>CM067845.1:78244411-88244411 GCA_034509565.1 Triticum monococcum | reverse complement strand
ACATAGGTGGCTGGCGGGTGTCAGTTTCTCCAACTTTAGTTGAACCGAGTGTGGCTACGCCCGGTCCTTGAGAAGGTTAAAACAACACTAACTTGACGAACTATCGTTGTGGTTTTGATGCGTAGGTAAGAACGGTTCTTGCTCAGCTCGTAGCAGCCACGTAAAACTTGCAACAACAAAGTAGAGGACGTCTAACTTGTTTTTGCAGGGCATGTTGTGATGTGATATGGTCAAGACATGATGCTATATTTATTGTATGAGATGATCATGCTTTGTGACGGAGTTATCGGCAACTAGCAGGAGCCATATGGTTGTCGCTTTATTGTATGCAATGCAATCGCCCTGTAATTGCTTTACTTTATCACTAAGCGGTAGCGATAGTCGTAGAAGCAATAGTTGGCGAGATGACAATGATGCTATGATGGAGATCAAGGTGTCACGCCGGTGACGATGGTGATCATGACGGTGCTTCGGAGATGGTGATCACAAGCACAAGATGATGATGGCCATATCATATCACTTATATTGATTGCATGTGATGTTTATCCTTTATGCATCTTAGTTTGCTTTGTTTGACGGTAGCATTATAAGATGATCTCTCACTAAATTTCAAGATAAAAGTGTTCTCCCTGAGTATGCACCATTGCCAAAGTTTGTCGTGCCGAGACACCACGTGATGATCGGGTGTGATAAGCTCTACGTCCATCTACAACGGGTGCAAGCCAGTTTTGCACACGCAGAATACTCGGGTTAAACTTGACGAGCCTAGCATATGCAGATATGGCCTCGGAACACTGAGACCGAAAGGTCGAGCGTGAATCATATAGTAGATATGATCAACATAGTGATGTTCACCATTGAAAACTACTCCATTTCACGTGATGATCGGTTATGGTTTAGTTGATATGGATCACGTGATCACTTAGATGATTAGAGGGATGTCTATCTAAGTGGGAGTTCTTAAGTAATATGATTAATTGAACTTAAATTTATCATGAACTTAGTACCTGATAGTATTTTGCTTATCTATGTTGTTGTAGATAGATGGCTCGTGTTGTTGTTCCGTTGAATTTTAATGCGTTCCTTGAGAAAGCAAAGTTGAAAGATGATGGTAACAATTACATGGACTGGGTCCGTAACTTGAGGATTATCCTCATTGCCGCACAAAAGGATTACGTCCTAGAAGCACCGTTAGGTGTACCACCTGCACCGGCAACTGCAGACATTGTGAATGCCTGGCAGTCGCGTGTTGATGACTACTCGATAGTTCAGTGTGGCATGCTTTACGGCTTAGAACCGGGACTTCAACAATGTTTTGAACGTCATGGAGCATATGAGATGTTCCAGGAGTTGAAGTTAATATTTCAAGCAAATGCCTGGATTGAGAGATATGAAGTCTCCAATAAGTTCTATAGCTGCAAGATGGAGGAGAATAGTTCTGTCAGTGAGCATATACTCAAAATGTCTGGGTATCATAATCACTTGACTCAACTGGGAGTTAATCTTCCTGTTGATAGTGTCATTGACATAGTTCTTCAATCACTGCCACCAAGCTACAAAAGCTTCGTGATGAACTATAATATGCAAGGGATGAATAAGACAATTCCCGAGCTCTTCACGATGCTAAAGGCTGCGGAGGTAGAAACTCAACTGGGAGTTAATCTTCCTGTTGATAGTGTCATTGACATAGTTCTTCAATCACTGCCACCAAGCTACAAAAGCTTCGTGATGAACTATAATATGCAAGGGATGAATAAGATAATTCCCGAGCTCTTCACGACGCTAAAGGCTGCGGAGGTAGAAATCAAAAAGGAGCATCAAGTGTTGATGGTTAACAAAACCATCAGTTTCAAGAAAAAGGGTAAAGGGAAGAAGAAGGGGAACTTCAAGAAGAACAGCAAGCAAGTTGCTGCTCAAGAGAAGAAACCCAATTCTGGACCTAAGCCTGAGACTGAGTGCTTCTACTGCAAACAGACTAGTAACTGGAAGCGGAACTGCCCCAAGTATTTGGCGGATAAGAAGGATGGCAAGGTGAACAAATGTATATGTGATATACATGTTATTGATGTGTACCTTACCAGAGCTCGCAGTAGCACCTGGGTATTTGATATTGGTTATGTTGCTAATATTTGCAACTCGAAACAGGGACTACGGATTAAGCGAAGACTGGCTAAGGACGAGGTGATGATGCGCGTGGGAAATGGTTCCAAAGTCGATGTGATCGCCGTCGGCATGCTACCTCTACATCTACCTTCGGGATTAGTTTTAGACCTAAACAATTGTTATTTGGTGCTAGCCTTGAGCATGAACATTATATCTAGATCTTGTTTAATGCGAGACGGTTATTCATTTAAATCCGAGAATAATGGTTGTTCTATTTATATGAGTAATATCTTTTATGGTCATGCACCCTTGAAGAGTGGTCTATTTCTGATGAATCTCGATAGTAGTGATACACATATTCATAATATTGAAGCCAAAAGATGCAAAGTTGATAATGATAGTGTAACTTATTTGTGGCACTACCGTTTATGTCATATTGGTGTAAAGCGCATGAAGAAACTCCATACTGATGGAATTTTGGAATCACTTGATTATGAATCACTTGGTACTTGCGAACCATGCCTTATGGGCAAGTTGACTAAAATGCCGTTCTCCGGAACTATGGAGCGAGCAACAGATTTGTTGGAAATCATGCATACTAATGTATGTGGTCCAATGAATATTGAGGCTCGTGGCGGGTGATGAAGCCATGTACCTACGGTAGGGGCATGGACCCGTCCTAAAGAGCCCTACTGTAGGACATCCCTAGAAGAAGTCACCTTTCAATCAACTTGAAGGTATCTCACTCGACGGGTTGAAGACACTCGACTAAGAAGCTATCACTCGACAATGAAGTCAACCACTCGACCGACCAAAAGACCTGCAGTCACTCCGCAGGAAAACGGTCGGCTATTAAGTAGTCTTTATGGTTATTATGACACTTTATTAGGGACGTTATCAATAACGCCCCACCTTAAATGTACCTTAAACCCTGCATTACTGAGGGAAGGAGAGGGCTGGCGAACTCTATATAAGCCACCTCCCTCCTCAGTATCAAGGGTTCGCACCCCTGTCATTTACACACGCATAATTCAATCGACCGCCTCCGGGCACCGAGACGTAGGGCTGTTACTTCCTCCGAGAAGGGCCTGAACTCGTAAACCTTGTGTGCTTACAACTTCCCAATAGCTAAGGTCTAGCCTCCTCATACACACCCCCTACCTCACTGTCAGACTTAGAACCACGACAGTTGGCGCCCACCTTGGGGCATTAGTCTTAGCGCCTAATTGGAGAAGTTGCGATTTTTCCGATCCACTTGATCATGTTTTCCTGCGGGGCTTTGGCAGAGGGCCGCGAGATCCGTCTCGGTGCACTCACCTTCATCGCCGACGACTCCGCCTGGCTCCAGGAGGCGCCGCTCGACGTTGACGCGCTCCCCATCCGCGGTGCGACGCACTTCCACGCGTGCGTCCGTGGCGTCCTCCTGCGGCAGCTGTCGATCCCATATCGGTCGACTCCCATGTCATCTCCCCGCCCTGTCTCCCGCTAGCGCAAGCGCTCAGGTCGGTCGAGACTCCAGCGGTGGGTAAAGCACGCCGTGGCCCGCCAGTCGGCGGCCCCACAAGTCGCGGCAATCGAGCCCGACGAATCCCTCTGCGGCCTGTTCGATCTGTCGACTGGCTCTGCGGAGACCGCATCCGAGTGCGATAGCAGCGACCCTTTGGCGGAGGTTCTGGCGGTCGAGGGGACACGCAGTCCTCCTGGATTCCATCGCGCTGATAGTGGTGCAGATAGAGGCGATCCGTCGCATCCCCACGACGAATACCTCCCCGAACCTCTTACGTCATTACAGCGAGAGGAGCTTCGTCGCCGGAACATGGACGCGCTCCACACTCCTATTGTTGGAGAAACCCCCGAGGCCCGGGCCTTGGAGGACGCGCGCTTGGCTAATCTGGCCGAGCGCACTCGACTGGAGAATCTACAGCGAGCACTCGACGAGCGAGCGCGTCAGCGGGCTCCCGAGTCCAGTCGACAACAGCAAGCTCCCGAATTCAGTCGACGTCAGCTCTTCCCACCGCCGCAGGTATACCGAACTCCAGTTCAGAATTTGGCTGCCGCGGCCCGCATAGCAGAGTCAATCCAGCCCTCTCAGTCAGAGGCTGGCAGAGGATTGTTGCAGATCAGAGCATTGCTCCGAGCGGCGGGAAATCAGAATTCCGCCGTCTCTCAGTCGCGGGACAGGATCCACAGTCGATCCGTTGCAACAGAAACAGTCCAGTCGGCTCACAGCCCGAGATCGCCCCCGAGGCGTGAGGGACGTGGAGACCGGCACGATCAGTACAGGAGGAATGAACAGTATGATCACCGACCCGACCGTGATGATAGACGTCGAGTGCCATCCCCTCCCCCGAGGAGTGGATCGTATGCACCCCGACATCAAGATGACAGGCGCCCCCATAATGTTGGGCAGAGGATCCCAGTCGACCCCAGAGACCCAGGCTTTGACGCGAGATCCATCCTCGTTCAAGGTTTGGTGGACAGGAACAGGGCTCATCGAGAGGGCCACAACAGAGATACGCCCACCGGCAGTAGAGCGCATGCCTCGGGGCCTGAATGTTTCAGTTGAGCCATCAGGGCCGCGGTGATCCCTCCCAACTTCAGGCTGGCGATTGGAGTCAGCAAGTTCACCGGTGAATCCAAGCCCGACACGTGGCTCGAAGATTACCGAGTGGCTGTGCAGATTGGCGGCGGCAATGATGAGGTGGCCATGAAGCATTTACCTCTCATGTTGGAAGGCTCAGCTAGGGCGTGGCTGAATCAGTTGGCGCCCAGCAGCATTTACACTTGGGAGGATCTCGCCCGAGTGTTTATCACAACCTTCGAAGGGACGTGCAAGCACCCTGCAGGCCTTACGGAGTTGCGGTCTTGCATGCAGAAGCCAAATGAAACTCTGAGAGAATACATCCAGAGGTGGATCACACTGCACCACTCGGTCGAGAACGTGCCAGACCATCAAGCAGTTTGCGCTTTCAAGGAAGGCGTCAAATACAGGGAGTTAAATCTGAAGTTTGGTCGAACTGGAGAGATGTCCCTGAATCGGATGATGGAGATTGCCACCAAGTACGCTAATGGTGAAGACGAGGACCGACTCCGAAGTGGCAAACTCAAATCAGTCGCCCAAGAAACCGGAGGAAACTCTAGTCGGAAGCAGAAGCGGAAGGCCGAGCCAGCCGCCCCTGGGGAGGCCCTGGCTGTGGCCCAGGGAAACTTCAAGGGAAAACCCAAGGGCACATGGAAGCCCAAGAAGGTTAAGGATCAGGATGGGAATGATGTTTTGGACCTGCCATGTCACATCCACACCAAGAAAGATGAAGAGGGAAACTTTATTTTCCCGAAGCATACCACTCGACAGTGCCGGCTCCTGATTCAGCAGTTCCAGGGCAAGCAGCCCAAGGATAAGGAAAAAGAACCAGACAGAGTTGAGGACAAGGAGGATAGTGACGATGGATACCCCCAAGTCAATTCCACCTTGATGATTTTTGCTGATGTCGAAAGCAAAAGTCGACTGAAAGTCATTAACCGTGAGGTGAACATGGTTGCTCCGGCGACACCTAGTTACCTCAAATGGTCTCAGACCGCCATCACATTCGACCAATCTGATCACTCGACACACATTGCCACCCCAGGGAGGCAAGCTTTGGTGGTCGACCCGGTCGTCGAAGGTACTCGACTGACCAAAGTCCTGATGGATGGCGGCAGTGGCCTGAACATACTGTATGCTGAAACTTTGAAAGGAATGGGCATTCCGATGTCCAGACTCAGCACCAGCAACATGAGCTTCCACGGAGTCATTCCTGGGAAGAAAGCCGAGTCACTCGGCCAGATTGCTCTCGATGTGGTTTTTGGTGATTCAAAGAATTACCGCAAGGAAAAGTTGACATTTGAAGTTGTGGACTTCCAGAGTGCTTATCACGCCATTTTGGGCAGGCCAGCTTACGCACGCTTCATGGCTCGACCATGTTACGTGTATCTTAAATTAAAGATGCATGGCCCCAAAGGTGTGATCACTGTTACGGGCAACCGGAAGAAAGCAGAAGAATGTTTTCAGAAGGGATCAAAGATCGCCGACGCTCAGATGGCAGTGGTCGAGCTGAAAGAGTACCAAAAGACTGCCGACCCGAGTGAATTGCCGCGGGCTAAGAAGCCCGCCTCCGAGTCAGCTGGCGAAACAAAGATAGTCCACATTCACCCGACCGATCCCGACGCTGCTCCGATTCACATCTCGACGACGCTCGACTCCAAATAGGAAGAAGCGCTCATCCAGCTCCTTCGTGAGAACTGGGACATCTTCGCATGGAAACCCTCTGACATGCCTGGAGTTCCCAGGGGGCTGGCTGAGCACCGTCTGCGAGTCGACCCAAAGTTCAAGCCCATGAAGGAACATCTTCGACGGTCCACCGTCAACAAGAAACAAGCCGTTGGCGAAGAAGTGGCTCGGCTCTTAGCAGCCGAGTTCATCCGAGAGATTTACCACTCCGAGTGGCTCGCCAATGTCGTCATGGTCCCCAAGAAGGACAAGTCACTCCGTATGTGCATTGATTTCAAACATATCAATTGGGCCTGCCCGAAAGATCATTTTCCTCTCCCTCGCATCGACCAAATTGTCGACTCAACTGCGGGATGCGAGAGATTGTCTTTTCTAGATGGCTATTCCGGGTACCATCAGATCCGTCTGTATGGGCCCAACGAAATCAAAACAGCTTTCATCACTCCATTCAGATGCTTCTGTTACGTCACCATGCCATTTGGCCTTAAGAACGCCGGAGCCACATTCATGAGAATGATCCAGAAGTGTTTACTCACTCAAATCAGTCGGAATGTGGAGGCGTACATGGATGATATCGTGGTCAAGTCCCGAAAAGGTTCCGACCTGCGGGCTGACCTTGCTGAAACCTTTGCCAACCTCAGGAGGTACGATATCAAGCTCAATCCGTCAAAGTGCACTTTCGGGGTTCCAGGTGGAAAGCTACTCGGTTTTCTCGTTTCCGAACGGGGAATCGACGCCAATCCTGAAAAAAATTGGCACCATACTCTGGACGAAGCGTCCTGTACGCGTGCATGATGTCCAAAAGCTTACAGGCTGTTTGGCCACCTTAAGTCGATTCATTTCTCGACTCGGTGAAAAAGCGTTGCCTCTTTACCGACTGATGAAGAAGTCTGACAAGTTCGAGTGGACTCCAGAAGCTGATGCAGCGTTTGCAGACCTCAAAGCTCTGCTCTCCACCCAGCCGATGCTAGCTGCCCCAATCAGCAAAGAGCCTCTGCTGCTTTACATTGCAGCCACAAGACAAGTTGTCAGTACAGTACTTACGGTCGAGCGGGAAGAGGAAGGGAAGGCCTTCAAAGTTCAATGCCCTGTATATTGTCTGAAGTTTTGACCCCTTCAAAACAAAGATACCCCCACTACCAGAAGCTTGTATATGGGATTTATATGACCACGAAGAAAGTTGCACATTATTTCTCTGACCACTCCATTACAGTCGTCAGCGACGCCCCATTATCAGAGATCCTGCATAACAGAGACGCAACTGGTCGAGTGGCCAAGTGGGCGATTGAACTCCTTCCTTTAGATATCAAGTTTGAAGCAAAGAAGGCTATCAAGTCCCAAGCAATCGCGGATTTCATCGCCGAGTGGATTGAACAGCAACTTCCGACTCACGTTCACTCGGAGCACTGGACCATGTTCTTCGATGGATCCAAGATGTTGAATGGATCGGGCGCGGGAGTAGTCTTGGTCTCCCCCCGAGGGGATAAGCTCAGATATGTTCTCCAAATTCACTTCGATTCCTCCAACAACGAAGCAGAGTATGAGGCACTTTTGTATGGGTTGCGCATGGCCATTTCACTCGGCGTCCGTCACCTCATGGTCTATGGCGACTCAGATTTGGTGGTTAATCAAGTGATGAAGGAGTGGGACATTAGGAGTCCGGCAATGACTGGGTATTGCAATGCAGTGCGAAAGCTAGAAAATAAGTTCGAGGGGTTAGAGCTCCACCACATCCCCTGACTGAAAAATCAGGCAGCTGACGACTTGGCAAAGATAGGCTCCAAGAGAGAAGACATTCCAAGCAACGTGTTCTTGGAACACATTCACTCACCGTCAGTCCAAGAGGATCCTTTCACAGAAGAAGCCCCGCAGCCGAAAAGTGCCACAGATCCGACTGAAGTTGAAGTGCCTGCAGTGGTCGACCTAATCATGGAAGTCTTGGCAATCACCCCTGACTGGACAATACCGTACATCGCATATATCCTAAGGAAAGAACTCCCGGAAGACGAGGAGGAGGCTCGACAGATCGTCCGCCGATCCAAGGCCTTCACAGTCATAAGGGGACAGCTGTACAGAGAGAGCGCGACCGGAGTCGGCTAGAAATGCATAACACCAGAAGAGGGTCGGATAATCCTTAATGATATCCACTCGGGAACCTGTGGTCACCATGCGTCCTCTCGGACTATTGTGGCTAAAGCATACCGAGCTGGATTTTGCTGGCCAAGAGCAAATGAGATGGCAAAAGAGATAGTCGACAAGTGTGAAGGGTGCCAGTTCTACTCCAACGTGTCGCACAAGCCCGCATCAGCCCTGAAGACCATTCCGCTCGTCTGGCCCTTTGCCGTTTGGGGATTGGACATGGTTGGTCCCCTAAGAACGGGCAGGAGTGGATTCACTCATGTGCTTGTGGCAGTCGACAAATTTACCAAATGGATCAAAGCTAAGCCCATCAAGAACCTCGATGCTGGCACTGCTATCAGTTTCGTCAGAGGGTTAACATTCAGATATGGAGTCCCACATAGCATCATCATTGATAACGGGTCAAACTTTGATTCGGACGAGTTCAGAGCATTTTGCGCTTCTCAAGGCACACGAGTCGACTACGCTTCGGTCGCTCATCCCCAGTCGAATGGACAGGCTGAGAGAGCAAATGGTCTGATTCTCAAAGGGCTAAAGCCTCGGCTGATGCGCGATCTCAAGCATGCGGCAGGCGCTTGGGTCGACGAGCTTCCGTCAGTTCTGTGGGGATTAAGGACCACCCCTAACCGGTCGACTGGAAGGACTCCATTCTTTCTGGTTTATGGAGCCGAAGCAGTCCTGCCGAGTGATCTTCTTCATAATGCACCCCGAGTCGAACTTTACACCAAAGATGAAGCAGAGCAGGCCCGGCAAGACGCAGTCGACCTCTTAGAAGAAGAAAGGGAGATGGCCATGATTAGATCGACCATTTATCAGCAAGACTTGCGCCGTTTTCATGCCCGGAATGTGAAAATTCGAGCCTTCCAAGAAGGAGATCTGGTCCTCCGAGTGGATCAACAGAAGCCACAAAAACTTGCTCCTACTTGGGAAGGCCCTTTCATAGTCACCAGAGTCCTCCACAATGGAGCATACCACCTCTACAATGTCGATCGCCAGATCAACGAGCCACGAGCTTGGAACGCGGAACTGCTCCGCCCCTTTTACACCTGAGTTCTCCTTTAGATGAGATGTAATAAGAAAAATAATTTCTACAGTTCATTTTTGTCAAAGACAAGAGTGTTCCAATAATGGCTGTCACTTTGTTTGCATACAAAACCCCCAGCGGGTGACTTGGCT
This sequence comes from Triticum monococcum, assembly GCA_034509565.1. Lineage (NCBI taxonomy): Eukaryota > Viridiplantae > Streptophyta > Magnoliopsida > Poales > Poaceae > Triticum > Triticum monococcum. The sequence continues at coordinate 88,234,726 of CM067845.1, read as the reverse complement.
GCGAATCCGTTTCGCCTAAGTTTGAAAAAATCCTACCGAGTGGAGAGCGATCCTCCCACTCGGGGGCTTAGCTGCAGTCTAGTACTCGCCTAAGTTCTCCCACTCGGAAACTTAGCTGCAGTCAAGCACTCACCTAAGTTTGAAAAAACCCTACCGAGTGGAGAGCGATCCTCCCACTCGGGGGCTTAGCTGCAGTCCAGTAATCGCCTAAGTTCTCCCACTCGGAAACTTAGCTGCAGTCAAGCACTCGCCTAAGTTTGAAAACACCCTACCGAGTGGAGAGCGATCCTCCCACTCGGGGGCTTAGCTGCAGTCCAGTACTCGCCTAAGTTCTCCCACTCGGAAACTTAGCTGCAGTCAAGCACTCGCCTATGTTTGAAAAATCCTACCGAGTGGAGAGCGATCCTCCCACTCGGGGGCTTAGCTGCAGTCCAGTACTCGCCTAAGTTCTCCCACTCGGAAACTTAGCTGCAGTCAAGCACTCGCCTAAGTTTGAAAAATCCTATCGAGTGGAGAGCGATCCTCCCACTCGGGGGCTGAGCTGCAGTCCAGTACTCGCCTAAGTTCTCCCACTCGGAAACTTAGCTGCAGTCAAGCACTCGCCTAAGTTTAAAAAACCCTACCGAGTGGAGAGCGATCCTCCCACTCGGGGGCTTAGCTGCAGTCCAGTACTCGCCTAAGTTCTCCCACTCGGAAACTTAGCTGCAGTCAAGCACTCGCCTAAGTTTAAAAAACCCTACCGAGTGGAGAGCAATCCTCCCACTCGAGGGCTTAGCTGCAGTCCAGTACTCGCCTAAGTTCTCCCACTCGGAAACTTAGCTGCAGTCAAGCACTCGCCTAAGTTTGAAAAATCCTACCGAGTGGAGAGCGATCCTCCCACTCGGGGGCTTAGCTGCAGTCCAGTACTCGCCTAAGTTCTCCCACTCGGAAACTTAGCTGCAGTCAAGCACTCGCCTAAGTTTGAAAAATCCTACCGAGTGGAGAGCGATCCTCCCACTCGGGGGCTTAGCTGCAGTCCAGTACTCGCCTAAGTTCTCCTACTCGGAAACTTAGCTGCAGTCAAGCACTCGCCTAAGTTTAAAAAAAAACCTATCGGGTGGAGAGTGATCCTCCCACTCGGGGGCTTAGCCGCAATTCAGTACTCGCCTAAGTTCTCCCACTCGGAAACTTAGCTGCAGTCAAGCACTCGCCTAAGTTTGAAAAAATCCTACCGAGTGGAGAGCAATCCTCCCACTCGGGGCTTAGCTGCAGTCCAGTACTCGCCTAAGTTCTCCCACTCGGAAACTTAGCTGCAGTCAAGCACTCGCCTAAGTTTGAAAAAATCCTACCGAGTGGAGAGCAATCCTCCCACTCGGGGACTGAGCTGCAGTCCAGCACTCGTCTGAATACAAGACCAAAGTCCTACACGACAGATCAAAACCACGAAGATATTCAGCAAGAAATTAAGTTCGGATAAAGCTTAAAAGGCCCCAGGCCCCAAATCAAAGTACTCGAGCCCTCAGCTCGGCAGAGTTTAAACGGTTACAAATCCACTCGGCATTCCGAGGCAAATTTAAGGAAAGGCATAAAAGTTTTTTCATTCCTCAGGTGGAGGACTGGCAGGGGCGACGAACTCATCCAGGTCGATTCCGTCCGCAATACGAGTGGCAGCAGCAATGAAGGTCTCCATGAAGTCTTGAAAGCTGTGCCTCTTGGTATTGGCGACTTGGATGGTGGCCAACTTCTCTTCTCGCGCCTCCTTGCAATGGACACGAACTAAAGATAGAGCCACATCAGCGCCGCACCGGGCAGAAGACTTCTTCCACTCCTGCACTCGATCGGGGATTCTGTCAAGTCGAGTCATCAGAGACTCGAGATCATTCTGGAGCATAGACTCTGGCCAAAGTGTCGGGTCGATCCGCGACATGGCAACCTTCAGCCGAGCCAAGTAATCCACGGCGCCATCGATACGAGATTCCAGTCGGAGCAGATTCATGGCGGCATCATCATTCACCGGAGAATTGATTGGGTCCAAACGTGTTTCAATTCGCCCGGTCTCCTCTTCAAAGTTCTGACAAAACTCTGCATACAAGACCCAAGGATAAGCCAACGATCGCAAACTGAGTCGACACAAAAGAAAACCAGTCGGAATTGAATGCGCACCTTCGAGCTTGGTGTACAACGTCTTGGCGAGACTCCTCAAGTAGCTCTCCAGGTCGTCCCTCCTGCGAGCGACGCCTTCCATCTGCTCGCTCAGGGTGAGGTGCTTCTTCTTCCAATGCGAGCACTCCCTGTTGGCTTCATTCAGAGCGGTCTTCAGCTTGGTATTCTCATCTTATATCTGGCTGACCGAAGCCAGCTTCTGTTCAGCCAGTGCAATCTTGTCATCAGCCTCCTTGTGGTCAGCAGCCAAGTCCCGATCCTTCTTCGCCAGGGCCTCGCTCAGTTCTCCTGCAAAAGAAACGATGATTGGTTCAGAAACAACATAAAGGTACCCAAGCCTAAAACAAAACCAGTCGACAAGGTCGTCTTACCAGCAACGCCATCTCTGACCTTCTACAGCTCCGTTCTGGCCAGCTCCAGATCGAGAGTCAGTTGAGTCCGCTGCTTCTCCAACTCAGTATAGCGAGACGCAAGTTCACAAGATTTCTGCAAAAGGAAAATTCAGTCGACAGACATCCAAGATAAGTTGCTTCCGAGTAACTGAGGAAAAAAGGTGACGTTTCTAAGACTACAGCCGAATCAAAAACATTTGACAGTAGTCTCGGGGACTACACCCAGTGGGTGCACTCAGCGTGCCCCCACTGTTTTTTTTAAAAGTCGACTGTCCGCAGTCGACTGGATAAAGATCCATTCGACATGGCTCGACCAGACCAAGAAAAGGAATACAGATACAGAAACGCAATGTAAATACTACAGTCGACTGCCAGCAGTCCACCGTAGTCTCGGGGACTACACCCAGTGGGTGCACTCGGCGTGCCCCCACTAGTCCAAGAAGGGGAAAACACACCAGTGGGTGTACAGATACAAAGATCTTCAAAAAAAAGAGAGGGAGAAAGACTCTTCAAATAATCAAGTATCAAGTCGACTGACTTGGACATTGCTCTGAAGCGCCGAACTTGCGTCATAAGCTGCCTGGCTGGCCTCCCGAGCCTTCTTCACCTGTTCCATCATGACCCCCGCCTGGAGTATAGCCTCCTTCGCAGCGGCCACTTCGTCCTCAGGGGCAGGGTATGCGACAAAAAGCGAAGTTGGATTTGCAGTCGACGCCGAAGGCTGCGCACTCGACAGGGGATTGGCAAAGGTCACAGAAGCCCGAGGGGCATCGCCACCATCCCGAGCCACGGTCTCAGGCGCCGGAGTAGGCTGGGGAGTCCTGTCAGCCGACGACCTCTTAGTCCTCCGCATCCTCAGCGGTTCGTTATCGTCGTCATCTGGGAGGTCGATAACATGAGGAGGGGCTGCAAGGAGGACTTTCAATCAACCAGAATTGCAAGAAACGACCAGTCGACTCAAAAACAGAACGTCAATAATCGTACCAGGGTTGGAGGTAACAGTGTCCCCCATCTCTTGGTCGTCGTCTTTGGCAGAGACCTCGGAGGTAGCAGCGCTACAAATTTTGAAAAATCAGCCAGTTAGCTTAACGAGTCGACCAAGGATCCGTCCTCCATCGACGAAAGGCCTGGAACGGATCAAGGCGACTGAAAGAGGTTAATGACGTCATCCGTGACAGTCGACCCAGAACGAAGCACTCATATAACCCGAAGAGTCAGTCGGAAAGGTCCCTAACCCCTTTTCTCACTCTAGCCTCGATCCATTCGGGGGCTAATGATGAAGCCATGTACCTACGGTAGGGGCACGGACCCGTCCTAAAGAGCCCTACCGTAGGACATCCCTAGAAGAAGTCACCTTTCAATCAACTTGAAGGTATCTCACTCGACGGGTTGAAGACACTCGACCAAGAAGCTATCACTCGACAATGAAGTCAACCACTCGACCGACCAAAAGACCTGCAGTCACTCCGCAGGCAAACGGTCGGCTATTAAGTAGTCTTTATGGTTATTATGACACTTTATTAGGGACGTTATCAGTAACGCCCCACCTTAAATGTACCTTAAACCCTGCATTACTGAGGGAAGGAGAGGGCTGGCGAACTCTATATAAGCCACCCCCTCCTCAGTATCAAGGGTTCGCACCCCTGTCATTTACACACGCATAATTCAATCGACCGCCTCCGGGCACCAAGACGTAGGGCTGTTACTTCCTCCGAGAAGGGCCTGAACTCGTAAACCTTGCGTGCTTACAACTTCCCAATAGCTAAGGTCTAGCCTCCTCATACACCCCCCCCTACCTCACTGTCAGACTTAGAACCACGACAGCGGGTATCGTTATTTTCTCACCTTCACAGGTGATATGAGTAGATATGGGTATATCTACTTGATTAAACATAAGTCTGAAACATTTGAAAAGTTCAAAGAATTTCAGAGTGAAGTGGAAAATCATCGTAACAAGAAAATAAAGTTTCTACGATCGTGGAGGAGAATATTTGAGTTACGAGTTTTGTCTATATTTGAAACAAAGCGGAATAGTTTCGCAACTCACGCCACCCGGAACACCACAGCGTAATGGTGTGTCCGAACGTCATAATCGTACTTTACTAGATATGGTGCGATCTATGATGTCTCTTACTGATTTACCGCTATCGTTTTGGGGTTATGCTTTAGAGACGGCTGCATTCACGTTAAATAGGGCACCATCAAAATCCGTTGAGACGACGCCTTATGAACTATGGTTTGGCAAGAAACCAAAGTTGTCGTTTCTTAAAGTTTGGGGCTGCGATGCTTATGTGAAAAAGCTTCAACCTGATAAGCTCGGACCCAAATCAGAGAAATGTGTCTACATAGGATACCCAAAGGAAACTGTTGGGTACACCTTCTATCACAGATCCGAAGGCAAGACATTCATTGCTAATGGATCCTTTCTAGAGAAGGACTTTCTCTCGAAAGAAGTGAGTGGGAGGAAAGTAGAACTTGATGAGGTAACAATACCTGCTACCTTGTTGGAAAGTAGTTCTGAAGGAAATATGCCCTAGAGGCAATAATAAAGTTATTATTTATTTCCTTATTTCAGGATAAATGTTTATTATTCATGCTAGAATTGTATTAACCGGAAACATAATACATGTGTGAATACATAGACAAACAGAGTGTCACTAGTATGCCTCTACTTGACTAGCTCGTTAATCAAAGATGGTTATGTTTCCTAACCATAGACAAAGAGTTGTTATTTGATTAACGGGATCACATCATTAGGAGAATGATGTGATTGACTTGACCCATTCCGTTAGCTTAGCACTCGATCGTTTAGTATGTTGCTATTGCTTTCTTCATAACTTATACATGTTCCTATGACTATGAGATTATGCAACTCCCGTTTACCGGAGGAACACTTTGTGTGCTACCAAACATCACAACGTAACTAGGTGATTATAAAGGAGCTCTACAGGTGTCTCCAAAGGTACATGTTGGGTTGGCGTATTTTGAGATTAGGATTTGTCACTCCAATTGTCGGAGAGGTATCTCTGGGCCCTCTCGGTAATGCACATCACTTAAGCCTTGCAATCATTGCAACTAATGAGTTAGTTGCAGGATGATGTATTTCGGAACGAGTAAAGAGACTTGCTGGTAACGAGATTGAACTAGGTATTGGATACCGACGATCGAATCTCAGGCAAGTAACATACCGATGACAAAGGGAACAACGTATGTTGTTATGCGGTCTGACCGATAAAGATCTTCGTAGAATATGTAGGAGCTAATATGGGCATCCAGGTCCCGCTATTGGTTATTGACCAGAGACGTGTCTCGGTCATGTCTACATTGTTCTCGAACCGTAGGGTCCGCACGCTTAAGGTTTCGATGACAGTTATCTTATGAGTTTATGAGCTTTGATGTACCGAAGGAGTTCGGAGTCCCGGATGAGATCGGGAACATGACGAGGAGTCTCGAAATGGCCGAGACGTAAAGATCAATATATTGGACGACTATATTCGGACATCGGAAAGGTTCCGAGTGATTCGGATATTTTTCGGAGTACCGGGGAGTTACGGGAATACGGGGGGAGAAGTATTGGGCCTTATTGGGCCATACGGGAAAGAGAGAGGGGCTGCCTAGGGCAGGCCCCCCCAAGGCCTAGTCCGAATTGGACTAGGGGGAGGAGCTGCGCCCCCTCCTTCCTTCCCTTCTCCCTTCCCCTTCCTTGTCTCCTACTCCTACTACATGGAAGGACTCCTAGTTGGACTAGGAAAGGGGGAATCCTACTCCCGGTGGGAGTAGGACTCGCCTAGGGCGCGCCATAGAGAGGGCCGGCCCTCCCCTCCTCCACTCCTTTATATACGGGGGCAGGGGGCACCCCATAGAGACACAAGTTGATCTTCGTGATCGTTCCTTAGCCGTGTGCGGTGCCCCCCTCCACCATATTCCACCTCGGTCATATTGTAGCAGTGCTTAGGCAAAGCCCTGCGACGGTTGAACATCAAGATCGTCACCACGCCGTCGTGCTGACAGAACTCCTTCCCGAAGCTTTGCTGGATCGGAGCCCGGGGAGCGTCATCGAGCTGAACGTGTGCCAAGAACTCGGAGGTACCGGAGTAACGGTGCTTGGATCGGTTGGACCGGGAAGACGTACGACTACTTCCTCTACGTTGCATCAACGCTTCCGCTTTGGTCTACGAGGGTACGTAGACAACACTCTCCCATCTCGTTGCTATGCATCACCATGATCTTGCGTGTGTGTAGGATTTTTTTTGAAATTACTATGTTCCCCAACAAGTTCGTCATAGAAACCTGTTCCCAAGACACCTACACCAATTAGTGAGGAAGCTAATGATGATGATCATGAAACTTCAGATCAAGTTACTACCGAACCTCGTAGGTTAACCAGAGCAAGATCCACACCAGAGTAGTACGGTAATCTTGTTCTGGAGGTCATGTTACTTGACCATGACGAACCTATGAACTATGAGGAAGCGATGATGAGCCCAAATTCCGCAAAATGGCTTGAGGCCATGAAATCTGAGATGGGATCCATGTATGAGAACAAAGTGTGGACTTTGGTTGACTTGCCCGATGATCGGCAAGCCATCGAGAATAAATGGATCTTCAAGAAGAAGACAAACACTGACGGTAATGTTAATATCTACGAAGCTCGACTTGTTGCAAAAAGTTTTCGACAAGTTCAAGGAGTTGACTACGATGAGACCTTCTCACCCGTAGCGATGCTTAAGTCCGTCTGAATCATGTTAGCAATTGCCGCATTTTATGATTATGAAATTTGCTAATTGGATGCAAAGACTGCATTCCTGAATGGATTTCTGGAAGAAGAGCTGTATATGATGCAACCTGAAGGTTTTATCGATCCAAAGGGAGCTAACAAAGTGTGCAATATCCAACGATCCATTTATGGACTGGTGCAAGCCTCTCGGAGTTGGAATAAACGTTTTGATAGTGTGATCAAAGCATATGGTTTTATACAGACTTTTGGAGAAGCCTGTATTTACAAGAAAGTAGTGGGAGCTCTATAGAATTTCTAATATTATATGTGGATGACATATTGTTGATTGGAAATGGTATAGAATTTCTGGATAGCATAAAAGGATACTTGAATAAGAGTTTTTCAATGAAAAACCTCGGTGAAGCTGCTTATATATTGGGCATTAAGATCTATAGAGATAGATCAAGACCAAGGTTGTCAGAATCGCGATTTTGAATCGGATCGGGGCTCCGATGGTAAGATCGCAAATCGTAGAATCTTCACTATCAGGATCGTAGAAACATAGATTTTATGAACTAAAATCGTAGAATCATAGGGGTTAGTTTGGATCGTAAAGTCGTAGAATCGTATGACATAATCGCGATTCTGACAACCTTGATCAAGACGCTTAATTGGACTTTCACAAAGCACATAGCTTGATAAAGTTTTGAAGAAGTTCAAAATGGATCAAGCTAAGAAAGGTTTCTTGCCTGTATTACAAGGTGTGAAGTTGAGTAAGACTCAATGCCCGACCACTGCAGAAGATAGAGAGAAAATGAAAAGTGTTCCCTATGCTTCAGCCATAGGCTCTATCATCTATGCAATGCTGTGTACCAGACCTGATGTGTGCCTTGCTATTAGTCTAGTAGGGAGGTACCAAAGTAATCTAGGAGTGGATCACTAGACAGCGGTCAAGAACATCCTGAAGTACTTGAAAAGGACCAAGGATATATTTCTCATTTATGGTGGTGACAAAGAGCTCATCGTAAATGGTTACGTTGATGCAAGCTTTGACACTGATTCAGATGATTCTAAATCGCAAACCGGATACGTGATTATATTGAACGGTGGAGCTGTCAGTTGGAGCAGTTCTAAATAGAGCGTCGTGGCGGGATCTACATGTGAAGCGGAGTATATTGCTGCTTCGGAAGCAGCGAATGAAGGAGTCTAGATGAAGGAGTTCATATCCGATCTAGGTGTCATACCTAGTGCATCGGGTCCAATGAAAATCTTTTGTGACAATACTGGTGCAATTGCCTTGGCAAAGGAATCCAGATTTCACAAGAGAACCAAGCACATCAAGAGATGTTTCAACTCCATCTGGGATCAAGTCCAGGTGGGAGACATAGAGATTTGCAAGATACATACGGATCTGAATGTTGCAGACCCGTTGACTAATCCCCTTCCACGAGCAAAACATGATCAGCACCAAGGCTCCATGGGTGTTAAAATCATTACTATGTAATCTAGATTATTGACTCTAGTGCAAGTGGGAGACTGAAGGAAATATGCCCTAGAGGCAATAATAAAGTTATTATTTATTTCCTTATTTCATGATAAATGTTTATTATTCATGCTAGAATTGTATTAACCGGAAACATAATACATGCGTGGATACATAGACAAACATAGTGTCACTAGTATGCCTCTACTTGACTAGCTCATTGATCAAAGATGGTTAAGTTTCCTAACCATAGACATGAGTTGTTATTTTATCAATGGGATCACATCATTAGGAGAATGATGTGATTGACTTGACCCATTCCGTTAGCTTAGCACTTGATCATTTTTGTTTACTGCTATTGCTTTCTTCATGACTTATACATGTTCTTATGACTATGAGATTATGCAACTCCCGAATACCGGAGGAACACTTAGTGTGCTATCAAACGTCACAACATAACTGGGTGATTTTAAAGATGCTCTACATGTGTCTCCAATGGTACTTCTTGAGTTGGCATAGATCAAGATTAGGATTTATCACTCCGATTGTCGGAGAGGTATCTCTGGGCCCTCTCGGTAATGCACATCACTATAAGCCTTGCAAGCAATGCAACTAATGAGTTAGTTGCGGGATAGTGCATTACAGAACGAGTAAAGAGACTTGCCGGTAACGATATTGAACTAGGTATTGGGATACCGACGATCAAATCTCGGGCAAGTAACATACCGATGACAAAGAGAACAACGTATAGTGTTCTACGGTTTGACTGATAAAGATCTTCGTAGAATATGTAGGAACCAATATGAGCATCCAGGTTCCGCTATTGGTTATTGACCAGAGACATGTATCGGTCATGTCTACATAGTTCTCAAACCCGTAGGATCCGCACGCTTAAAGTTCTAGGACGATCGGTTTTATGAGTTTATATGTTTTGATGTACCGAAGGTAGTTCGGAGTCCCGGATATGATTACAGACATGACGAGGAGTCTCGAAATGTCCGAGACATAAAGATTGATATATTGGAAGCCTACATTTGGACATCGGAAGAGTTCCGGGTAAAATCGGGATTTTACTCGAGTGCCGGAGGGGTTACCGGAACCCCCGGGGGCTAATGGGCCTTGTTGAGCCATAAGGGAAAGAGAGAGGGGACGGCCTAGGGCAGGCAGGTGCCCCCTCCCTCTGGTCCGAATTGGACTAGGATAAGGGGGGCGGCTCCCCCCTTTCCTTCTCTTTCTTCCCCTTCCTTTCCCCCTCCTAGTAGGAGAAGGAAAGGGAGGAATCCTACTCCTACTAGGAGGAGGATTCCTCTTCCTGGCGCACCAACAAGGGCCGGCCGCCCTCCCCCTTGCTCCTTTATATACATGGGCGGGGGCACCACTAGACACAGAAGTTGATCACAAAGATCTCTTACAGCCGTGTGCGGTGCCCCCCTCCACCATAATCCACCTCAGTCATACTGTAGCGGTGTTTAGGCGAAGCCCTGCTGCGGTAGCTTCATCAACATCGTCACCACGCCATCGTGCTGACGAAACTCTTCCCCAAGCTCTACTGGATCATGAGTTCGTGGGATGTCGCCGAGCTGAACGTGTGCTGAACGCGGAGGTGCCGTACATTCGGTACTGATGATCGGTCGATCTTGAAGACGTACGACTACATCAACCGTGTTGTCATAATGCTTCCGTTTAACGGTCTATGAGGGTACGTGGACGACACTCTCCCCTCTCGTTGCTATCCATCACCATGATCATGCGTGTGCATAGGATTTTTTTTGAAATTACTATGTTTCCCAACACCGGTAACCCCTCGGTACTCCGATAAAATACCCGAACCACTTGAAACCATTATGATGTCCAAATACTACCTTACAATATATGAATCTTTACCTCTCGACCATTTAGAGACTCCTCGTCATGTCCGTGATCTCATTTGGGACTCCAAACAAACTTCGGTCACCAAAACACATATCTCATAATACAAATCATAATCGAACGTTAAGCGTGCGGACCCTACTGGTTCGAGAACTATGTAGACATGACCGAGACACATCTTCGGTCAATAACCAATAGCGGAACCTAGATGCTCATATTGGTTCCTACATTCTCTATGAAGATCTTTATCGGTCAAACCGCAATAACAACATACGTTATTCCCTTTGTCACCGCTATGTTACTTGCCCAAGATTCGATGGTCGGTATCATCATACCTAGTTCAATCTCGTTACACGCAATTCTATTTACTCGTTCTGTAATGCATCATCCCATAACTAACTGTAGGACTGAAAGTATGTCTAGAGGGGGGTGATTAGACGACTTGACCAAATAAAAATCTAGCCTTTTCCCAATTTTGAAGTCTTGACAGATTTTAGCAACTTATCACAAGTCAAGCAATCAACCTACACATGCAAATCTAAGAGTATAGCAGCGGAATGTAAATCGTTGCATATGAAGGTAAAGGGGAGGAGTTTGGAGGGAGCAAACGCAATGTAGACACGGAGATTTTTGGCGTGGTTCCGATAGGTGGTGCTATCGTACATGAGGGAAATATGCCCTAGAGGCATTAGTAAAGTTGTTATTTATATTTACTTATATCATGATAAATGTTTATTATTCATGCTAGAATTGTATTAACCGGAAACTTAGTACATGTGTGAATACATAGACAAACAGAGTGTCCCTAGTATGCCTCTACTTGACTAGCTCGTTAATCAAAGATGGTTAAGTTTCCTAGCCATGGACATGTGTTGTCATTTGATGAACGGGATCACATTATTATAGAATGATGTGATGGTCAAGATCCATCCATTAGCTTAGCATAATGATCGTTTAGTTTATTGCTATTGCTTTCTTCATGACTTATACATGTTCCTATGACTATGAGATTATGCAACTCCCGAATACCGGAGGAACACTTAGTGTGCTATCAAACGTCACAACGTAACCGGGTGATTATAAAGATGCTCTACAGGTGTCTCCGATGGTGTTTTTTGAGCAGGCATAGATCGAGATTAGGATTTGTCACTCCAATTCTCAGAGAGGTATCTCTGGGCCCTCTTGGTAATGCACATCAATATAAGCCTTGCAAGCAATGTGACTAATGAGTTAGTTACGGGATGATGCATTACGGAACGAGTAAAGAGACTTGCTAGTAACGAGATTGAACTAGGTATTGAGATACCGACGATCAAATCTCGGGCAAGTAACATACCGATGACAAAAGGAACAACGTATATCGTTATGCAGTTTTGACCGATAAAGATCTTTGAGGGAGTCCTGGACTAAGGGGTTCTCGGGCGTCCGGCCTGTTATCCATGGGCCGGACTGATGGGTTGTGAAGACATGAAGGCCGAAGACTACTGTGTCCGGATTGGACTCTGCTTGGTGTGGAAGGCAAGCTTGGAAACCGACTATGAAGATTCCTTCTTATGTAACCGACTCTATGTAAACCCTAGATCCCCTCGGTGACTATATAAACCGGACGGGATAGTCTGGAAAGGATATTCATCACCATAGTCATATAGGCTAGGCTTCTAGGGTTTAGCCATCTTAATATCGTGGTAGATCAACTCTTGTAACACCTATATTCATCAATATCAATCAAGCAGGACGTAGGGTATTACCTCCATAGAGAGGGCCCGAACCTGGGTAAACATTGTGTTCCTTGTCTCCTGTTACCATCGATCCTAGATGCACAGTTCGGGACCCCCTACCCGAGATCCGCCGGTTTTGACACCAACATTGGTGCTTTCATTGAGAGTTCCACTGTGTCGTCGACGAAGGGTTTGATGGCCCCTTCAATCATCTATAGTGACGCTGTCCAAGGAGAAACCTTCCTCCCCAGACAGATTTTCGTGTTCGGCGGCTTCGTACTGTGGGCCAACTCGCTGGGCCGTCTGGAGCAGAGCGATAGCTATGCTCCTGGCCACCAGGTCAGATTTGGAAACTTGAACTATGTTGCGGATATCAATGGAGACTTGATGTTCAATGGATTTGAGACCGCAGCGATCGCTCCCCCTCGCTCCGAGGAACATGACTTAAATCTGTCATCGGATCACATCCACGAGATGGTCCCTGTTGCTGCAACGGCCTTAGAACCGGAGCAGATCGTGCCATCCAAAGCCATAGAGTCCACGGCGTTGGAGCCGCACACGGACTCGGCGCCTCGCAATATCTGTGTCAATGGAACTCCGGATTCGTCTCCGGCTATAAGTTCCGGACCATGTACGCCTGCGGACACCGAGCTGGATCGGTTGTCGATTTTCGAATTTGGCGCCGCAGACATCTTCCAGCACTCACCTTTGGGTGATGTGCTAAACTCTTTAAAGAACTTGTCCTTGGAAAGGGACTCACAGCCGAACTATGTTCGGTTCGAGCCAGAGGCTGATGATGAGAAATTTTGTTTCCCACCCGCCACCCACTTCATAGCCACTGTCGATGATTTAACTGACGTTCTCGATTACGGCTCCGAAGACATCGACGGTATGGACGACAATGCCGACCAGGAGCAGGGCCAAAACCCGCCATTTACTGGACATTGGACGGCCACCTCTTCGTACGATGTGTACATGGTCGACACACCTAAAAAAGCTAGCGACGATGACAAAGGAGATCCAGTTGCGAATAAACCTTCTGAGACACAGTCCAAGCGCCGACGCCTGATGACCCACAAGTATAGGGGATCTATCGTAGTCCTTTCGATAAGTAAGAGTGTCGAACCCAACGAGGAGCAGAAGGAAATGATAAGCGGTTTTCAGCAAGGTATTCTCTACAAGTACTGAAATAAGTGGTAACAGATAGTTTTGTGATAAGATAGATTGTAACGAGCAACAAGTAACAAAAGTAAATAAAGTGCAGCAAGGTGGCCCAATCCTTTTGTAGCAAAGGACAAGCTGGAACAAACTCTTATAATAGGAAAAGCGCTCCCGAGGACACATGGGAATATCGTCAAGCTAGTTTTCATCATGTTCATATGATTCGCGTTCGATACTTTGATAGTTTGATATGTGGGTGGACCAGTGCTTGGGTGTTGTTCTTACTTGAACAAACATCCCACTTATGATTAACCTCTATTGCAAGCATCCGCAACTACATCAAAAGTATTAAGGTAAACCTAACCATAGCATGAAACATATGGATCCAAATCAGCCCCTTACAAAGCAACGCATAAACTAGGGTTTAAGCTTCTGTCACTCTAGCAACCCATCATCTACTTATTACTTCCCAATGCCTTCCTCTAGGCCAAAATAATGGTGAATTGTTATGTAGTTGGCGTTCACATAACACCACTAGAGGCTAGACAACATACATCTTATCAAAATATCAAACGAATACCAAATTCACATGACTACTCATAGCAAGACTTCTCCCTTGTCCTCAGGAACGAATGTAATTACTCACAAAGCATATTCATGTTCATAATCAGAGGGGTAATAATATGCATATAGGATCTGAACATATGATCTTCCACCAAATAAACCAACTAGCATCAACTACAAGGAGTAATCAACACTACTAGCAACCTACTAGCACCAATCCCGGACTTTGAGACAAGAATTGGATAGAAGAGATGAACTAGGGTTTGGAGATGAGATGGTGCTGGTGAAGATGTTGATGGAGATTGCCCTCTCCCGATGAGAGGAGCGTTGGTGATGACGATGGTGATGATTTGCCCCTCGCGGAGGGAAGTATCCCCGACAGAATAGCTCTGCCAGAGCTCAAGATTGGATCTGCCAAGGTTCCGCATCGTGGTGGCGGAGTCTCATCCCGAAAAAGTTCCTTCTTATTTTTTTCTCATCAAAAGACTTCATATAGGAGAAGATGGGCATCGGAGAGCCACCAGGGGGCCCACGAGGTAGGGGGCGTGCCCTGGGGTGGGGGTGGGGGGGGGGGGCGCCCCCACCCTCATGAGCAGGGTGTGGGCCCCCTGGCCTTCATCTTTGGCGAGGATTTTTCTTTATTTGTTTTAAGATGTTCCGTGGAGTTTTAGGACTTTTGGAGTTGCGCAGAATAGGTCTCTAATATTTGCTCCTTTTCCAGCCCAGAATTCCAGCTGCCGGCATTCTCCCTCCTTATGTAAACCTTGTAAAATAAGAGAGAATAGCCATAAGTATTGTGACATAAAGTGAAATAACAGTCCATAATGCGATAAATATCGATATAAAAGCATGATGCAAAATGGACGTATCAACTCCCCCAAGCTTAGACCTCGCTTGTCCTCAAGCGAAAAGCTGATAACAATAAATATGTCCTCATGTTTAGAGGTAGAGGCGTCGATAAAAATAAAATACGGACATTCTCATAACAGCAACATATATAGATTTTGTCATATGATTACTTATGTTCAAGTGATGATCTATTCACAATGCAAAAGTATAAATCATAAACCTTATTGGGCTCGGACAAACTATAATCTCAGTCATGGAAGCAATTGCAATTTATCATAACATTGGAAAGAGTCTATGTCAGAGCTAAAAAGCAAGTCCACATACTCAACTATCATTTAGTCCTCCATAATTGCTAACACTCACGCGATACTTGTGGTTATGGAGTTTTAATCGAACACAAAGAAAGATAGGGGCTTATAGTTTTGCCCCACAACCTTTTACCTCAAGGGTAATGTCAACAATAATGGTTCATGCTCCCCTACATCCAATTATATATATATATATATATATATATATATATATATCATGTTCTTTCCAACATGCTGAGCTTGCCAAAGGATAAAATGAAAAAGGAAAAGGTGAAGATCACCATGACTCTTGCATAAGGTAGAAGATAATAATAAAGGATAGGCCCTTCACAGAGGGAAGCAGAGGTTGCCATGCGCTTTTACGGTTGGATATATAAAATCTCAATGCGAAAGAACGTCACTTTATATTGCCCCTTGTGATATGAACCTTTATTATGCAGTCCGTCGCTTTTATTACTTCCACATCACAAGATCGTATAAAGCTTATTTCTCCCACACCAATCAATCATACATATTTAGAGCAATTTTTATTGCTTTGCACCGATGACAACTTACTTGAAGGATCTTACTCAATCCATAGGTAGATATGGTGGACTCTCATGGCAAAACTCCTTTAAGGATTTTGGAAGCACAAGTAGTATTTCTACTTGGTGCTGAGAATTTGGCTAGCATGAGGGGGAAAGGCAAGCTCAACAAGTTAGAGGATCCATGACAACATACTTTATCTCAGATATAAGAAAGACATAACTCATTACGTTGTCTTCCTTGTCCAACATCAACTCTTTAGCATGTCATATTTTAATGAGTGCTCCCAATCATAAAAGATGTCAATGATAATATATCTATATGTGAGACCTCTCTTTCCTTATTACTTCCTATTAATTGCAACAATAACCAAAGCTATGGCTGCCAACTCCCAACAACTTTTAATCATCATACTCTTTCTATGTGAAGTCATTACTCTCAATAAGATCAATATGAACCTTTTTTGTTTCTTTTTATTCTTTTTCCCTTTTCTTTTATTCGCCCAAGATCATGGCAAAATAATCAAGCTCTTGACTCAACACTAATCTTTATTATATATAGCTCACGGACTCGATTACATAGAGAGATCATAAAGCAAAACTCAAAACTAGATCATGCCATAAACTTTATTCTACTAGATCAAGATACTACTAATAGGATCAAACTAAGAAAAAGGGTAAAGATAGGAGTTGTGATTGTGATACGATACCGGGGCACCTCCCCCAAGCTTGGTAGTTGCCAAGGGGAGTGCCCATACCCATGTGATTATGTCTCCTTTCTCAGTGAAGAAGGTGGAGGTGAAGGATAATTGCACATCGACCGTAAGAGGTCCTCCAGCTTGCGAATAATGCCCTTGAGTGCGACAATATGCTCCTTCAACAAAATATTTTCTTGTGTGAGATACTTGTTTTGTATACGAGCTAACTCAATCATCTTGAAAGCTTCAATCTCAGTTGGGGTAAGAAGGTTATGATCAGGTTGAAGTATGTCTTTTGCTGCCGGAGCTTGATCCTCGGTGGCCTTCTTGATCCTTTCATCCTTGTTTGCCCTCGTGGGTTCTTCCCTCTTCAGATCTATCTTCATTAGCCAAGCATCATTGTCACCATTGTTGGAGGAGGGAGACGACATGATTCCTAGCCTGGAAAACCCTGACAGAAAACAACTAGAAACAAGAACAGAGGAGGTTTGCGTGATACGGGAGTCAAAACCCTCGGGAAGTTATATAATGAATTTTTACCGACCAAAATACGTAACGTGCAAGAAAACGGAGTCCGGAGGGCACACGAGGTGCTCACGAGGTAGGGGGTGCGCCCACCACCCTCGTGGGGCCCTCGTGTCCTTCCCGGACTGCTACTTATTTTTCTATTTTTCTAAATATTCCAAAACGGAGAAATATTGCTTTAAAAATTGTTTTGGAGTCGGTTTACTTACCGTACCACATACCTATTCCTTTTCGGAGTCTGAAACATTCCGGAAAGTGTCCCTTATGTATTCCTTCGGGGTTACGGTTTCAATAATATTGGTTTCAACATTTATGGGATTACCTGAGATATAATGTTTGATTCTTTGACCGTTTACCACCTTCGGATTTGTGTCCTCGAAGTTGTTGATCTTTATGGCACCGGAACGATAGACCTCTTCGATAACATAGGGGCCTTCCCATTTAGAGAGAAGTTTTCCTACAAAAAATCTTAAACGAGAGTTGTATAGCAATATATAATCACCTACATTAAACTCACGCTTTTGTATCCTTTTGTCCTGCCATCTTTTAACTTTTTATTTAAACAACTTGGCATTTTCATAAGCTTGGGTTCTCCATTCATCAAGTGAGCTAATATCAAATAACCTCTTTTCACCGGCAAGTTTGAAATCATAGTTGAGTTCTTTAATAGCCCAATGTGCCTTATGTTCTAGTTCAAGAGATAAGTGACATGCTTTTCCATAAACCATTTTATACGGAGACATACCCATAGGATTTTTGTATGCAGTTCTATAAGCCCATAATGCATCATCAAGTTTCTTGGACCAATTCTTTCTAGACCTATTAACAATCTTTTGCAAAATTAATTTGAGCTCTCTATTGCTCAACTCTACTTGACCACTAGACTGTGGGTGATAAGGAGATGCAATTCTATGATTAACATCATATTTAGCAAGCATTTTACGGAAAGCACCATGAATAAAGTATGAACCACCATCAGTCATTAAATATCTAGGGACTCCAAACCTCGGGAAAATAACTTCCTTAAGCATTTTAATAGAAGTGTTATGATCAGCACTACTAGTTGGAATAGCTTCTACCTACTTAGTAACGTAATCAACATCAACTAGAATATGTGTGTATCCATTAGAGGCATGAAAAGGTCCCATATAATCAAAGCCCCAAACATCAAATGGTTTAATAACAAGAGAATAATTCATAGGCATTTCTTGACGTCTACTAATATTACCAATTCTTTAACATTCATCACAAGACAAGACAAACTTACGGGCATCCTTGAAGAGAGTAGGCCAATAAAAACCAGATTGTAATACCTTATGTGCAGTTCTGTCTCCAGCGTGGTGTCCTCCATAAGACTCGGAATGACACTTGCGTAGGATCTGTTCCTGTTCATGCTCAGGTACACAACGTCTAATAACACCATCTACTCCTTCTTTATAAAGATGTGGGTCATCCCAAAAGTAATGTCTCAAATCATAGAAAAACTTTTTCTTTTGCTGGTATGTGAAGCTAGGTGGTATAAACTTAGCAGCAATATAATTAGCATAATCAGCATACCATGGAGTACTACGAGAAGTACTTATAACATTTAATTGTTCATCAGGAAAGCTATCATTAATAGGTAGTGGGTGATCAAGAATATTTTCTAACCTAGACAAGTTGTCTGCAACCGGGTTCTCAGCTCCCTTTCTATCAACAATATGCAAATCAAATTCTTGTAGCAAGAGAACCCATCTAATAAGTCTAGGTTTAGCATTTTTATTTTCCATAAGATATTTAATAGCAGCATGATCAGTTTGAATAGTTACTTTAGAATCAACAATATAAGATCTGAACTTATCACAGGCAAATACGACTGCTAAGAGCTCTTTTTCGGTAGTAGCATAATTTCTTTGAGCATTGTCTAGAGTCTTACTAGCATAATGAATAACATTTAATTTCTTATCAACTCTTTGCCCTAGAACAGCACCTACAACATAATCACTAGCATCACACATAATTTCAAAGGGTAAATTCCAATCAGGTGGCTGAACACCAGGTGCAGAGACTAATGCTTTCTTAAGTATTTCAAATGCTTCTACACAATCATCATCAAAGACAAATGGTATATCTTTTTGCAATAAATTAGTCAGAGGCCGAGAAATTTTTGAGAAGTCCTTAATGAACCTCCTGTGAAATCCGGCGTGACCAAGGAAACTTCTTATACCTTTGATGTCCTTGGGACATGGCATCTTTTCAATAGCATCAACCTTGGCTTTATCACCTTCAATACCTCTTTCAGAAACTTTGTGCCCCAAGACAATACCTTCATTAACCATAAAGTGGCACTTTTCCCAATTCAAGACAAGATTAGTTTCTTCACATCTCTGCAAAACTCGATCAAGATTGCTCAAGAAATCATCAAAAGAGGAACCATAGACGGAAAAATCGTCCATGAAAACCTCACAAATCTTTTCACAAAAGTCAGAGAATATAGCCATCATGCATCTTTGAAAGGTAGTAGGTGCATTACATAAACCAAAAGGCATACGTCTATAAGCAAAAGTACCAAAAGGGCATGTAAAAGTAGTCTTTGATTGATATCTAGCCGACATAGGTATTTGAGAGAAACCAGAATAACCATCTAGAAAGCAATAGTGTGTATGTTTGCATAATCTTTCTAGCATTTGATCAATAAAAGGTAAGGGGTAATGATCTTTCTTAGTAGCTTTATTTAATTTGCGGAAATCAATTACCATCCTATAATCTGTGATAATTCTTTGTGGAATCAATTCATCTTTATCATTAGGAACGACAGTAATACCTCCCTTCTTAGGGACACAATGGACAGGACTTACCCACTCACTATCAGCAACGGGATAGATTATACCTACCTCCAGAAGCTTTAGTATTTCTTTTCTTACCACTTCTTTCATTTTAGGATTCAGACGTCGTTGAGGATCACGAACTGGTTTGGCATCTGCTTCCAAATTTATTTTATGTTGACATAGAGTGGGACTAATGCCCTTAAGATCATCAAGAGTATATCCAATAGCAGCACGATGCTTCTTCAGAGTTTTCAATAGTCTTTCTTCTTCATGCTCTGAAAGGTTAGCACTAATAATAACAGGATATATCTTCTTTTCATCAAGATAAGCATATTTAAGATTAACAGGCAAAGGTTTAAGTTCAAACACGGGATCACCCTTGGGTGGAGGAGGATCCCCTAAAATTTCAACAGGCAAATTATGTTGCAGAATAGGTTCCTGTTTAAAGAATACTTCATCTATTTCCCTTCTTTCATTCATGAACATATCATTTTCATGGTCTAGCAGATGATGTTCTAAAGGATCACTAGGAGATACAGCAATAGAAGCAAGACCAATAATTTCATCCTTACTAGGTAATTCTTCCTCATGATGTTGTTTACTAAATTTAGAGAAATTAAACTCATGAACCATATCATCCAAGCCAACAGTAACAACATTCTTAGTGCAATCTATGGTAGCATTGACAGTATTTAAGAAGGGTCTACCAAATATAATGGGACAAAAGCTATCTTGCGGAGAAGTAAGAACAAGAAAATCAGCAGGATTCCTAGTTTTCCCACACAAGACTTCAACATATCTAACAATTCCAATTGGTGCAATAGTATCTCTATTAGCAAGTTTAATTGTGACATCAATACCTTCTAACTCACCAGGTGCAATTTCATTCTTAATTTCTTTGTATAAAGTATGCGGTATAACACTAGCACTTACACCCATATCGCATAAGCCATGATAACAATGATCTCCTATTTTAACAGAAATAACAGGCACGCCTACCACAAGTCTATGTTTATCTTTAGCACGAGGTTTAGCAATTCTAGCAGTTTCACCTTCGAACTGAATAACATGCCCATCAATATTATCAGACAAGAGATCTTTAACAATAGCGATATTAGGTTCTACTTTAACTTTCTCAGGAGGTGTATAAGTTCTAATATTGCTTTTACGAACAACAGTTGAAGCTTTAGCATGATCCTTTATTCTAACAGGGAAAGGTGGTTTCTCGATATAAGAAGTAGGAACAACATGATCATTATAAGTGACAGTCTTTTCTTCAACTTTAATAGGTGCAACTACTTTAATTTTATGGGAGGATGATATTTAAACCACTTCTCCTTAGGGAGATCAACATAAGTAGCAAAAGGTTCACAGAAAGAAGCTACTATCTCAGAATCAAGTCCAGTGCTAACTTACGGAAAATATCGGTATCCATAAAAGATTTAACACAATCAAACTTAGGTGTCATACCTGACTCCTTACCTTCGTCGAGGTCCCAATCTTTAGAGTTGCATTTAATTCTATCTAATAAATTCCATCTGAATTCAGTAGTCTTCATCATAAAAGAGCCAGCACAAGAAGTATCGAGCATGGTGCGATTGTTATCAGAAAGCCGAGCATATAAATTTTGCATAGTTATTTCTCTCGGAAGCTCGTGATTGGGGCATGAATATAACATTGATTTAAGCCTCCCCCAAGCATGAGCGATGCTTTCTCCTTCGCGAGGCCAGAAATTATATATATAATTGCGATCATGATGAACAAGATGCATAGGGTAATACTTTCGATGAAATTCCAGCTTCAATCTTTTATAGTCCCATGATCTCATATCATCACATAGCCTATACCATATCAATGCGTCTCCCTTCAAAGTTAAAGGGAAAACCTTCTTCTTAGCAACATGATCGGGTATACCTGCAAGCTTAAATAATCCACAAACTTCATCCACATATATTAAGTGCTCATCAGGATGCTTTGTTCCATCTCCTGTAAATGGGTTAGCTAGCAGTTTTTCCATCATACCCGAAGGAAATTCAAAAGGAGTTTCATTTTCAATAGGTTCAGTAGGTTGAGGAGCAACTCTTTGCTCTACTGGACGGGGTGAAGATACCCCGAACAAGCCCCTCAGAGAATTACTTGCCATAGTAACAAGTGACAGTAAATTTCAGCACACTATATAAACTTTTCCTTACCAAAGGCGCTACACTCCCCGGCAACGGCGCCAGAAAAGAGTCTTGATGACCCACGGATCTATCGTAGTCTTTTCGATAAGTAAGAGTGTCGAACCCAATGAGGAGTAGAAGGAAATGATAAGCGGTTTTCAGCAAGGTATTCTCTACAAGTACTGAAATAAGTGGTAACACATAGTTTTGTGATAAGATAGATTGTAACGAGCAACAAGTAACAAAAGTAAATAAAGTGCAGCAAGGTGGCCCAATCCTTTTGTACCAAAGGACAAGCGGGAACAAACTCTTATAATAGGAAAAGCGCTCCCGAGGACACATGGGAATATCGTCAAGCTAGTTTTCATCACGTTCATATGATTCACGTTCGATACTTTGATAATTTGATATGTGGGTGGACCAGTGCTTGGGTGTTGTTATTACTTGAACAAACATCCCACTTATGATTAACATCTATTGCAAGCATCCGCAACTACAACAAAAGTATTAAGGTAAACCTAACCATATCATGAAACATATGGATCCAAATCAGCCCCTTACGAAGCAACACATAAACTAGGGTTTAAGCTTCTGTCACTCTAGCAACCCATCATCTACTTATTACTTCCCAATGCCTTCCTATAGGCCCAAATAATGGTGAAGTGTTATGTAGTCGATGTTCAAATAACACCACTAGAGGCTAGATAACATACATCTTATCAAAATATCAAACGAATACCAAATTCACATGACTACTCATAGCAAGACTTCTCCCTTGTCCTCGGGAACGAACGTAATTACTCACAAAGCATATTCATGTTCATAATCAGAGGGGTAATAATATGCATATAGGGTCTGAACATACGATCTTCCACCAAATAAACCAACTAGCATCAACTACAAGGAGTAATCAACACTACTAGCAACCTACTAGCACCAATCCCGGACTTTGAGACAAGAATTGGATAGAAGAGATGAACTAGGGTTTGGAGATGAGATGGTGCTAGTGAAGATGTTGATGGAGACTTCCCTCTCCCGATGAGAGGAGCGTTGGTGATGACAATGGTGATGATTTCCCCGTCCCGGAGGGAAGTATCCCCGGCAGAACAGCTCTGCCGGAGCTCTAGATTGGATCCGCCAAGGTTCCACCTCGTGGCGGCGGAGTCTCATCCCAAAAAAGTTCCTTCTTATTTTTTTCTCATCAAAAGACTTCATATAGGAGAAGATGGGCGTCGGAGAGCCACCAGGGTGCCCACAAGGTAGGGGGGCGCGCCCTAGGGGGGGCGCCCCCACCTTCGTGAGCAGGGTGTGGGCCCCCTGGCCTTCATCTTTGGCGAGGATTTTTCTTTATTTGTTTTAAGATGTTCCGTGGAGTTTCAGGACTTTTGGAGTTGCGCAGAATAGGTCTCTAATATTTGCTCCTTTTCCAGCCCAGAATTCCAGCTGCCGGCATTCTCCCTCCTCATGTAAACCTTGTAAAATAAGAGAGAATAGCCATAAGTATTGTGACATGAAGTGAAATAACAGTCCATAATGCGATAAATATCGATATAAAAGCATGATGCAAAATGGACGTATCAACGCCCTAAACGCCGCTCTAAGCCTCGTCGCTCAAATGATGGAAATACTGGCACCTGAGAGAATAGTACTCCGGGCGACGCCAAAAACAACGAAGACCCTGTCGGGGCTGCATCCGAACAGGAAGAACAAGACAACGGGCAAGATAACCCTGATAATCAGACTATGCCCAATGACCCAGACTATGATAGTTATCGTCCAGTCTCCGAGGATGATGAGAGCCTCGGCAATGAGGACTCCATCATGCCTGAGGCACCCCTCGAGCAGGAGCGCTTCAAGCGCCAGCTAATAGTCACCGCGAGAAGCCTGAAGAAGAAGAAGCAGCAGCTTCAAGCCGATCAAGACCTGCTCATTGATAGGTGGACTGATGTCCTGGCAGCTGAAGAATACGGCCTCAAGCGCCCAGCCAAGAGTTACCCAAAGCGTAGACTGCTACCTCAGTTCGATGCGGAGACACCAAATCCCATACCTCCCTCACGCAATGCGGACCGGCCACCACGCGGTCGGGATAGTGCGGCGGACCGACCACCCCGCGGTCGGGATAAAGCGGCAACTCAGGCCGAACAACAGCCCACCCCACCACCTCGAAAAAATAGGGACAGAACAGCTCGGGACCGTACATACGACATTCGGCAGGAGCTGGACAGTAGAACAGAACACACCTGATCAATCTACGGATCGCGAGGACGCTTCCCGACTCGGGATGACGGCTACCTATTAGGGCGTGACAAACCCAGTCACACCCGGGCCGATAACCATAGACACACTCCATCGGAGGTGCGCCGTGATGCGGCCCGATATAGTGGCGCCGCACACCCTCTTTGCTTTACAGATGAGGTGCTGGATCACGAATTCCCCGAGGGGTTCAAGCCCGTCAATATTGAATCATACGACGGAACAACCGACCCCGTAGTATGGATTGAGGACTTTATTCTCCACATCCACATGGCCCGGGGAGATGACCTCTACGCCATCAAATAACTCCCACTGAAACTCAAAGGGCCAGTTAGACACTGGCTGAATAGCCTGCCTGAGAATTCCATCTGCAGCTAGGAGGACCTGGAAGAGGCCTTTCTTGACAACTTCCAAGGTACATGTTATGACATATCTCTCTCAAGGTAGTTTGGGTGATTGATGACAACATGTTTGCGGACTAATCTTGTGCTTTGAATAGTTCACAGATTCTCCCCTGGCACGAGACGTTTTCTTCCCCTCGGAGTGTCTTTCAAGACGGTGTAGCTCTTTCGTTTCTCTCTCTGTGGACTAGTTTCGTAGAGGGCACCATACTATCAAGAGGGGGTCCGCTGGGGTATTGCATGGGTGGAATCAACACGTACACATCAGCTTCTCACCCTCCGAGCTTTTCCATTCCATTGAAGAGATCTCTCCTCTCTTCCTTGTCCTGTCTGGGTCCCAATGGTAGTACCGCGCCACCCAGTGGTAGTACCGCTGAGGAGCCACAAGCGGCAGTACCGCTCCACAGCAGTAGTACCGCCTGTGTCTCCACAGCAGTAGTACCGCCGGGGTGCCTGGCACCACCGCCTCATCCTTAGCCTCTTTGGAGAGATCTCTCTCTCTCTCTTCTGTGTCCCAGCGGTAGTACCGCACTACAAGCAGTAGTACGGCTGAAGGGTCACAAGTGGTAGTGCCGCCCGTGACCCCGCTGCCGTAGTACCGCTGGGCAATCTGGCTCCTACCGCCTTGATTCGAGGGGTCTTTTTCTCATGTCGGGTTTTGCGGCACTAGTTGCGGTTGTAGAGGCGGTAGTACCATTCCAGGAGCGGTAGTACCGCCCCTACCACCGCGGTAGTACCGCGTTGGGTCCTTTTCCCTACTAGTCTCCTTTGCGCGGCAGTGCCGCTGGCTGGTGCGGCAGTACCGCTGACCTAGCGGTAGTACCGCCCCCTCTTAGCGGTAGTACCGCCCTGTGCAGGGCTGGTTGGTGAGGGGCAACGGTTGGATTGTTGCCCCCACTATAAAAGGGGGTCCCCTTCTTCCCTTTGACTCACCTCTTCCCCCTCAAGCTCCATTTATTGCTCAAGCTCCATTAAATGCAACAAGCTCCATTTTCGCCCGATCTACCTCTCTAGCCAATCAAACTTGTTGATTTGCTCGAGAGTGGTTGAGAAGGCCCCGATCTACACTTCCACCAAGGGATTTTCGATCCCCCCACTCATCCCTAGCGGATCTTGTTACTCTTGGGTGTTTGAGCACCCTAGACGGTTGAGGTCACCACGGAGCCATAGTCCATTGCGGTGAAGCTTCGTGGTTTTGTTGGGAGCCTACGATTAAGTTGTGGAGATTGCCCCAACCTTGTTTGTAAAGGTTCGGTCGCCGCCTTCAAGGGCACCAATAGTGGAATCACGACATCTCGCATTGTGTGAGGGCGTGAGGAGAATACAGTGGCCCTAGTGGCTTCTTGGGGAGCATTGTGCCTCCACACTGCTCTAACGGAGATGTACTTCCCCTCAAAAGGAAGGAACTTCGGTAACACATCCTCGTCTTCACCGGATCCACTCTTGGTTATCTCTTACCTTTACTTGTGCAAGCTCTTTAGTGTTACTTCTCTTGCTTGCTTGTATGCTTGTTGTTATTGCATCATATAGGTTGCTCACCTAGTTGCACATCTAGACAACCTACTTTGATGCAAAGTTTTATTTGGTAAAGAAAAGTAAAAATTGGTAGTTGCCTATTCACCCCCCTCTAGTCAACCATATCGATCCTTTCAATTGGTATCCGAGCCTTGTCTCTTTATTAAGGACTTTACCGCCCAAAGAGTATGGTTGATACCGTAGACGGTGTGGAGGAACACTCCGGTGTGAATCCGATCTCGTCTACGGGCGATGGGGGAACCTCGGTCTCTCATGAGGAGTGCAATGTGTCCTTGGAGACATTGAAAACATCCATGACGACCGAAGTTGAAAGCATGTTTACCAAATTTCTTGAGGGGCTTAAACTATCCACCGCACCGTTGAAAGTGGGTGACCCCGCCAACAAGGTGACGGATGCTATCCCCGACAAGGGGGAAGCTAGTAGTGAAAAGGCTCCTTCTTCTAGTGGTAAGAATGGCACCGGCATCTTTGCCCATGTGGAACCACCACTTGTTTATGGTGGACCAGTTCCTTCCACTCATTTGAATCATGCCGGTCCTCCCCCTAAGATTGTGAAAAATGAGGACTTTGATTCTTGGGTTTACCGCTTTAAACGTCATTTAAGTCATGTGAACACTAACCTTTGGAGAATCATTGAAGAAGGTTTCTATCCACATGATCCAAGCAATTTCACTCCTCGAGAAGCCGCGGACAATCAATTCAACGAGAATGCTCTCTTCATCATTCAAGATGCAATTCCACCCGAAGACCTACCTCATCTTCGTCCCTTCGCCTTGGCGAAAGATGCATGGCATTGTGTTGTCTCTCTCTACCGGGGAAGCACAAGCATTCAATGCTCCAACTATGAAGTGGTACAAGATGAGGCCGATGAGTTTGCAATGAAAGAAGATGAAGAACCTTGTGAGCTTTATCGGAGAGTAACCAAACTCACGGTCTCACTACGAGATCACGGGAGCAAGGACACGGATGAAAATTGGATCAAGCGAAAATTCCTCAAGGCAATGACGCCCTATCACAAGGCCATGTCCTCCGCCATTCGTCAAAGACCGGACTTTCACACTTTGACCTTGAAAGTGCAACTATCCCTAGGTGGTTTTGGTAATTTATAACAACATATAGCTCATTGAGCTAATGCTATTCCAAGATGATTATTTCAGGAAAGCTCAATGATTGGCATGGCATGGATGTGAAAGTGGAACCCTCAAAATGCTAAGGACAAAGAATTGGCTCAAGCTCAAAAGTTCAAGACTCTTCATTTTATATTTTAGTGATCCAAGATCACATTGAGTCTTTAGGAAAAGCCAATACTATCAAGGAGGGATGAGGTGTTGCTTAATGAGCCTCTTGCTTTAGGTGCTTAATGATATGCTCCAAAATCCTTAGCTACTTTCCCATATCCACAAATGACCTAAACCCTAAGCCAAACTCGGTCATACCGATTCCTTCATTCTGGCGCCACCGAGTTTTACTTGTCATTTGCCACTGCCAAACCCTAGCAATTCGGTCCTACCAATAAGGATCTTGGTCACACCGAGATGGGGTTGCAAACTCTCTGTTTCCCTTTCGTAACTTTTCGGTCTCACCGAAAGAGCGAATCGGTCCCACCGAGAATGCAAGGTAAACTCTATGTTTCCTTCTTGTAACTTTTTGGTCTCACCGAAAGAGCAAGTCGGTCCCACCGAGTTTGCCTGACCAACTCTCTGGTTAGCTAATTGCCGAACTCGGTCTCACCGAGTTTGTGCGATCGGTCTCACTGAGATTACGTTATACCCAAACCCTAACCGAATCGGTCCTACCAAGTTGCATCTAAGTCCCACCGAAATTCCTAACGGTCACTAGGTTTACTATTTCGGTGAGACCGAGTTTTCTGATTCGGTCCCATCGAGATTGGTAGATTGCGTGTAATGGTTGGATTTTGTGTGGAGGCTATAAATACCCCTCCACCTCCTCTTCATTCGAAGAGAGAGCCATCAGAACACATACACCATTCCTACTCATATGTTCTGAGAAAGAACCACCTACTCATGTGTTGAGACGAAGATATTCCATTCCTACCATATGAATCTTGATCTCTAGCCTTCCCCAAGTTGCTTTCCACTCAAATCTTCTTTCCACCAGATCCAAATCCTATGAGAGAGAGTTGAGTGTTGGGGAGACTATCATTTGAAGCACAAGAGCAAGGAGTTCATCATCAACACACCATTTGTTACTTCTTGGAGAGTGGTGTCTCCTAGATTGGCTAGGTGTCACTTGGGAGCCTCCGACAAGATTGTGGAGTTGAACCAAGGAGTTTGTAAGGGCAAGGAGATCGCCTACTTCGTGAAGATGTACCGCTAGTGAGGCAAGTCCTTCGTGGGCGATGGCCATGGTGGAATAGACAAGGTTGCTTCTTCATGGACCCTTCGTGGGTGGAGCCCTCCGTGGACTCGCGCAACCGTTACCCTCCGTGGGTTGAAGTCTCCATCAACGTGGATGTAGGATAGCACCACCTATCCGAACCACGGGAAAACATCCGTGTCTCCAATTGCGTTTGAATCCTCCAAACCCTTCCCTTTACATTCTTGCAAGTTGCATGCTTTACTTTCCGCTGCCAATAAACTCTTTGCATGCTTGCTTGAATTGTGTGATGATTGCTTGACTTGTTCTAAGATAGCTAAAATCTGCCAAGAACTAAAATTGGGAAAAGGCTAAGTTTTTAATTGGTCAAGTAGTCTAATCACACCCCCTTCTAGACATACTTTCGATCCTACAAGTGGTATCAGAGCTTTGGTCTCCATTTGTCTTGATCTCCATAGCTTTTGGTGGTCATAGCCTTGGTTTCACAACCTAGGAGAGTATGGCGTCTAGCGAGGGAAATTATCACCGTAGAGGTCCTTACTTTGATGGTACTAATTTTGCTAGTTGGAAGCATAAAATGAAAATGCATATTCTTGGACATAACCCCGCCGTATGGGCTATTGTTTGTGTTGGCTTGCAAGGTGAGTTCTTCGATGGGAGGGAACCAAACCGTGAAGCTACCGCGGATGAGTTGAAGATGTTGCAATACAATGCTCAAGCTTGTGATATTCTCTTCAACGGATTGTGCCCCGAAGAATTCAACAAAATCAGCCGCCTTGAGAATGCAAAGGAAATTTGGGATACTTTGATTGATATGCACGAAGGTACCAACTCCGTCAAGGAATCCAAGTTGGATGTGCTCCAAAGTCAACTTGACAAGTTCAAGATGAAGGATGGTGAAGGTGTCGCTGAAATGTACTCTAGGCTTGCTCTCATCACAAATGAGATTGCCGGCTTAGGAAGTGAAGAGATGACCGATAGATTCATCATCAAGAAGATCCTAAGAGCCTTGGATGGGAAATATGATACCGTGTGCACATTAATCCAAATGATGCCCAACTACAAAGATCTCAAGCCAACGGAAGTAATTTGAAGGATTGTTGCTCATGAGATGTCACTCAAGGATAAAGAGGAACTTCACAATAAATCAAGTGGTGCCTACAAAGCGTCATGTGAAGTCCCCGCATCATCAAGTGAGAAACAAAACTTCAATGAAGAATTGAGCTTAATGGTGAAGAACTTCAACAAGTTCTACAAGAGTAGAAACAAAGATAGAAGCTTCAAGTCAAGGTCCTACAATGACAAAAGATCTTCTAGTCGAGAGCGAAACTGCTATAATTGTGGAAGACCCAGACACTATTCCAATGAGTGTACGGCTCCCTACAAGAGAAGAGAAGATTCTCCAAAAAGAAGAAGCAAAGAATCTCCACCAAGAGAGAGAAGGAGTAGAGATGATCGTTATGAACGAAGATACTCACGGAGAAGCAAGGACTCGGAAAGGAAGGAAAAATCATCAAGGAGCTATACAAAACGAAGACATCAAGCTCATGTTGGTGAATGGGTATCCGGCTCCGACTCCGACAGCCACTCCGAGAGAAGTTATCACTCCGACTCCGAAGATACTCAAGATGAAGGTGTTGCCGGTCTAGCACTTGTGTCAACCAACTCCTACGACATAGTTGACTCACCAAATGAAGGAATTGGAAGATGCTTCATGGCCAAAGGTCCTAAGGTAACACACCCCGAGTATGTTGACTTTAATAGTGATGAAGATGACTTGTTAGGTGATGATGATTTGCTTGTTGACAACTCTAGTGAAGAATATTATGGTGAAATATCAATTAATCATGCTAAAACGAATGACAATGATAAGGAGAAGATTGAAGCTCTAACTAAAGAACTAAACACTCTTAAGTTAGCTCATGAAACTATCTTCGAAGATCATCGAGAACTTTTAAGAGCTCATGAGAAATTACGCCTTGAAAAGCTTAATCTTGAGCAAGAGCATGAGTTCTTAAAGGCAATCAATGATGATCTCCGCAAGAAAAGTTCTTCTTACATTGTCAAGCGTTTACTATTATCCACTTACATGCCTCAAGTCAAGACTAGTAACAAGAATAAGAATGATTCTTCCTCTAGTAGTAACAATGATCATGCTAAATCCAATATTGTTGCTTCTAGTAGTTCTCTTGATTCCACTAATGATTCTCTTAGCCAAGTTACACTTGAGCAAGAAAATAGCTTATTGAAGGGAATTATAGAGAAAGGTGTCTACAAGAGCCTTGCCAGAAGTAAGCAATTCGAGGAAATTGTGCGCAAGCAAGGAATGCACCGGAAGAATCAAGGTGTTGGTTTTGAACGAAAGTTCAATGCCAATGGAGTTGAATGGGAAGAAGATCAATACCCCAAGACAAAGTTTGTTCCTCAACAAGAGAAGTATGACACTTCTTTCAAGGGGACATAAGCTCAAGATGATCCTCCACCACAAGACTACAAGCAAAAAGGCAAGGACAAGCTTCAAGAGGAGATTGATGCATTTGAAGAAGCTCCTAAGACCTTAGTCAAGTGGATTCCCAAGACTACTTAAAGTTCCATTACATCAAGTATGACTACAACTCCAAGGATTCCCATCAAGATGGTGTGGATCCAAAAGAAGAAGAACTAGAGAGTTCTTGAGGGTGACTCCGCCAACATACTTCACTCTTATCATTTTGGCAAGAACAAGTGCAATCAACTTCCACATCTTGCACTAGTTCAAGGAGTCACAAACCCTCTTGTTGGTAAGACAAGGGACAAGGTAACCTAAAGTTTTCATACATCATCTTGTGTGTGCATCACTCTATGTCTATGGATATCCTTGTTTTTCCTTGTGGGACTAACCCATGTAGGTATTGAAAGTGCAATTCACTCAAATGGATAACTCCAAGTGATCTACATCAACATTGAGCATCCACATCTTCAACATCTACATGAAGTCATCATCGACAAAACCCAAGGTTAGTTCATCCCTCTTAGGGGGGATATCACATCTAGGGGGAGCTTTACTCTAAGACTGGAGCTAAAGCAACTCTAAAGATGTGAATACAGCAATGCTTTATGTAAAAGTGGTAACCCCACTTGAGCTTAAACGATGAGTATGACCTATGATCAAGTGTTCTCACTTGACTCCTAAGTCAATGTACTCATATATAGATGACCTAGTCATCACAAATTGCTTGATAGATGCTAGAATTGGTTGTGCATGCTTTGCCACATATTTCATTTGCCATCTTATTGTGTGAGCATGTTGGTTGCATATTTTACTCATTCGAGGACATCCACTTGTTGTTTTGATTGTTTGGCCTTCTTCTTTTGCCAAGTG
This sequence comes from Triticum monococcum, assembly GCA_034509565.1. NCBI lineage: Eukaryota > Viridiplantae > Streptophyta > Magnoliopsida > Poales > Poaceae > Triticum > Triticum monococcum. The sequence goes on along the minus strand of CM067845.1, from coordinate 88,202,919 downwards.
GATGGACAAGAATGCCTAAGAACCTCCTCTAGCTATCTATGCTTTTCTCGTCTCAAACTCTATTCATGCTGCATCACAAAACTTGATCAAGTCAGATTCGAACCACTCTGTGTGAGGAGCGCTCCGAGTCCCCGATTCGTCATAGACTTAAACTTCCAAAACCTCTTTATGAATCTCGGTCTGACCGATACTCCATTTTCGGTCCTACCGAGTTCATTAAGTTGATCTAGGTTTTCGATCTCGGTGCAACCGATTTGAACTTTTCGGTCACACCGAGTTGCAATAACTGCACACAGTTTTGCATCTCGGTGCCACCGAGTTGTTCCACTCGGTCACACCGACAGGGTCGGGCTATATATAGTGACGGGCAAAATTTTGGAAATTTCTCCGAAACCTCTTCGCCAGCGCGATAGCCTGCTCTGCCTTCGTGGTCTCCGGATCGTCTTCTCGCCGCCAGCAGCCTCCAGTCGCTGGTCTCCGCCGCCGTCAACGGAATTCTGCCACGCCGTTGCCGCCGTAGCGAGTCTCCGCCGAACTAGGGTATGGACTCGATCTTTGTGCTATTCTCCACTCCGATTCCTAGCACATTGTGATCATCATGATTCTTGCCACGATTGAAACACTCCTATCCAGTCAATGAACTCGTAGATTAGGTTTAATTCAAAAATTTTAGGGTTAGGTTTCCGCCGAAACCATCTCGGACCCACCGAGTTGAAAAACTCGGTCCCACCGATCTGGCTTTTGCCATTGCACAAGTGAAACTCGGTCTGACCGAGAATAACTTATCGGTGCGACCGATTTTGGAATTCTGTGAAACCCTAGCAGTCTCGGTGCCACCGAACTGTGACTCGGTCTGACCGAGTTCACCAGTTCTGGTGCCAAAACTGCTTCGGTGTCACCGAGTTTGAAAATCGGTAGATCCGAGATGCTTTCTGTGGAAAACTAAAACTAAGTTTTTGAATTAATCTTTTGCAAAAATCTCTGCTTTTTGTGATGCTCATCCACTCTATCTTATCCATAATCTATTCACAGAGTCAGCAGTCAGTTTGCAACATGTCTGATCAAAGTGACAGCCAGAATGTGTCTGAGCAGCAAGTGTGATGAGTGAGGGCACTAGCCCCTCAAGTTCTTCTGATGATGGCAGCAGGAGCACCCCCAGCAATCTGCCTAAGGCTGCCACATGTCAAAGGAAGAAGAGAACGTCTGATTCTAAGGATGAAGACTATGTGGCAGAGGAAGAGGCCACATCAAAGAGAGCTGAGCCAGCAACAGGCACAAAGCGAGGGCTGAAAATCAAAAGGCCAGCAGGCAGGCAGCCCATGTCAAAGGCTAGAGCTTCAACTATGAAGCCTGCACCCACAGAGCCAGTTGTTGCTGAGGGCAAGAAAAGGAAAGAGAGGGTGAAGAAGACTGTAGCCAGAGTGCTTGGGAAAGCCTCCATCATGGTAGATGAGGAGGAAGAAGAAGAAGAGGTTGCTGCACCAGCACCCAAGGCAGTCAAACTCATGGGAGATGCTATAAGGTCAGGAACAGCTGCATCCAAGCCCAAGGAAGCACCTAAGGCTGCATCTAAGCCTAAGAGTGCACCAAAGAGAAAGACACGAAGCATCCCAGCTACAGAAAAGAACAAGGCCCCAGTGCCTGAAGCTATCGAAGAAGAGGAAGAGAGTGTCCTTAGGAAGCTCAAGCCCAAGATCCCAGACCACAACGATGCTCATCCTGTGGCTGAGGATATGAAGCTCAGGAGAGATTCAGGGCTAAGGAAATGGAGAGAAGCAGATCCGTATGCTTCTAGGAGAAGGACTGCCATGGATTACAGATTTCATACCAAGGAACAACAAGATTTCTATGAGACTGTTTTGCTTGACAAGAAGCCAATCGTTTGTGACATGAGATGGGTCGACTGGACCTACATCAAGGACAATGAAGAGTACTACCCCGGTGTATTTGACAGCTTTAGTGCGTGTGGAGTTGCAGACTTTGTTGGGAAGAAGCTCACAAAGTGGAACGAGGAGCTGATCATGCAATTCTACTCCACAACACACTTTTATCCGGATGGCAGGATCACATGGATGTCAGAGGGTACAAGGTACCAATCCACTGTTGAAGAATGGGTGAAGTTGATCAATGCCCTAGAGGAGCAAGCTGATGACTTGGACATTTATGCCAAGAAAAAGATGGATCACAACTCCATGTCCAACATGTACAAGGAGATCCCGAATGAAGCGCTCGACACATTCAAGTTTGGCTCAGAGCACTATCTGCTCTCAGGATTGCCTACGATCAACTGGATCCTTAGGCACACCCTTCTGCCCAAATCTGGAGATCACAAGATGATCAGAGGTCACGCAATCAACTTGCTTCATGTCTTTGACGTGCCTCAGAAATTCAAGGTCATGAGTCTCATTGTGGAAACAATCAAGAGGACAGCTGCAGACCAGAAGAGGAGTTGTGGGTATGCCCCACAGATTCAGGAGCTCATCAACTCCAAGATGGGCACGGGCGTGTATTTATTGGATAAGGAACACCTGCCCATCCGTCCAGATTTTGAGGATAACCAAGTGGTTATGACTGAGAATGAACCCTCATCTGCCCATGCACAAGCTCACAAGGAGAAGGCGAAGAAGGAGAAAGCTGCCAGGATGCCTACTCAAGCGGAGGCATCTGATTACTTCTTGAAGACCAAACAAGAGCAGCTTGGTTACCTGATTGCGTCCACCCTGCGTATTGAGCAAGGACTTGCCACCCTGACTCAGAACCAGGCAAGCTTAGAGAGGATCATGGAATAGAGGTTCTATGACATGGACATCAAGGTGACAGAGATACAGACCGCCGTGGAGCAGCTTCAGGAGGACATGAATAAGAGGAGAGGCAGGACCACGACTGATGTTTTTGCCAGGGTGCCACGAGGTCCGAGGTCGTCTGCACTGCCAGTTGCTGACACTAGAGCTACAACGTGCAACTATCCCTAGGTGGTTTTGGTAATTTATAACAACATATAGCTCATTGAGCTAATGCTATTCCAAGATGATTATTTCAGGAAAGCTCAATGATTGGCATGGCATGGATGTGAAAGTGGAACCCTCAAAATGCTAAGGACAAAGAATTGGCTCAAGCTCAAAAGTTCAAGACTCTTCATTTTATATTTTAGTGATCCAAGATCACATTGAGTCTTTAGGAAAAGCCAATACTATCAAGGAGGGATGAGGTGTTGCTTAATGAGCCTCTTGCTTTATGTGCTTAATGATATGCTCCAAAATCCTCAGCTACTTTCCCATATCCACAAATGACCTAAACCCTAAGCCAAACTCGGTCATACCGATTCCTTCATTCCGGCGCCACCGAGTTTTACTTGTCATTTGCCACTGCCAAACCCTAGCAATTCGGTCCTACCGATAAGGATCTCGGTCACACCGAGATGGGGTTGCAAACTCTCTGTTTCCCTTTCGTAACTTTTCGGTCTCACCGAAAGAGCGAATCGGTCCCACCGAGAATGCAAGGTAAACTCTATGTTTCCTTCTTGTAACTTTTTGGTCTCACCGAAAGAGCAAGTCGGTCCCACCGAGTTTGCCTGACCAACTCTCTGGTTAGCTAATTGCCGAACTCGGTCTCACCGAGTTTGTGCGATCGGTCTCACTGAGATTACGTTATGCCCAAACCCTAACCGAATCGGTCCTACCAAGTTGCATCTAAGTCCCACCGAAATTCCTAACGGTCACTAGGTTTACTATTTCGGTGAGACCGAGTTTTCTGATTCGGTCCCACCGAGATTGGTAGATTGTGTGTAATGGTTGGATTTTGTGTGGAGGCTATAAATACCCCTCCACCTCCTCTTCATTCGAAGAGAGAGCCATCAGAACACATACACCATTCCTACTCATATGTTCTGAGAAAGAACCACCTACTCATGTGTTGAGACGAAGATATTCCATTCCTACCATATGAATCTTGATCTCTAGCCTTCCCCAAGTTGCTTTCCACTCAAATCTTCTTTCCACCAGATCCAAATCCTATGAGAGAGAGTTGAGTGTTGGGGAGACTATCATTTGAAGCACAAGAGCAAGGAGTTCATCATCAACACACCATTTGTTACTTCTTGGAGAGTGGTGTCTCCTAGATTGGCTAGGTGTCACTTGGGAGCCTCCGACAAGATTGTGGAGTTGAACCAAGGAGTTTGTAAGGGCAAGGAGATCGCCTACTTCGTGAAGATGTACCGCTAGTGAGGCAAGTCCTTCGTGGGCGATGGCCATGGTGGAATAGACAAGGTTGCTTCTTCGTGGACCCTTCGTGGGTGGAGCCCTCCGTGGACTCGCGCAACCGTTACCCTCCGTGGGTTGAAGTCTCCATCAACGTGGATGTAGGATAGCACCACCTATCCGAACCACGGGAAAACATCCGTGTCTCCAATTGCGTTTGAATCCTCCAAACCCTTCCCTTTACATTCTTGCAAGTTGCATGCTTTACTTTCCGCTGCCAATAAACTCTTTGCATGCTTGCTTGAATTGTGTGATGATTGCTTGACTTGTTCTAAGATAGCTAAAATCTGCCAAGAACTAAAATTGGGGAAAGGCTAAGTTTTTAATTGGTCAAGTAGTCTAATCACACCCCCTTCTAGACATACTTTCGATCCTACAGACCTCAAGCGAAGTGTTGGATGAGTTTGTGGCCATGAACATTTTGGACAAGACCGCCGACAATGCGGTGCTTCGTTCCCAAAGGGCAAAGAGGACTAACCTTGCATTGAAGACCAAGCTCACCGTTGAAGAAGAAGAAGAGGAAGAAGAGGAGAGCAACCCCGAAGATACGAAGTATGCATATCATGAACACATGGCGCTTGCTTCAAGGCAATTTTGGAGCAAGAAAAACTCGAGGCCAAACTTTAGCAAAAACAACTCAAGTGGCACGAAGAGCAAGCAACGTGTAAGGACTTGCTACAATTGCGGCAATGTGAGTCATTTTGTTGCGGAATTCCCATATGAGAAGAGGGAATACAATGGTGGCAAGCTCATCCAAAAGGACAAGGCCAAGTCGTTCCCCAACAACAGCAACTTCACCAAGAAGACTCCTCCCAAGGCATTGGTGGTACAAGAAGAGTACAATGAGGATGATGATGATGATGAAAGTGATGAGTCGGTTGCCATGGCCTCCATTGCCATTGCGACGACTCCACGGGTATCTCTCTTCGACTCACCCAATGAGAGCATCACCGCCAAGTGCCTCATGGCTAAAGCCACCAACAAGGTAACCTCCAACATCAAAACTACCATCATTAATCATCCTTCTCTGGCGGATAGCATTAATGAAATTGTTGGAGATAATGTGGAGGCTAATGAGTTTGAGGCCTTTATGGGCAAACTCAAGGGAAAAATCCAAGAAGCACTTTGTTGCTCTCTTGGAACAACTTGGTGAAGCCAATGACATGATCGAGGCTCACGAAAACACCATCACTAAGATGGAAGGGCGTAGTCGTGACTATGACGATGAGATTTCGGATCTTTCCAATGCTCTTGAGGAAGAGCGTGGTCTTCGTTTGGCTCTTGAGGAGTCACACAACGTTGATCATGCTAAGTTAAAGAAAGATTATGATCATGTCCTCATTGTTTCTCGTGTGCTAAACTCCAAGAAGGTCAAACTCGGGGTTGATCTTGCTAGACTCAAAGAGGAGTTTGATATACTTGACAAGGCCCACAAGGCCTTGAAGGGTATTCACGCTAGTCTCAAGGAGTCTCATGATCAACTCCAAGTGAAGCTAACTAAGGAGAAAGCAACATTTCCTCATATGGTTTTAATTGAGAATGCAAATGCTACTAACCCGTGTTGTGAGCATATACATCTTGTTGAGGAAAATGCTAAGTTGAAGGAGCAACTTGAGAGAGGTCTTGCATCTTGCATACAAGGCAAGAAGAACCTCAACGATCTCTTGATCAACCAAAAGGGAGTTGTGGCCAAGGAAGGGGTTGGGTACGTGCCCGATTCCAAGAACAAGAAGAAGAATGACAAGACCAAAAGACCTCCTCCTCTCATGCAAACCTTTGTGAAGGAAGGAGAGAGTGCCTCCGAGGAGAAGAAAAAGAACACTGCAAGGGGCGGCAATGTCAAGAAGGGCAATGCTACCCCTCCCAACAAAGCCGGCGATTTTAACCCTTCTTATGTGTTATGCCGTGCTAGTGACGGGCATGTTTATGCCAAATTTTTTGGTTCTCTTCATGAGTACATTGAATGGTCTATTTGGGTTCCAAAGACCCTTGTTACTAACATCAAAGGACCCATTACAAAATGGGTACCTAAAACCAAGCATTGATCTCTTGTAGGTGTTTGCTTCCGGTGGGGGATCATGGTTGCTCGATAGCGGAGCTACAAATCATATGTCTGGAAGCAAGGACTTGGTGGTGGATGTGCACAAGGTTCCATCTATGCCCACCAATGTCGAGTGGGGTGACGCCTCATCTTCTAAGGTATTGGGACTTGGCAAGGTGGTCATCTCTCATGATCTCACGATCGAGAAGGTCATGCTTGTTGGGTCCCTTGCATACAATTTACTTTCGGTTCGTTAACTTGCAATCATGGGCTTTGCCACTTTCTTTGATATTGATACCGTGGCCCTCTTGTGGAGCAAGACTCTTAAAGTAGCCTTTGTTGGGCATGTCGAGAATGGTCTATACGTGATTAACTTTTCGGAGCGACCCACTAAAACCGCGACATGCCTAATGGCTAAAGTTGATGTGGGATGGCTTTGGCATCGCCGTTTAGCCCATGTCAATATGAGATCTTTGCAAAGTCTCCTCAAGGGGGACCATGTCCGAGGACTAACAAATGTTAGTTTTGCTAAAGATCGTGCTTGCAGTGCCTGTATCGAAGGAAAGCTACATGAGAAGGCTCACCCTCCCACGACTATCATTTATTCGAAGAGGCCTTTGGAGCTCCTTCACATGGATCTCTTTGGGCCTCCATCTTTCGATAGTCTTGGAGGTAGGAAGTATTGCTTGGTGATTGTGGATGACTACTCAAGGTACACATGGGTGTATTTCTTCAAGAGGAAGAGCGAGACCCAACAAACCGTCATTGACTTTGCAAATGAAGCACAATGTCAACACAATGCAAAGATCTTGACAATCAGAAGTGACAATGGCACCGAGTTCAAGAACTACACCTTGGATGAATTTCTTAGTGATGAGGGAATCAAGCATCAATATTCCGCACCCTACACCCCTCAACAAAACGGTGTTGTGGAGAGGAAGAACCGGACGTTGATGGATGCGGCAAGGACCATGATGGCGGAGTTCAAGTCTTCGTACAACTTTTGGGCCGAAGCCATCAACACCGCGTGTCATGCATCCAATCGGCTCTACCTCCGCAAGGGCTTGAACAAGACTCCATATGAGATACTCACCGGTAACAAGCCCAATCTCAAGTACTTCCGGGTATTCAGGTGTAAGTGTTTCTTTCTCAAGAAAGGTGTTCGGTTGTCTAAATTTGAGGCTAGAGCTTATGAGGGCATATTTGTTGGCTATGCTACAAACTCTCATGTTTACGGTGTCCTCAATAAATCCACGGGACTTATTGAGGAGACGTGTAACATGGAGTTTGATGAGAATAACGGCTCCTAAGTGGAGCAAAGTGGCACTTGTGATGTAGGTGATGAAATTTCTCCCCAAGCCATAAGAAGAATGGGTGTTGGCTTTATCCTACCCATTGAGGAACTCCTTGTGGCCGAAGGAGAAGGACAAAGCTCCACTCAAGTGGAGCCATCACCAACCCAAGGCCCACACGCTTCCGAAGAACAACATGAAGGCCCTCATCCTCAAGAACATGACCAAGGGCAAGATCACGCTCAAGACGGTGTTGACACATCAAGTGATGCCCAAGGTCAAGTTCTCTCCTCCGAACAAGTTCAAGAACAAGAACAAGCCCAAGACGACGCTCAAGATGATCAAGTGACCACTCCTTGTCTCACCCCCGAGGAGGAATTAGAGCGTCGTGCCGCCAAGGTTGCTTCCAAGCTCTCCACCAAGGATCATCTCATGACGAATGTGCTTGGAAGCTTAAGAAAGGGGGTAAGCACTCATAGACAATTAGCAAATTATTGTGAGCATCACGCGTTTGTCTCTTGTGTGGAACCCCACAAGGTCTATGAAGCGCTAGAAGATCCGGATTGGCTCAATGACATGCATGAAGAACTCAACAACTTCGAGCGCAACAAAGTGTGGAGATTGGTGCCAAGACCGACCGGGAATCACAATGTCATAGGAACCAAGTGGATATTTAAGAACAAGCAAGATGCCCATGGGATTATCATTCGCAACAAGGCTTGTTTGGTAGCACAAGGCTACTCCCAAGTCGAGGGTATCGACTACAGTGAAACCTTTGCTCCCATTGCTCGTCTTGAATCCATTCGCATGTTGATTGCATATGCTTCTCATCATAACTTTAAGTTACAACAAATGGATGTGAAGAGTGCTTTTCTTAATGGTCCTATTAATGAGTTGGTTTACGTCAAGCAAACCCCCGGGTTCGAGGATCCCTACTTTCCCGATCATGTGTATCAACTCGATAAGGCACTCTATGGCCTTAAACAAGCCCCACATGCGTGGTATGACCACCTTACCGAGTTGTTACAAGACCGTGGTTTTGAAGTTGGGCTAATTGACCCCACTCTTTTTACTAAGAAGGTCAAAGGGGAGTTGTTTGTGTGCCAATTATATGTTGAAGATATTATCTTTGGTTCTCCTAACAAAGCTTTCAATGAGGAATTTTCCGCTCTCATGACCTCAAAGTTCGAGATGTCCTCCATGGGAGAGTTGAAGTTCTTTCTAGGGTTCGAAGTGAAGCAAAGAAGAGAAGGAACCTTCATCAATCAATCCAAATACACTCAAGACATGCTCAAGAGATTCAAGCTAAGTGACGTCAAGCCGGCTTCCACTCCAATGCCCACCAAGTGCCAACTTGACTTAGATCCCAATGGTAAAGTGGTGGATCAAAAGGTATATCGTTCCATGATTGGATCCTTGCTTTACCTTTGTGCATCTAGACCGGACATCATGTTGAGTGTGGGAATTTGTGCACGGTTTCAAGCCGCACCTAAGGAAAGTCACTATGTGGCGGTCAAACGAATCTTTCGATATTTGGCTCATACCCCAAACTTTGGCTTATGGTGCCCAAGAGGATCAAACTTCAATCTTGTAGGGTACTTGGATTCCAATTGGGCAGGAGACAAAGTGGATAGGAAGTCCACTTCCGGAGGGTGCCAATTCCTTGGTTGCTCTTTGGTAAGTTGGTCTTCCAAAAAGCAAAGTTGTGTGTCTCTCTCGTCCACTGAGGCGGAGTATGTTTCCGCCGATAGTTGTTGTGCACAACTCCTATGGATGAGGCAAACTTTAAAGGATTACGGTGTCACTTGTGACAAAGTGCCTCTTTGGTGTGACAATGAAAGTGCCATCAAGATCTCTCTCAACCCGGTGCAACACTTCAAGACGAAGCATATTGAGATTCGGTATCACTTCATCCGTGATCACATTAGGCGAGGAGAGATCAAGCTCAACTATGTCAACACTCATGACAACCTTGCAGATATTTTCACGAAGCCCTTGGATGAAGCAAGATTTCGCGAGTTAAGGCATGAGCTAAATATCATTGATTCGAGCAATGTGGCTTGAACCCTTGCACACCCCACCATGCTCAATTTGTTGTCTAGTTTAGGTGTAGGCATGGACATAGGGGGAGTTTTGTTCTCTCAATGAACTCTCCCTCCCCCCATTATGCATAAATTGATCAAGTCTTTCACTTTAGCCATTGTTGATGGTACTTGTGTTTCAAAGACGAGTTTTGATCATGGGCCCAAGGTTAAAATCTTCACGGCGCCATACCTCTTGACTCAAACATAGGTGGCCTCGGCCACCGCCCTGTTTTGAAGAGGTGTGTCTTGGTCGTTTGCTCGTGTGCTCTCTTTTCTTGCCGTTTGTGTCTTTCCTTTGAGCAAAAGCCTTGTTTGTTTGGTTGCCGTGGCGTGCTGGGCGGTACTACCGCTGGTGGTGCGCGGTACTACCACTCATAAGCGGTACTACCGCCCCCCAGCATGGTACTACCGCCGAGGGACGGGACCAGGGGGTTATATCGGGGCAGGGGGAGGTTTCTTCTCCCCCATACCCATTCGCTTTGCCGCCCCTCTTTCTTCTTCCTCTCTCCAGCCTCCACTCGCCGCGGGAGGACTCTGGCGGATCTCCGTCTCCGGGGCGTCCCTCTCCATTTGCTTTGGTGGAGTCGATCCCCACCCCATTCTCTTGCCATGGATGCCGGTATTGCCCCCGTTCCTTCTTTCCTTTTCTCTCGTTTTCAGATCTTGTTTCTTAGGGGCAATGGTGGTTGCATCTCTAGATTTTTGGCTAAATCTAGGCTTGAGTTGGTTGGAGAAGGCAACTACACTATCTCGATTAGAGTTTGGTAGGAATATTTTTGAATTTCGCAGGCCGGTAGTGCCGGATCTGACCACGGTAGTAGGAAACCGCTGTTTCTCCGCCTTGTGCTATAGGAAACTGCTGTTTCTCCGCCTCGAGCAGTACTACCGCTCTCGTTGGAGCGGTACTACCGCTTGGGCTCGAGCAGTACTACCACTCTCGTTGGAGCGGTACTACCGCTTGACCTCGAGCGGCACTACCGCTCTCTTTGGGGCGGTACTACCGCGGGCATGTCACGGTACTACCGTTGCATGCCAAATTCCATCAAATTCCTACCTTACCTTGATTATTTTTGTTGTGTTTGTTGGCTTATGCTCGTTCTTTCTGGTTGTTTTGCGTGTTCTTGTGTTTGGCTCTAGGTGATGACCCTTCTGAGCATCAAGCTCGCCATATCAACCCCGGGCGTGCAACATCAAAATGCTACCGCACCTCTAAGCTAGCCGGTGGTTCCTCGAGCACCCAACCGTCTCCAGCAAGCACATTTGCAAGTGTTCCTCCACCTCCTCAGCAATTGAAGAGATCCGCCAACAAGCCAAAGGGGAAGACTGACTGAGATGACCAACAAGGAGTTTTGGGAAAAGCGTCGCCGCAATCCCTATGAGGTGGACCAAGAACCCACTTTGGTCAACTGCCTGTTCTGGAACCGTTTTCAGTTTGCCATCTATTTTGATGTGATCAAGGCCAAGAAGAATCTCTTTGTTGATGTTCGCTCCATTGACACTGATGCTATGGAGAAGGACCTGGAGTACTTTGGCGAAGCCCTTCAGATATGCACTCAGCTGAACATTCTCAGGATCATGCAATTCAACAAGGATTTAGATGCAGATTTGGTGGCTCAATTCTTTGCCACCGTTCATCTTGGGACAGACGCCGATAGAACTCTGACATGGATGACCAACGGCAAGCTGCTTTCCGTCAGGTGGAAGGCTTTCATGGAGTTACTTGATGTGGTGGATACCGGGCTTGAGACTCCAGTCGGTTTCCGCCCTCACCGCAATGATACGTCCACCCACAAGCAAGCCCTTTGGCCCTACTGCACAGTGAAAGTTCACCCAGTGACTAAGAAGAAGACCTATGAGCCGTCTCCGTATCTGGACATTCTTCATCGTATCTTCTGTGAGACTCTCTTTCCTCGCATCGGGAATCTGGATATGGTCCACTCTTATCTCGTGGATATGCTTCTGTTCTGTTAGCATGAGAAGGACGCAAACACTGGAGAGAGCCTGGATATTTCTCATGTCATGTGGTCTGAACTTCTCTCTACCGCGTCTGAGCGCAAGTGCCCTATATATGGTCCATTCATCATGAGGCTTATTGAGAGGGCCTGGGCACAGATCTATCCCAGAGTGTTACTAGAAACTGGAGACTTGGTTTCTCATGAGATCAAGCGTCTGAGGAAGAAGGACAATTGGGTCACCCCAGCGCCTCAATCAGGGGGTCCGTCTGCCACTGCTGCTGCTGTTGGGGAACGTAGTAGAAATTCAAAATTTTCCTACGTGTCACCAAGATCTATCTATGGAGAGACTAGCAACGAGGGGAAGGAGAGTGCATCTACATACCCTTGTAGATCGCTAAGCGGAAGCGTTCAAGTGAACGGGGTTGATGGAGTCGTACTCGTCGTGATCCAAATCACCGATGATCCTAGTGCCGAATGGACGGCACCTCCGCGTTCAACACACGTACAGCCCGATGATGTCTCCCATGCCTTGATCCAGCAAGGAGAGAGGGAGAAGTTGAGGAAGACTCCATCCAGCAGCAGCACAACGGCGTGGTGGTGGTGGAGGAGTGTGGCAATCCAGCAGGGCTTCGCCAAGCACCACGGAATATGAGGAGAAAGAGAGGGAGGGCTGCACCAACAAGAGAGATCAAATCACGTGTTATGGGAAGCCCCCCTGGCCTCACTATATATAGGGGAGAGGGAGGAGGATGCACCCCCTCTAGGGTTCCCACCCCTAGGGGGGGCGGCAGCCCTAGATCGGAAAGGGGAGGCGGCCAAGAGGGGGAGAGGGGGGGCGCCCCCTAGGGTGGGCCTTAGGGCCCATCTAAGCCTAGGGTTTGCCCCCTCTTCTCTTCCCTTGCGCCTTGGGCCTTGTGGGAGGGTGCACCAGCCCACCTGGGGCTGGTCCCCTTCCACACTTGGCCCATGAAGCCCTCCGGGGCTGGTGGCCCCACTTGGTGGACCCCCGGGACCCTCCCGGTGGTCCCGGTACGTTACCGATAAACCCCGAAACTTTTCCGGTGACCAAAACAGGACTTCCCATATATAAATCTTTACCTCCGGACCATTCCGAAACTCCTCGTGACGTCCGGGATCTCATCCGGGACTCCGAACAACATTCGGTAACCACATACAAACTTCCTTTACAACCCTAGCGTCATCGAACCTTAAGTGTGTAGACCCTACGGGTTCGGGAGACATGCAGACATGACCGAGACGTTCTCCGGTCAATAACCAACAACGGGATCTGGATACCCATGTTGGCTCCCACATGTTCCACTATGATCTCATTGGATGAACCACGATGTCGAGGATTCGATCAATCCCGTATACAATTCCCTTTGTCTATCGGTACGATACTTGCCCGAGATTCGATCGTCGGTATCCCGATACCTTGTTCAATCTCGTTACCGGCAAGTCTCTTTACTCGTTCCGTAACACATCATCCCGTGATCAACTCCTTGATCACATTGAGCACATTATGATGATGTCCTACCGAGTGGGCCTAGAGATACCTCTCCGTCACACGGAGTGACAAATCCCAGTCTCGATTCGTGCCAACCCAACAGACACTTTCGGAGATACCTGTAGTGTACCTTTATAGCCACCCAGTTACATTGTGACGTTTGGCACACCCAAAGCACTCCTACGGTATCCGGGAGTTGCACAATCTCATGGTCTAAGGAAATGATACTTGACATTACAAATGCTTTAGCATACGAACTACACGATCTAGTGCTATGCTTAGGATTGGGTCTTGTCCATCACATCATTCTCCTAATGATGTGATCCCGTTATCAACGACATCCAATGTCCATGGTCAAGAAACCGTAACCATCTATTGATTAACGAGCTAGTCAACTAGAGGCTTACTAGGGACATGGTGTTGTCTATGTATCCACACATGTATCTGAGTTTCCTATCAATTCAATTCTAGCATGGATAATAAACGATTATCATGAACAAGGAAATATAATAATAACTTATTTATTATTGCCTCTAGGGCATATTTCCAACAGTCTCCCACTTGCACTAGAGTCAATAATCTAGTTCACATCGCCATGTGATTAACACTCACAGGTCACATCGCCATGTGACCAACATCCAAAGAGTTTACTAGAGTCAATAATCTAGTTCACATCACTATGTGATTAACACTCAATGAGTTCTGGGTTTGATCATGTTGCTTGTGAGAGAGGTTTTAGTCAACGGGTCTGCAACATTCAAATCCGTATGTACTTCGCAAATTTCTATGTCATCTTGTAGATGCAACTACTACGCTACATTTGGAGCCATTTCAAATAACTATTCTACTCGGAGCTATTCCAAATTGTAGCTCCATTATACGTATCCGGTATCTCTACTCAGAGCTATCCGGATAGGTGTTAAGCTTGCATCGACGTAACTCTTTACTACGAACTCTTTTACCACCTCCATAATCGAGAAAATTCCTTAGTCCACTAGTTACTAAGGATAACTTTGACCGCTGTCCTGTGATCCATTCTTGGATCACTCTTGTACCCCTTGACTGACTCATGGCAAGGCACACTTTAGGTGCGGTACACAGCATAGCATACTGTAGAGCCTACGTCTTAAGCATAGGAGACGACCTTCGTCCTTTCTCTCTATTCTGCCATGGTCGAGCTTTAAGTCTTAACTTCATACCTTACAACTCAGGCAAGAACTCCTTCTTTGACTGATCCATCTTGAACACCTTCAAGATCATGTCAAGGTATGTGCTCATTTGAAAGTTCCATTAAGCGTTTTGATCTATCCTTATAGATCTTGATGCTCAATGATCAAGTAGCTTAATCCAGGCTTTCCATTGAAAAACACTTTCCAAATAACCCTATATGCTTTCCAGAAATTCTACATCACTTCTGATCAACAATATGTTCACAACATATACTTATCAGAAATTCTATATTGCTCCCACTCACTTCTTTGGAAATACAAGTTTCTCATAAACTTTATATACACCCAAAACTTCTTTGATCATCATCAAAGCATACATTCCAACTCCGAGATGCTCACTCCAGTCCTTAGAAGGATTGCTGGAGCATTGCATACTTATTAGCATCTTTCAGGATTGACAAAACCTTCCGGTTGTATCACATACAACCTTTTCTCAAGAAAAACGTCGAGGAAACAATGTTTGATATCCTATCTGCAAGATTTCATAAATAATGCAGTAATCGCTAATATAATTCCAACAGACTCTCAGCATCACTACGAGTGAGAAAGTCTCACCGTAGTCAACTCCTTGAACTTGTGAGAAAACATCTTAACGACAAGTCGAGCTTTCTTAATGGTGACATTTACCATCATTGTTCGTCTTCCTTTTAAAATCCATCTGTGCCTAACAGCCTTACGACCATCAAGTAGTTCTTCCAAAGTCTACACTTTGTTTTCATATATGGATCCTCTCTCGGATTATATCGCCTCGAGCCTTTTTGGAATCCGGGCCCACCATCGCTTCTCCATAGCTCGTAGGTTCATTGTTGTCTAGCAACATGACTTCCAAGACAGGATTACGTACCACTCTGAAGTAGTATGCATCCTTGTCATCCCACGAGGTTTGGTAGTGACTTGATCTGAAGTTTCATGATCACTATCATAAGCTTCCACTTCAATTGGTGTAGGTGCCACAGGAACATCTCCCTGTGCCCTGTCACACACTAGTTGAAGAGACGGTTCAATAACCTCATTAAGTCTCTACCATCCTCCCACTCGATTCTTTCGAGAGAAACCTTTCCTCGAGAAAGGACCTGATTCTAGAAACAATCCCTATTGCTTTCGAATCTGAGACAGGAGGTATACCCAACTGTTTTGGGTGTCCTATGAAGATGCATTTATCCGCTTTGGGTTTGAGCTTATCAGCCTGAAGCTTTTTCACATAAGCATCGCAGCCCCAAACTTTTAAGAAATGACAGCTTAGGTTTCTCTAAACCATAGTTCATACGGTGTCATCTCATCGGAATTACATGGTGCCCTATTTAAAGTGAATGTGGTTGTCTCTAATGCCTAACCCATAAACTATCGTGGTAATTCGATAAGAGACATCATGGTATGCATCATATCCAATAGGGTGCAGTTATGATGTTCGGACACACCATCACACTATGGTGTTCCAGGCTGTATTAGTTGTGAAACAATTTCCACAATGTCTTAATTCTGTGCCAAACTCGTAATTCAGATATTCATCTCTATGATCATATCATAGATATTTTATCCTCTTGTCACGATGATCTTTCAACTTCACCCTGAAATTACTTGAACCTTTCAATAATTCAGACTCGTGATTCATCAAGTAAATATACTCAGCATCTACTCAAATCATCTGTGAAGTAAGAATATAACGATATCCACTACACGCCTCAGCACTCATTGGACTGCACACATCAAAATGTATTACTTCCAACAAGTTGCTTTCTAGTTCCATTTTATTGAAAACGAGGCTTTCAGTCATCTTGCCCATGTGGTATGATTTGCATGTCTCAAGTGATTCAAAATCAAGTGAGTCCAATGGGTCCATTTGCATGGAGTTTCTTCATGCATATACACCAATAGACATGGTTCACATATCTCAAACTTTTCAAAACGAGTGAGCCCAAAGATCCATCAACATGGAGCTTCTTCATGCGTTTTATACCGATATGACTTAAGTGGCAGTGCCACAAGTAGGTGGTACTATCATTACTATCTAATATCTTTTGGCATGAACATGTGTATCACTACGATCGAGATTCAATAAACCATTCATTTTAGGTGCAAGACCATTGAAGGTATTATTCAAATAAACAGAGTAACCATTATTCTCCTTAAATGAACAACCGTATCGCGATAGACATAATCCAATCATGTCTATGCTCAACGCAAACACCAAATAACAAATATTTAGGTTTAACACCAATCTCGATGGTAGAGGGAGTGTGCGATGCTTGATCATATCAACATTGGAAACACTTCCAACATATCGTCAGCTCACCTTTAGCTAGTCTCCGTTTATTCCGTAGCTTTTATTTCGAGTTACTAACACTTGGTAACCGAACCGGTATCTAATACCCTGGTGCTACTAGGAGTACTAGTAAAGTACACATCAACACAATGTATGTCCAATATAATTCTATCGACCTTGCCAGCCTTCTAATCTACCAAGTATCTAGGGTAATTCTGCTCCAGTGGCTGTTCCCCTTATTACAGAAGCACTTAGTCTCGGGTTTGGGTTCAACCTTGGGTTTCTTCACTAGAGCAGCAGCTGAATTGCCGTTTCATGAAGTATCCCTTCTTGCCCTTGCCCTTCTTGAAACTAGTGGTTTCACCAACAATTGATGCTCCTTCTTGATTTCTACTTTTGTGGTGTCAAACATCGCGAATATCTCAAGGATCATCATATATGTCCCTGATACATCATAGTTCATCATGAAGCTCTAGTAGCTTGGTGGTAATGACTTCGGAGAAACATCACTATCTCATCTGGAAGATCAACTCCCACTTGATTCAAATGATTGTTGTACTCTGACAATCTGAGCACAAGCTCAACAATTGAGCTTTTCTCCTTAGTTGGTAGGATAAGAAAATCATCGAAGGTCTTATACCTCTTGACGTGGGCACGAGCCTGAAACTCCAATTTCAGCCCTCGAAACATCTCATATGTTTCGTGACGTTTCAAAACCGTCTTCGGTGCCTCAACTCTAAACCGTTTAACTGAACTATCACGTAGTTATCAAAACGTGTATGTCAGATGTTCGCAACATCCACAGACCACGTTCGAGGTTCAGCACACTGAGCGGTGCATTAAGGACATAAGCCTTCTATGAAGCAATGAGTACAATCCTCAGTTTATGGACCTAGTCCGCATCATTGCTACTATCAACTTTCAGCTAAATTTTCTCTAGGAACATAACTAAACAGTAGAACTGAAGCGCGAGCTACAACATAATTTGCGAAGACCTTTTGACTATGTTCAGGATAATTAAGTTCATCTTATGAACTCCCACTCAGATAGACATCCCTCTAGTCATCTAAGTGATTACATGATCCGGGTCAACTAGGCCGTGTCCGATCATCACGTGAGACGGACTAGTCAACATCGGTGAACACCTTCATGCTGATCGTATCTACCATACGACTCATGCTCGAACTTTCGGTCTTCTGTGTTCCGAGGCCATGTCTGTACACATGCTAGGCTCGTCAAGTCAACCTAAGTGTTTCGCGTGTGTAAATCTGTCTTACACCCGTTGTATGTGAACGTTAGGATCAAACACCCGATCATCACGGGGTGCTTTGAAACAACGAACTGTCGCAACGGTGCACAGTTAGGGGGAACACTTTCTTGAAATTTTAAAGAGGGATCATCTTATTTACTACCGTTGTTCTAAGCAAATAAGATGTATAAACATGATAAACATCACATGCAATCAACTAATAGTGACATGATATGGCCAATATCATATAGCTCATTTGATCTCCATCTTGGGGCTCCATGATCATCTTGTCACCGGCATGACACCATGATCTCCATCATCATGATCTCCATCATCGTGTCTTCTTGAAGTTGTCTCGCCAACTATTACTTCTACTACTACAGCTAACGGTTAGCAATAAAGTAAAGTAATTACATGACGTTTATGTTGACACGCAGGTCATAAATTAAGACAACTCCTATGGCTCCTGCCAGTTGTCATACTCATCGACATGCAAGTCGTGATTCCTATTACAAGAACATGATCAATCTCATACATCACATATATCATTCATCACATCCTTTTGGCCATATCACATCACATGTCATACCCTGCAAAAACAAGTTAGACGTCCTCTAATTGTTGTTTGCATGTTTTACGTGGCTGCTATGGGTTTCTAGCAAGAACGTTTCTTACCTACGCAAAGACCACAACGTGATATGCCAATTGCTATTTACCCTTCATAAGGACCCTTTTCATCGAATCCGATCCAACTAAAGTGGGAGAGACAGACACCCGCCAGCCACCTTATGCAACTAGTGCATGTTTGTCGGTGGAACCGGTCTCACGTAAGCGTACGTGTAAGGTTGGTCCGGGCCGCTTCATCCCACAATGCCGCCGAATCAAGATTGGACTAGTAACGGTAAGCATATTGAACAAAATCAACACCCACAACTACTTTGTGTTCTACTCGTGCATAGAATCTACGCAATAGACCTAGCTCATGATGCCACTGTTGGGGAACGTAGCAGAAATTCAAAATTTTCCTACGTGTCACCAAGATCTATCTATGGAGAGACTAGCAACGAGGGTAAGGAGAGTGCATCTACATACCCTTGTAGATCGCTAAGCGGAAGCATTCAAGTGAACGGGGTTGATGGAGTCATACTCGTCGTGATCCAAATCACCGATGATCCTAGTGCCGAACGGACGGCACCTCCGCGTTCAACACACGTACAGCCCGATGATGTCTCCCACGCCTTGATCCAGCAAGGAGAGAGGGAGAGGTTGAGGAAGACTCCATCCAGCAGCAGCACAACGGCGTGGTGGTGGTGGAGGAGCGTGGCAATCCAGCAGGGCTTCGCCAAGCACCACGGAATATGAGGAGAAAGAGAGGGAGGGCTGCACCAACGAGAGAGATCAAATCGCGTGTTATGGGCAGCCCCCAGGCCTCACTATATATAGGGGAGAGGGAGGACGGTGCGCCCCCTCTAGGGTTCCCGCCCCTAGGGGGGCGGCAGCCCTAGATGGGAAAGGGGAGGCGGCCAAGAGGGGGAGAGGGGGGGCGCCCCCTAGGGTGGGCCTTAGGGCCCATCTAAGCCTAGGGTTTGCCCCCTCTTCTCTTCCCTTGCGCCTTGGGCCTTGTGGGAGGGTGCACCAGCCCACCTGGGGCTGGTCCCCTTCCACACTTGGCCCATGAAGCCCTCCGGGGCTGGTGGCCCCACTTGGTGGACCCCCGGGACCCTCCTGGTGGTCCCGGTACGTCACCGATAAACCCCGAAACTTTTCCGGTGACCAAAACAGGACTTCCCATATATAAATCTTTACCTCCGGACCATTCCGGAACTCCTCGTGACGTCCAGGATCTCATCCGAGACTCCGAACAACATTCGGTAACCACATACAAACTTCCTTTATAACCCTAGCGTCATCGAACCTTAAGTGTGTAGACCCTACGGGTTCGGGAGACATGCAGACATGACCGAGACGTTCTCCGGTCAATAACCAACAGCGGGATCTGGATACCCATGTTGGCTCCCAGATGTTCCACGATGATCTCATCGGATGAACCACGATGTCGAGGATTCGATCAATCCCGTATACAATTCCCTTTGTCTATCGGTACGATACTTGCCCGAGATTCGATCGTCGGTATCCCCATACCTTGTTCAATCTCGTTACCGACAAGTCTCTTTACTCGTTCCGTAACACATCATGCCGTGAGCAACTCCTTGATCACATTGTGCACATTATGATGATGTCCTACCGAGTGGGCCCAGAGATACCTCTCCGTCACACGGAGTGACAAATCCCAGTCTCGATTCGTGCCAACCCAACAGACACTTTCGGAGATACCTGTAGTGTACCTTTATAGACACCCAGTTACGTTGTGACGTTTGGCACACCCAAAGCACTCCTATGGTATCCGGGACTTGCACAATCTCATGGTCTAAGGAAATGATACTTGACATTAAAAAAGCTTTAGCATACGAACTACACGATCTAGTGCTATGCTTAGGATTGGGTCTTGTCCATCACATCATTCTCCTAATGATGTGATCCCATTATCAACGACATCCAATGTCCATGGTCAGGAAACCGTAACCATCTATTGATTAACGAGCTAGTCAACTAGAGGCTTACTAGGGACATGGTGTTGTCTATGTATCCACACATGTATCTGAGTTTCCTATCAATACAATTCTAGCATGGATAATAAACGATTATCATGAACAAGGAAATATAATAATAACTTATTTATTATTGCCTCTAGGGCATATTTCCAACAGCTACTGCCATGGGGACCGAGGGTGGGGCTGCCACTGATGATCACGAGGAGGATTTTGGGCCCTCTAGTACAGAACTGTCATGGGCACAGAAGCTTAAACGCAAGATGAATAAGCTTTTCTGCATGGAGTCTCATGGTCAGTACATGACTCATGTGGCGGAGAAGCATGCCAGGACGCGCCACAAGGAGCTCATGTGTCAGATGGGAGCGACAGTTGCCAGTGTGTCTGAGGGACAGATCACTGAAGAGGAGGAATGGATTCATCAGCATTGCCCTTGGACCGACTCCGATGCCGAGCAGTTTTCGACCCAGGATGATGATGTAGACGATCACGCTGAGATGTGATGTTCGAGATCCTCTTCTTCCCATCACCTGGAGTCGTGGCGTCACTCTTTGCCCTTTTTGGTGTCTCGGTGCCAAAGGGGGAGAGAGTGTAGGGATTTGTGTTGTTGCTGTGCTTTGAGTCGTCTTGTGGTTTCTTGTGTGTTCTCTCGGTGCCTTTGTTTGGTTTGGTTTGGTGCCTGTGAGACCTAAGTTCTAGACATATGGTGTGAGACATATGCTCCCTATCACTACCTTATTACTTATGCCTATTCAGTACTGTAGTTTATTATGAGGTGCATGCTTGTCCTGTTGTATACTCTTCTCTCATATATCTTGTGCTTAGTATTGTTGGACTATAAAATATAGGGGGAGTGTTGATCCGGATGTGTGTGTCTTGCTTTCCGAATGCTCCTCTATCTAGGTGCACACATTCTGGGGGAGCCTGTCTATATTTTGCAGTTCTTAGTTTTCTTACTTTTATTTCTTTTCCTTGCGCAAATCCCTAGTTGTCATCAATCCACCAAAAAGGGGGAGATTGTTACGGCATATCTCTCTCAAGGTAGTTTTGGTGATTGATGACAACATGTTTGCGGACTAATCTTGTGCTTTGAATAGTTCACAGATTCTCCCCTAGCATGAGACGTTTTCTTCCCCTCGGAGTGTCTTTCAAGACGGTGTAGCTCTTTCGCTTCTATCTCGGTGGACTAGTTGCGTAGAGGGCACTATACTATCAAGAGGGGGTCCGCTGGGGTATTGCATAGGTGGAATCAACACGTACACATCAGCTTCTCACCCTCCGAGCTTTTCCATTCCATTGAAGAGATCTCTCCTCTCTTCCTTGTCCTGTCTGGGTCCCTGCGGTAGTACCGCGCCACCCAGCGGTAGTACCGCTGAGGAGCCACAAGCGGCAGTTCCGCTCCACAGCGGTAGTACCGCCCGTGTCTCCACAACAGTAGTACCACTGGGGTGCCTGGCACCACCGCCTCGTCCTCAGCCTCTTTGGAGAGATTCTCTATCTCTCTCTTCTGTGTCCTAGCGGTAGTACCGCACTACAAGCAGTAGTACGGCCGAAGGGTCACAAGCGGCAGTACCGCTCCTCAGCGGTAGTGCCGCCCGTGACCCCGCTGCCATAGTACCGTTGGGCAGTCTGGCTCCTACCGCCTCAATTCGAGGGGTCTTTTTCTCGCGTCGGGTTTTGCGGCACTAGTTGCGGTTGTAGAGGCGGTAGTAACGTTCCAGGAGCGGTAGTACCGCCCCTACCACCGCTGTAGTACCACGTTGGGCCCTTTTCCCTACTAGTCACCTCTGCGCGGCAGTGCCGCTGGCTGGTGCGGTAGTACCGCTGACCTAGCGGTAGTACCGCCCCCTCTTAGCGGTAGTACCGCCCTGTGCGGGGCTGGTTGGTGACGGGCAACGGTTGGATTGTTGCCCCCACTATAAAAGGGGGTCCCCTTCTTCCCTTTGACTCACCTCTTCCCCCTCAAGCTCCATTTATTGCTCAAGCTCCATTAAATGCTCCAAGCTCCATTTTCGCCCGATCTACCTCTCTAGCCAATCAAACTTGTTGATTTGCTCGGGAGTGGTTGAGAAGGCCCCGATCTACACTTCCACCAAGGGATTTTTGATTCCCCCACTCATCCCTAGCGGATCTTGTTACTCTTGGGTGTTTGAGCACCCTAGACGGTTGAGGTCACCACGGGGCCATAGTCCATTGTGGTGAAGCTTCGTGGTTTTGTTGGGAGCCTCCGATTAAGTTGTGGAGATTGCCCCAACCTTGTTTGTAAAGGTTCGGTCGCCGCCTTCAAGGGCACAAATAGTGGAATCACGGCATCTCGCATTGTGTGAGGGCGTGAGGAGAATACGGTGGCCCTAGTGGCTTCTTGGGGAGCATTGTGCCTCCACACCGCTCTAACGGAGACGTACTTCCCCTCAAAAGGAAGGAACTTCGGTAACACATCCTTGTCTTCATCAGATCCACTCTTGGTTATCTCTTACCTTTACTTGTGCAAGCTCTTTAGTGTTACTTCTCTTGCTTTCTTGTATGCTTGTTGTTATTGCATCATATAGGTTGCTCACCTAGTTGCACATCTAGACAACCTACTTTGATGCAAAGTTTAATTTGGTAAAGAAAAGTAAAAATTGGTAGTTGCCTATTCACCCCCCCTCTAGTCAACCATATCGATCCTTTCAGTACATATGTCTGGCCACCCGATGCCGATGACTTAAGCCACATAGTTCAACAACCTGGAGAATCAGCCAGAAAATTCTGGACTAGGTTCCTAACCAAAAAGAACCGGATCATTGACTATCCGGACGCCGAAGCCCTAGCGGCCTTTAAACACAGCATCCGCGACGAATGGCTAGCACGCCACCTCGGCCAAGAAAAACCGAAGTCCATGGCAGCCCTTACGGCACTCATGACCCGCTTTTACGTGGGAGAGGACAGCTGGCTGGCTCGTAGCAAAAGCACAGCCAGCAAGACAGGCCCCTCCGGGGCCAAGAACAGCTCCGGAAAGATCCGGCGCAACATGCACAAACGCCGAAGCAATGGCAACAACACCGATGACACCACCGTTAACGCCGGATTCAGCGGTTCTAAGTCTGGACAGCGAAAGAAGCCCTACAAAAGGAACAATGAGGGACCATCTAGCCTGGATCGCATACTCGATCGTCCGTGCCAGATACATGGTACCCCAGACAAACAAGCCAATCACATCAACAGAGACTGTTGGGTTTTCAAACAGGCTGGCAAGTTAAATGCCGAAAACAAAGAAAAGGGATCACAAGGTGAGGACGAGGACGAAGAGCCCCAGCAGCCGAACACCAGAGGGCAGAAGAAATTCCCTCCTCAAGTCAAAACAGTGAACATGATATACGCTACACACATCCCCAGAAGGGAGCGCAAGCGAGCACTTAGGGACGTCTACTGGGTAGAGCCAGTCACCCCAAAATTCAATCTGTGGTCGTCATTCCTAATCACCTTTGATCGCCGAGATCATCCAACTAGTATCCGGCATGGCGGTTCAGTCGCACTGGTCCTCGACCCAATCATCGACGGATTTCACCTAACACGAGTCCTAACACTACAAAAAAAGACACATCTGTGACATTTTGGGCCAAATGATTTTTTTCTGTCATACATATGACACTTCTATGACGATAATTGTGACAAAACCCGGTATCATCATAGATGTGGTGGGATCCTACTTCTATGCCAAAAAATCATGACAGAAACTGGGCCTTTTGTCCTGGGCGGGCCGGAGACGCAGCCGCATGACATTCTTTGGGCCGTCCATGACGGAAAAAACCATGGTAGAAGCAAGGGCGAGGAAAATTTCGGGGAGTTCCCGGTTATGGTGGGTGGTCGGGGGCCGAGCGATGCGCGTTTCTCTCATACACGTACGCGCGTGTGTGCAAGGCGTTGGCTCTAACTGAACCCGAGCGAGGCGTTGGGCTCTAATTGAACCCAAGCGATTGCACTGTAGGCTACGCGTTACTGAAGCCGAGCAATCAATCGATGGCTATTAACTGAACCTGATCGAGCGATTCCTTCGCTACTGCTGCTAACTGAAGCCGATCGATTGGATGAACAATGAGCGTTGCTGGGGGGGGGGGGTTGGATGAACAGTGAGCGGTAGCGTTGCCTCTGGATGAACAGGACCCGATGGTGTGGAGGGCTGGATGAACAGTAGATGGTGGAAGGGTGCCCGTGGAGGGGTGGTTGAACATGACCCCGTGGTGTGGAGGGCTGGATGAACAGTAGACGGTGGAGGGGTGCCCGTGGAGGGGTGGTTGAACAGTAGCCGGTGGAGTAGCGCACGGTGGAGGCTGGATGAACAGGAGCCCGTGGAGGCTGGAGGAGGTCGACGGTAGCCCGTGGAGGCTCGAGGAGGTCGACGGTGGAGATAAACAATATCCCGCGGAGTTCCGTTTTGTGGTACGCCACACCCGTCCCGATGAACAGGACCCCCGTTTCGACCGTAGGAGGTCCGTTTCGTCCGTTTTGCGGTACGCCACACCCCTCCCGATCAACAGGACCCCCGTTTCGACCGTAGGAGGTCCGTTTCATCCCTTTTACGGTACGCCACACCCCTCCCGATCAACAAGACCCCCGTTTCGACCGTAGGAGGTCCGTTTCCTCCGTTTTGCGGTACGCCACACCCCTCCCGATCAACAGGACCCCCGCTTCGACCGTAGGAGGTCCGTTTCCTCCGTTTTGTGGTACGCCACACTCCTCCCGATCAACAGGACCCCCGTTTCGACCGTAGGAGATCAGTTTCCTCCGTTTTGCGGTACGCCACACCCCTCCCCATGAACACGACGCATTCTGTTGCCTCCTCATGAACATGACGCATTCCGTTGCCTCCCCATGAACACGACCACGACGCTATTTCTCCGTTCCGACCCAGCCATGTACACGAGCCCTCGCCGTATGTATGTACGAGTAGGCGTTCGAGACCCTGCCCGTATGTACGTACGTGGCCGTATTTTCTTTCTTGCACACTGGCCGATGTATGTACGTGTACATGCTACGTGCGCGCCTCTACTACGACACGTGCGTGCCTCTACTACGACACGTACACGCCTCTACTATGACACGTCCGCGCCTCTACATCGACCAGTACATATGTACGTACATGTTCGCGACCAGAATGACAACGCTACGTACGCTTCGACCAGGTGGGTCCCGACTATCAGGCACTTCCTTGCGTGCGAAGATGTAGTTGGTGGGTCCCAGCAGTCAGGGGGCAAATCGTTTTGGTTTTTTTGCCCGGACGCACTTCCTTGCGTGCGAAGATGTAGCTGGTGGGTCCCAGCAGTCAGGGGAGCGAATCATTTTTTTTGCCCGGACACACTTCCTTGTGTGCGAAGGTGTAGCTGGTGGGTCCCAGCAGTCAGGGGGAAACGTTTTTTTTCGCAAAATACGGTGGCCCGTCCAGTGGTCCCTGCTGTCAGGTGGAGGAATCATTATTTTCTGCGTAATAAGGAGGCACTTCCTTGCTGCCGTCGTGGACCCAGTTGTCAGCCTCTCCACGTACAGTCCACGTCCGATGGAAGTCGTTCCTTGACCACGTTGACCACGCCGCGCCGAGAGCACCAGGGCGGTGGACGACGCGGAGCCGGTGAAGACGCGGCAGTGGATGCCCACGCGGAGAGGAGTATGAGGGTTCACTCGTTCGGCTGCGGCGTGAGGCTGCCATCGCCGCAGGGCCTAGCCAGCGGTGGGAGTAGTAGGGGGCGGTGAGGCCTCTGTGGCAGCACAGCCGGCCACAGGAGGCAGGAGCAGGCGGCACGACCGGCGCTGCTTTGGGCGGCTAGAGCAAGAAGACCAGAGGTTGAAGAAGCACTACGGCCATTGGATGGACATCGTACGGTCACTAGAGCTAGAATCGTTCATATTGACTAAGTTGACAAAGCCCTCCGTCCCCGTCAACTTAGTAGGCCCACAAGTCAGCCTCCCACCAAGGTTGGGTCCCATCTAGCAGGGGGAGTATTCATTTTTTGTGCGTAATAAGGAGGCACTTCCGGTGCGTCCGAGCTGGCAGGGGGGGAACGTTTTTTCGTGAAATACAATGGCCCGTCTGGTCGGTCCCAACAGTCAGGGGGGAAACGTATTTTTCATGAAATAAGGTGGCCCGCCCGATGGGTCCCCGCTGTCAGGTGCAGGAATAATTATTTTGCGCGTAATAAGGAGGCACTTCCTTGCAGCCGCCGTGGACCCATCTGTCAGCCTCTCCACGTACAGTACTCTTCCGATGGAAGTTGGTCGTTGACCATGTTGACCACGCCGCGCCGAGAGCACCAGGGCGGTGGACGACGGCGAGGCCTAGGAAGGGGACGACACAGAGCCAGGGAAGACGCAGCAGTGGAAGCCTGTGTGGAGAGGAGTACGACGGTTTACTAGTTCGGCTGCGGTGTGAGGCTGTCGTCGCCGCAGAATAACAGGGGGTGTGGGTGAGTGGAGGGATGGCCTGGCCAGCGGTGGGAGTAGTATGGGGGCGGTGAGGCCTCCGCGGCAACATAGCCGGCCGCGGGAGGCAGGAGCAGGCGGCACGACCGACGCTACTTTAGGCGGCTGGACCAAGAAGACCAGAGGTTGAAGAAGCACTACAGCCGTTGGATGGACATCGTATGGTCACTGAAGCTAGAATCGTTTATATTGACTAAGTTGGCAAAGCCCTTGGTATGCTCCAACTTAATAGGCCCACAGGTCAGCCTCCGAAATGGTGCGCCCTAGATCTCAGGGGGAGGAATCATTTTTTGGGCGGCCGAAGCTAAGAATATTCGAGATTGAAGAAGAAGCACGACATCCATTGGATAGACATCCAACGACCACTGCTTCTAGAACCGTGTGTTGACTATAATAAGTTGACAAAGCCTTGCATATGCGTCAACTTATTTTTTTAGGGGACGCGTCACTTAGTAGGCCCACAAGTGTGTGGCAGAGAACTTATAACCCATTTGCATTTTGTAAGAATGTACAACCCATTTTTGAATTCTAATGGAATTTACAACATCCCATTTACAGTTTGTTAAAAGTATAGACCATTTTGTAGCTAGGACAACGATTAATAATTTCAACGAACCGTTGAAGACAGGATTCAATAAAATTTCCCACATTTTGATGGGATCCGAAATATTTTTATCCAGAAATTTCTAGTCAGATTAAATATAAATTTGTATTATGTAAAATCCAACGAAACATTGCGCACGCAACAATGAAAATTTAAGATTTTCAAAATCCATAAATAATATTTTATAAACTAATTTTGTGTTTGGTGCATTTTTTTATAGTTACTGCCCAATTTTTATAATTACACCCCATTTATTATTTTTTAAAGCCCATTTTCCTGTTAAGCCTAATGCATCCCTCCTAGGAAAGATTTTTAGCCCAGCGGGGCAGAGAATAACAAGTTGACCTTGCCTGGGTATTCCTCAAAAAGTTGTATAGCTGGGCTAGCCATTTTCATCTTGACAAAATTAGTATCTGGGCTGGATATCTGGCCTGGGCTAGACGGGCCACAGCCCGCCCAGTTAATACCCTGCTCTCCTCTGAACAACAACGAAATCATCGCCAAGAAAAACTTTGTAGTGCCCACGCCTCAAAAACACAAATACTGCTCGAGCTGCTTGGTCCCAGCTGTCGGCCGCACCTTGTGCAATTCTCTCGTTTATATTGACTACATAGGTTGACAATGGTGTGGGACCGTGATGTCAGGAAACCAGGAGAAAGCAAAAAAAAAAATTATAGTTGTACATAATAAGGAGGCACTTGCGTACGTACGGCTATGGCCCTAGTGGGTCCCTAGTGTCATCCGGTTAAAATAAAGTCATCTCCTGAATCCTCATGTTCGTTGACGATGTTTACAATGCTCGGCGCCACAGCTCAAAGGACAATGGAGAGGGCCTCGCAGGCCGTACAGATGGTCTGATACCAGCGCCCGCTGCTCATTCAGGAAGCTAGGATCATAGGACACCTATGAGCACCTTCGAGAAACTGAGACGGCATGAAACGATAAGGCTGCGCTTGGGAGCTCTGGTTTATTTCAAACCTATATTAAAATACAAGTGTAATTTACTCGTCATCGGAAACAACACGTAAAATACAGGCGTAATGAAACCGAGGGCCCGAGGTCTGTAAGTAAAACCGGCGGGTTACGCGTGTAATTTGAGAGACCAGTGTATATTTTACGGGCACTACTATATGGACGACATTACCAGACGATACATGCACGACGTGCATATCATGCCATCCATGGGCAAGGCTGAAACAACAACTAACGGCTGGATTAGCAATCGTCCGAGTGTCGTTCAGCGTTTTTATCATGTGTGAAGTACTTCCGATATTTTACTAGTCGAAATCGACCAACCAAGCGCCTTCGCCCGAGACCATCTGCTTTAATTTACAAGCGTCGGTTTTACAAGCGATTTTGGTTGGAAAACGACGATCAAATCACGACCTAATATCATGAGTTGGTCGGAAGATCATATGGTTTCACATCTAACCTACCCGACTTGTCGTATAGGCTATGAATGAAACATCAGACGATGAACTTCTTAAGCATGGAAACAATAGAAGAGGATGATCTTCTTAACAACCAAATCACTGACATTAGATCGACATGCAGAACAATACGAAGCATTATTCTCAGGAGGCAAAGTGAACAGCTCGTGATGCCGCATGCCACAACGTTCCAAGCTCAACTTTGCAATCAAACACAAGGCCTGGCATTTCATAGACAATATTTAGAACAAACTCTTAACACAGGAATATCTCAGCAGAGTAACTATTTACTTCTAAACTGAATACAAGAATGGGAAAAAACACTCGACGCTGCTCATAGCAAGGGCGACCCACTCAAAAATATCAAATGCATGTCTTCTGGCTAACATCAATGAGCAAATTTTGACAAGGTTTTCCAATTCCAATATATTAAACTAACGTCTTCTTGCTAACATCAATGATTAAACTTTGACAAGCTTTTCCCATTCAAAATATGTAATGCCTATGATCGTGGAGTCCTGTTCTAGCTTCTTGTACTTGTTTGGGCACTTTTTGCCCAGGGCACTCCACGTGTTGTTAAATTGCCAATGGTCTCTGCAGACTAGTCATGTCACCGGTGTCTAATAATACTTTGCAAAGCTTCTCGGTCATTCCTTCTATAATGTAGCACAAACAGTGACTGCTTCTTTCTGCAAAGTGGAATGACCAACTGGACCCAGTAATGCAGTTTGCCTTGGACACATTGGCTCCTTTTGTGCAGTTCAACTAAAATCGAAGTCGGAATAAAACCGAGCTTTAATTTTGATATCCCTGTAAGAAACAATAGGTATAAGGGAAAGAATTACTGAGAAATAATGGTTGATGACTTGTACTCCCAGAAGAAAAGCATCTACTGATCTACTTTATCCTAATGGGAAACAAAGCATGAGAGTAACATTTCTCCATCAGTGTGATTCATTCATATTGACTGAGACATTATCTTAACAATGCCTTGTTTCAACATGTATAAAGAACGACAAAGCAGAAAAGTACCATTCCTAAAACAATGCAACTGATTCATTTTAACAGAGACATTATCTTAACAATACCTTGGTTAAACATGTAGAAAGAACTACAAAGCAGGATAGTACCATTCCTAACAAGTGTTGAAGTTTTGAACTAAGATTCAGTAGTTAATTAATTCTGAGAGTGGCATTGCTTAATTTTACCAGCGGCATTAGATTAACGAAAAGCATAAACAGTTCTAGGGGAGAGTGGGCACAACAACATTATGTGCTTCCATCTACTTATAAAGGGGGTGATGCAGAGTTTGTTGTAACAAAGCAACAAGCATCATGTCTGGGTTGGTCCCATTTTTGTTCACTACTTAATGGGAAAAGACAGCAATACAATAGCTTCAATTCAACATTTATTTAAAACAGTACCAGTACAAGTAGCACAACATCTCAAAGCACACTGCACAATCATGTGGATGAAGGCCTGTACTGACCTTTCATGAGACAGACAAGATAAAATACGAATCTGCCAACACGAATAGGAAATCCAATCTCATTTTGTGCAGTTGCACTGAAATCAAGCAAAGTGTTTCGCGTAGGGAAGCAAAATGTCACAATAGCAACAAGTTGAATAGATATCCCTGTTTAAACAGAGGAAAAAAAGGAATCAATTACTGGATAATAAAGGAGGATGAAACATGCGGCCACAAAAATGGTAATCCCGCCAGTCCCTAACAAGTGTTGTAGTTTTGAAATAAGATTCAGTAGTTAATTCTGAGAGTGGCATCAATTACTAGCTTATAAAGGGGGTGATGCTAAATTTGTTGTAACAAAGCAACAAGCATCATGTCTGGGTTGGTCCCATTTTTGTTCA
Source organism: Triticum monococcum (assembly GCA_034509565.1). Lineage (NCBI taxonomy): Eukaryota > Viridiplantae > Streptophyta > Magnoliopsida > Poales > Poaceae > Triticum > Triticum monococcum. The sequence continues at coordinate 88,172,078 of CM067845.1, read as the reverse complement.
CTACTTAATGGGAAAAGACAGCAATACAATAGCTTAAATTCAACATTTATTTAAAACAGTACCAAAACAAGTAGCACAACATCTCAAAGCAAACTGCACATCATGTGGTTGAGACCAAGATTTGAAACAACTCGCCATGAAGACTGGAAACAAATCTCGATCTCCTTTTGTGCAGTTCCACCAAAATTAAGCAAAGTCACCGGTGTGACATTCAAGTTGAACTGCACAAAACACTCTTAAAACATAAGTGTTTCAAGTAGCGAAGCAAAATGTCGCAATAGCAACAAGTTTAATCGATACCCCTGTTTTAACAGAGGCAAAAAAAGAAACAATTACTTGCCGATAAAGGAGGATGAAACAAACGGTGACAGAAAGAAGCATCTAACTTATCTTGGATGGAAAACAAAGTAGGACAGTAGCATTTCTAAAACGGTTGCATTGATTCATATTAACAGAGACATTATCTTGAAACAACATTCGTTAAAAAATGTAATTTACTTTTAACAGTGGCATTGCTTCAATTTTCCGGCGGCATTCTTAGATTAACAACAGCAAAATAACTGTATGGGACATGCCAGCACCATGTGCGTCCACACGTATAAATGGGTGATGCAGAGTATGTAGCCAAGCAGCATATATGCGCTGGTCCCATATTTGTTCTCTTTGAACCTTCTTCCTATGTGAGGGCAGCAAATCTAGTCCTGCACAAACTACCCGACCCCCCAGTTTCTTTCCCTTTTCAACAAAGAGATTGGTTCCTTACAGATGTGTGTACTCGGTTACCCCCCTTTTCCCTTTTCGACCTACAAAGCGGCTGGATAGCTAGTCTATACTACTTTCCGCCCCTCCTTTCCTCATTGAACCACGTCCTAGATTCTTGCTCCAGCCCACCGCACCCTTCTTTCCTCTTTGAACCAAGACCTAGATTCGACTACAGATCGAAAAAGATCCACATGCAGCTAGAGCAACGACAGTTTCAAAGAAACTTATACCTTAGGGCCGTCGGGATGTGGCAAGGCGTGCGACAGGAGGCCGGATCTGCCCACACTACGTACGGCAGAGAGGAAGAAGGGGTCGGTGGCCCTCCCGCACAGGCGCTGGGTGAAAGAGAACAGCACAACCGACAGTGGATTGCCTCCCTCGCCGAAGGCGATAGAGTGAACGCTCCACCTCCTCCCCTTCCCGGTGCGACGGGATACTGACGCCTCCTTCACCAGCTGTGAGGGGGGAGAGAGAGAGACAAGAGGCCAACGCAGTCTTTTTTAGATCTGGTGAAGAGAGGGTGAGAGACTGTGAATATAGCAAACCCTAGCAAATGAACGCCGAGCCTCCAGCATGTAACATATATGTAGTGCGGCGAGCGTGTGGAGAGTGCAAACCTTAGCGAACAAGCGCTGAGGCTCCCGCTTATATATACATATACTACTGTAGTACGGACTGAGCTCCGGTGCCTTCACTGCACCTGCTTTTGGCTGTATGGCAGGTGAGCCAGCCACATTTTGGGCCCACCTGTCATGAATCCAAAGGCAGGTGCACTAAGTCAATGAAGCTGCGTCCATATAGTACTCTCGTGTATACGACTAATATATAGTGGAGTGGTTTTCTTATTCTCTCCATAACAATCGTTTTAAATTGTGTAAGTATGAAACGAAACTCTTTATTTAATGTACAAACTAATTTTCTTACGTACCAAGAAAGAAAACTCGATCAAAAATACGCCCCCGCTTCCAGGCCGCGAGAGTCGTCGCGCACACACACATAGACATAGACATGCATATCCGTGTTTACGTAAAATTCCATTTCCATCTCCATCTCCAATCATATTTGTCCAACTGGCACATTATTTACATTGTTAATTATATACGCAGCAATATTAATGTACATCATCTCTTGTTTGCGCACGTCCGGACCGCTGCCACGGCCGGTCCTGACCAACCCGAACCCTCTTCATCACCCGCGCGTGCTTCCCGCCCGAAACGGTCAGTGTCGCATTCATGCCCGACCAGAGCGGACACGACCTCTCACTGGCATCGGCATTGAAGCGGTGTACCGGCCAAGAGAGTGTCGCCCACGCCGCTTCCGAGTGCACGCGGCTGCTCCGCGTTCAAAGGTCGCAATAGCCGGCTACAACATGCATGTAAAAAGTTCTTGGGAGTCCGTGTTATAGCTAGCTGTCCTCCCCCAACTCGTCAATCTCTTCCAGTAGTGCTAGTACTCCATGGCGCGATCCGTTGACAAGCAGGCGGGAAAGTTACCGTATACTCGGTTTACGGTGAGTGGCATGCCAAGCGACCATGTGGGGTCGAGCCGTGGAGGAGGGTGAGACACGAACACGACAGACGTGATTTAAACGTTGGTTTTGCTCGATGGCGCGATCCAACAAAACAAAACGTTGGTTTCTCTCCGTTTCCATTTTTCTCCAAAAAGATGGAAACTTTCCACTCCATTTTCATTCCTATTCCAAGGTTGCCCCGTTACAACATTCCATCAAATACAAAGGAAAACTAACACGCATGCTGATGCATCTCAATGATTCACAGATGATAGCCAATATTTACTTCACAACTGAAGAAAAAAGTTGTGAGAGCGTGTATGAAAGAAAAACTACTAATGGGGTCACTACGACTTAAACTCTAAACCCTAAACATGATTTAATTTCCTGGCCAGGTAGAACCTGTCGAAGGAAAGACGGCTGGCACCCTCGGATCATACGATGATTTTGTGCAGTTCCACTAAAATCGACCTGAGCATCCCTGATGACAAAGATATTGAAGAAGTGTGATTAGAATAATAGTACTAGCACTAGTTCATGAGACATAAACTCATCACAAGTAGAAGCCCTTAGAAGTAGAGAAAGATCGACATGGAGATGGAGCTACGGCAGTGGAGCAAGCCGGCTCCAAAAGGAAGATGGACTACCTGGGATGTCGGGCTGTAGCTAGAAGGGTGGTTGGGACGCATCATCGGCCCATACCGCGGCGACCCCCGATTGGGACGCACCGACTGTGGGTTTTCTCCCTTGCCGATGTCGACCGTGTCTACGCAAAACATTGTTCCCTTCCCCCAGCTGCGGGATCAGTCTCGTCGTTCTATGCTTGTGAAGAGAGCAACCTAAGCAAGCAAGCTTGTAGCTTAGGCTCCTGCTAGTGTATATATAGTGGTTTCCTTTTTATCTCCATATCAACCATTTTATATTGCGTACATGTCATTCAAGAGTGAAATGATGGTTGCTTCTTCCGACTAACTTACTGTGTGATTTGACTGCTCCTTAGTGGCCCCTACACGTACTCCCCCTATGTGTATGCAACAGTCACGCGTACACATGGACGCAAAAACGCGCGCGATGCCCTAATGCATGCATGTCCGAGCACACGATGGAACACACACGGTCACGCTCAAGTGCTCAACCTACATGTGCATGCACACACATACTCAGTCAGCGTGAGCTAGTGACTGTATAAACACCGAAAATATATATACTGAGCACAATGAGAGTATTATGATGTCCACTGACCGTATTTTTACAAATATACAGTGACAGATAGTGTATTTATCTTGTTTGAAATTAAGCCATATTAACCGAAGAGGAGGCAATATGGACTAGCATTACTTTGCAGTGTCCCGTTAACTTGCCGAACGAGGAGAAGGTTGCAGGATGGGAGAAGCTTGCGCGCGGTGGCTCGCAGGACAAGGAGAAACTTTTGACTAATACAAGCTCTCCCTCGCTCAGGCAGTGGACGTGCAACAGTTAATTCGGTGTCAGATTGCCAGAAGCATACACTATACTACTAGTGCTATTATTGTTCGACTTCCCGAAGAGGCGAACAGCCAAGCGCAAAGTTTACTAGTACTACTACTATAGTCTATAAAGGTACATACTATACTAGTACTAGGAACCGGATGGAGGAGCGTCTGCACTCTTATTATAATTTTAAAATGTGATAAAGCAATCTTCAACACATTTGGTTCTCCTCTAGGGTTCTCGCATGTGATAATGGAAGTTGATTGCATGGAACACTCGCCACAATTCTTGCTTAATTCTAGCTCATATCCTGTTACAAATAGTAGCGCTCGGTAATATTTCCTCTTTTTTTGTTATTCAGCATGTAAACAGGTCAGCAAACCTTGCGGCGCATCTTCATGCGAACCATGCTTGCTGCACTTTGAATGTGGCCGAGAGTTGGCTTCACGAAACACCTCGCTTCCTACTTCTTTTTTTGTGGGGCACCTCGCTTCCTAGTGACCAATGTCTTGGCTGATCATCCTAAGAATGCTTATATATGAATAAAGCTCTCTCATTTACCCACAAAATAGATTAAGCCATATTAACCAGAAAGGAGGGAGTATGGACTAGCACTACTTTTTGGTGTGTCCCGTCAACTCGCAGAACGAGGAGAAGCTTGCAGGACAAGGTGAAGCTTGCTTACGCCTTTTGACTAATGCAACCTACCCTCGGTGGACATGCATCAGTCCATTCGGTCTCCGATTGTCAGAGGCATACACTGTAGTACCCAACATGCGGAGTACCATCATTGTTCGACTTCACGAAGAGGCGAAGAGCCAAGCGCACTAGTACGAGTAGTACTACTACTAGAACCGCATGGTGGAGCGTCTGTACTCTTATTTTTTATCTCTGATAAAGTACACGTTTATTCCGGAGAAGGGTGGAAAATGGCAGCCCAACATGTAATGAATGATATCGATCAACCAACCATGCTCGAGTATATCTTGGCCTCCATGCGAGCCCGTCTATGTGTTCTCGCTCCTCGTCTCTCTCAAGGAAGGCGGGTTGGCTCTTTGCCGTCAATTGAGATCGGTTTGCTCACACTCCTGTCCCACATGTCAGTGATATGCCAAGAGGAGGTGCGTTGACCGACTGGCCATACGCGTACTTGATTTTGCACCTTCATACTACTCCTCCCTCCGTCACAATTTATAGGGCGCGCTTCATTATGATGCATTTGTCTCAATGCATTTCCACCACTAGAGAGACTTTAGACGCGCTTGGTTTATTGCTCAATTAATTAGGGCGTGGTAACCGCAATCAAGTCCACAATTTTCTCTCCATGTACTGTACTACTATAGAGTGGAGTAAGTGCATGCATGTGTGTACCCGGGGTGGAAGCACTGCATGCATGTGTGTACGCATTATTCCCTCTAGTAATAGACGCCGTGCTATAACTACCAATGCTATTTTTCAGGCCGATCGCTAGTCGCCTTGGTCCCACAAATTTTTTTTCTTTTTTCTAAAGCGTGTTGTATAAACAATGACGGATGGAGTAGTATGAGCGGATTCAAAGAAGAGCATATTGATGGTTGCTTCTTCAGAGTAACTTACAGTGGGAAAGGTGGGGCTTATGATTTGACTGCTCATTACTCACTATTAATGCGGCACAACGACCAGGTTGAGTCTCCCATGCGGTTGTGCACTACCCCCTCGGTTTTTAAATATACTCCGGAGTATTTGTCTTTCTTGATATTTCAACGAGTGACTACTCAAATATTTGTCTTTTTAGAGATTTCGAATGGACTGGCACATACAGATGTATATAAACATATTTTAGAGTGTAGATTCACTCATTTTGCTCCGTATGTAGTCACTTGTTGAAATCTCTAGAAAGACGAATAGAATATTTAGGAACGGAGGGAGTACACATACGAAGCAAAATGAGTGAATCTACACTCTAAAATATGCTCGTTTGAAATTTGTAAAAGACAAATATTTAGGAACAAAGGAGTATAATTTTGTGCATGGCACGTGGACCCGGATGATGAAGAGGCTTCTGGCAATGCTATCAAGCTTCCATCATTTGTTTACATAATTGACGTACTATACAAATAATTTTCCAGCGACATGAAATTGTACAATGGTGTGAGCTTTCAGCTTTTGTTTCGCGTGTCTTGCCATCGATGCTCTTTCAGAAACAATAAAAAACTAACTTCCATGCTAATGCATGTCAATTATTAGCAGATCAGAGCTAATAATTACATCACAACTGAAGACAGAGTTGTGAGAAGGTGTTAAATTAAAATTGATACATGCTTTCATTGGCAGCAACGTCCCCCAGCTCTGTCTAAATCAACAAGGTTGTTGGGAAAAAAAGTAGCTATGTGGAGCATGCAACATTCCGATCATTTTGTGTAGTTCCACTGAAATAGAGCTGACCGACCCTGTTCCAAAGATATTAAGTGTGATTACGATAATAGAGGACTGCTGATGAAATAATAAACACACAAATAGAAGCCGGTCACGTTTGCAGTCTCTCTTAAGACTAACTAGTTGGAGAAGATTAGGCTCGGAGTTGGATGAGGAGGATAGAGCAAAACCAATCTCCCTTTGTGCAGTCGCACTGAAATGTAGAGACGTTGCCCGTGTGACATTTTAGTACAACTGCACAAAACACTCTTAAGAAAAACGTGATTTGTGCAGTTCACCAAAAGGTCGCAATAGCAATGAGGTGAAATGGATAGCCCTGTTTGCAAAAAAGAGGTAGAAAGGAAACAATTACTAGCCAATAACAGTTGATGACACATGCGACGACAAAAAAGAAGCATATTCCTTGTCCTAAGGGAAGATAACAACACGGTTGTGTTTGTCTAAAATGGTGTGAGGACGAGAATGCAATATGGAAAGTACGCCGGACGAGCTACATTTTGGGCAAAGAACTATGGAAGATCCACATGCAGCGACGTGGGAAGACGGGCAGTGGAGCAAGGCCGGAGGGGATACCTGGAGGTCGTCGGGATGTAACTAGGTGAGCGGCGGCGGGCGGAATCTGCGAGCAGGTGGCATAGGCCCTGCCGCGCCGGAGCTTGGTCAGAGAGAACGTCATGTACCGCAGATCGGGACGTGCTGCCTCGGCGCTGTCAAACGGAGAAACGATGCACTTCCTCCCTTTCCCCCAGCGGACAGGATGCGGCCAGATCAGTGACCAACGGTGAGAGAGAGAGAGAGAGAGAGGCCACCGCACTCCCTTTCCCCCGGCGGACGGGATGCGGCCGGATCAGTGACCAACGGTGAGAGAGAGAGAGAGGCCACCGCAGCCTTTTGTGAGATACTCTGAAGAGCGACAAACCAGGCAGGCAGGCTCCATTGTATATAGTGAGCGGACTACCTTTTTCTCCATAAAATTGTTTTATATTCTGTGTACGTGCCATTAAGCGCTATAACTTTATTTAAAAATAACGCGGCAACGCGTCAAGTCAAACTTTGTTTCGTGCACGCGTGGCACACGACCTCCCTAGGTAAACAACCGCTAGAGGCGTCCAAATTAGCACATGGGCTGCCATTTTGTAAAGAAATGAGCTCCACCGTGTACCCGCGCGGGTGTGGCTGGGCACGAAGCATGAGTACGTGCACGGTGCACCTATTCTCTTCTTGTATACATACACCACCTATGTGGGGTTGTGTGAGAGAGATACAAACCTAGAGAGATATAGTGTGTGGGTTCTTGAGAGTTTTTTTGGGGGGGGGGGGGGTCAATCAAAAAATTTATCATATGCAATGTGTGTGAAATAGAGTCCTGGATATGACATATATATAGAGGGGGCGATCCACGAGAAGAGAGTGGAGGTATCATCGGCTTGAGGTGTCCATAGAATCAAAGAGAGCGATGATGTGTGTGTGTGTGCACACGCGATCGATAAATAGTGCCATTGAATTTGTGTGTGCCCACGTCAAAGATATAGAGTGGCTGGCCTACTGGAACATGAGATGGGACATGTGCAGTTTGTCTCTGTTGCATGGATACCTACCTGCAGCGCTCGACTATCGGTGTGTGATGGGGGAAGAGGGAGGCCCAATTAATGATAGAGGTACAATGGCTGGTATATGTGTGGAGGAGGAGAGAGGCCTACCACATGTATTAAGGAGATCGATCTGCCTCATGTATTAAGGGAGATCGATCGGCATCCATGCATATGTGCAGGAGAGGAATAAGGTTGGGAGAGAGACAGAGCTAGAGTGTTGGAGGGGGTGGTAGTGGAGTTGCTTCTAACAAATGGTGGGATAGGCTTGCTAGACAAACTGAGGGCACGCCCGCAATATCAATAAGAGAGGAGATGGCTGCTTGTTGTCTGTGCATGTGCGTGTGAGAGACGGGTCAGGAGGCATGCACGAATTATGAGGGGGACGATGTGGCTGTGGTAAGCAGATGTAACTACATAGGAAGATCAATCGCCCTTTGCTAGAGAAAGGAGAGACATAACTTGTGAGGCACGTCGATCGATGGGGGGGTAGTTAAAGTTGATCTAGGTATATGTTGGGAGATCGATCGGTATACATGCATGTGTGTGTTAGAAGCTAATGAGGCACGAGGTACGAGAGGCATACTATATTGAGGGGGAGGAGTGTGCGAGTACGAGAACGATGAAAAGAGTGGTGGGAGTGAGGCATGGACGGTGACAAGAGAAGAGGGGAAGCTTGTGTTTGTGCTAGGCACACCTGGCTAGAGAGGCATATCGATCGATGTGTGCTGTAAAGAAGGAGCTGGGGGGCTACACACACCGTGGGTGAACGACCTAAAGTGAAAAGACGAATTTGTGCGATGGAGCTAGAGAATGCTGAGGGAGGGTGAGAGGGATGCAGGCGTGTGCATGCACAAGAGAAAGTTAGCGCTAACTACAAAGATAAGAGGGTTGTGTGGGTGTAAAAGATGAATAGCGATCGTATATACTTCATTATAAAAAGCGAATTCGGATATTTGAAGAATTTATCATAGTGTTTCAGACCGACGCATGTGTGAATATATATAACGGTGATACACATGGTGTGGTTATGAACATGTTATACTACATTTAATATATTTTATCTCTACTCTTATAAAAAATGGAGTTGTTGATGATGGTGAGCCTGCCATCCTGCATTATAGGCCGTCCGATTTATATCTGGCGGATAGCAAGGAAATTGTGATGGTTGAAGTTGGCAACAATCATGATTGTAGATTCTTATTGAAATAGAGAAACGAATTCAAATTTAGTTCGAATTGCAGCGGTAGTATAGACATTTGGAATGCACTAAAATGTTGGTATGAGTAGGTTACATGCATTATACAGGAAGCGAAAAAAATTAATCGGACATAACATGGATTCATACTCCCTCCTTCCATCTATATAGGGCGTAATGAGATTTTTAAGACCGCCTTTGACTATTGACAAGATTAATAGTACATGACATGCACAATGTGAAAATTATATCATTGAAAGAACCTTTCACAGACGAATTTAACGGTGTGCTTTGTGTAAGTTGCATGTCATATATCATTGCTCTAATATTTGGTCAAAGTTAGCATCGAAGAACGCATTAGGCCCTATATAGATGGAAGGAGGGAGTAGCTTTGAATAGCATTTGTATAGTAAAACGGGGCAAGACTCTCTCTTTGTGTGGTGTGAATAGTTTTATTTTTTTTCGTTTAGTTTTTGGTTGAGGGAAGTGCGAATTGATTTGGTACGTACAAGTACAATATTACTACACGTTAGGCTTGTCCCTAAAATTCAACCCGCGTCTTGTTATACCCTGAAAATTCAGATATCATGCTCCCAAAACTGGCGCCTTCACAACCCGCTCCTTGCTATCCCGAAATTACAACGCGCGCGAAAACTCCCTCCAGCTGCCAAATCCCGACACGCGAAATCCCCCTTCTAACCCTGAGCCGAAAGGGCCGCTAGTTCAAATCGGTGGGGGGGGGGGTACTTTTGTAACACACCCTACATTTTGGACAAGCGCGTCCCTAAGTCATGCTTCACCCCCTCCCATCGCCCCCTTTTCGCCATTCAAAATCCCAGGCCGCCATAACCTGTCCGCTCCAGCCGTGAAACCCCACCCTCCTCCATCCGCCACGTCACCACTGCCCAGCCGGAGCCTCTTCCCCGACGATGTCGTCCACCGCAACAGCTTGACGTCCCTCGTCCACCTCCCCGGATGAGGATCCATCGTCCATCTCGCTGTCCTGCCGGTTCAGCCGCCCCGTCCTCCACCTCCAAGGAGCTACTCCGATGATCGCCTCGTCTATCGCAGCTGCTCCATCCCCACAGCGTCGCCTTAACCTGCTCCACCGGAACCGCAGCATCCTCACCGACTCCTCGGACTAAGCCGAGGCCTACTCGGCGCCACCAAAGAGGTTGTACACTCATCGCATCGCACCTTCTCCTTAACTCGACCTCCCGGCGCCGACGGTGCTCCATCCCGCACCCCCATGGAGCGGCTACCTTGAAGACGGCGCCGCGGGCGACATCTCCACGGCGGCTCCCCCCAGTGCGAGGCCCCTTCGGCGACGGCGTCCATACCAGCCGGATCTACTGCTGCTGCTCCGGCTCTCGCTCGATCGCTTGCTTACCCAGCTACTGCTGCTACTGTCCCCCTCGCTCGTGCTGCTGATCTGCTCTGATTAAGCTACACTTCAGTCGACTGAATCGACTTTTGGGTCAGTCGTTTTTCAGGGGTTGGGGGGGCTCGCCGGAGTTAAGGAAGAACCACCCGCAGTGGGGACGGGGGCTCGCTGGAGAGGTACCCCACTATCTATCTTAGGGTTCAGAGTGGGGGGGGGGCCTAGAGGGCTGGCAGGGGCGGCGATGGCGAGTTGTTTTGGGGCGGCGAGGCGGCGCTGGGGCCGGTGGTTCGGCCGGTGGTGGCTGGCGACTCAGGGGGTGCAGGTTGAAGATGAACTCCAGGCCCTCCCTAAACTACATGTCAAGTGCCTCTGTGCTACCATTGCGTTCAATTTCGATGGTAGCATTCAGATTCCATAGCAAGTTTCAGTTTCGACAGCTAAGTTCAGAGTCAACAGTTTTTACATCATTTGTTGTAGTCAGGTGATTTTTGGTGATGTTAATTTTACATCCATTTTACATCATCTATTGGAGATGCTATTAGAATCCCGCTTGAGATTGACGATGTCTGTCTTGTGCTGCTTCAGCCTTGACGTCTTACGGCTCACTAGAGATGCTCCAACGACAGAATGATCCATCACAACAGAGCAGTGCCCTGGACGCCGTCTACAGATTCCTCAGATCTTCCTCCACACCTCCGACAGCCACCTCTGCCTCAACTGCTTCAGCGACCAACCCAATGATGCTGAGGTCGACACGGCTACGGCAAAGAGGTTGTACACTTGTTGCATCACTTATTACTATACATTCATGTCGATCCATTAGGGCTATTTTGGTTCAACGGAAAAACGTCGCTCCACTGGTTGTTACCATCATTCTAAATTTCTGCATGCTCTCCTTACATAATCTCACCATATTTTTTTCATATGCATGTCAGATATTGTACACAGTCATGCTGAACATGTAGAGAAAAAGAGAAGAGTTTTGCGCGGCAATACAATGTCATGCAGACATTGCTCCATGGTGGGTTCAATGGCAAACCCTCCCCACCCCTCTCCAGATTGTAATCCAGAGGAAGATATCTGTTCTGAGGTGGATTCAGAGGCCGCTGACCACTCCTATTTACCCCAAGGTGTTTGCTCTACCTTGGCATGATGATGTTAGTCATATCATGCATATGTTGCCTTGCAGTGCCTACTTTTGACATCATATATGTCATCTACTTAGTTTAGACATGTTTTGTAATGCCACCTGTTTAGTTTCTATATCATATATGTGAATTATGCAGTCTCATGTCTTTTAGCCAGCCATAATATATGTGAAATGTGCAATGCCATCCTGTTTAACCAGGCATCATATATTTGAATGATATCTTGCCCATATTTTTCTTCATTACATTTCCATTTCTCGACAATGTTTTTTACATTAAACTACTCTTCCTGTGAATCATCCATTTGGGTGGGAGATGGAAAAATCTGGAGTGAAAACAAGGCCTTCAGAGCAGACAGTGCTACTTGTCGAAGCAGATCTCTTGTTGGGTCCGGATAGCTCCTCAGAGATGGATTCAGAGACAGATGACCAGTCCTATTCCCCCATTGAGGTGTATGCTCTAACTTGGCATGATTATACTACTCATATCATGCATACGGTGTCTTGCATTGCATAGTTTAGACATCATATACACAATATTCAACACCATGTTCTTAGTTCAGACATCATATCGAATGCCCTCTGTTTAGCATATAAATCACATATGTGAATTAAATGATGCGATCCTGATTACTTAGATAACATGTAGATGAATTATGTCATGCGATCCTATTTAGTTATTCATCATATCTTTGAATTATCTTATGCTATGCTATCAAGTTTAGATAGACATCATATATGTGAAATTATGTCATGCTATCCATTTTAGTTAAACAATATACATGTCAACTATTTCATGCCCTCTTTTTTCCACACTATCTATTGCATCTGTCTCTCATACAATGTCTGTACATTCAACTATGTTTCCTCTTTATCAGCCATTTGAATTGGAGCGGGTGATGCTAGTATCTAGCGGACTAAAAACACAGTCTTCAAATAAAACAGTGCTACCTCTTGGTGGAGAAAGCACCCCGGTTGTACATGCACAAGAACCGGCCGTGCCACACATAACCCACACTCTCGCAGATTGTACCCCTACCGCGATGGACAGAGAACCAGCTTCACCCAATCTAACCCCAACCCCAGCCGATAGTAACCCAATTCCTGTTGACACAACACCATCTCCACCATAGAGCTCCCAAACAAGAGCAGTTAGTAAGGCAGCTCTAGTGCCCAAAGGGCCAGTACTATCACGGCGAACCCCAACTCCACCAGTTAGCATGCCTATTCCTGCGGAGGAAGCACAACCAGCCAGTCGTAGTTTAGCATCTATCGCATTTGATGTTGTTAAATCGTATGTGCGTATCTTCCCATCTTGGAAATATTATACTGAAGATGAAGGAAAATGCCAGTTGCATGTGTTTGTCCAGGAGTTATGTGTAAGTAATGTTATTCATGGCAGTTACTTTGCTTCGTCCCATACATCCTACCTCCATGATGGTTATAATACCACAAATTTTCCCATTTTTCTCTATAGAGAAGGACCGATTTGGAAACTCAGGATGAGGTAACATGTGCTAATACCTCTGCTATCTTCAAGAATGCTTGGTGGCAGTATCGGAATTACCTGAAGAAAACATACTTCACCGACAAAGAAACTCATCAAATTCCCTTACGTTCTTCTGAGACACATTTACTGGATGATAACTGGGAACGCCTTGTTCTGTACTGATCCCGCACCAAGAATGTGGTAAGGTCTATGAGCTCATTTTCTATTTTTAAGTATTATATTCTTGCGTCTTACTGTACTCTATTCATGTAGAACAAGTGCCTAAACCTGAAGAACAACTGTTCTAATTTAAGATTCCATTGCTATCATAGTTCATAAAAGCGCTAGGCATTAATTGTGTGTTTTGCCACCACCTTGTGCTTTACTGACCAAAGCGCATGCTTATGCGCAGTTATGCACAGATTATGCGTTGTTATGCGCAATGCATTTTGCCAACGCCTAGAGCCTAGGCGCGCTTAAGCGCTCGCTTAGGTGCGCCTTTTTTAATTATGATTGCTTTGCTCTTGTATCACTGTATTTACTCATACAAACTTAATTTTAAATTGAAGGATCAAATCAAAACTCCAATGGCACAACAGGTATGTTCACGCATGTTTCTTTAACAGGTTTGCTCTTATCAATAGCTCTGTTAATTTCAATTTCAATTGTGTATACAGTTGACTTTCATATCATGCACATTACTAGCATCACAACAGAGCCAACAGTGTTATTATACATGTAGACCCGTGGTACCCATCTGAAATCTTGTCGTGCCATGTAGTTTCCCACTCTTTGTATTCTTTCACTCCTGCTTTTTCTTGACTGATATGATTTGAACCGTGTCTCTATTTTGATTTGGCAAGACAATGCAGTGACCATAGGACATAGATATATGTTTGTTTGATGCTTTTATTATGTACTAGTACTTGGCAATAGAAGACTTGTTAGTTTAATCCTGTCCACCTTACTAATGAATTGGTTCACCGAAATGAGTTTCATATACTAGTACATGCTAAACTTGTTATGTGTCTGCTTGTTTCTTCTTTTAGAATGCTGACAGAATATTGGGGAAGAGTGCCTTATTAAGCAATGGTAAAGGAAGTAATGCAGATAAGGTTCAGGATAGTGACACATCCTTGTTGGTCTCCAACAAAGCTGATAAAACAGCTAAGGAAGACTATCCAGAAGACAGCAAGACAATCCCAAAGTCCTGTCTTGGTTTAGTGTTCGAGTTACTGGCCACTACCGCTTGCACAAGCTATTCAAACTCACTGTCAGAATCAGTTCGGTTTCTTGAGTCTCAACTACAAGCTGAAAGACATCGATCAGTTGTGCTACGACAAGAAGCGGAAGGACTGCGGAAGTCCCTAGAGCATTCAGATGCATACTTTCTGGTGCAATAGCAAGTGTTGGAGGATTTTAGCGCCAAACAGGACAAAGCTAATCAGCTTGCTAAGCTTATTGCCAGCATGGTGGATACCCAGGATAATGTTTCTTGAGCTCTTCTGAAGTTGTTTCAGTTATGCTCTTGTTTTGCTGTCGTGTTTATTTGCACTGGTGGCCAATTTTGACGGCCAGTGTATGTAATGTGCTGCTTTGTTCCCTATATTTGCACTGGTGGCGAACTTTGATGCCCAGTGGATGTAATATGTGTAATAGCGGTAATAGGCTAGCGTTAATTGCTTGCTTATTTATTTCCTTATTGTCTTGTTTAGTTGTTTGCTTGTAGTCACTGCAGTTCTTTTTCTGTTTTTTTCTAGTGGCCACAATAGCCTATTTTTGGTAACTAGGCCAAAATAATCATGGCAACACACTGACTGTTGTAACCATGGGCCTCCTGCAGGCCGTATGATCCATGGGCCTTTGTCCGTCCGTAGGATCCATCGGCCTTCTATACGGGCCTTAGGGTCCATGGGCCTTCTACGGGCCATACGATCCATGTGCCTTCTACGGGCCGTACTATCCATGGGCCTCATACGGGCCGTAGGATCCATGGGCCTTCTACGGGGCGTATCATCATTTCGCCAATCATGGGTCATACTATTCGTGGACCATAACGGGCCGTTAATAAGCCGTATTTGATAACTCTATGAAAACAGCCCAATGGGTTTTTTGACATGAAAACGGCCCAACGTATTGACGGTCCGCAAACGGGCCGACTGTAACGACGGGCTGAATTTGGCCCACAAGCAGAAAATGACAGTAACGGGCCGTATGTAACCGAATGCTGCAAATGAGCCCAAGAATCATTGGGCCCTGAGAAGGCCAAAAGATAACTTGGGCTGGAAACGGCCCAATGGAATAACGGGCCGTTAATGGGTATAAAGTGATACACTGTTCATTACGGGCCAGTTTCACCACGGGCCATTAATGGGCCAAGAGTTACAAAGGTCCTCATATGGGCCAAAAGAAGTCATGGGCCACACATGGGCCAGAAGTTAAAATGGGCTGAATCATATTGGACGACCCAGATGACGCTACTGGGCCTAATTTGGATAGGGCGTAACGGGCCCTGGGTTAGCAGGCTGTAAATGGGATATATGCGAATAGGCCATTAACAGGCTTTCCATGGGCCGGCCCGCCGCCATTTGACCAAGTCAAACGGGCCGGTCTTTTCACAGGAATGGGCCTCTGTTGGGCCGTGCCATGTGTCGCCGTATCATAGGCGCCTTCGGTCCAATGAGCGGATGACATCTGTCCCAACGGTGAGCCGACACGTGTTTCCTCCAGCCAATGATGATTTTACACGTGGAAAATCCCCATTGGTCGGGGCTATTAACGGGTTATCGGATCCAAAACCCAACCCGATAGCTTAACGGTGTTCCGTTACGGTGGATGCCATGTGTCGGTCACCCTTGACGAAAGCACTTCTGTGATGCGCGATTTATCGTCATGGAAGTGGACACTTCCGTGATGATAATTTTGGTAATGTCATGGAACACTTCTATGACAGCACAGGTATGACTATCTTGATTCTGTCATGAAATCGTCATGGATGTACATGCATGACAAAAACGCGACCTACTATGACAAACACGTATCATCACGGAAGTGCATTTTTTTGTAGTGTAATGGACGGCGGTAGTAGCCTCAACATGCTCTATCAGGATACAATGTGGAAGATGGGCATTAATCCCTCATGAATCAAACCCACAAAGACTACCTTTAAAGGAGTCATACCAGGCGTTGAGGCCCGTTGCACAGGCTCAATCACGCTGGAGGTGGTCTTCGGTTCCCCGGACAACTTCCGAAGCAAGGAGTTAATCTTCGATATCGTCCCCTTCCGCAGTAGCTACGACTCACTACTCGGACGAACCGCATTCGCTAGATTCAACGCGGTACCACACTATGCTTATCTCAAGCTGAAAATGCCCGGTCCGCGCGGCGTCATAACAGTCAACAGAAATACAGAGCGCTCCCTCCGGACAAAGGAGCACACCGTCGCCCTAGCAGCAGAGGTACAAAACGGCCTTCTCAAGCAGCATCATAGTCTGGCCGTCGAGCCCCTGGACACCATTAAAAGGGTCTGGACTACACTTCAACAGGACAGCGCGGCTCGTCAAGAGCTCGATTAGCAATTCGGCCTCCATCCCAATCCCGATGAGGTAGTGGCATTCATACCACGCGTCCATAACTACGCCCTCAAAATTCCATGGGCATCGACGGAGGCACAAGTATCCCGGGATCCATGGTTCGGCCATACCGATCCCAGACACACATATAACTTTACTATCTCCTTTTACCTAGTTTTAGGTTTATCCTATGGAAGCCTGCTTCGACGGCCTGATTAACGATCCCGTCAAAGGGCAAACACACCGGATTGACACGGAGCACATGCGTACATGGGAAGCCCTAGAGGCTAACCATTTTTCAGGACCCACCTCCGTACTACCTACGTGAGGGCAGAAGCCGACGACTGGCCAACCCTCAGATTACATACAACACGACCGCACAGGAGGAAACAATTCAAAGCATAACAATATTATATTACAAAATAGGTTTTCTTCCCATAATACAAGGTAAAGGTAACATGAATACATTTATTCAAATACAATGTCCTGCGAACATTGTGCTGCCGCAAGGCGAGAACCTTCCAAGACATCCGCAAAATACTGTTCGGGTGTACGGTGTTCCTTGCCCTCCGGTGGCCCTCTGGCCACCTCGACGGCGTCCATCTTTGCCCACCACATCTTGCAACAGGCGAAGGCCATGCGCGCACCTTCAATGCAGGCCGAGCACTTGACGACGTCCAGCCGAGGACAGACGTTCACCATCCGCCTCACGAGTCCGAAGTAGCTGCTTGGCATAGCTTCGGCTGGCCATAGCCGGATTATGAAATCCTTCATGGCTAGTTCGGCCACCCTATGCAGTTCCACCAGCTGTTTCAGCTGATCGGTGAAGGACACGGGATGCTCTGGCGCCGCATACTGTGACCAGAATATCTTCTCCATAGAACCGCCTCCTTCGGCTCGGCAGAACTCCGCGGCGTCTGATACACTGCAGGGTAAATCCGCAAAAGCTCCTGGGGAACTTTGAACCCAGGTTAGTAAAAGGTACTACTTCTCCGCATACTTGCTTTGCATCTTAAATGCCTTACCCGCCGTGATCTTCTTGGCCTCCTGGATCTCCTGGAGGGCAGCCTGGACCTCATTCCATGCGGTCTTCGTGCTCTGACGAGCCTTGGCGAGTTCGGGTCCTTGAACCGACGCATCATGCTCCAAGGCTTCCCATTTCTTGACCGCATCCTGGAGCTCCTGCTAGATTTATTTGACCCGAGCCTTGGACTTCTTATGGGCGGCTTGCTGCTGGACAGCCTTCTCCTCGGCCTCGCCCAGGGCCTTCTTTAGGGCCTCGACCTCGGTCACGGCTCCTACACATATTACGACACAACGGTCAATATACATCGCTTATCCTTTCTAAACACACATCTAGTCGTCACTCACCTTGCTTCTCCTGGAGCCGAACCTTAACCTTGCCGAGCTCGTTCTCGGTCCGCTCCAGCCTCAGCCTCAGCTCAGAGACTTCGGCAGCATGGGAGGTCGCGGCCAACAGCGATGCCTGCTTATTCATACATATTACATTAGTCTCCTACAACAGAAGATTGATCCTCTGTCCAGTTCTTCTTGCCGAACATCGGACAGTGTCTCAGGGGCTACTGGTTACATGTGGTTTTTCTCTTTCTTACCTCGAAACCTGTCATCAGGCTGCTGCAGGCTTCATTCAGTCCACTCTTGGTGGACTGAATCTTCTCGATCACCGCACCCATAAGGACGCGGTGTTCATCCACGACAGAGGCGCCTCGAAGCGCCTCCATCAGATTATCCGGCGCCCTTGGATGGACAAGGGCCACCGTGGAAGCGGCGCATCCCCCTCCTTCAAAGGGGGCTGCTCTCCCAACTCCGGAGCCATATGGGCCTCCGGAATCGTATTCGGCGGAGGGTCGAACTGGATATGGCCGTCTACGCAAATCTCCATGGGGAACGGCTCCCCCATGTGTCCGACAGTGGAGGTCTCGCCTTGTGGCGCCTCCCGAACAACATCCTGGGCTCCTCCCAAGTTCGGAGCGGTCCTTTGGAGCGTCCCTGGCCCTGGGGGAATAAGCAGGCGGTGGCGACATGCTCGCCATCTCCAACGGAGCCAATGAACCTCCAGATGAGGATCGCTGGATAAGGTCGCGGGCCGGACTGCAATAGCACAATTAACTTGTTGGAAATATGCCCTAGAGGCAATAATAAATTAGTTATTATTATATTTCATTGTTCATGATAACCGTTTATTATCCATGCTAGAATTGTATTGATAGGAAACTCAGATGCATGTGTGGATACATAGACAACACCATGTCCCTAGTAAGCCTCTAGTTGACTACCTCGTTGATCAATAGATGGTTACGGTTTCCTGACCATGGACATTGGATGTCGTTGATAACGGGATCACATCATTAGGATAATGATGTGATGAACAAGACCCAATCCTAAGCCTAGCACAAGATCGTGTAGTTCGTATGCAAAATCTTTTCTAATGTCAAGTATCATTTCCTTAGACCATGAGATTGTGCAACTCCCGGATACCGTAGGAGTGCTTTGGGTGTGCCAAACGTCACAACGTAACTGGGTGGCTATAAAGGTGCACTACGGGTATCTCCGAAAGTGTCTGTTGGGTTGGCACGAATCGAGACTAGGATTTTTCACTCCGTGTAACGAAGAGGTATCTCTGGGCCCACTCGGTAGGACATCATCATAATGTGCACAATGTGACCAAGGAGTTGATCACGGGATGATGTGTTACGGAACGAGTAAAGATACTTGCCGGTAACGAGATTGAACAAGGTATTGGGATACCGACGATCGAATCTCGGGCAAGTATCGTACCGATAGACAAAGGGAATTGTATACGGGATTGATTGAATCCTTGACATCGTGGTTCATCCGATGAGATCATCATGGAGCATGTGGGAACTAACATGGGTATCCAGATCCTGTTGTTGGTTATTGACCGGAGAATTGTCTCGGCCATGTCCGCATGACTCCCGAGCCCGTAGGGTCTACACACTTAAGGTTCGATGACGCTAGGGTTATAGGGAAAGTATGTACGCGGTTACTGAATGTTGTTCGGAGTCTCGGATGAGATCCCGGACATCACGAGGAGTTCCGGAATGGTCTGGAGGTAAAGATTTATATATGGGAAGTCCCGTTTTGGTCATCGGAAAAGTTTCGGGTGCTATCGGTAACGTACCGGGACCACCGGGAGGGTCCTGGGGGTCCACCAGGTGGGGCCACCAGCCCTAGAAGGCTGCGTGGGCCAAGTGTGGGAGGGGACCAGCCCCAGGTGGGCTGGTGCGCCCCCCACCAAGGCCAAGGCGCAAGGGAGAGTAGGAGGGGGTAAACCCTAGGTCCAGATGGGCCTTAAGGCCCACCCTAGGTGCACCCCCCTCTCTCCCCCCTTGGCCGCCACCCTAGATGGGTTTTGGGGCTGCCGCCACCCCTAGGGAGGGAACCCTAGATAGGGGCGCAGCCCCTCCCCTTCCCCTATATATACTTGAGGTATTGGGGGCTGCAAGACACACGAGATCATCTCCCTCTTGGCACAGCCCTACCTCTCTCCCTCCTTGTCTCTCGTAGTGCTTGGCGAAGCCCTGCTGGAGTTCCGCGCTCCTCCACCACCACCACGCCGTCGTGCTGCTGCTGGACGGAGTCTTCCCCAACCTCTCCTTCTCCCCTTGCTGGATCAAGGCGTGGGAGACGTCACCGGGCTGCACGTGTGTTGAACACGGATGCGCCGTGGTTCGGCGCTTAGATCGGAATCAACCGCGATCTGAATCGCTGCGAGTACGACTCCTTCATCCGCGTTCTTGCAACGCTTCCGCTTAGCGATCTACAAGGGTATGTAGATGCACTCTCCTTCCCCTCGTTGCTAGATTACTCCATAGATTGATCTTGGTGATGCGTAGAAAATTTTAAATTTCTGCTACAATCCCCAACAGTGGCATCATGAGTTAGGTCTATGCGTAGTTTCTATGCACGAGTAGAACACAAGTTGTTGTGGGCGTCGATTTTGTCAATTTACATGCCGTTACTAGTCTTATCTTGATTCGGCGGCATCGTGGGATGAAGCGGCCTGGACCGACCTTACAC
The DNA here is from genome assembly GCA_034509565.1 of Triticum monococcum. Classification (NCBI taxonomy): domain Eukaryota; kingdom Viridiplantae; phylum Streptophyta; class Magnoliopsida; order Poales; family Poaceae; genus Triticum; species Triticum monococcum. The sequence continues at coordinate 88,151,480 of CM067845.1, read as the reverse complement.
GTACTCTTACGTGAGACAGGTTCCACCGACTGACATGCACTAGTTGCATAAGGTGGCTAGCGGGTGTCTGTCTCTCCCACTTTAGTCGGATCGGATTCGATGAAAAGGGTCCTTATGAAGGGTAAATAGAAATTGGCATATCACGTTGTGGTTTTGGCGTAGGTAAGAAACGTTCTTGCTAGAAACCTATAGCAGCCACGTAAAAACTTGCAACAACAATTAGATGACGTCTAACTTGTTTTTGCAGCATATGCCTTGTGATGTGATATGGCCAAAAGGATGTGATGAATGATATATGTGATGTATGAGATTGATCATGTTCTTGTAATAGGAATCACGACTTGCATGTCAATGAGTATGACAACCGGCAGGAGCCATAGGAGTTGTCTTAATTTATTTATGACCTGCGTGTCAACTTAAATGTCATGTAATTACTTTAATTTATAGCTAAACCGTTAGCCATAGTAGTATAAGTAATAGTTGACGAGACGACTTCATGAAGACACGATGATGGAGATCATGGTGTCACGCCAGTGACGATGATGATCATGGCGCCCCGAAGATGGAGATCAAAAGGAGCAAAATGATATTGGCCATATCATGTCACTATTTGATTGCATGTGATGTTTATCATGTTTTACATCTTATTTGCTTAGAATGACGGTAGCTTAAATAAGATGACCCCTCGCAATAATTTCAAGAAAGTGTTCCCCCTAACTGTGCACCGTTGCGAAGGTTCATTGTTTCGAAGCACCACGTGATGATCGGGTGTGATAGATTCTAACGTTCGAATACAACGGGTGTAAGCCAGATTTACACACGCAATACACTTAAGTTGAGTTGACGAGCCTAGCATGTACAGACATGGCCTCGGAACACGGAAGACCGAAAGGTCGAGCATGAGTCGTATAGAAGATACGATTAACATGAAGATGTTCACCGATGTTGACTAGTCCGTCTCACGTGATGATCGGACACAGCCTAGTTGACTCGGATCATGTTTCACTTAGATGACTAGAGGGATGTCTATCTGACTGGGAGTTCATTAAATAATTTGATTAGATGAACTTAATTATCATGAACATAGTCTAAATTGTCTTTGCAAATATGTTGTAGATAAATAGCTCACGTTGTAGCTCCCTGTTTCAATACATTCCTAGAGAAAGACCAAGTTGAAAGATGTTGTAAGCAATGATGTGGACTGGGTCCGTAGTCCGAGGAGTGTCCTCACTACTACACAGAAGGCTTACGTCTTTGATGCACCGCCCAATGTGCAAACCCCTACAACGTCGTCTGTGGATGTTGTGAACACCTGACAGACACATCCTGATGACTACTTGATAGTTTAGTGCACCATACTTTACGGCTTAGAATCGGGATTCCAATGACGTTTTGAACGCCATAAGACATATGAGATGTTCCAAGAGCTAAAATTGGGATTTCAGGCTCATGCCCGTGTTGAGAGGTATGAGACCTGTCGTGGTTTTGTCACGGCAGATGTCCTAGAGAAAGGACTTAGTCGTGGAGCCATCCCGACGGGTTAGCTTGAAGGGGTTAAAGTGGACACAGGGACGCAAGAGAGTTTATACTAGTTCGGCCCCTTAGATGAAGGTAAAAGCCTATGTCTAGTTGTGATGGAATTGATGGGGTTTCGATGACTAGGGAGCAAACAAGCTTCGCCTAAGTCTCGAGTTGTTGTCTATTGTCCTTGAACCGCCGCCGGGTCGTCCCCTTATATACACGGGTGATGCCCGTCGATTCACAGATTCCCAATACCGGCTCATAGATGTGTCCGGTTTGGTCTCTACTTATTCCTAACTTACAATACAAGTTACATACCAACGCCGGTTTACGGCTACAGGCCTTGAACCGACTATGGGCCTTGAGCCCTCATCTGCCTTCTTGGGTTTTAACATAGTTAACTACTGATGAAGTTAACCCGGCCCAGATAGGCCGGTTTATGCCCAGTAGTGATATCCCCAACATTAGGCCCCAGATTGATTTGAATAGGTTCATGTCAATCCTTTGTAAAAATCTTCATATTCAACATCTTCGTGTGGTTTGTTGAACCGCCGTGATGTCATCTTCTCTGGTTGTTGTAAACCGGCGTGACGTCACCTGTTATAAAGAAACTTATCCATGATACCTTTTCTTTTTTGTTTAATAGGTCTGTGACAATTAAGGTGATAGCTTCGTTTCCAAACCCACGGTCCCTTGATTTTCGTGCCTGACTCCTGTCCCTTGCCTTATAAATAGGACCGAAGGGTCGTTTCTTTTTCCCCTTCGTGCCCTTCTGCTTCGTCTTCCCCGCGTCGTCCAGCTTCGGAGCTCCGCCGCCATCAACGACCTCTGCTCCAACCTCGGCCGCTGCATCACCCTGATTGTACCAGAGCATCGCGGCGACCTTCTGTTTCTTCCTCGGCTCCGGTGAGTTCTTCACCTTTTCCTCCGTAGATCCGTTCTAGGTTTCCAAGTTCTTCAGTGTTCATCGTCTGCTTCATACTCATATGATAGATCGTAGATGAACCTGTGAACCTTTGCTCTATGTAGCGGTAGTTCTTAGCATCCGTCTTTACTTATACGCCTCAAGACCATAGATCTACCTGTATCTCTACCCATTGATTCAGTACTGTTCTTTTTTTGAACCTTGAATATTTTCCTTCTTTTCTGAACTTGCTTCAGATCCGTTGCTGTAGAGAAATCTTGTGAAATCTGTTTCTGTACACTTATCTATCCGCAATCTCAACTGTTTCAATGCTTAGATCCGGCGGTTTAACTTTGTAGAAAAATTACCAAACCGGTATATACCATTAGTCCCCTTGTCGAACCGCCAGATGTTGTTGCTTCATAAAACTCCGGTTTAGATAGAGCTGTCTCCGGTTTAACATTGTACATACCAGTGCACTTTAATCAATGCATTCTTGAACCGGAATTACCTATCTTGTAGATTTCATCATGGCCAAGCAAGTATATGAGTGCAACTGGGTTCCTTCTCACGTCACAGAGACTGAACTGAACAACTTAGTCCTGATCGGTGCTTTAGGCAGCAAAAATACCATCCATTGGAGGGTCCCTGGCGAAGAATGCCCTCCCACACCTCAAGAAGGAGAGGTCGTCGTTTTCGTAGATCACTTAGCCCGGGGCTTTAAGCCGCCCGGTTCTAAATTTTACCAGGATGTTTTAGCCAATTTTCAACTCCACCCACAAGACATTGGCCCCAACTCTGTTACAAACATGTGTCATTTCCAAGTACTCTATGAGGCGTTCTTTCAAGAGGAGCCCACCGTTGAACTTTTCAGAGACTGCTTCCATCTAAACCGCCGTACTGAGTTTACTGACGGTTCCAACACAGAATTGGGTGGTGTGGCGATTCAGAAAAGAAAAGAGGTCACATACCCTCACACCAAACTGCACAGCCACCCCAAAGAGTGGAATCAAACATGGTTCTATTGCAAAGACACCTCCCCTGCTGGTGAAAATCCTTTGCCTGGCTTTCGTCCGGAGCGGCTTAGCAATACACACCCCTTTCGGCAAAGGTTGACTGCCAAGGAGAGAAGCAAATACACTCCTCAACTGTCCAAGCTCAGAGCCTTCATGGCCAATGGTTTAACAGGAGTTGATCTCACTCGTTGTTGGATATCGTGGAGCATACTGCCCCTTAGTCAGCACTCCGGTTTGATGTGCGAGTATACTGGCAGTGTTGATGACCCACTACGGCATGCTAACATCGAGCTTACCGACGAAGAAATCAAAGAGGCTGTGAATAAAATGCTGAATGAACCGGAATACGTCTGTGCTCAAACCGGCCTACTTCCCTTCTGTGCCACCAATAAATCGCCAGATGTAAGAGTCTGATCTTTCTTTTTATTGAACCTGCTATTGGTATATCTGGTCATTGTTTAACACCAATGTCTGTTTAAACAGGGTAATGATCCATTTTGGAGCAAGAAACTTCCACAGGATAAGCCAGAAAAAGCAGATAAGTCGGAACGACCAACCCGGCAAAAGACTAAAGCTGTGAAGAAAACTACCCACAGGAAAAGAACCACTGCATCCTCTGATCCGGCCGCTGATGACGATGTGGGTAACCCGGACCTTGAGGTAGAACTTGATTCACTTGGCTTATTTTTCACGCGCCTTATTGATGATGATATTTGTCAGGATGATGCCGAAGCCATCCATGCTGATGTTGCAGAGGTAATTATTCTTTCCTCCGATTCAGATCCTTTGCCTTCACTAAAAATCCGCCAGGCAAACCGGAAGGTTAAATTTTCTCATCCTCTTGCTTACTTGGATCCCAAATTTCTTATGAAGACCCAACAGCACGAAGCTTGCCGCACAACCCGGCATAGTGGCCAGGTAGTTACCTCCGCCGGTTTACCGAATAGTCCGGTTCGGAAACGCCATTCAGAGGTCTCTAATTTGCCTGTCAGTGCTTGTCCTAAAATGGGCTGTTTTTGTCAACCTCTTAATCCCTCTGACTCCGATTATCAGGTCACTTCCCATTCATCATCTGGCGAGTCATCAGCTACCCAGCTGCCGCCGCTCAAAACGGTGCTTGGGTAAGCCATACTTATCATAATGCTTCTGGTGTATTACTTTGGAGCATACACTGTACTGACCTTTGTTACTCCTTTCAGGGCCAAGCCTAAGCCAAGCAAGAAGGCTCACCTAGATAAAGCGGCTGAAGAAGATGCTATTCCTGAACCGGACAGAGTACTCAACTCTGAAGCGGCCATCCGTGAGGATGTGCCAAACGATCCACCACCACAAGATGATGATTTTATTACTGAAGAGAGACATGTTGATAACTCTGGTCCTGTTGACCAGCCCAGAAGCCCCATCCGGATTGAGAAATCCACCAGTCCATCCAAGTCTACTGATAAACTGACGGCCCCAATGCAAACCGGCGATGCCAAGGATGATGAAGTTGTTATTACTGGCATTGGCCATACAGAGCCAAGCAATCCTGTCGCTTTGTCTAAACATACTGCCAAGGAAGAATTTGCTGCCTTTGGCAAGGGAAAGTGGAATTTTGATCTGGCGACTTACGCTGCTCTGAACGCCCAAGACATCCATTCCGGCTATCTGAACCGGCTGTATACCAGTCGTGACTATGAAGCCGATCTGGTTAACATGATGAAAGATAAATATGAGGTAACTTCCATATGCTCTTTCCTGCTTATATGCTTCAATTCTTGCTGACTCGCCTAGCACCCAAGGACCGGTTTGTAATCTTCTTTCAAACCGGGACTTACTAATATAAATCTTAAAGCCTCGAAATTTGCTGATGTAGCCTCCAAGGGCCGGTTCAACTTAGTGTAGTTAAACCGGGACTTAAGTAATTAATATCGCCGCATCAGAACTTATTTGAACAAATAGCCATTAGCCCCCAAGTGCCAAGTTGAATACTTGTATTGAGCTTGGGACTTTATAATCAAGTGAAATATGAAGATCAAATAGGCATTAGCCCCCAAGCGCCAAGTGCATAACTTGTTATGTGGTTGGTGCTTCAATTCTTGCACTGCTTGCTGAATCATATAACTGTCTGTATGCAGGCTGAGCTGAAGACAAAAGAGACCCAAATCACCGATCTCCAAGAAAATCTGAAGTCCCAACAAGCTGAAACCTCGAAAGCAAAAGAGGAATTAACCAGCGCTTTAAGCGCCATGGAACAGCTTAAGGAGGGCTTCAAGAAAGAGCGGGCGGATTGGGCCACTGAAAAATCCGCTTTAACCAAACGAGCAGAAGATGCCGAGGCTGCACTTAAACCGGTGGTGGACGAACTGGCCAGCATAAAGCGGCATGTGCATGCCTTGACCACTGCTATCTTTGGTAAGCTGGTTTGATTTCTGGATTGCTTCAGCCGTCTTATAGAGCTACCGGTTTGTTAACCCTTTGTGATATTTCAGGGACACGCATTGGTCATTTGGGGTCAGATGTGCGGAAGAAATTGAAAGCCGCCTATACATTGATCGAACAACTGTACACTGGTGCACAACGGATCATCTGTACTGCATCCCACAACAAGCCGGCGCCCACTTTGATTCAGGACACTCTGCAGAAACTGTCGGTGCTTCCTGCCCGGGTTGAGAAGCTGAAGAAATCTGCTGCTCGAACAGGTGCGATCAATGCCTTAATCCTGGCAAAAGCTTGGGTGCCGGATTTTGATCCTATTGAAGCGGCTCAGGGCTATCCCAGCTTGAAGGAAGACGGGTCAGAGTTTAGTGAAGCGGATCTGCGAGCAATAAACCGGTAGGTGCGTCCGCTAGCTTGTCAATTGGCTGAAGAAGCAGACTTGTCTCACTATCAAGCCCATTATGACAATCAAAACAAGCGAGTAGCTGCACCAATTCATGAAGCGGAAAATCTTATCCCTCCAATCCGTAAGCATACTTATGCTCCCGATATTGAACCGTCGTTGCTGATCCATGATGAAGCTGTCTTTCGAGCATTAATGGGAATCGACTGGACAACTGTTGATTTTCAGCCGCTGGGTAGAGAAACTGAAGCTGAAGCGGCGCGGGATGACCCACAACCATCAGGCCAGGCTGGTGACCAAGCTTGAACCGGAAGCCGGTTTAAACTGCTTCTCCTTTGAAAAAACAATGATCTTATTTTGGGCACCGTGTTTCCTTGTAATAGGCTAGCTGATACTCTTGATCTTAATATGCCTTCGTGCATAACCACAGCAACTTGTGCTTCCTTTGGGTGATGAACTTTCCAAAGTATTTTCTGCAACATAAAAAATCTTAAAGTGCCACCGCGGTTGTACCGTCAGGCGGAGTATGATGTCTGCATATGTAAAATCAAAATATCTGAAATTTAAGCATATGATCAAATCTTTGAGATACATAATACCTGCCATCATTGGGCATGAAGTTGGCTTAGCCAATCTTGAAGCGGAGGTTTATAAACCCATACTGTTGGAGGAGATAGCAGCTCCTGTATATATATAATGCCGGTTTACCATGTAAACTGTGCCGGGTTATAAAACACCGTGCTACTCCGTAATAGGATGTTAACAAAAAATCAAACCGAGCAAATAGTCTCCGGATTAAAAATGGACCGTGTTCCGTCAATTGACAGTGTGAACCGGTTTAAAATTTTGTCGGTTTAAAAAACACAACAAAAAGAAAGAAATATCTATCAAAGAAAATTGTGAAGCAAAGGCAATGATAAAACCATTTGCAAAAAGAGGCTTATTTGAGCCTGATCAGATGGCGTTACCATGGTCGGACATGACCAAGCTCCCGATAGGTGTAGCTATGGTTCAAGTCAGCTAGGTCCCCAAATGAAACCTTGGCATTTATACCGATCAAGAGGCATGGCAATGCTTCGGGTTCGACCAAGCCCCCAAGTGATTCTGTGGCCTTAGGCCGATCAAGAGGCGTGACTGGTTCAGACGTGACCGAGTCCCCAAGTGATCTGGTGGCTCTCGCCTATCAAGAGGTGTTGCATTGGTTCGGACACGAGCAAGCCCCCAAGTGATATAACATGATGCTTTTGAAAAGCTAACTCAAGGGGTAAACCGGAGGCCGCTTTAGAACAACTACGTGTAACCACATATGATGTAAAAGAACAGATACCCCGTTTTAGCTGAGGTTCCGGTTTATTATATTTAATCATAATATATACATCGTCATAATATGTACATAAGTAGAGCCAATGGCTCAGGTATAGTAAGGCCGAAGATGAGCTATGTTCCACGGCCTGTTGGTCTCCTCCTCTGATGTACGTGAGTCTTTATGCTCTCGAATATCGATCAGATAGTATGACCCGTTGTGCAGATTCTTGCTGACCACAAAAGGTCCCTCCCAAGGTGGGGATAGCTTATGCATATTAGTTTGATCTTGGATGAGCCGAAGCACCAAATCTCCTTCCTGAAAGGTTCTGGTTCTGACTCGGCGACTATGATAACGACGAAGATCCTGTTGGTAAATCGCCGAATAGGCAGCTGCTATGTCACGTTCTTCATCCAACAAGTCCAGAGCATCTTGTCGTGCTGTCTCGTTGTCCGCTTCAACATAAGCCGCCACACGAGGTGAGTCATGACGGATATCACTGGGGAGAACCGCCTTCGCTCCGTAGACCATGAAGAACGGTGTGTATCCTGCTGATCTGTTGGGTGTAGTATTGATGCTCCATAACACAGATGGTAACTCTTCTACCCAACAACCCGGTGTTCTCTGCAAAGGAACATAAGCCGGGGCTTGATGCCTTTCAAGATCTCTTGATTAGCCCTTTCTGCTTGACCATTGGACTGTGGGTGTGCCACTGATGAAACGTCAAGCCAGATGTGCTCCCATTTGCAGAACTCCTTCATGGCACCTATGGACAAATTGGTACCATTATCTGTGATGATACTGTGTGGAAAGCCAAACCGGAAAATCACTTTTTTGATGAACTGAACCGCCGTGGCCGCATCACACTTGCTAACAGGTTCTGCCTCCGCCCACTTTGTAAACTTGTCAACCGCCACCAGGAGGTGGGTCTTCTTATCTTTGGACCTTTTGAAAGGCCCAACCATATCCAGCCCCCAAGTTGCAAACAGCCAAGTAATTGGAATCATTCTCAATTCTTGAGCCGGCACATGAGCACGTCTTGAAAACTTTTGGCAACCATCACATCATCTGACCAGATCCTCCACATCAGCATGAGCAGTTAACCAATAGAAGCCATGGCGGAACACTTTAGCTACCAAAGTTTTGAACCGGCGTGGTGACCACAATCTCCTTCGTGGATCTCATGCAAAATTTCACACCCTCCTTCAGGAGACACACAGCGTTGAAGCGCCCCTGATACACTGTAATGATGCAACTCGCCATTGACAATAGTCATGGACTTGGACCGCCGGATTATCTGTCGGGCCAGAGTCTCATCCTCTGGTAACTCGCCCCGGTTCATGTACGCCAGGTAAGGAAGTGTCCAATCTGGAATGATATGAAGAGCTGCCACCAATTGAGCCTCCGGATCAGGAATAGCCAAATCCGCTTCACCAGGGAGCTTGACCGACGGGTTGGGCAGCACATCCAGAAAAACATTAGGCGAGACCAGTTTACGCTGAGAGCCCAGCCGGCTTAAAGCGTCCGCCGCTTCATTCTTCCGTCGGTCCATGTGGTCCACCTGATAGCCTTTAAAGTGACCTGCAACAATATCCACCTCACGATGATATGCTGCCATGAGTGGGTCCTTGGAATCCCAAGTGCCAAATACTTGTTGAGCCACGAGGTCCGAGTCAATGAAGCACTTAACTCGACTTAGATTCATCTCCTTAGCCATCCGGAGACCATGGAGCAAGGCTTCATACTCAGCTGCATTGTTAGTACAAGGGAACATTAAGCGGAGAACATAACAAAACTTATCACCTCGTGGGGAAGTTAATATGACTCCAGCCCCCGAGCCTTCCAATTGCCTGGATCCATCAAAATGGATGGTCCAATATGTGTGATCCGGTTTTTCTTCAGGTGCTTGCAGTTCCGTCCAATCATTGATGAAATCAACAAGTGCTTGAGACTTAACCGCCATCCGAGGCACATACTTCAACCCGTGCGGCCCAAGCTCTATAGCCCACTTGGCAATCCGGCCAGTCGCTTCCCGGTTCTGGATGATATCCCCCAAGGGAGCAGAACTGACCACCGTAATGGGGTGCCCTTGGAAATATTGCTTGAGCTTCCGGCTTGCCATAAAAACTCCATATACCAGCTTCTACCAATGCGGATACCTTTGCTTGGACTCAATGAGTACCTCGCTGATATAATAGACCGGACGTTGAACCGGATGCTCCTTACCTGCCTCCTTTCGCTCCACCACAATAGCCATGCTGACCGCTCGAGCATTAGCAGCTACATACAGCAGTAACGGCTCCTTGTCAATGGGAGCGGCGAGCATAGGCGGATTGGCCAATTGCCGCTTTAAGTCCTCAAATGCTTCATCAGCAGCGGAACTCCAGACGAACTGATCCGTCTTCTTCAACATCTGATACAAAGGGATTGCCTTCTCAGCAAGGCGGCTGATAAACCGACTTAACGCGGCGATTCGGCCTGCCAGGCGTTGAAGATCATTGATACACTTCGGTTTAGCCAGGGAGGTGATGGCTGTGATCTTCTCCGGATTAGCCTCAATTCCCCTGTTGGACACCAGAAAACCCAATAACTTGCCTGCCGGTACCCCAAAGACACACTTGGCCGGATTAAGCATCATCTTGTATGTCCTCAGGTTATCAAAGGTTTCCTTCAAATCTTCAACCAGAGTCTCCTTCTCTCTGGACTTAACCACGATATCATCCACGTAAGCATGTACATTACGGCCAATCTGCTTGTGAAGACAATTTTGTACACATCGTTGATAAGTTGCCTGGGCACTCTTGAGCCCAAAGGGCATAGACACATAGCAGAAGGCTCCAAAGGGAGTTATGAATGCTGTCTTCTCCTGGTCCTTAGCTGCCATTTTGCTCTGATGATAGCCAGAATATGCATCCAAAAAACTTAAACGCTCACAACCCGCCGTAGCATCAATAATTTGATCAATACGGGGGAGGGCAAAAGGATCTGCTGGACAAGCCTTATTAAGATCTGTGTAATCCACACACATGCGCCAGGTGCCGTTTTTCTTAAGAACCAGCACCGGATTGGCAAGCCACTCAGGTGAAAAACTTCAACAATAAAGCCAGCTGCTAAGAGCCTGGCTACCTATTCTCCAATCGCCTTGCGTCTTTCTTCATTAAACCAACGGAGGAACTGTTTCACCGGTTTGTATTTAGGATCCACATTAAGGGTGTGCTCAGCGAGTTGCCTCGGTACACCTGGCATGTCAGAGGGCTTCCATGCAAAAATGTCCCGATTCTCACGGATGAACTCGATGAGCGTGCTTTCCTATTTCGGATCCAAGTTGGCACTGATGCTGAACTGCTTGGACGAATCGCCAGGCACGAAGTCAACAAGCTTAGTTTCAGCTGCCGATTTGAACTTCAAGGCCGGATCATGCTCCGTAGTTGGCTTCTTTAATGGAGTCATGTCCGCCGGATCAACATTGTCCTTATAATACTTTAGCTCCTCGGTGGCACAAACCGACTCTGCGTAGGCCGCATCTCTTTCCTCGCACTCCAAAGCGATTTTACGGCTTCCGTGAACCGTTATTGTCCCCTTGTGACCCGGCATCTTGAGCTGCAAATACACATAATAGGGCCGTGCCATAAACTTGGCGTAGGCCGGTCGCCCAAATAGGGCGTGATATGGACTTTGGATTTTCACCACTTCAAACGTCAATGTCTCCAACCTGGAATCATGATCATCTCCAAAGGCCACTTCCAGAGCTATCTTACCAACAGGATATGCTGACTTGCCAGGTACCACACCGTGGAACACCGTATTAGACGGTTTGAGATTTTTATCTGTAAGTCCCATACGATAGAAGGTCTCATAGTACAAGATATTAATGATGCTCCCTCCATCCATGAGCACCTTGGTGAACTTGTAACCTCCCACCTGAGGCGCCACCACCAGAGCCAACTGACCCGGATTATCAACCTGGGGAGGGTGATCCTCTCTGCTCCATATGATTGGCTGTTCAGACCAGCGTAGATAACGGGGCATGGCCGGTTCAACAGGGTTGACTGCCCGCCTCTGAACCTTCCGGTCTCGCTTGTCCAAGCTAGTGGTGAAGACATGGTACTACCCACCATTCAACTGCTTTGGGTTACTCTGGTAACCCGACTGTTGCTGCTACTGGTTGTAACCACCCTGGTTGTTCTGATTATTTTGATTGTTATGTCCGCCCGGATTACCATTAAATCCTGAACCAAAATTTCCTCCACCGTATCCCGACCCGGATCCTGAACCACCGCCGGAGCCGTGATCATACCGGAAAGCATTAGAATTCTTGAACTCCTGCATAATGAAGCAATCCTTCCAAAGGTGGTTTGCTGGCACCTCCTTCGTCCCATGTCTCGGACAGGGCTGGCTCAGTAGATAATTTAGGCGGTCCGGGTTAGGGTTGGGTGCCCCACTGCGATTTGGCGGTTTACCCCTGCGTCGCTGGCCCTTGTCCTGCGCGTTGGTATTAGCCACAAAGTCCATGTTACCATCCGCTTTACGCTTGCCTCCACCACCATTGCCTGCCAAGTGATGCTGCTGACCTTTGGAGTTGTTGTTCCTCTTTCCCTTCCCTGCCTTGTCATCATCAGATTCGGGATCCTTGGTACTATCAGAATCAGCATACTTTACCAAAGCAGCCATGAGGGTTCCCATGTCCGTGCAATGGCGCTTCATCCGTCCCAACTTCAGCTTCAGGGGCCCAAACCGGTAGTTGCCTTCTAGGGTTAAGACTGCGGTGTCAGCGTTGATGCGGTCTGATGAATGCAACACTTGTGAGACCCGGCGCACCCAGTGAGTCGTCAATTCTCCTTCCTCCTAGACACAGGCAGCTAAGTCTACTATCGACATGGGCTGCTTACATGTATCCTTCAAGCATGGCCGGGCTCGTAATTGGGCCCATGAACTGATAGAATTGGCCAGTAAGCTTTTTAACCAAGTGCGGGCTGTTCCTTCAAGCATCATGGTGAATTACTTCGCACATGCCGCATCATCCACATCAAGCATCTCCATGGCCATCTCATAGCTCTCCACCCATGTCTTTGGGGGTTGATCCGCTGTGTAATTTGGTACCTTGCGCGGGCCCTTGAAATCCTTGGGCAGGCGCACATTGCGTAAAGCGGGGACAAGGCAAGGCACCCCCAAAGAACTAGAAGTAACACCAGGTTCGATCGAGATAGTTGGACGAACCGGCGTAAGCTGCCGAGCCTGATACTGTGCGGCTAACTCGGCCTCCCTGCGCGCTCGGGCCCGGTCCACCACTTCGTGAGCGTTATCAGCACCACCCGCCGGGTTGTTGCCACGGGGTGCCCCACGTCGTTCATTACTTGACACTGCCGGTTCATCCATATGCTTGCTATAGCTCCGGCTTGGACGAGGGGTCGAGTGAATCCGGTCGCGGCTGTACGAGTATGCTTCCTGTTGGACCAAAGCTGTCCTCAGAAGCTCCTTCACCCGTCGCATCTCTACTACCTGCGGCGAGTCACCTTCAATTGGAATGGCCTCCAGTCATGCAGCAGCGGCAACGAGATTGTCCATCGGGTTGGAGTAGTGACCCGGGGGTGTAGAAACAGCCTGAGGTATAACAGTGTTTTGACTAGGCAGATCCATCCGACGGGGCTGAACCGGCGCACCGGTCGCGGGAGCCTCCGCCCGGTTTACCTCCAGCTGATTACTGGTTCCTGCTCCTGGGGTGTTGAAAAGGTCTCTAGCCTCAAAAACCGAAGGCAAACGGGATCGGTACTTCCTCTTCATGACTTCATGCGACGCGTTCTGGTCCAACATGAGCCTGTAGGCTTGTGCGTCTAGAGCGGCCCGCTCTGCGGTCATCCTAGCATCCTCAGCTGCCAGGTCCGCCTTGGCCTGGGTGATCTGTTCCTTCACCTTTGCTATCTCCGTGCTGTGGGCGTCCTGATCCACCGGGTTAGCTTCTGCCATGAGCACAGCCAATGCATCAAATAGATCTGATAGAACTTGAGCCGGCGAGTGTACAGAGCCTCCTGCCCTGGCAGCCGTCGCTGCTACTGAACCGGAGGTCATTGGCGCAGCGGTCGAAGAATGAAGCACTGCCTGTGTGCCAGCCATGAATATTCCAACTCGGTTGGGCAGATCAGAGGGGTCCGGAATACTGTCGCCATCGGAACAGCCCCCAATCCGGCCATCTTGTAGCTGATATAGAGATTCGGTTTCTCCGGTAGATGACTCGTCGTCGGAACAAATGACGGTCTCGCCGCGAGATTCCGACCCATCCTCATAACTTCCTCCATGGATGATTCCCACGAAGGCACGCTTCATGGCCAGTTTAACCCGGGCGGATCGCGCACGCTGAGCCGTCTCGACGGGGTCGCTGCAGACGTCCGGCTCAGGGCCCGGTTCACCGATCTTGCCGATGAAAATGTGAATGCCACCAAAGGGGACCCGATACCCGTACTCGACTGAGCCGGCCTCGGGGCCCAGCCTGCATCATCGATGTAGAGCTTGCCGCGACGACTCTTAGTCATCCGGCCTATAGCGTAGCCCTCGAGTCCTTCAAAGCGGCCCTCCAAACACTTGAAACCATCGTGCAATTGCCCCATGGTGGGCGCCAACTGTCGTGGTTTTGTCACGGCAGATGTCCTAGAGAAAGGACTTAGTCGTGGAGCCATCGCGATGGGTTAGCTTGAAGGGGTTAAAGTGGACACAGGGACGCAAGAGAGTTTATACTAGTTCGGCCCCTTCGATGAAGGTAAAAGCCTACGTCTAGTTGTGATGGAATTGATGGGGTTTTGATCACTAGGGAGCAAACAAGCTTCGCATAAGTCTCGAGTTGTTGTCTGTTGTCCTTGAACCGCCGCCGGGTCGTCCCCTTATATACACGGGTGACGCCCGTCGGTTCACAGATTCCCAAAACCGGCTCATAGATGTGTCCGGTTTGGTCTCTACGTATTCCTAACTTACAATACAAGTTACATACCAATGCCGGTTTACAGCTACAGGCCTTGAACCGACTATGGGCCTTGAGCCCTCATCTACCTTCTTGGGTTTTAACATAGTTAACTACTGATGAAGTTAACCCGGCCCAGATAGGCCGGTTTACGCCTAGTAGTGATATCCCCAACAAGACCTCTGACAAGTTCTTTTGCCAACAAGATGGAGGAGAATAGCTCAGCTAGTGAGCATGTGCTTAGAATGTCTGGGTGCTACAATCACTTAAATCAAGTGGGAGTTAAACTTCCAGATAAGATAGTGATTGATAGATTTCTCTAGCCACTATCACTAAGCTACTAGATCTTCGTGATGAACTATGACATGCAAGGGATGGAGTTGATCCCGGAGCTGTTCGCGGTGCTTAAGACCGCAAAAGGTAGAAATCAAGAAGGAGCATCAAGTATTGATGGTTTAACAAGACCAATGGTTTCAAGAAGGGCAAGGGCAAGAAGGGAAACTTCATGGATGGCAAACCAGTTGCCGCTCTAGTGAAGGAACCCAAGGTTGAACCCAAACCCGAGACTAAGTGCTTCTATTGTAAGGGGAACGATCACTGGTAGCGGAATTACCCCAAATGCATGGTAGATAAGAAGGCTGGCGACTTCAACAAAGTATATAGGTGTTATTAATGTGTACCTCGCTAGTACTCCTGGTAGCACCTGGATATTGGATACCGGTTCAGTTGCTATTATTGGTGACTTGAAGCAAAAGCTACAGACTAAACGGAGACTGGCTAAGGGCGAGGTGACGATGTGTGTTGGAAGTGTTTCCAAAGTTGATGAGATCACCATCGCACGCTCCATCTGCCTTCGGGATTAGTATTGAACCTAGATAAATGTTATCAGGTGTCTACGTTGAGCATGAATATGATTAGATCATGTTCATTGCAATACAGTTATTCATTTAAGTTAGAGAATAATGGTTATTCTGTTTACATGAATAATACCTTTCATGGTCATGCACCCTATGTGAATGGTTCATTGAATCTTGGTCATGGTAATACGCATGTTCACGCCAAAAGATGTAGAGTTAATAATGATAGTACCACTTTCTTGTGGCACTGCCGCTTAGGTCATATTGGTGTAAGATGCATGAAGAAACTCCATGTCGATGGATGTTTGGAGTCACTTGATTTTGAATCGCTTGACGCATGCGAGCCATGCCTCATGGGCAGGATGACTAAGACCCTGTTTTCAGGTACAATAAAACGGGCAAGTGACTTGTTGGAAATCATACATGCCGATGCGTGTGATCCAATGAGAATTGAAGCGTGCGGTGGATATCGCTATTTTCTCATCTTCACTGATGATTTGAGTAGATATAGGTATATTTACTTAATGAAGCACAAGTTTGAAACGTTTGGAAAGTTCAAGCGATTTCAGAGTGAAGTTAAGAATCATCATAACAAGAAGATCATGTTCCTACGATATGATCAAAAGGGGATTTTCTGAGTTATGAGTTTGGAAATCACTTAAAACATTGTGGAATTGTTTCGTAGTTGAAGCCACCTGGAACACCACAGCGTAATGGTGTGTCCGGACGTCATAATCGAACCTTATGAGATATGGTGCGATCTATGATGTCTTTTACCGATCTACCGCTATTATTTTGAGGTTATGCATTAGAGACAGCTGCATTCACTTTAGATAGGACACCATCTAAGTCTGTTGAGACGGCGTCGTATGAATATGGTTTGGCAAGAAACCAAAGTTGTCGTTTCTTAATGTTTGGGGCTGCGATGCTTAAGGCTTCAGCCGGAGAAGCTCGAACCCAAAAGCGGACAAACACATCTTCATAGGATACCCAAAGGTGACAGTTGGGTATACCTTCTATCTCAGATCCGAGAGCAAATTGTTTGTCGATAAGAACGGGTCCTTTCTCGAGAAGGAGTTTCTCTTGAAAGAATTGAGTGGGAGGAAGATAGAACTTGATGAGGTTGTCGAACCTTTACTTCAACCAGAGAGTGATGCAACATAGAAAGATGTTTTCTGTGGCGCCTATGTCTGTTGAATAGGAAGTTAATGATAGTGATCATGAAGCTTCGGATCAAGTTGCTATCGAACCTCGTAGGTCAACAAGGATATGTACTACTCCTGAGTGGTACGGTAATCCTGTCTTAGATATCATGTTGTTAGACAACAATGAACCTACGAACTATGGAGAAGCGATGGTGGGCCCGTATTCCGACAAATGGTTAGAAGCCATGCAATCCGAGATAGGATCCATGTATCAGAACAAAGTATGGACTTTGGTGGACTTGCACGATGATCGGCGAGCCAATTGAGATAAATGGATCTTTAAGAAGAAGACGGACGTGGGCAGTAATGTTACCATCTATGAAGCTCGACTTATGGGAAAGAGTCTTTTCACAAGTTCAAGGAGTTGACTACGATGAGAATTTCTCACCCGTAGCGATGCTTAAGTCCGTCGGAATCATGTTAGCATTAGCTGTATTTTTCGATTATGAAATCTGACAGATGGATGTCAAAACAAGTTTTCTTACCAGTTTTCGTAAGAAAAAGTTATGTGATACAATAAAAGGTTTTGTCGATCCTAAGGATGCTAAAAGGTATGCTGGCTCCAGCAATCCTTCTATGGACTAGAGCAAGCATCTCAGAGTCGGAATATATGCTTTGATGGAGTGATCAAAGCTTTTAGGTTTATACAATGTTTGCTAGAAACTTGTATTTACAAGAAAGTGAGTGGGAGCACTACAAAATTTCTGATAAGTATATGTGGATGACATATTGTTGATTCGAAATAATGTAGAATTTCTGGAAAGCATAAACGGTTGTTTGAAGAGTGATTTTCAAAGGAAGACCTGGGTAATGCTGCTTACATATTGGGCATCAAGATCAGATCAAGACGCCTGATGATACTTTCAAAGAACACACACCTTGACATGTTTTTGAAGGAGTTCAAAATAGATCAGTCAAAGAAGGGGTTCTTACCTGAGTTGTAAGGTGTGAAGTTGAGTAAGACTCAAAGCTTGACCACGACAGAAGAAAGAGGAAGGACGAAGGTTGTCCCCTATGCTTTTGTCATAGGCTCTATACGGTATGCCATGCTGAGTGCCGCACCTGATGTGTGCCTTGCCACATGCCTGGCAAGAGGGTACCAAGGTGATCTAGGAGTGGATCACCAGATAGCAGTCAAAATTATCCTTAGAGGAATAAGGAAATGTTTCTCGGTTATGGAGGTGATAAAGAGTTCGACGTAAAGAGTTACGTCGATGCAAGCTTAACACCTATCCGGATAGCTCTGAGTAGAGATATCGGATACGTATAATGGAGCAACAATTTGGAATAGCTCCAAGTGGAACGTGGTAGTAGCATCTACGATATGACATAAAGTTTTGCGAAATACATAGGGATCTGTATATTGCAGACCCGTTGACTACAACCTCTCTCACAAGCATAACATGATCAAACCTTGAACTCATTGAGTGTTAATCACATAGTGATGTGAACTAGATTATTGAGCCTAGTAAACTCTTTGGATGTTGGTCACATGGCGATGTCACCTGTGAGTGTTAATCACATGGCGATGTGAACTAGATTATTGACTCTAGTGCAAGTGGGAGACTGTTGGAAATATGCCATAGAGGCAATAATAAATTAGTTATTATTATATTTCATTGTCCATGATAATCGTTTATTATCCATGCTAGAATTGTATTGATAGGAAACTCAGATGCATGTGTGGATACATAGACAACACCATGTCCCTAGTAAGCCTTAGTTATCTAGCTCGTTGATCAATAGATGGTTACGGTTTCCTGACCATGGACATTGGATGTCATTGATAACAGGATCACATCATTAGGAGAATGATGTGATGGACAAGACCCAATCCTAAGCCTAGCACAAGATCGTGTAGTTCGTATGCTAAAGCTTTTCTAATGTCAAGTATCATTTCCTTAGACCATGAGATTGTGCAACTCCCAGATACCGTAGGAGTGCTTTGGGTGTGCCAAACATCACAATGTAACTGGGTGGCTATAAAGGTGTACTACGGGTATCTCCGAAAGTGTCTGTTGGGTTGGCACGAATCGAGACTGGGATTTGACACTCCGTGTAACGGAGAGGTATCTCTGGGCCCACTCGGTAGGACATCATCATAATTTGCACAATGTGACCAAGGAGTTGATCACGGGATAATGTGTTACGGAACGAGTAAAGAGACTTGCTAGTAACGAATTGAACAAGGTATCGGGATACCGACGATCGAATCTCGGGCAAGTATCGTACCGATAGACAAAGGGAATTGTATACGGGATTGATTGAATCCTTGACATCGTGGTTCATCCGATGAGATCATCGTGGAGCATGTGGGAACCAACATGGGTATCCATATCCCGTTGTTGGTTATTGACCGGAGAGTTGTCTCGGCCATGTCTGCATGACTCCCGAGCCCGTAGGGTCTACACACTTAAGGTTCGATGACGCTAGGGTTATAGGGAAAGTATGTATGCGGTTACCGAATGTTGTTCAGAGTCCGGGATGAGATCCCGGACGCCACGAGGAGTTCCGGAGTGGTCCAGAGGTAAAGATTTATATATGGGAAGTCCCGTTTTGGTCACCGGAAAAGTTTCGGGTGCTATCGGTAACGTACCGGGACCACCGGGAGGGTCCCGGGGGTCCACCAGGTGGGGCCACCAGCCCTAGAAGGCTGCGTGGGCCAAGTGTGGGAGGGGACCAGCCCCAGGTGGGCTGGTGTGCCCCCCAACAAGGCCCAAGGCGCAAGGGAGAGTAGGAGGGGGCAAACCCTAGGTCCAGATGGGCCTTAAGGACCACCCTAGGTGCGCCCCTCTCTCCCCCCTTGGCCGCCACCCTAGATGGGTTTTGGGGCTGCCACCACCCCTATGGAGGGAACCCTAGATAGGGGCGCAGCCCCTCCCCTTCCCCTATATATACTTGAGGTATTGGGGGCTGCAAGACACACGAGATCATCTCCCTCTTGGCGCAGCCCTACCTCTCTCCCTCCTCGTCTCTCATAGTGCTTGGCGAAGCCCTGCTGGAGTTCCGCGCTCCTCCACCACCACCACGCCGTCGTGCTGCTGCTGAACGGAGTCTTCCCCAACCTCTCCTTCTCCCCTTGCTGGATCAAGGCGTGGGAGACGTCACCGGGCTGCACGTGTGTTGAACACGGAGGCGCCGTGGTTCGGCGCTTAGATCGGAATCAACCGTGATCTGAATCGCTGCGAGTACGACTCCTTCATCTGTGTTCTTGCAACGCTTCCGCTTAGCGATCTACAAGGGTATGTAGATGCACTCTCCTTCCCCTCGTTGCTAGATTACTCCATAGATTGATCTTGGTGATGCGTAGAAAATTTTAAATTTCTGCTATGATCCCCAACATAACTATGTCATGATAATGAAGAGAAAGGGCCGGATGTGCACATGAGCGAGTCGTGTCACTTACGATGCGGCCTGGGGCTTAGTGCGGGGGCGTTTCTCTGGACTGCTATCAACGTCCCACGCGGTGTTGACAGCTGGGACGCTCTTCCCCTTCTTGGGCGTGTCCGCCTCCGGATGCGCCGAAGCTACCCTCTTCTTCTTCCTTTCCTTAGGGGGAGGGTTGTTTTCCTCCTCCTCCACCTCCTCCTCTTCCTTGCCATTGTCCTCAGGGACAGAGGAATGGGCTTCGTCATCTTCAGACATCATGTCCAACGTGCCCTTGCGACGGGGGCCACCCTTGGCCCCCTTGGCCTTCTTCTCCGGTGCCTTATAAGGCGCCAGCACCATCATCTTCACTAGACGCGGGATGACTGGTTCTTCAGGCAGCGGAGCCGGGCACTGGATCCGCTTCGCCCTCCCCATCCAGTCCTAGAAATGCAATGATAAGCTCAGACATCATCCTTGAAATGATTAAGTTGAGGATACATCGAAAGATAGCATACCTCACTAGCGAGGTGTTTACAATTGTGACCATGGTCTGAATTCATGGCCGGTGGCTTCTCGTTGCCCTTAAAGAGCAACTTCCATGCGCCTTCGTGAGTAGTCTCAAAGAGCCTCACCAGAATCTGATCCTTCTTCGGGTTGAACTCCCACAGAGGACGGCTTCGGTGCTGGCACAGAAGTATCCGGCGAACCAGCCTCACCTGGATCACATCAACGATCTTGACTTCCTTGGTTGACATGCTCTGAACGCGCGTCTGCAGTGCTATCACCTCATCAGGGGAACCCCAGTCCGGACTCTTCTCGACCCATGAGGTGAGTCGCGTGGGGGCATCGGAGCAGAATTTGACAGTTGCGGCCCAGGTGGTGCCGCGAGGTTCTGTGATGTAGAACGACTGCTTCTGCCACTCCTTCACTGTGTCCAAAAAAGTGCCTTTGGGACAGGATACGTTGGACAGCTTGCTCACCATAGCTCCTCCGCACTCCGCGTGCTGGCCGTCCACCACCTTAGGCTTCACGTTGAAGACTTTGAGCCACAACCCGAAGTGGGGTTGGATGCGGAGGAAGGCCTCACACATGATGATGGACGCCGAGATGTTGAGAAAGGAATTCAGGGACAGATCATGGAAATCTATCCCGTAATAATACATCAGCCCGCAGACGAAAGGATGGAGTGGAAACCCTAGCCCGCGGAAGAAATGGGGGAGGAACACCACCCTCTCGGTGGGCTTCGGCGTAGGGATGACTTGTCCCTCGGCCGGCAGGCGGTGAGTTATCTCCTTCGCCAAGTATCCGGCTGCCCGAAGCTCCATAATGTTCTCCTCCTTGACGGAGGAGACCATCCACTTGCCTCGACCTCTGGATCCGGACATGGTTGCATGGGTGGGAAGGAGATGAGAACTTGGGCGTTGGAGCTCGAGATTGGAAGGCGGAGATAGAGAGAGGGCGTGAGAGAGGAAAAGGGAATCCTTATCCCCTTATAAAGGAAACGAATATTGAACGCCTCCTCAATCGCCTTAAGATTCGCCTATTCCCAAGGGTTGTATAAATGGCACGGTTGGGTTACCCACGCCCGTATTGATGAGAATCCCGTAATAAGGGGCACGATCTTTGCTTCGAAAAGACATGCCAATGGCAACCACGTCGTGAAACATGGAGCGGCGGATGAAAAAATGGTCTGAAACTATGACCGGACAGACGTGATGTCATATTGTAAAAGCTGTCTGCGGATTAGACTCATGTAAAAAATATTCTCTCTACGGTTATGTATGGTGACAGGTCTGGATGCTATCATCTCATTCGAAGACTATCTTGAAGTTCGGATAGAACGGAACCCGCCTTGCAATGTCGAAGACAATCTGCGCGCCAGACTCCTCGTCATTGAAGCCAGGTTCAGGGGCTACTGAGGGAGTCCTGGACAAAGGGGTCCTCGGGCGTCCGGCCTATTATCAATGGGCCGGATTGATGGGCTGTGAAGACATGAAGGTCGAAGACTATACATGTTCCGGATTGGACACTCCTTGGCGTGGAAGGCAAGCTTGGCGACCGACTATGAAGATTCCTTCTTATGTAACCGACTCTATGTAAACCCTAGATCCCCTCGATGTCTATATAAACCGGAGGGGACAGTCCGGAAAGGATATTCATCACCATAGTCATATAGGCTAGGCTTCTAGGGTTTAACCATCTTAATCTCGTGGTAGATCAACTCTTGTAACACCCATATTCATCAATATCAATCAAGCAGGACGTAGGGTATTACCTCCATAGAGAGGGCCCGAACCTGGGTAAACATTGTGTCCCCTATCTCCTGTTACCATCGATCCTAGACGCACAGTTCGGGACCCCCTACCCGAGATCCACCGGTTTTGACACCGACAATCTTCATAGAATATGTGGGAGCCAAGATGAACATCCAGGTTCCGCTATTGGTTATTGACCGGAGACATGTCTCGGTCATGTCTACATAGTTCTCGAACCCATAGGGTCCGCACGCTTAACGTTCAGTGACTATCGGTATTATGAGTTTATGTGTTTTGATGTACCGAAGGTAGTTCGGAGTCCCAGATGTGATCACGGACATGACGAGGAGTCTCGAAATGGTCGAGACATAAAGATAGATATATTGGATGACTATATTCGGACACCAGATGAGTTTCGGGGGTCACCGGATAATTATCGAAGTGTCGGGGGGTTATTGGAACCCCCGACGGAGCTAATGGGCCAACATGGGCCTTGTGTGAGAGAGAGGAGGGGCCATAGGGCTGGCCGGCCCCCCCTTGGGAGTCCGAATTGGACAAGGAGGGGGGCGGCGCCTGTTGGAAATATGCCCTAGAGGCAATAATAAAAGCATTATTATTATTTTTCCTTGTTCATGATAATTGTCTTTATTCATGCTATAATTGTGTTATCCGGAAATCGTAATACATGTGTGAATAATAGACACCAACATGTCCCTAGTAAGCCTCTAGTTGACTAGCTCGTTGATCAATAGATAGTCGTGGTTTCCTGACTATGGACATTGGATGTCATTGATAACGAGATCACATCATTAGGAGAATGATGTGATGGACAAGACCCAATCCTAAACATAGCATAAGATCGTATAGTTCGTGTGCTAGAGGTTTTCCATTGTCAAGTATCCTTTCCTTAGACCATGAGATCATGTAACTCCCGGATACCAAAGGAGTGCTTTGGGTGTACCAAACGTCACAACATAACTGGGTGACTATAAAGGTATACTACGGGTATCTCCGAAAGTGTCTGTTGGGTTGACACGGATCAAGACTGGGATTTGTCACTCCATATGACGGAGAGGTATCACTGGGCCCACTCGGTAATGCATCATCATTATGAGCTCAAAGTGACCAAGTGTCTGGTCACGGGATCATGCATTACGGCACGAGTAAAGTGACTTGCCGGTAACGAGATTGAACAAGGTATTGGGATACCGACGATCGAATCTCGGGCAAGTAACATACCGATTGACAAAGGGAATTGTATACGGGGTTGCTTGAATCCTCGACATCGTGGTTCATCCGATGAGATCATCGAGGAGCATGTGGGAGCCAACATGGGTATCCAGATCCCGCTGTTGGTTATTGACCGGAGAGCAATCTCGGTCATGTCTACATGTCTCCCGAACCCTTAAGGTTCGGTGACGCTAGGGTTGTAAAGATATGTATATGCAGTAATACGAAAGTTGTTTGGAGTCCCGGATGAGATCCCGGACATCACGAGGAGTTCCGGAATGGTTCGGAGGTAAAGAATTATATATAGGAAGTGCAGTTTCGGCCATCGGGAAAGTTTCGGGGGTCACCGGTATTGTACCGGGACCACCGGATGGGTCCCGGGGGTCCACCGGGTGGGGCCACCCATCCCGGAGGGCCCCATGGGCTGAAGTGGGAAGGGGAACCAGCCCTTAGTGGGCTGGTGCGCCCCCATGGCCCACCCCCTGCGCCTAGGGTTGGAACCCTAGGGTGGGGGGGGGGGGCGCCCCACTTGCCTTGGGGGGCACTCCACCCCCCTTGGCCGCCTCCCCCCTTGGAGATTGGATCTCCCAAGGGCCGGCGCCCCCCCAGGGGTCTATATAAAGGGGGGAGGGAGGGGGCAGCCGCACCCTTGCATCTTGGCGCCCCCTCTCCCCTGCTACACCTCTCCCTCTCGCACAGACGCTCGGCGAAGCCCTGCTGCACGTGACAAGTGCATCCACCACCACGCCATCATGCTGGTGGATCTTCATCAACCTCTCCTTCCCCCTTGCTGGATCAAGAAGGAGGAGACGTCATCCGCTCCGTACGTGTGTTGAACGTGGAGGTGCCGTCCGTTCGGTGCTAGGATCTCCGGTGATTTGGATCACGTCGAGTACGACTCCCTCATCCCCGTTCTTTGAACGCTTCTGCTCGCGATATACAAAGGTATGTAGATGCATCCGATCACTCATTGCTAGATGAACTCATAGATGGATCTTGGTGAAACCGTAGGAAATTTTTTGTTTTCTGCAACGTTCCCCAACAGTGGTATCAGAGCCAGGTTTATGCGTAGTTCTCTTTGCACGAGTAGAACACAATTTGTTGTGGGCGTAGATGTTGTCAACTTTCTTGCCACTACTAGTCTTATCTTGCTTCAGCGGTATTGTGGGATGAAGCAGCCCGGACCAACCTTACACGTACGCTTACGTGAGACCGGTTCCACCGACTAACATGCACTAGTTGCATAAGGTGGCTGGCGGGTGTCTGTCTCTCCCACTTTAGTTGGAGCGGATTCGATGAAAAGGGTCCTTATGAAGGGTAAATAGAAGTTGACAAATCACGTTGTGGCTTTCACGTTGGTAAGAAAACGTTCTTGCTAGAACCCTATTGCAGCCACGTAAAACTTGCAACAACAATTAGAGGACGTCTAACTTGTTTTTGCAGCAAGTGTTCTGTGATGTGATATGGCCAAAGTTGTGATGAATGATGAATGATATATATGTGATGTATGAGATCATGTTCTTGTAATAGGAATCACGACTTGCATGTCGATGAGTATGACAACCGGCAGGAGCCATAGGAGTTGTCTTTATTTTTTGTATGACCTGCGTGTCATTGAGAAACGCCATGTAAATTACTTTACTTTATTGCTAAACGTGTTAGCCATAGTAGTAGAAGTAATAGTTGGCGAGCAACTTCATGGAGACACGATGATGGAGATCATGGTGTCATGCCGGTGACAAGATGATCATGGAGCCCCAAGATGGAGATCAAAGGAGCTATGTGATATTGGCCATATCATGTCACTATTATTATTTGATTGCATGTGATGTTTATCATGTTTTGTACATCTTGTTTACTTAGAACGACGGTAGTAAATAAGATGATCCCTCATAATAATTTCAAGAAAGTGTCCCCCCTAACTGTGCACCGTTGCGACAGTTTCTTGTTTCAAAGCACCATGTGATGATTGGGTGTGATAGATTCTAACGTTCACATACAACGGGTGTATGACAGATTTACACATGCAAACACTTAGGTTGACTTGACGAGCCTAGCATGTACAGACATGGCCTCGGAACACAGAAGACCGAAAGGTCGAGCATGAGTCGTATAGAAGATACGATCAACATGAAGATGTTCACCGACGTTGACTAGTTCGTCTCACGTGATGATCGGACACGGCCTAGTTAACTCGGATCATGTTATACTTAGATGACTGGAGGGATGTCTATCTGAGTGGGAGTTCATTGAATAAATTGATTAGATGAACTTAATTATCATGAACTTAGTCTAAAATCTTTACAATATGTCTTGTAGATCAAATGGCCAACGTTGTCCTCAACTTCAACACATTCCTAGAGAAAACCAAGCTGAAAGACGATGGCAGCAACTATACGGACTGGGTCCGGAACCTGAGGATCATCCTCATAGCTGCCAAGAAAGATTATGTCCTACAAGCACCGCTAGGTGACGCACCCGTCCCACAGAACCAAGACGTTATGAACGCTTGGCAGACACGTGCTGATGATTACTCCCTTGTTCAGTGCGGCATGCTTTACAACTTAGAACCGGGGCTCCAAAAACATTTTGAGAGACACGGAGCATATGAGATGTTCGAAGAGCTGAAAATGGTTTTCCAGGCTCATGCCCGGGTCGAGAGATATGAAGTCTCCGACAAGTTTTTCAGCTATAAGATGGAGGAAAATAGTTCTGTCAGTGAGCACATACTCACAATGTCTGGGTTACATAACCGCTTGACTCAGCTGGGAGTTAATCTCCCGGATGACGCAGTCATTGACATAATCCTTCAGTCGCTTCCACCAAGCTACAAGAGCTTTGTGATGAACTTCAATATGCAGGGGATGGAAAAGACCATTCCTGAATTATTTGCAATGCTGAAATCAGCAGAGGTAGAAGTCAAAAAGGAACATCAAGTGTTGATGGTGAATAAAACCACTAAGTTCAAGAAAGGCAAGGGCAAGAAGAACTTCAAGAAGGATGGCAAGGGAGTTTCCGCGTCCGGTAAGCAAGCTACCGGGAAGAAGCCAAAGAATGGACCCAAGCCCGAGACTGAGTGCTTTTATTGCAAGGGAAGTGGTCACTGGAAGCGGAACTGCCCCAAATACTTAGCGGACAAGAAGGCCGGCAAAACAAAAGGTATATGTGATATACATGTAATTGATGTGTACCTTACTAGTACTCGTAGTAGCTCCTGGGTATTTGATACCGGTGCAGTTGCTCACATTTGTAACTCAAAGCAGGAGCTGCGGAATAAGCGGAGACTGGCGAAGGACGAGGTGACGATGCGCATCGGGAATGGTTCCAAGGTCGATGTGATCGCCGTCGGCACGCCACCTCTACATTTACCTATGGGATTAGTTTTAAACCTCAATAATTGTTATTTAGTGCCAGCTTTGAGCATGAACATTGTATCGGGATCTCGTTTAATTCGAGATGGCTACTCATTTAAATCCGAGAATAATGGTTGTTCTATTTATATGAGAGATATGTTTTATGGTCATGCTCCGATGGTGAATGGTTTATTCTTAATGAATCTCGAGCATAATGCTACACATGTTCATAGTGTGAATACCAAAAGATGTAAGGTTCATAATGATAGTCCCACATACTTGTGGCACTGCCGCCTTGGTCACATAGGTGTCAAACGCATGAAGAAGTTCCATGCAGATGGACTTTTAGAGTCTCTTGATTATGAATCATTTGACACGTGCGAACCATGCCTCATGGGTAAAATGAACAAGACTCCGTTCTCAGGAACAATGGAGCGAGCAACCAACTTATTGGAAATCATACATACTGATGTGTGCGGTCCAATGAGCGTTGAGGCTCACGGTGGCTATCGTTATGTTCTCACCCTCACTGATGACTTGAGTAGATATGGGTATGTCTACTTAATGAAACACAAGTCTGAAACCTTTGAAAAGTTCAAGGAATTTCAGAGTGAGGTTGAGAATCAACGTGACAGTAAAATCAAGTTTTTGCGATCAGATCATGGATGAGAATACTTGAGTCACGAATTTGGCACACACTTAAGAAAATGTGGAATAGTTTCACAACTCACGCCACCTGGAACACCTCAGCGTAATGGTGTGTCCGAACGTCGTAATCGCACTCTATTAGATATGGTGCGATCTATGATGTCTCTTACCGATTTACCGCTATCTTTTTGGGGCTATGCTTTAGAGACTGCCGCATTCACTTTAAATAGGGCTTCGTCGAAATCCGTTGAGACGACACCGTATGAATTATGGTTTGGGAAGAAACCTAAGCTGTTGTTTCTAAAAGTTTGGGGATGTGATGCTTATGTCAAGAAACTTCAACCTGAAAAGCTCGAACCCAAGTCGAAGAAATGCGTCTTCATAGGATACCCTAAAGAAACTATTGGGTATACCTTATACCTCAGATCCGAAGGCAAGATCTTTGTTGCCAAGAATGGATCCTTTCTAGAGAAAGAGTTTCTCTCGAAAGAAGTAAGTGGGAGGAAAGTAGAACTTGATGAAGTATTACCTCTTGAACCGGAAAATGGCGCAACTCAAGAAAATGTTCCTGAGGTGCCTGCACCGACTAGAGAGGAAGTTAATGATGATGATCATGAAACTTCAGATCAAGTTGCTACTGAACTTCGTAGGTCCACAAGGACACGTTCCGCACCAGAGTGGTACGGCAACCCTGTCTTGGAAATCATGTTGTTAGACAACGGTTAACCTTCGAACTATGAAGAAGCAATGGCGGGCCCGAATTCCGCCAAATGGCTAGAAGCCATGAAATCCGAGATAGGATCCATGTATGAAAACGAAGTATGGACTTTGACTGACTTGCCTGTTGAGCGGTGAGCCATAGAAAATAAATGGATCTTTAAGAAGAAGACAGGCGCGGATGGTAATGTGACCATCTATAAAGCTCGGCTTGTCGCTAAGGGTTATCGACAAGTTCAAGGGGTTGACTACGATGAGACTTTCTCACCGGTAGCGAAGCTAAAGTCCGTCCGAATCATGTTAGCAATCGCCGCATTCTATGATTATGAGATATGGCAAATGGACGTCAAAACGGCATTCCTTAATGGTTTCCTTAAGGAAGAATTGTATATGATGCAGCCGGAAGGTTTTGTCGATCCTAAGAATGTTGACAAGGTGTGCAAGCTCGAACGCTCGATTTATGGGCTGGTGCAAGCATCTCGGAGTTGGAACATTCGCTTTGATGAGATGATCAAAGCATTTGGGTTTACGCAGACTTATGGAGAAGCCTGCATTTACAAGAAAGTGAGTGGGAGCTCTGTAGCATTTCTCATATTATATGTAGATGACATACTTTTGATGGGAAATGATATAGAACTCTTGGACAGCATTAAGGCCTACTTGAATAAGAGTTTTTCAATGAAGGACCTTGGAGAAGCTGCATATATATTAGGCATCAAGATCTATAGAGATAGATCAAGACGCCTCATAGGTCTTTCACAAAGCACATACCTTGATAAGATATTGAAGAAATTCAATATGGATCAGTCTAAGAAGGGGTTCTTGCCTGTGTTACAAGGTGTGAAATTGAGCTCAGCTCAATGTCTGACCACGACAGAAGATATAGAAGAGATGAGTGTCATCCCCTATGCCTCAGCCATAGGTTCTATTATGTATGCCATGCTGTGTACCAGACCTGATGTAAAACTTGCCGTAAGTTTGGTAGGAAGGTACCAAAGTAATCCTGGCAAGGAACACTGGACAGCGGTCAAGAATATCCTGAAGTACCTAAAAAGGACTAAGGAAATGTTTCTCGTTTATGGAGGTGACGAAGAGCTTGTCGTAAAGGGTTACGTCGACGCTAGCTTCGACACAGATCTGGATGACTCTAAGTCACAAACCGGATACGTATATATTTTGAATGGTGGGGCAGTAAGCTGGTGCAGTTGCAAGCAGAGCGCCGTGGCGGGATCTACATGTGAAGCGGAGTACATGGCAGCCTCGGAGGCAGCGCATGAAGCAATTTGGGTGAAGGAGTTCATCACCGACCTAGGAGTCATACCCAATGTGTCGGGGCCAATGAAACTCTTCTATGACAACACTGGAGCTATTGCACTTGCCAAGGAGCCCAGGTTCCACAAGGAGCCCAGGTTTCACAAGAAGACCAGGCACATCAAGCGTCGCTTCAACTCCATTCGTGAAAATGTTCAACATGGAGACATAGATATTTGTAAAGTACATACGGACCTGAATGTAGCAGATCCGTTGACTAAACCTCTCCCTAGAGCAAAACATGATCAACACCAGAATTCCATGGGTGTTCAATTCATCACAATGTAACTAGATTATTGACTCTAGTGCAAGTGGGAGACTGTTGGAAATATGCCCTAGAGGCAATAATAAAAGCATTATTATTGTATTTCCTTGTTCATGATAATTGTCTTTATTCATGCTATAATTGTGTTATCCGGAAATCGTAATACATGTGTGAATAATAGACACCAACATGTCCCTAGTAAGCCTCTAGTTGACTAGCTCGTTGATCAACAGATAGTCATGGTTTCCTGACTATGGACATTGGATGTCATTGATAACGAGATCACATCATTAGGAGAATGATGTGATGGACAAGACCCAATCCTAAACATAGCATAAGATCGTATAGTTCGTTTGCTAGAGTTTTTCAAATGTCAAGTATCCTTTCCTTAGACCATGATATCATGTAACTCCCGGATACCAAAGGAGTGCTTTGGGTGTACCAAATGTCACAACGTAACTGGGTGACTATAAAGGTATACTACGGATATCTCCGAAAGTGTCTATTGGGTTGACACGGATCAAGACTGGGATTTGTCACTCCGTATGACGGAGAGGTATCACTGGGCCCACTCGGTAATGCATCGTCATTATGAGCTCAAAGTGACCAAGTATCTGGTCACGGTATCATGCATTACGGTACGAGTAAAGTGACTTGCCGGTAACGAGATTGAACAAGGTATTGGGATACCGACGATCGAATCTCGGGCAAGTAACATACCGATTGACAAAGGGAATAGTATACGGGGTTGCTTGAATCCTCGACATCGTGGTTCATCCGATGAGATCATCGAGGAGCATGTGGGATCCAACATGGGTATCCAGATCCCACTGTTGGTTATTGACCGGAGAGCAATCTCGGTCATGTCTACATGTCTCCCGAACCCGTAGGGTCTACACACTTAAGGTTCGGTGACGCTAGGGTTGTAAAGATATGTATATGCAGTAATCCGAAAGTTTTTCGGAGTCCCAGATGAGATCCCGGACGTCACGAGGAGTTCCGGAATGGTCCGGAGGTAAAGAATTATATATATGAAGTGCAGTTTCGGCCGTCGGGAAAGTTTCGGGGGTCACCGGTATTGTACCGGGACCACCGGATGGGTCCCGGGGGTCCATCGGGTGGGGCCACCCATCCCGGAGGGCCCCATGGGCTGAAGTGGGAAGGGGAACCAGCCCTTAGTGGGCTGGTGTGCCCCCATGGCCCACCCCCTGCGCCTAGGGTTGGAACCCTAGGGTGGGGGGGAGGGGCGCCCCACTTGCCTTGGGGGGCACTCCACCCCCCTTGGCCGCCGCCCCCCTTGGAGATTGGATCTCCCAAGGGCCGGCGCCCCCCTAGGGGCCTATATAAAGGGGGGGGGGGAGGGGGCAGCCGCACCCTTGCATCTTGGCGCCCCCCTCTCCCCTGCTACACCTCTCCCTCTCGCGCAGACGCTCGGCGAAGCCCTGCTGCACGTGACAACTGCATCCACCACCACGCCGTCGTGCCGTTGGATCTTCATCAACCTCTCCTTCCCCCTTGCTGGATCAAGAAGGAGGAGACGTCATCCGCTCCGTACGTGTGTTGAACGCGGAGGTGGCGTCCATTCGGTGCTAGGATCTCCGGTGATTTTGATCACGTCGAGTACGACTCCCTCATCCCCGTTCTTTGAACGCTTCCCCTCGCGATCTACAAAGGTATGTAGATGCATCCGATCACTCGTTGCTAGATGAACTCATAGATAGATCTTGGTGAAACCGTAGGAAATTTTTTGTTTTCTGCAACGTTCCCCAACAGCGCCCCCTCTTTCCCCCTCTCTCCCCCTCTTTCCTTTCCCCTCCTTCTTCCTAGTTGGACTAGGAAAAGGGGAGTCCTACTCCTACTAGGAGGAGGAATGCTCCCTCTCCTTGGCGCGCCCCAAGGACGGTTGGCCTCCCCCTTGCTCCTTTATATACGGGGGAAGGGGCCAACCTAGAACACACAAGTTGATTGTTTCCAGCCATGTGCGGTGCCCCCCTCCACCATAATCCACCTCGGTCATATCGTAGCGGTGCTTAGGCGAAGCCCTGTTCCGGTAGCATCATCATCACCGTCATCACGCCATCGTGCTGACGAAGCTCTCCCTCGACACTCTGCTGGATCGTGAGTTTGTGGGACGTCATCGAGCTGAACATGTGCAGATCACGGAGGTGCCGTACTTTCGGTACTAGGATCGGTTGATCATGAAGACGTATGACTACATCAACCATGTTGTCATAACGCTTCCGCTTACGGTCTATGAGGGTACGTAGACAACACTCTCCCCTCTCGTTGCTATGCATCACCATGATGTTGCCTGTGCGTAGGATTTTTTTAAATTACTGCGTTCCCCAACAGTGGCATCAGAGCCAGGTCTATGCGTAGATGTTATATGCATGAGAAGAACACAAAGGAGTTGTGGGCGTGGGTATATACATATTGCTTGCCGTCACTAGTTGTTTCTTGATTCGGCGGTATTGTTGGATGAAGCGGCCGAGACCGACATTACGCGTACACTTACGCGAGACTAGTTCTACCGACGTGCTTCGCACATAGGTGGCTAGTGGGTGTTTGTTTCTCCAACTTTAGTTGAATCGGATTCAATGAACAGGGTTCTTTCTGAAGATCAAAAAGCAATCACTATACCGGATTGTAGTTTTTGATGCATAGGTAAGAACAGTTCTTGCTAAGCCCGTAGCAGCCACGTAAAACTTGCAACAACAAAGTAGAGGATGTCTAACTTGTTTTTGCAGGGCTTGTTGTGATGTGATATGGTCAAGATGTGATGAGATATAAGTTGTTGTATAAGATGATCATGTTTTGTTGAAGTTATCGGCAACTGGCATAAGCCTTATGGTTGTCTCTTTATTGCATAAGATGCAAGCGCCAAATAATTGCTTTACTTTATCGCTATGCGACAGCAATAGTTGGCGAGACGACCATGTGACGACACGTTGATAGAGATCAAGATGATGGAGATCATGGTGTCATGCCGGTGACGATAAAGATCATGACGGTACTTTGGAGATGGATATCAAAGGTGCAAGATGATCATGTCCATATCATGTCACATATTTTAATTGCATGTGATGTTTATCCTTTATGCATCTTATTTTGCTTAGTTCGGCGGTAGCAATATAGGATGATCTCTCACTAAATTTCAAGGTATTAGTGTTCTCCCTGAGTATGCACCGTTGCGACTGTTTGTCGTGCTGAGGCACCATGTGATGATCAGGTGTGATAAGCTCTACATTCACATACAACGGGTGCAAGCCAGTTTTGCACACACAGAATACTCGGGTTAAACTTAACGAGCCTAGCATATGTAGATATGGCCTCGGAACACTGGAGACGAAAGGTCGAGCATGAATCATATAGTAGATATGATCAACATAGTGATGTTCACCATTGAAAAGTACTCCATCTCACGTGATGATCGAACATGGTTTAGTTGATATGGATCATGTGATCACTTAGATGATTAGAGGGATGTCTATCTAAGTAGGAGTTCTTAAGTAATATGGTTAATTGAACTTTAATTTATGATGAACTTAGTCCTGATAGTATTTGCATAACTATGTTTTAGATCAATAGCTCACGATGTAGCTCCCCGTTTATTTTGATATGTTCCTAGAGAAAAACTATGTTGAAAGATGGTAGTAGCGATGATGCGGACTAGGTCCGTGATATGAGGATTATCCTCATGATGCACAGAATAATTGTGTCCTTGATGCACCGCTAGGTGAAAGAACTATTGCAGGAGCAAATGCAGACGTTATGAACTATTAGCAAGCTCGATATGGTGACTACTTAGTGCACCATGATTTACGGCTTAGAACCGGGACATCAAAAATGTTTTGAACGCTACGGAGCATATAAGATGTTCCAAGAGTTGAAATTGGCATTTCATAATCATGCCCGTGTCGAGAGGTATGAGACCTCTGACAGTACTTTGCCTACAAGATGGAGGAGAATAGCTCAACCAGTGAGCATGTGCTCTGATTGTCTGGGTCCTACAATTGCTTGAATCAAGTGGGAGTTAATCTTCCAGATAAGATAGTAATTGACAAAGTTCTTCAGTCACTATCACCAAGTTTCTAGAACTTCGTGATGAACTATAATATGCAAGGGATGACGAAAGTAATTCCCGAGCTCTTCTCAATGCTAAAATCGGCGAAGGTAGAAATCAAGAAAGAGCATCAAGTGTTGATGGTTGACAAGACCACTAGTTTCAAGAAAAGCACAAAGGGATAGAAAGGGGACTTCAAGAATGACAAGCAAGTTGTCACTCCCATGAAGAAGCCCAAAGCTAGACCCAAGCCTGAAACTAAGTGCTTCTACTGCAAAGGAAATGGTCACTGGAACTGGAACTGCCCTAGATACTTGGTGGATAAGAAGGATGGCATAGTGAACAAAGGTATATTGGATATACATGTTATTGATGTGTACTTTACTAGTTTTTATAGCAACCCCTCGGCATTTGATACTGGTTCAGTTGCTAAGAGTAGTAACTCGAAATGGGAGTTGCAGAATGAACAGAAACTAGTTAAGGGTGAAGTGACAATGAGTGTTCGAAGTAGTTCCAAGATTGAGATGATCATCATCGCACACTCCCTATACTTTCGGGATTAGTGTTGAACCTAAATAAATGTTATTTGGAGTTTGCGTTGAGCATGAATAGGATTTGATCATGTTTATTGCAATACGGTTATTCATTTAAGTTAGAGAATAATTGTTGTTCTGTTTACATGAATAAAACCTTCTATGGTCATACACCCAATGAAAATGTTTTGTTGGATCTCGATCGTAGTGATACACATATTCATAATATTGAAGCCAAAAGACGCAAAGTTAATAATGATAGTGCAACTTATTTGTGGCACTGTCGTTTAGGTCATATTGGTGTAAAGCGCATGAAGAAACTCCATGCTGATGGGTTGGAATCACTTGATGCTTGCGAACCATGACTCATGGGCAAGATGACTAAGACTCCGTTCTCCAGAACAATGGAGCGAGCAACTGACTTGTTGGAAATAATACATACTGATGTATGTGGTCCGATGAGTGTTGAGGCTCGCGGCGGGTATCGTTATTTTCTGATCTTCACAGATGATTTGAGCAGATATGGGTATATCTACTTGATGAAACATAACTCTGAAACATTTGAAAAGTTCAAAGAATTTTAGAGTGAACTGGAAAATCATCGTAACAAGAAAATAAAGTTTCTATGATCTAATCACGGAGACGAATATTTGAGTCATGAGTTTGGCCTTCAACTAAAACAATGTGGAATAGTTTCACAAATTCATGCCACCTGGAACACCACAACATAATGGTGTGTCTGAACGTCATAACCGTACTTTATTGAATATAGTGCAATCTATGATGTCTCTTATCGATTTACCACTATTGTTTTGGGGTTATGCATTAGAGACAGCTACATTCACGTTAAATAGGGCACCATCTAATCCGTTGAGACGACACTGTATGAACTATGGTTTGGCTAGAAACCTAAGCTGTCGTTTCTTAATGTCTGGGGTTGTGATGCTTATGTGAAAAAGTTTCAGCCTGATAAGCTCAAACCCAAATCGAAAAACTGCGTCTTCATAGGATACCCAAAAGAAATTGCTGGGTACACCTTCTATCACAGATCCGAAAAGGCAAGATCTTTGTTGCTAAGAGTGGATCCTTTCTAGAGAAGAAGTTTCTCTCGAAAGAAGTGAGTGGGAGGAATGTAGAACTTGATGAGGTAATTGTACCTTCTCCTGAATTGGAAAGTAGTTCATCACAGAAATTAGTTCTAATGATTTCTACGCCAATTAGTGAGGAAGCTAATGATGATGATCATGAAACTTCAGATCAAGTTACTACCAAACCTCGTAGGATAACTAGAGTTTGGTCCGCACCAGAGTGGTACGGTAATCCTTTCTGGAAGTCATGTTACTAGACCATGATAAACCTACGAACTATGAGGAAGCGATGATGAGCCCAGATTCCGCAAAATGGCTTGAGGCCATGAAATCTGAGATAGGATCCATGTATCAGAACAAAGTGTGGACTTTGATTGACTTGCCCGTTGATCGGTGAGCCATTGAGAATAAATGTATCTTCAAGAGGAAGACAGACGCTGATAGTAGTGTTACTATCTACAAAGCTCGAATTGTCGCAAAATGTTTTCGACAAGTTCAAGGTGTTGACTACGATGAGATTTTCTCACTCGTAACGGTGCTTAAAAGTCTGTCCGAATCATGTTAGCAGTTGCCGCATTTTATGAAATATGGCAAATGGATGTCAAAACTGCATTCCTTAATGGATTTCTTAAAGAAGAGTTGTATATGATGCAACCAGAAGGTTTTGTCGATCCTAAAGGTCCTAACAAAGTGAGCAAGCTCCAGTGATCCATTTATGAACTAGAACAAGCCTCTCGGAGTTGGGATATACGCTTTTATAGTGTGATCAAAGCATATGGTTTTATACAGACTTGCGGTGAAGCCTGTATTTACAAGAAAGTGAGTGGGAGCACTACAACATTTCTGATAAGTATATGTGAATGGCATATTGTTGATCGGAAATAATGTAGAATTTTATGGAAAGCATAAAGGAGTGTTTGAAAGGAGTTTTCCAAAGAAAAACCTTGGTGAAGCTACTTACATATTGGGCATCAAGATCTATAGAGATAGATCAAGACGCTTGATAAGATTTTTCAATGAGTACATACCTTGACAAGATTTTTGAAGTAGTTCAAAATGGAACAGCCAAAGAAGGAGTTCTTGCCTGTATTACAAGGTGTAAAGTTGAGTAAGACTCAAAACACGACCACGTCAGAAAATAGAAAGAGAATGAAAGTCATTCCCTATGCCTCAGCCATAGGTTCTTTAAAGTATGATATGCTGTGTACTAAACCTATTGTGTACCTTGCCATGTTTGGCAAGGGGTACGATGTTGATCCTGGAGTGGATCACTTGACAGCGGTCAAAATAATCCCTAGAAGACTAAGGAGATATTTCTCGGTTATGGAGGTGATAAAGAGTTCGTCGTAAAGAGTTACGTCGATGCAAGCTTTTACACCGATCTTGATAACTTTGAGTCTCAATCTAGATACATATTGAAAGTGGGACCAATTAGCTAGAGTAGCTCTATGCAGAGCATTGTAGACATAGAAAATTTGCAAAATACATACGACTCTGAATGTGACCCATTGACTAAGCTTCTCTCACAAGCAAAACATGATCACACCTTAGAACTCTTTGGGTGTGAATCACATAGCGATGTGAACTATATTGTTAACTCTAGTAAAACCCTTTGGGTATTAGTCACATGGCGATGTGAACTAATCACATGGTGATGTGAACTATTGGTGTTAAATCACATGGCGATGTGAACTAGATTATTGACTCTAGTGCAAGTGGGAGACTGAAGGAAATATGCCCTAGAGGCAATAATAAAGTTTTTATTTATATTTCCTTATATCATGATAAATATTTATTATTCATGCTAGAATTGTATTAAATGGAAACTTAGTACATGTGTGAATACATAGACAAACAGAGTGTCCCTAGTATGCCTCTACTTGACTAGCTTGTTAGTCAAAGATGGTTAAGTTTCCTAGCCATGGACATGTGTTGTCATTTGATGAACGGGATCACATCATTAGAGAATGATGTGATTGGCAAGACCCATCTGTTAGCTTAGCATAATGATTGTTTAGTTTATTGCTATTGCTTTCTTCATCATTTATACATGTTCCTACGACTATGAGATTATGCAACTCCTGAATACCAAAGGAACACTTAGTGTGCTATCAAACATCAAAACGTAACTGGGTGATTATAAATATGCTCTACAGGTGTCTCCGATGGTGTTTGTTGAGTTGGCATAGATCGACATTAGGATTTGTCACTCCGATTGTCGAAGAGGTTTCTCTGGGCCCTCTCGGTAATGCACATCAATATAAGCCTTGCAAGCAATGTGACTAATGAGTTAGTTATGGGATGATGCATTACTGAACGAGTAAAGAGACTTGCCAGTAATGAGATTGAACTAGGTATTGAGATACCGACGATCGAATCTCGGGCAAGTAACATACTGATGACAAAAGGAACAATGTATATCATTATGCGGTTTTGACCGATAAAGATCTTCGTAGAATATGTGGGAGCCAATATGAACATCTAGGTTCTGCTATTGGTTATTGACCGGAGACGTGTCTCGGTCAAGTCTACATAGTTCTCGAACCCGTAGGGTCCGCACGCTTAACGTTCGGTGATGATTGGTATTATGAGTTTATGTGTTTTGATGTACCGAAGGTAGTTTGGAGTCCCGGATGTGATCATAGACATGACGAGGAGTCTCGAAATGGTCGATACATAAAGATTGATATATTGGATGACTATATTCGGACACCGGATGAGTTCCGGGGGTCACCGGATAATTATCGGAGTGCCGGGGGGTTAACGGAACCCCCGGGGAAACTTGGGCCTTGTGAGACAGAGAGGAGGGGCCATAGGGCTGCCCCCCCCCTTGGGAGTCCTAATTGGACAAGGAGGGGGCGGCGCCCCCTCTTTCCCTCCCTCTCTCCCTCTCTTTCCTTTCCCCTCCTTCTTCCTAGTTGGACTAGGAAAAGGGGAGTCCTACTCCTACTAGGAGGAGGAATCCTCCCTCTCCTTGGCGCGCCCCAAGGACGGTCGGCCTCCCCCTTGCTCCTTTATATACGGGGGAAGGGGTCATCCTAGAACGCACAAGTTTATTGTTTCCAGCCGTGTGCGGTGTCCTCCTCCACCATAATCCACCTCGGTCATATCGTAGCGGTGCTTAGGCGAAGCCCTATTCCGGTAGCATCATCATCACCGTCATCACGCTCTCGTGTTGACGAAGCTCTCCCTCGACACTCTGCTGGATCGTGAGTTCGTGGGACGTCATCGAGCTAAACGTGTGCAGATCGCGGAGGTGCCGTACTTTCGGTACTAGGATCGGTTGATTGTGAAGACGTACGACTACATGAACCGCATTGTCATAATGCTTACGCTTACGGTCTACGAGGGTACGTAGACAACACTCTCCCCTCTTGTTGCTATGCATCACCATGATCTTGCATGTGTGTAGGATTATTTTTTGAAATTAATGTGTTCCCCAACAGTACATCCACGTTGATGGAGACTTCAACCCATGAAGGGTAACGGTTGCGCGAGTCCACGGAGGGCTCCACCCATGAAGGGTCCATGAAGAAGCAACCTTGTCTATCCCACCATGGCCATCACCCACGAAGGACTTGCCTCACTTGGGTAGATCTTCATGAAGTAGGCGATCTCCTTGCCCTTACAAACTCCTTGGTTCAACTCCACAATCTTGACGGAGGCTCCCAAGTCACACCTAACCAATCTAGGATACTGATACGTCTCCAACGTATCTATAATTTTTTATTGTTCCATGCTGTTATATTAACAATCTTGGATGTTTTATAATCATTTTATATCATTTTTTGGTACTAACCTATTGACATAGTGCCTAGCGCTAGTTCCTGTTTTTCCCATGTTTTTTACATCACAGAAAATCAATATCAGACGGAGTCCAAATGCCACACTTTACGGAGATTTTTTATGGACCAGAAGGAACATGTTGGGCCCTGGTTGCACCTGCTGGGGGAGTCCCGAGGAGGGGACAACCCAGCCGGGTGCGCCAGGAGGCCCAGGCGCGCCCTGGTGGGTTGTGCCCACCTCGGGTGCCCCCCGGACCGTCACTTTGCTCTATAAATACCACAATATTTCCAGAACCCTAGGAGAGTCGAGACAATATTCATCCAGCTGCCGCAGAGTCCACAACCACCTGATCCAATCTAGACACCATCTCGGATGGGGTTCACCACCTCCATTGGTGCCTCTCCGGTGATGCGTGAGTAGTTATTTGTAGACCTTCGGGTCCATAGTTAGTAGCTAGATGGCTTCATATCTCTCTCTCCCTCTCTCTCTCTCTCTCTCTCTCTCTCTCTCTCTCTTTATTCTCAATACAATGGTCTCTTGGAGATCCATATGATGTAACTCTTTTGCGGTGTGTTTGTTGGGATCCGATGAACTTCGATTTTATGATCAGATCTATCTTTTTATATCCATGAAAGTATTTAAGTTTCTTTGATCTCTTTTATGCATGATTGCTTATAGCCTCATATTTCTTCTACAATATTTGGGTTTTGTTTGGCCAACGTGATCTATTTATCTTGCAATGGGAAGAGGTGCTTTGTAGTGGGTTCGATCTTACGGTGCTTGATCCTAGTGACAGAAGGGGAACCAACACGTATGTATCGTTGCTACTAAGGATAAAAGTATGAGGTCTATCTCTACA
This sequence comes from Triticum monococcum, assembly GCA_034509565.1. Lineage (NCBI taxonomy): Eukaryota > Viridiplantae > Streptophyta > Magnoliopsida > Poales > Poaceae > Triticum > Triticum monococcum. The sequence goes on along the minus strand of CM067845.1, from coordinate 88,111,427 downwards.
TATATAGATATTGTCTACATCATGTCATCGTTCTTATTGCATTAATCTGTTTCTCCACGAACTCAATACACTAGATGCATGCTGGATAGCGGTCGATGTGTGGAGTAATAGTAGTAGATGCAGGCAGGAGTCGGTCTACTAATCTTGGACATGATGCCTATATAATGATAATTGCCTGGATATCATCATAATTATTTGAAGTTCTATCAATTGCCCAACAGTAATTTGTTCACCCACCCCTTTGCTATTTTTCTCGAGAGAAGGCACTAGTGAAACCTACGACCCCCGGGTCTCTTTCTCATATTATTTGCCTTTGCGATCTATTTTTATTTGATTTTATTTTCAGATCTATTAATCTAAAAACACAAAAATACCTTGCTGGAATTTATTTTATTTGGCGTTCGATCCATCAATATTTACAACTTTCTTCTGTCCACGTGCCATCTCTGGCGCCGCTACTCGAAAGGGATTGACAACCCCTTTAACATATCGGGTTGCGAGTGGTTGTTATTTGTGTGCAGGGCATGTTTACGTTGTGTTGCTTGGTTCTCCTACTGGTTCGATAACCGTGGTTTCTTATCTGAGGAAAATACCTACCACCGTTGTGCTGCATCATCCCTTTCTCTTTGGGGAAATACCGACGTAGCTTCAAGCGACATCAAAGGGAATTTCTGGCGCCGTTGCCGGGGAGGATCTTCAACATATCCCAGGTTCCTAACCACAAATCTCATCTCCTTGCAATTTACATTATTTGCCATTTGCCTCTCATTTGCCTCTCCCCCACTTCACAAAAAAATTCAGTTTTGTTCGCCTCTCTTTTTCTTTCGCCACTTTTTCACCATGTCCGATCTTAAACGAACTAAGAGTTTTCTCTCGAGTCTTAATGTTTTGGATAGCCCCTCTGTCCTCTCCAGCTCATAAACAATGATGCTATGGAAGGATCTACCAGGGTTATTAAGAAAAATCTTAACCATTGTGATGAAGATTATCCCGTAATTTTTTGCTATTTACTTGATGAATCTTTGAAAGATGCTTGGGATAGGTTGTTAAGAATACGAGCTAGCTTTGTGCCCCAATACCAGATAGAGATATACTTGAAAAGTTTTTATGATGGTTTACCTTCTTCCTTCAAGCAAGTTTTAGATTCTATATTTGAAAAACGGTTTTCTTGAAGGGGATGCCGTTGATACTTTTGAGAAGATGAAAGCTATATTTGGGCACCCCGAAGGATAAAATGTTGAATCTACCACTCTTATGTGCTTTTATCAAAATGAAAAAATTAAAGAGATGAAGGCTAGTTTAGATAAGAACTTCCGCGACATGCTTAATATTTCTTCTGCTATAAATGGCCATGTGCTTTCACAAAATAGGAAATTAAATGCCAGTGATAGAAAATTTTCCCTTTTCTTTCCAAAGTATAAGGATGACAAAGCTTAGATCATTGCCTGATGCCTAGCTAAGGGCATAAAACTATAGCGCTTGTTGGGAGGCAACCCAATGAATAAATTTTGTTTTTGCTTTTTGCTTCCTGTTTTTGTGTGTTAACACAATTATGCTACTATTATGATTGTGTTTTTTTATGTTTTAATTAGTGTTTGTGCCAAGTAAATCCTTTAGGATCTTCTTGGGTGATAGTTGTTTGATCTTGCTGGAAAACAGAAACTTTTATGCTCACGAAATTAATTGTCATTTTTTACCAGAGAGCGATAAAATACTCATTCAACTTGCAGTAGATCAATATACAAATTTCTCAGGTCGTACCAATTTTTCAGAATCTTTGGAGTTACAGAAGTATTCGAAATAGTAAGATTGCTACAGACTGTTCTGTTTTGACAGATTATGTTTTCTTTGTGTTGTGTGCTTATTTTGATGGCTCTATGGTTTTCTTTGATGAGTTTTTGCCATAGAAAAGTTGGAATACAGTAGATATAATACAAAAAAAATATGAATTGGTTTGATACAGCACTTATAGTAGTAGTTTGTTATTCTTATACTAACGGATCTCATGAAGGTTTTGTTGAGTTTTGTGTGATTGAAGTTTTCAAGTTTTGGGTTATCTTACGATGGATAAAGGAATGATGGAAGAGCCTAAGCTTGGGGATGCCCTGGCATCACAAGCTATTATCCAAAAATGAGCAACCAACTAAGCTTGGGGATGCCCCCGAGTGGCATCCCCGCTTTCTTCCAACGATCATCGATATTTTGCTTGAAACTATATTTGTATTCGTCACATGATATGTGTTTTGCTTGGAGCGTCTTGTATGATATGAGTCTTAGCTTGTTTTATTTTGTGTTTTAAGTCATCAATCCTTGTTGGACACACCTATTTGAGAGAGCCAAAATTATGTCATGACTTGTTAGAATTGCTCTCTTTGCTTCACTTAAATTTTTATGAGCAATGGACTTGCTCTAGTGCTTCACTTATATTTTTTTGAGCACGGTGTGCTTTAGTATTTTTGAAGAAATGCTCTCTTTCTTCACTTAGATTTATTTGAGAGTTAGTAAAATTTTCAAGAGATTCTCTCTTGCTTCACTTAAATTAATTTGAGAGAAAGAAAAATATATTATGCTCATGATCTTCACTTATATTAGTTGGAGCTTGTCAAAAGAAGTACATGAAAATTAGTCCCAAAGTGATAGATATCCAAGAAGGATATAATAAAAACTTTCATGAAGATCATTGGACAAAATAAACTTGATTCCTAGTAATAGTTTTGAGATATGATGATGTGATATGTGAGTTATGTTGGTGAGTAATTATGCTTTTAGTAAGAATATTGGTGTTAAGGTTTGTGATTCCCTATGCAAGTACGAAAGTCAATAGTCATGCAATGAAATTATATCCTACTTGTGGTGCATTATTCAGTGTTATTTATGCTTAATGCTTGCTTATGAGATTACTCGTTTCTTAGTTGGTTGCTTCCCAATTATTTGCTAGCCTTCATTTTGCACTAAGTATGATCACTACTTGTGCATCCAAAACCCTTTAACCCAGTTTTGCCACATGAGTCCACTATATCTACCTATATACGGTATTCTCTTGCCGTTCTAAGCAAATTTGCATGTGCCATCTCCAATTTTTAAAATAAAGTTCTCTTTTGTGTGTTTGTCTCGCTCGCGGAGCAGTGAGGGGTGGCTAATATTTTTCATGCTTGATGTGTTATTCTCAAGATGAGTGTTTATTCACTTGTCATTGCACAAGAGTAAGGCAAAGGTATTAGGGAGGCCCAGTCCTGAAATGCAAAAAAATGAATTTACTTTATGTTGTCAAATAATAAATTTCTTGGAAAGTGTTGGTATGGAGGGCACCCGTGGATATGGTTAGCCATGGAAAGTGAAAGTTATGGTGGAAAAAGGAATACACTTTATTTTCTGTTCGGGAACCGCCTATGATATATCTATGCATGGAAAGTATTGGGAACTCTAAGTCGTTTTCGTTGGTGGGATGGATACACCTCTCAGAATGTTTTTATCTATAAGTTTTTCGCTTTGAGCTCTGGCACCTCTACAAATCCCTACTTCCCTCTGCGAAGGTCCTTTCTTTTACAATATGCAATTTTTATTTTTTATTTGAGTCTCCATCTTCTCTTATAAAAGCACCAACTAGGAGGCAATATGATTATACTTAAGTATTGGGTGTAGCTAATATTCGAGTGTGTTTCATGAATGGATCAATGTTTGAGCATGGTGGGCTAGGGATAGCTTATTTTAGCATTGATATTTTGAAAGACATGGTTGCTTGTTGATATGCTTGAGTATCTAAATTATCATGTAAAAACTAGACTATTGCTTTGAACAACTAAAAGTACAATTGTCCATGCTATAAAGAAAGAAATATGATATGACATGATAGGCAACATTCCACATCAAAAATTCTGTTTTTATCACTTACCTACTCGAGGGCGAGTAGGAGTTAAGCTTGGGGATGCTGATACGTCTCCAACGTATCTATAATTTTTTATTGTTCCATGCTGTTATATTATCAATCTTGGATGTTTTATAATCATTTTATATCATTTTTTGGTACTAACCTATTGACATAGTGCCAAGTGTCAGTTCCTGTTTTTTCGTGTTATTTACATCACAGAAAATCAATATCAAACGGAGTCCAAATGCCACGAAACTTTCCAAAGATTTTCTATGGACCAGAACAAACATGTTGGGCCCTGGTTGCACCTGGGGGGAGTCCCGAGGAGGGGACAACCCACCAGGGCGCGCTAGGAGGCCCAGGCGCGCCCTGGTGGCTTATGACCACCTTGGGTGCCCCCCGGACCGCATCTTTGCTCTATAAATACCCCAATATTTCCAGAACCATAGGGGAGTCAACGAAATATTCATCCAGCCACCGCAGAGTCCAGAACCACCAGATCCAATCTAGACACCATCTTGGATGGGGTTCACCACCTTCATTAGTGCCTCTCCGATGATGCGTGAGTAGTTCTTTGTAGACCTTCGGGTCCGTAGTTAGTAGCTAGATGGCTTCATCTCTCTCTCTCTCTCTCTCTCTTGATTCTCAATATGATGGTCTCTTGGAGATCCATATGATGTAACTCTTCTGCGTTGTGATTGTTGGGATCCGATGAACTTTGAGTTTATGATCAGATCTATCTTTTTTATCCAGGAAAGTATTCGAGTTTCTTTGATCTCTTTTATGCATGATTGCTTATAGCCTCGTATTTCTTCTCCGATGTTTGGGTTTTGTTTGGCCAACTTGATCTATTTATCTTGCAATGGGAAGAGGTGCTTTGTAGTGGGTTCGATCTTACGGTGCTTGATCCCGGGGACAGAAGGGGAACCGACACATATGTATCGTTGCTACTAAGGATAAAACGATGGGGTCTATCTCTACATAGATATCTTGTCTACATCATGTCAACGTTCTTATTGCATTACTCTGTTTCTCCATGAACTTAATACACTAGATGCATGCTGGATAGCTGTAGATGTGTGGAGTAATAGTAGTAGATGCAGACAAGAGTCGGTATACTAATCTTGGACATGATGCCTATATAATGATCATTGCCTGGATATCGTCATAATTATTTGAAGTTCTATCAATTGCCCAATAGTAATTTGTTCACCCACCGCTTTGCTATTTTTCTCGAGAGAAACCACTAGTGAAACCTACGACCCCCGGGTCTCTTTCTCATATTATTTGCATTTGCGATCTATTTTTATTTGCTTTTATTGTGTGGGCAAGTCCAGCACGGAACTAGATTATGGGTCAAGATCAAAGGAACATCACTCCTCTCTTTTAAACCTTGTAAGGTGCAATGATACGCTAAGATAATTGTGTATAAAATTTAAAAGAGTAATAGACATTGGCTGCAAACCATGTAGTTCATGGCACAAGTTAGAGTAAGTACTAGTTAAAAGGCATGAGGATTAAGGACTTACAACAGCGGCTTTGACTGGTGTAGTCATGCCCTTCTTCTTGCTGGTGTGACAGTCCTTGAAGATTTCCACAGCATTTGGTTCAGGTACTTTTTGGTCCTTGTGGGCTTTCCTCTGCATTTGGAACAAGTCAATATAGATCTAATAATATGGTACAACAAAAAGAGTGAAATAGCAGCTAATTACAAGAGCCTCGTAGTGTGCAATATAGCTACGAGATCTTGTCGTCTGTTGGAATTTCACTTTCATACGGTTGGCCTTGTTCTTTGAACAGTTCACCTACAAGAAGATAGATTTGTGTGGCACATGCGTAAATAGGACTTCAACATGTGATCTGATGACATATATATAATGTACCTGATACTTCGGATCGGACCAGTGTTTAATGAGGCCTCTCTAGTCTTCATCAGATATATTTTCCACTGGAGATGTTTGGGCAAGTTCACTGTTAGCCTTGCCTTCAAAGTGAGTTTTCCTCAAGTTATACCGATATTGTCGCAGAGCAGACTTGAAAACATGGGTGCAAGCTTGTCTGGTTGCATCATCTTGGCTATCCAACTTGAACCTCATCTGTTGAAAATTATGGGAGTCTCATTATCAGCAACCTAGAAAGTATTGGACAGAGCAAGACGATATTACTAGTTTCCATACATAACCATACTTACAGATAAATGGTCGAGGAAGATGTTGAACTGCATTTCGTCTTTGTCATTCCTGTACTGAATCCATGTTGGGAGGATACGTACATGACACCTAACAGCAACCGCTGCCTCTGATACTAACTTGGCTGAATCTGTAGCATCACGTGGCCTTTTTAAACCTGCCTCAAAACGGATCTCCATTCTTCCTCCTCTTGATTTAGTTAACCTATCGAGCATTATCCCTGATGTTTGTTTCCTCTTGCGCCTAGGTGCTAGTCCAACAACAAACATAGGAAGTGTTAGTGTACATCAAACTGTGAGACTACATATAACGAAGCGTGCAACTGTAACTTGACTCCAGCAACTACCTTCTGCTGTTGAAGCTCACAAGGTTCATCTGATATTGCCAACTCGTCTTGTGTCAAGAGTGCTTGGGAAGTAGTGTCAGGTGGCAAGGGAGCTTGGGAACATGCAGCTAGCTTAGTTGATGCACGAGTACGTCGTGCAGCTTGTAGTACTATGGTAGGTGTTGCAAGAACTAGGGCTGTCTCTACTTGTTTGGTGGCAGCTATTTGTTTCTGTTTGTCTTTTTTTGCAACTCGTGTTGCATGGGATGCAATGTTTGTAGAATTTTCTGCTGGACTTTGACCTTCTATTGCACCGTCAGTACCAACAGAATCTGCAGGATTCATTCGCTTCTCATTCCCTACCATTCTGTGTTTCTTCCTCTTTCTCTGTGCCATGTTAAGTCAAGCCGACAAGAAAAACGAATAACAATTTATTTCTTCAGAACAAATTGATGCGTGATGCAGACGAACTGAACTTTGATGTTAGACAACCACATGATAGGAGGATGTAATATGTATGAAAAACAGGACGGAAGAGATAACCAGAACTATGATGTGTAAACTAAGAAGAAGACATTTCACCAAATTAGAAGTAATGCAATGGAAGGTAGACACCATATGAAAGATGCTAAAATATCGCTCTGCCAAGTTAATAGTGTCTCATCATAAATGGCGTTTAAACAAATGTGAAGCAGTACAAGAAATAAATCATATGCAAGATGCATATTCACAGCTTATGATGTGTAAACTAAGGAGAAGGCATTTCAACAAATTAGAAGCAATGAAAGCTAGACACCGTATGAAAGATGCAACGAATATCACTCTACCAAGTTAAAATTGTCTCGTCATAAGTGCCATTTCAACAAATTAGTAATACAAGCTAGAAAAGAATGTGAGATGTAACCTATATCACACTCTGAAGTCAAATGTGTCTTATGATAAGTGATTGTTGTAGGTTACACAACACTAGTAATTTGATGTAAGAACATGGTGTGATAGACAGATATTGTATGTTCTAGAAACAGGAACATGTGTCTTATTCAAGTATAATGTGTAAAGTAAGCAGATGGAATTCAATAAAATTAGAAGCAATACAAGCTAGACATCACACATAACATGCAACCACATATAACAGTGCCAAGTTAGAGGGAGCACCGGTGATGCTGCACTAGGGGAGACGTGCTCATCATAAACACAGCTTTGTTGAGTGTCTATGCATGTGTTGTCATGGAAATCATCTTGGGGGTGTGGAGGAGTAGAAACTATAGAGGCCCTCCGTTCGGAAGGAGAACTTTTATCCGCTGCCCTGCTAACTTCCTTCCGCTTTATTGATTTTGAATTGTCAAGTAAAACTGACAAGAAAAGGCAATAAAATTCTCTCTTCAGAACTCATTCACGCATGATACTGACAATCACTACTTTGATGTAAGGCAAACACATAATACCAGGATGGAATATATATGAAAAACAGGACGGCATGACATGTTCACAACTGTTTGTGTAAACTAAGCAGAAACCATTCTAGCAAATAAGAAGCAATGCAAGCTAGACAGCACATGAAAGATGCAACCAATATGACTCTGCCAAGTTAAAAGCGTCCCATCATAAATGGAATTTCAACAAATTAGAAGCAGCGCATGCTATAAATCATATGAAAGATGCAACTAATATCGCACTGCATATACTAAAGGTGTCTCGTCATGTTGATTGATGCGGGATACAAAAAAATATAGATTTATGTAAGGACATGCTTAATAGAAAGATGTACTATGTACTAAATACAGGAAGGCATGTCACATTAACTGGTATAATGTATAAGCTAATCAGACTAACACATGCAGTTTAACCAGATTGGAAGAATTACAATCTAGACACCATATGCAACATGCAACCACATATCACGCTGCCAAGTTAGAGCAAGCACCTGCAATGCTAGTGTAGGGGAAATGTTGTAATCAACTACAGAGCTACGTTCACTATCTTCATCTAGCATTTCTGTTTCTTGAGAATCATGTCGGGAGGCTGACGCTGCATTCTTTAAATGAGGAGTAGTCCCCTTGCCTGCCTGCCTCGTCATAAGTGATTGATGAGGGATACACAAGAACATTAGTTTGATGTAAGAACATGGTTAATACACAGATGTACTAGTATGTACCAAAAACAGAAAGGCATGTCATATTCAAAGGTATAATGTGTAAGCTAAGCATATGCAATTTAACCAAATTGGAAGCAATACAAGCTAGACATCCGGCTAGAGTGGTGAGCATGATCATCTAGGACCTGAGAGCCTGGTGGGAGGCGGGCTGCTTTGCCACCATCGCAGCTTTTTAGTTGGCTTCCAGGTGATGCCTATCTTTGCTGGTCTTGTCACTGGCTCGGCCAGTGCCCTGACTAGCTATTTATCTTCTGGTGCTCACGGGATGGTGGTTCATGTAAAAAAATATCTTTCCTTATCTTACCGACTTCGGCCTTTCGAATACAAGCTAGACACCATATGGAACATGCAACCACATATGACACCGCGAAGTTAAAGCAAGCACCTGGGATGGTGGTTCATTGCGAGCGAGGTCATCAACTCCAGAGCTACGTTCCCCATCTCCATCTGCTGACACTACACCCTTTAAAGCGTTGAAACATGTCTTGCCTAGCCGCACACCAAACTGAAGCGACTTTTCTCTTTTCTTTTTGGCTTCTCTCATGGCAGTAGAGTCTGAAATACCCTTGCATAAAAACACAACAGTGAGAGTAAGGGTGAAGTGTGTGCAGAACTAGTGCACTGTAAAAGTAGCAGATAGCAGGTGGCTGAAAAATAAATGACAGGAGACATATGATAGCTCTACAACATTGCATGGCAAACAAAATTAGATTCTACTCTGTATGATTTTCTAATATATGAGCACAGGAAATGCAGGTACTCCTCTAGCACACCACCACATGTGGTCAAATCTAAGATAACAATCGACTGAAAATAAATAGGTCAGTCAATTTTTTTAATGAACCGTCCGATCTATAAGGAACGGGCAGATGGCCTTCGTCTACCTCCCGCCAGTCACTGTTGACGATCTTTCTCGAACCGCCAGCGACCACCGGCCCAAACCCCTGCCTCCGCCGCCCCGCCCTCCCATCGACCTCACACCACCGTCATGCTTGGCACCGCCCCTAGGCCATCCCTTTAATCCCGGCCGACCTCCAGATTGGGCGCCAGTAGCTATAGGCCGCACATGCCCCTAAGATAAACACCAAGGCGCTGCTCCCCCGGTGTAATAGGCGTACTAGCGTCTATTACACCGGGGAATGCTTCCGTTAATTGGGAATCAAGTAGCCAGAAATTGAAATTCAGGGGGGGACGGACCTCTAGCTAAGGTGAAATAGTATATGAGGAGAAACCTTGTGCATCGCGAGTTACTAGGAACATCTAGTATCAAGAAGAAGCGGTCAACTAGTGTCTTCTGTGGGATGAATACCGTGCTAGCAGAAACGTAAGATTTGCACGAATAAGGGAAGAGGAGTACCTTTTTCGGTTGTCGGTGTGGTCACCTCCACAAGTCGCACCGATTTTCTTCTTTTTACCAGGGAAACCGATGTTCTGGAGGGTGCACGCTTGGACGAACCCATGGCCAAATTGTTGACTGTGTTGCCATGGCCGTATGTCGGCGGGGGGGGGGGAAGCAGATCCGAGGTGGCGAAGGACGGCGTAGCAGGAACAGCTCCGGTGTGGTGGAGGGTGGCGAAGTTGGAGCGACAGCGGTGAGGCGCAGGACGACATGGTTGAACTGGCTCTAGTACGGACGGCTCGGCCTCGGCTTCAACTACTAGCCGTGGAGGGCGTTGCGGTTGAGGTTGCGGTGGACGACGACGTCGGGGTATCGGCTCCGGCGTGATGGAGGAGGGAGGTGGTTGATGGGTGGGATGGGGTGGCGGACGGAGGACGCCGGGGATTCGCAGCTGGTGGAGAGGTAGTTTTGGCGCCCATGGAGTACGAATGGGGAATCGGACGGGTGGGGGGGAACCATGTTTCGGTCCGGGACGCGCTTGTTTTTGGCTTTTTTGAACAGAAGATGGGACGCGCTTGTTTGAAATTTGGGGAAGAATAAAATTTGCCCCCCTCTTAAATTTTGGACCTACCGCGGGTCGGGGGTAGGATGGTAATCCCAGGTGTCCCAAATAGTGGGAGGGAGCGATTTCGGCCGCGCGCATGTGTGCTTAGGTGGCCATTGTGTATGAATGTTTTTCGGATGCGGTTGCGTGGCGTCTAGATGAAGCTACAAACCTACCCCGGTTTAGACCTTTGGATGTCGGGCCAGTACGTTTCACGGGTCGGAGTTATTAGAAAAGTAATTTCCTTGCACTACCAAACATTGGTCTCACGCGGTTTCGGGCGAGTAGAGGCTCTTTTGGCGCTTCGTTCGAAATTTTGAAACAGAAGCATTCACATTTAGAGTACTCTTGAACTATGAGGACTGACCTAAATATACAATGTTATATTTGACCTTGTATGTTTGAAAACCCCATTAAATTATCCGCTTCTTTTTGAAATTTTGACACTTGAAAATCCTATAACTACGATTATTTTGGAATGGAGGAGCTAAATTTGAATCTATTTTGTACACGACTACATATGCTATTATGTACAAAATTAGAGCAGAGATTGGTGCCCCCATAATTTAGGTATGGTTTACAAATGCCATGATATCAAATTCAAATAATTGAATGGACTTCATGTTGAATTCGATTTTTTAAACCACCTTAAGTTGAATTCAAATGTATGCTAGTTCATAGGTAGTAGCTATTTATAATGTCCATTGTGTAACTTTCGTATGTATAATGTGCTTTACACACACAACATGAACTATACTCACGTTTATATTCGATTGCTCAAGCGATGCATTGTCTGGAGTTCAAAATACTAACTATGTGGATCAATTGTGTCGAATAATAACATAGACATGCTCAAATTCGATAGAATCTAGATGTCTGATGGATCAATGATCGCTCCTTACGCGAATTGCAAATATCATGATCCGATCCTAATATTTGGATACAATTTATACTTAAATTAATGTGTAGAGCAGTCTTTTACGTGTAGTTTCACTCTCCATCGGTGGTCTCTCACACATGCTCACACACTCTCCGGAGGTATCTTTCTCGCACACATGCTCTAGATATATCCCTCCCTCCCTCTCGTAACCATTTACAACTATTTTCACTAACCTTTATCACAAGCACTCTTCCTCTCGCAAACATACACACGCACAATCCTCATCGACCCTTTCTATATACATGGACCTGCCTACGTGTCTCATGTACGCACATTATCTTTACGCCTGTCTCTCACGCATTGTCTCACACCTCTCTTCCTAATCAACGAGTATGATTCTAGCAGAGCATTCTGTAGGATGCCCCTTAAAGTTAGGTTGGATAAATAGTAATTTCAGAGATAAAGGGGTTACCTTAGTCCGAGAACCTAGGGTTACAAATCCTAGCCGGCTTTGTCAGTGGACATATAGTCCTTCACAATTCTGCTATCTTTGTCTTGTACGACTAGTCATCCATGGGTCTTTCTAAATGCGTCACGGGCCGACCAATGTGGCGCAGGACGGAACAGAACGAAGGGCCTCACCTCGACCCACCGGACCTCATGCGGTGACACACCCTCTGCCCCCACGTCTCATTATCTTCTCGCACCCACACATACCAACACAAACACCACACACATAGAAAATTTCTCCTGGTGCCTCTATTCCCTCCCCCCTTGCATATACACACTCACGGGAATGGAATCTCTTGTCGTGACGTCATATTCGTCTCTCTCTAGACCACTCTCATTTCTCGTGCTATCTCTCCCACGCCCCCCCCCCCCCCCCCGTCGGCCCCTCTATCCATGCCTCTCTCAAATACGTAATACACACACATATCTCTCTAGGCCCCGCCAAATGCATCAACTACACATTCACACATGTTACATCACGTACCCCATTGATCTAAAAAGCCCTCTCTTCATGTTTATTTCACATACAACATTCCTTTTGAATAAAGTGTGGCCAAAAAATTATTTTAGAGTTTCTACATATATACAACATTACAAAGTTATATGGAGGAGTACGAACGCTAATTTGCATTGCATGGTGCCCACAATGATATTTATTCCGCACCGTGAATTTGTATATTTTTATACTATATACAAAGTTAGTCATAATAAAGAGAAACGAAGAGCATCTCTCTCTCCATTGCATACCCCCCCTGTACGCTCCTTTCACGTATGCACACAAAACTATCTCCGGGTCCTCTAAAAGTAAGCCCCAGAAAATTCACGCATGTTTCATCTTTCTCTTGCGATATATGCAATGACAATAATTGTATTTGAAGCGAAAGCACGATACGTACATTGGACTTCAGAATCCACTCATTACGGTCACCATTTACGTTTAGTGGTTATTATGAAGTCACGGGCTCACCGTACAACTCTGTATTTGCTCATGACATGACTAGTTGACCAGTTAAACGCTCCATGTGGCACCTCTAGTGTTGCATCACATTATCTCACTACCATCGTGCCCACCTGTCGACTTGTATCTACTCTACATCTACACTCTTATAAAATAAATAAAATACACTCTTATAAAAAACAGAGTTGGTGATGATGGTGTGCCTGCCATCCTGCAATATAGGCCGTCTGATTTATTTCTGACGGATAGGAAAGAAACTATGGCAATTTTGCAAAAAGGTACCCACACACCTCTCCACATTTGCAAATAAGGCCTTCCCTCGTTCATCCTTTTCTCTCACAAGATAAACAAGTCATACAAATGCATCTTGATGTTACATGCAATGCACGAGCATCTTGCTAGTAAGAATGAAAACAAACGACAAAAAAATATTTGGACGGTGGTTCGAACTCATGACCGCGGGCACAACGGACAAGTGGCCTTGTATTGGTATGCTAAGCCGTCTGTTTTAACACAAAGGAGCTGGTGTGGTGATTATACACACATGCACGCATGCACACGAACTGCATCCACGCAAAACTCACACAAACACATGCACCCACGCACGCACACAACACTCACACGTACACACGCAGCCACGCACGCACGCAACACTCACACGCACGCACACAACACTCACATGCACACACGCACGCATGCATGCACACACCAGTACACCACACGACCAACACACACTCTCACGCTCAAGTGCTCAACCTACACGTGCATGCGCACACATCAGGCCCTAACAGACACATACACAACCAGGTGATTCCCGCGCACGGGGTGGAGCCTTGTCGCGCCTGCGTGAATTTGTGTTTATCTGACCTTTTGCCTATGCGAATTGACAGGTGGGACCCACAACGAACGTGGTCAATTTAACTAGTCAACATGGCGCCATGCAGACTATTTGGCCGGTCAACAGAGTGCAATCCGATGCTGAGTTGTGAGCAAGTGACCATATAATCACCGCAAAACATATATAGTGACCGTAATCAGCTTATTCTGAAGTTTGGTGACCGTATTACGCTTTTCTCTCTATAGGCCCTCCAAAACTACATCTCTACACGTTCTCGCATGTTACATCTAACAACTATGCAATACAGCACTACTACTACACTCGAACACAATAAATCATATGTGTTTTTATTTCTACTAGATATCATATTGTTACTTATAATTATTCAGTTTGCATACATTAAAATTGCCTTTGAAATGTATGGCCAGTATCATCTACCGCGCAGGAAAAATCCCGCCGTTTCCTGTTTAATCGGGTTTGTATCGATGGATCGTGCGAAACAACAAAACTATAGTACTATACAGTACAAGTGACAGTTCACTGGGCCGTCGTGTCGTCTACTCCTCCGTACGAAGAGTGGAGCGCTCTCTTTCATAAATCTTCTAGTCCCTTTTGTCGATATGTGGGACATCAAGCTACCGGGTCCACGTGCCATACCGGAATACAGTGTAGAGCAGCCGGGGTGAAGCACCCCAGTCATGGCGTCGGCGTAGTAATGAGCAATGAGGCGTCAAATCACAAAGCTGCACCTTTCCCATAGTTAAGTTGGAGGGACGAAGCAACCGTAATTTCACTCGTTGCTGAATCTGCTTCTCCCTCATCTTCTTCAACTTAACCACGTGTTGCTTCTACCATTGTTCTGCCTCATGTGGGACGCGGATCGGCTTGGTAAATCACTGACATGTGGGACCGCATGTTAGCAAACCGCCAGGACAACGTCCTTCGAAAATAAGAAGCCTAATCCTAGACTTACAAAGAGCTACGTAGCTGCTACGTATACTTTCCATCTAATCTATATATGCCCCCTGATTTTCAGGTGGGGTGGGCCTAATCCTCTCCTTTAATCCAATCAAATAGTCCAACATCACATCAGTTCGTAACTTTACGTAAACCATTACGTGGATGTAGCATTGCTCAAATAAGAAACCTCCCCCGCCATCCGCGCGGCAAAATCACCTCCTTTTTATTAATCTCGATTCTATAATTTTTTAGATCAATATAATTGAGATTTGTATAGATAGCACACAGGAGCAAAACCAAGTGGTACGGTTAAGGGCATCCACAATGTGTAGCCAAATGTGAAAATAGCTTTTGGCATCGTGGGAACCATTGTGGACAGTGTTGCCAAAGCCAAAAAGATGGAACCAAAGCTCCCTGATTGATTGATTGAAGGAATAGAAAAATGCAACGTCTCTCCTCTTTCTCCCATGCTTGGACGCATGTAGTACAGTATAGAGCACAGAGTCTACTCCCCTGTCCCTTCTATCACAAATCACAAAGTAGTGAGGCATCAAATCACAAAAGCATGGACGAAGCAACCATCATTTCACTCTTTGGTGACTCCGCTTCTCCATCGTCTTCTTCGAGAAGCCATCTCACCGCATTAGTTACTCCTAGTAGTACTAGTAAAGGACTTCCTGGATGCAAATAAGGCGGTTGTCTCGGCTTGCAGGCGGCACTTGCGAACGACTTACCGTGGTCTCCCTCAATGGTGTTCTCCGTCGAACGCACTTCGCCAAACCACCAAAAAAATATCGTCGACCTCGCCGCAATGGGGAAGGAAGTCAAATATAGTTACTACCTCCATTTTTTTGTACACAAGGCCTGTATATGAAAATTACAATTTGCAAAGGGCCACTAACACTAATCGAGGCAAAATTGATGGGGTTAGCAACCAAGGATTACAATTTGCGGAAGTTAGAAGGTTGGTTTGCATGGCGCTGCATTAATCAAGCGATGAGGAGTGAGATGGTTAGCTCTTTGGTCTTTGGAGAAAAAAATACGCATTAATTGACACGTGAAACGAGGATTTTGTATCGATTAAATCCCGCAAAGGAAAACCCAGCCTTTCTTTTTTAACACCAGTACTCCTAGTACGTACTAAAAAGAAACGGAGGGAGTACGTACTTATCCTGTTTGAGTCTAGGCCTTGCATTGCCAAACTTCGCCACACATTTTTGCAAAGCTTGCCTAAAGTTTTCAAAATGAGAAGGAGGTCCACTTGCGCACGGCTATCGCGGTCGCACCACACCCTCACACGACCGATGCGCCAGGTGTCTTCCAGTTATTCGTTGTCGTTGCCGTGTCTTTCGCTTGCGTGTTGCAACTTGTTCATGTCATCCGCATCATGATAACAACAATTAAAATGTTTAGATTGTTGTTGCACCAAATTACTAATGCATATGGGGATTTACCGGATTTGTTGTTTGTTATATCCGGCCCCATTGAAATTGTTTAGATGGTGTAGTTTTGTTATGCCTCGCCTCTTTCCATGTTAATCAACATTTAATCTTGTTGGGTATATAACAAGAGAGAACTAAACAAGTCACGTGGTGTTTCGTCAATATGCAAAGGAGTTGCATATTGAGCTCCACTTAATTTGTAGGATTGCTTATGCACTTTGCCATGCCATGCCTCATTAAACCGGACATGCATCATACTTGACTATGCATCATGCCATGATTATGTGATGGTTGTTTACTATGTTGTGTGCTTCTTTCCGGTGTCGCTTCTTCGGGTTGGTTCCGATAATGTCGCGTTTGTGAGGTTTCGTTTGACTTTGTCCGCTTGTCTTCTTCATGGACTCGCTCTTCTCCCTTGCGGGATCTCAGGCAAGATGACCATACCTTCGAAATCACTTCTATCTTTGCTTGCTAGTTGCTCGCTCTGTTGCTATGCCTATGCCGCAATACCTACCACTTGCTATATCATGCCTCCCATATTGCCATGCCAAGCCTCTAACCCACCTTGTCCTAGCAAACCGTTGTTTGGCTATGTTACCGCTTTGCTCAGCCCCTCTTATAGCGTTGTTAGTTGCAGGTGAAGATGGAGTTTGTTCCTTGTTGGAACATGATTTTCATGTTGGGATATCACAATATCTCTTATTAATTAATGCATCTATATACTTGGTAAAGGGTGGAAGGCTCGGCCTTATGCCTGGTGTTTTGTTCCACTCTTGCCGCCCTAGTTTCCGTCATACCGGTGTTATGTTCCTTGATTTTGCGTTCCTTACACGGTTGGGTTATAATGGGAACCCCTTGGCAGTTCGCCTTGAATAAAACTCCTCCAGCAAGGCCCAACATTGGTTTTACCATTTGCCACCTAGCCTTTTCTTCCCCTTGGGTTCTGCAGACTCAAGGGTCATCTTTATTTAAACCCCCGGGCCAGTGCTCCTCTGAGTGTTGGTCCAACCGGTTAGCTGCCGGTGACCACCAGGGGCAACTCTGGGCTGGCCTACCGGAACCTTGGACAATCCGGTGTGCCCTGAGAACGAGATATGTGCAGCTCCTATCGGGATTTGTCGGCACATTCGGGTGGCTTTGCTGGTCTTGTTTTACCATTGTCGAAATGTCTTGTAACCGGGATTCCGAGCCTGATCGGGTCTTCCTGGGAGAAGGAATATCCTTCGTTGACCGTGAGAGCTTGTGATGGGCTAAGTTGGGACACCCCTGCTGCCTGTGATGAACAACACCTATGGAATCACAAGAATCCCTACTACGGTTGCAGGGCGCGGGGTCATGAGAAGAGCAGATCAAGCAGATGGCACACGGTTCGTTTATCCAGGTTCGGGCCGCGGGGATGCGTAAAACCCTACTCCTGCTTTGGTGGATTGTATATATGTGTTCTTGAGCTAGCTATGGGGCGTGAGGAGCTCCAAAAAGCCGAATCCTTCTCCTGGTCGCCTCGGGCCTCCTTTTATAGGAAAAGGGGTAGCCACAGTGGCACACATGAGGTGGAAAGGGAACAGTGATGCGAGGTTATCCCTCGCATTACATGACAAGGCGCATTTAATGCGTCTTGCCCAGGTGTCCTTGCTTTATCGGGGACGGGGGAGAGCCCTGTCTCGTTCGTCGCCGCTCCCTCTCGTGTTGACACGCGCCTTGGACAGCGGCGCCCGCGGTGCCATGTAGGCAGGCAGGCAGCTGAGGTGGCGCAGTGGTAGGTTTCCACGAAGATCTGCATGCCGCCATGTAGGTGCCTGCCCAGCTGGTTGGGTCGGCAGCTGCATGCGAATGGCGGTGGAGGTTTGACTAGCGTGGGCCTGATGGGGGCCCTATGGGTGTTCTCGGCAAGGGCCTTGCCGTGGCGCTGCGCTTCCCATGAGTGGCTCGGCATGGGGAGGCGTGTGTGACGTGGGCGGCATGCGTGGGGCTGAGCCCTGCATGCATGTGCCACGTCGTAGTAAAGGGGGTGGTTCGCGCCTTCCCCATGAACGGAGGAAGGCGTGGAGGTGCGGCCCATTTACTGAACGGGGCCGAGGCATGGTTTTCAAGGCGTCCACTCCCCACGATCACGGAGTGGGGAGAGGTCGCCTCACCCATCGCCTCGGTCCTGCACGCCCGCCACATGGCTCTCATGCGCCTGGGGTAGCAAACGGTGGAGGCGGGAAACCGGGGCGCCGCGGGCTGGGGCGGCGGGTCGGTTCCAGTTCCCTGCGCCTTCCGCGTCTTGATTGGCTGAGCGGGGCAGCCGAGCCCCCACCCCGTTCCTTTATAAAGAACGGGGGGGGATGGTGTCCCGCATTCCTTCATCTCCTCCTTCCTTCAGCTTCTGCTCCATCCCTTCCATCCGTCATGGAGAGAGGGAATCCTGGTCCTTCAACGGTGGCGGCGAGGGTCGCCGCTCGACAACGCATCCCTCCTTCTCCTGCGCCCGCGGCGGCAGAGCTAGCCGCGAGGGGAAGGGGGCGAGGCTGTGGGCGAGGCCGAGGCGCTTGGGGAAGAGGAGGAAGGGGCGACGCGCCGGCCTCGCCTCCGCCGGCAGTTCCTCCCCCCATGGAGGGCCATGTTGGGGATGACCCTTGCGAGTTTTTCGCCAGGCTGTGCCGGCTGCCTCGCCATTGCCTTCGTCTCCCGACTCCATTCGCGCGGGAGATGGAGCTGGATCCGCCGGAGTCGTTGTGGCTGTGCATGAGGGGCTGCGGGATCAGTGGCACGCGGGCCCGCGTCGACTTCCCCGCCCCTCACGTGATGTATCTTCGTCGGGGATGGAAGACGTTCGCCCATATCCACCGCTTGACGGAGGGGCTCACTCTCCATTTTAAACTGCTGGAGGGTGGCCTTCTCTCCGTCAAGGTCTTTGGGTGCTTTGGGACCCGTGCAAGGTGCTGCGTGGAGAGCTCTTCTGATAGTGAAGACTCCTCCTCGGGCGGGAGTGACGAGGAGGACAGCGGCAGCGACGACGAGGGTAGTAGGCGGCAGGATGACGGGTCCGATTAGGCGTCGGGTGTCGCTCCGCACGGCACCGGCGACCCCATCATCCGCGTCGCCGGCTCCCTGAACTTCTCGGGGTCGTCTCCTTGGGCGGCTGGCATTGGGAGGCTGCGGAAGAGGAAGAGGGTGGGCGGCAAGGCCGTCAAGTCGGAGTACGCGGGCACCGACGCCTTCGACGCGTGCTAACGTCCTGCCGCCTCGTCTTCGAGCTCTGCTTCCGGCGCCGCCATCACCATCCAGCCCTCGGACGGCCACCGAGATGTTCTCTTGGTGTCTTCTACCGCCCGTAGCTCACCCAGGCGCCCCTTTTACCCTTTTCGTCTCCTTGACCTGCCTCCTGTGGAGAAGGACAAGAAAGGGATTACGGGCACCTTATCTCTTTTTAGTTTGTAAGCCTTTGGGCCTTAGCTGAATTTAAAACTTGTAATCCCATTATTCATGTTTTTCATTCCCTATGGACTGTACCTGAGTGGAATGTTTTTAATGAAAAAGGGATGTTTGCCGGGTCATTTGTTTGTGGGTAGAACCCACGACAAGGAGTAAATCCTTGATATCTTTAAGACAAACATTTCCTTGCCCGGCAACAGGCCTTGCCGTCTCCCCACTTCGCTCGACCTTTCTCACACCTTTGGTGGAGGCAGGGATGAGGTGGGTTCAGGCTCCTTGTTTCATCCTCTCGCTGCCGCGACTACAACCAAACCTGGCCCCAGGAACGAGCCCTAGGGCCTAGAGTTAGGGGAGCACGGTAGCTTTAGGAAAAACGAGGTTTCACATACCTCAGTCCATAAGGGAGTGCATGATAAGGGATGAAGAACTTATCTGAAGCTGTAGCCCCGGCAACTCTGGTTTGTCGTGGGTGAATCTTTGCTCTTGCAGCCCCCGGCAATACTGGCTTGCCGTGGTCTAGATGCTGGTCTGTCCCGCTTCCCTTTTCCTCCCCAAGTGGTTCGGCACGGATATCCGTGTGTCCTGTGAACCAAAGAAGACAAAAGAAAGACAAAGAGACACACACTCGGCCTCTAAGCTAGGGGTTAGTCGCCGCTAAGCACTATCAACCCTAACCAAGGACGAGACTCGACCTAGCATGCATGATAGGACTTAGGGCGCCAGCGCTTCATTTATTTGTGCTCAGGGTCTGCGCCTGGCTTTGTACAAAGGGTCACATGCATCTTCGGCAATGCTTGTACAAAAGGTGGCTTGCCGGGGGGCCCGACAAGCCGCGCCTCACGGGTAAAACTTGCGAAGATGCTCAATGTTCCAGGAGTTACTCACCAGAACGGCATCCTCGGTCTCCAGGCGGACTGCGTCGGGCCTGGTGACTCGTATTACCCGATAAGGGCCTTCCCACTTTGGCGTCAACTTGTTGGAATTCTTGGCCAATTGAACATGCCGAAGAACAAGGTCGCCTTCCTCAAGGCTTCGGGCATGAACCTTGTGGCTATGGTAGCGGCGCAAGGCTTGCTGGTAGCGTGCTGCTCTCACAGCCGCCCGAAGATGATCTTCCTCAAGGAGCATTGCGTCATCTTGCCGCAGTTGCTCTTTCTTAAGCTCATCATAAGCAAGCACTCGAGGTGACTCATATATGAGTTCAGTGGGGAGAACTGCTTCTGCCCCGTATACCAGGGCAAAGGGTGTCGGTGGCTCGATTTGGCGTCGTCCTGATCGACCAAAGAACCGTCGGTAACTCATCAATCCAGCGCCTTCCACTCTTGTGCAGCCTGTCAAAGGTCTTGGTCCTTAATCCTCGTAGTACTTCAGCGTTTGCCCTCTCTGCTTGACCATTACTCTCTGCGTGAGCAACGGAAGCGAAACAGACTTTGCTGCCAAGGTCTTGGATATATTGCATGAAGGTGCGGCTTGTGAACTGTGTACCGTTGTCGGTGATGACCCTGTTGGGTACACTAAAACGGCACACTAGTCCCTTGAAGAACTTGACGGCTGACTGAGTTGTGACCTTCCTTACTGCCTCCACCTCCGGCCACTTTGTGAGCTTGTCGATTGCAACGTATAAGTACTCAAAGCCCCCGACAGCGCGGGGGAAAGGGCCCAGTATGTCGAGCCCCCAGACCAAGAAGGGCCAGGAGAGAGGAATGGTTTGAAGGGCTTGACCTGGCTGATGAAGCTTCTTTGAATGGAACTGACACGCTTCACACCTGGTGACTAGTGTCGTCGCATCCTAGAGGGCGGTGGGCCAGAAGAAGCCTTGCCGGAATGCCTTGCTAGCAAGGGCCCTTGACCCGATGTGGGATCCACATATGCCTCCGTGTATCTCCGCCAACAGCTCCAGTCCTTCCTCCCGAGGGATACACTTCAATTTCACACCGTTCGGCCTCTTTCTGTACAGGACGTCATCGACGAACTGGTACATGGTAGAGCGACGGGCTACTTTTTCCGCTTCTTCCTGCTCTTCAGGAAGTTCCCTTGTTTGGAGGAACCGGACGGTATGCTGTGCCCACGCTGGAGCCTGGGGCTCGACGGCGAGGACTAAAGGCATTTCCTCCGCTATAGGAATGGTTGTCTTGACGGCAAGAGCTCGACGCTCCGATGGAGCTAGCCGTCCTGTGGCGGGCTCAGTGTCCCTGGCAACATCCTTGCCGGCGGCTCCGGGGAGCTCAGCGGGAAAGTACTTGCCGGGTCCTGATTTCCTCCTCTTGTTCTGCTCTGTTGATGGATCAACGGATGGCTGAGTTAGCTGGAGCACAAAGGTACCTGGTTCCACAGGTAGCTTGAGGGCAGCGCATTTTGACAGGTAATCAGCGATATCGTTCTCCGCTTGGGGAATGTATTCAGCCTGTATACCATCGAAACGCTCTTCCAGCTTTCTCACTTCATCGACGTAGGCCTTCATCAACGGGCTCTGGTAGTCCTTGTTGACTTGCTTGACGACAAGCTGCGAGTCGCCCCTGACGATGAGCTTCTTGATTCCAAGGTCCGCCGCGATCCTAAGACCGGCAAGCAGCCCTTCGTACTCTGCCATATTGTTTGTTGACACCTCCCTGGGGAAGTGCATCTGGATCACGTACTTGAGGCGCTCTCTGGTGGGCGCGACAAGTAGTACGCCAGCCCCGGCGCCGTGTAAGGAGAAAGCTCCATCAAAATACATGATCCAACTGCAACTTGCCTCCTTGCCGGGGAGAGCAGTCTCTCAGACTTCTTCATCAGGTGTCGCGGTCCATTCTGCAATGAACTCTGCCAGGAATCGGCTCTGAATCGTCGAAGTACTTTCAAACTTGAGGCCAAAGCTGGACAGCTCCATTGCCCATTCCACAACTCTTCCCGTTGCATCTGGATTGTGCAATATCCGTTGCAGAGGGAGGCGAGTGACGACAGTGATCTCGTGTGCCTGGAAGTAGTGATGTAGCTTCCTCGAGGCCATAAGAAGGCCGAAGAGCAGTTTCTGCACGCCGGAGTAGATCGGGTGCTGCATCATTTTCTTCTTCGGCGGCACTTCAACTGGCCGTGTTGTCTCTGCATTTGTGGTGTTGGGCTCTATCGCCGCCATTACCTTGTCGCCAACCTCTCTCTGCACCACTAGTGCGGCGCTGATCACCTGGTTCATTGCCGCCAGGTATAGTAGCAACGGCTCCTATGGCCTAGGCGCAACCAGTATCGGCGCGGAGGAGAGGTACTTCCTCAAATCTTGCAATGCTGCTTCGGCTTCTGGCGTCCACTCCATCGGGCCCGCCTTTTTCAGGATCTTGAAAAAGGGAAGGGCGCGCTCGGCAGACTTGGAAATGAATCTACCCATGGCGGCGACGCAACCAGCAAGCCGACGCACATCCTTGATTCGCTTGGGTGCTTCAATCTACTCTATAGCCTTGATCTTGTCCGGATTGGCCTCTATCCCACGCTGTGACACAAAGAACCCGAGAAGCTTGCCGGACGGGACGCCAAAGACACACTTCTCAGGGTTCATCTTGAGATTGATCTTGCGCAGGTTTGCAAATGTTTCTTGCAAGTCCGGTATGAGGGTTTCCCTGTCCTTGGTTTTGACCACTATGTCATCCATATAAGCTTCCATATTTCTATGGAGTTTGGGTTCAAAACAAATCTGGACCGCCCTCGCAAATGTCGAACCAGCACTCTGTATGAAACAATACGTACCACATGGGGTGATGAATGTTTTCTTCTCTTCGTCTTCTCTTGTCATGAAGATCTGGTGGTAGCCGGAGTAGGCATCAAGGAATGACAACAGATCACACCCAACTGTGGAGTCAACAATCTGGTCGATGCGCGGCAACGGGGAGGGGTCCTTAGGACAAGCCTTATTGACATCTGTGTAATCAATACACAGCCTCCACTTCCCATTAGCCTTGCGCACTACGACCAGATTGGCCAACCACGTTGGATGGAGCACTCTTCTTACCAAACCAGCTGCTTCCAGTTTCCGGATCTCCTCTATGATGAACTCACTTCGTTCCAAAGCTTGCTTTCTGACCTTTTGCCTGACGGGCCGGGCATGAGGACAGACGGCAAGGTGGTGCTCAATCACCTCCCTGGGAACGCCGGGGATGTCGGAAGCTTGCCATGCAAACACATCGACATTCGCCCGCAGGAAGGTGACGAGCGCGTCTTCCTATTTGTCGTCAAGGGTGGAGCTTATGGTGAAAGCTCCTCCTGTGATGTCCTCATGGACAGAAACCTTCTTGGTTCCCGGCGGTATGGCCCTGGGCTTCTTGTTTCCGCTGGTGGAGCTCTCTGGCACGTCCTCGACGGGAGCGCTACACTCCGAAGAGGTGCGCTTGCCGGAGTGGGTGTCCGAGGTCTCACCGGTCTTCTTCTTCCCTCCCAGGGTCCCAGCGGCAGGAGCAAGTGCCCTAGTGGTGGCAGCTGCTGCAACTGCTTGCTGGTATAGTTGGTCAGCGCAAATCAGCGCATCTTTCTTATCGGAGGGGATGGTGATGATCGTCACAGATCCTGGCATCTTCAGGATATTGTAGGCGTAGTGTGACGCCGCCATGAACTTGGCCAGTGCTGGGCGGCCAAGGATCCCGTTGTAGGGTAAGGGGATCTTGGCAACATCAAACACGATCCTCTCCGTCCTGTAGTTCAGATCGCTTCCAAAAGTCACGGGCAGCGTGACCTTTCCTCTCGTGGTATTTCTCACGGGGGGCTTGCGAGCCGACAGATGCTACAAGGGCTTAGTGTGTGGGTAGGATTGCTGCTGATAGGACCGGGAGCGGGTATGCGAGTAGCACGCGGTGGTTTACCCAGGTCCGGGGCTCTCCGGAGAGATAATACTCCTACTCCTGCATGTCTGAGTATATCTGGTATATTTGGTACACAGTCGCTCCTAGAGCTGTATCTAAAGCCAGTGCCATAGGCATCTGACTTGGTAAATGTATGCATGTGGTATGCTAGTGGCCGTGAGAGCATGGGTGCTCTAGTGGCCATGAGAGTGTGTGTGCGTGAGGGAAATCCATCCTCCCTGGATGGATGGATGTGTAGTGTATATATAGTGTGGAGCTAGCTTGAGGTGTAAGCTATATGGGTAGCTTAGGAAGTAAGCTAGGTAGTGGCCTTGGATGTAAGCTACCTTGGGTAGCTTACATGCCAAGCCAGGTAGGCGTGGCTAGTGGCATGGCACATGTCATGCTTGTCCCCTGGGATACTTTATAAATCAGTACCCAGGGGACACGGTACACTATAGATGATGGCACCGCGGTACGGTTGTCTCGTCGATGTCGGGTCGGGCTGCAGTCGGCAGCCGGCTGGTTGGCGTAGTCGGCGGCCGGCAGTCAGTAGCCGGCCGGGAAGTGCAGTCGGACGGGGAGCTGGCAGGAGCGGCCGGGCAGTCGGACTGAGGGGCTTTGCTAGCCCCGATGTCTTGAAATATCTTCTTGCCGTCTTCGGGGTATCCGTGTCCCATTACACCGACAGTAGCCCCCAAGCCTCCGGGCAACTTGGCAAAGTTGGGCGGAGGTTTTTTGGCAAATGTTCATGAAAATGTTCATAAAAAAAGAAAGGACAAAGTTAGTCCATGCAGATATATCGAATGTTTGCTTTTAGCATTGAAAGTTTTATGCGGAGGGTGCCGACTCAGTTTCGTCCGAGCCCCCTTAATCATTTTCGTGTTCCCTCCACTTCTTAGCTTGTGCTCTTGCTTGCCGGACAGCCGCTCCGCTGTCTATGGCTGAGAGTGGGCCGCAAAGTGGAGTGTACAGTACTCAGAGTCTGGGAGCAGATTCAACCGAGTAGATACTTGTAAAGGAAACGACTGGGTTGCCCGAACCGTTTTTCTTCCCAGACGTTTTTCGCGTGGGTGGCCTCCAGCATCCACTCTTGCTATTCAGACAGCCGCTCTGCGGTCTGTGACTGAGAGTGTGCCTTTGGTACCACGCACGGTACTAAGCCGTCTGCGGGAACTAACGTCTCAGGCCAAGCAGCCAGCCCCCGGGCCAACTCTGGCTGGCACCGGGGCAAACAGTGATGCTACTGTAATAAAATGCGGAGATAGCCCCCGAGGAACACTCGGGGTTATCCGTGCTTGCGTAGTGCAAAAATATGCGGGTGAGGAGCTCACATTGATTTTCGTGTAGTCGCGGTCGTCGAAGATAGTCGGCGCGACTCGGCACACGCAGAGTGTGCCAGCGCACCCACTAGGTGTAGGGCCGACTGCTGAGCAGTCGGGCCGGATCTTCCGGTAGCTGTTTTGTCTTATTTCTCGCGGGGGCACGTCAGCGCACCCGCTGGGTGTAGCCCCCGAGATTCGGGCCGACTGCTAAGCAGTCGGGCCGGATCTTCCGGCAACTACCTTGTCTTCTTCTCTTGCGGGGCGCGTCAGAGTACCCGCTGGGTGTAGCCCCCGAGATTCGGCCGACTGCTGAGCAGTCGGGCCGGATCTTCCGGCAACTACCTTCCGTTCTTCTTTCGCGGGGGCGCGTCAGCGCACCCGCTGGGTGTAGCCCCCGAGATTCGGGCCAACTGCTGAGCAGTCGGGCCGGATCTTTCGGCAACTACTTTGTCTTCTTCTCTCACGGGGGCGCGTCAGCACACCCGCTGGGTGTAGCCCCCGAGATTCGGGCCGACTGCTGAGCAGTCGGGCCGGATCTTCCGGCAACTACCTTGCGTTCTTCTTTCGCGGGGGCGCGTCAGCGCACCCGCTGGGTGTAGCCCCCGAGATTCGGGCCGACTGTTGAGCAGTCGGGCCGGATCTTCCGGCAACTACCTTACGTTCTTCTTTTTCTTCTGCAGTCGGTTGAAGGGAGGACCCCGACATGGCAGTCGGGCTCTTTGCAGCCGGCCGGATAGCCAACGGTCGGACGCATATCTGGCGGTCGGACGCATTTTTTTTTGGAGCGAGCCTGACTTTTCTTTTTCTCCCAACCGGCCTCTCCCTCTTTTTTCTTTTCTTTCACCGCCCGCGCAGTCGGCAGGAGCGGGACGGCAGCAGTCGGCACCCGGGCCGCGGCAGAAGCCGGCACGCCGGGTTGCGGGGGAGCCCGCCGGCATGGGAGCCGGCCGGCCGGGTGCGCACGGAGCCGGCAGGGCGACGTGAGTCCCGCGGGCGCGCGGCTGTAGGCATGGCTTGGGCAGCAGTCGGCGCTGCGGCGATGCAGAGCCGGCCTGACGCAGGCGGAGCCGGCAAGGCGAGCGGGGTGTGCAGGACGGCCTGCCGCAGACAGAGGGGTGCAGCCTGGGGCAGGGAAGGCCGGGCGCAGAGCCGGCGCGATGCCCGGAGTCGGTGGGCGAGCGAAGCCGGCCAGAGGAGGAGTCGGTTGAGGTGCGGGCGGAGCCGGTGCAGGGCGCGCTCGCGAGGCGGCCAAGCGAGGCGAAGCGAAGCCGGCACAGGTGAGGAGTCGGACGCGGGGGCTCCGGCGACCCGACGGAGCCAGCAGCCGGCCCAGGCGGGGAGTCGGCCAGCGGCGATGGTGGACGCCGGAGCCGGCCGGAGCGGGCGGCATGGTGGAGCGGACGCACGGCGCGAGGAGGACCCAGCGCTCGAGGCTGGGGGCCGGAGTTGGACCCGGCGGGCACGCGGACCCGGCCGCGGGGAGGCGGCGGGGAGGCCGCGGGCAGGCCGGACCCGGCGCGGAGGCCGGACTCGGCGCGGGGAGGCGGCGTGGAGGCCGGCCCCGGCGCGGGGGGTCGGCGCGGAGGGAGGCGGCCCGGGCGAAGCCGGCGGGCGCGACGGGAGGCGGCGCAGCGCGGGCACGGGGCGGGCCCGGCAACACGCCGAGCCGGCCGGAGCCATGAGGGCCGGGCCGGGATGGGACCACAGCCGGCGCGGGCGGAGCAGCACGGAGGGGCGCAGCCTGGGCGCGGAGATGGCGGCAGCGACGCGAACGCAAGCCGGTGGGCGGGCAGGCGAAGCAGGCAGGAGGAGGTGCCATGGAGGGGTGGACGCTGGCGGGAGCCGGCGCAGCCGGGTGCGGAGCTGGGCGCGCGGGAGGCGGCAGGCACGACGCGGAGGACACGGCGCACGTGCGATGCGGAGGCGGCCAAGCGCAGCCGGGCGCGAAGAAGGCGGCTGTGGGAAGGCAGCCGCCAGGCATGGGGAGCAGCCGCCAGCCGGCGGCAGATCTTGCACGCACGGGCGAAGTCGGGGGGGAGGCGAGGCGCGGAGCCGGCACGCATGGGGGTGCAGCGGCGGCCTGCCTCCGACAGTCCAGCAGGGCGGAAGCAGGGCAGCAACCCAAGAGGCCGCAGACGCGCACCCACGTTGCCGTGCATAGGGACATGGAGAGGCGGTATGAGTCGATGCGAGTACGCATGGGCGGACCACAGGCGAGCCAGGGTGTGCTACGCGCGAGCAGACAAGGGCGGAGGCAAGCTTTGTGTATTGGTATGATACGGGAAGTGTGCAGGCAATATCTCGCTTGCATCTAGCCATTGCACGAGAAGTGTATGAATGGAGGAACGACACGCAGCCCAGAGGGGAGCAGACGTGCGGCCGTGGATGGACACGGCCGACGGAGGCGAGGCACAGCGCGCGGCGCATGCGGACGGACGACCGGTGCTGAGTTGGTGAAGACGAAGATGGCGAAGCCGATGGCGAGGACACGCAGTCCCACACGGCCGCTCCGAGGGCGGGTCGAAGTCGAGCCCCCGAGCGCTACCGGAGAGACGGCGCGATGCCGCGGCGGAGATGACGAAGATGGTCCTGCCCGGACAGCGAAACCAGCAGCAGCGTGGTAGCATAGTAGTAGTACCGCCCCACGGTGGGCGCCAACTGTCGTGGTATTTCTCACGGGGGGCTTGCGAGCCAACAGATGCCACAAGGGCTTAGTGTGTGGGTAGGATTGCTGCTGATAGGACCGGGAGCAGGCATGCGAGTAGCACGCGGTGGTTTACCCAGGTCCGGAGCTCTCCGGAGAGATAATACCCCTACTCCTGCATGTCTGAGTATATCTGGTATATTTGGTACAGAGTCGCTCCTAGAGCTGTATCTAAAGCCAGTGCCATAGGCATCTGACTTGGTAAATGTATGCATGTGGTATGCTAGTGGCCGTGAGAGCATGGGTGCTCTAGTGGCCATGAGAGTGTGTGTGCGTGAGGGAAATCCATCCTCCCTGGATGGATGGATGTGTAGTGTATATATAGTGTGGAGCTAGCTTGAGGTGTAAGCTATATGGGTAGCTTAGGAAGTAAGCTAGGTAGTGGCCTTGGATGTAAGCTACCTTGGGTAGCTTACATGCCAAGCCAGGTAGGCGTGGCTAGTGGCATGGCACATGTCATGCTTGTCCCCTGGGATACTTTATAAATCAGTACCCAGGGGACACGGTACACTGTAGATGATGGCACCACGGTACGGTTGTCTCGTCGATGTCGGGTCGGGCTGCAGTCGGCAGCCGGCTAGTTGGCGTAGTCGGCGGCTGGCAGTCGGTAGCCGGCCGGGTAGTGCAGTCGGACGGGGAGCCGGCAGGAGCGGACTGGCAGTCGGACTGAGGGGCTTTGCTAGCCCCGATGTCTTGAAATATCTTCTTGCCGTCTTCGGGGTATCCGTATCCCATTACACCGACATTTCCCTTAGGTTGGCTTCTTCCCGGGTTGACTCCCTGAAACGTGCCCGTCTCTTCGAGGTCTCCATCAGGAATCTGCAGTTTCTCGATCACGGCAAGCGAGATCAAGTTCAGACCGGCCCCGCCATCGACTAGCATCTTTGTCACCTTGAGGTTGAGTATTGTTGGTCAAACCAACAATGGCAAGCACCCGACGCAGTAGTGTGATCAGGGTGATCCTCAGTGTCAAAAATGATAGGTGTGTTGGACCACTTCAGCGGCCTTTGGGCATCAAACGACAGCTCTACCGCTGTAATCTCTCGCGCCCACTGTTTAAGCTGGCGGTGAGAAGTATGCAGCGAGGCGCCGCCGTCGACGCACATGGCCTCTGTAGCTTTCTGAAACTCTTGGTCGCCGGATTCGTCGTCCTCTTCGTGATCGTCGTCTTCTGGCTTTTTGTCACGGCCCCGGGCGGGCCTCTCTTGTTGTTTATCCTTGCCGCGACGGCCTGCCTGGCCGTCACGCTTCTTGCCGGACCCCTCAGCACTGTCTTGGCCCTTCTCCTTGTCCCGCCTCTCATATTCAGCCCTTTGCTTCTCAGCGAGGAGCTCAACCTGTTGGCAGTCTTGGAGAGCGTGGCCTTTGGTGCGATGGATCTTGCAGTATCGCTTGTTGGAGTTTCCTGGCTTCTCGGCAACCACCAAGGCCCGGCAGGTGACACATCCGGCAACTTCCTTGTCGGGGTCATCTGCCTTGGTTTTCTTGGTGGAGCCGGTGTCGTCAGATCCCTCGACGGCAAGCACAGCTTTACCTTTGCGCTTCCTATTGCGGCGCCGGCCCTTCTTCGCCGGGGCGGCAGTATCTTCATCTGAGGAGTCGGTTTCCATGCCGGCGTCTTCGCCGGGGTACTTCCTTCCCTCTTCAGCCCGGGCACATCTGTCAGCAAGAACATAGAGTTCTGCTACATCTTTCACCTTGTTCATTGCCAGCTCTTCGCGTATCTTGCGATTACGCACGTTCTGATGGAACGCGCTGATGATGGTGGCAGGGTGAACATCAGGGATATTGTACTGTATCCGGCTGAACCTCTGTATATACTTGCGGAGACTCTCGCCTCCCTTCTGGGGAATGACGTGCAGGTCGCTCGCTTGGCCATGGGCTTGGTGGCCTCCAGTAAAGGCGCCCACAAACTCATGGCACAGATCCAACCAGGAGGAAATAGAGTCTACCGGCAAGTGCATCAACCATGACATGGCGTTGGGTTTAAGAGCCAACGGAAAGTAATTCACAAGCACCTTATCGTCGTGGGCTCCGGCAGCTTGCATCACAATGGTGTAAATGCTGAGGCACTCGGACGGGTGGGTCTTGCCGCCGTACTTTTCGCCCACGTCAGGTTTGAAGGTGCGGTGAGTGGGCCACTGGAACTGCCGCAGCTCACGGGTAAAAGACGGACAGCCTACCTCGTAAGGTAGGCCTCCAGGGCTCTCCGGTGCCGGGTGGTTCACAGTGGGCCCTGCTCGCCTGTCTGACTGGTGGCGCGCTCCACGCCGGTGCTCAATAGTGGTTCAAGCATCTTCATATTCTCGTTCCCGAAGGACTTGGCGCTGGTCACGGTGGGTCCGAGGGTCGAACGACGCTATGGAGATTTCGTCGCCCGCAATGTCCCGACAGGCTGCGTCCGCGGTACCAGGCGAGGAGGAGGCGAGTGCACCGTGGTCGCGGCGCCGCCAGCTTTCCTGCCACTCGTGCATGGGACTCCGTCAGAGCGTCGACCCGGGGGCTCCACCGGACTTGGTTCGTCTTTGTTGGCCACCGCAACAAGGCTTCGGATAGTGGCTCTCCATTCGTCGAGTTTCCCCGTAGTGGGAGGAAAATCGAGGAGCAACTGCGCGTGTGCCATGGCTTCTGCTGGCGTTGGTGGCAGCGAAACCTGCACGGATCGCGACGCACTTCGACTTCTGACCATGTCAGAAGGAGCTCTATCACAACCCCGCGGTCGCATGCCATCTTCACCAGCGCCTCGGCGAGCGGGCAAGTCTTCTACCTCCCGAGAGTGGCGCTCGGGGCTCTTCCCGTGGCGATGCCCGGGGTCTTCGGCGTGATTGCGCCGTTTGTCGCGCGCCGTTTGAGAGGAGGGCACCGTCGGCGCCGGTGTGGGAGTCCTGGAGGCCCTCGCATCGCCTTCGGGCGGGGCGGTAGCGATCTTAGAAGGCCCCGCCCCACCCACGGAGGGCCTGGCTCCGTCTTTGGATTTGGCGGCGTGCGGCCCGTTACCAGGCGCACGAACATCGCCGCCTCTCAAAGTCTGGCTGCTCGGACAGTGTTGGTGTTCGTGAACGGCGCCCCGGGTCCTTTCTATGACCGGTCCGCTGCTCGCCCGCGTTGAGACGGGATGTCCAGCTTCCGACGGGCCAACCGCCACCGTCGTCTTCTTCTTGGGCGCCATGACGATGAAGAAGCGTCGAGCTAACTACTAAAGTCGATTCACACAACTGCGCCCCCTGGCGCGCCAAGGATGTCGGTGATGAACGACACCTATGGGATCACAAGAATCCCTACTATGGTTGCGGGGCGCAGGGTCGTGACAAGAGCGGATCAAACAGATAGCACACGGTTCGTTTATCCAGGTTCGGGCCGCGGGGATGCGTAAAACCCTACTCCTGCTTTGGTGGATTGTATATCTGTGTTCTTGAGCTAGCTATGGGGCGTGAGGAGCTCCAAAAAGCCGAATCCTTCTCCTGGTCGCCTCGGGCCTCCTTTTATAGGAAAAGGGGTAGCCACTGTGGCACACAGGAGGTGGAAAGGGAACAGTGATGCGAGGTTATCCCTCACATTACATGACAAGGCGCATTTAATGCGTCTTGCCCAGGTGTCCTTGCTTTATCGGGGACGGGGGAGAGCCCTGTCTCATCCATCGCCGCTCCCTCTCGTGTTGACACGCGCCCTGGCCAGCGGCGCCCGCGGTGCCATGTAGGCAGGCAGGCAGCTGAGGTGGCGTAGTGGTAGGTTTCCATGAAGATCTGCATGCCGCCACACAGGTGCCTGCCTAGCTGGTTGGGTCGGCAGCTGCATGCGAACGACGGTGGAGGTTTGACTGGCGTGGGCCTAATGGTGGCCCTATGGATGTTCTCGGCAAGGGCCTTGCCGGGGCCCCGGCAAGGGTCTTGCCGTGGCGCCTGCTGTCATCCCTGGCAAGGCTCTTGCCGAGGGCCTTGTGGTCCTCCTTGGCTGGGATCCCACCAAG
Source organism: Triticum monococcum (assembly GCA_034509565.1). Lineage (NCBI taxonomy): Eukaryota > Viridiplantae > Streptophyta > Magnoliopsida > Poales > Poaceae > Triticum > Triticum monococcum. The sequence goes on along the minus strand of CM067845.1, from coordinate 88,079,144 downwards.
GATCATCGTCTTCTAAAGGGTGTATCTGATCTTGAATGCCTTCACAAAGATCTGCATGCCACCACGGGGATGTCTCCCGAATCCTTGCCCCATGGGGGCAGTGGACTCAAGGGTGACTCACTCCGTAGATGTGGGGCGAGCTGCCACAGCAAGGGTCTTGCCGGGCTTGCTAGAACCGCCTCCCGGCAAGACCCTTTGTTCTTGGTCTTGGCGGGGATGATATTACTCTTTGTGGTCTTGGTCTTGGCATCATTCTGCTTCTCCTGAGCTTCGGCCTTACCTTGGCTCACCTCCTTTGCCTTGCCCAGTGTGGTGGTGCCCGTGGCTCAGACTGCCCGTGCATAGTTATAGGGGTACAAAAAGCGTACCCCTCTTTTTGTACACCGACACCTGCAGGGATTTGAACTTTCGAAAGCCGTGCCCGCAGTTATGGGCAGATGGGAATTTGTTAATGTACGGTTGTAGAAAACCTGAAACTTAACTTAATTAAAATACATCAATCGCGTGTGTAACCGTGATGGTCTCTTCTCGGCGGAGTCCGGGAAGTGAACACGGTGTTGGAGTTATGTTTGACGTAAGTAGTCTTGGATCACTTCTTGATCATAGTTTATCGATCGTGCCTTTGCCTTCTCTTCTCGCTCTCATTTGCGTATGTTCGCCACCATATATGCTAGTGCTTGCTGCAGCTCCACCTCATACCTTTTTACCCTTCCTATAAGCTTAAATAGTCTTGATCGCGAGGGTGTGAGGTTGCTGAGTCCCCGTGACTCACAGATACTTCCAAAACCAGCTTGCAGGTGCTGAGGATACCGTGCAGATGACGCAACCAAGCTCAAAGAGGAGCTCTATTAAGATCTTGTCCTTTGTGTTGATTCGTTATAGTCGATCAGTAGTGGAGCCCAGTTGGGACGATCGGGGATCTATGTAGCATTTGGGGTAGTCTTCTTCTATTTTGGTTCCGTAGTCGGACCTTGATTGTATCTGGATGATGTAATGCTTTATTCATGTATTGTGTGAGTGGCGATTGTAAGCCAACTATGTATCTCTTTCCCTTATGTATTACATGGGTTGTGTGAAGATTACCTCTCTTGCGACATTGCTTATAATGCGGTTATGCCTCTAAGTCGTGCTCCGACACGTGGGAGATATAGCCGCATCGTGGGCATTACAAGTTGGTAATCAGAGCCTTCCCCGACTTAGGAGCCCCCTGCTTGATCGAATCGCTGACATTGTTGAGTCTAGAAAATTTGTTTTGAGTCCTATAGGATTATATATATATCGGAGAGTAGGATTCTTTTTACTCCTTAGTCCCTTCATCACTCTGGTGAGGCATCCTAACGTAGAGTTTTGACTCTTCTCTTCTCAAATTTCACTAAAAAAATTTAGGTTCACACGGGTATCTTGGAATCGTTTCGATGGTTTTGTGACGAGAACATTGTTCTTGGTACCTCCTGACATTTAGGGGTTGTGGCAGTGTCCCGGGGAGTTGAGCTCTGAGGTGTTGTCGTCACAAATTTATCGTTGCAATTCTGGAATACCTGAGTTTCGCCGACATCGAAAATCTCTTTTATGCAGTTGTTGGTGAGATAACCTCGACGCCACCCAGTACTGGGGCGGGAGTTCGGGAGTATTGCCATAACTTGTATAACGGATGCTTTTCGAAGGTTGAGGTAAACGATTTCCGAAGGTTTCTTGGTTATGTGTTGAAGGATGGATACAGCTGGATGTCGGGTTTGCTAGTTTGGGTGAGATATTATGCTTCCCCTGTATCCCCAACACCTGATTGCATAACCGGGAAAGTTTCGGGAGTTTATAAGTGGGAATTCAAGTAGCTCCTAGGATATCTTTCCGACAGATGTATGATATGAAATTGGGGTTCGGCGTCTAGTGGTCCGCCTATCCAAGTTGGTTTTACAGTGGTCTCGTTGTGTCTTAAAGAGTCCTTGGCTATGCTTACTCGGGGATGCTTCGTATGTCATGTGCACTGCATTGTACATGAAGGTGTTGTACGATCGAGCCCGTGTAGGCCCCACCACGAAAACTTCGGACGAAATCTCTATCATATGTTTGTTCTGGCTTATTTTGCAAGCCAATCCTTTGTTCTTGTTTTCAGTTGTGGTATTCGAGTTGCTTCGAAGTCAAGTGTTGATTCCATACGTTCCCTAAGCGGTGTTCTCATACTCCTATGTGAATACTAATCCTTCTTGATAATCGAGATTGTCATGTCAATCCTTTTCATTGGTGTATTTCTCTTCAAGTGGATCCGATCATTTCAACATCCGCAAGGTCAAGTATCAGTTCTTCTCAACGGTGTTTATTTCATCCGTCTCCAAGTTGCCTTTGTTTTTCCCACCCTCCCACCCTTGTTTCTTCAAGGACTCAGATTTCTTATTCAAGTATCCTTTTATTGATGGGAAGCCTCTCCATTCCTTTCTTTCAATGTTCTTACCCGGTGGTTCTCATGAAGATGCTCCACAAGTTTATTATTCTTCCTGCTCTTTTCTTCTCCGGTGGATTAAATTCAAGCTTTGGTTTTGAAAATAGTCCTTTCTATTGCCCAATGCTTTTTTCATGTCGGTGCACCTCATAATCATCCACTCCTCGTTATTCATTTGTTTTGGAGTGCTGAAGATATCTCAGAAGACTCGCCTTGTCTTTCAAGACCAGTTCAACCTATTTCGAGGTTGTTACCTCATTCTAGCCATTTAATTCAACCCGCGAAATCTTCCTTTTAAATTGTTCAATGGTGTATCTTTTGAGTGGGCCCTAACCCACAGGTCTTTTCCCAGGATCTTACCTGACTCTTCTTATTTTCCCGGAGCTATTCTCAAATCTTTCAAAGTTTGACGTAAGAATGAATTACCATCAGTCAAATGTCCTTCTCCAAGATCTTTCACATTTTTTTCATTGTTGGTTCAACCTTTCTAATTTTCATTCCGGAGTGCCTCAGCAATTCTTGGTGGCATTTCTCGTTGTCATTCTCGGATTTTGAAGACTGAAGAAGAGTTTTTCCTCCATATCTTATCTGTTCTCTCAAAGATTCGTGGTTCTAATTTGACGCCATCCTCTCATAATTGTTTTGATTGTGGGAATTCTTTTCATCCATCCGGAGCATTTCAAGAGTCTTTCAGTTTGTTTATCCGAAGGCCATCATTTCGGGATTATCCATTCCAGCTTTCAGGTATGATTCTCTAAATCTTACCGATGCATCATTCAAGTTTTCTCTAATCAGCTCGTGATCTTTTCGTTCACTTGTATCAAAATCCCCTCAAGCATCTTCGTTCATGTGCTAATTCTTCTCGGTGTTTCTCTATCTTTGCCTTGATCGTTTTCAATTCTTACGGTGGTTCGTTCAAGAGTTCTTCTCCTTCGTTGTCATATAGTTTCATTCGTTCTTCATCCTACCGGTGGATCATCGAAGACCGTCTCAAGTTTGCGCCATATCTCTTCTTAATACTTTCTACGAGAATAAGTAGTATGTCAAATCCGTTACTTTTCATCAATTTAAATTGGTGAAGGATAAGCATAATGTAATTCGTATTCTTGTTTCATCGAGTAAATTCAATTCCTTATTTCGGAGGTTCATCAAAATTCTTGATTTCAATTGTTCATCTTTCTTTCCGGAGTGCCAAGTTTTCTTGGTTAGGTCATTGCTAAGCTCCATCTAATCATTGCAAGGCTTCAACCTTATTCTTTTCATCCTTCATTTCGTTTGTTCATTCTTTTGATTACCGGAGATCTTCATGGAGGTTCTACATGTTGGTTCATCAAGGAGTTAATTCATTCTCGAAGTGTTCATCAAGATTCTTTTCAGAGGAGCTCAAGTATTCTTCATCTTGCATTCCAAAGTGCAATTCTTTCATATCTCATCTTTTGAGGTGGTGTTATGTCATTCTTGATAATTTGAGTTCATGTTTCATGATTCACATGTTGTTAAGAATGAGGTATTTTAAATCTATCAATCTCTTCATTGGAGTTATCTTGGGTTATATTTCACCTAAAACCTTCCCTAAGGAATGTTGCTATTTATGGTGTTTATCGATGATCCATGTTTCCTCCTATTCTCGCGATGAAAGATGTTTTCATCTCTCCATCTCTCTCAAGCAAGCTATTGTTTTCGTTTGTAGCGGGTTTTCACCTCAAGTTTTTGAGATGTTTTCCATAAGCCCTCAACAAGCTTGTTCTTTTCGTTGTTGATTTCCCAAAAACTTTGTTCAATCCTTATTTTTAAGGATGCTCTCTCAAATTCATTTGAGGTAGAACATGTTGTTTTCTTCTGCATTCTTCTCATTGCATTCTTTCATTTCTTCCGGAGGCTTGGTGATGTTGCTCTCTTCGTCCTATAATCTCATTTTGCCAACATCATATGCTTTTTCCTTTGCTTATCCGTTCAACTGGAGTGTCGTGTTTTCATTCTAGTTCTCTCTTCTTATCAAGTTTTACCTCCTTTCTCAACCGGAGTGCTGTCTGAAATCTTTCTTACCCCCTTGTGACATTCTTTCAATAGTTCCGGAGGCAGCGTGTTGTTGATTTCATCAAGTATCCTCTCATCTTGTCAAGTTCTTGCTAATTCCTTCCATTTGCAGTCGGAGTGCTGTACAAATTATATCATTCTTTTACCTCCTCTATCTTGTTTTAACTAGATAGTTGTCGTAATTGATCTTTATCGTTCCTTCTGCATCTCGTTTCGTCCGGAGTGCTTGCATGTACTTCTTGTCCTTTGTAACACTTTTCTTATACCTTTCAACCTACAAGGTTCTTGTTCTTCTTTTCTAACGGAGTGTTTTCAACTTTGTTCATCTCCATTGTATTCTTTTCTCGAAATTGTTTAAACTCTCAAGGTTCTTGGTTTCACTCGTTTGTCAAAGAAGCAACTTTATTTTACCTCTTCCTCTTCCGTTTTTCCCTCCGGTGCCATTCTAGATCTCGGGACGAGATCCTCTCGTAGTGGTGGAGTGTTGTGATACCCCGAGACCGATACGCCAGGTGTCTTCTAGTTATTCGTTGTTGTTGCCATGTCTTTCGCTTGCGTGTTGCAACTTGTTCATGTCATCTGCATCATGATAACAACAATTAAAATGTTTAGATTGTTGTTGCACCAAATTACTAATGCATATGGGGATTTACGGGATTTGTTGTTTCTTATATCCGGCCCCACTTAAATTGTTTAGATGGTGTAGTTTTGTTATGCCTCACCTCTTGCCATGTTAATCAACATTTAATCTTGTTGGGTATATAACGAGAGAGAACTAAACAAGTCACGTGGTGTTTCGTCAATATGCAACGGAGTTGCATATTGAGCTCCACTTAATTTGTAGGATTGCTTGTGCACTTTGCCATGCCATGCCTCATTAAACCGGACATGCATCATACTTGACTGTGCATCATGCCATGATTATGTGATGGTTGTTTACTATGTTGTGTGCTTCTTTCCGGTGTCGCTTCTTCGGGTTGGTTCTGATAATGTCACGTTTGTGAGGTTTCATTCGACTTCGTCCGCTTGTCTTCTTCATGGACTCGTTCTTCTTCCTTGCGGGATCTCAGTCAAGATGACCATACCCTCGAAATCACTTCTATCTTTGCTTGCAAGTTGCTCGCTCTATTGCTATGTCTATGACGCGATACCTACCACTTGCTATATCATGCCTCCCATATTGCCATGTTAAGCCTCTAACCCACCTTGTCCTAGAAAACCGTTGTTTGGCTATGTTACCGCTTTGCTCAGCCCCTCTTATAGCGTTGTTAGTTGCAGGTGAAGATGGAGTTTGTTCCTTGTTGGAACATGATTTTCATGTTGGGATATCACAATATCTCTTATTTAATTAATGCATCTATATACTTGGTAAAGGGTGGAAGGCTCAGCCTTATGCCTGGTGTTTTGTTCCACTCTTGCCGCCCTAGTTTTCGTCATACTGGTGTTATGTTCCTTGATTTTGCGTTCCTTACACGGTTGGGTTATAATGGGAACCCCTTGATAGTTCGCCTTGAATAAAACTCCTCCAGCAAGGCCCAACATTGGTTTTACCATTTGCCACCTAGCCTTTTCTTCCCCTAGGGTTCTGCAGACTCAAGGGTCATCTTTATTTAAACCCCCGGGCCAGGGCTCCTCTGAGTGTTGGTCCAACCGGTCAGCTGCCGGTGGCCACCAGGGGCAACTCAGGGCTGGCCTACCGGAACCTTGGACAATCCGGTGTGCCCTGAGAATGAGATATGTGCAGCTCCTATCGGGATTTGTCGGCACATTCGGGTGGCTTTGCTGGTCTTGTTTTACCATTGTCGAAATGTCTTGTAACCGGGGTTCCGAGCCTGATCGGGTCTTCCTAGGAGAAGGAATATCCTTCATTGACCGTGAGAGCTTGTGATGGGCTAAGTTGGGACACCCCTGCAGGGATTTGAACTTTCGAAAGCCATGCCCGCAGTTATGGGTAGATGGGAATTTGTTAATGTCCGGTTGTAGAAAACCTGAAACTTAACTTAATTAAAATACATCAATCGCGTGTGTAACCGTGATGGTCTCTTCTCAGCGGAGTCCGGGAATGAACACGGTGTTGGAGTTATGTTTGACGTAAGTAGTCTTGGATCACTTCTTGATCATAGTTTATTGATCGTGCCTTTTCCTTCTCTTCTCGCTCTCATTTGCGTATGTTAGCCGCCATATATGCTAGTGCTTGCTGCAGCTCCACCTCATACCTTTTTGCCCTTCCTATAAGTTTAAATAGTCTTGATCGCGAGGGTGTGAGGTTGCTGAGTCCCCATGACTCACAGATACTTCCAAAACCAGCTTGCAGGTGCCGAGGATACCGTGCAGATGACGCAACCAAGCTCAAAGAGGAGCTCTATGAAGATCTTGTCCTTTGTGTTGATTCGTTCTAGTCGATCAGTAGTGGAGCCTAGTTGGGACGATCGGGGATCTGTGTAGCATTTGGGGTAGTCTTCTTCTATTTTGGTTCTGTAGTCGGACCTTGATTGTATCTGGATGATGTAATGCTTTATTCATGTATTGTGTGAGTGGCGATTGTAAGCCAACTATGTATCTCTTTCCCTTATGTATTACATGGGTTGTGTGAAGATTACCTCTCTTGCGACATTTCTTACAATGTTGTTATGCCTCTAAGTCGTGCTCCGACACGTGGGAGATATAGCCGCATCATGGGCGTTACACCGCGGTCGCACCGCACCCTCACACAGTCACTCCTGCACGCCGCAAACCCAACCAAGGGAACGCACCCTCACTGACACGTGCTATCGCATGTGAACACACCAAACTCAGCCATCCTATCGCTGACACATAATTTTCGTTTCAAAGAGTATGTTTATCCAACCGCATGTTGGGGAGTATCCGTACAGCCCGTGCGGTGGTCTGTTGGGGAAGAAGAAGAGGTGAGGAAGAAGGAAAGAAGGGTTAGGAGACGTAGGATATTCATCCAACCGCCTGAAATGGTAGACTGACCCAAGTAAGGCGACTTGCATAACAAATATATGTTTTTACACAGCAAAAGATCTATAAAAACAACAACATAAAGAAAAACTATCACTGCTTGCGGAAAGAGATGACCTCGTCGTCTTTGGCTGCCGGCACGAACCAGCAGTCGCTACCGACGTGTGTCTCTGCACCGTGGTTGTCCTCGGCCTCCAGCTACTCATTCAAGCGGAGCGTGCGGGCGCTCTCCACGGACGAGAGCACAGCCCGGTTCAAGTCGAGGACGTCCGGTTCCGCCTGAAGGAGGGCCTCGATGGCAGCGGCATCCGCGCGCTCCGCGTCGAGTCGAGCCTCCCCCACCCGGTTCAAGTCCAGGACGTCTGGTTCTGCCTGCAGGAGGGCGTCGATGAGAGCGGCATCCGCGCGCTCTGCGTCGAGTCAAGCCTCTGCCGCCCGGTTCAAGTCCAAGACGTCTGGTTCCTCCTGTAGGAGGGCCTCGATGGCAGCGGCATCCGCACGCTCCGCCTCAAGTTGAGCCTCCGCCGCCCGGTTCACATCCACAACATCCGGTTCCGCCTGCAGGAGAGCCTCGATGGCAGTGGCATGCGCGCGCTCCGCGTCGAGTTGAGCCTCTACCTCCCGGTCCTCCTTTAGTATCGCCATGTTGAAGCGCTGGTCCACCTGCACCATGGGGGACTCGGACGCCGGCACGAAGTCGACGTCCATCGTCTCATACCCATCGGGAGCCTTCTGCGTCGTGACCTCCGCCATGAACATTGGATCGGCTTCCTCCTCCTCGTAGCTTGGCTCCAGAGAACTTGGGGATTGGCCCGCCGCAAAGCGAGCTTGGGAACGGAGGTCTGTGGCGCCGACCGCCGCCGCGATTTCTGCGCGGCGCTCCGGCGTCAGCATCTTGTAGTAAGTGATCTTGCGGCGCACCATGGCTTTCCGGCGAACTAGGGGATGCTTGATGCGGGCTAGGGCATCGAAAGGTGGGGGAATGGGCTAGAGATTTGGTGTGGTTTTAGGGCAGTGGCTGGCGTAGGCCGAGCAGCAAAGGTTCTGGTGTGAATAGTGGTTCCGGTGACGACCGGTCAATCGGTTTTGACTGTACATCGCTCTTGTCACGTTCGCGTTGCAGCCCGGCACGCTGGACCCTCCATGTCGCTCACCAAATGGAACGCGCTTCGTCTTGCGTTTTCGCTCGCTTGTGGGACCGCAGTTGGGAGCAAACCGACGTCCCTCCCCCTCCCCCGCCTGTGTCATTTATTATACCACCACTCCCTCCGTTTTATGTGGAGTAAATAAAAACAGAGGGAGTATACTACGGATGAGGATCCCCTGACATGGCCGAACCCATTGAGTAACTGATATGCGGGGCCAAGCAAGCATGGGGTCCGCCAGTAAGTGACCGAAAGGGAGGGTAAGGTAGGGATACCTACGTCAGAGGATCCACTTCCACTATACTACTTTGACCAAATGTTAGAGTAATAATATATGACATGCAACTTACACGAATGTTAGAGTAATAATATATGACATGCAACTTACACAAAGCATACAAGGTCTAATGCATTTTTTGAGGCTAACTTTGACAAAATGTTAGAGTAATAATATATGACATGCAACTTACACAAAGCATACAGTCAAATTCGTATGTGAAAGGAGTTTCCAATGATATAATTTTCACATTATACATGTCATGTACTATTAATATTGTCAATAGTCAAATTGGAAACCATCTCGAGTACAAATCTAGGAGTACGTACGAATCTAACAATATTGATTGGGCATTGTTGAGTGTTGATACCTTTTTGATCAAAGTAGATATACTTTGACTACACATAAAACTTATATGTAAACTAGAAAGGATAGGAGGGAGTATATTGTATGTTCAAAAACGAAACAAACATTGAATACCCTTTATATATGATTTGGGGATGCTATGATCACCGGTTCAAAATTTTGAATCCGCCTTAGGTATCACGTGCCCCCACTCGTTCCCTCTCGATTTCATCTCGGGGTCCGGAGATCTATTGAAAGAGGACTAGGGGGGTACATGCGAATGATACTCGACGGAATGTTCAAATGAGGCATGCGGGAGGATGGACTCGACTGGAGGGCGGCATGATCGATGGAGAAGAGGGTTGGAGAGGAATGAGAAATAAGCAAACGCCACATGATTATACTTGAATGGCTCAAATAAACAATAAGTTGTCTTGCTTGGCCTACATAGTGAAAGGCCTAATGCGCAACGCGGAACACTGGCGCTCGAATATGGCTGGGAAAACAGGGAAACAGACATGTGGGGCACACCCGTCGGGACGACGTAGCGCAGACTAGTCCAATGGAGGAGCTGGCCCACGACCTCCTCGCCACCGACAACCGTTCATGTGGGTCGTTGGGGCCAATAACGGGGCGCAGCTCCAGCACCGCCTCTGGACACGGCGACCGCGGTGAGCGACACGCTCATATCGTTGCTAGACACGGTCGGTTTCAGTTTGCCGAGGGTGGCGTTAGTGCTGTGGCATGACCAACGGTATGTTTGGTTTGTGCCCAAGGTTGCCCCATCAAAGCATTGGGTAGCCAAAATTTTGGTTGAGGTATTGGTTGCCCATGATTTGGCCGACATTGGCAAGAAAAATGAACTTGAGTTGGCTAGAGTTCATTGGCATGCCAAAGAAATGGTAACCATCCAAACAAAGACCAATCTTTGGGTCATGACCAAAATTTTGGTTGAGGTATTGGTTGCCCATGATTTGGCCGACATTGGCAAGAAAAATGAACTAGAGTTGGCTAGAGTTCATTGGCATGCCAAAAAATGGCAACCATCCAAACAAAGACCAATCTTCTGGTCATGACCAAAATTTTGGCAAGGTGCACTTTGGCCACAATCCAAACACACCCCAACACCCGGCTCGTCGAGGATGCACGGGGCACCGCGACGTGTCCGCGGAGTGGTGTAGCACGGCCAACTGCATCCTCTGGACCTGAGACCATGCCGGGTCGTCTTGCTTTTTCAATGACATGCGGGGATCGCAGGTGAGCAAAGGGCATCTCCAACATTGCCACGACCGCAGCTGACTACCCTGGCACACCAAAACCCTCGTCCCTCGTGTCGTCGCGCGGTGCGTTCCCAGCTGGTGCCAGCTGCCCGCATTCATGCCGTTCATTCGTATGTCGTCATTAAGAGGCTCGGTGCCCGCGGAACCAACTCCGGTGACTTAATGACGCACCTGGACGCTTGGCCTCACCGGAATGCGCTACTTAAAGCGGCAACGCCCAGCTAACCTCCACACCATAGCGCATCGTCCTCCTACCTGGAACCACATCCGCCATGACCGCAAGCGCGAACGCTCTGCGGGAGAGCTTGTCTTCGGGGATGGAGCTCGAGGTCGCCGCCCTCGCTCAAGTCGCTGCACAAGCGGTGGCCATGCTGGCGGCTGACAACGGGAGCACCGTCAGGCACGCATCCTACTTGCCGCCGTCCAATGTCCGGCACCGCCGAGGTCGGGGACTCCTCCGAGGATGAGTAGGGCATGGGAGGCGGCAGGGCATGGTGTGCCAACTGGCCGGTCCGTCTCCCGTGTTCTACTTTTCCTCACCAGAGACCGCACCTTCACTTCACGGGTCTTGCACCCCGCCCCCGTACATGGACATCATAGATGGAGGACGTCGGTCGCCGCCGTAGAATAGGTTTAGGGTCGGGTTTCTTTTATTTTTTTTGTCCTATAAAAGTTTGAAATGTAATGAAAATCTGCCGTGTTTGCATTAATCTCGGCCGGTGTATATGAACTTTCACAATAATATACATATTGTAGGAGTACTAGCAAGATGCCCATGCATTGCACGGAAGATCAAGATCTTGTGGGAGAAAAGGATGAACGAGGGAAAGCCTTATCTGCATATGTGGACAGGATTGCGGGTAAATTGTCATAGCTTCCTTCCTATCCGTTAGATATAGATCGGACGACCTATATTGCAGGATCGGACACATCTTTCTACATCTACGGGAACCTACGAAAGGGTTAACGTAAATTGCCTCTCTCTCTCCTCCCCTGATTTTCATGGTGGTGGGCCCCTCCCTCCCCCCAATCTACAATTAACAGCTCACACGTTTCACATTACGTTAATTACGTAACTGGGATTACGTAGGTGTAGCATTACTCGTCCTAAAAAACCCAACTAAGCCAACCTCCCAGCATATCGCGCGGGAAAAGACCCAGCCACGCCATTTTAGTCGGGATTACCGGATTACTAGTAGTAGTATCGATGGATCGCGCGAAGCAACTGATTTTTTTGAGGGGGCGAAGCACCTAGTTTAAAAGGAAAAAATGCGGTACACTCACAACACTCCTGTCGCGGTCGCATTGCACCCCACACACGTTCGATCCTGCACACGGCTCACGCAAATGGAACGCGCTTCGGCTTGCCTCTTCACTGACACGTGGGACTGCACTTGGAGAAACCGACCATGCGCCAAACTCCCCCCACCCACCGCGCGAAAATCCTCCCCCTCCCCCACACCCGAAAATTCCCCCCAAATCCGATTCAATCGCCCTTCGGCCAACTAGCGAACAATATTCCCCAAACCCCCCTCCCCCCTGTCCCCCTCCACTCCATTCGCTCCGCCAAAGCCGCCCTCCCCGCCGCACCGATACGTTGGCGCCGCGGTTCGGCGATCCTCTCGCTCCCACAGTATGCTCTTGTAGACTGCCATCCTCTAACCGCGCCGCCACCTCTGGCTACGTTCTTGTGGAGGCGCACGGCGGTCAGGGCCACCACCGCTGGCGACGTTCGTGTGGAGACGCACAATGGTCAGCTTCTCCCACGGTACGCGCATTCTAGACTGAGGCCCCGTTCATGTCGGTGTAGCACCGAATGTTAGCTGATAGACGTTGTTAATCTCACTATTTGCCAAAGTAGTTTACTGTCAATATGCTCTGCTTAAGAAGCTTCCTTGCCCTGTTCTGCACTCAATCTGCTTAGCTGAGATGGCATGCCAAGGCCGGTTAGTTGCTAAAATATCCGGCCATATATTTATTGTGACGTAGATTGCCATGGTCTAGTAGCCAATCTGTTAGCTGAAATAGCTCTACACCGTTTTATACTCGATCTTTGTTGCTGCGATGGCCTTCGATAGTTCGTTGGCTATGTGCTCGGCCTCACTGACTGCTGAAACAGCATGCCATAATTTGGCGCTCAAATCTGTTTGCTGAATTAGCTTTACATATATTTTGTTACTTAGATCTGCTCATCCAAATATCTTGCCATAGCTTTAGACATCGACCTAGGTATTTTTTCTGGACTTCATAAAAAAAGCATATATGTTTTTCCTGTAATATCTAGTAGAAGAACTAATTTGTATGTCTAACAGATGGACATGACTTGGATAACTTCTGCTCGAAGATTCTCCGCTGCATATGTTGAGGGGGTTGAAAACTTCATGAACTTTATCAGAGCTGAGTACGGTGGTCCGAAATCAGATGTGCTCTGCCCGTGTAGCAGTTGTATGAACTCAATTACAAGACCCCAGTCAACTGTGCAAAATCATCTACACTTGTATGGGATGTCGGTCACATATACTAGGTGGGTTCATCATGGTGAAGCTGTGAACGTCAATGTTATTGACTACGTGGAAGCAGCAGATCACCATCTTGATCTTCCTGATGCTCAGGTGGAAGAGGAGGAGGAGGTGGTGGTGGCGGAGCCAGTGAGTTTGACCAACATTGAAACAATGCTACGAAATGCTCATGCATTCCGTAAACTTTCACCTGTAGAAGAAAAATGGTGGGCCCGCATGTTGGAACAATGCAACGTTGCTGTCACCCCAGGAAATAAGCTGTCAGTATTCTCAGCTATGGTCACCTTTCTTCAGGTGAAGACATCTGAGCGGATGACCAACAAATCATTCAATGCGATGTTGGCTGCTTTCCGTGAATCTTTCCCAGATGCGTCTGAGCTGCCACACACCTACAGTAAAATGAAGAATTTCCTTCGTGTAGTTGGAATTGGATATGATATGATCCATGTTTGTAAGAATAATTGTGTTCTGTTCCGGAAGGATTATGCCAACTTAAGTGAATGCCCGAAATGCAAATCATCAAGATGGAAAGATGGCGATGTTGTGAAGAGGATTCCTCATAATGTTCTGAGACACTTTCCAATTACACCAGGATTGCAGAGGTTGTTTCATGATGCTGAAACAAGAGACGAATGTACTGTGGCATTCTAGGAACCAGGAGTACAGAGATCAGAATGTAATGAGTCATCCATCTCATGGTAGTGAGTGGAAAAGCTTCAATGATAATCACAAAGAGTTTGCTACTGACCCGAGAAACATTAGACTTGGCTTAGCTTCAGATGGATTTAACCCATTTGGCCACCAGAGCGCCACATATAGCATGTGGCGGGTGCTTGTTATCCCTTACAACATGCCTCCAAATGTCTGCACCAAAGAATCAAACTACATCATGGCCTTGCTCATCCCAGGTCCAAAAAGTCCTGGAAAGGATTTTGATTTGTTCATGGAGCCTCTTGTGGAGGAACTTCAACAGCTATGGAAGGGTGTTCTCACTCGAGACCTATATAGCAGCCCACCAACTGATTTCTTTCTGCGTGTTGTTATAATTTGGTGCATCAATGATTATCCGGCTTTGGGCACTATGTCAGGGCGAACGACACATGGTTACAATGCATGTGTTCGCTGTGACAGGAATCCGCTGTCATACGCAATACTTAGCAAGATCTGTTACATTGGACACCGCCGTTTCCTTGCCAAGGACAAGCCGCATCCTAGAAAATACCGAAGACATGTGTTAATACAAAGCATGAAAACCGTGATGCGCCAAAGAGGCTCACCGTCGATGAGTTGCAAGTGGAATTAGAGAAGGTCAGGCATATTACACCAGAAAACCATCTTGGTAATGGTAGCGGGAAAAGGAAGCGTGGTAGGGTAGAAGGGAGATTATTGTTTACCCGCAGGTCCACCTTAAAATCTAGGATTGATTTGACACACCTGGGTATCAGAAAGGATTTGCAGGTGCAAGATGAAGGTAAACCACGGGATATGGCACCAGCTGTGTACGTCTTGGACATGGTAAAAAGAAAAGAATTCTGCAAGGTCCTGTCACGTGTGAGATTCCCACATGGATTTGCTTCCAACCCTGAAAGGAGAGTCAGTGCAGATGGAAACAAGGTACAAGGGTTGAAAACTCATGACTGCCACGTCCTACTTCAAAGGGTTTTACCTGTTATCCTTAGAGGATTGGGCCGCCCTGACTTATACAGAGCAGTTGCAGAGTTGGGACAATTCTTCAGGGAACTCTGCAGTAGGAATATCAGGATAGATACTTTGGAGCATCTTAGAGACAAGATACCAACTATCCTATGCGACCTTGAGAAGATATATCCTCCAGCCTTCTTTGATGTGATGGTGCATTTGGCTGTTCATCTACCTGATGAGGCACTACTTAGAGGTCCAGTATAGTATGGCTGGATGTACCCTATTGAAAGGCAGCTATGCACTTTCAAGGGCTATGTTAGGAACAGAGCTAGACCCGAGGGTTCCATTGCAGAGGCCTACATTGCTACAGAAGCGTTGACATTCTGCTCAAAATACATTGAAACAGCTGATCAGCTTAGCAAAGAGGAGGGTGAAGACAATCCTGGGCTCAATGTTTTCGATTATTCTGTTCTAGTTACAGGGAAGAGTCGACAAGAGGACAAACCTAAAGATTTGGAGAAAGTGGTTTGGTATGTGTTGAATAACTGTCCTGAGATACTACCTTATATCAAGTAAGTGAAGTACTGCAGCTTATACATCGTAATCTACTAAACTTGCAGCACACTCTTATATATTTATATGTTTGACACGATCACTATGTTGTGCAGCATCTACAAAGAGGAGTTACTGCCGCAAAATCCAAGAAACATTGACAAACTAGTTATGGCAGGATTTGCGAAATGGTTCAAGAACCATGTAAGCTTTTGAAGTGCACTGTCAGTTTTTTTTAATATATTGAGTACATAAGATGATCAGCTTGTCTATTTTCTAACCATAGGTTAAGAAGATGTGGGAGGATGGGCAGGCAGTTGATGATGCCCTTTACTCACTAGCAATGGGTCCTGATACTCGGGTAAGACATTATGAATCTTGCGTTGTTGGAGATGTGCGCTACAACACCCTTGCACAAGACGAAGGCAGGAAGACACAAAACAGTGCCATCATGAGCACGGATACGTATGACAAAGAGACAACTGAAATGTATGCTAACATAACAGAGAATATTCAGTTGCAGTATATCTCCAGTTTCGAGGATCATCGGTGTGTGGTTCTGTTGTGTTGTCATTGGTATAACCTGTTTTCCAGGATCACAAAACCCAGAGTTGATGATTATTTCAAATCCATCAATGTCAAGGCGGTGTACCAGACCAATGAGCCTTTTATTTTGGCAAATCAAGCAACACAGATAATTTTCTTGTAAGACACATTTGCACGTAGCGATGACTGGAGAGTATTGCAAAGGTTTGAGCAGAGGAATTTGTTTAATGAAGTTGCACAACAAGATGATGCTTACACTGCTCCTGATGTACAAGATAACACAGATGTTCCTAATATCTTTGAGAACCATCACGTTAATGACGCTGGCGAAAAGATTGCATGTCGTGTTGTGGACATACAAGAGTTGATCAAGAAGAAGCCAAAGTTCGAGGACATTGAGGACGAAGAAGAAAATGACACCATGGGGAATTACGATTCAGACTGATACACATGGCGAAGATGTTGATGCTGCTACTACGGATGATGATTACATTGCTTTTGTTGTATTTGCCTGTCGGAAGACGTTTTTTTATCTACTATGTGAAATTGTGTTTGCTATGAAAACTAAAACCTGATGAACATGTTGTTTAGTATTTTGTTGTGAGAACATCACTTGTTATGTATGCTGATTTGTGTTTGGTGATTGTATGACAACTAAAACATGATGACATTGTTGTTTAGTTGTACTCATATTTGGCTCTGAAACTTGAATTTGATGACATAGTTTGCTGTTGGACTGCAATTTGCTCGACATCTTCGAATGAGAACAAAGGTGACCCGACAGGGCCTCTGCTATTTATTTATATGAGCAAAAGGGGATACCCCATGATTTCCGTTAATAGAAATCATTAGATGTTCACAACACTATGCCCAGCCTGCTACACAGGTTTCATTCATTACTAGTTCCAGCAAAGTGCTCATGTCGTAGCCACTGAATACATCACGAGTGCTACATACCCTGCAAATAAAGAGACAATCATCCTACAGAGCACATCGATTTTTTCCCATTATCTTCACAAGCTCTTTCATCTCCTCATTGCTGTCAAGGCCATTCAGCAGCTGTTGCTTGGCCATGATCAGAGGAACTGCATCTTTACTCTTCCGCTCTGCATCTTCCTCTTATGTCGTTCCTTCAGTTAGTTGTCCAACACCCCAACCTGCTGGTATTGGGATTCCTCGGCTAACCAAATAATCAGCGTAGTTGCATTCCCCCACATCAGCAACTTCCCAGAAATACAAATCACACGAATCTTCCCTTTTCTGCACGAATCAAATTGGTAGATCATCAACCAAACTATTAAAAAATTAGCAACTGAAAGCAGCAGAACAACACTTAAACATATTATTACCCCATGATTCGGGCATTTGTAGAAGACTCGGCCAGGGTTGCGGATTGTGGTTGAGACGCGACGGGTGACTCTGCGTGATTTGCAGCAGTGGCACCACACCAATGGCACTGGGTTGCGATGAGCAATCGGTTGCGGTGCGCGTGCCGGCGAGGGTGTGATGAGACCCACAGGTGATGGTACGGGTTGCGACTTGGTGCATATCTGGTTGTTGCCGGTTGAAGAGCATGTGGACGAGCAGCCAGCGGACATGGTTGCTGCGGCCAGAGCTTCTGATGCTAGGCAGAGTAAGTAGAGAAGAGGAGAAGTGAACGTTGGATATGTCAGTTTCATTACTTGCAGAGTAGCATAGCACCATATATAGTTATAGTCTAGGTTTGGATTCGAACCAGCTACAGGAGCATGTCTTTCTTTTTTCTAAAACTCGGCAATGTCTCTTTACTAGTACACTAGCTTGTTCTGTACGCCTTCCCAAGTCTTTGATTTTCTTTACCTTTTTTGCGAGGAAGGAAGGAGGACAAAATTGAGAGTTCCTGGGACTCGAACCCAAGACCTCTCGGTTGAAAACCAAGGGTGCTAGTCACTTATGTGGCGAACGTTCCCTGTGAGGAGGATGGCAGACGAACGCATTTTCCTTGCAGTTTTCTTCCTATATATAAAAAAGTATGCTACTTGGTGTCCCCTTAGTCAACAAACGATTGTGCCAACCTTGAATGTTGTATTGACATTCAACGTCTGTCGCGTTTCTTCACTCTCTTCTCCCTCGAGCCGCCAAAGCCAAACCAGCGCCGACGGGACCGCCTGCTCCCGCCTCCCATGGCTGGCTGTGATCTGCCCCGGCTCCTGTTCGTTACCGTCCGAGGCCTCACCATCGTCCTCCGCCTTGGTTCGCTCATCGCGGCGCCGCCCTCCGGTGTTGTCCACATGGTCAACAACCAAGAGGAATAAGGAGATGACTGTACATGGTGAGGATGACAGTAGGGACCTAGCAGCGCGCAGTAATTTTGTTTTTTCGGGACGGAGAAGGGTATCAACTGGGTTGTGCGGGACCCATGGCCCGTCTAGCCCAGGCTTTTATTTCATATGTTTAGCACATGACCAGCCCAGTTTGTTTTTTTCCTTTCTGAAAATTGCTAGCCAGCTATTTTGTTTTTTGCAGAATAACCAACATAAGCCTACTTGCTTTTCTACGCCCTGCTGGGCCAGAAATCTTTCAAGACAAGGAGGGATGCATTTTGCCCAGAAAATGGGCTATATGTAATAAAAAATGGGCTATAAGTAATAATAAATGGGCTGTAAAATGAAAAAATACAGCAAACAGACAATTAGTTCCAAAATATTGTTTTCTTTCGGATTTTGATATTTTAAATTTCATTGTTTTTGTGCGGGTAAAATTTCATTGAATCTAAATTAAGGTATATTTAGATTTAAAATTAATTTGAATCTGGCTAGAAATTTCGGGCTGTATGCTGTTTGGGACAGATTTGGAGGCTGACTTGTGGGTCTACTAGGTTGACGTGTACTTTGGCTTTGTCAACTTAGTCCACAAACGATTCTAGTAGCAGTGACCGTTGGATGTTAATCCAATGGCCGTGCTGCTTCTTCAATATCTAATCTTCTTGCTCTAGCCGCCCTAACCAGCTCCGGTGGGACTGCCTGCTCCCGCCTCCCATGGCCGGCTGTGCTGCCGCACAGGCCGCACTGCCCCACCCTACTTCATTGCTGGCCAGGCCATTCCTCTACTCACCCACACCTCCTGTTATTTTCCGGCAACGGCAGCCGGACCAGTAAACCCTCGTACTCCCCACCGCATGGGAAACCATTGCCAAGTCTTCCCCGGCTCCATGTCGGTCCCTTCCTAGGCCTCGCCGTCGTCCATCGCCATGGGGCTCTCGGCGCGGCCTGGTCAACTTGGTCAACGAACGACATCCGTCGGCAATGGACTGTACGCGCAAAATAATGATTCCTCCACCTGACAGCTGGGACCCACCGGAAGGGCCTCTGTATTTCGCGAAAAAAATGTTCCCACCGCTGACATGTCAGACCCACCAGCTATATCTTCGCACGCAAGGAAGTGCCTCCTTGTTACGCACAAAAAAATGAATACCCCCCGCTAGCTGGGACCCACCATAGTGGGAGGATGACTTGTGGGCCAACAAAGTTAACAGGGACGGAGGGCTTTGTCAACTTAGTCAATATGAACGATTCTAGCTCCAGTGACTGTACGATGTCCATCCAATAGCCGCAGTGCTTCTTCAACCTCTGGTCTACTTGCTCCAGCCGCCCAAAGCAGCGCCGGTCATGCCGCATGCTCCTGCCTCCCGTGGCCGGCTGTGCTGCCACGGAGGCCTCACCACCCCTACTATTCCCACTGCTGGCTAGGCCCTGCGGCAACGACAGCCTCACATCACAGCCGAACCAGTGAACCCTCTGATGAAGCTATGTACCTAGGGTAGGGGCATGGACCTGTCCAAACTGACCTACCCAAGGACATCTCTAGAAGAAATCATCTTTCAATCGACTTGGAGGTGTTCTACTCGACCAAGACCAAGCCACTCGACAGTCAGGAGACCTAAAGGCACTCCACATGCTAACGGTCGGTTATTAAGTAGCTTTTATGGTCATCATAGCACTTTATTACTAGCATTACCAGTAATGCCCTGCCTTAATGTACATTGAACCCTTTGTAACGTGGGCTGGCTGGGGTCCTGGCGCACTCTATATAAGCCACCCACCTCCTCCGAGACAAGGGTTCGCACCCCTGTAATTCATACACGCATAATCCAGTCGACCGCCTCCGGGCTCCGAGACGTAGGGCTATTACTTCCTCCGAGAAGGGCCTGAACTCGTAAACCTTGCATGCTTACAACTTCTCCATACCTAAGATCTTGCCTCTCCATACTTACCCCCCTACACTACTGTCAGACTTAGAACCACGACAGTTGGCGCCCACCGTGGGGCGGGTGTTTTAGCGTTTTGTTGGAGGAGTTGCAATCTTTTCTGACACGAATCATCATGGTTTTCGGCAGAGTTTTGGTGGAGGGCTGCGAGATCCGTCTCAGCACGATCACGTTCATCACCGACGACTCCGCTTGGCTTCAGGAGGCTCCGCTCGACGTGGACGCACTCCCTGTCCGCGGGGCAACGCACTTTAGCGCGTGCGTCCATGGCGTTCTCCTGCGGCAACCGTCGACCCCCTACCGGTCGGCTCCTGTGTTGTCCTCCCTCCCTGTTTCCCACCGGCGCAAGCGCTCTGGTCGGTCGAGACTTCAGTGGTGGGTGAGACACGCGGTGGCATGCCAGTCGGCCACCCTGCAAGTCGCGGCAATCGAGCCCGACGAATCCCTCTACGGCCTGTTCGACCTATCGACTAGCTCCGCAGAGACCGCATCCGAGTGTGACAGCAGCGATCCGGCGGCGGAGGTTCTGATGGTCGATGGACCGCCCAGTCCTCCCGGTTTTCCCCGCACCAACGGAGGCGCGGGTGGAGGCGACCCATCGCGTCCCCATGAGGAATATCTTCCCGAGCCTCTCGCGTCGCTGCAGAGAGAAGAACTTCGGCACCGGAACATGGATGCACTGCACACTCCTATCGTTGGAGAAACCCCCGAGGCTCGTGCCTTGGAAGACGCGCGCCTGGCAAACTTGGCCGAGCGCACTCGACTGGAGAACCTCCAGCGAGCACTCGACGAGCGTGCACAACAAAGGGTTCCCGAATCCAGTCGACGTCAGCTGTTCCCGCCCCCGCAGGTATATCGAACTCCAATTCAGAATTTAGTAGCTGCAGCCCGTATAGCAGAGTCAATTCAGCCTTCCCAGTCGGAGGCTGGCAGAGGCTTGCTGCCGATCAAAGTGTTACTCCGGGCAGCAGGAGACCAGAATTCTGTTGTTTCTCAGTCGCGGAACAGGATTCATAGCAGATCCGTTGCCGCGGACACAGTCCAGTCGGCTCATAGCCCAAGATCGCCCCCGAGGCATGAAGGACGTGGGGACCGGCATAATCAGTATGGGAACCGTGAGCAATATGATCACCGATTCGATTGTGATGATCGACGTCGAGTGCCCACCCCTCCCCCGAGGAGCGGGTCGTATGCGCCTCGACAACAGGATGGCAGGCGCCCTCATAGTGTTGGGCGAAGGATTCCAGTCGACTCCAGGGAGCCAGGCTTTGATGCGAGATCCATTCTCGTTCAAGGTTTGGTCAACAGGAACAGAGCCCACCGGGAAGGTCACGACAGAGATGCTCCTGCTAGCAGCAGAGCACATGTTTCGGGGCCAGAGTGCTTTAGTAGAGCCATCAGGGCCGCTGTGATTCCTCCCAACTTCAGGTTGGCGACTAGAGTCAGCAAGTTCACTAGCGAGTCCAAGCCCGATACTTGGCTTGAAGACTACCGAGTGGTCGTCCAGATTGGCGGTGGCAATGATGAAGTGGCCATGAAACACCTGCCTCTCATGTTGGAGGGCTTGGCCAGAGCATGGCTGAATCAGTTAGCACCCAGCAGCATTTACACTTGGGAAGATCTCGCCCGAGTGTTTGTCACCACATTTGAAGGAACATGCAAGAGGCCGGCAGGGCTGACGGAACTGCGGTCTTGCGTGCAGAAGCCGAATGAAACCTTGAGGGACTACATTCAGAGATGGATCACGTTGCATCACATGGTAGAGAATGTGCCTGACCACCAAGCAGTCTGTGCCTTCAAAGAAGGCGTCAAGTCCAGAGAACTAAATCTGAAATTCGGTTGGACCGGAGATATGTCTCTGAACCGGATGATGGAGAGTGCCACCAAGTACGCTAATGGTGAAGATGAGGATCGACTC
Source organism: Triticum monococcum (assembly GCA_034509565.1). Lineage (NCBI taxonomy): Eukaryota > Viridiplantae > Streptophyta > Magnoliopsida > Poales > Poaceae > Triticum > Triticum monococcum. Next base: position 88,057,237 of record CM067845.1, on the reverse strand, counting down.
AGGAGTGGCAAGCTCAAATCAGTCGCCCAAGAAACCGGAGGAAATCCCAATCGGAAACGGAAGCGGAAAGCCGAGCCGGCTGCTCCTGGGGAAGCCTTAGCTGTAACCCAAGGGAATTTTAAAGGGAAACCTAAAGGACCTTGGAACCCCAAGAAAGTTAAAGACCAGGACGGAAATGATGTGTTGGATTTGCCATGTCTCGTCCACACCAAGAAAGATGAAGAGGGTAATTTCATTTACCTGAAACATACCACTCGAGAGTGTCGACTCTTGATCCAGCAGTTCTAGGGCAAGCAGCCCAAAGATAAGGAAAAGGAGTCGGACAAAATTGAGGACAAGGAAGCTAGTGAAGACGGGTACCCTCAGGTCAATTCCACTCTGATGATTTTTGCTGATGTTGAAAGCAAAAGTCGACTGAAAGTTATCAACCGAGAGGTGAATATGGTCGCTCCAGCGACACCCAGTTATCTGAAGTGGTCTCAGACTGCCATAACATTCGACCGGTCCGATCACCCAACGCACATCGCCACCCCTGGGAGGCAAGCTTTGGTGGTCGACCCAGTTGTTGAAGGCACTCGACTGACCAAAGTCCTGATGGATGGTGGCAATGGTTTGAACATATTATATGCTGAGACGTTGAAAGGGATGGGCATTCCGATGTCTAGACTCAGTGCCAGCAACATGAGTTTCCATGGAGTCATTCCTGGGAAGAATGTTGAATCACTCGGCCAGATTACTCTTGATGTGGTTTTCGGTGATTCCAAGAATTACCGCAAAGAAAAGTTGACATTTGAAGTTGTAGACTTCCAGAGTGCCTACCATGCTATTTTGGGCAGGCCGGCTTATGCACGCTTCATGGCCCGACCATGTTATGTGTATCTCAAATTGAAGATGCCTGGCCCCAAAGGTGTGATCACTATTACGGGCAATCGGAAGAAAGCGGAAGAATGTTTTCAGAAAGGTTCGAAGATCGCCGATGCTCAGATGGCAGTGGTGGAGTTGCAGGAATACCAGAAGACTGCAAACCCAAGTGATTTGTTGCGAGCCAAGAAGCCCACTACAGAATCAGCTTTTCAGTCGACTGGCGATACAAAGACAGCTCACATCCACCCGACTGACCCCAGCGCTGCTCCAACTCATATCTCGAGAACACTCGACTCCAAATAGGAAGAAGCGCTCATCCAGTTCCTCCATGAGAACTGGGACATTTTCGCATGGAAGTCTTCTGACATGCCGGGTGTTCCCAGGGAGCTGGCTGAGCACCGCCTAAGAGTCGACTCAAAAGTAAAACATGTCAAGGAACATCTCCGACGGTCCGCCGTGCAGAAGAGAAAGGCCATTGGCGAGGAGGTGGCTCGGCTCTTAGCAGCAGAGTTCATCCGAGAAATCTACCACTCCGAGTGGCTCGCCAACGTTGTTATGGTCCCCAAGAAGGACAAGTCACTTCGCATGTGCATTGACTTTAAACATATCAATCGGGCCTGCCCGAAAGATCATTTTCCTCTCCCCCGCATCGATCAGATAGTCGACTCGACTGCGGGATGTGAGCGACTGTCTTTTTTCGACGCCTATTCCGGGTACCATCAGATCCATCTGTATGGACCTGACGAGATCAAAATAGCCTTCATCACTCCATTTGGGTCCTTCTGTTATGTTACCATGCCGTTCGGCCTCAAGAATTCCGGAGCCACATTCATGAGGATGATTCAGAAGTGTTTGCTCACCCAAATCAGTCGGAATGTGGAGGCGTACATGGATGATATTGTGGTCAAGTCACGGAAGGGTTCCGACCTGCTGACTGACCTTGCTGAAACCTTTGCCAACCTCAGGAGGTATGATATCAAGCTTAATCCATCAAAGTGCACATTTGGAGTTCCTGGCGGAAAATTACTCGGTTTTCTCGTTTCCGAACGAGGAATCGACGCCAATCCAGAAAAAGTCAGTACTATACTCCGAATGAAAAGTCCTGTGCGAGTGCACGACATCCAGAAGCTTATTGGTTGCTTGGCCGCCCTAAGTTGATTCATATCTCGTCTCGGTGAAAAGGCATTGCCTCTTTACCGATTGATGAGCAAGTCTGACAAGTTCGAGTGGACTCCTGAAGCTGATGCAGCGTTTGCAGAGCTCAAAGCTCTGCTCTCCACCCAGCCGGTGCTTGCTGCCCCAATCAGCAAGGAGCCTTTGCTGCTTTACTTTGCAGCCACAGGACAAGTCGTCAGTACGGTACTTACGGTTGAGCGGGAAGAAGGAAAAACCTTCAAAGTTCAGCGCCCAGTATATTATATTTCTGAAGTCTTGACCCCATCAAAGCAAAGATATCCTCATTATCAGAAGCTTGTATATGGGATTTATATGACCACAAAGAAAGTTGCTCACTACTTCTCTGATCATTCCATTACAGTCGTCAGCGATGCTCCATTGTCAGAGATCCTGCATAACAGGGATGCAACTGGTTGAGTGGCAAAATGGGCGATTGAACTCCTTCCTCTAGATATCAATTTTGAGGCAAAGAAAGCTATCAAGTCCCAGGCAATCGCAGATTTCGTCGCCGAGTGGATTGAACAGCAACTGCCGACTCAGGTTCACTCGGAGCATTGGACCATGTTCTTCGACGGCTCCAAGATGCTGAATCATTCTGGTGCCGGAGTGGTGTTGGTCTCCCCCAGAGGAGATAAACTCAGATATGTTCTTCAAATCCACTTTGATTCCTCCAATAACGAGGTAGAATACGAAGCACTTTTATATGGGTTGCGCATGGCCATTTCACTCGGCGTCTGTCGCCTCATGGTCTATGGCGACTCAGATTTGGTGGTTAATCAGGTGATGAAGGAATGGGACGTCAGAAGTCCAGCCATGACTGGTTATTGCAATGCAGTGAGAAAGCTGGAGAAGAAATTCGAGGGGTTAGAGCTTCATCACATACCCCGACTGAAAAATCAAGCAGCTGATGATCTGGCAAAAATAGGTTCCAAAAGATAAGCCATTCCCAGCAATGTGTTTTTGGAACACATCCACACACCATCAGTTCAGGAGGATCCCTTCACTGAAGAGGCCCCACAGCCAAAAAGTGCCACGGATCCGACTGAAGTTGAAATTCCAGCTGTGGTCGACCTGATCATGGAAGTCTTGGTCATCACTCCCGTCTGGACAGTACCGTACATCGCCTACATCCTAAGGAAAGAACTCCCAGAGGAAGAAGAAGAGGCTCGACAGATCGTCCGTCGATCCAAGGCCTTTACAGTCATAAAGGGACAGTTATATAGAGAAAGCGCGACTCGGGTCAGCCAGAAGTGTATTACACCAAAAGAAGGTCAGATGATCCTTGATGATATCCACTCGGGGACCTGTGGTCATCATGCGTCCTCTCGGACCATTCTGGCTAAAGCATACCGAGCAGGATTCTACTGGCCAAGAGCCAATGAAATGGCAAAAGAGATAGTCGACAAATGTGAAGGATGTCAGTATTACTCCAATATGTCGCACAAGCCCGCGTCAGCCCTGAAAACCATTCCACTCGTCTGGCCCTTCGCTGTTTGGGGGCTGGACATGGTTGGACCACTGAGAACGGGTAGGAACGGCTTCGCTCATGTACTGGTAGCAGTCGACAAATTCACCAAATGGATTGAAGCCAAGCCTATCAAGAATCTTGATGCTTGCACTGCTATCAGTTTCATCAGAGAGTTGATATTCAGATATGGAGTTCCGCATAGCATCATCACTGACAATGGGTCAAACTTTGATTCCGACAAATTCAGGGCCTTTTGCGCCTCTCCGGGCACTCGGGTCGACTATGCTTCGGTCGCTCACCCCCAGTCGAATGGGCAAGCAGAAAGGGCAAACGGCCTAATTCTCAAAGGACTGAAACCCCAATTGATGCGCAATCTCAAGCACGCAGCAGGTGCATGGGTCGACGAGCTTCCATCAGTCCTTTGGGGATTGAGGACAACCCCGAACCGATCGACCGGAAGAACCCCATTCTTTCTGGTCTACAGAGCCGAGGCAGTCTTGCCGAGTGACCTGCTTCACAACGCTCCCTGAGTCGAGCTCTACTCTGAAGATGAAGCAGAACAAGCCCGGCAGGACGCAGTCGACCTCCTGGAAGAAGAAAGAGAAATGGCCATGATCCGATCGACCATCTATCAGCAAGACTTGCGTCGATTCCATGCCAGAAACATGAAGAGTCGAGCCTTCCAAGAAGGAGACTTAGTCCTTCGAGTGGATCAGCAGAAACCACACAAACTCGCTCCTACTTGGGAAGGCCCCTTCATAGTCACCAGAGTCCTCCACAATGGAGCATACCACCTCTACAATGTCGATCGCCAGATTGATGAGCCGCGAGCCTGGAATGCGGAGCTCCTCCGCCCCTTTTATACTTGAATTCTCACTCGGATGAGATGTAATAAGAAAAAACTCATGTAGTTTATTTATCAAAGAAAAGAGCGTTATAATTTTCCCAGTGATTATTATTGTTTTTGTTTGCATGAGAAATCCCCCAGTAGGTGGCTTAGCTGCGAATCCACTTCGCCTAAGTTTGTAAAAATAATTTCCTACCGAGTGGCGAGCCAGCCTCCCACTCGGGGGCTTAGCTGCGAATCCGTTTCGCCTAAGTATTTAAAAAATCCTACCAAGTGGAGAGAAACCCTCCCACTCGGGGGCTTAGCTGCAGTCCAGTACTCGCTTAAGATTCTCTCACTTGGAGACTTAGCTGCAGTCCGGCACTCGCCTAAGTTTGAAAAAATCCTACCGAGTGGAGAGCAATCCTCCCACTCGGGGGCTTAGCTGCAGTCCAGTACTCGCCTAAGTTCTCTCACTTGGAGACTTAGCTGCAGTCCGGCACTCGCCTAAGTTTGAAAAAATCCTACCGAGTGGAGAGCAATCCTCCCACTCGGGGGCTTAGCTACAGTCCAGTACTCGCCTAAGTTCTCTCACTTGGAGACTTAGCTGCAGTCCGGCACTCGCCTAAGTTTGAAAAAATCCTACTGAGTGGAGAGCAATCCTCCCACTCGGGGGCTTAGCTGCAGTCCAGTACTCGCCTAAGATTCTCTCACCTGGAGACTTAGCTGCAGTCCGGCACTCGCCTAAGTTTGAAAAAATCCTACCGAGTGGAGAGCAATCCTCCCACTCGGGGGCTTAACTGCAGTCCAGTACTCGCCTAAGTTCTCTCACTGGGAGATTTAGCTGCAGTCCGGCACTCGCCTAAGTTTGAAAAAATACTACCGAGTGGAGAGCAATCCTCCCACTCGGGGGCTTAGCTACAGTCCAGTACTCGCCTAAGTTCTCTCACTTGGAGACTTAGCTGCAGTCCGGCACTCGCCTAAGTTTGAAAAAATCCTACCGAGTGGAGAGCAATCCTCCTACTCGGGGGCTTAGCTGCAGTCCGGTACTCGCCTAAGTATCTGAAAATCCTACCGAGTGGTGAGACAGCCTCCCACTTGGAGGCTTAGTTGCAGTCCAGTACTCGCCTAAGTATGAAACACATCTGAATCCTCAAGGACGATGAGGTGCAGGTTGACTGCCACCTTCTCCGTGAGAGCTTCGCCACAAATACAATGTGCGCTCCATCCTGCTCTGCAGTAACGAGGTGCATGTCGACTGCCACCTTTTCCTTGAGAGCATCGCCACAAATACAATGTGCGCTCCATCCCGCTCTGCAGTAACAAGATGCAGGTCGACTACCACCTTCTCCTTTGGAGCTGCGCCACAAATACAAAAGTTGTCTCAAATGAAGAACGATTCCCACTCGACGGGGGATTCATGAAGATATTTAATGATAAACCAAGTTCAGATAAACCCTAAAGGTTCCGGACCACAGATCGAAGTGCTCGGGCTTTCAGCCCGAAAGAGTTTAACGGTTACAAAAACCACTCGGCATCCTGAGGCAAATTTAAGGTGAGGCATAAAAGTTTGTTCACTCTGTGGGAGGAGGACTAGCAGGCTCGACGAACTCGTCTAGGTAGATGCCGTCGGTGCTCCGAGTGGCTGCAGCGATGAAAGTCTCCATAAAAGATCGGAAGTCATGCTTCTGGGTGTTGGCGACCTTGATTGTCGCTAGCTTATCTTGACGCACCTCCTTGCAATGGACGTGAACCAGAGACAGGGCCACATCAGCTCCACATTGGGCAGAAGATTTCTTCCACTCCTGCACTCGATCTGGGATTTCGTTAAGTCGAGTCATCAGGGACTCGAGATCATTCTGGGGCGTGGTCTCTGGACAAAGTGTCGGGTCGATCCGCGACATGGCGACCTTCAGTCGAGCCAAGTAGTCCACGACACCGTCGATGCGGGATTCCAGTCGGAGCAGATTCATGGCAGTTTCATCTTTTACGGGAGAATTGATTGGGTCCAAACCTGGCTCAATCCGCCCAGTCTCCTCCTCGAAGTTCTGGCAAAACTCTACATTCACGATCCAAGGATAAGTCAATTTTTGTACACTGAGTCGACATAAAAAAACCAGTCAGAACAAAATGTGCACCTTCAAGCTTGATGAACAACTTCTTGGCAAGGCTCCTCAGATAGCTCTCCAGATCGTCCCTCCTGCGAGCAATGCTTTCCATCTTCTCGCCCAGGATGAGATTCTCCTTCTTCCAGCGCGAGCACTCCTTGTTGGCGTCATTCAAGCAGATTTCAGCCTGGTATTCTCTTCTTCCAACTGGCCGACCGAAGCCAGTTTCTGTTCAGCTAGAGCAGTTCTGTCATCAGCCTCCTTTCGAGCAGCATCCAAATCCTGATCCTTCTTCGCCAGAGCTTCTCTTAGTTTTTCTACAAAGAAATGATGCCTGATTCAAAAAGAGCAGAAGGGTACTCAAGTCTAAGACAGACCAGTCGACAAATTTGTTTTACCAGTGGCGTCGTCCTTGACCCTTTGCAGCTCTGTCTTGGCCAGCTCCAAGTCAAGGTTCAGTTGGATCTGCTGTTTCTCCAAGTCAGCAAAGCGAGCTCCAAGATCACAAGATTTCTGAAATAAAAGGGGAGAAGTTATTTTTACAGCGAAAAACAACAAAGTCAATAAGTACTAAGGCTATGGTCGACTGCCCGCAGTCCACCATAGCCTCGGGGACTACACCCAGTGGGTGCACTTTGCGTGCCCCCACCGGTTCTGATCCCACTCGACTGGCCCACCGAAGTCGAGTGCAGGGAGTAAAAAAAGAAGAGAGAAAGAACTCAGACCACAGTCGACTGCCAGCATTCGACTGCGGTCTCGGGGACTACACCCAGTGGGTGCACTTGGCGTGCCCCCACCGGTTCTGACCCCACTCGACCAGACCGAGTGGAAGAGACAAACTATCAGTTCGGTTTACACTCGACAAAATACAAAGACTACAGTCGACTGCCCGCAGTCCACCATAGTCTCGGGGACTACACCCAGTGGGTGCACTCAGCGTGCCCCCACTAATTCAAAGTTCAATCAACGCACCCAGTGGGTGTACTAACGCAAAGATTTTCGGAGCAAAGATTTTCGGAAAGAGTCTTCAGATATCATATCCTAACAGAACAAGCAGCGACCAAATAACATGAACGTTGCTTTGGAGAGCCGAGCTGGCGTCGTAGGCAGCCTGACTGGCGTCCCGCACCATCTTCATCTTCTCCATCATGACACCCGCCTGGCGTATAGCTTCCCTGGCAGCATTCACTTCATCTTCTGGGACATGATGGGTCGCAAAAACTGAAGGTGGGTCGACAGGGGCCTGAGCAGTTGACGAAGAAGGCAAGGCACTCGACAGTGGCACGGCGAAGGTAATAGAACCCCGATTGGCGTCGCCAGTGTCCTGAATGACTGGTTCCGCCCTCGGTGTCGACTGTAGCGCCTCGCTTGCAGGAGCTTGCCTATTCTTCCTCGTCAAAGACCTCTCGGGCTCTTCATCATCATCGGGGAGGTCAATAATGCTGGGAGCTGTGCAAAGTTCAATTGCCAAAATCATGTCACCCAATGATGCACATTGCAGTTCAATCAACCGAACAAAGACAGTATGGCAGAAATCATACCCAGATTAGAAGTGACCGCATCCTCCATCACCTCATCATCGTCCATGTAAGCTGAGGTCCAGGAAGTGGCAGCGCTGACGGTTCCAAAGTTCGTCCAGTTAAAACAAGAAAAACAAACAGCGCGGAGCATCGAGTGAATACAAAGAGAGACACTCACGCGGAAGCGACGGGGATATCAATCTTGATCTTCGGCAACGCCTTCCGAGTCTTCGGCTCTGCAACTTTGGGGTGCTTTGGCGCCTTCTCAGTCGGGGTTGGTGAAGAGATCCGAGGACGCTTCGAAGACTGACCAGCCTAAGCAGTTGCCTTTTTGCGGGTGCTCGGTCGTTCTTGGTCAAGCTTGGATCGCCTCTGCCTGCGAGGGGGCGACTTGACTTCTTCTCCATCGCTTGAGTCGTCGCTTCCTCCATCCCCTTCACCGTCGGAAGTCCACTCGCCACTGTCGCCGCCACTCGCCTCGCCTTCTAGAGCTTGCTCTTGCTCTCCGTTGGGCATTGAATACATTTCAATAATGGCCTGAAAGAAAGTAGGGAGAACAAAGTCAGTCGACGCGGTATAGGCAGCTGCGCGAGTGAATTCAGATTACAAGCAAAAACTCAGAATCAGACCTTCTCTGGTGCATGAGACTGGTTGAATGGGGGAACTCTCCTGGATCCCCTAGGGTTATCCTTGTTTCCGGTAATGCCCGACAGCCACTTCTCCAGTGTGTCGTCATCGACCTCCTCCGGGTGAATCCGAGTGGAGTCTTCAAGACCCGAATACATCCACATCATATGGTCTCGGACTTGAAGAGGCTGGATGCGCCGCTGAAGGAAAACCTCCAAGAGATCCAAACCGGTGACCCCGTCACGGATAAGCTGGACCACTCGCTCGACCAGCACCCTCACCTGTGCTTTCTCCTCCGGGAGCACCTTCAAAGGGGATGGTTTCCTCACTCGGTCCATGGTAAAGGGAGGGAGGCCAGTCGGCTGCCCTGGCATCGACTGGTCTTTACCGTAAAACCAGGTCGACTGCCATCCGCGAACTGAGACGGGAAGAATCATGGCCGGAAAGGAGCTTTTCCCTCTCATCTGGATACCAAGACCCCCACACATCTGGATCACTTGAGTCCTCTCGTCACTCGTATTAGCCTTTTTCACTGTCTGGGAGCGACAAGTGAAAATATGCTTGAAAAGACCCCAGTGAGGCCGGTAACCCAGGAAATTCTCACACAAAGAAATGAAAGCGGCGAATAAACGATTGTGTTGGGAGTAAAATGGTGGAGTTGTGCCCCAAAGAAGTTTAGAAATCCTTGAAAGAAAGGGTGAGGAGGCAAGGAAAATCCACGGTCGACATGGGTGGCAAGAAGAACGCGCTCACCCTCCCGGGGTTGCGGCTCGGATTCCTTCCCCGGAAGCCGCGCCGAGTCATAGGGGATCAGCCCTCCCTCGGCCAGGTCGTCGAGGTCTCCTTGGGTGGGCTTCGAGTGGATCCAGTCGCCCTGGATCCAGCCCTTCGGCAGGCCGGTTCGCGAGGAGGATCCGCCCTGACTGGTCGCCTTCCCCTTCGACCTCGTTGTTGCCTTCTTTACCCGCTCCAGAGCCGCCGTCTTCTCCTTCCCCATTGTCGCCGGCGAGACGCGTACGGAACGGTGGCGCGAGGGCGAAAGTGAGCGCAGCGGAGGAGCGTGAAGAGGAGAAGAGATAATGGGGACGCACTGTTCGGGAGACCCCGGTCCAACGCCTTATATGAGGCCGCTTCCGAGTGGCTGACTGGCAGGCCCGGGCAGTTCTGTCAAATCCCATAACAATCGCGCGCGCGATACGTGGCGAAAAAGGTGGCGCGGGGATCAAGGCGGCTCCGCTCTATCCCATCCGATTACTGCGGCCTCCCACGTCCCGCGCGCTTCCCAAAATTCGGATCCCACGAAATCTGCGGGCAGTGGAACAACTTGTCAGACCAATGATCTCCTCCGCACCGTCACTCGGAGCCTTTCAAGTAAAGAAACTCACTCGACAAAAACCTAAGAATGGATCAAGGCGACTGGAAAGGAAGTCACTGCCATCGCTCAATTTCATTGATTTGAAACAAGAAATGCTCACGGCAGGAAAAATGAGTCAGAGAAGTGCTCAATCCCTTTCCCACTCAAACCTCGATCCATTCGGGGGCTAATGATGAAGCTATGTACCTAGGGTAGGGGCATGGACCTGTCCAAAATGACCTACCCAAGGACATCTCCAGAAGAAATCATCTTTCAATCGACTTGGAGGTGTTCCACTCGACCAAGACCAAGCCACTCGACAGTCAGGAGACCTAAAGGCACTCTGCATGCTAACGGTCGGTTATTAAGTAGCTTTTATGGTCATCATAGCACTTTATTACTAGCGTTACCAGTAACGCCCTGCCTTAATGTACATTGAACCCTTTGTAACGTGGGCTGGCTGGGGTCCTGGCGCACTCTATATAAGCCACCCCCTCCTCCGAGACAAGGGTTCGCACCCCTGTAATTCATACATGCATAATCCAGTCGACCGCTGTAACACCCCGGATATGAATTACCCATTAAGTAATCCAACTCTTGCCGTTTCCGGCCTTAAGTTATTTTATTTTCTCGGGTTTGGGTCTTTTTCTCCGTGTGTTCTTATCATTGTCATGCATCTCATATCATGTCATCATGTGCATTGCATTTGCAAACGTGTTCATCTCATGCATTCGAGCATTTTCTCCGTTGTCCGTTTTGCATTCCGGCGCTTCGTTCTCCTACGGTGGTCATTTCTATCTTTCTTTCGTGTGTGGAGATTAAACATTTCCGGATTGGACTGGGACTTTCCAAGCGGCCTTGGTTTAATACCGGTAGACCGCGTGTCAAGTTTCGTACCATTTGGACTTCGTTTGATGCTCCAACGGTTAACCGAGGGACCGAAAAGGCCTCGTGTGTGTTGCAGCCCAACACCCCCTCCAAGTTGGCCCAAAACCCACCAAAACCTGCTCCATCATCTAGAGCGTCCGATCACGATCGCGTGGCCGAAAACCGCACCTCATTTGGACTCTCCTAGCTCCCTTTATGCCTATTTAAAGACACCCTCGAATTTCTCCTTCCCCTCCTCCCGAAAACCCTAGATCCACTTCGTCCGCCGCCGCTGAACATTTTCGCCACCGACGGACGTGTCCGTCTCCACCCCACCGCCACGTGTCGCCATGCCATTGGCCCGCACCGCCGCGCCCACATCGCCGTCCTGCCCGCGCGCCGGCTCGCCGGGGCCCAGGCGGGGCCCTCCCAGCCCGCGCGCCCGAGCCACCGCACCATCACGCCCCGCCGCCGTCTTCCCGGCGCCCGGCTGCCACTCCGCCACCCAGTGCCAACTCCGGCGAGTTCCCTCGTCGCCGCGCCTCCGGCCGCCCCGCCGCGCAAGGCCGCGCCTCTAGCCGCCCCTCGTCGCCCGCGGCCATATCCACCACGCCCGGGGCCGGCGACCTTCTCCGACGAGCCTCTCCTCTGCCTCCACGTCGACCTCCGGCGAGCTTCATCTCTGTCGGTGAACAGTAACTCCGGCGGGCTGCTTCGGAATCCGTGCAGATCTCAGACCCAAAAATAACTCGGTTGACTTTCTCCCGAAACCCTAGTTCATATGCCCATGTTCATCGTGCCGTAACTTTGCATCCGTAACTCCGTTTTGCGCATATAGCATATCAAAATGTTCGCCTCAGGGAGTACATCATTTCATTCCATTGCATCATTTTCATTTGAGTTAATCTTGATGCCCTAAATGCTGTTAGAAGAGTGCTACTTGAGATAATTGTCATATTTGCTGCTCCATTTAGATATTTGTTATTCTCGCCAAGATTATTGTGTGCATGATATGCCCATGAGCTCTACATATGTTTTGTTAAGGGTTTTGCCATCTTTCTAGAGGTGCAACCCATGCATTTTTGTGATGTGCGTGGTGACTAGCACAAGCTTGCAAAGTGAGGCACTTCGTAATGCTGATTTTAGGGACTTAGCATTTCCACTAAGTCCTAGAGCTGTTTATCTCATATGGCCATATGTCCATGTTGTTTCCTAGTGATCCGTGCCTCTTTTGAGGATCATCAATAAGGATGTTTTGTTAATCTTGTAGTGCTCTATCCATCCATGTCTTTGTTTGCAATTATGGAGCAACCTAGCTTGAGTCAATCGAGCTCTACTTTTGCTACTTCGTGAATCTGGGCAGATTGTCTACTTGTTAGCGATTTTGCCGAGGATGTTGTAGTTGATCCGTGCATGCTATATTATTGTTCTTGCCATGTCTAACTTGCATTTTGTGTATTCTTGATGGGTGTATGCTTAGATTGTTATGACTTGCTCCGTAGTGAGTGCATCGAGCTCGTAAACATGCCTACTTGATATCTGCTTTTAGCGTACTCCAGTTTTCACTAAGTCTGTGATCTAATTATGTTTTTGCCATGTTTACATGCTTGCAAACGTATTTTCTGATCCCTTTTGGCTCAAGGTCACTAAGGGAGTTTTGTTAAGCTATTTGAGTAGCTCCATGCCATGCTTTACTTTGTCATGTTCAGGTCCTGTAGCATGTAGTTTTATTGCTCCGAAGAGTGCTATCTGATCTGAAATTCCAAACAAGTGTTAATTTCACTAAGTCTGAGATCTGTTTGCCATATGCATTTTTGCCATGCTTGTTTGAACCTGTTAATGGATGAATTGGCCGTAGCTCAGTGCTAGACTTTTGTTAAGCATCTTGAATGCATCCCCGCCATGTATTTTGTTGCCATGTTTGGGTGCTGTAGGATGTTCATCTTGTTGCATTTAGATGGCTACTTGCGGTAAATCGCAGACCGGTGTCATATTTAAATCGCTTGCCATTTCCAAACCGTAACTCCGATTCTGGTGATCTTTATACCGTTTTCAAGCGATTTCATCTCATCTTTCCAGTGGCACACTTGGTTTTCCAAGTTGAGGCCAGGTTCATGAATTCCTTGTCAAATCTTGCATATGCATCACATATTGCATCCCGCATAGCATACCATCTTTGCATCATATTGTTTGAGCCTTGCACGTGGTTGATTGTGTCCTTGTTGCTTGTTTGTATTGTTTGGGTAGAGCCGGGAGACGAGTTCGCTAACGAGGAGCCCGTTGAGTTTGCTTTCGAGGATCCAGTCAACTCTGACAACTTTGCAGGCAAGATGATCATACCCTCGAAATCACTACTATCTTTGCTTTGCTAGATGCTCGCTCTTTTGCTATGCCATGCTACGATGCCTACCACTTGCTTCCAAGCCTCCCAAATTGCCATGTCAAACCTCTAACCCATCATGTCCTAGCAAACCGTTGTTTGGCTATGTTACCGCTTTGCTCAGCCCCTCTTATAGCGTTGCTAGTTGCAGGTGAAGATTGGAGACCGTTCCATGTTGGAACATTATTTACTCATTGGGATATCATTATATTGCCATGTTATCTTAATGTATCTATATAGTTGGTAAAGGGTGGAAGGCTCGGCCTCTCGCCTAGTGTTTTGTTCCACTCTTGCCGCCCTAGTTTCCGTCATATCGGTGTTATGTTCCCGGATTTTGCGTTCCTTACGCGGTTGGGTTATAATGGGAACCCCTTGATAGTTCGCCTTGAATAAAGCTTGTCCAGCAATGCCCAACCTTGGTTTTACCATTTTCCACCTAGCCTCTTTTTCCCTTGGGTTTCCGGAGCCCGAGGGTCATCTTATTTTAAACCCCCCCCCCCCCCCGGGCCAGTGCTCCTCTGAGTGTTGGTCCAACTCGTCAGCCGTCGGTGGCTACCAGGAGCAACTCTGGGCTGGCCTACCGGAAGTTTGGACAATCTGAGTCTGCCTTGAGAAAGAGATATGTGCAGCTCCTATCGGGATTTGTCGGCACATTTGGGCGGTGTTGCTGGTCTTGTTATAACTTGTCGAAGTGTCTTGAAGAACCGAGATACCGAGTCTGATCGGAACGTCTCGGGAGGAGGTCTATTCCTTCATTGACCGTGAGAGCTTGTCATGGGCTAAGTTGGGACTCCCCTGCAGGGATTTGAAATTTCGAAAGTTGTGCCCGCGGTTATGGGCAGATGGGAATTTGTTAATGTCCGGTTGTGGATAACTTGAACCTTAACTTAATTAAAATGAATCAACGGTGTGAGTTACCGTGATGGCCTCTTTTCGGCGGAGTCCGAGAAGTGGACACGGTGTTGGAGTAATGTTTGCCCAGGTTGTTCTCTAGATTACTCGCTCGCGCTTTGCCTCCTCTTCTCGCTCTCTTTTGCGAACAGGATAGCCACCATATATGCTAGTCGCTTGCTGCAGCTCCACATATATTTACCCTGCCTTACCTATTAAGCTTAAATAGTCTTGATCGCGAGGGTGCGAGATTGCTGAGTCCCTGTGGCTCACAGATTACTATTACACCAGATGCAGGGCCTGATGCTTCCGCTCCAGCTGACGCGCTTGAGCTCAAGTGGGAGTTCGACAATGACTCTCAATGATACTATGTTTCTTTTCCTGATGATCAGTAGTGGTGCCCAGTTGGGGTGATCGGGACCGTGTCGCATGTTGGGTTATCTTTTATTTTGGCGCCGTAGTCGGGCCATGAGTTTTTGAATGTTGTAATGCTATTTATGTACTTGATTGACGTGGCGGGTGTAAGCCAACTATGTTATCTCCCCTTTTATTATCTATATTACATGGAATGTTGTGAAGATTGCCTAACTTGCGACATATGCCTTCAATGCGATTATGCCTCTAAGTCATGCCTCGACACGTGGGAGATATAGTCGCATCGAGGGTGTTACAAGTTGGTAATCAGAGCCTTCCCCGACCTTAGGAGCCCCTACTGATTGATCGTTTTTAGCAGCCGAGTTGTGTCTAGAAAAATGTTTTGAGTCATTTAGGAATTATATATCGGAGAGTTTAGGAATTCTTTTTACTTCCCAGTCTCCTCATCGCTCTGGTAAGGCATCCTGACATAGAGTTTTGACTCTTCTCTTCTCAAATTTCACTAAAAAATTTAGGATCACGCGGGTATCTTGGAATCGTTCCGATGGTTTTATGACGAGAACATTGTCTTGGTGCCTCCTGTCAGGGGTTTTGCGGAGGTGTCCCGGGGAGTTGAGCTCTGAGGTGTTGTCGTCATAATTTTATCGTTGCAGTTTTGGAATACCTGAGTTTAGTACGCCGACATCGAAAATCTCTTTTATGCAGTTCGTTGGTGAGATAACCTCGACGCTACCCAGTACTGGGGCGGGAGTTCAGGAGTATCGCCATAACTTGTATAACGGATGCTTTTCGAAGGTTGAGGTAGATGGTTTCCGAAGTTTTTTTCGGTTATGTGTTGAAGGATGGATACAGCTGGATGTAGGATTTGCTAGATTTGGGTGAGATATTATGCTTCCCCTGTATCCCCAACACCTGATTGCATAACCGGAAAGGTTTGGGAGTTTCATAGGTGGGAATTCTTGTAGCTCTAGTTCTTCTTCCACGGATATTTGGTTTGAGATTGGGATTTCTTACCGAGTATTCGTTCTTGATCCGTACCTTGTTGATTTATTACCCTACCTAAATTCTACGTGGCTTCTCAATTTATGGATATGTGACCATTTCAAGAGGAATACATTTGTTCATTTTGTTCGGATGTGAAGACTATATGTTGCAATTTTCATTCCATTGGATTCAGCTTCAATAATTGTCTATCAATGTGCTAATGGATGTCAACCTCTTCAGGATGGCTCCTCCAACGCGCACGACTCCGAATCCTGACCCGCCACCACCTCCACCTCCTCCGGAGGCATGGCAAGCTGTGATGGCCGCAACCAATGCAAACACGCAGTTGATCATGCAAATTCTTCAAGAGCGCAATCCAGTGAACCAAGGCAACCAAGGGAATCAAGGCAACAATCAGAATCACTTTGCTACACTCAACCAGTTCCTTGCTAACAGGCCAAAGACTTTCAGCAATTGTGTTGAGGCAACTGATGCTGACAATTGGCTTGTGGATCTGTGCAAGCATTTCGAGTGCAGTAACGTCAGGCCTGAGGACTTTGTCAAGTTCGCTTCCTTCCAACTCAAACACCAAGCTGCAAAATGGTTTCAGCAGTACAAGGATTCCAGAGGTGGACGTGTGATTACCTGGGATGAATTCCGTCAAGACTTCAAAGCTCATCATATTCCTCAGAGTGTGGTTGAAAGCAAGTGTGAGGAATTCCGCAACCTGAAGCAAGGCTCTTTTTCTGCCTATGACTACAATAAGTTGTTCCAGAAGCTCGCCCGCTTTGCCAAGCAGGACATCCCTGATGAGAAGAGCATGATATACCAGTTCAGGGGTGGTCTCAGAGAAGAAATCCAGCTAGCTCTTGTTCTCTTTGAGCCCTTGAGATACGATGAGTTCTACAACATGGCACTGAAGCAAGAGGCCGCTCAACTGAGGTGTGATGCTTCCAAGAAGCGAGTCAGAGATGCTACTCCTTCTTCCTCTACTCAAGTGGCCAAGCAGCAGAAGTATTGGCTTCCTCCTCCTCCGTTCCGGCAGCCATATCAGAAGAGCAAAGGTGGCAGTGGATCTTCCCACCCACCCAACCCTGGCTTTCAGAACAAGACTTCGTCTCAAGCTCCAAGATCGAGTGCTCCGTATCACCGTCCGCTTTCAGAGGTCATGTGAAACAAGTGCCAACAGAAGGGTCACTATGCCAACAAGTGTTTCAACCAGAGGCGTCTTCCTCCTCCTCCTCCTGTCAGATCGGCAAGTACAGCTGTGGTCAAGCATAACCCCAAGCATGCCAAGGTCAACTTGATGAATGCAGCTCAGGCAGAGGACTCGTCAGATGTCATCATGGGTAACCTTCATGTTAACGATGTTCCCGCAAAAGTACTTTTTGATACTGGTGCTTCACATTGTTTCATCTCGAAACCTTTTGCATCTAAGCATGGGTTGACTTCCCAAGTTATTCATAAACCGTTAGCAGTTGTCTCCCCGGGTAAATGTTTGCTCGCTAACCACGAGATTCCGGATATTTCTATCACGATGGGTGATTTCAAGTTTCTGGCTTCTCCAATGGTTCTTGGTAACTCGGATATTGATCTTATTCTCGGGATGGATTGGCTTTCTAAGCACAAGGCTCAGCTTGTTTGTGCAGCTAGGCAGATTCAATTGACTCATTCGTTTGAGGATGTAATTGTCTTTGCCGCTCGGGATAATACTATCCGTCTGTTTTCTCTCAATGAGAAGGGTGAACTGGATGCTATCTCGCAGATTGCAGTCATTTGCGAGTATCAAGACGTCTTTCCAGAAGATCTTCCAGGAATGCCTCCGCACCGGCCAGTTGAATTCGTTATTGATCTTGAGCCTGGCACGGAACCTATGTGCAAGCATCCTTACAAGCTCGGACCTGAAGAGTTGAAGGAGCTGAAGAAGCAACTCAATGTTCAAGAGAGAATGGGTCTCATCCGGCCTAGTTCTTCTCCGTGGGGTTGTGGTGTTCTTTTTGTGAAGAAGAAGGATGGAACGGACCGACTTTGTGTTGACTACCATCCATTGAACAAGAAGACCATCAAGAACAAATACCCACTTCCCAACATCAACGAGCTGTTCGAACAACTCAAAGGTGCCCAAGTATTCTCCAAGCTTGATCTCCATATGGGTTATCATCAGATTCGAATCTGTGAGCAAGATATTCCCAAGACGGCTTTCAGGACAAGCTACGGTTCATATGAATACACTGTCATGTCTTTTGGCCTCGTTAACGCTCCTCCGACGTTCTCTCGCATGATGAACTTCATCTTCAACGCCTACACCAATGACTTCGTTTTGGTCTATCTCAACGACATTCTGGTTTTCTCGAAGAACAAGGAAGATCATGCCAAGCACTTGCGTTTGGTACTCGATAAGTTGAGGGAACATCAGTTCTACGCCAAGTTCTCCAAGTGCGAATTTTGGCTCGATGAGGTTCTTTATCTTGGTCATATCATCTCTGCCAAGGGCATTGCGGTGAATCCTGAGAAGGTGTCTGCAATTGTGAATTAGGAACCTCCTCAGAACATGAAGCAACTCCGTAGCTACCTCGGTCTCGCAAGCTACTGCCGAAGATTCATTGAAAACTTTTCTAAGATCGCGAAGCCTCTCTCAAATCTTCTCCAGAAGCACGTCAAGTACGTTTGGTCTCCGGAGTGTGACATTGCTTTCAACACTTTGAAAGAGAAATTGATCACTGCTCCAGTTCTGACTCCGCCTGATGAATCCAAATCGTATGAGGTCTTTTGTGATGCCTCTCTCCAAGGTCTCGGCGCAGTGTTGATGCAAGAGAAAAAAGTTGTGGCTTATACCTCTCGCCAGTTGAAGCCCAATGAGAAGAACTACCCCACTCATGATCTTGAGTTGGCGGCAGTTGTGCATGCTCTTTTGACTTGGAGACATCTCTTATTGGGAAGAAAAGTGGACATTTTCACTGATCACAAGAGTCTCAAGTACATCTTCACTCAGCCTAATCTCAACCTTAGGCAGACTCAATGGGTCAAAATGATTCAAGAGTATAATCTGAGTATCGAGTATACTCCAGGCAAGGCCAATGTGATTGCTGACGCATTGAGCGGGAAGGCTTATTGTAACAGTCTGATTCTCAAGCCTTATCAACCCGAGCTTTGTGAAGCTTTCCGCAAACTTAATCTGCAAGTTGTTCCTCAAGGTTTCCTCGCCGACCTTCAAGTCTCTCCTACCTTGGAAGACCAGATTCGCCAAGCCCAGCTTCTTGATGCTATGGTGAAAAAGGTGAAGATTGGGATTGCCAAGAGCCAACCCAAGTACAAGTGCTACCGCCTTGATGACAAGGATACTCTCTTCTTCGAGGATCATATTGTTGTGCCCAAAGGTGAACTTCGTAAGTGATCATGAACGAGGCTCACAATTCTCTCCTCTCCATCCACCCTGGGAGCACGAAGATGTATCAGGACCTCAAGCGGGCTTATTGGTGGACTCGAATGAAGCGCGAGATTGCTCAATTCATGAATGAATGTGATGTCTGCAGAAGAGTGAAGGCAGAACACCAAAGGCCAGCTGGTCTCCTCCAACCTCTTGCCATTCTAGAATGGAAGTTTGACCACATTGAGATGGACTTCGTGACTGGGTTTCCAAAGTCCAAGCGTGGCAATGATGCTATATTCGTTGTCATCGACAAACTCACTAAAGTGGCTCATTTTCTGCCTATCAAAGAGTCAATCACTGCAGCTCAATTGGCGGAACTCTATACCTCTCGGATTGTCTCTCTGCACGGTATCCCTCAAGTGATCTCTTCAGACCGTGGCAGCATCTTTACCTCCAAGTTTTGGGATTCTTTTCAGAAGGCCATGGGAACCAACATCCGCTTCAGCACAACTTTCCATCCTCAAACTAGCGGTCAAGTCGAGCGTGTCAACCAGATTCTTGAAGATATGCTCAGGGCTTGTGTGATCTCCTTCGGCATGAAGTGGGAGGATTGTCTTCCATATGCTGAATTCTCCTACAACAACAGTTTTCAAGCAAGTTCGGGCAAGGCCCCATTTGAAATTCTATATGGCAGAAAGTGTCGTACCCCTCTCAACTGGTCTGAAACCGGTGAACGTCAGCTTTTGGGAAATGACTTAATCACAGAGGCAGAGGAAATGTGCAAAGTCATTCGAGATAACCTCAAAGCAGCCCAATCCCGCCAGAAGAGCTACTATGATAGTAAGCACCGTGATTTGGCTTTCGAGGTCGGAGATCATGTTTACCTCTGCGTCTCTCCTATGAAAGGTACTCGTCGCTTCGATATCAAAGGGAAGCTTGCCCCTAGATACGTGGGACCTTTCAAGATTGTCAGCAAGAGAGGCGATTTGGCCTATCAACTCAAGCTTCCTTCAAACTTTGCAAATGTTCATGACGTGTTCCATGTCTCTCAGCTCCGAAAGTGCTTCAAGACTCCTGACCGCACCGTCAACTTCGAGGACATTGAGCTCCAAGAAGATCTCTCTTACCGTGAGCACCCAGCTGCTATTCTTGAAGAGACTGAACGCAAGACTCGCAACAAGTCAATCAAATTCCTCAAAGTCAAGTGGTCACACCATTCCGACCGTGAAGCTACCTGGGAACGCGAGGATCACCTCCGTTCTGAGTACCCGGCGTTCTTTCAGTCCTAGATCTCGGGACGACATCCTTTCATAGTGGTGGAGTGTTGTAACACCCCGGATATGAATTACCCATTATGTAATCCAACTCTTGCCGTTTCCGGCCTTAAGTTATTTTATTTTCTCGTGTTCGGGTCTTTGTCTCCGTGTGTTGTTATCGTTGTCATGCATCTCATATCATGTCATCATGTGCATTGCATTTGCATACATGTTCATCTCATGCATTCGAGCATTTTCTCCGTTGTCCGTTTTGCATTCCGCCGCTTCGTTCTCCTCAAGTGGTCATTTCTACATTTCTTTCGTGTGTGGGGATTAAACATTTCCGGATTGGACCAAGACTTGCCAAGCGGCCTTGGTTTACTACCGGTAGACCGCCTGTCAAGTTTCGTACCATTTGGACTTCGTTTGATGCTCCAACGGTTAACCGAGGGACCGAAAAGGCCTCGTGTGTGTTGCAGCCCAACACCCCTCCAAGTTGGCCCAAAACCCACCAAAACCTGTTCCATCATCTAGAGCGTTCGATCATGATCGCGTGGCTGAAAACCGCACCTCATTTGGACTCTCCTAGCTCCCTCTATGCCTATTTAAAGACACGCCCGAATTTCTCCTTCCCCTTCCTCCCGAAAACCCTAGATCCACTTCGTCCGCCGTCGCCGGACATTTTCGCCACCGACGGACGTGTCCGGCTCCACCCCGTCGCCACGTGTTGCCACGCCATTGGCCCACGCCGCCGTGCCCACATCGCCATCCTGCCCGCGCGTCGGCCCGCCGGGGCCCAGGCGGGGCCCTCCCGGCCCGCGGGCCCGAGCCGCCGCACCATCGCGCCCCCGCCGCCGTCTTCCCCGCGCCCGGCCGCCACTCCGCCACCCGGCGCCAACTCCGGCGAGTTCCCTCGTCGCCGCGCCTACGGCCGCCCCGCCGAGCAAGGCCGCGCCTCCGGCCGCCCCTCGTCGCCTGCGGCCATCTCCACCGCGCCCGGGGCCGGCGACCTTCTCCGGCAAGCCTCTCCTCTGCCTCCACGTCGACCTCCGGCGAGCTTCATCTCCGTCGGTGAACAGTAACTCCGGCGGGATGCTTCGGAATCCGTGCAGATCTCAGATCCAAAAATAACTCGGTTGACTTTCTCCCGAAACCCTAGTTCATATGCCCATGTTCATCATGCCGTAACTTTGCATCCGTAACTTCGTTTTGCGCATATAGCATATCAAAATGTTCGTCTCAGAGAGTACATCATTTCATTCCATTGCATCATTTTCATTTCAGTTCATATTGATGCCCGAAATGCTATTAGAAGAGTGCTACTTGAGATAATTATCAGATCTGCTGCTTCATTTAGATATTTGTCATTTTTGCCATGATTATTGTGTGCATGATATGCCCATGAGCTCTACATATGTTTTGTTAAGGGTTTTGCCATCTTTCTAGAGGTGCAACCCATGTATTTTTGTGATGTGCGTGGTGACTAGCACAAGCTTGCAAAGTGAGGCACTTGGTAATGCTGATTTCAGGGACTTAGCATTTCCACTAAGTCCTAGAGCTGTTTATCTCATATGGCCATATGTTCATGTTGTTTCCTAGTGATCCGTGCCTCTTTTCAGGATGATCAGTAAGGATGTTTTGTTAATCTTGTAGTGCTCTATCCATCCATGTCTTTGTTTGCAATTATGGAGCACCCTAGCTTGAGTCAATCGAGCTCTACTTTTGCTACTTCGTGAATCTGGGCAGATTGTCTACTTGTTAGCGATTTTGCCGAGGATGTTGTAGTTGATCCGTGCATGCTATGTTATTGTTCTTGCCATGTTTAACTTGCATTTTGTTTATTCTTGATGGGTGTATGCTTAGATTGTCATGACTTGCTCCATAGTGAGTGCATCGAGCTCGTAAACATGCCTATTTGATATCTATTTTCAGAGTGCTCCAGTTTTCACTAAGTCAGTGATCTGATTATGTTTTTGCCATGTTCACATGCTTGCAAACGTATTTTATGATCCCTTTCGGCTCAAGGTCACTAAGGGACTTTTGTTAAGCTATTTGAGTAGCTCCATGCCATGCTTTACTTTGTCATGTTCAGGTCCTGTAGCATGTAGTTTTGTTGCTCCGAAGAGTGCTATCTGATCTGAAATTCCAGACAAGTGTTAATTTCACTAAGTCTGAGATCTGTTTGCCATATGCATTTTTGACATGCTTGTTTGAACCTGTTAATGGATGAATTGGCCGTAGCTCAGTGCTAGACTTTTGTTAAGCATCTTGAATGCATCCCTGCCATGTATTTTGTTGCCATGTTTGGGTGTTGTAGCATGTTCATCTTGTTGCATTTACATGGCTACTTGCGGTAAATCGCAGACCGGTGTCATATTTAAATCGCTTGCCATTTCCAAACCGTAACTCCGATTCCGGTGATCTTTATATCGTTTTTGAAGCGATTTCATATCATCTTTCCAGTGGCACACTTGGTTTTCCAAGTTGAGGCCAGGTTCATGCATTCCTTGTCAAATCTTACATATGCATCACATATTGCATCCCGCATAGCATACCATCTTTGCATCATATTGTTTGAGCCTTGCACGTGGTTGATTGTGTCCTTGTTGATTGTTTGTCTTGTTTGGGTAGAGCCGGGAGACGAGTTCGCTAGTGAGGAGACCGTTGACTTTGCTTTCGAGGATCCAGTCAACTCTGACAACTTTGCAGGCAAGATGATCATACCCTCGAAATCACTACTATCTTTGCTTTGCTAGATGCTCGCTCTTTTGCTATGCCATGCTATGATGCCTACCACTTGCTTCCAAGCCTCCCAAATTGCCATGTCAAACCTCTAACCCACCATGTCCTAGCAAACCGTTGTTTGGCTATGTTACCGCTTTGCTCAGCCCCTCTTATAGCGTTGCTAGTTGCAGGTAAAGATTGGAGACCGTTCCCTGTTGGAACATTATTTACTCGTTGGGATATCATTATATTGCCATGTTATCTTAATGCATCTATATACTTTGTAAAGGGTGGAAGGCTCGGCCTCTCGCCTAGTGTTTTGTTCCACTCTTGCCGCCCTAGTTTCCGTCATATCGGTGTCATGTTCCTTACGCGGTTGGGTTATAATGGGAACCCCTTGATAGTTTGCCTTGAATAAAGCTTGTCTAGCAATGCCCAACCTTGGTTTTACCATTTGCCACCTAGCCTCTTTTTCCCTTGGGTTTCCGGAGCCCGAGGGTCATCTTATTTTAAACCCCCCCGGGCCAGTGCTCCTCTGAGTGTTGGTCCAACTCGTCAGCCACCGGTGGCTACCAGGGGCAACTCTGGGCTGGCCTACCGGAAGTTTGGACAATCTGAGTGTGCCCTGAGAAAGAGATATGTGCAGCTCCTATCGGGATTTGTCAGCATATTCGGGCGGTGTTGCTGGTCTTGTTTTAACTTGTCGAAGTGTCTTGAAGAACCGAGATACCGAGTCTGATCGGAACGTCTCGGGAGGAGGTCTATTCCTTCGTTGACCGTGAGAGCTTGTCATGGGCTAAGTTGGGACTCCCCTGTAGGGATTTGAACTTTCGAAAGCCGTGCCCGCGGTTATGGGCAGATGGGAATTTGTTAATGTCCGGTTGTAGATAACTTGAACCTTAACTTAATTAAAATGAATCAACGGTGTGAGTTACCGTGATGGCCTCTTTTCGGCGGAGTCCGGGAAGTGGACACGGTGTTGGAGTAATGTTTGCGCAGGTTCTTCTCTAGATTACTCGCTCGCGCTTTGCCTCCTCTTCTCGCTCTCTTTTGCGAACAGGATAGCCACCATATATGCTAGTCGCTTGCTTCAACTCCACATATATTTACCTTGCCTTACCTATTAAGCTTAAATAGTCTTGATCGCGAGGGTGCGAGATTGCTGAGTCCCTGTGGCTCACAGATTACTATTACACCAGATGCAGGGCCTGATGATTCCGCTCCAGCTGACGCGCTTGAGCTCAAGTGGGAGTTCGATGAGGACTCTCAACGATACTATGTTTCTTTTCCTGATGATCAGTAGTGGTGCCCAGTTGGGGTGATCGGGACCGTGTCGCATGTTGGGTTATCTTTTATTTTGGCGTCGTAGTCGGGCCATGAGTGTTTGAATGTTGTAATGCTATTTATGTACTTGATTGACGTGGCGAGTGTAAGCCAACTATGTTATCTCCCCTTTTATTATCTATATTACATGGGATGTTGTGAAGATTGCCTAACTTGCGACATATGCCTTCAATGCGATTATGCCTCTAAGTCGTGCCTCGACACGTGGGAGATATAGTCGCATCGAGGGTGTTACAACCGCCTCCGGGTTCCGAGACATAGGGCTATTACTTCCTCTGAGAAGGGCCTGAACTCGTAAACCTTGCATGCTTACAACTTCTCCATAGCTAAGATCTTGCCTCTCCATACTTACCCCCCTACACTCCTGTCAGACTTAGAACCACGACACCCTCGTACTCCTCTCAGCGCGGGCTTCCATTGCCGCGTCTTCCCTGGCTCCGCGTCGTCCCCTTCCTAGGCCTCGCCATCGTCCACCGCCGTGGTGCTCTCCGCGCGGCGTGGTCAATGTGGTCAAGGAATGACTTCCATCGGAAGAGTACTGTACATGGAGAGGCTGACAGCTGGGTCCACGGCCACAGCCTGGTTTTTTTGTGATTTGCCAAGCAAGTCGCTTTGTCAGGCCTGTTGGGCTGCAAATCTTTCAAGACGAGGAGAGCTTTCATTTGGCTGGCCGAGAAAATGGCCCATCAGTAATGAGAAATGGGCTGTACATTTTTAAAACACATCAAACCGGCAATTAGTTTCAAATATCTTTTTTTCATTTCAAGATTTTAAATTACATTAAGTTTTATGCGTGGAGAATTTGTTGGATTTTATATTGGTATACATTTATTTTTAAAATCAGTTTGAATGTGAGTCGAAATTTTGGGATTAAAAACAGTTTGGACCGCACCGAAATATCCAAAATTTCATATAATTTTTTAACCGTGGCCACAATTTGGGCTGTAATGCTAACAAAAAGAATATGGGCTCCGAAAAAACCTTAAGAATTAGCAAATGGGCTGAAAATTATTAGAAATAATGGAAGATGGGTTGTATGCTGTTTTCCACAGATTTGAGGCTTTCCTAAAAAAAGGTTGACGCACAAGCAGTGACTGTTGGATGTCCATCCAATGGCCGTCGTGCTTCTTCAATCTCTGCTCTTCCTGCTCCAGCCGCTCAAACAAGCGTCGGCAGGACGGCCTGCTTCCTCCTCCCCGCGGCTGGCTGTGCTGCCGTGTAGGCCTCACCGGCCCACCGTACTCCCATCGCTGGCCTAGCCATCCCTCTACTCACCCACACCTGCTGTTATTCTCCGGCGACAGCAGAAGAACCAGTAAACCCTCGTACAGTCGTACTCCCCTCCGTGTGGGAAACAACTGCCGAGTCTTCCCTGCCTCCATGTCGTTCCCTTCCTAGGCCTCGCCGTCGTCCACTGCCCTAGTGCTCTCGGTGCGGCCTGGTCAATGACCGACATGCATCTGAAGTGGACTGTACGTGGAGAGGCCGACAGTTGGGTCCATGGCCGCATGCAAGGAAATGCCTCCTTATTACGCGCAAAATAATGATTCATCCACCTGACATCAGGGACCCACTGAAAGGGCCTCTGTATTTCTCGAAAAAACGTTACTGCTGCTGACAGCTCGGACCCACCAGCTATATCTTCGCACGCAAGGAAGTGCCTCCTTATTACGCACAAAAAATGAATACTCCCCCTGTTAGCAGGGACCCAGTATAGTGGCAGGCTGACTTGTGGGCCTACTAAGTTGACAGGGATGGAGGGCTTTGTCAACTTAGTCAATATGCACGATTCTAGCTCCAGTGACTGTACGATGTCCATCCAACGGCCGTAGTGCTTCTTCAACCTCTGGTCTTCTTGCTCCAGCCGCCCAAACTAGCACCGGTCATGCCTCGTGCTCCTGCCTCCCGTGGCCGACTGTGAAGCGATGGAGGCCTCACCGCCCCCTACTACTCCCACCGCTAGCCAGGCCATCCCTCTACTCACCCACACCCCCTGTTACTCTGCGGCGATGGCAGCCTCACACCGCAGCGAACCAATGCCCTCGTACTCCTCTACGCGTGGGCATCCACTGCCGCGTCTTCCCCGGCTCCGTGTCGTCCCCTTCCTAGGCCTCGCCATCATCCACCGCCCTGGTGCTCTCGGCATGGCGTGGTCAACGTGGTCAAGGAACGGCTTCCATCGGACATGGACTGTACGTGGAGAGGCTGACAGCTGGGTCCACGACCGCAGCAAGGAAGTGCCTCCTTATTACGTGCAAAATAATTATTCCTCCACCTGACAGCGGGGACCCACCGGACGGGCCACCGTATTTCACCCCCCTGACTGCTGGGACCCACCAGCTACATCTTCGCACGCAAGGAAGTGCCTGACAGTCGGGACCCACCTGGTCGAAGCGTACGTAGCGTTGTCATTCTGGTCGTGAACGTGTACGTACATATATACTGGTGGATGTAGAGGCGCCCACGTGTCGTAGTAGAGGTGGCCAGGGTGCAAGAAAGAAAATACGGCCACGTATGTGTACATACGGGTGGGGTCTCAAACGCCTACTCGCGCATACGTACGGCGAGGGCTCGTTGACATGGCTGGGTCAGAACGGAGAAATAGCGTCGTTGTCGTGTTCATGGGGAGGCAACGGAATGCGTCGTGTTCATGGGGAGGCAACGGAATGCGTCGTGTTCATGGGGAGGCAACGGAATGCTTCGTGTTCATCGGGAGGCAACGGAACACGTGGGAGCCAACCGGCTAGGTCGGAACGGAATGCATGGTCATGTTCATCGGGAGAGCTTGGACGGAACAAGCGATGGAAACGAGGCCTGGCGTACCGCACAACAGAGGAAATGGACCTCCTACGTTCGGAACGGGGTCCTGTTGATCGGGAGGGGTGTGGCGTACCGCAAAACAGACGAAAAGGACCTCCTACGGTTGAAACGGGGGTCCTGTTCATCGGGAGGGGTGTGGCGTACCGCAAAACGGGACTCCACGGGATACTGTTCATCTCCACCGTCGACCCCCTCCAGCCTCCACGAGCTACTGTTCATCCACCGTCGACCTCCTCCAGCCTCCACCCGCGACTGTTCATCCATGGGCTCCTGTTCATCCAGCCTCCACCGTGCGCTACTCCACCGGCTACTGTTCAACCAGCCTTCTCCACGGGCTCCTGTTCAACCACCCCTCCACGGGCTACTATTCATCCTGCCCTCCATGGGGTGGTCCTGTTCATCCAGCCCTCCACGGGGTCCTGTTCATCCAGCCCCAACCGGCTCAATCGATCGGGGTCCTATTCATCCAGAGGCAACACCATGGGGTCCTGTTCATCCACCCCCACCGAGAAATGTTCACCCAACCCCCCCCCCCCCCCCCCCCCCGCGCGCAACGCTCACTGTTCATCCAGAGGCAGCATCGATCAGCTTCAGTTAGCAACAGTAGCGAAGGAATCGCTCGATCGGGTTCAGTTAACAGCCATCGATCGATCTCTCAGGTTCAGTAACGCGTAGCCTGCAGTGCAATCGCTCGGGTTCAGTTAGAGCCCAACGCCTCGCTCGGGTTCAGTCAGAGCCAACGCCTCGCACACTCGTGCATACGTGTATGAGAGAAACATGCATCACTCGGCCCCCGACCTCCCACCGTAACCGGGTACTCCCTGAAATTTTCCTCGCCCTCGCTTCTACCACGGTTTTTTCCGTCATGGACGGCCCAAAGAATGTCATGCAGCTGCGTCTCCGGCCCGCCCAGGACGAAAAGCCCAATTTCTGTAATGATTTTTTGTCATAGAAGTAGGAGCCCACCACATCTATGATGATATCGGGTTTTGTCACAATTATCGTCATAGAAGTGTCATATGTATGACAGAAAAAAAAATTCATTCGGCCCAAAATGTCACGGATGTGTCCTTTTTTGTAGTGAACACACGAGTAGGTGGTTCTCTCTCAGAAAATGAATGGTGGAAGTGTAGGCACATTCTGATAGCTCTCTCCACGAATGGACGAAGGGTGGAGGGGTATATATAGCCTCTACACAAAATCTAACCGTTACACACAATTTACCAAACTCGGTGGGACCGAATAGTTAAACTCGATCAGACCGATTTAGTTCAAAATGTGAACGTTAGGATTTTCGGTGGGACTGACAAGTCAACTCGGTGGGACCGATTTTATTAGGGTTAAGGCATAATGTAATCTCGATGAGACCGATCACATGAACTCGGTGAGACCGATTTCTGTAATAGGCAAACAGAGAGTTGGTCAGGAAAACTCAGTGGGACCGATCGCTCATTTCGGTGAGACCGAAACGTTACGAAAAGGAAACAAAGAGTTTGCATTGCGAACTCAGTGGGACCGATCGCTCATCTCGGTTAGACCGAAATGTTACGAAGGGAAACAGAGAGTTTGCAATCCCATCTTGGTGAGACCGAGATCCCTATCGGTGAGACCGAACTGATTAGGGTTTCTGGCTATGGCTATGTCAAATGAACTTGGTGGCGCCGGATAGATCAAATCGGTGGGGCCGAGTTTGACTATTTGTTTGGGAAATATCTGGATATGAGAAAGTGGTTGAGGGCTTCTGGAGCATATCACTAAGAATTTTGAGCAAGCAAGCCATTAAGCAACACCTCATCCTCTTTTAATAGTATTGGCTTTTCCTATGGACTCAATGTGAGCTTGGATCACTAAAATGAAAATGTAGAGTCTTGAGCTTGAGACAATATGTGTCCTTAGCATTTTGAGGGGTCCACATCTCTAGTCCATGCCATGCCAATCATTGAACTTTCTGAAATGATCATCTTGAAAGAGTATTAGTTCAATGAGCTATATGTTGTTAAGAATTATGAAAACCACCCAGGGATTAGTTGCACTTTAAATCTCCCCCTTTTTGGTAATTGATGACAACATATAGATCAAAGCTTCAAAAAATGATAATAAGAGGGAAATATATCATCGCTTTGAGAAGTATGTGATAAGCAAGAGCTCCCCCTAAATTTTTGCATTATTTAAAATTTTCTTTTGAATGCAAATGCACAATCGATTAGGATCATGGGTTACTCTTCCATATCACATACATCTTGGTGGAGTGCTCAAAATGATATTGAATGAAATATGCACTCATCACCAAGGCAAAGTGAATGATCATACATGAGAGATAGATAATGTCATCATTCAAGCACAAGCATTAACGTGATATGATCAAGCACATGACCATACAAGTATCTCACACACACATAAAGTATCATCCAGGCAAGCAAACAAATAAGTATCAAACAAGTAGAAAATAAGGCAAAAAGAAGCAAATCTCTCTCTCTCTCTCTCTCTCTTGAAGCCTATGATCTATACACTTTCTCCCCCTTTGGCAACAAGTTACCAAAAAGTTCGAAAATGCATAGTGCTATGCGTCTCTCTAGGCTTGATCTTTGTGAGGAGGCGTTAAGAGGACTCCAAGGACGAATGCATCTGTTGAAGTTGATGGAGCTGGTGGAGTGGCAACTGGAGGGGCTACCGAAGCTGTGGTTGCAGGTGCTGATGTAGTGGCTCTTGTGTTTGTCACAGGCACTGCTACAGATCTCTGTGCCCTAGGCACTCTCTGAAAAGCATTTGTGGTGGCTTTCCCTTTCCTTTCCTCAGCTTCTTCCTGGAGTTGCTCAACAGTTGTCTGCATCTCTGTCACCTTCAAGTCAAGATCATAGAACTTTGTCTCAATGATCCTCTCTAGGCTCTCTTGATTCTAAGTCAGGGTGGCCAGTCCTTTCTCAATCCTTAGAGTGGCTTGAATAAGATATCCAAGTTGGTCTTGCTTTGACTTGAGGAAGACTTGTGAAGCCTCTTCAGCACTTGGCATCTTTGCTGCCTTATCAGCCTTTTTCTTTCTCCCTCTTCTCTTGGGCCTCTACTGATGTGGGATCTTCAACATTCATTACAACCGTGTTGTCCTCAAAGTCAGGCCTCAAGGGAAGATGTTCCTCGTCCAACAAGTATGTGCATGTGCCCATCTTGGAGTTGATGAGCATCTGGATGTGTGGAGCATACCCACATGATCTCTTCTGGTCTGCAGTTGTCCTCTTGATTGTCTCAACAATTAAACTCATGACCTTAAACTTCTGGGGAACATCAAACAACTAAAGCAGATTTATGGAGTGGCCTCTGATCATCCTATGATCTCCTGACTTGGGCAACAAAGTGTGCCTCAATATGGTGTTGATAGTGGCCAGTCGAGACAACAAATAATAATACAGAGCCTAGCGTGTGATTCTCCAAGGCTTTGGCAGGAATCTCCTTGTACATGTTGGCCATGGAGTTGTGATCTTTCTTCCTCTTGGCATAGACATCTATGTCATCTTCAAGCTCTACAGGGGCATTAATCATCTTGGCCCATTCAACAACTGTTGATTGGTGCCTCATACCTTCAGACATCCATACAATCCTTCCATCAGGATATAAATGAGTTGTAGAGTAGAATTGCATGATGAGCTCATCATTCTACTTGGTCAGTTTCTGACCCACAAAAGCATCTACTCCATTGAATCTGAAGCTCTCATGCACTCCTGGGAAGTGGTCTTCATTGTTGTCGATGTACTTCCAATCAACCCATTTCATGTCACACACTATGGGCTTCTTATCCAATAGAATTGTCTCGTAGAAGTCCTGCTGCTCCTTGGTGTGAAACTTATAGTCCACAGTAGTCCTTCTCCTCACAGCATATGGATCTGATTGTCTCCACAATCTGAGACCTGCATCCTTTCTAATTTTCATGTTCTCAGCCACTGGATGATTGTCATCATGGTTAGGGATCTTTGGCTTGAGCTTCCTGAGCACTTGGGCTTCATCATCTTCTTCTTCAACTTCAGGCATTGGGGCCTTGTTCTCCTCTTGTGCTCCTCTTTGGTGCAGTCTTGGGGGATGGAGCAGAAGCTTTGGGGGGCAGTCTTGGGCTTGGAAGGAGCAGCCCCAAACTTGATGGCATCCCCCATCAGCTTTTGTGCTTTAGGTGCTGGTGCAGCATCCTCTTCTTCCTCTTCCTCCTCATCAGACAAAATCCTCATTGAGTGCTTGCCTATGACTCTGGCCATAGTTTTCTTGGCCCTATCCTTCCTCTTCTTGCCCTCACCAGCAACCTCTTCAACAGTTGATTGGAAGTTTCAAGAGTTGAGGCTTGGCTTTTGAAGTGGGCACTCTCTTGGCAAGACTCTTCTTGTGCATACCGGGCTTTGTTGATGCAACAGTGCCAAATTCCTTCTTGACAACCTTCTTTTTGGAGCTGACCTCCTCCTCAGCAGCAATGTAGTCTTCATCCTCAAAATCAGAATTTCTTTTTTCTACTCTACCGAGTAGCAGCCTTAGGCAGGTTGCTTGGAGTACTTCTGCTGCCATCATCATAACTGTCAGAGGGACTAGTGCCCTCACTCAGATTCACCTGCTCCTCAGACTTGCTCTGGCTATCACTTTGATCAGACATGGTTGACATAGCAAACTGAAAGCTTCCCTATGAATAGTTATAGATGAGATAGAGTAGATGAGCATCACAAAGTGCAGATTTTTTGCAAAACAGATGAGTGAAAAACTTAGTTTTAGTTCTCCACAGAAAGAATTTCGGAGCTACCGATTTGTTAAACTCGGTGACACCGCAGCAACTTCGGAGTCTAAACTAGTGGAATCGGTCAGACCGAAACACAGTTCGGTGACTCTGAGATTGCTAGGGTTTCACTGAGAGTTGAACTCAATCACACATATTTGCAAGTTTCGGTCAGACCGAAAATTACAAGTGCAATGGCCTAAGCCAAATCGGTGAGACCGTTTTCCACAACTCGGTCGGTCCGAGATGAGTTCGCGGAAACCTAACCCTAAATTTTCGAATCAAAACTAATCTAAAGGAAGTTTTTGCTAGATAGGATGTTCTCATACGTGGTAAGAAACATGGCATTGCCTTTGTGCTAAGAATCAGAGGTAAGTATTGCACAAAGATTCGAACTCATACCCTAACTCGGTGATGAGCTCGCTACGGCGGCAACGGCGGTGAAGATTTCCGTTGACGGCGACGGAGACCAGCGGTGGGAGGTCGCTGGTGACGAGAGGATGATGCAGAGACCTGGCTCAGTAGAGCAGGACACGCGCGTGCGATGAGGTTTTGGAGGAATTTCCAAAATTTGACCCGTCGGTATATATATCCTGACCCTATTGGTGTGACCGAGTGGAATAACTCGGTGGCACCGAGATGCAGAATCGAAAGTGGTTACTACAACTCGGTGAGACCGAATTATTCTAATCGATTGCACCGAGATTGAAAACCTAGATCAACTCAGTGAACTCGGTATGACCGAAAATGATAAATCGGTCGACCAAAATGCACAGAGAGCTTTTGGAAGTTTAAGTCTATGATGAATCGGTGACTCCGAGTGCTCCTCAACCAAAGGGTTCCAATCTAACTTGATCAAACTTTGTGATATATCATGAATAGAGCTTGAGACAAGAAAAGCATAGATAGCTAGAGGAGGTTCTTAGGCATTCTTGTCCATCCATTTGGCAAAAGAAGAAGAGCCAAACAATCAAAGCTACAAATGGATGTCCTCGAATGGGAAAAGTATGCAATCAACATGCTCACACAATAAAATGGCAAATGAAATATGTGGAAAAGCATGCGCAAACACTCTAGCATCTATCAAGCAATTTGGCAATGACTAGGTCATCTATATTTTAGTATATTGACTTAGGAGTCAAATGAGAACATTTGATCGTAGGTCACACTCATCGTTTAAGCGCAAGTGGGGTTACCACTTTTACATAAAGCATTGTTGTGCTCACACCATTAGAGTTGCATTACCTCAATTCTTAGAGTAAAGCTCCCCCTAGATGTGATATCCCCCCTAAGAGGGATGAACTAATGAAAGTGCAACTGTCCCTAGGTGTTTTTGGTAATTACCAACAACATATAGCTCATTGAACTAATACTATTTCAAGATGATCATTTCAGAAAGTTCAATGATTGGCATGGCATGGATTAGGAATGTGGACCCCTCAAAATGCTAAGGACACACATTGGCTCAAGCTCAAGACTCTACTTTTTCATTTTACTGATCCAAGATCACATTGAGTCCATAGGAAAAGCCAATACTATTAAAAGGGGATGAGGTGTTGCTTAATGACTTACTTGCTCAAAATGCTTAGTGATATGCTCCAAAAACCCTCAACCACTTTCTCATATCCACATATGTCCCAAACCAAAAGTCAAACGCGGCCCCACCGAAAAGTTCTATCCGGCACCACTGAGTTCACTTGACATAGCCACTGCCAGAAACCCTAATCATTTCGGTCTCACCGATAGGGATCTCGGTCTCGCTGAGATGGGATTGCAAACTCTGTGTTTTCCTTCGTAATGTTTCAGTCCAACCGAGATGAGCGATTGGTCCCACCGAGTTCGCAATGCAAACTCTCTATTTCCCTTTCGTAACGTTTTAGTCTCACCGAAATGAGTGATTTGGTCCCACTAAGTTTGCCTGACAAACTCTTTGGTTAGCTTATTACCAAAATCAGTCCCAGCGAGTTTGTGTAATCGGTCTCACCGAGATTATGTTATGCCCTAACCCTAATATAATCGCTCCCACCGAGTTGACATGTCGGTCCCACCAAAAATCCTAACATTCACATTTTGAACTGAACCGGTCTGATCGAGTTTTCTGATTCGGTCCCACCGAGTTTGGTAAATTGTGTGTAACGGTTAGATTTTGTGTGGAGGCTATGTATACCCATCCACCCTTCCTTCATTAGTAAGGAGAGCCATCAGAATGTGCCTACACTTCAACATTCATTTTCTGAGAGAGAACCACCTACTCATGTATTGAGACCAAGATATTCCATTCCAACCATATGAATCTTGATCTCTAGCCTTCCCCAAGTTTCTTTCCACTCAAATCATTTTTCCACCAAATCCAAATCTGTGAGAGAGAATTGAGTGTTGGGGAGACTATCATTTGAAGCATAAGAGCAAGGAGTTCATCAACAACACACCATCTATTACCTTTTGGAGAGTGGTGTCTCCTAGATTGGTTAGGTGTCACTTGCGAGCCTCCGACAAGATTTTGGAGTTGAACCAAGGAGTTTGTACGGGCAAGGAGATTGCCTACTTCTTGAAGATCTACCCTAGTGAGGCAAGTCCTTCGTGGGTGATGGCCATGGTGTGATAGACAAGGCTACTTCTTCATGGACCCTTCGTGGGTGGAGCCCTCCGTGGACTCGCGCAACCGTTACCCTTCGTGGGTTGAAGTCTCCATCAACATGGATGTACGATAGCACCACCTATCGGAACCACGCCAAAAATCTCTGTGTCTACATTGCATTTGCTCCCTCCAAACTCCTCCCTTTCCTTCGTATGCAAATGTTTTATATTCCACTGCTATACTCTTAGACTTGCATGTGTAGGTTGATTCCTTGACTTGTGCTAAGTTGTTAAAATCTGCCAAGACTTAAAATTGGGAAAAGGCTGTACTTTTATTTGGTCAAGTAGTCTAGTCACCCCCCTCTAGACATACTTTCGATCCTACAAGTGGTATCAGAGCTTTGGTCTCCATTTGCCTTGATTTCCATAGCTTTCGTGATCATAGCCTTGGTTTCACAACCTAGGAGAGTATGGTTGTAACACCCATGATGCGGCTATATCTCCCACGTGTCGGAGCACGACTTAGAGGCATAACCGCATAGTAGGCATGTCACAAGAGGGGTAATCTTTACACATCCCATGTACTGAATAAGAAAGAGATATAGAGTTGGCTTACAATCGCCACTTCATACAATACATAAATATAGCATTACATCATCCAGAATACAATCATGGTCCGACTACGGAACCAAAATAAAATAAGACCGCCCCTAACGCTAGATCCCCGATCGCCCCAACTGGGCTCCACTACTGATCAAAAGGAAACGAAACACAACAACAGAAAGGTCTTCATCGAACTCCCACTTGAGATGGGTTGCGACATCTGCACTGGTATCATCGGCACCTGCAACTATTTGGAAGTATCTGTGAGCCATGAGGACTCAGCAATCTCACATCTGCGAGATCAAGACTATTGAAGCTTAAGGGGTAGGAAAAGGTAGTGAGGTGGAGCTGCAGCAAGCACTAGCATATATGGTGGCTAACTTACGCAAATGAGAGCGAGAAGAGAAGCAAAGCACGGTCGTAAACTAGAAGTCATCAAGAAGTGATCCTGAAACTACTTACGTTCAAGCATAACACAAGAACCGTGTTCACTTCGCGGACTCCACCGGAAAGAGACCATCACGGCTACACACGCGGTTGATGCATTTTAATTAAGTTAAGTGTCAAGTTTTCTACAACCAGATATTAACAAATTCCCATCTGCCCATAACCGCGGGCACGGCTTTCGAAAGTTCAAAACCCTACAGGGGTGTCCCAACTTAGCCCATCACAACCTCTCACAGTCAACGAAGGATATTCCTTCTCCCAGGAAGACCCGATCAGACTTGGAATCCCGGTTACAAGACATTTCAGCAATAGTAAAACAAGACCAGCAAGACCGCCCGCTGTGCTGACAAATCCCGATAGGAGCTGCACATATCTCGTTCTCAGGGCACACCGGATAAGCTAAGCATACAGGAGCCAACGTAACCCAAGTTGCCAAGGGACGGCCCTGCACGGTGCTCTAGTTTGGACCAACACTCAGAGGAGCACTGGCCCGGGGGTTTAAAATAAAGATGACCCTCGGGAGCATGACTCCCAAGGGAAAAAGGCTTAGGTGGCAAATGGTAAAACCAAGGTTGGGCCTTGCTAGAGGAGTTTTATTCAAAGCGAACTGTCAAGGGGTTCCCATTATAACCCAACTGCGTAAGGAACGCAAAATCAAGGAACATAACACCGGTGATGGAAACTAGGGCGGCAAGAGTGGAACAAAACACCAGGCATAAGGTCGAACCTTCCACCCTTTTACCAAGTATATAGGTGCATTAAAGTAAACAAGATATAATAATGATATCCCAACAATAAACATGTTCGAACAAGGAACAAACTCCATCTTCACCTGCAACTAGCAACGCTATAAGAGGGGCTGAGCAAAGCGGTAAAATTGCCAAACAACGGTATGCTAGGACAAGGTCGGTTAGAGGCTTGACATGGAAATATGGGAGGCATAATATAGCAAGTGGTAGGTATCGCGGCATAGCAAAAGAGCGAGCAACTAGCAAGCAAAGATAGAAGTGATTTCGAGGGTATGGTCATCTTGCCTGAGATCCCGCAAGGAAGAAGAACGAGTCCATGAAGAAGACAAACGGACGTAGTCGAACGAATCCTCGCAACTCCAGAACGAAACCGAAGCTAACGAGAGAAGCAACCCGGAAAGAAGCAAGCAACATAGTAAACAACCATCTCATAAACATGGCATGATGCACAACCAAGTATGATGCATGTCCAGTTTTAAAAAATGTATGGCATGGCAAAGTGCACAAACAATACTACAAATTAAGTGGAGCTCAATATGCAATGAGTTGCATATTGACAAAACACCACAACAATTATTTAGTTCTCTCCCGTTTAAGTACTCAAACAACAATAAATGTTTGTTAGCATGGCAAGGGGTGAAGCAAATGAAAACTCCCTATCTAGGCAAGTTTAAATGAGGCCGGAACAACAAACAACAAGTCCGGAAACTCCTCATGTGCATATTTTAGGTTTGGTACTGTTCTGTACTAAAGAATATTTTAGAGTTATTAAACATGCAAGATGAGTGCACCATGTTAAACTAGGCATTTTTCTACCCCATTTACATATAAAGTTTGTTAAAATCGGAGCTACGGTTATTTAGTTATGAAATAAACCATTTTAGCATGGCATAAGAGTAAATCTACACAAACAACAATTTAAACATTTTAAACATGGGTGAAAGTGACATATTATGAAACTAGACACAATTTTAAGCATTTTTCATACATAAAGTTTTTACATGTGATGCTTAGTTTGTGAATTAAGATATGCATGAAGTTCAAGGGGTTTTTGTAAAACTGGCAAACTCTGGATAATTAGGAAAATCGCAGACCTGTAAAAAACATATATGGGCCGAATCAGAGGCTGACCCAACAGTGGGAAAAAAGGAGGGCGTGCAGCTGGCCTCACCATGGGCCTCGGCCCATTCGGTGGAGGAGGGAGGCCGGCAAGGCGCGCAGCTGGGCCTCGGGCGATCGAGGGAAGGCAGCCCAGACGCGGTGTGGCGGTCAATGTGGACGAGCAGGCGAGCGCCCTGCACGACTGAAACAAAGCAGACATGAGCGGGGCTCAGGTTCAGAGCGGTAGACGTTGCCTCCGCTGATGCAGGGAGGCGCGAGGAGGCGGGGATCAGACGAGGCGACAAGATCCAGCGGGGAAGCAGATGGCGGCGCCGGCTTGAGAGGAGGCCATCGGCGTAAACGGCAGGGACGGAGCAAGGCAGCGGCGATGTGGGTCTCAGGGAAGCAGGGGCGCGGGACTTGGCGCGATTCCGGTGAGGGTGACACAGCTTGAGGTGGGGAAGACCCAGAACGGGACGAAGCCGACGGATCCGAGGCGGAGGTCGCGGTTCCCAGTGAGGATCATGACCGGTGGAAGGCATCGAGCTTCATGGCGCGGCGGGATGCTCCTACTTCTGCTTGAAGGGAAAGGAGGGAGAGCAGAGGAGGTCAGGGCGGCCAAAAGAGAGTCAAAGAATGGGGCGCGTGGCGGCAGGGCCTCATCTGGCGAGGGGTGCCGGCTACCAGCGGGCAAGGCGGCAGAGCAACAGATGCAGAAGATGGTGATGGGGACTTGAGGCCGAACTCAGGCCAAGGGGCTGGACTCCTTATGAGGTACAGAGAGATGAGGGATTAGGGAGAGAGATTTACAGGGACGAGGGAACGGAAGGAGAGGGTCGCGAGGAGCTGGCCTGGTGGTTCTGGTAGAACTCCGGCGAGGTTGTCGGCCGGTGGTGGCGCACAGGGTCGAGTGAGGCTCTCAGGCGGAGGCAGATGGATGGATTGGTGGAGGCTGGATGGGGATCGAGAAGGTGGAGCCTTGGCTGTGCGTGGTTGGACGATGAGATCTGGGAGGATCCCGAGGACAAGTGGCGGTGGTGAAGGGATGGGACAAACCTCCTAGGTTTTAGGCTTTGTCCAGATATATATATATAGTAGATGGTTAAAGTGAGACTATTTGGTCCCTCCGATCATAATCGGACGGCCGAGAAATAAATAGGTGGGGAGTCCAAATAAGAAAACGGTGACGTTTTATAGATGTTAGGGGGTGATCTGAACGCAAAGGTGATGACTGAGCGGTACGGGTTCAGACAGCTTTCGGACGCGCACGCAAGGAGGGGTTAGGTGGGCTGCCGGTGGGGATAGTGGGCTGTGTAGAGAGGAGGTGGTCTGCGAGGAAAGAGGAGGAATGCAGCCCAGCACGGTTTCCGGAGACCGAAAATGTCCGATGAAAAGACTGGTATTGTCGCTATAGTTTAACGGTTGAGGCGTCAAACAGACTCCGAATGCGATGAAACTTGGCAGGCGGTCTACTGACAACAAAACAACACCGCACGCCAACTTTCACCCCATTCTGAGAACATTTTCTGGCCACTTATAAAATAATATTTCGGACATGCCGCAGGCGCGTGCAAGTGTGTCTGGGCTCAGAACGGACAATGGAAGGAACGGGGAGACCTAGACGGATGCAAGTTTTAAAAACATGATGATGCAGTGTGGATGATGACATGGCAAGATGCAACACGCAAATAAATGACAAGGCAACAATAGCGAATAACTGGAAGACACCTGGCGCAACGGTCTCGGGGCGTCACAATGGCGTCTAGCAAGGGAAATTACCACCGTAGAGGTCCTTACTTTGATGGTACTAATTTTGCTAGTTGGAAGCATAAGATGAAAATGCATATTCTTGGACATAACCCCGCTGTTTGGGCTATTTTGTATACTGGCTTGCAAGGTGAATTCTTTGATGGGAGAGAACCGAACCGTGAAACTAGCGTGGAAGAGTTGAAAGATGCTGCAATACAACGCTCAAGCTTGTGATATCCTCTTCAAGGGATTGTGCCCCAAAGTATTCAACAAAAGCAGCCGTCTTGAGAATGCAAAGGAAATTTGGGATACTTTGATTGATATGCACGGGGGTACCGACTTCGTCATGGAATCCAAATTGGGTGTGCTTCAAAGTCAACTTGACAAATTTAAAATGAAGGATGGTGAAGGTGTCGCTGAAATGTACTCTAGGCTTGCTCTCATCATAAATGAGATCGCTGGCTTAGGAAGTGAAGAGATTTCCGATAGATTCATCATGAAGAAGATCCTAAGAGCCTTGGATGGAAAATATGATACCGTGTGCACATTGATTCAAATTATGCCCAACTACAAAGATCTCAAGCCAATGGAAGTCACTGGAAGAATTGTTGCTCATGAGATGTCACTCAAGGATAAGGAAGAGCTTCACAACAAGTCAAGTGGTTCTTAAGCCTCATGTGATGCTCCTACATCATCAAGTGAGAAACCAGCCTTCAATGAAGAATTGAGCCTAATGGTGAAGAACTTCAACAAGTTCTACAAGAGTAGAAGCAAGGAAACAAGTTCCAAGTCAAGGTCCTACAATGACAAAAGATCTTCGAGTTGTGAACAAAATTGCTAAAATTGTGGAAGACCCGAACACTACTCCAATGAGTGTATGCCCCCCTACAAAAGAAGAGAAGATTCGCCCAAAAGGAGAAGTAGAAGAGAAGAATCACCACCAAGAAAGAGAAGGAGTAGAGATGATCGTTATGAACGAAGAACATCACGGAGAAGCAAGGATTTGGAAAGAAAGGACAAGTCATCATGGAACTTGAAAGTGCAACTATCCCTTGGTGGTTTTGGTAATTCATAACAACATATAGCTCATTGAGCTAATGCTATTCCAAGATGATTATTTCAGGAAAGCTCAATGATTGGCATGGCATGGATGTGAAAGTGGAACCCTCAAAATGCTAAGGACAAAGGATTGGCTCAAGCTCAAAAGCTCAAGACTCTTCATTTTATATTTTAGTGATCCAAGATCACATTGAGTCTTTAGGAAAAGCCAATACTATCAAGGAGGGATGAGGTGTTGCTTAATGAGCCTCTTGCTTCATGTGCTTAATGATATGCTCTGAAATCCTCATCTACTTTCCCATATCCACAAATGACCTAAACCCTAAGCCAAACTCGGTCA
The DNA here is from genome assembly GCA_034509565.1 of Triticum monococcum. Classification (NCBI taxonomy): domain Eukaryota; kingdom Viridiplantae; phylum Streptophyta; class Magnoliopsida; order Poales; family Poaceae; genus Triticum; species Triticum monococcum. Next base: position 88,016,917 of record CM067845.1, on the reverse strand, counting down.
TACCGATTCTATCTATCCGGCGCCACCGATTTCACTTGTCATAAGCCACTACCAAACCCTAGCAATTCGGTCCTATCGATAGGGATCTCGGTCTCACCAAGATGAGGTTGCAAACTCTCTGTTTCCCTTTCGTAACTTTTCGGTCTCACCGAAAGAGCGAATCGGTCCCACCGAGAATGCAATGTAAACTCTATGTTTCCCTTTTGTAACTTTTCGGTCTCACCGAAAGAGCAAATCGGTCCCACCGAGTTTGCCTGACCAACTCTCTGGTTAGCTTATTACCAAACTCGGTCTCACCGAGTTTGTGTAATCGGTCTCACCGAGATTACGTTATGCCCAAACCCTAATAGAATCGGTCCTACCGAGTTGCATGTCAGTCCCACCGAAAATCTCTAACGATCACTAGGTTTACCTTTTCGGTCTGACCGAGTTTATTGATTCGGTCCCACCGAGATTGGTAGATTGTGTGTAACGGTTGGATTTTGTGTGGAGGCTATATATACCCCTCCACCTCCTCTTCATTCGGAGAGAGAGCCATCAGAACACATACACCATTCCAACTCATATGTTCTGAGAGAGAACCACCTACTCATGTGTTGAGACCAAGACATTCCATTCCTACCATATGAATCTTCATCTCTAGCCTTCCCAAGTTGCTTTCCACTAGATCCAAATCCTATGAGAGAGAGTTGAGTGTTGGGGAGACTATCATTTGAAGCAAAAGAGCAAGGAGTTCATCATGAACACACCGTTTGTTACTTCTTGGAGAGTGGTGTCTCCTAGATTGGCTAGGTGTCACTTGGGAGCCTCCGACAAGATTGTGGAGTTGAACCAAGGAGTTTGTAAGGGCAAGGAGATCGCCTACTTCGTGAAGATCTACCGCTAGTGAGGCAAGTCCTTCGTGGGCGATGGCCATGGTGGGATAGACAAGGTTTCTACTTCGTGGACCCTTCGTGGGTGGAGCCCTCCATGGACTCGCGCAACCATTTCCCTTCGTGGGTTGAAGTCTCCATCAACGTGGATGTAGGATAGCACCACCTATCCGAACCACGGGAAAAACATCCGTGTCTCCAATTGCGTTTGAATTCTCCAAACCCTTCCCTTTACATTCTTGCAAGTTGCATGCTTTACTTTCCGCTGCCAATATACTCTTTGCATGCTTGCTTGAATTGTGTGATGATTGCTTGACTTGTCCTAAAATAGCTAAAATCTGCCAAGAACTAAAATTGGGAAAAGGTCAAGCTTTTATTTGGTCAAGTAGTCTAATCACCCCCCCTCTGGACATACTTTCGATCCTACAAGTGGTATCAGAGCTTTGGTCTCCATTTGCCTTGATCTCCATAGCTTTTGGTGGTCATAGCCTTGGTTTCACAACCTAGGAGAGTATGGCGTCTAGCGAGGGAAATTATCACCGTAGAGGTCCTTACTTTGATGGTACTAATTTTGCTAGTTGGAAGCATAAAATGAAAATGCATATTCTTGGACATAACCCCGCTGTTTGGGCTATTGTGTGTGTTGGTTTGCAAGGTGACTTCTTTGATGGGAGAGAACCAAACCGTGAAGCTACCGCGGATGAGTTGAAGATGTTGCAATACAATGCTCAAGCTTGTGACATTCTCTTCAACGGATTATGCCCCGAAGAATTCAACAAAATCAGCCGTCTTGAGAATGCAAAGGAAATTTGGGACACTTTGATTGATATGCACGAAGGTACCGACTCCGTCAAGGAATCCAAGTTGGATGTGCTTCAAAGTCAACTTGACAAGTTCAAAATGAAGGATGGTGAAGGTGTCGCTGAAATGTACTCTAGGCTTGCTCTCATCACAAATGAGATTGCCGGCTTAGGAAGTGACGAGATGACCGATAGATTCATCATCAAGAAGATTCTAAGAGCCTTGGATGGAAAATATGATACCGTGTGCACATTGATCCAAATGATGCCCAATTACAAAGATCTCAAGCCAATGGAAGTGATTGGAAGAATTGTTGCTCATGAGATGTCACTCAAGGATAAAGAGGAACTTCACAACAAATCAAGTGGTGCCTACAAAGCCTCATGTGAATCCCCTACATCATCAAGTGAGAAACAAAACTTCAACGAAGAATTGAGCTTAATGGTGAAGAACTTCAACAAGTTCTACAAGAGTAGAAGCAAAGATAGAAGCTTCAAGTCAAGGTCCTACAATGACAAAAGATCTTCTAGTCGAGAGTGAAACTACTAAAATTTTGGAAGACCCGGACACTATTCCAATGAGTGTATGGCTCCCTACAAGAGAAGAGAAGATTCTCCAAAAAGAAGAAGCAAAGATTCACCACCAAGAGAGAGAAGGAGTAGAGATGATCGTTATGAACGAAGATACTCATGGAGAAGCAAGGATTCAGAAAGGAAGGAAAAATCATCAAGGAGCTACACAAAAAGAAGACATCAAGCTCATTTTGGTGAATGGTTGTCCGGCTCCGACTCCGACAGCCACTCCGAGAGAAGTTATCACTCCGACTCCGAAGATACTCAAGATGAAGGTGTTGCTGGTCTAGCACTTGTGTCATCCAACTCCTACGACATATTTGATTCACCAAATGAAGGAATTGGAAGATGCTTCATGGCCAAAGGTCCTAAGGTAACACACCCCGAGTATGTTGATTTTAATAGTGATGAAGATGACTTGTTAGGTGATGATGATTTACTTGTTGACAACTCTAGTGATGAATACTATGATGGAACATCAATTAATCATGCTAATCAAGATAAAACGAATGACAATGATAAGGAGAAGATTGAGGCTCTAACTAAAGAACTAAACACTCTTAAGTTAGCTCATGAAACTATCTTCGAAGATCATCGAGAACTATTAAGAGCTCATGAGAAATTACGCTTTGAAAAGCTCAATCTTGAGCAAGAGCATGAGTTTTTAAAGGCAATCAATGATGATCTCCGCAAGAAAAGTTCTTCTTACATTGCCAAGCGTTTACTCTTATCCACTTACATGCCTCAAGTCAAGTCTAGTAACAAGAACAAGAAAGATTCTTCCTCTAGTAGTAACAATGATCATGCTAAATCCAATATTGTTGCTTCTAGTAGTTCTCTTGATTCCACTAATGATTCTTTTAGCCAAGTTACACTTGAGCAAGAAAACAGCTTATTGAAGGGAATTATAGAGAAAGGAGTGTACAAAAGCCTTGCCGGGAGTAAGCAATTCGAGGAAATTGTGCGCAAGCAAGGAATGCACCGGAAGAATCAAGGTGTTGGTTTTGAACGAAAGTTCAATGCCAATGGAGTTGAGTGGGAAGAAGATCAATACCCCAAGACAAAGTTTGTTCCTCAACAAGAGAAGTATGATGCTTCCTTCAAGAGGATACAAGCTCAAGATGATCTTCCACCACAAGACTACAAGCAAAAAGGCAAGGACAAGCTTCAAGAGGAAATTGATGCATTTGAAGAAGCTCCTAAGACCTTAGTCAAGTGGATTCCCATGACCACGTCAAGTTCCACTTCATCAAGTACGACTACAACTCCAAGGATTCCCATCAAGATGATGTGGATCCAAAAGAAGAAGAACTAGAGAGTTCTTGAGGGTGGCTCCGCCAACATACTTCACTCTTATCATTTTGGCAAGAACAAGTGCAATCAACTTCCACATCTTGCACTAGTTCAAGGAGTCACAAAACCCTCTTGTTGGTAAGACAAGGTACAAGGTAACCTAAAAGTTTTCATGGACATCATCTTGTGTGTGCATCACTCTATGTCTATGGATATCCTTTTTTGTTCCTTGTGGGACTAACCCATGTAGGTATTGAAAGTGCAATTCACTCAAATGGTTAGCTCCAAGTGATCTACATCAACATTGAGCATCCACATCTTCAACATCTACATGAAGTCATCATCGACAAAACCCAAGGTTAGTTCATCCCTCTTAGGGGGGATATCACATCTAGGGGGAGCTTTACTCTAAGACTTGAGCTAAAGCAACTCTAAAGATGTGAACACAACAATGCTTTATGTAAAAGTGGTAACCCCACTTGAGCTTAAACGATGAGTATGACCTATGATCAAGTGTTCTCACTTGACTCCTAAGTCAATATACTCATATATAGATGACCTAGTCATCGCAAATTGCTTGATAGATGCTAGAATTGGTTGTGCATGCTTTGTCACATATTTCATTTGCCATCTTATTGTGTGAGCATGTTGGTTGCATATTTTACTCATTCGAGGACATCCACTTGTTGTTTTGATTGTTTGGCTTTATTTTCTTTTGCCAAGTGGATGGACAAGAATGCCTAAGAATCTCCTCTAGCTATCTATGCTTTTCTCGTCTCAAACTCTATTCATGCTACATCACAAAATTTGATCAAGTCAGATTCGAACCACTCTGTGTGAGGAGCGCTCGGAGTCCCCGATTCGTCATAGACTTAAACTTCCAAAACCTCTTTGTGATTCTCGGTCTGACCGATTCCTCACTTTCGGTCCTACCGAGATCATTAAGTTGATCTAGGTTTTCGATCTCGGTGCAACCGATTTGAACTTTTCGGTCACATCGAGTTGCAGTAACTGCTCGCAGTTATGCATCTCGGTGCCACCGAGTTGTTCCACTCGGTCACACCGACAGGGTCGGGCTATATATAGTCACGGGCAAAAATTTGGAAATTTCTCCGAACCCCTTCGCCCGCGCGATAGCCTGCTCTGCCAACTTGGTCTCCGGATCGTCTCCTCGCCGCCAGTAGCCTCCAGTCGCTGGTCTCCGTCGCCGTCAACGGGAATTCTACCCCGCCGTTGCCGCCGTAGCGAGTCTCCGCCGCACTAGGGTATGGACTCGATCTTTGTGCTATTCTCCAATCCGATTCCTAGCACATTGTGATCATCATGATTCTTGCCACGTTTGATAAACTCCTATCCAGTCAATGAACTCGTAGATTAGGTTTAATTCGAAAATTTTAGGGTTAGGTTTCCGCCGAAACCATCTCGGACCCACCGAGTTGAAAAACTTGGTCCCACCGATTTGGCTTATGCCATTGCACAAGTGAGACTCAGTCTGACCGAGAATTACTTATTGGTGTGACCGATTTTGGAATTCTGTGAAACCCTAGCAGTCTCGGTGCCACCAAACTGTGACTCGGTCTGACCGAGTTCACTAGTTTAGGTTCCAAAACTGCTTCGGTATCACCGAGTTTAGAAATCGGTAGATCCAAGATGCTTTCAGTGGGAAACTAAAACTAAGTTTTTGGATTATTCTTTTGCAAAAATCTCTACATTTTGTGATGCTCATCTACTCTATCTCATCTATAACCTATTCACAGGGTCAGCAGTCAGAGCTTGCATCATGTCAGACCAAAGTGATAGCCAGAACCTGTCAGAACAGCAAGTGCAGCTGAGTGAGGGCACTAGTCCCTCAAGTTCCTCAGATGATGGCAGCAGGAGCACCCCTAGCAATCTGCCTAAAGCTGCCACAAGACAGAGAAAGAAGAGAACCTCAGACTCAGAAGATGAGGATTATGTGGCAGAAGAGGAAGCAACCTCCAAGAGAGTTGAGCCAGCACAGGGTACAAAGCCAGGGTTGAAGTTCAAAAGGCCAGCAGGCAGGCAGCCTATGTCAAAGGCAAGAGCTTCAACTGAGAAGCCCACTCCCATTGAGCCAGTTGCTGCTGAGGGCAAGAAGAGGAAAGAAAGGGTGAAGAAAACTGTAGCCAGAATGCTTGGCAAAGCTTCCATCATGGAAGATGAGGAGGAAGAAGAAGAGGTGGTTGCACCAGCACCAAAGGCACCCAAGCTGATCGGTGATGCCATAAGATCAGGGGGAGCTGCTTCCAAGGCCAAGCCAGCTCCAAAGCCCAAGCCAAAGAGGAATACAAGAAGCATCCCAGCTGCTGAGAAGAACAAGGCCCCAGTGCCTGAAGCTGCAGAAGAAGAGGAAGAGAATGTCCTCAGGAAGCTCAAGCCCAAGATCCCAGATCACAACGATGCTCATCCTGTGGCTGAGGATATGAAACTCAGGAGAGATTCAGGGCTCCGGAAGTGGAGAGAAGCAGACCCGTATGCTTCAAGGAGAAGGACTGCAGTGGACTACAGGTTTCACACCAAGGAGCAGCAAGATTTCTATGAGACGGTGCTGCTAGACAAGAAGCCCATTGTCTGTGACATGAGATGGGTCAATTGGCAATATATCAAGGATAACGAGGAGTACTTCCCTGGAGTGCAGGACAGCTTTAAGGCGTGTGGAGTAGAGGAATTTGTTGGGCAGAAGCTCACAAAGTGGAACGAGGAACTCATCATGCAGTTCTACTCCACAGCCCATTTTTATCCAGATGGTAGGATAATTTGGATGTTAGAGGGTACGAGGTACCAGTCCACAGTTGCTGAATGGGCTCAGCTGATAAATACCCCAGAGGAGCAAGCAGATGACTTGGACGTTTATGCCAAGAATAAGATGGACCACAACTCTATGTCCAACATGTACAAGGAGATTCCAAATGAAGCACTTGACACTTTCAAGTTTGGCTCAGTACATTATCTTCTATCAGGGCTGCCCACTATCAATTGGATATTGAGGCACACCTTATTGCCCAAGTCTGGAGATCACAAGATGATCAGAGGCCACGCGATCAACTTGCTTCATATCTTTGACGTGCCTCAGAAATTCAAGGTGATGAGCCTAATGGTAGAGACCATTAAGAGGACAGCAGCAGACCAGAAGAGGAGCTGTGGATATGCCCCACAGATTTAGGAGCTCATCAACTCCAAGATGGGCACGGGCATATACCTGTTGGACAAGGAACACCTGCCTATCCGTCCGGACTTTGAAGATAATCAAGTGGTCATGACTGAGAATGAGCCTTCATCTGCCCAAGCACAAGCCAAGAAGGAGAAGGCTAGGAAGGAGAAAGCTACCAAGATGCCTACTCAAGCGGAGCATCTGAATATTTTCTGAAAACCAAACAAGAGCAGCTTGGTTACTTGATTGCATCCACCCTGCGGATTGAGCAAGGACTAGCCACCCTAACTCAAAACCAGGCAAGCTTAGAGAGGATCATGGAACAAAAGTTCTATGACTTGGATGTCAAAGTGACAGAGATTCAGTCTGCAGTGGAGCAGCTCTAGGATGACATGCAGGAGAGGAGAGGCAAGACTACAACGGATGCCTTTGCCAGAGTTCCCCGAGCTCCGAGGTCATCTGCAGTGCCAGTTCCTGACACAAGGGCAACCGCCTCAGCTCCAGCCGTAGCATCAGCTCCAACTCCAGCATCTATTTTAGCTCCAGCGTCTACTTCAGCATCTACGGAAGCCTTCGTACTTGGAGTGATCCGGACTCCACCACCACCTGAAGATCAAGCCTGAGTGTCGACTTAGCACAATGCATTTTCTAGGAACTTTTTGGTAACTTGTTGCCAAAGGGGGAGAAAATGTATAGATCATAGGCTTCGAGAGAGAGTGTTGCTTTTATTCTCTCTTGTTTTATTTGGTGGTTTTTCGAACTTCATTTGCTTTTGTGTGAGATACTACGTCATTATCTGTGAGACATTGATGATCATGTGTTTGATCATAAGCTACACTTAATGTTTGCTTAATATTTTTATCCTATCTATCTTATGTGATTGGTGATAAGTGCATGTATTTCATTCTTATCATTTTAAGCGCTCCACCAAGATGTATGTGACATGGAAGAGTAACCCATGACTCTAACTCTTTGTGCATTTGCAGTCCAAAGCAAATTTTAAATATGCACAAATTTAGGGGGAGCTCTTACTTATCACATACTTCTCAAAGCGACGATATATTTCATGCCTATTATCATTTGTCGAAGCTTTGATCTATATGTTGTCATCAATTACCAAAAAGGGGGAGATTGAAAGTGCAACTATCCCTTGGTGGTTTTGGTAATTCATAACAACATATAGCTCATTGAGCTAATGCTATTCCAATATGATTATTTCAGGAAAGCTCAATGATTGGCATGGCATGAATGTGAAAGTGGAACCCTCAAAATGCTAAGGACAAAGGATTGGCTCAAGCTCAAAAGCTCAAGACTCTTCATTTTATATTTTAGTGATCCAAGATCACATTGAGTCTTTAGGAAAAGCCAATACTATCAAGGAGGGATGAGGTGTTGCTTAATGAGCCTCTTGCTTCATGTGCTTAATGATATGCTCCAAAATCCTCAGCTACTTTCCCATATCCACAAATGACCTAAACCCTAAGCCAAACTCGGTCATACCGATTCTATCTATCCGGCGCCACCGAGTTTCACTTGTCATAAGCCACTGCCAAACCCTAGCAATTCGGTCCTACCGATAGGGATCTCGGTCTCACCGAGATGGGGTTGCAAACTCTCTGTTTCCCTTTCGTAACTTTTCGGTCTCACCGAAAGAGCGAATCGGTCCCATCGAGATTGCAATGTAAACTCTGTGTTTCCCTTTTGTAACTTTTCGGTCTCACTGAAAGAGCAAATCGGTCCCACCGAGTTTACCTGGCCTACTCTCTGGTTAGCTTATTACCAAACTCGGTCTCACCGAGTTTGTGTAATCGGTCTCACCGAGATTACGTTATGCCCAAACCCTAACATAATTGGTCCTACCGAGTTGCATGTCAGTTCCACCGAAAATCTCTAACGGTCACTAGGTTTACCTTTTCGGTCTGACCGAGTTTATTGATTCGGTCCCACCGAGATTGGTAGATTGTGTGTAATGGTTGGATTTTGTGTGGAGGCTATATATACCCCTCCACCTCCTCTTCATTCGGAGAGAGAGCCATCAGAACACATACACCATTCCAACTCATATGTTCTGAGAGAGAACCACCTACTCATGTGTTGAGACCAAGACATTCCATTCCTACCATATGAATCTTGATCTCTAGCCTTCCCAAGTTGCTTTCCACTCAAATCTTCTTTCCACTAGATCCAAATCCTATGAGAGAGAGTTGAGTGTTGGGGAGACTATCATTTGAAGCACAAGAGCAAGGAGTTCATCATCAACACACCGTTTCTTACTTCTTGGAGAGTAGTGTCTCCTAGATTGGCTAGGTGTCACTTGGGAGCCTCCGACAAGATTGTGGAGTTGAACCAAGGAGTTTGTAGGGGCAAGGAGATCGCCTACTTCGTGAAGATCTACCGCTAGTGAGGCAAGTCCTTCGTGGGCGATGGCCATGGTGGGATAGACAAGGTTGCTACTTCGTGGACCCTTCATGGGTGGAGCCCTCCGTGGACTCGCGCAACCGTTACCCTTGGTGGGTTGAAGTCTCCATCAACGTGGATGTAGGATAGCACCACCTATCCGAACCACGGGAAAAACATCCGTGTCTCCAATTGCGTTTGAATTCTCCAAACCCTTCCCTTTACATTCTTGCAAGTTGCATGCTTTACTTTCCGCTGCCAATATACTCTTTGCATGCTTGCTTGAATTGTGTGATGATTGCTTGACTTGTCCTAAAATAGCTAAAATCTGCCAAGAACTAAAATTGGGAAAAGGTCAAGCTTTTATTTTGTCAAGTAGTCTAATCACCCCCCCCCCCCCTCTAGACATACTTTCGATCCTACAGAGCTACACAAAACGAAGACATCAAGATCATGTTAGTGAATGGGTATCTGGCTCCGACTTCGACAATCACTCCAAGAGAAGTTATCACTCCGACTCCGAATATACTCAAGATGAAGGTGTTGCCGGTCTAGCACTTGTGTCAACCAACTCCTACGACATATTTGACTCACCAAATGAAGGAATTGGAAGATGCTTCATGGCTAAAGGCACAAAGGCATCACACCCCGAGTATGTTGATTTCAATAGTGATGAAGATGATTTGCTAGGTGATGATGATTTACTTGTTGACAACTCGAGTCATGAAAACTATGATTAACTTGCTATTAATCATGCTAATCAAGATAAAACGAATGATGATGATAAGAAGGAGATTGAGAGTCTAACTAAAGAACTAAACACTCGTAAGTTAGCTCATGAAACTACCTTGGAAAATCATCGAGAGCTTTTAAAGACTCATGAGCAGTTACGCTTTGAAAAGCTCAACCTTGAGCAAGAGCATGGGTTCTTAAAAGCAACCAATTCGCAAGAAAAGTTCTTCTTACATTGCCAAGCATTTACTCTTGTCTACTTACACGCCACAAGTTAAATCTAGCAACAAGAGTAAGAAAGATTCTTCTTCTAGTAGTAACAATAATCATGTTAAATCCAATGGTGTTGCTTCTTGTAGTTCTCTTGATTCCACTAATGATTCTCTTAGCCAAGTTACAGCCAAGCAAGAAAATAGCTTATTGAAGGGAATTATAGAGAAAGATGTTTACAAGCGCCTTGCCAGGAGTAAGCAATTTGAGGAAATTTTATGCAAGCAAGGAAGGCATCGGAAGAATCAAGGTGTTGGTTTTGAATGAAAGTTCAATGCCAATGGAGTTGAGTGGGAAGAAGATCAATACCCCAAGACAAAGTTTGTTGCTCAACAAGAGAAGTATGATCCTACTTCTTTCCAAGGAACACAGGCTCAAGATGATCTTCCACCACAACACCACAAGCAAAAAGGCAAGGACAAGCTTCAAGGGGAGATTGATGCGTTTGAAGAAGCTCATAGGACCTTGGTCAAGTGGGTTCCCAAGACTACATCAAGTTCTACTTCATCAAGTACGACTACAACTCCAAGGATTCCCATCAAGATGATGTGGGTCCCGAAGAAGAAGAACTAGATAGTTCTTGAGGGTGACTCCGCCAACATACTTCACTCATATCATTTTTGTCAAGGACAAGTGCAAACAGCTTGCACATCTTGCACTAGTTCAAGGAGTCACAAACCCTCTTGTTGGTAAGACAAGGGACAAGGTAATCTTGCCTTCATGTACATCATCTTGTGTGAACATCACTCTATGTCTATGGATATTCTTGTTTGTTCCTTGTGGGACTAACCCATGTAGATATTGAAAGTGCAACTCACTCCAATGGAATGCTCCACATGATCTACATCAACATTGAGCATCCACATCTTCAACACCTACATGAAGTCATCATCGACAAAACCCAAGGCTAGTTCATCCCTCTTAGGGGGGATATCACATCTATGGGTAGCTTTACTCTAATCAATTGAGCTAAAGCAACTCTAATGGTGTGAACACAATAATGCTTTATGTAAAAGTGGTAACCCCACTTGCGCTTAAACGATGAGTATGACCTACGATCAAATGTTCTCATTTGACTCCTAAGTCAATATACTCATATATAGATGACCTAGTCATCGCCAATTGCTTGATAGATGCTAGGGTGTTTGTGCATGCTTTTCCACATATTTCATTTGTCATTTTATTGTTTGAGCATGTTGATTGCATATTTTACTCATTCGAGGACATCCACTTGTTGTTTTGATTGTGGGTAAAGTCTGTTTTAAACCTTGAATTCATACGGTTCGTCGGAATTAAACCCTAACCTTCCAATCCTTGAAATCAACACCATGTACTCTCTAATCTCGGTTAATCCTAACCCTAGACCCGTATGGACTAGTTTGGAGGGTTGGGAAAATAACAGTCCCGGCTTGGATAATTTATTACTCTCACTGACTATATTGTCCCACATGTCATATTTATCTTCTCTACCACAATTTCCTATTTCTCTCTGTCTCTCTTTCCTGAGAACTGGCGTTCAGGACAGGCGCCGCCGATCATTTCGGTCAGCTGCATCGACGATGCCGTTTGTCACCTACTCCTCTACGCTCAGCGGTGGCATGAAGAGCCTGCTCGCCGACTATGAGAGCAAGACGGTGGGTGCCGTGGCCGAGAGCATGTGCTGCCACGCCAACAGAGGTCATGCACGCACGTACATGTCCTTTTGTCGTTGTTGAATTGTGACTCAAGAGTGCATGTCCAGCCGCCTCGCCGTATCATGTCGCCTGCACGCCTCCGTACAGCTTCCTAATCGGTGGGCATGGAGAAGGATGGGCGACGCGAATGAGTACGCATCCTAAGCCAAGCATGGTGTACGCGCTGTAGCCTATCTCTGAGTGTCATGCATGAAGAATGGAATGGGGCGCGGGCACTCGAAGACCGACGAGGTGACTGCGGCGGCGAGCTCCCACACGTTGCCCTAGATGAGGAGGCGGTGCCCATCAAGCAAGGAGTGCTGCATGCCATAGCCGCCCAACGGGCAATGCTCGAGCTCGCGGAATACGTCGACGTGGCCGTGTGACACCGCACGCGCATACCGCGGCGTCCGAGTGCGTCGAGGTGCTTGCAGACGGTCTCTTTGTAGATGGTGTAAAGGTGTGTGAGGCGCGGCAATCCACCATGTCGTTCATCTCTTCTTAGGCTCGTCGGAGTATCGGTGTTTCTGGGTTCACCATCATCTTCGCCAGCGCCATGAACAAGTACTGCATTTGCACTACACATGTCATGTCTCATGTATGATGCATGCATGCTTGTATGGTTATTTACAGGGCGAGCGCATCGAGTATGTGCATATGGTGAGTACCGCTTGATGTTGAGGTCTGTGGCATGGCCACAGTAGGCGATTAGCCGGTCGACAAGGTCCGGCAGTCCACGGCTCCCATCCTGAGCCTCCTAGTGGGACATCAGCCGTTCCAGACCCTGCCGAGCCTCGTCGTCTCAGTTGATGCATCCTGCAGACCCATCTACGCGCTCGGCATCGGCGGAACTAAGTCGTGGACGTTCATGGGGGCCGCCATTGTCATCAGCTCCACCCCTGTCTAGAAATCCCTGGCCTCCATTCTCCCGGCCTTGTCGAGCACCCTCGCAGACCCCGGCCACACTGACAGCTGCAACACCTCTCGCGGTGTGCTGATTTCTAGCGAGATGCGAGGGTGGATTTGACAGCAGGTGGGCCAACATTTTTTTTGAAAAAATGAGGGTAGCCATTGATCCGGGCCGGGATGACCTTTTTCCTGGTGAGCCAAACTGATCTGGGGTTAAGATTGAACGGGATTAAAGATTACAGGGTGCCGATTTTAGGGATTGGAAGATTGAGGTTTGATTTCGACCAGCCGTATAAATTCAAGGTTCAAAATAGACTTTACCCTTTGATTGTTTGGCTCTTTCTCTTTTGCCAAATGGATGGACAAGAATGCTTAAGAACCTCCTCTAGCTATCTATTCTTTTCTCGTCTCAAACTCTATTCATGCTACATCACAAAGTTTGACCAAGTCAGATTCGAACCACTCTGTGTGAGGAGCACTCGGAGTCCCCGATTCGTCATAGACTTAAACTTCCAAAACCTCTCTGTGCATTTCGGTCTGACCGATCCATCCATTTCGGTCATACCGAGTTCATTGAGTTGATCTAGGTTTTAAATCTCAGTGCAACTGATTTGAACTTTTCGGTCACACCGAGTTGCAGTAATCACTTGCAATTCCGCATCTCGGTGCCACCGAGCTGTTCCACTCGGTCACATCGACAGGGTCAGGATATATATACCCATGGGTGAGATTTTGGAAATTTCTTCAAACCTCCTCAGCCCGCGCGTGTCCTTCTCTGCCGCCTCGGGTCTCCGGATCATCTCCTCATCGCCAGTGACCTCCCGCCGCTGGTTTCCGTCGCCGTCAACGGTATTCTGCCCCGTCGTTGTCGCCGTAGCGAACTTCCGCCGAACTAGGGTATGAGTTCGACTTTGTGTGCTAATTCCTCATTTCGATTCCTAGCACATTGCTTTGCCGTGATCAGTACCAAGTATGAAATCAATCTATCTAGAGAAAACTCCCTTTAGGTTAGGTTTGATTCGAAAATTTAGGGTTAGGTCTCCGCCGAACTCATCTCGGACCGACCAAGTTGTAGAAATCGGTCCCACCGATTTGGCTTAGGCCATTGCACATGCACTTTTCGGTCTGAACGAAAATTGCAAATCGATGCGACTGAATTAGATTCTCTGTGAAACCCTAGCAATCTTGGACCCACCGAACTGTGACTCGGTCTGACCGAGTTCGCTAGTTTAGACTCCAACAGTTGCTTCGGTATCACCGAGTTTGACAAATCGGTAGCTCCGAAATGATTTCTGTGGAGAACTAAAACTATGTTTTTGACTCATTTTTTTGCAAAAACTCTGCACTTTGTGATGCTCATCTATTCTACCTCACCTATATCCATTCACAGGGTTTGCTGTTAGTTTGATTGCCAGGATCCCTGACCAAAGTGATAGTCAGAACAAGTCAGAAGAGCAAGTGCAATTGAGTGAGGGCACTAGTCCCTCAAGCAGCTATGATGAGGGCAGCAGGAGCACTCCTAGTAATTTGCCCAAAGCATCCACCAGAACAAGGAAGAACAAAACCTCAGATTCTGAAGATGAGGACTATGTGGCTGTTGAGGAGGAAGTTAGCTCCAAAAGGAAAGTGCTGAAGAAAGAGTATGGTACTGCTGCAACAAGTAAGCCTGGATTGCAGAAGAAGACCCCTGCCAAGAGGGTGACAACCCTAAAGGCAAGAGCCTCAACTGCTAAAATCTCTAAGCCAACTGAAGAGGCTGCTGGAGAGGGAAAGAAAAGGAAAGAGAGGGTCAAGAAGATCACTACCAGAGTCATTAGTAGATCCTCTATAATGAGAGATCCATAAGAAGATGAAGAGGAAGAGGATGCTGCACCAGCACCCAAGTCCCAGAAGCTTATGGGGGATGCCATTAAGTTAGGGGCTGCCACTTCAAAGCCCAAGACCGCCCCCAAGGCTGCAGCTCAAGCTCAGAAACCTTCTAAGTCCAGGAGAAGCACCAGGAACATCCCAGCTGAAGAAAAGAACAAGGCCCCAGTGCCTGAAGTTGAAGAAGATGCAGAAGCCCAAGTGATGAGAAAACTGAAACCCAAGATTCCAAAACACAATGACACTCATCCAGTGGCTGAGGTCATGAACATCAGGAAGGATGCAGGATTGAGAATTTGGAGACAGTCTGATCCCTATTCTGTGAGGAGGAGGACTACAGTGGACTATAGGTTCCACACTAAAGAATAGCAAGACTTCTATGAGACCATTCTGCTGCACAAGAAGCCTATAGTCTGTGAAATGAAGTGGGTTGATTGGGAATTCATTGATGAGAATGAAGACTATTTCCCAGGAGTGCATGAAAGCTTCAAAGCTTGTGGAGTTGATGAGTTTGTGGGACAGAAGCTTACCAAATGGAATGATGAGCTCATTATGCAGTTCTATTCTACATCACTTTTCTATCCAGATGGTAGAATTATATGGATGTCTGAGGGTACAAGGTACCAATCAACTGTTGATGAGTGGGCCAAGTTGATCAATGCCCCATAAGAGCATGAGGATGATTTGGATGTGTATGCCAAGAAGAAGGACCACAACTCAATGGCAAACATGTACAAGGAGATCCCAGACAAAGCCTTGGAGACACACAAGCTTGGATCTGTGCATTATGTGTTGTCTAGTCTGCCTACAATCAACACAATCTTAAGGCATACTCTGTTACCCAAATCTAGAGATCACAAGATGATAAGAGGACATTCAATCAACTTGCTGCAGATATTTGATGTTCCTCAAAAATTCAAGGTCATGAGTCTGATTGTTGAGACAATTAAGAGGACTGCTGCAGATCAGAAAAGATCTTATGGGTATGCTCCACACATTCAGGTGCTCATCAATTCCAAGATGGGCATAGGCACTTACTTACTAGACAAGGAACATTTACCATTTCACCCAGAATTTGAGGATAACGTACTTGTGATGAATGAGGATGATCCTTCATTAGCACAAGCACAAGAGAAGAGAGCTAAGGCAAAGGCAGAAAAGGCTGCAAGGATGCCAAGTGCTGAGGAAGCATATTAGGTGTTCTTAAAGAGCAAACAAGATCAACTAGGTTATCTGATTCAGGCAACGTTGAGGATTGAGAAGGGCTTGGTCACCCTGACTCATAATCAGGAGAGCTTGGAGAGGATCATTAAGACGAAGTTTTATGATCTTGATCTCAAAGTGACTGACATATAGACTGTAGTCGAGCAGCTCCAGGAGGAAGCAGAGGAGAAGAGAGGAAAGACAACTACGAATGATTTTCAGCGAGTACCAAGAAGTCAGAGGTCAGCTGCAGTGTCAGTGCTTGATACAAGAGCTACTTCATCTGCACTAGCAACAGCTTTTGTGCCACCTCCAGCACCCACTCCACAAGCTCCAACATCATCCACTGATGCCTTCGTCCTTGGAGTTCTCTCTACGCCACCTCCCGAAGACCAAGCCTGAGAGACGCATATCACTATGCATTTTCAAACTTTTTGGTAACTTGTTGCCAAAGGGGGAGAAATGTATAGATGATAGGCTTCGAGAGAGAGTGCTTTGCTTCTTTGTCTCTCTTGCTATTTGGTCGAACTTTTGTGTGTGTGTGTGTGTTTGTGCTTGTTTGATACTTTATGTCTGTGCGAGATACTTGTATGATCATGTGTTTGATCATATTATACATTAATGCTTGCTTGGATGACATTATCTTTTATATTCCTATATGATCATTCACTTTGCTTGGTGATGAGTGCATGTTTTAATTCCTATCATTTTGAGCACTCCACCAAGATGTATGTGACATGGAAGAGTGACCCATGATCCTAATCGATTGTGCATTTGCATTCAAAAGCAAATCTTAAATAATGCACAAATTTAGGGGGGGGGCTCTTGCTTATCACATACTTCTCAAAGCAACCATGTATTTAAATCTTATTATCATTTGTCAAAGCTTTGACCTATATGTTGTCATCAATTACCAAAAAGGGGGAGATCGAAAGTGCAACTATCCCTAGGAGGTTTTGGTAATTACCAACAACATATAGCTCATTGAACTAATACTATTTCAAGATGATCATTTCAGAAAGTTCAATGATAAGCATGGCATGGATTAGGAATGTGGACCCCTCAAAATGCTAAGGACACACATTGGCTCAAGCTCAAGACTCTACTTTTTCATTTTAGTGATCCAAGATCACATTGAGTCCATAGGAAAAGCCAATACTATTAAATGGGGATAAGGCGTTGCTTAATGACTTGCTTGCTCAAAATGCTTAGTGATATGCTCCAAAAACCCTCAACCACTTCCTCATATCCACATATGTCACAAACCAAAAGTCAAACTCGGCCCCACCAAAAAGTTCTATCCAGCGCCACCAAGTTCACTTGACATAGCCACTTCCAGAAACCCTAGTCATTTCGGTCTCATCGAGATGGGATTGCAAACTCTCTGTTTCCCTTCGTAACATTTCGGTCCAACCGAGATGAGCGACCGGTCCCACCGAGTTTGCAATGCAAACTCTCTGTTTCCCTTTCGTAACGTTTGGGTCTCACCGAAATGAGCGATTCGGTCCCACCGAGTTTGCCTGACCAACTCTCTGGTTAGCTTATTACCAAAATGAGTCCCGCCGAGTTTGTGTAATCAGTCTCACCGAGATTACGTTATGCCCTAACCCTAATGCAATCGGTCCCACCGAGTTGACATGTCGATCCCACCGAAAAGCCTAACATTCATATTTTGAACTGAATCGGTCTGACTGAGTTTTCTGATTCGGTCCCACTGAGTTTGGTAAATTGTGTGTAACGGTTAGATTTTGTGTGGAGGCTATATATACCCCTCCACCCTTCCTTCATTAGTAAGGACAGCCATCAGAACATGCCTACACGTCAGCATTCATTTTTTGAGAGAGAACCACCTACTCATGTGTTGAGACCAATATATTCCATTCCAACCATATGAATCTTGATATCTAGCCTTCCCCAAGTTGCTTTCCACTCAAATCATCTTTCCACCAAATCCAAATCTGTGAGAGAGAATTGAGTGTTGGGGAGACTATCATTTGAAGCACAAGAGCAAGGAGTTCATCAACAACACACCACTCTCCAAAAGGTAATAGATGGTGTGTTGATGATGAACTCCTTGCTCTTGTGCTTCAAATGATAGTCTCCCCAACACTCAACTCTCTCACATAGATTTGGATTTGGTGGAAAGATGATTTGAGTGGAAAGCAACTCGGGGAAGGCTAGAGATCAAGATTCTTGTGGTTGGATTGGAATATCTTGGTCTCAACACATGAGTAGGTGGTTCTCTCTCAGAAAATGAATGGTGGAAGTGTAGGCACGTTCTGATAGCTCTCTCCATGAATGGAGGAAGGGTGGAGGGGTATATATAGCCTCCACACAAAATCTAACTATTACACACAATTTACCAAAGTCGGTCGGACCGAATAGTTAAACTTGGTCAGACCGATTTAGTTCAAAATGTGAACGTTAGGATTTTCGATGGGACCGGCAAGTCAACTCGGTGGGACCGATTTCATTAGGTTTAAGGCATAACGTAATCTCGGTAAGACCGATTTCTGTAATAGGCAAACAGAGAGTTGGTCAGGCAAACTCGGTGGGACCGATCGCTCATTTTGGTGAGACCGAAACATTAAGAAAAGGAAACAGAGAGTTTGCATTGCGAACTCGGTTGGACCGAAACGTTACGAGGGGAAATAGAGAGTTTGCAATCCCATATCAGTGAGACCGAGATCCCTATCAGTGAGACCGAACTGATTAGGGTTTCTAGCTATGGCTATGTCAAATGAACTCGGTGGCGCCGGATAGATCAAATCGGTGGGGCCGAGTTTTACTTTTGGTTTGGGACATACGTGGATATGAGAAAGTGGTTGAGGGCTTTTGGAGCATATCACTAAGCATTTTGAGCAAGCAAGCCATTAAGCAACACCTCATCCCCTTTTAATAGTATTGGCTTTTCCTATGGACTCAATGTGATCATGGATCACTAAAATGAAAATGTAGAGTCTTGAGCCTGACCCACTATGTATCCTTAGCATTTTGAGGGGTCCACATCTCTAGTCCATGCCATGCCAATCAATGAACTTTCTGAAATGATCATCTTTAAAGAGTATTAGTTCAATGAGCTACATATTTTTAAGGATTACCAAAACCACTCAGGGATTAGTTGCCCTTTGATAACCCACAAGTATAGGGGGTCGCAACAATTTTCTAGGGTATAGTATTCAACCCAAATTTATAGATTCGACACAAGGGGAGCCAAAGAATATTTGAAGGTGTTAGAAGCTGAGTTGTCAATTCAACCACACCTAGAGATTAATTATCTGCAACAAAGTGATCAGTAGCAAAGTAGTTTGATAGTTTTGATAGTAGTGAAAACAGCAATAGTAACAGTAATAGTGATAGCAGTAATTTTGTAGCAAGTGCAACAGTGATGATAGCAGTAGTAACTTAACAGAAACAATATGGAAAAGTTCATAGGCATTGGGTCGGTGACTTGTTGGATGATATTAATCATGTGACAGTTATGACCTAGGGCGACATGGCACTAGCTCCAGTTCATCGATATAATGTAGGCATGTATTCCGTAAATAGTCATGTGTGCTTTATTAAAAGAACTTGCATGACATCTTTTGTCCTACCCTCCCGTGGTAGCAGGGTCCATATTGGAAACTAAGGGATATTAGGGCTTCCTTTTAGTAGAGAACCGGAACAATGCATTAACACATAGTGAATACATGAACTCCTCAAACTACGGTCATCACCGGGAGTGGGCCTCGTTGTTGTCACTCCGGGATTGCCGGATCATAACACATAGTAGGTGACTATAACTTGCAAGATCGGATCTAGAACATGGATATAATGATGATAATATAAATGGTTCAGACCTGAAATCATGGCACCCGGGCCCAAAGTGTCAAGCATTAATCATGGCAAAGTCATAGCAACATCAATCTAAGAACATAGTGGATACTAGGGATCAAGCCCTAACAAAACTAACTCAATTACATGATGAATCTCATCCAACTCCTCACCGACCAGCGAGCCTACGAAGGAATTACTCACTCCCGGTGGGGAGCGTCATGGAATTGGGTTGGTGCTGACGAAGAACGAAGATCCCCCTCTTCGGAGCCCCAAACGGACTCCAGATCTGCCCTCTCGAGGAAGAACAGGGCTTGGCGGCGGCTCCGTCTCGTGGATCGCGATAATTCTTTCTCCCTGGTTTTTTCTCTGAAAATAGGAATTTATAGCGTTGGTTTCAGGGTCAGTGGGGCCACCAGGTGGGGACAACCCACCTGGGCACGCCAGGAGAGGGGGTGCGCCCTGGTGGGTTGTGCCCACCCAGGGGCCCCTCTCCGGTAGGTCTTGGCTCCAGAAATTCTTATATATTATATAAAAATTCCTTGCAAAGTTTCGTTCCATTATGAGAACTTTTATTTCTGCACAAAAACAACACCATGGTAGTTCTGCTGAAAACAGTGTTAGTCCGGGGTTAGTTTCATTCAAATTAGGCAAATTAGAGTCCAAAACAAGAGGAAAAGCGTTAGGAAAAGTAGATACGTTGGAGATGTATCAACTCCCCCAAGCTTAAACCTTTGCTTGTCCTCAAGCAATTCAGTTGATAAACTGAAAGTGAAAAAGAAAAACTTTTACAAACTCTTTTGCTCTTGTTTGCATAAATAAGCTTAAACAACACCCAGGTTTTCAGCCAACATTATAACTAACCATTTCGACAATAACTCTTAAAGATTATAATGACTCATATCAATGACATAATCAGCTAGCGAGCAATAATAAGATATCTCAAATAGCAACACGTTGTCAAAACAACCATGATATAATATGACAATAGTGGTATCTCGCTAGCCCTTCCTGAGACCGCAAAACATAAATGTAGAGCACCTCCAAAGTTCAAGGAACGATTAAACATTGTAATTCATGGTAGAAAAGATCCAGTCATGATGCACCCAACATTAGCTATACACAATGCATAAATCATGACAACTGTGCTCTGCTCGGTTTCTGGCGCTTGTTTTAGAAGGTGGTGACACAACATAAAAGTAAATATAAAGTCCCTTCGCAGAGGGAAGCAGTGATTTGCAAAGGTGCCAGAGCTCAATTTTTAAAACAGAGATAAATGATATTTTGAGACATGCACCCTTCTCATTTACTTCACGACCATTAGTTATCAATATCTCCCATGCCAAACAGGCTAGTGGCGGTTCCCAAGCGATAAAAGTAAAGGTTATGACTCCATTGAGAATTTTTGTTTTATTATTCAAGTGATTAACTCTTTTTGTATTTTGCAGTTTGGGACTGGGCATCCCTATTACCACACTTTTATCGTGCGATGGCGAGTGAATAAACATTCGACCTGAGAATAACCCGCTTAGCATGGAAGATACTGACCACCTCCTGTCGTTCCATGAACGATCCAGGCACACAAAATGGATAATTTTTTAGACGTTTTTAGAGGTGGCACATGCAAATTTACTTAGGACGGCAAGGTAATAACGCATATAGGTAGATATGGTGGACTCATCTGGAATAACTTTGGGTTCAAGGTTTTTGATGTACAAGCAGAATCTCCACTTAGTACAGGCGAATGCTAGCAATTAGATTGAGAAGCGTCCAGCTAGAGAGCAACAACGATCATGACCATGCATTATGCATAAGTAACATTGGACACTAGCATGAGTAGGATATGATCACCATGAACCTAAACATTATAGAGGCTATGTTGGTTTTGATTCAACTACATGCATGAACATGTACCAAGTCAAGCCACTTGAACATTCAGAGGAGGATACCATATCATCATACTACATCACAATCATTTTAACGCTATGTTGATATCCAAGATAAATCATTATCAACTCCCAGCTACTTATGCATGGAATGAGAAACAATAATCTCTAATTGTCATTGCAAACATGTTTAATCATAATGGGCTGAATCATGGATGCTAGGTTAAAAATATTTGCACAGACAGAACAAGTCGAGTTCATACCAGTTTCTCTCTGCCACGGCCAGTTCATCGAATGTCGTCATTATTGCCTTTCACTTGCACGACCGAATGCTATGAAAATAATAATAGTGCAAGAGTGCCATGGACTAAGCTCGAATTTACAAAAAATTTTATTCAACAGGAGAAGACAAGGTAAAATGTGCTCTTTATTAGTTCAAAAATTATTCAATTGAGAGCCACTCAACATTTTCATCGTGGTCTTCTCCTCGGTATGACTCGAATAAAAAGAATGGAAATTCAGAGAAATACAGTGAAATATTTTTGGAGTTTTTGGTTTTCTTGAACAAGCAAATAAGGGGAAAACAAAAACGACAAAAACTATTTACACGGGAAAGCTCCCAACAAGCAAAAGAAGAACAAGGAAATATTTTTGGGTTTTCTATTTAATACTACAGCTAAGCATGCATAGAAAGTAAATTAACTACAACTTTTTTTTTGTTTTTCTAAAGTTTATCAAACACACAAGAAGAAAGCAAGAAAATAATTCCAAGCATGGATGATACAATGAAGAAGTGTGGACACCGACAAATGGAAGAAGTGAACATGAATGTAAAGTCGATGGAAACACGTACTCCCCCAAGCTTAGGCTTTTGGCCTAACTTGGTAGTGGATCAGTATCCTAGATGGTAGTAGTCAGCGTGGTAGCTCACGAAGGCTCTTGGTGCGGATGCCTCGGCCCGCCGTGCTGCCTCTACTGCTGCGTTATGAGCACATGCCTCGCTCTCAAGAACAAAATATCTTCCCTTGCTGTGATAATCAAAAGAGCAGGCGCAGGCAAATATGTTTGCACGGGAGATGTTTGGTTAAACAAAAGACTATAAGTGAAGTTATCAGCCTTTCCCTTGAGAATCTTATGGTCTTTCAAGGTATTAAAATCTAAATACTGCGTGGGTAAAATGGGATCAAAGGGCAAAGGTGAAACACCAAGCCCTCGAGCTAGACGTTTGGCATAAATTCCACCATAGAACCAGCCGCTGTTAGCGTTGTGTTGAAGTCTGCGTGCAACAATGGCTGCAAGGTTATAATCCCTTTCACCGGTGAGAGCAGTATGCATGAGGCTCAAGTCTGGAGCACAAAGCGTGCTACAGTCTTGCTTGACTACTATGCATTTCCTGTTAAATAATGCAAAATACTGAATTGCGGAAAAATGAATGCTCTTTATTCTACCTTGTGTCACTCCCCTCCTTTCACCATAACAAAGGCTCGTCAAGAATGTTTTGAACTCTGCCTTTGGTGGTTTGTCAAACGAACCACAAAAAGGATGCTTGCAGTGATAAGAAAAATTCTCTAGTGATATGGTAAATGGGCTATCATAAAGCATAAACGACACCCTACACTCACATAGAAAATATTTAAATCCTTTGACAAATGATTCAGTAAGAAGTTGGTGTTGTTCACACTTATCTGAAAGGTAGGGACCGAGACTGGCATTGTGAACATATTGCTCAAATTCCTCATTAATACCCACATGCACCATATACTCATCGCAAGGCCATAAGCATGTTTTGGTGGCGGCATCTCGCATGGAACTTTCACTTGGTTCAACATAAGACCGGCGAGCAGAACTGTCACTAGAAGATGCCCTCGAGGATCGTCTCCTCAAAGAAATCCTTCCAAATAGGTTCATCATATCCGCGTGCAATTTTCTGAAAATAAAAATTTTGGAGTGACAAAAATTTGTCAACAAAACTTTGTAAGATTGATAGCAACTACTCATAGGGATACATAGAAGCCATATCAAGCATTCAAACTACTTAGAACACTAAGAATTTAACATGCAAGCACATCTGCAGCAACACCAAGAGTGACTAATTATTCAAAATATAAATCACTAAAGCAAAAAACTAATTGGACAAATGGTGGAGTCACATACTAAGCAACAATCCCCCGAAATAGTTTTGGAAACGGAGCTTCAAGCAAAGAGATTGAAATCCGCGGGTTTGAGCTCAAGAACACCGAAGAGAGAGCAATGGAGATTTTTTTCGAGGTGAGTGATGATGTGGGATGAAGAAGTAAGTGAGGGGGGCGTGTGGGGACCACAACCCACCAAGGCGCGCCTGGGGATGCTGGCGCACCCAGGTGGGTTGTGCCCACATGGTGCACCTACCTCTGATGTTTATTGCACCAAAAATTCTCAAATATTCAGAAAAAATCGTGTAAAATTTTCACGGCATTCTGAGAACTTTTATTTTTGGGTCATTTTTTATTGCACGGGAAATTCAGAAAAGAGACAAAACATGGCATTTTATTTTATTTAACTAATAAAAAACAAAAGGTAGGGACAGAAGGTAGCGCTTACTAAATTCATCAACTTCATACCATTCACAAATGATCCATTAATAAGGTTGATCAAGTCTTATTAACAACCACTTTCGATATGCATGAAACCGAAGAACTTTCGTAAATCACTGAGTTACCTCAATGGGGATATGCATTTCCTCTACAATAAGTATTTCATATTTCTTTTTGACAGTAGGTAGAGGTATTTGAAAACTTCCAATAGTGATTGTCGGAGATTTTTCAATAACATTAATATCATTCACTTGGAATTGTTTCTTCAGAAAGTGCACCATTTGCTCATTGCCATTAATATGAAAAGTGACCTTGCTTTTATTGCAATCAATAACAGCCCCTGCAGTGTTCAAAAAGGGTCTACCAAGGATAATAGACATGTTGTCGTCCTCGAGCATCTCAAGTATAACAAAGTCAGTCAAAATAGTAACATTAGCAACAACAACGGGCACATCCTCATAGATACTGATAGGTATGGCAGTTCATTTGTCAGCCATTTGCAAAGATATTTCAGTAGGTGTGAGTTCATTCAAGTCAAGTCTTTTATATAAAGAGAAAGGCATAACACTAACACCAGCTCCTAAATCTCACAAAGCAGTTTTCACATAATTCTTTTTGATAGAGCAAGGTATAGTTGGTATTCCTGGATCTCCAAGTTTTTTAGGTACTCCATCTTTAAAAGTGTAATTAGCAAGCATAGTGGAGATTTCAGCTTTCGGTATGTTTCTCTTATTTGTGACGATGTCTTTCATATACTTTGCATAAGGAGGCATTTTCAAGATATCAGTCAAGCGAGTACGCAAGAAGACTGGCCTCACCATTTCAGCAAAGTGTTCAAATTCTTCATCATCATTCTTTTTAGTTGGATTAGGTGGAAAAGGCATAGGTTTTGGAACCCACGGTTCTCTTTCTTTACCGCGTTTTCTAGCAACAAAGTCGTGGGTTATCAAGATCAACGGGTGGTTCTATCTCAACGACATTATCTGGTTCTTTACCATTGGTTAGTTGAGAGTCTTCATGGACCCCATCATTAACTTTTTCATTATCAGTAGGTGAGTGTTCATTTGGCAGATTGAGTTTCAGCATCAGAGATAGAAATTTCATTGTCATTATCATGAGGTTTCTCTATTTCAGGTTCACTAGGGGCGTGCAAAGTCCTATCATTTTTCTTTTTCTTTTTCTTTTTAGAAGAACTAGGTGCACTAGTGTTAGCTCTTTGTGAATCTTGTTCAATTCTTTTATGGTGTCCCTCGGGATAAAGTGGTTCCTGAATCATATTACCTCCTCTGGTTGCAACTCTAAAAGCAAAGTCATGCATATTATGATTCATTTCATAAAGTAATTCTCTTTGAGATTTAGCAACTTGTTCTAAATGAGTTTGAACCATATAAGCATGTTTTCCAACA
Source organism: Triticum monococcum (assembly GCA_034509565.1). Lineage (NCBI taxonomy): Eukaryota > Viridiplantae > Streptophyta > Magnoliopsida > Poales > Poaceae > Triticum > Triticum monococcum. The sequence continues at coordinate 87,991,479 of CM067845.1, read as the reverse complement.
CCTCTAACATCATTTGATATTCTAAATAACAAGTCACTCAAGCGAGCAATCATATCAGAATTATATTTCAATTGTTTCATAACATTTGCATTGAAGCGATCTTGTTTTCTAATATGGTTTTCAAACTCATAAAGGCATTGACTAGGATGCATATTGTGAGGATTGTCATTATCATTAAACTTCATAAGAGAATTTACCTCTAGCACCTTAGGCAGTGGTGGTGTATTGAGCCCATGTATTTCTTCAATAGGAGCAAAGTAGTTTGATATTTTTGATAGTAGTGACAACAGCAATAGTAACAGTAACGGTGATAGCAGTAATTTTGTAGCAAGTGTAACCGTCATGATAGCAATAGTAACTTAACAGAAACAATATGGAAAAGTTCGTAGGCATTGGTTCGATGACTTGTTGGATGATATTCATCATTTGACAGTTATAACTTAGGGCGACACGGCACTAGCTCCAGTTCATCGATATAATGTAGGCATGTATTCCGTAAATAGTCATGCATGCTTTATTAAAAGAACTTGCATGACATCTTTTGTCTTACCCTCCCGTGGCAGCGGGGTCCATATTGGAAACTAAGGGATATTAAGGCCTCCTTTTAATAGAGAACCGGAACAAAGCATTAACACATAGTGAATACATGAACTCCTCAAACTACGGTCATCACCGGGAGTGGGCCCGGTTGTTGTCACTCCGGGGTTGCCAGATCATAACACGTAGTAGGTGACTATAACTTGCAAGATTGGATCTAGAACATGGATATAATGATGATAACATAAACGGTTTAGATCTGAAATCATGGCACCCGGGCCCAAAGTGCCAAGCATTAAGCATGGCAAAGTCATAGCAACATCAATCTAAGAACATAGTGGATACTAGGGATCAAGCCCTAACAAAACTAACTCGATTACATGATGAATCTCATCCAACTCCTCACCGACCAGCGAGCCTATGAAGGAATTACTCACTCCCGTTGGGGAGCATCATGGAATTGGTGATGGAGAAGGGTTGGTGACGACGAAGAACGAAGATCCCCCTCTCCAAAGCCCCAAACAGACTCCAGATCTGCCCTACCGAGGAAGAACGGGGCTTGGCGGCGGCTCCGTCTCGTGGACCGTGATAATTCTTTCTCCCTGATTTTTTCTCCAAAAATAGGAATTTATAACGTTGGTTTCAGGGTCAGCGGGGCCACCAGGTGGGGACAACCCACCTAGGTGCGCCAAGAGAGGGGAGCGTGCCCTGGTGGGTTGTGCCCACCCAGGGGCACCTCTTCGGTAGGTCTTGGCTCGAGAAATTCTTAAATATTATATAAAAATTCCTCGCAAAATTTCATTCCATTTCGAGAACTTCTATTTCTACACAAAAACAACACCATGGTAGTTCTGCTGAAAACAGTATCAGTCTGGGGTTAGTTTCATTCAAATCATGCAAATTAGAGTCCAAAACAAGAGGAAAGGCATTAGGAAAAGTAGATACGTTGGAGACGTATCACACTTTCACTAACTCATTAGTCACATTGCTTGCAAGGCTTATAGTGATGTGCATTACTGAGAGGGCCCAGAGATACCTCTTCGATACTCGGAGTGACAAATCCTAATCTCGACCTATGCCAACCCAACAAACGCCTTCCGAGACACCTGTAGAGCATCTTTATAATCACCCAGTTACGTTGTGACGTTTGATAGCACACAAGGTGTTCCTCCGGTATCCGGGAGTTGCATAATCTCATAGTCAGAGGAATATGTATAAGTCATGAAGAAAGCAATAGCAATAAAACTTAACGATCATTATGCTAAGCTAACGGATGGGTCTTGTCCATCACATCATTCTCTAATGATGTGATCCCGTTCATCAAATGACAACATATGTCTATGGTCAGGAATCATAACCATCTTTGATTAACGAGCTAGTCAAGTAGATGCATACTAGGGACAGTCTGTTTTGTCTATGTATTCACACATGTACTAAGTTTTCGGTTAATACAATTCTAGCATGAATAATAAACATTTATCATGATATAAGGAAATATAAATAACAACTTTATTATTGCCTCTAGGGCATATTTCCTTCAGTCTCCCACTTGCACTAGAGTCAATAATCTAGATTATATAGTAATGATTCTAACACCCATGGAGTCTTCGCGTTGATCATGTTTTGCTCGTGGAAGAGGCTTAGTCAACGGGTCTGCAACATTCATATCTGTATGTATCTTGCAAATCTCTATGTCTCCCTCCTTGACTTGATTGCAGATGGAGTTGAAGTGTCTCTTGATGTGTTTGGTTCTCTTGTGAAATCTGGATTCCTTCGCTAAGGCAATTGCTCCAGTATTGTCACAAAATATTTTCGTTGACCCGATGCACTAGGTATTACACCTAGATTGGATATGAACTCCTTCATCCAGACTCCTTCATTTGCAGCTTCCGAAGCAGCTATGTATTCCGCTTCACTCGTAGATCCCGCCACGACACTCTGCGTGGAACTGCATCAACTTACAGCTCCACCATTCAATATAAATACGTATCCGGTTTGTGACTTTGAGTCATACGGATCAGTGTCAAAGCTTGCATCTATGTAACCATTTATGACAAGCTCTTTGTCACCTCCATAAACGAGAAACATATCCTTAGTCCTTTTCAGGTATTTCAGGATGTTCTTGACCGCTATCCAGTGATCCAGTCCTGGATTACTTTGGTACCTCCCTGCTAAACTTATAGCAAGGCACACATTAGGTCTGGTACACAACATTCCATACATGATAGATCCTATGGCTAAAGCATAGGGAATGACTTTCATTTTCTCTCTATCTTTTGCAGTGGTCGGGCATTGAGTCTGACTCAACTTCAAACCATGTAGCACATGCAAAAACAATTTCTTTGACTCGTCCATTTTGAACTTCTTCAAAACTTTATCAAGGTATGTGCTTTGTGAAAGTCCAATTGAGCATCTTGATCTATCTCTATAGATCTTGATGCCTAATATATAACCAGCTTCACCGAGGTCTTTCATTGAAAAATTCTTATTCAAGTCTCCTTTTATGCTTTCCAGAAATTTTGTATTATTTCCAATCAACACTATGTCATCTACATATAATATTAGAAATGCTACACAGCTCCCACTCACTTTCTTGTAAATACAGGCATCTCCAAAAGTCTGTGTAAAACCATATGCTTTGATCACACTATCAAAGTGTATATTCCAACTCCGAGATGCTTGCACCAGTCCATAAATGAATTGCTGGAGCTTGCACACTTTGTTAGCACCTTTAGGAATGACAAAACCTTCTGGTTGCATCATATACAACTCTTCTTTAAGAAATCCATTAAGGAATGCAGTTTTGACATCCATTTGCCAAATTTCATAATCATAAAATGCGGCAATTGCTGACATGATTCAGACAGACTTAAGCATTGCTATGGGTGAGAAGGTCTCATCGTAGTCAACTCCTTGAACTTGTCGAAAAACTTGTGCACTAAGTCGAGCTTTGTAGACAGTAACATTACCACCAGCGTCAGTCTTCTTCTTGAAGATCCATTTATTCTCTATGGCTTGCCGATCATCGGGCAAGTCAACCAAAGTCCACAATTTGTTCTCATACATGGATCCCATCTCAGATTTCATGGCTTCAAGCCATTTCGCGGAATCTGGGCTCATCATTGCTTCCTCATAGTTTGTAGGTTTGTCATGGTCTAGTAACATGACTTCCAGAACAGGATTACCATACACTCTGGTGCGGATCATACTCTGGTTGACCTATGAGGTTCGGTAGTAACTTGATCTGAAGTTTCATGATCATCATCATTAGCTTCCTCACTAATTGGTGTAGGAATCACTGTAACTGATTTCTGTGATGAAGTACTTTCCAGTTTGGGAGAAGGTACAATTACCTCATCAAGTTCTACTTTCCTCCCACTCACTTCTTTAGAGAGAAACTCCTACTCTAGAAAGGATCCATTCTTAGCAATGAATATTTTGCCTTCGGATATGTGATAGAAGGTGTACCCAATAGTTTCCTTTGGGTATCCTATGAAGACGCATTTCTCTGATTTGGGTTCGAGCTTATCAAGTTGAAGCTTTTTCACATAAGCATCGCAGCCCCAAACTTTAAGAAATGACAGCTTAGGTTTCTTGCCAAACCACATTTCATATGGTGTCGTCTCAACGGATTTAGATGGTGCCCTATTTAACGTGAATGTGGCCTTCTCTAAAGCATAACGCCAAAACGATAGTGGTAAATCGGTAAGAGGCATCATATCTAATAAAGTACGGTTACGACGTTTGGACACACCATTACGCTATGGTGTTCCAGATGGCGTGAGTTGCGAAACTATTCCATATTGTTTCAAATGAAGACCAAACTCATAACTCAAATATTCGCCTCCACGATCAGACCGTAGAAACTTTATTTTCTTATTATGATGATTTTCCACTTCACTCTAAAATTCTTTGAACTTTTCAAATGTTTCAGACTTATGTTTCATTAAGTAGATATACCCATATCTTCTCAAATCATCTGTGAAGGCCAGAAAATAACCATACCCGCCATGAGCCTCAACACTCATCGGACCGCATACATCAGCATGTATTATTTCCAATAAGTCAGTGGCTCGCTCCATTGTTCCGGAGAACGGATTCTTAGTCATCTTGCCCATGAGGCATGGTTCGCAAGCATCAAGTGATTCATAATCAAGTGATTCCAAAAGCCCATCAGCATGGGGTTTCTTCATGCGCTTTACACCAATATGACCTAAACGGCAGTGCCACAAATAAGTTGCACTATCATTATTAACTTTGCATCTTTTGGCTTCAAGATTATGAATATGTGTATCACTACGCGAGATTAAACAAAAATAAACCACTCATCAAGGGTGCATGACCATAAAAGATATTACTCATATAAATAGAACAACTAGTATTCTCTGATTTAAATGAACAACCGTCTCGCATCAAACAAGATCTAGATAAAATGTTCATGCTCAACGCTGGCACCAAATAACAATTATCCAGGTCTAAAACTAATCCCGAAGGTAGATGTAGAGGTAGCACGCCGACGACGATCACATCGACCTTGGAACCATTTCTGATGCGCATCGTCACCTCGTCCTTAGCCAATCTTCGTTTAATCTGTAGCCCCTGTTTCGACTTGCAAACATGAACAACAGAACCAGTATCAAATACTTAGGCGCTATTACGAGCATTAGTAAGGTACACATCAATAACATGTATATCAAATATACCTTTCACTTTGCCATCCTTCTTATCCGACAAATACTTGGGGCAGTTCCAATTCCAGTGACCAGTACCTTTGCAGTAGAAGAACTCCGTTTCAGGCTTAGGTGCAGACTTGGGCTTCTTCCCGGGAGCAGCAAATTGTTTGCTATTCTTCCTGAAGTTCCCCTTCTTCCCTTTGCCCTTTTTTCTTGAAACTAGTGGTCTTGTTAACCATCAACACTTGATGCTCCTTCTTGATTTCTACCTCTGCAACCTTTAGCATTGCGAAGAGCTCGAGAATTGTCTTTTCCATCCCTTGCATATTATAGTTCATCAGGAAGTCTTTATAGCTTGGTGTCAGTGATTGAAGAACTTTGTCAATGACACTATCATCAGGAAGATTAACTCCCAGCTGAGTCAAGTGGTTATGGTACCCAGACATTCTGAGTATGTGTTCACTGACAGAACTATTCTCCTCCATTTTGCAGTTGTAGAACTTGTTGGAGACTTCATATCTCTCAACTTGGGCATTTGCTTGAAATATTAACTTCAACTCCTGGAACATCTCATATGCTCCATGACGTTCAAAACGTCTTTGAAGTCCCGATCCTAAGCCGTAAAGCATGGCACGCTGAACTACCGAGTAGTCATCAGCTTTAGTCTGCCAGACGTTCATAACGTCCGGAGTTGCTCCTGCAATGGGTCTTGCACCTAGTGGTGTTTCCATGACATAATTCTTCTGTGAAACAATGAGAATAATCCTCAAGTTACGGACCCAATCCGTGTAGTTGCTACCATCATCTTTCAACTTAGCTTTCTCTAGGAACGCATTAAAATTCAAGGGAACGGTGGCACGGGCCATTGATCTACAACAACATAGATATGCAAAAACTATCAGGACTAAGTTCATGATAAATTAAATTTCAATTAATCATATTACTTAAGAACTCCCACTTAGATAGACATCCCTCTAGTCATCTGAATGATCACATGATCCATATCAACTAAACCATGTCTGGTCATCATGTGAGATGGAGTAGTTTCCAATGGTGAACATCTCTATGTTGATCATATCTACTATATGATTCACATTCGACCTTTCAGTCTCTGTGTTCCGAGGCCATATCTTCATATGCTAGGCTCGTCAAGTTTAACCCGGGTATTCTGCACGTGCAAAACTGGCTTGCACCCGTTGTATGTGAACGTAGAGCTTATCACACCCGATCATCACGTGGTGTCTCGGCACGATGAACTGTAGCAACGGTGCATACTCAGGGAGAACACTTATACCTTGAAATTTAGTGAGGGATCATCTTATAATGCTACCGCCGTACTAAGTGAAATAAGATGCATAAAAGATAAACATCACATGCAATCAAAATATGTGACATGATATGGCCATCATCATCTTGTGCCTTTGATCTTCATCTCCAAAGCACCGCCATGATCTCCATCATCACCGGCTTGACACCTTGATCTCCATCGTAGCATCATTGTCGTCTCGCCAACTATTGCTTCTACAACTATCGCTACCGCATAGTGATAAAGTAAATCAATTACATGGCGATTGTATTTCATATAATAAAGCGACAACCATAAGGCTCTCGCCAGTTGACGATAACTTTTACAAAACATGATCATCTCATACAATAACTTATATCACATCATGTCTTGACCACATCACAACATGCCCTGCAAAAACAAGTTAGACATCCTCTACTTTGTTGTTGCAAGTATTACGTGGCTCCTACGGGCTTCTAGAAAGAACTGTTCTTACATACGCATCAAAACCACAACGATCTTTAGTAAGTGTGATGTTTTAACCTTTAACAAAGACTGGCCGTAGTCAAATTTGATTCAACTAAAGTTGGAGAAATAGACACCCACTAGCCACCTGTGTGCAAAAGCACGTCGGTAGAACCGGTCTCATGAACGTGTCCATGTAATGTTGGTCTGGTCCGCTTCATCCAACAATACCGCCGAATCAAAATAAGATGTTGGTGGTAAGCAATATGACTATTATCGCCCACAACTCTTTGTGTTCTAATCGTGCATATCATCTACGCATAGACCTGGCTCGGATGCCACTATTGGGGAACGTAGCATGAAATTTCAAAAAAAATCCTACGATCAGACAAGATCTATCTAGGAGATGCATAGCAACGAGAGGGGGAGAGTGTGTCCACATACCCTCATAGACGGAAAGCGGAAGCGTTTGGTTAATGATACGTCTTCGTCGTCTCTATAATTTTTGATTGTTTCATGCCAATATTATTCAACTTTCATATACTTTTGGCAACTTTTTATACTATTTTTGGGACTAACATATTGATCCAGTGCCCAGTGCTACTTCCTGTTTGTTGCATGTTTTTGTTTCGCAGAATATCCATATCAAACGGAGTCCAAACGAGATAAAAACTGATGGAGATATTTTTTGGAATATATATGATTTTTGGGAAGAAAAATCCACGCGAGACGGTGCCCGAGGTGGCCACGAGGCAGGAGGGCGCGCCTGCCCCCCCCCCCCCCCAGGCGCACCCCTGACCCTCGTGGGCCACCCGTAAGGCGGTTGATGCCCTTCTTTCGCTGCAAGAAAGTTAATTTCCGGATAGAGATCGTGTCAAAATTTCAGCCCAATCGGAGTTACGGATCTTCGGGAATATAAGAAACGGTGAAAGGGAAGAATCTGGGAACGCGGGAACAGAGAGAGACAGATCCAATCTCGGAGGGGCTCTCGCCCCTCCCGTGCCATAGAGTCCATGGACCAGAGGGGAAACCCTTCTCCCATCTAGGAAGGAGGTCAAGGAAGAAGAAGAAGGAGGAGGGGGCTCTCTCCCCCTCGCTTCCGGTGGCACCGGAGTGCCACCGGGGGCCATCATCATCACCGCGATCTACACCAACACCTCCGCCATCTTCACCAACATCTCCATCACCTTCCCCCTCTATCTACAGCGGTCCACTCTCCCGCAACCCGCTGTACCCTCTACTTGAACATGGTGCTTTATGCTTCATATTATTATCCAATGATGTGTTGCCATCCTATGATGTCTGAGTAGATTTTCGTTGTCCCATCGGTGGTTGATGAATTGCTATGATTGATTTAATTTGCTTGTGGTTATGTTGCTGTCATTTGGTTCCCATCATATGATTGCGCGCGTGGATCACACCCTAGGGTTAGTTGTATGTTGATAGGACTATGTATTGGAGGGCAAGAATGACAGAAGCTTCAACCTAGCATAGAAATTGATGCATACGGGATTGAAGGGGGACCAATATATCTTAATGCTATGGTTGGGTTTTACCTTAATGAACATTACTAGTTGCGGATGCTTTCTAATATATAGTTCCAATCATAAGTGCATATAATTCCAAGTCAGGGATGACATGCTAGCAGTGGCCTCTCCCACATAATACTTGCTATCGGTCTAGTAAAGTAGTCAATTGCTTAGGGGCAATTTCGCAACTCCTACCACCACTTTTCCACACTCGCTATATTTACTTTATTGTTTCTTTATCTAAACAACCCCTACTTTTTATTTACATACTCTTTATTATCTTGCAAACCTATCCAACAACACCTACAAAGTACTTCTAGTTTCATACTTGTTCTAGGTAAAGCGAACGTCAAGTGTGCGTAGAGTTGTATCGGTGGTCGATAGAACTTGAGGGAATATTTGTTCTACCTTTAGCTCCTCGTTGGGTTCGACACTCTTACTTATCGAAAACTGTTGCGATCCCCTATACTTGTGGGTTATCAGTTAACACGGTTGATGTAGTCGAACGCCTTCATGATCCAACCGATCTAGTACCGAACGTACGGCACCTCCGTGTTCAGCACACGTTCAGATCTATGACGTCCCTCGAACTATTGATCTAGTAGAGGGTCGAGGGAGAGTTCCGTCAGCACGATGGCGTGGTGACGGTGATGGTGATGTGATCCGCGCAGGGCTTCGCCTAAGCACTACGACGCTATGACTAGAGGAGTAAACTGTGGAAGGGGGCACTACACACCGCTAAGAGAACAATTGATGTGCTATGGGGTGCCCCCTGCCCCCATATATAAAGGAGGGGAGGAAGAGGCGGCCAGCCAGGAGGCGCGCACCATGGGGGGAGTCCTACCAGGACTCCACTACTAATAGGATTTTCCCCCTTTTCCTTTCTTCACCGGAGGGGAAAAGGAAGGAGAGGGAGAGGGATAGGGAAAGGGGGGCGCCGCCCCCTCCCCTAGTCCAATTCATACTCCATGGGGGGGCGCGGCTTCCCCTTGCAGCCTCCCCTCTCTCTCCACTAAGGCCCATGTAGGCCCAATAATTCCCCCGGGGGTTCCGGTAACCGCTCGGTACTCCGGTAAAATACCCGAACCACTCAAAACCATTCTGATATCCGAATACTACCTTCCAATATATGAATCTTTACCTCTCGACCATTTCGAGACCCCTCTTCATGTCCGTGATCTCATCCGGGACTCCAAACAAACTTCAGTCACCAAAACACATAACTTATAATACAAATCGTCACCGAACGTTAAGCGTGCGGACCCTACGGGTTTGAGAACTATGTAGACATGACCGAGACGCATCTCCGATCAATAAACTATAGCGGAACCTGGATGCTCATATTGGTTCCTACATAGTCTACGAAGATCTTTATCGGTCAAACCGCAATAACAACATACGTTATTCCCTTTGTCATCGGTATGTTACTTGCCCGAGATTTGATCGTCGATATCATCATACCTAGTTCAATCTCGTTATCGGCAAGTTCGTTTACTCGTTCCGTAATGCATCATACCGTAACTAACTCATTGGTCACATTGCTTGCAAGGCTTATAGTGATGTGCATTACCGAGAGGGCCTAGAGATACCTCTCCGATACTCTGAGTGACAAATCCTAATCTCGATCTATGCCAACCCAACAAACACCTTCGGAGACACCTGTAGAGCATCTTTATAATCACCCAGTTACGTTGTGACGTTTGATAGCACACAAGATGTTCCTCCGGTATTCGGGAGTTGCATAATCTCGTAGTCAAAGGAATATGTATAAGTCATGAAGAAAGCAATAGCAATAAAACTTAACGATCATTGTGCTAAGCTAACGGATGGGTCTTGTCCATCACATCATTCTCTAATGATGTGATCCCGTTCATCAAATGACAACACATGTCTATGGTCAGGAAACATAACCATCTTTGATTAACGAGCTAGTCAAGTAAGGCATACTAGGGACACTCTATTTTGTCTATGTATTCAGACATGTACTAAGTTTCCGGTTAAAACAATTCTAGCATGAATAATAAACATTTATCATGATATAAGGAAATATAAATAACAACTTTATTATTGCCTCTAGGGCATATTTCCTTCGTTAATCTGTGAGGCCAGTCTAGATCCCGCAAGGAGTAATGCCTAGTAACTGACGGGTGTGTCCGGGGCATTACAGTTGAAGACGTATAATCAAGCATGATGGATTATGTCAACGAAAATTTTGGTCAGTGGCAATTATTTGGTTGTGTTCTTGCTTGTGACGAGATCGGGCCTTCCGTGTGTTTCCTGTGTTTGGTTGTCGTGTTCCATGATGACCTTGTGGTTCTGGATGGAGTAAATATTACAGTAAACATAGATCACAAATGAACGTTTTTTTCATGTTTTATGCACTTTTTTCATAACTTCCTTATTGCTTACTACATATGTGCATTTTCGCTAAGAATTGCAAATTTCCATCCCACCTAGCCATTTGTATCATCCAAACTATATCAGAGGAAATTCACTAGAATGCAATTCAAGGTGTCTCTTTCATCATGTTCTTGTCCCTAGTTCCTATGTTTCCACATCGGTGTGTATGTTTGGATGACTATGATCTACAGTGATGTGGAGGAGAAAATGAAAAGGGGCAAACCTAGTATGAACAGGGGTACATTTGATCTCTTCTTATGCTTTTTTATTTCAAAAGAAGCACATCTCACTATTGGAGTAGAAAGTTACTTTTGTATGTCCGTACAATAATTGATCATTTACAACAGGTGTGAAAAACAACATAATGAGGAGCCAGATTTTTCCCCCGTCCCCCGCGTCGCCTCCACGGCGGCACGGGCGGATCTAGATCAAGCGCCGCCTCCAGCCCTCTCTGCCCCTACCTCCCCTCGCCGCCGCCGGAGGAGGCCGCCGGGCTAAGCCCGGGCGGCCGACGGCGGCGGCGGGGCCTCTCTGCTGCGGCAGGATCTCACGATGGGGGAGGCTCGCCTCCTAGTGGCGCGGCGCGGCGGCTATGGGGTGTGGCGACCAAGAGGATGCGTCTCCGGCGGGTGGTGGCCACGGCGACGTCGTTGGCAGGCTCCGGGGCTGCGATCCTGCAGATCCTTCTCGGCGAGTCAGGGCGGGGGTGGCGGCTCCGCTTCCCTGCCTTCTGGTCGTTCCTCCGATCCAGTTCTTGCTGGTGGTCTTGGTGCTATGTCAAGGGGGCGCCTGATCCGGCTGCTCTTCGGCCGGATCTGGTCCGTCCGTGTCTGCCGGAGGGTTGGTCATCGTGGTGGCCTCGGCTACGGCAGCTGGGCGGAAGTGCATTGTGGTGGACCTTGTGTGGCGATGGCGTGGTGGCTGTGCAAGGTGTGTGCGGGTCAGCGGAGGTGCGGGCCGGCTTCGGCCGGCTGTGCGAGGTTGTTCATCGGGTCTACTCCGAGCGCAAGCTTTGCCCGGCTATGGCCGGCAGGCGGTGGCGGCATTTTTGGGTGTCGTTTCCCTTCTTGAAGGCACCGTCGTGGAGTTCTCCGACCCGGTCCATCCTCGGATCTCGTTCTTCAGGCGAAAGCCTAGACCCATCTGGGTCGGGCAACGACGTCGTCTCAATGGCGTTTCCCTCTTTAGGGCGTTTCTTTGAAGATCGGTGATTCTTCCCCACCCTTCTCTTGGGCTGGACGTGCACGGCTCATGGTTGGCAGGTGCCCAACTGGTGATGCGAGTGGTTGGCATTGCGACGCGTGTGGCGACGACGATGATGGCATGCGGAGCTGGGTCGCGGCATGTTCTTCTGATGTCGGCGGTCCGGTTCGCCAACGAGTATGCCTATGCTTATTTCTCACTGTGACAGAGAAGTCGGAAGTGCATGCGGCGGGGCCCCTGCTGCAACAATGACTCCATGAGGGTGGTTTGAGCGGACGGTGCTCTCCGGAGGTTGTGCTGGGCTAGGTCGGTGCGAGGCGTGCAACTTTCTCCAGTGAAGCGTATCAACAAAATCGGAGCTGCCGGTCCTCGACGTCGGCGGTTGATTGTTTGGCTAGGGCTGACAAGGTCGTCGTGTGTCGTTCTTTCGAAGGGGTCTGGACAGATAGTTTGTGGCGGAGTCGGAGTCGCTTGCTCCGGGAGAGGTGATGACAATGACAATGCATGCAGCCTTGATGGTGCCCTCTTCTCGGCGGTGTGTATGGTCTTGTTGGTGCCAGGTCGGCCGGGGTGCCCTTTCTTGTGGGCGTGTTGTAACGGTTTTCGCCTGGTTTTCCTCTAACTAATCGGACAACTCTCTTCTTCTTAATCAATGAAAATGGCAAATCTTTTGCCTCGTTTCAAAAAAACATAATGGACTTACACATCACTGGTTACTTGTATTGTAGAGTTTAGAACAGTAACTTGTACATCATATGTCGTAGATATCATTTTTGTTTTAAAAACTTACCAAGGTAAGTTTCTGTGCCATAAACGCATGTGTGATTTTTTTTCTCTCATAATTTTCTGAAACATAAACATGATTGTCGCTAAGTTTAAATGAGGTCAAATATTCCCGGGTTCCAAAAATGCACTCTAACTGAAAAGGTGACAGAAAATCGACATGAATTCATGGTTCGGGTTAATCTGCATGTGAGTAAAAAGGTCGAGATGGCTCCCGCGACCCTTCGCCTGCATCCGGCAATAATGCATTGATATCCTCCCTCTAGCCGCCCTTTCATCCACCGGGACAAGATCGGGGCAGCTAAGCTAGTCCTCTCTCTCGACCGGATTTCTTCTTCCTTCTGAGCTCTCACTGTGTTGTCCATGGCTCTAGTGTAACATTCCGGTAATAATACCTAGATATATTTGCCTATTATATTTTTGTGCATCATATGTATCTCATCAGCATTGCATCGACATCATATTACATTAGTTACTTAATTTGAATATTTTATTTCACCATTTTGTTAAATGGTGAATAAGTAAGGGGGGATATCACATGAAAACAAATATTCAAAGAAAACTTATGAAAACCAAATTTGAAAGTTCTAAAAAAATTATTGGATGTTAAGAAGATGATGTTTTATTGCCATGCAAAATTCCAAGTGTCCCCGTTCCCTCGCGTCGCCCTCTCGAGGGCGACTCGGGGGCGATCAATCTCCGCGCCCGCCTCCCCCCTTCTCGATCCATTCCCTCGCCGCCGCCAGAGACGGGCTTCGGGCCTAGGGTTTGAGGCGGCGGCCTCTGCTGGTGAGGGCGGCGGCGTCCTAGGCGGGCGGCACTCGCCGGTGTTGAGGGCGGCGTCTACTCGGCCACGCGGGCGACGAGTTGGCGGTGGATGCGGGCGCCGTGTTGGAGGGATCCCCTGCTGCTCTCCTTCGCCAGATCTGAAGACGGCGCTCCCATGCTGCTGCTTCCTCCTCGTCAGTCCCGCCAGATCCGGTGGCTGATTGCGCGGATGTGGGGTTGCGAGCTCTGGATCGGAGTAATTTCTTGGCCGGCTGCGGCGGCCACGACGCTGGCGGCGCTCCAGGCGTTGTTTCCTTCTTGAAGGCGGCTTTGAGATCCAGCTCCCCCCCCCCCTCGTCCTCCCCCTGCACCCGGTGAAAACCCACAACTTTGGTTGGCGGCGGCGGTACCCGGCTCCGTCACCTTCTTGAAGGCGCCGCTTTGGGTCCGCCGAAAGGTGGGACAGCTGCAGCGCGTTCTTGGCGTTCCTGATGGCGGCGGTTCTCTCTTTAGTGTTGTCGCTTCGCCATGGCGGTCGGCTGGTCCGTCTCTCGTGCTGATTGTGGTGCTCAACTCTTCGCCGTGTCTTCCTGGGGTGCTCTCGTTCAGAGAGGCTGGAGGTGGAGCGGCTTCGTCTTGCACGGAGCTTCGGTAGAGATGTCAAGTCATGCCTGACCGACAGGTGCTACGCTTTGTCATGTCTGGTCGGCAGGTGCTACGCATGACAGATCTTCCAAAGACTTCAAGTTGTGACGGCTGGTGGTACTTGGTAGCATGGTGCTGAGGTGTATCAGTGGCGACCGCGACGTGCTCAGCCGTTTGCGCGCAGGGAGGAGGTGCCGTTGGGCGTCGTGGTGGCGTCGACGATAGCTGGACCGAGCAAGGTTGATGCATCAGTACAGTTCTGAAGATGGAGTGGTGGCAGTTGGCGGCGGCGGCCTCTAAGTGCACGTCGGACCGGTGAGACCCATGCCCGGCAGGCGTCCTAGATGGGACCCCGGGTCTTAGATGTTAGGTTTGGCTGCGATGTCTGTTTAGTATTAGGCCCAGGCTATCTGCGCCCCTTCATCGACTGGATAGGTGTAGCGACAGTCTGTTGCTTAGACGGCGGCTTTAGTCTTACTGTTGTATTTCTTTGTAAGGTCTTGTGAGAATAATTAAGTGGCCGTATGCATTGCCCAGATGCAGAGGCCGGGGGTCATCCTCCTTTTCTTAAAAAAATGCAAAATTTCAAGTTGAAAGATGTGAGCTATGAGAAAAGCAAATTTAGCAATGAATAGTGATGTTATTGTTAGACACTGTTCAATGCTGATTTTTTTTTATTTTCTTAGCAGGCATTCCCCACAGAAAAAAAAAGGTGTACTTCAATTTTAGCGAAACTAAATGAGAGAGCTAAAACAAAGGTCAGATCTGATGGGCCATGGGCCATGAGGCGGAGGAGTGATAAAGCTATTCATTAAGCTAAAGAATATGAAATCCAAAGTGGGTTCATAGATACTTAACACGAACGAGATCAGACGTGTTAGCTTTGCATACTAATCCATCGTGTTCGCTAGAGCTAGCTAACCACCCTTCAGATCGAATGCATTTTACTTCGACCCAATTCCCTACACCACCCAAACGAATTTAGTTGTGTTAGGGCGAATTAATTTGTGGTTGGATGTTTAGAAGAACTCTGCTATACTCAACCCATTAGAGTTCAAGTCTTAAAATTGATGCTGATACTTGTATTTTTTTGGATTTATCTTAAACCTTCTGCTGACGTGCGTTGAGTGGAAAAAGACGCTCCCGATCGATTATGAAGGCGTCTATAACAATTTCATCAAGCTTAAGATGATGTACCGGTTTAATCTCTTGAAAGTACACATAAAATAAGATGTGCGTGTGTGCATTTATAAAGATAAGTACATATGCGTATGTATGAACATGTGCAATTGTATCGTGTTAAAAGAAATAATTTAGTCGCGTCAGGGGCAGAAACAGAATGTCTCGCAAAAAAAAGGGACAGAAACAGAATGAATTAGTTTATCATCACTCTTACGAAAAAAAATTATATGAGATCAGGTCTCACGATTAACAGATGAGACTCGTCCTGATAGATGACACGTGTCATTCACAAATCACAAAATATCCTCCATCCCTTTTATCCATCAGGATAGGTCTCGCGTGAGACCAGCTCTCATAGGGTTCTTTTCCCGCTCCTACCTTCAAGACCTGTCATCACGTCCACGCATCCCCTGTCCCTGTCAACGCTACATATGGACTAAACATTACGGAATTGTGAAATCCTAGTAGTTCTTTCAAAAATGGACGGCCGGCGTGCAGAGAAGAGACGCCGAGCATCCTGTGCTTTGCCCAAAAGCCAAATGGCACGCACTAGTTGTGAGAGTGACAACTGACGTGTGATCCTACCACTACCACCAGTAGTATGCATGATATCTACAGGTCCATATGTTTTGTATAACAAGAAATTGTCCCAGAGGTGCTCTCAGGGCTGTGGTTGCCTGGTTCGTTTGCGGCAAAGTTGGTGCAGCTAGGCTGGCTGGATCACCTGACTGGCCTGATGGATGAATGGGTGATGCTTAGCTCAAAAGGGGGATCGGGAGGCTGAAAGTGGGACACGGACGTCGAGAAATGCACGAACGGATGTCTGACCCGTTTCGTCTCCAGGCAGTACGCACCCGCCACCCGGTGGCAATTTTCGGTCAGGAGCATATTGAGGAAGAACATGCACTCTCACGATTTGTATGCAAAGACTAATATAAATTGTATTCGAAATAAAAAATGGATTATGGGTAAAGAGTCGCAAAGCATGATTTTGCATTGGATCAAGTATTTCAATTTTGAAAATATGAGTAAAGGATTTATGGATGAAGTTAGAAAAGGTTGATTTCCAATGTCCGATGCATTTTCTCTTTTCTTTTTATGGTGTCATGTTTTGTCAGCATAAATCGATGCACATGATCTACTCATGTTACAGACATGATATGTGTGTGTTTTGTACGTATAACCGGGTATGTACAATCTTTTATAATACAAACCACACACATGCACATATTATATACACCTTGACAATGGTAATCGTCGGTGATGGCCAAATGGCAAAAATACAACATGCTTGGTGGCTTGGGGCGCAAACCGAAGGATGTTGTCCGGTCACTTTCGTTATCTTCAAGACCACCAATTGTAATATAAAAAGGCTTTAATGGAGAGTGCATGGATAAGCAACATAAAACACAACAGCTGAATTAAGGTGACCCATTTGTAAGAATTCATCTCTCTTAGGACGATTCTCCACATTGTGGACCTTGACGATGACATAGCCATGTCCATTGTTTAAAAGCTCACTTCAGATGGCACCTACTCAACCTATGATGCTCAAATTCGAAGGCATTACTGGCACGATTATGCAGCTGGGCTTTTGAATATGGTTTTCTGAAGGAAATATCTACTCAGGATTGTCTAGCCTGAGCGCTTGAATTTTTACATCAATGCCATCAATCTAAGAAAGAAATGATCATTATGAAACTGGACTTTGAGAAGGCTTTTGATTTTATTAACCATAAGTTTATCCCGAACATCATGAGAGCTAGAGGGTTTGGGCATAAATGGATTAGTTGGACCCGGAACATCTTTGATTCAGGCACTTTTGCAGTCCTCTTCAACGGAATTCCAAAAAAATTATACATTGCAAAAGAGGTGTTAGGCAAGGAGACCCTTTGTCTCCTTCGCTATTTGTTCTTACTGCTGACTTTCTCCAATCAATTGCTAATGAAGCCATGAGAAACAACATTATCTCTGCCCTCTGCATATCAATTCGTGCCCAAACTTCCCAATAATTCTATATGCTGATGACACAATATTAATGTTGCCTGCTGAAGTAACACAAGTATGTCAAGTTAGGAATCTGTTACTACATTTTGCTGCCCAGACAGGACTTAAAGTAAATTACAACAAGTCAGTGATCATACCAATAAATGTGGAGTCTAGCAAGGTCACACTTATAAAAAATACTCTAGGTTGTCAATTGGGTTCCTTCCTATTCACATATCTTGTATTGCTTCTTAGTACTCATAAACTGAAGATCGAGGACTTCTCTGCCATGATGCAAAGAATTGAAAGAAGAATGTTAGGTTGCTCAACTCTTGTCTCATATGATAGCAGATTACAGCTAATCAGATTAGTATATTCAACCCTCCCAACATACTTCATGTGATGCCTAGCTCTGCCCATGGGAGTAGTAGAACAAATAAACAAGTACCTAAGACACTGCTTATGGAGGAAATATGGTACTACTGATGCTGGAACTGCAATGATTGCCCGGGATAAAATCTTCAAGCCAAAATCACATAGAGGCTTAGGGGTCTTGGACCTGGTTGCCCACAACAAAGCACTTTTGTTGAAAAATCTCCGTAAGTTCTTAAACAAAGAAAATCTTCCTTGGGTAAATTTGATTTGGGAAACTTACTATACAGAAAATCCACCCACTGGCAAACTAGAAGGATCCTTCTGGTGGAAGTCCCTCGTAAAGCTCATTCCACTATACAAAGAAGCACCCACTTGCACTAGTACATCTGGAGAAACCACATTTTTTGGGAGGGCAGATGGAAAGATCAATCCCTATCAATTAAATACCCGAAACTCCATTCCTTCACCATTAACACTAGAAAGACTATGACTCAAATGTTGAGTGGACATGAGCTTGGAGAAAATTTTCATAGACCCATTTCATCCCAAGCCCATGATCAATTTTTCATTGTCAATCAACTGGTGTATCAAATTACTATAAGCCGAGGAAAGGATATTTGTAAATATCACTAGGCAAAAACTATTCCAGCAAACAAATGTACAAGCACATCATGGGTACCTCAGAAGCACACTGTATCTTCAAATGGCTATGGAAGAGTGCAAGCAGAATCAGACATCAAATTTTCTTCTGGTTGGCTCTTTATGATAGAGTAAGCACTAGGGGTCTTCTGAGAAGGAAATCTTTCCACATCCCCTCCTATAATTGTGCTCTCTGTAATGAAAACTGCGAGGAAAATAGCCTACACCTTATGTGGGACTGCACCTTTGCTCAGAACCGCTGGTTGTCTATAGCTCCACATAAAAATAGAGAAATATCATGCTTTGATGAAGTTCTGTTTCTTCATCATACCCTTCCAAAGAAGATTGATATGGATATTATTATCCTACGTTGCTGGAATATTTGGATGAAGAGAAATGAAACCATTTTCAAGAACGAAGCCTCTAGTCTCAGATCATGGAAATTCAAACTCAAACAAGATCTGCTGCTGGCCAGGCATAGAACCAAGACCCAGTTCATAGAATCCCTTGATTCTTGGATAGAAACCTCTCCAAGCTAAGAACCCTTTAATTTTGATCATTTTAGAATGCGCTAGCATTGTATAGGCGTAATTTTTTCTGTTTTCCTTTTGTAATTTTAGCATGTACACATTTTAATTAATGAAAATATACCGTAGAACTATTGTTCTACGGTTCAAGGTTAAAAAACAATTTATGCGGTTGATCATTTGGAACAATTGCATCCTCCCTTCTCCCCTCCCCCGGGGTAAATTATTTCTTTGGCTTATATGCGATGATATAGTTTGGACCGCAGATTGCTCCCAAAAGAGTGATTGACCAGATTGTGAGCTTTGTTCGCTATGTTGGAGGAACCAAAGACCATCACTCACATTCTTTTCAAATGCCACCTCTCCGATGGCATTTGAACCATGATTCAAGATTGGATAAGTCTGACAGACATGGACAATAATTCTTGGGCTAACTTCAATTCGGTCTTTGAATGGTGGTTTTCAGTGACTCATCCCAATGGTGGACGAAGAAAGCCATGTCATCTTTATTCATGTTGATGTCTTGGGCGATTTGGAACAAACGAAATGCATGTGTTTTGCGAAACCATTCTTCATTACTGTCTAACATCGTCGCCATGATTAAACAAAAAATCGAGTATTGGGCGATCGTCGAGGCTAAAAATGTGTTGTTTGTACAAATCAAAACTCTCTTCTTAATCAATGAAATGTGACGAAGTGTTTGCCATTGTTTCATTTTTTAACCAAAAGACGAGTTAGCGAAAGTTAAGACTAGAGTAATTTACAAAATCAGTACATGACCCTCATTGGTTGCGAGTAAGTTTGAAAGCATAATTGACTTAGTGAATCGCACTTGACATTAAATTGCCGTTGCTTTTTGAAATGGAAATGGAAGTTTCGGTTACCTCTCCTCCTGCCTTCGACACCAACTATAAAACATGTGATCATGTTATTATAAATTCGATAGTCTCGACAAATAAAAGGCATGTTATGAAATTGACAACATAATACATGTCAAACTGAGTTCTTTATAGATCATATGTCAAAGACTACCAAGAGATCGTCCATATACAATAACAAGTTAACAACTACCATACAACAATGAGATGCAAATGATTCTAGTTATCAGTGTGATGCCTCCATTGAGTGATACGACACTCATCGTCCTCGCACAATTCAAGCAAATGGGCCAAGTCTTGGGTTTTTCATCTAGGAAACTTTTTTGGCTTTTCTTGATCCGCCATTTGCCTCGGCTGATAACCGTCAACATCACTCCTCTTAAGGCATGAGCTATGGAGGCCATACCAAGCGCTAGCCTCATCTATCTGAAGCAATAAAACCACAATTCAAACCATGCACCACCCAAAGGAAGAGTGGTTCAGCCTGCCACTGACCTGCTCTTCTTGTTCCCTTGTATGATATTGTTATGATCGGACTTATCTTACATCATGCACCACAGCCCACATGGGATACAACCAAGCCTCTCTCTTGTCGTACCCAAATCGTACATGAAAATATCGTTCATAAGGTAGTCTCGCCACACCTTTTTCTTGGCGTGAATGCCTATGCCCTCCGTTCTTCGCTACTTTCTCTTTCTTTTTGCCTATAGCATCGACCTCCTCTGCAAGCAGCATTGACACGCTTGAAACTTCACTGAACCTACATACTACAGCTCGATCCTGCATGGTTCCATGGGGCAGCACATTGGGGCAGTGTGTTGGCCATGCCTTTACCCGCTTAGCGGACCACACATGATGGCAAAACGACTAACGACCAAAGTACGATTGATGCGAGTGAAAGGAGATGCTCGAGGGTCCATTAAATGGCTTCTGAAATGTTCTCGAAAGGAGACGCATAGAACACGGAGAAAATATGAGAGGAAGACAGCAACAATGACTTAGGAGTAAGGAAACATAATCCTCCATGGATTGCACCCAGCCCCGGGGGCGGTGCAGTTTTTTTCCCGGGCAATAACTTGTTGAATTGTTCATTCCAAGATCGACCTCGTAGTATATGATTGATTTTACAATTACAGTTTTCTTGCGGAAAATTACGGTTATGTCAACGTACTAACCATGTGCAGACAAAAAATTGCGGCTAATACTAATCCCGCGCAGACAAATTAATCTTTGTTCTTTGTTTTCGTTGTGAATTTGTTTCGTGAGTATCGTCGGTCTGATACAAGTCAAATAACCTGTTTCGTTGGCTAGCTCTAGCTAATTAAGCTGGTCTTGGACGGCAACTCACTAGTCACTAAACAAATCGCATCGTTGACAAAACCAAACTAGCTGCTAGCCGCCCCTGCATCCAACAACCATGTGATTTGTGATCGCCGTGTCACGGCAGACGAATCCCTACACGTTTGGCCCAGCGATCAACCGGCCATGCATCACGGTTCACAAAGCTCGCGTGCTAAACCAACACAGCTAGCTTACGTGTTTTGTTAATCCATAATTTGCTGCAAACGAGTTTGTGATGATGTTTCTCCCTGCCAACCAATTTATGCTTGAATGGTTAGCATTTAAGTTGTACGCCGGAGTTTGTCTTTCCGGAGAAGATGTTTCCGTCGACTACAAAAACTTCTGTGTATGCAGAAAAAAACAAAGACTTCTATGCGACTTCGTCAATCTTAAAATAATATATCAATTCAGTCTTTCGAAAATGGTCATAAAGATAGGGTATGCATGTCTTTAGAGAAATGAGTGTATGAGTTTGTGATGACTTTTAGAGCCTACACATTACAGTGTGCCGCGGTACACGGGAACTGGGTCTGTTCTGCTGGCGCAGATGCCGCAGTGCTCAGTCAGTACGTGACGCGAGGGTGAACGTGACGCGACGGTCCACGCGAGGCCATACGTGGGAAGGCTGGAGCGTGTCCACGCGTTACGTCCCGTCGGGCCCGCAAGGCAGTGGCACCCGAGCTGGCGCTTATCCCGGGTCCAGCTAGGCGCCCGCTCGAACCACCACCCACCAACCAAGCACCAGACCTCGCCAGATAATCAGAGAGGAGTCTCGCCGCCGGCGACGGCCGCCCGCACATGCCGATCTCCGCCGGCATCCGCGCGCCGCCGCAAGGGGCGTCCGTGTACGTCCCCGGGAGCCGGCTCCTCCGCGTCCCCGTTCCTCAACTGGCGGCGGGCGGCGTCCGGCGCAGGAGGCTCGGGGTCGTGGTGGCGGCGGCCTCCTCCGCGGCGTCGCCGGACGAGCTCCACGCGCGCGGGAGGCATCTCCACGGGTTCCCCGAGGTGAGCGCGATGCCGATGGCGATGCTCCTCCGTGGAGCGGGTGTCTGTCTGTCTGTCTGTCCGTGCTAGCGAAAGGAAACTCTGCCCCTTTGTTGGGGCAATATATACAAATTATTATATACTCATAATCATGTGTACAACTCTGCAACACAAATTTTAAAAAATACGATCGTGCAGGCAGAAGCTGAAATCATAAGCAGCATATAGAATAGGGTTACCTGTAGATTGAGGTGTCTCCAGACAGGTGTGATGAAGTTATTTACGAGTACTTCCCACTGACAAAGAATTAGATTCTTGTGAGCTTCCAGCCTTCCACTGGAAAAAGTTACTCCTATCCTATCGAATCGATGTACTAGAATAGGATTAGCATATTTTAATCCTATCCAGTCGATGTACTGATGCTGTTCATTACCATGACGAGCTTGTATTGTTTGCAGAAATCTTTACTTTGGGACTTGATAAAAGATGTAGAACCTTTGGATCTAAGTGTAGTCCAGAGAGATGTTCCTCCTGAAACTGTGGATGCAATGAAGAGGACTGTTTCGGGCATGTTGGGTCTGCTTCCGTCTGATCAGTTCTGTGTTGTCGTGGAGGCCCTTTGGGATCCCTTCTTCAAGTTGGTGATATCTTCAATAAAGACAGGGTATGCTTTTCTCCTGAATCATACCATTCATATAGATTATAGTTGAATTTGATTGTCTCTGGTCAAAAGAAGACACATTTTGGCATGGTTACCTTTTGCAATTGTGTGCATATAAAAGTAGCAAATGACTTGATGTGGTATCTAGGTCAACCCGTTATGTGAGGTGGACTGGAAAAGTACGCCATTAGTGGTAGGCTGGTAGCCTGCTGTAGCATGCTCTTATTATCTCTGTGTAGAAAATCGGAATTCAACGTTACTACTCACTGTAAAAAGGGCAGTAGTTATCAGAACAGTTTGCTGCACTTTGAGTCGCACATGTCAAAAACATGTTTTAAGGGTGTGAACTATAGAATCCGATTCATGTTGCATAGTTTCTTTGAGTGTATGATTTTAATGCTGGTACAATTGTTGTCTTCTGTACTTAGACGTTTGTCACATAGAATGTGCAAATCCTGCTTGACTTTTTCCATGCCCTTCCATTTGTTATTGAATGACTACATTTGTTTCATAATTTCAGAAGCAGCAGATGAAAACATGCTAGCTAAACTTAATCATTCATACTTCAGCCAGAAACACTGACCTTGATCGACTTATTTTCATGTGATAATGGTTGTTAGTAAGAAAAAGATCGAAAACTTTGCTTTATTCACTTTTCTATAACAAGACAGGAAATTTGAACAAGCTCCTGCCGCTTGGTACCTTTTGCTTTCTTATATGCGCACTTGGCTTGCACTGCCTACTCACAAACATGGTAAACATGGCAGGGATAATTATCACCTAAAGTTACTTCGTCTGTATTTCAGGTACACTCTGTCTAATGCTGAATACAGGCTCTCCCTTGAAAGAATCCTAGAGTTGTCTGATGATGAAACTGAGTGCAAGGAAAGAGATAGCACTGAATATAGTCACAGTGACCTCGGTTTGGGAGGATCTATTTTGAGATTATCAGAAGATGATGAAGCGACTAATGAATCAGAAAAGAGGGATGACAATTTATTATCAGAAAATATGGGTGGATTAGATAGCTTAAACGCTCAAGCAAAAAAACATATTCTCCAATTGCAGTCTCGCTTGGATTCTATGGAAAGGGTAACATCTATTTCATACCTAATTTGGCAATATAAGATGATTGTTACTCCAACTGTTTCACTACCTCTCTCGGTCTCTCCTACCTCGGGATATCCCATTTCAAAATGTCTGTGTATTGAGGAAATCAGTAGTGTGGTTATTGTGTTGACTCCATTCTATACCCCTGTCAATTAACGTTGGGAATGGTTATATAAATAAATTTATTTAGTAGAGATATGCATTATGGTCATTTCTTATTTACTTTTCTCAGGATTAGTGCGAAGGACAGGCCTGGTGCAGTGGTGAAGTACTCCCCACTTGTGCCATGAGGTCTTGTGTTCGACGCGGCCTCTCTGCATTGCGCTGTGCAGGGGTAAGGCTTGCCTTGTATGATCCTTCCCCAGACCCCACCTGGTGTGGGAACTTGTAGCACTGGGTCTGTCCTTTTCTCAGGATTAGTGGGCTGTAAGCATAGTAGGCGGAGGATAGATATAGTAAAACAGAGGGAGTTCTCAGTTTTAGATGTTTATTCTATTTTTATGAGCAGTCCAATGTATTAGCTATCAAAGCCATGGTGCATTTTTTGCACGGTTACCTTTTTGTATCAAGAATTCACAAGAAGGCTAGTTTCTGTAATGTCTGAGGTGATCTTACTTTCTTCAGCGAGAAATTAGTCCCATTTCTGTTCTTTCTAATCTTCTGCCTTAAGTTTCCACTCATCTACCATTGCTTGAGAATTTTATTGGGATGCTTATTCTATTTTCAATCCTGCAGGAGCTACATGAACTCAAGAAGAAAAATTCTTCCCTGCAAATGCAACAGTTTGCTGGAGAAGAAAAAAATGAGTTACTGGACTACTTGAGATCATTATCACCTGACACGGTTTGTTCTATCTCCTACTTCTTCATCCAGCAGTAATATGTTTCCTCTTGTTTCTGCATGTAGTCTATCCAGTGCTTCTTATTGTCCTTTAGTTGAACAACTCAGCGGATAAGCTTCTCAGGTTCACTGGGTACCTGTTTTGTGTCTGATTTGGGCCACTAACTGTTTTTTACAGGTTATCGAACTCTCGGAACCTTCCTGCCCTGGTGTGCAGGAAGCTATTCATTCCGTGGTACATGGTCTTCTAGCAACTCTCTCCCCCAAAATGCATGCAAAGCCCCCTCCACCATCAGAGAACATGGCTGGTGGAACCCTGAATTACGGGAATGGGGATGATGACCGTGCTGAACTCGTGGAGGATGTATCGCTCCCATTTCAGCCCCTCATATCTATTCCTCGGGATCATCTTGCGCGTCTATTATTCTGGTAATAATACAAATGGATTTATAGCCCTCTTTTCCTATGTTGCCTATTGGTACGTTGGAGGTGAACTCTGATCACCCGTTTCTATGATGGCTGTTCAGGTGTATGCTGCTGGGCCACTACATCCGAGGCCTCGAGCGCCGGTTAGAGCTTTCGCAGCTCCTGGAAATGCCAAGTGACATGAGGTTGTGATTCCCATGGTGACAATGGCCATGCTTAGGCATCATGAAGCTTTGCCAGCCGGTTGTCATCACCCAGAACAGAAACGTTCTAGTTGTTCCCTATCATCTGTGACCGTGTACACAGGAAAGAGAAGGTCCGCGGACCAGGGTATGTGGTCTCCTATTCGCTGTCGCCACAAAAGCTCGAAATGGTTGAGTTGACTGCGGAGTAGTGGGTAGTACCTGCGAAGTTACCAGGTGGTTGTTTCTTTTCGCTTCCTCGTGGATCGTGCTGTGCATATGTTCTGGTAGTGTAGTTATCAACCTTTGCGACTCTTTTGTCATCTGTAAAGTCTGGTTATCTATATGTATAATTCTGTGATTGTATCATAGTTGAACCGCATTGATCTAACTATCTAAGGCCCTTGTTATTTGTGTCAACTTGAAGGGTGTTTCCGCTGTCCTGAGCCAACGCCCATTTTCAGACTACTGAGATGTTTTCGTAGCCTGGAGGTGTTATGGGCAACCTTTCTTTGTGGAAGTGGTTCTTCTGGCCTGCTGTAACATTATAAGATTCAATTTTGTTTTCGTTTTCCAGGCTCAGAGACCATCCTTTAGTGCCTGGAAAGCCTTTTCATCTTGCACATCACCAAGCTCGCGCGTAGATGAAGGCTTAAAGGCTTCTTTGATTTGCATGGTTTCCTTAAACGTATACCCAAAGAAAAAACACAATAATATTGTAGGATTTTACATGCAAAACAAAGGATTGTGAAATATATATAAATTCTCGTGAAATCAAGGTTAACTCCTGAGAAGGTAAGATTATATTGTTTTTTTTGAAACAAGGCAATAGACTTGCCAATTTCATTAATTAAGACGAAGGTTTAGACAAAAGCCGCAAAGCGGCCAAATAAAAGACTACTCTTGCGATATAATTGCACTCATGTGTTTGGCTCAAAGCGGCAAAATAAAAGACTACTCTCGCGATATAATTGCACTCATGTGTTTGGCTTCCGCCAACGCCCAAAGATGGGCCTTCTCTTTGATCTTGGCAGTGATAATAGTGGTCGGTGAAGCCGTGTTGCGAAAAACTCTCGCATTTCGCTCCTTCCATATTTCCCACATGAGAAGCATCAGAACAGAGCCAATAGCTTTCTTGATATGCCCTCCCGTGTTGATCGTCTTCAGCCACCAATCTTGAACCGTGTCTTCGTGGCGCCAAGTCAGCGGTGAGTGGTCCTGAATGCCAAGCCAGGTGACCACCTCGGTCCAGACGCGGGCAGTGAATCTACATTGGAAAAGAAGATGGGTGACAGATTCTTGGACTTGTTTGCATAGGGGACAAAGTCCGCAGTTTGGTCAACCTCGCCGCTGTAACCGATCTGTCGTCCACAAACGGTTTTGGATGATAAGCCTGAAGAATTTGCATTTCAGGGGAGCCCAATTCCTCCAGATTGTGGGAGAGGTTGAGCTAAGGACTTGGCCCTCAAACTGCGCCGTGTACGCCGTAGCCGCCGAATAGTCGCCACTGGGAGTGAATTTCCAAGATATAGTGTCCTTCCTATCAGGATTGAGAGCAACACCATCAATCATCTCCCACAGAACCACAAACTCCTGGATATGTGGCAAAGTCAGTCCCTGAGTAGTGTCGATTTGCTGGATCCAGAAGTTGTTGTCAAGGCCTTGTTAACCAAACATGCCTTCTTCTTGGACACTTCAAAGATCTTTGGCGCGATGTCTTTAGGCTGGAGACCATTTAGCCATGGGGATTCCCAGAATTTAGCCTTTTTGCCATCCCCAATAGTCACTATTGTGAAAGCCGAGAACAAATCTCTGTCACTGTTTGAACATGGTGTTTCCATCCCCATCCAAGTCTTAGGAGGGTCTGCCCATTCAAACCAAAGCCAGCGAAGACGAAGGGCGGTCGCAAACTTCTGGAGATTAAGCACACCCAAGCCGCCAAAAATCTTAGGCTTGCAAACATTATGCAACGTATGATGTTTGCCTTGTCCTTTGTGCACTTGAATGCAAACAAAATTGTTTGGGTGGATTGTAAAATTTCTTTGTTTTTTCCTTGAAACTCAAATCAAAGGCAAAATTCCTATATATTTCCTACTCCTTCCGTTCCATATTAGTTGTCGCTCAAACGAATGTATCTAGCACTCAAATACATCTAGATACATCCATTTCAGAGACAACTAATATGGAACGGAGGGAGTACGTCTTAAAGGCCTGTTTGTAACACGGGATTGGAAAACCTAGGAAAAATGTAGGAATAGGAAATGGATGTCATGTCCATACAAGAATTTAATCACCATAGTTCCATACATAGTTGTTCGGATGCTCCATAGGAATTTTGCATGATTTTTTTCCAAGCGAGATAGAAGATGAGAGAAAAAAATACATAGCATTGGATTTGTCAAAAGGAAGCGAAAACATGGGATTTAAGCAAATGTTTAGAATCCTCCAAAATGCAGAGGAAAGGAAGGATTCCTATAGGAATTTTGAAAGCAATTCTACAATCCAAAGAGCCCCATATGAACATTTTCCATATGGTGATTTCTTATGTGAAAAATCCTATGTTCAATATAGAGCATAGGACTTTGAATCATATGGAAGAATAGTGGTTCTCTTCCACCCCCGTCCCCTACCCACTCTCCTCCTAGATCCATTTTCTTTGGCCCCTCCCCTCTCCCTCCGGACTAGCCGGCGGTGAGTACAGTGAGGGACTCCTCTCATGCGCTTTTCTGTTTTAGTAGTACTAGATGACCCGTTGCACTCTTGACGTAAATCCCAACTGGAGCCAAGAAACGAAGCAACTTATGAACAACATGTCTTACGAATAATCCACAAAGGGGCAAAAAACAAATGCAATTAAGAGCTTAGGCGAGCTATTTGAAGGATGTTTTTCGTGAATTGATTGTAAATGATTATGTTTATGTTGTGTTTGTATTTGACTTGTTTTTACCAAGTCAAGCCACACTGTCCTATTGGCTTAGTCAAAAGTTGACTAGGTTGACTGCACTTTAGAATTTAATATTTGAATTTAAAACGATTCCAGAAAATCCAGAAAATTGTTAAAACTTTGAAAATCCATATAAAATAATCTATAACTTGGATGTAAATAATTTACATATGAAAAATGATCAAAAAAATAAGACGAATCCGAATATGCACTCCATTCATCTGTCATGTGCCTCTAGCATGATGAACATGGAATCTTTCCCCCACTTTCATCTGTTCAGAAAATGCCAAACTCCGGGAAAACATTCCCGGATGTTTCCCTCTTCGCCTGTATCGCGTAGTACTGCGTTAGGTCACCCCTAGCCTAGCGTATTGCCATGTCTTGCTTTGTGATGCAATTGATTACTCTGTTATTTATTGTGTTCCCCCTCCATTACTTCTTTTTCTGGTAGACACCGTCACATCGAGACCGCTGTTGATCCGGCGATCGACTACTTCACCATGTCGAGGATCAATATCTGTCTGTAGAGCTTCCAGGAAAGCCCCTCCCCCCTTGTTCATCCCGATATCGCCTACTCTCTCCCTCTACTGCTTGCATTAGGGTAGTGTAGTTGTTACTGCTTTCGGATGAACCTATTCTACTGCATAGCCTATCCTTGTCACTTCTGTTGTTACCTTTACCTACAATCCTAAATGCTTAGTATAGGATGCTAGTTTATCATCAGTGGACCTACACTTTTCTCCGTCTGCCATGCTATATTACTAGGCCGTTATCACTCGGGAGGTGATCACGGGTATATACTATACTATTACATACTTATGTTTATGATTCGGAGATGGGGGCTGAAGGGGCAGGTGGTTCCACCCAGGTAGTGGTGGGCCTGGGTTCCCGACGGCCCCCGACTGTTACTTTGTGGCGGAGCGGCAGGGCAGGCTGAGACCACCTAGGAGAGAGGTGGGCCTGGCCCTGGTCGGCGTCTGCGGTACATCAATTAACACGCTTAACGAGATCTTGGTATTTGATCTGAGTCTGGCCACTGGCCTATACGCACTAACCAACTACACGGGAACAGTTATGGGCACTCGACGTCGTGGTATCAGCCGAAGCCTTCTTGATGTCAGCGACTAAGCGGCGCGCGCCGGATTGGACCGTAAGCCCGCGCTTGTATTAAGGGGGCTAGGTGAAAGTGCAACTATCCCTAGGTGGTTTTGGTAATTCATAACAACATATAGCTCATTGAGCTAATGCTATTTCAAGATGATTATTTCAGGAAAGCTCAATGATTGGCATGGCATGGATGTGAAAGTGGAACCCTCAAAATGCTAAGGACAAAGAATTGGCTCAAGCTCAAAAGTTCAAGACTCTTAATTTTATATTTTAGTGATCCAAGATCACATTGAGTCTTTAGGAAAAGCCAATACTATCAAGGAGGGATGAGGTGCTGCTTAATGAGCCTCTTGCTTTATGTGCTTGGTGATATGCTCCAAAATCCTCAACCACTTTTCCATAGCCACAAATGACCTAAACACTAAGCCAAACTCGGTCATACCGATTCTTTCAATCCGGCGCCACCGAGTTTCACTTGTCATTTGCCACTGCCAAACCCTAGCAATTCGGTCCTACCGATAAGGATCTCGGTCTCACCGAGATGGGATTGCAAACCCTCTGTTTCCCTTTCGTAACTTTTCGGTCTCACCGAAAGAGCGAATCGGTCCCACCGAGATTGCAATGTAAACTCTCTGTTTCCTTCTTGTAACTTCTCGGTCTCACCAAAAGAGCGAGTCGGTCCCACCGAGTTTGCCTGACCAACTCTCTGGTTAGCTTATTGCCAAACTCGGTCTCACCGAGTTTGTGCAATCGGTCTCACCGAGATTACGTTATGCCCAAACCCTAACCGAATCGGTCCTACCGAGTTGCGTGGTCCCACCGAAATCTCTAACGGTCACTAGGTTTACTATTTCGGTTCGACCGAGTTTGTTTATTCGGTCCCACCAAGATTGGTAAATTGTGTGTAACGGTTGGATTTTGTGTGGAGGCTATATATACCCCTCCACATCCTCTTCACTCGTGGAGAGAGCCATCAGAACACATACACCATTCCAACTCATATGTTCTGAGAGAGAACCACCTACTCATGTGTTGAGACCAAGATATTCCATTCCAACCATATGAATCTTGATCTCTAGCCTTCCCCAAGTCGCTTTCCACTCAAATCTTCTTTCCACCAGATCCAAATCCTATGAGAGAGAGTTGAGTGTTGGGGAGACTATCATTTTGAAGCACAAGAGCAAGGAGTTCATCATCAACACACCATTTGTTACTTCTTGGAGAGTGGTGTCTCCTAGATTGGCTAGGTGTCACTTGGGAGCCTCCGACAAGATTGTGGAGTTGAACCAAGGAGTTTGTAAGGGCAAGGAGATCGCCTACTTCGTGAAGATCTACCGCTAGTGAGGCAAGTCCTTCGTGGGCGATGGCCATGGTGGAATAGACAAGGTTGCTTCTTCGTGGACCCTTCGTGGGTGGAGCCCTCCATGGACTCGCGCAACCGTTACCCTTCGTGGGTTGAAGTCTCCATCAACGTGGATGTAGGATAGCACCACCTATCCGAACCACGGGAAAAACATCCGTGTCTCCAATTGCGTTTGAATCCTCAAAACCCTTCCCTTTATATTCTTGCAAGTTGCATGCTTTACTTTCCGCTGCCAATATACTCTTTGCATGCTTGCTTGAATTGTGTGATGATTGCTTGACTTGTCCTAAGATAGTTAAAATCTGCCAAGAACTAAAATTGGGAAAAGGTTAAGTTTTTATTTGGTCAAGTAGTCTAATCACCCCCCCTCTAGACATACTTTCGATCCTACAAGTGGTATCAGAGCTTTGGTCTCCATTTGCCTTGATCTCCATAGCTTTTGGTGGTCATAGCCTTGGTTTCACAACCTAGGAGAGTATGGCGTCTAGCGAGGGAAATTATCACCGTAGAGGTCCTTACTTTGATGGCACTAATTTTGCTAGTTGGAAGCATAAAATGAAAATGCATATTCTTGGACATAACCCCGCCGTATGGGCTATTGTTTGTGTTGGTTTGCAAGGTGAGTTCTTTGATGGGAGAGAACCAAACCGTGAAGCTACCGCGGATGAGTTGAAGATGTTGCAATACAATGCTCAAGCTTGTGATATTCTCTTCAATGGATTGTGCCCCGAAGAATTCAACAAAATCAGCTATCTTGAGAATGCAAAGGAAATTTGGGACACTTTGATTGATATGCACGAAGGTACCGACTCCGTCAAGGAATCCAAGTTGGATGTGCTCCAAAGTCAACTTGACAAGTTCAAGATGAAGGATGGTGAAGGTGTTGCCGAAATGTACTCTAGGCTTGCTCTCATCAGAAATGAGATTGCCGGCTTAGGAAGTGAAGAGATGACCGATAGATTCATCATCAAGAAGATCCTAAGAGCCTTGGATGGGAAATATGATACCGTGTGCACATTGATTAAAATGATGCCAAATTACAAAGATCTCAAACCAACGGAAGTGATTGGAAGGATTGTTGCTCATGAGATGTCACTCAAGGATAAAGGGGAACTTCACAACAAATCAAGTGGTGCCTACAAAGCCTCATGTGAAGTCCCCACATCATCAAGTGAGAAACAAAACTTCAATGAAGAATTGAGCTTAATGGTGAAGAACTTCAACAAGTTCTACAAGAGTAGAAGCAAATATAGAAGCTTCAAGTCAAGGTCCTACAATGACAAAAGATCTTCTAGTCGAGAGCGAAACTGCTATAATTGTGGAAGACCCGGACACTATTCCAATGAGTGTACGGCTCCCTACAAGAGAAGAGAAGATTCTCCAAAAGGAAGAAGCAAAGAATCACCACCAAGAGAGAGAAGGAGTAGAGATGATCGTTATGAACGGAGATACTCACGGAGAAGCAAGGATTCAGAAAGGAAGGAAAAATCATCAAGGAGCTACACAAAACGAAGACATCAAGCTCATGTTGGTGAATGGGTATCCGGCTCCGACTCCGACAGCCACTCCGAGAGAAGTTATCACTCCGACTCCGAAGATACTCAAGATGAAGGTGTTGCCGGTCTAGCACTTGTGTCAACCAACTCCTACGACATATTTGACTCACCAAATGAAGGAATTGGAAGATGCTTCATGGCCAAAGGTCCTAAGGTAACACACCCCGAGTATGTTGATTTTAATAGTGATGAAGATGACTTGTTAGGTGATGATGACTTGCTTGTTGACAACTCTAGTGATGAGTACTATGATGAAACATCAATTAATCATGCTAATCAAGATAAAACGAATGACAATGATAAGGAGAAGATTGAGGCTCTAACTAAAGAACTAAACACTCTTAAGTTAGCTCATGAAACTATCTTCGAAGATCATCGAGAACTTTGAAGAGCTCATGAGAAATTACGCTTTGAAAAGGTCAATCTTGAGCAAGAGCATGAGTTCTTAAAAGCAATCAATGATGATCTCCGCAAGAAAAGTTCTTCTTACATTGCCAAGCGTTTACTATTATCCACTTACATGCCTCAAGTCAAGTCTAGTAACAAGAACAAGAAAGATTCTTCCTCTAGTAGTAACAATGATCATGCTAAATCCAATATTGTTGCTTCTAGTAGTTCTCTTGATTCCACTAATGATTCTCTTAGCCAAGTTACACTTGAGCAAGAAAATAGCTTATTGAAGGGGATTATAGAGAAAGGAGTGTTCAAAAGCCTTGCCGGGAGTAAGCAATTCGAGGAAATTGTGCGCAAGCAAGGAATGCACCGGAAGAATCAAGGTGTTGGTTTTGAACGAAAGTTCAATGCCAATGGAGTTGAGTGGGAAGAAGATCAATACCCCAAGACAAAGTTTGTTCCTCAACAAGAGAAGTCTAATACTTCTTTCAAGGGGACACAAGCTCAAGATGATCTTCCACCACAAGACTACAAGCAAAAAGGCAAGGACAAGCTTCAAGAGGAGATTGATGCATTTGAAGAAGCTCCTAAGACCTTAGTCAAGTGGATTCCCAAGACCACGTCAAGTTCCACTTCATCAAGTACGACTACAACTCCAAGGATTCCCATCTAGATGGTGTGGATCCAAAAGAAGAAGAACTAGAGAGTTCTTGAGGGTGACTCCGCCAACATATTTCACTCTCATCATTTTGGCAAGAACAAGTGCAATCAACTTCCACATCATGCACTAGTTCAAGGAGTCACAAACCCTCTTGTTGGTAAGACAAGGGACAAGGTAACCTAAAGTTTTCATGGACATCATCTTGTGTATGCATCACTCTATGTCTATGGATATCCTTGTTTGTTCCTTGTGGGACTAACCCATGTAGGTATTGAAAGTGCAATTCACTCAAATGGATAGCTCCAAGTGATCTACATCAACATTGAGCATCCACATCTTCAACATCTACATGAAGTCATCATCGACAAAACCCAAGGTTAGTTCATCCCTCTTAGGGGGGATATCACATCTAGGGGGAGCTTTACTCTAAAACTTGAGCTAAAGCAACTCTAAAGATGTGAATACAACAATGCTTTATGTAAAAGTGGTAACCCCACTTGAGCTTAAACGATGAGTATGACCTATGATCAAGTGTTCTCACTTGACTCCTAAGTCAATATACTCATATATAGATGACCTAGTCATTGCAAATTGCTTGATAGATGCTAGAATTGGTTGTGCATGCTTTGCCACATATTTCATTTGCCTTCTTATTGTGTGAGCATGTTGGTTGCATATTTTACTCATCCGAGGACATCCACTTGTTGTTTTGATTGTTTGCTTTATCTTCTTTTGCCAAGTGGATGGACAAGAATGCCTAAGAACCTCCTCTAGCTATCTATGCTTTTCTCGTCTCAAACTCTATTCATGCTGCATCACAAAATTTGATCAAGTCAAATTCGAACCACTCTGTGTGAGGAGCGCTCGGAGTCCCCGATTCGTCATAGACTTAAACTTCCAAAACCTCTTTGTGATTCTTGGTCTGACCGATACCATACTTTCGTTCCTACCGAGATCATTAAGTTGATCTAGGTTTTCGATCTCGGTGCAACCGATTTGAACCACTCGGTCTCACCGAGTTGCAATAACTGTATACAGTTTTGCACCTCGGTGCCACCGAGTTGTTCCACTCGGTCACACCGACAGGGTCGGGCTATATATAGTGACGAGCAAAATTTTGGAAATTTCTCCGAAACCTCTTCGCCCGCGCATAGCTCGCTCTACCTCCTGGGTCTCCGGATCGTCCTCCTCGCCGCTAGCCGCCTCCAGTCGCTGGTCTCCGTCGCCGTCAACGGGAATTCTGCCCCACCGTTGCCGCCGTAGCGAGTCTCCGCCTAACTAGGGTATGGACTCGATCTTTGTGCTATTCTCCAATCCGTTTCCTAGCACATTGTGATCATCATGATTCTTGCCACGTTTGATAAACTCCTATCCAGTCAATGAACTCGTAGATTAGGTTTAATTCGAAAATTTTAGGGTTAGGTTTCCGCCGAAACCATCTCGGACCCACCAACTTGAAAAACTCGGTCCCACCGATTTGGCTTATGCCATTGCACAAGTAAAACTCGGTCTGACCGAGAATTACTTATCGGTGTGACCGATTTTGGAACTCTGTGAAACCCTAGCAGTCTTGGTGCCACCGAACTGTGACTCGGTCTGACCGAGTTCACTAGTTCTGGTGCCAAAATTGCTTCGGTGTCACCGAGTTTGAAAATCGGTAGATCCGAGATGATTTCAGTGGGAAACTAAAACTAAGTTTTTGAATTACTCTTTTGCAAAATCTCTGCACTTTGTGATGCTCATCCACTCTATCTCATCTATAATCTATTCACAGGGTCTGCAGTCAGAGTTTGCATCATGTCAGACCAAAGTGACAGCCAGAACCTCTCAGAGCAGCAAGTGGTGATGAGTGAGGGCACTAGTCCCTCCAGCTCTTCAGATGATGGCAGCAGGAGCACCCCCAGCAATCTGCCTAAAGCTGCCACTAGACAAAGGAAGAAGAGAACTTCTGATTCTGAAGATGAAGATTATATGGCAGAGGAAGAGGCCACATCAAGGAGAGTTGAGCCAGCTCAAGGCACAAAGCCAGGGCTGAAAATCAAAAGGCCAGTAGGCAGGCAGCCCATGTCTAAGGTTAGAGCTTCAACTGAGAAGCCTGCACCCACAGAGCCAGTTGCTGCTGAGGGCAAAAAGAGGAAGGAAAGGGTCAAGAAGACTGTAGCCAGAGTGCTTGGCAAGGCCTCCATCATGGAAGATGAGGAGGAAGAAGAAGAGGTTGCTGCACCAGCACCCAAGGCACCCAAACTTATGGGAGATGCCATAAGGTCAGGGGCAACTGCATCCAAGCCCAAGAAAACACCCAAGGCTACATCTAAGCCAAAGAGTGCACCAAAGAGAAACACAAGAAGCATTCCAGCCACTGAAAAGAATAAGGCCCCAGTGCCTGAAGCTGCAGAGGAAGAGGAAGAGCATGTCCTTAGGAAGCTCAAGCCCAAGATCCCAGACCACAACGATGCTCATCCTGTGGCTGAGAATATGAAGCTCAGGAAAGACTCAGGGCTAAGGAAGTGGAGAGAGACAGATCCCTATGCTACCAGAAGGAGGACTGCAGTGGACTACAGGTTTCACACCAAGGAGCAACATGATTTCTATGAGATAGTTTTGCTTGACAAGAAGCCAATAGTATGTGACATGAGATGGGTCGACTGGACCTACATGAAGGAAAATGAGGAACACTATCCTGGAGTGTATGACAGCTTTAGTGCGTGTGGAGTTGTAGACTTTGTTGGGCAGAAGCTCACAAAGTGGAACGAGGAGCTAATCATGAAATTCTACTCCACAGCACACTTCTACCCAGATGGGAGGATCACTTGGATGTCAGAAGGTATGAGGTACCAGTCCACAGTTGCTGAATGGGCACAGCTTATCAATGCCCCCGAGGAAAATGAAGATGACTTAGATGTCTACTCCAAGAAGAAGATGGATCACAACTCTATGGCAAATATGTACAAGGAGATTCCAACAGATGATCTTGACACTCACCAGTTTGGGTCTGTGAAACACTTGCTATCAGGATTGCCTACGATCAACTAGATCCTTAGGCACACTCTTTTGCCCAAGTCTGGAGATCACAGGATGATCAGAGGTCATGCCATTAACTTGCTACATATCTTTGATGTACCTCAGAAATTCAAAGTCATGAGCCTCATAGTGGAAATAGTCAAGAGGACAGCTGCCGACCAGAAGAGGAGTTGTGGGTATGCCCCACAGATTCAGGAGCTCATCAACTCAAAGATTGGCACGGGCACATACTTGTTGGATAAGGAACACGTGCCCATCCATCCAGACTTCGAAGATAATCAAGTGATCATGACTGAGAATGAGCCATCATCTGCCCAAGCACAAGCCAAGAAGGAGAAGGCGAAGAAGGAGAAAGCTGCCAGGATGCCTACTCAAGAGGAGGCATCTGAATATTTTCTGAAAACCAAACAAGAGCAGCTTGGTTACCTGATTGCGTCCACCCTGCGGATTGAGCAAGGACTAGCCACCCTAACTCAGAACCAGGCAAGCTTAGAGAGGATCATGGAACAGAGGTTCTATGATTTGGACATCAAGGTGACAGAGATACAGACTGCCGTGGAGCAGCTCCAGGATGACATGAATGAGAGGAGAGGCAGGACTATGACTGATGCTTTTGCCAGGGTGCCACGAGGTCCGAGGTCGTCTGCAATGCCAGTTGCTGACACCAGAGCTACCACGTCTGCGCCAGCCACAGCCTCAGTTCCACCAGCTCCAGCGTCCACTTCAGCCTCAACTCTGACCACGTCTACCGAAGGCTTCGTCCTTGGAGTGCTCCGGACTCCACCACCACCTGAAGATCAAGCCTGAGCGTTGACTTAGCACTATGCATTTTCTAGGAACTTTTTGGTAACTTGTTGCCAAAGGGGGAGAAAATGTATAGATCATAGGCTTCGAGAGAGAGTGTTGCTTTTATTCTCTCTTATTTTATTTGGTGGTTTTTTGAACTTTATTTGCTTGTGTGTGAGATACTACGTCCTTATGCCTGTGAGACATCGATGATCATGTGTTTGATCATAAGCTACACTTAATGTTTGCTTAATATTATCATTCTATCTATCTTATGTGATCACTCACTATTCTTGGTGATGAGTGCATGTACTTCTTTCTTATCATTTTTGAGCGCTCCATCAAGATGTATGTGACACGGAAGAGTAACCCATGACTCTAATTCCTTGTGCATTTGCAGTCCAAAGCAAATTCTAAATATGCACACATTTAGGGGGAGCTCTTGCTTGTCACATACTTCTCAAAGCGACGATGTATTTCATGATTATTATAATTTGTCGAAGCTTTGATCTATATGTTGTCATCAATTACCAAAAAGGGGGAGATTGAAAGTGCAACTATCCCTAGGTGGTTTTGGTAATTCATAACAACATATAGCTCATTGAGCTAATGCTATTTCAAGATGATTATTTCAGGAAATCTCAATGATTGGCATGGCATGGATGTGAAAGTGGAACCCTCAAAATGCTAAGGACAAAGAATTGGCTCAAGCTCAAAAGTTCAAGACTCTTCATTTTATATTTTAGTGATCCAAGATCACATTGAGTCTTTAGGAAAAGCCAATACTATCAAGGAGGGATGAGGTGTTGCTTAATGAGCCTCTTGCTTTATGTGCTTGGTGATATGCTCCAAAATCCTCAACCACTTTTCCATAGCCACAAATGACCTAAACACTAAGCCAAACTCGGTCATACCGATTCTTTCAATCCGGCGCCACCGAGTTTCACTTGTCATTTGCCACTGCCAAACCCTAGCAATTCGGTCCTACCGATAAGGATCTCGGTCACACCGAGATGGGATTGCAAACTCTCTGTTTCCCTTTCGTAACTTTTCGGTCTCACCGAAAGAGCGAATCGGTCCCACCGAGATTGCAATGTAAACTCTCTGTTTCCTTCTTGTAACTTTTCGGTCTCACCGAAAGAGTGAGTCGGTCCCACCGAGTTTTCCTGACCAACTCTCTGGTTAGCTTATTGCCAAACTCGGTCTCACCGAGTTTGTGCAATCGGTCTCACCGAGATTACGTTATGCCCAAACCCTAACCAAATCGGTCCTACCGAGTTGCGTGTCAGTCCCACCAAAATCTCTAACGGTCACTAGGTTTACTATTTCGGTCCGACCGAGTTTGTTTATTCGGTCCCACCGAGATTGGTAAATTGTGTGTAACGGTTGGATTTTGTGTGGAGGCTATATATACCCCTCCACCTACTCTTCACTCGTGGAGAGAGCCATCAGAACACATACACCATTCCAACTCATATGTTCTGAGAGAGAACCACCTACTCATGTGTTGAGACCAAGATATTCCATTCCAACCATATGAATCTTGATCTCTAGCCTTCCCCAAGTCTCTTTCCACTCAAATCTTCTTTCCACCAGATCCAAATCCTATGAGAGAGAGTTGAGTGTTGGGGAGACTATCATTTTGAAGCACAAGAGCAAGGAGTTCATCATCAACACACCATTTGTTACTTCTTGGAGAGTGGTGTCTCCTAGATTGGCTAGGTGTCACTTGGGAGCCTCGGACAAGATTGTGGAGTTGAACCAAGGAGTTTGTAAGGGCAAGGAGATCGCCTACTTCGTGAAGATCTATCGCTAGTGAGGCAAGTCCTTCGTGGGCGATGGCCATGGTGGGATAGACAAGGTTGCTTCTTCGTGGACCCTTCGTGGGTGGAGCCCTCCGTGGACTCGCGCAACCGTTACCCTTCGTGGGTTGAAGTCTCCATCAACGTGGATGTAGGATAGCACCACCTATATGAACCACGGGAAAAACATCCGTGTCTCCAATTGCGTTTGAATCCTCAAAACCCTTCGCTTTATATTCTTGCAAGTTGCATGCTTTACTTTCCGCTGCCAATATACTCTTTGCATGCTTGCTTGAATTGTGTGATGATTGCTTGACTTGTCCTAAGATAGTTAAAATCTGCCAAGAACTAAAATTGGGAAAAGGTTAAGTTTTTATTTGGTCAAGTAGTCTAATCACCCCCTCTAGACATACTTTCGATCCTACACTCGGTTTGCTTCCGGTCGTGTACGCAACATGCAGGTGTGCAATGGGCGATGGGCCCAGATCCTTGCACACATAGGATTTAGACTGGCGTGCCGACCTCTCTGTTGTGCCTGGGTAGGGCTGTGACATGTTGATCTTCCGAGGCCGGGCATGACCCAGGAAAGTGTGTCCGGCCAGAGGGATCAAGCATGTTGGGAAATGTGGTGCACCCCTGCATGGAAGTTTATCTATTCAAATAACCGTGTCCCTCGGTAAAAGGATGACCCGGAGTTGTACCTTGACCTTATGACAACTAGAACTAGATACTTAATAAAACACACCCTTTCAAGTGCCAGATAAAACCAGGTGATCGCTCTCTCACAGGGCAACGAGGAGAGGATCGCCGGGTAGGATTATGCTATACGATGATACTTGGTGAACTTACCATCTACTCTCTTCTATATGCTTCCAGATGGAGGCTGCCAGAAGCGTAGTCTTCGATAGGACTATCTATCCCCTTCTTATTCTGGCATTCTGCAGTTCAGTCCACATATACTACCCATTTCATTGATACCAATGCATATGTAGTGTGGATCCTTGCTTGTGAGTACTTTGGATGAGTACTCACGGTTGCTTTCCTACTTATTTTCCCCTTTTCTCGGTTACTGCGATCATATGATGGAGCCCAGGAGCCAGAGGATCCCAAGGACGATTCTACGTGGAGTTCGACTTCGAGGAGTAGTTAGGAGGTCCCGGGCAGGAGGCCTTGCCTTTTTGATTGTTGCTAATTTGTGCTAGCCTTCTTAAGGCAAACTTATTTAACTTATGTATGTACTCAGATATTGTGGCTTCCGCTGACTCTTGTGTTTTCTAGCTGATGTACTTGTCGGTGTCAAAACCGACGGTTCTCGAGTAGGGGGTCCCGAACTGTGCGTCTAAGGTCGATGGTAACAGGAGACAGGGGACACAATGTTTACCTAGGTTCGGGCCCTCTCTATGGAGGTAATATCCTACGTCCTGCTTGATTGATCTTGATGAATATGAGTATTACAAGAGTTGATCTACCACGAGATCGTAATGGCTAAACCCTAAGAGTCTAACCTAGCTATGATTATTCGGGATTCGGCCTATCTACGGACCTAGCCTTCCTGTTTATATAGACACGGGAGGGATCTAGGGTTACACAAGGTCGGTTACAAAGAAAGGAATCTTCATAGTTGGTCACCAAGCTTGCCTTCCACGCCAAGGAGAGTCCTATCCGGACACGGGTAGAGTCTTCGGTCTTTGTATCCTTACGGCCCATCAGTCCGGCCCATATCCAACAGATCGGACACCGGCGGACCCCTTAGTCCAGGACTCCCTCAGTAGCCCCTGAACCAGGCTTCAATGACGATGTGTCTGGCGCACAGATTGTCTTTGGTATTGCAAGGCGGGTTCTACTTTCCGAATACTCTAGGATAGTCTTCGGATAAAACGAAGGTGTCCAGATCTGCAACACAATTACCACACACAACTGCAAGGAATATAATATTTCACGAGTCCCATCTGTTGACAACTTTTTGCAAGATGACATCACGTCTGTTCGGTCACTATATCGAACCATTTTTGTCCGCCGTTCCGCGCTTTGAGATGCGGTTTCCATTGGCATGTCTTGTCAAAGCAGAGATCGGGTCCCCTTATTGCGGGATTTTCATCAATGCGAGCGTGGGTAACCCAACCGTGCCGTTTACACAGCCCTTGGGAATAGGCGAGTTTTAGGGCGAGTGGGGAGGCGTTCGATATTCACTACTTTTATAAGGGGATAAGGATTCCCCCTTCTTCTCTCTTCCTCTGCCCTTCCACTCTTGAGCTCCAGCGCCCAAATTCCCATCTTCTTCCCACTCGAGCAAGCACTCAACCATGTCCGGATCCGGAGGTCAAGGCAAGTGGATGGTCTCCTCCGTCAAGGAGAAGGACATTACCGAGCTTCGGGCGGCCGGGTACCTGGCGAAGGAAATCGCCCACCGTCTTCCAGCCCAGGGGAAAGTCGTCCCCACACCGGAGCCCAATGAGAGGGTGGTATTCATCCCCCATTTCTTCCACGGGCTAGGGTTTCCACTCCACCCTTTCGTCCGCGGGCTAATGTACTATTACGGGATAGACTTCCATGATCTATCCCCGAACTCTTTCCTCAACATCTCGGCGTTCATCGTCGTGTGTGAGGCCTTCCTCCGCATTCATCCCCACTTCGGGCTGTGGCTCAAGGTCTTCAATGTGAAGCCGAATGTGGTGGATGGCCAGCACGCAGAGTGCGGAGGCGCCATGGTGAGCAAGCTGACCAATGTCTCCTGGCCAAAAGGCACTTTCGTGGAGACTGTAAAGGAATGGCAGAAACAATGGTTCTACATCACAGAACCCCGCGACGCCACCTGGGCCGCAGCCGCTGAATTCAACTCCGGCGCTCCCATGCGACCCACCTCCTGGGTCAAGAAGATCCCGAACTGGTGTTCGCCAGATGAGCTGATAGCGCTGCAGATGCGCGTTCAAAGCATGGTGGACAAAGATGTCAAACTTGCCGATATAATCCAGGTGATGCTAGTTCGCCGGATTCTCCCGTGCCAAAGCTGAAGCCTCCCTCTATGGGAGTTCAATCCGAAGAAGCACCATACCCTGAAGAGGCTCTTCGAAACCACTCACGAAGACGCCTGGAAGTTGCTCTTCAAGGGCAACGAGACACCGCCGACCACAGGTTCGGACCGCGCGCACGACATTAACCACCTCGCCAACAAGGTATGTTATTTTTAACGCATCCCCTACTTGCTTGTTTCAAGGATGATATCTAAGCTTTTATTATCATTGCTTCTTCAGGACTGGATGGAGAGGGCGAAGCGGATCTAG
Source organism: Triticum monococcum (assembly GCA_034509565.1). NCBI lineage: Eukaryota > Viridiplantae > Streptophyta > Magnoliopsida > Poales > Poaceae > Triticum > Triticum monococcum. Next base: position 87,949,146 of record CM067845.1, on the reverse strand, counting down.
TGTCCGGCTCCACTGCTTGAAGAACCAGTCATCCCGCGTTTAGCGAAGATGCTGGTGCGGGCGCCCTATACAGCGCCGGCGAAGAAGGCCCAGGGGAAGGCCAAGGGGGTCCAGAGTGGCCCCCCTCGCAAGGGCGCTTCGGACGCGACGTCCGAAGACAAGACCCGCTCCTCCGCCGCCGAAGACGACGACGACGATGAGGAGGAAAGCGATTCTCCCCCTGATGGGGGGAGGAAGAAGAGGGCGGCCTCCACACTTCTGGAGGCGGAGGCGCCCAAGAAGGGGAAAGGCACTCTCGAGGGCAGCTCCGCGTGGGACGTCGACAACAGTCCGGAGCGGCGCCCCCGGAACAAGCCCCTGGCCGCATCATGAGTGCTAAGAACCCATACACATCCATTTATCCAGCTTTTCTGCCTTATGGTATTTTATATGATTTAATCATGTCATTGCAGTCCGGCCCACGACAGCTCCCAGCGATCCTCATCAAGAGGCTCGTTGGACTCAAAGGAGATGGCCAACGAGACACCGCCGGCCGCTTACTCTCCCAAGGCCAAGGGAGACGACGATGTGCTGTCCCAAAGGACCTTCCCAGGCCGGGGGGAGGCTCAGGAGATGCCAAGAGGCCAGGCCTCCGTCGCCGGACACCAGGGGGAGCAAATCCCCATGGAGACTGGTGGTGAGGGCCGTATTCAGTTCGACCCTCAACCAGATTCGATTTCAGAGACCGATACAGCTCCGGAATCTGGCGCGCAACCTCCTTCGAAAGAAGGGGGTATGCCTATTCTGCCGGTGACCCCTGTCTAACCAGGGGCACCGGATAATTTGCTGGAAGCATTATGATGCGCTTCCATTGTGGATGAGCATCGTGTTCTTATGGGCACGGTAATTGAAAAGGTTTAGTCCACCACGAGCGGACTGACCAAAGCCTGCAGCAGCCTGTTGACAGGTTTTGAGGTAAGCAACGCAAAAAAGAGAAAAATCCCAATATAGACAGTAGCCCCTGAGACACTGCCCGGTGTTCGGAAAGAAAAAGCCGGACATAGGATTAATCCTTTATTGCAGGAAACTAACTGAATGTGTCTGAAATGAATATGCAGGTGTCGCTGTTAGCCGCAGCCTCGCATACTGCCAAGGTCTCCGGACTAAAGCGAAGACTGGAGCAGGCCGAGGAGGAGCTCGACCAGGTGAGGAGGCAGCTCCAAGAAAAACAAGGTATGTGACAACCCATTATGTATTCGAAAAAATTAAAATGACATGCATTAACTGAAGTGTCATGATATGTATGGAAGCGACGACCGAGGTTGAGGCCCTAAGGAAGGCCTTGGCCGAAGCCGAGGGGAAGGCTGTCAAGGAGAAGGCTGCCCGTAAGAAGCTCAAGGCCCGGGTCAATGAGGTCCAGCAAGAGCTCCAAGATGCTGTCAAGAAGTATGAGGCCTTGGAGGGAGATGTTTCGGCTCGAGAGGTCGAACTCTCAAAGGCTCGCCAAAGCGCGGAAGCGGTCTGGGTTGAAGCCCAGGGTGCCCTCCAGGAGGTCCAGGAGGCCAAGAAGATCGCATCAGGTAAGGCATTTAGTATGCAAAGCAAGCATGTGAAGAAGAAATATCTCCTACTAAACCGGATTCGGAGTTCTCTAGGGGCATTTGCAGATCTGCCGCGTAGTGTGTCCGACGCCGTGGAGTTCTTCCGAGCCGAAGAAGGAAGCTCGGCGGAGAAGTTGTTCTAGTCGCAGTATCTTACGCCAGAGCATCCCGTGCCCTTCACCGATCAGCTGAAACAGCTGGTGGAGCTGCATAGGGTGGCCGAACTGGCCATGAAGGATTTGATAATCTGGCCGTGGCCAGCCGAAGCTATGTCCGGCAGCTACTTCGGACTCGTGAAGCGGCTAGTGAATGCCTGTCCTTGGCTGGACGTCGTCAAGCGATCGTCCTGCATTGAAGGTGCATGCATGGCCTTCGCCCGCGTCAAGATATGGTGGGCGAAGATGGACGCCGTCAAGCTGATGACCGAGGGGCCACCAGAGGGCAAGGAGCACCGTATACCCGAGCGGTATTTTGGCAATGTCCTAGAGGGGTCTTGTATTGTAGCGACGCAGTGTTCGCAGGACATTATCTTTGACTGAATGTATTCAAGTTCCTTCTATCTTGTATGATAAAATAAAGTGGGTTTGTAGTACAATGCTTGTTATGTTTTAAATTTTTCCTCCTGTGCGGCCGTGTTGTATGAAATCTGAGGGTTGGCCAGTCGTCGGCTTCTGCCCCCACATAGGTAGTACGGAGGTGTTCGGGATGGAATCTAAACAATCTTGATCCAATTATATGGTCCTTGAAGGAGTTGTTTAGCGCAACGAACCAGGCAATCAGACTATGCGGCTTTAACGCCCTCACTTAGCCATAGGAGTTTGACAATAAAACATGGGCGCAGCCCCTAATATCCGAACCAAAGTGCTATAAGCGTCTGATCGGGAAGTATAGATCCTTTGGTTAATGCGGAAGAAATCTCCAACAATTTGCAACCTCCGAACAGCTGACCGGCTCTCGCCGCATCATGACAGTCAGTTTTTGGCTTTCTCTACTGAGGTGCTCCTTTGGATAAACCAAGGCACAATCACAGTAGTTCTCCCTTTACTACCTTAGCCGATATAGTAGAACATAAGGTAGCAAGCATAGGAGCCGGGCAACCCAACTATTGACCAAAGACATGATTCGGAGCCAATGCATATAGTGCTAAATTCGGGGTGACGAACTATACTGTAAAAGTGTTCGGACTTTTGTTGCCATGTTGTGGGGCGCTATGAAGCCCCTGTCAAATTGAAATGCACCCGAGTGTACAGGTGTTATCTGATAGAATTACCAAAAAGGAAAGGGAAAAAAGAAAGAAAAAGGAAGAACCAGTGGTAAGCTAGAGCCGTGAAAATTTGGGCCGCAAATTGTTTCTATTATAATTTCATTGGTGCATTGAATCGCATTTATACAAGTAATGCAAAAAGCGGAAAGGCTATTTACTATGCCTTCACCAAGAGAGAGCTGCGTGTTGGTCCCGAAGATAGGTAAAGGGATCGTTAAAGAGACCACCTAAGAGTTTCCTAGTACGTCCATGCTTCTTGTTGTCTTGGTGTTTTTATCCTTCGAAAAGAATTGATGGTCAAGCCGCCAGGAAAGGCCTGTAAAAAAGGAAAAACAAAAGAAAAAACGGGAATAGTGAAAGTATGAGTGTCCGGGGAGGTCGAGCCATATTGCGGATCACAAGCTGATTATGCGTCTATCCGGGTCCATGGTATTTTTAGTGCCTAATTATGTACGTGCGGTACGATGGCCGCCACTTGGTCAGGACGGGGACGGAGGCCAAATTGCTAGTCAAGCTCCTAACAAGCCGAGCTGTCCTTCTGCGGAATGCTCTGGACTCTCTTGGCAGTGTCCGAGGAATCGGCCACCGAATTGAGGTTTTGCTCGACAAGGCCACCCTGTACCTCTGCCGCTAAGGCAGCGGTGTGCTCCTCCGTGCGGAGGGAGCGTTCCGTATTTCCATTGACTGTTATGACGCCACGCGGTCCTGGCATCTTAAGCTTGAGATAAGCGTAGTGTGGGACCGCATTGAATCAAACAAATGCAGTTCATTCGAGCAGTGCGTGGCAGCCGCTGCGAAAAGGGACGATATCGAAGATTTACTCCTCACTTCGGAAGTTGTCCGGAGACCTGAAGACAACCTCTAGTGTGATTGAGCCCGTGCAGCGGGCCTCTACCCTCGGTACGACTCCTTTAAAGGTAGTCTTTGTGGGCTTGATTCGCGATGGGTTAATGCCCATTTTGTGCATTGTATCCTGATAGAGAAAGTTGAGGCTACTGCCACCGCCCATCAGGACTCGCGTCAGGTGGAACCCATCAATTATTGGGTCCAGGACCAGTGCGGCTGAACCACCATGACGGATACTGGTCGGATGATCCTGGTGATCGAAAGTGATCGGGCATGATGACCATGGATTAAATTTTGGGGCGACTGGCTCTATCGCATAGATGTCCCTGAGAGCGCGTTTGCGCTCCCTCTTAGGGATGTGGGTAGCGTATATCATGTTTACCGTTTTGACCTGAGGAGGGAACTTCTTTTGTCCCCCTGTGTTCGACAGCAGGGGCTCCTCTTCATCGCCTTCGTTTTGCAATCCCTTATCCTTGTTTTCGGCATTTAACTTGCCGACCTGTTTAAAAACCTAACAATCTCTATTGGTATGATTAGGTGGTTTGTCTGGGGTGCCATGGATTTGGCACGGACGATCGAGTATGCGGTCCAGGCTAGATGGGCCCGGATTGTTCTTTTTGAACGGCTTCTTCCGCTGACCAGGCTTAGAGCCACTGAATCCGGCATTGATTGCTGTATCCTCGGTGTTGTCATTGTTATTTTGATGTTTGTACCTGTTGCGTCGAGACTTGTCGTTGCTATTTTTAGCTTCAGGGGTGCCGGCGTCGCTTGCATTGTTTTTGCTACGGGCCAGCCAACTATCCTCGCCCGCGCAAAAGCGGGTCATGAGTGCCATGAGGGCCGCCATGGACTTTGGCTTCTCTTGGCCGAGGTGGCGGGTGAGCCATTCGTCGCGAATGCTATTTTTAAAGGCCGCTAGGGCCTCGTCATCCGGACAGTCGACTATCTGGTTCTTTTTAGTTAGGAACCTGGTCCAGAATTTCCTGGCGGACTCTCTGAGCTGTTGAACTATATGGCTTAAGTCATCAGCGTCGAGAGGTCGAACGTATGTACCTTGGAAGTTATCAAGGAAGGCTTCTTCCAAGTCCTCCCAGCTGCCGATGGAGTTTTCGGGCAGGCTGTTCAACCAGTGTCGTGCTGGTCCTTTGAGTTTCAGGGGGAGGTATTTAATGGCATGAAGGTCATCGCCGCGGGCCATATGAATGTGGAGAATGAAGTCTTCGGTCCATACCGCGGGGTCTGTGGTGCCATCATATGATTCTATATTCACGAGTTTGAATCCGTCTGGGAATTCATGTTCCATGACTTCGTTGGTGAAGCAATGAGGGTGTGCGGCGCCTCTATATTGGGCCGTACCGCGACATAGCTCTGTTGGGGTCCGTCTGTGGCTTTCAGCCCGCACATGACTAGGTTTGTCACGTCTGAACATATGGCCGTCGTTGCGTGTCGGGGCACGTCCTCCCGATCTGTAGATCGATCTGGTATGTCCTGCTTTATTGTTCAGGTCATGTCGAAGGTCATATGTATGACCGTGAGCTGATTTACCTCTGCCTTTGTGATCAGGCAGGGCGGGCTGGTGTTCGACTTGAGTTGCCGCTTTGTCCTGACCACTTGGTGGTCGGTCAGCCGCATTGCATGATGGTGGTACGTGTTACGGCGCCTCGTCATCGAACTGAGGTAGTAATTTGCGCTTCGGGTAGCTTTTGGCCGGGCGCTTGAGACTGTATTCTTCGGCTGCTAGGATGTCAGTCCATTTATCGTTCAGCAGATCTTGGTCAGCTTGAAGCTGCTGCTGCTTCTTTTTCAGGCTCCTTGCAGTGGCTATTAGCTGGTGCTTGGAGCGCTCCTGCTCAAGAGGTTCCTCAGGCACGATGAAATCCTCGGTGCCGAGGCTCGCCTCATCCTCAGAGAGCGGAAGATAATTACTGTCATCCGAGTCCACATGTGTGGCCTGTTTATCAGGGCTAACCTGCCCATCTTCCCGTTCATCCTGTTCGGTAGCTGCGTCAACGGGGTCTTCGTTGTCTTCGGCACCTTCCGGAGTGTTATCTTCTCCTGTGCCGGTGTTGCTATCTTTACTATGGCATGACTTAGAGCGGCGCCGCTGACGCCGGCGTTTTGATTGTATCTTAGGAGGTTTATCCTCAATTGGATCTTCTTTGTCATCGCCGCTGTTCTCCTTTGGTGCATCCACCATGTATACATCATACAAGGAAGTGGCCGTCCAGCATCCGGTGAACGACGGGTCCTGGGCCTCTTCTTCGCCGGCATCGTCATCCATACCGTCGATGTCGTCGGAGTCGTAATTGAGCATGTCAGTTAAGTCTTCGACAGTGGCTATGAAGTGGGTGGCGGGTGGGGAGCGAAATTCCCTTTCATCAGCTTCTAGTTCGAACCGGATATAGTTCGCCTGTGAATCCCCCGCTAAGGATAGATTTTTTAATGAATTCAGCACATCGCCCAAGGGTGAGTGCCGGAAGATGTCTGCGATGCTGAATTCAGCGATCGATAACTGATCATGCTCGACATGCGCGGACGCACATAGTTCGGAACTTTTAACCAGAAACGAGCCCAATGTTCCGGTGACACATGCATTACCAGAGGTTAGGTCTTTGTGCGGCTCCAACGCCATGGTGTCTGCGACTTTCGTGGCAGGGTTAAGCTTCCTGTCCTCAGATGGTGCGACCTGCTCCGGATCTAAGGCCAGAGCGGTTACAGGTGCAATTTCCTGGGTATGGCCCGATAACAGATCTAAGTCATGTTCATCGAGGTGACAGGGAGCGATTGTCGTGGTATCGAATCCGTCGAAGATCAAGTCTCCGCAGATATCCGCGACGTAGTTCAAGCTCCCGAATTTGACCTAACGGCCAGGGGCATAGCTGTTGATCTGCTCCAGATGGCCAAGCGAGTTGGCCCACAGTGCGAAGCCGCCGAATACAAAGATCTGTCTGGGGAGGACCACCCCTTGGACAGCGCCGTTGTAGATGATTGAAGGAGCCATCAAACCTTTTGAAGACGGCATAGTGGAACTCTTAATGAAAGAACCAATGTCGGTATCAAAACCGGCGGATCTCGGATAGGGGGTCCCGAACTATGCATCTAATGTCGATGGTAACAGGAGACAGGGGACATGATGTTTACCCAGGTTCGGGCCCTCTCTATGGAGGTAATACCCTACATCCTACTTGATTGATCTTGATGAATATGAGTATTACAAGAGTTGGTCTACCACGAGATCGTAATGGCTAAACCCTAAGAGTCTAACCTGGCTATGGTTATTCGGGATTCGGCCTATCTACGGACCTAGCCCTCCGATTTATATAGACACGGGAGGGATCTAGGGTTACACAAGGTCGGTTACAAAGAAAGGAATCTTTATAGTTGGTCGCCAAGCTTGCCTTCCACACCAAGGAGAGTCCTATCCGGACACGGGTAGAGTCTTCGGTCTTTGTATCCTTACGAACCATCAGTCCGGCCCATATCCAATAGATCGGATACCCGAGGACCCCTTAGTACAAGACTCCCTCAGTATTCGAGCCCTCGAGGCCCCTGGCTTGTAATATAAAGCTTCTATTATTTTAATTTCTGTCTAGAGTTGTGTTGTGATATCTTCACATGAGTCCCTGACCTTGATCGTACACGTTTGCGTGTATGATTAGTGTACGGTAAAATCGGGGGTGTCACAACTGCCTGCCCATCCTCCCGCATCTTCTTAACCTATGGTTAGAAAATAGACAAGCTTATCATCTTATGTACTCAATATATTAAAAAAACTGATAGTGCAATTCAAAAGCTTACATGGCTCTTGAACCATTTCGCAAATCCTGCCATAACCAGTTTGTCAATGTTTCTTGGATTTTGCGGCAGTAACTCCTTTTTGTAGATGCTGCACAACATAGTGATCACGTCAAACATCTAAATATATAAGAATGTGCTGCAAGTTTAGTAGATTATGATGTATAAGCTACAGTACTTAGCACTTACTTAATATTAGTAAGGTAGTATCTCAGGACAATTATTCAACACATACCAAACCATTTTGTCCAAATCTTTAGGTTTGTCCTCTTGTCGACTCTTCCCTGTAACTCGAACAGAATAATCGAAAACATTGAGCCCGTGATTGTCTTCACCCACCTCTTTGCTAAGCTGATCAGTTGTTTCAATGTATTTTGAGCAGAATGTCAATGCTTCTATAGCAATGTAGGCCTCTGTAATGGAACCCTCGGGTCTAGCTCTGTTCCTAACATAGCCCTTGAAAGTGCCTAGTCGCCTTTCAATAGGGTACATCCAGCCATACTGTACTAGACCTCTAAGTAGTGCCTCATCAGGTAGATGAACAACCAAATGCACCATCACATCAAAGAAGGCTGGAGGATATATCTTCTCAAGGTCACATAGGATAGTTGGTATCTTGTCTCTAAGACTCTCCAAAGCATCTACCCTGATATTCCTACTGCAGAGTTCCATGAAGAATTGTCCCAACTCTGCAACTGCTCTGTATAAGTCAGGGCGGCTCAATCCTCTAAGGATAACAGGTAAAACCCTTTGAAGTAGGACATGGCAGTCATGAGTTTTCAACCCTTGTACCTTGTTTCCTTCTGCACTGGCTCTCCTTTCAGGGTTGGAAGCAAATCCATATGGGAATCTCACACGTGACAAGACCTCGCAAAATATTTTTCTTTTTACCTTGTCCAAGACATACACAGTTGGTGCCATATCCTATGGTTTACCTTCATCTTGCACCTACAAATCCTATATGATACCTAGGTGTGTCAAATCAATCCTAGATAAAAAATGTATCTTTCGTCTTGCCTTCAATATTAAGAAGTGTGCCCATAATGTTGTCACATATATTTTTCTTGATGTGCATCACATCAAGATTATGACGCAGATCCAAATCTTTCCAATAATCCAAGTCCCACAAAGTGGACCTGTGGGTAAAAAATAATCTCTCTTCTGCCCTACCACACTTCCTTTTCCCACTACCATTACCAGGATGGTTTGCTGGTGTAATATGCCTGACCTTCTCTAATTCCACTTGCAACTCATCGACGGTGAGCCTCTTTGGCACATCACGGTTTTCATGCTTTGCATTGAACACATGTCTTTGGTATCTTGTAGGACGTGGCTTGTCCTTGGAAAGGAAATGACGGTGTCCAATGTAATAGATCTTGCTAAGTATTGCGTATGACAGCGGATTCCTATCACAGCAAACACATGCATTGTAACCATGTGTCGTTCGCCCTGACATAGTGCCCAAAGCCAGATAATCATGGATGCACCAAATTATAACAGCACGCAGGAAGAAATCAGCTTGTGGGTTGCTATATAGGTCTCGAGTGAGAACACCCCTCCATAGTTGTTGAAGTTCCTCCACAAGAGGCTCCATGAATAAATCAAAATCCTTTCCAGGACTTTTTGGACCTGGGATGAGCAAGGCCATCATGTAGTTTGATTCTTTGGTGCAGACATTTGGAGGCATGTTGTAAGGGATAACAAGCACTGGCCACATGCTATATGTGGCGCTCTGGTGGCCAAATGGGTTAAATCCATCTGAAGCTAAGCCAAGTCTAATGTTTCTTGGGTCAGTAGCAAACTTTTTGTGTTTCTGATTGAAGCTTTTCCCCTCGCTACCATGAGATGGATGGCTCATTACATTCTTATGTCTATACTCCTGGTTCCTAGAATGCCACAATACATCCTCTCTTGTTTCAGCATCATGAAACAACCTCTGCAATCTTGGTATAATTGGAAAATGTCTTAGAACATTATGAGGAATCCTCTTCACAGCATCACCATCTTTCCATTGATGATTTGCATTTCAGGCATTCATTAAGTTGGCATAATCCTTCCGGTATAGAACACGGTTATTCTTACAAACATGGATCATATCATATCCAATTCCAACTGCATGAAGGAAATTCTTCATTTTACTGTAGGTGTGTGGCACCTCAGACGCATCTGGGAAAGATTTGCGGAAAGTGGCCAACATCGCATTGAATGATTTGTTGGTCATCCGCTCGGATGTCTTCACCTAAATAAAGGTGACCATAGCTGAGAATACTGACAACTTATTTCCTAGGGTGACAGCCACATTGCATTGTTCCAACATGCAGGCCCACCATTTTTCTTCGGCAGGTGAAAGTTCATGAATTGCATGAGCATTTAGTAGCATTGTTTCAATGTTGGTCAAACTCACTATCTCCGCCACTACCACCTCCTCCTCCTCCTCCTCTTCCACCTGAGCATCAGGCAGATCAAGATGGTGATCTGCTGCTTCCACGTAGTCAGTAACAATGACGTTCACAGCTTCACCATGATGCACCCACCTAGTATATGTGACCGACATCCCATACACGTGTAGATGATTTTGCACAATTGACTAGGGTCTTGTAACTGAATTCATACAACTGCTACACGAGCAGAGCACATCTGATTTCGGACCACCGTACTCAACTCTGATAAAGTTCATGAAGTTTTCAACCCCCTTGACATATGCAGCGGAGAATCTTCGAGCAGAAGTTATCAAAGTCCCGTCCATCTGTTAGACATACAAATTAGTTTGTCTACTAGATATTATAGGAAAAAACATATATGCTTTTTTATGAAGTCCAGAAAAAATACCAAGGTCGATGTCTAAAGCTATGGCAAGATATTTGGATGAGCAGATCTAAGTAACGAAATATATTTAAAGCTAATTCAGCAAACGGATTTGAGTGCTAAATTATGGCAGGCTGTTTGAGCAGTCAATGAGGCCGAGCACACACCCATCAAACTATTGAAGGCCATCGCAACAACAAAGATCGAGTATAAAACGGTGTAGACCTATTTCACCTAACAGATTGGCTACTAGATCATGGCAATCTACGTCACAATAAATATATGGCTAGATATTTTAGCAACTAATCGGGTTTGGCATGCCATCTTAGCTAAGCATATTGAGTGCAGAACAGGGCAAGGAAGCTTCTTAAGCAGAGCATATTGATGGTAAACTACTTCGGCAAACAGTTAGATTAACAGCGTCTATCAGCTAACATTCAACGCTACACCGACATGCACGGGGCCTCTGTCTAGAATGCGTGTACCATGGGAGAAGCTGACTGCCGTGCGTCTCCACATGAACATCGCCAGCGGTGGCGGCGCTGATAGCCGTGCGCCTCCACAAGAACGTCGCCGGCGGTGGCGGCGCGGCTAGAGGACGACAGTCTACGAGCGCGTACGGTGGGAGCGAGAGGATCGTCGTGCGTCCCCACGACGAACCGCGACGCCGATGTATCGGCGCGGCAGGGAGGGTGGCTTTGGCGGAGCGAATGGAGTGGAGGGGGGCGGGGAAGGGGGTTTGGGGAATATTATTGGCTAGTTGACCGAAGGGCAGTTGAATTTGGGATTTGGGGGAATTTTTTTTGGGGGGGGGGGGGATTTTCGCGCGGTGGGCGGGGGGAGTTTGGCGCATGGTCAGTTTCTCCAAGTGCAGTCCCACATGTCAGTGAAGAGGCAAGCCGAAGCACGTTCCGTTTGTGTGAGCCATGTGCAGGACCGAACGTGTGTGGGGTGCAATGCGACCGCCACAGGGGTGCTGTGAGTGTACCACCTTTTTTCCTTTTAAACTAGGTGCTTCGCCCCCTCAAAAAAAACTTGGTGCTTCATGCGATCAATCGATACTACTACTAGTAATCCAGTAATCCCGACTAAAATGGCGCGGCCTTGTCTTTTCACGCGCGATATGCTGGGAGGTTGGCTTATTTGGGTTTTTTAGGACGAGTAATGGTACACCTACGTAATCCCATTTATGTAATTAACATAATGTGAAACGTGTGAGCTGTTGATTGTAGATTGGGGGGAGGGAGGGGCCAACCACCATGAAAATCAGGGAGGAGAGAGAGAGAGAGGCAATTTACGTTAACCCTTTCGTAGGTTCCCGTAGATGTAGAAAGATGTGAAATGCGTGAATGTGTAGTGGACGTACTATTCGAGTGCCTAAGATAAATTGTGTATGTAGACCCTATGTGTTTATTTACTTCACATGTTAGCTTTGTCTCGGTTCAATAAAAAGCAGAGTTGGTGATGATGGTGTGCGTGCCATCCTGCAATATAGGCCGTCCGATCTATATCTAACGGATAGGAAGGAAACTATGACAATTTACCCACGCTCCTCTCCACATTTGTAGATAAGGCCTTCCCTCATTCATCCTTTTCTCCCACAAGATTTTGATGTTCCGTGCAATGCACGGGCATCTTGCTAGTACTCCTACAATATACTATATTATTGTGAAAGTTCATATACACCGGCCGAGATTAATGCAAACACGACATATTTTCATTACATTTCGAAATTTTATAGGACAGAAAATAAAAGAAACCTGACCCTAAACCTATTCTACGGCGGCGACCGACGTCCTCCATCTGCGATCTCCATGTACGGGGGCGGGGTTCAAGACCCGTGAAGTGAAGGTGCGGTCTCCGGCGAGGAAGAGTAGAACATGGGAGACGGACCGTCCAGTTGGCACACCGGGCCCTACCGCCTCCCATGCCCTAGTCATCCTTGGAGGAGTCCCCGACCTCGGCGGTGCCGGACGTTGGACGACGGCAAGTAGGTGACGGTGGTCCCGTCGTCGGCCACCAGCGTGGCCACCGCTTGTGCGGTCGCGTCCGCATCCGGCTACGCCGCTATTGCACCGTGAGCGGCAACTTGAGCGAGGGCGGCGACCTCGAGCTTCATCCCCAAAGACAAGCTCTCCTGTAGAGCATTCACGCTCGTGTTCATGACGGATGTGGTGCCAGGTAGCAGGACGATGCACTATGGTGTGGAGGTTAGCTGGGCGTTGTCGCTTTAAGTAGCGCATTCTGGCAAGGCCAAGTGTCCGGGCGCGTCATTAAGTCACCGGAGTTGGTTCCTCAGGCATCGAGCCTCTTAACGACGCCATACGGACGGACATCATGAATGCGGGCAGCTGGTGCCGGCTGGGAACGCACCGCGCGACGGTGCCAGGGACGAGGGTTTTTGGTGTGCCAGGGTAGTGAGCTGCGGTCGTGGCAACGTTGGAGATGCCCTTTGCTCACATGCGACCCCACATGTCATTAAAAAACCCGGCATGGTCTCCGGTCTTGGGGATGCAGTTGGCCCCGCTACACCACCCCGTGGACGCGTCGCGGCGCGCGCGCACTTTGGTGCCCCATGCATCCTCGACGAGCCGGGTGTTGATCTGTTGGTCGTGCCACAGCGCTAACGCCACACTCGGCACACTGAAACCGACCGTGTCCAGCGATGATGAGCATGTCGCTCATCGCGGTCGCCGTGTCCAGAGGCGGTGTTGGAGCTGCGCCACGTTGTTGGCCCCCACGACGCACATGAACAGTTCCCGGTGGCGAGGAGGTCATGGGCCAACTCCTCCATTGGACTAGTCTACGCCACGTCGTCCCGATAGGTGTGCCCCACATGTCGGTTTCCCTGGTTTCCTGACCATATTCAAGCGTCAGTGCTCCACATTGCGCATTAGGCACAGAACATGTGGTTTTGTGCCCTGGTTCAAATGTGGTATAGTACCAAGTTGTTACCCTAGCACCAAGTGTGGTGGTTTTGGGTACGGTACCACCCTTTTCCTTTTCAAATAGTGAAGCATAACACTTGATTAAGTAGCCGGACGGTGTGCTAAATGTAGGTGTCCGACTGTTTGAAAGAATAATTGAGGTGTGCCCGGTCCGTGCCCGCATTTAGGGGTCCAACTTACCATGTTCCGGCAGTAGTAACTATACTAGTCCCTGCGTACTCCCTCTGTTTTTATTTACTCCACATTTTAGCTTTGCTCAAAGTCAAACTTTGTAAACTTTAACAAAGTTTATAGAGAGAAATAATAACATATACAATAACAAATCAATACCATTAGATTCATTATTGAATATACTTTCACATCATATAGATTTGCTATTGTAAATTTTCATATTTTTACTCTTAGTAGCAAGATGCCCGTGCGTTGCACGTAACATCAAGATGCATTTGTATGACTAGTTTATATTGTGAGAGAAAAGGATGAACTAGGGGAGGCCTTATTTGCAAATGTGGAGAGGTGTGTGGGTACCCTTTTGCAAAATTGCCATAGTTTCCTTCCTATCCGTCAGATATAAATCGGACGGCCTATATTACAGGATGGCAGGCACACCATCATCACCAACTCTGTTTTTTATAAGAGTCCGTCCGATTTATATCTGACGGATAGGAAGGAAACTATGGCAATTTTGCAAAAAGATACCTACACCCCTCTCCACATTTGTAAATAAGGCTTTCCCCCATTCATCCTTTTCTCCCACAAGATAAAGTACTCATACAAATGCATCTGGATGTTCCGTGCAACGCATGGGCATCTTGCTAGTGTAGATAAAAAGCAGAGTTGGTGATGAAGGTGTGCCTGCCATCCTGCAATATAGGTCGTCCGATCTATATCTAACGGATAGGAAGGAAACTATGACAATTTACCTGCACTCCTCTCCACATTTGCAGATAAGGCCTTCCCTCGTTCATCCTTTTCTCCCACAAGATCTTGATGTTCCGTGCAACACACGGGCGTCTTGCTAGTTTTCTATAAATTTGGTCAAATTTTATGAAGTTTGACTTCAGTCAAACCTAATATGCAGAGTAAATAAAAACAGAGGGAGTATCTTACTCCGTGAGCAAGACGGAAGGGAAAACGAGGCAACTTATTGTTTATTTGAGCCGTTCAAGTATAATCATGTGGCGTTGCTTATTTCTCATTCCTCTCCAACCCTCTTCTCCATCGATCATGCCGCCCTCCCGCATGCCTCATTTGAACATTCTGCCGAGTATCATTCGCATGTGGACCTTGACCATGCTTGTATTTCCAATGTTGTAATTTGTCCGACATGCATACAAACAAACGGTTCGTTTAAAGTTTCACTTTGCCTCCACTACGTGTCGCTTCCCGTCTTAGTTTTGACACCCCATTCGGTTCATGCCCCGACACATCTTGACGAGATCGATTGATGTTGAGAGATCAATTGCGTGTCGTGCAAGGAGATAAAGCTTTGGTCTATTTCTATGATAGAAATATCCACGGGGGGGGGGGGGGGGGGTCTATGGGGATCAGAGTGAGTATATTGTACATTCATAAGTGAAACGAACGTATTGTACCCACCCTAGTCCTCTTTCAATCCATCTCCGGACCCCGAGATGAAATTGAGAGAGAACGAGTGGGTGCATGTGTGATACCTAAGGCGGATTCAAAATTTTGAACCGGCGATCATAGCATCCGCAAATCATATATAAAGGGTATTCAATGTTCGTTTCGCTTTTGAACGTACAATATACTCCCTCCGATCCTTTCTAGTTTACACATAAGTTTTTATGTCTAGTCAAAGTATCTCTACTTTGATCAAACTTACAGAAAAAAGTATCAACATTCAACAACGCCCAATCAATATTGTTAGATTCGTACGTACTACTAGATTTGTATTCAAACAGAGATGGTTTCCAATTTGTTTTCAACCATGTCAATGTGTTTGTTCTCGCGCGTGCTCTTCCTACTAGGATTTCACCATGTATAGCCAGTACAATAGTAACTTTTTAAGCTCCCTATCCAATAGTACTAGTGGAGTACTGACAACATCTGTAGTAGAGTATGCAGTGCTCATAGTACTCCCTCCTTCCATTTATATAGGTCCTAAGAACAAGTCTAATAAGGCCTAGTCAGCATATACTTGATTTTATTGATTTTATTGTATGAGATGATCATGTTTTGTAACCAAGTTATCGGCAACTAGCAGGAGCCATATGGTTGTCGCTTTATTGTATGCAATGCAATCACCCTGTAATGCTTTACTTTATCACTAAGCGCTAGCGATAGTCGTAGAAGCATAAGATTGGCGAGACGACAATGATGCTACGATGGAGATCAAGGTGTCGCACCGGTGACGATGGTGATCATGGCGATGCTTCGGAGATGGAGATCACAAGCACAAGATGATGATGGCCATATCAGATCACTTATATTGATTGCATGTGATGTTTATCTTTTATGCATCTTATCTTGCTTTGATTGACGGTAGCATTATAAGATGATCTCTCACTAAATTTCAAGATAAAAGTGTTCTCCCTGAGTATGCACCGTTGCCAAAGTTCGTCGTGCCCAGACACCACGTGATGATCGGGTGTGATAAGCTCTACGTCCATCTACAACGGGTGCAAGCCAGTTTTGCACACGCAGAATACTTAGGTTAAACTTGACGAGCCTAGCATATGTAGATATGGCCTCGGAACACTGAGACCGAAAGGTCGAGCGTGAATCATATAGTAGATATGATCAACATAGTGATGTTCACCATTGAAAACTACTCCATTTCACGTGATGATCGGTTATGGTTTAGTTGATTTTGATCACGTGATCACTTAGAAGATTAGAGGGATGTCTTTCTAAGTGGGAGTTCTTAAGTAATATGATTAATTGAACTTAAATTTATCATGAACTTAGTACCTGATAGTATCTTGCTTGTTTATGTTTGATTGTAGATAGATGGCACGTGCTGTTGTTCCATTGAATTTTAATGCATTCCTTGAGAAAGCAAAGTTGAAAGATGATGGTATTAATTATACGGACTGGGCCCGTAACTTGAGGACTATCCTCATTGTTGCACAGAAGAATTACGTCCTGGAAGCACCGCTGGGTGCCAGGCCTGCTGCTGATGCAACTGACGACGTTAAGAACGTATGGCAGAGAAAAGCTGATGACTACTCGATAGTTCAATGTGCCATGCTTTACGGCTTAGAACCGGGTCTTCAACGACGTTTTGAACGTCATGGAGCATATGAGATGTTCCAGGAGTTGAAGCTAATATTTCAAGCAAATGCCCGGATTGAGAGATATGAAGTCTCCAATAAGTTCTATAGCTGCAAGATGGAGGAGAACAGTTCTGTCAGTGAGCATATACTCAAGATGTCTGGGTGTAATAATCACTTGATTCAACTGGGAGTTAATCTTCCGGATGATTGCGTCATTGACAGAATTCTCCAATCACTTCCACCTAGCTACAAGAGCTTTGTGATGAACTATATGCAAGTGATGGATAAGATAATTCCCAAGCTCTTCGCAATGCTAAAAGCTGCGGAGGTAGAAATCAAGAAGGAGCATCAAGTGTTGATGGTCAACAAGACCACTAGTTTCAAGAAAAAGGGCAAGGGGAAGAAGAAGGGGAACTTCAAGAAGAACAGCAAGCAAGTTGTTGCTCAGGAGAAGAAACCCAAGTCTGGACCTAAGCCTGAAACTGAGTGCTTCTACTGCAAGCAGACTGGTCACTGGAAGCGGAACTGCCCCAAGTATTTGGCGGATAAGAAGGATGGCAAGGTGAACAAAGGTATATGTGATATACATGTTATTGATGTGTACCATACTAGAGCTCGCAGTAGCACCTGGGTATTTGATACTGGTTCCGTTGCTAATATTTGCAACTCGAAATAGGGACTACGGATTAAGCGAACACTGGCGAAGGACGAGGTGACGATGCACGTGGGAAATGGTTCCAAAGTTGATGTGATCGCGGTCGGCACGCTACCTCTACATCTACCATCGGGATTAGTATTAGACCTAAATAAATGTTATTTGGTGCCAGTGTTGAGCATGAACATTATATCTGGATCTTGTTTGATGCGAGACGGTTATTCATTTAAATCAGAGAATAATGGTTGTTCTATTTATATGAGTAATATCTTTTATGGTCATGCACCCTTGAAGAGTGGTCTATTTTTGATGAATCTCGATAGTAGTGATACACATGTTCATAATGTTGAAGCCAAAAGATGCAGAGTTGATAATGATAGTGCAACTTATTTGTGGCACTACCGTTTAGGTCATATCGGTGTAAAACGCATGAAGAAACTCCATACTGATGGACTTTTGGAACCACTTGATTATGAATCACTTGGTACTTGCGAACCATGCCTCATGGGCAAGATGACTAAAATGCCATTCTCCGGTACTATGGAGAGAGCAACAGATTTGTTGGAAATCATACATACAGATGTATGTGGTCCAATGAATGTTGAAGCTCGTGGTGGATATCGTTATTTTCTCACCTTCACAGATGATTTAAGCAGATATGGGTATATCTACTTAATGAAACATAAGTCTGAAACATTTGAAAAGTTCAAAGAATTTCAGAGTGAAGTTGAAAATTGTCGTAACAAGAAAATAAAGTTTCTATGATCTGATCGTGGAGGAGAATATTTGAGTTACGAGTTTGGTTTACATTTGAAACAATGCGGAATAGTTTCGCAATTCACGCCACCCGGAACACCACAACGTAATGGTGTGTCCGAATGTCATAATCTTAATTTACTTGATATGGTGCGATCTATGATGTCTCTTACAGATTTACCGCTATCGTTTTGGGGTTATGCTTTAGAGACGGCTGCATTCACGTTAAATAGGGCACCATCAAAATCCGTTGAGACGACGCCTTATGAACTATGGTTTGGCAAGAAACCAAAGTTGTCGTTTCTGAAAGTTTGAGGCTGCGATGCTTATGTGAAAAAGCTTCAACCTGATAAGCTCGAACCCAAATCGGAGAAATGTGTCTTCATAGGATACCCGAAGGAGA
This sequence comes from Triticum monococcum, assembly GCA_034509565.1. Lineage (NCBI taxonomy): Eukaryota > Viridiplantae > Streptophyta > Magnoliopsida > Poales > Poaceae > Triticum > Triticum monococcum. The sequence continues at coordinate 87,930,855 of CM067845.1, read as the reverse complement.
CTGTTGGGTACACCTTCTATCACAGATCCGAAGGCAAGACATTTGTTGCTAAGAATGGATCCTTTCTAGAGAAGGAGTTTCTCTCGAAAGAAGTGAGTGGGAGGAAAGTAGAACTTGATGAGGTAACTGTACCTGCTCCCTTATTGGAAAGTAGTACATCACAGAAACCGGTTTCTGTGACACCTACACCAGTTAGTGAGGAAGCTAATGATGATGATCATGAAACTTCAGAACGCGTTACTACTAAACCTCGTAGATCAACCAGAGTAAGATCCGCACCAGAGTGGTACGGTAATCCTATTCTGGAAGTCATGCTACTAGATCATGATGAACCTACGAACTATGAAGAAGCAACGGTAAGCCCAGATTCCGCAAAATGGCTTGAAGCCATGAAATCTGAGATGGGATCCATGTATGAGAACAAAGTGTGGACTTTGGTTGACTTGCCCAATGATCGGCAAGCAATTGAAAATAAATGGATCTTCAAGAAGAAGACTGACGCTGACGGTAATGTTACTGTCTACAAAGCTCGACTTGTCGCAAAAGATTTTCAACAAGTTCAAGGAATTGACTACGATGAGACCTTCTCACCTGTAGTGATGCTTAAGTCTGTCTAAATCATGTTAGGAATTGCCGCATTTTATGATTATGAAATTTGGCATATGGATGTCAAAAATGCATTCCTGAATGGATTTCTGGAAGAAGAGTTGTATATGATGCAACTGGAAGGTTTTGTCGATCCAAAAGGAGCTAACAAAGTGTGCAAGCTCCAGCGATCCATTTATGGACTGGTGCAAGCATCTCGGAGTTGGAATAAACACTTTGATAGTGTGATCAAAGCATTTGGTTTTGTATAGACTTTTGGAGAAGCCTGTATTTACAAGAAAGTGAGTGGGAGCTCTGTAGCATTTCTGATATTATATGTGGATGACATATTGCTAATCGGAAATGATATAGAATTTCTGGATAGCATAAAGGGATACTTGAATAAGAGTTTTTCAATGAAAGACCTCGGTGAAGCTGCTTACATAGTGGGCATTAAGATCTATAGAGATAGATCAAGACGCTTAATTGGACTTTCACAAAGCACATACATTGGCAAAGTTTTGAAGAAGTTCAAAATGGATCAAGCAAAGAAAGGATTCTTGCATGTGTTACAAGGTGTGAAGTTGAGTAAGACACAATGCCCGACCACTGTAGAAGATAGAGAGAAAATGAAAGATGTTCCCTATGCTTCAGCCATAGGCTCTATCATGTATGCAATGCTGTGTACCAGACCTGATGTGTGCCTTGCTATAAGTCTAGTAGGGAGGTACCAAAGTAATCCAGGAGTGGATCACTGGACAGCGGTCAAGAACATCCTGAAATACCTGAAAAGGACTAAGGATATGTTTCTCGTATATGGAGGTGACAAAGAGCTCATCGTAAATGGTTACGTTGATGAAAGCTTTGACACTAATCCGGACGATTCTAAATCGCAAACCGCATACATATTTACATTAAACGGTGGAGCTGTCAGTTGGTGCAGTTCTAAACAAAGCGTCGTGGCGGGATCTACATGTGAAGCGGAGTACATAGCTGCTTCGGAAGCAGCAAACGAAGGAGTCTGGATGAAGGATTTCATATCCGATCTAGGTGTCATACCTAGTGCATCCGGTCCAATGAAAATCTTTTGTGACAATACTGGTGCAATTGCCTTGGCAAAGGAATCCAGATTTTACAAGAGAACCAAGCACATCAAGATACGCTTCAATTCCATCCGGGATCTAGTCCAGGTGGGAGACGTAGAGATTTGCAAGATACATACGGATCTGAATGTAGCAGACCCATTGACTAAGCCTCTTCCCCGAGCAAAACATGATCAGCACCAAGGCTCCATGGGTGTTAGAATCATTACTGTGTAATCTAGATTATTGAGTCTAGTGCAAGTGGGAGACTAAAGGAAATATGCCCTAGAGGCAATAATAAAGTTATTATTTATTTCCTTATATCATGATAAATGTTTATTATTCATGCTAGAATTGTATTAACCGGAAACGTAATACTTGTGTGAATACATAGACAAACAAAGTGTCACTAGTATGCCTCTACTTGACTAGCTCGTTAATCAAAGATGGTTATGTTTCCTAACCATAGACATGAGATGTCATTTGATTAACGGGATCACATCATTAGGAGAATGATGTGATTGACATGATCCATTCCATTAGCTTAGCACCCGATCGTTTAGTATGTTGCTATTGCTTTCTTCATGACTTATACATCTTCCTATGACTATGAGATTATGCAACTCCCGTTTACCAGAGGAACACTTTGTGTGCTACCAAACGTCACAACGTAACTGGGTGATTATAAAGGTGCCCTACAGGTGTCTCCAAAGGTACATGTTGGGTTGGCGTATTTCGAGATTAGGATTTGTTGCTCCGATTGTCGGAGAGGTATCTCTGGGCCCTCTCGGTAATACACATCACTTAAGCCTTGCAAGCAATGCAACTAATAAGTTAGTTGCAAGATGATGTATTATGGAACGAGTAAATGGACTTGCCGGTAACGAGATTGAACTAGGTATTGAGATACCGATGATCGAATCTCAGGCAAGTAACATACCGATGACAAAGGGAACAACGTATGTTGTTATGCGGTCTGACCGATAAAGATCTTCGTAGAATATGTAGGAGCCAATATGAGCATCCAGGTTTTGCTATTGGATATTGACCGGAGACGTGTCTCGGTCATGTCTACATTGTTCTCGAACCCGTAGGGTCCGCACGCTTAACGTTAAGATGACAGTTTCATTATGAGTTTATATATTTTGATGTACCGAAGGTTGTTCAGAATCCCGGATGTGGTCACGGACTTGACGAGGAGTCTCGAAATTGTCGAGACATAAAGATCGATATATTGGACGACTATATTTGGACACCGGAAAGGTTCCGGGTAAGATTGGGACAATACCGGATCACCGGGATGTTATTGGAACCCCCTGGGAGGTATATGGGCCTTATTGGGCCTTAGTGGAAAGGAGGGGAAAGGAGCAAGGGAGGGGGCGCGCCCCCAAGCCCAATCCGAATTGGGAGGGGGGCTGGCCCCCCTTTCCTTCCTCCCTCCTTCCTCTTCCTTCCCTCTCCTACTCCTAATGGGAAAAAGGGGAGTCCTACTCCCGGTGGGAGTTGGACTCCCCCCCTTGGGCGCGCCACCCTCCTTGGCCGCCCCCTCCTCCACTCCTTTATATACGAGGGTAGGGTGCACCCCAGAGACACAACAATTGATCATTGATATCTTAGCCGTGTGCGGTGCCCCCCTCCACCATAATCCTCGATAATATTGTAGTGGTGCTTAGGGGAAGCCCTGCGACGGTAGAACATCAAGATCATCACCACGCCGTCGTGCTGACGGAACTCATCCCCGACACTTTGCTGGACCGGAGTCCGGGGATCGTCATTGAGCTGAACATGTGCAAAAACTCGGAGGTGCCGTAGTTTCGGTGCTTGATCGGTCGGGTCGTGAAGACGTACGACTACATCAACCGCGTTGTTATAATGCTTCCGCTTCCGGTCTACGAGGGTACGTAGACGACACTCTCTCCTCTCGTTGCTGTGCATCACCATGATCTTGCATGTGCGTAGGAATTTTTTTGAAATTACCATGTTCCCCAACACTATTTACACCAGAGCCTTCACTGCTCGGCCTACGCCAGCCACTGCCCCAAAATCACACCTCCTCTCCAGCCCATTCCCCCACCTTTCGATCCCCTAGCCCGCATCAAGCATCCCCTAGTTTGCCGGAAAGCCATGTTGCGCCGCAACATCACGTACTAAAAGATGCTGACGCCGGAGCGCCGCGTAGAAATCGCGGCGGCGGTCGGATCCACAGACCTCCGTTCCCAAGATCGCTTTGCAGTGGGCCAATCCCTGAGTTCTCTGGAGCCAAGCTACGAGGAGGAGTGTCGGTGTCAAAACCGGCGGATCTCGGGTAGGGGGTCCCGAACTGTGCGTCTAAGGCGGATGGTAACAGGAGGCAGGGGACACAATGTTTTACCCAGGTTCGGGCCCTCTTGATGGAGGTAAAACCCTACGTCCTGCTTGATTGATATTGATGATATAGGTAGTACAAGAGTAGATCTACCACGAGATCAGAGAGGCTAAACCCTAGAAGCTAGCCTATGGTATGATTGTGTTGGAAATATGCCCTAGAGGCAATAATAAATTGATTATTATTATATTTCCTTGTTCATGATAATCGTTTATTATCCATGCTAGAATTGTATTGATAGGAAACTCAGATACATGTGTGGATACATAGACAACACCATGTCCCTAGTAAGCCTCTAGTTGACTAGCTCGTTGATCAATAGATGGTTACGGTTTCCTGACCATGGACATTGGATGTCGTTGATAACGGGATCACATCATTAGGAGAATGATGTGATGGACAAGACCCAATCCTAAGCCTAGCACAAGATCATGTAGTTCGTATGCTAAAGCTTTTCTAATGTCAAGTATCATTTCCTTAGACCATGAGATTGTGCAACTCCCGGATACCGTAGGAATACTTTGGGTGTGCCAAACGTCACAACGTACCTGGGTGACTATAAAGGTGCACTATGGGTATCTCCGAAAGTGTCTGTTGGGTTGGCACGAATCGAGACTGGGATTTGTCACTCCGTGTAAACAGAGAGGTATCTCTGGGCCCACTCGGTAGGACATCATCATAATGTGCACAATGTGATCAAGGAGTTGATCACGGGATGATGTGTTACAGAACGAGTAAAGAGACTTGCCGGTAACGAGATTGAACAAGGTATCGGGATACCGACGATCGAATCTCGGGCAAGTATCGTACCGATAGACAAAGGGATTTGTATACGGGATTGATTAAGTCCTTGACATCGTGTTTCATCCGATGAGATCATCGTAGAACATGTGGGAGCCAACATGGGTATCCAGATCCCGCTGTTGGTTATTGACCGGAGAACGTCTCGGTCATGTCTACATGGTTCCCGAACCCGTAGGGTCTACACACTTAAGGTTCGATGACACTAGGGTTATAAAGGAAGTTTGTATGTGGTTACCAAATGTTGTTCGGAGTCCAGGATGAGATCCCGGATGTCACGAGGAGTTCCGGAATGGTCCGGAGGTAAAGATTTATATATGGGAAGTCCTGTTTTGGTCACCGGAAAAGTTTTGGGGTTTATCGGTAACGTACCGGGACCACCGGGAGGGTCCCGGGGGTCCACCAAGTGGGGCCACAAGCCCCAGAGGGCTGCATGGGCCAAGTGTGTGAGGGGACCAGCCCCAGATGGGCTGGTGCACCCCCCACCTAGGACCAATGCGCAAGGAAGAGGGAAGGGGGGCAAACCCTAGGGCAGATGGGCCCTAAGGCCCATACCTGGTGCGCCTCCCTCTCCCCTCCCCTTGGCCGCCCCACCAGATGGGATCTGGGCTGGCCGCCGCCCCTAGGGTGGAACCCTAGGTGGGGCGCAGCCCCCTCCCTCTCCCCTATATATAGTTGAGGTCTTTGGGGCTGCCAACATATGAGTTCTGACCTCTCCATGGCACAACCCTACTTCTCTTTCTCGTCGTCTCTCGTAGTGCTTGGCAAAGCCCTGCTGGATCACCACGCTCCTCCACCACCACCACGCCGTTGTGCTGCTACTGGATGGAGTCTTCCTCAACCTCTCCCTCTCTCCTTGCTGGATCAAGGCATGGGAGACGTCGTCGGGCTGTACGTGTGTTGAACGCGGAGGTGCCGTCCGTTCGGCACTAGGATCTCCGGTGATTTGGATCACGACGAGTACGACTCCTTCAGCCCCGTTCTCTTGAATGCTTCCGCTTAGCGATCTACAAGGGTATGTAGATGCACTCTCCTTCCCCTCGTTTGCTGGTCTCTCCATAGATAGATCTTGGTGACACTTAGGAATTTTTTTGAATTTCTGCTACGTTCCCCAACAGATTGTATGTTGTCCTACGGACTAAAACCCTCCGATTTATATAGACACCGGAGAGGTTAGGGTTACACAAGGTCGGTTACAAAGGAGGAGATACACATATCCGTATTTCCTAGCTTGCCTACCACGCCAAGTAGAGTCCCATCCGGACACGAGACGAAGTCTTCAATCTTGTATCTTCATAGTCTAACAGTCCGGCTGTCCGGAGACCCCCTAATCCAGGACTCCCTCAGTAGCCCCTGAACCAGGCTTTCAATGACGATGAGTCCGGCGTGCAGTGTTGTCTTCGGCATTGCAAGGTGGGTTCCTCCTCCGAATACACCACAGAAGAATTTGAATACAATGATAGTGTCCGACCCTGCAAAATAAGTTCCACATACCACCGTAGAGAGAATAATATTTCCACAAATCTAATTTGCTGACTTGTTTTGGCAACACGACATTATGTCACGGCCCGGGGATTATTCGAACCGTTTCCTTTAACTAGCCCCGCACATAACGCGAGGCAGTTTTTTGACACGTCTTGTCAAAGCAGAGATCGTGTCCCCTTATCACGGGATTCTCATCAATACGGGTGTGGGTAACCCAACCGCGCCATCGATTACGGCACTTGGGGGACAAGCGAGTTTTACCAGGCTAGTGGGGACGCTCGAGGGCTCCTTTGTGGAGACCATAAAGGGGTGGCAGTCGGGGTGGTTCTACATCACCGAGCCGTGTGACCCTACATGGGTAGCGGCCCCCGAGTTCCGATCTGGCTTCCCCATACGGCTCACCTCCTGGCAAGAGAAGGACCTGTCCTGGGGTAGTTCGGGAGAGCTGACCGGACTCCAAACATGTATTCAAAACATGGTCAACAAGAAGCTCAAACTCGTCAATGTAGTCCAGGTCATGCTCAACCGCCGGATCCTCCCGTGCCAACAACGGGCCTTCAACTTGTGGGAGTTCGACCCGATGCATCACCGAACTCTGAGCAGGCTCTTCGACACAACTCATGAAGATGCCTGGAGGGTGCTGTTCAAGAGCGCCGAGGTCCCCCTCCCACTACTGAGGATCGCGGATTCAACGCGAAGCGCCAAGCCAGCGCGGTAAGCTGCTTTACCTCTTACAGGATACTTGTTTTTCATAGCTTGACTCCATGCGGGATCTAAACTCCCGTACCTTTGACAGGACTAGCAGGAGACGGCTGGGCAGATTGACTGTCCGGCTCCTTTGCCCGAAGGCCCAGCAGACGCTCTTCTGACGAAGATGTTGACCCCGGCTCCTTATATGGTGCCGGAGAAGACCAAGAAGGCCAAGGGAACCCGAAAGAGTTCCCGGTGCCAGGCGTCATCGGACTCACCATCCGAGGACTCTACGACGCAATCCTCCCTCGAAGACGAGGAGGCAGAAGAAGATGCTCCCCCTCCAGATGGGGGAGACAAGATAAGGAAGGCCGCCCCAACTAGGGAGGCCGAAGGGTCCAAGAAGGGAAGGACTCTCCTTCCTGATAGCTCTACCACCGCCGCCGATGGCGAAGACGAGTGGCTGCCCAGGGTTAGACCCCTGGGGAAGTCGTAAGTATTCAGATACCAGAGTCACTCATAGCACCCCTTTTTCTCACTACTTTACCTAACGCCGAATGTGATAATGCAGGCCGCCCCGAGCCCGTATCGATGTATCATCGGACGACTCCCTGGGCTCGTTGGATATGGATAGCGATCCAATTCCGACCGCCACCTCCCCCCATCATGCGGACGACGCCGAGGTGCTATCTCAAGAGGCACCGGGTCGAGGGGAGATAGTCCCGGAGGCGCCTCAAGGCGGCCTCCCAGACTCCGGGAGTAGAGGGGACAAGGCCCCTGAGGGCTCCGAGTTCGGCCCTCAGCCGAACACCGCGCCGGAACCTCCAGTGGTTCCGGACTCGGGCAGGCGGCCTCCTTCTAAGAGGGGCAAGACGCCTGCACTGGTGACCTCTGTCCATCCAGAGGCGCTGGACAATCTGCTGGAAGCTCTTCACAACGCTTCCATCGACGAGGAGCACCGCACTATTATGAGTGCGGTGATCCAGAAGGTTCAGTCCGCTAAAAGCGGATTGACTGAAGCCTGTGCCAGCCTTCTAACAGGCTTTTAGGTAAGTGTAAAAATGTAGGAAATTTTTTAGCGCATAGACAGTAGCCCCTGATGCTCTGTTCGGTGTTCACAAAGAAAAGCCGAACAGAGGATCAAACAATACCGCAGGAGTCTAATATGAGTATGTCAATATGCATATGCAGGCTTCGCTGCTGGCGTCTGCCGCACTGACTGCGGAGGTCGTCGTACTGATGCAGGACCTTAAAGGGTTCCAGGACGAGCTCGGCCTTACCAAGAGGCAGCTCGAGGAGAATAAAGGTAAGTAGTACCTAGTCTATGGATATGTATGAAAAGAATGCGATTGCAAAATGACAGGATCATCATGAATTTGCCAGGGGCCGTGACCGAAGTGGCGACCCTAAAGCAAGCGCTGTCCGAGGCCGAAGATAAAGCGGCCAGGGAGTGCACCGAGCGAGAAAAGCAAGAGGCTCGGGTGGGCGAGGTGCAGCAAGAGCTCCAGGCTCTCATGACGAAGCACGAGGTGTTGGAGCTTGACTCGAAGACGTGAGAGTCTGAGCTTGCCGTGGCCCTCGAGAGCGCAAAAAGTGCCAAGGCCGAAGCCCAAAAGGCCCTCCAGGAGATCGGCGCAATGAAGAAGATAGCAGAGGGTAAGGCATTCTATATGCAAAGAAAGCATGTAAAAGTAAATTACCGATTACTTACCTGAATCCGGAGCTCTCCAGGAGCATTCGCAGATTTGCCCTGCAGCGTGTCTGATGCCGCGAAGTTTTACTGGGCCGAGGATGGAAGCTCGATGGAGAAGTTGTTTTGGGCCCAGTATACTGGGACTGAACACCCCGTGTCTGTGAGCGACCAGCTGAAGCAGCTGGTCGAGCTACATAAGGCGGCCGAACAGGCCATGAAGGGCTTTATAGTCCGGCTGTGGCCTGGTGACGCCCTTCCGAACAACTTCTTCGGCCTGGTGAGGTGGCTTGTGGATGCCTGCCCGTGGCTGGAGGTCGTCAAGCGATCCGTATGCATTGAAGGTGCACGCCGGGCTTTCGCCCGTGTGAAATTGCAATGGGTCAAGCTAGACGCCGTGAAGCTAATCAAGGAAGGGCCGCCGGAGGGCAAGGAGCATCGCCACCCTGAGATGTACTACAAGGGTGTTCTGCCGGGTGCCCGTCTCATAGCGGACGAGTGCACAAAAGATGTAATATTTGAGTAAAACTTGCTCGTGTGATCCTGTATTATGAAAACTTGTTTCATATGCGCTATGCAACGCTTGTTTGAATTTAAAATATTACCTTCTGTTTGGCTGTTTATCCAATCTGAGAGATGGCTAGTCCTCGGCTTCTGCCCCCATGCCGCGAGTGCTGGGGTGTTCGGGATAAACCTGAGTACTCTTGTTCCCATTTTTGGGTCCTTCGAGGGAGGTGCTCAACACAACGAACAAGGCAACCAGACTAATAATGCTTTATCACTCCCACTTAGCCATAGAATTCTATAATTTTAAATTTCGGCGAAGCCCCTGGTATTCGGAAGGCCGAATTTGGGGCGTGATACACGCCTTTAAGCCAGACAGGGCCGGCCCCTCGCTCTAAGCGGCATAAGTCTTTAGGGACTCGAAACCTCGCCGAACAGCGACCAGTCTCTCGCCTTATCATGACAGTCAGTTTTAGCTTTCTCTACTAAGGTGCTTAACCCAGCAGAACCGGGGCAAAATCGCAGTAGTTCTCCTAGCGCTACCTTAGCCGATAGAGCAGAATGTAAGGTACCAAAACATAGGAGCCGGGCAAACCCAACATTTGACCAAAGACATGATTCGGAGCTGATGCATATAATGCTATAAGTTCGGGTGCCGCACTTGTGAAAGTGTTTGGACTTTTCACACCATATTGTGGGGTACGTAAGCCCCTAGTGTATTGGTCGTACCAAAGTGTACGGTTGCAAGGTGTAACACCCTCGATGCGACTATATCTCCCACGTGTTGAGGCACGACTTAGAGGCATAATCGCATTGAAGGCATATGTCGCAAGTTAGGCAATCTTCACAACATCCCATGTAATATAATTAATAAAAGGGGAGATAACATAGTTGGCTTACACTCGCCACGTCAATCAAGTACATAAATAGCATTACATCATTCAAACACTCATGGCCCGACTATGGCGCCAAAATAAAAGACAACCCAACATGCGACACGGTCCCGATCACCCCAACTGGGCACCACTACTGATCATCAGGAAAAAGAAACATAGTATCGCTGAGAGTCCTCGTCAAACTCCCGCTTGAGCTCAAGCGTGCCATCTGGAACTGTATCATCAGGCCCTGCATCTGGTGTAATAGTAATCTGTGAGCCACAGGGACTCAGCAATCTCGCACCCTCGCGATCAAGACTATTTAAGCTTAATAGGAAAGGCAAGGTAAATATATGTGGAGCTGCAACAAGCGACTAGCATATATGGTGGCTATCCTATTCGCAAAAGAGAGCGAGAAGAGAAGGCAAAGCGCGAACGCATAACTAAAGAGGTCATCCTGCGCAAACATTACTCCAACACCGTGTCCACTTCCTGGACTCCGCCGAGAAGAGGCCATCACGGTAACTCAAACAGTTGATTCATTTTAATTAGGTTAATGTTTAAGTTATCTACAACCGGACATTAACAAATTCCCATCTGCCCATAACCGCGGGCACGGCTTTCGAAAGTTTAAATCCCTGCAGGGGAGTCCCAACTTAGCCCATGACAAGCTCTCACGGTCAACGAAGGAATAGACCTCCTCCCGAGACATTCCGATCAGACTCGGCATCCCGGTTCTTCAAGACAACTCCGACAATGGTAAAACAAGACCAGCAACACCACCTGCTGTGCTGACAAATCCCGATAGGAGCTGCACATATCTCGTTCTCAGGGCACACCAGATAAGCTAAGCATACGGGAGCCAACATAACCCAAGTTTAAAGGGACGGCCCCGCACGGTGCTCTAGGTTGGACCAACGCTCAGAGGAGCACTGGCCTGGGGGTTTAAAAATAAGATGACCCTTGAGTCCGTGAAACCCAAGGGAAAAGGCTAGGTGGGAAATGGTAAAACCGAGGTTGGGCATTGCTGGAGGAGTTTTATTCAAGGCGGACTGTCAAGGGGTTCCCATTATAACCCAACCGCGTAAGGAACGCAAAATCCGGGAACATAACACCGATATGACGGAAACTAGGGCGGCAAGAGTGGAAAAACACTAGGCGAGAGGCCGAGCCTTCCACCCTTTACCAAGATTATAGATGCATTAAGATAACATGGCAATATAATGACATCCCAACAAGTAAATAAATGTTCCAACAAGGAACGGTCTCCAATCTTCACCTGCAACTAGGAACGCTATAAGAGGGGCTGAGCAAAGCGGTAACATAGCCAATCAATGGTTTGCTAGGACATGGTGGGTTAGAGGCTGAACATGGCAATTTGGGAGGCTTGAAAACAAGTGGTAGGCATCGTAGCATTGGCATAGCAAAAGAGCGAGCATCTAGCAAAGCAAAGATAGTAGTGATTTCGAGGGTATGATCATCTTGCCTGCAAAGTTGTCAGAGTTGACTGGATCCTCGAAAGGAAACTCAACGGGCTCCTTGTTAGCGAACTCGTCTCCCGGCTCTACTCAAACAATACAAACAAGCAACAAGGACACAATCAACCATGTGCAAGGATCAAACAATATGATGCAAACATGGTATGCTATGCGGGATGCAATGCGGGGTGCATATGCAAGATATGACAAGGAAAGCATGACCCTGGCCTCAACTTGGAAAACCAAGTGTGCCACTGGAAAGATGAGATGAAATCGCTTGAAAACAATATAAAGATCACCGGAATTGGAGTTACGGTTTGGAAATGGCAAGCAATTCAAATATGACACCGGTCTGCGATTTACAGCAAGTAGCCATCTAAATGCAATGAGATGAACATGCTACAGCACCCAAACATGGCATCAAAATGCATGGCAGGGATGCATTCAAGATGCTTAACAAAAGTCTAGCACTGAGCTACGGCCAATTCATCCATTAACAGGTTCAAACAAGCATGGCAAAAATGCATATGGTAAACAGATCTCAGACTTAGTGAAATTAACACTTGTCTGGAATTTCAGATCAGGTAGCACTCTTCGGAGCAACAAAACTACATGCTACACAACTTGAACATGACAAAGTAAAGCATGTCATGGAGCTACTCATAGAGCTTAACAAAAGTCCCCTAGTGACCTTGAGCCAAAAGGGATCACAGAATACATTTGCAAGCATGTGAACATAGCAAAAACATAATCAGTTTTCAGACTTAGTGAAAACTGGGACATGCTGAAACATAACTCAAGTAGGCATGTTTACGAGCTCGATGCACTCACTACGGAGCAAGTCATGAAAAGATAAGCATACATCTATCAAGAACACACAAAATGCAAGCTAGACATGGCAAGAACAATAACATAGCATGCACGGATCAACTACAACATCCTCGGCGAAATTGCAAACAAGTTGACAACCTGCCCAGATTCACAAAGTAGCAAAAGTAGAGCTCGATTGACTCAAGCTAGGGTGCTCCATAATTGCAAACAAAGACATGGATGGATAGAGCACTACAAGATTAACAAAACATCCTTACTGATTATCCTCAAAAGAGGCCCGGATCACTAGGAAACAGCATGAACATATGGCATCATGAACTAAACAGCTCAAGGACTTAGTGGAAATGCTAAGTCCCTGAAAACAGAATTACCAAGTGCCTCACTTTGCAAGCTTCTGCTAGTCACCACACACATCACAAAAATACATGGGTTGCACCTCTGGAAAGATGGCAAAACCCTTAACAAAACATATGTAGAGCTCATGGGCATATCATGCACACAAAAATCATGGCAAAAATGACAAATAGCTAAATGGAGTAGCAGATCTGACAATTATCTTAAGTAGCCCTCTTCTAACAGCATTTCGGGCATCAACATGAACTCAAATGAAAATGATGCAATGGAATGAAATGATGTGCTCTTTGAGACGAACAATTTGATATGCTATATGCCAAAAACGGAGCTACGGATGTGCAGATATATGATGATGAAGATGGGCACATGGATTAGGGTTAGAGATAAAAGTCAACCCTCGGGATATTTCAGATCTGGATCTGGCCGAGCACGGAATCGAGGATCGCCGGCCGGACTCACCGGAGATCGAGGTGGCGCGGCGCCTCCGGGGACTTGCCGGAGGGGTCGCCGGTCCTCTCCCGCGGCGGCAGCGGCGAGGACGGGCGCCGAGGCGACGGCGGCCAGGGCGGCGAACACCGGCGTCGAGGTGGCGCGGCGGCTCCGGGCGGTGATGGCGGGGCAGCGGAGCTGTGGAGGTGCGGCGCCGACGCGGTGGCGGCAGGGAGCCGGTGAGCGGCGCGGGAGGAAGGAGAAGGGGTCGGGCGGCGGCAGAGGAGACCCTGGCCACGGGGGCTCTCCTCGGGCCCGGCGGGCCGCGGGCGGTGGCGGCGGCGACCTGCCACGTGGCGGCTTCTGGTTGGCGCGGGCGGCGGAGCGGACGCGTCCGGTCTGTCCGGACTTGTCCGGCGGCGGCGGAGGAGAAATTTTAGGGTTAGGGTGAGATAAGATCCGCGAATTTCGGGAGGGGTTCTATTTATAGAGTTAGGAGGAGCTAGGGAGCTCCAAATGGAGTGCGGTTTTTGGCCACACGATCGTGATTGAACGCTCTAGGTGATGGAGCAAGTTTAGGTGGGTTTTGGGCCAAATTGGAAGGGTGTTGGGCTGCAACACACACGAGGCCTTCTCGGTCCCTCGGTTAACCGTTGGAGGATCAAACGAAGTCCAAATGGTACGAAACTTGACAGGCGGTCTACCGGTAGTAAACCAAGGCCGCTTGGCAAGTCTCGGTCCAATCCGGAAATGTTTAATCCTCACACATGAAAGAAAGGTAGAAATGACCACCGGAGGAGAACGAAGCGCCGGAATGCAAAACGGACAACGGGGAAAATGCTCGAAAGCATGAGATGAACATGTATGCAAATGCAATGCACATGATGACATGATATGAGATGCATGACGATGATAACAACACACGGAGACAAAGACCCGAACCCGAGAAAATAAAATAACTTAAGGCCGGAAACGGCAAGAGTTGGATTACATATTGGGAAAGTTACATCCGGGGTGTTACAACACTCCACCACTATGAAAGGATCTCGTCCCGAGATCTAGGACTGAAAGAACGCCAGGTACTCAGAACGGAGGTGATCCTCGCGTTCCCAGGTAGCTTCACGGTCGGAATGATGTGACCACTTGACTTTGAGGAACTTGATCGACTTGTTGCGAGTCTTGCATTCAGTCTCTTCAAGGATAGCAACGGGGTGCTCACGATAGGAGAGATCTTCTTGGAGCTCAATGTCCTCAAAGTTGACGGTACGGTCAGGAGTCTTGAAGCACTTTCGGAGCTGAGAGACATGGAACACATCATGAACATTTGCAAAGTTTGAAGGAAGCTCGAGTTGATAGGCCAAATCACCTCTCTTGCTGACAATCTTGAAAGGTCCCATGTATCTGGGGGCAAGCTTCCCTTTGATACCGAAGCGACGAGTGCCTTTCATAGGAGAGACGCGGAGGTAAACATGATCTCCGATCTCGAAAGCCAAATCGCGGTGCCTACTATCATAGTAGCTCTTCTGACAGGATTGGGCTGCTTTGAGGTTATCTCGAATGACTTTGCACATTTCCTCTGCCTTTGTGATTAAGTCATTTCCCAAAAGCTGATGTTCACCGGTTTCGGACCAGTTGAGAGGGGTACGACACTTCCTGCCATACAAAATTTCAAATGGGGCCTTGCCCGAACTTGCTTGAAAACTGTTGTTGTAGGAGAATTCAGCATAAGGAAGACAATCCTCCCACTTCATGCCAAAGGTGATCACACAAGCCCTGAGCATATCTTCAAGAATCTGGTTGACACGCTCGACTTGACCGCTAGTTTGAGGATGGAAAGCTGTGCTGAAGCGGATGTTGGTGCCCATGGCCTTCTGAAATGAATCCCAAAACTTGGAGGTAAAGATGCTGCCACGGTCTGAAGAGATCACTTGAGGAATACCGTGCAGAGAGACAATTCGAGAGGTATAGAGTTCCGCCAATTGAGCTGCAGTGATTGACTCTTTGATAGGCAGAAAGTGAGGCACTTTGGTGAGTTTGTCAATGACAACGAATATAGCATCATTGCCACGCTTGGACTTTGGAAACCCAGTCACGAAGTCCATCTCAATGTGGTCAAACTTCCATTCTGGAATGGCAAGAGGTTGGAGGAGACCCGCTGGACTTTGGTGTTCTGCCTTCACTCTTCTGCAGACATCACACTCATTCACAAACTGAGCAATCTCGCGCTTCATTCGAGTCCACCAATAAGCCTGCTTAAGGTCCTGATACATCTTCGTGCTCCCAGGGTGGATGGAGAGGAGAGAATTGTGAGCCTCATTCATGATCACTTTACGAAGTTCACCTTTGGGCACAACAATACGATCCTCAAAGAAGAGAGTGTCCTTGTCATCAAGGCGGTAGCACTTGTACTTGGGTTGACTCTTGGCAATCCCAATATTCACCTTTTTCACCATAGCATCAAGAAGCTGGGCTTGGCGAATCTGGTCTTCTAAGGTAGGAGAGACTTGAAGGTTGGCGAGGAAACCTTGAGGAACAACTTGCAGATTAAGTTTGCGGAAAGCTTCACAAAGCTCGGGTTGATAAGGCTTGAGAATCAGACTGTTGCAATAAGCTTTCCTGCTCAATGCGTCAGCAATCACATTGGCCTTGCCTAGAGTATACTCGATACTCGGATTATACTCTTGAATCATTTCGACCCATCGAGTCTGCCTGAGGTTGAGATTAGGCTGAGTGAAGATGTACTTGAGACTCTTGTGATCAGTGAAAATGTCCACTTTTCTTCCCAATAAGAGATGTCTCCAAGTCAAAAGAGCATGCACAACTGCCGCCAACTCGAGATCATGAGTGGGGTAGTTCTTATCATTAGGCTTCAACTGGCGAGAGGTATAAGCAACAACTTTCTTCTCTTGCATCAACACTGCGCCAAGACCTTGGAGAGAGGCATCACAAAAGACCTCGTATGGTTTGGATTCATCAGGCGGAGTCAGAACTGGAGCAGTGATCAATTTCTCTTTCAAAGTGTTGAAAGCAATGTCACACCCCGGAGACCAAACGTACTTGACGTGCTTCTAGAGAAGATTTGAGAGAGGCTTCACGATCTTAGAAAAGTTTTTAACGAATCTTCGACAGTAGCTTGCGAGACCGAGGAAGCTACGGAGTTGCTTCACGTTCTGAGGAGGTTCCCAATTCACAATTGCAGACACCTTCTCAGGATTCACGGCAATGCCCTTGGCAGAGATGATATGACCAAGATAAAGAACTTCATCGAGCCAAAATTCACACTTGGAGAACTTAGCGTAGAACTGGTGTTCTCTGAGCTTATCAAGCACCAAACGCAAGTGCTTGGCATGATCTTCCGTGTTCTTCGAGAAAACTAGAATGTTGTCGAGATAGACCAAAACGAAGTCATTTGTGTAGGCATTGAACATGAAGTTCATCATGCGAGAGAACGTCGGAGGAGCATTGACGAGGCCAAAAGACATCACAGTGTATTCATATGAACCATAGCTTGTCCTGAAAGCCGTCTTGGGAATATCTTGCTCATGGATTCGAATCTAATGATAACCCATACGGAGATCAAGCTTGGAGAATACTTGGGCACCTTGGAGTTGTTCGAACGGCTCATTGATGTTGGGAAGTGGGTATTTGTTCTTGATGGTCTTCTTGTTCAATGGACGGTAATCAACACAAAGTCGGTCCGTTCCATCCTTCTTCTTCACAAAAAGAACACCACAACCCCACGGAGAAGAACTAGGCCGGATGAGACCCATTCTTTCTTGAACATCGAGTTGCTTCTTCAGCTCCTTCAACTCTTCTGGTCCGAGCTTGTAAGGACGCTTGCACCCAGGTTCCGTACCGGGCTCAAGATCGATGACGAATTCAACTGGCCGGTGCGGAGGCATTCCTGGAAGCTCTTCTAGAAAGACGTCCTGATAATCGCAAATGACTGGAATCTGCGAGATAGCATCCAATTCACCCTTCTCATTGAGAGAAAACAGACGGATGGTATTGTCATTCGCGGCAAAGATAGTTACATCCTCAGACGAATGAGTCAATTGAATCTGCCTGGCTGCACAATCAAGCGGAGCCTTGTGCTTAGAAAGCCAATCCATTGCAAGAATAAGATCAATATCCGAGTTACCAAGAACCATTGGAGAAGCCAGAAACTTGAAATCACCCATCATGATAGAAACATCCGGGACTATTGAAGTAGCCCTCATAGACTTAGCCGGAGAAACCACTCCCATAGGTTTACCCAACATTTGCGAAACGAAGTCATGCTTAGAAACAAATGATCTTGACATGAAACAATGCGATGCACCAGTGTCAAAAAGAACTTTTGCGGGAATAGAGTTAACTAGAAAGTTACCCATGATAACATCTGATGAATCCTCTGCCTGAGCTGCATTCAGCAAGTTGACCTTAGCGTGCTTGGGGTTATGCTTGACCACAACTGTACTTACCGATCTGACAGGAGGAGGAGGAAGACGCCTCTGGTTGAAACACTTGTTGGCATAGTGACCCTTTTGTTGGCACTTGTTGCACGTGACCTCTGAAAGCGGACGGTGGTACGGAGCACTTGATCTTGGAGCTTGAGACGAAGTCTTGTTCTGAAAGCCAGGGTTGGGTGGGTGGGAAGAACCACTGCCACCTTTGCTCTTCTGATACGGCTGACGGAACGGAGGAGGAGGAAGCCAATACTTCTGCTGCTTGGCCACTTGAGTAGAGGAAGAAAGAGTAGTGTCTCTGACTCGCTTCTTGGAAGCATCACACCTCAGTTGAGCGCCCTCTTGCTTCAGTGCCATGTTGTAGAACTCATCGTATCTCAAGGGCTCAAAGAGGACAAGAGCTAGCTGAATTTCTTCTCTGAGACCACCCCTGAACTGGTATATCATGCTCTTCTCATCAGGGACGCCCTACTTGGCAAAGCGGGCGAGCTTCTGGAACAACTTGTTGTAGTCATAGACATACAAAGAGCCTTGCTTCAGGTTGCGGAATTCCTCATGCTTGCTTTCAGTCACACTCCGAGGGATATGATGAGCTCGAAAATCTTGACGGAATTCATCCCAAGTGATCACACGTCCACCTCTGGAATCCTTGTACTGCTGGAACCACTCTGCAGCTTGATCTTTGAGTTGGAAGGAAGAGAACTTGACGAAGTCCTCAGGCCTGACGTTACTGCACTCGAAATGCTTGCACAAATCCACAAGCCAATCGTCAGCATCAGTTGCCTCAACACAATTGCTGAAAGTCTTTGGCCCATTAGCAATGAACTGGTTGAGTGTAGCAAAGTGATTCTGATTGTTGCCTTGGTTCCCTTGGTTGCCTTGATTGCGCTCTTGAAGAATTTGCATGATCAACTGCGTGTTTGCATTGGTTGCGGCCATCACAGCTTGCCATGCCTCCGGAGGAGGTGGAGGTGGTGGCGGATCTTGATTCTGATTCTGATTGGTGCTCTTAGCGGGAGCCATGCTAAAGAGGTTGACCACCGTTAGCACATAGACAGATAAAATGAAGCTGAATCCAACGGAATGAAAATAGCAACATAAGTCTTCACATCCGAACAAAATGAACGAATGCATTCCTCTTGAAATGGTAACATATCCATAAATTGAGAAGCCACATAGAATTTAGGTAGAGAAATAAATCAACAAGGTACGGATCAAGAACCAATAATCGGTAAGAAATCCCAATCTCAAACCAATATCCGTGGAAGAAGAACTAGAGCTACAAGAATTCCCACCTATGAAACTCCCGAACCTTTCCGGTTTTGCAATCAGGTGTTGGGGATACAGGGAAAGCATAATATCTCACCCAAATCTAGCAAATCCTACATCCAGCTGTATCCATCCTTCAACACATAACCGAGAAAAACTTCAGAAACCATCTACCTCAACCTTCGAAAAGCATCCGTTATACAAGTTATGGCGATACTCCCGAACTCCCGCCCCAGTACTAGGTGGCGTCGAGGTTATCTCACCAACGAACTGCATAAAAGAGATTTTCGATGTCGGCATACTAAACTCAGGTATTCCAGAACTGCAATGATAAAATTATGACGACAACACCTCAGAGCTCAACTCCCCGGGACACTTCCACTAAACCCCTGACAGGAGGCACCAAGACAATGTTCTCATCATAAAACCATCGGAACGATTCCATGATACCCGCATGATCCTAAATTTTTTTAGTGAAATTTGAGAAGAGAAGAGTCAAAACTCTACGTCAGGATGCCTTACCAGAGCAATGAGGAGACTGGGAAGTAAAAAGAATTCCTAAACTCTCCGATATATAATTCCTAAATGACTCAAAACATTTTTCTAGACACAACTCGGCCGCTAAAAACGATCAACTAGTGGGGCTCCTAAGGTCGGGGAAGGCTCTGATTACCAACTTGTGACACCCTCGATGCGACTATATCTCCCACGTGTCGAGGCACGACTTAGAGGCATAATCGCATTGAAGGCATATGTCACAAGTTAGTCAATCTTCACAACATCCCATGTAATATAATTAATAAAAGGGGAGATAACATAGTTGGCTTACATTCGCCACATCAATCAAGTACATAAATAGCATTACATCATTCAAACACTCATGGCCCGACTACGGCGCCAAAATAAAAGACAACCCAACATGCGACACGGTCCCGATCACCCCAACTAGGCACCACTACTGATCATCAGGAAAAGAAACATAGTATCGCTGAGAGTCCTCGTCGAACTCCTACTTGAGCTCAAGCGCGCCATCTGGAACTGTATCATCAGGCCTTGCATCTGGTGTAATAGTAATCTGTGAGCCACAAGGACTCAGCAATCTCGCACCCTCGCGATCAAGACTATTTAAGCTTAATAGGAAAGGCAAGGTAAATATATGTGGAGCTGCAGCAAGCGACTAGCATATATGGTGGCTATCCTATTCGCAAAAGAGAGCGAGAAGAGAAGGAAAAGCGCGAACGCATAACTAAAGAGGTCATCCTGCGCAAACGTTACTCCAACGCCGTGTCCACTTCCCGGACTCCGCCGAGAAGAGGCCATCACGGTAACTCACACAGTTGATTCATTTTAATTAGGTTAATGTTTAAGTTATCTACAACCGGACATTAACAAATTCCCATCTGCCCATAACCGCAGGCACGGCTTTCGAAAGTTCAAATCCCTACAGGGGAGTCCCAACTTAGCCCATGACAAGCTCTCACGGTCAATGAAGGAATAGACCTCCTCCCAAGACATTCCGATCAGACTCGGCATCCCGGTTCTTCAAGACAACTCCGACAATGGTAAAACAAGACCAGCAACACCACCCGCTGTGCCGACAAATCCTGATAGGAGCTGCACATATCTCGTTCTCAGGGCACACCGTATAAGCTAAGCATACGGGAGCCAATGTAACCCAAGTTGCCAAGGGACGGCCCCGCACGGTGCTCTAGGTTGGACCAACCCTCAGAGGAGCACTGGCCCGGGGGTTTAAAAATAAAATGACCCTTGAGTCCACGAAACCCAAGGGAAAAGGCTAGGTGGCAAATGGTAAAACCAAGGTTGGGAATTGCTGGAGGAGTTTTATTCAAGGCGGACTGTCAAGGGGTTCCCATTATAACCCAACCGCGTAAGGAACGCAAAATCCGGGAACATAACACCGATATGACGGAAACTAGGGCGGCAAGAGTGGAACAAAACACTAGGCGAGAGGCTGAGCCTTCCACCCTTTACCAAGTATATAGATGCATTAAGATAACATGGCAATATAATGATATCCCAACAAGTAAATAAATGTTCCAACAAGGAACGATCTCCAATCTTCACCTGCAACTAGCAACGCTATAAGAGGGGCTGAGCAAAGCGGTAACATAGCCAATCAATGGTTTGCTAGGATATGGTGGGTTAGAGGCTGAACTTGGAAATTTGGGAGGCTTGAAAACAAGTGGTAGGCATCGTAGCATTGGCATAGCAAAAGAGCAAGCATCTAGCAAAGCAAAGATAGTAGTGATTTCGAGGGTATGATCATCTTGCCTGCAAAGTTGTCACAGTTGACTGGATCCTCGAAAGCAAACTCAACGAGCTCCTTGTTAGCGAACTCGTGTCCCGGCTCTACCCAAACAATACAAACAAGCTACAAGGACACAATCAACCACGTGCAAGGATCAAACAATATGATGCAAACATGGTATGCTATGCGGGATGCAATGCGGGATGCATATGCAAGATATGACAAGGAAAGCATGACCCTGGCCTCAACTTGGAAAACCAAGTGCGCCACTGTAAAGATGAGATGAAATCGCTTGAAAACGATATAAAGATCACCAGAATCGGAGTTACGGTTTGGAAATGGCAAGCAATTCAAATATGACACCGGTCTGCGATTTACAGCAAGTAGCCATCTAAATGCAATGAGATGAACATGCTACAGCACCCAAACATGGCATCAAAATACATGGTAGGGATGCATTCAAGATGCTTAACAAAAGTGTAGCACTGAGCTACGGCCAATTCATCCATTAACAGGTTCAAACAAGCATGGCAAAAATGCATATGGTAAACATATCTCAGATTTAGTGAAATTAACACTTGTCTGGAATTTCAGATCAGGTAGCACTCTTCGGAGCAACAAAACTACATGCTACAAGACCTGAACATGACAAAGTAAAGCATGTCATGGAGCTACTCAAAGAGCTTAACAAAAGTCCCTTAGTGACCTTGTGCCAAAAGGGATCACAGAATACATTTGCAAGCATGTGAACATAGCAAAAACATAATCAGTTTTCAGACTTAGTGAAAACTGGGACATGCTGAAACATAACTCAAGTAGGCATGTTTACGAGCTCGATGCACTCACTATGGAGCAAGTCATGAAAAGCTAAGCATACATCTATCAAGAACACACAAAATGCAAGCTAGAAATGGCAAGAACAATATCATAGCATGCACGGATCAACTACAACATCCTCGGCAAAATTGCAAACAAGTTGACAACCTGCCCAGATTCACAAAGTAGCAAAAGTAGAGCTCGATTGACTCAAGCTAGGGTGCTCCATAATTGCAAACAAAAACATGGATGGATAGAGCACTACAAGATTAACAAAACATCCTTACTGATCATCCTCAAAAGAGGCCCGGATCACTAGGAAACAACATGAACATATGGCATCATGAACTAAACAGCTCAAGGACTTGGTGGAAATGCTAAGTCCCTGAAAACAGAATTACCAAGTGCCTCACTTTGCAAGCTTGTGCTAGTCACCACACACATCACAAAAATACATGGGTTGCACCTCTGGAAAGATGGCAAAACCCTTAACAAAACATATGTAGAGCTCATGGGCATATCATGCACACAAAAATCATGGCAAAAATGACAAATAGCTAAATGGAGTAGCAGATCTGACAATTATCTCAAGTAGCCCTCTTCTAACAGCATTTCGGGCATCAAGATGAACTCAAAAGAAAATGATGCAATGGAATGAAATGATGTGCTCTCTGAGGCGAACAATTTGATATGCTATATGCCAAAAACGGAGCTATGGATGCGGAGATATAACATGATGAAGATGGGCACATGGATTAGGGTTAGAGATAAAAGTCAACCCTCGGGATATTTCAGATCTGGATCTGGCCGAGCACGAAAATCGAGGATCGCCGGCCGGACTCGCCGGAGATCGAGGTGGCGCGGCGGCTCCGGGGACTTGCCGGAGGGGTCGCCGGTCCTCTCCCGCGGCGGCAGTGGCGAGGACGGGCGCCGAGGCGACGGCGGCCGAGGCGGCAAACGCCGGCGTCGAGGTGGCACGGCGGCTCCAGGCGGTGATGGTGGGGCGGCGGAGCTGCGGAGGTGCGGCGCCGACGCGGTGGCGGTGGGGAGCCGGCGAGCGGTGCGGGAGGAAGGAGAAGGGGTCGGGCGACGGCGGAGGAGACCCGGGCCACGGGGGCTCTCCTCGGGCCTGGCGGGCCGCGGGCGGTGGCGGCGGCGACCTGCCACATGGCGGCTTCTGGTTGGCGCGGGCGGCGGAGCGGACGCGTTCGGTCCGTCCGGACGTGTCCGGCGGCGGCGGAGGAGAAATTTTAGGGTTAGGGTGAGATAAGATCCGCAAATTTCGGGAGGGGTTCTATTTATAGAGGTAGGAGGAGCTAGGGAGCTCCAAATGGAGTGCGGTTTTCGGCCACGCGATCGTGATCGAACGCTCTAGGTGATGGAGCAGGTTTAGGTGGGTTTTGGGCCAAATTGGAAGGGTGTTGGGCTGCAACACACACGAGGCCTTCTTGATCCCTCGGTTAACCGTTGGAGCATCAAACGAAGTCCAAATGGTACGAAACTTGACAGGCGGTCTACCGGTAGTAAACCAAGGCCGCTTGGCAAGTCTAGGTTCAATCCGGAAATGTTTAATCCTCACACATGAAAGAAATGTAGAAATGACCACCGGAGGAGAACGAAGCGCCGGAATGCAAAACGGACAACGGGGAAAATGCTCGAATGCATGAGATGAACACATATGCAAATGCAATGCACATGATGACATGATATGAGATGCATGACGACGATAACAACACACGGAGACAAAGACCCGAACCAGAGAAAATAAAATAACTTAAGGCCAGAAACGGCAAGAGTTGGATTAGATATTGGGAAAGTTACATCCGGGGTGTTACACAAGGCGTCATTAATGAACACATATATATAAAACATGAATGCAATAATAGTCGTAATGTTATGCATTGTTTATTCAAAAAGGTGCGTCAAAGCAGAATGATACAGATAGTGCGATAAGCAAAGAGTAGGACTATGTCCCTTCCAAGGGCAAGCTGAGGAATAGTATTAAATCATATATTTCGCTCGTTACTGTAATCCACCTCGGAATTCCGTGGTGTGACGTAGCTTTCTGCCTCCTTGGTTGCTGCATCATGTGTTTGGCAATAGTGCTGCCGGACAGGGTTTCTAGAGATTAATGTCCTGAAAAGGAGAAAAATAACCAAGTGGGAAGCCCCTAGTGCGGTTTAAGCCGCGTCTTGGGGCGTGCCGCAGTTGTGCCCCCTCCCCGCCTGAGCCCATGGTATTTTTAATGCATAATTATTTACGCGTGGCACGAGTTTTGCCGCTTGGCTGGGACTGGGGTGGGGGCCGCATTGCTACGCGAGCTCAGATCGCGCCAAGCGGTCTAGTTGCCGATTGCTCCGAGTGCGCTTGAAGGTGTCCGGGTCTTGAAACGCCGAACTGGTGGATTGCCTTGAGAGGCTGCTTTGCGCTTCTGCTGCGAGGGCTGTAGTGTGCTCCTCCGTTCGGAGAGAGCACTCCGTGTTTCCATTGACTGTAATAACCCCACGAGGTCCTGACATCTTGAGCTTGAGGTATGCATAATGCGGTGCCGCATTGAATCTCGCAAATGCGGTTCGCCCGAGCAGTGCATGATAACCACTGCGGAACGAGACTATATCGAAGATTAACTCTTCACTTCGGAAGTTATCCGGGGATCCGAAGACCACTTCCAGTGTAATTGAGCCTGTGCAATGGGCCTCTACGCCTGGAATAACGCCTTTAAAGGTCGTTTTTGTGGGTTTGATCCTTGAGGGGTCGACACCCATTTTGTGCACTGTGTCCTGATAAAGCAGGTTCAGGCTGCTGCCGCCATCCATAAGGACTCGAGTGAGGTGAAATCCATCAATGATTGGGTCTAGAACCAGTGCAGCAAATCCACCATGACGGATACTAGTGGGGTGGTCCCTGCGATAGAAAGTGATCGGATAGGAGGACCATGGGTTGAACTTTGGGGCGGCTGGCTCCAACGCATACACCTCCCTGAGCGCACGGTTCCGCTCCCTCTTGGGGATGTGGGTTGCGTATATCATGTTCATCGTCCGCACTTGTGGGGGAAACCTCTTCCGTCCTCCGGTGTGTGGCTGCCGGGGCTCCTCCTCGTCATCGCTATGTGACCCTTTATCCTTGTTTTCAGCAATTAACTTGCCGGCCTGCTTGAACACCCAACAATCCCTGTTGGTGTGATTGGCTGGCTTGTCTGGGGTGCCGTGTATTTGACACGAGCAATTGAGTATGCGGTCCAAACTGGACGGGCCCAGCGTACTT
Organism: Triticum monococcum; assembly: GCA_034509565.1. Classification (NCBI taxonomy): domain Eukaryota; kingdom Viridiplantae; phylum Streptophyta; class Magnoliopsida; order Poales; family Poaceae; genus Triticum; species Triticum monococcum. Next base: position 87,905,620 of record CM067845.1, on the reverse strand, counting down.
TGTTTAAATGGCTTTTTCCGCTGACCGGGTTTAGAGCCTTTAAATTCGGCATTGACTGCGGTGTCCTTAGTATTATCGCTGTTAATGCGGCGCTTATGTTTGTTGCGACGGGACCTGCTATTGCCGTCCTTGGTATCTGAGGTACCATGGTTCTTTGACATATTGTTACTGCGAGCCAGCCAGCTGTCTTCTCCCGCACAAAAGCCGGTCATGAGTGTCATGAGGGCTGCCATAGTTTTCGGCTTTTCCTGACCAAGGTGCCGGTCTAGCCACTCGTTGCGGATGTTATGTTTGAAAGCCGCTAGGGCCTCTGCATCCAGACAGTCGACGATTTGATTTTTCTTTGTTAGGAACCGAGTCTAGAATTGCCTGGCCGATTCTTCTGGCTGCTGAATTATGTGGCTCAAGTCATCGGCATCTGGTGGTCGCACATAAGTGCCCTGAAAGTTGTCGAGGAATGCGGCCTCCAGATCTTCCCAACAACTGATGGACTCTGCTGGCAAGCTGTTAAACCAATGCCACGCTGGTCCTTTCAGCTTTAGTGGGAGGTATTTGATGGCATGTAAGTCATCACCGCGGGCCATGTGGATGTGGAGGAGGAAATCCTCGATCCATACCGCAGCATCTGTTGTGCCATCGTATGATTCAATATGTACAGGTTTGAAACCTTCTGGGATTTGATGATCCATTACTTCGTCTGTGAAGCATAAGGGGTGTGCGGCACCTCTGTATTGGGCTATATCGCGATGCAGCTCAAATGGGTCTTGCCCGCTGTGTTCGGCCCGACCGGATTTACTTTTACTGTATCCGGCGTGACGTTTATCGTCTCGCATAGTGGCGCGCCCTCGTGATCCGTAGATCGATCTTGCATGTTTTGCTTTGTCCTCCAATACGTCTCGCAAGTCTGGCGTGTTTCCCCATGCTTTTTTACTTGAATGGCGTCAGCGTGCGGGCTGAGCTTTTGGCTGGAATGCCTCTCTACCACGGCCACAAGGTGGCCGATCAGCCGCATCATACGCTTCTTCCTCCAGTCGAGGTAGCAGCCTGCATTTTGGGTAACTCTTGGAGGGGCGCTCGAGTTTATATTCCTCGGCCGCGAGGACTTCAGTCCATTTGTCAGCTAGTAGATCTTGATCAGCTTGAAGCTGCTGCTGCTTTTTCTTAAGGCTATTTGCCGTGGCCATAAGCCGGTGCTTGAAGCGCTTTTGTTCGACGGGATCCTCTGGCACGGCTAATTCTTCATCGCCGAGGCTTGCCTTGTCTTCGGAGGGGGGCATGTAATTACCATCCTCCGCCTCTCCATCTGCCGCTCTCTCAGGAGGGCTAGCTCCTCCATCCTCCCGCTCTAAATCTTGCTGGAGGGGGTTGTTGTTGTCTTCGGCACTATCGGGAGTGTTATTACCTCTTGTGCCGGTATCACCAATTTTGCTTTGGCGGGACTTAGAGCGGCGCCGCTGACGTCGGCGCTTGGGTTGCTTCTTGGAGGGGTCATCCTCCGCTGTCTCGTTTCCATTGCCTTCTTTGGGTGTATCCACCATGTATATATCTTATGATGAGGTGGCTGTCCAGTGCCCTGTGGGCAGTGGTTCCTCTTCGTCTCCCGCATCGTCGTCCATACCATTGATATCTTCGAAGTCGAAGTCGAGCATGTCGGTTAAGTCATCGACAGTGGCTACTAAGTGGGTGGTGGGTGGACCGCGAATTTCTTCGTCGTCCGCATCCCAGTCCTGCCGGACATAGTTCGGCCAGGACTCTCCTGACAAGGAGAGAGACCTTAATGAGTTCAGTATGTCGCCAAAGGGTGAGTGCTGAAAGATATCCGCGGAGGTAAACTCCATGATCGGCGCCCAATCATATTCGATAGGAACGAGCGCAGACGGTTCGGAGTCTGTGGCCGGAGAAGAATTCGGCGGTTTAACAACACGGCTCTCGGGCAAGGTAAGGTTGATGTTTGGCTCGATCGCCGCTGAGGGTAACGCCTCCGTGGTGGGGTCCATCCCCCTGTCCATGGTCGGCGCAACTGGCTCCGAATTGAGGGTCGGAGCGGCTGCCGGTGCGATCTCCAGAACGCTGTCTGATGGTAGAGCTAAATCATACTCATCGTGACCGCGTGACGCACAAGGTAGAGGCTCGAATTCGTCGAAGATCAAGTCTCCGCAGATATCGGCCATGTAGTTTAGGCTTCCAAACCTGACCTGATGGCCAGGGGCGTAACTTTCAATCTGCTCCAGATGGCCAAGCGAATTGGCCCGTAGTGCAAAGCCGCCGAACAAGAAGATCTGTCCGGGGAGAAAAGTCTCACCCTGGACTGCATCACCATCGATGATAGTAGGAGCCATCAAGCCTAATGGCGACGACACAGAGGAACTCTCAATGAAAGCACCAATGTCGGTGTCAAAACCGGCGGCTCTCGGGTAGGGGGTCCCAAACTGTGCGTCTAAGGCGGATGGTAACAGGAGGCAGGGGACACAATGTTTTACCCAGGTTCGGGCCCTCTTGATGGAGGTAAAACCCTACGTCCTGCTTGATTGATATTGATGATATAGGTAGTACAAGAGTAGATCTACCACGAGATCAGAGAGGCTAAACCCTAGAAGCTAGCCTATGGTATGATTGTATGTGGTCCTACAGACTAAAATCCTCCGATTTATATAGACACCAGAGAGGTTAGGGTTACACAAGGTCGGTTACAAAGGAGGAGATACACATATCCGTATTTCCTAGCTTGCCTACCACGCCAAGTAGAGTCCCATCCGGACACGAGACGAAGTCTTCAATCTTGTATCTTCATAGTGTAACAGTCCGGCCAATGGATATAGTCCGGCTGTCCGGAGACCCCCTAATCCAGGACTCCCTCAAGGAGGAAGCCAATCCAATGTTCATGGCGGAGGTCACGGCGCAGAAGGCCCCCAATGGGTATGAGACGATGGATGTCGATTTCGTGCCGGCGTCCGGGTCCCCCATGGTGCAGGCGGACCAACTGTTCAACTTGGCAATACTAAAGGAGGACCGGGAGGCAGAGGCTCAACTCGACGCGGAGCGCGCGCATGCCGCTCCCATCGAGGCTCTCCTGTAGGCGGAACGGGATGTCGCGGAGGTTAACCGGGCGGCGGAGCCTCAACTTGATGCGGAGCGCGCGAATGCCGCTGCCATCGAGGCCCTCCTGCAGGCGGAACCAGACGTCCTAGACTTGAACCGGGCGGCGGAGGCTCAACTCGACGCGGAGCATGCGGATGTCGCTGCCATCGAGGCCCTCCTGCAGGCGGAACCAGACGTCCTGGACTTGAACCGGGCGACGAAGGCTCAACTCAACGCGGAGCGCGCGGATGCCACTGCCATCGAGGCCCTCCCGCAGGCGGAACTGGACGTCCTGGACTTGAACTGGGTGGTGCTCTCGTCCATGCAAAGCGCCCGCATGCTCCGCGTGAATGAGTAGCTAGTGGCCGAGGACAACCATGGTGCGGAGACACACGTCGGCAGCTATGGCTGGTTCGTGCCAGGAGCCAAAGACGATGAGTCTGTCTCGTTCCGCGAGCAGTGATAGTTTTTCTTTATGTTGTTGTTTTTAGGGATCTTTTACTGTGTAAAAACATATATTGTTATGCAAGTCGCCTAACTTTCATCATTTGGGTCAGTCTACCATTTTAGGTGGTTGGATGAATATCCTATGTCTCCTAACCCTTCTTCCTCACCTCTTCTTCTTCCCCAACAGACCACCGCACGGGCCGTACGGATTCTCCCCAACATGCGGTTGGATAAACATACTGTCTGAACGAAAATTATGTGTTAGCGCTAGGATGGCTGAGTTTGGTTTTTTCACATGCGCTAGCACGTGTCAGTGAGGGTGCGTTCCCTTGGTTGGGTTTGCGGCATGCAGGAGCGACTGTGTGAGGGTGCGGTGCGGCCGCGGCGTGCAGGAGCTACTGTGTGAGGGTGCGGTGCGACCACGACAGCCATGCGCAACTGTACCTCCTTTTAATTTGGAAACTTTAAGCAAGCTTGGCAAAAATGTGTGGCGAAGTATGGCAATGCAAGGCCTAGACCCAAACAGGATACAAGTACGTATGTAGTAGGAGTACTAGTGTTAAAAAAGAAAGGCGGGGTTTTCCTTCGCGGGATTAATCGATACAAATCCTCGTTTGACATGTAAATTCATGCGTATTTTTTCTCCAAAGCCCAAAGAGCTAACCATCTCACTCCTCATCGCATTGATTAATGCAACGCCATGCAAACCAACCTTCTCGCTTCCGCATGCATGCAAGGGTATATTAATATCCTTGGTTGCTAGTACGAGGCAAACCCCATCAATTTTGCGTCGATTAGTGTTAGTGGCCTTTTGCAAATTGTAATTGATATACTGGCCTTGTGTACAAAAAAATGGAGGTAGTAACTATTTGACTTCCTTCCCCAGTGCGGTGACGTCGACGATATCTCGAACATTGTGGTTTGGCGAAGTGCGTTCGACGGAGAACACCATTGAGGGAGACCACGGTATGTCATTCGCAAGTGCCGCCTACAAGCTGAGACAACCTCCTTATTTGCATCCAGGAAGTCCGTTGAACCAAAGGACACGTAAATGTACTAGTACTACTAGTACACAATAGCGTCGTCCATCCAACTCAATGCAGTGAGGTGGTTTCTCGAAGAAGACAATGGAGAAGCGGAGTCAACGAAGAGTGAAATGATGGTTGCTTCTTCCATGCTTTGTGATTTGACGCCTCACTGATTTGTGATTTGTGATAGAAGGGACAGAGGAGTAGACTCTGTGCTCTATACTGTACATGCGTCCAAGCATGGGAGAAAGAGGAGAGACATTGCATTTTTCTATTCCTTCAATCAATCAATCAATCAATCAATCAATCAGGGAGCTTCGGTTCCATCTTTTTGGCTTTGGCAGCACCGTCCACAATGTTTCCCATCGATGCCAAAAGCTATTTTCACATTTGGCTACACATTGAGGATGCCCTTAACTGTACCACTTGGTTTTGCTCCTGTGTGCTATCTATACAAATCTCATTTATATTGATCAACAAAATAATAGAATCAAGATTAGTAAAAACGAGGTGATTTTGCCACGCGGATGTCGGGGGAGGTTTCTTATTTTTAGAGGACATTGTCCTGGCGGTTTGCTAAGATGCGGTCCCACATGTCAGTGCTTTACCAAGCCGATCCGTGTCCCACATGAGGCAGAATAACGGTAGAAGCAACACATGGTTAACTTGAAGAAGATGAGGGAGAAGCGGATTCAGCAACAAGTGAAATGATGGTTGCTTTGTCCCTCCAACTTCTTTTTTAGCATTATTACTTCCTCCCTCCAACATAACTGCGAGAAAGGTGCAACTTTGTGATTTGACACCTCATTGCTCATTTCTACGCCGGCGCCATGACTGGGGTGCTTCACCCCTGCTGCTCATCACTGTATTTCAGTATGGCACGTGGACCCAGTAGCTTGATGTCCCACATGTCAGCAAAAGGGACTACAACATTTATGAAAGCGAGCGCTCCACTCTTACGATGGAGGAGTACACGACACGGCGGACCCATGAACTGTTACTTGTACTATATGGTACTATAGTTTTGTTGTTTCGCACGATCCATCGATACAAACCCGATTAAATAGGAAAGGGCGGGATTTTTCCCGTGCGGTAGATGATACTGGCCATGCATTTCAAAGGCAATTTTAATGTATGCAAACTGAATAATTAAGTAACAATATGATATCTAGTAAAACTAAAAACACATATGATTTATTGTGTTAGAATGTAGTAGTAGTGTTGTATTGCATAGTTGTTAGATGTAACATGCGAGAACGTGTAGAGATGTAGTTTTGGAGGGCCTACAGAGAGAAAAGCGTAATACGGTCACCGGACTTCATAATACGCTCATTACGGTCACTATATACGTTTTGCGTGGTTATACAGTCACTTGCTCACCGTTCAACATCGGGTTGCACTTTGTTTTCTGGCCAAATAGTCTCTGTGGTGCCATGTTGACTAGTGTGGGTCCCACCTGTCAGTTCACATAGGAAAAAGGTCAAATAAACACAAATTTATGCAGGCGCGACAAGACTCAACCCATGCGCGGGAACCACCTGGTTGTGTATGTGTCTGGCAGAGCCTGATGTGTGTGCATGCACGTGTAGGTTGATCACTTGAGCGTGAGAGTGTGTGTTGGTCGTGTGGTATGTGCATGCATGTGTACATGTGTGCATGTGAGTGTTGCGTGCGTGCATGGCTGCATGTGTTCGTGTGAGTGCTATGTGCATGCAGTTCATGTGCATGCGTGCGTGTGTGTATAATCACCACACCAGCTCCTGTGTGTTAAAACAGACAGCTCAACATACCAACACAAGGCCACCTTGTCTGCTGTGCCCGCGGTCATGACTTCGAACCACCGTCCAATATTTTTTGTCATTTGTTTTCATTCTTACTAGCAAGATGCCTGTGCGTTGCACGTAACATCAAGATGCATTTGTATGACTAGTTTATCTTGTGAGAGAAAAGGATGAACGAGGGAAGGCCTTATTTGCAAATGTGGAGAGGTGTGTGGGTACCTTTTTGCAAAATTGCCATAGTTTCCTTCCTATCTGTCAGATATAAATCAGACGACCTATATTGCAGGATGGCAGGCACACCATCATCACCAACTCTGTTTTTATAAGAGTGTAGAGTAGATACAAGTCGATAGGTGGGCCCAATGGTAGTGAGATAATGTGATGCAACACTAGAGGTGCCACGTGGAGCGTTTAACTAGTCAACTAGTCGTGTCTTGATCAAATACAGAGCTGTACGGTGAGCCCGTGACTGTATAATAACCACAAAACATAAATGGTGACCATAATGAGTGGATTCTGAAGTCTAATGTATGTATCGTGCTTTCGCTTCAAATACAATGATCATCATTGTATATATCATGAGAGAAAGATGAGACATGCGTGAATGTGCTGGGGGCGTACTTTTAGAGGACTGATGACCCACAAGTGTAGGGGGTCTATCATAGCCTTTTCGATAAGTAAGAGTGTCGAACCCAACGAGGAGCAGAAGGAAATGATAAGCGGTTTTCAGCAAGGTATTCTCTGCAAGCACTGAAATTATCGGTAGCAGATAGTTTTGTGATAAGGAAATTTGTAATGAGTAGCAAGTAATAAAAGTAAATAAGGTGCAGCAAGATGGACCAATCCTTTTTGTAGCAAAGGACAAGCCTGGACAAACTCTTATATGAAGTAAAGCGCTCCCTAGGACACATTGGAATTATTGTCAAGCTAGTTTTCATCACGATCATATGATTCACGTTCGGTACTTTGATAATTTGATATGTGGGTGGACCGGTGCTTGGGTGCTGTCCTTACTTGGACAAGCATCCCACTTATGATTAACCCCCATTGCAAGCATCCACAACTACAACAGAAGTATTAAGGTAAACCTAACCATATCATGAAACATATGGATCCAAATCAGCCCCTTACGTAGCAACGCATAAACTAGGGTTTAAGCTTCTGTCACTCTAGCAACCCATCATCTACTTATTACTTCCCATTGTATCCCTCTAGGCCCAAACAATGGTGAAGTGTCATATAGTCGAAGTTCACATGACACCACTAGATGGATGGCAACATACATCTCATCAAAATATCGAACGAATACCAAATTCACATGACTACTAATAGCAAGGCTTCTCCCATGTCCTCAGGAACAAACGTAACTACTCACAAAGCATATTCATGTTCATAATCAGAGGGGTATTAATATGCATAATGGATCTGAACATATGATCTTCCACCAAGTAAACCAACTAGCATCAACTACAAGGAGTAATCAACACTACTAGCAACCCACAAGTACCAATCTAAGGTTTGGATACAAAGATTGGATACAAGAGATGAACTAGGGTTTGAGATGAGATGGTGCTGGTGAAGATGTTGATGGAGATTGACCCCCTCTCGATGAGAGGATCGTTGGTGATGATTTCCCCCTCGCGGAGGGAAGTTTCCCGGCAGAACAGCTCCGCCGGAGCCCTAGATTGGCTCCGCCAAGGTTCCACCTCGTGGCGGCGGAGTCTCGTCCCGAAAGCTTGCTTCTGATTTTTTCTCGGATGAATGACCTCATATAGCATAAGATGGGCATCGGAGGGCCACCAGGAAGCCCACGAGGCAGGGGGCGCGCCTAGGGGGGTAGTGTGCGCCCCCACCCTCGTGGCCAGGGTGTGGCCCCCCTCTGGTACTTCTTGTGCCCAATATTTTTTATATATTCTGAAAAGTGCTCCCGTGGAGTTTCAGGGCCTTTGGAGATGTGCAGAATAGGTCTCTAATATTTGCTCCTTTTCCAACCCAGAATTCCAGCTGCCGGCATTCCCCCTCTTCATGTAAACCTTGTAAAATAAGAGAGAATAGGCATAAGTATTGTGACATAATGTGTAATAACAGCCCATAATGCAATAAATATCGATATAAAAGCATGATGCAAAATGGACGTATCAAGGACCTGGAAATAGTTTGTGTGCATACGTGAAAGGGGCGTAGAGGGGGTGTATGTGATGGAGAGAGAGATGCTCTTTGTTTCTCTTTATTATGACTAAATTTATATATAGTATAAAAATATAAAAAAATCATAGTGCGGAATAAATATCATTGTGGGCACCATGCAATGCAAATTATCATTCATACTCCTCCATATAACTTTGTAATGTTGTATATATGTAGAAATTCTAAAATAATTTTTTGGCCACACTTTATTCAAAAGGAATGTTGTATGCGAAATAAACGTGAAGAGAGGGCTTTTTAGATCAATGGGGTACGTGATGTAACATGTGTGAATGTGTAGTTGATGTATTTGGCAGGGCCTAGAGAGGTATGTGTGTGTATTATGTATTCGAGAGAGGCATGGATAGAGGGGCCGATGGGGGGAGGGGGCGTGGGAGAGATAGCATGACAAATGAGAGAGGTCTAGAGAGAGAGACAAATATGATGTCACGGCGAGAGATTCCCTTGAGTGTGTATATGCAAGGGGGGAGGGGATAGAGGCACGAAAAGAATTTTTTTGTGTGGTGTTTGTGTTGGTATGTGTGGGTGTGGGAAGATAACGAGACCTGGGGGCAGAGGGTGTGTCACCGCATGAGATCTGGTGGGCTGAGGTGAGGCCCTTGGTTTGGTCCTGTCCTACGCCACATTGGTCGGCCCGTGACACATTTAGGGAGACTCGTGGATGACTAGTCGTACAAGACAAAGATAGCAAAATCGTGAAGGACTTTGTGTCCACTCACAAAGCCGGCTAGGATTTGTAACCCTAGATCCTCGGACTAAGATAACCCCTTATCTCTGATATTACTATTCATCCAACCTAACTTTAAGGGGCATCCTACATAATGCTCTACTAGAATCAAACTCGTCGATTAGGAAGAGAGGTGTGAGACAATGCGTGAGAGACATGCCTAAAGATAATGTGTGTACAGGAGACACGTAGCAAGGTCTATGTATATAGAAATGGGTCGATGGGGATTGTGCGTGTGTATGCTTGTGAGAGGAAGAGTGCTTGTGATAAAGGTTAGTGAAAACAGTCGTAAATGGTTACGAGAGGGAGGGAGGGTTATATCGAGAGCATGTCTGCGAGAAAGACACCTCGGGAGAGAGTGTGTGAGCATGTGTGAGAGACTAGCGATGGAGAGTGAAACTACACATAAAATACTGATGTACACATTGATTAAAGATATAAATTGTATCCAAATATTAGGATGGGATCATGATATTTGCAATTCGCGTAAGGAACGGTCATTGATCCATCAGACATCTAGATTCTATCGAATTTGAGCATGCCTATGTCATTATTCGACATAATTGATCCACATAGTTAGTATTTTGAACTCCAGACAATGCATCGCTTTAGCAATCGAATATAAACTTGAGTATAGTTCATGTTGTGTGTATAAAGCACATTATACATACGGAAGTTACACAATGAACAATATAAATAATTAGCTATGAACTAGCATACATTTGAATTCAACTTAAGGTGGTTTAAAAAATTTGAATTCAACATGAAGTCCATTCAATTATTTGAATTCGATATCATGGCATTTGTAAATCATACCTAAATTATGGGGGCACCAATCTTTGCTCTGCTTTTGTACATAATAGCATATATAGTCGTGTATGAAATAGATTCAAATTTAGCTCCTCCATTCCAAAATAATCGTAGTTATAGGATTTTCAAGTGTGAAAATTTCAAAAATAAGCGGATAATTTAATGAGGTTTTCAAACATACAAGGTCAAATTTAACGTTTTCTATTTAGTTCAATCCTAAAAGTTCAAGAGTACTCTAAATGTGAATGCTTCTCTTTCAAAATTTCGAACGAAGCACCAAAAGAGTCTCTACTTGATGTCTGCTACACAACCTTCTTGTAGACGTTGTTGGGCCTCCAAGTGTAGAGGTTTGTAGGACAGTAGCAAATTTCCCTCAAGTGGGTGAACTAAGGTTTATCAATCCGTGGGAGGCGTAGGATAAATATGGTCTCTCTCAAACAACCCTGCAATGAAATAGCAAAGAGTCTCTTGTGTCCCAAACACGCCCAATACAATGGTAAATTGTATATGTGCACTAGTTCGGTGAAGAGATGGTGATACAAGTGCAATATGGATGGTAGATATAGGTTTTTCTAATCTGAAAATATAAAAACAACAAGGTAACTAATGATAAAAGTGAGCACAAATGGTATTGCAATGCTTCGAAACAAGGCTTAGGGTTCATACTTTCACTAGTGCAAGTTCTCTCAACAAGGATAACATAATTAGATCATATAACTATCCCTCAACATGCAACAAAGAGTCACTCCAAAGTCACCAATAGCGGAGAACAAACGAAGAGATTATTGTAGGGTACGAAACCACCTCAAAGTTATTCTTTCCGATCGATCCATTGGGCTATTCCTATAAGTGTCACAAACAACCCTAGTGTTCGTAGTAAAATAACACCTAAGACACAAATCAACCAAAACCCTAATGTCACCTAGATACTCCAATGTCACCTCAAGTATCCGCGGGTATGATTATAATATATGCATCACACAATCTCAGATTCATCTATTCAACCAACACGAAGAACTTCAAAGAGTGCCCCAAAGTTTCTCCCGGAGAGTCAAGACAAAAACGTGTGCCAACCCCTATGCATAGATTCCCAAGGTCACGGAACCCGCAAGTTGATCACCAAAACGTGCATCAAGTGAATCAATAGAATACCCCATTCTCACCACAAGTATCCCACGCAAGACATACATCAAGTGTTCTCAAATCCTGAAAGACTCAATTCGATAAGATAACTTTAATGGGAAAACTCAATTCATCACAAGGAGATAGAGGTGGAGAAACATCATAAGATCCAACTATAGTAGCAAAGCTCGCGTTACATCAAGATCATGCCAAATCAAGAACACAAGAGAGAGAGAGAGAGATCAAACACATAGCTACTGGGACATACCCTCAGCCCCGAGGGTGAACTACTCCCTCCACATTGTTAAGGCATATATCTCTCGATGTAGTTTTGGTGATTGATGACAACATATTTGCGGACTAACCATGTGCTTTGAGCATTTCAGAGATTCATCCTTTGTCTCGAGATGATTTCTTTCCCTCAGAGTGTTTTTCAAGACTGTGTAGCTCTTTCGTTTCTAGTTGGTGGACTAGTTTCGTAGTTGTCACCGTACTATCAAGAGGGGGTCCGCTTTGGTAAGGCTAGGGTGGAATCATCACGTACACTTCCATTTCACACCCTCTGGCCCTTCCCGTGTCGTTGGATGTTTGATTCCTTGCTGTTTGGGCAGTATTCCTTGCTGTTTGGGCAGTCTTTGGCCCCAGCGGTAGTATCGCGGTGCCCAGCGGTAGTACCTCTTGAGGGTCCTCAGCGGCAGTACCGCTGCGGTACCGGGCCACTACCGCCTCGTGTCGAGGGGGGCGCTTCTCGTGTAGGGTTGAGCGGCACTTGCAGCGGTAGTAGGTGCGGTAGTACCGCTCGAGAGCGATAGTACCGCCCTACCACCGCGGCAGTACCGCACTGGGCCAGTCCTTCCTTTATCTTCAAGCCCTCCCAGACTGGGCGTAGTACCGCAAGGGGGAGTGGTAGTACCGCTGGGTCCAGCGGTAGTACCGCTGCCCCTGTGGTAGTACCACCCTCTGCGGGGCTATTTTGGGGGTAACAGTTGGATGGGGTCCTTTTGTATAAAAGGGGGTCCCCTTCTTCCTCGTTGACTCATCTCTTCCCCCATAACCTCCATTAATGCTCCAAGCTCCATTTTGCCCAATCTCTCTCCCTAGCCAATCATACTTGTTGATTTGCTCAGGAGTGGTTGAGATGGCCCCGATCTACACTTCCACCAAGAGAAATTTGATTCCACCACCAATCCCTAGCGGATCTTGTTACTCTTGGGTGTTTGAGCACCCTAGACGGTTGAGGTCACCATGGAGCCATAGTCCATTGTGATGAAGCTTCGTGGTGTTGTTGGGAGCCTCCGATTGAGTTGTGGAGTTTTCCCCAACCTTGTTTGTAAAGGTTCGGTCGCCGCCTCCAAGGGCACCAATAGTGGAATCACGGCATCTCGCATTGTGTGAGGGCATGAGGAGAATACAGTGGCCCTAGTGGCTTCTTGGGGAGAATTGTGCCTCCACACCGCTCTAACGGAGACGTACTTCCCCTAAAAATGAAGGAACTTCGATAACACATCCTTGTCTTCACCGGGTCCACTCTTGGTTATATCTTACCTTTACTTGTGCAAGCTTATTAGTGTTACTTCTCTTGCTTGCTTGTATGTTCGTTGTTGTTGCATCATATAGGTTGCTCACCTAGTTGCACATCTAGACAACCTACTTGGTTGCAAAGTTTAATTTGGTAAAGAAAAGCTAAAAATTGTTAGTTGCCTATTCACCCCCCTCTAGTCAACCATATCGATCCTTTCAATTGGTATCAGAGCCTCGTCTCTTTACTAAGGACTTTGCCATCCGAAGAGTATGGTTGATACCATGGACGGTGTGGAGGAACACTCTGGTGTGAATCCGATCTCGTCTACGAGCGATGGGGGAACCTCGATCTCTCGTGAGGAGTTCAATGTGGCCTTGGAGACATTGAAAGCCTCCATGACGATCGAGGTTGAAAGCATGTTTACTAAATTCATTGAAGGGCTTAAACTATCCACCACACCGTTGAAAGTGGGTGATCCCACTGACAAGGTGACGGATGCTATCTCTGACAAGGGGGGAGTTAGTAGTGAAAAGGCTCCTTCTTCTAGTGGTAAAAATGGCACCGACATCTTTGCCCATGTGGAACCACCACTTGTTTATGGTGGACCGATTCCTTCCACTCATTTGAATCATGCCGGTCCTCCCCCTAAGATTGTGAAAAATGAGGACTTTGATTCTTGGGTCTATTGCTTTAAGCGTCATTTAAATCATGTGAACACTAATCTTTGGAGAATCATTGAAGAAGGTTTCCATCCGCATGATCCAAGCAACTTCACTCCTCGAGAAGCCGCGGATAATAAATTCAATGAGAATGCTCTCTTCATCATTCAAGATGCAATTCCACCCGAAGATCTACCTCATCTTCGGCCCTTCACCTTGGCCAAAGATGCATGGCTTTGTGTTGTCTCTCTCTACTGGGGCAACGCAAGCATTCAACGCTCCAACTATGAAGTAGTGCAAGATGAAGCCGATGAGTTTGCAATGAAAGAAGATGAAGAACCTCGTGAGCTTTATCGGAGAGTAACCAAACTCGCGGTCTCACTCCGAGATCATGGGAGCAAGGACACGGATGTCGATTGGATCAAGCGCAAATTACTCAAGGCAATGATGCTGTACCACAAGGCCATGTCCTCCGTCATTCGTCAAAGGCCGGACTTCCACACTTTGACCTCAAGTGAAGTGTTGTATGAGTTTGTGGCTATGAACATCTTGGACAAGACCACCGACAATGCAGTGCTTCATTCTCAAAGGGTAAAGAAGCCCAACCTTGCATTGAAGGCCAAGATTTGTGTTGAAAAAGAAGAGGAAGAGGAAGAAGATGAAAGCAACCCCGAAGATACAAAGAATGCCTATCATGAACACATGGCACTTGCTTCAAGGCAATTTTGGAGCAAGAAAAACTCAAGGCCAAACTTTAACAAGAACAACTCAAGTGGCACGAAGAGCAAGCAATGTGTGAGGCTTGTTGCAATTGTGGCAATGTGAGTCATTTTGTTGCGGAGTGCCCGTATGAGAAGAGGGAAGACAATGGTGGCAAGCTCATTCGAAAGGACAAAGCCAAGTCTTTCACCAAAAAGAGCAACTTCACCAAGAAAACCCCTCACAAGGTGTTGGTGGTTCAAGAAGAGTACCATGAGGATGATGATGAAGAAGAAGATGGTGAGTCGGTTGCCATGGCCTCCTTTGACATTGCAAAAACCCCATGGATATCTCTCTTTGACTCACCCAATGAGAACATCACCGCCAAGTGACTCATGGCTAAAGCCACCAACAAGGTAACCCCCAACATCAAAGCTACCATCATTAATAATCCTTCCTTGACGGATTGCATTGATGAATGTGAGGGACCTAATGTGGAGGAAAATGAGTTTGGGTCCTTTATGGGTAAACTCAAGGGTAAAACCAAGAAGCATTTTGTTGCTCTCTTGGAACGACTTGGTGAAGCCAATGACGTGATCGAGGCTAACGAAGATACTATCTCCAAGATGGAGGGGCATAGTCGTGACTATGCTGATGAGATTTCGGATCTTTCCAATGCTCTTGAGGAAGAGTGTGGTCTTTTTTTGGCTCTTGAGGAGTCACACACCGTTGATCATGCTAAGTTAAAGAAAGATTTGGATCATGCTCTCGTTGTTTCTCGTGTGCTAAACTCCGAGAAGGCCAAACTTGGGGTTGATCTTGCTAGACTCAAAGAGGAGTTTGATCTACTTGACAAGGCTCACAAGGTCTTGAAGGGTTCTCATGCTAGCCTCAAAGAGTCTCATGATCAACTTCAAGTAAAGATAACCAAGGAGAAAGCCATTTTTCCTCGTATGATGTTAATTGATAATGCAAATGCTACTAACCCATGTTGTGAGCATGTGCATCTTGTTGAGGAGAACTCTAAGATAAAGGTGCAACTTGAGAAAGGTCTTGTGTCTTGCATACAAGGCGAGAAGAACCTCAACGACCTTTTGACCAACCAAAAGGGAGTTGTGGCCAAGGAAGGGATTGGGTACGTGCCCAAGTCCAAGAACAAGAATGACAAGGCTAAACGACCTCCTCCTCTCAAGCAAACCTTTGTGAAGGAGGGAGAGGGAGCTACTAAGGAGAAGGAGAAGAACTCCGTGAGGGGTAGTGATGCCGAGAAGGGAAACGCTTCCCTTCCTAACAAAGCCGGCAACTTTAACCCTTCTTATGTGTTGTGCCGTGCTACAGATGGACATGTTTATGCCAAATTTGTTGGTTCTCCTTATGAGTACATTGAATGGTCTATTTGGGTTCCTAAGACCCTTGTTACTAACATCAAAGGACCCATTACAAAATAGGTACCTAAAACCAAGCATTGATCTCTTGTAGGTATTTGATTCCGGTGGGGGATCATGGTTGCTCGGTAGTGGAGCTACTAATCATATGACCGGAAGCACGGACTTGGTGGTGGACGTGCAAAAGATTCCATCCATGCCCACCAACATCGAGTGGGGTGATGCATCATCTTCTAAGGTATTGGGACTCAGCAAAGTTGTCATTTCTCATGATCTTACGATCGAGAAGGTCATGCTTGTTGAGTCCCTTGCATACAATTTACTTTCCGTTCGTCAACTAGCACTCATGGGCTTTGCCACTTTCTTTGATATTGATACCGTGGCCCTTTTGTGGAGCAAGACTCTTAAAGTAGCCTTTGTTGGGCATGTCGAGAACGGTCTCTATGTGATTAACTTTTCGGAGTGACCCACTAAGACCGCGACATGCCTAATGGCTAAAGTTGACGTGGGATGGCTTTGGCATCGTTGTCTCGCCCACGTCAGTATGAGATCTTTGCAAAGTCTTCTCAAGGGGGACCATGTCCGTGGACTAACAAATGTTAGTTTTGCCAAAGATCGTGCTTGCAGTGCTTGTATCGAAGGAAAGCTACATGAGAAGGCTCACCCTCCCACGACTATCATCTACTAGAAGAGGCCTTTGGAGCTCCTTCATCTCGATCTCTTTGGACCTCCATCCTTTGATAGTCTTGGGGGTAGAAAGTATTGCTTGGTGATTGTAGATGACTATTGAAGATACACTTGGGTATATTTCTTCAAGAGGAAGAGCGAGACCTAACAAACCGTCATCAACTTTGCAAATGAAGCTCAACGACAACAC
Source organism: Triticum monococcum (assembly GCA_034509565.1). Taxonomy (NCBI): domain Eukaryota; kingdom Viridiplantae; phylum Streptophyta; class Magnoliopsida; order Poales; family Poaceae; genus Triticum; species Triticum monococcum. The sequence continues at coordinate 87,889,280 of CM067845.1, read as the reverse complement.
AATGCAAAGATCTTGACAATAAGAAGTGACAACGGCTCCGAGTTCAAGAACTACACCTTGGATGAGTTTTTGAGTGATGAGGGAATCAAGCATCAATATTCCGCACCTTATACCCCTCAAGAAAATGGTGTACCGGAGAGGAAGAACCAGATGTTGATGGATGCGGCAAGGACCATGATGGCGGAGTTCAAGTCTCCCTACAACTTTTGGGCCGAAGCCATCAACACCACGTGCCATGCATCTAATCGGCTCTACCTTCGCAAAGGCTTGAACAAGACTCCATATGAGATTCTCACCGGTAACAAGCCCAACCTCAAGTACTTCCGGGTGTTCGGGTGTAAGTGTTTCATTTTCAACAAAGGTGTCCATTTGTCTAAATTTGAGGCTAGAGCTTATGAGGGCATATTTGTTTGTTATGCTACAAACTCTCATGCTTACCGTGTTCTCAATAAGTCCACGGGACTTATTGAGGAAACGTGTAACATGGAGTTTGATGAGAATAACGGCTCCCAAGTGGAGCAAAGTGGTACTTGTGATGTAGGTGATGAAATTCCTCCCCAAGCCATAAGAAGAATGGGTGTTGGTCATATCCTACCCAATGAGGAACCCCTTGTGGCTGAAGGAAAAGGACAATGTTCTACTCAAGTGGAACCTTCACCAACCCAAGACCCACATGCTTCCGAAGAACAAAGTGAGGGTCCTCAACCTCAAGAAGAAGACCAAGGGCAAGATCAATCTCAAGATGGTGTTGTAACATCAAGTGATGCCCAAGGTCAAGCTCCCTCCTCCGAGCAAGTTCAAGATCAAGAGCTTCCACGAGATCAAGAACAAGCTCAAGACGACGCTTAAGATGATCAAGTGACCACTCCTCGTCTCACCCCCGAGGAGGAATTGGAGCATCGTGCCGCCAAGGTTGCTTCCAAGCTCTCCACCAAGGATCATCTCATGACAAATGTGCTTGGAAGCTTAAGAAAGGGGGTAAGCACTCGTAGACAATTAGCAAACTATTGTGAACATCACGTGTTTGTCTCTTGTGTTGAACCCCAAAAGGTCTATGAAGCGCTCGAAGATCCGGATTGGCTCAATGCCATGCATGAAGAACTCAACAACTTCGAGCGCAACAAAGTGTGGAGATTGGTGCCAAGGCCAACGGGAACCACAATGTCATTGGAACCAAGTGGATATTCAAGAACAAGCAAGATGCTCGTGGGATTATCATTCGCAACAAGGCTCGTTTGGTAGCAGAAGGCTACTCCCAAGTCGAGGGTATCGACTACGGTGAAACCTTTGCTCTCGTTGCTCGTCTTGAATCCATTCGCATGTTGATTGCATATGCTTCTCATCATAACTTTAAGTTACAACAAATGGATGTGAAGAGTGCTTTTCTTAATGGTCCTATTAATGAATTGGTTTATGTCAAGCAACCCCCCGGGTTCGAGGATCCCTACTTTCCCGATCATGTGTATCAACTCGATAAGGCACTCTATGGCCTTAAACAAGCCCCACATGCGTGGTATGACCACCTTACCGAGTTGTTACAAGACCGTGGTTTTGAAGTTGGGCTAATCGGCCCCACTCTTTTTACTAAGAAGGTCAAAGGGGAGTTGTTGTGTGCCAATTATATGTTGATGATATTATCTTTGGTTCCCCTAACAAAGCTTTCAATGAGGAATTTGCCGCTCTCATGACCTCAAAGTTCGAGATGTGTTCCATGGGAGAGTTGAAGTTCTTTCTCGGGTTCGAAGTGAAGCAAAGGAGAGAAGGAACCTTCATCAACCAAGCCAAATACACTCAAGACATGCTTAAGAGATTCAAGCTAAGTGATGTCAAGCCGGTGTCCACTCCCATGCCCACCAAGTGCCAACTTGACATTGATCCCAATGGTAAAGCGGTGGATCAAAAGGTATATCGCTCCATGATTGGCTCCTTGCTTTACCTTTGTGCATCTAGACCGAATATCATGTTGAGTGTGGGAATTTGTGCATGGTTTCAAGCCGCACCTAAGGAAAGTCACTTTGTGGCGGTCAAGCGAATCTTTCGATATTTGGCTCATACCCCAAACTTTGGCTTATGGTACCCAAGAGGAGCAAACTTCAAGCTTGTAGGTTATTCGGATTCGGATTGGGCGGGAGACAAAGTGGATAGGAAGGCCACTTCCGGAGGGTGCCAATTTCTTGGTTGCTCTTTGGTAAGTTGGTCTTCCAAGAAGCAAAGTTCTGTGTCTCTCTCGTCCACGGAAGAGGAGTATGTGGCTGCCGGTAGTTGTTGTGCACAACTTTTATGGATGAGGCAAACTTGAAAGGATTACGGTGTCACTTGTGACAAAGTGCCTCTTTGGTGTGACAATGAAAGTGCCATCAAGATTTCTCTCAACCCGGTGCAACACTTCAAGACAAAGCATATTGAGATTAGGTATCACTTCATCCGGGATCACATTAGGCGAGGGGAGATCAAGCTCAACTATGTCAACACTCATGATAACTTTGCAGATATCTTCACGAAGCCTTTGGATGAAGCAAGATTTCGTGAGTTAAGGCATGAGCTAAATATCATTGATTCGAGCAATGTGACTTGAACCCTTGCACACCCCACCACACTCAACTTGTTGTCTAGTTTAGGTGTAGGCATGGACATAGGGGGAGTGTTGTTCTCTCAATGAACTTTCCCTCCCCCCATAATGCATAAACTAACCAAACTCTTTCACATTAACCATTTTTGATGGTACTTGTGCTTCAAAGATGAGTGCTGGTCATGGGCCCAAGGTTAAAATCTTCGCGGCGCCATACCTCTGAACTCAAACATAGGTGGCCTCGGCCACCGCCCTCTCTTGGAGAGGTATGTGTCTTGTGTGTTCTCGTGTTTGTCTCATTTTTTTCTTGTTCTTTTCCTTGAGCATAGCCCCTTTTGCTCAGTCCTTTTTGTGGCAGAGTGGTACTACCGCTGCGTGCGTGGTACTACCGCTGACAAGGGTCAAGCGGTACTACCGCCCACCCTAGCGGTACTACCGCTGCGGGGCGGGCGATGGGGGGTTATGTCGGGGCAGGGGAGTTGTTTCTCCCCCATACCCATTCGCCCTCACTCATCTTCCTCGCCGCTCCAGCGACCTCTCTCCGCAGGAGGGGCCCGGCCGGCCGCCGTTTTCGTGCCGTCCCTCTGCATTCTCTCCGGTGGAGTCGATCCCCACCACATCCTCTAGCCATGGATGCCGGTATTGCCCCCATTCCCGTTCTCTCTTTGCCTAGATCTTGCATCTAGTTTTTAGGGGCAATAGGCATTGTTCTTCTCATCTTTTGGCTAAGGCAAGGCTTGAGTAGGATGAAGATGGCTTCTAGGCCTTGTGGATTGAAGTTTGGTAGGTTTATTTTTGAATTTGGCATCTCCGGTAGTGCCGGATCCGTCCACGGCAGTAGGGAACCGCCGTTCGCCATCTGGCGCGGTACTACCGCCCTCCTCGAGCGGTACTACCGCACAAGCGGTACCGCCGCTTATGGGTCACAGTGCTACCGTTCCCCATCTGGCGCAGTACTACCGCCCTCTTCAAGCGGTACTACCGTGCAAGCTAGATGCCTAATTCCATCTTTTCCTACCAAGCTTTGATCCGTGTTGTGTTCTTTGGTGGCTTATGGTCTTTTTCTTTCGTCTATTTCTTCTGCTCATGTGTTTGGTTCCAGGTGGTGATCATCCTGAGCAGCAAGCGCGCCGTGTCAACCCCGGTCGTGCCACGTCAAAGCGTTACCGCACTTCTGAGTCAGCCGATGGTTCATCTAGTGCTCAACCGCCGCCAGCAGGCGCAACCTCAAGTGCTATATCGCCACCTCAGTGCATGAACAAATCTGAAAGCAAGCCAAAGGGAAAGATTGTGACTGAGATGACTGCCAAGGAGTTTTGGGCAAGGCGTCGCCACAACCCCTATGAGGAAGACCAAGATCCCACTTTGGTCAACCTCCCGTTCTGGAACCGCTTTCAGTTTTCCATCTTCTTTGATGTGATCAAGGCTAAGAAGAATCACTTTGTTGATGGCCATTCCATCGACACCGATCCAATGGAAAAGGACCCTGAGTACTTTGGCGAAGCCCTTCAGATGTGCACTCAGTTGAACATTCTCAGAATCATGCAGTTCAACAAGGACTTTGATGCCGACATCATATGCCAATTCTATGCCACTGTCCATCTTGGAACTGATGCAGAAAGGACCTTGACTTGGATGACGAATGGCAAGTTGCTCTCTGTCATGTGGAAGGCCTTCATGGAGTTACTTGGGGTGTAAGATCACGGGCTTGAGCATCCAGTCGACTTCTGTCCTCACCGCAATGTCACCTCCACTCACAAGCAAGCTCTCTGGCCCTACAGCTCTCAGAAGGTTAACCCCAAGACAAAGAAGGTAACCTATGAGCTGTCTACCTATCTGGACATCCTTCACCATGCCTTCCACGAGACTCTTTTCCCGCGCATTGGGAATATGGATATGGTCCACTCCTATCTTGCGGACATGCTTCTCTTCTGCCAGCATGAGAAGGAAGAAACCACTGGAGAGACCCTGGACATTTCTCATGTTATGTGGTCTGAACTTCTGTCTGCCATTTCTGAGTGCAAGTGCCCGATCTATGGTCCTTTCATCATGTTGCTCATTGAGAAGGCCTGGGCACATCACTATCCCAGGGCTGCGCTGGAAACGGGAGAGTTGATTTCTCATGATATCAAACGTCCGCGGAAGAAGGACAACTGGGGCACCCAGGCCCCTCGATCTGATGATCCACCTTCTGAGGCTGACATGGAGTCTGAGGACGATGCTGAGGCCGACAAGGATGAGGACTACGAGCCCTCCGGTGTGGATCCCTCATGGGCTAAGAGGATTAAGAGCAAGATGAAGAAGCTTTTCTGCGTGGAGTCTCATGGCCAGTACATGTCTCATGTCTCTGAGAAGAAGGCCCGCAGACGTCACAAGGAGCTCATGCGCCAGTTGGGTGCCACTGTTAACAGCGGATCTGAGGAGAGGATCACTGACGAGGAGGAGTGGGTTCAGCAGCATTACCCATGGACCGATTCAGACGCCGAGCAGTTTCCGACCAACGACGGCGGTGCAGACGATCCCGCTGAGATGTGATGTTCGAGATCCTCAGCTTGCCATCACCTAGAGCCATAGCAATGCTCTTTTCCCTTTTGGTGTCTCGCTGCCAAAGGGGGAGAGAGTTTAGCGATTTGTGTTGTTGCCGTGTTGCGAGTGTGTCTTTGTGGGTTGTGGTGTCTTTGTGGTTTGTGGTGTCTTGTGTTTTCTCGTCGTTTTGCTTGGTTTGGTTTGGTGCCAGTGAGACCTAAGTTCTAGTCATATGGTGTGAGACATATGCTACCTTATATTTACCTTTATTATCTACGTCTATCCAGTACTATAGTATCTTCAGTTGTATGATTATCATGTTTTATACCCTGCTCTCATGTATCCTATGCTTAGAATTGTTGGACTATAAAATATAGGGGGAGTGTTGATCCTAATGTGTTTGTCTTGCATTCCAAAGGCACTACTAACTAGGTGCACACATTCAGGGGGAGCCGGTCTATATTTTGTAGTTCTAAGTATCTTTACTTTCATGTCTTTTCCCTGTGCAAATCCCTAGTTGTCATCAATCCACCAAAAAGGGGGAGATTGTTAAGGCATATCTCTCTCCATGTAGTTTTGGTGATTGATGACAACATATTTGCGGACTAACCATGTGCTTTGAGCATTTCAGAGATTCATCCTTTGGCTCAAGATGATTTCTTTCCCCTCAGAGTGTTTTTCAAGACGGTGTGGCTCTTTCATTTCTTGTTGGTGGACTAGTTTCGTAGGAGTCACCGTACTATCAAGAGGGGGTCCGCTTTGGTAAGGCTAGGGTGGAATCATCACGTACACTTCCGTTTCACACGCTCTGGGCCTTCCCGCATCGTTGGAGGTTTGATTCCTGCTATTTGGGCAGTCTTTGGCCCCAGCAGTAGTACCGCGATGCCCAGCGGTAGTACCGCTTGAGGGTCCTCAGCGGCAGTACCGCTGCGGTACCGAGCCACTACCGCCTCGACTCAAGGGGGGCGCTTCTCGTGTCGGTGGCAGTACCGCGCTGGGCCGGTCCCTCCTCTATCTTCAAGCCCTCCCAGGCTGGGCGGTAGTACCGCAAGGGGGAGCGGTAGTACCGCTGGGTCTAGCGGTAGTACCGCTACCCCCTGCGATAGTACCGCCCTCTACGGGGCTGTTTTGGGGTAACGGTTGGATGGGGTCCTTTTGTATAAAAGGGGGGGGGTCCCCTTCTTCCTCGTTGACTCATCTCTGCCCCCATAAGCTCCATTAATGCTCCAAGCTCCATTTTGCCTGATCTCTCTCCCTAGCCAATCATACTTGTTGATTTGCTCGGGAGTGGTTGAGAAGGCCCCGATCTACACTTCCACCAAGAGAAATTTGATTCCACCACCAATCCCTAGCGGATCTTGTTACTCTTGGGTGTTTGAGCACCCTAGACGGTTAAGGTCACCACGGAGCCATAGTCCATTGTGGTGAAGCTTCGTGGTGTTGTTGGGAGCCTCTGATTGAGTTGTGGAGTTTGCCCCAACCTTGTTTGTAAAGGTCCGATCGCTGCCTCCAAGGGCACCAATAGTGGAATCACGACATCTCACATTATGCGAGGGCGTGAGGAGAATACAGTGGCCCTAGTGGCTTCTTGGGGAGCATTGTGCCCCCACACCGCTCTAACGGAGACATACTTCCCCTAAAAAGGAAGGAACTTCGGTAACACATCCTCGTGTTCACCGTGTCCACTCTTGGTTATCTCTTACCTTTACTTGTGCAAGCTTATTAGTGTTACTTCTCTTGCTTGCTTGTATGTTCGTTGTTGTTGCATCATATAGGTTGCTCACCTAGTTGCACATCTAGACAACCTACTTGGTTGCAAAGTTTAATTTGGTAAAGAAAAGCTAGAAATTGTTAGTTGCCTATTCACCCCCCTTTAGTCAACCATATTGATCCTTTCACTCATCATGGAGAGCGTCAGGGTGCTGAAGATGGCCACCGGTGATGGATCCCCCTCCGGTATGGTGTCGGAGCAGGGTCCCGATTGGTTTTTGGTGGCTACAGAGGCTTGCGGCGGCGAAACTCCCAATCTAGGTTTCTTTTCGGGGGTTTCTGTATTTATAGGTATTTTTCGCGTTGGTCTCATGTCAGGCGGGTCTCCGAGTCATCCACGAGGCAGGGGGCGCGCCCTCCACCCTCGTGGATGGCTCGGGACTCTTCTGGCCCAACTATTTTACTCCGAGGCCTTCTTTTGGTCCATAAAAAATCATCAAAAATTGGCACGTCAATTGGACTCCGTTTGGTATTCCTTTTCTGTAGAACTCAAAAACAAGGAAAAACAGAAACTGGCACTGGGCTCTAGGTTAATAGGTTAGTCCCAAAAATCATATAAAATAGCATATAAATGCATATAAAACATCCAAGATGGATAATATAATAGCATGGAACAATAAAAAATTATTGATACATTGGAGACGTATCAAGCATCCCCAAGCTTACTTCCTGCTCGTCCTCAAGTAGGTAAATGATAGAAATAGAATTTTTGATGTGGAACGCTACCTAACATAATGATCAATGTAATTTTCTTTATTGTGGCATGAATGTTCAGATCCGAAAGATTCAAGACAGAAGTTTAATATTGACATAAAAATAATAATACCTCAAGCATACTAACAAAGTAATCATGTCTTCTCAAAATAACATGGGCAAAGAAAGTTCATCCCTACAAAATCATATAGTCTGGCCATGCTCCATCTTCATCACACAAAATATTCAAATCATGCACAACCCCGATGACAAGCCAAGCAAATGTTTCATACTTTTGATGTTCTCAAACCTTTTCAACTTTCACGCAATACATGAGCGTGAGCCATGGACAAAGCACGATAGGTGGAATAGAAGGTGGTTGTGGAGAAGACAAAAAGAAGGAGATAGTCTCACATCAACTAGGCGTATCAACGGGCTATGGAGATGCCCATCAATAGATATCAATGTTAGTGAGTAGGGATTGCCATGCAATGGATGCACTAGAGCTATAAGTGTATGAAAGCTCAAAAATAAACTAAGTGGGTGTGCATCCAACTTGCTTGCTCATGAAGACCTAGGGCATTTGAGGAAGCCCATCGTTGGAATATACAAGCCAAGTTCTATAACGAAAATTTCCACTAGTATATGAAAGTGACAACATAGGAGACTCTCTATCGTGAAGATCATGGTGCTACTTTGAAGCACAAGTGTGGTAAAAGGATAGCAGCATTGCCCCTTCTCTCTTTTTCTCTCATTTTTTGTTTTTTGGGCCTTCTCTTCTTTTGTCCTTTCTCTTTTTCCCTCACATGGGACAATGCTCTAATAATGAAGATCATCGCAGTTTTATTTACTTATAACTCAAGAATTACAACTCGATACTTAGAACAAAATATGACTCTATATGAATGCCTCTGACGGTGTACCGGGATGTGCAATGAATCAAGAGCGACATGTATGAAAGAATTATGATTGGTGGCTTTGTCACAAATACAATGTCAACTACATGATCATGCAAAGCAATAGGACACTGATGAAGCGTGTCATAATAAACGAAATGGTGAAAAGTTGCATGGCAATATATCTCGGAATGGCTATGGAAATGCCATAATAGGTAGGTATGGTGGCTGTTTTGAGGAAGGTATATGGTGGGTTTATGGTACCGGCGAAAGCTGCGCGGTACTAGAGAGGCTAGCAATGGTGGAAGGATGAGAGTGCATATAATCCATGGACTCAACATTAGTCATAAAGAACTCACATACTTACTGCAAAAGTCTATTAGCTATCGAAACAAAGTACTACACACATGCTCCTAGGGGGATAGATTGGTAGGAAAAGACCATCGCTCGTCCCCGACTGCCACTCATAAGGAAGACAATCAAAAAATATCTCATGCTCCAATTTCGTTACACAACGGTTCACCATACGTGCATGCTACGGGACTCACAAACCTTAACACAAGTATTTCTCAAATTCACAATTACTCACTAGCATGACTCTAATATCACCATCTTCATATCTCAAAACAATCATAAAGAATCAAACTTCTCATAGTATTCAATGCACTTTATATGAAAGTTTTATTATATCCCTCTTGGATGCCTATCATATTAGGACTAAATTCATAACCTAAGCAAATTACCATGCTATTTAAGACTCTCAAAATAATATAAGTGAAGCATGAGATTTCATCAATTTCTTCAAAATAAAACCACCGTCGTGCTCTAAAAAGATATAAGTGAAGCACTAGAGAAAATGTCAAACTACTCCAAAAAGATATAAGCAAAGATCAATGAGTAGTCGAATAATTATGCAACTATGTGGAGACTCTATAACATTTAAGAATTTCATATCTTGGTATTTTATTCAAAAACAAGAAAAACAAAATAAAATAAAATGACATTGCAAGGATTGCACATATCATGTGAAGAAGCAAAAACTTAGGCCCAACCAAAACTGACCGATAGTTCTTGAAGAAGAAAGGTGGGATGCCAACCGGGGCATACCCAAGCTTAGATGCTTGAGACTTCTTGAAATATTGACTACGGTGCCTTGGGCATCCCCAAGCTTGACCTTTTGTGTCTCCTTAATTCCTCTCATATCACGATTTCCCTAATTCTTAAAAACTTCATCCACACAAAACTCAACAAGAACTCATGAGATAAGTTAGTATAAATCCATGCATAACCTTATCATTCTCTACTGTAGAAAATCACTAAAATTATAATTTGATATTTCCTACTAAATTCCTCTGCATATTTAACACTCGTATCCTCAAATAGAATCATTAAACAAGCAAACATATGCAAACAATGCAATCATAACAGCAATCTGTCTAAACATGATAGTCTGTAAAGAATGCAAGAGGAATCATACCTCCTTAACTCCAAAAATTCTGAAATTTTTTCCACACTTTAGATAATTTGTTGTTTCTCATTGTGTAAAAATTTCAAGATTTTATCATGTTCTGACTATTCACAAATATTCAAAACATAACAACAAACTTTCTGTTTTTACAATAGCAACATATAGACTTGGAAAATAAGCATGGTAAAGGCTATACTTGACCTTTTTATTGAACTAAAAGATGCAAAACATCACTCTAAATAACAGCAAGAAAATCCTAATAAAACAAAATGATGCTCCAAGCAAAACTCATATCATGTGGTGAATAAAAACGAAGACGAAAGAGGGGATGCCATCCGGGGCATCCCCAAGCTTGGACGCTTGGTTGTCCTTGAATATTACCTTGGGGTGCCTTGGGCATACCCAAGATCGGGCTCTTGCCACTCCTTATTCCGTAGTCCATCAAATCTTTACCCAAAACTTGAAAACTTCACAACACAAAACTTAACAGAAAACTCGTAAGCTCTGTTAGTATAAGAAGGCAAATCACCACTTAGGTACTTTCAAGAAAAGATTCACAATTTTTCTCACATGATTCCTACTATACCATACCATTTCTACAATTTATATTAAGCAATATAAGCCATATAAACTAGAAAACAAGCAAACTATGCATCAAAAACAGAATCTGTCAAAAACCAAATAGTCTGCAGTAATCTGTAACTCTCGAATACTTCTGTAACTCCAAAAATTCTGAAAACTTAGGACAATCTGAGAAATTTGTTCATTAATATTCTGCAAAAGTAATCAATATTTTATCATGCTTATGTTAAAAATGAGAATTGTTTTTCTGAGCGCAAAAGTTTCTGTTTTTCAGCAAGATCAAAACAACTATCACCATCCCAAAGGTCTTACTTGGCACTTTATTGAAACAAAAGCTATAAAACATGATTACTACAGTAGCATAATCATGTGAACACAAAAAAGCAGTAGGTATAAATGTTGGGTTGTCTCCCAACAAGCGCTTTTGTTTAATGCCCTCCTAGCTAGGCATGATGATTTCAATGATGCTCATATAAAAGATAGGAATTGAAACATAATGGGAGAATCATGAAGAATATGACTAACACATTTAAGCCTAACCCACTTCCTATGCATAGGGATTTTGTTAACAAACAATTTATGGGAACAAGAATCAACTAGCATAGGAAAGCAAAACAAGCATAACTTCAAGATTTTAAGCACATAGAGAGGAAACTTGATATTATTGCAATTCCTACAAGCATATATTCCTCCCTCATAATAATTTTAAGTAGCATCATGAATGAATTCAACAATGTAACCATCACATAAAGCATTCTTTTCATGATGTACAAGCATAGAATTTTTATTACTCTCCACATAAGCAAATTTCTTCTCATGAATAGTAGTGGGAGCAAACTCAACAAAATAACTATTATGTGAGGCATAATCCAATTGAAAATTAAAATCATGATGACAAGTTTCATGAATATCATTATTATTTATAGCATACGTGTCATCACAATAATCATCATAGATAGGAGGGATTCTTTCATCATAATAAATTTTCTCATCAAAACTTGGGGGACAAAAAATATCATCTTCATCAAATATAGCATCCCCAAGCTTGTGGCTTTGCATATCATTAGCATCATGGGTATTCAAAGAATTCATACTAACAACATTGCAATCATGCTCATCATCCAAAGATTTAGTGCCAAACATTTTAATACATTCTTCTTCTAACACTTTGGCACAATTATCGGAATCCTTATTTTCATGAAAGACATTAAAAAGATTAAGCATATGAGGCAACCTTAATTCCATTTTTTGTAGTTTTATTTTATAGACTAAACTAGTGATAAAACAAGAAACTAAAAGATTCGATTGCAAGATCTAAAGATATACCTTCAAGCGCTAACCTCCCCGGCAACGGTGCCAGAAAAGAGCTTGATGTCTACTACACAACCTTCTTCTTGTAGACGTTGTTGGGCCTTCAAGTGCAGAGGTTTCTAGGGCAGTAGCAAATTTCCCTCAAGTGGATGACCTAAGGTTTATCAATCCGTGGGAGGCGTAGGATGAAGATGGTCTCTCTCAAACAACCCTCCAACCAAATATCAAAGAGTCTCTTGTGTCCCCAACACACCCAATACAATGGTAAACTGTATAGGTGCACTAGTTCGTCGAAGAGATGGTGATACACGTGCAATATGGATGGTAGATATAGGTTTTTGTAATCTGAAAATATAAAAACAGCAAGGTAACTAATGATAAAAGTGAGCACAAATGGTATTGTAATGCTTTGAAACAAGGCCTAGGGTTCATACTTTCACTAGTGCAAGTTCTCTCAACAAGGATAACATAATTAGATCATATAACTATCCCTCAACATGCAACAAAGAGTCACTCCAAAGTCACTAATAGCGGAGAACAAACGAAGATATTATTGTAGGGTACGAAACCACCTCAAAGTTATTCTTTCCGATCAATCCATTGGGCAATTCCTATAAGTGTCACAAACAGCCCTAGAGTTCGTAGTAAAATAACGCCTTAAGACACAAATCAACCAAAACCCTAACGTCACCTAGATACTCCAATGTCACCTCAAGTATCCGCGGGTATGATTATACGATATGCATCACACAATCTCAGATTCATCTATTCAACCAACACAAAGAACTTCAAAGAGTGCCCCAAAGTTCTACCGGAGAGTCAAGAGAAAGCGAGTGCCAACCCCTGTGCATAGATTCCCAAGGTCACGGAACCCGCAAGTTGATTACCAAAACATACATCAAGTGAATCAATAGAATACCCCATTGTCACCATAGGTATCCCACACAAGACATACATCAAGTGTTCTCAAATCCTTAAAGACTCAATCCGATAAGATAACTTCAAAGGGAAAATTCAATTCATCACAAGGAGATAGATGGGGAGAAACTTTGTGACGCCCGGATAATTAAGCTATAGCAAACCTCTGCTAATGATGCAACGTCACCTCGGTTACTGTAGATAAACTCACGTTAGTTCAAAACAATTCCAATTCAAAATTAAAATATAGGCAAACTACAAAAGTTTTCAAATATAAAAACAAAAAATGTTCGAGTGAGCCAAATAATGCACAGGTAATTATGGTGTAGTAATCACACTTTTATAAATGCTTAAATACTAAAAAGTGAACAAAATAGTAGCAACAACAATTATTAAAAAGCTTTTATAATAATAAACCATTACACACTATTTTAGTTTAGGTGCCAAGTTAATTGTGGTAATGGCATATTTGTTAAACTAATTTAGGTACAACTTTAGTATTTTATATACTAAAATAAAAGAAAACAGAAAAGAAAAATATAAATAAAGAGAAATGAAATAAAAAAGGAAAAAAACCCACTGGGCTCCGGCTCACTAGGCCGGCCCAACCGGGCAAGCCCACCCCCTCTCCATATCCCCCACTACCCAAACCCTAATCCCCCCATCGCCCCACCCCCTCCCTCACCCGATCCCGATTCTGGATTGGGGCAACCGCGCACGGCTGCCTCTGACCCTGGCTAACGGCCACCCCGCGGCCCGATGCCAGCGCCAAACCCAGTGTCGCCCCGCCACCGTGTCGCCATCCTCCTCGCGGCCCCATCCCCTCTCCCTCGTGGCCCGACGCCTGCTCGACGACGTCAACGTCGCCGCCACCTCGCCCCGTCACCGGACCGCCCGTCTCCTCCCTCCTCCTCGACCCCACTACCCTGTCCCTACACCCTGCGGTGAGCCCCGCCGCCACGCTCCTCTCTGCCGCCCTCCTACTACTCTACTACTCGCCCGTGCTATTCGCCCGCTCCGGCCGTGCCCTTGCCTGGCCGCGTTCCTTGCCCCGCTCACTGCCGCGTCCAGCAGCCGCCGCCCTGCAGTCGCTGCCCTGCAGTCGCCGCACCGCACCGCGCTCGTCGCCGCCCACGCATCACATCGCTCCCCTCGCCGCCTTGTCGGCACGCTTCGCTCGCACCCGATGCCGCTGCCTCGCTACGCTCGCCTCCTGTGCTGCTACTGCCCCAGCAGTCCCGCACACCACGTCCCCGGCCACCGCGCCCCGGCCTACCCCGGCCCTACCTCGCCGCCAAACCGCGAGCCAGCTGTCAGTGTCAAAACCGGTGGATCTTGGGTAGGGGGTCCCGAACTGTGCATCTAGGATCGATGGTAACAGGAGACGGGGGACACAATGTTTACCCAGGTTCGGGCCCTCTCTATGGAGGTAAAACCCTATGTCCTGCTTGATTGATATTGATGAATATGAGTGTTACAAGAGTGGATCTACCACGAGATCATAATGGCTAAACCCTAGAAGTCTAGCCTATGTGGGTATGGTGATGAATAAATGCGTTGTCCTTTCCGAACTATCCCCTTTGGTTTATATAGACACCGAGGGGATCTAGGGTTTACATGGAGTTGGTTACATAAGAAGGAATCTTCGGTCGCCAAGCTTGCCTTTCATGCCAAGTAGAGTCCCATCCGGACACGGTGCAGTCTTCGGCCTTCATGTCTTCACAGCCCATCAGTCCGGCCCATAGATAATAGGCCGGACGCCCGAGGACCCCTTAGTCCAGGACTCCCTCAGTAGCCCCTGAACCTGGATTCAATGACGAGGAGTCCGGCGCGCAGATTCGTCTTCAGCATTACAAGGCGGGTTCCTTCCTTCCAAAGTCCAGAATAGTCTTCAGACGAAGTAAGTATATCCGGACCTGTGTATATAATGGAAGAGAATATAATACCCCACGAGCCCAACCTGTTGATAACTGTTCATGACATCATATCATGCCTGCCCGGTTGCTATTTCCAACCGTTGGCTAGCGAGCCGCCCTACGTGTCGGGGTGCGGTTTTACTGGCACACCTTGTCTAGGCAGAGATCATGTTCCTTTATTTATGGGATTTTCATTAACGTGCGCGTGGGTAACCCAACCGTCCCCTAGGTGCAACTCCTTGGTAATAGGTAAGCTTAGAGACCCTGGGGGAGACGCCCAATACTTGGCGCCTTTATATAGAGAACCAATCTCGTTTTCTTCCTTTGGACTTGCTTCTTCCTCAACCCCAGCCACCCCAAGTTCCAACCCTCGGGTTCCAATCGCCACCAGCCCTAGCCATGTCCGGATCCAACCATCAGGGTCGATGGGTGGCTTCTTCTGTCATAGAGGAGGATATTGCGAAGCTCTGCGCAGCGAGGTATCTGACCTCGGAAATCTTTCATCGGCTCCCGGCACAAGGACAAGTCATACCGACCCCCAGATCTGGCGAGAGGGTAGTATTTGTATCCCACTTCCTTCATGGGCTAGGGTTCGCGCTTAACCCCTTCGTCCGGGGGCTCATGTTCTACTATGGACTGGATTTTCATGATCTGGCCCCGGACTCTATTCTCCTCATCTTGACATTTATCGTCACGTGTGAGGCCTTACTCCGGACTCCTCCGCACTTTGGTTTGTGGCTCAAGACCTTTGGTGTGAGGCCGTAGGTGACAGAGGAGGAGCAGGCAGAGTGCGGAAGTGTCATAATAGGCAAGCTGGCCGGCATGGATTGGCCCGAAGGATCTTTCGCCAAATCTCCCGAGCTATGGCAGCAGGGGTGGTTTTATATCAACGAGCCACAGAGCTCCAAGTGGGCGGCTACACCTGTGTTCCGCCCTAGTCCTCCAATTCAGCTTGCTTCAATGGGTCAATAAGGGATTGGACTAGGGATCCATCATCGAAGTGCAGACTCTGCAAAGCCGCATCCGATGCCTTACCGAGAAGGGCATCGATCTTGTGAGCGTCGTTCAAATAATGCTAGCCCGCCGGATTCTGCCATGTCAGCGGCAGCCTCTTCATATGTGGGAGTTTAACCCAAAAGGGCGGCGGACCCTACAACACTTCTTTGGCACTACGCGCGAAGGAATGTGGAAATTGTATTTTGGGGAACGAGGGCAATGGCCGGACACTACTGAAGATGTTGGCCTTGACTGCAATCGTCCGACTACTTCGGTAAGTACTCGAGCACCTTTCATTCGAGCATCTTTTAAGGAGATATTGAAAAATAGGGAGACTGGATAAAGAAAGAGGTGCTAATCTGTTGTTCGGCGCCTCTTCCCGAAGGCCCTGCGACCGACCTGCTGACAAAAATGCTGATTCCAACACCGTACCAGGTGGCTGCGTCCCGGGAAACCGAAATCCTTCTGCCCAAGGGCAAGAGTGCAGAGGGATCCTTCCAGGGCAAGAAGAGGGTCGCCTCCGAAGATCAGGAGGGGAAGCCTTCCAAGAGAGGAAAAACACCGTCGTCGAGCGGCTTGGGCCGGGCGAGCGAGGCTGTCGTAGAGTTGGATGACGAGGACGAACCTCGAGGTAGACCGTAAGCGAGGCGGGGGTACTTTAAGCACAACTCATTCTTTTTTTAGTGAAGTAATCATCCGATATATGTTCGTCCATGCAGGTTAACGCCTGGTGCTTCTCAATCGACCTCCTCCTCGGGAGATCTTCTTCCAGAGATGATGGAGAGTGACACGCCTCCTCCGGCCCCATCACCCAACATAGGAGATGATACCGAGGTATCATCCCGAGGGGCACCCGGAGGTGGTGCCTTCGTCACCCGAGGTTCCGGGATCAAGACCGGCGTCCCCGAACCGTCCGGTTTACAGCCGGAGACGGTTTTGGAGGCAAGCAAGTGGATTCCTTCACTGGAATGCCGTACTTCGGTGGTGGTTTCCGAAGACCCAAGAGCGCCAGAAATTCTAACGGACATGATACAACAAGCGTCTACACGAGAGAGAGAGAGAGAGATCAAACACATAGCTACTGGTACATACCATCAGCCCCGAGGGTGAACTACTCCCTCCTTATCATGGAGAGCGCCGGATGATGAAGATGGCCACCGGTGATGTATCCGCCCTCTGGTAGGGTGCCAGAACAGGGCCCTGATTGGTTTTTGGTGGCTATAGAGGCTTGCAGCGGCGGAACTCCCGATCTAGGTTTCTTTTCAGGGGTTTCTGTATTTATATGAATTTTTGGCATTGGTCTCACGTCAGGGGGGTCTCCGAGATATCCACGAGGCAAGGGGGCGCGCCCTCCACCCTCGTGCATGGCTCGGGACTCTTCTGGCCCAACTATTTTACTCCGGGGGCTTCTTTTGGTCCATAAAAAATCATCAAAAATTGGCACTTCAATTGGACTCCGTTTGGTATTCCTTTTTTGTAAAACTCAAAAGCAAGGAAAAAACTGAAACTGGCACTAGCTCTAGGTTAATAGGTTAGTCCCAAAAATCATATAAAATAGCATATAAATGCATATAAAACATCCAAGATGGATAATATAATAGCATGGAACAATAAAAAATTATAGATACGTTGGACACGTATCACTACTCGCCCGAAACCGCGTGAGACCAATGTTTGGTAGTAGAAGGAAATTACTTTTCTAACTCCGACCCGTGAAACCTACCGGCCCGACATCCAAAGGTCTAAATCGGGGTAGGTTTGTAGCTTCATCTAGATGCCACACAACCGCCTCCGAAAAACATTCATACACAATGGCCGCCTAAGCACAGCGCGCGGCCAAAATCGCTCCTGCCCACTATTTCGGACACCTGGGATTACCATCCTACCCCCAACCCGCAGTAGGTCTGAAATTTAAAAGGGGGAAAAGTTTGTACTTTCCCCAAATTTCAAACAAGCGCGTCCCATCTGTTCAAAAAATCCAAAAACAAGCGCGTCCCAGACCGAAACATGGTTCTCCCTTAGCTCCCCCCTTCCCCTGCCCCCCCGTCCGATTCCCATTCGTACTCCATGGGCGCCAAAACTACCTCTCCACCAGCCACGAAACCCCAGCGTCCTCTGTCCGCCACCCCGTCCCACCCATCAACCGCCGCCCTCCTCCATCACGCCGGAGCTGATACCCCGACGTCATCGTCCACCGCAACCTCAACCACAACGCCCTCCACGGCTAGTAGTTGAAGCCGAGGCCAAGCTGTCCGTACCCAAGCCAGGACAACCACATCGTACCGCGCCTCACCGCTGCCGCTCCAACTTCGCCACCGTCCACCGCACTGGAGTTGTTCCTTCTATGTCGTCCTTCGCCGCCTCGAATCTGCTTCCCCTTCGTTGACATACGGCCACGGTAACACAGTCAACAATTCGGCCATGGGTTCGTCCAAGGCTGCACCCTCCTCCTAAACATCGGTTCCCCCGGCAAAAATAAGAAATTTGTCGTGACATATGAAGGACATAACACTGGCAACCAGAATTGGTACTCCTCTTCCCTTATTCGTGCAAATCTTACGTGTCTTCCTGCATGGTATTCATCCCACAGAAGACACTGGTTGACCACTTCTTCTTGATACTAGATGTTCCTAGTGACTCGCGATGCATAAGGTTTCTCCTCATATACTATTTCACCTTAGCTAGAGATCCGTCGCCCCCTGGATTTCAATTCCTGGTCAGTTGATTCCCAATTAACGGAAGCATTCCCTGTTGTAACAGGCGCTAGTCTGCCTATTAGGCCGGGGAAGCAGCGCCTCGGTGTTTATCTTAGGGGCGTGTGGGGCCTAGAGCTGCTGGCGCCCGATCTGGAGGTCGGTCGGGATTAAAGGGATGGCCTGGGGGTGCTGCCAAGCACGGAGGTGGTGTGAGGTCGTGGGAAGGGTGGGGCGGCGGAGGCAGGGATCTGGGCCGGTGGTCGCCGGTGGTTCGAGAAAGATCGTCAACAGTGACTGGCGGGAGGTAGACGGAGGCCATCTGCCCGTTCCTTATAGATCGGACGGTTCATAAAAAAATCGATTGACCAATTTATTTTCAGTCGGCTGTTATTTTGATAGGACCACATGTGGTGGTGTGCTAGAGGAGCACCTGCACTTCCCAACCATTCCTATGCTCATATATGACAAAATCATATGGAGTAGAATCTAATTTTGTTTGCCATGCAATGTTGTAGAGCTCTCATATGTCTCCTGTCATTTATTTTCCAGCCACCTGCTATCTGCCACTTTTACAGTGCACTAGTTCTACACACACTTCACACATACTCTCACTATTGTGTTTTTATGCAAGGGTATTTCAGACTCTGCTGCCTTGACAGAAGCAGAAAAGAAAAGAGAGAAGTCGCTCCAGCATGGTACGCGGCTAGGCCAGACACGTTTCATCCTTGTAAAGGGTGCAGTGTCAGAAGATGGAGACGGTAAACGTAGCTCTGGAGTTGGTGACCTCACTCGTGATGAACCACCATCCCAGGTGATTGCTTTAACTTCGTGGTGTCATATGTGGTTTCATGTTGCATGTGGTGTCTAGCTTGTATTCGAAAGGCCGAAGTCGGTCTTTATTAAGATAAGGAAAGATATTTTTTACATGAACCACCATCCCGGGAGCACCAGAAGACAAATAGCTAGTCAGGGCACTAGCCGAGCCAGTGACAAGCCCAACACAGACATGCATCAACTGGAAGCCAACTAAAAAGCCACGATGGTGGTGAAGCAGCCCGCCTCCCACCACACTCTCAGGTCCTTGATGATCATGCTCACTGAGGGAGTCCTGGATTAGGGGGCCTCCGGATAGCCGGACTATATCATTTGGCCGGACTGTTGACTATGAAGATACAAGATTGAAGACTTCGTCCCGTGTCCGGATGGGACTCTCCTTGGTGTGGAAGGCAAGCTAGGCAATACGGATATGTAAATCTCGTCCCTTGTAACCGACCTTGTGTAACCCTAGCCCTCTCCGGTGTCTATATAAACCGAAGGGTTTAGTCCGTAGGACAATATACAATCATACCATAGGCTAGCTTCTAGGGTTAGCCTCTATGATCTCGTGGTAGATCAACTATTGTAATACTCATATCATCAAGAACAATAAAGCAGGAAGTAGGGTATTACATCCATCAAGAGGGCCCGAACCTGGGTAAACATCTTGTCCCCCGCTTCCTGTTACCGTCCGCCTTAGACGCACAGTTCGGGACCCCCTACCCGAGATTCGCCGGTTTTGACATCGACATTGGTTCTTTCATTGAGAGTTCCACTGTGCCGTCACCGTAAGGCTCAATGGCTCCTTTGATCATCGGTAACGATGCGGTCCAGGGTGAGGTTTTCCTCCCCGGAGAAATCTTCGCATTCAGCGGCTTCATACTACGGGCCAATTCACTTTGCCATCTCGAGCAGATCGAGAGCTACGCCCCTGGCCATCAGGTCAGGCTTGGAAACTTAAACTGCACTGCCGACATCCGCGGAGACTTGATCTTCGACGGATTCGAGCCCATGTCAGGTGCGCCGCACAGTCACGACGAGCATGACGTAACTCTGCCGTCGGACAATATTCAGGAAATCGCATCTGCAACTACTCCGGACGTCAATCCAGAGCAAATCGCGCGATCCGAGAGAGGAGGGATACACCCCGCCATGGAGGCTGCACTCTCAGTGGCGATAGAGCCGGATACTGACTTCACCCCCTACGAGAGCCGTGTCGCTGAACCACTGGATTCACCTCCGGCCACGGACTCCGAGCCGCTTACACCCATGCTCGTCGAATCTGACTGGGCGCCGATCATGGAGTTCACCTCCGTGGATATCTTTCAGCACTCACCCTTCAGCGATGTGCTAAATTCATTAAGGTCTCTCTCGCTGTTAGGAGAGCCTTGGCCAAAATATGTCCGGCTAGAATGGGATGCGGACGACGAAGAAATTCGCTGCCCACCCACCACCCACTTAGTAGCCACTGTTGACGATTTAACCGACATGCTCGACTTCGACTCCGAAGACATCGACGGTATGGATGACGATGCAGGAGACGAGCAGGAACCACCGCCCACAGGGTGTTGGACCGCTACCTCATCATACGACATATACATGGTGGACACCCCTAAAGAAGGCAATGGCGACGAGACATCGGAGGATGACCCCTCCAAGAAGCAACCCAAGCGCCGACGTTAGCGGCGCCGCTCTAAGTCCCACCATAGCAAAAGTAGTGATACCGACACAGGAGATAATAACACTCTGAATAGTGCCGAAGACAACCACAACCCCCTCAGCACGATGTAGAGACGGAGGATGAACAAGCTAGCCCTCCAGAGCAGGCAGCAGATGGAGAACCAAAGGAGGACAATTACATGCCTCCCTCCGAAGACGAGGTGAGCCTCGGCGACGACGAATTTATCGTGCCCGAGGACACCGTCGAGCAGGAGCGCTTCAAGCGCCGGCTTATGGCCACAACAAATAGCCTGAAGAAAAAGCAACAACTGCTTCAAGCTGATCAAGACTTGCTAGCAGACAGATGGACCAAAGTCCTTGCGGCCGAGGAATACGAACTCGAGCGCCCCTCCAAGAGTTACCCAAAACGCAGGTTGCTACCTCACCTCGAGGAGGAAGCATTGAAACCTCATTCACCAGTGTACGATGCGGCTGACCGGCCATTGCGTGGCCGAGCCAGAGAGGCTTTTCAGCCTGAAGTTCAGCCTGCACCCCGCCGCCACTCAATCAAAAATACCAAGGCCCGGGGCAACACACGGGACCTGCGAGACATATTGGACAGTAAGGCAAAACTTGCAAGGTCAATATACGGGTCACGGGCACGCGTGCCAACACGGGACGATGATCGTCGCATCGGATACACCAAAAGCAAATCCGGTCGGGCCGAATATAGCAGACAAGACTCATATGAATTGCGTCGTGATATAGCCCGTCACAGAGGCACCGCACACCCCCTATGCTTCACTGATGAAGTTATGGATCACGAATTCCCGGAGGGTTTCAAACCCATAAACATCGAATCATATGATGGTACAACAGATCCCGCTGTATGGATTGGGGATTTCCTCCTTCACATCCACATGGCTCGCGGTGATGATCTACATGCCATCAAGTACCTCCCACTAAAACTCAAATGACCATCTCGACATTGGCTGAATAGCTTGCCAGCAGACTCCGTCGGCAGTTGGGAGGATCTGGAAGACGCATTCCTCGACAACTTCCAGGGCACTTATGTGCGACCACCGGATGCTGATGACTTGAGCCATATAACTCAGCAGCCAGGGGAATCGGCCAGGAAATTCTGGACCCGGTTCCTAACCAAGAAGAACCAAATTGTCTACTATCCAGATGCAGAGGCCTTAGCAGCATTTAAGCATAATATCCGTGACGAATGGCTCGCCCGGCACCTCGGCCAAGAAAAGCCAAAATCCATGGAAGCCCTCATGACACTTATGACCCGCTTTTGTGCGGGCGAAGATAGCTGGTTGGCTTATAGTACCAATACGGCAAGCAAACCTGGAATATCACAAGCCAGGGATAGCGACGGCAAACCACGATGCAACAAACACTAGTGCCGCAAATATGGTGAAAATGCTAAAAATATGGCAGTTAACATCGGGTTCAGGGGCTCAAAGTCCGGCCAGCGGAAAGGTCCACCCAAAAATAGAAATCCGGGTCCATCCATTCTGGACCGCATACTCGCTCGCCAATGCCAAATTCATGGCACCTCAGAAACGCCAGCCACCCATACCAATAGAGAATGTTTGGTCTTCAAACAAGCCGGCAAGGCAGGCACCAAAAACAAAGAGGGGTCTCAAATAGACGATGGCGACGAAGTGCCGATATCGCCGAACACAGGAGGGCAAAAGAAATCCCCCGCCCCCATGCTCAATCAATGAATGTGGTAAATACCACCCAATCGGCCCACTTGGACCAGATATACACCCTTAAGGATGGCGGCTCAACGGAACTCGCCGTCCCACAATATAAGCTAGGGCCAGTCACCTTCAACCACACAGATCGTCCGGTTAAAGCCAATTGGGGCAATCCAACCGCACTAATCCTCGACCCAATAGTAGACGGGTTCCACCTCACTCAAGTCCTTATGGACGGAGCTAGCAGTTTAAATCTGCTTTACCAGGATACAGTGTGCAAGATGGGCATCGATCAGTTAGCGATCAAGCCCACTAAGGCCACTTTTAGAGGCATCATACCAGATATGGAGGTTAGCTGTACTGGCTCCATTTCCCTTGAGGTGATCTTTGGGTCACCAGAAAATTACCGTACCAAAGAGTTAATCTTCAAAATTACCCCTTTCCGCAGTGACTATCAAGGACTGCTCGGGCGAACCACGTTCGCTTGATTCAACGCGGTGCCACATTATGCCTACCGTAAGCTCAAAATGCCCGGTCCACGCGGCGTCATCATGGTTCATGGCAAGGCCGAATTTTCCTTTGACACCAACAAGTACATCCCTGCCTTAGCAGTAGGAACACCGAGAAGCACCTTGCAGCCAAACCTCGAGTCGACACCTAGGCTCCCGGACACCGTCAAGGGGCTCCGAACTACTTTGCGGAAGGATACTCCGGCTCGTCCAGGGTTCAATTAAACACTCCGGCAAAGGCCACGATAGGCAGAACTCAGCAGCTCAACCGCCCTCCGGCACGCAATCAATTCTTATATTTCCTTCGCAGGTTCACCTTTGCACCGACCAGGATGGACTCCACAGAGGCAGATCAAACGTGTCTGGGGATCCTTAGACATTCCCCACAACAAACTTCCGGCTACAATACGGAGCCGCACTCAACCTCTTCCCCCTGGTCACAGCAGGTTCTGCTATCACAACTCTTATTATTATTATTGATCACATTACTTGTACCATACGCATAGATGTATTATTTATACAACGTGTGGATTCATATGATGTTTACCCGCTGGTCATTTCTTATCGAAATTATTTCGTCAAATGGCATCCGTACACAGCAGTATGCCCTAAATATGCCAGGGGCTTCGTCTTCCCCATAACACGGCAATAAAAGTCCGAACACCTTCACGGAAGTTCGGCACCCCGAACTTGAAGCATTATATGCATCAGCTCCGAATCATGTCTTTGGTCAATAGTTGGGTTTGCTCGGCTCCTATGTTTTGGTACCTTACATTCCGCTATATCGGCTAAGGTAGCACTGGGAGAACTACTATGATTGTGTCCCGGTTCTTCCGGACGAGCACCTCAGTAGAGAAAGCCAAAAACTGACTGTCATGATACGGCGAGAGCTGGTCAGCTGTTCGAGCGGTCGCAAAATCTTTAAGGATTTCTCTCGCATAATGCCATAACCAATGCAGCGTGCGATGGAACGGTTTTTTTCTTCGATCAGACACTTATAGAGCCCATAGTACGGTATTCCGAACATAAGGGGTTGCGCCGACCATACTAAAACTCCTCAAGCTAAGTGAGAGTGATAAAGCCCTATAGTCCGATTGCCTGGTTTGTTGTGCTGAGCACCTCCCTTGGAGGACCCAAAACTGGGATAAAGAGTGCTCAGGTTTATCCCGAACACCACCGTACTCCTTACATGGGGGCAGAAGCTGACGACTGGCCAACTCTCAGCCTTAATATACAAACGGCAGCACAGGAGGGTAAACTTTTATATAACATGTGACATATCAACGACCTTGTTTAAACATTACAACGGACAACATGATCCGCATTCAGGGAAATATAATGTCCTTGGTACATAGCTCCACCGCAAGGTAGGATCCTTTCACGACACTCTTATAATATGCTTCGGGCTTGCGGTGCTCCTTCCCCTCCGGCGGTCCTTCGGTCACCAGCTTTTTGGCATCCATCTTCCCCTAGTGCACCTTTGCAAGGGCGAAGGCCATCCACTCTCCTTCTATACAGACCGACCGCTTGATGACGTCAAGTCGAGGGCAAGCGCTTATAAGCCGCCTTACGAGCCCGAAGTAGCTGCTTGGAATCGGTTCGGCAGGCCATAGCCGGATAACCACATCTTTCATGGCTAGTTCCGCCGCCTTATGCAGTTCGATCAACTGTTTCAGTTGATCGGCAAAAGGCATCGAACAACTCGATGCCAAATATTGAGACCAAAAAAGCTTATCGCCGGTGTTCCTTCCTTCGGCTCGGTAGAAGTGAGCGGCATCTAATATACTGTGCGGTAGCTCGGCAAATACACCTGAGAAGTCCGGATTCACAATCAGAAACATAGTTTTCCCTTCAAATATTTTCTTTACATGGGAAAAGCTTACCCGCCGCGATCTTCCTCGCCTCTTGGATCCCCTGCAGCGCGCTCTGGGTTTCCCCCTGGGCGTCGCTCGTGGCTTGGCGCGCCTCGGTGAGTTCAGACTCTTTCTCCGTTATACTCTGCTCCAAGGCCTCGCATTTACTTACGGCCTCTTGCAGCTCTAGCTCAGATTTAAAAACTCTGGCTTCGTGTTTCTCATGAAGAGCCCGCTCCATGGCCACCTTTTTCTCGGCCTCGGCAATGGCCCCTTTGAGGGCCTCGACTTCGGTCATAACTCCTAGCACAAATTATGCGGCTTATTTCATACTGACCATTTATTTCACAATAAATGCACATAATGCTGGTGCGTACCTTGTTTATCCCTCAACTGCATTTTCAATCAGCCAATCTCTTCCCTGACTCGCTCCAGACTTTGATTCAGTCCGGCGATCTCCGCGGTATGAGAGGCAGCAGTCGCTACAGGTATTTGCTTGAAACAGGAGAGAATTCAATGTCGTTTAGTAAGTCTTCCTAAGATCATGAATTCGATCCCTTGTCTGGTTCTTTCTTTCACCGAACAGTGTATCAGGGGCTACTATCTATACTATGACACTCTTCGATAACTCATAAAATATACCTCAAAGCCTTTTATAAGACTGATATAGGCTTCGTTCAGTCCACTCTTGGTCGACTGAATTTTCTGAATCACCGCGCCCATCAGGGCATAGTGTTCATAAACGATGGAGGCATCTCATAGCGCCACCAACAAAGCATCTGACACTTCTGGATAGATAGAGGTTGCCAGTGGAATAAGCATGCCCTCTCTGGTTGAAGGAGGCGGCCTTCTTGATTCTGCAGCCGTACAGGTCTCTGGAATCGCATCCGGTAGGGAGCCAAACTTAGAAACGCCCCTACCATTAGACCCCATGGGAATATTTTTTTCCACGTGTCCGGCCCATGCAGTTCGACCTCCAGGCGCCACCTTCACGGTTTTTTCCTTTCCTCCTTGGCCGGGGTCCTTTTGGGACGAGGCCTCGGTGTTTCGCACCTGCTTGGAGGAAGGGTCCTTCGGGGGCGTCCCGCTCTCCACAGCGTTTGAGCTCAGTAGGTCCTCCGATGAAGATTGTCCGGTATGGGACCTTGCTGGACTACAAGAAATATATGGCTTAGGTTAAAATACTAAGCCACGATGAGTCCGGATGCTTAAACGTACTCGGATTTTATATACTCATGAGTTCACTAGGGGCTGGGCCCTGGGATCCCATGCCGGGCCGCCGTCGGCGGCGGTAGGAGACTCCTCTTGACGAGGAATCTTTCGTCTTTTGGGTAATTCGGCCTCCAAGGATGCGGAGGCCATCCTCTTCCTTCTTCCCTCTGCAAGGGATTCATCTTCCTCCTCCTTCTCGTCCTCTTCAAAGGCGGAATGGGCATCAGAGCCTTCGGGTATTGTGCCCGAAGTGCCGCGACGACGAAGGCCACCCCAGGTCTTTTTAGCCTCCTTCTCGGCCGTCTTCTTTGGCACCTTGTAAGGTGCCGGGACCAGCATCTTCGTCAGAAGTGGGATGGCCGGGTCTTCGGGCAGCGGGGCTGGACAATGGATCCGCTCCGCCTTCTTCGTCCAGCTCTGGGAAAGTTGAATGAACACGCGTTAAGCGCTTCCTTTGGATCATGTGGATGGAAAAGTTTGATAAACTCACCGAACTTGCAGGGCGGGACAGTTGGTACCCGTGGTCTTCGGCGGAGTCCGGCCATGATTTGCTAGACTTAAAAAGCACCTACCAAATGTCCTTGTGCGAAGAGCCGAAGAGCCTTCGCAAGGTTTGGTGCCTGGCCGGATCAAACTCCCATAGATTGCAAGACCGGTGTTGACAAGGCAGTATCTGGCGGGCTAACATCACCTGGACTACGTCGACGAGTTCAATGCTCATATCTCCCATTGTAGGATCGAAAGTATGTCTAGAGGGGGGTGATTAGACTACTTGACCAAATAAAAACTTAACCTTTTCCCAATTTTAGTTCTTGTCAGATTTTAGCTATTTTAGGACAAGTCAAGCAATCATCACACAATTCAAGCAAGCATGCAAAGAGTATATTGGCAGCGGAAAGTAAAGCATGCAACTTGCAAGAATGTAAAGGGAAGGGTTTGGAGAATTCAAACGCAATTGGAGACACGGATGTTTTTCCCGTGGTTCGGATAGGTGGTGCTATCCTACATCCACGTTGATGGAGACTTCAACCCACGAAGGGTAACGGTTGCGCGAGTCCACGGAGGGCTCCACCCACGAAGGGTCCACGAAGAAGCAACCTTGTCTATCCCACCATGGCCATTGCCCACGAAGGACTTGCCTCACTAGCGGTAGATCTTCACGAAGTAGGCGATCTCCTTGCCCTTACAAACTCCTTGGTTCAACTCCACAATCTTGTCGGAGGCTCCCAAGTGACACCTAGCCAATATAGGAGACACCACTCTCCAAGAAGTAACAAATGGTGTGTTGATGATGAACTCCTTTCTCTTGTGCTTCAAATGATAGTCTCCCCAACACTCAATTCTCTCTCACAGGATTTGGATTTGGTGGAAAGAAGATTTGAGTGGAAAGCAACTTGGGAAGGCTAGAGATCAAGATTCATGTGGTAGGAATGGAATATCTTGGCCTCAACACATGAGTAGGTGGTTCTCTCTCAGAACATATGAGTTGGAAGTGTAGATGTGTTCTGATGGCTCTGTCCACGAGTGAAGAGGAGGTGGAGGGGTATATATAGCCTCCACACAAAATCCAACCGTTACACACAATTTACCAATCTCGGTGGGACCGAATCAACAAACTCGGTCGGACTGAAATAGTAAACCTAGTGACTGTTAGAGATTTTCGGTGGGACTAACATGCAACTCGGTACGACCGATATGGTTAGGGTTAGGGCATAACGTAATCTCGGTGAGACCGATTACACAAACTCGGTGAGACCGATTTGGTAATAAGCTAACCAGAGGGTTGGTCAGGCTAACTCAGTGGGACCGATTCGCTCTTCTCGGTGAGACCGAAATGTTACGAAAAGGCAACAGTGAGTTTACATTGCAATCTCGGTGGGACCGATCCGCTCTTTCGGTGACACCGAAAAGTTACGAAAAGGAAACAGAGAAATTGCAATCCCATCTCGGTGAGACCAAGATCCCTATCAGTAGAACCGATTTGCTTAGGGTTTGGCAATGGCTATGACAAGTGAAACTCGGTGGCGCCGGGTTGAAAGAATCGGTAGGGCCGAGTTTGGCTTTGGGCTTAGGTCAAATGTGGATATGGGAAAGTAGCTGAGGATTTTGGAGCATATCATTAAGCACATGAAGCAAGAGGCTCATTAAGCAACACCTCATCCCTCCTTGATAGTATTGGCTTTTCCTATGGACTCAATGTGATCTTGGACCAATAAAATGTAAAATGAAGAGTCTTGAGCATATGAGCTAGAGCCAATCCTTTGTCCTTAGCATTTTGAGGGTTCCACTTTCACCATCCATGCCATGCCAATCATTGAGCTTTCCTGAAATGATCATCTTGGAATAGCATTAGCTCAATGAGCTATATGTTGTTATGAATTACCAAAACCACCTAGGGATAGTTGCACTTTCACCCATATCTTTAACGCGCGTCTGGAGCACCGACAGTTCATCGGACGAGGACCATTCCATTCCTTTCTTGACCCAGGATGTAAGCTGCAGAGGGGCGCCGGATCGAAACTCGGGAGAAGCGGCCTATTCCTTACTGCTCGGCTCAGTGATGTAAAACCCCTGTTGTTGCCACTCCTTGACAGAATCATTGAAGGTTCCCGTTGGCCATATGACGTTGGGCATCTTGCTCATCATAGAGCCCCCGCACTCCGCGTGCTCGCCGCCCACCACCTTGGGCTTCACATTAAAGATCTTCAGCCATAAACCGAAGTGTGGTGAAACATGGAGAAAAGCCTCGCACACGAAAATGAATGTCGAGATGTTGAGGAAGGAATTAGGGGACAGATCGTGAAGATCGATCCCATAATAGTACATGATACCATGAACGAATGGGTGGAGGGGAAATCCTAGCCCGCGGACAAAGTGAGGGAGGAATACAACCCTCTCGTGGGGTTCCGGAGTAGGGATGATCGGTCCCGCCATCGGGAGACGGTAGCCAATTTTTTTGGCCAGGTACCCGGCCTCCCGAAGCTTTTTGATATCCTTCTCTCAGACGGTAGAGGCCATCCATTTGCCTCCTACTCCGGATCCAGACATCTTTGGAAGACCTTTTGTCGGTAGAGGATGTGAATGCTCGTGCATTGGAGCCTGAGCAGAATGGAATGAGTTGGGAAGAAGGTATGGGTGAAGAGGGTTAATTCTTGTCCCTTTATAAGGGCGGAAGAGGCGATGTGCCTCCCCCCTCGCCTGGTATAACCTCTTATTCCCCAAGTGCTGTAAGTAATGGCACGGTTGGGTTACCCGCGTCCGTATTAATGAGAATCCCATAATAAGGGGGACACGATCTCTGCTTTGACAAGACGTGTCAAGAGAACCGCCCCGCGTTATGTGCGGTGCTGGTTGAGAAAAACGGTTCGAATAAAGACCGGGCCATGATGTGATGACGTGCCGTCAAATGTGTCAGCAGATTGGGTTTATTATTCTCTTTACGGTCGTATGTGGAAATTGTTTTGCAGAGCCAGACACTATCCTTGAGTTCAAAATTTTCTATGGAGTATTCGGAGGAGGAACCCGCCTTGCAATGCCGAAGACAATACTGCTTGCCGGACTCGTCTTCATTGAAGCCTGGTTCAGGGGCTACTGAGGGAGTCCTGGATTAGGGGGTCTCCGGATAGCCGGACTATATCCTTTGGCCGGACTGTTGGACTATGAAGATACAAGATTCAAGACTTCGTCCCGTGTCCGGATGGGACTCTCCTCGGCGTGGAAGGCAAACTAGGCAATACGGATATGTAAATTTCCTCCCTTGTAACCAACCTTGTGCAACCCTAGCCCCCTCCGGTGTCTATATAAACCGGAGGGTTTAGTCCGTAGGACAATATACAATCATACCATAGGCTAGCTTCTAGGGTTAGTCTCTATGACCTCGTGGCAGATCAACTCTTGTAATACTCATATCATCAAGAACAATCAAGCAGGAAGTAGGGTATTACCTCCATCAAGAGGGCCCGAACCTGGGTAAACATCTTGTCCCCCGCTTCCTGTTACCGTCCGCCTTAGACGCACAGTTCGGGACCCAGTACCCAAGATCCGCTGGTTTTGACACCGACACTCACCACTCCAGCCGGATGTCTAGCTTGTATTGCTTCCAATTTGGTTAAATTGCATCTTCTTAGCTTACACATTATACCTTTGAATATGACATGCCTTCCTATTTTTGGTACATACTAGTACATTTGTCTATTAACCATGTTCTTACATCAAACTAATGTTCTTGTGTATCCCTGATCAATCAATAATGATGAGACAGTCACCCCAGTGGGTTACTTTGAGAAAAGATCCTCTTTTGAAGAATGTAGTGTCAGCCTCACCACATGATTCTCAAGAAACAACAACACTACATGAAGATAGTGAATGTAGCTCTGTAGTTGATGACCGCATTTCCCCTACACCAGCATCGCATGTGCTTTCTCTAACTTGGTAGCGTGATATGTGGTTGCATGTTGCATATGGTGTCTAGACTATAATTCTTCCAAGCTGGTTAAATTGCATGTGCTATTCTGCTTAGTGTATACATCATACCTGTTAATGTGACATGCCTTCCTGTTTTTAGTACATAGTACATCTGTCTATTAAGCATGTCCTTACATAAAACTATTGTATTTTTGTATCCCGCATGAATCAATTTGATGAGACACCTTTAGTATATGCAGTGTGATATTAGTTGCATCTTTCATATGATTTATAGCATGCGCTGCTTCTAATTTGTTGAAACGCAATTTATGATGGGACGCTTTTAACATGGCAGAGTCATATTGGTTGCATCTTTCATGTGGTGTCTAGCTTGCATTGTTTCTTATTTGTTGAAATGGCTTCTGCTTAGTTTACACAAATAGTTGTGAATATGCCATGCCGTCCTGTTTTTCGTACATATTCCATCTTGGTATCATGTGTTTGCCTTACATCAAAGTAGTGATTGTCAGTACCCTGCACGAATGAGTTCTAAAGAGTGAATTTTATTGCTTTTTCTTGTCGGTTTTACTTGACAATTCAAAATCAATAAAGCGGAAGGAAAGTAGCAAGGCAGCGGATATAGGCGCTCCTTCCAAAAGGAGGGCCTCTACAGATTCTACTCCGCCACTCCCACCCACCCCCCCCCCCCCCCCCCGCCCAAGAAGATTTGCAAGACAACACATGCGTAGACACTCAACGTAGTTGTGTTGATGATGAGCACGTCTCCCCTAGTGCACCATCACATGTGCTCCCTCTAACTTGGCACTGTTATATGTGGTTGCATGTTATATATGATGTCTAGCTTGTATTGCTTCTAATTTTGTTGAATTCCATCTACTTACTTTAAACATTATACTTGTGAATAAGACACGTGTTCCTGTTTCTAGAACATACAATATCTGTCTATCACACCATGTTCTTACATCAAAGTACTACTGTTGTGTAACCTACAATAATCACTTATCATAAGACATGTTTGACTTGGGAGTGTGATATAGGTTACATCTCGCATTCTTTTCTAGCTTGTACTACTTCTAATTTGTTGAAATGGCACTTATGACGAGACAGTTTTAACTTGGTAGAGTGATATTCGTTGCATCTTTCATATCGTGTCTAGTTTTCATTGCTTCTAATTTGTTGAAATGCCTTCTCCTTAGTTTATACATCATAAGCTGTGAATATGCAATGCTGTGAATATACAATGGCACTAATGATGAGAGACCTTTAACTTGGTAGTCTGATGTTGTTTGCATCTTGCATATGATTTATTTCTTGTACAACTTCACATTTGTTTAAACGCCATTTATGACGAGACACTCTTAACTTGGCAGAGCGATATTTGTAGCATCTTTCATATGGTGTCTACCTTCCATTGCATTGGTTCTAATTTAGTGAAATGTCTTCTGCTTAGTTTACACATCATAGCTTTGGTTATCTCATGCCGTCCTGTTTTTCGTACATATTACATCATCCTATCATCTGGTTGTCTAACATCAAAGTTCCGTTCGTCTGTATGTCGGTGTACAAAAATAGGGGCGCATCTTTGTACCCCTTTTTCCTGTGCACGGGCAGTCAGAGCTGCACCCACGGCCACCCCAAGAAGAACGAGGGAGGTGAGCCAAGGTAAGATCGAAGCCCAAGAAAATCAAAGCAACGCCAAGACCAAGACCACATAGAGCAGAGGGACGAAGCAAGTTCCCCCAGCAAGACCCTTGCCGGGCGGCCTCAGCGGCCCCCGCAAGACTCTTGCTGGGACAGCTCGCCCCGCACCAACAGAGTGAGCCACCCTTGAGCCCACGGCCCCCAGTGCCATCATCAGCATGGGGCCAGGGCTCGGGAAGGCACCCCTGTGGTGGCATGTAGATCTTTGTGAAGACATATTCAAGATCAGATTAGAAGACGACGATTCTCGGCAAGATCCTTGCCAAGGAAGGCAACCAGGCCCCCGGCAAGATCCTTGCCGGGGACGACAACACGCCACGGCAAGACCCTTGCCAGGCCACCCGGCAAGGCCTTCGCCAAAGACGTCGGCAAGGCCACCGCCAAGCCCATGTCAACCAAGCTTCCACCACCGTTCACATGTAGCTGTCAGCCCAACCAGCTGGGCGGGCACCTGCGTGGCAACATGCAGCTCCCAGGCCAACTCATCAAGCTCCTACGTGGCGGCATGCAGATCTTCGTGAAGGCTCCACCACCACGCCAACTCAGCTGCCTGCCTGCCTACATGGCACCGCACGGATCCCCGGCTGAGGCGCGTGTTGAAGCAAGGAGGAGCGGCGACGGACGGGACGGGCCTCGCCCCCGTCCCTGATAAAGCAAGAGGACACCTAAGCGATGCATTAAATGCACCTTGTCCTGTAATATGAGGGATAACCTCGTGCCACTGTAGACCTTTCCACCTCCTGTGTGCCACTGTGGCAACCCCTTTTTCCTATAATAGGAGGCCCGAGGCGACGAGGAGAGGGATTCAGCTCTTTGGAACCACACACTGACCACAGCTAGTTCGAGAGCTCAAGAACTCTCAGAAATACACCCACCAAAGCAGGACTAGGGTTTTACGCATCCTCGCGGCCCGAACCTGGGTAAACGATCCTTGTGTTGTCCACTAGCCCTGCTCTCCTCGCAACCCTGCGCCCCGGCAACCATAGCAGGGATTCTAGTGATCCCATAGGTGTCGTCCCGCACCGAGATACTTGGCGCGCCAGGTAGGGGGGCGCAATTGTGAGAATCTGGTCTAGTAGTTAGCGTAGCAGTTCTTCGTCGCCATGGCCCCTAAGAAGAGGATGGCCACGACGGCCGATTCGTTGGGAGCCGAACGACCCGTGCCGATGCGAACGAGCAGCGGACCGGTCGCAGACAGGATCCAGGCCGAGGCCCGCGAGTACCAGCATCGCCCAGGCAGTCGGAGCATGGCGAGCGGCATCGTTCGCGTGCCAGACGGCCGGCCACATGTCGCCGGATCCAGGGATGGAGCTGGGCCCCCCGCAGGCGGCGCGGGGCCTTCCAGGGGCGGGCGGCGCGACGACCTCCAGGACGCCTACACCGGCGACCACCGCGTGTTCTTCCCATGGTGCGCGCACCAAGCAGTGTCACTACAATGGTGAACCTGGGCCCCGCCATGGGAAGAGCCTTGTGCGTCATCGCCAAGATGAGGGGGTTCAGCACACTCGCCGAAGCACTGGCAAAAATGGCGCGCAGCCGCTGGGTCGTGACGGGGCTCCTTCTAACATAGTTAGAAGTCGAAGCGCGCCGCGATCCACGCAGCTGTCACCGCCGCCCACGCCAGTGAAAGCTTTGGCGCGCGCACAGCTGCTCCTCGACTTCCCTCCTGTTGCGGAGAAGCATGACGAGTGGAGGGCCACCATCCGGAGCCTCGTCGCCGTGGCAAACAAAGACGATCCGCGACTGGCGGGGCCCTCGGGCTGGCGCTCCACCGAGCCACCGCATGCTGGCGCTGGGAGGACCAGGGGAGCTGCGGCCATGGTGCACTCTCCTCCTCCTCGCCAGCCACCGCGGGCGTCGGCCCATCGCGACGACGCTTGTGATAACATCTCCATAGCGTCGTCCGACCCGCGGACCCTCCGCGACCAGCACCAGGTCCTTCGGGAGCGGGCTCACGAAGACGCTCGAACCACCGTCGAGCGCCGGCGCGAGACACGCCGCTAGTCGGACAAGCGGGCGGGACCCTCTATGGACCACCCGGCACCAGGGGGCCCCGGCGGCCTACCTTACGAGGTGGGCTGCCCGGCTTTTACCCGTGAGCTGAGGCAGTTCCAGTGGCCGTCCCACCGCACGTTCAAGCCTGACGTCGGCGAGAAGTACACCAGCAAGACCCACCCGTCCGAGTTCCTCAGCACCTAAACCATCGCGATGCAGGCCGCTGGGGCTCACGACGACAAGGTTCTTGCCAACTATTTCCCGCTGGCGCTCAAGCCCAATGTGATGTCTTGGTTGATGCACTTGCCAGTGGATTCCATTTCTTCCTGGTTAGATCTGTGCCATGACTTCGTTGGCGCCTTCACAGGATGCCACCAAGCTCATGGCCAGGCCAGTGATCTGCAAACCATTCCCCAGAAGGAAGGGGAGACCCTACGCAAGTACATCCAGAGATTCAGCCGGGTGTAGTACAACAACCCCGACGTTCATCCCGTCGCTGTGATTAGCGCGTTCCACTAGAACGTACACAATCGCAAGATGCGCGAGGAGCTAGCGATGACCAAGGTTAAGGATATGGCCGAGCTCTACGTTCTGGCCGATAGGTGCTCCCGAGCTAAAGAGGGAAGGAAGTACCCCGGCGAAGACGCCGGCGTGGAAACCGACTCTACTGATGAAGATGCCGCCACCCCGACGAAGAAGAGCCGGCGTCGCAACAGGAAACGCAAAGGTAGGTCGAGCTTGCTATTGAGGGATCTGACGATACCGATGCCGGCAAGAAGGTCAAGGCAGACGCCCCCGGCAAGGAGATTGCCAGGTGCACCGCCTGCCGGGCCCTGGCGGCTACCGACAAGCCAGGAAGCTCCGGCAAGCAATACTACAAGATCCACCGCACCAAGGGCCACGACCTCCAGAACTGCCGACAAGTCAAGTTGCTTGCTGAGAAGCAAAAGGCTGAATACGAAAGGCGGGACAACGAGAAGGACCAGGATGGTCCTGAGGGATCCGACAAGAAGCGTGGCGGCCAAGGAGGTCGCCCCAGCAGGGACAACCAGCAAGAGAGGCCCGCCCGGGGCCGCAATAAGAAACAAGAAGACCGCGATCACGACGAGGACGACGAGTCTTGTGAGAAAGTGTTCCAGAAGGCTACAGAGGCCATGTGCGTCAATGGCGATGCCTTGCTGCATACCTCTCACCGCCAGCTCAAGTAGTGGGCGCGTGAGACTAAAGCAGCAGAGTCGTCGTTCGACGCTCAGAAGCCGCTGAAGTGGTCCAGCACGCCCCTCATCTTTGACGCCGAGGACCACCCTGACCGCATTACCGCGGTCAGGTGTTTGCCATTGTTGGTCTCGCCAACAATACACAACCTCAGGGCGAACAAGATGTTGGTTGACGGCGGGGCCGGCCTGAACCTGATCTCGCCTATCGTGATCAAAAGGTTGCAAATCTCTGATGGAGACCTCGAGGAAACGGGCACGTTTCAAGGGGTCAATCCGGAGAGGAGTCAGCCGAAGGGAAAGGTCACACTGCCCATGAAATTTGGAGAGTTAAACTACATGATAGAGAGGATCGTCTTCGACGTGGCCGAGATCCCCTTGCCCTACAACGGGATCCTCGGCCGCCCGACATTGGCCAAGTTCATGGCGGCGTCACACTACGCCTACAACATGCTAAAGATCCCCGGGCCGTTGACCATCATCTCCGTCCCCTCCGACAAGAAGGGCGCGCTGATCTGCACTGACCAATTCTACCGGGAAGCAGTTGCAGCAGCTACCGTCAAGGCACCTGCTCCTACCGCTGACGGCTCGGGAGGGAAAAAGGAGCCCGGCAAGACCTCTCGCAGCCACTCCGGCAAGTGCACCTCCTCGGAGTGTTGTGCTACCATTGAGGACGTGCCAGAGAGCTCTGCCGACGAGAGCAAGAGATCCAGAGCTGAGCCGCCATAGACCAAGAAGGTGCCCGTCAGGGAGGATGGCACCGGAGGGGCCTTCATCATAGGCTCCACCCTCGACAGCAAATAGGAAGGCGCGCTCGTCACCTTCCTGTGGGCAAATGTCGACATGTTTGCATGGCAAGCGTACGACATCCCTGGTGTTCCCAGGGAGGTGATTGAGCACCACCTAGCTGTTTGCCCCCACGCGCGGCCCGTGAAGCAGAAGGTCAAAAAGCAGGCTCTAGAAAGGCAGGAGTTCATCACAGAGGAAATCAGGTCCTGACAAGTACTTTCCTACCGAGCCCCCTAGGGCTGCTGGCAAGGGTGCTACCGCAGACGCTGAGCCTGCCCAAGAGCAACTGGCTCCGACAGGGTGTCAAGCCCTGGCCATAGAGACAACCACTCTCATGGCGGAAGAAATGGCTTTGGTCCTTGCTGTCGAGCCCCAGGCTCCGGCATGGGCGCAGCATACCATCCACTTCCTCTAAATAGGGGAGCTTCCTGAGGAGCAGGAAGAAGCAGTGAAAGTAGCCCGTCGGTCCGCCCTGTACCAGTTCGTCGATGACGTCCTGTACCGGAGGAGGCCAAACGGTGTGAAACTCAAGTGCATCCCCAAGGAGGAAGGACTGGAGCTGTTGGCGGAGATACATGGAGGCATATATGGCTCCCACATAGGGTCAAGGGCCCTTGCCGGGAAGGCATTCCGGCAAGGTTTCTTCTGGCCCACCGCCCTCCAGGATGCGACAGCACTAGTAACCAAGTGTGAAGCATGCCAGTTCCATTCAAAGAAGCTTCATCAGCCGACTCAAGCCCTTCAAACAATCCCTCTCTCCTGGCCATTCTCGGTCGGGGGGATCGATATACTGGGCCCTTTCCCCCGTGCTGTCGGGGGCTTTGAGTACTTGTACGTTGCAATCAACAAGTTCACAAAGTGGCCGGAAGTGGAAGCAGTGAGGAAGGTGACTGCTCAGTCAGCCGTCAAGTTCTTCAGAGGACTAGTCTGCCGTTTTGGTGTGCCAAACAGAGTCATCACCGATAACAGCATGCAGTTCACAAGCCACGCCTTCATGTAGTACATCCAAGACCTCGGCAGCAAGGTCTTTTTTGCTTCTGTGGCACATCCAAGGAGCAACGGCCAAGCGGAGAGGGCAAATGCTGAAGTTTTGCGAGGCTTGAGAACGATGACCTTTGGCAAGCTGCACAAGGGTGGAAGGCGCTGGATTGATGAGTTGCCAGCGGTTCTTTGGTCGATCAGGACGACGCCAAATCAAGCCACCGGCCAGACACCTTTTGCCCTGGTATACGGGGAAGAAGCAGTTCTCCCCACGAAACTCATATACAGGTCACCTCGAGTGCTCGCTTATGATGAGCTTGAGCAAGAGCCGTTGCGCCAAGATGACGCGATGCTCCTTGAGGAAGATCGTTTTTGGGCGGCTATGAGAGTGGCACGCTACCAGCAAGCCTTGCGCCGCTATCATAGCCGCAAGGTTCATGCCCGAAGCCTTGACGAAGGCGACCTTGTTCTTCCGTATGTTCATTCAGCCAAGAATTCCAACAAGTTGACGCCGAAGTGGGAAGGCCCTTATCGGGTAATGCGAGTCACCAGGCCTAGCGCAGTCCGCCTGGAGACCTAAGATGCCGTCCCAGTGAGCAACTCCTGGAACATCGAGCATCTTCGCAAGTTTTACCCATAAGGCGCGGCTTGCCGGGCCTCCCGGCGAGCCACCTTTTGTACAAGCTTTGCCGACAAGGCATGTGACCCTTTGTACAAAGCCAGGCGCAAACCCTGAGCATAAATAAGTGAAGCGCTGGCGCCCTAAGTTATAGCATGCATGCTAGGTCGAGTCTCTTCCTTGGTTAGGGTTGATAGTGCTTAGCGGCGACTAACCCCTAGCCTAGAGGTCGAATGCGCATCTGTCTGTTCCTTTTCTGTCCTCCTTTGGTTCGCAGGGCACATGAGCACTTCTGCTGAGCTACTCGGAAAGAAGGAAACGGACCGGCGCCCCGACCCCGGCAAGCCAGAGTTGCCGGGGGCTGCAAGCACAAGGATCCAACCGCGGCAAGATTAGATTGCCAAGGGCTGCGGATCCAGATAAGTCTTTTATCCTCTGTCATGCATTTCGGAACCGAACTGGGGCATGTGAAACCTTGTTTTTATCTCTAGGCTGCCATGCTCCCCCTTTTCCTATACCTAGGGATTATTTCCTGGGTTCGGATTTGGTCGTAGCCGCGGCGGAAAGGGGGTGGGACGAGGAGCCTAAAGCCCACTTCATCCTTGCCTTCGCCAAGAGCGCGAGAACGGTCGAGTGGAGTGGGGGATGGCAAGGCCTATTGCCGGGCGAAAAACGTTTATCTTAAAACAATAATAAGGATTCGCTCCTTGTCGCGGTTTTTACCCGCGAACAAAAAACCCGGCAAGCATCCCCTTTTCATAAAAAACATCCCATACAGGTACAATTCGTGCGAGATGAAAAACATGAGCAAGGGGATTACACGTTTTAAATTTAACAAAGGCCCGCAGGCTTACAAACTAAAAAAGAGATAAGATATCCGTAATCCCTTTCTTGTCCCTCTCCTTAGGAGGCAGGTCAAGGAGGCGAAAGGGCAAAAGGGGCGCCTGGGCAAGCTACGAGCAGCAAAAATCACCAAGAGAACATCTCGGTGGCCACCCACGGGCGGGCCGGTGATGACGGTGCCGGGGAAGGAGATGGAAGTCGAGGTGACAGGACCAACAATACGTGATGAAGGCGTCGGTGCCCGCGTACTCCGAGTCAACGGCCTTGCCGCCCGCCCTCTTCCTCTTCCGCAGCCTCCTGACGCCAGCCGCCCAAGGAGACAGCCCCGAGAGGTTCAAGGAGCTGGACCTGCCCCCGGCTAGCTTCTGCCGGAGGAGCGGCCAGGTGCAGATGCTGCTGCTGCCGCACCCGCCCAGGTGCGGGGCGTCCGACGCCTAGTTGGACTCGTCCCCGCTGTCTGGCCCGCTATCCTCCTCGTCGCTCTCGCTCGAGGACGAGCTTCCATCGTCAAAATCTCCATCAGAGGAGCTCTCCACGCAACATTTCAGACGAGTTCCAAAGTCTCCGAAGACCTTGACGGAGAGCAGGCCGTCCTCCATTAACTTGAAGTAGAGGACGCGCCCCGTCGTCAAGCTGTGGATGCGGGCGAATGTCTTCCATCCACGGCGGAGATACATGACTCAAGGAGCCGGGAAGTCCATGTCGACCCGTGTGCCCCCGTTCCTACAGCCCCTCATGTGCAACCTGAGGGTCTGGGGCGGGGCACGCTCCATCACCTGAGCGAACGGGGTGGGGAGACGAAGACGACGATGCGGGGGCCGGCAGAGCCTGATGAAGAACTCGCAAGGCTGGTCTTCAACGTGGCCCTCCATCGGGAAGGGCATCATTGCTAGGGGCGAGGCCAGCGCGTCGCCCCGTCCTCCTCTTCCCCGAGCGCTACGGCCTCGCCCATGGCCTCGCCCCCTCCCCCTTCCCCTCATGGTCGGTTCCACCACCACGGGTTCGGAAGGGGGAGGGACGCGCTGTCGAGCGGCGACCCTTGCCGCCACCGTCGGAGGACCAGGATTCCCTTTCTCCATGGCGGGTGAGAGGAAGGAGCAGAAGCAGAGGGAGATAGAAGATGGAAGAATGCGGGGTGCCATTCCCCCCTTCCTCCTCTTTATAAAGGAACGGGGTTGAGGCTCGGCCGCCCCGCTCGGCCAATCCAGACACCGGAGGCGCGGGGAATCAGGACCGACCTGCCGCCCCAGCCAGCGTCGGCCCCGTTTCTCGCCTCCACTGTTTGCCACCACAAGCGCATAAAAGACGTGTGGTAGACGTGTAGAACTGAGGGGACGGGTGAGGCGACCTCTCCCCACCCCGTGATCGTGGGGAGTGGACGCCTTGAAGACCGCACCCCGACCCCGCTCAGTAAATGTGCCGCGCCTCCACGCCTTCCTCTCTTTATGGGGAAGACGCGAGCCGCCTCTTTACTGCGATGTGACGCATGCGTGTGGAAACCGTCCCACGCATGTCGCCCACGTCACGCACACCCCTCCATGCCGCGCCACCCGTGCGGGTCGTGGGAGGCGGAGCGCGCGAAAAATCTTACGACGGTAAAAACCGCCCCACCTGCCCGCGCACTGTTTTGGGCCTGGCCCAACAACGTGTTGCGCTTATGTGTGGCCCAAGCCCGGGGGCTCCTGTCGGTGTACAAAAATAGGGGCGCATCTTTGTACCCCTTTTTCCTGTGCACGGGCAGTCAGAGCCGCGCCCACGGCCAGCCTAAGCAGAACGAGGGAGGTGAGCCAAGGTAAGATTGAAGCCCAAGACAATCAAAACAATGCCAAGACCAAGACCACAAAGAGCAGAGGGACGAAGCAAGTTCCCCCGGCAAGACCCTTGCCGGGCGGCCTCAGCGGCCCTGACAAGACTCTTGTCGGGACAGCTCGCCCCGCACCAACTGAGCGAGCCACCCTTGAGCCCACGACCCCCAGTGCCATCATCAGCGTGGGGCCAGGGCTCGGGAAGGCACCCCTGTGGTGGCATGTGGATATTTGTGAAGACATATTCAAGATCAGATTAGAAGACGATGATTCTCGGCAAGATCCTTGCCAAGGAAGGCCGCCAGACCCCCGGCAAGAACCTTGCCAGGGACGACAACACGCCACGGCAAGACCCTTGCCAGGCCACCTGGCAAGGCCCTCGCCAAAGACGCCGGCAAGGCCAGCGCCAAGTCCACATCAACCAAGCTTCCACCACCATTCACATGCAGCTGCCAGCCCAACCAGCTGGGCGGGTACCTGCGCGGCAACATGCAGCTCCCAGGCCAACTCATCAAGCGCCTACGTGGCGGCATGAAGATCTTCGTGAAGGCTCCACCACCGCGCCAACTCAGCTGCCTGCCTGCCTACATGGCACCGAACGCATCCCCGGCCGAGGCACGTGTCAAAGCGAGGAGGACCGGCGACGGATGGGACGGGCCTCGCCTCCGTCCCCGATAAAGCAAGAGGACACCAAAGCGATGCATTAAATGCACCTTGTCCTGTAATCCGAGGGATAACCTCGTGCCACTGTATACCTTACCACCTCCTGTGTGCCACCGTGGCAACCCCTTTTTCCTGTAAAAGGAGGCCCGAGGCGGCGAGTAGAGGGATTCGGCTCTTTGGAACCACACACTGACCACAGCTAGTTCGAGAGCTCAAGAACTCTCAGAAATACACCCACCAAAGCAGGACTAGGGTTTTACACATCCTCGCGGCCCGAACCTGGGTAAACGATCCTTGTGCTGTCTACTAGCCCTGCTCTCCTTGCAACCTTGCACCCCGGCAATCATAGCAGGGATTCTGGTGATCCCATAGGTGTCGTACCGCACCGACACTGTATCACGCATAAATTTGTTCTGAAGAACTAAATTGTTATTCTTTTTTCTTGTTGGCGACTTAACATGGCACAGAGAAATTGGAAGGAACACAAAATGACAGGGAAAAGGAAGTGGAAGAATCTTGCAGATTCTGATGTTACTGATGGTGCAATAGAAGGTCAAAGTCCAGCGGAAAATTGTAGAAAAAAGGGTATCCCGTGCTACACGAGCTGCAGAACAAGCCAAACAGAAATCAATAATAGCCACCAAACAAGCAGAGACATCCCTAGTCGTTGCTGTCGGTGTCAAAACCGGTGGATCTCGGGTAGGGGTTCCCGAACTGTGCATCTAAGGTCGATGGTAACAGGAGATAGGGGACACGATGTTTACCCAGGTCCGGACCCTCTCTATGGAGGTAATACCCTACTTCCTGCTTGATTGATCTTGATGAATATGAGTATTACAAGAGTTGATCTACCACGAGATCGAGATGGCTAAACCCTAAAAGCCTAGCCTGTATGACTATGGTAATGATTGTCCTCTTCTTTGGACTAAGCCCTTCCGGTTTATATAGACACTAGAAGGATCTAGGGTTACACAAGGTCAGTTACAAAGAAAGGAATATACTTATTTGATTGCCAAGCTTGCCTTCCATGCCAAGGAGAGTCCCGTCCAGACACGGCTGCAGTCTTCGGTCTTCGTATCTTCACAGCCCATCAGTCCGGCCCATGGCTAACAGGTCGGACGCCCGAGGACCCCTTAGTCCAGGACGCCCTCAGTAGCCCCTGAACCTGGCATCGATGACAAGGTATCCGCGCGTAGATCTGTCTTCGGCATTGCAAGGCAGGTTCTCCTTTCCGAATACTTCAAGATAGTCTTTGGACAAAACGACAGTGTCCAGACCTGCAACACAAGTACCACAGTCGTAGAGAGTATAGTATTTCACGAGTCCAATCTGCTTATAATTTTTATAATGTGACATCACGCTCGCCCGGTTATTTATTTTGAATCGTTTCCTATCCCATTGTTCC
Source organism: Triticum monococcum (assembly GCA_034509565.1). NCBI lineage: Eukaryota > Viridiplantae > Streptophyta > Magnoliopsida > Poales > Poaceae > Triticum > Triticum monococcum. The sequence continues at coordinate 87,846,735 of CM067845.1, read as the reverse complement.
ACGTTTCGAGGCATGGTTGTTATTGGCACGTCATGTCAAAGCAGAGATCGTGTCCCCTTATCGCGGGATTCTCATCAATACGAGCGTGGGTAACCCAACCGTTCTGTTGGAAAGATTCCTTAGGAATAGGCAGGGTTTCAGGCTCAGGAGGAGGCGTTCAATACCGGCGCCTTTATAAAGGAACCAAGGGCCGTCTTTTTATGCCTAACCTTTCCTCAACCTGTCCAACCTCGAGTTATAGCACCCAAGGTTCAACTTCATTGCTTCGAGCCTCCCCATCATGTCTGGACCCAGCCCTCAAGGTCGATGGGTGGCTTCCTCCGTTACAGAGGAGGATATTGCAAAGCTTCTGGCGGCCAGATAACTAACCGCAGAGATCCCCCACAGGCTTCTTGCTCAAGGATAGGTTATTCCGACCCCAGATCCGGCGAGAGGGTCGTATTCATCTCTCACTTCCTCCGAGGGCTAGGGTTCGCTCTCTGTCGGTGTCAAAACCGGCGGATCACGGGTAGGGGGTCCCGAACTGTGCGTCTAAGGTAGATGGTAACAGGAGACAGGGGACACAATGTTTACCCAGGTTCAGGCCCTCTCTATGGCGGTAATACCCTACGTCCTGCTTGACTGATATTGATGAATACGAGTATTACAAGAGTTGATCTACCTCGAGATCATAATGGCTAAACCCCCTAGAAGTCTAGCCTGTATGACTATGGTAATGAATATTCCTCTCTGGACTAAGCCCTCCGGTTTATATAGACATTGGGAGGATCTAGGGTTACACAAGGTCGGTTACAAAGAAAGGAATCTACATATTCGGTCGCCAAGCTTGCCTTCCACGCCAATGAGAGTCCTATCCGGACACGGGTGCAGTATTTGGTCTTCATGTCTTCAAAACCCATTAGTCCGGCCCATGGCTAACAGGCCGGATGCTCGAGGACCCCTTAGTCCAGGACTCCCTTAGTAGCCCCTGAACCTGGCTTCAATGACAAGGTATCTAGAGCGTAGATTTGTCTTCGGCATTGCAAGGCGGGTTCCTCCTTCCGAACTCCAAGATATTATTCGGATGTATTGAACGTGTCCGGACCTGTAACACACACCATACACAACCGTAGAGAGAATATAATATTTCACGAGTCCAATCTGCCGATAAATTTTTTACAACATGACATCACATCTGCCCGGTCACTATATCGAACCGTTTTGTCTGCCATCCTGTGTTTCGAGATGCGATTTCCATTGGCACGTCTTGTCAAAGCAGAGATCATGTCCCCTCATTGCGGGATTCTCATCAATACGGGCGTGGGTAACCCAACCGTGCCGCTTACACAACCCTTGGGAGTAGGCGAGGTTTAAGGTGAGTGGGGAGGCGTTCAATATTCACTACCCTTATAAAGAGATAAGAATCCCCTTTCTTATCCCACGCCTTCTCTTTTCCTCTACCGTTCCACTCTCGAGCTCCAGCACCCAAGTTCTCATCTTTTTCCCACTCGAGCAAGTACTCAACCATGTCCGAATCCGGAGGTCAAGGCAAGTGGATGGTCTCCTCCGTCAAGAAGGAGGACATTACTGAGCTTCGGGCGGCCGGGTACCTGGCGAAGGAAATTGCCCACCGTCTTCCAGCCCAGAGGAAAGTTGTCCCCACACCGAAGCCCAATGAGAAGGTGGTATTCATCCCTCATTTCCTCCGCGGGCTAGGGTTTCCACTCCACCCCTTCGTCCGCGGGCTGATGTACTATTACAGGATAGACTTCCATGATCTATCCCCGACCTCCTTCCTCAACATCTCGGTGTTCGTCGCTGTGTGTGAGGCCTTCCTCCGCATCCAACTCCACTTCGAGCTGTGGCTCAAGGTATTCAATGTGAAGCCGAAGGTGGTGGATGGACAGCATGCGGAGTGTGGAGGTGCCATGGTGAGCAAGCTGACTAATGTCTCCTGGCCAAAAGGCACTTTCGTGGAGACTGTCAAGGAACGGCAGAAACAATGGTTCTACATCACAGAACCCCGTGGCGCAAACTGGGCCGCCGCTGCCGAATTCAACTTCGGCGCTCCAACACGGCTCACCTCCTGGGTTGAGAAGAGCCCGAATTGGTCATCTTCAGATGAGCTGATAGCGCTGCAGACGCGCGTTCAAAGTATGGTGGACAAGGACATCAAGCTTGTCGATATAATCCAGGCAATGCTAGTTCGCCGGATTCTCCCGTGTCAAAGCCGAAGCCGCCCTCTATGGGAGTTTAATTTGAAGAAGCACCATACCCTGAAGAGGCTCATCGAAACTTCTCACGAAGACACCTGGAAGTTGCTCTTCAAGAGCAACGAGACACCGCCGGCCACGAATTCGGATCATGGGCACGACATCAATCACCTCGCCAACGAGGTATGTTATTATTAACGCATCCCCTACTTGCTTGTTTCGAGGATGATATCTAAGCTATTATTACCATCGCTTCTTCAGGACTGGATGGAGAGGGCAAAGCAGATCCAGTGTCCGGCTCCGCTACCTGAAGAACCAGTCATCCCGCGTTTAGCGAAGATGTTGGTGCCGGCGCCCTATACGATGCCGGCAAAGAAGGCCACGGGGAAGGCCAAGGGGGTCCGGAGTGGCCCCCGCTGCAAGGGCGCTTCCGACGAGACGTCCGAAGACAAGACCCGTTCCTCCGTGGCCGAAGACAGTGACGATGAGGAGGAGAAGAGCGACTCTCCCTCTGATGGAGGGAGGAAGAAGAGGGCAGCCTCCACAATTCTGGAGGCGGAGGCGCCCAAGAAGGCAAAAGGCCCGCGTGCGGGCAGCTCTGCATGGGACGCCGACAGCAGTCTGGAGCGATGCCCCCGTCCCAAGCCTCGGGCCGCATCGTAAGTGCTAAGACTCATACATGCCCATAAATCTAACCTCTCCTCTTTGTTGTATTGACATGATAAAGTATGCTATTGTAGTGCGGCCCATGACAGCTCCCAGCGATACTCATCAAGAGGCTCGTTGGACTCAAAGGAGATGGCCAGCGAGACACCGCCGGCCGCTTATTCTCCCAAGGCCAAGGGAGACGACAAGGTGCTCTCCCAACGGACCTTCCTAGGCCAGGGAGAGGCTCAGGAGGCGCCAGAAGGCGAAGCCACCATCGTCAAACACCAGGGGGAGCCAATCCCCATGGATATTGGGGGTGAGGGCCGTATTCAGTTCGGCTCTCAACCGGATTCGATTTTGGGGACCAATATGGCTCCGGAATGCGACACACAACCTCCTTCGAAAGAAGGGGGTATGCCTATTCCACCGGTGACCCCTATCCAACCAGGGGCACCAAATAATTTGCTGGAAGCGCTGCGAGGCGCTTCCATTGTGGATGAGCACCGTGTTCTTATGGGCACGGTGATTGAGAGCGTTCAGTCTGCCAAGAGCGGACTAACCGAAGCCTGCAGCAGCATGCTGACAGGTTTTGAGGTAAGCGATGCAAAAAGAGAAAATCCCAATATAGAAAGTAGCCCCTGAGACACTGTCCGGTGTTCGGAAAGAAAGCTGGACAAAGGATCAATCCATTATTGCAGGAAACTAACTAAATTGTCTGTAATGAATACGCAGGCGTCGCTGTTGGCCACCGCATCAAATACTGTCGAGGTCTCCGAACTGAAGCAGAGACTGGAGCAGGCCGAGAAGGAGCTCGGACAGGTGAGGAGGCAGCTTCAAGAAAAACAAGGTATGTGCTAACCCGTTATGTATTTGAAAAAAATGTGTTTGACCGAAGTGTCATGATATGCACAGAAGCGACGACCAAGGTCGAGGCCCTAAAAATGGCCCTGGTCGAAGCCGAAGGAAAGGCTGTCAAGGAACAGGCCGCTCGGAAGAAGCTCAAGGCCCAGGTCAACAAGGTCCAACAGGAGCTCGAGGACACGGTGAAGAAGTGCGAGGCCTTGGAGCACAATGCGTCGGTTCAAGAGACCGAACTCGCCAAGGCTCATCAGAGTGCGGAAGCTGCCCGGAATGAGGTCCAGAGTGCCCTCCAGGAGATCCAGGAGGCCAAGAAGATTACGGCGGGTAAGGAATTCAATATTCAAAGCAAGAATGTGAAGATGAAATATCGTTTACTTACCCAGATTAGGAGTTCTCCAGGTGTTTTTACTGATCTGCCATGCAGTGTAGCTGACGCCGCAGAGCTCTTCCGAGCCGAAGAAGGGAGCTCGACAGATAAGCTATTTTTGTCGCAATATCTCGCGCCAGAACATCCGTGGGCTCGGCAGCCGAATTAAGGTTCTGCTTGAGAAGGCCCCTCTGCACTTCTGCTGCTAAGGCAGCTATGTGCTCTTCTGTATGGAGGGAGTGTTCCGTATTTCCATTGACCGTTATGACGCCGCGTGGACCGGGCATCTTGAGCTTGAGATAAGCATAGTGTGGTACTGCGTAGAATCGAGCAAACATAGTTCGTCTCAGCAGTGCGTGATAGCCGCTGCGGAAGGGGACGATATCGAAGATTAAATCCTCGCTTCAGAAGTTGTCCGGAGATCCGAAGACAACCTCTAGTGTGATTGAGCCCGTACAGCGGGCCTCTACACATGGTATGACTCCTTTGAAGGTAGTCCTGGCGGGCTTCATTCGTGATGGGTTAATGCCCATTTTTTGTGATGTATCCTGATAGATCAGATTGAGGCTGCTACCTCCGTCCATAAGGACGCGAGTCAGGTGAAACCCGTCAATTATTGGGTCTAGGACCAGTGCGGCTGAGCCATCATGACAGATACTGGTCGGATGATCCCGACGATCAAAAGTGATCGGGCATGACGATCATGGATTAAATTTTGGGGCGACTGGCTCTATCGCGTAGACGTCCCTGAGCTCATGCTCGCGCTCCCTCTTGGAGATGTGGGTAGCGTATATCTTGTTCACCGTTTTGACCTGAGGGGGAAACTTCTTCTGTCCCTCTGTGTTCGATTGCCGGGGCTCTTCGTCGTCATCCTCGCTTTCCGATCCCTTTTCCCAGTTCTCGGTGTTTAATTTGCCGGCCTGCTTAAAAACCCAGCAATCTCTATTTGTATGATTGGGTGGTTTGTCTGGGGTGCCATGAATCTAGCATGGACGATCAAGTATGCAGTCCAAGCTGGATGGGTCTGAATTGTTCCCTCGGAATGGCTTCTTCTGCTGACCGGACTAAGAGCCACTGAATCCGGCATTGACCGCCGTATCCTAGGTGTTGTAACTATTGTTTCAACGCGTGTATCTATTGCATCGAGACTTATCTTTGTTATTTTTAACTTCAGGGGTGCCGGTATCGCTTGCATTGTTTTTGCTATGTGCCAACCAACTGTCCTCACTCGCACAAAAGCGGGTCATGAGTGCCGTGAGGGCCGCCATGTATTTTGGCTTTTCTTGGCTGAGGTGGCGAGCGAGCCATTCGTCGCGGATGCTGTGTTTGAAGGCTGCTAGGGCTTCGACATTCGGACAGTCGACGGTTTGGTTATTTTTAGTTAAGAACCTAGTCCAGAATTTCCTAGCGGACTCTCCGGGCTGCTGAACTATATGGCTTAAGTCATCAGCGTCCGGAGGTCGAACATATGTGCCTTGGAAGTTATCAAGGAAAGCCTCTTCCAAGTCTTCCCAGCTGCCAATAGAATTTTCAGGTAGACTGTTGAGCCAATGCCGAGCTGACCCCTTGAGATTTAAAGGGAGGTATTTGATGGCATGGAGGTCATCGCCGTGTGCCATATGAATGTGGATAATGAAGTCTTCGATCCACACCGCGGGGTCCGTGGTTCCATCGTATGATTCAACCCGCGCATGACTTAGTAATGAGGGTGTGCGGCGCCTCTATATCGGGTCATATCGCGACGTAGCTCTGATGGAGTCTGTCTGCAGTTTTCAACCCGCGCATGACTAAGTTTTTCATGTCCGAAGAGGTGGCTGTTGTCGTGTGCCGAGACACGTCTTCGTGATCTGTAGATTGATCTGGTATCTCCTGCTTCATTGTTCAGGTTTTGCCGGAGGTCATGTGTATGGCCGTGTGCTAATTTACCTTTACCTGTGCGATGAGGCGGGGCGGGCTGGTGTTCGGCGTGAGTTGTCGTTTTGTGCCGACCATGTGGTGGTCGGTCAGCCGCATTGTACGATGGTGGTATGTGTTCTAGTGCCTCCCCGTCAAACTGAGGTAGCAATTTGCGCTTTGGGTAGCTTTTGGTTGGGCGCTTGAGGTCGTATTCTTCGGCTGCTAGGACATCGGTCCATCTATCGTTGAGCAGATCTTGGTCAGCTTGAAACTGTTGTTGCTTCTTTTCAGGCTCCTTGCAGTGGCTATTAACTGGCGCTTGAAGCGCTCCTGCTCAAGAGGTTCCTCAAGCACGATGAAATCGTCGGTGCCGAGGCTCACCTCATCCTCAGAGAGCGGAAGATAACTTTTGTCTTCTGAGTCTTCGTGTGTGGCCTGTTTACCAGGGCTGACCTGCCCATCTTCTCGTTCATCTTGTTCATTAGCTATATCAACAGGGTCTTGGTTGTCTTCGGCACCTTCTGGAGTGTTATCTTCTCCTGTGGCGGTGTTGTTGTCTTTACTATGGCATGACTTAGAGCGGTGCCGCTGACGCCGGCGCTTGGATTGTATTTTGAAAGGTTTATCCTCACCTGGATCTTCCTTGTCATCACCGCTGTTCTCCTTTGGTGCATCCACCATGTACACATTGTACGAGGAAGTGGCCGTCTAGCGTCTGGTGAACGGCGGGTCCTGGGCCTCTTCTTCTCTGGCATCGTCGTCCATACCGTCGATGTCATCAGAGCCATAATCGAGCATGTCGGTTAAGTCTTCAACATTGGCTATGAAGTGGGTGGCGGGTGGGAAGAAAAATTCTCCACTGTCAACCCCTAGTTTAGACCAGATATAGTTCGGCTATGAGTCCTTCGCCAAGGATAGGTTTTTAATGTGTTTAGAACGTTGCCCAAAGGCGAGTGCTGGAAGATATCTGCGGCGCTGAATTCGAAGATCGATAAACGATCTAGTTCGGCGTCCACGTGCTCACATGGTTCGGAACTTACGACCGGAGGCGAGTCCGGAGTTTCGGTGGAACAGCTATCGTATGAGATCAAGTCTAAGTGCGGCTCCAACACCGGGGAATGTGTGGCCTCCGTGGCAGGGTTGAGCCTCTGGTCCTTGGATGGCGCAGTCTACTCCAGATTTAAGGCCAGAGCAGTTATAGGAGCTATCTCCTGGATGCGGTCCGACGACAGATTTAGGTCATGTTCGTCAAGGTGACCAGGAGCAGTCGCCGCGGTCTCGAATCCGGCAAAGATCAAATCTCCACAGATGTTTGCAATGTAATTCAAGCTCCCAAATTTGACCTGATGGCCAGGGGCGTAGCTATCGATCTGTTCTAGGTGGCCAAACGAGTTGGCCCGCAACGCGAAGCCGCCGAACATGAAGATGTGTCCGGGGAGGAAGGTTTCTCCTTGGATAGCGTCACTATCGACGATTGAAGGGGCCATCGAACCTTTCGTCAACGGCACAGTGGAACTCTCAATGAAAGCACCAATGTCGGTGTCAAACCTGGCGGATCTCGGGTAGGGGGTCCCGAACTGTGCGTCTAAGGGCGAACGTAACAGGAGACAAGGGACACAATGTTTACCCAGGTTCAGGCCCTCTTTATAGAGGTTATACCCTACGTCTTGCTTGATTGATATTGATGAATACGAGTATTACAAGAGTTGATCTACCTCGAGATCGTAATGGCTAAACCCTAGAAGTCTAGCTTGTATGACTATCGTAATGAATATTCCTCTCCGGACTAAGCCCTCCGGTTTATATAGACACCGGGAGGATCTAGGGTTACATAAGGCCGGTTACAAAGAAAGGAATCTACATATTCAGTCGCCAAGCTTGCCTTCCACGCCAAGGAGAGTCCCATCCGGACACGGGTGCAGTCTTCGGTGTTCGTGTCTTCACAGCCCATCAGTCCGGCCCATGGCTAACAGGCCAGATGCCCGAGGACCCCTTAGTCCAGGACTCCCTCACTCTCCACCCCTTTGTCCAGGGGCTAATGTTTTATTACGGACTAGATTTTCATGATCTAGATCCGGATTCTCTCCTCCACATCTCGGCATTTAAAATCACGTGCGAGGCCTTCCTCCCACACACTTCGGCCTATGGCGCAAGACCTTTAGTGTGAAGCCAAAGGTAGTCGATGGGGAACATGCTGAGTGTGGCACTGCTGTAGTAAGAAAGATTACCAACACTCTCTGGCCGAAAGGCTCTTTCACCGAAACTTCCATCCAATGGCAGCGAGAGTGGTTTTACATCACGGAACCCTATAGTACCAAGTGGGCATCTATACCTGCGTTCTGTTCCGGCCCTCTGTTGCAGCTTGCATCATGGATCAATAAGGGGCTGGACAGGGGATCATTTGATGAAGTGCAGACTCTACAGAGCCGCATCCGAACCCTCCTTGAGAAGGACATCAATCTTGTTGACGTGATTCTAGTAATGCTAGTCCGCCGAACACTGCCATGCCAACATAGGCCTCTCCGCATGTGGGAGTTTAATCTGGAATGACCACGAACCCTCCGACACTTCTTCGTACGCACAAAGGGATGTGGAAGTTGTTTTTCAGGAAACGAAAACATTGGACGGACACCACTGAGGACGCCGGCCTCGACTGCAACTGTCCAGATACCCCGGTAAGCACTTGACTTCCGAACACTTTGTATTTAAGTATGCCGTAATACATTACTGAGCAAACTATCTTCTTCTAGGGCTGGATAAAGAAAGCAGAACTAATTAGGTGTTTGGCCCCCCTTCCCGAAGGCTCAGCGGATCCTGTATTAACAAGGATGCTGGTCCCGGCTCCATACCAGATGCCTGTGAAGGAGAGCAAGGCGAAGAGTGGGAGGACCAAAGATGGCCTCCACCCCGAAGGTACATCAGACATTATGTCCGGGGGAATCAAGAGTCCATCGTTCGAAGACAAAGATGAAGGGGAGGTCAACGTCTCTTCCCCCCATGGAAAGAGAAGGGCCACCTCCAAAGATTGGGAGGAAAAGGCTCCTAAGCGAGGCTAGATGCCTCTGTCGGGTGGCTCGGGCTTGGAGGACGACATTATCGCGCAGTCCCATGACGAGGACAAGCCTCAGGCCAAACCGTAAGTGAACAAGGGTGCTTTAAACATGCCCTGTTCCTTTCTTGTAACATCTAGAATATATGTGTTCTGCAGTTCGGGACGCAGTCTTCTTCAACAATCCTCTTCCTCGGGGGACCTTCTCCCGGAGATGATGGAAAGCGAGACGCCTCCACCGGTCTCCTTGCCCAATAGGGCGAACGACTTCGAGGTGTCGTCGTGGAGGGTCTCCCTTGATTAACAAGTGGTGCAAGGGATGACGAAAACACTACCCGAAGGTGATACTTCGGTGGCCCAGGGTCCAGAGACCAACAATGGAGGTCCCGAACAGTCCGGTCGACAGCCGGATGCGAATAAATGGATTCCTTCAAAGGGAGGCCGTACTCCTTCAGCGGCTTCTGGAGACCCAGAAGTGACAGATATCTTGACGAACATGCTCCAGCAGGCGTCCGTCTCACAGGAACATCGTACCTTGATGTGCACAGTGGTTGAAAAGGTCCTGTCCGTGAAAAGCGGATTGAATCAGGCCTTCGTGGGCCTGCTAAGAGGCTTCGAGGTTTGTACTGTAACATGTTCGATTGTGTTTTATTCACAAAATACACCTGTGTATAGATAGTAGCCCCTGAGACTTTAATTGGCTTCCCGAGGGAGGCGATTAGAGGGTCAAAAGATATGGCCAGAAAATAATCTAATTAATTGGAACGCATGCTGTGACCTCCCCGGTAACTGCCCGGACTATAGAAGTTACGAATTTGCAACACAAGATTGATGAAGCGGATAATGATATTGTGCTTATCAACAGGCGACTTGACGAGGCACAAGGTATGTTTTTCAGGCAACCATACTATGCAATTGTTTACAATATAAGCATGATGCAAAGAATTGTGTAATAAGATGTAAGTATCTATAGATGGTGCTGCCGCAGTCGAGATCCTTGGAGCTGAACTAGCCCGGGCCAAGGAGCAGGCCCGGATTAGTAATGCGGCTGCCGAAAAGGCATCTGCCGAGTTAAAGGCCGAACAGGCTGCTTGCCACTAATACGAGGAGAAAATCTCCTCGATGACGCGTGAATTAAAGGAGGCCGCTAGCCGCTACGGAATTCTCGAGAGGGATACTAAAGCTAGAACGGCTAATCTTGACAAGGACTTACAAGAGGCAAGAGAAGCCCGGTCCGAATCTAGAGCGGCCCGGGAGGAGATCCGGCAAGCTAGGGAGATCGCGGCTGGTAAGCCCTTTTTATTGCAAACTAAGTTCGGCGATCTGAATTATGCCCCGCTAATCAAGTGTGGAGTTCTCCAGATGCTTTGTTGGATTTGCCGAAGAGTGCTTCCGATGCGGCGCAGTTTTGCCAAGCGCAAGAAGGGTATGCAACGGAGAAGCTTTTCTGGTCGCAAGTTGGTGCGTCAAAGTGCCCATTGTTGCTAAACAAGCAGATGACCTAATGGGCAGAACTACAACGGATATCCGACGCTGCCATGAAGGACGTCGTAGTTCGACTGTGGCCGACCGAGCCAATTCCAGATAGTTATTTTGGTTTGGTGTGGCGACTTGCTGCCACGGTGCCGCGCATCGACGCCGTTAAGCGATCAACATGCATTGAAGGTGCACGGATGGCCTTTGCCCATGTGAAAACATACGGGACGAAGATGAAGGCCATCGACGCTGCAGCGAAGAGTCCACAAAAGGGCGAGAACCATCACGCACCAAAGCATTATTTCGAAGATGTCTTAGAGGCTGCCGGGTTGATAGAGGGTTAGTGCTCGAAAGATATGATATTCAAGTGAGATGTATTGACATTGTGAAAAATGATATTATGAAATAATAAGGTTTATTTTAGAGTTGCTTAAAAGCTTTGAATCCTCTTGTGCGGCCGTTTTTATATAATCTGAAAGATTTCCAGTCGTCGGCTTCAGCCCCCTCGTAGGAAATATGAGGGTGTTCGAAAAAGCAATTGATCACTCTTAACCCAATGTCTTGGTCCAAAAAGGAGGTGTTAATGCGGTGAACTAGGCAATCAGACTATAGGGCCTTAACACTTTCACTTAGCCATAGGAGTTTTATGGTGGATCTACAATATAGATCCTGTTATGTACGCAGTTATCCCAATGCGGTGCGTTACATGTATGACCCGAAAGATGGTCCTTCTAATAATACGGGGGAATCTCAAAAGATCCCGTTAAGTCGTCTGTGGTTGACCAGCTCTCGCCGCATCATGACAGTCAGTTTTCGGCTTTCTCTACTAAGGTGTTTGACCAGATGAACTGGAAACACAATCCCAGTAGTTCTCCCTTTACTACCCTAGCCGATAGAGCGGAACGTAAGGTAGCAAGCACAGGAGCCGGGCAACCCAACTATGACCCAAGACATGATTCGAAGGTAATTCATATAAGGTCGAGCTCGCTGAGGGAGCCCGGGATTAGGGGGTCTCCGGACAGCCGGACTCTATCCTTTGGCTGAACTGTTGGACTATGAAGATACAAGATTGAAGACTACGTCTCGTGTCCGGATGGAACTCTACTTGGCGTGGAAGGCAACCTAGGCAGTACAAATATGGATATCTCCTCCTTTGTAACCGACCTTGTGTAACCCTAGCCCCCTCCAGTGTCTATATAAACCGGAGGGTTTTAGTCTGTAGGACAACAAACAATCATACCATAGGCTGGCTTCTAGGATTTAGCCTCTCCGATCTCGTGGTAGATCAACTCTTGTAATGCTCATATCATCAAGGATAAATCAAGCAGGACGTAGGGTTTTACCTCCATCAAGAGGGCCCAAACCAAGGTAAAACATCGTGTCCCCTGCCTCCTGTTACCATCCGCCTTAGACGCACAGTTCGGGACCCTGTAGGATCGAAAGTATGTATAGAGGGGGGTGATTATACTACTTGACCAAATAAAAATCTAGCCTTTTCCCAATTTTAGTTCTTGGAAGATTTTAGCTATCTTAGCACAAGTCAAGCAATCTCCGCACAATTCAAGCAAGCATGCAAAAGAGTATATGAGTAGCGGAAAGTAAAGCATGCAACTTGCAAGAATGTATAGGGAAGGGTTTGGAGGATTCAAATGCAATTGGAGACACGGATGTTTTTGTCGTGGTTCCGATAGGTGGTGCTATCGTACATCCACGTTGATGGAGACTTCAACCCACGGAGGGTAACGGTTGCGCGAGTCCACAGAGGGCTCCACCCACGAAGGGTCCACGAAGAAGCAACCTTGTCTATTCCATCACGGCCGTCGCCCACGAAGGACTTGCCTCACTAGCGGTAGATCTTCACGAAGTAGGCAATCTCCTTGCCCTTACAAACTCCTTGGTTCAACTCCACAATCTTGTCGGAGGCTCCCAAGTGACACCTAGCCAATCTCCAAGAAGTAACAAATGGTGTGTTGATGATGAACTCCTTGCTCTTGTGCTTCAAATGATAGTCTCCCCAACACTCAACTCTTTCTCACAGGATTTGGATTTGGTGGAAAGAAAATTTGAGTGGAAAGCAACCTGGGGAAGGCTAGAGATCAAGATTCATATGGTTGGGATGGAATATCTTGACCTCAACACAAGTGTAGGTGGTTCTCTCTTAAAATGTGTATTGGAAGTGTAGGTATGTTCTGATGGCTCTCTCTTCGAATGAAGAGTGGGTGGAGGGGTATATATAGCCTCCACACAAAATCTAACCGTTACACACAATTTGCCAAACTCGGTGTGACTGAATGGTTAAACTCGGTCAGACCGATTCAGCAAACGTAGTGACCATTAGGATTTTCGGTGGGACTGAGAAGCAACTCGGTAGGACTGATATGGTTAGGGTTAGGGCATAACGTAATCTCGGTTTGACCGATTACACAAACTCGGTGGGACCGATTTTGGTAATAAGCTAACCAGAGAGTTGGTCAGGTAAACTCGGTGGGACCAATTCGCTCATCTCGGTGAGACCGAAATGTTACAAAAAGGAAACAGAGAGTTTACATTGCAATCTCGGTGGGACCGATCGCTCATCTCGGTAAGACCGAAACATTACGAAGGGAAACAGAGAGATTAGAATCCCATCTCGGTGAGACCGAGATCCCTATCGGTGAGACCGATTTGCTTAGGGTTTGTGGCAGTGGCTGTGACATTTGAAACTCGGAGGCGCCGGACAGAAAGAATCGGTGGGGCCGAGTTTGACTTTTGGTTTAGGTCATATGTGGATGTGGGAAGGTAGTTGAGGATTTCGGAGCATATCACTAAGCATTTTGAGCAAGCAAGCCATTAAGCAACACCTCATCCCTCCATGATTGTATTGGCTTTTCCTATAGACTCAATGTGATCTTGGATCACTAAAATATAAAATGTAGAGTCTTGAGCTTCAAGCTTGAGCCAAACTTTTTGTCCTTAGAATTTTGAGGGATCCACTTTCCTCATCCATGCCATGCCATTCATTGAACTTTTCCTGAAACATTAATCTTGGAATAATGTTAGCTCAATGAGCTATATGTTGTTAGGAATTACCAAAACCACCCAGGGATAGTTGCACTTTCAATCTACCCCTTTTTGGTAATTGATGACAACATATAGATCAAAGCTTCGACAAATGATAATAATAGTGAAAGATATTGTCGCTTTGAGAAGTATGTGAAAAGTAAGAGCTCCCCCTAAATTTGTGCATATCTTAAGATTTGCTTTGGACTGCAAATGCACAATGAGTTAGGATCATGGGTTACTCTTCCATGTCACATACATCTTGGTGGAGCGCTCAAAATAATAAAGATTGAATACATGCACTCATCACCAAGCAAAGTGAATGATCATATAAGGATAAGTAAGATAATATCATCTAACAAGCATAAGTGTAGCTTATGATCAACCACATGATCATCAATGTCTCACAGATAATAGCATAGTATCTCAAGCAATCAAAAGAAAACAAAGTTCAACCATCAAAGCAAGAGAGAATAAAAAGCAACGCTCTCTCTCTCGAAGCCTATGGTCTATACATGTTTCTCCCCCTTTGGCAACAAGTTACCAAAAAGTTCATAGAAAATGCATAGCACTAAAACGTCTCTCAAGCTTGGTCTTCAGGTGGTGGTGTCCGGATAACTCCAAGAACGAAGGCTTCAGTCGAAGTAGATGGAGCTGATGGAGTAGGTGCTGGAGCTGGTTGCGCTGAAGCTGTAGCTGGTGCAGATGAAGTGGTTCTAGTGTCTAGAATAGGCACTGCAGCAGACCTCTGAGCTCTAGGCACTCTGGCAAATGCATCAATGGTTGTCTTGCCCTTCCTCTCCTGCATATCATCTTGAAGTTCTCCACAACAAAATGAATCTCAGTTACCTTCACATCCAAGTCATAGAATTTTTGCTCCACGATTCTTTCCAAGCTCTCCTGGTTTTGAGTCAGGGTGGCCAGTCCCTTCTCAATCCTCAGAGTGGATGCAATCAGGTAGCCAAGCTGATCTTGCTTGCTCTTCAGGAGATACTGAGATGCTTCTTCAGTAGTTAGCATCCTTGCAGCCTTTTCAGCTTTTGCCTTCTCCTTCTTGGCTTGTGCGTGCACAAAAGATGGTTCATCCTCATTCATAACCATAATGTTGTCCTTGAAGTCTAGATAGATAGGCATGTGCTCCTTGTCCAGCAGATATGTACCAGTGCCCATCTTGGAGTTGATTAGCTCCTGGATCTGTGGGGCATACCCACAAATCCTCTTCTGATCTGCAGTTGTCCTCTTGATAGTTTCAACTATTAGGCTCATGACTTCGAACTTCTGTGGGACATCAAAGATGTGAAGCAAGTTAATTGCATGGCCTATGATCTGTTCTGGCTGTGACTCTGATCAGACATATTGCAAACACTGACAGCAGACCCTGTGAATAGATATAGATGAGATAGAGTGGATGAGCATCACAAAATGCAGAGGTTTTTGCAAAAGAATGAGTCAAAAACTTAGTTTTAGTTTTCCACAGAAAGCATTTCGGATCAACCGATTTGTAAACTCGCTGATACCGAAGCAGCTATTGGAACCTAAACTAGTGAACACGGTCAGACCGAGTCACAGTTCGGTGGCACCGAGACTGCTAGGGTTTCACAAAGTCCTGAACTCGGTCACACCGATTTGCAATTCTCGGTCAGACCAAAAATTACATCTGCAATGGCCTGAGCCGAATCGGTGGTACCGAGTTCCACAACTCAGTTTGTCCAAGATGGTTTCGGCGGAAACCTAACCCTAAATTTTCAATTCACGACTAAACTACGGAGTGTTTTGACTAGATAAGAATGATCTCAATCGTGGCAAGATACATGGCGAACACAATGTGCTAGGAATCAGATAGGGATAGCACAATGATCGAGTTCATACCCTAGTTCAGCAATGAACTCGCTATGGCGGCAACGGCGGGGATGATTCCCGTTGACGGCGGCGGAGACCAGCGGCAGGAGGCGGCTGGCGACGAGGAAGACGATCCGGAGACCCTGGAGGCAGAGCGGGCTAAGAGCGGGTCAAGGAGGTTCGGAAAGTTTTCCCAAATTTGACCCGTGGGTATATATAGCCCGACCCTGTCGGTGTGACCGAGTGGAACAACTCGGTGGCACCGAGATTCATAACTGCAATCAGTTACTGAAACTCGGTGTGACCGAAAGGTTCAAATCGGTTGCACCGAGAATGAAAACCTAGATCGACTTAGTGATCTCGGTATGACCGAAATGGATGAATCGGCCAGACCGAAACGCACAAAGAAGTTTTGGAAGTTTAAGTCTATGACGAATCGGGGACTCCGAGTGCTCCTCACACAGAGTGGTTCGAATCTGACTTGATCAAATTTTGTGATGTAGCATGAATAGAGTTTGAGACGAGAAAAGCATAGATAGCTAGAGAGGGTTCTTAGGCATTCTTGTCCATCCACTTGGCAAAAGAAAAGAAAACCAATCAATCAAAACAACAAGTGGATGTCCTCGAATGAGTAAAATACGCAATCAACATGCTCACACAATAAAATGGCAATTGAAATATGTGGCAAAGCATGCACAACCAATTCTAGCATCTATCAAACAATTTGCGATGACTAGGTCATCTATATATGAGTATATTGACTTAGGAGTCAAATGAGAACATTTGATCATAGGTCATACTCATTGTTAAAGCAGAAGTGGGGTTACCACTTTTACATAAAGCATTGTTGTGTTCACACCATTAGAGTTGCTTTAGCTCAATTCTTAGAGTAAAGCTCCCCCTAGATGTGAGATCCCGCCTAAGAGGGATGAACTAACCTTGGGTTTTGTCGATGATGACTTCATGTAGATGTTGAAGATGTGGATGCTCAATGTTGATGTAGATCATTTGAAGATATCCATTGGAGTGAGTTGCACTTTCAATACCTACACGGGTTAGTCCCACAAGGAACAAACAAGTATATCCATAGACATAAAGTGATGCACACACAAGATGATGTCTATGAAAGCTTTTAGGTTACCTTGGCCCTTGTCTTACCAACAAGAGGGTTTGTGACTCCTTGAACTAGTGCAAGATGTGGAAGTTGATTGCACTTGTTCTTGCGAAGATGATAAGAGTGAAGTATGTTGGCGGAGTCACCCTCAAGAACTCTCTAGTTCTTCTTCTTCGGGATCCACACCATCTTGATGGGAATCCTCGATGTTGTAGTTGTACTTGATGAAGTGGAACTTGAAGTAGTCTTGCGAACCCACTTGACCAAGGCCTTAGGAGCTTCTTCAAATGCATCAATTTCCTCTTGAAGCTTGTCCTTGCCTTTTTGCTTGTGGTCTTGAGGTGGAAGATCATCTTGAGCTTGTGTCCCTTTGAAAGAAGTAGGATCATACTTCTCTTGTTGAGGAACAAACTTCGTCTAGGGGTATTGATCTTCTTCCCACTCAACTCCATTAGCATTGAACTTTCATTCAAAACCAACACCTTGATTCTTCCGGTGCTTTCCTTGCTTGCGTACAATTTCCTCGAATTGCTTACTTCCGGCAAAGCTCTTGTAAACACCTTTCTCCATAATTTCCTTCAATAAGCTATTTTCTTGCTCAAGTGTAACTTGGCTAAGAGAATCATTAGTGGAATCAAGAGAACCACTAGAAGCAACAATATTGGATTTAGCATGATTATTGTTACTACTAGAGGAAGAATATTTCTTGTTCTTGTTACTAGACTTGACTTGAGGCATGTAAGTGGATAAGAGTAAACGCTTGGCAATGTAAGAAGAACTTTTCTTACGAAGATCATCATTGATTGCTTTTAAGAACTCATGCTCTTGCTCAAGGTTGAGCTTTTCAAAGCATAATTTCTCATGAGTCCTTAAAAGTTCTCGATGATCTCCTAAGATAGTTTCATGAGCTAACTTAAGAGTGTTTAGTTCTTTAGTTAGAGACTCAATCTTCTACTTATCATTGTCATTCGTTTTATCTTGATTAGCATGATTAATTAACGTTTCATCACAGTATTCATCACTAGAGTTGTCAACAAGTAAATCATCATCACCTAACAAGTCATCCTCATCACTATTGAAATCAACATACTCGGGGTGTGATACCTTTGGGCCTTT
The DNA here is from genome assembly GCA_034509565.1 of Triticum monococcum. NCBI lineage: Eukaryota > Viridiplantae > Streptophyta > Magnoliopsida > Poales > Poaceae > Triticum > Triticum monococcum. The sequence continues at coordinate 87,829,138 of CM067845.1, read as the reverse complement.
AGCCATGAAGCATGTTCCAACTCCTTCATTTGGTGAGTCAAATATGTCGTAGGAGTTGGTTGTCACAAGTGCTAGACCGGCAACACCTTCATCTTGAGTATATTCGGAGTAGGAGTGATAGCTTCTCTCGGAGTGGTTGTCGGAGTCGGAGCCGGATACCCATTCACCAACATGAGCTTGATGTCTTCGTTTTGTGTAGCTCCTTGATGACTTGTCCTTTCTTTCCGAATCCTGGCTTCTCCGTGAGGGTCTTCGTTCATAACGATCATCTCTACTCCTTCTTTCTCTCGATGGTGATTCTTCTCTTCTACTTCTTCTCTTGGGAGAATCTTCTCTTCTCTTGTAGGGGGCCCTACACTCATTGGAATAGTGTCTGGGCCTTCCATAATTGTAGCAGTTTCGCTCTCGACTAGAAGATCTTTTGTCATTGTAGGACCTTGACTTGGAGCTTCTCTCTTTGCTTCTACTCTTGTAGAACTTGTTGAAGTTCCTCACCGTTAAGTTCAATTCTTCATTGAAGGTTTGTTTCTCACTCGATGATGTGGGGGCTTCACATGAGGCTTTGTAAGCACCACTTGATTTGTTGTGAAGTTCCTCTTTATCCTTGAGTGACATCTCATGAGCAACAATTCTTCCGATGACTTCCGTTGGCTTGATATCTTTGTAATTTGGCATCATTTGGATCATTGTGCACACGGTATCATATTTTCCATCCAAGGCTCTTAGTATCTTCTTGATGATGAATCTATCGGTCATCTCTTCACTCCCTAAGCCGGCAATCTCATTTGTGATAAGAGCAAGCCTAGAGTACATTTCAGCAACACCTTCACCATCCTTCATTTTGAACTTGTCAAGTTGACTTTGAAGCACATCCAATTTGGATTCCTTGACGGTGTCGGTACCGTCATGCATATCAATCAAAGTATCCCAAATTTCCTTTGCATTCTCAAGACGGCTAATTTTGTTGAACTCTTCGGGGCATAATCCGTTGAAGAGGATATCACAAGCTTGAGCGTTGTATTGCAGCATTTTCAACTCTTCCGCGGTGGCTTCACGGTTCGGTTCTTTCCCGTCAAAGAATTCACCTTGCAAGCCAATACACACAATAGCCCAAACGACGGGGTTATGTCCAAGAATATGCATTTTCATCTTATGCTTCCAACTAGCAAAATTAGTGCCATCAAAGTAAGGACCTCTATGGTGATAATTTCCCCCGCTAGACGCCATACTCTCCTAGGTTGTGAAACCAAGGCTATGACCGCCAAAAGCTATGGAAATCAAAGCAAATGGAGACCAAAGCTCTGATACCACTTGTAGGATCGAAAGTATGTCTAGAGGGGGGGTGATTAGACTACTTGACCAAATAAAAATCTAGCCTTTTCCCAATTTTAGTTCTTGGCAGATTTAGCTATCTTAGCACAAGTCAAGCAATCTCCACACAATTCAAGCAAGCATGCAAAAGAGTATATGAGCAGCGGAAAGTAAAGCATGCAACTTCCAAGAATGTAAAGGGAAGGGTTTGGAGGATTCAAACGCAATTGGAGACACGGATGTTTTTGTCGTGGTTCCGATAGGTGGTGCTATCGTACATCCATGTTGATGGAGACTTCAACCCACGGAGGGTAACGGTTGCACGAGTACACGGAGGGCTCCACCCACGAAGGGTCCACGAAGAAGCAACCTTGTCTATTCCATCACGGCCGTCCCCCATGAAGGACTTGCCTCACTAGCGGTAGATCTTCACGAAGTAGGCAATCTCCTTGCCCTTACAAACTCCTTGGTTCAACTCCACAATCTTGTCGGAGGCTCCCAAGTGACACCTAGCCAATCTAGGAGACACCACTCTTCAAGAAGTAACAAATGGTGTGTTGATGATGAACTCCTTGCTCTTGTGCTTCAAATGATAGTCTCCCCAACACTCAACTCTCTCTTACAGGATTTGGATTTGGTGGAAAGAAGAGTTGAGTGGAAACCAACTTGGGGAAGGCTAGAGATCAAGATGCATATGGTTGGAATGGAATATCTTGACCTCAACACAAGTGTAGGTGGTCCTCTCTCAGAAAATGTGTATTGGAAGTGTAGGTATGTTCTGATGGCTCTCTCTTCGAATGAAGAGTGGGTGGAGGGGTATATATAGCCTCCACACAAAATCTAACCATTACACACAATTTGCCAAACTCGGTGGGATCGAATGGTTAAACTCGGTCGGACCGATTCAGCAAACCTAGTGACTGTTAGGATTTTCGGTGGGACTGAGATACAACTCAGTAGGACCGATATGGTTAGGGTTAGGGCATAACGTAATCTCGGTGTGACCAACTACACAAACTCGGTGGGACCGATTTTGGTAATAAGCTAACTAGAGAGTTGGTGAGGTAAACTCGGTGGGACCAATTCGCTCATCTCGGTGAGACCGAAATGTTACAAAAGGGGAATAGAGAGTTTACATTGCAATCTCGGTGGGACCGATCGCTCATCTCGGTAAGACCGAAACGTTATGAAGGGAAATAGAGAGATTACAATCACATCTCGGTGAGACCGAGATCCCTATCGGTGAGACCAATTTGCCTAGGGTTTGTGGTAGTGGCTATGACATTTGAAACTCGGTGGCGCCGGATAGAAAGAATCGGTGGGGCCGAGTTTGACTTCTGGTTTAGGTCATATGTGGATGTGGGAAGGTAGTTGAGGATTTTGGAGCCTATCACTAAGCATTTTGAGCAAGCAAGCCATTAAGCAACACCTCATCCTCCATGATAGTATTGGCTTTTCCTATAGACTCAATGTGATCTTGGATCACTAAAATATAAAATGTAGAGTCTTGAGCTTCAAGCTTGAGCCAAACTTCTTGTCCTTTGAATTTTGAGGGATCCACTTTCCTCATCCATGCCATGCCATTCATTGAGCTTTTCCTGAAATATTAATCTTGGAATAATGTTAGCTCAATGAGCTATATGTTGTTAGGAATTACCAAAACCACCCAGGGATAGTTGCACTTTCAGACCCCCCTACCTGAGATCCGCCGGTTTTGACACAGGCATTGGTGCTTTCATTAAGAGTTCCTCTGTGTCGTCGCTGTTAGGCTTGATGGCTCCTACTATCATCGATAGCGATGCAGTCCAGGGTGAGACTTTTCTCCCCGGACAGATCTTTGTGTTCGGCGGCTTCGCACTACGGGCCAACTCGCTTGGCCATCTGGAGCAGATCGAAAGTTACGCCCCTTGCCACTAGGTCAGGTTTGGAAGCTTAAATTACACAGCCGATGTACGCGGAGACTTGATCTTCGACGGATTCAAGCCCCGGCCTTGTGCGCCACGCGGTCGCGATGGGTACGATTTAGCTCTACCATCGGACTGTATTCAAGTGATCGCACTAGCAACCGCTCCGAGCCTCAATTCAGAGCTAGTTGCACCATCCATGGACGTGTGGATAGGCCCCATCACGGAGGCCGTATCCTCAGCGGCGATCGAGCCAAATATCGACCTTACCATTCACGAGAGCCGTGTTGTCAAACTGCCGGATCCTTCTCCGGCCATGGACTCCGAACCACCTGCGCCCGTTCCTGTCGAATCCGATTGGGCGCCAATCATGGAGTTTACCTCCGCGGATATTTTTCAGCACTCACCCTTTAGCGACATACTGAACTCGTTAAGGTCTCTCTCCTTGTCAGGAGGATCCTGGTCGAACTATGTCCGGCAGGATTGGGATGCGGATGATGAAGAAATTCGCCGCCCACCCACCACCCACTTAGTAGCCACTGTCGACGATTTAACCGACATGCTCGACTTCGACTCCGAAGACATCGACAGTATGGACGACGATGCAGGAACCACTGCCCCCAGGGCACCAGACGCCCACTTCATCACATGACGTATACATGGTGGACACACCAAAAGAAAACGACGATGAGGAATGGAAGGACGCAATGAAGGGTTGTCCCCTCGAGAAGCAGTCAAAGCGGCGGCGTAAGCGCCGCCTCAAATCCCGCCACGACAGAAACAACGATCATATAGACCCAGCGTTAGAGCAGGGTGAACCATCGCCGGACCACGGCAACAAGGAGAATCAAACGGAACAACCCAACTCTGTCAAAGATAATAATCCGGACGACATTACACCAGACAAACACCCAGAGCAACAGAATGCCCATCAAAGGCTTGTTGCCACCGTGATGAGTCTAAAAAGCATAAACAAAGGCTCAAGGTTGCGCAAGACACACTCAGAATCAAATGGAGTAAAGTACTCAACACATCAGCGAAGTACGGCGATAATCGCCACACCAAGAGCTACCCGAAGCGGAAGTTGCTACCTGAATTCGATGAGGAGGCCTTAGATCCCCCGCAACCAAAAATTAAAACGGCCATCCGGCCGGATAGACGACCTCAGAGCCAACATAGAGCGGTAAACAACGCCGCACATAAGCCAATACGCGATCCACGCAAGGACTTTCATCAAAAGGACAGCGCAACCAGATCCATTTATGGACCACGCAAGTGCGTTCCAGCATACAATGCAACACAACAAACATCCGAACACCACGGTACACCCAGATACAGGGGTGCCGCACACCCCCTATGTTTCACCGACGAGGTGCTGGACCATGAATTTCCAGAGGGATTCAAACCCGTAAACATAGAGGCATACGATGGAACAACAGACCCTGGGGTCTGGATTGAGGACTATATCCTCCATATCCATATGGCTCGAGGAGATGATCTCCACGCCATCAAGTACTTACCCCTCAAGCTCAAAGGGCCAGCTCGACACTGGCTTAAAAGCCTCCCGGAAAGCTCCATTGGAAGCTGGGAGGAGCTCGAAGATGCTTTTCGGGCGAATTTTCAAGGGACTTATGTCCGACCTCCAGATGCGGACGATTTGAGTCATATAACTCAACAGCCCGGAGAGTGAGCCCGAAAACTTTGGAACAGGTTTCTTACTAAAAAGAACCAAATAGTCGACTGTTCGGATGTCGAAGCCTTGACATCCTTTAAGCACAGCGTCCGAGACGAATGGCTTGCCAGACACCTCGGCCAAGAAAAGCCGAGAACAATGGCAGCATTAACAAGCCTCATCACCCGCTTTTGCGTCGGCGAGGACAGCTGGCTAGCCCAATGCAGCACCAGCGACCCAAGTACATCCGAAGTTAGAGACGGAAACGGGAAATCACGACACAGCAAAAATAATAAGCGCCGGAATAAAGAAGACAGCCCGAAGAGCACGGCGGTAAACGCCGGATTCAGAAGCTCTCGGCTAGGTCAGCAAAAGCCGCCCTCTAAAGGCGCCAGAGATGAACTGTCTAGCTTAAACAAAATTCTGGACCAAATATGTCAGATCCATAGCACCCCCGATAAACCTGCAAATCATACCCACAGAGAATGTTGGGTCTTCAAGCAGTCCGGCAAGCTCAACGCCAAACATAAGGGGCAGGATACACCAAGCGAAGACGAGGATGAGCCTCACAAGCAAAACACTGGGGAACAGAAGAAATTTCCACCAGAAGTCAAAACAGTAAACGTGTTACACGTGATAAAGGGGAGAAACAAAGCGGCACCCCCAGATAAATATGCCCAAGGGCCTATCACTGCGGAGTTCTATCACTGGCCGTCTGAACCGATCACCTTCGATCATCAGGATTACTCAGCATGTATCCGGAGCCCAGGATAGGCTGCCTTGGTATTAGATCCAATAATTTACGGATACCACTTCACACGAGTCCTGATGGACGGCGGCAGTAGCTTAAACCTGATATATCAGGACACAATTCGCAAAAAGGGGATAGACCCAACGGAAATTTGCCACAGCAGTACTACCTTTAGAGGAGTAACGCCAGGCCCAGGGGCTCATTGCACGGGCTCCCTGCTACTAGAGGTTATATTCGGCTTCCCCGATAACTTCCGTAGCAAAAATTTAACCTTCCACATTGCTCCGTTCCAAAGTGGCTATCAAGCACTACATGGACGCAAAGCTTTCGCTTGGTTTAATGCAATACCACTTTACGCTTCCCTCACGCTTAAGACGCCCGGTCCACGTGGCATCATTACAGTAAATGGAAATATTGAGCGATCCCTGCGCGCCGAAGAGAGTGCGGCTGCCTTGGCAGCGGCACACTAAAACAGCCTCACCAACTAAAGCATTCGATAGGTCGTCAAGACCACGGACACGGTTAGACGAGTCCGGCGCAGCTATATGTAATTCATCCAGGTTTGATGGCCACACCCCTATTACAAATACAAGGGGCTCAACGCGCGCAGACAAGTGACAATTTTTACTCATCTTGAACTGTACATGGTTTCTTTAAACCTACCTTTTTGCATGACAACTTTTCACCTAAGTTCCTCTCTTTTATAGATGACCATCATGCTACACCCGTCCAGGATACGGCACAACGGAGACACATGTGCAGACGTGCAGCAGTGACCCGTTCCAAGCATTCTTTTTAGATTAAGACCCTGCGTCAACCTTTTTTACTGTCTCTTGTTGATACACATCCCTCGGATTCTCAGTACAATTGAGAAGGATGCTGACGTCTTGGCATGTGGCCACATCAGAATAATGCATGTACCTGGACACCAGGGGCTTCTTACAAAGGGCACTGTTTAGGCCCGGTTTACACCATAAAGACCGAATACCTTAGGGAGTGTTCGGCGTCGCGAGTTTGGCCTTATATGCATCAGCTCCGAATCATGTCTTTGGTTAAATGTTGGGTTTGCCCGGCTCCTGTGTTTTGCTGCCTTACGTTCCACTCTATCGGCTAAGGCGGCACCAGGAGAACTACTGCGATTGTGCCCTGGTTCATCCGGACGAGCACCTCAGTAGAGAAAGCCGAAAACTAACTGTCATGATATAGCGCGAGATTGGTCAACCACTCGATGACCTATCAGAATCTTAGAATTCCTCCGCCTTAACGAAGGGTCGTTCCCCGGCCGGGCATGTACGCACCCCAAATTCGGGTGAGTGCAGAGCCACCAGGGGCTATATAGTAGCCCCACTGTCAAACTCCTCTGGCTAAGTGAAAGTGTTAAAGCATTATAGTCCGATTGCCTAGTTCGCTGCGCTATCACCTCCTTAATAGGACCAAGACGTTGGATTAAGTGTGAACATGCGTCTTCTGCGAACACCCCTGCATTATATGCGAGGGGGCTGAAGCCGACAACTGCAATCTTTCAGGATATATATATATATATATATATATATATATATATATATATTCGGGCAAAAGTATAAATACAACCTTGATAAATTTAATAAAACATTGTTTTTACAAAGGGAATACATGTCACTCAAACATAATATTCTTCGAGCACTGGGCCTCTATCAAACGAGCACCTTCAAGAACTTCTTCAAAATAGTGCTCGGCAGCCACTCGGCCTATGGCCGAACCCTGCGCCGCAACAGTGGTAGCATCCATCTCCGCCCAGTATGCTTTGACACGAGCAAGGGCCATCTGCGAGCCTTCTATGCACGCCGACCTCTTCGTCGCATTGATGCGCGGCACCGCACCAAGGAACTGCTGCACTAAGCTGAAATAGCTGTTCGGCTTCGGCCTTTCCAGCCACAGATGATCTACGACGGACCTCATGGCGAGTCCGGACAATTTATTGAGTTCGGCCCATTCAGCAAGCTGATCAGTTAGTGGAAGCAGATGCTCTGGAACATTAAACTGCGACCAGAATAGCTTGTCCACTTCACGATCTATTTGATCTCGGAAGTATTCGGCCGCATTGACAGCACTCGCCGTCAAATCTAGATATGCGTCTGCCGAACTCCATAGCCGATCCAGAGAGCATACCGCGGATCTCCGAACTTCCTCTACAGCAAAAAGGGCTTCCCAGCCACAATATCACCGAGTTCACGCAGCTCCTCCTTCTTCGCTCTCATGGCAGAGCGGGTGTCTTTGGTTGCCATTGTGGCCTTTTTGAGGTCCGTTGCCTTCGCTCGGTTTTCTTCTTCAAGGAACCGGCAATGGTCGGTAGTGTCTTTTAACTTTACAGCCATCTTGGCCATCTTCTCTTTGCTATCGCAATGCGCGGCCTTCTCGGCTCTTAACTCTTTGGCCGCCTTCAAAGCAGCCGCATTACTACTCTTTGGCTCGGGCAAGTTGCGCCCAAAGGGTCTCCACGGTGGCGGCTCCATCTAAAGTCAGAACATATTAAAGATACTGGCATCACGATGCTCTTACTATGTGACATTCACCAGAAAATATCACTTACCCTGTGCCTCGTCAAGCCGCTTGTTAACAAGCTCGATGTTGGCATCTGCCGCATCCAGTTGCCGCTTTAGTTCGGCAAACTCATTAGTCCGGTTAGCCACCAAAGCTTCCACCACCTGCACATACAAGCAGTATGGTTATTACATGGGACTATGATCCTCTGTTTGCCGCCGCTCTCGGCAACAACTAGAGTCTCAGGGGCTACTATCTACACAGGGCACACCTAAAAATGTGCGGTACAATCACAAATGTATATCATTTTATGTACCTCAAAGCCCATTAGTATACTCATAAAGGCGTTATGCAACCCGCTTTCGGCGGGTGAAATCATTTCCATCACCGTGCCCATCAATGTACGGTGTTCTTCCGAGATGGTCGCTCGCTTTAGCAGATCCCTTAGTGCGTCCGTCCGCATACCAGATGGCGCCGGACTCCTTTGTTTGCCCTCTTCAAGAGCCGGATACTTGGGACTTCGGGTGACTATAGGATTATCTTCTGGCCTCACCGGATCCGGAGACGCCCTCCGTGACGACACTTCAAGGTCGCCCGCTTCTTGAGCGGGGGAGTCCAGGGGAGGCGTTTCGCTTTCCATCATCTCCGAAAGAAGGTCCCCTGAAGACGAGCTTTGTTGAGATGGGCTAAGATCCGAACTGCAAGATAAAAGCTTTGGTTATTTTCCTCGGAAGTAAGGTAGAATATCTTTACTATTAAGTATTTTTTGATCACTTACGGCTCGTTAGAGGACTGGTCCCTGCGCGGACTTTGTGCGGCAAAAGCACCCCCAAGGCAGGACCCTCTGTTGGAGACTTCTTCTCCCGTTTGGAAGCCTTGGTTTCCGGATCTTCAGAGGCAGCCCTCTTCCTTCCCCGGAGTGAGAGAAGGTCAGAATCTTCCCCTTGGTTATCCTCCCTCACGGAGGCTCTCATTCCCTCGGTTGGAATTGGTAGCGATGGGGGCCCGCTTTCTCCCTCATTATTCCCCCCTTTATCTTCCTTTGATTGCTCCAGGCAAGGTGCTAGCTCGAGCATCTTTTCCAGTACCGGATTGTCCAAATCCTCAGGAAGGGGGGCCGAACACCGAATCATCTTCGCCTTTGTTAGCCAGACCTAGTCGAAGAGCGATTTCTTCGAATGACATCATGATAAATGAAAGAAGGTGTGTTCGGCTAGAGGATTACTTACCTGGTCGGCGGTGCGGTTGCGGCTCAGGCCAACATCCTCGGTGGTATCCGGACACTCTATTTGGGGTCCGAAGAATGATTTATACATCTCCTCATGCGTCAGGCTGAGGAAATTTTGAATAGTGCGCGGTCCTTCTGGGTTGAACTCCCACATGCGAAGGGGTCGGCGTTTGCATGGCTGGACTCGACGAACCAGCATGACTTGCACCACTATAACCATACTGAAATATCCTTCGAAGAGATCTTGAAAGCGGCTCTGTAGTATAGGCATGTCCTTGGCTGGACCCCAGCTCAGCCCTCTGCTAACCCATGACATCAGTTGTGGTGGAGGGCTCGAGCGGAAAGTAGGGGCGGCTACCCACTTGGCACTTCTGGGAGCTGTGATGTAAAACTACTCCTGTTGCCATAATCCGGATACCTCTAGAAAGGAACCCTTCAACCATGAAGCGCCTGCAATTTTTCTTATTAGAGTGCCTCCGCACGCTGCGTGCTGCCCTTCAACTATCTTCGACTTCACGTCAAAGGTCTTGAACCACAGGCCGACGTGAGGGGTAATGTGGAGAAAGGCCTCACAAACGACAATGAATGACAATATGTGTAGGAGGGAATCCGGGGCTAGATCGTGAAAATCCAGCCCGTAATAGAACATAAGACCCCTGACAAAGGGATCCAGAGGAAGGCCTAGTCCTTGGAGGAAATGGGGAACGAACACGACGCTCCCGTTGGGTTTGGGAGTAGGGATGACCTGCCCTGGGGTGGGCAGCCTATGTGAAATCTCGGCGATCAGATATCTGGCCTCCCTCAACTTTTTGATGTCCTCCTCCGTGACAGAGGAAGGCATCCACCGGCCCTGGAGGCTGGATCCGTACATGATTGGAGATCCGAAGCACCTGACCTGGGCTTTGGGTGTTAGAACTCGAGGCGGGGGAAGGATTCGATTGAGCACGGGAGGGAAAAAGTAAAAGCCTTGTCCCTTTATAAAGAGGGTGAATATCAAGCGTCCTCCCCGTAGCCATTTGGGACTTGCCTAAAATCTAGGAGTCCTAGGCGCGGTTGGGTTACCCACACCAGTATTGATGAGAATCCCGTAATAAGGGGAACACGATCTCTGCATTGACAAGACGTGTCAAAAAACTGCCTCGCGTTATGTGCGGGGCTAGTTAAAGAAAAAACGGTTCAAATAATCGCCGAGCCATGGCATGATGTCATGTTGCCAAAACGTGTCAACAGATTAGATTTGTGGAAATATTATTCTCTCTACGGTGGTATGTGGAACTTATTTTGCAGGGTCGGACACTATCCTTTTATTCGAACTCTTCTATGGTATATCCGGAGGAGGAACCCGCCTTCCAATGCCCAAGACAACATTGCGCGCTGGACTCATCATCATTGAAACCTGGTTCAGGGGCTACTGAGCGAGTCCAGGATTAGGGGGTCTTCGGACAGCCGGACTCTATCCTTTGGCCAGACTGTTGGACTATGAAGATACAAGATTGAAGACTTCGTCTCGTGTCCAGATGGAACTCTACTTGGCATGGAAGGCAAGCTAGGCAGTACGGATATGGATATCTCCTCCTTTGTAACCGACCTTGTGTAACCCTAGCCTCCTCCGGTGTCTATATAAACCGGAGGGTTTTAGTCCGTAGGACAACAGACAATCATACCATACGCTAGCTTCTAGGGTTTAGCCTCTCCGATCTCGTGGTAGATCAACTCTTGTAATACTCATATCATCAAGGATAAATCAAGCAGGACGAAGGGTTTTACCTCCATCAAGAGGGCCCAAACCTGGGTAAAACATCGTGTCCCCTGCCTCTTGTTAACATCTGCCTTAGACGCATAGTTCGGGACCCCCTACCCGAGATCCGCCGGTTTTGACACCGACACTTGCGATGCCGAAGTATGCTATGAAGCTATTCGGACTTTATTGGCAACATATTTTGTTCCTATGCCAAGCCCCTGGCAAGATATGTCGGGGTGGGTGTGTGAAACAACCAAAAGGAGCAAAATTTGGTTCTTTCTAGAAAAGTGAATACCGGATATGGAGTATATTCACTAGAACCAAAGTGACATGCCAATTGTCATTTTATAGATAATAACGCCACAACCCCAGCTATTTGACATGCTAAGGGTCGGGGGCTGAGGAAACAGGCACTTTACAAGATCGATAGATAGATAATGCGGTCTACAAAAAGTTATTTTGGACCTCCTGTCGCACGTCTGCGTCACCTTTCCCCGATGGAGGGGCTCCTTAACAGGAGTAGCCTTTGGGTGAATTTATGAACCCGGACTCTGATACCGTCCATGAGATGACCATCCTTTGTGCTACCTGTGGTGAAGGATGATGGAAAAAGAAAGAGTAATTTAGAAAAAGGAAAAAGGAAGTAGTTTATGGGACTACTTGTAGATCCGTCCGTGTCGTGCTTCCGCCGATGCCCTGGCTATTTGAATGTAACACCCCGGATATAACTTTCCCAATTTGTACTCCAACTCTTGCTATTTCCGGCGTTAAGTTATTTTTATTTTCTCGGGTTCGGGTCTTTGTCTCCGTGTGTTGTTATCGTTGTCATGCATCTCATATCATGTCATCATGTGCATTGCATTTGCATACGTGTTCATCTCATGCATTCGAGCATTTTCCCCGTTGTCCGTTTTGCATTCCGGCGCTTCGTTCTCCTCCGGTGGTCAATTCTAGCTTTCTTTCATGTGTGGGGATTAAACATTTCCGGATTGGACCGAGACTTGCCAAGCGGCCTTGGTTTACTACAAGTAGACCGCCTGTCAAGTTTCGTATCATTTGGACTTCGTTTGATACTCCAACGGTTAACCGAGGGACCGAAAAGGCCTCGTGTCTGTTGCAGCCCAACACCCCTCCAATTTGGCCCAAAACCCACCTAAACCTGCTCCATCATATAGAGCGTTCGATCACGATCGCGTGGCCGAAAACCGCACCTCATTTGGACTCTCCTAGCTCCCTCTATGCCTATTTAAATAACACTCGTTTTCGGATCCCCATCTTCCCCGAAACCCTAAATATCTCCTCCGCCTCCGCCGGACACGTCCGGACGGACCGGACGCGTCCGCTCCACCGCCCGTCCCCACTCCCATGCTGCCACGTGTCCCACCGCCGCCTGTCCTGCCGCCGGCCCAGGAGGCCTGTCCCCGGCCCCCGAGGCCCATCTCCCGGGCGCCCGCACGCCGCCACCTTCCCCGAAGCTGGCCGCCGCCCTTGCCTCCCCGCGCCGCCACCGCGCCGTCATCGCCGCCCCGCCGCCCGGACCGCGCCGCCCGGCCGCGCGCCCCGCCGCCCTGCGAGCTCGCCACCACCAGTCGCCGCCACCACGCCACCGCCGGCCCTCCCTTCCTCCGGCGATCACTCGTCGCCGGCAAGCTACAGTACCCGCCGGTGAATAGTGTTTGCGCCAGATCTGAGATCCAGTGAACAGTAAACCCTAGATCGGAGGTTGAATTTTTCTCTAAGTCCCGAAATTGCAGATTCATATGCTCATGTTCATGGCCCTGTAACTTTGCATCCGTAGCTCCGATTTGGGCATTTAGCATATCAAATTGTTCGTCTTAGAGAGTACATCATTTCATTCCATTGCATCATTTTCATTTGTGTTCATCTTGATGCCCGAAATGCTGTTAGAAGAGGGATACTTGAGATAATTGTTAGATCTGCTACTCCATCTTAGACATTTGTCATTTTTGCCATGATTATTGTGTGCATGATATGCCCTGATGCTCTATATATGTTTTGTTAAGGGTTTTGTCATCTTTCCAGAGGTGCAACCCATGTATTTTTGTGATGTGTGTGGTGACTAGTGCAAGCTTGCAAAGTGAGGCACTTGGTAATTCTGTTTTCAGGGTCTTAGCATTTCCACTAAGTCCTTGAGATGGTTGATCCGTGCATGCCATGTTATTGTTCTTGCCATGTCTAGCTTGCATTTTGTGTATTCTTGATAGATGTATGCTTAGCTTATCATGAATTGCTCCGTACTGAGTGCATCGAGCTCGTAAACATGCCTACTTGAGTTATGTTTTCAGCATGTCCCAGTTTTTGACTAAGTCTGAAACTGATTATGTTTTTGCTATGTTCACATGCTTGCAAATGTATTTTGTGATCCCTTTTGGCTCAAGGTCACTAAGGGACTTTTGTTAAGCTCTTTGAGTAGCTCCATGCCATGTCTTACTTTGACATGTTCAGGTCCTATAGCATGTTGTTTTGTTGCTCCAAAGAGGGCTACCTGATCTGAAATTCCACACAAGTGTTAATTTCACTAAGTCTGAGATCTGTTTACCATATGCAGTTTTGCCATGCTTGTTTGAACGTGTTAATTGATGAATTGGCCGTAGCTCAGTGCTAGACTTTTGTTAAGCATCTTGAATGCATCCCTTCCATGTATTTTGATGCCATGTTTGGGTGCTGTAGCATGTTCATCTCATTGCATTTAGTTGGCTACTTGCTGTAAATCGCAGATCGTGGTCATATTTGAATCACTTGCCATTTCCAAACCGTAACTCCGATTCCGGTGATCTTTATATCGTTTTCAAGTGATTTCATCTCATATTTCCAGTGGCACACCTGGTTTTTCAAGTTGAGGACAAGTTCATGCATTTCCTCTCATATCTTGCATATGCATCCCGCATAACATACCATGTTTGCATCATCTTGTTTGATCCTTGCACGTGGTTGATTGTGTTCTTGTTGCTTGTTTGTCCTGTTTGGGTAGAGCCGGGAGACGAGTTCGCTAACGAGGAGCCCGTTGAGTTTGCTTTTGAGCATCCAGTCAACTCTGACAACTTTGCAGGCAAGATGATCATACCCTCGAAATCACTACTATCTTTGCTATGCTAGTTTGCTCGCTCTTTTGCTATGCCAATGCTACGATGCCTACCACTTGCTTTCAAGCCTCCCAAATTGCCATGTTCAGCCTCTAACCCACCATTGTCCTAGCAAACCGTTGATTGGCTATGTTACCGCTTTTCTCAGCCCCTCTTATAGCGTTGCTAGCTGCAGGTGAAGATTGGAGACCGTTCCTTGTTGGAACATTTATTTACTTGTTGGGATATCATTATATTGCCATGTTATCTTAATGCATCTATATACTAGGTAAAGGGTGGAAGGCTCGGCCTCTCTCCAAGTGTTTTGTTCCACTCTTGCCGCCCTAGTTTCCGTCATATCGGTGTTATGTTCCCGGATTTTGCGTTCCTTACGCGGTTGGGTTATAATGGGAACCCCTTGACAGTCCGCCTTGAATAAAACTCCTCCAGCAATGCCCAACCTTGGTTTTACCATTTGCCACCTAGCCTTTTCCCTTGGGTTTCGCGGACTCAAGGGTCATCTTATTTTAAACCCTCGGGCCAGTGCTCCTCTGAGTGTTGGTCCAACCTAGAGCACCGTGCGGGGCCGTCCCTTGGCAACTTGGGTTACGTTGGCTCCCGTATGCTTAGCTTATCTGGTGTGCCCTGAGAACGAGATATGTGCAGCTCCTATCAAGATTTTTTGGCACAGCGGGTGGTGTTGCTGGTCTTGTTTTACCATTGTCGGAGTTGTCTTGAAGAACCGAGATGCCGAGTCTGATCAGAATGTCTTGGGAGGAGGTATATTCCTTCATTGACCGTGAGAGCTTGTCATGGGCTAAGTTGGGACTCCCCTCCAGGGATTTGAACGTTCGAAAGACGTGCCCGCGGTTATGGACAGATGGGAATTTGTTAATGTCTGGTTGTAGATAACTTAAACATTAACTTAATTAAAATGAATCAACCGTGTGAGTAACCGTGATGGCCTCTTCTCGGCGGAGTCCGGGAAGTGGACACGGTGTTGGAGTAATGTTTGCCGCAGGATTGCCCTCTTTAGTTATGTGTTCGCGCTTTGCCTTCTTTTCTCGCTCTCTTTTGCAACTAGGTTAGTCACCATATATGCTAGTCGCTTGCTGCAGCTCCACATACATTTACCTTGCCTTACCTATAAGCTTAAATAGTCTTGATCGTGAGGGTGCGAGATTGCTCAGTCCCTGTGGCTCACAGATTACTATTACACCAGATGCAGGTCCTGATGATACAGCTCCAGATGGCGCGTTTGAGCTCAAGTGGGATTTCGACGAGGACTCTCAGCGTTACTATGTTTCTTTTCCTGATGATCAGTAGAGGTGCCCAGTTAGGGTGATCGAGACCATGTCGCTTGTTGGGTTGTCTTTCATTTTGGCGCCGTAGTCGGGCCATGAGTGTTTGGATGATGTATGTTATTTATGTACTTGATTGACGTGGCGAGTGTAAGACAACTATGTTATCCATTTTATTTATCTATATTACATGGGATGTTTGTGATGATTGCCTGACTTGCGACATATGCCTTCAATGCGATTATGCCTCTAAGTCGTGCCTCGACACGTGGGAGATATAGTCGCATCGAGGGTGTTACAAGTTGGTAATCAGAGCCTTCCCTGACCTTAGGAGCCCCCACTGATTGATCGTTTTTAGCGGCCGAGTTGTGTCTAGAAAAATGTTTTGAGTCATTTAGGAATTATATATCGGAGAGTTTAGGAATTCTTTTTACTTCCCAGTCTCCTCATCGCTTTGGTAAGGCATCCTGACGTAGAGTTTTGAATCTTCTCTTCTCAAATTTCACTAAAAAAATTTTAGGATCACGCGGGTACCTTGGAATCATTCCGATGGTTTTATGATGAGAACATTGTCTTGGTGCCTCCTGTCAGGGGTTTAGTGGAAGTGTCCCGGGGAGTTGAGCTCTGAGGTGTTGTCATTATAATTTTATCGTTGCAATTCTGAAATACCTGAGTTTTAGCACGCCGACATCGAAAATCTCTTTTATGCAGTTCGTTGGTGAGATAACCTCGACGCCACCCAGTACTGGGGTGGGAGTTCGGGAGTATCGCCATAACTTGTATATTGGATGCTTTTCGAAGGTTGAGGTAGATGGTTTCCGAAGTTTTTCTTGGTTATGTGTTGAAGGATGGATACAGCTGGATGTAGGATTTGCTAGATTTGGGTGAGATATTATGCTTCCCCTGTATCCCCAACACCTGATTGCATAACCGGAAAGGTTCGGGAGTTTCATAGGTGGGAATTCTTGTAGCTCTAGTTCTTCTTCCACGGATATTGGTTTGAGATTGGGATTTCTTACGAATTATTCGTTCTTGATCCGTACCTTGTTGATTTATTTTTCTTCTACCTAATTCTACGTGGCTTCTCAATTTATGGATATGTGACCATTTCAAGAGGAATGCATTCGTTCATTTTGTTCGGATGTGAAAACTTTATGTTGGAATTTTCATTCCGTTGGATTCAGCTTCATTTTATTCTGTCTATGTGCTAACGGTGGTCAACCTCTTCAGGATGGCTCCCACTAAGAGCACCAATCAGAATCAGAATCAAGATCCGCCACCACCTCCACCTCCTCCGGAGGCATGGCAAGCTGTGATGGCCGCAACCAATGCAAACACGCAGTTGATCATGCAAATACTTCAAGAGCGCAATCAAGGCAACCAAGGGAATCAAGGCAACAATCAGAACCACTTTGCTACACTCAACCAGTTCCTTGCTAACGGGCCAAAGACTTTCAGCAATTGTGTTGAGGCAACCGATGCTGACGATTGGCTTGTGGATCTGTCCAAGCATTTTGAGTGCAGTAACGTCAGGCCTAAGGATTTCGTCAAGTTCGCTTCCTTCCAACTCAAAGATCAAGCTGCAGAGTGGTTCCAGCAGTAGAAGGATTCCAGAGGTGGACATGTGATCACTTGGGATGAATTTCATCAAGATTTCCGAGCTCATCACATCCCTCAGAGTGTGACTGAAAGTGAGCGTGAGGAATTCCGCAATCTGAAACAAGGCTCTTTGTCTGTCTATGACTACAACAAGTTGTTCCAGAAGCTCGCCCGCTTTGCCAAGCAGGACGTCCCTGATGAGAAGAGCATGATATATCAGTTCAGGGGTGGTCTCAGAGAAGAAATCCAGCTAGCTCTTGTTCTCTTTGAGCCCTTGAGGTACGATGAGTTCTACAACATGGCAGTGAAGCAAGAGGCCGCTCAACTGAGGTGTGATGCGTCCAAGAAGCGAGTCAGAGATGCTACTCCCTCTTCCTCTACTCAAGTGGCCAAGCAGCAGAAGTATTGGCTTCCTCCTCCTCCGTTCCGTCAGCCATATCAGAAGAGCAAAGGTGGCAGTGGTTCTTCCCGCCCACCCAACCCTGGCTTTCAGAACAAGACTTCGTCTCAAGCTCCAAGGTCGAGTGCTCTGTACCACCGTCCGCTTTCAGAGGTCACGTGCAACAAGTGCCAACAGAAGGGTCACTATGCCAACAAGTGTTTCAACCAAAGGCATCTTCCTCCTCCTCCTGTCAGATCGGCAAGTATAGCTGTGGTCAAGCATAACCCCAAGCACACCAAGGTCAACTTGCTGAATGCAGCTCAGGCAGAGGATTCATCAGATGTTATCATGGGTAACTTTCCAGTTAACTCTATTCCCGCAAGAGTTCTTTTTGACACTTGTGCATCGCATTGTTTCATGTCAAGATCATTTGTTTCCAAGCATGACTTCGTTTCACAAATGTTGGGTAAACCTATGGGAGTGGTTTCTCCGGCTAAGTCTACGAGGGCTACTTCAATAGTCCCGGATGTTTCTATCATGTTGGGTGATTTCAAGTTTCTAGCTTCTCCAATGGTTCTTGGTAACTCGGATATTGATCTTATTCTCGGAATGGATTGGCTTTCTAAGCACAAGGCTCAGCTTGATTGTGCAGCCAGGCAGATTCAATTGACTCATTCATCTGAGGATGTAATTGACTTTGCCACAAATGACGATACCATCCGTCTGTTTTCTCTCAATGAGAAGGGTGAACTGGATGCTATCTCGCAGATTCCAGTCGTTTGCGAATATCAAGACGTCTTTCCAGAAGAGCTTCCAGGAATGCCTCCGCACCGGCCAGTTGAATTTGTTATTGATCTTGAGCTTGGTACAGAACCTGTGTGCAAGCGTCCTTACAAGCTCGGACCTGAAGAGTTGAAGGATCTGAAGAAGCAACTCGATGTTCAAGAGAGAATGGGTCTCATTCGGCCTAGTTCTTCTCCGTGGAGTTGTGGTGTTCTTTTTATGAAGAAGAAGGATGGAACAGACCGACTTTGTGTTGATTACCGTCCATTGAACAAGAAGACCATCAAGAACAAATATCCACTTCCCATAATCAATGAACTGTTCGAACAACTCAAAGGTGCCCAAGTATTCTCCAAGCTTGATCTCCGTATGGGTTATCATAAGATTCGTATCCGTGAGAAAGATATTCCCAAGACGGCTTTCAGGACAAGCTATGGGTCACATGAATACACTATCATGTCTTTTGGCCTCGTCAACGCTCCTCCGACGTTCTCTTGCATGATGAACTTCATCTTCAACGCCTACACTAATGACTTCGTGTTGGTCTATCTCGACGACATTCTGGTTTTCTCGAAGAACAAGGAAGATCATGCCAAGCACTTGCGTTTGGTTCTTGATAAGCTAAGGGAACACCAGTTCTCTTCTAAGTTCTCCAAGTGCGAACTTTGGCTCGATGAGGTTCTTTATCTTGGTCATATCATCTCTTCCAAGGGCATTGCCGTGAATCCTGAGAAGGTGTCTGCAATTGTGAATTGGGAACCTCCTTAGAACGTGAAGCAACTCCGTAGCTTCCACGGTCTCGCAAGCTACTGTCGAAGATTCGTTGAAAACTTTTCTAAGATCGCGAAGCCTCTCTCTAATCTTCTCCAGAAGCACATCAAGTATGTTTGGTCTCCGAAGTGTGATATTGCTTTCAACACTTTGAAAGAGAAATTGATCACTGCTCCAGTTCTGACTCCGCCTGATGAATCCAAACCATACGAGGTCTTTTGTGATGCCTCTCTCCAAGGTCTTGGCATAGTATTGATGCAAGAGAAAAAAGTTGTTGCTTATACCTCTCTCCAGTTGAAGCCTGATGAGGAGAACTACCCCACTCATGATCTCGAGTTGGCGGCAGTTGTGCATGCTCTTTTGACTTGGAGACATCTCCTATTGGGAAGAAAACTGGACATTTTCACTGATCACAAGAGTCTCAAGTACATCTCCACTCAGCCTAATCTCAACCTCAGGCAAACTCGATGGGTCGAAATGATTCAAGAGTATAATCCGAGTATCGAGTATACTCCAGGCAAGGCCAATGTGATTGCTGACGCATTGAGCAGGAAGGCTTATTGCAACAGTCTGATTCTCAAGCCTTATCAACCCGAGCTTTGTGAAGCTTTCCACAAACTTAATCTGCAAGTTGTTCCTCAAGGTTTCCTTGCCAACCTTCAAGTCTATCCTACCTTGGAAGACCAGATTCGCCAAGCCCAGCTTCTTGATGCTATGGTGAAAAAGGTGAAGATTGGGATTGCCAAGAGTCAACCCAAGTACAAGTGCTACCGCCTTGATGACAAGGACACTCTCTTCTTCGAGGATCGTATTGTTGTGCCCAAAGGTGAACTTCGTAAAGTGATCATGAACGAGGCTCACAATTCTCTCCTCTCCATCCACCCTGGGAGCACGAAGATGTATCAGGATCTCAAGCAGGCTTATTGGTGGACTCGAATGAAGCGCGAGATTGCTCAATTCGTGAATGAGTGTGATGTCTGCGGAAGAGTGAAGGCAGAACACCAAAGGCCAGCTGGTCTCCTCCAACCTCTTGCCATTCCAGAATGGAAGTTTGACCACATTGAGAT
This sequence comes from Triticum monococcum, assembly GCA_034509565.1. Lineage (NCBI taxonomy): Eukaryota > Viridiplantae > Streptophyta > Magnoliopsida > Poales > Poaceae > Triticum > Triticum monococcum. Next base: position 87,809,025 of record CM067845.1, on the reverse strand, counting down.
GGACTTCGTGACTGGGTTTCCAAAGTCCAAGCGTGGCAATGATGCTATATTCGTTGTCATCGACAAACTCACTAAAGTGGCTCATTTTCTGCCTATCAAAGAGTCAATCACTGCAGCTCAATTGGCGGAACTCTATACCTCTCGAATTTTCTCTCTGCACGGCATTCCTCAAGTGATCTCTTTAGACCGTGGCAGCATCTTTACCTCCAAGTTTTGGGATTCTTTTCAGAAGGCCATGGGCACGAACATCCGCTTCAGCACAGCTTTCCATCCCCAAACAAGCGGTCAAGTCAAGCATGTCAACCAGATTCTTGAAGATATGCTCAGGGCTTGTGTGATCTCCTTCGGCATGAAGTGGGAGGATTGTCTTCCTTATGCTGAATTCTCCTACAACAACAGTTTTCAAGCAAGTTCGGGCAAGGCCCCATTTGAAATTCTGTATGGCAGGAAGTGCCGTACCCCTCTCAACTGGTCTGAAACCGGTGAACGTCAGCTTTTGGGAAATGACTTAATCACAGAGGCAGAAGAAATGTGCAAAGTCATTCGAGATAACCTCAAAGTAGCTCAATCCCGCCAGAAGAGCTACTATGATAGTAAGCACCATGATTTGGCTTTCAAGATCGGAGATCATGTTTACCTCCGCGTCTCTCCTATGAAAGGTACTCGTCGCTTCGGTATCAAAGGGAAGCTTGCCCCTTGATACGTGGGACCTTTCAAGATTGTCAGCAAGAGAGGCGACCTCGCCTATCAACTCGAGCTTCCTTCAAACTTTGCAAATGTTCATGATGTGTTCCATGTCTCTCAGCTCAAAAAGTGCTTCAAGACTCCTGACCACACCGTCAACTTCGAGGACATTGAGCTCCAAGAAGATCTCTCCTATCGTGAGCAGCCCGTTGCTATCCTTGAAGAGACTGAACGCAAGACTCGCAACAAGTCGATCAAGTTCCTCAAAGTCAAGTGGTCACACCATTCTGACTGTGAAGCTACCTGGGAACGCGAGGATCACCTCCGTTTTGAGTACCCGGTGTTCTTTCAGTCCTAGATCTCGGGACGAGATCCTTTCGTAGTGGTGGAGTGTTGTAACACCCCGGATATAACTTTCCCAATTTGTACTCCAACTCTTGCCGTTTTCGGCATTAAGTTATTTTATTTTCTCGGGTTCGGGTCTTTGTCTCCGTGTGTTGTTATCGTTGTCATGCATCTCATATCATGTCATCATGTGCATTGCATTTGCATACGTGTTCATCTCATGCATTCGAGCATTTTCCCCGTTGTCCGTTTTGCATTCCGGCGCTTCATTCTCCTCCGTTGATCAATTCTAGCTTTCTTTCGTGTGTGGGGATTAAACATTTCCAGATTGGACCGAGACTTGCCAAGCGGCCTTGGTTTACTACCGGTAGACCGCCTGTCAAGTTTCGTATCATTTGGACTTCGTTTGATACTCCAGCGGTTAACCGAGGGACCGAAAAGGCCTCATGTGTGTTGCAGCCCAACCCCTCCAATTTGGCCCAAAACCCACCTAAACCTGCTCCATCATCTAGAGCGTTCGATCACGATCACGTGCCGAAAACCGCACCGCATTTGGACTCTCCTAGCTCCCTCTATGCCTATTTAAATAACACTCCATTTTCGGATCCCCATCTTCCCTGAAACCCTAAATTTCTCCTCCGCCGCCGCCAGACACGTCCAGACGGACCGGACGCGTCCGCTCCGCCGCCCGCACCCACTCCCACGTTGCCACGTGTCCCGCCGCCGCCTGTCCCGCTGCCGGCCCGGGAGGCCCGTCCCCGGCCCCCGAGGCCCATCTCCCGGGCGCCCGCGCGCCGCCACCTTCCCCGAAGCCGGCCGCCCCCCTTGCCTCCCCGCGCCGCCATCGCCGCCCCGCCGCCCGGACCGCGCCGCCCGGCCGCGCGCCCCGCCGCCCGGCGAGCTCGCCACCACCAGTCGCCGCCACCACGCCGCCGCCGCCCCGGTCGCCCACCGCCGCCGCCGCCTCTTCTCGGCATCGCATCCCGCTCCGGCCGGCCCTCCCCTCCTCCGGCGAGCCCTCGTCGCCGGCAAGCTACAGTACCCGCCGGTGAACAGTGTTTGCGCCAGATCTGAGGTCCAGTGAACAGTAAACCCTAGATCGGAGGTTGAATTTTTCTCTAAGTCCCGAAATTGCAGATTCATATGCTCATGTTCATGGCCCTGTAACTTTGCATCCGTAGCTCCGATTTGGGCATTTAGCATATCAAATTGTTCGCCTCAGAGAGTACATCATTTCATTACATTGCATCATTTTCATTTGAGTTCATCTTGATGCCCGAAATGCTATTAGAAGAGGGCTACTTGAGATAATTGTCAGATCTGCTACTCCATCTTAGACATTTGTCATTTTTGCCATGACTATTGTGTGCATGATATGCCCTGATGCTCTACATATGTTTTGTTAAGGGTTTTGTCATCTTTCCAGAGGTGCAACCTATGTATTTTTGTGATGTGTGTGGTGACTAGTGCAAGCTTGCAAAGTGAGGCACTTGGTAATTCTATTTTCAGGGTCTTAGCATTTCCACCAAGTCCTTGAGCTGTTTAGTTCATGATGCCATATGTTCTTGTTGTTTCCTAGTGATCCGTGCCTCTTTTGAGGATGATCAGTAAGGATGTTTTGTTAATCTTCTAGTGCTCTATCCATGCATGTCTTTGTTGGAATATATGGAGCACCCTAGCTTGAGTCAATCGAGCTCTACTTTTGCTACTTTATGAATCTGGGCAGATTGTCAACTTGTTTGCAATTTTGCCGATGATGTTGTAGTTGATCCGTGCATGCCATGTTATTGTTCTTGCCATGTCTAGCTTGAATTTTGTGTATTCTTGATAGATATATGCTTAGCTTATCATGACTTGCTCCGTAGTGAGTGCATCGAGCTCGTAAACATGCCTACTTGAGTTATGTTTTTAGCATGTCCTAGTTTTTCACTAAGTCTGAAACTGATTATGTTTTTGCTATGTTCACATGCTTGCAAATGTATTTTGTGATCCATTTTGGCTGAAGGTCACTAAGGGACTTTTGTTAAGCTCTTTGAGTAGCTCCATGCCATGTCTTACTTTGCCATGTTCAGGTCCTGTAGCATGTTGTTTTGTTGCTCCGAAGAGGGCTACCTGATCTGAAATTCCAGACAAGTGTTAATTTCACTAAGTCTGAGATCTGTTTACCATATGCAGTTTTGCCATGCTTGTTTGAACCTGTTAATGGATGAATTGGCCGTAGCTCAGTGATAGACTTTTGTTAAGCATCTTGAATGCATCCCTGCCATATATTTTGATGCCATGTTTGGGTGCTGTAGCATGTTCATCTCATTACATTTAGTTGGCTACTTGTTGTAAATCGCAGATCGTGGTCATATTTGAATCGCTTGCCATTTCCAAACCGTAACTCTGATTCCGGTGATCTTTATATCGTTTTCAAGCGATTTCATCTCATCTTTCCAGTGGCACACATGGTTTTCCATGTTGAGGCCAGGTTCATGAATTTCCTGTCATATCTTGCATATGCATCCCGCATCGCATCCCGCATAACATACCATGTTTGCATCATCTTGTTTGATCCTTGCACGTGGTTGATTGTGTTCTTGTTGCTTGTTTGTCCTGTTTGGGTAGAGCCGGGAGATGAGTTCACTAACGAGGAGCCCGTTGAGTTTGCTTTCGAGGACCTAGTCAACTCTGACAACTTTGCAGGCAAGATGATCATACCCTCGAAATCACTACTATCTTTGCTATGCTAGTTTGCTCGCTCTTTTGCTATGCCAATGCTACGATGCCTACCACTTGCTTTCAAGCCTCCCAAATTGCCATGTTCAACCTCTAACCCACCATTGTCCTAGCAAACTGTTGATTGGCTATGTTACCGCTTTGCTCAGCCCCTCTTATAGCGTTGCTAGTTGCAGGTGAAGATTGGAGACCGTTCCTTGTTGGAACATTTATTTACTTGTTGGGATATCATTATATTGCCATGTTATCTTAATGCATCTATATACTTGGTAAAGGGTGGAAGGCTCGGCCTCTCACCTAGTGTTTTGTTCCACTCTTGCCGCCCTAGTTTCCGTCATATCGGTGTTATGTTCTCGGATTTTGCGTTCCTTACGCGGTTGGGTTATAATGGGAACCCCTTGACAGTCCGCCTTGAATAAAACTCCTCCAGCAATGCCCAACCTTGGTTTTACCATTTGCCACCTAGCCTTTTCCTTTGGGTTTCACGGACTCAAGGGTCATCTTATTTTAAACCCCCGGGCCAGTGCTCCTCTGAGTGTTGGTCCAACCTAGAGCACCGTGCGGGGCCGTCCCTTGGCAACTTGGGTTACGTTGGCTCCCATACGCTTAGCTTATCTGGTGTGCCCTGAGAACGAGATATGTGCAGCTCCTATCGGGATTTGTCGGCACAGCGGGTGGTGTTGCTGGTCTTGTTTTACCATTGTCGGAGTTGTCTTGAAGAACCGAGATGCCGAGTCTGATCGGAATGTCTTGGGAGGAGGTCTATTCCTTCGTTGACCGTGAGAGCTTGTCATGGGCTAAGTTGGGACTCCCTGTAGGGATTTGAACTTTCGAAAGCCGTGCCCGCGGTTATGGGCAGATGGGAATTTGTTAATGTCCGGTTGTAGATAACGTAAACATTAACTTAATTAAAATGAATCAACGGTGTGAGTTACCGTGATGGCCTCTTCTCGGCGGAGTCCGGGAAGTGGACACGGTGTTGGAGTAATGTTTGCCATAGGATTGCCCTCTTTAGTTATGCATTCGCGCTTTTCCTTCTCTTCTCGCTCTCTTTTGCGAATAGGTTAGCCACCATATATGCTAGTCGCTTGCTGCAGCTCCACATACATTTACCTTGCCTTGCCTATAAGTTTAAATAGTCTTGATCGCGAGGATGCGAGATTGCTGAGTCCCTGTGGCTCACAGATTACTATTACACCAGATGGAGGTCCTGATGATACAGCTCCAGATGGTGCGTTTGAGCTCAAGTGGGAGTTCGACGAGGACTCTCAGCGTTACTATGTTGCTTTTCCTGATGATCAGTAGTGGTTCCCAGTTGGGGTGATCGGGACCATGTCGCTTGTTGGGTTTTCTTTCATTTTGGCGCCATAGTCGGGCCATGAGTGTTTGGATGATGTATGTTATTTATGTACTTGATTGACGTGGCGAGTGTAAGCCAACTATGTTATCCCTTTTATTTATCTATATTACATGGGATGTTTGTGATGATTGCCTGACTTGCGACATATGCCTTCAATGCGATTATGCCTCTAAGTCGTGCCTCGACACGTGGGAGATATAGCCGCATCGAGGGTGTTACATTGAAGTGCATAGTTATGCATGCGCGGTACATATTTCGTAGGTATATGAGGCGGACGGCGGAAGCCGAACTTCCTGCTCCGAACTTGATTGATCCTGTTGAATGGAGACTGGTGGCTTAATGGCCAACAAGGTATGCAGTTTAATGAGACCGCTTTGTACTTTGGCAGAGGACGCCATAGTGTGATACTCAGTCCGGAGGGAGTGTTTCTCCTGCTCCCCTATAGAGTTGTATGTCACGTATACCATGTTCACTATTTTCACTTCAGGGGGAAATTGGTTCTGACCCCCGGTACTTGGTTGGTGACCCTCTTCATCGTCTCTATCGCCCGACGGCCTCCTCACTTTGTGTTCGGTGTTGAGCTTGTCGGCCTACTTGAAGACCCAACAGCTTATGTTCGTATGATTAGCTGGTTTGTCGGGGTGGCCATGAATCTGGCAGGGCCAGTCCAATATCTTGTCTAAATTGGATAGTCCATATTTATTTGCCTTGAATGGCTTCTTCCATTGACCGGATTTGGGGCCGCTGAATCTGGCGTTGACCGCTGTGTCATGCGTTGTTTCGTTATCACTGTGGCGCTTGTTTTTGTTGTGTCGTGGTTTACCATTGCTGTCCCGGACTTCAGAAGTGCCCGGATCGCTGGCGCTGTTGCTTCTACGAACGAGTCGGCTGTCTTCTCCCGCACAAAAATGGGTCATCAGAGCGGTAAGGGCTGGCATGGATTTTGGTTTTTCTTGACTGAGGTGGCGAGCGAGCCACTCATCCTGGACTGTGCTTGAAGGCCGCTAGGGCTTCCGTGTCCGGACAGTCGATGATTTGGTTCTTTTTAACTAAGAACCTGGTCCAGAGCTTCCTGTCTGATTCTCCGGGTTGCTGGACAATGTGACTTAAGTCATCGGCATCGGGTGGCCGGACATATGTACCTTGGAAGTTGTCGAGGAAAGCCTCTTCCAAGTCCTCCCAGCTACCAATAGAATTTTTAGGCAGACTGTTTAGCCAGTGCCGAGCTGGCCCTTTGAGTTTTAAAGGGAGGTATTTGATGGTGTGGAGGTCATCTCCACGAGCCATATGAATGTGGAAAATAAAGTCCTCGATGCACACCGCGGGGTCTGTTGTTCCATCGTATGATTCGATATTTACGGGTTTAAACCCTTCTAGGAATTCGTGATCCATTACTTCGTCAATGAAGCAAAGTGGGTGTGAGGCGCCTCTATATTGGGCCTCATCGTGACGTAGCTCCGATGGAGTCCGTCTGCGGTGTTCGGCTCGTGCCTGACTAGGCTTGTCACATCCGAATAGATAGCCATCGACACGTGCCGTGGTACGTCCTCGCGATTCATAGATCGATCTGGTATGCCCTGCTTTATTGTTCAGGTCCTGCCGAAGGTCATATGTGTGACCACGAGCTGTTTTATAATGAGGCGGGGCGGGCTGGTGTTCAGCTTGAGTTTCCGCTTTATCCCGACCACGTGGTAGTCGGTCAACCTCATTGCGTGATGATGGTATGGGCTCCAGGGCCTCATCATCGAACTGAGGTAGCAATTTGCACTTCGGGTAGCTTTTGGCTAGGCGCTTAAGGCCGTATTCTTTGGCTGTCAGGACATCAGTCCATCTATCATTTAACATGTATTGATCATCTTGAAGTTACTGCTGCTTCTTTTTCAGGCTTCTTGCGGTGGCTATTTGCTGGCGCTTGAAGCGCTCCTGCTCGAGAGGTTCTTCAGGCACGATGAAATCCTCGTTCCCAAGGCTCACCTCATCCTCGAGAGCGGAAGATAATTACTATCCTCCGATTCTTCATTGATGGCCTGTTCGACGAGGCTAACTTGCCCATCTTCTCGTTCTTCTTGTTCAGGAGTTGCTTCAATGGGGTCTTCAATATCGTCGGCACCGTTAGGAGTATTATCTTCTCATGTGCTGGTCTTGCTATCTTTTGCACGACGTGACTTAGAGCAGCGCTGCTGACATCGGTGCTTAGGCTGTGTCCCAGGAGGTTTGTCCTCGACTGGATCTTCTTTGTCGTTCTCATTAGATTCTTTAGGCGTATCCACCATATATACGTCGTACGAAGAAGTGGCCGTCCAGCGTCCGGTAAACGGCGGGTTTTGGCCATGCCCCTCGCTGCATCGTCGTTCATACCGTCGATGTCTTCGGAGCCGTAATCGAGCATGTCTGTTAAGTTTTCGACAGTGGCTATAAAGTGGGTGGTGGTGGGGAGCTAAATTCCCTGTCATCAGCTTCTAGTTTGAACCGGATATAGTTCAGCTGTGAATCCCCCGCTAAGGATAGATTTTTTAATGAATTCAGCACATTGCCCATGGGTGAGTGTCCTTCCGGTTTATATAGACACCGGAAGGATCTAGGATTACACAAGGTCGGTTACAAAGAAAGGAATCTACTTATTTGATCGCCAAGCTTGCCTTCCATGATAAGGAGAGTTCCATCCGGACACGGGTGCAGTCTTCGGTCTTTGTATCTTCACAGCCCATCAGTCCGGCCCATGGCTAATAGGCCGGACGCCCGAGGACCCCTTAGTCCAGGACTCCCTCAGTTCAAACACCTTCCACAGTTCCACCAGTTGCATGAGTTACTCATTGGTCAAATCAGCTAGCAGCACGTTCCTGATACGTGTCCAACGTATCTATAATTTTTGATTGTTCCATGCTATTATATTATCAACCTTGTATGTTTTATATGCATTTATATGCTATTTTATATGATTTTTGGGACTAACCTATTAACCTAGAGCCTAGTGCCAGTTTCTGTTTTTTCCTGGTTTTTGAGTTTTACAGAAAAGGAATACCAAACGGAGTCCAATTGACGTGCCAATTTTTGACGATTTTTTATGGACCAAAAGAAGACCCCGGAGTAAAAGAGTTGGGCCAAGAGAGTCCCGGGCTGCCCACGATGGTGGGGGGTGCGCCCACCCCCCTGGGCATGGGCCCCTGCCTCGTGGACAACCCGGAGACCCCCCCTGACATGAGACATATGCCAAAAAATCCTATAAATGCTGAAACCTCTAGAAAACACAATAGATCGGGAGTTCCGCTGCCAGAAGCCTCCATAGCCACCGAAAACCAATCTAGACCCGTTCCGGCACCCTGTCGGTGGGGGCAATCCCTCTCCGGTGGCAATCTTCATCATTCCGGCGCTCTCCATGATGAGGAGGGAGTAGTCCACCCTCGGGGCTGAGGGTATGTACCAGTAGCTATGTGTTTGATCTCTCTCTCTCGTGTTCTTGAGGTGATACGATCTTGATGTATCGCGAGCTTTGCTATTATAGTTGGATCTTATGATGTTCCATCCCCTCCACTCTCTTGTAATGGATTGAGTTTTCCCTTCGAAGTTATCTTATCGGATTGAGTCTTTAAGGATTTGAGAACACTTGATGTATGTCTTGCATGGGATACCCGTGGTGACAATGGGGTATTCTATTGATCCACTTGATGTATGTTTTGGTGATCAACTTGCGGGTGCCGCCCATGAACCTATGCATAGGGGTTGGCACACGTTTTCGTCTTGACTCTCCGGTAGAAACTTTGGGGCACTCTTTGAGGTCCTATGTGTTGGTTGAATAGATGAATCTGAGATTGTGTGATGCATGTCGTATAATCATACCCACGGATACTTGATGTGACATTGGAGTATCTAGGTGACATTAGGGTTTTGGTTGATTTGTGTCTTAAGGTGTTATTCTAGTACAAACTCTAGGGCTGTTTGTGACACTTATAGGAATAGCCCAACGGATTGATTGGAAAGAATAACTTTGAGATGGTTTCGTACCCTACCATAATCTCTTCGTTTGTTTTCCGCTATTAGTGACTTTGGAGTGACTCTTTGTTGCATGTTTAGGGCTAGTTATGTGATCCAATTACGTTATTATTGTTGAGAGGACTTGCACTAGTGAAAGTATGAACCCTAGGCCTTGTTTCCTAGCATTGCAATACCGTTTACGCTCACTTTTATCAATTAGTTACCTTGCTTTTTTTATATTTTCAGATTACAAAAATCTTTATCTACCATCCATATACCACTTGTATCACCATTTCTTCGCCGAACTAGTGCACCTATACAATTTACCATTGTATTGGGTGTGTTGGGGACACAAGAGACTCTTTGTTATTTGGTTGCAGGGTTGCTTGAGAGAGACCATCTTCATCCTATGCCTCCTACGGATTGATAAACCTTAGGTCATCCACCTGAGGGAAATTTGCTACTGTCCTACAAACCTCACACTTGGAGGCCCAACAACGTCTACAAGAAGAAGGTTGTGTAGTAGACATCAAGCTCTTTTCTGGCGCCGTTGCCGGGGAGGTGAGTGCTTGAAGGTATATATTTAGATCTTGCAATCGAATCTTTTTGTTTCTTTTTTTAGCACTAGTTTAGTTCATAAAAGAAAACTACACAAAAAATATGGAATTGAGTTTGCCTCATACGCTTCATCTTTTTTATATCTTTCGTGAGTATGATGGAAAGGAAAATTGTGCCAAAGTATTAGAAGAAGAATGCATTAAAATGTTTGGCACTAAATCTTTGAATGATGAGCATGATTGCAATGTTGTTAGTATGAACTCTTTAAATATCCATAGTACTAATGATGATTGCACTAGTTATGATGAAAATGTCTCCTATAAACATGTCAATTTTTGTTTAGTGCATTGGGTTTGCAAGTACACAGCAAATAGGGAAGATAGATATTGCAAGAGGCATAAGCATTTAGAAACAAATTGATGCAAGAAAGGCTACACTACTAGGGAAAACCTTATACACAGAAATTTAGCAACAGCGCGGGTTAAAAAAGGGCGCTAGTGCTAGATAGCAGTAGCGGTTCAAAGTAAACCGCGCTGCAGATACGATTCTAGCAGTAGCGCGTGTGTCCGTAAAAGCGCTACTACTAATATTCCCATTGATGGAACGATGGGCTACGCATAGTAGTAGCGGCCTTGCAGGAAGCGCGCTACCGCTAGGGCATGAGTAGCAGCGCGTTTCCCTGTAACAGCGCTACTGCTAATGGAAATAAAATAAAATGAAAAACAAATAGAAAAGTAAATGAAAATGAAAGAAACAGAAAAAGGAGAAAGAAAAAAATGTAAAGCAAAATAAATGAAAAAGCGAAAAAACAGAGAAAGGCTTAGCTGTAGCGTGTGTTAGTAAGAGGCGTTGTAGCTAACGCAGCTGCAGCGTGTTTCGAGGACCCCCACTATAGAAACAGAAAAGGAAATAAAAAAGAGAGAAACTTACATATGTATAGCAGTAGCGCGTTTTGGAAAAAGCGCTATAGCTACCTTAGCTATAGCGCGTTCTGCGAAACGTGCTACCGCTAGTTTTGACTTAACCAAAAAACCGTCCCCCCCCCGGCCACCACTTGCCCCCCAAATCTCTCGACCCACCCCGCCGCCGTCTCCCCGATTTGTCGTCGCCCCACTTCGCCGCCGTCTCCTACCGACGTCGATGCCCCTGGAGCCACCAGAGCCGTGCGCTGTCGACGCCATCGGAGCCGCCCCCAACGCCACGGAGCCGCACGGCCTCATCAACACCACCGGAGCCGCCATCGATGCCACCGGATCCTCCCTTGCCAGAACTACCTCCCTTGCCGTCACCGGAGACGCCCCTGCCTCCCTCACCACCACCGGAGCCACCTCTGTAAGCCCCAACCCCACCTCTCTCTCTCATGCATAGGTTAGCTAGTTTAATTATGTTAATTATCTAGGTTAGGGCAAAAATTTAGTTAGGGCTTTGACAGAGAAGTAGTTAGGTTAACTAGTTTAATTAGGTTAATTACCTAGGTTAGTGCAAAAATTTAGTTAGGGCTTTGACAGAGAACTAGTCAGGTTAACTAGTTTGATTAGGTTAATTATCTAGGTTATTTAGGCAAGTTTTATTTTAAAGATGATCCCTTCCTAGACTTTTATTGTTGATTATATCTTTTCATTGAAGTGGTCATGTTGTTTGTGCCCAAGTGGCTTTGTTGTTTCAGTGAAGCTGAGTGGCCTATATATATTTTGCGAGAATGTTGATTCATTTCCGTTCCGGCAAATTTCAGGTTCTCAATTTGTCCACTTTTGAGCAAAGGTGATGCCGAAATTTTCCGTGAATTTCGGCATGACTTGTGCTACAAACTAGGACATATCGAGTGCCCGTGTGATTTGCCGCACCAGGAAGGAGTCAACGTTCCTGCAAAACAATAGGCCTTTTTATGACTTCGAGCTGAGTTCTATAACATCCAGCGCGAACTTGCCCAAATCATCATGAAGGAGGTCGTCGGAAAAACAGGGATGTTCTATGGAGAAGGACAAAAGTCACGGGAATACGTCCGAACATGGATAGCCTCTCAGCGTCTCGACATGAAGCCTTTCACTAGGCTCGGGGACTATCTCCCTGACTTGGATGGATGGAACGACATGTTGGAGTGATTGTCGATATATGACAATGTGTCTGTTTAGTCCATACTTTCTGTATGACAAAACTTTGAGTTATGCACGGTGAAACTTTATTTGTGATGTAATTAAATCGTCCTCCTCCTCGACTAGCGAAAATCACTCTAGTTAGGGCATTTTGGGGTACGATGAACTTTGTTATTTATGCTTATGATATGTTGTTTTTATTTTTGCCAAGTCTGTCTCTTTCTGTTGCTCAACTATATATGTTGCATATCATCGACTCATGTGATGATGCAGGTGCATAGATCATAGATGGCGAAGAAGTGCTATGCTAGGAGTATATATACGACAAGTGGCCGGAGTGTTAGGCCCTTCCGGTTTCCGAGCGACAGGCAGTAGCTAGTTTAGAGGTTCACGCTAATGCGAAAGAGGGATACGAACTCATGTTCTCAAAGTGATAGCTCTTCTCGCGTATATCATTGTTTAGATGGATGACGATGTATTTGCATATCATTCGAGACTTGTATCGCTATTTTCAAGATGATGACGAGAGACCACTTTGTGTTGGATGATGATTATGATGATGACATGATTTGATGAGACTAATTGTATGTATATGCTATGATTACATTTGTATGTGTATGATATGCTAAAGATTATTGTATAAAGCCTATTCAAATGCAAAACAAATATGCAGGAAAAAAACTAATAAATAAACTAGTAGTAGCGAGGGGGAAATTTAGCATTAGCGTCGCATTGTCAGTAGCGCGTCCCAGCAAACAGCGCTGCAGATAATATCAGTAGCACCCTTTACCAAAGAGCGCTACAGCTATTCATGTATAGGAGTAGCGTGGGACAACCGGCGCTACTGCTATACATTAGCTGTAGCGCCTTATTAGTAGCGTCGGTGCCCGCGCTACTAAGAGGCCCAAAACCCTCGCTGCTGGTAGGCTTTTCCCTAGTAGTGCTAGAAGCTTGTGCTAAAAATTTAAATTTTCTTAGCCGTACTTGTGAACTTTGCAATGAACATGATCATTTCAGTACCCAATGCAAATTGTTTCATGATCGTATCGCGTCCAAAAATTGTGATGACTTGATTTCTCTTACACATCATAATGAACTTAGTTTGGTCTTGGGTTATGAAGAAATGAAACATATAACTAAGGTTATTCCAGAATTTACCCTTTATAGAGTTCTTAATTTTGATCTAGAAGAAATTCATATGTATTGTGCGGTGAATTGTATTGAAAATCCTTATATTGCCAATTACATAAAGAAAAGAAAACAAATAGAAGATGAAGAGAATAATAATGAAAGGGAAGATACTTCCCAATATCCTCCTATTATTTCTTATGATGAATTAGGTTACGAGGAGGAGCCTCCTATTCAACCGATCTCATTAATAAGGAGCTCCAAAAAGAGGATTGAACCCACACATGATGTGGTGAAGAAGAAGAAAAGAAAAAGGAAGAGAGGTAAAAAGATATCTCCCCCAAATAATGTTGCTCCTATTACTATTGTGCCTCATGAGAATATAATTGTGGAAGATAATGATACTTCTTGATCTTGAAAATCTTTTTTGCACTTGCTTGGAAGAATATGATAATTGCTATACTATTGGTGCTATCCATACTATTAATGATGAGAGTGATTATGCTTATGATATGAAAAGGCCCAAGCTTGGGGATGCTATGTTTGATGAAGATGATGTTTTTGAGAATATATTTGATGCAATTAATGTTTGTCTCAAGCTTGGGGATGCTACGTTTAATGAAGATGATATTTTTAGTCTCCCAAGTTTTGATATGCAAATTTATAATGATGATAGCATGCCTCCTACCTATGATGATTATTGTGATGATACTTATGCTATAAGAAGTAGTGATTATATTTATAAAACTTGTCATGATTATGATTACCCCTTTTCTGAACATTACTCTTTTAATGTGGAAACAATTTATAGTATTTGAGTCTCTTATGATACTCCCACTATTCCGAATGAGAAGAATTTTGCTTATGTGGAGAGTAGAAAATTTTCTATGATTGTAGATCATGAAAAGAATGCTCTAGGTTCTGGTTATATTGTTGAATTCACTCATGATGCTACTGAAAATAATTATGAGGGAGGAATATATGCTTTTAGGAATTGCAATAAGACCATGTTTCCTCTCTATGTGCTTAAAGTTGTGAAGTTATGCTTGTTTTGCCTTCCTATGCTAGTTGATTATTGTTCCCATAAGTTGTTTGCTCACAAAATCCCTATGCATAGGAAGTGGGTTAGGCTTAAATGTGCTAGTCATATTCTTTATGATGCCCTCTTTATGTTACAATTCTTATCTTTTATGTGAGCATCATTGAAATCATCATGCCTAGCTAGGGGCGTTAAACGATAGCGCTTGTTGGGAGGCAACCCAACTTTATTTTTGTCCCTTGATTTTTTCTCCTGTCTAGTAATAAATAATTTATCTAGACTCTGTGAAGATTGAGTTTTTATGTTTTAATTAGTGTTTGTGCCAAGTAGAACCGTTGGGAAGACTTGGGGAAAGTCTTGTTGATCTTGCTGTAAAAACAGAAACTTTAGTGCCCAAGAGAATTTCTGCCATTTTTTATTTGAGAGTGATATTTAGTTAATTATTTTTGCATATGATTAATATATAAATTCCCCAGGTCGAGAAATTTATTTTAGAATTTTTGGGTTACAAAAGTATACGTTTGATCCAGATTACTACAGACTGTTCTGTTTTTGACAGATTCTGTTTTCTATGTGTTGTTTACTTATTGTGATGAATCTATGGCTAGTAAAAGATTTTATAAAACATAGAGAAGTTGGAATACATTAGGTTTAACACCAATATAAATCAAGAATGAGTTCACAATAGTACCTAAGTGGTGATTTATTTTCTTATACTAACGGAGCTTAAGAGTTTTCTGTTAAGTTTTGTGTTGTGAAGTTTTCAAGTTTTGGGTAAAGATTCGATGGACTATGGAATAAGGAGTGGTAAGAGCCTAAGCTTGGGGATGCCCAAGGAACCCCAAGGCAATATTCAAGGACAACCAAGAGCCTAAGCTTTGGGATGCCCCGGAAGGCATCCCCTCTTTCGTCTTTGTTCATCGGTAACTTTACTTGGAGCTATATTTTTATTCGCCACATGATATGTGTTTTGCTCGGAGTGTCATTTTATTTTGTTTTGTTTTGCTTGCTGTTTGAATAAAATAGCAAGATCTGAAATTATTAAATGTTAGAGAGTCTTCACATAGTTGCATAATTATTCGACTACTCATTGAGCTTCACTTATATCTTTCGGAGTAGTTTGTCATTTGCTCTAGTGCTTCACTTATATCTTTCTAGAGCACGGTGGTGGTTTTATTTTGAAGAAATAGATGAACTCTCATGCTTCACTTATATCATTTTGAGAGTCTCTAAACAGCATGGTGGTTTTCTTTGGTTATGAATTTAGTCCTGATATGATGGGCATCCAAGAGGGATATAATAAAAACTTTCATAGAAAGTGCTTTGAATACTATGAGAAGTTTGATACTTGATAATTGTTTTAAGATATGGAGATGGTGATATTAGAGTCGTGCTAGTTGAGTAGTTGTGAATTTGAGAAATGCTTGTGTTAAAGTTTGTGATTCCCGTAGCATGCACGTATGCTGAACCGTTATGTTAAGAAGTCAGAGCATGATGTATTTATTGATTGTCTTCCTTATGAGTGGCGGTCGGGGACGAGCGATGGTCTTTTCCTACCAATCTATCCCCCTAGGAGCATGTGTGTAATACTTTGTTTCGATAACCAATAAATTTTTGCAATAAGTATGTGAGTTCTTTATGACTAATGTTGAGTCCATGGATTATACGCACTCTCACCCTTCCACCATTGCTAGCCTCTCTAGTACCGCGCAACATTCGCCGGTACCTTAAACCCACCATATACCTTCCTCAAAATAGCCACCATATCTACCTATTATGGCATTTCCATAGCCATTCCGAGATATATTGCCATGCAACTTTCCACCGTTTTGTTTATTATGACACGCTCCATCATTGTCATATTGCTATGCATGATCATGTAGTTGACATTGTATTTGTGGCAAAGCCACCGTTCATAATTCTTTCATACATGTCACTCATGAGTCATTGCACATCCCGGTACACCGCCAGAGGCATTCATGTAGAGTCATATTTTGTTCTAAGTATCGAGTTGTAATTCTTGAGTTGTAAGTAAATAAAAGTGTGATGATCATCATTATTAGAGCATTGTCCCAGTGAGGAAAGGATGATGGAGATCATGATTCCCCCACAAGTCGGGATGAGACTCTGGACGAAAAAAATAAATAAAAGAGGCCAAAGAAGCCCAAAAAAGAGAAAAAAAAGAGGCCATAAAAAAGAGAAAGGCCCAAATAAAAATATATAAATAAAAAAATAAAAAATGAGAGAAAAAGAGAGAAGGGGCAATGCTAGTATCCTTTTACCACACTTGTGCTTCAAAGTAGCACCATGATCTTCATGATAGAGAGTCTCCTATGTTGTCACTTTCATATACTAGTGGGAATCTTTCATTATAGAACTTGGATTGTATACTCCAATGATGGGTTTCCTCAAAATGCCCTAGGTCTTCGTGAGCAAGCGAGTTGGATGCACACCCACTAGTTTCTTTTGTTGAGCTTTCATACATTTATAGCTCTAGTGCATCCGTTGCATGGAAATCCCTACTCACTCACATTGATATCTATTGATGGGCATCTCCATAGCCCGTTGATACGCCTAATTGATGTGAGACTATCTTATCCTTTTTGTCTTCTCCACAACCACCATTCTATTCCACCTATGGTGCTATGTCCATGGCTCACACTCATATATTGCATGAAGATTGAAAAAGTTTGAGGACATAAAAAGTATGAAACAATTGCTTGGCTTGTCATCGAGGTCGTGCATGATTTAAATACGTTGTGTGGTGAAGATGGAGCATAGCCAGACTATATGATTTTGTAGGGATAGGTTTCATTGGCCATGTTATTTTGAGAAGACATGATTACTTTGTTAGTATGCTTGAAGTATTATTATTTTTATGTCAATATTAAACTTTTGTCTTGAATCTTATGGATCTGAATATTCATGCCACAATAAATAGAATTACATGGATAAATATGTTAGGTAGCATTCCACATCAAAAATTCTATTTTTATCATTTACCTACACGAGGACGAGTAGGAATTAAGCTTGGGGATGCTGATACGTCTCCAACATATCTATAATTTTTGATTGTTCCATTCTATTATATTATCAACCTTGGATATTTTATATGCATTTATATGCTATTTTATATGATTTTTGGGACTAACCTATTAACCTAGAGCCCAGTGCCAGTTTCTGTTTTTCCTTGTTTTTGAGTTCTACAGAAAAGGAATACCAAATGGAGTCCAATTGACGTGCCAATTTTGACGATTTTTTATGGACCAAAAGAAGACCCTGGAGTAAAAGAGTTGGGCCAGGAGAGTCTCGGGCTACCCACGAGGGTGGGGGGCACGCCCACCCCCCTGGGCATGGGCCCCTGCCTCTTGGACAACCCGGAGACCCCCCCTGACGTGAGACCTACGCCAAAAAATCCTATAAATACTGAAACCTCCAGAAAACACAATAGATCGGGAGTTCCTGTTGGAAATATACCCTAGAGGCAATAATAAATTGATTATTATTATATTTCCTTGTTCATGATAATCGTTTATTATCCATGCTAGAATTGTATTGATAGGAAACTCAGATACATGTGTGGATACATAGACAACACCATGTCCCTAGTAAGCCTCTAGTTGACTAGCTCGTTGATCAATAGATGGTTACGGTTTCCTGACCATGGACATTGGATGTCATTGATAACGGGATCACATCATTAGGAGAATGATGGGATGGACAAGACCCAATCCTAAGCCTAGCACAAGATCGTGTAGTTCGCATGCTAAAGCTTTTCTAATGTCAAGTATAATTTCCTTAGACCATGAGATTGTGCAACTCCCGGATACCGTAGGAATACTTTGGGTGTGCCAAACGTCACTACGTAACTGGGTTGCTATAAAGGTGCACTACGGGTATCTCTGAAAGTGTCTATTGGGTTGGCACGAATCGAGACTGGGATTTGTCACTCCGTGTAAACGGAGAGGTATCTATGGGCCCACTCGGTAGGACATCATCATAATGTGCACAATGTGACCAAGGAGTTGATCACGGGATGATATGTTATGGAACGAGTAAAAGAGACTTGCCGGTAACGAGATTGAACAAGGTATTGGGATACCGATGATCGAATCTCGGGCAAGTACAATACCGCTGGACAAAGGGAATTAAATACGGGATTGATCGAATCCTCGACATCGTGGTTCATCCGATGAGATCATCGTGGAACATGTGGGAACCAACATGGGTATCCAGATCCCGCTGTTGGTTATTGACCGGAGAACATCGCGGTCATGTCTGCATGGTTCCCGAACCCGTAGGTCTACACACTTAAGGTTCGATGACGCTAGGGTTATAAAGGAAGTTTGTATGTGGTTACCGAATGTTTTTCGGAGTCCCGGATGAGATCCCGGACGTCACGAGGAGTTCCAGAATGGTCCGGAGTTAAAGATTTATATATGGGAAGTCCTGTTTTGGTCACCGGAAAAGTTTCGGGTTTTATCGGTAACGTACCGGGACCATCGGGAGGGTCCCGGGGGTCCACCAAGTGGGGCCACCAGCCCCGGAGGCTTGCATGGGCCAAGAGTGGGAAGGGACCAGCCCCTGAGTGGGCTGGTGCGCCTCCCACAAAGCCCAAGGCGCAGCTAGGAGGAGAAGGGGGAAACGCTAGGTGCAGATGGGCCTAAGGCCCACCCTAGGGCGCGCCCCCCTCTCCCTCTCTTGGCCGCCCCCCTCCATCTAGGGCTGCCGCCCCTCTAGGGGTGGGAACCCTAGAGGGGGCGCACCCTCCTCCCCTCCTCCTATAAATAGTTGAGTTTTGGGGCTGCCGAACACAAGACGATTTGATCTCTCCCTGGCGCAGCCCTACCTCTCTCCTCCTCGTCTCTTGCGGTGCTTGGCGAAGCCCTGCTGGAGTACCACGCTCCTCCACCACCACCATGCCGTTGTGCTGCTGCTGGATGAAGTCTTCCTCAACCTCTCCTTCTCCCCTTGCTGGATCAAGGCGTAGGAGACGTCACCGGGCTGTACGTGTGTTGAACACGGAGGTGCCGTCCGTTCGGCACTAGGATCATCAGTGATTTGGATCACGACGAGCACGACTCCATCAACCCTGTTCACTTGAACGCTTCGGCTTAGCGATCTACAAGGGTATGGAGATGCACTCTCCTTCCACTCGTTGCTAGATTACTCCATAGATTGATCTTGGTGATGCGTAGAAAATTTTGAATTTCTGCTACGTTCCCCAACAGTGGCATCATGAGCTAGGTCTATTGCGTAGATTCTATGCATGAGTAGAACACAAAGTAGTTGTGGGCGTTGATTTTGTTCAATATGCTTACCTCTACTAGTCCAATCTTGATTCGGCGACATTGTGGGATGAAGCGGCCCGGACCGACCTTACACGTACTCTTACGTGAGACTGGTTCCACCGACTGACATGCACTAGTTGCATAAGGTGGCTAGCGGGTGTCTGTCTCTCCCACTTTAGTCGGATCGGACTCGATGAAAAGGGTCCTTATGAAGGGTAAATAGCAATTGGCATATCACGTTGTGGTTTTTGCGTAGGTAAGAAACGTTCTTGCTAGAAACCCATAGCAGCCACGTAAAACATGCAAACAACAATTAGAGGACGTCTAACTTGTTTTTGCAGGGTATGCTATGTGATGTGATATGGCCAAGAAGAATGTGATGAATGATATGTGATGTATGAGATTGATCATGTTCTTGTAATAGGAATCACGACTTGCATGTCGATGAGTATGACAACCGGCAGGAGCCATAGGAGTTGTCTTTATTTATTGTATGACCTGCGTGTCATTGAACAACGCCATGTAATTACTTTACTTTATTGCTAACCATTATCTGTAGTAGTAGAAGTAATAGTTGGCGAGACAACTTCATAAAGACACGATGATGGAGATCATGATGATGGAGATCATGGTGTCATGCCAGTGACGATGATGATCATGGAGCCCCAAAGATGGAGATCAAAAGGAGCAATATGATATTGGCCATATCATGTCACTATTTGATTGCATGTGATGTTTATCATGTTTTTACATCTTATTTGCTTAGAACGACGGTAGTAAATAAGATGATCTCTCATTAAAATTTCAAGAAAGTGTTCCCCCTAACTGTGCACCGTTGCGAAAGTTCGTCGTTTCGAAGCACCACGTGATGATCGGGTGTGATAGATTCTTACGCTCACATACAACGGGTGTAAGCCAGATTTACACACGCGAAACACTTAGGTTGACTTGACGAGCCTAGCATGTACAGACATGGCCTCGGAACACAAGAGACCGAAAGGTCGAGCATGAGTCGTATAGAAGATACGATCAACATGAAGATGTTCACCGATGTTGACTAGTCCGTCTCACGTGATGATCGGACACGGCCTAGTTGACTCGGATCATGTAATCACTTAGATGACTAGAGGGATGTCTATCTGAGTGGGAGTTCATAAGATGAACTTGATTATCCTGAACATAGTCAAAATGATTTTGCAAATTATGTCGTAGCTCGCGCTTTAGTTCTACTGTTTAGATATGTTCCTAGAGAAAAATTAGTTGAAAGTTGATAGTAGCAATTATGCAGACAGTAAAAGGCTTATGTCCTTAATGCACCGCTCAGTGTGCCGAACCTCGAACGTCGTCTGTGGATGTTGCGAACATCTGACATACACATTTTGATAACTGCGTGATAGTTCAGTTAAGCGGTTTAGAGTTGAGGCACCGAAGATGTTTTAAAACGTCGCGAAACATATGAGATGTTTCGAGGGCTGAAATTGGGATTTCAGGCTCGTGCCCATGTCAAGAGGTATAAGACCTCCGACGATTTTCTTAGCCTGCAAACTAAGGGAGAAAAGCTCAATTGTTGATCTTGTGCTCAGATTGTCTGAGTACAACAATCATTTGAATCGAGTGGGAGTTGATCTTCCAGATGAGAAAGTGATGTTTCTCCGAAGTTATTACCACCAAGCTGCTAGAGCTTCGTGATGAACTATAATATATCAGGGACATATATGATGATCCTTGAGATATTCACGATGTTTGACACCACAAAAGTAGAAATCAAGAAGGAGCATCAATTGTTGATGGTTGGTGAAACCACTAGTTTCAAGAAGGGCAAGGGAAAGAAGGGATACTTCATGAAACGGCAAACCAATTGCTGCTCTAGTGAAGAAACCCAAGGTTGAACCCAAACCCGAGACTAAGTGCTTCTGTAATAAGAGGAACAGCCACTGGAGCAGAATTACCCTAGATACTTGGTAGATGAGAAGGCTGGCAAGGTCGATAGAAGTATATTGGATATACATTGTGTTAATGTGTACTTTACTAGTACTCCTAGTAGCACCATGGTATTAGATACCGGTTCGGTTGCTAAGTGTCAGTAACTCGAAACAAAAGGCTACGGAATAAACGGAGACTAGCTAAAAGGTGAGATGACGATATGTGTTGGAAGTATTTCCAGGGTTGATCAAATATCGTACGCTCCCTCTACCATCGAGATTGGTATTAAAACCTAAATAATTGTTATTTGGTGTTTGCGTTGAGCATAGACATGATTGGATTACGTCTATCGCAATACGGTTATTCATTTAAGGAGAATAATGGTTACTCTGTTTATTTGAATAATACCTTCAATGGTCTTACACCTAAAGTGAATGGTTTACTGAATCTTGATTGTAGTGATACACATGTTCATGCCAAAAGATATAAGATAGTAATGATAGTACGACCTACTTGTGGCACTGCCACTTAAGTCATATCGGTATAAAACGCATGAAGAAGCTCCATGTTGATGGATCTTTGGACTCACTCATTTTTGAAAGGATTGAGACATGCGAACCATGTTTGTTGGTAGATATGCATGAAGAAACTCTATACAGATGGATCGTTTGGACTCACTTGATTTTGAATCACTTGAGACATGCAAATCATACCACATGGGCAAGATGACTGAAAGCCTCGTTTTCAGTAAAATGGAACAAGAAAGCAACTTGTTGGAAGTAATACATCTTGATGTGCGCAGTCCAATGAGTGCTGAGGCATGTAGTGGATATCATTATGTTCTTACTTCAGAGATGATTTGAGTAGATACTGAGTATATTTACTTGATGAAACATAAGTCTGAATTATTGAAAGGTTCAAGTAATTTCAGAGTGAAGTTGAACATCGTCATGACAAGAGGATAAAATGTCTATGATATGATCGTAGAGATGAATGTCTGAATTACGAGTTTGGCACAGAATTAAGACATTGTGGAAATTGTTTCACAACCAATACAGCCAGGAACACCATGGTGTGATGGTGTGTCCGTACATATAAACTGCACCCTATTGGATATGATGCATACCATGATGTCTCTTATCAAATTACCATGATAGTTTATGGGTTAGGCATTAGAGACAACCACATTCACTTTAAATAGGGCACCACGTAATTCTGATGAGATGACACCGTATGAACTATGGTTTAGAGAAACCTGAGCTGTCATTTCTTAAAAGTTTGGGGCTGCGACGCTTATGTGAAAAAGTTTTAGGCTGATAAGCTCAAACCCAAAGCGATAAATGCATCTTCATAGGACACCCAAAACAGTTGGGTATACCTCCTGTCTCAGATTCGAAAGCAATAAGGGATTGTTTCTAGAATCGGGCCCTTTCTTGAGGAAAAGTTTCTCTCGAAAGAATTGAGTGGGAGGATGGTGGAGACTTGATGAGGTTATTGAACCGTCTCTTCAACTAGTGTGTGGCAGGGCACAGGAAGTTGTTCCTGTGGCACCTACACCAATTGAAGTGGAAGCTTATGATAGTGATCATGAAACTTCAGATCAAGTCACTACCAAACCTCGTAGGATGACAAGGATGCGTACTACTTCAGAGTGGTATGTAATCCTGTCTTGGAAGTCATGTTGCTAGACAACGATGAACCTACGAGCTATGGAGAAGCGATGGTGGGCCTGGATTCCAAAATGGCTCGAGGCCATATAATCCGAGAGAGGATCCATATATGAAAACAAAGTGTAGACTTTGGCGGAACGGCTCGATGGTCGTAAGGCTGTTGAGTACAGATGGATTTTTAAAAGGAAGACGGACAATGATGGCAAGTATCACCATTAAGAAAGCTTGACTTGTCGTTAAGATGTTTTCTGACAAGTTCAAGGATTTGACTACGATGAGACTTTCTCACTCGTAGCGATGCTAAGAGTCTGTTGGAATTATATTAACAATTACTGCATTATTTATGAAATCTTGCAGATAGGATGTCAAAACATTGTTTCCTCGACGATTTTTGAGGAAAGGTTGTATGTGATACAACCGGAAGGTTTTGTCAATCCTGAAAGATGCTAACAAGTATGCAAAGCTCTAGCAATCCTTCTAAGGACTGGAGTAAGCATCTCAGAGTTGGAATGTATGCTTTGATGAGATGATCAAAGTTTTGGGTGTATACAAAGTTTATGAGAAACTTGTATTTCCAAAGAAGTGAGTGGGAGCACTATAGAATTTCTGATGAGTATATGTTGTTAACATATTGTTGATCGGAAATGATGTAGAATTTCTGGAAAGCATGCAGAGTTATTTGAAAAATATTTTTCAATGGAAAACATGTATTAGGCTACTTGAGTATTGAGCATTAAGATCTATAAGGACAGATCAAAACGCTTAATAGTACTTTCAAATGAATACATACCGTGACAAGATTTTGAAGGAGTTCAAAATGGATTGGCAAAGAAGGAGTTCTTGGCTGTGTTATAAGGTGTGAACATTGAGTAAGACTCGAAACCTGACCGCGGCAGAATAGAGAGAAAGGACGAAGGTCGTCCCCTATGCTTTAGACGTAGGCTCTACTGTATGCTATGCTGTGTACCGCACCTGAAGTGTTCCTTGCCATGAGTCAGTCAAGGGGTACAAGAGTGATCCAAGAATGGATCACAGGACAGCGGTCAAAGTTATCCTTAGTAACTAGTGGACTAAGAAATTTTCTCGATTATGGAGGTGGTAAAAGAGTTCGTCGTAAAGGGTTACGCCGATGCAAACTTTGAAACTAATCCAGATTATTCTGAGTAGTAAACTGGATTCGTATAGTAGAATAGTTATTTGGAATAGCTCCAAATAGAACGTGGTAGCTGCATCTAGGAGATGACATAGAGATTTGTAAAGCACACACGGATCTGAAAGATTCAAACCCGTTGACTATAACATCTCTCACAAGCATAACATGATCAAACCCAGAACTCATCTAGTGTTAATCACATGGTAATGTGAACTAGATTATTGACTCTAGTAAACTCTTTGGGTGTTAGTCACATGGGGATGTGACCTTGAGTGTTAATCACATATCGATGTGAACCTGATTATTGACTCTAGTGCAAGTGGGAGACTGTTGGAAATATGCCCTAGAGGCAATAATAAATTGATTATTATTATATTTCCATGTTCATGATAATCGTTTATTATCCATGCTAGAATTGTATTGATAGGATACTCGGATACATGTGTCGATACATAGACAACACCATGTCCCTAGTAAGCCTCTAGTTGACTAGCTCGTTGATCAATAGATGGTTATGGTTTCCTGACCACGGACATTGGATGTCATTGATAACGGGATCACATCATTAGGAGAACGATGTGATGGACAAGACCCAATCCTAAGCCTAGCACAAGATCGTGTAGTTCGCATGCTAAAGCTTTTCTAATGTCAAGTATAATTTCCTTAGACCATGAGATTGTGCAACTCCCGGATACCGTAGGAATACTTTGGGTGTGCCAAACATCACAACGTAACTGGGTGGCTATAATGGTGCACTACGGGTATCTCCGAAAGTGTCTGTTTGGTTGGCACGAATTGAGACTAGGATTTGTCACTCCGTGTAAACGGAGAGGTATCTCTGGGCCCACTCGGTAGGACATCATCATAATGTGCACAATGTGACCAAGGAGTTGATCACGGGATGATGTGTTACGGAACGAGTAAAAGAGACTTGCCGGTAACGAGATTGAACAAGGTATCGGGATACCGACAATCGAATCTCGGGTAAGTACAATACCGCTAGACAAAGGGAATTAAATACGGGATTGATCGAATCCTCGACATCGTGGTTCATCCGATGAGATCATCATGGAACATGTGGGAACCAACATGGGTATCCAGATCCCGCTATTGGTTAATTACCGGAGAACGTCTCGGTCATGTCTGCATGGTTCCTAAACCCGTAGGGTCTACACACTTAAGGTTCGATGACGCTAGGGTTATAAAGGAAGTTTGTATGTGGTTACCGAATGTTGTTCGGAGTCCCGGATGAGATCCCGGACGTCACGAGGAGTTCCGGAATGGTTCGGAGGTAAAGATTTATATATGGGAAGTCCTGTTTTGGTGACCGGAAAAGTTTTGGGTTTTATCGGTAACGTACCGGGACCACCGGGAGGGTCCTGGGGGTCCACCAAGTGGGGCCACCAGCCCCGTAGGCTTGCATGGGCCAAGACATGGAAGGGACCAGCCCCTGAGTGGGCTGGTGCGCCTCCCACAAAGCCCAAGGCGCAGCTAGGAGGAGAAGGGGGAAACCCTAGGCGCAGATGGGCCTAAGACCCACCCTAGGGCGCGCCCCCTCTCCCCCTCTTGGCCGCCCCCCTCCATCTAGGGCTGCCGCCCCTCTAGGGGTGGGAACCCTAGAGGGGGCGCACCCTCCTCCCATCCTCCTATAAATAGTTGAGTTTTGGGGCTGCCCAACACAAGACGATTTGATCTCTCCCTGGCGCAGCCCTACCTCTCTCCTCCTCGTCTCTTGCGGTGCTTGGCGAAGCCCTGCTGGAGTACCACGCTCCTCCACCAGCACCACGCCGTTGTGCTGCTGCTGGATGAAGTCTTCCTCAACCTCTCCTTCTCCTCTTGCTGGATCAAGGCGTAGGAGACGTCACCGGGCTGTACGTGTGTTGAACACGGAGGTGCCGTCCGTTCGGCACTAGGATCATCGGTGATTTGGATCATGACGAGCATGACTCCATCAACCCCGTTCACTTGAACGCTTCCGCTTAGCAATCTACAAGGGTATGTAGATGCACTCTCCTTCCACTCGTTGCTAGATTTCTCCATAGATTAATCTTGGTGATGCGTAGAAAATTTTGAATTTCTGCTACGTTCCCCAACAGTTCCGCCGCCAGAAGCCTCCGTAGCCACCGAAAACCAATCTAGACCGGTTCCAGCACCCTGCCGGAGGGGGCAATCCCTCTCCGGTGGCCATCTTCATCATCCCGACGCTCTCCATGACGAGGAGGGAGTAGTCCACCCTCGGGGCTGAGGGTATGTACCAGTAGCTATGTGTTTGATCTCTCTCTCTCGTGTTCTTGAGGTGATACGATCTTGATGTATCGCGAGCTTTGCTATTATAGTTGGATCTTATGATGTTTCATCCCCTCTACTCTCTTGTAATGGATTGAGTCTTCCCTTTGAAGTTATCTTATCGGATTGAGTCTTTAAGGATTTGAGAATACTTGATGTATGTCTTGCATGGGATACCCGTGGTGACAATGGGGTATTCTATTGCTCCACTTGATGTATGTTTTGGTGATCAACTTGTGGGTTCCTCCCATGAACCTATGCATAGGGGTTGGCACACGTTTTTGTCCTGACTCTCCGATAGAAACTTTGGGGCACTCTTTGAGGTTCTATGTGTTGGTTGAATAGATGAATCTGAGATTGTGTGATGCATGTCGTATAATCATACCCATGGATACTTGAGGTGAGATTGGAGTATCTAGGTGACATTAGGGTTTTGGTTGATTTGTGTCTTAAGGTGTTATTCTAGTACGAACTCTAGGGCTGTTTGTGACACTTATAGGAATAGCCCAACGGATTGATTGGAAAGAATAACTTTGAGGTGGTTTCGTACCCTACCATAATCTCTTCGTTTGTTCTCCGCTATTAGTGACTTTGGAATGACTCTTTGTTGCATGTTGAGGGATAGTTATGTGATCCAATTATGTTATTATTGTTGAGAGGACTTGCACTAGTGAAAGTATGAACCACAGGCCTTGTTTCCTAGCATTGCAATACCGTTTACGCTCACTTTTATCATTAGTTACCTTGCTGTTTTTATATTTTCAGATTACAAAAATCTTTATCTACCATCCATATACAACTTGTATCACCATCTCTTCGCCGAACAAGTGCACCTATACAATTTACCATTGTATTGGGTGTGTTGGGGGCACAAGAGACTCTTTGTTATTTGGTTGCAGGGTTACTTGAGAGAGACCATCTTCATCCTACACCTCCTACGGATTGATAAACCTTAGGTCATCCACTTGTAAATTTGCTACTGTCCTACAAACCTCAGCACTTGGAGGCCCAACAACGTCTACACGAAGAAGGTTGTGTAGTAGACATCAGTTCCCAAGCTCCCTTGCCACCTGAGTACCTGACACTACTTCTGAAGCACTCTTGACACAAGACGAGTTGGCAAGATTAGATGAACTTTGTGAGCTTCAACAACAAGAAGGTAGTTGATGGAGTCAAGTTATAGTTGCATGCTTCTTTATATGTAGTCTCACAGTTTGATGTACACTAACACTTCCTATGTTCGTTGTTGGACTAGCACCTAGGCGCAAGAGGAAACAAACATCAGGGATAATGCTCGATAGGTTAACAAATCTAGAGGAGGAAGAATGGAGATCCATTTTGAGGCAGGTTTAAAAATTCCATGTGATGCTACAGAGTCAACCAAGTTAGTATCAGAGGCAGCGGTTGTCGTTAGGTGTCATGTACATATCCTCCCAACATGGATTCGGTACAGGAATGACAAAGACGAAACCCAGTTCAACACCTTCCTCGACCATTTATGTGTAAGTATGGTTATGTATGGAAACTAGTAATATTGTTTTGCTCTGTCCCTTACTTTCTAGGTTGCTGATAATGAGACTCCCATAATTTCCAAGAGATGAGGTTCAAGTTGGATAGCCAAGATGATGCAACCAGACGAGCTTGCACCCATGTTTTCAAGTCTACTCTAAGATAGTATCGATATAACTTGAGGAAAACTCACTTTGAAGGCAAGGCTAACAGTGAACTTGCCCAAACATCTCCAATGGAAAATATATCAGATCAAGACTAGAGAGGCCTCGTTAAACACTGGTCTGATCCAAAGTATCAGGTACATTATATATATGTGATCAGATCACATGTTGAAGTCCTATTTACGCATGTGCCTCACAAATCTATCTTGTGGTAGGTGAATTGTTCAAAGAACAAGGCCAACCATACGAAAGTGAAATTCCAACAGACAACAAGATCTCATAGCTATATTGCACACTAGGAGGCTCTTGTAATTAGCTGTTGTTTCACTCTTTTCGTTGTACCATATTATCAGATCTATATTGACTTGTTCCAAATGCAGAGGAAAGCCCGCAAGGGCCAAAAAGTACCTGAACCAAATGTTGTGGAAATCTTTAAGGACTGTCACACCAGCAAGACAAAGGGCATGACTACACCAGTCAAAGCCGTTGTTGTGAGTCATTAATCCTCGTGCCTTTTAACTACTACTTACTCTGACTTGTGCCTTGAACTGCATGGTTTGCAGCCAATGTCTATTACTCTTTTCAATTTAATACACAATTGTCTTAGCGTATCATTGCACCTTACAAGGTTTAAAAGAGAGGAGTGATGTTCTTTTGATCTTGATCTGTAATCTAGTTCTGTGCGGGACTTGCCCACACAACTTTACAATTGCATGTTTGTCTATTCTTAGTTTTTTTGTGATATGAATGATGTCATACTATGCTTAACGTATTATAAATTTTGTCTCTTTATCCTTAGCTATCAATACAATGTAAAGGAATAGACAATACATTAGCCATGATATATGGTCATATGTTTGGAACCTGGTTTTATTATGTACTTTGCAGTAAAATACAACTAATATTTTACATGGGTTCACCAGAGTAAGTTCTGTATATAGACCAAAGCTATTTTGTTTGGTTTTGTTGCCTCCTTAATATCTTCTATTCTGGTACTACTAATGAAAAAACTCAACTTTTCAGCAAGCTATGGAAAAATGGTGGACCGCCTTCTGAAGGTGGCGAGGCAACTATAACCGCAATATTAGCTCTTGCTACAGTGGGTCAGTACCTTTCCACTAACAGTGCCAAAAGCATGTTCCTACGTAATACTGGGTTGGTTGTTAAGTCAATCTCGTCCAAACTGCCTCATGATCAAGATATGCAAGCTCAAAACAATGTTATATCTGCATTCCAGACACAAGTCCATTCCCTAACAGAGACCCTTTGTGAAATAAGGACAGACATTGTTCGATGTCGTTAAGATATGCATGGTTTTGAAACCATACTATCAGACATTTGCTATGTTGTCCAGGAGCCTAGGGGAAATGAAGGCGAAGGTTATGGAGCTCCATCGGACAATACAACATGAAAACGTAACAGTCAGGTCAAATGAACTGAGCTTCTGAACTTCTGGTGGTGCATTTATCTGCCAGACTGTTAAATTTTATTCCAACCTTTTGTTTTATAGTTGTAATTTGTTTTGTTGCGATACAAAATTTGTTCTTAATGGGCAGCCATCGGCTGAAGAAAACAGCAAGCCATTTTTGTATAGTGTAGGGTGTTCCCTATATTTGCACTGGTGGCGATCTTTGATGCCCAGTGGATGTAATATGTGCAATCGCCTTAATAGCCTATTGTTAGTCTCAGGCTTATTTATTTCCTAGTCTTCTTTTTCCCTAGTTTGCTAGTGGTTGCAACAACCATGGGCCATATACGGACCATGGTAACCTTGACCCTGCTACAGGTCATAGGATCCTTGGGCCTCCTATGGGTCGCTGATAAATGGGCCTGCAACAGGGCCATAGAATCGGTGGTCCTCGGGACGTCGGATTAATGGGTCTACATGGGCCGTAAACAAGCGTAATTGGTATCGGCCCAACATGGTAATGGGCCGTTAACAGGACAGAGGACAACAAAGGCTTAATTATGTCACAATCATAACGGGTTGTTAATGGGCCAGAATATAGGACGGGCTGGAAATGGTGCAACGGGTTAACAGGCCACAAACAGGCCGACTCTGGCCATGGGCCAAATTTGGCCCATTAGGGGAACAGGCCAGTAACGGGCCGGAAGTAATTGAGGGACGGAAAGGAGCCCAAGAACGTACGAGCCGTCAGTAGGCCGAAAGCTAACACGGGCTGGAAATGGTCCATGTGAATCATGGGTCGTTAATGGGTACAAAGCAATTTACTGTTCATTATGGGCTAGAGTCACTGTGGGCCTCTAACGGGCCTAAAGATACGAATGGCCTCATATGGGCCAAAAGATGTCATGGGCCATACATGGGACGAAAGTGAAATGAGCTGGTGTTATATTCGACGGCCCACATGACATTGTTGGGCCGATTTCGTGTAGGGCCTAACAGGTCGTGAGTTACCGGGCCATAAAATGGGCAATTTGCGAAGAGACCGTTAATAGGCTTTTCATGGGCCAGACAGTGAACTTTTGACCAAGTCAAATGGGCCGGCCTTTGTAAGCTAAATGGGCCAGTGGTGGGCCGTCGCATGTGTCAACATATCATAGGCGCCTATCTGACCCACTAACAAGCTGACACATGTTTCCTCCGGCCAATTAGAATTTTACACGTGGAAAATTCCCATTGGTCGGGGCTCTTAACGGGTTATCGGACCCAAAACAGGAATTGATAGCTTAACGGCGACCCGTTACAGTGGATACCATGTGTCGTTCACCCTTGACGAAAGCACTTCTGTGATGCGTGATTTATCGTCATGGAAGTGGACAGTTCCGTGATGATAATTTTGGTAATGTCATGGAACACTTCTACGACAACACATGTATGAGTATCTTGATTCTGTTATAAAATTGTCATGGATGTACATTTTTTGTAGTGAAAATGTGACCTACAGTGACAAACATGTATCATCACGGAAGTGTATTTTTTGTAGTGTAATTGGCTTGAAAGAAGGTCTATCGTGTTACTTAACGACATCTTTCCAAAAAAATTGATATGACTTCTGACAGCCTATAAGGCATGTCTGTCAAATTAACCTCGAGGTACTTGTTCTCAAATTAACCTATGGGCCTTGCAAGAGTGCTACAATGTGTTAGCGTCAATTGCAAGATGAGCCAGCAAGCTAGCAGTGAAGTTGCCAACATGCTCAAAGTGCACGCAACATTGAGTAGAAAGAAGCATGCCCAGGAAATTAATGTGTGCTTAGGGAGGCCTTTGCTCAAAGAGCAAGTGTATATAAGGTACAGTCGGCAGGCTATAAGGACGAGGAGCAAGAAGCAATACAGGCTACTGGATATACTATAACTAGGTGTCCCGCGGAGGTAACATTCAAAGTTATTCTCATACTATAGAATGGTATATGAATGTGGATAAATTTGGTTGATTTTATATGTTGAATAGTATAAAATATTATCAGTGCAGACGCTCCACCGCGAGGTTCCTTGCTCCTTCTCGGTCGTCGGGAATCTATGTTCTTCCACTCTTTTTTAGTGAGCTTTGTTCATCCTTTTGCCAACTCGCGAGACATCTAGCATCAAGGTGCACGTGTCATGCAAGAAAATGGAGATAATCAGATAAGCAGTGCGTAAGTGAGTCGTGCACTTCGATGGCACCTACTACGGAATATTTTTTCTCCTCGATGGCACGTGAATAGTGCATGTACTCAACGACGGAGCACAAGATGGTAGCCATTGACATGGTCAGCCCTTTTTGGAGAGAGTATTAAATAACTTTGATGTGTCCCGTTAACTTGTAGAATGACGAGAAGCTTGCTTACTACGCCTTCTCCCTCGCCAACGCGTGTGTGGTGGCTCGCGGCACGAGGAGGAACTTTTGCTTACAAGTGGTGGATGTGCAGTAGTTCATTTGGTGTTAGATTGCCACAAGTAGTACTACTGTAGTACCATCATTATTCTTCGACTTCCGAAAGAGGCGAAGAGCTAAGCGCAAGGTCACCTACTAACCTAGTATAGTATACTACTATAGCCAAAGTTGGTCCACCTTTTTAGAGCATGGTTAATTAATATAGGCAGCTATTGCAGCGGCACATCATTTATAGCAAGTACTACTCTCTTCATAGGAACTTAAAACACAGGAACATGAAAATTATGAGGGGTTGTCTGTCGGATGTGGGGTTATGGCGAACCCTTAAGGTTCGAACACTGGGGTGCGTGCGAAGTCTTTTCCTTCCACCAATCTACGCCCTAACTCGCTAAGATCTCGCGGACGAACTCGACAAACTCGCAACACGGAAAGACACAAGATTTATACTGGTTCGGGCCACCGTTGTGGTGTAACACCCTACTCCAGTGTGGTGGTGGTGGATTGCCTCTTGGGCTGATGATGAACAATACAATGGGAAGAATAGCCTCCTGAGGTTGAGGTGTTCTTGTGCTTGGCTAACTTGTGTGGGTGAGAGTGATCTAAAATCCCCCCATCGTCGTCGTCCTCATCGTCTGCCTATGGTGGCGGCTAGTCCTACTTATAGAGGCCCCGGTCCTCTTCCCAAATCTTGAGCGGGAAGGGAGCCAACAATGGCAGGCAAATTTGAAGGGGGACAGCTAGTACAAGCTATCCTGACAAAAGTGGTCTTCGCCTGCCAAAGGCTCTAGTGGTGATGCCGTCTTGGGCTCCACGATGACCTCCGTCTTGCCGTCCTTCTGTTCTCGGTCTTGTTGCACCAAAATGGCAACCTTTACTTGATACCTCGGTACTTCTCGCCTGCGCTGGTTTCCTTAGCACCAAAGAGGAAACAAGGACGTTGTGCGTGCTGGCGCCCGCCTGGTGTTGATCGTCATGGCTCACGTCATGAGAGCCTCGTGAGGTTCGCTTCGCCTTGATATCTCCGCTCCTCGTGAGCCTGCCTGACTAGGCCGCTCCATAGGAAGTCTTGTGTCATCCCCCCTCGCGAGGCTTGGCCCCTCGTGAGGGTCTTGGATGCCATGTTGATGAAGGGGGCGTACGGCCTGCTATCTTAGCCACGCCGCGGGCCGCAGGCAGGCAAGTCTGGGGACCCCCATTCGCAGAACACCGACAGTAGCCCCCGGGCCCAAGGTGCGCTCAGGCTTGGCTTCGTGGTGAAGCCAAGGGTCAAGTACGGAGCACCGCGGGCCCCAAAAGCCTGCGGCCTCGGTTGACATGTGGCGGTTTAATTGGACGTGGGTGTCTCCGCTTCCCCATGCTGCCTCAGCAACTACATGACCTGACGAGTCCCTGTGACATGCAAGGAAAACCATCATTACCTGCGATCGTGGGAGGTGCCGGTAGGCCTTCTCTTGCTATAAATGGGGAGGGGGGGAGCCCATGTTGCCCATCTCTTCCTTGGTCGCATGCTTCTTCCTCCTCGCTCCACTGCTAACTTATTTTCCCTCGCTTCATTGCTAGCACCAATGGCGCCTATCAGAAGTCCATCGAAGAAAAGAGGAAGGCCCACGAGATGTCCCGGAGCAACTTCCGCTGAAGAAGAGGTCGATCCATCGCCGTGAAGAAACGGCGATGCAGGTGGTGACGAGGTGTGAGAAGCCTCCCCCAGGGTATCCGCTACCCCTGTATGCCCAAGCCGAGGACTCAGGAAGGCGGAGCGACAAGCAGCGTCGCCGGCGCCGTGCCCAGAGTCGCCACGCTGCGGCGATGCGCGCCGTCGCCCCAAGAATCAACGCCACAGACTCCTCGCGTGAGCTGGTGCTGTGGGCGCCGATGCCCCCAAGCTCTTGGATCTACTTCCCGCGTTCTTCTCCGACGTGATGCCTCCGAGGGGGCCTCTCGAGCTCTGGTTACAGCACGCCGATTGTGGCACTCTGGCAACGGGAGCAGAGATCGAAGTGGTCCCCATCGGCAAGATCTTCATGACTCACTGCTGGGGTGAGATCACGCGGGCCTGCCGCGCGAGGGGCGCCCTCGCGATCAATCTTGAATACGACGGCTTCTCCACCCTCTTCTTCAAGGTCTTCGATGCCAAGGGCCGCCGCCTGGAGTGCTGCTCCGGAGAGGAGTGCGAGGCTGATGCGCGCTCCGCTCGTGACAACTCTAGCAGCAGCAGCCCTTGGGAGTCCAGCAGCTCTCTGAGCTCTACGAGACTCCGAAGATGAGCGACAACAGCTACATGCCCGGGGGCTCTCGCCGCGCTCGGAGCAGTGCTGCCGCGTCCCACCGTCGCCGCCGTTGATCTGGATGAGGTTGGCGCCGGCCTCCCGTGGCCCACTGTTGATGATGGCATCTGTCATGGGGGGTGTAGATAGGGTCCTCCTTAGTTTTAGCTTTTGTTTCTTGTGAAGAATCATGAAGCACCCCATGGGGGCATGTAAGGGTCTGTAATGTCTTTTGTGCCTATCTTCCCTGTTATGAAGATTAGATGAACGCGCATCCCGTTAAGGCTCGGTCCCCCCTTTCTTTCCTTGCGATAGCTTTTTGCTCTACGCCGACAGGTCTCGGTCCCCAAGCAGGCTACAGCCATCGCTGGTATGCCAGGTCGCGTGCCGTGGTCAAGGCCAGGAGGTGTGCGGCCCTAGGTCCAGTAAGAGCCCCTGAGGTGCGATGGTCATGAGGTCCCCCTTAGCGCTCAAGCGGCCATGGTAAGGGAAGAAAGGGAGTTGACGTGGCCGCGGCGGGATTGCGGCAAGGCGTGAGTATCCATAAGGCCCAGACATTTAGCCGATCCGAGGGCGAGACTTATCTTGTGAACTTCGTGGCGATTCCTGGCGTTGCGCTGGGGATGCGTGCCAACTCGTGTGGCATAGCCAGGCTGGCCCATACAAGTTTCCCTCCTCCCATGCTTTCCTTAGTGCTCTGCGTCCTCAGGTCCCGGCCCTCGAGCGAGCTCAGCTGCCGCTGGTATGCCAGGTCGCGATGCCATGGTCAAGGCTAGGGGGTGAGGGGTGGAGAGCCAGTAAGAGCTCCTGAGTCGCGATGCTCAGGAGCCCCCCTTTTAACGCGCAAGCGAATTGCACGAGAGAGAAAGAGACTCGCGGTGCCGCCTGCTATCCTCCTCGCAGGGTCCCTGTGAACAGGCACAAGAAGAACATGGTTTGTCGTTACAGTCGTCAGCCTGCCTCTGGTTGGTCCGGATGAAGTGAAGGCACTGAGGGCCTGGTGAGGTGACATGCGCAGGGCATGCCGCGAGCCAGAGCTCGACCACTCAGATTTGTCGACGTGGCAGGGACGGACCCATGCACCAACGTCGCGCCTGTGAGGAGGCCCTGTGGGAGGCGATGATCGAGCAGGTGATAACCGTAGGTAGGTTAAGCAGGGAAAGCAAATCAGCTTGGGTAAATGCAAGAAGATATATGCCACTGGGTCCGGCCCGAGCGGCTTGGGGATGATGCAGCCCGAGGGGCGCCCCCAGCAAGGTAAGCTAAAGACATAAGCAAATGGGATACATGCCGTAGGGACGGACCCACACGGCCTGGGAATAATGCAGCCCAAGGGGCGCTCCTAGCTTAACGAGCTTGGAAGATGTCACCTGGTTCTGTAGACGAAGCAGAGTTGGTGCAGCTGAAGGCGTGCGCCGAAGAAAGGACTCCTCATGAGCCACCGGAGCCCTAAGCCTCGGGAGGCTCTGGGGCTCAGGAGGCTTCCCGAAGACCATCTCCATTGCCTCCAGGACGAAAGCGGTGCTTGGCCTCTTGAGCCGCCAGGTCACGCCGCATGGCATGCTGATAGGCCGACACCACGCTCGGCACGCCGAGGGGCATGCGAACGTAGCTGTGTGGTGGGCCCTCGCAACGGCCCACGCGTGAAGGCCAGAAGCGCTCCTGAGACACGGCCCTCCAGAGCCCTTAGACGTCGATGCAGACACGTAGCTCAGCACCCTCGCGTGGGTGGTGAGCCGCGCCCTATGAGCGGCTATCGCCGCGCATGGCTCTTGCGTCTTGCAGTTCCTGCGTGGTCTTCGCAATGAACTCTTGAGCGGTGGGCACCCCTTGCCCTGCGTCCTCCTGAGGAAAACGTGCCGCGTGGCATGCCTCCAAGTGGCGCCCACGCGCCTCCCTCGTGAGGTTGGCAAGGCCTGAGGCCCTCCAGAAGAGAGCCCCTGAGCCCCGCCCGAGGAGGGCGCTGGGCGCGCCTTGCTATGCGATGGAGGGAGGCGCCCCTGGGACGGACGCTGATCCTGACGAGGCTCCCGCCGCGAAGCCATCCTCCTGAGGTCCTGCACAGCGTAGCTTCTTCTTCTTGGGGATGGCCTCCAGAGGGCCCTCACTTCTGCTGTTGGGGTCGTCGTTTGCTGCATCTTGGAAGGCGCGCTCGAGGGAGCAAACCGCATCCCTTTCTTCACACGGGACTGTGATGACCCCGCCACTTCTAGGCATCTTGAGGACGTTGTAGCCGTGGTGGGTGACCGCCATGAACTTTGCCAGGGCTGGATACCCAAGGATGACATTGTACGGCAGGCGGATGTGCGCTACATCGAAATCGATGAGCTCGGTGTGATAGTTGTCGCGTGTGCCAAAGGTGATAGGCAAGCGGACCTGCCCTATCGGTGTGGTGGAGCCGTTGGTCACTCCCGAGAAAGGTTTGGTAGGGTGGAGCTGCTCATATGGCACTTGGAGGTTGTCGAAGGTGTCGACAGACAGGACGTTGAGCCCTGCACCGCCGTCGATGAGGGTCTTGGTAACCTACACATTGCTGATGACTAGGGAGCACAACATCGGGAGGACATCGGCGGTGGCCGCGCACTTGAGCTGATCTGCCGAGTTGAAAGTGATGGCGCACTGGGACCACTTGAGCGGGCGCGCGGCCTCAAGCTTGGGGAGTGCCGCGTTCACCTCGCGAGCGAACCGTTTGAAGATGCGCTAAGAGGCTAGGGCCTGGGCGCTGCCCAAGATGCAGGTGATTGCACGCGGCTCCTGGAAGCCCCTAGCCCCCTCGTCCTAATGATGGTCGTCGTTCCTTCTTGGCGGCAGTGGAGGAAGACCGACATTGCCTTGGGGGAGATCCTCATGAGGCTAGTCCCTCCAGGGCCTCTCGCGAGGATGGTCCTACCAGCGGTCCTCACGAGGCCTGTCGCGCCATTCCTGGCGCGGGCCACGGTCGTCCCAGCGTCTGCTTCCTCGTCCTCCTCCATGGCTGTAGCCCCGGTCGCTGCGCTTGGGGCGTCGACCG
Source organism: Triticum monococcum (assembly GCA_034509565.1). Taxonomy (NCBI): domain Eukaryota; kingdom Viridiplantae; phylum Streptophyta; class Magnoliopsida; order Poales; family Poaceae; genus Triticum; species Triticum monococcum. The sequence continues at coordinate 87,772,017 of CM067845.1, read as the reverse complement.
TAGCAACCCTCGCGTAGGGCTCGGAGCTCTTGGCAGTCGCTGGTGTTGTGGGTGTTCAGGTTGTGGAAGGCGCATAACGGTCGGCTATTCTTGGATGACTCGGGCTGATCTCTGCCCCATTCGGTGTCAGGCTCCGCAGCTAGCACTACCGCTTCCTTGCGCTTCATGTCCTTGGCCTTGGCTTTCTTGTCTTCTGTGCCTGCGGCTGGCAGCTCAAGGAGGGAAAGGCGCCCCTCCTCAGTCTCGCGCACTTGGTCGCCAGGTTGAACAGCTCCTGAGACATGCATAGCTCCTCGTGGATGGTGAACTCTTCCTTCAACTTGACGTCACGGACGCCGTCGGAGAACGCGGAGATGATGGCCTCATCCGTGACCTTGGGAATCTTGAGGCGGGTGCTGTTGAAGCGTTGGATGTACTTCTGGAGGGTCTCCCCTAGTTGTTGCTTGATGCGGCCCAGGTCGGTCGCGGCCGGCGGGCGGTCGCGAGTGCCCTAGAAGTTGGCGACGAAGCGGTCGCGCATCTCGTACCAGGAGGAGATCGAGCCATGCTGCAGGTTCAGGAGCCAGGTGCGGGCCCCATCCTTGAGAGCCATGGGAAATCAGTTTGCCATGACTTTCTCGTTGCCGTTGGCTGCTTCGATGCTCAGCTCGTAGAGCTGCATGAACTCTATGGGGTCGGCGGTGCCGTCGTAGCGAGGAGGCAGATCCGGCTTGAACTTGCCTGGCCAGGCAATGCTGCACAGCTCGGGGGTGAAGGCGCGGCAGCCGGCCGTGGTTACTAGGGCCCGCCTTGGAGGTGGAGCTTGGTCTTGTCAAGGTCCGCGCGGCGCCGCCGCAAGCGGCGCACGGTCTTGACGAGGCGGCGCGGGAAGTGCGGGTGCAGCTTCACACGGCCTTGGGATTTCTTGGCAGCTTCTCTCTTCGCGCGCGGGCACCGGTCGTGGCGGATCGCACCGCGTGGCCGCACGCCTTGGTGCCAAGGCGCCGTCTTTGGGCTGGGGTGGTGGAGGCGCGCCTCGGGCCTCATCGCCTGTGGCTGGCTGAGGGTGAGGCCGAGAGAGGGACGGCGCCGGGGAGCCCCCTGCGGCACGGAAAAGCTCGGTGACGCGGTCAAGCCACTCCTCGTAGAGGTCGTCGACTGGGTGATAGCGTAGGAGCTCGTTTGTGGCGATGAGTGCAGCCCGCGCCTCTATGGGAGCATGGTGTGCATGAGACGAAGAGCCGGCTGGGGCCAGCGATGGAGTGGCGGTGCGGCCGTCCTGCCGCACTGAAGGATGCAACGAAGACGCTTGTTGCTCGTTCCCCACCGGTCCGGTGGCAGCGTTGGCGGCGGGAGACGGAGAACGACGTGGTGGCCCGCCGATGGGAGCCGTTTGCGCAACGCGGGCGGTGAGGGCAGCCCAACGCTCAGCTCGAGCATGGCGAGCGTCCGCCATGGAGACGATGGAGCGACGGAGCGATGAACTGATGGAAGGAAAGCTACGGCGCACCCCTACCTGGCGCGCAAAATGTCGGATGTGGGGTTCCGGTAAACCCTTAAGGTTCGAACAGTGGGGTGCGCGCGAAGTCTTTTCCTACCACCGATCTACGCCCTAACTCGCTAAGATCTCACGGACGAACTCGACAAACTCGCAACACGGAAAGACACAAGATTTATACTGGTTCGGTCCACCGTTGTGGTGTAATACCCTACTCCAGTGTGGTGGTGGTGGACTGCCTCTTGGGTTGATGCTGAACAATACAATGGGAAGAACAGCCTCCTGAGGTTGAGGTGTTCTTGTGCTTCGCTAACTTGTGTGGGTGAGAGTGATCTAAAATCCCCCCGTCGTCGTCGTCCTCGTCGTCCGCCTATGGTGGCGGCTAGTCCTACATATAGAGGCCCTGGTCCTCTTCCCAAATCTTGAGCGGGAAGGGAGCCAACAATGGAGGGAAAATTTGAAGGGGGGCAGCTAGTACAAGCTATCCTGAGAAAAGTGGTCTTCGCCTGCCAAAGGCTCTGGTGGTGACACCGTCTTGGGCTCCACGATGACCATTGTCTTGCCGTCCTTCTGGTCTCGGTCTTGTTGCACCAAAATGGCAACCTTTTCCTGATGCCTCGGTACTCCTCGCCTGTGTTGGTTTGCTTAGCACCAAAGAGGAAACAAGGACGTTGTGCGCGCTGGCGCCCGCCTGGTGTTGATCATTATGGCTCACATCACGAGAGCCTCGTGAGGTTCGCTTCGCCTTGATATCTCCGCTTGTCGTGAGCCTGCCTGACTAGGCTGCTCCCAGGGAGGTCTTGTGTCGTCCCCCTCGCGAGGCTTGGCCCCTCGCAAGGGTCTTGGATGCCTTGTTGATGAAGGGGGACCGTACAGCCTGCTAGCTTAGCCATGCCGCGGGCCGCATGCAGGCAAGTCTGGGGACCCCCATTCCTAGAACGCCGACAGTGTCTCTAACAGTGTTCCTCGGCTCGCACCTAGCATCACGGTGGTCGAACTTGGAGTCATTCATCTGGTACACGTGGCATCTCAGATCTAGACACAAGGTGACGTACACCATCAAGGGGGTCAGGGCGGACGCGACCTCTCACTGCGTCCGCCATTTGAAGCGGCGCGCCGGCTCAGGGTGCCGCCCGCTTGAGAGTGCAACTATCCCTAGGTGGTTTTGGTAATTCCTAACAACATATAGCTCATTGAGCTAATGCTATTTCAAGATTAATATTTTAGGAAAGCTGAAATGATTGGCATGGCATGGATGAGAAAAGTGGACCCCTCAAAATGCTAAGGACAAAGGATTGGCTCAAGCTTAAAGCTCAAAACTCTACATTTTCCATTTTAGTGATCCAAGATCACATTGAGTCCATAGGAAAAGCCAATACTATCAAGGAGGGATGAGGTGTTGCTTAATGAGGTTCTTGCTCAAAATGCTTAGTGATATGCTCCAAAACCCTCAACTACTTTCTCACATCCACATATCACCTAAACCAAAAGTCAAACTCGGCCCCACCGATTTTTCCTATCCGGCGCCACCGAGTTTCAAATGTCATAGGCACCGCCACAAACCCTAGGCAAATCAGTCTTACCGAGATGGGTTGTAATCTCTTTGTTTCCCTTCGTAACATTTCGGTCTCAGTGAGATGAGTGATCGGTCCCACCGAGATTGCAATGTAAACTCTCCGTTTTCCCTTCGTAACGTTTCGGTCTCACCGAAATGAGCGATCGGTCCCACCGAGTTTACCTGACCAACTCTCTGGTTAGCTTATTACCAAAAATAGGTCTCACCGAGTTTGTGTAATCGGTCTCACCGAGATTATGTTATGCCCTAACCCTAATCATATCGGTCCTACCGAGTTGCATGTCGTTCCCACCGAAAACCCTAACGGTCACTAGCTTTGCTAAATTGGTCAGATTGAGTTTAACCATTCGGTCCCACCGAGTTTGGGAAGTTATGTGTAACGGTTAGATTTTGTGTGGAGGCTATAAATACCCCTCCACCTCCTCTTCATTCATAGAGAGAGCCATCAGAAAAAACTACACTTCCAACCTATATTTTCTGAGAGAGAACCACCTACACTTGTGTTGAGACCAAGATATTCCATTCCTACCATATGAATCTTGATCTCTAGCCTTCCCCAAGTTGCTTTCCACTCAAATCTTCTTTCCACCAAATATAAATCCCGTGAAAGAGAGTTGAGTGTTGGGGAGACTATCATTTGAAGCACAAGAGCAAGGAGTTCATCATCAACACACCATTTGTTACTTCTTGGAGAATGGTGTCTCCTAGATTGGCTAGGTGTCACTTGGGAGCCTCCGACAAGATTGTGGAGTTGAACCAAGGAGTTTGTAAGGGCAAGGAGATCGCCTACTTTGTGAAGATCTACCGCTAGTGAGGCAAGTCCTTCATGGGCGACGGCCATGGTGGGATAGACAAGGTTGCTTCTTCGTGGACCCTTCGTGGGTGGAGCCCTCCATGGACTCGCGCAACCGTTACCCTTCATGGGTTGAAGTCTCCATCAACGTGGATGTACGATAGCACCACCTATCGGAACCATGACAAAGACATCCGTGTCTCCAAGGCGTTTGAATCCTCCAAACCCTTCCCTTTACATTCTTGCAAGTTACATGCTTTACTTTCTGTTGCTCATATATTCTATGCATGCTTGCTTGAATTGTGTTAAGATTGCTTGACTTGTCCAAAGTTGCTAAAATCTGCCAAGAACTAAAATTGGGAAGATTTTTATTTGGTCAAGTAGTCTAATCACCCCCTCTCTAGACATACTTTCGATCCTACAAGTGGTATTAGAGCTTTGGTCTCCACTGTCTTTGATTTCCATAGCTTTTGGTGATCATAGCCTTGGTTTCACAACCTAGGAGAGTATGGCATCTCGCGAGGGAAATTACCACCATAGAGGTCCTTACTTTGATGGCACTAATTTTCCTAGTTGGAAGCATAAGATGAAAATGCATATTCTTGGACATAACCCCGCCGTTTGGGCTATTGTGTGTGTTGGCTTGCAAGGTGAATTCTTTGATGGGAGAGAACCGAATCGTGAAGCTACCGCGGATGAGTTGAAGATGCTACAATACAATGCTCAAGCTTGTGATATCCTCTTCAACGGATTGTGCCCCGAAGAATTCAACAAAATCAGCCGTCTTGAGAATGCAAAAGAAATTTGGGATACTTTGATTGATATGCACGAAGGTACCGACTCCGTCAAGGAATCCAAGTTGGATGTCCTTCAAAGTCAACTTGACAAGTTCAAAATGAAGGATGGTGAAGGTGTCCTGAAATGTACTCTAGGCTTGCTCTTATCACAAATTAGATTGCCGGCTTAGGAAGTGAAGAGATGGTCGACAAATTCACCATCAAGAAGATCCTAAGAGCCTTGGATGGAAAATACGGTACCATATGCAAATTGATCCAAATTATGCCAAATTACAAAGTTCTCAAGCCAACGGAAGTCATTGGAAGAATTGTTGCTCATGAGATGTCACTCAAGGATAAGGAGGAGCTCCATAACAAGTCAAGTGGTGCTTACAAAGCCTCATGTGAAGCTCCCACATCATCAAGTGAGAACCAAACCTTCAATGAAGAATTGAGCCTAATGGTGAAGAACTTCAACAAGTTCTACAAGAATAGAAGCAAAGAGAGAAGTTCCAAGTCAAGGTCCTACAATGACAAAAGATCTTCTAGTCGAGAGCGAAACTGCTACAATTGTGGAAGACCCGGACACTATTCCAATGAGTGTACGACACCCCACAAGAGAAGAGGAGATTCTCCCTAAAGAAGAAGTAGAAGAGAAGAATCACCATCGAGGGAGAGAATGAGTAGGGATGATCGTTATGAACAAAGACCCTCCTAGAGAACCAAGGATTCGGAAAGGAAGGACAAGTCATCAAGGAGCTACACAAAATGAAGACATCAAGCTCATGTTGGTGAATGGGTATCCGGCTCCGACTCCGACAGTCACTCCGAGAGAAGCTATCGCTCCGACTCCGAATATACTCAAGATGAAGGTGTTGCCGGTCTAGGACTTGTGTCAACCAACTCCTACGACATATTTGATTCACCTAATGAAGGAATTGGAAGATGCTTCATGGCCAAAGGTCCAAAGGTATCACACCCCGAGTATGTTGATTTCAACAGTGATGAAGATGACTTGTTAGGTGATGATGATTTACTTGTTGACAACTCTAGTGATGAATACTATGGTGAAACGTCAATTAATCATGCTAATCAAGATGAAACGAATGACAATGATAAGGAGAAGAATGAGTCTCTAACTAAAGAACTAAACACTCTTAAGTTAGCTCATGAAACTATCTTAGGAGATCATCGAGAACTTCTAAGGACTCATGATAAATTACGTTTTGAGAAGCTCAATCTTGAGCAAGAGCATGAGTTCTTAAAGGCAATCAACGATGATCTTCGCAAGAAAAGTTCTTCTTACATTGTCAAGCGTTTACTCTTATCCACATACATGCCTCAAGTCAAGTCTAATAACAAGGACAAGAAGGATTCTTCCTCTAGTAGTAACAATAGTCATGCTAAATCCAATGTTGTTGCTTCTAGTAGTTCTCTTGATTCCACTAATGATTCTCTTAGCCAAGTTACACTTGAGCAAGAAAATAGCTTATTGAAGGGAATCATAGAGAAAGGTGTTTACAAGAGCCTTGCCGGGAGTAAGCAATTCGAGGAAATTGTACGCAAGCAAGGAAGGCACCGGAAGAATCAAGGCATTGGTTTTGAACGAAAGTTCAATGCTAATGGAGTTGAGTGGGAAGAAGATAAATACCCCAAGACGAAGTTTGTTCCTCAACAAGAGAAGTATGATCCTACTTCTTTCAAGGGGACACAAGCTCAAGATGATCTTCCACCACAAGACCACAAGGAAAAGAGGCAAGGACAAGCTTCAAGAGGAAATTGATGCATTTGAAGAAGCTCCTAAGGCCTTGCTCAAGTGGGTTCCCAAGACTACATCAAGTTCCACTTCATCAAGTACAACTACAACTCCGAGGATTCTCAGCAAGATGGTGTGGATCCCGAAGAAGAAGAACTAGAGAGTTCTTGAGGGTGACTCCGCCAACATACTTCACCCTTATCATTTTGGCAAGAACAAGTGCAATCAACTTCCACATCTTGCACTAGTTCAAGGAGTCACAAACCCTCTTGTTGGTAAGACAAGGGACAAGGTAACCTAATGCTTTCATGGACATCATATTGTGTGTGCATCACTCTATGTCTATGGATATCCTTGTTTGTTCCTTGTGGGACTAACCCGTGTAGGTATTGAAAGTGCAACTCACTCCAAAGGATAGCTCCGAATGGTCTACATCAACTTAGAGCATCCACATCTTCAACACCTACATGAAGTCATCATCGACAAAACCCAAGGTTAGTTCATCCCTCTTAGGGGGGATCTCACATCTAGGGGAAGCTTTGCTCTAACAATTGAGTTAAAGCAACTCTAATGGTGTGAACACAACAACGCTTTATGTAAAAGTGGTAACCCCACTTGTGCTTAAATGATGAGTATGACCTATGATCAAATGTTCTCATTTGACTCCTAAGTCAATATACTCATATATATATGACCTAGTCATCACCAATTGCTTGATAGATGCTAGAATTCTTTGTGCATGCTTTGCCACATATTTCATTTGTCATTTTATTGTGTGAGCATGTTGGTTGCATAATTTACTCATTCGAGGACATCCACTTGTTGTTTTGATTGATTGGTTTCTTTTTCCTTTGTGAAGTGGATGGACAAGAATGCCTAAGAACCTTCTCTAGCTATCTATGCTTTTCTCGTCTCAAACTCTATTCATGCTGCATCACAAAGTTTGATCAAGTCAGATTCGAACCACTGTGTGAGGAGCACTCGGAGTCCCCGATTCGTCATAGACTTAAACTTCCAAAACTTCTTTGTGTGTTTCGGTCTGACCGATTCATCCATTTTGGTCATATCGAGATCACTATGTCGATCTAGGTTTTCAATCTCGGTGCAACCGATTTGAACTTTTCGGTCACACCGAGTTTCAGTAACTGCTTGCAGTTATGAATCTCGGTGCCACCGAGTTGTTCCACTCGGTCACACCGATAGGGTCAGGCTATATATATCCACGGGTCAAATTTTGGAAAACTTTCCGAACCTCCTCGCCCGCGCTTAGCCTGGTCTGCCTCCCTGGGTCTCCGGATCATCCTCCTTGTCACCAGCCGCCTCCTGTCGCTGGTCTCCACCGCCATCAATGGGATCGTCTCTGCCGTTGCCGCCGTAGCAAGTTCATCGCCGAACTAGGGTATGGACTTGAACTTTGTGCTGTTCTAACTCTGATTCCCCTGCACATTGCTTTGCCATGTATCTTCCCACGATTGAGATCAATCTATCCATCCAAAACACTCTGTAGTTTAGTCATGAATTGAAAATTTAGGGTTAGGTTTCCGCCGAAACCATCTCGGACCGACCGAGTTGATGAAACCCTAGCAGTTACATGCTCCAAACCCTTCCCTTTCATTCTTGCAAGTTATATGCTTTGCTTTCCACTGCTCATATACTCTATGCATGCTTGCTTGAATTGTGTTAAGATTGCTTGACTTGTCCAAAGTTGCTAAAATCTGCCAAGAACTAAAATTGGGAAAGGCTAGATTTTTATTTGGTCAAGTAGTCTAATCACCCCCTGAGGGAGTCCTGGATTAGGGGGTCTCCAGACTGTCAGACTATATTCTTTGGCCGGACTGTTGGACTATGAAGATACAAGATTGAAGACTTCGTCTCGTGTCCGGGTGGGACTCTACTTGGCATGGAAGGCAAGCTAGGCAATAGGGATATGCATATCTCCTCCTTTGTAACCGACCTTGTGTAACACTAGCCCCTCCCGGTGTCTATATAAACCAGAGGGTTTTAGTCCATAGGACAACAACCATAACATACAATCATACCATAGGCTAGCTTCTAGGGTTTAGCCTCTCTGATCTCGTGGTAGATCTACTCTTGTACTACCCATATCATCAATATTAATCAAGCAGGACGTAGGTTTTTACCTCCATCAAGAGGGCCCGAACTTGGGTAAACATTGTGCCCCCTGCCTCCTATTACCATCCGGCCTAGACGCCAGTTCGGGACCCCCTACCCAAGATCCGCCGGTTTGGACACCGACATTGGTGCTTTCATTGAGAGTTCCGCTGTGCCGTCGCCATCAGGAAGGATGCCTCATCCCGTCTTTAAAGACGGCACTGTTGCTAAGGGAGCTTTGGCTGTCGGCCAAACTCTCCGGCTAGGTGGTTTTCTTATGACCGCATGTTCGGCCACTGTGCCGACGATGACTTCTCGGGTCATCGAAAGCAATCTTCACATCAACTCGAAACTCGCTGAGCAGTTAGATCCAATGGAGCTCTCTTCCCTAAACGAGCTCTTGGATCGCATCGCCGCCCTGGGAGTCTCTACAGACTACGATCAAATTGGGCCTAAACCCGATCTGAGAGAGATCAACTCTCCCCGGGTCACCCATCACGTTGAAGTGGTGGAGGAACAATGCGGCAACCCTTCATCTATCTTAAGGACTAGCTATGTCCGGATTCCCGATCCCTCCAAGCCGGACACCCACGGAGGGGAGGACGTCACTCAAGACCTAAACCTAGAGTGACACGACCGGTTTTCCAATAAAAATATTTATTGAAAAACCAATCTTTTGAGTCCAGCATGAGAGAAAATCCTCCTCACTGGTAGACAAATTCTTGATACAATAAGCCAGTAGCATAGAATATATTACAGGGTTGAGCTAGGGCTGCTCAACAAATTATTACAAGCGCGCCAATAAATATACATAATGGCGGATTTAACACAAGGATGTGGTGGCATACTACTGACTCGAGGATAAAGTGACGGTGGAATAACACAGTGGGGAGTGTGGTAACATGACTCTCAGACTGGCATCTCAACGAGCGTCGAGGTGAGGCTCGATGAATGTTATTCGAGTTGCGGAAGCGGATATAATACAGTGACCAAATCCAGGGTCGCACGAGACTGACTGGGATTCCTCTAGGCGTCGGACTCGCTATCGAACTCTTCATACAAGAGATCGCCTTCGTCAGCATCTGGCCAAATCAACAAGCTAGTGAGTACTTTGAAAGTACTCGCAAGATAGTTCAGACGTAAGATATAACAAATGCATGCATGAATGCGTCATGATTAATCTTTCCAATGCACATTCAAAAAAAATTGCATAACAAAGTAAGTACAAGGGAAACGACGGTAGTCCGCCTGAAATCCCAACAAAATATAAATGAAAACTGATCGGGTGTCTGAAGCGACGCCTCGAAAGGTGAACAAATAATAACAAAAAATCATGCCACAGTCGGGCATCTTAGCGACACCACATAAAGGGCTTTTAGAAGAAATGCCACAGTCGGACGTCTGAGCGACATCACAGAAAGGGCTTTAAAAGAAATGCCACAGTCGGACGTCTGAGCGACATCACAGAAAGGGCTTTAAAAGAAATGCCACAGTCGGACGTCTGAGCGACATCACAGAAAGGGCTTTAAAAGAAATGCCACAGTCGGACGTCTGAGCGACATCACAGAAAGGGCTTTAAAAGAAATGCCACAGTCGGACGTCTGAGCGACATCACAGAAAGGGCTTTAAAAGAAATGCCACAGTCGGACGTCTGAGCGACATCACAGAAAGGGCTTTAAAAGAAATGCCACAGTCGGACGTCTGAGCGACATCACAGAAAGGGCTTTAAAAGAAATGCCACAGTCGGACGTCTGAGCGACATCACAGAAAGGGCTTTAAAAGAAATGCCAAAGTTGGACGTCTGAGCGACATCACAGAAAGGGCTTTAAAAGAAATGCCACAGTCGGACGTCTGAGCGACATCACAGAAAGGGCTTTAAAAGAAATGCCACAGTCGGACGTCTGAGCGACATCACAGAAAGGGCTTTATTCACAAGTAAATAATACTCATAATAAATATTCAATTTATGATAATAAACGGGTTAGTCCATCCACAGGAATAAACATTTAACCGGACTTAGCACTCATGTGATTCACTGGAGTATCAGTCACCAAAACTGGCACCTGTCAGAATAAGTTAGCGCAAAAATTGGATATGGATAAGATGATTTGGAGATTTATGACTCTGCAGAGTTTGTACAAAAATTTCCCACAGTTAACGGATTTCCGTAGTCACGAAGGACCAGTTCCACTTACGGTATTTCGGAAGAAAACACAGCTAACCAGTACACACCCATCCTATCTCTCGATGCCAGGACTCACCCTAGACATCGTCCAAGAAAAACTTTTGAGACGGGGAGATCACAATCTCGAATAGCATGGGATCAAATTTATATACGCGCGCTCTAAGGGGTGCCCCCTCTCGGTCCCAACCGGAAACACCCATGCCCCCTGACCGGATGACTGGCTTTAATCCAGGGCCATGGAACCATCATCCCGGCCTCTCCTTTTGGTGTGTACCAGGAAAGCGGTTTGCAACTTACTAATCCATATTCCTTGCGGAAAACATGTGGTAGTACAAGGAAGGAAAAGGGAGGAACTGGACCGATACGATTTGACACTGTGGTCATATAATCTGGCATAAGACTGGCATGCTACAACACTGCCATCTTACCCATCCTCATGCCAACACTTGGCCATTCATACTCACATCCATCCACCGATGGATCATCGAGCTCACTTACCTCAACAAAGCATGAAAATAACGTTCATCGGTATGCTCATCAACATGTCAGGAAACTAACTAAATGCAAAACATGCCAAGACACTCATCATATCAAAAGTTCAAACATGCTTGCCTGGTTCAGAGTAGTCGGAGCCTAGCTCGGTGAAGTTCACGGCTCCGTCACCTCCTTCGGTATCTACGGTATAAAGAAAACACACGCGCTAACGTAAATATCCGAGAGGTGCACAAAAAGTATTCCAAATAATTTTCAAATAAATCTGATAAAAACTAGACAAAATTTTAAAGAGAACAGAAAAAGAATCAATCAAAAATCCTTTTCTGTTTAAAAGTTATAAGGGTTTTTGTCCAGGGACTCATCTGTAATGAAACAGAAAGTTTCCAGGGGCTAGCTCATAAAAACAGAAAATGATTCGATAGAGAATACGCCAGCCCAGGGGGGAAACGCATTTGGCAGAATACGCTTCCAGAAAACGGTTCGTTTAGAAAAGGACAGAGAGGCTGACGGGCAGGTCCCACCCGTCAGGTTTAAAAATTCAAAAGGGCGGCAGAGCTCGACGGTGCCCGAGAGCCGCGGTGGTCGCCGGCGGCGATCCACGGCGAGGTAGGGGGATCGGAGGGTACCTCCGTGTTCAGGGCGCCCTTCCGTGTCGGTTGGTGGTGGTGGTGGTCGTCGGTGAGTACCACGTCGACGGCGAGCCTTGCTCCGGCGGACGGCGGCTCGGGTGGAGATGGATCTCGTCGGGGGGAGCTGCGAAGGTCAAATTGACGCTTGGGTTAGCTCACTGGGTGCTCGAGGATGCTACTGACAAAGTTTGGGCGCCAGAGATGGCCTCACCGGAGCGAATCGAGGTGGAGGTCGAGGCGGAACGAGGCGGCCGGAGTCGGGGGAGGAGACCTCTTTGAGGTCCTCCTAGTGGCCTGGCGGGGTGTTTGTGAGGTGCAGTGGTGGTGCGTGCTCGAGGGCGAGCTCGGGGTCTCCTTTTATAGGCGACCCGAGGCGGTGGCCGTGAACGGGGATCTCCGGTGATGGATTACGGCGGCGCAGTGATTGGTCGGGGAGTTTAGGAGGTTGGGCATCAATGTGGGGGGTCCACTAGTTCCATTCAGACGCTAAACGGACTTGGATTAGAAGCTTAGGGCAGTTTTGGTCGGAACGGGACGGCGCGGTTCCGTCGGCGACAAAGAGCACGTTCTGTGCTTGCCCGGCCACGGCGACGGTGCAGCGGGGCTGCGCTGGCATGCATGAGCCACGCAGAGAGCCAGGGAGCGTTGGGCGGCGCCGAACAGCGTTGCGCCGCCGTTCTGCTTCCTGTCGGCCGCTACGGTGGACCGGCCGCCGCAAGACATGCCGGCGCAGGCGGGCCAGGGCGCCACCGACGCCAGGAAGGCGCCAAGCGCGCGTGCGGCGCTCCAGACAGGAGGAAGAGGCGGCGAGGAACGTGCCAAGGGCACTGTCTACGCGTGACTGAAGCTGACGAAGAGAAACGACACTGGAATCTGAAATTTTACTGAATTTACTGAAAGTGCAAGGAACAGTGCATGCAAGGTGTTCGACAGAATGATACTGGCCTATAGGGATTTTTCCTTGAGCTGATTTTTGGTGGAGTGGCTTCTCATTGCTCCAGTAGGCTGCCTGAATTTTGGTGGAATTTTTGGAGAAGTATAGATATGAATTTCACCAAATTTGGCAAATCTGGTCCAAACTTGCAGAGGCTGAAATTTGAAAAATTTGAAAAGAGGAGGAGTGGATCAAGATGGTTCTAGGTTGTGGATGCTAAGGACAATCCAGAGGAGTTGGTTTGAGGTCAAAACTCAAATTAAATAGGGTACTTGCTTTGAAAAACTCTCAGGCTCCAAATAATTGACAGAAATGATTTGAGAGGAAAAATAATTAGAATAAAATCCAAAACTTGTTTGGATTAGTTGGGACAGAGAACTTAGGTTGATTACGAGGAGGAGGAAAGGATTTTGAGAGGTTTTACCACATGGGCAAAAATACAAGGTCATGGGGGGGGGGGGTTTCAAGATATGAAAATCCCCAATTTTCATAGAGTTTCTCTTTAAAAGAAAAAGACTAAACTCCCAATAAAATAATTTGAGAAGGGAACCAACAGAGGAAGTTTTGAATGATCAAACACCATAGTTTGAGGAAAAATAAAAATCCTTACCTAAGAAAAGGAAGTTTTTAAGAGGAAGGATTTCTAGAAAAGAAATTTTAAATGCTCTCTTTTAAAATCCAACAAAGTTTTTGAAGAAAACCAAATTAAAATTTTTGGAGTGTCACATAGAGTCAGGCAGCGGGCTAGATTTATTGGAAAACATCCAAGAATCCAAACTTCCGAGTTCGGAAACTCCTTGGCCCCTGAGTCTCAGATTGGGTGAGGAATCAGATTCGATTCCGCCCACCCACCCAAACATAAGCGATCTATCCCAAATTAGGCAAGAGCCCCAGGAAACAGTACATCACTACTGGGCCAGATTCCTCCTTGCGGTGAACAAGGTTAAGGACTGTCGCGAGGAAGACGCAATCTTACTTTTCCGCAATAATTGCACGGACAAGGGAATCCTCAACGCCATAAATCTCCATGAGATAACATGCTTCGCTGACTTGGCGTCCATTGTCAGGACCCCGATTCCAAGTCACATCGATCTAGCCGGTAACACCTCATATCACTTTGCGGCCTCACGCACGGTATTCCCACGGGTGTCGCCTTACCATGGCCCGGGACCGTTTGCGCCTTTTGGCTCACGTATATGATAGTGTCGCTAGCATCCATATGACAGAGAACCCGGGCCGACATGGCTAGTCATGAACCCAAAGCGGCACCAACCTATGGGGATAGGCATACATGAATCACGTCGAGCATGTCGGTCAGCAGCGTGTGAATCCGGGCTGTAGGACTGGGCTAATAGGACTCCCGGGAACCCGGGCTGTAGCAGGCTAGGCAGGACTCCGGATGTCACCGCGTGACATTTCTCCGAAGGGACAGACATAGGAACGAAGTGAAACACATGCCGGCCATTCAAGTGTCCTGAGCAGTAGTGCTGGGCTAGCAGGACTCCGGTGAACCGGGCTGTAGTGGACTACTATGGCTCATAGAAGCACTAGACTACATTTCCCCATAAGAGAGGCTGCCAAGGATAAACAACTAGATTGTCGGATCCCACCCATACCAAGCATTTCAATCATACACACAATATGCTCGATATGTGTAAATACAACATGGCATCACAACATAACTCTATGACTCAAATATTTATTCATTAAGATCCGAGGAGCGAGATATTACAAACATGGGTCTCATGACCCAACATTCAGAGCATACATGTCAAGGCACATGCGAAGCTTAACATGTCTGGGTACAGACATCTACAAATGGAAAAGGCTAAGAAGCCTGACTATCTACCAGATCCTGCCGAGGGCACAAGATCATAGCTGAGGTATCAAGCTAAACGTCGAAGTCCACATGGAACTACTAGAGAGACTGAAGTCTCTCTGCAAAACATAAAGTAAGCAAACGTGAGTACAAATGTACCCAGCAAGAATTACATCAGAACTAACTACATATGCATCGGTATCAACAGGGGGGTGGTGGAGTTTAACTGCAGCAAGCCAGCTTTGACTCGGTGGCTATCTTAAACTACGACTGCAAGTAACTCTTTTGAGGTGGGGCACACGAGTCCACATATTCACCAATCAATACACCACTATGGATCCGCTCCCGTCTACCTACGAGAACGCCATCCATAGCACTCACGCTTATCTTGCGCATTTTAGAGTATCCACTTCCACTTGTCTATGAACTGTTATAGGCAACCCAGAAGTCCTTTACCACGGACGCGGCTATTTGAATTGTTTTATACCCTGCAGGGGTGTACTTCGTCACACATGTTTCCACCACTTAGCGTCTGCACGCGACATGTGCTCGGCAGACTTCAAGCGAAAGCCGACGTGGGTGTAGACCACGACCTGACTAACCGCACAAGTCTCTAGTCCAGGTTTATCTCCTATTCGGGTTCCATCCACAAGGAAATCCGGCCGGGGTGTCCTCAACGGCCCCAAACAATGTGTACAGGGTCCCGAGACGCCAAACGGGCGCCCGACATACCTGGCCATGGTGTATCTACCACATCATAGCCCACCCCTAGGGTCAGTGCTACGCACGGCCGCCAACACATAACCTATAAACACCAGAAACTAGTTGCAACTCCTGGACAGAGGACGAGAGGGGTCAGTAAGTCGACCGGGGCCATATTTCAGGGCCCAATGTGTGGTAGTAGTAGTTTCATGGATCACAAACACAGAACTCAGTTCCTAAGGACGGTTTCAATGAGACAACCCACCATCTACTCCTACATGGCCTCTCACCGCTACCTTTACCAAATCGTGTTCACACCTTAGCTCACACACAGTAGGACATCTTCACACACCTCTGATTCATCCCCGATGAATCAGACCTGACACAACTCTATGCAATAGGAGGCATGAAAAACAAGCATGAATGAGTAGGCACATCAGGGCTCAAACAACTCCTACTCATGCTAGTGGGTTTCATCTATTTACTGTGGCAATGACAGGTCATGCAGAGGAAAGGGGTTCAACTACCGCAGCATGTAACAGTTGAAACGTTGTTGTCCTAATGCAGTAAAAGAGAGCAGGAACGAGAGAGTGGGACTGTATCGAAATGAACAAGGGGGTTTTGCTTGCCTGGCACTTCTGAAGATATCATTGGGTCTTCATCAGTGTCAACGATCACAGCGTTGGTACAACGTCTATCGAGAGGGGACAACCACCGGCAACAGAGAAGGAACACAATCAATGCAATGCACAACATGATGCATGATAATGACATGGAAATATGTTGTTGATTGAGCTAATACAACTAGCAACATAATTAAACGAAGTTGGTTTGAACCCAAAGTTCGAATTCAAACTCCACATGTGGTTATTTAAATACCATTCATTTGATTTGTCCTAAACAGTGGCCTTAAGTTGTTCTAACATGCATGAAAAATGGTACATATGGATATATTGGATTTTTCTGATAATTTTTCATATATAATTTATTTCATTTGGAGCTACAGTTTAATTTCTATGATTTTTAGAAGTTTTGGGCATTTTCTGGAATTTCCTGAATAAACTTAAATCCAGAAAATGCTTTACTACGTCAGCATGACATAGGTGTGACGTGAGCAGGTCAACTGGGTTGGCCAGGTCAAACCTGACCTGTGGGACCCATACGTCAGTGACTCAGGCTGGTTTGGGTGGATGACAGGTGGAACCAGTCAACGTTGACTTGACCAAAGTCAAAGCTAACACGTGGGGTCCACACGTATTAGTACTAATCTTAACAGAAAATTAGACTAACCTAATTATGCTCGGGGACCCACATGTCAGTCTCACTAGGTGGTAACTAACTACGTCATTAGACTAAACTAATCTGCCATGTCACATCGCCGGAGTTACGCCGGTGGCGACCAAAACGCAGCAGAGATACACTGGGTTGGCTCGGGTTTTGCCCACGGTCAACCAAATCGATCGTGGTTTGGTCCTACGCATAGCTGGGACTCGCGCGCATCTGGAAGGGCAAACGGAAAGGGCTGGGGTGCAGCGAGTTCGCCGGAGTCGAGCTCGTAGCGGCGGCCGGCGATCGGGTGTTGAGCGAGATGGGGCTACAGAACACGGGGAGATGGATGGGTGTGTGCGTTATGCTCAGGGGAGTGCGGTCAGTTCGGTGGTGAGCTCAGATGCGTGCTTGCACGGTCGTAGTCATGGTGGCGACATGACCGGCAGTGAGGAGCTGTCGGCTCCAATGGCCACGGTGGCTAGAAGGCGCGGACGAGCACGGGGAGAGAGGGGAAAGAAGCAGGGGCTCACGGCGAATCCAGCAGAGGCAACGGCGATGCCGGGGAGAGACTGAAGCTCGCAAATCCCCGAAGAGTTCGTAGGCGGCCAGAGGTTGAAGAAGATGTCAGAGACAACGCTGCAGGGCTTCCGGCGGGGCGCGACTCGGTGGAGAGGAAGAGGGGGTCGAGGTGGAGCCTCTGGGCCGGTCAGACAAGCGAGGGGGTGGCGGTGGCTATGGCAACAACGAGCGGCGGCGACATGCACGCTCGGTGGTCGTGTGGGAGAGAGGCAGAGGAGGGGAGAGAGGAGAGGTGCAGGCGGTCAAGGGGAAGTGCGTGGCGCTCGGGACCGTGTCCAGCAGCGAGCAAGCAGGCGGGAGGTGGCCGTGCGCGTGCCGGCGTGCGGTGGCCATGCGCCTCGGTCCTTCTGGCAGAGGAAGGAGAAGACACGGGAGCCCCTAGTGGGCTGGGCCGCTAGCTGGGCTACCAAGTAGGCTGGAAGGCCAGGTAAGTTGGCCCAGGTAGTTCTCTCTCCCTCTCTGATTCCATTTTGTTTTTCTTTTCCTATTTTATTTCCTTTGTTCTGATTTAGTTTAGCCACTAAATCATTTTAATAAATTCTGTAGGTTATTTATGGCTTGCTAAAATATATACAAAGCCACTCACAAACTTCCAGAATTATTGGAGTTATATTTAATATAAATTAAATATAAATCCAAAGCAAATAATTATTGGGTTAATTCAAATGGCCAAAATAAATGTTTCTGAGCTCCTAAAAATATTGGTTGGAATTTTCACTCTGGCCAATATTATTAGAGAAAAATAGGAACATTTTCTTGGGCCAAATTGAAGCAATTTTTATCTTGATCATTTTCAAAATGATTCTGAGGCTTTCACAAATCCCCATTTCAAATTCATTGAATTTTAAACATGATGCACACATGACTAGCTAGCCCAGAGAAAACCAGAACTAGGGATGTGACATCCATAGTATGAAAGTACTGTGCAATGGAAAGTGCTTAGAAAACCGAAACAAACTTTTGGGATAATCCGGCCCTAAACACAAACCTAGTCCGAAATAAAAGGGTGCATTATCACAATACACCCGGGTTAACTACCAATAAGCAAAAGCCCTCTACGGGGCAATGAACCATACTGGAGGGATGGCTCAACGGACCCTGCAAAATTCATAGTACAGCGGATGCAATACCAATGCACAGCCTTAGAGCATGTTGGATACTCCGGCAGGTGGCCAAAAGTGGTGAGGATCTACTCCTCCCAAATACCACAGAGCACCATCCCGTGGACAACAATACGGTGTTAACGGTCTTTGAGACCTTCGCGTCAAATAATAGACGCAAGCGAACACTCCGCAGCATGGCCAAAATCTGGCACATAGCAGCAATAAAACCTTGGAGTGACACGGCTATTACCTTCAATGTCAGTGACGAACCTAAATTCCGAATAGCCCGAGCACCAGCCGCGCTGGTCCTCAGTCCAATCATGGACGATTTTCGACTCACCAAGGTACGCGGGGATTCGAACCTCGCGACATCCCAAATAAATGCAGACTTTGATGCCAAGGATCCGAAAATGGCAGCTTATCGCAATGCCGTCCTAAAAATGTCAGCTCGGTTCGAGGGGCTCAAATTTCACCATATAGCCCGGGAAAACAATCAGGCAGCAGACGTCCTGGCACGCATCGGCGCAAAACGTGATGCCGTCCCTCCCAACATCTTCTTGGAGAGGCTGTTCAAGCCATCCGTGGTATGGGAAGGGGAACCCGGAAATAATAGCCCGGACCCAACCGCACTGCCCGACACCGAATATTCTGAAATAATTGGAGGCTCTGCCAACGAAATAACATCTTCATCCCACGTAATAATGGCAGTCATCGCCCCATGGACAGAACCATTCCTAGCCTACCTAACTAAGCAGGAACTTCCCGCGGACCAAAACGAGGCACGCTGCATAGTGCGGCGATCTAAAAACTATAAAGTGCATGAGGGAGAGCTTTATAAGAAAAGCACCACCGGAGTCCTTCAAAGGTGCATCTCCGAAGAGGAAGGGCGGAATCTTCTGGCTGAAATTCATGCCGGAGTCAGCAGTCACCACGCGGTGGCCCGGGCCCTTGTAAGAAAGGCCTTCCGTACAGGCTTCTATTGGCCGACGGCCCGGGCAGACGCTCAGGACTTAGTCCAACGATGCGTTGGTTGCCAGCTTTTTGCTAACCAAAGCCATATGCCACCCACCGCCCTCCAAACTATACCCATCACCTGGCCCTTCACGGTCTGGGGGCTTGACATGGTTGGACCCCTTAAAGGAGGAACCCACAAGAAAAAATACTTACTGGTCATGGTGGATAAGTTCACCAACTGGATAGAAGCCAAGCCTGTTAAGACGGCTGAATCTGGACCGGTGATAGACTTCATATCCGGGGTCGTATACCGTTACGGCATCCCCCACAGCATCATCACTGATAGCGGCACGAACTTTACGGCCGACGAGGTAAAACTCTGGTGCAAAAACATGGGCATCAAGCTTGATTATGCTTCAGTCTATCACCCACAAACTAACGGTCAGGTTGAGTGAGCAAATGGTCTTATCATGAGCGGCATCAAACCCAGATTAGTGCGGTCCCTCAAGGAATCTAACACGCATTGGGTAGAGGAGCTCGACTCCGTACTCTGCGGGCTGCAGACCACGCCGAATCGCACTACCGGATACACACCATTCTTTATGATATACGGTGCAGAGGCGGTTTTGCCCTGCGACATTATTCATGACTCACCTCGAGTGTGCATGTACGAAGAAAGAGAAGCCGAGCTCGATCGGCAGGACAGTTTGGACGCCTCGGAGGAGGAGCGTGACATGGCAAAAGCCCGTTCCGCATTCTATCAACAGCAGGCTCGAAGATACCAAAGCAGAGAAGTACGGGCCAAAACTTACAATATTGGTGAGTTAGTTCTACGCCTGCCGGGTAAGAAAAAGGACAAACTCAAGCCCAAATGGGAAGGTCCCTTCATCATTGACCAAGTCCTGACTGGTGGAGCGTACACTCTGCGGGATGCATCGCATAATCGACTCGAGCCGAACCCATGGAACGCAGCCCGACTTCGAAGATTCTACGCCTAAACACCGGACTCTGTGTTCGTCTCCTTCCTCTGTCCATTTTTTATACACTATCTGTCTTATATTTTTCTCCTTCCCCTTTTCTTTTTTTCTCACAGCCTTTAGGGGCCCATTCGTGCCTTGTTTGCACGCAACTGACGCGCTATCCGCGCTCATTATACCTGGGGGCTTCTTTAATAGAAGCTTATTCATACGGGCTTTATGCCCAACACATGTGTTATCCTTCCGCATGTACCCTTTATTCACCATTATATGCATCGATATGACTTAAGTTTTGGCCAAGCTGGGTTGCCTGGCTCTTGTATTTATGCCCTACGTTCCCGTTAATTCGGCTAGGGCATAAGGGGAGCACCTCTGTGATTGTTACTGCCGGGTCAGCCGGATGTGTACCTCAGACTGGGTGAAGCCAAAAGCTAGCGTTCTTAAGGGAATATTCAGTCGGTGAACTAAAGATGATTTTTCACTTATTTATGCGCCCCCAGAGGTTTTTTATGCGTCTCTTCTCGCAGTCCGGACATGCACTTAGGGCATGCCTCCCAGGGAAAGGAACCCCTAACGGAACTATTCTCCCTGGAAGATGTTTCTTACTAACCATGTAATAAAACATAACTAGTTGGGCACTTGTCCGTTAAAGCACTAATGACCCCTATGCCTGGTCTCCACGCATGCCCCGGTTCTTACATGACCGAGAGGGTATTCGGATACACTCCGGACCGTCGGGTCCCGAGGTTGAAGCGAAAAGGTTCGCCACGACAAACGATCTACAATTCGGCTAGAAGGCATTATACATGTCACTTTAAATTACATAGTCAATTTGACTGGTTGAATTCCTCTTCAATACCATCCAATAGGCTGTCTAGTCTACAATCCTATTGGGAATACTTCGCGGCCAATTCTACTTGGCCGTACACTAAGCTCACAGGGATCTCCTTCCCATCGGGCCCCATAGGTCTGACTTCGACCATGTGGTTCAGGTCAGCCTTCGTGTACCGCGTCTTCACCATTGCCCAGGCTTCCCTGGCGCCCTGACGGCAGGCCGATATCTTCCATAATCAGAAGCGCCGTCGTGCTCCCTTCAGCTTCTTTGCAAGCTCTCCAAGGCCTTCGGGCATGGAGACGGATGGCCACAAGGCCTGGGCGATGCCTTGCATCACCTGCCGAACTCGTTCGTGCAGTTGTGAGAGCTCGGGAAGAAGGTCACCCGTAGAACCGGGCATTTCCTCGGCAGGACGACCTGTTAGCATACCTACAGACATAACTCTGTCAGCCAGCTTCCTCGCCGAACTCTTTTTCAAAGTTCGTTCAAGCACTTACTAAATATGCCGCGTCGAAGCCGCCGATTCTCCTTAACAGAGTCCGACAGTTGGGCACGAACATCTTTTAGTTCCACGCCCAGCTTGGTGTTGGCATCTAGGAGATCATTCTTCTCCTGCCTCACCCTCATAAGCACGCTCTCACCGGCCTTCAGCTGGTGTAGGAGCTGTTGCTTATCCGGATTTACTCCAGCGTCATCTGCAATTTTATCGTCAGATCTGCATATACACCACATTCTATATGATACTTATCATTCAAAGGATATATTACCAGAGGGGGTCTCTTTGGGCTCCCCTGCTGCGGCCAGTGCGGCCTGAAGTTGGGCTTTGCACTCTTCCAGCTCCTGGGACAGTTGGGTATTCTTTTCTGTAAGAACCTGCATAACAAATGATCCTTAAATAAGTTATTCTAACTGTTTCAAGTCTCAGGGGCTACTGATATATATAACCACCAAATTTTCTCACCCGTATGTCTTTTACATACTGCTTCGTGGCTCTGGCTAGACCATTTTGAGCGGCACGGAGGTACGCATCTCCTGAGTTGAAGGCATCCAATGCCTCTTGGGAGAAATAAGCGTCACGAAGAACAGTCCGGCGACGCCTGTGGTTCATGGCACTTTCTACCTCGGAATTGGTGGCGGACAGTTTATTCGCATCCTTTGTCAGAGGAGCGCCCGACGCACGCCTCATATTCGTTCCCGCCTCCGAATCCGGCCTTGGAGCCTGGCTGGTGGAGGTGCGATTAGTAGCCTCTTCGGGTATAGTCCGGCGAGCGCTCTTTTTCCTAAAAAGAATGCATGGGCGTTAATATTCCTCTGAGAATAATGTCTTGGAATAAAGACGGCACGCTGTACCGCTGTGCTGGTGTCTCAATCCGGACTGTGGGTCTTTCCAGCCTGCCTGGCCTCGCGGCCCCTTGTTGGCTAGTCGCCGCAGGCTCGACCTTCCGCCTCGAGCACCTCCCCTGCAAAACACGGTTGTTATACGGCAACCAAAAACACGCAAGGACGGATCCCTTTTCAAAGTACTGGGACTTCGGTCTCACTTACCTGTGAGGCTGGAAGTAGCCCAGGGTAATCGGCCGTAATGGCCTCCAAAGCGTTGTCATTGCTCAATTGGTAAAATACCCCATCAATCAGCTCCACAGATATGTCCGGATCCTCCTGGGAGGCCGGGTCAAGGGACCGTTCCGGGTCCTCGGGTTGTGGAGGGGGGTTGTTTATCTCCCTTACAGACTGGCGCAGCTCCTGCATTAAAATCGCTAGACTGAATACTTAACTATGGGAATATGAAACGGGTGGGCGAGAAAAAGTCTCCGCTTACCCAGCTCGGAGGATTGTACATAGAAAATCGGCCCTGCGGGTTGATGCAGAGGAATTCCTCCTCTTCTCCCTTGTACAAAGTGGATAAGATCTTTTTTAGATCAGCAACCGATCCCGGCCCTTTTCGGCCGTAGCGGGTGGCGTCATCCTCCCCGTTGAAATCCCACATCGGGTGGCCTCTATACTGAAGCGGCTGCACCCCCCGCATAATGCATGTGGCCATGACCTCGATCATGGCCAATCCAGATCGAGCTAACAAACTTATCCGGCTCATCAGGTAAAGAACGTCCCTGTCATCTTCCTCAAGGGAGCTCCGTGGGCGCCAGCTCCGGCGCTTCTTCAAAGGAGCGTTGTTGAACTCAGGAAGGCCGATTCGAATAGGATCCGGGAGGGGGACGTCTTCTATATAAAACCATTCTGAAGACCAGTCTTTGGACGTCTTCTTTGGGGTTCCGGACAGATATCCGATCCCGGCAATACGCCACACTTCGGCTCCGCCCACTTGATATATTGACCCCTTCTGAGAACGGGGCACAAGGCAGAACGGCTTCTTCCACAGCGCGAAATGAGCCTCACAGCCCAAAAACAGCTCGCAAAGGGCTATGAATCCCGCGATATGCAATATGGAGGCAGGCGTAAGGTTGTGCAACTAGAGGCCGTAGAACTCCAGGAGCCCCCGGAGAAACGGATGAATTGGAAATCCGAGCCCTCTTACCAAATGAGGGACAAGGCATACCCGCTCTCCCTTGGAGGGATTGGGAAGGCTCTCCGCGTGCTCTCCGCCATTATAGGTGGCGAGACCGGCTCGAACCGGGACCATGTACGCTGGGGGAAGAAATCCCTTGGTCTAAAGAATCACTAATTTGCTGTGCGGGACGAAACATCTCTCCCAATCTCTAGGCTTGGGGCTAGGGGAGCGAGAGGAGGAACTGCGTCGACCGGCCATTATGGAATGGATCTCTGTCAGATGCGTTCCGATGAAGGCTCGCCAAGGGAGGATAGTGTGATTTGGATCTGAATCCTCGTCTTTTTAATAGGCAGCTCATTCGCACGGCTAGGGGGGTAAATGTAAAAACACCCTGGCTCTTCACATTCGCTCGACACGTATAAAGTGGCCATTATTGGGCGTGGAAGCCAAGGAGTACAACATTCACAAGAGGCCAGACACTATTTCAATAGGTACACGAAATTTGGAGAGGAACCCGCCTTGCAATGCCGAAGAGAATCTGTGCACCGGACTCGTCGTCATTTAAAGCCTGGTTCGGGGGCTACTGAGGGAGTCCTGGATTAGGGGGTCTTCGGACTTTCGGATTATATTCTTTGGCCGGACTGTTGGACTATGAAGATACAAGATTGAAGACTTCGTCTCGTGTCCGGGTGGGACTCTACTTGGTGTGGAAGGCAAGCTAGGCAATATAGATATGCATATCTCCTCCTTTGTAACTGACCTTGTGTAACCCTAGCCCCTCCCGGTGTCTATATAAACCGGAAGGTTTTAGTCCGTAGGACAACAACCATAACATACAATCATACCATAGGCTAGCTTCTAGGGTTTAGCCTCTCTGATCTCATGGTAGATCTACTCTTGTACTACCCATATCATCAATATTAATCAAGCAGGACGTAGGGTTTTACCTCCATCAAGAGGGCCCGAACCTAGGTAAACATTGTGTCCCCTGCCTCATGTTACCATCCGGCCTAGACGCACAGTTCGGGACACCCTACCCGAGATCCGCCGGTTTTGACACCGACACCCCCCCTCTAGACATACTTTTGATCCTACACCGCTGCACTCCCAACTGTACCCGCCTCCTCTCCGCATTCAAAAACCTACATTTAAACCCGTGTGGAATGCGAGAAACCCACTCTGGCCACACGCGTCCGTTCAGGAGTAGGACGCCGGCCAAGATCCTCCTTCCACCATTTTGTCCACTCTTTCGGCGGCATCCGACGAGCAGGAAGAGCAGTTCTCCGGCATAAAAGCCCCCACAATCCTTGTTAATCTATGATATTGTGGGCATGTTATTTGACCCCTCATTTTGCCACGCTACGACCAGTGTGAGTGTCTACATGCAATACACCATCCTCTGATTTGGTGGATGCCAAGCCGGCCCAAAAGGGAACTATAACTTTTTTTCAAGTTGAAAAATGTTACCAATGAGGAGCCATAATTAAGCTGGAGGCATCTCTTATTTTATTTCGAATGGGCAATAAGCTGGAGAGCTGGAGAGTGTCTCTAATGGGCTGCCTCTAGTGTTAAGGCCCTCCAGTACGAAACACGGGCAGCCGACTAAGCCAATACAAAAGCCTATCCATCTTAAAGCCCATTTGTTTTTGTTTTTTGCGAGGAGAAGCCCATATTTCTTGAAGAGGGGGCGATCCTAGAAAAACCCTCTTTCCTCCTCGCTTCCACTTATACTTCAGCTCACTAGACTCTCCCGCTTCTGTCGCCCCCCAATTCCCCCTGCTCCCCATCTTCCTCACTCGTACAGAAAACCCCCGCTCACCTTCTTCCTCACTCGTACAGAAAATGCCTGCTCCTCTTCTTCCACTCCTACAGTAAACCCCAGACATCCTTCTTCCCCACTCGCACTGCCACTAGGCTCGTCTCTGGCTACTCTACTCAAACCCGTGAGCTCGGCGCGATGCTCGCAAGGAAAATGGAGTCGGCTGGCCCCAGTGCCAAGAAGACGAGGCTCCCGCCAGCGGCGACACCGGTTGTAGATCCCACACCCGACAGCGCGGGGAGAAGCGGCGAGCCCCCACCCCCCACCCAGATCTGGGGAACCGGTAGAATCTCCGGTGGACCGCATCAGCGATCTCCCGGATGACATCCTTGAGGAGATCATCTCGCTTCTCCACACCAAGGATTGCTACCGAACACAAGTCCTCTCAACTTGGTGGCGCCCTCTATGGTGCACCGCGCCCCTCAATCTCGATTGTCATCAGATATCTATCCTTTTTGAATTTGATCTCCTCAGAGCCATCGTCTCCTCTCACTAGCAGGGCCCCATTCAACGTCTCTGCATCTTGACATGCTACCGATTGTCCATACCCGGCACGGTGGACGCTTGGCTGACATGCCCTGAATTCGAAAAACTCTAGTAGTTTGAGTTATACCATTACCACGAAAGTTTCATACCACGAACCAAACACCAAGAATTTGTGCCCACACCACCGTTGTCCATCTCGTGCTTTTCCTCCTCTCTCCACACCGCCACCTTCGCTCAATGCCATCTACTAGACGATCTGGTACAAATGCTTTGACTCCCACTGATGAAAAAACTTTCACTTGTGTTGGTTTATCTGTCGGAGGCCTCATCGCGCAGCATCATCCACTCCAGTTTCCCTGCCCTGGAGCGCTTGCTGGTTGTTTTGGGAGTTGAAATCCCTGTCAGTTGTCTCCAAATAAAGTCGCCTCACGTTAAAAGCATTGGAATTTATTTTGAAGGACAGCAGCTCATCATCGAAGATGCCCCTTCACTTCAAAGGTTGCTCCTTCATTATTGTTATAAACCTTGGAAAATAAATGTCGTCTCTGAGCCCAAACTGGAGACCTTGGGTGTAATTCATGATTTATTTAATGATCACAAGAAGTTGGTGTTTGGCTCCTCACTTTTTCAGGTACCGTATATTATCATCTACACACTTGTAATCATAAGCTGCATTTTTCATTTGTGCGCATAAGTTTTATATCATCTTGGAGTACACTTTGGGTACTAATATTATGTTATATGCTCAATGAAGAGTTCGTCCATGGATAGCCTATCAATGCTGCTGGATTCTGTCAAGATCTTATATATGAGAATGTTTAGTTATGATCTGAACATAATTATTGGCTTGCTGTGATGCTTTCGATCTCAGAGAATTTATATATAAAGGTGATGATTTCATGCACATTGAAATACCGTATATATTGTACTATAATTAACCGTTCAGATGTTGCACTTTCAACATACTCTTTTTTCAGACCATAACTGTTTTCAAATCTTCATGTCTACTTAGGCACTATGACCACATGGAGAAAAATGTATAACCAATCGGTGGCATAATAAGCGCCAGGATTTTCTTAGTTCTCATGACATTCGTTTGAGGACAATAACAATGGATGGATATGCATCCAATCAGGCAAACAAAAGCTTTGTCACATTCTTCCTGTTGAATGTGAGGTTACTATTGTCCATGAGGCTTAAGTTTTACAGCAAGAGATTTGTCACGGACGGACATGTTGAACAGCAAAAAAATAAGTTTCAAGTGGACAAATGGACTTCTAAACATGCTCGGGTTCTATTTACAACAAATTGTAGTCATCCTCCAATAAATTGTTTTGCACAGGATGTTGATTTTATGGATCAGACCAATCCATTTGTTTGTGACTGCGAAAAAGAGTGTTTGGGTTAGATGTTACTGCCATGTTCAATATGGGTTTTGTCTAGATTTGATGAACAATTAATCCTTGGGCTTTTTGTATCGTTTGTAAGCTTGAGTTGCATGTTGTTGCCCTCGTACTCCCCTTCACCTGCCACTACACTACTGCATCTTCCACGGCTCATGTTCGTTCCCGTCCGAGGCCTCGCCATCGTTCTCTGCCTTGGTTCGCTCCCTGTGCCCACCATCGTCTGGCGTTGTCAACATGGTCAACAACCGAGAGGAATCAGGAGATGACTGTACATGGAGAGGCTGGCAGTAGGGACCCACCAGGGTCATTGCATTATGCAAGCAGGTGCCTCGTTATTACAAGCCAAAAAAAATACGTCCTCCTAATTGTTTGACAACTAGGTCCCACGCCATTGTCAATGTAGTCAATAAACGAGAAAGTTACACAACGAACGAATAACACCAGGGACCTAGGAGCTCGCCCAGTTGTTTTTTAGTTTTAGAGACAGAGCTCAATTGTGCGTTGTGCGGGGGCTGTGGCCTGTCTAGTCCACGCTTATGCTTTTATTTAAGCACATGATGAGCCTAATTGATATCTTTTCTCTTTCTGAAAATGGCTAGCCTAGTTCTTTTATTTGGAGAATACTCAGTCGAGGCCTACTTGCTTTTCTCATCCCTGCTAGGCTGCAAATCTTTCAAGACGAGGAGGGATGTAAGTAGTAAGAAATGGGCTTCCCCAGAAAGTGGCCTATAAGTTGTAAGACATGGGTTGTATATTTTTAAAACAAAGCCAGCCAGCAATTACATTAAAATATCATTTTTCTGGATTTCTCTACTCTTATAAAAAGCAGAGTTGGTGATGATGGTGTGACTGCCATCCTGTAATATAGGTTGTCCAATCTATATCTAACGGATAGGAAGGAAACTATGACAATTTACCCGCACCCCTCTCCACATTTGTAGATATGGCCTTCCCTCATTTATCTTTTTCTCCCACAAGATAAACTACTCATACGAATGCATCTTCATGTTCCGTGCAACACACGGGCATCTTGCTAGTTAAGATTTTAAATTTCATTCATTTTTTGAGGAGATTTTTTACTTTCTATATAATTTTTTAAAAATTATTTTAACATGACTCGAAATTTAGTGATTAAAGGAGTACGGACCCCACCAAAATATGCAAAATTTCATTGAATTTTTTAATAGTGCCCAGAATGTATGGTCTATAATGATAATAAAAAGAATATGGGTTTCGAAATATCCTTAAGAATTAGCAAATGGGCTGTAAATTATTCAAAATAATGGCTAATGGGTTGTTTGTCGTTTTCCACATATTTGGAGGCTAACTTCTAGGCCTACTAGGTTTACGATGACGTTGTCCTAAAAAAAGTTTGACGCGTACGCAAGGCATTGTCAACTTAGTCAACACAGAGCAGTGACTGTTGGATATCCATCCAATGGCCTCCGCGCTTCTTCAATCTCTGATCTTCCTGCTCCAGCTGCCCAAACCAGCGCTAGAGGGACTGCCTGCTCCCTCCTCCCGTGGTCGGCTATGCTGTCACCAGGCCATCCCTCTACCCACCCGCAAATCCTGTTATTTTCTGGTGACGTCAGTCTCACCTTGCAGCCGACCAGTCAGCGCTCGTAGTCCCCTCAGTGTGGGAATCCACTGATGTGGCTTCGCCGCCTCTGGTTCGTTCCCTTCCTGAGCCTCGCCCTCGTCCACCGTGTTTGTGCTCTCGGCACGGCATGGTCAACATGGTCAACAAACAACAGCCATCGGAAGAGGCTGACAGTAGGGACCCACACAGGCAAGTGCCTCCTTATTACGCACAAAATAATGATTCCTCCACCTGACAGCTGAGCCCATCGAAAGGGCCTCTATATTTCGCGAAACAAACGTTCCTCCTGTTGACAACTCGGACCCACCAGTTATATCTTCGCACGCAAGGAAGTGCCTCCTTATTACGCACAAAAAATGAACACCCCCTAGTAGCTGGGACCCACCATAGTGGGAGGCTGATTTGTGGGCCTACTAATTTGACGTGGACGGAGGGGTTTGTCAACTTAGTCAATATGAACGATTCTAGCTCCAGTGACCGCATGATGTCCATCCAATGGCCGTAGTGCTTTTTCAACCTCTGGTCTTCTTACTCCAGCCCCCAAACCAGCGCCGGTCGTGCCACCTGCTTCTGCCTCCCATGGCCGGATGTGCTACCGCGAAGACCTCACAGCCCCCTACTACTCCCTCCGCTGGTCAGGCCATCCCTCTACTCACCCACACCCCTCGTTATTCTGCGGCGACGGTAGGCTCACACCGCAGTCAAACCAGTCAACCCTCATACTCCTCTCCACATGGGTATCCACTGCCATGTCTTTCCCGGCTCCGTGTCGTCCCCTTCCTAGGCCTCGCCGTCATCCACCGCCTTGGTGCTCTCGGTGCGGCGTGGTCAATGTGGTCAAAGAACGACTTCCATCAGAAGAGTACTCTACATGGAGAGACTGACAACTGGGTCCATGGCCGCAGCAAGGAAGTGCCTCCTTATTACGCGCAAAATAATGATCCCTCCATCTGATAGCAGGGACCCATCGGACGGGTCACCGTATTTTGCAACAAAAAGTTTCCCACCTGACTGTTGGGACCCACCAGCTACATCTTCACACGCAAGGAAGTGCATCCATATTACTGGCAAAAAACGTTTCCCGCCTGACTGCTGGGACCCACCAGCTACATCTTCGCACGCAAGGAAGTGCCTCCTTATCCTCCCTGACAGTCGGGACCCACCTGGTCAAAGCATACGTAGCATTGTCATTCTGGTAGTGAACATGTACGTACATACTAGTCGATCGGTCTGTCTGCAGGCTGCAGCGATGAACCGTGGCCGAGTAAGGAAGGGAACGTGTCGTAGTAGAGGCGCGCATGTAGCATGTCACGCAGTCCCGTCAATACCATGTACACGTATGCACAACCAGGGTGCAAGAAAGTAAATATGGCCATATACGTACATACGGGCAGGTCTCGAACGCCTACCCGCGCATACGTACGGCCAGGGCTCGTGTACATGGAGAGGCGGTGATGGCGTCCTATTCATCGGCGGGCAACCGGCTGGGTCAGAACGGAGAAAACAACGTCATGTTCACCCGGAGCCAAGTGACAGGGTCGGACACTAAAAAAAAGACACATCCGTGACATTTTGGGCCGAACGAAAAAAAAATATGTCATACATATGACACTTCTATGATGATAATTGTGGCAAAACCCGGTATCATCATAGATGTGGTGGGCTCCTACTTCTATGACAAAAATCATGATAGAAAATGGGCTTTCTGTCCTGGGCGGGCCGGAGACGCAGTTGCATGACATTCTTTGGGCCGTCCATGACGGAAAAAACCATGGTAGAAGCGAGGGGGAGGAAAATTTAGGGGAGTTCCCGGTTACGGTAGGAGGTTGGGGGCCGAGCCATGCGTGTTTCTCTCGTACACGTACGCGCGTGTGTGCGAGGCCTTGGCTCTAACTGAAGCCGAGCGAGGCGTTGGGCTCTAACTGAACCCGGATGATTGCACTGGAGGCTACGCGTTACTGAAGCCGAGCGATCGATTGATGGCTGTTAACTGAACCCGATCGAGCGATTCCTTGTCTACTGCTTCTAACTGAAGCCGGTCGATGGGATGAACAGTGAGCATTGCGGGGGGGTGGATGAACAGCGACCGGTGGCGTTGCCTCTGGATGAACAGGACCCCGTGGTGTGGTGGAGGGCTGGATGAATAGTAGACGGTGGAGGGGTGCCCGTGGAGGGGTGGATGAACAGGACCCTGTGGTGTGGAGGGCAGGATGAATAGTAGACGATGGAGGGGTGCCCGGGGAGGGGTGGTTGAACAGGACCCCGTAGTGTGGAGGGCTGGATGAACAGTAGACGGTGGACGGGTGGTTGAACAGTAGCTGGTGGAGTAGCACGCGGTGGAGGCTGGATGAACAGGAGCCCGTGGAGGCTGGAGGAGGTCGACGGTGGATGAACAGTAGCTTGTGGAGGCTGGAGGGGTCGACGGTGGAGATGAACAGTATCCCGTGGACTCCTGTTTTGCGGTACGCCACACCCCTCCCGATGAACAGGACCCCCGTTTCGACCGTAGCGCTCCAAGACAAGTCCGTTTCCTCCGTTTTGCGGTACGCCACACCCCTCCCGATCAACAGGACCCCCGTTTCAACTGTAGGAGGTTCGTTTCCTCTGTTTGGTGGTATGCCACACCCCTCCTGATCAACAGGACCCCTGTTTCGACTGTAGGAGGTCCGTTTCCGCCGTTTTGCGGTACGCCACACCCCTCCCGATCAACAGGACCCCCGTTTCGACCGTAGGAGGTCCGTTTCCTCGGTTGTGCGGTACGCCAGGCCTCATTTCCATCGCCTCTTCCGTCCAAGCCCTCCCAATGAACACGACCACGCATTCCGTTCCGACCCATGAACACAACGACAACGTTGTTTCTCCGTTCCGACCCAGCCATATACACGAGCCCTCGCCATACGTTTGCGCGAGTAGGCGTTCAAGACCCCGCCCATATGTACACATACGTGGCCGTATTTTCTTTCTTGCACCCTGGCCGCCTCTACTATGACACGTGCGCGCCTCTACATCAACCAGTATATATGTACATACACGTTCGCGACCAGAATAACAACGCTACGTACGCTTCGACCAGGTGGGTCCCGACTGTCAGGCACTTCCTTGCGTGTGAAGGTGTAGCTGGTGGGTCCCAGCAGTCAGGGGGGAAATGTTTTTTTCACGAAATACGGTGGCCTGTCCGGTGGGTCCCTGCTGTCAGGTGGAGGAATCATTATTTTCCGTGTAATAAGGAGGCACTTCCTTGCTGCCGCCGTGGACCCAGCTGTCAGCCTCTCCACGTACAGTCCACGTCCAATGGAAGTTGTTCCTTGACCATGTTGACCATGCCGCGCCGAGAGCACCAGGGCGGTGGACGACGGCGAGGCCTAGGAAGGGGACGCCGGGGAGCCGGGGAAGATGCGGTAGTGGAAGCCCGCGCACGTGCGGAGAGGAGTACGAGGGTTCACTGGTTCGGCTGCGGTGTGAGGCTGCCATCGCCGCAAGGCCTAGCCAGGAGTGGGAATAGTAGGGGGCGGTGAGGCCTCCGCGGCAGCATAGCCGGCCACGGGAGGCAGGAGCATGCGGCATGACCGGCGCTGCTTTGGGCGGCAGGAGCAAGAAGACCAGAGGTTGAAGAAGCACTAGGGCCGTTGGATGGACATCGTACGGTCAATGGAGCTAGAATCGTTCATATTGACTAAGTTGACAAAGCCCTTCATCCCCGTCAACTTAGTAGGCCCACAAGTCAGCCTCCCACCAAGGTGGGTCCCAGCTAGCCGGGGGAGTATTCATTTTTTGTGCGTAATAAGGAGGCACTTCTGGTGGGTCCGAGCTGACAGCGGGGGGAACGTTTTTTTCATGAAATACGGTGGCCCGTCCGGTGGGTCCCAGCAGTCAGGGGAAAACGATTTTTTTTGCAAAACACTGGTGGCCCATCCGGTGGGTCCCTGCTGTCAGGTGGAGGAATAATTATTTTGCACGTAATAAGGAGGCACTTCCTTGCTGCGGCCGTGGACCCAGTTGTCAGCCTCTCCACGTACAGTCCACGTCCGATGGAAGCCGTTCCTTGACCATGTTAACCACGCCGCGCCGAGTGCACCAGGGCGGTGGACGACGGCGAGGCCTAGGAACGAGACGAAGCGGAGCCGGGGAAGACGCGGCAGCAGATGCCCACACGTAGAGGAGTACAAGGGCACTGGTTCGCTGCGGTGTGAGGCTGGCCAGCGGTGGGAGTAGTAGGGGTGTGGGTGAGTAGAGGGATGGCCTGGCCAGCGGTGGGAGTAGTAGGGGACGATGAGGCCTCTGCCGCATCGCAACCGGCCATGGGAGGCAGGAGCACGAGGCACGACCGGCGCTGGTTTGGCCGGCTGGAGCAAGAAGACCAGAGGTTGAAGAAGCACTACGGCCGTTGGATGGACATCGTACGGTCACTGGAGCTAGAATCGTGCATTATTGACTAAGTTGAGAAAACCCTTTGTCCCCGTCAACTTAGTAGGCCCACAAGTCAGCTTGCCACTATACTGGGTCCCAACTAATAGGGGGAGTAATAAGGAGGTTCTTCCTTGCGTGCGAAGATATAGCTGGTGGGTCCGTGCTGTCAGCGGCGGTAACGTTTTTTCGCGAAATACAGAGGCCCTTTCGGTGGGTCCCTGATGTCAGGTGGAGGAATCATTATTTTGCGCGTAATAAGGAGGCATTTCCTTGCGTGCGGCCGTGGACCCAGCTGTCGGCCTCTCCACGTACAGTCCACTTCAGATGCATGTCGGTCGTTGACCACGTTGACCAGGCCGTGCCGAGAGCACCAGGGCGGTGGACGATGGCGAGGCCTAGGAAGGGAACGACACGGAGGCAGGGAAGACTCGACAGTTGTTTCCCACGTGGAGGGGAGTACGACTGTACGAGAGTTTACTGGTTCGTCTGCCGTCGCCGGAGAATAACAGCAGGTGTGGGTGAGTAGAGGGATGGCTAGGCCAGCAATGGGAGTACGGTGGGGCGGTGAGGCCTGCGCGGCAGCAGAGCCGGCCGCGGGGAGGAGGGAGCAGGCAG
The DNA here is from genome assembly GCA_034509565.1 of Triticum monococcum. Classification (NCBI taxonomy): domain Eukaryota; kingdom Viridiplantae; phylum Streptophyta; class Magnoliopsida; order Poales; family Poaceae; genus Triticum; species Triticum monococcum. The sequence goes on along the minus strand of CM067845.1, from coordinate 87,738,204 downwards.
TCCCGCTGGCGCCTATTTGAGCGGCTGGAGCGGGAAGAGCAGAGATTGAAGAAGCACGACGGCCGTTGGATGGACATCCAACAGTCGGCCTCTCCACGTACAGTACTCTTCCGATGGAAGTCGTTCCTTGACCACGTTGACCACGCCGCGCGGAGAGCACCACGGCGGTGGACGACGGCGAGGCCTAGGAAGGGGATGACGCGGAGCCGGGGAAGACGTGGAAGCGGAAGCCCGCGCGGAGAGTACGAGGGTTCACTGGTTCGGCTGCGGTGTGAGGCTACCGTCGCCATAGGGCCTGGCCAGTGGTGGGAATAGTAGGGGGCGGTGAGGCCTCCGCGGCAGCACAGCCGGCCACGGGAGGCAGGAGCATGCGGCACGACCGGCACTGCTTTGGGCGGCTGGAGCAAGAAGACCAGAGGTTGAAGAAGGACTACGCCCATTGGATGGACATCGTACGGTCACTGGAGCTAGAATCGTTCATATTGACTAAGTTGACAAAGCCCTCCATCCCCGTCAACTTTGTTAGCCCACAAGTCATCCTCCCACTATGGTGGGTCCCAGCTAGCAGGGGGTATTCATTTTTCGTGCGTAATAAGGAGGCACTTCCTTGCGTGCGAAGATATAGCTGGTGGGTCTGACATGTCAACGGGGGGAACGTTTTTTTCGTGAAATACAGAGGCCCTTCCGGTGGGTCCCAGCTGTCAGGTCCTCGCAAAAAAAGGGAAAGAAAATCAAAGACTTGGGAAGGCATACAGAACAAGTTAGTGTACCAGTAAAGAGACGTTGCCGAGTTTTAGAAAAAAGAAAGACGTGCTCCTGTAGCTGGTTCGAATCCAAACCTAGACTATGACTATATATGGTGCTATGCTACTCTGCAAGTAATGAAACTGACATATCCAACGTTCGCTTCTCGTCTTCTCTACTTACTCTGCCTAGCATCAGAAGCTCTGGCCGTAGCAACCATGTCCGCTGGCTGCTCGTCCACCTGCTCTTCAGCAGGCAACAACCAGATATGCGCCAAGTCGCAACCCGTACCATCGCCTGTGGGTCTCATCACACCCTCGTCGGCACGCGCACCGCAGAAGATTGCTCATCGCAACCCGCTGTCGTTGCTGTGGTGCCACTGCTGCAAATCACGCAGAGTCATCCGTCGCATCTCAACCACAATCCGCCACCCTAGCCGAGTCTTCTACAAATGCCCGAATCATGGGATAATAATATGTTTAAGTGTTGTTCTACTGCTTTCAGTTGCTCATTTTTTTAATAGTTTGGTTGATGATCTACCAATTTGATTCGTGCAGAAAAGGGAAGATTCGTGTGATTTGTATTTCTGGGAAGTTGCTGATGTGGGGGAATGCAACTACGCTAATTATTTGGTTAGCCGAGGAATCCCAATACCAGCAGGTTGGGGTGTTGGACAAGTAACTGAAGGAACAACAGAAGAGGAAGATGCAAAGCGGAAGGTTAAAGATGCAGTTCCTCTGATCATGGCCAAGCAACAGCTGCTGAACGGCCTTGACAGCAATGAGGAGATGAAAGAGCTTGTGAAGATAATGGGCAAAATCGGTGTGCTCTGTAGGATGATTGTCTCTTTATTTGCAGTGTATGTAGCACTCGTGATGTATTCAGTGGCTACAACATGAGCACTTTGCTGAAACTAGTAATGAATGAAACCTGTGTAGCAGGCTGGGCGTAGTGTTTTGAACATCTAATGATTTCTATTAACGGAAATCAGGTGGTATCCCCTTTTGCTCATATAAATAAATAAATAGCAGAGGCCCTGTCGGGTCAGCTTTATCCTCATTCGAAGACGTCGAGAAAATTGCAGTCCAACAGCAAACTATGTCATCAAATTCAAGTTTCACAGCCAAATATGAGTACAACTAAACAACAATGTCATCATGTTTTAGTTTTCATACAATCACCAAACACAAATCAGCATACATAACAAGTGATGTTCTCACAACAAAATACTAAACAACATGTTCATCAGGTTTCAGTTGTCATAGCAAACACAATTTCACATAGTAGATAAAAAACGTCTTCTGACAGGCAAATATGACAAAATCAATGTAATCATCATCCGCAGCAGCAGCGTCAACATCTTCGCCATCTGTATCAGTCTGAATCGTAATTCCCCACGGTGTCATCTTCTTCTTCGTCCTCACCGTCCTCGAACGTTGGCTTCTTCTTGATCAACTCTTGTATGTCCACAGCACGACAGGCAATCTTTTTGCCAGCATCATTGACGTGATGGTTCTCAAAGATATTAGGAACATCTGTGTTATCTTGTACATCAGGAGCAGTGTAAGCATCATCTTGTTGTGCAACTTCATTAAACGAATTCCTCTGTTCAAACCTTTGCAATACTCTCCAGTCATCGCTACGTGCAAATGTGTCTAACAAGAAAAATATCTGTGTTGCTTGATTTGCCAAAATAAAAGGCTCGTTGGTCTAGTACGCCGCCTTGACATTGATGGATTTGAAATAATCATCAGCTCTGGGTTTTGTGATCCTGGAAAACAGGTTATACCAACGACAGCACAACAGAACCACACACCAATGATCCTCGAAACTAGAGATATATTGCAACTGAACAATGTCTGTTATGTTAGCATACATTTTAGTTGTCTCTTTGTCATATGTATCCGTGCTCATGATGGCACTGTTTTGTGTCTTCCTGCCTTCATCTCGTGCAAGGGTGTTGTAGCGCACATCTCCAACAACGCAAGATTCATAATGTCTTACCCGAGTATCAGGACCCATTTGCTAGTGAGTAAAGGGCATCATCAACTGCCTGCCCATCCTCCCGCATCTTCTTAACCTATGGTTAGAAAATAGACAAGTTGATCATCTTATGTACTCAATATATTAAAAAAACTGACAGTGCACTTCAAAAGCTTACATGGTTCTTGAACCATTTCGCAAATCCTGCCATAACCAGTTTGTCAATGTTTCTTGGATTTTGCGGCAATAACTCCTCTTTGTAGATGCTGCACAACATAGTGATCGCGTCAAACATCTAAATATATAAGAATGTGCTGCAAGTTTGGTAGATTACGATGTATAAGCTGCAGTACTGCACTTACTTGATATAAGGTAGTATCTCAGGACAGTTATTCAACACATACCAAACCATTTTGTCCAAATCTTTAGGTTTGTCCTCTTGTCGACTCTTTCCTGTAACTCGAACAGAATAATCGAAAACATTGAGCCCGGGATTGTCTTGACCCACCTCTTTGCTAAGCTGATCAGCTGTTTCAATGTATTTTGAGCAGAATGTCAACGCTTCTGTAGCAATGTAGGCCTCTATAATGGAACCCTCGGGTCTAGCTCTGTTCCTAACATAGCCCTTGAAAGTGCCTAGCCGCCTTTCAATAGGGTACATCCAGCCATACTATACTGGACCTCTAAGTAGTGCCTCATCAGGTAGATGAACAGCCAAATGCACCATCACATCAAAGGAGGCTAGAGGATATATCTTCTCAAGGTCGCATAGGATAGTTGGTATCTTGTCTCTAAGATGCTCCAAAGCATCTATCCTAATATTGTTGGGGAACGTAGTAATTTCAAAAAAATTCCTACGCACACACAAGATCATGGTGATGCATAGCAACGAGGGGGAGAGTGTTGTCTACGTACCAACGCAGACCGACTGCGGAAGCGATCACACAACGTAGAGGAAGTAGTCGTACGTCTTCTTCCCGATCCGACCGATCCAAGCACCATTACTCCGGCACCTCCGAGTTCTTAGCACACGTTCAGCTCGATGACGATCCTCAGGCTCCGATCCAGCAAAGCGTCGAGGAAGAGTTCCGTCAGCACGACGGCGTGGTGACGATCTTGATGTACTACCGACGCAGGGCTTCACCTAAGCACTGTAACGGTATGATCGAGGTGGAATTTGGTGGCAGGGGGCACCGCACATGGCTAAGGAACGATCTCAAGGATCAACTTGTGTGTCTAGAGGTGCCCCCTGCCCCCGTATATAAAGGATGAAAAGGGGGGAGGCTGGCCAGCCAAGCTAGGAGGCGCAGGAGGAGTCCTACTCCTACCGGGAGTAGGACTCCTCCCCCCAATCCTATTCCTAATAGGATTCCCCAAAGGGGAAGAGAAGAGAGAGGTGGCCGGACCCTTTCCTAGTCCTAATAGGACTAGGGAGAGGGGGGAGGCGCAGCCCTATGTGGGCTGCCTTCTCACCTTTCCACTAAGGCCCATGTTGGCCCATTTGGCTCCCGGGGGGTTCCGGTAACCCTCCCGGTAATCCGGTAAAATCCCGATTTCACCCGGAACACTTCCAATATCCAAACATAGGCTTCCAATATATCAATCTTTACGTCTCGACCATTTCGAGACTCCTCGTCATGTCCGTGATCACATCCGGTACTCCGAACAACCTTTGGTACATCAAAATGCATAAACTCATAATAACTGTCATCGTAACGTTAAGCGTGCGGACCCTACGGTTCGAGAACAATGTAGACATGACCGAGACACGTCTCCGGTCAATAACCAATAGCGGGACCTGGATGCCCATATTGGCTCCTACATATTCTACGAAGATCTTTATCGGCCAGACCGCATAACAACATACGTTGTTCCCTTTGTCATCGGTATGTTACTTGTCCGAGATTCGATCGTCGGTATCCAATACCTAGTTCAATCTCGTTACCGGCAAGTCTCTTTACTCGTTCCGTAATACATCATCCCGCAACTAACTCATTAGTTGCAATGCTTGCAAGGCTTAAGTGATGTGCATTACCAAGAGGGCCCAGAGATACCTCTCCGACAATCGGAGTGACAAATCCTAATCTCGAAATATGCCAACCCAACATCTACCTTTGGAGCCACCTGTAGTACTCCTTTATAATCACCCAGTTACATTGTGACGTTTGGTAGTACCCAAAGTGTTCCTCCGGCAAACGGGAGTTGCATAATCTCATAGTCATAGGAACATGTATAAGTCATGAAGAAAAGCAATAGCAACATACTAAACGATCGGGTGCTAAGCTAATATAATGGGTCATGTCAATCAGATCATTCAACTAATGATGTGACCTCGTTAATCAAATAACAACTCTTTGTTCATGGTTAGGAAACATAACCATCTTTGATTAACGAGCTAGTCTAGTAGAGGCATACTAGTGACACTCTGTTTGTCTATGTATTCACACATGTATTATGTTTCCGGTTAATACAATTCTAGCATGAATAATAAACATTTATCATGATATAAGGAAATAAATAATAACTTTATTATTGCCTCTAGGGCATATTTCCTTCAAATATTCCTACTGCAGAGTTCCCTGAAGAATTGTCCCAACTCTGCAACTGCTCTGTATAAGTCAGGGCGGCCCAATCCTCTAAGGATAACAGGTAAAACCCTTTGAAGTAGGACGTAGCAGTCATGAGTTTTCAACCCTTGTACCTTGTTTCCATCTGCACAGACTCTCCTTTCAGGGTTGGAAGCAAATCCATGTGGGAATCTCACACGTGACAGGACCTCACAAAATTCTTTTATTTTTACCTTGTCCAATACGTACACAGCTGGTGCCATATCCCGTGGTTTACCTTCATCTTGCACCTACAAATCCTGTCTGACACCCAGGTGTGTCAAATCAATCCTAGATTTTAAGGTATCTTTCGTCTTGCCTTCAATATTAAGAAGTGTGACAATAATGCTGTCACATATATTTTTCTCGATGTGCATCACATCAAGATTATGCCGCAGATCCAAATCTTTCCAATACTCCAAGTCCCACAAAGTGGACCTACGGGTAAACAATAATCTCTCTTCTGCCCTGCCACGCTTCCTTTTCCCGCTACCATTATCAAGATGGTTTCCTGTTGTAATATGCCTGACCTTCTCTATTTCCACTTGCAACTCATCGGCGGTGAGCCTCTTTGGCGCATCACGGTTTTCATGCTTTGCACTGAACACATGTCTTCAGTATTTTCTAGGAAGCAGCTTGTCCTTGGCAAGGAAACAGTGGTGTCCAATGTAACAGATCTTGCTAAGTATTGCGTATGACAGGGGATTCCTGTCACAACGAACACATGCATTGTAACCATGTGTCGTTCGCCCTGACATTGTGCCCAAAGCCGGATAATCATGGATGCACCAAATTATAACAACACGCAGAAAGAAATCAGCTGGTGGGCTGCTATATAGGTCTCGAGTGAGAACACCCTTCCATAGCTGTTGAAGTTCCTCCACAAGAGGCTCCATGAACAAATCAAAATCCTTTCCAGGACTTTTTGGACCTGGGATGAGCAAGGCCATCGTGTAGTTTGATTCTTTGGTGCAGACATTTGGAGGCATTTTGTAAGGGATAACAAGCACTGGCCACATGCTATATGTGGCACTCTGGTGGCCAAATGGGTTAAATCCATCTGAAGCTAAGCCAAGTCTAATGTTTCTCGGGTCAGCAGTAAACTCTTTGTGTTTATCATTGAAGCTTTTCCACTCACTACCATGAGATGGATGACTCATTACATTCTGATCTCTGTACTCCTGGTTCCTAGAATGCCACAGTACATCCTCTCTTGTTTCAGCATCATGAAACAACCTCTACAATCTTGGTGTAATTGGAAAATGTCTCAGAACATTATGAGGAATCCTCTTCACAGCATCGCCATCTTTCCATCTTGATGATTTGCATTTCGGGCATTCACTTAAGTTGGCATAATCCTTCCGGAACAGAACACAATTATTCTTAGAAACATGGATCATATCATATCCAATTCCATCTGCACGAAGGAAATTCTTCATTTTACTGTAGGTGTGTGGCAGCTCAGACGCATCTGGGAAAGATTCACGGAAAGCAGACAACATCACATCAAATGATTTGTTGGTCATCTACTCAGATGTCTTCACCTGAAGAAAGGTGACCATAGCTGAGAGTACTGACAGCTTATTTCCTGGGGTGACAGCAACGTTGCATTGTTCCAACATGCGGGCCCATAGTTTTTCTTCTGCAGGTGAAAGTTTACAGAATGCACGAGCATTTCGTAGCATTGTTTCAATGTTGGTCAAACTCACTGGCTTTGCCACCACCACCTCCTCCTCCTCTTCCACCTGAGCATCAGGCAGATCAAGATGGTGATCTGCTGCTTCCACGTAGTCAATAACATTGACGTTCACAGCTTCACCATGATGAACCCACCTATTATATGTGACCGACATCCCATACAAGTGTAGATGATTTTGCATAGTTGACTGGGGTCTTGTAACTGAATTCATACAACTGCTACACGGGCAGAGCACATCTGATTTCGGACCACCGTACTCAGCTCTGATAAAGTTCATGAAGTTTTCAACCCCCTCGACATATGCAGCGGAGAATCTTCGAACAAAAGTTATCCAAGTCATGTCCATCTGTTAGACAGACAAATTAGTTCTTCTACTAGATATTATAGGAAAAATATATATGCTTTTTTATGAAGTCCAGAAAAAATACCTAGGTCGATGTCTAAAGCTATGGCAAGATATTTGGACGAGCAGATCTAAGTAATGAAATATATGTAAAGCTAATTCAGCAAACAGATTTGAGTGCCAAATTATGGCAGGCTGTTTCAGCAGTCAATGAGGCCAAGCACACAACCATTGAACTATCGAAGGCCATCGTAGCAACAAAGATCGAGTATAAAATGGTGTAGAGCTATTCACCTAATAGATTGGCTACTAGACCATGGCAATCTATGTCACAATAAATATATGGCAGGATATTTTAGCAACTAATTGGCCTTGGCATGCCATCTCAGCTAAGCAGATTGAGTGCAGAACAGGGCAAGGAAGCTTCTTAAGCAGAGCATATTGACAGTAAACTACTTTGGCAAACAATCAGATTAACAGCGTCTATCAGCTAACATTCAGCGCTACACCGACATGAACGGGGCCTCAGTCTAGAATGCGTGTACCGTGGGAGAAGCTGACTGACGTGCGTCTCCACACGAACGTCGCCAGCTGTGGCGGCGCTGACCGCCGTGCACCTCCACAAGAACGTAGCCAGAGGTGGCGGCGCGGCTAGAGGATGGCAGTCTACGAGAGCATACTGAGGGAGCGAGAGGATCGCTGAACTGCGGAGCCAACGTATCGGTGCGGCGGGGAGGGCGGCTTTGGCGGAGCGAATGGAGTGGATGGGGACAGGGGGCAGGGGGGTTTGGGGAATATTATTGGCTAGTTGGCCAAAGGGCGGTTGAATCGGATTTGGGGGGAATTTTCGGGTGTGGGGGGAGGATTTTCGCGCGGTGGGCGGGGGGAGTTTGGCGCATGGTCGGTTTCTCCAAGTGCAGTCCCACGTGTCAGTGAAGAGGCAAGCCGAAGCGCGTTCCGTTTGCGTGAGCCGTGTGCAGGACTGAACATGTGTGGGGTGCAATGCGACCGCGACAGGAGTGCTGTGAGTGTACCGCATTTTTTCCTTTTAAACTAGGTGCTTCGCCCCCACGAAAAAAATCTGTTGCTTCACGCGATCCATCGATACTACTACTAGTAATCCGGTAATCCCGACTAAAACGGGGCGGCCGAGTCTTTTCCCGCGCGATATGCTGGGAGGTTGGCTTAGTTGGGTTTTTTAGGACGAGTAATGCTACACCTACGAAATCCCAGTTACGTAATTAACATAATGTGAAACGTGTGAGCTGTTGATTGTAGATTGGGGGAGCGAGGGGCCCACCACCATGAAAATTAGGGGAGGAGAGAGAGAGGCAATTTACATTAACCCTTTCATAGGTTCCCGTAGATGTAGAAAGATGTGTCCGATCCTGCAATATAGGCCGTTCGATCTATATCTAACGGATAGGAAGGAAACTATGACAATTTACCCGCACTCCTCTCCACATTTGCAGATAAGGCTTTCCCTCGTTCATCCTTTTCTCCCACAAGATCTTGATCTTCCGTGCAACGCACGGGCATCTTGCTAGTACTCCTAGAATATGTATATTATTATGAAAGTTCATATACACCGGCCGAGATTAATGCAAACATGGCAGATTTTCATTACATTTCAAACTTTTATAGGATAAAAAAATAAAAGAAACCCGACCCTAAACCTATTCTACGGCGGCGACCGACGTCCTCCATCTGTGATCTCCATGTACGGGGGCGGGGTTCAAGACCCGTGAAGTGAAGGTGCGGTCTCCGGCGAGGAAAAGTAGAACACGGGAGACGGACCGGCCAGTTGGCACACCATGCCTTGCCGCCTCCCATGCCCTACTCATCCTCGGGGGAGTCCCCGACCTCAGCGGTGCCGGACGTTGGACGGCGGCAAGTAGGACGCGTGGCTGACGGTGCTCCCGTCGTCCGCCGCCAGCGTGGCCACCGCTTGTGCGGCGACTTCAGCGAGGGCGGCGACCTCGAGCTCCATCCCCGAAGACAAGCTCTCCCGCAGAGTGTTCGCACTTGCGATCATGGCGGATGTGGTTCCAGGAAGGAAGACGATGCGCTATGGTGTGGAGGTTAGCTGGGCGTTGCCGCTTTAAGTAGCGCATTCCGGTGAGGCCAAGCGTCCGGGTGCGTCATTAAGTCACCGGAGTTGTTCCTTGGGCACCGAGCCTCTTAATGACGACATACGAACGAACAACATGAATGGGGGCAGCTGGTGCCGGTTGGGAACGCACCGCGCGACGGTGCGAGGGGCGAGGGTTTTGGTGTGCCAGGGTAGTCAGCTGCGGTTGTGGCAACGTTGGAGATGCCCTTTGCTCACATGTGATCCCCACATGTCATTGAAAAAGCAAGACGACCCGGCATGGTCTCAGGTCCAGAGGATGCAGTTGGCCGCGCTACACCACTCCGCGGACGCGTCACGGCGCCCCGTGCATCCTCGACGAGCCGGGTGTTGGGGTGTGTTTGGATTGTGGCTAAAGTGCACCTTGCCACAATTTTGGTCATGACCAAAAGATTGGTCTTTGTTTGGGTGGTTGCCATTTTTTGGCATGCCAATGAACTCTAGCCAACTCTAGTTCATTTTTCTTGCCAATGTCGGCCAAATCATGGGCAACCAATACCTCAACCAAAATTTTGTTCACGACCCAAAGATTGGTCTTTGTTTGGATGGTTGCCATTTCTTTGGCATGCCAATGAACTCTAGCCAACTCAAGTTCATTTTTCTTGCCAATGTCGGCCAAATCATGGGCAACCAATACCTCAACCAAAATTTTGGCTACCCAATGCTTTGATGGGGCAACCTTGGGCAAAAACCAAACATACCGTTGGTTGTGCCACAGCACTAACGCCACCCTCGGCAGACCGAAACAGACCGTGTCTAGCAATGATATGAGCATGTCGCTCACCGTGGTCGCCGTGTCCAGAAACGGTGCTGGAGCTGCGCCCCGTTGTTGGCCCCAATGACCCACATGAACGGTTGTCGGTGGCGAGGAGGTCGTGGGCCAGCTCCTCCATTGGACTAGTCTGCGCTATGTCGTCCTGACGGGTGTGCCCCACATGTCTGTTTCCCTGTTTTCCTGGCCATATTCGAGCGTCAGTGCTCCGCGTTGCACATTAGGCCTTTCACTATGTAGGCCAAGCGAGACAACTTATTGTTTATTTGAGCCGTTCAAGTATAATCATGTGGCGTTTGCTTATTTCTCATTCCTCTCCAACCCTCTTCTCCATCGATCATGTCGCCCTCCAGTCGAGTCCATCCTCCCGCATGCCTCATTTGAACATTCCGCCGAGTATCATTCACATGTACCCACCGTAGTCCTCTTTCAATAGATCTCCGGACCCCGAGATGAAATCGAGAGGGAATGAGTGGGGGCACGTGATACCTAAGGCGGATTCAAAATTTTGAACCGGTGATCATAGCATCCGCAAATCATATATAAAGGGTATTCAATGTTCGTTTTGTTTTTGAACGTACAATATACTCCCTCCTATCCTTTCTACTCCCTCCTTCCATCTATATTGGGCCTAATGCATTTTTCAAGACCGCCTTTGACTATTGACAAGATTAATAGTACATGACATGTATAATGCGAAAATTATATCATTGGAAGCTCCTTTCACATACGAATTTGATGGTATGCTTTATTTAAGTTGCATGTCATATATTATTGCTCTACCTTTTGGTCAAAGTTAGCCTCGAAAATGCATTAGGCCCTATACAGATGGAAGGAGGGAGTAGTTTACATATAAGTTTTATGTGTATTCAAAGTATATCTACTTTGATAAAAAAGGTATCAACATTCAACAACGCCCAATCAATATTGTTAGATTCGTACGTACTCCTAGATTTGTACTCGAGATGGTTTCCAATTTGACTATTGACAAGATTAATAGTACATGAGATGTATAATGTGAAAATTATATCATTGGAAACTCCTTTCACATACGAATTTGACCGTATGCTTTGTGTAAGTTGCATGTCATATATTATTACTCTAACATTTGGTCAAAGTTAGCCTCGAAAAACGCATTAGACCATGTATGCTTTATGTAAGTTGCATGTCATATATTATTACTCTAACATTTGTGTAGGTTGCATGTCATATATTATTACTCTAACATTTGGTCAAAGTAGTATAGTGGGAGTGGATCCTCTGACGTAGGTATCCCTACCTTACCCTCCCTTTCGGTCACTTACTGGCGGACCCCATGCTTGCTAGGCCCCGCATGTCAGTTACTCAATGGGTTCAGCCACGTCAGAGGATCCTCATCCGTAGTAATACTCCCTCTGTTTTTATTTACTCCGCATAAAACAGAGGGAGCGGTGGTATAATAAATGACGCGGGCGGGGGAGGCGGATGGACGTCGGTTTGCTCTCAACTGCGGTCCCACAAGCAAGCGAAAACACAAGATGAAGCGCGTTCCATTCGGTGGGTGACGTGGAGGGTCCAGCGTGCCGGGCGGCAACGCGAACGCGACAAGAGTGATGTACAGAAAAACCGATTGACCGGTCTTCACCGGAACCACTATTCACACCAGAACCTTCGCTGCTCGGCCTACGCCAGCCACTGCCCTAAAACCACACCAAATCTCCAGCCCATTCCCCCACCTTTCAATCCCCTATCCCGCATCAAGCGTCCCCTAGTTCGCCGGAAACCCATGGTGTGCCGCAAGATCACTTACTACAAGATGCTAACGCCGGAGCGCCGTGCAGAAATCGAGGTGGCGGCCGGCGCCACAGACCTCCATTCCCAAGCTCGCTTTGCGGCGGGCCAATCCCCGAGTTCTCTGGAGCCAAGCTATGAGGAGGAGGAAGCCGATCCAATGTTCATGGCAGAGGTCGTGGCGCAGAAGGCCCCCGATGGGTATGAGACGATGGATGTCGACTTCGTGCCGGCGTCCGAGTCCCGCATGGTGCAAGCGGACCAGCGGTTCAACATGGCGATACTAAAGGAGGACCGGGAGGCAGAGCCTCAACTCGACGTGGAGCGCGCGCCATGCCGCTGCCATCGAGGCTCTCCTGTAGGCGGAACCGGATGTCGTGGATGTGAACCGGGCGGCGGAGGCTCAACTTGAGGCGGAGCGCGCGGATGCCGCTGCCATCAAGGCCCTCCTGCAGGCGGAACCGGACGTCCTGGACTTGAACCGGGCGGCAGAGGCTCGACTCGACGTAGAGCGCGCGGATGCCGCTCTCATCGACGCCCTCTTGCAGGCGGAACCAGACGTCCTGGACTTGAACTGGGCAGCAGAGGCTCGACTCGACGCAGAGTGCGCGGATGCCGCTGCCATTGAGGCCCTCCTGCAGGCGCAACCGGACGTCCTCGACTTAACCGGGTTGTGCTCTCGTCCGTGCAGAGCGCCCGCACGCTCCGCTTGAACGTGTTGCTGGAGGCCGAGGACAAGCACGGTACGGAGATACACGTCGGCAGCGACGGCTGGTTCGCGCCGGCAGCCAAAGACGCCAAGGCCGTCTCTTTCCGCGAGCAGTAATAGTTTTTCTTTATGTTGCTGTTTTCATGGATCTTTTGCTGTGTAAAAACATATATTTGTTATGCAAGTCTCCTGACTTGGGTCAGTCTACCATTTCAGGCTGTTGGATGAATATCCTACGTCTCCTAACCCTTCTTTCCTTCTTCCTCACATCTTCTTCTTCCCGAACAGACCACCGCACATGCGGTTGGATAAACATACTCTATGAACGAAAATTATGTGTCAGTGATAGGATGGCTGAGTTTAGTGTGTTCACATGCAACAGCATCTGTCAGTGAAGGTGTGTTCCCTTGGTTGGGTTTGCGGCGTGCAGGAGCGACTGTGTGAGGGTGCGGTGCAACCGCGGCGTGTAGGAGCGACCGTGTCAGGGTGCGGTGCGACCGCGATAGCCGTGCGCAAGTGTACCTCCTTCTCATTTTGAAAACTTTAGGCAAGCTTGGCAAAAATGTGTGGCGAAGTTTGGCAATGCAAGGCCTAGACTCAAACAGGATAAGTACGTACTCCCTCCATTTCTTTTTAGTACGTACTAGGAGTACTAGTGTTAAAAAAGAAAGGTTGGGTTTTCCTTCGCGGGATTTAATCGATACAAATCCTCGTTTCACATGTCAATTAATGCGTATTTTCTTCTCCAAAGACCAAAGGGCTAACCATCTCACTCCTCATCGCTTGATTAATGCAGCGCCATGCAAACCAACCTTCTCACTTCCGCATGCATGCAGGGAATATTAATGTCCTTGGTTGCTAACCCCATCAATTTTGCCTCGATTAGTGTTAGTGGCCCTTTCCAAATTGTAATTTTGATATACTGGCCTTGTGTACAAAAAAATGGAGGTAGTAACTATATTTGACTTCCTTCCCCATTGCGGTGACGTCGACGATATTTTTTTGTGGTGGTTTGGCGAAGTGCGTTCGACGAAGAACACCATTTGCATTCAGGAAGTCCTTTACTAGTACTACTAGGAGTAACTAATGCAGTGAGATGGCTTCTCGAAGAAGACGATGGAGAAGCGGAGTCAGCGAAGAGTGAAATGATGGTTGCTTCGTCCGTGCTTTTGTGATTTGACGCATCACTGCTTTGTGATTTGTAGTAGAAGGGACAGGGGAGTAGACTCTATGCTCTATACTATAGTACTACATGCGTCCAAGCATGGGAGAAAGAGGAGAGACGTTGCATTTTTCTATTCCTTCAATCAATCAATCACGGAGCTTCGGTTCCATCTTTTTCGCTTTGGCAACACCATCCACAATGGTTCCCACGATGCCAAAAGCTATTTTCACATTTGGCTACACATTGTGGATGCCCTCAACCATACCACTTGGTTTTGCTCCTGTGTGCTATCTATACAAATCTCAGTTATATTGATCTAAAAAAATATAGAATCGAGATTAGTAAAAAGGAGGTGATTTTGCCGCGCGGATGGCGGGGGAGGTTTCTTATTTGAGCAATGCTACATCCACGTAATGGTTTACGTAAAGTTACGAACTGACGTGATGTGGGACTATTTGATTGGATTAAAGGAAAGGATTAGGCCCACCCCACCTGAAAATCAGGGGGGCATATATAGATTAGATGGAAAGTATATGTAGCAGCTACGTAGCCCTTTGTAAGTCTAGGATTAGGCTTCTTATTTTCGGAGGACGTTGTCCTGGCGGTTTGCTAACATGCGGTCCCACGTGTCAGTGCTTTACCAAGCCGACCCGCGTCCCACATGAGGCAGAACAACTGCAGAAGCAACACGTGGTTAAGTTGAAGAAGATGAGGGAGAAGCGGATTCAGCAACGAGTGAAATGATGGTTGCTTCGTCCCTCCAACTTAACTGCGGGAAAGGTGCAGCTTTGTGATTTGACGCATCATTGCTCATTACTACGCCGGCGCCATGACTGGGGTGCTTCACCCCGGCTGCTCTGCATTGTATTCCGGTATGGCACGTGGACCCAGTAGCTTGATGTCCCACATGTCGGTGAAAGGGACTAGAAGATTTATGAAAGCGAGCGCTCCACTCTTATGGCGGAGGAGTAGACGACACGACAGCCGAGTGAACTGTCACTTGTACTGTATAGTACTAGTATAGTTTTGCTGTTTTGCACGATCCATCGATACAAACCTGATTAAACAGGAAAGGGCAGGATTTTTCCGGCGCGGTAGATGATACTGGCCATACATTTCAAAGGCAATTTTAATGTATGCAAACTGAATAATTATAAGTAACAATATGATATCTAGTAAAACTAAAAACACATATGATTTATTGTGTTAGAGTGTAGTAGTAGTGCTGTATTGCATAGTTGTTAGATGTAACATGAGAGAACATGTAGAGATTAGTTTTGGAGGGCCTACAGAGAGAAAAGCGTAATACGGTCACCGAACTTTAGAATAAGCTGATTACGGTCACTATATACGTTTTGCGGTGATTATACGGTCACTTGCTCACAGCTCAGCATCGGATTGCACTCTGTTGACTGGCCAAATAGTCTGCGTGGCGCCATGTTGACTAGTTAAATTGACCACGTTCGTTGTGGGTCCCACCTATCAGTTCACATAGGCAAAAGGTCAGATAAACACAAATTTACGCAGGCGCGACAAGGTTCCAACCCGTGCGCGGGAATCACCTAGTTGTGTATGTGTCTGTCAGCGCCTGATGTGTGCGCATGCACGTGTAGGTTGAGCAATTGAGCATGAGAGTGTGTGTTGGTCGTGTGGTGTACTGGTGTGTGCATGCATGCGTGCGTGTGTGCGTGTGAGTGTTGCGTGCGTGCGTGTGAGTGTTGCGTGCGTGCGTGGCTGCGTGTGTACGTGTGAGTGTTGCGTGCATGCATGGGTGCATGTGTTTGTGTGAGTGTTGCGTGGATTCAGTTCGTGTGCATGCGTGCGTGTGTGTATAATCACCACACCATCTCATGTGTGTTAAAACATGCGGCTCAGCATACCAATACAAGGCCACCTTGTCCGATGTGCCCGCGGTCATGACTTCGAACCACCGTCCAAATATTTTTGTTGTTGTTTGTTTTCATTCTTACTAGCAAGATTCCTGTGCATTGCACGTAACATCAAGATGCATTTGTATGTCTTGTTTATCTTGTGAGAGAAAAGGATGAACGAGGAAAGGCCTTATTTGCAAATGTGGAGAGGTGTGTGGGTACCTTTTTGCAAAATTGCCATAGTTTCCTTCCTATCCATCAGATATAAATCGGACGGCCTATATTGCAGGATGGCAGGCACACCATCATCACCAACTCTGTTTTTTATAAGAGTGTATTTTATAAGAGTGTATTTTATAAGAGTGTAGATGTAGAGTAGATACAAGTCGATAGGTGGGCATGATGGTAGTGAGATAATGTGATGCAACACTAGAGGTGCCACGTGGTGCGTTTAGCTGGTCAACTAGTCATGTCATGAGCAAATATAGAGTTGTACGGTGAGCCCGTGACTGCATAATAACCACTAAACATAAATGGTGACCGTAATGAGTGGATTCTCAAGTCCAATGTACGTATCGTGCTTTTGCTTCAAATACAATGATCGTCATTGCATATATCGCGAGAGAAAGATGAAACATGCCTGAATTTTCTGGGGGGCTTACTTTTAGAGGACCTGGAGATAGTTTTGTATGCATGCCTGAAAGGGCGTACAGGGGGGTATGCGATGGAGAGAGAGATGCTCTTCATTTCTCTTTATTATGACTAACTTTGTATATAGTATAAAAATATACAAATTCACAGTGCGGAATAAATATCATTGTGGGCACCATGCAATGCAAATTAGCGTTCGTACTCCTCCATATAACTTTGTAATGTTGTAATATGTAGAAACTCTAAAATATTTTTTTGGCCACACTTTATTCAAAAGGAATGTTGTATGCGAAATAAACGTGAAGAGAGGGCTTTTTAGATCAATGGGGTACGTGATGTAACATGTGTGAATGTGTAGTTGATGCATTTGGCAGGGCCTAGAGAAGTATGTGTGTGTATTACGTATTTGAGAGAGGCATGGATAGAGGGGCCGACAGGGGGGCGTGGGAGAGATACCACGAGAAATGAGAGTGGTCTAGAGAGAGAGAGACGAATATGACGTCACGACAAGAGATTCCATTCCGTTGAGTGTGTGTATGCAAGGGGGGAGGGAATAGAGGCACCAGGAGAAATTTTCTATGTGTGTGGTGTTTGTGTTGGTATTTGTGGGTGTGAGAAGATAATGAGACGTGGGGGCAGAGGGTGTGTCACCGCGTGAGGTCCGGTGGTTCGAGGTGAGGCCCTTCGTTCTGTTCCGTCCTGCGCCACATTGGTTGGCCCATGACGCATTTAGGAAGACCCATGGATGACTAGTCGTACAAGACAAAGATAGTAGAATTGTGAAGGACTCTGTGTCCACTGAAAAAGCCGCTAGGATTTGTAACCCTAGGTTCTCAGAATAAGGTAACCCCTTTATCTCTGATATTACTATTCATCCAACCTAACTTTAAGGGGCATCCTACAGAATGCTCTGCTAGAATCATACTCGTCGATTAGGAAGAGAGGTGTGAGACAATGCGTTAGAGAGAGGCGTAAAGATAATGTGCATACATGAGACACGTAGGCAGGTCCATGTATATAGAAAGGGTCGATGAGGATTGTGCATGTGTATGTTTGCGAGAGGAAGAGTGCTTGTGATAAAGGTTAGTGAAAACAGTTGTAAATGGTTACGAGAGAGAGGGAGGGTTATATCTAGAGCATGTGTGCGAGAAAGACACCTCGGGAGAGAGTGTGTGAGCATGTGTGAGAGACCACCGATGGACAGTGAAACTACACGTAAAAGGCTGCTCTACACATTGATTAAAGATATAAATTGTATCCAAATATTAGGATGGGATCATGATATTTGCAATTCGCGTAAGGAGCGGTCATTGATCCATCAGACATCTAGATTCTATCGAATTTGAGCATGTCTATGTTATTATTCGACACAATTGATCCACATAGTTAGTATTTTGAACTCCAAACAATGCATCGCTTTAGCAATCGAATATAAACGTGAGTATAGTTCATGTTGTGTGTGTAAAACAAATTATACATACGAAAGTTACACAATGGACATTATAAATAGCTACTACCTATGAACTAGCATACATTTGAATTCAACTTAAGGTGGTTTAAAAAAAATGAATTCAACATGAAGTCCATTCAATTATTTGAATTTTATATCATGGCATTTGTAA
This sequence comes from Triticum monococcum, assembly GCA_034509565.1. Lineage (NCBI taxonomy): Eukaryota > Viridiplantae > Streptophyta > Magnoliopsida > Poales > Poaceae > Triticum > Triticum monococcum. Next base: position 87,720,138 of record CM067845.1, on the reverse strand, counting down.
ACCATACCTAAATTATGGGGGCACCAATCTTTGCTCTGATTTTGTACATAATAGCATATGTAGTCGTGTACAAAATAGATTCAAATTTAGCTCCTCCATTCCAAAATAACCGTAGTTATAGGATTTTCAAGTGTCAAAATTTCAAAAAGAAGCGGATAATTTAATGAGGTTTTCAAACATACAAGGTCAAATATAACGTTGTATATTTAGGTCAATCCTCATAGTTCAAGAGTACTCTAAACGTGAATGCTTGTGTTTCAAAATTTCGAACGAAGCGCCAAAAGAGCCTCTACTCGCCCGAAACCGCGTGAGACCAATGTTTGGTAGTACAAGGAAATTACTTTTCTAATAACTCCGACCCGTGAAACCTACCGGCCCGACATCCAAAGGTCTAAACCGGGGTAGGTTTGTAGCTTCATCTAGACGCCACGCAACCGCATCTGAAAAACATTCATACACAATGGCGCCTAAGCACACATGCGCGCGGCCGAAATCGCTCCCGCCCACTATTTGGGACACCTGGGATTACCATCCTACCCCCGACCCGTAGTAGGTCCCAAATTTAAGAGGGGGGCAAACTTTGTACTTTCCCCAAATTTCAAACAAGCGTGTCCCATCTTCTGTTCAAAAAAGCCAAAAACAAGCGCGTCCTAGACCGAAACATGGTCCCCCCCCACCCGTCTGATTCCCCATTCATACTCCGTGGGCGCCAAAACTACCTCTCCACTAGCCGCGAAACCCGGGCGTCCTCCGTCCGCCACCCCATCCCACCCATCAACCGCCGCCCTCCTCCATCACGCCGGAGCCGATACCCCGACGTCATCGTCCACCACAACCTCAACCGCAATGCCCTCCACGGCTAGTAGTTGAAGCCGAGCCCAAGCCGTCCGTACCTGAGCCAGTTCAACCACGCCGTCCTGTGCCTCACCGCTGCCGCTCCAACTTCGCCACCCTCCACCACACCGAAGTTGTTCTTGCTACGCCGTCCTTCGCCGCCTCGGATCTGCTTCCCCTCCGCCGACATACGGCCACGGCAACAAAGTCAACAATTTGGCCATGGGTTCGTCCAAGCATGCACCCTCCAGAACACCGGTTTCCCCAGTAAAAACAAGAAGATCGGCGCGACATGTGGGGGTGACCACACCGGCAACCGAAAAAGGTACTCCTCTTCCCTTATTCGTGAAAATCTTACGTCTCTGCTTGCACGGTATTCATCCCACAGAAGACACTAGTTGACCGCTTCTTCCTGATACTAGATGTTCCAAGTAACTCGCGATGCACAAGGTTTCTCCTCATATACTATTTCACCTTAGCTAGAGGTCTTCGCCCCCCTGAATTTCAATTTCTGGCCAATTGATTCCCAATTAATGGAAGCATTCCCCGGCATAACAGGTGCTAGTACACCTATTACGCCGGGGAAGCAGCGCCTCGGTGTTTATCATAGGGGCGTGTGCGGCCTAGAGCTACTGGCTCCCGATCTGGAGGTCGGCCGGGATTAAAGGGATGGCCTGGGGGCGCTGCCAAGCACGGCGGTGGTGTGAGGTCGATGGGAGGGCGGGGCGGCGGAGGCAGGGGTCTGGGCCGGTGGTCGCTGGCGGTTCGAGAAAGATCATCAACAGTGACTGGCGGGGGTAGATGAAGGCCATCTGCCTGTTCCTTATAGATCGGACGGTTCCTTAAAAAAATCGACTGACCTATTTATTTTCAGTCGAATGTTATCTTAGATATGACCACATGTGGTGGTGTGCTGGAGGAGTACCTGCATTTCCTGTGCTCATATATTACAAAATCATATGGAGTAGAATCTAATTTTGTTTGCCATGCAATGTTGTAGAGCTATCATATGTCTCTTGTCATTTATTTTTCAGCCACCTGCTATCTGCTACTTTACAGTGCACTAGTTCTGCACACACTTCACCCTTACTCTCATTGTTGTGTTTTTATGCAAGGGTATTTCAGACTCTACTGCCATGAGAGAAGCCAAAAAGAAAAGAGATAAGTCGCTCCAGCTTGTTGTGCGGCTAGGCAAGACACGTTTCAACGCTTTAATGGGTGCAGTGTCAGTAGATGGAGACGGGGAACGTAGCTCTGGAGTTGATGACCTCGCTCGCAATGAACCGCCATCCCAGGTGCTTGCTTTAACTTCGCGGTGTCATATGTGGTTGCATGTTCCATATGGTGTCTAGCTTGTATTCGAAAGGCCGAAGTCGATAAGATAAGGAAAGATATTTTTTACATGAACCACCATCCCGTGAGCACCAGAAGACAAATAGCTAGTTAGGGCACTGGCCGAGCCAGTGACAAGCCTAGCAAAGATAGGCATCACCTAGAAGCCAACTAAAAAGCTGCGATGGTGGTGAAGCAGCCCGCCTCCCACCAGGCTCTCAGGTCCTAGATGATCATGCTCACCACTCCAGCTGGATGTCTAGATTGTATTGCTTCCAATTTGGTTAAATTGCATCTGCTTAGCTTACACATTATACCTTTGAATATGACATGCCTTTCTATTTTTGGTACATACTAGTACATCTGTGTATTAACCATGTTCTTACATCAAACTAATGTTCTTGTGTATCCCTTATCAATCACTTATGAAGAGGCAGGCAGGCAAGGGGACTACTCCTCATTTAAAGAATGCAGTGTCAGCCTCCCGACATGATTCTCAAGAAACAAAAATGCTACATGAAGATAGTGAGCGTAGCTCTGTAGTTGATTACAGCATTTCCCCTACACTAGCATCGCAGGTGCTTGCTCTAACTTGGCAGCGTGATATGTGGTTGCATGTTGCATATGGTGTCTAGATTGTAATTCGTCCAATCTGGTTAAACTGCATGTGCTTGTCTGTTTAGCTTATACATTATACCTGTTAATGTGACATTCCTTCATGTATTTAGTACATAGTACATCTGTCTATTAAGCATGTCCTTACATAAAACTATTGTTTTTTTGTATCCCGCATCAATCAACATGACGAGACACCTTTAGTATATGCAGTGCGATATTAGTTACATCTTTCATATGATTTATAGCATGCGCTGCTTCTAATTTGTTGAAATTCCATTTATGATTGGACGCTTTTAACTTGGCAGAGTCATATTGGTTGCATCTTTCATGTGGTGTCTAGCTTGCATTGCTTCTTATTTGCTGGAATGGTTTCTGCTTAGTTTACACAAACAGTTGTGAACATGCCATGACGTCCTGTTTTTCGTACATATTCCATCTTGGTATCATGTGTTTTCCTTACATCAAAGTAGTGATTGTCAGTATCATGCATGAATGAGTTCTCAAGAGACAATTTTATTGCTTTTTCTTGTCGGTTTTACTTGACAATTCAAAATCAATAAAGCGGAAGGAATTAGCAAGGCAGCGGATAAAGGTGCTCCTTCCGAACGGAGGGCCTCTACAGTTTCTACTCCTCCACACCTCCAAGATGATTTCCAAGACAACACATGCATAGACACTCAAGAAAGTTGTGTTTATGATGAGCACGTCTCCCCTAGTGCAGCATCACCTGTGCTCCCTCTAACTTGGCACTGTTATATGTGGTTGCATGTTATGTGTGATGTCTAGCTTGTATTGCTTCTAATTTTGTTGAATTCCATCTGCTTACTTTACACATTATACTTGAGTAAGACACGTGTTCCTGTTTCTAGAACATACAATATTTGTCTATCACACCATATTCTTACATCATATTACTACTGTTGTATAACCTGCAACAATCACTTATCATAAGACACGTTTGACTTCGGAGTGTGATATAGGTTACATCTCACATTCTTTTCTAGCTTGTACTACTAATTTGTTGAAATGGCACTTATGACAAGACAGTTTTAACTTGGTAGAGTGATATTAGTTGTATCTTTCATATGGTGTCTAGCTTTCATTGCTTCTAATTTGTTGAAATGCCTTCTTCTTAGTTTACACATCATAAGCTGTGAATATGCAATGCTGTGAATATGCAATGGCACTAATGACGAGAGACCTCTAACATGGTAGTGTGATGTTGTTTGCATCTTGCATATGATTTATTTCTTGTACTGCTTCACATTTGTTTAAACGTCATTTATGATGAGACACTGTTAACTTGGCAGAGCGATATTTGTAGCATCTTTCATATGGTGTCTACCTTCCATTGCATTGCTTCTAATTAGGTGAAATGTCTTCTTCTTCGTTTACACATCATAGTTCTGGTTATCTCTTCCGTCCTGTTTTTCATACATATTACATCCTCCTATCATGTGGTTGTCTAACATCAAAGTTCAGTTTGTCTGCATCACGCATCAATTTGTTCTAAAGAACTAAATTGTTATTCGTTTTTCTTTTCGGCTTGACTTAACATGGCACAGAGAAAGAGGAAGAAACACAGAATGGCAGGGAAGGAGAAGCGGATGAATCTTGCAGATTCTGCTGGTACTGATGGTGCAATAGAAGGTCAAAGTCCACCAGAAAATTCTACAAACACGGCATCCCATGCTACACGAGTTGTAAAAAAGACAAACAGAAATAAATAGCTGCCACCAAACAAGCAGAGACAGCCCTAGTTCTTGCAACACCTACCACAGTACTACCAGCTGCACGACGTACTCATGCGTCAACTGAGCTAGCAGCACGTTCCCAAGTACCCTTGCCACCTGACACTACTTCCCAAGCACTCTTGACACAAGACGAGTTGGCAATATCAGATGAACCTTGTGAGCTTCAACAGCAAGAAGGTAGTTGCTGGAGTCAAGTTACAGTTGCATGCTTCTTTATATGTAGTCTCGTAGTTTGATGTACACTAACACTTCCTATGTTTGTTGTTGGACTAGCACCTAGGCGCAAGAGGAAACAAACATCAGGGATAATGCTCGATAGGTTAACTAAATCTAGAGGAGGAAGAATGGAGATCCGTTTTGAGGTAGGTTTAAAAAGGCCATGTGATGCTACAGAGTTAGCCAAGTTAGTATCAGAGGCAGCAGTTGCTGTTAGGTGTCATGTACGTATCCTCCCAACATGGATTCAGTACAGGAATGACAAAGACGAAACCCAGTTCAACACCTTCCTCGACCATTTATCTGTAAGTATGGTTATGTATGGAAACTAGTAATATCGTCTTGCTCTGTCCAATACTTTCTAGGTTGCTGATATGAGACTCCCATAATTTTCAATAGATGAGGTTCAAGTTGGATAGCCAAGATGATGCAACCAGACAAGCTTGCACCCATGTTTTCAAGTCTGCTCTACGATAGTATCGATATAACTTGAGGAAAACTCACTTTGAAGGCAAGGCTAACAGCGAACTTGCCCAAGCATCTCTAGTGGAAAATATATCTGATGAATACTGGAGAGGCCTCGTTAAACACTGGTCCGATCCGAAGTATCAGGTACATTATATATATGTCATCAGATCACATGTTGAAGTCCTATTTACGCATGTGCCATACAAATCTATCTTCTTGTAGGTGAACTGTTCAAAGAACAAGGCCAACCGTACAAAAGTGAAATACCAACAGACGACAGGATCTCGTAGCTATGTTGCACACTGCGAGGCTCTTGTAATGAGCTGTTGTTTCACTCTTTTCGCTGTACCATATTATCAGACATATATTGACTTGTTCCAAATGCAGAGGAAAGCCCGCAAGGACCAAAAAGTACCTAAACCAAATGCTGTGGAAATCTTCAAGGACTGTCACACCAACAAGAAGAAGGGCATGACTACACCAGTCAAAGCCGCTGTTGTAAGTCCTTAATCCTCATGCCTTTTAACTACTACTTACTCTGACTTGTGCCTTGAACTGCATGGTTTGCAGCCAATGTCTATTACTCTTTTCAATTTTATACACAATTGTCTTAGCGTATCATTGCACCTTACAAGGTTTAAAAGAGAGGAGTGATGTTCCTTTCATCTTGACCCGTAATCTAGTTCCGTGCTGGACTTGCCCACACAACGTTACAATTGCCTGTTTGTCTGTTCTCAGTTGTTTTGTGATATGAATGACGTCATACTATGCTTACCGTATTATAAACTTCGTCTCTTCATCCTTAGCCCTCAATACAATGTGAAGAAATAGACAATACATTAGCGATGGTACATGGTCATATGTTTGGAACCTGGTTTTATTATGTACTTTGCAATAAAATACAACTAATATTTTACATGGGTTCACTAGAATAAGTTCTGTATATATACCAAAGCTATTTTGTTTGGTTTTGCTGCCTCCTTAATATCTTCTGTTCTGGTACTACTAATGTCAAACCTCAACTTTTCAGTGAGCTATGGAAAAAATGGTGGAACCGCCACCTTCTGAAGGTGGCGAGGCAACTATAACTGCAATGTCAGCTCTTGTTGCAGTGGGTCAGTACCTGTCCAATAACAGTGCCAAAAGCACGTTCCTGCGTAATACTGGGTTGGTTGTTAAGGCAATATCATCCAAACTACCTCATGATCAAGATATGCAAGCTCAAAGCAATGTTGTATCTGCGCTCCAGACACAAGTCCATTCCCTAACAGAGACCCTTTGTGAAACAAGGAGAAACACTGCTTAATGTCGTCAAGATATGCATGGTTTTGAAACCAGACTATCAGACATTTGCTATGTTGTTCAGGAGCCTAGGGGAAATGAAGGCGAGGGTTATGGTGCTCCATCGGACAATACAATATGAAAACGTAACAGTCAGGTCAAATGAACTGAGCTTCTGAACTTCTGGTGGTGCATTTATCTGCTAGACTGTTAAGTTTTATGCCAACCTTCCTTTTGTTATATAGTTGTAATTTGTTTTGGTGCGATACAAAATGTATTCTTAACGTGCAGCCACCGCCTGAAGAAAATAGCAATCCATTTTTGTATAGTGTAGGGTGTTCCCCATATTTGCACTGGTGGCGATCTTTGATGCCGAGTGGATGTAATCTATGCAATCGCCTTAATAGCCTAGCGTTCGTTTCGGCCTTATTTATTTCCTAGTCTTCTTTTTCCCTGGTTTGTTAGTGGTCGCAACTACCATGGGCCATATACGAGCCGTAGGATCCATGGGTCACCTATGGGCCGTCGATAAATGGGCCTGTAATCGGTGGGCCTCGGGCCGTCGGATAAATGTGTCTACATGGGCCATAATCGGGCGTAATTGGTATCAGCCCAGCACGGTAACAGGCCGTTAACAGGCCATAGGATAGCAAAGGCTTAATTCTGTCACAGGCATAACGGGTCGTTAATGGGCCAGAATATAGGACGGACTGGAAATGGGGCAACGGGTTAACAGGCCAGAAACGGGCCGACTCTTGCCATGGGCCGAATTTGGCCCATTAGGGTAACAGGCCAGTAATGGGCCGACTCTTGCCATGGGCCGAATTTGGCCCATTAGTGGAATAGGCCAGTAACGGGCCGGAAGTAATCGAGGGCCGAAAAGGAGCCCAAGAACGTATGGGCCGTCAATAGGTCGAAAGCTAACACAGGCTGGAAACGGCCCATGTAAATCACGGGCCGTTAACGGGTATAAAGAAAATTACTGTTCATTATGGGCTAGACTCACCGTGGGACTGTAATGGGCCGAAAGATACGAAGGCCTCATATGGGCCGAAAGACGTCGTGGGCCATACATGCGCCAAAAGTGAAATGGGCAGGTATTAGATTCGACGGCCCACATGACGTTGTTGGGCCGATTTCCTTTAGGGCCTAACGGGCCGTGAGTTAACGGGCCGTAAAATGGGCTATTTGCAAAGAGACCGTTAACAGGCTTTTCATGGGCCAGCCCGTTAACTTTTGACCAAGTCAAACAGGCCGGCTTTGTAAGCTAAATGGGCCACTGTTGGGCCGTGCCACATGTCGACATATCATAGGTGCCTATCTGACCCACTAACGAGCTGACACGTGTTTCGCCCGACCAATAAGAATTTTACATGTGGAAATTTCCCATTTGTCGGGGCTGTTAACGGGTTATCGGATCCAAAACCCGACCCGGTAGCTTAACGGCGTTCCGTTACGGTGGATGCCACGTGTCGGTCACCCTTGACGGAAGCACTTCTGTGACGCGCGATTTATCGTCATGGAAGTGGACACTTCTGTGATGATAATTTTGGTAATGGCATGGAACACTTCTACGACAGCACAGGTATGACTATCTTGATTCTGTCATAAATTTGTCATGGATGTACATGCATGACAAAAAAGCGACCTACTATGACAAAGACGTATCATCACGGAAGTGTATTTTTTTGTAGTGGGAATGCGTCCTGTTCATTGGGATGCAACAAACTGGGTCGGAATGGGTCATGTTCAATGGGAGCCTACTGCCTTGGACGGAACAACCGGAACAGGGTCTGGCTGTAATGCCCCGGACACACCCGCCAGTGGTCGTTACTCCTGGCGGGATCTAAACTAGCCCCACAGATCAATACTAGTCTTTTCTGCGAACTTTGTCCTCACTCGTGCGCACCCGGGAGCAACTGTCGGTGTTCTGGGAATGGGGGTCCCCAAACTTGCCTGCCAACGGCCCATGACGTGGCTTCTCAAGCGGCCTGGTACAGCCCATCTTCAGCAGCAAACACTCAAGACCCTCACGAGGGGCCAAGCCTCGCGAGTCAGACGACACAAGACCTCCTCAGGGGCAGCCTTGCTAGGCTGGCTCGCGAGGAGCGGAGAGATCAAGGCGAGGGGCACCTCATGAGGTTCCCGTGACATGAGCCATGACGACCAAGGCCAGGTTGGTGCCAGGCGGGCGCCAGCGGGCGCAGAGCACCAGTTGCCTCTTTGCTGCTAAAGGAGCAAGCGCAGGCGAGGAGTCCCGAGGCATCAGGCAAAGATTTCCATATCAGTGCAACAAGACCAAGACCAGTAGGATGGCAGGACGGAGGTCATCGCGGAGCCCATGACGGCATCACCACTAGAGCCTTTGGCAGGCTAAGACCACCTTTTGTCAGGATAGCTTGTACTAGCTGTCCCCCTTCGAATTGGCCGTTGTGGGATCCCTTCCCGCCTAATATTTAGGAAGAGGACCAGGGCCTCTATAAATAGGGCTAGCCACCACCATAGGAGGGGATCGGATCTAGTCCACCCTCATACGCACCAGCTCACCGAGCTTAAGAACACCTCTCCTCAGGAGGTGGTTCTTCCCTTGTACTTGTTCATCCTCAGCCTACAAGGCAATCCACCACACCACACTGGAGTAGGGTATTACACCACATCGGTGGCCTAAACCAGTATAAACTCTTGTGTCCCTTGTTCTTCGGGTTCGACGAGCTGAGTTTTGAGATTGTAGTGAGTGAGTGAGCTAGGGGGAAGGAGAGTGAGTGATCTGAGTTTTGGGATCGTGCGCACCCCAGAGTTCGAACCTTAAGGGTTTTGCCAGAACCCGAAATCCGACAGCAACTTCCCAGTCGGTCACCCATCCTGAAACTTCGCCAAGATGAGCATGCTTAACTTTGGAGTTCTTTCTGAATGGGCTCCCGAAAAAGAAGGAATTCCTTATTGATATGAGTAGTCTATCATCCCTAATAAGCTAGGCTATCACATACACCCCCACTTAGAGGAACTGACGTCCTCGTCGGGCCACAGGAACGTTCCCCCTTGGCACATATGTTTGTGCATCCAGTCTGGTACATGTGCCATGTCGTGTGCCACGACGGGTCACAAACATCATGAACAACATGACCGCATACCTGTCCGCAAACATCCGTTTAACCGCGAGGGTCGGCTCTGATACCAACTTGTAACGCCCCGGACACACCCGCCGGTGGTCGTTACTCCTGGCGTGATCTAGACTGGCCCCACAAATCAATACTAGTCTTTTTTGCGCACTTTGTCCTCCCTCGTGCACACCCAGGAGCAACTTCCCGGTTGGTCACCCATCCTGAAACTACGCCAAGCTGAGCACGCTTAACTTTGCAGTTCTTTCCGAATGGGCTCCCGGAAAATAAGGAATTCCTTATTGATATGAGTAGTCTATCACCCCTAATAAGCCAGTCTATCACACTGGCGTACCGCAAAACGGAGGAAACGGCCTTGTGTTCGACCGTGTATGGTCGAAACAGGGTCCTGTTCACCGGGAAGGGTCTGAGGTACCATAAAACGGAGAAAACGGACTTCTCTTTGACCTCTTACGGTCAAAACGGGGTCTTGTTGATCGGGAGGGGTGTGGCGTACCGCAAAACGGAGGAAACAAACTTGTGTTGGAGCGCTACGGTTGAAACGGGGGTCTTGTTCATCGGGAGGGGTGTGGCATACCGCAAAATGGGACTCAACGAGCTACTGTTCATCCACCGTCTACTGCCTCGCTCCAGCCTCCACGGGCTACTGTTCATCCACTGCCGACCTCCTCTAGCCTCCACCTTCGACTATTCATCCACGGTGTCTCCCTCCTGCCTCCGCCAGCTATTGTTCATCCACAGGCTCTTGCTCATCCAGCCTCCACCGCTCCTCCACCAGCTATTGTTCGACCAACCCTCTCCATGGGATCCTGTTCAAGCACCCCTCCATGAGCTACTGTTCATCCAGCCCTCCACCGGCTACTAATCAACCAACCCTCCATAGGGTCCTATTCATCCAGCCCTCCACGGGGTCCTATTCATCCGCCCCCAACCGGCTCGATCGATCAGGGTCCTGTTCATCCAGCGGCAACGACCTCTACTACCACGGGGTCCTTTTCATCCAACCCCCACCAGGAACTGTTCATCCAACCCCCCGACAATGCTCACTGTTCATCAAGAGGCAGCAGGTTCGATCGGCTACAGTTAGCAGCAGTAGCGAAGGAATCGCTTGATCGGCTTTAGTCAACAGCCAGGGATCGATCGATCGCTCGGGTTCAGTAATGCATAGCTTGCAGTGCAATTGCTCGGGTTCAGTAGGCAAACGCCTCGCTCGGGTTCAGTTAGAGCCCAACGCCTCGCACCCATGCGCGTATGTGTACGAGAGAAACATGCATCGCTCAGCCCCGACCACCCACCGTAACCGGGAACTCCTCGATATTTTCCTCGCCCTCGCTTCTACCATGGTTTTTGTCATGGACGGCCCAAAGAATGTCTTGCAGCTGCGTCTCTGGTCTGCCTAGGACGAAAAGCCCATTTTCTGTCATGATTTTTTGTCATAGAAGTAGGGGCCCACCACATCTATGATGATACTAGGTTTTGTCACAATTATCATCATAGAAGTGTCATAAGCATGACAGAAAAAAAATCGTCTGGCCCAAAATTTCACGGATGTGACTTTTTTTGTAGTGAATAGGAAAGGAGATGCCCTTTGATTCACATCATATGATTTTTTTTCCAATGAGTCTAGGCTAATGTTTTTTTCCTATGGAATGTGGAGGATAGGAAGAATTCCTCCATAGGAATAGGATCCCATTCCTACAAACCAAAGGGCTCTAAAGGAATTTTTTATATAGAAATCTTATCCTATGAAATTCCTACAAGATTCCTCTAAACCAAAGGAGGCCTTAATGGCATTTTCATATTGTCAATGTAGTGCCAATTATAACACAATATACGCTGTTGTTAATCATATGCCACTGCAAATAACTGTCACTGTTTAAATAACCGTATTTCATATTTGTGCAAACAGGGATGTCTGTCTCCATGTCGTTTCTATCTATGCAATCAAAAGTACACACCTCGGTTTTAGTAGAACTGCACAAAATGAGATGGCTATTCCTACCTGTCATCATCTAACCTCCCAGCTTCCAGGTATTCCTACATTGGTAGTAACTAGGTAGAATGACCAACGCAATCTAAAAGAAGCTAATTCGTACGTTTACTTCCTGATTGCAGTGGAGGGACGAGCGAAAACAACCGCATCCTAGTCGGGAATGCACTTTCTCCCAGCTCATGGATGGACAGAGGACTAGCTGGCACGGCTGCACGGAGGTTTTTGGGACAGGTGTGTGGACAAGAGGCATTGTGGTCTGCTTATTTCTGCAAATAGCGGTGCTTAAATTTAGTGGAACTGCCCAAGAAGTTCAGATGGACAGTACACTGCATGGTTCAGTTCAGCATTCCAACAGAGAACACAATTATAATTGGTTATTCTGGAATGAGAGAACCTAACCCTGGATGGTGGAACAAGAAAAACTAGAGTGAACTCCATGAAATTAAAGCCTGCCTGGGGAGGCCCTTTGCTCAGAGAAGCCTTGCTTGATTTTTCCTCATTTGTAAACCTTCTCACAACTTTGTCTTTTGCTGTGAACTAGTAAATGTATGTTATGTTCTATTAAACATTGAGATGTATCAAATTGCTTAACTTATGCTTTTCAAGTATTTTATGAAGCCGAGTTTAATGTGAATGTTCCACATGAACACTGGACTAGCGTGTCAAAGTTTGGAATTTACATTGTGGCCTCAGTTAATTGGTCGATAGCCGACTTTTCTAGTGTTGAAGCGAGCTGAGCCAATGTGTCGCATTTTGCATAACTGCTTACAAGTGGGGTAGCACCAACAGTGTTTACAAGTACTTAACCAGCCTTACATACCCTATGTATATGTCGGTGCACAGTTCTTGAACAAGTACTCTATTTCATCAAACACAAACTACTCGTATGATAAATCGTGACAACTTATGTCTTACCATGCCATATTACATGAAAAAACTAGTGAGGACGCATGTGTTTTGGCAACAATTATGATGGTTGTCACATGATTCACGGGAACAAAAAAGTATCGGTAGCGGATTCACACAGAGTACTAGACCTAGAGGGCTCGATGATAGGCAAGGTTCGGATAATTAGACACAATCCAAACTACTTTTAAACACTAGCTGGGCCAACTATTTCATGCCTCGATCTAATTTGGGATGGACACAAGATGGACCTTGCCATGAACATCATCGAGGACGTCCGACGGCAGCTCAATCCTATGAACCTTCCTGAAGATAACCTTGTGGCCTTGCCACTCATAAGCTTGTTTGTGGAGGCATGCCATGTCATCTTCCTGTGTAAGCTTGACAAGAACAATATGCCTCACAAACAAAGGAGTAGCTTTGAACTTCTTGTGCTTTAGTACACCCTGGACAACACGCCTGACAACAGTGTGGCTGGAATACATCTCGACTTTGGTATAAGTGCAAATGGCTTCCAGGATCCAACAGCCTAAGAACTTAGTTTTCCCAGTGCGTATATTCAAGTCATCCGCCTCATGACGAGTGACATGTACAACCACACAATCCTTGTCTGCATCAAGGCTATAATTGAAACAGAAACGAATTCTGAATTATTTTCCAATATAAGAAACACAAGTTATTTAAACCACTATGTAGAGTCAAAAGTATGCATGAGAGGGAAGGTAGCATGGCATCGAAGCTAATAAAATTTTGCATTATTTATCACCACATACTTAGATGAAAACCACAATCGAGATCGGCAAATAAGAAAATCACCTTGGGCAGCTCTGCGGGGGGACACATCCTCGAAGGGGGAAAACTGCTCCTGCAGGGCCACGGGGGTTGTAACCTCAAACCGGGCGTTGACCATCTCAGTAGTGGCTGTGAGCGTATTTGGGGTCGGCTCAGTGGCAGCCTCCATCTTCTTGGAGCTCTCTGTCTCGTGGGGATTAGCCTCTCGCGTCTGCTCCAACATTAGCAGATCTTTGCATGGTTCTCCTTGGTCCATCATGAAACTGACGAATGCTAGGAGACAACTAAAAGGAAAACATAATCGCAATGACAATGAAACAAAAAAGAGAGTGGGGATTGGTTACTACTTTGCAAAACTTCTTTTCTCTGAAAGAAAATATACCAACATCACAGATCTGCTTACCTTCCCTTTGTTGGGAGAGAAGAACAATGGCAGATGCGTGTTGGAGAACGTTGTAGAAAACAAAAAATTTCCTACGGTTTCACCAAGATCCATCTATGAGTTCATCTAGCAACGAGTGATCGGATGCATCTACATACCTTTGTAGATCGCAAGCGGAAGCATTCACTAGAACGTGGATGATGGAGTCGTACTCGCCGTGATCCAAATCACCGATGACCAAGCACCGAACGGACGGCACCTCCATGTTCAACACACGTACGGAGCGGATGACGTCTCCTCCTTCTTGATCCAGCAAGGGGGAAGGAGAGATTGATGAAGATCCAGTAGCACGACCGCGTGGTGGTGGATGCAGTTGTCACGTGCAGCAGGGCTTCGCCGAGCGTCTGCGCGAGAGGGAGAGGTGTAGCAGGGGAGAGGGGGGCGCCAAGATGCAAGGGTGCGGCTGCCCCCTCCCCCCCCCCCTTTATATAGGCCCCTGGGGGGCGGCCCTTGGGAGATCCAATCTCCAAGGGGGGCGGCGGCCAAGGGGGGTGGAGTCCCCCCCAAGGCAAGTGCCCCCCCCACCCTAGGGTTCCAACCCTAGGCGCAGGGGTGGGCCTAGGGGGGCACACCAGCCCACTAAGGGCTGGTTCCCCCTCCCACTTCAGCCCATGGGGCCCTCCGGGATGGGTGGCCCCACCCGGTGGACCCCCGGGACCCATCCGGTGGTCCCGGTACAATACCGGTGACCCCGAAACTTTCCCGATGGCCGAAACTGCACTTGCTATATATAATTCTTTACCTCCGGAACACTCCGGAACTCCTCGTGATGTCCGGGATCTCATCCAGGACTCCGAACAACTTTCGGATTACGGCATATACATATGTTTACAACCCTAGCGTCACCGAACCTTAAGTGTGTAGACCCTACGGGTTCGGGAGACATGTAGACATGACCGAGATTGCTCTCCGATCAATAACCAACAGCAGGATCTGGATACCCATGTTGGCTCCCACATACTCCTCGATGATCTCATCGGATGAACCATGATGTCGAGGATTCAAGCAACCCCGTATACAATTCCCTTTGTTAATCGGTATGTTACTTGCCCGAGATTCGATCGTCGGTATCCCAATACCTTGTTCAATCTTGTTACCGGCAAGTCACTTTACTCGTACCGTAATGCATGATCCCGTGACCAGACACTTGGTCACTTTGAGCTCATAATGATGATGCATTACCGAGTGGGCCCAGTGATACCTCTCTGTCATACGGAGTGACAAATCCCAGTCTTGATCCGTGTCAACCAAACAGACACTTTCGGAGATACCCGTAGTATACCTTTATAGTCACCCAGTTACGTTGTGACGTTTGGTACACCCAAAGCACTCCTACGATATCCGGGAGTTACATGATCACATGGTCTAAGGAAAGGATACTTGACATTGCAAAATCTCTAGCAAACGAACTATACGATCTTATGCTATGTTTAGGATTGGGTCTTGTCCATCACATCATTCTCCTAATGATGTGATCTCGTTATCAATGACATCCAATGTTCATAGTCACAAAACCATGACTATCTGTTGATCAACGAGCTAGTCAACTAGAGGCTTACTAGGGACATGTTGGTGTCTATTATTCACACATGTATTACGATTTCCGGATAACACAATTATAGCATGAATAAAGACAATTATCATGAACAAGGAAATATAATAATAATGCTTTTATTATTGCCTCTAGGGCATATTTCCAATAGTCTCCCACTTGCACTAGAGTCAATAATCTAGTTACATTGTGATGAACCGAACACCCATGGAATTCTGGTGTTGATCATGTTTTGCTCTAGGGAGAGGTTTAGTCAACGGATCTGCTACATTCAGTTCCGTATGTACTTTACAAATATCTATGTCTCCATCTTGAACATTTTAACGAATGGAGTTGAAGCGACGCTTGATGTGCCTGGTCTTCTTGTGAAACCTGGGCTCCTTGGCAAGTGCAATAGCTCCAGTGTTGTCACAGAAGAGTTTGATTGGCCCCGACGCATTGGGTATGACTCCTAGGTCGGTGATGAACTCCTTCACCCAAATTGCTTCATGCGCTGCCTCCGAGGCTGCCATGTACTCCGCTTCACATGTAGATCCCGCCACGACGCTCTGCTTGCAACTGCACCAGCTTACTGCCCCACCATTCAAAATATACACGTATGCGGTTTGTGACTTGGAGTCATCCAGATCTGTGTCGAAGCTAGCGTTGACGTAACCCTTTACGACGAGCTCTTCGTCACCTCCATAAACGAGAAACATTTCCTTAGTCCTTTTCAGGTACTTCAGGATATTCTTGACCGGTGTCCAGTGTTCCTTGCCGGGATTACTTTGGTACCATCCTACCAAACTTACGGCAAGGTTTACATCAGGTCTGGTACACAGCGTGGCATACATAATAGAACCTATGGCTGAGGCATAGGGGATGACGCTCATCTCTTCTATATCTTCTGCCGTGGTCGGACATTGAGCTGAGCTCAATTTCACACCTTGCAACACAGGCAAGAACCCTTTCTTAGACTGATCCATATTGAACTTCTTCAATATCTTATCAAGGTATGTGCTTTGTGAAAGACCTATGTGGCGTCTTGATCTATCTCTATAGATCTTGATGCCTAATATATATGCAGCTTCTCCAAGGTCCTTCATTGAAAAACTCTTATTCAACTAGGCCTTAATGTTGTCCAAGAGTTCTATATCATTTCCCATCAAAAGTATGTCATCTACATATAATATGAGAAATGCTACAAAGCTCCCACTCACTTTCTTGTAAACGCAGGCTTCTCCATAAGTCTGTGTAAACCCAAACGCTTTGATCATCTCATCAAAGCGAATGTTCCAACTCCGAGATGCTTGCACCAGCCCATAAATCGAGCGTTCGAGCTTGCACACCTTGTCAGCATTCTTAGGATCGACAAAACCTTCCGGTTGCATCATATACAATTCTTCCTTAAGGAAACCATTAAGGAATGCCGTTTTGACATCCATTTTCCATATCTCATAATCATAGAATGCGGCGATTGCTAACATGATTCGGACGGACTTTAGCTTCGCTACCGGTGAGAAAGTCTCATCGTACTCAACCCCTTGAACTTGTCGATAACCCTTAGCGACAAGCCGAGCTTTATAGATGGTCACATTACCATCCGCGTCTGTCTTCTTCTTAAAGATCCATTTATTTTCTATGGCTCGCCGCTCAACAGGCAAGTCAGTCAAAGTCCATACTTCGTTTTCATACATGGATCCTATCTCGGATTTCATGGCTTCTAGCCATTTGTCGGAATCCGGGCCCGCCATTGCTTCTCCATAGTTCGAAGGTTCACCGTTGTCTAAAAACGTGATTTCCAAGACAGGGTTGCCGTACCACTCTGGTGCGGAACGTGTCCTTGTGGACCTACGAAGTTCAGTAGCAACTTGATCTGAAGTTTCATGATCATCATCATTAACTTCCTCTCTAGTCGCTGCAGGCACCTCAGGAACATTTTCTTGAGTTGCGCCATTTTCCGGTTTAAGAGGTAATACTTCATCAAGTTCTACTTTCCTCCCACTTACTTCTTTCGAGAGAAACTCTTTCTCTAGAAAGGATCCATTCTTGGCAACAAAGATCTTGCCTTCGGATCTGAGGTAGAAGGTATACCCAATAGTTTATTTAGGGTATCCTATGAAGACGCATTTTTCCGACTTGGGTTTGAGCTTTTCAGGTTGAAGTTTCTTGACATAAGCATCGCATCCCCAAACTTTTAGAAACGACAGCTTAGGTTTCTTCCCAAACCATAATTCATACGGTGTCGTCTCAACGGATTTCGACGGAGCCCTATTTAAAGTGAATGCGGCAGTCTATAAAGCATAGCCCCAAAAACATAGCGGTAAATCGGTAAGAGACATCATAGATCGCACCATATCTAATAGAGTGCGATTACGATGTTCGGACACACCATTACACTGAGGTGTTCCAGGCGGCGTGAGTTGTGAAACTATTCCACATTTTCTTAAGTGTGTGCCAAATTCGTGACTCAAGTATTCTCCTCCACGATCTGATCGCAAAAACTTGATTTTTTTGTCACGTTGATTCTCAACCTCACTCTGAAATTCCTTGAACTTTTCAAAGGATTCAGACTTGTGTTTCATTAAGTAGACATACCCATATCTACTCAAGTCATCAGTGAGGGTGAGAACATAACGAGAGCCACCGCGAGCCTCAACGCTCATTGGACCGCACACATCAGTATGTATGAATTCCAATAAGTTGGTTGCTCGCTCCATTGTTCCTGAGAACGGAGTCTTGGTCATTTTACCCATGAGGCATGGTTCGCACATGTCAAATGATTCATAATCAAGAGACTCTAAAAGTCCATCTGCATGGAGCTTCTTCATGCGTTTGACACTTAGGTGACCAAGGCGGCAGTGCCACAAGTATGTGGGACTATCATTATCAACCTTACATCTTTTGGTATTCACACTATGAACATGTGTAGCATTACGCTCGAGATTCATTAAGAATAAACCATTCACCATCGGAGCATGACCATAAAACATATCTCTCATATAAATAGAACAACCATTATTCTTGGATTTAAATGAGTAGCCATCTCGAATTAAATGAGATCCCGAAACAATGTTCATGCTCAAAGCTGGCACTAAATAACAATTATTGAGGTTTAAAACTAATCCCGTAGGTAAATGTAGAGTTAGCGTGCCGACGGCGATCACATCGACCTTGGAACCATTCCCGACGCGCATCGTCACCTCGTCCTTCGCCAGTCTCTGCTTATTCCGCAGCTCCTGCTTTGA
Source organism: Triticum monococcum (assembly GCA_034509565.1). Taxonomy (NCBI): domain Eukaryota; kingdom Viridiplantae; phylum Streptophyta; class Magnoliopsida; order Poales; family Poaceae; genus Triticum; species Triticum monococcum. The sequence continues at coordinate 87,701,604 of CM067845.1, read as the reverse complement.
GTTACAAATGTGAGCAACTGCACCGGTATCAAATACCCAGGAGCTACTACGAGTACTGGTAAGGTACACATCAATTACATGTATATCACATATACCTTTTGTTTTGCCGGCCTTCTTGTCCGCTAAGTATTTGGGGCAGTTCCGCTTCCAGTGACCACTTCCCTTGCAATAAAAGCACTCAATCTCAGGCTTGGGTCCATTCTTTGGCTTCTTCCCGGTAGCTTGCTTACCGGGCGCGGCAACTCCCTTGCCGTCCTTCTTGAAGTTCTTCTTACCCTTGCCTTTCTTGAACTTAGTGGTTTTATTCACCATCAACACTTGATGTTCCTTTTTGACATCTACCTCTGCTGATTTCAGCATTGCAAATAATTCAGGAATGGTCTTTTCCATCCCCTGCATATTGAAGTTCATCACAAAGCTCTTGTAGCTTGGTGGAAGCGACTGAAGGATTCTGTCAATGACTGCGTCATCCAGGAGATTAACTCCTAGCTGAGTCAAGCGGTTATGTAACCCAGACATTATGAGTATGTGCTCACTGACAGAACTATTTTCCTCCATCTTACAGCTGAAAAACTTTCGGAAACTTCATATCTCTCGACCCGGTCATGAGCTTGGAAAACCATTTTCAGCTCTTCGAACATCTCATATGCTCCGTGTCTCTCAAAACATTTTTGGAGCCCCGGTTCTAAGCTGTAAAGCATGCCGCACTGAACGAGGGAGTAATCATCAGCACGTGTCTGCCAAGCGTTCATAACGTCTTGGTTCTGTGGGACGGGTGCGTCACCTAGCGGTGCTTGTAGGACATAATCTTTCTTGGCAGCTATGAGGATGATCCTCAGGTTCCGGCCCAGTCCGTATAGTTGCTGCCATCGTTTTTCAGCTTGGTTTTCTCTAGGAACGCGTTGAAGTTGAGGACAACGTTGGCCATTTGATCTACAAGACATATTGTAAAGATTTTAGACTAAGTTCATGATAATTAAGTTCATCTAATCAAATTATTCAATGAACTCCCACTCAGATAGACATCCCTCCAGTCATCTAAGTATAACATGATCCGAGTTAACTAGGCCGTGTCTGATCATCACGTGAAACGAACTAGTCAACGTCGGTGAACATCTTCATGTTGATCGTATCTTCTATACAACTCATGCTCGACCTTTCGGTCTTTTGTGTTCCGAGGCCATGTCTGTACATGCTAGGCTCGTCAAGTCAACCTAAGTGTTTGCATGTGTAAATCTGTCTTACACCCATTGTATGTGAATGTTGGAATCTATCACACCCGATCATCACGTGGTGTTTCGAAACAACAAACTGTCACAATGGTGCAGAGTTAGGGGGAACACTTTCTTGAAATTATTATGAGGGATCATCTTATTTACTATCATCATTCTAAGTAAACAAGATGTACAAAACATGATAAACATCACATGCAATCAAATAATAATAGTGACATGATATGGCCAATATCACATAGCTCCTTTGATCTCCATCTTGGGGCTCCATGATCATCTTGTCACCGGCATGACACCATGATCTCCATAATCATGATCTCCATCATCGTGTCTCCATGAAGTTGCTCGCCAACTATTACTTCTACTACTATGGCTAACGTGTTTAGCAATAAAGTAAAGTAATTTACATGGTGTTTCTCAATGACACGTAGGTCATACAAAAATAAAGACAACTCCTATGGCTCCTGCCGGTTGTCATACTCATCGACATGCAAGTCGTGATTCCTATTACAAGAACATGATCTCATACATCACATATATATCATTCATCATTCATCACAACTTTGGCCATATCACATCACAGAACACTTGCTGCAAAAACAAGTTAGACGTCCTCTAATTGTTGTTGCAAGTTTTACGTGGCTGAAATAGGGTTCTAGCAAGAACGTTTTCTTACCTACGTGAAAGCCACAACGTGATTTGTCAACTTCTATTTACCCTTCATAAGGACCCTTTTCATCGAATCCGCTCCAACTAAAGTGGGAGAGACAGACACCCGCCAGCCACCTTATGCAACTTGTGCATGTTAGTCGGTGGAACCGGTCTCACGTAAGCGTACGTGTAAGGTTGGTCCGGGCCGCTTCATCCCACAATACCGCTGAAGCAAGATAAGACTAGTAGCGGAAAGAAAGTTGACAACATCTACGCCCACAACAAATTGTGTTCTACTCGTGCAAAGAGAACTACGCATAAATCTGGCTCTGATACCACTGTTGGCGAACGTTGCACAAAACAAAAAATTTCCTGCGGTTTCACCAAGATCCATCTATGAGTTCATCTAGCAACGAGTGATCGGATGCATCTACATACCTTTGTAGATCGCGAGCGGAAGCGTTCACTAGAACGTGGATGATGGAGTCGTACTCGCCGTGATCCAAATCACCGATGACCAAGCGCCGAACGGACGGCACCTCCGCGTTCAACACATGTACGGAGCGGATGACGTCTCCTCCTTCTTGATCCAGCAAGGGGGAAGGAGAGGTTGATGAAGATCCAGTAGCACGACGGCGTGGTGGTGGATGCAGTTGTCACGTGCAGCAGGGCTTCGCCGAGCGTCTGCGCGAGAGGGAGCGGTGTAGCAGGGGAGAGGGGGGGCGCCAAGATGCAAGGGTGCGGCTGCCCCCTCCCCCCCCTTTATATAGGCCCCTAGGGGCGCCGGCCCTTGGGAGATCCAATCTCCAAGGGGGGGCGCGCGGCCAAGGGGGGTGGAGTGCCCCCCACGGCAAGTGGGGCGCCCCCCCCCCCACCCTAGGGTTCCAACCCTAGGCGCAGGGGGTGGGCCTACGGGGGCGCACCAGCCCACTAAGGGCTGGTTCCCCCTCCCACTTAAGCCCATGGGGCCCTCCAGGATGGGTGGCCCCACCCGGTGGACCCCCGGGACCCATCCGGTGGTCCCGGTACAATACCGGTGACCCCAAAACTTTCCCGATGGCCGAAACTACACTTCCTATATATAATTCTTTACCTCCGGACCATTCCGGAACTCCTCGTGACGTCCGGGATCTCATCCGGGACTCCGAACAACTTTCGGATTACTGCATATACATATCTTTACAACCCTGGCGTCACCGAACCTTAAGTGTGTAGACCCTACGGGTTCGGTAGACATGTAGACATGATCGAGATTGCTCTCGCTCAATAACCAACAGCAGGATCTGGATACCCATGTTGGCTCCCACATACTCCTCTATGATCCCATCGGATGAACCACGATGTCGAGGATTCAAGCAACCCCGTATACAATTCCCTTTGTCAATCGGTATGTTACTTGCCCGAGATTCGATTGTCGGTATCCCAATACCTTGTTCAATCTCGTTACCGGCAAGTCACTTTACTCGTACCGTAATGCATGATCCCGTGACCAGACACTTGGTCACTTTGAGCTCATAATGATGATGCATTACCGAGTGGGCCTAGTGATACCTCTCCGTCATACGGAGTGACAAATCCCAGTCTTGATCCGTGTCAACCCAACAGACACTTTCGGAGATACCCATAGTATACCTTTATAGTCACCCAGTTACGTTGTGATGTTTGGTACACCCAAAGCACTCCTATGGTATCCGGGAGTTACACGATCTCATGGTCTAAGGAAAGGATACTTGACATTGGAAAAACTCTAGCAAACGAACTATACGATCTTATGCTATGTTTAGGATTGGGTCTTGTCCATCACATCATTCTCCTAATGATGTGATCTCGTTATCAATGACATCCAATGTTCATAGTTAGGAAACCATGACTATCTGTTGATCAACGAGCTAGTCAACTAGAGGCTTACTAGGGACATGTTGGTGTCTATTATTCACACATGTATTACGATTTCCGGATAACACAATTATAGCATGAATAAAGACAATTATCATGAACAAGGAAATATAATAATAATGGTTTTATTATTGCCTCTAGGGCATATTTCCAACAATGTGAGTGTTGGCTTTCTTGAAGATGGTGAGGGAGAAGGGGATTCAACGAAGAGTGAAATGATGGTTGCTTCCTCCGTCAAACTTAGAATGCGGGGAGGTGGGGTTTTGTGACATGACGGCTCGTTACTGCCGCGCTACAACCAGGGTGACTCTCCACCTGCATACAGCCTTCTAATTTGGTGGATGGCATTTGGGCCCACGCGCTGCATGGCCCGCATGTCGGTGAACTAAAGTAAACGACATTCAGTAGTGGGAGATGTTTTGATGACCTCGGAGGAGCCAGAAACGGTAGTGTATCCACTGTAATGGTAGTAATTGTTTTTCTGGGTAGATGTAGAGTGTCTCCACTTTACTAGTAGTAATTGTTTCTCTGGGCCAAATAGAAAATAGCCCATCCACCCTAGTAAATGATAAAATCAATTCAAAAACCCATATATTTACTTAATGAGAGGCGCTACCCAGCACACCCCCCCCCCCAAAACATGGGTGCTCTTATTCCTCCTCAGTCCCACCCACCTCACGTCACACTAGTACAGTGAGGTGCTAAACAAACGGTTTTAAACCACTTTCCACGACGGCATTTGGAACCGTCACCAAGTGAGTGTGGGCGATAGGGGGGTCCTTCCCACACGACCCAGAAACCATTGGAATGCCCTCCTGGCACACACGCTCGGTAAAATGAGGTCATGTGCGACCGGCGAGCACTCACATACATAAATACGTATAGTAGTGCTAAAAATACAATTATACAGGCGAAAACATTTTCGGACGTAAGTACATCCCACACAGTCAGCCAGCACTAAGCGTTTCCATTCGTATATACATCCCACACAGTCGCTCCGAGGAAAGTGTTTTTGTTCACAAGTACATCACACACAATTTTCCCGGTTAAATCGTTTGTGATAGCATTTCCATTGCACATGGTATTAACAATTTTATCATTTGCGTTATTGAATTCATCACACACGGTGCCTAGAAGAAACTGTGTGTCAAGGGCTATCCATCACACACAGTTTTTGTGTGGTAAACATTTCGCCAGGTGGCCTAACGCAAACAGTTTTCATGAGGATGTCGTGTGTGATTGTTCATTAATCTAACATGGTTTATTCCTAGAAACTGTGTGCGTTATTGAATGCATCGCACACGGTGTTTTCTCAATAACCGTTTGCAATAAAAAACCAATTATCAGGCTAATTATCCGATTATTCATGATACATTTATTAATCTAATTGACATTTCATATTAAGCACACCGTATATTTCATTTTCATAATTGAAATACATCAGAGTACAACATCATATAGCTTCAGCACTCAGCTACCCCATTACACAACTACACCAGGACCAAGTTTCACATGCAACGTCTATAACCTTTCAAATTAGCATCATAGACGGTACATAGACAGATGTATCTCATCTAGAAAACTGCTGAAGCAGAAGGCGAATATTGAGCCTTCATTGATGTTGAAGGTCTTTGTAACTTTAGGCCAGTGCATGTGGATGATTGACCGTCCATCCTTCATCCTCTTCAGGAACACTTCAATATTGAACCGTGGGTGTTGTATGAATACCTTCCTCGCCTCCTGACCATACAGTTGGTTTGAGAGGTAATCATCAGTGAACTGCTTTGGAAAGGCCTGAAAACAAGGATGTGCATAAATATCTTCTCTATATTGGAAATTGGGCAAAGGAATAAAAAGGTAAGGTATAATAGTTAGTACCATCATGTAGTGAACTGATGTCTTAGTCATTGTGCAGACAAAGATCTTGTTGTTTGTTGTCGCTAATTTCTTTGTCCTAACCATATTTCTGAGTTTCTTGACTTGACTGATATTCATGGAAAACTCATTTCCCCATATGCAAAAAGGGTCGAACAGTGGGTCAAAACCTCTGATAGCAGGACCTACATGTGCAATACCAAATTGTTAAAAACCTAAATATTAGAATGGTTCCTGCAATTGCCCTATAATGTGCTATTAGACAACAGACCATGCACGTGCTAACCTCAATTGTAAACCTCAGTGCTTCCCATTGTTTCCCTGCAACACATATAAGGTAGTTACTCATTAGGTTAAGTAAGAGTTCGCATGCTATCAGTAAAATATGTTGATATAAAATAAGCACATTGCAGATTCATCAGATTAATTCAAGCCACATGGAAAACCCATTTATCCAAACCAAGCATGATTAAGAACTAGGAAATATAGCACTTGTATATGTTTCTCATGTATTAAGTGCAGCCAAATTCGATTTATTCCTCACATGCACAACAATACAAAATTCTACCCACGATAATTGGACATCGCATTGCGGAACTGAACCAAGCAGTTAGCTAAACACCACATCAAATGAACCAAACATTAACTGAGCACCACATTGCACAATATAGCATACTCCTAATAGAAGATCAGACTAGTATTAAAGAGGGATTCAGACTTTTTCGACTAGGCATATTGAGGAGGGATTCGGACTTTTTGGACTAGGCATGCACTGCAGCTAGTTCAAGAGCTCAATAACACTAAATACACACAAAGCAGGACTAGGGTTTTACGCATCGTTTGCGGCCCGAACCTGGGTAAAAATCCCCCCGCGTTGATCTTCTAGACCCGCTGTTTGCCCAGCCCCATGCCTCGCTAACCATAGAAGGGACTCCCCGAGGGATCCCATAGGTGTCGTTCCTGATTCCCCGACAGGAATGAATTTCACACACCCTGCCACCGTCACTCGGCCGCAAACATTGAGATACATGGTTTTTAAATTCTAGTAAATCCAAAACTCGTCTGAAATTCATGAAACCTGGCATGCTATCATGGAGCGGCATCAACATGCCCTGGTAAAAAATTTGTCCCATTTGGGGTAGGTTTGGGTATGAGCTTCTCACAAACCTTAGCTTCTCACAACAAGCGTGATGGTTTCGGTAGGGAACGTGTCACCTTTGGGGACGAAACAATATCCATTGCCTCTTATTGCTTTCAAAAAAATTCGAGTGTCAACATAGAACAGCAGGAGTGTTGTGTTCAATTTTGGAATTTTTCGGGGTTCGTTTGGACATTTTTATACATTAGCTGGGCTTTCTACACATTTTATGTGCATAATTCAAATTTGAACTACATGCACATTCTCCAGTGCATATAAACTGGTTGAAAAAACAAATATGTGCCCTTGGTTGCATGCTTAGGTCTCATGCAAGAAATGGGAATGAATTTCAAACACCCTGCCACCGTCACTCGGCCGCAAACATTGAGATACCTGGTTTTTAAATTCTAGTAAATCCAAAACTTGTCTGAAATTCATGAAACTTGGCATGCTATCATGGAGCGGCATCAACATGCCGTGGTAAAAAAAATTGTCCCATTTGGGGTAGGTTTGGGTATAAGCTTCTCACAAACCTTAGCTTCTCACAACAAGCGTGATGGTTTCGGTAGGGAACGTGTCACCTTTGTGGATGAAAAAATATTCATTGCCTCTTATTGCTTTCAAAACTTTTCTGGTGTCAACATAGAACAACGGGAGTGTTGTGTTTACTTTTGGAATTTTTGGGGTTCATTTGGACATTTTTGTACATGAACTGGGTTTTCTAGGCATTTCATGTGCATAATTCAAATTGGAACTACATGCACAAGCACCAATGCATATAAATTTGTTGAAAAATCAAATTTGTGTCCTTCGGGGCATGCTTAGGTCCCATGCAAGAAATGAGAATGAATTTCAAACACCAGGGCACTGTTGATTGCCGACAATACAATGAGATACCTGGTTTTTAAATTATAGTAAATCCAAAACTCATATGGAATTCATGAAACTCGGCATGCTATCATGGAGCAGCATCAACATGTCGTGGTAAATTTTTTGTCCCATTTGGGGCAGGTTTGGGTATAAGCTTCTCACAAACCTTAGCTTCTCACAACAAGCGTGATGGTTTTCGTAGGGAACGTGCCACCTTTTGGGACAAAACGATATTCGTTGCCTCTTATTGCTTTTAAAAAATTTCGAGTGTCAACATAGAACAACAGGAGTGTTGTGTTTACTTTTTTATTTTTTCAGGGTTCGTTTGGACATTTCTAGGCATTTCATGTGCATAATTAAAATTTGAACTACATGCACAAGCTCGAGTGCATATAAATTGGTTGAAAAAACAAATTTGTGTCCTTCGGGGCATTCTTAGGTCTCATGCAAGAAACGGGAATGAATTTCAAACACCAGGGCACTATTGGTTGCCGGCAAAACATTGAGATACTTTGCTTTTAAATTCTATTAAATCCAAAACTCGTCTGAAATTCATGAAACTTGGCATGCTATCATGGCATGTCACCCGACATGCTGTGGCATTTTTTGTGTCCATTTTGAGAGAAGGCGCACTCAAATAATGACAGCCAACAAAGGCATTTTGCAAAAAATAGCTGCCACTTTAATATCTCAAATAGTTGTATAATTCAAATCATGTTCGTTCTGTTAACCATTCACGTGACGCCGCGTGTCTTTGTTTTAATGGCTATAGGAGGTGCCGAGCGGACAGCTGCTTGACCTTGACTAAACGGGAGGCGTGCGAGCGGAGTCCGGTGCGCAGGCTGACCGAGAGGCGTGCAAGCTGTCCTCCAATGCGCAGGCTCACCGGGAAGCGAGCCCTTTGACTTCCATGGCCGCCCGCCTTGCTCACATCCTCTACATTAATGGCACCCAAGCCACAATTTAATACGGTTTTTAAATATAAAACACTCATCGCAAACATTTTAGTTAGAACACCCGTATGCAAAACCAACAATTTCCCCAGGAAGCCAAGGGAAAATGTGCCTAGCAAGATTTGTGCAGCTCTTGATCGCAAACGTTTTAGTTAGAACAACTGTATGCAAACCGACAGCTTCCCTAGGAAGCAAAGCGAAAATCTGCCGAGCAGGATTTTTGCAGCTCTTGATCGCAAACGTTTTAGATAGAACACCCGTATGCAAAGTGAGAGCTATGGTCTTCCCCCTTAAGTCGAGGGAAAATCTACAGCGCAGGATTTGTGCATCCCTTCAACGCAACTGGTTGTTTTGTATGACCCGTGTGCAACCATGTACAAACAATTTGGTAAGATTTGCATCTGTCATATTGGGTATGTTGCCATTTGTCAAACTGGAAAGATTTACATTTGTCGATCTAGTAACGTTGCCATTTTTTAATCCTTGTAACACTGCGATTTTTCAAAATATGCAGCTAGAAATCACTAGCACTATCTAATTTTTGCAACTAAAATTCAGTAATTAAGCATAGATTTCATTCATAGATTAAGCAGTCGTTCTTAATTTATACAAACATTTCAACTCGACACCTGAACCGACCAAAATTTTCCCCAATTGTTGCCAACCACATACTAAAATAGCTAGTTCAACTATATATACTAGCTAATTTTAAGTATGTTGTACAGTTTGACCACACATCTATAGTCAGATGAACTGAACAAAATAGCCCTTAAATACTACTACTACCACGGAAGGGCTTTGTGCTACTTCCGGCAGCCTCTCCTCTGCCGAGCGCGCTCAGTAAGAAGCAGAGGAGGAGGAGGAGGAGGAGGAGGAGGAGCCTACCGACAAGCTGAAGAAATGCAATACGGTGCCTGCCGTTGCTGCATGTTCAGCGATGCTCGCCAGCTCGAACGCCCACTGCCGCTCCAGACGATCCCTCTCGAAGCGGTCGGGTTGCTCGTAGATTTCCTGATTCCTCGCCTATGTGTCCGTGTGTGCTGCGGCCATGGCTGTGGTAAGGCTCTTTGCGTGCTCGATGAGGCGCTCCTCCTCCTCTTCTCGAGGGAACTCGATGTAGCGCGCAAGGTCGCTGACGCACGTGCGGGCCTCCACCTTTGCCTCCCTCCTTCGGGCGGTGGTCGCGGAGCGGTTGATGATCCCGGCGGTCGACGGTGGGCTGGAGGCCAGGGCGGCCGATGAAGGGGTGGTGGCCACGACCACCACCTCCTGCCTTCGGGCCGCGGTGGCAGAGAGGGTGATGGCCACGGTGGCCGGCAGTGGGGTGGCGGCCACGACGGCCACCTCCCGCCTTCGGGCCACGGCGGCGGAGCGGGAGATGGACCTGGCTTTCGACAATGGTGTGGCGGGAACAGCGGCCGGCAACAGCTGCCGACGGGCAGCGGCAGTGGAGCGTGTGGTGCATGTTCCGCGCACACCCAACAGGGATGCCACACGCACTACACTACGCCGGGGGCTGCGCCGCCGCCGCGGTGTAGCCTCCCAACTGGAGTTGTCCTCTGATGACGACGGAGTGGCTGAGCAACGACGACGGACCGGTGTCATTGGCGATTGTGGGAGAAGCACACGAGATAAGCTACAGGGAGGGAGGGGAAATGCCATGCAGTGATACTTCTCCATCGTATCTATAATTTTTGATTTTTCCATGCCAATATTCTACAACTTTCATATACTTTTGGCAACTTTTTATACTATTTTTGGGACTAACATATTGATCCAGTGCCCAGTGCCAGTTCCTGTTTGTTGCATGTTTTTTGTTTCGCGGAATATCGATATCAAACGGAGTCCAAACGGAATAAAAATTGACGGAGATTTTTTTGGAATATATATTATTTTTGGGAAGAAAAATCCACGTGAGACTATGCTCGAGGGGCCCATGAGGTAGGGGGGCGCGCCCCAGGGAGGCAGGTGCGCCCCTGACCCTCGTGGCCACCCCGTAAGGCGGTTGGTGCCCTTCTTTCGCTGCAAAAAAGCTAATTTCCGGATAGAGATCGTGTTAAAATTTCAGCCCAATCGGAGTTACGGATCTATGGGAATATAAGAAACGGTAAAAGGGAAGAATCTGAGAACGCAGAAATAGAGAGAGACAGAGAGACAGATCCAATCTCGGAGGGGCTCTCGCCCCTCCCACGCCATGGAGACCATGGACCAGAGGGGAAACCCTTCTCCCATCTAGGGAGAAGGTCAAGGAATAAGAAGAAGGAGGGGGGCTCTCTCCCCCTCGCTTCCGGTGGCACCGGAACTCCGTCGGGGGCCATCATCATCACCGCGATCTACACCAACACCTCCGCCATCTTCACCAACATCTCCATCACCTTCCCCCCTCTATATACAGCGGTCCACTCTCCCGCAACCCGCTGTACCCTCTACTTGAACATGGTGCTTTATGCTTCATATTATTATCCAATGATGTGTTGCCATCCTATGATGTCTGAGTAGATTTTCGTTGTCCTATCGGTGGCTGATGAATTGCTATGATTGATTTAATTTGGTTGTGGTTATGTTGTTGTCCTTTGGTGCCCATCATATGATTGCGCGTGTGGATCACACCCTAGGGTTAGTTGTATGTTGATAGGACTATGTATTTGTAACGCCCTCGATGCGGCTATATCTCCTATGTGTCGGAGCACAACTTAGAGGCATAACCGCATTGAAAGCAATGTCGCGAGTAAGGTAATCTTCACAACAACCCATGTAAATAGATAATAATAGGGGAAAAGTACATAGTTGGCTTACACTCGCCATGTCACACAAAGGACATAAATAGCATTACAATCATCCAATCACTCATGGTCCGACTACGGTACCAAAATAAAAGATCAACCCCAACATGCGACATGGTCCCGATCGCCCCAACTGGGCACCACTACTGATCATCAGGGAAAGACACATAGTAACGACGGGAGGCTTCATCGTACTCCCACTTGAGCTCAAGCGCATCAACTGGAACAGAGTCATCGGGCCCTGGATCTGGTTTGGAAGTAATTTGTGAGCCACGGGGACTCAGCAAACTCGCACCCTCGCGATCAAGACTATTTAAGCTTATAGGAAAGGCAAGGTAATATGTGGAACTGCAGCAACCGACTAGCATATATGGTGGCTAACCTGTTCGCAAAAGAGAGCGAGAAGAGAAGGCAAAGCATGAACGAAGAACTAGAGAACAAACTACGGCAAACATTACTCCAACACCGTGTTCACTTCCCGGACCCCGCCGAGAAGAGACCATCACGGTTACACACATAGTTGATTCATTTTAATTAAGTTAAGGCTCAAGTTATCTACAACCGGGCATTAACAAATTCCCATCTGCCCATAACCGCGGGCACGGCTTTCGAAAGTTCAAATCCCTGCAGGGGAGTCCCAACTTAGCCCATCACAAGCTCTCATGGTCAACGAAGGATAAACCTTCTCCCGAGACATTCCGATCAAACTCGGTATCCCGGTTCTACAAGACATCCTCGACAAGGGTAAAACTAAACCAGCAACACCACCCAGATGTGCCGACAAATCCCGATAGGAGCTGCACATATCTCGTTCTTAGGGCACACCGGATGAGCAAGACGTCGGGTAGGCCAGCCCAGAGTTTCCCCTGGTAGCCCCGAACATCGCTCGGTTGGACCAACACTTAGAGAAGCACTGGCCCGGGGGGGTTAAAATAAAGATGACCCTTGAGTCCGCGAAACCCAAGGGAAAAAGGCTAGGTGGAAAATGGTAAAACCAATGTTGGGCATTGCTGGAGGAGTTTTATTCAAGGCGAACTATCAAGGGGTTCCCATTATCACCCAACCGCGTAAGGAATGCAAAATCCGGGAACATAACACCGATATGACGGAAACTAGGGCGGCAAGAGTGGAACAAAACACTAGGCAAAAGGCCAAGCCTTCCACCCTTTACCAAGTATATAGATGCATTAAGATAACAAGATAATATAATGATATCCCAACAAATAAACAATGTTCCAACAAGGAACGGTCTCCAATCTTCACCTGCAACTAGCAATGCTATAAGAGGGGCTGAGCAAAGCGGTAACATAGCCAATCAACGGTTTGCTAGGACATGGTTGGTTAGAGGTTTGACATGGCAATTTGGGAGGCACGATAAGCAAGTGGTAGGCATCGTAGCATAGGCATAGCAAAAGAGCGAGCATCTAGCAAGCAAAGATAGATGTGATTTCGAGGGTATGATCATCTTGCCTGCAAAGTTGTCAAAGTTGACTGGATCCTCGAAACCAAACTCAACAGGCTCCTCGTTAGCGAACTCCCCTCCCGTCTCTACCCAAACAAGACAAAAAAGCAAGAGGAAACACAATCAACCACGTGCAAATGCTCGAACAACATGATGCAAACATGGTATGCTATGCAGGATGCGATATGTGATGCATATGCAAGATTTGACAAGGAGTGATTGAACCTAGCCTCAACTTGGAAATCCAAGAGTGCCACTGGAAAGGTGAGGTGATTTCGGTTGAAATCGATATAAATATCACCGGAATCGGATGCACGGTTTGGAAATGGCAAGCAAAACAAATATGGCACCGGTCTGTGATAAACAGCAAGTAGCCATCTAAATACATCAAGATAATTATGCTACAGCACTCAAACATGGCAACAAAATACATGGCAGGGATCCACTCATAATGCTTGACAAAAGATGAACACTGAGCTACGGCCAATTCATCCATTAACAGGTTCAAACAAGCATGGCAAAAGTGCAAATGATAAACAGGTTTCAGACTTAGTGAAATTAACACAAGCCTGGAATTTCAGATCAGGTAGCACACTTTGGAGCATGAAAACTATATGCTACAGGAACTTAACATGGAAAATAAAAGCATGACATGGAGCTACTCAAAGAGGTTAACAAAATTCCCTTAGTGACCTTGAGCCAAAAGGGATCAGAAAGTACAATTGCAAGCATGTGAACATGGCAAAAACATAATCAATTTACAGACTTAGGAAAAACTGGAGCAAGCAAATATGTTAACGAGTAGGCATGTTCACGAGCTCGATGCACTCGCTACAGAGCATGGCATGACAAACTAAGCATACACCCTTCAAGACTACACATTGTATAAGCTAGACATGGCAAGAACAACAACATAGCATGCACGGATCAACAACAACATCCTCGGCAAAATCGCTAACAAGTAGACAATCTGCCAGGAATTACGAAATAGCAAAAGTAAAGCTCGATTGACTCAAGCTAGGGTGCTCCATAATTGAAAAAAATACATAGATGGATAGAGCACCACAATATTAACAAATCATCCTTACTGATCATCCTCAAAAGAGGCACGGATCACTAGGAAACAACATGAACATATGGCATATTGATAAACACAGATCAATGACTTTGTGAGATTACTAAGTCCCTGAAAACAGCATTAACGAATGCACTACTTTGCAAGCTTGTACTAGTCACCACACACATCACAAAAATACATGGATAGCACCTCTGTAAAGATGGCAAAGCATATAACAAAACTCATGTAGAGCTCAGGATCATATCATGCACACATTAAACATGGCAAAAATGACAAATAGCTATTTGGTGCAGCAGATCTGACAAATAACTCAAATAGCTCTCTTCCAACAGCATTTCGGGCATCAAGATGAGCTCAAATAAAAAAGATGCAATGAGATGAAATGATGTACTCTCTGAGACGAACATTTTGATATGCTACACGCCCAAAATGGAGCTACAGATGCGGAGATATAGCATGATGAAAAATGCAATTTAGTTAGGGTTTCATGAGAAAGTCAACCGAGGAGATAAACTCAGATCTGGATCGGCACGCTTCCCGAGGTCGGATCCGAGCTCGCCGGAGGACTTGCCGGTGTCGATGGATGGTGGAGGCCGGAGTTCTCCGCGGGGAGGAGGGAGACGAGGCTGGCCGGCTTCGGAGGGGGCCGAAGCGGCGGAGGAGCTCGCCGGAGTGCTCCCGGCGAGAAGGGCGACGTGGAGGTGCAGCGACCGGGCGGCGGTGCCGAGCTCGCCGGCGGCCGGGCGCGGGAGGCGGCGGCGCAAGGTTGGGGACGAGGCGGCGCGGCGCGGGCGCCTCTGGCCCGGGCGCGGCGCGGGCGGGCCGGCCACGGGCATGGCGGGCTGGCGGGGGGGAAGTGGGCGTGGCACCACTTGGCACTTCCTGATTGACCGGAGGCGGCGGCGGACGCTGTTCGGCGTGGGCTGGACACGTCCGATTGCGCGGAGGAGTGGATCTAGGGTTAGGGGGGAAGAACCGTGAATTTCGGAGGAGGACCTATTTATATGCATAGGAGGAGCTAGGAGAGTCCAAATGAGGTGCGGTTTTTGGCCACGCGATCGTGATCGAACGCTCTAGATGATGGAGAGGATTTTGGTGGGTTTTGGGCCCAAAATGGAGGGGTGTTGGGCTGCAACACACACGAGGCCTTCTCGGTCCCTCGGTTAACCGTTGGAGTATCAAACGAAGTCCAAATGGTACGAAACTTGACAGGCGGTCTACCGGTAGTAAACCAAGGCCGCTTGGCAAGTCTTGGTCCAATCCGGAAATGTTTAACCCCCACACACGAAAAGAAGGTAGAAAGGACCGCCGGAGGAGATAAGAGCGTCGGAATGCAAAACGCACAACGGGGAAAATGCTCAGATGCATGAGACGAACACATATGCAAATGCAATGCACATGATGACATGATATGAGATGCATGACAACGGCAACAACACATGGAGACAAAAACCCGAACCCGAGGAAATAAAATAACTTAGCGTCATAAACGGCAAGAGTTGGAGTACATATAAGGTAAATTACATCCGGGGTGTTACAACACTCCACCACTACGAAAGGATCTCGTCCCGAGATCTAGGACTGGAAGAACGCCGGGTACTCAGAACGGAGGTGATCCTCGCATTCCCAGGTAGATTCATGGTCGGAATGGTGTGACCACTTTACTTTGGGGAATTTGATTGACTTCTTGAAGCACTTGCGGAGCTGAGAGACATGGAACACGTCGTGCACATTTGCAAAGTTTGAAGGAAGCTCGACTTGATAGGCGAGATCGCCTCTCTTGCTGATGATTTTGAAAGGACCCACGTATCTAGGGGCAAGCTTCCCTTTGATACCGAAGCGATGAGTACCTTTCATTGGAGAGGCGCGGAGGTAAACATGGTCTCCGATCTCGAAAGCCAAATCACTGTGCTTACTATCATAGTAGCTCTTCTGGTGCGATTGCGCTGCTCTGAGGTTATCACGAATGACTTTGCACATTTCCTCTGCCTCTGTGATCAAGTCATTTCCAAGAAGTTGACGTTCACCGGTTTCAGACCAGTTGAGTGGAGTACAACACTTCCTGCCATACAGAATTTCGAATGGGGCCTTGCCCGAACTGGCTTCAAAACTGTTGTTGTAGGAGAATTCAGCATATGGAAGACAATCCTCCCACTTCATGCCGAAAGAGATCACACAAGCCCTGAGCATTTCTTCAAGAATCTGATTGACACGCTCGACTTGACCGCTAGTTTGAGGATGGAAAGCTGTGCTGAAGCGGATGTTGGTGCCCATGGCCTTCTGAAAAGAATCCCAAAACTTGGAGGTAAAGATGCTGCCATGGTCTGAAGAGATCACCTATGGAATGCCATGTAGCGAGACAATCTAAGAGGTATAAAGCTCTGCCAATTGAGCTGCAGTGAGAGACTCTTTGATAGGCAGAAAGTGAGCCACTTTAGTGAGTTTGTCAATGACAACGAATATAGCATCAATGCCACGCTTGGACTTTGGAAACCCAGTCACGAAGTCCATCTCAATGTGGTCAAACTTCCATTCTGGAATGGCAAGAGGTTGGACGAGACCAGCTGGCCTTTGGTGTTCTGCCTTCACTCTTCTGCAGACATCACACTCATTCATGAACTAAGCAATCTCGCGCTTCATTTGAGTCCACCAATAAGCCTTCTTGAGGTCCTGATACATCCTCGTACTCCCAGGGTGGATGGAGAGGAGTGAATTGTGAGCCTCGTTCATGATAAATTTACGAAGGTCACCTTTGGGCACAACAATACGATCCTCGAAGAAGAGAGTATCCTTGTCATCAAGGCGGTAGCACTTGTACTTGGGTTGACTCTTGGCAATCCCAATCTTCACCTTCTTCACCATAGCATCAAGAAGTTGAGCCTCACGAATCTGATCTTCCAAGGTAGGAGATACTTGAAGGTTGGCGAGGAAACCTTGGGGAACAACTTGCATATTGAGTTTGCGGAAAGCTTCACAAAGCTCGGGTTGGTAAGGCTTGAGAATCAGACTGTTGCAGTACGCCTTCCTGCTCAAAGCGTCAGCAATCACATTGGCCTTGCCTGGAGTATACTCGATACTCGGATTATACTCTTGAATCATTTCGACCCAACGTGTCTGCCTGAGGTTGAGATTAGGCTGAGTGAAGATGTACTTGAGACTCTTGTGGTCAGTGAAGATGTCCACTTTTCTTCCCAATAAGAGATGTCTCCAAGTCAAAAGAGCATGCACAACTGCCGCCAACTCGAGGTCATGAGTGGGGTAGTTCTTCTCATTGGGCTTCAACTGGCGAGAGGTATAAGCCACAACTTTCTTCTCTTGCATCAACACTGCACCAAGACCTTGAAGAGAGTCATCGCAGAAGACCTCGAACGGTTTGGATTC
Source organism: Triticum monococcum (assembly GCA_034509565.1). Taxonomy (NCBI): domain Eukaryota; kingdom Viridiplantae; phylum Streptophyta; class Magnoliopsida; order Poales; family Poaceae; genus Triticum; species Triticum monococcum. The sequence goes on along the minus strand of CM067845.1, from coordinate 87,684,285 downwards.
ATCAGGAGGAGTCAGAACTGGAGCAGTGACCAATTTCTCTTTCAAAGTGTTGAAAGCGATGTCACACTCCGAAGACCAAACATACTTGACATGTTTCTGGAGAAGGTTTGAAAGAGGCTTCGCGATCTTTGAAAAGTCTCAACGAACCTTTGACAGTAGCTCGCAAGACCGAGGAAGCTACGGAGTTGCTTCACGTTCTGAGGTGGTTCCCAATTCACAATTGCAGACACCTTCTCAGGATTCACCGCTATGCCCTTGGCAGAGATGATATGCCCAAGATAGAGAACCTCATCGAGCCAAAACTCGCACTTTGAGAACTTGGCGTAGAACTGATGTTCCCTGAGCTTATCGAGCACCAAACGCAAGTGCTTGGCATGATCTTCCTTGTTCTTTGAAAAGACCAGAATGTCGTCGAGATAGACCAAAACGAAGTCATTTGTGTAGGCGTTGAAGATGAAGTTCATCATGCGAGAGAAAGTCGGAGGAGCGTTGACGAGGCCAAAAGACATGACAGTGTATTCATATGAACCATAGCTTATTCTGAAAGCCGTCTTGGGAATATCTTGCTCACGGATGCGAATCTGGTGATAACCCCTACGGAGATCAAGCTTGGAGAATACTTGGGCACCTTTGAGTTGTTCGAACAGCTCGTTGATGTTGGGAAGTGGGTACATGTTCTGGATAGTCTTCTTGTTCAATGGACGGTAGTCAACACAAAGTTGGTCCGTTCCATCCTTCTTCTTCACAAAAAGTACACCGCAACCCCACGGAGAAGAACTAGGTCAGATGAGACCCATTCGCTCTTGAATATCGAGTTGCTTCCTCAGCTCCTTCAACTCTTCAGGTCCGAGCTTGTAAGGACGCTTGCAAACCGGCTCCGTGCCAGGCTCAAGATCGATGACGAATTCAACTGGCCGGTGCGGAGGCATTCCTGGAAGCTCTTCTAGAAAGACGTCTTGATATTTGCAAACGACTGGAATTTGCGAGATGGCATCCAGTTCACCCTTCTCATTGAGAGAAAACAGACGGTTTGTATCATCACGAGCGGCAAAGACAATTACATCCTTAGACGAATGAGTCAATTGAATCTGCCTGGCAGCACAATCAAGGTGCGCCTTGTGCTTAGAAAGCCAATCCATTCTGAGAATAAGATCAATATCCGAGTTACCAAGGACCATTGGAGAATAAAGAAACTTGTAATCGCCCAACGTGATAGTAACATCCAGAGCCAACATTTTGGTGTTCATGAACAAACCCGGAGAAGAAACCGCTATCGGCTTAGGCAAATCAATAGTATGCACATCATGCATGGATGCAAAAGGCTTCGATAAAAACGATAAAGATGCACCAGTATCAAAAAAAACTCTTACGGGAATGTCATTAACAGGAAGGTTACCCATAATCACATCTGGTGAGTCCTCTGCCTGAGCTGCGTTCAGCAAGTTGGCCTTAGCATACTTGGGGTTATGCTTGACCATAGCTGTACTTGTCGATCTCACAGGAGGAGGAGGAGGGAGACGCCTCTGATTGAAGCATTTGTTGGCATAGTGACCCTTCTGTTGGCACTTGTTGCACGTGACCTCTGAAAGCGGACGGTGATACGGAGCACTCGATCTTGGAGCTTGAGACGAAGTCTTGTTCTGAAAGCCAGGGTTGGGTGGGTGGGAAGATCCACTGCCACCTTTGCTCTTCTGCTGATACAGCTGACGGAACGGAGGAGGAGGAAGCCAATACTTCTGCTGCTTAGCCACTCTGACTCACTTCTTGGAAGCATCACACTTCAGTTGAGCGGCCTCTTGCTTCAATGCCATGTTGTAAAACTCATCGTACCTCCTAGGCTCAAAGAGAACAAGAGCTAGCTAGATTTCTTCTCTGAGACCACCCCTGAACTGGTATATCATGCTCTTCTCGTCAGGGACGTCCTGCTTAGCAAAGCGGGCGAGCTTCTGAAACATCTTGTTGTAGTCATAGACAGACATAGAGCCTTGCTTCAGGTTGCGGAATTCCTCACGCTTGCTTTCAACCATGCTCTGAGGAATATGATGAGCTTTGAAGTCTTGACAGAATTCATCCCAGGTAATCACACGGCCTCCTCTGGAATCTTTGTACTTCTGAAACCATTCTACAACTTGGTCTTTGAGTTGGAAGGAAGCAAACTTGACAAAGTCCTCAGGCCTGACGTTACTGCACTCGAAATGCTTGCACAAGTCCACGAGCCAATCGTCAGCATCAGTTGCCTCAACACAATTGATGAAGGTCTTTGGCTGGTTAGCAAGAAACTGGTTGAGTGTAGCAAAGTGATTCTGATTGTTGCCTTGGTTGCCTTGGTTCGCTTGGTTGCGCTCTTGAAGAATTTGCATGATCAACCGCGTGTTTGCATTGGTAGCGACCATCATAGCTTGCCATGCCTCCGGAGGTGGAGGTGGTGGTGGCGGATCAGGATTCGGAGTCGTGCGCATTGGAGGAGCCATCCTGAAGAGGTTGACATCCATTAGCACATTGACAGATAAATATTGAAGCTGAACCAAATGGGTTGAAATTGCAACATATAGTCTTCACATCCGAACGAAATGAATGAATGCATTCCAATTGAAATGGTCACATATCCATAAATTGAGAAGCCACTTAGAATTAGGTAGAGGAATAAATCAACAAGGTACGGAACAAGAACCAATACTCGGTAAGGATCACCCAATCTCAAACCAAATATCCTTGGAAGAAGAACTAGAGCTACAAGAATTCCCACCTATGAAACTCCCGAACCTTTCCAGTTATGCAATCAGGTGTTGGGGATACAGGGGAAGCATAATATCTCACCCAAATCTAGCAAATCCTACATCCAGCTGTATCCATCCTTCAACACATAACCGAGAAAAACTTCGGAAATCGTCTACCTCAACCTTCAAAAAGCATCCATTATACAAGTTATGGCAATACTCCCGAACTCCCGCCCCAGTACTGGGTGGCGTCGAGGTTATCTCACCAACAACTGCATAAAAGTGATTTTCGATGTCGGCGAACTAAACTCAGGTATTCCAGAACTGCAATGATAAAATTGTGACGACGACACCTCGGAGCTCAACTCCCCGGGACACTGCCACAACCCCTAAATGACAGGAGGCACCAAGAACAATGTTCTTGTCACAAATCCATCGGAACGATTCCAAGATACCCGCATGATCCTAAAAAAATTAGTGAAATTTGAGAAGAGAAGAGTCAAAACTCTACGTCAGGATGTCTTACCAGAGCGATGAAGGGACTGGGGAGTAAAAAGAATCCCTAAACTCTCCGATATATAAATCCTAAATGACTCAAAACATTTTTCTAGACTCAACAACGGCAGCTAAAACAATCAAGCAGTGGGGGCTCCTAAGGTCGGGGAAGGCTCTGATTACCAACTTGTAACACCCTCGATGCGGCTATATCTCCTACGTGTTGGAGCACGACTTAGAGGCATAACCGCATTGAAAGCAATGTTGCGAGTAAGGTAATCTTAACAACAACCCATGTAAATAGATAATAATAAAGGGAAAAGTACATAGTTGGCTTACACTCGCCACATAACACAAAGGACATAAATAGCATTACAATCATCCAATCACTCATGGTCCAACTACGGTACCAAAATAAAAGATCAACCCCAACATGCGACATGGTCCCGATCGCCCCAACTGGGCACCACTACTGATCATCAGGGAAAGACACATAGTAACGACGGGAGGCTTCATCGTACTCCCACTTGAGCTAAAGCGCATCAACTAGAACGGAGTCATCGGGCCCTGCATCTGGTTTGGAAGTAAGCTGTGAGCCACGGGGACTCAGCAATCTCGCACCCTCGCGATCAAGACTATTTAAGCTTATAGGAAAGGCAAGGTAATATGTGGAGCTGCAGCAAGCGACTAGCATATATGGTGGCTAACCTGTTCGCAAAAGAGAGCGAGAAGAGAAGGCAAAGCATGAACTAAGAACTAGAGAACAAACTACGGCAAACATTACTCTAACACCATGTTCACTTCCCGAACCCCGCCGAGAAGAGACCATCACGGTTACACACACAGTTGATTCATTTTAATTAAGTTAAGGTTCAAGTTATCTACAACCGAACATTAACAAATTCCCATCTGCCCATAACCGTGGGCACGGCTTTCGAAAGTTCAAATCCCTGCAGGGGAGTCCCAACTTAGCCCATCACAAGCTCTCACGGTCAACGAAGGATCAACCTTCTCCCGAGACATTCCGATCAGACTCGGTATCCCGGGTCTACAAGACATCCTCGACAAGGGTAAAACTAAACCAGCAACACCACCCAGATGTGCCGACAAATCCCAATAGGAGCTGCACATATCTCGTTCTCAGGGCACACCGGATGAGCAAGACGTCGGGTAGGTCAGCCCAGAGTTGCCCCTGGTAGCCCCGGACATCGCTCGGTTGGACCAACACTTAGAGAAGCACTGGCCCGGGGGGTTAAAATAAAGATGACCCTTGAGTCCGCGAAACCCAAGGGAAAAAGGCTAGGTGGCAAATGGTAAAACCAATGTTGGGCATTGCTGGAGGAGTTTTATTCAAGGCGAACTGTCAAGGGGTTCCCATTATCACCCAACCGCGAAGGAACGCAAAATCCGGGAACATAACACCGATATGACGGAAAGTAGGGTGGCAAGAGTGGACCAAAACACTAGGCAAAAGGCCGAGCCTTCCACCCTTTACCAAGTATATAGATGCATTAAGATAACAAGATAATATAATGATATCCCAACAAATAAACAATGTTCCAACAAGGAACGATCTCCAATCTTCACCTGCAACTAGCAACACTATAAGAGGGGCTGAGCAAAGCGGTAACATAGCCAATCAACGGTTTGCTAGGACATGGTGGGTTAGAGGTTTGACATGGCAATTTGGGAGGCACGATAAGCAAGTGGTAGGCATTGTAGCATAGGCATAGCAAAAGAGCGAGCATCTAGCAAGCAAAGATAGAAGTGATTTTGAGGGTATGATCATCTTGCCTGCAAAGTTGTCAGAGTTGACTGGATCCTCGAAAGCAAACTCAACGGGCTCCCCGTTAGCGATCTCGTCTCCCGTCTCTACCCAAACAAGACAAACAAGCAAGAGGAAACACAATCAACCACGTGCAAATGCTCGAACAACATGATGCAAACATGGTATGCTATGCGGGATGCGATATGTGATGCATATGCAAGATTTGACAAGGAGTAATTGAACCTGGCCTCAACTTGGAAATCCAAGAGTGCCACTTGAAAGGTGATGTGATTTCGGTTGAAATCGATATAAAGATCACCGGAATCGGATGCACGGTTTGGAAATGGCAAGCAAAACAAATATGGCACCGGTCTGCGATAAACAGCAAGTAGCCATCTAAATGCATCAAGATAATTATGCTACAGCACTCAAACATGGCAACAAAATACATGGCAGGGATCCACTCATAATGCTTGACAAAAGATGAACACTGAGCTATGACCAATTCATCCATTAACAGGTTCAAACGAGCATGGCAAAAGTGCAAATGATAAACAGGTTTCAGACTTAGTGAAATTAACACAAGCCTGGAATTTCAGATCAGGTAGCACACTTTGGAGCATGAAAACTATATGCTACAGGAACTTAACATGGCAAAGAAAAGCATGACATGGATCTACTCAAAGAGCTTAACAAAAGTCCCTTAGTGACCTTGAGCCAAAAGGGATCAGAAAATACAATTGCAAGCATGTGAACATGGCAAAAACATAATCAGTTTACAGACTTAGTGAAAAACTGGAGCAAGCAAATATGTTAACGAGTAGGCATGTTCACGAGCTCGATGCACTCGCTACATAGCATGGAATGACAAACTAAGCATACACCCATCAAGAATACATATTTTATAAGCTATACATGGCAAGAACAACAACATAGCATGCACAGATCAACAACAACATCCTCGGCAAAATCGCTAACAAGTAGACAATCTGTCAGGAATTACGAAATAGCAAAAGTAGAGCTCGATTGACTCAAGCTAGGTTGATCCATAATTGCAAACAAAGACATGGATCGATAGAGCACCACAATATTAACAAATCATCCTTACTGATCATCCTCAAAAGAGGCACGGGTCACTAGGAAACAACATGAACATATGGCATATTGATAAACACAGATCAAGGACTTTGTGAGATTACTAAGGCCCTGAAAACAGCATTAACGAATGCACTAATTTGCAAGCTTGTGCTAGTCACCACACACATCACAAAATTACATGGATAGCACCTTTGTAAATATGGAAAAGCATATAACAAAACTCATGTAGAGCTCAGGATCATATCATGCACACATTAAACATGGCAAAAATGACAAATAGCTATTTGGTGCAGCAGATCTGACAAATAACTCAAATAGCTCTCTTCCAACAGCATTTCGGGCATCAATATGAGCTCAAATAAAAATGATGCAATGAGATGAAATGATGTACTCTCTGAGACGAACATTTTGATATGCTACACGCCCAAGACGGAGCTACGGATGCGGAGATATAGCATGATGAAAAATGCAATTTAGTTAGGGTTTTGGGAGAAAGTCAACCGAGGAGATAAACTCAGATCTGGATCGGCGCGCTTCCCGAGGTCGGATCCGAGCTCGCCGGAGGACTTGCCGGCGTTGATGCATGGTGGCGGCCGGAGTTCTCCGCGGGGAGGAGGGAGACGAGGCCGGCCGGCTTCGGAGGGGGCCGGAGCGGCGGAGGAGCTCGCCGGAGTGCTCCCGGTGACGAGGGCGACACGGAGGCGCGGGACGGCCAGGAGGCGCGGCGACCGGGCGGCGGCACCGAGCTCGCTGGCGGCGGGGCGCGCGGGCAGGCACGGGAGGCGGCGGCGCAAGGTTGGGGACGAGGCGGCGCGGCGCGGGCGCCTCTGGCCCGAGCGCGGCGCGGGCGGGCCGGCCACGGGCCCGGCGGGCTGGCGGCCCGGAAGTGGGCGCGACGCCACTTGGCGCTTCCTGATTGGCCGAAGGCAGCGGCGGACGCTGTCCGGCGCAGGCCGGACACGTCCGGTTGCGCGGAGGAGCGGATCTAGGGTGAGGGGGGAAGAACCATGAATTTCGGAGGAGGACCTATTTATAGGCATAAGAAGAGCTAGGAGAGTCCAAATGAGGTGCGGTTTTCGGCCACGCGATTGTGATCGAACGCTCTAGATGATGGAGAGGGTTTTGGTGGGTTTTGGGCCCAAAATGGAGGGGTGTTGGGCTGCAACACACACGAGGCCTTCTCGGTCCCTCGGTTAACCGTTGGAGTATCAAACGAAGTCCAAATGGTATGAAACTTGACAGGCGGTCTACTGGTAGTAAACCAAGGCCGCTTGGCAAGTCTCGGTCCAATCCGGAAATGTTTAACCCCCACACACACGAAAAGAAGGTAGAAAGGACCGCCGGAGGATTTAGGAGCGTCGGAATGCAAAGCGGACAACGGGGAAAATGCTCGGATGCATGAGACGAACATGTATGCAAATGCAATGCACATGATGACATGATATGAGATGCATGACAACGGCAACAACACACGGAGACAAAAACCCAAACCCGAGGAAATAAAATAACTTAGCGCCGGAAACGGCAAGAGTTGGAGTGCATATAAGGTAAATTACATCCGGGGTGTTACAGTATTGGAGGGCAAGAGTGACAGAAGCTTCGACCTAGCGTAAAAATTGATGCATACGGGATTGAAGGGAAACCAATATATCTTAATGACATGGTTGGGTTTTACCTTAATGAACATTAGTAGTTGCGGATGCTTGCTAATAGTTCCAATCATAAGTGCATAGAATTCCAAGTCAGGGATGACATGCTAGCAGTGGCCTCTCCCACATAATACTTGCTATCGGTCTAGTAAAGTAGTCAATTGCTTAGGGACAATTTCGCAACTCCTACCACCACTTTTCCAACTCGCTATATTTACTTTATTGTTTCTTTATCTAAACAGCCCCTACCTTTTATTTACGTACTCTTTATTATCTTGCAAACCTATCCAAAAACACCTACAAAGTACTTCTACTTTCATACTTGTTCTAGGTAAAGCGAATGTCAAGCGTGCGTAGAGTTGTATCGATGGTCGATAGAACTTGAGGGAATATTTGTTCTACCTTTAGCTCCTTGTTGGGTTCGACACTCTCACTTATCGTAAGAGGCTACAATTGATCCCCTATACTTGTGGGTTATCACGTAGGACTCGCCGGCCATGAGGGTTTTTATAGCAGGCCGATAAGCATTGGGATTTTGGGGGATTTCACCGAGTCGGGCGGGAAGCTTGCGCATGAACCTGCGAGGTTGCGTGGGAATGGGCTCACCGACGATTCATTGGTGCCACCGTTTGGCCAAAAGAACACCCCCGCGTGCTGCACAAGCTTGCGCTGTAAGCCGTCTGCGGCAGCGGGGTGAAAAGACGCGCGAGAGGAGGACAAAAGGCCACGTACACATACGGTTAATACAAAAAAAACGTTTACGATTTAATTACCTACTATACCCCTGTCCTGGTTTATAAGTAGGATTTAACTAATAAAATACGAATGCATGTCGCCAAAGATTATATCGTTGGAGTCGTATTTGAACATAGTTTCTAGCTATACAATTGTGTAACATGCATTAACACTTTTTTGGTTAAATTTAAGGTTATATACCAACAAGCGTTTGCCCGCAACACACACGGCTTATTCCATCACAAATAGCTCGGATGGATTAACTGTATGCCATGTATCGCACACACAACTCTAATCTGATTCATGCTTGATGTCTCCGACATTGCTCACACAGTTCGTCTTATTTGCCACGTATCATTGTGGCAGCCTCGCTCGCATCCCTCGGCAAGCTCTGCTCGTTGTTAGGCGCCGCGGCACGCTCTGCTCACGTCCGTTGGCGCGCTCTGCTCGCGTCCGTTGACGCGCTCTGCTCGCATCCGTCGGCGCGCTCAAGTTGTGGACAACTTTTCCTTGCGTGTTCAACTGCTATATGCATATATATATATATGGTTGCTCGCCGTTGAGGCGACCGGGGAGCGCTTTGCTCGCCTCCCTCTGCGTACGCTCTGCCAGTGGTTGGGCATGTGCACGATAACGTCGGGGGGCCCATATGCATGTAGTTGCGCCGCGCGCCTTGCCATGCGATGCAGTTACATGGGGCATGATGGGGTTACGCGCTGCAAATTAGAAATGCCATCAGGGCCTGCTGATATTCCTAGCCGTCCGGCTTCCCCTTTAATTCCCGCGACCATTATAACCTTAGTCTCTTCAACCTTTCGATCACGCCCCACAACAGAACAAGCACACCCATGAAGACACATAGAGAGGGATGTCCGCGGTGCTCCAATGGAGTTCGGCGAGCATAGAGTGGAGACCCATGCGAGGGAGACGGATCTCTCAGTGGTGTACACCATCGACCCGGCCGTGGTGGACGACTACATCAACGGTGTTGAGCAGTTGCTTGCTCGAGACAAGTACAAGGTGGTCGGCATCGACCTCCAGTACACCACTGCTCGTCCAGGGATAGATCAGAAGGTTGCTGTCGCCCAGTTGTGAGTGGGCCATCATGTCCTCAACTACCACTACTTCATGGGCACAAAGCCTTGCGACAGTTTCAACAGGATTGTCAATAGCACCGATACAAGTTCGCCATGATGGAAACCACCGATGATGTAAACGCGCTCAGTGTTATGGGCTTGGCCTGCAAGAACCTTGTCGAAATCCGTGACCACCACAGGGTCTGGGGTAGCATGAAGAAGGATTCCCTGGTCGAACTCGCCTCGACCATCATCGACCCCTACTATGAAAAGATGAAGCAGGATGCCTAGAGAACAAGTCCCCTATCCTGTCACTGGGCCTGGATGCGGCAACTAGATGAGCCTCACCTCAGGTTCGCGGTCAAGAGTGTGTACACATGCTACGAGATGCACAGGCGGATCATTAACATGAGGAAGTGCCTCGTTACCCAAATCGACGAGCCCGGATCGAGCCACAAGCAAAGCAAGCATCATAAGAAGTAGATGATGATCAGATGATCGTTTATGCTAGTTAATCATGCATGTAATATATAGTTTACTTTATTGGTGTGTGGAAATTTCATGTGTGTAGTAGCCACCTATGTAATTATGCATGTAATAGTTTACTTTGGTGTGTGCAAATGCCATGGTTGTAGTAGCCACCTATGTAAGTGGATGTTTTATTTGGTTATGCAAGCATGTCCGTATAAGTGTGTGTGTGTGTGTGTGTTGTTCTGTATGCAATCCCATCGCACAACACACACGTCTTATTAGCAGCAACCGTCTGTGTTATTATCGGTCTTCACACACATTTCTGATTACAGACATGTTTGCCACGTATCACACACATCTTGTTAAGTTGAACCATTTATGTTCTCATGTCTCAACGCAAACAGTTCATCCTAGTGAACCGCATGTCGTATATCGCACACACCTTCATCTGGCTGACCGTTTCTTTTGTGTTTCCAAATCACAAACAGTTCATCCGAGTGAACCCTATGTTGTATATCGCACACACCTCCATCTGGATGCCCGTTTCTTTTGTTCCTCCTCATCGCAAATAGTTAATTGAACTGAATTGTACGCCCTACATTGCACATGCAACTAAAATCTGAACCATGTTTGATGGCTCCGCCATCGCAAATGCTTTGCATCTTTTTTGATGATTTTTTTACACCGCCGTTTGCGATTATGGCATCGCACACAGTTTCGTCGAACGGTCTCTGATCGTAGTGTCGTGTTAGCAGCATCCTGCAGTAGTGTCAGCTTGCTACACTCAAAAAAACTTGGGTACCCCCAAATTCCTCACCTCACTCCTACAAAAAAACAGCTCCCCTTCTTCCTCACTACTACAGAAAACCCCAGTCCCCTTCTTCTTCACTCGCACTAGAACTAGGCTCAACATTTGTTACTCTGCTCAAATACGTGAGCTCGACACGACGCCCTTGAGGAAAATGGAGTCGGCTCACCCAAGTGCCAAGAAGATGAGGCTCCCGCCAACAGCGACGCCTGATGTAGATCCCACACCCGGCAACGCGGGGAGAAGCGGTGAGCCCGCCCCCACCGGATCTCGGGGACCCATAGAATCTCGGGTGGACCGCATCAGCGATCTCCCGGACGCCATCCTTGGGGAGATCATCTCACTTCTCCCCACCAAGGATTGCTGCCACACCCAAGTCCTCTCAACTCGGTGGCACCCTCTATGGCACGCCACGCCCCTTAATCTCGACTGTCGTCAGCTATCTCTCTTTAGTGATTTTGAACTCCTCAGAGCCATCATCTCCTCCCATCGGGGCTCCGTTCAAAGCCTCTGCATCCTGGCATGCTACCTGAGCAAGCATAACATGCCTTGCACGGTGGACGCCTAGCTGAAATCCCCTGAATTCATAGAACTACAACTGCTTTAGTTCTACTATTCCCCCTGAAATCACATTGATGACGAACGCCATGTACTTGTGCCCTTAGCACCGATGTCCATCTCGCGGTTTTCCTCCTCTCTCCACACTGCCACCTTTGCGCTGTGCTCCCTACCAGACAATCTCGTACTAAACCTTCGACTCCAATTTCTCAAAAAACTTTCACTTGTGCGGCTTTGTATGTCAGAGGCCTCATTGCACAACATCATCTACTCCAGTTGCCTTGCCCTGGAGAGCTTGGTGCTAGTTCAGTTAGAATCAATTGTCTCCAAATAAAGTCACCTAACCTTGTAAGAACTGGAATTTTTTTTTACGGAAGGCAACTCATCATCGAAGATGCCCGTTCACTTCAAAGGTGGATCCTTGATTCTAATTATTCACCGTCGGAAATAACTGGCATCTCTGCGCCTAAACTAGAGACCTTGGGTGTAATACATGATCTTTGTGCTCATTTCAAGATGGTGTTTGGCTCCACAGTTCTTCGCGTACTGTACATTATCATCTACACTTGTAATCATAAGCTGCATTTTAAATTTTTGCGCATAAGTTATATATCATCTTAGAGTACACATTTTGTACTAATATTATGTTCTATGCTCAATGAAGAGTTTGTCCATGGATAGCCTATCAATGGTGTTGGATTCTGTTAAGATCTTATATATCCAAATGAATAGTTTTAATTTGAACAACATTATTGGCTTGTTGCAACACTTTCCATGTCTGGAGAAGTTGTATATAAAGGTGATAATTTAACGCACATTTGAAGCCCGCATATAGTGTAATAGAATTAACCATTCAGTTGTTGCTCTTTCGACACTCTTTTTTACACCTTAAGTGTTTTCAATCTTCATGTCTATTTAGGCAACATGACGGGGTAAGAAAGTTATAACCAATTGGTGGATTCGTAAGCACCGGGATTTTCTCACTTCTCGTGACATTCGATTGAAGACAATAACACTAGAACGATATGTAGCCAACCATGCAAACACTAGATTTGTCACATTCTTCCTACTAAATGCGAGGTTACTGTTGGGGATACACAAAATAGGTAGGCCCATGAAGGGTCGACATATCATAAAGCTGTTGAGAAAGGTAGTAATTTCAAAAAATATCCTACGCACACGCAAGATCATGGTGATGCATAGCAACGAGAGGGGAGAGTGTCGTCCACGTACCCTCGTAAACTGTTAAGCGGAAGCATTATGAGAACACGGTTGATGTAGTCGAACGTCTTCACGATCCGACCGATCCAAGTACCGAACGCACGACACCTCCGAGTTCAGCACACGTTCAGCTCGGTGACGTCCCGCGAACTCACGATCCAGTAGAGCTCGAGGAAGATTTTCGTCAGCACGATAGCGCGGTGACGATCTTGATGAAGCTACCGACGCAGGGCTTCGCGTAAGCACCGCTACGATATAACCGAGGTGGATTATGGTGGAGGGGGGCACCGCACACGGCTAAGAGATCAACAGATCAATTGTTGTGTTCTAGGGTGCCCCTGCCCCTGTATATAAAGGAGCAAGGGGGGAGGCCGGCCGGCCCTCCTAGGGCGCGCTAGGAGGAGGAGTCCTCCTCCTAGTAGGAGTAGGACTCGGGGAAGGGGAGAAGGAAGGAGAGAGAGGAAAGGAGGAAAGGGGAGCCGGCCCCCTAGTACAATTCGGTTTGGGCTAGGGGGGCCACGCGCCCTGCCTCCTCTCTTCCACCACTTGGCCCATTAGGCCCAATACTTCTTCTCCGTATTCCCGTAAGTCCCCGGTACTCCGAAAAATACCGGAATCACTCGAAACCTTTCCAATGTCTGAATATAGTCATCCAATATATCGATCTTTACGTCTCGACCATTTCGGGACTCCTCGTCATGTCCCCGATCTCATCCGGGACTCCAAACTACCTTCGATACATCAAATCACATAAACTCATAATACCGATCGTCACTGAATGTTAAGCGTGCGGACCCTACGGGTTCGAGAACTATGTAGACATGACCGAGACAAGTCTCCGGTCAATAACCAATAGCGGAATCTAGATGTTCATATTGGCTCCTACATATTCTACGAAGATCTTTATCGGTCAAACCGCATAACAACATACGTTGTTCCTTTTGTCATCGGTATGTTACTTGTCCGAGATTCGATCATCGGTATCTCAATACCTAGTTTAATCTCGTTACCGGCAAGACTCTTTACTCGTTCCGTAATGCATCATCCCGCAACTAAATCATTAGTCACATTGCTTGCAAGGCTTATAGTGATGTGCATTACTGAGAGGGGCCAGAGATACCTCTCTGACAATCGGAGTGACAAATCCTAATCTTGATCTATGCCAACTCAACAAGTACCATCGGAGACACCTGTAGAGCACCTTTATAATCACCTAGTTACGTTGTGGCGTTTGGTAGCACACAAAGTGTTCCTCCGGTATTTAGGAGTTGCATAATCTCATAGTCAAAGGAACAAGTATAAGTCATGAAGAAAGCAATAGAAATATACTAAACGATCAAATTCTAAGCTAACGGAATGGTTCAAGTCAATCACATCATTCCCTAATGATGTGATCCCGTTAATCAAATGACAACTCATGTCCATGGCTAGGAAACTTAACCATCTTTGATTCAACGAGCTAGTCAAGTAGAGGCATACTAGCGACGCTCTGTTTGTCTATGTATTCACACATGCATTACGTTTCCAGTTAATACAATTCTAGCATGAATAATAAACATTTATCATGAGATAAGGAAATAAATAATAACTTTATTATTGCCTCTAGGGAATATTTCCTTCAGTCTCCCACTTGCACTAGAGTCAATAATCTAGTTCACATCTTTATGTGATTAGTTCACATCTCGATGTGACTAATACCCAAAGGGTTTACTAGAGTCAATAATCTAGTTCACATCGCTATGTGATTAACACCCAAAGAGTGATCATGTTTTGCTTGTGAGAGAAGTTTAGTCTACGGGTCTACAACATTCAGATCCGTATGTATTTCGCAAATTTCTATATTTACAATGCTCTGCACGGAGCTACTCTAGCTAATTGCTCCCACTTTCAATATGTATCCAGATCGAGACTTAGAGTCATCTAGATTGATGTAAAAGTCTTGCATCGACGTAACTCTTTACGACAAACTCTTTTATCACCTCCATAACCGAGAAATATTTCCTTGGTCCTCTAAGGATAATTTTGACCGTTGTCCAGTGATCTACTCCTAGATCACTATTGTACTCCCTTGCCAGAATCATGCTAAGGTATACAATAGGACTTGTAAACAGCATAGCATACTTTATAAAACCTATGACTGAGGCATAGGGAATGACTTTTCATTGTCTTTCTATTTTCTGCCGTGGTCGGGTCTTGAGTCTTTACTCAACTTCGCACCTTGCAACACAGGAAAGAACTCCTTTTTTGACTTTTCCATTTTGAACTACTTCAAAATCTTGTCAAGGTTTGTACTCATTGAAAATATATCAAGCGTCTTGATCTATCTCTATAGGTCTTGATGCTCAATGTGTAAGCAGCTTCATCGAGGTCTTTCTTTGAAATACTCTTTTATGCTTTCCAGAAAATTATACATTATTTCCAATCAACATATACTTATCAGAAATACTGTAGTGCTCCCACTCACTTTCTTGTAAATACAGGCTTCACCGCAAGTCTGTATAAAACCATATGCTTTGATTACTTTATCAAAGCATATATTCCAACTCCGAGATGCTTGCACCAGTCCATAAATGGATCGCTGGAGCTTGCTCACTTTGTTAGCACCTTTAGGATCGACAAAACATTCTGGTTGTATCATATACAACTCTTCTTTTAATAAATCCATTAAGGAATACAGTTTTGACATCCATTTGCCAGATTTCATAAAATGCGGCAACTGCTAACATGATTCAGACAGACTTTTAAGCATCAATACTAGTGAGAAAATCTCATCATAGTCAACACCTTGAACTTGTCGAAAACATTTTGCGAAAATTCGAGCTTTGTAGATAGTAACACTACTATCAGCGTCTGTCTTCCTCTTGAAGATCCATTTATTCTTAATGACTCACCGATCATCCGACAAGTCAATCAAAGTCCATACTTTGTTCTCATACATGGATCCCATCTCAGATTTAATGGCCTCACGCCATTTCGCGGAATCTGGGCTCATCATTGCTTCCTCATAGTTCATAGGTTCGTCATGGTCAAGTAACATGACATCCAGAATAGGATTACCGTACCACTCTGGTTAACCCACAAGGTTCGGTAGTAACTTGATCTGAAGTTACATGATCATCATCATTAGCTTCCTCACTAATTGGTGTAGGAGTCACAGGAACATATTTCTGTGATGAACTACTCTCCAATAAGGGAGCGGGTACCGTTACCTCATCAAGTTCTACTTTCCTCCCACTCACTTCTTTCGAGAGAAACTCCTTCTCTAGAAAGGATCCATTCTTAGCAGCGAATGTCTTGCCTTCGGATCTGTGATAGAAGGTGTACCCAACTTTCTCCTTTGGGTATCCTATGAAGACACATTTACCCGATTTGGGTTCGAGCTTATCAGGATGAAACTTTTCCACATAAGCATCGCAACCCCAAA
This sequence comes from Triticum monococcum, assembly GCA_034509565.1. NCBI lineage: Eukaryota > Viridiplantae > Streptophyta > Magnoliopsida > Poales > Poaceae > Triticum > Triticum monococcum. The sequence continues at coordinate 87,668,265 of CM067845.1, read as the reverse complement.
CTTTAATAAACGACAACTTTGGTATCTTGCCAAACCACTATTCATATGGCGTCATCTCAACGGATTTAGATGGTGCCCTATTTAATGTGAATGCAGATGTCTCTAATGCATAACCCAAAACGATAGTGGTAAATCGGTAAGAGACATCATAGATTGCACCATATCTAATAAAGTATGGTGACGATGTTCGGACACACCATTATGCTGTGGTGTTCCAGGTGGCGTGAGTTGCGAAAACATTTCGCATTTTTTCAAATGAAGACCAAACTCGTAACTCAAATATTCTCCTCCATGATTAGATCGTAGAAACTTTATTTTCTTGTTACGATGATTTTCCACTTCACTCTGAAATTATTTGAACTTTTCAAATGTTTCATATTTATGTTTCACCATTATGTTGTGGTGTTCCAGGTGGCGTGAGTTGCGAAAACATTCCGCATTTTTCAAATGAAGACCAAACTCGTAACTCAAATATTCTCCTCCACGATTAGATCGTAGAAACTTTATTTTCTTGTTACGATGATTTTCCAGTTCACTCTGAAATTATTTGAACTTTTCAAATGTTTCATATTTATGTTTCATCAAGAACATATATCCATATCTTACTCAAATCATCTGTGAAGGTCAGAAAATAACGATACCTGCCGCAAGCCTCAACACTCAACGGACTGCATACATTAGTATGTATTATTTCCAGCAAGTCTGTTGCTCGCTCCATTGTTCCGGAGAACGGAGTCTTAGTCATCTTGCCCATGAGGCATGGTTCGCAAGCATCAACTGATTCATAATCAAGTGATTCCAAAAGCCCATTAGCATGGATTTTCTTCATGCGCTTTACACCAATATGACCTAAACGGCAGTGCCACAAATAAGTTGCACTATCATTATTAACTTTGCATCTTTTGGCTTCAATATTATGAATATGTGTATCACTACCATCGAGATTCAATAAACCATTCACCTTGGTTGTATGACCATTGAAGTTTTTATTCATGGAAACAGAACAACAATTATTCTCTGACTTTAAATGAATAACCGTATTGCAATAAACATGATCAAATCATATCCATGCTTAACGCAAACACCAAATAACATTTATTTAGGTTCAACTCTAATCTCGAAAGTATAGGGAGTGTACGATGATGATCATATCAATCTTGGAACCACTTCCAACACACATCTTCACTTCACCCTTAACTAGTCTCTGTTCATTCTGCAACTCCCATTTCGAGTTACTAATCTCAGCAACTGAACTAGTATCAAATACTCAGGGGTTGCTATAAACACTAGTAAAGTACACATCAATAACATGTATATCAAATATACCTTTGTTCACTTTGCCATCCTTCTTATCCGCCAAACACTTGGGGCACTTCTGCTTCTAGTGACTAGTCCCTTTACAGTAGAAGCACTTAGTCTCAGGATTAGGTCTAGACTTGGGCTTATTCTCTTGAGTAGCAAATTGATTTCCGTTCTTCTTGAAGTTCCCCTTCTTCCCTTTACCCTTTTCATGAAACTAGTGGTCTTGTTAAACATCAACTTGATGATTTTCTTGATTTCTACCTTCGTCGATTTCAGCATCACGAAGAGCTTGGGAATCGTTTCCGTTATCCCTTGCATATTATAGTTCATCATGAAGTTCTAGTAACTTGGTGATAGTGACTAGAGAACTATGTCACTCACTATCTTATCTGGAAGATTAACTCCCACTTGATTCAAGTGATAGTAGTACTCAGACATTCTGAGCACATGCTCACTAGAGGAGCTATTCTCCTCCATCTTGTAGGCAAAGTGCTTGTCAGAGGTCGCATACCTCTCGACATGGGCATGAGTATGAAATACCAATTTCAACTCTTAGAACATCTTATATGTTCTGTGGCATTCAAAACGTCTTTGAATCCCCGATTCTAAGCCGTAAATCATGGTGCACTAAACTATCAAGTAGTCATCATATCGAGCTTGCCAAACGTTCATAATGTTTGCATCTGCTCCTGCAATCGGTCTGTCACCTAGCGATGCATCAAGGAAATAATTCTTCTGTGGAGCAATGAGGATAATCCTTAGATCACGGATCCAATCCGTATCACTGCTACTAACATCTTTCAACTTAGTTTTCTCTAGGAACATATCAAAATAAAACAGGGGAGCTAAACGCGAGCTATTGATCTACAACATAGATATGCAAATACTATCAGGACTAAGTTCATGATAAATTAAAGTTCAATTAATCATATTACTTAAGAACTCCCACTTAGATAGACATCCCTCTAGTCATCTAAATGATCACGTGTTCCAAATCAACTAAACCATGTCCGATCATCATGTGAGATGGAGTAGTGTTCAATGGTGAACATCACTATGTTGATCATATCTACTATATGATTCACGCTCGACCTTTCGTTCTCCAGTGTTCATAGGCCATATCTGCATATGCTAGGCTCGTCAAGTTTAACCCGAGTATTCTGCGTGTGTAAAACTGTCTTACACCCGTTGTAGATGAACGTTGAGCTTATCACACCCGATCATCACGTGGTGTCTCGGCACGACGAACTTTGGCAACGGTGCATACTCAGGGAGAACACTTGTACCTTGAAATTTAGTGAGAGATCATCTTATAATGCTACCGTCAAACTAAGCAAAATAAGATGCATAAAGGATAAACATCACATGCAATCAAAATATGTGACATCATATGGCCATCATCATCTTGTGCCTTTGATCTCCATCTCCAAGGTACCGTCATGATCTCTATCGTCACCGGCATGACACCATGATCTCCATCATCTTGATCTCTATCAATGTGTCGTCACATGGTCATCTCACCAACTATTGCTCTTGCAACTATTGCTATCGCATAGCGATAAAGTAAAGCAATTGTTCGGCGCTTGCATCTTATGCAATAAAGAGACAACCATAAGGATTCTGCCAGTTGCCGATAACTTCAACAAAACATGATCCTCTCATACAACAACTTATGTCTCATCACGTATTGACCATATCACATCACAACAAGGCCTGCAAAAACAAGTTAGACGTCCTTTACTTTGTTGTTGCAAGTTTTACGTGGCTGCTACGGGCTGAGCAAGAACCGTTCTTACCTACGCATCAAAACCACAACGATAGTTCATCAACTTAGTGATGTTTTAACCTTCAACAAGGACCGGGCATAGTCACACTCGGTTACAATAAAGTTGGAGAAACTGACAACCGCCAGCCATCTGTGTGCAAAGCACGTCGGTAGAACCAGTCTCGCGTAAGCGTACGCATAATGTCGGTCCGGGCCGCTTCATCCAACAATACCGCCGAACCGAAGTATGACATGCTAGTAAGCAGTATGACTTGTATCGCCCACAACTCACGTGTGTTCTACTCGTGCATATAACATCTACGCATAAACCAGGCTCAGATGCCACTGTTGGGAAATGTAGTAACTTCAAAAAAATTCCTATGCACACACAAGATCATGGTGATGCATAACAACGAGAGGGGAGAGTGTCGTCCATGTACCCTCGTAAACCGTTAAGCGGAAGCGTTATGAGAACGCGGTTGATGTAGTCGAACGTCTTCACGATCCGACCGATCCAAGTACCGAACGCACGGCACCTCTGAGTTCAGCACATGTTCAGCTCGGTGATGTCCCGCGAACTCACGATCCAGTAGAGCCCGAGGAAGAGTTTTGTCAGCACGATGGCGTGGTGACGATGTTGATGAAGCTAGCGACGCAGGGCTTCACCTAAGCACCGCTATGATATAACCAAGGTGGATTATGGTGGAGGAGGCACCGCACACCGCTAAGAGATCAATAGATCAATTGTTGTGTTCTAGGGTGCCCCCTGCCCCTGTATATAAAGGAGCAAGGGGGAGGCCAGCCGGCCCTCCTAGGGCACGCCAGGAGGAGGAGTCCTCCTCCTAGTAGGAGTAGGACTCCCCTTTCCTACTCCTACTAGGAGGAGGAAAGGAAGGGGGAAGGGGAGAAGGAAGGAGAGGGGGGAAAGGAGGAAAGGGGGGCCGGCCCCCTAGTCCAATTCGGTTTGGGCTAGGGGGGCCGCACGCCCTGCCTCCTCTCTTCCACCACTTGGCACATTAGGCCCAATACTTCTTCCCCGTATTCTTGTAACTCCCCGGTACTCCGAAAAATACCGGAATCACTCGGAACCTCTCCGATGTCCGAATATAGTCGTCCAATATATCGATCTTTACGTCTCGGCCATTTAGAGACTCCTCGTCATGTCCCTGATCTAATCCGGGGCTCCAAACTACCTTCGGTACATCAAATCACATAAACTCATAATATCGACCGTCACCGAACGTTAAGCGTGTGAACCCTACGGGTTCGAGAACTATGTAGACATGACCAAGACACGTCTCTGATCGATAACCAATAGCGGAACCTGGATGTTCATATTGGCTCCTACATATTCTACGAACATCTTTATCAGTCAAACCGCATAAAAACATACGTTGTTCCCTTTGTCATCGGTATGTTACTTGCCCGAGATTCGATCGTCGGTATCTCAATACCTAGTTAAATCTCGTTACTGACAAGTCTCTTTACTCGTTCCTAATGCATCATCCCGCAACTAACTCATGAGTCACATTGCTTGCAAGGCTTATAGTGATGTGCATTACCGAGAGGGCCTAGAGATACCTCTCCAACAATCGGAGTGACAAATCCTAATCTTGATCAATGCCAACTCAACAAGTACCATCGGAGACACCTGTAGAGCACCTTTATAATCACCCAATTACGTTGTGACGTTTGGTAGCACACAAAGTGTTCCTCTGGTATTCGGGAGTTGCATAATCTCATAGTCATAGGAACATGTATAAGTCATGAAGAAAGCAATAGAAATATACTAAACGATCAAATGCTAAGCTAACGGAATGGGTCAAGTCAATCATATCATTCCCTAATGATGTGATCCCATTAATCAAATGACAACTCATGTCCATGGCTAGGAAACTTAACCATTTTTTATTCAACGAGCTAGTCAAGTAGAGGCATACTAGTGACGCTCTGTTTGTCTATGTATTCACACATGCATTATGTTTCCGGTAAATACAATTCTAGCATGAATAATAAACATATATCATGAAATAAGGAAATAAATAATAACTTTATTATTGCCTCTAGGGCATATTTCCTTCAAAAACATGGGGTCCCCACAGCATGTGGGTCCAGATAAACTTCATACAGACATACTATCCACTCGAATTACCATCAAGTCACTCGGACGACAACAACCACTCGGAGCATAGCACTCCACTCGACCAACTCATTCCACTCGGAGCACCTAATCTCACTTGGATATGCGAAGACCAGCAGTTGACAAGGCACTCGAAGCATCATCTTAGTAGTAGGCTGAGTTATGGCATTAACGCCCCCACTTTGTAACATAGGAGGTCAGGGGTGGCGCACTCTATATAAGCCACCCCCCAGCACTAGACTAGGGGACTTTTTTCTTCCACCTCTCCCTCTTTCTCGGGACTTTTTTCTTCCACCTCTCCCTCTTTCTCACCATTTAGCTTGAGGCATGGAGATCCGTTCTCCTCTCTCTCTCTCTCAAATACACCATGTAATCTCCGGATATACACTCAGATAAAACAAAGCCTCTCTGGAGCACGAGATGTAGGGTTGTTATCTCCACCGTGAGAGGCCCGAACTCGCTAAAACCACCGTGTCACCCATTTGCATCTCGATAGATCATGCTCTGTTACCCTATACCTTATTATTGCCGGAATTGTTCCCACGACAGTTGGCGCCCACCGTGGGGCATGGCGTCTATTGAGGCATGATGTAGATGGTTATTTTTTAACCGCCGGCAGCAGATTGATTCCCGCTGGAGCCCTCCATTGGGTTTCATCTTCACCTTTTAACACATCTTTTGTACTGTTCATCTTCACGACGAGCGAAGCATCGCAAGAAGAAGGGAAACAAATATCCATCCAAGCACTTGCAAGAAGAGCCATCGACCTTCAGGAATGATGAAGTGAAAGCAGAAGCCAACTGTGCCTCCAGCAGGGCCACCGGCACCGTCCGCCCCATCATCCTCACGCACGACCACCAGCGCCATCCGCCTCATCGTCGTCTCCGACTTCGACACAGCCGAGTGGACCTCGTCCGCGACGTCGCCGTTGAGCTCCACGCGCAGCCACTGGCGCTGTCCGCCTCATCATCATCACGCACGACCACCAGCGTCGTCGTCACGCACGGCTGCCGTTGCCGTTCACCTCGTCGTCGACTTCGGCCTCTTCTTCTCGGCTGCTCGGTGCCGACCTCCGTAGTGGTGGCACAGGCACGGTGCGACGTAGGCATACAGCGCTCCTTCCTCCGGTGCCGATCGCCAGCGACGGTCTCCGTGGCGGGGGTGCGCTGCAATAGCAACCAACGAAACAACTTCGTCCTGCAACCGATGGCCATTCAGGATTGAAGGATTGAAGGAATCAGTGCCTCGTAAGTGCATGCATAACCTGGGATGTTTCCTCACTTAATTAACTGCATGCAGGAAAAAATGGAAACAAAAGGACGCGGTGAAGGAATCTTCAACGTTGGTTTAGTTAGCTGCCTCATTAATTAGCCATTCAAACAAGGTGCGTTGATCCATTTCTTCCGCAGCCTCCAGCGCAAACGCATCTTGCATTGACTTCAAGCCGACCCAGCCGCTCCGCTACTCTGAGTCGGTACTCTGGTACGCTCGGACAAGTACAAGTGTACACTCGACATATGCAACACTCGGCACGCATCATTTTCTTGGACACGTTCAGGCGACTAACATGCAGGCACTTGATCATTCGTGTGTTCCCACTCGGTCAGACGCCTCCTTGATGACATGCTAAACTCGACCGCCCATGCGATGTCACTCGGTTGGACACACCCTCGAAACTTGGCCGCCCATGCGTCGTCACTTCATGGGACACATCTAAGTCACTCGGACGCTCCATTCGTCGTCATTCCGTCGGATGCCTCTACTTCACTCGGATGCCCCGCGCATCGTCACTCCGGGACACGCGTCTATATCACCGGACACTCTACGCATCGTCACTCCGCGAGACGCCTCTACTTCACTCGGATGCCCTGCACATCGTCACTTTGCGGCATGTGTCTACATCACCGGACGCTCCACGTGTCGTCACTCCGTAGGACGCGCCTAAGTTACTGGGACGTCTCGTTCACCGTCATTCCGTGGGACGCCTCTACTTCACTCGGATGCCCCGCGCACCGTCACTCCGCGACACGCGTCTACATCACCGGACGCTCCGTGCATCGTCACTCTGTGGGACGCCTCTACTTCACTTGGATGCCCCGCGCATCGTCACTCCGTGGCGTGCGTCTACATCACCAGACGCTCCGCGCATCATCACTTTGCAGGACGTGTCTACGTCACTCGGACGCCCCGCTCGCCGCCACTCCGCGGGATGCCTCTACTTCACCCGGACGCTCCGCGCATCGTCACTCTGTGGGATGCCTCTACTTCACTCGGATGCCCCGCGCATCGTCACTCCGCGGCACGCGTCTACATCACCGGACGCTTCGCGCATCGTCACTCCGCGGGACGCGTCTACGTCACTCGGACGCCCCGCTCGCCACCACTCCGCGGGACGCCTCTACTTCACTCGGATGCCCCGCGCACCGTCACACCGCGGGGCGAGTCTATGTCACCGGATGCTCCATGCGTCATCACTCCATGGGACGCGTCTAAGTTACTCGGACGCCCCGTTCGCCGTCATTCCGCGGGACGCCTTTACTTCACTCGGATGCCCCGCGCACCGTCACTCTGCAACACGCGTCTACATCACCGGACGCTCCGTGCATTGTCACTCCGCGGGACGCCTCTACTTCACTCGGATGCCCCGCGCATCGTTACTCCGCGGCGCGCGTCTACATCATCGGACGCTCCACGCATCGTCACTTCATGGGACGCGTCTACGTCACTCGGACGCCCCGCTCACCGCCACTCCGCGGGACGCCTCTACTTCACCCGGACGCTCCGCGCATCGTCACTCTGTGGGATGCCTCTACTTCACTCGGATGCCCCGCGCATCGTCACTCCGCGGCACGCGTCTACATCACCGGACGCTTCGCGCATCGTCACTCCGCGGGACGCATCTACGTCACTCGGACGCCCCGCTCGCCACCACTCCGCGGGACGCCTCTACTTCACTCGGATGCCCCGCGCACCGTCACACCGCGGGGCGAGTCTACGTCACCGGACGCTCCATGCGTCATCACTCCGTGGGACGCGTCTAAGTTACTCGGACGCCCCGTTCGCCGTCATTCCGCGGGACGCCTTTACTTCACTCGGATGCCCCGCGCACCGTCACTCTGCAACACGCGTCTACATCACCGGACGCTCCGTGCATTGTCACTCCGCGGGACGCCTCTACTTCACTCGGATGCCCCGCGCATCGTTACTCCGCGGCGCGCGTCTACATCATCGGACGCTCCACGCATCGTCACTTCATGGGACGCGTCTACGTCACTCGGACGCCCCGCTCACCACCACTCCGCGGGACGCCTCTACTTCACCCGGACGCTCCGCGCATCGTCACTCTGTGGGACGCCTCTACTTCACTCGGATGCCCCATGCATCGTCACTCTGCGGCACGCGTCTACATCACTGGACGCTTCGCGCATCGTCACTCCGCGGGACGCGTCTACGTCACTCGGACGCCCTGCTCGCCGCCACTCCGCGGGACGCCTCTACTTCACTCGGATGCCCCGCGCATCATCACTCCGTGGTGCGCGTCTACATCACCGGACGCTCCACACGTCATCACTCTGTGGGACGTGTCTTAAGTTACTCGGACGCCCCGTTCGCCATCATTCCGCGGGACACCTCTACTTCACTCGGATGCCCCACGCATCGTCACTCCGTGACAAGCGTCTACATCACCGAACGCTCCGCGCATCGTCACTCCACGGGACGCCTCTACTTCACTCGGATGCCCCGCGCATCGTCACTCCGCGGCGCGCGTCTACATCACCGGACGCTCCGCGCATCCTCACTCTGCAGGACGCGTCTACGTCACTCGGACGCCCGCTCGCCGCCACTCCGCGGGACGCCTCTACTTCCCCCGGACACTCCGTGCATCGTCACTTTGCGAGACGCCTCTACTTCACTTGGATGCCCCGCGCATCGTTACTCCGCGGCACACGTCTACATCACCGGACGCTCCGCGCATCGTCACTCCACGGGACGCGTCTACGTCACTCGGACGCCCCGCTCGCCGCCACTCCGCGGGACGCCTCTACTTCACTCGGATGCCCCGCGCATCGCCACTCCGCGGCATGCATCTACATCAACCGAACGCCCCATGCATCGTCACTCCGCGGGACGCGTCTACGTCACTCGAACGCCCCGCTCGCCATCACTCCGCGGGACGTCTCTACTTCACTCGGACGCTCCGCGCATCGTCACTCCGCGGCACGCATCTACATCAACAGGACGCCCCGCGTGTCGCCACTCTGCGGGACGCGTCTACGTCACTTGGACGCCCCGCTCGCCGCCACTCCGTGGGACGCCTCTACTTCACTCGGATGCCCCACGCATCGCCACTCCGTGGCAAGCGTCTACATCAACTGGACGCCCTACGCATCGTCACTCCACGGGACGCGTCTACGTCACTCGGACGCCCCGCTTGTCGTCACTCCGCGGGATGTCTCTACTTCACTCGGACGCTCCACGCATCGTCACTCTGTGGCACGCGTCTACTTCAACAAGACACCCCCGTGTGTCACCACTCCGCGAGACGCGTCTACGTCACTCGGACACCCTGCTCGTTGCCACTCCGCGGGTCGTGTCTACTTCAGCCAGACGCCCCGCGCGTCGCCTCTTGGTTGATCACCTCATCACCACTCGGCCGCCCCACGCGTCGCACTCGGTTGGTCACCTCATCACCACTCGGCTGCCCCATGTGTCGCCACTCGGTTGGTCACCTCATAACCACTCGGCCGTCCCGCGTGTCGCCACTCGGTTGGTCACCTCATAACCACTCGGCCGCCCCGCGCATCGCCACTCGGTTGGTCACCTTATAACCACTCAGCCTCCCCCCGCGTCGCCAAAGGTTGGTCACCTCATAACCACTCGGCCGCCCCGCGCGTCATCATAGGTTGGTCACCTCATAACTACTCGGACGCCCCGTGCGTCGCCACTTAGTTGGTCACCTCATAACCACTCGGCCGCCCCGCACGTTGCCACTCGGGTGGTCACCTCATAACCACTCGGCCGCCCTGCGCGTCCCGATAGGCTGGTCACCTCATAACCACTCGGCCGCCCCGTGCGTCCCCACTCGGTTGGTCACCTCATCACCACTCGGCCACCCCGCGCGTCGCCATCGGTTGGTCACCTCATTACCACTCGGCCGCCCCGCGCGTCGGCATCGGTTGGTCACCTCATCACCACTCGGCCGCCCCGTGCGTCGCCATCGGTTGGTCACCTCATCACCACTCGGTCGCCCCTCGCATTGCCACTTGGTTGGTCACCTCATCACCACTCGGCGGCCCCGCGCACCGCCATTGGTTGGTCACCTCATCACCACTCGGCCGCCCCGCGCGTCGCCATCGGTTGGTCACCTCATCACCACTCGGCCGCCCCGCGCGTCGCCACTCGGTTGGTCACCTCATAACCACTCCGCCGCCCCGCGCATCGCCACTCGGTTGGTCACCTCATCACCACTCGGCCGCGCCGCGCGTCGCCACTCGGGTGGTCACCACATTACCCCTCGGCCGCCCCGTGCGTCACCATCGGTTGGTCACCTCATAACCACTCGGCCGCCCCGCGCGCCTCCATCGGTTGGTCACCTCATCACCACTCGGCCGTCCCGTGCGTCGCCATCGGTTGGTCACCTCATCACCACTCGGCCGCCCCGTGCATCGCCACTTGGTTGGTCACCTCATCACCACTCGGCCGCCCCGCGCATCGCCATTCGGTTGGTCACCTCATCACCACTCGGCCACTCGCGCCTTCAGACAGCTAAGTCATTTTACATTCTGTTATTTCCGTCTTCCCGAGTATCCTGTAATTCACACATCATGTTAACTCGGAGGCCACGCAACCGAGTGTACCTCTACGCTCGGCTGCTTATTTTTACATACTTGCTTAGTACTGGTTATGTGACTCCCGAGACCAACTTCCATTTTTTCGCATACATGTGTCGTTCTTCATTTCGAGTTTGCATCGGTCCTCTGGGGCTGCAACTCAGTCGAAACACTACACTTCCATTTTATTTGAGACAATATTCCAATGAGTTCATTCGAAACAGTCGCTTCGGCAAGTTCGAACGGATCCTTCGCTCTTTCATACTCTTGCTGGTTAACCAGCAAGCCCCTTGCACTCCCAGCGGGTGTCTATGGGTGTTATTCACACAAATCATTTCAGCACATATAAAATTTCCTCGAGAGATTATTTCGTTGGCTTGTGCCATTTTTTACACAAGTTATGCGGTCACTCGACGGCCTATGCGCCAACTTCATCGCTGCTCGGACTCGGTCACCGTACCGGTCCTAGCGCACCACAACACCGACCTTGTCGCTTTGTTGACTTCAAACACATCCGGCCAACCCCTCTGTCGAATCCTCTTCATCGTATCAATGATATAGACCTCGTCAGACATGAGACAGATAAGTCCCTTTTATAATTAAACCTCACACTTCACTCTTTTGCGAGTTTGCCTCTTTCGAGCATCACTCGGAAGCTGCTCCTCATCTTTACCCGAGTCTGACTCGATGAATTGCAAATCATCCATTGAAAATTATATTTCTCGTATTCCGACATGTCCATTGTCGAAGCCTGTTGTGCTCGGGGGCTACGCCGCACTCGGGGGCTGCATCTCATTCGGAATGACACTCTCCTGAGTAGTCGAGTACTTCATCACAAGTCAGATCCTTCACTTCAACAAGTGTATTCGATCCACCACTTTGACAAGTTTTATAATCACCCAGACACTCTGCACGCCAGCTTCATTCTTACTTAGACTCGGTTGTCGTGCCGGTCTTGTTGTGTCGCAACCACACTACACCGACCTCGTTGCTACATTAGCTTCGAAAGCATCTGGCTAACTCCTTCGAAGACCATTTCAGCCACTTGGCTGGACATGCAATCTGTCACTCGACCACCCCGCGCATCACCACTTGGCTGGACACATAGTCCTTCACTCGGCCACCTCGCGCATCCTCACTCGGTTGTCCGGCACCACGCCACTCGATTGTGCACGTCTTCACCACTCGGCCGCTCCGTGCGTCACCTCTTGGTTGTGCACGCCTTCACCACTTGGCCGCTCCGCGCGTCGCCACTCGGTTGTGCATGTCTTCACCATTCGGCCGCCCCGCGCGTCGTCACTCGGTTGTACACATCATCACCCCTCGGTCGCCTCGTGTGTCACCATTAGTTGGACATGTCTTTACCTCTACACCCCCAACACAGGAACGACTAAGTTACTCTTATGATCAAACCTCATATCACACTCTATAGCAAGCTTACCTCTTTCGAGCATCACTCGGGGGCTACGCACATCAGTTGACCATGCCGCCCTCAGGGGTTACGACCATTCGATCAACCCATTGATCACATCAGGAATATCTTTTGACCATACATGCTCGTTCCACCAAAAATCTATAAGGGTAGTATTGTCCACTCGGACGATCGCCCAAATCCTTACCTGAAGACGTCTTCAGGACTGCAAAAGGGTGAAAATGACGCTCCTCTACGGATACACTTGGCCCTTATCCTAGGCTCCAAGGTGTCAGTTTCACAAACTTGGACTCAAAGATGGCATGTGCTGGTGTTCCCCCGGGATAATGAGTGGCCCCTCTCCGGAGAATCAGCCCACACACTAGCCTCGCCGCTCGGGTTCCATGGCACGTCCATGTCAGACCACTAATCTATCTCCTGTGGGAGACATACGAGTGCCACCAAGTTTTTCCTTGCAGTCAACATACCCCGATCAGTCGGGAAGCACGTCCACTCGGACAAATACCCCCTTCATGCAAAAGGGTGAAAATGAAGCTCCTCTACGGATACAATGTACTCTTACAAATACCCATTTTACACAAAATCTAACGGTCAATAAAAAAAGTACTACTGGAACGATTACTCCCTGGAGTGGCCAGCTTTTTTCTACAGTCGGCAGTTTCAAAACCGAATTCATTCACCGTGCCGAGAGAACAAAGATTCACCTGCTTGATCGAGTTCCAGGCTGAATTTATTCCATGCCGAGTGCACGAAGATCAGTCCAACTGACTCAGCTCCAGGTTGAGCTTATTTACCATGTCAAGCTTTGGAAGATGCATCCGATTGACTCAATTTCAGACTAAAAGATATTACCGTGTCCACTGCGTGGAGGTTTAACAGGAGACTTAAACACTCTGCCCGACTCATCTTGTCCGACAGAATCTCGGGGACTACACCCAGTGGGTGAACTCAGCGTGCCCCCACTGGAAGAGAACTCAGAAAGAAACATTTTGCTTGACGCAAGACCATCTCCAGATCACTCAAGTGCTACTCGACCTCCGAGTCTGAGAGGAACAAGTTCTATCAGTACCAGCTAAGAAGATTTTTAGTTCTCTCAGACCCCCGCCGACTGCCCGCAGTCGACGGCAGTCTCGGGGACTACACCTAGTGGCTGCACTCAGCGTGCCCCCACTGGAGTAATCTCCACTCGGTATGGCCTGACCGGTCCGAGTGGAGAACAACAAACAAACAAGTTCTAAGGCTCCCGTCGGCTACCAAAAGAAATTGCTATAAGGTGAGTTTAACGCTCCTCCGTGGACCTGTTTTGAGCCTTCTTCTAGGACTCAAAGCGTGAAAGTCATAAGTTTGGATCTAGAACCGACTCGTATTGATGTTCCTCCGAGATAAGAATGGCATCTCTCTGAGAGAATAGTCCATGCGTCAATCTTGTTGCTCGGATTTAATTACACATCCATACTTTGATCACAAGTTAACCTCTTCCGAGAGATGATCGAATGTCACCAAGTTGCTCCTCGCGGGCACTTACCCCAGATCAGTCGGGAAGCACGGTGCCAGAATCCATTGAGATTTTGTTCAAACCTTGGTTGTCTGAAAGAACGATGACAGGTGCCAAGTATTTTCGTAATCACTCGGGCCAAATTGTGTCTTTCACAAACTCGTTCTCCAATATCGCAATCGATTCGAGGGCTAATGTTGGGGATACACATAGCAGGTGGGCCCACAAAGGGTCGACATATGATAAAGCATGGGGTCCACACAACATGTGGGTCTAGATAAACTTCATACAGACATACTATCCACTCGGATGACCATCAAGTCACTCGGACGACAACAACCACTCGGAACATAGCACTCCACTCGACCAACTCATTCCACTCGGAGCACCTGATCTCACTTGGATATGCGAAGACCAGTAGTCGACAAGGCACTCGAAGCATCATCTTAGTAGTAGGCTGAGTTATGGCATTAACGCCCCCACTTTGTAACATGGGAGGTGAGGGGTGGCGCACTCTATATAAGCCACCCCCCACCACTAGACTAGGGGCCTTTTTTTCTTCTACCTCTCCCTCTTTCTCACCATTTAGCTTGAGGCATGGAGATCCGTTATCCTCTCTCTCTCTCTCAAATACACCATGTAATCTCCGGATATACACTCAGATAAAAGAAAGCCTCTCCGGAGCACGAGATGTAGGGCCGTTATCTCCACCGTGAGAGGCCCGAACTTGCTAAAACCACCGTGTCACCCATTTTCATCTCGATAGATCATGCTCCGTTACACTATACCTTATTCTTCTCGGGATCGTTCCCACGACAGTTGCGTGCAAATCTTTCAAGGCGAGAGCGATGTATTCGCTTGCCCAGAAAATGTAGTAAGAAATGGGATGTAAATATTAAAAACGCGGCAAACCGGCAATTAGTTTCCAATTTCTTTTATCAAGATTTCAAGATTTTGAATTTAATTGTTTTTGCAGGGAAAATTATGTTGGATTTTAAATTGATATAAATTTATTATTTTTAAATTAGTTTGAACGTGATTCAAAATTTCGTGATTAAAAATTGTTCGGACCGCTAGGGTAACAAAAAGAATACGGGCTTCAAGAAAATCCTTAAAATTAGCCAATGAGTTGTACATTTATTACTAATAATGGCAAATGGGATGTATGCTGTTTTCCACATATTTGAGACTGACTTGTGGGCCTACTAGGTTGACGCATACGCTTTCCTAAAAAAAGGTTGACGCGCAGGCAAGGCCTTGTTAACTTAGTCAACACACGAGAGCAGTTACTATTGGATGTCCATCGAACGGCCGTCATGCTTCTTCAATCTCTGCTCTTCCTACTCCCGCCACTCAAACCAGCGCCGGCGGGACTACTTGCTCCCTCCTCCCGTGGTTGGTTGTGCTGTCGTGCAGGCCTCACCACCTGATACGTCTCCAACGTATCTATAATTTTTGATTGCTCCATGCTATATTATCTACTGTTTTGGATGTTTATGGGCTTTATTATACACTTTTATATCATTTTTGGCACTAACCTATTAACTCAGTGCCTAGTGCCAGTTTTTGTTTTTTTCCTTGTTTTAGAGCATCGCAGAAAAGGAAAATCAAACGGAGTCCAATTGACCTGAAACTTCACGGAACTTATTTTTGGAAGGAAAGCAACCCGGGAGACTTGGAGTCTACGTCAAGGAAGAAACGAGGGAGCCACGAGGTAGGGGGCGCCCACCCCCCGTGGGCGCGCCCTCCACCCGCGTGGGTCCCTTGTGGCCCCCCTGACATACTTCTTCCGCCTATATATCTCCATATACCCTAGAACGATCGGGGAGCACAATAGATTGGGAGTTTCGCCGCCACAAGCCTCCGTAGCCACCGAAAGCCAATCTAGACTCGTCCCGGCACCCCACCGGAGGGGGTAATCCCTCTCCGGTGGCCATCTTCATGATCCCGGTGCTCTCCATGACGAGGAGGGAGTAGTTCTCCCTCGGGGCTGAGGGTATGTACTAGTAGCTATGTGTTTGATCTCTCTCTCTCTCTCGTGTTCTTGAGGTGACACGATCTTGATGTATCGCGAGCTTTGCTATTATATTTGGATCCTATGATGTTTTCTTCCCCCCCCCCCTCTACTCTCTTGTAATGGATTGAGTTTCCCATTTGAAGTTATCTTATCAGATTAAGTCCTTAAAGATTTGAGAACACTTGATGTATGTCTTGCCGTGCGTATCTGTGGTGACAATGGGATACCACGTGATTCACTTGATGTATGTTTTGGTGATCAACTTGCGGGTTCCGCCCATGAACCTATGCATAGGGGTTGGCACACGTTTTTGTCGTGACTCTCCGGTAGAAACTTTGGGGCACTCTTTCAGGTTCTATGTGTTGGTTGAATAGATGAATCTGAGATTGTGTGATGCATATCGTATAATCATACCCACGGATACTTGAGGTGACATTGGAGTATCTAGGTGACATTAGGGTTTTGGTTGATTTGTGTCTTAAGGTGTTATTCTAGTACGAACTCTGGGGCTGTTTGTTACACTTATAGGAATAGCCCAACGGATTGATTGGAAAGAATAACTTTGAGGTGGTTTCGTACCATACCATAATCTCTTCGTTTGTTCTCCGCTATTAGTGACTTTAGAGTGACTCTTTATTGCATGTTGAGGGATAGTTATATGATCCAATTATGTTATTATTGTTCAGAGGACTTGCACTAGTGAAAGTATGAATCCTAGACCTTGTTTCAACGCATTGCAATACCGTTTGTGCTCACTTTTATCATTAGTTACCCTGCTGTTTTTATATTTTCATATTACAAAAACCTTTATATACTATCCAAATACTACTTGTATCACCATCTCTTCGCCGAACTAGTGCACCTATGAAATTTACCATTGTATTGGGTGTGTTGGGGACACAAGAGACTCTTTGTTATTTGGTTGCAGGTTTACTCAAGAGAGAGACCATCTTCATCCTGCGCCTCCTATAGATTGATAAACCTTAGGTCATCCACTTGAGGGAAATTTGCTACTGTCCTACAAACCTCTGCACTTGGAGGCCCAACAACGTCTACAAGAAGAAGGTTGTGTAGCAGACATCAAGCTCTTTTCTAGCGCCGTTGCCGGGGAGGTTAGCGCTTGAAGGTATGTACCAGTAGCTATGTGTTTGATCGCTCTCTCTCGTGTTCTTGAGGTGGTACGATCTTGATGTATCACGAGCTTTGCTATTATAGTTGGATCTTATGTTTCTTCTCCCCCTCTACTCTCTTGTAATGGATTGAGTTTCCCCTTCGAAGTTATCTTATCAGAGTGAGTCTTTAAAGATTTGAGAACACTTGATGTATGTCTTGCCGTGCGTATCTGTGGTGACAATGGGATATCACGTGATTCACTTGATGTATGTTTTGGTGATCAACTTGCAGGTTCCGCCCATGAACCTATGCATAGGGGTTGGCACACGTTTTCGCCGTGATTCTCCGGTAGAAACTTTGGGGCACTCTTTGAGGTTCTATGTGTTGGTTGAATACATGAATCTGAGATTGTGTGATGCATATCGTATAATCATACCCACGAATACTTGAGGTGACATTAGGGTTTTGGTTGATTTGTGTCTTAAGGTGTTATTCTAGTACGAACTCTAGGGCTGTTTGTGACACTTATAGGAATAGCCCAATGGATTGATTGGAAAGAATAACTTTGAGGAGGTTTCATACCCTACCATAATCTCTTTGTTTGTTCTCCGCTATTAGTGACTTTGGAGTGACTCTTTGTTGCATGTTGAGGGATAGTTATGTGATCCAATTATGTTATTATTGTTGAGAGGACCTGCACTAGTGAAAGTATGAACCTTAGGCCTTGTTTCCTAGCATTGCAATACCGTTTGTGCTCACTTTTATCATTAGTTACCTTGCTGTTTTTATATTTTTCAGATTACAAAAACCTTTATCTACCATCCATATACCACTTGTATCACCATCTCTTCGCCGAACTAGTGCACCTATACAATTTACCATTGTATTGGGTGTGTTGGGGACACAAGAGACTCTTTGTTATTTGGTTGCCGGGTTGCTTGAGAGAGACCATCTTCATCCTAGGCCTCCTACGGATTGATAAACCTTAGGTCATCCACTTGAGGGAAATTTGCTACTGTCCTACAAACCTCTGCACTTGGAGGCCCAACAATGTCTACAAGAAGAATGTTGTGTAGTAGACATCAAGCTCTTTTCTGGCGCTGTTGCCGGGGAGGTTAGCGCTTGAAGGTATATCTTTAGATATTGCAATCGAGTCTTTTAGTTTCTTGTTTTATCACTAGTTTAGTTTATAAAAGAAAATTAAAAATGGAATTAAGTTTGCCTCATACGCTTTATCTTTTTAATATCTTTCGTGAGTATGATGGAAAAGAAAATTGTGTCAAAGTGTTAGAAGAAGAATGCATTAAAATGTTTGGCACTAAATCTTTGAATGATGATCATGATTGCAATGTTGTTAGTATGATTTCCTTGAATATCTATGATGCTAACGATATGCAAAGCCGCAAGCTTGGGGAAGCTATGTTTGATATAGATGATATTTTTTGTCCCCCAAGTTTTGATGAGCAAATTTATTATGATGAAAGCATGCCTCCTATCTATTATGATTATTGTGATGACACGTATGATTTAAAGAAAAATGATAACCATGAAACTTGTCATCTTGATCTTAATTTCCAATCAGATGATGGTTATTTTGTTGAGTTTGCTCCCACTATTATTCATGAGAAGAGTTTTGCTTGTGTGGAGAGTAATAAAATTTCTATGATTGTATATCATGAAAAGAATGCTTTAGGTGCTGGTTATATTGTTGAATTCATTTATGATTCTACTGAAAATTATTATGAGGGAGGAACTTATGCTTGTAGGAATTGCAATAATATCAAGTTTCCTCTCTATGTGCTTAAAGTTTTGAAGTTATGCTTGTTTTGCCCTCCTATGCTAGTTGATTATTGTTCCCATAAGTTGTTTGATCACAAAATCCCTATGCATAGGAATTGCATTAGACTTAAATGTTCTAGTCATATTCTTCATGATGCTCTCTTTATGTTACAACTCTTATCTTTTATGTGAGCATCATTGAAATCATCATGCCTAGCTAGGGGCGTCAAACGATAGCGCTTGTTGGGAGGCAACCCAATTTTATTTTTGTTCCTTGCTTTTTGATCCTGTTTAGTAATAAATAATTCATCTAGCCTCTGTTTAGATGTGGTTTTATGTTTTAATTAGAGTTTGTGCCAAGTAGAACCGTTGGGAAGACTTGGGGAAAGTCTTGTTGATCTTGCTGTAAAAAACAGAAACTTTAGCGCTCACGAGAATTGCTGCCATTTTTATTTGGAAAGTGATATTTAGTTAATTATTTTTGCAGATGATTAATATATAAATTCCTTAGGTCCATCAATTTATTTTAGAATTATATGTGTTCCATAAGTATATGTTTGATCCAGGTTACTACAGACTGTTCTGTTTTTGACAGATTCTGTTTTTCATGTGTTGTTTGCTTATTTTCATGAATCTATGGTTAGTAAAATAGTTTATAAACCATAGAGAAGTTGGAATACAGTAGGTTTAACACCAATATAAATAAAGAATGAGTTCATTACAGTACCTTGAAGTGGTGATTTATTTTATTATACTAACGGAGCTCACGAGTTTTCTACTTTAAGTTTTGTGTTGTGAAGTTTTCAAGTTTTGGGTAAAGATTCGATGGATTATGGAATAAGGAGTGGCAAGAGCCTAAGCTTGGGGATTCCCAAGGCACCCCAAGGTAATATTCAAGGACAACCAAAAGCCTAAGCTTGGGGATGCCCAGGAAGGCATCCCCTCTTTCGTCTTCGTTCATCAGTAACTTTACTTGGAGCTATATTTTTATTCGCCACATGATATGTGTTTTGCTTGGAGCGTCAATTTATTTAATTTTGTTTTGCTTGCTATTTGAATAAAATACCAAGATCTGAAATTATTAAATGTTAGAGAGTCTTCACATAGTTTCATAATTATTCAACTACTCATTGATCTTCACTTATATCTTTCGGAGTAGTTTGTCGTTTGTTCTAGTGCTTCACTTATATCTTTTTTAGAGCACGGTGGTGGTTTCACTTTGAAGAAATAGATGAACTCTCATGCTTCACTTATATTATTTTGAGAGTCTTAAATAGCATGGTAATTTTCTTAAATAATCCTAATATTCTAGGCATCTAAGAATAGTAAAAACTTTCTTATGAGTGTGTTGAATACTAAGAGAAGTTTGATGCTTGATGATTGTTTTGAGATATGGAGGTAATAATATCAAAGTCGTGCTAGTTGAGTAGTTGTGAATTTGAGGAATACTTGTGTTGAAGTTTGCAAGTCCCGTAGCATGCACGTATGGTAAACGTTGTGTAACAAATTTGAAACATGAGGTGTTATTTGATTGTCTTCCTTATGAGTGGCGGTTGGGGACGAGCGATGGTCTTTTCCTACCAATCTATCCCCCTAGGAGCATGCGTGTAGTGCCGAGGTTTTTGATGACTTGTAGATTTTTGCAATAAGTATGTGAGTTCTTTATGACTAATGTTGAGTCCATGGATTATACGCACTCTCACCTTTCCATCCTTGCTAGCCTCTTCGGTACCGTGCATTGCCCTTTCTCACATTAAGAGTTGGTGCAAACTTCGCCCGTGCATCCAAACCCCGTGATATGATACGCTCTATCACACGTAAACCTCCTTATATCTTCCTCAAAACAGGCACCACACCTACCTATTATGGCATTTCCATAGCCATTCCGAGATATATTGCCATGCAACTTTCCACCATTCCGTTTATTATGACACGCATCATCATTGTCATATTGCTTTGCATGATCATGTAGTTGACATCGTATTTGTGGCAAAGCCACCGTTCATAATTTTTCATACATGTCGCTCTTGATTCATCGCAATCCCTGTACACCGCCGGAGGCATTCATATAGAGTCATACTTTGTTCTAGTATCGAGTTGTAATCATTGAGTTGTAAATAAATAGAAGTGTGATGATCATCATTTTCTAGAGCATTGTCCCAAGTGAGGAATATAAAAAAAGAGAAAGGCCATAAAAAGAGAAGGCCCAGAAAAAGAGAAAGGCCATAAAAAAGAGAAGGCCCAAAAAAATGAATGAGAGAAAAAGAGAGAAGGGACAATGCTACTATCCTTTGCCACACTTGTGCTTCAAAGTAGCACCATAATCTTCACGATAGAGAGTCTCTTGTTTTGTCACTTTCATATACTAGTAGGAATTTTCATTATAGAACTTGGCTTGTATATTCCAACAATGGGCCTCCTCAAGTGCCCTAGGTCTTCGTGAGCAAGCAAGTTGGATGCACACCCACTTAGTTTCTTTTGTTGAGCTTTCATACATTTATAGCTCTAGTGCATCCGTTGCATGGCAATCCCTACTCCTTGCATTAACATCAATCGATGGGCATCTCCATAGCTCATTGATTAGCCTCGTTGATGTGAGACTTTCTCCTTTTTGTCTTCTCCACATAACCCCCATCATCATATTCTATTCCACCCATAGTGCTATGTCCATGGCTCGCGCTCATATATTGCGTGAAAGTTTATAGGTTTGAGATTACTAAAGTATGAAACAATTGCTTGGCTTGTCATCGGGGTTGAGCATGATGAGAGCATTCTTGTGTGATGAAAATGGAGCATGACTAAACTATATGATTTTGTAGGGATGAACTTTCTTTGGCCATGTTATTTTGAGAAGGCATGATTGCTTAGTTAGTATGCTTGAAGTATTATTATTTTTATGTCAATATGAACTTTTATCTTGAATCTTATGGATCTGAATATTCATGCCACAAGTAAAAGAATTACATTGAAATTATGCCAAGTAGCATTCCGCATCAAAAATTCTGTTTTTATCATTTACCTACTCGAGGACGAGCAGGAATTAAGCTTGGGGATGCTTGATACGTCTCCAACGTATCTATAATTTTTGATTGCTCCATGTTATATTATCTACTGTTTTGGATGTTTATGGGCTTTATTATACACTTTTATATCATTTTTGGGACTAACCTATTAACCCAGAGCCCAGTGCCAGTTTATGTTTTTTCCTTGTTTTAGAGTATCACAGAGAAGGAAAATCAAATGGAGTCCAATTGACCTAAAACTTCATGGAACTTATTTTTGGAAGGAAAGTAGCCCGGGAGACTTGGAGTCTATGTCAAGGAAGAAACGAGGCAGCCACGAGGTAGGGGGCGCGCCCTCCACCCTCGTGGGCCCCTCGTGGCCCCCCTTACATACTTCTTTTGCCTATATATCTCCATATACCCTAAAACGATCAGGGAGCACAATAGATCGGGAGTTCCACCGCCAGAAGCCTCTGTAGCCACCGAAAGCCAATCTAGACCCGTTTCGGCACCCTGCCGGAGGGGGCAATCCCTCTTCGGTGGCCATCTTCATCATCCCGACGCTCTCCATGACGAGGAGGGAGTAGTTCTCCCTCGAGGCTGAGGGTATGTACCAGTAGCTATGTGTTTGATCTCTCTCTCTCTCTCTCTCTCTCTCTCGTGTTCTTGAGGTGATACGATCTTGATGTATCGCGAGCTTTGCTATTATATTTGGATCCTATGATGTTTTCTCCCCCCCCCCTCTACTCTCTTGTAATGGATTGAGTTTCCCCTTTGAAGTTATCTTATCAGATTGAGTCTTTAAAGATTTGAGAACACTTGATGTATGTCTTGCCGTGCATATCTGTGGTGACAATGGGATACCACGTGATTCACTTGATGTATGTTTTGGTGATCAACTTGCGGGTTCCGCCCATGAACCTATGCATAGGGGTTGGCACATGTTTTCGTCGTGATTCTCCTGTAGAAACTTTGGGGCACTCTTTGAGGGTCTATGTGTTGGTTGAATAGATGAATCTGAGATTGTGTGATGCATATCGTATAATCATACCCACGGATACATGAAGTGACATTGGAGTATCTAGGTGACATTAGGGTTTTGGTTGATTTGTGTCTTAAGGTGTTATTCTAGTACGAACTCTAGGGATGTTTGTGACACTTATAGTTATAGCCCAATGGATTGATTGGAAAGAATAACTTTGAGGTGGTTTCGTACCCTACCATAATCTCTCCATTCGTTCTCCGCTATTAGTGACTTTGGAGTGACTCTTTGTTGCATGTTGAGGGATAGTTATGTGATCCAATTATGTTATTATTGTTGAGAGGACTTGCACTAGTGAAAGTATGAACCCTAGGCCTTGTTTCCTAGCATTGTAATACCGTTTGTGCTCACATTTATCATTAGTTACCTTGCTGTTTTTATATTTTCAGATTACAAAAACCTTTATCTACCATCCATATACCACTTGTATCACCATCTCTTCGCCGAACTAGTGCACCTATAAAATTTACCATTGTATTGGGTGTGTTGGGGACACAAGAGACTCTTTGTTATTTGGTTGCAGGGTTGCTTGAGAGAGACCATCTTCATCCTACGCCTCCTACGGATTGATAAACCTTAGGTCATCCACTTGAGGGAAATTTGCTACTGTCCTACAAACCTCTGCACTTGGAGGCCCAACAACGTCTACAAGAAGAAGTTTGTGTAGTAGACATCATCGCCCCACCCTACTCCCATCGCTGGCCTGGCCATCCCTCCACTCACCCACACATGTTGTTATTCTTCGGCGAAGACAGACGAACAAGTAAACCCTCGTACTCCCCTCTGCATGGGAAACAACTGCTGAGTCTTCCCTGGCTCCGTGTCATTCCCTTCTGCCTCGCTGTCATCCACCTCCTTGGTTCTCTCGGTTTTGCATGGTCAACGTGGTCAATGAACGACATCCATCGGAAGAGGACCATACGTGGAGAGGCTGACAACTGGGTCCACGGCCGCACACAAGGAAGTGCCTTCTTATTATGCGCAAAATAATGATTCCTCCACCTAACAATAGGGACCCACCGGAAGGGAATTTGTATTTCGCAAAAAAAAATGTTCCTCCCGCTGACAGCTCGGACCCACCAACTATATCTTCGCACGCAAGGAAGTGCCTCCTTATTACGCACAAAAAAATAAATACCCCCTGTTAGCTGGGACCCACCATAGTTGGAGGCTGATTTATGGGCCAGCTAAGTTGACGCGGACGGAGGGCTTTGTCAAGTTAGTCAATATGAACGATTCTAGCTCCAGTGACTATACGATGTTCATCCAATGATCGTAGTGCTTCTTCAACCTCTGGTCTTTTTGCTCCGGCCATCCAAACCAGCGCCTATCGTGCTGCCTGCTCTTGCCTCCCATGGCCGGCTCTGCTGCCGCACAGGCCTCACCGCCCTACCCTACTCCTATCGCTGGCCTGGCCATCCCTCTACTCACCCAAATCTCCTGTTATTTTTCGGTGATGGCAGCCTCACACTGCAGCCCAACTAATAAACCCTCGTACTCCTCTCCACATGGGAAACAACTGCCGAGTCTTCCCCGGCTCTAGGTCATTCCCTTTCTAGGCCTCGCCGTCGTCCACTGCCTTAGTGCTCTCGGCGCGGCGTGGTCAACGTGGTCACGAAACGACTTACATCAAAAGAGGACCCACCAGCTATATCTTCGGAAGCAAGGAAGTGTCTCCATATTAGGCGTGAAAAAATAAATCCTCCCCCTGACAGCTCCGACCCACCATCAATAACTTCGCTCACAAGAAAGAGCCTCCTTATCCTCCCTGACAGTCAGGACCCACCTGGTTGAAGCGTACGTAGCGTTGTCATTCTGGTCAGGAACGTGTACGTACATACTGGTCGATCGGTATCTCTGCAACGATGAACCCAGTGGCGGTGCTAGGATCAAAACGTTGTGATGTCGATCTTTTCTAATGAAATTTTCTCGTACCCACAAAAAAAGGTTTTTTGTAGGTAAGTTTGTATCCCTTTATTTACCCCCTTATGTCACATTATGAACAAGTGAAAACATAATAGTTCATTACTTATATAATTATTTATGGCTGCAATCCTTTGTGATCATGCATATTTTTTGATATATATATATATATGTATAACATATTGGAATAAATTTCAGTATGAGACAATGATAGGAAGAGAAAAAACATATAGCAATACAAAAGACAGAACTTCCAAGTAGAAGGGGAAGGGCTGATGGCCTTGTTCTGCCACCGACGGACCATTGACGGTCCATCGCTCGTGGCTCACTGGACGGCCGTAGGTGGCCATGCCTCACGGCTCACGTCCTGACCGAAGATCGCAGGTGGAGGACAGGAGTCGCTCGTGGCTCACCGGACGGCCGGAGGTGGCCCTGTCTCACGCCTCATGCCCTGGCCAAAAATCGCAGGTGGAGGCCAAGGATGAGGCTGTGGCGGAGGGAAAAAAGTTGAACTGACGAGCTGAAAGTTGGCAAGGCAGAGAAGTCCAAGGAGAAAATCAAGGGATTTCGTCGATGCATTATGACCAGGGAAGATATTTAGGACTTTCTATTCCTGTACGACCTAGCCCATTGTGTTTTTTTTCTTTCTGAGAAGATCCTAGCCCATTGTTACACGAATCAGATGATACATGGGCATGTAGTCAAATTCCAACAGTTTTTTGTTCAGAGGCTTGTTGTACGTAGGCCTGTGTCAATTTGTTACGAAATTCCTGTGTAGTCAAACGACTACACAGGCTTAACGTGGCTTCGCCACTGGATGAACCATGGCCGAGCAAGTAGCGGCACGTGTAGTAGTAGAGCCCCCGACGTAGCAGTTCAGGCAGTCCCTTCTAAACCGTGTACACGTACGCACAACCACATCCCAAAAAATACGGCCATGTAGGTACATACGGGTGGGGTCTCGAACACCTACTCGCGCATATGTACGGCCAGGGCTCCCGTACATGGAGAGGCAACGAACAGCAGCAACGGCGTGATGTTCATCGGGAGGCAGCAGACTGGGTCGGAATGCGTCCTGTTCAATGGGAGCCAACCGGCTTGGAAGGAACAGCTGAAACAGGGCCTGGCATACTGCAGTATGGAGGGAACGGCCTTCTGTTCGACTGGCTACGGTCGAAACAGCATCCTGTTCATCGGGAGGGGTCTCACGTACCACAAAACGGAGGAAACAGACTCGTGTTGAAGCGTCTATGGTCGAAACAGGGTCCTATTCATGGGAGGGGTGTTGCGTACTGCAAAATTGGACTCCACCGGCTACTGTTCACCCACCGTGGACTTCCTTCAGCCTCCACCTGCACTATTCATCCACCGCATTCGTTGCCTCCACCAGCTACTGTTCATCCGCGGGCTACTGTTCATCCAGCCCTCCACCGGCTACTGTTCAACCAGCCCTCCACAAGGTCTTGTTCATTCACCCCCAACTAGCTCAGTTGTGGAGGCCTCCTCTCGGGGTCATGTTCATCCAGCATCAACGACCTAACTACTACCACGGGTTCCTATTCATCCAACCCCCACCGGGAACTGTTCATCCAACCTCAACCGCGTACGTCTCGATTCATTCGACCAACCCCCACATTCACGGTTCATCAAGAGGTAGCAGATTTGTTCGGCTTTAGTCAGCAGTAGCAGCGATCGATCGCTCGGGTTCAATTAGCAGTAGTAGCGAAGGAATCGCTCAGGTTCAGTTAACAGCCAAGGGATCGATTGCTCGGGTTCAATTACATAGCTAGTGCAATCGCTCGGGTTTAGTAAGAGAACGCCTCGCTCGGGTTCAATTAGAGCCCAATCCTCGCACACATGCGCGTATGTATACGAGTGAAACACGCAAACCTCTGTGCATCGCTCGGCCCTGACCACCCACCATAACCGGGAACTCCCTGAAATTTTCCTCGCCCTCGCTTCTACCATGATTTTTTCCATCATGGACGACCCAAAGAATGTCATGCAGGTGCGTCTCTGGCCCGCCTAAGACAAAAAGCCCATTTTCTGTCATAGAAGTAGGAGCCCACCACATCTATGATGAAACCGAGTTTTGTCACAATTATCGTCATAGAAGTGTCATAAATATGACATTTTTTTGTTCGGGCCAAAATGTCACGGATGTGTTTTTTTGTAGTGATCTCCTATCCGCCTTTCATTCCTGCACTGCGGATGTTACGCGCATTAACAAATCCTATATTGTTCTCATTCCCATGAAACTAGGAACTTCCAAGCCCAACCAACTTCGCCCGATCACTCTACAGAATTGTTGTGTCAAACTGTGTTCCAAATGCCTTTCAAATAGGGTCCAACTGGCTATCCAAGATTTAGTTCACTTTGACCAACCTGGATTCATCAAAGGCCGTAACATTGCTAAAAATTTCATCTTGCACTACAAAAAAAGACACATCCATGACATTTTGGGCTGAATCAAAAAAAATTCTGTCATACATATGACACTTCTATGACGATAATTGTGACAAAACCCGGTATCATCATAGCTGTGGTGGGCTTCTACTTCTATGACAAAAAATCATGACAGAAAATGGGCTTTTCTTCCTGGGCGGGCTGGAGACGCAGCTGCATGACATTCTTTGGGCCGTCCATGACGGAAAAAACCGTGGTAGAAGCGAGGGCGAGGAAAATTTCGGGGAGTTCCCGGTTACGGTGGGAGGTCGGGGGCCGAGCGATGTGCGCTTCTCTCGTACACGTACGCGCGTGTGTGCGAGGCGTTGGCTCTAACTGAACCCGAGCGAGGCGTTGGGCTCTAACTGAACCCAAGCGATTGCACTGCAGGCTACGCGTTACTGAACCCGAGCGATCGATCGATGGCTGTTAACTGAACCCGATTGAGCGATTCCTTCGCTACTGGTGCTAACTGAAGCCGATCGATGCTGCCTCTGGATGAACAGTGAGCGTTGTGGGGGGGGGGGGGGTTGGATGAACAGTTCCCGGTGGGGGTGGATGAACAGGACCCCGTGGTGTTACCTCTGGATGAACAGGACCCCGATCGATCGAGCCGGTTGGGGCTGGATGAACAGGACCCCATGGAGGGATGGATGAACAGGACCACCCCGTGGAGGGCAGGATGAACAGTAGACGGTGGAGGGTAGGATGAACAGTAGCCCGTGGAGGGGTGGTTAAACAGGAGCCCGTGGAGAGGGCTGGTTGAACAGTAGCCGGTGGAGTAGCGCGCGGTGGAGGCTGGATGAACAGGAGCCCGTGGATGAATAGTCACAGGTGGAGGCTAGAGGAGGTCGATGGTGGATGAACAGTAGCTCGTGGAGGCTAGAGGGGGTCGATGGTGGAGATGAACAGTATCTCGTGGAGTCCCATTTTGCGGTACGCCACACCCCTCCCGATGAATAGGACCCCCGTTTTGACCGAATGAGGTCCGTTTCGTCCGTTTTGCGGTACGCCACACCCCTCCCGATGAACAGGACCCCCGTTTCGACCGTAGGAGGTCCGTTTCCTCTATTTTGCTGTATGCCAGACCCCTCCCGATCAACAGGATCCTGTTTCGAACGTGGCCGGTCAAACACAAGGCCGTTTCCTCCGTTGTGTGGTACGCCAAGCCTCGTTTACATCGCATGTTCCGTCCAAGCCCTCCCAATGAACACGACCACGCATTCTGTTCCGACCCAGCCGGTTGGCTCCCACGCGTTCCGTTGGCTCCCACGCGTTCCGTTGCCTCCCCATGAACACGATGCATTCCGTTGCCTCCCCATGAACATGATGACGACGTTGTTTCTCCGTTCCGACCCAGCAATGTACACGAGCCCTGGCCGTATGTATGCGCGAGTAGGCGTTCGAGACCCTGCCTGTATGTACACATACCTGGCCATATTTTCTTTCTTGCACCCTGGCCGTTGTACGTACGTGTACATGCTACGTGTGCGCCTCTACTACGAGACGTGCGCGCCTCTACTACGACACGTGTGCGCCTCTACATCGACCAGTATGTACGTACACGTTCGCGACCAGAATGACAATGCTACGTATGCTTCGACCAGGTGGGTCCCGACTGTCAGGCACGTCATTGCCTGCGAAGATGTAGCTGGTGGGTCCCAGCAGTCAGGGGGCGAATCATTTTTTTTGCTCGGGCGCACTTCCTTACGTGTGAAGATGTAGCTGGTGGGTCCCAGCAGTCAAGGGGAAACGTTTTTTTCGCGAAATACAGTGGCCCGTCTGGTGGGTCCCAGCTGTCAGGTGGAGGAATCATTATTTTCCACATAATAAGGAGGCACTTCCTTGCTGCGGCCGTGGACCCAGCTATCAGCCTCTCCACGTACAGTCCACGTCCGATGGAAGTCGTTCCTTGACCATGTTGACCACGCCGCGCCGAGAGTGTTGGGGAACGTAGCAGAATTTTAAAAAAATTCTACGCATCGCCAAGATCAATCTATGGAGTCATCTAGCAATGAGGGAGAGAGGAGTGCATCTACATACCCTTGTAGATCGCGCGTGGAAGCGTTCAAGAGAACGGGGTTGATCGAGTCATACTTGTCGTGATCCAAATCACCGATGACCTAGCGTCGAACGGACGGCACCTCCGCGTTCAACACACGTACGGTTGGGAAGACGTCTCCTCCAACTTGATCCAGCAAGGGGGGGGAGAGGTTGATGAAGATCCAGCAGCACGACGGCGTGGTGGTGGAAGCAACGGTGATCTCGGCAGAGCTTCGCCAAGCACAAGGAGACGGAGGAGTGTCACGGGAGGGAGAGGGAGAGGCCAGGGGCTAGGGTGCGGCTGCCCTCCCTCCCCCCCCACTATTTATAGGACCCCTAGGGGGGCGCCGGCCCTAGGAGATGCCATCTCCAAGGGGGGCGGCGGCCAAGGGGGTGGCTTGCCCCCCAAGGCAAGTGGGGCGCCCCCCACCCCTAGGGTTTCCAACCCTAGGCGCAGGGGGAGGCCCATGGGGGGAGCACCATCCCATCTGGGGCTGGTTCCCCTCCCACTTCAGCCAATGGGGCCCTCCGGGATAGGTGGCCCCACCCGGTGGACCCCCGGAACCCTTCCCCGGTACAATATCGATTACCCGTGAAACTTTCCCGATGGCCAAAACTTGACTTCCTATATATAAATCTTCACCTCGGGACCATTCTGGAACTCCTCGTGACGTCCGGGGTCTCATCCGGGACTCCGAACAACTTTCAGGTTACCGTATACTAATATCTCAACAACCCTAGCGTCACCAAACCTTAAGTGTGTAGACCCTACGGGTTCGGGAGAGACGCAGACATGACCGAGACGACTCTCCGGTCAATAACCAACAGCAGGATCTGGATACCCATGTTGGCTCCCACATGCTCCTCGATGATCTCATCGGATGAACCACGATGTCGAGGATTCAATCAATCCGTATACAATTCCCTTTGTCAATCGGTATGTTACTTGCCCGAGACTCGATCGTCGGTATCCCAATACCTCGTTCAATCTTGTTACCGGCAAGTCACTTTACTCGTACCGTAATGCATGATCCCGTGATCAAACACTTGGTCACATTGAGCTCATTATGATGATGCATTACCGAGTGGGCCCAGAGATACCTCTCCATCATACGGAGTGACAAATCCCAATCTCAATTCGTGCCAACCCAACAGACACTTTCGGAGATACCTGTAGTGTACCTTTATAGTCACCTAGTTACGTTGTGACGTTTGGCACACCCAAGGCACTCCTACGGTATCCGGGAGTTGCACAATCTCATGGTCTAAGGAAATGATACTTGACATTTGGAAAAGCTATAGCAAACGAACTACACGATCTTTGAGCTATGCTTAGGATTGGGTCTTGTCCATCACATCATTCTCCTAATGATGTGATCCCATTATCATTGACATCCAATGTCCATAGTCAGGAAACCATGACTATCTTTTGATCAACGAGCTAGTCAACTAGAGGCTCACTAGGGACGTGTTGTGGTCTATGTATTCACACATGTATTACGATTTCCGGATAACACAATTATAGCATGAACAATAGACAATTATCATGAACAAAGAAATATAATAATAACCATTTTATTATTGCCTCTAGGGCATATTTCCAACAGTCTCCCACTTGCACTAGAGTCAATAGTCTAGTTACATTGTGATGAATCGAACACCCATGCAGTTCTGGTGTTGATCATGTTTTGCTCTAGGGAGAGGTTTAGTCAACGGATCTGCCACATTCAGGTCCGTATGTACTTTACAAATCTCTATGTCTCCATTTTGAACACTTTCACGAATGGAGTTGAAGTGATGCTTGATATGCCTGGTCTTCCTGTGAAACCTAGGCTCCTTGGCAAGGGCAATAGCTCCAGTGTTGTCACAGAAGAGAGTCATTGGGCCCGACGCATTGGGTATGACTCCTAGGTCGGTAATGAACTCCTTCACCCAGATTGCCTCTTGTGCTACCTCCGAGGCTGCCATGTACTCCGCTTCACAAGTAGATCCCGCCACAACACTTTGCTTTCAACTGCACCAGCTTACTGTCCCACCATTCAAAATATACACGTATCCGGTTTATTACTTAGAGTCATCCAGATCTGTGTCGAAGCTAGCATCGACGTACCCCTTTACGACGAGCTCTTCGTCACCTCCATAAACAAGAAACATATCCTTAGTCCTTTTTAGGTACTTCAGGATATTCTTGACCGTTGTCCAGTGTTCCATGTCGGGAATACTTTGGTACCTTCCTACTAAACTTACGGCAAGGTTTACATCAGGTCTGGTACACAGCATAGCATACATGATAGACCCTATGGCCGAGGCATAGGGGACGACACTCATCTTTTCTCTATCTTCTGCCGTGGTCAGGCATTGAGCCGTGCTCAATCTC
This sequence comes from Triticum monococcum, assembly GCA_034509565.1. Classification (NCBI taxonomy): domain Eukaryota; kingdom Viridiplantae; phylum Streptophyta; class Magnoliopsida; order Poales; family Poaceae; genus Triticum; species Triticum monococcum. The sequence goes on along the minus strand of CM067845.1, from coordinate 87,636,559 downwards.
GTACCTTGCAATACAGGAAGGAACCCCTTCTTTGACTGATCCATTTTGAACTTCTTCAATATCTTGTCAAGGTACGTACTCTGTGAAAGACCAATGAGGCGTCTTGATCTATCACTATAGATCTTGATGCCTAATATATAAGCAGCTTCTCCAAGATCCTTCATTGAAAAACACTTGTTCAAGTAGGCCTTTATGCTTTCCAAGAATTCTATATCCTTTCCCATCAACAGTATGTCATCCACATACAATATGAGAAATGCTACAAAGCTCCCGCTCACTTTCTTGTAAATGCGGGCTTCTCCATAAGTCTGCGTAAACCCAAACGCTTTGATCATCTCATCAAAACGAATGTTCCAACTCCGAGATGCTTGCACCAGCCCATAAATCGAGCGTTGGAGCTTGCACACCTTGTCAGCATTCTTAGGATCGACAAAACCTTCCGGCTGCATCATATACAATTCTTCCTTAAGGAAACCATTAAGGAATGCCGTTTTGACGTCCATTTGCCATATCTCATAATCATAGAATGCGGCAATTGCTAACATGATTCGGACGGACTTCAGCTTCACTACGGGTGAGAAAGTGTCATCGTAGTCAACCCCTTGAACTTGTCGATAACCCTTAGCGACAAGCCGAGCTTCATAGATGGTTACGTTGCCATCCGCGTCTGTCTTCTTCTTAAAGATCCATTTATTTTCTATGGCTCGCCGATCATCGGGCAAGTCAGTCAAAGTCCATACTTCGTTTTCATACATGGATCCTATCTCGGATTTCATGGCTTCCAGCCATTTGTCGGAATCCGGGCCCGCCATCGCTTCTTCATAGTTCGAAGGTTCACCGTTGTCTAACAACATGATTTCCAAGACAGGGTTGCCGTACCACTCTGGTGCGGAACGTGTCCTCGTGGACCTATGAAGTTCAGTAGCAACTTGATCTGAAGTTTCATGATCAGCATCATTAACTTCCTCTCTAGTCGGTGCAGGCACCTCAGGAACATTTTCTTGAGCTGAGCCACTTACCGGTTCAAGAGGCAATACTTCATCAAGTTCAACTTTCCTCCCACTTATTTCTTTCGAGAGAAACTCTTTCTCTAGAAAGGATCCATTCTTGGCAACAAAGATCTTGCCTTCGGATCTGAGGTAGAAGGTATACCCAATAGTTTCTTTAGGGTATCCTATGAAGACGCATTTTTCCGATTTGGGTTCGAGCTTTTCAGGTTGAAGTTTCTTGACATAAGCATCGCATCCCCAAACTTTTAGAAATGACAGCTTAGGTTTCTTCCCAAACCATAATTCATATGGTGTCGTCTCAACGGATTTTGACGGAGCCCTATTTAAAGTGAATGCGGCAGTCTCTAAAGCATAGCCCCAAAATGACAGCAGTAGATTGGTAAGAGACATCATAGATCGCACCATATCCAATAGAGTGCGATTACGACGTTCAGACACACCATTACGCTGAGGTGTTCCAGGCGGCGTGAGTTGTGAAACTATTCCACATTTTCTTAAGTGTGTGCCAAATTTGTGACTCAACTATGCTCCCCCACGATCTGATCGCAAGAACTTGATTTTCCTGTCACGTTGATTCTCAACCTCACTCTGAAATTCCTTGAACTTTTCAAAGGTCTCAGACTTGTGTTTCATTAAGTAGACATACCCATATCTACTCAAGTCATCAGTGAGGGTGAGAACATAACGATAGCCACCGCGAGCCTCAACACTCATTGGACCGCACACATCAGTATGTAGGATTTCCAATAAGTTGGTTGCTCGCTCCATTGTTCCTGAGAACGGAGTCTTGGTCATTTTACCCATGAGGCATGGTTCGCACATGTCAAATGATTCGTAATCAAGAGACTCCAAAAGTCCATCGGCATGGAGCTTCTTCATGCGTTTGACACCTATGTGACCAAGGCGGCAGTGCCACAAGTATGTGGGACTATCATTATCAACCTTACATCTTTTGGTATTCACACTATGAATATGTGTAACATTACGCTCGAGATTCATTAAGAATAAACCATTCACCAGCGGAGCATGACCATAAAACATATCTCTCATATAAATAGAACAACCATTATTCTCGGATTTAAATGAGTAGCCATCTCGAATTAAACGACATCCTGATACAATGTTCATGCTCAAAGCTGGCACTAAATAACAATTATTGAGGTTTAAAACTAATCCCGTAGGTAAATGTAGAGGCAGCGTGCCGACGGCGATCACATCGACCTTGGAACCATTCCCGACGCGCATCGTCACCTCGTCCTTCGCCAGTCTCCGCTTATTCCGCAGCTCCTGCTTTGAGTTACAAATGTGAGCAACCGCACTGGTATCAAATACCCAGGAGCTACTACGAGTACTGGTAAGGTACACATCAATTACATGTATATCACATATACCTTTAGTGTTGCCAGCCTTCTTGTCCGCTAAGTATTTGGGGCAGTTTCGCTTCCAGTGACCACTTCCCTTGCAATAAAAACACTCAGTCTTGGGCTTGGGTCCATTCTTTGACTTCTTCCCGGCAGCTTGCTTACCGGGCGCGGCAACTCCCTTGTCGTCCTTCTTGAAGTTCTTCTTACCCTTGCCTTTCTTGAACTTAGTGGTTTTATTCACCATCAACACTTGATGTTCCTTTTTGATTTCCACCTCTGCTGATTTCAGCATTGAATATACCTCAGGAATGGTCTTTTCCATCCCCTGCATATTGAAGTTCATCACAAAGCTCTTGTAGCTCGGTGGAAGCGACTGAAGGATTCTGTCAATGACCGCGTCATCTGGGAGATTAACTCCCAGCTGAGTCAAGCGGTTATGCAACCCAGACATTTTGAGTATGTGCTCACTAACAGAACTATTTTCCTCCATCTTACAACTAAAGAACTTGCCAGAGACTTCATATCTCTCGACCCGGGCATGAGCTTGGAAAACCATTTTCAGCTCTTCGAACATCTCATATGCTCCGTGTCTCTCAAAATGCTTTTGGAGCCCCGGTCCTAAGCTGTAAAGCATGCCGCACTGAACGAGGGAGTAATCATCAGCACGTGACTGCCAAGCGTTCATAACGTCTTGGTTCTCTGGGATGGGTGTGTCACCTAGCTGTGCTTCTAGGACATAATCTTTCTTGGCAGCTATGAGGATGATCCTCAGGTTCTGGACCCAGTCCGTATAGTTGCTGCCATCATCTTTCAGCTTGGTTTTCTCTAGGAACGCTTTGAAGTTGAGGGGAACATTAGCGTGGGCCATTTGATCTACAAGACATAGTGTAAAGATTTTTAGACTAAGTTCATGATAATTAAGTTCATCTAATCAAATTATTCAATGAACTCCCACTCAGATAGACATCCCTCTAGTCATCTAAGTGAAACATGATCCGAGTCAACTAGGCCGTGTCCGATCATCACGTGAGACGGACTAGTCAACATCGGTGAACATCTTCATGTTGATCATATCTTCTATACGACTCATGCTCGACCTTTCGGCCTTCTGTGTTTTGAGGCCATGTCTGTACGTGCTAGGCTCGTCAAGTCAACCTAAGTGTATTGCGTGTGTAAATCTGGCTTACACCCGTTGTATTCGAACATTAGAATCTATCACACCCGATCATCATGTGGTGCTTCGAAACAACGAACCTTCGCAACGGTGCACAGTTAGGGGGAACACTTTCTTGAAATTATTACGAGGGATCATCTTATTTAAGCTACCGTCATTCTAAGAAAATAAGATGTAAAACATGATAAACATCACATGCAATCAAATAGTGACATGATATGGCCAATATCATTTGCTCCTTTTGATCTACATCTTCGGGGCTCCATGATCATCGTTGTCACCGACATGACACCATGATCTCCATCATCATGATCTCCATCATCGTGTCTTCTTGAAGTTGTCTCGTCATCTATTACTTCTACTACTATGGCTAATGCTTTAGCAATAAAGTAAAGTAATTACATGACGTTTATGTTGACACGCAGGTCATAAATAAATAAAGACAACTCCTATGGCTCCTACCGGTTGTCATACTCATCGACATGCAAGTCGTGATTCCTATTACAAGAACATGATCAATCTCATACATCACATATATCATTCATCACATCCTTTTGGCCATATCACATCACACGGCACATGCTGCAAAAACAAGTTAGACGTCCTCTAATTGTTGTTGCAAGTTTTTACGTGGCTGCTATAGGTTTCTAGCAAGAACGTTTCTTACCTATGCCAAAACCACAATGTGATATGCCAATTTCTATTTACCCTTCATAAGGACCCTTTTCATCGAATCCGATCCGACTAAAGTGGGAGAGACAGACACCCGCCGGCCACCTTATGCAACTAGTGCATGTCAATCGGTGGAACCAGTCTCACGTAAGCGTACGTGTAAGGTCGGTCCGGGCCGCTTCATCCCACGATGCCTCCAAATCAAGATAAGACTAGTAACGGCAAGCAAATTGACAATATCGACACCCACAACTGCTTTGTGTTCTACTCATGCATAGAAACTACGCATAGACCTAGCTCATGATGCCACTGTTGGGGAACGTAGCAGAATTTTAAAAAAATTCTACGCATCACCAAGATCAATCTATGGAGTCATCTAGCAATGAGGGAGAGAGGAGTGCATCTACATACCCTTTTAGATCGCCCGCGGAAGCATTCAAGAGAACAGGGTTGATGGAGTCGTACTCGTCGTGATCCAAATCACCGATGGCCTAGCGCCGAACGGATAGCACCTCCACGTTCAACACACGTATGGCTGGGACGACGTCTCCTCCAACTTGATCCAGCAAGGGGGAAGGAGAGGTTGATGAAGATCCAGCAGCACGACGGCGTGGTGGTGGAAGCAACGGTGATCTCGGCGGAGCTTCGCCAAGCCCAGGGAGACGGAGGAGTGTCACGGGAGGGAGAGGGAGAGGCCAGGGGCTAGAGTGCGGCTGCCCTCCCTCCCCCCCCCACTATTTATAGGACCCCTAGGGGGCGCCGGCCCTAGGAGATGCCATCTCCATGGGGGGCGGCAGCCAAGGGGGTGGCTTGCCCCCCAAGGCAAGTGGGGCGCCCCCCACCCCTAGGGTTTCCAACCCTAGGCGCAGGGGGAGGCCCATGGGGGGCACACCAGCCCATCTAGGGCTGGTTCCCCTCCCACTTCAGCCCATGGGGCCCTCCGGGATAGGTGGCCCCACCCGGTGGACCCCCGGGACCCTTCCGGTGGTCCCGGTACAATACCGATTACCCCCGAAACTTTCCCGATGGCCGAAACTTGACTTCCTATATATAAATCTTCACCTCCGGACCATTCCGGAACTCCTCGTGATGTCCGGGATCTCATCCGGGACTCCGAACAACTTTCGGGTTACCGTGTACTAATATCTCAACAACCCTAGCGTCACCGAACCTTAAGTGTGTAGACCCTACTGGTTCGGGAGACACGCAGACATGACCGAGACGACTCTCCGGTCAATAACCAACAGCGGGATCTGGATACCCATGTTGGCTCCCACATGCTCCTCGATGATCTCATCAGATGAACCACGATGTCGAGGATTCAATCAATCTATATACAATTCCCTTTGTCAATCGGTACGTTACTTGCCCGAGACTCGATCGTCGGTATCCCAATACCTCATTCAATCTCGTTACCGACAAGTCACTTTACTCATACCGTAATGCATGATCCCGTGATCAACCTGTCGGATTTCGGGTTCTGGTAGACCCTTGAGGTTCGAACACTCGGGTGCGCGCGGAGATTTCGCCTCCTACCTACCTGCACCCCTCCGCCTTGCTAAGATCTAAGCTAAGGAAAGAACAGCACAAGAAACACAGGGTTTATACTGGTTCGGGCCACCGTTATGGTGTAATACCCTACTCCAGTGTGTGGTGTGGTGGATTGCCTCTTGGGCTGATGATGATGAGCAATACAAGGAAGAACAGCCTCGCGAGGGTCTGTTCTTGGCTGGGGCGATGAACTGCAGGGAGGAGTTCAATCACCCTTCTCTCTCTGGTTTCGATCCGATCCCCTCTACCCGGTGGGTGGCTGGTCCTATTTATATGCAAAGGCCCTGGGCCTCTTCCCAAATATTGAGCGGGAAGGGCGCCAACAATTGGCCATTTTCAAGGGGAACATCGGGTACACTTATCCTGACTAAAGTTGGTCCTCGCCTGCCAAAGGCCCTCGTGGTGACGCTGGCTTGGGCCCCACAATGACTTCCTCCCTGCCGTTGGACTGGTCTTGGTCTCGTTGCACCAAAACGGGCGCCTTTGCTTGATGCTCCCGCCTGCGCTTGCTCCCTTTGCACCAAAGAGGAAAGGAGGACACTGCGTGGGCTGGCGCCCGCCTGGCGCCCTTGGTCATCATGGCTTGCGTCACGGGCACCTCGTGAGGTACCCCGCCTTGATCTCTTAGCCTCCTCGCGAGCCAGCCTGATTTGGCCGTGCCTGAGGAAACTCCGTGTCGTCCGCCCTGCGAGCCTTGGCCCCTCGCGAGGGTCTTGAGTCTGTGTTGATGAAGATGGGCCGTGCTGGGCCCCCCTTTGAGCCACGCCGCAGGCCGTAGGCAGGCAAGTCTGGGGACCCCCGTTCCCAGAACACCGACAGTAGCCCCCGGCCCAAGGCGCGCCCGAACTTGGCCGTGCAGGGAGGCGAAAGGATAAGCGTGAAGCGTCGTAGGCCCTAACAGCCTGCGGCCTTGGGAGCCGCGTGGTGGTTGATTGGACGTGGGCATCTCCACTTCCCCATGGCGCCTCGGCAACTGCACGGATTGGACAAGTCCCTGCATGCAAAGCGGGTCATGATTACCTGCGATACTGGGGGCCGACGGTTGGCCCTCGCCGGCTATAAGTACGGATCGGCGCGCGCCCTTCTAGTTCATCCCCCCTTGCTTCTCCTTCTTCTTCATGGCCCCGTCGAGGAGGTTCTTGACCGCAGAGAAGGGGAAGGCTCGCCGGGTAGAGCCTGCCTCTCCTCCGCCCAAGCGCGGCCGAGGGCGCCCTCACAAACATCCTGTGGCCACCACGGCAGCTCCTCGTGGCTGCGGAGACGATTTCCAGCATGGTGACAGGCAGACTGCTGCGGCCGGGGGGCGCGCTTCGGTCGCGTGTCCCCCTAGGCCGCGCTTTCACGCTGTAGAGATGCTGCCAGAGTTCGTTGTGTGGTCGGCGGAGCCGACTAGCACCCGGCTTCCACTTCCTTGCTTCCTCCTCGGCGAGCTCCCGGCCGGCGCCCCGGGCGGCCTCTGGCTCCAGGCTGACGGCTGCTGCAGCCGGGCCTCATGGGCTTCATTGGAGGTCTCTGCAGCCGGGAGCCTGGCCTTGGCCCGCGGTTGGCAGACGTTTGCCCGCGCGCGTGGCCTGAGCCGTCGGTGCACCCTGCACTTCAAGTTTGACGGTGATGCCACCCTCTGCGTGAGGGTGTTTGGGGAAGATGGTCACCGCGCAGGGTGCTGCCCTGAGGACGACGACCGCGGCCGGGAACCCAGCTCCGGCGATGATGGGGAGGACAGCGCTCGCGTGACTGGCGGTGCTCAGGGTTCCCCAAGCTTCTCCAGCTCTTCTTTAGGCGGCGACTCTTCTAGCGGTGGCCGCGGGCAGCCTCCACGCCGTCGTATCTGCTTGGGAGGTGGTAGCGTGTCTGCCCGCTGTCGCGCCTCGGTGAAGCGCGAGAGGGAGTCTGCCTGAGCCCCGGAGGCAGCTCGAGTCTTCCCTGCAGGCCGGTGTGAGGCGAGCTGCGCCTGATTTGTTCTTTCTTTTCCTTTTTCCTGCGTAAAAAGACAGTAGTGTGGAGCCCCGCAGGGGCGAGTTTGGGTTATTGCTATTAATCATCGTTTTGCTTCCGTTATCGTGCCTTCCGGCTACGTGCCCGCACGTGGATAGTTCCCGGCCCTAGTCATGGGGGCGACCGACCCAGGCCCTGTGTTCGTGTCGCGGTGCCCGTGGGGCACGGACTGGAGGGGTGCTCTTGTAATGGACCCAGGTCGCAAAACCTTTGAACGACTAGGACAGGAACTCTCGCGAGGGCGCTCGGCTGCCCCCCTCGCGAGGCCTTGCATAAGAGAAATCGAGGCAGGAGAGTGAAAAGTCGAAGAACCACAAGCCAAAGACGGCAACAGCTTCAATAAAACTTCGAATGAGAATGAACAAGCCAACTGCGGAAAGCAAATGAAAAAACCGCATCCGACACCTAATCTAGTCTTCGACGTCTTCTCACCAGCGCGGAGCTAAGTGCTTCCACTGGGCATGGGAGGGAGCCCCAGGGCCTGAGGCCGGCGCTCCTGAGACTCCGGGGCGTGTACAGCCCCAACTCATTATTACGTGAGAGTGTCACGGGCGGCGAGCTTCACAGGCGTTGGCCTTCTTCACAGGCTCCGGGCCTTTTCCAAAATGTGACAGCTTCACAGGCATTCGCCTTCTTCACAGGCTCTGGGCCTTTTCCAAAACGCGACAGCTTCACAGGCATTCGCCTTCTTCACAGGCTCCGGGCCTTTTCCAAAACGCGACAGCTTCATAGGCATTCGCCTTCTTCACAGGCTCCAGGCCTTTTCCAAAACACGACAGCTTCACAGGCATTCACCTTCTTCACAGGCTCTGGGCCTTCTCCAAAACGCGACAGCTTCACAGGCATTCGCCTTCTTCACAGGCTCCGGGCCTTTTCCAAAACGCAACAGCTTCACAGGCATTCGCCTTCTTCACAGGCTCTGGGCCTTTTCCAAAACGCGACAGCTTCACAGGCATTCGCCTTCTTCACAGGCTCTGGGCCTTTTTAGGGGTAGAAGCTCCGGAGGTGCCGGATGTTCCATGCGTTCTGGACCGGTACCCCCTCCTGAGTCTCCAAGCGCGCGGAGCCGGACCTGGAAACATGAACAACCTTGAACGGGCCCTCCCACATGGGAGAGAGCTTGTGCAATCCCTCCCTGGAGAGAACCCGCCTGAGCACGAGGTCTCCTACCTCGAGAGTTCTGGGGTGGATGTTGCGGCAGTGATATCGTCCCAGTGCTTGTTGGTACCTCGCCGCTTGCAGCGCGACTTCTCGGCGACGTTCCTCCCCCAGCACGAGGTCCATCCCCCACATGGTGTCCTGCTGCGCCTCGCCGAACGCCAGGACCCGCGCGGTGCGACGTCTGACCTCGTGAGGGAGGACCGCTTCGGCTCCATAGACCAGGAAGAACGGGGTCTCTCCAGTCGGCTTGCTCGCGGTTGTGCGGATGGACCACAACACGGACTGAAGCTCGTCGTACCAACCTCTGCCGCAGGCCTCCAGCTTCTTCTTGAACGTCCTGGTCTTGAGGCCCCTCAGGACCTCTGCGTTGGCTCGCTCGGCCTACCGTTGCTTTGGGGGTGCGCCACCGAAGCATAGCATATCTGCGTTCCAAGGTTAGCACAGTATGTTTTGAAAAGGTTACTGGTGAACTGCGAACCGTTGTCCGTGATGATGCGGTTCGGCACCCCGAACCGGCTCACGATGCCCCTAATGAACTTGATCGCGGAACCCGTGGGGATGGTGCGGACGGCCTCTACTTCAGCCCACTTGGTGAATTTGTCCACTGCGACGTAGAGGTAGCGGGCCCCCTGGCGCCCGAGTGAAAGTGCAACTATCCCTAGGTGGTTTTGGTAATTCATAACAACATATAGCTCATTGAGCTAATGCTATTTCTAGATGATTATTTCAGGAAAGCTCAACGATTGGCATGGCATGGATGTGAAAGTGGAACCCTCAAAATGCTAAGGACAAAGAATTGGCTCAAGCTCAAAAGTTCAAGACTCTTCATTTTATATTTTAGTGATCCAAGATCACATTGAGTCTTTAGGAAAAGCCAATACTATCAAGGAGGGATGAGGTGTTGCTTAATGAGCCTCTTGCTTTATGTGCTTGGTGATATGCTCCAAAATCCTCAACCACTTTTCCATAGCCACAAATGACCTAAACACTAAGCCAAACTCGGTCATACCGATTCTTTCAATCTGGCGCCACCGAGTTTCACTTGTCATTTGCCACTGCCAAACCCTAGCAATTCGGTCCTACCGATAAGGATCTCGGTCTCACCGAGATGGGATTGCAAACTCTCTGTTTCCCTTTCGTAACTTTTCGGTCTCACCGAAAGAGCGAATCGGTCCCACCGAGATTGCAATGTAAACTCTCTGTTTCCTTTTTGTAACTTTTCGGTCTCACCGAAAGAGCAAATCGGTCCCACCGAGTTTGCCTGACCAACTCTCTAGTTAGCTTATTGCCAAACTCGGTCTCACCGAGTTTGTGCAATCGGTCTCACCGAGATTACGTTATGCCCAAACCCTAACCGAATCGGTCCTACCGAGTTGCATGTCAGTCCCACCGAAATCTCTAACGGTCACTAGGTTTACTATTTCGGTCCGACCGAGTTTGTTTATTCGGTCCCACCGAGATTGGTAAATTGTGTGTAACGGTTGGATTTTGTGTGGAGGCTATATATACCCCTCCACCTCCTCTTCACTCGTGGAGAGAGCCATCAGAACACATACACCATTCCTACTCATATGTTCTGAGAGAGAACCACCTACTGATGTGTTGAGACCAAGATATTCCATTCCAACCATATGAATCATGATCTCTAGCCTTCCCCAAGTCGATTTCCACTCAAATCTTCTTTCCACCAGATCCAAATCCTATGAGAGAGAGTTGAGTGTTGGGGAGACTATCATTTGAAGCACAAGAGCAAGGAGTTCATCATCAACACACCATTTGTTACTTCTTGGAGAGTGGTGTCTCCTAGATTGGCTAGGTGTCACTTGGGAGCCTCCGACAAGATTGTGGAGTTGAACCAAGGAGTTTGTAAGGGCAAGGAGATCGCCTACTTCGTGAAGATCTACCGCTAGTGAGGCAAGTCCTTCGTGGGCGATGGCCATGGTGGGATAGACAAGGTTGCTTCTTCGTGGACCCTTCGTGGGTGGACCCTCCGTGGACTTGCACAACCGTTACCCTTCATGGGTTGAAGTCTCCATCAACGTGGATGTAGGATAGCACCACCTATCCGAAGCACGGGAAAAACATCCGTGTCTCCAATTGCGTTTGAATCCTCAAAACCCTTCCCTTTATATTCTTGCAAGTTGCATGCTTTACTTTCCGCTGCCAATATACTCTTTGCATGCTTGCTTGAATTGTGTGATGATTGCTTGACTTGTCCTAAGATAGTTAAAATCTGCCAAGAACTAAAATTGGGAAAAGGTTAAGTTTTTATTTGGTCAAGTAGTCTAATCACCCCCCCCCCTCTAGACATACTTTCGATCCTACAAGTGGTATCAGAGCTTTGGTCTCCATTTGCCTTGATCTCCATAGCTTTTGGTGGTCATAGCCTTGGTTTCACAACCTAGGAGAGTATGGCGTCTAGCGAGGGAAATTATCACCGTAGAGGTCCTTACTTTGATGGCACTAATTTTGCTAGTTGGAAGCATAAAATGAAAATGCATATTCTTGGACATAACCCCGCCTTATGGGCTATTGTTTGTGTTGGTTTGCAAGGTGAGTTCTTTGATGGGAGAGAACCAAACCGTGAAGCTACCGCGGATGAGTTGAAGATGTTGCAATACAATGCTCAAGCTTGTGATATTCTCTTGAACGGATTGTGCCCCGAAGAATTCAACAAAATCAGCCGTCTTGAGAATGCAAAGGAAATTTGGGACACTTTGATTGATATGCACGAAGGTACCGACTCCGTCAAGGAATCCAAGTTGGATGTGCTCCAAAGTCAACTTGACAAGTTCAAGATGAAGGATGGTGAAGGTGTCGCCGAAATGTACTCTAGGCTTGCTCTCATCACAAATGAGATTGCCGGCTTAGGAAGTGAAGAGATGACCGATAGATTCATCATCAAGAAGATCCTAAGAGCCTTGGATGGGAAATATGATACCGTGTGCACATTGATTCAAATGATGCCAAATTACAAAGATCTCAAACCAACAGAAGTGATTGGAAGGATTGTTGCTCATGAGATGTCACTCAAGGATAAAGAGGAACTTCACAACAAATCAAGTGGTGCCTACAAAGCCTCATGTGAAGTCCCCACATCATCAAGTGAGAAGCAAAACTTCAACGAAGAATTGAGCTTAATGGTGAAGAACTTCAACAAGTTCTACAAGAGTACAAGCAAAGATAGAAGCTTCAAGTCAAGGTCCTACAATGACAAAAGATCTTCTAGTCGAGAGCGAAACTGCTATAATTGTGGAAGACCCGGACACTATTCCAATGAGTGTACGGCTCCCTACAAGAGAAGAGAAGATTCTCCAAAAGGAAGAAGCAAAGAATCACCACCAAGAGAGAGAAGGAGTAGAGATGATCGTTATGAACGGAGATACTCACGGAGAAGCAAGGATTCAGAAAGGAAGGAAAAATCATCAAGGAGCTACACAAAACGAAGACATCAAGCTCATGTTGGTGAATGGGAATCCGGCTCCGACTCCGACAGCCACTCCGAGAGAAGTTATCACTCCGACTCCGAAGATACTCAAGATGAAGGTGTTGCCGGTCTAGCACTTGTGTCAACCAACTCCTACGACATATTTGACTCACCAAATGAAGGAATTGGAAGATGCTTCATGGCCAAAGGTCCTAAGGTAACACACCCCGAGTATGTTGATTTTAATAGTGATGAAGATGACTTGTTAGGTGATGATGACTTGCTTATTGACAACTCTAGTGATGAGTACTATAATGAAACATCAATTAATCATGCTAATCAAGATAAAACGAATGACAATGATAAGGAGAAGATTGAGGCTCTAACTAAAGAACTAAACACTCTTAAGTTAGCTCATGAAACTATCTTCGAAGATCATCGAGAACTTTTAAGAGCTCATGAGAAATTACGCTTTGAAAAGCTCAATCTTGAGCAAGAGCATGAGTTCTTAAAAGCAATCAATGATGATCTCTGCAAGAAGAGTTCTTCTTACATTGCCAAGCGTTTACTATTATCCACTTACATGCATCAAGTCAAGTCTAGTAACAAGAACAAGAAAGAATCTTCCTCTAGTAGTAACAATGATCATGCTAAATCCAATATTGTTGCTTCTAGTAGTTCTCTTGATTCCACTAATGATTCTCTTAGCCAAGTTACACTTGAGCAAGAAAATAGCTTATTGAAGGGGATTATAGAGAAAGGAGTGTACAAAAGCCTTGCCGGGAGTAAGCAATTCGAGGAAATTGTGCGCAAGCAAGGAATGCACCGGAAGAATCAAGGTGTTGGTTTTGAACGAAAGTTCAATGACAATGGAGTTGAGTGGGAAGAAGATCAATACCCCAAGACAAAGTTTGTTCCTCAACAAGAGAAGTATGATACTTCTTTCAAGGGGACACAAGCTCAAGATGATCTTCCACCACAAGACTACAAGCAAAAAGGCAAGGACAAGCTTCAAGAGGAGATTGATGCATTCGAAGAAGCTCCTAAGACCTTAGTCAAGTGGATTCCCAAGACCACGTCAAGTTCCACTTCATCAAGTATGACTACAACTCCAAGGATTCCCATCAAGATGGTGTGGATCCAAAAGAAGAAGAACTACAGAGTTCTTGAGGGTGACTCCGCCAACATATTTCACTCTCATCATTTTGGCAAGAAGAAGTGCAATCAACTTCCACATCATGCACTAGTTCAAGGAGTCACAAACCCTATTGTTGGTAAGACAAGGGACAAGGTAACCTAAAGTTTTCATGGACGTCATCTTGTGTATGCATCACTCTATGTCTATGGATATCCTTGTTTGTTCCTTGTGGGACTAACCCATGTAGGTATTGAAAGTGTAATTCACTCAAATGGATAGCTCCAAGTGATCTACATCAACATTGAGCATCCACATCTTCAACATCTACATGAAGTCATCATCGACAAAACCCAAGGTTAGTTCATCCCTCTTAGGGGGGATATCACATCTAGGGGGAGCTTTACTCTAAAACTTGAGCTAAAGCAACTCTAAAGATGTGAATACAACAATGCTTTATGTAAAAGTGGTAACCCCACTTGAGCATAAACGATGAGTATGACCTACGATCAAGTGTTCTCACTTGACTCCTAAGTCAATATACTCATATATAGATGACCTAGTCATCGCAAATTGCTTGATAGATGCTAGAATTGGTTGTGCATGCTTTGCCACATATTTCATTTTCCATCTTATTGTGTGAGCATGTTGGTTGCATATTTTACTCATTCGAGGACATCCACTTGTTGTTTTGATTGTTTGGCTTTATCTTCTTTTGCCAAGTGGATGGACAAGAATGCCTAAGAACCTCCTCTAGCTATCTATGCTTTTCTCGTCTCAAACTCTATTCATGTTGCATCACAAAGTTTGATCAAGTCAGATTCGAACCACTCTGTGTGAGGAGCGCTCGGAGTCCCCGATTCGTCATAGACTTAAACTTCCAAAACCTCTTTGTGATTCTCGGTCTGACCGATACCATACTTTCGGTCCTACTGAGATCATTAAGTTGATCTAGGTTTTCGATCTCGGTGCAACCGATTTGAACCACTCGGTCACACCGAGTTGCAATAACTGTATATAGTTTTGCACCTCGGTGCCACCGAGTTGTTCCACTCGGTCACACCGACAGGGTCGGGCTATATATAGTGACGGGCAAAATTTTGGAAATTTCTCCGAAACCTCTTCGCCCGCGCATAGCTCGCTCTGCCTCCTGGGTCTCCGGATCGTCCTCCTCGCCTCCAGTCGCTGGTCTCCGTCGCCGTCAACGGGAATTCTGCCCCGTCGTTGCCGCCGTAGCGAGTCTCCGCCGAACTAGGGTATGGACTCGATCTTTGTGCTATTCTCCAATCCGATTCCTAGCACATTGTGATCATCATGATTCTTGCCACGTTTGATAAACTCCTATCCAGTCAATGAACTCGTAGATTAGGTTTAATTCGAAAATTTTAGGGTTAGGTTTCCGTCGAAACCATCTCGGACCCACCGAGTTGAAAAACTCGGTCCCACCGATTTGGCTTATGCCATTGCACAAGTAAAACTCGGTCTGACCGAGAATTACTTATCGGTGTGACCGATTTTGGAACTCTGTGAAACCCTCACAGTCTCGGTGCCACCGAACTATGACTCGGTCTGACCGAGTTCACTAGTTCTGGTGCCAAAACTGCTTCGGTGTCACCGAGTTTGAAAATCGGTAGATCCGAGATGATTTCAGTGGGAAACTAAAACTAAGTTTTTGAATTACTCTTTTGCAAAATCTCTGCACTTTGTGATGCTCATCCACTCTATCTCATCTATAATATATTCACAGGGTCAGCAGTCAGAGTTTGCATCATGTCAGACCAAAGTGACAGCCAGAACCTCTCAGAGCAGCAAGTGGTGATGAGTGAGGGCACTAGTCCCTCCAGCTCTTCAGATGATGGCAGCAGGAGCACCCCCAGCAATCTGCCTAAAGCTGCCACTAGACAAAGGAAGAAGAGAACTTCTGATTCTCAAGATGAAGATTATGTGGCAGAGGAAGAGGCCACATCAAGGAGAGTTGAGCCAGCTCAAGGCACAAAGTCAGGGCTGAAAATCAAAAGGCCAGCAGGCAGGCGGCCCATGTCTAAGGTTAGAGCTTCAACTGAGAAGCCTGCACCCACAGAGCCAGTTGCTGCTGAGGGCAAAAAGAGGAAGGAAAGGGTCAAGAAGACTGTAGCCAGAGTGCTTGGCAAGGCCTCCATCATGGAAGATGAGGAGGAAGAAGAAGAGGTTGCTGCACTAGCACCCAAGGCACCCAAACTTATGGGAGATGCCATAAGGTTAGGGGCAACTGCATCCAAGCCCAAGGAAGCACCCAAGGCTGCATCTAAGCCAAAGAGTGCACCAAAGAGAAACACAAGAAGCATTCCAGCCACTGAAAAGAACAAGGCCCAGTGCCTGAATCTGTAGAGGAAGAGGAAGAGCATGTCCTTAGGAAGCTCAAGCCCAAGATCCCAGACCACAACGATGCTCATCCTGTGGCTGAGAATATGAAGCTCAGGAAAGACTCAGGGCTGAGGAAGTGGAGAGAGACAGATCCCTATGCTACTAGAAGGAGGACTGCAGTGGACTACAGGTTTCACACCAAGGAGCAGCTCCAGGATGATAGGAATGAGAGGAGAGGCAGGACTACGACTGATGCTTTTGCCAGGGTGCCACGAGGTCCGAGGTCGTCTGCAATGCCAGTTGCTGACACCAGAGCTACCACGTCTGCGCCAGCCACAGCCTCAGTTCCACCAGCTCCAGCGTCCACTTTAGCCTCAACTCCGACCACGTCTACCGAAGGCTTCGTCCTTGGAGTGCTCCGGACTCCACCACCACCTGAAGATCAAGCCTGAGCGTCGACTTAGCACTATGCATTTTCTAGGAACTTTTTGGTAACTTGTTGCCAAAGGGGGAGAAAATGTATAGATCATAGGCTTCGAGAGAGAGAGTGTTGCTTTTATTCTCTCTTGTTTTATTTGGTGGTTTTTCGAACTTTATTTGCTTGTGTGTGAGATACTACGTCCTTATGCCTGTGAGACATCGATGATCATGTGTTTGATCATAAGCTAAACTTAATGTTTGCTTAATATTATCATTCTATCTATCTTATGTGATCACTCACTATTCTTGGTGATGAGTGCATGTACTTCTTTCTTATCATTTTTTAGCGCTCCATCAAGATGTATGTGACACGGAAGAGTAACACATGACTCTAATTCCTTGTGCATTTGCAGTCCAAAGCAAATTCTAAATATGCACAAATTTAGGGGGAGCTCTTACTTGTCACATACTTCTCAAAGCGACGATGTATTTCATGATTATTATAATTTGTCGAAGCTTTGATCTATATGTTGTCATCTATTACCAAAAAGGGGGAGATTGAAAGTGCAACTATCCCTAGGTGGTTTTGGTAATTCATAACAACATATAGCTCATTGAGCTAATGCTATTTCAAGATGATTATTTCAGGAAAGCTCAATGATTGGCATGGCATGGATGTGAAAGTGGAACCCTCAAAATGCTAAGGAAAAAGAATTGGCTCAAGCTCAAAAGTTCAAGACTCTTCATAGTGATCCAAGATCACATTGAGTCTTTAGGAAAAGCCAATACTATCAAGGAGGGATGAGGTGTTGCTTAATGAGCCTCTTGCTTTATGTGCTTGGTGATATGCTCCAAAATCCTCAACCACTTTTCCATAGCCACAAATGACCTAAACACTAAGCCAAACTCGGTCATACCGATTCTTTCAATCTGGCACCACCGAGTTTCCCTTGTCATTTGCCACTGCCAAACCCTAGCAATTCGGTCCTACCGATAAGGATCTCGGTCTCACCGAGATGGGATTGCAAACTCTCTGTTTCCCTTTTGTAACTTTTCGGTCTCACGAAAGAGCGAATCGGTCCCACCGAGATTGCAATGTAAACTCTGTGTTTCCTTTTTGTAACTTTTTGGTCTCACTGAAAGAGCAAATCGGTCCCACCGAGTTTGCCTGACCAACTCTCTGGTTAGCTTATTGCCAAACTCGGTCTTACTGAGTTTGTGCAATCGGTCTCACCGAGATTACGTTATGCCCAAACCCTAACCGAATCGGTCCTACCGAGTTGCATGTCAGTCCCACCGAATTCTCTAACGGTCACTAGGTTTACTATTTCGGTCCGACCGAGTTTGTTTATTCGGTCCCACCGAGATTGGTAAATTGTGTGTAACGGTTGGATTTTGTGTGGAGGCTATATATACCCCTCCACCTCCTCTTCACTCGTGGAGAGAGCCATCAGAACACATACACCATTCCTACTCATATGTTCTGAGAGAGAACCACCTACTCATGTGTTGAGACAAGGATATTCCATTCCAACCATATGAATCTTGATCTCTAGCCTTCCCCAAGTCGCTTTCCACTCAAATCTTCTTTCCACCAGATCCAAATCCTATGAGAGAGAGTTGAGTGTTGGGGAGACTATCATTTGAAGCACAAGAGCAAGGAGTTCATCATCAACACACCATTTGTTACTTCTTGGAGAGTGGTGTCTCCTAGATTGGCTAGGTGTCACTTGGGAGCCTCCGACAAGATTGTGGAGTTGAACCAAGGAGTTTGTAAGGGCAAGGAGATCGCCTACTTCGTGAAGATCTACCGCTAGTGAGGCAAGTCCTTCGTGGGCAATGGCCATGGTGGGATAGACAAGGTTGCTTCTTTGTGGACCCTTCGTGGGTGGAGCCCTCCGTGGACTCGCGCAACCGTTACCCTTCGTGGGTTGAAGTCTCCATCAACGTGGATGTAGGATAGCACCACCTATCCGAACCACGGGAAAAACATCCGTGTCTCCAATTGCGTTTGAATCCTCAAAACCCTTCCCTTTATATTCTTGCAAGTTGCATGCTTTACTTTCCGCTGCCAATATACTCTTTGCATGCTTGCTTGAATTGTGTGATGATTGCTTGACTTGTCCTAAGATAGTTAAAATCTGCCAAGAACTAAAATTGGGAAAAGGTTAAGTTTTTATTTGGTCAAGTAGTCTAATCGCCCCCCCCCCTAGACATACTTTCGATCCTACACCGAGGAAACGGGCCCAGGATGTCCAGCCCCCAGACTGTGAATGGCCACAAAAGGGGTATAGTCTGCAGGCCTCCTGCCGGCTGATGGATCTGCTTGGCGTGGAACTGGCAGGCCTCACAAGCTTTCACTAGTTCGACGGTGTCATTAAGTGCGGTGGGCCAATAAAACCCACTACGGAACGCCTTGCCGACGAGGGTCCGTGATGATGAATGATGTCCATAGTCTCCGCCGTGTATATCTTTCAGCAGTTCCTTTCCTTGCTCCCTGGAGATGCAGCGCAGGGATACACCGTTTGGTCGCTTCCGGTAGAGCTCCCCATCCTTGTTGCAGTATGCCGTGGCCTGCCGTGCCACACGCTCCGCTTCCTCCTCCTTCTCCGGCAGGGTCCCTTGTGTTAAGTAACTCCGGAGCTCCATGATCCAGCACCCCTCCTGAGGTTCCATCATCAGGAGTAGGCGTGCTCCTGAGGCCGGGCCATAGGACGGGGCTCCTGAGGCAGGTGGCTGGGGAGCTCCTCCCGAGGCTGAGCCGTGTTTGATAATGACGGCAGGGCTAAGGGCTTGAAGAGCCGCTCCTCGAAAACGCCAGGCTCCTGAGGTAACCGCCTAGATGCCGGTTTGGCGATGTCGTTAGCCTCCTAATTGGTGCCACGGGGCACATGCTGCAACTCCAACCCCCAGAACTGCTTCTCCATCCTGCGGACCTCCGCAAGGTAGGCTTCCATGTGCTCATCTTTCGGCTCGTACACCTTGTTGGAGAAATTGACAAGGAGCCGCGAATCGCCCTTGATGGTGAGGCGTTTCACCCCCAGGGCAGTTGCGGCCTTCAAGCCCGCTATTAAACCTTCATACTCCGCTATGTTGTTCGAGACATTTTCACCTTGTTGGAAACAGAGCTGCACAGTGTAGTAGAGCTTGTCCTGAGTGGGCGATATAAGCACCACCCCAGCCCCAGCGCCATGCCTGGAGAACGCCCCATCAAAGTACATGACCCAGCCTTCTGGCGCCTCGCTTCCCGGGGAGAGGGACCGATCCTCGTCGGCCTTGAGGCCTGGTGCCTCCGTCCATTCTGCCACAAAATCCGCCAATGCTGCTCCCTTGATGACTTTGGTCGTGCTGAATTCGAGCTGAAACGCTTGCAGTTCTATGTTCCACTCAGCGACCCTTCCAGCTGAGTTAGGGCTCCTAAGCACTCTCTCCAGGGGGTATGACGAGACGACCTTGATGGGGTGACCCTAAAAATAGTGCCACAGCTTGCGCGTGGCCACCAATAGCGTGAGGAGGAGCTTCTGAGGCATGGGGTACCGTGCCCTCACGTCCCACAACACCGTGCTGACGAAGTACACTGGGTGCTCAACGAGGTTGGGTGTGTCAGTGCTGGCGGCTCCCTTCGGAGACCATGGCGCCTCCTGAGGCGATGAGGCCTCCTGAGGCTGGCCATCTGGGAGAGGGGCCTCTCCCGCCTCCGGTGCACTCCTCTGTGGCGGCTGATCCTCCTCGGCCGTGGTGGCGGTTTTTGTGGGCCTTCCTTGTTCCTGTTTTGCCTTGTCCCGGGCTGCTGCTGTGGTTTTGATGCGACGCTCCTCTCTAACCGCCACCAGGGCTGCGCTGGCGGAGTAGGGAGTGGCGGCGAGGTAAAGCACCAGGGGCTCTTGAGGGCGCGGAGCCACCATGACCGGTGGGCTGGTCAGGTATCTCTTGAGATCCTAGAACGCCTTGTCAGCCTCTTTAGTCCACTCAAAGGGCCCCTTTTTCTTCATTAGCTGGAAGAAAGGCAGCGCTCGCTCCACCAACTTGGAGATGAAGCGCCCTAGCGCGGTCACGCGCCCAATGAGCTTCTGCATTTCTCTGAGGGTCTTTGGCGGGCTCATGTCCTCGACCGCCTTGACCTTTTCCGGGTTAGCCTCGATGCCTCGGTGGGACACGAGGAAACCCAAGAGCTTGCCCGAGGGGACTCCGAACACACACTTCTCTGGGTTGAGCCGTAGGTTCACTGTGTTGAGGCTCACGAAGGTTTCCTCCGGGTCTTGTATCAGGGTCCTGGCCTCCCGAGACTTTACCACAATGTCATCGATATAAGCCTCAACATGCTTCCCGAGCTGCGGGCCCAAGGTGATGTGCATCAGCCGCTGAAAGGTCGCCCCTGCATTACGCAACCCGAATGGCATGCATGTGTAGTAGTACACCCCACACGGGGTTAGGAAGGCTATCTTTTCGACGTCTTCTACTGCCATCTTGATCTGGTGATACCCTGAGAAGGCATCCAAGAAGCATAGCAGGTCGCATTCCGTGGTGGAATCGACGATCTGGTCGATGCGGGGGAGCGGGAACAGATCTTGCGGGCATGCCTTGTTGAGGTTGGTGAAGTCGACACACATGCGCTCCTTCCCTCCCTTCTTTGGCACAACGACAGGGTTGGCCAACCAATCCGGGTATCGGACCTCGCGAATGACCCCAGCGGCTTCTAATTTGCAGGTCTCTTGGACAATGAAGGCCTGCTTTTCTGTGGACTGCCGCCTTGCCTTCTTCTTGTTTGCGCGCAGGAACCCGACCAGGGCCTCCTCCTGCTCGGGTTCAAGGTTGGCGCCTATGGTGAAAGTGGCGTTGGTGGACCCGTCCTCATCGACGGGTATCTTCTTGGTTTCTGCCTTGTCTTGGGTGAACAACTATTTCTTCTTGGCGGGTGTAGCCCCCTTGGGCTCGGGGGTCTCCGAGTCGGCGGGCTGTGCCGACGCCGTCGTCTTGAAGGCGAGCTTGAGCACCCACAGCGCGTCTCCGGTGTCCCCGTGCACGGTGAGGACACCGCTACTCCCGGGCATCTTCATGAGGTTGTATGCCAGGTGCATCGCGGCCATGAACTAGGCCAGCGCTGGGTAGCCGAGGATGGCGTTGTAGGGGAGGCCGATGGGGGCGATGTCAAAGTCGACCAGCTCCGTGCGGAAGTTGTTGTAGGTGCCGAAGGTTACTGGGAGCCGGATCTGTCCCAAGGAGCTGGATGATCTGCCCCCAATGCCTGAGAAGGGCCTGCTGGGTTGCAGCCGTTCCAGGGGTATGCAGAGGAGGTTGAAGGCCTCGACCGAGAGCACGCTGAGGCCCGCACCTCCATCAATGAGAGTTCTGGTGACGGCCACCTGGCAGATGGTGGGGGTGCACAGCATGGGGAGCGCACCCGAGCAGGCCGAGTTGGAGGGGTGGTCCTCCGAGCTGAAGGTCAGGCCGGCCTTGGGCGCTGCCCGGTCCGGGAGAGCCCCCTACCGCGTGGAAGCGGCGCTGACCCGGAGGATGAACGGCTTGACGTGGTGACTTCTAGGCGGCGCCTGCGAGCCGCCCAGGAGGGCCGCGACGACCGGGGGCGTTGGTGTAGCGTGATGGGCGGGGAAGAGGCTGCGAGGCTCTTCCCAAGAGGCCATGGAGGCTGCCGGCAGGTGAAGCAGCCATGCGCGCGGAGCGCCGGTGAGGGCCATGGGGAGCCAGTTGGCCATGACCCTATCATCACTTCCAGTTTCGAGGTTGGCCTCCTCGTACGCCAGTAAGAAGGCCAGCGGCTCAGTCGCGTCGCCGTAGCGTGGCGGCGTCGTTGGCTTGAACTTGTCCGGCCACCGTACTCGTTGCAGGGCTCGGAGCCCCCTGGCCACCATGCTGGCACCGGCGGTCGGAGAAGGCAATGCGCTACTCATCGTGAGGCAGGTCGTGGCGGTGGCAGAAGGGAAAACTCCGGTGCACCCCTACCTAACGCGCCAAATGTCGGATTTCGGGTTCCAACAGACCCTTGAGGTTTGAACACTCGGGTGCGCGCGGAGATTTTGCCTCCTACCTACATGCACCCCTCTGCCTCGCTAAGATCTAAGCTAAGGAAAGAACGGCACAAGAAACACAGGGTTTATACTGGTTCGGGCCACCGTTGTGGTGTAATACCCTACTCAAGTGTGTGGTGTGGTGGATTGCCTATTGGGGTGATGATGATGAGCAATACAAGGAAGAACAGCCTCGTGAGGGTCTGTTCTTGGCTGGGGCGATGAACTACAGGGAGGAGTTCAATCACCCTTCTCTCTCTCTCTCTCTGGTTTCGATCCGATCCCCTCTACCCGGTGGGTGGCTGGTCCTATTTATATGCAAAGGCCCTGGGCCTCTTCCCAAATATTGAGCGGGAAGGGCGGCAACAATTGGCCATTTTGAAGGGGAACATCTGGTACACTTATCCTGACTAAAGTTGGTCCTCGCCTGCCAAAGGCCCTAGTGGTGACGCTGGCTTGGGCCCCACAATGACTTCCTCCCTGCCGTTGGACTGGTCTTGGTCTCGTTGCACCAAAACGGGCGCCTTTGCTTGATGCTCCCGCCTGCGCTTGCTCCCTTTACACCAAAGAGGAAAGGAGGACACTGCGCGGGCTGGCGCCCGCCTGGCGCCCTTGGTCGTCATGGCTTGCGTCACGGGCACCTCGTGAGGTACCCCGCCTTGATCTCTCCGCCTCCTCGCGAGCCAGCCTGATGAGGCCGTGCCTGAGGAAGCTCTGCGTCGTCCGCCCCGCGAGGCTTGGCCCCTCGCGAGGGTCTTGAGTCTGTGTTGATGAAGATGGGCCGTGCTGGGGCCCCCTTTGAGCCACGCCGCACGCCGCATGCAGGCAAGTCTGGGGACCCCCGTTCCCAGAACGCCGACACAACCACTTGGTCACATTGAGCTCATTATGATGATGCATTACCGAGTGGGCCCAGAGATACCTCTTCGTCATACGGAGTGACAAATCCTAGTCTCGATTCGTGCCAAACCAACAGACACTTTCGGAGATACCTATAGTGTACCTTTATAGTCACCCAGTTACGTTGTGACGTTTGGCACACCCAAGGCACTCCTACGGTATCCGGGAGTTGCACAATCTCATGGTCTAAGGAAATGATACTTGACATTCGGAAAAGCTATAGCAAACAAACTACATGATCTTTGAGCTATGCTTAGGATTGGGTCTTGTCCATCACATCATTCTCCTAATGATGTGATCCCGTTATCAATGACATCCACTGTCCATAGTCAGGAAACCATGACTATCTTTTGATCAACGAGCTAGTCAACTAGAGGCTCACTAGGGACGTGTTGTGGTCTATGTATTCACACATGTATTACGATTTTCGGATAACACAATTATAGCATGAACAATAGACAGTTATCATGAACAAAGAAATATAATAATAACCATTTTATTATTGCCTCTAGGGCATATTTCCAACAGAGAGCACCAGGACGGTGGACGACAGTGAGGCCTAGGAAGGGGATGACACGGAGGCAGGGAAGACTCGGCAGTTGTTTCCCACGCGGAGGGGAGTACGACTGTACGAGGGTTTACGGGTTCATCTGCTGTCGCCGGAGAATAGCAGCAGGTGTGGGTGAGTAGAGGGATGGCTAGGCCAGCGATGGGAGTACGGTCAGGCGGTGAGGCCTGCGCGGCAGCACAGCCGGCCGCAAGGAGGAGGGAGCAGGCAGTCCCGTCGGCGCTTGTTCGAGCGGCTGGAGAAGGAAGAGCAGAGATTGAAGAAGCATGACGGCCGTTGGATGGACATCCAACAGTCAGTGCTTGTGCGTCAACCTTTTTTTAGGAAAGCCTCAAATCTGTGGAAAACAGCATACAACCCATCTGCCATTATTTCTAATAATTTACAACCCATTTGCTAATTCTTAAGGTTTTTTTGGAGCCCATATTCTTTTTGTTACCATTACAGCCCATATTGTGGCAACGGTTAAAAAATTATACGAAATTTTGCATATTTCGGTGCGGTCCGAACTGTTTTTAATCCCGAAATTTCGACTCACATTCAAACTGATTTTAAAAATAAATGTATATCAATATAAAATCCAACAAATTCTCCATGCATAAAAATTCATGTAATTTAAAATCTTGAAATAAAAAAAAGATATTTGAAACTAATTGTCGGTTTGATGTGTTTTAAAAATGTACAGCCCATTTCTCATTACTGACGGGCCATTTTCTCGGCCAGCCGAATGAAAGCTCTCCTCGTCTTGAAAGATTTGCAGCCCAACAGGCCTGACAAAGCGACTTACTTGGTAAATCACAAAAAAAAATGTGCTGTGGCCGTGGACCCAGCTGTCAGCCTCTCCACGTATAGTACTCTTCTGATGGAAGTTGTTCCTTGACCACATTGACCACGCCGTGCGGAGAGCACCACGGCGGTGGACGACGGCGAGGCCTAGGAAGGGGACGACACGGCAAGGGAAGCCCGCGCGGAGAGGACTATGAGGGTTCGCTGGTTCGGCTGTGGTGTGAGGCTGCCATCGCCGCAGGGCCTGGCCAGTGGTGGGAATAGTAGGGGGCGGTGAGGCCTCTGCGGCAGGACAGCCGGCCATGGGAGGCAGGAGCATGTGGCACGACCAGCGCTGCTTTGGGCGGCTGGAGCAAGAAGACCAGAGGTTGAAGAAGCACTACGGTCATTGGATGGACATCGTACGGTCACTGGAGCTAGAATCATTCATATTGACTAAGTTGAAAAAGCCCTACGTCCCCATCAACTTAGTAGGCCCACAAGTCAGCCTCCCAGCAAGGTGGGTCCCAGCTAGCCGGGGGAGTATTCATTTTTTTTGTGCGTAATAAGGAGGCACTTCCGGTGGGTCCGAGCTGACAGCGGGGGGAACGTTTTTTTCGCGAAATACGGTGGCTTGTCGAGTGGGTCCCAGCAGTCAGGGGGAAATGATTGTTTTCACAAAATACTGGTGGCCTGTCCGGTGGGTCCCTGCTGTCAGGTGGAGGAATCATTATTTTCCGCGTAATAAGGAGGCACTTCCTTGCTGCCGTCGTGGACCCAGCTGTCAGCCTCTCTACGTATAGTCCACGTCCGATGGAAGTCGTTCCTTCCACGTTGACCACGCCGCACCGAGAGCACCAGGGCGGTGGATGACGACGAGGCCTAGGAAGGGGACGACGCGGAGCCGGTGAAGACGCGACAGTGGATGCCCACGCGGAGAGGAGTATGAGGGTTCACTCATTCGGCTGCGGTGTGAGGCTGACGTCGCCGCAGGGCCTGGACAGCGGTGGGAATAGTAGGGGCAGTGAGGCCTCCACGGCAGCACAGCCGGCCATGGGAGGCAGGAGCAGGCGGCACGACCGGCGCTGCTTTGGGCAGCTGGAGCAAGAAGACCAGAGGTTGAAGAAGCACTGGGGCCGTTGGATGGACATCGTACGGTCGCTGCAGCTAGAATCGTTTATATTGACTAAGTTGACAAAGCCCTTGGTACGTCAACTTAGTAGGCCCATAGGTCAGCTTCCGAAATGGTGCGCCCCAGATGTCAGGGGGAGGAATCATTTTTTGGGCGGGTGAAGCTAGAATATCCGAGATTGAAGAAGAAGCACGGCAACTGTTGGATGGACATCCAACAGCCACTACTGCTAGAACCGTGTGTTGTCTATAAGTTTACAAAGCCTTGCATACGCGTCAACTCTGTTTTTTAGGGGACGCGTCAACTTAGTAAGGCCAGAAGTGTGTGGCAGAGAACTTATAGCCCATTTGAGATTTGTAAGAATGTGTAGCCCATTTTTGAATTCTAATGGATTTTACTACAGCCCATTTACAGTTTGTTAAAAGTACAGCCCATTTCAACCAACCGTTCAAAACAGAATTCAATAAAATTTCCCACATTTTGATGGGATCTGAAATATTTTTATCCCGAAATTTCTAGTCAGATTTAATACAATTTCAATATAAATTTATATTACGTAAAAATCCAACGAAACATTGCGCTCGCAACAATTAATGAAATTAAAATTTTCAATATCCAAAAATAATATTTTATAAAGTAATCACGTGTTTGGTGCATTTTTTTATAGTTACAGCCCAGTTTTTATAGTTACATCCCATTTATTATTTCTTGAAGCCCATTTTCTTGTCAAGCCTAATGCATCCCTCCTAGGAAAGATTTGCAGCCCAGTGGGGCGGAGAATAACAACTTGGCCTTGCCTGGGTATTCCTAAAAAAAGTATAGCTGGGCTAGCCATTTTCAGCTTGAAAAAAATCAATATCTGGGCTGGATATCTGGCCTGGGCTAGACAGGCCACAGCCCACCCAGTTAATACCTGCAGCGATGTCTTTGTTGTTGTTCAGAGGAGAAAAATTAATATCTGGGCTAAACATCGAAAAACTCTACAGTGCTCACACCTCAAAAACACAAATACTGCTCGAGCTGCTTGGTCCCAGCTGTCGGCCGCTTCTTGTGCAATTCTCTCGTTTATTGACTAGTACTACATAGGTTGACAATGGTGTGGGACTGTGATGTCAGGAAACCAGGGGGAAGCAAAATAAATAACTCCAGCGAGCGCTTCTACCTCTGCCTCGTTGTCTCCCGTGGAAACCCCTTTCCTCCCTTTTTTTGCTCGGGCAAGGACCAATGCATGCAGCACGTCCATGCGGTTATTAGGCAAGAAATAAAAGCGCTTTGCATGGTATGAATTACGATGGCCTGCATGGGTAGCTAATACGACTTATTCACCTAGACGGAGGGAGTATAGTTTTATACATATATATAAGGAGGCACTTGTGTACATGAGGCTACGGACCTGGTGGGTTCCCATTGTCATCTTCTCCAAGTAAAGTCATCTCCTCGCCCGCGCGCGCTTTCTGCCTGAAACAGTCAGCGCCGCCCGCCCTGCTTCCCGGTGCAGGCGATTGCTCCGCCTTCAAACAACACAAGTGTCGTCCATCCATCCATCTGCCGCCCACATTAATGATACGCGGTTGCCAAGGCGGCTACTCCGGCGCCACATGTCTGTCCCTCCGCCCGCCCACCATTGCTATATAAACTGCTGCGCCGGCCATAGCCGTAGTCATCCGCATCCGTTCCCTTTCTCCTGTCCACACCACTACTACCCACCATGGCTTCCTCGCGCTCCAGCGCTCTTCGGGACGGGTGGACGACGGACCACAAGGAGATGGCAGCCATTGCTGCCGACCGGCTGGCCGGCAGGCAGCCGGAGGACGACGACGTCCCAATGGAGAACATGGTAGTCGACGATCTGGCGCCAACCCCCTCCTCCGCGCCATCCTAGCCGGTGCATTGCACCATGACCATCGGCGAGGCCCGTGCCCAATATATGGACAGTGTGAGGCAGATGCGTCAGGAGCAGTTTCGGGAGGCGCAGGCCGACGCCGGCTACAACCACCATCTCCTCCAGGAGCATCTGTAGGGGGAGGAGCAGATCGCCGTGGAGCGGGCGGAGCAGGAGGTGCTGCTCGAATCGTACCACTCCGCCCGCAAGGGCCGCCTCGAGCGCTGGCGGGAGCGCATGCGGGTGGCGGAGGCTGCGGCCGCCTACAAAGAGGCTAGCAAAGAGGGCGATGAAGCGGGCGAGGCGCTGTTTGGCGAGACCGAGGACGAGGCAGAGGACAATGCTGGCTCCGATGAGTCCCCGCTCCGCTGGCGTCGACGAGGCCCTGCTCCGCCGAGGCCCCACGGTGCCAACAACAACGCAGATGACACCGCCGGCTCCGCCGAGGCTCCACCCCGCCAACAACGAGGCAGAGGACATCGCCGGCTCAGTCGAGGCCCCACCCTGCCAGCAACGCGGGGGAGGATTTCCACCGCTCCGCTGAGGCGCCGCCCGCAGGCAACAAGATAGAGGACATCGCCGGCTCCGCCGAGGCCTCGCCTCGCTGCCAACGAGGCCACGCCACACAGAAAATGAGGAAGAGTAGAACACGGTAGGTCGCCGCCGCTCGGGTCCAAGTAAGGCCACCGCTGCTACCCTCCTGTTGAAGCCAAGCTAGGTGGCTTGACCATTGACGGCCGATTAGCTTCTTGGCGGCGACGTAGAGTCGGGGAGTTCTGCTAGAGAATAACGCTGCTTCTACTTAACTGCTGGTGCAATTGGCTGACTGACACGTGGGCCCAACAGGCCACATGTCAGTTATGAAACTGCACCTGCAGTTAAGTCACTGAAGCTTCTGTTCGGCTCAGCGGGACACAGGTGGGTAGCTTCGGTTAATTAATTATACCTCCAGCACACCCCTTTTTACTTGAAGAATGTATGGAATGTAATGAAATCTGGCATGTTTATATGAAATCCGACCGTGTATGAATGAATTTATTTCGATTAGTTCGAATTCCTGTATCACTGGCATTGGATGAACATGCAAAACAATATGTACTAGCATTATTCCCAGGGTGATCACCTCGTTTGCAGCAGTTTCACATGTACTCCCTCTGGTCCTTTCTAGTCTGCATACAAGTTTTGTCTGCAGTCAAAGTATCTCTACTTTGACCAATCTTATACAAAAAAGTATGCACTTACACAATGTGCGAAGTAAAAAGGAACAGAAGGAGTACAAAGAGTTTGAGCAGGTTTTTAGCGTTTCTGTACATTGCAATCAAACACACAGGCCTGGCAATTCATAGAGAACATTCAAAACAATCGATGATTATGCATCTCAGCGACTCACATGTCAGAGGCAATATTTACTTCAAAACTAAAGAATAAAGAAAAAATTGATTGACGCTGCTGACAGCAAGGGCGTCCCATTCGAAAATATCAAACACATGTCTTGCTAAAATCAATGAGCAAAATTTGACAAGGTTGTCCCATTCCAAAATATCAAATGCCTACGATTGTGGAATGGGCAGGGTTTGCCATCAGTTCGGACATTGACATGGCACCTCGTGCTAAATAAACCAGCTCTTCTTTTTGTGCAGTTCCACCAAAATCAACCAAATTCACGCGTAGCTTGTATGATTTTGCCCTTATATGTTGCAACGCCTTGAACTTATAGGCACCTCCTTTCTTGTGGTGGAAATGAATGATTCAATGTATTCATGAAAATTTTGTGCAGTTCCCATTGAAATTAAGCTGAGCACCCCTATTTGCACAAATACAAAAAAGTGATTAGTATAGAGCAAACTGTACTATGAATTGACAGTTTCAATAGGCACATACATGGTCCATGTAGAGCACACTTTTAGAAGAAAAAAAAGGAGCTCACCAGAAAGAATCCTAGAACAACATTGTATTCGCGCATCACAGCAAAAAAATGGAGATTTTGTCAGTCCTTCTGAGCTGAAGTTAGTTTGGTCTTGTGGGGAGTAATGTAACCATCCTTCAACTGCTCCTTCTGATGATAAGATAGACAGGGCTTCTTCATCCTGGCATAATCGGAACTAGTCACTTCATGTACTCCATATTCTTCTTCAGAGGAAGATGATCCTGTTGTGCAAAGACAAGAGGACTACTAAATGCTAGCATCACTGTTTGCTTGAAAAAAAGGAAAGGAAATATTTAAAACAGCACAGATGAAGTACTTCTCAAGGACAATACCACTTTTTCATGACAGTATCTAAACAGTAGCACAACACCAATAGAGATGACAAAGCTCAATCATATGGATGAAATCAGTGGGCGAGTACCAACCTTTGTCAGGAGGCTTATTGTGTAGAGCATACAGATGAAGCAGTTCTCCGGAACCATCTGTTGCAATCTACGATGGTGGCCATGCTTACTATATACTCCTCGATTAGTTTAATGTTTCCAACATCTTCTTGTGCAGTTCCACTAAAATATATGGTATCTTCAAAGAAGATCCCTGTTTGCACAAGTAGAGATAATTACATATTACATTAAGAGTGGCATCAAATCAGTGGCAAAACAATTGCTCGTTCCAGCCATAGCAATAAATTAAGATGCAAAACTATATCATTACTTGTGTCATCACAGTTCCAGTGCTTCATTACAGCACCGGGAGTTGATTTTTGTTTTTCTTCCCCTTGTTCTTCCCCTTCATCACTTGGTTCAATAAAAAACAAGCTTCGCCTTCAACGTAAGATTTGGCATGTCAATTAGGGAGCACAAGTATAGTACTAAACTTAATTTTCTGATGAAAGTGGCAAAATACAGGCCAGCAGTTGTGAAATATCCTTATCTTACCTCAACGGAATATTACGATGCACATACAGATTGGAAGTCTTGTCTCCATTTGTGCAGTTCAAAAAAATCAAGCAACATTATCGTACAAATAGAACAACATATGAATGCACACTACATAATCATGTGAAAGAAGGCTAGTACTAACCTCTCATGATGCGGAATTCAAACAACTCACAAGAAGAAGATCTGAACCAAATTCGCCTTAACGGATAGGAAGTAAGATCTCCTCTTGTGCAGTTGCACTAAGATCAAGCAATCAAGCAACATTGTCGGTGTGACATTTTGGTTGAACTGCACAAAACACTCTTAAAACAAAAGTGTTTTGTGCAGTGCAACAAAAGGTCACAATGGCAACAAGGTGAAGCAGGTAATCCTATTTACACAGAGGTGCAAAGGAAACAATTAGTGGTCAATAACGGTGGATGACACAGAAGCCAACAAAAAGAAGCATCTACCTTATCTAAATGGGAAATAAAGCAAGACAGTAGCATTTCTCAAACGGTGGCATTGATTAATATTAACATGGAGATTATATTAACAATAAAATTCGTTAAACATGTAATTTGCTTTTAACTATGGCATTGCATCAATTTTCCAGCGGCATTATTAGAGGGTGTTTGTTTACAGGGACATTTTGGTATAGGGACTAAAAAAACTCCGTGTCAGTCCCATCTAAACCAAAGAGGAGGGACTTTTAGGGACTAAAAGTGGGCATTTGGGACTAAAGAAAGAAGACCCCGAGGGAGTCTTTTTGGGACTTTTTCCAATAGTTGCCCCTGCCACGCATCACACCTTGTCCCTATTAGTTCATTACTGGGGGTAACATGGTCTTTTAGCATGTCATTTAATAACCTCTAGTCCATGTTTAGTCCCTGGAACCCAGCAGGTAGGGACCAGGGAGTTTTTAACCAAACAGGGTCTTAGATTAACAACAGCTAATGAGTTGCACGGGACAATGGACGCACCAGCACCATGTGCATCTACCGATGTACTGTGATCATGCACAGTCTGTTGCAACAAAGAACAAGCAACCAAGGAGCATATTTGTGTTGGTCCCAGTTTTGTTATCTTTAGACGCCTTTCCCTATGTGAGCGCAGCAAATCTAGTCCTGCTCAAACTCTACAGCCTTGTCCCTTCCTTTCCTTTTTGAACTAGTACTTTCGCCCCTTCCTTTCCTCTTTGAACCACGTCCTAGATTTATGCGATACAACTTTCCCCACTACTTTCCCCCAATCCTTTCCTCTTTGAACCACGTCCTAGATTAATGCTATACAACTTTCCCCCTTCATTTCCTCTTTGAACCACGCCCTAGATTCATGCTATATACAATTTTTCCCACTACTTTCCCCCACTCCTTTCCTCTTTGAACCACGTCCTAGATTCATGGTATACATGTAGCTAGAGCAATGCATGTGGAGTAAGTAAATTATACCTTAAGGTTCTTGGGGCGTGGTTTGGTGGGCGACGGACGGAGGCGAAGAAAAAGGGGTCGGATGCCCTCTCGCGCCGCCGCTGGGTGGAAAGTGAACAGCTGCGCCGGTAGTCCCTCGCCGATGGCGACAACGTTAAGCCTCCTTCCCTTCCCGGCGGGCGGATCCTACCGGCTCTTTGAGCAGCAGTGAGGGGAGAGAGAGGCCAACGAAGTCTTGTTTAGATCTGGAGAGGGCGAGAGAGTGTGAAGAGAGCAACTACAAGCGCTGAGGCTCCGGCGGGAGAGGGCGAGAGAGTAAGCGAACAGGCTAACCAGCTACACAACCCTCCTGTTATGTTCAACGAGAGGGAAATAACCTTTTATACATTCCTCCATTCGTGTGACAAGCATGTCGTTTTTTTGTGTGTGTGGGAGTCATTGGGATTTCAATCATAATCGTGTCATGTAGCTTTGGTGGTAAGACTATCCACAGTGGTGCAGAAATAATGCAGCCTTAGTCACCTTACCTCTCTCCATGTAGTATGTTGGGTCCCACCAGTCAGAGGGTGAAACAAACAAATTAATAAGAAAAATTAAAAGCGCCAGCGGTGTATCTTACCTCACACATCTCGCTACTGCTTGGGAGCACTGTCCAATTGATCCCTCTATTCGCTCACGTACTATTTTAAGTGAATCCTTATTATAACATGCACACAAATTTTGGCCACTTGTATTCGACTTAAGTTAGTGTGCAACTGTATCTCGTATACTTACTACTCCCTCCGTCTAGGTGTAATAAGTCACGTTAGAAGGTGCAATGGGACCAAGGTGCGTGTGTGTGTGTGTGTTTAACACCATGTGTGTGTTAGAGAGAGCGATAGATCGACCTACTCCTAAAGAGAGATGTTGTGTAGTGTACGATTTTAGCCGCGAGAGTCGGTGCATCCTCTCGTTTCCGGGTGTGTCCGGTAGGGACATGCGGACAGCTGCCACACCCGCTCCTGACCAGCCTGGCCCACCCAAAGCCCCTCCATCGCCCGCGCGCGCTTCCTGCCCGAAACGGTCAGCGCCGCTCCAAAGAATCGGTGCCGCATTCATGCCCGGGCAGAGCGGACGCGACCTCTCACTGGCACAAGAGTGATGGTTGATTTGTCCATCCAACTTACTGCTGGGTCTATGTGATTTGACGGCTCATTGGTCTTTATTACTGAGGTGGTAGGACTGCTGGATGTCCCACGCTTTCGGCGAAAGGAGGTATACTACTACTACTAGATTGCAATTTTCTCCATTCTTATAGCGGAGGCGTGCAAGAGCAGTGAAAACATGCAGGCTCAGTGATTACATGGCCCACCTCACACTATCACCGTGCGACACCTAACTCTTTACATAGTACTCCCTCCGTTCCTAAATATTACTAGATGAGTCCCCGCGCGTAGGTGTGGAACAGCGGTATATCTCTCTGTGCAAAATTATCGATTTCATAGAACAAAAAAACTCTATAACCGCATGACAAATGTGGTAGCCAAACTAAATAAACTCCCACCATCATTTAGATCATCCCACGTAAGGAAAAAAGATCAGCCAACTCCTGAACTCCCACTGCATAATGGGATTATATTTTTCTTTTTGACATGTTAATGGGACTTAAAAGCTCACTTACATGCATGCTACCGGTGCATGCTTGCATGCAGACATGTTGATGTGATTTAAAATCCACTCACATGCATGTGGCACGGTATTTCTGCATGCTAGCATGTGGCTTAGTGCGGAGCCTCTCAACGTCAAGATCAGACGGCTATTATGGACTGATTTACTTCATCTAACGACTACATCAATTTTGATGACGTGGCTCAAGGAGAGGATAGAGAATTCCTAGTAGTGGGGGCTAGCTATTACTAGTAGATATAAGTCTTTGTAGAGATTCCACTACATACGGAACAAAATGAATGAATCTACACTTAAAATGCATCTATATACATCCGCATGTGGTTCATGGTGAAATCTCTACAAAGACTTATATTTAGGAACGGAGGAAGTACTAGTATAGTACGTACTGTAATTTATCAGCGAGATAAATTTGTACAATGCTATGAAGCTTCCAGCTTCTGTTACATGTATCTTGCGTCCAAGGTTGCCCGTTGCAACATTTCATCAAATACAAAGGAGACTAACATGCATGCTATTGCATCTCAATGATTGACAGATCATAGCAAATATGTACTCCCTCCGTTCCAAAATAAGTTTCTCAACTTTGTGCAAACTTTAGTACAAAGTTGTACTACTACTAAAGTTGACACTTATTTTGGAACAGAGGCAGCTAAAGAAAAAAACGATCCATGCAGTCCCTAGCCCTTGAACCGTGAACCCTGACCAGGCTTCAATTTGCTGGCAATGTTTGAGCTTCCTAATAAATGAAGTTTGCAACCTTTTGACCATCAGATCATTTTGTGCAGTTTCACAAAAATCGAGATGAGCATCCCTGTGGCAAAGAAATTGAACAAGCGTGATTAGAATAAGATTACTTGGACTAGTTG
Organism: Triticum monococcum; assembly: GCA_034509565.1. Classification (NCBI taxonomy): domain Eukaryota; kingdom Viridiplantae; phylum Streptophyta; class Magnoliopsida; order Poales; family Poaceae; genus Triticum; species Triticum monococcum. The sequence continues at coordinate 87,602,223 of CM067845.1, read as the reverse complement.
ATGAGACATAAACTCATCACAAATATAGTACGTAGAAGCCAGTAGAGGTATGTGCGGGGTAAAGAAGTAGAGAAATATCCACAGGGAGTGATGTGGGCAGCTGGAGCAGTGGTGCAAGCCGGCTGTAAATGGAGTTGTACCTGAGGGACCTAGCTCAACCTTGAGGAGGGCGGCGGGAGGCGGCAACTGCCCACGTCGCGGCAGTGAGCAAGGGACGAAGGCAACCTCACTGGCTTTGTGAGACAGAACGGTGGGGACCCCTGATCGGGACGTGCCGACAGTGGGTTTTCGCCATCGGCGACGGCCACCGCATATACACTAAGCATCCACCCCTTCCCCAAGCGGACGTGATCCGCCGGGATGTTAGAGATGTGGCCACAGTCGTTTTGTGTGAGAGAGTGTGAAGAGAGCAACCCTAGCAAGCAACCGTGTAGGCTGGCCCGTCCTGACTATGTACTCCTTTTCTCTCCATATGAACCTATCATATTGCGTACGTGCCACTAAAGAAAAAAAACTTTATTTATAAATGACGCGGCACCTACTACTCGTTCTCCTATAACCTTGCGCTTGGCATCTCCAAAATATTGACCTTGTGATTGGCTCTTTGCCTCTTCGGGAAGTCGAGCAATAATGGTAGTGCAGTATATATCGTTCTGGCTATATGAAACCGAATGAATTGTTGCATGTCCACCACGTGGGCGAGGGTCGAGGGGCGAGGGAGAGTGCTACATACGGAGCAAAATGAGTGAATCTACACTCTAAAATACGTCTATATACATCAGTGTTTGGAGTATGTACTAGTAGTTCATATTGAAATCTACTAAAGGACATATATATTCCAAACAATATGATATAATCTCTATAACCAAGGTAGTAGGGACGAGGAGTAAACGGAGGGAGTAGTAATTTTTTTCTCCTCATCCTGCGAGCCACCGCGCGCATGGGCGAGGGAGCGGGCGTAAGGCGTAGTAAGCAAGCTTCACCTCATCCTGCGAGCCACCACGCTCGTGGGCGGGGGAGACGGCGTACTAAGCAAGCTTCTCCTTGTTCTGCGAGTTGACGGGACACATCAAAGTACTCCAGTGTATAGAGCCTTGCCTCTAAGGTAGGCCCCACATGGTTTGCCTCTTTTTTTAACATAACACGTCAAGTCGCAATTTGTTTGTTCACCCGTGGTAGACGATCCTCCCTCCACCAAGTGGACAACTAGTACACGTGCCAAATTACCACGTGGGCTGCCTTTTTCGTACAAAAATGAGCTCCACCGTGTACCCGCGCGGGTGTGGTTGGGAAAGAGACGGGAGTACATGCACCGTGCATGCACCTCTTCTCTTCGTGCACGTCCCCCACCTACGTGGGTGTGTGTGAGAGATACAAACCGCGTTCGTGAGTGTTTTTTGTTTTGTGGTGGGGGTAGGGTGGGGGTTGATTTCGTGAATTATTTGTGGGAATATGTGTCGATGACATCTCAAACAAAATTTTGCAAGCAATGTGTGTGAAATGGAGGCCTATCCATATCATACATAGAGGGTCGGGAAATCCATGAGAAGACAGGGAGGGGTCATAGCTATCGATAGAGTCAAAGAGAGGATCAAGTGGGTGGGTGCGAGATCGATGAAGAGAGCCATCGAAATTGTGTGTGTGTACAAGTCAAAGATATAGGGTGACTGGCCTACCGGAACGTTAGAGGGCACACGTCAAGTTTGTGTGTGGCAGGGAGACATGACTAGAGCGCTCGATGTATCGGTGTGTGGGGGGGAGGGGGTGGTGGGAGGGGTAGGCAGAGGCCTAACTATAGAGGTAGAACGACTCGTATATGTGTTGAGAAGGAGAGACCCAGCTATGTCTTGAGGGAGATCAGTCGACATCCATACATAACTGAAGGACGAGAAATATGATGGGAGAGATATAGAGGAGAGAGAGGGAGGGAGAGGGAGGGAGAGGGGTAGAGTGTTGGATGGGTGATGGAGTTGCTTCTTGAAGATGATGGGAGAGGCCTACTAGACAAACTGAGGGTGGAACTGCAATGTTATCAATAAGAGTGGGGATATGTTTCTGTGTGCCTGTGCGTGATAGATCTGTCAGGACGCATCCATGGATGATGAAGGGGGACCATGTGTTCGGTAAGCAAACCTAACTAGATCGGTAGATCAATTGTTGTTTGTCGGAGGAAGGGAGAGACACAACTAATGAGGTAGATCGATTAACGTGTGGGTAAAAACGAGTTATAAGGACCTAGCTAGCTATATGTATACCGAGAGATCGGTCGGTGTACGTCCATTTGTTAGAGGCTAATAAGGCCCAGCGAGACGGATAGACAGAGAGAATGGAGCTAGGAGGTGGTGCGAGAGGCCCAACTACTAGCTAGATAGGGGGAGGAGTGTGCGGTTGTGAGAGAGCGATGAAAAGAGGGGTGAAGGAGCCCTGGATTAGGGGGTGTTCGGATAGCCGAATTATACCTTCAGCCGGACTCCTGGACTATGAAGATACAAGATTGAAGACTCCGTCACGTGTCCGGAAGGGATTTTCCTTGGCGTGGAAGGCAAGCTTGGCAATACGGATGTTCAGATCTCCTACCATTGTAACCGACTCTATGTAACCCTAACCCTATCCTGTGTCTATATAAACCGGAGGGTTTTAGTCCGTAGGACAACATACACATCAACAATCATACCATAGGCTAGCTTCTAGGGTTTAGCCTCTCTGATCTCGTGGTAGATCTACTCTTGTAATACCCATATCATCAATATTAATCAAGCAGGACGTAGGGTTTTACCTCCATCGAGAGGGCCCGAACCTAGGTAAAACTTTGTGTCCCCTGCCTCCTGTTACCATCCGGCCTAGACGCATAGTTCGGGACCCCCTACCCGAGATCCGCCGGTTTTGACACCGACATTGGTGCTTTCATTGAGAGTTCCTCTGTGCCGTCGCCGTCAGGCCCGATGGCTCCTACGATCATCAATGGCGATGCAGTCCAGGGTGAGACCTTCCTCCCCGGACAGATCTTCGTCTTTGGCGGCTTTTCACTACGGGCCAATTCACTTGGCCATCTAGAGCAGATCGAAAGCTACGCCCCTGGCCGTCAGGTCAGATTCGGAAGTTTAAAATACACGGCCGACATCCGCGGGGACTTGATCTTCGACGGATTCGAACCACTACCGAGCACGCCGCACTATCACGATGAGCATGATCTAGCTCTGACGCCGAACAGAGCCCTGGAGGCCGCACCCGCATTGGCTCTGACCCCTAGTTCGGAGCCGACCGCGCCGATCGAGGATGGGCGGTTGGACGCCACCTCGGGGGCTGGGATCCCAATGGAGGTTGAGCCGAACACCAGCCCTGTACTCTGCAAGACTCGTGACTCCATGGAGCCGGATTCTTCTCCGGACTCCGAACCCTCCGCGCCCCCATCGAACGAATCCGATTGGGCGCCGATCATGGAGTTCATGGCCGCGGACGTCTTTCAGCACTCGCCTTTCGGCGATATCCTGAAATCGTTGAAGTCTCTCTCTTAGTCAGGAGAGCCCTGGCCGGACTACGGTCAGCAAGGTTGGGGTACGGACGATGAAGAAATTCAAAACCCACCCACCACCCACTTTGTAGCCACTGTCGACAACTTAACCGACATGCTCGACTTCGACTCCGAAGACATCGACGGTATGGACACCGATGAAGGAGATGATGAAGAACCAGCGCCCACTAGGCCCTGGAAAGCCACCTCGTCATATGACATATACATGGTGGACACCCCAAAAGAGGGAGAGGGCGATGGAACAGTGGAGGATGACCCCTCCAAGAAACAGCAAAAGCGTCGGCGTCAGCGGCGCCGCTCAAAATCCCGCCAACACAAAAATGGTGATTCCAGCACGGGAAATAATAATACCCCGGAAAGCGCCGAAGAACATCCCCCCGAGCAAGATTTAGCACAGGAGGATGGAGAAACCAGCCCTCATGAGAGAGCGGCCGACAGAGAGGTCGAGGACAATAATTGTATGCCTCCCTCTGAAGATGAGGCAAGCCTCGACGACGACAAATTCGCCGTGCCAGAGGATCCCGTCGAATAAGAGTGTTTTCAACGCAGGCTTATGGCCACGGCAAGAAGCCTCAAGAAAAAACAGCAACAGCTTAAAGCTGATCAAGATCGGCTAGTCGATAGATGGACTGAAGTCCTTGCGAACGAAGAGCATAAACCCAAATGCCCCTCCAAGTGCTACCCGAAGCGTGGGTTGCTACCCCGATTAGAGGAGGAAGCACTTGACGCGGCCGACAGGCCACCTCGTGGCCGCGACAGAGAGGCCTCATGGCCCTCCACCCAAGCCGCACCCCGTACCAAGGCACGGGAATATGCACCGCACTTACGAGACATGTTGGAGGACAAGGCAAGGCAAACAAGATCGATCTACGGATCGCGTAGGCACCCCACGGCTCGAGATGACAACCGTCACGCCGGCCACAAATTCGGCAGGGCCGAACACAGTAGACAAAGCTCATTGGAGCTACGTCATGATATCGCCCAGTACAGAGGCGCCGCACACCCATTGTGCTTCACAGACGAAATAATGGATCATCAAATCCCCGAGGGTTTCAAACCCGTAAACATCAAATCATATGATGGCTCAACAGATCCCACGGTATGGATCGAGGATTATCTCCTTCACATCCACATGGCCCGCGGCGATGATTTCCACGCCATCAAATACCTCCCACTCAAGCTTAAAGGACCAGCCCGGCAGTGGCTTAACAACCTGCCAACAGGGTCAATTAGGTGTTGGGAGGACCTGGAAGCCGCATTCCTCGACAATTTCCAGGGCACTTATGTGCGACCCCCAGACGCTGACGACCTAAGCCACGTAATTCAGCAGCCAGACGAATCGGCCAAGCAATTCTGGACATGGTTCCTAACAAAGAAAAATCAAATACTCGACTGTCCGGACGCATAGGCCTTAGCAGCCTTCAAGCATAATATCCGTGATGAATGGCTTGCCCGGCACCTAGGACAGGAGAAGCCGAAATCTATGGCAGCACTCACGGCACTCATGACCCGCTTTTGCACGGGAGAAGACAGCTGGCTTGCTTGTAGCAACAATATGACCAAGAACCCTGGTTGTTCGGACACCAGGGACATTAGTGGCAGGTCGCATCGCAATAAACAGAAGCGCCGCATCAACGGCGACAATGCTAAGGATACGGCAGTTAATGCCGGATTCAGAGGCTCTAAATCCGGTCAGCGGAAAAAGTCATTCAAAAGGAATCCCAGGGGGCCGTCCAGCTTGGACCGAATACTCGACCGCTTGTACCAAATACATGGCACCCCCGAAAAGCCGGCCAATCACACCAACAGGGACTGTTGGGTGTTCAAGCAGGCAGGCAGATTAAGCGCCGACAATGAAGACAAGGGGTTGCATAGCGATAACGATGAGGAGCCCCAGCCGCCGAACAACAATGGACAGAAGGGTTTTCCCCCACAAGTGCGGACGGTGAACATGATATACGCCACCCACGTCCCCAAAAGGGAGCGGAAGCGTGCCTTAAGGGACGTATACGCGGTAGAGCCAATTGCCCCAGAGTTCAACCCATGGTCCTCCTGCCCGATCACCTTTGATCTAAGAGGCCATCCCACTAGCATCCGTCATGGCGGATTCGCTGCATTGGTTCTCGACCCAATTATTGAAGGATTTCATCTCACTGGAGTCCTTATGGACGGCGGCAGTAGCCTGAACCTACTTTACCAGGATACAGTGCGGAAAATGGGCATAGATCCCTCGAGGATTAAGCCCACCAAAACGACCTTTAAAGGCGTAATACCAGGTGTAGAGGCCAGCTGTACAAGCTCAGTCACACTTGAAGTGGTCTTCGGATCTCCAGATAATTTCCGAAGCGAGGAATTAATCTTCGACATAGTCCCGTTCCACAGTGGTTATCATGCACTGCTCGGGCGAACCGCATTCGCCAAGTTCAATGTGGTCCCGCACTACGCATACCTTAAGCTCAAGATGCCAGGCCCTCGAGGAGTAATTACGGTCAATGGAAACACCGAACGCTCCCTCCGAACGGAGGAGCACACGGCGGCCCTTGCAGCGGAAGTACAAAGCAGCCTCTCCAGGCAGTTCTCAAGTCCGGCCATTAACCGTCCGGACACCGTCAAGCGCGCCCGGAGTGACCTACAACAAGACCGCCTAGCACGTTCCGAGCAGGCGTAGCAATGCGGCCCCAACCCCAACCCTTGCAAAAAGGCGACGCCAGTACTTCGCGTCCATAACTACGCTCTGGAAATACCATGGGCATAGGGGAGGGGCACCATCACGGCACTCCCAAAACACGGCTTAAACCGCACCAGGGGCTACCGATTTTTTACTTTTCTCTTACTTTCAGGACTCTACTCTTTGGAAGGCCTATTCGGCAGTTCAACTGCCGCACAAAACGATGCAAGAGCCAGAGAAGCAGACAAGCCATGCCGCATTACGGAAATCCCATGTGTCTCTATCACGAGCAGTATACCTGTTCCGCATACTATTCCGCAGCTTGCCCCTAGAGCAGACATGTTAAATAGTCCAACTTTTCGTTTATCGCATTACTTGTATCATTCTGCTTTGATCGCAGCTATTTTAATGAATAATGCATAGCTTTTGTCCATTTTTTGCATCACCTTTTTTTATATATATGTTCCTTAATGACATGTTGCACCCGTACACTTTGGTACGGCCAAAATACGCTAGGGGCATCAGTACCCCTCAACATGGTGTAAGAAGTCCGAACACTTTAACAAGTGCGGCACCCCGAACTTATAGCATTATATGCATCGGCTCCGAATCATGTCTTGGGTCAATAGTTGGGTTTGCCCGGCTCCTATGTTTTGGTGCCTTACGTTCCGCTATATCGGCTAAGGTAGCACTAGGAGAACCACTGCGATTGTGCCCCGGTTGAGCTGGGTCGAGCACCTCAGTGGAGAAAGCTAAAACTGGCCGTCATGATGAGACGAGAGCTGGTCGCTGTTCGAGAGGTCTTTTCAAGTCCTTAAAGACTTATGCCGCTTAGGGCGAGGAGTCGGCTCTGTCCGGCCAAGGCGTGGATAGCGCCCCGAACTCGGTCTTCCGAATACTAGGGGCTTCGCTGAAATTTAAAATTATAGAATTCTATGGCTAAGTGAGAGTGTTCACGCATTATAGTCCGATTGCCTCGTTCGTTGGGCTAAGTGCCTCCCTCGAAGGACCCAAATATGGGAAAAAGAGCGCCCGGGTTTATCCCCGAACACCCCAGCACTAGCAGCAAGGGGGCAGAAGCCGATGACTCGCCATCTCTCAGTATTGATAAACAGCCGCACAGAAGGTAATATTTTAAATTCAAGCAGCATTGCTGACCGCATATGAACAAGTTTTCAGCGCACAGGATAACACGAGCGGGTTTTACTCAAAAAATACATCCTTGGTACATTCATCCACAACAAGGCGGGCACACTTCAGAACATCCTTATAATAATTCTCGGGCTTGCGATGCTCTTTCCCCGGCGGTGGCCCGTCCTTCACAAGCTTCTCCGCATCCAGCTTGCCCCAGTGCACCTTAGCACGGGCAAGGGCCCTACGGGCACCTTCAATGCGGACGGAGCGCTTGATGTCTTCAAGCCTCGGACAGGCCTCCACCAGCCGCCGCACCAGCCCGAAGTAGCTCCCAGGCAGAGCCTCTCCAGGCCACAGCCGAACTAGGAGGCCCTTCATGGCCTGTTCGGCCGCCTTGTGGAGCTCGACCAGTTGCTTCAGCTGGTCGCTCAGGGGCACGGGGTGTCTGGCCTTAGCGTACTGAGACCAGAACACCTTCTCCGTCGAGCTGCCCTCCTCAGCTCGATAGAACGTGGCGGCATCGGATACACTCCGGGGAAGATCTGTGAACGCTCCTGGAGAGCTCCGGATTCGGGTAAGTAACAGGTAACTCATGTTTATGTGTTTGCTTTGCATAAAAAATGCCTTACCCGCCGCTATTATCTTCACCTCATCCAACTCCTGGAGGGTCTTCTAGGATTCGGCCTTGGTAGACTTGGCATTTTCAATAGCCGTCGCGAGCTCGGACGCTCGCGTCTTCGAGTCAAGCTCCAAACTCTCATCTTTCTTCATGAGAACCTGGAGCTCTTGCCGCACCTTGCCAACCTCGGCCTCATACCTCCCCCGCTCGGTGCGCTCCACGGCCGCACTCTTCTCGGCCTCGAGCAGCACCTTCTTAAGGGTCGCCACCTCAGATGTGGCCCCTACAACATAGCCATGTTAATCCTGTCATCTCTTGCAATTGCACCTTTTTTATATACACATTCAACCAAGGTATTTCTTACCTTCCTTCTCCTCGAGCTGCTTCTTGGCACGCCCGAGCTCTTGCTCGGACTTCTCGAGGCTCTGCTTCAGCACGTCCACTTCTGCAGTCAGTGCGGCGAACGCTAGCAGAGAAGCCTGCATACGCATATTGACTCCTTTTGTTAGACTCCTGCGAATTCTTTGACCCTCTATTCGGCTTTTCTTCCCGAACGCCCAACAAAGCATCAGGGGCTACTGTCTATGCGGTAATATTATTTGAACATTCTTTACTTACCTCAAAGCCTGTTAAAAGGCTTGTACAAGCTTCAGTCGGTCCGCTTTTGGCGGACTGAACCTTCTGGATCACCGCACTCATAATAGTGCGGTGCCCCTCGTCGATGGAGGCACCTTGGAGCGCCTCCAACATATTGTCCGGCGCCTCCGGTTGGATGGAGGTCACCGGCACCGTAGGCTTGCTCCTCTTGGAAGGAGGTCGCCCGCCGGACTCTGGAACCTTTGAAGATTCCGGAGCTGTGTCCGGCCTTAAGCCAGACTTGGAGCCCTGGGGGTTTCCTCCCCTTTACTCCTGGAGTCCGGGAGGTCGCCTTGCGGTGCCTCCAGGACCACCTCCTCCCTGCTTGGAACCTGTTGGGACAACACTTCGGTGTCGCCCGTAGGGCGGGGGGAGGAAGCCGTCGGAAGCGAGTTCACCTCCGACGAGTCCAGTGAGCCGCTCGACGACGCGTCGAGCCGGTCTTTGGGTGGGCTGCATAAACACATTCGACATAAGGGAAAGTTGTGCAATAAACAAATACTATGAGTCACTCCGGTATCCGGATACTTACGATTTCGCCAGGGGCTTGGCCCTGGGCTGCCACTCCTCTTCGTCGTCGGCGGCGTCAGTGGAGCAGTCCGGAGGAAGGATTTTCCCCTTCTTGGACCCTCCGGCCTCCTCAGAGAGGGCGGCCTTCCTTTTCTTCTCTCCTCCCGCTGGAGGGGGAGAGGTCTCTTCTTCTTCCTCCTCGTCTTCACGAGAGGAAGGCGCTTCGGGACCGTCGGATGATGAATCCGACACCTCTTGGCACCGGGCACTCTTTCGAGTCCCCGTGGCCCTTTTCGTGGCCTTCTTCTCCGGCACCACATAGGGCGCCGAAACCAGAAGCTTCACCAAGCGAGCATCCGATGGGCCTTCGGGCAGAGGAGCCGGACAGTTGTTCTGTCCGGACGTCACCACCCAATCGTATCAAAGATAAGGGAACTCAGATACCGCATAGAGTCAAACTATGAAAAACTGATACCCTGCAAAGGGACAAAAGCAGCTTACCGCGTGAGCGTGATGCTGAGTACTGAATCCGCAATCCTCGGCAGTGGATGCGGGAGCCTCGGCGCCCTTGAAAAGCATCCTCCAGGCATCTTCGTATGTCGTGTCGAAGAGCCTGTTTAGAGTTTGATGTTGCGCTAGGTCGAACTCCCACAGATTGAAGGCCCGTCGTTGACACGGGAGGATCAGGCGGATGAGCATAACCTGGACTACGTTGACAAGTTTGAGCTTCTTGTTCACTAGGGTTTGGACACATGTTTGGAGTCCGGTTAGCTCTCCTTTTTTACCCCACGACAGGCCGGTCTCCTTCCAGGAGGTGAGCCACGTAGGGGGTCCGGACCGAAACTCGGGGGCTGCGACCCATTCGGGGTCGCATGGCTCGATGATGTAAAACCACCCCGATTGCCACCCCTTCAGGGTCTCTACAAAGGAGCCCTCGAGCCACAGGACATTGGCCATCTTGCCAACCATGGCACCACCGCACTCCGTCTGGCTGCCGTGCACCACCTTCGGCTTGACGTTGAAAGTCTTAAGCCATAGGCCGAAATGGGGGCGGATGCAGAGGAATGCCTCGCACACGACGATGAACGCCGAGATGTTGAGGACGAAGTTCGGGGCCAGATCGTGGAAATCCAGGCCGTAGTAGAACATGAGCCCCCGGACAAATGGATGCAGAGGGAAGCCCAGTCCGCGGAGGAAATGGGGAGGAATACCACCCTCTCATGGGGCCTAGGAGTGGGGATGAGCTGCCCCTTTTTGGGAAGCCTGTGCGCGATGTCGCTGGCCAGATATCCGGCCTTCCTCAGCTTTTTGATGTGTCCCTCCATGATGGAGGAGACCATCCACTTGCCTCCCGCTCCGGACATGACTGGAGAAGGTTGAGGTGGTAGTGCGGACTTGGGCGCTAGAGCTCGAGTGCGCACGAATGGATAGGCAAAGGAGGAAGAAGGCGTGGGTGAAAAGGTGGATCCTTATCCCCTTATATGGGTGGGCGCGACTACATGTCCCCACCAGCCTGGTAAAACTTGCTTATCTCCAAGCGCTGTAATCAAAGGCGCGGTTGGGTTACCCACGCCCGTATTGATGAGAATCCTGGAATAAAGGGACACGATCTATGCTTTGACAAGACGTGCCAAGGAAACCGCCTCGCATAACGCGCTGAGGTGGGATAATGAAACGATTTGAATAAAGGCTTGGCCGTGGCGTGTTGCACCACGGAATACGTCAGCAGATTATATTTGTGTTAATATTATTATTCTCTCTATGGCAATATGTGGAAACTTATTTTGCAGAGCCGGACACTATCTTTGTGTTCAAAATCTTCTATGAAGTACTTGGAGGAGGAACCTGCCTTGCAATGCCGAAGATAGTTTGCGCGCCGGACTCGCCATCATTGAAGCCTGGTTCAGGGGCTACTGAGGGAGTCCTGGATTAGGGGGTGTTCAGATAGCCGAATTATACCTTCAGCCGGACTCCTGGACTATGAAGATACAAGATTGAAGACTCCGTCCCGTGTCCGGAAGGGATTTTCCTTGGCATGGAAGGCAAGCTTGGCGATACGGATGTTCAGATCTCCTACCATTGTAACCGACTCTATGTAACCCTAACCCTATCTGGTGTCTATATAAACTGGAGGGTTTTAGTCCGTAGGACAACATACACATCAACAATCATACCATAGGCTAGCTTCTAGGGTTTAGCCCCTCTGATCTCGTGGTAGATCAACTCTTGTAATACCCATATCATCAATATTAATCAAGCAGGACGTAGGGTTTTACCTCCATCGAGAGGGCCCGAACCTGGGTAAAACTTCGTGTCCCCTGCCTCCTGTTACCATCCGGCCTAGACACACAGTTCGGGGCCCCCTACCCGAGATCCACCGGTTTTGACATCGACAAGGGGCGAGAGTTTACACGTGTATCTGACCGTATGAGAGACACGAGGCAAGGACACATAAAGGAGGAGATTGAAGGTGTGTTTGTATGTTGTAGGCAGGCATCACTGGAGAGGTTTATCGATTGGTGTGTGTCGGAAAGGAGTTGTGGAGACTCTGGGAGAACGACCTAAAGAAAAAAAATGAATGTGCCCGGTGCATAGAATGCCGAGGGAGGGGGAGGGCGAGGAGGGCGTGTGCATGCACGAGAGAAAGTTAGTGGTAGCTACAAAGGTTAGAGGATTGTGTGGGTGTAAGTGACTAACAAAGATCATAATTTGATATGAAAGCAGATTCATATATTTGAATAAGAGATCATAGTGTTTTAACATTGCATGCATGAATATAGCGGTGATACACGTGTTGTGCACATGTTATACCATAATGTGATAATGCATGGTGTTTGCAACTCACAGCTAAATGCCGAACAATCTAAACCATACTATACATCAAACAATCTCACATTTAATTTGAATTTGTGATAATGTGTGGCGTTTGCAGCTTACAACTAAATATCGAACAATCTAAACAATACTATATATCGAACATTCTCACATTTTATTTGAATTTGTGGTAATGTGTGGTGTTTGCAACTCACATCTAAATACTTGTAGGCGTAGGGGGCGGGGCACCATACATAATGTGATAAACACATTATACATATGAGACATAGTTTAGATTATGAAGATCTAGCTAGAGCTAGAAATGTAATGTGATTTGAAATCAAAATAAAGTGGATTCAAAAACTCTAGTTCGAATTCATATAGTACACATAGTTCATATGTAACTCGAGACTAATCATGTGGTGTGTTGTGAAGATAATACACAAACAATGGTTTAACTTGACAATAATGATGATTGTAGATCTTATTAAAACAGATAAACGAATTCAAATGCTTTGACTTCACAACAATCATTACTGTAGATCTTATTCAAATAGAGAAACGAATTCAAATTTAGTTCATATTGAAGCGGTAGTATATACGTTTGGAATGCACTAAAACGTTCATTTGAGTAGTAGGTTGCATGCATTATGCACGTAGCAAAATATTTTAATTGAACATAACATGAATTCAAAGTTTTGAATGACATTTGTAGGGCGCATTGATTTGGTACAGTACACGCTAGGCTTGTCCGGAAATTTCAACCCGCGCCTTGTTAGCCCGAAATATTTAAGATATATCTTTGTCTCGTTGTGCTCCGACAACTCCCTCCATCTCAACCAGCGCCTTGCTATTCCGAAATTACAACGCGCGCGAAAACTCCCACCTCCTGTGAAATCCCGACATGCGAAATGCCCGTGGTACCCCTAAACCGAAAGAACCGCCTCAAATCGGTGGGGGTACTTTCGTAACTTACCCCACATTTCGGACAAGCGCGTCTCTAAGCCATGGTCCCCCAATGCCATCCCATCCGCCCACCCATTCGTACACCGAGGCCGCGAAAACCCGCGACAAAACCCCACACCCTGCTCTGTCCGCCACCCAGCCGGAGCCTCTTCCTCGACGACGTCGTCCATAGCAACACCTCGACGTCCCTCATCCACCGTACCGGATGAGGATCTGTCGTCGATCTCATCGTCCCGCTGGTTCAGCCACCCCGTCCTCTAGCTCCAAGGAGCTGCCCCCGATGTTCCCCTCCTCTTTCGCGCCACCTCCATTCCCACACCGCCGTCTTCACCTGCACCACTGGAAGAGCATCATCATCACCATTTCCTTGGATGAAGCTGCGGCCTAATCGGCGCCACCAAAGAGGTTGTACACTAATCGCTGCATTTTCTTCTTGATTCGCTCTCAGGGTGCTGCCGGCGCTCGGTCCCGAGCCGACACGGCGCGGCTCCATCCACGGCGGCATCGCCTGCCACTTCCTCCACGGCGTCGCTCCCTCAGCGGCGACGTCCACATCAGTAGGACCTGCTGCTGCTTTAGCTCTTGCTCGCGCTGCTGCTTTGCTCTTGCTCTCGGTCCCCTGCCTGGTCTGCTGTTGCTATTGCTCCTGCTCACGCTGCTTCTCTCGCTCTTGCTCTTGCTTGCGATGCTGCTCTGATTTAGCTACACTTCACTCCGATGCCGCCGGGGTGAAGGAAGAACCAGCCGCAGTGGGGAGGGGGGCTCGCCGGAGAGGTACCCCACTATCTATCTTAGGGTTCAGGATGGGGCGAAGGTCACTGGCGGTGGCGGGGCGATGGCATGGGGATCGCTGGAGAAAAATCTCGGCACGGGAGGGAAGGGGGCTAGAGGGATGGCCGGGACGGCGGCGGACCGGCGGTGGGGAGTGTTTTCGGGGCGGGCGGGGCGGCGCACCGTCGGCCGCGGGCGGCGGGAGGCTACTGTTTGGCCGGCTCAGGGGGGTGGAGGTTGAAGATGAACCGCAGGCCCTTGATTTCGTATCCAACGGCTGCAAAATCGACTGACCAGAGATGAAAAAGTCAGTCGACCGACGTGTAGCCTCGCCTTGCTAGTGCGTTCAGTTTCGACAGCAAAATTCAGTTTTGACAGTTAAGTTCAGTTTCGACAGTGAAGTTCAGTTTCGATAGTTAAGTTCAGTTTCGACGCTTAAGTTCAGAGATGAGCGGCTGATGTATTTTACATCTAGCACTTTGTGTTTATGTATTTTACGTCATGTATTGGAGATGCTATTAGAATTCCACTCAGGTTAACGTTGTTCCTTGTCTCTCTTATCCTGCTTCAGCCTCGGCGTCGTACAACTCACCGGAGTTGCTCCAACAACGAAACCCTCCATCACAGCGGAGCAGTACCTCGGGCTCCATGTCCAGATGCCTAAGATCTTCTTCCCCTCCTCCGACTGCCAAGTCCGTCGGAGCATCCTCACTGGCCAACCCAATCACGCTGAGATCGACATGGCTTCGCCAAAGAGGTTGTACACTTGTTGCATCTCTTTTTTACTCTACATGTTATATATATTGTCCACTGAGCACACGGATTTGTTCTTTTAGTGTCTCCTTGAAAGAAAAATGTAGGAATTTTAATTTTCACTTGTCCTCCTTTTCAAATTCCTGTTCATGAAGCACAAGACTAAGAGATAGTAGCATAATAGCATTATAACCATACATTTTCTTGTGGTTTGACTTAATCTCACCATGCTTCTTTGCATCATGTGATCTTCCAATTGTTGTGAATCAAGCACCCAGATTGGCAGAAATCCTGTGTTTTTAAATTCTCTGTTTTGCACGTGCATTCCTATCCTATTCCTGTCTATTTCCTATCCCTGCATTGTTGGAATCCTCCAATTCAAAAGAGCCCTCACATAATTACTTCTCTTACAGATAGTTGTCAAAGAAAACCTTGTGTGGTTTGTCCCGCTCCTGCTGCGCCATCGTCCACCCCAGCTCAGCTGCTCCAACGACAGAAGGGTCCAGCACAACAGGGATCCGGCCTCTAGACTGTCTTTCACTGCCTCAGATCTTCTTCCCCGCCACTGGCAGCCATGAAAACTGCACTACCATCATCAACCGAGCAGATGACCTCGAGGACTACACGGGTCCGCAAGAGAGGTCGCACTCTTTCGTGTCTGCTTACATTATGCATCGCTTAATATTACATGCTACTTTATCGTTCTGTTCACCAATTAGACTCTGAGTCAGCTCCAAAGTAATGGTCAAACTTGAGTTTTTAAATGGTTGTGGGGTACATATTGGGGCCGCTATCAATAGTATCTATCTACTATCTGGTTAATCTTCGGTGTCTACTATGAGTTTCATGTTGGGTGGGAAACAAACAGTAAAGAAGCCATTATCTGTATTTTTTGAATAAAGCCATTATATGCCTGCTATTATTGGTTTTGGGTCTATCCACAGGTTGCTACCATCACTCTGGATTTCTGCATGCACTCCTTACATAATCTCACTATGTTTTATTCCTATGCATGACAGTTATTGTAAACAATGGAATTGAACATGTAGAGCAAAAGAGACGAGCCTTGTGTGGCAATAAAATTTCATGCAGACGTCGCTCCATGGTAGGCGCAAAGGCAGCCCCCCCCCTCCACGCATTTCGGATTGTAATCGAGAGGAAGATATCTGTTCTGAGGGGGATTCAGAAGGAGAAGGCAACTCCTATTTACCCCCTGAGGTCTTCGCTCTAACTTGGCATGCTGATGTTGGTTATATCATGCATATGGTGTCTTGCATTGCTTACTTTATACATCAAATATGTCATCTGCTTAGTTTAGACATCCTTTGTGCAAATGCCATCTATTTAGTTTATTCATCGTTTATGTGAATTATGCAACGCCATCTTGTTTAGCCAGGCATCATATATGTGAATTTTGCAATGTCATCCTGCTTAGCCAGTCATCTTATATGTAAATTATATCAGGCCATCCTTTTTTTCGTTACATATTACATTTGTCAACAATGTTATTACATTCAACTGCTCTTCATGTGCATCAGCCATTTGACACGGTGATGGCAAATTCTGGAGTGAAAACAAGGTCTTCAGAGCAGACTATGCTATCTGACGAAGCGCATATCTCGCTGGTTACGGATAGCTCCTCAGAGGAGGATTCAGATACAGATGACCAGTCCTATCCCCCCCCCCCCCAGGTGTATGCTCTAACTTGGCAGGGTTATGTTGCTCATATCGTGAGTATGGTGTATCGCATTGCTATGTCATTTGATTAGTTTAGACATGCTTTGTGTGAATGCCACCTGTTCAGTGTCTAATTACCATATATGTGAATTATGCATTGCCATCTTGTTGCAAGACATTATATATGTGAATTATACAATGCTATCTTGTTGCAAAGGCATTATATATGTGAATTATGCAATGCCATGCTGTTTAGCCAATCATCATGTATGTGAATTATATCATGCTATCATTTTTTTGTATTACATGTTCCATTTGGCGACAACGTTTGTATATTCAACTGCTCTTCCTGTGCATCAGCCATTTGAAGCAGTGATGGAAGTATCTGGAGTGAAAACAAGGTATTCAGAGCAGACAATGCTACCTGCTGAAGCAGACATCTTGCTGGTTATAGAGAGCTCCTTGGAGGAGGATTCAGAGACTGATGACCAGTCCTATTTTCCCCCTGAGGTCTATGCTCAAACTTGGCAGGGTTATATTACCCATGTCATGCATGTTGTCTTGCATTGCTTAGTTTTTACATCATATATGGATTGCCATCTGCTTACTTGCTTACTATATAAATCATATATTTGAATTATATCATGCCATCATGTTTACATAGTACATACACATCATCTATCTAAATTATGGCATGGCAACCCATTTAATAAATACATCATATAGTTATATCATCTCATCCTGTTTAGTGTTTACAGTCATCATATTTTGAATTATGGCATTCTATCCCTGAATGTATGTGAATTATGGCATGCCAACCTATTTAATAAACACATTATATAGTTATGTCATGTCATCCTATTTACATAGTCTCATATTTTGAACTATGTCTTTCCATCTTTTTTAGTTAGCCATCATAATGTGAAATTGTGTCATGCTATCCTGTTTAGTTAGCCATCATATATGTGAAATTGTGTCATGCTATCATGTTTGGTTAGACAACATAAATATGAATTATTTCATGCCCTCTTTTATTCCCCACTATCCATTGCACCTGTCTATCATACAATGTCTATACTTTCAATTACTTTCTTGTTTATCGGCCATTTGAATTGGAGAGCATGATGGCATTATCTAAGGGAGTAACAACACGGTCTTCAGAAAAGATAGTGCTACCAGTTGATGCAGATAGAACCACGGTTGACTTGCCCAAGGACCAGATCCACCACACATAACCCAGACTCTCGCAGATTGTACCCCTACCCAGTTGGATAGAGAACCAGCTACACCCCTTCTAACCCCAACCCCGGCAGATAGTAATCCAGTTCTAGTTGATACAGCACCGTCTCCACCACAGAGCACCCAAACACGAGCAGTTAGTAAGGGAACTGCAGTGCCCAAAGCACGAGGACCACCACTCTGAATCCCAACTCAACGCTTAAAGGAGAAGAAGATTTGTTCTCAGGTCAGGTTCTGTAGCTATGGTTCATACTCCTTTGCTCTTGCATGATTGTATTTACTCATACCAACTATTTTCAAATTTGAAGGATGGAATTGAAACTCCAATGGCGCAACAGGTATGTTTTAAACCTGTTTCTTTAACTGGTTTGCTGTTGTAACCTGCTCTATGTTGATTTCAGTTTCAATTGAATAAATAGTTATGCTCTCGTGTCATGCACATTACAAGTGTTGTTATTGCTCTATAGTTACCCACACTTATATTCTGTCTATTCTACTTTGTCTTGAACAAATATTATTTGAACTGTGTCTCTATCTTGATTTGGCAACAAAACTAGAATGATATAGACCATAAAGTGACCATGGTACATAGATATATGTTTGTTTCATGCTGTTATCCTGTCCAGTTTACTACTGAACTCATTTACCAAAATGAGTTTCATATACAACATGGTAAACATGTGATGTGTGTACTTGTTTCTCTTTTAGAATGCGGACAAAATATTGGAGAACAATACCGCGTTATCCAATGGTAAAGGAAGTAATGCTGATAAGGTTCAAGATAGTGAGACATCCCTGTTGGTCTCCAAGAAAGCTAATAAAAATTATCTTGACGACAGTGAGGGAACCCAAAAGTCATGTCTTGATGTAGTGTTCGAGTCACTGGCCACTACTGCTGGCACAAGCTCTTTGAACTCGCTGCCTGAATCAGTTCGTCTTCTTGAGTCTCAACTTCAAGTCGAAAGACATCGATCAGATGTGCTGCGACAGGAAGCTGAAGGACTGAGGAAGTCCCTGCAGAATTCAGATGCATATTTTCTGGTGCAACAGCAAGCGCTGGAGGATTTAAGCGCCAAACAAGAGAAAGTTAATAAGCTTGCTAAGCATCTTGCCAGCATTATGGGTACCCAGGATATTGTTTCTTGAAATCTTCTGAGGTGGCTTCAGTTCTGGATTTGTTTTGCTGCGGCGTTTATTTGCGCTGGTCGCCAACTTTGACAACCAGTGTATATGATATGCTGCTTTGTTCCCTATATTTGCACTGGTGGCGAATTTTGATGCCCAGTGGATGTAATATGTGTAATAGCCGTGATAGCCTAGCGTTGGTTGCTTGCTTATTTATTTCCTTGTTGTCCTGTTTATTTGTTTGCTTGTAGTCATTGCAGTTCTTTTTCCGCGGTTAGCTAGTGGCTGCAATAACCTATTTTTTAAAACTAGGCCACAATAACCATGGGCTAATATTTACTGTAGTGACACTGGGCCTCCTACTGGTCGTAGAAACAGTGGGCCTTCTACGGGCCGTAGAAAAAATGGGCCTTCTACGGGCCGTAGAAACAATGGGCCTTCTGCGGGCCGTATTATCAATGGGCCTTATACAGGCCGTATAATCGATTGGCCAAACATGGGCCAAACAGACCGCATTATGGCCGTAAACGGGCTAGAGTTGGAATCGCCCGTTCATGGGCCGACCATAACGGGCCATTGTTAATAGGCCGTATTTGATGACGCTATGAAATCGGCCCAATGTATTAACGGAGCACAAACGGGCCGACTGTAACCACGGATTGAATTTGGCCCACAAGCAGAAAATGACAGTAACGGGCCGTAAGTAAACGAATGCTGGAAATAAGCCCAAGAATAAATGGGCTCTGAGAAGGCCGAAAGATAACATGAGCTGGAAACGGCCCAACGGAATAACGGGGCGCTAATGGGTATAAAGTGATACACTGTTCATTATGGGCCAGTTTCACCACGAGCCGTTAATGGGTGTAAAGTGATACACTGTTCATTACGGGCCAGTTTCACCACGGGCCGTTAGTAGGCCAAGAGTTACATAGGGCCTCATATGGGCCGAAAGACGTCATGGGCCATACATGGGCCAGAAGTGAAAACGGGCTGGAATAATATTGGATGGCCCAGATGACGCTAATGGGCCTAATTCGGATAGGGTGTAACGAGCCTTGGGTTAGCGGGTTGTAAATGGGCTATATTCGAACAGACCGTTAACAGGCTTTCCATGGGCCGGCCCGCCAGCTTTTGACCAAGTCAAATGGGGCGGCCTTTTCACAGGAATGGGCCTCTGTTGGGCCGTGCCACGTGTCGACGTATCATAGGCGCCTTCCGTCCAATGAGTGGTTGACATCTGTCCCAACTATGAGCCGACACATGTTTCCTCCAGCCAATGATGATTTTACACGTGGAAAATCACCATTGGTCGGGGTTGTTAACGGGTTATCGGATCCAAAACCCGACCCGATAGCTTAACGGCGTTCCGTTACGGTGGATGCCACGTGTCAGTCACCCTTGACGAAAGCACTTCTGTGACGCACGATTTATCGTCATGGAAGTGGACACTTCCGTGATGATAATTTTGGTAATGTCATGGAGCACTTCTACAACAGCACAGGTATGACTATCTTGATTCTGTCATAAATTTGTCATGGATGTACATGCATGACAAAAAAAGCGACCTACTATGACAAACACGTATCATCACGGAAGTGTATTTTTTTGTAGTGTTGGCCGCCGATATTTTCCAAACCCGCCACAAGAGGAAATGTCTGGCTTTGGTCCTTAAATTAGACTTCAGGAAAGCTTTCGACTCCATCTCTTGGGACAACCTTTGCAACATCCTCAAGGCAAAAGGCTTCTCGAACACTTGGATCCTTTGGATAATGATGTTAAATAACACTAGCCAATCAGCTATCCTTCTTGACGGTGTCCCAGAAAATTGGATCCAATGCAAAAGTGGCCTAAGACATGGTGACTCCCTCTCACCGTACCCATTTATAATCATTGCCGACATCCCGCAACGCATGATATTGGATGCATCTGCCCAAGGCTTGTTGCATCATCCAATTCTTTCAAATGCTCCTTGCCCGGTGCTTCAGTATCCTGATGACACCCTCATTATCATCAAGGCAGACCCGGAGCACCTAGCCCACCTTAAGTCTATTCTATAGACATTCTTTCTAGCCACTGGTCTTAGCATCAACTTTGAAAAAAGCACTTTCGCCCCAATACACGTTGACCCTCAGACCGCCTCCACAATGGCATCTACTTTGGGTTGTACCATTGTTTCTTTTCCCCAAAACTACCTTGGATTGCTCTTATCTACGCACAAGCTTCGGCTGATAGATTTCCACCCTCTAATTGCTAAAGTGGATAAGCGGCTAGCAGGTTGGCGAGGCCACCTGCTATCTGCGACCGGTCATGCGGTTCTCGTCAAGTCTGTTATCCATGCGCTTCCCACCTATGTCATGGGAGCCATGCTTCTTCATGCTAGCACCCTCCTTGAGATTGACAAGCGATGTCGTGCCTTCTTCTAGGTTGGAGACGATACGGTCAGTGCAAGGTTGTGTGGGATGAGGTATGTGCTCCTACTTCGAAAGGCGGTCTTGGTTTTCGTTGCCTCCGCACCCATAACATTTGCCTTCTCATCAAGTCTCTAAATAAAATACATTGCCCGGAAATTCTTCCTCGGAATCATGGTTCACCAATGCCTACGGGTGGGCTGGTGGGCACTATATTGGTGACTCCCATAGGCCTCAAACCAATGTTTGGAAGGATATCACTTGCCTATCCTTCTTCCGCTCCATCACTCACGTCAGGATTGGTAAAGGAGTCACTACTGCCTTTTGGCTTGACCTTTGGATTGGTTCCGAAACCCTGGGTGCTCGCTTTCCGAGTCTCTTCTTCCATGCCAGCAAACCAAATGTCTCTGTTGTGTTCATGCTATCCGAGATGGACCTTCATCTCTCGCTGCAGCCACGTGTGTCCAACGCTGCTACTGTCGAGCTTCAATCCTTGCGCTCCTTATTAGCCAATGTTAACCTAACCACGCAGGCTCCAGATTTACGTTTATGTAGGTTTAATGACAAACCCCTTTTCATGGCTTTTGCTTATGAAGCGGCTTTTGCTTCTCGGCCGGAGGATTTGTTCGCAGATTTCATTTGGGGGAAGAACTACGTGACTAACCGATGCAGGTTGTCACCACATTACCACTCGGCCAACCCGTGCGTCGCCATCGGTTGGTCACCTCATAACCACTCGGCCGCCCTGCGCGCCACCATCGGTTGGTCACCTCATCACCACTCGGCCGCCCCGTGCGTCGCCATTGGTTGGTCACCTCATCACCACTCGGCCGCCCTGCACGTCGCCACTTGGTTGGTCACCTAATCACCACTCGGCCGCCTCGCGCGTCACCATTCGGTTGGTCACCTCATCACCACTTGGCCACTCGCGCCTTCAGACAGCTAAGTCATTTTACATTCTATTATTTCCGTCTTCCCGAGTATCCCATAATTCACACATCATGTTCACTCGGAGGCCACGCCACCGAGTGTACCTCTACGCTCGGCTGCTTATTTTTACATACTTGCTTAGTACTGGTTATGTGACTCCCGAGACCAACTTCCATTTTTTCGCATACATCATTCACGAACTCCATGTGTCGTTCTTCATTTCGTGTTTGCATCGGTCCTCCGGGGCTGCAACTCAGTCGAAACACTACACTTCCATTTTATTTGGGACAATATTCCAATGAGTTGAGTCGAATCTGTCGCTTCAGCAAGTTCGAACGGATCCTTCGCTCTTTCGGACTCTTGCTGGTTAACCAGCAAGCCCCTTGCACTCCTAGTGGGTGTCTATGGGTGTTATTCACACAAATCATTTTAGCACACATCAAATTTCCTCGAGAAATTATTTCGTTGGCTTGTGCCATTTTTTACACAAGTTACGCGATCACTCGATGGCCTATGCGCCAACTTCATCGCTGCTCAGACTCGGTCACCGTACCGGTCCTAGCACACCACAACACCGACCTTGTCGCTCTATTGACTTCAAACACATCCGGCCAACCCCTCTGTCAAATCCTCTTCATCGTATCAATGATATAGACCTCGTCGGGCATGAGACAGATAAGTCCCTTTTATAATTAAACTTCACACTTCACTCTTTTGCGAGTTTGCCTCTTTCGAGCATCACTCGGAAGCTTCTCCTCATCTTTACCCGAGTCTGACTCGATGAATTGCAAATCATCCATTCAAAACTATATTTCTCATATTCTGACATGTCCGTTGTCGAAGCCTGTAGTATGCTCGGGGGCTACGCCGCACTCGGGGGCTGCATCTCATTCGGAATAACACTCTCCTGAGTAGTCGAGTACTTCATCACCAGTCAGATCCTTCACTTCAACAAGTGTATTCGATCCGCCACTTTGACAAGTTTTATAATCACCCAGACACTCTGCACGCCAGCTTCATTCTTACTCAGACTCGGTTGTCGTGTCGGTCTTGTTGTGTCGCAACCACACTACACCAACCTCGTCGCTACATTAGCTTCGAAAGCATCTGGCTAACTCCTTCAAAGACCATTTCAGCCACTTGGCTGGACATGCAATCTGTCACTCAACCACCCCGCGCATCACCACTTGGCTGGACACGTAGTCCTTCACTCGGCCACCTCGCGCATCCACACTCGGTTGTCCCGCACCACGCCACTCGGTTGTGCATGTCTTCACCACTTGGCCGCTCCGTGCGTCACCTCTCGGTTGTGCACGTCTTCACCACTCGGCCGCTCCGCGCGTCGCCACTCGGTTGTGCACGTCTTCACCATCCGGCCGCCCCATGCATCGTCACTCGGTTGTACACATCATCACCCCTCGGCCGCCTCATGCGTCACCATCAGTTGGACATGTCTTTACCTCTACACCCCCAATACGGGAATGACTAAGTTA
The DNA here is from genome assembly GCA_034509565.1 of Triticum monococcum. NCBI lineage: Eukaryota > Viridiplantae > Streptophyta > Magnoliopsida > Poales > Poaceae > Triticum > Triticum monococcum. The sequence continues at coordinate 87,578,948 of CM067845.1, read as the reverse complement.
CTGATACGTCCATTTTGTATCATGCTTTTATATCGATATTTATTGCATTATCGGCTGTTATTACACATTATGTCACAATACTTATGCCTATTCTCTCTTATTTTACAAGGTTTGCATAAAGAGGGAGAATGTCGGCAGCTGGGATTCTGGGCTGGAAAATGAGCAAATATTAGAGACCTATTCTACATAGCTCCAAAAGTCCTGAAACTTCACGGAAGACGTTTTCAGAATATATAAAAAATACTCAGCGGGAGAAATTCACCAGGGGGGCCACACCCTGCCCACGAGGGTCTGGGGCACGCCCTACCCCCCTGGACGCGCCCCCCTACCTCGTGGGCCCCCTGGTGGCCCTCCGGTAGCCATCTTCTGCTATATGAAGTCTTTCGATGGAAAAAAATAATAAGCCATCTTCTCGGACGAAACTCCGCCGCCACGAGGCTGAACCTTGGCGGAACCAATCTAGGGCTCTGGCGGAGCTGTTCTGCCGGGGAAACTTCCCTCCCAGAGGGGGAAATCATCGCCATCGTCATCACCAACACTCCTCTCATCGGGAGAGGGCAATCTCCATCAACATCTTCATCGGCACCATCTCCTTTCAAAACCCTAGTTCATCTCTTGTATCCAATTCTTGTCTCCAAGTCCGGGATTGGTGCTAGTAGGTTGCTAGTAGTGTTAATTACTCCTTGTAGTTGATGCTACTTGGTTTAATTGGTGGAAGATCATATGTTCAGATCCTATATTCATATTAATACCCCTCTGATTATGAACATGTTTGTGCTTTGTGAGTAGTTACTTTTGTTCCTGAGGACATGGGAGAAGTCTTGCTGTTAGTAGTCATGTGAATTTGGTATTCGTTTGATATTTTGATGAGATGTATGTTGTCTCTCCTCTAGTGGTGTTATGTGAATGTCGACTACATGACACTTCACCATTGTTTGGGCCTAGAGGAAGGCATTGGGGAGTAATAAGTAGATGATGGGTTGCTAGAGTGACAGAAGCTTAAACCCTAGTTTATGCGTTGCTTCGTAAGGGGCTGATTTGGATCCATATCTTTCATGCTATGGTTAGGTTTACCTTAATACTTTTGTTGTAGTTGAGGATTCTTGCAATAGAGGTTAATCATAAGTGGGATGCTTGTCCAAGTAAGGGCAGTACCCAAGCACCGGTCCACCCACATACCAAATTATCAAAGTACCGAACATGAATCATATGAGCGTGATGAAAACTAGCTTGACGATATTCCCATGTGTCCTCGGGAGCGCTTTTCTCTATATAAGAGTTTGTCCAGGCTTGTCCTTTGCTACAAAAAGGATTGGGCCACCTTGCTGCACTTTATTTACTTTTGTTACTTGTTGCTCGTTACAAATTATCCTATCACAAAACTATCTGTTATCACTTATTTCAGTACTTGCAGAGAATACCTTGCTGGAAACCGCTTATCATTTCCTTGTGCTCCTTGTTGGGTTTGAAACTCTTACTTATCGAAAGGACTACGATAGATCCCCTATACTTGTGGGTCATCAAGACTCTTTACTAGCGCCGTTGCCGGGGAGTGAAGCGCCTTTGGTAGGTGTAATTTGGTAAGGAAAAATTTATATAGTGTGCTGAAATTTACTGTCACTTGTTACTATGGAAAGTAATCCTTTGAGGGGCTTGTTCGGGGTATCTTCACCCTGACCAGTAGAGCAAAGAGTTGCTCCTCAACCTACTCAACTACTGAAAATGAAAATGAAAATGTCTTCTTTGAAGTTCCTTCGGGTATGATAGAAAAACTGCTAGCTAATCCCTTTTTAGGAGATGGAACAAAACATCCTGATGAGCATCTGATATATGTGGATGAAGTTTGTGGATTATTTAAGCTTGCAGGTGTACCCGGCGATGTTGTTAAGAAGAAGGTCTTCCCATTATCTTTGAAGGGAGATGCATCGACATGGTATAGGCTATGTGATGATATGGGGTCATGGAATTACAAACGATTGAAATTGGAATTTCATCAGAAGTTTTATCCTATGCATCTTGTTCATCGTGATCGCAACTATATATATAATTTTTGGCCTCGCGAAGGAGAAAACATCGTTCAAGCTTGGGGGAGGCTTAAATCAATGTTATATTCATGCCCCAATCATGAGCTCTCAAGAGAAATGATTATTCAAATTTTTTATGCTCGGCTTTCGGATAGCAATCGCACCATGCTTGATACTTCTTGTGTTGGCTCTTTTATGATGAAGACTATTGAATTCAAATGGGATTTATTGGAAAGAATTAAACACAACTCTGAAGATTGGGACCTCAACAAAGGTAAGGAGTCAGGTATGACACCTAGTTTTGATTGTGCTAAATCTTTTATGGATACCGATGTTTTCCGTAAATTTAGCACTAAATATGGACTTGACTCTGAGATAGTCGCTTCTTTCTGTGAATCTTTTGCTACTTATGTTGATCTCCCCAAGGAGAAGTGGTTTAAATATCATCCTCCCATAGAAGTAAAAGTAGCTGCACCTATTAAAGTTGAAGAAAAGACTGTCACTTATAATGATCCTATTGTTCCTACTGCTTATGTTGAGAAACCACCTTTCCCTGTTAGGATAAAGGATCATGCTAAAACTTCAACTGTGGTTCGTGATACGTCTCCAACGTATCTACTTTTCTAAACACTTTTGCCCTTGTTTTGGACTCTAACTTGCATGATTTGAATGGAACTAACCCGGACAGACGCTGTTTTCAGCAGAATTACCATGGTGTTATTTATGTGCAGGAACAAACGTTCTCGGAATGACCTGAAACTTCACGGAGCGACTTTTCAGAAAATATGAAAAATACATGCAAAAGATGAAGGCCATGGGGCCCACCACCTCTCCACGAGGGTGGGAGGCGTGCCTGCCCCCCTAGGGCGCGCCCCCCTACCTCGTGGGCCCCCTGTTTCCTCTCCGACTCCAACTCCATATATTGAGTTTCGTGGAGAAAAAAATCAGACAGAAGAATTCATCGCGTTTTACGATACGGAGCCGCCGCCAAGCCCTAAAACCTCTCGGGAGGGCTGATCTGCAGTCCGTTCGGGGCTCCGGAGAGGGGAATCTGTCGCCATCGTCATCATCAACCATCCTCCATCACCAATTTCATGATGCTCACCGCCGTGCGTGAGTAATTCCATCGTAGGCTTGCTGGACGGTGATGGGTTGGATGGGATCTGTCATGTAATCGAGTTAGTTTTGTTAGGGTTTGATCCCTAGTATCCATTATGTTCTGAGATTGATGTTGCTATGACTTTGCTATGCTTAATGCTTGTCACTAGGGCCCGAGTGCCATGATTTCAGATCTGAACCTATTATGTTTTCATCAATATATGAGTGTTCTTGATCCTATCTTGCAAGTCTATAGTCACCTATTATGTGTTATGATCCATTAACCCCGAAGTGACAATAATCGGGATACTTACCGGTGATGACCGTAGTTTGAGGAGTTCATGTATTCACTATGTGTTAATGCTTTGTTTCGATACTCTATTAAAAGGAGGCATTAATATCCCTTAGTTTCCGTAAGGACCCCGCTGCCACGGGAGGGTAGGACAAAAGATGCCATGCAAGTTCTTTTCCATAAGCACGTATGACTATATTCGGAATACATGCCTACATTATATCAATGAACTGGAGCTAGTTCTGTGTCACCCTAGGTTATGACTGTTACATGATGAACCGCATCTGGCATAATTCTCTATCATCGATCCATTACCTACGAGCTTTCCATATATTGTTCTTCGCTTATTTACTTTCCCGTTGCTATTGCTATCATCACTACAAAATACCAAAAACATTGCTTTTACTACCGTTACCTTTTGCTACCATTACCACTACTATCATATTACTTTGCTACTAAATACTTTTCTACAGATACTAAGTTTCCAGGTGTGGTTGAATTGACAATTCAGCTGCTAATACTTGAGAGTATTCTTTGGCTCCCCTTGTGTCGAATCAATAAATTTGGGTTGAATACTTTACCCTCGAAAACTATTGTGATCCCCTATACTTGTGGGTTATCAAGACTATTTTCTGGCGCCGTTGCTCTTTGAGTCACTTGGGATATATATCTTCTTATCATTATGAAGAACTTCAGAGATCCAAAAATCAAGATCTATCCCTCAACTACGAGGGGGGGTAAGAAACTGCCATCTAGCTCTGCACTTGATTCACCTTCTGTTTTGAGTAAGCTTGCGACACCTACACCTTCTTCTGCTATTCGTTCTGATATGTCGCATGTTATTGATGATGCCACTTCTGCTATGCATGATACTTATGATGAAACTACTTCTATGCTTGATACTACTGTGCCACTTGGTAAATTTCTTGATGAACAACTTGCTAGAGCTAGAGAGGTTGAAAATATTGAATCTGATGATACTGATGAAAGTGATGATGAAGAATCACTTGTTATTCCTAAGGGTTATGTTTTTGATCAAGAAGCTCCTTTAGCTATTTTAGCTTGCAAAAATAGAAATGAACTCAAAAGGTTATTAGCTAAATGGAGTAAGCAATCTCTAAATGCTAGAATGAAACCTGACCCTGATTTTGCTACTTCACCTATCTTTGTTACTGATAAGGATTATGAATTCTCTGTTGATCCTGATATAATTACTTTGGTTGAATCTGATCCTTTTCATGGTTATGAATCTGAAACTGTTGTGGCACATCTTACTAAATTGAATGATATACCCACCCTGTTTACTAAAGATGAGAGAACTCGTTACTTTTACATCCTTAAAATATTTCCGTTCTCATTAAAGGGTGATGCTAAGATATGGTTTAATTCTCTTGATCCTGGTTGTGTGCGTAGTCCCTAGGATATGATTTATTACTTCTCTGCTAAATATTTCCCTGCTCATAAGAAACAAGTTGCTTTAAGGGATATATATATAATTTTGTGCAAATTGAAGAAGAGAGTCTCCCACAAGCTTGGGGGAGGCTTCTCCAATTACTTAATGCTTTGCCTGATCATCCTCTTAAGAAAAATGAAATACTTGATATCTTTTATAATGGACTAACCGATGCCTCTAGAGATTACCTGGATAGTTGTGCTGGTTCTGTTTTCAGGGAAAGAACACCGGATGAAGCTGAAATTCTATTGAATAATATGTTGACAAATGAAAATAATTGGACACTTCCTGAGCCAGCTCCGGAGCCAATTCCTGAGCCTATTCCTAAACCAACTCCGAAGAAGAGGGGTATTCTATTTCTTAGTCCTGAAGATATGGAAGAGGCAAAGAAATCTATGAAAGAAAAAGGTATTAAAGCTAAAGATGTTAAGAATTTACCTCCTATTGAAGAAATACATGGTCTTAATTTACCACCTGTTGAAGAAACATATAATCTTAATCCATTACCTATTGAAGAAACTCATGGTCTTGATAACCCGACACATGTAGTAAAGGTAAATTCTCTCTATAGATATGATAAAGTGTAATCCCATTTACTAAATTTGCTAGCCCATGCTTAGATGAGTTTGATAAATGTATGGCTAAGCAAGAAGATTTTAATGCTTATTTTGGTAGACAATTGAAATACAATTCAAATATGCTTGAACACTTGGGTGATTATATGGCTAATGTCAAAGGTGAACTTAAAATTATTGGCAAACATGCTTCTATGGTTACCACTCAAGTAGAACAAGTACTTAAAGCTCAAAATGATTTGCTCAATGAATTGAATAGTAAAGATAATGATAATGTTGTTAGAGTGGCTACTAGAACTGGTAGAATGACTCAGTAACCTTTGTATCCTGAAGGCCACCCTAAGAGAATTGAGCAAGATTCTCAGATAAATAATATAGATGTACCTAGTTCTTCTAAAAAGAAGAAAAAGAAAAATGATAGTACTTTGCATGCTTCTAGTGAACCTATTACTGAAACACCTGAGAATCCAAATGGTATTTCTATTTCTGATGCTGAAACTCAATCTGGTAATGAACCTGAAACTAGTGATAATGTTAATGATAATGTTAATGATAATGTTCATAATGATGCTCAACCTAGTAATGATAATGATATAGAAATTGAACCTGCTATCGATCTTGATAACCCACAATCAAAGAATCAACGTTATGATAAGAAAGACTTTGTTGCTAGGAAACACGGTAAAGAAAGAGAACCTTGGGTTCAGAAACCCATGCCTTTTCCTCCCAAACCATCCAAGAAAAAGGATGATGAGGATTTTGAGCGCTTTGCTGAAATGATTAGACCTAACTTTTTGCGTATGCGATTAACTGATATGCTCAAAACCAATCCTTATGCTAAGTACATGAAAGATATTATTACAAATAAAAGAAAGATACCGGAAGCTGTAATTTCCACCATGCTTGCTAATTATACCTTTAAGGGTGGAATACCAAAGAAATTTGGAGATCCCGGTGTACCCACTATACCATGCTCCATTAAAAGAAATTGTGTTAAAATTGCTTTATGTGATCTTGGAGCCGGTGTTAGTGTTATGCCTCTCTCTTTATATCGTATACTTGATTTGAATAAGTTGACACCTACTGAAATATCTTTGCAAATGGCTGATAAATCAACTGCTATACCTGTCGGTATTTGTGAGGATGTGCCTGTTATAGTTGCAAACGTTACTATTTTAACAGACTTTGTTATTCTTGATATTCCCGAGGACGATAGTATGTATATTATTCTTGGAAGACCCTTTTTGAATACTGCAGGGGCTGTTATTGATTGCACTAAAGGCAATGTACTTTTCATGTTAATGGTAATGAGCATACGCTACACTTTCCGAGGAAACAACCTCAAGTTCGCGGCATCAATTCTATTGGAAAAATTCCATCAATTATATTTGGAGGTTTTGAATTTCCTCTTCTACTGTCAAGAAGAAATATGATATTCTTATTATTGGGGATGTGCATATCCCCGTTGAGGCAACATAGTGTTATTCGAAATTTCTCCGGTTGCATGTTATTCGGAATGAGTTCGTTAACAAGACTTGATCAACCTTGTTAGTGGATTCCTTTTGATGATCATGAGATGGATGAAACTAGAAGGCACAACCTTTTGTACCCCACTTTTACTTTCTGATATTTATATTAAATAAAATAAAAATAAATATTTTTCTGTCTGTTATCTGATTATCCATGCAATATAAAAATACCTCAAAAATAAAAGTTCTCCAAATGCCCTGAAATTTAAATATGATTTTTTTCCAGAATATTGAGAATATTTGGCACTAAGAACACAACAGGGGGGGCAACCACCTGCCCACGAGGGTGGAGGGCGCGCCCTACCCCCCTGGGCGCGCCTCCCTGCCTCGTGGGCCCACGGTGGCCCTCCTCCACTTATCCTTTCACCCATACAGTCCTTCTTCCTCCCCCAAACACGAATATCCAGCTCAAGCACGAGTTCTAACTCACTTTGCTGCCATTTTTTATCTCCGTGCTCAAAGCACCTCTCACAAAACTGCTTGGGGAGATTGTTCCTTGGTATGTGACTCCTCCATTGGTCCAATTAGTTTTTGTTCTAGTGCTTTATTCATTGCAAATTTCTGCTGCTTAGGTGACCCTGTTCTTGAGCTTGCATGTCAAATTTATATGGTCAAAAGTAGTTTTGATGCATGATATAGGCTCTAGGCACTTGTGGGAGTAGTTGCTATCAATATTATTGAGTTTGGTTTACTTTTATTTTGAAGTTACTAAAAAAATTCAGAATTTTTCAGAGGAAGAAATATGCTTAGGAAAATGTTCCAAGGTGGTTCTTCAAGGAAGCAAGGACCCAGGCTTGCAATACGTGATGCTGATGACGAGCCACCAAGAGGCGCTCCAGTGCGTCCTTGTGAATGGCCTTCTGAGAACTTTATAGATCGAGCGGGAATTAAGGAAGAATTCAATGCATATTTGTGTAACGCTGATCTTGTGAGCTTCGAGGAAGAGAAGTGCAGTCAGTATCACAACCTCACCAGTACCTTTGTGAGGAGGTTTGAATTTTCAACTTCACGTAATTCTCCAACTGTCTTGTTTGATCTTTATGATAATTCTTACACCATGGACTTAGAGGATTTTACCACTGCTTGCAAACTTCCACAATGGGGCAGTATAAGGGATCCTCGCAAATCTGAATTTAGAGATTTTCTTGCTAGTATAACTGTAGGAGAATCTAGAGCTATTACACAAGCTACCATAGGGAGCATTCACTTTCCTGCTATACATTACTTTGCTCTCTTCATAGGTAGATGCATTAATGGTAAAGATGAGGCATGTCACATGTGTGTCCCTGACCTTAGTATTCTTAGGAGTGCTGTGTTAGGAGATAAATCTTATAATTTGGGAGCCATTGTTCCACGTAGGTTGCATCTTAATAGATTTAATGGAGATTTCTTTGGTGGAATTTATGCAACCCGCATAGGTAATTTTCTTGGTGTAGCCATACGCGAAGATGATATTGAATTACCTCCTGCTTATGTAGATTTTAATGCTATGGTTCACCACCAGTTTGTCGAGAGGAACGAATCACCTCTCCAGTATCGACTAATCTTTGACAGACGTCGTGCTGTTTGTATTACTCTCCCTGCTCCTGCCTTCTTTGATTATCAGGCAAGAGGAAGATATACTATTACCAGAGAGGAAGCAGATGAGTACGAGAGGGGAGAGGAGGCCGCTCGTTGCCACGCCGCAGCTCAGCAGGCGATAGCCGCTGCATCGCAGTACGACCCCAGCTACTATTATGGATATCCGCCAGGCCAGCCGTGGCCATATACCAACTTAGGCCAAAAGCCTAAGCTTGGGGGAGTACGTATTTCCCACCGACATTACATTTATTTTCACACACTCATTGCTAGATGTCGGTGCTCATACTTTTTCATTGTATCATCCATGCTAGTTTATTTTCCTTTTTATGCTTTCTTCTTGTGTGTTTAATAAACCTTAAGAAAAACCAAAAAAATAATTGTAGCTTTTAGTTAGTTTAATTTCCATGTTTGTAGTATTAATTAAAAAGAAGAAAACCCAAAAAGATTTCCTGTTCTTCTTTTGCTTGTTGGGAGCTTTCCCGTGTAAATAGTTTTATTTCTTTTCTTTTCTTTGGGGGTCGATAGGGGAAGACCATAATTAAATTGTTGAAGTGGCTCTTATATGCATTATTGTTTATCTGACAAAAGAGCCCATATTGCCTTGTCTTCTCCTGTTTATTGAATGCCTGCATATTCCAACTTAGTCCAATGCACGCGCACTATTATTATTATTCACATCGTTCGGTCGTGCAAGTGAAAGGCAATCATGATGATATATGATGGACTGGCTGAGATAAGAAAAGCTGGTATGAACTCGACCTCTTTTGTTTTTGTAAATATGATTAGTTCATCGTTCCTGATTCAGCCTATTATGAATAAACATGTTTGCAATGACAACTAGAGATCATACTTTCTTGTGCCATGCTTGATTAGCTATGAGTTATAATGGTTTACCTTGCGTGCCAACATGCTATTGAGATAGTTATGATGTGGTATGATAGGGTGGTATCCTCCTCTGAATGATTTAAGTGACTTGACTTGGCACATGTTCACGCATGTAGTTGAAACAAAATCAACATAGCCTTCACGATATTTATGTTCATGGTGGATTATATCCTACTCATGCTTGCATTTGGTGTTGATTAATTTTAATGCATGTTCATGACTGTTGTCGCTCTCTAGCTGGTCGCTTCCCAGTCTTTTGCTAGCCTTCACCTGTACTAAGCGGGAATACTGCTTGTGCATCCAATCCCTTAAACCCCAAAGTTATTCCACATGAGTCCACTATACCTACCTATATACGGTATCTACCTGCCGTTCCAAGTAAATTTGTATGTGCCAAACTCTAAACCTTCAAATAAATATCCTGTTTTGTATGCTCTAATAGCTCATATATCAACTAGGGTTGTCTGTATCTTCCATGTTAGGCAGGTTATTCTCAAGAGGAGTGGACTCCGCTCCTCACTCATGAGATAAATGGCTGGTCACCGGGATGCCCAGTCCCATGCTTTATGCAAACTAAATCAAAATAATTGCAAACAAAACTCCCCCTGGGACTCTTGTTAGTTGGAAGCACTCGTTGTTTCGGGCAAGCCATGGATTGATGCTTGTTGGTGGAAGGGGGAGTATAAACTTTACCATTCTGTTTGGGAACCGCCTATAATGTGTGTAGCATGGGAGATATCGCCATCTCTTAGTTGTTATGTTGACAATGAAAGTATACCGCTCAAAATATTATTCATCTCTGTTTCAAAACCGAGCTCTGGCACCTCTACAAATCCATGCTTCCCTCTGTGAAGGGCCCATCTATTTACTTTTATGCTGAGTCATCATCCTCTTATTAAAAAGCACCAGTTGGAGAGCACCACTGTCATTTGCATTCATTACTGTTAGTTTACATTGAGTATGACTTGACTGGATCTCTTTTACCATGAATTACAATGTCTAGTCAGTCCTTGGTCTTTAAAGGTGCTCTGCATTTATGTTTTGTGGTCTCAGAAAGGGCTAGCAAGATACCACCTTGTTATATCATATTATGATTGTTTTGAGAAAGTGTTGTCATCCGAGATTTATTATTATGGCTCGCTAGTTGATTATGCTATTGATATGAGTAAACTTGAGACCTATGCATTATTGCAAAAGTGGTTAGTTATAATCTTTGCTAAAAACTTGAATGCTGGCTTTACATATTTACAACAACAAGAGCAAACAGAGTTTGTAAAAGTTTTTCTTTATCACTTTCAGTTTATCAACTGAATTGCTTGAGGACAAGCAAAGGCTTAACCTTGGGGGAGTTGATACGTCTCCAATGTATCTACTTTTCCAAACACTTTTGCCCTTGTTTTGGACACTAACTTGCATGATTTGAATGGAACTAACCTGGACTGGCGCTATTTTTAGCAGAATTACCATGGTGTTATTTATGTGCAGGAACAAACGTTCTCAGAATGACCTGAAACTTCACGGAGTGACTTTTCAGAAAATATGAAAAATACCTGCAAAAGATGAAGGCCAGGGGGCCCACCACCTCTCCACGAGGGTGGGGGGGCGCTTGCCCCCCTAGGGCGCGCCCCCTACCTCGTGGGCCCCCTGTTGCCTCTCCGACTCCAACTCCATATATTGAGTTTCGGGGAGAAAAAAATCAGAGAGAAGAATTCATCGCGTTTTACGATACGGAGCCGCCGCCAAGCCCTAAAACCTCTCGGGAGGGCTGATCTGGAGTCCATTCGAGGCTCCGAAGAGGGGAATCCGTTGCCATCGTCATCATCAACCATCCTCCATCACCAATTTAATGATGCTCACCGCCGTGCGTGAGTAATTCCATCATAGGCTTGCTGGACGGTGATGGGTTGGATGGGATCTATCATGTAATCGAGTTAGTTTTGTTAGGGTTTGATCCCTAGTATCCATTATGTTCTGAGATTGATGTTGCTATGACTTTGCTATGCTTAATGCTTGTCACTAGGGCCCGAGTGCCATGATTTCATATATGAACCTATTATGTTTTCATCAATATATGAGTGTTCTTGATCCTATCTTGCAAGTCTATAGTCACCTATTATGTGTTATGATCCGTTAACCCCGAAGTGACAATAATCGGGACACTTACCGGTGATGGTCATAGTTTGAGGAGTTCATGTATTCACTATGTGTTAATGCTTTGTTCCGGTACTCCATTAAAAGGAGGCCTTAATTTCCCTTAGTTTCCGTAAGGACCCTGCTGCCACGGGAGGGTAGGACAAAAGATGCCATGCAAGTTCTTTTCCATAAGCACGCATGACTATATTCGGAATACATGCCTACATTATATCAATGAACTGGAGCTAGTTCTGTGTCACCCTAGGTTATGACTGTTACATGATGAACCGCATCCGGCATAATTCTCTATCACCGATCCATTGCCTACGAGCTTTCCATATATTGTTCTTCGCTTATTTACTTTCCCGTTGCTATTGCTATCATCACTACAAAATACCAAAAACATTGCTTTTACTACCGTTACCTTTTGCTAACATTACCACTACTATCATATTACTTTGCTACTAAATACTTTGCTGCAGATACTAAGTTTCCAGGTGTGGTTGAATTGACAACTCAGCTGCTAATACTTGAGAGTATTCTTTGGCTCCCCTTGTGTCGAATCAATAAATTTGGGTTAAATACTTTACCCTCGAAAACTGTTGCGATCCTCTATACTTGTGGGTTATCAGTTCGTAAAAGCAATATTAAAACATATACACCTCCTGAGCAAGTTAAAGTTGAACCTAATATTGCTACTGTTAAAGATCTCTTGTCTGATAATATTGATGGGCATGTTATTTATTTCTGTGATGAAACTGCTAGAATTGCTAAACCCTGTGCTAAAGACAAACCTAGACCTGTGGTAGGCATGCCTATTATTTCTGTTAAAATAGGAGATCATTGTTATCATGGCTTATGTGACATGGGTGCTAGTGCTAGCACAATACCTCATTCCTTATACAAAGAAATTATGCATGATATTGCACCTGCTAAAATAGAAGATATTGATGTCACAATTAAACTTGCGAATAGAGATACTATTTCACCAATGGGAATTGTTAGAGATGTTGAAGTCTTGTGTGGGAAAACTAAATATCGTGCTGATTTTCTTGTTCTTGGTTCCCCACAAGATAGCTTTTGTCCCATTATATTTGGTAGACCTTTCCTGACCACTGTTAATGCTACCATAGATTGCAAAAGGGATGTTGTTACTATCGGTTTAGGCGATATGACTCATGAATTTAATTTTTCTAAATTTAGTAGACAACACCGTGAAGAAGAATTACCTAGTAAGGAAGAAATTATTGGTCTCGCTTCTATTGCCGACCTCCTAGTGATCCTTTAGAATAATATTTGCTAGACCACGAAAATGATATGTTTATGAATGAAAGAAGGGAAATAGATGAATTATTCTTTAAACAGGAACCTATTCTGAAACACAATTTGCCTGTTGAAATCCTAGGGGGTCCTCCTCCGCCCAAGGGTGATCCAGTGTTTGAGCTTAAACCGTTACCTGATACTCTTAAATATGCTTATCTTGATGATAAAAAGATATATCCTGTTATTATTAGTGCTAACCTTTCAGAGCATGAGGAAGAGAGATTATTGAAAACTCTGAAGAAGCACCGTGCTGCTACTGGGTATACTCTTGATGATCTTAAGGGCATTATTCCCACTCTATGTCAACATAAAATTAATTTGGAAGAAGATGCTAAACCAGTTCGTGATCATCAACGCCGATTGAATCCTAAAATGAAAGAAGTGGTAAGAAAGGAAATACTAAAGCTCCTTGAGGCAGGTATAAATTATCCCGTTGCTGATAGTCAGTGGGTAAGCCCTGTCCATTGTGTCCCTAAGAAGGTGCCACAACCGGTTTTCCAATAAAAATATTTATTGAGAAACCAATCTTTTGAGTCCAGTATGAGAGAAATCCTCCACACTGGTAGACAAATTCTTGATACAATAAGCCAGTAGCATAGAATATATTACAGGGTTGAGCTAGGGCTGCTCAACAAATTATTACAAGCACGCCAATAATTATACATAATGGCAGATATAACATAATGGTGTGGTGGCATACTACTGACTCGAGGATAAAGTGATGGTGGAATAACACTATGGGAAGTGTGGTAACACGACTCTCAAACTGGCATCTCATCGAGCGTTGAGGTGAGGCTCGATAATTTTATGCGGGTTGCGGAAGCGGGTATAAAACAGTGACCAAGACCAGGGTCGCACAAGACTGACTGGGAATCCTCTAGGCGTCGGACTCGCTATCGAACTCTTCATCCATGAGATCGCCTTCGTCAGCATCTGGCCAAATCAACAAGCCAGTGAGTACTTTGAAAGTACTCGCAAGACAGTTCGGACGTAAGATATAACGAATGCATGCATGAATGCGTCATGAATAATCTTTCCAATGCACAATCAAAAATTTGCATAGCGAAATAAGTACGAGGGAGACGGCGGTAGTCCGCCTGAAATCCCAACAAAATATAAATGAGAACCGATCGGGTGTCTGAAGCGACGCCTCGAAAGGTGAACAAATAATAACAGAAAATCATGCCACAGTCGGGCGTCTTAGCGACACCACATAAAGGGCTTTTAAAAGAAATGCCACAGTCGGACGTCTGAGCGACATCACAGAAAGGGCTTTAAAAGAAATGCCACAGTCGGACGTCTGAGCGACATCACAGAAAGGGCTTAAAAAGAAATGCCATAGTCGGACGTCTGAGCGACATCACAGAAAGGGCTTTAAAAGAAATGCCACAGTCGGACGTCTGAGCGACATCATAGAAAGGGCTTAAAAAGAAATGCCACAGTCGGACGTCTGAGCGACATCACAGAAAGGGCTTTAAAAGAAATGCCACAGTCGGACGTCTGAGCGACATCACAGAAAGGGCTTTAAAAGAAATGCCACAGTCGGACGTCTGAGCGACATCACAGAAAGGGCTTTAATCCACAAGTAAATAATACTCATAATAAATATCCAGTTCATGATAATAAACGGGTTAGTCCATCCATAGAAATAAACTGTTAACCGGGCTTAGTGCTCATGAGGTTCACCGGAGTATCTGTCACCAAAACTAGCACTTGTCAGAATAAGTCAGCGCAAAAATTCGGATAAGGATAAGATGATTTGGAGATTTATGACTCTGCAGAGTTTGTACAAAAATTTCCCACAGCTAACGGATTTCCGTAGTCTCGAAGGACTAGTTCCGTTTACGGTATTTCGGAAGAAAACACAGCTAACCAGTACACACCCATCCTATCTCTCGATGCCAGGACTCACCCTAGACATCGTCCAAGAAAAACTTTTGAGACGGGGAGATCACAATCTCGAATAGCATGGGATCAAATTTATATACGCGCGCTCTAAGGGGTGCCCCCCTCTCGGTCCCAACCGAAAACACCCATGCCCCCTGACCGGATGACTGGCTTTAATCCAGGGCCATGGAACCATCATCCCGGCCTCTCCTTTTGGTGTGTACCAGGAAAGCGGTTTGCAACTTACTAAGCCATATTCCTTGCGGAAAACATGTGGTAGTACAGGGAAGAAAAAGGGAGGAACTGGACCGATACGATTTGACACTGTAGTCAAAAAGTCTGGCATAAGACTGGCATGCTACAACACTGCCATCTTACCCATCCTCATGCCAACCCATGGCCTTTCATACTCACATCCATCCACTTATGGATCATCGAGCTCACTTACCTTAATCATGCATGAAAATAACGTTCATCGGTATGCTCATCAACATGCCATGAAACTAACTAAATGCAAAACATGCCAAGACACTCATCATATCAAAAGTTCAAAACATGCTTGCCTGGTTCGGAGTAGTCGGAGCCTAGCTCGGTGAAGTTCGCGGCTCCGTCACCTCCTTCGGTATCTACGGTATACAGAAAATATAGGCGCTATCGTAAATACCAAGAAGTGCACAAAAAGTATTCCAAAAAATTTCCAAATAATTCTGATAAAAAACTAGACAAAATTTCAAAGAGAACAGAAAAAGAATCAATCAAAAATACTTTTCTGTTTAAGAGTTATAAGGGTTTTAGTCCAGGGACTCATGTGTAATGAAACAGAATATTTCCAGGGGCTAGCTCATAAAAACTGAAAACGCTTCGGTAGAGAATACGCCAGCCCAGGAGGAAAACGCATTTGGTAGAATATGCTTTCAGAAACGGTTCGTTTAGAAAGGGACAGAGAGGCTGACGGGCAGGTCCCACCCATCAGGTTTGAAATTTCAAAACGGGCGGCAGATCTCGACGGAGCCCGAGAGCCGCGGTGGTCGCCGGCGGCGATCCACGGCGAGGTAAGGGAATCGGAGGGTACCTCCTTGCTCAGGACGTCCTTTCGTGTTGGTTGGTGGTGGTGGTGGTCGCCGGCGAGTACCACGTCGACGGCGAGCCTTGCTCCGGCGGACGGCGGCTCGGGTAGAGATGGACTTCACCGGGGAGAGCTGCGAAGGTCAAATTGGTGCTTGGGTTAGCTCACTGGGTGCTCGAGGAAGCTATAGACGAAGTTTGGGCGCCGGGGATGGCCTCACCGGAGCGAATCGAGGTGGAGGCCGAGGCGGAACGAGGCGGCCGGAGTCGAGGAAGAAGGGCCCCTCAAGGCTCTTCTAGTTGTTGGTCGGGGTCCAGAGGGGTAGTGGAGGTGTGCGGGGGCGAAAGGGAGCTTGGGGGTGCTATATATAGCCGGCCCGAGGCGGTTGCCGCGTACGGGATAAGTCCGGCGAGCGATTACGGCGGCGCCGGGGTTGGGCAGTGGGATTAGGGGCTTGGGCATCGTCCAGGTGGAGTAGGGGTTCCATTCCAGGGTCCAGCTCAGCACGGGAGGGGAGTTTTACGACCGGCCCCAACGGAACGGCCGTGCGGCACATCGGCGGCAGGGAGCGCGTTCTGTGCTTGCCGGGCCACGGTGACTGTGCAGCGGGGCTGCGCTGGCATGCATGTGCCACGCGGAGAGCCAGGGATCGTTGGGAAGCGCCGAACGGCGTTGCGCCGCCGTTTTGCTTCCGGTCAGCCGTTACGGTGGACCGGCCACCGCGAGACACGCCGGCGCAGGCGGGCCCGAGCGCCACCGACGCCAGGAAGGCGCCAAGCGCGCGTGCGGCACTCCAGACAAGAGGGACAGGCGGCGAGGATCGTGCCAAGGGCACTGCCCACGCGTGACTGAATCTGGCGAAGGGAAAACGACACTGAACTCTGAACTTTACTGAATTACTGAAAGTGCAAAATACAGTGTATGCAAGGTGTTCGACAGAATGATACAGGTCTCTAGGGATTTTTCCTAGAGCTGATTTTTGGTGGAGTGGCTACTCATTGCTCCAGTAGGCTGCCTGAATTTTTGTAGAATTTTTGGGGAAGTGTAGATATGAATTTCACCAAATTTGGCAAATCTGGTCCAAACTTGCAGAGGCTAAAATTTGAAAAATTTGAAAAGAAGGAGAGTGGATCAAGATGGTTCTGAGTTTTGGATGCTAAGGACAATCCAGAGGAGTTGGTTTGAGATCAAAACTCAAAGGGAATAAGGCACTTGCTTTGTAAATGGCTCAGGCTCCAAATAATTGGCAAAAATGATTTGAGATGAAAAATGTTTGAATTAAAATACAAAACTTGTTTGGATTAGTTGGGACAAAGAACTTAGGTTGTTCCAAGAGGGAGGGGAGGTTTTGGAGTGGTTTTACCACCTGTGATAAGTAAAATCATGGGTGGTTTCAAAAGAAGGAAGTCCCAAAACTCCTAGGGTTTCTTTTTAAATGAAAAATAAATAAGTTTGAGAGGGAAACAACCAGAAGAAAAGCTTCCAAAATTTTAACACCAAAATTGAAATGGAAAGGAAATCCTTGCCAAAGGTGAAAGGAAGTTTCTAAAGAGGAAGGTTTTCTGGAAAAGAAAAGAATTTAAATGCCCTCTTTTAGAATCCAAAAAAGTTTTTGATGAAAACCAAATCAAAATTTTTGGAGTGTCACAACACCTACCCCCTTAGGAAAAATCTCGTCCCCGAGATTTCAGCGGATCCTTAAATAAGTGTGGATGCTTTGTCCGAAGAAAATCCTCTCTTTCCCAAGTAGCTTCACTGTCGGTGGGATTGCTCCATTGGACTCTGAAGAATTTGATGGTCTTATGTCGGGTTCTCCTTTCAGACTCCTCTAATATTCTTACTGGATGTTCCCGATAAGTGAGGTCTGGCTGCACGTCAATGCTCTCATGGGATACTTGTTTCTCTGGGTTGCTCACGCACTTCCTCAATTGCGAGACGTGGAACACGTCGTGGACATCGAATAATTCTTTGGGTAAGTCTAGCTGGTAGGCTACCGTGCCTCTTCGCGCCATTATACAGAATGGTCCAATGAATCTTGGTGCTAGCTTCCCTTTAATATTGAATCGTTGCAATCCTCTCATAGGAGATACTTTCAGGTACACAAACTCACCGGGCTTGAAGCTGACCCTACGATGTTTCTGATCATAATAACTCTTCTGTCAACTTTGAGCGGTCTTAAGTCGGTCTCTGATTAGCTTGACTTTTTCCTCGGCTTCTCTGAGCATGTCTGGTCCGAAGATGCGGCTGTCTCCGGTCTCTGACCAATTCAACGGGGTATGACATCTCCGTCCGTATAAAGCCTCAAATGGTGCCATTTGCAGGCTGGCCTGGTAGCTATTGTTGTACGCGAACTCGGCGTATGGCAGGCTTTCCTCCCAACTGGTCCCATATGTGAGGACACATGCTCTCAGCATGTCTTCTAAAACCTAGTTTACGCGTTCCGTTTGTCCATCGGTCTGTGGGTGGTATGCGGTACTGAAGGCTAGTTGAGTTCCCAGAGCCCGTTGTAAATGCTCCCAAAATCTTGAGACGAACTGAGTGCCTCTGTCGGATATTATAGTCTTCGGGACTCCATGCAGACAAACTATGCGGGTGAGATAAATCCTGGCAAGCCGCTGAGTGTTGTAGGTTGTGTTTACTGGAATGAAATGTGCCACCTTGGTTAACCTGTCAGTGATGACCCAGATGGCATCATTCCCATGCTGTGACCGAGGTAGTCCGACAATGAAATCCATCCCTATTTCATCCCATTTCCACTCAGGTATTTTGTTTGGTTGCAGTAGTCCGGCCGGTCTCTGATGCTCAGCTTTTATGCGTTGACATGAGTCGCAATGTGCAATGAAGGTGGCTATGTCCCTCTTCATACCGTGCCACCAAAATCTTTCCTGGATATCCTTATACATCTTGGTCCCGCCAGGGTGGATCGAGTACGGGGCGGTGTGGGCTTCAGCTAGGATTTACTGTTTAAGGTCTTCTATGTTTGGCACGCAGAGTCTTTCTCCGTACCACAATATTCCTCCATCGTCTATGACGAACTCCAAGGCCTTGCCCATACCCACCTTTCTTTTGATGCCTTCAATGCTGGGGTGATCGGGTTGAGCTCCTTTAATTTCCTCCACAAGGTCGGGTTGTATTTCTAAGTTTGATATGGTGCCTTCTGCGACCATTAACAAATTGAGCTTGGCAAATTCTTGTTGGAATTCGGGCCTCAAGCTTTGAAGATTGTTTTCGTCGGAGTTGGGGTTCCGACTAAGAGCATCGGCCACTACATTCGCTTTCCCTGGATGGTAATGGATACCAACATCATAATCCTTTACCAATTCCAACCAGCGTCTTTGTCGTAAATTTAGTTCTGGCTGCGTGAAAATATATTTGAGACTTTTGTGATCCGTAAATATTTCACATCGGTTCCCAAGTAAGAAATGCCTCCATTCTTTGAGTGCATGAATGACCGCCGCCATCTCTAAGTCATGAGTGGGATAATTTTCCTCATGCTTGCGAAGTTGCCTTGAAGCATAGGCGACAACCTTGCCTTCCTGCATCAACACGCATCCGAGACCCTTTCTGGACGCGTCACAAAACACTTCAAAATTCTTGTGTATGTCTGGCACAGTTAATACTGGTGCTGTTGTTAATTTCCGCTTTAGCTCTTGGAAACTCTTTTCGCAGGCTTCTGTCCATTCGAACTTCTTGTCTTTCTTGAGTAACTGCGTCATAGGCTTGGCTATGGTGGAAAATCCTTCAATAAATCTGCGGTAATATCCTGCCATTCCGAAGAAACTACGTATATCTATTACGCTCGCTGGCGACTTCCAGCCAAGTATGGCCTTGACTTTCTCTGGGTCCACTGCGATACCGTCTTGGGTTAGCACGTGGCCTAGAAAGCCTACTTGTTTTAGCCAAAATTCGCACTTGCTGAACTTGGCATACAATTGGTGTTTCCTGAGTTCTCCTAGCACAATCCTGAGATGTTCTACGTGCTCTTCTGGTGTTTTGGAGTATACCAGAATATCGTCGATGAATACCACGACGAACTTGTCCATATATTTCATAAATACTTTGTTCATGAGGTGAACAAAATATGCAGGGGCATTCGTTAACCCAAATGGCATTAATGTGAACTCATACAGTCCATATCTGGAAGTGAAGGCTGTTTTGGGGATATCTTCTGTTTGCACTTTTAATTGATGGTATCCAGATCTTAAGTCAATTTTTGAAAATACCTTGGCCTGAGCAAGTTGATCAAACAAATCGTTTATCCTTGGCATCGGGTATTTGTTCTTAATTGTGACCATGTTAAGTGCTCGATAGTCAATACACAATCTTAGTGTTCCATCCTTCTTTTTGGCAAATAAAATTGGTGATCCCCAAGGTGAAGAGCTGGCTCGAATATATCCTTTGTCTAGCAATTCTTTTATTTGTTTCTTCAATTCAACCAACTCGGATGGTGCCATTCGGTATGGTTTCTTGTATATGGGGGTGGTTCCTGGTGCGAGCTCAATGCAGAATTCTATCTCTCGGTCTGGTGGCATGCCTGGTAGTTCTTCAGGGAATACATCTGGAAATTCACATACCACTGGAACCTTGTTTAGCTCAGAAACGTCTACCTTATTCAATCTTGGTTGCCGGGGTATTTTTCCTTCCTTGGCTGACACTCTTATTGTCTTCCCATGGTGGTGTGTGAGGATTACGGTCCGGTTGAAACAGTCAATAAAACCCTTATTGGTGGTTAACCAGTCCATCCCTAGGATGACATCCAGTCCTTTGTTTTCCAACACAATAAGATTTGCGTGAAACTCCAATCCTTCAAACTCAATGACCACATTCTGACAGTAATTCTGAGTAACTTGCTGAATCCCAGGGGATTTGATGATCATGGATTTCTCCAAAGGAAGCATCGAAAAATTATTTTGCAAAGCAAAACTTTTCGAAATGAAAGAGTGAGAAGCTCCAGAATCAAACAAAACCGTTGCGGGTATGGTGTTGACAGGAAACGTACCGAGTACGATATCCGGAGCATTTTGTGCCTCCTCTTTGTTACGTGGTTCAGATGACCCTTCCTGTGGTTGTTGCTGGGATTGAAATTGTTTCGCTTGGGTGCTGAATTATTGTCGCCGTTGTTTGGCTTTGGGGTTGAGTTTCTAGGCTTGGGACACTGCTTGGCATAGTGCCCTTCCTCTCCACAGGCGTAACAAGTAACGCCGGGGCGATATATGAACTCCTTGTCCCTTGCATGAAAATTCTTCATTTGGCGTGAGACATTGGATGGGAATTTGTGTGTCCCACCCTTTTGAAAATCTGTCTTGCTTCGGGGATTGCGAGCATGGTTGGTTTGGTCCCTTTTTCGCTTGCGGATATCTTCCAGACTGCGTCTCTCATTTTCCAGAGTAATGGCTTTGTCCACCAGTGTCTTAAAATCAGGAAAAGTGTGCACGACCAGTTGGCATTTAAGCGCGGGCACTAGACCGTCAAGGAATTTCTCCATCTTCTTGCTTTCAGTCATACGCTCTTCATTGGCGTAGCGAGACAATAGTGTAAATTGACTGTTGTAATCTGCCACTGTCAAGTTCCTTTGTTTGAGGTCATTGAACTCTCTCTTTTTGATTTTCATAATACTCTTAGGAATGTGTGCACCGCAGAAACCTTCCTTGAAATCATCCCAGGTTATGTCACCTTCGTTTGGATGCATGTGCAGAAAATTCTCCCACCAAGATGCGGCTGCTCCTGTGAGATAGTGCGGAGCATATAACACCTTCTCGGAACCTGAACATTTTGCAATAATTAATTTCCTCTCCATATCCCGAAGCCAGTCCTCGGCTTCAAGAGGCTTGTCAGTATGAGAAAATGTTTGGGGACGCGTCTTCTGTAGCTCGGATAACTTGGAATGCTGCGGATACTGTCCATGTTGATGACTTGGTTCATCATTTCACGATGTTGTTGCTGACTCTGTTCATAAAGGCGGCACATTTGGGAAAGTGCCGTTTCACTGCCCTGTTGACTCGACTGCCCTTGCGTGAAATTGTTGCCTGGTTGAGTGTCCAAATTTTCCTCTGGCGGAGAAGGCGTGGAGCGAGTCCAAGGACGAGACATTTTTCACTTTGGGGATATATTTTATAAAACTCATAAGAAAAATGAAGATGGTCGTCAAAACAGCTCCAAAAAATGCACAAGGCTGGCAAATAATTTAAAAGTCCAAGATCACTTAAGAAAACAAATTAATTTGCGCACGGAGCAGGACTGCTCATTACATATCTTACACGCGGGCGATAATTATACAGTACATCACTCAAGATATGCGTACATAATCCTGACATGCTATTTAGGCTAGTTCACTCCTCCAGTTCTACATGATGCGCAAACAAGCTACTTCTCACAACATATCTTACAAAGCGGTACATCGCATGACGGGCAAACGTACTCAGCCGGAAATGTCGATGATCTCCTTGGCCCTGCCAAGGGTGAGGCGCAGTGAGGCTGGGGACTCGACCTCCTCCTCACTAATAGGCTCCAGACGTGAAGAGCCGCGTCGGGTAGATGGGACGGGTACCAGGGGCGGAGCAACACGAATAGGAGTGGGCACAACGGGTGGTGCAGTGCGCGCTGGAGTGGGCGCAAATGCCTGGGTGAACCCTCCGGTGGTAGGCAGGTGACGAGTAGGTGCATGAGATGCTGAGGACGAGACAAAAGTCAGTCGCGGCGCGGTGAGCAGGAGCTCCCTCCTGTTGGCGGCACAGCCATGAACAGAGTCCATGCGGGCAGCCACGAAGTCGTCCACCAGGTTGTCGAAGGCTGCCTCCAGGGCCCGGAGATACTCAATAAGCATCTCAAAAGCCTCGTCTCGTTCTCCTCTGGGGCAGGAGAATGCGTAGTGGCAGGTGTAGGGTACATGGCATGGAAGATAACGGTAGCGACGAGTCTTCATCGCGGGAAGGACATCCCTGAGGCGGGCTATCGCCTCACGGGCTGCCATCTGCATAGCATGCCTCTCCATAGGCATGGCTCTTCCCACGAACAGGTAGCGGCGTAGCTCACCACGCCCTCCCTTGAACTGCACCGTGGCCTGGTGCATGGTCAGGCTGTCGTTGACTCTGTGTCGTCGGAGCGTGAAGACGGGGCGCACGGATGGCCCCATCGCGACCTGAACGATGAAGGAGAGAAGCTTGACGAACCCATCGGGTACGTTGGCGAAGGTCTGAGACTCGCAGTTGTTGTCGGCCATCTACAAAAGTAGGCAAAAATCCTGAATGGTCAGATCGTAAATTTATGCTGACTGTCAGAAAATGACTACAATTGAAAAAAAAATCGTCTCTATCATGCTAATAACCGATTAGCGATCGCACCTAGTGGCTTCCTACAGTCGGCCTGGCTCTGATACCAAGCTTGTCACGACCGGTTTTCCAATAAAAATATTTATTGAGAAACCAATCTTTTGAGTCCACTATGAGAGAAATCCTCCACACTGGTAGACAAATTCTTGATACAATAAGCCAGTAGCATAGAATATATTACAGGGTTGAGCTAGGGCTGCTCAACAAATTATTACAAGCACGCCAATAATTATACATAATGGCGGATATAACATAATGGTGTGGTGGCATACTACTGACTCGAGGATAAAGTGATGGTGGAATAACACTATGGGAAGTGTGGTAACACGACTCTCAAACTGGCATCTCATCGAGCGTCGAGGTGAGGCTCGATAATTTTATTCGGGTTGCGGAAGCGGGTATAAAACAGTGACCAAGACCAGGGTCGCACGAGACTGACTGGGAATCCTCTAGGCGTCAGACTCGCTATCGAACTCTTCATCCATGAGATCGCCTTCGTCAGCATCTGGCCAAATCAACAAGCCAGTGAGTACTTTGAAAGTACTCGCAAGACAGTTCGGACGTAAGATATAACGAATGCATGCATGAATGCGTCATGAATAATCTTTCCAATGCACAATCAAAAATTTGCATAGCGAAATAAGTACGAGGGAGACGGCGGTAGTCCGCCTGAAATCCCAACAAAATATAAATGAGAACCGATCGGGTGTCTAAAGCGACGCCTCGAAAGGTGAACAAATAATAACAGAAAATCATGCCACAGTCGGGCGTCTTAGCGACACCACATAAAGGGCTTTTAAAAGAAATGCCACAGTCGGACGTCTGAGCGACATCACAGAAAGGGCTTTAAAAGAAATGCCACAGTCGGACGTCTGAGCGACATCACAGAAAGGGCTTAAAAAGAAATGCCACAGTCGGACATCTGAGCGACATCACAGAAAGGGCTTTAAAAGAAATGCCACAGTCGGACGTCTGAGCGACATCACAGAAAGGGCTTAAAAAGAAATGCCACAGTCGGACGTCTGAGCGACATCACAGAAAGGGCTTTAAAAGAAATGCCACAGTCGGACGTCTGAGCGACATCACAGAAAGGGCTTTAAAAGAAATGCCACAGTCGGACGTCTGAGCGACATCACAGAAAGGGCTTTAAAAGAAATGCCACAGTCGGACGTCTGAGCGACATCACAGAAAGGGCTTTAATCCACAAGTAAATAATACTCATAATAAATATTCAGTTCATGATAATAAACGGGTTAGTCCATCCACAGAAATAAACTGTTAACCGGGCTTAGTGCTCATGAGGTTCACCGGAGTATCTGTCACCAAAACTGGCACTTGTCAGAATAAGTCAGCGCAAAAATTCGGATAAGGATAAGATGATTTGGAGATTTATGACTCTGCAGAGTTTGTACAAAAATTTCCCACAGCTAACGGATTTCCGTAGTCTCGAAGGACTAGTTCCGTTTACGGTATTTCGGAAGAAAACACAGCTAACCAGTACACACCCATCCTATCTCTCGATGCCAGGACTCACCCTAGACATCGTCCAAGAAAAACTTTTGAGACGGGGAGATCACAATCTCGAATAGCATGGGATCAAATTTATATACGCGCGCTCTAAGGGGTGCCCCCCTCTCGGTCCCAACCGAAAACACCCATGCCCCCTGACCGGATGACTGGCTTTAATCCAGGGCCATGGAACCATCATCCCGGCCTCTCCTTTTGGTGTGTACCAGGAAAGCGGTTTGCAACTTACTAAGCCATATTCCTTGCGGAAAACATGTGGTAGTACAGGGAAGAAAAAGGGAGGAACTGGACCGATATGATTTGACACTGTAGTCAAAAAGTCTGGCATAAGACTGGCATGCTACAACACTGCCATCTTACCCATCCTCATGCCAACCCATGGCCTTTCATACTCACATCCATCCACTTATGGATCATCGAGCTCACTTACCTTAATCATGCATGAAAATAATGTTCATCGGTATGCTCATCAACATGCCATGAAACTAACTAAATGCAAAACATGCCAAGACACTCATCATATCAAAAGTTCAAAACATGCTTGCCTGGTTCGGAGTAGTCGGAGCCTAGCTCGGTGAAGTTCGCGGCTCCGTCACCTCCTTCGGTATCTACGGTATACAAAAAATATAGGCGCTATCGTAAATACCAAGAAGTGCACAACAAGTATTCCAAAAAATTTCCAAATAATTCTGATAAAAAACTAGACAAAATTTCAAAGAGAACAGAAAAAGAATCAATCAAAAATACTTTTCTGTTTAAGAGTTATAAGGGTTTTAGTCCAGGGACTCATCTGTAATGAAACAGAATATTTCCAGGGGCTAGCTCATAAAAACTAAAAACTCTTCGGTAGAGAATACGCCAGCCCAGGAGGAAAACGCATTTGGCAGAATACGCTTTCAGAAACGGTTCGTTTAGAAAGGGACAGAGAGGCTGACGGGCAGGTCCCACCTGTCAGGTTTGAAAGTTCAAAACGGGCGGCAGATCTCGACGGAGCCCGAGAGCCGCGGTGGTCGCCGGTGGCGATCCACGGCGAGGTAAGGGAATCGGAGGGTACCTCCTTGCTCAGGACGTCCTTCCGTGTTGGTTGGTGGTGGTGGTGGTCGCCGGCGAGTACCACGTCGTCGGCGAGCCTTGCTCCGGCGGACGGCGGCTCAGGTGGAGATGGACTTCACCGGGGAGAGCTGCGAAGGTCAAATTGGTGCTTGAGTTAGCTCACTGGGTGCTCGAGGAAGCTATTGACGAAGTTTGGGTGCCGGGGATGGCCTCACCGGAGCGAATCGAGGTGGAGGCCGAGGCGGAACGAGGCGGCCGGAGTCGAGGAAGAAGGGCCCCTCGAGGCTCTTCTAGTTGTTGGTCGGGGTCCAGAGGGGTAGTGGAGGTGTGCGGGGGCGAGAGGGAGCTTGGGGGTGCTATATATAGCCGGCCCGAGGCGGTTGCCGCGTACGGGATAAGTCCGGCGAGCGATTATGGCGGCGCCGGGGTTGGGCAGTGGGATTAGGGGCTTGGGCATCGTCCATGTGGAGTAGGGGTTCTATTCCAGGGTCCAGCTCAGCACGGGAGGGGAGTTTTATGACCGGCCCCAACAGAACGGCCGTGCGGCACGTCGGCGGCAGGGAGCGCGTTTTGTGCTTGCCGGGCCACGGTGACTATGCAGCAGGGCTGCGCTGGCATGCATGTGCCACGCGGAGAGCCAGGGAGCGTTGGGCGGCGCCGAACGGCGTTGCACAGCCGTTTTGCTTCCGGTCGGCCGTTACGGTGGACCGGCCGCCGCGAGACACGCCGGCGCAGGCAGGCCCGGGTGCCACCGACGCCAGGAAGGCGCCAAGCGCGCGTGCGGCACTCCAGACAAGAGGGAGAGGCGGCGAGGATCGTGCCAAGGGCACTGTCCACACATGACTGAATCTGGCGAAGGGAAAACGACACTGAACTCTGAACTTTACTGAATTACTGAAAGTGCAAAATACAGTGTATGTAAGGTGTTCGACAGAATGATACAGGTCTCTAGGGATTTTTCCTAGAGCTGATTTTTGGTGGAGTGGCTACTCATTGCTCCAGTAGGCTGCCTGAATTTTTGTAGAATTTTTGGGGAAGTGTAGATATGAATTTCACCAAATTTGGCAAATCTGGTCCAAACTTGCAGAGGCTGAAATTTGAAAATTTTGAAAAGAAGGAGAGTGGATCAAGATGGTTCTGAGTTGTGGATGCTAAGGACAATCCAGAGGAGTTGGTTTGAGATCAAAACTCAAAGGGAATAAGGCACTTGCTTTGTAAATGACTTAGGCTCCAAATAATTGGCAAAAATGATTTGAGATGAAAAATGTTTGAATTAAAATACAAAACTTGTTTGGATTAGTTGGGACAGAGAACTTAGGTTGTTCCAAGAGGGAGGGGAGGTTTTGGAGTGGTTTTACCACCTGTGATAAGTAAAATCATGGGTGGTTTCAAAAGAAGGAAGTCCCAAAACTCCTAGGGTTTCTTTTTAAATGAAAAATAAATAAGTTTGAGAGGGAAACAACCAGAAGAAAAGCTTCCAAAATTTTAACACCAAAATTGAAATGGAAAGGAAATCCTTGCCAAAGGTGAAAGGAAGTTTCTAAAGAGGAAGGTTTTCTGGAAAAGAAAATTTTTTAAATGCCCTCTTTTAGAATCCAAAAAAGTTTTTGATGAAAACCAAATCAAAATTTTTGGAGTGTCACAGAAGGGAGGTATTATTGTTGTTCCTAATGATAAAGATGAATTGATCCCTCAAAGAATTATTACAGCTTATAGGATGGTAATTGATTTCTGCAAATTAAATAAGGCTACTAAAAAGGATCATTACCCCTTACCTTTTATCGATCAAATGCTAGAAAGATTATCCAAACATACACATTTTTGCTTCCTAGATGGTTATTCTGGTTTCTCTCAAATACCCGTGTCAGCCAAAGATCAATCAAAGACTACTTTTACATGCCCTTTTGGTACTTTTGCTTATAGACGTATGCCTTTTGGTCTATGTAATGCACCTGTTACCTTTCAAAGATGCATGATGGCTATATTCTTTGACTTTTGTGAAAAGATTTGTGTGGTTTTCATGGACGATTTCTCCGTCTATGGATCTTCTTTTGATGATTGCTTGAGCAACCTTGATCAAGTTTTGCAGAGATGTGAAGAAACTAATCTTGTCTTGAATTGGGAAAAGTGCCACTTTATGGTTAATGAAGGTATTGTCTTGGGGCACAAAGTTTCTGAAATAGGTATTGAAGTTGATAAAGCCAAGGTTGATGCTATTGAAATGATGCCATGTCCCAAGGACATCAAAGGTATAAGAAGTTTCCTTGGTCATGCCGGATTTTATAGGAGGTTCATTAAGGACTTCTCAAATATTTCTCGGCCTTTGACCAATTTATTACAAAAAGATATACCATTTGTTTTTGATGATGATTGCGTAGAAGCATTTGAAATACTTAAGAAAGCATTAATCTCTGCACCTATTGTTCAACCACCTGATTGGAATTTACCCTTTGAAATTATGTGTGATGCTAGTGATTATGCTGTAGGTGCTGTTCTAGGGCAAAGACTTGATAAGAAATTAAATGTTATTCAATATTCTAGTAAAACCCTAGACAATGCTCAAATAAATTATGCTACCACTAAAAAAGAATTCTTAGCAGTTGTATTTGCTTGTGATAAGTTCAGACCCTATATTGTTGATTCTAAAGTAACTATTCACACTGATCATGCTGCTATTAAATATCTTATGGAAAAGAAAGATGCTAAACCTAGACTTATTAGATGGGTTCTCTTGCTACAAGAAGTTGACTTACATATTGTTGATAGAAAGGGAGCTGAGAACCCCATTGCAGACAACTTGTCTAGGTTAGAAATTGTGCTTGATGACCCACTACCTATTGATGATAGCTTTCTTGATGAGCAATTAAATGTCATAAATGCTTCTCATACTGCTCCATGGTATGCTGATTATGCTAACTACATTGTTGCTAAGTTTATACCACCTAGTTTCACATACCAGCAAAATAAAAAGTTCTTCTATGATTTGAGGCATTACTTTTGGGATGACCCGCATCTTTATAAAGAAGGAGTAGATGGTGTTATTAGACGTTGTGTGCCTGAGCATGAACAGGAACAGATCCAACGCAAGTGTCACTCCGAAGCTTATGGAGGACACCATGCTGGAGATAGAACTGCACATAAGGTATTACAATCTGGTTTTTATTGGCCTACTCTCTTCAAGGATGCCCGTAAGTTTGTCTTATCTTGTGATGAATGTGAAAGAATTGGTAATATTAGTAGATGTCAAGAAATGCCTATGAACTATTCACTCGTAATTGAACCATTTGATGTTTGGGGCTTTGACTATATGGGACCCTTTCCTTCCTCTAATGGATATACACATATTTTAGTTGTTGTTGATTACGTTACTAAGTGGGTAGAAGCTATTCCAACTAGTAGTGGTGATCATAACACTTCTATTAAAATGCTTAAAGAAGTTCTTTTTCCAAGATTTGGAGTCCCAAGATATTTAATGACAGATGGTGATTCACATTTCATTCATGGTGCTTTCCGTAAAATGATTGCTAAATATGATGTTAATCATAGAATTGCATCTCCTTATCATCCCCAGTCTAGTGGTCAAGTAGAATTGAGTAATAAAGAGCTCAAATTAATTTTGCAAAAGACAGTTAATAGATCTAGAAAAAATTGGTCCAAGAAACTTGACGATGCATTATGGGCCTATAGAACTGCATATAAAAATCCTATGGGTATGTCTCCGTATAAAATGGTTTATGGAAAAGCATGTCACTTACCTCTCGAACTAGAACACAAGGCATATTGGGCTATTAAAGAGCTCAATTATGATTTTAAACTTGCCGGTGAGAAGAGGTTATTTGATATTAGCTCACTTGATGAATGGAGAACCCAAGCCTATGAAAATGCCAAGTTGTTTAAAGAAAAAGTTAAAAGATGGCATGACAAAAGAATACAAAAGCGTGAGTTTAATGTAGGTGATTATGTATTGCTATACAACTCTCATTTAAGATTTTTTTCCAGGAAAACTTCTCTCTAAATGGGAAGGTCCTTACGTTATTGAGGAGGTCTATCATTCCGGTGTCATAAAAATCAACAACTTCGAAGGCACAAATCCGAAGGTGGTGAACGGTCAAAGAATCAAACATTATATCTTAGGTAATCCCATAAATGTTGACACCAATGTTATTGAAACCGTAACCCCGGAGGAATACATAAGGGACACTTTCCGGAACGTTTCAGACTCTGAAAAGGAATAGGTATGTGGTACGATAAGTAAACCGACTCCAAAACAATTTTTAAGGCAATATTTCTCTGTTTTGGAATATTTAGAAAAATAGAAAAAAAAAGAGGCAGTCCGAGAAGGACACGAGGGCTCCACGAGGGTGGAGGGCGCGCCCTACCCTACTAGGCGCGCCCCCTACCTCGTGGGCACCTCGTGTGCTCTCCGGACTCCGTTTTCGTACACGACGCGTATTTTGGTCGGTAAAAATTCATTATATAATCTCCCGGGGGTTTTGACTCCCATATCACGCAAAAATCTCCTTTCTTTGTTTCGAGTTGTCCTGCTGTAGATTTGAGCAACATGTCGTCCCAGGATTCGGAAGGAGAGAGCTATGTGGTTGGTTACCTTGCAGACCCTAAAGTCTATGGGGATGTGGAGCATTGTGGTTGGACTACGAAAGAAGAAGACGACTATGAACCCAAGGGAAAGGAGGAGACGAGCTCAGATGAAGTCCCACTACCTCAACCTGGGGACATGCATGTGGAGTTCAAAAAGTCAAGCCTCCCTGATAGAGTGAAGAAACCTAAGATCGAGTTTATCCCTTTTCGCCTTTTGCAGGAAAGCAAACAGGAACTATGCAAAAAGATATTGAGCCTGGAGCAGGAGATCGAGGACCTAAGGGACCAAAATTCTGTCCTCAAGCGTAAATTAAGGAAGAAACCTACGCCATCAACAAAATCACCACCGTCTCCACCAACAAAGAAGAATTGAATATCTGGTATGGGCACCTCCCTTGGCAACTGCCAAGCTTGGGGGAGTGCCCCGGTATCGTATCACCATCACTTTTATCTTTACCGTTTTTCTTAGTTTGATCCTTTTGGTAATATCTTGATCTAGTAGAATAACAGTTCTTAGTATGATCTAGTCATGAGTTTTGCTTTATAATCCTTCTATGTAATCGAGTCCGTGAGATATATAATAAAGATTAGTGTTGAGTCAAGGGCTTGATTATTTTGCCATGATCCTAAGGGAATAAAAGAAAAGAGAAATAAATAAAAAGAAACAAAGAGATCATGTGAGTCTTATGGAGAGTAATGAGCTCACCTAGAAAAAGTATGCTGAATAAAAGTTGTTGAGGGTTGAAAAACATAGTTTTGGTCATTGTTGCAATTAATCGGAAGTAATAAAGAAAGAGAGGTCTTCACATATAGATATACTATCTTGGACATCTTTTATGGTTGTGAGCACTCATTAAAATATGACATGCTAAAAGAGTTGACGTTGGACAAGGAAGACAACGTAATGGGTTATGTTTTCTTACATCTGAGATAAATTATATTATCATGGATCTTCCAACATGGTTGAGCTTTCCTTTCCCCATCGTGCTAGCCAAATTCATCGCACCGAGTAGAGATACTACTTGTGCTTCCAAATACCCTTAAACCAGTTTCGCCATGAGAGTCCACCATACCTACCTATGGATTGAGTAAGATCCTCTAAGTAAGTTGTCATCGGTGCAATCAATAAAAATTGTTCTCTAAATATGTATGACTTATTAGTGTGGGAGAAAATAAACTTTATATGATCGTGTGATATGGAAGAAATAAAAGCGACAAACTGCATAATAATGGTCCATATCACAAGTGGCAATATAAAGTGACGTTCTTTCGCATTAAGATTTTGTGCATCCAACCATAAAAGCGCATGACAACCTCTGCTTCCCTCTGTGAAGGGCTTATCTTTTACTTTTATCTCCTACATTGCATAAGAGTCGTGGTGATCTGCACCCTTCCTTTTTACATTTTATCCTTTGGCAAGCACAGTATGTTGGAAAGATCCTGGTATATATGGCTAATTGGATGTGAGTTTTCATGAACTATTACTGTTGACATTACCCTTGAGGTAAAACGTTGGGAGGAAAAACTATAAGCCCCTATCTTTCTCTGTGTCCGATTAAAACTCCATACCCATAAGTATTGTGTGAGTGTCAACAATTGTGAAAGACTATATGATAGTTGAGTATGTGGACTTGCTGAAAAGCTCTTATATGTTGACTCTTTCCTATGTTATGATAAATTGCAATTGCTCAAATGACTGAGATTATAGTTTGTTAGTTGTCAATGAAGTTTACGATTCATACTTGAAATTGTGATTGAATTATTACTCTAGCATAAGAAATCATATGGCAAGAATTATATAAGTTGCTGTTCTAAGAATGATCATGATGCCCTCATGTCCGTATTTTATTTTTATCGACACCTCTATCTCTAAACATGTGGACATATTTTTCGATTTCGGCTTTTCGCTTGAGGACAAGTGAGGTCTAAGCTTGGGGGAGTTGATACGTCCATTTTGCATCATGCTTTTATATCAATATTTATTGCATTATGGGCTGTTATTACACATTATGTCACAATACTTATGCCTATTCTCTCTTATTTTACAAGGTTTACATAAAGAGGGAGAATGCCGGCAGCTGGGATTCTGGGCTGGAAAATGAGAAAATATTAGAGACCTATTCCGCACAGCTCCAAAAGTCCTGAAACTTCACGGAAGATGTTTTCAGAATATATAAAAAATACTCAGTGGAAGAAATTCACCAGGGGGGCACACCCTGCCCACGAGGGGGGGGCGCCCTACCCCCTTGGGCGTGGCCCCTACCTCATGGGCCCCCTGGTGGCCCTCTGGTAGCCATCTTCTGCTATATGAAGTCTTTCGATGGGAAAAAATAATAAGCCATCTTCTCGGACGAAACTCCACCGCCATGAGGCGGAACCTTGGCGGAACCAATCTAGGGCTCTGGCGGAGCTGTTCTGCCGGGGAAACTTCCCTCTCAGAGGGGGAAATCATCGCCATCGTCATCACCAACGCTCCTCTCATCGGGAGAGGGCAATCTCCATCAACATCTTCATCGGCACCATCTCCTCTCAAAACCCTAGTTCATCTCTTGTATCCGATTCTTGTATCCAAGTCCGGGATTGGTGCTAGTAGGTTGGTAGTAGTGTTAATTACTCCTTGTAGTTGATGCTAGTTGGTTTAATTGGTGGAAGATCATATGTTCAGATCCTATATTCATATTAATACCCCTCTAATTATGAACATGTTTATGCTTTGTGAGTAGTTACTTTTGTTCCTGAGGACATGGGAGAAGTCTTGCTATTAGTAGTCATATGAATTTGGTATTCGTTCGATATTTTGATGAGATGTATGTTGTCTCTCCTCTAGTGGTGTTATATGAACGTCGACTATATGACACTTCACCATTGTTTGGGCCTAGAGGAAGGCATTGGGGAGTAATAAGTAGATTATGGGTTGCTAGAGTGACAGAAGCTTAAACCCTAGTTTATGTGTTGCTTCGTAAGGGGCTGATCTGGATCCATATGTTTCATGCTATGGTTAGGTTTACATTAATACTTTTGTTGTAGTTGCGGATGCTTGCAATAGAGGTTAATCATAAGTGGGATGCTTGTCCAAGTAAGGGCAGTACCCAAGCACCGGTCCACCCACATACCAAACTATCAAAGTACCGAACGCGAATCATATGAGCGTGATGAAAACTAGCTTGACGATATTCCCATGTGTCCTCGGGAGCGCTTTTCTCTATATAAGAGTTTGTCCAGGCTTGTCCTTTGCTACAAAAAGGATTGGGCCACCTTGCTGCACTTTATTTACTTTTGTTACTTGTTGCTCGTTACAAATTATCCTATCACAAAACTATCTGTTACCACTTATTTCAGTACTTGCATAGAATACCTTGCTGGAAACCGCCTATCATTTCCTTCTGCTCCTCGTTGGGTTCGACACTCTTACTTATCGAAAGGACTACGATAGATCCCCTATACTTGTGGGTCATCAGTTACTCTTATGATCAAACCTCATATCACACTCTGTAGCAAGCTTACCTCTTTCGAGCATCACTCGGGGGCTACACACATCAGTTGACCATGCCGCCCTCAGGGGTTACGCCCATTCGATCAACCCATTGATCACATCAGGAATATCTTTTGACCATACATGCTCGTTCCGCCGAAAATCTATAAGGGTAGTACTGTCCACTCGGACGATCGCCCAAATCCTTACCTGAAGTCGTCTTCAGGACTGCAAAAGGGTGAAAATGACGCTCCTCTATGGATACACTTGGCCCTTATCCTAGGCTCCAAGGCGTCAGTTTCACAAACTTGGACTCAGAGATGGCATGTGCTGGTGTTCCCCCGGGATAATGAGTGGTCCCTCTCCGGAGAATCAGCCCACACACTAGCCTCGTCGCTCGGGTTTCATGGCACGTCCATGTCAGACCACTAGTCTATCTCCTCCAGGAGACATACGAGTGCCACCAAGTTTTTCCTTGCAGTCAACATACCCTGATCAGTCGGGAAGCACGTCCACTTGGAAAAATACCCCTTTCATGCAAAAGGGTGAAAATGAAGCTCCTCTACGGATACAATGTACTCTTACAAATACCCCTTTTACACAAAATCTAACGGTCAATAAAAGAAGTACTACTGGAACGATTACTCCCTAGAGTGGCCAGCTTTTTTCTATAGTCGGCAGTTTCAAAACAAAATTCATTCACCGTGCCGAGAGCACAAAGATTCACCTGCTTGACCGAGTTCCAGGCTGAATTTATTCCATGCTGAGTGCACGAAGATCAGTCCGACTGACTCAGCTCCAGGTTGAGCTTATTTACCATGTCAAGCTTTGGAAGATGCATCCGATTGACTCAATTTCAGACTAAAAGATATTTACCGTGTCCACTGCGTGGAGGTTTACCAGGAGACTTAAACCCTCTGCCCGACTCATCTTGTCCGAAAGAGGCTCGGGGACTACACCCAGTGGGTGCACTCAGCGTGCCCCCACTGGAAGAGAACTCGAAAATAAACATTTTGCTCGATGCAAGACCATCTCCAGATCACTCAAGTGCTATCTCGACCTCCGAGTCGGAGAGGAACAAGTTCTATCAGTACCAGCTAAGAATATTTTTAGTTCTCTCAGACCCCCGCCGACTGCCCGTAGTCGACGGCAGTCTCGGGGACTACACCTAGTGGGTGCACTTAGCGTGCCCCCACTGGAGTAATCTCCACTCGGTATGGCCTGACCGGTCCGAGTGGAGAACAACAAACAAACAAGTTCTAAGGCTCCCGTCGGCTACCAAAAGAAATTGCTATAAGGTGAGTTTAACGCTCCTCCGTGGACCTGTTTTGAGCCTTCTTCTAGGACTCAAAGCGTGAAAGTCATAAGTTTGGATCTAGAACCGACTCGTATTGACGTTCCTCCGGGATAAGAATGACATCTCTCCGAGAGAACAGTTCATGCGTCAATCTTGTTGCCCGGATTTAATGACACATCCATACTCTGATCACAAGTTAATCTCTTTCGAGAGATGATCGAATGTCACCAAGTTGCTCCTCGCGGGCACTTACCCCAGATCAGTCGGGAAGCACAGTACCAGAATCCATTGAGATTTTGTTCAAACCTTGGTTGTCTGAAAGCACGATGACAAGTACCGAGTATTTCCGTAATCACTCGGGCCAAATTGTGTCTTTCACAAACTCGTTCTGCAAAATCGCAATCGATTCGGGGGCTAATGTTGGGGATACACATAACAGGTAGGCCCACGAAGGGTCGACATATCATAAAGCATGGGGTCCACACAACATGTGGGTCTAGATAAACTTCATACAGACATACTATCCACTCGGATGACCATCAAGTCACTCGGACGACAACAGCCACTCGGAGCATAGCACTCCACTCGACCAACTCATTCCACTCGGAGCACCTGATCTCACTCGGATATGCGAAGACCAGCAGTCGACAAGGCACTCGAAGCATCATCTTAGTAGTAGGTTGAGTTATGGCATTAACGCCCCCACTTTGTAACATGGGAGGTGAGGGGTGGCGCACTCTATATAAGCCACCCCCACCACTAGACTAGGGGGCTTTTTTCTTCCACCTCTCCCTCTTTCTCACCATTTAGCTTGAGGCATGGAGATCCATTCTCCTCTCTCTCTCTCTCTCTCAAATACACCATGTAATCTCCGGATATACACTCAGATAAAACAAAGACTCTCCGGAGCACGAGTCGTAGGGCCGTTATCTCCACCGTGAGAGGCCCGAACTCGCTAAAACCACCGTGTCACCCATTTGCATCTCGATAGATCATGCTCCGTTACCCTATACCTTATTATTGTCGGAATCGTTCCCACGACAGTTACTATTGTCCATCAGGCTTAAGTTTATCAGCAGCATGGTTTTGACGGATGGGTATGTCGAAGAGCAAAAAAAGGAGTTTCAGGTGGACAAAAGGGCTTCTAAACGTGTCGGGCTTCTATTTACAACATCTTGTGGTCATAATCCAGTAAATTTTACGACCCAGGATGTTCATTCTATGGACCTGACCGATCCATTTGACTATGACTGCCGAAAACAATGCTCGAGTTAGATGTTGTTGCCCTTTTCAATCTGGGTTTTGTCTAAACCTGATGAACAATTAACCCTCGTGCTTCTGTATAGTTTGTAATCTAGAATTAGATGTTGTTGCCCTTTTCAACTCGACTGTGGCTACCATATTTTCTTTGAAACAAGGAAAATGGCTTGCCATTTGTTTAATTGAGAGAGAAATATTGTAACAAATCCCAACCAAGGGAAATAACAACACTCTCACCGGCTGCTTGAGCTCACTGTGCATTACAAAACCCAAGTGATTAGCCCCCACCAGCACCCACAAACTTATTTTGAACTAGCACACCAAATGGGCTGTAAATTTTCATAAGAAAGGCTGCATGACCGTGATAGATTTGGATTCTGACATTTGGGACCCACGAGGAAAAAGCCTATCCAAGGTGGTGTCGACTTAATTACTAGTCAACAAACGATTCTGCCTACCAGTCATTGGATTGACATCCAACATCCGTCGTGTATCTTCTATCTCCCTTTTTCTACCTCCAACCGCCCAAACCAAACCACCCCGCCGGTTTCGCCTGCTCCCGCCTCAAACGTTGGCTAGTCCCTCCCTCTATTCCCCCACACGTCCTGTTATTCTCCGGGGACGTCAGCCCCAACACGCACCCCACCCGAACCAGTCAACCCTCGTACTCCCCTCCGCCTGTGACTAGACTGGCGCATCTTCCATGGCTCCTAATCGTTCTGTCCGAGGCCTTGCCGTTGTTCTCCGCCTTGGTTCGCTCGCCGTGCGTGGTGTGTCGTCTGACATTGTTAATGTGGTCAACAACCGAGAGGAACAAGGAGATGAATGTACGTTGAGAGGATGACAGTAGGGACCCACCAGGGTCATGGTAGTACGCAAGCAAGTGCCTTGTTATTACAACCCCCAAAAATGGTTCCTCCTAATGGTTGGACATCTGGGGCCCACGCCATTGTCAATATAATAAATAAACGAGAGAATTACACAACGAGCGACTAACACCAGGGGCCCAGCAAGTCGCGTAGTTGTTATTTACTTTTTTTGAGGAACATGCAGTTGTTATTTACTAGTTTTAGAGACGGATCAGGGTAACAATGGGGCTGTGCGGGGGCTGTGACCCGTCTAGCCAGGGTTTAGTTTTATGTTTACCACATCATGGGCCCAATTGCGTTTTTTCCTTCTGAAAATGGCTAGCCCAGTTCTACCTTTTTTAAAGACATACCCAGCGGAGGCCTACTTGCTTTCTCAACCCTGTTGGCCTGCAAATCTTTCAAGCCGAGAGCGATGTATTCGCTTGCCCAGAAAATGAAGTAGTAAGAAATGGGATGTAAATTTCAAAAACGCAGCAAACCAGCAATTAGTTTCCAATTTCTTTTTTCAAGATTTCAAGATTTCGAATTTAATTGTTTTTTGCGGGGAAAATTATGTTGGATTTTAAATTGATATAAATTTATTATTTTTAAATTAGTTTGAACGTGATTCAAAGTTTTGGGATTAAAAATAGTCCGGACCACACCGAAATATGAAAATTTGGTTGAATTTTTAACCATGGCTAGGATATGGGCTGTAATGGTAACAAAAAGAATACGGGCTCCAAAGAAATCCTTAAAATTAGCCAATGAGTTGTACATTTATTAGTAATAATGGCAGATGGGATGTATGCTGTTTTCCACATATTTGAGACTGACTTGTGGGCCTACTAGGTTGATGCATACGCTTCCTAAAAAAAGGTTGACGCGGAGGCAAGGCCTTGTTAACTTAGTCAACACACGAGAGCAGTTACTATTGGATGTCCATCGAACGGCCGTCATGCTTCTTAAATCTCTGCTCTTCCTGCTCCTGCCGCTCAAACCAGCGCCGACGGGACTACTTGCTCCCTCCTCCCGTGGCTGGCTATGCTGCCGCGCAGGCCTCACCGCCCTACCCTACTCCCATCGCTGGCCTGGCCATCCCTCCACTCACCCACACATGTTGTTATTCTTCGGCGAATGCAGACGAACAAGTAAACCCTCGTACTCCCCTCTGCGTGGGAAACAACTGCTGAGTCTTCCCTGGCTCCGTGTCCTTCCCTTCTGCCTCGCCGTCTTCCACCTCCTTGGTGCTCTCGGCGCGGCATGGTCAACATGGTCAACGGACGACATCCATCGGAAGAGGACCATACGTGGAGAGGCGGACAACTGGGTCCATGGCCGCACGCAAGGAAGTGCCTTCTTATTACGCACAAAATAATGATTCCTCCACCTAACAGCGGGGACCCACCGGAAGGGCCTCTGTATTTTGCGAAAAAAACGTTCCTCCCGCTGACTGCTCGGACCCACCAACTATATCTTCGCACGCAAGGAAGTGCCTACTTATTACGCACAAAAAAATGAATACCTCCTGTTAGCTTGGACCCACCATAGTTGGAGGCTGATTTATGGACCTACTAAGTTGACGCGGACGGAGGGCTTTGTCAACTTAGTCAATATGAACGATTCTAGCTCCAGTGACTGTACGATGTTCATCCAACGACCGTAGTGCTTCTTCAACCTCTGGTCTTTTTGCTCGAGCCGTCCAAACCACGTCGGTCATGCTACCTGCTCCTGCCTCCCATTGCCGGCTCTGCTGCCGCGCAAGCCTCACCGCCCTACCCTACTCCTGTCGCTGGCCTGGCCATCCCTCTACTCACCCAAACCTCCTGTTATTTTTCAGCGACGACAGCCTCACACCGCAGCCCAACTAGTAAACCCTCGTACTCCCCTCCGCGTGGGAAACGACTACCGAGTCTTCCCCGGCTCTGGGTCATTCCCTTTCTAGGCCTCGCCGTCGTCCACTGCCTTGGTGCTCTCGGCGCGGCGTGGCCAACGTGGTCAAGGAACGACTTACATCGAAAGAGGACCCACCAGCTATATCTTCAGATGCAAGGAAGTTCCTCCATATTAGGCGAAAAAAATAAATCCTCCCCCTGACAGCTCGGACCCACCATCAATAACTTCGCACGCAATAAAGTGCCTCCTTATCCTCCCTGACAGTCGGGACCCACCTGGTTGAAGCGTACGTAGCGCTGTCATTCTGGTCGCGAACGTGTATGTACATACTGGTCGATCGGTATCTCTGCAACGATGAACCGTGGCCGAGCAAGTAGCGGCACGTGTAGTAGTAGAGCCCCCGACGTAGCAGTTCAGGCAGTCCCTTCTAAACCGTGTACACGTACGAACAACCACATGCCAAAAAATACAGCCACGTAGGTACATATGGGCGGGGTCTCGAACACCTACTCGCACATATGTACGACCAGGGCTCCTGTACATGGAGAGGCAACAGACGGCAGCAACGGCGTGCTGTTCATCGGGAGGCAGCAGACTGTTCAATGGGAGCCAACCGGCTTGGACGGAATAGCCGAAACGGGGTCTGGCATACTGCAGTATGGAGGAAACGTCCTTTTGTTCGACCGGCTATGGTCGAAACGGCATCCTGTTCATTGGGAGGGGTCTCACGTACCACAAAACGGAGAAAACAGACTCGTGTTGAAGCGCCTATGGTCGAAACGGGGACATATTCATGGGAGGGGTGTGGCGTACCGCAAAATGGGACTCCACCGGCTACTGTTCACCCACCGTCGACTTCCTTCAGCCTCCACCTGCACTGTTCATCCACTGCATCTTCCTTGCCTCCACCAGCTACTGTTCATCTGTGGGCTACTGTTCATCCAGCCCTCCACCGGCTACCGTTCAACCAACCCTCCACAGGGTCTTGTTCATTCACCCCCAACTAGCTCAGTTGTGGAGGCCTCCTCTCGGGGTCCTGTTCATCCAGCAGCAACGACCTAACTACTACCACGGGTTCCTATTCATCCAACCCCAACCGCGTACGTCTCGATTCGTTCAACCAACCCCCACATTCACGGTTCATCAAGAGGCACCGGATTCGTTCGGCTTCAGTCAGCAGTAGCAGCGATCGATCGCTCGGGTTCAATTAGCAGCAGTAGCGAAGAAATCGCTCGGGTTCAGTTAACAACCAAGGGATCGATTGCTCGGGTTCAGTTACGTAGCTAGTGCAATCGCTTGGGTTCAGTAAGCGAACGCCTCACTCGGGTTCAGTTAGAGCCCAACACCTCGCACACGCGCGCGTACATATACGAGTGAAACGCGCAAACCTCCGTGCACCGCTCGGCCCTGACCACCCACCGTAACCGGGAACTCCCCGAAATTTTCCTCGCCCTCGCTTCTACCATGATTTTTTCCATCATAGACGATCCAAAGAATGTCATGCAGGTGCGTCTCCGGCCCGCCCAAGATGAAAAGCCCATTTTCTGTCATAGAAGTAGGAGCCCACCACATCTATGATGAAACCGGGTTTTGTCACAATTATCGTCATAGAAGTGTCATAAATATGACATTTTTTTCGTTCGGGCCAAAATGTCACGGATGTGTTTTTTTTGTAGTGATCTCCTATCCGCCTTTCATGCCTGCACTGCGGATCTTACGCGCATTAACAAATCCTATATTGTTCTCATTCCCATGAAACTAGGAACTTCCGAGCCCGACCAGCTTCGCCCGATCACTCTACAGAATTGCTCTGTCAAACTGTGTTCCAAATGCCTTTCAAATAGGGTCCAACTGGCTATCCAAGATTTAGTTCACTCTGACCAATCTGGATTCATCAAAGGCCGTAACATTGCTGAAAATTTCATCTTGGCCGCCGATATTGTCCAAACCCGCCACAAGAGGAAATGTCCGACTTTGGTCCTTAAATTAGACTTCAGGAAAGCTTTCAAGTCCATCTCTTGGGACAACCTTTGCAACATCCTCAAGGCAAAAGGCTTCTCGAACACTTGGATCCTTTGTATCATGATGTTAAATAACACTAGCCAATCAGCTATCCTTCTTGACGGTGTCCCATAAAATGATCCAATGCAAAAGTCGCCTAAGACAAGGTGACTCCCTCTCACCGTACCTATTTATAATCATTGCTGACATCCCACAACACATGATATTGGATGCCTCTGCCCAAGGCTTGTTGCATCATCCAATTCTTCCAAATGCTCCTTGCCCGATGCTTCAGTATGCTGACGACACCCTCATTATCATCAAGGCAGACCCGGAGCACCTATCCCGCCTTAAGTCTATTCTACAGACATTCTCTCTAGCCACTTGTCTTAGCATCCACTTTGAAAAAAGCACTTTCGCCCCAATACACGTTGACCCTCAGACCGCCTCCACAATGGCATCTACTTTGGGTTGTACCGTTGTTTTTTTCCCCAAAACTACCTTGGATTGCTCTTATCCACGCACAAGCTTCGGCTGATAGATTTCCACCCTCTAATTGCTAAAGTGGATAAGCGGCTAGCAGGTTGGCGAGGCCACCTGCTATCTGCGACCGGTCATGCAGTTCTCGTCAAGTCTGTTATCTGTGCGCTTCCCACCTATGTCATGAGCGCCATGCTTCTTCATGCTGGCACCCTCCCTGAGATTGACAAGTGATGTCGTGACTTTTTCTAGGTTGGCGACGATACGGTCAACGACGGTCAGTGCAAAGTTGCATGGGATGAGGTATGTGCTCCTACTTCGAAAGGCGGTCTTGGTTTTCGTTGCCTCCGCACCCATAACATTTGCCTTCTCATCAAGTCTCTAAATAAAATACATTGCCCCGGAAATTCTTCCTCGGAATCATGGTTCGCCAACGCCTACGGATGGGCTGGTGGGCACTATATTGGTGACTCCCACAGGCCTCAAACCAATGTTTGGAAGGATATCACTTGCCTATCCTTCTTCCGCTCCATCACTCATGTCAGGATTGGTAAAGGAGTCACTACAGCCTTTTGGCTTGACCTTTGGATTGGTTCCGAAACCCTGGGCGCTCGCTTTCCGAGTCTCTTCTTCCATGTCAGCAAACCAAATGTCTCTGTTGTGTTCGTGCTATCCGAGACGGACCTTCGTCTCTCGCTGCAGCCACGTGTGTCCAACGCTGCTACTGTCAAGCTTCAATCCTTGCGCTCCTTATTAGCCAATGTTAACCTAACCACGCAGGCTCCAGATTTACGTTTATGCAGGTTTAATGACAAACCCCTTTTCGTGGCTTTTGCTTATGAAGCGGCTTTTGCTTCTCGGCCGGAGGATTTGTTCGCAGATTTCATCTGGGGGAAGAACTACGTGACTAACCGATGCAGGTTGTTCCCCTGGCTGGCCCACCGAGGCGCCTATTCACCAATGAGCGTCGATTCAGAAGAAGCCTGTTGGACTCTGACTACTGCCCGTTCTGCCCGGAATCCGAAACAACTTCCCACATGCTGTTGCACTGCTCAACGGCTTCCGAAGCCTGGTCAATTGTGGATTCCTTAGGCATTAATCCTGTTGATTGCATCTCCATCCATGACCTACAGTCTCAGCAGCACTCATGCAAGCTCCGAAAAACCGTGATCCTGGCAATTCTCTGGAATATTTGGAAAAGAAGGAATGCAAAGATTTTCAAGCAAGAAGTGGAATCTTTGGGAACGGTGCTCCGCCTTGCGGCCCAAGCCATCTTTCTTTGGTCCAGTAGATGTGTAAACGAGGACCAGAAACAAATCCTGATTGACCGGGGGATCATGCTGTCCCGGCTAGATGTAGCATAGTTTTTTCGTCTTCTTCCTCTACCATTCTGATATTCTTGTAAATACTCTTTGTTAAACCTAAGTTAATAAAATGAGTTCAGGCTGGCTTTGCCCGCCGTAGTTCCCTAAAAAAAATGCTAGCAGAATGTAACCCTGTCATTTTGCAGAATAAAAAATTCACGGTCTCTCGCAAAAAGAAAAAGAACAGTACTATTTTAACAACGATGACACCGAAATACAATTTCGTGGCCAAAAAATGTTGGGCCAAGAAAAAAAGAAAGAAAACCCGACCAGGAGGAGTGTGCTGTTTCTCGCTGGAACGCGGGAGGCCCGGTACGATTTGGGAGGGGGGGCTGGCTGGCGGGCAGGCAGGCGCCGCGGGATTTCCGTATTATTTTAAAACTTTTACCGCCCACCTCTCTCGCCAGCACGTGCGCCCCACTCCATCCAAAATTCCCCAATCCTATAGCAAGCGAAAATCCTATAGAGCTCAGCAAGCGAAACCCAGCGCAGCGCAGCGCGGGCTTCTTCTCCCTCCTCCTCTTCGAATTCGCGTGTTTTGGCGGCCATGTTCCCTCCCATTCCTCCAATCCCCTCTACATAACGCAACCGCCGCCGCCTCCCATCTTCCCTCGCCGCGCACCGAATCTCAAACCCTATCTTGCCGCCCCGGGGAGCACGAGCCCGCCGACCATGGCCGACAAGGAGAACGCGGCCCCCGCCGCGGCGGCGGCCCCCCGGCTCACCCGTGCCGCGGCCAAGCGCGCCGCCACCTGCTCCGCGGGCCCCTCCGGCGGCGCCAAGCGGAAGCGGGTGGCGCTCAGCGAGCTCCCCATCGTCTCCAACGCGGGGGTCGTCCTCCGCCAGCCCTCGAAGCCCGCCAAGCCCGCGGCTGCGGCCGAGGGGGAGGAGCAGCACGGGGGCTTGAGCAGGTGCGCGTCCACCTCGCCGATCCCCGTCGGGGAGGAGGTCAGCGGCGGCGGCGGCATAACCCAGCTCAGCGGGTCCTACGCCTCCGACATCTACACCTACCTCCGCACTATGGAGGTACGGCACCCCCGATTCCTGATCTCCATTTCTGGCCGTCGGATGCCTCGATCCGTTGGCGCTGGGGTTGGGTGGGATCGACTGGTCTGATGTCTAATCATTGGTTTGTCCAAATGGGGTGTGCAGGTGGAGGCGCCTCGCCGGCCGGCGGCAGACTACATCGAGGCGGTCCAGACGGACGTGACGGCCAACATGCGGGCTATCCTAATCGACTGGCTCGTCGAGGTCGCCGAGGAGTACAAGCTCGTTGCCGACACGCTTTACCTCACCGTCTCCTATGTCGACCGCTTCCTCTCTGCCAACCCGCTCGGGCGCAATAGGCTGCAGCTCCTTGGCGTCGCTGCAATGCTCATTGCTTCGTAAGCGCAACCTCCCGTTCCGATGCCTTGAAGGCTTCGAAAAGATTTTGAGGATTGAGTTGGGTTGGCTTTGGGGTGCTCGCAGGAAGTACGAGGAGATCAGTCCCCCGCATGTGGAGGACTTCTGCTACATCACGGACAATACCTACACCAGGCAGGAGCTTCTCACCATGGAGAGCGACATACTCAAGCTCCTCAACTTCGAGATAGGCAGTCCGACCATCAAGACCTTCCTCAGGTGTCATACTGTCACTGACCCAATATTTGATAATCTCTGCCTATTTTGATTCCGTGTCTAACTGAATCTTTGTGCATTTCCCTCACTAATTTCAGGCGGTTCACAAGATCTGGCCCAGAAGACAAGAAGGTGACTACTACCAATCCTTTAAATTCTCCATATTGGATCCATTTGATTTAATTCTTCTTCAACTGCTTATGTGTGTCGGTGCCTGAAGTTATTCTTGCATGCTTGTCACAGCGCTCCAGCTTATTACTGGAGTTCATGGGTAGCTATCTTGCTGAGCTGAGTCTTCTGGACTACAGCTGTCTCCGGTTCTTGCCATCAGTGGTTGCTGCTTCAT
The DNA here is from genome assembly GCA_034509565.1 of Triticum monococcum. Lineage (NCBI taxonomy): Eukaryota > Viridiplantae > Streptophyta > Magnoliopsida > Poales > Poaceae > Triticum > Triticum monococcum. The sequence continues at coordinate 87,534,011 of CM067845.1, read as the reverse complement.
CACTTTTTCTTGCTAGGCTGACCATTGGACCAGACACTAATCCTTGGGTAAGAGTGGAGAAGTAGAATGTGAAAGCTTGAAATGTTGCTTTTGATATTTGAAGTTCTCAAAGCTAAAGCTGTCCTGTGATTATGTTGTTGCAGGGCAAGGAAATGCATAAACTGACAGGCTACATGGCATCAGAGCTGAAGGATTGCGTTATAGCCATACATGATTTGCAGCTCAATAGAAAGGGTCCATCATTACCAGCAATTCGAGACAAGTATAAGCAACACAGGGTATGCTCAACTCCAACAGTTATTTAATATTCCTTTGGCGTTGTTATGCTTGTATTGTTTGGTCTAATTCTCTAATCATTTGGAACAGTTCAAATGTGTATCGATGTTGCTTCCTCCTGTCGAGATCCCTGCATCGTACTTCCAAGACTTAACAGAATAGCTGTTCCTGGACCGCTCCACTGTAAAGCTAATAACTCTGAGCTCATCTTGAGCTCCTTGGGATAAGGGAGAATTACAGTTTCAGAGCAGGTTCTTAGACAAGTTAGAATGCTGGAAGCTGTTTAGATGCTTGAGGTTTAAAAGCCTAACCAGGAGCTTTTCAATTCATTTAGGAGCTAGGTTTATCACAAGTAGGAGGCCAGGCATTCTCTTCTTTTGTAGAATTGTACTTCTGTATTATATGTTAGAACAATGTGCCTTGGTCTGTTTGGCCACATATCTGTAATGTTTGATATATGTTCATCCTTTGTCTTTGCTGATTTTTCTTCTTTTGATCTGTTACCTGTGAGTGTGCTTGCAATACCTATGACCTACCTTTCTACCAAGGGGTTGTATTAGAAATAGGCCTAAATAACATAGCTTGCATGAATAATCATACTTGACAAGATGCTTATTTTTCACTATCTAACTATCACCTTGATAGCTTGTTAGTGCAACATTCTTTATTGAATCAAAATCCAAGAGGCCTCAGTCATTTCCAATGAATGATCAACCCATTTGCTGCCTATAAGGTGTTCACTTCTGAATGACTGGTTATAAATTTGATGGCACGCTAAACATCATTTACTGAGGTTCAAAACACATTTACTGAGCGATATGTAGACCAGATGATGGCAGATGGATGGTTCTTGGTTTTCTTCAGTCTACTGTGCAAAGTTATGCTTATTGTAGTTTTCAATTGATTACTGAAGTAGTGCTGTATAAGACACTGTCATGCTGAACATGCTTTCCATTTACCATCTGGATCTGGAGTTTTGGACTACCAATAGCCAGTGGAGTACTTGTGAGGCACCTTAATTCTTTTTGTGTGTGTGTGTGGGGGGGGGGGGGGGGGGGGGTGCTTAATTCTTTTCTGATGGCAACTGATGTAGCCGAAACCTCCTAAATGGTTACATATTTATTCTTGCTAATGAATGTGCAAGTAAAGTTCGTGCACTAGTCCATTGCACTTTTCAACTTGATGGGCTATAATGAATCGATGTGTCAAATTGTTGTATCTCCACCGCAATTGCCTCTTCACTTTGTTATAAATGATTACATGTGTCTATTCTTGCTAATGCCATTCTTATGAACAGTGACTACTAATATTGTGTGCAATACTTTCATCAAAATAATAATAATAATTTTGTATGCAATACTGTATTCCAGACTATTTATGTTTGGAAACGAAAGGTGTATTTCAAATTCTGATGCAAAAGAAGGTGTGCTGTTCCATCTCTTTCCCTAAAGAATATGCTAAAGAGTAGCTTGGCGTTCCCTACATGCATACAATGAGCAATACTTCAGGGATAATTAGGGTAGCTTAGTCCTTTTCAATGTTTCCTTGGTGTAAGTGCAAGGTGAAATATGCTCTGTATTTTCACGGAAGGAGTAATTTAGATGCCATATTTACTTGATAAATTTGCATAAAATATAGCTCAAGTTAGATGATCTTACTGTTTTGTACCGGACTTCGTGGCTTCAGGTATCTGTATCTCTGCTTAATTTGCATTTTTTAATCAAAGCTTCACATAGCTATGTGTTAATTTGCTCATTTTCGTGTGATTTTTTAAGGTATTTATTTTGATCTGCATGAGAGTTGTTATTATCTCTGTCCAACTATTATACTCCATGGTATGCTAGGTTAACGAAAACAGGAACTCACAGGTAATGTTTGATATATGTTGATCCATTGCCTTTGCTGATTCTTTTTCTTTTGATCTGTCACCTGTGAGTGTGCTTACAGTACAAAGTTGAGTCATCTATTTTGGAACGGAGGGAGTATGACCTACCTTTCTACCTAGGGGTTGTATTAGAGATAGGCCTAAATAACATAGCTTGCATGAATAATCATACTTGGCATGATGCTTGTTTTTCACTATTTAACTATCACCTCGATAGCTTGTTAGTGTAACATTCTTTATTGAATCAAAATCCTAGAGGCCTGAGTCATTTCCAATGAATGATCAACCCATTTGCTGCCTATAAGGCGTTCACTTCTGAATGACTCGTTATAAATTTGATGGCACACTAAACAGCAATTATTGAGATTCAAAACACATTTATTGAGCAATATGCAGACCAGATGATCGCAGATGTATGTTTCTTGGTTTTCTTTACTCTGCTGTGCAAAGTTATATACCTATTGTAATTTTCAATTGACTACTGAAGTAGTGCTGTATAAGACACCGTCACGCTGAACATGCTTTCCATTTACCATATGCATCTGGATCTGGAGTTCTGGACTACCAATATCCCCAGTGGAGTTCTTGTGAGCCACCTTAATTCTTTTTGTCTGTGTGTGTGGTGGTGGTGGTGGTGGTGGGGGGGGGGGGGGGGGGGACCTTAATTCTTTTCTGATGGCAACTGATGCAGACGAAACTTCCTAAATGATTACATGTGTATTCTTACTAATGAATGTGCAAGCAAAGTTTGCGCACTAGTCCATTGCATTTTTCAACTTGATGGACTATAATGAATTGGTGTGTGAAATTGTTGTATCTCCACTGCTATTGCCTCTTTTCCTTGTTATAAATGGTCAGATGTCTATTCTTGCTAATACCATTCTTATGAACAGTGACTACCAATAATGTGTGCAATACTTTCCTCAAAATAATAATAATTTGTATGCAATACTGTACTCCAGACTACTTCTGTTTGGAAATACAAGGTGCATTTCAAATTCTGGTGCAAAAGAAAGTGTGATTATCCATCTCTTTCCCTAAAGAATATGCTAGCTTTACTTGGTGTTCCCTACATGCATACACTGAACAATACTTCAGGGATAATTAGGGGCAGCTTAGTCCTTTTCAATGTTTCCTTGGTCTATGTGCAAGGCAAAATATGCTCTGTATTTTCATGGAAGGAGTAATTTAGATGCCATATCTGATTGATTTATTTGTATAAAATATAGCTCAAGTTAGATGATCTTACTGTTCTGTACCAGACTCTGCGGCTTCAGGTATCTCTGCTTAATTTGCATTTAAAAAAAATCAGAGTTTCACATAGCTATGTGTTAATTTGCTCATTTTCCTGTGATTTTTTAAGGTATTTATTTTGATCTACATGAGAGTTGATATTATCTCTGTCCAACTATTATACTCCATGGTATGCTAGGTTAATGAAAACAAGAACTTGCAGAACTTTTAATATGAGGATGACTGACAGAGACATTATATATGCTGCTTCTAGTAAGTACAAAAAATCCCTGGGTTCCTTCACACCGATGTCAACTAGACTACATATGATCATATTAATAACTATCTGGCTACATAAATATTGCAGCAGCGTCGCCACGAATTCAAAAGGAACAACATCATCTTCATAGTTCAGTACCATCTTTGATTCTGATGGTGAGCTGAGCTTAACTGATCACTTCATGCCAATTTATTCAGAAGGACAAACTTGATGAGGACTTTTGTACTGTTCAAAGTTGATACATCAACCTATCAAAGCCTGAGATTCAAGTCTATCTTACTTTGTTCTGATGGTTGTTGCTCTGAAGGTTGGGTCCTCGCTCTGAAGCTTCCTGGCCATGTTGAGTTGAGCACCTCCTCGCAGGGAATTGTTGCCCAGGTCATCCCATCTTCATGAAACCTTGGTGCTGTCCTGATTTGTGTTGGCTGGCTCGACTTCTGAATCACCGAGCTCTGGCTAACTCTCAGGGACTGCACAAAGGCGGCGTGCGCCTCGAGAGGCAGCCCCATCACCATCCTCTGTGCATGGTAGGAGCGCTTGGCGGCGCTGCGCTCCCTCTTGTGGGCGTTCTGGTGGCCGCCCAGCGCCTGTGAGCTGAAGAATTTCCTCATGCAGAAGTTGCATGAGAAAACCTTGTGTGGGGCAGCAGAAGGCTTGGGCTCAGGATCAGGCTCAGGCTCGGAGCAGTTTGCCGCCGTCTCCGGCGACTCGTTTGCGCCGACCGTGAGGCTCAGCCACGACGCGCCGTCGTCCTGGTCGATGGTAAGCCGCTCTGGGCTCCCCTTGTTCACCGACGATGCTTCGTCTGCTTGCTCCATATCCTATCATGAAACTGTCTCCTGCTTCTCCCTCCAGGCCTGCTTGCGGCTCATGGGTGGGTGGTGCATCTCTTCCAGTTCGCAGTTTGCCTTATAAAGGGGGACGAGGTTGGGAGGTGCATGGTATTTTTTTCTGGCTAATAATTGAGGCTTGTGTGTGTGTTGGGGGGGGGGGGGGTCTTTGTGAGGAATCAGGAGGTAAAGAGAACTTCGTCTGGAGTTAGTGGATCTCTATCTTTATTTGGTTATCTCTTCTTTCTTTCTTTCCTACCTGGCTGGCCCATTCATATATCATAGTGGTGCTACATATCCCAAGGCAAGGCAAGGCAAGGGAATGCATGCTTCCGTCATCTTTTCCTGCACTTGCCTTGGTGACTTGATATCTAGTTTCACACCATATATGCCTGCTGCTGTGTGTACTCTTACTCTTTTTCCAAAAGAGACAACAAGAATCACAGTACAGGGCATGAGGTTTCCATGACAAGCTTTCCTCCATTTGCAAGCATGCCTGGCACAGCACAGGTGCCCATTTGACTATTTGGCAGGTGGGGTGTTGAAAGCGATCTCACATTAATAACAAAGTCATGAATCTTGTTAGGATTGTGGTTGAGTCGAATCAGGAAAGCCCACAGTTTGGGGCTCTAGAACGGTGGTTAGGTATTTAGGTTAGGCCACAAGAAGCAATCCTATATTATTGGCTCCTGAACACTGTTTGACAGATACTGTTGCAATAGTTGTGTACAATCTTTTCATTCACCCCCTATCTGTACTACAGCTACTTTTTTTTGGCAAACTAACTGCTTGCACTGAAAGCATGATGGTTAGGTCAGAACTCACAACAAGCAATATCAATAGACGCCAACAGCTGATTTCATCACTATTCTGAAGACTATCTATCACTCAAAGATGGTGCTGGTAAAAACATACTCCCTCCGTTCCTAAATATAAGTCTTTGCAGAGATTCCACTAGATGGACTACATACGGAGTAAAATGAATGAATCTAAACTTGAAATGCATCTATATACATCTGTATGTGGTTCATAGTGAAATCTCTACAAAGACTTATATTTAGGAACGGAGGGAGTACATCCTTTTTGCATCTCTGTCAACAATATTATAACAATCTGATCTGAAAAGCGAGAAGTAACGCAACAACTTTGAGTCAGAACGGTGAGGCCAATAGTATTGTTTTATGCATCGTGTCATCCCCTCCAGAGCCAATAATTGACTTGTATATATGCTGTGGAAATAGTTGTGGCCATATGCTGTTAACTTGTTGGGCATCATCACATTTGTTTGCTTTAGTGGGAGACTGTTGCTGTCACAAGTGCACTGGAAGAGGTCCGCCTGTACTTTTTAGGTAGTCTTTTGTGTGGGGATGGAAGCTGAGTTCTTGCCATCTTGCTGCTTTCCCCGTGTTTGCGCAAGTGTGGTTGTGGTGGTGATGATGTTAGCATTGGGATGCTTTTCATTGGGATGGAATGGATAGAGCTTACATTTGATACTGGGTCAACTTGATGAGGATAGAAAAGGAGAGGCACCTAGGCTCCCTTCCACATAGTTAACCATATCTGCAGGGGGCAGTACCAACATGCGTCGCCCTCGCCCAGATATGCAGATCTATGTGCATTTTCAAAGCGCAATTTATCAGGGACCCGTTTGGTATCTTGTTCCTTTGTTGTTTGTCCACTCTTCTCCTGTGTTCTATTTGGTCATCACTACCAGGGGTGGTTCCTGATCACTGCTTTTTCTCTGGCCTCAACAGGGAACACATCGCTTGTTCGCAGCTGTTGCAAGTGCTCTGCTGATCTCATTCCAGGTATCCAATAGTACACAATCTGAATGTGATGGTGAGAAATCCTATTTATTCACATATTCCTTTCTTCACAGGGAAGGCTGCCCAAGCACCCCAAACTGATTAGACATAGATATTGGAAACCAGCCCATGCACACGCACATGTGGTAAATTAGCATAAGCTTTTCCCACATGCATCTTTTTTCTTTCTTTTGAAAAGGAGGTTAAGATCCTCGGCTGCTGCATCATTGTGATGCACACGACCATCTCTTTTACAGTTGAGATGCAAGGCAACGAGGCCAAAAACATCAAGATGTAAATTTAACACCTACGACTGAGTCAATCTTCTTCCACATCAACGCCTTCAAGATAAGCCGGAGCCGTCCACTCGTATCTCGTAGCGGTAAGAGACAAATAAATCACTTTTTCTTGCACTTCCCTGGGATGGTTGATCACTGTGGTCTGCCATTTCATCTACTGGATTGATGACCCATCATACATCGCACTGATGTTGATGATGATAGTAGAGATGCATGCGGCCATGGAAAAAAGGGTTCCTACTTTTGATCATGTTTGGCCGCAACAGGCACCTAAGGGCTAGGGCATCCTGAATGATACCTCATACAGGTCTAGAAGGCTGGGGAAAGAAAGAAAGAAGGCGAGAAAAGGGCAACATCAGGATCAGGTGGCGACGTGCAAGTCTGGCGCTGCCAAATACCAAAGTACAGAGTGGTTGGCATGAGTGCCAGAAACAAAATGGAATTTATCAGGCCTGCCTCCACGACAATGCTACGTTGATGCTAACTCGATCCCGCGTCCACATTAGCCGGTATCTCTCCGGCATGGCCCGTATCTTTATGGCATGACACTGACAACGTCCCTCGCAATCGCAAGGTTGGGCAGTAATTTTTTTCTGTACCAGTTGTTACATTTGATAAAGGCAACCGAGAAGTCTTTCTGTCGAGGAGCCATATAAAAACGTTGGACAGTAACTTTCAGCAGTTAGCTGTATTTGTTAAAGGCAACCGAGAAGTCTTGTTGTCCGGTCTGGTGTCGCGAGGTGGAATGATGATGCTTTGCACATGCAGATCTCTGAGGACTCTGGAGTTTCTCATGGGGATAAGCTGGTGGATTGATTGGGCAACTAATCGCAAGGACGGGGACCGGCAGAGGATACTTCAGACGTCAAAGAAAAAAGGTTCTAAAAGTAGTAGCATTCGTTTCGTATTGGGTTGCATAACTTCAGAGAAAATGCATACTGCATTATGCGTGTTGAAGTAGTTTTCTGACTAGTAGTTATGTGTTGTTTTAGAAAGTACTAACTGTTGACAAGGTAATTTGGTGATTAACTTGATGCTCACTGAACTTCAGAAGAACACCGGTGGAGGGAGTGAAGTTGCGGAAGGGAGGAGATCATCAAGAAGCTGTTAGTGATGAAAAAAGACGACATAAAATTGATGCATGAGATGAGAGGAGTATCATCGGTACTTTCTTTCTTCTTCGATCTTCAATGTGCTTTAACAAGTATAGCAATGGAAGAATCAAGGAAGTACCCGGAAGAATGATACTAATCAGAAAGACCTGCTGATACGCAAGGGTAGTGTTAGTCATCAGAACATTCTTATAACCAGAAAGTTAATGTTAACCAGCACTGCCAGATTTATCTCTTAAACCAAACACTCATAATCAGAAAGCCAATGTTAACCAACACCTATCACTATCTCAGAAGGTTCTAAAAGTAGCATTCGTTTCGTATTGGGCTGCATAACTTCAGAGAAAATGTTTTATGACTACATACTATGAACATGCATGAACATACCGCATGTCCGCACGCCCTGAATCCATAGGCATGTGCACCCACTTTTTGAAAAATGCATTTTAAACATGTTTTTAAAATGTCAAAAAATTCAAAAGAAAATTTCACGCATACATGTTCGCAAATGTGTGTGCGCGGCACAAAGTTTTGTGAAAAAATGTCTTTTCGTTTTGACAAATTTCAGTGCTTCTAAAAAGCATTTTATGACACAAATTTTTTGTCTTTTTTCATAGGCCACAAAAAAGTTTTTTTCCGTGAAACTTTATGCATGCACATAAAACATGAAGACGTAACCGTGCAACCTTTTTCAGTTTTTTTGTAGCATTTAGAAATGTGTTTTTCAAAGTGGGTTCATCAATGCACTTCCCATTATGCGTGTTGAATTAGTTTTATGACTACTAGTCATTTGTTGGTCTTTTCAAGAGCAGCTGTTGACAAGGTAATTTGATGATAACTTGATGCTCACTGAACTTCAGAAGAACACCGGTGGAGTGAAGTTGCACAAGGGGGGAGGTCATCAAGAAGCTGTTAGTAATGAGAAAAGACGACCTAAAATTGATGCATGAGAGGAGTATCATCGGTACTTTCTTTCTTCTTTGATCTTCAATATGATTTAACAAGTATAGCAATGGAAGAATCAAGGAAACCCCGGAAGAATGATACTAATCAGAAAGACCTGCTGATACCGAAGGGCAGTGTTAGCCATCGCAGCATTCTCATAACTAGAAAGCTAATGTTAACCAGCACTGCCAGATTAATATCTTAAACAGATAGATTAATATCTGAGTCAGAAAATGAACCACCAAGAAGGATTTCTTAATCTTTGAACCAGAAGATTTTTCTGCTGTTAGTCCCGGACGTCTCACTGTCCAATCAAGCATTTCTCATTTTGCATGATGTTATGGTGAGATTACCATTGTTGGAAAATTTTGTTGTTGATTCTGCTGGCCTTTCATTATAGACACTGCGTAGTTGCTGCCCTGCATAATTGCCTGGGAAATCTTTGATTGGTTTCTAGTCTTCAATGCACAGAGAAATGCAGAGTATAGACTGGTATATCCAACAACAAAATTATTGCTGTTCTATTAAACAGTCTTTGGCTTATTGCCCAACACCCATTCACTGAAATTTGTTTTACACTCGTCTGATATTGTAATGTTCAGCAGCGGCGGAGCTTCATGGGGGCCATCCCCCCCCCCCCCCCCCCCCCCCCCCCACCCAGCAAAACTTTTAAGTGCACCTCTAATTATTAGGCTTGAATATAAATTTTTCTTAAATTTCATGCATAACTTATCTTTTTAGCCCCCTAAACTCAGATTAGCTCCCTTAACAATCTTCATCAAGCTTCGCCGCTGATGTTCAGCATCATCGAATGAAATCTTGCTGCAAGTATTCTTCTCAAGATACATTGGAAGTTGGCACCATTGCTAAACAAGTTTAATCCAGTTTCTTCTATTTCTCCAGAAACCTGTCTTCAAGTCCATCAAATGGAAGCAGAGAGCATACTCTTGACAAACTCCCGAGGCCGGCAGACAGCCGCCAATGGCGTCGCCATTGGCATTGTCAGTCCACCACCTTCAGCCATGTCGATGGTATCGCCTTCACCAACATCCCACTCAAAGCACTGCAGGAGTGCTGCGAGTGTCAAGCTTACAACGCGCATGGCCAGCCCCTCACCGGGGCATCGCCTCCTGCCAAGCCCGAACGGCAGCATGGGCATGGTGACCGCGTCTCTGCCCAAGAACCTCTCTGGCCTGAACTCCTCTGGTGCATCCCAGACATTGGCGTCCCGGTGGACCGTCCATGCGTTCACGAGGATCATCGTGCCACGCTGCACATGGAAGCCACCCACGGTGCAGTCCTCCATGGCCTCATGTGCTGGGATGACCGGGCCGACAGGGCAGAGTCGAAGTGTCTCCTTGACAACGCATTGCAGGTAGGGTAGGTTGGTGATGTCCGACTCCTCAACCAGTCGGCTCATGCCGACGTTGGCATCTATCTCGGCCCTCGCCTTCCGCATCTCCTTTGGGTGCTTCAGCAGCAGCGCCATTGCCCACTCGGTGGTCAGCGCCGATGTGTCGGTGCCGGCGGTGAGCATTACCTGAATGTCAGCATGGACATGGCAACCATCTTATCACAGATCACCAAAATGGCACACATGGTGGTGGTGGCACGGATGCAATTTGCAAAATATGCTACTCACCAAGATGATGCCTTTGACGACAGTGTCAGTGTAATACCCAGGATCGGCTTCTTGATGCTCCAAGAGCACGTCGATTACGCCCTTCTTCGCCACGTCTCCGCCACCGGCGTTACGCATTTCCCGGCGGTCATTGACGAGGCCAGCAACGAACGCGTCACGCCTTGTCTGCAGGCTTGCAAGCGCCGCCTCGACGCCGCGGAGACGGTCGACCCACCGCAGCGCCGGGAAGAAGTCCCCGATGCTCGGCGTGCCGCTCACCACGAATGTCTCCTCCACAATCTCCTGGAATCTGCGCAAGTCGCCGGCGTGCCGGCGCGTGGTGAGCGCGTGCAGCATCACGTTGAGCACCAGCTCGAACAGCCTGTTCCGGAGGGTAATAGGCCCACCACTGGCGCTTGCGCTGGTGTCGTGGAGCAGGTTCTGGACGAGGGACGCGACCTCGGCGCGGCGGTCGGCGGCAAGCGCGGCGAGGCGGGAGGTCGAGAAGAGCTCGACGGCGAGGAACCGGCGCAGGCCGCGCCAGTGGGCACCGTCGGAGGCCCACGAGATGGTGGTGCGGCCGTATCCAAGGTGCTCCGCGACGAGCAACTGCGGCCTCCCTGCCAGCGCGGCGTCGTGCGCCGTAAAGCACTCCTCGGCCGCGGCATGTGTTGACACGACCAGCGCCCGGCGCGCGCCCAGCCGGAGCGACAGGAGCGGCGCCGAGCCGGCGAGCGCGGCCAGGCAGCGGTGCAGCGGCTTTTTGAGCAGGTGGAGGTGGCCGAGCAGCGGGAGAGACGGAGGGCTCGGCGCTCTGCTCCTCCCATGCCCCCACCGTCGCCTCAGCCGAACAAAGACGGCGACAGCACCGGCGATGAGGAGTAGCAGGAGAAGACCGCCGCTTGCCCTTTCCTCCATGTTTGAGTCCATGGGTGGCGTCGGCATTGGCACGGCCTGAAAGCTCCGACCCTTGCAAACACGTGGTTCTTGCTACGACACGTAGCAGGTGGATGGATCTTCCGGAGCCCTTGCGTCCAGACCTGGCCAAACGGGCCGGCCCGGCACAGCATGGCCCAGCCCGTGCTAATCGTGCCTGGCCTGGCACGGCTCGCCGTGGCACGTTTAATAGTCGGGTCGTGCCGTGCCGGCCCATGGACGTGGCTCTCTAGCGCAGGCACGACCTGATTATTAAACGGGCCGGCCCGTGGTACATTTAGCATGCTAGCCCATTTGATTTTTAAACTGTTGGGCTGTATTTTAGGCCTATTAGACTGTGATTTAGGTCATATATATTAAAAAATTCTGAAAAAATTAAATGGGTCGTGCCGTGCCGGCCCGCGTGCCCAGCCTCCAGGCCCAGGCATGGCCCATGGCGTGCCGCGTGCTGGGCCTAGCCCGTTTAGCTCGGGCCGTGCCGTGCCTGGGCCGTGACGTTCCCGCGTGCTACCGGGCCGACCCAGTTAGCACGACCTGTTTGGCCAGCTATAGCTGCATCCTATCCGAGCATCCTCCTTTATTCATAAGTGAGAGGCATATTACTCCCTCCTTCTATAATATAGTGTCTATGGATTTTATAAAAATCAAACATTATAAACTTTGACCATATTTATAAACAAAAATCTAGAATACCAAATGTACATCATTGAATACACCGTGAGTTATATTTTTAGAATGCACATGTTTGGTATTGTAGGTGTAGACAATTTTCTCTATACACTTGATCAAAGTTGGCAAAATCTGACTTTCACAAAAATCTATAGGCACTACATTATGAAATGAAGGGAGTATCATTTACTCATCGAGACACATGAAAATCTAACTAACTTAGCTAGATCATGAGCAACCTGATTGCTATCCCTTATTATAGTGAGCGAAACTAACATGATTAAAATCCCGAGTCATATAAAAGCAATCATAAAAAGATGACACCAGCTACCGAACCGATCTTCCTTCTTGCGGAGCCAAAACTACATCAACATTGCCAGACACATCCCAGCTCATGCCGATCATTGAGAAGCTTATGCGCAAACTGGCCACCTGGAAGGCCGCTCTTCTCAACCGCGGCGAGCGCCTCTTCTCTAGGTCCTGAGTGCCATACCGGTCCACCTGCTCCTGGCCGTGGCAATCTCCCCTCCCATCCTCAAGAAGGCGAATTGCATCCTTCGTGATTTCCTGTGGCATGGACGCACCGATGCGCGCGCTGGATCATGCTTGGTCAGCTGGGTGCGGGTTTGCCACCCCCTGGACTTGGGTGGCTTAGGTATCCGCGAATTTCGTCGCACTTGAATCTCGCTCCGCGTCCGCTGGCTCTGGCTGCAAGCTACAGACCCCTCTCGGCCCTGGGCTCACCTCAAGCTACCTCATGACCCTGAGGTGCTCCAGTTCTTTCGAGCTTCCACGATCTGGACCATTGGAGACGACACTTCCTGTCGCTTTTGGATCAACCCATGGCTGGATGGCAAATCTATCCTAGATGTTGCCCCTCATGTCACGACCCTCGTACCCCGCCGAGCTCGCAATTCCCGCACGGTGGCGGATGCGCTTGCTGATCGCCGCTGGATTGACGACATCCGGGGAGCTCTGGGTCTTGCGGCCACCGTGGAATACGTAAGCCTATGGATCCGTCTCCAGCATGTCGAGCTGCTCCCTCGTCCGGACTCGATTCGCTGGCGCTGGACGAAAAATGGGTGCTACTCGGCCTCCTCTTGCTACATCTCCCTCTTCCATGGCTCCACCTCCTCGGCCACCTGGCACCTCGCCTAGCAAACTAGTGCTCCGACCTCAGTGCAGTTCTTCGTCTGGCTAGCCTCTCTCAACCGCTGCTGGTCCGCTGATCGCCTCGCGTGGCGCGGCTTACCCGACGAGCCGGCCTGCGTGCTTTGCTCTCAAGAGCGTGAGACCATGCACCACATCCTGGCGGGTTGTGTCTTCGCGCGAGCAACATGGCACACTATTCTCTCCTGGCGCTCTCCAACTACGGCCATCCCAGACGGCTCGGTTGGCTTCTTCGACTGGCTTCCTACTACTCTCCTAGACACCCCGATGCCGAGGCGGCGTGGACTCGCCACCGTGGCCTCACTCGTCGCATGGTCCCTCTGGCGGCACCGGAACGCTGTCATCTTCGACAATATTGCGCCCTCCCTGTCATCGCTAATTGTCGCAATCAAGGATGAAGCTCGCTCTTGGGCCATGGCTGGAGCTAGAGGAATGAACTCAGGGCTAGCTGTAACCTGACCGTGTCTTTTGGGGGTTGAGCAACCCTCCGTCTTCTACTCCTCTCATCACCACATCGTCGCCATTCTTGTGCACGTCTCTGTGGTGATCTCCTGTAATTTCTAACTTTCTCCCCCCCCTCAATGCAATTATACGCCATCTAGGCGTATTCCAAAGGAGACACCAGCTCTAATTTGCTACATCCAACAATCCTTGCCAAGTTTAGACCAAACCTGACTACTGTCGCCTCGGTGATGAACACATCAAAACAAAAAACTCGTCTTCTCATTTGCAGCTGCCATAAACTTGCCATTGTGATTGCTGGTAATAGTATCGACCGTTCCTTCTAGCTGATCATGACCAAATCCGGCATCAACATTTTTCATGTAACCCGTCCTAGGTTTAGTCCAAGCAACCTTACGTATTTTTGCTTTTGGACTGCATCCGATAACAAAGTTTGCTGCCATCCCTCTTATTGCTAGATTAATTGGGGAACACTTTGTGTCTATTCACCATGAGCAAGCTTCCTTCTTTCATACCATAAAGATCATCATGAGTAGCCATAGTTTCTCGTAAGTTTGGGAGGCCAAGAACATGCGCATCATGATCTGGAAGACATAGAAAATGCTCCAGTATCTTTTCTTCGGTAAGATTGGCTCGACACGCTTTTTTATTTTTTATAATATCATGGATTCCTGACAAGTTCCATACTACCGCCGCCTTATGACTTTCAAAAAACAAGTGCTTCAAATTACCAGGACCAAAATTGCATGCTGGGCAGTGCACCTTTACCTTCATATGCTTCGTTGCTAATATTGCCCGACAAGGAATGGCACTATGTAGTGCTCTCTTTATAAAAATCTTAATCTTGGTCGGATATGAAAGTTTCCACACTGAATCCCATATATCTGTGTTGGTGGATGATCCTACATTTGTATGAAGTTTATCACCAAACAGAAACTCCCACTCCTCATGATAGGCCGAACGTATCGTAAAGATCCCGGTTCTCGAGGGGTTCCATGCCACGAATTCTGTCATATCATGTAAAGGACGGGTATAGCCAAAATTCTACGAGCATCAACTGGCCAAAACGTTTGTCTCACCAATTGTCCATCCCAATCTCCTGATACATGATCTATGAGGTCACATACACACGAGAAGAGATTATTTCCATGAATAGTTTGAATTTTTTGGAGGGTGATTGGGAATCCTGGGGTCATTCCTTATGTTAACGCTCTCACCATCACTGATTCTCAAAATATAGCCTCTTTGTAACGTATCCACCACTGCCATAATACTTTGCCATGTGTATGATGCTTTCCTCTTCAAAGTAGCACTCATCAAATCTCCCCCAGGAAAATATTTGGCCTTAAGAATTACAACACATAATGAGCCACGATTGTCAATCAATTGCCATGCCTGTCTAGCTAACAATGCAAGGTTGAAATAGTGGGTAAGCCAAGGTTGTAAATCAATTGCCATGCATGTTTAGCTAACAATGCGAGGTTGAAATAGTGGTTATCTCTGAAACCGATGCCTCCTTGCTTTTTTGAAATGGACATATTCCACCATGCGAACCAGTGCATCTTCTTTTGTGTTGCATCATCACCCCAGCAAAAACTTGACATCACATATGTGATTCCTTTGCAATTTTTAAGGAATTTTGAAGATCGACATCGCATAAGTTGCTATAGCTTAAGCAACGGATTCTAATAAAATATCTTTTACCTCCTGATGATAAACACTTCTCCTTCCATCCCATCAATCTTTGAATGAGCCGATCAATCAAATATTGAAAGCTGTCACTTTTATCAAGGCCTAGAGTTGCTGACAGCCCAGATACTTATCATTCAAAGCTTTCGTCATTCTATTAAGAGTAGTACAAATAGTTGCCTTCATATTAACTTCTGTACTGGGAGTGAAAAGAATACTTGATTTATCCACACTAACAAGCTGTCCCGACGCTGCGCAATATGTATCAAGTATGGATTTCAAGCATGCAACATTCGTCTCATTTGCCTTCATTAAAATCAGAGAGTCATCAGCAAATAAAAGATTTACAACTGCAGGTGCACCACGACAAACCTTTACTCCCTCTAGCTCTCCAGTTAATTCAGCATGAAATAAGAGGCCGTAAGTCCTTTTGTATATAGTAGGAAAAGGTACGGGGATAAATGGTCCCCTTGTCGAAGACCTCAAGATGGTATGATAGTCTCTGTTTCAAAAGAATTAAATCTCACTTTATATTCCACTCACGCCACACATGTCATAATCAGATTTACCCAATCAACATGAAATCCTAGTTTCGAAAGCATTGCTTCCAGAAAAACCCACTCAACCCTATCATAGGCCTTGCATATCCATCTTCATCGCACACCATCCTTCCTTCCCTACCTTCTTCTGTTTAATGGTGTGCGGACTTTCATACACAATAAGGATGTTGTCCGTAATCAGTTTCCCTAGAATAAAAGCACTTTGTGTAGGATTGATTATCTCTGGAAGGATAACTTGTGGCCTAGCCGCTATCATTTTCGATATAACCTTGTACACCACATTACAAAAACTAATAGGTCTAAATTGTGTCACCTTTTCTGGTGTCTGTACCTTAGGGATCATGAAAATTGTGGTATTATTCCACCCTTGTGGTATTATTCGACTATTGACCGCTTGCAGGACCTCCATAACCAGATCACCTCCGAGCATTGGCCAGAACCTCTTATAAAATATGGCATGAAGCCCATCCGGCCCGGGTGCCTTGAAATCCCAATGGAGAAAAGAGCCTTCCTTACTTCCCTAGACGTATAAGGGGCCATCAGGATTTCATTCATCTTCACAGTAACTATACCGTTCACATGATCCAGAACATTCATATTTGGTGCATGCACTTGCGAGGTAAAAAGTTTAGCAAAATACCCTGTGATGATAGAGCTAGGATCACTCATATCTTCTCTACACACACTTGTATCATCCAATAGTCGCTTGATGCAATTTCTTTTTTACGAGCCGCTCTATGAAAAAAAAGTTGTATTTCTATCTCCATGAAGTAATCAATTTACTCGTGCATGTTGTATATGAGCCACTCTTTAAACTACGAAGAATACACAATACCCGTGCATTACTATGAAATTAGTTGTATTCAATGATTTTTGTTGGACCCAGATAACTGGAAACGTTCCTCAGACGAGGACACCCATCGTTCCCTAGTTCTGTTCGAGCCACGTTTGCTAGAGGTAGTCCAGAGACCCCTCCCAGCGAAACCCCTCCTATATATACGTATCTACTAAGCCTCTGATTAGGCAAAAAATAATCCGTTTTCCTATGACACCGTTAAACATTAAAACTGAAAATTTGGATCTCAATTAAAAAGAATTGGGACGGCCATTTTCCTATGACACTGTTAATCCATTTTCCTATGACACTGTTAAACATCTCCTAAGCCTCTGATTAGGCAAAAAATAATCCATTTCCCATTAGTGACTCCCGGGTCTCAGTGGCTGAGCTGCGACCGACGGTGGCCAAGCTCTAGCTTTGTATTGAGCCTTGGCAGGATAGGTGACTCTCTAAGGTGTCTCAGACGATTCTCATCAACTCCTCTCTGTCCAGCCTGCTTCTGTTCCTCATGAGTTTATACAGTCTCCATGAGACCTTGGCAGGATAGGTGACTCTCTAAGGTGTCTCAGACGATTCTCATCAACTCCTCTCTGTCCAGCCTGCTTCTGTTCCTCATGAGTTTATACAGTCTCCATGAGACCCTGCACCATGAGATCACTAAGTGCATGCTAGATTCTTCTGGATGGGTGACAACAATAAACATAACACTACTGTAGGATGCTGCTAACGCGACACTACGATCAGAGCCCCTTCGATGAAACTGTGTGCGATGCAATAATCGCAAACAGCGGTGTAAAAAAACCCGTCAAAAAGGTGCAAAATGTTTGTGATGGAGGATGCATCAAACATAGTTCAGATTTTGGTTGCGTGTGGGATGCGGGGCATACGGTTCAGTTCAATTAACTGTTTGCGATGATGAGGAACAAAAGAAACGGGCAACCAGATGAAGGTGTGTGCGATATATAACATACAGTTCACTCGGATGAACTGTTTGTGATTAGGCAACACCAAAGAAACGGTCAGCCAGATCAAGGTGTGTGCAATATACGACATGCGGTTCAATCGGATAAACTGTATGCTTTGAGCCAAGAGAACCGAAACAGTTCAATATAACAAGATGTGTGTTATACGCGGCAAAGAGGTTTGTAATCAGAAATGTGTGCGAAGACTGATAATAACACAAACGATTGCTGCTAATAAGTCATGTGTGTTGTGGGCAAACGCTTGGTGGTATACAATTGTCAGCGATTGATGAAATCATCACCGACGGGTTCCCCAGTATGCTCAGTGTGCGATGTCATTGCACACAGAACAACAACATATGTACTTATAACTTATAAGGACTTGATTCCATAAACAGATTGAACATCCAATTACATATGTGGCTAGTACACACATGTCCTTTGCACACACCAAAGTACGTTCCAAAATGCCTAGGAAACTCAAATAATGTATTAAAAGGCAAAACAAACTGTGAATAATTTCATATTTTTAGGATGACCCTACTATAGTTGCATGTTGCCTCTGTAAAATAAATCAAGGCAGGAAGAGACAACGTATGTCGTTTCACACACATAGGAGACAAGGTCCCTCTCGGAACCATGAGCCTTTTTGAGAGAAGCTCCGGTTTGTAAGAAGTTTGTACCAAAACTTGTCCCAAATTGGACTAATTTTTTACCAAAGCATGATGGTGCTATGTCATAACACCATGCCAAATTTCATAATTTTGAGGCGAGTTTTGGATTTACAGTAATTTTAAAACCAGATTTCTCAATGTTTACTATCGAGTCGGCACCGCCCTGGATAGGCTTTTTCCTCGTGGGTCCCAAATGACAAATCCAAATTTGTCACTACCATGTAGCTTTTCTTATTAAGAATTACAACCCATTTGGTGTGCTAGCTGAAAATAAGTTTGTGGGTGCTGGTGGGCGCTAAGAACTTGCGGTTCTGTAATGAACAAAGATCTCAAGGATCCCGTGACAGTGAGGCTCTTTCCCTATGTTGTGAATGCTTATAATATTTATGTCTTAATTAAAGAAATGGCAAGCCATTGGCCCAGTATGAAAGAAAATGTGGGTCAAACCCTAGTTGAAAAGGGCAACAATGACTAACTCTAGCTTACAAAAGGTACAAAAGCACAAGGATTAATTGTTCATCATGTTTACACATAACCCATATTGAATAGGACAATGACATCTAACTCAACCAAAGTTTTCGACCGTTACAATCAAATGGATCAGTCTGATCCATAAAATCAAGATCCAATACAATAATTCTACTGCTCCATGATGACCACAAGCTGTTGTAAATAGAAGCCGAACACGATCAGAAGCCCTTAGGTCCACCTGAAACTTCTTTTTATGCTCTTCAACACTTGCAGCCATGAGTAATTTCTTGTTGAAAAACTTAATCCTCACGGACAATAGTGCCCTCGCATTCAACATGAAGAATCTGACAAAGCTAGTGTTTGCACTATTGGATGAATATCGTTCCAGCGTTACTGTCTTCAAACGAATGTCATGAGATCTGAGAAAATCCCCGTGCTTCATCAACCATCGATTAGTTATACCTTTTTCTCCATGTGTTGTTGCCTAAATAGAGATGAAGATTGAAAACAGTTAATGTCTAAAAAAGATTATGTTGAAAGAGTGATAGCTGAAGGATTAATTATAGTACATTATATATGGGATTTCAATGTGCGTGAAATCATCACCTTTATATACAAATTCTCCAGACATGGAAAGCATTGTAGCAAGGCAATAATGATGTTGAGATCAAAACACCACATACTGATATATAAGGTCTTGACAGAATCCACCACCACTGATAGGATGGACAAGCACTTCATTGAGCATAGAACATAATATTAGCATGAAAAGTGTACTCCAAGATGATACTTAACTTATGCGCACAAATGAAAAATGCAAATTACAAAAGTGTATGTGAATAATATACAGTACCTCAGTAGGTGTGGAGGCAAACACCATCTCAAACCATTTAAATGGATCACGAATTGCACCCAAGGTCTCCAGTTTAGGCGCAGAGACCACATTTATTTGCTTAGGTTTATAACAACAATCAAGGACCAACCTTTGAAGTGAAGGGGCATCTTCGATGATGAGCTCCTGTCCTTCAGAACTAATTCCAATGCTTACAAGGTGAGGTGACTTTATTTTGAGACAAGGGATATCAATTCGTGCTTGAAAAACAAGCACCAAACACTCTAGTGCAGGGCAGCTGGAGTGGATGATGCTGTGTAGTGAGGCCTCTGACAGATGAACCAACAGAAGCGCAAGTTTTTTCAAGAGTGGCAGTCGAAGCATTTGTACCAGATTGTCTGCTAGATGGCACTGGGTCAAGGTGGTGATGTAGAGAGAGGAGGAAAACCATGAGATGGGCATGGGTGGTGAGGGCACAAATGCATCTATTGGTGGTAACCTATCGCTGTAGTAATGGTAGAACTCAAGCTGCCGGAGTTTATCGAATTGACGGGATGTCAGCCAGGCGGCCACCGTGCAGGGTATGTCTAGCAGGTAGCATGCCGGGATGCAAATGCGTTGAACGGAGCTCCCGTGGGAGGAGATGATGGCTCCAGGGAGTTCAGAATCATCATCGATAGATAGCTGACGACCGTCAAGATTAAGAGGTGCGATGCGCCACAAAGTGCGCCACCGAGATGTGAGGACTTGTGTGCGGCAGCCATCCTTGGTGGGGAGAAGGGAGATGATCCCCCCAAGGATGTCGTCTGGGAGATCGCTGATGCAGTCCGCCGGAGATTCTACTGGTTCCTCAGGTCCAGGGGGGCGCTTCTGGCCGCATAGCCGGGTCCAAGATCTACATCCGGTGGCGGCACTAGACAGAGCCTCATCTGTGTACATACCAATCTGAAAGAAAAAAATGGCATAACATGTAGGACATTTGAAATCAATTCTCAAGATCAGGAAGAAAAAAGGCACAAACATACATGTAGGTGACTGACCGGTTTTCCGTTCGAGTCATAGTTGTTGCCGGAGTTGCTATTGACCTCCGGCTCCGGCTGGGGGCACGACGACGCCGACGAATTCAAGGTCATGCTGCTGCCCGCGCGAGACCTCGTCGGCGGCGACGAAAACCTCTGTGGCCAGCTTGACGCGTTGTGCGGGTGCTTCACCAGCCCTGGCGTCGCCACTCGCTCCGATGGTGCGCTTCGGCGGCATCATCATACACTCTGGAGTCGAGACGTCGGTGACCACTGTGGACCGGGGGTGCGGCCTCCTATTATGGCCGGCGGCCTGGGCGCGCAATTAATATGGACCAGTGGGAGCGAGGCAGGCTGTGGTCAAAAGTTGTTTCGCCTCCCGGTGAGCTTGCGCGGTGGAGTCTGCCATTCCTACCATCATTTCACACAGCTACTCGCACGCCTCCCCGTCAATACACACACCTACATGCACGCCTCCCAGTATGCCTGCACGGCGTACCACTCGCATGCGTCCTGTCAACTGACGCCTGCTCACACGACGCACAGGGCGTGTGGTAGCACGTATATTTTTTGGTTTATTTTCTACTGCTTCACTGCTTCACTGAACCATTTGTGTTGAAGAGATGCACAAATCCTGCGTTGAACATCTCGCACGCTTCCCGGTGAACCTACGCACCGGACGAGTTTTGGATTAACTAGAATTTAAAAACCAGGCATCTCAATGTTTTGCCGGCAATCAACGGTGCCCCGGTGTTTGAAATTCATTCCCATTTCTTGCATGGGACCTAAGCATGCACCCAAGGACACATATTTGATTTTTCAACCAATTTATATGCACTAGAGCATGTGCATGTAGTTCACATTTGAATTATGCACATAAAATGCATTGAAAACTCAGTTAATGCATAAAAATGTCCAAATGAACCCCGAAAAATCACAAAAATTCACACAACACTCCTGTTGTTCTATGATGACACGATATTTTTTTAAAGCAATAAGAGGCAATGGATATCGTTTCGTCCCCAAAGGTGGGACGTTCCCTACCGAAAACCATCATGCTTGTTGTGAGAAGCTCCGGTTTGTGAGAAGCATATACCCAAACCTGCCCTAAATGGGACAAAATTTATACCACGACATGTTGATGCCGCTCCATGATAGCATGCCAAGTTCCATGAATTTCAGATGAGTTTTGGATTTACTAGAATTTAAAAATCAGGCATCTCAATGTTTTGCCGACAATCAACGGTGCCCCGGTGTTTGAAATTCATTCCCATTTCTTGCATGGGACCTAAGCATGCACCCAAGGACACAGATTTGATTTTTCAATCAATTTATATGCACCGGAGCATGTGCATGTAGTTCAAATTTGAATTATGCACATAAAATGCATTAAAAACTCAGTTAATGCATAAAAATGTCCAAACGAACCTCGAAAAATCACAAAAAATCACACAACACTCCTGTTGTTCTATGTTGACACGAGATTTTTTTTGAAAGCAATAAGAGGCAATGAATATCGTTTTGTCCCCAAAGGTGGGATGTTCCTTACCAAAAACCATCAAGCTTGTTGTGAGAAGCTCCGGTTTGTGAGAAGCATATACCCAAACCTGCCCCAAATGGAAAAAAATTTGTACGACGGCATGTTGATGCCGCTCCATGATAGCATGCCAAGTTTCATGAATTTCAGACGAGTTTTGGATTACTAGAATTTAAAAATCAAGCATCTCAATGTTTTGCTGGCAATCAACGGTGCCATGGTGTTTGAAATTCATTCCCATTTCTTGTATGGGACCTAAGCATGCACCCAAGGACAAAGATTTGATTTTTCAATGAATTTATATGCACTGGAGCATGTGCATGTAGTTCAAATTTGAATTATGCACATAAATGCATTAAAAACTCAATTAATGCATAAAAATGTCCAAACGAACCCTGAATAATTCCAATTCTTTTATGACCACTGTAGATAAAAGGTCTAGCAATTCAAACACCGTCCATGACCATTGTGACCCCATTATGTAATTCAAATCAAGACAAAAAATTAAGTAGATCCCACACAATTTATTATAACCAACCGTGTGAGATGCAGCACAAAATATCTTTGGACCGTGTCTGAATAGGGGACCGTGTCTGATGACACTTTGCACACCCGTTTTTTGTCTGAAGCCATTCCAAATTTTTGGCTTCCGCGAAAATATCTACCACCCCGCCCCTCCCCCTTACCAAAAGCCACATTCCCCCTCTTTCTGCCTTCCTTTCCAAGTTGAAACCTTCACTCCTTGCTTGCAACGCCGCCGCCTCCTCGCCGGCAACCCTCCTTCATGCTGCTCGACCTCGCCTATCCAGACAGGTAATCCACACCCGACCCCCATCCTCCTCCTCCTTCCACATCCCACATGCCCCGACCGCCGGCGTGAGCGCGACACCTTCCACCCAAATCACTGACCCCTCCACCAAATAAGCGCCGGCCTAAGCCATGGTGCACGCAGTATAGCCAGGACCTCAAGGAGCATTTGGCAGCGGAGAAGCAAATCGCGGCCGCACCCGCGGATGAGGTCGCGATGGCTGCCATTCATGCCGACCCCTAGATCTTGGAGGAGCACCTCGTCGTCGAGGCCACCGTTGATGCCTCGCGCGCCAACGCCGCGATGCAGTTGGCTGCTTTAAACGACAGTTCGTGGCGTTTTCTCGAGGCCACCGTCGGTGCCTTTGACGAAGACTACGAGGTGTTTTCTCAGCATGCACGTGCTTACCTCATCTTGAGAGCCAGCAGGTTGGTGCCCGGAGCGGCTTAGGCAACTCACCACTACAACAAGGGCACCCACGATGCGGAGGCCTCGCCCTCTTCCATGTCCAAGGAGCCAATCGTCATCGATATCTCCGACAATGAGGAGTAGCTTGTCTAATTAGCTCACTATAAGGACCCATGTTCAGTTTGCTAGCTACTGCCTTTCCTTAAAAAATTCTAGTGAATTGTGCTATCTAATTTTACCATGCAATCTTATGCTATAGTGTATATGTTCTATATGTCGTGCAATGTGGTGTTCAATGAACTGCTTGGTTCAATTCCGCAAATGTGATGTTCAATTCTTCAGGGTGCAATATTTCCAAGTTGTTAAGCATGCTTGGTTTGGTTTACTGTCTGATCTTCTATTAGGAGTATGTTATATTGTCCAATTGGTGTTTAGTTAACTGCTTGGTTCACTTGTTGTGGTGTTTAGTTAACTGCTTGGTTCAATTCTGCAATGCAATGTTCAATTGTTGTGGCTGCATTCTGTTATTGTATACCATGTGAGGAATAAATCAAATTTGGCTGTACTAAATACATGAGAAACAAATACAATTGCTATATTTCCAAGTTGTTAAGAATGCTTGGTTTGGTTAACTGTCTGATCTTCTATTAGGAGTATGTTATGTTATGCAATGTGGTGCTCAGTTAACGTTTGGTTCATTTGTTGTGGTGTTTAGTTAACTGCTTGGTTCAATTTTGTAATGCGATGTTCAATTGCTGTGGCTGCATTCCGTTATTGTATACCATGTGAGGAATAAATCGAATTTGGCTACACTTAATACATGAGAAACATATACAAGTGCTATATTTCCTAGTTCTTAATGATGCTTGGTTGGGATAAATGGGTTTTCCATGTGGCTTGAATTAATCCGATGAATCTGCAATGTGCTTATTTATCATCAACATATTTTACTGATAGCATGCGAACCCTTACTTAACCTGATGACTAACTACCTTATATGTGTTACAGGGAAACAATGGGAAGCACCGAGGTTTAAATGATGGTACTAACTATTATACCTTGCCTTTTTGTATTCCTTTGCCCCATTTCCAATATAGAGAAGATATTTATGCACATCCTTGTTTTCAGGCTTCACTGATGATTACCTCTCAAACCACCTCTGTGGTCAGGAGGCGAGGAAAGTTTTCATACAACACCCACGGTTCAATATTTAAGTGTTCCTGAAGAGGTCAAAGGATGGTCGGTCAATCATCCACGGGCACTGGCCTAAAGCTGCAAAGACCTTCAACATGAATGAAGGCTCAATATTTGCCTTCCGCTTCAGCAGTTTTCCAGATGAGATGCATCTCTCTATGTACCGTCTATGATGCTAATTTTGAAAGGTTCTAGATGTTTCATGTGAAACTTGGTGCTGGCGCAGTTGTGTAATGGGGTAGCTGAGTGCTGAAGCTATATCATGTTGTACTATGATGTATTTCAATTATGAAATCCTGCTTCCGTAATATGGAAATGGAATATATTATGTGCTTAATATGAATGTCAATTATATTAGTAAATGGATTATTAATAATAGGGCAATTAGCCCGCTAATTGGCCAATTCGCTTGCTAATTGGATTTTCCTATTGCAAACGGTTAATGAGAAACCACCGTGGGTGATGACCTCAGGCAACACACACAGTTTCTAGGAATAAACTGTGTTGGATCAATGAACAATCACACACATTCTCTTCAAAACTGTTTGTGTTACGCCACCTTGCGCAAATGTTTTCCTTGTAGTGACTGTGTGGGATGTATATACGAACGAAAACGTTTATTGGTGACTGACTGTGTGGGATGTACTTACGACCGGAAATGATTTTGCCTGTATAACTGTATTTTTAGCACTATTGTACGTATTTCTGTATTTGAGTGCTCATCGGTCGCACACGACCTCATTTTGCTGAGCGTGTGTGCCAGGAGGGCATATCCCCAACGGTTTCTGGGTCGTGTGGGAAGGACCCCCCTATCTCCCACACTCACTTGGCGACGGTTTCGAATGCCCTCGCGGAAAGGGGTTAAAAACCGTTTGTTTAGGACTGACGCGCACCAGTGTAAGTACCACATGGTCAACTAGCCTGACATCTGCAAGCCTCGTGACCAGGGCAGGCTCGGGATCATGTGCTCCAAATGCATGACTACAGAAAGAAATGCACTAGTTCGTTGTCTCATATATCAATTAGATTGAATAGATGGGCTGAGGTGCTACAAAAAGTTTGTCACGTAAGATGAAAATATGTGTTGTGTTGTTGCTAACGAGCTTAACGAGCTACTCGTGAAACTCGTTAGCTCGTTCATTAAGCTCGTTAAGCTTAACGAGATGAAATCAATGATTGGCTTTGTTCATTAAGAAGCGAGCTACGAGCTTAACGAGCCAAACTATCGAGCACTCATTAAGCTCGTGAGCTATGAGCTTTTGGTCCAGCCCTAAACATCGCCCTTCTGACTTGTTGGCTTTGGAGCATCACACAAGGGCAAGGAGGTATCTGGCTTGACATCATCCGGAACAGTACTTGCATGGACAACCCCTGGCCTTCTGTCAATGTTCCGACGGATCCCAATTCTAGCAGTCCGTTGTCCAGCTACTCCCGGTTCTCCGAATCGGGACATCCATCTCGGTGGGCTCCGGTTCAAATACTTTGTTTTGGTTTGACTGGTGGGCTGGGGACATCCCCTTCATCGCCCGCTTCCCGGATTTATTCTCCTTCGAGGTTGATCCTAGGATCTCTGTCGAGGACACCCTTATTGACTTAGGGCGCCTTGCCTTCCGGCGGCCATTCGGGCCACCGAACCTTGTGGCTTGGCATGAGCTGCTCGACTGCATTTCTCTCCATGAGCCAGATGTGGACCTTGATACTGACCACAACTCTTGGCGTTTTGAGCCTTCAGGCGTCTTCTCCACTAAGTCCCTCTACCAGGCCATTGCGCCCTCCACCGCTCCTTTGGCCCTCACTGTCGTGTGGTCCATTCGCCTACCTTTGAAGATTAGGATATTCATGTGGCAATGGATTCACGGTCGGACCCCCTCCGCTCAGAAATTCCGTCTTCCTCTACCGTACTCCAGCTTGGTAGTTTCCACCACCCGTCCAGGGTTGAGCCCTGGGATTTTGGAGGTCCGCAAGCGGAATGGCCTGGGTAACGGACTCTGCCCCCTATGTGGAATGATCGAGGACTCGAATCACATCTTCTTCACTTGCGTATCTACCCAATTCTTTTGGAGCTGCTTTCGGGATGCGGTTGGTGGTAATTGGTGTCACTCCAATTTCCCCGACCTATTGTCCAAACTTCAGGCCTCCCCTCAGCGTGCTCGCCACATTAGGTGGTTGGAGATTGGGTCCTTGCCTGGACCCTATGGACAGTTCAGAACAGACTTGTGATCCAGTACATTTTGCTTCGACGTGCTACCGACGCTCTTTTCAGGTTACTTGCAGCTTTGGCGGCTGCTTAGTCGCCCATTGGATCATGACGCCATCACCGCCTTCATCGTCGACCTTCACTTGATGGCACTCTTCTTGTCACTGAGGCAGTCCTGGATTAGGGGGTCCTCGGGTGTCCAGACTATTTGATATGGGCTAGACTGATGGGCCGTGAAGATAAAGCAGAAGACTATCCCCCGTGTTTGGGTAGGACTCCTATATGCGTGGACGGCAAGTTTGGTGTCCGGATATGTTATTTCCTTCCTCTGCAAACCGACTCTGTACAACCCTAGGCCCCTCCGGTGTGTATATAAATCGGAGGGTTTAGTCTGTAGAGGCTATCAGAATAATCATAGGCTAGATAGCTAGGGTTTAGCCATTACAATCTCGAGGTAGATCAACTCTTGTAACCCCTATACACATCGAATATAATCGAGCATGATGTAGGGTTTTACCTCCTTTAAGAGGGCCTGAACCTGGGTAAAACATTGTGTCCCTTGTGTCCCTTGTTACCATCGATCCTCAAACACACAACTTGGGACCCCCTACCCGAGATCTGCTGGTTTTGACACTGACAGTCGCCGCCGCTCCCTCCGCCACCTCCAGAGCCGGATTACACTACAAAAAAAAGACACATCCGTGACATTTCGGGCCGAACGAATTTTTTTCTGTAATACATATGACACTTCTATGACGATAATTGTGACAAAACCCGGTATCATCATAGATGTGGTGGGCTCCTACTTCTATGACAAAAAATCATGACATAAAATGGGCTTTTCGTCCTGGGCAGGCCGGAGACGCAGCTGCATGAAATTCTTTGGGCCGTCCATGACGGAAAAAACCGTGGTAGAAGCGAGGGCGAGGAAAATTTCGGGTAGTTCCCGGTTATGGTGGGAGGTCGGGGGCCGAGTGATGCGCGTTTCCCTC
The DNA here is from genome assembly GCA_034509565.1 of Triticum monococcum. Classification (NCBI taxonomy): domain Eukaryota; kingdom Viridiplantae; phylum Streptophyta; class Magnoliopsida; order Poales; family Poaceae; genus Triticum; species Triticum monococcum. Next base: position 87,506,307 of record CM067845.1, on the reverse strand, counting down.
ATACACGTACACGCGTGTGTGCGAGGCATTGGCTCTAACTAAACCCGAGTGAGGCGTTGGGCTCTAACTGAGCCCGAGCGATTGCACTGCAGGCTACGCGTTACTGAACCCGAGCGATCGATCGATGGCTGTTAACTGAACCTGATCGAGCGATTCCTTCACTACTGCTGCTAACTGAAGCCGATCGATGCTGCCTCTGGGATGAACAGTGAGCGTTGCGGGGGGGGGGGGGGGGGTTGGATGAACAGTGAGCGGTGGCATTGCCTCTGGATGAACAGGACCCCGTGGCATGGTGGAGGGCTGGATGAACAGTAGATGGTGGAGGGGTGCCCGTGGAGGGGTGGTTGAACAGGACCCCGTGGTGTGGAGGGCTGGATGAACAGTAGACGATGGAGGGGTGGTTGAACAGTAGCCGGTGGAGTAGCGCGCGGTGGAGGCTGGATGAACAGGAGCCCGTGGAGGCCGGAGGAGGTCGACGGTAGCCCGTGGAGGCTGGAGGAGGTTGACGGTGGAGATGAACAGTATCCCGTGGAGTCCCGTTATGCGGTACGCCACACCCCTCCCGATGAACAGGACCCCCATTTCGACCGTAGGAGGCCCGTTTCGTCCATTTTGCGGTACGCCACACCCCTCCCGATCAACAAGACCCCCGTTTCGAATGTAGGAGGCCCGTTTCGTCCGTTTTGTGGTACGCCACACCCCTCCCGATCAATAGGACCCCCGTTTCGGCCGTAGGAGGTCCGTTTCCTCCATTTTGCGGTACACCACACCCCTCCCGATCAACAGGACCCCGTTCCGAACGTAGGAGGTCCGTTTCCTCCGTTGTGTGGTACGCCAGGCCTTGTTTCCATCGCCTGTTCCGTCCAAGCCCTCCTGATGAACACGACCACACATTCCGTTCCGACCCAGCCGGTTGGCTCCCACGCGTTCCGTTGCCTCCCGGTGAACACGACACATTCCGTTGCCTCCCCATGAACACGACGCATTCTGTTGCCTCCCCACGAACATGACGACGATGCTGTTTCTCTGTTCCGACCCAGCCATGTACACGAGCCCTGGCCGTACGTATGCGCGAGTAGGCGTTCGAGACCCTGCCCGTATGTACACATATGTGGCCGTATTTTCTTTCTTGCACCCTGGCCGCTGTACGTACATGTACATGCTACGTGTGCGCCTCTACTATGACACGTACGCGCCTCTACTACGACACGTGCGCGCCTCTACATCCACCAGTATATATGTACGTACACGTTCGCGACCAGAATGACAACGCTACGTACGCTTCGACCAAGTGGGTCCCGACTGTCAGGCACTTCCTTGCGTGCGAAGATGTAGCTGGTGGGTCCTAGCAGTCAGGGGGGAAACATTTTTTTTGTGAAATACGGTGGCCCGTCTGGTGGGTCCCCGCTGTCAGGTGGACGAATAATTATTTTGCATGTAATAAGGAGGCACTTCCTTGCTGCGGCTGTGGACCCAGCTGTCAGCCTCTCCACGTACAGTCCATGTCCGATGGAAGTCATTCCTTAACCACGTTGACCATGCCGCGCCGAGAGCACCAGGGCGGTGGACGACGGCGAGGCCTAGGAAGGGGACGACGCGGAGCCGGGGAAGACGCGGCAGTGGATGCCCACGCATAGAGGAGTACGAGGGTTCACTGGTTTGTTGCGGTGTGAGGCTGCCGTCGCCGCAAAATAATAGGGGGTGTGGGTGAGTAGAGGGATGGCCTGGCCAGCGGTGGGAGTAGTAGGGGACGGTGAGGCCTCCGCCGCATCGCAGCCGGCCACGGGAGGCAGGAGCACGAGGCATGACCGGCGCTGGTTTGGGTGGCTGGAGCAAGAAGACCAGAGGTTGAAGAAGCACTACGGCCGTTGGATGGACATCATACGGTCACTGGAGCTAGAATCGTGCATATTGACTAAGTTGACAAAGCCCTCCGTCCCCGTCAACTTAGTAGGCCCACAAGTCAGCCTGCCACTATACTGGGTCCCAGCTAACAGGGGGAGTATTCATTTTTTATGCGTAATAAGGAGGCACTTCCTTGCGTGCGAAGATATAGCTGGTGGGTCCGAGCTGTCAGCGGCGGTATCATTTTTTTCGCGAAATATAGAGGCCCTTTCGGTGGGTCCCTGATGTCAGGTGGAGGAATCATTATTTTGCGCGTAATAAGGAGGCATTTCCTTGCGTGCGGTCGTGGACCCAGCTGTCGGCCTCTCCACGTACAGTCCACTTCAGATGCATGTCGGTCGTTGACCACGTTGACCAAGCCGTGCTGAGAGCACCAGGGCGGTGGACGACGGCGAGGCCTAGGAAGGGAACGATACGGAGGCAGGGAAGACTCGGCAGTTGTTTCCCACGCGGAGGGGAGTACGACTGTACGAGGGTTTACTGGTTCGTCTGCCATCGCCGGAGAATAACAGCAGGTGTGGGTGAGTAGAGGGATGGCTAGGCCAGCGATGGGAGTACGGTGAGGCGGTGAGGCCTGCGCGGCAGCAGAGTCGGCCGCGGGGAGGAGGGAGCAAGTGGTCTCGCCGGCGCTTGTTTGAGCGGCTGGAGCAGGAAGAGCAGAGATTAAAGAAGCACGACGGTCGTTGGATGGCCATCCAACAGTCACTGCTTGTGCGTCAACCTTTTTTAGGAAAGCGTCAAATCTGTGGAAAACTGCATACAGCCCATCTGCCATTATTTCTAATAATTTACAGCCCATTTGCTAATTATTAAGGTTTTTTTGGATCCCATATTCTTTTTGTTAGCATTACATCCCATATTGTGGCCACGGTTAAAAAATTATACGAAATTTTGCATATTTCGGTGCGGTCCGAACTGTTTTTAATCCCGAAATTTCGACTCACATTCAAACTGATTTTAAAAATAAATGTATATCAATATAAAATCCAAAAAATTCTCCACACATAAAAATTAATGTAATTTAAAATCTCAAAATGAAAAAAAGATATTTGAAACTAATTGCCGGTTTGATGTGTTTTAAAAATGTACAACCCATTTCTCATTACTGATGGGTCATTTTCTCGGCCAGCCAAATGAAAGCTCTCCTCGTCTTGAAAGATTTGCAGCCCAACAGGCTTGACAAAGCGACTTACTTGGCAAATCACAAAAAAACTGGGCTATGGCCGTGGACCTAGCTGTCAGCCTCTCCACGTACAATACTCTTCCGATGGAATGTCGTTGACCATGTTGACCACGCCGCGTCGAGAGCACCAATGCGGTGGACGACGACGAGGCCTAGGAAGGGGACGACGCGGAGCCGGGGAAGACGCGGCAGTGGATGCCCACGCGGAGAGGATTACGAGGGTTCACTAGTTCGGCTGCGGTGTGAGGCTGCCGTCACCGCAGGGCCTGGCTAGCGGTGGGAGTAGTAGGGGGCAATGAGGCCTCAACGGCAGCACAGCCGGCCACTAGAGGCAGGAGTAGGTGGTCTCCCCGGCGCTGGTTTGGGCGGCTGGTGCAAGAAGAGCAGCGATTGAAGAAGCAGCAGGACCATTCGATTCAAATCCAACGGTTACTGCTGCTAGAATCATTTGTTGACTAAGTTGACAAGCCCTGCGTACGCATCAACTTAGTAGGCCCACAGGTCAGCCTCCCAACCAGTGTGCCCCAGATGTCAGTGGGAGGAATAATTTTTTCGCGTAATAAGGAGGTAGTTGATTGCGTGCGGCCAGGCCAGCGGAGGGAGTATGGTGGGCCGGGGAAGCCTGCGCGGCATCACAACGGGCCACAAGAGGAGGGAGCAGGCAGTCCTGCCGGCGCTAGTTTAGGCGGCCGGAGCAGGAAGATCAGAGATTGAAGAAGCACGTCAGCCGTTGGATGGACATCCAATAGTCACTGCTGCTAGACTCGTGTGTTCACTGACAAAGCCTTGCGTAAACAAGTCAGCCTCGAAATCTGTGGTGTGTACAGCCCATTTGCTATTATTTTTATAATTTTTACTCATTTTCTAATTTATATGGAATTTATTGCAGCCCATTTTCGATTTTTAGAATTGCTGTCCATTTTCTGGTCAGTACCAGGGTCAAAAAATTAACTAAATATGTGGGAAATTTTGAAAATTCGCAAATTTTTGTTGGGGAACGAAATATTCTTAATCCAAAAATTAATAGCCATACTAAAACAAAAATAAATTAGTACTATGTCATGTTAAATCCAATGAAATACATATAAGATATCAGTGAAGAACAAAAACAAAAAAAGAAACTCATATCCCATTTGCTATAATTTTTTTTTTTGGAATTTTCAACCCCTTTTGATATTACTTTTAACAGACATTGACCATACTCTTAGGCCAGGTCGGAATGCATCCCTCCTCATCTTGAAAGATTTGCAGCCCAATAATTCGGAGAAAACAAATAGGCCTAGCTTGGGTATTCTTCAAAAAGAAATACTGGGCTACCTATTTTCCCAAAGAACCGGTGCATGAGCATTTAGCTTTATTTATTTATTTACTTATTTATGTTTAGGGGACCATGAGCATGTACCTGGGCCGGATTCATGTGAGAGCCTCCCTTCCAGTTAATTATGGGCTTCTCTATTGGGCCTTCATCAGTGGGCTGCATGTTATCAACAAGTGGAAAATGTGTTCCATATGAAAAATAGTATGCGCTACGTATGGTACGGGGCACTAAAGGATCGAACCGTGCAACTACTTCCAAAACATTGTGTTTGTTGTTCTAACAACACATTTATTCAACCAACAGACGAAATATACTACTGATTGTACATTGAAAACAGCAGCAGCAGCAACCAGGGCTGGGGGTGCAACAGATGCAGTAAGTAGGCCAGAAGAGTGAAGACGGAGCTCTCTCTTCCAAACCAAACATCAGCCATAATTACAAAAGGGCTACCAAAAAAGAATAAGTGTATGCATCAAACTAAATAAAGATCCTACTACACCAAGTGTACGCATCTAACTAACTGGCTCAGTTAGACGTTACTATTTATTAAGCTGTGGAGATTGGCTGACGGCTTGAACCAGATGGGTGCATGACGGGGGAAACTCCAGCCAGCATGTCAAAGTCTGATACTTGCGACCCTCTCTCCTACTTTGGGCTGCTGAGCATGGCGGCACATATCAGGGTATGGTGCATGCAGAGACGCATGGTATGCTGTGTACACACTGTTTTGCCTGATGAACGAAACCGCACTGCCATCATGATCCTTACCGTCGATTATCTCCTGGTTAATTGGATAATTCAGTCTGACAAACAGAGAGCATGTACAAATGCTACTTACCAGCCTCCAGTCAAAAATTCCTGAAGGCCCAGAGAAGCTGGGATCCTGCTCAAAGACTTTGCAGTGACTGTGATTGTATTCCGCGAAACAACATGTCCGGTACGTGCGAACGATCATCAATCTTTCACCGTCGTCTGATCGAGCCAGGAACCACCTGCAACTGCCATGCCGCTTTTCTTTGAAAGGTTCTGGGATTAGGAAGGGTAGGGACACCAGGCGGCCTACAACATCATATCAAGTTGGAGTCAAATAAAAAAGGGCTCTTGATTTAGTCAATCTTAAGAACAGCATGTTATGAGCATTAATATTTTTTCAGCAAATGTTTACAGTGATATAAGCAAGCCATCATGATATCATAGGAAAGTAACATACTGCTGTAACAATCGTTTGTAGCGATGACTGGAGTAGGCCAGCAATACATCCAACCATAGAAGGAGTCGACAACGTAAATGAAGCCCTTGTGTTCAATGGCATCAGAGAACCATGGAGGATGTATGATCCTGTGATGGACATGCAGATTTATCCACTTACCGCAGTGACCTGTCAGATAGGCGAGACCGCGGTTGAAGGCAATTAGCCTGAAGTCTTTATAATTCACAGATCTTGTGGGCACTTGGCAGATTACAACCTTGAGCAAATCAAACTTGGTATCATGTTGGCTACTGTAAGATTCCGAGTATTCTGGGCCGCGGTGCCAAAGCAATGCAGTGTTAATCGAAGGAAGGGGGATCAATCGCCGGGGGTAGACCTCCACGAGCATCCAGCTGCCGCGACCGTCGACGAGCACCATCCAAGACGTGTTCATGCCGACCCAGTACATACCGTTAATGTAGTTGAGGCTAACGGGGATCGGATCGCAATCAAGGGGGTTGATGCTCGCCGCCTATGATCGTTATGCTGTGTGACATGCCGTTTCTGAAGATCAGACGGCATCAGCAAGCAAGGAGCTGGCTTAAAAAGCTCCGGCCTGAGGGCTTTGAGTAAACGGTACAGCCCCGACGAGCACGCGGTGAGCGGCATGGTACTGAGATTGTCCACACGTGAAACAATGAGCTTGATTACCTCTGTGGGGAGCGAATTTCAGCCACTCTTTCGGCGGACGCTGCTTGGTTCTGCCATTGTTAGTGCTTGGGTTTCGGACAAGGGGGGGGGGAGGCGCCTTAGCGGGGATGGAAGATTGGACGAGATTATGTGCGGACAAAGATGGAGAAGCGAATATGTGCTGCAGGAAGTGGACAGGTGATGATGACTATAGCATGCCGCTTGACTTATGAGACACATACTAACAGCGTAGGGTCATGTTGATACCAGACAACTTGCTTGAGTGATCACAGTACTAGTACTCCCTACAGTGCTATGCCCTAACTTGCTTGAGTAGAGTAGTAGAGTAGGACTCTGCTCTACTACTAGCACCGGAGGAGTAGTATATTCTAATCTAAAATAGTTACAAACTTCAATGCCCGAGCGTGGAATGACTACGAACCGTGCTCAAAGACCGTGTCTATGTGGTGTTTGGACATGGGTGACAACCTCAACGCCAACGGTGTTGCTCCCGTTGCACCGTATGTGTTTCTGTCCTCCCTGTTCGAAATCATGGTAGAATTCATGTTTCTACTCTGTATCCTACTACTATGCTAGTCCACATGATTAGTTTCATATTTGTTATAGCCGTCATGATTTATTTTGTGCTTATTCGGATTAAATCTCGTAGTAACTTGCTCATATATTCAACTGGCGCAACGTCCCCTACAACCACTCCCGTTTCATGGACGGCCTAGTCGATGCCTCCAAGGAGCCCTTCGTCCACTGCTATGAGTGCCCGATGCTGTTTTATGGCTCGCCGGCGGACATGGTGCATCACCTCACGGATGCGTGCAGCGGTCACTATTGGCCCTTGGCGGAGAACATCAAGTATGAGACGTGCTACCCGTTCACCATGCCGGAGTCGCTGGAGGATCACTGCCACCTGCTAGTCTCGAAGGAGGACGACAGCGTCTTCCTCTTGATCGTGGGCACTGGCGAGGCCCGCGCAGGCCGCCGCCCCATCTCTGTAATGTGCGCCAGGGGCGACGCCGCTGACGCTGACACTGACATGAGGCGGATGTACGGGTGCGTGGTCAGTGTTACTACCCCTCCGGGTCGCGTGGGCGGCGAGACCGGCCTCATCGAACGGACTTGGATTCTGGGGAGCTGGGACTATCCCGCCAATGTGGACTTGGAAAACCCATGGCATCGTTCACCTGGACATACGCATTATCAAGTTAAATGTTGATCATTAGTCTTCGCTCAATGTATTCCGCTGTCTAAGCATGTGGAGACTTCCATGCAGGATCTTTCTCTATTGGAGTATCGCGCATGAATAAAAGTGTATCCGGTTATGGTTTAGTCTAGAATCTTCCATGTATGATTTTTTTACTACAGTACTGGTGAAAGACTTACGATGAACCATTTCTTACATCTCCTTTGCCCGCTTGCAAGTCATCCTGATTTAATCCCTCCGTCTAGGTGTATAAGGGCATGGTTAATATTACTTAATAGTATAGCCAACTGTTGACTATAAGAAAGTGCCATGTCATCTATAGCCAACATGTATAACAATCAATACTCAAAAACTAATTCTTAAAGATCATTTCTTGCAAAGCACAATAAGTGTTATTTCTTCACAAGTTTTGGATGCAGGTTGAACAGTTGAACGCTTTTGTTTGCAAAAGATACCTTTTTATCTATTTCACCCCGGATGTTTGTGAGCTCTAGAGATGAAATAATATCTGAAGAAACCTGTCGATACCCGTTACACATGAGATGACCCCACATCCTTTGTCAAAATAAACAACTACCCGATCAATGCATTTCACTCTTCGGTGCAATGCACGGGCACCTTACTACTATAGATTAGTACGACCAAAAATTGAACTAACATTATATATAGTACGATAAATGCTGATGCATGTCACCTAAAATTATATCATTCAAAACTATGTTTAAATACGAATCCAACGATATAGTTTTTGTTGACATGCACTAACATTTTGTCAGTTAAATCTTTAGTAAAATTCAATGGGGGACTAATAAACCACGACCGATGTAGTACAAGTGTAGAGGGCGACGCTACATGGGAGTCTCACCTCTCACCCCGCTCGTGGCGAGGTAGTAAAGCCGTCGTATCACAAAACCCAACCACTCCCAGTAATAAGTGGCCTGGTAAAATAAACGGACAAGCAACCATCACATCCCTCCGTCTTTTTTGCATTTCATCTCTCTGCATTTACTTTCTCCGGTTCATCTCGCACACTCGATCCCTAGCTACTACTCCTAGGGCCAGTTCTTTTGGTGGCTTCCCCAGCTTTTCCCACAAGACTAGTCACAGCGGAGAGTAACAATAAGGCGCCTCACTCATTTATTTGGGCTTCTAAACTACTACTCCGCCCTGGTTTATTCCTCACCATTGTAATTTGTGCTAAATTTTGACCAAAGATTTAACTGGTTTATTCCTCACCATTGTAATCCCTCCGTCTAGGTGTGTAAGTCATCTTACGAAAACCAAATAATCCCAAAACACTTAGGCGCAGTGCATTAACTTCTACCTCATTTCTTGTTTCATGACATATCAACCAATAAGAGATAAAGAGTGTGCATGCTTTTAATGACTTGAGATATCAAACACAACATGCAGTGGTTAGTTCATTGCATGCAATACTATTAATTAGCAAATAAACATTAACGTTTCTCGTTTTCTCCTCCTCCTTGGTCACGGTGCACAGCCTAAGATGACTTACTCACCTAGACGGATGGAGTAGTGCATGTGACATGCACTAACATTTCATTAGTTAAATTTATGATCAAAATTTGACACAGATTACAATGGGGACCAATAAACCAGGACGGAGGTAGTAGTTATGGGATTACTAATCTAGAAGCCTAAAAGAACTGGCCCCTGGTACTCCTACTAGTAGTAGTACTCAAGTTGGAATTCCAATTGCACGACAAAACTTGTTAGGCAAAAAATTCGATACAGGGTGTAGGAAGCGGTTTGGGAATTTGCATGCCTTTCCAACCAGTGAGATACTCCGTACAAAGTACGACAAATAAATAACCACAGAGAAGGAAGCTAAAAGTAAACAATCAAACGAGCATTTTTGCATTTGTTTTGCATTGAATCGTTTCACAAGCTTGACCAGTGCTGTTTTTCTACTTTTACAAAAACCGCATCGTAATGTTAAAACGTGCATTTGCACGTACATAAGTAATAGTAGTACTCCCTCCGTCTAGGTGTATAAGTCTTCCCTCCTTCTTGGTCACGGTGCACAACCAAAGATGACTTATTGACCTAGACGGAGGGAGTAGCACAATCTGCAAGCATATATCAAGAGAGACGTGTAGTGCGATAGTATATAGTAAAGTTTGTGCTATATGCACGTACTTGAAAAATGCGTACGAATACACAAGGTTTCCAAACTTTCCCTTTTACATACTTAATTAAGGACGCTAAAAATTCCTGAACATTCGGGATTTATCATTTGCGTCCCAAAACTAATGAGATCGCCTTACGAAACAAAAATTATACTCCTCCTAAAAGCCACGACGCTCGCAGGAGCGCCGCAAGCGCGCCACGAGTGCCCTGGTGCGCGGCCGTTTCCCCGTGCACCGACACAACGCCTCTTCCTCAGCCTCGCAACCCGCGAGGTGCTGATTGGCGGCTTGCCGACGGGCGAGCGCGATCTCACCGGTGTGGTGATCCGGCGCCAACAGGTACTCCTCCTCGCTGGAAGCGTGCACCCGGACAACGTACTGCCAAGCGTAGATGAGGCGCTTGGGCCCGACTGCACTCAGGGCGTCGGCACGGGCGTCCTCTGCCACCCTCATGGCCCCCGCACGAGCCTTCCGCCAAAGAGCCAATTGCCTGACTCTCTCGGACGCGACATAGGCCTCCCAGGCAGCTTGTTCCGCGGTGCGCTTCTCTTCCTCGGCCTTCTTCTCCGCCTCTATTTTTGCACGCTCTGCTGGAGGCAAAGCCTCCCACAAGGCGACGTCCATTTCTTTCCAAAGCTCCTCAAGGCTGGGGGGCTCGGCGGGTGGCGCGACGTTCTCCTCGTAGCGGGGAGGCGACGTGTCCTCCGGTGCGCGTGCTGGCAAGATTGGGAACGCCGACGCGTCCACCTCGACACGTCGTGGCGAGGAGCGGAACGCCGACACGTCTTCCTCCACTAGTGGCAGTGAGGAACGGAACGGAGACGCGTTGCGTCGCGGCGAGGAGCGAAACACCGACGTGTCCTCCTTGACTAGTGGCGACGAGGAACGGAACGGCGACGCGTCGCGTCGTGACGAGGAGTGGAACACCGATGCGTCCTCCTCGACTAGTGACGGCGAAGAATGGAACGGCGACGCGACGCATAGCGGCGAGGAGCGGAACACCGACACATCCTCCTCGACTAGTGGCGGCAAGGAACGGAACAACGACGCGTGACCGCCCGCGCGGTCCAGCGAGGGGCTCCTAGGGCTTGGGAGGGGCGATGCCATGGTGGTCGACGTGAGAGGGAGGGGGAGGAGATAGCGATGAACGTGAACGTGAGGGGGAGGAGATAGCGATGTCATCGGAGGCGCAGTATTTATAGCGAGCAATGGCACACCTACGTAAGATATTGACCGAGCTTCACTGACTTAACTGCAGGTCCAGTTGCGTCACTGACATGTGGGCCAGACCCCTGTTGGGCCCATATGTCAGTGACCCAATGCACCTGCAGTTTAGTAACAGCTACGTGTGCATATTTGTTGGAGTAAATTACGGGGGAGCGAAGGGGTGGAAATATTGCTGGTCACAACGGATTGGACGAGCGTGGGGGGAGGAGAGTCATGCATGCAGATTTTTTCACACGGGGTGGAGTGGTGGGACCGCCGGAGGGAGAAGGAGAGTTTGGCAGGCATATTGTTTCCACACATGGATAGGAAAAGATTTGGAGACGAACAAGCTTCCTGCAGGTATGGGGAACGGTGCATAATAAGTCATCTTGCATGCCGGGCTAGGTATAGTCTCAAGTCATTAAAAACATACACGCCCCACACATGTTCATATTTCAAGGTGCACGAAATTATTGCATGCGATGATTAAGGCTGGCTATAATGGTGGTATCTTAGCTGCTATCATGCACACGGGAATAGCAAACATGCTGATGTGGCCAAGAATTAAAGAGAGGGGGGTTAGAGTAACTAGTGTTCATGCATGCATTGGTAAACACATTTTTTTGTGAAGAACGACATCACTAGTTGAGTACTTTTGCAGACTTCAAAAACTATTCCACCGCCTCTACTATCTTGCTAAGAGTAGGTGAAATTTTTGAATCGAGCCCTTTAAACTAGAAGAGAGGTAGTGGTACTCTAATAGCTAACCTTGTTGTGATGACAAGATAGGACATGGCACGCACCTGGATAGAGGAACTAGTCTGCATTGTGCATTTAAGTTTTGTCTGAAGTCAATGTACCTCTACTTTCACCAGACTTATAGAAAAATGTGTCAACATTCACAATGTCAAATCAATATTTTTACACTCATTATAAAACGTAGTTCTTATACTCATTATAATCAGTATTGTAGATATTGATATTTTTAGTATAAATTTGGTCGTGGAATTCATTGATGCCTGTCAAAGCATGGAGCAAGCGGAGCTTAGGGCTTGCATTGCCGGTCTCTACATAGGTATTTCTCTTCATAATCATGTAATTTTAGAGACTGATTGTGCTTTTGTGGTAGCGTCTCTTGCATCGGGGGACTATGACAGGTCTGCTATGCGTGACCTAAAGATGAAAGCGTTGAGCATCTCGAAGTTGATCAACAATCTTCAATTGTCAAAGATTAGCCGTTCGGCCAATAAGGTGGCACACTTAATCGCTAAGTATAGCTTTGACAATAGATTAGATGGTATTCTTGTAAATAACGTACCTCCCTGTGTGGTGAATATTGTATCGAATGACTGTACTGGTGTGGCTGGTTAATTAATATAAGATGGTGTTCAAAAAAAGTATAAATTTGGCCAAACACTTTGCAAACGGTTGACGGGAGTAAAAAGGACCAGAGGGAGTATCATGCATGCGGAGTAGGCAAAAAAATTGCTTGTCTAAAACAAAGGCAAAAAAATTGCTCATTTATATCCGGTCGAAGTGTCAAAGGGTGCAACCGGGCGAGGGAGGGAAGGTCGTGGGAGGCGCAACGTTTGACGGAATTAAGTGAAGTTACATCCACGCGCCGGCATGGCGTGCGAACAGGCAGAAGCTATACCATCAGGCCTACGATATGGGTTGCTACCTCTTGAGCATTGCGTTGGATTTCCCTGAAGAGGAGAGGATGATGCAGCAAAGTAGTGTAAGTATTTCCCTTAGTTTTTGAGAACCAAGGTATCAATCCAGTAGGAGGCTACACTCGAGTCCCTTGTACCTACACAAAGAGAGGGGGAGAACATTGTATTGAGATCCAAAAAGAGAGAAGAAGCTATCTAGCTACTAACTATGGACCCGTAGGTCTGAGGTGAACTACTCACACTTCATCGGAGAGGCTTGGATGATGATGTAGGAGCCCTCCGTGATCGATTACCCTTCCGGCGGAGCTCCGGAACAGGCCCCAAGATGGGACCTCGTGGATACAGAAAGTTGCAGTGGTGGAATTAGGTTTTTGGCTCCGTATCTGATCGTTTGGGGGTACGTAGGTATATATAGGAGGAAGGAGTACGTCGGTGGAGCTTCAAGGGGCCCACAAGGCAGGGGGCGCGCCCTAGGGGGGGGGCGCCCCCACCCTCGTGACCACCTTGTGGCTTTCTTGACGGGGGGGGGGGGGTCCAAGTCTCCTGGATCTTATCTGATGAGAAAATCACGTTCCCAAAGTTTTCATTCCGTTTGGACTCTGTTTGATATTTTGTTTCTCCGAAACACTGAAATAGGCAAAAAATAGCAATTCTGGGCTGGGCCTTCGGTTAATAGGTTAGTCCCAAAAATAATATAAAAGTGGAACATAAAGCCCAATATAGTCCAAAACAGTAGATAACATAGCATGGAGCAATCAAAAATTATAGATACGTTGGAGATGTATCATGGGTCTAGTAGACATGACATCTAGTGGGTCCCGCATAGTTCGAGAACTCTTTGGGGGCTTGCAGCCGTTTATCCATTGGGCAAGCCAGCAACCCCACGTCGTTCGCGCGCCCTACTCATCCCCGCCTTCTACCTTATAATAGTTCGCTCCCAGTCGTCCTGTCCTTTCACATTAGTTCGCTCCCAGTTTTTTTTGCGGGGTACAACAGTTCAACTTCTCCTAACCCTCCTCCAAAATCCATGGCCTCCCAAATCTCCATGGTCGCCGCTGAGTACCAGGTTAGAGCCATCACCGGCGATCAGTTCATCGTCATCTACACACGTGGATCCAAGATGGTGAAAGCATGGCTTGCTCGCTTCCTACGCATGTTCAACAGTTCAATGGATGAGTGGGTCGCTGGGCTAGATATTGAGTACACCATAGTCCTGGGACGAGAGAAGGATCTAAAGGACGAAGAGAGGAAGAAGCCCGCCATGATCCAGGTTTGCATACATAACGTTTGCTTGGTCTACCACACATGCCATGCCGACATTGAGTGCCAAGATTTTAAGAACTTCCTCAAGGACAAAAGAGTGAAATTCATTACTGTAGGCTTTAAGAACGACAGGGATGTCCTACGTCGGGTAGGTCTCCTTGTAGGCCAGCCCTTCGATCTCCAGAAGGCAAGCCTGGTGTCCTCCTCTCAACCTTCAATGCTGACCCTGGCAGCAGCCATGATTGATCCTTCGTACGCTAAACTGAAGAAACCTCATCACGAGTTTCATCATGCATGGAAGTCGAAGACATTAGATGAAGATCACATCCTGTACGCAGCAATGGATGACTACATTTGTGTAAATATCTACAAGGGTTGGATGAAGAAGCAGAGCCCAGTGTCCGGTTCAAGCAAAGACGTGTCGGCGAAGAGGAAGAGGAAGAGGGACGAGGACGAAGTCGAGGACGTGGACTCGGACTCCGAGTAGGTGGCAGTGCCGTCGCTCATGCTGGTTCTACTGCAGTGTCAAGTGGACTAGTTGCTTAGTTTATTTTCAAGGGTGTGTTGTGCTAAGGCCCCAACAGAACTATGTTTATGTTCTTTCTCGTTATTTGAACTCTTTAGTACGTAAAGTAGTACTAGTACTATGTCTTACTACTGTTCTTCTTGCAGTTGGTACTACTTCTCGTATCTTCATGTTCCTACTGTACTTAATACGTTCGTACTAGTAGTATAATTTGGGTCAGCCGATTTGTGAAAGAAGTTCGATGGAGCGAAGGAAGAAGACGACAGAAGAGGTGAAAGAAGCCCTTCTAGCCATCCATGTTGCATCAAACGGCCCACATGAGTCGATTGACCCAAATTGCCCCTTCAGATTGCAGGATCCACATGGCATTCAAGGTCTTGAAGGTAGATTCCGCGTCCGCACCCGGTTTGCGGGCTCGACGCGCTCGCGACTAGCTTCCGCCACGACAGCCACCATGCGCGCCTCCTCCACGCGGGCGGAGACGACAATGACACGCTAGTTCATCCTTGCCGGCGTGCTGGAGCACGCGCTCGTCCTCCTCTTTGTACGGTGCGTGCATAGACGCGACTCCACCAGCTGCTCGCGTGCTTGGCAGCGCGTCGACATCGCGAGGAGGGACTGCAGATGACGTGAGCGGGCGAGCCTTTGGTTTCACGGCACAGGGATGGCGGCGACACGGCGGTGATGGGCGAGAAATTGTTGGCCGGAGCAAGCGGGCGCCGACATGCGCAACGGCGGCGGCATATTGACGAGTGCGCGTGTGGGAGCTTACTTTAGTTTTATATATAAGGTTGGTCAAACTTAAATGAAAACCGTACTAGTACACGTAAACATTAGACTTAGGCAGCGCTTTTATTAGTTAGTACCACAACCACGATATGGAATCCCGTGCAAGCGCGTGAACCGCGGCCACGCGGTCGATCCGACGGTGCATCACCGTGTCGCGCTCGAAGGACATCCACCGAACCTTTTTGTGTGTGTGAAAACAATCCTTGAATATTACTCAACTTTTTTTCCTATGGAAGTTCTTGACGCTGCAATATTTCCATATATTTGAATTTAGCTCCAGTTCGTGTTTATTTAGATTTGGACGTTTTAGGTGCGTCGTAGTTTTTTTAATACTAATTTTGTGTGTGTGTGTGACTAAGAGAGAATGTGTGTACGTGTCCATATGTGTGTTGTGGCGGAAGGGCAATGTGGAGACGGTGTGCGTGTGATACAGACATAGAGAGGTGTGAATGTGCAGATGATCATGCATGAGTGAGACATAGACAGATGCCGATACATTGTGTATACATGAGAGAACGGTCTTCTAGTTTACTTGTGTGTGTGTGTGAGAGAGAGAGAGACAGAGAGAGGGAGAGAGAGACAGAGAGAGGAGCATCCGTAACACAACAACCATCTCTCTCAATTCGTCCGTCCCTTGCACGGTCGCATGCAAGACATGCATCAACGCGCACATTTTGACACCCTCACCCGGCCCCTGACCACCTCAAGGCCCGCACAATCTCTTCATGAATACCCATTTCTCTCCTTAGGTTTGTTTTCTCTAATATCTGACACACACACATGCACACACAGAGACACACACACACTCCCCCGAGCACACAATTCATCCCCATCCAAGGTTATACGGCGACCACTCTCGCTTGTGCTTCTTTGCACCCCAACATGCACAACACCTCAATCTTCAAAGAGGGCATCAACTAGATCGAAGACGACGACCACACCACGCTAGAGAATGCGGGGTCATTTGGAAGCAGGGTGATGTGACGACGGCTGACTGACTCCCCCCACCCCCCTCTCTCTCTCTCTTGCACAAAATTACCAATCCCTCTCTCCCCTGCACAAAATTGTCAATCCCTCAACCCACGAGATCCTTCCCCTCTCGTCCATGTTTTTCCAGCTCTCTCATCAAACATGTTGTCTCTTCTCCTTCCACGTATACAGAATCCAGATGCACACGCATCTCATGTATATTACATGTATCCATCTTTCTCACAGACCTAACTTCTTCCTCTCTCTTTCTCTCTCTATCTCTCTCTCTGTCTCGTTAGGTTTGTCTCCTACTCTCTCATCCACACACATACAATCTTTCCCGCCCTATCTGCTCCATCTTCAAAAGCTCTCTCTATACGTTTCATTCACACATTGGGATATGTCAAAATGTTGCTTCTATAATGGCTGATGTAGAGTTATGGTTGTTTTTGTTGCATCCTACAAAGTAATAACTATGAAATGCATTTAGATTCTCATTTGACTGGGATTATGTGAGTTTGAGCATGTTGTGAAGTACTATAGACCTTGTATACATCTTGGGATTCGACAATGATTGTAACTATTGAATTGTATAGACCATTACATTTGAAGTCAATAGCCTAATATATTTATTTCACAATTTCAACAAATGATTAGTTCACTACAAACTAAGAAAACAAATGTGTTCTCCCTCCGTTTTTATTTAAGTCCGCATATTAGCATTGGTCAAAGTCAAGTTTTGTAAACTCTCAGAAAGCTTATAACAAATAAATACAATTAGATTCATTATTGAATGTACTTTCACATCATACATATTTGTTATGGTAAATGTTTATATTTTTCTATAAACTTGGTCAAACTTTAGGAAGTTTGACTTCGGTCAAACCTAATATGCAGAGTTTACCACTACTACTCGCTAGTTGCTTAGCTGAATCACTCAACACGCCACATGGGGAGTCCAGTGTCATAAAATTTTGAGGTCGGCGGGAAAATCTCCCGCGACCCTGATTCGAGCAGTGGGAAGTTACCATCATAGCCTTCGGAACAGGCCTACGGATGACGCTTGGTAGGGGGCTGTTTTCGTTACTTCAGGTTCACCCTACCCAGCCAACCCCACCCCGACACCCAGAGTATTACACCTGAATACTCCCCATTTTCTATCCCCACTGCAAAATAGACTTCTCCATGGCACCGCAGCCTTCGTGCTCCTCCCCTTTACATAGGGCACTCGTCCACCACAGCGCATCTGCCTCATCGACGACCTCGTACACCGCACTGGAGCTGGTCCACCGTCGTCGTCGTACACGGAGCCTCTTCCCTGGCATCGTCTTCCACGGTCTCGGATCTGCTTCCCGGAAGCCGACGCCAAGCGCAGAAGTACCACCGTCGTGGACAATGAACTGACTCCCGTTGCCGACCATGACTCACAGAGGCCGCCGCGACCATCGTTCTCCTTCTCGATTGGTAATGTGTGTATTGAATCACTTAGCAGTACACGTGCAGTTCCAATTTTGTTCATACCCACCCTTCAAATTTCCTGGGTGCTATTATTCCCATAAAAGTAATTGGTTATAGCCTCCATTGTCCAACAGAATATCATCTTGTAATTGTGCGTCGCTCCTGTATCGCGCTGTGCTTGGGTAGGTTTTTCATCTGCAACCAGTAGTGTGGCAAATGATGGAAATGTTTTTAGAACTAGCAAGATGCCCATGCGTTGCACGCATCAAGATGCATTTGTATGAGTAGTTTATCTTGTGGGAGAAAAGGATGAACAAGGGAAGGCCTTATTTGCAAATCTGGAGAGGGGTATGGCCATCTTTTTGCAAAATTCCCATTTGTTTCCTTCCTATCTGTCAGATATAAATTGGACGACCTATATTGCAAGAAAAAAGTATAGAGAAAAAAGTAGACAGTAAAGGAAGTAGAGATAAATATTAAATATTAAACATAAAATAAATATAACAGTAGAGAAGAGATTAGAGATAGCAGAGACGCCCGAAAAGGATCGTGCGCGCGCGGGAAAAAGCGGCCGGGCATGTGCTAGTTTTGGCGCGCGGTGTCCGACGTGCTTTATAAAATCCAACGCCCTCCCACCGCTCTGTGCCTTGCCACCGCTCTCTCCCCGCTCTATGCCTCGCCACCGCTCTCTCCCCGCTATTTTTCGCCTCACCGCCGCCGTGCCACCATGCCGCCGTGCCGTCGGGAAACTTGGGGATACCACGGCGTCCGTGCGCGCCCCTCTGGCGGCTTCTCCGCCGAGATCCGGTTCCACAGGATGCGCCTCGGCCTCGGCAATTTCGACACTGCCAATGAGGCCGCCCGCACGTACGATGTGGCGGTGTGGAGCCTCCGATGGCCTCATAGAACATTGAACTTCCCCAACATGCCGACGCGGGAGCGGGCGCAGGAGCTCGCGCCTCTGCCGCGGCTTAGCACCGACAAGGATCGTCGCGACAACCGGAGGCGGGATCACCATCTCGGCATCGCTGAGATGGACGAGGAAGCCATGGCGCTGTGGCGCCAGCACTTCCTGTAGGACATCATCAACGAGCGCGAGTTCTACGCGCAAAGGAGGGCGGAGAGGGATAAGAGGAGGGCGAAGCGAGCCTCCTATCTCGAGGACAAGCGTAGGCGAAAAGCGGACGCTCAATTCAACATGAGGCTAGGAGCAGCGTCGCCCTGGGAATCCAACAATGATCGGTATCTTCACGCCTACAGTTAGACGTCGGAGGAGGACATCACCGAGGAGGAGTCGGACGGCGAGGAGTAGTTGAATTATATTTTTTATCTATCTATGCTGAGAACTATCCTCTACTCTCTAGTATCTACTTCTCGATCTCAACACTGTAAACGCTTTTTTAAAGCGCCATGCGTTGTGATTCTATTGGAGATGCTAACATGGCAGATGAGTGCTTTAATGTTGCCCACAATATGCGCGAGTATTACTAGTAGTATATTTTTCTTGCCATGTTGAGATTTTAAAACCACGAGTGCGAACATGCAGAGGAGCAATGAAGACCCACTACAAGAAATATGTCAACTTATGACCTTCTGTCAGTGATCCTCGAAGAATTGGTCATAAATCTATGACCATTTTAGACCAATTGGTCAAAAGCTGTTCAGGGGGCTCCAAACCCTGAACCATTGCGACCATTTTGGTCAGAAAGGTCATAATTTCCTTACACGAAATGGTCACAAAGCAAACAGTGCTAGTCTACTGCCTTATTTCTAGCTGATCATGAACAATATAGATGGTCATAGCCTTGTAGATTATGGTGGGTTGTGATGACTAGGCGCCATCTCATCAGTTTTGCCTATGTGTCATGTCCATGTGGCAGTTTTTGCCCTAGGTTGTGAAGCAACCTATATTTCCATCATTCCCAAAATTCCCAAAAAAATCTCATAAATTCTTTGGGTCATATCTTCATCAAATATGTAAAAATCCCTCCTTGCCTAGTTCAAAACTAATTCAACAATATTCATTTTCCTATTATGTTCACAACAACACTTTATGAAGGAAGTGCTATTTATATATTCTTTATTGCCCTAGAAATTTTTGGGCACTCTTTCCTATCCAAATCATTACCGCATGACAAAATTCAGCTCCATTCTCTTAGCAAATCTTCCTCGGCAAATTTCCAAAGTTTTTGTCCACCTAGAAGCATTGTGAAGTAAGTACCTTTTTTATGAAGGAAATATGCCCTAGAGGCAATAATAAAGTTATTATTTATTTCCTTATATCACGATAAATGTTTATTATTCATGCTAGAATTGTATTAACCGGAAACATAATACATGTGTGAATACATAGACCAAAAGAGTGTCACTAGTATGCCTCTACTTGACTAGCTCGTTAATCAAAGATGGTTATGTTTCCTAACCATGAACAAAGAGTTGTTATTTGATTAACGAGGTCACATCATTAGTTGAATGATCTGATTGACATGACCCATTCCATTAGCTTAGCATCCGATCGTTTAGTATGTTGCTATTGCTTTCTTCATGACTTATACATGTTCCTATAACTATGAGATTATGCAACTCCCGTTTACCGGAGGAACACTTTGGGTACTGCCAAACATCACAACGTAACTGGGTGATTATAAAGGAGTACTACAGGTGTCTCCAATGGTAGATGTTGGGTTGGCGTATTTCGAGATTAGGGTTTGTCACTCCGATTGTCGGAGAGGTATCTCTGGGCCCTCTCGGTAATACACATCACATAAGCCTTGCAAGCATAATAACTAAGATGTTAGTTATGAGATGATGTATTACAGAACGAGTAAAGATACTTGCCAGTAACGAGATTGAACTAGGTATTGGATACCGACGATTGAATCTCGGGCAAGTAACATACCGATGACAAAGGGAACAACGTATGTTGTTATGCGGTCTGACCGATAAAGATCTTCGTAGAATATGTAGGAGCCAATATGGGCATCCAGGTCCCGCTATTGGTTATTGACCGGAGACATGTCTCGGTCATGTCTACATTGTTCTCGAACCGTGGGGTCCGCACGCTTAACGTTACGATGACCGTTATTATGAGTTTATGCATTTTGATGTACCGAAGGTTGTTCGGAGTCCCGGATGTGATCACGGACATGACGAGGAGTCTCGAAATGGCCGAGACATAAAGATTGATATATTGGAAGCCTATTTTTGGACACCGGAAGTGTTCCGGGTGAAATCGGGATTTTACCGGAATACCGGGAGGGTTACCGGAACCCCCCGGGAGGCTAATGGGCCTATTGGGCCTTAGTGGAAAAGAGAAAAGGGGCAGCCCACAGCTGGCCGCGCCCCCCCTTCCCCAAGTCCTAGTAGGTCTAGGAGAAGGGGCCGGCCCCCCTCTCTCTCCTTTCCCCCTTGAGAGTCCTAGTTGGAATAGGATTGAGGGGGGGAGTCCTACTCCCGGTAGGAGTAGGACTCCTCTCGCGCCCTCTCCCTAGCCGGCCGAACCCCCTCCCCCTGCTCCTTTATATACGGGGGCAGGGGGCACCCCATAGACACACAAGTTGATCATTGTTGATCGTTCCTTAGCCGTGTGCGGTGCCCCCTGCCACCAAATTCCACCTCGGTCATATCGTTGTAGAGCTTAGGCGAAGCCCTGCGTCGGTAGTACATCAAGATCGTCACCACGCCGTTGTGCTGACGGAACTCTTCCTCGACGCTTTGCTGGATCGGAGCCCGAGGACCGTCATCGAGCTGAACGTGTGCTAAGAACTCGGAGGTGCCGGAGTAACGGTGCTTGGATCGGTCGGATCGGGAAGAAGACGTACGACTACTTCCTCTACGTTGTGAGATCGCTTTCGCAGTCGGTCTGCGTTGGTACATAGACAATACTCTCCCCCTCGTTGCTATGCATCACCATGATCTTGCGTGTGCGTAGGAAAATTTTCGAAATTACTACGTTCCCCAACATTTTATATCTCTAAATGACATGAAATTTATACAGTTCCTTCATATGCCCAAATTATCACCCTCCTCCAAATTGAAGCTCAGTCAAATCATCTATGTGAGCCCAGGTTCAATTTATATTTTATGGCCAAATTGGCACATTGCAAAGCAAGTGTTATATAGACCCCGCCTATTACCCTCAAACTTTTCGGGCACTCTTCCATACCCAAATCATTGCCACATGATAATATTCAGCTCAATTTTCCTAGTAAATCTTTCTCGGGATAGTTCCAAAGTTTCTACCTCGAGAGAAGCTTTGTGAAGTAAGTACTAGCTAGGCTTACCCAAATGATCTAAAAATTTACCAGCGCATGACCATACCTAAGTAACTTACCTACACCAATTTTGAGCTCATTTCATTCATCCAATCTCTCTCACTAGTTTTCCCATGTTTCTGTCCATAGAAGAGCATTGTGAAGGAAGTACTACTTTGGCATGTCCAAATGGTATCAATTTTCTACAATGCTTTCCTATGCCCAAATAACCATCCTCCACAAAATTTCAGCTCAATCCATTCATTATTTTGAGCCCAGCTTCAACATTCATATTTTTGTCCAGCGTGGTACTTTGCAAAGCAAGTACCACCTAGGATCCTACTTTTGATGTAAAAATTTGTGAAGACATTCTCCTTAGTAGATTATCATCCTCAGCCAGAACTCACGCCCATTGGCCATGCGCATTTTCCGTACCGCTAATCAAACACTTGGCTGCTAATTCATGTTTGAGCATCGATCGGTCTCCTCGTGAGAATCTTATGTTGTAATTTTCTTCCTAGCACCAACCTGGGGAGTGCCCAACCCACTAGACATGCCTAGGCCGCCCAGAACACATGGCAACATTACGGTCACGTGGTGACCACGCGACGGCCATGCGAGTTTACGCACTCTAGAGTTGGGGCCCTCGGCCACCGCCCAAACCTCGACGTATCGCCACCAAACCATGTATTTATGATTAAATATGTTCTTATGTAACTAGAAATGATTTTGGGAAAAAATAAATAGCAAACTATGAGGCAGTTGCAGTTCAAATTTGACCCGCTTCCAACTAAATCGGCGGAAATTTGTCTTTTTCACGAGAGGTGGATCAAATTTTTTTACACCCAACCATTTTGTCAATTGTGCATTAAATATGGCCTAGTATTTTATAAAAATATTTGGTCCAATTTTGCAACAATTATTGGGTAGTTCCTTCACAAAAAAACCTCCTTTCGGGCACTCGAAAAATGGAAAATGGTTTTTTCGTCCAACGAAAATGAAAACTTCCTTAGGCAACATTGTTTGCCATTCCAATATGCACCCATGTGCACAATATGAGATAATTTGAACAAACTATGCCATGAATGCGGCCATAAGATTGATCATTTGGCTTGAAAGCCATGAATCTTCACACATGATAGCTCATTTCTGAGAACAGTTTTTTAAAATAATTATCGTATTACAAGTTTATTATTTTTCCTGGAAACTTGGTCATATATAATGACACAATGCGAAGGTTTTCCAATTTTTTGATTTTTTTGAATTTTTTATGCCCGTTTCAAAATGTGGTCAAAACGGCGAGCTTGACCGTTCCTAGCAAGCAGTTTAATCTTGGAATTTTTTTGGTGTTTCTCTGATTAAATAGATACTTATGTACCTAAAAATGATTTTTGTAAAAAATGAAGAGCAAACTATGAGGTAGCTACAGTTCAAATTTGACCCGCTTCCAGCTGAATCGACGAGAATTTATCTTTTTCACCGAAGGTGGATCAAAACTTTTCACACCCAACCATTTGGTCAATTGTGCATTAAACATGGCCTAGTATTTTAGAAAATTGATTTAGTCCAATTTCGCAACAAATATATGGTAGGTCCTTCACAAAAAAAAACTCATTTCGGGCACTCGAAAAATGGAAAATGAATTTTCCGTGCAAAGAAAATGAAAACTCCCTTAGGCAACATAAAATAGTTGCCGTATTACAAGTTTGTTATTTTTCCTAGGAACTTGGCCACATATAATGACACAATGCGAAGGTTTTCCAATTTTTTGATTTTTTTTGAATTTTTTATGCCCGTTTCGAAATGCGATGAAAATAGCGGGTTTGACCGTTCCTAGCTAGTGGTTGAATCTTGGAAAAACTTTTGATGGTTCTCTGATTAAATAGATACTTATGTATCTAGAAATGATTTTTTGAAAAAATAAAGAGCAAACTATGAGGCAGCTGCAGTTCAAATTTGACCCGCTTCCTACTGAATCGGCGGGAATTTGTCTTTTTCACCAGAGGTGGATCAAGGCTTTTGACACCCAACCATTTGGTCAATTGTGAATCAAATATGGCCTAGTATTTTATAAAAATGATCTGGTCCAATTTTTGCAACAAATATATGGTAGGTCCTTCACAAAAAGAACTCAATTCGGGCACTCGGAAAATGGAAAATGAATTTTCCGTGCAAAGAAAATAAAAAGTCCCTTAGGCAACATTGTTTGGAATTCCAATATGCACCCTTGTGCACAATATAAGATCATTTGAACAAACTATGCCATGAATGTGGCCATAAGATTGATCATTTGGCTTGAAAGCCATGAATCTTCACGCATGATAGCTCATTTCTTAGAACACTTTTTTAAAATAATTGCCGTATTAAAAGTTTGTTATTTTTCCTGGAAACTTGGTCACATATAATGACATAATGCGAAGGTTTTCCAATTTTTTGATTTTTTAAAAAAATTTATGCCCGTTTCAAAATGCTGTCAAAACGGCGGGAATGACAGTTCCTAGCTAGTGGTTTAATCTTGAATTTTTTTAGTGTTTATCTGATTAAATAGATACTTATGTACCTAGAAATGATTTTTGTAAAAAATAAATAGCAAACTATGAGGCAGCTGCAGTTCAAATTTGACCCGCTTCCAGCTGAATCGGCGGAAATTTCTCTTTTTCACGAGAGGTGGATCAAAACTTTTTACACCCAACCATTTGGTCAATTGTGCATTAAATATGTCCTAGTATTTTAGAAAATTAATTTGGTCCAATTTTGCAACAATTATTTGGGAGGTCCTTCACAAAAAAAACTCCTTTTGGGCACTCGAAAAATGGAAAATGGTTTTTTTTGTCCAACGAAAATGAAAAATTCCTTAGGCAACATTGTTTGCCATTCCAATATGCACCCTTGTGCACAATATGAGATCATTTGAACAAACTATGCCATGAATGTGGCCATAAGATTGATCATTCGGCTTGAAAGCCATGAATCTTCACGGTGTCCGTCGTTGCCGCTGTGTTGCATTGCGGGATCCATCATCGCCACTGTGTTGCATCACAGGATCCTCGTCACCGCTGCGTGCTTCATCGCAGCACCCGTCGCCCTCACATTGCGCTATAGTGAAACTTCATCGGCAGCCATTGGATGCTGTAGTGGAGCTTCGACGGGGTAGCCGATGTTGCTATGGTGCACCGCCGTGCAGCGGTGGCACTGCAGTGAAGCCTCACCGGTGGCCGGTGGGAGTGCTACCGAAGTTTCAATGAAGCGCCCGTGGAGCTGCAGTGAAGCACCACTGCAGTTGAAGTGAAGCATCGCCGGAGCTGCAGTGAAGCGCCACCGGGTTTGTTGAAGCTCCGACGAGGGCGGAGCTGCAGCGAAGCGCCGCCAGGGTCGTTGAAGTTCCAGTGCGCGGTGCTGCCATGGAGCTGCTGCATGCTGCTGCCATGGGAGTTGCCCGATTCAGTGGCTACGGTGCGTTTGATCGAACGGCTCTCCAGGCAGCTTATTTTTGGCTAAAATCATTCGGATGATTTGTAGTAACCGCCTATTTTTAATCAATTGCGACCAATTTAGATGGTCATAACGTCATACTGCATTCTGATTCGTCCGCGGACGCCTCACGCGGATCATGCATCAAATACCGTTGGATGCTCGCGGATCCAACGGCAGTCATCAACCCTTCCACACCAACCCCGAAACCCTAGCTATGTCGTCGTGGTCATTTTCCATCCACCCCGCCTCCTTTCTTTCCCTCCTCGCGCTGCCAATTCCCCTCGCTCTCTTCTCCTTCCTAGCTCTCGCGGCATCCCATCGATCCACGGCCAGATCCACCGCCCACCCCGACCCACTCTGATCCATCCCCCCTCGTCTCCGCCGCCCGGTTGCGCCACGGCCGCCGTCCGCGGCCCCTCCTCGTCCTCCGCATAGCCGCCGTATGCGGCCCTTCATCCCCTCCCCTCTTTCCCGCTCGACTCACTTGCCGCCGCCCCCTCCCACGCTCGATCCTCGCGAGGACGTAGCAGTCGACCCCGACAAGGATGGCGGAGGCGAGGTCGGCGCCCTCGTCGAGCGGCACGCGGCGCTGGTGGCGGGGTCTGGCCAGCGACGCCGAGATCTGCTGCGGCGTGACACCGACGCGGTCCATCACGGCCGCCTGCAGTTTCTGCACGCCCAGCGACGGTTGCACGATCACTGTGCCCAGGTCCACACTCTGCTCCCACTGCTTTTTTCTCTCTCTCGGCCGCTGCCGCCGCGTAGAATTTGATGCTGCCATGGTCGTTCCCTCGATTTGATAAGAGTGCCCTGCCCGGACGGCAGCCAGTGGTGCGGAGGTCGCCTGGAGCCGGAGCCGGCACCAGTGCCATGCCTTCCCAGAGCTCGAGTGGATGCACTTATCGCTGCTTGATCTGTAAGTGTTGGGTCTGTAGCTAGAAGAAGCTAGGGTTCTTGATTCCTGCTGCTATCGAGATTCAGGCAGGGGGTGGTCTTAGATTTTTTTATCGCAATATAGTCTAGTGCGGAGTACTCCTTGCTCCAACGAAAGGATTGCATCAGCCATTGGTAGCGTCTCCCTCCGTCCTCTGCTCAGTAGGAGCAAGATGGAGTCGCTGGAGCAGAGCAGTGGAGTCTGCATTTTGTTCTTCTGTTAGACAGTCATCCATATGCTGTACCAATTCTTAGTTCAGAGATAGGGATGTATAAATGGTTGCCGATCTCTCCATGCATGGAATAGTAGCTTTTTATGTAGGATCCATTCCGTATAGATGAGTCACAACATTGATTTCTTGATCCATTTGGAAACTAAAAGAAAGTACAGAGAGGACGAACTTGTTGGTAGAACTTCATCATATTCAGCAGACGGAGTCCACGAGTGTAGCATTTTGTCTAGTACACCCAACACCACATGAGGATCCAATTCACTGTTAGAAAGTTAGAAATTGATATTATAGGTTCCTTATAGTGCAAACCAAAGCAGCTACTCCAACAACCATCAAATGAAACCATGTTTTTTAAAATTAAAGGGTCTGATTGATATTGGTCCTTCTTTTGACAGATATAATATGTATACTGACTTGTTATTTTCTTCTCTAGAAAGCACTACGGTGTCAACTTTGTGGTGGCCGACGCGACGACCATCGAGCACGACTTCTTCGCCAAGAACAACCTCAACATGGACATGACACCACAATACATCATGATGGAGCTCAGCTAGATGTACACATATTTTTTTACAACCTCAGCGTGCATCAACCTCAGCGTGCATATTTTTTTAACAATGCACCAAAGTTTCTTGTTTCTGCTGTGAAAGTAATGTAAATGGTGTTACACAGTTCTGAATAAAAATGCAAATAACTTGTGAATGTCAATCTCACGTGAGTCAGTCAATGAACTTATAATATCAGTCTCTTAGAGTTGTTGTTTTGGCAACCTAATACTGTTGTAAAAGCAACCGATTCATGATAAGACTTGGTGAGGCTGATGCACATAGCTACTTTCAGTACCTTATTCAGTGTTAATCCCAGAGTCCTGAATTTGGGGACAGGCAGGGGTCCATTAGGAACATGGCAGTTAATTTACATAATCCTTGACCTCCTCCTGCAATATCTCTTTTAAGGAAATATGCCCTAGAGGCAATAATAAAGTTATTATTTATTTCCTTATATCATGATAAAGGTTTATTATTCATTCTAGAATTGTATTAACCGGAAACATAATACATGTGTGAATACATAGACAAACAGAGTGTCACTAGTATGCCTCTACTTGACTAGCTCGTTAATCAAAGATGGTTATGTTTCCTAACCATGGACAAAGAGTTGTCATTTGATTAACGGGATCACATCATTAGTTGAATGATCTGATTGACATGACCCATTCCATTAGCTTAGCACCCGATCGTTTAGTATGTTGCTATTGCTTTCTTCATGACTTATACATGTTCCTATGACTATGAGATTATGTAACTCCCGTGTGCCGGAGGAACACTTTGTGTGCTACCAAACATCACAACGTAACTGGGTGATTATAAAGGTGCTCTACAGGTGTCTCCAAAGGTACATGTTGGGTTGACGTATTTCGAGATTAGGATTTGTCACTCCGATCGTCGGAGAGGTATCTCTGGGCCCTCTCGGTAATGCACATCACTTAAGCCTTGCAAGCAATGCAACTAATGAGTTAGTTGCGAGATGATGTATTACAGAACGAGTAAAGAGACTTGCCAGTAACGAGATTGAACTAGGTATTGGATACCGACGATCAAATCTCGGGCAAGTAACATACCGATGACAAAGGGAACAACGTATGTTGTTATGCGGTCTGACCGATAAAAATCTTTGTAGACTATGTAGGAGCCAATATGGGCATCCAGGTCCCGCTATTGGTTATTGACCGGAGACATGTCTTGGTCATGTCTACATTGTTCTCGAACCCGTAGGGTCCGCACGCTTAAGGTTTTGATGACAGTTATATCATGAGTTTATATGTTTTGATGTACTGAAGGTTGTTCGGAGTCCCAGATGTGATCACGGACATGACGAGGAGTCTTGAAATGGTCGAGACATAAAGATTGATATATTGGAAGCCTATGTTTGGATATCAAAAGTGTTCCGGGTGAAATCGGGATTTTACCGGAGTACCGGGAGGTTACCGGAACCCCCCGGGGAGCTATATGGGCCTTAGTGGGCCTTAGTGGAAGAAGAGGAGAGGCGGCCAGGGCTGGGCCACGCCCCCCTCCCCCCTAGTCCGAATAGGACAAGGAGAGTGGGGGCCGGCACCCTCTCCTTCTCTCTCCCTCTTTTCCCACCTCACGAATCCTATTCCAACTAGGATTGGGGGAGAAGTCCTACTCCCGGAGGGAGTAGGACTCCTCCTGGCGCGCCCTATTGTGGCCGGCCGGCCTCCCCCTCTTGAACCTTTATATACGGAGGCAGGGGCACCCCAGAGAGACACAAGTTGATCCACGTGATCATATTCTTAGCCATGTGCGGCGCCCCTGCCACCATAGTCCTCGATAATATTGTAGCGGTGCTTAGGCGAAGCCCTGCGACAGTAGTACATCAAGATCGTCACCACGCCGTCGTGCTGACGGAACTCTTCCCCGACACTTTGCTGGATCGGAGTCCGGGGATCGTCATCGAGCTGAACGTGTGCTAGAACTCGGAGGTGCCGTAGTTTCGGTGCTTGTTCGGTCGGGCCGTGGAGACGTACGACTACATCAACCAAACGCTTCCGTTGTCGATCTACAAGGGTACGTAGATCACACTCTCCCCTTTCGTTGCTATGCATCACCATGATCTTGCGTGTGCGTAGGAATTTTTTTGAAATTACTACGTTCCCCAACAGTGGTATTAGAGCCAGGTTTTATGTGTTGAAGTTATATGCACGAGTAGAACACAAGTGAGTTGTGGGCGATATAAGTCATACTGCTTACCAGCATGTCATACTTTGGTTCGGCGGTATTGTTGGACGAAGCGGCCCGGACCAACATTACGCGTACGCTTACGCGAGACCGGTTCTCCCGACGTGCTTTGCACATAGGTGGCTTGCGGGTGACAGTTTCTCCAACTTTAGTTGAACTGAGTAAGGCTACGCTCGGTCCTTGCGAAGGTTAAAACAGCACCAACTTGACAAACTATTGTTGTGATTTTGATGCGTAGGTAAGATTGGTTCTTGCTTAAGCCCATAGCAGCCACGTAAAACTTGCAACAACAAAGTAGAGGACATCTAACTTGTTTTTGCAGGGCATGTTGTGATGTGATATGGTCAAGACATGATGCTAAATTTTATTGTATGAGATGATCATGTTTTGTAACCAAGTTATCGGCAACTGGCAGGAGCCATATGGTTTTCACTTTATTGTATGCAATGCAATCGTGCTGTAATGCTTTACTTTATCACTAAGGGTAGCGATAGTCATGGAAGCATAAGATTGGCGAGACGACAACGATGCTACGATGGAGATCAAGGTGTCGCGCCGGTGACGATGGTGATCATGACGGTGCTTCGGAGATGGAGATCACAAGCACAAGATGATGATGGCCATATCATATCACTTATATTGATTGCATGTGATGTTTATAGTTTATGCATCTTATCTTGCTTTGATTGACGGTAGCATTATAAGATGATCTCTCACTAAATTATCAAGATAAAAGTGTTCTCCCTGAGTATGCACCGTTGCCAAAGTTCATCGTGCCCAGACACCATGTGATGATCGGGTGTGATAAGCTCTACGTCCATCTACAACGGGTGCAAGCCAGTTTTGCACACGCAGAATACTCAGGTGAAACTTGACGAGCCTAGCATATGCAGATATGGCCTCGGAACACTGAGATCGAAAGATCGAGCGTGAGTCATATAGTAGATATGATCAACATAGTGATGTTCACCATTGAAAACTCCTCCATTTCACATGATGATCGGTTATGGTTTAGTTGATTTGGATCACATGATCACTTAGAAGATTAGAGGGATGTCTATCTAAGTGGGAGTTCTTAAGTAATATGATTAATTGAACTTAAATTTATCATGAACTTAGTACCTGATAGTATCTTGCTTATGTATGTTTGATTGTAGATAGATGACCCGTGCTGTTGTTCCGTTGAATTTTAATGCGTTCCTTGAGAAAGCAAAGTTGAAAGATGATGGTAGCAATTACACGGACTGGGTCCGTAACTTGAGGATTATCCTCATTGCTGCACAGAAGAATTACGTCCTGGAAGCACCGCTGGGTGCCAGGCCTGCTGCTGGAGCAACACCAAATGTTATGAACGTCTGGCAGAGCAAAGCTGATGACTACTCGATAGTTCAGTGTGCCATGCTTTATGGCTTAGAATCGGGACTTCAACGACATTTTGAATGTCATGGAGCATATGAGATGTTCCAGGAGTTGAAGTTAATATTTCAAGCAAATGCCCAGATTGAGAGATATGAAGTCTCCAATAAGTTCTATAGGTGCAAGATGGAGGAGAACAGTTCTGTCAGTGAGCATATACTCAAAATGTCTGGGTATAATAATCACTTGATTCAGATGGGAGTTAATCTTCCAGATGATTGCGTCATTGACAGAATTCTCCAATCACTACCACCAAGCTACAAGAGCTTCGTGATGAACTATAATATGCAAGGGATGAATAAGACTATTCCCGAGCTCTTCACAATGCTGAAAGCTGCGGAGGTAGAAATCAAAAAGGAGCATCAAGTGTTGATGGTCAACAAGACCACAAGTTTCAAGAAAAAGGGCAAAGGGAAGAAGAAGGGGAACTTCAAGAAGAACAGCAAGCAAGTTGCTGCTCAAGAGAAGAAACCCAAGTCTGG
The DNA here is from genome assembly GCA_034509565.1 of Triticum monococcum. NCBI lineage: Eukaryota > Viridiplantae > Streptophyta > Magnoliopsida > Poales > Poaceae > Triticum > Triticum monococcum. The sequence goes on along the minus strand of CM067845.1, from coordinate 87,475,219 downwards.
ACCTAAGCCTGAAACTGAGTGCTTCTACTGCAAGCAGACTGGTCACTAGAAGCGGAACTGCCCTAAGTATTTGGCGGATAAGAAGGATGGCAAGGTGAACAAAGGTATATGTGATATACATGTTATTGATGTGTACCTTACTAGAGCTCGCAGTAGAACCTGGGTATTTGATACTGGTTCTGTTGCTAATATTTGCAACTCGAAACAGGGACTACGGATTAAGCGAACACTGGCAAAGGACGAGGTGACAATGCGCGTGGGAAACGGTTCCAAAGTCAATGTGATCGCGGTCGGCACGCTACCTCTACATCTACCTTCGGGATTAATATTAGACCTAAATAATTGTTATTTGGTGCCAGCGTTGAGCATGAACATTATATCTGGATCTTGTTTAATGCGAGACGGTTATTCATTTAAATCAGAGAATAATGGTTGTTCTATTTATATGAGTAATATCTTTTATGGTCATGCACCTTTGAAGAGTGGTCTATTTTTGATGAATCTCGATAGTAGTAACACACATATTCATAATGTTGAAGCCAAAAGATGCAGAGTTGATAACGATAGTGCAACTTATTTGTGGCACTGCCGTTTAGGTCATATCGGTGTAAAGCGCATGAAGAAACTCCATACTGATGGACTTTTGGAACCACTTGATTATGAATCACTTGGTACTTGCGAACCGTGCCTCATGGGCAAGATGACTAAAACACCGTTCTCCGATACTATGGAGAGAGCAACAGATTTGTTGGAAATCATACATACAGATGTATGTGGTCCAATGAATATTGAGGCTCGTGGCGGATATCGTTATTTTCTCACGTTCACAGATGACTTAAGTAGATATGAGTATATCTACATAATGAAACATAAGTCTGAAACATTTGAAAAGTTCAAAGAATTTCAGAGTGAAGTTGAAAATCATCGTAACAAGAAAATAAAGTTTCTATGATCTGATCGTGGAGGAGAATATTTGAGTTATGAGTTTGGTATACATTTGAAATAATGTGGAATAGTTTCGCAACTCACGCCACCCGGAACACCACAGCGTAATGGTGTGTCCGAACGTCGTAATCGTACTTTACTAGATATGGTGCGATCTATGATGTCTCTTACTGATTTACCGCTATCGTTTTGGGGTTATGCTTTAGAGACGGCCGCATTCACATTAAATAGGGCACCATCAAAATCCGTTGAGACGACACCTTATGAACTATGGTTTGGCAAGAAACCAAAGTTGTCGTTTCTTAAAGTTTGGTGCTGCAATGCTTATGTGAAAAAGCTTCAACCTGATAAGCTCGAACCCAAATAGGAGAAATGTGTCTTCATAGGATACCCAAAGGAGACTGTTGGGTACACCTTCTATCACAGATCCGAAGGCAAGACATTTGTTGCTAAGAATGGATCCTTTCTAGAGAAGGAGTTTCTCTCGAAAGAAGTGAGTGGGAGGAAAGTAGAACTTGACGAGGTAACTGTACCTGCTCCCTTATTGGAAAGTAGTACATCACAGAAACCTGTTTCTGCGACACCTACACCAATTAGTGAGGACGCTAATGATAATGATCATGAAACTTCAGAACAAGATACTACTGAACCTCGTAGATCAACCAGAGTAAGATCCGTGCCAGAGTGGTACGGTAATCCTATTCTGGAAATCATGCTACTAGATCATGATGAACCTACGAACTATGAAGAAGCGATGGTGAGCCCAGATTCCACAAAATGGCTTGAAGCCATGAAATCTGAGATGGGATCCATGTATGAGAACAAAGTGTGGACTTTGGTTGACTTGCCCGATGATCGGCAAGCAATTGAGAATAAATGGATCTTCAAGAAGAAGACTGACGCTGACGGTAATATTACTGTCTACAAAGCTCGACTTGTCGCAAAAGGTTTTCGACAAGTTCAAGGGGTTGACTACGATGAGACCTTCTCACCCGTAGCGATGCTTAAGTCTGTCCTAATCATGTTAGCAATTGCCGCATTTTATGATTATGAAATTTGGCAGATGGATGTCAAAACTGCATTCCTAAATGGATTTCTGGAAGAAGAGTTGTATATGGTGCAACCAGAAGGTTTTGTCGATCCAAAGGGAGCTAACAAAGTGTGCAAGCTCCAGCGATCCATTTATGGACTGGTGCAAGCCTCTCGGAGTTGGAATAAACGCTTTGATAGTGTGATCAAAGCATTTGGTTTTATACAGACTTTCGGAGAAGCCTGTATTTACAAGAAAGTGAGTGGGAGCTCTATAGCATTTCTGATATTATATGTGGATGACATATTACTGATTGGAAATGATATAGAATTTCTGGATAGCATAAAGGGATACTTGAATAAGAGTTTTTCAATGAAAGACCTCGGTGAAGCTGCTTACATATTAGGCATAAAGATCTATAGAGATAGATCAAGACGCTTAATTGGACTTTCACAAAGCACATACCTTGACAAGATTTTGAAGAAGTTCAAAATGGATCAAGCAAAGAAAGGGTTCTTGCCTGTGTTACAAGGTGTGAAGTTGAGTCAGACTCAATGCCCGACCACTGCAGAAGATAGAGAGAAAATGAAAGATGTTCCCTATGCTTCAGCCATAGGCTCTATCATGTATGCAATGCTGTGTACCAGACCTGATGTGTGCCTTGCTATAAGTCTAGCAGGGAGGTACCAAAGTAATCCAGGAGTGGATCACTGGACAGCGGTCAAGAACATCCTGAAATAGCTGAAAAGGACTAAGGATATGTTTCTCGTATATGGAGGTGACAAAGAGCTCATCGTAAACGGTTACATTGATGCAAGCTTTGACACTGATCCGGACGATTCTAAATAGCAAACCGGATACGTTTTACATTAAACGGTGGAGCTGTCAGTTGGTGCAGTTCTAAACAAAGCGTCGTGGCGGGATCTACATGTGAAGCGGAGTACATAGCTGCTTTGGAAGCAGCAAACGAAGGAGTCTGGATGAAGGAGTTCATATCCGATCTAGGTGTCATACCTAGTGCATCGGGTGCAATGAAAATCTTTTGTGACAATACTGGTGCAATTGCCTTGGCAAAGGAATCCAGATTTCACAAGAGGACCAAACACATCAAGAGACGCTTCAATTCCATGCGGGATCTAGTCCAGGTGGGAGACATAGAGATTTGCAAGATACATACGGAGCTGAATGTTGCAGACCCGTTGACTAAGCCTCTTCCACGAGCAAAACATGATCAGCACCAAAGCTCCATGGGTGTTAGAATCATTACTGTGTAATCTAGATTATTGACTCTAGTGCAAGTGGGAGACTGAAGGAAATATGCCCTAGAGGCAATAATAAAGTTATTATTTATTTCCTTATATCATGATAAAGGTTTATTATTCATTCTAGAATTGTATTAACCAGAAACATAATACATGTGTGAATACATAGACAAACAGAGTGTCACTAGTATGCCTCTACTTGACTAGCTTGTTAATCAAAGATGGTTATGTTTCCTAACCATGGACAAAGAGTTGTCATTTGATTAACGGGATCACATCATTAGTTGAATGATCTGATTGACATGACCCATTCCATCAGCTTAGCACCCGATCGTTTAGTATGTTGCTATTGCTTTCTTCATGACTTATACATGTTCCTATGACTATGAGATTATGTAACTCCCGTGTGCCGGAGGAACACTTTGTGTGCTACCAAAGGTCACAACATAACTGGGTGATTATAAAGGTGCTCTACAGGTGTCTCCAAAGGTACATGTTGGGTTGACGTATTTCGAGATTAGGATTTGTCACTCCGATCGTCGGAGAGGTATCTCTGGGCCCTCTCGGTAATGCACATCACTTTTGCCTATTGTGATGTCCGTGCATCTACTGATGTGGCACACAATGTTTTTTTTCGGGTCATGTAATAACAACAATTACTTTCCAAACAATAACAAACGAAGCATTGGACATGGTATAGTTCACGCGCAAGCCCAACATTCCAAGTTCAACTTCCACATCAAACTCATGTTCACAGTTATCTGCACATTCATACATAATGTCCACAACCATGATTCACTTCAAAGCCAAAAAATGTGATGAGAGTTATAAAGAAAGAAAATCCTCTACTAGTTCCTGCTACCAGTGCGAGCACAACAAGTCAAGACCATGCGTAAATTAATTATATTTTAGTCTTTTTTGTGTTCTAAAATGCCTGCCAGCTCGCGGAAGGACGTGTTGCTGGCACACGCACGGATTCAATGAAGGCAGGCGGGGCAGTCTTAAGCTGGTTGCACACGGCGAGGAGGCGTGCTCAGCCGGGCCTGTAGCGAGTGCGGCCCTCTTGGCTGGCGCGCCGGTTCAATGCCTGCGCTATGAGAGGTCGCGTCCGTGTCAGAGCAATCACTCCCTCCAGTCCTTTTTTTGTTTGGGTATAACAAAATCTCGTTTTCCATTCACATTTTACAAGTAAAATTCATGGACAAACTTTCACCCAAAGTACGATGGGGACTAGTAAACCAGAATGGAGGTAGTAGTTTTTTTAATCAAAGAAGGGTTTCCCCTTCCGATTTTCATTACTGAAAACCAACATCTAAATCAAAACCATAGTATTTGCCCTAGAACTACCAGGTTCAACATCTCGCAACATAAACCCATACAACCTCCATCGCAAAAAAAACATACAACCATACGCCAAGGAGGTACGTAGTACTATGAATTCCATTTTCGCTCCATACCAATCGTTCTAAAAACTACTTACTACTTATAGCGCGCCAATGAAAATCGGAACTCTTAACCCCGCTAAAAAACGATATTTTAAACGTGGCTACCCAATCTGTGGCAACTGGCGAGCCACCGCGCTCCAAGTCGTTCACCTGTGGTCCCGACCATCAACTCCTACGGATCAAATTATCACGCGAGCTGACTATTCCTACAAAGGTGCTCCACCACGTACCCAGTACCCGCGAATGCAGCAATCGTGCACCTAGGGTTTTAGGGTTTATTTGTTAACATCGCCTTTACGTAACACTCATGTGTGCGAGACAGCGAGAGGCCGACTGCGTGCGTGCGCCTCTTCTCTTTGTATATGTACTCCACCATTTGTCTGGTGTCCAAAAAATTATAATAACTACTAGCAATGTGCCAATGCGTTGCCACACGATCAAAGTAGATTTATAAATATTCACCAATTTGATAGAAAAAAGTCTAGTTTTGAAATATGTATATCACTAAAAATATGTTATGTTTCACTCAAAATATATTCCTTTGGCAGTTTTGATGAGATAAGGGAGGAATGTTGTTGGTTTCAAGATTCGAGAAGTGGTATATGTCTAATTTCTACTCTTACTAGCAAGATGCCCATGCGTTGCACGGAACATCAAGATCTTGTGGGAGAAAAGGATGAACGAGGGAGGGCCTTATCTGCAAATGTGGTGAAGAGTGGGGGTAAATTGCCATATTTTCCTTCCTATCCGTCAGATATAAATCGGATGACCTACATTGCAGGATGGGAGGCCCACCATCATCACCAACTCTATTTTTATCCCTACTCTTATAAAAAGCATTGTCGGTGATGATCGTGTGCCTGCCATCCTGCAATATAGGCCGTGCGATCTATATCTGACGGATATGAAGGAAACTATGGCAATTTTGCAAAAAGATACCCACACCCCTCTCCACATTTGCAAATAAGGCCTTCCCTCGTTCATCCTTTTCCCCCACAAGATAAACTACTCATACAAATGCATCTTGATGTTCCGTGCAATGCATGGGCATCTTGCTAGTTGTTGCAAAAAGCCCATGTGTGTGTGAGAGAGAGAGGGAGAGTGGAGGAGGACGGAGTGCATGTGTGAGAAAGACACAAGGAGTGTGTGTGCGATAGGTATCAGCTTAAAATGAGGCGATAGTGTGTGTGTGCACGATCGAGAGGGCGTGTCCCAAGAAGGGAATAAAAATCTACATAGATACAAGGAGCGGGAGAGAGACATGTATGCGATGGTGGAAGCACGAGTGTGCGGGTGTATAAACCTATCTAGAGGCTAGCTAGTCGATAAATGTTTGTGAGAGAAATACGAGCCGGGGTGCGAAAGCGAGAGTTTTGTGTGTGTGTGAGAGAGACAGTAGTCGGGAAGGGGAGTGGAAATAGGAGTTGTGTGTGTGTGTGTCTGTGAGAGAGAGAGGAGATGGTAGTCGGGGTTGTCTGATCGGTAAACAAATGAATAATGTCAGTTTGGGATGGAGACGAAAAGGAGACCGCAACAAATGTTGTGTCTACAGGAGGTAGAGAGAGAGTAATTTTAGTGGTATGAGTCATATGTTGAGACATATAGGGTGTGTGAGAGAATCCCATAGAGAGGAAGACAAAGTGAAAGACGAGTGGAGACTGTGTGTGTGGCGGTGAAAAAGAAAGCTTAGGTACCGAGTGATACCAGAGAACAGTAGAGACGTGAGAGATAATGAAAACCATGTAATGTATAATGATAGGGAGAGTGTGACACTTCTCAAGGGAGACGTCGAGATACCATGTTTGTGAGGATAGGAGAAACATGAAGTGAGCATGCGGGTGAGCTGGAGAAAAGAGAGTGATAGCTACCTGAAGGAGCATGCATGCGAGAGAGATGGGTGTGAAAGGAGTGAACAAAAAAGGGATTCAAATATTTGAATTCGAGATGATGATACATGTAATCCATACTCAAACCAAAATTGATCTATCAAACATGCATACTCATCTGAATTCACGCACATCTATGTTATTTAATATGTAGATATTACTGATCCATACATTTTAGTAGAACATAATTTGGTTAATTTTTTTCGAATTCAACCTTAAGATTTCGAGATCGTTGTATTTGTAAATCATATTATACATATAAAGGAGCAGAATTCTTTGTTGTGCTTTTGAAAGTATATATAAAAAAATGATGTATATAGAATGTAATTCCAATTGAAAATGGATCCCACCTGAAAAAATAGAATGCAAACGAGATTCGAATTGAGTTGGCACGGTAAACATTCACTCTGCAAAATTTGAACAAAGCAGGGAAAGTCGCAGTAACCGTCCGAAACCAAAATCTGCGAGATGGAAATCACTACTGCCTATCCCTGCCACGCAAAGCCTATCTGCTAGATTTCTATAGGTTTCAATAGGGGTAGGTTTGTAATTTCACCCAAACATGACGTAACCACCTCTCACCCGGATTCATACACGGTGGGCGCCAAAACACAGTGTGTCCTCGGCCGAAATCGACTCCCTCCCCGATTCATATTCATACACGGTGGGCGCCAAAAACAAACTCTCGTCGGCAAATATTCGGTGTATGCGAGATTACCGTCCTATTCCCAACCGACTAATGTTGCTGTGATGTAGTAGAAATTTGAAACGGGGGCTAAGTTTGTAAATTTCCTCGCATTTGAGACAACCGCACCCATAATACATGCTTTCCCCCTTCCTCTCTACCTCCATTTTCCCCATTCGTACTCCGTGGGCGCCAAAACACCCTCTCCACCCCACCCTCCCCCGTCCGCCACCCCATCCACCGCTGTCCTCCTCCATCATGCCGGAGCTGATACCCCGACGCCACCGTCCATTACAAGAGATCGACCTCTCTCATCCACGGCTTCGGACCGGGATCCTTGCATCCCGTCCTCTCGCTTCATCCCCGCCGTCGTCCACCTTGCCGTCGCCGCTCCTACGACCGTCTCGTCCACCGCGCCCCGCCGCCACCGTCTACCCTCCTAGATCTGCTTCCACGCCGCCGACAGCCATCTCTACCGCAGCACCGTCAAATTCTCAGCAGATGCGTACACGGCGCCACACCAGAGGCGGTACTCTTTCGTATTTGCTCAACTTATTTATCGCAGCAAGAAAATAGATCGCCATTGCTTTACTCTGATTTCTTGTCTTGGTTGCGAAGTTGCCTTTGTACGGTTTGCACCTTCAGATCCGCCATGGCATGCTCAACACTATACTCCCAATGCTTATGGTTTTCCCCCTTTTATATTCCACACTAGTTAAACCACAGTAGACTAAATTTCAAAATTGGGTCAGCCGATTTTCAGAGATCGCCGGAGTTCGCTGGTGCGATTGAAGGGGCTCGGGTGGTTGTGGGGCCTCACCGAACGAAGAAAACTCGACGCGGGTGGGGGTTGGGGCGGGGGTGGGTGGGGGTGGCGGAGGAACACAGGCGGTGGGGGGCGGTGGTCCGGTCGGCGGCCCGTGCGGTGTTCTGTATGGGAAGAATAAGAGACGAGGAAGAAGAAGGGTTAGGAGATGTAGGATCTTCATCCAACTGCCTGAAATGGTCGAGAGACAGCTGGGAGTTGCATTCATAATGCGCTCTGGTTCATCATGTGTGGGCACTGCGCAACCAACATTTTATTATCCAAAATCTGCTTGCTCTTCTTTACCATGTTCCTCTTCTGTTCTTCTTTAATATGTACTCTCGCCGTTCCTAAATACAAGTCTTTGTATAGATTCCACCATGGACTACATATGGAGGAAAATGAGTGAATCTACACTCTAAAATGTATCTGGATACATCTGTATGTGATCCATAGTGGAAATCTCTACCAAGACTTATATTTTGGAACGGAGGGAGTATGATAGTAGTACAATATGTTCCTTGTACTAAAGATGAGCAGGGACATTTGCAGTGTAGAGGTCTATATGGTCGGTTGTGATGGACACTTTGAGCCTCTTTGATTTGTAGGATCTTGTAAACATAGGAATAGGATTTGTAGTGGCCTGCCCACTTGAATCCTATAAGAATAGCAAGGAAATGCGGGGAGCTGTGTCGCCTTTGAGAGTTACACTGATATTAACAGTACCACACCTTCACTTGAAGAGAGCTAGTATCCGAAGCCTTTCTAGCCGTACCGGCAATACTAGCACATATATTCCAGCAAGTTCCACTTTGCTGATTTTACTCTGATGCTTAAGGTTTTCCCGTTATATCTACACTATGATCTGTGTAGCTGCTTTGTGTCGCACTAGCAGCAGTCCACTCTTGAAGCTAAACACTGCAATGACTTACAAAATTGGCACCAAGGCATTGAGTGCCATTCTGGATGCAAGAAATTCATACGCTCCCCACCTGTTGATTCTTGTTCAGAATATGATCCTAATGACTATTCTAACCTCGGGGAGTCAAAGGTAGATGGCCTGTCCTGTTCACCCATCAAGGTGCTTGTTCTAATTTGGCAATGTTTTATTGATTGCGGGTATCTTGCATATGTTGTCTTGCATTTCTTCTACTTTGTTGCACCGCCATCTGCTTAGTTTACTCATCATATATGTCGAGATGCCATGCCCATCCATTATCAATACATATTCCATCTGTCATCATACCATGTTTTTCCACTCAAATGCTGTTCTTGTGCATCAGACATCAAAAAGGAAGAGGGTGATTGCCGAACCTGAAGGAGCACCAGCAAAGTCCTTGAAAAACATGGTGGTGCTGGAGAAACCAGACAGCACCCCACTTATATTGGCTGTACAACCAGTGACACAAAACGTAGGACCGACTCCAGCAGACTGCACCCATACTTCACTAGCCACACCACTAGCCCCACCACACAGGACCTGCACTCCAGCAAAAGGTATACCGATTTCATTTGCCATAGCACCAGCTGTACCACAGAAAAATCCCACTCCAGCAAAAAGTACAGCAAGTCCACTGGCCGAAGACCTATCCCAACTGGAGAGACGGCCAATTCCTGCAGATTGGAACCCCATTCCATTTATTCCTAGTTTAAAAGACAATGCTTTCAATGTTGTTAGGGACTACGTGCATACATTCCCGTCATGGGAAGATTATTGGGAAGACAAACACCATTTTCACATCTTCCTGTGCAACTTACGTGTAAGTGCTATTATTCATGGTTATCATTTTCCTGTTTTCTGCTGATTGAACACATCAATGATTTACATTACATTGTTGTAACTAGGCGAGGGTCAATCTGGATAGTCATGACGAGCAAAGCTTGCTTGTGATTTTCAAGGAAGCATTGCAGCAGTATCGGTGTTACCTGAGGAAATCACACTTTGATGGCAAGTCTATAAACGAATTTCCGGTGAAGTCTCCTGTGCTAAATTTAGAAGACATTGAATGGAAAAACCTTGTTATGCACTGGTCCCGTTCCCAGGATGAGGTACTGTCTATGAAATCACATGAAAATTTGAACTTCTACTTTTCCGCATGTGCCTTACGGATCTTTTTTGCAGGAAATCTACTCAAAGAAGAATTCTGGTTTGACAAGAACGACAGGATATCGCAAATATGCTGCCCGCTGCTTTGCTCTTGTTAGTACCTGTTGTCCTGTATCACTGTACTTGCATACATACCTGGTTCATTATGTGACAGCAGTATGCATGATAGCTTGCTTATCAATTGTTCGCTCCAAATTATTTGATCTATATGAATGGTTACATTAGTGTAGAATATATCCAATTCCAATGTTTTTTTAGCTCTACATTGTTCTTGTAAGTACATGCTGTCCTTTATCAGTGTACTCATAATGATAGGTAGTTGTTCATGTACCATCACTCTGCAGCTTATTTTCCTTTGCCCTCCATTTTCTACACATCAGAACTATATTTACTCTTACCATAAGGTTGGTACTGAAGAAGTTTAGCTGTGCATTGCTCTTGGCTGTACCTTTTGCCTGTATCGCTACACTTACATTTATAGCTACTTGGTTATGTAGCATCACTCTTCATCTTATCTTAAATATTCTCCATTATTTCGTATATTATCACATTTATATTTACTCTTAACAAAATGTAGAATAAAGGCAATGCTTTTGAAGAAGATTCTGTGGTAAACTTCTTGAATTGCCCCTCCCATCAGCATGGACAAGGCCTTTATAGAGCCCGTCTTCACCAATAATGTAAGTTTGTCCATCTCAAGCCTTCAAACTTTGTTGTATATATTTGGTTAGGCATGACTACAACAACTATTTATTTTTGGTGTTTGCATCAAATTGCTTGTTTAAAGTTTATTATGTAGGTCATAAACAAAAGTTTGTCCTTTCTCAATTTAAGTTTTCAGTTGTACAACCAAGTTCCTTCTTCATACCATGTAAATTAAACTATACAGAGCAAGTGATTTTCTTTTGCACTGCATGTATGCTTCTGTTCTTCATCCGTAATCTAGTGGCGTGGTGAACCTACCCACTACAACACAATGTCATATTCTACAATGTCTTAACTATGAACAATGTCATATCATTCTGCTATTATTTAAACCGTCTCTTTATTTTCCAATCTAAAATGGTATAAATTGACAACACACTAACCATTGATACTTATGAGTTCTTGATCTGTAATCCAGTGGTGTCGTGAAGCTGCCAACTCCTTCACAATGCCATTTCCTGCCATGTCTTGACCTGAACAATACCATATTGTGTTAATGCAATTTTAAACTGTGTCACTCTATTCGTCAGTAAGAAATGTGATGAATTGTCAGCACTGATACTTTTATGTGCAAAACCTGTCATCTGTCTGCTTGTTTTATCTTTCAAAGTGAGCAAGATATAAGTGTTGAACAAGCGTAGTCTCATCATCTTGCTCAGCTGCTTGCGCTGCAGCTCCCCAGCAGGGCTAACCTTTTTTGAACTCTATTGAAGTGCTATCGGTTTTGTATATTATTTTGTTGGCGTGTTTATTTGCACTGGTGGCGATCTTTGATGCCTAGTGTATGTAATCTACTGTCTGCTTGTGCTTTATTATCATAGTGGCGAACTTTGATGCCCAGTGGATGTAATATGCCACAATTTCTTTATTGTATAGTCTAGGTTTTTTCTTATTCACGATGCTGCAGTTATTTTACTGTATATATATATCCTGTCTTCGCAGTAAACCGGCCAAATGAACCATGGCCCATGATTGTTCGAATCAAATCACGGGCTTTTAACAGGCCAAAATTGTCTCAGTCCTTGTTTGGCCCAATCAGATATCGGCTGCGAGCAGGCCAGATGCAAACCAGGCCGTAGTTAGGCCCAACTATATGACGTGCTTTTAACAGGCCGAAATTAATATAGGGCCGAAATGTTAAATGGGCCCTTAATAGGCCAAAACTAATATCAGGTCGAATTACTAAGTGGGCCTTTAGCAAGTGGGCCCAAAAGCATAGTGTCCAGTTGACAGGCCGAATCTGATATGGGCCATAATTGAGCCCAAAGCCTCTTAAAGGGCCGGACCTGATCTGGGCCGTAATTTGGCCCAGAGTGTGGTAGGCATTTAATGGGCCGGATCTCATATGGGCCACTATTAGGCCTGGAGCGTGGCAGGCCATTAATGGACCAGATCAAATATGGGCCGACATTTGGCCCCAAACATGGTAGCCAGTTAATGGGCCGACCTACTAGGGTCCTCAAAATCTTGTGGGCCTATAGCTGGGCCGGTCCATTAATGTCGGCGAAATCTCGTGGGCCTTTAGCTGGGCCGACCCATTATGATCCGCAAGAATCTTGTGGGCCTTTACCTGGGCGGGCCCATTATGGCACACAAAAATCTTGTGGGCCTTTACCTGGGCCGGCCCATTATGGCCCGCAAAATCTTGTGGGCCTTTAGCGGGACCAGCCCATTATGGTCCACAAAATCTCATGGGCCTTTAGCTGGGCCGACCCATTATGGTCCACATAATCTTGTGGGCCTTCAGTTGGGCCGGCCCATTTAAATTTGATGAGCCGGTCCACGTGTCAACATATCATAGGCGCGTCTCGCCCATTGGATGAGTGACACCTGTGCCAACGCGGACCTGACACGTGTCTCCTCCAGCCAATGATGATTTTACACGTGGAAAATCCCCATTGGTCGGGGCTGTTAACGGGTTATCAGATCCAAAACCCGACCCGATAGCTTAACGGCGTTCCGTTACGGTGGATGCCACGTGTCGGTCACCCTTGACGAAAGCACTTCTATGACGCGCGATTTATCGTCATGGAAGTGGACACTTCCGTGATGATAATTTTGGTAATGTCATGGAACACTTCTACGACAGCACAGGTATGACTTTCTTGATTCTATCATAAAATCGTCATGGATGTACATGCATGACAGAAAACGCGACCTACTGTGACAAACACGTATCATCACAGAAGTGTATTTTTTGTAGTGTTAGCCGCCTCATGGCGCCTCAGCTTTGTTGCTTTTCTATTTTGGGCTTGTTGATCTATGCCCTCAGCAGAACCTCCTGGACCTCTTTCGTGTACTCTTTCATTTCTGTGTGAGTGTGGTGTGAACCTTTATGTACTCTGTGGCTCTGGTGGTTTGCTTTATATATAAAGCGGGGCGAACGCCTTTTTCAGTAAAATGTCATGACGTATAGAAACAAAATCCTACCATGTTCAAAATTGACATGTACTATACATTTCTCTAGAAAAAGGAATTGTACATCCAAGAAAAAATTACAGAATTCGACATGCTATTTTTAATTTTTTATATAAACTACCACATCTCTATGATTTCATATATAGCACATAGCTAATAAATGCACAAAAAAGAAAAAAAGGTATGTATAACAAAAACTGCTAGTTGCAAAAGTGAAAAATAGCGTTTTAACTAAAATGCCATCATAAAGTTTATCCATCAAAATTAAATGTTACAAAAATAGATAAACAAAGAAATTCCATGACAACAAATAATGCCATGTGCTAAAATGAAAAATGCCACGGTCTTAAAATTAAAATTGCCATGATCTATATTACCTCGACCATGAGGGCCCGGACTTGAGTAAATTCCTCCTTATGGAACATCTAGTTGTGCTCTCCACCCCACCGAATCTACGAACGGTTTACATTACTGTCAGTTAGATTTCATAAAAAAACCCATCACAAAGACATTAATCTCGGTGAAACCTATCCTCCCAAGTCACGCCCTCGGACGAATCCGAAGGCAAACCCCACCGCCACCTGAATGTACCCTCCATCACCGTTCATGCAATGTTACCTTGTTGAAAGCATCGTTGTTAGGTAACCTTCTCGTTGTCAGGTGTTGTCAACATCGGTGGTAGGAGTTATATTTTGCAGTGTGTCTCCGGCAACATCTCTAGAGGCACAAGGTAAAGAGTAAACATCTAACCAAAGTTTTACAACATGGGAAGATTCCCAACCAATGTAAATGATTCTTTTATCTCGGCTACTTGCTGGAACTGAAGCCACTTGATCCTTATAGAAGTCTATCATTTGGCTAACGAGATCCCTGCGTGCACTGCCTTCGTTACTCAAATAGAAAGCAATTCCTATACCAGCATTGGTGTTAAAAAACCCGTGGTAGTGAAGTTCATGCTAAATGACCGAAGGAAGGTATCAACTTGCGAGTCCGATCAAACAATTGCCCTTTGTCTCACCAAATTCGGTTCTTTTGTAAGGCCTTGAATCAGGGTAAATACGGTCTCCTGTTTCCCCTTCGATCCATACCCTTTCTAGTGAACTACCAGATTCTACTCGTACAAAAGCTCTTCATCTTGGCATGCAAATAAAGGGCCCCTTTCAAATGATCAAGATGGACCTAGAGGGGGGGGGGGTGAATAGGTACAATTACAAATTTTAATGATTACTTAGCAATTTTAGGCAATAATGCGAAATATGAAAGTGAGCCTAACAATTGCAAGTATGATTCTAAGAGCTAAGCAAGGTAAACAAGTAACACAAATATGTGAGTAAGCAAGCACAATATGATATAAGTAAGGCCTAAGAGACAAGTAACCAAAAGTAGGAAGTTAGGGTTAGGGATAACCGCAACTTCGAGAGACGAGGATATATGCCGATGTTCACTACCTTGGAGGGAAGCTACGTCACAGTTAGAGAGGTGGATGTTACCACGAAGGCACACCAACGCCACGAAGGCTCACCCAATTGTCCCTTTGAAACAACACCACATAAGCGTTTCTCAACCACTATTCGTAGACCTTGGGGTGGTCTCCAAACCCTCACAAACTTTCCGGGGGTAATCACAATGGTCGATTCCTCTCCGAAAGACTCCTACTGCCTAGGAGTCTCCAACCTCCAAGAGTAACAAGAACGATGAGGAAAAGCTCAAGACTTGCTCAAATCACGAATTCCTTTGGTGCAAAGAAGGGGAAGGAGAGGATCTATCACTTGGACGGACAACTTCTCTCAAATGCTCACAATTCCTTTAGGGATCTAAGATTTGGGGTGGACGAGTGAGAGAGAGAAATGTGTTCTAGGGTTTGCTCAAACTGAATGGTCAACCCTCTCCCGGGGGGGGGGGGGCTATATATAGTGTGTGAGCAAATATGGCGTTGTAGTGAAAATGTGATACGTTTCCGTCGTATCTATAATTTTTGATTGTTCCATGCCAATATCATACAAATTTCATATACTTTTGGCAACTTTTTATACTATTTTGGGACTAACATATTGATGCAGTGCCCAGTGCCAGTTCTTGTTTGTTGCATGTTTTTTGTTTCGCAGAAAATCCATATCAACCGGAGTCTAAAGATAAAAACTGATGGAGATTTTTTTGGAATATATGTGAATTTTGGGAAGTGAAATCAACACGAGACAATACTCAAGGGGCCCATGAGGTAGGGGGGCGTGCCCCAGGGGGGCAGGCGCGCCCCTGACCCTCGTGGACACCCCGTAAGGCGGTTGTTGACCTTCTTACACCGCAAGAAAGCTAATACCGGATGAAAATCATGTTCAATTTTCAATCCAATCGGAGTTACGGATCTCCAGGAATATTAGAAACGGTGAAAGGCCAGATCTGGGAACGCAGAAACAGAGAGAGACAAAGAGACAGATCCAATATCGGAGGGGATCTCGCCCCTCCCATGCCATGGAGACCAAGGACCAGAGGGGAAACCCTTCTCCTATCTAGGGATAAGGTCAAGGAAGAAGAAGGGGGGCTCTCTCCCCCTCTCTCCCGGTGGCGCCGGAACGCCGCCGGGGCCATCATCGCGACAACGAACTACACCAACAACTTCACCGCCCTCATCACCAACTCTTCCCACCTCTATGCAGCGGTGTAACCCCTCTTTTAACCGCTATAATCTCTACTTAAACATGGTGCTCAATGCTATATATTATTTCCCAATGATGTATGGCTACCCTATGATGTTTGAGTAGACCGTTTTGTCCTATGGGTTAATTTATGATCGTGATTGGTTTGTGTTGCATGTTTTATTATGGGTGCTGTCCTATGGTGATCTACATGTCGTGCAAGCGTGAGGGATTCCCTCTTTAGGGTTTTGCAATACGTTCATGATTCACTTATAATGGGTTGCTTGAGTGACAGAAGCATAAACCCGAGTAAGGGGATTGTTGCATATGGGATAAAGGGGACTTGATACTTTAATGCTATGGTTGGGTTTTACCTTAATGCTCTTTAGTAGTTACGGATGCTTGCTAGAGTTCCAATCATAAGTGCATATGATCCAAGAAGAGAAAGTGTGTTAGCTTATGCCTCTCCCTCAAATAAAATTGCAATGATGATTACTGATCTAGTTATCGATTGCCTAGGGACAAATAACTTTCTTGTGTGACAACAAGCTCTCTACTAAAACTAACTTAGTTGTTTCTTCATATAAACAGCCCATTCTTTTTATTTACGCGCTCTTTTTTATCTTGCAAACCTATCCAACAACACCTACAAAGTATTTCTAGTTTCATACTTGTTCTAGGTAAAGCGAACGTTAAGCGTGCGTAGAGTTGTATCGGTGGTCGATAGAACTTGAGGGAATATTTGTTCTACCTTTAGCTCCTTGTTGGATTCGACACTCTTACTTATCGAAAGAGGCTACAATTGATCCCCTATATTTGTGGGTTATCAAGACCTTTTTTTGGCGCCGTTGCCGGGGAGTTATAGCGTGGGGTGAATATTCTCGTGTGTGCTTGTTTGCTTTATCACTAAGTAATTTTTATTTGCTGTTCTAAGTTGTGACCTATCTTTAGTTATGGATATGGAACACGAAATACCCAAAAAATTAGGTTTACTTGCTACTCATGGGGATGGGGAACCTCCTAAAACCCTCGATGCTCATTATGTGAAAGATATTATGCACTACTTTGATAATCCTGAGAAAACTCCATTCAACTTTATAATGGGAGTAACGTTGGATCAACGTGAATACTTTAGGGATTATCACTTGACTCAAAAAGGGAAACTATTATGGGATCAAATTTATATGTTGCATTGGTATGCTCGGCAACTATGCTTGAGATATGATTATACTTGTTGCTCTAGGATGAAGGCTCCACACCTTCCCTTTTCATGTGAATTTAATGATGATGAAACCTTGGCTTCTTATGCTAATGGTATATATGATTGTTATGATGTGGAACAAATAGAAGAATTCGTTGCTTTTATGGGTGCTTATGAAATTGAATCTTTGTTTAAAGTGTTTGAAGATTTTGATGATTCAGTTTATAAACCTGAAAATTTAGCTACCCTTAAATATTTCTATGAGAATTATAAATACAATTATGATATTGATGAATTTGTTGAGAAAGTCTCTCTGTCCGAGAAGAGACTAATATTTTGCAGGAGTCTATGGAAGAAGAAATTGATGAAACTGTGAGCTGATTAGATGAAAAAGATGATGAGGAGAGCAAAGAACAAAAGGAGGAAGAGCAGATTAGCTACCCGTGCCCACCTTCTAATGAGAGTAACTCTTCAACTCATACATTGTTTAATTTCCCTTCGTGCTTACCAAAGGATGATTGCTATGATGATTGTTATGATCCCGTTGATTCTTTTGAAATATCCCTTTTTGATGATGCTTGCTATGCTTGTGGCCAAGATGCCAATATGAATTATGCTTATGGAGATGAACTTGCTATAGTTCCTTATGTTAAACATGAAATTGTTGCTATTGCACCCACGCATGATAGTCCTATTATCTATTTGAATTCTCCCGACTACACTATATCGAAGAAGTTTGCCCTTATTAAGGATTATATTGATGGGTTGTGTTTCACTACTACACACGATGATTTTGATAGATATAATATGCATGTGCTCGCTTCTCCTACTTGCAATTATTATGAGAGAGGAACTACATCTCCGCCTCTCTATGTTTCCAATATGATAAAATTGCAAGAAACTTATTATACTATGCATCGGCCTTTACTATGTGTGCATGAATTGTTCTTTTGTGACATGCTGATGCATAGGAAGAGAGTTAGACTTTGTTGTTGCATGATATATGTTACTTTGTTCTCACTACTAAATCACAAATCATTGTTAATTAAAATAAGCTTTGATATACCTTGGGATCCGGGTGGACTCATTACTTCAGCACCTTATGTCTAGCTTAATGGCTTTAAAGAAAGCGCTGCCAGGGAGACAACCTGGAAGTTTTAGAGAGTCATTTATTTCTGTTGAGTGCTTTTATATAATTTAAAAACAAAAAATAAATAAAGAGGGGAACCCAAAACTTTTCAAAAAGGAAAGTAAAAGTGAGAGAGACAAGCATTGTTGAAGTGGGGGAGCTCCTTGAACTTTGTTCATGCTCACGGAAACTTTGCGAATCTTGATTACAGAAAATTTTCAACAAAAATAATTATCTCCTTGTAAAATCCCATTGTATTATAAAAATAATGTGCCAAGATTTGCCTTTAGGATGTTTACATTGCTTGTTGGTTTGTGCGGTGCAAGACAGAAACTTTGGCTGTAGTGCGCAATTTTATATTTTTTACTGGAACGTCAAATGGTTCTGAAACTTATTGCACTGTCTTTCTATACAATTTTTTTATTTTTTCTAATTTTGGCAGAATTTTTGGAGTAACATAGGTATGGTTAATGTTCAGATTACTACATACTGTCCTGTTTAAGATAGATTCTTTTTTTGATGCATAGTTTGCTTGTTTTGATGAAACTATCAATTTCTATCAGTGGATTAAGCCATGGAAAAGTTATATTACAGTAGCTAAAATGAAAAAACAAAATATGAATTGGTTTGCAACAGTACTTAGAGTAGTGATTTTCTTTATTATACTAACGGATCGTACTGAACTTTCTGTTAAGTTTTGTGTGATTGAAGTTTTCAAGTTTTGGGAGAGATCACGATGGATGAAGGAATAAGGAGCAGCAAGAGCCTAAGCTTGGGGATGCCCGAGGCACCCCAAGGAAATATCCAAGGACTCCCAAGCAACCAAGCTTGGGGATGCCCCGGAAGGCATCCCCTCTTTCTTCTAACAATCATCGGTAATTTTACTTGGAGCTATATTTTTATTTGTCACATGATATGCGTAAATCTTGGAGCGTCTTTTGCATTTAGTTTTCACTTTTCTTTGATGCACCATGCTGGTATGAGATAGTGCTTGGTTGATTTATAGAATTCTCATTGCACTTCACTTATATCTTTTGAGTATGGCTTTATAGAATGCTTCATGTGCTTCACTTATATCTTTTGAAGTTTGGATTGCCTGTTTCTCTTAACATAGAAAACCGCCATTTGTAGAATGCTCTTTTGCTTCACTTATATTTGTTAGAGTGTGGGCATATATTTTGTAGAAATAATTAAACTCTCTTGCTTCACTTATATCTATTTAGAGAGATGACAGGAACTGGTCATTCACATGGTTAATCATAAAATCCTACATAAAATTGTAGATCACTGAATATGATATGTTTGATTCCTTAAAATAGTTTTGCGATATAAAGATGGTGATATTAGAGTCATGCTAGTTGCTAGTTGTGGATTGTAGAAATACTTGTGTTGAAGTTTGTGATTCCCGTAGCATGCACGTATGGTGAACCGTTATGTGATAAAGTCGGAGCATGAGGTATTTATTGATTGTCTTCCTTATGAGTGGCGGTCGGGGACAAGCGATGGTCTTTTCCTACCAATCTATCCCCCTAGGAGCATGTGCGTAGTACTTTGTTTCGATGACTAATAGATTTTTGCAATAAGTATGTGAGTTCTTTATGACTAATGTTGGGTCCATGGATTATACCCACTGTCACCCTTCCATCATAGCTAGCCTCTTCGGTACCGTGCATTGCCCTTTCTCACCTCGAGAGTTGGTGCAAACTTCGCCGGTGCATCCAAACCCCGTGATACGATACACTCTATCACACATAAGCCTCCTTATATCTTCCTCAAAACAGCCAACATACCTACCTATTATGGCATTTCCATAGCCATTCCGAGATATATTGCCATGTAACTTCCATCATCATCATATATATGACTTGAGCATTTATCGTCATATTGCTTTGCATGATCATAAGATAGCTAGCATGATATTTTCATGGCTTGTCCGTTTTTTGATATCTTTGCTATGCTAGATCATCACACATCCTGGTACACTTCCAGAGGCATTCATATAGAGTCATATTTTGTTCTAGTATCGAGTTGAAATATTGAGTTGTAAGTAAATAAAAGTGTGATGATCATCATTATTAGAACATTGTCCCATGTGAGGTTATCAAAATAAAAGTGGCCAAAGAAGCCCCCCCCCCAAAAGAGAGAGGCCAAAGAAGCCTACAAAAAAGAAAAAAATAAATAAAAAAATGAGAGAAAAGAGAGAAGGGACAATGTTACTATACTTTTACCACACTTGTGCTTCAGAGTAGCACCATGTTCTTCATATAGAGAGTCTCTTGAGTTATCACTTTCATAAGAATTTTCATTATAGAACTTGGCTTGTATATTCCGATGACGGGCTTCCTCAAATGCCCGAGGTCTTCATGAGCAAGCAAGCTGGATGCACACCAACTTAGTTTCCAGTTTGAGCTTTCATACACTTATAGCTCTTAGTGCATCCGTTGCATGGAAATCCCTACACCTCACATTGACATCAATTGATGGGCATCTCCATAGCTCGTTGATTAGCCGCGTAGATGTGAGACATTCTCCTTTTTGTCTTCTCCACACAACCTCCACCATCATATTCTATTCCACCCATAGTGCTATGTCTATGGCTCACGCTCATGTATTGCGTGAAAGTTGAAAAGGTTTGAGAACGTCAAAAGTATGAAACAATTTCTTGGCTTGTCATCGGGGTTGTGCATGATTTGAATATTTTGTGTGGTGAAGATGGAGTATAGCCAGACCATATGATTTTGTAGGGACAACTTTCTTTGGCCATGTTATTTTGAATAGACATGATTGCTTTATTAGTATGCTTGAAGTATTATTGTCTTAATGTCAAATGATAGACTATTGTTTTGAATCACTCGTATCTTAATATTCATGCCATGATTAGATTACATGATCAAGATTATGCTAGGTAGCATTCCACATCAAAAATTATCTTTTTTATCATTTACCTACTCGAGGACGAGCAGGAATTAAGCTTGGGGATGCTGATACGTCTCCATCGTATCTATAATTTTTGATTGTTCCATGCCAATAGTATACAACTTTCATATACTTTTAGCAACTTTTTATACTATTTTTGGGACTAACATATTGATCTAGTGCCTAGTGCGAGTTCCTGTTTGTTGCATGTTTTTTGTTTCGCAAAAAATCCATATCACACGGAGTACAAACAGGATAAAAACTGACGGAGATTTTTTTGAATATATGTGAATATTGGGAAGTGAAATCGACGCGAGACGATGCTCGAGGGGCCCACGAGGTAGGGGGCGCACCCTAGGGGGGCAGGCGCGTCCATGACCCTCGTGGACACCACATAAGGTGGTTGGTGCCATTCTTTCGCCGCAAGAAAGCTAATATCTGTATAAAAATCGTGTTCAAATTTCAATCCAATCGGAGTTACGGATCTCCGGGAATATAACAAATGGTGAAAGGCCAGATCTGGGAACACAGAAATAGAGAGAGACAAAGAGACCAATCCAATATCGGAGGGGCTCTTGCCCCTCCCATGCCATGGAGACCAAGGACCAGAGGGGAAACCTTTCTCCCATCTAGGGAGAAGGTCAAGGAAGAAGAATAAGAAGGGGGGCTCTCTCCCCCTCTCCCCCGGTGGCGCCGGAACGCTGCCGGGGCCATCATCGCGACAACGATCTACACCAACAACTTCACCGCCCTCATCACCAACTCTCCCCCTCTATGCAGGGGTGTAACCCCTCTTTTACCTGCTGTAATCTCTACTTAAACATGGTGCTCAACGCTATATATTATTTCCCAATGATGTATGGCTATCCTATGATGTTTGAGTAGATCCGTTTTGTCCTATGGGTTAATTGATGATCGTGATTGGTTTGAGTTGCATGTTTTATTATTGGTGCTGTCATATGGTGCTCTCCATGTCGTGCAAGTGTGAGGGACTCCCGCTGTAGGGTGTTGCAAGAAGTTCATGATTCGCTTATAGTGGGTTGCTTGCGTGACAGAAGCATAAACCCAAGCAAGGGGATTGTTGCGTATGGGATAAAGGGGATTTGATACTTTAATGCTATGGTTGGCTTTTACCTTAATGATCTTTAGTAGTTGCGGATGCTTGCTAGAGTTCCAATCATAAGTGCATATGATCCAAGAAGAGAAAGTGTGTTAGCTTATGCCTCCCCCTCAAATAAAATTGCAATAATGATTACCGGTCTAGTTATAGATTGCCTAGGGACAAATAACTTTCTTGTGTGACAACAAGCTTTCTACTAATACTAACTTAGTTGTGTCTTCATCTAAACAAACCCTAATTTTTATTTACGCGCTCTTTATTATCTTGCAAACCTATCCAACAACACCTACAAAGTATTTCTATTTTCATACTTGTTCTAGGTAAAGCGAACGTTAAGCGTGCGTAGAGTTGTATCGGTGGTCGATAGAACTTGAGGGAATATTTCTTCTACCTTTAGCTCCTCATTGGGTTCGACACTCTTACTTATCGAAAGAGGCTACAATTTATCCCCTACTTGTGGGTTATCAAAATGACAGGGTAGGCCGGGCATCCGGGACAGGGGCCGGACATCCGGCCTGGTGTAGCACTCCCAACGTAAAGCAGAAAGCAGAGTATGAAGCAGAGGGGCCGGACATCCGGGGCAAAGGCCCGGACATCTGGCAATACAGGAAAGCCCAGACATCCGGCATAAGCCCGTACATCCGGCAAGTTCACCTAGTCCAACAACCCCTGGATAGCAGAAGTTAGACATACGACAAGGAAGCCCGGAAATCCGGGGTGTATGGAGAGCCCGGACATCCGGCATGGAGGGCCGGACATCCGGAAGACTGCACCGGCACAAAGTGTTCTCTGGATAGCAGAGGCCAGATATCCGGCGTGCGGGCTAGAAATTCGACAGGCTGCCTAGAGATCCGGCAAGGCCAGTGACAGAACAACCAAGAGAATATAGCGATAGATCTAAAGGAGTCTTGTGACACGAGCAAGTCTTTTACTAACCCTACCGATCCCCTCTTAATCGTGCGGGATCCTATGCTCAAGAAAACAAATATGTAACCTTTTTGATACTTCTTCCTTGAGTAAAATCAACTCTGTATGTTCACGATCCACACACATTTGATGAACCGGGGACTAACACCTGAGATTCACTTGACGAACATAGTTAGTCCCCT
The DNA here is from genome assembly GCA_034509565.1 of Triticum monococcum. Taxonomy (NCBI): domain Eukaryota; kingdom Viridiplantae; phylum Streptophyta; class Magnoliopsida; order Poales; family Poaceae; genus Triticum; species Triticum monococcum. Next base: position 87,451,823 of record CM067845.1, on the reverse strand, counting down.
ACATGTATATTTTCATCAACATCAAAACATGATGTAATGGCATGATTGCACTTTCAATCTCCCCCTTTTTGTTTGTTGATGACAATCATACATGTAGTATCATAGTTGCAATAAATAAATTTAGCATTGTAAATCATGAGAGCATAATACAATACATGTTCCTATTTGCTTTAGCCCCCCCTCATTGTGTGCATGAGATGATTATATTAGGATGTACAACACACATTCTCATGGTAGCATATGTAGCTCAAATAGATAGAAAGGTGTCACACGCACATATGAAACAACCATAACAACAATTCATAGCCACCAAGATAACAACATAGTCTCAAATGATTAGGTACCATATGTAGCATACATAAAGAGTTTGAATAATAGCGAACGCAAATAGCAACATATATCATGTCCCAACTAAGATACTAGCAACATATAGCATGTCCCAACTAAGATACTATTCTCCCCCTTTGACAACAACATGCAAAAGGGGCGAAGAACTAGAAGAACTCTATAGAGATCACTCCTGGCGGATGTCATCATCATCATCATCATCATCATCATCATCATCAAAGAACTTGGCGTACTCGTCACGAGACAGGAATCCGAAGGTGGAAGAGGACGGAGCCGTGGGAATAGGATCATCATCACTCACGGGACTCCCACGATCGTGAAGGCGCTGCTTGAGCTGGTTCTTGGAGATGATGAGGTGCTTCTAAACATCATGGTTTTGCTGACAGTTGAAAGTGATCGCCTTCATAATAGCAGACTAAGCCTTGCCCAAGAACGAGGCAAGACGTCCATGAGGCGCGGTCAAGGAGGAAGGCACGAAGGAACCCGTGGGCTGAGACCCACCAACAGACTTCCTAGGCTGTCGAGGCGCATCAGTCGGTGCAGGATCGGCCATGCACATATGAGTAGGAGGCTTCCAAATGGAATGCACAACGGTCTTAGCAACCTCAAAGGGAGCAGTGTGATCAATCATTGCCTGAATGAATGGATCATGAGGGAATGTGCGCGTCTGAAGAAAGCTAGAGAGACGGATCTCATGCACTACAAAAAAATACACTTCCGTGATGATACATGTTTGTCACAGTAGGTCACGTTTTCAGTCATGCATGTACATCCATGACAATTTTATGACGGAATCAAGATAGTCATACCTGTGCTGTCGTAGAAGTGTTCCTTGACATCACTAATATTATCATCACAGAAGTGTTCACTTCCATGACGATAAATGCCACGTCATGGAAGTGCTTCCGTCAAGGGTGACCGACACGTGGCATCCACCATAACGGGTCGCCGTTAAGCTATCGGGTCCGGTTTTGGATCCGATAACCCGCTAACAGCCACGACCAATGATGATTTTCCACGCGTAAAATTCTCATTGGCCGACGGAACCACATGTCAGCTCCGCGTTGGCACATGTGTCACTCATCCAATGGGAGAGATGTGCCTATGATATGTTGACACATGGACCGGCCCAAAAGTGGCCCATAAAGATTAAATGGGCCAGCCGAACTAAAGGCCTACAAGATTTTGCATACCATAATTGGCTGGCCCAGCTAAAGGCCCACGAGATTTCACCGACCATAATGGGCCGGCCCAACTAAAGGCCCACGAGATATCGCTAACCATAATGGGCCGGCCCAGCTAAAGGCCCATAAGATTTTGAGGAGACTAGTGGGCCGACCCGTTAACAGGCTGCCATGTTTTGGGCCAAATGTCGGCCCATATTTGATCCGGTCCATTAACAGCCTGCCACGTTCTGGGCCCAATAAAGGCCCATATGAGATCCGGCCCGTCAAAATCCTACCACGTTCTGGGCCAAATTACAGCCCAGATTAGATCGGGCTCTTTAAGAGGCTTTGGGCTAAATTATGGCCCATATCAGATTCTGCCCGTCAACTGGACGCTATGCTTTTGGGCCCACTTACTAATGGCCCATTTAGTAATTCGGCCTGATATTAGTTTCGGCCTATTTAACATTTCAGCCCTATATTTATTTCGGCCTGTTAAAAGCCCGTCATATAGTTGGGCCTAACTATGGCCCGGTTTGCATTCGGCCTGCTCACAACCGATAATCTGATTGGGCCAAACAAGGACCGAGACAATTTTGGCCTGTTAACGGCCCATGATGTGATTGGCACAATCATGGGCCGGGGTCTATTTCAGCCTACTGCCGGCCCGTGAGCTGTTCGGCACGTTTCAAGCCCAACCTACTTTTCAGCCTCCTAAAATCCCATTGAGTTTTCTTGCGAAAATAGGGCCGGTGGTTTACTCGGCCTATTAGAGGCCCGAATCTACTAGTGGACCAGTTTACATTTAGGCCTGTTAACGGACCGCTTATGTAGTGATTTGCTTGATGACCCGATTATGTACCGTAATTTTACGGTTTGGCCGGTTTACTGCGAAGACATGATATATATACAGTAAAATAACTACAACATCGTGAATAAGAAAAAACCTAGACTATACAATAAAGAAATTACATCATATTACATCCACTGGGCATCAAAGTTCGCCACTATGATAATAAAGCACAAGCAGACATCAGATTACATACAATGGGCATCAAAGATCGCCACCAATGCAAATAAACACGCCGACAAAATAATATACAAAGCGACAACACTTCAATAGAGTTCAAGAAAGGTTAGCCCTGCTCGGGACCTACAGCGCAAGCAGCTGAGCAAGCTGATTAGACTACGCTTCTTTGACACTTATATCCTCCTCACTTTGAAAGATAAACAAGCAGACAAATGACAGGTTTTGCACATATAAGTATCAGTGCTGACAATTCATCACATTTCTTATTGAGGAATAAAGTGACATAGTTTAAAATAGCATTAACACAATATGGTATTGTTCAGGTTAAGACATGGCAGGAAATGACATTGTGAAGGAGTTGGAAGCTTCACGACACCACTGGATTACAGATCAAGAACTCATAAGTATCAATGGTTAGTGTGCTGTCAATTTATCCCATTTCAGATTGGCAAATAAAGAGACGGTTTAAATAATAGTAGAATGATATGACATTGTTCATAGTTAAGACATTGCAGAATATGACATTTTGCTATAGTGGGTAGGTTCACCACACCACTGAATTACAGATCAAGAACAGAAGCATACTTGAAGTGCAAAAGAAGATCACTTGCTCTATATAGTTTAATTTACATGGTATGAATAAGGAACTTAGTTGTACAACTGAAAACTTAAATTGAGAAGGACAAACTTTTGTTTATGAACTACATAATAAACTTTAAACATGCAATTTGACGCAAACACCAAAAATAAATAGCTGTTGCAGTCATGCCTAACCAAATATACAAAACAAAGTTTGAAGGCTTGAGAAGGACAAACTTACATTATTGGTGAAGACAGGCTCTATAAAGCCCTTGTCCATGCTGATGGGGGGCGGGGGGGGGGGGGGATTCAAGAAGTTTACCGTGAAATCTTCTTCATAAGCACTGCCTTTATTCTACATTTTTAAGAGTAAATATAACTGTGATAATATAAGAAAAAAATGGAGAATATTTAAGATAAGATGAAGAGTGATGCTACATAACCAAGTAGCTATAAATGTAAGTACAGCGATACAGGCAAAAGGTACATCCAAGAGCAATGTAGAGCTAAACTTCTTCAGGACCATCGGTGTTATCCAACCTTATGGTAAGAGTAACAGGCAAAAGGTACATCCAAGAGCAATGTAGAGCTAAACTTCTTCAGGACCATCGGTGTTATCCAACCTTATGGTAAGAGTAAATATCTATATGATGCGTAGGAATTGGAGGGCAAAGGAAAATAAGCTGCAGAGTGATGGTACATGAACAACTACCTGTCAATATAAGTACACTGATAAAGGACAGCAGGTACTTACAAGAACAATGCAGAGCTAAAATTTTTCATTGGCATTGGATATATTCTACACTAATGTAACCATCCATACATATCAGATAATTTGGAGTGAACAATTGATAAGCAAGCTATCATGCATACTGCTGTCACATAATGAACCAGGTATGAATGCAAGTACAGTGATACAGGACAACATGTACTAACAAGAGCAAAGCAGCGGGTAGCATATTTGTGATATCCTGTTGTTCTTTTCAAACTGGAATTCTTCTTCGAGCTGATTTCCTGCAAAAAAGATCCGTAAGGCACATGCGGAAAAGTAGAAGTTCAAATTGTCATGTGATATCATAGACAGTACCTCATCCTGGGAACGAGACCAGTGCATAACAAGGTTTTTCCATTCAATGTCTTCTAAATTTAGCATAGGAGACTTCACCGGAAATTCGTTTATAGACTTGCCATAAAAGTGTGATTTCCTCAAGTAACACCGATACTGCTGCAATGCTTCCTTGAAAAGCGCAAGTAAGCTTTGCTCGTCATGACTATCCAGATTGACCCTCGCCTACTTACAACAATGTAATGTAAATCATTGATGTGTTCAATCAGCGGAAAACAGGAAAATAATCACCATGAATAATAGCACTTACACTTAAGTGGGAGAGGAAGATGTGAAAAGGGTGTTTGTCTTCACTATAATCTTCCCATGATGGGAATATATGCACGTAGTCCCTAACAACATTGAAAGCATTGTCTTTAAAACTGGGAATAACTGGAATGGAGTTCCAATCTGCAGGAATTGGCCGTCTCTGCAGTTGGGATAGGTCTTCGGCCGGTGGAGTTGCTGTACTTTTTGCTGGAGTGGGATTTTTCTGTGGTACGGCTGGTGCTATGGCAACTGAAATTGGCATACCTTTTGCTGGAGTGCAGGTCCTGTGTGGTGGGGCTAGTGGTGTGGCCAGTGAAGTATGGGTACAGTCTGCTGGAGTCGGTCCTACATTTTGTGTCACTGGTTGTACATCCAATATAAGTGGGGTGCTATCTGATTTCTCCGGCACCATCACGTTTTTCAAGGACTTTGCCGGTGCTCCTTGAGGTTCGGCAATCACCCTCTTCCTTTTTGATGTCTGATGCACTAGAACAACATTTGAGTGAAAAAATATGGTATGATGACAGATGGAATATGTATTGATAATGGATGGGCATGGCATCTTGACATATATGATGAGCAAACTAAGTAGATGGCGGTGCAACAAACTAGAAGAAATGCAAGACAACATATGCAAGATACGCGCAATAAATAAAACCTTGCCAAATTAGAACAGGCACCTTGATGGGTGAACATGACATGCCATCTGCCTTCGACTCTTCAAGGTTAGAATATTCATTAGGATCATATTCTGAACAAGAATCTACAGGTGGGGAGCGTATGAGTCTCATTGCATCCAGAATGGCACTCAATGCCTTGGTGCCAATCTTGTAAGTCGTTGCAATGTTCCACAATATTCTTCTGATGCGCGGATTTTGATATTCAATGTAATTACGTATAATAACTGAGAACCATGAAAACATGAATAGTAGTGAGATTATATTTGTAATGCAGAGGATATTCTAATATAGGGGCACCTGAGGGAGTCCTGGATTAGGGGGTCTCCGGACAGCCGGACTATATCCCTTGGCCGGACTGTTGGGCTATGAAGATACAAGATTGAAGACTTCGTCTCGTGTCCGGATGGGATCCTTGGCGTGGAAGGCAAGCTAGGCAATACGGATATGTATGTCTCCTCTTTTGTAACCGACCTTGTGTAACCCTAGCCCCCTCCGGTGTCTATATAAACCGGAGGGTTTTAGTCCATAGGACAACATACAATCATACCATAGGCTAGCTTCTAGGGTTTAGCCTCTCTGATCTCGTGGTAGATCAACTCTTGTACTACTCGTATTATCAAGAATAATCAAGCAGGACGTAGGGTTTTACCTCCATCAAGAGGGCCCGAACCTGGGTAAAACATCGTGTCCCCTGCCTCCTGTTACCATCCGCCTTAGACGCACAGTTCATGACCCCCTACCCGAGATCCGCCGGTTTTGACACCGACATTGGTGCTTTCATTGAGAGTTCCTCTGTGTCGTCATCATTAGGCTTGATGGCTCCTTCAATCATCGATAGCGATGCAGTCCAGGGTGAGACTTTTCTCCCCGGACAGATCTTTGTATTCGGCGGCTCCGCACTGCGGGCCAACTCGCTTGGCCATCTGGAGCAGATCGAGAGTTACGCCCCTGGCCACCAGGTCAGGTTTGGAAGCCTAAACTACACGGCCGATATCCGCGGAGACTTGATCTTTGACGGATTTGAGCCCCTGCCTAGCATGCCACACGGTCACGATGAGCATGATTTAGCTCTACCATCGGACAGTGTTCAGGAGATCACGCCGGCAACCGCTCCGATCCTCAATTCGGAGCTAGTTGTGCCATCCATGGATGGGTGGATAGACCCCGCCATGGAGGCTATATCCTCAGCGGCAATCAAGCCGAGTATCAACCTTACTCTTCATGAGAGCCGTGATGCCAAGCCGCCGGATCCTTCCCCGACCACGAACTCTGAACCGCCTGCGCCCGTGCGTATCGAATCCGACCGGGCGCCGATCATGGAGTTTACCTCCGCGGATATCTTTCAGCACTTGCCCTTCGGCGACATACTGAACTCATTAAGGTCTCTCTCCTTGTCAGGAGAGTCCTGTCCGAACTATGTCCGGCAGGATTGGGATGCGGATGACGAAGAAATTCACCGCCCACCCACCACCCATTTAGTAGCCACTGTCAATGATTTGACCGACATGCTCGACTTCGACTCCGAAGACATCGACGGTACAGACGATGATGCAGGAGACGAACAGGAATCACTGCCCACAGGGCACTGGACGCCCACTTCATCGTATGACGTATACATGGTGGACACACCCAAAGAAAACGACGACAAGGAATAGAAGGACGCAGTGAGGGGTTGTTCCCTCGAGAAGCAGCCAAAGCGGCGGCATAAGCGCCGCTCCAAATCCCGCTTCGGCAGAAACAACGATCATATAGACCCAGCGTTAGAGCAGGGTGAACCATCGCCCGACCACGGCAACACAGAAAATCAAACCGAACAACCCGACTCCGTCGAAGATAACAGTCCGGACGACATCACATCGGACAGGCACCCGGAGCAACAGAATGCCCACCAAAGGCTTGTTTCCACCGCGAGGAGTCTGAAAAAGCAGAAGCAAAGGCTCAAGGCCGCACAAGACACACTCAGAATCAGATGGAGTGAAGTACTCAACACTGCAGTGAAGCACGACAGTAATCGGCACACCAAGAGCTACCCGAAGCGAAAGTTGCTACCTGAATTCAATGAGGAGGCCTTAGATCCCCCGCAACCAAAAAACAAAACGTCCATCCGGTTGGATAGACGACCCCATGACCAACATAGAGTGGCAAACGACGCCGCACATAAGCCAGTACGCGATCCGCGTGAGGCTCGCATCAAAAGGACGGTGCAACCAGATCCATCTATGGACCACGCAAGCGCGCTCCAGTAGGCAATTCAACACAACAAACATCCGAACACCATGGTACACCCAAATACAGGGGTGCCACACACCCCCTATGTTTCACCGATGAGGTGCTGGACCATGAATTTCCAGAGGGATTCAAACTCGTAAACATAGAGGTGTACGATGGAACGACATACCCTGGGGTCTAGATTGAGGACTACATCCTCCATATCCACATGGCTCGAGGAGACGATCTCCACGCCATAAAGTACTTACCCCTCAAGCTCAAAGGTCCAGCTTGGCACTGGCTTAAAAGCCTCCCCGAAAACTCCATTGGAAGTTGGGAAGAGCTTGAAGACGCCTTTCGGGCAAATTTTCAAGGGACCTATGTCCGACCACCGGATGCAGACGATTTAAGTCATATAACTCAACAGCCCAGAGAGTCAGCCCGAAAGCTTTGGAACAGGTTCCTCACTAAAAAGAACCAAATAGTCGATTGTCCGGACGCCGAAGCCTTAGCAGCTTTCAGGCACAACGTTCGCGACAAATGGCTTGCCAGACACCTCGGCCAAGAAAAGCCAAGAACAATGGCAGCATTACCAAGCCTCATGACCCGCTTTTGCGTGGGCGAGGACAGCTGGTTAGCTCGATGCAGCACCAGCGACCCAAGTACATCCGAAATCAGGGACGAAAATGGGAAATCACGACGCAGCAAAAATAAGCGCCAGAATAAAGAAGACAGCCCAAAGAGCACAGAGGTAAACGCCGGATTTAGAAGCTCTCGACCAGGTCAACAAAAGCCGTCCCTCAAAGGCAACAAAGACGAACTGTCCAGCCTAAACAAGATTCTGGATAACATATGTCAGATCCACAGCACCCCCGATAAGCCTGCAAATCATACCCATAGAGAATGTTGGGTTTTAAAGCAGTCCGGCAAGCTCAACGCCGAACATAAGGGGTAGGATACACCAAGCGAAGACGAGGACGAGCCTCGCAAGCAAAGCACTGGGGAACAGAAGAAATTCCCACCAGAAGTCAAAACAGTAAACGTGTTACATGTGATAAATGGGAGAAACAAAGCGGCACTCCTAGAGACACATGCCCCAGGGCCTATCACCGCGGAGTTCTACCACTGGTCGTCCCAACCGATCACCTTTGACCATCGGGATTACTCGGCAAGTATCCGGTGTGTAGGATGGGCTGCCTTGGTATTAGACCCAATAATTGACGGATACCACTTCACACGAGCCCTGATGGACGGCGGCAGTAGTCTAAACCTGATATATCAGGACAGAGTCCGCAACATGGGGATAGACCCAGCAAAAATTAGCCATAGCAATACTACCTTTAAAGGAGTAACGCCAGGCCCAGAAGCCCATTGCACGGGCTCCCTGCTACTAGAGGTTATATTCGGCCTTCCCGATAACTTCTGCAGCGAAAAGTTAACCTTCCACATCGCTCCGTTCCAAAGTGGCTATCAAGCACCACTCGAACGCGAAGCTTTCGCTCGCTTTAACGCAATACCGCATTATGCTTCTCTCATGCTTAAGATGCCCGGTCCACGCGGCATCATTACAGTAAATGGAAATATTGAGCGCTCCTTGCGCGCTGAAGACAGTGCGGCTGCCTTGGCAGCTGCACACTAAACGTCCTCACCAACTAAAGCATTTGACAGGTCGTTAAGACCACGGACGCGGTTAGACGAGTCCGGCACAGCTATATGTAATTGATACAGGTTTGATGGCCATACCCCTATTACAATACAAGGGGCTCAACGCGCACAAACAAGTGGCAATTAGGCTCAATTTTACTCATCTTGAATTGTACATGGTTTCTTTAGCATAACCTACCTTTTTGCATGACAACTTTTCCACTAAGTCCTCTCTTTTACAGATGACCATCGTGCTACACCCGTCCAGGATACGGCACAACGGAGACACAGGTGCAGACATGCAGCAGGGACCCGTTCCAAGGATTCTTTTTAGATTAAGACCCTGCGTAAACCTTTTTTACTGTCTCTTGTTGATAAACATCCCCTGGACTCTTAGTACAATTGAGAAGGATGCTGACGTATTGGCATGTGGCCACGTTAGAATATTGCACGTACCTGGACACCAGGGGCTTATTACAAAGGGCACTGCTTAAGCCCGGTTTCCACCATAAAGACCGAATACCTTAGGGAGTGTTCGGCGTCGCGAGTTTGGCCTTACATGCATCAGCTCCGAATCATGTCTTTGGTCAAATGTTCGGTTTGCCCGGCTCCTATGTTTTGCTGCCTTATGTTCTGCTCTATCGGCTAAGGCGGCACCAGGAGAACTACTGCGATTGTGCCCTGGTTCATCCGGATGAGCACCTTAGTAGAGAAAGCCGAAAACTGACTGTCATGATATAGTGTGAGACTGGTCAACCACTCGATGACCTAGCGGAATCTTCGGGATTCCTCCGCTTTAACGAAGGGCCGTTTCCCGACCAGGCATGTACGCACCCCGAATTCGGATGAGTGCGGAGCCACCAGGGGCTATATAGTAGCCCCACTGTCAAACTCCTCTGGCTAAGTGAAAGTGTTAAAGTATTATAGTCCGGTTGCCTAGTTCGCTGCGCTATCACCTCCTTAATGGACAAAGACGTTGGATCAAGTGTGAACATGCGTCTTCTGTGAACACCCCCGCATTATATGCGTGGGGGCTGAAGCCGACGACTGCAATCTTTCAGGTTATATACATATATACATAAACGGCCGCACAGGAGACATTATAGCACTTTTGGGCAAAAGTATAAATACAGCCTTGATAAATTCAATAAAACATTGTTTTTACAAATAGGAATACATGTCATTCAAACATAATATTCTTCGAGCACTGAGCCTCTATCGAACGAGCGCCTTCAAGAACTTCTTCAAAGTAGTGCTCGGCAGCCACTCGGCCTATGGCCGATCCCTGTGCCGCAACAGTGGTGGCATCCATCTTCGCCCAGTATGTTTTGACACGGGCAAGGGCCATCCGCGATCCTTCTATGCACGCCAACCTCTTTACAGCATCGATGCGTGGCACAACACCAAGGAATTATTGCACTAAGCTAAAGTAACTACTCGGCCTTGGCCCTCCTGGCCACAAATGATCCACAACGGACCTCATGGCCAGTTCGGATAATCTATGGAGCTCGGCCCAACCGGTCAATCGCTCATTCAGCAACAGCGGACGGACTGGAGCGTGAAACTGTGACCAGAACAGCTTCTCCACTTCAGGACCTTTTTGATCCTTGAAGTACTCGGTCGCATCTGCAGCACTCGCAGCCAAATCCATCTACTCAACCGCAGAACTCCATAGCCGGTCCAGAGGAGCATATTTCGGATCTCCGAACTTAGTCCGCAACAAGAAGGGCTTCCTAGAAATGATATCCACAGCTTGATTCAGCTCCTCCTTCGTCGCTCTAATTTTGGAGCGGGCCTCCTTGGCGGCCACCCGGGCCTTCTCCAGGTCCGTCGCCTTCACCTGGTTTTCTTCTTCACGAAGCTGGCAACGGTCAGCAGCATCTTTCAACTGCACGGCCATCTTGGCAATTTTTTCTTTGCTCCCGCAATGTGCGGCCTGTTCGGCCCTTAACTCTTCGACCGCCTTTAAAGCGGCCGCATTACTACTCCTTGCTTGCTCCTTGGCTCGGGCAAGCTCCACCCGAAGGGTCTCCATGGTGGCAGCTCCATCTACAGTCACAACATATTAAAGATACTGGCGTCATGCTGCTCTTACTATGTGACATTCACCAGAAAAATCACCTACCCCGTGCCTCATCAAGCCGCTTGTTAACAAGCACGATGTTGGCATCTGCCGCATCCAGTTGCCGCTTTAGTTCGGCAAACCCATCAGTCCAGCTAGCCACCGGAGCTTCAATCACCTGCGCATACAAGCGGTCTGGTTATTACCTGGGACTATGATCCCCTATTTGCTGCAGTTTTCGACGACAACCAGGGTCTCAAGGGCTACTATCTACACAGGGCACACCTAAAAATGTGCGGTACTATCAAAAATGTACATCATTTCACGTACCTCAAAACCCGTCAGTAGACTCATAAAGGCTTCATGCAATCCTCTTTCGACGGATGAAATCCTTTCAATCACCGTACCCATCAACGTACGGTGCTCTTCTGAGATAGTCGCTCGCTCTAGCAGATCCCTCAGTACGTCCGGCCGCATACCAGATGGTGCTGGACTCTTTTGATTGCTCTCTTCAAGAGCCGGATACTGGGGACTTCGGGTGGCCATAGGATTACCTCCTGGCCTTGCCGGATCTGGAGATACCCCGCGCGACGACACTTCAAGGTCGCCCGCTTCTTGAGCTGGGGAGTCCGGGGGAGGCGTTTCGCTCTCCATCATCTTTGGAAGAAGATCCCCTGAAGACGAGCTCTGCTGAGAAGGGCTAAGATCCGAACTGCAAGATAAATGCTTCGGTTATTTTCCTCAGAAGTAAGGTAGGATATCTTCACTATTAAGTACTTTTTGATTACTTACAACTCGTTAGAGGGCTGATCCCCGCGCGGACATTGTGCGGCAAGAACACCCTCCGAGGCAGGACCCTCTGGCGGAGATTTCTTCTCCCGTTTGGAAACCTTGGTTTCCGGATCTTCATAGGTAGTCCTCTTCCTTCCCCCGGGAGAGAGAACGTCAGATTCTTCCCCTTGGTTATCCTCCCTCGTGGAGGCGCTCATTCCCTCGGTTGGAATAGGTAGCGATGGAGGCCCGCTTTCGCCCTCTTTACTCCCCCTTCATCTTCCTTTGAGGGCACCAGACAAAGTGCTGGCTCGAGCATCTTTTCCAGCACCAGATTGTCCAAGCCTTCAGGAAGGGGGGCCGAACACCGGATCATCTTCGCCTTTGTTATCCAGTCCTGATCAAAGAGCGATTCTTCAGAATGATGTCATGATAAATAAAAGGACAGTGTGTTCGGCCATGGGATTACTTACTTGGGCAGCGGTGCGGTTGCTGCTCAGGCCCACGTCCTCGGTAGTGTCCGGACACTCTATTTGGGGTCCGAAGAATGATTTGTACATCTCCTTGCGCGTCATGCCGAGGAAATTCTGAATAGTGCGCGGTCCTTTCGGGTTGAATTCCCACATGCGGAGGGGCCGGTGTTTGCAAGGTTGGACCCGACGAACCAGCATAACTTGCATTACCATAACCAGACTGAAATCTCCCTCGAAGAGATCTCCGATACGGCTCTGCAGTATTGGCACGTCCTTGGCTGGACCCCAGCTCAGCCCCCTGCTGATCCATGACATCAGTTGTGGTGGAGGGCCCGAGCAAAAGGCGGGGGCAACTACCCACTTGGCACTTCGAGGAGCTGTGACTTAAAACCACTCCTGTTGCCACAATCCGGACACCTCTAGAAAGGAACCCTTTGGCCATGGAGCGTTAGCAATTTTGCTTATTAGAGCACCTCCGCACGCTGCGTACCGCCCCTCGAACATCTTCGGCTTCATATCGAAGGTCTTGAGCCACATGCCGAAGTGAGGGGTAATGCAGAGGAAGGCCTCACAAACGACGATAAATGACAAGATGTGAAGAAGGGAATCCGGGGCCAGATCGTGAAAATCCAGCCCGTTATAGAACGTAAGACCCCTAACGAAGGGATCCAGAGTGAGGCCTAGCCCTCGGAGGAAGTGGGAGACGAACACAACACTCTCATTGGGTTCGGGAATAGGGACGACCTGACCTCGGGCAGGTAGCCTATGCGAAATTTTAGAGATCAGATATCTGGCCTCCCTCAACTTCTTGATATCCTCCTCCGTAATGGAGGAAGGCATCCACCGGCCTTGAAGGCTGGATCCGGACATGATTGAAGGTCCGAAGCACCTGACCTGGGCTTTGGGTGTTAGAACTCCAGGCAGGGGAAGGATTCGATTGAGCACGGGAGGGAAAAAAGTAAAAGCCTTGTCCCTTTATAAAGAGGGTGAATATCAGGCGTCCTCCTCGTGGCCGTTTGGGACTTGCCTAAGATCTAGGAGTCCTAGGCACGGTTGGGTTACCCACACCCATATTGATGAGAATCCCATAATAAGGGGAACACGATCTCTGCTTTGACAAGACGTGTCAAGAAACCACCTCGCGTTATGTGCGGGGCTGGTTAAAGAAAAACGGTTCGAATAATGACCGGGCCATGGCGTGATGTCATATTGCCAAAACGTGTCAGCAGATTAGATTTGTGGAAATATTATTCTCTCTACGGTGGTATATAGAACTCATTTTGCAGGGTCGGACACTATCCTTGTATTCAAACTCTTCTGTGGTGTATTCGGAGGAGGAACCCGCCTTGCAATGCCGAAGACAACACTGCGCGCCGGACTCATCGTCATTGAAGCCTGGTTCAGGGGCTATTGAGGGAGTCCTGTATTAGGGGGTCTCCGGACAGTCGGACTATAAGCTTTGGCCGGACTATTGGGCTATGAAGATACAAGATTGAAGACTTCCTCTCGTGTCCGGATGGGACTCTCCTTGGCGTGAAAGGCAAGCTAGGCAATACGGATATGTATATCTCCTCTTTTGTAACTGACCATTTGTAACCCTAGCCCCCTCCGGTGTCTATATAAACCGGAGGGTTTTAGTCCGTAGGACAACATACAATCATACCATAGGCTAGCTTCTAGGGTTTAGCCTCTCCGATCTCGTGGTAGATCAACTCTTGTACTACTCGTATTATCAAGAATAATCAAGCAGGACGTAGGGTTTTACCTCCATCAAGAGGGCCTGAACCTGGGTAAAACATCGTGTCCCCTGCCTCCTGTTACCATCCGCCTCAGATGCATAGTTCGGGACCCCCTACCAGAGATCCGTCAGTTTTGATACCGACAGCGCCCCTGTAAACCCTTGTGTGCTATCACTGGATTCTGATGAGAGAGCTCATGTGTGCCATAATATGTTGCGTGCATTAATATAATCTGGCACAAGTACACAAAAATAGGCTCCAGAAGTAAGGATAGTTGGCAGATGATAGGTTCATAATATACCGTATAGAGAGTTTATTGCCAAACCATGATAACAAGAGCACACAACAACTAGGCAGATCGTAGTGTACATAAAAGGGGTACACCATAACTGTTGGGTAACGTAGTAATTTCAAAATTTTCCTACGCACATGCAAGATCATGGTGATGCATAGCAACGAGAGGGGAGAGTGTGATCTACGTACCCTTGTAGATCGACAACCAAAGCGTTTGGTTGATGTAGTCGTACGTCTCCACGGCCCGACCGATCAAGCACCGAAACTACGGCACCTCCGAGTTCTAGCACACGTTCAGCTCAATGACGATCCCCGGACTCCGATCTAGCAAAGTGTCGGGGAAGAGTTCCGTCAGCACGACGGCGTGGTGACGATCTTGATGTACTACTGTCGCAGGGCTTCGCCTAAGCACCGGTACAATATTATCGAGGACTATGGTGGCAGGGGGCGCCGCACACGGCTAAGAATATGATCACGTGGATCAACTTGTGTTTCTCTGGGGTGCTCCTGCCTCCGTATATAAAGGCTCAAGGGGGGGGGGGGGCGGTGCGGCCGGCCAAGAGGTGGCGCGCCAGGAGGAGTCCTACTCCCTCCGGGAGTAGGATCCCCCCCAATCCTAGTTGGAATAGGATTCGCGGAGGGAGGAAAAGAGAAAGGGGGCTGGCCCCCTCTCCTTGTCCTATTCGGACCAAGGGAGGGGAGGGGCGCGCGGCCCATCTTAGGCTGCCTCTTCTCTTTTCCACTAAGGCCCACTAAGGCCCATATAGCTCCCGGGGGGTTCCGGTAACCTCCCGGTACTCCGGTAAAATCCCGATTTCACCCGGAACACTTCCAATATCCAAACATAGGCTTCCAATATATCAATCTTTATGTATCGACCATTTCGAGACTCCTTGTCATGTCCGTGATCACATCCGAGACTCCGAACAACCTTCGGTACATCAAAACGTATAAACTCATAATATAACTGTCATCGAAACCTTAAGCGTGCGGACCCTACGGGTTCGAGAACAATGTAGACATGACCGAGACATGTCTCCGGTCAATAACCAATAGCGGGACCTGGATGCCCATATTGGCTCCTACATATTCTACGAAGATCTTTATCGGTCAGACCGCATAACAACATACGTTGTTCCCTTTGTCATCGGTATGTTACTTGCGCGAGATTCGATCGTTGGTATCCAATACCTAGTTCAATCTCGTTATCGGCATGTCTCTTTACTCGTTCCGTAACACATCATCTCGCAACTAACTCATTAGTTGCATTGTTTGCAAGGCTTAAGTGATGTGCATTACCGGGAGGGCCCAGAGATACCTCTCCGACGATCGGAGTGACAAATCCTAATCTCGAAATACGTCAACCCAACATGTACCTTTGGAGACACCTGTAGAGCACCTTTATAATCACCCAGTTATGTTGTGACGTTTGGTAGCACACAAAGTGTTCCTCCGGCACACGGGAGTTACATAATCTCATAGTCATAGGAACATGTATAAGTCATGAAGAAAGCAATAGCAACATACTAAACGATCGGGTGCTAAGCTGATGGAATGGGTCATGTCAATCAGATCATTCAACTAATGATGTGATCCCGTTAATCAAATGACAACTCTTTGTCCATGGTTAGGAAACATAACCATCTTTGATTAACAAGCTAGTCAAGTAGAGGCATACTAGTGACACTCTGTTTGTCTATGTATTCACACATGTATTATGTTTCCGGTTAATACAATTCTAGCATGAATAATAAACCTTTATCATGATATAAGGAAATAAATAATAACTTTATTATTGCCTCTAGGGCATATTTCCTTCAGTCTCCCACTTGCACTAGAGTCAATAATCTAGATTACACAGTAATGATTCTAACACCCATGGTGCTTTGGTGCTGATCATGTTTTGCTCGTGGAAGATGCTTAGTCAATGGGTCTGCTACATTCAGCTCCGTATGTATCTTGCAAATCTCTATGTCTCCCTGTAACATCCCAAAATTTCAATTTGGAATGTTATACATTAGGTCATCATGCATATCATATTTTATTTTGCTTTTGGTTTTGATCCTAGAAAATCCTAAGCAACTCAAGGACCCACGGAGAGAGTTGGGGATTTCGTTATTTAAGTATTTGAGTTTTCTCACATTATGTAAACATGATCGTTTGATTTTATTTATTTTATCATCAATTATTTCTATTTCAAAAATAGAGAGAGGGAATAAAATGACTTTCCCAAAATATAGAAATATTAAGGATTTAATAAAAATCAAATAAGATTTATTTCGGAGTTTTTCGGTATTTTTATTTGAATTTAGAAAAAATGCGCGTTTCTCAAAGTTGTAGTTTGGGCCCAAATAAATGTTCACTTTATCGGGCTTGATTTTAGGAACCCGGCAAAATTTATTTCGTGATTTTTGGAGTCCATTTAGTATTTCTTTTTATTTTTCTTCCGAGCGGAATTATTTAAAAAAAATCTGAAAAAAAAACCGGAACCGACTTTGGGCCGTACCCGAGTGGGACTCCGCCCGGGACGCCTTTATAAGCCGCCACCCGGGGGCCCGAGAGCCACAGCCGCCCCAAACCCTAGCCCAGCCCCGTCGCCGCCGCCGCCGGAGCACGCCTTTCGAGGTTCGCCGCCGCCGCCTCGTTTTCCATGCAGTTTTTTTTGAAAAAAAAATCGGAAAAATATTTTTTTTCTGTTCGTCGTTTCTCGTTTTTGTCGGATTTTCCGCGGTTATTTTCTGATCGTGATTTCTGATCCGACTTTCGTTTTAGTATAACTTTTCGCTCGTTTATCGGAATCAGGCGATTCAAGCGCCTGGAGTTTCGTCTCGAAACCCTCTTTCCGAATAATCAACTTAAATAAGTTTTTGCTACAGTAAAATTTGACCTAGATCCAGATTACTAGAACGAAGTTGATTTCTTTCGCCGTTTGATTTTTTTGCTTCGTTCGATTTGATTCTTTTGCAAACCAGGGTTCTTAAGTTGAACTTTCTGATTAGATCTTCTATTTGAGTTTTACCTGTGCATTAGATGAGTACTTATTGTATGCTTGTTTGTTTGTCTGCGATAGAATACCTGGAGTGCGCTGCCTGTTACTTCGAATCTCTAGGTTTCGCGGATCATCAGCAAGGCAAGTAACACTTTGATCATACCTTTTCTACAACCCAGTTTTATTGCATTAGATCAATCCTCACACATTGCATGATTAGGATCTAATTAAATTGTGGGATGGGAAGTAGATGAGGTAGTACCTATTACCTGTTTAATATGAAACCTTTGGGAGTTACCTCTACGTTTGCTTATTACGCCATGCTATGCTAGTAGACGTGGATTGGGTGAGTGATATCCATGACAGATGTGAGTTTGTTAATTTTAATGGTTTATCTAAGGTGGCAACTTAAACACACATCTGGGTGGATTGAGGCACCTGGTTTCTATCAGGACTTGCCTGTTTTTCTTTTGGACCGCCACCCAGGCTCAAAGGGATCATAAGATTATTCATACTAGAAACTTCCGTGTGCGGCAACAAGCCATTCTGGGCTCTGGCATAGTTTATTAAGTCGTGCGAACTCTTACAGGGTAGACTAGCAGATGTAGGGGAAAGTAGGTGTACCGGTCTATCCAACGTAAGGTGCTAGCGCTTCTGAAAGACTGTGTCTCGGTCATCCGTTGCTCAAACATCATGCAGTGCGAGAAATCCAACGGAGGCGATCGAGTCTTGTGGGGAAAAGTGCGCAAACCTCTGCAGAGTGTAATAAACTAATCATGGTTAGCCGTGTCCCCGGTTATGGACATCTTGAGTATCTAGTACCTGGATTATCATGTGAATCTCAACATGTTACTATAAAGATAATTTTGATGGGTTTGTTTAATGATGATGCTTAATTGGGATTGAGAATGCTGTCAACCATTCTCAATGTTTAACAACCACCATGATAGTAATTAAATTTATTCCTTTGAAGTAGGGAAAAATTGGCTTTACGCAAAAACTGTAACCATAGAGCTTTCCACCAGCCAAATATGCATATAGTATAGCTGTTGCATTTCATTACTCTCTATGTGTTACCTTGCCAGCATATTCCATGTGCTGACCCATTCTCGGGCTGCAACGTTAATGTTGCAGACTTTTCAGACGACGATTAAGGAGTTTTTAGGTCGTGGTTCTATACTCAGTGATGCCGTTCGAGTTGATGGACTCACTTATCTTCCAAGCCTTCCGCTGTTACCACTATTAGATGGCCTTAGGACATATTTATTGTAATAAGCTCTCTTTTGAGACACTCGATGTAATAAGTGTGTGATTGCTACTCTGCTATAAATCCTCCGAGTACTATGTGGTGTCAGCATTACTGATCCAGGGATGACACCGGAGCACAGAGATCAGACTGTTTGAGGTCTGGTCGCTACAGAGATGGTATCAGAGCACACGCTGACTGTAGGACACGACCACTAAGCTAAAAGACCTAGATCACTACTCACTCTCTTTTCTTCTGACTTCTCATCTCTTCTACTCTTTAGGATGGCGGATGCGAGGAACAAGTTCACACAACCAGATGAAGATACAACCTTTGGACGCCACTTGAAGGAAGTCACTAGATACCTGAACATAGGAGTACCAAGCTTCACGGGAACCTACAACGCCACTTTACCTGAAGAAGAGCGCTGGATGATTCAAGTTCAAGTTCCAGGAAGGACGTTCATGCCAGTCACTGAGCCCATAGAGTTTTATTTTGACGCACCAACTTGGAGTCTAGGAAAGAGTATGGCAGCTCACATTGCCATGGGACGCATTGGAGAAGTCTACCGCAAGGATCTCAAGGATACTATCTACCAGATTTGTGGACGCTGAGATGAACACTGGGAGATGATCAGCACCAGGAAGGATAGGTCAATTGCAGCTTTTATACAGGAGTTAAACCAGCACATTCGACGACAGGAGAATCAAATGTGCACCGACATGATAGATCTGAAGAAGGCTAAGACTAGAATCAAGGAACTGGAGGAAGAACTCAAGGCTACACGTGAAGATTATGAAGAAGAAATTGAAGTATTGGTGGAGAAGAATGATGACCTGATCAAGAAGATTGGGATATTTATGGGAGACCCGACACCAGTAGATGAAGACGAAGAACCCAAGGAGATTAGCCCGGAAGACTACATCATCATCGACGGCACCGACTCGGAAGCAGATAGTAGCGATGATAACTATGTTGATGAAGCTGGAGCCGATATCATGGAGTCTACAACCGTAGAATATTTCTAGTAGACCACCTCACCAGTAGTAGAAGTCCACCATGTAAATTTAGTAGTCCGAGCACTTTTGCGATAGCTAGATCGATTGTATGCCTTTGTTTGACTGAATGAGTGAATTGTGTGCTTTGCCTCATGTGCATATGGGTAGTGTTTTCTCTTTAGACCCCCTCTATTCTTATATCTCATCCTTTCTAAAAACCCTCAGATGCCTCCGAGACGTGACCCCGGATTTGCCTTTTCGCCGGAGCTCACCCAGTTGATCCAGCAGCAGAGCACCTTGATGCAGTTGCTAGTTCAGAATCAGAATCAGGGGAACAACAACAACCCACCACCACCACCTGTTGACCACTTAGCCCGTTTTCTGAGGCTGAATCCGCCGGTGTTTTCCAGTAGCACCGAGCCGATAGTAGCAGATGATTGGCTCCGCAAGACAGCTAGGGAGTTGACCACAGCAGGATGCACAGATGCGGAGAAGGTGAAGTTTGCCGCACATCAGTTAGAAGGACCCGCAGCATCATGGTGGGAGAATTTCACAGCCACCTTCCCAGTCGATACTGTCACATGGGACCAGTTTCAGCAGGCTTTTCGTACTGCCCATGTTTCAGCAGGAGCAATGGCCATGAAGAAGCGTGAGTTTCGTAACTTGCGCCAAGGAGGATAGACAGTTGGCCAGTATGTGGAGGAGTTTAGTAAGCTAGCACGTTATGCTCTAGATGACGTTGCTACCGATGCAGCTAAGCAGGAGAAATTCCTAGAAGGGCTGAATGATGAGTTGAGCATGCAGTTGATGGTAGCCACCTTCAACAACTACCAGGAGTTGGTAGATCATGCTCTTATGATTGAAGGGAAGCAGCAGCAAATTGAGAACCGCAAGAGGAAGTATGGACAATGAAAAGTATAATTCAGGAGCTCAGCAGAAGCCACGTTTTACCCCTAGACCGGGAGGACATTTTCAGCATACCCATGGAGTAGGTAGCACGCACAATCACAATGGCACCAAGAATGGAAATGGGAATGGAGGAAGCAATGGACAGAACCGCAACACCCCATCAACCCCAGCCAAGAAGGACCTGAGTCAAGTCACTTGTTTTAAGTGTTCGAAGACCGTACATTATGCCAATGAATGTCCTGAAGGCCAAAACGGCAATGGAAACTCTGGAAAGAAGCCGAACCCTTTCAACAGGGGACAGGTGAACCACGTTAATGTGGAGGAGGTTGAAGCTCAGCCCGATGCAGTAATAGGTAAGTTTTTGGTTAAGTCATTTACTGCACTCGTTCTTTTTGATACTGGTGCATCGCATTCATACATATCAAGGGGATTTGTGGAAAAGTATAGCCTACCCACTAGGGTTCTTAAAACACCTATGCTAGTAAGCTCACCAGGAGCAGAGTACATGGCCAGTCAAGGATGTTTTCAAGTGCCATTAAGTATAGGACGGCATGTTTTCCCAACAGATTTGATTATTCTGGAATCTCAAGGCCTAGATGTGATTCTTGGTATGGATTGGCTGTCGATGTATGGAGGAAACATCGATTGTGCTAGTAAGTCAATTTTGCTCACAATGCCAGAAGGAAGAAGGATCAAGTATGTATCCCGGCATATGCCAAACAGGACACAAGTAAATTCCTTATCAGGAGTTGTGCAAGAGGAAGTACCAGTGGTAAAGTATTTTCCTGATGTATTTCCAGAAGAGTTGCCAGGCATGCCACCAGATAGAGATATTGAGTTTTTGATTGAGCTATTGCCAGGCACTGGGCCAATATCAAAGAGACCATATAGGATCCCAGCTAAGGATTTGGTGGAGATTAAGAAGCAGATCAAGGAGTTACTGGATAAAGGTTACATTCGCCCAAGTTCTTCACCTTGGGGATCACCAGTACTTCTAGTGGAGAAGAAGGATGGATCGTTAAGAATGGTTGTTGATTATCAAAGATTGAACGAAGTAACAATCAAAAACAAGTACCGCTACCAATGATCAATGACCTGTTTGATCGATTGCAAGGGGCTAAAGTGTTTTCCAAGATCGATTTGCGATCAAGGTACCATCAGTTGAAGATTCGAGAGCAGGACATACCTAAGACAACATTCACCACAAGATATGGACTGTATGAGTATACCGTTATGTCATTTGGACTGACTAACGCACCTGCCTATTTTATGAACATGATGAACAAAGTGTTTATGGAGTTTTTGGATAAGTTCGTCGTGGTTTTCATCGATGATATTCTGGTATTCTCAAAGAATGAAGAGGAGCATAAGGAGCATTTGCGTTTGGTACTTGGAAAGCTCAGAGAACATCAATTATATGCCAAGTTCAGCAAATGTGAGTTTTGGTTGAAGGAAGTAGGATTCCTCGGACATGTTATATCTGGAGAAGGTATAGCAGTAGATCATGCTAAAGTTGATACCGTGACCAAGTGGGAAGCACCAACAACAGTTGGAGAGATCCGGAGTTTTCTTGGACTCGCAGGATACTACCAGAGATTTATTGAGAACTTTTCAAAGATTGCGAAGCCTATGACGGAGTTGTTGAAGAAGGATACTAAGTTCAAATGGACTGAGGAGTGCGAGGCTAGTTTCCAGGAGTTGAAGAAACGCTTGGTTACCTCACCGGTGTTGATTTTGCCAGATCAGACCAAGGATTATGAGGTGTATTGTGACGCTTCACGTCGAGGACTTGGAGCAGTGCTTATGTAGGAAGGGAGAGTTGTTTCGTATGCTTCACGACAACTGAAGCCTCACGAATTGAATTATGCCACGCATGATTTGGAGTTAGCAGCCGTGGTGCATGCATTGAAGACATGGAGACATTTTCTCATTGGAAATCATTGTGAAGTGTACACGGATCACAAGAGTTGGAAGTACATTTTCACGCAGAAGGAATTGAACCTCATACAAAGGAGATGGTTGGAGCTCATCAAGGATTATGATATGAGATTGCATTACCATCCCGGAAAGGCTAATGTAGTAGCTGACGCATTAAGCCGTAAGAGCCATGTCAATACGTTAATGACAGAAGAAATACCCAAGGAGTTAGCAGAAAACCTTCGTGAACTAAGTTTGGAGATAGTTCCGAGAGGCTATGTGGCAGCATTGGAGATTCAGTCAACATTGATGGATAAAATCAGAGAGGCTCAGAAATCTGACAAGGAGATTGCTTCTATAAAGGAGAAACTGAGCAAAGGAAAAGCTAAAGGATTTTGTGAGGATGAGCACGACACCCTATGGTTTGAAGACCGTGTTTATGTGCCCAATGACCCGGAGATCAGAAAGTTGATTCTGCAAGAGGCACATGATTCACCGTATTCGATTCACCCAAGAAATACCAAGATGTATTTGGATTTGAAGGATATTTTCTGGTGGACCGGAATGAAGAAGGATATTGCGGAGTATGTAGCAGTTTGTGACGTATGTCAGAGAGTAAAGGCAGAGCATCAGAAGCCAGCAGGATTGTTGCAACCATTGCCGATACCCGAATGGAAGTGGGATAAGATACGCATGGATTTTATCACGGGATTACCAAGGACTCGTTCAGGCTATGACTTGATTTGGGTTGTAGTTGATCGATTGACGAAAGTAGCTCATTTCATCCCAGTAAAGACCACTTACACCAGTGTTAAGTTGGCAAAGATATACATGACCAGGATCGTATGTTTGCATGGAGTTCCGAGGAGTATCGTATCAGATAGAGGAACCCAGTTTACCTCGAAGTTCTGGAAGCAGTTGCATGAGACTTTGGGTACTAGGCTAGAATTTAGTACAACTTTTCATCCGTAGACAGATGGACAGACCGAGAGAGTCAATTAGATTTTGGAGGATATGCTGAGAGCTTGTGCGCTAGATTATGGATCTAGTTGGGACGATAATTTGCCATATGCAGAGTTCTCTTACAATAATAGCTATCGGACCAGTTTGAAGATGGCCCCTTTCAAAGCTTTGTACGGAAGGAGGTGCAGGACACCGTTGTCATGGGACAAAGTTGGAGACCGCTAGTTGTTTGGACCAGATCTGATTAAAAAGTCTGAACAGAAGGTGAAGTTGATTCGCTATAGGCTCAAGGTAGCCCAGTCCAGGCAGAAGAGCTACGCAGATTCTAAACGCAAGGAGACGGTTTATGAACTCAGAGACAGAGCTTATCTTCGAGTATCCCCACTTCGAGGGATTAAGCGCTTTGGAGTTAAGGGGAAGTTAGCACCACGATTTGTAGGGCCATATCGAGTTTTGGAGCGTATGGGAGAAGTGGCCTACAAGTTGGAAATGCCCGAAGGATTGTCAGGAGTTCATGATGTTTCCACGTTTCTCAGTTGAAGAAGTGCCACGCAGAGATGGCTGACATACCTTTGAGGGATACAGTGCCATTAGAAGCAATTCAGTTGGATAACGATTTGACCTATGAGGAGAAACCAGTCAAAATTCTCGAGTTTGCCAGCCGAGTCACTCACAGTAAGGTTATCAAGTTTTGTAAAGTTTAGTGGAGTCACCACACGGAGGATGAAGCCACCTGGGAGCGAGAGGAAGATTTGCTCAAAGACCACCCTCACCTATTTTCTAGCCAACCCGAATCTCGAGGGCGAGATTCATCTTAAGGGGGGTAGGTTTGTAACATCCCAAATTTTCAATTTGGAATGTTATACATTAGGTCATCATGCATATCATATTTTATTTTGCTTTTGGTTTTGCTCCTAGAAAATCGTAAGCAACTCAAGGACCCACGGAGAGAGTTGGGGATTTCGTTATTTACGTATTTGAGTTTTCTCAAATTATGTAAACAAGATCGTTTGATTTTATTTATTTTATCATCAATTATTTCTATTTCAAAAATATGAGAGAGGGAATAAAATGACTTTCCCAAAATATAGAAATATTGAGGATTTAATAAAAAATCAAATAAGATTTATTTCGGAGTTTTTCGGTATTTTTATTTGAATTTAGAAAAAATGTGCATTTTTCAAAGTTGTAGTTTGGGCCCAAATAAATGTTCACTTTATCGGGCTTGATTTTAGGAACCCGGCAAAATTTATTTCGTGATTTTTGGAGTCCGTTTAGTATTTCTTTTTATTTTTCTTCCGAGCGGAATTATTTAAAAAAAATCGGAAAAAAAACCGGAACCGACTTTGGGCCGTACCCGAGCGGGACTCCGCCCGGGACGCCTTTATAAGCCGCCACCCGGGGGCCCGAGAGCCACAGCCGCCCCAAACCCTAGCCCAGCCCCGCCGCCGCCGCCGCCGGAGCGCGCCTTTCGAGGTTCGCCGCCGCCGCCTCGTTTTCCATGCAGTTTTTTTTGGAAAAAAAATCAGAAAAAAAATATTTTTTTTCTGTTCGTCGTTTCTCGTTTTCGTCGGATTTTCCGCGGTTATTTTCTGATCGCGATTTTTGATCCGACTTTCATTTTAGTATAACTTTTCGCTCGTTTATCAGAATCAGGCGATTCAAGCGCCTGGAGTTTCGTCTCGAAACCCTCTTACCGAATAATCAACTTAAACAAGTTTTTGCTACAGTAAAATTTGACCTAGATCCAGATTACTAGAACGAAGTTGATTTCTTTCGCCGTTTGATTTTTTTGCTTCGTTCGATTTGATTCTTTTGCAAACCAGGGTTCTTAAGTTGAACTTTCTGGTTAGATCTTCTATTTGAGTTTTACCTGTGCATTAGATGAGTACTTATTGTATGCTTGTTTGTTTGTCTGCGATAGAATACCCGGAGTGCGCCGCCTGTTACTTCGAATCTCTAGGTTTCGCGGATCATCAGCAAGGCAAGTAACACTTTGATCATACCTTTTCTACAACCCAGTTTTATTGCATTAGATCAATCCTCACACATTGCATGATTAGGATCTAATTAAATTGTGGGATGGGAAGTAGATGAGGTAGTACCTATTACCTGTTTAATATGAAACCTTTGGGAGTTACCTCTACGTTTGCTTATTACGCCATGCTATGCTAGTAGACGTGGATTGGGTGAGTGATATCCATGACAGATGTGAGTTTGTTAATTTTAATGGTTTATCTAAGGTGGCAACTTAAACACACATCTGGGTGGATTGAGGCACCTGGTTTCTAACAGGACTTGCCTGTTTTTCTTTTGGACCGCCACCCAGGCTCAAAGGGATCATAAGATTATTCATACTAGAAACTTCCGTGTGCAGCCACAAGCCATTATGGGCTCTGGCATAGTTGATTAAGTCGTGCGAACTCTTACAGGGTAGACTAGCAGATGTAGGTGAAAGTAGGTGTATCGGTCTATCCAACATAAGGTGCTAGCGCTTCTGAAAGACTGTGTCTCGGTCATCCGTTGCTCAAACATCATGCAGTGCGAGAAATCCAACGGAGGCGATCGACTCTTGTGGGGAAAAGTGCGCAAACCTCTGCAGAGTGTAATAAACTAATCATGGTTAGCCGTGTCCCCGGTTATGGACATCTTGAGTATCTAGTACATGGATTATCATGTGAATCTCAACATGTTACTATAAAGATAATTTTGATGGGTTTGTTTAATGATGATGCTTAATTGGGATTGAGAATGCTGTCAACCATTCTCAATGTTTAAGAACCACCATGATAGTAATTAAATTTATTCCTTTGAAGTAGGGAAAAATTGGCTTTACGCAAAAACTGTAACCATAGAGCTTTCCACCAGCCAAATATGCATATAGTATAGCTGTTGCATTTCATTACTCTCTATGTGTTACCTTGCCAGCATATTCCATGTGCTGACCCGTTCTCGGGCTGCAACGTTAATGTTGCAGACTTTTCAGATGACGATTAAGGAGTTTTTAGGTCGTGGTTCTATACTCAGTGATGCCGTTGGAGTTGATGGACTCACTTATCTTCCAAGCCTTCCGCTGTTACCACTATTAGATGGCCTTAAGCCATATTTATTGTAATAAGCTTTCTTTTGAGACACTCGATGTAATAAGTGTGTGATTGCTACTCTGCTATAAATCCTCCGAGTACTGTGTGGTGTCAGCATTACTGATCCAGGGATGACACTGGAGCACAGAGATCAGACTGTTTGAGGTCTGGTCGCTACACTCCCAACTGGACTAGATCCCGGATGGAATTGAAGCGTCTCTTGATGTGTTTGGTTCTCTTGTGAAATCTGGATTCCTTTGCCAAGGCAATTGCACCAGTATTGTCACAAAAGATTTTCATTGGACCCGATGCACTAGGTATGACACCTAGATCGGATATGAACTCCTTCATCCAGACTCGTTCGTTTGCTGCTTCCGAAGCAGCTATGTACTCCGCTTCACATGTAGATCCCGCCACGACGCTTTGTTTAGAACTGCACCAACTGACAGCTCCACCGTTTAATGTAAACACGTATCCGGTTTGCGATTTAGAATCGTTCGGATCAGTGTCAAAGCTTGCATCAACGTAACCGTTTACGATGAGCTCTTTGTCACCTCCATAAACGAGAAACATATCCTTAGTCCTTTTCAGGTATTTCAGGATGTTCTTGACCGCTGTCCAGTGATCCACTCCTGGATTACTTTGGTACCTCCTTGCTAAACTTATAGCAAGGCACACATCAGGTCTGGTACACAGCATTGCATACATGATAGAGCCTATGGCTGAAGCATAGGGAACATCTTTCATTTTCTCTCTATCTTCTGCAGTGGTCGGGCATTGAGTCTGACTCAACTTTACACCTTGTAACACAGGCAAGAACCCTTTCTTTGCTTGATCCATTTTGAACTTCTTCAAAATCTTGTCAAGGTATGTGCTTTGTGAAAGTCCAATTAAGCGTCTTGATCTATCTCTATAGATCTTTATGCCTAATATGTAAGCAGCTTCACCAAGGTCTTTCATCGAAAAACTCTTATTCAAGTACCTTTTATGCTATCCAGAAATTCTATATCATTTCTAATCAGTAATATGTCATCCACATATAATATCAGAAAATGCTACAGAGCTCCCACTCACTTTCTTGTAAATACAGGCTTCTCTGAAAGTCTGTATAAAAGCAAATGCTTTGATCACACTATCAAAGCGTTTATTCCAACTCCGAGAGGCTTGCACCAGTCCATAAATGGATCGCTGGAGCTTGCACACTTTATTAGCTCCCTTTGGATCGACAAAACCTTCCGGTTGCATCATACACAACT
Organism: Triticum monococcum; assembly: GCA_034509565.1. NCBI lineage: Eukaryota > Viridiplantae > Streptophyta > Magnoliopsida > Poales > Poaceae > Triticum > Triticum monococcum. The sequence continues at coordinate 87,424,093 of CM067845.1, read as the reverse complement.
CTTCTTCCAGAAATCCATTCAGGAATGCAGTTTTGACATCCATCTGCCAAATTTCATAATCATAAAATGCGGCAATTACTAACATGATTCGGACAGACTTAAGCATCGCTACAGGTGAGAAGGTCTCATCGTAGTCAACCCCTTGAACTTGTCGAAAACCTTTTGCGACAAGTCAAGCTTTGTAGACAGTAATATTACCGTCAGCGTCAGTCTTCTTCTAGAAGATCCAGTTATTCTCAATTGCTTGCCGATCATCGGGAAAGTCAACCAAAGTCCATACTTTGTTCTCATACATGGATCCCATCTCAGATTTCATGGCTTCAAGCCATTTTGCGGAATCTGGGCTCACCATCGCTTCTTCATAGTTCGTAGGTTCATCATGATCTAGCAGCATGATTTCTAGAATAGGATTACCGTACCACTCTGGCACGGATCTCACTCTGGTTGATCTACGAGGTTCAGTAGTATCTTGTCCTGAAGTTTCATGATCATTATCATTAGCTTCCTCACTAATTGGTGTAGGTGTCGCAGAAACAGTTTTCTGTGATGTACTACTTTCCAATAAGGGAGTAGGTACAGTTACCTCATCAAGTTCTACTTTCCTCCCACTCACATCTTTCGAGAGAAACTCCTTCTCCAGAAAGTTTCCGAATTTAGCAACAAAAGTCTTGCCTTCGGATCTGTGATAGAAGGTGCATCCAATAGTTTCCTTTGGATATCCTATGAAGACACATTTCTTCGATTTGGGTTCGAGCTTATCAGGTTGAAGCTTTTTCACATAAGCATCGCAGCCCCAAACTTTCAGAAACGACAACTTTGGTTTCTTGCCAAACGATAGTTCATAAGGCGTCGTCTCAACGGATTTTGATGGTGCCCTATTTAACGTGAATGCGGCCGTCTCTAAAGCATAACCCCAAAACGATAGCGGTAAATCAGTAAGAGACATCATAGATCGCACCATATCTAGTAAAGTATGATTACGACGTTCAGACACACCATTATGCTGTGGTGTTCCGGGTGGCGTGAGTTGCGAAACTATTCCGCATTGTTTCAAATGTACACCAAACTCATAACTCAAATATTCTCGTCCACGATCAGATCATAGAAACTTTATTTTCTTGTTACGATGATTTTCAACTTCACTCTGAAATTCTTTGAACTTTCAAATGTTTCAGACTTATGTTTCATTACGTAGATATACCCATATCTACTTAAGTCATCTGTGAAGGTGAGAAAATAACGATATCCGCCACGAGCCTCAATATTCATCGGACCACATACATCTGTATGTATGATTTCCAACAAATCTGTTGCTCTCTCCATAGTACCGGAGAACGGTGTTTTAGTCATCTTGCCCATGAGGCACGGTTCGCAAGTACCAAGTGATTCATAATCAAGTGGTTCCAAAAGTCCATCAGTATGGAGTTTCTTCATGCGCTTTATACCGATATGACCTAAACGGCAGTGCCACAAATAAGTTGCACCATCATTATCAACTCTGCATCTTTTGGCTTCAACATTATGAATATGTGTATCACTACTATCGAGATTCAATAAGAATAGACCACTCTTCAAGGATGCATGACCATAAAAGATATTACTCATATAAATAGAACAACCATTATTCTTTGATTTAAATGAATAACCGTCTCGCATCAAACAAGATCCAGATATAATGTTCATGCTTAACGCTGGCACCAAATAACAATTATTTAGGTCTAATATTAATCCCGAAGGTAGATGTAGAGGTAGCGTGCCAACTGCGATCACATCGACTTTGGAACCGTTTCCCACGCGCATCATCACCTCGTCCTTAGCCAATCTTCGCTTAATCCGTAGTCCCTGTTTCAAGTTGCAATTATTAGCAACAGAACCAGTATCAAATACCCAGGTGCTACTGCGAGCATTAGTAAGGTACACATCAATAACATGTATATCACATATACCTTTGTTCACCTTGCCATCCTTCTTATCCGCCAAATACTTGGGGCAGTTCCGCTTCCAGTGACCAGTCTGCTTGCAGTAGAAGCACTCAGTTTCAGGCTTAGGTCCAGACTTGGGTTTCTTCTCTTGAGCAGCAACTTGCTTGCTGTTCTTGTTGAAGTTCCCCTTCTTCTTCCCTTTGCCCTTTTTCTTGAAACTAGTGGTCTTATTAACCATCAACACTTGATGCTCCTTTTTGATTTCTACCTCCGCAGCTTTCCGCATTGCGAAGAGCTCGGGAATAGTCTTATTCATCCCTTGCATATTATAGTTCATCACGAAGGTCTTGTAGCTTGGTGGCAGTGATTGGAGAATTCTGTCAATGACGCAATCATCTGGAAGATTAACTCCCATCTGAATCAAGTGATTATTATACCCAGACATTTTGAGTATATGCTCACTGACAGAACTATTCTCCTCCATCTTGCAGCTATAGAACTTATTGGAAACTTCATATCTCTCAATCCAGGCATTTGCTTGAAATATTAACTTCAACTCCTGGAACATCTCATATGCTCCATGACGTTCAAAACGTCATTGAAGTCCCAATTCTAAGCCGTAAAGCATGGCATACTGAACTATCGAGTAGTCATCAGCTTTGCTCTGCTAGACGTTCATAACATCTGGTGTTGCTCCTGCAGCAGGCCTGGCACCCAGCGGTGCTTCCAGGACGTAATTCTTTTGTGCAGCAATGAGGATAATCCTGAAGTTACGGACCTAGTCCGTGTAATTGCTACCATCATCTTTCAACTTTGCTTTCTCAAGGAACGCATTAAAATTCAACGGAACAACAGCACGGGCCATCTATCTACAATCAAACATACATAAGCAAGATACTATCAGGTACTAAGTTCATGATAAATTTAAGTTCAATTAATCAAATTACTTAAAGAACTACCACTTAGATAGACATCCCTCTAATCCTCTAAGTGATCACGTGATCCAAATCAACTAAACCATGTCTGATCATCACGTGAGATGGAGTAGTTTCATTGGTGAACATCAGTATGTTGATCATATCTACTATATGATTCACGCTCGACCTTCCGGTCTCCATGTTCCGAGGCCATATCTGCATATGCTTGGCTCGTCAAGTATAACTTAAGTATTCCGCGTGTGCAACTGTTTTGCACCCGTTGTATTTGAACATAGAGCCTATCACACCCGATCATCACGTGGTGTCTCAGCACGAAGAACTTTCGCAATGGTGCATACTCAGGGAGAACACTCCTTGATAATTTTAGTGAGAGATCATCTTATAATGCTACCATCAATCAAAGCAAGATAAGATGCATAAAAGATAAACATCACATGCAATCAATATAAGTGATATGATATGGCCATCATCATCTTGTGCCAGTGATCTCTATCTCCGAAGCACCATCATGGTCACCATCGTCACCGGCGCGACACCTTGATCTCCATCGTAGCATCGTTGTCGTCTCGCCAATCTTATGCTTCCACGACTATCGCTACCGTTTAGTGATAAAGTAAAGCATTACAACGCGATTGCATTGCATACAATAAAGCGACAACCATATGGCTCCTGCCAGTTGCCGATAACTCGGTTATAAAACATGATCATCTCATACAATAAAATTCAGCATCATGTCTTGACCATATCACATCATAGCATGCCCTGCAAAAACAAGTTAGACGTCTTCTACTTTGTTGTTGCTAGTTTTACGTGGCTGCTACGGGCTTAAGCAAGAACCAATCTTACCTACGCATCAAAACCACAATGATAGTTTGTCAAGTTGGTGCTATTTTAACCTTCGCAAGGACCGGGCGTAGCCACACTCAGTTCAACTAAAGTTGGAGAAACTGTCACCCGCAAGCCACCTATGTGCAAAGCACATCGGGAGAACCGGTCTCGCGTAAGCGTACGCGTAATGTCAGTCCGGGCCACTTCATACAACAATACCGCCGAACCAAAGTATGACATGCTGGTAAGCAGTATGACTTATATTGCCCACAACTCACTTGTGTTCTACTCGTGCATATAACATCAACACATAAAACCTAGGCTCTGACACCACTGTTGGGTAACATAGTAATTTCAAAATTTTCCTACGCACACGCAAGATCATGGTGATGCATAGCAACAAGAGGGGAGAGTGTGATCTACGTACCCTTGTAGATCGATGACGGAAGCGTTTGGTTGATGTAGTCATACGTCTCCACGGCCCGACCGATCAAGCACCGAAACTACGGCACCTCCGAGTTCTAGCACACGTTCAGCTCGATGACGATCCCCGGACTCCGATCCAGCAAAGTGTCGGGGAAGAGTTCCGTCGGCACGATGGCGTGGTGACGATCCTGATGTACTACTGTCGCAGGGCTTCGCCTAAGCACCGCTACAATATTATCAAGGACTATGGTGGCAGGGGGCGCCGCACACGGCTAAGAATATGATCACGTGGATCAACTTGTGTTTCTCTGGGGTGCTCCTGCCTCCGTATATAAAGGCTCAAGGGGGGGGGTGCGGCCGGCCAAGAGGTGGCGCGCCAGGAGGAGTCCTACTCCCGCCGGGAGTAGGATCCCCACAATCCTAGTTGGAATAGGATTCGCGGAGGGGGGAAAAGAGAAAGGGGGCCGGCCCCCTCTCCTTGTCCTATTCGGACCAAGGGAGGGGAGGGGCGCACGGCCCATCTTAGGCTGCCTCTTCTCTTTTCCACTAAGGCCCACTAAGGCCCATCTAGCTCCCGGGGGGTTCCGGTAACCTCCCGGTACTCCGGTAAAATCCTGATTTCACCCAGAACACTTCCGATATCCAAACATAGGCTTCCAATATATCAATATTTATGTCTCGACCATTTCGAGACTCCTCGTCATGTCCGTGATCACATCCGGGACTCCGAACAACCTTCGGTACATCAAAACGTATTAACTCATAATATAACTGTCATCGAAACCTTAAGCGTGCGGACCCTACGGGTTCGAGAACAATGTAGACATGACCGAGACATGTCTCTGGTCAATAACCAATAGCGGGACCAGGATGTCCATATTGGCTCCTACATATTCTACGAAGATCTTTATCGGTCAGACAGCATAACAACATACGTTGTTCCCTTTGTCATCGGTATGTTACTTGCCCGAGATTCGATTGTCGGTATCCAATACCTAGTTCAATCTCGTTACCGGCAAGTCTCTTTACTCGTTCCGTAATACATCATCTTGCAACTAACTCATTAGTTGCATTGCTTGCAAGGCTTAAGTGATGTGCATTACCGAGAGGGCCCAGAGATACCTCTCCGACGATCGGAGTGACAAATCCTAATCTCGAAATACGTCAACCCAACATGTACCTTTGGAGACACCTGTAGAGCACCTTTATAATCACCCAGTTACGTTGTGACGTTTGGTAGCACACAAAGTGTTCCTCCGGCACACGGGAGTTACATAATCTCATAGTCATAGGAACATGTATAAGTCATGAAGAAAGCAATAACAACATACTAAACGATCGGGTGCTAAGCTAATGGAATGGGTCATGTCAATCAGATCATTCAACTAATGATGTGATCCTGTTTAATCAAATGACAACTCTTTGTCCATGGTTAGGAAACATAAATATCTTTGATTAACGAGCTAGTCAAGTAGAGGCATACTAGTGACACTCTGTTTGTCTATGTATTCACACATGTATTATGTTTCCGGTTAATACAATTCTAGCATGAATAATAAACCTTTATCATGATATAAGGAAATAAATAATAACTTTATTATTGCCTCTAGGGCATATTTCCGTCAATAACCACGATATATAAATTGGGAAAGTGGAACTGGCTAGAAAATATAGTGTTGTATTGCCGCTACTAATTGAAAGCCTATCGATCATGTACAGGCCAGCTCTATCAGCTATTGACTGCAGATGTCCTTGCTCCCCATCCTGACAAGGAACATAATGTACATACTAAATATAGAATAACAAAAGAGGAACATGTTTAAGAACATAAGAGGAAGCATATTCTTGAGGTTCCGCTTCATTGCATACAATGTTGGTTGCCCACTCATGATGAATCACAACGCCCAAAGAAATGCAATTCCATGCTGTCTCTCTATATGTGGCACATGCATTTGGAAAATCAAGTGGGAGCATTACCTGACCAAATAAATGTGTGTCTGTTAACTAATATCAGTATCATATCATAATTCATATTTGAAGAAGTAAGCTTTGGACTTATGATTGGTGTGTTGTTTAGCTTCAAGAGTGGACTACTACCAGTGCGACACATAGCAGCTACACAGATCATACTGTAGATATAACAGGAAAACCATAAGCATCAGGAGTAAAATCAGCAAAGTGGAACTTGCTGGAATATATGTGCTAGTATTGCCGGTACAGCTCGAAAGGCTTCGGATACCAGCTCTCTTCAACTGAAGGTGCGGTGCTGATAACCCACAAGTATAGGGGATCAATTGTAGCCTCTTTCGATAAGTAAGAGTGTCGAACCCAATGAGGAGCTAAAGGTAGAACAAATATTCCCTCAAGTTCTATCGACCACTGATACAACTCTACGCATGCTTAACGTTCGCTTTACCTAGAACAAGTATGAAACTAGAAGTACTTTGTAGGTGTAACATGATAGATTTGCAAGAATATAAAAAGCACGCAAATAAAAACTAGGGGCTGTTTTAGGTAAATAAGCAATAAAGTTAGTATAGAGAGTGTGAAAAAGTGGTGGTAGGAGTTGCGAAATTGTCCTTAAGCAACTGACTACTTTACTAGACCATTAGCAAGTTTTATGTGGGAGAGGCCACTGCTAGCATGTTATCCCTGGCTTGGAATTCTATGCACTTATGATTGGAAATATTAGCAAGCATCCGCAACTACTAATGTTCATTAAAGTAAAACCCAACCATAGCATTAAGATATATTGGTCCCCCTTCAATCCTGTATGCATCAATTTCTATGCTAGGTTGAAGCTTCTGTCACTCTTGCACTCCAATACATAGTACTATCAACATACAACTAACCCTATGGTGAGATCCACACACGCTCTCATATGATGGGAACCAAAGGATAGCAACATAACCACAAGAAAATTAAACCAATCATAGCAATTCACCAATTACTGATAGGACAACGAAAATCTACTCAGACATCATAGGATGGCAACACATCGTTGGATAATAATATGAAGCATAAAGCACCATGTTCAAGTAGAGGGTACAGCGGTTTGCGGGAGAGTGGACCGCTGTAGATAGATGGGGGAAGGTGATGAAGATGTTGGTGAAGATGACAGAGGTGTTGGTGTAGATTGCGGTGACGATGATGGCCCAGGCGGCGTTCCGACGCCACCAGAAGAGAGGGGGAGAGAGCCCCTTCTTCTTCTTCTTCTTCTTCTTCCTCCTTGACCTTCTCCCTAGATGGGAGAAGGGTTCCCCCTCTGTTCCATGGCCTCCATGGCAGTGGAGGGGCGAGAGCCCCTCCGAGATTGGATCTGTCTCTCTGTCTCCCTCTGTTTCTGCGTTCCCGATTCTGGCCTTTGACAGTTTCTTATATTCCCGGAGATCCGTAACTCCGATTGGGCTGAAATTTTAACACGATTTCTATCCAGATATTGGCTTTCTTGCGGCGAAAGAAGGGTACCAACCACCTTACGGGGTGGCCATGGGGGCCCAGGGCACGCCTGACCCCCTGGGGCGCGCCCCCTGCCTCATGGCCCCCGCGGGCATCGTCTTGCGTTGATTCTTCTTCCCAAAATTCACATATATTCTAAAAAAATCTCTGTCAGTTTTTATCCCGTTTGGACTCTGTTTGATATGGATTTTCCGTGAAACAAAAAACACGCAACAAATAGGAACTGACACTGGGCACTGGATCAATATGTTAGTCCCAAAAATAGTATAAAAAGTTGCCAAAAGTATATGAAAGTTGTATAATATTGGCATGGAAAAATAAAAAAATTATAGATACGACGGAGACGTATCAACATCCCCAAGCTTAATTCCTGCTCGTCCTCGAGTAGGTAAATGATAAAAAAGATAATTTTTGATGTGGAATGCTACCTAGCATAATCTTGATCATGTAATCTAATCATGGCATGAGTATTAATACACGAGTGATTCAAAGCAACAGTCTATCATTTGACATTAAGGCTATAATACTACAAGCATACTAATAAAGCAATCATGTCTTTTCAAAATAACATGGCCAAAGAAAGTAATCCCTACAAAATCATATGGTCTGGCTATGCTGCATCTTCAACACACAAAATGCTCCCATCATGCACAACCCCAATGACAAGCCAAGCAATTGTTTCATACTCATGTATTTTCAAACTTTTTCAACCTTCATGCAATATATGAGCGCGAGCCATGGACATAGCACTATAGGTGGAATAGAATATGATGATGGAGGTTGTGTGGAGAAGACAAAAAGGGAGAAAGTATCACATCGACGTGGCTAATCAACGGGCTATGGAGATGCCAATCAATTGATGTCAATGTGAGGAGTAGGGATTGCCATGCAACGAATGTACTAAGAGCTATAAGTGTATGAAAGTTCAAACTGGAAACTAAGTGGGTGTGCATCCAACTTTTTGCCCATGAAGAGCTCGGGCATTTGAGGAAGCCCATCATCGGAATATACAAGCCAAGTTCTATAATGAAAATTCCCACTAGTATATGAAAGTGATAACTCAAGAGACTCTCTATATGAAGAACATGGTGTTACTTTGAAGCACAAGTGTGGTAAAAGGATAGTAGCATTGCCCCTTCTCTCTTTTTCTCTCATTTTTTTGGTTTTTTGGTTTTTTGTTTTGGTGGGCTTATTTGGCCTCTTTTATTTTTTAAAAGTCCGGAGTCTCATCCCGACTTGTGGGGAAATCATAGTCTCCATTATCCTTTCCTCACTGGGGCAATGCTCTAATAATGCATGATGATCATCACACATTTATTTACTTACAACTCAATATTACAACTCTCTATCTAGAACAAAGTATGACTCTATATGAATGCCTCCGGCGGTGTACCGAGATGTGCAATTATCTAGCGTATCAATGACATCAAAAAATGGACAAGCCATGAAAACATCATGCTAGCTATCTTACGATCATGCAAAGCAATATGACAATGAATGCTCAAGTCATGTATATGATGATGATGGAAGTTGCATGGCAATATATCTCCGAATGGCTATGGAAATGCCATAATAGGTAGGTATGGTGGCTGTTTTGAGAAAGATATAAGGAGGCTTATGTGTGATAGAGCGTATCATATCACGGGGTTTGGATGCACCGGCGAAGTTTGCACCGACTCTCGAGGTGAGAAAGGGCAATGCACGGTACCTAAGAGGCTAGCAACGATGGAAGGGTGAGAGTGCGTATAATTTGTGGACTCAACATTAGTCATAAAGAACTCACATACTTATTGCAAAAATCTACAAGTAATCAAAAGCAAGCACTACATGCATGCTCATAGGGGGATAGATTGGTAGGAAAAGACCATCGCTCGTCCCTGACCGCCACTCATAAGGAAGACAATCAAAGAAACACCTCATGCTTCGAATTTGTCACACAACAGTTACCATACGTGCATGCTACGGGACTTGCAAACCTCAACACAAGTATTTCTCAGTTTCACAATTACTCAAATAGCACGACTCTAATATCACCACCTTTATATCGCAAAACTATTGCAAGGAATCAAACATGTCATATTCGGTGATCTACAAGTTTCATGTAGGTTTTTATGACTAACCATGTAAATGACCAATTCATGTCATCTCTCTAAATAGATATAAGTGAAGAAAGAGAGTTTAATTCTTTCTACAAAAGATATGCCCACGCTCTAACAAATATAAGTGAAGCAAAAGAGAATTCTACAAATGGCGGTTTTCTATGTGAAGAGAAACAGACAATCCAAACTTCAAATGATATAAGTGAAGCACATGAAGCATTCTATAAAGCCATACTCAAAAATATAAGTGAAGTGCAATGAGCATTCTATAAATCAACCAAGTACTATCTCATACCAGCATGGTGCATCAAAGAAAAGTGAAAACTAAATGCAAAATACGCTCCAAGATTTGCACATATCACATGAACGAAACGAATCCGAAAACACACCAATGCTTGTTGAAGAAAGATGGGATGCTTTCCGGGGCATCCCCAAGCTTAGACGCTTGAGTATCCTTGAATATTTACTTGGGGTGCGTTGGGCATCCCCAAGCTTGAGATCTTTCCTCTCCTCCTTCTCCTCACATCGAGACCTCCTCGATCTTCGGACACTTCATCCACACAAAACTCAACAGAAAGCTCGGTAAGATCCGTTAGTATAATAAAGCAAATCACTACTCTAAGTTATGTTGCAAACCAATTCATATTTTATTTTTGCATTGTATCTACTGTAATATAACTTTTCCATAGCTTAATCCACTGATAGAAATTGATAGTTTCATCAAAACAAGCAAACTATGCATCAAAAACAGAATATGTCTTAAACAGGACAGTCTGTAGTAATCTGAACATTCACCATACTTATGTACTCCAAAAATTCTGAAACAGTTAGGAAAAATAAAAAATTTGTATAGAAATACATTTCAAAAGTTTTCAGAACTGTTTGACGTTCCAGTAAAAAAATGTAAAATCGCGCACTACAACCAAAGTTTCTGTCTTGCACCGCACAAACCATTAAGCAATGTAAACATCTTAAAGGAAAATCTTCGCACATTATTTTTTTCTTAAACTTTATAAAAGCCCACAACAGAAATAAATGACTCTCTAAAAATTCTAGGTTGTCTCCCTGGCAACGCTTTCTTTAAAGCCATTAAGCTAGGCATAAGGTGCTCAAGTAATGAATCCACCCGGATCCCAAGGTATATCAAAGACAATTTGAATTAGCAATGATTTGGCATTTAATACTGAGCACAAAGCAATATATATCAAGCAATTATGAAGTCTAACTCTCTTCCTATGCATCGGCATGTCATACAAGAACAATTCATGCACATCAAGTAAGGGCCAATGCATAGCGTAAGAAGTTTCTTGCAATTTTATCGTGTTGGAAACATAGAGAGGGGAGATGTTGTTCCTCTCTCATAATAATTGCAAGTAGGAGAATCAAGCACATGCATATTATATTCATCAAAATTATCATGTACAATGGTAAAAGGTCACCCATCAATATAATCCTTAATAAGTGCAAACTTCTCCGATATAGTGTAGTTTGGAGATAATAGGACTATCATGTGTGGGTGCAATAGCAAAAATTTCATGTTTAACATAAGGAACAATAGCAAGTTCATCTCCATAAGCATAATTCATATTGGCATCTTGGCCACAAGAATAGACAGCATCAAGTTCATCAAAAAGGGATATTTCAAACGAATCAACCGGATCATAGCAATTATCATGGCATTCATCCTTCGGTAAGAATGAAGGGACATTAAATAATGTATGAGCTGGAGAGTTACTCTCATTAGAAGGTGGGCATGGGTAGCTAATCCGATCTTCCTCCTTTTGTTCTTCGCTCTCCTCGTCATCTTTTTCATCCAATGAGCTCACAGTTTCATTAGTTTCTTCTTCCATAGACTCTTGCAAAATATTAATCTCTTCTCGGATAGCGGAGACTTTCTCAATAAATTCATCAATATCATAATTGTATTTATAATTCTCATAGCAATATTTAAGGATAGCTAAATTTTCAGGTCTATAAACTGAATCATCAAAATCTTCAAACTCTTTAAACAAAGATTCAATTTCAGAAGCACCCTTAAAAGCAACAAATTCTTCTATTCGTTCCACATCATAGTAATCATATATACCATTAGCATAAGAAAATAACGTTTCATTATCATTAAATTCGCATCAAAAGGGAAGGTGTGGAGCCTTCATCCTAGAGCAACAAGTATAATCATATCTCAAGCATAGATGCCGAGTATACCAATGCAACATATAAATTTGATCCCATAATAGTTTCCCTTTTTGAGTCAAGCGATAATCCCTAAAGTATTCACGTTGATCCAACGTGTCTCCCATTATATAATTGAATGGGGTTTTCTTAGGATTATTAAAGTAGTGCATAATATCTTTCACATAATGAGCATCGAGGGTTTTAGGCGGTTCCCCATCTCCATGAGTAGCAAGTGAACCTAATTTTTTTTGTATTTCGTGTTCCATATCCATAACTAAAGATAGAGAACAATTTAGAACAACAAATCAAAACTACTTAGTGATAAAGCAAACAAGCACACACGAGAATATTCACCCCACGCTATAACTCCCTGGCAATGGTGCCAGAAAAAGGTCTTGATAACTCACAAGTATAGGGGATCAATTGTAGCCTCTTTCGATAAGTAAGAGTGTCGAACCCAACGAGGAGCTAAAGGTAGAAGAAATATGAAACTAGAAGTACTTTGTAGGTGTAACGGGATAGGTTTGCAAGAATATAAAAAGCACGTAAAAACTAGGGGCTGTTTTATGTAAAGAAGCAATAAAGTTAGTATAGCGAGTGTGGAAAAGTGGTGGTAGGAGTTGCGAAATTGTCCCTAAGGAATTGACTACTTTACTAGACCGATAGCAAGTTTTATGTGGGAGAGGCCACTGCTAGCATGCCATCCCTGACTTGGAATTCTATGCACTTATGATTGGAAATATTAGTAAGCATCCACAACTACTAACATTCATTAAGGTAAAACCCAACCATATCATTAAGATATATAGGTTCCCCTTCAGTCCCATATGCATCAATTTCTATGCTAGGTTGAAGCTTCTGTCACTCTTGCCCTCCAATACATAGTCCTATCAACATACAACTAACCCTATGGTGTGGTCCACGCGCACGCTCATATGATGGGCACCAAAGGACAACAACATAACCACAAGCAAATTAAACCAATCATAGCAATTCACCAATTACCGATAGGACAACAAAAATCTACTGAGACATCATAGGATGGCAACACATCATTGGATAATAATATGAAGCATAAAGCACCATGTTCAAGTAGAGGGTACATTGAGTTGCGGGAGAGTGGACCGTTGTAGATAGATGGGGGAAGGTGATGAAGATGTTGGTGAAGATGACGGATGTGTTGGTGTAGATTGCGGTGACGATGATGGCCCCGACGCCGTTCCGGCGCCACCAGAAGATAGGGGGAGAGAGCCCGCCTTCTTCTTCTTCTTCCTTGACCTTCTCCCTATATGGGAGAAGGGTTTCCCCCTCTGTTCCATGGCCTCCATGGCGGTGGAGGGGCGAGAGCCCCTCCAAGATTGGATCTGTCTCTCTGTCTCTCTCTGTTTTTGCGTTCCAAATTCTAGCCTTTCACCATTTCTTATATTCTCGGAGATTCGTAACTCCGATTGGGCTGAAATGTTAACACCATTCCTATCCAAATATTGGCTTTCTTGCGGCGAAAGAAGGCACCAACCGCCATACGGGTGGCCACGAGGGCCCAAGGCGCGCCTGACCCCCTGGGGCGCGCCCCCTGCCTCATGGCCCCCTCGGGCATCGTCTCGCATTCAATCTTCCTCCCAAAAATGACATATATTCCAACAAAAATCTCCGTCAGTTTTTATCCCGTTTGGACTCTGTTTGGTATGGATTTTCTGCGAAACAAAAAACATGCAACAAACAGGAACTGGCACTGGGCACTGGATCAATATGTTAGTCCCAAAAATAGTATAAAAAGTTGCCAACAATATATGAAAGTTGTATAATATTGGCATGGAACAATCAGAAATTATAGATACAACGGAGACGTATCAGGTACTGTTAATATCATTGTAACTCTCAAAGCCGACACAACTCCCCGCATTTCCTTGCTAATCTTATAGGATTCAAGTGGTAGGCCACTACAAATCCTATTCCTATGTTTACAAAATACTACGAATCAAAGAGGCCCAAAGAGTTCAAAATGTCCATCACAACCGACCGTATAGATCTCTACACTACAAATGTCCCTGCTCATCTTCACTACAAGGAACATACTGTACTACTATCATAATCCCTCCGTTCCAAAATACAAGTCTTTGTAGAGATTTCCACTATGGATCACATACAGATGTATACAGATACATTTTAGAGTGTAGATTCACTCATTTTGCTCCATATGTAGTCCATGGTGGAATCTATACAAAGACTTGTATTTAGGAACGGAGAGAGTACTTATTACAGAAGAACAGAAGAGGAACATGCTAAAGAAGAGCAAGCAGATTTTGGATAATAAAATGTTCGTTGCGCAGTGCCCACACATGATGAACTAGAGCGCATTAAGAATGTAACTCCATGTTTTCTCTCTATATGTGGTGCACGTGCTTTCCAAAAGTAAAGTAGGAACATTAGCTGACCAATTAAACGTTATTTGTTTTTGTAATATCAACATCATATCAGATTCATATTTGAGCAACAAGTTTGGAATTATGAGTGACACGTTGTTTAGCTTGATGGATTCAGGAGCAGTGCTAAGCAGGTATGATGATGGTACTGAATATAAAGGCATGTCTGCATGCAAGTCGCGTGACTTTTGTCATTTGGGTCAGTCGACCATTTCAGGCGGTTGGATGAAGATCCTACGTCTCCTAACCCTTTGAGGGAGTCCTGGATTAGGGGGTCTCCGGACAGCCGGACTATATCCATTGGCCGGACTGTTAGACTATGAAGATACAAGATTGAAGACTTCGTCTTGTGTCCGGATGGGACTCTACTTGGCGTGGTAGGCAAGCTAGGCAATACAGATATGTGTATCTCCTCCTTTGTAACCGACCTTGTGTAACCCTAACCTCTTCGATGTCTATATAAATCGGAGGGTTTTAGTCCGTAGGACAACATACAATCATACCATAGGCTAGCTTCTAGGGTTTAGCCTCTCTGATCTCGTCGTAGATCTACTCTTGTACTACCCATATCATCAATATTAATCAAGCAGGACGTAGGGTTTTACCTCCATCAAGAGGGCCCGAACCTGGGTAAAACATCATGTCCCCTGCCTCCTGTTACCATCCGCCTTAGACGCACATTTCGGGACCCCCTACCCGAGATCCGCTGGTTTTGACACCGACATTGGTGCTTTCATTGAGAGTTCCTCTGTGTCATCGCCGTTAGGCTTGATGGCTCCTACTATCATCGATGGTGATGCAGTCCAGGGTGAGACTTTTCTCCCCGGACAGATCTTTGTGTTCGGCGGCTTTGCACTGCGGGCCAATTCGCTTGGCCATCTGGAGCATATTGAAAGTTATGCCCCTGGCCATCAGGTCAGGTTTGCAAGCCTAAACTACATGGCCGGTATCCGCGGAGACTTGATCTTCGACGGATTCGAGCCTCTGCCTTGTGTGTCACGTGATCACGATGAGTACGATTTAGCTCTACCATCAGACAACATTCTGGAGATCGCACCGGGAGCCGCTCCGACCCTCAATTCGGAGCCAGTTGCATCGACCATGGACCGGGGGATGGACCCCGCCACGGAGGTGTTACCCTCAGCGGCGATCGAGCCAAACATCGACCTTACCTTGCCCGAGAGCCGTGTTGTTAAACTGCCGAATTCTTCTTCGGCCACGGACTCCGAACCGCCTGCGCCCGTTCCTATCGAATCTGATTGGGCGCCGATCATGGAGTTTAACTCCGCGGATATCTTTCAGCACTCGCCCTTTGGCAACATACTGAACTCATTAAGGTCTCTCTCCTTGTCAGGAGAGTCCTGGCCGAACTACGTCCGGTAGGACTGGGATGCGGACGACGAAGAAATTCGTGGCCCACCCACCACCCACTTAGTAGCCGCTGTCGATGACTTAGCCGACATGCTCGACTTTGACTCCGAAGGTATCGACGGTATGGACGACGATGTGGGAGACAAAGAGGAACCACTGCCCACAGGGCACTGGACATCCACCTCATCATACGATATATACATGGTGGATACACCCAAAGAAGGCAATGGTAACGAGACAGCGGAGGATGACCCCTCCAAGAAGAAACCCAAGCGCCGACATCAGCGGCGCCGCTCTAAGTCCCGCCAAAGCAAAAGTGGTGATACCGGCACAAGAGGTAATAACACTCCGGATAGTGCCGAAGACAACAACAACCCCCTCCAGCAAGATTTATAGCAGGAGGATGGAGGAGCTAGCCCTCCTGAGAGAGCGGCAGACGGAGATGCGGAGGATGATAATTACATGCCCCCCTCCGAAGACAAGGCAAGCCTCGGCGATGACAAATTCGCCGTGCCAAAGGATCCCGTCGAACAAAAGCGCTTCAAGCGCCGGCTTATGGCCACGACAAATAGCCTTAAGAAAAAGCAGCAGCAGCTTCAAGCCGATCAAGATCTGCTAGCTGACAGATGGACTGAAGTCCTCGCGGCCGAGGAATATAAACTTGAGCGCCCCTCCAAGAGTTCCCCAAAATGCAGGCTGCTACCTCGACTGGAGGAAGAAGCGTATGATGTGGCTGAATGGCCACCTCGTGGCCGTGATAGAGAGGCATTCCAGCCAAAAGGTCAGCCCGCACCCCGACGCCATTCAAATAAAAAAGCATGGGGAAACACGCCAGACCTGCGAGACGTATTGGAGGACAAAGCAAAACATGCAATATCGATCTACAGATCACAAGGGCGCGCCACTATGCGAGACGATAAACAGTAAAAGTAAATCCGGCCGGGCCGAACACAACGGGCGAGACCCATTTGAGCTGCGTCGCGATATAGCCCAATACAGAGGCGCCGCACACCCCTTATGCTTCACAGACGAAGTAATGGATCATCAAATCCTAGAAGGTTTCAAACCTGTAAATATTGAATCATACGACGGCACAACAGATCCTGCGGT
Source organism: Triticum monococcum (assembly GCA_034509565.1). Taxonomy (NCBI): domain Eukaryota; kingdom Viridiplantae; phylum Streptophyta; class Magnoliopsida; order Poales; family Poaceae; genus Triticum; species Triticum monococcum. The sequence continues at coordinate 87,407,342 of CM067845.1, read as the reverse complement.
ATGGATCGAGGATTTCCTCCTCCACATCCACATGGCCCGCGGTGATGACTTACACGCCATCAAATACCTCCCACTAAAGCTCAAAGGACCACCGCGGCATTCGCTTAACAGCTTGCCAGCAGAGTCCATCAGCTATTGGGAAGATCTGGAGGCCTTATTCCTCGACAACTTTCAGGGCACTTATGTGTGACCACCAGATGCCGATGACTTGAGCCACATAATTCAGCAGCTAGAAGAATCGGCCAGGCAATTCTGGACTCGGTTCCTAACAAAGAAAAATCAAATCGTCGACTCTTCGGATGCAGAGGCCTTAGCGGCTTTCAAACATAACATCCGCGACGAGTGGCTAGCCCGGCACCTTGGTCAGGAAAAGCCAAAATCTTTGGCAGCCCTCACGACACTCATGACCTGCTTTTGTGCGGGAGAAGACAGCTGGCTGGCTTGCAGTAACAATATGTCAAAGAACCATGGTACCTCGGATATCAAGGACGGCAATAGCAGGTCCCGTCACAACAAACATAAGCACCGCATTAACAACGATCATACTGAGGATACGACAGTCAATGCCGGATTCAAAGGCTCTAAACCCGGTCAGCAGAAAAAGCCATTTAAACAAAGTTTGCCGGGCCCGTCCAGTTTGGACCGCATACACAATCGCTCGTGTCAAATACATGGCACCCCAGACAAGCCAACCAATCAGACCAACAGGGATTGTTGGGTGTTCAAGCAGGCCGGCAAGTTAATTGCCGAAAACAGGGATAAGGGGTCACATAGCGATGACGAGGAGGAGCCCCGGCAGCCACACACCGGAGGACAGAAGAGGTTTCCCCCACAAGTGCGGACGGTGAACATGATATACGCAACCCACATCCCCAAGAGGGAGCAGAAGCATGCACTCAGGGACGTATATGCGTTGGAGCCAGTCGCCCCAAGGTTCAACCCATGGTCCTCCTATCCGATCACTTTTGATCGCAGGGACCACCCCACTAGTATCCGTCATGGCGAATTCGCTGCACTGGTTCTAGACCCAATCATTGATGGATTTAACCTCACTCGAGTCGTTATGGATGGCGGCAGCAGCCTGAACCTGCCTTATCAGGACATAGTGTGCAAAATGGGTATCGACCCCTCAAGGATCAAACCCACAAAAACGACCTTTAAAGGTGTTATTCCAGGCGTAGAGGCCCATTGCACAGGCTCAATTACACTGGAAGTGGTCTTCGGATCCCCGGATAACTTCCGAAGCAAAGAGTTAATCTTTGATATAGTCCCGTTCCGTAGTGGTTATCATGCACTGCTCGGGCGAACCACATTTGCAAGATTCAATGCGGTACCACATTATGAATACCTCAAGCTCAAGATGGCAGGACCTCGTGGGGTTATTAGAGTCAATGGAAACACAGAGCGCTCTCTCCAAACGGAGGAGCACACTGTGGCCCGCGCAGCAGAAGCGCAAAGCAGCCTCTCAAGGCAATCCACCAGTTTGGCGTTTCAAGACCCGGACACCTTCAAGCGCGCTCGGAGCAGTCGACAACTAGACCGCCTGGCGCGATCTGAGCTCGCGTAGCAATGCGGCCCCCACCCCAGTCCCAGCCAAGCGGCGAAACTCGTGCCACGCGTACATAATTACACATTAAAATACCATGGGCATAGGCGGGGAGGGGGGCACAACTGCGACATGCCCCAAGACGCGGCTTAAACTGCACTAGGGGCTTCCCGCTTGGTTATTTTTCTCTTTTTCAGGACATTAATATCTGGAAACCCTGTCTGGCAGCACTATTACCGAACACATGATGTAGCAACCAAGGAGGCAGAAAGCTACGTCACACCACGAAATTCCCAGGTGGATTACAGTAACGAGCGAAATATTTGATTTAATACTATTCCTCAGCTTGCCCTTGGAAGGGACATAGTCCTACTCTTTGCTTATCACACTATTTGTATCATTCTGCTTTAACGCACCTTTTTGAATAAACAATGCATAACATTATGACTATTATTGCATTCATGTTTTATATATACGTGTTCATTAATGACGCCTTGCAACCGTACACTTTGGTACAGCCAATACACCAGGGGCTTACGTACCCCACAATATGGTGTGAAAAGTCCGAACACTTTCACAAGTGCGGCACCCCAAACTTATAGCATTATAGGCATCAGCTCCGAATCATGTCTTTGGTCAAATGTTGGGTTTGCCCGGCTCCTATGTTTTGGTACCTTATGTTCCGCTCTATCGGCTAGGGTAGCGCTAGGAGAACTATTGTGATTGTGCCCCGGTTCTGCTGGGTTAAGCACCTCAGTAGAGAAAGCTAAAACTGACTGTCATGATAAGGCGAGAGACTGGTCGCTGTTCGGCGAGGTTTCGAGTCCCTAAAAACTTATGCCGCTTAGAGCGAGGGGCCGGCCCTATCCGGCTTAAAGGCGTGTATCGCGCCCCGAATTCGCCTTCCGAATACCAGGGGCTTCGCCGAAATTTAAAATTATAGAATTCTATGGCTAAGTGAGAGTGATAAAGCATTATTAGTCCGGTTGCCTTGTTCGTTGTGCTGAGCACCTCCCTCGAAGGACCCAAAAATGGGAATAAGAGTGCTCAGGTTTATCCCGAACACCCCAGCACTCGCGACATGGGGGCAGAAGCTGAGGACTAGCCATCTCTCAGATTGGATAAACAGCCAAACAGAAGGTAATATTTTAAATTCAAACAAGCGTTGCATAGCGCATATGAAACAAGTTTTCATAAATACAGGGTCACACGAGCAAGTTTTACTCAAATATTACATCTTTTGTGCACTCGTCCGCTATGAGACGGGCACCCGACAGAACACCCTCGTAGTACATCTCGGGGTGGCGATGCTCCTTGCCCTTCGGCGGCCCTTCCTTGATCAGCTTCACGACATCTAGCTTGACCCATTGCAATTTCACACGGGCGAAAGCCCGGCGTGCACCTTCAATGCAGACGGATCGCTTGACGACCTCCAGCCGAGGGCAGGCATCCACAAGCCGCCTCACCAGGCCGAAGAAGCTGTTTGGTAGGGCGTCGCCAGGCCACAACCGGACTATAAAGCCCTTCATGGCCTGTTCGGCCGCCTTATGTAGCTCGAACAGCTGCTTCAGCTGGTTGCTCATTGGCACCGGGTGTTCGGCCCCAGTATACTGAGACCAGAACAGCTTCTCCGTTGAGCTTCCATCCTCGGCCTGGTAAAATTGTGCGGCATCAGACACGCTGCGGGGCAAATCTGCGAATGCTCCTGGAGAGCTCCGGATTCGGGTAAGTAATCGGTAATTTACTTTTACATGATTGCTTTGCATATAGAATGCCTTACCCGCCGCTATCTTCTTCATTGCGTCGATCTCCTGGAGGGCCTTTTGGGCTTCGGCCTTGGCACTTTTTGTGCTCTCGAGGGCCGCGGCAAGCTCAGACTCTCGCGTCTTCGAGTCAAGCTCCAACTCCTCGTGCTTCGTCACGAGAGCCTGGAGCTCTTGCTGCACCTTGCCCACCCGAGCCTCTTGCTTTTCTCGCTAGGTGCGCTCCCTGGCCGCTTTATCTTCGGCCTCGGACAGCGCTTGCTTTAGTGTCGCCACTTTGGTTTCGGCCCCTGGCAAATTCATGATGATCCTGTCATTTTGCAATCGCATTCTTTTCATACATATCCACAGACTAGGTACTACTTACCTTTGTTCTCCATGATCTGCCTCTTGGTAGCCCCCGCGTTACGTAGCCTGAATGGCATGCACGTATAGCAGTATACCCCGCACGAGGTCAAGAAAGCAGTCTTCTCGACATCTTCCACGGCCATCTTGATCTGGTGATACCCAGAGAAGGCATCCAGGAAGCATAGCAGGTCGCACTCCGTAGTGGAATCAACAATCTGGTCGATACGGGGGAGCGGGAACGGATCTTGCGGGCATGCCTTGTTGAGGTTGGTGAAGTCGACACACATGCATTCTTTCCCCCCCTTCTTGGGCACAACGACAGGGTTGGCAAACCAGTCCGGGTATCGGACCTCGCGAATGACCCCTGCAGCCTCTAGCTTGCGGGTCTCTTGGGTGATGAAAGCCTGCTTCTCCGTGGACTGCGCCTGGCCTTCTGCTTCACGGGGCGTATATTTGGGCATACGTTGAGGTGGTGCTCGATGACACTTCTGGGGAACCCCGCCAGCTGATCCGGATCCCAAGCAAATACTTTCTTATTCAAGCGCAGGAACTTGACCAAGGCCTCCTCCTGCTCGGGCTCTAGGTTGGCGCCTATGGTGAAAGTGGCGCCGGAGGACCCGTCCTCGTCGACGGGGATCTGCTTGGTCTCTACTTTGTCCTGGGTGAACAACTGCTTCTTCTTGGCGGGCGCAGCCTCCTTGGGCTCTAGGGCCTCTGCGTTGGCGGGCCGTGCCGACGCTGCTGTCTTGAAGGCGAGCTCGAGCACTCGCAATGCGTCCCCGGTGTCCCCGCGCACAATGAGGGTACCATTGCTCCCGGGCATCTTCATGAGGTTGTACGTCGGATGCGTGGCGGCCATGGACTGGGCCAGTGCCGGGTAGCCGAGGATGGCGTTGTAAGGAAGGCCGATGGGGGCGATGTCGAAGTCGACCGTCTCCGTGCGGAAGTTGTCGTAGGTGCCGAAGGTCACCGGGAGCCGGATCTGCCCCAGGGAGTCGGATGATCCGCCCCCGACGCCCGAGAAGGATCGGCTGGGTCGTAGCCGCTCCCGGGGTATGCAGAAGAGGTCGAAAGTCTCGACTGAAAGCAAGCTGAGGCCCGCGCCGCCGTCGACGAGGGTCCGGGTGACGGCCACCTGGCAGATGGTGGGGGTGCACAACAAGGGGAGCGCGCCTGAGCTGACCGGGTTGGTGGGAAGGTCCTCCGAGCTGAAGGTCAGATCGACCTCGCTCGCCGCCCGGTCCGGGGGAGCCCCCTGACGCGCGGCAGCGGTGCTAACCCGGCGGGCAAAAGGCTTGACGTGGCGACTTGTGGGCGGCGCCTGCGAGCCGCCCAGGAGGCCCGCAACGACCGGAGGCGCCGGTGCCGCGGTGCAGTTGCTCTGTCGCGTAGGCCGACGCTGGGGTGGTGCTTGTAGCTCGTTACCCGCCGAGCCGGTGGCGGTGTTGACGGTGGGCGGCGGGGGACAACGAGAGCGCCCACCAGCGAGGGCCGCCGAGGCAGCGCGAGCCCAGCTGGCGCCGCGCATGGTTGCAGCGGTCGAAGGAGGGCGGAGCGGTGGAAGACGGATCCCGGCGCACCCCTACCTGGCGCGCCAAATGTCGGATTTCGGGTTCCGGCTGACCCTTAAGGTTTGAACACTAGGGTGCGCGCGGAAATCTCACCTTCAACCTCTCCGTCTCAATGGGATCTAAACTACTAAAAGGACTACACGAAAGACACAAGATTTATACTGGTTCGGGCCACCGATGTGGTGCAATACCCTATTCTAGTGTGTGGTGGATGGATTGCCTCCTGGGGCTGTTTAGGATGAACAATACAAGGAAGAACAGCCTCGCGAGGGTCTGTTCTTGGCTGTGATGATGAACTGTTGTGAAGAGTTCAGTCACCCTCTTTCTCTCTCTCTACTTGTGAACCAAACGAACCAACGAAAAACCCAACCCGTTGCTATGTGGGTGGCTAGTCCTATTTATAGAGGCCCTGGTCCTCTCCCCAAATATTGAGCGGGAAGGGAAACAACAATGGCGGGCTAATTTGAAGGGGGACAGCGAGTACATCTATCCTGACAAAAGCAGTCTTCGCCTGCCAAAGGCTCTGGTGATGACGCCGCACTGGGCTCCATGGTGACCTCCGTCTCGTAGTCCTCCTGGCCTTGGTCTCGTTGCACCGAAGTGGCAACCTTTGCCTGATGCCTCGGTACTCTACTGATACGCTTGCTCCCTTTGCACCGAAGAGGAAAGAGGGACGCTGTGTGCGCTGGCACCCGCCTGGTGCCCCGTGTCGTCATGGCTTGCGTCATGGGCACCTCGCGAGGTACCCCGCCTTGAACTCTCCGCCTCCTCGCGAGCCAGCCTGACGAGGCTGTGCCTGAGGATGCACCGTGTCGTCCGCCTCGCGAGGCTTGGCCCCTCGCGAGGGTCTTGAGCCTCGTGTTGATGAAGATGGGCCGCGCTGGCCCCCCACTCGAGCCACGCCGCAGGCCGCAGGCAGGCAAGCCTGGGAACCCCCGTTCCCAGAACGCCGACAGTAGCCCCCGGGCCCAAGGTGCGCATGGACTTGGCCATGCCGAGAGGCGAAAGGGCAAGGGCGAAGCGCCGCGGGCCCTAACAGCCTGCGGCCTCGGACGCCGCGTGGCGGTTGATTGGACGTGGCGCCTCCGCTTCCCCATGACGCCTTGGTGATCGTGCGAGTTGGACAAGTCCCTGTATGCAGAACGTGTTATGATTACCTGTGATCGTGGAGACCGGCGGTTGGCCTTTGCCGGCTATAAGTACAACACCGCTCGTGCCCGTCAAGTCCATCTCCTCTTGCTCTCTCCTTCGCCTCAGTTCTTGCTCCGTCTTGGTGTGATGGCTCCATCGAGGAGGTACTCGGCCGCAGAGAGGGGGAAGGTCCTCCCGATCGGTCCTGCCTCTCCCCCATCCAAACATGGTCGCGGGCGCCCTCAGAAGCACCCGGTGGCCGCCCCGGCAGCTCCTAGCGGCCGTGGGGGGGGGGGGGGGGGGGCTCCCAGCGCGGCGGCGGGCAAGCCGCCGCAGCCGGAGGGTGCGCCTGGGTTGCGCGCTCCCCCAAGCCGCGCTTTCGCGCCGGGCAGGCGCCACCGCAATTCATCGTTTGGTCGGCGGATCCGGCTCGCACCCGGCTCCCGCTCCCTCGCTTCCTCCTCGGCGAACTCCCGGCCGGTGCTCCTGGCGGCCTCTGGCTCCAGGCGGAGGGCTACTGTAGCAGGTCCTTGTGGGTCGCGCTGGAGGTCTCCGCCAGCGGGGGCTTGGTCTTCACTCGCGGCTGCCAGGCGTTCGCCCGCGCTCGCGGCCTGGAGCGTCGGTGCACTCTGCACTTCAGGTTCGTTGCGACGCCACCCTCTTCGTGAGGGTGTTTGGGGAAGATGGTCGCCGCGCGGGGTGTTGTCCTGAGGACGATGACCATGTCCGCGGGCCCCGCTCCGATGGTGATGGGGGAGATAGCGCCCGAGCGGGCGGCGGCGTCAGCGACTCCCCCAGCTCCGTCAGCTCTTCCTCAAGCGACTCCTCCAGTGGTGGCAGCAGTCCTCCCTCGTGCCGTCGGGTTTGCCTAGGAGGTGGTGGTTCGTCCGCCTGCCGTCGTGCCCCGGCACAACGCGAGAGGGGGTCCGCCTGAGGCCCTGGGGCAGCCCGTGTCACCGCCGTGGGCTGATGCGGGAGGGGTGGCACTAGGCTCGTCTTTTCTCCTTTCTCTTTTGTTCCCTGTGTAAAATAGAACGGATGCATGGAGCCCCCTTGGGGCGTGTTGGGAAATGTTGCCGCTTCAGCGATTACCTTGATCTTATTTTTGTACTTCCTGATTTCCCGCCTGTGCGTAGATAGCTTTCGACCCCTGCCGAGGAGTGGGGCGACCGGCCCAGGCCCTGTGTGCGCGTCGCGATACCCGAGGGGCACGGACTAGGAGGGGTGCTCCCGTAATGCGCCAGGGCCGTGAAACCACCCTGAGGCTAGGGCAGAAATCCTCGCGAGGGCGCCTGAGCACCATCCCTCGCGAGGTTGTTTGCGAGAGAAACCAAAGCGAGGGGCGAAAATCGACGAACCATAAATCAGCAACAGCGATAACTCCAATAAGAATCCAAATGCAAATGAACACGTCAACTGCGGAAAGAAAATGGGAAAGCCACGTCCGGCACCTAATCTAGTCTTCGACGTCTTCTCACCAGCGCGGAGCTAAGTGCTGCCACTGGGCGTGGGAGGGAGCCCCAGGGCCTGAGGCCGGTGCTCCTGAGACTCCAGGGCGTGTACAACCCCACTCATTATTACGTGAGAGTGTCACGGGGCGGCGAGCTTCACAGGCGTTGGCCTTGCTTCACAGGCTCTGGGCCTTTTTCCAAAGCGATGATCTTCACAGGCACTCGCCTTGCTTCACAGGCTCTGGGCCTTTCCAAAACGCGATAGCTTCACAGGCACTCGCCTTGCTTCACAGGCTCCGGGCCTTTCCAAAATGCGATAGCTTCACAGGCACTCGCCTTGCTTCATAGGCTCCGGGCCTTTTTCCAAACCGATGATCTTCACAGGCACTCGCCTTGCTTCACAGGCTCTGGGCCTTTCCAAAACGCGATAGCTTCACAGGCACTTGCCTTGCTTCACAGGCTCCGGGCCTTTTTCCAGAGCGATGATCTTCACAGGCACTCGCCTTGCTTCATAGGCTCTGGGCCTTTTCAGGGGTAGAACCTCCGGAGGTGCTGGATGTTCCACGCATTCTGGATTGGCACTCCCTCCCGAGTCTCCAAGCGCGCGGAGCCGGGCCTGGAAACATGAACAACCTTGAACGGGCGCTCCCACATGGGAGAGAGCTTGTGCAACCCCTCCCTGGAGAACCCGCCTGAGCACGAGGTCTCCTACCTCGAGAGTCCTGGGGCGGATGTTGCGGCAGTGATATCGCCGCAGCGCCTGCTGATACCTCACCGCTCGCAGTGCGGCCTCCCGGCGACGTTCCTCCCCTAGCACGAGGTCCATCCCTCGCATGGCGTCCTGCTGCGCCTCGTCGAACGCCAGGACCCGCGCGGAGTGACGTCTGACCTCGTGAGGGAGGACTGCTTCCGCTCCGTAGACCAGGAAGAACGGGGTCTCCCCAGTTGGTTTGGTCGCGGTGGTGTGGATGGACCACAGCACGGACTGCAGCTCGTCGTACCATCCTCTGCCGCAGGCCTCCAGCTTCTTGAACGTCCTGCTCTTGAGGCCCCTCAGGACCTCTGCGTTGGCCCGCTCGGCTTGGCCGTTGCTTTGAGGGTGCGCCACTGAAGCGTAGCATATCTGCATTCCAAGGTTAGCACAGTATGTTTTGAAGAGGTTACTAGTGAACTGCGAACTGTTGTCTGTGATGATGCGGTTCGGCACCCCGAACCGGCTCACGATGCCCCTGATGAACTTGACCGCGGAGCCCGCGGGGATGGTGCGGACGGCCTCCACTTCAGCCCACTTGGTGAACTTGTCCACGGCAACGTAGAGGTAGCGGTAGCCCCCTGGCGCCCGAGGGAATGGGCCCAGGATGTCCAGCCCCCAGACTGCGAATGTCCATGAAAGGGGTATAGTCTGCAGGCCTCCGGCCGGCTGATGGATTTTCTTGGTGTGGAACTGGCAGGCCTCACAAGCTTTCACCAACTCTACGGCATCATTGAGTGCGGTAGGCCAATAAAACCCACTGCGGAACGCCTTGCCGATGAGGGTCCGCGATGATGAGTGGTGCCCGCAGTCCCCGCCGTGTATGTCCTCTAGTAGTTCCTTTCCTTGCTCCCTGGAGATGCAGCGCAGGGATACATCGTTTGGTCGCTTCCGGTAGAGCTCTCCGTCCTTGATGCAGTACGCCGTGGCCTGCCGTGCCACACGCTCCACTTCCTCCTCCTTCTCCGGCAGGGTCCCTTGTGATAAGTAGCTCCGGAGCTTCGTGATCCAGCACCCCTCCTGAGGTTCCACAGTCAGGAGCAGGTGTGCTCCCGAGGCCGGGCCACAGACCGGGGCTCCTGAGGCAGGTGGCTGGGGGAGCTCCTCCCGAGGTTGAGCCGTGTTTGACAACGACGGCAAGGCTGAGGGCTTGAAGAGCCGCTCCTCGAAGACACCAGGCCCTTGAGGCAGCCGCCTGGATGCCCGCTTGGCGATGTCGTCAGCCTCCTGATTGGTGCCACGGGGCACATGCTGCAACTCCAACCCCCAGAACTGCTTCTCCATCCTGCGGACCTCCGCAAGGTAAGCTTCCATGTGCTCGTCTTTCGGCTCGTACACCTTGTTGGAGAAGTTCACAAGGAGCTGTGAATTGCCCTTAATGGTAAGGCGCTTCACCCCCAGGGCTGCCGCGGCCTTCAGGCCCGCTATTAGACCCTCGTATTCCGCTATGTTGTTGGAGACCTTTTCACCTTGTTGGAAGCAGAGCTGTACGGCATAGTAGAGCTTGTCCTGAGTGGGCGATATAAGCACTGCTCCAGCCCCAGCACCATGTCTGGAGAACGCCCCGTCAAAGTGCATGACCTAGCCTTCTGGCGCCTCGCTCCTTGGGAAGAGGGACCGATCCTCGTCGGCCTTGAGGCTCGGTGCCTCTATCCATTCTGCCACGAAATCTGCCAATGCTGCTCCTTTGATGACCCTGGTTGTGCTGAATTCGAGCTGAAACGCCTGCAGCTCTATATTCCACTCGGCGACCCTTCCGGCTGAGTTAGGGCTCCTGAGCACCCTCTCCAGGGGGTATGACGAGATGACTTTGATGGGGTGAGCCTGGAAGTAGTGATGCAGCTTGCGTGAGGCTACCAGTAGCGCGAGGAGGAGCTTCTGAGGCATTGGGTACCATGCCCTCGCGTCCCGTAGTACCGTGCCGACAAAGTAAACCGGGTGCTCGACGAGGCTGGGAGCATCTGGGGTTGCCGCGCCTTTGGGTGGTGAGGGCGCCTCGCGAGGCGTCGCGGCCTCGGGAGGTGGACTACGCGGCCGGGTGGCCTTTCCTGCCCCCGGTGCATTTCCTGGTTGCTGACCCTCCTCAACTGGGGTTGTGGCTCCCGCAGGCTTTCCTTGTTCCTGTTTTGTCCTGCCCCGGGCTGCCGCTGCAGCCTTGACTTTGGTTCCTCCCTAACCGCCACCAGGGCTGCGCTGGCGGAGTAAGGTGTGGCAGCGAGGTACAGTAGCAGGGGCTCCTGAGGGCATGGAGCCACCATGACTGGGGGACTGGTCAGGTACCTCTTGAGGTCTTGAAACACCTTATCTGCTTCTCCAGTCCACTCAAAGGTCCCTTTCTTCTTCATCAGCTGAAAGAAGGGCAGCGCTCATTCCCCTAGTTTGGAGATGAAGCGCCCTAGCGCGGTCACGCGCCCCGTGAGCTTCTGCATTTCTCTGAGGGTCTTTGGCGGGCTCATGTCCTCGACCGCTTTGACCTTCTCGGGGTTGGCCTCGATGCCACGATGGGACACGAGGAACCCCAAGAGCTTGCCCGAGGGGACGCCAAACACACATTTCTCCGGGTTGAGCCGTAGGTTTACTGCGTCGAGGCTCGCGAAGGTCTCCTCTAGGTCTTGTATCAGGGTCTTGGCCTCCCGAGACTTCACCACTATGTCATCGACGTAGGCCTCGACATTCCTTCCGAGCTGCTGACCCAGGGTGATCTGCATCAGTCGCTGAAAGGTTGCCCCCGCGTTATGTAGCCCGAATGGCATGCACGTATAGCAGTATACCCCGCACGGGGTCAAGAAAGAAGTCTTCTCGACATCTTCCACGGCCATCTTGATCTGGTGATACCCGGAGAAGGCATCCAGGAAGCATAGCAGGTCGCACTCCACAGTGGAATCGACAATCTGGTCGATACGGGGGAGCGGGAACGGATCTTGCGGGCATGCCTTGTTGAGGTTGGTGAAGTCGACACACATGCATTCTTTCCCCCCCTTCTTGGGCACAACGACAGGGTTGGACAACTAGTCCAGGTATCGGACCTCGTGAATGATCCCTGCAGCCTCTAGCTTGCGGGTCTCTTGGGTGATGAAAGCCTGCTTCTCCGTGGACTGCCGCCTGGCCTTCTGCTTCATGGGGCGTATATTTGGGCATACGTTGAGGTGGTGCTCGATGACACTTCTGGGGATCCCCGCCAGCTGATCCGGCTCCCAAGCAAATACTTTCTTATTCGAGCACAGGAACTTGACCAAGGCCTCCTCCTGCTCGGGCTCTAGGTTGGCGCCTATGGTGAAAGTGGCGCCGGAGGACCCGTCCTCGTCGATGGGGATCTGCTTGGTCTCTGCTTTGTCCTGGGTGAACAACTGCTTCTTCTTGGTGGGCGCAGCCCCCTTGGGCTCTGGGGCCTCCGCGTTGGCGGGCCGTGCCGACGCCGCTGTCTTGAAGGCGAGCTCGAGCACTCGCAATGCGTCCCCGGTGTCCCCGCACACAGTGAGGGTACCATTGCTCCCGGGCATCTTCATGAGGTTGTACGTCGGATGCGTGGCGGCCATGAACTGGGCCAGTGCCGGGTAGCCGAGGATGGCGTTGTAAGGAAGGCCGATGGGGGCGATGTCGAAGTCGACCGTCTCCGTGCGGAAGTTGTCGTAGGTGCCGAAGGTCACCGGGAGCCGGATCTGCCCCAGGGAGTCGGATGATCCGCCCCCGACGCCCGAGAAGGATCGGCTGGGTCGCAGCCGCTCCCGGGGTATGCAGAAGAGGTCGAAAGTCTCGACCGAAAGCAAGCTGAGGCCCGCGCTGCCGTCGACGAGGGTCCGGGTGACGGCCACCTGGCAGATGGTGGGGGTGCACAACAAGGGGAGCGCGCCTGAGCTGACCGGGTTGGTGGGGAGGTCCTCCGAGCTGAAGGTCAGATCGACCTCGCTCACCGCCCGGTCCGGGGGAGCCCCCTGCCGCGCGGCAGCGGTGCTAACCCGGCGGGCAAAAGGCTTGACGTGGCGACTTGTGGGCGGCGCCTGCGAGCCGCCCAGGAGGGCCGCAACGACCGGAGGCGCCGGTGCCGTGGTGCAGTTGCTCTGTCGCGTAGGCCGACGCTGGGGTGGTGCTTGTAGCTCGTTACCCGCCGAGACGGTGGCGGTGTTGACGGCGGGCGGCGGGGGGCAACGAGAGCGCTCACCGGCGAGGGCCGCCGGGGCGGCGCGAGCCCAGCTGGCGCCGCGCATGGTTGCAGCGGTCGAAGGAGGGCGGAGCGGTGGAAGACGGATCCCGGCGCACCCCTACCTGGCGCGCCAAATGTCGGATTTCGGGTTCCGGCTGACCCTTAAGGTTCGAACACTGGGGTGCGTGCGGAAATCTCACCTTCAACCTCTCCGTCTCAATGGGATCTAAACTACTAAAAGGACTGCACGAAAGACACAAGATTTATACTGGTTCGGGCCACCGATGTGGTGTAATACCCTACTCCAGTGTGTGGTGGATGGATTGCCTCCTGGGGCTGGTGAGGATGAACAATACAAGGAAGAACAGCCTCGCGAGGGTCTGTTCTTGGCTGTGATGATGAACTATTGTGAAGAGTTCAGTCACCCTCTTTCTCTCTCTCTCTCTCTCTCTCTCTCTCTCTCTACTTGTGAACCAAACGAACCAACGAAAAACCCAACCCCTTGCTATGTGGGTGGCTAGTCCTATTTATAGAGGCCCTGGTCCTCTCCGCAAATATTGAGTGGGAAGGGATCCAACAATGGCGGGCTAATTTGAAGGGGGACAGCGAGTACATCTATCCTGACAAAAGCAGTCTTCGCCTGCCAAAGGCTCTGGTGATGACGCCGCGCTGGGCTCCATGGTGACCTCCGTCTTGTAGTCCTCCTGGCCTTGGTCTCGTTGCACCGAAGTGGCAACCTTTGCGTGATGCCTCGGTACTCTGCTCATATGCTTGCTCCCTTTGCACCAAAGAGGAAAGAGGGACGCTGCATGCGCTGGCACCCGCCTGGTGCCCCGTGTCGTCATGGCTTGCGTCATGGGCACCTCACGAGGTACCCTGCCTTGAACTCTCCGCCTCCTCGCGAGCCAGCCTGACGAGGCTGTGCCTGAGGATACGCCGTGTCGTCTGCCTCGCGAGGCTTGGCCCCTCGCGAGGGTCTTGAGCCTCGTGTTGATGAAGATGGGCCGCGCTGGGCCCCCACTCGAGCCATGCCGCAGGCCGCAGGCAGGCAAGTCTGGGGACCCCTGTTCCCAGAATGCCGACAGTAGCCCCCGGGCCCAAGGTGCGCATGGACTTGGCCATGCCGAGAGGCGAAAGGGCAAGGGCGAAGCGCCGCAGGCCCTAACAGCCTGCGGCCTCGGACGCCGCGTGGCGGTTGATTGGACGTGGCGCCTCCGCTTCCCCACGACGCCTTGGTGATCGTGCGAGTTGGACAAGTCCCTACATGCAGAACGTGTTATGATTACCTGTGATCATGGAGACCAGCGGTTGGCCTTCGCCGGCTATAAGTACGGCACCGCTCGTGCCCGTCAAGTCCATCTCCTCTTGCTCTCTCCTTCGCCTCAGTTCTTGCTCCGTCTTGGTGTGATGGCTCCATCGAGGAGGTACTCGGCCGCAGAGAAGGGGAAGGCCCTCCAGATCGGTCCTGCCTCTCCCCCATCCAAACATGGTCGCGGGCGCCCTCGGAAGCACCCGGTGGCTGCCCCGGCAGCTCCCAGCGGCCATGGGGGGGATCCCAGCGCGGCGGCGGGCAAGCCGCCGCTGCCGGAGGGTGCGCCTGGGTTGCGCGCTCCCCCAGGCCACGCTTTCGCGCTGGGCAGGCGCTGCCGGAATTCGTCGTTTGGTCGGCGGAGCCGGCTCGCACCTGGCTCCTGCTCCCTCGCTTCCACCTCGGCGAACTCCCGGCCGGCGCTCCTGGCGGCCTCTGGCTCCAGGCGGAGGGCTGCTGCAGCAGGTCCTCGTGGGTCGCGCTGGAGGTCTCCGCCAGCTGGGGCTTGGTCTTCACTCACGGCTGGCAGGCGTTCGCCCGCGCTCACGGCCTGGAGCGTCGGTGCACTCTGCACTTCAGGTTCGATGGCGACGCCACCCTCTTCTCCCCCGCGCTCATCCAATCCGTTATGACCAGCAATATTTCCACCCCTTCCCTCACCCGTAATTTACTCCAACAAATATGCCGATGTAGCTGCTTCAGTTACTTAATTGTACGTGCATTGGGTCACTGACATGTGGGCCCAACACGCATCTAGCCCACATGTCAGTGACGCAACTGGACCTGCACTTAATTCAGTGAAGCTCAGTCCATATATTACGTAGGTGTGCCATTGCTCACTATAGATATTACGCCTCCCACGGCATTCAGAAGAACGTTCATTGCTATATCCTCCCCTCCCTCTCACGTTGACAGCCATGGCATCCCCCCTCCCAAGCCGTAGGTGCCCCTCGCTGCACCGCATGGACGGTCACACGTCGCCGTTCCGTTCCTCACCGCCACTAGTCGAGGAGGACGCGTCATCATTCCATTCCTCGCCGCCACTAGTCGAGGAGGATGCGTTGGCATTCTGCTCCTCGCTGTGACGCGTCAAGGTGGACGCGTCAGCATTCCCAATCTCGTCAGCACGCGCGTCGGAGGACGCGTCAGCTCCCCTCTATGAGAAGAACGCCGCGCCGCCCGCCGAGCCCCCCCCCCAGCCTTGAGGAGCTTTGGAAAGAAATGGATGTCGCTTTGTGGGAGGCTTTGCCTCTGGCAGAGCGTGCCAAAATAGAGGCGGAGAAGAAGGCCGAGGAAGAGAAGCGCGCCGCGGGGCAAGCTTCTTGGCATGCCTATGTTGCGTCCGAGAGAGTCAGGCAATTGGCTCTTTGGCAGAAGGCTCGTGCGAGGGACGTGAGGATGGCGGAGGACGCCCATGCCAAGGCCCTGAGTGCAGTCAGGCTCGAGTTCCTCATCTACGCTTGGCGGTACATGGACTAGGTGCACGCTTCCAGCGGGGAGGAGTACCTGTTGGCGCCGGACCACCACACCGGTGAGATCGCGCTCGCCCGCCGGCAAGCCTCCAATCAGCACCTCGCGAGTTGCGAGGCTGAGGAAGAGGTGTTGTGTCGGCGCGCTGGGAAACGGCCGCGCACCAGGGCACTCGTGGCATGCCGCAAGCGTTCCTACGAGCGCCGTGGCTTTTATTAGGAATATAATTTAGTTTCGTAAGGCGATCTCATTAGTTTCGGGAATTATTAGCATCCTTAATTAAGTATGTAAAAGGAAAAGTTTGGAAACCTTGTGTATCCATACGCATTTTGTAAGTACATGCATATGTCACATGCACTAACATTTTATCAGTTAAATCTTGTCAAAATTTAGCACAAATTACAATGGTGACGAATAAACCAGGACAAAGATAGTAGTAGTAGTAGTAGTAGTAGTAGTAGTAGTAGTAGTAGTAGTAGTAGTAGTAGTTTAGAAGCCCAAATAAATGAGTGAGGCGCCCTAATGTTACTCTCCACTATGACTAGTCTTATGGGAAAAGCTGGGGAAGAGATGACTTAATTTTTAAGCCGCCAAAAGAACTGGCCCTAGGAGTAGTAGCTAGGGATACTAGGAGTAGTAGCTAGGGATCAAGTGTGCGAGATGAACCGGAGAAAGTAAATGCAGAGAGATGAAATGCAAAAAAGACGGAGGGATGTGATGGTTGCTTGTCCGTTTATTTTACCATTCCACTTATTACTGGGAGTGGTTGGGTTTTGTGATATCACGGCTTTACTACCGCGCCACTAGCGGGGTGAGACTCGCGTGCAGCGCCGCCCTCTATACTAGTACTACATCGGTCGTGGTTTATTAGTCTCCCATTGGGTTTGACTGAAGATTTAACTGACAAAATGTTAGTGCATGTCAATACAAACTATATTCATTGGATTTGTATTTGAACATAGTTTTCAATGATATAATTTTAGGTGACACGCATCAGCATTTATCATACTATATATAATGTTAGTTCAATTTTTGGTCGTACTAATCTATAGTAAGGTGCCTGTTCGTTGCACGGAACAGTGAAATGCATTGATTAGGGAGTTGTTTGTTTGGACAAACGATGTGGGGGTCATCTCATGTGTAACGGGTATCGATAGGTTTCTTCGGATATTATTTCATCTCTAGAGCTCACAGACATCCGGGTGAAATAGATAAAAAAGTATCTTTTGCAAACAAAAGCGTTCAACTGTTCAACCTGCATCCAAAACTTGTGAAGAAATAACACTTATTGTGCTTTGCAAGAAATGATCTTTAAGAATTAGTTTTTGAGTATCGATTGTTATACATGTTGGCTACAGATGACATGGCACTTTCTTACAGTTAACAGTTGGCTATACTATTAAGTATTAACCATGCCCTTATACACCTAGACGGAGGGATTAAATCAGGATGACTTGGAAGGGGGCAGAGGAGATGTAAGAAGTGGTTCATCATAAGTCTTTCACCAGTACTGTAGTAAAAATTCATACCTGGAAGATTCTAGAGTAAACCATAAATGGATACACTTTTATTCATGCGCGATACTCCAATAGAGCAAGATCATGCATGGAAGTCTCCACATGATTAGACAACGGATTACATTGAGCAAAGACTAATGATCAACATTTAAGTTGGTAATGCATATGTCCAGGTGAACCTCCTTGGAGTCCCCGTGCACAACGTTGGGGGCCAAATCATACCATGCGTCTTCCATGTCCACATCGACGGGAAGGTTCCAGCTCGGCACAGTCCTAGTCAGCTTGATGTAGACAGTGTCGCCGCCCACGTACCTCTGAGGGATAGTAACACTGAGCACACACCCGTATATCGGCCTCGTGTCAGTGTCAGCGTCAGCGGCGTCGCCCCTGACGCACACTACAGAGACGGGGCGGCAGCCTGCGCGGGCCTCGTCGGTGCCCACAATCAAGAGGAAGACGCAGCTGTCCTCCTCCGAGACAAGCATGTGGCGGTGATCCTCCAGCGACTCCGGCACGGTGAATGGGTAGCACGTCTCGTACTTGATGTTCTCCGCCAAGGGCCAACAGTGATCGCCGCACGCCTGCGTGAGGTGATGCACGATGTCCGCCGACGATCCCCAAAATGGCATCGGGCACTCATAGTAGTAGACGAAGGGCTCCTTGGAGGAATCGACCAGGCCGTCCATGAAATGGGAGTGGCTATGGGGATGTTGCGCCACTTGAATATATGAGCAAGTTAGTATGAGATTTAGTCCAAATAAGCACAAAATAAATCATGACGGCTATAACAGAGATTGAACTAATCATGTGGACTAGCATAGTAGATGAATGCTACCTCTTGAGCACTGTGTTGGTTTTCCCCGAAGAGGAAGGGATGATGCAGCAAAGTAGCGTAAGTATTTCCCTCAGTTTTTGAGAACCAAGGTATCGATCTAGTAGGAGGCTACGCACGAGTCCCTCGTACCTACACAAAACAAATAAATCCTCCCAACCAACGCAAATAGGGATTGTCAATCCCTACTCGGCCACTTACGAGAGTGAGATTTGATAGATATGATAAGTTAATATTTTTGGTATTTTTATGGTAAAGATGCAAAGCAAAATAAAAGCAAAGTAAAAGCAAAGGGAAATAATTAAGTACTGGTAGATTAATATGATGAAGATAGACCCGGGGGCCATTGGTTTCACTTGTGGCTTCTCTCGAGAGCATAAGTATTCTACGGTGGGTGAACAAATTACTGTTGAGCAATTGACAAAATTGAGCATAGTTATGAGAATATATAGGTATGATCATGTATATAGGCATCACATCCGAGACAAGTAGACCGACTCCTGCCTGCATCTACTAGTATTACTCCATTCATCGACCGCTATCCAGCATGCATCTAGAGTATTAAGTTAATGAAAACAGAGTAACGCCTTAAGCAAGATGCCATGATGTAGAGGGATAAACTCATGCAATATGACGAAAACCCCATCTTGTTATCCTCGATGGCAACAATACAATACGTGCCCTGCTGCCCCTACTGTCACTGGGAAAGGACACCGCAAGATTGAACCCAAAGCTAAGCACTTCTCCCATTGCAAGAAAGATCAATCTAGTAGGCCAAACCAAACTGATAATTCGAAGAGACTTGCAAAGATAACCAATCATACATAAAAGAATTCAGAGAAGATTCAAATATTGTTCATAGATAGACTTGATCACAAACCCAAAATTCATCGGTCTCAACAAACACACCGCAAAAAGAAGATTACATCAAATAGATCTCCACAAGAGAGGGGGAGAACTTTGTATTGAGATCCAAAAAGAGAGAAGAATCCATTAAGCTACTAACTATGGACCTGTAGGTCTAAAGTAAACTACTCACACTTCATCGGAGGGGCTATGGTGTTGATGTAGAAGCCCTCTGTGATCGATGCCCCCTCTGGCGGAGCTCCGGAACAGGCCCCAAGATGGGATCTTGTGGATACAGAAAGTTGCGGCGGTGGAATTAGGTTTTTGGCTCCGTATCTGATCGTTTGGGGGTACGTAGGTATATATAGGAGGAGTACGTCGGTGGAGCAACAGGGGGCCCACGAGGGTGGAGGGCGCGCCTGGTGGGGGTGGGCGCGCCCCCTACCTCGTAGCTTCCTCTTTTGTGTCTTGACATAGGGTCCAAGTCTCCTGGGTCTTGTTCGTTGAGAAAATCATGTTCCCGAAGGTTTCATTCCGTTTGGACTCCGTTTGATATTCCTTTTCTTCGAAACCCTAAAACAGGCAAAAAACAACAATTCTGGGCTGGGCCTCCGGTTAATTGGTTAGTCCCAAAAATAATATAAAAGTGGATAATAAAGCCCAATAATGTCCAAAACAGTAGATAATATAGCATGGAGCAATCAAAAATTATAGATACGTTGGAGACGTATCAAGCATCCCCAAGCTTAATTCCTGCTCGTCCTCGAGTAGGTAAATGATAAAAACAGATTTTTTGATGCGGAGTGCAACTTGGCATAATTTTAATGTAATTCTTCTTAATTGTGGTATTAATATTCATATCCGAAAGATTCAAGACAAAAGTTCATATTGACATAAAAATAATAATACTTCAAGCATACTAACAAAGCAATTATGTCTTCTCAAAATAACATGGCCAAAGAAAGTTCATCCCTAAAAAATCATATAGTTCAGTCATGCTTCATTTTCATCACACAAGAATGCTCTCATCATGCACAACCCCAATGATAAGCCAAGTAATTGTTTCGTACTTTAGTAATGCCAAACCTATAAACTTTCACGCAATATATGAGCGCGAGCCATGGACATAGCACTATGGGTGGAATAGAATATAATGAGGGGGTTATGTGGAGAAGACAAAAAAGGAGAAAGTCTCACATCAACGAGGCTAATCAATGTGCTACGGAGATGCCCACCGATTGATGTCAATGTAAGGAGTAGGGATTACCATGCAACGGATGCACCAGAGCTATAAATGTATGAAAACTCAACAAAAGAAACTAGTGGGTGTGCATCCTACTTGCTTGCTCAAGAATACCTAGGGCACTTGAGGAGGCCCATTGTTGGCATATACAAGCGAAGTTCTATAATGAAAATTCCCACTAGTATATGAAAGTGACAAAACAAGAGACTCTCTATCATGAAGATTATGGTGCTACTTTGAAGCACAAGTGTGGCAAAGGATAGTAACATTGTCCCTTCTCTCTTTTTCTCTCATTTTTTATTTATTTATTTTTTCTCTCCTTTTTTTGGGCCTTCTCTTTTTTATGGCCTTTCTCTTTTTTTTGGGCCTTCTCTTTTTTGTGTGTGGCCTTTATCTTTTTTTATTTATTCCTCACTTGGGACAATGCTCTAGAAAATGATGATCTTCACACTTCTATTTATTTACAACTCAATGATTACAACTTGATACTAGAACAAAATATGACTCTATATGAATGCCTCCGACGGTGTACCGGGATATGCAATGACTCATGAGTGACAAGTATGAAAGAATTATGAACGGTGGCTTTGCCACAAATACTATGTCAACTACATGATCATGCTAAGCAATATGACAATAATGAATGTGCCATGATGAATGGAATGGTGGAAAGTGGCATGGCAATATATCCCGGAATGGCTATGGAAATGCCATAATAGGTAGGTATGGTCGCTGTTTTGAGGAAGATATAAGGAGGTTTATGTGTGAAAGAGCGTATCATATCACGGGGTCTGGATGCACCAGCGAAGTTTGCGCCAACTCTCAATGTGAGAAAGGGCAATGCACGGTACCAAAGAGGCTAGCAAGGATGGAAGGGTAAGAGTGCGTATAATCCATGGACTCAAACATTAGTCATAAAGAACTCACATACTTATTGCAAAAATCTACAAGTCATTAAATACCTCGTCACTATGCGCATGCTCCTAGGGGGATATATTGGTAGGAAAGGACCATTGCTCGTCCCCGACCGCCACTCATAAGGAGGACAATCAAATAACACCTCATATTTCAAATTTGTTACATAACGTTCACCATACGTGCATGCTACGGGACTTTCAAACTTCAACACAAGCATTTCTCAATTTCACAACTACTCAACTAGCACGACTTTGATATTATTACCTCCATATCTCAAAACAATCATCAAGCATGAAACTTCTCTTAGTATTCAAAACACTCATAAGAAAATTTTATTATTCTTGAATACCTAGCATATTAGGATTTTAAGAAAATTACCATGCTATTAAGACTCTCAAAATAATCTAAGTGAAGCATGAGAGATCAATAGTTTCTATAAAACAAATCCACCACCGTGCTCTAACAGATATAAGTGAAGTACTAGAGCAAAACTATATAACTCAAAGCATATAAGTGAAGCACATAGAGTATTCTAACAAATTCCAAATCATGTATGGCTCTCTCAAAAGGTGTGTACAACAAGTATGATTGTGGTAAACTAAAAAGTAAAGACTCAAACAATACAAGACGCTCCAAGCAAAACACACATCATGTGGCGAATAAAAATATAGCTCCAAGTAAAGTTACTGATAGAAGTAGACGAAAGAGGGGATGCCTTCCGGGGCATCCCCAAGCTTTGGCTTTTAGGTGTCCTTAGATTATCTTGGGGGTTCCATGGGCATCCGCAATCTTAGGCTCTTGCCACTCCGTGTTCCATAATCCATCAAATCTTGACCCAAAACTTGAAAACTTCACAACACAAAACTCAAAGTAGAAAATCTCGTGAGCTCCGTTAGCGAAAGAAAACAAAAGACCACTTCAAGGTACTGTAAATGAACTCATTATTTATTTATATTGGTGTTAAACCTACTGTATTCCAACTTCTCTATGGTTTATAAACTATTTTACTAGCCATAGATTCATCAAAATAATCAAACAACACACGAAAAACAGAATCTGTCAAAAACAGAACAGTCTGTAGTAATCTGTATCTAGCGCAAGATATGAAACCCCAAAAATTCTAAAATAAATAGCTGGACGTGAGTAATGTATCTATTAATCATCTGCAAAAATAATTAACTAAATATCACTTTTTAAATAAAAATTACAGCAGTTCTCGTGAGCGCTAAAGTTTCTGTTTTTACAGCAAGTTCAACAAGACTTTCCCCAAGTCTTCCCAAAAAGTTCTACTTGGCACAAACACTAATTAAACACAAAAGACACAACCAAAACAGAGGCTAGATAAATTATTTATTACTAAACAGGAGCAAAAATCAAGGAATAAAAATAAAATTGGGTTGCCTCCCAACAAGCGCTATCGTTTAACGCCCCTAGCTAGGCATAACAAGCAAGAATAGATCTAGGTATTGCAATCTTTAGTTGGCAATCCATAAGTGGCTCTCATAATAGATTCATAAGGTAATTTAATTTTCTTTCTAGGAAAGTGTTCCATGCCTTTCCTTAACGGAAATTGGAATCTAATATTTCCTTCCTTCATATCAATAATTGCACCAATCGTTCTAAGGAAAGGTCTACCAAGAATAATAGGACATGAAGGATTGCAATCTATGTCAAGAACAATAAAATCTATGGGCACATAATTCCTATTTGCAACAATAAGAACATCATTAATTCTTCCCATAGGTTTCTTAATAGTGGAATCCGCAAGGTGCAAGTTTAGAGAGCAATCATCAAAATCACGGAAACCTAGCAAATCACACAAATTCTTCGGAATCGTGGAAACACTAGCACCCAAATCACATAAAGCATATCATTCATGATCTTTAATTTTAATTTTAATAGTTGGTTCCCACTCATCATAAAGTTTTCTAGGGATAGAAACTTCCAATTCAAGTTTTTCTTCATAAGATTGCATCAAGGCATCAACGATATGTTTAGTAAACACTTTATTCTGACTATAAGCGTGAGGAGAATTTAGTATGGATTGCAACAAGGAAATACAAATCAATCAAAGAGCAATTTTCATAGCTAAATTCCTTTAAATCCATAATGGTGGGTTTAGCAACATCTAGGGTTTTAATTTCTTCAATCCCACTTTTATCAATTTTAGCATCAAGATCAAAAAATTCTGAATTCTTAGAACGCCTTCTAGGTAAAGGTGGATCATATTCAGTCCCATCATTATCAAGATTCATATTGCAAAACAAAGATTTAATAGGGGACACATCAATAACTTTTAGATCTTCATCTTTATTTTCATAGCAATCTGGTTTAGCGGCCATCTTATTAACTAAGGTAGCCTGCAAATCCGAAATTTCAGCAGTTAATTTCTCAAGATGAGCAATTTGGGATCTTAAACCATCGAATTCTTTAGACATATCATCAAGCTCTTTATTCATAAAACTCATAAAACTTTTCTATTCCTTAAGCTCGTTTCTAAAGAAACTATTATGTTCAAATTGCAAAACCATGAAACTCCTGACATTGCTTTCGATCTCTTCTAACCTTTTAAGGTGAATGTCACCAAATTTAGGTAGAGCCATCGTGACAAGCAAGCAGCTAACACACAAGAAAACAAAAAGCAAACGGGCAAAAAAGGCAAATAGAGAAAGAGAGGGAGGATAGAGAGAGAGAGAGAGGGCGAATAAAACGGCAGGGGTGAAGTGGGGGAGAGGAAAACGAGAGGCAAATGGAAAATAATGTAATGCGGGAGACAAGGGTATGTGATGGGTACTTGGTATATTGACTTTTGCGTAGACCTCCCCGGCAACGACGCCAGAAATCCTTCTTGCTACCTCTTGAGCACTGCGTTAGTTTCCCCAAAGAGGAAGGGATGATGCAGCAAAGTAGCGTAAGTATTTCCCTTTGTTTTTGAGAACCAAGGTATCAATCCAGTAGGAGTCTATGCGCGAGTCCCTCGTACCTACACAAAACAAATAAATCCTCGCAACCAACACAAATAGGGGTTGTCAATCCCTACTCGGCCACTTACGAGAGTGAGATCTGATAGATATGATAATATAATATTTTTGGTATTTTTATGGTAAAGATGCAAAGCAAAGTAAAAGAAAAAGGAAATAACTAAGTATTGGTAGATTAATATGATGAAGATAGACCCCGGGGCCATAGGTTTCACTTGTGGCTTCTCTCGAGAGCATAAGTATTCTACGATGGGTGAACAAATTACTGTCGAGCAATTTACAGAATTGAGCATAGTTATGAGAATATCTAGGTATGATAATGTATATAGGCATCACGTCCGAGACGAGTAGACCGACTCCTGCCTGCATCTACTACTATTACTCCACTCATCGACCGCTATCCAGCATGCATCTAGAGTATTAAGTTAATGAAAACAGAGTAACGCCTTAAGCAAGATGACATGATGTAGAGGGATAAACTCATGCAATATGGTGAAAACCCCATCTTTTTATCTTCAATGGCAAAAATACAACACGTGCCTTGCTGCCCCTACTGTCATTGGGAAAGGACACCGCAAGATTGAACCCAAAGCTAAGCACTTCTCCCATTGCAAGAAAGATCAATCTAGTAGGCCAAACCAAACTGATAATTCGAAGAGACTTGCAAAGATAACCAAACATACATAAAAGAATTCAGAGAAGATTCAAATATTTTTCATAGATAGACTTGATCATAAACCCACAATTCATCGGTCTCAACAAACACACCACAAAAATAAGATTACATCGAATAGATCTCCACAAGAGAGGGGGAGAGCTTTGTATTGAGATCCAAAAAGAGAGAAGAAGCCATCAAGCTACTAAATATGGACCCGTAGGTATGAAGTAAACTACTCACACTTCATAGGAGGGGCTATGGTGTTGATGTAGAAGCCCTCCGTGATCGATGCCCCCTCCGGCGGAGCTCCGGAACAGGCCCCAAGATGGGATCTCGTGCATACAGAAAGTTGCGGCGGTGGAATTAGGTTTTTGGCTCCGTATCTGATCGTTTGGGGGTACGTAGGTATATATAGGAGGAAGGAGTACGTCGGTGGAGCAACAGGGGGCCCATGAAGGTGGAGGGCGCGCCTGGTGGGGGTGAGCGCGCCCCCTACCTCATGGCTTCCTCTTTTGTGTCTTGACGTGGGGTCCAAGTCTCCTGGGTCTTGTTCGTTGAGAAAATCACGTTCCCAAAGGTTTCATTCCGTTTGGACTTCGTTTGATATTCCTTTTCTTCGAAACTCTAAAACAGACAAAAAACAACAATTCTAGGCCGGGCCTCCGGTTAATAGGTTAGTCCCAAAAATAATATAAAAGTGGATAATAAAGCCCAATAATGTCCAAAACAGTAGATAATATAGCATGGAGCAATCAAAAATTATAGATACGTTGGAGACGTATCAATGAACATATCGAATCTAGGACACGGACTAGAAACATGAATTCTACCATGATTTCAAACAGGAAGGACAGAAACACATACGATGCAACAGGAGCAGCACCGTTGGCGTTGAGGTTGTCGCCCATGTCATTGAGGAAGAGTTTGCCAAGGCCGGGGAAGAAGTCATCATCCGTGAAGTCGTCGCTGCCAGCAGTCACGAGAGTGCGCTCCCCAAATTTCAACAGCGCCCGCCGAATGGAGCACAAGAGGGAGTGGCTGTAGGGGACGTTGCGGCCGCCGAAGGGAGCGCAGGAGTAGCACATGAAGCAATAGATGGTTCTCCTCCCTAGTCTCTATCTCTACTCTTATCTCTATATCTACTACTCTTCTTTCTTTTTTATAATATACTAGTAGCTGTCAAATCGAATAGTACTACGCCGCCCAGCTGAACACGCCTCCTCGCCTCCATCAAACCCCTGCGTTAAACCCGCATGCAAACCTAGAAACCTACTCCGGCCCGCGGGAGGAAATTTGCCGGTTGCCGTTGGAGAATAATAGAGTCATGTCCAATCCATTTGAGTTAATGCGTGTATGATTCTCCCTCTATAAAAAGTTAATTGCATCCTTAATCTTGTATTCTAAGTACTCTGTGGGTTCCACTCTCAGTACAGGGTACATGACCTGCAGGCTGGCTATAGATTCGTACAGAAAGTTAGAAAGAAACAAATCCATCCTTAATCTTGTATTCTAAGTACTCTATGGATTCCACTCCTAGTACAGTAGCGAAAGAAGTATATATTAAAAAAAATATAAAAGCTATAGTTTATGACAAAATTCGAACTCAGGCCATCGCGCTGCAAGCATCTAGCCCGGACCAGTACACCAGGTGTTCGTTGCGGACGATGCAAGAGATAAACCTCTATAGCAATGAGCCTGTCCATTGCAACGAATCCAAAGTAGAATAATACATATTCATAAATTTGAAAGAAAACAATTTAGTTTTGATATACATATCACTAAAAATATCTTATGTTTCACTCCAAATATATTCTTTGGGCTGTTTTGATGAGGTAAGGGAGGAATGTGGTTGGTTTCAAGCTACTAAGGGGTTTTGTGTAAACTGGAGCAGAGAAGTGGGAATTGTTGCAAAAGGCCACAACTGACATCATAGACATTAGATGTAGATCTAATGGTCAGAAATGGCGGATGGCAGACACACCATCATCACCAACTAAGTCTTTTATAGGAGTAAGTAATATAGGAGTAGGAGTAGAGAAAAAACCGAGTTGGTGATGATGGTGTGCCTGCCATCTTATAGTATAGACCGTCCGATCTATATATGACGGATAGAAAGCAAACTAGGAAAATTTTACAAAAGATACCCACACCTCTCTCCACATTTACAGATAAGGCCTTGCCTCATTCATCCTTATCTCCCACAACCTCATTGCCGAGCAGTTAAAAAAGGAAGGCTCTGGAACAATCTGGCATGGTGGCCGCTGCCGGCGCCATCCATCCCCATGCCTCTGCCCAGTCCGACCACCAGTCACCACCACACCCCACTCCTCCTCACCTTATCTATCATCTTTCTCGAGATATCATTTTTTCGATGAAATGGTCGAGATACCATGTTTCCGATAAAATTCTCGAGATATCATTAGTTTTTACACATGGGATTACTCCTGCATGGGTCAATCACAACAGGTGTTTTGTAAAAAATGCATCTTGATGTTCCCTGCAATGCACGTACATCTTGCTAGTTTTTTTGCATATAATTCCAAACACCCTGTAGACACGGTCTTTGACCATTTTACAACTATGTTAGTATCATTGTTAGTGGTCACCGGTGCAAGTTATAGCCCTGGGTGTTTTAACCTTTTTTAGTAATGATATCTGGCGATTGTTCGCCATGAGCTCAATCATGGCGAATCCCACGTGTAAGTGCATCTAGTGCCACCCCTAGTTGGTTTTGGAGTATTGACTACAAACCTGGTTGAGGGACTAATGTGTTTGTGAGAATTGCAGGATAACACATGTAGTAGTCCCTCATTGATTCGGTTTACCTACCAGAGATGACCCCTAAATATGTGTGAAGACATTGAAGACAATGGTGGATTGTGAAGATATTCACATTGAAGACTATGACATGAGAAGACATCGTATGAAGACTTTGGAGCACGAAGACACAGTTGTTTCGTAGTTTCATTTTCTTCTTTGTTGAGTCATAGGAACCACCGTACTATTAAGTGGGGTCCAAGTGAGCATAGTCAAAATGAATAAAGTGATGCTTAACGAAAATCCTATGTCTTCAAGCAAAGACAATGAGAGCAAATCTTATCCAGAGCTGGATGAGCCAGCTTTACTTGTAGCCCAAGCAAAGTTGCCGCGTGTGTTTGAAATCTGACTGTTGGAACACGTGTCAGTTCCTTAGTGACCCAGGGTCATTTCGGACAAATCATATCTGGTTGCCTAGTGGCTATAAATAGCCCACCCCCTACACCATAAATTGATGGCTGCTCAGATTTAGTGCACGGCTTTTGTCGTTTGAGAGAAACCCACCTCCGAAGCTTTTGAGAGAGAAATCCTTGCGAGGACAAAGCCCTAAACACCCAGAGCCAAAGAGTGTTAGGCATCACTGAAGTCTTCCTGTCTGTGTGATCTGAAGACTTGTTACACTTGAGGACTGTGAATCCTCCAGCCGGTTAGGCGTCATGTTCTGAGCGTCCAAGAGTCATTGTGGATCGCCGGTGAATGAAGTCTGTGAAGGTTTGGAAGTCTATCTTGAAGACTTACCCGAGTGACTGGGCGAGGACTGTGTGTCCTTAGCTCAAGGGGAATAAGGTGAAGACACGGTCTTCTGAGTTAAATCTCAGCCTCCCTAACCAGACATACAGTTGTCACAGCAACTAGAACTGGTCCAACAAATCATTGTCTTCATGACGCAACTGGTTCTATCCATCCCTTCTCTTTACTTATAGTTGGTCCTTGTGAAGTCATTGCCTGCTTGCATTATCTGTTTGTCTTCACTATGTGACTGGTTGTTCTGATTGGCTTCACACTATCTTCCATCCTGATCCATACTACCTAGCTACTATTAGTCTTCGTGCTTTCACTTCATTGAATACTTGACTATGGCTTGCCTAGTGTAGTCTACCTTTCGCTGCATGTTAATAGGTTCATTTCTATCGGTTGTCTTCGAAACTTCCATGTTTTGAAGACTTTCATAAAAATCGCCTATTCACCCCCTCTAGTCGATAACTAGCACTTTCAATTGGTATCATAGCAAGGTACTCCCTTGTTCTATGTGATTCGGTTTAACCACCTGGAGTTTTAGCTATGTCGAGTGTAGGGATAATCAAAGTCTCCGCTGCTTGCCCCGTCTTCGATGGAACTGAATATCCCTACTAGAAGAATAAGATGCGCATGCATCTTGAAGCCATTGATGTCGACCTCTGGTATGTCGTCAAGAATGGCGTTCCCAAGGCTGGTGAAGGTGTCACCACTGCTGATGTCAAGAAGTTCGTTCAACTGGATTCTACTGCCAAGAACATCATCTGTGGTCATCTGACCAAAGGACAGTATGGCCGTGTGAGCGCTCTGGAAACATCGAAGCTAGTCTGGGACTAGCTCTCCAAGGTCAACGAAGGCGTTTCAACCCAGAGAGATCAACGGACCAGTGTTCTTCGCAACGTCTTCAACCGCTTCAAGAGAAACGACAATGAGAATGTTTAGGTCACGTTTGATCGCCTCACTGATATCACAGATGAGCTTCAAGCTCTCGGTGCTACTGAAATCACCAAGCATGAAATCGTTAAGACGCCCTAGCCCTCATGATTCAAGAACGCCCTGACTTCAAGACACTCGATCCGTCTGACATACTTGAAAGGCTCAACACACATGAGTTTCAGCTTACTGAGAGAAGTGAGATCTACGGTCCCAACTATGGCCGAACTCGTGCTTTGAAGGCAAAAGCTGTTTCCTCTTCTGAAGAAGAATCTGACTGCAGTTCTGATGATCCTGAAAACATTGGAAAGGAGCTTGCTATGCTTGTGAAGAAGTTCCAGAAATTCACCAAGAAGAAAGGCTTCAGAAAGTCTTCTCGATCCGGCTCAAGAAATGATGAATCCTCTACCCATGAATACAAGAAGAGAACATGCCACAAGTGCAAGAAACCTGGTCACTACATCTCTGAGTGTCCGCAGTGGGACAATGAGAACAAGAAGAAGAAGAGCAAGGAATATGATTCTGATGACAAGAAGAAGAAGAAATACTCAAAGTCTTCTTCCAAGTCTTCCTCGAAGTCTTCATCACACAAGAAGAGCTCATCTGGCAAGGCTCGTGTGTTTGTTGGCAAGGAAATGGATTCAGAGGAGGAGTCTGCGTCTGAGGAGGCGGAGGTGGAGTCTGAGGAGGAGTCCGACTCTAGCGTTGCAAGTCTGGCTACAACCTACGTTGCCAAGTCCATCTTCAACACTGAAGACAATGACTTCGCCACCGACGCTGATGCTAATGACAAGGACGACTCCGCTCCCACCTATTGCTTCATGGCACGCGGTGCTATGGTAAACTCACGCAATACTTACTATGAAACATCCAGTGAAGATGACTCTGATTGTGATTCCAAACCCAGCTACAAAACACTTGCTAAAATTGCAACTGAACAACAGAAAGCTATGGAAACGCTCTCAACCCAGCTTCAAAAACTGTTAGACAAAAGCGATGACCTGTTGGACGCTGAAATGACTCGATCTCAGTCCTTAATTGAAGACATAAAAAATCTTCATGTTAAGTATGAGGAACTTGAAAGTCGTCATGAAACGCTCTCAACAACTCATGAAAAGCTTTCCTATGATTATCTTCAAAGGAAGCAAGAACTTGAGAAATTGAGAGCGGTTCATGAAGATCTTCAAAAGGAAAACAAGTCACTTCACGCTCAACAGATCAGTCCCACTCAGGAAGGTTTTGAACCACCATGTCTAAAATGCCTTGAGCATGATAACGCTACTTCTGTTGCTGGATGTTCTACTGCTGCTACTGTTGCAATATCTTCAACTGCTGATGTGGTAACTAACCCCTCTGCTGAGGATACCACTACTATGGCTGATGAAAATGCTAGGTTGAAGACATTGCTTGAAACAAGGATGTACAAAAGTCTCAAAGGGCATCAGACACTTTGCGATGTCGTTAAAAAGCAGATTCTGAACCGAAACCCTAGGAAAGAGGGTGTTGGGTTCGAGAGGAAAATGAATGTTGATGGCTCCTACTGGAAGCCTGTGCAGTACCCCAAGACCACATGGGTTGCTGCAAAGGGACCTTCAGTGGATCCATCCACCTTATCTGGCTTCACATGTGCTAACCCTATTATCGTTGATGAATCATTTGATGCAAACTATAAACTGTTTAAGAATCAGAATGGTGAAGTGTTTTCCAGGTATATTGGTACTAACTGCAGGGATGGGCCACCTATGAAGAAGATCTCGGTTCCCAAAAGTTGTCTTGAGAATCTTCCGGTGAATGTCATCATGACACCGCTTGGGAAGAAGACAAATCCCAGACCAAACTCTTCATACAGACAGAGGACTCACCTGAGTCACCCTAACGCCAATGTTTTGCAGGGAAACCATACCCAGACTTATGAATATGAGCGTGTTTCATCAAACCGCTATGTTCATAAAACTAAGAACTATTCTGCTTATTCATATGAGTACTATTCACCTCCTGCAAGGCTATTTGCTAGGGCTCTAAAGCCAAAGTTCTCAGATGCTGCACTTAGACTCATTGCTTCTAAGCGACCCCTGAAGATGTGGGTGGTTAAGAAGAATTAACTTTCTTTTTTAGGGAAAGGTCTCCAGCCGGAAATCCAAGGCGTCTGATGCTATGGCTGGGGACCTAAAACATCTTGTAGGGCCCAAGATCAAGTGCCCAAATGGTCTTATTATGTATTTTGTTCCTGAGTCGCTTGCTATTCGTCCTATCAGTCCTAACCTCGATCTAAGCTTTCATAATCCACTTGCTCGTCTAATGTTTATGCTTCACAATGCTCTTTGTGAAGACTATCCCCCTAACTACACTATAGGGTATGACACCAGCTGCTTCAGAATGGATTACTGATAGTGGATGTACTAATCACATGATTGGCAAACGAAGTCTTCTCATGGACTCAACCTTATGTCCATCTAACAAAAGTCACATCACATTTGCTGATACTGGTAAAAGCAAGGTATTGGGTCTAGGTAGAGTTGCAATCTCAAAGGATCAGCACATGGATAAAGTTATGCTTGTTGAATCGCTTGGTTTCAACTTAATGTCTGTCTCAATGCTTTGTGACTTGAACATGATTGTGATATTTGGAAAATATCATTGCCTTGTTCTGATGGAATCTGACAAGTCTCTAGTCTTTGAAGGGTATCGCAAAGACAATTTGTATATGGTAGATTTCTAAGCAGGACCACAGCTTGCCGTATGTCTTCTTGCAAAAGCTTCAGAGTGCTGGCTCTGGCATCGAATGCTAGGGAATGCTGGCATGAGGAATTTGCATACTCTCACAAAGAAGAAGCACGTCATAGGCATTGAGGGCGTCAAGTTCAAGAAGGATCACTTATGCGGTGCCTGCGAAGCTGGAAAGATGATGAGGGCCAAGCATCGCTCGAAGACAATCATGACAACGACTCAACCCTTCAAACTGGTACACATGGACCTCTTCGGCCCTACTCACTACTCTACTCTAACCACTACTGCTTGTCTCTATGGCTTCGTCATTGTTGATGATTATTCAAGATATACATGGGTAAACATAATCCTCTGCAAGACTGAAGTGCAAGATGTCTTCAGACGCTTCGCCAATTGAGCCATGAACAACTATGGCGTCAAGATCAAGCACATCAGAAGTGACAATGGCACTGAATTGAAGAACACTAGCCTCGACACTTATCTTGATACATTGGGCATCACTCATGAGTTCTTAGCTCCATACACGTCGCAGCAGAATGGCATCGTGGAACGCAAGAACAGAACACTCATTGAGATGGCTCGGACCATGCTCGATGAATACAAGACATCAAGAAAGTTCTGGCCCGAAGCTATTGATACTACATGCCATGTCATCAACCGTGTTTATCTTCACAAGCTTCTGAAGAAAACATCCTATGAACTCCTCACTGGTAAGAAGCCAAATGTCAGTTACTTCAGAGTATTTGGTGCTAGGTGCTGGATCAAGGATCCACATCACACTTCAAAATTTGCACCGAAAGCACATGAAGGTTTTATGCTTGGTTACAGAAAGGATTCGCACTCCTACAAAGTCTTCAACCTATTTAACTATAAAGTGGTTGAAACTATGGATGTGCGGTTCAATGAGACTAACGGCTCGCAAAGAGAGCACCTGCCAAATGTGCTAGATGAAATTCCACCTAGTGAATCCATCAAGCTTATGGGAAC
Source organism: Triticum monococcum (assembly GCA_034509565.1). Lineage (NCBI taxonomy): Eukaryota > Viridiplantae > Streptophyta > Magnoliopsida > Poales > Poaceae > Triticum > Triticum monococcum. Next base: position 87,374,667 of record CM067845.1, on the reverse strand, counting down.
TGGAGAAATCATACCGACTGAAGTACAGCCCGAAGAGGAACTTATCATTTCTGCACCTAATCAACCTAAAGACAATGCTCAGCCTGAAGACAATCCTCCAAACGACGACAATGATCGCTAAGAGCAAAATCTTTGTCCAGTTCATCCTTGTGTTGCAAATGAAGTACATATTGAGAAGATAATTGATAGCATCAATGCACCTGGTCCACTCACTCGTTCAAGGGCAACACAGCTAGCAAATTTCTGTGGGCACTTTGCATTTGTCTCAATATCTGAACACAAGAAAGTTGATGAAGCCTTCATGGAACCTGAATGGATTCAAGCTATGCAAGAAGAGCTTTAACAGTTCGAGCTGAATAATGTATGGGAACTGGTCAAGCGTCCTGATCCTCGTAAACACAATATCATAGGCACTAAATGGATATATCGCAACAAGCAAGATGAGCATGGTCAAGTTGTCAGAAACAAGGCTCGTCTCGTTGCTCAAGGATACACGTACTCAAGTTGAAGGAATTGACTTCGATGAAACATTTGCTCCTGTGGCTAGGCTTGAAGCTATTCGCATACTACTAGCCTATGCAAATCATCATAACATCCTTCTGTATCAAATGGATGTGAAGAGTGCCTTTCTCAATGGCAAGATTGAAGAAGAAGTGTATGTTGCACAACCGCCTGGTTTTGAAGATCAAAAACACCCTGATATGGTATACAAACTCAATAAGGCACTATATGGCCTCAAACAAGCCCCTCGTGTGTGGTATGACACACTCAAAGACTTCCTGAAGAGCAAAGGCTTCAAACCTGGTTCCCTGGATCCCACACTCTCATGAAGACATATGATGGTGAACTGTTTGTTTGCCAAATATATGTGGATGACATTATCTTTGGCTGCACTAATAAAAAATACAGTGATGAGTTTGGACACATGATGCAAGAGCAATATCAGATGTCCATGATGGGTGAGCTGAAGTTCTTCCTTGGTCTTCAAATACGGCAGCAATGCAACGACATCTTCATATCTCAAGAGAAATACCTCAAAGATTACCTGAAGAAGTTTGGAATGCAAGACTGCAAACGTTACACGACGCCAATGCCAACCAAGAGTCATCTGGGTCCTGACGCCAATGGTAAAGAGTTCGATCAAAAGGTATACCGCTCCATGATTGGTTCTTTGCTTTATTTATGTGCATCTAGGCCAGATTTTATGCTTAGTGTTTGCATGTGTGCTCGATTCCAAGCGGCACCAAAGGAATCGCATCACTTAGCTGTGAAGCGAATTCTTCGATATTTGGCTTACACCCCAACATTAGGATTATGGTATCCAAAGGGCTCAAAGTTTGATCTAGTTGGATTCTCGGATGCTGATTATGCTGGTGACAAGGTGGATCTCAAGTCTACATCAGGCACATGTCACTTTCTAGGATGATTACTTGTTTGTTGGTCTTCAAAGAAGCAGAACTGTGTATCTCTCTCCACTGCTGAATCTGAATACATTGCTGCTGGATCTTGCTGCGCACAACTTCTGATGAAGCAAATACTCAAAGACTATGGCATCCATCTGAAGCAAGTACCACTCTACTACGACAATGAAAGCGCCATCAAGATTGGCAATAACCCAGTTCAGCACTCGAAGACAAAGCACATTCAGATCCGTCATCACTTTCTCAGAGATCATGTCACGAAGGAAGATATTGATATCATTCACGTCAACACTGAAGAGCAACTGGCACATATCTTCATAAAGCCCTTGGATGAGAAAATGTTTTGCAAGTTGCGGTGTGAGCTAAATATCTTGGAATCCTCAAATTTCCTGTGATCAGGCACACATCCTAACACTTATGCATGTTGATAACTTAGATGTGCAACACAAGAAGTAACGTATATCTTCAATTAATTAAGACTTACACTCTTAGTGTGAATACATTAACGCGGAATTTGACTTTGGAGCGCCACGATAATTGTGCGCCGTGTCTGGGTCTAATACTTCCCATACGGTGGGTAACGCGACCACCAAACTTTTGTTTGGAGTATTCTTTGCTGGTGTTACATTTGCAAAGTCTTCGCATTTTGTTTGTCTTCAATATGAACATGTTTTCATGTTTATCTTCACTATATTGATTTGGTCTTATTCGGATATATTCATATATTAGCGTTCTGTCCTCTACAGCATTCACTTATAGCTATGTCTTCTTGTTTGAATCTTTTGAACTAAGTAAATGTGATCGGACCCTAACCTCTCTATGCTCTCGTCTCAAATCTATCTATCCAAATCACATGCATTCTATTGAAACCGTCAAATGTCTTCTCTGCGTGCTTGTCAGCAGAAGACATAGAGACAAACATTAAATATGATTTAAATGCTCTATCCTTTTTGCCTGAAACCCAGAGAAGCGGGAACGACCACCCGACAATCCAAGCGTGCGTGGGAACATGGAACAACCTCCAATGTGTTGCATGTTCGCCACGTGTCCCTAAGATGTGAAACGCTGGGGGCACCTGCGTAATAATGTTGTGCCGTCCCTGTCCTTATAAATACACGCCACACCCCAGCCATTATCTCTTCTTCCACTTCTCCTTCTCGCACAAACCATAGTGCCACCGCTAGCTCTCGACGACACCGGCGACGAAGCGCTTAGCTGCCGCGACCTCACCGACACCGTCCTCACGCCGGCCACGGACATCATCTTCTCCGCCGTCGCCATAGGTGTCCTCCGTCGCCAAGTTAGGGCACGGAAGATCGAACTGCTCGGCCTTATCTTCTACTCCGTCTAGCAGTTCTTCGTGTGGTAAATAAAACCTCTCTTTATAGTCCTTTTGATCCGATAGATTCATCCGTTTCAACCACTAGTGGTTTCTGTCCCTACAAATTTGAATCTATCCTATTCTGCATATCATAACATGCCTAGTATATTCACTTATGCTTCACAAAGTAGTTAGATTCCTCACTTGTACTTATTCTTGGATTCGTACAAATCTGGAACCAACTCTCAACATATGAGTGAATGTCTTCGCACTATGAGGTCAATGTCTTCTAAACTGATTTATCTTCAAAATCTTCTGAGAATACATATGACCTCTTCCCCTTCCCTCACATCTCTAATGCTGTCACATGTACATGTCCGTGGGAGAATCCCTTGGTTCTCATAGTCTGCATTCATTTGCAGAGTTCTTGCAGCATCACATTAATTCTCCCGAAGCCAGTTCCTGTCTGACCAGCAGACGGAAGCCTTTGCAAGTTCTGAAGCCATTCAGTCTGAACTTCATGGCAACAGAGAAATCAGCAAGGAAGGGCGGTAGACAGCACCGTGAAAACACTGCTAAGGACCTGCCACCGGATCTCTATGAGCTATACAAGTCAGATCCAGAAGAGACCTATGGAGAACGCAAGAACCAAATCCAATGGATTCGAAGACATTGGGCAGAGGAATGGTTCAAGTACAAATTTGTCACTGACGAATATGCTGAAAAGAATGCCATCAAGGGCCCCTGGGGAGATATTATATACAAAGGTCTTCAGCCCAAGTCGAAGTCCAAAGCTATTGCTCAAGGCTTCTATCCTTCCATGATCCGTGGACCTCAGCCTTCTAATGCCGACTCATCCTCTCTGTTATGGTGTCGTGAAGACAATCTCTTTAAGCGCAACTTCCAGTTTGCCAAAACTTCTGCCAAAGAGAACAAGAAGTCACTTGGGTTAGACTTCAACCCCGGTCCCTCTGCTCCTCGTGCCGATGGCGCATGCGATGCTGAACCCAATATTGTTGGGCCCTTCTACAACCTTGAAGGTCTCATCACTCACATTCAGGTTCAAGGGGCAGCCGTGGATCACTCTGCAGATGACGCTGATTCTGACGAAGCGCCTACACCACCGAAGCCTGTGAAGCAAAAGAAACCAAAGGCTTCAAAGCCCTCCTCTACACCAAAAGTTTCACGGGAGAAGCCTCTGGCCACTGCACCTCTTGAAGCAAATGTGCAGTCTGAAGATCTCTCTCGCATCTCCAAGTCTGACAAGATGAAGAAGCCCATGCAACCAACTGGTCAAGCATTGACCCCTGCTGCCATTTTGAGGAATGAGAATGAAGCCATTGATATGTCTAGCGACGACGATCTTGGCGATGATGCTCTTGAGCTGCTTATAAAGAACAAGCAAGAGGCAGAAATCTTCAATGATCTTCCCCTTTTTGATGTGGAGATCCTGCACAAGTTCATTGATGAGTGGTTCGACAGCCCAGACCTCAGTTTTGATGATCTTCAACTCCCAATTGGCCTCAGCGTCTCCTTCCATGGAGCCATCGCTCCTGAGCTGGCTCTTGCATAGAGAATTGTTGAGCTGAAGCACATGATTGACTATGAAAGGGCTTAGTTCAAGAAGCACATGGCCAAGCTCAATGTTGCAGACATCCAAAACTTCAAGGTCATGCTGCATGAGCTCAAGGAGGCGTTCCACAAGAAACGTGATGAAGCTAAAGATTCTCGAGAGCGCATGAAACACCTGGCTGCCAAATGTGTTCAAGGCTACAATGAAGCTGAAAAGCGCAAGGCTCTGGGGCGACCTGACATTGACCCCAGAATGGCTGCCAAGAAGAAGAAGCCTGCTGTGGCCCAACCTGAAGCATCAAGGCAGGAAGAACCTCACATTGTCTTCCCTGCCAGTATGACAGGCTCGAAGCCTAAGGTCCTCACAGTGGCTTCGGAGCTCAAGAAAACAAGGGCAGCTGAAGCCGAAGCCCGCAAGCGCAAGACCAAGCACATCACTAGCGATGCTCCACCGACGAAAAAGAGAAAGACAAAGAAGAAAGATCGGGATGCTCCCACAGAGCCCCTTGTTGTCGAGCCGATCTCAGTGGCTCGTCCTGCGTCTGAACATAGTGAGCGCCAGTTGATAGTTCATGAGCCTGCTTCCACAGAGGCTCCTGAAGCTAAAGACATTCCAGCTGTTGACCCCACCGCAGCTGAATATATTGGTCATCAAGACAATGTTGAAGATGATGAAGTCCTTCCTCAGATCGAACACAATGTGGTATCATCGCCTGTTCTCACGAACAGCGAACTCATCAGCATTGGTCATCCATTGACACCAATTGCTCAGGATGACTCATGGGCTAATCACCCACAAGACCCCGCGTCAAGAAGAATCACGAAGTACTCCCCCACCTCAAGTCACCACTCCGGTGCTTGAAGACAATGACTTTGTGGCCTAACCAACTCCATCTTCACAAGCGTCGCCAACGTTCCGCAGGCTTCGCAAAGAACCAAGGCCACAGGTCACCCTATCAAGTGTTCCAGAAGGAGAAGAGCGCCAATCCGTTTCACGCCAAGTCTTTCCTGAAGCCTCTCCTACAGCGAACATCCCCAAGTCTGAAGCCAAAGCGACTGAAGATATTCCGGCTGCATCAGCCGATGAACAAGAAGAGCCAAGAAATGAAGAAGAAGGTGTTGCTACACCCCAACCAACCTTGAAGTTGTTCTCAAGGAGAACGTGTACGACCCTCCAGCTACTCGAGTGGAGGTTGATAACATTGAGGCGACCACCAACACCCATACTGAAGCCAATGATGTTGTCATGGCTGAAACTACTGTGGCGCCTGAAGTTAATGTGGTGCCAGAAGTGATTGCACTTGAAGCCAATGCTGCTCTTGACGCAAATATGCAGCCAGAAGTCAGTACCAATACCACTGCTCCTGTACCGCCTCCACGGCCACACACCATCGATCAAGCATATGATCATGGTCAGCTGGTCACTGTCAGACGGCCCATTCTGGTTCCTCCACCTGCTGCTGGTCCACAATTTGACTATCATATCGAGCACATGCCTCAGGTTCAGAAGCCGAAGCCATGGTTGCCCAGGTGTCCAGGTACAACAACCTCACCAGGATTGTTCCATGCGAATGGCTTCATTGCGCACAACACTTTCTTTGATAGTGCCAAGAACCCCTATTCCAAGCCAAGAATTTCATCTGATCGGTTCTGGAGCTATCAGCAGCGCAGTTACTATTCTTGTGTTCTTTATGATCAAGGGCGCATCTTTCCTCATATGTGTCTAGACAGCGAAGGCATGGCTAGCCTGCCTTGCCTAGAAGAAGCCCTTGACTGCTTCAAAGATGCTGGTCTTCTCCCATTTGTGATAGCAAAAGAACATTGGAATGAAGAGCTTCTGCTTCAATTGTATGATACCCTCCACATTCGTGGCTACAACAGGGATCCGAAGACATGGATCCGTGAGTGGATGACATGCGATGTACATCATGAAGCTAATGCCCAAGACATCATCGAGCTTATAACCTTGCCCACTCCTGGCGAACATTACGAACCAGGTTGTCAACTACACCAAAATGATTTGGAGAGCATATTCCAGAAGCCAGAGCCTAATTTGAGCCAAATGCTGAGCATGATGAAGCCTCTACCGCGCGACACTGAATACCCAACAGAATTCTTTGTTGAAGACCTCGAGTATCTGCCTCGAACCATTTATCATATCATTAGGCGTACTCTATGGCCTGTCAAAGGACATTCTTCTACAGCGAAGCTTGAAGGAGCAATGAAGACTTTGGTTTTCTATATCTTTAATGGCATCTGCTTCAACTATCAGCCTTCTGCACGCAATCATCTCATATTCTTGCCAGAGGTTGATCTATTTGTTGAAGCCATCTACCTAGAGCCTGCCAAAGAGCCTGTTACTCTTCACAATGCTGATCAGCAAAGCTTCTCACATCCCATTGAAGGAGTTCAGGCCGTTTCTCGTGTTTATCCCTTGGCTAGCAATACACATGCCCCTCGCACTCAAACTGAAACCACTGAAAGCACCATTGCTCAAAGGCCTCGGAAGCGATCTCGTGTTCTCAATGACCGAGAGATTCTCGTCGCTCTACATCAGAAACAAGACAAGCATCATGACTGGCTTAAGTGTCAGATGCAAAGCCTCTTGGTGGACGTCAATCGAATTCGCAATCTTGCCACCAAGAATGCCTTTGTTACACATGAAACCTGTCGGAGGTCATGGAAGAGTTTGACATTGCTTAGTGCTGAAGCATATCTTCAAGACGATGGCTTCATTGAAAAAATCAAGTTTGACTCCACTCCTCCAAGGAATGCTGTCTTGCGTTGAACTGCGTCTCTTGAAGATTCCGACTATTCCTCCTCAGCTGCAATGGTGAATGCCAGAGTCATAGATGATCAAGATGATGCTACTTCACCACCTCCAACTTCAGGGCATGTCAACACTGCACCAAGTTCTTCTGCACCGCCAAACACCAACGCCGACCCTGCATCTTCTCCTACTCCTTCTGGGAATGAGTAGAGGCTCTATGCCCTCAAACCTTTTTGGTCATTACTGACAAAAGGGGGAGAAGCATATGAGTTGATAGTCTTTAAGCAGGTCCATATGGGTGGTTGCTATACTTTTGCTACATTTTCCATGTGCTTACAACTCTCGCTTTTGTTACATTTGGTTCTTTTGAGTTGTAACACTTAAACTTGATGGTCGTATGCTACCTTTTCGTCAACTATGTGATGCGATGATAAATTCCGCATGTGCGACGATAAATTCCGCACGAAGTCATTTTGCAGATGTCCATTTTTCATTATGCATGTCACTATCTTCATTATATACCTTCATGCATGATGAATTGTCTTCATAAGTAGAAGAGGAGCTCCGCAAGTACAACCTGCCATGTGCATTTGCATTCAAAAGCAAAACATTTATATGCACATCTTCAGGGGAGCCTTTCTGCTACTTATGAAGACAATACCTCAGTCCTTCACAATTTCACATACTTTTATCCCCGTTGAAAACTTCAACCAGTTTGTCATCAATCACAAAAAGGGGGAGATTGTAAGTGCATCTAGTGCCACTCCTAGTTGGTTTTGGAGTATTGACGACAAACCTGGTTGAGGGACTAATGTGTTTGTGAGAATTGCAGGATAACACAGGTAGTAGTCCCTCATTGATTCGGTTTACCTACCGAAGATGACCCCTAAAAAGTGTGAAGACATTGAAGACAATGGTGGTATGTGAAGATATTCACATTGAAGACTATGACATGAGAAGACATTGTATGAAGACTTTGGAGCGCGAAGATAGAGTTGTTTCGTAGTTTCATTTTCTTCTTTGTTGAGTCATAGGAACCACCGTACTATTAAGTGGGGTCCAAGTGAACATAGTCAGAATGACTAAAGTGATGCTTAACCAAAATCCTATGTCTTCGAGCAAAGACAATGAGAGCAAATCTTATCCAGAGCTGGATGAGTCAGCTTTACTTGTAGCCCAAGTAAAGTTGCCGCGTGTGTTTGAAATCTGACCATTGGAACACGTGTCAGTTCCTTGGTGACCCAGGGTCATTTCGGAAAAATCAGGTCGGGTTGTCTAGTGGCTATAAATAGCCCACCCCTACACCATAAATTGGTGGCTGCTCAGAGTTAGTGCACGGCTTTTGTTGTTTGAGAGCAACCCACCTCCGAAGCTTTTGAGAGAGAAATCCTTGCGAGGACAAAGCCCTAAACACCCAGAGCCAAAGAGTGTTAGGCATCACTGAAGTCTTCCTGTCTGTGTGATCTGAAGACTTGTTACACTTGAGGACTGTGAATCCTCCAGCTGGTTAGGCGTCGCGTTCTGAGCGTCCAAGAGTCGTTGTGGATGCCGGTGAACGAAGTCTGTGAAGGTTTGGAAGTCTACCTTGAAGACTTACCCGAGTGATTGGGCGAGGACTGTGTGTCCTTAGCTCAAGGGGAATAAGGTGAAGACACGGTCTTTTGAGTTAAATCCCAGCCTCCCTAACCAGACGTACAGTTGTCACAGCAACTGGAACTGGTCCAACAAATCATTGTCTTCATCACACAACTGGTTCTATCCATCCCTTCTCTTTACTTACAGTTGGTCCTTGTGAAGTCATTGCGTGCTTGCATTATAGGTTTGTCTTCACTGTGTGACTGGTTGTTCTGATTGGCTTCATACTATCTTCCATCCTGATCCATACTGCCTAGCTGCTATTAGTCTTTGTGCTTTCACTTCATTGAATACTTGACTATGGCTTGCCTAGTGTAGTCTACCTTCCGCTGCGTGTTAATAGGTTCATTCCTATCAGTTGTCTTTGAAACTTCCATGTTTTGAAGACTTTCATAAAAATCGCCTATTCACCCCCCTCTAGTCAATAACTAGCACTTTCACCACATAACCGTCAGATTTCCATCCGATGGTGTCCTTTTTTTAAGCCATAGTATTTGACAAAACCGCCACCCTTACAAACGTACTATAACTGCATCGCGGGCGTTTGCAACTGCCATGTCTGCCAGCGAATGTTTGCTGGGGATTGGAGTTAGCACCGATGGCGGTTCGTAGTCGTTCCACGCTTGGGCATTGAAGTTTGTAACTATTTTAGATTAGAATATACTAATCCTCCGGTGCTAGTAGTAGAGCAGAGTCTTACTCCACTACTACTCTACTCAAGCAAGTTAGGGCATAGTAGTAGGTACTGTAGGGAGTATCAGTACTGTGATCACTCAAGCAAGTTGTCTGGCATCGATATGACCCTACGCTGCTGGTATTTGTCTTGTAAGTCAAGCGGCATGCTATAGTCATCATCACCTGTCCACTTCTTGCATCACATATTCGCTTCTCCATCCTTGTCCGCACATAATCATCCAATCTTCCATCCCCGCTAAGGCGCCTCCCCCTCTTCTGAAACCCAAGCACTAACAATGGCAGAACCGAGTAGGTTCGCTGAAAGAGTGGCTAGAATTCGCTCCCCACGGAGGTAATCAAGCTCATTGTTTCGCGTGTGGACAATCTCAGTACCATGCCGCTCGCTGCATGCTTGTCTGGGTTGTACCGTTTACTCAAAGCCCCCAGGCCGGAGCTTTTTAAGCCAGCTCCTTGCTTGCTGATGCCACCTGATCTTCAGAAACGGCATGTCACGCAGCATAACGATTTTAGGGTGGCGAGCATCAACCCTCTTGACTATGATCCGATCCCCGTCACCCTCAACTACATTAACGGCATGTACGAGGTCAGCATGAACACATCTTGGATGGTGTTCGTCGACGGTAGCGATAGCTGGATGCTCGTGGAGGTCTACACCCGGTGATTGATCCCCCTTCCTTCGATTAACACTACACTGCTTTGGCACCGCGGCCTAGAATAATCGGAATCTTACAATAGCCAACATGATACCAAGTTTGATTTGCGCAAGGTTGTAATCTGCCAAGTGCCCACAAGATCTGCGAATTATAAGACTTCAGGCTAATTGCATTCTTCAACCGCGGTCTCACCTATCTGTCAGGTCATTGCGGTAAGTGGATAAATCTGCACATCGATCACATGATCATACATCCTCCATGGTTCTTTGATGCCATTGAACACAAGGGATTCATTTACTGTCACACCCTAGCTAGGTTATGCATTAGAGTGTGCATCATGTCTACTTTCATCAGAAATGGAAATGGGGAAAGCAGAACCCCCAGCACCCCCCCTGAAATCAACTAGGGTTTACTAAAAATAAACTCAATGAACCTGAAATGCCCTTCAGATATGTTCACCCTCTTTGCCTTGGGTTAGAACCCTTGGGAAAAATGGTGCATATATTTTTAGGTCAACAAAAGGGGCATTGACTTAATTCATAAATATTTGAATTTGGGCATTTAAATACTATTAAATAATTCAAATGCTCAAATAATGTTGGAATTATTTTTGGGCCACTGAAATATTTCAGAAAGTGTCCATAAATATTTTCAGGATTTTATAAAATGATTTAGTATTTAAACTAAATCAAAACAGAATAGCAAAAATAGAAAACAGAATAAAATTTGAGAGAGAGAGAGTAGGCCAGTGGGCCACTTACCTGGCGCCACCAACCGGCCCAGCACGGCCCAGCCCACCAGGCCGTGCCAGTCGTCTCCTTCCTTTGCCAGGAGGACGACGGCGTGGCGCGCGCGCAGGAGGCGAAGCCACCTCCTGCTTCCACCTCCTGCTCCCCCCGGCCCTCCTAGCGACGCCACGATGATGTCCCGTGTCCCCTCGCTCCTCTCCCTCACTCGCTCCACTCTCTCTCGCTCCCCTGGCTCTCTTCCCCGAGCTCATCCGAGAGACGCCGTCACTGCCGTTCGCTGCAACCGCGGCCACCGGCCACCCCTCGCCGTGCCGCTGCACCCAAAAGCTCCGCCTCGACCCACCCTTCCTCCTCACCGCTCCAAGCGACGCCGGGAGCCCTGCAGTGACGCAATTGCCGTCGTCTTCACCGACGGGCACCGAAGATCGCCGGCCCCGATTCTCCGTCTCCAGGTCGTCCCCGAGCCCACCGAGCTGCTCTACGTGCCCCCAGTGAGCTCCTGCTCCGAATCCCCCTCTTCCCCGCTTCATTTGATCGCCATAGCCGTCACCCCCATGATGACCGAAGTGCGCCGCCGCCCGAGCTCACCGTCGACGATGCTCCGGTGACCAAATGGTCACCCTGGAGTGTCGAACCTACTCCCCGCGATGCGTAGCACCCTCCTAGCCCCCTTGCCCCGCTCTTCTACGCACAGAAACGCGACCCCGCGCGCAACCGAACTCCGGCGGCCGCCAAAGAGCTCGCCGCCGTCAACTCCGGCCATCCTAGCTGCTGCTGCTGCCACCACTAGATCCGCGAGAGCGCCAGCAAGCCGTAGCAACAAACCACGCTCAAAATGGAGCCCTATAGCGCATTCCCGAGCCGCTCCGCCGTCTCTGTCGTCGCCGGCGACGAGCCGTGGACCAAGTCCGGCAGGTTTGACCCCGCTGACTGCTGACTGGGTGGGCCCAGTTGACCCCCTGGGTCACTGACGCGTGGGCCCCAGGCCACTAATGAACCAGGATTATGATTAACTTAAATTAGTTAAACTAATGACCCTGACAGGCGGGACCCACTAGTCAGCCTCTCTCCCTGCCCTGTTACACTGACCAGCGGACCCCACTGGTCAGGTTTGACCTGGAGGCAACCCTGTTGACCAGCTGACGTCACCCTGACGTCAAGCTGACGCAGTAAATCATTTTCTAGTTTAAAAATAATTCAGGAAATTCCAGAAAATACCCAAAACTTCAAAAATTCATAGAAATTCAACCATAACTCCAAATGAGACAAATTATATATGTAAAATTATCAGAAAAATTCAAGGAATCCATCTGTACCATTTTCATGCATGTTTGAACAATGTTTGTCCCCTGTTTTGAACAAAACAAATAAAGGGCATTTAAATAATCATATATGGGGTTGGAATTTGAATCTTGTACTCAAACCAAATCCATTTAAACCATAGCTAGTTGCATTAGCTCAAGACACATCCATATTGCCATGTCATAGCATGCATCATATTGTTGCATATCGTCATGTGTTGATTGTGCTCGGTTGTGTTCTTCGTGGTAGGTTCTGCCTCCGAGGATATTCACGAGTATCCAACTAAAGGGCAGTATCCCGTCACCACTCCATCAGGCAAGCAACCATTGATCATTCCGATACAACCCATGTTCTCGCTCCTGCTCTTGTTTAATGCATTAAGACAACACGATTCAAACTGCTGTGTGCTACGGTAGTTGAACCCTTATCCTCTGCATGACCTGTCATTGCCACAGTAACTAGATGAAACCCACTAGCATGTGTAGGAGTTGATTGAGCCATGTTTTGTGATTCCTACCTTGCTATGCCTGCTATGCTTAGAGTTGTGTCAGGTCTGGTTCATCTGGGTGATGGGCTAGAGTGAAATGCTTGTGCCAGTATTATGTGGGATGTGTTGAACATGTTTTGGTAAAGGTATCGATGAGAGGCCATGTAGGAGTACATGGTGGGTTGTTTCATTGAAGCCGTCCCTAAGAACTGAGTTCTGTATGCGTGAATTAAGATTCAGCTACTACCACACATTGGGCCCTGAAATATGACCCCGCTCGACTTACTGACCCCTCTCGCCTCAGTCCAGGAGTTGCAACTAGTTTCTGGTGTTTGTAGGACATGTGTTGGCGGCCGTGCGTAGCGCTGACCCTAGGGGTGGGCTATGTTGCGGTAGATACACCGTGGCACGGTGTACCGAGTCACCCGTTTGGTGTCTCGGGAACCCTGTTCACATCGTTCGGGGCCGTTGAGGACACCCCGGCCGGATTTCCTTGCGGATGGAACCTGAATAGGCGATGACCCTGGACTAGAGACTTGTGAGGTTAGTCAGGTCGTGGTCTACACCCACGTCGGTTTTCGCTTGAAGTCTGCCGAGCACATTTCGTGTGCAGACGCTAAGTGGTGGAAACATGTGTGACGCAGTACACCCCTGCAGGGTATAAAACTATTCGAATAGCCGCGTCCGCGGTAAAGGACTACTTGATTGCATATACAGTTCATAGACAAGTTAATGGATACTACTAAAAGACTCAAGATAAGTGTGAGTACCGGGGATGGCCCCCTCACAGGATACGAGGGAGGATCCTCGGTGGAGTATTGTGATGGTGAGTAGTGGACTCGTGTGCGAAAACTATTTTGCTAAAAGATTCCGTAGGATAGCTTGGCCAAGAGTCAAAGCTGGCTTGCTGCATAAACCCCACCACCTTCTTGAGAATGAGCATGTACAGTAGGTTCTGATGTAAGACTTGCTGAGTACCTTTGTACTCATGTTTGCTTATTTATTGTTTTCAGACGACAACACTGCCCCCTCCGATGGGTTTTACGTAGATCTTGACGTCGACGAGTGACTAGACACCCAGGTGGTGATCCAGGCCATGGAGGGCCCTATGTAGATAGACAGGCTTCGAGAAGCCTTCTTTCTTTTTTTAGAGTCTGTACTCAGACTAGTTGCTTCCGCATGTGCTTGTATGACTGTATGACTTGAGTGTCGGGTCATGTGACCCCTACCTGTATGGATATGTTATGTATGGCTCCCTGGAGCCTTTAAATAAAGTACTTGAGTTGTAGAGTTTTGTTGTGATGCCATGTTGTATGTACTCATATCGAGCATATTGTATGTATGTTTGAAATGCTTGGTATGAGTGGGATCCGACAATCTAGTTGTTTGCCCTTCGCAGCCTTTCTTATGGGGAAATGTAGTCTAGTGCTCCTCGAGCCATAGTAGTCCGCTACAGCCCGGTTCACCGGAGTCCTGCTAGCCCAGCACTACTGTTCAGGACACTTGACTGGCCGGCATGTGTTTCACTTCGTCCCTATGTCTGTCCCTTCGGGGAAATGTCACGCGGTGATCTCCGGAGTCCTGTCTAGCCTGCTACAGCCCGGGATCCCCCGGAGTCCTGCTAGCCCAGTGCTACAACCCGGAATCACTCGTTGATGACCGACATGTTCGTTGTGATTCATGTATGCCTGTCTCCATAGGTCTGTGCCGCTTTGGGTTCACGACTAGCCATGTCGGCCCGGGTTCTCGGTCATATGGATGCTAGCGACATTGTCATATACGCGAGCCAAAAGGCGCAAACGGTCCCGGGCCATGGTAAGGCGACACCCGTGGAATACCGTGCGTGAGGCCGCAAAGTGATATGAGGTGTTACCGGCTAGATCGATGTGGCCTGGAATCGGGGTCCTGACATTTACGCTATCGACTCCTTCTATGGCTGGACGTTTGCTGGCCTACTCCAGTCATCGCTACAAATGGCTGTTACAACAGTAAGTTACATTCCTATGATACCATGATGGCTTGCTTATATTACTGTCAACATTTACCAAAAAAATATTCATGCTCATAACATGCTATTCTTAAGATTGACTACATTAAGAGCCCTTTTTTATTTGACACCAACTTGATATGATGTTGTAGGCCGCCTGGTGTCCCTACCCTTTCTAATCCCAGAACCTTTCAAGAAAAGTGGCATGGAAGTTGCAGGTGGTTCCTGGCTCGATCATAGGATGGTGAACGATTGATGATCGTTCACATGTACCGAACGTGTTGTTTCACGGAATACAATCACAGTCACGGCAAGGTCTTTGAGCAGGATCCCAGCTTCTCTGGGCCTTCATGAATTTTCGACTGGAGGCTGGTAAGTAGCCTTGGTACACACTCTCTGTTTCTCGGACTGAATTATCCGATCAAACAGGAGATAACCGACGACAAGGATCATGATGGCAACACGGTTTCGTTCATCAGGCAAAACTGTGTGTACACAACGTACCATGAGTATCTGCATGCACCATACCTGATATGTCCCGCCATGCTCTGCATCCCAAAGTAGGAGAGATGGTCACAAGTATCAGACTTCGACCTGCTGGCTGGAGTTTCCCCCGCCAGGCACCCAACTGGTTCAAGCCGTCAGCCAATCTCCACAGCTTAATAAATAGTAACGTCAAACTGAGCCAGTTAGTTAGATGCGTACACTTGGTATAGTAGGATCTTTATTTAGTTTGATGCATAAACTTGTTCTTTTTTGGTAGCCCTTTTGTAATGATGGCTGATGTTTAGTTTGGAAGAGAGAGCTGCGTCTTTACTCTTCTGGCCCGCTTACTGCTTCTGTTGCACCCCAGCCCTGGTTGTTGCTGCTGCTATTTTCAATGTACAATCAGTAGTATATTTTGTCTATTGGTTGAATAAATGTGTTGTTAGAACGACAAACACAATGTTTTGGAAGTCGTTGCATGGTCCGATCCTTTAGTGCCCCGTACCGTACGTAGCGCATACTATTTTTTGTACGGAACACATTTTCCACTTGTTGATAAAATGCAACCCGCTGATGAAGGCCCAATAGAGGAGCCCATAATTAACTGGAAGGGAGGATCTCACATGAATCCAGCCCAGGTACATGCTCATGGTCCCCTAAACATAATAAGTAGTTAAATAAATAAATAAAGCTAAATGCTCATGCACCAGTTCTTTAAATTCACGATTTAATAGGAAGATATTATTTCCTATGATAGTGTCGTTACATTCAGTCGATATAATTCTTAGGCAAAGATAGCGACTAGTCTTCTTTCTCTCACCATTTTCTTCCTGCAACTAGCGGACCCATGCAATTCGTAGTCAATGTCGTAAATAGTTCCGGTCCATTTTTATTTTTCAATAATAATGTCCAACCCAGCCCAGCACATTGGCGACATCATTTTATCCTCCGCCTTGGTGTGCTCACCGCGGTGCCGCCGTCCGGCCCTGTCAACATAGTGAATCGGGAGAGGACTGTAGTTGTGAGTATGATAGTACAGACCCACTAGGTCCACTCCCAAACATAAGCAAATCACCTCTTTTACTACTCAGATGCACCCCTCGTTTTTTTACTCTAATCCACCCTGTTGATATCTGGGACCCACATCATTTTCAATGTATAGTCAATTAATGATAGAATTGCACAATTTTTTTGAGGATTTGTTCGGAGGAGCAGGCTATAAACTGGGTTGTGTGGTCTTTGTGGCCCGTCTAACAATATGACCAGCCCAGCAGTTTTTTCTTTGGGAAAATAGGTAGGCCTCTAATTCTTTTTGAAGAATACCCAAGCTAGGCCTATTTGTTTTCTCCGACTTACAGGGCTGCAAATCTTTCAAGACAAGGAGGATGCATTCTGGCCTGGCTAAAGAGTATGGTCAGTATCTGTTAAAAGTAAATGGGAAAATTAGTTTCTTTTTTGTTTTTATTCTTCACTGATATTTCATATTTCATTGGATTTTAACATGACATAGTACTAATTTATTTTTAAATTTGTTTTAGTATGGCTACTAATTTTTGGATTAAGAATATTTTGTTCCCTAGCAAAAAATTGTGAATTTTCAAAATTTTGCACATTTTTAGTTCAATTTTTTAACCCTGGCACTGACAAGAAAATGCGCGGCAATTCTGAAAATGGAAAATGGGCTGCAATAAATTCCATATGAATTAGAAAATGAGTAGAAATTATAAAAATAATAGCAAATGGGTTGTACACGCCACAAATTTTAAGGCTGACTTGTTTATGCAAGGCTTTGTTAGTCAACACATGATTCTAGCAGCAGTGACTGTTGGATGTCCATCCAACGGTCAACGTGCTTCTTCAATCTCTGATCTTCCTGCTCTAGCCGCCTAAACCAGTGCCGGCAGGACTGCCTGCTCCCTTCTCTTGTGGCCCGCTGTCTTGCCGCGCAGGCTTCACCGGCCCACCCTACTCCCTCCGCTGGCCTGGCCGCACGCAATCCACTGCCTCCTTATTACGCGGAAAAATGATTCCTCCCACTGACATCTGGGGCGCACCGGTTCGGAGGCTGACCTGTGGGCCTACTAAGTTGATGCGTACGCATGCCTTTGTCAACTTAGTCAACAAATGATTCTAGCTGTAGTGACCGTTGGATTTGAATCGAATGGTCCTGCTGCTTCTTCAATCACTGCTTTTCTTGCAACAGCCGCCCAAAGCAGTGCTGACGAGACCGCCTGCTCCCGCCTCCAGTGGCCGGAGGTGCTGCCATTCAGGCCTCACTGCCCCTACTACTCCCACCGCTGGCCAGGCCCCGCGGCGACGACAGGCTCACACTGCAGCCTAACGAGTGAACCCTTGTACTCCTCTCTGCGTGGGCTTCCACTACCGCATCTTCCCCGGCTCCATGTCGTCCCCTTCCTAGGCCTCACTGTCGTCCACCGCCCTGGTGCTCTCGCCGTGGCATGGTCAACATGGTCAAGGAACAACTTCCATTGGAAGAGTACTATACGTGGAGAGGCTGACAGCTGGGTCCATGGCCGCAGCAAGGAAGTGCATCCTTATTACGCCGAAAATAATGATTCCCCCACCTAACAGCAGGGACCCACTGGACGGGCCACCATATTTCACGAAAAAACGTTTCCCTCCTGTCTTGTGGCTGTGCTTTCAGATGGCCAACCAGTCTCAAAACCAAGTGGTTCGCCTAACCAGGTGCCTCGACGTGCCCGGTCATACTGCTATATTGGTCCGGGTCATGATCGAGACAGGATACCGTTGGTATCCCGAATACACTGTTGAAGAGCAGTTCCGCGACTTTAATCAAAGCCAATATTTATGCACCGTCAGGATATTTCCTTCCTATCCTGGATCTACCGAGCCCCTTCACTGTTCCTATGGACTCGGAGTTACCATTGAGATGGCTGTGCAGGATGCTGCCTATTCCATGATGACCATCTTGCGAGTCCGGACTGGCCTGCTTCGGAACACTGACTTCCGTTACATGCCAGCTTCACTTCCGGGAGCGCAGGGGTATCTTCAGGCTATCTATGCTGACTCCACTCAGGAAGACTCATTAACTCGTACCACCGCTGAGATGCTCGAAGATAAGGACCGAGAGAATCGGGCCTTGAGGCTGGAGCTCTTCAATACCCGTGCTGATCATTGGGCCACATTGACTCGGTTTGCACCCGCGGTGCAAGCTGGATGTATGGATACCAGGGATCTGTATCCTGTGAGAGCAGCTCTGCCAGACATGGTGGATTGGCGTGATGTGGGAGGCATCACCCCACCCCTTGGTCCCCGCAGGCCACTGTTTGTTGGTCCAAGACCTTATCCTAGCCCCTATGGTCCACAGGATCCTCAGGACCGTCTGTTTCCGGATGATCACGTTGAACTTCCGGGCTATGGAGGTGACTTCTATGAGGACTACTACGGAGCTATCTGAGTTAGTAGTAGTACCACTAGTATTGTAGTAGTTGTATCTCCACTGTCCTGTGTGACTTGTGGAATACGACTTGGTGTGTAATCGATTCCGGAGGTGTAGAAAAATAATGTATAGGGACTCGGAATGCCTTCGATGAGATGTAACGTCTACCTTCATAGTTGTACTGTAGCATGGGCTTGTACTAAACTATGTATGACGAGTATGACTGTTGGTGTATATATGGCAGTTTTATATTACCATGGCATACGAATGAGCATCTCTGCATTCCGCGTTATCCTTTACATTCTGCACTTCCCTGTTAAGTTTGAGCCATCCTTGTCTAAACCGTTGTCTTGTTTTCCCTCCTAGGATGGTCAACACCCGCGGAAACCCTGCTGCCCCGGAGCAGGGGGAAGCCAATGCAGCTAGAGGTGAAAATTTGCCTCACCCGCCTTCCCTGGCCGAAGTGATGCTGGAGGCGGAAAGGAACAAGCGTGAGACCAACCGCCTGTTGGAGCGGATTGAGCAGAACACTGCACGCCACCCACGAAATGCCTTGGTGTCAATCAACGACTTCATCAAGCTGTACCCACCAAAGTTTAACCATTCCGTCGAGCCCCTCGACGCGGATGATTGGCTTCGCAGCATCACCCACAAGCTACGTTCTGCCAACGTAGGTGAAGCCGACAAGGTTACCTATGCTGCTTATCATCTTGAGGGCCCCGCTAGCCATTGGTGGGAAAACTACGAAGCTATGCGCCCGGTCGGCCAAATCATTACCTGGGCTGAGTTCAGCGAGGCTTTCCGTGAGCATCACATTCCGGAAGGTCTCATGGATCACAAGAGGGAGGAGTTCTGCAACTTCACCCAAGGAAGGCTGACTGTGGATGCATATAGCCGAGAATTTGGGAACCTGGCACGCTATGCTCCTGAAGAGGTTTCTACTGACGCCAAGAAGCAGGCAAGGTTCCGTAAGGGACTTAGCCCTGAGCTTCGCCGCGATCTCCGTCTGCACGAGTGCACATCCTTCCAGAAGTTGGTCAATAAAGCTATCAGTGCTGAGACAGGCCAGACTGATTATGACGCTTCACGCAAGCATTCTCATGATTTTGGGTCTTCATCCGGCTCTAGAGCTCAGAAGCGCCGGGTGTGGATTCCAAGCACCGCACTGCCACCCAGATTCACCCCGAGGCCATCCTTTGAGGCGCCTCGTCCCAACCAGCAAATTGCACCATCCAAGCCCTATGGTGGCCCCGCTGCTAATGTTGCTCCACGCCCACTGTGGTAACATGCTTCAAGTGTGGAGAACCGGGTCACTATAGTCGAGAGTGTCCCCAGAACAACCCCAATCAAACTGGAAAGTCCGTTGGCCGTGGTAAGCCCGCGGGAAAGACTTTCTACGCCAAGCCGGCCACTACTGCACGTGGCCATGTCAACTACGTCTCAGTCGAAGAGGCTCATGAGGATCCCAACGTCGTCCTTGGTACGCTCCTTGTTAACTGCCATCCGGCATCTGTTCTTTTCGATACTGGAGCATCTCATTCATTCATATCCGAGAATTATGCTCGGTTGCATAACACGACATTCTGTGACATGCCCACTTCCATGGTAATTCAAACTCCGGGTTCCAAATGGCAAACTTCTAGGGTAAGCCATGGGAACGAAATTCTTGTCGATAGGCTTGTCTTCCTTGCATCTTTAATAGCTCTCAAGTCCTCCGACATAAACATCATCTTGGGTATGGACTGGATGTCAGCTCATTACGCCAAGATCGATTGTGCCACTAGAACCGTTCAACTTACTCATCCCTCGGGCAAGACAGTTAATGTCTTAACTCGAGTGGCCAAGCGCCAACTTTACTCTCTCAATGCCAACCCTCTTCCAGACCTTGAGGACGTTCCGGTAGTCCGAGACTTCCCGGATGTGTTTCCGGAAGAACTGCCAGGTGTTCCACCTGACCGGGATGTCGAGTTTGTGATAGACCTTGTTCCAGGAACCGTTCCAATTGCTAGAAGACCCTACAAGATGGCACCCTTAGAACTAGCCGAGCTTAAGAACCAACTCGATGAGTCCTTGAACAAAGGGTTCATCCGTCCTAGCTCCTCTCCTTGGGCTTGCCCCGTCCTCTTCGTCAAGAAGAAGGATGGAACGGATCGAATGGTTGTGGATTACCGACCTGTCAATCTGGTCACCATCAAGAACAAATACCCGTTTCCCAGGATCAACGACCTGTACGATCAGCTCGCTGGATCCTCAGTCTTCTCCAAGATGGATTTGAGGTTGGGCTACCATCAAATCAAAATCAGAAACGGGGACATTCCCAAAACGGCTTTTGTCACTCGTTATGGCCAATACGAGTACACCGTCATGTCCTTCGGTTTAACCAATGCCCCGGCCACTTTCTCCCGGTTAATGAACTCGGTTTTCATGGAGTACTTGGACAAATTCGTCGTAGTATACCTCGATGACATACTCATCTACTCCAAAAATGAAGAGGAACATGCCGAACATCTAAGACTGGTATTGATGAAACTTCGAGAGCATCGCCTTTATGCCAAATTCTCCAAGTTTGAATTTTGGTTGTCAGAAGTGACCTATCTAGGCCATGTAATCTCTGGTAAGGGTATTGCTGTCAATCCCGAGCGAGTTCAAGCCGTCCTTGATTGGACTCCACCTGTTTCGGTCAAGCAAGTTCGGAGTTTCCTTGGCCTAGCGAGCTATTGCCGCCGCTTCGTCGAGAATTTCTCCAAGGTTGCTAAACCTCTAACTGAACTCCTCAAGAAAGATAAAAAGTTCGAGTGGACTCCACAGTGCGAGTTCAGTTTTCAGGAACTGAAAAGAGGCCTGACATCTGCTCCCGTACTGGTACCACCAGATTTCTCCAAGGACTTTATTATCTATTGCGACGCCTCGCGACAAGGACTAGGTTGCATACTCATGCAGGATCGTCAGGTAATTGCCTATGCCTCACGGCAATTACACCCACATGAGGAAAATTATCCCACACATGATCTAGAACTTGCAGCTGTAGTCCATGCACTCAAAACCTGGCGACATTACCTTCTCGGTAATCGTTGCGAGATCTTCACCGATCACCAAAGCTTGAAATATATCTTCACCCAACCAGATTTGAATCTCAGGCAAAGACGTTGGGTCGAGTTGATCTCGGATTACGACTTAGGAATAACTTACACCCCTGGCAAAGCCAATGTCATGGCTGATGCACTAAGTCGTAAGTCCTACTGTAACAACCTGATGTTACAACAAAGTCAACCACTTCTCCATGAGGAATTTCGTAAGCTTAATCTTCACATTGTTCCTCGTGGATTCCTGTCTACCCTGGTGGCGAAACCTACCCTTATGGATCAAATCATAGCTGCCCAAAAGCGTGATAAGGGCATATCCCGGATTAAGGAAAACATTGCTAGCGGAGTAGCTAAATGTTTTTCCATGGATGAGCAAGGTGCTGTCCTCTTTGAGAACCGCCTGGTGTTTCCCAAGAACCAACATCTACGCCAGATGATCCTTAAGGAAGCTCATGAATCCCCTCTCACCATTCATCCCGGTAGTACTAAAATGTATCAAGACCTACGCCAGAGGTTTTGGTGGACTAGGATGAAGAGGGAAATTGCTCAATACATTGCTAATTGCGACGTTTGTCGTCGTGTTAAAGCAGAGCATCAACGGCCTGCTGGCACCCTTCAACCTTTGGCTATTCCTGAATGGAAATGGGACAAAATCAGTATGGATTTCATCACTGGGTTTCCCAGGACCAAGAGGGGGAATAATGCCATCTTCGTCGTGATCGACCGTCTTTCCAAAGTAGCCCATTTCCTACCTGTTCGTGAGAGTATCACCGCTAGCCAGCTAGCTGACTTATACATCTCCCGAATAGTGTCTCTTCATGGTGTCCCATTGGAAATTAACTCAGACTGTGGAAGTCTCTTCACCTCTCGATTTTGGGAAAGTTTCCAAAATGCTATGGGAACTCATCTCTCCTTTAGCACCGCCTTCCATCCTCAATCAAGTGGTCAAGTAGAGCGAGTAAATCAAATTCTGGAGGATATGCTCCGAGCTTCTGTTATCTCGTTCGGAATGAGTTGGGAGAAATGCCTTCCATTCGCGCAGTTTGCCTATAACAATAGCTATCAAGCTAGTTTGGGCAAGGCTCCCTTCGAAGTTCTCTCTGGACGAAAATGTCGAACGCCTCTTAACTGGTCAGAAACCGGGGAAAGACAACTCTTTGGTCCGGATATGATTCAGGAAGCAGAAGAGCAGGTTCGCGTTATTCGTGAGAAATTGAATACGGCCCAATCTCACCAAAAGAGTCAATATGATCGTAAGCATAAGCCTATGACATTTGAAATTGACGAGAAAGCTTACCTTCGGGTTACCCCGTTAAAAGGAACCCATCGCTTCGGTATCAAAGGCAAATTGGCTCCTCGTTACATTGGACCCTTTCGCATTATTGCCAAACGAGGAGAAGTTGCCTACCAATTGGAACTACCTCCGCATCTTTCCAGAGTTCACGACGTCTTCCACGTTTCGCAACTTAGGCGTTGCTTCGCGGATCCTATCCATGGAGTGGACCACGAAACGCTTGATTTACAAGATAACCTTTCTTATCGGGAATACCCCGTTCGTATCCTTGATCAAGCCGAGCGTACCACTCGACGTCATAATATCAAGTTTCTCAAGGTTCAATGGTCACACCATTCTGAGGAAGAAGCCACTTGGGAAAGGGAGGATCGTCTTCGACTCGAGTACCCCGCCTTCTTCCCAGATGATCCTAAATCTCGGGACGAGATTCTATTGAGTGGGGGTGAGTTGTCACACCCTAGCTAGGTTATGCATTAGAGTGTGCATCATGTCTACTTTCATCAGAAATGGAAATGGGGAAAGCAGAACCCCCAGCACCCCCCCCCTGAAATCAACTAGGGTTTACTAAAAATAAACTCAATGAACCTGAAATGCCCTTCAGATATGTTCACCCTCTTTGCCTTGGGTTAGAACCCTTGGGAAAAATGGTGCATATATTTTTAGGTCAACAAAAGGGGCATTGACTTAATTCATAAATATTTGAATTTGGGCATTTAAATACTATTAAATAATTCAAATGCTCAAATAATGTTGGAATTATTTTTGGGCCACTGAAATATTTCAGAAAGTGTCCATAAATATTTTCAGGATTTTATAAAATGATTTAGTATTTAAACTAAATCAAAACAGAATAGCAAAAATAGAAAACAGAATAAAATTTGAGAGAGAGAGAGAGTAGGCCAGTGGGCCACTTACCTGGCGCCACCAACCGGCCCAGCACGGCCTAGCCCACCAGGCCGTGCCAGTCGTCTCCTTCCTTTGCCAGGAGGACGACGGCGTGGCGCGCGCGCAGGAGGCGAAGCCACCTCCTGCTTCCACCTCCTGCTCCCCCCGGCCCTCCTAGCGACGCCACGATGATGTCCCGTGTCCCCTCGCTCCTCTCCCTCACTCGCTCCACTCTCTCTCGCTCCCCTGGCTCTCTTCCCCGAGCTCATCCGAGAGACGCCGTCACTGCCGTTCGCTGCCACCGCGGCCACCGGCCACCCCTCGCCGTGCCGCTGCACCCAAAAGCTCCGCCTCGACCCACCCTTCCTCCTCACCGCTCCAAGCGACGCCGGGAGCCCTGCAGTGACGCAATTGCCGTCGTCTTCACCGACGGGCACCGAAGATCGCCGGCCCCGATTCTCCGTCTCCAGGTCGTCCCCGAGCCCACCGAGCTGCTCTACGTGCCCCCAGTGAGCTCCTGCTCCGAATTCCCCTCTTCCCCGCTTCATTTGATCGCCATAGCCGTCACCCCCATGATGACCGAAGTGCGCCGCCGCCCGAGATCGCCGTCGACGATGCTCCGGTGACCAAATGGTCACCCTGGAGTGTCGAACCTACTCCCCGCGATGCGTAGCACCCTCCTAGCCCCCTTGCCCCGCTCTTCTACGCACAGAAACGTGACCCCGCGCGCAACCGAACTCCGGCGGCCGCCAAAGAGCTCGCCGCCGTCAACTCCGGCCATCCTAGCTACTGCTGCTGCCACCACTAGATCCGCGAGAGCGCCAGCAAGCCGTAGCAACAAACCACGCTCAAAATGGAGCCCTATAGCGCATTCCCGAGCCGCTCCGCCGTCTCTGTCGTCGCCGGCGACGAGCCGTGGACCAAGTCCGGCAGGTTTGACCCCGCTGACTGCTGACTGGGTGGGCCCAGTTGACCCCCTGGGTCACTGACGCGTGGGCCCCAGGCCACTAATGAACCAGGATTAGGATTAACTTAAATTAGTTAAACTAATGACCCTAACAGGCGGGACCCACTAGTCAGCCTCTCTCCCTGCCCTGTTACACTGACCAGCGGACCCCACTGGTCAGGTTTGACCTGGAGGCAACCCTGTTGACCAGCTGACGTCACCCTGACGTCAAGCTGACGCAGTAAATCATTTTCTAGTTTAAAAATAATTCAGGAAATTCCAGAAAATACCCAAAACTTCAAAAATTCATAGAAATTCAACCATAACTCCAAATGAGACAAATTATATATGTAAAATTATCAGAAAAATTCAAGGAATCCATCTGTACCATTTTCATGCATGTTTGAACAATGTTTGTCCCCTGTTTTGAACAAAACAAATAAAGGGCATTTAAATAATCATATATGGGGTTGGAATTTGAATCTTGTACTCAAACCAACTCCATTTAAACCATAGCTAGTTGCATTAGCTCAAGACACATCCATATTGCCATGTCATAGCATGCATCATATTGTTGCATATCGTCATGTGTTGATTGTGCTCGGTTGTGTTCTTCGTGGTAGGTTCTGCCTCCGAGGATATTCACGAGTATCCAACTGAAGGGCAGTATCCCGTCACCACTCCATCAGGCAAGCAACCATTGATCATTCCGATACAACCCATGTTCTCGCTCCTGCTCTTGTTTAATGCATTAAGACAACATGATTCAAACTGCTGTGTGCTACGGTAGTTGAACCCTTATCCTCTGCATGACCTGTCATTGCCACAGTAACTAGATGAAACCCACTAGCATGTGTAGGAGTTGATTGAGCCATGTTTTGTGATTCCGACCTTGCTATGCCTGCTATGCTTAGAGTTGTGTCAGGTCTGGTTCATCTGGGTGATGGGCTAGAGTGAAATGCTTGTGCCACTATTATGTGGGATGTGTTGAACATGTTTTGGTAAAGGTATCGATGAGAGGCCATGTAGGAGTACATGGTGGGTTGTTTCATTGAAGCCGTCCCTAAGAACTGAGTTCTGTATGCGTGAATTAAGATTCAGCTACTACCACACATTGGGCCCTGAAATATGACCCCGCTCGACTTACTGACCCCTCTCGCCTCAGTCCAGGAGTTGCAACTAGTTTCTGGTGTTTGTAGGACATGTGTTGGCGGCCGTGCGTAGCGCTGACCCTAGGGGTGGGCTATGTTGCGGTAGATACACCGTGGCACGGTGTACCGAGTCACCCGTTTGGTGTCTCGGGAACCCTGTTCACATCGTTCGGGGCCGTTGAGGACACCCCGGCCGGATTTCCTTGCGGATGGAACCTGAATAGGCGATGACCCTGGACTAGAGACTTGTGAGGTTAGTCAGGTCATGGTCTACACCCATGTCGGTTTTCGCTTGAAGTCTGCCGAGCACATTTCGTGTGCAGACGCTAAGTGGTGGAAACATGTGTGACGCAGTACACCCCTGCAGGGTATAAAACTATTCGAATAGCCGCGTCCGCGGTAAAGGACTACTTGATTGCATATACAGTTCATAGACAAGTTAATGGATACTACTAAAAGACTCAAGATAAGTGTGAGTACCGGGGATGGCCCCCTCACAGGATACGAGGGAGGATCCTCGGTGGAGTATTGTGATGGTGAGTAGTGGACTCGTGTGCGAAAACTATTTTGCTAAAAGATTCCATAGGATAGCTTGGCCAAGAGTCAAAGCTGGCTTGCTGCATAAACCCCACCACCTTCTTGAGAATGAGCATGTACAGTAGGTTCTGAAGTAAGACTTGCTGAGTACCTTTGTACTCATGTTTGCTTATTTATTGTTTTCAGACGACAACACTGCCCCCTCCGATGGGTTTTACGTAGATCTTGACGTCGACGAGTGACTAGACACCCAGGTGGTGATCCAGGCCATGGAGGGCCCTATGTAGATAGACAGGCTTCGAGAAGCCTTCTTTCTTTTTTTTAGAGTCTGTACTCAGACTAGTTGCTTCCGCATGTGCTTGTATGACTGTATGACTTGAGTGTCGGGTCATGTGACCCCTACCTGTATGGATATGTTATGTATGGCTCCCTGGAGCCTTTAAATAAAGTACTTGAGTTGTAGAGTTTTGTTGTGATGCCATGTTGTATGTACTCATATCAAGCATATTGTATGTATGTTTGAAATGCTTGGTATGAGTGGGATCCGACAATCTAGTTGTTTGCCCTTTGCAGCCTTTCTTATGGGGAAATGTAGTCTAGTGCTCCTCGAGCCATAGTAGTCCGCTACAGCCCGGTTCACCGGAGTCCTGCTAGCCCAGCACTACTGTTCAGGACACTTGACTGGCCGGCATGTGTTTCACTTCGTCCCTATGTCTGTCCCTTCGGGGAAATGTCACGCGGTGATCTCCGGAGTCCTGTCTAGCCTGCTACAGCCCGGGATCCCCCGGAGTCCTGCTAGCCCAGTGCTACAGCCCGGAATCACTCGTTGATGACCGACATGTTCGTTGTGATTCATGTATGCCTGTCTTCATAGGTCTGTGCCGCTTTGGGTTCACGACTAGCCATGTCGGCCCGGGTTCTCGGTCATATGGATGCTAGCGACATTGTCATATACGCGAGCCAAAAGGCGCAAACGGTCCCGGGCCATGGTAAGGCGACACCCGTGGAATACCGTGCGTGAGGCCGCAAAGTGATATGAGGTGTTACCGGCTAGATCGATGTGGCCTGGAATCGGGGTCCTGACATTTACGCTATCGACTCCTTCTATGGCTGGACGTTTGCTGGCCTACTCCAGTCATCGCTACAAATGGCTGTTACAACAGTAAGTTACATTCCTATGATACCATGATGGCTTGCTTATATTACTGTCAACATTTACCAAAAAAATATTCATGCTCATAACATGCTATTCTTAAGATTGACTACATTAAGAGCCCTTTTTTATTTGACACCAACTTGATATGATGTTGTAGGCCGCCTGGTGTCCCTACCCTTTCTAATCCCAGAACCTTTCAAGAAAAGTGGCATGGAAGTTGCAGGTGGTTCCTGGCTCGATCATAGGATGGTGAACGATTGATGATCGTTCACATGTACCGAACGTGTTGTTTCACGGAATACAATCACAGTCACGGCAAGGTCTTTGAGCAGGATCCCAGCTTCTCTGGGCCTTCATGAATTTTTGACTGGAGGCTGGTAAGTAGCCTTGGTACACACTCTCTATTTCTCGGACTGAATTATCCGATCAAACAGGAGATAACCGACGACAAGGATCATGATGGCAACACGGTTTCGTTCATCAGGCAAAACTGTGTGTACACAACGTACCATGAGTATCTGCATGCACCATACCTGATATGTCCCGCCATGCTCTGCATCCCAAAGTAGGAGAGATGGTCACAAGTATCAGATTTTGACCTGCTGGCTGGAGTTTCCCCCGCCAGGCACCCAACTGGTTCAAGCCGTCAGCCAATCTCCACAGCTTAATAAATAGTAACGTCAAACTGAGCCAGTTAGTTAGATGCGTACACTTGGTATAGTAGGATCTTTATTTAGTTTGATGCATAAACTTGTTCTTTTTTGGTAGCCCTTTTGTAATGATGGCTGATGTTTAGTTTGGAAGAGAGAGCTGCGTCTTTACTCTTCTGGCCCGCTTACTGCTTCTGTTGCACCCCAGCCCTGGTTGTTGCTGCTGCTATTTTCAATGTACAATCAGTAGTATATTTTGTCTATTGGTTGAATAAATGTGTTGTTAGAACGACAAACACAATGTTTTGGAAGTCGTTGCATGGTCCGATCCTTTAGTGCCCCGTACCGTATGTAGCGCATACTATTTTTTGTACGGAACACATTTTCCACTTGTTGATAAAATGCAACCCGCTGATGAAGGCCCTATAGAGGAGCCCATAATTAACTGGAAGGGAGGATCTCACATGAATCCAGCCCAGGTACATGCTCATGGTCCCCTAAACATAATAAGTAGTTAAATAAATAAATAAAGATAAATGCTCATGCACCAGTTCTTTAAATTCACGATTTAATAGGAAGATATTATTTCCTATGATAGTGTCGTTACATTCAGTCGATATAATTCTTAGGCAAAGATAGCGACTAGTCTTCTTTCTCTCACCATTTTCTTCCTGCAACTAGCGGACCCATGCAATTCGTAGTCAATGTCGTAAATAGTTCCGGTCCATTTTTATTTTTCAATAATAATGTCCAACCCAGCCCAGCACATTGGCGACATCATTTTATCCTCCGCCTTGGTGTGCTCACCGCGGTGCCGCCGTCCGGCCCTGTCAACATAGTGAATCGGGAGAGGACTGTAGTTGTGAGTATGATAGTACAGACCCACTAGGTCCACTCCCAAACATAAGCAAATCACCTCTTTTACTACTCAGATGCACCCCTCGTTTTTTTACTCTAATCCACCCTGTTGATATCTGGGACCCACATCATTTTCAATGTATAGTCAATTAATGATAGAATTGCACAATCTTTTTTGAGGATTTGTTCGGAGGAGCAGGCTATAAACTGGGTTGTGTGGTCTTTGTGGCCCGTCTAACAATATGACCAGCCCAGCAGTTTTTTCTTTGGGAAAATAGGTAGGCCTCTAATTCTTTTTGAAGAATACCCAAGCTAGGCCTATTTGTTTTCTCCGACTTACAGGGCTGCAAATCTTTCAAGACAAGGAGGATGCATTCTGGCCTGGCTAAAGAGTATGGTCAGTATCTGTTAAAAGTAAATGGGAAAATTAGTTTCTTTTTTGTTTTTATTCTTCACTGATATTTCATATTTCATTGGATTTTAACATGACATAGTACTAATTTATTTTTAAATTTGTTTTAGTATGGCTACTAATTTTTGGATTAAGAATATTTTGTTCCCTAGCAAAAAATTGTGAATTTTCAAAATTTTGCACATTTTTAGTTCAATTTTTTAACCCTGGCACTGACAAGAAAATGCGCGGCAATTCTGAAAATGGAAAATGGGCTGCAATAAATTCCATATGAATTAGAAAATGAGTAGAAATTATAAAAATAATAGCAAATGGGTTGTACACGCCACAAATTTTAAGGCTGACTTGTTTATGCAAGGCTTTGTTAGTCAACACATGATTCTAGCAGCAGTGACTGTTGGATGTCCATCCAACGGTCAACGTGCTTCTTCAATCTCTGATCTTCCTGCTCTAGCCGCCTAAACCAGTGCCGGCAGGACTGCCTGCTCCCTTCTCTTGTGGCCCGCTGTCTTGCCGCGCAGGCTTCACCGGCCCACCCTACTCCCTCCGCTGGCCTGGCCGCACGCAATCCACTGCCTCCTTATTACGCGGAAAAATGATTCCTCCCACTGACATCTGGGGCGCACCGGTTCGGAGGCTGACCTGTGGGCCTACTAAGTTGATGCGTACGCATGCCTTTGTCAACTTAGTCAACAAATGATTCTAGCAGCAGTGACCGTTGGATTTGAATCGAATGGTCATGCTGCTTCTTCAATCACTGCTTTTCTTGCAACAGCCGCCCAAAGCAGTGCTGACGAGACCGCCTGCTCCCGCCTCCAGTGGCCGGAGGTGCTGCCATTCAGGCCTCACTGCCCCTACTACTCCCACCGCTGGCCAGGCCCCGCGGCGACGACAGGCTCACACTGCAGCCTAACGAGTGAACCCTTGTACTCCTCTCTGCGTGGGCTTCCGCTACCGCGTCTTCCCCGGCTCCATGTCGTCCCCTTCCTAGGCCTCACTGTCGTCCACCGCCCTGGTGCTCTCGCCGTGGCATGGTCAACATGGTCAAGGAACAACTTCCATTGGAAGAGTACTATACGTGGAGAGGCTGACAGCTGGGTCCATGGCCGCAGCAAGGAAGTGCGTCCTTATTACGCCGAAAATAATGATTCCCCCACCTAACAGCAGGGACCCACTGGACGGGCCACCATATTTCACGAAAAAACGTTTCCCTCCTGTCAGTAGGGACCCACCAGCTACATCTTTGCACACAAGGAAGTGCGTCTGTTGGCATCCTGGGAACAGGGGTCCCCAGACTTGCCTTCCTGCGGCCCATGGCATGGCTCCGCCAGCAGCCCTATATGGCCCTTCTTCACCAGCAAACACTCAAGACCCTCGCAAGGGGCCGAGCCTCGTGAGGCGGACGACGCAAGACCTCCTCGGGGGCGGCCTCACCAGGCTGGCTCGCGAGGGGCGGAGAGATCAAGGAAAGGGGCACCTCGCGAGGTTTCTGTGACGCAAGCCATGACGACCGGGGCCAGGCGGGCGCCAGCGCACACAGTGTCCTCGTTTCCTCTTTGGTGCTAAAGAGGCAAGCACAGGCGAGGAGTCCCGAGGCATCAGGCAAATGTTTCCATATCAGTGCAACAAGTCCAAGATCAGCAGGATGACAGGACAGAGGTCATCGTGGAGCCCAGGATGGCGTCACCATGAGAGCCATTGGTAGGCGAAGACCACCTTTAGTCAGGATAACTCGTACTAGTTGTCTCCCTTCAAATTTGGCCATTGTGGCATCCCTTCCCGCCAGCATTTGGGAAGAGGATCAGGGCCTCTATAAATAGGGCTAGCCACCACAGTAGGAGGGGACGGATCCGAGGCCATTCAGATCATCCTTATCCACACAAACTCACCAAGCACAAGAGCACCTCTCTTGAGGAGGCTGTTCTTCCCTTGTAACTGTTCATCCTCAGCCCGAGAGGCAATCCACCACACCACACTGGAGTAGGGTCTTACACCACATCAGTGACCCGAACTAGTATAAATCTTGTGTCCCTTTGTTCTGCAAGTTCGACGAGTTGAGCCTTGAGATCGTGATGAGGGAGAGTGCAAGGGGAGGAGAGATCTTCGTGCGCACCCCAGTGTTCGAACATCAAGGGTTTTGCCAGAACCCGAAATCCAACATTTGGCGCGCCAGGTAGGGGTGCGCCAAAGCCTCTCTTCCGCCAGCAGACCCGCGAACGCTCTGCAGCACCAATGTCCGGCGACCCGAGGGCCGACGCCGACCACTGGGCAGCCTGGCCAGACCGGGCGGCATCATCCGCCCAAGAAGACCACAACTCCACGCTCCAGGCGGTACGTGCACCACCAAACGCCGCGGGGCATGGGCGGCATGGTCCGACGCCTTCCACCCTTACCCCGCGACGCGCGCGGGCCACCGCAAGGGCCTCAAGCTACGCGGCGGCGACGGTGCCACACTCCCGACGAGAACAAGCGAACATGAGGGACGCACTCACAATGGCGTGGGAGCTGCTGTGATGCCGACTGATGGAGAGCGGCCGGGATGCATTGCTGGAGCATGTTGCCGAGCTTTTGGACGCTGCAGCCAGGGGTACGCCGCCTTTCTGCTCCTTGCTATGGCCATATCGCACAGTGGGCCTCGTCGCGCTTGCGCGCCCTTGGGCGCACCATGAGGTTTCGTCGGCATCGGCGCAACCAGCGGCGCCGGACACCCAACCGCACCTGTGCCTCCCCCAATGGGCGCAGGCGTAAGCATCGCCACCCACAGTCCCAACAGGATGCCACACTACCATCCTCAGATTGGCGCGCAGAGCCAAGCGACGTGGAGCATGGGGCACCTCAGCGAGTCCTTATAGTGGCGCATGATGGACGAGGAGTACACCCCGGAAGATGACCCCGGATCGTTCCTCAAGCCGGGTTGAGAAGAGGAGACGCTGGAAGCTGAGGCCTTCCAGGAGCCACCCGGGAGCCTCGCCGACCAAGCCGGTGACAACAGCTACAGGGTACCACTAATCTCTCAGGAGCAGGCTTACGCTAACTGTTGGGGATATTACTACTGGAGGTAAACCGGCCTTATGTAGCCGGGTTGACTCCTTGAAGATTAGAAGCCCACGAAGATGCAAGGATGATGGCGCTTCATGGAGGCCCAAGGCCCACAGGCGGGTTAAAGCCTGTAAATGTAAACCGACTTAGTCATGTAACTTGTATTGTAAGATAGGAAGGATAGAGACGGAACTGGATACGTTTATGATCCGGCTTCGGGACTCTGTAACCCGGCGGCCGTCAACCTATGTATATAAAGGGACGACCAGGCAGGGGTTTAGGGACAGACAACAACTCAAGATCCAGACAAAGCAGATTTGCTCCCTGGCCTTCGAAACCCTAGCAATACCAATCACAACTAGACGTAGGCTTTTACCTTCCTTGAAGGGGACGAACTAGTATAAAACTCCCCGTGTCCCCTTGTCCGGTTTAACCCCTTTAAGCTAACCTGTAGCGATGGCTCCACGACTAAGTCCTTTCACAAGGGCATCTACCATGACAAACCCACGATAGTTGGCGCCCACCGTGGGGCTATCGCATGATGGTTTTGAGTTCTTGAAGGGCAGCTTCGATGGACTTAAGGGATACGCTATGGGCCGGATGACGAAGAGTCGTCGCGACAAGCTCTACATCGACAATGCAGGATGGGGTCCCGAGGCCGATTCAATCGAATACGGGTACCGGGTCCCCTTTGGTGGGATTCACGTCTTCATCGGCAAGATCGGTGAACCGGCCCCTGAGCCGAACATCTGCACCGACATTGTCGAAACGGCTCGGTGTGCAAGTTCTTCGCCGGTTCGGCCCGAGGCAAGGCATGTTTTGTGGGTGTCATCCATGGATCGAGGTACGAGGATGGGCCGGTGTCGGATGGAGAGACCGTGGTCTGTTCTGATGACGAGTCTTCTGGAGAGACCGAATCACTTTACCAGTTGCAGGACGACCGGATTGATGGAGGATCCGAGGGCAATAGTATTCCAGATTCCCCTGATCCGCCAAGCTGGTGCGCCATCTTCATGGCCGGCACACAATCAACGCCTCATTCATCTACCGCCGTAGCAATGCTCTCCAGTTTAACAAGGCCACACCAGCAGGGGCAGGAAGCTCAGCGCCGCCTCCAGCCCAAGTCCTGTCTGATTTGTTCGACGCTTTGGCAACATTGATGGCCGTAGAGGTGGATGCAGCAGCTAGGGATCAGCACAATGTGGAGATTGCAAAAGTGAAATATCAGATAGCCCAGGCTAAAGCAGACCTGGCGACAGAGAATGCTAGGATGGCTACAGAGCGAGCTGAATTGGAAGCACATGCCTACCGGATTAGGCTGGATCAGAATGCTTCAGAGGAAGTCATGAGAAGAAGGTACCGATCACGTCTCCCGTCGGTTTATGAGCCGCAGAATCTCTTCAACACACCAGGAGCAGGAGCTGGTAACCAACCCATACTAAACCAGGCGGAGGCGCCGGGAATAGGGGCGCCAGTTCAACCGCGCACGATGGACCCGCCTCGCCAGAATAACGTTGTGGCACAGTATGTACCAACACCACCTGGACATTATTCCAACCCATTGGACAACATTGTGGCTGCCGCTTCACGCCTAGCGGCCCTCCCAACCGACGGCGAGTCACCAGTTGCAGTGGAAGCACGTCGGGCCAGGGATCTCCTTCAAACAACACTAAATCAATAGCAGGCGTATTCACACAATCGTGTCACACCCTGATTTTCATGCCACAACACTTAAGCTAACAATCATGATAAAATGTGGTTTGACAAAAACTTTTGAGTGTTTTGGACCTTGCCTTGTTTGGATTTTGTCTGTCGTTTGCAAGTGCTCTAAAAATCAAATAAATCCTCCAACTCCTATACTTCATCTCCTTGCTCCAAACTCTTGAACCAATGATCATGCCATGTGTATAGAGCAATATAGTATTTTCTTACAAAAATAATTTGGCCAAAAAGTATTTTCTAAAATTAGTTTTCCAAAACCCCTTGAATTGAGATTTGCACTACAAGTACTTGATTTGAGGTGTGAAAAATCTTTCAAAAGGTATATTTGAATCCTATTAAGATATAGGACTCCCATAAACCACAAAAATATAATTTTAAAAGTTATTTTCCTATTTTATTTAAAAGCTTTTTCTTAAGGCCAGAAATGGTCTTTAATAGGGAAAAATTATTTTATTGTTTCAAAAATATTTGAAAAAAATCAGGGAAACTCAATGGACATATATTGTCCATATATAAGAGTTTCAAGACATGTTCATGTTCAAAATATTGGTCAAATCCCTCAGAAACCATTTCTTCTCATTTCAAGGATTTGAAATATTTCTACAAGAAATATTCCCCAAAAATTCCAAGAACATTCTAGCATGTCACATATGACATGTTTGATGAGCTTGCCAAGTATCATGTCATGGAGAATAGTATAACTCCATGAAATCTCCTCAAAACCATTTCTGTCCATTTTGAAGTTTGAGCAACTTTACATTGCCAAACATGTCCAAATGTTCTCAAACCTTGTGAACATGCTCAAATGGTCTAATTATTAATCTAGACCAAATGGAACAAGGTGGAGAGAATGTTATCTTGCTCAAAGTACCCCAAAACCCTTCCTGTTCAGAACCAAATTTGAACAACTCTACATTGCCAAGTGTGTCCTTTTGATCTGAATTTTTGTGGTAATGTTCAAATCCTCAAATGATGACACTACACCAAGTGGTGCATCAAGGAGAATTGATTTGCATGACTAAATCTTGGTAAAGCCATTTCTGCTAATTTCTAGGGTTTGCCAAAGTTACATTGGCAACTTTGCACAAATAAGCTCAAACTTTGTGAAACACCTTATTTCTATTGTCCATTTTGTCCTGTTAAGTCTCATGCCAAATGGAGTTCATTTGCTTACCCAAACAAACATCAAACACCTTCTGGTAATTTTTAAAAGTTGATGTTTTCACCTCTTTTCTTGTTCTCCATGAGCTCAACTTTTTACCACAGCTGCCCCAGGTCACTTCCTACCTCCAGTAACTCTCCTCCTTCAACAGCTCAATTATTTGGGGGTGAAACCCATCTCTTTCTCTCTCTGTTTACCCATGGAAACTCCTCCTCTCTCTCTCTCTCATTTCTATATGCAGCCCCCCCACCTAGCTCCTGACCACTCTAGAGCATCCAAGGAAACTCCAGGACACAAGTGGACATGCCCCTGACCTTTTAAAATGGCCATGCAGGCCATATGCATGCTCTGGAGCATGCTACAGTGCGCCCTTGCACTGTAGCCGCCCTCTGCCCGACACCTCCGACGACCTCGGCCCTCCCCCTCATGTCTCCCGAGGCCGCCTCGACGTCCTCAACATCCTACGAGGTCGGGCCTCTCCTCTCTCCCTCTCTCCCCTGGCCGCCCCGAAGGCGATAGAGCGCCGCCCAGCTCCGCCACTCGCTGACCTCGCTCGGGACCCGCCTCGAGCTCGCCCCCGCTCCTTCTCTTCCTTCCAAGTGCCCTAAACCACCCCCACAAGCACCACTGACCCCTCCTCGCTCACTCCCTCGACCTCCAGAGCCATTGCCGCGGCCGCTCGTGCACCCCGTCCACGGTGAGTCATGGGCCGGCTATATAAAGCCGTCCCAGGCCTCCCTCTAGATCCCCTTCGCACTCTCTCACTCCAAGTGACCCCCTGGACCAACCCACTCCCCTCCTCGTGCCCTCCAACCACCTCCATGGCCGGAGCTGAGACATCGGGCTCCGCCTAAATTTAGGCTACCCCGAGCCCCTCCTCTCCCGCTAGGTGCACCAGCGCCCTCATTTAACCACTGAAAGGCCCTATACCCTCTCCGTTCATCCCCGGGTGCGCCGTGCGCTCACGGCCAAAGATGGCCGACGGCCTCCTCCACGACCATCCAAGCCGCCGCCACTACGGCCCTCCTCGGCGCGCGTGAAGCACCTAGGAGGATGCGACGTAGCCTCATGAGCACGCCGGTGGGCGGGGCGTCGCCAGAGACGCCCTGTAACACCGGCAGTCGCCGTCGGGGCGCCTCCTCTGTCTCCCGTCGCGCCCGCATGAGAGGTTGAGGACGAACCTGCAAGCGGGCCCCGCGTGTCGGCCGGCCAACGAGGTTGAGCCGCTGACGGGTGGGCCCCATTCCGGTTAAGTGGAGACGGGCTCTGCTGCTGCCGCCTTCGCTCGCGGAAGGCGTATTCGCCCCGAGTACACCTCCTGCGTCGACAGCCCGCGCGTAGCCGAGCAGTTGGGCCAGGCCCAGTACGCTGCCCCGCTAAGTCTCGCCCAGTGCTCGTTGTTGCCTCCCAGATCCAGCCCGTTTGGGTAAAAACCTTTTCCTTTTTCTTTTCTGTATAATTTGTAAAATCCATAAATAATTCAAATTAACTCCAAATTTGATGATTCAAATTTCTAGTAGCTCCTAAAATCATGCCCTATCACATGGTGCTTTTTGCACATTTTTCTAGCACATTTCCCTTCACACATATTAAATAAATACTATTTTCTTATTCCTGTGCTGAACTTTAGAAAATCACAGAGAGCCCATTTTTGATCCAAATTCCATGATTCAAAATCCTAGATGTCTATAAGTTCAAAACTTAGTTTTTGAACATTTTTACTAATACTTTCTGTGTCACCTCAAATAATGGTCTATTTCTTCATATTTGTCAACTTTGTAAATTCATAGGAAAATCATTTCAACTCCAAATCCAGTGAAACCAATTCCTAGGTGCTTCTAAATCATCCTTTGTTAAATGGGTACCTTTGCTCATTTTTCAAAAATATGTTTCTGTCCACTTCTTGCAATTCCATAAACCCCTTGACTCCATCAAATCAAAATGTTTAGAAATATCCATTGATCCACTTCCAATGAAATCACTTTGGTCATTCCTCATGTGACCAGAGGTATCCTAGAAAAGTCAAATCAATATTTTTGGAGCACTTTTATTTTCTACCTTGCTGTGTTGCTTATTGTGGTTGTTTTCGACGATAGTTGACGAAGTAGACGAAATGCTCAGAGTTGGACCAGAGATATTTGAAGACCTCGAAGACTTTGTTAAAACAGGCAAGCAGCCCTTTGACCATGTCTACGAAACCCTTTTTATGCATTTCATATAGCACTTTATTATTGTTGCATGGGAATCATGATGAGAGGGTAGCCACTCTGGTGGGTTGCCTTCATTTCCTCCTTGTTGATACTTGCATTGTGCATGACCCTACCTCCTTATGAGGGTTATGCCGGTGGGAGTAGATAGGATGCTGAGTAGTGCTACGCTAAAGGGACGGGAATATGCATGGTGATGGAGACAAGTACTTTCAAAGGACTTTTCGAAAACCCCATCGGGTGCCACTTATGCCCGAGGGAGATGATGAGTTGGGTAACCACTTGATGACGAAGTGGTGTACTGAGGCAAGTGTGTGTGTGTTGCTTTTAAAAACGGATTGGTTTAAGTTGCGACCGTTATTCCAACCTTACATGCGCAACCACTCTACCCTTATATGGGAAAGGGCATTATTGATTCCCTAGGCTGATACTAGCTTGGAGCCCGCATTACTAGTGACGGGGGAGAGTTGGTGCTCTCTCTCGGGATGGGGTCGTGCTAGGTAGGGCGGCCAAGAACATTTTTATGGGGCATCGGACACACCGTTGGTACCCCGTGCCAGTGGTATGTGATGAATATGGGAGCAAGGCTCCACAATTTTTAAGTTGTGAAATGATGTGCACGGGGGTTACTACCAATCGAGTGGACTCCATGTTAGTGTCGTCTAGGGAAAGATAGTGATCGGGTGCTTACCCCGGGTACTTGAGGTACCGCGGGTCGTGGATGACACGGAAGTTCCCCGGATCTTGTGGGTAAAGTGTGCAACCTCTGCAGAGTGTAAAACTATTCGAATAGCCGTGTCCATGGTCAAGGACAGTTGGGTAACCGCTCTTGGGCTACGTCCACATGTTTACAAACCAGTGTGTGTTTGGATAAGTGGGAAGAACTACTTGGGTCAAGACAAAGGACTTGACATGATTGAGTTGGATTGGTGCCCACTCTTTTTATGTTGATACCACTACTTGGGTCAAGTCAAAGGACTTGACTTGATTGAGTTGGGTTGGTGCCCACTCTTTTTATGTTGATATCTGTAACATGTCCTCATGGTTACTTGAATTCTCCTGATGCATGTCTTACGAGTTGTTGAACATGTCATTGCACTCAAAAACTAGCTTTCCGCAAAAATTTACCTATATCATGTATTGTTGTATCTTGAACCAAAACATGGGTTGCTTGCGAGTACATTCAAAGTACTCATTGGCTTGCCACTGGTTATTTTATTGGCCAGGCATGAAAGAACATGATATGAAGAATAGCACCTCGGTGACGAACATGCGAGCTAGGACGCTTCTCAGTCAGAATGCCTGTAGGATTAAGGCAGATGACATGGGTCCAAGCTATCAACGAAGATTTTCGCTGCGATGTTATACTCAAGACTTGACCATAATGGTCCTACTTGTGTAATACGGTATGTATGGATGTAAGACTCTTGTTATTCAGCTTCTGTGTGTTCAGTGAGCATTGATCTCTGGGATCACTGTACATGTGCATTCGGTGATCACGACTTATGAGTCGGGGTCCCCACAAGTCATGAGAGGGTTCATTCCACTCCCTGTCCAAGCCGGAGCTATAGAAGACACGTGGAGGATGAACCGGCCATGTCCAGTAGTGCATGTCGCCGAAATTCACCATGAGGAAACAACCCGGCAGGGGGAGGCGCTAATGCGCAGGATGTTGTGGACCATGGCCGCGCACGTCGGGAGGCCGAGTTGGCAGCGCGAAGCGGAGCACGACAACATACTCCGGTTCACCCTACGGCCTCAATGGAGCCAGGTGTGGTGTTCAGTTCCTTAAGGGTGCCGTGTCTTACCCCTGCTTTGCGTAATGTGAGACTGCCCAAGGATTTCAAGGGACCTCGTAAGGTACCAAATTACACCGCCGATTTGCAACCAGAGGCTTGGGTGGAATGCTATGAGATGGCAATGGAGTGTTAGATGTGGATGAGGCAGTGTGTGCTAAATATTTCACCATGATGTTGGAAGGAACAACTCGCACTTGGTTGAAGAGCTTACCAACCAATTCTGTCGGATCATGGGCTGAGTTAAAGCACCGGTTTATCCAGAACTTCAAAGATACTTGCAAGCAGCCGATGTCAATCGTGGATCTGGCCGCTTGTATCCAAGAGGAAGGGGAGTCCACGACCCATTGGGTTAAACGGGTCTCAGCGATTTTGCATTCATCGGATCATATCAATGTAGACACTGCAGTGTTAACATTGGAGGGCAATTGCCGTTTCTTACCACTCAAACAGAAGTTGGGAAGACTCAAACGTCACTGCAATGATATGTCAACGCTCATGGCCGCTTTGGTTAAATACGCCGATTCAGATAATACCAAGGACCCGGACTCAGAGGAGGATAAACTGGGAAAAGGTAAGAAGAACGACAATACTAAGGGTCAGCAGCATAATCCGGCAGGCCATGGAAACGGCGGTAAATGCAAGGCCAACAGCAGCTTGGACTTTGTTGCTAACACCAATGCATAGGAGAATGGCCAGCGCCATAAGGGCAAGCAGCCCCAGAGGGGTGGAGGTTCAGGCCCCAATCTGGAGCGCCTGTTAAATCAGCCCTGTCTAAAGCATGGATCAAAGGAGAAGCCGGCATCACATCTTTGGAAGGACTGTTATATCATGCGGGATTTCAAGAATTCCAATATGTTCCAGTATGATATCAACCCGCCCGACGGTTCAGGAGGAGGTTTCCACGGGCCGGGCTACAGAGGGGGTGGTTCCGGTTTAGGGTTTCAAGGCAGCCAAACTGGACACATCAATCAAGGGCACTAAGGCAACCAGGGAGGTTACAACCATCAGGGGAATCAGCAGCAGCAGCAGCAGTCGGGTTATCAGAGCAATCCTAAACAGCTAAACAGCGGGCAATATCATGTCTTCACTACTAGTTTGTGTAAACGTGATCAGAAGCTTCACAAAAGGGTAGTAAACTCTGTTGAGCCGGCAGTACCTTAGTATTTACGCTGGTCTGAGCAACCTATTTTGTGGAGTAGAGAGGATCACCCACCCCGGGTTGATAATCCAGGTCACTTGGCCCTGGTGGTAGCCCCTCAAGTTGGGGGATACAAGTTTACCAAAGTACTCATGGATGGGGGAAGTAGTATCAACATTTTATATTATGATACATTCCACCGTATGGGGTTGACAGATAAGAATCTTAAACCGTCAAATACGGTCTTTCATGGTGTGGTTCCTAGTAAGTCTGCATATCCTATTGGCAAGATAGCCTTAGAGGTAGCTTTTGGAGATGACTATGATTCAAGGTCAGAAACATTGACATTTGAGGTTGTAAAGATCAAAAGTCTGTACCATGCCTTGTTTGGGTGGCTGGCTTATGCTACATTCATGGCGAGGCCGTGTTATGTTTATCTACAGCTTAAAATGCCCGGTCATAAGGGGACTATCACAGTACATGGAAGTAGAAAGGTTGCTTTGGAGTGTGAGGAAGGTAATGTGGCTTATGCTGAGTCGGTTTGTGCCACGGAAGAGTTGAAATTCTATAAGGAGCAAGTTGATCCGGCAGACATGACCTCTTTGAAAAAGCCGACTACAGAACATGATCTGGTGTTGAAGTTCAAATCGGCTACAGATACTAAGATGGTTGAGTTTGTTCCTGGTGATTCATCCAAACAGTTCAGCATCAGTGCTAACCTGGATCCCAAATAGGAAAGCGCGCTCATCGAGTTCATCTGTGAGAATCAGGACATCTTTGCATGGAAACCTTCTGACATGCCAGGTGTACCGAGGGAACTCGCTGAGCACACACTCAACATTGATCCTAAGTTTAAACCAGTCCGTTAGTTCCTCCGCCGCATCAATGAAGAACAACGTAAGGCTATCGGTGAAGAGGTAGCCCGTCTGTTGGCCGCAGGGTTTATTGTAGAGGTTTTTCATCGAGAATGGTTGGCTAACCCGGTGCTGGTTCTTAAGAAAAACGGCACTTGGCGCATGGCTTGCCCTGCAGACCCCTATGCTCTCCCTCGCATTGATCAGATAATTGATGCTACGGCGGGTTGTGACCGTTTGTGTTTTCTGGACGCTTACTCTGGTTATCATCAGATCAAAATGGCAGTTCAGGACTAGGAGAAGACAGCTTTCGTAACTCCCTTTGGAGCCTTCTGCTATGTTTCCATGCCTTTTGGACTCAAGAGTGCCCAGGCAACTTGCCAGCGATGTGTTTAGAATTGCCTTCATAAACAAATTGGGCGCAATGTTCATGCATATGTGGATGATATTGTGGTAAAGTCCAGAAAGGAGGCAACATTGATAAAGGATTTAAGAGAAACCTTTGACAATCTTCGGATTTACAAGATGATGCTCAATCTAGAGAAGTGTGTTTTTGGTGTCCCGACAGGCAAGCTCTTGGGTTTTTTGGTGTCGAACAGAGGCATTGAGGCTAATCCGGAAAAAATTGCAGCAATTACATCCTTGGCTAAACTGGCGTGTATCAACGATGTTCAACGTCTGACCGACCGGATTACAGCCTTGAACCGGTTTATCA
The DNA here is from genome assembly GCA_034509565.1 of Triticum monococcum. NCBI lineage: Eukaryota > Viridiplantae > Streptophyta > Magnoliopsida > Poales > Poaceae > Triticum > Triticum monococcum. The sequence goes on along the minus strand of CM067845.1, from coordinate 87,332,559 downwards.
GTCGCCTAGGAGAGAAGACCATCCTCTTATATCAGATGCTCAAGAAAACAAATAACTTTGTCTAGAGTGAGGCAGCTGATAAAGCGTTCGAGGATCTGAAGAGGCAGCTAGCTGAACAGCCTGTGCTTGCAGCACCGGTCGATAAGGAGCCATTATTATTATATGTGGATGCTAATGCCCGGGCTGTTAGCGTAGCCATTGTGGTAGAGCGCAAGGAGCTTGGCAAGGAATATCTGGTTCAACGACCAGTTTATTATATCAGGGAGGTGCTCATTGAGTCAAAGCAGAGGTATCCGCATTGGCAGAAGCTGGTGTACGGAGTGTTTATGGCAAGCCGGAAGCTTAAACATTATTTTTAGGGCCATCCCATCACAGTGGTCAGTTCAGCTCCTCTGGGCGACATCATTCAAAACAGAGAAGCAACTGGCTGGATTGCCAAGTGGGCTATTGAACTTGGACCTCACGGGCTCAAATATATACCCCGCACAGCGATCAAATCCCAGGCACTCGTGGACTTCATCAATGATTGGACGGAGTTACAAGCACCTGAAGAGAAACCATATAATACATATTAGACTATTCATTTTGATGGGTCCAGACAGTTGGAGGGCTCGGGGGCTGGAGTCATACTAACTTCCCCACGAGGTGACAAGTTTTGTTATGTCCTCCGTTTAATGTTCCCTTGCACTAACAATGTAGCTGAATATGAGGCTTTGCTCCACGGTCTTCGGATGGCTAAGGAGATGAATTTGAGCCGGGTTAAGTGCTTCGGCGATTCAGATCTAGTGGCTCAGCAGGTGTCTGGCACTTGGGATTCTAAGGACCCACTCATGGCTGCATATCAGCGAGAGGTGGACACAGTGGCTGGTCACTTTAAGGGTTATCAGGTGGACCATATAGACCGGCGGAAGAATGAAGCGGCGGACGCTTTAAGTCGTCTTGGTTCCTAGCGTAAACCGGTCCCGCCCAATGTCTTTCTTGATGTGTTGCATAATCCGTCAGTCAAGGTGCCAACTGAAGAAGATTTGGCTGTTCCTGATCCGGAGGCTCAGTTGGTGGCAGCCCTGCATGCCATACCGGATTGGACAGTCCCATATCTGGCTTACATGAACCGGGGCGAGTTACCAGACGACGAAACGTTGGCCCGACATATAATCCGGCGTTCCAAGTCCATGACCATACTCCACGGCGAGTTACATCGCTACAGCGTTTCAGGAGCAATTCAGCGTTGTGTCTCTCCTCTAGAAGGTTGTGAGATTTTGCGAGAAATCCATGAAGGGGATTGCGGTCACCACGCCGGTTCAAAGTCTTTGGTTGCTAAAGCTTTTTGCCATGGTTTTTACTGGTTGATGACGCATGCTGATGCGGAAAATTTAGTCAAGAGATGTGACGGGTGTCAAAAATTCGCCCGCTGTGCACATGTTCCGGCTCAAGAGTTGCGGAGGATTCCAATTATGTGGCCGTTTGCAACTTGGGGGCTTGATATGGTTGGACCCTTTAAGCGCTCTAAGGACAAAAAGACCCACCTGTTAGTAGCAGTTGATAAATTCACCAAATGGGTGGAGGCAGAGCCAGTCAGCAAGTGTGATGGATCCACGGCGGTTCAATTCATCAAGAAGGTGATATTACGGTTTGGCTTCCCACACAGCATTATAACAGATAATGGTACTAACTTGTCAAAGGGGGAGATGGAAGAATTCTGTCAACGTGAGCACATCCGGCTCGATCTAGCATAGGTGGCTCACCCCCAATCTAATGGTCAAGCAGAGAGGGCAAATCAAGAGATTCTACGGGGTATGAAACCCAGGCTTATGGTTCCCTTAAAGCGGACACCGGGTTGTTGGGTTGAAGAGCTGCCTTCTGTATTATGGAGCATCAACACCACACCTAATAGGTCTACGGGTTACACACCGTTCTTCATGGTCTATGGAGCGGAAGCCGTTCTTCCTAGTGACATCCGTTACGATTTGCCCCGTGTAACAGCTTATGTTGAAGCTGATAATGAGAAGGCATGTCAGGATTCTCAGGACCTATTGGATGAAGAGTGTGATCTTGCAGCAGCACGGTCGGCGATTTATCAACAAGATCTCCGACGTTATCATAGCCGCTGGGTTAAAACCAGAACCTTTCAAGAAGGCGATTTGGTACTCCGGCTCATCCAGGATCAGACTGATATGCACAAGTTATCCCCGCCTTGGGAAGGACCCTTTGTGGTCAGAAAAAAATCTGCACAACGGGTCTTACTACCTCATTGATGTTCAAGAGCATAAAGACTCACGTCAATCAAAGGAGGAGACCAAGCGGCCATGGAACATAGCTCTTCTTCGGCCTTACTATACTTGAGCCGTAGGCTCTTCATATGTACATATTTATGACGATGTATATATTATATAATACACCGGGGACTCCATTAAAGCGGGGTCTCTGTTCTTTTTACATCATGTGTGTGCTTATAAGAGTTTGTACTGACAAATCAGAATTTTTGTTAAACCAGTCTCTACAGCTGCACGGATATAAAGAATATCACTAGGGGGCTTGGTCATATCTGAACCATAGCTACACCTCTTGATCGGTTTGACACGACAAAGGGATATCACTAGGGGGCTTGGTTGTTATCACACCATAGCTACACCTCTTGATAGGCGTTTCGCCAGAAAAGAAATTATGTAGGGCCAAAGAGAGTGTTGCACAAAGCATAAACTCAAACATGGGCACCCACTGAGCACAGCTCACAAAGTTACTTGGGGGCTCTTTGTGTAAAGCAACAAAGAGTTTGAAAGGACCCTTGTAATTGGCTATCAAGCCACGGCTCGGAAGCCTGGTGTATTCACCTAAAAACCCGGGTTAACCTACCTTCATCAAGTAAGCCACTACTGTCGAGGTAATCCGGGTATGACCCATCGAACGTTTGATATGTCAATCTTTTATAGACCGTAAACTTGTCAAAGTTAAAAGATGATTGGTTAATTGGAGGCCCATCTTAAAAGGCTTTGTTAAATGGTTTAACTCAGAGGCCTGACAGCCCATGAAAAGCCTCGATTTGGAGCCTGGCAGCTCGTAAAAAGCCTTGCGTATTTTCCTTTTTGAGTTTTATTGGTTGAACCATCTTCTTTAACGCTTGGGTATCCTTTAATGATATCCTCTGCTTCAAGGTCTGGAATCCAGGCTTTGGCTCGAATAAGGGCAGTTAAAGCTCCTGCTCTTGTAGCTGCTCTCTTCAACTCGGCAATACGGGCTGGTAACATGGCCAGCTTCTCAAGTGTTTCTTTAATCAAAGTTGGAGCCGGTTTGTTATAAGCTGCTATGCTAATAGCCCGCTGAGACCCAGAGTATAGCTGTTCCACCAATGTGTATGCCGCTTTGAGCTTCATCCGCATATCTGTACCAAGATGAGCGATCCGAGTGCCTGCCAAAGATTTTATCAACATTTTGGTCAGTTGTAAGGTTCGTCGACTGGCGCAACACACATAAGCAGGTACTTACCAAAGATAGCAGAGGTCATATCATTGATTTGGCGTTTCAAACCGGCTAGTTCATCAACCACTGGCTTCAGGGCTGCCTCGACGTCTACAACTCTTTTGGTTAAACCGGATTTCTCGGTTTCCCAGTTAGCACGGTCTTTGTTGAAAGCTTCTTTGAGCTTTTCCATGGCGTCTAGGGCTTTCGTTAGCTCCTCTTTGGTTTTAGTGGCTTCCTCTTGTTGGGACTTCACATTGTTTTGCAAATCAATGTTTCGGGCCTCTTTATTCCTCAGATCAGACTGCAAACATTGAAGACATATCAAATGACAGGATACGTACATATTCTAAGTACAAATCACATAACAGGTTATGCACTTCATACTTGGGGGCTAATGCATATTTGCTCTAAATTGCTACTGTTTATACAAGTCTCCAGTACAATGTAAACATTATCATTGACACTTGGGGGCTAATGTATGTTGATTCAAAAATAGATGCATGGATTAAAACCCGGATTAACTTGTTAGAGTTAAACTGGCCTTTGGGGGATAGGCGACAGAAAGCTATCTACTTGTTAAAAGGTAAATCTGGTTCTTATCAGTGGCTTAAAGTGGTATGAAGACCCGGGTTATGATTTACATTATAACCCGGCCCTTGGGGGCTATTTGGGCTAGCATGTTTAGACTATGAATCAAGATACAAAGGAGGAAGAAAACACCTCATATCGCTCCTTCATCAAATTTACTAAACCGGCTTCGTACTCCCGGTTTGCGTGCAAGCGATTCAAGAAGCCAGAGTGAAGCTCCTCTGCGTTGAGATGAGCGTAACTTGCCAAATCACTGCTCCATTTGCCTTTTTCTCTAGCAGCCTGCTCTTCTTTGGAACTATGTTGAGCAAAAGCTACGGGATGGCCAGGAGAGCTATGGCCTATTCCAGTAATAATAACATCATCACCTTGGCCTTCAGGGTTTTTGGTTGATGATGTAGGAATTTCAGCATCTTTCACCGGACTAGCCCGGTTTGGTTCTGCCGGTTCAGCATCGGGCGCGGCAGGCTCACTCTCTGTGGGCTTGTCAGTATTCTGGCCTTCAAGGGGTGGGTCATCAGAAGTAGCTTCAGGATGAGGACCTTCCGGTCCACAGGTTTGTTCCGGTTCACCTCTTGGTTCTTCTTCTTCTTCTTATTCGGCGACCGGATCTTCGGGCGGATTGGTGGTCCGAGCTTTCTTGCTGGGTCTGGCTTTGGCCATGCAAATAGGATAAAAGAGGATTAACATCCTGTTCAAAGGATTTATGACGCATTGAAAGGAAAGGTTTTTGCAACTTACCCAGCCACAGTTTTCAAAGGGGGGAGTTGAGTTGCTGTAGATTCACTAGAAGATGAAGGGGGTGTCACCTGATAATTTGAATCGGGCGGATTAAGAGGCTGTCTGAAATAACCTGCCTTGGGGTAAGAATGGTCATAAGTAGGAGAGACCTCAGACCGGCGCTTTCAAACCGGAGTATCAGGTAAACCGGCTGAAGTGACCTGTTGGCCACTGTGCCGGGTTGTCCGGCGAGCTTCATGCTGCTGAGTCTTCAAAATAAATGTTGGATCCAAGTGAGCAAGAGGATGAGAAAACGGCTTTCCGGACTGCTTGGCGGGATTTTTGTGTTGGCATAGAGTCTGAACCGGAGGAAAGGGTAATTACCTCTACATCATCGGCTTGACTAGCTTCTGCGTCCTCCTGAGTAAGATCATTGTTAATGATATGCATTAAAAGAGAGCCAAGTGAGTCAAGTTCTACCTCAACTTCTAGATCATCAAGCTCCATGTTAATCCGGTCAGCCGTTTTCCGTTTTGACGTCCGTTTTACGGCTTTGGTTTTTGGGCGGGATGGCTTGACCGCTTTGTCTCCAGTCGGCTTTGCCGCTTTCTCTATGGTTTTCCGTTTCCAGACGGGGTCATCACCCTACATACAAAGAAGAAGGGTTACAGGTTGCATAAGCTAAAAATATTAGAGATGAAGGGGATGTATAATGCTTACAGCAGGCGGTTTGTTCTTGGCATATAAGGGACTCAGACCGGTTTGACTACAGATCAGTTCCGATTCATTCAGAATCTTCTTTACACCTTCAGTAACTTCTTCCTCAGATAATTGGATGTTGCAATGGCGTTGAGGGTCGTCAACCTCACCGGTATATTCACACATTAAACAGGGATGCCGGCTTAGCGGTAAGATACTCCAGGATATCCAACAACGCAGAAAGTCCAAGCCTGTTAAACCGTTCACCATAAAGGACCGGGGTTTGGCGAGTTGAGGAGCGTATTTTGCCCTTTCTGAAGAGCTCAGGCGTTGTGGCATTGGGTGAGTATTGGATGGTCTGTGATCACGAAAGCCAGGGAGGGTATTTTCATTTTCAGGCGAAGTGTCTCTGCAATAAAACCAAGTTTGGTTCCATTCCTTTGGGTGGCTATGATGTTTGGCATGAGGAAATTCAACTTCTTTCCGCTTTTGAATCGAGACACCACCAAGTTCTGTGTTCGGGCCATTTACAAACTCTGTGCGCCGGTTTAAGTGAAAGAAATCCTGGAACAGTTATGCAGTTGGTTCTTCTTGTAAATATAATTCACAGAAGACCTGGAAGTTGCATAAATTGGAAACCGAGTTGGGACCAATATCTTGCGGAAGAAGTTGGAAGCTGGCAAGCACATCTCGACAAAACTTTGACCCTGGCGGTTTGAAGCCACGACCTATATGGTTAACAAAGACCACCACCTCGCCCTGCCTTGGGGTTGGAGGATTTTCTGTTCCTGGAACTCGCCATTTGATTTCAGTTTTCTTAGGCAGGGAGCCGATGCTAACCATCTCATTCAACTGAGTCTCAGTAACCAGGGAACGAGCCCAGTTGCAGGCAGTGAATTGTTTGGCCATTGCGAACAAACAAGCGGAAAATGAAAGGCCAGTCTATAAATTATGCATGATTATATGCAAGATACAAGGAGTAAGAAACATACTGATATGTGAAATGGTGTAAACCGGAGACCAATGCAATAAAAAAGAAGAAGAAGAAAGCAATACCAGGACAGGAATATTCAGACATTGTTAAACCAGAGTACAACTATGAAGGTAAAGGGATCCTCTGGTTTATCAGAGGGCTAATGGTACAGATTGATTATGCAAAGTTAAACCGCTTATGATGGTGTGAGGAGAAACAGATTTCACAGTGATGTATAAATATTTCAGATCTAAGAAAAGACAGAAAAGAAAAATATTTCGACCTAAAAAAGGTACGACCCGAAACAGTTTATGAAGGACTGCACCAGTTTTTTGCGTATAAGGATTTGTGCGGGTAACAAAGGATTCATCACAGCAAGGGATATGATAAGTACGAAGCATTCATCTATGGGCCAAGAAAGAACAGCGCTATAAGCTCTGATGAAACTCAAGAACATCGAAGAGCAAGGAAACCCTAATGGATCTAAGAAAGAAGGGGGAAAAGACTTACTGCAACCGCGGAAGCAGTGGAAGGGCGCTGTGGAACTCTGGTGTGAACAGGTTGATGCAGCGGCTGACGTCGAAGCAGAGGCGAGGTTTGAAGATGATAGCGGCGCTCAGGTGCGGAGTCGTCGAGAGGAAGAAGAAGAGATGAATGGGCGGCGGAAAGAAAGAAAGGGGTCTTCCGCCCCTATTTATAAGGCGAAGCGGTAAAACGGCAAGTGCGGGAATCAAGGAGCCCAAAAATGGATAAATTAATAAAAGTGTCGCTTCGGTGGCTGAATACAAATTAAATGAAAGTAATTGTCGACATGAACGGATAGATGACGTCAGGGCGGTTTACCATAATATGGAAGTATGACGTCACGACGGTTTACAAGATCAAGGTGAAGATATGAGGGAAGATTTTTTTAAGTGTAGAAGATTGACATGAACAAGTTCAAACCAATCTGGGGCCTAATGTTGGGGATATTACTACTGGAGGTAAACCGGCCTTATGTAGCCAGGTTGACTCCTTGAAGATTAGAAGCCCATGAAGATGCAAGGATGATGGCGCTTCATGGAGGCCCAAGGCCCAAAGGCGGGTTAAAGCCTGTAAATGTAAACCGACTTAGTCATGTAACTTGTATTGTAAGATAGGAAGGATAGAGACCGAACTAGATACGTTTATGATCCGGCTTCGGGACATTGTAACCCGGCGGGCGTCAACCTATGTATATAAAGGGATGACCAGGCAGCGGTTTAGGGACAGACAACAACTCAAGAGCCAGACAAAGCGGATTCGCTCCCTGGCCTTTGAAACCCTAGCAATACTAATCACAACTAGACGTAGGCTTTTACCTTCCTCGAAGGGGCCGAACTAGTATAAAACTCCCCAAGTCCCCTTGTCCGGTTTAACCCCTTTAAGCTAACCCGTAGCAATGGCTCCACGACTAAGTCCTTTCACAAGGACATCTGCTGTGAGAAACCCATGACATTAACCATGGGTCGCAAGTGAATCAGGTCACAGTGGTGGACAACGGCCCCAGCACGGCAGCCCCCCTTCCACCAGGGGAAGCGCATTGGGGGCTGCGGGGGAGGAGACAGCAGCAAGACCCCTTCCCGCATCGTATGGAGCAAGGCATCGCTCGGAGGTAGGTCCTCTGCCGGGTGGGCACTGGCGAGCCTTCCTCCTGGCAGAGGGCCCGTGGTCGCCGAGGGCGCTGCTAGCGTCCCCTTTGCCCCTTGGCATCGTCCTGGTTCCCGGACGCCCCAACTATGGTCAAGGGCGGCGCAAGGTGGGGCCCTCGCCTGGCAATATGAAGAAAGGCTCACGCCTGTGAAGGTCTCCACTCGTGACACCCTCACGTAATAATGAGTGGGGTTGTACACGCCCTAGAGTCTCCGGAGTGCCGCCCTCGGGCCTCAGGGGCTCTGGCCCATGTCCTAGTGCACCATCTCTGTTGGGGAATGTAGCAGAATTTTAAAATTTTCCACGCATCACCAAGATCAATCTATGGAGTCATCTAGCAACGAGTGAGAGAGGAGTGCATCTACATACCCTTGTAGATCACGAGCAGAAGCGTTCAAGAGAACGGGGTTGATGGAGTCATACTCGTCGTGATCCAAATAACCGAAGATCCTAGCGCTGAATGGACAACACCTCCGTGTTCAACACACGTACGGAGCAAGGACATCTCCCGCGCCTTGATCCAGCAAGGAGGAGGGAGAGGTTGAGGAAGAGGGCTCCAACAGCAGCACGGCGGCGTGGTTGTGGTGAAGCTGCAGTACTCCAGCAGGGCTTCGCCGAGCTCTTACGGAGGAGGAGAGGTGTTGGGGAGGGGAGGGGCTGCGCCTTGGATGTTGTATGCAGCCCTCCCCTTGCCCCTCTATTTATAGGGGAAGGAGGAATGGGGCCGACCCCCTCTAGATGAGATCTAGAGGGGGGCGGCGGCCAAGGGGAGGGGGCTTGCCCCCCAAGCAAGGGGGGCGCCCCCTTTAGGGTTTCCCCCCCAACCCTAGGCGCATGGGCCCAAGGGGGGATGCGGCCAGCCCATGTAGGGCTGGTTCCCTTTCCTCTACAGCCCATTAGGCCCTCCGAGAGAGGTGGCCCCTCAGGATGGACCCCCGGAACCCCTCCGGTGGCCCCGGTACAATACCGATATGCCCCCGAACCTTTCCTGTGACCGTATGACAACCTCCTACATATAAATCTTCACGTCCGGACCATTCCGGAACTCCTCGTGATGTCCGGGATCTCATCCGGGACTCCGAACAACATTCGGTAATCACATACAAGTCTTCCTAACAACCCTAGCATCACCGAACCTTAAGTGTGTAGACCCTACGGGTTCGGGAGACATGCAGACATGACCGAGACGACTCTCCGGTCAATAACCAACAGCGGGATCTAGATACCCATGTTGGCTCCCACATGTTCCTCGATGATCTCATCGGATGAACCACGATGTCGAGGATTCAGTCAATCCGTATACAATTCCCTTTGTAAATCGGTACGTTACTTGCCCGAGACTTGATCGTTGGTATCCCAATATCTTGTTCAGTCTCGTTACCGGCAAGTCACTTTACTCGTACCGTAATGCATGATCCCGTGATCAACCACTTGATCACATTGAGCTCATTATGATGATTCATTACCGAGTGGGCCCAGAGATACCTCTCCGTCATACGGAGTGACAAATCCTAGTCTCGATTCGCGCCAACCCAACAGACACTTTCGGAGATACCTGTAATGTACCTTTATAGTCACCCAGTTACGTTGTGACGTTTGGCACACCCAAGGCACTCCTACGGTATCCGGGAGTTGCACTATCTCATGGTCTAAGGAAATGATACTTGACATTCAGAAAAGCTACAGTAAACGAACTACACGATCTTTGTGCTATGCTTAGGATTGGTCTTGTCCATCACATCATTCTTCTAATGATGTCATCCCGTTATCAATGACATCCAATGTCCATAGTCAGGAAACCATGACTATCTTTTGATCAATGAGCTAGTCAACTAGAGGCTCACTAGGGATGTGTTGTGGTCTATGTATTCACACATGTATTACGATTTCCGGATAACACAATTATAGCATGAACAATAGACAATTATCATGAACAAAGAAATATAATAATAACCATTTTATTATTGCCTCTAGGGCATATTTCCAATAGGATCCCACTTGCACTAGAGTCAATATTCTAGTTACATTGTGATGAATCGAACACCCACGCAGTTCTGGTGTTGATCATGTTTTGCTCTAGGGAGAGGTTTAGTCAACGGATCTGCCACATTCAGGTCCGTATGTACTTTACAAATATCTATGTCTCCAATTTGAACACTTTCACGAATGGAGTTGAAGCGACACTTGATATGCCTGGTCTTCCCTTGAAACCTGGGCTCCTTGTCAAGGGAAATAGCTCCAGTGTTGTCACAGAAGAGAGTCATCGGGCCCGACGCATTGGGTATGACTCCTAGGTTGGTAATGAACTCCTTCACCCAGACTGCTTCTTGTGCTGCCTCCGAGGCTGCCATGTACTCCGCTTCACATGTAGATCCCGCCACAACGCTTTGCTTGCAACTGCACCAGCTTACTGCCCCACCATTCAAAATATACACGTATCCGGTTTGATACTTAGAGTCATCCAGATCTGTGTCGAAGCTAGCATCGACGTAACCCTTTACGATGAGCTCTTTGTCACCTCCATAAACGAGAAACATTTCCTTAGTACTTTTCAGGTACTTCAGGATATTCTTGACCGCTGTCCAGTGTTCCATGACGGGATTACTTTGGTACCTTCCTACCAAACTTACGGCAAGGTTTACATCAGGTCTGGTACACAAAATAGCATACATGATAGACCCTATGGCCGAGGCATAGGGGACGACACTCATCTTTTCTCTTTCTTCTGCCGTGGTCAAGCATTGAGCCGTGCTCAATCTCGTACCTTGCAATACAGGCAAGAACCCCTTCTTTGACTGATCCATTTTGAACTTCTTCAATATCTTGTCAAGGTACGTACTCTGTGAAAGACCAATGAGGCGTCTCGATCTATCTCTATAGATCTTGATGCCTAATATATAAGCAGCTTCTCCAAGGTCCTTCATTGAAAAACACTTGTTCAAGTAGGCCTTTATGCTTTCCAAGAATTCTATATCATTTCCCACCAACAGTATGTCATCCACATACAATATGAGAAATGCTACAGAGCTCCCACTCACTTTCTTGTAAATGCAGGCTTCTCCATAAGTCTGCATAAACCCAAACGCTTTGATCATCTCATCAAAACGAATGTTCCAACTCCGAGATGCTTGCACCAGCCCATAAATCGAGTGTTGAAGCTTAACCACCTTGTCCGCTTTCTTAGGATCGACAAAACCTTCCGGCTGCATCATATACAATTCTTCCTTAAGGAAACCATTAAGGAATGCCATTTTGACGTCCATTTGCCATATCTCATAATCATAGAATGCGGCAATTGCTAACATGATTCGGACGGACTTCAGCTTCGCTACGGGTGAGAGAGTCTCATCGTAGTCAACCCCTTGAACTTGTTGATAACCCTTAGCGACAAGCCGAGCTTTATAGATGGTCACATTACCATCCACGTCTGTCTTCTTCTTAAAGATCCATTTATTTTCTATGGCTCGCCCATCAATGGGCAAGTCAGTCAAAGTCCATACTTCATTTTCATACATGGATCTTATCTCGGATTTCATGGCTTCCAGCCATTTGTCAGAATCCGGGCCCGCCATCGCTTCTTCATAGTTCGAAGGTTCACCGTTGTCTAACAACATGATTTCCAAGACAGGATTGCCGTACCACTCTGGTGCGGAACGTGTCCTTGTGGACCTACGAAGTTCAGTAGCAAGTTGATCTGAAGTTTCATGATCATCATCATCAACTTCCTCTCTAGTCGGTGCAGGCACCTCATGAATATTTTCTTGAGCTGCGCCACTTACCGGTTCAAGAGGTAATACTTCATCAAGTTCTACCTTCCTCCCACTTATTTTTTTCGAGAGAAACTCTTTCTCTAGAAAGGACCCATTCTTGGCAACAAAGATCTTGCCTTCGGATCTGAGGTAGAAGGTATACCCAACAGTTTCTTTAGGGTATCCTATGAAGACGCATTTTTCCGACTTGGGTTCGAGCTTTTCAGGTTGAAGTTTCTTGACATAAGCATCGCATCCCCAAACTTTTAGAAACGATAGCTTAGGTTTCTTCCCAAACCATAATTAATACGGTGTCGTCTAAACGGATTTTAATGGAGCCCTATTTAAAGTTAATGCGGCAGTCTCTAAAGCATAGCCCCAAAATAACAGCGGTAAATCGGTAAGAGACATCATAGATCGCACCATATCTAATAGAGTGCGATTACGACATTCGGACACACCATTACGCTGAGGTGTTCCAGGCGGCGTGAGTTGTGAAACTATTCCACATTTTTTTAAGTGTGTGCCAAATTCGTGACTCAAGTAGTCTCCCCCATGATCTGATCACAAGAACTTGATTTTCCTGTCATGTTGATTCTCAACCTCACTCTGAAATTCCTTGAACTTTTCAAAGGTCTCAGACTTGTGTTTCATTAAGTTGACATACCCATATCTACTCAAGTCATCAGTGAGGGTGAGAACATAACGATAGCCACCACGAGCCTCAACACTCATTGGACCGCACACATCAGTATGTATGATTTCCAATAAGTTGGTGGCTCGCTCCATTGTTCCTGAGAATGGAGTCTTGGTCATTTTACCCATGAGGCATGGTTCGCATGTGTCAAATGATTCGTAATCAAGAGACTCTAAAAGTCCATCTGCATGGAGCTTCTTAATGCGTTTGACACCTATGTGACCAAGGTGGCAGTGCCACAAGTATGTGGGACTATCATTATCAACCTTACATCTTTTGGTATTCACACTATGAATATGTGTAGCATTACGCTCGAGATTCATTAAGAATAAACCATTCACCATCGGAGCATGACCATAAAACATATCTCTCATAGAACAACCATTATTCTCGGATTTAAATGAGTAGCCATCTCGAATTAAACGAGATCCTGATACAATGTTCATGCTCAAAGCTGGCACTAAATAACAATTATTGAGGTTTAAAACTAATCCCGTAGGTAAATGTAGAGGTAGCGTGCCGACGGCGATCACATCGACCTTGCAACCATTCCCGACGCGCATCGTCACCTCGTCCTTCGCCAGTCTCCGCTTATTCCGCAGCTCCTGCTTTGAGTTACAAATATGAGGAATCGCACCGGTATCAAATACCCAGGAGCTACTACGAGTACTGGTAAGGTACACATCAATTACATGTATATCACATATACCTTTTGTGTTGCCGGCCTTCTTGTCCGCTAAGTATTTGGGGCAGTTCTGCTTCTAGTGACCACTTCCGTTGCAATAAAAACACTCAGTCTCGAGCTTGGGTCCATTCTTTGGCTTCTTCCCGGCAGCTTGCTTACCGGGCGCGGCAACTCCCTTGCCGTCCTTCTTGAAGCTCTTCTTACCCTTGCCTTTCTTGAACTTAGTGGTTTTATTCACCATCAACACTTGTTGTTCCTTTTTGACTTCTACCTCTGCTGATTTCAGCATTGAATATACCTCAGGAATGGTCTTTTCCATCCCCTGCATATTGAAGTTCATCACAAAGCTCTTGTAGCTCAATGGAAGCGACTGAAGGATTCTGTCAATGACCGTGTCATCCGGGAGATTAACTCCCAGCTGAGTCAAGCGGTTATGCAACCCAAACATTTTGAGTATGTGCTCACTGACAGAACTATTTTCCTCCATCTTACAGCTGAAGAACTTGTCAGAGACTTCATACCTCTCGACCCGGGCATGAGCTTGAAAAAGCATTTTCAGCTCTTCGAACATCTCATATGCTCCGTGTCTCTCAAAACGCTTTTGGAGCCCCGTTTCTAAGCTGTAAAGCATGCCGCACTGAACGAGGGAGTAATCATCAGCATGTGACTGCCAAGCGTTCATAACGTCTTGGTTCTCTGGGATAGGTGCGTCACCTAGCAGTGCTTCTAGGACATAATCTTTCTTGGCAGCTATGAGGACGATCCTCAGGTTCCGGACCCAGTCCGTATAGTTGCTGCCATCGTCTTTCAGCTTGGTTTTCTCTAGGAACGTGTTGAAGTTGAGGACAACGTGGGCCATTTGATCTACAAGACATATTGTAAAGATTTTATACTAAGTTCATGATAATTAAGTTCATCTAATCAAATTATTCAATGAACTCCCACTCAGATAGACATCCCTCTAGTCATCTAAGTGAAACATGATCCGAGTTAACTAGGCCGTGTCCGATCATCATGTGAGACGGACTAGCCAACATCGGTGAACATCTTCATGTTGATCGTATCTTCTATACAACTCATGCTCGACCTTTCGGTCTTCCGTGTTCCGAGGCCATGTCTGTACATGCTAGGCTCGTCAAGTCAACCTAAGTGCATTGCGTGTGTAAATCTGGCTTACACCCGTTGTATTCGAACGTTAGAATCTATCACACCCGATCGTCACGTGGTGCTTCGAAACAATGAACCTTCGCAACGGTGCACAGTTAGGGGGAACACTTTCTTGAAATTATTTTGAGGGATCATCTTATTTAAGCTACCGTCGTTCTAAGCAAATAAGATGAAAAACATGATAAACATCACATGCAATCAAATAGTGACATGATATGGCCAATATCATTTGCTCCTTTTGATCTCCATCTTCGGGGCTCCATGATCATCGTTGTCACCGGCATGACACCATGATCTCCATCATAATGTCTTCTTCAAGTTGTCTCTTTATCTATTACTTCTACTACTATGGCTAGCGCTTTATCAATAAAGTAAAATAATTACATGACGTTTATGTTGACACGCAGGTCATAAATAAATAAAGACAACTCCTATGGCTCCTGCCGGTTGTCATACTCATCGACATGCAAGTCGTGATTCCTATTACAAGAACATGATCATCTCATACATCACATATATCATGCATCACATCCTTTGGCCATATCACATCACAAAACACTTGCTGCAAAAACAAGTTAGACGTCCTCTAATTGTTGTTGCAAGTTTTTACGTGGCTGCTATAGGATTCTAGCAAGAATGTTTCTTACCTACGCCAAAACCACAACGTGAATTGCCAATTTCTATTTACCCTTCATAAGGACCCTGTTCATCGAATCCGATCCGACTAAAGTGGGAGAGACAGACACCCGCCAGCCACCTTATGCAACTAGTGCATGTCAATCGGTGGAACCAGTCTCACGTAAGCGTACGTGTAAGGTCGGTCCGGGCCGCTTCATCCCACGATGCCGCCGGATCAAGATAAGACTAGTAACGGCAAGTAAATTAACAATATCGACGCCCACAACTGCTTTGTGTTCTACTCGTGCATAGTAACTACGCATAAACCTAGCTCATGATGCCACTGTTGGGGAACGTAGCAGAATTTTAAAATTTTCTACGCATCACCAAGATCAATCTATGGAGGCATCTAGCTACGAGGGAGAGAGGAGTGCATCTACATACCCTTGTAGATCACGAGCGGAAGCGTTCAAGAGAACGGGGTTGATGGAGTCGTACTCGTCGTGATCCTAGCGCCGAACGGACGGCACCTCCGCGTTCAACACACGTACGGAGCGAGGACGTCTCCCACGCCTTGATCCAGCAAGGAGGAGGGAGAGGTTGAGGAAGAGGGCTCCAACAGCAGCACGACGACGTGGTGGTGGTGAAGCTGCAGTACTCCGGCAGGGCTTCGCCAAGCTCTTACAGAGGAGGAGAGGTGTTGGGGAGGGGAGGGGCCGCGCCTTGGATGTTGTATGCGGCCCTCCCCTTGCCCCTCTATTTATAGGGGAAGGAGGAAGGGGGCCGGCCTCCTCTAGATGAGATCTAGAGGGGGGGGCAGCCAAGGGGAGGGGGCTTGCCCCCGAAGCAACGGGGGCGCCCCCTTTAGGGTTCCCCCCCAACCCAAGGCGCATGGTGAAAGTGCGTTATATCAACTAGAGGGGGGGTGAATAGGCGATTTTTATGAAAGTCTTCAAAACGTGAAGGTTATGAAGACAAACAGTATAGATATGCCAATCACTTAAGCAGCGGAAGTTAGATTACACTAGGCAAGCCATAGTCCAGTATTCAATAGAGTGAAAACGCAAGACAAGTAGCTGCAGTGTAATAAGGATCAGGTAGGAAGAAGTTATGAAGCCAAACAGATCATACAGTTATGTTGTGAAGACAGAAGATAAAGCAAGCATGCAATGGCTTCACAGTGTGTAACAGAAAGTAAAAGGAAGTGAAGATGAAACCAGTGACTCGCTGAAGACAATGATTTGTTGGACCAGTTCCAGTTGCTGTGACAACTGTACGTCTGGTTGGAGCGGCTAGGTATTTAAACCAAAGGACACACAGTCCCGGACACCCAGTCCTGAACACGCAGCTCAGGACACCCAGTCCTCACCGTTTTCTCCTTGAGCTAAGGTCACACAGACCTCGCCCAATCACTCTGGTAAGTCTTCAAGGTAGACTCCCAAACCTTCACAGACTTCGTTCATCGGCAATCCACAATTTCTCTTGGATGCTCAGAACGCGACGCCTAACCGGCTGGAGGATGCACAGTCCTCAAGTGTAATAAGTCTTCAGATCACTCAGACAAGAAGACTTAAGTGATGCCCAATTTACTGTGGCTCTAGGTGGTTAGGGCTTTTCTCCTCGCTAGGAATTTTCTCTCAAAGGCTTCGAGGTGGGTTGCTCTCAAACGACAAAAGCCGTGCACTAAAATCTGAGCAGCCAACCATTTATGGTTGTAGGGGTGGACTATTTATAGCCACTTGGCAACCCGACCTGATTTGTCCGAAATGACCCTGGGTCACTAAGGAACTAACACGTGTACCAACGGTCAGATTTCAAACTCACACGGCAACTTTACTTGGGCTACAAGCAAAGCTGATTTGTCCGTCTCTAGACAAGATTTGCTCTCATAGTCTTCGCTCGAAGACATAGGATTTGAATTAGGCATCACTTCAGTCATCCTGACTAGTTCTCTTGGACCCCACTTAACAGTACGGTGGTTCCTATGACACAACATAAATGAAGTAAAACTACGAAGGATCTAAGTCTTCGAGTTCCATAAGCTTCATAGGGAGTCTTCACATGTCATTGTCTTCAATATGAATATCTTCATAAACCACCATTGTCTTCAATGTCTTCGTACATTTTTACTGGTCATCTCTGGTAGCTAATCCGAATCAATGAGGGACTTCTACCTGTGTTATCCTGCAATTCTCATAAACACATTAGTCCCTCAACTAGTTTTGTCATCAATACTCCAAAACCAACTAGGGGTGGCACTAGATGCACTTACAATCTCCCCCCTTTTGGTGATTGATGACAAACTAGTTGAAGTTTTCAACGGGGAATATGATTTGTGAAATTGTAAAGGAATTGTCTTCATAAGCTGCAAGGGCTCCCCCTGAAGATGTGCATATAAGTAATTTGCTTCTGGAACGCAAATGCACATGGCAGGTTATACTTGTGGAAATCCACTTCACCTTATGATGACAATCCACCATGCATGTAAAAGTATATGAAGAGAATGACATGCATAGTGAAAAATGGACGTCTGCGAAATGATATAAGTGCAGAAATTATCGTCGTACATGCGGAATTTATCTTCGCAAAAACATAGTGGCAAACAAGTAGCAGACGACCATCAAGTTTAAGTGTTACAACTCAAAGAACCAAATGTAGCAAAACGAGAGTTGTAAGCACGAAGCAAAATGTAGCAAAATATAAAGCACCCGCCCATATTGACCCGCTTGAAGACTATAAACATCATATGCTTCTCCCCCTTTTGTCAGTGATGACCAAAAAGGTTTAAGACATAGAGTTTTCTACGCGTTCCCAGGCGCAGCAGGGTCGGTGGAGGCGTTTGGTGGTGCTGAAGAGCTTGGTGTAGGGTCGACGCACGCTGAAGGAGGTGGTGGTGATGTAGCGTCGTCTTCTTCTTCGATAATGCGGGCGGACACGGTGGCAGCAGAGGAAGAGAACTCTGAATCTTCAAGGGACGGAGTTCCGCGCAGCACAGCTCTTCTGGGGGGTGTGGAGTCAAACTTGAATCTCTCTCTGAAGCCATCCTCTTGAAGTTCAGCTTCAGTGCACATCATGGTGAGGCCTTTCCAAGTGCGGCGACAGGTTTCGTGTGTGACGAATGCATTCTTGGTGGCCAGATTTCTGATGCGATTGACGTCTTGCATGATACTTCTCATCTGCCTCTTGAGCCAGTCGTGATGCCTATCTTGCTTTTGGTGAAGAGCCACAAGAAGTTCTCGGTCATTGAGTGCATGAGCGCGTTTCTTGGGTCTCGGTGCAGCTGTGCTGTTAGTGGCTTCAGTTGATGCAGGGGCACGTGTGGTGCCAGCCATTGGATACACTCTTGAGATGGCTTCAACACCTTCATCATTCTGAGTGAAGCTCTGGTGTTCTGCATTCTGAAGATTTAATGGTTGCTTGGCAGGCTCAGGATATATTGCTTCAGCAGAGGTGTCCACATCGGTAAGAAGATCCTATGGTTGCGGGCTGAGGGTTGATAGGAGATAGCAGAGTGAAGCTTGATCAACCTCATAACCCAAGGAGCATAAAACTTCAAACCAAAGAGATATGAGCCAGACGCTGCAGGTTGGCGTATAAAGAGATCATGTGCGTTGAAGCATTTGCCATGCAGGATACAGAAGATGAGAGTCTTCATGGCACCTTCAACCTTGGCATATGGAGAGTGCCCCTTAATGGGCCATAGAGTCCGCCTGACGATGTGATATATGGTTCTGGGCAGGTACTCTAAGTCTTCAACGAAGAACTCAGTTGGATAAGGTGCATCATGAGGCAATGGCTTCATCATTGAGAGCATCTGACTCATATTTGGCTCAGGTCGCTGGAATATGCTCGCAATTGCTTCAGCATGGAGTTGGCAGCCTTCTTCGAAGAGTTCGCCAGGAGTGGGTAGGCCGGTAAGCTCAATGATATCAAATGCATTAGCTTCATGATGGACATTGCTGGTCATCCACTCCAGGACCCAAGTCTTCGGATCTCTGTTATAGCCTTTGATATGCAGGGTGGCATAGAACTGGAGCAGAAGCTCTTCATTCCAGTGCTCTTCATCGGTGATAAACGGCAGCAGACCCACTTGCTTGAAGCAATCCAGTGCTTCTTCCAGACCAGGCAGACCAGCAACAGCTTCAACCTCAAGGCGCTGGTGAGGAAAGATGCGGCCTTGGTTGTAGAGGGTGCATGAATAATAGCTGCGTTGTGGGTAGCTCCAGAACCTATCTGATACAATCCGTTCCCTTCAATAAGGGTTCTTAGAGCTGTTGAAGAATGTGTTATCTGCCCTGAAGCTGTTGATGTTGAAGGAGCCAGGAGCTGATGCAGGACCTGGGAACCTTGGCAGTTGTGGGATCGGCTTCTGGACCTGGGGCCTGTGCGCAACATGATAGTTGAATTGTGGACCGGCAGCAGACTCAGGCACAGAAGGTTCAGGTGCAGTAGCTTCAGTGTCTCTTGAAGCTGTTGTTGGGAAGGGCTCCACAATTGCTTCAGTGTTGGTTGTGGCAGCCTCAACGTTTTCAGCCTCAACACGTATAGTGAGAGGGACGGATTCTGGTACGTTCTCCTGGAAAACTGGTTCTTGTTGGTGCGGGGGAGATGGAGCTTGAGGTTCTTCTTCAATATCTTCGGCAGATGCAGCCGGAATGTGGTCAGCAGCCGGAGCCCTTGGCCCTTTGCGAAGCCTACGGAATGTAGGCGACGCTGGTGGAGTTGCAGTGGGCTGGGGCTCATTATCTTCCTCCTGTGGGCGATCTGCCCACGATGCATCTTGTGTGATTGGTGTCAATGGACGACCAATGCTGATCATTTCGCTTGTCTCAAGCTGAGGAAGGGCTGTATCATCTTGTACATTGTCTTGGAGACCAATGTCTTCAGCAGCGTTGGGGTCGGCTGCTGGAATGTCTTCAGCTTGCGGAGCCTCTGTGAAAGCAGGCTCATGTACTTTCATCTGACGATCTTCGTCAGGATAGCGGACGGAGAGGGGTTCGACTATCAAGGGCTCTGTGGGAGCAGCCCGAGATTTCTTGGTCTTGCGCTTCTTGATGGTGGGGTCAGAAGGAGAGGCTTCAGAGTGTTTCCTCTTCCTAGCTTCAGCCTCTGCAGTCCGTGTCTTCTTGAGCTCTGAGGTGGTTGATCGACTCTTTGGCTTCGAGCCAGTCGTAGCAGTGGGGAAGACAATCGGAACAGCTTCTTGCCTTGGTGCCTCTGGTTCAGCCACAACAGGCTTCTTCTTTTTCTTTGCAGCCATCCTGGGGTCGATGCCGGGACGCCCAAGTGCCTTGCGCTTCTTGGCCTCATTGTAGGCCTGCACACAACGATCAGCCAAAGTCTTCATTCGCTCCCGCGAACCCTGAGCTTCTGCACGTTTCTTCAGAAAGTTTTCCTTTAACTCATGCAGCATGATCTTGAAGTCCTTGACTTCTTGGACGCTGAGCCTGGCCATATTCTTCTTGAACTGAGCCTTTTCATAATCAATTTTCTGCTTCAGTTCAACAATGCGCTGGGCAATTGCAAGTTCTGAAGCAATATCGCCTTGGAAGGCAACGCTGAGGCCAATGGGCAGCTGCAGATCATCGAAGCTGATATTTGGTGTAGCAAACCACTCATCGATGAAGTTGTGGATGATTGCTACATCAAACATAGGCAGATTGTTGAAGATTTCAGCCTCCTCCTTGCTCTTGATGAGCTGCTCAAGAGCGTCATCTCCAAGATCTTCATCGCTTGAAAGATCAATGGTTTCACAGCGCAGAATGGCAGCAGCTGTGAGCTCTTTGCCTGTGTGTGGCTGAGGCTTCTTGGCTTCTTGGGGCTTGGAGACTCATGATAAGTCTTCAGACTGCACACTGGCTTTAGGAGGTGCACTTGCCAATGGCTTCGCTCTGGAGATTTTGGGAGAAGCGGCTGGCTTTGAAGCTTTTGGCTTCTTTGTCTGCTTCGGCTTCGATGTAGCAGGAGCGTCATCAGACTCAGTGTCTGCTGGAGGGTCGTTCACGGTAGTCCCTTGGACTAGAATGCGAGTGATGAGGCCTGCGAGATTGGCATACGGCCCGATGATATTGGGATCGGCGTCGCGTGTGCCATCTGCCCTTGGTTTAGAGGGACCAGGGTTGAAGTCCAACCCCAGCTCCTTCTTGTTTTGCTTCGCAGAGTTCTGAGCAAATTGGAAGTTGCGCTTGAATAGATTGTCATCGCGACACCAGAGAAGTGACAACGGATGAGCATCAGCAGGCTGCGGTCCTCTGACCATGCATGGATAGAAGCCTTGAGCAATGGCTTTGTCTCTGGACCAGGGTATGAGATTTTTGTATAATACGTCTCCCCACGGTCTTGTGATGGCGCACTTTTCTGCATATTCCTCAGTGACGAAGCGGTATTGGAACCCCTGCTCTGCCCAATATCTTCGAATCCATTGGATTCATGTCTTGCGCTGACCATAGCTCTCTTCAGGATCAGTTTTGTACATTTCTGCCAATTCATCAAGCAGATCTTTGGACGTTTCACCGCGTATCTGTCTGCCTCCCTTCCTGGCAGCTGTTTCTGAAGCCATGAATCTTAACTTGGAAGGCTTCAAGATGTTCAAGGTCTTCGAAGGCTTCCTTTTGCTTGACCAACAAGAACTGGCTTCAGGAGAATTGATGTGACGCTGTAAGAACTCTGCAAATGAATGCAGACTATGAGAACCAAAAGATTCTCCCACGGACATGTACCTGTGACAGCATTAAGGTGCGAGGGAAGGGGAAGAGGTCATATGCATTCTCAGAAGATTTTGAAGATAAATCAGTTTAGAAGATATTGACCTCATCATGCGAAGACATGCACTTATAGAAAAGAAGTTGGTTCCAGATTTGTACGAACCCATAGATCAGTACAAGTGAGGAATCTAACTACTTCATGAAGCACACGTGAATATACTAGGCAAGTTATGAGATGCAGACTGAGACAGTTCTAACTTGTGTGAATAGAAACTTCTTATGGCAGAAAGTGACCGAACTATAGGATCAAACGAGGCTGTAAAAAGAGGTTTTATTTACCACACTTGGAACTGCTAGACGGAGTGGGAGATGAGGCCGAGCAGTTCGATCCTCTGTGCCCTAACTTGGCGACGGAAGACACCTACGGCGACGGCGGAGAGAGTGATGTCCGCGGTCGGCGTGAAAACAGTGTCGGAGAGGTTGCGGCAGTGAAGTGCTTCGTCGCTGGCGTCGTCGAGAGCTAGCGTTGGCGCTAGGGTTCGTGCGAGGGTGGAAGAAGAGATAATGACCGCAGTGAATCGTGTATTTATAGGGATAGAGGCGGCACTGTGCTATTGCTCAGGTGCCCCTGGCGATTCGCATCTGAACAGCACGTGGCCATCATGCGGTATTTTGGGGGCAGTTCCACATCCCACGCACGCCTTGACTGTCGGGAGTCATTCCTACTTCTCCGGATTTCTTGTTGATGAAAAAGCATTGAAAACGGTTTTAAAGTTTGTCTATGTGTCTTCTGCTGACAAGGATGCAGTGAAGACATTCGACAGTTTCAATAGAATGCATACGACTTGGAGAGATAGAGTTTGAGGTAGGAAGCATAGATAGGTTAGGGTCCGATCACATTCACTTAGTTCAAAAGATTCAAACAAGAAGACATAGCTATAAGTGAATGTTGTAGAGGACAGAACACCAGTACACACACACACACACACACACACACACACATATATATATATATATATATCTATGTGATTAACGCAGTGAAGATAATCAGGAAGACAAATTGATTGAAGGCAAACCAAATGTGAAGACATTGCGAGGTAACGCCATGAGTGAAACACTTCAAATAGAATGTTTGGTGGTGGCGTTACCCACCGTATAGGAAGTATTAGACTTAGACACGACGCACAATTATCGTCGCGCTCCGAAGTCAAATTCCATGTTAATGTATTCACACTTAGAATGTATGTCTTCATTGATTGAAGATATACGTTACTTCGTGTGTTGCACATCTAAGCCATCAACATGCATAAGTGTTAGGATGTGTGCCTGCTCACAGGACATTTGAGGATTCCAAGATATTTAGCTCACACCGTAACTTGCAAAATCTCTTCTCATCCAAGGGCTTGGTGAAGATATCTGCCAATTGCTCTTTAGTGTTGACGTGTATGATATCTATATCTTCCTTTGCAACATGATCTCTGAGAAAATGATGACGAATTTCAATGTGCTTTGTCTTCGAGTGCTGAACTGTGTTGTTGGCGATCTTGATGGCGCTTTCGTTGTCGCAGTAAAGTGGCACTTGCTTCAGATGAATGCCATAATCCTTGAGGGTTTGCTTCATCCATAGAAGCTGAGCGCAGCAGGATCCAGCAGCAATGTATTCAGATTCAGTAGTGGAGAGAGATACACAGTTCTGCTTCTTTGAAGACCAACATACAAGTGATCGGCCCAGAAAGTGACATGTGCCTGACGTGGACTTCCGATCAACCTTGTCACCAGCATAATCAGCATCCGAGAATCCAACCAGATCAAACTCTGAGCCCTTTGGATACCATAACCCTAGAGTTGGGGTGTGAGCCAAATATCGAAGAATTCGCTTCACCGCTAAGTGATGCGACTCCTTTGGTGCCGCTTGGAATCGAGCACACATGCAAACACTAAGCATAATATCTGGCCTAGATGCACATAAATAAAGCAAAGAACCAATCATGGAGCAGTATACCTTTTGATCGAACTCTTTACCATTGTCGTCAGGACCCAGATGATGTTTGGCTGGCATTGGTGTTGTGAAACCTTTGCAGTCTTGCATACCGAACTTCTTCAGGCAATCTTTGAGATACTTCTCTTGAGATATGAAGATGCCATTGCGTTGTTGCCGTATCTGAAGACCGAGGAAGAATTTTAGCTCCCCCATCATAGACATCTGATATTGCTCTTGCATCATATATCTGAACTCCTCACTGTACTTCTGATTGGTGCAGCCGAAGATAATGTCATCCACATATATTTGGCACACAAACAGTTCACCATCATATGTCTTCGTGAAGAGAGTGGGATCTAGGGAGCCAGGTATGAAGCCTTTGCTCTTCAGGAAGTATTTGAGTGTGTCATACCAGGCCCGAGGGGCTTGTTTGAGGCCATATAGTGCCTTATTGAGCTTGTAAACCATGTCAGGATGTTTCGGATCTTCAAACCCAGGTGTTTGTGCAACATACACTTCTTCTTCAATCTTGCCATTGAGAAAGGCACTCTTCACATCCATTTGATATAAAAGTATGTTATGATGATTTGCATAGGCCAGCAGTATACGGATGGCTTCAAGTCTGGCCACAGGAGCAAATGTTTCATCGAAGTCAATGCCTTCCACTTGAGTATATCCTTGAGTAACGAGACGAGCCTTGTTTCTGACAACTTGACCATGCTCATCTTGCTTGTTGCGGTATATCCATTTGGTGCCTATTATGTTATGCTTCCGTGGATCAGGACGCTTAACCAATTCCCATACATTATTCAGCTCAAACTGATGAAGCTCTTCTTGCATTGCTTGAATCCACTCAGGTTCCCTAAAAGCTTCTTCAACTTTCTTGGGTTCTGTGATTGAGACGAATGCGAAGTGTCCGCAGAAATTTGCCAGTTGAGTTGCCCTTGAACGAGTCAGTGGACCAGGTGCATTGATGCTGTCAATTATTCTGTCAATCTGCACTTCATTGGCAACATGAGGATGTATGGGTCGAAGACTTTGCTCTTGCTGATCTATATTGTCGTGGGGAGGAATGTCTTCAGGTTGAGCATTGTCTTCATGTGGATCAGGTGCTGAGATGATAATTTCTTCTTCGGGATGAGCTTCAGAGGGTATAATTTCTCCAGTTCCCATTAGCTTGATTGATTCACTGGCTGGAACTTCATCTAGCACATCTGGCAGTTGCTCTCTTTGTGAACCATTGGTCTCATCGAACCGCACATCCACTGTTTCAACCACTTTGTAGTGAAAGAGATTGAAGACTCTGTAGGAGTGCGAATCCTTTCCATATCCAAGCATAAAGCCCTCATGTGCTTTTGGTGCAAATTTTGAGGTGTGGTGTGGGTCCTTGATCCAGCATCTTGAGCCAAATACTCTGAAGTAACTGACATTTGGCTTCTTGCCAGTTAGAAGTTCATAAGATGTCTTGTTCAGAAGCTTGTGAAGATAAACACGGTTGATTGTATGGCATGCAGTGTCAATGGCTTCAGGCCAGAATTTTCTTGGAGTCTTGTACTCATCAAGCATTGTTCTGGCCATCTCAATGAGTGTTCTGTTCTTGCGTTCGACGACGCCATTCTGTTGTGGCGTGTACAGAGCTGAGAATTCATGTGTGATGCCCAAGGTATCCAGATATGTATCAAGGCCAGTGTTCTTGAATTCAGTGCCATTGTCACTTGTGATGTGCTTTATCTTGGCGCCATAATTGTTCATAGCCCGATTTGCGAAGCGTCTGAAGACATCCTGCACTTCAGTCTTGTAAAGGATTATGTGCACCCAAGTATATCTAGAGTAATCATCAACAATGACAAAGCCATAGAGGCAAGCAGTAGTGGAAAATTTTGAGTAGTGAGTGGGACCAAAGAGATCCATGTGAAGCAGTTCGAAGGGTCGAGTAGTGGTCATGATTGTCTTCGAAGGATGTTTTGCCCTTATCATCTTCCCTGCTTCACAGGCACCGCATAAGTGATCTTTCTTGAACTTGACGCCCTCGATGCCTATGACATGCTTCTTCTTCGCAAGGGTGTGGAGGTTCCTCATGCCAGCATGCCCAAGCCTCCGATGCCAAAGCCAGCATTCTGAAGCCTTTGCCAGAAGACATACTGCAAGCTGTGGCCCTGCTGAGAAATCTACCACGTACAAATCATCTTTCCGATACCCTTCAAACACTAGAGACTTGTCAGATTCCATTAGTACCAGGCAACGATATTTTCCAAAAATTACAATCATGTTCAAATCGCAAAGCATTGAGACA
This sequence comes from Triticum monococcum, assembly GCA_034509565.1. Taxonomy (NCBI): domain Eukaryota; kingdom Viridiplantae; phylum Streptophyta; class Magnoliopsida; order Poales; family Poaceae; genus Triticum; species Triticum monococcum. The sequence goes on along the minus strand of CM067845.1, from coordinate 87,306,555 downwards.
GACATTAAGTTGAAGCCAAGGGATTCAACAAACATGACTTTATCCATGTGTTGATCCTTTGAGATTGCAACTCTACCTAGACCCAATACCTTACTTTTACCAGTGTCAGCAAATGTGATGTGGCTCTTGTCAGATGGACGTAAGGTTGAGTCCATAAAAAGACTTCTTTTGCCAGTCATGTGATTTGTACACCCACTGTCAATAATCCATTCTGAAGACTCTGAAGACGCTGGTGTCGTACCCTATAGTGCAGTTAGGGGGATAGGCTTCACGAAGAGTATTGTGAAGCAAAAACATTTGACGAACCAGTGGGTTATGAAAACTTAGATCCAGGTTAGGACTAATAGGGAGAGTAGCATGCGATTCAGGTACGAAATACATAGTGATGCCATTTGGGCATTTGATCTTGTGCCCCACAAGATTTTTAAGGTCCCCAGCAATAGCGTCAGAAGATTTTGGTTTTCTGTTGGAGACCTTTCCCTGCAAAAGAGAGTTAAGCTTTCTTAACCACCCACATCTTCAAGGGTGGCTTACAAGCAATAAGTCTAAGTGCAGCATCTGAGAATTTTGGCTTTGGAGCCCTAGCAAACAGTCTAGCAGGCGGGCAATAGTACTCATAAGAATAGGCAGAATAGTTCTTGGTCATATGAGCATGACGGTTTGAAGAACCGCTGTCATATGCCTGAGCATGGTTTCCCTGCAAAACATTTGCGTTAGTGCGACTCAGGTGAGTCCTCTGCCTGTATGAAGCCTTTGGACCATATGAAGCCTTTGGTCTGAGGTTTGTCTTCTTCATGTGAGGTGTCATGAGGACATTCACCGGAAGATTCTCCAGACACGTTTTGGAACCCAGATCTTCTTCATAGGCGGTCCATTCCTGCAGTTAGTACCAATGTACCTGGCAAATACTTCACCATTCTAATTCTTAAACAGTTTATAGTTTGCATCAAAGGATTCATCAATGATAATAGGATTAGCACAAGTGAAGCCAGATAGATTGGATGGATCTGCTGAGGATTCCTTTGCAGCAACCCATGTGGTTTTGGGGTACTGCTCAGGTTTCCAGTAAGAGCCATCTACATTAATTTTCCTCATGAACCCAACACCCTCTTTCCTAGGGTTTCGGTTCAGAATCTGCTTCTTGAGGACATCACATAATGTCTGATGTCCTTTGAGACTTTTGTACATCCCTGTTTCAAGCAATGTCTTCAACCTAGCATTCTCATCAGCAATTGAAGTGGTATCCTCAGCTGAGGGGTTAGTTACCACTTCAACAGTTGAAGATATTGCAACAGCAGTAGCAGTGGAACATTCAGCAACAGAAGTAGCATTATCATGCTCAATGCATTTAAGGCATGGTGGTTCAAATCCTTCCTGAGCGGAACTGATTTGTTCGGCGCGAAGTGACTCGTTTTCCTTTTGAAGATCTTGATGAGCCGCTCTCAATTTCTCAAGATCTTGCTTCCTTTGAAGATAATCATAGGAAAGCTTTTCATGAGTTGTTGAGAGAGTATCATGACGATCTTCAAGTTCCTGATACTTAACATGAAGATTTTTTATGTCTTCAATTAAGGATTCAGATCGAGTCATTTCAGCACCCAACAGATCATCGCTTCTATCTAACAGTTTTTGAATATGTTCCATGGCTTTCTGTTGTTCAGCGGCAATTTTAGCAAGTGTTTTGTAACTGGGTTTTGAAGCACAATCAGAGTCATCGTCACTGGATGTTTGATAGTGAGTAGTGCGTGTGTTTACCTTGGCACCGCGTGCCATGAAGCAGTAGGTAGGAGTAGAGTCGTCCTTGTCATTTGCATCGGTGTTGGTGATGGAGTCATTGTCTTCAGTGTTGAAGATGGACTTGGCGACGTATGCTGTAGCCAGACTCGCAATGCCGGAATCAGACTCCTCCTCGGACTCCACCTCTGCCTCCTCAGAAGCGGACTCCTCCTCTGAATCCATTTCCTTGCCAACAAACGCACGAGCCTTGCCAGTTGAGCTCTTCTTGTGTGACGAAGACTTGGAGGAAGACTTGGAGGAAGACTTTGAGTATTTCTTCTTCTTCTTCTTGTCGTCAGAGTCATATTCCTTGCTCTTCTTCTTCTTTCTGCTCTCATTGTCCCATTGTGGACACTCGGAGATGAAGTGTCCAGTTTTCTTGCACTTGTGACATGTTTTCTTCTTGTAGTCATGAGCAGAAGCTTCATCATACCTTGAGCTTGATCGTGAAGACTTTCTGAAGCCTTTCTTCTTGGTGAATTTCTGGAACTTCTTCACTAGCATTGCAAGTTCCCTTCCAATGTCTTCAGGATCATCAGAACTGCTGTCAGATTCTTCTTCAGATGAGGACACAGCTTTTGCCTTCAAGGCACGAGTTCGCCCATAGTTTGGACCATAGATATCTCTTTTCTCAGAAAGCTGAAACTCATGTGTGTTGAGCCTCTCAAGTATGTCAGACGGATTGAGTGTCTTGAAGTCTGGACGTTCTTGAATCATCAGGGCTAGGATGTCAAACGAACTGTCAAGTGATCTCAGCAGCGTCTTGACGATTTCATGTTTGGTGATCTCAGTGGCGCCGAGGGCTTGAAGCTCATTTGTGACGTCAGTGAGCCGGTCAAATGTGTGCTGGACATTCTCATTGTAATTTCGCTTGAAGCGGTTGAAGAGGTTGTGAAGAACACTGATTCTCTGATCTCTCTGGGTTGAGTTGCCTTCATTGACTTTGGAGAGCTAGTCCCAGACCAGCTTGGATGTCTTCAAGGCACTCACACGGCCGTACTGTCCCTTGGTCAGATGACCATAGATGATATTCTTGGCAGTAGAGTCCAGTTGAGTGAACTTCTTGACATCAGCAGCAGTGACACCTTCTCCAGCCTTGGGAACACCGTTTTCGACGACATACCGTAGGTCGACGTCAATGGCTTCAAGATGCATGCGCATCTTATTCTTCCAGTAGGGATATTCAGTTCCATCGAAGACGGGGCACGCAGCGGAGACTTTAATTATCCCTGCAGTCGACATAGCTAAAACTCCAGGTGGTTAAACCGAATCACACAGAACAAGGGAGCACCTTGCTCTGATACCAATTGAAAGTGCGTTATATCGACTAGAGGGGGGGGGGTGAATAGGCGATTTTTATGAAAGTCTTCAAAATGTGAAGGTTATGAAGACAAACAGTATAGATATGCCAATCACTTAAGCAGCGGAAGTTAGATTACACTAGGCAAGCCATAGTCAAGTATTCAATAGAGTGAAAACAAAAGACAAGTAGCTGCAGTGTAATAAGGATCAGGTAGGAAGAAGTTATGAAGCCAAACAGATCATACAGTTATGTTGTGAAGACAGAAGATAAAGCAAGCATGCAATGGCTTCACAGTGTGTAACAGAAAGTAAAAGGAAGTGAAGATGAAACCAGTGACTCGCTGAAGACAATGATTTGTTGGACCAGTTCCAGTTGCTGTGACAACTGTACGTCTGGTTGGAGCGGCTAGGTATTTAAACCAAAGGACACACAGTCCCGGACACCCAGTCCTGAACACGCAGCTCAGGACACCCAGTCCTCACCGTTTTCTCCTTGAGCTAAGGTCACACAGACCTCGCCCAATCACTCTGGTAAGTCTTCAAGGTAGACTCCCAAAGCTTCACAGACTTCGTTCACCGGCAATCCACAATTTCTCTTGGATGCTCAGAACGCGATGCCTAACCGGCTGGAGGATGCACCGTCCTCAAGTGTAATAAGTCTTCAGATCACTCAGACAAGAAGACTTAAGTGATGCCCAATTTACTCTGGCTCTGGGTGGTTAGGGCTTTTCTCCTCGCTAGGAATTTTCTCTCAAAGGCTTCGAGGTGGGTTGCTCTCAAACGACAAAAGCCGTGCACTAAAATCTGAGCAGCCAACCGTTTATGGTTGTATGGGTGGACTATTTATAGCCACTTGGCAACCCGACCTGATTTGTCCGAAATGACCCTGGGTCACTAAGGAACTGACACGTGTACCAATGGTCAGATTTCAAACTCACACATCAACTTTACTTGGGCTACAAGCAAAGCTGACTTGTCCGTCTCTGGACAAGATTTGCTCTCATAGTCTTCGCTCGAAGACATAGGATTTGAATTAGGCATCACTTCAGTCATCCTGACTAGTTCTCTTGGACCCCACTTAACAGTACGGTGGTTCCTATGACACAACATAAATGAAGTAAAACTACGAAGGATCTAAGTCTTTGAGTTCCATAAGCTTCATACGGAGTCTTCACATGTCATTGTCTTCAATATGAATATCTTCATAAACCACCATTGTCTTCAATGTCTTTGTACATTTTTAGGGGTCATCTCTGGTAGCTAAACCAAATCAATGAGGGACTTCTACCTGTGTTATCCTGCAATTCTCACAAACACATTAGTCCCTCAACTAGGTTTGTCGTCAATACTCCAAAACCAACTAGGGGTGGCACTAGATGCACTTACACATGGGCCCAAGGGGGGGATGCGGCCAGCCCATGTAGGGCTGGTTCCCTTTCCTCTACAGCCCATTAGGCCCTCTGAGAGAGGTGGCCCCTCCCGGTGGACCCTCGGAACCCCTCCGGTGGCCCCGGTACAATACCGATATGCCCCACGAACCTTTCTGGTGACCGTATGCCAACTTCCTACATATAAATCTTCACCTCCGGACCATTCCGGAACTCCTCGTGACGTCCGGGATATCATCCGAGACTCCTAACAACATTCGGTAATCACATACAAGTCTTCCTAACAACCCTAGCGTCACCGAACCTTAAGTGTGTAGACCCTACGGGTTCGGGAGACATGCAGACATGACCGAGACGACTCTCCGGTCAATAACCAACAGCGGGATATGGATACCCATGTTGGCACCCACATGCTCCTCGATGATCTCATCGGATGAACCACGATGTCGAGGATTCAATCAATCCGTATACAATTCCCTTTGTCAATCGGTACGTTACTTGCCCGAGACTCGATCGTCGGTATCCCAATACCTTGTTCAGTCTCATTACCGGCAAGTCACTTTACTCGTACCGTAATGCATGATCCCGTGATCAACCACTTGATCACATTGAGCTCATTATGATGATGCATTACCGAGTGGGCCCAGAGATACCTCCCCGTCATACGGAGTGACAAATCCCAGTCTCGATTCGTGCCAATCCAACAGACACTTTCGGAGATACCTGTAATGTACCTTTATAGTCACCCAGTTACGTTGTGACGTTTGGTACACCCAAGGCACTCCTACGGTATCCGGGAGTTGCACAATCTCATGGTCTAAGGAAATGATACTTGACATTCAGAAAAGCTACAGCAAACGAACTACATGATCTTTGAGCTATGCTTAGGATTGGGTCTTGTCCATCACATCATTATCCTAATGATGTGATCCCGTTATCAATGACATCCAATGTCCATAGTCAGGAAACCATGACTGTCTTTTGATCAACGAGCTAGTCAACTAGAGGCTCACTAGGGACGTGTTGTGGTCTATGTATTCACACATGTATTACGATTTCCGGATAACACAATTATAGCATGAACAATAGACAATTATCATGAACAAAGAAATATAATAATAACCATTTTATTATTGCCTCTAGGGAATATTTCCAACATGCTCCGCGCTGGCCGTTGACACTGTCCCCCAATGACTATGCTCACGGGCAGTGAAAGCACTTAGCTCTGCGCTCGTGGGAAGACAAGAGGACTAGCTAGGTGCCGGATGCAGCCATTTGCTTTTGACCACTTTTCTATAGCTCAGACTTGCAGCTTTTGATCTTGAATTTGAAGTTGCATTTCCATTGGCAATCATGGGGGGCATCCTTTCTCGTTCATGTTGATTTCATGAGTTTCTGGATTCGTGTTTTGTTTGAGGTTGGCATCTGCTACCTCCCCCCTGCCGAGCACGTTGCGAGAGGGGGCTGGCAGCGCCATACACGCACTACACGCACACCTTGCCATTACTGGCACTCACTTCTCGGGAGACCCTCTCGGGTGGACCGGCTGACCTCTCAGTATACCAAAACTTCGTGAGCTTGCAAGGGGACTCCCCCAGGAGAAGTTCACAGCTTCCAAATCAGTTTTAAGCCCGGCTAAACCAAAGTAAGTTACGACATCAAGCCCGCAAGGGGAGTCGTGAGCACCCATAAGCACGCTTTAAGCCAAGCCTAAGGAATGAAGTGGTAGTCTATTTACATGAGGGGCTCCCCCTCTCCAAAATGCTCTTACATTGTGAGGGGCCATGAGGGAGTCCTGGATTAGGGGGTATCCGGACAGCCGGATTATATCCTTTGGCCGGACTGTTGGACTATGAAGATACAAGATTTAAGACTTCGTCTCTTGTCCGGATGGAACTCTACTTGGCATGGAAGGCAAGCTAGGAAGTACGAATATGGATATCTCCTCCTTTGTAACCAACCTTGTGTAACCCTAGCCCCCTCCGGTGTCTATATAAACCGGAGGGTTTTAGTCCGTAGGACAACATACAATCATACCATAGGCTAGCTTCTAGGGTTTAGCCTCTCCGATCTCGTGGTAGATCAACTCTTGTAATACTCATATCATCAAGAATAAATCAAGCAGGACATAGGGTTTTACCTCCATCAAGAGGGCCCGAACCTGGGTAAAACATCGTGTCCCCTGCCTCATGTTACCATCCGCGTTAGACGCACAGTTCGGGACCCCCTACCCGAGATCCGCCGGTTTTGACACCGACATTGGTGCTTTCATTGAGGGTTCCTCTGTGACATCGCTGTAAGGAAGGATGCCTCATCTCATTGTTAAAAACAACATTACCACCGGGGAAGCTCTGGCTGTCGGCCAAACTCTCCGGCTAGGCAGTTTTGTCATGACTGCCTGTTCGGCCGCTGCACCGACGATGACTTCTCGGGTCATCAAAAACAGCCTCCATGTCGGCTCGGAATTCGCCGAGCAGATGGATCCAATGGAGCTCTCTTCCCTAAACGAACTCTTGGATCGCATTGCCGCCTTAGGAGTCGCTATCGACTATGATCGGATTGGGCTTAAACCCAATCAAAGGGAGATTAACTCTCCATCGGTCACCCATCACGTTGCAATGGTGGAGGAACAATGTGGCAACTCTTCTCTATTTTGAGGACTAACTATGTCCGGATTCCTGAGCTCTCCTAGCCGGATACCCGCTTACGGGAGGACATCACCCAAGCCCTGAACCTAGAATTAGGAAGCGGGCCAGACTTATCGGGCAACACTCCGGAACCCGAACTTCCATGATTGGAAACTCCTCGGCCCCTGGGTCTCAGATCGGGTAGGGGTTCGGACTCAAATCCACCCACCCACCCAGACATAAACGATCTTTCCCACATTAGGCAAGAGCCCCATGAAACAATATATCATTATTGGGCCAGATTCCTCCTTGTGATGAACAAGGTTAAGTACTATCGTGAGGAAGATGCAGTCTCACTTTTCTGCAGTAATTGCATGGACAAGGGAATCCTTAACGCCTTAAGTCGCCGTGACATATCACGCTTCGCTGACTTGGCGTCCATAGTACGAAAGTACTGTGCGATGGAAAGCGGCTGGAAAACCAAAACGAAATTTTGGGATAATCTGGCTCCGAATATACACCCAGTACAAAGTAAAAGGGTGCACTATCATAAGACACCCGAGCTAGTTGCATGGAACCGTACTGGAGGGATGGCTTAACGGACCCTACAAAATTCATAGTACAGCGGATACAATACCAACGCACAGCCTTAGAGCATGTTGGATACTCCGGAAGGTGGCCAAAAGTGGTGAGGATCTTCCTATCCCAAATGCCACAGAGCACCATCCCGTGGATAACAATACGATGTTAATAGTCTTTGAGACCTTCGCGTCAAATAATAGGCGCAAGCGAACACTCCCCAGCATGGCCGAAATCTGCCACGTAGCAGCAATAAATCAATGGAGTGACACGGCTATTACCTTCAATGCCAGTGACGAACCTAAATTCCGAACAGCCCGAGCACCAGCCGCACTGGTCCTCAGTCCAATTGTGGACGGCTTTCCACTCACCAAAGTACTCATGGACGGCGACAGTGGATTAAACCTCATCTATGAGGAAACTCTTCAAAAAAATGGAAATAGACTGGAACCGCATTGAGCAAAGTAGCACAACCTTCAGGGGAATCATACCCAGTCAGGAGGCATGATGTGCTGGGAAAATCACACTAGATGTGGTATTCAGTACGCCAGAGAAATATAGGTCCGAAGAAATTACATTCCAGGTGGCCCCGTTCAGCAGTGGATACCACGCACCTTTTAGGACGTGAGGCGTTCACGATCTTCCAAGCCGTACCCCATTATGGGTACATGAAGCTCAAAATGCCCGGGCCCAACGGAATCATCACTCTCGCCAGTGATCCGGACACAACATTCCGCGTCGAAAACAAAACAGCCGCACTGGCCCTCGAGGCATTATCCGAAACCCTCTCGGCCGAGGAATTAACCACGCTACGCTCCATAGTGGACAGGGACGACGTGATCCTCGATAAGAGATCCAAGTCCACCTCTTTTAAACCAGCGGATGAAATAGTCAAATTCCAAGTCCACCCAACGGACCCTACAAAAACAGCCTCCTTCGGGGCACAGTTAAACCCGGCCGTGGACGCCGCACTACGAGAGTTCCTACGCGAAAATTGGGACATGTTCGCCTGGCATCCCTCAGACATGCCAGGGATGCCATGCAGGCTGGCCGAGCATAGCCTCAATATCCTAAAGGGATTCAAGCCGGTCAAGCAAGCTCTTCGGTGTTTCTCCGAACCTAAGAGACAAGCCATGGGAGAGGAATTAGCCAAGCTATTGGAGGCCGGATTCATCAGAGAAATAAAACACCCGGACTGGCTGGCAAACCTGGTGATGGTACCAAAGAAGGATAAATCCTGGCGCCTTTGTGTCGATTTCAAGGACCTCAATAAAGCTTGCCCAAAGGATCCCTTCCCCCTCCCCCACATCGATCAAATTATTGATGCTACCGCAGGACACGAGTCATTGTTTTTCCTCGATGCATACTCCGGTTACCACCAAATCAAGATGGCGGAGTCCGACCAAGCCGCAACGGCATTCATCACAGCATACAGTCCCTTCTGTTTCAACACAATGCCTTTTGGGCTCAAAAACACCGGCGCAACATATCAGCGCATGATTCAGACATGTCTGGAGAAACAAATTGGCAAAATAGTAGAGGCATATGTAGACGATGTGGTCGTCAAAACCAAACACGTCGACTCTTTGATAGATGACTTGAGGCTCACATTCGACAACCTCCGAACATACGACATCAAGCTCAATCCGAAAAATGCGTTTTCGGCGTACCAGCCGGAAAGCTCCTGGGTTTCATTGTCTCCAGTAGAGGTATTGAAGCTAATCCGGCCAAAATCTGAGCTTTGTCATAGTTGGCTACCCCAACAGACCTCAAACAAATCCAGAAGTTAACTGGATGCCTGGCGGCTCTAAGCCGCTTTATCTCCCGCTTAGGAGAAAAGGCTTTACCCCTTTATCGCCTCCTTCGGCGCACCGAACACTTCGTGTGGACGGACGCGGCCACAACCGGATTGGAAGAAATAAAGGCCATTTTGGCAACCAACCCGATCCTGGTCGCGCCAAACGTCAGTGAACCAATGCTGTTGTACATTGCGGCAACTCATCAAGTTGTCAGCGCAGTGCTCGTCGTCGAACGGGAAGCGGACAGACATAAATTCCCTCTTCAAAAGACGGTATACTATGTATCCACTGTCCTCACTACATGCAAATCACAGTACCCACATTATCAAAAGATAGCCTATGCGGTATTCATGGCATCCCGGAAGCCGTGACACTACTTTCAAGAGTGTTCGATTATAGTAGCCTCGGAAGTGCCACTTAATGATATTATAAACAACCGCGACGCTACGGGCTGGATTGCGAAATGGTCCATTGAGCTCCTCCCGTTCGACATAACATACAAACCTCGATGAGCCATTAAGTCGCAAGTATTGGCCGACTTCGTCGCCGAATGGACGGAGGCCGAACTCCCTAAAGAGTATGGCGCATACTCCAATTGGATCATGCACTTCGACGATTCTAAAATGCTGGCGGGTCTAGGGGCTGGCGTCGTCCTGACGTCCCCAACTGGAGATACCGTTCAGTATGTACTGCAAATGTTATATACAGACTCCAACAACGCAGCCGAATACGAAGCTCTGTTGCATGGTCTTCGGATGGTAGTCTCCATGGGCATTCAACGCCTGGAGGTGCGTGGGGATTCAAACCTCGCAATATCCCAAATAAATGGAGACTTTGACGCCAAGGATCCAAAAATGGTGGCCTACCAAAACACCGTCCTAAAAATGTCAGCTCGGTTCGAGGGGCTCGTATTTGACCATGTGGCTCGGGAAAACAATCAGGCGGCGCCCCCCACAGCCGAATCCGAAATGCGATGCGGTCCCCCCAACATATTTTTGGAGAGGCTGTTCAAGCCATCTGTAGTATGGGAAGGGGACACCGGTAATAATAGTCTGGACCCGGCAAAAATACCCGATACCGAACACTCTGACACAATCGGTGGCTCCGCCACTGAAATAACACCTTCAACCCACGTAATGATGGCCATCATAGCCCCGTGGACAGAACCATTCCTGGCCTACCTAACTAGGCAAGAACTTCCGGAGGACCAAAATGAGGCATGCTGCATAGTGCGGCGATCTAAGGCCTACATGGTCCATGAGGGAGAATTGTATAAAAAAAGCACTATCGGAGTCCTTCAAAGGTGCATCTCCGAAGAGGAAGGGCGGAACCTTTTGGAAGAAATTCACACCGGACTCGGCGGTCACCACGCCGTAGCCCGGGCTCTTGTAAGCAAGGCCTTCCGTACATGATTCTATTGGCCAACGGCTCGGGCAGATGCACAGGACTTGGTCCAACGTTGCGCCGGTTGCCAGCTCTTTGCAAATCAAAGCCACATGCCACCCACCGCCCTCCAAACAATCCCCATTATGTGGCCCTTCGCGGTCTGGGGGCTTGACATGGTTGGACCCCTTAAAGGGGGAACCCACAAGAAAAAAATACTTACTGGTCATGGTGGATAAATTCACCAAATGGATAGAGGCCAAACCTGTTAAAACAGCCGAATCCGGACCGGTGATAGAGTTCATATCCGGGGTCGTACACCATTATGGCGTCCCCCACAACATCATCACTGACAACGACACGAACTTCACTGCCGATGAGGTAAAACTCTGGTGCAGCAAAATGGGCATCAAGCTCGATTATGCTTCAGTCTATCACCCACAAACCAATGGCCAAGTTGAGTGAGCAAACGGTCTTATAATGAGCGGCATTAAACCTAGATTAGTGTGTTCCTTAACAGAATCTAACACGCACTGGGTAGAGGAACTCGACTCCGTACTCTGAGGGCTGCGAACCACGTCGAATCGTAGTACTGGATATACACCTTTCTTTATGGTGTACGATGCAGAGGTAGTCTTGCCCTGTGACATAATTCATGACTCACCTCGAGTGCGCATGTACGAAGAAAGAGAAGCCGAGCTCGATCGGCAGGACAGTCTGGACACCCTGGAGGAGGAGTGCGATGTAGCAAAAGCCCGTTTCACATTTTACCAGCAACAGGCTCGCAGATACCAAAGCAGAGAAGTACGGGCCAAAACTTATAACATTGGCGAACTAGTTCTATGCCTGCCGGATAAGAAAAAGAACAAACTCGAGCCCAAATGGGAAGGTCCCTTCATTATTGACCAAGTTCTGATCGGGGGAGCGTACCGACTGCGGGATGCATCGACTAATCGACTCGAGCCGAACCCATGGAACGCGGCCAGGCTCCGAAGATTCTACGCCTAGAACCGGACTCTATGTTCGTCACCTTCCTCTGTCCATTTTTTGCATATACATTATCTGTCTTGTTTTCCTTTCTTTCTTTCTTTTATTCTTTCTCCAGGCCTTCAAGGGCCAACTTGTGCCTTGCTTGCACATCATAGATGCGCTAGCCGCGCTCATCATACTTGGGGGCTTCTTTCACAGAAGCTTAATTATTTATCTGGGCCTCATGCCCCGCACATGTGTTGTACTTCCGCATGTACCCTTTTTTCGCCATTATATGCATCGATATGACTTAAGTTTTGGCCCAGCTGGGTTGCCTGGCTCTTGTATTTATGCCCTACGTTCCCGTTAATTCGGCTAGGGCATAAGGGGAGCACCTCTGCGATTGTTACTGCCAGGTCAGCCGGATGTGTACCTCAGATTGGGTGAAGCCGAAAGCTAGCATTCTTAAGGGAATATTCGGTCATTGAACAAAAGATGATTTTTATTTTCCATATATGCCCCAGATGTTTTTCCTGCGTTTCCTATCGCAGTCCGGACATGCACTTTAGGGCCTGCTTACCCAGGGAAAGGAACCCTTAACGGAACTATTCTCCCTGGAAGATGTTTCTTACTACCCATGTAATATAACATAACTAGTTTGGCACTTGTCTGTTCAAGCACTAATGACCCCTACGCCTGGTTTCCACGCATACCCCGGTTCTTATATAACCGAGCGGGTATTCGGATACACTCCGTACTATCGGGTCTCGAGGTTGAAGCGAAAAGGCCCGCCATGACAAATGATCTACAATCCGGCTAGAAGGCATTATAAATGTCACTTTAATTACATAGTCATGCAGACCGACTAAATTCCTCTTCTATACCATCCAACAGGTGGTCTAGCATACAATCCTGTTGGGAATACTTTGCGGCTAATTCTACTTGCCCATAAACTAAGCTAACGGGGATCTCTTTTTCCTCGGGCCCCACAGGTCTGACCTCGGCCATGTGATTTGGGTCAGCCTTGGTGTACCACGTCTTCACCATGGCCCATGCTTCTCTGGCACCTTGTCGGCAGGCCAATATCTTCCATAATCAGAAGTGCCGCCGTGCTCCCTTGAGCTTCTCTGTAAGCTCTGCAACGCCTTCTGGCAGGGAGGCGGATGGCCACAAGGCCTGGGCAACACCTTGCATCACCTGCCGAACTTGTTCGTGCAGATGTGAGAGCTCGGATAGAAGATCACCCGCAGACCCGGGCATTTCCTCCCCGGGACGACCCGTCAGCATACCTACAGACATAACGCTGTTAGTCGGCTTCTTCGCCGAACACCTTCAAAAGGATTCGTTCAAGAACTTACTGAAAATGCCGCGCCGAAGCCGCTTATTATCCTTCTTGGAGTCTGCCACCTGGGCTCGAACGTCTTTTAGTTCCACGCTCAGCTTGATATTCATGTCTTGGAGATTGTTTTCTACCGCCTAACCTCAGTCAGCACGCGTTTGCCAGCCTCTAGCTGTCGCACGACATGTTGGTCCTCCGGATTTTCTCCGGATTCATCTGCAACATCTATTGTTAGATCTGCAGCCATGCCGCACACTATATGGTAACCATCATTCTTTAAAGTAAATGTTACCAGCGGGAGACTTTTTCGGTTCCTGCAATGCGGCAACAGCGGCCCGCAGTTGGGTCTTGCATTCCTCCAGCTCCTGTGACAGCCTAGTATTCTTCTCTGTAAGAACCTGCACAAGAAAGATGATCCTTAAATCAGTTCTGCTAACTGTTTCAAGTCTCAGGGGCTACTGGCACATATAAATTGTTAGATTTACTTACCCGTACATCCTTTACATACTGATCCGTGGCTCTAGCTAGACCATCTTGAGCAGCACGGAGGTACGCCTCTCCAGAATTGAAGGCATCAAATGCCTCCGGTGAGAAACAAGCGTCACGGAGTACGGCCCAGCGGCGCCTATGATTCATGGCGCTTTCCACTTCTGAGTTTGTAGCGGATAATCTATCCGCATCCTCTGTAGGGGGATTATCCGGCGCCCGCCCCATATCGTCTTCCACCTCTATGTTCGGTCCTGGCGCCCGACTGGTGGAAGCGTGATTAGCAACATCGTCGGACATATTCCGGCGAGCGTTTTTTCTGTTAAAGAAACACGGGCGTCATTACATTTTGAGAAAGACAACAACCACGAAGCGGGGTTTTTGTTATACCTTTGCACCGGCGTCTCCCTCCTGACCGCCTTCCTTTTTGGCCTACCCGGCATCGGTGCCTCTTGTTGGCGAGTTGCTACGGGTTCGGCAGGGCGTCCCGAATGCCTTCCCTGTAAAAATGCCATATGTATATGGTGGGTGAAGTGTCTAAAAGGGGATCCTAGTTTTTGGAGTTGGGATCTTTGGTTTTTCTTACGTGCGATGCAGGGAGCAGTCCGGGATAGTCGGCAGTAATGGCCACCATGGCATCATCGTAGCTTAACTGATAGAACTGCCGGTCTATCAGCTCCACGAATATAACCAGATCTTCTTCAAGTCCGGAGTTGAGGGCCCGGTTAGGGTCCTCTGGTTGTGGAGAGGGGCTGCTGACCTCCTTTATGGCTTTTCGCAGTTCCTTCCGCAAAGTGGCAAGGTGAATACTTACGACAAAGAATGCGGGAAAAAGGGGAGTAAGGGGATATAACTTACCCAACTTGGAGGATTGTACATGGAGAATCCATCCCGTGGCTTGATGCGGGTGAACTCCTCTTCGTCTCCCTTGAACAATTCAGACAGAACTTTTGCTAAAGCGGCAGCATTGTCCGGACCCTTACGACCGCAGCGGGTGGCATCATCCGCCCCGTTAAAACACCACAAGGTGTGCCCACGATATTGAAGTGGTTGCACTCCCCGCATTATGCAAATCGACATAACTTCGATTACTGTCAATCCTGATTGAGCCAGTGCTTTAATCCGGTTCATCAGATAGAGGACTTCTCCATTGTCTTCCACATGGGGGCTCCGTGGGTGCCAACTTCGGCGTTTCTTCAGAGGAGCATTGTTGAACTCAGGAAGACCCGCCGAACAGGGTCCGGAAGGGGAACGTCCTCCATATAAAACCATTCTGAAGGCCAGTCTTCGAACGACTTCTTTGGGGTACCGGACAGGTATCCAGTACCGGCGAAGCACCATATTTTGGCTCCGCCCACTTGATAAAGTGACCCCCTCTGTGTGCAAGGGACGAGGCAAAATAGCCTTTTCCACAGCTCGAAGTGAGCCTTGCAGCCCAGGAACAACTCGCAGAGAGCATGTCAGGACCCCGATTCCAAGTCACATCATTCTATCCGGTAACACCTCATATCACTTTGCGGCCTCACGCACCGTATCCCACGGGTGTCGCCTTACCATGGCCTTGGACCGTTTGTGCCTTTTGGCTCACGTATATGATAGTGTCGCTAGCATCCATATGACAGAGAACCCGGGCCGACATGGCTAGTCGTGAACCCAAAGCGCCACAGACCAATGGAGACAGGCATACATGAATCACATCAAGCATGTCGGTCATCAGCGAGTGATTCCGGGCTATAGCACTGGGCTAACAGGACTCTGGGGAACCCGGGCTGTAGCAGGCTAGGCAGGACTCCGTATGACACCGCGTGACATTTCCCCGAAGGGAC
Source organism: Triticum monococcum (assembly GCA_034509565.1). Lineage (NCBI taxonomy): Eukaryota > Viridiplantae > Streptophyta > Magnoliopsida > Poales > Poaceae > Triticum > Triticum monococcum. Next base: position 87,291,081 of record CM067845.1, on the reverse strand, counting down.
AGACATAGGAACGACGTGAAACACATGCCGGCCAGTCAAGTGTCCCGAGTAGTAGTGCTGGGCTAGCAGGACTCCAGTGAACCGGGCTGTAGTGGTCTACTATGGCTCGAGGAACACTAGACTACATTTCCCCATAAGAAAGGCTGCCAAGGATAAACAACTAGATAGTCAGATCCCACTCATACCAAGCATTCCAAACATACATACAATATGCCCGATATGAGTACATACAACATGGCATCACAACAAAATTCTACAACTAAAGTACTTTATTTAAAGGCTCCAGAGAGCCATACATAACATGTTCATACAGATAGGGGTCACATGACTCGATACTCAAGTCATACAATCATAAAAGCACATGCAGAAGCAACTAGTCTGAGTACAGACACTAGAAAGAAAGAAGGCTTCTCGAAGCCTGTCTATCTACATAGGGCCCTCCATGGCCAGGATCACCACCTGGGTGACTAGTCACTCGTCAACGTCAAGGTCTTCGTAGAACCCATCAGAGGGGGCGGTGTTGTCGTCTAAAAATAGTAATTAAGCAAACATGAGTACAAAGGTACTCAGCAAGTCTTACAACAAAACCTACTATACATGCTCATTCTCAAGAAGGTGGTGGGGTTATTGCAGCAAGCCAGCTTTGACTCTTGGCTAAGCTATCCTACGGAACTCCACTAGAAAAATAGTTTTCGCACACGAGTCCACTACTCACCAACACAATACTCCATCGGGGATTCTCCCTCGTCATCCTACGAGAGGGCCATCCTCGGTACTCACACTTATCTTGAGTCTTTTAGTAGTAATCGTTAACTTGTCTATGAACTGTATAGGCAACCAAGTAGTCCTTTACCGTGGACGCGGCTATTCAAATAGTTTTATACCCTGCAGGGGTGTACTTCGTCACACATGTTTCCACCACTTAGCGTCTGCACACGACATGCGCTCGGCAGACTGCAAGCGAAAACTGACGTGGGTGTAGACCACGACCTGACTAACCTCACAAGTCTCTAGTCCAAGTTTATCGCCTATTCAGGTTCCATCCACAAGGAAATCCGGCCAGGGTGTCCTCAACGGCCCCAAACGATGTGTGCAGGGTTCTCGAGACACCAAACCGGCGACTCGGTACACCGTGCCATGGTGTATCTATCGCATCATAGCCCACCCCTAGGGTCAGCGCTACGCACGGTCGCTAACACATAACCTACAAACACCAGAAACTAGTTGCAACTCCTGGACAGAGGACGAGATGGGTCAGTAAGTCGAGCAGGGTCATATTTCAGGGCCCAATGTGTGGTAGTAACTGAATCTTAAATCACGCATACAAATCTCAGTTCTTATGGATGGCCTCAATGAAACAACCCACCATGTACTCCTACATGGCCTCTCATCGATACCTTTACCAAAACATGTTCAACAATTCCCTCACATTACCGACATAATCATATCACTCTAGCCCATCACCCGGATGAACCAGACCTGACACAACTCTAAGCATAGCAGGCATAGCAAGGTAGGAATCACATAAATGGCTCAATCAACTCCTACACATGCTAGTGGGTTTCATCTAGTTACTGTGGCAATGACAGGTCATGCAGAGGATAAGGGTTCAACTATCATAGCACACAGCAGTTTGAATCGCGTTGTCTTAATGTAGTAAACAAGAGCAGAAGTGAGAACATGGGTTTGTATCGGAATGATCAATGGGTTGCTTGCATGTTGTAGAGGTAGCAGGGTACTGCCCTTCAGACGGATACTCGGGGTTATCCTCGGAGGCAGAACCTACCACGAAAGACACACCGAACATAATCAACACATGGCAATATGCAACAATATGATGCATGCTATGACATGGCAAGATGAAAGTGTCTTGGCCTAATGCAAGCTAAAACAGAAGGGGATGAACTCATTTGAATCAAAGATTCAATTATTAGCTCATTAAACATGGCCTTATTAGTGCATTAGCTTATTCTGCTTAAACAGCAATGTTAACTTGTTTTGTCATGCATGAAACCATTACAGATGGATATATTGAATTTTTCTGATAATTTTTCATATATAAATCTTTGCATTTGGAGCTATGGTTGCTTTTCTATGATTTTTAGAAGTTTTGACTATTTTCTGGAATTTCCTATTAAAGAATAAATCCAGTAATTGAATTAATGCGTCAGCACTGCGTCACTGTGACGTTAGGGGGTCAAAGGCGCCAGCCCAGGTCAAACCTGACTGGTGGGCCCCATTTGTCAGTGTCTCAGCTAACTAACAGAGTTAGTTAGTGTTTAGTTAGCACTAAACTAGGTTAGTTAGGCCCTGGGCCCACATGTCAATGAGAGAGAGTTAGTTAACGAGGTCATTAACCTCTAACAGAGTGATTAGCTCTAATTAAAACTAATCTAATTTAGTTAGGAGCCGTCCCCACATGTCAGTGACTCAGGCGGGGTCAAACTGGGGTCAAACCCCTAGTCAGCAGGGTCAATCCCGCCGGCGTTGAGTCACCGGCGAGGCCGAGACGGCGAAGATCATCGGAAACGCTGCTCCGGCCACGGTTCGATGCGCGGGTGGGTGCTATGGGTAGCTGGCGGTGTGGCGTATCCAACGGTGGCGTTGGTTGGTGCTGGGGTGGCCGGGAACGATGACAGCGTCGAGCCGGGCGGCGGCCGGAGCTCGGCCATTGGTGGTTTTGCTGCTGCAGCGAGCTAGCGGGGAAACGGACGCACTAGCGAGGTGCTATGAGGTGCGGTGAGTGCTTTAAGCACCCGCGCCTGACCAAATGGTCACCGGAGTGACGCCGGCGTCGAGCTCGTGCGGCGGCGTGCTACGGTGAGCAAGGGGGCGACGTCTACGGCGAGCAAACGAAGCAGAGAAGAGGGGGGTTCGGTAGAGGAGCTCACGGCGGTTGCAGAACGCGTCTCAACGGGCTCGGGGGAGGTCGGACAATGTCGGGGCGTTGCCGGCGATCTCGGTGGACCGAGGAAGAAGAAGGCGTTGGGGTCGGTGCTTGGAGGCGTCCGGCGTCGCGTGAGTCGTCGAGGAGGCGTAGACGATGGAGGCGGAGCTCACGGGCACGTCAGAGAGGCAAGGGGGTAGCTCTGGTGACAACTACGGAGAACGGCGGCGAGGATGGCGCTCGGACATCGCGGGAGAGGGTGAGGGAGACAAGGGGGAGAGAAGTGAGGAGTGCAGGGGGTGCTGGGCGTGTTCATGGCGCTCGGATGGGGACGAGGAGGCAGCAGGAGGTGGAAGCAGGAGGTGGTCGCGGGTGCACGCGCCGGCGACACGCCTCTGCCTACTAGCAGAGGTGGGGGACAACTGGCACAAGCCAGGTGGGCTGGGCCAGCACAGGTGAGGCCCAGGTGGGTTTCTCTCTCTCTTTTTCTTATTTGTTTTCTTTTTCTATTTTTCTGCAACTGTTGGGCTTTATTAAAAATACCTAGACATCTTTAAAAATCCTCAAAATAATCAGGGGCTCTGTTTAGATTATTCCCAACAGCCCACACTTATTTCCAGAATTTTTGAGCATTTAGATTATTTTATAGCATTTAAATGCCCAAATTCAAATACTTATGATTTAATTCAGAAAATCCAGAATGTCCTAGAAAAGAGTGCACCATTTTTGCTAGGGGTTTTAGCCCAATCTAGAAATGATGAACATTTTGTGAAGGGCATTTTGGGTTCATTGAAAATAATTTCAGTAAACCCTAGTTGTCCAAGGGGGGTGCTGGGGGGTTCTTTCATCCCCATTTCAAATTTAAAAGGAATTTAAACATGATGCACACTCTAATGCTTGAACTAACTAGGGTGTGACAGAGCAACATAGCCGTCGATATGTAGAATGGAGGCAGGGGTGAAATTGTGTAATTGGAGTCCGTAGAACTCCAGGAGCCCGCAGAGGAACGGATGAACTAGAAATCTGAGTCCCCTTAATAAATAAGGAACAAGGCAGACCCGTTCCCCCATAGAGGGACAAGGAAAGCTCTCCGCTTGCTCCCCGCCATTGTAGGTGGCAAGCCCGGCTCGAACGGGCACCATATACGCCGGAGGGAGAAATCCCTTAGTCTGCAGTTCGACTAATCGACTGTGTGGGACTGTACACCTCTCCCAATCACCGGGCTTAGGGCTACGGGGGCGGGAGGAGGAGCTGCGGAGGTCGACCATGCTGGAATGTATCTTTCCGAAACACGCTCTGATGGATTCTCGCTGGGGGAGGACGGTATGGATCGGATCTAAGAATCCCCATCCCTTTAATAGACAATTTATTTATCTGGCTAGGGGGGCGAATGTAAAAACGCCCTGGCGCCTCGTATTCATTCTACGCGTGGGAGATAGCCCTTATTGGGCACAGAAGCCAAGAGGTCCAGATATTTATGGGACCGGACACTACTTTACAAACGTTCGAAAGATGGAGAAGAACACGCCTTGCAATGCCGAAGACAACACTGCGTGCCAGACTCATCATCATTGAAGCCTGGTTCGGGGCCTACTGAGGGAGTCCTGGATTAGGGGGTATCCGGACAGCCGAATTATATCCTTTGGCCGGACTGTTGGACTATGAAGATACAATATTGAAGACTTCGTCTCGTGTCCGGATGGAACTCTACTTGGCGTGGAAGGCAAGCTAGGCAGTATGAATATGGATATCTCCTCCTTTGTAACCGACCTTGTGTAACCGTAGCCCCCTTCGGTGTCTATATAAACCGGAGGATTTTAGTCCGTAGGACAACATACAATCATACCATAGGCTAGCTTCTAGGGTTTAGCCTCTCCGATCTCGTGGTAGATCAACTCTCGTAATACTCATATCATCAAGAATAAATCAAGCAGGACGTAGGGTTTTACCTCCATCAAGAGGGCCCGAACCTGGGTAAAACATCGTGTCCCCTACCTCCTATTACCATCTGCCTTAGACACATAGTTCGGGACCCCCTACCCGAGATCCGCTGGTTTTGACACCGACAGGTCGTACCCAAGCTTTTGCGTGCAGGTTCAAAATAAAGGAGCAAGGGCTCAGCCGGACATATCGCTCGCCCCGTCTCCTGAATCTCTTCCGGACAGGCTGCTGGGGCCGTCGCTGTCGCTGTCCTCACCGCCATCAACCACGTCGCCCTCATCTGCCGTGACCCCCACCGCGTCATCATCAAAAGCAAATGCCCTAACCTCAGGCCCTGGGGCAATGGTGGTGGCAAAATCAAAGTCAGGATTGGTATTTAGGAGATGGCTCAAGACCCAGCAGAACGCGCACCTGAGGAGGCCTCGACTTTTTTCATCCACAAGCTTGCGAGCCCTCTCAGCACGGCTCTCCAGGCGCGTCACAACATCAGTGAAGAAGCAAAGATGGCTCGCGTAATCCTCGGCATGGGGATGAGGGGCATGCTCATCGCAGATGGTACCAAGCGCCTGGTTGGCCTTCGTCCTGAGGTCCCGAAGCATGGGAGCATGCTCATGCAGTAGCATCTGCCGGCAAAGTGCCTCCTCCCTGCTTTGCTACGCGAAGGACTCGGCGATAGCAACCCGCTGCTGAAGAGAGAGCAGCTCGGCACAAGCGGAGGACATCTCGGCCTACACCGAGATCAGGGCGGCTGCGGCAGCTCTCTTGCGCTGTTCCGCCTCAGCCAGCCCTGACCTGAGGGCAGCAGTCCTGCCCACGCCTTCGGCTTCCATGAGATTCAGCTTTAGGTCGTACCTGCCAACAAGATCCATGCGAGCCTCGGCCACCCTGCGGTTGAGCTCCTCTTGGGCCCTGGCCTCATGCACCCCGACAACATCCTCTGCTTGGGTGTGGGGACCCCGACTCATAAGTCGTGATCACCGAATGCAGTGTACAGTGATCCCAGAGATCAATGCTCACTGAACACACAGAAGCTGAATAACAAGAGCCTTACATCCATACATATCGTCTTACACAAATTATGACCATTATGGTCAAGTCTTACATAGATAAAGCCTTAAGGGCTGAACATCAAATGAAACACAAGCAGCGGAAATCTTCGTCGAGAAGTAGAACCCATGCCATCTGCCTTAACCCTACAGGCATTCTGACTGGGAAACGTCCTAGTTCGCATGTTTGTCTTCAAAGAACTCTTCTTCGAACTCCTGTTCTTCCATGCCTGGCCAATTAAATAACCAGTGGCAAGCCAATGAGTACTTTGAATGTACTCGCAAGGAACCCATGTTTTGGTTCAAGGTACAACAATGCATGATATAGGTAAATTTTGCAGAACGCTAGTTTTTTAGTGCAATGACATGTTCAACAACTCGTAAGACGAGAATTCAAGTAACCATGAGGACATGTTACATATATCAACATAAAAAGAGTGGGCACCAACCCAACTCAATCATGTCAAGTCCTTTGACTTGACCCAAGTAGTGGTATCAACATAAAAAGAGTGGGCACCAACCCAACTCAATGATGTCAAGTCCTTTGACTTAACCCAAGTAGTTCTCCCCACTTATCCGAACACTCACACTGGTTTGAAAACATGTGGACGTAGTTTAAGCAGCACCGCCCAACTATCCTTGACCGTGGACACGGCTATCCGAATAGTTTTACACTCTCAGAGGTTGCACACTTTACCCACAAGATCCGGGGAACTTCCGTGACATCCACGACCCGCGATACCTCAAGTACCCGGGGTAAGCACCCGATCACTATCTTTCCCTAGACGACACTAACAAGGAGTCCACTCATTGTTCCGTGTCCTCACGATGTACATCATACGAGACTCACTCGAGATCGTAACATCCGAGAGGGGACACAATGGTGTATCCGATGCCCTGTGAAAACAGTCATGGCCGCCCTACCTGGCACGACCCCATCCCGAGAGAGCGCACCAACAACTCTCCCGTCACTTGTAATGCGGGCTCCAAGCTAGTATCGGCCTAGGTAATCAATAATGCCCTTTCCCATACAAGGGTAGAGTGGTTGCGCATGTAAGGTTGGGACAGTCGACAAATATTAAATCTAATCCATTTTCGAAAACAACACACGCACTTGCCTCGGTACACCACTTCGTTATCAAGTGGTTACCCATCTCATTGTCTCCCTCAGGCATAAGTGGCACCCGACGGGGTTTTCGAAAAGTCTTTTGAAAGTACTTGTCTCCATCACCATGCATATTCCCGTCCCTTTAGCGTAGCACTACTTAGCATCCTATCTACTCCCACCGGCATAACCCTCATAAGAAGGTAGGGTCATGCACAATGCAAGTATCAACAAGGAGGAATGAAGGTAACCCACCAAAGTGGCTACCATCTCATCATGATCCCGATGCAACAATAATAAAGTGCTATATGAAATGCATAAAAAGGGTTTCATAGACATGGTCAAAGGGCTGCTTGCCTATTTTAACAAAGTCTTCGAGGTCTTCAAATATCTCTGGTCCAACTCCGAGCATTTCTTCTACTTCGTCAACTATCGTCAAAAACAACCACAATAAGCAACACAACAAGGTAGAAAATAAAAGTGCTCCAAAAATATTGATTTGACTTTTCTAGGACATCTCCGGTTATATGAAAAATAATCAGAGTGGTTTCATTGGAATTGGGTCAGTGGATATTTCTAAACATTTTAATATGATGGAATTAAGGGGTTTATGGATTTGCAAGAAGTGTACAGAAATATATTTTTGAAAAATGAGCAAAGGCACCCAATTAGGAAATCATGATTTTAGAAGCATCTAGGAGTTGGTTTCACTGGATTTGGAGTTCAAATGAACTTCCTATGAATTTGCAAAGTTGACAAATATGAAGAAATGGCTCAATATCTTGTGTGGCACACAAAGTATTAGGAAAAATGTTGAAAAACTAAGTTATGAACATAGAAGTATCTAGGATCTTGAATCATGGCATTTGGATCAAATTTGAGCCCTCTGTGATTTTCTAAAGTTTATGACAGAAATGGAAAAATAAGATTTCATAAACATTTGTGAAGGAAATGTTTCTGGAAAAATGTGCAAATTGCACCCTGTGATAGAGAATGATTTTAGAAACTACTAGAAATTTGAATCATCAAATTTGGAGTTAATTTGAATTGTTTATGGATTTTTGAAGTTGACTGGAATAAGGAAAAAGGAAATAAGGCTTAACCTTATCTTGCGCACATGGCGACAGATAGACCGTGGGCCGGCCCAGTGGCTGGGCTGCGCGGGCAGAGGTGGTGATGTCGAAGGCGGCTTCGTGGGCGTGCGCCTTCACGGAGGGGAGGCGGATCCAGCCGAAGCCGTTTCCACTTAAACGGTGGGGCCCGCCCACTGGGTCGCTGACGCGCGGGGCCCAGCAGCAGGCCGTCTTCAACCTCCCGCGCGCGCTTCTGCCGCGGTGAGGACCGGCTCCCGGCGGCGATTGTCGGGGCTACAGAGCATCTCCGGCGACGCTCCGCCCACCAGCATGCTCAGGAGGCTGCACCACACCCGTCTAGGTCCTTCACGCATGCCGAGGAGGGATGTAGTGGCGACGGTTTGGATGGTGGCGAAGGAGGTCGTCGGCCATCTCTGGCCGTGAGCGCCGGGCCTTCCCGGGGGCGAACGGAGGCGATGGAAGGCCTTGCGGTGGAGGGATGATGGCGTTGGAGTGGCTAGGGGGTGAAAGAGAGCTTGGGTTAGCTCGAATTTAGGCGGAGCCCGACGGCGACGCTCCGGGCATTGTGGTGGATGGAGGGCACGGGGAGAGGAATGGACGGGTCTGGGCGACGTACGGGAGGGAGAGAGGGCGAAGGGGCTCCAGAGAGAGGCCTCGGGCGGCCTTATATGGCGAGGCGATGGTGCACCATGGACGGGGTGCACGGGCGGCCGCGGCGATGGCTCTAGTGGCTAAGGAAGCGAGCGAGGAGGGCTCTGCAGCGCTCGTGGGGATGGTGCACGGTGTTGGGGAGGTAGAGGAGGAGCGGAGCGAGCTCGGGGGCGGGACCCGTGCTTGAGCAGAGAGTGGCAGAGCTAGGCGGCACTCTGTCCACGCGTGGGACGGGCAGGGGAGAGAGAGGAAGGAGGGGGCCGGCAGCTTGCCGTGTTGCGGACGCCGAGGTGGTCCTTCTGGCGCGTGGGGGAGAGCCGAGGTTGTCAGAGGAGTTGGGCAGAGAGCGGCTACAGTGCCTGGCCGCACTGTAGCGTGCTCTGGAGCGTGCATTTGGCATGCCATGGCATAAAGAGGGGGAAGTGGGCGCGGCCACTTGTGTCCAGTAGTGCTAGGGAGTAGTAAAGAAAAGGGGAGGGGCATTGGATGCCCTGGTGGCCACTTGAGTGAGGAGGGAGGTGAGAAAGGGAGAGAAATGGGCTTGTCCAGAGAGAGAAGGAGAGGGCTTCACCCCCAAATAATTGATCTGAGGACTTCCCATTGTTACTGGAGGTATAAGGGGGCTAGGATCAGCTGTGGTACAAAGTTGAGCCCATGGAGATTAGTGGAAGAGGTCAAAACTGGGGTTTTCGTAAAATGGCAGAAAGTGTTTGATGCAAATTTGGGCAAGCAAATTAATTGCACTTGCCATGAGAATTAACAGGATGGAATGGCACATAGAAGTAGGATGTTCCACCAAGTTTTAGCGCATTTGGGCAAACCAGCCAATGTAACTTTAGTAAACCCTAGAAATCAACAAAAATGGCTTTACCAAGATTTATTCATGCAAATCAATTCTCCTTGATGCACCACTTGGTGTAGTGTCATCATTTGAGGATTTGAACATGACCACAAAAATTCAGATCAAAAGGACACACTTGGCAATGTAGAGTTGTTCAAATTTGGTTCTGAACAGGAAGGGTTTTCGGGTACTTTGAGCAAGCTAACATTCTCTCCAACTTGTGCCATTTGGTCTAGATGAATAATTAGACCATTTGAGCATGTTCACAAGGTTTGAGAACATTTGGACATGTTTGGCAATGTAAAGTTGCTCAAACTTCAACATGGACAGAAAGGGTTTTGGGGCAGTTTTGTGAACCAAACTTGTTTTGATTGATATGAAACTTTGCAAGGTATCACATTATGCATATGTGACTTTCTAGAATTTTCCTGGATTTTTATGAAAATATTTCCTGTAGAAACATTTCAAATCCTTGAAATGGGCAGAAATGGTTTTGAGGGGATTTCATGGGGTTATACTATTCTCCATGACATGATACTTGGCAAGATCATCAAACATGTCATATGTGACATGCTAGAATTTTCTTGGAATTGTTGGGGAATATTTCCTTTGTAAATATTTCAAAAGCTTGAAATATCCAGAAAGGGGTTTTGAGGGATTTGACCAATATTTTGAACATGACCATGTGTTGAAACTCTTATATATGGACAATATATGTCCACTGAGTTTCCCTAAATTTTCTCAAATATTTTTGAAACATTAAAATAATTTTTCCCTATTGAAGACCATTTCTGGCCTTAAGAAAAAGCTTTTAAATAAAATAGGAAAATAACTTTTAAAATTATATTTTTGTGGTTTATGGGAGTCCTATATCTAATAGGATTCAAATATACTTTTTGAAAGATTTTTCACACCCCAAATCAAGTACTTGCAGTGCAAACCTCAATTCAGGGTTTTTTTGGAAAACTAATTTTTGAAAATACTATTTGGCCAAATTATTTTGCAAGAAATTACTATATTGCTCTATACACATGGCATGATCATTGGTTCAAGAGTTTGGAGCAAGGAGATGAAGTATAGGAGTTGGAGGATTTATTTGATTTTTAGAGCACTTGCAAACAACAGACAAAATCCAAACAAGGCAAGGTCCAAAACACTCAAAAGTTTTTGTCAAACCACATTTTATCATGATTGTTAGCTTAAGTGTTGTGGCATGAAAATCAGGGTGTGACATTGGGCGACTTGGCGCTCCATGATCTCCAACTACTCAAGCTCAAGGCTGTGCTCCGTGGCCTCCAGCAACAGTGCTTCCTCACGCCTCAAGATCTCCTCCTTGTCAGATGGATTGCCCTTCATCGATGCTAGGGCAACTCTGAGTGCCTCCACCTGCTGCTCCAGGGAGGCGTTCAAGGCCTGGAGCTCCCGCCTGCGCTCCTCTGCGGCCGCGCGGCGATTGTCCACCTCCCTGGCCTCCTCCAAGGCCCGGGCGCTGGTCTCTCACGAGGTTGCCAGGGATGCCTCAGCCTTCACATTGGCGTGCTCGCGCTGGAGGCTCCCGAGGTTGATAGCCACCTTCAGTTGACGCCACTCCTCCACCAGTCGGAGGCCTTCGACTTCAAGGCAAGTGTCAACATCCACGAGTTCCCCGCCGAGTCGGCTCAGCGCGCCCATTGCCTCTTGAAAGAGCTTGCGGCGGACGACACCCCACGCGCACAAACTTAAGCGCGCGACCGGGTCCATCCCCCGCAGCAGGGGTTGCCGACGGGATCCGAAGCAGCTCACCCCCTTTCAGCAGGGGGCTGGGGGCTGGCGCCTCTCGGGTCACTGACCGGGCTTCGGCAGGGGCCTGGATGGGTTGAGGCCAGTTGCTCGAAGAAGAAGCCAGGATCGAAGTCATCCTGCCATCGTCCATAACCAGAGGAGGAGCCCTTGGCACACGTGCCGCACCCCAGGCAAGGCCATGAAGGAGAGACGGCAAAGGTGTGGATTCAAGGCGCCAGGCTAGCGTGTTTGCCTCTCTGGCCAAAATCGCGCCGTGTGCGGCATGCTGGCTTGGGGCGCTCAAGGCCAGCGGGGATTCGAGGAAGGAGGAGGTTGCTTCCCGGGAGACTTCGCCGCCTTAGCAGAAGGGACCCTAAGGAGCCACAGTCAGGAGGGGAAGCAACACTCGAGAAATTACAAAGATAACGTACTCACTCGTCTATGGTGACATACTTCCTCTTCTTCAACGGCCAGAAGGCATCACTGCGGCAGCTTGGAGACCCTTTCCTCTTGCGGAGCGCATCAAAGTCCAGACGGAGCCGGCTGAAGCCTTGGACGTGACAACCAGCGCAGGGGTGGTACCTCTTGAGCACTGCGTTGGTTTTCCCTTGAAGAGGAAAGGGTGATGCAGCAGAGCAGCATAAGTATTTCCCTCAGTTCCTGAGAACCAAGGTATCAATCCAGTAGGAGGCCACACACGAGTCCCTCGCACCTACACAAACAAATAAACTCCTCCCAACCAACGCGATAAAGCGGTTGTCAATCCCTTCACGGTCACCTACGAGAGCGAGATCTGATAGATATGATAAGATAATATTTTTGGTATTTTAATGATAAAGAGAAATAAAGATGCAAGTAAAATAAATGGCAAAGGAAATAACTAAGTATTGGAAGATTAATATGATGGAAAATAGACCCGAGGGGCATAGGTTTCACTAGAGGCTTCTCTCGAGAGCATAAGTATTTCGGTGGGTGAACAAATTACTGTTGAGCAATTGACAGAATTGAGCACAGTTATGCGAATATCTAGGTATGATCATGTATATAGGCATCATGTCCGAGACAAGTAGCCCGACTCCTGCCTGCATCTCCTACTATTCCTCCACACATCGACTGCTATCCAGCTTGCATCTAGAGTATTAAGTTCAAGAGAACAGAGTAATGCTTTAAGCAAGATGACATGATGTAGAGGGATAAACTCATGCAATATGATATAAACCCCATCTTGTTATCCTCGATGGCAACAATACAATACGCGCCTTGCTGCCCCTACTGTAACTGGGAAAGGACGCCGCAAGATTGAACCCAAAGCTAAGCACTTCTCCCATTGCAAGAAAGATCAATCTAGTAGGCCAAACCAAACTGATAATTCGAAGAGACTTGCAAAGATAACCAATCATACATAAAATAATTCAGAGAAGATTCAAATATTGTTCATAGATAAACTTGATCATAAACCCACAATTCATCGATCTCAACAAACACACCGCAAAAGAAGATTACATCGAATAGATCTCCACAAGAGAGGGGGAGAACTTTGTATTGAGATCAAAAAAGAGAGAAGAAGCCATCTAGCTAATAACTATGGACCCGTAGGTCTGAAGTAAACTACTCACACTTCATCGGATGGGCTATGGTGTTGATGTAGAAGCCCTCCATGATCGATGTCCCCTCCGGCGGAGCTCCGGAAAAGGCCCCAAGATGGGATCTCATGGATACAAAAAGTTACAGCGGTGGAATTAGGGTTTTGGCTCCGTATCTGGTAGTTTGGCGGTACGTAGGTATATATAGGAGGAAGGAGTACATCGGTGGAGCAACATGGGCCCCACGAGGGTGGAGGGCGCGCCTGGGGGGGGGAGGCGCGCCCCCTACCTCGTGCCTTCCCGAAGGTTTCATTCCGTTTGGACTCCGTTTGATATTCTTTTTTTACGAAACTCTAAAATAGGCAAAAAACAGCAATTCTGGGCTGGGCCTTCGGTTAATAGGTTAGTCCCAAAAATAATATAGAAGTGTATAATAAAGCCCAATAATGGACAAAACAAGATATAATGTAGCATGGAACAATCAAAAATTATAGATACGTTGGAGACGTATCAAGCATCCCCAAGCTTAATTCCTGCTCGTCCTCGAGTAGGTAAATGATAAAAACAGAATTTTTGATGTGGAACGCTACTTGGCATAATTTCAATGTAATTCTTCTTAATTGTGATATGAATATTCAGATCCGAAAGATTCAAGAAAAAAGTTCAATATTGACATAGAAATAATAATACTTCAAGCATACAACTAAGCAATTATGTCTCTTCAAAATAACATGGCCAAAGAAAGTTATCCCTACAAAATCATATAGTCTGGCTATGCTCCATCTTCACCACAAAAAGTATTTAAATCACGCACAACCCCGATTACAAGCCAAGCAATTGTTTCATACTTTTGGTGTTCTCAAACTTTTTCAATCTTCACACAATATATGAGCGTGAGCCATGGACATAGCACTATATGTGGAATAGAATGGTGGTTGTGGAGGAGACAAAAAGGGAGAAGAGAGGCTCACATCAACTAGGCTTATCAACGGGCTATGGAGATGCCCGTTAATAGATATCAATGTGAGTGAGTAGGGATTGCCAGGCAACGGATGCACTAGAGCTATAAGTATATGAAAGCTTGTCGTGGTGGGTTCACGGCAGATGCCAAGGGATGGCTAAAGAGAGGAGGAGGAGGCTCGAGGGCGCTGGTGGACTTCAGAGGCGGGGTTGGCATGAGCGGGCGCGGGTCTCTGGACTTACCCAGTGAGGGAGTCCTGGATAAGGGGGTCTCCAGACAGCCGGACTATATCCTTTGGCCGGATTGTTGGACTATGAAGAAACAACATTGAAGACTTCGTCCCGAGTTTGGATGGGACTCTGCTTGGCGTGGAAGGCAAGCTAGGCAATACAGATATGTATATCTCCTCCTTTGTAACCGACCTTGTGTAACCCTAGCCCCTCCGGTGTCTATATAAACCGGAGGGTTTTAGTCCGTAGGACAACATACAATCATACCATAGGATAGCTTCTAGGGTTTAGCCTCTCCGATCTCATGGTAGATCTACTCTAGTACTACTCATATTATCAAGAATAATCAAGCAGGACGTAGGGTTTTACCTCCATCAAGAGGGCCCGAACCTAGGTAACACATCGTGTCCCCTGCCTCCTGTTACCATCCGCCTTAGACGCACAGTTCGGGACCCCCAATCCGAGATCCGCCGGTTTTGACACCGACATTGGTGCTTTCATTGAGAGTTACTCTGTGTCGTCGCCGTTAGGCTTGATGGCTCCTATGATCATCGATAGCGATGCAGTCCAGGGTGAGACATTTCTCCCCAGAGAGATCTTTCTGTTCGGCGGCTTCGCACTGCGGGCCAACTCGCTTGGCCATCTGGAGCAGATCGAGAGTTACGCCCCTGGCCACCAGGTCAGCTTTGGAAGCTTAAACTACACGGCCGATATCCACAGAGACTTGATCTTCGACGGATTCGAGCCCCTGCCTTGTGCGCCACACGGTCACTGTGGGAGTCCTGGATTAGGGGGTCACCGGACAGCCGGAGTATATCGATTGGGTGGACTGTTAGACTATGAAGATACAGGATTGAAGACTTCATCTCGTGTCCGGATGGGACTCTACTTGGCATGGAAGGCAAGTTAGGCAATACGGATATGTATATCTCGTCCTTTGGAACCGACCTTGTGTAACCCTAACCTCTCCGGTGTCTATATAAACCAGAGGGTTTTAGTCCATAGGAAAACATACAATCATACCATAGACTAGCTTCTAGGGTTTAGCCTCTCTAATCTCGTGGTAGATCTACTCTTGTACTACCCATATCATCAATATTAATCAAGAAGGACGTAGGGTTTTACCTCCATCAAGAGGGCCCGAACCTGGGTAAAACATTATGTCCCCTGCCTCCTGTTACCATCCGGCATAGACGCACAGTTCGGGACCCCCTACCCGAGATCCGCCGGTTTTGACACCGACATTGGTGATTTCATTGAGAGTTCCTCTGTGTTGTCGCCATTAGGCTTGATGGCTCCTACTATCATTGATAGCGATGCAGTCCAGGGTGAGACTTCCCTCCCCAGACAGATCTTCCTATTCGGCGGCTTTGCACTACGGGCCAATTCACTTGGCCATCTAGAGCAGATCGAAAGTTATGCCCCTGGCCACCAGGTCAGGTTTGGAAGCTTAAACTACACAGCCGATGTCCGCGGAGACTTGATCTTCGACGGATTCGAGCCCCTGCCTTGTGCGTCACGCGGTCACGATGAGTACGATTTAGCTCTACCATCGGACAGTGTTCAGGAGATCGCACTGGCAGTCGCTCCGGCCCTCAATTCGGAGCCGGTTGCGCCTTCTACGGACGGGTGGATGGACCCCGCCACGGAGGCCTTATCCTCAGCGGCGATCAAGCCGAACATCGACCTTACCTTGCACGAGAGCCGTGTTGATAAATTGCCGGATCTTCTGCGGCCACGGACTCCGAACCGCCTGCGCCCTTTCCTATCGAATCTAATTGGGCGCTGATCATGGAGTTTACCTCCGTGGATATTTTTCAGCACTCGCCCTTTGGCGACATACTGAACTCATTAAGGTCTCTCTCCTTATCAGGAGGATCCTGGCCGAACTATGTCCGGCAGGACTGGGACGCGGATGACGAAGAAATTCGTGACCCACCCACCACCCACTTAGTAGCCACTGTCGATGACTTAACCGACATGCTCGACTTTGACTTCGAAGACATCGACGGTATGGGCGATGATGCGAGAGACAAAGAGGAACCACTGCCCACAGGGCATTGGATGTCCACCTCATCACATGACGTATACATGGTGGACACACCAAAGGAAAACAACGACGAGAACGGAAGGACGCAACGAAGGGCTGTCCCCTCAAGAAGAAGTCAAAGCGGCGGCGTAAGCGCCGCCCCAAATCCCGCCTCGACAGAACTAATAATCATACAGACCCAATGTTAGAGCAGGGCGAACCACTGCCGGACCACAGCAACACGGAGAATAAAACCAAACAAACCAACTCTGTCAAGGATAATAGTCCGGAGGACATAACACCGGACAGACACCCGGAGCAACAAAATGCCCATCAAAGGCTTGTAGCCACCGCGAGGAGTCTAAAAAGGCAGAAGCAAAGGCTCAAGGCGGCGCAAGACACACTCCAAATCAAATGGAGTAAAGTACTCAACACAACAATGAAGTATAGTGGTAATCGCCTCACCAATAGCTACCCCAAGGGGAAGTTGCTACCTGAATTCGATGAGGACGCCTTAGATCCCCCGCAACCAAAAATTAAAACGGCCACCTGGCCGGATAGACCTCACGGCCAACATGGAGCGGCAAGCAACACCGCATAGAAGTCAATACGTGATCCATGCAAGTGCTCGCATCAAAAGAACGGAGCAACTAGATCCATTTATGGACCGCGCAAGCGTGCTCCAACACACGATGCAACACACCAAACATCCGAACACCACGGCACGCCCAGATACATGGGCGCCGCACCCCCCTATGTTTCACTGATGAGGTGCTGGACCATGAATTTCCAAAGGGATTCAAACCCGTAAACATAGAGGCATACGACGGAACAACAGACCCTGGGGTTTATATTGAGGACTATATCCTCCACATCCATATGGCTCGAGGAGACGATCTCCACGCCATTAAATACTTACCCCTCAAACTCAAAGGGCCAGCTCGGCACTGGCTTAAATGCCTCCCCGAAAACTCCATTGGAAGCTGGGAAGAGCTCGAAGACGCTTTTTGGGCAAATTTTCAAGGGACTTATGTCCGACCTCTAGACGCGGACGATTTGAGTCATATAACTCAATAGCCCAGAGAGTCAGCCCGAAAGCTTTGGAACAGGTTTCTTACTGAAAAGAACCAAATAGTTGACTGTCCGGACGCTGAAGCCTTGGCAGCTTTTAAGCATAGCGTCCGTGACGAATGGCTCGCCAGACACCTCGGCCAAGAAAAGCCGAGAACAATGGCAGCATTAACAAGCCTCATGACCCGCTTTAGCGCGAGTGAGGATAGCTGGCTAGCTAGATGCAGCACCAGCGACCCCAGTACATCCGAAGCTAGAGATGGAAATGGGAAATCATGGCGCAACAACAATAAAAAAGCCAGAATAAAGAAGACAACATGAAGAGCACGACAGTAAACGCCGGATTCAAAAGCTCCCGGCCAAGTCCGCCCTCTAAAGGCGCCAGAGATGAACTGTCCAGCCTAAACAAAATTCTGGACCAAGTATGTCGGATCCATAGCACCCCTGGTAAACCCGCTAATCGTACCCACAGAGAATGTTGGGTCTTCAAGCAGTCCGGCAAGCTCAACACCGTACACATGGGGGAGGATACACCAAGCGAAGACGAGGATGAGCCTCTCAAGCAAGACACTTGGGAACAAAAGAAGTTTCCACCAGAAGTGAAAACAGTCAACATGTTACACGTGATCAAGGGCAGCAAAGTGGCACTCCCAGAAAGACATGCCCAAGGGCCTATCACAGCGAAGTCCTGCCACCGGTAGTCTCAAATGATCACTTTCGACCATCGTGATTACTCAGCAAGTATCCGGCGTGTAGGATGGGATGCCCTGGTATTAGACCCAATAATCGACGGATACCACTTTACACGAGTCCTGATGGACAGTGGCAGCAGTTTAAACCTGGTATACCAGGATACAATCCGCGAAATGGGGATAGACCCAACGAAAATCCACCATAGCAATACTACCTTTAAAGGAGTAACGCCAGGCCCATGGGCTCACTGCACGGGCTCCCTGCTACTAAAAGTTATATTCGGCTTCCCCGATAACTTCTGTAGAGAACATTTAACCTTCCACATTGCTCCGTTCCAAAGTAGTTATCAAGCACTACTTGGACGCGAAGCTTTTGCTCGCTTTAATGCAATACCGCATTATGCTTCCCTCACACTCAAGATGCCCGGTCCACGTGGCATCATCACAGTGAATGGAAATGGAAATATCGAGCGATCTCCACGTGCCGAAAAGAATGCGACTGCCTTAGCAGCCGCACACTAAAAACGGCCTCACCAACTAAAGCATTCGATAGGTCGTCAAGACCACAGACACGGTTAGACGAGTCCGGCGCAGCTCTTTGTAATTCTATACCAGATTGAGGACCACACCCCTATTACAAATACATGGGGCTCAACGCGCACAGACGAGTGGCAATTTTTTACTCATTTTTTATTATACATGGTTTCTTTAAAAAACCACCTTTTTGCACGACAACTTGTTCACCTAAGTTCCTCTCTTTTACAGATGACCATCGTGCTACACCCGTCTAGGATACGGCAGACCAGAGACACATGCGCAGAGGTGCAGCAGGGACCTGCTCCAAGGATTCTTTCTAGATTAAGACCCTGCGTAAACCTTTTTTACTGTCTCTTGTTCATACACATCCCTCGAATTCTCAGCACAATTGAGAAGGATGCTGACGTCTTGGCATGTGGCCACGTCAGAATAATGCACGTACCTGGACACAAGAGGCTTCTTACAATGGGCACTATTTAGGCCCGATTTATACCATAAAGATCGAATACCTTAGGGAGTGTTCGGCATCGCGAGTTTGGCCTTATATGCATCAGCTCTGAATCATTGTCTTTGGTCAAATGTTGGGTTTGCCCGGCTACTGTGTTTTGGTGCCTTATGTTCCGCTTTATCGGCTAAGGCAGCACCAGGAGAACTACTGCGACTGTGCCCTGGTTCATCCGGACGAGCACCTTAGTAGAGAAAGCCGAAAACTGACTGTCATGATATAGCGTGAGACTGGTCAACCACTCGATGACCTATCGGAATGTTAGAATTCCTCCGCCTTAACGAAGGGCCGTTTTCCGGCCAGACATGTACGCACACAGAGATCGAGAGAGTGCGGAGCCACGAGGGGCTATCTAGTAGCCCCACTGTCAAACTCCTATGGCTAAGTGAAAGTGTTAAAGCATTATAGTCCAGTTTCCTCGTTCGCTGCGCTATCACCTCCTTAAATACGACCAAGACATTGGGTTCAGTGTGAACACGCGTTTTTTGCGAGCACCTCCGCATATATGCGTGGGGGTTGAAGCCGACGACTGCAATCTTTCAGGTCATATACATATGTACATAAACGGCCGCATAGGAGGCATCATATTACTTTCCGGCGAAAGTATAAATACAACCTTACTATATTTCATAAAAAACATTGTGTTTACAATGGGAATACATGTCAGTCAAACATAATATTCTTCGAGCACTTGGACTCTATCAAACGAGCACCCTCAAGAACCTCTTCAAAATAGTGCTCGGCAGCTACTCGGCCTATGGCCGAACCTTGCGCTGCAACAGTGGTAGCATCCATCTCTGCCCAGTATGCCTTGACATGGGCAAAGGCCATCCGAGAGCCTTCTATGCACACTGACCTCTTCATCGCATTGATGCGTGGCATCGCACCAAGGAACTGCTGCACTAAGCTGAAATAGCTGTTCGGCTTCGGCTTCTCCGTCCACAAATGATCTACAACAGACCTCATGGCGAGTCTGGACAACCTATTAAGTTCGGCCCATTCGGTTAGCTGATCAGTCAAGGGAAGCTTACGCTCTGGAATGTTAAATTGCGACCAGAACAGCTTGTCTACTTCATGTTCTGACTTTTCTCGGAAGTATTCGACCACATCGACAGCGCTTGCCGCCAAGTCCATATATGCGTCTGCCGAACTCCACAGCCGATCCAGAGGGGCATACCGCGGATCTCCGAACTTCCTCTGCAGCAGAAAGGGCTTCCCAGCCGCAATATCCCCGGCTTCGCATAGCTCCTCCTTCTTCTCCCTCATAGTAGAGCGAGTGTCTTTGGTCGCCATGTGGCCTTCTCAAGGTCCGCTGCCTTTACTCGGTTCTCTTCTTCAAGGAACTAGCAACGGTCGGCAGTGCCTTTTAATTCTACGGCCATCTTGGCCATCTTTTCTTTGCTTTCGCAATGGGCGGCCTTCTCGCCTCTTAACTCTTCGGCCGCCTTCAAAACAGCCGCATTACTAACCCTCGCTTGTTCCTTGGCTCGGGCGAGTTCCGCCCAAAGGGTCTCCACGGTGGCAGCTCCGTCTGCAGTCACAACATATTAAAGATATTGGCATCATGCTACTCTTATTATGTGACATTCACCAGAAAACATTACTTACCCTGTGATTCGTCAAGCCGCTTGTTAACAAGCTCGAGTCGGCGTCTGCCGCATCCAGTTGCCGCTTTAATTCGACAAACTCACTAGTCCGGCTAGCCACCGAAGCTTCCACCACATGAACAAAAAGGCAGTCTGGTTATTTCCTGGGACTATGATCCTCTGTTTGCTGCCATTCTCGACGACAACCAGAGTCTCAGGGGCTACTATCTACACAGGGCACACCTAACATGTGTGGTACTATCAAATATCATTTCACGTACCTCAAAGCCTGTTAGTAGACTCATAAAGGCTTCATGTAATCCACTTTCGGAGGATGAAATTATTTCCGTCACCGTACCCATTAGCGTACGGTGTTCTTCTGAGATGGCCGCTCGCTCCAACAGCTCCCTCAGAACGTCCGATCACATACCAGACGGTGCCGGACTCTTTTGTTTGCTCTCTTCGAGAGCGGGACGCTGGGGACTTCGGATGACTATGGGATTATCTTCTGTCCTCACGGGATCCGGAGAGGCCCTCCGTGACGACACTTCATGGTCGCCCGCTTCTTGAGCGGAGGAGTCCGGGGGAGGCGTTTCGCTCTCCATCATCTCCGGAAGAAGATCCCCCGAAGACGAGCTCAGCTGAGAAGGGCTAAGACCCGAACTTCATGATATATGCGGCGGTTATTTTCCTCAGAGGAAAGGTAGTATACCTTCACTATTAAAGTATTTTTTGAATCACTTACGACTCGTTGGAGGTCTGATTCCCCTGCGGACTTTGTGCGGCAAGAGCACCCCCCGAGGCAGGACCCTCTGTTGGAGACTTCTTCTCTCGTTTGGAGGTCTCGGCTTCCGGATCCTCAGAAGCAGTCCTCTTCCTCCCCCGGTTATCCTCCTTTATAGAGGCGCTCATTCCCTCGGTTGGAACTGGCAGCGATGGGGGCCTACTTTCGCCCATATTATTCCCCCTGTATCTTCCTTCGAGGGCTCCGGGCAAGGTGCGAGCTCGAGCATCTTTTCCAGCACCGGATTTTCCTTACCCTCAGGGAGGGGGGGCGAACACCGAATCATCTTCGCTTTTGTTAGCCAGTCCTGGTCAAAGAGCAATTTCTTAGAGATGACATCATGATGAATAAAAGATGGTGTGTTCGGCTAGAGGATTACTTACTTGTTCGGTGGCGCGGTTACTGCTCAGGCCCACGTCCTCGGTAGTATCCGGACACTCTATTTGAGCTCCGAAGAATGACTTGTACATTTCCTCGTGCGTCAGGCCAAGGAAACTTTGAATAGCATGCGGTCCTTCTGGGTTGAACTCCCATAAGTGAAGGGGCCGGCATTTGCAGGGCTGGACTCGATGAACCAGCATAACTTGCACTACCACAACCAAATTAAAATCTCCCTCGAAGAGATCTTGAATGCGGCTTTGCAGCATAGGCATGTCCTTGGCTGGACCTCAGCCCAGTCCTCTGCTAATCCATGACATCAGTTGTGGTGGGGGGCCCGAGCGGAAAGCGGGGGCAGCCGCCCACTTGGCACTTCTGGGAGCCGTGATGTAAAACCACTCCCGTTGCCATAATCCGGACACCTCTGGAAAGGAACCTTTCGGCCACGGAGCTCCTGCCATCTTGCTTATTGACGCACCTCTACATGCTGCATGTTGCCCCTTGATCATCTTTGGCGTCACTTCAAAGGTCTTGAGCCACAGGCCGAAGTGAGGGGTAATGCGGAGGAAGGCCTCACACACGACAATAAATGTCGAGATGTGGAGAAAGTAGTCCGAAGCTAGATCGTGGAAATCTAGCCCGTAATAGAACATCAAATCCCTGACGAAGGGATCCAGAGTGAGGCCTAGGCCTCGGAGGAAGTGGGAGACGAACACGAGGTTCTCGTTGGGTTCGGGAGTGGGGACGACCTGCCCTCGAGCAGGCAGCCGATGCGAAACCTCGGTGGTCAGGTATCTGGGCTCCCTCAACTTCTTGATATCCTCTTCTGTAATGGAGGAGGGCATCCATCGGTCTTGAAGGCTGGATCCGGACATGATTGAAGATCCGGAGCACCTGACCTGGGCTTTGGGTGTTAGAACTCGAGGCGGGGGAAGGGTTCGATTGAGCACGAGAGGGGAAAAGCGAAAACCTTGTCCCTTTATAAAGATGATGAATATCAAGAATCCTCACCGTGGCCGTTTGGACTTGCCTATAATCTAGGAGTCCTAGACACGGTTGGGTTACCCACGATCATATTAATGAGAATCCCGTAATTGGGGGAACATGATCTCTGCTTTGACAAGACGTGTCAAGAAACCGCCTCGCGTTATGTGTGGAGCTGGTTGAAGAAAAACGGTTCGAATAAGCACCGGAATATGGCATGATGTCATGTTGCAAAACGTGTCAGCAGATTAAGATTTGTGGAAATATTATTCTCTACGGTGGTATATGGAACTTATTTTGCAGGGTCGGACACTATCCTTATATTCAAAATTCTTCCGTGGTGTATTCGGAGGAGGAACCCGCCTTGCAATGCCGAAGACAATACTTCACGCCGGACTCATCGTCATTGAAAGCCTGGTTCAAGGGCTACTATGGGAGTCCTGGATTAGGGGGTCTCCGGACAGCCGGACTATATCGATTGGCTGGACTGTTAGACTATGAAGATATAGGATTGAAGACTTCGTCTCGTGTCTGGATGGGACTCTACTTGGCGTGGAAGGCAAGCTAGGCAATACGGATATGTATATATCCTACTTTGTAACCGACCTTGTGTAACCCTAACCTCTCCGGTGTCTATATAAACCGGAGTGTTTTAGTCCGTAGGACAACATACAATCATACCATGGGCTAGCTTATAGGGTTTAGCCTCTCTGATCTCATGGTAGATCTACTCTTGTACTACCCATATCATCAATATTAATCAACCAGGACGTAGGGTTTTACCTCCATCAAGAGGGCCCGAACCTAGGTAAAACATTGTGTCCCCTGCCTCCTGTTACCATCCGGCCTAGACGCACGGTTCGGGACCCCCTACCCGAGATCCTCTGGTTTTGACACCGACAGTCACGAACGATGAGTATGATTTAGCTCTACCATCAGACAGTGTTCAGGAGATCGCACCGGCAACCGCTCCGACCCTCAATTCGGAAGCAGTTGCGCCACCCATGGACGGGTGGATAGACCCCGCCACGGAGGACGCAATCTCATCGGCGGTCGAGCTGAGTATCGACCTTACCCTTCACGAGAGCCGTGACGCCGAACTCCCGGATTCGTCCCCGGCCACGGACTCCGAACCGCCTGCGCCCGTACCTATCGAATCCGATTGGGCACCGATCATGGAGTTTACCTCCATGGATATTTTTCATCACTCGCCCTTCGGCGACATACTGAACTCTTTAAGGTCTCTCTCCTTGTCAGGAGAATCCTGGCCGAACTATGTCCGGCAGGATTGGGATGCAGATGACGAAGAAATTCGCCACCCACCCACCACCCACTTAGTAGCCACTATCGACGATTTAACCGACATGCTCGACTTCGACTCCGAAGACATCGACGGTATGGATGACGATGCGGGAGACGAAGAGGAACCACTGCCCACAGGGCACTGGACAACCACCTCATCATACAATATATACATGGTGGACACACCCAAAGAAGGCAATGTCAATGAGACATCGGAGGATGACCCCTCCAAGAAGCAACCCAAGCGCCGACATCAGCGGCGCCACTCTAAGTCTCGCCAAAGCAAAAGCGGTGACACCGACACAGGAGATAATACCACTCTAGACAGTGCCGAAGATGACAACAATCCCCTCCAGCAAGATTTAGGGCAGGAGGATGGAGAAGACAGCCCTCCGGAGAGAGCGGCACATGGAGATGCGGAGGATGATAATTACATGCCTCCCTCCGAAGACGAGGCAAGCCTCTACGATGACGAATTTGTCGTGTCTGAGGATCCCATCGAACAAGAGCGCTTCAAGCGCCGGCTTATAGTCATGGCAAATAACCTTAAGAAAAAGCAACAACAACTTGAAGCTGATCAAGATTTGCTAGCAGACAGATGGACCGAAGTCCTTGCGGCCAAGGAATATAAACTCGAACGCCCCTCCAAGAGTTATCCAAAGCGTAGGTTGCTACCCCCACTGGAGGAGGAAGCACTCAAACCTATATCCCCAGCATATGATGCGGCTGACCGGCCACCTCATGGCCGCGACAGAGAGGCATTTCAGCCAAAAGCTTAGCCCGCACCCCGACGCCACTCAAATAAAAACGACAAGGCATGGGGAAACAAGCTAGACTTGCGAGACGCATTGGAAGACAAAGAAAAATAGGCAAGATCGATCTACAGATCATGAGGGCGCGCCGCTATGCGAGACAATAATCGTCACACCGGATATAGTAAAAGTAAATCCGTGTAACGCCCTCGATGCGGCTATATCTCCCACGTGTCGAGGCACGACTTAGAGGCATAACCGCATTCAAAGCAATGTCGCAAGTTAGGAAATCTTCACACATCCCATGTACATAAATAATATAAAGGGGAGGTACATAGTTGGCTTACACTCGCCATGACACATCAAAGTACATAAATAACATACATCATCCAAACACTCATGGCCCGACTACGGCGCCAAAATAAAAGACAACCCAACAAGCGACATAGGTCCCGATCACCCCAACTGGGCACCACTACTGATCATTAGGAAAAGACACATAGTAACGCTGAGAATCCTTGTCGTACTCCCACTTGAGCTCAAGCGCGCCATCTGGAGCTGTATCATCTGTCCCTGCATCTGGTGTAATAGTAATCTGTGAGCCAGAGGGACTCAGCAATCTCGCACCCTCGCGATCAAGACTATTTAAGCTTAATAGGTAGGAAAGGGGTAATGTAAGTGGAGCTGCAGCAAGCGACTAGCATATATGGTGGCTAACTTATTCGCAAAAGTGAGCGAGAAGAGAAGGCAATGCACGGGCGGGAAAATAGAGAGCAACCTGCGCAAACATAACTCCAACACCGTGTCCACTTCCCGGACTCCGCCGAGAAGAGGCCATCACGGTAACACACTCAGTTGATTCATTTTAATTAATTAAGGTTCAAGTTATCTACAACCGGACATTAACAAATTCCCATCTGCCCATAACCGCGGGCACGGCTTTCGAAAGATCAATCCCTGCAGGGGGGTCCCAACTTAGCCCATAACAAGCTCTCACGGTCAACGAAGGAATAGACCTCCACCCAAGACACACCAATCAGACTCGGTATCTCGGTACAACAAGACGATTCGACCGGTTAAAACAAGTCCAGCAACACCGCCCGAATGTGCCGACAAATCCCGATAGGAGCTGCACATATCTCGTTCTCAGGGCACACTCAGATGAGCAGTCCATACAACTAAAACCAGCCCTCGAGTTTCCCCGAGGTGGCGCTGCAAGGGGCTCTGGTTCGGACCAACACTTAGAGGAGCACTGGCCCGTGGGGGCTAAAAATAAAGATGACCCTCGGGCTCCGGAAACCCAAGGGAAAAAGGGGGTAGGTGGCAAATGGTAAAACCAATATTGGGCATTGCTGGAAAAGCTTTAATCAAGACGAACTATCAAGGGGTTCCCATTATAGCCCAACCGCGTAAGGGACGCAACAATCCGGGATCATAACACCGATATGACGGAAACTAGGGCGGCAAGAGTGGAACAAAACACTAGGCGAGAGGCCGAGCCTTCCACCCTTTACCAAGTATATAGATACATTAAGATAACATGGCAATATAATGATATCCCAATAAGTAAATAAATGTTCCAACAAGGAACGGCTCCAATCTTCACCTACAACTAACAATGCTATAAGAGGGGCTGAGCGAAGCGGTAACATAGCCAATCAACGGTTTGCTAGGACAATGGTGGGTTAGAGGTTCAACATGGCAACTGGGAGGCTGACAAGCAAGTGGTATGCATCGTAGCATTGGCATAGCAAAAGAGCGAGCAAACTAGCATAGCAAAGATAGTAGTGATTTCGAGGGTATGATCATCTTGCCTGCACAGTTGTCAGAGTTGACTGGATCCTCATAAGCAAACTCAACGGGCTCCTCGTTAGCGAACTCGTCTCCCGGCTCTACCCAACAACGCAAACAAGCAACAAGGATACAATCAACCACGTGCAAACTCCAACAATAAGATGCAATGATGGTATGCTATGCGGGATGCGATGCGGGATGCAAAATGCAAGACATGACAGTAAATGCATGAACCTGGCCTCAACTTGGAGAACCAAGTGTTCCACTGGATAGAGGGGATGAAATCACCTGAAAACGATATAAAGATCATAGGAATCGGAGCTACGGTTTGGAAATGGCAAGCGTTTTACGAAATGAACCGGTCTGCGATTTACAGCAAGTAGGATCCTAAATGCAACGAACTGAACATGCTACAGCGACCAAACATGACAACAAAAGACATGGCAGGGATGTACACAAGATGCTTAACAAAACACTAGCACTGAGCCACGGCCAAATTCATCCATTATGAGGTTCAAACAAGCATGGCAAAAACGCAAATGCAAAACAGATTTCAGACTCAGTGAAATTAACACTAGTCTGAAATTTCAGACCACGATGCTCTCTTCGGAGCAGCAAAACAACATGATACATAACCTGAACATGAAAAGTAAGAACATGGCATGGAGCTATTCAACAAGCTTAACAAAACACCCAAAGTGACCTGGGGCCAAAAGGGTTCACAAAATACTCAAACGAGCACACGAACATAGCTCACGCACAATCAGTTTTCAGACTTAGTGAAAACTGAGACAAGCTGAAATATCACTCACGAAGGCATGTAAAAGATCTCGATGCACTCACTACGGAGCAAGTCATGGCAAGGCAAGCATATATCCATTAATAAGGCACAAAATTCTAGCTAGACATGGCAAGAACAATGGCATAGCATGCATGGATCACTAACAATAGCATCGGCAAAATCGCAAACAAGTTGACGATCTGCCCAGATTTACCACGAAGCAAAAGTAGAGCTTGATTGACTCAAGCTAGAGCACTCCACATATGCAAACAAAGACATGGATGGATAGAGCATAACATGAATATGAAAACTCCCTTACTGATCATCCTCAAGAGAGGCGCGGATCACTAGGAAACAAGCTGAACATATGGCATCATGAACTAAAATATTCCAGACTTCGTGAAATCCACTAAGTCCCTGAAAACAGAATTCTCAGGTGCCTCTCTTTGCAAGCTTGCACAAGTCACCACACACATCCTAAAAATGCAGGGGTGCACCTCTGGAAAGAAGACAAAATGCATAACAATTCATCCCGAAGACTCACAGGCATATCATGCACACAATAATCATGGCAAAAATGACAAAAGTCTATGATGAACTAACGGATCTGCAATTTAACTCACGAAGCCTCCTTCTAGCAGCATTTCAGGCATCAAGATGAACTCAAATGTAAATGATGTAATGGAATGAAATGATTTACATGTCGAGACGAAGATTTTGATATATCATATGTCTAAAACGGAGCTACGGATGCGGAGATATCATCAGTCAAAGTATGCATCATGAGCTAGGGTTAGGGACGAAAGTCAACCGCCGAATGGATCTGGATCTGGCGGTTACTGTAGCTCCGGATCGGGCACTGTAGCTCCTCGCCGGAAATGGCGCCTTGGTGGCCGGAGAAGGAGCGGGTCGCCGGGGAAGGAGAGGCCGGCCGGTGGGGGAAGCTCGTCGGGGCGGCGGCGCCGGCGATGGTGACGCGGCGAGCTCCGGCTCCCTCGGGGCGGGGAGATGGCGGCGGGGCGTGGCGTGGAGCTCCGGCGGGCGGCGGCGGCCGGCAGCACCCGGACGCGGCGGCTGGTCGGCGCCGGAGGAAGGAGGCGGCGGAGGGAGCACGCCGGGCGGCGCGGGCGAACTCGGGCGGATCTGGCCCGGGGCGGGCTCCCCATGGGCCTCGCGGGCCGCGCGTACGGCGGACACGTGGCAGGCGGCTAGAGGCCGCGGGCGGCGGCGGACATGTCCGGCGCGCGCGAGGTGGATTTTGGGTTTCGGAGAGGGAGAGAGATCCGAATTTCGGGAGGGGTATTTATAGAGGTAGAGGGAGCTAGGAGTGTCCAAATATGGTGCGGTTTTCGGCCATGCGATCGTGATCGAACGCTCTAGGACATGGAGCATAGTTTGGTGGGTTTTGGGCCAAATTGGAGGGGTGTTGGGCTGCAACACACACGAGGCCTTTTCGGTCCCTCGGTTAACCGTTGGAGTATCAAATGAAGTCCAAATGGTACGAAACTTGAGAGGCGGTCTACCGGTAGTAAACCAAGGCCGCATGGCAAGCCTCGGTCCAATCCGGAAATGTTTATTCCCCAGACACGAAAGAAAGCTAGAAATGACCACCGGAGGAGAACGTAGCACCGGAATGCAAAACGGACAACGGGGAAAATGCTCGAATGCATGAGATGAACATGTATGCAAATGCAATGCACGTGATGACATGATATGAGATGCATGAAAAAGAAAAACACACATGGAGCCAAGGACCCGAACCCGAGAAATAAATATAACTTAACGCCGGAAACGGCAAGAGTTGGAGTACAAATTGGGAAAGTAATATCTGGGGTGTTACAACACTCCACCACTACGAAAAGATCTCGTCCCGAGATCTAGGACTGAAAGAACTCCGGGTACTCAGAACAGAGGTGATCCTCGCGTTCCCAGGTAGCTTCACGGTCGGAATGGTGTGACCACTTGACTTTCAGAAATTTGATTGACTTGTTGCGAGTCCTGCGTTCAGTCTCTTCAAGGATTGCAACTGGGTGCTCACGATAGGAGAGATCTTCTTGGAGCTCAATGTCCTCGAAGTTGACGGTGTGTTCAGGCATCTTGAAGCACTTTTGGAGTTGGGAGACATGGAACACATCATGAACATTTGCAAAGTTTGAAGGAAGCTCGAGTTGATAGGCGAGGTCGCCTCTCTTGCTGACAATCTTGAAAGGTCCGACGTATCTGGGGGCAAGCTTCCCTTTGATACCGAATCGACGAGTCCCTTTCATAGGAGAGACTCGGAGGTAAACATGATCTCCGATCTCGAAGGCCAAATCACGGTGCTTACTATCATAGTAGCTCTTCTGGCGGGATTGGGCTGCTTTGAGGTTATCACGAATGACCTTGCACATTTCTTCTGCCTCTGTGATTAGGTCATTACCCAGCAGCTGACGTTCACCGGTTTCAGATCAGTTGAGAGGGGTACGACATTTCCTACCATACAGAATTTCAAACGGGGCCTTGCCCGAACTTGATTGAAAAATGTTGTTGTATGAGAATTTAGCATAAGGAAGACAATCCTCCCACTTCATGCCGAAGGAGATAAGACAAGCCCTGAGCATATCTTCAAGAATCTGGTTGACACGCTCGACTTGACCGCTTGTTTGAGGATGGAAAGCAGTGCTGAAGCGGATGTTGGTGCCCATGGCCTTCTGAAAAGAATCCCAAAACTTGGAGGTAAAGATGCTGCCATGGTCTGAAGATATCACTTGAGGAATACCGTGCAGAGAGACAATTCGAGAGGTATAGAGTTCCGCCAATTGAGCTGTAGTGATTGACTCTTTGATAGGCAGAAAGTGAGCCACTTTGGTGAGCTTGTCGATGACAAAGAATATAGCATCATTGCGATGCTTGGACTTTGGAAACCCAGTCACGAAGTCCAGTTCAATGTGGTCAAACTTCCATTCTAGAATGGCAAGAGGTTGGAGGAGACCTGCTGGCCTTTGGTGTTCTGCCTTCACTCTTCTGCAGACATCACATTCATTCATGAATTGAGCGATCTCACGCTTCATTCGAGTCCACCAATAAGTTTGCTTGAGATCCTGATACATCTTCGTGCTCCCAGGGTGGATGGAGAGGAGAGAATTGTGAGCCTCGTTCATGATCACTTTACGAAGTTCACCTTTGGGTACCGCAATTCGATCCTCGAAGAAGAGAGTGTCCTTGTCATCAAGGCGGTAGCACTTGTACTTGGACTGACTCTTGGCAATCCCAATCTTCACCTTTTTCACCATAGCATCAAGAAGCTGGGCTTGGCGAATTTGGTCTTCCAAGGTAGGAGAGACTTGAAGGTTGGCGAGGAAACCTTGAGGAACAATTTGCAGATTAAGTTTGCGGAAAGCTTCACAAAGCTCGGGTTGATAAGGCTTCAGAATCAGACTGTTGCAATATGCTTTTCTGCTCAAAGCGTCAGCAATCACGTAGGCCTTGCCTGGAGTATACTCGATACTCGGATTGTACTCTTGAATCATTTCGACCCATCGAGTCTGCCTGAGGTTAAGATTAGGCTGGGTGAAGATGTACTTGAGACTCTTGTGATTAGTGAAAATATCCACTTTCCTTCCCAATAGAAGATGTCTCCAAGTCAACAAAGCATGCACAACTGCCGCCAACTCGAGATCATGAGTGGGGTAGTTCTTCTCATTAGGCTTCAACTGGCGAGAGGTATAAGCAACAACTTTCTTCTCTTGCATCAGTACAGCACCGAGACCTTGGAGAGAGGCATCACAAAAGACCTCGTACGGCTTGGTTTCATCAGGCGGAGTCAGAACTGGAGCAGTGATCAACTTCTCTTTCAAAGTGTTGAAAGCAATATCACACTCCAGAGACCGAACGTACTTGACGTGCTTCTGAAGAAGATTTGAGAGAGGCTTCGCGATCTTGGAAAAGTTTTCAACGAATCTTCGGCAGTAGCTTGCGAGACCGAGGAAGCTACGGAGTTGCTTCACATTCTAAGGAGGCTCCCAATTAACAATTGCAGACACCTTCTCAGGATTCATGGCAATGCCCTTGGCAGAGATGATATGGCCAAGATAAAGCACCTCATCGAGCCAATATTCACACTTGGAGAACTTGGCGTAGAACTGGTGTTCCCTGAGCTTGTCAAGAACCAAACGCAAGTGCTTGGCATGATCTTCCTTGTTCTTCGAGAAAACCAGAATGTCGTCGAGATAGAACAAAACGAAGTCATTGGTGTAGGGGTTGAAGATGAAGTTCATCATGCGAGATAATGTCGGAGGAGCGTTGGCGAGGCCAATAGACATGACAGTGTATTCATATGACCCATAGCTTGTTCTGAACGCCGTCTTGGGAATATCTTGCTCACGGATTCGAATCTGATGATAACCCATACGGAGATCAAGCTTGGAGAATACTTGGGCACCCTTGAGTTGTTCAAACAGCTCATTGATGTTGGGAAGTGGGTATTTTTTCTTGATGGTCTTCTTGTTCAATGGACGGTAATCAACACAAAGTCGGTCCGTTCCATCCTTCTTCTTCACAAAAAGAACACCACAACCCCACGGAGAAGTAATAGGCCAAATGAGACCCATTCTTTCTTGAACATCGAGTTGTTTCTTCAACTCCTTCAACTCTTCAGTGCCGAGCTTGTAAGGACATTTGCACACAGGTTCCGTACCGGGCTCAAGTTCAATAACAAATTCAATGGGCCGGTGCAGAGGCATTCCTGGGAGTTCTTCTGGGAAGACGTCTTGATACTCACAAACGACTGGGATCTGCGAAATAGCATCCAATTCACCCTTCTCATTGAGAGAAAACGACTGGATTGTATCATCCCGAGCGGCAAAGACAATGACATCCTCAGATGAATGAGTCAGTTGAATCTGCCTGGCTGCACAATCAAGCTGAGCTTTATGCTTAGAGAGCCAGTCCATCCCGAGAATAAGATCAATATCCGAATTACCAAGAACCATCGGAGAAGAGAGAAACTTGTAATCGCCCAACGTGATTGTAACCTCCGGAACGCAAACTCGAGATGTCAACAGACTGGCCGGAGAGTTAATAGACAACGGACTCGGCAACCTTTGAGTAACAAAATTATGCTTGGAAGCAAAAGGTCTCGAGATGAAACAATGCGATGCACCCGTGTCAAAAAGAACTTTTGGAGGAATATCGTTAACAGGAAGGTTACCCATGATGACATCTGAAGAATCCTCTGCCTGAGCTGCATTCACCATATTGACCTTGGCGTGCTTGGGGTTATGCTTGACCACAGCTGTACTTGCCGGTCTCGCGGGAGGAGGAGGAGGAAGACGCCTCTGGTTGAAACACTTGTTGGCGTAGTGACCCTTCTGTTGGCACTTGTTGCACGTGACCTCTGAAAGCGGACGGTGGTACGGAGCACTTGATCTTGGAGCTTGAGACGAAGTCTTGTTCTGAAAGCCTGGGTTGGGTGGGTGGGAAGAACCACTGCCACCTTTGCTCTTCTGCTGATACGGCTGACGGAACGGAGGAGGAGGAAGCCAATACTTCTGCTGCTTGGCCACTTGAGTAGAGGAAGAAGGCGTAGTGTCTCTGACTCGCTTCCTGGAAGCATCACACCTCAACTGAGCAGCC
The DNA here is from genome assembly GCA_034509565.1 of Triticum monococcum. Lineage (NCBI taxonomy): Eukaryota > Viridiplantae > Streptophyta > Magnoliopsida > Poales > Poaceae > Triticum > Triticum monococcum. The sequence goes on along the minus strand of CM067845.1, from coordinate 87,258,173 downwards.
TCTTGCTTCAGTGCCATGTTGTAGAACTCATCGTACCTCAACAGCTCAAAAAGGACAAGAGCGAGCTGAATTTCTTCACGGAGACCACCCCTGAACTGGTATATCGTGCTCTTCTCATCAGGAACATCCTGCTTGGCAAAACGGGCGAGCTTCTTGAACAACTTGTTGTAGTCATAGACAGACAAAGATCCTTGCTTCAGATTGCGGAATTCCTCACGTTTGCTTTCAGTCACACTCTGGGGGATGTGATGAGCTCGGAAATCTCGAGGGAAATCATCCCAAGTGATCAAACGTCCACCTCTGGAATCCTTGTACTGCTGGAACCACTCTGCAGCTTGATCTTTGAGCTGGAAAGAAGCAAACTTGATGAAATCTTCAGACCTGACGTTGCTGCATTCAAAATGCTTGCCCAGATCCACTAGCCAATCGTCAGCATTGGTTGCCTCGACACAATTGTTGAACGTCTTTGGACCATTAGCGAGGAACTGGTTCAGAGTAGCAAAATGGTTCTGATTGTTGCCTTGATTCCCTTGACTGCCTTGATTGCATTCTTGGAGGATTTGCATGATCAACTGTGTATTTGCATTGGTTGCGGCCATCACAGCTTGCCAATCCTCCGGAGGAGGTGGAGGTGGTGGCGGATCAGGATTCGGAGTCGTGCGCGTTGGAGGAGCCATCCTGAAGAGGTTAACCACCATTAGCACATAGAAAGACAAATATTGAAGCTGAATCCAACGGAATGAAAATTGCAACATAAAGTCTTCACATCCGAACAAAATGAACGAATGCACTTCTCTTGAAGTGGTCACATATTCCTAAATTGTGAAGCCACGTAGAATCAGGTAGAAGAGGTAATTCAACAAGGGATGGAATCAACATATGTATTCGAAGCAACTCGAATACCACTACTCAAAATAAAACCAAGGATTGGCTTGCGAAATAAGCCAGAACAAACATATGATAGAGATTTCGTCCGAAGTTTTCGTGGTGGGACCTACACGGGCTCGATCGTACAGCACCATCATGTACAAGGCAGTGCACATGACATACGAAGCGTCCCCGAGTCAGCATAGCCAAGGACTCTTTAAGACACAACGAGACCACTGTAAAATCGATCGTGAATAGGCGAACCACTAGACGTCGAACCCCAATTTCATATCACACATCTGTCGGAAAGATATCCTAAGAGCTACTTGAATTCCCACCTATGAAACTCCCGAAACATTCCGGTTATGCAATCAGGTGTTGGGGATACAGGGGAAGCATAATATCTCACCCAAACTAGCAATACCTACATCCAGCTGTATCCATCCTTCAACACATAACCAAGAAACCTTCGGAAACCATCTACCTCAACCTTCGAAAAGCATCCGTTATACAAGGTATGGCGATACTCCCGAACTCCCATCCCAGTACTGGGTGGCGTCGAGGTTATCTCACCAACGAACTGCATAAAGGAGATTTTCGATGTCGCGAACATATCTCAAGTATACCAGAATTGCAACGATAAAATTATGATGACAAAACCTCATAGCTCAACTCCCCGGGACACTTCCACTAAACCCCTGACAGGAGGCACCAAGACAGTATTCTCATCATAAGCCATCGGAACAAATCCAAAATACTCGCGTGATCCTAATTTTTTTTTGTGAAATTTGAGAAGAGAAGAGTCAAAACTCTACGCCAGGATGCCTTACCAGAGCGATGAGGAGACTGGGAAGTAAAAAGAATTCCTAAGCTCTCTGATATATAGTTCCTAAAGGACTCAAAACATTTTTCTAGACACAACTCGGCTGCTAAAAACGATCAAGCAATGGGGGCTCCTAAGGTCGGGGAAGGCTCTGATTACCAACTTGTAACGCCCTCGATGCGGCTATATCTCCCACGTGTCGAGGCATGACTTAGAGGCATAACCGCATTGAAAGCAATGTCGCAAGTTAGGAAATCTTCACACATCCCATGTACATAAATAATATAAAGGGGAGGTACATAGTTGGCTTACACTCGCCAAGTCACATCAAAGTACATAAATAACGTACATCATCCAAACACTCATGGCTCGACTACGGCGCCAAAATAAAAGACAACCCAACAAGCGACATAGGTCCCGATCACCCCAACTGGGCACCACTACTGATCATCAGGAAAAGACACATAGTAATGCTGAGAATCCTCGTCGTACTCCCACTTGAGCTCAAGCGTGCCATCTAGAGCTGTATTATCTGTCCCTGCATCTGGTGTAATAGTAATCTGTGAGCAACAGGGACTCAGCAATCTCGCACCCTCGCGATCAAGACTGTTTAAGCTTAATAGGTAGGAAAGGGGTAATGTAAGTGGAGCTGCAGCAAGCAACTAGCATATATGGTGGCTAACTTATTCGCAAAAGAGAGCGAGAAGAGAAGGCAAAGCACGAGCGGGAAAATAGAGAGCAACCTGCGCAAACAGAACTCCAACACCGTGTAAACTTCCCGAACTCCGCCGAGAAGAGGCCATCACGGTAACACACTCAGTTGATTCATCACATTAACAAATTCCCATCTGCCCATAACCGCAGGCACGGTTTTCGAAAGATCAATCCCTGCAGGGGGTCCCAACGAAGGAATAGACCTCCACCCAAGACACACCGATCAGACTCGATATCTCGGTACAACAAGACGATTCGACAGGTTAAAACAAGTCCAGCAACACCGCCCGAATGTGCTGACAAATCCCGATAGGAGCTGCACATATCATGTTCTTAGGGCACACTCAGATGAGCAGTCCATACAACAAAAACCAGCCCTCGAGTTTCCCCGAGGTGGCGCTGCAAGGGGCTCTGGTTCAGACCAACACTCAGAGGAGCACTGGCCCGTGGGGGCTAAAAATAAAGATGACCCTCGGGCTCCGGAAACCCAAGGGAAAAGGAGGTAGGTGGCAAATGGTAAAACCAATGTTGGTCATTGCTGGAAAAGCTTTAATCAAGACGAACTATCAAGGGGTTCCCATTATAGCCCAACCATGTAAGGGACGCAACAATCCGGGAACATAACACCGATATGACGGAAACTAGGGCGGCAAGAGTGGAACAAAACACTAGGCGAGAGGCCGAGCCTTCCACCCTTTACCAAGTATATAGATGCATTAAGATAACATGGCAATATAATGATATCCCAACAAGTAAATAAATGTTCCAACAAGGAACGACTCCAATCTTCACTTGCAACTAACAATGCTATAAGAGGGGCTGAGTGAAGCGGTAACATAGCCAATCAACGGTTTGCTAGGACAATGGTGGGTTAGAGGTTCAACATGGCAATTGGGAGGCTGACAAGCAAGTGGTAGGCATCATAGCATTGGCATAGCAAAAGAGCGAGCAAACTAGCATAGCAAAGATAGTAGTGATTTCGAGGGTATGATCATCTTGCCTGCACAGTTGTCAGAGTTGACTGGATCCTCAAAAGCAAACTCAACGGGCTCCTCGTTAGCGAACTCGTCTCCCGGCTCTACCCAACAACGCAAACAAGCAACAAGGATACAATCAACCATGTGCAAACTCCAACAATAAGATGCAATGATGGTATGCTATGCGGGATGCGATGCGGGATGCAAAATACAAGACGTGACAGGAAATGCATGAACCTGGCCTCAACTTGGAAAACCAAGTGTTCCACTGGATATAGGGGATGAAATCACCTGAAAACGATATAAAGATCATAGGAATCGGAGCTACGGTTTGGAAATGGCAAGCGTTTTACGAAATGAACCGGTCTGCGATTTACAGCAAGTAGGCTCCTAAATGCAACGAAATGAACATGCTACAGCCACCAAACATGACAACAAAAGACATGGCAGGGATGTACACAAGATGCTTAACAAAACACTAGCACTGAGCCACGGCCAAATTCATCCATTATGAGGTTCAAACAAGCATGGCAAAAACGCAAATGCAAAACAGATTTCAGACTTAGTGAAATTAACACTAGTCTGAAATTTCAGACCACTAGCAAAACAACATGATACATAACCTGAACATGACAAGTAAGAACATGGCATGGAGCTACTCAACAAGCTTAACAAAACACCCAAAGTGACCTGGGGCCAAAAGGGTTCACAAAATACTCAAACGAGCACACGAACATAGCTTACGCACAATCTGTTTTCAGACTTAGTGAAAACTGAGACAAGCTGAAATATCACTCACGAAGGCATGTAAACGATCTCGATGCACTCACTACGGAGCAAGTCATGGCAAGGCAAGCATATATCCATTAAGAAGGCACAAAATTCTAGCTAGACATGGCAAGAACAATGGCATAGCATGCATGGATCACTAACAATAGCATCGGCAAAATCGCAAACAAGTTGACGATCTGCCCAGATTTACCACGAAGCAAAAGTAGAGCTCGATTGACTCAACCTAGAGCACTCCACATATGCAAACGAAGACATGGATGGCTAGACCATAACATGAATATCAAAACTCCCTTACTGATCATCCTCAAGAGAGGCACGGATCACTAGGAAACAAGCTGAACATATGGCATCATGAACTAAAATATCCCAGACTTAGTGAAATCCACTAAGTCCCTGAAAACAGAATTCTCAGGTGCCTCTCTTTGCAAGCTTGCACAAGTCACCACACACATCCTAAAAATGCATGGGTGGCACCTCTGGAAATAAGACCAAATGCTTAACAATTCATCCCAAAGACTCACAGGCATATCATGCACACAATAATCATGGCAAAAATGACAAAAGTCTATGATGAACTAACAGATCTGCAATTTAACTCACGAAGCCTCCTTCTAGAAGCATTTCGGGCATCAAGATGAACTCAAATGTAAATGATGCAATGGAATGAAATGATTTACATGTCGAGGCGAAGATTTTGATATATCATATGTCCAAAACGGAGCTACGGATGCGGAGATATCATCAGTCAAAGTATGCATCATGAGCTAGGGTTAGGGACGAAAGTCAACCGCCGAATGGATCTGGATCTGGCGGTTACTGTAGCTCCGGATCGGGCACTATAGCTCCTCGCCGGAAATGGCGCCTTGGTGGCCAGAGAAGGAGTGGGTCGCCGGGGAAGGAGAGGCCGGCCGGTGGGGGAAGCTCGCCGGGGCGGCAGCGCCGGCGATGGTGGCGCGGCGAGCTCCGGCTCCCTCGGGGCGGAGCGGTGGCGGCGGGGCGCGGCGTGGAGCTCCGGCGGGCTGCGGCGGTTGGCAGCACCCGGATGCGGCGGCTGGTCGGCGCCGGAGGAAGGAGGCGGCGGAGGGAGCACGCCGGGCGGCGCGGGCGAACTCGGGCGGATCTGGCCCGGGGCGGGCTCCCCGTGGGCCTCGCGGGCCGCGGCGTACGGCGGACACGTGGCAGGCGGCTAGAGGCCGCGGGCGGCGGCGGTCATGTCCGGCGCGCGCGAGGTGGATTTAGGGTTTCGGAGAGGGAGAGAGATCCGAATTTCGGGAGGGGGTATTTATAGAGGTAGACGGAGCTAGGAGTGTCCAAATAAGGTGCAGTTTTCGGCCACGCGATCGTGATCGAATGCTCTAGGACATGGAGCAGAGTTTGGTGGGTTTTGGGCCAAATTGGAGGGGTGTTGGGCTGCAACACACACGAGGCCTTTTCGGTCCCTCAGTTAACCGTTGGATTATCAAACGAAGTCCAAATGGTACGAAACTTGACAGGCGGTCTACCGGTAGTAAACCAAGGCCGCATGGCAAGTCTCGGTCCAATCCGGAAATGTTTAATCCCCACACACAAAAGAAAGCTAGAAATGGCCACCGGAGGAGAACGAAGCGCCGGAATGCAAAACGGACAACGGGGAAAATGCTCGAATGCATGAGATGGACATGTATGCAAATGCAATGCATGTGATGACATGATATGAGATGCATGAAAAGGAAAAACAACACACAGAGCCAAGGACCCGAACCCGAGAAATAAATATAACTTAACGCCGGAAACGGCAAGAGTTGGAGTACAAATTGGGAAAGTAATATCTGGGGCGTTACAATCCGGCCGGGCCGAACACCGCGGGCAAGACTCATTTGAGTTGCGTCGCGATATAGCCCAGTACAGAGGCGCCGCACACCCCCTATGCTTCACAGATGAAGTAATGGATCACCAAATCTCAGAGTGTCGGGTGGTAGGTGCGACATATGCCAACGGGTGGCTTATCATTGTGGGAGCCAGTAAGACGTCGCCGGTGCCTGGAAATGGGATGAGGCTACAAGATGCTCCTTGAGCTATTTGGCGAGAAGAAGAAGAAGGGCACGGCTAGCTCTCCTCTCCTCTCTATGTGGTGTCTACAACTAGCTTAGATCCACACTTTGCATGGGCATCCCGGGGGGTTTATATAGGCCTACCCCCCGGGGGTACAATGGTAATCCGGCTGGGTGTGGGGCCCAGCCGTCTGTGTCTACGCTCGCCGGCTTCTGCGCCGGCTTCTGGGGCCCGCCGGCTGGTGCGTCCCGCCGGCTGCCGGCTCCTTGGTCGACAGGCAGGCCCCACTGTCAAGGGCCTTGTCGGTTGCTGGTTACTGTTGCCTCAATCATGGTGACGAGGGCTTCGCCGAAGTGGGCGTGGCTATAGCGCCGCCGCCCGGCGGGCGATCGGTGTAGCCACACCGCGTCTTGTCTCCTTAATGGGGCGTCTCCTTCGAGGGAGGGGGCAGGCCGGCTGTGTGGGAGCCGGCCCTGTCTTGGGCCGACTGGGGGAGGCCTGGCCGCCTTCGGGTGTCTCTCTGCCCGAAAGGGCCCACCGCCCGTGGGCCATGCCAACGGCCCATCGTTGGTGGCATCAGGGTCAGCATGGCAACAGTGCCGTGCCGGACGGGTCATGGCCACCCTGTACGGTGCACTGTGCCAGGCGTGCTCCGGGATTCGGGGGTGGCAGGCTTTATTGTGGTTGCAGACTTCGAGGGTACGATCTTGACCGCTTTATGGGAGCCGGCTTCTTGGAGTCGGCCTTCTCGCGGCCGGCTTCTTGGAGCCGGCCATCCCACGGCTTTCTTCATGAGGGCTAAAGCCGGGCCGCCTTCCGATAGCCGGCCTGGGAGGCAGCCGGCAAGGGGAAGGTGGCCCCACGTCTTGGACTCTTGATGGCCGTATCGGCTTGTAATTTTTTCAGAAGGGCCAGGGGGAGCCGGCTAGGCTACCCGTGGTCATTTACTCCGACAGTAGTCCCCGAAGCTGATCGAGCTTCGAGGCTGACGATGCGACGAGAAGCTGGGTCAGCTTCCAATCCTGAGGAGCTGGCTTTGCTTATGCGCGCCGTCTTTAGTAAGCTCCGTATCTTGTAGGCGGGAACTTGGGTCGGCCTGCGAGCTGACCGCGCGCCACCCCGTGGGCCACGTGGCAAGGAAAACCTGCCAACGCACGCGCGTGATGGGACACCGCCGCAGGCCCGGGCCCGCCACTACTAGGCCTCGGCCCAAGCGCAGATCTTCTGCGGCCCACAACGGACCGCTCGCCTTCCCGTGGCGGTTTCATTATGTCATCATGGCGCAATAATCGCGGGACATGGGGGAGTGGGCGCAGTTGATCCCACGTTCCCCCACACCACGCCTCCTCGGCTCCGCCACGTGGGTCTATAACTAGGGGGAGGAGAGGGAGTGGCAGAGGCTCACACGCCCTCCCTCGCTCCACCCTTTCCCACCCTCCTTCTCCTTCCTTCCGCCGCTGCAGCGACCCATTGCTGTGCCGTTCCGCTGTCGGACCTCTCGGTTCCTTCGGTCCCACCATAGCGGGGTCGGGCGCGTCTCCGCCGACGCATCACCTCGTTCCTCGCTGCATAGCTCCCATGGCGTTGTCGAGCTCATGGGATGGCTCCAACGTCCAGGAGGACCACGTTGAGTTCCTCCGCCGGACGCGGCGTCTGCCGGGCGCGAACTACGTGCAGGTTCGTCATGCACCGGCGAGGGAGATTTCACCGGCAGCGGAGGAAGGCGAGCAGGTAATCTTCTACTCGCACTGCCTGCGCGGCTTCGGCCTCCCGGCGAGCGGATTCCTTCGCGCCTTTCTTGAGTTTTACCACCTCCAGCCGCATCACCTCACACCCAACACGGTGATGCTGCTGTCGGCTTTCGTCACCCTGTGCAAGGGCTTTCTTGGGGTTCTCCCCACTCTCGAGCTCTTGGGAGAATTCTTCCAGTGCAAGCTCGGCACTGTTGTCGCAGGTGTGCCCGCCCCCTGCGGAGCCTTCATCACCATGAGGAGGACAGGCGAGAACAATCCGTTCCCGCCCATCCCGCTGATCCAGTCGGTGAAGCTCTGGCAGAAGTCTTATTTTTACGTGAAGAACGTCGCCCAGCAAGGCGACTTCGTCAACCTGCTGGCTTACGTAGCCGGCCCGCAGGCTGGGAGGCAACTCTCGTGGAGCTACCGGGCCAGGTCGTTGTCTCAGGCCGGGAACGCAGCCGTCACCCGGCTCCGGGTGATGATCCAGTCGGAGGGCCTAACCGGAGCCGACCTGGTGGCCGCCTTCATGGAGCGCCGAATACTTCCGCTCCAAGGCTGGCCTCACATGATTTGTCAGATGAGCGGCCGCTTTGACCCGTGCCGGCTGAGCACCAGGGAGATGCCTCATGTCGAGGTGTCTTACATGGTGAACTACATCTCCAAATGGAAGCTCGCCGAGGATTGGCGATATGGCAAGGGGCTGTATTCTCGCGCCAACCCCCCGCCTGTTGTAAGTTTTTCTTCTTTTCTTCCTTTGGTAGCCGGCCTCATGATGGCCGACTTCTGATCGATTGGTTTGCCCTCGGCAGAACCCTCTTCTTCCGCCGACGGCCGGGGCTGCAGGGGTAGAGCGCCAGCTCCTCCCGGACCGCACGGTGGACGACGTCGATGATCCGGACCTCGGAGCGGCCGCCATGGAAGATGCTGAAGGCGACGAGGCAGGCGGCACGAGGCTCGGGGCCGGCCTTGAGGACTGGGCGGACGATGATGAGGTCGAAGCGGTTCTGCACCGCCAGCCGGCGCTTGATCATCAAGGCGCGGGCCCGTCTGCCGCGCCGACTGCCCGTGGCGGCGCGCAGAAACACCGGGCCGTGTCGACCTACTTCGGCAGCCTGCCGAAGAAGTCCAAGGGTTCCACGGCGGCGACCAAGCGGGAGGAGGCGGCCGTGAAGGCGGCCCGCTTCCGCAAGGCGGTGAAATAGCCGTAGGCGATCTCGGCGTAAGTGTAAAGCGTCTTGTATTTTTTGTTGTCTTCTTCGATTGAGGCTCTTCTAAACTTTTCTTCGCTCACCGGGAAGGGCACCGCTTTCCCTCGAGCGAGGTCCTGGCGGCTCCATAGTCGGGCCGATTGAAGGGTCCTCAGGCTCCCGCCGCGTGGATCCCCGCGCCGACCTCATGGAGGCCACGAAGCGGAACGCACGGGAGGCGCGAGAGGAGCGGGAGGCGGCGGAGCAAAGGACCACCCAGGCGGCGAAGGAGCAGGCCAACGCGGCGGCCAAGGCCTGGGCGGAGGCGGCGGCCGCGGAGAGGGAGGCGGAGGCTTCGCGCAACCAGCATCCGCAGCTCGTCGTTCCCCTCCGCACCGTGGCCCCCGACATCCCCGTGCCCCCGTCGGAGGAGGTCGACCGAGATCCACCGGTGATGGAGAGGAGGGAGGACCACGTGGTCTTCGTGGAGGAGGCGCCGCAGACGGCGCCGACTGGAGCGGGCCAAGGCGGCCGACCAGCCACGGCGCCAGAGCAGCTGGCCGGGGGCGAGCCGGAGGCAGGAGCCGGCCTCGAGGTTCAGCCGGCATTTCGCCGGCGCATAGAGAGAGCTATCTCCGCATCGGAGCCGCACAAAGCTGCGGGCGCCGACCGGACGGCGGAGGCCCTGGTGGCGGCCAGCGCCAGCACGTCCGAGTGGACACCCAGCGGGGGGACGGCCGAGCTGAACACGGCGGCCCAGGAGGTTCGGAACCGGCTTCAAGCCTAGGCCGCTTCGCTGCAGCGATATACCCAAGAGTTCCTCACGACGCGGGCCGTCATCCGGGTGAGTCTTCTGGCCTTCATTGCTTTGCTTTTTTGATTTCTTCCGTGCGGGCGCGTCAGCGCACCCACTGGGTGTAGTCCCGGAGTTCCGAGTCGGCTGTTGAGCAGGCGGCTTGAAACCTACTAGGTCCTGACAGCTATCTTATTCTTGCATCCGGTCTGATCTCCTAGGAATACCATAACCTCCGCGCTGCTGCCTTCAACTCCCAGGCTCAGGAGCTGGGCCAGAAGGCCGAGGACCTGACCAATAGCCGGAGTGCATGCTTAGTCTCGTTCATCTCCTGTGGGGGCGCGTCAGCGCACCCACTGGGTGTAGTCCCTGAGATTCGGGCCGACTGCTGAGCAGTCGGGTCGGATCTTCCCTGACGACTTCTTCCTTATTGATTTTTCCTTTGTCTTCGTGCCTGCAGGAGCCAATGCCAACTTGAGGGAGCAGCTCAGCGGGGCCTAGGCCGCCCTTCGCGCTAAGGAAGCCGAGTGCAACGCCTTAGTCCTGGAGCGTGACCGCTTGGCCAAGAAGTTGGCCGACTAGGAGGAGAACCACAAGGCGGCCCTGAAGAAGGTGCAGGACAGCGAGGACGCCCTCAAAGCTGAGTTCGAGACTGAAGCGGCGGGCTAGGCTAAGGCAAAACAAGCGCTGAGCGAGGGCTACGGCCGGATTGAGGATCTGATCGATGGTAAGCCGCCTTCCTCACTCCTTGCTTGCCCCTTGCCCCCTGATTTGTGTTCTGACTTGTGCTGCTTTTTGTTCTTTGTGCAGACTACTTCCCCGGCTACTCCGTCCTTGCCACCCAGACCATCGAGGCCCATAGCCGGCAGGCGGGGGCTGAAATCGCGCCGGACGCGAGCCGGACGCTTGAGGAGCAACTCTTGGCGGTCCAAGCTCGGCTGCAGCCAGCCCACCGCATGCTCCGCCACCTCCAGCGTGCCGGGGCATAGGAGTTGGCCGCCCTCTGGCCAGGCGAGACGATTCCCCGCACCCCGAGTCGGACTGCCGACTGGCTGGAGGTTGCGGTTGGCTGCTTCGAGGCCTGGAAGGCATCGGCAGCCCGGCTTGGAGCTGGGCGGGCGCTGGAGTTCGTCCGAGCCTGGTATCCCGGGCTGAACCTGGACCAGCTGCGCACCTGGCGGCTGGAAGCCGATGAGGAGATGGAGGAGGTGCGGCCGGCTATCGCTCAGCGTGCCTCGACAATCGCCGAGTGCACTGACATCATCACCTTTGCTCCCGAGATAAATGACGATGGTGTTGCCCGGCCGGAGGATTGGTTCGGGCTGAACCCGGCAGAGGGCGAGGACTCGGCGGAGGAGATCGCTTCCAGCGATGAAGGTGAAGACAACGAAGGAGAGGAAGGCGAAGACGTCGAGCCGGCCGGTGAAGCGGCCAGCCAGCCTTAGCCTGACCGTGCCTCCAGCAATGAGGCGCGGGCTAGCGCGCCCTCTGCGGGAGGTGGTGATCATGCCGAGGTTTGCCAGCCGGCCACTCCTCGAGCCAGCACTGCCGTCTCGACCAACCTGCCTGACTCGCCAGTCGCTCCCTTGGCTTAATCTGCCGTCCTTGCTTTTCCTGCTTGTTACTCTTTGTACATTTTTTATTAAACTTGCGCAGTTCCACCCACTCGGGGTGTATTCAAACTATGTTGAATGCTGGACTTTTGAAGGTCTTTTGTGTAAATATGATCATGTGTGTGTTTGGCTTCCATTCGCATATGCTTTTTATCCTTAGGCTGTTTCCTTTGCCGCCTTCCCCTTTTGGGAAGGCATGTACTCGAGCTTTCTTGGATTGAAGCGAAGTGAATGGAAGCCGGCCGGCCGGCTACTCTGGTAGTCGGTCGGTGGTGGGAGAAAAACTGGCTTTTGTTATATTAGTCCATTAGTCCCTAGCCGTTTTTCGTGTGGGCGTCCTTTCCTACCTATAACTCTTGCTAGCCGGACAGCTGGTTTCTTCGAACTGCGACTTTTGGCAAGAGAAGGCTTGGGTGCCGGCACACTACTTATCTGACCGCGGGTAGGACTTCTAATATAACTCAAGGCGGCCAGTCCCCGGGCCGACTAGTCGAACCCGGCGCCGGACGAAAAAAGTGAATGTAATGACATGATCATAAGCATGATACTCTTCATTTATAGATAAAAGATGGCAGTCCCCGAGCTCTCCTCGGGGGGCCTATTGTCTCGTACTTAGTACAAAAGTTAGCGTGATACATACTGCATTTCAAATGTAAAATCTTCGAAGGAGGTTGGCGTTCCATGGTCGTTCTGACTCCTTGCCGGAGTCGTCTCTCTTTCGTGCCTTCGGCTTCTGCGCGTCGATCAGGTAGTAGGAGTCGTTGCCTAAAGATCTGCTGATGACGAAGGGGCCCTCCCAAGGGGCCGAGAGCTTGTGCTGGCCAGCTGTTCGCTGGATCAGCCGGAGCACGAGGTCGCCCTCTTGGAAAGATCGTGGTCTGACCTTCCGGCTGTGGTAGCTACGCAAGCCCTGTTGGTAGATGGCGGACCAGCTGAGGGCTAACAGTCGGCCTTCTTCCAGCAGGTCGACGCCGTCTTCTCGTGCTTCCTTGGCCTCCGCCTCCGTGTACATGGTTACCCGAGGCGAGTCGAACTTGATGTCAGTTGGGATGATCGCCTCGGCACCATACACGAGGAAGAAAGGAGTGAAGTCGGTTGACTTGTTTTCTGTAGTGCGCAGACTCCATAGGACGGCCGGCAGCTCATCGAGCCAACAGCCATCCGAACGTTCCAGTGGTACAACCAGTCGAGGCTTGATGCCGGAAAGGATAAGGCCGTTGGCTCGCTCGACCTGGCCGTTTGACTGCGGGTGGGCAACGGATGCTAAGTCCAACCGGATGCCCTGCGTCGCGCAGAAATGTGCCAGTGCTCCCTTGGCGAAATTCGTGCCGTTGTCGGTGATGATGCTGTGTGGCATGCCGTACCGAGTTGTTATATCTGCGATGAATGTCATGGCAGTCGGCCCATTCAGCTTCTTGATTGGCTTTGACTCAATCCATTTGGTGAATTTGTCCACGGCGACAAGCAGATGTGTCATGCCGCCGCGCGCCGTCTTGAATGGGCCCACCATGTCCAGTCCCCAAACGACGAAGGGCCAAGTGAGGGGAATGGTCTTGAGTGCCGAATCTAGCATGTGTTGCTAGGAGCTGAAGAGTTGGCACCCTTTTCAATGTTTAACTAACTCCTTAGCATCATCCAAAGCAGTCGACCAAAAGAACCCATGGCGGAAAGCTTTGGTGACAAGTGATCTTGAGGCCGCATGGTGGCCGCATTCTCCTTGGTGGATGTCTCTGAGGATTGCAATGCCCTTCTCTTGCTCGACGCATCGCTGGAAGACTCCAGTGACACTGCGCCTGACGAGCTCTCTGTTGACGATTGTGTATGCTCCGGCTCGGCGTTGGACTTGCTTGCCATTGCTTCATCAGCCGGCAGATCTTGGTTTACTAGGAAGTTGAGGATGCACTGGGCCCATGATGGAGCTACGACTTCTTCTATTGCCAACACGGGTACAGCGACCAAGGCGGGCGGGCTGGGTGGTGAAATGCTGGAGTCGGCCGCCGGCTGTTGTGTTGGCACAGTCCCCGGGCTGACTACCGTAGTCCCCGAGCCGGGTGTGGCAGTCCCCGGGTCGGGCGTAACTACGGAAGTCCCCGAGCCACCTGCTAACGTCCCCGGGCCGACTATCAAAGTCCCCGGGTCACCTGCTTGGTTCTTCGAGCCGGACCCGGCTGCGTCGGGGTTAGGCGGCACGAAGATGGAATCGGACTCTGGAGACGGCTTGATAGACGGCTTGAGGAGGCATTGCAGAGAGACAGCAGTTGGTATTGCCTGCCAAGTGGAGCCTATTCGAGCCAGGGTATCAGCTGGCTTGTTGTCGGCTCACAGTACGTGGAGGAACTCGCATCCTTCAAAGTACCCGCTGATCTGCTGAACGAGGAAGCGGTAGCTTGCCATATTTGCGTCCTTGGCGTCCCAGTCGCCGGATGATTGCTAGACTACCAAGTCCGAGTCGCCGTAATATAGGATCCGGCGAATGCTGAGTTCTTTCGCAAGCCGGAGCCCGTGTATGAGCGCCTCGTACTTGGCCACGTTGTTGGAGGTGGCAAAGTGAATTTGCAGCGTGTATCTGAGCTTTTCGCCTTTGGGAGAGGTGAGGATGACGCCGGCTCCCAAGCCGGTGCGCATCTTGGACCCGTCGAAGTGCATGCGCCAATGAGTGGAATCAGGAGCTGGCGGCAAGTACTGGGTCTCGGCCCAGTCGATGAGGAAGTCGGCCAATGCTTGGGACTTGATGGCGGTGCGAGGCTGGAAGAAGATTGTGTAGGGGGCCAGCTCGATGGCCCATTTTGCCACCCGGCTGGATGCATCCCGGCTGCCTATGATCTCGGCAAGCGGGGCGGTGCATACGACCGTGATGGGGTGCTCTTGGAAGTAGGGCTTCAGCTTCTTGGCGGCGAAGTACACGCCATAGCACATCTTCTGATAGTGCAGGTAGTTCTGCTTCGAGGTAGACAGCACCTCACTCAAATAGTACATGGACCTCTGGACCGGCTGGGCTCGTCCCTCTTCTGGGCACTGGACTACGATGACGATGCTGACCACCTGGCTGGTTGCAGCAATGTAGAGGAGCATGGGCTCTTTCTCAGTCGGCGCCGCCAGGACAGGCGGCGTGGCCAGCATCTTCTTCAGCTTGTGAAAAGTTTGGTCGGCTTGGTCATTCCACTCGAAGTGAGTGGTCTTCTTCATGAGGCGGTAGAGGGGGAGAGCTTTCTCTCCGAGCCGGCTGATGAAGCGGTTTAGGGAGGCCAAGCACCCGGTGAACTTCTGGACGTCTTGAAGTTTGGTCGGAATCACCATTCTCTAGATGTCCTTGATCTTTGCTGGGTTGTATTCGATGCCGCGTTCAGAGACCAGGAAGCCTAGGAGCTGGCCGGCTGGCACTCCAAATAGGCATTTCTCGGGGTTGAGCTTGATCTGGAACCGGCACAGGTTCTCAAATGTTTCCTTGAGGTCTTCCAACAAGGTTCCATGCTTCTTCGTCTTCACCACAATGTCGTCTACGTAGACGTGGGCATTTCTGCCGAGCTGCTTGAGGAGGCACTTCTGCATGCAACGCTGAAAAGTGGCACCGGCATTTCTTAAGCCGAATGTCATAGTCAGATAGCAGAAAGCTCCAAACGGCGTGATGAAGGCGGTCTTCAGGCGGTCAGTCGGATCTAGCTTTATCTGGTGGTATCCTGAGTAAGCATCCAAGAAACTCAACAGCTCGCATCCGGCCGTGGAGTCTATCACTTGATCAATCCTTGGTAGGGCAAAGGGATCTTTGGGGCAGGCCTTGTTGAGGCTCGTGTAGTCTATGCACATGTGCCACTTGTTGTTCTTCTTTAGCACGAGGACCGGGTTGACGAGCCACTCTGGAAAGAAAACCTCCATAATGAAGCCGGCTGCCAGAAGCCGGGCTATCTCTTCTCCAACAAATCTTCTTTTCTCCTCCGATAGTCGGCGGAGGGGTTGTTTGACTGGTTTTGCGTCTTCTCGGACGTGTAGCTTGTGCTCAGCGAATTCCTTTGGAACACCCGGCATGTCCTTGGGGGACCATGCAAAGATGTCCCGATTCTCATGGAGGAAATCGGCGAGCTCGCCTTCCTATTTGATGTTCAGGTTTGCCTCGATGACGGCAAACCTCTCTGGGTGCTCGGGGTCAAGAGGTATCTTCTTCGTATCCTTGGCCGGCTGGAAAGATCCTTGGGCATCACCCTCCTTGGGATCGGGGGACAGGGCCAGCTGTTTGCCGGCCATGGCCACGACTCGGTCCAACATCTTCTTTTCTTCGACAATCACAAGGGACTCGGCCAGCCGGCTGCTGGCTGCTACGCACTCGGAAGATTTCTTGTAATCGCCGGCTATGGTGATGATGCCCTTGGCGCTCGGCATCTTCATCTTGAGGTAAGCATAGTGGGGAACAACCATGAACCTGGCCAAGGCAGGTCGGCCAAGCAATGCATGGTAGGGGCTCTCCAAGTCCACCACCTCAAACCAGATCGCTTCCTGGCGGAAATGATCCTTGTCCCCAAAGAGTACATCAATCTTGATCTTGCCAATGGGGGCGCAGGACAGGCCAGGTACAATGCCATGGAACACAGTCCGAGTAGGCATGAGTTGCTTCGTCATGATGTTCAGCTTCTCCAGGGTATCACGGTACAGGATTTTGATGCTGCTCCCGCCGTCTATCAGCACGCGGGAGAAACGGGCGGCGCGTCTGTCCGTTGCAAGGGTGGCATCCAAAACCAACGCATAAGAGCCGGGAGATGGCATCACCTCTAGGTGGTCGGCCCGGCTCCAGCTGACAGGCTTTTCTAACAAGTGCATGTGCTCGGCGGGGTTGGCAGCGACCATGTTGACTTCCTGGTGCTCTCGGCGTCTGCTGCGCCTGTCTTTGGGTTGGATCGTAAAGACGACATAAGCGGCATGCTCGTCGGGGAACTCATCGTGCACAGCTCCGACTGTAGGCCGAGCGATCGGCGGCTGCAGAGCCGGAGGCGGCGGACCGGCAGGCGGAGGCGGCGCGAGCCCTTCGCCTTTGGAGATTCGGGTGAGCCAGTGGCAGTTCCGGGTTGTGTGGTTGGACGGCTTCGCGCCACTTTGGAACTTGCATGGGGCGTCGAGAGTTTGCTTGTAGGAGAAGGCCGGCTGCCAAGCCGGCTTGCCGCCCCTCTGCGGGCCGCCCTTCGGGCTGCTCGTCTTCGACTGTGGCCACCTGCCGACTGGTGGAGGGCGGCACGGGGCCCTTGCGCTTGTGGTCGTTCCGGTGCGGGCGTCGGCCGGAGTCCCCAGCCGGCGTCTTGGGCGACGGGTTGAGTAACTTCTCGGACGCGTCTACCCGGAGTTCAGTCTTCATTGAGGAGTCGGCGGTGGCGTACTTGTCCGCTATGACCAGAAGCTCGTCGAGGGTAGTCGGCTCGTCACAGAGGAGCTTGTGCTTAAGGAGGGTGCCTTCTCGGCACCCGGCAGTGAAGTATTCTATGGCTTGCACCTCGTGCACCCCTTCGCAAGAGTTGCGGAGCTCGGCCCAACGCGTGAGGTAGTCGCAAGTGGACTCGGCGAGGCCTTGTACGCACAAGGAGAGCTGTCTGGGCTTGGGAGCCCGCTTGTAGGTGCTGGTGAAGTTGCGGACGAAGGCTTCTGTGAAGTCTAGCCAGCTGTTGATGCGGTATGGCTTAAGGCTGTTGAGCCAGGTCCGCGCCGTGCCTTGCAGCAGGAGGGGCACGTACTTCACGGCAACGCGCCTGTTGCCGTTTGCTATGCCAACCGCCGTGGAGTAGTCGATCAACCAATCTTCCGGCTTCATGGAGCCGTTGTACTTGGGCGTGTCTCTTGGGAGCGAGAACCCTTTGGGGAAAGGCTCGTCGCGGATGCGGGGGCTGAAGCAAGGCGGGCCGACATCATCTTCTTCTTCTAGCGCCAGGGATCGCGCTTGGCGGCCGATCTGATGGCGGGCGTCATTCTCGCCAACTCCTTCGCGGCGACCTAGTCGGCCGCTGAGAGTCGGATGCGTGATAGGCGATGGGGTGGGATATCTCTCCCCATGAGGTAGAGGCAGAGGCGGGTTGCCCCGCCGCTCCACGGCCTGGGGATGGCCTTCTGCGTCTCGCTTGATGGAGGTCCAGGTTCAGCTTCGGCTGGCAACTGGCTCTTTCTCGTGTCGCGCGCAGGTTTTACCCGTACTCGGCGTCCGGTACGTCGCGCCGTGCTCTCGGCGCGGGGGAGGACTTTCCACGCGGGCGTCGGCTTTATGCCGCTGTGCGGATGCATCGATTAGTTGCTAGATGCGTCTAGTCATGTGGGGGAGTTCTTCGGCCCCCAGTCCGTCTAGCTCGTCTATGGCCGCCTGGGCGGCGCGCAGGTTCTCGAGTGGAGTGGCGTAGACTGGGCGGTCAACTCCTAGTGTGTCGGCGAGGGAAGCGCCGCGCTGTCTGACAACGCCGGCGCGGCTTGGTCCGCCTGGGGGTGGCGTGCCAAAGGCGGCGCAGTCGGCCTCGCGCTGGTGGGCCTCAGTGAGGCGTCTCATGGAAGCCAACTTCCAGCCCTCCGCGAGGAGGGCGAGGCGGTGAGCCTCCAGTGCTTCGGCGTCGGCATCGGCCGGGAGGGGGATGGACAAGTCGTGGACCGCCGCATGCGGGGCGTCGTGGGCGTTCTCGCCGGAAGCGCCGCCGTGGCCAATGACCATCACCTCGGTGGTGACAGCGTCGTAGCCATCGGCCCGGGGAAGCGGGTCATTGTAGATCGCGATGTCGGTGGGGAAAGTGTCGAGCGAGGCCGTGTCGGAGTCGACAGGCATCGGATCGGTGGAGCCAATAGACTCCAAGTCCATAGCAGGCTCACCGGAGACGTGGAGCTGGCCGAGGAGGTTGACGAGGTGGTCGGTGCCCGCGTTAGAGGCGAGCTCGTCGGAGATGAGGGTCTCGTCAAGGAGATCGGCGAGGCCGCTCGCTGCGCAGACGTTGGTGACGCCTTGCAGCGCGTCGTGGCAAGCGCCATCGGGCGTGCCGGGCTGGCTACGCTCGCTGGGGAGGAAGAGGGTTCCCGTCCAGAACAGGTCGCCGGACGACGGTGCACCTGGCCCCATGGTGGGCGCCAAATGTCAGGTGGTAGGTGCGACATATGCCAACAGGTGGCTTATCCTTGTGGGAGCCAGTAAGACATCGCCGGTGCCTAGAAACGGGATGAGGCGAAGACATGCACGCCAACGAATCTTACCCAGCTTCGGGGCTCTCCGTGGAGATAACACCCCTACTGCTGCTCTGTGGGGTCTCCGCATGATCACTAGATGAACAAGTGGCTACAAGACGCTCCTTGAGCTGTTTGGCAAGAAGAAGAAGAAGGGCACGGCTAGCTCTCCTCTCCTCTCTATGTGGTGTCGAGAACTAGCTTAGATCCACACTTTGCATGGGCGTCCCGGGGGGTTTATATAGGCTTACCCCCCGGGGGTACAATGGTAATCCGGCTGGGCGTGGGGCCCAGCCGTCTGTGTCTACGCTCGCCGGTTTCTGCGTCGGCTGTTGGGGCCGCTGGCTGGTGGGTCCCGCCGGCTACCGGCTCCTTGGTCGACAGGCAGGCCCCACTGTCAAGGGCCTTGTCGGTGGCTGGTTACTGTTGCCTCGATCCTGGTGACGAGGGCTTCGCCGAAGTGGGCGTGGCTACAATGCCGCCGTCCTGCGGGGATCGCTGTAGCCACACCGCGTCTTGTCTCCTTAATGGGTCGTCTCCTTCGAGGGAGGGGGCAGGCTGGCTGTGGGGATTCGGCCCTGTCTTGGGCCGACTGGGGGAGGCCTGGCCGCCTTCGGGTGTCTCTCTGCCCGAAAGGGCCCGCCGCCCGTGGGCCATGCTGACGGCCCGTCGTGGGTGGCATCAGGGTCAGCATGGCAATAGTGCCGCGCCGAATGGGTCATGGCCACCCCGTACGGCGCACTGTGCCAGGCGTGCTCCGGGATTCAGGGGTGGCAGGCTTTATTGTAGCCACGCCCCGTCACATCGCCGTTATGTGGTTGCAGACTTCGAGGGTACGATCTTGACCGCTTTGTGGGAGCCGGCTTCCTGGAGTCGGCCTTCTCGCGGCCGGCTTCTTGGAGCCGGCCTTCCCACGGCTTTCTTCATGAGGGCTAAAGCCGGGCCGCCTTCCGATAGCCGGCCTGGGAGACAGCCGGCAAGGGGAAGGCGGCCCCATGTCTTGGACTCTTGATGGCCGTATCGGCTCATAATTTTTTCAGAAGGGCCAGGGGGAGCCGGCTAGGCTACCCGTGGTCATTTACTCCGACACGGAGGGTTTCAAACCCGTAAATATCGAATCATGCGACGGCACAACAGATCCTCTGGAATGGATCGAGGATTTCCTCCTCACATTCACATGCCCCGCGGTGATGATCTACACGCCATCAAATACCTCCCACTCATGCTCAAAGGGCCAGCTCGGCATTGGCTCAACAACTTGCCAGCAGAATCCATTGGCTGTTGGGAAGATCTGGAAGGCGCATTCTTCGACAACTTCCATGGCACTTATGTACGACCGCCAGATGCCGATGACTTGAGCCACATAATTCAGCAGCCCGAGGAATCGGCCAGGCAATTCTGGACATGGTTCCTAACAAAGAAAAATCAAATCGTCGACTGTCCGGATGAAGAGGCCCTAGCAGCTTTTAAGCACAACATCCGCGACGAGTGGCTCGCCCAACACCTTGGCCAGGAAAAGTCAAAATCTTTGGCAGCCCTCACGACACTCATGACCCGCTTTTGTGCGGGGGAAGACAGCTGGCGGGCGCGCATCAATAACATATCAAAGAACCATGGTACTTCGGATACCAAGGATGGCAATGGAAGGTCACGTCGCAAAAAACACAAGCACCGCATTAATAGAGAAAATATCGAGGATACGGCAGTCAATGCCGGATTCAAAGGCTCTAAACCCGGTCAGCGGAAAAAGCCATTCAAAAGAAGCACTCTGGTCCCGTCTAGTTTGGACCGTATACTCGACCGCTCGTGTCAAATACACGGCACCACCGACAAGCCAGCCAACCACACCAACAGGGATTGTTGGGTGTTCAAGCAGGACGACAAGTTAAATGTCGAAAACAAAGATAAGGGGTCACATAGCGATGACGAAGAGTAGCCCCGGCAGCCGAACACCGGAGGATAGAAGAGCTTCCCCCCACAAGTGCAGACGGTGAACATGATATACGCAACCCACATCCCCAAGAGGGAGCGGAAGCGTCCGTTGAGGGACGTATATGCGTTGGAGCCAGTCGCCCCAAAGTTCAACCCATGGTCCTCTTGTCCGATCACCTTCGATCGCAGGGACCACCCCACTAGTATCCGTCATCGCGGATTCACCACACTGGTCCTAGACCCAATCATTGACGGATTTCACCTCACTCGAGTCCTTATGGATGGCGGCAGCAGCGTGAACCTGCTTTACCAGGACATATTGCGCAAAATGGGTATAGACCCCTCAAGGATCAAACCCACAAAAACGCCCTTCAAAGGCGTCATACCAGGTGTAGAGGCCCATTGCACATGCTCAATCACACTGGAAGTGGTCTTCGGATCCCCGGATAACTTCCGAAGCGAGGAGTTAATCTTCGATATAGTCCCATTCCGCAGTGGCTATCATGCACTGCTCGGGCGAACCACATTTGCGAGATTCAACGCGGTACCGCATTATGCATACCACAAGCTCAAGATGCCAGGACCTCGGGGGGTCATCACAGTTAATGGAAACGCAGAGCGCTCTCTCCGCACGGAGGAGCACACTGCGGCCCTCGCAGCAGAAGCGCAAAGCAGCCTCTTAAGGCAATCCGCTTATTCGGCGATTAAGGACCTGGACACCTTCAAGTGCGCCCAGAGTAATCGGCAACAAGACCGCCTGGCACGTTCCAAGCTCGCATAGCAATGCGGCACCCACCCCAGTCCCAGCCAAATGGCGAAATCCGTGCCTTGCATACATAATTATGCATTGAAATTACCATGGGCATATGTGGGGAGGGGCACGACTACGGCATGCCCCAAGACGCGGCTCAACCGCACTAGGGGCTTCCCGCTTTTTTATTTTTTTCTTTCAGGACTTTAATCTCTCGAAACCCTGTCCGGCAGTATGATTGCCGAACACATAATGCAGCAACCAAGCAGGCAGAAAGCTACATCGCACCACGGAACCCCCGGGTGGATTACGATAACGAGTGAAATACTTGCTTTAATACCACAAGTCATCAACCCGTGCATCTGCATGGGCTAGCACTTGTAATAATATTTACAACGAAGTGTGTATCTATTATAAATGTTGCACAATAATAAGAAAATGTTATTATTATATCGGTAGACAACATGGTTACAAATTCAAAATTTGTTGCATGATCATGTATTTGTTACATATAAGATTTTAATAGGTATATCATCAAGTTCCCTATTGTAGCAAAGATGTTCATTTTCTTTCACTATCTAAAAAACATACATCTTTGTTTTTACCTTAGAATTACAGTAGACGTTTATCTTAAAACCTCTTTGTGGACTTGTACAACATTTAAGCAAAAGTCCTCCCTCGGGAACATTGGATTGCACCTAGTTTTGTTTGATTATAAAAAAATTGTTTCTATGGACAACAATGAAACAATAGTTTTCTATCAACATATGTGAAACTGTAGCAAAAGATATACATAATGGAATTCTATTTTCTCATACCTTTAAGAACCATACATTATTTACATTTTAAGTTATTGTCTAAACCATTAAATTCTGACAAAATTTCATTTATGATTAATGGAGCAACTAGTAACTGTGTGGTCGATTATTCGGATTTAATTTGTGCGCACCCAAAATATCTTAAATGATGTCTTTTATAATTGTACATGTTTTCTTAATACTTTCTATTCCTACTACACACATATATATAACATACATAATGATGTGTCTATGAGATCTTTGTGGCAAATGGTACATCAAGATTTTTTGGTTACTGTAGTAACTACATCAAGAAAATTGGTACACGTGGCAAGACGCGCTCATCCACAAACTAACCAATTAATTAGTGAAGCAGATCAGCCTCGCCATGTGGAAGAATGACATGCTCCCTCGTTTAGATCGTTTAAACGAGTAGAAATTTTGACTGGATTTAAATT
This sequence comes from Triticum monococcum, assembly GCA_034509565.1. Lineage (NCBI taxonomy): Eukaryota > Viridiplantae > Streptophyta > Magnoliopsida > Poales > Poaceae > Triticum > Triticum monococcum. Next base: position 87,235,535 of record CM067845.1, on the reverse strand, counting down.
TTAAAAAGACTTGTGGTGATGCAAGATAGATCTGAACATTCTTTGATCACATGGATGTCCTAGGCTTTTAAATATTATGGAAACATTTATGAAGAACGCTATGTGCTTACAGTTGTATGTAGGACGCCCAACAATATACATATGCTAAATTGCTTGATTTGACCATACCTACAAAATTGGCATCATGCCATAAAATCATGAACACATACATAATGGATTGCCGCACTTAAGAAGTGAGATACAAAGGATGAGGTGGAACACAGTTAACATACATGATGGATTACCCCCACAAAACAGTACTTGATGGATTATTGTCGTTAGAAAGTGAGAGTAAAAGGCTGGAGAGGAACACGATTAGGAGAGACTAAACTTGATTTGATGGAGAGCAGGAGAGCAGGAGGCGGCAGCCATGTACAGGAGTTCATAGTGATTTTGATCGGCAGAATATATTTTATTGAATAGTAGAATATTTTATTGATGGAGGCTTGTATGGGTAATCAGTTCGGTCATGTGTATTTATTTTCTTGTTTCATTTTACTTTTTATGGATGTAGGCTTTCCCTTTTTTAGGACGTGGGACTTTCCTTTTTTATTTTGATTGAGGGAAAGTATAGATGTTTTATTTGTTTTGTACATATGACTAATAACTTTGGACGTGTCAGATGCCTTTTTTGTGAGACGGGACCATATGTGTTACGCATGTTTTTTCTTTTATGCTAAACATAAATTGCCAATCCAATGGTGTATTTAATTTTCAAGATGTGGATTAATCAGAGAACTTGAATGGTGCGGGTAATCGGCCACGTCATTTTGATTTCTTTCCGTTTTTTATGTTGGATTTTATATGGAAGGAGGCTGTCTTTTTATATTTTTATGAACTGGTGCGGGTAATCAGCGGGGCGTTTTGATTCCTTTCCTTTTTTACGCTGGACTTTTAATGGACGGAGGCTTTTTTTTATGTGAGGCAGTGGAGCGTTCTGATTTCTTTCCTTTTTTATGCTGTACTTTTATTGGATGGAGGTTTTCTTTTCTTTTTCTTTATGTGAGGCGCTTCCTTTTTTGTTTTTTTGGAGCAATTTTTTTTTATTTTGATGACCATATGAGAACTTTAAAGGCACGGGTACTCAGCCGGGTCGTGTGGATGTGTTTCTCTTTTTTTAACGATGGACACTTTTTATGGCACGGAGACTTCCCTTTTTTTAAGTGTGGCTATCCTTTTTTATTTTCATGAACATATGGAAGACTTATATGTTTTGTATATGACTAACTTTTTTTCTTAAACTGGGTATACCACTGACATTGAACGTGACAAATGTATTTTTTGTGGGACAGAGCTATCTGTATTAAGCATGTTTTTCATTAAAATTTAAATATTTTATGATTAATTATGATAAAAATGGTGGGAAAAAATATATGATTATTTTTCTATATGTAACCTTTAAGTGATTTATGATAATGAAATTTCTTGTTTCTGTTTTTTTAAGTAAGATTTCATTTTTTTTCTAGGAAATAGAGAGAGACCAAGGGAGGAAGGCTCACATACGTGGTAGTATAGGACTACAAATCTTACGTTCCATCGGATGAATATGGACGCTCAGATTTGTGTTATTTAATGGAAGATTTCTTTTTTCTAGGAAAAGGAGAGTCCTAAGGGAGTAAGACTCCCGTACGTGGTAGTATTATGAGATAGCACATCTTATGTTTCATCTAATGGCTATGGATATGTTATTTATTTATCCAACGGTCAAAATTTCTTAATTCTAAGGATTAACGTGGTGTCTCGTATGGTGCCTCCAATTAGTAAATATAAGATTCCTCAGCTTGCCCTTGGAGGGGACATGACAAATAGTCCTACTTTTTGCTTATCCCACTACTTGTATCATTCTGTTTTAACGCACCTTTTTGAGTAAACAATGCATAGCACTAGACTATTATTGCATTCTCTATTCTTCTTTATATATATATATATATATATATATGTTCATTCATGACATCTAGCACCCGTATACTCTGGTACGACCAGTACGCTAGGGGCTTAAGCATACCCCATAATATGACGTGAGAAGTCCGAACACTTTCGACAGTGCGGCACCCCGAACTTATAGCATTATATGCATCAGCTCCGAATCATGTCTTGGATCAATAGTTGGGTTTGCCTGGCTCCCATGTTTTGGTACCTTACGTTCCGCTATATCGGCTAAGGTAGCACTGGGAGAACTACTGCGATTGTGCCCCGGTTCAGCTGGGCTAAGCACCTCAGTAGAGAAAGCTAAAACTGACTATCATGATAAGGCAGGAGATTGGTCGCTGTTCGAGAGGTTTCGAGTCCCTAAAGACTTATGCCACTTAGAGCGAGGAGTCGGCTTTGTCCGTCTTAAGGCGTGTATAACGCCCCGAATTCGGCCTTCCAAATACTAGGGGCTTCGCCAAAATTTAAAATTATATAATTCTATGGCTAAGTGAGAGTAATAACGCATTATAGTCCGATTGCCTTGTTTGTCGTGCTGAGCACCTCCCTCAAAGGACCCATAAATGGGAACAAGAGTGCTCAGGTTTATCCCGAACACCCCAGCACTCGTGGCATGGGGGAAGAAGCTGACGACTAGCCATCTCTCAGGTTTGATAAACAGGCGAACATAAGGTAATATTTTAAATTCAAACAAGTGTTGCATAGCGCATATGAACAAGTTTTCATAATACAGGATCATATGAGCAAGTTCATTCAAATATAACATCTGTCGCACACTCGTCCGCTACAAGACGGGCACCCTTCCGGACACCCTCATAATACATCTCGGGGTGGCGATGCTCCTTGCCCTGCGGCGGCCCCTCCTTCACCAGCTTCTCGGCGTCCATCTTGGCCCAATGCACCTTCGCACGGGCAAAAGCCCTTCGTGCACCTTCAATGCAGACGGACCACTTGATGACTGCCAGCCATGGGCAGGCATCCACAAGCCACCTCACTAGGCCGAAGTAGCTGTTGGGAAGGGCGTCGCCAGGCCACATCCAGACTATAAGGCCCCTCATGGCCTGTTCGGACGCCTTGTGCAGCTCGACTAGTTGCTTCAGCTGGTCACTCATAGGCATTGGGTGTTCGGTCCTAGTATACTGAGACCAGAATAGCTTCTCCGTCAAGCTTCCCTCCTCGGCCTGGTAAAACTTTGCGGCATCCGACACGCTGCGGGGCAAATCTGCGAATGCTCCTGGAGAGCTCCGGACTCAGGTAATAACAAGTAATTTACTTTCACATGCTTGCTTTGCATATTGAATGCCTTACCCGCTGTTATCTTCCTCATCGCCTCAATCTCCTAGAGGGCCTTTTGGGCTTTAGCCTTGGCATTCTTTGTGCTCTCAAGGGCTGCGGCAAGCTCAGACTCTCGCCTCTTCGAGTCAAGCTCCAACGCCTCGTGCTTCGTCACGAGAGCTTGGAGCTCTTGCTGCACCTCGCCCACCCGTGCCTCTTGCTTTTCCCGATTGGTGCGCTCCTGGGCCGCTTTGTTTTCGGCCTCGGGCAGCGCTTGCTTCAGGGTTGCCACTTCGGTCGTGGCCCCTGGCAAATTCATGATGATCCTGGCAAATTCATGATGATCCATGACTAGGTATTACTTAGCTTTGTTCTCCTCGAGCTACCTCTTAGCAAGGCCAAGCTCTTTCTCGGACCCCTCGAGGTCCTGCTTCAGTGCGGCGACCTCCGCAGTCAGTGCGACAGAGGTCAGCAGCGAAGCCTGCATACGCATATAGACATACTTATATTAGATTCCTGCAGATATTATTTGATCCTCTATTCGGCTTTTGTTTGTGAACACCAAACAGAGCATCAGGGGCTACTATCTATGCGGTAACATTTTTCCTATATTTTAAATACTGACCTCAAAGCCAATTAGAAGGCTGGCACAGGCTTCAGTCAGTCCGCTCTTGGCGGACTGAACCTTCTTGATCACCACACTCATAATAGTGCGGTGCTCTTCGTCGATAGAAGCGCCGCGAAGCGCTCCCAGCAGGTTGTCCGGTGCCTCTGGATGGGCAGAGGTCACCGGCACGGGCGTCTTGCCCCTTTGGGATGGGAGCCGCCTGCCCGAGTCCGGAACCACTGGAGGTTCCGGCGCGGTCTTCGGCTGAGAGCCGAACTTAGAGCCCCCGGGAGCCTTGCTCCCTTTGCTCCTGGAGTTCAGAAGTTTTCCTTGAGGCGCCTCCGGGACTGTCTCCCCCCGGCTCGGCACCCCTTGAGACAATACCTCGGCATTGTCCGTAGGGAGGGGGGATGAGGCGGTCAGAAGTGGATCGCTATCCATATCCGACGAGTCCAAGGCACAGTCCGATGAAGATACGTCCATACGGGCTTTGGGCGGTCTGCATAATCATATTCGGCGTTAGGAAAAGCAGTGCGACAATGGTATGCTATGAATTACTCTGGTATTAGAATACTTACGACTTCGCCAGGGGCTTGGCCCTGAGCAGCCACTGGTCTTCGCCCTCCGACGATACGTCGATACGGGCTCGTGGCGGTCTGCATAGTCATAGTTCGGCGTTAGGAGAAGCAGTGCGACAAAGGGATGCTATGAGTTACTCTAGTATCCGAATACTTACGACTTCGCCAGGGGCTTGTCCCTGAGCAGCCACTCGTTTTTGCCTTCGGCGGCGGTGGTGGAGTAGTCCAGAAGGAGAGTCCTTCCCTTCTTGGACCCTTCGGCCTCCCCAGTTGGGGCGGCCTTCCTTTTCTTGTCTCCCCCGGCTGGAGGGGGAGCATCTTCATCTTCCTCCTCGTCTTCATGGGAGGAGTGCGTCGAGGAGTTATCGGACGATGAGTCCGATACCACCTGGCGCCGGGAACTCTTTCGGGTTCCCTTGGCCTTCTTCTTGGTCTTCTCTGGCACCTTATAAGGAGCCGGAGTCAGCATCTCCATCAGGAGAGCGTCCACGGTGTCTTCGGGCAGGGGGGTCAGACAGTTAATCTGCTCCGATGCCTCCACCCAGTCCTGTCAAGGGCATGGGAGCTCACACCCCGCACATGGTTAAGCTATGGGAAATAAATATCCTACCAGATGTACAGAACTTACCGGATCCGCAGGGCGCTTCGCGCTTAGCCCATGGTCCTCGGTAAGAGAGGGAGGGACCTCGGCGCCCTTGAACAACACCCTCCAAATGTCTTTATGCGCCGTGTCGAAGAGCTCGCTTAGAGTCTGGTGCTAGGCTGGGTCGAACTCCCATAAGTTGAAATCCCATTCTTGACACGGGAGGATCCGGCAGTAGAGCATGACCTGGACTATGTTGACAAGATTGAGTTTCTTGCTTGTCATGTTCCGGATACATTTCTGGAGTCCGTCCAGCTCCACCGATGAACCCCAGGACAGGCCCTTCTCCTTCCAGGAAGTGAGCCGCGTGGGGAATCCGGATTGAAACTTGGGGGCCGCCACCCAGTTGGTGTCGCGTGGCTCGGTGATGTAGAACCACCCCGATTGCCACCCCTTTATGGTCTCCACGAAGGAGCCCTTGAGCCATGTAACGTTAGGCATCTTGCCCACCATGGCTCCGCCGCATTCCGCTTGTTGGCCACCCACCACCTTCGGCTTGATATTGAAGGTCTTCAGCCACAGGCCGAAGTGGGGCCGGATGCGGAGGAAAGCCTCGCACACGACGATGAACGCCGAGATGTTGAGGATGAAGTTCAGGGCCAGATCATGAAAGTTCAGCCCATAATAGAACATGGGGCCACGGACAAATGGATGGAGGGGAAACCCCAGTCCACGCACGAAGTGGGGGAGGAATACCACCCTCTCATGAGGTTCTGGGGTAGGGATTACCTACCCCGCGGCTGGCACCCGGTGCGCGATATCCGCGGCTAAGTATCCGGCTCCGCGTAACTTTTTGATGTGCCCCTCCGTGACGGAGGAGGCCATCCACTTGCCTCCCGCTCGGGATATGTTTTGGAGAGAGTTGAGGAGGAAGATGCGGACTTCGGTGCTGGAGCTCGAGTACGCGAGAACGGATGAGCAAGGAAGAAGAAGGCGTGGGTAGAAAAAGGTGAGATCTTATCCCTTTATAAGGGCGGACTAAACTATGCACCCCCACTAGCCTAGTAAAACTCGCTTATCCAGCAAGTGCCGTAATTGATGGCGCGGTTGGGTTACCCACGTCTGTATTGATGAGAATCCCGTAATAAGGGGAACATGATCTCTGCTTTGACAAGATGTGTCAAGAAACTGCCTCGCGTTATGTGCGGGGCTGGTTAAAGGAAAACGGTTCAAATAATTACCGGGCCATGGCGTGATGTCATGCTGCCAAAACGTGTCAACAGATTAGATTTGTGGTAATATTATTCTCTCTACGGTGGTATGTGGAGTTTATTTTGCAGGGTTAGACACTATCGTTGTATTCAAATTCTTCCGTGGTGTATTCGGGGGAGGAACCCGCCTTGCAATGCTGAAGACAACACTACGCACCGGACTCATCGTCATTGAAGCTTAGTTTAGGGGCTACTGAGGGAGTCCTGGATAAGGGGGTCTCCAGACAGCCGGACTATATCCTTTGGCCGGATTGTTGGACTATGAAGAAACAAGATTGAAGACTTTGTCCCGTGTCCGGGTGGGACTCTGCTTGGCGTGGAAGGCAAGCTAGGCAATACGGATATGTATATCTCCTCCTTTGTAACCGACCTTGTGTAACCCTAGCCCCCTCCGGTGTCTATATAAACCGGAGGGTTTTAGTCCGTAGGACAACATACAATCATACCATAGGCTAGCTTCTAGGGTTTAGCCTCTCCGATCTCATGGTAGATCAACTCTTGTACTAATCATATTATCAAGAATAATCAAGCAGGACGTAGGGTTTTACCTCCATCAAGAGGGCCCGAACCTGGGTAAAACATCGTGTCCCCTGCCTCCTATTACCTTCCGCCTTAGACGCACAGTTCGGGACCCCCTACCCAAGATCCGCCCATTTTGACACCGAGACCCAGGTTCGGGGCTCTCCGGAGAGATAATACCCCTAGTCCTGCCGAGAGGAAGGAAGCTGGCCGAGGCTTAGGCTGCTCCTTCTCTCCGGTGTTGCTACTTTTTGGCTATTCATATGCCTATGAGAGAGATCGTTCTTCCTAGAGATCCTCCTCTCTGGTTGCGAGTGCCCGGGGGATTTTATAGTCCAACCCCCCGGGGGTACAACGGTAATGTCGCACGTCGGTGGGTCCGTATAGTCGGTGTCCGGGAACCTGGGCTGGGTCCTGCTGAGAGCCCGTGGTTCGATGGGTTCCCCTAGGTGTGGGCCCCGTAGGCCTAGGGGGACTGTGCACCGTCTTGTCGATCGCCAGGTCATGGCCGGGTCGAGTCGCGTATAGTGCTCCCCGTCAGGTTGCCACTTGCTATCGTCAGCGGTGAAGGCGGGAGCACTGTAGCCATGCCAGCCCTGGTCAGCGGGTAGGTGAGGGGCACTGTTGCCACGTTCTGGCTGACCAGAGGCATGGGCAGGGCACTGTTACCTCGGTCATTGTTGATTGATGTCTCGTCCCATCATATGGCCTGGATGGGGCGGGAGTTGACCCGTGGCTGGATTCCGTAGCACGCCACGGGTGGTGGTGGCTTGTAGAGCAGGCTTCGGTCGTGCCGAGTTCGGCTGTCTTGCGCCAGTTGGTGGGGCCGAGTTGATGCGTCTTGCCGAGTCGGCTAGTCTGGCCGGCTTGCGGGCCTTGGCCGGGTCGAGCAACCCGGCCAAGCGCGTGCCGGCATCGAGGGGTGGTGCCATCCCCGTTGTTTTGGAAGAGGATCCGGGTTCCGTTGCCTGCCCGGGGTCCATCCCCCCGACAGTAGTCCCCGAAGGTGTGAAGGCCGCCGTCTTCGGATGAGTGGGGCTTCGCAGTTTCCCCCTTAAGCAAGATGGATTCTGCGAGCATCGGGTCCGAGAAGTCCGCCGAATCTTGGGGCAACCCCTCGGGCTTTGCGCGGGCGCCACGTGGCGCCTGGAAGCCGGAGGGGCCTGACAGGCTACGCGCGTGACGGGACTGGGCGGCGGGCTGGGGCCCACCGCCCTGCGCCCTCGACCCAAGCGCGTGGATTTAGTGCGGCGTCTGGGGGCCGGTTGCTCTTCCCCGGGTAGTTAGCGCGCGTGTACGTGCGCACTTATTGCGGGGTAGTGGGACGGGCGCGTGTAGACGATCCCACTTCCCCACTTTCCCACGTTCAAACTGAGGGTTATAAATTGGGGGGCAGGGGGCGGCGGACATTATTCTCGCTCGTGCCCTCCTGTCCCGTTGCTCTCGGTCCCTTCTTCGCAACCGATGCACTGCGGCGCCCACTACTACGAGCAGAAATTCGCCGTTCGCCTTCCTTCTTCTTCTTCCCTCGACCATGTCGCTGCCATCGGGCTCCTGGATGGGCTCGAACATAACATCTAAGGACATCGCCCAACTCCGGGCGACGCGGCACCTGCCGCGGGAGACGAACGTCGGTGTTCGCCTGCCGTGTGGCGATCAGAGGCCTCGGCCCGAGGGGTAGGAGCACATGGTCTTCCTCACGCACTTCAAGCGCGGGTTCGGGCTTCCGGCGAGCACCTTCTTCCACATGTTCCTGGAGTTCTTTGGGCTCCAGCCACACCACCTCGGCGCCGGCGCCATCGTCCAGCTCTCCGACCTCGTCACCCTCTGCGAGGGATACCTGGGGGTCGAGCCCACGATCAACCTCTGGGCGCGCTTCTTCTCCTTGAAGCAGCAGGGCCCATCAGCCGGGGAGTTCGCCGACTGCGGCACCGCCGTCATCTCGAAGTGGTCGGGGGCGGACTTCCCCAAGATCCCGCTGGAGGATTCTGCCAAGAAGTGGCAGAACTCCTTCTTCTATGTCCGCAACCATGGTGCGGATCGCATCAATCTTCCGGTCTTCACCATCGAGCCGCCGCAGGCGAAGACGAACTGGGGATACTCGCCCAGGCGCCCGTCGCAGGAGATCGTTAACCTTTGCGAGCGGGTGACGGTGACGAGGACGCATGAGGGGATCACCGGCACCGACCTCCTTGCCGCGTTCATCAGGCGCCGGGTCCTTCCGCTTCAGGGGCACTCCTGCCACATCAGTGAAATGGCCGACCTTCAAGACCCCAACCGCATGGGGCCGACGCGCCTGTCCGCGGAGCAGGTCGCGCGCGGCGTGAACGACATCTCCAAGGCCAACCTTGGGGAGGACTAGCGGTTTGGCAAGGCGCCGTACAGCCAGTCGAACCCGGTGCCGCAGGTGAGTGTCAGGTCTTCTTATTTTGTTGCCGCGCACTTTCTCATCCGTCCTGACGCGATGCGGGAGATACTTCTGAACGCGACTCGACATCCTTACGCCCGGGCTCCGTTGTAGGTGGCACCGATGGCACCAAAGGAGCCCGCGGCTCGCAGCGGAGAGGAGGAGGCCGAGTCCGACGCCGGCACTGGGCGTCTCGCGGGTAAGTCTTGTGTTTTTCTCCATGTGTCTTGAATTGCTGACCGCATGAAAGTGCAACTATCCCTAGGTGGTTTTGGTAATTCCTAACAACATATAGCTCATTGAGCTAACATTATTCGAAGATTAATATTTCAGGAAAAGCTCAATGAATGGCATGGCATGGATGAGGAAAGTGGACCCCTCAAAATACTAAAGACAAAAAGATTGGCTCAAGCTCAAAGCTCAAGACTCTACATTTTATATTTTAGTGATCCAAGATCACATTGAGTCTATAGGAAAAGCCAATACTATCAAGGAGGGATGAGGTGTTGCTTAATGGCTTTCTTGCTTCATAGTGCTTAGTGATATGCTCCAAAACCCTCAACTACCTTCCCACATCCACATATGACCTAAACCAAAAGTCAAACTCGGCCCCACCGATTCTTTCTATCTGGCTCCACTGAGTTCAGATGTCATAGCCACTGCCACAAACCCTAGCAAATCGGTCTCACTGATAGGGATTTCGGTCACACCGAGATGGGGTTGTAATCTCTCTGTTTCCCTTCGTAATGTTTCGGTCCTACGGAGATGAGCGATCGGTCCCACCGAGATTGCAATGTAAACTCTCTGTTTCCCTTTTGTAACATTTCAGTCCCACTGAAATGAGAAAATCGGTCCCATCGAGTTTACTCGACCAACTCTCTGGTTAGCTTATTACCAAAATCGGTCCCACCGAGTTTGTGTAATCGTTCACACCGAGATTACGTCATGCCCTAACCCTAACCATATCGGTCCTACCGAGTTGCATCTCAGTGCCACCAAGAATCCTAACGGTCATTAGGTTTGCTAAATCGGTCCGACCGAGTTTCTCAATTCGGTCTCACCAAGATTGGTAAATTGTGTGTAACGGTTAGTTTTTGTGGAGGCTATATATACCCCTCCACCCACTCTTCATTTGTGGAGAGAGCCATCAGAACATACCTACACTTCCAATACACATTTTTGAGAGAGAACCACCTACTCATGTTTTGAGGCCAAGATATTCCATTCCTACCATATGAATCTTGATCTCTAGCCTTCCCCAAGTTGCTTTCCACTCAAATCTTCTTTCCACCAAATCCATATCCTGTGAGAGAGAGTTGAGTGTTGGGGAGACTATCATTTGAAGCACAAGAGCAAGGAGTTCATCATCAACACGCCATTTGTTACTTCTTGGAGAGTGGTGTCTCCTAGATTGGCTAGGTGTCACTTGGGAGCCTCCGACAAAGATTGTGGAGTTGAACCAAGGAGTTTGTAAGGGCAAGGAGATCGCCTACTTCATGAAGATCTACCGCTAGTGAGGCAAGTCCTTCATGGGCGATTGCCATGATGGAATAGACAAGGTTGCTTCTTGGTGGACCCTTCATGGGTGGAGCCCTTCGTGGAATGCGCAACCGTTACCCTTCGTGGATTGAAGTCTCCATCAACGTGGATGTACGATAGCACCACCTATCGGAACCACGACAAAAACATCCGTGTCTCCAATTGCGTTTGAATTCTCCAAACCCTTCCCTTCACATTCTTGCAAGTTGCATGCTTTACTTTCCGCTGCTCATAGACTCTTTGCATGCTTGCTTGAATTGTGTTAAGATTGCTTGACTTGTGCTAAGATAGCTAAAATCTGCCAAAGACTAAAATTGGGAAAGGATAGATTTTTAATTGCTCAAGTAGTCTAATCACCCCCCTCTAGACATACTTTCGATCCTACAAGTGGTATCAAAGCTTTGGTCTCCATTTCCTTTGATTTCCACAGCTTTTGGTGGTCATAGCCTTGGTTTCACAACCTAAGAGAGTATGGCGTCTAGCGAGGGAAATTATCACCGTAGAGGTCCTTACTTTGATGGTACTAATTTTGCTAGTTGGAAGCATAAGATGAGAATGCATATTCTTGGACATAACCCCGCCGTTTGGGCTATTGTGCGTGTTGGCTTGCAAGGTGAATTCTTTGCTGGGAGAGAACCGAATCGTGAAGCTACCACAGAAGAGTTCAAGATGCTACAATACAATGCTCAAGCTTGTGATATCCTCTTCAACGGATTGTGCCCCGAAGAATTCAACAAAATTAGCCGTCTTGAGAATGCAAAGGAAATTTGGAATACTTTGATTGATATGCACGAAGGTACTGACTCCGTCAAGGAATCCAAGTTGGATGTGCTTCAAAGTCAACTTGACAAGTTCAAAATGAAGGATGGTTAAGGTGTCGCTGAAATGTACTCTAGGCTTGCTCTTATCACAAATGAGATTGTCGGCTTAGGAAGTGAAGAGATGACTGACACATTCATCATCAAGAAGATCCTAAGAGCCTTGGATGGAAAATACGATACCGTATGCACATTGATCCAAATGATGCCAAATTACAAAGATCTCATGCCAACGGAAGTCATTGGAAGAATTGTTGCTCATGAGATGTCACTCAAGGATAAGGAGGGGCTCCATAACAAGTCAAGTGGTGCTTACAAAGCCTCATGTGAAGCCCCCACATCATCAAGTGAGAAAAAAAACTTCAATGAAGAATTGAGCCTAATGGTGAAGAACTTCAACAAGTTCTACAAGAATAGAAGCAAAGAGAGAAGTTCCTAGTCAAGGTCCTACAATGACAAAAGATCTTCTAGTCGAGAGCGAAACTGCTACAATTATGGAGGACCCGGACACTACTCCAATGAGTGTACGGCTCCCCACAAGAGAAGAGAAGATTCTCCCAAAAGAAGAAGTAGAAGAGAAGAATCACCATCGAGGGAGAGAAGGAGTAGGGATGATCGATATGAACAAAGACCCTCAAGGAGAAGCAAGGATTCAGAAAGGAAGGACAAGTCATCAAGGAGCTACACAAAATGAAGACATCAAGCTCATGTTGGTGAATGGGTATCCGGCTCCGACTCCTACAATGACTCCAAGAGAAGCTATCACTCCGACTCCGAATATACTCAAGATGAAGCTGGTGTTGCCGGTCTAGCACTTGTGTCAACCAACTCCTACGACATATTTGATTCACCAGACGAAGGAATTGGAAGATGCTTCATGGCCAAAGGTCCAAAGGTATCACACCCCGAGTATGTTGATTTCAATAGTGATGAAGATGACTTGTTAGGTGATGATGATTTACTTGTTGACAACTATAGTGATGAATACTATGATGAAACGTCAATTAATCATGCTAATCAAGATGAAACGAATGACAATGATAAGGAGAAGATTCATTCTCTAACTAAAGAACTAAACACTCTTAATTTAGCTCATGAAACTATCTTAGGAGATCATCGAGAACTTTTAAGGACTCATGAGAAATTACGTTTTGAGAAGCTCAATCTTGAGCAAGAGCATGAGTTCTTAAAGTCAATTAATGATGATCTTCGCAAGAAAAGTTCTTCTTACATTGCCAAGCATTTACTCTTATCCACTTACATGCCTCAAGTCATGTCTAGTAACAAGAACAAGAAAGATTCTTCTTCTAGTAGTAACAATAATCATGCTAAATCCAATGTTGTTGCTTCTAGTAGTTCTCTTGATTCCACTAATGATTCTCTTAGCCAAGTTACAGTTGAGCAAGAAAATAGCTTATTGAAAGCAATTATAGAGAAAGGTGTTTACAAGAGCCTTGCCGGGAGTAATCAATTCGAGGAAATTGTTCGCAGGCAAGGAAGGCACCGGAAGAATCAAGGTATTGGTTTTGAACGAAAGTTCAATGCCAATGTAGTTGAGTGGGAAGAAGATCAATACCCCAAGACGAAGTTTGTTCCTCAAAAAGAGAAGTATGATCCTACTTCTTCCAAAGGGACACAAGCTCAAGATGATCTTCCACCACAAGACCACAAGCAAAAAGGCAAGGACAAGCTTCAAGAGGAAATTGATGCATTTGAAGAAGCTCCTAAGGCCTTGGTCAAGTGGGTTCCCAAGACTACATCAAGTTCCACTTCATCAAGTAGAACTACAACTCTGAGGATTCCCATCAAGATGGTGTGGATCCTGAAGAAGAAGAACTAGAGAGTTCTCGAGGGTGACTCCGCTAACATACTTCACTCTTATCATTTTGGCAAGAACAAGTGCAATCAACTTCCACATCTTGCACTAGTTCAAGGAGTCACAAACCCTCTTGTTGGTAAGACAAGGGACAAGGTAACCTAAATCTTTCATAGACATTATCTTGTGTGTGCATCACTCTATGTCTATGGATATCCTTGTTTGTTCCTTGTGGGACTAACCCGTGTAGGTATTGAAAGTGCAACTCACTCCAAAGTATAGCTCCAAATGATCTACATCAACATTGAGCATCCACATCTTGAACATCTACATGAAGTCATGATCGACAAAACCCAAGGTTATTTCATCCCTCTTAGGGGGGATCTCACATCTAGGGGGAGCTTTACTCTAACAATTGAGTTAAAGCAACTCTAATAGTGTGAACACAACAACGCTTCATGTAAAACTGGTAACCCCACTTATGCTTAAACGATGAGTATGACCTATGATCAAATGTTCTCATTTGACTCTTGAGTCAATATACTCATATATAGATGACTTAGTCATCGCCAATTGCTTGATAGATGCTAGAATTGTTTGTGCATTCTTTGCCACATATTTCAATTGCCATTTTATTGTGTGAGCATGTTGGTTGCATAATTTACTCATTCGAGGACATCCACTTGTTGTTTTTGATTGATTGGTTTCCTTTTTCTTTTGGCCAAGTGGATGGACAAGAATGCCTAAGAACCTTCTCTAGCTATCTATGCTTTTCACTTCTCAAACTCTATTCATGCTGCATCACAAAATTTGATCAAGTCAGATTCGAACCACTCTGTGTGAGGAGAACTCGGAGTCCCCGATTCGTCATAGAATTAAACTTCCAAAACTTCTTTGTGCGTTTCGGTCTGACCGATTCACCCATTTCGGTCATACCGAGATCACTAAGTCGATCTAGGTTTTCAATCTCGGTGCAACCGATTTGAACTTTTCGGTCACACCGAGTTGCAGTAACTGCTTGCAGTTATGCATCTCGGTGCCACCGAGTTGTTCCACTCGGTCACACCGACAGGGTCGGGCTATATATACCCACGGGCAAAATTTTGGAAATTTTCTCCGAACCCTTTCGCCCGCGCTTAGCCCGCTCTGCCTCCTGGGTCTTCGGATCATCCTCCTCGTCACCAGTTGCCTCCTGCCGCTGGTCTCCGCCGGTGTCAACGTGAATCATCCCCGCCATTGCTGCCGTAGCGAGTTCATCGCCGAACTAGGGTATGAACTCGATCACTGTGCTATCCTTATCTGATTCCTAGCACATTGTGTTCTCCATGTAATCTTGCCACGATTGAAACTATCTTATCTAGTCAAAACACTCTGTAGTTTAGAGATGATTTGAAAATTTAGGGTTAGGTTTCCGCCAAAACCATCTCGGACCCACCGAGTTGTAGAACTTGGTTCCACCAATTCGGCTCAGGCCATTGCACATGTGATTCTCGGTCTGACCGAGAATTGAAAATCGGTGTGACCGAGTTCAGGACTTTTTGAAACCCTAGCAGTCTCGGTGCCACCGGACTGTGACTCAGTCTAACCGAGTTCACTAGTTTAGGTTCCAACAGCTGCTTCGGTATCACCGAGTTTACAAATCGGTTGATCCGAAATGCTTTCTGTGGAAAACAAAAACTAAGTTTTTGACTCATTCTTGTGCAAAAACCTTTGCATTTTGTGATGCTCATCCACTCTATCTCATCTATATCTATTCACAGGGTCTGCTGTCAGTGTTTGCAATATGTCTGATCAGAGTGACAGCCAGAACAAATCAGAGGAGAAGGTTCACTTGAGTGAGGTCACTAGTCCCTCTAGTAGCTCAGATGATGGTAGCAGGAGCACCACAAGCAATTTACCCAAAGCTGCCACTAGGGCCAGAAAGAAGAAAACTTCTGGATCTGAGGATGAAGACTATGTGGCAGTTGAGGATGAGGCCACTTCCAAGAAGAAAGTGGTTAAAAAGGAATATAGCACTGCTGCTGCAACTAAGCCAGGTCTGAAGGCCAAGAGGCCAGCATGTCAGGACCCCGATCCTAAGTCACACAGATCTAGAATGTAACACTTCATATCACTTTGCGGCCTCATGCACTGTATTCCCACGTGTGCCAGCTTACCTGGCCCGGGACCGTTTGCGCCTTTTGGCCCATGTATATGATAGTGTCACTAGCTTCCATATGACAAAGAACCCGGGCCGACATGACTAGTCGTGAACCCAAAGTGGCACTAACTTACGGGGACATGCATACATGAAACAACATCGAACATGTCGGTCATCAGCATGTGAATCCGGGCTGTAGCAACTTGGCTAACAGGACTCCGGGAACCCGGGGTGTAGCAGACTAGTAGGACTCCGGAAGCCACCGCATGACATTTCCCCGAAGGGACAGTGTCGGTGTCAAAACCGGCGGATCTCGGGTAGGGGGGCCGAACTATGCATCTAAGGCGGATGGTAACAGGAGGCAGGGGACATGATGTTTTACCCAGGTTCGGGCCCTCTTGATGGAGGTAAAACCCTATGTCCTGCTTGATTAATATTGATGATATGGGTAGTACAAGAGTAGATCTACAACGAGATCGGAGAGGCTAAACCCTAGAAGCTAGCCTATGGTATGATTGTATATTGTCCTACGGACAAAAACCCTCCGGTTTATATAGACACTGGAGGGGCTAGGGTTACACAAGGTTGGTTACAAAGGAGGAGATATACATATCCGTATTGCCTAGCTTGCCTTCCACACCAAGTAGAGTCCCATCCGGACACGAGACGAAGTCTTCAATCTTGTATCTTCATAGTCCAACAGTCCGGCCAAAGGATAGAGTCCGGCTGTCCGGGGACCCCCTAATCCAGGACTCCCTCAGTAGCCCCTGAACCAGGCTTCAATGACGACGAGTCCGGCGCGCAGTATTGTCTTCGGCATTGCAAGGCGGGTTCCTCCTCTGAATACACCACGGAAAAAATGAATACCAGGATAGTGTCCGACCCTGCAAAATAACTTCCACATTCCATCGTAGAGAGAATAATATTTCCACAAATATAATCTGCTGACTTGTTTTGGCAATATGACATTATGCTATGGCCCGGTAATTATTCGAACCGTTTCCTTTAACTAGCCCCGCACATAACGCAAGGCAGTTTTTTGA
Organism: Triticum monococcum; assembly: GCA_034509565.1. NCBI lineage: Eukaryota > Viridiplantae > Streptophyta > Magnoliopsida > Poales > Poaceae > Triticum > Triticum monococcum. The sequence continues at coordinate 87,218,971 of CM067845.1, read as the reverse complement.
CACGTCTTGTGAAAGCAGAGATCGTGTCCCCCTTTATTAAGGGTTTCTCATCAATACGGGCGTGGGTAACCCAACCGCGCCATCGATTACGGTGCTTGGGGATAAGCGAGTTTTACCAGGCTAGTGGGGGTCCATAGTTTTGGCCGCCCATATGAAGGGATAAGGATTCACCTTTTCATCCACGCCTTCTTCCTCCTTTGCTCATCCATTTTCGCACACTCGAGCTCCAGCGCCCAAGTCCGCATTTCCCACCTCAACCTTCTCCAACCATGTCCGGAGCGGGAGGCAGGTGGATGGTCTCCTTCATCACGGAGGGACACATCAAGAAGCTGAGGAGAGCCGGTTACCTGCCCGACGACATCGCGCACCGGCTCCCAGATGAGGAGCAGCTCATCCCCACCCCCAGGCCCCATGAGAGGGTAGTGTTCCTTACCCATTTCCTCCGCGGACTAGGATTCCCTCTCCACCCATTCGTCCAGGGGCTCATGTTCTACTACGGCCTGGATTTCCATGATCTGGCCCCGAACATCATCCTCAACATCTCGGCGTTTATCGTCGCGTGCGAGGCCTTCCTCCATAACAAGCCCCACTTCGGCTTATGGCTGAAGACCTTCAATGTCAAGCCGAAGTTAGTGAGCGGCCGCCAGTCGGAGTGCGGAGGTGCCATGGTGGGCAACATGCCCAATGTCACATGGCTCGAGGGCTCCTTCGTGGAGACCATAAAGGGGTGGCAATCGGGGTGGTTCTACATCACCGAGCCGCATGACCCTCAATGGGCAGCGGCCCCAAGTTCCAATCTGGCATCCCCATGCGGCTCACCTCCTGGCAAGAGAAGGGCCTGTCCTGGGGTAATTCAGGAGAGCTGACCGGACTCCAAACATGTATTCAAAACATGGTGAACAAAAAGCTCAAACTCGTCAACGTAGTCCAAATCATGCTTGAGGGAGTCCTGGATTAGGGGTTCTCCAGACAGCCGGATTATCTCCATTGGCCAGACTGTTAGACTATGAAGATACAAGATTGAAGACTTCGTCTTGTGTCCGGATGGGACTCTACTTGGCGTGGAAGGCAAGCTAGGCAATACGTATATGGATATCTCCTCCTTTGTAACCGACCTTGTGTAACCCTAACCCTCTCTGGTGTCTATATAAACCGAAGGGTTTTAGTCCATAGGACAACAATCACAAGATACAATCATACCATAGGCTAGCTTCTAAGGTTTAGCCTCTCTGATCTCGTGGTAGATCAACTCTTGTAACACCCATATCATCAATATTAATCAAGCAGGACGTAGGGTTTTACCTCCATCAAGAGGGCCCGAACCTGGATAAAACTTCGTGTCCCTTGCCTCCTGTTACCATCCGGCCTAGACGCACAGTTCGGGACCCCCTACCCGAGATCCACCAGTTTTGACACCGACATTAGTGCTTTCATTGAGAGTTCCTCTGTGTCGTCGCTATTAGGCTTGATGGATCCTACTATCATCGATAGCGATGCAGTCCAGGGTGAGACTTTCCTCCCCGGACAGATCTTCGTATTCGGCGGCTTTGCACTGTGGGCTAATTCGCTTGGCCACCGGGAGTAGATTGAAAGCTACTCCCCTAGCCATCAGGTTAGTTGGAAGTTTGAATTACACGGCCAACATCCATGGGGACTTGATTTTCGACGGATTCAAGCCACAGCCGAGCGCGCCGCACTGTCGTGATGGGTATGACCCAGCTCTGCCACCGGACGGTACCCCAGAGGCCGCGCCCGCATCAGCTCCAACCCTTAGCTTGGAGCCAGCTACACCAATCGAGGACGGGTGGCTAGACACCGCCCCAGGGGCTGCAGTCTCGACAGTGATTGAGCCAAACACCAGCATAATCCTTTGCGCAGCCCGTGACTCCAAGGTGCCGGACTCTCTTCCGGACCCCGAACCATCTGCGCCCCTACCAATCAAATCTGATTGGGCGCCGATCATGCAATTCATCGCCGCGGATATCTTTCAGCACTCGCCCTTCGGCGACATTCTGAATTCACTAATGTCTCTCTCTTTGTCAGGAGAGCCCTGGCCGGATTATGGCCAACAGGATTGGGATGCGGACGACGAAGAAACTCGACACCCATCCACCACCCACTTTGTAGCCACTGTCGATGATTTAGCCGACATGCTCGACTTCGACTACGAAGACATGGACAGTATGAATGACGATGTAGGAGACGAACATGAACCAGCACCTATAGGGCACTGGAAAGCCACCTCGTCGTATGACAGATACATGGTGGATACACCCAATGAAGGCAACGGCAACGAGATAGCAGAGGATGACCCCTCCAAGAAGCAACCCAAGCACCGATGTCAGCGGCGCCGCTCTAAGACCTGCCAAAGCAAAAGTGGTGATACCAACACAAGAGATAACAACACTCCGGATAGCGCTGAAGACAACAACAATCCACTCCAGCAAGAATTAGAGCAGGAGGATGAAGGAGCCAGCTCTCCTGAGAGAGCGGCTAGCGGAGAGGAGCAGGATGACAATTACATGCCCCCCTCCGAAGACGAGGCAAGCCTCGGCGATGATGAATTCGTCGTACCAGAGGATCCTGTCGAACAAGAGCGCTTCAAGCACAGGCTTATGGCCACGGCAAATAGCCTGAAGAAACAGGAGCAATAGCTTCAAGCTGATCAAGATCTGCTAGCTGACAAATGGACTGAAGTCCTCGCGGTCGAGGAATATAAACTCGAGCGTCCTTCCAAGAGTTACCCAAGGTGCAGGTTACTACCCCGACTGGAGGAAGAAGCGTATGATAAGGCTGATCGGCCACCTCATGGCCGCGGTAGAGAGGCATTCCAGCCAAAAGCTCAGCCTCCACCCCAACGCCATCGAAATAAAAAGCCATGGGGAGATACGCCAGACCTGCGAGACATATTGGAGGACAAAACAAAGCATTCAAGATCGATCTACGGATCACGAGTGCGCACCACTCTACGAGACGGTAAACGTCACGACGGATACAATAAAAGCAAATCCGGCCGGGCCGAACACAGCAGGCAGGACCCATACGAGCTGCGTCGCGATATAGCCCAATACAGAGGCGCCGCACACCCCTTATGCTTCACAGATGAAGTAATGGAACATCAATTCCCAGAAGGTTTCAAACCTATAAACATTGAATCATACGACGGCACAACAGATCCCGCGGTATGGATTGAGGACTTCCTCCTCCACATCCACATGGCCCACGGTGATGACTTACATGCCATCAAGTACCTCCCACTAAAACTCAAAGGACCAGCACGACATTGGCTTAATAGCTTGCCGGCGGACTCCATTAGCTATTGAGAAGATCTGGAAGCCGCGTTCCTCGACAACTTTTAGGGCACTTATGTGCGACCACCAGACGCCGATGACTTGAGCCACATAATTCAGCAACCAGAAGAGTCGGCCATGCAATTCTAGACTCGGTTCCTTACAAAGAAAAATCAAATCATCGACTATCCGAATGCGGAGGCCTTAGCGGCTTTCAAGGACAACATCCAAGACGAGTAGCTAGCCCGGCACCTTGGCCAGGAAAAGCCTGAATCTATGGCAGCTCTCACGACGCTCATGACCCGCTTTTGTGCGGGAGAACACAGCTGGTTGGCTCGCAGTAATAACACCATGCTACCTCAGATACCAAGGACGGCAATAGCAGGTCACGTCGCAACAAGCATAAGCGCCACATTAACAACGAAAGTACTGAGGATACGGCAGTCAATGCCGGATTCAAAGGCTCTAAACCCGGTAAGCGGAAAAAGCCATTCAAACAAAGTACGCCAGGTCCATCCAGCTTGGACCATATACTCGATCGCTTGTGTCAAATACACGGCACCCCAGACAAGCCAGCCAATCACACTAACAGGGATTGTTGGGTGTTCAAGCAGGCCAGCAAGTTAATTGCCCAAAACAAGAACAAGGGGCCGCATAGCGATGACGAGGAAGAACCCCGGCAGCCACACACTGGAGGACAGAAGAGGTTTTCCCCGCAAGTGCGGATGGTGAACATGATATACGCAACCCACATCCCCAAGAGGGAGCGGAAGCGTGCGCTCGGGGACGTATATGCGTTGGAGCCTGTCGCCCCAAAGTTCAACCCTTGTCCTCCTGTCCGATCACCTTCGATCGCAGGGACCACCCCACTAGTATCCGTCATGGCGGATTCGCCACAGTGGTCCTAGACCCAGTCATCGACGGATTTCACCTCACTCGAGTCCTCATGGATGGCGGCCATAGCCTGAACCTGCTTTATCAGGACACAGTGGGCAAAATGGGTATAGACCCCTCACGGATCAAACCCACAAAAACGACCTTTAAAGGCGTCATTCCAGGCATAGAGGCCCACTGCACAGGCTCAATTACAGTGGAAGTGGTCTTCGGATCCCCGGATAACTTCTAAAGTGAAGAGTTAATCTTTGATATAGTCCTGTTCCGCAGTGGTTATCACGCGCTGCTCGGACGAACCGCATTCGCTAGATTCAATGCGGTACCACATTATGCATACCTCAAGCTCAAGATGCCAGGACCTCACGGAATTATTACAGTCAATGGAAACATAGAGTGCTCTCTCCGAACAGAGGAGCACACCGCGGCCCTTGTAGAAGAAGTGCAAAGCAGCCTCTCAAGGCAATCTACCAGTTCGGCGTTTCAAAGCCCGGACACCTTCAAGCGCGCTCGGGCCAATCGACAGACAGACTGCCTGGCGCGATCTGAGCTCGCATAGCAATACGGAGGCCACCCTAATCCCAGCCCAACGGTGTTATTCGTGCCGCGCGTACATAATTATGGCGGCCACCCTAAACCGCACTAGGGGCTTCCCGTTTGGTTATTTTTCTTTTTTTTTTCAGGACTTTAATCTCTGGAAACACTGTCCGACAGCTCTATTGTCGAACACATGGTACGGCAACCAAGGAGGCAGACAACTACGTTATACAACGGAATTCCCAGGTTGATTACAGATTTCATATCATTCCTCAGCTCGCCCTTGGAAGGGACATAGTCCTACTCTTTTGCTTATTGCACCATCTGTATCACTCTTCTTTAATGCAACTTTATACAATGCATGACATTACGACTATTATTGCATTTTTGTTATATATATATATCTATGTGTTCATTAATGACGCCTTGCAACCGTACACTCTGGTACGGCCAATGCACCAGGGGCTTACTTACCCACAATACGGTGTGAAAAGTCCGAACACTTTCACAAGTGCGGCACGCCGAACTTATAGCATTATATGCATCAGCTCCGAATCATGTCTTTGGTCAAATGTTGGGTTTGCCCGGCTCCTATGTTTTGGTACCTTACGTTCCGCTCTATCGGCTAAGGTATCGCTAGGAGAACTACTGCGATTGCGCCCCGGTTCTGCCGGGCCGAGCATCTCAGTAGAGAAAGCTAAAACTGACTGTCATGATAGGGCGAGAGACTGGTCACTGTTCGGCGAGGTTTTTCGACTCCCTAAAGACTTATGCCGCTTAGGGCGAGGGGCCAGCTCTGTCCGGCTTACAGGCATGTATCGCGCCCCGAATTCGGCCTTCCGAATACCAGGGGCTTCGCCGAAATTTGAAATTGTAGAATTCTATGGCTAAGTGAGAGTGATAAAGCATTATTAGTCCGGTTGGCTTGTTCGCTGTGCTGAGCACCTTCCTCGAAGGACCCAAACATGGGAACAAGAGTGCTTAGGTTTATCCCGAACACCCCAGCACAGAGTGGCATGGGGGAAGAAGCCGAGGACAAGCCATCTCTCAGATTGGATAAACAGCCAAAAGAAGGTAATATTTTAAATTCTAACAAGTGTTGCATAGAGAACATAATACAAGTTTTCATACATACAGGACAACACGAGCAAGTCTCATTCAAATATTACATTTTGCGAACACTCATCCGCGATAAGACGGGCACCTGGCAGAACTCCCTCGTAGTACATCTTGGGGTGGCGGTGCTCCTTGCCCTTCGGTGGCCCCTCCTTGATCAGCTTCACGGCGTCTAGCTTGACCCACTGCATTTTTACACGGGCGAAAGCCCGACGTGCACCTTCTATGTAGACGGATTGCTTGACGACCTCTAGCCGAGGGCAGGCATCCACAAGCCGCCTCACCAGGCCAAAGAAGCTGTTCGGAAGGGCGTCGCCAGGCCACAACCGGACTATGAAGCCCTTCATGGCCTGATCGGCCTCCTTATGTAGCTCGGCCATCTGCTTCAACTGGTCACTCATTGGCACCAGATGTTCGGCCTCAGCATACTGAGACCATAACAGCTTCTCCGTCGAGCTTCCGTCCGCGGCTTGGTAGAATTGTGCGGCATCGGACACACTGCGGGGCAAATCTGCGAATGCTCCTGAAGGGCTCCAGATTCGGGTAGGTAATCGGTAATTCACCTTTACATGCTTGCTTTGCATATAGAAAGCCTTACCCGCCGCTATCTTCTTGATCGCGTCGATCTCCTGAAGGACCTTCTAGGCCTCGGCCTTGGCACTCTTCGCGCTCTCACGGGTCGCGGCAAGCTCAAACTCTCGCGTCTTCAAGTCAAGCTCCAACGCCTCATGCTTCGTCACGAGAGCCTGGAGCTCTTGCTGCACCTCGCCCACCCGAGCGTCGTGCCTCTCTCGCTCGGTGCGCTCCTTGGCCGCTGTATCTTTGGCCTTGGTCAGCGCTTGCTTCAGGGACGCCACCTCGGTCGTGGCTCCTGGCAAAACATACAATGATCCTGTCATTTTGCAATCGCGTCCTTTTTATATACATTTATCTATAGACGGGGTATTACTTACCTTTGTTCTCCTTGAGCTGCCTCTTGAGAAGGCTGAGCTCTTTCTTGGACCCATCGAGGTCCTACTTCAGTACGGGGACCTCCGCAGTTAGTGCGGCGGACGCCAGCAGAGAAGCCTGCATATGCATATTGACATACTTATATTAGACTCCTATGATATTATTTGATCCTCTGTTCGGCTTTTCTTTGTGAACACCGAACAAACCATCAGGGGCTACTTTCTATGCGGTAATACTTCTACTACATTTTAAAACACTTACCTCGAAGCCTATTAGAAGGCTAGTACAGGCTTTAGTCAATCCACTCTTGACGGACTGAACCTTCTGGATCACCGCACTCATGATATTGCGGTGCTCCTCCTCGATGGAAGCGCTACGAAGCGGTTCCAACAGATTGTCCGGCGCCTCTGGATGGACAGGGGTCACCGACACAGGCGTCTCACCCCTCTTAGAAGGAGACAGCTTGCCCGAGCCCGGAACCGCTGGAGGTTCCGGCATGGTGTTCAGCTGAGGGCCGAACTCGGAGCTTTCAGGGGCCCCGTCCCCTCTACTCCCGGAGTCTGGAAGGTCGCCTTGAGGCGCCTCCAGGACTGTCTCCCTGATCCAGTGCCTCCTGAGTCAACACCTTGGCGTCGTCGGCATGATGAGGGGAGGTGGCAGTCGGGACTGGATTGCTATCCATGTCCGACGAACCCAGGGAGCCGTCCGATGATACCTCGATGTTGGCTCGTGGCAGCCTACGTAATTATGTTCGGTGATTAGGGAAAGCAATGCGACAAAGGAATCCTATGGGTTACTTTGGTATCCGAATACTTACGATCTCCCCTGGGGCTTGGCCCTGGGCAGCCACTCATCTTCACTTTCGTCGGTGGCGGTGGAGCTGTCCGGAAGGAGAGTCCGTCCCTTCTTGGACCCTCCGGCCTCCCCAGTTGGGGTGGCCTTCCTTTTCTTGTATCCCCCCAGTTGGTGGGGGAGCCTCTTCTTCCTCTTCCTCATCTTCGGGGGAAGAGTGCGCCGCAGAGTCATCGGACGGTGAGTCCGACGACGCCTGGCATCGGGAACTCTTTCGAGCTCCCTTGGCCTTCCTGGTCTTCTCCGACACCTTATAAGGGGCCAGAGTCAACATCTTCACCAGAAGTGCGTCTGCAGGGCCTTCGAGCAAGGGAGCCGGACAGTCAATTTGTCCGGCCATCTTCTGCCAGTCTTGTTAAACGGCACGGGAGTTTAGATCCTGCATAGAGTCAATCTATATAGAAAACAAGTATCCTTTAAAAGGTAAAACAGCTTACCGCACTGGCTTGGCGCTTCGCGCTGAATCCTCAATCCTCAGTAATGGGGGGAGGGACCACAGCGCCCTTGAACAGCACCCTCCAGGCATCTTCATGAGTCGTGTCGAAGAGCCTGTTCAGAGTTCGGTGCTGCGCCGGGTTGAACTCCCACAAGGTGAACTCCTGTTGTTGGCACGGGAGTATCCGGCGGATGAGCATAACCTGGACTATGTTGAAGAGCTTGAGCTTCTTTTCCACCATGTTTTGAATACATGTCTAGAGTCCGGACAACTCTTTTGAATTACCTCGGGACAGGCCCTTCTCTTTCCAGGAGGTGAGCCGCATGGGGATGCCAGATCGGAATTCGGGGGCTGCTACCCATGCGGGGTCGCGCGGCTCGGTGATATAGAACCACCACGATTGCCACCCCTTAATGGTATCCACGAAGGAGCCCTCGAGCCATGTGATGTTGGGCATCTTGCCCACCATTGTGCCTCCGCACTCCGCCTGGCGGACGTTCACCACCTTCGGCTTGACATTGAAGGTCTTCAGCCATAAGCCGAAGTAGGGCTTGATGTGGAGGAAGGCCTCACACACGACGATAAATGCCGAGATGTTCAGGATGAAGTTCGGGGCCAGATCGTGGAAATCCAGGCCGTAATAAAACATGAGCCCCCGGACGAAGGGATGGAGAGGGAATGCCAGTCCACGGAGGAAATGGGTGAGGAATACCACTCTCTCATGGGGCTTGGGGGTGGGGATGAGCTGTCCCTCATCTGGGAGCCGGTGCGCGATGTCGTCGGCAGCTATCCGGCTCTCCTCAGTTTCTTGACGTCTCCCTCCGTGACGGAGGAGACCATCCACTTGCCTCCCACTCCGAACATGGTCGGAGAAGGTTGAGATGGAAGTGAGAGCTTGGGCGCTAGAGTTCGAGTGTGCGGGAGCGGATGAGCAGAGGAGGAAGAAGGCGTGGATAGAAAGGTGAATCTTTATCCCTATATATGGGCGGACAAAATTAAGCGTCCCCACTTGCCTTGTAAAACTCACTTATCCCCCAAGCGCCGCGATTGATGGTGCAGTTGGGTTACCCACGTTCGTATTGATGAGAACCCTGTAATAATGGGACACGATCTCTGCTTTGACAAGACGTGTCGAAAAACTTCCACGCGTTATGCACGGGCTGGTTAAAAGAAATGGTTCGAATAATCACCGGGCCATGACGTAACGTCATGTTGCCGAAACAAGCCAGCAAATTAGACCCGCGAAAACATTATTCTCTCTATGGTGGAATGTGGAACTAATTTTGCAGGGTCAGACACTATCCTCGTATTCAAATTCTTCTGTGACGTATTCGGAGAAGGAACCCGCCTTGCAATGCCGAAGACAACTGCGCCGGACTCATCATCATTGAAGCCTGGTTCAGGGGCTACTAAGGGAGTCCTGGATTAGGGGGTCTCCGGACAGCCGGAGTATCTCCAGTGGCCGGACTGTTAGACTATGAAGATACAAGATTGAAGACTTCGTCTCATGTCCGGATGGGACTCTACTTGGCGTGGAAGGCAAGCTAGGCAATACGTATATGGATATCTCCTCATTTGTAACCGACCTTGTGTAACCCTAACCCTCTCCGGTGTCTATATAAATCGAAGGGTTTTAGTCCATAGGACAACAAGCTGAACATACAATCATACCATAGGCTAGCTTCTAGGGTTTAGCCTCTCCGATCTCGTGGTAGATCAACTCTTGTAACACCCATATCAACAATATTAATAAAGCATGACGTAAGGTTTTACCTCCATCAAGAGGGCCCGAACCTGGGTAAAACTTCGTGTCCCTTGCCTCCTGTTACCATCCAGCCTAGACGCACAGTTCGGGACCCCCTACCCGAGATTCGTCGGTTTTGACACCGACAATGCTCATCCGCTGGATCCTTCTGTGTCAACAACGGGCTTTCAAATTGTGGGAGTTCGATCCGGCTCGGCACCGAACTCTGAACAGGCTCTTCGACACAACACACGAGGATGCCTGGAAGGTGCTATTCAAGGGTGCCGAGGTTCCACCTCCCACTACTGAGGATCGTGGATTCAGCACGAAGCGCCAAGCCAGTGTGATAAGCTGTTTTGCCTCTTACAGGATACTTGTTTTTCATAGTTTGACTCTATGCGGGATCTAAGCACCCGTCCTTTGACAGGACTGGCAGGAGACGGCCGGACAGATCGACTGTCCGGCTCCTTTGCCCGAAGGCCCAGCAGACGCTCTTGTGACGAAGATGCTGACTACGGCTCCTTACAAGGTGCCGGAGAAGACCAAGAAGGCCAAGGGAACTCGAAAGAGTTCCCGGTGCCCGAGGGTATCAGACTCATCGTCCGAAAACTCCACCACGCACTTCCCCCTTGAAGACGAGGAGGAAGATGAAGATGCTCCCCCTCCAGTTGGGGGAGACAAGAAAAGGAAGGCCGCCCCAACTGGGGAGGCTGAAGGGTCCAAGAAGGGAAGGACTCTCCGTCCGTACTACTCCACCACCGCCGCCGAAGGTGAAAACGAGTGGCTGCTCAGGGACAAGCCCCTAGCGAAGTCGTAAGTATTCGGATACCAGAGTAACTCATAGCATCCCTTTGTCGCACTACTTCTCCAAACGCCGAACTATGACTATGCAGACCGCCACAAGCCCGTATCGACGTATCGTCGGACGGCTCCCTGGACTCGTCGGATATGGATAGCGATCCACTTCTGACTGCCACCTCCCCTGGCTCTACGGACAATGCCGAGGTATTGTCTCAAGAGGCACCGGGTCGAGGGGAGACAGTCCCGCAGGTGCCTCAAGGCGACCTTCCAGACTCCGGGAGCAGAGGGAGCAAAGCCCCCGAGGACCCCGAGTTCGGCCCTCAGCCGAATACCGCGCCGGAACCTCCAGTGTTTCCAGACTCGAGTAGGCGGCCTCCTTCCAAGAGGGGCAAGACGCCTGTGCCAGTGACATCTGTCCATCCGAAGGCACCGGACAATCTGCTGGCAGCGCTTTGCAGCGCTTCCATCGATGAAGAGCACTGCACTATTATGAGTGCGGTGATCGAGAAGGTTCAGTCCGCCAAAAGCGGACTGACTAAAGCCTGTGCTAGCCTTCTAACAGGCTTTGAGGTGAGTATTTAAAATATACGAACAATATTACCGCATAGACAGTAGCCCCTGATGCTCTGTTCGGTGTTCACAAAGAAAAGCCGAACAGAGGATCAAACAATATCGCAGGAGTCTAATATAAGTATGTCTATATGCGTATGCAGGCTTTGCTGCTGGTCTCTACTGCACTGACTGCAGAGGTCGCCGTACTGAAGCAGGTCCTGAAAGGGTCCAAGGAAGAGCTCGGCCTTGCCAAGAGGCATCTCGAGGAGAACAAAGGTAAGTAGTACCTAGTCTATGGATATGTATATAAAGAATCATGAATTTGCCAGGGGCCATGACCGAAGTGGCAACCCTAAAGCAAGCGTTGTCCGAGGACGAAGATAAAGCGGCCAAGGAGTGCACCGAGCGGGAAAGGCAAGAGGCTCGGGTGGGAGAGGTGCAGCAAGAGCTCCAGGCTCTCGTGACGAAGCACGAGGCGTTGGAGCTTGACTCGAAGACGCGAGAGTCTGAGCTTGCCGCGGCCCTCGAGAGCACAAAGAGTGCCAAGGCCGAAGCCCAAAAGGCCCTCCAGGAGATTGATGCGATGAAGAAGATAGCGGCGGGTAAGGTATTCTATATGCAAAGAAAGCATGTTAAAGTGAATTACCTGTTACTTACCCGGATCCGGAGCTCTCCAGGAGCATTTGCAGATTTTCCCCGCGGCGTGTCAGATGCCGCAAAATTTTACTGGGCCGAGGAGGGAAGATCGACGGAGAAGTTGCTCTGGGCCCAGTATACTGGGACCGAACACCCAGTACCTATGAGCGACCAGCTAAAGCAACTGGTCGAGCTACACAAGGCGGCTAAACAGGCCATGAAGGGCTTGATAGTCCGGATGTGGCCTGGTGACGCCCTTCCCAACAGCTACTTCGGCTTGGTGAAGCGGCTTGTGGATGCCTGCCCACGACTAGAAGTTATCAAGCCGTCCGTCTGCATCGAAGGTGCACGCCGGGCTTTCGCCCGTGTGAAGGTGCAATGGGCCAAGCTAGACGCCGTGAAGCTGATCAAGGAAGGGCCGCCGCAGGGCAAGGAGCATCGCACCCTCGAAATTTATTATGAGGGTGTCCAGAAGGGTGCTCGTCTTGTAGCGGACGAATGTTTGAAAGACATAATATTTGAGTAAATTTGCTCGCGTAATCCTGTATTTTGAAAAACTTGTTTCATGTGCGCTATGCAACACTTGTTTGAATTTAAAATCTTACCTTCTGTTTGGCTGTTTATCCAATCTGAGAGATGGCTAATCCTCGGCTTCTGCCCCCATGCCGCGAGTGCTGGGGTGTTTGACATGAACCTGAGCACTCTTGTTCCCATTTTTGGGTCCTTTGAGGGAGGTGCTCAGCACAGCGAACAAGGCAACCGGACTAATAATGCTTTATCACTCTCACTTAGCCATAGAATTCTATAATTTTAAATTTCGGTGAAGCCCCTGGTATTCAGAAGGCCGAATTCGGGGCGCGATACACGCCTTTAAGCCAGACAGGACCGGCTCCTCGCTCTAAGCGGCATAAGTCTTCAGGGACTCGAAACCTTGCCGGACAGCGACTAGTCTCTTGCCTTATCATGACAGTCAGTTTTAGCTTTCTCTACCGAGGTGCTTAGCCCAGCAGAACCGGGGCACAATCGCAGTAGTTCTCCTAGTGCTACCTTAGCTGATAGAGCAGAACGTAAGGTACCAAAACATAGGAGCCGGACAAACCCAACATTTGACCAAAGACATGATTCGGAGCTGATGCATATAATGCTATAAGCTCGGGGTGCCGCACTTGTGAAAGTGTTCGGACTTATCACACCATATTGTGGGGTATTTAAGCCCCTGGTGTATTGGCCGTACCAAAATGTACGGTTGCAAGGCGTCACTAATGAACGCATATATATGTAAAAAAAGGAAGAATGCAATAATAGTCCTAATGCTATGCATTGTTTATTCAAAAAGGTGCGTTAAAGCAGAATGATACAGATAGTGCGATAAGCAAAAAGTAGGACTATGTCCCTTCCAAGGGCAAGCTGAGGAATAGTGTTAGAGCAAATATTTCACTCGTTATCGTAATCCACCTGGGAGTTCCATGGTGTGACATAGCTTTCTCCCTCCTTGGTTGCTGCATCATGTGTTCGGCAATCATGCTGCCGGACGAGGTTTTCAGAGATAGAAGTCCTGAAAAGAATAACAAAGTGGGAAGCCCCTAGTGCGGTATAAGCCATGTCTTGGGGCGTGCCGTAGTTGTGCCCCCCTCCCCATGGTATTTTTAATGCGTAAATATGTATGCGTGGCATGGATTTCGCCGTTTGGCTGGGACTAGGGTGGGGGCCGCATTGCTACACGAGCTCAGATCATGCCAGGCGGTCTAGTTGCCGATTACTCCAGGCGCGCTTGAAGGTGTCCGGGTCTTGTAATGCTGAACTGGTGGATTGCCTTGGGAGGCTGCTTTGCGCTTCTGCTGCGAGGGCCGCAGTGTGCTCCTCTGTGTGGAGAGAGCGCTCTGTGTTTCCATTAACTGTGATGACCCCCCGAGGTCCTGGCATCTTGAGCTTGAGGTATGCATAATGCGGTACCGCATTGAATCTCGCAAATGTGGTTCGCCCGAGCAGTGCATGATAGCCGCTCCGGAACGGGACTATATCGAAGATTAATTCTTCGCTTCGGAAGTTATCCGGGATCCGAAGACCACTTCCAGTGTAATTGAGCCTGTGCAATGGGCCTCTACACCTAGAATGACGCCTTTAAAGGTCATTTTTGTGGGTTTGATCCATGAGGGGTCTATACCCATTTTGCGCACTGTATCCTGGTAAAGCAGGTTCAGGCTGCTACCGCCATCCATAAGGACTCGAGTGAGGTGAAATCCGTCAATGATTGGGTCTAGGACCAGTGCGGCAAATCCGCCATGACGGATACTAGTGGGGTGGTCCCTGTGATCGAAGGTGATCGGACATGAGGACCATGGGTTGAACTTCGGGGCGACTGGCTCCAATGCATATACGTCCCTGAGCGCACGCTTCCGCTCCCTCTTGGGGATGTGGGTTGCGTATATCATGTTCACCATCCACACTTGTGGGGGAAACCTCTTCTGGCCTCCGGTGTTCGGCTGCCGGGGCTCCTCCTCGTCATCGCTATGTGGCCCCTTATCCTTGTTTTCGGCAATTAACTTGCCGGCCTTCTTGAACACCCAACAATCCCTATTGGAGTGATTGGCTGGCTTGTCTGGGGTGCCGTGTATTTGACATGAGCGATCGGGTATACAGTCCAAACTGGATGGGCTCAGAGTACTTTGTTTGAATGGCTTTTTTCGCTGACCGGGTTTAGAGCCTTTGAATCTGGCATTGACTGTCGTATCGTCAGTATTATCGTTTTTAATGCGGCACTTATGTTTGTTGCGATGTGACCTGCCATTGCTGTCGTTGGTATCCGAAGTACCATGGTTCTTTCATATGGTATTACTGCAAGCCAGCCAGCTGTCTTCTCCCGCAATAAAGCGGGTCATGAGTGTCGTGAGGGCTGCCATAGATTTCAGCTTTTCCTGACCCAGGTGCCAGGCTAGCCACTCGCACGGATGTTGTGCTTGAAAGCTGCTAGGGCGTCTGCATCCAGACAGTCGATGATTTGATTTTTCTTTGTTAGGAACCGTGTCCAGAATTGCCTGGCCGATTCCGCTGGCTGCTGAATTATGTGGCTCAAGTCATCGGCGTCTGGTGGTCGCACATAAGTGCCCTGAAAGTTGTCGAGGAATGCGGCTTCCAGATCTTCCCAACAGCCGATGGACTCTGCTAGCAAGCTATTGAGCCAATGCCGAGCTGGTCCCTTGAGTTTGAGTGGGAGGTATTTAATGGCGTGTAGATCATCACCACGTGCCATGTGGATATGCAGGAGGAAATCCTCGATCCATACCGCATGATCTGTTGTGCCGTCGTATGATTCTATATCTATGGGTTTAAAACCCTCTAGGATTTGATGATCCATTACTTCGTCTATGAAGCATAAAGGGTGTGCGGCGCCTCTGTACTGGGCTATATCGCGACGCAGCTCCAATGAGTCTTGCCCGCTGTGCTTGGCCCGGCCGGATTTACTTTTACGGTATCCGGCATGATGATTATTGTCTCACGTGGTGGCGCGCCCTCGTGATCCGTAGATTGATTTTGCATGTTTTGCTTTGTCCTCCAATACGTCTCGCAAGTCTGGCGTATTTCCCCATGCCTTTTTATTTGAATGGCGTCAGGGGGTGGGTTGAGCTTTTGGCTGGAATGCCTCTCTGTCGCGGCCACCGGGTGGCCGATCAGCCGTATCATATGCTTCCTCCTCCAGTCAGGGTAGCAACCTGCATTTTGGGTAACTCTTGGAGGGGCGTTCGAGTTTATATTCCTTGGCCGCCAGGACTTCAGTCCATCTGTCGGCTAGCAGATCTTGATCAGGTTGAAGCTGCTGCTGCTTTTTCTTAAGGCTATTTGCCATGGCTATAAGCCGGCGCTTGAAGCGTTCTTGTTCAACGGGATCCTCTAGCACGATGAATTCGTCATCGTCGAGGCTTGCCTCGTCTTCGGAGGGAGGTATGTAAATATCATCCTCCTCATCTGCCGCTCTCTCAGGAGGGCCGGCCTCTCCATCCTCCTGCCCTAAATCGAGCTGGAGGGGATTATTGCCATCTTCGGCACTATCTGGAGTGCTATTATCTCCTGTGCCAGTATCACCACTTTTGCTTTGGCGGGACTCAGAGCGGCGCCGCTGACGTCGGCGCTTGGGTTGCTTCTTGGAGGGGTCATCCTCCGCTGTCTCGTCGTCGTTGCCTTCTTTGGGTGTGTCCACCATGTATATATCGTATGATGAGGTGGCTGTCCAGTGCCCTGTGGGCAGTGGTTCCTCTTTGTCTCCCGCATCGTTGTCCATACTGTCGATGTCTTCGGAGTCAAAGTCGAGAATGTCGGTTAAGTCATCGACAGTGGCTACAAAGTGGGTGGTGGGTGGGCGTCGAATTTCTTCGTCGTCCGCATCCCAATCCTGCCGGTCATAGTCCGGCCACGATCCTCCTGACAAGGAAAGAGACCTTAATGAGTTCAGTATGTCGCCAAAGGGCGAGTGCTGAAAAATATCCGCGGAGGTAAACTCCATGATCGGCGCCCAATCGGATTCACTAGGAACGGCCGCAGGCGCTTCGGAGTCCGTGGCCGGAGAAGGATCCGTCAGTTTTTTACAACATGGCTCTCGTGCAGGGTAAGGTCGATGTTCGGGTCGATCGCCGCTGAGGATAAGGCCTCCGTGGCAGGGTCATCCACCCGTCCAGGGATGGTGCAACTGGCTCCGAATTGAGGGTCGGAGCGGCTGCCGGTGCAACCTCATGAACACTGTCCGATGGTAGAGCTAAATCGTACTCATCGTGACCGTGTGACGCACAAGGCAGGGGCTCGAATCTGTCGAAGATCAAGTCTCCGCGGATATCGGCCGCGTAGTTTAAGCTTCCAAACCTGACCTAGTGGCCAGGGGCGTAACCTTCGATCTGCTCCAGATGGCCAAGTGAATTGGCCCGCAGTGTAAAGCCGCTGAATATAAAAATTTGTCCGGGGAGAAAAGTCTCACCCTGGACTGCATCGCTATCGATGATCGTAGGAGCCATCAAGCCTAACGGCGACGACACAGAGGAACTCTCAATGAAAGCACCAATGTCGATGTCAAAACCGACGGATCTCGGGTAGGGGGTCCCGAACTGTGCGTCTAAGGCGGATGGTAACAGGAGGCAGGTGTGAATCCGGGTTGTAGCAACTGGGCCAACAGGACTCCGAGAACTCGGGCTGTAGCAGGCTAGTAGGACTCCGGAAGTCACCGCATGACATTTCCCCGAAGGGACAGACACATGAACGAAGCAAATCACATGTCGGCTAGTCTAAGTGTTCCGGAACAGTAGTACTGGGCTAGCAGGACTCCGGTAAACCGGGCTGTAGCAGACTACCAAGGCTAAGTGGAAGCACCAGACTACATTTCCCCATAAGAGAGGCTACCAACGATAAACAACTAGGTTGTCGGATCCCACACATACCAAGCATTTCAATCATACACACAATATGCTCGATATGTGCAAATACGACATGACATCCCAACAAGACTCTACAACTCAGAGTATTTATTCATTAGGCTCCGAAGAGCCAGATATTACAAACATGGGTCTCATGACCCAACATTCAGAGCATACCAGACAAAATACATTCGTAAGCTTAACATGTCTGAGTACAGATAGCTACAAATGAAAAGGGCTAAGAAGCCTGACTATCTACCAGATCCTGCCGAGGGCACAAGATCATAGCTGAGGTATCAAGCTAAACTTCGAAGTCCACACGGAACTACTAGCGAGACTGATGTCCCTCTGCAAAACATTAAGTAGGAAAACTTAAGTACAAATGTACCTAGCAAGACTTACATCAGAACTAACTACATATGCATCGGTATCAACAAAGGGGGTGGTGGAGTTTAACTACAGCAAGCCAGCTTTGATTCGGTGGCTATCTTAAACTATGACTGCAAGTAACTCTTTTGAGGTGGCGCATACGAGTCCACATATTCACCATATCAATACACCACCATGGATCCGCTCCTTTCTCCTTACGAGAACGCCATCCATGGCACTCACGCTTATCTTGCGCATTTTAGAGTATCGACTTTCACTTGTCTATGAACTGTTATAGGCAACCTAGAAGTCCATTATTGTGGACGCGGCTATTCGAATAGATCATTTATAACCCTGTAGGGGTGTACTTCTTCACACATGTTTCCACCACTTAGCGTCTGCACACGACATGTGCTTGGCAGACTTCAAGCGAAAGCCGACGTGGGTGTAGACCCCGACCTAACTAACTACACAAGTCTCTAGTCCAGGTTTATCACCTATTCGTGTTCCATCCGCGAGGAGATCCGGCCGGGGTTTCGCTCACAACCCCAAACGATGTGTGCAGGGTTCCTGAAAAAGCAAACGGGCGCTCGGTACACCGGGCCACTGTATATATACCGCATCATAGCCCACCCCTAGGGTCAGCGCTACGCACGGCCTCCAACACATATCCTACAAACACCAGAAACTAGTTGCAACTCCTGGACAGAGGACAAGGGCGGTTAATAAGTCGAGCGGGGTCATATTTCAGGGCCCAACGTGTGGTAGTAGCTATTCATGGATCACAAACACAGAACTCAGTTCGTGAGGACGGTTTCAGTTCAGTGAGACAACCCACCATTTACTCCTACATGGCCTCTCACCGCTACCTTTACCAAATCGTGTTCACACACTTAGCTCACACATAGTAGGACATGTTCATCACCATTCCAATTCATTCCTGTTGAATCAGACCCGACTCAACTCTAAGCAGTAGCAGGCATGACAAACAAGCATGAATGAGTAGGCACATCAGGGCTCAAACAACTCCTACTCATGCTAATGGCTTTCATCTATTTACTGTGGCAATGACAGGTCATGCAGAGGAAAGGGGTTCAACTACCGCAGCATGTAACACTTGAATCATTGTTGTCCTAATGCAGTAAAAGAGAGCAGGAGCGAGAGAGTGGGATTGTATCGGAATGAACAAGGGGGTTATGCTTGCCTGGCACTTCTGAAGATAGTATAGATCTTCATCGATGTCATTGATCACGTCATCGAAACCACGTCTATCGAGAGGGGACAACTTCCGGCAATAAAGAAGGAAACACAATCAATGCAATGCACAATATGATGCATGATCATGACATGGCAAAATGAGTATGTTGGGCAAATGCAACTAAAACCAGATGGGTTTGAGTTATTTTGAACTCAAGGTTCAAGTTCAAATTCAAACTATGACTTTATAAAGTGCATTATCATGTTTTGATATAAACAGCAGGTTTAAGTTGCCTAAACCTGCATGATACCTGTGCAGATGGATAGGTTGGATTTTCCTGATCATTTTTCATATATAATTTATTTCATTTGGAGTTACAGATTATTTTCTATGATTTTTACAAGTTTTAACTATTTTCTGGAATTTCTGAATCATTTTAAATCCAGAAACTATTTACTGCATCGGCATGACATCGTCATGACATCAGTAGGTCAACGGGGCTAGTCTAGGTCAAACCTGACGTGTGGGGTCCACACGTCAGTGACACAGGGCTGGTTAGTGTCGCTGACAGGTGGGCCTGTTCAACGGCCACGTCAGCAGAGTCAATGCTGATGGGTGGGTCCCATTGCTTATGAACTAATCTAAACAGAAAATAAAACTAACCTAAACAGGTACAGGGGCCCACATGGTAGTGGCTCTAGGGGGTTAGTTAGTGCGTCATTAGTGGCTAATGACTTGCCATGTCACCACTGCCGGCGATTAGTCACCGGCGACCTCAAGTCGCGGCGGAGCCCGCATGGCCGGCCACGAGAATGGCGGACAAGGCCACCAAGAGGAAGCCCAGGCCCGTGCGCGTCTAGGGGAGGCCGCGGGACCGTCGGGGATGGCCCGTTGCGATGGCGGCGGCAAGGTTAGAGGTGGCCGGACCTTGGTGATGTGCGCGGTGGCGCTGCGGGGTGCAAGCGAGCAAGGGGAGGCGCTAGCGAGGCTCAGCACGGGGCGGTAAGCTATGTGGACACGCACCCGGGACCAAATGGTCACCGGAGCGTCATCGACGGTGATCATGGGCAGTGGCGGTTTTCGGTCGTCGGCGAAATGGCAGCTGCAGCGTGCCATCGAGAAAACGGAGAGGGGGAGAAGGTGCAACAGCTCACAGCGGTTGCAGTAGGCGTCGCAGGGCTCTGGGAAGGCCAGAGCTGAGCGGGGCGGCGAGGTCGATCTCTGGCGGCCGAGGAGGGGAAAAGCATCAGTGGTGGCATTGCCGTGTGTCCGGGGCCTCGTGGCTCATCAAGGAGGTCGTGGACGTTGAGACGGAGCTCGCAGGCACGACAGGAGGTCGAGGGGGAGGTAATGGACGCGGTGGCAGCGAACGGCGGCGACTAGCTCCACTTGGGTGCGTGCGAGGAGAGAGCAGAGAAGGGGGAGGAAGATGAGGGAGAGTGAGAGAGGTCCAGGGAAGGTCGGGGCGATGCACGTGGCGCTCGGGGCAGATTCCAGCAGCGGCAAGCAAGCAGGAGGTGGCCGGACGCGTGCTCACGCGCGCCGGCCACGCGCTCGTCCTCCTGGCAAGGGGGAAGACAACAGGGAGGAGCCCCTGGTGGGCTGGGCCGGCTAGCTACAGTGCTGGGCCGATTGTTGGGCGCTAGGTAAGTTTTCTCACCTTTGTTTTATTTCTGTTCTGTTTTCCTTTTATTAATTCATTTTGCCACTGTTTTGAACTCCAAACAAATTGAAAACAGTGACAACATTCCTTTGAATATTTTAATATTGCATAATGGGATTATCCAAAGGCACATAAATTATTTCAGAGTTATCTCAAATTATATTCCATACATTAAGAATATAAACCCAAATCCAAATACGATATTGAATTATATTTAATGCCCAAAATAATTCCTTAAAAATGTTCATTATTTTTGGTTTGGAACAAAGCCCTTGCCAAAAATACCAAATATCAACAAGGATCCTTTTGGTTTCATTGAATGCAAATTTTAGTTGAACCTAGTTTGATTCAAGTGGTGCTAGGGTTGGAACATCCCCATTTCAAGATTTCAATTGAAGTTAGACATGATGCATGGATGCTTGTGCAACTATTTGCAATCAAATTCTAGGGCTGTGACAACTCACCCCACTAAACAAGAATCTCGTCCCGAGATTCAAGACGTGAGGCAAGAGGACAGAGGGGGCACAAAGCCGACACGATCTTCATGATCCAATTGCCCTTCTCGAGGATGTTGATTTGTTCCATCATGTTGATCTTGATGTGTTTGCTTTCGAGATCTTCATCCAGCTATGATGACGACAGAAAGAAACTCTACAGAAAACGATCTCCTCGAAGATCGAGCACTCAAGATCAACTCACGGAATGAGACACAGAAACATCTCTTGAGCTGAGACACAAGACAAACATTTGGAATGAGGAAAGGTAGTAGATGACAAAGGTTCAATTTGGTAGGCAACATCTTCACGTTGGAGTAGGATGGTGCATGGTTTCAAAGTAGCAAGGAGATAATTGCCATGATTCCATAACGGGACACCTTGGGGGAGGTGACTATTGGAACTATTCCCTTAAGTGGCAAAACAATTACATTTGATTTAAAGATCATTGAAACTCACTATACCAGCCTAAGGCAATCACAAACGATCGTTTGAACGAATTTGAAGAATGGCATACTCATCCCAGAATGGATGATGTGGACTACCTTGTTGAAGACAACGCAATGGATGATTTTGCTTATCATCGAAAATGGATGGGACCCAAGGTAGAATGGCACAACGGCGGTCAAAGCTGGGAACAAAATGCAAATGTCGGGAATGTTCCAACCATCATACCTGCCTGAGATTCAGATCTGGCTGGGAACAGGATATTTCAGACAGCATGTCTGGGAAAAAAAGTTTGCAACACAAACCGACAAGGTGACATTGCAAGATTCTCGGGAGATGATCTACGATAGCAAGATCCAAAACATGAGCCGGTTCTGCTACATACATGTGAACACGCTGTCTCAGATAAGCATGACCACATGGTAGTCTTATAATAAAACACTACCGAGTTCTGGTTGGGAACCATCATCGCGGATAACGAAGTATTGTGCATTACCGTGGATTAGCACTTAACTCCTTTTCCTAGAACAAACCAGTCAGTGGCTTAGTGTGCTAGGGACACATGTAGAATGAAGGTTGCATGTCTCCAAACCATAGAATACTTCGCACGTATGCATGACCGTTGTGGGATGATTCCAGAGGAAGCAACATTGACTTGCTCAAATTCACGGTGGCAACTTGCATCAAATGCACGTGAACTTAGAGGAAGTCACTACTTTCATCCGGACATATGGTTCATGAGCTAACATGAAGAAATGCTTACAAAAGTTTCCAATACTAACCTAAATGTTCAACATGAATCATGGACAAGATGAAAATGTTGTCAATGGACTCAACAACAAACCATCCAGGCGTCCATATAGATGGAATTCCAGAGCTATGTGAACAAGGCGGTAGTACTGGTCAGACCCAAAAGATATAATGGTGTATGCTCGAGGGACAACCGCGAGTAAGACAACACTACAAACATCGTTGGTTCTGATTTGGTTTGACAATAGCCCACACTCAAATCAAAGATTGGGTAAGACAATAGGTCCAACAACTGATCACGAGGGCCAATTGATGAAGATATCATCTTTCTTCAACACACACACACACACACAGAAGATATCCCTTAGAGATGATCTAAGTTAAGCAAAGCTTTTACCTTCCAACTCTCCAAGTTGTTGTCTAGCTCAACCAACTAGCTCAGGGATATCCAACACCGATTCTTGGAGAAGGCGTGATTTATAAGAAAACCAACTTGATCACGAACTCAACATAGCGGTCAGGTGACAATCAGGTAATACTTCCGAGAAGATCTTCGGAACTCACGAACCACCGATATGTCACCAAGCTCAAGAACAATCTTGCTTCTCAAGGCAAGACGACATGAACATGAAAGTGCGTTATATCGACTAGAGGGGGGTGAATAGGCGATTTTTAAGAAAGTCTTCAATACGTGGAAGTTTCAAAGACAAAATATATAAATAAACCTATTATCGTGCAGCGGAAGGTAGACTACACTAGGCAAGCCATAGTCAAGTATTCAATGAAGTGAAAGCATAATGACTAATAGCAGCTAGGTAGTAAGGATCAGGTAGGAAGATATTATGAAGCCAATCAGATCAAGCAGTCACTCAGTGAAGACAAAAGATAATGCAATCATGCAACGACTTCACAAGGACCAACAGTAAGTAAAGGGAAGGGAAGGATGAAACCAGTGACTCGTTGAAGACAATGATTTGTTGGACCAGTTCCAGTTGCTTTGACAACTATACGTCTGGTTAGGGCGGCTAGGTATTTAAACCTGAGGACACACAGTCCCGGACACCCAGTCCTGAACACGCAGCGCAGGACACCCAGTCCTCACCGTATTCCCCTTGAGCTAAGGTCACACAGACCTCGCCCAATCACTCTGGTAAGTCTTCAAGGTAGACTCCCAAACCTTCACAGACTTTGTTCACCGGCGATCCACAATGGCTCTTGGATGCTCAGAACGGGATGCCTAACCGGCTGGAGGATTCATAGTCCTCAAGTGTAATAAGTCTTCAGATCACGCAAACAGGAAGACTTAAGTGATGCCTAATTCTCTTTGGCTCTGGGTGGTTAGGGCTTTATCCTCGCAAGGAATTCTCTCTCAAAGGCTTCGAGGTGGGTTGCTCTCAAACAACAAAAGCCGTACTCTAACTCTGAGCAGCCAACCGTTTATGGTTGTAGGGGGTGCGCTATTTATAGCCACTAGGCAACCTGACCTGATTTGTCCGGAATGACCCTGTGTCACTAAGGAACTGACACGTGTTCCAACGGTCAAATTTCAAACACACACGGCAACTTTACTTGGGCTACAAGCAAAGCTGACTTGTCCGACTCTGGACAAGATTTGCTCTCATAGTCTTCACTCGAAGACATAGGTTTTGGTTAAGCATCACTTCAGTCATTCTGGCTGGTTTTCTTGGACCCCACTTAACAGTACGGTGGTTCCTATGACTCAACAAAGAAGAAAAAGAACTATGAAAGATCTAAGTCTTCAAGCTCCATAGGCTTCATGCGATGTCTTCTCTTATCATAGTCTTCAATGTGAATATCTTCACATACCACCTTTGACTTCAATGTCTTCATACATTTTTAGGGGGCATCTCTGGTAGGAAAACCGAATCAATGAGGGACTTCTACCTATGTTATCCTGCAATTCTCACAAACACATTAGTCCCTCAACTAGGTTTGTCGTCAATACTCCAAAACCAACCAGGGGTGGCACTAGATGCACTGACAATCTCCCCCTTTTTGGTGATTGATGACAAACTAGTTGAAGTTTTCAATGGGGAATATAATATGTGAAATTGTAAAGGATAAGGAGTTGTCTTCATAAGTTCTAATGGCTCCCCCTGAAGATGTGCATATAAGTAATTTGCTTTTGGAATGCAAATGCACATGGCAGGTTGTACTTGCGGAGATCCTCTTGAACTTATGATGACAATCCATTTATGCATGTGAAGGTATGTGAAGATAATGACATGCATAATGGAAAATGGACGCCTGCAAAATGATCTAAGTGCGGAATTTATTGTCGCAGAAACAGAATTTATCATCGCATCACAAGGTAGCAAATAAGTAGCAGACGACCATCGAGTTTAATGTTACAACTCAAAGAACCAAATGTATCAAAACGAGAGTTTGTAAACACTAGGCAAAATATAAGGTAACCGCCCATATGGACCCGCTTGAAGACTATCGAACTCATATGCTTCTCCCCCTTTTGTCAGTAAGGACCCAAAAGGTTTGAAGACATAGAGCATCTACTCGTTCCCATGAAGAGTAGGTGAAGCAGCAGGGTCGTCGGTGGTCCTCGGCGGTGCAGAAGAACTTGAGCAGTGTTGAAGCGTGCTGAAGGAGGGGGCAGGGAAGTAGCATCGTCTTCGTCCTCAATCACTCTGGCATTCACAGTTGCCGCAGAGGAAGAGAACTCAGGTTCTTCAAGAGATGGAGTTCGTCGCAGCACTGCCCTTCAAGGAGGTGTGGAGTCAAATTTGAAGCGTTCAAAGAAGCCATCCTCTTTAAGATCATCTTATGAGCACATAAGCGTTAGCCCTTTCCATGTGCGTCGAGAGGTTTCATGGGCAACAAAGGCATTCTTGGTGGCAAGATTGCGAATGCGGTTGACATCCACCAAGAGGCTTTGCATTTGGCGCTTCAGCCAGTCATGATGCCTATCCTGTTTCTGATGAAGAGCCACCAGAAGCTCTCAGTCATTGAGAACACAAGTTCGCTTCTTGGGTCGTTGGGCAATTGTGCTTTCGGTGGCTTCAGTAAGGGCAGGATGTGGTGCACGTGTAGTTCCATCCAGAGGATAAACACGAGTGATTGCTTCAACTCCTTCAATGTTCTGAGAGAAACTTTGATGCTCCGCATTCTGAAGACTAAGAGGTTCCTTGGCAGGCTCAGGATAAATGGCTTCAACGGACAAATCCACATCAGGCAGAAAGATTCGATGATTGCGAGCAGATGGCTGATATGAGATAGCGGAGTGGAGTTTAATCAGCCGCATTATCCATGGAGCATAGAACTTGAGGCCAAAAAGATCAGAGCCTGATGCCGCAAGTTGGTGGATGAAGAAGTCCTGAGCATTGAAGCATTTGCCATGAAGAATATAGAAGACCAAAGTCTTCATTGCACCTTCCAGCTTGGCATGTGGAGAATGGCCTTTGATGGGCCAGAGAGTTTGCCTTATGATGTGATAGATAGTCCTTGGCAGATACTCAAGGTCTTCAACAAAGAACTCCTGAGGATATGCAGCATCTTGTGGGAAGGGCTTCATCATACCGAGCATCTGACTCATGTTTGGTTCAGGCTTCTGAAAGGTGCTCTCCATAGCTTCACTGTGAAGCCGACAGCCAGGTTCGTAGAGATCGCCAGGAGTGGGCAGACCAGTGAGCTCAATGATATCAAAGGCTTTGGCTTCATGACGAACATTTCCTATCATCCACTCCAGGACCCAAGTCTTCGGATCTCTGTTGTACCCACGGATGTGAAGTGTGGCATAGAATTGGAGCAGCAACTCTTCATTCCAGTGCTCTTGGTCGGTGACAAACGGCAACAATCCAACCTCTTTGAAGCAATCCAGAGCTTCTTCTAGAGAGGGCAGACCAGCTATGGCTTCGATGTCAAGACGCTTATGTGGGAAGATGCGACCTTGATTGTACAGAATGCAGGAGTAATAGCTTCGCTGCGGATAGCTCCAGAACCGATCAGAAGATATTCTTTCCCTTGAGTAGGGGTTCTTGGAGCTATTGAAGAAAGTGTTGTCTGCTTTGAAGCCGTTGACATTGAAGGATCCAGGTGCTGATGCAGGACCTGGATGTCGGCGTTCTGGGAACGGGGGTCCCCAGACTTGCCTGCCTGCGGCCTGTGGCGTGGCTCAAGTGGGGGCCCAGCGCGGCCCATCTTCATCAACACGAGGCTCAAGACCCTTGCGAGGGGCCAAGCCTCACGAGGCGGACGCCACGGCGCATCCTCAGGCACAGCCTCCTCAGGCTGGCTCACGAGGAGACGGAGATATCAACGCGGGGTGCCTCGTGAGGTGCCCGTGACGTAAGCCATGACGATCGGGGGCTCCAGGCGGGTGCCAGCGCGCGCAGCCTCCTTCTTTCCTCTCTGGTGCAAAGGGGACAAGCATATCCACGGAGTACCGAGGCATCAGGCAAAGGTTGCCACTTCGGTGCAACGAGACCAAGACCAGGAGGACTATGAGACGGAGGTCACCATGGAGCCCAGCCCGGCGTCACCACCAGAGCCTTTGGCAGGCGAAGATTGCTTTTGTCAGGATAGACGTACTCGCTATCCCCCTTCAAATTAGCCTGCCGTTGTTGGATCCCTTCCCGCTCAATATTTGGGAAGAGGACCAGGGCCTCTATAAATAGGACTAGCCACCCACATAGCGGGGGGTTGGTTAGTTGGGATCTGGAAGAGAGGAAGAGAGAAAGAGAGAGATAGAGAGAGGTGGCTGAACTCCCCATAGCAGTTAATCACCCCAGCCAAGAACAGACCCTCGCGAGGTTGTTCTTCCTTGTATTGTTCATCCTCACCAGCCCCAGGGGGAATCCATCCACCACACACTGGAGTAGGGTATTACACCACATCGGTGGCCCGAACCAGTATAAACCTTGTGTCTCTTGTGTGATTCCCTTAGTAGTTTAGATCTTTGCGAGACGGAGAGGTTGAGGACGTGATTTCCGCGCGCACCCCAGTGTTCGAACCTTAAGGGTCTGCCGGAACCCAAAATCCGACATTTGGCGCGCCAGGTAGGGGTGCCCCGGAATATGTCTTCCACCACTCCGTTCTCCTTCGACCGTCGCATCCATGTCCGACGCTCGTCGGGCCCGCGCCGAGCGCCGGGCCGCCATCGCTTCTCGCGTCGCCCGGACGGCCCCTGTCGGTGGGCATCCTCCTCGTTCCCCGTCGCCCACCGTAAATGCCGCCACCGGCCCGGCGGGGGGCGAGCAGCAGGCATCGTCTCAGCACCCGTCCGTGCGGCAAGACGGCCGCACCGCCACTCCATCACTCGCTCCAGCTGGCTCTTCGTCCCTCGCGCTCCGCGCACCCTTGGAGGCTCGGGCTGCGCTCCTCGCAGCAAACGAGCTCCTGCGCTACCGCCCCGTCGACGACATCTACGGAGAATGGCTCGACCGCGTCGCCGAGCTTGTCCGCGCGGCAGGGGGCTCTTCCGCGCCGTCCGTCCCTCTGCGCCGCACTCCGCCCCGTGCGGGCAACGAAGCTCCAGAGGCGCACCAGCCGCCTCCCCTCCAAGAAGATTCCATGGCTCCAAGGCGCTTGGTCCTTGGGCGGAACCCGCTCCGTCAGGCGCCAGCGCAGCAAGAGCGAAGCTGCCAAGAAGTTCCTCGCCCGCAAGGGGCTGCCAGGGCGCTCCCTACTCCGGCACGCCGCGACCCTGCTCCAGCTCCGGCGCGCCAAGACCCCGCCCTGCTCCTAGCTGCAGCGCGTGGGGACCCTCAAGACCAAGCTCTCCACCAACCAAGGCCTTTCGTGGCCACCGCGGTCTGCCACGCCTACACCACTGAGCTGCGCAGCGTCGTGTGGCCCGGCAAGTTCAAGGCCGACCGGCCTCCTCGCTACGACGGCACAACCGATCTCGCAGAGTTCCTCCAGCTCTATGAGCTAGGCATCGAGGCTGCCGGCGGGGATGAAAAGGTCATGGCAAACTGGTTCCCCATGGCGCTCAAGGAAGGAGCTCGAACTGTTGGGGAACGTAGCAGAAATTCAAAATTTTCCTACGTGTCACCAAGATCTATCTATGGAGAGGCTAGCAACGAGGGGAATGAGAGTGCATCTACATACCCTTGTAGATTGCTAAGCGGAAGCGTTCAAGAGAATGGGGTTGATGGAGTCGTACTCGTCGTGATCCAAATCACCGATGATCCTAGTGCCGAACGGACGGCACCTCCCCGTTCAACACACGTACAGCCCGGTGACGTCTCCCACGCCTTGATCCAGCAAGGAGAGAGGGAGAGGTTGAGGAAGACTCCATCCAGCAGCAGGACAACGGTGTGGTGGTGGTGGAGGAGTGTGGCAATCCTGCAGGGCTACGCCAAGCACCACGAGATATGAGGAGAAAGAGAGGGAGGGCTGCACCAGCTGGGAGAGATCAAATCGCGTGTTATGGGCAGCCCCTAGGCCTCACTATATATAGGGGAGAGGGAGGAGGGTGCGCCCCCTCTAGGGTTCCCACCCCTAGGGGGCCGGCAGCCCTAGATGGCAAAGGGGAGGCGGCCACGAGGGGAAGAGGGGGGGCGCCCCCTAGGGTGGGCCTTAGGGCCCATCTAAGCCTAGGGTTTGCCCCCTCTCCTCTTCCCTTGCGCCTTGGGCCTTGTGGGAGGGTGCACCAGCCCACCTGGGGCTGGTCCCCTTCCACACTTGGCCCATGAAGCCCTCCGGCGCTGGTGGCCCCACTTGGTGGACCCCCGGGACCCTCCCGGTGGTCCCGGTACATTATCGATAAACCCCGAAACTTTTCCGGTGACCAAAACAGGACTTCCCATATATAAATCTTTACCTCCGGACCATTCCGGAACTCCTCGTGACGTCCGGGATCTCATTCGGGACTCCGAACAACATTCGGTAACCACATACAAACTTCCTTTATAACCCTACCGCCATCGAACCTTAAGTGTGTAGACCCTACGGGTTCGGGAGACATGCAGACATGACCGAGACGTTCTCTGGTCAATAACGAACAGCGGGATCTGGATACCCATGTTGGCTCCCACATGTTCCACGATGATCTCATCGGATGAACCACGATGTCGAGGATTCGATCAATCCCGTATACAATTCCCTTTGTCTATCGGTACGATACTTGCCCGAGATTCGATCGTCGGTATGCCGATACCTTGTTCAATCTCGTTACCGGCAAGTCTCTTTACTCGTTCCGTAACACATCATCCCGTGATCAACTCCTTGATCACACTGTGCACATTATGATGATGTCCTACCGAGTGGGCCCAGAGATACCTCTCCGTCACACGGAGTGACAAATCCCAGTCTCGATTCGTGCCAACCCAACAGACACTTTCGGAGATACCTGTAGTGTACCTTTATAGTCACCCAGTTACGTTGTG
Source organism: Triticum monococcum (assembly GCA_034509565.1). NCBI lineage: Eukaryota > Viridiplantae > Streptophyta > Magnoliopsida > Poales > Poaceae > Triticum > Triticum monococcum. The sequence continues at coordinate 87,189,484 of CM067845.1, read as the reverse complement.
ACGTTTGGCACACCCAAAGTATTCCTACGGTATCCGGGAGTTGCACAATCTCATGGTCTAAGGAAATGATACTTGACATTAGAAAAGCTTTAGCATATGAACTACACGATCTTGTGCTATGGTTAGGATTGGGTCTTGTCCATCACATCATTCTCCTAATGATGTGATCCCGTTATCAACGACATCCAATGTCCATGGTCAGGAAACCATAACCATCTATTGATCAACGAGATAGTCAACTAGAGGCTTACTAGGGACATGGTGTTGTCTATGTATCCACACATGTATCTCAGTTTCCTATCAATACAATTCCAGCATGGATAATAAACGATTATCATGAACAAGGAAATATAATAATAACTTATTTATTATTGCCTCTAGGGCATATTTCCAACACGAACCTGGCTCCTGAATCTGGCTCCAGGCACGATCTCCTCCTGGGACCAGATGCGCGCCCGCTTCATCGCCAACTTCCAAGGTACTCGCGACCGGCCGCCCGCCGTGAACGACATGCGCCGCATCAAGCAACAACCCGGAGAGACCCTGCAAAAGTACATCCAGCGCTTCAACAGCGTGCGCCTCAAGATCCCCAAGGTGTCCGAGGAGGCCATCATCTCCGTCTTCTCTGACGGCGTGCGTGACGTCAAGATGAAGGACGAGCTGGCGATGCACAAAGACCTCTGCACATCCCTGGAGTTGTTCAACTTGGCGAACAAGTGCGCCAGGGCTGAGGAGGGATGTCTCTCCCTCCTCGAGCTGCCTGCCGCGGACCTAGAAGAGAAGAAGCCCAAAGCCAAGGACGCAAAGCGCAAGGGGGCTGCCGTACTCGCGGCAGAACCAGACACCAAGCGGGGCAAGGATCTGCCCGAACCCTCCAGAGGCAGCCGGTACTGTGTGTACCATGACCTCCACACCCACAACACCAACGAATGTCAAGAGCTCCGCGCCGTGCGAGAAGGAATGATCGGCCGTCGCCCTGACCATGCTGACCGGGGCTACGACCGGGGAGGAGGAAGAAACCCAGGACGCTGGGAAGATCGCGGCCCGCGCCCGGGGTGGCGCGACCAGCCTCGCGAGGACCGCTGGCGGGACCTGCCTCGCGAGGGGGACTGGAGAGACCAGCCTCATGAGGACCGCCCTCAAGGCAATGCAGGCCTACCTCCACTGCCGCCTCCACCAAGAAGGAACGAAGACCGCCATCAAGACGAGGGGGCTAGGGGCTTCCAGGAGCCGCGCGTGATCGCCTGGATCCTGGGCGGAGCTCAAGCCCCAGCCTCCCAACGTATCTTCAAGCAGTTTGCCTACGAAGTGAATGCAGTTCTCCCCAAGCTCGAAGCAACGCGCCCCCTCAGGTGGTCGGCGTGCCCCATCACGTTCAGCTCGGTAGACCAGCTCAAGTGCGCGGCCACTGCAGGAGTCCTCCCGATGCTCTGCTCCCTAGTCATCAGCAACGTGCTGGTCACCAAGACCCTCATCGATGGTGGGGCAGGGCTCAACGTCCTATCCGTGGAAACATTCAATAACCTCCAAGTGCCCTACGACCAGCTTCAGCCAACCAGGCCTTTCTCCGGGATCACCGATGGTTCCACAGTCCCGATCGGGCAGGTCCGCCTCCCTGTCACCTTCGGGGCTCGCAGCAACTACCACACCGAGCTCATCGACTTCGACGTCGCCCACATCCGCCTGTCGTACAACGCCATCCTCAGGTACCCAGCGATGGCCAAGTTCATGGCCGTGACCCACCACTGCTACAACATCCTGAAGATGCCAGGAAGTGGCGGCGTCATCACGGTGCCCTGCGAGGAGAGAGATGCAGTGTGTTCCCTGGAGCGAGCCTTTCAGGCCGCGTCGCTAGAAGACCCAGATCGCGGAAGCTGGAGGCTTCCTGAGACCACCCTCAAGAAGAAGAAGACTTCGTCAGGCTCAGCACCCCAGGAGGCAGGCCCCTCAGGGCCCGTGCCTGCTCCGGAGGACCCTCCATCCATCGCATAGGAAAGCGCGCCTGGCGCCCTCCTCAGGCAGGGCTCGGGGGCTCCCACTTGGAGGGCCACCGACCTAGCCAGTGTCACGAGGGAGGCGCTTGGGCACCGTGTGGAGGCGTGCTTCACAGCATGTTTCCCTCGAGAGGGATCCAGGCGAGGAAGATCAGACCAGCAAGAGTTCGTTGACGAGGCCATTCAAGAGCTACAGGAGAGAAGGATCATGAGAGGTCGCCGCCGCTTGACAGCCGTGGCCCCACATCCAGGCGAGGATGGTGGGCTGTGCGTCTGCGTCAACGTACCAGGGCTCAATCAGATCACCACAACAGAGCGCCTCTGGCCCTCGCAAGTGGGGCGCTGCGGAGGTCCACCCCACAGCTATGTTCGCATGCCTTACGGCCTGCCGAGCATGGCTGTGGCGTACCAGCGCCTCATGAGGGGCATCATGGAGGCTCAGGAAGACAGGAGTTCCGCGGCCTTGGCGGAGATGGAGGCAGCTCGCGAGGAGTCACCAGCGCCTCCGGAGCCTCCCGAGGCCCCGGGGCCTGGGGGCTCGTGAGGATCGGCTTCTACAGCCCATCAAGTCTGCTGCACCAACGCCACTATGCCGACGACATCCTCAGGTGACATCTTTCAAGTTCCGTTCTCAGCTGGGAGCACCCTCCCAGGGGTGCATCACTCCCAGGCCGCGTGGGTCCGTCCCCGCGGCATGTATATGCATTTACCTTTCCGTCGTTAGTTTGCCTTGTTGGGGGCGCCAATCGGGCTGCATCATCCCCAAGCCGTTCGGGCCAGACCCAGCGGCGTGTATCCCCCTAGCGTTTATTTCCAACTATGCATTGCATATCACGCTTAGCTGCATGGTGCCCTTCTGCGGCATCTTTTCTTCCCATGTCGGCCACTTGCATGTTAAAGGGGGGGGGTGCCTGAGCATCCCGTCTCAGGGCTCTTACTGGCTCTCCAGCCCTCACCCTCTAGCCATGTCCATGGCATCGCGACCTGGCATACCAGCGACGGCTGAGACAAGCTCGAGGGCCGGGACCCGAGGACATAGAGTACCGGCATCTAACCAAATTTTGCAGGGACACATCTCAAGATACGGCCCAGTGTCGGGCGCAACCCGCCCAGAGGTAGGGCCTCGTGAGTCCCGCGTTGGCTCACGGGTGCCCAGATACACCTCACCTAGCCCTACCGTGCCGGTCACGTGTCAGGGCGGGGCTGTATACGCCCCGGGGGCTCCTCCCGGAGGGGAGCCCCCTCCCACGTACCAGTGGAAGCACCATGCTCTGCGCTGGCTGACGACACTGCCGAGGAGCGGCTATGCCCGTAGACATACGGAAGCGCTATGCTCCGCGCTGGTGATAAACAACTGAGGGTGGCCTCCGGGCCGCATTAACCTCAGGGAGCCCAAAGCCCAGTGGCTGGCCCCATTGCAACGCCTCCCCTCGGGAGCGCCGCGCGAGGGGGCTGGGCACGGGGGCTACGGCTGGGTCACGCCCAGACGTACGCCGCCCAGCCAGGCCCCTCGGGCCTGGTTCGTCGTGTGTCTCTCCTCGAGCGGAGCCAAGGTATGTAGGCCGTTTGCGCGTCGAGGGGGCCTCCTGAGCATCGCGACTCAGGAGCCTAACTAGTCCCGTAGCCCCTCACTCCGTAGTTCCGAAAGGCTATGCTGGGTGAGGTATGCGCGGGGCCGGGCTCTACAGACATAGAACGGTAGCCACGCTTACATCTCGCCTCATCACCCGCTGTTCGCACGTCAAGGGGGACTCCTGAGCATCGCGACTCAGGGGCCTAACTGGATCCGTAGCCCCTCACTCCTTAGTTCCGAAAGGCTATGCTGGGTGAGGTACGCGCGGAGTCGGGCTCTGCAGACGTAGAACGGAAGACACGCCTACATCACGCTTCCCTACTTGTTGTTCGCGCGCCAAGGGGGACTCCTGAGCATCACGACTCAGGAGCCTAACTTGTCACATGGCCCCTCACTCCTTTGGCCCCGTCCTGGTTTCCGGTCGGGGCTAATGCTAGGTGAGGCATGCGCGGGGCCGGGCTCTGCCGGCGTAGAACACAAGAAAGTAGGGAAGAAAAGCATAAAATTCAAGGAACTTAAAAGCAAATATTACAGTCCATACTGTCGCCTCAATACCAAACGCAAGTTTAAATGCCTCCCCGAGGCGTGGTTCATGTGCAGGATTTGAAAGAAGAACAGGAATGGAACGGAGTCACTTGTCGGCGGTGAAGCTGTGCGGAGCGGCTTCGCCTCATGGAGCAGCAGGCCCGGCAGTGCCTTGCCTTGGCTTGGTGCTAAAGGCCCGAAACTTCATCAGCAGCGCCTCCGCGCGCCCCTTCACGGCTTCGATAGCGGCGGCAGCACCCTCGCCGCTCACCGGTTCCAGCAGGCCGTCGAGGTCGGTGTCGGGATCGCGAAGGTAGACATGGGCGAAGACCCGTGTCAGCGCAGCAGAAGACAAGACGTGCGCCTCGGCCTCGGCCGCGGGGCCGATGCCAAGGGCGACATCCCCAAGGGCCTTAACCAGGAAGGGAAGCAGCTTGGCGGGGCCGTCCCCGTCACCAGCTAGCAGGCTATCCAGGATGCTCTCGTAAAGCATCTTCAGCGAAGCATGGGCATCTTTCTCCATGTCCGCAAAGGCCACGCGATCCTCAGCAAGAACCCGGGCCTTGGCGTCCAGCTCGGCCTTCGTCGCCTCCAGCTCCTTCTTCAACGTGCCTAAGTGGTCGCGGCGCTTCTTGAGCTTGGCCTCCAGGTCCTCATGTGCCGCCTCGCGCGCCTTCGCCCCCTTCTCCAGCTCTTGGCGCAAGCGGACCTCCTCCACAAGCAGGCCTCGTAGCTCGTCCTCTAGCGCCTTGCAACGGCCGCGGACTTCGACCACTTCTCCCAGGGCTGCGTCACGAGCAGCCTTCGCTTCGAGGGTGGCTTCCCTCTCTTCGTCACAGTCCGTCGAGGCCTGAACCAACGCTGCCCGAATCGAAGCATCAGAGCGAATCCACCCCGAAGCTAGTTCCAGGTGCCCGGCCAACAGGCGAGGGTCGGCGCCGAGAAGATCCTGCCGCAGCCGGTCCAGTTCGGCGACGACACGCTCCAAGATGGAAGAAGGAGGCGGAGAAACGTCGGTAAGCCCCAAGACAACAGGAGGGGCCGGGGAAGCAACGGTCACTGAAATGGGAGGAGAAAGTCGCGGCGGCAAGGCCGCAGTGTCCTGGAGCAGAGTCCGCTGTGCCTCCTCAGCCGTAGCAGCGGCGCCAGACGAGGGCACCTCCGGAGTCACTTGGGCCGTGGGGGCTGAGCTCGCCCCAGCCAGCTCAGCCAAGCCTCGCAAGGATGAATGGGCTGGAGAGGCCCGCGCTGCACGATCTCCCTCCCCTGTGGGCGAAGGCGTCGCCGCAGGTGGGACCTCAAGAGCCCCCTTCGGTTTCTTCGCCGCTGGCGCCAGCCTATCCAAGAGAAGCAATCATCAAGCCTCGTCGGCAGAACGAGGAACAAAAGATCAAGGATCAAGCACTTACGGGTCCTCGCCGGTGAGCTCGGGCAGCCTCCGGCCTAACTTGAAGCCTGACTGCCGGCTGGAAGGGTCGACCTCAGAAGCAGAAGGCGCGTCCACGGTTCGCCCCGGAGACGAGACGGACCCGCGGGAGATCAGCGCGGTCCTGTCCTTCGGAATTGGGGGCGAGCTCCCGCTGCCCAGCACATCATCATCATCATCATCATCATCGCTCGGCGAAAGGCGGAGAGTACGGGGCGAGCGCCGAGGGAGGGGCGCCCTCGACTCTCCGTCGGTCGCCCCAGAGTCGGGCCCCTCTCCCCGCTCCTCTTCGCCCTCCTCCTCATCGCTGGAGTCGCCGGAGGGCACATCCACCGGCCCTTCAGAGCCTAGCGCGGGAACGAGCCCGTCCCCGTTAAAAACGGGCATGGACTTCACCACCCGCTTCCAGTCGTCGCGAAGGAACAAGGGCTCGGGAGCGCCCTTCGGCCTTGCCACCTCGCCCCCGACCAGAGATTGGAGAACCGCGGTCACATCCTCTTTATCCGCAGCCTCAGGGCACGAATGAGGCCTCCACATTGGAGGAGAGTACTCCCGGAGCGGGGCCAGCTGGTGCTCCAAGAACTCCTTCAGCAGCGACGCACCGGTCAACTTCGCCGTCGCCATGTTGGCCGGCCTCCGGTCCACGTCCATCTTCTCCAACACCGGCTTCGCGCAGGGATCCATGAGCTCTGCTCGGCACCAGTCGCTGGTGCTCACGGGTTGCTCCGTAGGCAAGATCAGTTGAGGGTGGATGCACCCGACATCTGCCAAGACCCACTAGCTCCTGAAGCCCTCGATCCTCTTCCCGGGGTTCGAGATGGCAATGGTGCCGCTATACGTGACAAAGCCCGCACACGCAGAAAGAGAGCTGCCGGTGATCCGGAGGTAGAAGTAGTGGCGTAGCAGGGCCACCGAAGGCTGCACCCCTATGTGGGCCTCGCAGTAGTAAGCGAAGATCGCCAGAAGGAGGACAGAGTTGGGGTGGAGATGTAGAGCCTGCAAGTCGTAATGGCGGAGGACGGAGAAGAAGAACTCGGAGAAGGGAGGCAACAAGCCTGCAGCAATGGAGCTCGCAAAGAGAGGATAAAAGGTGCTCCCTCGGTCCTCGGGGGTGGCGGAGCCGGCCTTGAACACCTCCGTCCCGTTGACGCCCTGCGCCGTCGCCATCCGGCACAGCCGGGCGAAGCTCGCCTTGGACACATTCGGCGGATCCAGAGCAGGGGAGAACCAAGCCTTGGCCGGAGTCTGGCGAGGCGCCATGGCTTCCTAGGTCACGCAGCTGGAGTAGATCTGGAAGTTTAGAGGAAGAAAGTGAAGGCGCAAGAAAGGGGATCTGAGCGACGATCGGAGAGAGAAAAAGGCAAAGTCTGGGCAGATGTCGCTCCTTTACCAACCTGCATGGTTGCTGAGGCACCCACGTCCAATCAACCGCCACGCGGCGCCCGAGGCTGCAGGCTGTTAGGGCCCGCGGCGTTTCGCCCTTGCCCTTTCGCCTCTCGGCACGGCCAAGCCCATGCACGCCACGGGCCCGGGGGCTACTGTCGGCGTTCTGGGAACGGGGGTCCCCATACTTGCCTGCCTGTGGCCTGCGGCGTGGCTCAAGTGGGGGCCCAACGCAGCCCATCTTCATCAACACGAGGCTCAAGACCCTCGTGAGGGGCCAAGCCTCGCGAGGCGGACGACAAGGCGCATCCTCAGGCGCAGCCTCCTTAGGCTGGCTCGCGAGGAGACAGAGATATCAAGGCGGGGTGCCTCATGAGGTGCCCGTGACGTAAGCCATGACAATCGAGGGTGCCAGGCGGGTGCCAGCGCACGCAGCGTCCTTCTTTCCTCTTTGGTGCAAAGGGGACAAGCATATCCGTGGAGTACCGAGGCATTAGGCAAAGGTTGCCACTTCGGTGCAACGAGACCAAGACCAGGAGGTCTACGAGATGGAGGTCACCATGGATCCCAGCCCGGCGTCACCACCAGAGCCTTTGGCAGGCGAAGACTGCTTTTGTCAGGATAGACGTACTCGCTGTCCCCCTTCAAATTAGCCCGCCATTGTTGGATCCCTTCCCGCTCAATATTTGGGAAGAGGACCAGGGCCTCTATAAATAGGACTAGCCACCCACATAGCGGGGGGTTGGTCAATTGGGATCTGGAAGAGAGGAAGAGAGAAAGAGAGAGATAGAGAGAGGTGGCTGAACTCCCCATAGCAGTTTATCACCCCAGCCAAGAACAGACCCTCGCGAGGCTGTTCTTCCTTGTATTGTTCATCCTGGCCAGCCCCAGGGGGCAATCCATCCACCACACACTGGAGTAGGGTATTACACCACATCGGTGGCCCGAACTAGTATAAACCTTGTGTCTCTTGTGTGATTCCCTTAGTAGTTTATATCTTTGCGAGACGGAGAGGTTGAGGACGTGATTTCCGTGCGCACCCCAGTGTTCGAACCTTAAGGGTCTGCCGGAACCCGAAATCCGACACTGGAAACCTGGGCAACCTTGGAATTGGCTTCTATACCTGAGGCCTATGCTCAACATGATAGTCAAACTGAGGACCAGCAGCAGGCGTAGGAATAGGAGCAGTAGCATCATTTGCTTCACTAACTTCTAGTTCTTGGGTTGGTGGAGGCTCCACATTTGCTTCAGCCATGACAGTGTCAGTGGCTTCATTGGTGTTGGTGTTGGCAGCCTCAAGATTTTCTACCTCCACTTGATGAGCTGGAGGGTCGGGCACAGACACGTTCTCCTCGAGAACAGCTTCTTGGTGAGACGGGGGTGTAGCAACTCTTGGGGTTTCTTTTTCATCGGCTGATGCAGCCAGAATGTCTTCAGCAGCTTTAGCTTTAGACTCGAAGACTGGAGGCCTTGGTCCTTTGCGAAGCCTGCGTAACGCTGGCGACGCCTGTGGTGTTTGAGTTGGAGTTGGCTGGGCCTCAAAGTCATCTTCCTCTTGTGCTTGTGGGTGATCAGCCCATGATGCATCCTGAGCAATTGGCGTCAGAGGACGACCAATGCTGATGAGTTCGCTGTGCATAAGCACAGGCGATGATACCTGTTGGTGCTTGATCTGAGGAAGAAGTGCATCATCTTCAACATGGTCATGGTGACCAATGTCTTCAGCAGCGGTGGGATCGGCTGCTGGAAAGTCTTTAGCACCATGAGCCTCTGTGGAAGCAGGCTCATGGATAGTCAGTTGGCACTCTTGATGTTTAGCATCAGGGCGAACCATAGAGATGGGTTCAACAACTAAGGGCTCTGTGGGAGCAGCCCGTTCCTTCTTGGTCTTCCACTTCTTCTTGGAGGGAGCAGCATCAGAGGCTTCAGAATGTTTCCTCTTTCTGGCTTCAGCCTCTGCAGCCCTCGTCTTCTTCAGTTCGGAAGCGGTAGACCTGACTTTTGGCTTCGAGCCAGCCATGCTAGTTGGGAAGATAATGGGATCTGCTTCCTGCCTTGGTGTGTTGGGTTCGGCCACAGTGGGCTTCTTCTTCCTCTTAGCAGCCATCCTGGGATCAATGCCCGGACGCCCAAGGGCCTTGCGCTTCCCAGCCTCGTTGTAGCCTTGCACACACTTGTCAGCTAGGCTCTTCATGCGCTCATGAGAACCCTGAGCTTCTGCACGTTTCTTGAGAAAGGCTTCTTTAAGCTCGTGCAGCATAATCTTGAAGTTCTTCACCTCTTGCACGCTGAGCGTGGCCATATGCTTCTTGAACTAATTTTTCTCAAAGTCAATCTTCTGCTTCAGTTCAACGATGCGCTGAGCTAGAGTTTGCTCTGAAGCAATGGCGCCATGGAAGGCGACACTGGGGCCAATTGGAAGTTGCAGATCTTCGAAGCTGAGGTTGGGCGTGTCAAACCACTGATCAATGAAGTTGTGGATGATTGCCACGTCAAAGAGAGGCAGATTATTGAAGATTTCTGCTTCGTCTTTGCTATTGATCAGTTGCTCAAGAGCGTCATCTGCAAGATCTTCATCACTGGACAGATCAATGGCATCATTGCGCAGAATAGCAGCAGCTGTCAGTTCTTGGCCGGTGTGTGGCAGAGGCATCTTGTCTATCTGGGGCTTGGAGATGCGTGACAAATCTTCAGACTGCACACTGTCTTCAGGAGGTGCAGTGGCCAGTGGCTTCACCCGTGAGATTTTCGGTGCAGAGGCAGGCTTTGAAGCTTTAGGCTGCTTCAACTTCTTTGGCTTCGGCGTTGCAGGTGCTTCATCTGATTCAGCGTCATCTACAGGCTCATTCACGGTTGTCCCTTGAACCACGATGTGAGTGATGAGACCTTCCAAGTTGTAGAAGGGCCCAAGAATATTGGGTTCAGCTTCGCGAGTTCCATCGGCACGGGAAGCAGAGGGACCAGGGTTGAAGTCTAATCCCAAAGACTTCTTGTTCTGCTTTGCTGAGTTCATGGCAAACTGGAAGTTGCGCTTGAACAGATTGTCGTCACGGCACCATAGTAGTGACGATGGGTGTGCGTCTGCAGGCTGTGGCCCACAGACCATGCAGGGATAGAAGCCTTGTTCAATGGCTTCTTCTCTGGACCTGGGTTGAAGATTCTTGTATAGGATGTCTCCCCAAGGTCGCTTGATGGCATTTTTCTTAGCATATTCCTGGGTCACAAACCGGTATTTGAACCATTGTTCTGCCCAATATCTTCGAATCCATTGGATTCGGGTCTTGCGCTGATTATAATCCTCTTCAGTATTTGTCTTGTAAAGTTCTGAGAGGTCATCAGGCAAATCTCTTGATGTTCCCCCACGATGCTGTCTGCCACCCTTCCTTGCTGATTTCTCTGCAGCCATGAACTTCAAACCGAATGGCTTCAACATGTTCAAAGGCTTCAAAGGCTTTCGCTTGCTGGACAAACATGAACTGGCTTCGGGAGAATTTATATGATACTATAAGAATTCTGCAAATGAATGCAGACTATGAGAACCAAGGGATTCTCCCACGGACATGTACCTATGACATCATTAAGGTGCGAGGGAAGGGGAAGAGGTCATATGCATTCTCAGAAGATTTTGAAGATAAATCAGTTTAGAAGACATTGACCTCATCGTGCGAAGACATTCACTCATAGATAAGGAGTTGGTTCCAGATTTGTATGAATCCACGGATCAGTACAAGTGAGGAGTCTAACTACTTTGTGAAGCATAAGTGAATATACTAGGCATACTATGAGATGCAGTATGAAGTGGATCCAACATGTGTGAACAAAAACCACTTGTGGTAGAAAGTGATGAATCTATAGGATCAAAGGGGCCATAAAAAGGAAGTTTTATTTACCACACATAGAACTACTAGACGAAGTGGAAGAGCAGGCCGAGCAGTTCGATCGTCCATGCCCTAACTTGGCGACGGAGGACACCTATGGCGACGGTGGAGAAGATGATGTCCGCGGTCGGCGTGAAGACGGCATCGGAGAGGTTGCGGCAGCTAAGCGCTTCGTCGCCGGCGTCGTCGAGGGCTAGCGGTGGCGCTAGGGTTTGTGCGAGAGTGGAAGAAGAGATAATGACTATGGTGAGGCGTGTATTTATAGGGACAGGGGCAGCTCAGTGTTATTACACAGGTGCCCCTGGCGATTCACATCTGAGGAACACGTGGCCATCATGCAGCATATCAGAGGTTGTTCCACGTCCCACGCACGCCTGGATTGTCGGGTGGTCATTCCCACTTCTCCGGGTTTCAGGTGAAGGAATTAGCATTGAAAGCAGACTTAATGTTTGTCTCTCTATCTTCTGCTGACAAGGACGCAGAGAAGACATTTGACAGTTTCAAAAGAATGCATATGATTTGGAGAGATAGATTTTGAGATAGAAAGCATAGAGAGGTTAGGGTCCGATCACATTCACTTAGTTCAAAAGATTCAACAACAAGACATAGCTATAAGTGAATGCTGTAGAGGACAGAACACTACTATATATATATAATCAACATAGCGAAGATAATCAAGAAGACATAGCAAATGCGAAGACATATCAAATGTAACGCCATGAGTGAAACACTTCAAACAAAAGATTTGGTGGTGGCGTTACCCACCGTATAGGAAGTACTAGACCCAGACACGGCGCACAATTATCGTGGCGCTCCGAACTCAAATTCCTCATTAATGTATTCACACTTAGAATGCATGTCTTCATTGATTGAAGATATACTTTACTTCGTGTGTTGCACATCTAAGTCATCAATATGCAGAAGTGTTAGGATGTGTGCCTGATCACAGGACATTTGAGGATTCCAAGATATTTAGCTCACACCGTAACTTGCAAAACCTCTTCTCATCCAAGGGCTTGGTGAAGATATCTGCCAATTGCTCTTCAGTGTTGACGGGTATGATATCAATATCTTCCTTCACAACATGATCTCTGAGAAAGTGATGACGAATCTCAATGTGCTTTGTCTTCGAGTGCTGAACTAGGTTGTTGGCAATCTTGATGGCACTTTCGTTGTCGCAGTAGAGTGGCACTTGCTTCAGATGAATGCCATAGTCTTTGAGTGTTTTCTTCATCCACAGAAGCTGAGCGCAGCAAGATCCAGCAGCAATGTATTCAGATTTAGCAGTGGAGAGAGATACACAGTTTTGCTTGTTTGAAGACCAACATACAAGTGATCATCCCAGAAAATGACATGTGCCTGATGTAGACTTGCGATCCACCTTGTCACCAGCATAATCAGCATCCGAGAATCCAACCAGATCAAACTCTGAGCCCTTTGGATACCATAATCCTAGAGTTGGGGTGTAAGCCAAATATCGAAGAATTTGCTTCACAGCTAAGTGATGTGATTCCTTTGGTGGCACTTGGAACCGAGCACACATGCAAACACTAAGCATAATATCTGGCCTAGATGCACATAGATAAAGTAAAGAACCAATCATGGAGCGGTATACCTTTTGATTGAACTCTTTACCATTGTCGTCGGGACCCAGATGATGTTTGGCTGGCATTGGTGTCGTGAAACCTTTGCAGTCTTGCATACCGAACTTCTTCAGGCAATATTTGAGATACTTCTCTTGAGATATAAAGATGCCATTGCGTTGCTGTCGTATTTGAAGACCAAGGAAGAACTTCAGCTCTCCCATCATGGACATCTGGTATTGCTCTTGCATTATATATCCAAACTCCTCACTGTATTTCTGATTGGTGCAGCCGAAGATAATGTCATCCATATATATTTGGCACACAGACAGTTCACCATCATATGTCTTGGTGAAGAGAGTGGGGTCGAGGGAACCAGGTGTGAAGCCTTTGCTCTTCAGAAAGTATTTGAGTGTGTCATACCAAGCCCGAGGGGCTTGTTTGAGGCCATACAGTGCCTTGTTGAGCTTGTATACCATGTCAGGATGCTTTGGAACTTCAAAGCCAGGCGGTTGTGTAACATACACTTCTTCTTCAATCTTGCAATTGAGAAAAGCGCTCTTCACATCCATTTGATATAGAAGTATGTTATAATGATTTGCATAGGCTAGCAGTATGCGTATGGCTTCAAGTCGAGCCACGGGAGCAAATGTTTCATCGAAGTCAATCCCTTCCACTTGAGTATATCCTTGAGCAATGGGACGAGCTTTGTTTCTGACAACTTGACCATGCTTATCTTGCTTGTTGCGGTATATCCATTTGGTGCCTATTATATTGTGCTTCCGAGGATCAGGACGCTTAACTAGTTCCCATACATTATTCAGCTCAAACTGCTGAAGCTCTTCTTGCATAGCTTGAATCCATTCAGGTTCCATGAAGGCTTCTTCAACTTTCTTGGGTTCTGTTATTGAGATGAATGCGAAGTGCCCACAGAAATTTGTTAGCTGTGTTGCCCTTGAAAGAGTGAGCGGGCCGGGTGCATTGATGCTATCAATTATTTTCTCAATCTGCACTTCATAGGCAACACGAGGATGTACAGGGCGAAGATTTTCCTCTTGCTGATCATTATCATTGTTAGAGGGATTGTCTTCAGGGTGAGCATTGTCTTCAGGTTGGTCTGGTGCGGAGATGATAAGTTTCTCTTCAGGTTGAGCTTCATAGGGTATGATTTCTCCAGTTCCCATAAGTTTGATTGATTCACTCGATGGAACTTCATCAAGCACATTTTGCAGGTGCTCTCTTTGTGAACCGTTAGTCTCATTGAACTGCACATCCACTGTTTCAACCACTTTATAATGAAAGATATTTAAGACTCTGTAGGAGTGTGAATCCTTTACATATCCAAGCATAAAACCCTCATGTGCTTTTGGTGCAAATTTTGAAGTGTGATGTGGATCCTTGATCCAGCACCTGCCGCCAAATACTCTGAAGTAACTGACGTTTGGCTTCTTGCCAGTGAGGAGCTCATAAGATGTCTTGTTCAGAAGCTTGTGAAGATAAATACGGCTGATTGTATGGCATGCAGTATCAATGGCTTCAGGCCAGAATTTTCTTGGAGTCTTGTATTCATCAAGCATCGTTCGGGCCATCTCAATCAGTGTTCTGTTTTTGCGTTCGACGATGCCATTCTGCTGTGGCATGTATGGAGCCAAGAATTCATGTGTGATGCCCAAAGTATCAACATATGTATCAAGGCCAGTGTTCTTGAATTCAGTGCCATTGTCACTTCTGATGTGCTTTATCTTGGCGCCATAGTTGTTCATTGCTCAATTGACGAAGCATCTGAAGACATCCTGCACTTCAGTCTTGTAGAAGATTATATGCACCAAAGTATATCTAGAATAAACATCAACAATGACAAAGCCATAGAGACAAGCAGTAGTAGTAAGAGTTGAGTAATGAGTGGGACCAAAAAGATCCATGTGGAGCAGTTCAAAGGGTCAAGTCGTTGTCATGATTGTCTTCGAGGGATGCTTGGCCCTCGTCATCTTCCCTGCTTCACAGGCACCGCATAAGTGATCTTTCTTGAACTTGACACCCTCGATGCCTATGACATGCTTCTTCTTTGCCAGGGTGTGGAGGTTCCTCATGCCAGCATGCCCTAGCCTCCGATGCCAGAGCCAGCATTCTGAAGCTTTTGCTAGAAGACACACAGCAAGCTGTGGTCCTGCTGAGAAATCTACCACGTACAAATCATCTTTCCGATACCCTTCAAACACTAGAGACTTGTCAGATTCCATTAGAACAAGGCAACGATATTTTCCAAACATCACAATCATGTTTCAATCGCAAAGCATTAAGACAGACATTAAGTTGAAGCCAAGGGATTCAACAAGCATGACTTTATCCATGTGTTGATCCTTTGAGATTGCAACTCTACCTACACCCAATACCTTGCTTTTACCAGTGTCAGCAAAGGTGATGTGACTTTTGTTAGATGGACGTAAAGTTGAGTCCATGAGAAGGCTTCGCTTGCCAGTCATGTGATTGGTACACCCACTATCAATAATCCATTCTGAAGCTGCTGGTGTCGTACCCTACAGTGCAGTTAGGGGGATAGGCTTCACGAAGATAATTGTGAAGCAAAAACATTTGACAAACCAGTGCATTATTAAAGCTTAGATCAAGATTAGGACTGATAGGGCAGGTAGTAAGCGACTCAGGAACAAAGTGCATAATAAGACCATTTGGGCATTTGATCTTGCACCCTACAAGATGTTTAAGGTCCCCAGCAATAGCATCAGATGATTTTGGTTTTCGTCTAGAGACCTTTCCCTGCAAAAGAGAGTTAAGCTTTCTTAGCCACCCACATCTTCAAGGGTGGCTTCGAAGCAATGAGTCTAAGTGCAGCATCTGAGAACTTTGGCTTTGCAGCCCTAGCGAAAAGTCTTGCAGGAGGACAATAGTATTCATAAGAATAAGCAGAATAGTTCTTGGTCTTATGAACATGGCGGTTTGATGAACCGCGCTCATATTCATAGGCCTTAGTATGGCTTCCCTACAAAACATTTGCGTTAGTTTGACTTTGGTGAGTCCTTTGTCTGTATGAAGCCTTTGGACCGTATGAAGCCTTTGGTCTGGGGTTTGTCTTCTTCACCTGTGGTGTCATGATGACATTCACGGGAAGATTCTCCAAACACCTTTTGGGCACCCAGATCTTCTTCATAGGCGGTCCATTCCTGCAGTTAGTACCAATATACCTGGCAAACACTTCACCATTCTGATTCTTAAATAGTTTATAGTTTGCATCAAAGGATTCATCAATGATAATGGGGTTAGCACAAGTGAAGCCAGATAGGGTGGATGGATCCACTGAAGGTTCCTTTGCAGCAACCCATGTGTTTTTGGGGTACTGCTCAGGTTTCCAGTAAGAGCCATCAGCATTCATTTTCCTTTCGAACCCAACAACCTCTTTTCTAGGGTTTCGGTTCAGGATCTGCCTTTTGAGGACATCACATAGTGTCTGATGCCCTTTGAGACTTTTGTACATCCCTGTTTCAAGCAATGTCTTCAACCTAGCATTCTCATCAGCAATAGCAGAGGTATCCTCAGCAGAGGGGTTAGTTCCCACATCAACAGTTTAAGATATTGCAACAGTAGCAGCAGTAGAACATTCAGCAACAGAGGTAGCATTATCACGCTCAATGCATTTAAGACATGGTGGTTCAAATCCTTCCTGAGCGGAACTGATCTGTTTGGCGCGAAGTGACTCATTTTCCTTTTGAAGATCTTCATGAGCCGCTCTCAATTTCTCAAGATCTTGCTTCCTTTGAAGATAATCATAGGAAAGCCTTTCATGAGTTGTTGAGAGCGTTTCACGACGACTTTCAAGTTCCTCATACTTAACATGAAGATTTTTTATGTCTTCAATTAAGGACTGAGATCGAGTCATTTCAGCGTCTAGCAGATCATCACTTTTGTCTAACAGTTTTTGAATATGTTCCATGGCTTTCTGTTGTTCAGTTACAATTTTAGCATGTGTTTTGTAGCTGGGTTTGGAATCACAATCAGAGTCATCTTCACTAGATGTTTGATAGTGAGTAGTGCGTGTGTTTACCTTGGCACCACGTGCCATGAAGCAATAGGTAGGAGCAGAGTAGTCCTGGTCATTTGCATCGGTGTCGGTGATGAAGTCGTTGTCTTCAGTGTTGAAGATGGACTTGGCAACATATGCTATAGCCAGACTCACAACGCCAGAATCAGACTCCTCCTCAGGTTCTACCTCCGCCTCCTCAGAAACAGACTCCTCCTCTGAATCCATTTCCTTGCCAACAAACGCACGTGCCTTGCCAGATGAGCTCTTCTTGTGTGAGGAAGACTTTGAGTATTTCTTCTTCTTCTTGTCGTCAGAGTCATACTCCTTGCTCTTCTTCTTCTTCTTGTTCTCATTGTCCCACTACGGACACTCAAAGATGTAGTGGCCAGGTTTCTTGCACTTGTGGCATGATCTTTTCTTGTAGTCATAAGCAGAAGCTTCCTCATTCCTTGAGCTTGATCGTGAAGACTTTCTAAAGCCTTTCTTCTTGGTGAATTTTTGGAACTTCTTCACAAGCATAGCAAGCTCCTTTCCAATGTCTTCAGGATCATCAGTACTACTGTCGGATTCTTCTCCAGATGTGGAGACAGCTTTTGCCTTCAAGGCACGAGTTCTCCCATAGTTGGGACCGTAGATATCTATTTTCTCAAAAAGCTGAAACTCATGTGTGCTGAGCCTCTCAAGTATGTGAGACGGATCGAGTGTCTTGAAATCAGGACGTTCTTGAATCATCAGGGCTAGGGTGTCAAACAAACTGTCAAGTGATCTTACGAGTGTCTTGATGACTTCAGTAGCGCCGAGGGCTTGAAGCTCATTTGTTATATCAGTGAGTCGATCAAACGTGAGCTGGACATTCTCATTGTCATTTCTCTTGAAGCGGTTGAAGAGGTTGCGAAGGACACTGATTCTCTAATCTCTCTGGGTTTAGATGCCTTCGTTGACCTTGGAGAGCCAGTCCCAGTCTAGCTTAGATGTTTCCAAAGCACTCACGCGGCCATACTGTCCTTTGGTCAGATGACCACAAATGATATTCTTGACAGTAGAGTCCAGTTGAACGAACTTCTTGACGTCAGCAGCAGTGACACCTTCTCCAGCCTTGGGAACGCCATTCTTGACGACATACCATAGGTCGACGTCAATGGCTTCAAGATGCATGCGCATCTTATTCTTCCAGTAGGGATATTCAGTTCCATCGAAGACGGGGCACGCAGCGGAGACTTTAATAATCCCTGCAGTCGACATAGCTAAAACTCTAGGTGGTTAAACCGAATCACACAGAACAAGGGAGTACCTTGCTCTGATACCAATTGAAAGTGTGTTATATCGACAAGAGGGGTGGTGAATAGGCGATTTTTAAGTAAGTCTTCAATACGTGGAAGTTTCGAAGACAAACGATAGAAATAAACCTATTACCGTGCAGCGGAAGGTAGACTACACTAGGCAAGCCATAGTCAAGTATTCAATGAAGTGAAAGCATAATGACTAATAGCAGCTAGGTAGTAAGGATCAGGTAGGAAGATATTATGAAGCCAATTAGATCAAGCAGTCACTCAGTGAAGACAAAAGATAATGCAATCATGCAACGACTTCATAAGGACCAACAGTAAGTAAAGGGAAGGGAAGGATGAAACCAGTGACTCGTTGAAGACAATGATTTGTTGGACTAGTTCCAGTTGCTGTGACAACTGTACATCTGGTTAGGGTCGCTAGGTATTTAAACCTGAGGACACACAGTCCCGGACACCCAGTCCTGAACACGCAGCTCAGGACACCCAGTCCTCACCGTATTCCCCTTGAGCAAAGGTCACACAGACCTCGCCTAATCACTCTGGTAAGTATTCAAGGTAGACTCTGAAACCTTCACAGACTTCGTTCACCGGCGATCCACAATGGCTCTTGGATGCTCAGAACACGACGCCTAACTGGCTGGAGGATTCACAATACTCAAGTGTAATAAGTCTTCAGATCACGCAGACAGGACGACTTAAGTGATGCCTAACACTCTTTGGCTCTGGGTGGTTAGGGCTTTATCCTCGCAAGGAATTCTATCTCAAAGGCTTCGAGGTGGGTTGCTCTCAAACGACAAAAGCCGCACTATAACTCTGAGCAGCCAACCATTTATGGTTGTAGGGGGTGGGCTATTTATAGCCACTAGGCAACCCGACCTGATTTGTCCGAAATGACCCTGGGTCACTAAGGAACTGACACGTGTTCCAACGGTCAGATTTCAAACACACACGGCAACTTTACTTGGGCTACAAGCAAAGCTGACTTGTCCGACTCTGGACAAGATTTGCTCTCATAGTCTTCACTCGAAGACATAGGTTTTGGTTAAGCATCACTTCAGTCATTCTGATTGGTTTTCTTGGAGCCCACTTAACAGTGCGGTGGTTCCTATCACTCAACAAAGAAGAAAAAGAACTACGAAAGATCTAAGTCTTCGAGCTCCATAGGCTTCATGCGATGTCTTCTCTTATCATAGTCTTCAATGTGAATATCTTCACATACCATCTTTAACTTCAATGTCTTCATACATTTTTAGGGGTCATCTCTGGTAGGAAAACCGAATCAGTGAGGGACTTCTACCTGTGTTATCCTGCAATTCTCACAAACACATTAGTCCCTCAACTAGGTTTGTCGTCAATACTCCAAAACCAACTAGGGGTGGCACTAGATGCACTTACAGATCAGAAGAGCAAGGGATTCAATCCTAACTCAAAGATCGAGGAGTGCACCGGAAATAAGGACAAGGTAGCACGATCAATCCTAGGATACTAATTCGGTAACCAACACGCTAAGAATGATATTAATGTCCATTAACTACCAAGCAACACGGTTGCTAGGAGTATTAATTTCACACATCATGGTTCACTTGTTGGCATTCCGGTTGTGACAACACGGAAACGAGGAATGAAAAATGATGGCAAGAAGTACCACTGCGTCAACAATTCATGAGAGATGCTGCAATTCTCATGGCAATCCTGACATAAAGGGGGTAATACTCCGAGGTAGAACAAAACAAAAGCTGGATTGGCATTTCGATCTGTGGAATACAACTACTTTGACCAGTCCAAGAAATGGATGAGGTGATGGAGTTTGTTTCTCCTAGTCATTCCGGAATAGAATGGCTTGACGGACCACAAGAATAATAGGCATCGATAACACGAATGCACAACTACCGTTGACTATCAACTGATAGATGATGGTCGGAATACAACTGAAGAGGGACAACTCAAAGGAACATATAACTTTCTGAGTTGTAAATGCATAGATTAGTATGTCAAACAAAGCTCAACATAATTCTTCTGAATAACCCATGCAGAAGGGTAGAACTGGCAGAGTCACAAATATAGTGGATAACTCATCAAGTGCAGTCTAGTTGTGACCTTTTGATTCAAACAAATTTCTGCCAAGGATGATTCATGGTATTTGGAAGAAGGAAATACCACAGACCTCGAGGACTATCGCAAAGGTTACTAATATCCTAAAGGATTTGGCAACACTATCAACATGAGGTAAGTAGGGTGAATTTTTGGCTCAAAAACCCAGGAGTAGAATACCTACTACTAAGTAGCATCACGGGATGCTTTCGAGAATGATGGCCAGAATCATCACACAAGGAATGTAAATCATGGCTAGATTACTGGATGGATCTCTAGGATGCCTACGGTCATAACACTAGATCCAACATATATGTCGAGGCGACATAGTACCTCAACTCACCGATTGGTGTGATTAATCTGGTCCAAATGGACATCAGGAACATGGAAAGGATTTGCAAATGCATCAGACTGTTTAGAAACCTGGGATGACTCGGACAGCATAACGGCTGTAAATGCTCAAAAGATTTGAGACATCCTACAAAATGGTGGCATAACCACTCAACAACACAATATCAAGGTTCTGAGATCAACTGTCAATATGCGGAAATAGTAGGAACGGAACTGAGGCTTGAAACTATCAATTCTATAAGTCTATGGATTAGTAACACGTCATCCTGATAGATAGATGAGAAGGCCTAGTTCTTAATCCCCGTAGAAAAGAAGAGGTTGACTCAGATCAGAAGGACATAATGTATAAGGAGTAAAAGAGCCTTACGTTCCCTTCCACAATCAATTCCCTTACATAACTAAAGCATTTCTACACTCGACTTCAACTAGTTTGGCTTGGTAATCCTACAGGCAGTCAGGCTCTGATACCAAAGCTGTCAGGACCCCGATCCTAAGTCACACCGATCTAGCATGTAACACTTCATATCACTTTGCGGCCTCACGCACGGTATTCCCACGGGTGCCACCTTACCTGCCCGGGACCGTTTGCGCCTTTTGGCTCACGTATATGATAGTGTCGCTAGCATCATATGACAGCGAACCCGAGCCGACATGACTAGTCGTGAACCCAAAGTGGCACTAACTTACGGGGACATGCATACATGAAACAACATTGAACATGTCGGTCATCAGCGTGTGAATCCGGGCTGTAGCAACTGGGCCAACAGGACTCCGAGAACTTGGGCTGTAGCAGGCTAGCAGGACTCCGGAAGTCACTGCATGACATTTCCCCGAAGGGACAGACACAGGAACGAAGCAAATCACATGTCGGCTAGTCTAAGTGTTCCGGAACAGTAGTACTGGGCTAGCAGGACTCCGGTAAACCGGGCTGTAGCAGACTACCAAGGCTAAGTGGAAGCACCAGACTACATTTCCCCATAAGAGAGGCTACCAAGGATAAACAACTAGGTTGTCGGATCCACACATACCAAGCATTTCAATCATACACACAATATGCTCGATATGTGCAAATACAACATGGCATCACAACAAGACTCTACGACACAGAGTATTTATTCATTAGGCTCCGAAGAGCCAAATATTACAAACATCGGTCTCATGACCCAACATTCAGAGCATACCAGACAAAACACATGCGGAAGCTTAACACGTCTGAGTACAGACAGCTACAAATGAAAAATGCTAAGAAGCCTGACTATCTACCAAATCCTGCCGAGGGCACAAGATCATAGCTGAGGTATCAAGCTAAACATCGAAGTCCACACGGAACTACTAGCGAGACTGACATCTCTCTGCAAAACATAAAATAGGAAAATGTGAGTACAAATGTACACAGCAAGACTTACATCAGAACTAACTACATATGCATCGGTATCAACAAAGGGGGTGGTGGAGTTTAACTGCAGCAAGCCATCTTTGACTCGGTGGCTATCTTAAACTACGACTGCATGTAACTCTTTTGAGGTGGCACACACGAGTCCACATATTCACCATATCAATACACCACTATGGATCCGCTCCCGTCTCCTTACGAGAACGCCATCCATAGCACTCACGCTTATCTTGCGCATTTTCGAGTATCCACTTTCACTTGTGTATGAACTGTTATAGGCAACCCAGAAGTCCTTTACTGTGGACGCGGCTATTCGAATAGATCATTTATAACCCTGCAGGGGTGTACTTCTTCACACATGTTTCCACCACTTAGTGTCTGCACACGACATGTGCTCGGCAGACTTCAAGCGAAAGCCGACGTGGGTGTAGACCACGACCTAACTAACCACACAAGTCTCTAGTCCAGGTTTATCGCCTATTCGGGTTCCATCCGTGAGGAGATCCGGCCGGGGTTTCGCTCACAGCCCCAAACAATGTGTGTAGGGTTCCCGAGACACCAAACGGGCGCTCGGTACACTGGGCCACTGTGTATATACCGCATCATAGCCCACCCCTAGGGTCAGCGCTACGCACGGCCTCCAACACATATCCTACAAATACCAGAAACTAGTTGCAACTCCTGGATAGAGGACAAGGGCGGTTAATAAGTCGAGCGGGGTCATATTTCAGGGCCCAACGTGTGGTAGTAGCTGTTCATGGATCACAAACATAGAACTCAGTTCCTGAGGACGGTTTCAGTGAGACAACCCACCATGTACTCCTACATGGCCTCTCACCGCTACCTTAACCAAATCGTGTTCACACACTTAACTCACACAAAGTAGGACATGTTCATCACCATTCCAATTCATTCCTGATGAATCAGACCCAACTCAACTCTAAGCAGTAGAAGGCATGACAAACAAGCATGAATGAGTAGGCACATCAGGGCTCAAACAACTCCTACTCATGCTAGTGGGTTTCATCTATTTACTGTGACAATGGCAGGTCATGTAGAGGAAAGGAGTTCAACTACCGCAACATGTAACAGTTGAATCGTTGTTGTCCTAATGCAGCAAAAGAGAGCAGGAGCGAGAGAGTGGGATTGTATCGGAATGAACAAGGGGGTTATGCTTGCCTGGCACTTCTGAAGATAGTATAGATCTTCATCGGTGTCATTGATCACGTCGTCGAAACCACGTCTATCGAGAGGGAACAACTTCCGGCAATAAAGAAGGAAACACAATCAATGCAATGCACAATATGATGCATGATCATGACATGGCAAAATGAGTATGTTGGGCTAATGCAACTAAGACTAGATGGGTTTGAGTTATTTTGAACTCAAGGTTCAAGTTCAAATTCAAACTATGAGTTTATAAAGTGCATTATCATGTTTTGATATAAACAACAGGTTTAAGTTGCCTAAACATGCATGATACCAGTGCAGATGGATATGTTGGATTTTCCTGATCATTTTTCATATATAATTTATTTCATTTGGAGTTATAGATTATTTTCTATGATTTTTAGAAGTTTTAACATTTTATGGAATTTCTAAATTATTTTAAATACAGAAACTATTTATTGCATTGGCATGACATCGTCATGATGTCAGCAGGTCAACGGGGCTAGTCCAGGTCAAACCTCATGTGTGGGGTCCACACGTTAGTGACACAGGGCTGGTTAGTGTCGCTGACAGGTAGGCCAAGTCAATGGCCACGTCAGCATAGTCAATGCTGACGGGTGGGTCCCACTGCTTATGAACTAATCTAAACAGAAAATAAAACTAACCTAAACAGGTATAGGGGCCCACATGGCAGTGGCTCTAGGGGGTTAGTTAGTGCGTCATTAGTGGCTAATGACTTGCCATGTCAGCACTGCCGGCGATTAGTCGCCGGCGACCACAAGACACGGTGGAGCCCGCATGGCAGGCCACGGGAATGGCGGGCAAGGGCACCAGGAGGAAGCCCAGGCCCGTGCACGTCTAGGGGAGACCGCAGGGCCGTCAGGGATGGCCTGTTGCGACAGCGGCGGCGAGGTTAGCGGCGACCGGAGCTTGGTGATGTGCGAGGTGGCGCTGCGGGGTGCAAGCGAGCAAGGGGAGGCGCTAGCGAGGCTCAACACGGGGCGGTAAGCTATGTGGACACGCACCCGGGACCAAATAGTCACCGGAGCGTCGTCGGCGGTGAGCACGGGCGGTGGCGGTTTGCGGTCGTCGGTGAAACGGCAGCTGCGGCATGCCATCAAGAAAACGTAGAGGGGGAGAAGGTGCAGCAGCTCGCAGCGGTTGCAGTAGGCGTCGCAGCGGCTCGGGGAAGGCCGGAGCTGCGGGGGGCGGCGAGGTCGATCTCCGGCGGCCGACAAGGGGAAAAGCATCAGTGGCGGCATTGCAGTGCGTTCGAGGCCTCGTGGCTCGTCGAGGAGGTCGGGGATGTCGAGACGGAGCTCGCAGGCACGACAGGAGGTCGAGGGGGAGGCGCAGGACGCGGTGGCAGTGAACGCCGATGACTAGCTCCGCTCGGGTGCGTGCGGGGAGAGAGCAGAGAAGGGGGAGGAAGCCGAGGGAGAGTGAGAGAGGTCCAGGGAAGGTCGGGGCAATGCACGTGGCGCTCGGGGCAGACTCCAGCAGCGGCAAGCAAGCAGGAGGTGGCCGAACGCGTGCTCGCGCGCGCCGGCCACGCGCTCGTCCTCCTGGCAAGGGGGAAGACGACAGGGAGGAGCCCCTTGTGGGCTGGGTCGGCCAGCTATAGTGCTGGGCCGGTTGGTGGGCGCCAGGTAAGTTTTCTCTGCTTCGTTTTATTTCTGTTCTGTTTTCCTTTTATTAATTCATTTTGCCACTGTTTTGGACTCCAAACAAATTGAAAACAGTGACAACATTCCTCTGAATATTTTTATATTGCACCATGGGATTATCCAAAGGCACATAAATTATTTCAGAGTTATCTGAAATTATATTCCATATATTAAGAATATAAACCCAAATCCAAATACAATATTGATTTAAATTTAATGCCCAAAATAATTCCTTAAAAATGTTCATTATTTTTGGTTTGGAACAAAGCCCTTGCCAAAAATACCAAATATCAACAAGGATCATTTTGGTTTCATTGAATGCAAATTTTAGTTGAACCTAGTTTGAGTCAAGTGGTGTTGGGGTTTGAACATCCCCATTTCAAGATTTCAATTAAAGTTGGACATGATGCATGGATGCTTGTGCAACTATTTGCAATCAAATTCTAGAGCTGTGACACAGCAGGAAGACAACCAATGTCTAAAGCTAGAGCATCTACTAAGAGACTTTGGGATCTGAACCCAAAGAGGCTGCTGCAGAAGGGAAGAAGAGGAAAGAGAGGGTCAAGAAGACCACTGCTAGAGTGCTTGGGAGATCCTCAATCATGCGAGATTCTGAAGAGGAAGAGGAAGAAGATGTTGCACCAGCACCCAAAGCTCATAAGCTTATGGGTGATGCCATCAGGGTAGGGGTTGTTCCATCTAAGCCTAAGAATGCTCCGAAGGCTGCTGCTCTAGCTCCAAAGCCAAAACCAAAGAGGAGCACCAGGAACATCCCTGTTGAGGAGAAGAACAAGGCCCTAGTGCCTGAAGCTGAAATGGAAGAAGAAGATGATGAGTCACATGTCTTGAGGAAGTTAAAACCAAAAATTCCAGATCACAATGATGCTCATCCAGTTGCAGAGAACATGAAAGTCAGGAAGGACTCAGGACTAAGGCTATGGAGAGAGTTAGATCCATATGCCACTAGAAGGAGAACTGCTGTGGACTACATGTTCCATACCAAAGAACAGCAGGATTTCTATGAGATAGTGTTGCTCGACAAGAAACCAATAGTATGTGACATGAGATGGGTCGACTGGAACTACATCAAGGAGAATGATGAACACTATCCAGGAGTATATGACAGTTTCAAGGCTTGTGGAGTTGATGAGTTTGTGGCTCAGAAGCTCACAAAGTGGAATGATGAGCTCATCATGCAGTTCAACTCCACAGCTCACTTCTACCCACATGGAAGGATTGTCTGGATGTCTAAAGGTACGAGGTACCAGTCAATAGTTGCAGAATGGGCTAAGTTGATCAATGCCCCAGAAGAGAGTGAAGATGACTTGGATGTCTATGCCAACAAGAAGAAGGATCACAACACCATGGCACACATGTACAAGGAGATCCCAGATGCTGCTCCTGAGACACACAAGTTTGGATCTGTACATTACCTGCTGTCAGGACTGCCTACTATCAATTGGATTCTCAGGCACACTCTTCTTCCCAAGTCTGGTGATCACAGAATGATCAGAGGACACTCCATAAATCTGCTACACATCTTTGATGTCCCACAGAAGTTCAAAGTCATGAGCCTAATAGTGGAAACCATAAAGAGGACAGCTGCAGATCAGAAGAGGAGTTGTGGGTATGCCCCACAAATCCAGGAGTTGATTAACTCCAAGATGGGCACTGAAACATACTTGTTGGACAAGGAGCACATGCCCATCTACCTAGAATTTGAGGACAACACTGTGGTGATGGATAAAATGAACCATCTTCTGTGCACGCACAAGCCAAGAAGGAGAAGGCAAAGGCTGAATAGGCTGCAAGGATGCCAACTACTAAAGAAGCATCTCAGTATCTTCTGAAGAGCAAGCAAGATCAGCTTGGCTACTTTATTGCCTCCACTCTGAGGATTGAGAAGGGACTGGCCACCCTGACTCAAAACCAGGAGAGCTTGGAAAGGATCGTGGAGAAGAAGTTCTATGACTTGGATGTGAAGGTAACTGAGATCCAGTTTGTTGTGGAGCAACTTCAGGATGATATGCAGGAGAGGAAGGGCAAGACAACCACTGATGCATTTGCCAGAGTGCCTAGAGCTTAGAGGTCTGCTGCAGTGCCTGTTCCAGACACCAGAGCCACTTCATCTGCACCAGCTACAGCTTCAGTGCCACCAGCTCCAGCACCTACTCCATCAGCTCCATCTACGTCGACTGAAGCCTTCGTTCTTGGAGTTATCCGGACACCACCACCTGAAGACCAAGCCTGAGAGACAATTTAGTGCTATGCATTTTGAACTTTTTGCTAACTTGTTGCCAAAGGGGAGAAAAATGTATAGATCATAGGCTTCGAGGGAGAGCGTTGCTTTTTATTCTCTCTTGCTTTGGTGGTTGAACTTTATTTGCTTGTTTGAGATACTTTATGTCTGCGTGATACTTGGATGATCATGTGTGTTTGATTATATGCTACATTAATGCTTGTTGGATGGCATTATCATTTGATCCCTATATGATCATTCACTTTGCTTGGTGATGAGCGCATGTATTTAATTATTATCATTTTGAGCGCTCCACCAAGATGTATGTGACATGGAAGAGTAACCCATGAGCCTAACTGTTTGTGCATTTGCTGTCCAAAGCAAATCATAAACTATGCACAAATTTAGGGGGAGCTCTTGCTTTTCACATACTTCTCAAAGCGACAATGTTTTTCACTCTTATTATTATTCGTCGAAGCTTTGATCTATATGTTGTCATCAATTACCAAAAAGGGGGGATTGAAAGTGCAACTATCCCTGGGTGGTTTTGGTAATTCCTAACAACAAATAGCTCATTGAGCTAACATTATTCCAAGATTAATATTTCAGGAAAAGCTCAATGAATGGAATGGCATGGATGAGGAAAGTAGACCCCTCAAAATACTAAGGACAAAAAGATTGCCTCAAGCTCAAAGCTCAAGACTCTACATTTTATATTTTAGTGATCCAAGATCACATTGATCCTATAGGAAAAGCCAATACTATCAAGGAGGGATGAGGTGTTTCTTAATGGCTTTCTTGCTTCATAGTGCTGAGTGATATGCTCCAAAACCCTCAACTACCTTCCCACATCCGCATATGACCTAAACCCAAAGTCAAACTCGGCCCCAGCGATTATTTCTATCCGGCGCCACTGCCACAAACCCTAGGCAAATCGGTCTCATCGATAGGGATTTCGGTCACACCGAGATGGGGTTGTAATCTCTCTGTTTCCCTTCGCAACGTTTCGGTCCTACCGAGATGAGCAATCGGTCCCACCGAGATTGCAATGTAAACTCTCTGTTTCCCTTTTGTAACATTTTGGTCCCACCGAAATGAGCAAATCGGTCCCACCGAGTTTACTTGACCAACACGCTGGTTAGCTTATTACCAAAATCGGTCCCACCAAGTTTGTGTACTCGGTCACACCGAGATTACTTATGCCCTAACCCTAACCATATCGGTCCTACCGAGTTGCATCTCAGTCCCACCGAAAATCCTAACGGTCACTAGGTTTGCTAAATCGGTCCGACCGAGTTTCTCAATTTGGTCTCACCGAGATTGGTAAATTGTGTGTAACGGTTAGTTTTTGTGTGGAGGCTATATATACCCCTCCACCCACTCTTCATTCGTGGAGAGAGCCATCAGGACATACCTACACTTCCAATACACATTTTCTTAGAGAGAACCACCTACTCATGTGTTGAGGCCAAGATATTCCATTCCTACCATATGAATCTTGATCTCTAGCCTTCCCCAAGTTGCTTTCCACTCAAATCTTCTTTCCACCAAATCCATATCCTATGAGAGAGAGTTGGGTGTTGGGGAGACTATCATTTGAAGCACAAGAGCAATGAGTTCATCATCAACACACCATTTGTTACCGCTTGGAGAGTGGTGTCTCCTAGATTGGCTAGGTGTCACTTGGGAGCCACCAACAAAGATTGTGGAGTTGAACCAAGGAGTTTGTAAGGTCAAGGAGATCGCCTACTTAGTGAAGACCTACCGCTAGTGAGGCAAGTCCTTCGTGGGCGATGGCCATGATAGTATAGACAAGGTTGCTTCTTTGTGGACCCTTCGTGGGTGGAGCCCTCTGTGGACTCGAGCAACCGTTACCCTTCGTGGGTTGAAGTATCCATCAACGTGGATGTATGATAGCACCACCTATCGGAACCACGACAAAAACATCCGTGTCTCCAATTGCGTTTGAATTCTCCTAACCCTTCCCTTTACATTCTTGCAAGTTGCATGCTTTACTTTCCGCTGCTCATAGACTCTTTGCATGCTTGCTTGAATTGTGTTAAGATTGCTTGACTTGTGCTAAGATAGCTAAAATCTGCCAAAGACTAAAATTGGGAAAAGGATAGATTTTTAATTGGTCAAGTAGTCTAATCACCCCCCCTCTAGACATACTTTCGATCCAACACCGCGGCACGGAATGGGCGGTGCTGATGCCGGCTGTTGGTGTAGTGGCGTCGGGCGGTGGAGGCGGCGACGCGGGCGGAGCCGGGTCCTCGCATGGGGCGGCACCGAGCCGCCCGCATAGAAAAGACAACGTCGCTCCGCGACACTAGGCCCTGAAGCGCACGGCGGATCTGGCCGAGGCCGGGAAGCCGGCCAAGAGGAACGGCAGCGACGAGCACGGGAGGCCGACCCCGGCCCCGGTCTTGGCAGGGTAAGCTTCATCTCTTTCTTGCGCTCAGATTTTTTCTTGAGCTAGTTTTGTTTCTTTTCTGCTCATTCTGTCTTCTTCTTCATGTCGCCAATCGCGCTGGCGAGGGTGGCGGCAGAAGCCACGGCCGCCAAAGGGGTCGTGCTCCACAGGAGCCGGGCCGACCTCGTCGATCAGGCCGAGGTGGAGGGACGGGCCGATTCGGACCTTGGCCTAGACCCAGCCGACATCGAAGCCTTGTCCTGGCGGGATAGGAACCGGGCTGAGGCGGAGCTGGAGGCGGCGTCGGTCCGGGCTTGGACCGACGCGGTGGCAGTGTAACACCCCGGATGTGATTTAACTTATATGTATCCCAACTCTTCCCGTTTCCGGCCTAAGTTATTTTATTTTCCTCGGGTTCGGGTTTTTGTCTCCGTGTGTTGTTGCCTTTTTCATGCATATCATATCATGTCAACATGTGCATTGCATTTGCATACATGTTCGTCTCATGCATCCGAGCTTTTTCCCCGTTGTCCGTTTTGCATTCCGGCGCTCCTATCTCATCCGGTGCTCCATTCTACCTCTTTTCGTGTGTGGGGGTTAAACATTTGCGGATTGGACCGAGGCTTGCCATGCGGCCTTGGTTTACTACCGGTAGACCGCCTGTCAAGTTTCGTACCATTTGGACTTCGTTTGATACTCCAACGGTTAACCGAGGGACCGAGAAGGCCTTGTGTCTGTTGCAGCCCAACACCCTTCCATTTTGGCCCATAACCCACCAAAAACCCTTCCATCATCTAGAGCGTTCGATCACGATCGCGTGGCCGCAAACCGCACCTCATTTGGAGCTTCCTAGCTCCCTCTACCTCTATAAATAGATCCCTCCACGAAAATCCCAGGTCTCCTCTCCCCCTAACCCTAAATTTTCACTCGCGCCGCTGCCGGACATGTCCGCCTCTACGCCGGACACCGCCCCGAGCCAGTGAGCAGCCGCCACGTGGCAGCTCCGGCCTCCCACCGCGCGGCCCGGCGAGCCCGCCGCGGGCCCTCTCAGCCCAGTCTCCCCGTGTCGCCTCATGCCGCCTCTTCCTCGCGCCCGAGCCTGCCTGCCGCCGCAACCCACTTCGCCGGCCGCCGCCCGCTGCCACCGACTTCGCCGGCGCCGCTACCTCACCGCCCGACGCCGGCAGTAGCGCCCCTCGTCGCCAAGGCCACCGGAACAAAGCCCCGTGCCGCCGTGCCCTTCTTCCCCTTCAGATCCGGCCAGGAGAGGCCCGGATCCGGCGATCCCCGACGTCTCCGGCGAACTTTGGATTGCATGCTGCTACAGTGCCCGATCTGGATCTGAGATCCGCGCGGTTGACTTTCCCCCGAAACCCTAGTCTTTTTGCGTTTTTCATCATGTCGTATCTCTGCATCCGTAGCTTCGATTTGCGCGTGTAGCATATAAAAATGTTCGTCTCAGAGAGTACATCATTTAATCTCATTGCATCATTTCATTTGATCTTATCTTGATGCCTGAAATGCTGTTGGAAGAGGGCTATGTGGTTAAATTGTCAGATATGTTGCATCAAATAGCTATTTGTCATTTTTGCCATGATTAATGTGTGCATGATATGCTCCTGAGCTCTACATGTGTTTTGTTATATGCCATGCCATCTTTACAGAGGTGCTTACCATGTATTTTTGTGATATGTGTGGTGACTAGAACAAGCTTGCAAAGTAGTGCATTCGTTAATGCTGATTTTAGGGACTTAGAATTTCTCCAAGTCCTTGTCCTGATTTTGTCATTATGCCATATGTTCACATTGTGGTGGTCTATCCATCCATGTCTTTGTTTGCATTTATGGAGAACCCTAGCTTGAATCAATCGAGTTCTACTTTTGCTATTTTATGATTCCTGGCAGATTGTTGACTTGTTAGCGATTTTGCCGAGGATGTTGTTATTGATCCGTGCTTGCTATGTTGTTGTTCTTGCCATGCCTAGCTCCTATGATATGTATTTTTGATGGGTGTATTCCTAGTTTATCATGACATGCTCTGTAGTGAGTGCATCGAGCTCGTGAACATGCCTACTCGTTAACAGATTTGCATGCTCCAGTTTTTCACTAAGTATGTAATCTGATTATGTTTTTGCCATGTTCACATGCTTGCAATTGTATTTTCTGATCCCTTTTGGTTCAAGGTCCCTAAGGGACTTTTTTGTTAAGTGCTTTGAGTAGCTTCATGCCATGCCTTGCTTTGCCATGTTAAGTTCCTATAGCATGTAGTTTTCATGCTCCAAAGTGTGCTACATGATGTTAAATTCCAGACTTGTGTTAATTTCACTAAGTCTGAAACCTGTTATCATTTGCTTTTTGCCATGCTTGTTTGAACCTGTTAATAGATGAATTGGCCATAGCTCAGTGTTCATCTTTTGTAAAGAATCATGAGTGGATCCCTGCCATGTATTTTGTTGTCATGTTTGAGTGCTGTAGCATAATTATCTTGATGCATTTAGATGGCTACTTACTGATTATCGCACACCGGTGCCATATTTGTTTTGCTTGCCATTTCCAAACCGTGCATCCGATTCCGGTGATCTTTATATCGATTTCAACCGAAATCACCTCAACTTTCTAGTGGCACTCTTGGATTTCCAATTTGAGGCCAGGTTTAATCATTCCTTGTCAAATCTTGCATGTGAATCACATAGCGCATCCTGCATAGCATACCATGTTTGCATCATGTTGTTGGAGCATTGCACATGGTTGATTGTGTTTCTGTTGCTTGTTTGTCTCCTTTGGGTAGAGCCGGGAGACGAGTTCACTAACGAGGAGCCCGTTGAGTTTGCTTACGAGGATCAAGTCAACTCTGACAACTTCGCAGGCAAGATGATCATACCCTCGAAATCACTTCTATCTTTGCTTGCTAGATGCTCGCTCTTTTGCTATGCCTATGCTATGATACCTACCACTTGCTTATCATGCCTCCCAAATTGCCATGTCAAACCTCTAACCCACCATGTCCTAGCAAACCGTTGATTGGCTATGTTACCGCTTTGCTCAGCCCCTCTTCTAGCGTTGATAGTTGTAGGTGAAGATTGGAGATTGTTCCTTGTTGGAACATTCTTTATTGTTGGGATATCACTATATTATCTTGTTTATCTTAATGCACCTATATACTTGGTAAAGGGTGGAAGGCTCGGCCTTTTGCCTACTGTTTTGTTCCACTCTTGCCGCCCTAGTTTCCGTCATATCGGTGTTATGTTCCCAGATTTTGCGTTCCTTACGCGGTTGGGTGATAATGGGAACCCCTTGACAGTTCGTCTTTAATAAAACTCCTCCAACAATGCCCAACCGTGGTTTTACCATTAGCCACCTAGCCTCTTTTTCCCTTGGGTTTCCGGATCCCAAGGGTCATCTTATTTAAACCCCCCCGGGCCAGTGCTCCTCTGAGTGTTGGTCCAAACTAGAGCCCTGTGCAGCGCCCCCTTGGGGAAACTCGAGGTTTGGTTTTAGTTGTATGGAGCGCTTATCTAAGTGTGCCCTGAGAACGAGATATGTGTAGCTCCTATCAGGATTTGTTGGCACATTCGGGTGGTGTTGCTGGACTTGTTTTACCATTGTCGAGGATGTCTTGTAGAACCAGGATGCCGAGTCTGATCGGAATGTCTCGGGAGAAGGAATATCCTTCATTGACCGTGAGAGCTTGTGATGGGCTAAGTTGGGACTCCCCTGCAGGGATTTGAACTTTCGAAAGCCATGCCCGCGGTTATGGGCAGATGGGAATTTGTTAATGTCCGGTTGTAGATAACTTGAAACTTAACTTAATTAAAATGAATCCACTGCGTGTGTAACCGTGATGGTCTCTTTTCGGCGGAGTCCGGGAAGTGAACACGGTGTTGTATTAATGCTTGACATAGGTTGTTATAGGATCACTTCTTGATCATAGTTCTTCGTTCGTGCTTTGCCTTCTCTTCTCGCTCTCTTTTGTGAACATGTTAGGCACCATATATGCTAGTCCCTTGCTGCAGCTCCACATATTACCTTGCCTTACCTATAAGCTTAAATAGTCTTGATCGCGAGGGTGCGAGATTGCTGAGGCCCCGTGACTCACAGTTTACTTCCAAAACCAGATGCAGGGACCGATGATGCCATTCCAGATGATGCGCTTGAGCTCAAGTGGGAGTTCGACGAAGATTCTCGCCGTTACTATGTGTCTTTCCCAGATGAACAGTAGTGGTGCCTAGTTGGGGCGATCAGGGACCGTGTCGCATGTTGGCGTTGATCTTTTACTTTGCTACCATAGTCGGACCATGAATGTATTGGATGATTGTAATGTTATTCACGTATTTGTTTGACATGGCGAGTGTAAGCCAACTATGTATCCTTTCCCCTTTTATATTTTTACATGGGTTGTTGTGAAGATTACCTTACTTGCGACATTGCTTTCAATGCGGTTATGCCTCTAAGTCGTGCTTCGACACGTAGGAGATATAACCGCATCGAGGGCGTTACAAGTTGGTAATCAGAGCCTTCCCCTACCTTAGGAGCCCCCCTACTTGATCGAATAGCTGGCGTTGTTGAGTCTAGAAAAATGTTTTGAGTCATTTAGGATTATATATATCAGAGAGTTTAGGAATTCTTTTTACTCCCCAGTCCCTTCATCGCTCTGGTAAGGCATCCTGATATATAGTTTTGACTCTTCTCTTCTCTTCTCATGGAATCGTTTCGATCGATTTGTGACGAGAACATTGTTCTTGGTGCCTCCTGTCATTTAGGGGTTGTGGTAGTGTCCCGGGGAGTTGAGCTCCGAGGTGTTGTCGTCACAATTTTATCATTGCAGTTTTGGAATACCTGAGTTTAGGTTCGCCGACATCGAAAATCTCTTTTATGCAGTTGTTGGTGAGATAACCTCGACACCACCCAGTAGTGGGGTGGGAGTTCGGTAGTATTGCCATAACTTGTATAACGGATGCTTTTCAAAGGTTGAGGTAGACGATTTCCGAAGTTTTTCTCGGTTATGTGTTGAAGGATGGATACAGCTGGATGTAGGATTTGCTAGATTTGGGTGAGATATTATGCTACCCCTGTATCCCCAACACCTGATTGCATAACCGGAAAGGTTCGGGAGTTTCATAGGTGGGAATTCTTGTAGCTCTAGTTCTTCTTCCGCGGATATTTGGTTTGGGATTGGGTAATCCTCACCAATTATTCGTTCTTGTTCCGTACCTTGTTGGTTTTATTCTTCTACCTCAATTCTAAGTGGCTTCTCAATTTATGGATATGTGACCATTTTGATTGGAATGCATTCGTTCATTTTGTTCGGGTGTGAAGAGTATATGTTGCAATTTCAACCCATTTGATTCAGCTTCAATATTTGTCTGTCAATGTGCTAACGGATGTCAACCTCTTGAGGATGGCTCGTCCAACGCGCACGACTCCGAATCTTGATCCGCCACCACCACCTCCACCTCCGGAGGCATGGCAAGCTGTGATGGCCGCTACCAATGCAAACACGCAGCTGATCATGCAACTTATTCAAGAGCGCAACCAAGGGAACTAGGGCCAAGGCAACAATCAAAATCACTTTGCTACACTCAACCAGTTCCTTGCCAACCAGCCAAAGAACTTCAGCAATTGTGTTGAGGCAACAGACGCTGATGATTGGCTCATGGACATATGCAAGCATTTTGAGTGCAGTAACGTCAGGCCTGAGGACTTTGTCAAGTTCGCTTCCTTCCAACTCAAAGACCAAGCTGCAGAATGGTTTCAGCAGTACAGATATTCCAGAGGAGGCATTGTGATTACCTGGGATGAATTCCGTTAAGACCTCAAAGCTCATCATATTCCTCAGAGCGTGGTTTAAAGCAAGCGTGAGGAATTCCGCAACCTGAAGCAAGGCTCTGTGTCTGTCTACGAGTATAACAAGATGTTTCAGAAGCTCGCCCATTTTGCTAAGCAAGACATCCCTGACGAGAAGAGCATGATATACCAGTTCAGGGGTGGTCTTAGAGAAGAAATCCAGTTAGCTCTTGTTCTCTTTGAGCCCAAGAGGTACGATGAGTTTTACAACATGGCAATGAAGCAAGAGACTGCTCAACTGAAGTGCAATGCTTCCAAGAAGCGAGTCAGAGATGATACTCCTTCTTCATCAACTCAAGTGGCTAAGCAGCAGAAGTATTGGCTTCCTCCTCCATTTCATCAGCCTTATCAACAGAAGAGCAAAGGTGGAAGTGGATCTTCCCACCCACCCAACCCTGGCTTTGAGAACAAGACTTCGTCTCAAGCTCCAAGATCGAGTGCTCCATATCACCATCCGCTTTCAGAGGTCATGTGCAACAAGTGCCAACAGAAGGGTCACTATGCCAACAAATGCTTCAATCAGAGGCGCCTCCCTCCTCCTCCTCCAGTGAGATTGGCAAGTACAGTTGTGGTCAAGCATAACCCCAAGTACGCCAATGTCACCATGTTGAATGCAGCTCAGGCAGAGGACTCGTCAGATGTCATCATGGCTAACCTTCCTGTTAACGATATTCCTGCAAGAGTTCTTTTTGACACTGGTGCATCGCATTGCTTCATTTCAAAACCTTTTGCATCAAAGTATGAGTGTGATTATCAGTATTTGCAAAGATCGTTGCAAATCGTGTCACCAGGCAAGCAAATGACAGCTAATATCTGCGTCCCGGATGTTACTATCACGTTGGGCGACTACAAATTTCTAGCTTCTCCTATTGTTCTGGGCGACTCGGATATTGATCTTATTCTCGGAATGGATTGGCTTTCTAAGCACAAGGAGCATCTTGATTGTGCTACCAGGCAGATTCAATTGACTCATTCGTCTGAGGATGTAATTGTCTTTGCTGCTCGTGATGATACCATCCGTCTGTTTTCTCTCAACGAGAAGGGTGAACTGGATGCCATCTCTCAAATTCCAGTCTTTTGCGAATATCAAGACGTCTTTCTAGAAGAGCTTCCAGGAATGCCTCCGCACCGGCCAGTTGAATTCGTCATTGAACTTGAGCCTGGCACAAAACCTGTTTGCAAACGTCCTTACAAGCTTGGACCTGAAGAGTTGAAGGAGCTGAAGAAGCAACTCAATATTCAAGAACGAATGGGTCTCATCCGACCTAGTTCTTCTCCGTGGGGTTGTGGAGTTCTTTTTGTGAAGAAGAAGGATGGAATGGACCGACTTTGTGTTGACTACCGCCCATTGAACAAGAACACTATCAAGAACAAGTGCCCACTTCCCAACATCAATGAGCTGTTCGAACAACTAAAAGGTGCTCAAGTATTCTCCAAGCTTGATCTCTGTATGGTCTATCACCAAATTCGTATCCGTGAGCAAGATATTCCCAAGATGGCTTTCAGAACATGCTATGGTTCATATGAATACACTTTCATGTCTTTTGGCCTTGTCAACGCTCCGCCGACTTTCTCTCGCATGATGAACTTCATCTTCAACGCCTACACAAATGACTTCGTCTTCGTCTACCTCGATGACATTCTAGTCTTTTCCAAGAACAAGATCACGCCAAGCACTTGCGTTTGGTGCTCGATAAGCTCAAAGAACATCAGTTCTATGCAAAGTACTCAAAGTGCGAGTTTTGGCTCGATGAGGTTCTCTATCTTGGGCATATCATCTCTGCCAAGGGCATACCGTTGAATCCTGGGAAGGTGTCTGCAATTGTGAATTGGGAACCACCTCAGAACGTGAAGCAACTCCGCAGCTTCCTTGGTCTCGCAAGCTATTGTCGAAGGTTCGTTGAGAACTTTTCAAAGATCCCGAAGCCGCTTTCCAAGCTTCTCCAGAAGCATGTCAAGTACGTTTGGTCTCCTGAATGTGACATCGCTTTCAACACTTTGAAAGAGAAATTAGTCATTGCTCTAGTTTTGACTCCTCCTGACGAATCCAAACCATTCGATGTCTTCTGCGATGCCTCCCTTCAAGGTCTTGGTGCAGTGTTGATGCAAGAGAAGAAAGTTGTGGCTTATACCTCTCACCAGTTGAAGCCCAATGAGAAGAACTACCCCACTCATGACCTCGAGTTGGCGGCAGTTGTGCATGCTCTTTTGACTTGGAGACATCTCTTATTGCGAAGAAAAGTGGACATCTTCACTGATCACAAGAGTCTCAAGTACATCTTCACTCAACCTAATCTCAACCTCAGGCAGACTCGTTGGGTCGAAATGATTCAAGAGTATAATCCGAGTATCGAATATACTCCAGGCAAGGCCAATGTGATTGCTGACGCATTGAGTAGGAAGGCTTACTGCAACAGTCTGATTCTCAAGCCTTACCAACCCGAGCTTTGTGAAGCTTTCCGCAAACTCAATTTGCAAGTTGTTCCTCAAGGTTTCCTCGCCAACCTTCAAGTCTCTCCTACTTTGGAAGATCAGATTCGCGAGGCTCAACTTCTTGATGCTATGGTGAAGAAGGTGAAAATTGGGATTGCCAAGAGTCAACCCAAGTACAAGTGTTATCGCCTTGATGAGAAGGATACTCTCTTCTTCGAGGATCGCATTGTTTTGCCTAAAGGTGACCTTCGTAAAGTAATTATGAACGAGGCTCACAATTCACTCCTCTCCATCCAACCTGGGAGTACGAAGATGTACCAGGACCTCAAGCAGGCTTATTGGTGGACTCAAATAAAGCGCGAGATTGCTCAGTTCGTGAATGAATGTGATGTCTGCAGAAGAGTGAAGGCAAAACACCAACGACCAGCTGGTCTCCTCCAACCTCTTGCCATTCCAGAATGGAAGTTTGACCACATTGAGACGGACTTCGTGACTGGGTTTCCAAAGTCCAAGCGTGGCAATGATGCTATATTTGTTGTCATCGACAAACTCACTAAAGTGGCTCACTTTATGCCTATCAAAGAGTCTATCACTGCAGCTCAATTGGCGGAGTTGTATACCTCTCGGATTGTCTCTCTACACGGGCATTCCACAGTTGATCTCTTCAGACCGTGGCAGCATCTTTACCTTCAAGTTTTGGGATTCTTTTTAGAAGGCCATGGGCACCAACATCCGCTTCAGCACAGCTTTCCATCCTCAAACTAGCGGCCAAGTCGAGCGTGTCAATCAGATTCTCGAAGATATGCTCAGCGTTTTCTCCTTCGGTATGAAGTGGGAAGATTGTCTTCCATATGCCGAGTTTTCCTACAACAACCGTTTTCAAGCAAGTTCGGGCAAGGCCCCATTCGAAATTCTCTATGGCAGGAAGTGTCGTACTCCTCTTAACTGGTCAGAGACCGGTGAACGTCAACTTCTTGGATATGACTTGATCACAGAGGCAGAGGAAATGTGCAAAGTCATTCGTCATAACCCCAAAGTAGCGCAATCGCGCCAGAAGAGCTACTATGATAGTAAGCATCGTGATTTGGCTTTCGAGATCGGAGACCATGTTTACCTCCGCATCCCTCCAATGAAAGGTACTCATCGCTTCGGTATCAAAGGGAAGCTTGCCCCTAGATACGTGGGTCCTTTCAAGATCGTCAGCAAGAGAGGTGATCTCGCCTATCAACTCGAGCTTCCTTCCAACTTTGCAAATGTGCACGACGTGTTCCATGTCTCTCAGCTCCGCAAGTGCTTCAAGAGACCTGACCGCACCGTCAACTTCGAAGACATTGATCTCCAAGAAGACCTTTCTCATCGTGAGCACACAGTTGCTATTCTTGAAGAGACTGAACGCAAGACTCGCAATAAGTCAATCAAATTCCTCAAAGTCAAGTGGTCACACCATTCCGACCGTGAAGCCACCTGGGAACGCGAGGATCACCTCTGTTCTGAGTACCCAGCGTTTTTCTAGTCCTAGATCTCGGGACGAGATCCTTTCATAGTGGTGGAGTGTTGTAACACCCCAGATGTAATTTACCTTATACGTATCCCAACTCTTGCCGTTTCTGGCCTAAGTTATTTTACTTTCCTTGGGTTCGGATTTTTGTCTCCGTGTGTTGTTGCCTTTGTCATGCATATCATATCATGTCAACATGTGCATTGCATTTGCATACGTGTTCGTCTCATGCATCCGAGCTTTTTCCCCGTTGTCCGTTTTGCATTCCGGCGCTCCTATCTCATCTAGTGCTCCTTTCTACCTCTTTTCATGTGTGGGGGTTAAACATTTCCAGATTGGACCGAGACTTGCCATGCGGCCTTGATTTACTACCGGTAGACCGCCTATCAAGTTTCGTACCATTTGGACTTCGTTTGATACTCCAACGGTTAACTGAGGTACCGAGAAGGCCTCGTGTGTGTTGCAGCCCAACACCCTTCCATTTTGGTCCATAACCCACCAAAAACCCTTCCATCATCTAGAGCGTTCAATCACGATCGCGTGGCCGCAAACCACACCTCATTTGGAGCTTCCTAGCTCCCTCTACCTCTATAAATAGATCCCTCCACGAAAATCCCAGGTCTCCTCTCCCCCTAACCCTAAATTTTCGCTCGCGCCGCCGCCGGACATGTCCGCCTCCGCGCCGGACACCGCCCCGAGCCAGTGAGCAGCCGCCATGTGGCAGTGCCGGTCACCTCCCACCACGTGGCCCGGTGAGCCCGTCGCGGGCCCTCTCAGCCCGGTCTCCCCGCGTCGCCCAATGCCGCCTTTTCCCCGCGCCCAAGCCCGCCTGCCGCTGCCACCCACTTCGCCGGCCACCGCCCGCCGCCACTGACTTCACCGGCGCCGCTACCTCACCGCCCGACGCCGGCAGCAGCGCCCCTCGTCGCCAAGGCCGCCGGAACAAAGCCCCGTTCCGCCGCGCCCTTCTTCCCCTTCAGATCTGGCTAGGAGAGGCCCAGATCCGGCGATCCCCGACGTCTCCGGCAAACTTTGGATTGCGTGCTGCTACAGTGCCTGATCTGGATCTGAGATCCGCGGGGTTGACTTTCCCCCGAAAACCTAGTTTTTTTGCGTTTTTCATTATGTCGTATCTCTGAGTCCGTAGCTCCGATTTGCGCATGTAGCCTTTCAAAATGTTCGTCTCAGAGAGTACATCATTTCATCTCATTGCATCATCTTGATGCCCGAAATGCTGTTGGAAGAGGGCTATGTGGTTAAATTGTCAGATCTATTGCATCAAATAGCTATTTTTCATTTTTTCCATGATT
This sequence comes from Triticum monococcum, assembly GCA_034509565.1. Lineage (NCBI taxonomy): Eukaryota > Viridiplantae > Streptophyta > Magnoliopsida > Poales > Poaceae > Triticum > Triticum monococcum. The sequence goes on along the minus strand of CM067845.1, from coordinate 87,149,389 downwards.
AATGCGTGCATGATATGCTCCTGAGCTCTACATGTGTTTTGTTATATGCCATGCCATCTTTACAGAGGTGCTTACCATGTATTTTTGTGATATGTGTGGTGACTAGCACAAGCTTGCAAAGTAGTGCATTCCTTAATGCTGATTTCAGGGACTTAGAATTTCTCTAAGTCCTTGTCCAGATTTTGTCATTATGCCATATGTTCATGTTGTTTCCTAGTGATCCGTGCCTCTTTTGAGGATGATCAGTAAGGATGATTTGTTCACATTGTGGTGGTCTATCCATCCATGTCTTTGTTAGCATTTATGGAGCACCCTAGCTTGAGTCAATCGAGCTCTACTTTTGCTATTTCGTGATTCCTGGCAGATTGTTGACTTGTTAGCGATTTTGCCGAGGATGTTGTTATTGATCCGTGCATGCTATGTTGTTGTTCTTGCCATGTCTAGCTCCTATGATATGTATTTTTGATGGGTGTATGCTTAGTTTGTCATGCCATGCTCTGTAGTTAGTGCATCGAGCTCGTGAACATGCCTACTCATTAACAGATTTGCATGCTCCGGTTTTTCACAAAGTTTGTAATCTGATTATGTTTTTGCCATGTTCACATGCTTGCAATTGTATTTTCTGATCCCTTTTGGTTCAAGGTCACTAGGGGACTTTTGTTAAGTGCTTGGAGTAGCTTCATGCCATGCCTTTCTTTGCCATTTTAAGTTCCTGTAGCATGTAGTTTTCATGCTCTAAAGTGTGCTACCTGATGTTAAATTCCATACTTGTGTTAATTTCACTAAGTCTGAAACCTGTTATCATTTGCATTTTTGCCATGCTTGTTTGAACTTGTTAATAGATGAATTGGCCGTAGATCAGTGTTCATCTTTTGTCAAGCATCATGAGTGGATCCCTGCCATGTATTTTGTTGTCATGTTTGTGTGCTGTAGCATAATTATCTTGATGGATTTAGATGGCTACTTGCTGATTATCGCAGACCGGTGCCATATTTGTTTTGCTTGCCATTTCCAAACGGTGCATCCGATTCCGGTGATCTTTATATCGATTTCAAACGAAATCACCTCACCTTTCCAGTGGAACTCTTGGATTTACAAGTTGAGGCCAGGTTCAATCATTCCTTGTCAAATCTTGCATATGCATCACATATCGCATCCCGCGTAGCATACCATGTTTGCATCATCTTGTTGGAGCATTGCACGTGGTTGATTGTGTTCCTTTTGCTTGTTTGTCTTGTTTGGGTAGAGCCGGGCGACGAGTTCACTAACAAGGAGCCCGTTGAGTTTGCTTACGAGGATCAAGTCAACTCTGACAACTTTGTTGGCAAGATGATCATACCCTCGAAATCACTTCTATCTTTGCTTTCTAGATGCTCGCTCTTTTGCTATGCCTATGCTATGATACCTACCACTTGCTTATCATGCCTCCCAAATTGCCATGTCAAACCTCTAACCCACCATGTCCTAGCAAACCGTTGATTGGCTATGTTACCGCTTTGCTCAGCCCCTCTTATAGCGTTGACAGTTGCAGGTGAAGATTGGAGATCGTTCCTTGTTGGAACATTGTTTATTGTTGGGATATCACTATATTATCTTGTTTATCTTAATGCACCTATATACTTGGTAAAGGGTGGAAGGCTCGGCCTTTTTCCTACTGTTTTATTCCACTCTTGCCGCCCTAGTTTCTGTCATATCGGTGTTATGTTCCCGGATTTTGCGTTCCTTACGCGGTTGGGTGATAATGGGAACCCCTTGACAGTTCGCCTTGAATAAAACTCCTGCAGTATTGCCCAACCTTGGTTTTACCATTTTCCACCTAGCCTCTTTTTCCCTTGGGTTTCCGGAGCCCAAGGGTTATCTTATTTAAACCCCCCGGGCCAGTGCTCCTCTGAGTGTTGGTCCAAACTAGAGCCCTGAGCAGCGCCCCCTCTGGGAAACTCGAGGTTTGGTTTTAGTTGTATGGAGCGCTCATCTGAGTGTTCCCTGAGAACGAGATATGTGCAGCTCCTATCGGGATCTGTTGGCACATTTGGGCGGTGTTGCTGGACTTGTTTTACCATTGTCGAGGATGTCTTGTAGAACCGGGATGCCGAGTCTGATCGGAATGTCTCGGGAGAAGGAATATCCTTCGTTGACCGTGAGAGCTTGTGATGTGCTAAGTTGGGACTCACCTGCAGGGATTTGAACTTTCGAAAGCCGTGCCCGCGGTTATGGGCAGATGGGAATTTGTTAATGTCCGGTTGTAGATAACTTGAAACTTAACTTAATTAAAATGAATTCACCGCGTGTGTAACAGTGATGGTCTCTTCTCGGCGGAGTCCGGGAAGTGAACACGATGTTGGAGTAATGCTTGACGTAGGTTGTTATAGGATAACTTCTTGATCATAGTTCTTCGTTCGTGCTTTTCCTTCGCTTCTCGCTCTCTTTTGCGAACAGGTTAGCCACCATATATGCTAGTCGCTTGCTGCAGCTCCACATATTACCTTGCCTTACCTATAAGCTTAAATAGTCTTGATCACGAGGGTGCGAGATTGCTGATTCCCCGTGACTCACAGTTTACTTCCAAAACCAGATGGAGGGACTGATGATGCCGTTCCAGATATGAGCTTGAGCTCAAGTGGGAGCTCGACGAACACTCTCGCCGTTGCTATGTGTCTTTCCTAGATGATCAGTAGTGGTGCCCAGTTGGGGCGATCGGGGATCGTGTGGCATGTTGGGGTTGATCTTTTATTTTGGTACCGTAGTCGGACCATGAGTGTATTGGATGATTGTAATGTTATTCATGTATTTGTTTAACGTGGCGAGTGTAAGCCAACTATGTATCCTTTCCCCTTTTATATTTTTACATGGGTTGTTGTGAAGATTACCTTATTTGCGACATTGCTTTCAATGCGGTTATGCCTCTAAGTCGTGCTTCGACACGTAGGAGATGTAGCCGTATCGAGGGCATTACAAGTTGGTAATCAGAGCCTTCCCCGACCTTAGGAGCCCCCCTGCTTGATCGAATAGCTAGCGTTGTTGAGTCTAGAAAAATGTTTTGAGTCATTTAGGATTATATATATCGGAGAGTTTAGGAATTCTTTTTACTCCCTAGTCCCTTCATCGCTCTGGTAAGGCATCCTGACGTATAGTTTTGACTCTTCTCTTCTCAAATTTTACTAAAAAAATTTAGGATCATGCGGGTATCTTGGAATCGTTCCGATCGATTTGTGACGAGAACATTGTTCTTGGTGCCTCCTGTTATTTAGGGGTTGTGGCAGTGTCCCGGGGAGTTGAGCTCCGAGGTGTTGTCATCACAATTTTATCGTTGTAGTTCTGGAATACCTGAGTTTAGGTTCGCCAACATCTAAAATCACTTTTATGCAGTTGTTGGTGAGATAACCTCCACGCCACCCAATACTGGAGCGGGAGTTCGGGAGTATTGCCATAACTTGTATAACGGATGCTTTTTGAAGGTTGAGGTAGATGATTTCCGAAGTTTTTCTCGGTTATGTGTTGAAGGATGGATACAGCTGGATGTAGGATTTGCTAGATTTGGGTGAGATATTATGCTTCCCCTATATCCCCAACACCTGATTGCATAACCGGAAAGGTTCGGGAGTTTCATAGGTGGGAATTCTTGTAGCTCTAGTTCCTCTTCCGTGGATATTTGGTTTGGGATTGGGTAATCCTCACCGAGTATTCGTTCTTGTTCTGTACCTTGTTGGTTTTATTCTTCTACCTCAATTCTAAGTGGCTTCTCAATTTATGGATATGTGACCATTTCGATTGGAATTCTTTCGTTCATTTTGTTCGGATGTGAAGACTATATGTTGCAATTTCAACCCGTTTGATTCAGCTTCAACATTTGTTTGTCAATGTGCTAACGGATGTCAACCTCTTCAGGATGGCACCTCCAACGCGCACGACTCCGAATCCTGATCCGCCACCACCACCTCCACCTCCGGAGGCATGGCAAGCTGTGATGGCTGCTACCAATGCAAACACGCAGCTGATAATGCAACTTCTTCAAGAGCGCAACCAAGGGAACCAGGGCCAAGGCAACAATCAAAATCACTTTGCTAAACTCAACCAGTTCCTTGCTAACCAGCCAAAGACCTTCAGCAATTGTGTTGAGGCAACAGACGCTGATGATTGGTTCGTGGACATATGCAAGCATTTCCAGTGCAGTAACGTCAGGCCTGAGGACTTTGTCAAGTTCGCTTTTTTCCAACTGAAAGACCAAGCTGTAGAATGGTTTCAGTAGTACAAAGATTCCAGAGGAGGCCGTGTGATTACCTGGGACGAATTCCATCAAGACTTCAAAGCTCATCATATTCCTCAGAGCATGGTTGAAAGCAAGCGTGAGGAATTCCGCAACCTGAAGCAAGGCTCTATGTCTGTCTACGAGTACAACAAGATGTTTCAAAAGCTCGCATGTTTTGCTAAGCAGGACGTCCCTAACGAGAAGAGCATGATATACCAGTTCAGCGGTGGTCTCAGAGAAGAAATCCAGTTAGCTCTTGTTTTCTTTGAGCCCAAGAGGTATGATGAGTTTTACAACATGGCAATGAAGCAAGAGACTGCTCAACTGAAGTGCGATGCTTCCAAGAAGCGAGTCAGAGATGCTACTCCTTCTTCCTCAACTCAAGTGGCTAAGCAGTAGAAGTATTGGCTTCCTCTTCCTCCGTTTCGTCAGCCTTATTAGCAGAAGAGCAAAGGTGGTAGTCGATCTTCCCACCCACCCAACCCTTGCTTTCAGAACAAGACTTCGTCTCAAGCTCCAAGATCGAGTGCTCCGTTAAATTCCAGACTTGTGTTAATTTCACTAAGTCTGAAACCTGTTATCATTTGCATTTTTGCCATGCTTGTTTGAACCTGTTAATAGACGAATTGGCCGTAGCATAGTGTTCATCTTTTGTCTAGAATCATAAGTGGATCCCTGCGATGTGTTTTGTTTTCATGTTTGAGTGCTGTAGCATAATTATCTAGATGCATTTAGATGGCTAATTGCTGATTATCGCAGACCGGTGCCATATTTGTTTTGCTTGCCATTTCCAAACCGTGCATCCGATTCCGGTGATCTTTATATCAATTTCAACCGAAATCACCTCAAATTTCTAGTGGCACTCTTAGATTTCCAATTTGAGGCTAGGTTCAATCATTCCTTGTCAAATGTTGCATGTGAATCACATATCGCATCCCGCATAGCATACCATGTTTGCGTCATGTTGTTGGAGCATTGCACGTGGTTGATTGTGTTCCTTTTGCTTGTTTGTCTTGTTTGGGTAGAGCCGGGAGACAAATTCGCTAACGAGGAGCCCTATGAGTTTGCTTACGAGGATCAAGTCAACTCTGACAACTTTGCAGGCAAGATGATCATACCCTCAAAATCACTTCTATCTTTGCTTGCTAGATGCTCGCTCTTTTGCTATGCCTATGCTATGATACCTACCACTTGCTTATCATGCCTCCCAAATTGCCATGTCAAACCTCTAACCCACCATGTCCTAGCAAACCGTTGACTGGCTATGTTACCGCTTTGCTCAGCCCCTCTTATAGCGTTGATAGCTGCAGGTGAAGATTGGAGATCGTTCCTTGTTGGAACATTGTTTATTGTTGGGATATCACTATATTATCTTGTTTATCTTAATGCACCTATATACTTGGTAAAGGGTGGAAGGCTCGGCCTTTTGCCTAGTGTTTTGTTCCACTCTTGCCGCCCTAGTTTCCGTCATATCGGTGTTATGTTCCCAGATTTTGCGTTCCTTACGCGGTTGGGTGATAATGGGAACCCCTTGATAGTTCAGCTTGAATAAAACTCCTCCAGCAATGCCCAACCTTGGTTTTACCATTTGCCACCTAGCCTCTTTTTCCCTTGGGTTTTCGGAGCCGAAGGGTCATCTTATTTAAACCCCCCCCCCCCCCGGGCCAGTGCTCCTCTGAGTGTTGGTCCAAACTAGAGCCCTGTGCAGCGCCCCCTTGGGGAAACTCGAGGTTTGGTTTTAGTTGTATGGAGCGCTCATCTGAGTGTGCCCTGAGAACGAGATATGTGCAGCTCCTATCGGGATTTGTCAGAACATTCGGGCGGTGTTGTTGGACTTGTTTTACCATTGTCGAGGATGTCTTGTAGAACCGGGATGCCGAGTCTGATCGAAATGTCTCAGGAGAAGGAATATCCTTCGTTGACCGTGAGAGCTTGTGATGGGCTAAGTTGGGACTCCCCTGGAGGGATTTGAACTTTCGCAAGCCGTGCCCGCGGTTATGGGCAGATGGGAATTTGTTAATGTCCGGTTGTAGATAAATTGAAACTTAACTTAATTAAAATGAATCCACCGCATGTGTAACCGTGATGGTCTCCTCTCGGTGGAGTCCGGGAAGTGAACACGGTGTTGGAGTAATGCTTGACGTAGGTTGTTATAGGATCACTTCTTGATCATAGTTCTTCGTTCGTGCTTTGCCTTCTCTTCTCGCTCTCTTTTGTGAACAGGTTAGCGACCATATATGTTCGTCGCTTGCTACAGCTCCACATATTACCTTGCCTTACATATAAGCTTAAATAGCCTTGATCGCGAGGGTGCGAGATTGCTGAGGCCTCGTGACTCATAGTTTACTTACAAAACCAGATGCAGGGACCGATGATGCCGTTCCAGATGATGCGCTTGAGCTCAATTGCGTTTTTGTGGAAGACTCTCGCCGTTACTATGTGTCTTTCCTAGATGATCAGTAGTGGTGCCCAGTTGGGGCGATCGGGGACCGTGTTGCATGTTGGGGTTGATCTTTTATTTTGGTACCGTAGTCGGACCATGAGTATATTGGATGATTGTAATGTTATTCATGTATTTGTGTGATGTGGCGAGTGTAAGCCAACTATGTATCCTTTCCCCTTTTATATTTTTCATGGGTTGTTGTGAAGATTACCTTACTTGCGACATTGCTTTCAATGCGGTTATGCCTCTAAGTCGTGCTTCGACACGTAGGAGATATAGCCGCATCGAGGGCGTTACAGGCAGGGTCGCGAGTAGGCGCAGAGCCGGCCTGGCGCGAGATGCCGGAGGGCACGGTGGTGGCGGCGACGGTCTTTGAGCCGTCGTGGACGAGGGGGCGCGGCCGTGGAGGCTGGGCTGAGGTGGCGATCCCCGGCCAGGAGATCGCAGAGGAGGCGCCGTGGGCGTCGGTGACGGAGGCCACCCCAGCAGCTGGGCCGGAGTTGGCGATGCAGGACGCCCCAGAGTCTGGGCTGGAGACGGCGACACAGGGCGTCCCGGCGTCCGGTTCGGAGATGTCGACGCCGGGCAGGGCGGTTGTCGGTGTCAAAACCGGCAGATCTCGGGTAGGCGGTCCCGAACTGTGCATCTAGGCCGGATGGTAACAGGAGGCAAGGGACACGATGTTTTACCCAGGTTCGGGCCCTCTCGATGGAGGTAAAACCCTACGTCCTGCTAGATTAATATTGATGATATGGGTAGTACAAGAGTAGATCTACCATGAGATCGAAGAGGCTAAACCCTAGAAGCTAGCCTATGGTATGATTGTTGTTCTATATCTTGTCCTACGGACTAAAACCCTCCAGTTTATACAGACACCGGAGAGGGTTAGGGTTAGACAAAGTCGGTTATAATAGTAGGAGATCTACATATCCGTATCGCCAAGCTTGCCTTCCACGCCTAGGAAAGTCCCTTCCGGACACGGGACGAAGTCTTCAATCTTGTATCTTCATAGTCCAGGAGTCCGGCTGAAGGTATAGTCCGGCCATCTGGACACCCCCTAATCCAGGACTCCCTCAGTAGCCCCCGAACCAGGCTTCAATGATGATGAGTCCGACGCGCAGATTGTCTTCGGCATTGCAAGGCGGGTTCTCCTCCAAATTCCGTGTACCTGTTGAATAAAGTCCGGTTTCTTGTAGATGTTGCGCTCCTTGGCTTCTACGCCCAATAATGGCCGCTTCCCATGTGTCAAACGAATATGAAAAGTCTGAGTGTTTTTACATTCACACCCCTAGCCGCGTAAATGATCTGACCTATTTAAGGGGACGAGGATTTAGATCCAAACCACATCTTTCCCCCTTCGCGAGTGTTCATCAGAGCGCATCCGACAAAGGTCCATTCCACCATGGCCAGCCGTCGCAACTCCTCCTCTCGCCCTTCCAGCCCTCAGCCTAGATATTGGGAGAGATGCTCCATCCCGCATAGCGAGCTAGTGACGCTCCAGACGAAGGGATTTCTCCCCCCGGCCTATATGGTCCCGGTTCGAGCCGGCCTTGCCATCTATAATGGCGGAGAGCAAGCGGAGAGTACCCCTAATCCCTCCAAAGGAGAGCGGGTGTGCCTCGTCCCTTTTTTAATAAGGGGGCTTGGATTTCCAATCCATCCATTTCTCCGGGGGCTCCTGGAGTTCTATGGCCTCCGGCTACACAATCTCACGCCTGCCTCCGTATTGCATATCGCGGGCTTCGTAGCCCTCTGCGAGCTATTTTTGGGTATCGAGGCTCATTTCAGGCTATGGAAAAGGTTATTCTGCCTTGTGCCCCGCTCTAAGGAGGGGTCAATGTATCAAGTGGGCGGAGCCGAAGTGTGGCGCATCGCCGAGACCGGATATCTATCCGGAACCCCAAAGAAGGTGTCCGAAGACTGGCCTTCGGAATGGTTTTATATAGAGGATGTCCCGCTACCGGATCCTGTTCAGATTGGCCTCCTTGAGTTCGACAATGCCCCCTTAAAGAAGCTCCTAAGCTGGCGTCCACGGAGCCCTCAGAGGGAAAGTGACAGGGACATCATTTACCTGATGGGCCGAATAAGATTGTTAGCCCATTCCGGATTAACCATGATTGGGGTTATGGCCGAATGCATCATGCGGGGGGGGGGGGGGGGGGGTGCAGCAGCTTCAGTACAGAAGCCACCCCATGTGGGACTTCAACGGGGAGGACGACGCCACCGGCTACGGCCGTAAGGGGCCGGATTCAGCTGCCGCTCTACTAAAGATCTTGTCCACTTTGTATAAGGGAGAAGAGGAGGAATTTCTCCGCGTCAACCCACGGGGTGGATTCTCTATGCACAATCCCCAAGCTAGGTAAGCGGTCGTATTTACTTTCCCATCCGTTTTGTATTCCCATTGGTAAATATTCAGTCCGACGACTTCAACGCAGGAACTGCGCCGGGCTGTTCAAGAAATAAACAGCCCTCCTCCACAACCCGAGGACCCAGGACGGTCCCTCGAGCCGGCCTCTCAATAGGATCCGGACATATCTGTGGAGCTCATTGATGGAGTGTTCCATCAATTGAGCAAGGACAACGCCTTGGTGGCCCTTACGGCCGATTACGCATGGCTAATCCCGGCCTCCCAGGTAACTGAGGTCGAAGTCCCAATACCCCGAATAGGTGTCCTCCCTCTCGTGTTTTAATTTCCTGATTACAACTGAACTTTGCAGGGGAGGTTTTTGAGGCGGAAGGTCGAACCTGCGGCGACAAGCCAATGAGGGGCCGCAGGGCTTCGCGGGCAGAAAAGAAGTGCAGTCCGGACCGAGGCGTCAGCGCAAAGGTATGGTGCGCCCCCTTATCCCAGGTGTTATACCTTCGAGGCACATTGACACTCCTGCTCTCTTTAGGACAAAGAGACCTAGCCGGACTATATCCTGAGAGGCTACCAATCGCGCCTCCACCAGCCAGGCTCCAAAGCCTGGTCCGGAGGCGGAGGCGAACGCAAGGTGTTGGGGATATTACTACTGGGTGTAAACCGGCCTATTTGGGTCGGGTCAACTTCATCTGTAATTCCAGAGTGATAAATCCCAGGAAGGCAGATGAGGGCCTAAGGCCCGTAGCCGGTTCAAGACTTGTAGCTGTAAACCGGAAATTGTATATAAGCTTGTATTGTGAGTTAGGAATAAGGAGAGACCAACCCGGATACGAATATCGACCGGTGTTGGGACTATGTGAACCGACGGGTGTCACCCGTGTATATAAGGGGACGACCCGGCGGCGGTTTAAGGATAACAGACAACAACTCGAGACCCGGGGATGACCCGAAGCTTCTTTGCTCCCTATTCATCGAAACCCCATCAATTCCATCACAACTAGACGTATGCTTTTACCTTCATCGAAGGGGCCGAACTACTATAAACTCTCTTGCGTCCCTGTGTCCGCTTTAACCCCTTCAAGCTAACCTGTCGCGATGGCTCCACGACTAAGTCCTTTCTCTAGGACATCTGTCGTGACAAAACCATGACAGTTGGCGCCCACCGTGGGGCTTTCGCACGATGGGTTCCGGTTCTTGGAGGGCCGCTTTGAAGGACTCAAGGGCTACGCTATAGGCCGGATGACTAAGAGTCGTCGCGGCAAGCTCTACATCGACGACACAGGCTGGGGCCCCGAGGCCAGCTCAATTGAGTACGGGTACCGGGTCCCCTTTGGTGGCATTCACGTTTTCATTGGCAAGATCGGTGAACCGGGCCCTGAGCCGAACATCTGCACCGACCTCGTCGAGACGGCTCAGCGTGCGCGATCCGCCCGAGTTAAACCGGCCGTGAAGCGTGCCTTCGTGGGAGTCATCCATGGAGGAAGCTATGAGGACGGATCGGAATTTCGCGGCGCGACCGTCGTTTGTTCCGATGACGAGTCTTCCACTGGAGAAACCGAATCTCTTTATCAGCTACAAGTTGGCCGGATTGGGAGTTGTTCCGATGGCGACGGTATTCCGGACCCCTCTGATCTGCCAAACCGGGTTGACATATTCATGGCCGAAACACAAGCAGCGCTTCATTCTTCGACAGCTGCGGCAATGATCTCCGGTTCAGTAGCGGCGACGGTTGCTGGGGCAGGAGGCCCTGTGCGCCCGCCGGCTCAGGTTCTATCAGAGGTATTTGATGCATTGGTTGTGCTTATGGCGGAAGTAATCCACCGGATCAGGACGTTCACAACGCGGAGATTGCAAAGGTAAAGGAACAGATCACCCAGGCCAAGGCGGATCTGGCGGCTGAGGACACCAGGATGGCCGCAGAGCGGGCCGCTTGAGAGGCACAAGCCTATAGGCTTATGTTGGACCAGAGCGCGTCGCATGAAGTCATGAGGAGGAAGCACCGATCCCGTTTACCTCTGGTTTTTGAGGCCAGAGACCTTTTCAACACTCCAGGACCAAGAACCGGCAATCCGCTGGAGGGAAACCAGGCAGAAGCCCCTGGGACTGGTGCACCTTTAGCCTCGTCAGATGGAACCACCTCGTCAAAACACCGTTATACCTCAGGCTACTTTAACACCTCCGGGTCACTACTCCAACCCAATGGACAATCTTGTTGCCGCTGCTGCATGGCTGGAGGCTATTCCAAGTGAAGGTGATTCACCGCAGGCAGTAGAGACGCGACGAGTCAAGGAACTTCTGAGGACAGCTTTGGTCCAACAGGAAGCGTACTCATACAGTCGCGACCGGATCCACTCGACCCCCCGTCCAAGCAGGAGCTATAGCAGACATATGGATGAACCAGCAGTGTCGAGTAATGAGCGACGTGGAGCACCCCGTGACAACAACCCGGCGGGTGGTGCTGATAACACTCAGGGTGCGCCGGGTTTCACAAGTGTTGCACTCCTCAAACCGCATCAACGCTGACACCGCAGTATTAACCCTAGAAGGCAACTACCAGTTTGGGCCCCTGAAGCTAAAGTTGGGATAGATGAAGCATCATTGCACCGACATGGGGACCCTCATGGCCGCTTTGGTGAAATATGCTGATTCTGATAGTACCAACGATCCCGAATCTGATGATGACAAGACAGGGAAAGGGAAGAAGAACAACAGCTCCAAAGGTCAGCAGCATCACTAGGCAGGCAATGGTGGTGGAGGCAAGCGTAAAGCAGATGGTAACATGGACTTTGTGGCTAATACCAATGCACAGGACAATGGCCTGCGACGCAAGGGTAGACCGAAAAATCGTAATGGAGCGCCCAACCCTAACCCAAACCGCCTAAACTATCTGTTAAGCCAGCCCTGTCCAAGACATGGGACGAAGGAGGCGCCAGCAAACCACCTTTGGAAGGATTGCTTTATTATGCAGGAGTTCAAGAATTCTAATAATTTCTGGTATGATCACGAATCTGGCGGTGGCTCAGGATCCGGGCTGGGTTATGGTGGAGGAAGTTCCGGTTCAAGATTAAATGGTAATCCGGGCGGACATAATGGTCAAAATAGTCAGAACAACCAGGTTGGTTACAACCAACAACAGCAACAGTCAGGTTACCAGAGCAACCCAAAGCAGTTGAGTAGTGGGCAGTACCATGTCTTCATCACTAGCTTGGACAAGCGAGACTGGAAGGTTTAGAGGCGGGCAGTCAACTCTGTTGAACCGGCCATACCCCGTTATGTACGTTGGTCTGAACAGCCAATCATATGGAGCAGAGAGGATCACCCTCCTCAGGTCGATAATCCGGGTCAGTTGGCTCTGGTGGTGGCGCCTCAGGTGGGAGGTTACAAGTTCACCAAGGTTGTCATGGATGGAGGGAGCAGCATTAACATCCTGTACTATGAGACCTTCCGTCGTATGGGACTAACAGATAAGAATCTCAAACCGTCTAATACAGTATTCCATGGTGTAGTGCCTGGCAGATCAGCATATCCTGTTGGTAAGATTGCTCTGGAAGTGGCCTTTGGGGATGATCATGATTTTAGGTTGGAGACATTGACGTTTGAAGTGGTGAAAATCCAAAGTCCATATCACGCCCTGTTTGGGCGACCGGCCTACGCCAAGTTTAAGGCTCGGCCCTGTTATGTGTATTTGTAGCTCAAGATGCCGGGTCAGAAGGGAACAATAACGGTTCACGGAAGCTGCAAAATCGCTTTGGAGTGTGAGGAAGGAGATGCGGCCTATGCAGAGTCGGTCTGTGCCACCGAGGAGTTGAAGTATTATAAAGACAATGTTGATCCGGCGGACCTGACTCCGTTGAAGAAGCCAACTACGGAGCATGATTCGGCCCTGAAGTTCAAATCGGCAGCAGAAACTAAGCTTGTTGACTTCGTACCTGGCGATTCGTCCAAGCAGTTCAGCATCAGTGCCAACTTGGATCTGAAATAGGAAAGCGCGCTCATCGAGTTCATCCGTGAGAATCGGGACATTTTTGCATGGAAGCCCTCTGACATGCCAGGTGTACCGAGGCAACTCGCTAAGCACACACTTAATGTGGATCCTAAATATAAACTGGTGAAACAGTTCCTCCGCCGGTTTAACGAAGAAAGACGTAAGGCAATTGGAGAAGAGGTAGCCAGGCTTTTAGCAGCTGGCTTTATTGTTGATGTTTTTCACCCTGAGTGGCTTGCCAATCCGGTGTTGGTCCTCAAGAAAAACGGCACCTAGCGCATGTGTGTGGATTACACAGACCTTAATAAAGCTTGTCCAGCAGATCCTTTTGCCCTCCCCCGTATTGATCAAATTATTGATGCTATGGCGGGTTGTAAGCGTTTATGTTTTTTGGATGCATATTCTCGCTATCATCAGATCAAAATGGCAGTTAAGGACCAGGAGAAGACAACATTTATAACTCCCTTTGGAGCCTTCTGCTATGTGTCTATGCCCTTCGGGCTCACGAGTGCCCAGGCAACTTAGCAACGATGTGTACAAAATTGTCTTCACAAGCAGATTGGCCATAATGTACATGCTTACGTGGATGATATCATGGTTAAGTCCAGGGAGAAGGAGACTCTGATTGGTGATTTGAAGGAAACCTTTGATAACCTGAGAACATACAAGATGATGCTTAATCCGGACAAGTGTGTCTTTGGTGTACCGGCGGGCAAGCTATTGGGTTTTCTAGTGTCCAACGGGGGAATTGAGGCTAATCCAGAGAAGATCATGGCTATCACCTCCCTGGCTAAACGAAAGTGTATCAATGATGTTCAACGCCTGGCAGGCCGGATTGCCGCGTTCAGCCGGTTTATCAGTCGTCTTGGTGAGAAGGCAATCCCTTTGTATCAGATGTTGAAAAAAAATGGATCAGTTTGTTTGGAGCTCCGCCGCTGATGAAGCATTTGAGGACTTAAAGCGGCAGTTGGCCACTCCACCTGTGCTCGCCGCTCCCATTGACAAGGAGCCGTTACTGCTATATGTGGCTGCTAATGCTCAGGCGGTCAGCGTGGCTATTGTGGTGGAGCGAGAGGAGGCAGGCAAGGAGCATCCGGTTCAACGACCGGTCTATTATATCAGCGAGGTACTGATCGTGTCCAAGAAAAGGTATCCCCATTGGCAGAAGCTGGTGTATGGAGTTTTTATGGCAAGCCAGAAGCTTAAACAATACTTCCAAGGGCACCCAATTACGGTGGTCAGTTCTGCTCCTTTGGGAGATATCATCCAGAACCGGGAAGCAACTGGCCGGATTGCAAAATGGGCTATAGAGCTAGGGCCGTACGGTTTGAAGTATGTGCCTCGGACAGCGATTAAGTCTCAAGCACTTGTTGATTTCATCAATGATTGGATGGAAATGCAAGCACCTGAAGAAAAGCCGGATCACACGTATTGGACCATCCATTTTGATGGATCCAGGCAATTGGAAGGCTCGGGGGCTGGAGTCGTATTAACTTCCCCATGAGGTGATAAGTTTTGTTATGTTCTCCGCTTAATGTTCCCTTTTACTAACAATGCAGCTGAGTATGAAGCCTTGCTCCATGGTCTCTGGATGGCTAAGGAGATGAATCTAAGTCGAGTTAAGTGCTTCGGTGACTCGGACCTTGTGGCTCAGCAAGTATCTGGCACTTGGGACTCCAGGGACCCACTCATGGCAGCATATCGTCGTGAGGTGGATATTGTTGCAGGTTATTTCAAAGGCTATCAGGTGGACCACGTGGACCGGCGGAAAAATGAAGCGGCGGACGCCTTGAGCCGGTTGGGCTCTCAGCGCAAACCGGTCCCGCCCAATGTTTTTTTGGATGTGCTGCACAACCCGTCGGTCAAGATCCCTGGTGAAGAGGATTTGGCTATTCCTGATCCGGAGGCTTAATTGGTGGCAGCTCTTCATGTTATTCCAGATTGGACGCTTCCTTACCTGGCGTACAAGAACCGGGGCGAGTTGCCAGAGGATGAGATTCTGGCCCGGCAGATAATCCAGCGATCCAAGTCCATGGCTATTATCAATGGCGAGTTGCATCATTGCAGTGTGTCAGGAGCTTTTCAACGCTGCGTGTCTCCTGAAGAAGGCCGTGAAATTTTGCGTGAGATCCACGAAGGAGATTGTGGTCACCACGCCAGTTCAAAGTCTCTGGTGGCTAAAGCGTTTCGCCATGGCTTCTATTGGTTAACTGCTCATGCTGATGCGAAGGATCTAGTCAGACGATGTGATGGTTGCCAAAGATTTTCAAGACGTGCTCATGTACCAGCTCAAGAATTGAGAATGATTCCAATTACTTGGCCATTTGCGACTTGGGGGCTGGATATGGTTGGGCCTTTCAAAAGGTCCAAAGATAAGAAGACCCACCTCCTGGTGGCGGTTGACAAGTTTACAAAGTGGGTGGAGGCAGGGCCTGTTAGCAAGTGTCATGCGGCCATGACGGTTTAGTTCATCAAAAAGGTGATTTTCCGGTTTGGCTTTCCGCACAGTATTATCACAGATAATGGTACCAATTTGTCCAAAGGTGCTATGAAGGAGTTCTGTGAACGGGATCACATCCGGCTCGATGTTTCATCAGTGGCACATCCACAGTCCAATGGTCAAGCAGAAAGGGCTAATCAAGAGATCTTGAGAGGCATCAAGCCCCGGCTCATGGTTCCTTTGCAGAGAACGCTGGGTTGTTGGGTAGAAGAATTACCATCTGTGTTATGGAGCATCAATACAACACCCAACAGATCAACAGGATACACACCGTTCTTCATGGTTTATGGAGCGGAGGCGGTTCTCCCCAGTGATATCCGTCATGATTCACCTTGTGTGATGGCTTATATTTAAGCGGACAACAAGACGGCATGACAAGATGCTTTGGACCGATTGGATGAAGAGCGTGACATTGCAGCCACCCGATCGGCGATTTACCAGCAGGATCGTTGTCGTTATCATAGTCGCCGAGTCAGAACCAGAACCTTTCAAGAAGGAGATTTGGTGCTTCGGCTCATCCAAGATCAGACTGATATGCATAAGCTATCCCCACCATGGGAGGGGCCTTTCGTGGTTAGCAAGAATCTGCACAACGGTTCGTACTATCTGATCGATATTCGAGAGCATAAAGACTCACACACATCAGAGGAGGAGACCAACAGGCCGTGGAACAAAGCTCATCTTCGGCCTTACTATACATGAGCCATTGGCTATACTTATGTACATATTACGACAATGTATATATTATGATTGAATATAATAAACCGGAACCTCAGCTAAAGCGGGGTATCTGTTCTTTTACATCATGTGAGGTTACACGGAGTTGCTCTAAAGCGGCCTCCGGTTTACCCCTTGAGTTCGCTTTTTAAAAAAGCATCATGTTATATCACTTGGGGGTTTGGTCGTGTCCGAACCAATACCATGCCTCTTGATAGGCGAGAGCCACCAGATCACTTGGGGACTTGGTCATGTCTGAACCAGTCATGCCTCTTGATCGGCCTAAGGCCACAGAATCACTTGGGGCTTGGTCGAACCCGAACCATGACCATGCCACTTGATCGGCGTAAATGCCACGGTTTCATTTGGGGACCTGGCTGACTAGAACCATAATTACACCTAGCGGGAGCTTGGTCGTGTTCGGCCATGGTAACACCATCTGATCAGCTCAAATAAAACCTTTTTTTGCAATGGTTTTGTCATTGCATTTGCTTTACACTTTTATTTGAAGGGGGTTTTTGCTTTTTATTGCGTTTTTTAAACCGACAAAGTTTTTTAACCAATCAATTGATGGAACACAGTTCACGTCAATCCGGAGACTATTTGCCCGGTTTGATCCTTGTTGTTAACATCCTCTTATGGAGTAACACGGTGTTTATTATAACCCGGCACGGTTTACATGGTAAACCAGCGTCATATATATATAGGAGCTATTATCTCCTCCAACTGGGGGTTTGCAGAACTCCGCTTCAAGATTGGCCAAGCCAACTTCATGCCCAAATGATGGCAGGTATTATGTATCACAAAAATTTGGTCATATACTTAAGAATTTTTTGGATGTTTTGACTTCATATATGCAGGCATCATATTCCGCCGGACGGTACAACCGTGGTGGCACTTGAAGAGTTTTTTATTGCAGAAAGTGCCTTTGAAAGTTCATCACCATAGGAAGAACAAATTATGCACGAAGGCATATCGACATCAAAAGTATCAGCTAGCCTATTACAAGGCAGCACGGTGCCCATAATAATATCATTGTTTTTCACAAAGGAGAAGCAGTCTGAAAACCGGCTTCCGGTTCAAGCTTGGTCACTAGCCTGGCCTCACGGTTGTGGGTCATCCTGCGCCGCTTCAGCCTCCGTTGCTCTACCCAGTGGCTGGAAATCAACAGTTGTCCAGTCGATTCCCATTAATGCTTGAAAAACAGCTTCATCATGGATCAGCAATGACGGGTTAATATCGGGAGCGTAAGTGTGCTTACGGATTGAGGGATAAGATTTTCGGACTCATGAATTGGGGCAGCTATTCGCTTGTTCTGATTGTCATATTGGGCTTGATAACGAGACAAGTCTGCTTCTTCAGCCAATTGACAAGCTAGCGGACGCAACTCCCGATTTATGGCTCGCTGATCCGCTTCACTAAACTCTGACCCGTCTTCTTTCAAGCTGGGATAGCCCTGTGCCGCTTCAATAGGATCAAAATCCGGCACCCAGGCTTTTGCCTGCATTAAGGCATTGATCGCACCGGTTCAAGCAGCAGATTTCTTCAGCTCTTCAACCTGGGCAGGAAGCACCGATAGTTTCATCAGGGTATCTTGAATCAAAGTGGGCACCAGTTTGTTGTGAGATGCGGTACAGATGATCCGCTATGCGCCAGTATACAGCTGTTCGACCAATGTGTAGACGGCTTTCAATTTTTTCCACACATCTAAACCCAAGTGACCAGTGTGTGTCCCTGAAATATCATAAGGGTTAAACCGGCAGCTCTGTAAGAAGGCCGAGTCAATTCAGAAGTCAAACTGGCTTACCAAAGATAGCAGTGGTCATAGTATGCACGTGCCGCTTTATACTGGTCAGTGCATCCGCCACCGGTTTTAGTGCAGCCTCGGCATCCTCTGCTCGTTTGATTAAAGTGGACTTTTCAATGGCCCAATCCGCCTGCTTCTTCTTGAAGCTCTCCTTAAGCTGCTCCATGGCGCTTAAAGCGCTGGCTAATTCCTCTTTTGCTTTGGAGGTTTCAGCTTGTTGGGTTTTCAGGTTTTCTTGGAGGTTGGCGATTTGGTTTTCTTTCGTCTTCAGCTCAGCCTGCATGCAGACAGTTATATGCTTCAACAAAACGGTACAAGGATTGAAGTACCAACCACATAACAAGTTATGCACTTGGTACTTGGGGGCTAATGCATATTCGATCTTCATCTTTCAATTGCTTACAAAGTCCCAAGATCAATACAAGTATTCAACTTGGCACTTGGGGGCTAATGGCTATTTGCTCATATATATTCTGATGCGGCAATTTCAATTACTTAAAGTACCGGTTTAACTGCGCTAAGTTGAACCGGCCCTTGGGGGTTACATCCGCGAATTTCAAAGCATCCAGATTTACATTAGTAAGTCCCGGTTTGAAAAAATATTACAAACCGGCCCTTGGGGGCTAGGAGAGTCAGCAAGAATTGAAGCATACAAGCAGGAAGGAGCATATGGAAGTTACCTCATATTTATCTTTCATCATATTAACCAGACCGGCTTCATAGTCGCGACTGGTATACAACCGGTTCAGGTAGCCGGAATGGATATCTTGGGCATTCAGAGCAGCGTAAGTCGTCAGATCAGCGTTCCACTTGCCTTTGCCAAAGGTAGCAAATTCTTCCTTGGCAGAATGTCTGGACAAAGCGACAGGATTGCTTGGCTCAGTATGGCCAGTGCCAGTAATGACAACCTCATCATCCTTGGTACCGCCGGTTTGCACTAGAGCTGTTGGCTTGTCAGTAGGTTTTGCTGGACCGGTGGAGCTTTCAATCCGGATGGAGCCTGTGGGCTGATTGACAGGACCTGAGGCATCAGTAGGCCTCTCTTCAGCAATAAGATCGTCGTCTTGCTGTGGTGGATCATTGGGTATATCCTCAGGAATAGCCGCTTCAAGATCAGGTGTCTTGCCTGGCTCAAGAACGGCATCTTCTTTGGCCGCTTTGTCCACGCGGGCCTTCTTGCTTGGCCCAGGTTTGGCCCTGAGAAGAATAACAAAATCAAATACAGCATATGTTCTAAGGCGATGTACTGCAAATATCACAATAAGTATAGCTTACCCAAGCACAATTTTGAGCGGTGGCAGCTGAGTAGCCGATGACTCGCCAGAAGATGAGTGGGAAGAAACCTGGTAATCGGAGTCAGACGGATTAAGAGGTTGACGAAAGCAGCCCGCTTCAGGACAAGCACTGACAAGCAAATTAGAGACCTCTGAATGGCGTTTGCGAACCGGACTATTCGTAAACCGGCGAAGGTAACTACCTGGCCGCTGTGCCAGGTTGTGTGACGAGCTTCGTGTTGTTGGGTCTTCATAAGAAATTTAGGATCCAAATAAGCAAGAGGATGAGAAAATTTAACTTTCCGGTTTGCCTGACGGATTTTTTGTGAAGGCAAAGTTTCTGAATCGGAAGAGAGAAGAATTACCTCTGCAGCATCCGCGTGCCTAGCTTCGGCATCATCCTGACAAATATCATCATCAATAAGACGCATGAAAAATAAACCAAGTGAGTCAAGCTCTACCTCAAAGTCCGAATTATCCACATCATCATCAGGAGCCGGATTAGAAGATGCAGTGGTTCTTTTCCTGTGGGCAGTCTTCTTCACAGCTTTAGTATTTTTCCGAGTTGCTCTTTTCGATTTGTCTGGTTTTTCTGGTTTCTCCTACGGCAGTTTCTTGCTCCAAAACGGATCATTGCCCTATTTACACAGACACTGATAATAAACAATGACCAGACATATCAATAACAGATTCAGTAAAGAGAAAAATCAAAGTCCTATAGCTGGCGGTTTGTTGGTGGCACAGAAGGGAAGCAGGCCGGTTCTAGCGCAGATGTGTTCCGATTCGTTCAGCATCTTATTCACAACCTCTGTGATTTCTTCATCGGAGAGCTGGATTTTGGAATGTCGCAGTGGGTCATCAACACTGTCAGTATACTCGCAGATCAAACCGGAGCGCTGACTAACGGGCAGTATGCTCCATGATATCCAACAGCGAGCGAGATCAACCCCTGTTAAACCGTTGGCCATAAAGGCTCTGAGCTTTGATAGTTGAGGAGCATATTTGCTTCTCTCCTGGGCAGTCAATCTTTGAGGAAAAGGGTGTGTATTGCTGAGCCGCTCCGGACGAAAGCCAGGCAAGGGATTTTCACCAGCAGGGGAGGTGTCTTTGCAGTAGAACCATGTCTGATTCCACTCTTTGGGGTGGCTGTGCAGCTTGGCGTGAGGGTATGTGGCCTCTTTCCTTTTCTGAATCGCCACGCCACCCAACTCCGTATTAGAGCCATCAGTAAACTTAGTACAGCGGTTTCGATGAAAAAGGTCTCTGAACAATTCCACTGTGGGCTCCTCTTGAAAGAACACCTCACTGAGCACTTGGAAGTGACACATATTTGTAACAGAGTTGGGGCTAGTGTCTTGTGGATGGAGTTGGAAATCGGCTAAAACATCCCGGTAAAATTTAGAACCGGGCGGCTTAAAGCCCCGGGCTAAGTGATCTATGAAAACAACAACCTCTCCTTCTCGAGGTGTGGGAGGGCATTCTTTTCCAGGAGCCCTCCAATAGATGGTATCTTTGCTGCCTAAAGCGCCAATCAGGACTAAATCGTCCAGTTGAGCCTTTGTGATGCGAGAAGGAACCCAATTGCACTCATACACTTGCTTGGCCATGATGGAATCTACAAGGTAGAGGATCCCGGTTCAAAAATGCATTTAATCAAGGTACATTGGTATGGGCACTATTAAACCGGAGACAGAGCTATCTAAAACAGAGTTTTATGAAGCAACAAGCATCTGGCGGTTCAATAAGGGGACTAATGGCATATACCCATTTGGAAAAAAATTCTATAAGGTTAAACCGCCTGATCCAAGCATTGCGGATGGACAAGTATGCAGAAACAGGTTTCACAAGATTTCCTTACAGCATTGGATCTGAAGCAAGTTCAGAAAAGAGATAAATACTTAGAGGTTCAAAGGAGCAGTACCGAACCAATGAGCAAAACGTTCATATAGATCTATGGTTTTGAGATGCATAAGTGAAGGCGAAGGTCAAACAACTATCATTCACAGAGTAATGATTTGCGGATTCATCTAAAGATCTATCGTATGAGCAAGAGGCAGACGATGAATACTGAAGAACTGTGAAACCCTAAAAAAGATCTGCGGGGGATAGGATAGAAGGTTTACCGGAGCTAAGGAAGACGCGGAAGGTTGCCGCGATGTTTTGGTGCGCCCAGGTTGATGCAGCGGCCAAGGTTGAGGCAGTGGTCGACGGTGGCGGCGGAGCTCTGAAGCCGGGCGAGGTGAGGAAGAAAAGCAGAATGGGAAGAAGGGAAAGAGAAAGGAAATGACCCTTCAGTCCTATTTATAAGGCAAAGGACATGTGTCAGGCGCGGCAATTAAGGGGCTACGGAACGGAGCTATCGCCTCGATTTCCGCATACCTATTAAACAAAGAAGCGTAATGGGTATCTTCGTTATGACAGGTGACGTCACTCCGGTTTACAGCAATCCGAGAAGATGATATCATGGCGGTTCACCAATTTATGAGAAGATGTTGAAGATGAAGCTTTGGATAAAGGATTGACATGAACCTGTTCAAATCAATCTGGGGCCTAATGTTGGGGATATTACTGCTGGATGTAAACCAGCCTATCTGGGCCGGGTCAACTTCATCAGTAGTTCCAGAGTGATAAAGCCCAAGAGGGCAGATGAGGGCCTATGGCCCGTAGCCAGTTCAAGACTTGTAGTTGTAAACCGGAAATTGTATATAAGCTTGTATTGTGAGTTAGGAATAAGGAGAGACCAACCCGGATACGAATATCGACCGGTGTTGGGACTCTGTGAACTGACGGGTGTCACCCGTGTATATAAGGGGACGACCTGGCGGCGGTTTAAGGACAACAGACAACAACTCAAGACATAGGCGAAGCTTGTTTGCTCCCTAGTCATCAAAACCCCATCAATTCCATCACAACTAGACGTAGGCTTTTACCTTCATCGATGGGGCCGAACTAGTATAAACTCTCTTGCGTCCCTGTGTCCGCTTTAACCCCTTCAAGCTAACCCGTCGCGATGGCTCCATGACTAAGTCCTTTCTCTAGGACATCTGCCATGACAAAACCACGACACAAGGCGCGCGCCAGCGCTCCTCCGACGGAGGATGTGGACGGGTTGTCTGCCATGAACTCTGAGGTGGAGAGTGCCATGAACCACATGCATTGCCGGACAATCCTTCGCGGCGCTTGTTTCTCCCAAGGGGCGTTAGATGCCTTCAACTTGGGAGATGCGTACCTCCGTGCCGCTCAAAATGGTCTAGCCAGAGCCACGGAGCAATATGTAAAAGACATATAGGTAAGAAAATTTTGGTAATTATATATATATACCAGTAGCCCCCGAGACTTGAAGCAGTTAGAATAACTGATTTGAGGATCATTTTCTATGCAGGTTCTTACAGAAAAGAATTCCCTACTGTCCAGGGAGCTAGAAGAGTGCAAGGCCCAACTCGAGGCCGCACTACCCGCAGCAGGGGAGCCCAAGGAGACCCCCTCTGGTAATATACACTTCGAAAGATAAGTATTTTGCGAAGCACGACATGGGTGCGAATCTGACAAATGAAATTGTAGATGACGCCGGATTGAATCCGGAAAGGCAACACCTCCTACGCCAGCTAAAGGCTGGTGAGAAGGTGCTGACAAAGGTGAGGCGGGAGAAGAACGATCTCCAAGATGCCAACACCAACCTGGGCATCGAGCTGAAAGATGTTCGTGCCCAGTTGTCAGACTCCGTGAAGGAGAATCAGCGGCTTCGGCGCGGCATATTTAGTAAGTGCTTGAACGAACCTTTGAAAGAAAGTTCGGCGGGGAAGTCGACTAACAGAGCAATGTCTGTACGCGTGCTAACAGGTCGTCCTGCAGAGGAGATGCCCGGTTCTACGGGTGACCTTCTTCCCGAGCTCTCACAACTACTCGATCGAGTTCGGCAGGCGATGCAAGGCGTTGCCCAGGCCCTGTGGCCATCCATCTCCATGCCCGAAGGTCTTGGAGAGCTTGTAGAGAAACTAAAGGGAGCACGGTGGAACTTCCGTTTGTGGAAGATATCGGCCTGCCGTCAAGGCGCTAGGGAGGCCTGGGCCATGGTGAAGACGCGGTACACAAAGGCTGACCCCAACCACATGGCCGAGGTCGGTCCTGTAGGGCCCGATGGGAAGGAGATCCCTATAAGCTTAGTATACTGCCTAGTAGAGTTGGCCGCAAAGTATTCCCAGTAGGACTGTAAATTAGACAGCCTGTTAGATGGTATTGAAGAGGAATACAATCAGTCAAAATGACTACGTAATTTAATTGACATTTATAATGCCTTCTAGCCGGATTGTAGATCATTTGTCATGGCCGACCTTTTCGCTTCAGCCTCGGGACCTGACGGTCTAGAGTGTGTCCGAATTCCCATGCGGTTATATAGGAACCGGTAAATGCATGGAGACCAGGCGTAGGAGTCATTAGTGCGTGAACAGACAAGTGCCCGACAAGTTATGTTATATTACATGGTTAGTAAGAAACATCTTCCAGGGAGAATAGTTTCCTTAGGGGTTCCTTTCCCTGGGAGGCATACCCTAAAGTGCATGTCTATGCTGCGAAAAGAAACGCCGGAAAAACATCTGGGGGCGTATAGATAAATAAAAAAAGGATCATCTTTAGTTCACCGACCGAATATTCCCTTAAGAACGCTAGCTTTCGGCTTCACCCAGTCTGAGGTACACGTCCGGCTGACCCAGCAGTAACAATCGCAGAAGTGCTCCCTTTACCACCTAGCCGAACAATCGGGAACGTAGGGGTAAGCACAGGAGCCAGGCAACCCAGCTTGGCCAAAACTTAAGTCATATCGATGCATATAATGGTGAATAAAAGGTACAAGCGGAAGTGTGACACATGTGGCATGAAGCCCGTATAGATAAGCTTCTATTTAAAGAAGCCCCCAGGTTTAATGAGCATGGATAGCACGTCACTTTATGAGCCTTTAAAGGCTATGAAAGAGAGAGAGAGAAGAAGAGGAATGTAAGACAGAAAGTATATAAAAAATAGAAAGAGGAAGGAGACGAACACAGAGTCCGGTGCTAGGCATAGAATCTTCGGAGAAGGGCTGCGTTCCATGGGTTCGGCTCGAGTCGGTTATCCGATGCATCTCGCAGGCGGTACGCTCCACTAGTCATGACTTGGTCAATGATGAAGGGACCTTCCCACATGGGCTTCAGTTTGTCCTTTTTCTTGTCCGGTAGTCATAGAACTAATTCGCCAACATTGTAATTTTTGGCCCGTACTTCTCTGCTTTGGTATCTTCGAGCCTGCTGTTGATAGAATGCGGAACGGGCTTTCGCCACGTCACGCTCCTCCTCCAATGCATCCAAGCTGTCCTACCGATCGAGCTCGGCTTCTATTTCTTCGTACATGAGTACTCGAGGTGAGTCATGAATTATGTCGCAAGGCAAAACTGCCTCTGCGCCATACACCATAAAGAATGGTGTGTATCCGGTGGTGCGATTCGGCTTGGTCCGCGGCCCCCAGAGTACGGAGTCGAGCTCCTCTACCCAGTGCGTGTTAGATTCCTTGAGGGACCGCACTAATCTGGGTTTGATGCCGCTCATGATAAGACCATTTGCACGTTCGACCTAACCGTTAGTTTGTGGGTGATAATCGAGCTTGATGCCCATGTTTTTGCACTAGAGTTTTACCTCATCGGCCGTAAAGTTCGTGCCGTTATCCGTGATGACGCTATGGGGGACGCCGTAACGGTGTACAACCCCGGATATAAAGTCTATCACCGGTCCGGATTCGGTCGTCTTAACATGCTTTTCTTCTATCCATTTGGTGAACTTATCGACCATGAGCAGTAAGTATTTTTGCTTGTGGGTTCCGCCTTTAAGGGATCCAACCATGTCAAGCCCCTAGACCTCGAAGGGCCAAGTGATGGGGATAGTTTGGAGGGCGGTGGGTGGCATATGGCTTTGGTTCGCAAAGAGCTGGCAACCGGTGCATTGTTGGACTAAGTCCTGAGCGTCTGCCCGGGCCGTCGGCCAATAAAAGCCTGTACGGAAGGCCTTGCTTACAAGGGACCGAGCTGCAGCGTGATGACCGCCGAGTCTGGCGTGAATTTTAGCCAGGAGGTTCCGGCCCTCCTCTTCGGAGATGCACCTTTGAAGGACTCCGGTAGTGCTTTTCTTATAAAGATCTCGCTCATGGACTCTGTAGGCTTTGGATCACCGCACTATGCAGCGTGCCTCATTTTGGTCCTCGGGGAGTTCCTGCCTAGTAAGGTAGGCGAGGAATGGTTCTGTCCACGGGGCGATGACGACCATTATTATGTGGGCTGAAGGTGTTATTTCATTGGCAGAGCCTCCGATTGTGTCAGAATGTTCGGGGTCGGGCAGTGCGGTTGGGTCCGGGCTGTTATTGTTCGGCTCCCCTTCCCATACTACGGATGGCTTGAACAACCTTTCCAAGAAGATGTTGGGGGGGACTACATCGCGTTTTGTGCCGATGCGTGCCAGGACATCTGCCGCCTGATTATTTTCCTGGGCTATATGGTGAAATTCAAGTCCCTCGAACCGAGCTGACATTTTTAGGACGGCGTTGCGGTAAGCTGCCATTTTTGGATCCTTGGCATCAAAGTCTCCATTTATTTGGGATATTGCGAGGTTCGAGTCCCCGCGCACCTCTAGGCGTTGAATGCCCATGGATACTGCCATCCGGAGACCATGTAAAAGGGCGTCATATTCGACTGCATAGTTGGAATCCATGTACATAATCTGGAGTACGTATTGAACTGTGTCTCCTGTGGGGGACGTCAAAACGACGCTAGCCACCAGTCCGGCAAACATCTTGGAGCCGTCGAAATGCATGATCGAATTTGAATATGTGCCGTACTCTTTAGGGAGTTCGGCCTCCGTCCATTCTGCGACGAAGTCGGCCAAGACTTGCGACTTGATGGCTCGCCATGGCTTATAAGTTATGTTGAATGGGAGGAGCTCAATGGCCCATTTTGCAATCCGGCCTGTTGCGTCACGGTTGTTTATAATATCGTTAAGTGGTACTTTCAAGGCTACTGTTATTGAACACTCTTGAAAGTAGTGTCGTAGCTTTCGGGATGCCATGAATACCGTGTGCGCAATCTTTTGATAATGCGGGTACCATGATTTGCAGGGAGTGAGGACAGTGGACACATAATAGACCGGCTTTTGAAGGGGGAATTTGTGTCCGTCCGCTTCTCGTTTGATGACGAGCACTGCGCTTACAACCTGATGTGTTGCTGCAATGTATAATAACATTGGTTCGCCAATGTTTGGCGTGGCCAGGACTGGGTTTGTTGCCAGTATGGCTTTTATTTTGTCGAGTCCGGCTGTGGCTGCATCCGTCCATTCGAAGTGTTCGGTGCGCCGAAGGAGGCGGTAAAGGAGTAGGGCCTTCTCTCCCAAGCGGGAGATAAAGCGGCTTAGAGCCGCCACGCATCCGGTTAACTTTTGTATTTGTTTGAGGTCCTTTGGGATATCCAGTTGCGACAGAGCTTGGATCTTGGCTGGATTTGCTTCGATTCCTCTACCGAATACAATGAAGCGCAAGAGCTTTCCGGCTGGAATGCCAAAAACGCATTTTTCCAGGTTGAGCTTGA
Organism: Triticum monococcum; assembly: GCA_034509565.1. NCBI lineage: Eukaryota > Viridiplantae > Streptophyta > Magnoliopsida > Poales > Poaceae > Triticum > Triticum monococcum. The sequence goes on along the minus strand of CM067845.1, from coordinate 87,122,458 downwards.
TGTCGTATGTTCGGAGGTTATCAAATGTGAGCCTCAAGTTGTCTACTAGAGATTTGACATGTCTTGTTTTGACAACCACATCATCTACATATGCCTCCACTGTTTTGCCGATCTGGCTTGCCAGACATGTCTGAATCATGCACTAATATGTTGCGCCGGTGTTTTTGAGCCCGAAGGGCATCATGTTGAAGCAGAATGGGCCGTATGGTGTCATAAATCCCGTTGCGGCTTGGTCTGGTTCTGCCATCTTGATTTGATGGTAGCCGGAATATGCGTCGAGGTAACACAACGAATTGTGTCATGTGGTAGCGTAGATAATTTGATCGATGCGGGGGAGGGGGAAGGGATCCTTTGGGGAAGCCTTGTTAAGGTCTTTAAAATCAACAAACATGCGCCAGGATTTGTCCTTCTTTGGTACCATCACCAGGTTTGCTAGCCAGTCTGGATGTTTTATATCTCTGATGAATCCAGCCTCCAATAGCTTTACTAGCTCCTCTCCCATGGCCTGTCTCTTAGGTTCGGAAAAATGCCGAAGAGCCTGTTTGACAGGTTTGAATCCTGTTTGGATATTTAAGCTGTGCTCGGCCAGCCTGCGTGGGATTCCTGGCATGTCTAAAGGGTGCCAGGCGAAAATGTCCCAGTTCTCACGTAGGAACTCTCGCAGTGCGGCGTCTACATCAGGGTTTAACTGTGCCCTGATGGAAGCTGCGTTGATGGACTTGGAATTTGACTATTTCGTCCGCCGGGTTAAAGGAGGTGGACTTGGATCTTTTGTTGAGTACCACATCATCCCTATTCACCGTAGAGCACAGCGCAGTCAGTACCTCAGTCGCTAGGGCTTCGGATAGTGCCTCGAGGGCTAGTGCGGCTGTCTTGTTTTCGGCGCGGAGTGCTATGTCCGGATCACTAGCGAGAGTGATGATCCCGTTAGGCCCGGGCATCTTGAGCTTCATTTACCCGTAATGGGGTATTGCTTGGAAGATTGTAAACGCTTCTCGCCCTAGCAGAGCGTGATAACCGCTGCTGAACGGAGCCACATGGAACGTGATCTCTTCAGACCTGTAATTATCCGGCGTGCCGAACACCACATCTAATGTGATTTTTCCTGTACAGCGCGCTTCCTGACTGGGGATTATTCCTCTAAAGGTTGTGCTACTTCGCTCAATGCGGTTCCGGTCTATTTCCATTTTTGGAAGGGTTTCCTCATAAATGAGGTTCAATCCGCTGCCGCCGTCCATGAGTACCTTGGTAAGACAAAAGCTGTCCACTATTGGTCTAAGGACCAATGCGGCTGGTGCTCGGGCTGTTCGGAATTTAGGTTCATCACTGGCGTTAAAGGTAATAGCCGTGTCACTCCATGGGTTTATTATTGCTACTTGGTAGACTTCGGCAAGGCTGCGCAGTGTCCTTTTTCGCATATTTTTTGATGCGAAAGTCTCGAAGACTGTTAATACCGTATTGGTGTCTCTGTGGTGGCTTTCTGTGGCCTCCGGAATTAGGAGATTTTCGCCAATATTGGCCACCTACCGGAGTATCCAACATGCTCTAAGGCTGTGAGTTGGTGTGCCGTCCTCTGTACTGTGAATTTTACAAGGTCCATTAAGCCATCCTTCCAGTACGGTTCCATGCCCTGCAGAGGGTTTTAGCTTTTTGGTGTTTGACCCGGGTGTCTGGCGATGATGCACCCTTTTATTTCGGACTGGGTTTGTATTCAGGGCCGGATCGTCCCAAAATTTTATTTTGGTTTTCCAGGCACTTTCCATCACACAGTACTTTCGTACGATGGACTTCAAGTCAGCGAAGTGTGTAATATCACGGTGACTTATGGCGTTGAGGATTCTCTTGTCCGTGCAATTATTGCAAAAGATTGAGATTGCGTCTTCCTCGTGGCAGTCCTTTATCCTGTTCTTAACCAGAAGGAATCTGGCCCAGTAATGATGTACTGTTTCATCGGGGTCTTGCCTAATTTTGGATAGATCGCTTATGTTCGGGTGGGTGGGCGGAATAAAATCCGATGCCTCACCCCATCTGAGGCTCAGAGGCCGAGGAATTTCCGAAGTCGAAAATTTGGATTCCTGGATGTTGTCCAATGAATCCAGCCCGTCGCCTGACTCTAAGTTCAGGTCTTGAGTGATATCCTCCCCTCCGCGGGTATCTAGTTTGGAGGGATCGGCAATGTAGACGTAGCTAGTCCTTAATATAGATGAAGGGTCGCCGCACTGTCCCTCTACCACGGCAACGTGATGGGTGACTTGGGGAGAGTTAATCTCTCTTAGATCGGGTTTAGGCCCAATCTGGTCATAATCCGTAGCGACTCCCAGGGCGGCGATGCGATCCAAGAGCTCGTTTATTGAGGAGGGCTCCATTGGATCTAACTGCTCGGTGAGTTCCGAGCTGACATGAAGATTGTTTTTGATGGCTCGAGAGGTCATCGTCGGCGCAGAAGCCGAACAGGAGGTCATAAGAAAACCACCTAGCCGGAGGGTTTGGCCGACAGCCAAAGCTCCCTTAGCAACGGTGCCGTCTTTAAAGACGGGGCGAGGCATCCTTCCTGATGGCGACGACACAGAGGAACTCTCAATGAAAGCACCAATGTCGGTGTCAAAACAAGCGGATCTCGGGTAGGGGTTCCCAAACTGTGCGTCTAGGCCGGATGGTAACAGGAGGCAAGGGACACGAAGTTTTACCCAGGTTCGGGCCCTCTCGATGGAGGTAAAACCCTAGGTCCTTCTTGATTAATATTGATGATATGGGTAGTACAAGAGTAGATCTACCACGAGATCGAAGAGGCTAAACCCTAGAAGCTAGCCTATGGTATGATTGTTGTTCTGTATCTTGTCCTACGGACTAAAACCCTCCAGTTTATATAGACACCGGAGAGGGTTAGGGTTACACAAAGTCGGTTATAATAGTAGGAGATCTACATATCCGTATCGCCAAGCTTTCCTTCCATGCCAAGGAATGTCCCTTCCGGACACGGGACGAAGTCTTCAATCTTGTATCTTCATAGTCCAGGAGTCTGGCTGAAGGTATAGTCCAGCCATCCGGACACCCCGTAATCCAGAACTACCGTAGCGGTGCCGGAGGCCACCCCAGCAGCCGGGCTGGAGACGGCGACACAGGGCTTCCCGGTGTCCGTGTCGGTGGAGGAGGTGCTGGCCACGTAGCGAGCGGCTAGCGGCGAGTACGCCTTGGTGCCCCGGCAGGGAGGGCGCCGAGCTGCCGTGCCGCAGCCGGCGCGGAGTGGCGGTGCCATTGTCTTCGGGCCTCAGACCCAGGAGGAGGTGACGATGGACGCCGTCAGCCGCTCTCTACGAGGCCGGATAGATCGGCTCGAGGCCTTCGCCCAGGCCGAGGTGGAGCGGACGCGCGACCTGGAGCGCGCCGTTCTGGTAAGTCTTTTTGTAGTTTCTTCTTTGTGGGGGCGTGCCAGCGCACCCACTGGGTGTAGCCTCCGAGGTTTGCTTCAACTACATAGTAGTTGGGTCGAATCTTTAGAGCGTTGGCCTTGTTCTGATTTCTGTTTTCTTCAGCATCTTGATGCCTTCCGGGTCGCCGCCTTCAATCCTCTCCTGGGCAAGCACCGGGAGCTCGTGGAGCAGCTCGCCGCCAAGGAGGAGGAGCTCCGCGTTGCTGCAGGTATTTTTGCGCTCTTTTGCTAGTGGGGGCACGCTAGCGCACGCACTGGGTGTAGCCCCCGAGATTCGGGCCAACTGTGTAACAGTTGGGCCAAATCTTAAGTCTTGCTTTTTCTTCTGCTGAGTCCTTCTTCTTTGCAGCCGAGGTGCTGTCCTGGCGGACTCGTCTGCTCCGGGCCGGCCATCACTACGACCGGCCCATTGCCGACACCGGCTGTCTTGGCGTCGAGGCGGTGTAGCCGAGGGCGGAGGCGGCCGCGACTCGGCGGTCTCTCGACGAGGCCAACCGGCTGCACGAGCAGCTGGTGGGCCACAAGAGCCGCCTCGAGGCCAAGGTGGAGCTCCTCAAGGCGGAAACCGCCAAGGTGGTGGAGGCGCAGCAGGGCCTGGTGGAGGCGGCCCAGCAGCGCGGCCAGCTGGCCGACGACAAGGGCCGGCTCTAGGCCGAGGTGGATCGCCTCCGGGAGCAGGTCACCGCGGCTGAGGGGGCCCGTCAGGATGAGGCCCGTCGCCGCGAGGCAGCCGAGAAGTCGGCCGAAGACAAGGAGGCCGAGTTGAAGGCGGCCCTTGCCAAGGCGGTCGATATGGAGAAGGCGCTTGAGGCGCACGACCGCGCGCTCGCTCGGGAGCAGCGTGGTACGTTGCTTGAGGCGCAGCACCTGGAAGAGTCCTTCTCCAGTAAGTGCTTTTTCTTGTCGTTTGTCGGGTCGGGGACCCAGCCTTTCTTCCTTGTTCTTCTTCTTTTGACTCGCTTCCTCCTTTGCGGCAGGGACCTTCCTGGAGACGCAGCGGCTCGCAGAGGAAGCCGTCCGCTATCAGCGCGACCCAACCGGCGTCGTTGGGTCTCCGTGGGTGGCCTGGATCTTCTCGGAGATCATCACCGCCGCTGAGGCCTGCCTGCAGGCCCTGGGAACGCAGTTGGAGCTGGTGTGCCAGGCTGGCACCGTGATGACGGTGGCCCTGTGGCCGGACTCTGTCAAACCGGGCAGCTTCTCGCGCCTGGCGCGTTGGTTGGAGATGGGGCCGGACCGGCTTCACGAGTGGCACGTCTCCACCCCTCGCGCTAGTGCTGAGATGGCGCTCCGGCTCGTGCCGTGCTAGCATCCGGACCTCCAGCTGGACACTTTGATGGGCCAGCGGGCCAGTTCAGAGAAGCTCTTACAGGAGCAAACCGGCCGGATCGCCTCCCGGGCCAGCTACATCGCCGAGTTCGCCTACCACGACGAGTTCCATCTGGAGCGAGCGGAAGACGGCAGGGTCGTGGATGGTGATGACTATGACTTGCTTCTCCATGATCCGGAGGGGTGCTCGGAGGAGACGGGTGTCTACCGCGATGCGGGTGCCGAGGAGGACACCGGCACCTCGCCGGACCCGGAAGCCGCCAGGGGAGAGCCGTCGATGTCGCGGCGCGGCGCTGGAGATGCCCGAGACACTTTGTGTCATAATATGTTAGATAGCAGGTCCACCCACCCACTTGGTTTTTTAGGGTGTAATGAACCCGGGCTGTGGGCCTTTGCTTAAGTGCTTCTGTAGATGTCGTGGGTGCTTTTGCATTTGCTTTCCGTTTTTTGGACTGATTTCATGCGCTTTTCCTTTCTCAAACCTCCCCCCCCCCCCGCCCCCGCGCGAGTCAGACGGCCGAGGGTCCGGTCCGTGACAAGGAGTTTGGTTCTTTGAGAGGAGCACGCAGGACTTGGTTCCCTCGAAACGTTGAGCTTGAGCAAAACACGCACTTTGCCGGCTGGCGGCGATCCGACGAAGCCGGTTGGCGAGCAGCCGGTCATGCGACTGTTCATTTGATGAATGGTGGGCCGGGTTGATCAACCCGGCGGCCTTTGACTTAGTGTATGAAGCGTAAAGGAGCTTTGGCCCGTTGTGCTTGCCAGCCAATAGCCAAAGCTGTATCTATGGCTTTAGGGCGAAGTGGGGGACTGAGGCATCCTAACTTTTATCAGGAATCACCAAGTAAGGCGGCGGGGTGGTGACCGAGCCGGCCAGCCCCCGAGCCCCCCGGTCGAGCGAGTCGGACCAGTGGCCGGGTTCAGTGGTATAGTGATGCAGGAAGATAGGGACACAATAAATTGGTCGACAAAAGGCAGCCCTCGAGCCTCGTTCGGGGACCCCATAGTTTCCTGCGTTTACAAAAGGCGACGATACATACGCTCGTGCGGCTAACTGTAAAACAGGCGGAGGAGTTCCGCGTTCCACGGCTGGGTCGTTTCTTCACCGGCGATGTCCTTCATGCGCTTTCTTGACTTGCGTGCGTCGATGAGGTAGTAGGTGTTGCGGTCGCTCAAGGCCCTGCTCATGATGAATGGGCCCTCCCATGGAGGGGACAGTTTGTGCTTGCCTGCCTGCTCTTGGACGAGTTGGAGGACGAGGTCGCCCTCGTGGAACGTGAGGGGCTTGATCTTCTTTTTGTGGTAGATGGCCGAGTGACTGAGTGCTAGGAGGCGTGCTTTTTCGAGTAGGTCAACGCCATCTTTGCGGGCTTCTCTAGCTTCGGCTTCGGTGTATATCGCGACGCGCGGCGTGTCGAACTCTACGTCGGTCGGGATTATGGCTTCGGCTCCGTAGACGAGGAAGAACGGGGTGAACCCGGTCGACCGATTATGCGTGGTGCGTAGACTCTAGAGAACGGCTGGCAACTCATCAAGCCAGCTGCTGGGTGAGCGGATGAGTGGCTCGACGAGTCGCGGCTTGACACCGGCCAGGATGAGTCCATTGGCCCGCTCGACCTGCCCATTGGACCGCGGATGCGCAATGGAGGCCAGGTCGAGGTGGATGCCGGAGACGAAGCAGTATTGCTCGAGCACGCCCTTGGCGAAGTTGGTGCCGTTGTTGGTGATGATGTTGTTCGGCACGCCGTAGCGCACTGCTATGTCCTTGATGAACCAGACGGCTGTTGGCCCGTCCAGTTTCTTGATTGGTCTTGCCTCGATCCACTTGGTGAATTTGTCCACTGCGACCAGCAAGTGTGTCATGCTGCCTCGAGCGGTTTTGAAGGGTCCCACCATGTCGAGTCCCCAGACCGCGAAGGGCCAGGCGATCGGTATGGTGCGGAGTGCTGATGCCGGCTGGTGGTTGCGTTTACCGAAGCGCTAGCATCCCTCACACTTGAGGACGAGCGACTCAGCATCTTCGAGGGCCGTGGGCCAGTAGAAACCATGGCGGAACTCCTTGGCCACCAGGGATCATGATGCGGCGTGGTGCCCGCACTCGCCTTGATGTATGTCAAGGAGGATGTTGATGCCACGTTCCTGCTCGACGCAGCGCTGGAACACGCCGGTGGAGCTGCGCTTGACGAGCTCGTTGTTGATGATGCTGTAGGCGGACGCCCGGCGCTGCACTTGCCATGCTTCGATCTCGTCCATGGGGAGAACCACGTTCTCCAAGAATTCTGATATTGGGAGGGCCCACGATGGAGTCGTAAACACGGCGATGACGGCCACCAGGGTGGGTTCCGAGTCGGCAGCCCCCGAGTTGGGTTGAGCAATCCCCGGGTCGGGGATGGCGACGGCCGGGTCCGGGATGATGGTCGCCGGGTTGAGCTGATCAGCCCCAGGGACGGGTTCAGGAGTCCCCAGGCCGGGTTGAGGTGCGGCCGGGTTGTCTGGAACGTGGATGGACTCGGAGTCCGGTGATGGCTTGACAAACCGTTTGCGCAGGTGCTCGAGGGAGACGCTGAACTGGATGGCTTGTCGTGACGAGGCGATCTTGGCGAGCGTGTCAGCTGCTTCATTCTCCGCGCACGGGACGTGGAGGAACTCCCAGCCCTCAAAAGATCCGGACAGCTTCTGGACGAGGAAGCGGTAGCTTGCCATGTTGGAGTCGCGAGCGTCCCATTCGCCGGAGCACTGCTACACCACCAGGTCCGATTCGCCGTAGCACAGGATGCGCCGGATGCCGAGTTCCTTGGCAAGCCGGAGGCCATGCACAAGGGCTTCGTACTCGGCGACGTTGTTGGAGGCGGCGAAGTGGATCTGGAGCGCATAGCAGAGCCGGTCACCCTTCGGGGATGACAGTATGATGCCGGCCCCCAAGCCGAGTCGCATCTTGGACCCGTGAAGTACATGCGCCAATGTGTCGAGTCGGGAGGCGCCGGTAAGTACTGGGCTTCGGTCCAGTCGACAACGAAGTCGGCCAGGGACTGAGAGTTTATCGTGGTGCGGGGCTTCTAGAGGATGTTATGGCTGGATAGCTGGATCGCCCACTTGGCAACCTGGCCAGAGGCATCCCGGCACCCGATGATTTCTCCGATAGGCTCCGTGCTGACCACGGTGACAACGTGTTCTTGGAAATACTGCTTCAGCTTCTTGGCGGTGCACGCCGTAACACATCTTCTGGTAGTGCGGGTAGTTCTGCTTGGAGTTTGAGAGCACCTCGCTCAGGTAGTAGACTGGGCACTGGACAGCTTGGATCTTTTCCTTCTCTGGTCGCTCGACCACCAGCACCGTGGTGACCGCCCGCGAGGTCGCGGCTATGTAGAGCATAGCGGCTCCTTGTCGGTCGGTGCGGCCAGGACTGGTGCGGTGGAGAGCATGCGCTTGAGGTCTTGGAAGGCCTCGTCTGCCTTGCCGTTCCATTCGAACGGGCTTGTCTTCTTCATCAGCTGCTACAGGGGTAGCGCCCTCTCGCCCAGCCGGCTTAGAAACCGGTGACCGAGGCCAAGCATCCGGTGAACTTCTAGACATCGCGCATCCGAGACGGCTTGCGCATGCGCTCGATGGCCTTAATTTTCTCCGGTTTCGCCTCAATGCTGCATTCCGAGACGAGGAAGCCGAGCAGCTTTCTAGCCGGGACGCTGAAGACGCATTTCTCTAGGATAAGCTTGACCTTGTATTTGCGGAGGTTGGCGAAGGTTTCCTTCAAATCGTCGAGGAGCGTGAGGTGCTTCTTGGTCTTCACCACGATGTCGTCCACGTATACGTGGATATTGCGGCCGAGTTGCGGCAGCAGGCATTTCTGCCGGGTGATCCTTCTGGGTCCAGGTGATCGGGCGATCTGCCTTAGGAGCAGCGGATTGCGTCGCCCCTTAGCTGTCACCCGAGGGCAAGAGTCACGGGTTCCCGGGAATGGCACCTCGGGAGCGTCGAGCGGTGTCGACGCCTCAGCACCCGCGCCTCCGGCCTCCAGCGATGCTCGCCCCCTGCATCCACTCTTAGGGTAAGTTCGGTGCTGGCGGCAAGGAGGGGAACCACGGAGACAGGGTTCTCACAGGGCCCTTCAAGGTCGACTGGACGCAACCCCCAATCATTGAAGGGGGCATCTGCCCCGCGAACTCCACCCTGTTTGAGTAGTAGTACAAAAGACAGCCCTCCTGCGGCATGTCGACTGTCGAGGGGTCGCCCATCAGGACCTCGAGCATCGTTATTTGCGCCTCGGGCGGAAGCCATAACTCCTGAAGCCTGATGCGATCCTAGCCGCCGGATAGGGCCCACATCGTCTGGGAATGGCGCTGGAGTGGGGCGACACGACATCGGAGAAACTCCTTCCTCACCATGGGTGTAGTCACGCCGAGATCTTTCAGCCTCTTCAACCATAGCCAGAAGAAGGCAAGGCGGGGGTCCACGAGCTTCTCGTGGCCCCAACCGGAGCTGGGAACGGCGGGCGCCAAAGGGGGCGAGAGCAGGGGCTGAGCACACCAACGTCCACAAACACCTACCGTGTCCGAAACTCGCTTTTGGATGGTGGAAGCTCAAAATCAATCCCCGAGCCAGCCGTCACAGCCACGACCTGGAAGCTCAAGCATCCTGAGCACTACCGAGGGCTAGCCAGGTGTAGCGAGAAGAAATAGCGCAATAGGGCCACAGAAGGGGGAATGCCTACCACAGCCTCACAGACAAAGCAAAAAAGGCGAGAAGGGAGACTGATTGGGGATCTATGTGCAACATATGGATCTGATAGTGGGAGAGCACTGCGTTGAAGAAGGCGGAGAAGGGAGGAACCAGGCTAGCCCACAGGGCGTCGATGAAGAATTGGACTTCGGTGGCAGTCCTGTCGAGGGATGCGCGGGATGCGGGCCAGGCCGCCGTCCTCCCCCATTCGTTGAAGTCAGCTGCGGGCGCAGGGCGCACCTTGTCCATGGCTTCCTGGTTGAGCAGGAACGACCGGCCTACGGCGGATTCAATAGCCGGGGGTGGCCCGGCTGAAGACTGAGACTTCTTCTCCCCCTTCTCCGTTCGCCGAGGTGCCATGGCAACAAGGAGGGCCGAGCTCGGGACAGATTCGATGAGGAGGTTATTGTTTCGGAAAGGTGGGAGAGTTCGAGGGGCACATCACCAGCAATGGGGGAATAACCATGTAAGTCACGGTGGCCTCCAAGCTAGGCGGATATCAAGGCTATATGGGGAAGCGGGGCCACCCACGTCCCATCAATCCCCAGGCATCAACCGAGGTCGCAGGCTGTTGGGGCGTGCGGCGCTCCGCACTTGCCGCTTGGCTTCGCCTCGAAGCCAAGTCCGAGCGCGTCTTGGGCCCAGGGGCTACTGTCGGCATCCTCGGAACGTGGGTCCCCAGACTTGCCTGCCTACGGCCCATGGTGTGGCTCCGCTAGTGGCCCCGTACAGCCCTTCTTCACCAGCAAACACTCAAGACCCTCGTGAGGGGCCGAGCCTCGTGAGGCGGACGATGCAAGACCTCCTCGAGGGCGGCCTCACCAGGCTGGCTTGCGAGGGGCAGAGAGATCAAGGCAAGGGGCACCTTGCGAGGATCCTGTGATGCAAGCCACGACGACCGGGGCCACGCGGGCGCCAACGCGCACAGTGTCATCATTTCCTCTTTGGTGCTAAAGAGGAAAGCGCAGGCGAGGAGTCCCGAGGCATCATGCAAAGGTTTCCATATCAGTGCAACGAGACAAAGACCAGCAGGACGGCAGGACGGAGGTCACCGTGGAGCATAGGACGGCGTCCCCACCAGAGCCTTTGGCAGGCGAAGACCACCTTTAGTCAGGATAAGTTGTACTAGTTGTCTCCCTTCAAATTTGGCTGTTGTGGCAGCCCTTCCCGCCAGCATTTGGGAAGAGGACCAGGGCCTCTATAAATAGGGCTAGCCACCACAGTAGGAGGGGATGGATCCGAGGCCATTCCGATCATCCTCATCCACACAAACTGACCAAGCACAAGAGCACCTCTCCTTAGGAGGCTGTTCTTCCCTTGTAACTGTTCATCCTCAGTCTAAGAGGCAATCCACCACACCACACTGGAGTAGGATATTACACCAAATCAGTGTCCTGAACCAGTATAAATCTTGTGTCGCTCTGTTCTGTGAGTTTGACGCGCTGAGCCTCGAGATCACGGTGAGGGAGAGTGCAAGCGGGAGGAGAGATCTTTGTGTGCACCCCAGTGTTCGAACCTCAATGGTTTTGCCGGAACCCGAAATCCGACAACGTCCATATTACGGGCAAAAAAATGATTCACCCCTGACTGCTGGGACCAACCAGCTACATCTTCGCATGCAAGGAAGTGCCTGACAATCAGGACCCACCTGGTCGAAGCGTACGTAGCATTATCATTCTGGTCACGACGTGTACGTACATACTGGTCAATCGGTGTGTCTGCAGGCTGAAGTGATGAACCGTGGCCGTGTAAGGAAGGGCACGTGTTGTAGTAGAGGCGCGCACGTGTCATAGTAGAGGCGCCCACATAGCATGTACACATACGTACAGTGGCCAGGGTGCAAGAAAGTAAATACAGGCACGTACGTACATATGGGCAGGGTCTCGAATGCCTACTCGCGCATACATACGGCCATGGCTCGTGTACATGGCTGGGTCGGAACAGAGAAGCTGCGTCGTCGTCGTGTTCATGGGAAGGCAACGGAATGTGTCGTGTTCATCGGGAGGCAACGGAACGCATGCTGTTCATCGGGAGCCAACCGGCTTGGATGGAACAGCCGATGGAATAGAGGCCTGGCGTACCGCAGAACAGAGGAAAGGGCCTTGTGTTCGACCGGCCACGGTCGAAACGGGATCCTGTTCATCAGGACGGGTATGGCGTACCACAAAACGGAGGAAACAGACTTCTCTTGGACCTCCTACGGTCGAAACGGGGTCCTATTGTTCGGGAGGTTTGGCGTATCGCAAAACAGAGAAAACAGCCTTGTGTTGGAGCGCTACGGTCGAAACGGGGGTCCTGTTCATCGGGAGGGGTGTGGCATACCGCAAAACGGGACTCCACGGGATACTGTTCATCTCCACCGTCGACCTCCTCCAGCCTCCATGGGCTACTGTTCATCGACCGTCGACCTCCTCCACCCTCCACCTACGACTGTTCATCCACAGGCTCCTGTTCATCCAGCCTCCACCACGCGCTCCTCCACCGGCTACTATTCAACCAACCCCTCTCCACGAGGTCTTGTTCAACCACCCCTCCACAGGTTACTGTTCATCCAACCTTCCATTAGCTACTGTTCAACCAACCCTCCACGGGGTCCTGTTCATCCACCCCCCAATTGGCTCGATCGATCGAGGTCCTGTTCATCCAGCGGCAACAACCACTACTACCATGGGGTCCTGTTCATCCAAGCCCCCACCGGGAGTTGTTCATCCAACCCCCCCCCCCCCCCCAACAACACTCACTGTTCATCCAGAGGCAACATCGATCGGCTTCAGTTAGCAGCAGTAGCAAAGGAATCACTCAGGTTCAGTTAACATCAAGGGATCGATCGCTCGGGTTCAGTAACATAGCTAGTGAAATAACTCGGATTCAGTTAGAGCCCAACACCTCGCTCGGGTTCAGTTAGAGTGCAACGCCTCACACACACACGCGTACGTACGAGGGAAACGCGCATCGCTCGGCCCCCGACCACCCACCGTAACCTGGAACTCCCCTGATATTTTCCATGCCCTCTCTTCTACCACGGTTTTTCCGTCATGGACGGCCCAAAGAATGTCATGCAACTGCATCTCCGACCCGCTCAGGATGAAATGCCCATTTTCTATCATGATCTTTTGTCATAGAAATAGAAGCCCACCACATCTATGATGATACCTGGTTTTGTCACAATTATCGTCATAGAAGTGTCATAAGCATGATAGATTTTTTTTCGTTTGGCCCAAAATGTCACGGATGTGTCTTTTTTTATAGTGACGCCAAATGTAATGGGTTGTGTCAAGAGGCTTAGTAGGTGTGTCATGCATATGAACCATGAAATCAATGCAGTCTTGCAAGCCCTTGAGCGATCTCCCTTCTTAGGATAGAGAGCGTGAAGCACACACTGATAGAGAATGTAGAAGGGAGACCGGAAAATGGATACCTCATTGGGTGGATATTCATGTTCCTCTGGAGTGAGCTCAGAGATAGGATTATGAAGAGGCATGCAAGCATCAATCCCTTTGGGCCTATAGTGAGGATCCATACTATGGATGTGATGACCAACACCGGAGAAGCCCAAAATCTGAACAAAACGGTCATAGGTGATGCTCAACACAGTGTCATAAGTCATCCAGGTTAGAGTGTTGTTTGGCCCAAAGAAGCAGGTGGCATAGAACTGAAGGATGGCAGCTTCATTCCAATCACAGTTGAAAGTCATTGCTTGACCTAGAGTCATATCAACAATGCTCTTGACCATTGTTGGTGATATTACTACTGGACGTAAACCGGCCAGGAGTAGCCGGATTAACTCTATAAAGATTAGAAGCCCATGAAGACATAAGGATGGTGACGCTTTCTGAAGGCCCAAGGCCCAGAGGCGGATTAAAGCCTATAGATGTAAACCGACTTTCTTATGTAACTTGCATTGTAAGATAGGAAGGATAGAGACCGAGCCGGACACGTTTATGATCCTGCCTCGGGAACTCTGCAAACTGGCGGGCGTCGACCTGTGTATATAAAGGGACGACCCGGCAGCGGTTTGAGGACGACATACAACAACTCGAGAGCCAGGCAAAGCGGATTTTCTCCCTGGTCATCGAAACCCTAGCAATAACCAACACAACTAGACATAGGCTTCTACCTTCATCGTCGTGGTCCTTGTCCGGTTTAACCCCTTTAAGCTAACCCATAGCGATGGCTCCACGACTAAGTCCTTTTGCGAGGACATCTGCCGTGGCAAAACCACGATAGTTGGCGCCCACCGTGGGGCTATCGCACGATGGTTTCGAGTTCTTGAAGGGCGGCTTCGAAGGACTCAAGGGATACGCTGTGGGCCGGATGACCAACACTCATCGCGGCAAGCTCTACATCAACGACACATGACGGGATCCCAAGGCCGGTTCAATTGAATATGGGTACCGGGTCCCCTTTGGTGGAATTCACGTCTTTATTGGCAAGATCGGCGGGCCGGGCCATGAGCCGGACATCTAGACAGACACCATCGAGACGACTAGGTGTGCAAGCTCTACCCCGGTTCAGCCCGCCATAAAGCTTGTCTTTGTGGGTGTCGTCCATGGAGCAGAATATGAGGATGGACCGGCATCTGGTGGAGAAACAGTGGTTTACTCCGACGATGAGTCCTCAAATGGAGAGACCGAGTGTCTATACCAGTTATGGGATGGCCAGATTAGTGGGGTTCTGATGGCAGCAGTATTCCGGACCACCTTGATCTTCCAAACCGGGTCACGGTCTTCATGGACGGTACACAGCCAACCTAGACCTCTTCTACCGCTACAGCAGTAATCTCTGGTTCAGCAACAGTAACGCCAGCAGGGGCAGGGGGCTTTGCGCCGCTTCCGGCTCAGATTTTGTCCGATTTGTTCGACGCTTTAGCAATGTTACTGGCAGCAAAGGTTGATGCGGCAAACCGGGATTAGCACAATCCATAAGTTGTAAAGGTGAAGCATCAGATAGCTCAGGCTAAAGCAGACCTAGCAGCAGAGAGCGCCAGGATGGCTATAGAGCGGGCCGAGTTGGAGAATTAGGCTTACCGGCTTAGGCTGGATCAGAATGTCTCAGATGATGTCATGAGGAGGAGATACCGGTCGCACGTCTTGCCGAACTATGAAGCAAGAAATCTCTTCAACACGCCAGGAGAAGGAACTAGTAACCAACTGGTCGTAAACCAGACTGAGGCACCGGTAAGAGGAGCACCGGCTTAGCCGCGTGCGATGGACCCGCCTCGTAAGAATAACATTGTGCCACAGTACGTTCCGACACCCTCGGGACATTACTCCAACCCATTGGACAACATTGTGGCTGCCGCTTCATGATTAGCAGCCCTCCCAATTGACGGCGAGTCACTAGTGGCGATTGAGACACGACGAGCCAGAGAGCTCCTTCAAACAGCTTTAAACCACCCTCAGGCTTATTCACATAGTCACAAAAGGATTCATTCCACCCCCTGAGGGTGTCTCGGATTAGGGGGTCTCCGGATAGCCGGACTCTATCCTTTGGCCGGACTGTTGGACTATGAAGATACAAGATTGGAGACTTCGTCTCGTGTCCGGATGGGACTCTACTTGGCGTGGAAGGCAAGCTAGGCAATACTGATATGTATATCTCCTCCTTTGTAACCGACCTTGTGTAACCCTAGCCCCTCCGGTGTCTATATAAACCGGAGGGTTTTAGTCCATAGGACGATATACAATCATACCATAGGATAGCTTCTAGGGTTTAGCCTCTCCGATCTCGTGGTAGATCTACTCTTGTACAACCCATCTCATCAATATTAATCAAGCAGGACATAGGATTTTACCTCCATCAAGAGGGCCCGAACCTGGGTAAAACATCATGTCCCCTGCCTCCTGTTACCATCTGCCTTAGACGCACAGTTCGGGACCCCCTACCCGAGATCCGCCGGTTTTGACATTGACATTGGTGCTTTCATTGAGAGTTCCACTGTGCCGTCGCCAGAAGGAAGGATGCCTCGTCTCGTCTTTAAAGACGGTACTACTGTTGGGAGAGCTTTGGCTGTCAGCCAAACTCTCCAGCTAGGTGGATTTATCATGACCGCCTGTTCAGCCGCCGCGCCAATGATGACTGCTCAGGTCATCAAAAACAGCCTCCACGTCAAATCGGCACTCGCCGAACAGATGGATCCAATGAAGCTCGCCTCCTTAAACGAGCTCTTGGGTCGCATCACCACCCTGGGAGTCGCTACGGACTATGATCGGATTGGGCTCAAACCCGATCAGAGGGAGATTAAATCTATGATCGGATTGGGCTCAAACCGGATCAGAGGGAGATTAACTCTCCGCCGGTCACCCATCATATTGCAGTAGTGGAGGAACAACGCGGCGACCTCACTCCATATTGAGGACCAACTATGTCCGGATTCTTGAGCTCTCCGAGCCAGATACCCGTTCGCGGGAGGATAGCGTCCAATCCCTAAACTTAGAGTCAGGCAGCGGGCCAGGATTATCGGGCAACACCCCAGAACCAGAATTTGCCAAATTGAAAATTCTTCAGCCCCTGGATCCAAGATTGGGTAAGGGTTCAGATTCAATTCCACCCACCCACCCAAACATAAGCGATCTTTCCCACATCTGGCAAGTGCCCGGGGAAACAGTACATCACTATTGGGCCAGATTCCTCCTTGTGATGAACAAGGTTAAGGACTGTCGCGAGGAAGACGCAATCTTTTTTTTTCTGCAATAATTGCACGGACAAGGGAATCCTTAACGCCATAAATCGCCGTGAGATATCATGCTTCGCTGACTTGGCGTCCATAGTACGAAAGTACTGTGCGATGGAAAGTGCCTGGAAAACCGAAACAAACTTTTGGGATAATCTGGCCCTACATACGAACCCAGTCCGAAACAAAAGGGTGCACTATCAAAAGACACCCACGTCAACTACCAAAAAGCAAAAACCCTCTATAGGGCATGGAACCATATTGGAGGGATGGCTCAATGGATCCTGTAAAATTCACAGTATAGAGGACGCCATACCAACACATAGCCTTAGAGCATGTTGGATACTCTGGCAGATGGCTAAAAGCGGTGAGGATCTTCTCATCCCAGATGCCGCAGAGCACCATCCCACGGATAGCGATACGGTATTAGCAGTCTTTGAGACCTTCGCATCAAACAATAGGCCCAAGCGAACACTCCACAGCATTGCCGAAATCTGTCATGTGGCAGCAATAAATCCATGGAGTGACACGGCTATCACCTTCAATAGGCCCATGGAGTGATGAACCTAAATTCCGAACAGCCCGAGCACCAGCTGCACTGGTCCTCAGCCCAATCGTGGACGGCTTTTGACTCACCAAAGTACTCATGGACGGCGGCAGTGGATTAAACCTCATCTATCAGGAAACTCTTCAAAAGATGGAAATAGACTGGAACAGCATTGAGCAAAGTAGCACAACCTTTAGAGGAATCATCCCCAGTAGGGAAGCACGCTATGCTGGAAAAATCACACTAGATGTGGTATTCGGCACGCCGGACAATTACAGGTCCGAAGAAATTACATTCCATGTGGCCCCGTTCAGCAGTGGTTATCACGCTCTTTTAGGACGGGAGGCATTCACAATCTTCCAAGTTGTACCCCATTACGGGTACATGAAGCTCAAAATGTCTGGGCCCAATGGAATCATCACTCTCGCCAGTGATCCGGACACAGCACTCGGCGCCAAAAACAAAACAGCTGCACTGGCCCTCGAGGCATTATCCGGAGCCCCCTCGGCCGAGGAATTAACCACACTACGCTCCACGGTGGGCAGGGACGATGTGATACTCGACAAGAGATCCAAGTCCACCTCTTTTAAACCAGCGGATGAAATAGTCAAATTCCAAGTCCACCCAATGGACCCTGCAAAAACAACCTCCATCGGGGCACAGTTAAACCCCGCCATGGACACCGCACTACGAGAGTTCCTACGCGAGAATTGGGACATATTCGCCTGGCATCCCTCAGACACGCCAGGAATCCCACGTAGGTTGGCCGAGCATAGCCTCAATATCCTAAAAGGATTCAAGCCGGTCAAGCAAGATCTTCGGCCTTTCTCCGAACTTAAGAGACAGGCCATGGGAGAGGAACTAGCCAAGTTATAGGAGGCCGGATTCATCAGAGAAATAAAACACCCGGACTGGCTAGCAAACCTGGTGATGGTACCAAAGAAGGATAAATCCTGGCGCCTTTGTGTCGATTTCAAGGACCTCAATAAAGCTTGCCCAAAGGACCCCTTCCCTCTCCCCTGCATCGATCAAATTATTGATGCTACCGCAGGACACGAGTCATTGTGTTTCCTTGATGCATACTCTGTCGGATCACAGGTTCTGGCAGACCCTTAAGGTTCGAACACTGGGGCGCGCGCGGAGATCACGCCTTCTACCTCCCCGTCTCACAAAGATCTAAACTACTAAAAGACTGCACAAGAGACACAAGGTTTATACTGGTTCGGGCCACCGTTGTGGTGTAATACCCTATCCAATGTGCGGTTGGTGGATTGCCTCCTGGGGCTGGTGATGATGAACAATAAAAGGAAGAATAGCCTCGCGAGGGTCTGTTCTTGGCTGGGGCGATGAACTGCTAGGAGGATTTCAGTCACCCTTCTCTCTCTCAATCACTCTCTCTGCTTGCTAGCCAGACTAACCGAACCGAACCCCTCTCTATGTGAGTGGCTGGTCCTATTTATAGAGGCCCTGGTCCTCTTCCCAAATATTGAGCGGGAAGGGCGCCAACAATGGCGGGCTAATTTGAAGGGGAACAGCAAGTACACTTATCCTGACTAAAGTTGGTCTTCGCCTGCGAAAGGCTCTGCGGTGACGCCGTGCAGGGCTCCATGGTGGCCTCCGTCTCGTAGTCCGCCCGGTCTTGGTCTCGTTGCACCGAAATGGCAACCTTTGCCTGATGCCTCGGTACTCCGCGGCTGCGCCTTCCCCCTTTGCACCAAAGAGGAAAGAAGGACGCTGCGCGCGCTGGCGCCCGCCTGGCTACCTGAGTCGTCATGGCTTGCGTCATGGGCACCTTGCGAGGTACCCCGCATTGATTTCTCCGCCTCCTCGCGAGCCAGCCTGAGGAGGCTACGCCTGAGGATGCGCCGTGTCGTCCGCCCCGCGAGGCTTGGCCCCTCGCGAGGGTCTTGAGTCTTGTGTTGATGAAGATGGGCCTGCTGGGCCTCCTTTGAGCCACGCCGCAGGCCGCAGGCAGGCAAGTCTGGGGACCCCCGTTCCAGAACGCCGACAGTAGCCCCCGGGCCCAAGGCGCGCATGGACTTGGCCGTGCCGAGAGGCGAAAGGGCAAGGGCGAAGCGCCGCGGGCCCTAACAGCCTACGGCCTTGGGCGCCGCATGGCGGTTGATGGGACGTGGGCGTCTCCACTTCCCCATGACGCCTCGGTGATCGCACGAGTTGGACAGGTCCCTGCATGCAGATCGTGTCATAATTACCTGTGGTCGTGGAGGCCGGCGGTTGGCCTTCGCGGGCTATAAGTACTGCACGGCGCATGCCCTTCCAGTCCATCTCTTCTTGTTTTCTCCTTTGCCTCAATTCTTGCCCCGCCTTGGTGTGATGGCTCCATCGAGGAGGTACTCGGCTGCGGAGAAGGGGAAGGCCCTCCCGGTCGATCCTGCCTCTCCCCCGCCCAAGCGCAGTCGTGGGCGCCCTCAGAAGCATTCGGTGGCCGCCCCGGTAGCGTCTAGTGGTCATGGTGGTGGCTCCCAGCGCGGCGGCGGGCGAGCCACTGCGGCTGAGGTACACGCCTGGGTTGCGCGCTCCCCCAGGCCGCGCTTTCGCACTGCGCAGGTGCTGCCGGAGTTCGTCGTCTGGTCGGCGGAGCCGACTAGCGCCTGGCTCCAACTCCCTCGCTTTCTCCTTGTCGAACTCCCTACCGGTGCTCCTGGTGGCCTCTGGCTCTAGGCAGAGGGCTGCTGCAGCAGGTCCTCATGGGCCGCGCTGGAGGTCTCCGCCAATGGGGGCCTGGCCTTAACTCGTGGCTGGCAGGCGTTCGCCCGCGCTCGCGGCCTGGGGCGCCGGTGCACCCTGCACTTCAGGTTTGACAGTGACGCCACCCTCTATGTGAGGCTGTTTGGGGAAGATGGTCGCTGCGCGGGGTGTTGCCCTGAGGACGACAACCGCGGCCGGGGGCCCTGCCCCGACAGTGATGGAGGAGATAGCGCCCGCGCGGATGGCGGCGCTCGAGACTCCCCGAGCTTCGTCAGCTCTTCCTCAAGTGACTCCTCCAGCAGTGGCCGCAGTCAACCCCCGCGCCGTCGAGCTTCCTTGGGAGGTGATGGCTCGTCCGCCCGCCGTCGTGCCCCGGTGAAGCGTGAGAGGGAGTCTTCTTGAGGCCCGGCGGCAGCCCGGGTCACCTCCGCGGGCTGATGTGAGGAGGGCTGCGCCGGGCTCGTCCCTTCCTTTCCCCTTTGTTTCCTGTGTAAGACAAAACAGCTGCATGGAGCCCCGCTGGGACGTGTTGGGAATTATTGCCGTTTTTGTCAGGACCCCGATTCTAAGCCACATCGATCTAGCCGGTAACACCTCATATCACTTTGCGGCCTCACGCACGGTATCCCACGGGTGTCGCCTTACCATGGACCGGGACCGTTTGCGCCTTTTGGCTCGCGTATATGACAATGTCGCTAGCATCCATATGACCGAGAACCCGGGCCGACATGGCTAGTCGTGAACCCAAGCGGCACAGACCTATGGAGACAGGCATACATGAATCACAACGAACATGTCGGTCATCAACGAATGATTCCGGGCTGTAGCACTGGGCTAACAGGACTCCAGGAAATCCCGGGCTGAAGCAGGCTAGACAGGACTCCGGAGATCACTGCGTGACATTTCCCCGAAGGGACAGACATAGGGACGAAATGAAACACATGCCGGCCAGTCAAGCGTCCTGAACAGTAGTGCTGGGCTAGCAGGACTCCGGTGAACCGGGCTGTAGCGGACTACTATGGCTCGAGGAGCACTAGACTACATTTCCCCATAAGAAAGGCTGCGAAGGACAAACAACTAGATTGTCGGATCCCACTCATACCAAGCATTTCAATCATACATACAATATGCTCGATATGAGTACATACAACATGGCATCACAACAAAACTCTACAACTCAGGTACTTTATTTAAAGGCTCCAGGGAGCCATACATAACATATCCATACAGGTAGGGGTCACATGACCCGACACTCAAGTCATACAGTCATACAAGCACATGCGGAAGCAACTAGTCTGAGTACAGACTCTAGAAAGAAAGAAGGCTTCTCGAAGCCTGTCTATCTACATAGGGCCCTCCATGGCCTGGATCACCACCTGGGTGGCTAGTCACTCGTCGACGTCAAGGTCTACGTAAAACCCATCGGAGGGGGCAGTGTTGTCGTCTGAAAACAATAAATAAGCAAACATGAGTACAAAGGTACTCAACAAGTCTTACATCAGAACCTACTGTACATGCTCATTCTCAAGAAGGTGGTGGGGTTTATGTAGCAAGCCAGCTTTGACTCTTGGCTAAGCTATCCTACGGAATCTTTTAGCAAAATAGTTTTCGCACACGAGTCCACTACTCACCATCACAATACTCCACCGTGGATCCTCCCTCGTATCCAGCGAGGGGGCCATCCTCGGTACTCACACTTATCTTGAGTCTTTTAGTAGTATCCATTAACTTGTCTATGAACTGTATAGGCAACCAAGTAGTCCTTTACCGCGGACGCGGCTATTCGAATAGTTTTATACCCTGCAGGGGTGTACTTCGTCATACACGCTTTCACCGCTTACCGCCGTCTACTCGACATGTACTCGGCAACCTTCAAGCGGAAGCCCAGCGGGGGTGTCGGCCACGGCCTACCTAAACACCTAAGCCCCTAGTCCAGGTTATCGCCTATCCAGGTTCCATCCGCAGGGAGTCCGGCCGAGGTTTCCACATACGGCCCTGAACGATGTGAACAGGGTTCCCGAGACACCAAACGGGTGACTCTGTACACCGTGCCATGGTGTATCTACCGCAACATAGCCCACCCCTAGGGTCAGCGCTACGCACGGCCGCCAACACATATCCTACAAACACCAGAAACTATTTGCAACTCCTGGACAGAGTACTAGGGTGGCTAAGAAGCCGAGAGGGTCCATTTGTTTCGGGCCCAATGTACGGTAGTAACTGCATCTTAAATCACACATACAGATCTCAGTTCTTATGGACGGCCTCAATGAAACAACCCACCATGTACTCCTACATGGCCTCTCATCGATACCTTTACCAAAACATGTTCAACACATCCCTCATATTACTGGCACAAGCATTTCACTCTAGCCCATCACCCAGATGAACCAGACCTGACACAACTCTAAGCATAGCAGGCATAGCAAGGTAGGAATCACAAAACATGGCTCAATCAACTCCTACACATGCTAGTGGGTTTCATCTAGTTACTGTGGCAATGACAGGTCATGCAGAGGATAAGGGTTCAACTACCGTAGCACACAGCAGTTTGAATCGTGTTGTCTTAATGCAGTAAACAAGAGCAGGAGCGAGAGCATGGGTTGTATCGGAATGATCAATGGTTGCTTGCCTGATGGAGTGGTAACGGGATACTGCCCTTTAGTTGGATACTCGTGAATATCCTCGGAGGCAGAACCTACCACGAAGAACACAACCGAGCACAATTAACACATGACGATATGCAACAATATGATGCATGCTATGTCATGGCAATATGGATGTGTCTTGAGCTAATGCAACTAGCTATGATTTAAATGAAGTTGGTTTGAGTACAAGATTCAAATTCCAACCCCATATATGATTATTTAAATGCCCTTTATTTGTTTTGTCCAAAACAGGGGACAAGCATTGTTCAAACATGCATGAAAATGGTACAGATGGATTCCTTGAATTTTTCTGATAATTTTTCATATATAATTTGTCTCATTTGGAGTTATGGTTGAATTTCTATGAATTTTTGAAGTTTGGGGTATTTTCTGAAATTTATAAATCATTTCTGATTTATTTTAATTCCAGAAAAAGGTTTATGACGTCAGGGTGACATCAGCAAGTCAACTGGTCGGTCCAGGTCAAACCTGACAGTGGGTCCCGCGTGTCAGTGTAATTTGTTAACTAAAATATTAATTAGCACTAATCCTAATTAGTCAGCAGGGTTGGGCCCTACCTGTCATTGACCCAGGGGTCAAACTGGGCCCACCCATGGTCAAACGTGGTCGGCGGGGTCAACTCGCCGGCGTCGAGTCGCCGGCGAGGCCAGACGCGGCGGAGCAGCGTGGGTATCGCGCTCCGGCGACCAAAACGACGGCGGAGGCGTGCTGCATG
This sequence comes from Triticum monococcum, assembly GCA_034509565.1. Taxonomy (NCBI): domain Eukaryota; kingdom Viridiplantae; phylum Streptophyta; class Magnoliopsida; order Poales; family Poaceae; genus Triticum; species Triticum monococcum. The sequence continues at coordinate 87,099,670 of CM067845.1, read as the reverse complement.
CTGCTGGTGGACTCGCGCGTTGAGTGGTGTAGGCGGTGGGTGCGGGGGTGGCCGGAGATGACGCCGGCGAGCACGAATGCGGCGGTCGGCGTTCGGGTGTTCGCGGGATCGATGCTGCGGTGCACGGGAGGAGGAGCTGGTGGTGGCTACGGGCTCCGGGTGGTGCGCTGAGCACAAAGGTGGGCTTGGCTTCGAGCCACTTTGGGTCTAGCCACAACGGCGCCATGGCCGGCGGCGAGGAGCTCACGGCTCCAGTGGCTAGGCTAGTTAGGGGAAGAGATTCACTGCGGGGAGAAGGGGGAAATGCTCGGGAGCTCACAGGGAGGTCGATGAGTAGCTCAGCGGGCTCGGGGAAGCTTCTGCAACGGCGAATTGACGACGGCGATCTCCGGGCACCGGAGATGAAGACGATGACGCTCGGGTCGACTGGGGCCTCCTCTGGTCGTGTGCTTCAGGTGTGTAGCTCCACGGGGTCAGGGCGGAGCCCAGGGATGCGGAGAGGGAGCGAGGGGGTGGCTGTGGACGCGGTGGCAGCGAACGGCGGCGACGGCGCGTTCGGGTGTGTGTGAGAGATCGGGACAGGGGAGGGGATGAGGTCGAGGGAGTGAGCGAGAGGGATCAGTGGGCTGCGTGGCGTCTCCCAGGGGCGTCCAGGCGTCGAGGGGGGTGCGGCAAGCAGGAGCTGGCCGGAGCGCGTGCTCGCGCGCGCCGGCCACGTGCTCGTCCTCGTGGCGAGGGGGAAGACGATAGGGAGGAGCCCTGGTGGGCTGGGCCGTCCAGCTACAGTGCTGGGCCAGTTCGTGGCGCCAGGTAAGTGGCCCACTGGCCTACTCTCTCTCTCTCTTTTCAAATTTTATTCTGTTTTCTATTTTTGTTATTCTGTTTTGATTTAGTTTAAATACTAAATCATTTTATAAAATCCTGAAAATATTTATGGACACTTTCTGAAATATTTCAGGGGCCCAAAAATAATCCCAACATTATTTGAGCATTTGAATTATTTAATAGTATTTAAATGCCCAAATTCAAATATTTATGAATTAAGTCAATGCCCCTTTTGTTGACCTAAAATTATATGCACCATTTTTCCCAAGGGTTCTAACCCAAGGCAAAGAGGGTGAACATATTTGAAGGGCATTTCAGGTTCATTGAATTTATTTTTAGTAAACCCTAGTTGATTTCAGGGGGGGGGGTGCTGGGGGTTCTGCTTTCCCCATTTCAATTTCTGATGAAGGTAAACATGATGCACACTCTAATGCATAAGCTAGCTAGGGTGTGACAGTTTTAGCCATTACCTTGATCTTATTTTTGCGCCTCTTAACTACACGCCTGTGCGTAGATAGTCTTTGACCCCTGCCGGGGGGGGGGGGGAGACCGACCCAGGCCCTGTGCACGCGTCGCGGTGCCCGAGGGGCACAGAGTAGAGGGGTGCTCCTGTAACGTGCCCGGGCCATGAAACCTTCCAGCGGCTAGAGCAGAAACGCTCGCGAGGACGTTTGAGTACCATCCCTCGCGAGGTCGTTTATGAGAGAAACCAAAGCAAGGAGCAAAAATCGACGAACCACAAATCAGCAACAGCGACAACTTCAATAAGACTTCAAATGCAAGTAAACACGTCAACTGCGGAAAGAAAATGAAAAAGTCGCGTCCGGCACCTAATCTAGTCTTCGGCGTCTTCTCACCAGCGCGGAGCTAAGTGCTGCCACTGGGTGTGGGAGGGAGCCCCAGGGCCTGAGGCCGGCGCTCCTGAGACTCCAGGGCGTGTACAGCCCCACTAATTATTACGTGAGAGTGTCACGGGGCGGCAAGCTTCACACGCATTGGCATTGCTTCACAGGCTCCGGGCCTTTTCCAAAACGCTATAGCTTCACAGGCACTCGCCTTGCTTCACACGCTCTGGGCCTTTTCCAAAAAAAGGGATAGTCTTCACAGGCACTCGCCTTGCTTCACAGGCTCTGGGCCTTTTCCAAAAAGGGAAGGTCTTCAGAGGCACTCGCCTTGCTTCACAGGCTCTGGGCCTTTTCCAAAAAGGGAAGGTCTTCACAGGCACTTCCCTTGCTTCACAGGCTCTTGGCCTTTTCCAAAAAGGGAAGGTCTTCACAGGCACTCGCCTTGCTTCACAGGCTCTAGGCCTTTTCCAAAAAGGGAAGGTCTTCACAGGCACTCGCCTTGCTTCACACGCTCTGGGCCTTTTCCAAAAAGGGAAGGTCTTCACAGGCACTTGCCTTGCTTCACAGGCTCTGGGCCTTTTCCAAAAAGGGGAGGTCTTCGCAGGCACTCGCCTTGCTTCACAGGCTCTGGGCCTTTTAGGGGTAGAACCTCCGGAGGTGCTGGATGTTCCACGCGTTCTAGATCGGCTCCCCCTCTTGAGTCTCCAAGCGCACGGAGCCTGGCCTGGAAACATGAACAACCTTGAACGGGCCCTCCCACATGGGAGAGAGCTTGTGCAGCCCCTCCCTGGAGAGGACCCGCCTGAGTACGAGGTCTGCTACCTCGACGGTCCTGGGGCGGATGTTGCGGCAGTGATATCGTCGTAGTGCCTGTTGGTACCTTGCCGCTCTCAGCGCGGCTTCCCGGCGGTGTCCCTCCCCTAGTACGAGGTCCATCCCCCGCATGGCGTCCTGCTGCGCCTTGTCGAACGCCAGGACCCGTGCGGAGTGATACCTGACCGCGTGAGGAAGGACTGCTTCGGCTCCATAGACCAGGAAGAACGGGGTCTCCCTAGTTGCTTTGGTTGCGGTTGTGCGGATGGACCACAACACGGACTGGAGCTCGTCGTACCAGCCTCTGCCGCAGGCCTCCAGCTTCTTCTTGAATGTCCTTGTCTTGAGGCCTCTCAGGAGCTCCGCGTTGGCTCGTTCGGCCTGCCCATTGCTTCGCGGGTGTGCCACCGAAGCGTAGTATATCTGCGTCCCAAGGTTAGCACAATATGTTTTGAAGAGATTACTGGTGAACTGCGAACCGTTGTCTGTGATGATGCGATTCGGCACCCCGAACCGGCTCACGATACCCCTGATGAACTTGACCACGGAGCCAGCGGGGATGGTACGAACAACCTCCACTTTTGCCCACCTGGTGAACTTGTCAATGGCGATGTAGAGGTAACGGTAGCCCCCTGGCGCCCGAGGGAACGGGCCCAGAATATCCAACCCCCAAACTGCGAATGGCCACAAGATGGGTATTGTCTGCAGGCCCCCCGCCGGTTGATGGATCTGCTTGGAATGAAACTAGCAGGCCTCCCAAGCCTTTACCAATTCGATCACATCGTTGAGCGCGGTGGGCCAATAGAACCCGCTACGGAATGCCTTACCGACGAGGGTCCGTGATGATGAGTGGTGTCCGCAGTCTCCGCCGTTTATGTCCTCCAGTAGTTCCTTTCCTTGCTCCCTGGAGATGCAGTGTAGAGATACGCTGTTTGGTCGCTTCCAGTAAAGTTCTCCATCTCTGATGGAGTATGCCGTGGCCTGCCGCGCCACACGCTCTGCTTCCTCTTCCTTTTCTGGTAGGGCCCCTTGCATTAAATAACTCCGGAGTTATGCGATCCAGCACTCCTCCTGAGGTTCCATCATCAGGAGCAGGCGTGCTCCTAAGGTCGGCCCACAGACCGGGGCTCCCGAGGCTGGCGGCTGGGGGAGCTCCTCTCGAGACTGAGCGGTGTTTGATAACGTCGGCTGTGCTGAGAGTTTGAAGAGCCGCTCTTCGAAGACGCCGGGTTCCTGCGGCAACTGCCTGGATGCCCGTCCGGCTATGTCGTCAGCTTCCTGATTGGTGCCACAGGGCACGTGCTTCAGCTCCAGCCCCCAGAACTGCTTTTCCATCCTGTGGACCTCTGCTAGGTAGGCCTCCATATGCTCGTCCTTCGGCTCGTACACCTTGTTGGAGAAGTTGACTAGGAGCTGCGAGTCACCCTTGATTGTGAGGCGTTTCACTCCCAGGGCTACTGCGGCCTTCAACCCGGCTATCAGTCCCACATATTCTGCAATGTTGTTGGAGACCTTTTCACCTTACTGGAAATAGAGCTGCACGGCATAGTAGAGCTTATCCTGAGTGGGTGATATCAGCACCGCACCAGCCCCCGCGCCGTGTCTGGAGAACGGCCCATCGAAGTACATGACCCAGCCTTCCGGCGCCTCACTCCCTGGAGAGAGGGACCGATCCTCGTTGTCCCTAAGGCCTGGTGCCTCCGCCCATTCCGCTATGAAATCCGCCAACGCTGCTCCTTTGATGACCCTGGTTGTGCTGAACTCGAGCTGAAATGCCTGCAACTCCATGTTCCACTCGGCGACCCTTCCGGCTGAGTTAGGGCTCCTGAGCACTCTCTCCAGGGGGTACGATGAGACGACCTTGATGGGATGAGCCTGGAAGTAGTGACGCAGCTTGTGCGAGGCTACCAGCAGCGCGAGGAGGAGCTTTTGAGGCATTTGGTACCATGCCCTCGCATCCCGTAACACCGTGCTAACAAAGTAGACAGGATGCTCAACAAGGCTGAGAGTATCTGGGGTCGCGGCGCCCTCGGGAGGCAAGGGCGCCTCGCGAGATGACGTGGCCTCGGGAGTTGGACCATCCGGGCGTGCGGCCTCGCCTGCCTCTGGTGCATTCTTCGGCAGCTGACCCTCCTCAACTGCGGTTGCGGCTTCTGCAGGCTTTCCTTGTTCCCGTTTTGTCTTGCCTTGGGCTGCTGCTGCGGTCTTGACTTGGCGTTCCTCCCTAACCGCCACCAGGGCTGCGCTGGCGGAGTAGGGAGTGGCAGCGAGGTAAAGCAGCAGGGGCTCTTGAGGGCGCGGAGCCACCATGACTGGGGGACTGGTCAGGTACCTCTTGAGATCTTGAAACGCCTTATCTGCCTCTCCAGTCCATTCAAAGGGCCCCTTTTTCTTCATTAGCTGAAAGAAAGGCAGCGCTCGCTCCCCTAATTTGGAGATGAAGCGCCCTAGCACGGTCACGCGCCCAGTGAGCTTCTGCATTTCTCTGAGGGTCTTTGGCAGACTCATGTCCACGACCGCCTTGACCTTCTCGGGGTTGGCCTCGATGCCACGATGGGACACGAGGAATCCCAAAAGCTTGCCCGAGGGGACGCCAAACACACATTTCTCCGGGTTGAGCCGCAGGTTTACTGTGTCGAGGCTCGTGAAGGTCTCCTCCAGGTCTTGTATCAGGGTCTTGGCCTCCCGAGATTTTACTACAATGTCATCAACATAGGCTTCGACATTCTTTCCGAGTTGCGGGCCCAAGGTGATGTGCATCAGCCGCTGAAAGGTTGCCCCTGCGTTACGCAGTCCGAACGGCATGCATGTATAGCAGTATACCCCACACGGATTTAATAAGGCGGTCTTCTCAACATCTTCTACCGCCAACTTGATCTGGTGATACCCGGAGAAGGCATCTAGGAAGCATAGCAGGTCGCACTCCGCAGTGGAATCGACGATCTGGTCGATGTGGGGGAGCAGAAACGGATCTTGCGGGCATGCTTTGTTGAGGTTGGTGAAGTCAACACACATGCGTTCCTTCCCCCCTTTCTTGGGCACAACGACAGGGTTGGCCAACCAATCCGGGTATCGGACCTCGCGAATGACCCTAGCGGCTTCTAGCTTGCGAGTCTCTTGGACAATGAAGGCCTGCTTCTCCATGGACTGCCGCCTGGCCTTCTGCTTCACGAGGCGCACATTTGGGCACACGTTGAGGTGATGCTCAATGACACTCCTGGGGATACCCGCCAGCCGATCGGGCTCCCAAGCAAATACCTTTTATTCGCGCGCAAGAACTTGACCAAGGCCTCCTCCTGCTCAGGCTCAAGGTTGGCGCCTATGGTGAAAGTGGCACTGGAGGACCCGTCCTCGTCGATGGGTATCTGCTTGGTTTCTGCCTTGTCCTGGGTGAACAACTGCTTCTTCTTGGCGGGCGCAGCCCCCTTGGGCTCAGGGGTCTCCGCATTGACGGGCCGTGCCAATGCCGCCATCTTAAAGGCGAGCTTGAGTACTCGAAGGGCGTCCCCGGTGTCCCCGTGCACGGCGAGGGTGCCGCTGCTCCTGGGCATCTTCATGAGGTTATACGCTGGGTGCGTGGCGGCCATGAACTAAGCCAGCGCCGGGTAGCCGAGGATGGCGTTGTAAGGGAGGCCGATGGGGGCGATGTCGAAGTCGACCATCTCCGTGCGGAAGTTGTCATATGTGCCGAAGGTTACCGAGAGCCGGATCTGTCCCAGGGAGTCGGATGATCCGCCCCCGACGCCCGAGAAAGATCGGCTGGGTCGCAACCGCTCCCGGGGTATGGAGAGGAGGTTGAAAGTATTGATCAAAAGCACGCTGAGGCCCGTGCTGCCGTCAACGAGAGTTCTGGTGACGGCCACCTGGCTGATGGTGGGGGTGCACCACAGGGGGATCGCGCCCGAGCCGACCAGGTTGGTGGGGTGGTCCTCCGAGCTGAAGGTAAGATCGGCCTCACGCGCCGCCCGGTTCGGGGGAGGCCCCTGCCATGCAGAAACGGCGCTAACCCGGCTGGCAAAAGGCTTGACGTGGCGACTCGTGGGCGGCGCCGGCGAGCCGCCCAGGAGGGCCGCAATGACCGGAGGCGTCGACATTGCAGTGCAGCTACTCCGCCACGTAGGCAGATGCTAGGGGGTGCTTGCCGCTCCTTCCCCGCCGGGCCGGTGGCGGTGTTGACGGCGGGCGACGGGGGACAACGAGAACGCCCACCGGTGAGGGCCGCCGGGGCAACACGATCTCGATTGGCGCCGTACATGGATGCGGCGGTCGTAGGAGAGCGGAGTGGTGGAAGACAGATTCCGGCGCACCCCTACCTGGCGTGCCAAATGTCGGATCACGGGTTCCGGCAGACCCTTAAGGTTCGAACACTGGGGTGCGCGCGGAGATCACGCCTTCTACATCCCCGTCTCACAAAGATCTAAACTACTAAAAGAACTGCACGAGAGACACAAGGTTTATACTGGTTCGGGCCACCGTTGTGGCGTAATACCCTAGTCCAGTGTGCGATTGGTGGATTGCCTACTGGGGCGATGAACTGCTAGGAGGAGTTCAGTCACCCTTCTCTCTCTCTCACTCCCTCTCTCTGCTTGCTAGCCGGACTAACCGAACCGACCGAACCGAACCCCTCTCTATGCGAGTGGCTGGTTCTATTTATTTAGGCCCTGGTCCTCTTCCCAAATATTGAGCGGGAAGGGCGCTAACAATGGCGGGCTAATTTGAAGGGGAACAGCAAGTACACTTATCCTGACTAAAGTTGGTCTTCGCCTGCGAAAGGCTCTGCGGTGACGCCGTGCTGGGCTCCATGGTGGCCTCCGTCTCGTAGTCCGCCCGGTCTTGGTCTCGTTGCACCGAAATGGCAACCTTTGCCTAACGCCTCGGTACTCCGCGGATGCGCCTGCCCCCTTTGCACCAAAGAGGAAAGAAGGACGCTATGCGCGCTGGCACCCGCCTGGCGCCCTGAGTCGTCATGGCTTGCGTCATGGGCACCTCGCGAGGTACCCCGCCTTGATTTCTCCGCCTCCTCGCAAGCCAGCCTGAGGAGGCTGCGCCTGAGGATGCGCCGTGTCGTCTGTCCCGCGAGGCTTGGCCCCTCGCGAGGGTCTTGAATCTTGTGTTGATGAAGATGGGCCATGCTGGGCCTCCTTTGAGCCACGCCGCAGGCCGCAGGCAGGCAAGTCTGGGGACCCCCGTTCCCAAAACGCCGACATACTCCGGTTACCACCAAATCAAGATGGCAGAGTCCGATCAAGCCGCAACAGCATTCATCACACCATACGGTCCCTTCTGTTTTAACACGATGCCTTTTGGGCTCAAAAACGCCGGCGCAACATATCAGCGCATGATTCAGACATGTCTGGAGAAACAGATCGTCAAAACAGTAGAGGCATACGTAGACGATGTGGTTATCAAAACCAAACATGTCGACTCTTTGATAGACAACTTGAGGTTCACATTCGACAACCTCCGAACATACGACATCAAGCTCAATCCGGAAAAATGCGTTTTCGGCGTACCAACTGGAAAGCTCCTGGGGTTCATTGTCTCTAGTAGAGGTATTGAGGCTAATCCGGCCAAAATCCGAGCTTTGTAACAGTTGGCTACCCCTACAGACCTCAAACAAATCCAGAAGTTAACTTGATGTGTGGCGGCTCTAAGCCACTTTATCTCCCGCTTAGGAGAAAAGGCTTTACCCCTTTATCGCCTCCTTCGGCGCACCGAACACTTCGAGTGGACAGATGCGGCCACAGCCGGACTGGAAGAAATAAAAGCCATTTTGGCAACCAACCCAATCTTGGCCGCGCCAAACATCGGTGAACCAATGCTGTTGTACATTGCGGCAACTCATCAAGTTCTCAGCGCAGTGCTCATTGTCGAACGAGAAGCAGACGGACATAAATTCCCTCTTCAAAAGCCGGTATACTATGTATCCACTGTCCTCACTGCATGCAAATCATGGTACCCACATTATCAAAAGATAGCCTATGCGGTATTCATGGCATCTCGGAAGCTGCGACACTACTTTCAAGAGTGTTTGATTACAGTAGCCTCGGAAGTGCCACTTAAAGATATTATAAACAACTGCGACGCTACGTGCCAGATTGCCAAATGGGCCATCGAGCTCCTCCCGTTCGACATAACATACAAACCTCGACGAGCTATTAAGTCACAAGTATTGGCCGACTTCGTCGCCGAATGGACGGAGGCCGAATTCCCTAAATACTACGACGCATACTCCAATTGGATCATGCACTTCGACGGTTCTAAAATGCTGGCCGGTCTAGGGGCTGGCGTCGTCCTGACGGCTCCAACCGGAGATACCGTTCAGTAGGTATTATAAATACTGTACACAGACTCCAACAACGCAGCCGAATATGAAGCTCTATTGCATGGTCTTCGGATGGCAGTCTCCATGGGAATTCAATGCCTAGAGGTGCGCGGGGATTCAAACCTCGCAATATCCCAAATAAATGGAGACTTTGATGCCAAGGATCGGAAAAAGGCGGCCTATCGAAATGCCGTCCTTAAAATGTCAGCTCGGTTTGAGGGGCTCGAATTTCACCATGTGGCTTGGGAAAACAATCAGGCGGCCGATATCCTCGCCCGCATGGGTGCCAAACGCGATGTGGTCCCCCCCCCCCAACATATTTTTGGAGAAGCTGTTCAAGCCATCCGTAGTATGGGAAGGGGGCACTGGTAACAACAGCCCGGACCCGACCAAAATACCCGATACCGAACACTCTGACACAATCGGAGGCTCCGCCACCGAAATAACACCTTCAGCCCACATAATAATGGCCATAATTGCCCCATGGACAGAACCATTCCGGGCCTACCTAACTAGAAAGGAACTTCCAGAGGACCAAAATGAGGCACACTGCATAGTGCGGCGATTCAGGGCCTACAGGGTCCATGAGGGAGAATTGTACAAAAAAAGCACTACCGGAGTCCTTCAAAGGTGCATCTCCGAAGAGGAAGGGCGGAACCTTTTGGCAGAAATTTACGCCGGACTCGGTGGTCACCATGCCGTAGCCTGGGCTCTTGTAAGCAAGGCCTTCCGCACAGGATTCTATTGGCCAACGGTCCGGCAGATGCACAGGACTTGGTCGAACATTGCGCCGGTTGCCAGCTCTTTGCAAATCAAAGCCACATGCCACCCACCGCCCTCCAAACAATCCCCATTATGTGGCCCTTTGCGGTCTAGGGGCTTGACATGGTTGGACCCCTTAAAGGGGGAACCCACAAGAAAAAATACTTATTAGTCATGGTGGATAAATTCACCAAATGGATAGAGGCCAAACCTGTTAAAACAGCCAAATCTGGACCGGTGATAGACTTCATATCCGGGGTCGTACACCGTTATGACGTCCCCCACAGCATCATCACTGATAACGACATGAACTTCACTGCCGATGAGGTAAAACTCTGGTGCAGCAAAATGGGCATCAAGCTCTATTATGCCTCAGTCTATCACCCATAAACCAACGGCCAAGTGGAACGCGCGAACGGTCTTATAATGAGCGGCATTAAACCCAGGCTAGTGCGGTCCTTAACGGAGTCTAACACGCACTGGGTAGAGGAGCTCGACTCCGTACTCTAGGGGCTGCGGACCACGCCAAACCGTAGTACCGGATATACACCCTTCTTGATGGTGTACAGCGCAGAGGCAGTCTTGCCCTGTGACATAATTCATGACTCACCTTGAGTGCGCATGTACGAAGAAAGAGAAGCCGAGGTTGATCGGCAGGACAGTCTGGACACCTTGGAGGAAGAGCGTGACGTGGCAATAGCCCGTTCCGCATTTTATCAGCAACAGGCTCGCAGATACCAAAGCAGAGAAGTATGAGCCAAAACTTATAACATTGGCGAATTAGTTCTACGTCTGCCGGATAAGAAAAAGAACAAGCTCGGGCCAAAATGGGAAGGCCCCTTCATTATTGACCAAGTTCCGACCGGTGGAGCGTACCGACTGCGGGATGCATCGACTAATCAACTCGAGCTGAACCCATGGAACGCAGCCAGGCTCCGAAGATTCTACGCCTAGCGCCGGACCCTGTGTTCGTCCCTTTCCTCTATCCATTTTTTTATACATTATCTGTCTTGTTTTTCTTTCTTTCTTTTATTCTTTCTCCAGGACTTCAAAGGCCAACTTGCGCCTCGTTTGCATATTACAGATGCGCTAGCCGCACTCATCATACCTAGGGGCTTCTTTCACAGAAGCTTGATTATTTATTTGGGCCTCGTGCCCCGCACATGTGTTATGCTTCCACATGTACCTTTCTTCGCCATTATATGCATCGATATGACTTAAGTTTTGGCCAAGCTGGGTTCCCTGGCTCTTGTATTTATGCCCTATGTTCCCGTCAATTCGGCTAGGGCATAAGGGGAGCACCTCTGCGATTGTTACTGCCGGGTCAGCCGGATGTATACCTCAGACTGGGTGAAGCCGAAAGCTAGCGTTCTTAAGGGAATATTTGGTCGGCGAACAAAAGATGATTTTTATTTATTTTCCATATCTGCCCCCAGATGTTTTTTCCTGCGTTTCCTATCGCAGTCCGGACATGCACTTTAGGGCATGCTTACCTAGGAAAAGGAACCCTTGACGGAACTATTCTCCCTGGAAGATGTTTCTTACTACCCATGTAATATTACATAACTAGTTGGGCACTTGTCTGTTCAAGCACCAATGACCCCTATGCCTGGTCTCCACGCATACCCCGGTTCTTATATAACTGCAAGGGTATTCGGATACACTCCGGACTATCGGGTCCCGAGGTTGAAGCGAAAAGGTCGGCCATGAAAAATGATCTACAATCCGGCTAGAAGGCATTATACATGTCACTTTATTTACATAGTCATGCAGACTGACTAAATTCTTCCTCTATACCATCCAACAGGCAGTCTAGCCTACAATCCTATTGGGAATACTTTGCGGCTAATTCTACTTGCCCATAAACTAAGCTAACGGGGATCTCTTTTCCGTCAGGCCCCACAGGTCCGACCTCGGCCATGTGATTTGGGTCAGCCTTGGTGTATCGTGTCTTCACCATGGCCTAGGCTTCTCGGGCACCTTGCCGGCAGGCCGATATCTTCCATAATCGGAAGCGCCGCCATGCTCCCTTGAGCTTCTCCGTAAGCTCTGCAACACCTTCTGGTAGGGAGGTGGATGGCCACAAGGCCTGGGCAACACATTGCATCACCTGCCGAACTTGTTCATGTAGATGCGAGAGCTCGGATAGAAGATCACCCGCAGACCTGGGCATTTCCTCCGCGGGATGACCCGTCAGCATACCTACAGACATAACGCTGTTAGTCGGCTTCTTCGCCGAACTCCTTCAAAAGGATTCGTTCAAGCACATACTAAAAATGCCGCGCCGAAGCCGCTTTTTCTCCTTCTCAGAGTCTGCAAGCTGGGCTCGAACGTCTTTTAGTTCCACGCTCAGCTTGACATTGGCGTCTTGGTGATTGTTTTTCTCCCGCCTAACCTCAGTCAGCACGCGTTTGCCAGCCTCTAGCTGACGCACGACATGCTGGTCCCCCGAATTTTCTCCGGATTAATCTGCAAAATCTATTGTTAGATATGCAGCCACGCTGCACACTATATGGTAGCCATCATTTTTTAAAGTAAATGTTACCAGCGGGAGGCTTTTTCTGTTCCTGCAATGCGGCAACAGCGGCCCGCAGTTGGGTCTTGCATTCCTCCAGCTCCTGGGACAGCCTAGTATTCTTCTCTGTAAGAATCTACATATTAAAAGATGATCCTTAAATCGGTTTTGCTAACTGTTTCAAGTCTCAGGGGCTACTGATACATATAAATCGTCAGATTTACATACCCGTACATCCTTTACATACTGATCCGTGGCTCTGGCTAGACCATCTTGAGCAGCGCGGAGGTACGCCTCTTCGGAATTAAAGGCATCAAATGCCTCTAGTGCGAAACAAGCATCTCGGAGTATGGCTCGGCAGCGCCTATGATTCATGGCGCTTTCCACTTTTGAGTTAGTAGCGGATAATCTATCTGCATCCTCTGTAGGGGGATTATCCGGCGCCTGCCCCATATCGGCTTCCGCCTCCATGTCTGGTCCTGGCGCCGGACTGGTGGAGGCGTGATCAGCAACATCGCTGGACATATTCTGGCGAGTGTTTTTTCTATTAAAGAAACACGGGTGTCATTACATTTTGAGAAAGACGACAACCTCGGAGCAGGGTTTTTATACCTTTGCGCCGGTGTCTCCATCCTGACCGCCTTCCTTTTTGGCCTACTCGGCCTCGGTGCCTCATGTTGGCGAGTTGCTGCGGGTTCGGCAAGGCGTCTCGAATGCTTTCCCTATAAAAAAATTCCATGTGAATATGGTGGGTGAAGTGTCTAAAAGGGGATCCTACTTTTTGGAGTTGGGATTTTTTGGTTATTCTTACATGCGATGCAGGGAGCAGTCCGGGATAGTCGGCCGTAATGGCCACCATGGCATCGTCGCAGCTTAACTGATAGAACTGCCGGTCTATCAGTTACACGGAGATAACTGAATCTTTTTCAAGTCTGGAGTCGAGGGCCTGGTCAGGGTCCTTCGGTTGTGGAGAAGGGCTGCTGACCTCCTTTATGGCTTTTCGCAGTTCCTGCCGCAAATTGGCAAGGTGAATACTTACGACAAAAAATGCGGGAAAATGGAAGTAAGGGGATATAGCTTACCCAGCTTGGAGGGTTGTGCATGGAGAATCCATCCCGTGCCTTGATGCGGGTGAACTCCTCCTCCTCTCCCTTGAACAATTCGGCCAGAATTTTGGCTAATGCAGCAGCATCGCCCGAACCCTTAGGCCCGTAGCGGGTGGCGTCATCCGCCCCGTTGAAACACCACAAGGGGTGCCCACGGTATTGAAGTGGTTGCACTCCCCGCATTATACAAATCGACATAACTTCGGTTATTGTCAATCCTGACTGAGCTAGTGTCTTAATCCGGTTCATCAGATAGAGGACTTCTCTATCGTCTTCAGAGGAGCATTGTTGAACTGAGGAAGACCCCGCCGAACAGGGTCCGGAAGGGGAACGTCCTCCATATAAAACCATTCTGAAGGCCAGTCTTCGGACGGCTTCTTCGGGGTACCGGACAGGTATCCGGTATCGGCGATGCGCCATACTTCGGCTCCTCCCACTTGATAAAGTGATACCCTCTGTGTGTGAGGGACGAGGGAAAATAGCCTTTTCCACAGCTCGAAGTGAGCCTCGTAGCCCAGGAACAACTCGCAGAGAGCAACGTAGCCGGCGATATGTAGAATGGAGGCAGGGGTGAAATTGTGTAATTGGAGGCCGTAAAACTCCAGGAGCCCGGAGAGGAATGGATGAATTGGAAATCCGAGACCCCTTAGTGAGTAAGGAACAAGGCAGACTCGTTCCCCCATGGAGGGACAGGGAAAGTTCTCCGCTTGCTCCTCGCCATTGTAGGTGGCAAGCCCGGCTCGAACGGGCACCATATACGCCGGAGGGAGAAATCCCATGGTCTGCAGTTCGACCAATCGACTGTGTGGGACTGAACACCTCTCCCAATCACCGAGCTTAGGGCTACGGGGGCGGGAGGAGGAGCTGCGGAGGTCAGCCATGCTGGAATGGATCTTTTCGAAATGCGCTCTGATGGATTCTCGCTGAGGGGAAGATGGTGTGGATGGGATCTAAGAATCCATATCCCTTTAATAGACAATTTATTTATCTAGCTAGGGGGGCAAATGTAAGAATTCCCTGGCACCTCGTATTCGTTCGATGCACGAGAGATAGCCCTTATTGGGCACAAAAGCCAAGAGGATAAACATTTATGGGGCCGGATACTACTTTCAAACACTTGGAAATTGGAGAACAACCTGCCTTGCAATGCCGAAGACAATACTGCGCGTCGGACTCATCGTCATTGAAGCCTGGTTCGGGGGCTACTGAGGGAGTCCGGGATTAGGTGGTCTCCGGACAGCCGGACTTTTGGACTATGAAGATACAAGATTGAAGACTTCGTCTCGTGTCCGGATGGGACTCTACTTGGCGTGGAAGGCAAGCTAGGCAATACGGATATGTATATCTCCTCCTTTGTAACCAACCTTGTGTAACCCTAGCCCCTCCGGTATCTATATAAACCGGAGGGTTTTAGTCCGTAGAACGATATACAATCATACCATAGGATAGCTTCTAGGGTTTAGCCTCTCTGATCTCGTTGGTAGATCTACTCTTGTACTACCCATCTCATCAATATTAATCAAGCAGGACGTAGGGTTTTACCTCCATCAAGAGAGCCCGAACCTGGGTAAAACATCGTGTCCCCTACCTCCTATTACCATCCGCCTTAGATGCACAGTTTGGGACCCCCTACCCGAGATCCGCCAGTTTGACACCGACACCCCCCGTCCAAGCCGGAGCTACAACAGGCACGTTGAGGATAAACCAGCCGTGTCAAGTAGTGCACGTTGCCGTAACTCACCGCGAGGGCATAACTCGGCAGGTGGTGGTGCTAATGCGCAGGATGTGGTGGATCACAGTCGTGCACGTCGAGAAGCCGAGTTAGCGGCACAATATGCGGCTCGTCAGCATACTCCGGTTCATCCTACCACTTCAGTGGAGCCAGTTGTGATCTTCAGTTCTTTAGGAGTGTCGTGTCTCGCCCCCGCTTTGCGTAACGTATGACTGCCCAAGGATTTTATAGGCCCTCATAAGGTGCCCAATTACACTACCGATTTGCCTCCTGAGTCATGGGTTGAGAGTTATGAGATGGTGATGGAGATGCTGGATGTGGATGAAGCGGTGTGTGCTAAGTATTTCACCATGATGTTGGAGGGGACAGCTCGTACTTAGTTAAAGAGCTTATCTGCTAACTCTGTCGGGTCATGGGCTGAGTTAAAACACCGGTTTGTTCAGAATTTTAAAGACACTTGTAAGTAGCCTATGTCAATTGTGGACCTGGCCGCTTGTGTTCAAGAAGATGGGGAGTCTACAACCCATTGGGTGAAGGGAGTCTCGGCTATTCTGCATTCGTCAGACCGCATCAACGCGGATACAAAAAATTTGACGTTGGAAGGCAATTTCTGGTTTATGCCATTAAAACTGAAGTTAGGAAGGCTCAAACGTCATTGCAATGACATGTCAACCCTTATGGTCGCTTTAGTGAAATATGCCGATTCAGATAGTACCAAAGACCCTGAGTCTGAGGATGAAAAACCTGGGAAATGGAAAAAGAACGGCGGGGCCAAGGGGCAGCAGCATAATCCGGCAGGGCAGGGGAACAATGGTAAGCGCAAGGCAGACAACAGTTTGGACTCTGTGGCTAACACCAATGCTCAGGATAACGGTCAGTGTCGTAAGGGTAAACAGCCCCAAAGGGGTGGAGGGTCAGGCCCCAATCTTGAATGCCTGCTAAATCAGCCTTGTCCAAAACATGGATCAAAGGAGAGGCCAGCTTCGCATCTTTGGAAGGATTGTTTCATTACGTGGGAGTTCAAAAATTCCAATCAATTTCAATATGACAATGGCCCGCCTGGCGGTTCAGGAGGTGGTTTTCATGGCCCGAGTTATGGAGGTAACAGCTCTGGTTCAGGGTTCCAGGGCAATCAAACCGGGCATGGTAATCAAGGTAATCAGGGTACTCAGGGAGGTTATAACCATCAGGGGAATCAGCAACAGCAGCAGTCGGGTTATCAGAGCCATCCGAAGCAGTTGAATAGTGGGCAATATCATGTCTTCACCACTAGCATGTGTAAGCGTGATCAGAAGCTGCACAAAAGGGCCATGGATTCTATTGAACCGGCAGTGCCTCAGTATTTGCGCTGTTCTGAACAACCAATTTGATGGAGTCAAGAGGATCACCCACCCCGGGTTGATAATCCGGGTCATCTGGCCTTAGTGGTGGCACCTCAAGTTGGGGGGTATAAGTTCACTAAGGTGCTTATGGATGGGGGAACTAGTATCAATATCCTTTACTATGATACCTTCCGCCTCATGGGATTGACAGATAAGAATCTTAAATGGTCAAACACCGTTTTTCATGCTGTAGTGCCTGGTAAGTCTGCATATCCAGTGGGCAAGATAGGATGATCTTGACTCAAGGTCAGAAACATTGACTTTTGAGGTAGTGAAAATCAAGAGTCCATATCACGCCCTGTTTGGACGACCGGCTTATGCCAAGTTCATGGCAAGGCCGAGTTATGTTTATCTACAACTTAAGATGTCGGGTCATAAGGGGACCATCATAGTACATGGGAGCAGGAAGATTTCTTTGGAATGTGAAGAGGGTAATGCGGATTATGCGGAGTCGGTTTGTGCCATAGAGGAACTGAAGTTTTATAAGGATAAGGTTGATCCGGCAGACATGACTTCTTTGAAAAAACCAACTACGGAGCATGATCCGGCGTTGAAGTTTAAATCGGCTACAGACACTAAGATGGTTGATTTTGTTCCTGGCGATTCATCCAAGCAGTTCAGCATCAGCGCCAACCAGGATCCCAAATAGGAAAGCGCGCTCATCGAATTGATCCGTGAGAACCGGGACATCTTCGCATGGAAGCCTTCTGACATGCCAGGTGTACCGAGAGAACTCGCTGAGCACACACTTAATATAGATACTAAGTAAAAACCGGTCAGACAGTTTCTCCGCCGCTTCAACAAAGAAAGGCGTAAGGCTATTGGTGAAGAGGTAGCTCGGGTGTTGGCGGCAGGGTTTATAGTGGAGGTCTTTCACCCTAAGTGGTTGGCTAATCTGGTGCTGGTTCTTAAGAAAAATGGCACTTGGCGTATGTGTGTGGACTACACAGATTTGAACAAGGCTTGTCCAGCCGATCCCTTTGCCCTCCCTCGTATTGATCAGATTATTGATGCTACGGCGGGTTGTGATCGTTTGTGCGTTCTGGATGCTTACTCTAGTTATCATCAGATCAAAATGGCAGTTAAAGACCAGGAGAAGACAGCCTTTATAACTCCCTTTGGAGCCTTCTGCTATGTCTCCATGCCCTTTGGGCTCAAGAGTGTCCAGGCAACTCATCAGCGCTGTGTTCGGAATTGTCTTCATAAGCAGATTGGGCGCAATGTTCATGCATATGTGGATGATATTGTGGTGAAATCCACGAAGGAGGAAACCTTGATAGATTACTTGAAAGAGACCTTTGACAACCTACGGGTTTATAAGATGACGCTTAATCCGGACAAATGTGCCTTTGGTGTTCCGGCAGGCAAGCTCTTGGGTTTTCTGGTGTCTAACAGGGGCATTGAGGCTAATTCGGAAAAAATTCCAGCTATTACGTCCCTGGCTAAACCGGTGTGTATCAATAACGTTCAGCCTTTAGCAGGCCGGATTGCGGCTTTGAGCCGGTTTATCAGTCGTCTTGGGGAGAAAGCTATCCCTTTATATCAGATGTTAAAGAAAACAGATGATTTATTCTGGACCGACGTGGCTGATAAAACATTTGAGGATTTGAAGAGACAGTTAGCTGAACCGCCTTTCCTTGTGGCTCCGGTCGATAAAGAGCCTTTATTGCTATATGTGGCTGCTTATGCGCGGGCTGTTAGTGTGGCTATCGTTGTGGAGCGCAAGGAGGCTGGAAAGGAGTATCCAGTTCAATGCCGGTTTATTATATCAGTGAGCTTCTTATTGAATCAAAGCAGAGGTATCCGCATTGGCAAAAGCTAGTGTATGGAGTTTTATGCCAAGCCGGAAGCTCAAGCACTATTTTCAGGGTCATCCTATCACAGTGGTTAGTTCAGCCCCTTTGGGAGATATCACCCAAAACAGAGAGGCGACTGGCCGGATTGCTAAGTGGGCTATTGAGCTTGGACCTCACGGGCTCAAATATACACCTCGCACAGCGATCAAGTCTGAAGCACTCGTGGACTTCATCAATGATTGGATAGAGTTGCAGGCGCTAGAGGAAAAGCCCGATAACACTTATTGGATTATTCACTTTGATGGGTGCAGGCAATTGGAGGGCTCGGGGGCTGGAGTCATCTTAACTTCCCCATGAGGTGACAAGTTTTGTTATGTTCTCCGCTTAATGTTCCCTTGTACTAACACGGTCTGCAGGTGGCTAAGGAGATGAACATAAGCCGGGTTAAGTGCTTCGGTGATTCGGACCTGGTGGCTCAGCAGGTATCTGGCACTTGGGATTCTAAGGATCCGCTCATGGCTACGCATCGACGGGAGGTGGAAATAGTGGCTGGTCATTTCAAAGGTTATCAAGTGGACCATATAGACCGGCGAAAGAATGAAGCGGCGGATGCTTTAAGTCGTCTAGGCTCTCAGCGTAAACCGGTGCCACCTAATGTGTTCCTCGACGTACTTCATAATCCGTCGGTCAAGATACCCATGGAGGAAGAGTTGGCTATCCCTAACCCGGAGGCCCAGTTGGTGGCGGCTTTGCATGTTATACCGGATTGGATAGTCCCGTACCAGGCTTACATGAACCGGGGCGAGTTACCGGAGGATGAAATTTGGCCCGTCAGATAATCCGGCAATCCAAGTCAGTGACCATTATTAACGGGGAGGTACATCGTTCCAGTGTCACAGGAGCAATTCACCGTTGTTTCTCTCCTCAAGAGGGTTGTGAGATTTTGCGAGAAATCCACGTAGGAGATTGTGCTCACCACGCCGGTTCAAAATCCTTGGTGGCTAAGGCTTTTCGTCATGGCTTCTACTGGTTGACGGCTCATGCTGATGCTGAGGATTTAGTAAAAAGGTGTGACAGTTGTAGGAAATTTGCACGCCGCGCTCATGTTCTGGCTCATGATTTGAGAATGATTCCAATCACTTGGCCGTTTGGAACTTGGGGGCTCGATATGGTTGGACCTTTTAAGAGATCCAAGGACAAAAAGACCCACCTGTTGGTAGCAGTTGACAAGTTTACCAAGTGGGTAGAGGAAGAGCCAGTCAGTAAGTGTGATGCAGCCACGGCGGTTCAATTCATCAAAAAGGTGATATTCCGGTTTGGTTTTCCACACAGTATTATAACTGATAATGGTACTAATCTGTCCAATGGTGATATGGAGGAATTTTGTCAATGTGAGCACATCCGGCTTCATATAGCGTCAGTGGCTCACCCTCAGTCTAATGGTCAAGAAGAGAGGGCAACTCAAGAAATTCTGAGAGGTACCAAACCTCGTCTTATGGTTCCTTTAAAGCGGACGCCGGGTTGTTGGGTGGAGGAGTTACCTCCTTTGTTATGGAGTATCAACACCACACCAAATAGATCTATGTCTTACACGCCTTTCTTCATGGTTTACGGAGCAGAGGCGGTTCTCCCTAGTGACATCCGTCATGACTCACCCCGTGTGGCGGCTTACGTGGAAGCTGAAAATGAGAAGGCACGTCAGGACTCACTGGACCTGTTAGATGAGGAGCGTAATCTTGCAGCAGCACAGTCGGCGATTTATCAACAAGATGTCCGACGTTATCACAGCTGCCGGGTTAAGACTAGAACCTTTCAAGAAGGCGATTTGGTGCTCCGGCTCATTCAGGATCAAACTGATATGCACAAGTTATCCCCACCTTGGGAAGGACCTTTTGTGGTCAGCAAAGACCAGCACAACGGGTCATACTACCTTATCGATGTTCGAGAGCACAAAGACTCACGCAAATCGGAGGAGGAGACCCAGCGGCCATGGAACATAGCTCTTCTTCAGCCTTACTATACTTGAGCCACAGGATCTTTTTCTGTACATACTTATGACAATGTATATATTATATAATAAACCAGAGCCTCATCTAAAGCGGGGTCTCTGTTCTTTTTACATCATGTCTGGTTCTATGGGGGCTTCTACTTACAAAGCGGAGTTTTATTCACCCGGCCTATAAAGCCACACAGATATAGAAGAAAATCACTAGGGGGCTTGGTCGTACCCGAACCATAGCTACACCTCTTGATCGGTTTAAGACCAAAAAAGGGAAATCACTAGGGGGCTTGGTTGTATTTACACCATGGCTACACCTTTTGATAGGCTTAAAATCCAAAAGGAAATTATGTGGAACCAAAGAGAGTCTGTTGCATATAGCGCAACTCAAACATAGGTAACCACTTAGCATAGCTCAAATATTACTTGGGGGCTCCTTGCTTCTCAAAGAACAAACGAGCTGGCACCCTTGTAATAGGCTATCAAGCCAGGCTTGGAAGCCAGGTGTATTCACCTAAAACCCTGGGTTATCCTGCCTCTTTAACTAAGCCACTCTGTCCAGGTAAACCTGGTATAACCCATCGAACGTTTGACAAGTCAATCTCTTAGACCCTGAACTTGTCAAAGTTAAAACGGTGATTGGTTAAAGATTGTGGTCCATCTTAAAAGGCTTTGCAAAATGGTTTAACTCAACGGCCTGGCAGCCCATGAAAAGCCTCGATTTAGGGCCTGGCAGCCCATGAAAAGCCTTGCATATTCCTTTTGGATTTGCTGTTTTTAAACATCTTTTGATCAGGGATTCATGAGTATTTTCTGATAAACCGGTGTTCATTACAAACCGGCGTGTCTTTCAACGCTCAGTTGTCAGTACATGATTAGTTTTAAACCGGCAGTAAGTTGATCCGCTCTGTTTGACTAAATGTCACCAGCATTATATGAACAAATCGGTGGCTATTATAGCCCGATATGGTTTTTATATGAACCGGCAAGAGGGCAAGGAGTCATCAACACTCCAGATTGGTGTGTTCACCCTTCCCATACCAACGGATGGACAGCTAACAAGATAGATCACATGTACCATCTATTTAATATCTAGTTATTACAATCCTGGTTATCCATCCAATTTGTGGAAATATTTTGGGCATCATGACCCGTCGAGTGGTAAACCGGTAGGATACTTCCAGATTTCTTGTGTGCGGGAAAAAGTTGAGAAAAGAAACTAGGGATTATGCATATAAGAGCTCAAAGGCATGGCGAGTTATCACTGTCAAGCAAAACAAACATGCTCGATGGCATAACAGAAAAAGGTGTTCAGGCTATCCTATTACAAGGTACTTTAAACAGCCCAAATTGAATAATTGTTTTAAAGAGTGGAAGACTGCAAGTGGTAAGATGGCCTCCAGTTTATGATTCCTCATTTGGACAGCTTGACGATCGAGGATCATCTTGAGTGGTCACATTCTCTTCATCTCTACCTAGTCGCTGGAAGTCAATCGTTGACCAATAGATTCATGTTAAGGCTTGAAAAATAGCTTCTTCATGAATAAGGGTGGAAGGATCGATGTCAGGAGCGTAAGTGTGCTTACGGATTGGAAGCACAAGATCTTCCACATTGTGAATCAGCGCGGGCTGTCTTTTCCCTTCAGCATCGTAAACTGGTTGAAAATGAGATAGATCTATGTCATCCGCCAATTTGCTTGCTATAGGCCACATCTCTTTTGTCAACCTCCAAAGATCATCGTTGTTGAAGTCGGTGCCATCTTCCTTCACGCTGGGGTAGCCTCGGCCGATATCTGCCGGTTCAAGATCGGGAATCCACGCCTTGGCCCGGATTAGCATGGTCAGCTTACCTGACCTTGCGGCTAATCTCTTCAGTTCATCCAACCGGGCAAGCAGCATAGCCAACTTTTCGATGGTTTCTTTGATCAGTGTTGGCGGAGGCCTGTTATAAGCTACAGTGCAAATGGCCCGCTGGGTTCCAGAATATAGCTGTTCTATCAAAGTATAGGCCGCTTTAAGCTTCATCCACATATCGGAGCCCAGATGGGTAATGTGGGACCCTATCATGACAAAGCATTAGTAAGCCGGTTTTTGCTAAGATATTATGGATTGGAAAAACTTCATATAAAGATACTTACCAAAGACAGCAGAGGTCACGGCATTAATCTGCCGTTTTAACCCGATCAGTTCTTCAACCACCGGTTTCAGGGCTGCTTCTGCGTCTTTGGCCTTCTTTGTTAAACCGGCCTTTTCCATTTCCCACTCTGCACGCTCTTTGTTAAAGGTCTCTTTCAGCCTTTCCATGGCTGCTAAGAAATTGGTCAACTCTTCCTTGGCCTTGGAAGCCTCTGCTTGCTGAGATTTGACGTTCTCCTGAAGGTCAGCGGTTTGAGCAACCCTTTTACTCAGCTCGGCCTACAACGGCAAGATATATCAAACAATGAGATATGTATATTTGATGTACCAAGCGTATAACAAGTTATGCACTTTGTACTTGGGGGCTAATGCCTATTTGTTCTATCATCAAAAAAATTATTTGAAAGTCTCAAGTACAATGCAAGCATTATCCTTGACACCTGGGGGATAATGTACATCTGTTCAAATGGAGACATGGATTAAAGACCCGGTTCAGCTTGGAAAGATAAACTGGCCCTTGGGTACTACACAGGAGAAAACTACAAGAATATAATGACCATGTCTGGTTTACTTCAAAAGATCAGTTGGTATATGGAGGACAAGTTTGCAAGAGTTAAGGTCTTATAAAGTCCCGGTTTATGATTGCCATCATAAATCGGCCCTTGGGGGCTACTTGGGTTGGTACTTGTACATTGGATTTAAGAAAGGAAAAGTGATGAAAATACCTCATAGCGCTCCTTCATCAGGTTCACCAAACCAACTTCATAATCACAGTTTGAATGCAAACGGTTTAAGAAAACCGGAGTGGAGTTCTTGAGCACTGAGATGGGCGTAGCTTGACAAGTCAGTGCTCCATTTGCCTTTTTCCATGGCAGCATGCTCTTCCTTGGCACTATGTTTCGCCAATATAACAGGATGGCCAGGAGAGGTGTGACTCATACCGGTAATGATAACCTCGCCTTCTTTGTCTCTAGCAGCCTTTCCTGGAGTTGATGGAATGTCAGTAGTTCTTACTGGACTTGAAGGTTTGTCAGCAGCCCGGATTGGACTTGTCGGTTCACCATCTGGTACAGCAGTTTCAACTTCTGCTGGTTCATCAATGTTATGATCTGGAGGGGGCGGTTCATCAAATGTGGCTTCAGTGTTTGGACCCTCCGGTTCTACAGTCTGTTCCGGTTCAATAGCCACATGATCTTCGGGCGGGTTATTCACCCGAGCCTTCTTACTAGGTCTGGCTTTGGCTCTAAACAGAACAAGGTACAAAGGTTAGCACAACATATAAAGTATGAAACATCAAAAGAAAGGGGTGAAAAACTTACCCAGCTATGGTCTTGAGAGGCGGGAGTTGGGTCGCTGCTGACTCAACAGAAGATGAAGGAGGTGTCACCTGAGAATTCGAATCAGACGGATTAAGAGGTTGTCGGAAATAGCCTGCCTTGGGATAAGAAGTGTCAGAAGTGGACCTTAGATCAGCGCTTTCGAACCGGGGTGTCTGGTAAACCGGTTGAAGTGACCTTTTGGCCGCTGTGCCGGGTTGTGCGGCGAGCCTCGTGCTGCTGTTTCTTCAAAATAAATGTTGGATCCAAGTGAGCAAGAGGATGAGAAAAGCTTACTTTCTGGACCGCTTGACGGATTTTTGGTGTTGGCAGAGAGTCTGAACCAGAGGAAAGGATAATTACCTCTGCATCGTCAGCCTGGCTGCCCTGAACGTCCTCCTGATAAGTATCATTGTCAATGAGATGCATGAAAAGTGAACCAAGTGAATCAAGTTCTACCTCAACTTCCGGTTCATCCGGGTTGTCATCCAGCTCCATACTGATGTGTGCAAGTGCCTTCCTCTTTGTGGTTTTCTGGACGGCTTTGGTTTTAGGACGGGAAGTTTTTGCTGCTTTTTCTTGAGGCTTCTTCTTCCACAACGGATCATCACCCTGTTTAAAAATAAGCAGAAGGGTATTCAAAGATTGGATAGTCTAAAGGTATCAAGTGTAAAGTGGAAAACAATACTTATAGCGGGCAGTTTGTTCTGCATGTAAAAATGATCTAATTCGGTTTGGCGACAAACAGCTTCCGGTTCGTTCAAAATTTTCTTAACAACTTCAGTGACTTCTTCATCTGTTAGCTGGATATTGATATGATGTTGGGAGTCTTCTACTTCACCAGTATACTCGCACATTAAGCCAGAACGGCAAATTAACGGCAAGATACTCCGGGATATCCAGCAACGGACAAAGTCTACACCGGTTAAACTGTTGGCTAGGAAGGCTCTCATCTTGCCGGGTTGAGGTGCGTATTGGGCCCGTTCCTGGGCACTTAGCCGTTGTGGAAGTGGATGAGTATTGGCAAGCCGGTGGGCATGGTAACCCGGCAGAGGATTCTCATCTTCAGGGGAGGTTTCTTTACAGTAGAACCAAGTTTGATTCCACTCTTTGGGGTGACTGTACAGCTTGGCATGAGGAAATTCAACCTCTTTTCTTTTCTGAATGGAGATGCCACCAAGTTCAGTATTGGGTCCATCTACAAATTCAGTGCGCCGGTTCAGATGAAAGAAGTCCCGGAACAGCTCGACAGTTGGCTCTTCTTGTAGGTATGCTTCACAGAAAACTTGAAAGTTGCATATATTGGATACCGAGTTGGGTCCAATATCTTGAGGGTGGAGTTGAAGGCTGTCAAGTACATCCCGAAAAAACTTTGATCCGGGCGGTTTGAAACCACGGCCTATGTGATCAACAAACACCACTACCTCACCCTGTTTAGGGGTGGGAGGATTTTCCGATCCAGGAACTCGCCAGCGGATTTCATTCTTCTTTGGTAAGGTGCCGATCTTGACCATTCCATTCAGTTGCTCCTCTGTAACCCGGGAGGGGACCCAGTTGCAGGAATAAAATTGCTTGGCCATTGCAAGCGAAAAGCTGGAAGGAAAATAATGCCGGTTTACAATTCATTCATGGCGATGCATAAGGTGCAATAGGACAAAATTATCCAAGTATGTGAAATTGGTAAACCGGAGGCTGATACAATTATGAATGACAATGAATGAACACATGCAGAGATATATACATATTGTCAAACCGGAGTATAAAAATTGGCGGTTTACAGGGGACTAATGGTACCTGCCGGATTATCATAATTTAAAATTTTAAACCGCCCATATTGGTGTAAAGGGTATAGATCTAAAATTGGCTAAGTGAGGAAAAACAGATTTCGCAAAGATCACATTTGCGTTTCCGATCTACCACAGGTCAGGAAAGCAAAAATATTTAGACCTAAAAAGGTTGGTCCCGAAGTGGTTCGCAAAAAGTCCAAATCGGTTTTTATGCGCATTAGGGTTTGTTTTGATAGCAAAGACAAGGAATGCTATAGCTACCACATGGGATGCATCAAGTTTAAGGTTTTTCATCTATGGACTGAAGAGGAACAGGGAAGAACAGTGCCGGAGCTTTGATGATCTTTGATGAACATTGAAACCCTAGATAGATCTATAGAGGAGGAAAGGGGAAGACTTACAGCGGCTGTTGAAGCTGCGGAGGTATGCCGCGACTCTTTGGTGCGATTAGGTCGATGCTGCGGCCAAAGGAGATGCAGAGGCGGAGCTCGGTGACGGCGGCGGCGCTCGGGTGCAGGAGTGTCCGGACGAGGAAGAAGAAGAGAAGAGACAGAGGGGAAAAAAGGAAATGACCCTTGGCCCTATTTATAAGGTAAAGGGGGAGGTGACATGTGCGAGAATCAAGGAGCCGGAATATTGATACCTAACAGGAGCGGTCGCGTCGATTGTTGGAGGCTCATTAACTGAAGGTGAGATGTATCATTTTTAAATAACAAGATGATGTCATGGCGACTTATCATGATCCTAGAGTATGACGTCATGGCGGTTTATAAGATCAAGGTGAAGATGCAAAGGAGGAATTTTTCCAAGTGTTGATGATTGACATGAACAAGTTCGAATGAATCTGGGGCCAAATGTTGGGGATATTACTACTAGACGTAAACCGGCCAGGAGTAGCCAGATTAACTCTATAGAGATTAGAAGCCCATGAAGACATAAGGATGGTGACGCTTTATGAAGGCCCAAGGCCCAGAGGCGGATTAAAGCCTATAGATGTAAACCGACTTTCTTATGTAACTTGCATTGTAAGATAGGAAGGATAGAGACCGAGCCGGACACGTTTATGATCCGGCCTCAGGAACTCTGCAAACCGGCGGGCGTCGACCTATGTATATAAAGGGATGACCCGGCAGCGTTTTGAGGACGACAGACAACAACTCGAGAGCCAGGAAAAGCGGATTTGTTCCCTGGTCATCGAAAACCTAGCAATAACCAACACAACTAGACGGTGGCTTTTACCTTCATTGAAGGGGCCGAACTAGTACAAAATCGTCGTGTCCCTTGTTTGGTTTAACCCCTTTAAGCTAACCTATAGCAATGGCTCCACGACTAAGTCCATTCACGAGGACATCTGCCATGACAAAACCACGACAACCATGTTGTCAGGGAACATGGCAGGATGATCACGCATGAACTGAAGATCCAGGTATTTATGAGGAGTAAGTCCACAACCTTGGACGAAGCTAGAGTAAAGATCTTGCTGCATGGGAGTTCAGAAACGAGGATCCTTGGCACCAGCCACTATCTCAAATGGGTTGTTTTCCTGTCGGAACTCAAGATATGGACCATCCCCCACGATGGTGAAGTCGTGTGTGAGGCGGTCCCCGCTGAAAGGAAGCTCCATTGAGATGCGACGACCATGAACCATGGACATCGCAGCACCATTGACTTGAGGCACAGGGGCCATCCTAGTGCCTGGCTTCGACTGACCAACAGAGCATCTTGGCGCAATATCCAGTTCTTCCTCCCCAACATAGTCTGCATCGTCCGGATCAAAAACCGACGGACTCGGAGATGGTGCCTGACGGTGTCCTGGACTAGGGCGTACTCACCACTTCATCTCCCAGTCAGTTAGATTGGGCCAAGGACCCCCATGGCCGTATACTCATGGGCCAGTTTGGACAGCTGCCGCACACAAGGAAGATTCCACAAGACTTGGTGGTCAAGACAAGGACTCCCCCCACCGGCGTATTCGACCAGGACTCTTGTTATCTTAGGCCTTTGGTGCATTATATAAACGAGGGCCAGGCTAGTCGATAGATATACAAAACAATCATAATCATAGGCTAGCTTCTAGGGTTTAGCCTCTATGATCTCGTGGTAGATCAACTCTTGTAATACTCATATCATCAAGATCAATCAAGTAGGAAGTAGGGTATTACCTCCATCGAGAGGGCCCGAACCTGGGTAAACATCGTGTCCCTTGTCTCCTATTACCATCGACCTTAGATGCACAGTTTGGGACCCCTACCCGAGATCCGCCGGTTTTGACACCGACATTGGTCCTTTCATTGAGAGTTCCGGTGTGTGATCAGAAAAAGGATCGATGGCTCGTCTGCAGATCAACCGCGATGTCGGCATCTTCGTCGCCGGCTAACTTGTCACGTTGGCTCGATCAAGGACTGTGCTCCATCTCTGATCGTCATGTTCGGATGAGGGCCTTCATCAACATCAACTCCGATCTCTATCAAGATAATGGAGGAATCATCCATGGAGCTCGGTGGCTCAACGTCAACATTGCCCTCGGGCGACCGCGTTGTTTTTCCGAATAGAGAACTTGTATCCGCTGCCACCTCCTCTTAGAGTATCTCTTTGACGATCCCTTTGCTGCGATTGTGCGGAATTGAGTCTACAACAACCATGCAAAATTTCGTCGAGTTCCGATGAAGGAATCTTCGGCAATCTACGATATACCGGAGCCCTGTCAAATCTGGAAGGGAATCTAGACGAGTTTAGGGCATGGTCTCCAGCACCTAGCTCGGACGTCCTTTGGAAGATCCAACCGTTGATCAGCTACGGAATTCCTATATCTAACACCCCTCAAAATTTAAGCTCGATCCGACCGTCCAAACTCCGGGAACGTTCCGATTAGTGCATCACTTTTCGGGTCTGTTTTCTGCGCGAATACGGATCCGACCCGAATTCATGTTTCTTTATGAACGTGATATGGGACAACCTTCTTAAAGGAATTTTCTCCCAGGGTATTCTGCGTTGTTTTTAAACACGTGCCCATAAAATTTTAAGCCTCCTCTGAGGTAATCTTCACTATCATGCTGGTGTCAAACCAGTCCGGCAATACTGCTTCACGGCTACCGACCTGTGCTAGACATGTCGTCGCCTTTTGAGCCGAGCTCAACTTCTTCGGATCATCATCTCGGCGAGCGAACAAGATTTCAGAATCACCAAGGATAAATCATCACCAACATCGTCGCCCCACGGAATACACAGAGCGGGAACACACGCATTGTAGGCGTTCTGGGAACGGGGGTCCCCAGACTTGCCTGCCTGCGGCCTGCGGCGTGGCTCAAAGGGGGCCCGGCATGGCCCATCATCATCAACACAAGATTCAAGACCCTCGAGAGGGGCCAAGCCTCGCGGGGCGGACGACACGGTGCATCCTCAGGCGCAGCCTCCTCAGGCTGGCTCGGGAGGAGGCGGAGAAATCAAGGCGGGGTACCTCGCGAGGTGCCCATGACGATCGAGGGTGCCAGGCGGGCGCCAGCACGCGCAGCGTGCTTCTTTCCTCTTTGGTGCAAAGGAGGCAAGCGCAGCCGCGGAGTACCCAGGCATCAGGCAAAGGTTGCCATTTCGGTGCAACGAGACCAAGACCAAGCGGACTTCGAGACGGAGGTCACCATTTAGCCCAGCACGGCGTCACCGCAGAGTCTTTCGCAGGCGAAGACCAACTTTAGTCAGGATAAGTGTACTTGCTGTCCCCCTTCAAATTAGCCCGCCATTGTTGGCGCCCTTCCCGCTCAATATTTGGGAAGAGGCCTAGGGCCTTTGCCTATAAATAGGACTAGCCACCCCAGGCTAGAGGCATCCGAAAAGGGGGGCGAGGAAAAGAGAGAGAGAGAGAGAGAGAGAGAGAGAGAGAGAGAGAGAAGGGTGACTGAACTCCTCCTAGCAGTTCATTGCCCCGGCCAAGAATAGACCCTTGCGAGGCTGTTCTTCCTTGTATTGTTCATCATCACCAGCCCTAGGAGGCAATCCACCAACCACACACTGGAGTAGGGTATTACACCACAATGGTGGCCCGAACCAGTATAAATCTTGTGTCTCTCCTGCAATTCTTTTAGTAGTTTAGATCTTTGTGAGACGTGGAGGTAGAGGGCATGATCTCCACGCACACCCAGTGTTCGAACCTTAAGGGTCTGCCGGAAGCCGTGATCCGACATTTGGCGCGCCAGGTAGGGGTGCGCCAGAATCTGTCCTCCACCACTCCGTTCTCCTCCGACCGTCGCGTCCATGTCCGACGCTCGTCGGGCCCGTGCCGAGCGCCGAGCCGCCATCGCTTCTCGCGTCGCCCAGACGGCCCCCGTCGGTGGGCGTCCTCGTCGTTCCCCGTCGCCCTCCGTCAACGCCGCCACCGGCCCGGCGGGGGGCGAGCAGCAAGCGTCGTCTCAGCATCCATCCGTGCGCCAAGACGGCCGCACCGCTACTCCATCACTCGCACCAGCTGGTTCTTCGTCCCGCGCACTCCGCGCACCCTTGGAGGCTCGAGCTGCGCTCCTCGCGACAAACGAGCTCCTGCGCTACCGCCCCGTCGACGACGTCTACGAAGAGTGGCTCGACCGCGTCACTGAGCTTGTCCGCGCTGCAGGGGGCTCTTCCGCGCCGTCCGTTCCACTGCGTCACACCACGCCCCGCGCGGGCAACGAAGCTCCAGAGGCGCACCAACCGCCTCCTCTCCAAGAAGATGCCATGGCTCCAAGGCGCATGGCCCCTGGGCCGAACCCGCTCCGTCAAGTGCCAGCGCAACAAGAACGGAGCTGCCAAGAAGTCCCTCGCCCGCAAGAAGCTGCCCGGGCGCTCCCTGCTCCGGCACGCCGCGACCTTGCTCCAACTCCGGCACGCCAAACCCCCGCTCTGCTCCTAGCTGCAGTGCATGGGGACCCTCAAGACCAAGCTCTCCTCCAGCCGAAGCCTTTCGTGGCCACCGCAGGCTGCCGTGCGTACACCACTGAGCTGCGCAGCGTCGCGTGGCTCGACAAGTTCAAGCCAGACCTGCCTCCTCCCTACGACGACACAACTGATCCTGCAGAGTTCCTCCAGCTCTATCAGCTGGGCATCGAGGCTGCCAGCGGGGATGAAAAGGTCATGGCGAACTGGTTCCCCATGGCGCTCAAGGAAGGAGCTCGCACCTGGCTCCTGAATCTGGCTCCAGGCACGATCTCCTCCTAGGATCAGATGCGCACCCGCTTCATCGCCAACTTCCAAGGTACTCGCGACCGGCCACCCGCCGTGAGCGACATGCGCCGCATTAAGAAACAACCTGGGGAGACCCTGCAAAAGTACATCCAGCGCTTCAATAGCGCGCGCCTCAAGATCCCCAAGGTGTCCGAGGAAGCCATCATCTTGGCCTTCTCCGATGGCGTGTGCAACGTCAAGATGAAGGAGGAGCTGGCGATGCATGAAGACCTCTGCACCTCCCTAGAGCTGTTCAACCTGGCGAACAAGTGCGCCAGGGCTGAGGAGGGACGTCTCTTCCTCCTCGACCTCCCTGCCGCGGACCCAGAAGAGAAGAAGCCCAAGGCCAAGGACGTGAAGCGCAAGGGGGCTGCCGTACTCGCCGCAGAACCAGACACCAAGCGGGGCAAGGATCTGCCCGAATCCTCCAGGGGCAGCCGGGACTGTGTGTACCACGACCTCCACACCCACAACACCAACGAATGTCAAGAACTCCGCACCATGCGAGAAGGAAGGATCGTCCGTCGCCCTGACCGTGCTGACCGGGGCTACGGCCGAGGAGGAGGAAGAAACCCGGGACGCTGGGAAGATCGCGGCCCGCGCCAGGGGTGGCGCGACCAGCCTCGCGAGGGAGGCTGGAGGGATCAGCCTCGTGAGGATCGCCCTCATGGCAACGCAGGCCTACCTCCGCTGCCGCCTCAGCCAAGGAGGAACGAAAACCGCCATCAAGACGAGGGGGCTGGGGGCTTCCAAGAGCCGCGCGCAATCGCCTGCATCCTTGGCGGATCTCAAGCCCCAGCCTCTCACGTATCTTCAAGCAGTTTGCCCGCGAAGTGAATGCAGTTCTCCCCAAGCTCGAAGCCACGCGCCCCCTCAGGTGGTCGTGATGCGCCATCATGTTCAGCTCAGTAGACTAGCTCAAGTGTGCGGCCACGGCAGTAGTCCTCCCGATGCTTTGCTCCCCAGTCATCAGCAATGTACTAGTCACCAAGACCCTCATCGATGGTGGGGCAGGGCTCAGCGTCTTGTCCGTGGAAACATTCAACAATCTCCAAGTGCCCTATGACCAGCTTCAGCCAACCAAGCCCTTCTTCGGAGTCACCGACGGCTCCACGGTCCAGATTGGGCAGGTCCGCCTCCCTGTCACCTTCGGGGCACGCAGCAACTACCGCACCGAGCTCATCGACTTCGACGTCGCCCACATCCGCCTGTTGTACAACGCCATCCTCGGGTACCCAGCTCTAGCCAAGTTCATGGCCGTGACTCACCACGGCTACAACGTCCTCAAGATGCCAGGAAGTGGCGGCGTCATCACGGTGCCCCGTGAAGAGAAGGATGCAGTGTGTTCCCTGGAGCGAGCCTTTCAGGCCGCGTCGCTAGAAGACCCAGATTGCGGAAGCAGGAGGCTTCCTAAGACCACCCCCAAGAAGAAGAAGACGTCGTCAGGCTCAGCCCCTTAGGAGGCAGGCCCTTCAGGGCCCGTGTCAGCCCAGGGGGACCCCCCATCCATCGCGTAGTAAAGCGCGCCCGGCGCCCTCCTCAGGTAGGGCTCGGGGGCTCTCACCTGGAGGGCCACCGACCTAGCCAGGGTCACGAGGGAGGTGCTTGGGCACCGTGTGGAGGCGTGCTTTGAAGCACGTTTCCCTCGAGAAGGAGCCAGGCAAGGAAGGTCAGACCAGTAGGAGTTCATTAACAAGGCCATTCAAGAACTACAGGAGTCAAGGATCATGAGAGGTTGCCGCCGTCTACCAGCTGTGGTTCCACATCCAGGCGAGGATGGTGGGCTGCGCGTCTGTGTCGACGTACCATGACTCAATCAGATCGCCATGACGGAGCGTCTCTGGCCCTCGCGTGTGGGGCACTGCGGAGGTCCACCCCACAGCTATGTTCACATGCCTTGCGGCCTGCCGAGCATGGCTGCGGCATTCCAGCGCCTCATGAGGGGCATCATGGAGGCTCAGGAAGACAGGCGTTCCGCGGCCCTGGCTAAGATGAAGACAGCTCGCGAGGAGTCACCAGTGCCTCCGGAGCCTCCTGAGGCCCCGGGGCCTGGGGGCTCGTGAGGATCAGCTTCCGCAGCCCACCGAGTCTGCTGCACCAACGCCACTTCGCCGACGACATCCTCAGGTGACATCTTTCAAGCTTCATTCCCAGCTGGGAGCACCCTCCCAGGGTTGCATCACTCCCAGGCCACGTGGGTCCGTCCCTGCGGCATGTACCCCCTTTTACTTTTCGGTCGTTAGTTTGCCTTGTTGGGGGCGCCCCTCGGGTTGCATCATCCCCAAGCCGCTCGGGTTAGGCCCAGCGGCGTGTATCCCCCTCGCGTTTATTTCCAACTATGCATTTGCCTATCATGCTTGATTGCTTGATGCCTGTCCGCGGCATCCCTTCTTCTCCATGTCGGCCACTTGCCCGTTAAAGGGGGGGTGCCTGAGCATCGAGACTCAGGGCTCTTACTGGCTCTCCAGCCCTCACCCTCTAGCCTTGTCCACGGCATCGCGACCTGGCATACCAGCGACGGCTGAGACAAGCTCGAGGGTCGGGACCCGAGGACGTAGAGTACCGGCATCTAACCAAATTTTGCAGGGACACATCTCAAGATACGGCCCAGTGCCAGGTGCAACCCGCCTAGAGGTAGGGCCTCGTGAGTCCCGCGCTGGCTCATGGGTGCCCTGAAACACCTCACCTACTCCAACCAGCGAGCTCTTGAGCGACTAACGATCGACTAATGACTGCCATGGCAACCCCATCTTCTTTCTGTGATGAACCTGCAGGATCCTTGGAGGGAACTGCGCTAGCCAAGGCCCTCATGGAGTTCCCTTCACCCTCGCTCGCGCGAACCGCTTGCACGTTAAAGGGGGGTGCCTGAGAATCGCGACTCAGGGCTCTTACTGGCTCTCCAGCCCTCACCCTCTGGCCTTGTCCATGGCATCGCGACCTGGCACACCAGCGACGGCTGAGACCAGCTCGAGGGCCGGGACCCGAGGACGTAGAGCAGAAAGGGGAGCAGAGGCCAGGGAGAAAGGGCGCGTGAGGACCTCGCCGAGCAACTCCATCCCAACTACCCCACGGACCCGACGATGCGCTGGGGGCGATCCTCGATGCTCAAGATAAGTCACCATCCAAAGCACTGGCTACCGTGGCACTACCCCCGCACCTAAAGCAATTCCGTGCTAGCGACGTTGCTTCCCTTTCTCACCAAACGACGGCTGCTCGGGCGCCAAAGGGGACCTCCTGAGCATCGTGACTCAGGGGCTCTTACCGGACCCCGGGTCGCTCACCTCCTGGCCTTGACCACGGCATCGCGACCTGGCATACCAGCGACGGCTGACGCCGCCTTGGGACTGGGACCTGTCGACGCAGAGCACCAAGCCCTCGCGAGGTTCGAAAGGGAGAACTAAGCTAAGACGAAATCAACAACTCACACAGCTCTGCGGCAAAGGTTATGTATTAACAAACGGAACTACAGGGACCTTACAAGCCCCCGTGGAGCGCATTTTGATTCCTCGCAGGGAACGGATCCTAAGGGGTGGTAACCACACGAGATCCTGCAAAAGATGCCATCATCAACAGTGGGCCGTCAGGCGCCGGCGCCAACCCCATCCAGATCAGGGTCGGCGACGGCCTGACAAGCCCGCCCTGCTCCGGGAGCGGCGCCGACTCGGGGGCTCGTAGCTGTCGTCGCTCGTCTCCGGAGTCGCAAAGATTTCGCCGGAGTCACTGGACCCTCCGGCGCCTCCGCCAAGGGAGCGGTCGACGGGCCTAGCCCTCACCAGGGCAAGGTCCTGGCCACCTCTCCTAGAGCAACACTCCAGTCGGTGCTCGTTCGCGTTGAAGACCTTGAAGAACATCACCGCAGCGCCATCATACTCCAGGTGGACCGCGAAGACGCCCCTATCCCTGCAAACCCAGGCGATCTCTCTCCAGTCGTGGGACATGTAGACCTCGCCCGGGGCAGCGACCACGACCTCTGCCTCGGTCGCAAGGGCGCTATAGCCGGCGAGCTGCAGCCAGAGCTCGAGGGGCCCTCCTGGAGGGTTCATGGAGGCGAAAAAGGGAGGCATATGGATCCAGGACTGGAGAGGAACGACGACGTGGAGCATGAACTCTTGGGAGGAGCCCTCGGCATGGACTCCAGGAGGAACACCCCATGCCTTCGTGACCCGACGGCGCCTACAGCAGCGCCAACCGTGGAGATCGGCATCGACACCTTCAGGGCCCTCGACGTGGGCATACAAGGGAAGCGGGAACCCCGGCGGAGCCCGCTCGCACCAGGGCCTCAGCACCACCTGACGGTCTTCCTCGCCCCGGCTGCAAAGGGCGAGCCGTTTCTTCGGCGGGAGCGGGTCTGGCCCCTCTCGAGGAGCCTTTCCCTTCTCCGCTGCAGAGAACCGGCTGATCGGAGCCATCACAGCAAGACGGAGCAAGGATCGGGAAGAAGGAGAAGCCAGGAGGAATGGACTGGAAGGGCACGCACAGCTTCGTACTTATAGCCGGCGAAGACGAACCGCCGGCCTCCACGATCACAGGTAATCATGACACGATTTGCATGCAGGGACTTGTCCACCTCGCGCGATCACCGAGGCATCATGGGGAAGTGGAGACGCCCACGTCCCATCAACCGCCACGCGGCGCCCAAGGCCGCAGGCTATTAGGGCCCGCGGTGCTTCTCCCTTGGCCCTTTCGCCTCTTGGCACGGCCAAGTCCATGCGCGCCTTGGGCCCGGGGGCTACTGTCGGCGTTGTGGGAACGGGGGTCCCCAGACTTGCCAGCCTGCGGCCTGCGGCGTGGCTCAAAGGAGGCCCAGCATGGCCCATCTTCATCAACACAAGATTCAAGACCCTCATGAGGGGCCAAGCCTCGCGGGGTGGACGGCACAGCGCATCCTCAGGTGCAGCCTCCTCAGGCTGGCTCGCGAGGAGGTGGAGAAATCAAGGCGGGGTACCTCGCGAGGTGCCCATGACGCAAGCCATGACGATCGAGGGTGCCAGGCGGGCGCCAGCGCGCGCATCGTCCTTCTTTCCTCTTTGGTGCAAAGGGGGCAAGCGCAGCCGCAGAGTACCGAGGCATCAGGCAAAGCTTGCCATTTCGGTGCAACGAGACCAAGACCAAGCGGACTACGAGACGGAGGTCACCATGGAGCCCAGCACGGCGTCACCGCAGAGTCTTTCGCAAGCGAAGACCAACTTTAGTCAGGATAAGTGTACTTGCTGTCCCCCTTCAAATTAGCCCGCCATTGTTGGTGCCCTTCCCGCTCAATATTTGGGAAGAGGCCCAGGGCCTTTGCCTATAAATAGGACTAGCCACCCCAGGGTAGAGGCATTCGAAAAGGGGGGCGAGGAAAAGAGAGAGAGAGAGAGAGAGAGAGAGAGAGAAGGGTGACTGAACTCCTCCTAGCAGTTCATAGCCCCGGCCAAGAACAGACCCTCGCGAGGCTGTTCTTCTTTGTATTGTTCATCATCACCAGCCCCAGGAGGCAATCCACCAACCACACACTGGAGTAGGGTATTACACCACAACGGTGGCCCGAACCAGTATAAATCTTGTGTCTCTCGTGCAGTTCTTTTAGTAGTTTAGATCTTTGTGAGACGGGGAGGTAGAGGGCGTGATCTCCGCGCGCACCCCAGTGTTCAAACCTTAAGGGTCTGCCGGAACCCGTGATCCGACACGCATCACCGCATGGTCACTTCATCAAACCGGCATTGACCGCGTCACAAGTTACGACCTGCGTCGGCATGGCCGCACTGTTATTTCTTCAAGCCGATGTCCATCACGCCGAACTGCTTCAACACCTCGGCTGTCATGGCAGCTGCAACGTCTCCTTACCGACCTGCTCCGTATCCTCGGCTAGACCGAGGGCTTCACCATCTCTTCATCAACTTACTTCGGAGACTTCTGCGTCCCCAGCCGACCAGCTTCATCACATTAGCTGGACCACGGGCTTTTCCTCGGCGAGCCAACCTTTGCTAGCATCACCATGCCACCGCTTCATCACCCATCAGGCAATGGGTGTGCGGATCGAGCCCCAAATTTGGGAGTAACCTTTCGCCAGATTGCTACAACAAATAAACCAGGTGCTATTAATCCTAGTATTTTTTTCTTCCTTGGATTTATTTTTCCCAAGGAATTATTACACCGGTTTGTTTCATCATCTATACATAGGTCTATCAAATGGTGGCCGCATTAACAACGGCCGCATGGTGGTTCGATCAGTTTTCATATACAGTTCGGCAAATGCCGCATCTGGAACTCAGACCGGCCTGCGAATTCGGGCTTGGCCACGCCTTCACCGCGTCACGCCGACGCGCTGCATCGACATGACTTCGGCGCCAGGCCACATCTCTTTCAACAAATTATTTTTGCAAAAAGCAATTATCCTTTTTGGACCACACTATTTTATGTGTGTAGGTGATCGACTTCGGCAAGCCGACGCATCATGTGGTCTCTTCGGCAAGCCGACGCCGTCGTCCCAATCGGCGAAAATCGGCTCGCGTGATTACCTTGTTGGTCGTGTTTCCATACCGACGTGTTCGGTTGCCTCAGGGACTTCGGCTTCGCCGGGAGAGCTCTACTTCATCGAGTGTTCGGCGCACATGCCATATTTCTTTTATCACTCACTTTGCATAAATTATTGATTATGCAACAATTTTTTTATTATTCCTATTATCTCCGGCTTGCACTATTTTCTGTGCATAGGTAGATAATCCGGGCAGCACTGTCACCGCGGCGTACTGACGTACCACGTCACGTCGGCTGACTTGGGGCTTCGTCATCACTTCATTAACACACGCTGGGGGCTTCGGCGTCACACAGCCGGCCTGCTCCGTCACCGCGGTCGGACTAGTGTTTTCACCTCGCCCATCGACTATGCTGCGTCACCACTTCATCAAGCCGAGTTCTTTACTTGGACATCTCGGGACCGGCTTGGGGGCTGGGATCTCGTCCCACCACAATCTCGACCTGCGTCATCAACATCGAGTACATTAACGAGCTAAGTCGCTTTCATGCTCAAAAATTTCAGTTTTAAATTTTGTTCGGTTCGACAAGCATTATACTTTTCGGCACAAAGTTGTTTGTGACAAAGTTCCTTGTCAAAACTTTGTTTGTGACTCGCATATTCAAATACCCCGTTTATTTGGGGGCTCCCTTGATGTCGCTCTTCCTCTTGCATATGATTATACTTGTACGGCTTCGTTCCTTGTTCGTGTATTACACCACAATATGCACCATATTGACCTAAGCGATTTGCAAGCTGGGTTGCCTCGCTCCTGTGTTTACCCCTACATTCCCGATTGTTCGACTAGGGAGTAAAGGGAGCACCTCTGCGATTGTCATGACTGGGTCATCCGAGCTCTGACCTCAGACTGGATGAAGCCGAAAGCTAGCGCTCTTATTGTTTTCAATCATGGTCGGCACACAACGGAACTCATGATTACAAAAATTCTATTGCACAAGTCTCATAGTAATAATGAGCACCGAAGAAAGGTATCGGTGGGGGTACTATTTTCTTCGAAGATGCTTCTTACACTTCGTTAGTAATATAGCATAAGTTCCCTGAGCGCGCTTTGTCTGTTACAGCCTTATGGCCTGATTGCCTGGTCATCGGAAACACCGTCGATACTCTTGACATGCGGAGTACATGACACTTTTCGGCCCTTTGTCCGAAGAGGGAGAAGCCGACGGTCGGTTAAGACGCGTTTAAAGTTCGGTTAGTGACTGCAAAGGTTATTGCACAGAGGTATGAGCACTTCATTCTTGCAAATCCAATGTGGAAGATAGAGAGTATGAAAGCAACAGTATTGCAAGATATGTTTGCAGATGTGTCCACCTCAAAGTGCAAGCATGCAAAGAAGCTTGTGATGGATAAATTGCTAGATGGCATGAAGAATGAATATACCAGAGTGTTTGATTACCTGCTTGAGCTTCTTAGAAGTAATCCTGGAAGTATAGTGGCAGTTTGTTTGGATCCAACTAACAAGATCAACAATGTATTTCAGAGCTTTTATGTTTGCTTTAATGCATTGAAGCTAGGATTCAAAGCTGGCTGCAGAAAAGTGATAGGATTAGATGGTTGTTTCTTTAAAGGGGCTGTGAAGGGGGAGCTGTTGTGTGCTATAGCTAGGGATGCAAATAATCAAATGAATCCACTAGCTTGGGCAGTAGTTGAGCAGGAAACAAATGAGACATGGAAATGGTTCATTGGTTTGCTCATCAAAGATTTGAACATTAACAACAATGGTGATGGCTGGGTGTTCATATCTGACCAGCAAAAGGGAATTCTCAATGCCATGAATGACTATCTTCCAAAAGCAGAGCACAGGATGTGTGCTAGGCACATCTATGCCAACTGGAGGAAGAAACACAGGGCACATGAGTGGCAGAAAAATTCTGGGCTGTTGCCAAAGCAGCAAACATCCAAGATTTCAAATATTACAAAGACAATCTTGCACAAGAAACACCAGAGGGTGCAAAAGATATCATGAGAACAGAACCAATGCACTGGGCAAGGGCATATTTTGCAGTTGGTTCCAACTGTGAGTCAGTGGATAACAACTTGTGTGAATCATTCAATCATGCAATTGTGGATGCAAGGTTTTATCCAATAATTTCCATGCTAGAGAAAATAAGGAAGAAAATATTTGCTAGAATTCAAGAACAAAGGGCCAAAGGTGTGAAATTTCATGGAAAAATATGCCCCAACATATTCAGAAAGTTGAAAGCCAGCATAGCAAGAACACAGTTCATGGAGGTCCTTTGGAATGGCAAAGATGGGTTTGAAGTGAGACTGGTAACTGGGAGAACAAGGCAATACACTGTAAGTCTTGAACAAAGAACTTGTTCTTGTGGTTATTTCCAACTTTCAGGTCTTCCTTGTTCTCATGCCATAACAGCAATATACAAGTGCGGGAAACAAGTGGAAGATTACATTGATCCTTGCTATAGCATTGACACATTCATGAGCATTGCTTGGAACTTGTGGAAGGTGAGGAGATGTGTCCTATTTCTGAAAAACCTAGGACAAAAGCTCCTGATTATGTTAAAGTTAGAATGCCAGGCAGGCCCAAGAAAAATGCTAGGAGGAGGGAAGATCATGAGAAACTAGTTGGCAAAAAAATGAGCAAACATGGCACTGTGATTGTTTGTTCAATTTGTGGCACTGCAGGCCACAACAAGTCTGGTTGCAAGAACAATCCAAAGAAGGGCAAGAAAAAAAATGCACATCTTGTGAAGGCAGCCAAGAAAAGAAAAGGCACTGAGGTAATTTTAGATGAGTTTAGTAGCTGTGAATTAATATGGTTGCTTACTAGTAATTTATCTTGCCTTCTAATAATTTTAGATGAGTTTAGTACATGTGAATTAATACATGAATCTCTATTGTAGGCTGGTTCTACACAAGCTGGAAGTGCCCCTACTTCTCAACCAACAGCAAGATCAGCCCCAACTTCTGGAACTGCTGGAACTGCTTCAAAGTTTAAGCCTCCTAGGAAAACAACTCCAAATGCACAAGCTGGAACATCTGCTGGCAACAAAATGAGGAAGAGAGCTCGAGCATGTTCATTACCTAGCTATAAGTACTTCAATGCATGTGGCAATGAGTAGAGCATGTCTTCTATAAGTACTTCAATGCTAGTGACCATGTAATGAAAACTATGCTTTTGGTGATCAGTTCTATGCACTGAACTATGTGCTTGTCATGATCATAGATCATTTCCTGTTGCAAACATTTGAATCCTTTTGGTGTTGTTGCAAATAGGAAGATCATGTCTGAAATGAAAATGCCTGAAATATTTTGTCATTTGTGAACATATCGTTTGGTCATTTGGCATGTCTGAAATGAAAATGCCTGCAATATTTGCAATATTTGGTCATTTCGCATTAGTCAACATTTCAATGCTTTTTGTGTTGTTGCAAAGATGCTCCTGTCAACATATCATGCTCATTACAATATCAAGAAACAAGGCAAATGCACAAACTGGATGATACTAAGCAGCATACTTCATTACTAGGATCAAAAGACCAAATCTTTATTACAAAGACACCAAACACATTTGCAAACATTCAGTTCCAGCAACAACTAACACTAAGCAACCATTCTCCTTACAATGATCAACCTGACCACATCTTTAGTGCACTAGAAATTTCCCTAGCACTAAACCAAGCACAAAGACAACAAACACAACCAGAATTGTCCTATATTTGGTCTTCACTGCATCTATCTCAGCACTTTTCTCTTTCAACTGTTCCTGTAGAGCCAACATCACACTTTCAGTCATTGTTTACTCTTCAACAACATCTTCAGTCCTAGCACCCTTCAGCCTCCAAACTTCATCTATTAAATCTCCAATCAAATCAGAAAAAAACTTGGGCAGTGGATCATCATGCCACTCAACAAACCCACAACCACCATTCTATCAAATGAACACAAAGGAATGAATCAGATTTACTAAGCACTGCAAGAACAAAGGAAGGAGATGGAAAATGGAGCTCACCAGCGCATGGACGCACGTGTAGTACCTCCTCCCGGGGTTCTACCGGCTCCATGATATCCACCTCGGTGTCTTCCTTCGTGGATTGCAGTGGCAGAGCTTCGGCGGCTCGTACTCCATGGCGCCCTCGCGGTATGGCACCGGCGACCTCGACTCAGCCTCCCTCCTTCCGCTAGCTCGACGGAATCCGGGAGCGGAAGATGCCCCTGAGAAC
The DNA here is from genome assembly GCA_034509565.1 of Triticum monococcum. Classification (NCBI taxonomy): domain Eukaryota; kingdom Viridiplantae; phylum Streptophyta; class Magnoliopsida; order Poales; family Poaceae; genus Triticum; species Triticum monococcum. The sequence continues at coordinate 87,058,440 of CM067845.1, read as the reverse complement.
CCCGACATCGCACCCGCCCACCCTGCCGCCGCCGCACTGCACCATGCTCAGATCACCGCCTGTCGCCTCTGCTGTCGCCGTAAACCTAGAGAGAGGGGAATCTGAGCTGCTCTCTATCCAAATGTGTGGTCCACCGGTCAACACAACCTCTCCGTGGCCCACAAGTCAGAATCCTGGTAAAATCCCTGCCACGTCAGCATATTTGCTCTAAAACAGTCTCAGGGTTTAATTTAGACCGGGATTAGTGAGTTGAGTGTGTTGATTTCAGGGATTAGGAGTTCAGGGTTCCATTTAGCTTTTCTCCACGAGTTCAGGGTTTATTTTAGACTTTTTCCTTTTTGATGTGATGAACTTGAAAATTGTACGAGAAACCATCATCAAAACAGAACGCTGCCTCGGAACTTAATCTGATATACTTCGTTGTCCAGGGTAGTATTCGGACTGTTGTAGCGGATAGTCTTGCCAGTCTTAGATTGGTGATTTGCGGTGTTTTTCTCCAAGTCGATCTGGCTAGCAGATACGCATGGTGCCTGTGATGACCGCATGCAACCCTAGCTCTGGTTTTGACCCAGTAGAACTAGTCATGACTCTGATCATAAAACAGTGAACACGTCGCATCCGCCCAAAAATTGACCCATGCCGGATCATCTTGCAGGATTCTCCCGCGTCGGTTCTTCTTCATCCGGCTAATCACGAACTTCTCCATCCTTGAAAGTAATCCCTCCAAGAACTCAACACCACCATGCACAGGCCCCACGGTGGGCGCCAATTGTCGTGGATTTGTCATGATAGATGTCCTAGTGTGAGGACTTAGTCGTGAGGCCAACGCATCTATGTGGTAGCTTGAGAGGGGTTGAGCGGAATCGAGAGACGCAACGCAAGACTAGGATTTAGATAGCTTTGGGCCCCGGGAAACATCATCTGGTAACAACCCTATGTGCGATTTGTGGCTAGGTCTTATTATCATCACAAAGGAGTCGTCGTAAACTGGCTCTCCCAGTTATCCCTAACCTTAAAGATTCTTCCCCCCCCCCCTCTTGGGGTGCCCTGCCCCTCCTTATAAAAGTGAAGGGGCGGGTTACATGTAGAGTCCAACTCAGATTAAGACTTAAACTATTTTGACTCCTCTTCATGGGCTTCTTAACGTCTTGGGCTTCATAACCCCAGGCGACTCTATCTGCCGGGTTACGACTGTCAACCAGTTATCACTGTCTACCGGTTTATGATGGTCTGCCGGTTTATGATGGTCTGCCGGGTTATGACTTCTTGCCGGTTTATGATTGTCTATCGTGTTATGGTCTGACTTAACATCTCCCGGGTTATCATCTGACTTAACATCCACCGGGTTATCATCAGGGGTAACTTTCTGCCGGTACCACCTGTCTGGTTTACCGTCTGGCTTAACCATCTGTCTTAACTGTCTGTCTTAACTATCAGCCGGTTTACCAAGTCCTAGCCGGGTTATAACTCCGGCATGGGCATACCGCAGGGTATATCCCCAACAGCGTGTAAAATGGCTGTGGGCAGCGCTTAATTGGATGAGGGGGGCAGTGATTTTGGTGGAAGGTGTCGCTCCGTCGGTCGGGGCATGTGTGACGGGAAAGGAGGAAGATGCTGTGGGTGGGGTGTGGATTACCTGACCATATCGATGAGGCCGCGCAGTGACAACCCGCAAGTATAGGGGATCTCAACAGTTTTCGATAAGTAAGAGTGTCGAACCCAACGAGTAGCTAAGGTAGAACAAATATTCCCTCAAGTTTTATCGACCACCGATACAACTCTACGCACTCTTGACGTTCACTTTACCTAGAACAAGTGTGAAACTAGAAGTACTTTATAGGTGTTGTTGGATAGGTTTGCAGGATAATAAAGAGCATGTAAATAAAAAGTAGGGGTTGTTTAGGTAAAGACACAACTAAGTTAGGTTTAGTAGAGAGCTTGTTGTTACGAGAAAGTTATTTGTCCCTAGGCAATTTTATACGAGGGAGAGGCATAACCTAACATAATTTCTCTACTTGGATCATATGCACTTATGATTGGAACTCTAGCAAGCATTCGCAACTACTAAAGATAATTAAGGTAAAACCCAACCATAGCATTAAAGTATGAAGTCCTCTTTACCCCATACGCAAACAACCCCCTTACTCGGGTTTGTGTTTCAGTCACTCACGCAACCCACTATAAGCTAATCATGAACGTATTGCAACACCCTACAGCGGGGATCCCTCATGCTTGCGCGACACGGGGAGCACCATAGGACATCACCAATAATAAAACATGCACCTCAAACCAATCACGATCATCATAGGAAAAAACGGATCTACTCAAACATCATAGGATAGCCATACATCATTGGGAAATAGTATATTGCGTTGAGCACCATGTTTAAGTAGAGATTATAGCGGGTAAGAGAGAGGTTACACCGCTGCATAGAGGGGGGAAGAGTTGGTGATGATGGCGGTGAAGTTGTTGGTGAAGATTGCGGTGATGATGATGGCCACGGCAGCGTTCCGGCGCCAAAGGAACAGAAGGGGAGAGGGGGGGCTTCGTCTTCTTCTTCCTTGACCTCCTCCCAAGATGGGAGAAGGGTTTCCCCTCTGGTCCTTAGCCTCCATGGCGTGGGAGGGGCGAGAGCCCCTCCGAGATTGGATATGTCTCTCTGTCTCTCTCTGTTCCTGCGTTCTCAAATTCTTCCCTTTCACCGTTTCTTATATTCCTGGAGATCCGTAACTCCGATTGGGCTGAATTTTGGACACGATCTCTATCCGGATATTAGCTTTCTTGCGGCGAAAGAAGGGCACCAACCGCATTACGGTGGTGGCCACGAGGGTCAAGGGCGTGCCTGCCCCCCTGGGGTGCGCCCCCTACCTCATGGGCCCCTCGACCATCGTCTCGCGTGGATTTTTCTTCCCAAAAATCATATATATTCCAAAAAAATGTCCATCAGTTTTTATTCCTTTTGGAGTCCGTTTGATATGGATATTCCGCGAAACAAAAAACATGCAACAAACAGGAACTGGCACTGGGCACTGGATCAATATGTTAGTCCCAAAAATAGTATAAAAAGTTGCCAAAAGTATATGGAAGTTGTAGAATATTGGCATGGAACAATAAAAAAATTGTAGATACGATGGAGACGTATCATCATCCCCAAGCTTAATTCCTGCTCGTCCTCGAGTAGGTAAATGATAAAACAAGATAATTTTTGATATGGAATGCTACCTAGCATAATCTTTATCACATCAAATCATGGCGTGAATATTAAGACACGAGTGATTCAAAGCAATAGCCTATCATTTGACATAAAAACAATAATACTTCAAGCCTACAAATAAAGCAATCACGTCTATTCAAAATAACATGGCCAAAGAAAGTTATCCCTACAAAATCATATAGTATGGCTATGCTCCATCTTCACCACACAAAATATTCACATCATGCACAACCCCGATGACAAGCCAAGCAATTGTTTCATACTTTTGACGTTCTCAAACCTTTTCAACTTTCACACAATACATGAGCATGAGGCATCTACATAGCACTATAGGTGGAATAGAATGGTGGTTGTGGAGAAGACAAAAAGGAGAAGATAGTCTCACATCAACTAGGCGTATCAACGGGCTATGGAGATGCCCATCAATAGATATCAATGTGAGTGAGTAGGGAGTGCCATGCAACGGATGCACTAAGAGCTATAAGTGTATGAAAGCTCAAACTGGAAACTAAGTGGGTGTGCATCCAACTTGTTTGCTCATGAAGGCCTCGGGCATTTGAAGAAGCCCGTCATCGGAATATACAAGCCAAGTTCTATAATGAAAATTCCCACTAGTATATGAAAGTGATAACTAAAGAGACTCTCTATAAGAAGAACATGGTGCTACTCTGAAGCACAAGTGTGGTAAAAGGATAGTAACTATCGGCGTTCTGGGAATGGGGGTCCCCATACTTGCCTGCCTGCGGCCTGCGGCGTGGCTCAAACGAGGCCCAGCATGCCCATCTTCATCAACACAAGACTCAAGACCCTCACGAGGGGCCAAGCCTCGCGAGGCGGACGACGCGGCGCATCCTCAGGCGCAGCCTCCTCAGGCTGGCTCGCGAGGAGGCGGAGGAATCAAGGCGGGGTATCTCGTGAGGTGCCCATGACGCAAGCCATGACGATCGAGGGTGCCAGGCGGGCGCCAGCGTGTGCAGCGTCCTTCTTTCCTATTTGGTGCAAAGGGGCAAGCGCAGCCGCGAAGTACCGAGGCATCAGGCAAAGGTTGCCATTTCGGTGCAACGAGACCAGGACCAAGCGGACTACGAGATGGAGGTCACCATGGAGCCCAGCACGGCGTCACCGCAGAGTCTTTCACAGGTGAAGACCACCTTTAGTCAGGATAAGTGTACTAGGTGTTCCCCTTCGAATTGGCCAATTGTTGGCGCCCTTCCCGCTCAATATTTGGGAAGAGGCCCAGGGCCTTCGCCTATAAATAGGGACGGCCACCCACGTAGTAAATGGTTCGGCATGTGGATCTGACTAGCAAGTAGAGAGAGTAAGTGAGAGAGACAGAGAAGGTGACTGAACTCCTCCTAGAAGTTCATCACCCTAGCCAAGAACAGACCCTCGCGAGGCTGTTCTTCCTTGTACTGTCCATCATCACCAGCCCCAGGAGACAATCCATCCACCACACACTGGAGTAGGGTATTACACCACAACGGTGGCCCGAACCAGTATAAATCTTGTGTCCCTTGTGCAGTTCCTTTAGTAGTTTAGATCTTTGTGAGACGGGGAGCTAGAGGTTGTGATTTCCACGTGCACCCCAGTGTTCGAACCTTAAGGGTCTGCCGGAACCCGTGAATCCGACATTTGGCGCGCCAGGTAGGGGTGCGCCGGAATCTGTCCTCCACCACTCCGTTCTCCTTCGACCGTCGCACCCATGTCCGACGCTCGTCGGGCCCGCGCCGAGCGCCGGGCCGCCATCGCTTCTCGCGTCGCCCAGACGGCCCCCGTCGGTGGGCGTCCTCGTCGTTCCCCGTCGCTCGCCGTCAACGCCGCCAGCGGCCCGGCGGGGGGCGAGTAGCAAGCGTCGTCTCAGCATCCGTCCGTACGCCAAGACGGCCGCACCGCTACTCCATCATTTGCACCAGCCGGTTCTTCGTCCCGCGCGCTCCGCGCACCCTTGGAGGCTCGAGCTGCGCTCCTCGTGGCAAACGAGCTCCTGCGCTACCGCCCCGTCGACAACGTCTACGAAGAGTGGCTCGACTGTGTCGCCGAGCTTGTCCACGCCGCAGGGGGATCTTTCGCGCCGTCCGTTCCTCTGCGCCACGCTCCGCCCCGCACGGGCAATGAAGCTCTAGAGGTGCACCAGCCGCCTCCCCACCAAGAAGATGCCATGGCTCCAAGGCGCTGGGCCCCTGGGCGGAACCCGCTCCGTCAGGCGCCAGCGCAACAAGAACGGAGCTGCCAAGAAGTCCCTCGCCCGCAAGGGGCTGCCGGGGCGCTCCCTGCTCCAGCACGCCGCGACCCTGCTCCAGCTCCGGCGCGCCAAGACCCCGCCCTGCTCCTAGCTGCAGCGCGTGGGGACCCTCAAGACCAAGCTCTCCACCAACCGAAGCCTTTTGTGGCCACCGCGGGCTGCCGCGCCTACACCGCCGAGCTACGTAGCGTCGCGTGGCCCGGAAAGTTCAAGCCTGACCTGCCTCCTCGCTACGACGGCACGACTGATCCCGCAGAGTTCCTCCAGCTCTATGAGCTGGGCATCGAGGCTGCCAGCAGGGATGAAAAGGTCATGGCGAACTGGTTCCCCATGGCGCTCAAGGAAGGAGCTCGAACCTGGCTCCTGAATCTGGCTCCAGGCACGATCTCCTCCTGGGACCAGATGCGCGCCCGCTTCATCGCCAACTTCCAAGGTACTCGCGACCGGCCACCCGCCGTGAGCGACATGCGCCGCATCAAGCAACAACCCGGAGAGACCCTGCAAAAATACATCCAGCGCTTCAACAGCGCGCGCCTCAAGATCCCCAAGGTGTCCGAGGAGGCCATCATCTCCGCCTTCTCCGACGGCGTGCGCGACGTCAAGATGAAGGAGGAGCTGGCGATGCACGAAGACCTCTGCACCTCCCTAGAGCTGTTCAACTTGGCGAACAAGTGCGCCAGGGCTGAGGAGGGACGTCTCTCCCTCCTCGAGCTGCCTGCCGCGGACCTAGAAGAGAAGAAGCCCAAGGCCAAGGACGTGAAGAGCAAGGGGGCTGCCGTACTCGCCGTAGAACCAGACACCAAGCGGGGCAAGGATCTGCCCGAATCCTCCAGGGGCAGCCGGTACTGTGTGTACCACGACCTCCACACCCACAACACCAACGAATGTCAAGAACTCCGCACCGTGCGAGAGGGAAGGATCGGCCGTCGCCCTGACCGTGCTAACCGGGGCTATGGCCAAGGAGGAGGAAGAAACCCAGGACGCTGGGAAGATCGCGGCCCAGGCCAGGGGTGGCGCGACCAACCTCGCGAGGACCGCTGGCGGGACCTGCCTCGTGAGGGAGAATGGAGAGAACAGCCTCGTGAGGATTGCCCTCATGGCAACGCAGGCCTACCTCCGCTGCCGCCTCAGCCAAGGAGGAACGAAGACCGCCATCAAGACGAGGGAGTCGGGGGCTTCCAAGAGCCGCGCGCAATCGCCTGCATCCTGGGCGGAGCTCAAGCCCCAGCCTCTCAACGTATCTTCAAGCAGTTCGCCCGTGAAGTGAATGCAGTTCTCCCCAAGCTCGAAGCGACGCGCCCCCTCAGGTGGTCGGTGTGCTCCATCATGTTCAGCTCAGCAAACCAGCTCAAGTGCGCGGCCACGGCAGGAGTCCTCCTGATGCTTTGCTCCCCAGTCATTAGCAATGTGATGGTCACCAAGACCCTCATCGATGGTGGGGCAGGGCTCAATGCCATGTCCGTGGAAACATTCAACAATCTCCAAGTACCCTAGGACCAGCTTCAGCCGACCAAGCCTTTCTCCGGAATCACCGACGGTTCCACAGTCCCGATCGGGCAGGTCCGCCTCCCTATCACCTTTGGGGATCGCAGCAACTACCGCACCGAGCTCATCGACTTCGACGTCGCCCACATCCGCCTGCCGTACAACGCCATCCTCGGGTACCCGGCGCTGGCCAAGTTCATGGCCGTGACTTACCACGGCTGCAACGTCCTCAAGATGCCAGGAAGTGGCGGCGTCATCACGGTGCCCTGTGAAGAGAAGGATGCAGTGTGTTCCCTGGAGCGGGCCTATCAGGCCGCGTCGCTAGAAGACCCAGATCACGGAAGCAGGAGGCTTCCTAAGACCACCCCGAAGAAGAAGAAGACATCGTCAGGCTCGACCCCTCAGGAGGCAGGCCCCTCAGGGCCCGTGTCTGCCCAGGGGGCCCCCATCCATCGCATACGAAAGCGCACCCGGCGCCCTCCTCAGGCAGGGCTCGGGGACTCTCACCTGGAGGGCCACCGACCTAGCCAGGGTCACGAGGGAGGCACTTGGGCACCATGTGGAAGCGTGCTTCGTAGCACGTTTCCCCCGAGAAGGAGCCAGGCAAGGAAGGTCAGACCAACAGGAGTTCGTTAATAAGGCCATTCAAGAACTACAGGAGACAAGGATCATGAGAGGTTGCCGCCGCCTACCAGTTGTGGCCCTACATCCAGGCGAGGATGGTGGGCTACGCGTCTGCGTCGACGTACCAGGGCTCAATCAGATTGCCACGACGGAGCGTCTCTGGCCCTCGCAAGTGGGGCGCTGCGGGGGACCACCACACGGCTATGTTCGCATGCCTTACGGCCTGCCGAGCATGGCTGCGGCGTACCAGCGCCTCATGACGGGCATCATGGAGGCTCAGGAAGACAGGCGTTCCGCGGCCTTGGCGGAGATGAAGACAGCTCGTGAGGAGTCACCAGCGCCTCCGGAGCCTCCCGAGGCCCCGGGGCCTGGGGGCTCGTGAGGATCAGCTTCCGCAGCCCACCGAGTCTCCTGCACCAACGCCACTTCGCCGACGACATCCCCAGGTGACATCTTCCAAGCTTCATTCCCAGCTGGGAGCACCCTTCCAGGGTTGCATCACTCCCAGGCCGCGTGGGTCCGTCCCTACGGCATGTATCCGCTTTTTATTTTTCCGGTCATTAGTTTGCCTCATTGGGGGAGCCCCTCGGGCTGCATCATCCCCAAGCCGCTCGCGCCAGACCCCGCAGCGTGTATCTCCCTCGCGTTTATTTCCAACTATGCATTTCCTATCACACTTAACTGCATGGTGCCTGTCCGCGGCATCTTTTCTTCTCCATGTCGGCCACTTGCATGTTAAAGGGGGGGTGCCTGAGCATCGCGACTCAGGGCTCTTACTGGCTCTCCCTCCCTCACCCTCTGGCCTTGTCCACGGCATCGCGACCTGGCATACCAGCGACGGCTGAGACAAGCTCGAGGGCCGGGACCCGAGGACGTAGAGTACCTGCATCTAACCAAATTTTGCAGGGACACATCTCAAGATACGGCCCAGTGCCAGGCGCAACCCGCCTAGAGGGAGGGCCTCGTGAGTCCCGCGCTGGCTCACGGGTGCCCAGATACACCTCACCTACTCCTACCGGCGAGCTCTTGAGCGACTAACGATCGACTAATAACTGCCATGGTGACCCCATCTTCTTTCTGTGATGAACTTGCAGGATCCTTGGAGGGGACTGCGCTAGCCAAGGCCCTCACAGAGTTCCCTTCACCCTCGCCCACGCAAACCGCTTGCACGTTAAAGGGGGGTGCCTGAGCATCACGACTCAGGGCTCTTACTGGCTCTCCAGCCCTCACCCTCTGGCCTTGTCCACGGCATCGCGACCTGGCATACCAGCGACGGCTGAGACAAGCTCGAGGGCCGGGACCCGAGGACGTAGAGCAGAAAGGGGAGCAGAGGCGAGGGAGAAGGGGCGCGCGAGGACCTCGCCGAGCAACTCTGTCCCAACTACCCCACAGACCCGACGATGCATTGGGGGCGATCCCCAAACCTCAAGATAAGTCACCACCCGAAGCACCGGCTACTTTGGCACTACCCCCGCACCTAAAGCAATTCCGTACTAGCAACGTTGCTTCCCTTTCTCACCAAGCAACGGCTGCTTGGGCGCCAAAGGGGACCTCCTGAGCATCGCGACTCAGGGGCTCTTACCGGACCCCGGGTCGCTCACCTCCTGGCCTTGATCACAGCATCACGACCTGGCATACCAGCGACGGCTGACGCCGCCTTGGGACTGGGACCTGTCGGTGTAGAGCACCAAGCCCTCGCGAGGTTCGAAAGGGAGAGCTAAGCTATGACGAAATCAGCAACTCACACAAATCTATAGCGAAGGTCATGTATTAATAAACGGGACTACAGACACCTTACAAGCCCCCGTGGGGCGCATTTTGATTCCTCGCAGGGAACGGATCCTAAGGAGTGCTAACTACACGGGCTCCTGCAAAAGATGCCATCATCAACAGTGGGCCGTCAGGCGCCGACGCCAACCCCATGCAGATCAGGGTCGGCTCGGGGGCTCGTACCTGTCGTCGCTCGTCTCCGGAGTCACGAAGATTTCGCTGGAGTCGCTGGACCCCCCGGCGCCTCCGCCAAGGGAGCGGTCGACGGGCCTAGCCCTCACCAGGGCAAGGTCCTGGCCACCTCTCCTGGGGCAGCACTCCAGCCGGCGCCCGATCACGTCGAAGACCTTGAAGAACATCACCGCAGCGCCATTATACTCCAAGTGGACCGCGAAGACGCCCCTCTCCTTGCAAACCCGGGCGACTTCTCTCCAGCCGCGGGACAAGTAGACCTCGCCCGAGGCGGCGACCACGACCTCTGCCTCGGTCGCGAGGGCGCTGCAGCTGGCGTGCGGCAGCCAGAGCTCCAGAGGCCCTCCTGGAGGGATGATGGAGGCGAAGAAGGGAGGCAGACGGATCCAGGACTGGAGAGGAATGGCGACGTGGAGCACGAACTCTAGGGAGGAGCCCTCGGCGTGGACTCCAGGAGGAACAACCCATGCCTTCGTGACCCGACGGCGCCTCCGACGTCGCTGACCGCGGAGATCAGCATCGACACCTTCGGGGCCCTCAACGTGGGCGTACAAAGGAAGTGGTAACCCCGGCGGAGCCCGCTCGCACCAGGGCCTCGGCTCCACCTGACGGTCTTCCTCGCCCCGGCTGCAAAGGGGGAGCCGTTTCTTCGGCGGGAGCGGGTCTGGCCCCTCTCGAGGAGCCTTTCCCTTGTCCGCTGCAGAGAACCGGCGGATCGGAGCCATCTCAGCAAGACGGAGCAAGGATCGGGAAGAAGGAGAAGCCAGGAGGAATGGACTAGAAGGGCACGCACAGCTTCATACTTATAGCCGGCGAAGGCCAACCGCCGGCCTCCACGATCGCAGGTAATCATGACACGATTTGCATGCAGGGACTTGTCCATCTCGCGCGGTCACCGAGGCGTCGTGGGGAAGTGGAAGCACCCATGTCCCGTCAACCGCCACGCGGCGCCAAAGGCCGCAGCCTGTTAGGGCCTGCACCGCTTCGCCCTTGCCCTTTTGCCTCTCGGCACGACCAGGCCCATGCGCGCCTTGGGCCCGGGGGCTACTGTCGGCGTTCTGGGAATGGGTGTCCCCACACTTGCCTGCCTGCGGCCTGCGGCGTGGCTCAAAGGAGGCCCAGCATGGCCCATCTTCATCAACACAAGACTCAAGACCCTCGCGAGGGGCCAAGCCTCGCGAGGCGGACGACACGGTGCATCCTCAGGCGTAGCCTCCTCAGACTGGCTCGCGAGGAGGCGGAGGAATCAAGGCGGGGTATCTCGCGAGGTGCCCATGACGCAAGCCATGACGATCGAGGGTGCCAGGCGGGCGCCAGCGCGCGCAGCGTCCTTCTTTCCTCTTTGGTGCAAAGGGGGCAAGCACAGCCGCGGAGTACCGAGGCATCAGGCAATGGTTGCCATTTCCGTGCAACGAGACCAGGACCAAGCGGACTACGAGACGGAGGTCACCATGGAGCCCAGCACGGCGTCACCGCAGAGTCTTTCACAGGCGAAGACCACCTTTAGTCAGGATAAGTGTACTAGATGTTCCCCTTCGAATTGGCCAATTGTTGGCGCCCTTCCCGCTCAATATTTGGGAAGAGGCCCAGGGCCTTCGCCTATAAATAGGGACGGCCACCCACGTAGCAAAGGGTTCGGCATGTGGATCTGACTAGCAAGTAGATAGAGTAAGTGAGAGAGAGAGAGAAGGTGACTGAACTCCTCCCAGCAGTTCATCACCCCAGCCAAGAACAGACCCTCGCGAGGCTGTTCTTCCTTGTATTGTCCATCATCACCAGCCCCAGGAGGCAGTCCATCCACCACACACTGTAGTAGGGTATTACACAACAACGGTGGCCCGAAGCAGTATAAATCTTGTGTCCCTTGAGCAGTTCCTTTAGTAGCTTAGATCTTTGTGAGACGGGGAGGTAGAGGGTGTGATTTCCGCGCGCACCCCAGTGTTCGAACCTTAAGGGTCTGCCGGAACCCGTGAATCCAACAGTAACATTGCCCCTTCTCTCTTGTTCTCTCATTTTTTATTTTTTTATTTTTTTGGTGGGCTTCTTTGGCCTCTTTTTTTATTTGGTCTTCCTTGGCCTATTTTTTTGTAAAGTCCGGTGTCTCGTCCCGACTTGTGGGGGAATCATAGTCTCCATAATCCTTTCCTCACTGGGGCAATGCTCTAATAATGATGATCATCACACTTTTATTTACTTACAACTCAATATTACAACTCGATATCTAGAACAAAGATATGACTCTATATGAATGCCTCCGGCGGTGTACCGGGATGTGCAATGATCTAGCATAGCAATGACATAAAAAATGGACAAGCCATGAAAATATCATGCTAGCTATCTTACGATCATGAAAAGCAATATGACAATGATGCTCAATTCATGTATATGATGATGATGGAAGTTTCATGGCAATATATCTCGGAATGGCTATGGAAATGCCATGATAGGTAGGTATGGTGGCTGTTTTGAGGAAGGTATATGGTGGGTTTATGGTACCGGCGAAAGTTGCATGGTACTAGAGAGGCTAGCAATGGTGGAAGGGTGAGAGTGCGTATAATCCATGGACTCAACATTAGTCATAAAGAACTCACATACTTATTGCAAAAATCTATTAGTTATCGAAACAAAGTACTACGCACATGCTCCTAGGGGGATAGATTGGTAGGAAAAGACCATCGCTCGTCCCCGACCGCCACTCATCAGGAAGACAATCAATAAATACCTCATGCTCCGACTTCGTTACATAACGGTTCACCATACGTGCATGCACTACAAAAAAAAGACACATCCGTGACATTTTGGGCCGAACGAATTTTTTTTCTGTCATACATATGACACTTCTGTGACGATAATTGTGAAAATACCCGGTATCATCATAGATGTGGTGGGCTCCTACTTCCATGACAAAAAATCATGATAGAAAATGGGCTTTTCGTCCTGGGCGGGCCGGAGACGCAGCTGCATGACATTCTTTGGGCCGTCCATGACGGAAAAAACCGTGGTAGAAGTGAGGGGGAGGGAAATTTCGGGGACTTCCTGGTTACGGTGGGAGGTCGGGGGCCGAGCGATGCGCGTTTCTCTCATACATGTACGCGCGTGTGTGCGAGGCGTTGGCTCTAACTGAACCTGAGCGAGGCGTTGGGCTCTAGCTGAACCCGAATGATTGCAATGCAGGCTACGCGTTACTGAACCCGAGCGATCGATCGATGGTTGTTAACTAAACCCGATCGAGTGATTCCTTTGCTACTTCTGCTAACTGAAGCAGATCGATGGGATGAACAGTGAGCGTTGCGGGGGGGGGGGGGGGGTGGTGGATGAACAGTGAGCGGTGGCGTTGCCTTTGGATGAACAGGACCCTGTGGTGTGTTGGAGGGCTGGATGAATAGTAGACGGGGGAGGGGTGCCCGTGGAGGGGTGGATGAACAGGAACCCGTGGTGTGGAGGGCTGGATGAACAGTAGATGGTGGAGGGGTGGTTGAACAGGACCCCGTGGTGTGGAGGGCTGGATACAGTAGACGGTGGATGGGTGCCCGTGGAGGGGTGGTTGAACAGGACCCCATGGTGTGGAGGGCTGGATGAACAGTAGACGGTGGAGGGGTGGTTGAATAGTAGCCGGTGGAGTAGCGCGCGGTGGAGGCTGGATGAACAGGAGCCCGTGGAGGCTGGAGGAGGTCGACGGTGGAGATGAACAGTATCCCGTGGAGTCCTGTTTTGCGGTATGCCACACCCCTCCCAATGAATAGGACCACCGTTTCGACCGTAGCGCTCCAACACAAATCCGTTTCGTCCGTTTTGCGGTACGCCACACCCCTCCCGATCAACAGGACCCCCATTTCGACCGTAGGAGGTCCGTTTCCTCCGTTTTGCGGTACGCCAGACCCCTCCCAATGAAGAGGATCCCATTTCAAACGTGGCTGGTCGAACACAAGGTCGTTTCCTCTGTTCTGCGGTACGCCAGGCCTTATTTCCATCGCCTGTTCCGTCCAAGCCCTCCCGATGAACACGACGCATTCCGTTGCCTCCCCATGAACATGACGCATTCCGTTGCCTCCCCATGAACACGATGATGACGCTGTTTTTCCGTTCCGACCCAGCCATGTACACGAGCCCTGGCCATACGGATGCGCGAGTAGGTGTTCGAGACCCCTCCCGTATGTACACATACATGGCCGTATTTTCTTTCTTGCACCCTGGCCGCTGTACGTATGTGTAAATGCTACGTGCGCGCCTCTACTACAACACCCACGCGCCTCTACATCGACCAGTATGTACGTACACGTTTGCGACCAGAATGACAACGCTACGTACGCTTCGACCAGGTGGGTCCCGACTGTCAGGCACTTCCTTGCCTGCGAAGATGTAGCTGGTTGGTCCCAGCAGTCAGGGGGCGAATCTTTTTTTTGCCCGGACGCACTTCCTTGCATGTGAAGATGTAGCTGGTGGGTCCCAGCAGTCTAGGGGAAACGTTTTTTCACGAAATCCAGTGGCCCGTCCGGTGGGTCCCAGCTGTCAGGTGGAGGAATCATTATTTTCCCCGTAATAAGGAGGCACTTCCTTGCTGCGGCCGTGGACCCAGCTGTCAGCCTCTCCATGTACAGTCCAGGTCCGATGGAAGTCGTTCCTTGACCACATTGACCACGCTGCGCCGAGAGCACTAGGGTGGTGGACGACGGCGAGGCCTAGGAAGGGGACGACACAGAGGCAGGGAAGACTCGGCAGTTGTTTCCCACGCGGAGGGGAGTATGATTGTACGAGGGTTTACTGGTTCGTCTGCCATCGCTGGAGAATAACAGCAGGTGTGGGTGAGTAGAGGGATGGCTAGGCCAGCGATGGGAATATGGTCGGGCGGTGAGGCCTACGCGACAGCACAGCCGGCCGCGAGGAGGAGGGAGCAGGCAGTCCCACCGGCACTTGTTTGAGCAGCTGGAGCAGGAAGAGCAGAGATTGAAGAAGCACGACGGCCGTTGGACGGACATCCAATAGTCAGTGCTTGTGCGTCAACCTTTTTTTAGGAAAGCCTCAAATCTGTGGAAAACAGCATACAACCCATCTGCCATTATTTCTAATAATTTATAGCCCATTTGCTAATTCTTAAGGTTTTTTTAGCCCATATTATTTTTATTAGCATTACAACCCATATTGTGGCAACGGTTAAAAAATTATACGAAATTTTGCATATTTCGGTGCGGTCCATACTGATTTTAATCCCGAAATTTTGACTCACATTCAAACTAATTTTAAAAATGAATGTATATCAATATAAAATCCAACAAATTCTCCATGCATAAAAATTAATTTAATTTAAAATCTTGAAATAAAAAAGAGATATTTGAAACTAATTGCCGGTTTGATGTGTTTTAAAAATGTACAACCCATTGCTCATTACTGATGGGCCATTTTCTCGGCCAGCCGAATGAAAGCTCTCCTCGTCTTGAAAGATTCGCAGTCCAATAGGCCTGACAAAGCGACTTACTTGGCAAATCACAAAAAAACTGGGCTGTGGCAGTGGACCCAGCTGTCAGCCTCTCCACGTACAGTACTCTTCTGATGGAAGTCGTTCCATGACCATGTTGACCACGCCGCGTGGAGAGCACCACAACGGTGGACGACGGCGAGGCCTAGGAAGAGGACTACAAGGGCTCACTGGTTCGGCTGCGGTGTGAGGCTGCCGTCGCCGTAGGGCCTAGCCAGCGGTGGGAATAGTAGGGACGGTGAGGCCTCTGTGGCAGCACAGCCGATCATGGGAGGCAGGAGCATGTGGCACGACCAGCGCTGCTTTGGGAGGCTAGAGCAAGAAGACCAGAGGTTGAAGAAGCACTACGGCCGTTGGATGGACATCGTACGGTCACTGGAGCTAGAATCGTTCATATTGACTAAGTTGACAAAGCCCTTCATCCCTGTCAACTTAGTAGGCCCACAAGTCAGCCTCCCAGCAAGGTGGGTCCCAGCTAGCCGGGGGAGTATTCATTTTTTTGTGCGTAATAAGGAGGCACTTCCAGTGGGTCCGAGCTGACAGCGGGGGGAATGTTTTTTTCATGAAATACGGTGGCCCGTCCGGTGGGTCCCAGCAGTCAGGGGGAAACGATTTCTTCTGCAAAATACTGGTGGCCCGTCCGGTGGGTCCCCGCTGTCAGGTGGAGGAATAATTATTTTCCACGTAATAAGGAGGCACTTCCTTGCGGCTGCCATGGACCCAGCTATCAGCCTCTCCACGTACAGTACTCTTCCGATGGAAGTCGGTCGTTGACCACGTTGACCATGCCGCGCCGAGAGCACCAGGGCGGTGGACGACGAGGAGGACTAGGAAGGGGACGACTCGGAGCCGGGGAAGACGCAGCAGTGGATGCCCATGCGAAGAGGAGTACGAGGGTTCACTGGTTCAGTTGCGGTGTGAGGCTGCTGTCGCCGCGGAATAACAGGGGGTGTAGGTGAGTAGAGGGATGGCCTGGCCAGCGGTGGGAGTAGTAGGGGGCGGTGAGGCCTTCGCGGCAACACAACCGGCCACGGGAGGCAGGAGCACGCGGCACAACCGGCGCTGGTTTGGGCGGCTAGAGCAAGAAGACCAGAGGTTGAAGAAGCACTATGGCCGTTGGATGAACATCGTACGGTAACAGGAGCTAGAATCGTTCATATTGACTAAGTTGACAAAGCCCTCCATCCCCGTTAACTTGGTAGGCCCACAAGTCAGCCTCCCACTATGCTGGGTTCCAGCTGGCAGGGGGAATATTCATTTTTTGTGCGTAATAAGGAGGCACTTCCTTGCATGCGAAGATAGCTAGTGGGTCCGACATGTCAGCAGGGGGCACTTTATTTCGCGAAATACAGAGGCCCTTCCGGTGGGTCCCAGATGTCAGGTGGAGGAATCATTATTTTGCGCGTAATAAGGAGGCATTTCCTTGTGTGCGGCCGTGGACCCAGCTGTCAGCCTCTCCACGCACAGTCTACTTCCGACGGTGTCGTTCGTTGACCACGTTGACCATGCCGCACCGACCGCATCCAAGGTGGTGGACGACGGCGAGGCCCCCGACAGCAACGGGCCGGAGATGGGAAGACGCGGGAGTAGAGTCGCAGACAGAGAGGTGTACGAGGGATAACTGGTTCTAGTGCGGTGCGGTTCGGTAGTCTATGGAGAAGAACAAGGGGTGTGGAGGGGTGGAGGGATGGCCTGGCCAACGATGGAGTAGTGCTTCATAGCGAAGCGTGCTAAGCAGAGCTGCTAACAGCAGGAGGCGGGAGGTGGTCCCGGCGGCGCTGGAGGAAGAAGACGAGAGATTGAAGATGGATGCCGGTCGTTGGATGTAAATCCAACGGCTAACATGTCAGAATCATTTGTTGACTAAATTGAAAACGACTTGCATTGGCTTTGACCTATTCGCCCACATTTCAGCCTCCAAAAATGTGTCACGTATTCAACCCATTTTTTTTAGAATTTACAGTCTTTTTTTGCGCCATATAATTTACAGTCAATTTGATCTTTTATTGAATTACAGCCATTAGCTGGGCTGGGTGAACAAATAATGTAGCATCCATGCGGCCCGTTTATTTTATTTCCTAAAAAAGTCTAGCCCATTTGCACTTTCTCGAAATACACGGTTTTGCTGGGCTGATTCTATTTATAATGTTGGGTTGGGCCAGCAATGTTATCAAAAAATAAAAAGGGTTTGAGCATTTTGTTATAAATGTATTTAAATAATAAGTGATATTATTACATTCGTCCTTAAATTTACAGTCTTACCAAGCTTTATATAATAACATATAAAATATATTTTTTAGAAAAACAGGGAGCATCTCACCGATTCCATTGCTGAGAACGAAAGCACAACATATTCTGATACAGCAGCTCAAAGAGCAGTTCGAAAGAAAGGTAGAAAAGCTACAAACTAGGGGGGTGGATGAACAAGTTCTCTGAATAACACAAATCACCCGAGCGGTGCCAAAGGCAGAGCAGATAGAGCACTCAAATGACACAAGGAGGGTCCAGCGAAGCCTTCATGGTCTTCAGCCGAGGGGCCGTGTCAAACTACGGCGACCAGTAAGCAAGCGGAGACAGCGGGCTGTTAGGCGTAGCATGGTGGATGTCCCTCTTTTTTGGCGCCAGGTGCCCATCATCTTCATCAGAGATCTTGAGACGAGCCCACGGGTCCAGCCCCAGAGCAGGTCGAGCCATGTTTAACCACAAGTGATCGCCAATGGTTTCTGGAGGGATCTTGTTAGGGTTTCCACGAAGCACATCAACTTGTCCTTGTCCGATCCGGAGGAGAGAATCGCCCAGTTCCTCACCATGTTCCTCATCAACCTCAAGACCCACGGAATGGAAATCCAGGAGGTGTTATTGAAAATCATAGCATTTCTATATTTCCAGAGGCACCAAAGGACAGCTAAGCTAATAGTGTTTAAAACTGAGCACTTTTTGGTAGCAATCCAGAATCTGGCGACAGATTCGAAGGATGAGCCAATCTGACTAGAGAAATATTCCTCAATGTGAGCCCAGAGATGTTTAGCAACTATACATTCAAAAAATAGGTGACAACAAGCCTCTTGTTCCAAGCAGTAAACACAATCAAGGGGTTTGATGATGTGTCTCTTCCTAAGGTTATCCCTAGTCATGAATTTGTTTTTGGAGAGAAGCCAGAGAAATACATGAATTTTAGGGGGAACTCTCAATTTGCAAACAGCAGTGATAAACACGGGTTGAACCCCACTAAAGTTCATAACATGATAGAGGGAGCTGGAGGAATACTTCCCCTTATTGTCCAGCTGCCAAATCAGGGAATTCGGCTCGGCAGTAAAGGTAATGCTTTTGGCAATTTTCTCCAACTGGAACCATTGTTCCATGAGACTATCACTAAAGTTCCTTCTAAAAGAGAGTTTTAGGCATTGGCCGTCCCAAACTTCATTGAAACTTTTGTTAAGCTCATTGCGGACAGAGTAAATAGGCCAAAAGTGGACTTCTAGGGGGGATGTGCCAAACCAAGTATCTTCCCAGAACCTGGTTCTGCTCCCTTCCCCTATGTTCCATCTGTAGCCAAATTTCACAGCATGCATAATAGATTTTAATCCTTTCCAGAATCTAGAGGTCTTAGGGTTGGAGGAAGGGAGAAAAATATTAGGTTTATTTCCTATGTATTTATGGGCAATAAAAGCTTTCAGGGTTTCAGGTCTTCCTCATAGAATCTTTTAATCCAAGACCCTAGAAGATAGATGTTAATTTCTTGGAGGTTAGGTATGCCTAGGCCTCCAAAATCTTTTTTCATAGAGACTAGGGCCCAATTAGCAAGGTGTAGCTTCCTATTTCCCTCAAAATCATTCCACAAGAAATGAGACATCTGAGAATTGATGAGGTTCACTGCCCATTTAGGGAACTTGAAGAAGGAGAGGAGATACACTGGAATGCTAGCCAAACAAGCTTCTATGAGGATCAATCTACCTCTGTAAGAGAGAAATTTGCCCCTCCACCCAACAATCCTTTTAATGATTTTATCCAGAATGGGTTGGATATCCTCTCTCCTTAGTTTATCATAGTGCAGAGGGATACCTAGGTACTTAATGGGGAAGTTACCTTTATTACAGACTAGAATAGAGAGGAAGTCAGCTAACTCCTGATCACCCATGTTGATAGGGATGAGTTCACTTTTAGAGTAGTTGATTCTTATGCCTGAGACTTGTTCAAACCAGGTTAGAATAGTTTTCAGATTGCTAGCATGTGTGAGTCATTGTCTAAGAAAAGGATGGTATCATCTGCATAATGAAGGAAGATGATGCCTCCAGGGCAGACCTCAGGACAGAGTCCTGCAATCAGACTATGATCAGGAGCTTTGCTCAGCATTTTAGTAAGAACGTCCACTACTAAATTAAACAAAAGCAAGGAGATGGGGTCACCTTGCCTAAGGCCTTTACCAGCAAGGAGAAAAATCAATTTCACAGTTATTTAACTTGACCCCAACAGACCCCCCATGAGTAAGTTGCTGGATCCAACCCTCGTCTATGAAAAGGCTTGGAAAAGATCTAAGAGATGATTTTTCACCAAGTCCCAAAAATGCTGGTAAAACAAGAACAGAATCCCATCAGGACCAGGAGCCCCATCAGGATAAGAGCTAAAAATGGCTTCCTTCACCTCTGTCTCTAAAAAAGGGGCTTCTAGCAAACTCATTTTCAGCAGGAGAGACTTTTTCAGAAGCAGAGAAAAAATTGTTTTGTAGAGAGAACCCAGAATGGTTTTCTTTATTAAACATGTCTTTGTAGAAGTCACTAGCCACTTTCAGCATCTCATCTACCTTAGTAACAGCGCCATTAGGGCCATCAAGGGAGTGAATGAGGGTTTTCCTCCTCCTCTGGTTAGCTACTGCACGGAAGTAAGCAATATTTCTATCACCCTCCTTAGTGTTCCTATCTCTATACCTTTGTTTGGCTTTGATTTCTTCTTGAAGCCAAATTTTCTTGAGCTCTCCATGGACAAGGTTCAATCTATTAGTCTCAGCCTCAGAGAGGTCAGTGGTTTCTGCCTTAATATCTAGAGAATCAAACTCAAGGAGGAGAAGCCTTTTGTATCTTCTAAGATTAGCTTCCTCATTGGAGTTCCACCCTTTGGTAGTTCTTCTAAATCTCCTGATTTTGATCTGCCAATTTTCTAGGGGCAGCTGCTCCCAGTAGGCTCATTCCAGATTTTCCTGACTAGCTCAGTAAAATCTTCTTGAAGCAACCACCAATTTTCAAATTTAAAACTATTGCTCTTTGGAGTTTGGTTAAGACCAGAGTCCTAGAGCAAAGGAGTGCGGTCACTACCACATCTGGGCAGAGCTCTACAACTAGAAAGGGGAAAAACTATCTAATTCTTTGTCACAGAAAATTCTGTCAATGGTCGACATAATCCTGGAGTAGCACTTCCAACATATCTAGCAGAACTGTGGGTTTTCCTTCTGACAGGGCAATTCTCAACTTTATGGGTAACTATTTTGCAGATAAAACAACTCTTGGGCTTGACACATTATTCAAATGATGCGCTGGTTCCCCACAGTTGTAGCAACTCACCTCAGAGTATGCCATAAGGCCTGAAGCAGGGGCATGAGCAGTTTTTTGGATGTCCTATCTCTTCTTTTGCTGATTCTTGCCTTGAGATTTCCCACTGATTTGAGAGTCGGAACCACCAGCAGATTGATCTGGGGCAATTAAAGGAGCCTGCCCAGATTGTGCCCCCATTTGGGGCGGAGGTGGGCCATACCACTGCCCAACCGGCGCTCCGCCATTGTGATAGGGGAAATTCATTGGAGTTCCTGGTTCCTTCTCATCCTCCAGCCAGATGTTGTCTCTTAGGAAGCAGAAATAACCACCAGACAACTCAATTGAAGCAGATTGCAAGCCTAATTTCAATCTTCTGCTCCGGCTCCAGTGGCGTGCTGGTGGGCAGGAGTCCAGTCAAGTATTCCCATCTCGTAGAACGGCGTGGATCTCCTGAATTCACTTCTCCTTTCGCCCATCGAACGAACGCAGTCGGCAGCTCACTGGGGTGGGCCATCCTGTGCTTCTTCGAGAAATCTCCTTCGAAGTAGATCCGCAGGGCTAGATTCAGCAGCTCCCAATCCACATGATCCTTGCACATCCGAGCATACCTGCGCGAGTGAGAGAACGGATTCGGTCCCTCCTTGGCTTCCTCCCTCGCAGCTTCCTCCTCTGCTTCTCTCCATTCAGGTGTGCACTGGGTCCAGGAGAGAGCGTCGTCGCGGATCCGCAACGCCCGCTCCCTCCATCTCCTCCCTCGAGTCACCCACAGCACCGCCGGTGCGACGGAGTTGAGCGGCTGGAGCATCTGCGGGAATGCTTTGTAGACATGTGGGAGATGCATCTTGTACATCTGCTTGTCTTCCAGCCATTCCCCCGTGGATATGGCCGGCGACTCCATGGGGCGCACGAGCGGACTTGCTGAGGGGGGCAGGCACGCCCGGAGTCAGGAGGCGGGGGTGGCGGCGAGATCTATCGCGGCGGTGAGGGTGGAGGTGGTGGCGGGGGCGAATGGGATCGCGAGAGCGGTCATCTATTTTCCAATTATGTGAACTAAACAGTCAACATATAAAATAGAACAGACCTCTGCGTTTTCTTCAAAAAAATACATAAATTGGGCTGCCAAAAATAAAACCTCGGATGGGAGGTCCATAGGCCGGTCGATACATGACGGCCCTAAGAAAATACAAACAGGCCTATGGACCTCCCATCCGAGGACGTGGGTTGCGCATGTTAAAAATGAAAGCCTAGACGGGGCAGCCCAAATCCATGTCCAACACTTGCCAAAACTTTGTCCCTCGTTTTCTCTGTGTTTCGCACACTCGACATTGTGTGGGCATTTTCACTGTGCATCATATGAAGATGTGCTATGCATGAATGTTGATCAGCATGATGTTAACTGGCTGGTAGTTCCATTTTCAACCATGAATAAAACTTCCAACATGATCTTAACCCTGTTTGAAAAGGTCATGTTAATATAAATGCTCTGCCTCTCAAAGTTGTAGTTTCTTATCTGAAACAGAACTTGCAGTTTCTTATCTGAAACTGAAACTTGCAGTTTCTTCTCTGAGAATCACATTGTCTGCACTTTTATACTCCTATGAAACTACATTTTTAAGTGCTAAAATAGATATCTAGAATTCATAAAATACTTCATATGCTCAATACTGCAAATCTGAAATTCAAAAGACATTCATATCTGAAAGTACTCTCAAAATACACAACACAAAACACAATTCACAACTTGCAAATACTAACAACCCTAAGCTCCTCCTGACAATTCACAACCTGCCCGACTATTGGGCTGGGGGGCAGCCCCCCCCTATTCCTCGGCGGCAGACAGCCGCCCCGTGAGACGATGTGAACGGTGAGGGAGACGATGATGGGGAAGCGTCGTCGGGCCAACTGCTTTTCTCCTCTTGCAGTTGGGTTCGGTCGGCGAAGACTCCACCAGCTCGCTCTAGCAGGACACCCTCACAAACGGCACCCTGTAGATGCTCGATCCTTCAATCTCTGGTGGATGCTCCATCTGGGATCGATACTCCCACCACCGCTCCCTCATGATCGGATTTGGTGAATCTGTTTGCTCCATGGCCCAGAGGAGCAGCTCTATGTACTCCGACGCGACTCCCTCTGGGAGTATCGCCGCCTTTTCGCTCTGTTGCAGATATTTGGCCATGGATGTCGCTGTCGCCGCTAGTTGGTCCTTGTTGTCAAACCAAGACTGTATGTCCAACATCCTAGCTAGCTTCACGGGGTCGCCGTCTGCGATCCTCATGTATCGGTTGTACTCCTCCATTGATCTACTTCTCCACAACACCTTCACTCGTCGGCGGTGGTTTTTGAATGGAAGAGGAGAGGAGCAACGCTGGTTTTGGATTAGAATGGGACAGGAGGGATGGTGGTTTTGGACTGGAATAGGAGAGGAGGGGTGGTGGTTTTGAAATGGAAGAGGAGAAGAGTGGCGCTGCATTTAGATTGGAACGGGAGAGGAGCGGCGGTTGTCGGATTTCGGGTTCCGACAGACCCTTAAGGTTCGAACACTGGGGTGCGCGCGGAAATCACGTCCTCAACCTCTCCGGCTTACTGGGATCTAAACTACTAAAGGAATCACATAAGAGACACAAGATTTATACTAGTTCGGGCCACCGTTGTGGTGTAATACCCTACTCCAGTGTGTGGTGGATGGATTGCCTCCTGGGGCTGGTGATGAAGAACAATACAAGGAAGAACAGCCTCGCGAGGGTCTGTTCTTGGCTGGGGTGATGAACTGCTAGGAGGAGTTCAGTCGCCCTTCTCTCTTTCTCTCTCTCTCTGATTTCCGATCTTCGATCTACCAACTGCCCGAACCGAACCGAACCACTTTCTATGTGGCGGCCGGTCCCTATTTATAGAGGCCCTGGTCCTCTTCCCAAATATCGAGCGGGAAGGGAGCCAACAATGGCGGGCTAATTTGAAGGGGGACAGCAAGTACATCTATCCTGACAAAAGGTGGTCTTCGCCTGCGAAATACTCTGCGGTGACGCCATGCTGGGCTCCATGGTGACCTCCGTCTGGTAGTCCGCTTGGTCCTGATCCTGTTGCACCCAAATGGCAACCTTTGCCTGATGCCTCGGTACTCCACGGATGCGATTGCCCCCTTTGCACCAAAGAGGAAAGAAGGACGCTGCGCGCGCATGCGCCTGCCTGGCGCCCTCAATCGTCATGGCTTGCGTCACGGGCGCCTCGCGAGGCACCCCGCCTTGATATCTCCGTCTCCTCGGGAGCCAGCCTGAGGAGGCTACGCCTGAGGATGCGCCGTGTCGTCCACCTCACGAGGCTTGGCCCCTCGCGAGGGTCTTGAGTCTTGTGCTTGATGAAGATGGGCCATGTTGGGCCCCCATTCGAGCCACGCCGCAGGCCGCAGGCAGGCAAGTCTGGGGACCCCCGTTCCTAGAACGCCGACAGCGGTGGTTTAAGAGGAGAAGAGCGGAAGAGCGACGCTGGTCTTGGAAGTATTTTTTTTGTTGTTTCACTTATTTTGGGTCATAGTTTGACCACGTGCTGTATTTGACAAGCAAAATGTGAATGCATGTCAGCAAATTGATTTTGATTTTGATCCAGTCAGAGCGCGCCGGCCCTCTTGTCCAATCCTAAATAGCTGCCACACACTCCTCTCCCTCTTCTCCATTGCAAAACCACCTCCTCTCCTCTCCATCATCTCCATTCCGAAACCACCGTCTCGCCTCTCCCTCTTCTCTATTGAAAGACCACAATCTCTCCTCCATTTTCTAGACGCTTTGCTCCATGGCGCGGGCGCAATCCATGGATACAAAATTAGTATACTGTATACTATTTAAAAGTCAAGGGCGGGGCTTTTCCTTCACGGTAGGCGGAGGGGCAGTTCCACCTAGTCGGTTCGAGAGAGACGCGAGAAGACGAGGGAGTAGGCTGCTGCAAACGTAGGGCTATGTGATTTGACAGCGAGTTACTGCTGGACAGGTGGGGCCCCATGATTTGACTTGCCATTATCATTTTAACTGCGGCGCTACGACCAGCGTGAGTCTCCCAGATTCCTGACCACCTCCATACAAGTGCCTCTCC
This sequence comes from Triticum monococcum, assembly GCA_034509565.1. NCBI lineage: Eukaryota > Viridiplantae > Streptophyta > Magnoliopsida > Poales > Poaceae > Triticum > Triticum monococcum. The sequence goes on along the minus strand of CM067845.1, from coordinate 87,033,835 downwards.
CAATGCTCCACCATGTAGTAGAGGCTGGCTCTTGCATGAGAGCCCACTTCTCCACTTTTTCCTTGCCTCTCTTTCCTCCACATATGCAAAAATGCCATGTAAAGCGCACTATTGTACTTACTTTTACTTGCGCCTACAGGTTCTTAAGCTTGCCACATAAGCATAAAGTCTGATGTGGCAAGTTAATCAAGAAGAGAGAGACTAGTTTGGTGACCCAAGGAAGAAACGGTGCTAAGCGCATGTACCTAGGTGAAAAGACAAATTTGAATCTATAGCTAATTAAATGAAACAAACTTAGCAACACCGTCTCATTGGAAGAGGTCACTCCTTGGCAAATGCAATAAATACACGCGCTTAGCACCGTTTCTTCCTTGAGTACAAAGAAAGAGATAGAGAGGAGTAAAAAATACACTTATAGCCAACCTTGTTGTAGTATGAGTGACTAAGTGATGACTATGTATGACATGCCAACATCAGATAGCCTAACGCACCGTGTTAAATCTCCAAGGGCGCGAGCAACGCGACGGTCGTGATAGGCGCGACCATGACACGGGTTGCTGGCAGCCCTTGGATCTGAGATCAAACGTTCGCGTGCTAAGTTGCTGAAAATTTGAAGAATAACCCTCCAGGATAGGATATTCACCCATAGGTCTAGAATCACGCCATGCAACCGTTCGATCTCAGATCCAAGGGCTCTCGGAAACCTGTATCATGGGAGAATGGAAAGCAACTACCCTGACGTTCGCACGCTGGCAGTTCGCTCCTACTCGTCCCCGCACGTCCTTCAATACTACGGCGGTTCGCTCCTGGTCGTCCCGTCCATTCACATTACGGCAGTTCCACTAATCCTAACCCTCCTCCCAAATCCATGGTGTCCCAAATCTCCACGATCGGCAGTGAGTACAAGGTTAGAACCATCACCGGCGATGAGTTCGACGTCATCTACACCCGTTCTTCTGTGACGGTGAAAGATTGCCGGGCTAGATGGTTGAAGACTCAGATGATGAGTGGGTCGCTGGGCTAGATGTTGAGTACACCACAGTCCTGGGATGAGAGAAGGATCTAAAGGACGAAGAGAGGAAGAAGCCCACCGTGATCCAGGTTTGCGTTCATGACTTATGCTTGGTCTACCACATATGCCATGCCGATGTTGAGTGCTAGGATTTTAAGGACTTCCTCGAGAGCAACCTAGTCAAATTCGTTACTGTAGACTTTGGTAACGACAAAGAATTCCTGCATCGGATAGGCCTCGTTGTAGGCAACAGCTTCGACCTCCTGAAGAATCGGCTGGTGTCCTCTCGTTAGCCTTCAATGTTGACCCTGGCAGGAGCCATGGTTCATCCTTCGTATGGTAAACTGGAGAAACCTCATTACACGTTTCATCGTCATGCATGGCAGAGGAATGTACTAGATATAGACCACATCCACTATGCTGCAATGGATGGCTACCTTTGCTTCAATATCTACAAGGGTTGGATGAAGAGCAACAACCAAGTGTGCGGTTCAAGCAAAGAAGTATCGGCCAAGAGGAATAGGGACAAGGACGAAGTCAAGGACGTGTACGAGGACTCCGAGTAAGGTGGCAGTGTCGTTGCTCATGGTGGTTCTAATGCAGTGTCTACCAGAATAGTTGCAAAGTTGAATTGCAGGTGTGCTTAATTTAATTTGAGGGGTGTGTTGTGCTGAGCCCCCAGCAGAACTATGTTATGTTTCTTCTCGTTACTTTAACTCTTCAGTACGTACATACTAGTATTTCTTACATTTCATCTTTTAGTTGGTATAGTACTACCACTCGTTTCTTCACATTATATACGTACAATATATATGGCCAACATCATATAGCTAGCAGTTTAGTTGTCAAAGAATATCAGGGTGCTTAGTTTTGTCAAACAATTCCAGGATGCTTAGAGGGTGCTTGGATCCAAGGGACTTATTTCAGTCTGACTAAAAATAGTCTCTTTAAGAGGCTAAAGTTCCAAGCACCCCTGACTAAAGAGGGGCTAAGACTAAAAAAATTTAGTCAGGGGTACCCCTACTAAAATGTGCATTAGTCCTCTCTCTACTCATTTAACTCCTCTCCTTTAACACATGCGAGTTCTAGATTGGAGGGTTTGGAGGATAATAAATGCTCATTAACTTGATTTTAGCCTTTTTAGTATTTGGATCCAAGCATGGGTGAGGCTAGCATGTTTTAGTCCCACTACTTTTAGTCATGCGACTAAAACGTATCCAAGCACCCTCTTAGTTTTTTTTGAGGGGTGGGTTGTGCTGGACACCATTATTGTGACTAGCCTTTTTAATAGTACTATATGCATAATTTGGCGACGAGCGCTCTCTATATGTACCACCTTTTTTTAATTTCAAGTTTTGCTCCATGGCGCAATCCATCGATACTACTGCTGTACAAAAGTATACATTTTTTAAATGGCTAGAGGGCGGGGCAGTCTAGCTTGGTCGGTTTCACGAGAGGCGAGGGCCTTTGTGATTTGATGGCTCATTACTACTGGAAGGCGGGGCCTTGTGATTTTACTGCTCGTATAAATGCGCCGATGACCTGATCAAGGAGGAGCAAAGAACCGTGCGGTATACTCAAGTTTTCCACTGGAGTAGTACTGAGATGGAGGAACACGAAACACGGCAGCCCAGTGCCATATGGCGATAAAAATGATCTAATTTGCTAGTCATCTCATTGTTAGCATTGTTCTATTCATTCCCTAAAAAACATTGTTCTATTCATGCCTCGCAGAGAACATGACACGTTCGGCGAAACACCCAAAGCAAAAGATGAAATATAGGAGCAAAAGAAGAAGGAAGATTATCACCCCAAATGATCTAATTTGCCACGGAGTCATAACTGCTTCATCATCGCCTCCACAAACTCCATCTACTTGCGCGTCTCCTCCGCCATCTTCATCATTGTGTCCATGACGCGGCATTTCTCGACGCGAGCCTTCATCATTTGTTCCACAGCCATATTACATACCTTGACAGCAGCCGGGTGCTCGATGCGGAGCTTCGCCAACTCTTCCTTCTGTTCCATGGCGAGGGCCTGCAGCATCTTCATCGAGGAACTACTATTCTCATGCAGCTTCTTCCAGCCGGCATTCTTCTCCTTCAATAGGTTAATCTCGTGGCAGAGCTTTGCATTGTCCTCCCGTAGTCGCAGGATTTCGCCGGTCGCCTTCTGTTGGAGTAAATGACCACGGGTAGTGTCAGGACCCCGATTCCAAGTCACATCGATCTAGCCGGTAACACCTCATATAACTTTGCAGCCTCACGCACGATATCCCACGGGTGTCGCCTTACCATGGCCCGGGACCGTTTGCGCCTTTTGGCTCACGTATATGATAGTGTCGCTAGCATCCATATGACAGAGAACCCGGGCCGACATGGCTAGTCGTGAACCCAAAGCGGCATAGACCTATGGAGATAGGCATACATGAATCACATCGAGCATGTCGGTCATCAGCGAGTGATTCCGGGCTGTAGCACTGGGCTAACAGTACTCCGGGGAACCCGGGCTGTACCAGGCTAGGCAGGACCCCGGAAGTCACTGCGTGACATTTCCTCGAAGGGACAGACATAGGAACGAAGTGAACCACATGCCGGCCAGTCAAGTGTCCTGAGCAGTAGTGCTGGGCTAGCAGGACTCCGGTGAACCAGGCTGTAGCGGACTACTATGGCTCGAGGCACACTAGACTACATTTCCCCATAAGAAAGGCTACCAAGCATAAACAACTAGATTGTCGGATCCCACTCATACCAAGCATTTCAATCATACACACAATATGCCCGATATGAGTACATACAACATGGCATCACAACAAAACTCTACAACTCAAGTACTTTATTTAAAGGCTCCAGAGATCCATACATAACATGTTCATACAGATAGGGTCACATGACCCGACACTCAAGTCATACAATCATACAAGCAGAAGCAGAAGCAAATAGTCTGAGTACAGACACTAGAAAGAAAGAAGGCTTCTCGAAGCCTGTCTATCTACACAGGGCTCTCCATGGCCAGGATCACCACCTGGGTGCTAGTAACTCGTCGACGTCAAGGTCTACATAGAACCCATCGGAGGGGGCGGTGTTGTCGTCTGAAACAGTAATTAAGCAAACATGAGTACAAAGGTACTCAGCAAGTCTTACAATAGAACCTACTATACATGCTCATTCTCAAGAAGATGGTGGGGTTAATGCAGCAAGCCAGCTTTGACTCTTGGCTAAACTATCCTACGGAACTCCTCTAGTAAAATAGTTTTCGCACACGAGTCCACTACTCACCAACACAATACTCCACCGGGGATCCTCCCTCGTCATCCTATGAGAGGGCCATCCTCGGTACTCACACTTATCTTGAGTCTTTTAGTAGTATCCATTTACTTGTCTATGAACTGTATAGGCAACCAAGTAGTCCTTTACCGCGGACGCGACTATTCGAATAGTTTTATACCCTGCAGGGGTGTACTTCGTCATACACGCTTTCACCACTTACCGCCGTTTACACGACATGTACTCGGCAACCTTCAAGCGGAAGCCCAGCGAGGGTGTCGTCCATGGCCTACCTAAACACTCAAGTCTCTAGTCCAGGTTTATCGCCTATCCAGGTTCCATCCGCAGGGAGTCCGGCCGAGGTTTCCACATACGGCCCCGAACGATGTGAACAGGGTCCCGAGACGCCAAACAGGCGCCCGGCATACCCGGCCACGGTTTATCTACCGCAACATAGCCCACCCCTATGTTGGGGAACGTAGTAATTTCAAAATTTTCCTACGCACACGCAAGATCATGGTGATGCATAGCAACGAGGGGGGGAGTATTGTCTACGTACCAACGCAGACCGACTGCGGAAGCGATCTCACAACATAGAGGAAATAGTCGTACGTCTTCTTCCCGATCCGACCGATCCAAGCACCGTTACTCCGGCACCTCCGAGTTCTTAGCACACGTTCAGCTTGATAACGATCCTCGGGCTCCGATCCAGCAAAGCGTCGAGGAAGAGTTCCGTCAGCACAACGGCGTGGTGACGATCTTGATGTACTACCGACGCAGGGCTTCGCCTAAGCTCTACAACGATATGACCGAGGTGGAATTTGGTGGCAGGGGGCACCGCACACGGCTAAGGAACGATCAACAATGATCAACTTGTGTGTCTATGGGGTGCCCCCTGCCCCCATATATAAAGGAGCAGGGGGAGGGGTTCGGCCGGCTAGGGAGAGAGGCGCAGGAGGAGTCCTACTCCTACCGGGAGTAGGACTCCCCCCCAATCCTATTCCTAATAGGACTCTCCAAAGAGAAGAGAGAAGAGAGGGGGGCCCGGCCCCTTCTCCTAGTCCTAATAGGACTAGGGAAGGGGGGAGGCGCGCAGCCCTTGTGGGCAGCCCCTTTTCACTTTTCCACTAAGGCCCAATAGGCCCATTTGCCTCCCGGGGGGTTCCGGTAACCCTCCCGGTATTCCGGTAAAATCCCGATTTCACCCGGAACACTTCCGGTGTCCAAACATAGGCTTCCAATATATCAATCTTTACGTCTCGACCATTTCGAGACTCCTCGTCATGTCCGTGATCACATCCGGGACTCCGAACAACCTTTGGTACATCAAAATGCATAAACTCATAATAACTGTCATCGTAACGTTAAGCGTGCGGACCCTACGGTTCGAGAACAATGTAGACATGACCGAGACATGTCTCCGGTCAATAACCAATAGCGGGACCTGGATGCCCATATTGGCTCCTACATATTCTATGAAGATCTTTATCGGTCAGACCGCATAACAACATACGTTGTTCCCTTTGTCATCGGTATGTTACTTGCCCGAGATTCGATTGTCGGTATCCAATACCTAGTTCAATCTCGCTACTGGCAAGTCTCTTTACTCGTTCCGTAATACATCATCTCATAACTAACATCTTAGTTATTATGCTTGCAAGGCTTATGTGATGTGTATTACCGAGAGGGCCCAGAGATACCTCTTCGACAATCGGAGTGACAAACCCTAATCTCGAAATACGCCAACCCAACATCCACCATTGGAGACACCTGTAGTACTCCTTTATAATCACCCAGTTACGTTGTGACATTTGGTAGTACCCAAAGTGTTCCTCTGGTAAACGGGAGTTGCATAATCTCATAGTTATAGGAACATGTATAAGTCATGAAGAAAGCAATAGCAACATACTAAACGATCGGGTGCTAAGCTAATGGAATGGGTCATGTCAATCAGATCTTTCAACTAATGATGTGACCTCGTTAATCAAATAACAACTCTTTGTTCATGGTTAGGAAACATAACCATCTTTGAATAACGAGCTAGTCAAGTAGAGGCATACTAGTGACACTCTGTTTGTCTATGTATTCACACATGTATTATGTTTCCGGTTAATACAATTCTAGCATGAATAATAAACATTTATCATGATATAAGGAAATAAATAATATCTTTATTATTGCCTCTAGGGCATATTTCCTTCAGTCTCCCACTTGCACTAGAGTCAATAATCTAGATTACACAGTAATGATTCTAACACCCATGGAGCTTTGGTGTTGATCATGTTTTGCTCGTGGAAGAGGCTTAGTCAACGGGTCTGCAACATTCAGATCCGTATGTATCTTGCAAATCTCTATGTCTCCCACCTGGACTAAATCCCGGATGGAGTTGAAGCGTCTCTTCATGTGTTTGGTCCTTTTGTGAAATCTGGATTCCTTTGCCAAAGCAATTGCACCAGTATTGTCACAAAAGATTTTCATTGGACCAGATGCACTAGGTATGGCACCTAGATCGGATATGAACTCCTTCATCCAGACTCCTTCGTTTGCTGCTTTCGAAGCAGCTATGTACTCTGCTTCACATGTAGATCCTGCTACGACGCTTTGTTTAGAACTGCACCAACTGACAGCTCCACCGTTTAAAGTAAACACGTATCCGGTTTGCGATTTAGAATCGTCCGGATCAGTGTCAAAGCTTGCATCAACATAACCTCTTACGGTGAGCTCTTTGTCACCTCCATATACGAGAAACATATCCTTAGTCCTTTTCAGGTATTTCAGGATGTTCTTGACCGCTGTCCAGTGATCCACTCCTGGATTACTTTGGTACCTCCCTGCTAAACTTATAGCAAGGCACACATCAGGTCTGGTACACAGCATTGCATACATGATAGAGCCTATGGCTGAAGCATAGGGAACATCTATCATTTTCTCTCTATCTTCTGCGGTGGTCAGGCATTGAGTCTGACTCAACTTCACACCTTGTAACACAGGCAAGAACCCTTTCTTTGCTTGATCCATTTTGAACTTCTTCAAAATCTTGTCAAGGTATGTGCTTTGTGAAAGTCCAATTAAGCGTTTTGATCTATCTCTATAGATCTTTACGCCTAATATGTAAGCAGCTTCCCCGAGGTCTTTCATCGAAAAACTTTTATTCAAGTATCCCTTTACGCTATCTAGAAATTCTATATCATTTCCAATCAGCAATATGTCATCCACATATAATATCAGAAATGCTACAGAGCTCCCACTCACTTTCTTGTAAATACAGGCTTCTCCAAAAGTCTGTATAAAGCCAAATGCTTTGATCACACTATCAAAGTGTTTATTCCAACTCCGAGATGCTTGCACCAGTCCATAAATGGATCGCTGGAGTTTGCATACTTTGTTAGCTCCCTTTGGATCGACAAAACCTTCTGGTTGCATCATATACAACTCTTCTTCCAGAAATCCATTCAGGAATGCAGTTTTGACATCCATTTGCCATATTTCATAATCATAAAATGCGGCAATTGCTAACATGATTCTAACGGATTTAAGTATCGCTACGGGTGAGAAGGTCTCATCGTAGTCAACCCCTTGAACTTGTCGAAAACCTTTTGCGACAAGTCAAGCTTTATAGACAGTAATATTACCGTCAGCGTCAGTCTTTTTCTTGAAGATCCATTTATTCTCAATTGCTTGCTGATCATCGGGCAAGTCAACCAAAGTCCATACTTTGTTCTCATACATGGATCCCATCTCAGATTTCATGGCCTCAAGCCACTTTGTGGAATCTGGGCTCACCATCGCTTCTTCATAGTTTGTAGGTTCATCATGATCTAGCAGCATGACTTCCAGAACTGGATTACCGTACCACTCTGGTGCGGATCTCACTCTGGTTGATCTACGTGGTTCAGTAGTATCTTGCCCTGAAGTTTCATGATCATCATCATTAGCTTCCTCACTAATTGGTATAGGTGTCGCAGAAACAGTTTTCCGTGATGTACTATTTTCCAATAAGGGAGCAGGTACAGTTACCTCGTCAAGTTCTACTTTCCTCCCACTCACTTCTTTCGAGAGAAACTCCTTCTCTAGAAATGATCCATTCTTAGCAACGAATGTCTTGCCTTCGGATCTGTGATAGAAGGTATACCCAACAGTTTCCTTTGGGTATCCTATGAAGACACATTTCTCCACTTTGGGTTCGAGCTTATCAGGTTGAAGCTTTTTCACATAAGCATCGCAGCCCCAAACTTTAAGAAATGACAACTTTGGTTTCTTACCAAACCATAGTTCATAAGGCGTCGTCTCAACGGATTTTGATGGTGCCCTATTTAACGTGAATGCGGCCGTCTCTAAAGCATAACCCCAAAATGATAGCGGTAAATCAGTAAGAGACATCATAGATCGCACCATATCTAGTAAAGTACGATTACGACGTTCGGACACACCATTATGCTGTGGTGTTCCGGGTGGCGTGAGTTGCGAAACTATTCCACAATTTTTCAAATGTATACCAAACTCGTAACTCAAATATTCTCCTCCACGATCAGATCGTAGAAACTTTATTTTCTTGTTACGATGATTTTCAACTTCACTCTGAAATTCCTTGAACTTTTCAAATGTTTCAGACTTATGTTTCATTAAGTAGATATACCCATATCTGCTTAAATCATCTGTGAAGGTGAGAAAATAACGATATCCGCCACGAGCCTCAATATTCATCGGACCACATACATCGGTATGTATGATTTCCAATAAATCTGTTGCTCTCTCCATAGTACCGGAGAACGGTGTTTTAGTCATCTTGCCTATGAGGCACGGTTCGCAAGTACCAAGTGATTCATAATCAAGTGGTTCCAAAAGCCCATCAGTATGGAGTTTCTTCATGCGCTTTACACCGATATGACCTAAACGGCAGTGCCACAAATAAGTTGCACTATCATTATCAACTCTGCATCTTTTGGCTTCTACATTATGAATATGTGTATCACTACTATCGAGATTCAATAAGAATAGACCACTCTTCAAGGGTGCATGACCATAAAAGATATTACTCATATAAATAGAACAACCATTATTCTCTGATTTAAATGAATAACCGTCTCGCATCAAACAAGATCCAGATATAATGTTCATGCTCAACGCTGGCACCAAATAACAATTATTTAGGTCTAATATTAATCCCGAAGGTAGATGTAGAGGTAGCGTGCCGACCGCGATCACATCGACTTTGGAACCGTTTCCCACGCGCATCGTCACCTCGTCCTTTGCTAGCGTCCGCTTATTCCGTAGTCCCTGTTTCGAGTTGCAAATATTAGCAACAGAACCAGTATCAAATACCCAGGTGCTACTGCGAGCTCTAGTAAGGTACACATTAATAACATGTATATCACATATACCTTTGTTCACCTTTCCATCCTTCTTATCCGCCAAATACTTGGGGCAGTTCTGCTTCCAGTGACCAGTCTGCTTGCAGTAGAAGCACTTAGTTTCAGGCTTAGGTCCAGACTTGGGTTTCTTCTCCTGAGCAGCAACTTGCTTGCTGTTCTTCTTGAAGTTCCCCTTCTTCTTCCCTTTGCCCTTTTTCTTGAAACCAGTGGTTTTGTTAACCATCAACACTTGATGCTCCTTCTTGATTTCTACCTCCGCAGCTTTCAGCATTGTGAAGAGCTCGGGAATAGTCTTGTTCATCCCTTGCATATTATAGTTCATCACGAAGCTCTTGTAACTTGGTGGCAGTGATTGGAGAATTCTGTCAATGACGCAATCATCTGGAAGATTAACTCCCATCTGAATCAAGTGATTATTATACCCAGACATTTTGAGTATATGCTCACTGACAGAACTGTTCTCCTCCATCTTGCAGCTATAGAACTTATTGGAGACTTCATATCTCTCAATTCGGGCATTTGCTTGAAATATTAACTTCAACTCCTGGAACATCTCATATGCTCCATGACGTTAAAAACGTCGTTGAAGTCCCGATTCTAAGCCATAAAGCATGGCACACTGAACTATCGAGTAGTCATCAGCTTTGCTCTGCCAGACGTTCATAACATCTGGCGTTGCTCCAGCAGCAGGCCTGGCACCCAGCAGTGCTTCCAGGACGTAATTCTTCTGTGCAGCAATGAGGATAATCCTCAGGTTACGGACCTAGTCCGTGTAATTGCTACCATCATCTTTCAACTTTGCTTTCTCAAGGAACGCATTAAAATTCAACGGAACAACAGCACGAGCCATCTATCTACAATCAACATAAACAAGCAAGATACTATCAGGTACTAAGTTCATGATAAGTTTAAGTTCAGTTAATCAAATTACTTAGGAACTCCCACTTAGATAGACATCCCTCTAATCCTCTAAGTGATCACGTGATCCAAATCAACTAAACCATAACCGATCATCACGTGAGATGGAGTAGTTTTCAATGGTGAACATCGTCATGTTGATCATATCTACTATATGATTCATGATCGACCTTTCGGTCTCTGTGTTCCGAGGCCATATCTGCATATGCTAGGCTCGTCAAGTTTAACCTGAGTATTCTGCGTGTGCAAAACTGGCTTGCACCCGTTGTAGATGGACGTAGAGCTTATCACACCCGATCATCACGTGGTGTCTGGGCACGACGAACTTTGGCAACGGTGCATACTCAGGGAGAACACTTCTTGATAATTTAGTGAGAGATCATCTTATAATGCTACCGTCAATCAAAGCAAGATAAGATGCATAAAAGGATAAACATCACATGCAATCAATATAAGTGATATGATATGGCCATCATCATCTTGTGCTTGTGATCTCCATCTCCGAAGCACCGTCATGATCACCATCGTCACCGGCGCGACACCTTGATCTCCATCGTAGCATCGTTGTCGTCTCGCCAATCTTATGCTTCCACGACTATCACTACCGCTTAGTAATAAAGTAAAGCATTACATCGCGATTGCATTGCATACAATAAAGCGACGACCATATGGCTCCTGCCAGTTGCCGATAACTCGGTTACAAAACATGATCATCTCATACAATAAAATCAGCATCATGCCTTGACCATATCACATCACAACATGCCCTGCAAAAACAAGTTAGACGTCCTCTACTTTGTTGTTGCAAGTTTTATGTGGCTGCTACGGGCTTAAGTAAGAACACATCTCACCTACGCATCAAAACCACAACGATAGTTTGTCAAATAGACTCCGTTTTAACCTTCTCAAGGACCGGGCGTAGCCACACTTGGTTCAACTAAAGTTGGAGAGACAGTCTTCCGCAAGCCATCTGTGTGCATAGCACGTCGAGGGAACCGGTCTCGCGTAAGAGTACGCATAAGGTTGGTCCGGATCGTCTCGTCCAACAATACCGCCGAACCAAAGTATGACATGCTGGTAGGCAGTATGACTTGTATCGCCCACAGCTCACTTGTGTTCTACTTGTGCAAATAACATCAAACCATAAAACCTAGGCTCGGATGCCACTGTTGGGGAACGTAGTAATTTCAAAATTTTCCTACGCACACGCAAGATCATGGTGATGCATAGCAACGAGGAGGAGAGTATTGTCTACGTACCAACGCAGACCGACTGCGGAAGCGATCTCACAACATAGAGGAAGTAGTCGTACGTCTTCTTCCCGATCCGACCGATCCAAGCACCGTTACTCCGGCACCTTCGAGTTCTTAGCACACGTTCAGCTCGATGACGATCCTCGGGCTCCGATCCAGCAAAGCGTCGAGGAAGAGTTCCGTCAGCACAACGGCGTGGTGACGATCTTGATGTACTACCGACGCAGGGCTTCGCCTAAGCTCTACAACGATATGACCGAGGTGGAATTTGGTGGCAGGGGGCACCGCACACGACTAAGGAACGATCAACAATGATCAACTTGTGTGTCTATGGGGTGCCCCCTGCCCCGTATATAAAGGAGCAGGGGGAGGGGTTCGGCCGGCTAGGGAGAGAGGCGCAGGAGGAGTCCTACTCCTACCGGGAGTAGGACTCCCCCCCAATCCTATTCCTAATAGGACTCTCCAAAGAGAAGAGAGAAGAGAGGGGCGGCTGGCCCCTTCTCCTAGTCCTAATAGGACTAGGGAAGGGGGGAGGCGCGCAGCCCATGTGGGCAGCCCCTTTTCACTTTTCCACTAAGGCCCAATAGGCCCATTTGCCTCCCGGGGGGTTCCGGTAACCCTCCCGGTATTCCGGTAAAATCCCGATTTCACCCGGAACACTTCCGGTGTCCAAACATAAGCTTCCAATATATCAATCTTTACGTCTCGACCATTTCGAGACTCCTCGTCATGTCCGTGATCACATCCGGGACTCCGAACAACCTTCGGTACATCAAAATGCATAAACTCATAATAACTGTCATCGTAACGTTAAGCGTGCGGACCCTACGGTTCGAGAACAATGTAGACATGACCGAGACATGTCTCCGGTCAATAACCAATAGCGGGACCTGGATGCCCATATTGGCTCCTACATATTCTACGAAGATCTTTATCGGTCAGACCGCATAACAACATACGTTGTTCCCTTTGTCATCGTTATGTTACTTGCCCGAGATTCGATCGTCGGTATCCAATACCTAGTTCAATCTCGTTACTGGCAAGTCTCTTTACTCGTTTCGTAATACATCATCTCATAACTAACATCTTAGTTATTATGCTTGCAAGGCTTATGTGATGTGTATTACCGAGAGGGCCCAGAGATACCTCTCCGACAATCGGAGTGACAAACCCTAATCTCGAAATACGCCAACCCAACATCCACCATTGGAGACACCTGTAGTACCCAAAGTGTTCCTCCGGTAAACGGGAGTTGCATAATCTCATAGTTACAGGAACATGTATAAGTCATGAAGAAAGCAATAGCAACATACTAAACGATCGGGTGCTAAGCTAATGGAATGGGTCATGTCAATCAGATCATTCAACTAATGATGTGACCTCGTTAATCAAATAAAAACTCTTTGTTCATGGTTAGGAAACATAACCATCTTTGATTAACGAGCTAGTCAAGTAGAGGCATACTAGTGACACTCTGTTTGTCTATGTATTCACACATGTATTATGTTTCCGGTTAATACAATTCTAGCATGAATAATAAACATTTATCATGATATAAGGAAATAAATAATAACTTTATTATTGCCTCTAGGGCATATTTCCTTCAGTCTCCCACTTGCACTAGAGTCAATAATCTAGATTACACAGTAATGATTCTAACACCCATGGAGCTTTGGTGCTGATCATGTTTTGCTCGTGAAAGAGGCTTAGTCAACGGGTCTGCAACATTCAGATCCGTATGTATCTTGCAAATCTCTATGTCTCCCACCTGGACTAAATCCCGGATGGAGTTGAAGCGTCTCTTGATGTGTTTGGTCCTTTTGTGAAATCTGGATTCCTTTGCCAAAGCAATTGCACCAGTATTGTCACAAAAGATTTTCATTGGACCCGATGCAATAGGTATGACACCTAGATCGGATATGAACTCCTTCATCCAGACTCCTTCGTTTGCTGCTTCCGAAGCAGCTATGTACTCCGCTTCACATGTAGATCCCGCTACGACGCTTTGTTTAGAACTACACCAACTGACAGCTCCACCATTTAAAGTAAACACGTATCCGGTTTGCGATTTAGAATCGTCCGGATCAGTGTCAAAGCTTGCATCAACGTAACCTCTTACGGTGAGCTCTTTGTCACCTCCATATACGAGAAACATATCCTTAGTCCTTTTCAGGTATTTCAGGATGTTCTTGACCGCTGTCCAGTGATCCACTCCTGGATTACTTTGGTACCTCCCTGCTAAACTTATAGCAAGGCACACATCAGGTCTGGTACACAGCATTGCATACATGATAGAGCCTATGGCTGAAGCATAAGGAACATCTTTCATTTTCTTTCTATCTTCTGCGGTGGTCGGGCATTGAGTCTGACTCAACTTCACACCTTGTAACACAGGCAAGAACCCTTTCTTTGCTTGATCCATTTTGAACTTCTTCAAAATCTTGTCAAGGTATGTGCTTTGTGAAAGTCCAATTAAGCGTTTTGATCTATCTCTATAGATCTTTATGCCTAATATGTAAGCAGCTTCCCCGAGGTCTTTCATCGAAAAACTTTTATTCAAGTATCCCTTTACGCTATCCAGAAATTCTATATCATTTCCAATCAGCTATATGTCATCCACATATAATATCAGAAATGCTACAGAGCTCCCACTCACTTTCTTGTAAATACAGGCTTCTCCAAAAGTCTGTATAAAGCCAAATGCTTTGATCACACTATCAAAGCGTTTATTCCAACTCCGAGATGCTTGCACCAGTCCATAAATGGATCGCTGGAGTTTGCATACTTTGTTAGCTCCCTTTGGATCAACAAAACCTTCTGGTTGCATCATATACAACTCTTCTTCCAGAAATCCATTCAGGAATCCAGTTTTGACATCCATTTGCCATATTTCATAATCATAAAATGCGGCAATTGCTAACATGATTCTGACGGATTTAAGCATCGCTACGGGTGAGAAGGTCTCATCGTAGTCAACCCCTTGAACTTGTTGAAAACCTTTTGCGACAAGTAGAGCTTTATAGACAGTAATATTACCATCAGCGTCAGTCTTTTTCTTGAAAATCCATTTATTCTCAATTGCTTGCCGATCATCGGGCAAGTCAACCAAAGTCCATACTTTGTTCTCATACATGGATCCCATCTCAGATTTCATGGCCTCAAGCCACTTTGTGGAATCTGGGCTCACCATCGCTTCTTCATAGTTTGTAGGTTCATCATGATCTAGCAGCATGACTTCCAGAACTGGATTACCGTACCACTCTGGTGCGGATCTCACTCTGGTTGATCTACGTGGTTCAGTAGTATCTTGCCCTGAAGTTTCATGATCATCATCATTAGCTTCCTGACTAATTGGTATAGGTGTCGCAGAAACAGTTTTCTGTGATGTACTATTTTCCAATAAGGGAGCAGGTACAGTTACCTCGTCAAGTTCTACTTTCCTCCCACTCACTTCTTTCGAGAGAAACTCCTTCTCTAGAAATGATCCATTCTTAGCAACGAATGTCTTGCCTTCGGATCTGTGATAGAAGGTATACCCAACAGTTTCCTTTGGGTATCCTATGAAGACACATTTCTCCGCTTTGGGTTCGAGCTTATCAGGTCGAAGCTTTTTCACATAAGCATCGCAGCCCCAAACTTTAAGAAATGACAACTTTCGTTTCTTGCCAAACCATAGTTCATAAGGCGTTGTCTCAACGGATTTTGATGGTGCCCTATTTAACGTGAATGCGGCCGTCTCTAAAGCATAACCCCAAAATGATAGCGGTGAATCAGTAAGAGACATCATAGATCGCACGATATCTAGTAAAGTACGATTACGACGTTCGGACACACCATTACGCTGTGGTGTTCCGGGTGGCGTGAGAGGCGAGAACATGGGTTGTATCGGAATGATCAATGGGTTGCTTGCCTGATGGAGTGGTAGTGGGATACTGCCCTTCAGTTGGATACTCGTGAATATCCTCGGAGGCAGAACCTACCACGAAGAACACATCAGAACACAATAAACACATGACAATATGCAACAATATGATGCATGCTATGACATGGCAATATGAATGTGTCTTGGCCTAATGCAAGCTATAACAGAAAATAATGTGCTTATTTGAATCAAATATTCAATTATTAGCTTATTAAACATGGCTTTAATAGTGCATTTCCTTATTCTGCTGAAACAGCAAGGTAAGCTTGTTTGTCATGCATGAAACCATTACAGATGGATAGATTGAATTTTTCTGATAATTTTTCATATATAAATTATTTCATTCGGAGTTACGATTGAATTTCTATGATTTTTAGAAGTTTTAAACATTTTCTGGAATTTCCGGAATAAAAATAAATCCAGTAAATCAATTCCTGCGTCAGCATTGTGTCATGCTGACCTCAGCAGGTCAAAGGCGCCAGCCCAGGTCAAACCTGGCTGGTGGGCCCCTTCTGTCATCCTCTCAGCTAATTAACAAGATTAGATTAACACTAATTAGTTGTTAGTGGTGCCTAGGCCCACATGTCAGTGACTGATTAACTTAAAATTAGTTAAAACTAATCCTAGATTAGTTAGCACACCGACCCCACCTGTCATAGACTCAGGGGGAGGGGGTCTACCTGGGCCCACCCAGGGGTCAAACTGGGTCAACTCGCCGGCGACTCGACACCGGCGAGGCCCGAGACGGTGGAGGCCTTCGGATTTGGTCCTCCGGTGACCAAATCGACGGCGGAGACATGCTACGCGTAGCTGGGAATGAGCTGCAGCGTTTGATGGTGGTAGTTGGGCTCGGGGTGGCCGGAAACGTCGCCGGCGAGCTCGACAGCGGCGGCTGGAGTTCGGCCAACGGCGGTTTAGGCGATGAAGGGCGCTAGGGGAGGCGCTGGTGTGTGCTACGTGCTCCTGGTGAGGTGTGGAGCACGATGGTGTGCCCGGCTTCAAGCCACTGTGGCTCTGTCCACGACGGCGACGAGGCACGGCGCCGGCGAGCTTCGGCCATGGTGGAAGATGGAGCTAGGGGACGGAAACGGAGGGGGCGAGCACGGGGAAAGAATCAGGAGCTCACAGCGGGGTCGGAGAGGGGGTCAGCGAGCTCGGGAAGGCCCAGACGGCGGTGAATCGACCGGAGATAGCTCGGGTGCCCGAGGTTGAAGACGAGGGTGAAGACGGTGTTCCGCAGCATTTGGAGTCGCGTGGGTCGGCGGAGAGGTCCAGGGCGACGAGGCGGAGCTGTTGGGCTCGTCGGAGGGGCGAGGGGGTGGCTCTGGTGGCATCTATGGCGAACGGCGGCGAGGGACGCGCTCGGCCATCGCGGGAGAGGGAGAGGGAGACGACGGGGAGAGTGAGAGAGGATGAGAGGGGGATGTGGGGGTCGCGTGGCGTCCCTAGGCGTCTCCCGGGCGTCGGCAGAAGCAGGAGGTGGCCGGCACGTGGCCGGCGCGCGGTGAGCACGCGCCCGTGCCTCCTTGCACGTGGAGGACGACGACTGGCAAAGCCAGTCGACCTGGGCCGGGCCAGGTGGCTGGGCCAGCACAGGTAAGGCCCAGGTGGGCTTCTCCCTCTCGTTTTTTTTTAATTTGTTTCTGTTTTCTATTTAACTGTAACTGTTGGGCTTTATTTAAAATACTAAAACATTTCCAAAAATCCTGAAAATAATTGTGGGCTCTGTTTGGATTATTTCCAACAGCAAACATTTATTTCCAGAATTATTTGAGAATTTAAATTATTTAATAGCATTTAAATGCCCAAATTCAAATACTTATGATTTAAATCAATGACCTTCTGTTGACCTAGAAAATTGTGCACCCATTTTGCCAGGGGTTCTAACCCAAGACAAAGAGGGTGAACTTTTTAGAAGGGCATTTCAGGTTCATTGAAAATAATTTTAGTAAACCCTAGTTGTTTCAAGGGGGTGTTGGGGGTTCTCTCTTCCCCAATTAAAATTTAAGAAGAATTTAAACATGATGCACATTCTAATGCTTGAACTAGCTAGGGTGTGACAACTCACCCCCACTCAAAAGAATCTCGTCCTGAGATTTAGGATCCTCTGGAAAGAAGGTGGGGTACTCGAGTCGAAGGCGATCCTCCCTTTCCCAAGTGGCTTCTTTCTCGGAATGGTGTGACCATTGAACCTTGAGAAACTTGATGTTATGACGTCGAGTGGTACGCTCGGCTTGATCAAGGATACGAACGGGATATTCCCGATAAGAGAGGTTATCTTGTAAATCAAGCGTATCGTGGTCCACTCCACGGATAGGATCCGCGAAGCAACGCCTGAGTTGTGAAACATGGAAGACATCATGAACTCTGGAAAGATGCCGAGGTAGTTCCAATTGGTAGGAAACTTCTCCTCGTTTGGCAAGAATGCGAAAGGGTCCAATGTAACGAGGAGCCAATTTGCCTTTGATACCGAAACGATGGGTTCCCTTTAGCGGAGTAACCCGAAGGTAAGCCTTCTCGTCGACCTCATAAGTCATAGGCTTATGTTTACGATCATATTGACTCTTTTGACGAGATTGGGCTGTTTTCAATTTCTCACGAATAACGCGAACCTGCTCTTCTGCTTCCTGGATCATATCCGGGCCAAAGAGTTGTCTTTCCCCGGTTTCTGACTAGTTAAGAGGCGTTCGACATTTTTGTCCATAGAGAACTTCGAAAGGAGCCTTGCCCAATCTAGCTTGATAACTATTGTTATACACAAACTCCGCGAATGGAAGGCATTTCTCCCAACTCATTCCGAACGAGATAACAGAAGCTCGGAGCATATCTTCCAGAATTTGATTGACTCGCTCTACTTGACCACTTGATTGAGGATGGAAGGCGGTGCTAAAGGAGAGACGAGTTCCCATAGCATTTTGGAAACTTTCCCAAAATCGAGAGGTGAAGAGACTCCCACGGTCTGAGTTAATTTCCAAAGGGACACCATGGAGAGACACTATTCGGGAGATGTATAAATCGGCTAGCTGGCTAGCAGTGATACTCTCACGAACAGGTAGGAAATGGGCTACTTTGGAAAGATGGTCGATCACGACGAAGATGGCATTATTCCCTCTCTTGGTCCTGGGAAACCCAGTAATGAAATCCATACTGATTTTATCCCATTTCCACTCGGGAATAGCCAAAGGTTGAAGGGTGCCAGCAGGCCGTTGATGCTCTGCTTTAACACGACGAAAAACGTCGCAATTAGCAATGTATTGAGCGATTTCTCTCTTCATCCTAGTCCACCAAAACCTCGGGCGTAGGTCTTGATACATTTTAGTACTACTGGGATGAATGGTGAGAGGGGATTCATGAGCTTCCTTAAGGATCAGCCGCCTCAGGTTCCGTGCCTTTGGAACCACTATGCGATTCCCAAAGTATACGACACCTTGATCATCAATGGAGAAACAATTCACGACTTTTTTCTTAATGTTTCTCTTAATACGGGAGATTCCCGGATCTACCTTCTGTGCCTTGATGATCTGATCCGTAAGGGTAGGTTTCGCCACCAGGGTGGATACGAATCCTCGAGGAATAATGTGAAGATTAAGCTTACGAAATTCCTCATGGAGAAATGGTTGACTGTGTTGTAACATCAGGTTGTTACAATAGGACTTACGGCTTAGCGCATCAGCCATGACATTGGCTTTGCCCGGGGTGTAAGTTATTCCTAAATCGTAATCCGAGATCAACTCAACCCAACGTCTTTGCCTGAGATTCAAATCTGGTTGGGTGAAGATATATTTCAAACTTTGGTGATCGATGAAGATCTCGCAACGATTATCGAGGAGGTAATGTCGCCAAGTTTTAAGTGCATGGACTATAGCTGCCAGTTCTAAGTCATGTGTGGGATAATTTTCCTCATGTTGGTGTAATTGCCGTGAAGCATATGCAATTACCTCACGATCTTGCATGAGTATGCAACCTAGTCCTTGTCGCCAGGCGTCGCAATAGACAATAAAGTCCTTGGAGAAATCTGGTGGTACCAGTACAGGAGCAGATGTCAGGCGTCTTTTCAGTTCCTGAAAGCTGAACTCGCACTGTGGAGTCCACTCGAACTTTTTATCTTCCTTGAGGAGTTCAGTTAGTGGTTTAGCAACCTTGGAGAAATTCTTGACGAAGCGGCGGCAATAGCTCGCTAAGCCCAGGAAGCTCCGAACTTGCTTGACCGTTTCAAGTGGAGTCCAATCAAGGACGGCTTGAACTCGCTCGGGATTGACGGCAATACCCTTACCAGAGATTACATGGCCTGGATAGGTTACTTCTGGCAACCAAAATTCACACTTGGAGAATTTGGCATAAAGGCGATGCTCTCGAACTTTCATCAATACCAGCCTTAGATGTTCGGCATGTTCCTCTTCATTCTTGGAGTAGATGAGTATGTCATCGAGGTATACTACGACGAATTTATCCAAGTACTCCATGAAAACCGAGTTCATTAACCGGGAAAAGGTAGCCGGGGCATTGGTTAAACCGAAGGACATAACGGTGTACTCGTATTGGCCATAACGAGTAACAAAGGCCGTTTTGGGAATGTCCCCGTTTCTGATTTTGATTTGATGGTAGCCCAACCTCAAATCCATCTTGGCAAAGACTGAGGATCCAGCGAGCTGATCATACAGATCGTTGATCCTGGGAAGCGGGTATTTGTTCTTGATGGTGACCAAGTTGACAGGTCGGTAATCCACAACCATTCGATCTGTTCCATCCTTCTTCTTGAAGAAGAGGACGGGGCAAGCCCAAGGAGAGGAACTAGGATGGATGAAACCCTTTTTCAAGGACTCATTGAGTTGTTTCTTAAGCTCGGCTAGTTCTAAGGGTTCCATCTTGTAGGGTCTTCTAGATATTGGAACGGTTCCTGGAACAAGGTCTACCGCAAACTCGACATCCCTGTCAGGTGGAACACCTGGCAGTTCTTCTGGAAAGACATCCGGAAAGTCTCGGACTACCGGAACGTCCTCAAGGTCTGGAAGGGGGTTGGCATTTAGGGAGTAAAGTTGGTGCTTGGCCACTCGAGTTAAGACATTAACTGTCTTGCCCGATGGGTGAGTAAGTTGAACGGTTCTAGTGGCCCAATCGATCTTAGCATAATGAGCTGACATCCAGTCCATACCCAAGATGATGTTTATGTCCGAGGACTTGAGAGCTATTAAGGATGCAAGGAAGACAAGTCTGTCGACAAGAATATCGTTCCCATGGCTTACTCTAGAAGTTTGCCATCTAGAGCCAGGGGTTTGAATTTCCATGGTAGAGGGCATGTCATAGAATGTCGTGATGTGCAATCGAGCATAGTTCTCAGATAAGAATGAATGAGATGCTCCAGTATCGAAAAGAACAGATGCCGCATGGCAGTTGACAAGGAGCGTACCAAGGACGACGTTGGGATCCTCATGAGCCTCCTCGGCTGAAACATAGTTGACATGGCCACGTGCAGTGATGGCTGGCTTGGCGTAGAATGTTTTTCCCGCGGGCTTACCACGGCCAACGGACTTTCCAGTTTGATTGGGGTTGTTGCTCTGGGGACACTCTCGGCTATAGTGACCCGGCTCACCACACTTGAAGCATGTCACCACATTGGGGCATGGAGCAGCATTAGCAGCGGGGCCACCATAGGGCTTGGGCGGTGCAAATTGCTGGTTGGGATGAGGCGCCTCAAAGGATGGCCTCGGAATGAACCTGGGTGGCAATGTCGTGCTTGGGATCCACACCCGGCGCATCTGAGCTCCAGAGCCAGATGAAGAACCAAAATCACGGGAGTGCTTGCGTGAAGCGTTATAATCAGTTTGGCCTGTCTCAGCACTGATGGCTTTATTAACCAACTTCTGAAAGGAGGTGCACTCGTGAAGACGAAGATCGCGGCGAAGCTCAGGGCTAAGTCCCTTGCGGAACCTTCCCTGCTTCTTAGCGTCAGTAGATACCTCTTCAGGGGCATAACGTGCCAGATTCCCAAATTCATGACTGTAAGCATCCACAGTCAGTCTTCCTTGGGTGAACTTGCAGAACTCCTCCCTCTTGTGATCCATGAGACCTTCCGGAATGTGATGCTCACGGAAAGCCTCACTGAATTCAGCCCAAGTAGTGATTTGACCGACCGGGCGCATAGCTTCGAAGTTTTCCCACCAAAGGCTACCAGGGCCCTCGAGGTGATAGGCAGCATAGGTAACCTTGTCGGCTTTGGCTACGTTGGCAGAACGTAGCTTGTGGGTGATGCTGCGAAGCCAGTCATCCGCATCGAGGGGCTCGACGGAATGGTTAAACTTTGGTGGGTACAGCTTGATAAAGTCATTGATTGACACCAAGTCATTTCGAGGGTGGCGTGCAGTGTTCTGCTCAATCCGCTCCAGCAGGCGGTAGGTCTCACGCTTGTTTCTTTCCGCCTCTAGCATTACGTCGGCCAGAGAAGGCGGGTGAGGCAGATTTTCACCTCTAGCAGCACTGGCTTCCCCCTGCTTCGGGGCAGCAGGGTTGCTGCGGGTGTTGACCATCCTAGGAGAAAACAAGACAACGGTTTAGACAAGGATGGCTCAAACTTAGCAAGGAAGTGTAGAATGTAATGGATACCTCGGAATGCAGAGATGTTCATCCATATGTCATGGTAATATAAAACTGCCATATATATACCAACGGTCAAACACATCATACATAGTTTAGTACAAGCCCAGGCTACAGTACAACTATGATGAAAGACGTTACATCTCATCGGAGGCTTTCCAAGCTCCTATACATTATTGTCTACACCTCCGGAATTGATTACACGCAAAGTCATATTCCACAAGTCACGCAGGACAGTGGAGATACAACTACTACAATAGTAGTGGTGCTACTACTAACTCAGACAGCTCCGTAGTAGTCCTCATAGAAGTCACCTCCATAGCCTGGAAGTTCAACGTGACCATCCCGGAACAGACAGTCCTGAGGAGCCTGTGGACCATAGGGGCTAGGATGGGGTCTTGGACCAACAAATGGTGGCCTGCGGGGACCATGGGGTGGGGTGATGCCTCCCACATCACGCCAATCCACCACGTCTGGCAAGGCAGACCTCACAGAATATAGATCCCTTGTATCCATACATCCAGCTTGCATCGGAGGTGCAAACCGAGTCAATGTGGCCCAATGATGAGCATGGGTATTGAAAAGCTCCAGCCTCAAGGCCTGATTCTCTTGGTCCTTATCTTCGAGCCTCTCGGCAGTGGTATGAGTTAATGAATCCTCCTGAGTGGAGTCAGCATAGATAGCCTAAAGATACCCTTGCGCTCCCGGAAGTGAAGCTGGCATGTAATGGAAATCAGTTTTCCGAAGCAGGCCAGTCCGGACTCGCATGATGGTCATCATGGAATAGGCAGCATCCTGCACAGCCATCTCAACGGCAACCCCGAGTCCATAGGAACAGTGAAGGGGCTCGGTGGATCCAAGATAAGAAGGAAATATCCTGACGGTGCAGAAATACTGGCTTTGATTAAAGTCTCGGAATTGCTCTTCGACGGTGTATTCGGGATACCAACGGTAACCCGTCTCGATCATGACCCGGACTAACATAGCAGTATGATCGGGCACGTCGAGGCACCTGGTCAGGCGAACCACTTGGTTTTGAACACGGTTGGCCATCCGAAAGCACAACCACAATGCAAAGACATTAGAATTTCTAGGGAAAATTGGACAGCATAACGGATGTAAATGCTCAGAAAATGATTTGAGACATCCACAACAGTTTGCAATACCACTCAACAACATCATATCAAGGTTCTGATCCAATAGCACATACTAAAAATAGTAGAAACTGAACTGGGGCTTGTAACAACAATCCTATAAGCTACTACGGATTAGTAACACGTGAACCTGATAGAAGAAGAAAGCCTAGTCCTTAACCCACGTTGAATGGGAAGAGAATGACTCAGATAAGAGGCATAGGGTAAAGGAGTAAAAGAGCCTTACATTCCCTCCCACAATCAATTCCCCTACATATAACTAAAGCATTTCTAGACTCGACATCGACCAGTTTGGCTCAACGAACCTACAGGCAGTCCGTAGCCGGTAACACCTCATATCACTTTGCGGCCTCACGCACGGTATCCCACGGGTGTCGCCTTACCATGGCCCGGGACCGTTTGCGCCTTTTGGCTCACGTATATGATAGTGTCGCTAGCATCCATATGACAGAGAACCCGGGCCGACATGGCTAGTCGTGAACCCAAAGCGTCACAGACCTACGGAGACAGGCATACATGAATCACATCGAGCATGTCGGTTATCAGCGAGTGATTCTGGGCTGTAGCACTGGGCTAATAGGACTCCGGGGAACCCGGGCTGTAGCAGGCTAGGCAGGACTCCGGAAGTCACCGCGTGACATTTCCCCGAAGGGACAGACATAGGAACGAAGTGAACCACATGCCGGCCAGTCAAGTGTCCTGAGCAGTAGTGCTGGGCTAGCAGGACTCCGGTGAACCGGGTTGTAGCAGACTAATATGGCTCGAGGAACACTAGACTACATTTCCCCATAAGAAAGGCTGCCAAGGATAAACAACTAGATTGTCAGATCCCACTCATACCAAGCATTTCAATCATACACACAATATGCCCGATATGAGTACATACAACATGGCATCACAACAAAACTCTACAACTCAAGTACTTTATTTAAAGGCTCCAGAGAGCCATACATAACATGTTCATACAGATAGGGTCACATGACCCGACACTCAAGTCATACAATCATACAAGCACAAGCGGAAGCAACTAGTCTGAGTACAGATACTAGAAAGAAAGAAGGCTTCTCGAAGCCTGTCTATCTACATAGGGCCCTCCATGGCCAGGATCACCACCTGGGTGGCTAGTCACTCGTCGACGTCAAGGTCTACATAGAACCCATTGGAGGGGGCGGTGTTGTCGTCTGAAACAGTAATTAAGCAAACATGAGTACAAAGGTACTCAGCAAGTCTTACAATAGAACCTACTATACATGCTCATTCTCAAGAAGATGGTGGGGTTAATGCAGCAAGCCAGCTTTGACTCTTGGCTAAACTATCCTATGGAACTCCTCTAGTAAAATAGTTTTCGCACACGAGTCCACTACTCACCAACACAATACTCCACCGGGGATCCTCCCTCGTCATCCTATGAGAGGGCCATCCTCGGTACTCACACTTATCTTGAGTCTTTTAGTAGTATCCATTTACTTGTCTATGAACTGTATAGGCAACCAAGTAGTCCTTTACCGCGGACGCGGCTATTCGAATAGTTTTGTACCCTGCAGGGGTGTACTTCGTCATACACGCTTTCACCACTTACCGCCGTTTACACAACATGTACTCGGCAACCTTCAAGCGGAAGCCCAGCGAGGGTGTCGTCCATGGCCTACCTAAACACTTAAGTCTCTAGTCCATGTTTATCGCCTATCCAGGTTCCATCCGCAGGGAGTCCGGCCGAGGTTTCCACATACGGCCCCGAACGATGTGAACAGGGTCCCGAGACGCCAAACGGGCACCCGGCATACCCGGCCACGGTGTATCTACTGCAACATAGCCCACTCCTAGGGTCAGCGCTACGCACGGCCGCTAGCACATAACCTACAAACACCAGAGACTATTTGCAACTCCTGGACAAAGTACTAGGAAGATTAAGAAGCCGAGAGGGTCCATTGGTTTCGGGCCCAATGTACGATAGTAACTGCATCTTAAATCACACATACAGATCTCAGTTCTTATGGATGGCCTCAATGAAACAACCCACCATGTACTCCTACATGGCCTCTCATCGATACCTTTACCAAAACATGTTCAACACATCCCTCACCTTACCGGCATAAGCATTTCACTCTAGCCCATCACCCAGATGAACCAGACCTGACACAACTCTAAGCATAGCAGGCATAGCAAGGTAGGAATCACATACATGGCTCAATCAACTCCTACACATGCTAGTGGGTTTCATCTAGTTACTGTGGCAATGACAGGTTATGTAGAGGATAAGGGTTCAACTACCGTAGCACACAACAGTTTGAATCGCTTTGTCTTAATGCAGTAAACAAGAGCAGAGGCGAGAACATGGGTTGTATCGGAATGATCAATGGGTTGATTGCCTTATGGAGTGGTAGTGGGATACTGCCCTTCAGTTGGATACTCGTGAATATCCTCGGAGGCAGAACCTACCACGAAGAACACATCGGAACACAATCAACACATGACAATATGCAACAATATGATGCATGCTATGACATGGCAATATGAATGTGTCTTGGCCTAATGCAAGCTATAACAGAAAGGAATGTGCTTATTTGAATCAAAGATTCAATTATTAGCTTATTAAACATGGCTTTAATAGTGCATTTCCTTATTCTGCTTAAACAGCAAGGTAAACTTGTTTTTTCATGCATGAAACCATTACAGATGGATAGATTGATTTTTTCTGATAATTTTTCATATATAAATTATTTCATTTGGAGTTACGGTTGAATTTCTATGATTTTTAGAAGTTTTAAACATTTTCTGGAATTTCCTGAATAAAAATAAATCCAGTAAATCAATTACTGCGTCAGCATTGCATCATGCTGACCTCAGCAGGTCAAAGGCGCCAGCCCAGGTCAAACCTGACTGGTGGGCCCCTTCTGTCAGCCTCTCAGCTAATTAACAAGATTAGATTAACACTAATTAGCTGTTAGTGGTGCCTGGGCCCACATGTCAGTGACTGATTAACTTAAAATTAGTTAAAACTAATCCTAGATTAGTTAGCAGACCGGCCCCACCTGTCATAGACTCAGGGGGGTCTACCTGGGCCCACCCAGGGGTCAAACTGGGTCAACTCGCCAGCGACTTGACCATGGCAAGGCCCGAGACGGCGGAGGCCTTCGGATTTGGTCCTCCGGTGGCCAAATCGACGGCGGAGACATGCTACGCGTAGCTGGGAACAAGCCGCAGCGTTTGGTGGTGGTAGTTGGGCTTGGGGTGGCCGGAAACATCGTCGGCGAGCTCGACAGCGGCGGTCAGAGTTCGGCCAACGGCGGGTTAGGCGATGCAGGGCGCTAGGGGAGGCGCTGGTGTGTGCTACGTGCTCCTGGTGAGGTGTGGAGCAAGGTGGTGTGCCCGGCTTCAAGCCACTGTGGCTCTGGCCACGACGGCGACGAGGCACGGCGCCGGCGAGCGTCGGCCGTGGTGGAAGATGGAGCTAGGGGACGGAAACGGAGGGGGCGAGCAAGGGGAAAGAATCAGGAGCTCACATCGGGGTCGGAGAGGGGGTCAGCGAGCTCGGGGAGGCCCTGACGGCGGCGAATCGACCGGAGATAGCTCGGGTGCCCGAGGTTGAAGACGAGGGCGAAGACGGCGTTCAGCGGCGTTTGGAGTCGCATGGGTCGGCGGGGAGGTCCAGGGCGACGAGGCCGAGCTGTTGGGCTCGTCGGAGGGGCGGGGGGGTGGCTCTGGTGGCGTCTACGGCGAACGGCGGCGAGGGACGCGCTCGGCCATCACGGGAGAGGGAGAGGGAGATGAGGGGGAGAGTGAGAGAGGATGAGAGGGGGACGTGGGGGTCGCGTGGCGTCCCTAGGCGTCTCCCGGGCGTCGGCAGAAGCAGGAGGTGGCCGGCGCGTGCCCGGCGCGCGGCGAGCATGCGCCCCTGCCTCCTGGCGCGAGGAGGACGACGACTGGCAGAGCCAGTCGACCTGGGCCGGGCCAGGTGGCTGGGCCAGCACAGGTAAGGCCCAAAGTGGGCTTCTCCCTTTTTTTTTTAATTTGTTTCTGTTTTCTATTTAACTGTAATTGTTGGGCTTTATTTAAAATACTAAAACATTTCGAAAAATCCTGAAAATAATTGTGGGCTTTGTTTGGATTATTTCCAATAGCAAACATTTATTTCCAGAATTATTTGTGCATTTAAATTATTTAATAGCGTTTAAATGCCCAAATTCAAATACTTATGATTTAAATCAATGACCTTCTGTTGACCTAGAAAATTGTGCACCAATTTTGCCAGAGGTTCTAACCCAAGACAAAGAGGGTGAACTTTTTAGAAGGGCATTTCAGGTTCATTGAAAATAATTTTATTAAACCCTAGTTGTTTCCAGGGGGGGTGTTGGGGGTTCTCTCTTCCCCAATTCAAATTTAAGAAGAATTTAAACATGATGCACATTCTAATGCTTGAACTAGCTAGGGTGTGATGGTAGCCTAGCCGGCTTCCCCTGGTACTTTAGAAAAATTATAGGCCGATCAAGCCTCCAAACGTCCAAGACATGGGGCCGCCTTCCCCCAGCCGGCTACCTCTCAAGCCGGCTGCGCAAAGGTGGCCCAGCCCTGAAATCCTTGAGAAACAAGACCACGAGAAAGTCGACTCCCAGGAACCGGCCCCTCAGCAGGCGGCTAAGATCTTGCCCTCAGAGTCTGCACCCACATAACGACAATAAGATGGGGCGTGGCTACAGTAAAGCCTGCCACCCCCGAATCCCGGCGCACGCATGGCCACAGTGCAGCATACGGGGCGGCCATCACCCGTCCGGCGCGGCACTGTTGCCACGATGCTTGTGACGTTACCCACGGCGAGCGGTCAGTATGACCCGTGGGTGGCGGGCCCCCTCGGTCAGGGAGATCCCAAAGGCGGCCAGGCTTCCCACAGTCGGCTAAGGGTATGGCCGGCTTCCAATAGCCGGCCAGCTCTCTCCCTCCAAGGAGGTGCTTCGTTAAGGAGACAAGAGAAGGTCAGGCTACAGTGATGAGCCGCCTCCCGGCGGCACTGTAGCCATGCTTACCATGACAAAGCCATCGCCACCAGAGGTAAGGCAACAGTAACCAGCCTCCGACAAGACTCCCGAGCGGTGGGGCCAACTTGTCGACCAGAAGGCCGGCCAGCGTAGACGCAGACGGCTGGGGCCCGCGCCCAGCCGGATTACCATTGTACCCCTGGGGGTAGGCCTATATAAACCCCATGGGGCACCCATGCAAGGGGACTCTCTCTCTTCGATAGTTTTAGACACCACAAGGAGAAGAGGAGCGGGCTGGCCTTGCCCTCCTTCATCCTTTCACCGAACGCCTCAAGGAGCATTCTGTAGCTACCCATCGAGCTAGTGATCATGCGGAGACCGCGCAGAGCAGCATTAGGGGTGTTATCTCCACAGAGAGCCCTGAAGCTGGGTAAGATTCGCCGGCGTGAATGTCTTCGCCTTATCCCGTTTCCAGGCACCGGCGATGTTTTATTGGCTCCCACAATGATAAGCCATCCATTGGCATATGTCGCACCAACCACCCGACATTTGGCGCCCACCGTGGGGCCAGGTGCACCATCATCCGGAGACCTGTTTTGGACGGGAACCCTCTTCCTTCCCAATGTGCGTAGCCAGCCCGGCTCGCCCGATAGCACTTGCCCCGACGCGCTGCAAGACATCGTCGACGCCTGCGCGGCAAGTTGGCTCGCCGATCTTCTTGGCGAGGCTCGCATCTCCGACGAGCCCGCATCCGACGCGGGCACAGACTGCCCCGAGAGCCACCTCGTCAGCCTCCTCGACCAACTCCACGTCTCCGGCGAGCTTGCCGCGGACTTGGAGTCGGTTGGCTCCACCGACCCAATGCTTGTCGACTCCGACACGGCATCCCTTGACGCCTTCCCCACCAATGTTGTGGTCATCAACGACCCTATTCCTCGAGCCGACAGTAGCGGTAGTGCCATCACCGAGGTACTGGTCATCAGCCACGATGCCCCCTCAGGCGAAAACGCCCACGATGCTCTGCAGACGGTGCTGCATGACTTGTCCTTCCCCGTCCCAGCCGACGCGGATGCCAAGACATTGGAGGCACACCGCCTCGCCATTGTTGCGGAGGGCCAGAAGCTCGCCACCATGAGATGCCTCACCGAGGCTCACCAACGCGAGGTCGACCATGCCGCCTTCGGCACGCCGCCTCCCGACGGGCCGAGCCGCGTCGGCATCACCAAGAAACATGGCGCGGCAATCGCCGACATGCTGGGAGCAGACCGCCCTATCTATGCCACGCCTCTCGAGAACCTGCGCGCCGCCCAGGCGGCCGCAGATGAGTTGAATGGGCTGGGGGCTAACGAGCTCCCCTACATGAACAGATCCATCCAAAAACTTATCGACGCGGCCACGGAGCGGCACGAAGCCGGCGTCCCCGCCGAGATCACGGCGCAACATCCCCAACACCGACCACGGGCAACGCCCGCGCAAGAAAAGAAAAAGAGCCGGCTGCCAGCCGCAGCCGGACTTGAATCTCTATCGAGCGTGACGCAGAGGGCCGCCCTCGAGCTGTGGAGTGGCGGGGCAACCCTCCTCCTCCTCCGCCTCGTGGGGAAAGATACCCTACCCCGTCGCCTGTCACGCATCCGACTCTCAGCGGCTGGCTGGGTCGTCACGAAGGAGTCGGCGAGAATGATGCCCGCCACTGGATCGACCGCCTTGCGCGATCCATGGCCCTGGAAGAAGAAGATGATGTCGGCCCGTCTTGCTTTGGCCCCCGGATCCGCGACGAGCCCTTCCCCAAAGGGTTCTCGCTCCCAAGAGACACACCCAAGTACAATGGCTCCGTGAAGCCGGAAGATTGGTTGATCGATTACTCCACCGCGGTTAGCATCGCAAACGGCAACAGGCGTGTTGCTGTAAAATATGTGCCCCTCATGCTCTAAGGAACGGCGCGCACCTGGCTCAACAGCCTCAAGCCTTACAGTGTCAATAGCTGGCTAGACTTCACTGAAGCCTTCATACGCAACTTCACCAGCACCTACAAGCTGGCTCCCAAGCCCCGACAGCTCTCCTTGTGTGTCCAAGGGCCCAACGAATCAACTCGCAACTACCTCACGCGTTGGGCCGAGCTCCGCAATTCCTGCGAGGGAGTGCACGAGGTTCAAGCTATAGAGTACTTCACCGCCGGGTGCCGAGAAGGCACCCTCCTCAAGCACCGACTCCTCTTCGACGAGCCGACTATGCTTGATGAGCTGCTGGTCATAGCCGACAAATACGCCACGGCCGGTTCCTCAATGAAGACCGAGCTCCGAGTAGATGCCTCCGGGGAATTGCTCGCTCCAAGTCCCAAGACGCCGACTGGAGAGTCCGGTCGACGCCTGTACCAGAACGACCACAAGCGCAAGGCTCCCCTGCCACCTTCCTCCAGTCGGCAGGTGGCCACAGTTGAAGACGAACAACTCGAAGGGCGGCCTACACCCAAGAAGCAGAAGGGCGGCAGGCTGGCTTGGCAGCCGGCCTTCTCCTACGAGCAAGCACTTGATGCCCCCTGCAAGTTTCATAGCAGCGCAACACCTTCAAACCACATGACCAGAAAATGCCATTGGCTCACACAGATCTCCAAGGCTGAGGGGATGGCGCCACCTCCGCCTGCTGGTCAGCCGCCTCCGGCTCCTTCGCAGCCAGCTACTCGACCAGCGGTCGGGGCAGTTCAAGACGAGTACCCCGACGAGCATGCCGCCTACGTCATCTTTACAAGCCAGCCAGAAGATCGGCGTAGCCGATGCCGACAAAACCAAGAAGTCAACGCAGTCGCCTCCAACAACCCAGAGCTGGACAGATCACCCAGAGGTGATGTCGTCTCCCGGCTCTTACGCATTGGTTTTGGACGCCACCATCGCTACAGAAAGGCGAGCAGCCCGTTTCTCCCGCGTGCTGATAGATGGTGGGAGCAGCATCAATATCCTATACCGTGACACCATGGAGAAGCTGAGCATCAAGACGAAGGAGCTCATGCCCAGCCGGACTGTGTTCCATGGCATCGTACCCGGCTTGTCCTGCTCCCCAATCGGCAAGATCAAGATAGATGTCCTCTTCGGGGACAAGGATCATTTCCGCCGAGAGGCTGTGTGGTTTGAAGTGGTGGATCAAGAGAGCCCTTACCACGCGTTGCTTGGCCGACCTGCCATGGCCAAGTTCATGGATGTACCCCATTATGCCTACCTCAAGATGAAGATACCAAGTTCCAAGGGGATCATCACCATAGCCGGAGACTACAAGAAATCCTCCGAGTGTGCGGCTGCCAGCAACTGGCTGGCCGAGTCCCTTGTAATTGCTGAAGAGAAGAAGATACTGGACCGAGTCGTGGCCATGGCCGGCAAACAGTCGGCCCTGTCTCCCGACCCCAAGGAATGTGGTGCCCAAGGTTCTCTTCAGCCGGCCAAAGAAACAAAGAGGGTACCTCTGGACCCAGACCACCCAGAAAGGTTTGCCACCCTCGGGGCAAACCTGGACAACAAATAGGAAGGGGAGCTCGCCGATTTCCTCTGTGAGAATCGGGACATTTTCGCATGGTCCACCAAGGACATGCTGGGGGTGCCGAAGGAATTCGTCGAGCACAAGCTACATGTCCGAGAAGGTGCGAAACAAGTCAAACAGCCTCTCCGCCGACTATCGGAGGAGAAGAGAAGGATGGTAGGAGAAGAGATAGCCCAGCTTCTGCCAACCGGCTTCATTATGGAAGTTTTCTTCCTAGAGTGGCTCGCCAACCGGGTCCTCGTGCTGAAGAAAAATAATAAGTGGCGCATGTGTATAGACTACACTAGCCCAACAAGGCTTGCCCCAAAGATCCCTTTGCCTTGCCAAGGATTGATCAAGTAATAGACTCCACAGCCATATGCGAGCTGTTGAGCTTCTTGGATGCTTACTCAGGCTACCACCAGATAAAGTTGGATCCAGCTGACCGCCTGAAAACCGCCTTCATCACACCATTCGGAGCCTTCTGCTACCTGACTATGACATTCGGCTTGAGAAATGCTGGTGCCACTTTTCAGCGTTGCATGCAGAAATGCCTCCTCAAGCAGCACGGCAGAAATGCCCACGTCTATGTAAACGATATTGTAGTGAAGACGGAGAAGCACGGCACCTTGCTGGAAGACCTTAGAGAAACATTTGAAAACTTGCGCCGATTCCAAATCAAGCTCAACCCTAAGAAATGCGTGTTCGGAATACCAGCCGGCCAGCTCCTAGGCTTCCTGGTCTCCGAACACGGCATCGAGTGCAACCCAATGAAGATCAAGGCCAAAGAAAGAATGGAGATTCCCACCAAGCTGCGGGATGTCCAGAAGTTCACCGGATGCTTGGCTTCCCTGAACCGCTTCATCAGCCGGCTCGGAGAGAAAGCCCTCCCCCTCTACCGACTCATGAAGAAGTCCATTCATTTCGAGTGGAACGACCAGGCAGACCAAGCCTTCCACGAGCTAAAGAAGATGCTGACCACGCCGCCTGTCTTGGCGGCATTGGCTGAAAAGGAGCCCATGCTCCTTTACATTGCCGCTACTAGCCGGGTGGTCAGCACTATCATCGTAGTCCAGCGCCCAAAACAAGGCCGGGCTCAGCCGGTTCAGAGGCCGGTCTTTTATTTAAGCGAAGTGTTATCAACCTCGAAGCAGAACTACCCACACTACCAGAAGATGTGCTACGGTGTGTACTTTGCTGCCAAGAAGCTCAAGCCCTATTTTCAAGAGCACCCCATCACAGTCGTGTGTACTGCCCCGCTCGCTGAGATCATAGGCAGCCGGGATGCATCCGGCCGAGTGGCCCAATGGGCCATTGAGCTGGCCCCCTATGCGATCTTCTACCAGCCTCACACCGCTATTAAGTCCCAGGCACTGGCCGACTTCCTCGTCAATTGGGCTGAAACCCAATACCTGCCACCGGCTCCCGACTCCACTCACTGGCGGATGCACTTCGATGGGTCCAAGATGCACACCGGCTTGGGAGCCGGCATCGTCCTCATCTCTCCCAAGGGCGACAAGCTCAAGTATACATTGCAAATTCATTTTGCCGCCTCCAACAATGTGGCTGAGTACGAGGCGCTCATACACGGGCTCCAGCTAGCCATAGAGCTCGGCATCCACCGGATCCTATGCTACGGCGAAACGGATTTGGTGGTCCAACAGTCATCCGGTGACTGGGATGCCAAAGATGCAAACATGGCGAGCTATCGTTTCCTTGTCCAACAAATCAGTGGATATTTTGAAGGATGTGAGTTCCTTCATATACCACGTGCCGACAACATGCAAGCAGATGCCCTGGCACGAGTAGGATCCACCCAGCAAGTCATACCAGCCGGTGTTTCTCTCCACCGCCTCCTCAAGCCGTCTCCAGAATCTGATTCCATCTTCGTGCCGCTTGACCCCAACGCAGTCGGATCCTACTTGGGAAACCAAGCAGGTGGCGTGGGGACTCCAACAGGCGGCCCGGGGAATTCGGAACTCGGCCCGGGGAATGCATCAACACAACAGGCGATGGCCGACTCCGACTCCAACTCTTCACCACCCAGCCCACCCGCCCCTATCACAATGGCAGTCCTGACAATAGAAGATGTCACAGCTCCATCATGGGCCCAACCCATCCTCAACTTCTTAGTAAATAGAGAGCTGCCAACCGATGAGATCTCGGCAAGACAAGTTCAACGACGAGTCGGAGCCTACATAATCGTCAGCCGAGAGCTTGTTAGGCGCAGCATCACTGGAGTCTTCCAGCGCTACGTCGAACCAAAGAAGGGCATAGCAATCCTCAGGGATATCCACCAAGGCGAGTGCGGCCACCACACAGCCTCAAGATCACTCATCACCAAAGCTTTTCGCCATGGATTTTTCTGGCCGACTGCTTTGGAAGACGCCAAGGAACTAGTCAAACACTGCAAAGGGTGCCAAGTTTTCAGCTCCAAGCAACACTTGCCTGCTTCTGCACTCAAGACCATCCCCCTCACCTGGCCCTTTGCTGTTTGGGGGCTAGACATGGTGGGCCCGTTCAAGAAGCCACGCGGCGGCATGACACATCTGCTCATCACTGTGGACAAATTTACCAAGTGGACTGAGGCAAAGCTGATCAAGAAGCTGAATGGGCCGATTGCCGTCACCTTCATTGCAGATATTACAACCCAGTCTGGTGTACCGCATAGCATCATCACCGACAACGCGCACAAATTTTGCAAAGGGAGCACTGGCACGATTCTGCGCAACACACGGCATCCGGCTGGACCTAGCGTCCGTTGCCCACCCGTAGTCAAATGGCCAGGTCGAGCGAGCAAACAGCCTCATCCTCTCCGGCATCAAGCCCCGACTAGTCATGCCACTGGAGCGTTCGGCCGGCTATTGGCTCGACGAGCTGCCGTCCATCCTCTGGAGTTTGCGCACTACCCCAAACAAGTCGACCGGCTTCACCCCTTTCTTCCTTGTATATGGTGCCGAGGCTGTCATCCCAACTGACATCGAGGTCGACTCGCCTCGGGTCACCATGTACACGGAGGCGGAAGCAAAGGAAGCACGAGAAGACGGCGTTGATCTGCTGGAAGAGAGCCGGCTGTTACCTCTCAGTCAGTCCGCCATCTATCAGCAGGGTCTGCGCCGCTACCACAGCCGAAAAGGTGAAGCCAAGATCTTTCCAAGAGGGCAACCTTGTGCTCCGGCTGATCCAGCGAATAGCCGGCCAGCACAAGCTCTTGGCTCCTTGGGGGGGCCCCTTCATCATTAGCAGAGCTTTGGGAAACGACTCCTACTACCTAATCGACGCGCCGAAGCCGAAGGCACGCAAGAGAGATGATTCCGGCAAAGAGTCGGAACGACCGTGGAACGCCAATCTCCTCCAAAGATTTTATAGTTTAAAAGCAGTACGTAGCACGCTACCTTTTGTACTAAGTACGAGACAAGGGGTGCCCCGAGGGGCACTCGGGGACTACCCTCTTTTATCTATGAATGACGAGTATCACGCATACGTTTATGTTACTACACTCGCTTTTTTCGTCTGGCACCGGGTTCGACCAGTCGGCCCGGGGACTCGCCGCCTCAAGTTATATCTAAAGTTCCACCTGCAATTAGACAAGTAGCATGCCGGCACCCAAGCCCCTCCTTGCCACAAGTCGCAGCTCGAAGAATCGACTGTCCAACTGGCAAGAGCCAAGGGCAAGAAAGGATGCCGACGTGAAAGACGTCTAAGGACCAATGAACTTATATAACGCGAGCCGACCTCCCACCCCGCCAGCCGGCTACAAGAGCAGTCGGCTGGCCGGCTTCCCGTTCACCTTGCTGCAATCTGAGAAAGCTCGAGTACTTGCCTTCCCAAAACGACCAAGTCCTTCTCCGGCCGCAGACTGCAGAGCAGCTGTCTGGCTGGGAAGGCGGCAGCCAAGGGAAGGAGGCAAAGGAAAAAGCCAAAGGATAAAAAGCAAATATAAACGGAAGCCAAACATATGCATAATATTTACACAAAAGACCTTCGAAAGGCCAGCACTCAACATAGTCTCAATACACCCCAAGTGGGTGGAACTGCGCAAATTTAAAGATTGTTCAAAAGAGTAACAAGCAGGAAAGCAAGGATGGCGGATCAAGCCAGGGGAACAACGGGCGAGTTGGGCAGGTTGGCGGAGTCGGCGGTACCGGCTGGAGGAGTGACCGGCTGACGAGGCTCGGCATCGTTGCTAGAGGCACGATCGGGCTGAGGTGGGCTGGTCGCTTCACCATTCGGTGCAGCGTCTTCATCATCCTCTCCCTCCTCCCCTTCGCCCTCATCACTGGAGGCAATCTCCTCCACTGAGTCTTCACCTTCGCCCGGATTCAGCCCGAACCACTCCTCCGGCTGAGCGACACCGGCGTCATCCACCTCAGGAGCAAAGGCGCTGGTGTTAGTATACTTGGCAATCGTCGAGGTACGGTGGATGATAGCCGGCCGCACCGCCTCCAGCTACTCGTCAGCCTCCTGCCACCAGGTGCTCAGCTGGTCTAAGTTCAGCCCTGGATACCAGGCTCGAACGAACTCCAGTGCCCGCCCTGTGCCAGACCGGGCCGCTGATGCCTTCCAAGCCTCGAAGCGGCCGACTACGACCTCTAGCCAGTCGGCAGTCCGACTTGGCGTGCGCGGAATCACCTCGCTAGGCCAGAGGGCGGCCAGCACTTGCACCCCGACGCTCTGAAGACGACGGACCATGCGGTGGGTCGGCTGCAGGCGGGCTTGAAGCCCCAGAAGCTGCTCCTCAAGTGACCGGCTGGCACCCGGCGTGATCTCGGCCCCCGCCTGCCGTCGTAAATCACGGTAGGCCTCAATGGCTTGGGTGGCAATGGCTAAGTAGCCGGGAAAGTAATCTGCGCAAAGAGGAAGGCAGTGACACAAAGTCAAAAAATGAATCAGATAGTAGGAGGCAGGCAAGGAAGCAAAGAAGAAGACGGCCTACCGTCAATCAAGTCTTCCACCCGGCTGTAGCCTTGGCTCAACGCCTGCCTCGTCTCGGCCAAGTATGCCGCCTCGGTCTCGTATTTGGCTTTGAGTGCGGCCTCGCTATCCTGCGTCGCCTTCATGGCCGCCTTGTGGCTCTCCTCCTGGTCGGCCAACCTCTTAGCCAGGCGGTCACGCTCTTGAGCCAGTGCGGCACACTCGGCCTCCTTGGCGTGAAGGGCGGCCTGGGCTCCGCTCAGCTGGCTCCTGAGGTCGGCATTAGCCCCTGCAGATATGAAGAAAGAAGTTGTCAGGAAAAGATCCGACCCGACTACTCAGCAGTCGGCCCGAATCTCGGGGACTACACCCAGTGGGTGCGCTGACGCGCTCCCACTTAAAAGAAAAGTGAAGCACTTACTCCGGCTCTCGGTCAGATCAGTGGCTTTCTGATTCAACTCCTAGGCCTGGGAGTTGAAGGGGGCCACGCGGAGGTTGTGGTACTCCTGCAGATAAGACAAGGGACGCGAGTAAGAACAAGATGGCAGTCAAGCTTTCCAATAAGTTCCAAGCCGCCTGCTCAGCAGCCGGCTCGGAACTCGGGGACAACACCCAGTGGGTGTACTAACGCTCCCCAACCGAAGAAATTAAATGCAATCAACAAGGAGCAGGAGGACTCACCCGAATAACCG
This sequence comes from Triticum monococcum, assembly GCA_034509565.1. Classification (NCBI taxonomy): domain Eukaryota; kingdom Viridiplantae; phylum Streptophyta; class Magnoliopsida; order Poales; family Poaceae; genus Triticum; species Triticum monococcum. The sequence goes on along the minus strand of CM067845.1, from coordinate 86,996,264 downwards.
ACCGCGTCGTGAGAAACTCCTGGGTGTACTGCTTCAGCGCGGTGGCTTGGGCCTGAAGCCGGTTACGGACGGCCTACGCCGCCACATTCAGCACGGCCGTCCCGCCACCCGGCGTCCACCCGGACAAGCTGTCGCTGGCCACTTCTAAGTCCTGGGCCGATGAGCCGGCATCCATGGTTTTCTGTGCGTCCGACGCTGAATTCGCCTTCCCCGCGCGCCGGCAAAGCGGTGACGAGATCACAAGATCCCCCTCCCACGGTCGGCTCCCCTCCAGCCGGCTGCACGAGTGGCACTTCAGGCCAGCTTCCTCGGTCCGCTCCAGTCAGCGGCGATGGCACCACCTCCCTCTCCCTCTCCGGCTGGCCGCAGCCGGCCTCCTCCAGCGGGAGCACAGGGGTGTCTGGAGCCGCGGCACGGGGGGGAATGACGAGGTGCGGATGCTGATTCTGATGGGCCTCCGCCCCCCTCTCCGTGTCCGCGGCCTCCGCCTGGGCCTTGGCGGCCGCGACGACTCGCGCCTCCGCCGACTTCTGCTTCGCCTCTCGCTCCTCCCACACTTCCCGTGTGTTCCGCTCCGTCGCCTCTAGGAGGTTGGCGCAGGGATCCACCCGGCGGGAGCTTGAAGACCCTCCCACAGCTCCGACCACAGAGGCGGCAGGGGGCCGTTCAAGAGAAAGTGGGGCCCTGATTTTTAAAAAAGTCGAAAAGAAGGCTTAGAAAGATATCAACGGAAGAAGAAAAAGAAAGGCGTAAGAGCGATAACACCTACTCTGAAACCGACTGCGGCTGCTTCACCACCTTGCGGAAGCGGGCCGCCTTCGTGGATGCCTCGTCCCGCTTGGTCTCCACCGCGGTACTCTTGGGATTCTTGGGCCGACTGCCGAAGTGGATCGACGCGGCCCGACGCTTCTGCAAGCCACCATGGGGAGTCGTCATGGCGGATGGGCCTGCGTTTTGGTGATCGGGCGCCGGCTGACGGTGCGGAACGTCTTCGGCCTCAGCATCATCCGGCCAATCCTCGAAGGCGGCCCCGAGACCAGAGCCGCCTGCCTCGCCGCCCTCCCCTGCGACGTCTTCTTCCATGGCGGCCGCCCACAGATCCGGGTCGTCCACATCGTCCATCGTGCGGTCGGGGAGGAACTGGCGCTCCACCCCGGCTGCCGGCGGAAGCATGGGATTCTGCCAGAAACAAGCCAACTGGTCAGGAGTCGGCCATCACGAATCCGACAACATGGGGAGAAGAAAAGAAGAGAAACTTACCGCCAGCGGAGGATTGGCCCGAGAGTACGGCACCTTGCCGTACTGCCACTCCTCGGTGAGCTTGAAGTTAGAAATGTAGTTCACCATGTTAGACACCTCGGCATGAGGCATCTCCTTGGTACTTAGCCGGCACGGGTCGAAGCGGCCGCTCATCTGGCATATCATATGAGGTCGGCCCTGGAGCGGGAGCACCCGGCGCTCCACGAAGACGGCCACCAAGTCGGCCCCAGTCAGACCCTCCGACTGGATCATCACCTGGAGCCGTGCAACAGAGGCGGCCCCACCCTGAGACAGCGTCCTGGCCTGAAAGGACCATGAGGGCTGCCTCCTAGCCGGCGGGCCGGCTACGTAAGCCGGAAGATTGACGAAGTCGCTTTGTGGAGCGATGTTCTTCACGTAGAAGTAGGACTTCTACCAAAGCTTCACCGACTGGATCAGCGGGATGGGCGGAAACAGGTTCTTGTCGCTCATCCTCCGCATGGCGATGAAGGCGCCGCATGGGGCGGGCACGCCCGCGACGACCATACCGAGCTTGCATTGAAAGAATTCTCCCCACAGTTCGAGGGTGGGGAGGACACCGAGAAAACCCTCGCACAAAGCAACAAAGGCTGACAGCAGCATCACCGCGTTCGGGGTAAGGTGATGCAACTGGAGATGGTAAAATTCGAGGAAAGAGCGGAGGAACCCGCTCGCTGATAGGCCGAAACCGCGTAGGCAGTGTGAGCGGAAGATCACCCGCTCGTCCTCTTCCGGCGCCGGCGAGATCTCCCTCTCTGGAGCAATGCGGACCCACACGAGATCCGCGCCCAGCAGCTGCCGCGTCCGACGGAGGAAGTCGACGTGGTCGTCATGGACGTTGGAGCCGTCCCAGGAGCTCGACAACGCCATGGGCACGGCGCGGCAACGAGAAAGGTGCGGCGATAGGAGGAAGCACGATCCCGCTGCGACGAAGCAACGGCAAGCCAAGAAGATTGGCGGGAAGGCCGAGCGGTGACAGGTAGCCGTCACGGTGGAGAGTAGGAAGAAGAAGGAGGGGGGAGAGCGAGGGAGAGCGCGCGAGCGTTTGGCGCTCCCCTCCTCCTACTTATAGCCTCGTGCAGCGAAGCCGAGGAGGCAGGATGTGGGTGGATGTGGGATTAACTGCACCCACTCCCCCATGCCCCACGATTATTGCGCCATCACGGCGTGAGGAAACCGCCGCTGGGGCGCACGCGGTCTGTCGGGCCGTAGAAGATCCGCGTGTGGGCCGAGGCCCTATAGTGGCCGGCCCCAAACTGCGGCGGCGTCCCGTCGCGCATGTGGGCTGGCAGGGCCCTCCAGCCGAAGCATGCCACGTGGCGCGCTGGCAACGAACAGTCAGCTCGCAGCCGGCCTCGCGCGCCGACTGGCACCCGCCTTCAAGCTTCGAGATCTCTAGGAGACGGCGCGCCTAGTCGAGACCGACTCCTAGTTCCCGGCTCCTCAAGATAGGAAGCTGACTGAGCTCCTCGTCTTTTTTCGCCCTCGGAGCCCAACCAGCTTCGAGGACTATTGTTGGAGTAAATGACCACGGGTAGCCTAGACGGCTTCCCCTGGTACTTCAGAAAAATTATAGGCCTATCAAGCCTCCAAGTGTCCAAGACATGGGGCCGCCTTCCCCCAGCCGGCTACCTCTCAAGCCTGCTGCGCAAAGGCGGCCTAGCCCTGAAATCCTTGAGAAACAAGACCACGAGAAGGCCGACTCCCAGGAGCCGGCCCCACAGCAGGCGGCTAAGATCTTGCCCTCAGAGTCTGCACCCACATAATGACGACAAGATGGGGCGTGGCTACAGTAAAGCCTGCCACCCCCGAATCCCGACGCACGCATGGCCACAGTGCATCGTACGGGGCGGCCATCACCCGTCCGGCGCGGCACTGTTGCCACGATGCTCGTGACGTCACCCACGGCGAGCGGTCAGTACGACCCGTGGGTGGAGGGCCCCCTCGGTCAGGGAGATCCCAAAGGCGGCCAGGCTTCCCACAGTCGGCTAAGGGTATGGCCGGCTTCCAATAGCCGGCCAGCTCTCTCCTTCCAAGGAGGTGCTTCGTTAAGGAGACAAGAGAAGGTCAGGCTACAGTGATGAGCCGCCTCACGGCAGCACTGTAGCCATGCTTACCACGACAAAGCCATCGTCACCAGAGGCAAGGCAACAGTAACCAGCATCCGACAAGACTCCCGAGCGGTGGGGCCAACCTGTCGACCAGAAGGCCGGCAGCCGGCAGGGCCTACCAGGCAGCGGGCCCATCGATCAGTGGAGAGGCCGGCCAGCGTAGACGTAGATGGCTAGGACCCGCACCCAGCCGAATTACCATTGTACCCCTGGGGGTTAGGCCTATATAAACCCCCTGGGGCACCCATGCAAGGGACTCTCTCTTTTCAATAGTTTTAGACACCACAAGGAGAAGAGGAGCGGGCTGACCTTGCCCTCCTTCATCCTTTCACCGAATAGCTCAAGGAGCATTCTGTAGCTACCAATCAAGCTAATGATCATGCGAAGACCCCGCAGAGCAGCATTAGGGGTGTTATCTCCACAGAGAGCCCACAGAGCAGCATTAGGCGTGTATGTCTTCTCCTTATCCCGTTTCCAGGCAACGGCGATGTTTTTTTGGCTCCCACAATGATAAGTCATCCATTGGCATATGTCGCACCAACCACCCGAAACCTTCTTCTCCGAGGGAATGCTCTTCTTCAGCAGCATCACCAACCCGGCGGTCAACTCCCCCTGCTGATTGAGCTCAGCAGGCATGTCGTCGAGGCTCTCCTTCAGCAACTCGATCAAGCCTTGGATGAACTCCTTCTGCTTATTGAGCTGATCGGGCATGCCATCGAGGGATAACGACTCAGCTCCGCTGGCTCGGCATGTTCGCCTCCGTGGCTAGAGTGCTCCTGGGAGCCATCGGCTGCCCGTGAGAGATCTTTCAAGGTCTCTGCGTGGCGGCGAGCCCTCTCTTTTTTTCCGCAGCCTTGGTTGCCGCTCCCTTGTTACGAGTAGTTCTCCACCTAGAGCTCTGCTCAACGGCCATGGCAATGACGGACGAAGAAGAAGCACTTATGAGGAGGAAAGGTAGAGTGATTTTCGGTTAGGTAGTTCCCCTTTTTATGACCTAAGTACTAGCACTAGTACTAATACCTGCATAGTGGGAACACATTCAGGTTTGGTACGTACTACTAGTAGGTGTGAGCAGGCTTTCGAATGTGATGGGAACAAGGTAAAGATTAATTGATGTTTTTGGTTTCGAGGCCCGAAACAGCTCCCGATGAGTTTAGCGGAACATAAATTTCAAGTACTACTACAATGCTCAAATGCGTAAATATTATGTTACTGTCAAAAATTGGCACAAAATACGAAGGAGACCAATGGACGTACTACTAGCAACCCACGATTTAACTACTTGCATGCACGCAGTGGAGTAATAATGTCTTTCTTCCGCCCTCACGTCCACTCAATTTTCATGCGATGTATTAATTAACCCACGATTTAACTTTACACGCGTCAAATTATCACATGGGGTGGATCTTGGTAAAAAATTGTATCCGCCCGTGTACCCTCGTGTGCGTGCGAGGAATGAGTGCGTGCATGGCGTGCGTGCAAATCTTCGCTTCGTGCATGTACCGCCAATATGGCTCAGGGAGGACGAGTACATTCTTCTGGAACCAGCAGCACGTCACTGTGATCAATCCACGCAAGGAGGTCACGACAATGCCTACACATGTGCCAGGTGGCTTCATGAACTGTAAGAGAGACACTGTGTAGCATGCCATTGGTATTCTAATTTATGTGTTTTGCACATACTCGAAGTACTAGTAAGGTACACGTGCATTGCACGCATCAGATTTTGTAACCAAATTATGAATAAATACCACACTATAGCATGTAAGCTCTGAGTCATATATGCCTGATGTAGCCCTTCGTTTAATTCTTATAGTTCATCTAATTCAAAATCAAATAGTTTTTATAAAAAGCTAAGAACACGGGAATAGGAGAAACATGGGATTATAGTGGAATGTCGTCTTGAATCCTACAGGATTGTACGAGTGTTTGATTGTGCATAGAAAAAATGCAGAATTCTTTCCAAGAGGTTTGAGTGTATTGGATGTTTCCTATGAAATCGGAAAAATTCCTATGGTTTACAATCCTACGAATCAAACAACCAAGATAGGAAAAATTCCAAATGATTAGAATCCTCCAAAATTCCTTTGAGAATCCTTTGAATCAAAGAAGCCCTTAATCTATTTTATGATTCATGGAATTATGCGTTGTAAAGCATAAAGTAAAAACAAATAATGGCAATTCAACTAGAAAAATGTTTGGGCAGTTATGATACGGAAGATTCTAGAACAAAAGAGAACCACTGTTGTTTTGAGGTTTGTGCATTATGCTTAAGTTCAACCATGGAGTCTGCTAGATTGTACATGTGGCAAAATCCGGTGGGGGCTAGAAGATGGTGCGAGGGGCCGAGTGGAGGGAGGCTATGAAGGAATGCACAAGTGCGAGATCGATATTTAGAGAGAGAGAGGGCGAACACGTGCGCTGATGCGCGCAGTGGCGGAGCCATGAAAAATAAATGAGCTAGGGGTCCAAGCATTGCTAATCCTTTACGAGGAGGGTCAATTCATGAACTTAAACCATTTTTAGCAGCAATTGTCTAATGATCACATTCATATTAGCCTTGATATATAGTGATGTTAGGGGGGAGGGGGCAGGGCCCTTACTGCCCTTGTCTTCGCCATTGTGCACGCGTCTGAGAGATGCAGCGGAAGGCATGGATGATGAGAGGGGGACGTTGGATACATAATTAATGTGGGTGTATTAGCTATATATGTTAATCCTATATAGAGAGGTATAGATTGATCGATGTGGACGTGGGAAGAGGGTGAGACCTCACTGGATATATCAATTGATCGGTTTGTGTGGAAAACTATGAAAGACCTAGCTATATACACACATACATAGAGGAACATCGATCGTTGCACATGCACGCGTGAGAGATAAAGAATGCCCGATATGATGGAGAGGGGGATGTGTGTTGGTGTGTGCCTTCATGGGAGACCGACCTGAAGAAAAAGATTGCATGCGTGTGATGGATAATGCCGACTGGTAGTGTGTGTGCATGCATGCACGAGAGAAGGTTAGTGGTACAATTATAAAGAGAAGACTACTGTGTGGGTGTAAAAGAATAGCTGAATAGGTGAGGTCACAATCAATGTAAAGTTGATTTAAAATATTTGAATAAGAGATCCTGATGTTTGAAACCCATGCATGCATGAATATAACAGAGATCTGCGCGGTGTGGTTTGGAAATGAGCATGTTGTAATGTATACACTTTGAACAAGGTCAGACTGATTTGAATTTGAGATACCGATGGCAGACATCATTTGGCCACATCACATCCGTGCATGGACACAGTATTCTAATTGGAGATGATGGGCGGCTTTTGTATCACATATCTATATCTATACCCCTATATATATTTTATATTTTATATATATTTTATATTGTGTGCGGGTAACTTTAACTTTGAAAGATGGTCGTTGGATGAGGCGAATCCAATGGTCCAAAGATGGCAAATTTGAGCACTACTAGCCGTTGGATATCATCTAGATTCCACTAGATTTCGCCACATGTATAATCTAGAAGACTCCATGGTTGAACTTAAGCATAATGCACAAACATCAAAACACAAGCACTTCTTATTTGTTCTAGAATCTTCCGTATCAGAATTGCCCAAATGTTTTTCTACATGATTTGCCATTATTTGTTTTTACTTTATGTCTTACGACGCACAATTCCATGAATCTTAAAATGGATTAGCTTTCTTATAAAAACTAGATGATTTTGAATGAAACGAACTATAAGAATTAAACGAACATCTACATCATGCATATGTGACTCAAATCTATCATGCTATAATGTGGTATTTATTCATAATTTGATTGCCAAATCTCATGCATGCAATGCACGTGTACCTTACTCTAGTCTAAATGGTGTTTGTGTGTGTGTTGTGCGTGTTGAGGTGCAAATTGTATTTTTTGGGTACACGTTAAGCTTGTTCTTCCGAAATTTCAAGTCGCGCCTTGTTATGCCGAAAATTCAAGCTAGCGTCTCTGTCTATCGTGATGGGAAACTCCCGCCTCTTCAACCCACGCCTTGTTAGCCCGAAATATTTAAGATATATCTTTGTCTCGTTGTGCTCCGACAACTCCCTCCATCTCAACCCACGCCATGCTATTCCGAAATTACAACGCGTGCGAAAACTCCCACCTCCTGTGAAACCCCGACATGCGAAATGCCCGTGGTACCCCTGAACTGAAAGAACCACCTCAAATTGGTGGGGCTACTTTCGTAACTTACCCCACATTTCGGACAAGTGCGTCTCTAAGCCATGGTTCCCCACTTCCATCCCATCTGCCTACCCATTCGTACACCGAGGCTGCGAAAACCCGCGATGAAACCCCACACCCTTCTCCGTCCGCCACCCAGCCGGAGCCTCTTCCCCGACGACGTCGTCCACAGCAACACCTCGACGTCCCTCATCCATCGTACCGGATGAGGATTTGTAGTCGATCTCATCATCCCGCCGGTTCAGCCACACCGTCCTCCACCTTCTAGGAGCTGCCCCGATGTTCCCCTCATCTTTCGCGCCACCTCCATTCCCACACCTCCGTCTTCACCTGCACCACCAGAAGAGCATCATCATCACCGTTTCCTCAGATGAAGCTGCAGCCTAATCGGCGCCACCAAAGAGGTTGTACACTAATCGGCGCATTTTCTTCTTGATTCGATCTCACGGTGCTGCTAGCGCTCGGTCCCGAGCCGACACGGCGCGGCTCCATCCACGGCGGCGTCGCCGGCCACTTCCTCCACAGCATCGCTCCCTCGGTGGCGACGTCCACATCAGTAGGACCTGCTGCTGCTTTAGCTCTCGCTCGCACTGCTGTTGTGCTCTTGCTCTTGGTGCCCTGCCTGGTCTGCTCTTGCTATTGCCCTTGCTCGCGCTGCTGCTCTCGCTCTTGCTCTTGCTTGTGATGCTGCTCTGATTTAGCAAGACTTCACTCCGATGCCGCCGGGGTGAAGGAAGAACCAGCCGCAGCAGGGAGGGGGGCTCGCCGGAGAGGTACCCCACTATCTATCTTAGGGTTCAGGATGGGGGGTGGTTGCCGGCGGTGGTGGGGCGTTGGCGGGGTGGTGGCGTGGGGATCGCCGGAGAAAAAGCTCGGCACGGGGGGGGGGGGGGGCGGCTAGAGGGATGGCCGGGGCGGCGGACCGGCAGTGGGGAGTGTTTTCAGGGCGGGCGGGGCGGCGCACCGCCGGCCGCGGGCGACGAGGGGCTGCTGTTTAGCCGGCTCAGGGGGTGGAGGTTGAAGATGAACTGCAGGCCCTTGATTTCATATCCAACGGCTGCAAAATCGACTGACCAGAGATGAAAAAGTCAGTCGACCGACGTGTAGCCTCACCTTGCTAGTGCGTTCAGTTTCGACAGCAAAATTCAGTTTCGACAGTTAAGTTCAGTTTCAACTGTTAAGTTGAGTTTCGACAGTTAAATTTAGTTTCGACAGTTAAGTTGAGAGATGAGCGGCCGATGTATTTTACATCTAGCACTTTGTGTTTATGTATTTTACGTCATGTATTGGAGATGCCATTAGAATTTCCACTCAGGTTAACGTTGTTTGTTGTCTCTCTTGTCCCGCTTCAGCCTCAGCGTCGTACAACTCACCGGAGCTGCTCCAACGACGAAACCCTCCATCACAGCAGAGCAGTACCTCGGGCTCCATCTCCAGACGCCTAAGATCTTCTTACCCTCCTCCGACAGCCAAGTCAGCCAGAGCATCCTCACCGGCCAACCCAATCACGCTGAGATCGACATGGCTTCGCCAAAGAGGTTGTACACTTGTTGCATCTCTTTTTTACTCTACATGTTCTATATATTGTCCACTGAGCACTCGTAGTAACAGGAAATACAATTCTTTTATCCTACTATATGACAAGCAGTGAGGTACCAGGCAACTTAGCTATCCGTGATGGACTCTCTTGAACGCCATCATTATTTATCTCTGCGCGTTTGAGCTGTGCATTTGTCGATGGGCCTGGGAGTTGAGCTAGTATGGTAGTGGCCTGGGTCCAAAGTAATAGAAGTAGCACAAAAATATTTTTTACTGTAGGATTTTCCTTGCTCAACCCTGCCTACTAGAATTGCCACTGCTTGAAAGGAAAAGTGAATGAAAAACAACGGAATTGGAAAGTCTCCTATGGTACTACTTTTCATGAATTTGGTGCAAAGGAATGGAGCAAAGGAAAACGGTAGGATTTGTTCCTTTAGTGTCTCCTTGAAAGAAAAACCATAGGAATTCTAATTTCCAATTCTCCTCCTTTTCATATTCCTATTCATCAAGCACAAGACTAAGAGATAGTAGCATAATAGCATTATAACCGTACATTTTCTTGTGGTTTGACTTAATCTCACCATGCTTTTTTGCATCATGTGATCTTCCAATTGTTGTGAATCAAACACCCAGATTGGCAGAAATCCTGTGTTTTTAAATTCTCTGTTTTGCACGTGCATTCCTATCCTATTCCTGTCTATTTCCTATCCCTGCATTGTTAGAATCCTCAAATTCAAACAAGCCCTTACTCAATTAGTTCTGTGGGAGTAAAAACACGGTCTTCAGAAAAGATCGTGCTACCTGTTGATGTAGATAGAACCACGGTTGTACTTGCCCAAGAACCAGCCCCACCACACGTAACCCACACTCATGCAGATTGTAACCCTACCGAGTTGGACAGAGAACCAGCTAGACCCCTTCTAACCCCAACCCTAGAAGATAGACACCCAGTTCCCGTTGACACAACACCGTCTCCACCACAGAGCACCCACACACGAGCAGTTAGTAAGGCAACTGCAGTGCCCAAATCACGAGGACCACCACTCCGATCCCGAAGTCAACGCTTAAAGCAGAAGAAGAATTGTTCTCAGGTCAGGTTCTGTAGCTATGGTTCATACTACTTTGCTCTTGCATCACTGTATTTACTGATACCAACTAATTTCAAATCTGAAGGATGCAATTGAAACTCCAATGGCGCAACAGGTATGTTTTAAACCTGTTTCTTCAACGTGTTTGGCTGTTTGCTGTTGTAACTTCCTCTATGTTGATTTCAGTTTCAATTGAATAAACAGTTATGTTCTCATGCCATGCACATTACAAGTCTTGTTATTGTTGTGTAGTTTCCCACACTTATATTCTATCTATGTTGTTTGTCTTAAATAGATATGATTCGAACTGTATCTATCTTGATTTGGCAACATAAACTAGAATGATATAGACCATACAGTGACCATACTACATAGATATATGCTTGTTTCATGATGTTATCCTGTCCACCTTACTACTGAACTGGTTTACCAAAATGAGTTTCATATACTACATTGTAAACCTGAGATGTGTTTGTTTGTTTCTCTTTTAGAATGCGAATAAAATATTGGACAAGAGTACCCTGTTATGCAATGGTAAAGGAAGTACTGCAGATAAGGTTCAAGATAGTGAGACATCCCTGTTGGTGTCCAAGAAAGCTGATAAAAACTATATTGAAGACACTGAGACAACCCCAAAGTCCTGTCTTGATGTAGTGTTCGAGTTACAGGCTACCACTGTTGGCACCAGCTCTTCGAACTCATTGCCTGAATCAGTTCGGCTTCTTGAGTCTCAACTTCAAGTTGAAAGACATCGATCAGATGTTATGCGACAGGAAGCCGAAGGACTGAGGAAGTCCCTGCAGAATTCAGATGCATACTTTCTGGTGCAACAGCAAGTGCTGGAGGACTTAAGCGCCAAACAAGAGAAACTTAATAAGCTTTCTAAGCATCTTTCCAGCATTATGGGTACCCAGGATATTGTTTCCTGAGCTCTTCTGAAGTGGTTTCAGTTCTGGACTTGTTTTGTTGCAGCGTTTATATGCTGTTGTGTTCCCTATATTTGCACTGGTGGCGAACTTTGATGCCCAGTGGATGTAATATGTGTAATAACCGTGATAGCCTAGTTTAAGTTGCTTGCTTATTTATTTCCTTGTTGTCTTGTTTATTTGTTTGCTTGCCGTCAGTGCAGTTCTTTTTCTGCGGTTTGCTAGTGGCTGCAATAACCTATTTTTTTAAACTAGGCCACAATAACCATGAGCTAATATTTACTGTAGTGACACTGGGCCCCCTACGGGCTGTAGAAATAGTGGGCCTTCTATGGGCCGTAGAAACAGTGGGCCTTCTACGGGCCGTAGAAACAGTGGGCCTTCCACGGGCCGTATCATCAATGGGCCTTATACGGGCCATATGATCGATTGGCCAAACATGGGCCAAAAAGACCGCATTCCGGCCGTAAACGGGCTAGAGTTGGAATCGTCTGTTCATGGGCCGACCTTAATGGGCCATCGTTAATAGGCAGTATTTGATGACGCTATGAAAACGACCCAACGTATTAATGGACCACAAATGGGCCGACTATAACCACGGGCTGAAATTGGCCCACAAGCAGAAAATGACAGTAATGGGCCGTATAAACGAATGCTGGAAATGAGCCCAAGAATAAATGGGCTCTGAGAAGGCCAAAAGATAACATGGGCTGGAGACGGCCCAATGGAATAACGGGTCGTTAATGGGTATAAAGTGATACACTGTTCATTACGGGCCAGTTTCACCACGGGCCGTTAATGGGTGTAAAGTGATACACTGTTCATTACGGGTCAGTTTAAGCACGGGCCGCTAATGGGCCAAGAGTGACAAAGGGCCTCATATGGGCCGAAAGACGTCATGGGCTATACATGGGCCAGAAGTGAAAACGGGCTGCAATCATACTAGACGGCCCAGATGATGCTACTGGGCCTAATTCAGATAAGGCATAACGGGCCTTGGGTTAGCGGGCTGTAAATGGGCTATAAGCGAACATGCCGTTAACAGGCTTTCCATGGGCCGGCCCGCCAGCTTTGACCAAGTCAAATGGGCCGGCCTTTTCACAGGAATGGGCCACTGTTGGGCCGTGCCACGTGTCGACGTATCATAGGCGCCTTCTGTCCAGTGAGTGGATGACATCTGTCCCAAGGATGAGCCGACATGTGTTTCCTCTAGCCAATGATGATTTTACACGTGCAAAATCCCCATTGGTCGGGGCTGTTAATGGGTTATCGGATCCAATACCCGACCCGATAGCTTAACGATGTTCCGTTACGGTGGATGCCATGTGTCAGTCACCCTTGACGAAAGCACTTCTGTGAAGTGCGATTTATTGTCATGGAAGTGGACACTTCCGTGATGATAATTTTGGTAATGTCATGGAACACTTCTACGTTGTCATGGATGTACATGGATGACAAAAAAGCGACCTACTATGACAAACACGTATCATCACGGAAGTGTAGTTTTTTGTAGTGATGCTACATGAGGGAGTCCTGGATTAAGGGGTATCCAAACAGCTGGACTATATCCTTTAGCCGGACTGTTGGACTATGAAGATATAAGATTGAAGACTTCGTCCCGTGTCCGGATGGGACTCTCCTTGGTGTGGAAGGCAAGCTTGACAAGACGGATATGTAGATCTCCTTCCTTGTAACCGACTCTGTGTAACCCTAGCCCCCTCTGATGTCCATATAAACTGGAGGGTTTAGTCCGTAGGACCAAGAAGACAATCATACCATAGGCTAGCTTCTAGGGTTTAGCCTCTCTGATTTTGTGGTAGATCAACTCTTGTACTACTCATATTATCAAGAACAATCAAGCAGGACGTAGGGTATTACCTCCATCGAGAGGGCCCGAACCTGGGTAAACATTGTGTCCCCTGCCTCTTGTTACCATCCGCCTTAGACACACAGTTCGGGACCCCCTACCCGAGATCCGTCGGTTTTGACACCGACATTGGTGCTTTCATTGAGAGTTCCACTATGCCGTCACCGTAAGGTAGGATGCCTCGTCTCATTGTTAAAAACAACATTACCGCCGGGGGAGCCCTGGCTGTCGGTTAAACTCTCCGGCTAGGCAGTTTCATCATGACCACCCTTTCGGATGCTGCACCGACGATGACTTCTCGGGTCATCGAAAACAGCCTCCACATCGGCTAGGAATTTGCCAAGCGGATGGATCCAATGGAGCTCTCTTCCCTGAACGAGCTCATGGATTGCATCGCCGCCTTGGGAGTCGCTACGGACTATGATCGGATTGGGCTTAAGCCTGATCAAAGGGAGATTAACTCTCCACCGGTCACCCATCATATTGCGGTGGTGGAGGAACAATGCGGTGATTCTTCCTCTATCTTGAGGACTAACTGTGTCCGGATTCCTAAGCTCTCCGAGCCTTATACCCGTTTACGGGAGGACATCACCCAAGCCCTGAACCTAGAGTCAGGCGGCGGGCCAGACTTATCGGGCAACATCCCGGAACCCGAACTTCCAAGATTGGAAACTCCTCGGCCCTTGGGTCTCAGATCGGGTAAGGGTTCGGACTCAAGTCCACCCACCCACCCAAACATAAACGATCTTTCCCACATCAGGAAAGAGCCCCAGGAAAAAGTACATCAGTATTGGGCCAGATTCCTCCTTGTGATGAACAAGGTTAAGGACTGTTGCGAGGAAGACGCAGTCTCATTTTTCTGCAATAATTGCCTGGACAAGGGAATCCTTAACGCCATAAGTTGCTGGGACATATCATGCTTCGCTGACTTGGTATCCATAGTACGAAAGTAATGTGCGATGGAAAGCGCCTGGAAAACCGAAACAAAATTCTGGGATAATCCGGCTCCGAATATACACCCAGTCTGAAGTAAAAGGCTGCACTATCATAAGACAGCCGAATTAATTACAAAGAAGAAAAAACCCTCTACAGGGTGTGGAACCATATTGGAGGGATGGCTCAATGGACCCTGCAAAATACATAGTACAGCGGATACCATACCAACACACGGCCTTAGAGCATGTTGGGTACTCCAGCAGGTGGCCAAAAGTGGTGAGGATCTTCTCATTCCATATGCCACAGAGCACCATCCCGGGGATAACAATAAGGTATTAACAGTCTTTGAAACCTTCGCATCAAATAATAGGCACAAGCGAACACTCCGCAGCCTTGCCGAAATCTGCCACGTGGAAGCAATAATTCCATGCAGTGACACGGCTATTACCTTCAATGCCAGTGACGAACCTCAATTCCGAACAGCCCGAGCACCAGCCGCACTGGTCGTCAGTCCAATTGTGGACGGCTTTCGACTCACCAAAGTACTCATGGACGGCGGCAGTGGATTAAACCTCATCTATGAGGAAACTCTTCAAAAATGGAAATAGACTGGAACCGTATTGAGCAAAGCAACACAACCTTCCGAGGATCATCCCTAGCCGGGAAGCACGCTGTGCTGGGAAAATCACACTGGATGTGGTATTCGGCACGCCGGAGAACTATAGGTCCGAAGAAATTACATTCCAAGTGGCCCCGTTCAGTAGTGGATACCACGCCCTCTAAGGGCGGGAGGCACTCACGATCTTCCAAGCCATACCCCATTACAGGTACATGAAGCTCAAAATGCCCGGGCCCAACGGAATCATCACTCTCACTAGTGATCCGGACACAACACTCTGCGCCGAAAACAAAACAGCCGCATTGGCCCTCGAGCCATTATCCGAAGCCCTTGCGACCGAGGAATTAACTGCGCTGCGCTCCATAGTGGAATTAACTGTGCTCAAAAATGGAAATAGACTGGAATCTAAGTCCACCTCTTTTAAACCAGCGGATGAAATAGTCAAATTGCAAGTCCACCCAACGGACCCTACAAAAACAGCCTCCATCGGGGCACAGTTAAACCCCGCCATGGATGCCGCACTACGAGAGTTCCTGCGCGAGAATTGGGACATATTCGCCTGGCATCCCTCAGATATGCCAGGAATCCCACACAGGCTGGCCGAGCACAGCCTTAATATTCTAAAGGGATTCAAGCCGGTCAAGCAGACTCTTCGGCGTTTCTCTGAACCTAAGAGACAAGCTATGGAAGAGGAACTAGCCAAGTTATTAGACGCCGGATTCATTAGAGAAATAAAACACCCGGACTAGCTAGCAAACCTGGTGATGGTACCAACACTACAAAAAAAAGACACATCCGTGACATTTTGGGCCGAACGAATTTTTTTCTGTCATACATATGACACTTCTATGACGATAATTGTGAAAAAACCCGGTATCATCATAGATGTGGTGGGCTCCTACTTCTATGACAAAAAATCATGACAGAAAATGGGCTTTTCATCCTGGGCGGGCCGCAGACGCAGCTGCATGACATTCTTTGGGCCGTCCATGACGAAAAAACCGTGGTAGAAGCGAGGGCGAGGAAAATTTCGGGGAGTTCCCGGTTATGGTGGGAGGTCGGGGGCCGAGCGATGCGCGTTTCTCTCGTACACGTACACGCGTGTGTGCGAGGCGTTGGCTCTAACTGAACCCGAGCGATTGCATTGTAGGCTACGCGTTACTGAACCCGAGCGATCGATCCATGGCTGTTAACTGAACCCGATCCAGCGATTCCTTCGCTACTGCTGCTAACTGAAGCCGATCGATGCTGCCTCTGGATGAAGAGTGAGCATTGGGGGGGGGGGGGTGGATGAACAGTTCCCGGTGGGGGTGGATGAACAGGACACCGTGGTGTTGCCTGTGGATGAACAGGACCCCGATCGATCGAGTCGGTTGGGGCTGGATGAACAGGACCCCGTGGAGGGCTGGATGAACATGACCACCCCGTGGAGGGTAGGATGAACAGTAGACGGTGGAGGGCAGGATGAACAATAGACCATGGAGGGGTAGTTGAACAGGAGCCCGTGGAGAGGGCTGGTTGAACAGTAGCCCGTCGGGTAGCACGCGGTGGAGGCTGGATGATCAGGGGCCCGTGGATGAACAGTTGCAGGTGGAGGCTGGAGGAGGTCGACAGTGGATGGACAGTAGCTCGTGGAGGCTGGAGGGGGTGGATGCTGGAGATGAACAGTATCCCGTGGTGTCCCGTTTTGCGGTACGCCACGCCCCTCCTGATGAACAGGACCCCCGTTTCCACCATAGCACTCCAACACAAGTCCGCTTCGTCCGTTTTGCATTACGCCACACCCCTCCCGATGAACAGGACCCCCGTTTCGACCGTAGGAGGTCCGTTTCCTCCATTTTGCGGTACGCCAGACCCCTCCCGATCAACAGGACCCCGTTTCGAATGTAGGAGGTCCGTTTCCTCCATTGTGCGGTACGCCAGGCCTCGTTTCCATTGCATGTTCCGTCCAAGCCCTCCCGATGAACACGACCACGCATTCCATTCCGACCCAGCCGGATACAAAAAAGCTGAGCACCCCTGTTTGCACAAATACAAAAAAGTGATTAGTATAGAGCAAACTGTACTATGAATTGACAGTTTCAACAGGCACATATATGGTCCATGTAGAGCGCACTTTTAGAAAAATGGAACTCACCAGAAAGAATCCTAGAACAACATTGTACTCGCGCATCACAGCCAAAAATGGATATTTTGTCAGTCCTTCTGAGCTGAAGTTAGTTTGGTCTTGCGGGGAGTAATGTAACCATCCTTCAACTGCTCCTTCTGATGATAAGATAGACATGGCTTCTTCATCCTAGCATAATCGGAACTAGTCACTTCACGTACTCCATATTCTTCTTCAAAGGAAGATGATCCTATTGTGCAAAGACAATAGGACTACTAAATGCTAGCATCACTGTTAGCTTGAAAAAAAGGAAAGGAAATATTTAAAACAACACAGATGAAGCACTTCTCAAGGACAACACCACTTTTTCATGACAGTATCTAAACAGTAGGACAAAACCAATAGAGATGACAAAGCTCAATCATATGGATGAAATCAGTGGGCGAGTACCAACCTTTGTCAGGAGGCTTATTGTGTAGAGCATACAGATGAAGCAATTCTCCGGAACCATCTGTTGCAATCTATGGTAGTGGCCATGCTTACTATATACTCCTCGATTAGTTTAATGTTTGCAACATCTTCTTATGTAGTTCCACTAAAATATATGGTATCTTCAAAGAAGATCCCTGTTTGCACAAGTAGAGATAATTACATATTACATTAAGAGTGGCATCAAATCAGTGGCAAAACAATTGCTCGTTCCAGCCATCTTATATTTACTAATTGGAGGCACCAGACAAGACACCACGTTAATCCTTAGAATTAAGAAATTTTGACCGTTGGATTAATAAATAACATATCCATAGTCATTAGATGAAACATAAGACGTGCTATCTCATAATACTACCACGTACGGGAGTCTTACTCCCTTAGGACTCTCCTTTTCCTAGAAAAAAAATCTTCCATTAAATAACACAAATCTGAGCGTCCATATTCATCTGATGGAACATAAGATTTGTAGTCCTATACTACCACGTATGTGAGCCTTCCGACCTTGGTCTCTCTCTATTTCCTAGAAAAAATGAAATCTTACTTAAAAAAACAGAAACAAGAAATTTCATTATCATAAATCAATTAAAGGTGACATATAGAAAAATAATCATATAGTTTTGCCCACCATTTTTATCATAATTAATCATAAAATATTGAAATTTTAATGAAAAACATGCGTAATACAGATAGATCCGTCCCACAAAAAATACATCTATCACATTCAACGTCAGTGGTATACCCAGTTTAAGAAAAAAAGTTAGTCATATACAAAACATATAAGTCTTCCATATGTTCATGAAAATAAAAAAGGATAGCCACACTTAAAAAAGGGAAGTCTCCGTGCCATAAAAAGTGTCCATCATTAAAAAAAGAGAAACACATCCACACGACCCGGCTGAGTACCCGTGCCTTTAAAGTTCTCATATGGTCATCAAAATAAAAAAATTGCTCCAAAAAAACCAAAAAAGGAAGCGCCTCACATAAAGAAAAAGAAAAGAAAACCTCCGTCCTATAAAAGTATAGCGTAAAAAGGAAAGAAATCAGAACACTCCGCTGCCTCACATAAAAAAAGGATCTGTCCATTAAAAGTCCAGCGTAAAAAAGGAAAGGAATCAAAACGCCCCGCTGATTACCCGCACCATTCATCAAAATATAAAAAGACAGCCTCACGCCAAAAACAAGGAAAGCCTCCTTCCATATAAAATCCAACGTAAAACGGAAAGAAATCAAAATGATGTGGCCGATTACCCGCACCATTCAAGTTCTCTGATTAATCCACATCTTGAAAATTAAATACACCATTGGATTGGCAATTTATGTTCAGCGTAAAAGAAAAACATGCGTAACGCGTATGGTCCCGTCTCACAAAAAAGGCATCTGACACGTCCAAAATTATTAGTCATATGTACAAAACAAATAAAACATTTATACTTTTCCTCAATCAAAATAAAAAAGGAAAGTCCCACGTCCTAAAAAAGGGAAAGCCTCCATCCATAAAAAGTAAAATGAAACAAGAAAAGAAATACACACGACCGAACTGATTACCCATACAAGCCTCCATCAATAAAATATTCTACTATTCAATAAAATATATTCTGCCAATCAAAATCACTATGAACTCCTATACATGGCCGCCGCCTCCTGCTCTCCTGCTCTCCATGAAATCATGTTTAGTCTCTCCTAATCGTGGTCCTCTCCAGCCTTTTACTCTCACTTTCTAACGAAAATAATCCATCAAGTACTTTTTTGTGGGGGTAATCCATCATGTACGTTAACTGTGTTCCACCTCATCCTTTGTATCTCACTTCTTAAGTGCGGCAATCCATTATGTATGTGTTCATGATTTTATGGCATGATGCCGATTTTGTAGGTATGGTCAAATCAAGCAATTTCGCGTATGTATATTGTTGGGAGTCCTACATACAACTGTAAGCACATAATGTTCTTAATAAATGTTTCCATAATATTGAAAAGCTAAAGACATCCATGTGATCAAAGAATGTTCAGATCTATCCTGCATCACCACAAGTCTTTTTAGAATTTAAATCCAGTCAAAATTTCTACTCCTTTAAACGGTCTAAACGAGGGAGCATGTCATTCTTCCACATGGCGAGGCCGATCTGCTTCACTAATTAATTGGTTAGTCTGTGGATGAGCACGTCTTGCCACGTGTACCAATTTTCTTGATGTAGTTACTACAGTAACCAAAAAATCTTGATGTACCATTTGCCACAAAGATCTCATAGACACATCATTATGTATGTCATATATATGTGTGTAGTAGGAATAGAAAGTATTAAGAAAACATGTACAATTATAAAAGACATCATTTAAGATTTTTTGGGTGCGCACAAATTAAATCCGAATAATCGACCACATAGTTACCAGTTTCTCCATTAATCATAAATGAAATTTTGTCAGAATTTATTGGTTCAGACAATAACTTAAAATGTAAATAATGTATGGTTCTTAAAGGTATGAGAAAATAGAATTCTATTATGTATATCTTTGCTACAGTTTCACACATGTTGATAGAAAACTATTGTTTCATTGTTGTCGATAGAAACAATTTTTTTATAATCAAACAAAACTAGGTGCAATCCAATGTTCCCAAGGGAGGACTTTTGCTTAAATGTTGTATAAGTCCACAAAGAGGTTTTAAGATAAACTTCTACTGTAATTCTGAGGTAAAAACGAAGATGTATGTTTTTTAGATAGTGAAAGAAAATGAACATCTTTGCTACAATAGGGAACTTGATGATATACCTATTAAAATCTTATATGTAACAAATATATAATCATGCAACAAATTTTGAATTTGTAACCATATTGTCTACCAATATAATAATCACATTTTCTTATTATTGTGCAACATTTATAATAGATACACACTTCGTTGTAAATATTATTACAAGTGCTAGCCCGTGCAGATGCACGGGTTGATGACTAGTAGCAATAAATTAAGATGCAAAACTATATCATTACTTGTGTCATCATAGTTCCAGTGCTTCATTATAGCACCGGGAGTTGATTTTTGTTTTTCTTCCCCTTGTTCTTCCCCTTCATCACTTGGTTCAATAACAAACAAGCTTCGCCTTCAATGTAAGATTTGGCATGTAAATTAGGGAGCACAAGTATAGTACTAAACTTAATTTTCTGATGAAAGTGGCAAAATACAGGCCAGCAGTTGTGAAATATCCATATCTTACCTCCATGGGATATTACGGTGCACATACAGATTGGAAGTCTTGTCTCCATTTGTGCAGTTCACTAAAATCAAGCAACATTATCGTACAAGTAGCACATCATATGAATGCACACTGCAGAATCATGTGAAAGAAGGCTAGTACTGACCTCTCATGATGCGGAATTCAAACAACTCACAAGAAGAAGATCTTAACCAAATTCCCCTTAATGGATAGGAAGTAAGATCTCCTCTTGTGCAGTTCCACTAATATCAAGCAATCAAGCAACGTTGTCGGTGTGAAATTTTGGTTGAACTGCACAAAACACTCTTAAAACAAAATTGTTTTGTGCAGTGCGACAAAAGGTCATAATGGCAACGAGGTGAAGGAGATAACCCTGTTTACACAGAGGTGCAAAGGAAACAATTAGTGCTCAATAACGGTGGATGACACAGAAGCCAACAAAAAGAAGCATCTACCTTATCTAAATGGGAAAGAAAGCAAGTCAGTAGCATTTCTCAAACAGTGGCATTGATTATAATTAATATAGAGATTATATTAACAATAACATTCGTTAAACATGTAATTTTCTTTTAACTGTGGCATTGCATCAATTTTCCAGCGGCATTATTAGAGGGTGTTTGTTTACAAGGACATTTTTGTGTAGGGACTAAAAAAACTCCGTCTCAGTCCAATCTAAACCAAAGAGGAGGGACTTTTAGGGACTAAAAGTGGGCATTTTGGACTAAAGAAAGAAGACCCCAAGGGAGTCTTTTTGGGACTTTTTCCAACAGTTGCCCCTGCCATGCATCACACCTTCTCTCTATTAATTCATTACTAGGGGTAACATGGTCTTTTAGCATGTCATTTAATAACCTCTAGTCCATGTTTAGTCCCTAGAACCCAGCAGGTAGGGACTAGGGAGTTTTTAACCAAACAGGGACTTGGATTAACAACAGCTAATGAGTTGCACGGGACAGTGGACGCACCAGCACCATGTGCATCTACCGATGTACTGCGGTCATGCACAGTCTGTTGCAACAAAGAACAAGCAACCAAGGAGCATATTTGTGTTGGTCCCAGTATTGTTATCTTTAGACGCCTTTCCCTATGTGAGTGCAGTAAATCTAGTCCTACTCTGTAACGCCCCGAGACCGATGTGCCAGGTGTCCTCCAGTTATTCGCTGTTTTTGCATTGTCATTGCTTGCGTGTCATGCATTGCATATCATGTCATCATGCGCATTTCATTTGCATACATGTTCGTCTCATGCATCCGAGCATTTTCCCCGTTGTCCGTTTTGCAATCCGGCGCTCCTATGTCACCCGGTGTCCCTTTCTACCTCTTTTCGTGTGTGGGTGTTAAACATTTTCAGATTGGACCGAGACTTGTCATGCGGCCTTTGTTTACTACCGGTAGACCGCCTGTCAAGTTTCGTGCCATTTGGACTTCGTTTGATACTCCAACGGTTAACTGAGGGACCGAGAAGGCCTCGTGTGTGTTGCAGCCCAACACCCCTCCAAAGTTGCCCAAAACCCCACCTAAACCTCCTCCATCATCTCGGTCGTTCGATCACGACCACGTGGCCGCAAACCGCACCTCATTTGGACTCTCCTAGCTCCCTCTACCTATAAATATGTGGCCTCCCCCGAAAATTCCGCGGTACAAACCCTAAAACTCCTCCCCTCGCGCCGCCGGACGCGTCCTCACCACGTCGGACATGTCCGCTCGCCGCCGCCACGTCGCTCAGGCCAATGGGAGCTCCCCACGTCGCCACCGCCGCCTCCTTCCTCCACTTAGGCGCCGCCACCTGGCCCGTACCGCCACCTCTCCCGCGCGGGCCCGGGAGGCCGAGATCCGGCCCCCCGGCCAGGTGCACCGCGCCGCCGCCTAGACGCCCGAGCCGCCCGCCCGCGCCTTCGCCATCAGCCGCTGCGCGCCACCACGCCGCAATCTCCGCCGCCGCCGCCAGATGCGCCCCGCACCGTTCACCGCGCCCCGCCGCCTCCATTTGCCGGCGTCGTCCGTCGCTGCTTCGTCGGCGTCGTCCACCGCGCCTCGCCGGAGCCCGCGCCGACCTCGCCGGCGTCTTCCTCCACTCCGGCTAGATCCGATTCGGGGAGTGGGATGAGATCCACCACTCCCCCGATCCAAACTTCTTCGTCCCGATCCAGAACCACCCCGTCCCGGATCTCCTCGTCCGCCCGTTGACTTTCCCTGAGAGGTCGAAATTCTTCTAAGTCCCAGATCTCAGTAATTTTATGCATTTCTCATCGCATCGTAACTCCACATACGTGGCTCCATTTTGTGCGTTTAGCATATCAAAATGTGTGTCTCGATGCGCACATCATTTCACCTCATTGCATCATTTCCATTTGGGCTCATCTTGATGCCCGAAATGCTGTTGGAAGAGGGCTATGTGGTGAAGTTGTCAGATCTGTTTCAGCAAATGGCATTTTGTCATTTTTGCCATGATTAATGTGTGCATGATATGATTCTGAGCTCTACATGCGTTTTTTATAGGCCATGCCCTCTTACAGAGGTGCTTGCCATGTATTTTTGTGATATTTGTGGTGACTAGCACAAGCTTGCAAAGTAGCATAATCGGTAATGCTGATTTCAGGCACTTAGAATGTCACGAAGTCCTTGTTCTATTTTTGTTGTTATACCATATGTTAGTGTTGTTTCCTAATGATCCGTGCCTCTTTTGAGGATGATCAGTAAGAATGTTTTGTTAATATTGTGGTGCTCTATGCATCCATGTCTTTGTTTGCATTTATGGAGTACCCTAGCTTGAGTCAATCAAGCTCTACTTTTGCTATAAAATAATCCTGGCAGATTGTTGACATGTTTAGCGATTTTGCCGAGGGTGTTGCTATTGATCCGTGCATGCTATGATGTTGTTCTTTCCATGTCTAGCTTCTATGCCATGTCTTCTTGATGAGTGTATGTTTAGTTTGTCATGCCATGCTCTGTAGTGAGTGCATCGAGCTCGTAAACATGCCTACTCGTTAACTATTTTGCATGCTCCAGTTTTTCTCTTAAGTCTGAATCTGTTTATGCTTTTGCTATGTTCACATGCTTGCAATTGTATTTTCTGATCCCTTTTGGCTCAATGTCACTAAGGGACTTTTGTTAAGTGCTTTGAGTATCTTCATGCCATACCTTGCTTTGCCATGTTAAGTTCTTGTAGCATGTATTTTTCATTCTCTAAAGTGTGCTTCCTGATGATAAATTCCAGACTTGTGTTAATTTCACCAAGTCTGAAAACCTGTTATCATTTACACTTTTGCCATGCTTGTTTGAAACTGTTAATGGATGAACTAGCCGTAGCTCAGTGTTCTAATTTTGTCAAGCTTCATGATTGGATACCTGCCATGTATTTTGTTGGTATGTTTGAGTGTTGTAGCATATTTATCCTGTTGCATTTAGATATCTACTTGTTGTTTATCGTAGACCAGTGCCATATTTGTTTTGCTTGCCATTTCCAAACCGTGCATCCAATTCCGATGATCTTTATATCGATTTCAACTGAAATCATCTCACCTTTCCAGTGGCACTCTTGGATTTCCAAGTTGAGGCCAGGTTCAATCATTCCTTTGCAAATCATGCATATGCATCGCATACCGCATCCCGCATATCATACCATGTACATGTGTTGGTTGTTTACTATGTTGTGTGCTTCTTTCCGGTGTTTTCTTCTTCGGGTTGGTTCTGATAACGTCGCGTTTGTGAGGACCCATTCGACTATGTCTGTTTGTCTTCTTCATGGACTCGTTCTTCTTCCTTGAGGGATTTCAGGCAAGATGGCCATACCCTCGAAATCACTTCTATCTTTGCTTGCTAGTTGCTTGCTCTTTTGCTATGCCTATGATGCGATACCTACCACTTGCTTATCATGCCTCCCATATTGTTGAGCCAAGCCTCTAACCCACCTTGTCCTAGCAAACCGTTGTTTGGCTATGTTACCGCCTTGCTCAGCCCCTCTTATAGCGTTGTTAGTTGCAGGTGAAGATTGGAGCTTGTTCCATGTTGGAACATGGATATTTTGTTGGGATATCACCATATCTCTTATTTAATTAATGCACCTATATACTTGGTAAAGGGTGGAAGGCTCGGCCTTGTGCCTAGTGTTTTTTTTCCACTCTTACCGCCCTAGTTTCCGCCATATCGGTGTTATGTTCCCGGATTTTGCGTTCCTTACGCGGTTGGGTTATAGTGGGAACCCCTTGATAGTTCTCCTCGAATAAAACTCTTCCAGCAATGGCCAACATTGGTTTTACCATTCGCCACCTAGCCTTTTTCCCTTGAGTTTCGCGGACTCAAGGGTCATCTTTATTTAACCCCCCCCCCCCGGGCCAGTGCTTCTCTAAGTGTTGGTCCAACTGAGTGATGTACGGGGCTACCAGGGGCAACTCTAGGCTGGCCTACCTGACGTCTTGCTCATCCGGTGTGCCCTAAGAACGAGATATGTGCAGCTCCTATCGGGATTTGTTGGCACATCTGGGTGGTCTTGCTGGTTTAGTTTTACCATTGTCGAGGATGTCTTGTTTCCGGGATGCCGAGCCTGATCGAAATGTCTCGGGAGAAGGAATATCCTTCGTTGACCGTGAGAGCTTGTGACGGGCTAAGTTGGGACTCCCCTGCAGGGATTTGAACTTTCGAAAGCCATGCCCGCGGTTATGGGCAGATGGGAATTTGTTAATGTCCGGTTGTAGATAACATGAAACTTAACTTAATTAAAATGAATCAACCGCATGTGTAACCGTGATGGTCTCTTCTCGGTGGAGTGCGGGAAGTGAACATGGTGTTGGAGTAATGCTTGACGTAGGTTGTTCTAGGATCACTACTTGATCATAGTTGTTCGACCGTGCTTTTGCCTTCTCTTCTCGCTCTCTTTTGCGATCAGGTTAGCCACCATATATGCTAGTCGCTTGCTGCAGCTCCACATCATACCATACCTTACCTATAAGCTTAAATAGTCTTGATTGCGAGGGTGTGAGACTGCTGAGTCCCCGTGACTCACAGATTACTTCCAAACCAGATGCAGGGACCGACGTTACCGTTCCAGACGATGCGCTTGAGCTCAAGTGGGAGTTCGATGAAGACTCTCGCTGTTACTATGTGTCTTTCCCAGATGATCAGTAGTGGTGCCCAGTTGGGGCGATCGGGGGACTATGTCGCATGTGGGGGTTGATCTTTATTTTGGTACCGTAGTCGGACCATGAGTGTATTGGATGATTGTAATGTTATTCATGTATTTGTGTGACGTGGCGAGTGTAAGCCAACTATGTACCTTTTCCCCTTTATCTATTTACATGGGTTGTTGTGAAGATTACCTTACTTGCGACATTGCTTTCAATGTGGTTATGCCTCTATGTCGTGCTTCGACACGTAGGAGATATAGCCGCATCGAGGGCATTACAAGTTGGTAATCAGAGTCTTCCCCAACCTTAGGAGCCCCCTGCTTGATCGAATCGTTGGCGTTGTTGAGTCTAGAAAAATGTTTTGAGTCATTTAGGGTTACATATATCGGAGAATTAGGAATTCTTTTTACTCCCCAGTCCCTTCGTCGCTCTGGTGAGGCATCCTGACGCAGAGTTTTGACTCTTCTATTCTCAAATTTCACCAATTTTTTTAGGATCACGCGGGTATCTTGGAATCGTTCCGATGGTTTTGTGACGAGAACATTGTTCTTGGTGCATCCTGGCATTTGGGGGTTGTGGCAGTGTCCCAGGGAGTTGAGCTCCGAGGTGTTGTCGTCACAATTTTATCGTTGCAGTTCTGGAATACCTGAGTTTAGTTTCGCCGACATAAAAAATCTCTTTTATGCAGTTGTTGGTGAGATAACCTCGACGCCACCCAGTACTGGGGCGGGAGTTCGGGAGTATTGCCATAACTCGTATAACGGATGCTTTTGGAAGGTTGAGCTAGACAATTTCCGAAGGTTTCTTGGTTATGTGTTGAAGGATGGATACAGCTGGATGTAGGAATTGTTAGTTTTGGGTGAGATATTATGATTCCCCTGTATCCCCAACACCTGATTGCATAACCGGAAAATTTCGGGAGTTTATAAGTGGGAATTCAAGTAGCTCTTAGGATATCTTTCCAACAGATGTATGATATGAAATTGGGGTTCGACGTCTAGTGGTCCGCCTATCCACGGTTGGTTTTATAGTAGTCTCGTTGTGTCTTAAAGAGTCCTTGGCTATGCCGACTCGGGGACGCTTTGTATGTCATGTGCACTGCCTTGTACATTATGGTGTTGTACGATCGAGCCCATGTAGGCCCCACCATGAAAACTTCGGATGAAATCTCTATCATATGTTTGTTCCGGCTTATTCTGCAAGCCAATCCTTGTTTTGTTTTGAGTTGTGGTATTCGAGTTGCTTCGAAGTCAAATGTTGATTCCATACCTTTTCCAAGCGGTGTTCTCATATTTCTATGTGAATACAA
The DNA here is from genome assembly GCA_034509565.1 of Triticum monococcum. NCBI lineage: Eukaryota > Viridiplantae > Streptophyta > Magnoliopsida > Poales > Poaceae > Triticum > Triticum monococcum. Next base: position 86,969,428 of record CM067845.1, on the reverse strand, counting down.
ATCCTTCTTGATCATCAAGATTGTCATCTAAATTTCTTCTCTACCGGCGTGTTTCTCTTCAAGTGGATCCGATCACTTCAACATTTGCAAGATCCAATCTCAGTTCTTTTCAATGGCGTTCATTTCATTCGTCCCAAATTGCCTTTGTTTTCCCTCCCTCCCACCCTTTTCTTCAAGGAACCAGATTTCTTATCCAAGTATCCTTTTATTGTTGTGAAGTCTTTCCATTCTTTTACGTCTATATCTTATCCGATGATTTCTCATGAAGATTCTAACAGAGCTTCAAGTTCATCATTCTTCATTCTTTTTCTTCTTCGGTGGATTCAAGTCAAGCCTTGTCGATCATATATTTTCCTCATTCCAAATGTTTTCTCTTACCGGTGCACTTCTTAATTATTCACCTCTCGCTATCCATTTGTTTCGGAGTGCTCAAGATATCTTGAAGATTCGTGTTTCTACTCTGCTTTCGTTCCATGGTGTTTCTTTTGAGTGGGCCCTAACCCACAGGTCTTTTCCAGGATCTTACCTGACTCTTCTAATTCTACCGGAGCTATTCTAAAAAAATTCTTTTCGAAGTTTGACGTAAGAATGATTTATCATCAGTCAAATGTCTTTCTACAAGATCTCTCAATTTCTTTTCATCATTGGTTCAACTTTTCTAATCTTCTTTATTCCGGCGTGTCTCAACAATTCACGGTGGTGTTTCTCGTCGTCTTTCTCATCATTTGAAGACCATCCCAAGATGGCGCAATAGCTATCTTAATCCTTTCGAAGAGAGTAAGTAGTATGCCTAATCCATTGTTTGTCATCAATTTAACTGGTGAAGGATAAAGCATAATGCAATTCTTATTCTTGTTTGATCAAGTTCATTCAATTTCTTTCCCGGAGTGGTTCATCGTATCACATTCTCAATTTAAGTTGTCAATCTTTCTTTTCCGGAGCTCAAAGTTATTTCAATTATATCATTCCAAAGATCCATCAAATCATTGCAAGGCTTCACCTTGTGTTTTCAACTTCTATTTTTTTGTTATCCTTTTGTTTACCGGAGTTCTTCATGGAGGCTCTACATGTTGGTTCATAAAGTTTTTAATTCCTTCTCGAAGTGTTCATCAAGATTATATTCAGAGGAGCTCAATAATTCTCCATATTGCTATCCGGAGTGCAATTCTTTCTTCCGTATCATTGGAGGTGGCATTACGTCATTCTTGATAATTTGAGTTCATGCTTCATGATTCACATGTTGTTAAGAATGAGGTATTTTAAATCCATCAATCTCTTCATTGGAGTTATCTTGGGTTATACTTCACCTAAAGCTTTTCCTAAGGATTGTTGCTATTTATGGTGCTTTATAAAGGACCCAAGCTCTTCTTTATACTCCCGGTGAAATAGTTACTCGTCTCCTTGTTCTTATCAATCCAATCTATTGTTCCCTTTGGTGGCTGAAATTCACCTCAAGTCTCGAGATGTTTTCCATAAGACCACAACAAGCTTATTCTTTTCATTGTTGGTTTTCCAACAACTCCGTTCTAGCTTTTGGTCATGAGCATGCTCTCCCAAGATCTTGTTTCCCTTCGTTCATTCCATTCCATTCTTACTTTTGTTCTGGAGGCTTTGTGATGTTGCTCTCTTCGAAACCTTCTTCTTCTCCTTGTCAGGATCTTGTTCTTGTCATGTTTATCCATTTAACCGGAGTGTTGTGTCCCTTTGCTCAAGCTCTTTCATTTTATCAAGTCTTTCATCTCTTTTCAACCGGAGTGCTTACCGAATTTTGTTGTTCCTTGTTCCTTGTTTCTAACGGAGGTTTTCAAGTTTATTCATCTTCGTTGTATTCTTTTCTCGAAATGGCTTAACCTTTTCAAAGTTCTTTGGTCTCACTCGTTTGTCAAAGAAGCAACTTAGTTTTACCTTTTCTCTTTCTCTTCCGTTTTCCCTCCGGTGCCATTCTAGATCTCAGGACGAGATCCTCTCGTACTGGTGGAGTGTTGTAATGCCCCGAGACCGATGTGCCAGGTGTCCTCCAATTATTCGTTGTTGTTGCGTTGTCATTGCTTGCGTGTCATGCATTGCATATCATGTCATCATGTGCATTTCATTTGCATACATGTTCGTCTCATGCATCCGAGCATTTTCCCCATTGTCCGTTTTGCAATCCGGCGCTCCTATGTCACCCGGTGTCCCTTTCTACCTCTTTTCGTGTGCGAGTGTTAAACGTTTTCGGATTGGACCGAGACTTGTCATGCGGCCTTGGTTTACTACCGGTAGACCGCCTGTCAAGTTTTGTGCCATTTGGACCTTGTTTGATACTCCAACGGTTAACCGAGGGACAGAGAAGGCCTCGTGTGTGTTGCAGCCCAACACCCCTCCAAAGTGGCCCAAAAACCCACCTAAACATCCTCCATCATCTCGGTCGTTCGATCACGATCGCATGGCCGCAAACTGCACCTCATTTGGACTCTCCTAGTTCCCTCTATCTATAAATATATGGCCTCCCCCGAAAATTCCGCGGTACAAACCCTAAAACTCCACCCCTCGCGCCGCCGGACGCGTCCTCACCGCATCGGACATGTCCGCTCGCCGCCGCCACATCGCTCAGGCCAATGGGAGCTCGCCACGTCCCCACCGCCGCCTCCTTCCTCCACTCAGGCGCCGCCACCTGGCCCGTACCGCCGCCTCTCCCGAGCGGGCCCGGGTGGCCCAGATCTGGCCCCCCAGCCCGATGCACCGCGCCGCCGCCTGGACGCCCAAGACACCCGCCCGCGCCTTCGCCGCCGGCTGCCGCATGCCACCGTGCCGCCATCTCTGCCGCTGCCGCCAGATGCGCCCCGCGCTGTTCACCGCGCCCCTCCGCCTCCGTTTGCCAGCGTCGTCCGCCGCTGCTTCGTCGGCGTCATCCACCGCGCCTTGCCGGAGTCCGCATCGCTCGCCGGAGTCTGCGCTGACCTCGCCGGCATCTTCCTCTGCATATGTGGGTCCACCACTCCCCTGATCCAAACATCTTCGTCCCGATCCGGAACCACCCCGTCCCGGATCTCCTCGTCCTCCCACTGACTTTCCCCGAGAGGTCGAAATTCTTCTAAGTCCCCAGATCTTAGTAATTTTATGCATTATTCATCACATCGTAACTCCGCATATGTGGGTCCATTTTGTGCGTTTAGCATATCAAAATGTGCGTCTCGATGAGCACATCATTTCATCTCATTGCATCATTTCCATTTGGGCTCATATTTATGCCCGAAATGTTTTTGGAAGAGGGCTATGTGGTGAAGCTGTCAGATCTGTTTCAGCAAATGGCATTTTGTCATTTTTGCCATGATTAATGTGTGCATGCTAAGATTCTGAGCTCTACATGTGTTTTGTTATATGCCATGCCCTCTGAGGTGCTTGCCATGTATTTTTGTGATATTTGTGGTGACTAGCACAAGCTTGCAAAGTAGCGTAATCGGTAATGCTGATTTCAGGGACTTAGAATTTCACGAAGTCCTTGTTCTGTTTTTGTTGTTATGCCATATGTTCATGTTGTTTCCTAGTGATCCGTGCCTCTTTTGAGGATGATCAGTAAGGATGTTTTGTTAATATCGTGGTGCTCTATCCATCCATGTCTTTGTTTGCTTTTATGGAGCACCCTAGCTTGAGTCAATCGAGCTCTACTTTTGCTATAAAATAATCCTAGCAGATAAATATGATAAATTCCACACTTGTGTTAATTTCACCAAGTCTGAAAACCTGTTATCATTTGCAGTTTTGCCGTGCTTGTTTGAACCTATTAATGGATGAACTAGCCGTAGCTCAGTGTTCATCTTTTGTCAAGATTCATGAGTGGATCCCTGCCATGTATTTTGTTGCTATGTTTGAGTGCTGTAGCATATTTATCTTGTTGCATTTAGATGGCTACTTGCTGTTTACGCAGACCGGTGCCATATTTGTTTTGCTTGCCATTTCCAAACCGTGCATCTGATTCCGGTGATATTTATATCGATTTCAACCGAAATCATCTCACCTTTCCAGTGGCACTCTTGGATTTCCATGTTGAGGCCAGGTTCAATCATTCCTTTGCAAATCATGCATATGCATCGCATACCGCATCCCGCATATCATACCATGTTCATGTGTTGGTTGTTTACTATATTGTGTGCTTCTTTCTGGTGTTTGCTTCTTCGGGTTGTTTCCGATAATGTCGCGTTTGTGAGGACCCGTTTGACTACGTCCGTTTGTCTTCTTCATGGACTCGTTCTTCTTCCTTGCGGGATTTCAGGCAAGATGACCATACCCTCGAAAATCACTTCTATCTTTGCTTGCTAGTTGCTCGCTCTTTTGCTATGCCTATGCTGCAATACCTACCACTTGCTTATCATGCCTCCCATATTGTTGAGCCAAGCCTGTAACCCACCTTGTCCTAGCAAACCATTGTTTGGCTATGTTACCGCTATGCTCAGCCCCTCTTATAACGTTGTTAGTTGGAGGTGAAGATTGGAGCTTGTTCCATGTTGGAACATGGATATTTTGTTGGGATATCACCATATCTCTTATTTAATTAATGCACCTATATACTTGGTAAAGGGTGGAAGGCTCGGCCTTATGCCTAGTGTTTTGTTCCACTCTTGCCGCCCTAGTTTCCGTCATATCGGTTTTATGTTCCCCGATTTTGCGTTCCTTACGCGGTTGGGTTATAATGGGAACCCCTTGACAGTTTTCCTTGAATAAAAATCTTCCAGCAATGCCCAACATTGATTTTACCATTCGCCACCTAGACTTTTTCCCTTGGGTTTCGCGGACTCAAGGGTCATCTTTATTTAACCCCCCGAGCCAGTGCTTCTCTAAGTGCTGGTCCAATTGAGCGATGTCCGGGGCTACCAGGGGTAACTCTGGGCTAGCCTACCCGACGTCTTGCTCATCCGGTGTGCCCTGAGAACGAGATATGTGCAGCTCCTATTGGGATTTGTTAGCACATCTGGGTGGTGTTGCTGGTTTAGTTTTACCATTGTTGAGAATGTATTGTTACCGGGATGCCGAGCCTGATCGGAATGTCTCGGGAGAAGGAATATCCTACGTTGACCATGAGAGCTTGTGATGGGCTAAGTTGGGACTCCCCTGCAGGGATTTGAACTTTCGAAAGCCGTGCCCGCGGTTATGTGCAGATGGGAATTTGTTAATGTCCAGTTGTTGATAACATGAAACTTAACTTAATTAAAATGAATCAACCGCGTGTGTAACCGTGATGGTCTCTTCTCGGCGGAGTCCGGGAAGTGAACACGGTGTTGGAGTAATGCTTGACGTAGGTTGTTCTAGGATCACTTCTTGATCATAGTTGTTCGATCGTGCTTTTGCCTTCTCTTCTCGCTCTCTTTTGCGATCAGGTTAGCCACCATATATGCTAGCCGCTTGCTGCAGCTCCACATCATACCTTACCTTACCTATAAGCTTAAATACTCTTGATCGCGAGGGTGTGAGATTGCTGAGTCCCCGTGACTCACAGATTACTTCCAAACTAGATGCAGGGACCGACGTTACCGTTCCAGACGATGCTCTTGAGCTCAAGTGGGAGTTCGATGAAGACTCTCGCTGTTACTATGTGTCTTTCCCAGATGATTAGTAGTGGTGCCCAGTTGGGGCAATCGGGGGACTTTGTCGCATGTGGGGGTTGATCTTTATTTTGGTACCGTAGTCGGACCATGAGTGTATTGGATGATTGTAATGTTATTCATGTATTTGTGTGACGTGGCGAGTGTAAGCCAACTATGTACCTTTTCCCCTTTTATCTATTTACATGGGTTGTTGAGAAGATTACCTTACTTGCGACATTGCTTTCATTACGGTTATGCCTCTAAGTCATGCTTCGACACGTAGGAGATATAGCCGCGTCGAGGGCGTTACATGCTCAAACTCTACAGCCTTGTCCCTTCCTTTCCTTTTTGAACTAGTACTTTCGCCCCTTCCTTTCCTCTTCGAACCATGTCCTAGATTTATGCGATACAACTTTCCCCACTACTTTCCCCATTCCTTTCCTCTTTGAACCACGTCCTAGATTAATGCTATACAACTTTCCCCCTTCATTTCCTCTTTGAACCACGTCCTAGATTCATGCTATATACAACTTTTCCCACTACTTTCCCCCACTCCTTTTCTCTTTGAACCACGTCCTAGATTCAAGGTATACATGCAACTAGAGCAGTGCATGTGGAATAAGTAAATTATACCTTAAGGTTCTTGGGGCGTGGTTCGGTGGGCGACGGGATGGCGGCGAAGAAGAAGGGGTCGGAGGCCCTCCCGCGCCGCCGCTGGGTGGAAAGTGAACAGCTGCGTTGGTAGTCCCTCGCCAATGGCGACAGCGTTAAGCCTCCTTCCCTTCACGGTGGACGGATCCTGTCGGCTCTTTGATCAGTAGTGAGGGGAGAGAGAGGCCAATGAAGTCTTGTTTAGATCTGGAGAGGGTGAGAGAGTGTGAAGAGAGCAAGTACAAGCGCTGAGGCTCCAGCGGGAGAGGGCGAGAGAGTGAGCGAACAGGCTAGCCAGCTACACAACCCTCATGTTATGTTCAAGAGAGGGAAATAACCTTTTATACATTCCTGCATTCGTGTGACAAGCATGCCGTGTTTCTTTGTGTGTGTGGGAGTCATTGGGATTTCAATCATAATTGTGTCATGTGGATTTGGTGGTAAGACTATCCACAGTGGTGCGGAAATAATGCAGCCTTAGTCACCTTACCTTTCTCCACGTAGTACGTTGGGTCCCACCAGTCAGAGGGTGAAACAAACAAATTAATAAGAAAAATTGAAAGCGCCAGCAGTGTATCTTACGTCACACATCTTGCTACTGCTCGGGAACACTATCCAATTGATCCCTCTGTTCGCTCACATACTATTTTAAGTGAATCCTTATTATAACATGCACAGAAATTTTGGGCACTTGTATTCGACTTAAGTCAGTGTGCCACCGTATCTCGTATACTTACTACTCCCTCCGTCTAGGTGTAATAAGTCACGTTAGAAGGTGCAACGGGAGCAAGGTGCGTGCGTGTGCGTGTGTGTGTGTGTGTGTGTGTTTAACACCATGTGTGTGTTAGAGAGAGCGACAGATCGACCTACTCCTATAAAGAGATGTTGTGTAGTGTACGATTTTAGCCGCGAGAGTCGGCGCATCCTCTCGTTTCCGGGCGTGTCCGATAGGGACATGCGGACAGCTGCCACGCCCACTCCTGACCAGCCTGGCCCACCCAAAGCCCCTCCATCACTCGCGCGCGCTTCCCGCCCAAAACACCCAGCGCCTCTCCAAAGAATCGGTGGCGCATTCATGCCCGGGCAGAGCGGACGCGACCTCCCACTGGCGCAAGAGTGATGGTTGCTTCATCAGTCCAACTTACTGCTGGGTCTATGTGATTTGATGGCTCATTGGTCTTTATTACTTAGGTGGTAGGACTGCTGGATGTCCCACGCTTTCGGCGAAAGGAGGATACTACTAGTACTAGATTACAATTTTCTCCATTCTTACAGCGGAGGCGTGCAAGAGCAGTGAAAACATGCAGGCTCAGAGATTACATGGCCCACCTCACACTATCACCGTGCGACACCTAACTCTTTACATAGTACTCCCTCCGTTCCTAAATATTACTAGATGAGTCCCCGCGCGTTGGCGCGGAATAGCGGTATATCCCTCTGCGCAAAATTATCGATTTCATAGATTAAAAAAACTCTATAACCGCATGACAAATGTGGTAGCCAAACGAAATAAACTCCCATCGTCATTTAGATCATCCCACGTAAGGAAAAAAGATCAGCCAACTCCTACTGCATAATGGGATTATATTTTTCTTTTTAACATGTTAATGGGGCTTAAAAGCTCACTTACATGCATGCTACCGGTGCATGCTTGCATGCAGACATGTTGATGTGATTTAAAACCCACTCACATGCATGTGGCACGGTATTTCTGCATGCTTGCATGTGGCTTAGTGCAGAGCCTCTCAACGTCAAGATCAGACGGCTATTATGGACTGATTTACTTCATCTAACGACTACATCAATTTTGATGACGTGGCTCGAGGAGAGGATAGAGAATTCCTAGTAGTGGGGGCTAGCTATTACTAGTATATATAAGTCTTTGTAGAGATACCACTACATATGGAACAAAATGAATGAATCTACACTTAAAATGCATCTATATACATCCGCATGTGGTTCATGGTGAAATCTCTACAAAGACTTATATTTAGGAACGGAGGAAGTACTAGTATAGTACGTACTGTAATTTATCAGCGAGATAAATTTGTACAATGCTATGAAGCTTCCAACTTTTGTTACATGTATATTGCATCCAAGGTTGCCCGTTGCAACTTTTCATAAAATACAAAGGTGACTAACATGCATGCTATTGCATCTCAATGATTGACAGATCATAGCAAATATGTACTCCCTCCGTTCCAAAATAAGTTTCTCAACTTTGTGCAAACTTTAGTACAAAGTTGTACTACTACTAAAGTTAACACTTATTTTGGAACAGAGGCAGCTAAAGAAAAAAATGATCCATGCAGTCCCTAGCCCTTGAACCATGAACCCTGACCAGGCTTCAATTTGCTGGCAACGTTCAAGCTTCCTAATAAATGAAGTTTGCAAACTTTTGACCATCGGATCATTTTGTGTAGTTTCACCAAAATCGAGATGAGCATCCATGTGGCAAAGAAATTGAACAAGCGTGATTAGAATAAGATTACTGGGACTAGTTGATGAGACATAAACTCATCACAAATACAGTACGTAGAAGCCAGTAGAGGTATGTGCGGGGCAAAGAAGTAGAGAAATATCCACACAGAGTGATGTGGGGCAGCTGGAGCAGTGGTGCAAGCCGGCTCTAAAGGGAGTTGTACCTAAGGGACGTAGCTCAACCTTGAGGAGGGCGGAGGGAGGCGGCAACTGCCCACATCGCCGCAGTAAGCAAGGGATGAAGGCAACCTCACCGGCTTTGTGAGAGAGAATGGCGGGGACCCTAGATCGGGACATGCCGACAGTGGGTTTTCGCCATCGACGACGGCCACCGCAACTACACTTAGCATCCACCCCTTCCCCAAGTGGACGTGATCCACCGGGATGATAGAGATGTGGCCACAGTCGTTTTGTGCGAGAGAGTGTGAAGAGAGCAACCCCAGCAAGCAACCGTGTAGGCTGTCCCGTCCTGACTATGTACTCCCTCCGGTCCTTTTTACTCCGCATATTGGAATTCTCTGAACTCAAACTTCATAAAGTTTGACCGTATTTATATGAAAAAATATCAACATCTGACATGCTAAAGTTATACAATATGAAACTTTAAGTCATGACACATCTATTGATATTGATTTCAGATTGTCAATGTTGGTACTTTTTTCTATAAAGTTGGTCAAACTTTACGAGGCTTGACTTCAGTCAAATCTTATATGCGAACTAAAAAGGACAGGAGGGAGTATATAGTGGACAGGTTTCCTTTTCTCTCCATATGAACCTATCATATTGTGTACGTGCCGCTGAAGAAAAAAAACTTTATTTATAAATGTCGCGGCACCTACTACTCGTTTTCCTATAACCTTGCGCTTGGCATCTCCAAAATATTGACCTTACGATTGGCTCTTCGCCTCTTCGGGAAGTCGAGCAATAATGGTAGTGCAGTATATATCATTCTGGCTATATGAGACCGAATGAATTGCTGCACGTCCACCACGTGGACGAGGGTCGAGGGGCGAGGGAGAGTGCTACATATGGAGCAAAATGAGTGAATCTACACTCTAAAATACGTCTATATACATCAGCGTTTGGAGTATGTACTAGTAGTTCATATTGAAATCTACTAAAGGACATATATATTAAAAACAATATGATATAATCTCTACAACCAAGGTAGTAGGGACGAGGATTAAACGGAGGGAGTAGTAAATTTTTCTCCTCGTCCTGCGAGCCACCGCGCGCATGGGCGAGGGAGCGGGCATAAGGCGTAGTAAGCAAGCTTCAGCTCATCCTGCGAGCCACCACGCCCGTGGGAGGGGGAGACGGCGTACTAAGCAAGCTTCTCCTCGTTCTGCGAGTGGACGGGACACATCAAAAGTACTCCAGTGTATAGAGCCTTGCCTCTAAGGTAGGCCCCACATGGTTTGCCTCTTTTTTTAACTTAACACGTCAAGTTGCAATTTGTTTGTTCACCTGTGGTAGACGATCCTCCCTCTGCCAAGTGGAAAACTAGTACACGTGCCAAATTACCACGTGGGCTGCCTTTCTCATACAGAAATGAGCTCCACTGTGTACCCGCGGGGGTGTGGTTGGGAAAGAGACGGGAGTATGTGCGCCGTTCATGCACCTCTTCACTTCGTGCACGTTCCCCACCTACGTGGGTGTGTGTGAGAGATACAAACCATGTTTGTGAGTGTTTTTTGTTTTGGGGTGGGAGTGGGGTGGGGGGTTGATTTCGTGAATTATTTGTGTGAATATGTGTCGATGACATCTCAAACAAAATTTCGCATGCAATGTGTGTGAAATGGAGGCCTATCCATATCATACATAGAGGGTCGGGCAATCCACGAGAAGAGAGGGAGGGGTCATAGCTATCGATAGAGTCGAAGAGAGGATCAAGTGGGTGGGTGAGTGATCGATGAAGAGAGCCATCGAAATTGTGTGTGTACAAGTCAAAGATATAGGGCGACTGTCCTACCGGAACGTTAGAGGGCACACGTCAAGTTTGTGTGTGGCAGGGAGACATGACTAGAGTGCTCGATGTATCGGTGTGTGGGGGGAGGGGGGTGCGAGGGGTAGGCAGAGGCCTAACTATAGAGGTAGAACGACTCGTATATGTGTTGAGAAGGAGAGACCCAGCTATGTCTTGAGGGAGATCGGTCGACATCCATAAATAACTGAAGGACGGGAAATATGATGGGAGAGAGATAGAGGAGAGAGAGAGGGAGGGAGAGGGAGGGAGAGGGGTAGAGTGCTGGATTGGTGATGGAGTTGCTTCTCGAAGATGGTGGGAGAGGCCTACTAGACAAACTGAGGGTGGAACTGCAATGTTATCAATAAGAGTGGGGACATGTTTCTGTGTGTGCCTATGCGTGATAGATCTGTCGGGACGCATCCATGGATGATGAAGGGGAACCATGTGTTTTGTAAGAAAACCTAACTAGATCGGTAGATCAATTATAGTTTGTCAGAGGAAGGGAGAGACACAACTAATGAGGTAGATCGATTGACACGTGGGTAATAACGAGTTATAAGGATATAGCTAGCTATATGTATAGCGAGAGATCGGTCGGTGTGCGTCCATTTGTTAGAGGCTAATAAGGCCCAGCGAGACGGAGGACAGAGAGAATGGAGCTCGGAGGTGGTGCGAGAGGCCCAACTGCTAGCTAGATAGGGGGAGGAGTGTGCGGTTGTGAGAGAGCGATGAAAGGAGGGGCGAGAGTTTACATGTGTGTCTGACCGTATGAGAGACACGAGGCAACGATACATAAAGGAGGAGATTGAAGGTGTGTTTTTATGTTGTAGGCAGGCATCGCTGGAGAGGTTTATCGATCGGTGTGTGTCAGAAAGGAGTTGTGGAGACTCTGGGAGAATGACCTAAAGAAAAAAATGAATGTGCCCGGTGGATAGAATGCTGAGGGAGGGGGAGGGCGAGGAGGGTGTGTGCATGCATGAGAGAAAGTTAGTGGTAGCTACAAAGGTTAGAGGATTGTGTGGGTGTAAGAGACTAACAAAGATCATAATTTGATATGAAAGCGGATTCATATATTTGAATAGGAGATCATAGTGTTTTAAACATTGCATGCATGAATATAGCGGTGATACACGTGTTGTGCACATGTTATACCATAATGTGATAATGCATGGTGTTTGCAACTCACAGCTAAATGCCGAACAATCTAAACCATACTATACATCAAACAATCTCACATTTTATTTGAATTTGTGATAATGTGTGGCGTTTGCAGCTTACAACTAAATATCGAACAATCTAAACAATACTATATATCGAACATTCTCACATTTTATTTGAATTTGTGGTAATGTGTGGTGTTTGCAACTCACATCTAAATACTTGTAGGCGTAGGGGGCGGGGCACCATAAATAATGTGATAAGCACATTATACATATGAGACATGGTTTAGATTATGAAGATCTAGCTAGAGCTAGAAATGTAATTTCATTTGATATCAAAATAAAGTGGATTCAAAAAAATCTAGTTCGAGTTCATATAGTACACATAGTTCATATGTAACTCGAGACTAATCATGCGGTGTGCTGTGAAGATAATACACAAACGATGGTTTAACTTGACAATAATGATGATTGTAGATCTTATTAAAACAGAGAAATGAATTCAAATGCTTTGACTTCACAACAATCATTATTGTAGATCTTATTCAAATAGAGAAACGAATTCAAATTTAGTTCATATTGCAGCGGTAGTATATACGTTTGGAGTGCACTAAAACGTTCATTTGAGTAGTAGGTTGCATGCATTATACCCGTAGCAAAGTATTTTAATTGAACATAACATGAATTCAAAGTTTTGAATGACATTTGTAGGGCGCATTGATTTGGTACAGTACACGTTAGGCTTCTCCGGAAATTTCAACCCGCGCCTTGTTAGCCCAAAATAGTTAAGATATATCTTTGTCTCGTTGTGCTCCGACAACTCTCTCCATCTCAACCCGTGCCTTGCTATTCCGAAATTACAACGCGCGCGAAAACTCCCACCTCCTATGAAATCCCAACACGCGAAATGCCCGTGGTACCCCTGAACCAAAAGAACCGCGTCAAATCGGTGGGGGTACTTTTGTAACTTACCCCATATTTCGGACAAGCGTGTATCTAAGCCATGGTTCCCCACTGCCATCCCATCCGCCCACCCATTCGTACACCGAGGCCGCAAAAACCCGCGGCGAAACCCCACACCCTGCTCCGTCCGCCACCCAGCCGGAGCCTCTTACCCGACGATGTTGTCCACAGCAACACCTCGACGTCCCTCATCCATTGTACCAGATGAGGATCCGTCGTTGATCTCATCGTCCCGCTGGTTCAGCCACCCCATCCTCCACCTCCAAGGAGCTGCCCCAACGTTCCCCTCGTCTTTAACGCCACCTCCATTCCCACACCGCCGTCTTCACCTACACCACCGGAAGAGCATCATCATCGCCGTTTCCTCGGATGAAGCTGCGGCCTAATCGGCGCCACCAAAGAGGTTGTACACTAATCGCCGCATTTTCTTCTTAATTCGATCTCACGGTGCTGCCGACACTCGGTCCCGAGCCGACACGGCACGACTCCATCCACGGTGGCGTCGCCAGCCACTTCCTCCATGGCGTCGCTCCCTCGGCGGCGATGTCAACATCAGTAGGACCTGCTGCTGCTTTATCTCTCGCTTGCTCGCGCTGCTGCTCTGCTCTTGCTCTCGGTCCCCTGCCTGGTCTGGTCTTGCTATTGCTCTTGCTCGCGCTACTGCTCTCGCTCTTACTCTTGCTTGTGATGCTGCTCCGATTTAGCTACACTTCACTCCGATGCCGCCGGGGTGAAGAAAGAACCAGCCGCAGCGGGGAGGGGGGCTTGCCGGAGAGGTACCCCACTATCTACCTTAGGGTTTAGGATGGTATGGTGGCGGGGCGGTGGCGGGGCGGTGGCGTGGGGATCGCCGGAGAAAAACCTCGGCACGGGGGGGCCTAGAGGGATGGACGTGGCGGCGGCAGACCGGTGGTGGGGAGTCTTTTCGAGGCAGGCGGGGCGGCGCACCGCAGGCGGCGGGGGGCTGCTGTTTGGCCGGCTCAAGGGGTGGAGGTTGAAGATGAACCGCAGACCCTTGATTTCGTATCCAACAGCTGCAAAATCGACTGACCAGAGATGAAAAAGTCAGTCGACCGACATGTAGACTCACCTTGCTAGTGCGTCCAGTTTCGACAGCAAAATTCAGTTTCGACAGTTAAGTTTAGTTTCGACAGTTAAGTTTAGTTTCGACAGTTAAATTCAGTTTCGACAATTAAGTTCAGAGATGAGCGGCTGATGTATTTTACATCTAGCACTTTGTGGTTATGTATTTTACGTCCATGTATTGGAGATGCTATTAGAATTCCACTCAGATTAACGTTGTTCGTTGTCTCTCTTGTCCTGCTTCAGCCTCGGCGTCGTACAACTCACCGGAGGTGCTCCAACGACGAAACCCTCCATCACAGCAGAACAGTACCTTGGGCTCAATCTCCAGATGCCTAAGATCTTCTTCCCCTCCTCCGACAGCCAAGTCAGCCGGAGCATCCTCACCGGCCAACCCAATCACGCTGAGATCAACATGGCTTCGCCAAAGAGGTTGTACACTTGTTGCATCTAATTTTTACTCTACATGTTATATATATTGTCCACTGAGCACACAGATTTTTTCCTTTAGTGTCTCCTTGAAAGAAAAAACGTAGGAATTTTAATTTTCACTTGTCCTCCTTTTCAAATTCCTATTCATGAAGCACAAGACTAAGAGATAGTAGCATAATAGCATTATAACCGTACATTTTCTTGTGGTTTGACTTAATCTCACCATGCTTCTTTGCATCCTGTGATCTTCCAATTGTTGTGAATCAAACACCCAGATTGGTAGAAATCCTGTGTTTTCAAATTCTCTGTTTTGCACATGCATTCATATCCTATTCATGTCTATTTCCTATCCCTGCATTGTTGTAATCCTCCAATTCAAACAAGCCCTTACAGAATTACTTCTCTTACAGGTAGTTGTCAAAGGAAACTTTGCGTGGTTTGTCCCGCTCCTGCTGCACCGTCGTCCACCCCAGCTCAACTGCTCCAACGACAAAAGGGTCCAGCACAGCAAGGATCCGGCCTCCAGACTGTCTTTTGCCACCTCGGATCTTCGTCCCTGCCGCTGGCAGCCATGAAAACTGCACTACCATCATCAACCGAGCAGATGACCTCGAGGAATACACGGGTCCGCAAGAGAGGTCGCACTCTTTCGTGACCTCGAGGAATATTACATGCTACTTTATCGTCATGTTCACCGATTAGACTCTGAGTCAGCTCCAAACTAATGGTCAAACTTGAGTTTTTAAATGGTTGTGGGGTACATATAGGGGCCGCAATCAATAGTATCTATCTACTATCTGGTTAATCTCCGGTGTCTACTATGAGTTTCATGTTGGGTGGGAAACAAACAGTAAAGAAGCCATTATCTGTATTTTTTAACTGAAGCCATTATCTGCCTGCTATTATTGGTTTTGGCTCTATCCACAGGTTGCTACCATCACTCTGGATTTCTGCATGCACTCCTTACATAATCTCACTATGTTTTAATCCTATGCATGACAGTTATTGTAAACAATGGAACTGAACATGTAGAGCAAAAGAGACGAGCCTTGTGTGGCAATAAAATTTCATGCAGACGTCACTCCATGGTAGGTGCAAAGGCAGCCCCCCTCCACGCATTTCGGATTGTAATCGAGAGGAAGATATCTATTCTGAGGGGGATTTAGAAGGAGAAGACAACTCCTATTTACCCCCTGAGGTCTTCGCTCTAACTTGGCATGCTGATGTTGGTTATATCATGCATATGGTGTCTTGCATTGCTTACTTTATAGATCAAACATGTCATCTGCTTAGTTTAGACATCTTTTGTGCGAATGCCATCTGTTTAGTTTATTCATCGTTAATGTGAATTATGCAATGCCATCTTGTTTAGCCAAGCATCATATATGTGAATTTTGCAATGCGATCCTTCTTAGCTAATCATCTTATATGTAAATTATATCAGGCCATCCTTTTTTTGTTACATATTACATTTGTCAACATAGTTATTACATTCAACTGCTCTTCGTGTGCATCAGCCATTTGACACGGTGATGGCAAATTCTGGAGTGAAAACAAGGTCTTCAGAGCAGACTATGCTATCTGACGAAGCGCATATCTCGCTGGTTACGGATAGCTCCTCAGAGGAGGATTCAGAGATAGATGACCACTCCAATACCCCCCCCCCCCGAGGTGTATGCTCTAACTTGGCAGGGTTATGTTGCTCATATCGTGCGTAGGGTGTCTCGCATTGCTATGTCATTGGATTAGTTTAGACATGCTTTGTGTGAATGCCACCTGTTCAGTGTCTAATTACCATATATGTGAATTATGCATTGCCATCTTGTTGCAAGACATTATATATCTGAATTATACAATGCTATCTTGTTGCAAAGGCATTATATATGTGAATTATGCAATGCCATGTTGTTTAGCCAATCATCATGTATGTGAATTATATCATGCTATCATTTTTTTGTATTACGTGTTCCATTTGGCGACAACGTTTGTATATTCAACTACTCTTCCTATGCATCAACCATTTGAAGCGGTGATGGAAGTATCTGGAGTGAAAACAAGGTATTCAGAGCAGACAATGCTACCTGCTGAAGCAGACATCTTGCTGGTTACAGAGAGCTCCTCAGAGGAGGATTCAGAGACTGATGACCAGTCCTATTTTCCCCCTGAGGTCTATGCTCAAACTTGGCAGGGTTATATTACCCATGTCATGCATGTTGTCTTGCATTGCTTAGTTTCTACATCATATATGGATTGCCATCTGTTTACTTGCTTACTATATAAATCATATATTTGGATTATATCATGTCATCATGTTTACATAGTACATACACATCATCTATTTGAATTATGGCATGGCAACCCATTTAATAAAGACATCAGATAGTTATATCATCTCATCCTGTTTAGTGTTTACAGTCATCATATTTTGAATTATGGCATTCTATCCGTGAATGTATGTGAATTATGGCATGCCAGCCTATTTAATAAACACATTATATAGTTACGTCATGTCATCCTGTTTACATAGTCTCATATTTTGAACTATGTCTTTCCATCTTTTTTAGTTAGCCATCATAATGTGAAATTGTGTCGTGCTATCCTATTTAGTTAGCCATCATATATGTGAAATTGTGTCATGCTATCCTGTTTGGTTAGACAACATAAATATGAATTATTTCATGCCCTCATTTATTCCCCACTATCCATTGCACCTGTCTATCATACAATGACTATACTTTCCATTACTTTTCTTGTTTATCAGCCATTTGAATTGGAGAGCGTGATGGCAGTATCTAAGAGAGTAACAACACGGTCTTCAGAAAAGATAGTGCTACCAGTTGATGCAGATAGAACCACGGTTGTACTTGCCCAAGGACCAGATCCACCACACATAACCCAGACTCTCGCAGATTGTACCCCTACCCAGTTGGACAGAGAACTAGCTACACCCCTTCTAACCCCAACCCCGGCAGATAGTAAACCAGTTCCAGTTGACACAGCACCGTCTCCACCACAGAGCACCCAAACACGAGCAGTTAGTAAGGGAACTGCAGTGCCCAAAGCACGAGGACCACCACTCCGAATCCCAACTCAACGCTTAAAGGAGAAGAAGATTTGTTCTTAGGTCAGGTTCTGTAGCTATGGTTCATACTCCTTTGCTCTTGCATGACTGTATTTACTCATACCAACTTTTTTCTAATTTGAAGGATGGAATTAAAACTCCAATGGCGCAATAGGTATGTTTTAAACTTGTTTCTTTAACTGGTTTGCTGTTGTAACCTACTCTATGTTGATTTCAGTTTCAATTGAATAAATAGTTATGTTCTCATGTCATGCACATTACAAGTGTTGTTATTGCTCTATAGTTACCCACACTTATATTCTGCCTATTCTGCTTTGTCTTGAACAAATATTATTTGAACTGTGTCTCTATCTTAATTTGGCAACAAAAACTAGAATGGTATAGACCATAAAGTGACCATGGTACACATATATATATATATATATATGTTTGTTTCATGCTATTATCCTGTCCACTTTACTACTAGACACATTTACCAAAATGAGTTTCATATACAACATGGTAAACATGTGATGTGTCTGCTTGTTTCTCTTTTAGCATGCGGACAAAATATTGGAGAACAGTACCGCGTTATCCAATGGTAAAGGAAGTAATGCAGATAAGGTTAAAGATATTGAGACATCCCTGTTGGTCTCCAAGAAAGCTGATAAAAACTATCTTGACGACAGTGAGGGAATCCAAAAGTCCTATCTTGATGTAGTGTTTGAGTTACTGGCCACTACTACTGGCACAAGCTCTTCGAACTCGCTACCTGAATTAGTTCGTCTTCTTGAGTCTCAACTTCAAGTTCAAAGACATCGATCAGATGTGCTGCGACAGGAAGCTGACGGACTGAGGAAGTCCGTGCAGAATTCAGATCCATATTTTCTAGTGCAACAGCAAGCGCTGGAGGATTTAAGCGCCAAACAAGAGAAAGTTAATAAGCTTGCTAAGCATCTTGCCAGCATTATGGGTACCCAGGATATTGTTTCTTGAGATCTTCTGAAGTGGTTTTAGTTCTGGATTTGTTTTGCTGCGGCGTTTATTTGTGCTGGTTGCCAACTTTGACAACCAGTGTATATGATATGCTGCTTTGTTCCCTATGTTTGCACTGGTGGCGAACTTTGATGCCCAGTGGATGTATTATGTGTAATAGCCGTGATAGCCTAGCATTAGTTGCTTGCTGATTTATTTCCTTGTTGTCTTGTTTATTTGTTTGCTTGTAGTCATTGCTGTTCTTTTTCCGCGGTTAGCTAGTGGCTGCAATAACCTGTTTTTAAAAACTAGGCCATAATAACCATGGGCTAATATTTACTGTAGTTACACCGGGCCTCCTACTAGCCGTACAAACAGTGGGCCTTCTACGGGCCATAAAAACAACGGGCCTTCTACGAGCCGTAGAAACAATGGGCCTTCTACGGGCTGTATTATCAATGGGCCTTATACGGGCCGTATAATCGATTGGCCAAACATGGGCCAAACAGACCGCATTATGGTCGTAAATGGGCTAGAGTTGGAATCGTCCGTTCATGGGCCGACCATAACGAACCATCGTTAATAGGCCGTATTTGATGACGCTATGAAATCGGCCCAACGTATTAACGGACCGCAAACGGGCCGACTGTAACCACTGGCTGAATTTGGCCCACAAGCAGAAAATGACAGTAATGGGCCGTAAGTAAACGAATGCTGGAAATGAGCCCAAGAATAAATGGGCTCTAAGAAGGCTGAAAGATAACATGGGCTGGAAATGGCCCAATGGAATAACGGCCGTTAATGGGTATAAAGTGATACACTGTTCATTACGGGCTAGTTTCACCACGGGTCGTTAATGGGTGTAAAGTGATACACTATTCATTACGGGCCAGTTTCACCACGGGCCGTTAGTAGGCCAAGGGTTACATGGGGCCTCATATGGGCCGAAAGACGTCATGGGCCATACATGGGCCAGAAGTGAAAATGGGTTGGAATCATATTGGATGGCCCAGATGACGCTACTGGGCCTAATTCGGATAGGGCATAATGGGCCTTGGGTTAGCGGGCTGTAAATGGGCTATATTCGAACAGGCCGTTAACAGGCTTTCCAGGGGCCGGCCCACCAGCTTTTGACCAAGTCAAACGGGCTAGCCTTTTCACAGGAATGGCCCTCTGTTGGGCCATGCCATGTGTCGACGTATCATAGGCACCTTCCATCCAATGAGTGGTTGACATCTTTCCCAACGATGAAACGACACGTGTTTCCTCCAGCCAATGATGATTTTACATGTGGAAAATCCCCATTGGTCGGGGCTGTTAACGGGTTATCGGATCCAGAACCCGACCCGATAGCTTAATGGCGTTCCGTTATGGTGGATGCCACGTGTCGGTCACCCTTGACGAAAGCACTTCTGTGACGCGCGATTTATCATCATGGAAGCGGAAACTTCCGTGATGATAATTTTGGTAATGTCATGGAACACTTCTACGACTACACAGGTATGAGTATCTTGATTCTGTCATAAATTTGTCATGGATGTACATGCGTGACAAAAAAATGACCTACTGTGACAAACACGTATCATCATGAAAGTGTATTTTTTTGTAGTGGAAAGAAGGACAAATCCTGGCGCCTATGTGTCGATTTCAAGGACCTTAACAAGGCTTGCCCAAAGGATCCCTTCCCCCTCCCCCGCATCGATCAAATTATCAATGCTACCACAGGACACGATTCATTGTGTTTCCTCGACGCATACTCCGGCTACCACCAAATCAAGATGGCGGAGTCGGACCAAGCCGCAACAGCATTTATCACACCATACGGCCCCTTTTGTTTCAACACAATGCCTTTTGGGCTCAAAAATGCCGGTGCAACATATCAACGCATGATTCAGACATGTCTGGAGAAACAGATCGGCAAAATAGTAGAGGCATACATAGATGATGTGGTCGTCAAAACCAAACACATCGACTCTCTAATAGACGACTTGAGGCTAACTTTCGACAACCTCCGAACATATGACATCAAGCTCAATCTGGAAATATGCGTTTTCGGTGTACCAGCCGGAAAGCTCCTGGGCTTCATTGTCTCCAGTAGAGGAATTGAAGCAAACCGGCCAAAATCCGAGCTCTGTCATAGTTGGCTATCCCAACGGACCTCAAACAAATCTAGAAATTAACCGGATGTGTGGCGGCTTTAAGGCGCTTTATCTCCCGCTTAGGAGAAAAGGCATTACCCCTTTATCGCCTCCTTCGGTGCACCGAACACTTCAAGTGGACGGATGCTGCCACAGCCAGATTGGAAGAAATAAAAGCCATACTGGCAACCAGCCCAATCCTGGCCGCGCCAAGCATCGGCGAACCAATGCTGTTGTACATTGCGGCAACTCATCAGGTTGTAAGCACAGTGCTCGTCGTCGAACGAGAAACGGACGGACATAAATTCCCCCTTCAAAATCCGGCATATTATGTATCCACTGTCCTCACTCCATGCAAATCACGGTACCCACATTATCAGAAGATAGCCTATGCGGTATTCATGGCATCCCGGAAGCTGCGACACTACTTTAAAGAGTGTTCAATTACAGTAGCCTCGGAAGTGCCACTTAATGATATTATAAACAACCGCGACGCCACGGGCCGGATGGCCAAATGGGCAATTGAGCTCCTCCCGTTCGACATAACATTAAAACCCCGGCGAGCCATTAAGTCGCAATTATTGGCCGACTTTGTTGCCAAATGGATGGAAGCCGAACTCCCTAAAGAGTACGGCGCATACTCCAATTGGATCATGCACTTCGACTGCTCCAAAATGCTGGCTGGTCTAGGGGCTGGCGTCGTCCTGACGTCCCCAACCAAAGATACATTTCAATACGTACTCCAAATATTGTATACTGACTCCAACAACGCTGCCGAATACGAGGCCCTGTTACATGGTCTTCGTATGGCAATTTCCATGGGCATTCAACACCTGGAGTTGCGTGGGGATTCGAACCTCGCAATATCCCAAATAAATGGAGACTTCGATGCCAAGGATCCGCAAATGGAGGCATATCGCAACGCCATCCTAAAGATGTCAGCTCAGTTCGAGGGGCTCGAATTTCACCATGTGGCCCGGGAAAACAATCAGGCGGCGGATATCCTTGCTCGCATCAGCGCAAAACACAATGATGCCCCCCCCAACATCTTTTTGGAGAGGCTATTTAAGCCATCCGTGGTATGGGAAGGGGACACCGGTAAAAATAGTACGGACCTGGCCAAAACGCCCGATACCGAACACTCTGACATTATCGGAGGCTCTGCCATCGAAATAACACCTTCAGCCCACGTAATAATGGCCATCATCGCCCCATGGACAGAACCATTCTTGGCCTACCTATCTAGGCAGGAACTTCCTGAAGACCAAAATGAGGCATGCTGCATAGTGCGACGATCTAAAGCCTACAGGGTCCACGAGGGAGAGATGTATAAAAAAGAACTACCGGAGTCCTTCAATGGGGCATCTCCGAAGTGGAAGGGTGGAAGCCTTTGGCAGAAATTCACACCAGACTCGGCGGCCATCACGCTGCTGCCCGGGCCCTTGTAAGCAAGGCCTTCCGTGCAGGCTTTTATTGGCCAACGGCCCGGGTAGATGCACAGGACTTGGTCCAACGCTGCGTTGGTTGCCAGCTTTTTGCAAACCAAAGCCACATGCCACCCACCGCCCTCCAAACAATCCCCATTAACTGGCCCTTCGTGGTCTGGGGGCTTGTGGCTGGACCCCTTAAAGGGGGAACCCATAAGAAAAAAAATACTTCCTGGTCATGGTGGATAAATTCACCAAATGGATAGAAGCCAAACCTGTTAAAGCGGCCGAATCCGGACCGGTGATAGACTTCATATCCGGGGTTGTACACCATTATGGCGTCCCCCACAGCATCATCACAGACAACAGCACGAACTTCACGGCCGATGAGGTAAAACTCTGGTGCAGCAACATGGGCATCAAGCTCGATTATGCTTCTGTTGATCAGCCACAAACTAACGGCTAAGTCGAGCGAGAAAATGGTCTTTTCATGAGCGATATCAAGCCCAGGTTAGTGCAGTCCTTAAAGGAATCTAACACACACTGGGTAGAGGAGCTCGACTCCGTACTCTGGGGGCTGCGGACCACGCTGAATCGTACTCCCAGATACACACCCTTCTTTATGGTGTACGGCGCAGAGGCGGTTCTGCCCAGCGACATAATTCATGACTCACCTGGAGTGCGCATGTACGAAGAAAGAGAAGCCAAGCTCGATCAGCAGGACAGTCTGGACACCCTGGAGGAGGAGTGCGACGTGGCAAAAGCCCGTTCCGCATTCTATCAGCAACAGGCTCGAAGGTACCAAAGCAGAGAAGTATGGGCCAAAACTTATAACGTTGGCGAGCTAGTTCTACGCCTGCCGGAGAAGAAAAAGCCCAAGCTCGAGCCCAAATGGGAAGGTCCCTTCATTATTGACAAAGTTCTGACCGGTGGAGCATACCGTCTGCGGGATGCGTCGGATAATTGACTTGAGCCGAACCCATGGAACGCAGCCAGGCTCTGAAGATTCTACGCCTAGTGCCGGACTCTATGTCCGTCTCCTTCCTCTGTCCATTTTTTGCATATACATTATCTGTTTTTTCTTTCTTTCTTCCCTTTTTCTTTCTCAAGGCCTTCAAGGGCCAACTTGTGCCTTGCTTGCACACTATTGACACGCTAACCACGCTCATTTTACCGGGGGGCTTCTTATACAAGAGCATAATTATTTATCTGGGCTTCATGCCCCACACATTTGTTATTCTTCCGCATGTACCTTTTCTTCGCCATTATATGCATCGATATGACTTAAGTTTTGGCCAAGCTGGGTTGCCTGGCTCTTGTATTTATGCCCTACGTTCCCATTAATTTGGCTAGGGCATAAAGGGAGCACCTCTGCGATTGTTACTGTCAGGTCACCCGGATGTGTACCTCAGACTGGGTGAAGCCGAAATCTAGCGTTCTTAAGGGAATATTCGGTCGGTGAACAAAAGATGATTTTTATTTATTTTCCATATGTGCCCCCAGATGTTTTTGCCTGCGTCTGTTCTCGCAGTCCGGACATGCACTTTAGAGCATGCATACCTAGGGAAAGGAACCCTTAACGGAACTATTCTCCCTGGAAGATGTTTCTTACTACCCATGTAATATAACATAACTAGTTGGGTACTTGTCTGTTCAAGCACTAATGACCCCTATGCCTGGTTTCCACGCATACCCCGGTTCTTATATAACTGAGTGGGTATTCGGATACACTCTGGACTATCGGGTCCCGAGGTTGAAGCGAAAAGGTCCGCCATGACAAATGATTTACAATCTGGCTAGAAGGCATTATACATGTCACTTTAATTACATAGTCATTTAGACTGACTAAATTCCTCTTCTATACCATCCAACAGGTTGTCTAGCCTACAATCCTGTTGGGAATACTTTGTGGCTAATTCTACTTGCCCATACACTAAGCTAACAGTGATCTCTTTCCCATCAGGCCCCACAGGTCCGACCTCGGCCATGTGGTTTGGGTCGGCCTTGGTATACCGCGTCTTCACCATGGCCCAGGCTTCCCTGGCACCTTGACGGCAGGCCGATATCTTCCATAATCGGAAGCGCCACCGTGCTCCCTTGAGCTTCTCCACAAGCTCTCCAATGCCTGCTGGCAGGGAGACGGATGGCCAAACTTGTCCGTGCATTTGTGCGAGCTCGGGAAGAAGATCCCCCGTAGACCCGGGCATCTCCTCCGCGGGATGACCCGTCAGCATACCTGTAGACATAACTCTGTTTGCCGGCTTCTTCGCCGCACTCTTTTAAGGGTTCGTTCAAGCACTTACTGAAAATGCCGCGTCGAAGCCGCTTATTCTCCTTCACAAAGTCCGCAAGCTGGGCTCGAACATCTTTCCGTTCCACGCTCATCTTGGTATTGGCGTCTTGGAGATTGTTTTTCTACCGCATGACCTTAGTCAGCATGCGTTCGCCAGCCTTTAGCTGTCGTACGACATGCTGGTCCTCCGGATTCTCTCCAGAGTCATCTGCAATATTTATTGTTAGATTTGCAGCCATGCCGCACACTATATGGTACCTATCATTCTTTGAAAAAAGTGTTACCATCTGGGGACTTTTCAGGTCCCTTCAATGCGGCAACGGCGGCCCGAAGTTGGGTCTTGCATTCCTCCAGCTCCTGTGACAGTTGAGTATTCTTCTCTGTAAGAACCTGCACAATAAATGATCCTTAAATCAGTTGTGCCAACTGTTTCAAGTCTCAGGGGCTACTGATATATATACTCATCAAATTTTCTTACCCGTACATCCTTTACATGCTGGTCCGTGGCTCTGGCTAGACCATTTTGAGCAGCACGGATGTATTCATCTCTTGAGTTGAATGCATCAAACGCCTCTCGGGAGAAACAAGCGTCATGGAGTACGGCTCGGTGACGCGTGTGATTCATGGCGCTCTCCACTTTGGAATTCGTAGCAGATATCTTATCCACATCCTCTGTAGAAGGAGCATCCGGCGTGTGCCTCGTGTTAGCTTCCGCCTCTGTGTCCGGCCCTGGAGCCCAACTGGTAGAGGCGTGATCGGCGACCTCTCCGGATATTGTCCGGCGAGCGTTCTTCCTTCTAGGGAACACGGGTGTTATTATGTTTTTAAAGACGACAGCCACGGAGTGAGGTGTTGCATCATACCTCTACGCCGGCGTCTCTGTTCGGACCACCTTCCTTTTTACCCTGTCTGGCTTTGAAACCCCTTCTTGGCGAGTCGCCGCGGGCTCGGCATGGCGTCCCGAGGGCCTTCCCTATAAAACACCGTTTGTATACGGTAGGTGAAGTGCATAAAAGTAAATCCTTTTCAAAGGTTGGGACTCCGGTCTCATTTACCTGCGAGGCTGGGAATAGCCTAGGGTAGTCGGCTATAATGGCCACCAGGGCATCATCACAGCTTACCTGATAGAAAATCCTATCAATCAGCTCCACCAATATGTCTGGATCCTCTTTGAGGCTGGGGTCAAGGACCCGTTGAGGATCCTCCGGTTGTGGAGGTGGGCTATTGATCTCCCCTACCACCTTACGCAGTTCCTGTGATGAAACGACAAGGTAAATATTTATCACGAAAACAAGGGAAGGATGGAAGTAAAAAAGAGCGGAAGCTCACCCAGCTTCGAGGGTTCTTCATGGAGAATCCATCCCGTGGCTTGATGCGGAGGAACTCCTCTTCTTCCCCCTTATACAGATCGGATAGAATTTTTGCTAGAGCAGCAACTGAGTCCGGTCCCTTGCGCCCGCAGCGAGTGGCATCGTCTTCCCCGTTGAAGTGCCACATGGGGTGGCGTCGATATTGAAGTGGTTGCACCCCCGCATAATGCATATTGCCATAACCTCGGTTATGGTCAGTCCTGATTTGTCCAGCAACTTTATCCGGCCCATCAGATAAAATACGTCTTTATCATCTTCCTCTTGTGCGCTCCGTGGGCACCAGCCTAGGCATTTCTTCAAAGGAGCGTTGTCGAACTTAGGAAGGCCAATCCGGATAGGATCCGGGAGAGGAACATCCTCCATATAAAACCACTCCGAAGGCCAGTCCTCGGACGTCTTCTTCGGGGTACCGGATAGGTATTCGGTCCCGGCGATGCGCCATACTTCGGTTGTGCCCACTTGATATATTGATCCCCTCTGTGTACGGGGCACAAGGCAGAACAACTTCTTCCACAACGCGAAATGAGCTTCGCAACCCAGAAATAGCTCGCAAAGGGCTACATAACCAGCGATGTGCAATATTGAGGCAGGGGTGAGGTTGTGCAACTAGAGGCCGTATTTCTCTAGGAGCCCTCGGAGAAATGGATGGATTGGAAATCCGAGTCCCCTTAACAGATAAGGGACAAGGCATACCCGCTCTCCCTTAGAGGGGTTGGGAAAGCTCTCCGCTTGCTCCCCGCCATTATAGGTGGCGAGCCAGGTTCGAACCGAGACCATATAGGCCGGAGGGAGGAATCCCTGGGTCTGTAGGTTCACTAATTGGCTGTACGGGACAGAACACTTCTCCAAATCTCCGGGCTTGGGGCTGCGGGAGCGAGAGGAGGAGCTGCGCTGGCCGGCCATGTTGGGATGGATTTTTTCGGGCGCGCTCCGATGAATGCTCGTTGAGGAAGGATGGTGTGGTTTTGGATCTGAGGATCCTCGTCTCTTTAATAGACAGTTCACTCACATAGATGGGGTGGTAAATGTAAAAACACCCTGTCTCCTCACATTCGCTTGACATGTGGAAGATGGCCATTATTGGATGCGGAAGCCAAGAAGCGCAACATTTACGAGAATCCGGACACTATTTAACAGGTACTCAGAGTTTGAAGAAGAACCTGCCTTGCAATGCCGAAGACAATCTGTGCGCCGGACTCATCGTCATTGAAGCCTGGTTCAGGGGCTACAGAGGGAGTCCTGGATTAGGGGGTATCCGGACAGCCGGACTATATCCTTTAGCCGGATTGTTGGACTATGAAGATATAAGATTGAATACTTCGTCCCTTTAGCCGGATGGGACTCTCCTTGGCGTGGAAGGCAAGCGTGGCAATACAGATATGTAGATCTCCTTCCTTGTAACCGACTCTGTGTAACCCTAGCCCCCTCCGATGTCTATATAAACCAGAGGGTTTAGTCCGTAGGACCAAGAAGACAATCATACCATAGGCTAGCTTCTAGGGTTTAGCCTCTCTGATCTCGTGGTAGATCAACTCTTGTAGTACTCATATTATCAAAAACAATCAAGCAGGATGTAGGTTATTACCTCCATCAAGAGGGCCCGAACCTGGGTAAACATCGTGTCCCCTGCCTACCCGAGATCCGCCGGTTTTGACACCGACACTACGGGAATCACAAACCTCAACACAAGTATTTCTACAATCCACAACTACCCACTATCATGACTCTAATATCACCATCTTTATATCGCAAAACTATTGCAAGGAATCAAACATATCATATTCAGCGATCTACAAGTTTATGTAGGATTTTATGACTAACCATGTGAGTGACCAGTTCCTGTGATCTCTCTAAATAGACATAAGTGAAGCAAGAGAGTTCAATTCTTTCATATTAAGTGAAGCAAAAGAGCATTCTACAAATGGCGGTTGTATATGTAAAGAGAAACAGGCAATCCAAGCGTCAAATGATATAAGTGAAGCACATGAAGCATTCTATAAAGCCATACTCAAAAGATACAAGTGAAGTGCAATAAGCATTCTATAAATCAACCAAGGACTATCTCATACCAGCATGGTTCATAAATGAAAAGTGAAAACTAAAGCAAAAGACGCTCCAAGATTTGCACATATCGCATGAATGAAACGAATCCGAAAACACACCGATACTTGTTGAAGAAAGAGGCGATGCCTTCCAGGGCATCCCCAAGCTTAGACGCTTGAGTCTCCTTGAATATTTACTTGGGGTGCCTCGGGCATCCCCAAGCTTGAGCTATTGCCTCTCTTCCTTCTTCTCACATCGAGACCTTCTCGATCATCGAACACTTCATCCACACAAAACTTCAACAGAAAACTCGGTAAGATCCGTTAGTATAATAAAGCAAATCACTACTCTAAGTACTGTTGCAAACCAATTCATATTTTGTTTTTGCATTTTGTCTACTGTAGTATAACTTTTTCATGGCTTAATCCACTAATATAAATTGATAGTTTCATCAAAACAAGCAAACTATGCATCAAA
The DNA here is from genome assembly GCA_034509565.1 of Triticum monococcum. Lineage (NCBI taxonomy): Eukaryota > Viridiplantae > Streptophyta > Magnoliopsida > Poales > Poaceae > Triticum > Triticum monococcum. The sequence continues at coordinate 86,941,344 of CM067845.1, read as the reverse complement.
AACAGAATCAGTCTAAAACAGAACAGTCTGTAATAATCAGAACATTCACCATACTTCTGGTACTTGAAAAATTCTGCCAAAATTAGGAAAATTAAAAACGTTTGTATATAAATACAGTGCAAAAAGAATCAGAACCATTTGACGTTCCAGCAAAAAATGTAAAATCGTGCACTACAACCAAAGTTTCTGTCCTGCACCGTACAAATCATCAAGCAAATGTAAACATAATAAAGGTAAGCCTTGGCACATTATTTTTATAATATAATGGAATTGTACAAGGGGACAATCATTTTCGTTGAAAAATTTCTGTAATCAAGATTCACAAAGTTTCAGTGAGCATGAACAAAGTTCAAGGAGCTCTCCCACTTCAACAATGCTTGTCTTTCTCACTTTCACTTTCCTTTTTGAAAAAGTTTTGGGTTCCCCTCCTTATTTTTTTGTTTTTAAACTATATGAAAGCACTCAACAGAAATAAATGACTCTCTAAAACTTCCGGGTTGTCTCCCTGGCAGCGCTTTCTTTAAAGCCATTAAGGTAGGCATATAGTGCTCAAGTAATGGATCCACCCGGATCCCAGGGTATATCAAAGCCAATTTTAATTAACAATGATTTGTAATTTATTAGTGAGCACAAAGTAACATATATCATGTAATGACGAAGTCAACTCTCTTCCTATGCATCGGCATGTCATAAAAGAACAATTCATGCACACATTGTAAAGGCCAATGCATAGTATAAATAGTTTCTTGCAATTTTACCATGTTGGAAACATAGAGTGGTGGAGATATAGTTCCGCTCTCATAATAATTGCAAGTAGGAGCAGCAAGCACATGCATATTATATTCATCAAAATCATCATGTGTAGTAGTAAAAGGCAACCCATCAATATAATCCTTAATAAGCACAAACTTCTCCGATATAGTGTAGTTTGGAGAATTCAAAAAGATAATAGGACTATCATGCATGGGTGTAGTAGCAACAATTTCATGTTTAACATAAGGAACTATATCAAGTTCATCTCCATAAGCATAATTCATATTGGCATCTTGGCCACAAGCATAGCAAGCATCATCAAAAAGGGATATTTCAAAAGAATCAACGAGATCATAGCAGTTATCATAGCATTCATCCTTCGGTAAGCACGAAGGGAAATTAAACAATGTATGAGTTGAAGAGTTACTCTCATTAGAAGGTGGGCACGGGTGATCAATCTGTTCTTCCTCTTTTTGTTCTTCGCTCTCCTCCTCATCTTGTTCATCTAATGAGCTCATAGTTTCATCAACTTCTTCTTCCATAGATTCCTGCAAAGTATTAGTCTCTTCTTGGACAGCGGAGACTTTCTCAATAAGTTCATTAATATCGTAATTGTATTCATAATTCTCATAAAAATATTTAAGGATAGCTAAATTTTCAGGTCTATAAACCGAATCATCAAAATCTTCAAACTCTTTAAACATAGATTCAATTTCATAAGCACCCATAAAAGCAACAAATTCTTTTATTTGTTCCACATCATAGTAATCATATATACCATTAGCATAAGAAGCTAAGGTTTTATTATCATTAAATTTGCATAAAAAGGGAAGGTGTGGAGCCTTCATCCTGGAGCAACAAGTATAATCATATCTCAAGCATAGTTGCCTAGCATACCACTTCAATATATGAAATTGATCCCATAATAGTTTCCCTTTTTGTGTCAAGCGATAATCCCTAAAGTATTCACGTTGATCCAACGTTACTCCCATTACATAATTGAATGGGGTTTTCTCAGGATTATTAAAGTAGTACATAATATCTTTCACATAACCAGCATCGAGGGTTTTAGGAGGTTCCCGATCTCCATGAGCAGAAAGTACACCTAATTTTTTTGGTATTTTGTGTTCCATATCCATAACTAAAGATAAAGAACAACTAAGAATGGCAAATAAAAATTACTTAGTGATAAAGCAAACAAGCACACACACGAGAATATTCACCCAACGCTATAACTCCCCGGCAGCGGCGCCAGAAAAAGGTCTTGATAACCCACAAGTATAGGGGATCGCAAAAGTTTCGAACCCAACGAGGAGCTAAAGGTAGAACAAATATTCGCTCAAGTTCTATCGAGCACCGATACAACTCTACGCACGCTTGACGTTCACTTTACCTAGAACAAGTATGAAACTAGAAGTACTTTGTAGGTGTCGTTGGATAGGTTTGCAAGATAATAAAGAGCATGTAAATAAAAAGTAGGGGATGTTTAGGTAAAGACACAACTAAGTTAGTTTTGGTAGAGAGCTTGTTGTTACGAGAAAGTTATTTGTCCCTAGGCAATCGATAACTAGACCGGTAATCATTATTGCAATTTTATATGAGGGAGAGGCATAAGCTAACATAATTTCTCTACTTGGATCATATGCACTTATGATTGCAAATCTAGCAAGCATCTGCAACTACTAGAGATCATTAAGGTAAAACCCAACCATAGCATTAAAGTATCATGTCCTCTTTATCCCATACGCAAACAACCCCCTTACTCGGGTTTGTGTTTCAGTCACTCACGCAACCCACTATAAGCGAATCATGAACATATTGCAACACCCTATAGCGGGGATCCCTCACTCTTGCGCGACACGAGAGCACCATAGGACATCACCAATAATAAAACATGCAACTCAAACCAATCACGATCATCAAATAGCCCATAGGACAAAACGGATCTACTCAAACATCATAGGATAGCCATACATCATTGGGAAATAATATATAGCGTTGAGCACCATGTTTAAGTAGAGATTACAGCGGGTAAGAGAGAGGTTACACCGCTGCATAGACGGGGAAGAGTTGGTGATGATGGTGGTGAAGTTGTTGCTGAAGATTGCGGTGATGATGATGGCCACGGCAGCGTTCCGGCGCCACCGGAAGAGAAGGGCAGAGGGGGCCCCTTTGTCTTCTTCTTCCTTGACCTCCTCCCTAGATGGGAGAAGGGTTTCCCCTCTGTTCCTTGGCCTCCATGGCGTGGGAGGGGCGAGAGCCCCTCCAAGATTTGATCTGTCTCTCTCTGTTTCTGCGTTCTCAGATTCTTCCCTTTCACCGTTTCTTATATTCCCGGAGATCCGTAACTCCGATTGGGCTGAATTTTGGACACGGTCTCTATCTGGATATTAGCTTTCTTGCAGTGAAAGAAGGGCATCAACCGCCTTACGAGGTGGCCACGAGGGTCAGGGGCGCGCCCCCTGCCTCGTGGGCCCCTCGAGCATCGTCTCGCGTGGATTTTTCTTCCCAAAAATCATATATATTCCAAAAAATCTTCGTCAGTTTTTATTCCGTTTGGAGTCCATTTGATATGGATATTCTGTGAATCAAAAAACATGCAACAAACAGGAACTGGCACTGGATCAATATGTTAGTCCCAAAAATAGTATAAAAAGTTTCCAAAAGTATATGAAAGTTGCAGAATATTGGCATGGAACAATCAAAAATTATAGATACGACGGAGACATATCACGCAGCAAGAAGTAGGGTCGGCGGTGAGGAGGCGGCACAACAAGAAGAAGGGTCACCGGCGAGGAGGCGGCGCAGCAAGAAGAAGGGTCGCCGGCGAGGAGGCGGCGCTCCAAGAAGAAGGGTAGCCGGCGAGGAGGCGGCGCTGCAAGAAGAAGGGTCGTCGGCGAGGAGGATGAGCTGCCAGTAAGCAACAATGAAGGTTTGAACTTGGAAAGCAAGGAGAAACAATGGAAATGTGGCTTTTGGTAGGAGGGAGGGGGCGGGGAGATAGATATTTCCGCGGTGGCCAAAAAATATTGCTTGGTGTCGCAAGAAACTGGCGCGCAAGTGTGCTTCAAGCGGGGGTGGTGGACTGTAGACGAAGAAGCTTCCTGCGTAAGCAAGACAAGACAGTGCGCCAAGATATTTTATATCGCATCCCACACGACTCTTTCTAGTAAACTGTTTGTGGTATACCTGATTTCTTCATTTTATTTTGAAAGAAAAAATGGTGTTACAAAGGGAAAGGATGGTGTTTGAATTGCTAGAACATTTACGTACAGTGAACATGCAACTAGTACATGAGTGTCGTGTTTAAATTTGGAATTATTCCAGGTTTGTTTGGCATTTTTATGCATTAATTGAATTTCTGGGCATTTAATGTGCATAATTCAAATTTGAACTACAAGCACATGCTCCAATGCACCAAAGTTTGCTGAAAAATCACATGTGTGTCTTTGGGTGAATTTATAGGTCCCATGCAAGAAATTGGAATAAAATTTAAACATCTGGGTGTCGTGGCTCGGCCGGAATGATTGAGAAACTTGGTTTTTTAATTCCTGAAAATCCAAAATACGCCTGATAATCATGGAACTTGGCATGGTGTCATGACATGGCACCAACATGCTGCAGTAAATTTTTTGGCCGAATTGGGACAAGCTTTGGTGTAAGTTTCTTGCAAACCGGAGCTTCACTCAAGAAGGCTCTTGGTTCCATAAGGGAATGTGTCACCTCCGTGTGCAAAATGACATACGTACACTGCCTTCTCCCACCTTAATTTTTGTACACTGGTAGATTAGACCAAATCGAAGTATCGTGCTAAATTTTGTAATTATTCCATGTTTGTTTGGCCTTTTTATACATTAATTGAGTTTCTGGGCATTTAATGTGCATAATTCAAATTTGAACTAGAAGCACATGCTCCAGTGCACCAAAGTTGTTTTAAAAATCACATGTGTGTCCTTGGGTGAATTTCTAGGTCCCCTGCAAGAGATGGGAATGAAATTCAAACATCTGGGCATCGTGGCTCGACCAGAAAGATTGAGGAACTTGGTTTTTTTATTCCTGTAAATCCAAAACACGCCTGAAAATCATGAAACTTGGCATGGTGTCATGACATGGCACCAACATGTTGCGGTATTTTTTTTGGCCGAATTAGGACAAGCTTTGATGTAAGCTTCTTGCAAACCGGAGCTTCCCTCAAGAAGGCTCGTGGTTCCGAGAGGGAACGTGTCACCTCCGTGTGCGAAACGACATACGTACACTGCCCTCTCCCGCCTTAATTTTTTTACACAGACAGATTAGACCAAATAGAAGTACCGTGCTAAATTTTGGAATTATTCTGGATTCGTTTGGCCTTTTTTATACATTAATTGAGTTTATGCGCATTTAATGTGCATAATTCAAATTTGAACTACAAGCACATGCTCCATTGCACCAAAGTTGTTTGAAAAATCACATTTGTGTCCTTGGGTGAATATCTAGGTCCCATGCAAGAGGTGGGAGTGAAATTCAAACATCTGGGCGTCGTGGCTCGGCCGGAAAGATTGAGAAACTTGGTTTTTTAATTCCTGTAAATCCAAAACACGCCTGAAAATCACGAAACTTGGCACGGTGTCATGACATGGCACCAACATGTTGTGGTAATTTTTCTGTCAGATTTGCGAAGGCACACACATTAACAATCAACAAAGTCATTTTGGAACAAGTGTTGTCACGTTACAAATCGGAAACACGAGTATTATTGAAAACGTGGGCGTTCTACTTACGAATTACGTGCAACCACGCGCCCCCTTTTTTTATTGGCTAGGAAGTGTCATGCGGGGTAGCTATTTGAGTACGGGAGGCGTGCGATCAGACCCCTACGCGTGCTCATCGGGAGGAGAGCCCTTTGACCGCTACCAGCCGCGCACCTCCCTCCCAACGTCTCCATTAATGCCGACCGAGCACCTATTCTACGGCGTGGCTATATGTCTCACTAGACTGATATTTAAGAGAGAGAAATGAAAATCTGAAAAGAAAGTTTTGCATGGATCTTGATGTAATATCCAACGGACCTATATAGCATCGACTGCGACTTATAGCAAGCATGATGAATATAAGGACGATGACAATGCATAATAATCGTCTTACATATTTAGAAACATAATTGAAAAAAGCCACATGCGGCAATGCCCGAAATACACAAGGGCAAAAGAATAAGGAAGACAATGATCTGGCTCGCTGATCTCTACTTTCTTGATCCGTTGCTATAGGCCGCAGGAACTAGTCTCCACAGCGAGAAGTGACGAGCTCTTTCTTGTCCTCTAGATGTGCTTGAGAGCATCCACAGATTCCTCCACCAGCCTTCTACGCTTGATGCGCAGCATGGCATTCTCGTCCATAAGTTCCTCGACGATGACACTGGTCCTCTTCAACAAGGTAGTGGTCTGCTCCTACTGCTCCGCACTTCCGACAATCTTCACCCTCAGTAGGTCGCTCTCGGTCCGGAGCTTCGCATTGCTCTCATTTAGTTGCCGGATGACGTCGGTAGACTATTCAAACGAGGCTTTTAGGTCATCCTGCAACCTCACCCACCTGGAGATCTGATCCATCTGCCTAAGAACTAGGGCACGCATGCACCTGTAAGAGTCCTCGCCTGCCGGCGAGACATTTTCCTAGGCTGCCGCAGCGCGGGAGGACATCTCTGCTCCATTCCTGGTGCGGCGGGACTCCTCTTCTGCTTCCGCGGCGCGGCCGGACCAGTTTGCCGCATCGACGGTGCGGCGGGACCTCTCTGCTGCTACGGCCGTGTGGCGGGACATGTTGGTTGTTTTCGCGGTGAGCCGGGACATCTCTCGTGCTTCCGCTTCCAGGCTCGCCTCTCCCTGGTGGCAATCTCTCGACCTAGAGCTCAGGCTGGCCATGGCGGACGTAAGGGAACGATGATGAATGACTTGTTTGTTTTTGACTTTTTGTGGATGAGGAGTTGAGGAGGAATGTGCAGTCATCTTGGAGTAGTAGTATTTATAACCATGTAGTAATACGCTCCTAAGTAGGAAAACATTTAGGTTTTGATCGGTGTAAACAGGTTTGCAATCTAGAATGTGATGGGACGTTGCCTCCCTATTCTTCTAAAAAAATTGTGACGGGATGCATGCTCAAAATTTACTAACGGTTATAAGTGCGGCACTATTCCCGAAAGGCGTAACATCGGCACGTACGCCTTCTCGGCCGCGTACGTGGCATTTGCACCATAGGGTGCACCGCAATAGGCAATGTCAGCACATGTCTTGTTCCAACAACCACGTGCGCTCATTATTACCATCGCGCACTGAAAGCACAAGTGCTCCCTGGGTGGTTTTGGTAATTAATGTCAACATATCTCTTGTTGGACTAATGTTTTCATCTAGTATATTTCAGACAAGTACAACAGATGGAGTGGCGTGGATAAGAGGATATGGAACCCCTTCAAGATGCTGAGGACAAAGGATTGGCTCAAGCTCCAAAGCTAAGGACTCTACATTTTACTTTGGTTGATCCGAGATCACATTGAGTCCATAGGAAAGCCAATACTATTTAAAGGGGATGAGGTGTTGCTTAATGGCTTGCTTGCTCAAATGATTAGTGATATGCTCCAAAACCCTCAACCACTTTCCCATATCCACATATGTCCCAAACCAAAAGTCAAACTCGGCCCCACCGAAATTTTCCATCCGGCGCCACCGAGTTCACTTGACATAGCCACTGGCACAAACCCTAATCAATTCGGGCTCACCAATGGGATCTCGGTCTCACCGAGATGGGCTTGCAAACTCTCTGTTACCTATTGCAATAATTTCGGTCCCACCAAAATATGCAATCGGTCCCACCGAGTTTGCTTTACCAACTCTCTGTTTTGCTTATTACCAAAATCGGTCTCACCGAGTTTGTGTAATCGGTCAAACCGAGATGAGGTTTTACCCTAACCCTAGCACATCGGTCCCACCGAGTTGACCATATCAGACCCACCGAAATTCCTAACGGTCACATTATGAACTAAATCGGTCCGACCGTGTTTTATGACTCGGTCCCACCGAGTTTGGTGATTTATGTGTAATGGTTAGGTTTTCTGTCGAGGCTATATATACCCCTCCACCCACTCTTCATTCGTGAGGGGAGCCATCAGAACATGCCTACACTTCCATCATACATTTTCTAAGAGAGAACCACCTACTCATGTGTTGAGGTCAATATAATCCACTCCAACCACATAAATCTTGATCTCTATCCTTCTCCAACTTGCTTTCCACTCAAATCATCTTTCCACCAAATGCAAATCTCTTAGAGAGAGTTGAGTGTTGGGGAGACTATCATTTGAAGCACAAGAGAAAGGAGTTCATCATCAACACACCGTCTATTATCTTTTGGAGAGTGGTGTCTCCTAGATTGGTTAGGTGTCACTTGGGAGCCTCCATCAAGATTGTGGAGTTGAACCAAGAAGTTTGTACGGTCAATGAGATCACCTACTTCGTGAAGATCTACCCTAGTGAGGCAAGTCCTTCATTGGCAGTGGCCATGGTGGCATAGACAAGGTTGCTTCTTCGTGGACCCTTCGTGGGTGGAGCCCTCCATGGACTCGTGCAACCGTTACCCTTCATGGGTTGAAGTCTCCATCAACGTGGATGTACGATAGCACCACCTATCGGAACCACGCCAAAAATCTCCGTGACTCCAATTGCGTTTGCACACTCCAATCCCATTCCTTTACTTTCTTGCAAATTGCATGCTTTACTTCCCATTGCTCATATTCTCTTGCCACGCTTGCTTGAATGTATTGTGGATGTTTAAACTTGTGCTAAAACTTTACCTTCACTTGAAGAAAATAAAAACTGCGACTTTTCTTTATTGGGAGTCTATTCACCCCCCTATAACAGCTCTTCTCGATTCTTTCAATTGGTATCAAAGCATTGCTTTGGTTTAAACACCTTTGGAGGAAGATGGATGAGTCTACATTGGGGAGTCTTAGACGTAGAGTGCCTATACTTGATGGAGAGTTCTTTCATGAGTGGAAAATTGAGATGCTTGAGATTTTCAATGAATATCATTTGAACAAATATATTACTAGCCCTTGTGCACCTCATGTTGATCCTTTGCATCCTACCCTTGATGAGTCTATTGACATGATCCGTAATCTTAGAATTGTCAATTTAATCACTAGAGGACTGCCTAGAAACTTTCTTGCTGGCTTGCCTGCTCTCGATTGTGCCTACACCATATGGAGATTTCTTGAGGAACGATTTCCAAACTTTTCCTTGAAAAACTTAGATGAGATCCTTCATAAGTCTATTGCCTTGATTAAGATGAGTTCCAATGATCCCAAATTTGGTGATTGTCTATTTGAGCTTACAAATCTTACGAGTGCCAAAGGAGATGTTAGAATCATTAGCAATATCATCTCCGAAGCCATTAGAATGCATAAAGATGACCACTGTGATGACCATTTATCTAATGAATTGCCCTCTCTAGGAATTGATACATCACAAGACGATGTTGAACATGGGTACTATGATGAGGATGATGATAGTGACTTTGATCTCAACGAGTCTATGAGACACTTTGGTCCTATGGCAAATCTTCGCAGCTACATGGCTGGAGGAAAGGAATGGGTTCTTGATAGTGGGTGTACCGATCACATGACTGGAGACAAGGATATGTTTCATGCCATTGCTGAAAACGACGGCCCTCGAAAGTATGTCACTTTTGGTGACAACTCAAACGGTATGGTGGTTGGCCTTGGTAAGGGCGCCATCTCACATGATAGCACTATACAAAATGTTATGCTCGTTGAATCCCTTGGCTACAATTTACTTTCCGTATCTAGACTTGCTGACTTTGGTTTCAATGTCCTATTTACTGAAGTAGATTGCCAAGTGTTTCGTAGAGATAATCATAAAATGCTCTTTACCGGTACACGTAGAGGTGATCTATATATTATTGATTTCACTTGAAAGGCTCAACCTAGAACTTGCCTAATTGCTAAATCCTCGAAAGGCTGGTTGTGGCATAGAAGGTTAGGTCATGTGGGAATGCAAAATCTTGATAAGCTTATTAAAGGTGATGACATCCTTGGAGTAAAAGATGTTATATTTAACAAGGATAGATTGTGCAGCGCTTGTCAAGCAGGAAAACAAGTCGGAGAAAGTCATCCCATGAAGAACATCATGACCACGAGGAGACCGCTCAAGCTACTTCACATGGATCTTTTTGGTCCCAATGCCTACAAAAGTGTCGGTGGTAACTCATTTGGTCTAGTCATAGTTGATGATTTTTCAAGATTTACATGGGTGTTCTTTCTTGATGATAAATCGCAGGTCCAAAGGATCTTCAAAAACTTCGCTATGAAGGCCCAAAATCAATTTGAAGTGAAGATCAAGAAGGTTCGCAGCGACAACGGAAAGGAATTCAAGAACGCAAATGTGGATACCTTTCTTGACGAAGAAGGGATTTCACACGAGTTCTCGGCTATGTACACGCCTCAACAAAATGGAGTTGTTGAGAGGAAGAATCGAACTCTTATTGACATGGCTATAACGATGCTTGATGAGTACAAGACTACAAAACACTTTTGGGCGGAAGCGGTTGAGACGGCTTGTCATGCAACAAATCGCTTGTATCTTCACAAGCTACTCGGCAAGACGGCATATGAGCTCCTCACAGGTAACAAACCCCAAGTTGGATACTTTCGAGTATTTGGCTCAAAGTGTTACATTCTTGACAAGCATCGTCGTGCTAAATTTGCTCCTAAATCTCATACTTGGTTATGGCTCAAACTCTCACACTTACTGTGTCTACAACAATTTCACCCGAAAGGTTGAAGAGACGGTAGATGTGAAGTTTGATGAATCTAACCACTCGCAAATAGAGCAATTGCCAATTGATGTAGGAGACAAAGACCCTTCGGAAGCAACCCAAGACTTATCTATTGGCAAGATTCATCCAACGGAGGTGAAGGAGAGTACCTTGTCCATCCAAGTGGAGGCTTCTACCTCACGACAAGGTGAACCAAGAGTTGACATGGAAGCATCCACGAGTGGGACACGCCAAGATGAAGAAAATGAGGAAGTACACCAAGATGAACCTCATGAACCTCCTTCTCCACCACGACGAGAGAACGACAACTTCAACAATGAAGAAGGCCAAGAAGAAGAACGAGATGATGATGAAGAAGATGCTCCACCCCGACCCAAACAAAAGCTCCCACAAGTTCGAGCAAGAGTTTCAAGAGACCATCCCGTCGAACAAATCTTCAATGATATCCAAACCAAGAGAATCACTCACTCTAAAACTCGTTTGGCTAATTTTTGTGAACATTATTCATTCATCTCTAGCATTGAACCTATGAAGGTTGAAGAAGCATTGGAAGATCCGGATTAGATAAATGCTATGCATGAAGAGCTACACAACTTTGAGAGAAATCAATTGTGCACATTGGTCGAGAAGCCCGACAACAACCACAACATCATCAGTACCAAATGGGTGTTTCGCAACAAGCAAGACGAAGATGGTCAAGTCGTCCGCAACAAAGCACGTCTTGTCGCCCAAGGCTACACTCAAGTCGAAGGTATGGACTACGGTGAGACATATGCCCCCGTTGCTAGACTTGAGTTCATCCGCATCTTACTTGCCTATGCTAATCACCATGATATCACCTTGTACCAAATCGACATTAAAAGTGCTTTCCTCAATGGTGAAATTGAGGAGGAATTTTATGTTAAACAACCTCTCGGCTTTTTTAATCCTAAGAAACCCGACCATGTTTACAAACTTCACAAAGCTCTTTATGGTCTTAAACAAGCTCCTAGAGCATGGTATAAATGCTTGACCAAGTTTATTATTGAAAAAGGCTTTGAGATTGGGAAGATTGATTCTACTCTTTTTACTAAAAGGGTTAATGGTGAATTATTTGTGTGCCAAATTTATGTTGATGATATCATATTTGGCTTGACTAACCCTCATTTTAGTTAAAATTTTGGAAAGCCAATGTCTGAGAAGTTTGAGATGTCTATGATGAGTGAACTCAAGTTCTTCCTTGGTTTGCAAATCAAGCAGACTAAGGAGGGTAGCTTTGTTTCCCAAACAAAGTATAGCAAGGACTTATTCAATAAGTTCAACATGCAAGAAAGCAAAGGTATGAAAACTCACATGCCTACTAGTGGACATCTTGACTTAACCAAGGATGGCAAACTGGTTGACCAAAAGGTTTATCCCTCTATGATTGGTTAATTGTTATATCTATGTGCCTCTCATCCTGACATTATGCTAAGTGTGTGCATGTGTGCATGATATCAAGCAGCCCCCAAAGAATGTCATCTTAAGGCTGTGAAAAGGATAGTGAGATACTTAATACATACACCAAATTTTGTCATTTGGTATCCTAAGAGCTCTTCTTTTGATCTTGTTGGTTACTTCGATTCGGACTACGCTGGAGACAAGATTGATAGCAAGTCCACTTTGCGTACTTGTCAATTTCTTGGTAGATCTCTTGTATCTTGGTCCTCCAAGAAACAAAACTCGGTATCCTTATCCACCGCCGAAGCGGAATACATTGCCGCTGGTTCATGTTGTGCTCAATTACTTTGGATGACCCAAACTCTTAAGGATTATGGTATCTATGTGAAACATGTTCCATTGCTTTGTGACAATGAAAGTGCTATTAAGATTTCTCACAATCCCATGCAACATTCTCGCACTAAGCATATTAAAGTTCGTCATCATTTCATTCGAGATCATGTTACTAAAGGGGACATTGATCTTAAGCATGTTCGTACCGACAAGCAATTGGCGGATATATTCACCAAACTGCTTTATGAGGAAGTCTTTTGTTGTTTGAGAGGTGAATTTAACATCATTGATGCTTCAAACTTGGAGTAGAAACTCCATACGGATACATGCAATGCATGAGCCTTTGACCAATCCTTGATGTTTCTCTTATGATGATGATCATATGTCTTGGATACATTTGTACCCTTGCACGCTATCTAACCCTTGTAGGTACTTGGATGAATCTAAATCCATGAGATTGCAACTCACTCACATCTTGAGCAATCTCTACATCACCAAGTCTCTACACAATGGTGGTTGAAGACAAGGAAGCATAAAACCCCTCAGCATATCCTTTGACAAATTCTATATATCAAATTTCATTTGCTATCAAATTTCATGATTGTCATGTTGGATACACAAGTGCTCTTCCTTGCAAGACTAACTCATGTAGGTAGATGAACTCAAATTACAAGTGGTGCTCCCAACCATTGATGCGCTTCATCAACCTTGAGCACCACACACAAGTTCAACTACATGATCTAGTTCAACACCACCATCCAAGGTATTTCATTCCATCTTAGAGAAGCTTTACCCCAAGTCATGGGTAAAAGCAACTCAACAAGATGTGAATACACCAAAAGCTTAAACGATAAATGGTAACCCCATTTTGAGCTTAAACGATGAGTATGACCTATGATCAAGTGTTTTCACTTGACTCCTCAGTCAATATACTCTCACATAGGTGACTTTGTCACCGCCCACTTCTAGATGAAGTTCTCTAGTGTTTCTCTGAGTTCTTGCATTTGATCCTTGCATTTTTTATCCCCTTCCCATTATCAAAAAAACTTCATCTAGATTTTCTTTTCTCTATTTTGTCCTGCATCTCCTGCATCCAATTCATTGCAAATCCTTTAGTTAATTCCTTGCAAATCTTTGTGAGATCTTATTTGCCTAGTGAGCTGAGGTGACTATTGCACTTTTTTTGTGTTGAACTCGGACACGCCGGTTTGCTACTTTCGGTCCAACTGAATCCTTTCGGTGCAACCAAATAACACAACTCGGTGCCACCGATTTCACTATAGAAAAAGACAATTTGCCACTTGTTCCTACATTTTTGTTCCAGATCCACTCGATGATTCTTGTCCTCTACTAGCATCACAATCTATATGTTGCTTTGCTCTGTGGCTCAAGGACCAAACCTGTTTTGACTCACACTCGAGAAGACCCCTTCTTGGAAATTGATGTCAAAGGGGGAGAGAGAGATGACATCAAATCTTATTCTCTTCAAAAGGGGGAGAGAAAGAAAAAGGGAGAGATAGGTAATCACATCAAAGGCCCCAGATGCTTGGTGTTTAAGAGGAGAGAAGTCACATGTCTTTAAGAGGGGAAAGACATGTCTATGTTATGTTTATGTTTTGTTTTTGCTCTGATTTTGTTTCCCTATGTTTTCCCAGTATCCAATACAAGATTTAGGGGGAGAAAGACTGCTAGGGAAGGAAGTCTTTGAATTCATTGCATATCTTTTACCTTTGGGGACATGTCTATATCCAATGGGAGTACCTAGTACTCGTTCTCTACATGTCATCCCAATCTTGGTACTCTTGTGGCTTCTTTTGTTTGCTCTGTCTAGTAGATGTATCTGTGTTATCTAACCTTGTTTACTCAGGCTCATCTCTTCCTAAGCCAACTCAAGACCACAACGTAAGTATATGCATCACACTCATGTGCATGATGATTTCTTGCTGATGTACATATTGTTTGCAAGAAGGAATCATGAACATGATGTAACACCCACAATGCGGCTATATCTCCCACGTGTCAGGGCACGACTTAGAGGCATAGCCGCATGGTAGGCATGTCACAAGAGGGGTAATCTTTACACATCCCATGTACTGAATAAGAAAGGGATAAAGAGTCGGCTTACAATCACCACTTCACACAATACATAAATATTCATACATCATCCCAGGTACAAAAAAAGGTCCGATTACGGAACAAAAATAAAGAAAGACCACCCCAAATGCTAGATCCCTGATCGTCCCAACTGGGCTCCACTACTGATCATCAGGAAAGGAAACATCGTAACGGCCCGAATCCTCGTCGAACTCCCACTTGAGTTTGGTAGCGTCCCCTGCACTGGCATCATCGGCACCTGCATCTGTTTGGAAGTATCTGTGAGTCACAAGGACTCAGCAATCTCACACCTTCGCGATCAATACTATTTAAGCTTAAGGGTAGGAGAAGGTAGTAAGGTGGAGCTGTAGCAAGCACTAGCATATATGGTGGCTAACATACGCAAAAGAGAGCGAGAAGAGAAGCGTAGCACGGTCGGAAAGCTATAAGTGATCAAGAAGTGATCCTGAAACTACTTAATTTCAAGCATAACACAAGACCGTGTTCTCTTCCCGGACTCCGCCGAAAAGAGACCATCACGGCTACACATGCGGTTGATTCATTTTAATTAAGTTAAGTGTCAAGTTCTCTACAACCGGATAATAACAAATTCCCATCTGCCCATAACCGCGGGCACAGCTCTCGTAAGTTTATACCCTGCAGGGGTGTCCCAACTTAGCCCATCACAAGCTCTCACAGTCAACGAAGGATATTCCTTCTCCCAGGAAGACCCGATCTGGCTCGGAATCCCGGTTACAAGACATTTCGAGAATGGTAAAACAAGACCAGAAAAGCCACCCGAATGTGACGACAAATCCCGATAGGAGCTGCACATATCTTGTTCTCAGGGCACACCGGATTATCCAAACTTCCGGTAGGCCAACCCAGAGTTGCCCCTGGTGGCCACCGGCGACTGACAGGTTGGACCAACACTCAGAGGAGCACTGTCCCCGGGGTTTAAAATAAAGATGACCCTTGAGTCTGCAGAACTCAAGGGAAAAAGGCTTAGGTGGCAAATGTTAAAACCAAGGTTGGGCCTTGCTGGAGGAGTTTTATTCAAAGCGAACTGTCAAGGGGTTCCCATAACACCCAACCGCATAACGAACGCAAAATCAAGGAAAATAACACCGGTATGACGGAAACTAGGGCGGCGAGAGTGGAACAAAACACCAGGCATAAGGCAGAGCCTTCCACCCTTTACCAAGTATATATATGCATTAATTAAAATAAGAGATATTGTGATATCCCAACATATCCATGTTCCAACATGGAACAATCTTCAACTTCACCTGCAACTAACAATGCTATAAGAGGGGCTGAGCAAAAGCGGTAACATAGCCAAACAACGGTTTACTAGGAAAGGTGGGTTAGAGGTTTGACATGGCAATATGGGAGGCATGATAAACAAGTGGTAGGTAGCGCGACATAGCGATAGAGCAAACAACTAGCAAGCAAAGACATAAGTGATTTCGAGGGTATGGTCATCTTGCCTGAGATCCCGCAAGGCAGAAGAACAAGTCCAGGAAGAAGGCAAACGGACGTAGTTGAACGAATCCTCACAACTCCGGAACAAAACCGAAGCTAACGAGAGAAGCAACCTAGAAAGAAGCAAGCAACATAGTAAACAACCATCACATAAACATGGCATGATGCACAACCAAGTATGATGCATGTCCGATTTAAATAAGCATGGCATGTCAATATGCACAAACAACACTACAAATTAAGTGGAGCTCAATATGCAACGAGTTGCATATTGATGAAACGCCACATGACTTATTTAGTTCTCTCGTCTAGTCTAGATGCACAAAGGTAAAGCAATGAACCCATCATAGAGCGGTAAATAGATGGGTCGAAAGGAATACAGTTAATTTCTTCAGTGAGTACAATTTTTGTGGGCATGGGTGTCTTACATGGACTACCATCAGACATTCCAAACTTCTCTAGAATATCCTTGAGGTACTTTGCTTGAGACAAGAAAATTCCTTCTTGAAATTGATGAATTTGGAAACCGAGAAAGAACTTCAAATCCGCATTGAATGACATCTCAAAGTTGTTCATCAAGCAAGCCATAAACTTCTTGCAATGTGAGGAGAACCAAAAATGATGTCATCTACATAGATTTGGCATAAGATCAAATCACCTTTGTCTCTCTTAGTAAAAATAGTGGGATCGATCACCCCTCTCACAAAACCATCATCGAGTAAAAACTTCTTAAGATGATCATACCAAGCGCGAGGTGCTTGTTTGAGGCAATACAAAGCCTTATGAAGTTTATACACATAGTCTTTGTGATCGGGATCAACGAACCCAGGTGGTAGTGATACATATACTTCTTCTTGTAGAGGACCGTTAAGGAAAGCACTCTTCACATCCATTTGATGTAATGTAAAACCATTGAAAGCAGCATAAGCAAGTAAGATGCAAATAGATTCAAGACGGGCAATGGGAGCAAATGTCTCACCAAAGTCCAAACCTTCAACTTGTGAGTACCCTTGTGCCACTAACCTTGCCTTGTTGCGGATGATTACACCATTCTCATCTTGCTTGTTCTTGAAAATCCATTTTGTTCCAATGACATTGTGTTCCGTAGTTGGCCTTCTGACTAATGACCACACGTGGTTGTGTTCAAAATTTTTCAACTCTTCTTGCATAGAAATGAGCCAATCATTGTCGATCAATGCATCTTGTACCTTGAGAGGCTCAACACTAGACACAAACGAGAAGTGAGCGGAAAAGTTTGCCAAATGTTTACGAGTCACTCTACCTTTTGATATGCCGGTGAGAATTTTGTCAACATCAGCACGACCGGCCACTCGAGGCATGATGGAGGTTAGGGTTTTGCGAGGTTCAAATTCATGTCCATCATCCACGTCCTCAACATATGGATCATTAATGTGTGGTTGTCACAGCCCTAGAATACCTGAGTGAAATAGTTGCATCTGCACTCATGCATCATGTCTAAAATTTCTGAAAGTTGAATTGAGGTTTGTTGAAACCCTCAGAAATCAGTTCAAAAATAACCAACTTTAAAATCTTCTCTAATGAGTCCAAGAAAATGTCCCTGGTATTCTATAAAAATATTGGCAAGAGGAAAAATTCAAACCAATATTTTTAGGAGCACAGAAACATTTATTTTGGCCATTTGAATTAATCCAATAAATATTTGAATTGGATCTATATTTATTATATAATAAATATATGTTCAATAATTCTGAAAAATTGTTGCGTGGCTTTGGATAAGTCCATTTAGTTCACACAATTATTTTCATGAAGTTTAAAATTGATTTGGTGTTAAAACTAAATCAAAAACAAACTGCAAAAATTAGAAAAGAGGAAACAAATAGGAAAACACACAAAGAGAGAGAGAGTGCTCACCTGAGCAGCCCACCTGGCCGGTGCACTTGGCAGCCCAGCCCACCAGGGGCACCGCTATCTTCAACCTCTGCCTACTGGCAGAGGCGTGTCGACGCGCGCGCGATCGCCGTGGCCACCTCCCTGTCTGCTTCCTCCTTTCCCAGCCCTTCTCGCGACGCCCAGGAGACGTGGACGAAGCCCCGAACCGACCCCCTTCTCCTCTGGTCACTCTCCCCCTTCTCCCCGCTCTATTTCGAGCTCGGCCGAACGAGCCCGTCGCCGCCGTCCACTGCCACCGCGGCCACTGGCCCTCCCTCGCCCTACCGACCTGTCCAGAAGAACCGCAGCATCGTATTCACCATATACGAGGAGCCACGTGACGCCAGGCGCCCCGCATCGCCGGCTACCTCGTCTTCTTCCTCCTTTGTCGCCGGAGATCGCCACCGACCTCCCGTCGTCACCAACCCCTCCCCGAGCACGCCGAGGCCTTCGTTCTACTCGCTGTGAGCTGCTGCGTCTTTCCCCCTCCTCCGCGAGCTCATACATGTCCTATAGCTGCCAATTCCACCGGAGCCGTGAGCTTGGCTCCGCCGGCCAGGTTGCCGCCATGGCCACCGTCACCTAGAGCTACAACTGAGCGCACAGCTGTGCTCAACGCAATACCAGAAGCCCAAAAACCCCTCCAGTTGCTCGTGCTGTGCGCTGCAATGCCTTTTTCGCGGAGGTCCGAACTCCGGCCACCGCGGTTGTCGTCGTCGCCGCCATTCCCGGTCTCCCCGCACCCAACCACCTGCACCACTGGATGCGGCGCACCTCCAGCTCGCCGTAGAACCCAACCGCGGCCTAAACGGTGCCCTGTAGCGCGAACCCGACGCGTCTCCGCCATGGTTTGTGACACCGACGACTAAACGCCGGTGAGCTAACGTGGCGTCATTAGCCTGAGGTTAATTACCGCGTTAACCTCGCCCTGTGTCACTGACAGGCAGGCCCTACCACTCAAATTAACTTTGGGTTTATTCCCTGTTTATTTTAGATTAATCCAGTGGCCCCACGTGTCATCATTGACCCGGCTGACGTGGCCGTTGACCAGGTCCACATGTCAGCCACAATAGCCAGCTCTGTGAGACTAACTAGTGGGTCCCAGCCGTCAGGTTTCACTCTGGGCGACCCTTTTGACCCGCTGACGTCATGCTTACGCATTGCTGACGCAGTTAATCCCTTTCTGGATTAAAAATAATTCAGAAAATTCCAGAAATTAGTATAAACTTCTAAAATTCATAGAAATTCAACCATAACTCCAAATGAAATAAATTATATATGTAAAATGATCAAAAAAATCCAAGGAATATGAATATGGCATTTTCATGCATGTTTGAACAACTTAACCTCACTGTCTAGTCCAAAACATGATAATGCACTATTTGAATTCATAGTTTGAATACATAGTCCAAAACCTAGTGTTCAAACCAACTCCATTTAACTTGTTGCTAGTTGCATTAGCTCAATCAACAGCATATCGCCATGTCATGATCATGCATCATATTGTTGCATCGCATTAATTGTGTTCTTCCTTGTTTGCCGGTAAATGTCCCCTCTCGGTAGACGCTGCTCCGATGCTGTGATCGTTGACACTGATGAAGACTCAATGTTATCTTCAGAAGTGCCAGGCAAGCAAAAACCCCATGTTCATTCTGATACAATCCCCACTCTCTCACTCCTACTCTCTTTTACTGCATTAGGACAACAACGATTCAACTGTTACATGTTGCGGTAGTTGAACCCCTTTCCTCTACATGACCTGTCATTTCCACAGTAAATAGATGAAAACCCACTAGCATGAGTAGGAGTTGTTTGAGCCCTGATGTGCCTACTCATTCATGCTTGTTTGTCATGCCTGCTATTGCATAGACTTGTGTCAGGTCTGATTCATCGGGAATGAATCGGAGGTATGTGAACATGTCCTACTGTGTGTGAGCTAACTGTGTGAACACATTTTGGTAAAGGTAGCGGTGAGAGGCCATGTAGGAGTACATGGTGGGCTGTCTCATTGAAACCGTCCTTAGGAACTGAGTTATGTGTCTGTGAGCCATGAACAGCTACAACCACTCATTGGGATCCTTAATTGACCCTCTCGGCTTATTAATCAGCCAAGTACTCTGTCCAGGAGTTGCAACTAGTTTCTGGTGTTTGTAGGTTATGTGTTGGCAGCCGTGTGTGGCGCTGACCCTAGGGGTGGGCTATGTTGCGGTAGATACACCGTGGCACGGTGTACCGGGCGCCCGTTTGGTGTCTCGGGAACCCTGTTCACATTGTTCGGGGCCGTATGTGGAAACCTCGGCCGGACTCCCTGTGGATGGAACCTAGATAGGCGATAAACCTGGACTAGAGACTTAAGTGTTTAGGTAGGCCGTGGCCGACACCCTCGCTAGGCTTCCGCTTGAAGGTTGCCGAGATACATGACGTGTATATGGTGGTAAGTGGTGGGAGCGTGTGTGAAGAAGTACACCCCTATAGGGTTATCATTATCTATTCGAATAGCCGGATTCCTCAGATATGGAAACTTGGACCCCTTGCATAGTTCATAGACAAGTGAAAGTGGATACCCTAAAACTCGCAAGATAAGCGTGTGCGCCACCCCAAAAGAGTTGCTTGCAGTCGTAGTTCAGGTTAGCCACTGAGTCAAAGCTGGCTTGCTGCAGTTAAACTCCACCACCCTCTTTTGTTGATACCGACGCATATGTTGTTAGTTCTGATGTAAGTCTTGCTGAGTACAATTGTACTCACGTTTGCTTAATTTATGTTTTTGCAGAGAGGCTTCAGTCTCGCTAGTAGTTCCGCGTGGACTTCGACGTTTAGCTTGATACCTCAGCTACGATCCTGTGTCCTCGGCAGGATCTAGTAGATAGTCAGGCTTTTCAGCCTTTTTCATTTGTAGATGTCTGTACTCAGACATGTTAAGCTTCCGCATGTGTTTGACTTGTATGCTCTGAATGTTGGGTCATGAGACCCATGTTTGTATTACCTCGCTCCTCGGAGCCTAATGAATAAATACTCTTAGTCGTAGAGTCTTGTTGTGATGCCATGTTGTATTGCACATATTGAGCATATTGTGTGTATGATTGAAATGCTTGGTATGTGTGGGATCCGACAACCTAGTGGTTTATCCTTGGTAGCCTCTCTTATGGGGAAATGTAGTCTTGTGCTTCCATGAGCCATAGTAGTCCGCTACAGCCCGGTTCACCGGAGTCCTGCTAGCCCAGCACTACTGCTTCGAAACACTTGACTGGCCGGCATGTGATTCACTTCGTTCCTGTGTCTGTCCATTCGGGGAAATGTCACGTGATGACCTCCGGAGTCCTGTTAGCCCAAGGCTACAGCCCGGATTCGCACGCTGCTGACCAACATGCTCGATGTTAATTCATGCATGCCTATCCCCATAGGTTAGTTCCACTTTGGGTTCACGACTAGTCATGTCGGCCCGGGTTCTCTATCATATGGATGCTAACGACACTATCATATACGTGAGCCAAAAGGCGCAAACAGTCCCCGGCCATGGTAAGACGACACCCGTGGGAATACCGTGCGTGAGGCCGCAAAGTGATATGAGGTGTTACCGGCTAGATTGATGTGACTTGGAATCGGGGTCCTGACAGCGTTGGTATCAGAGCCTGACTGCCTGTAGGATTACCAAGCCAAACTGGTCGAAGTTGAGTCTAGAAATGCTTTAGTTATATAAGGGAATTGATTGTGGAAGGGAACGTAAGGCTCTTTTTACTACTTACACGTCATGGCCTTCTGATCTGAGTCAACCTCTTCTCTTCTACGGGGATTAAGAACTAGGGCTTCTCATCTATCTATCAGGATGACGAGTTACTATGTTAGAGACTTATAGGATTGATGTATTCAAGCCTCTGTTCAGTTCCTACTACTTCCATGTGTTCTTAGTTGATCTCAGAACCCTGATATGGTGATGTTGAGCGGTCATGCCACTATTTTACAGGATGTCTCAAATATTTTTTAGCATTTACAGCCGTTATGCTGTCCGAGTCATCCTAGGTTTCTAAACAGTCTGATGCTTTTGCAAATCTCTTCATCCCATTTCCGATGTCCTTTTGGGCTAGATTAAGCACACTAATCGGTTTGTTGAGGTACTCCATTGCCTTGATATATATGTTGGAGCTAGTATTATGACCCTAGGCATTCTAGCGAACCACCCACTAATCTATCAATGCTTTGTGTTCCCGGTGTGATGATTCTGGCCACCATTCTCGAAAGCATCCCGTGATGCCATTTAGTAGTAGGCATTCTACTCTTGGGTTCTTGACCCAAAATTCACTCTACTTACCTCGTGTCGATAGTGTTGCTTGTACCTTTAGGATATTAGTAACCTTTTCGATAGTCCTCGAGGTCCGTGGTATATCATTCTTCCAAGTACCATGAACCATCCTTGGCAGGAGTTCTTTTGAACCAAAAGATCACAACAAGAGTGCTCTTGATGAGTTCTCCATGCAAAAATTGTGAATCTGCCAGTCCCTCCTGTTCTGCATGGGTTATCTGGAAGAAATATGTTGAAAGTTTTTTCGGCATACTAATCCATGCATCCACAACTCAGAAAAACATATGTTCCTTTGAGTTGTCCCTTTTAGTCGTCCTCTGAACTTCGTCTATCAATTGTTAGTCAAGAGTATGCGTGCATTCATTCATCGGTGTCTATCATTCTTGTGGTCCGTCAAGCCATTCTATTCCAGAATGACTAGGAGAAACAAGCTCCAGTACCTCATCCATTTCTAGGATTGGGTCAAAGCAGTTGTATTCCGCAGATTAAATGCCAATCCAGTTTTTGCTCTGTTCTACCTTGGAGTGTTACCATCTTTATGTCAAGAATGTCATGAGAATTGCACCACCTGTTATGAATTCTTGACACAGTGATACTTCTCGCTATCATTATTCATTCCTCGGTCCCGTGTTGTTGTAACTGGAATGCCGACAAGTGAACCATGATGTGTGAAATTTATACTCCTAGCAACAGTGTTGCTTGGTAGTTAATGAACAATATCCTCATTCTTAGTGTGATGGTTATTAAATCATCATCCTAAAATTGATCGTGCTACCTAGTCTTTATTTCTGGTGCACTCTTCGATCAATGAGTGAGGATTATTCAACCCCTTGCTTATTTGATCAGATCGTCTTGCCTTGAACAGCAAGATTGTTCTTGAGCTTAGTAACATACTGGTGGTTCGTGATTTTCCGAAGATCTTCTCGGAAGTATTACTTGGTTGTCACCTGACCGCTATGTTGAGTTCATGATCAAGTTGGTTTTCTTGTAAACCACCCCTTCTCCAAGAATCCGTGTTGGATATCCCTGACCTGGTTGGTTAAGCTAAACAACAACTTGGAGAGTTGGAAGATAAAAGCTTGTCTGACTTAGTTCATGTTAAGGGATATCTTTGTGTGTGTGTGTGTGTGTGTTTAAGAAAGATGATATCTCCATCGATTGGTCCTCGTGATCAGTTGTTGGATCTATTGCGTTGTCAAAACTTTGACTTGAGTATGGGCTATCATCAAGTCAAATTAGAACCAACAATGTTTGTAATATTGTCTTACTCGTGGTTGATCCCTCGAGCATACACCATTACATCTTTTGGTCTGTCCAATGCTATCACCGTGTTCACATGATGGTGGAGGTCCAGTGATATGGAAATTCCGATGAGTTGTTGTTGAGCCTATCCGCGGCATTTTGTCTCCCCCATGGGTCATGTTGAACATCAACCTAGTGTTGGAAACTTTGTAAGCAATGTCTTTGTGTCCCGTTCATGAAGCTCATGCTTGGATGGAAGAAGTGACTTCCTCGAATTCATGTGCTTTAGGTGCAAGTTGCCGCCGTGAATTCAAGAAAGTTTGTTTTTGTTTCCTCTGGTACCATCCCAAGTCAGTCATGCATGTGCGAAGTGTGCTATGGTTTGACAGGCTTGCTACCTCCATTCCATTTGTATTCTCTATCACACCAAGCCACTGTCTGATTTGTTCAGGGAAAAGATGTTTCTTCATAAGAGCTAATCATATGACTTATGCAAGGACTTCGATATCCTTGATGATGGTTCCCAGCTAGGACTCGGTAGTGTTTCATTGTAAGACTACTATGTGGTCATGCTTGTCTGGGACAACACGTTCACATGTGTTTAGAAGAACCAGCTCATGTTTTGGAGCTTACTACCATAGTCCATTTCCTGAGAGTCTCGCAATGACATCTCGTCGATTTGTGTTGCAAACTTTCATTTTCTTTCTAGCCTCGATGAGTCTGGAATATCCTAAAACCAACCAGATCTGAATCTCAGGCAGATATGATGGTTGGAACATACTCCAAGAACTATATTGTTGGTCCCTCTGTAACCGGTAACGTGGATGTCGTGACCAACACACCTAACCGGAAGGCCTATTATTGTAGTATCCTGGTTGAAGAAGTTGGTCACCTCCCCATAAGGATCTCGCAGGATCTGCCTCCATAGTTATTCCGTATGGATTCTTGAGCTCCCGAAGTCCGACCTTTTACTTGATGTTCTAGATATCAAACCATATCTATGAATGGATTACGCTGGAACATCAAGGAGAACATTAGAGGCGGAGAGCTAAATGTCTCTCGGTCGATCGTCCAGATTCTGTTCCCTTAGCCTCGCTAAGGGAAGATCTGAGAAGGTGTTATCTTCCTTTGTATCCGCATCATCCATCACTAGTCATCATGGTAGTATGTCGTGTTGCCAGGATCCTTGCCACGGATGTTGGTAGAACCTTGATGAATATGGAAATGCTCAAGTTCTTGAGAGCACGCGTAAGCAAAATCATCCCTTGCGTTGTTTTCAACAAGGTAGTCCACATCATCCATCCTAGTCTGAGTATGCCATCTCTTCGAGCTATCTCAAACGATCAATTGTAAATTGCCTTAAGCTGGTATGAAGAGTTTCAATGTTCTCTGAATCAAAAGTAATTCTTTTTCCCACTTAAGGGAATATTTCTACTAGTCACCTTCCTTAAGATGTCTCGTTATGGTATCATGGCAATTATCTCCTCGCTACTTTGAAACCATGCACCATCCTACTTAAGCGTGGAATTTTTGCCTACCAAATTTGAACCTTTATCATCCGCTTCTTTCCATCACCCCTGATGTGTGTTTCGTGTCTCAGCTCAAGAGATGTTTTATATCTCACTCCATGAGTTGATCTTGAGTGCTCGATCTCCGAGGAGATCAATTCCTCTAGAATTTCTTTCTGCTGTCATCATGCTGGATGTAGATCCCAAAAGCAAAGATGTCAAGATCAAGATGACGCAGTGAGTCAACATCCTCGGGAAGGGCAGTTGGATCGAGAAGACTGCGATAGTTTTGTGACCCCCCCCTTCCTTCTTACCTCACGTCTTGAATCTCGGGCCGAGATTCTTGTTTAGTGGGGGTGAGTTGTCACAGCCCTAGAATACCTGAGTGAAATAGTTGCATCTGCACTCATGCATCATGTCTAAAATTTCTGAAAGTTGAATTGAGGTTTGTTGAAACCCTCAGAAATCAGTTCAAAAATAACCAACTTTAAAATCTTCCCTAATGAGTCCAAGAAAATGTCGCTGGTATTCTATAAAAATATTGGCAAGAGGAAAAATTCAAACCAATATTTTTAGCAGCTCAGAAACATTTATTTTGGCCATTTGAATTAATCCAATAAATATTTGAATTTGATCTATATTTATTATATAATAAATATATGTTCAATAATTCTGAAAAATTGTTGCGTGGCCTTGCATAAGTCCATTTAGTTCACACAATTATTTTCACGAAGTTTAAAATTGATTTGGTGTTAAAACTAAATCAAAAACAAACTGCAAAAATTAGAAAAGAGGAAACAAATAGGAAAACAGAGAGAGAGAGAGTGCTCACCTGAGCAGCCCACCTGGCCTGTCCGCTTGGCGGCCCAGCCCACTAGGGGCACCGTTGTCTTCAACCTCTGCCTACTGGCAGAGGCATGTCGACGCGCGCGCGATCGCCGTGGCCACCTCCCTGTCTGCTTCCTCCTTTCCCGGCCCTTCTCGCGACGCCCAGGAGACGTGGACGAAGCCCCGAACCGACCCCCTTCTCCTCTGGTCACTCTCCCCCTTCTCCCCGCTCGATCTCGAGCTCGGCCGAACGAGCCCGTCGCCGCCATCCACTACCACCGCGGCCACTGGCCCTCCCTCGCCCTACCGACCCGTCCAGAAGAACCGCAGCATCGTATTCACCATATACGAGGAGCCACGCGACGCCAGGCGCCCCGCATCGCCGGCTACCTCGTCTTCTTCCTCCTCTACCGCCGGAGATCGCCACCGACCTCCCGTCGTCACCAACCCCTCCCCGAGCATGCCGATGCCTTCGTTCTACTCGCTGTGAGCTGCTGCATCTTTCCCGCGAGCTCATACATGTCCTGTAGCCGCCGATTCCACCGGAGCCGCGAGCTCGGCTCCGCCGGCCAAGTTGCCGCCGTGGCCACCATCACCTAGATCTACAACCGAGCGCACAGCTGTGCTTAGCGCAATACCAGAAGCCCAAAACCCCCTCCAGTTGCTCCTGTCGTGCGCTGCAACGCCTTTTTCGCCGAGGTCCGAACTCCGGCCACCGCGGTTGTCGTTGTCGCTACCGTTCCCGGTCTCCCCGCACCCAACCACCTGCAACACTAGATGCGGCGCACCTCCAGCTCGTCGTAGAACCCAACCGCGGCCTAAACGGTGCCCTGTAGCGCGAACCCGACGCGTCTTTGCCGCGGTTTGTGACATCGACGACTAAACGCCGGCGAGCTAACGTGGTGTCATTAGCCTGAGGTTAATTACCGCGTTAACCTCGCCCTGTGTCACTAACAGGCAGGCCCCACCACTCAAATTAACCTTGGGTTTATTCCCTGTTTATTTTAGATTAATCCAGTGGCCCCACGCATCATCATTGACCCGGCTGACGTGGCCGTTGACCAGGTCCACATTTCAGCCACACTAGCCAGCTCTGTGAGACTGACTAGTGGGTCCCAGCCGTCAGGTTTGACTCTGGGCGACGCTGTTGACCCGCTGACATCATGCTTACGCATTGCTGATGTAGTTAATCGCTTTCTGGATTAAAAATAATTCAAAAAATTCCACAAATTAGTATAAACTTCTAAAATTCATAGAAATTCAACCGTAACTCCAAATGAAGTAAATTATATATGTAAAATGATCAAAAAAATCCAAGGAATCTGAATATGGCATTTTCATGCATGTCTGAACAACTTAACCTCACTGTCTAGTCCAAAACATGATACTGCACTATTTGAATTCATAGTTTGAATTTGAATTTGAACCTAGTGTTCAAACCAACTCCATTTAACTTGTTGCTAGTTGCATTAGCTCAATCAACAGCATATCGCCATGTCATGATCATGCATCATATTGTTGCATCGCATTGATTGTGTTCTTCCTTGTTTGCCGGTAAATGTCCCCTCTCGGTAGACGCTGCTCCGACGCTGTGATCGTTGACGCTGATGAAGACTCAATGTTATCTTCAGAAGTTCCAGGCAAGCAAAAACCCCTTGTTCATTCTGATACAATCCCACTTTCTCACTCCTGCTCTCTTTTATCGCATTAGGACAACAACGATTCAACTGTTACATGTTGCAGTAGTTGAACCCCTTTCCTCTACATGACCTGTCATTTCCACAGTAAATAGATGAAAACCCACTAGCATGAGTAGGAGTTGTTTGAGCCCTGATGTGCCTACTCATTCATGCTTGTTTGTCGTGCCTGCTATTGCATAGAGTTGTGTCAGGTCTGATTCATCGGGAATGAATTGGAGGTATATGAACATGTCCTACTGTGTGTGAGCTAAGTGTGTGAACACGTTTTGGTAAAGGTAGCGGTGAGAGGCCATGTAGGAGTACATGGTGGGTTGTCTCATTGAAACCGTCCTGAGGAACAGAGTTCTCTGTCTGTGATCCATGAACAGCTACTGCCACTCATTGGGATCCTTAATTGACCCTCTCGGCTTCTTAATCACCCTAGTACTCTGTCCAGGAGTTGCAACTAGTTTCTAGTGTTTGTAGGTTATGTGTTGGCGGCCGTGTGTAGTGCTGACCCTAGGGGTGGGCTATTTGCGGTAGATACACCGTGGCACTGTGTACCGGGCGCCTGTTTGGTGTCTCGGGAACCCTGTTCACATCGTTCGGGGCCGTATGTGGAAACCTCGGCCGGACTCCGTGCGGATTGAACCTGGGCAGGCGATAAACCTGGACTAGAGACTTAAGTGTTTAGGTAGGTCGTGGCTGACACCTTCGCCAGGCTTCCGCTTGAAGGTTGCCGAGATACATGATGTGTATATGGTGGTAAGTGGTGGGAGCGTGTGTGAAGAAGTACACCCCTGTAGGGTTATCATTATCTATTCGAATAGCCGGATTCCTCGGATATGGAAACTTGGACCCCTTGCATAGTTCATAGACAAGTGAAAGTGGATACCCTAAAACTCGCAAGATAAGCGTGAGTGCTATGGATGGCCTTCTCGTAGGGAGACGGGAGCGGATCCATAGTGGTGTATTGAATGGTGGATATGTGGACTCGTGTGTGCCACCCCAAAAGAGTTGCTTGCAGTCGTAGTTCAGGTTAGCCACTGAGTCAAAGCTGGCTTGCTGCAGTTAAACTCCACCACCCCCTTTTGTTGATACCGATGCATATGTAGTTAGTTCTGATGTAAGTCTTGCTGAGTACAATTGTACTCACGTTTGCTTAATTTATGTTTTTGCAGAGAGGCTTCAGTCTCGCTAGTAGTTCCGCGTGGACTTCGACATTTGGCTTGATACCTCAGCTACGATCCTGTGTCCTCGGCAGGATCTAGTAGATAGTCAGGCTTCTCAGCCTTTTTCATTTGTAGATGTCTGCACTCAGACATGTTAAGCTTCCACATGTGTTTGACTTGTATGCTCTGAATGTTGGGTTATGAGACCCATGTTTGTATTACCTCGCTCCTCGGAGCCTAATGAATAAATACTCTGAGTCGTAGAGTCTTGTTGTGATGCCATGTTGTATTGCACATATTGAGCATATTGTGTGTATGATTG
Organism: Triticum monococcum; assembly: GCA_034509565.1. NCBI lineage: Eukaryota > Viridiplantae > Streptophyta > Magnoliopsida > Poales > Poaceae > Triticum > Triticum monococcum. The sequence goes on along the minus strand of CM067845.1, from coordinate 86,912,479 downwards.
AAATGCTTGGTATGTGTGGGATCTGACAACCTAGTGGTTTATCCTTGGTAGCCTCTCTTATGGGGAAATGTAGTCTTGTGCTTCCATGAGCCATAGTAGTCCGCTATAGCTCGGTTCACCGGAGTCCTACTAGCCCGGCACTACTGCTCCAGAACACTTGACTGGCCGGCATGTGATTCACTTCGTTCCTGTGTCTGTCCCTTCGGGGAAATGTCACGCGGTGACCTCCGGAGTCCTGTTAGCCCAGTGCTACAGCCCGGATTCGCACGCTGCTGACCAACATGCTCGATGTTTATTCATGTATGCATGTCCCCGTACGTTAGTGACACTATCATATACATGAGCCAAAAGGCGCAAACGGTCCCAGGCCATGGTAAGACGACACCCGTGGGAATACTGTGCGTGAGGCCACAAAGTGATATGAGGTGTTACCGGCTAGATCGATGTGACTTGGAATCGGGGTCCTGACAGTGGTGGAAGATCTTCTTCTTCATATTGCATTTGTTGAGGTTCATCATCAATGATTTCACTTTCTTGTTCTTGCCCTTGATGATGATCTTGTTCTTGAAAATTATCATGAAGAGGGACTTGATCATCTTCTTGTACTTGAACTAAGGGCATCGGTTGAACAATAGGAGCTTGTGATGGTATGGGTGTTGAAGTAGTTTGATGATGTGTGAATCTTCCATCTTCTTCTTCATCATCGTGAGGTTCTTGTTCCATTGGAAGAAGTGCACCAACACCCATGGTCAAAATATCTTGAGAAGAATCTTCTTCACCTACATCACTTAGATCAACTTGCTCCCCATGGGAGCCATTAAATTCATCAAACACCATGTCACAAGTTTCTACAACACATCCATTAGATTTGTTGTAGACTCTATAGGCGTGAGAGTTTGGTCCATAGCCAACAAATATGCCCTCAATTATTTTGGATTGAAATTTTCTTAACCATTCTCTTTTGTTGAGGACGAAACATTTGCGCCCAAATACACGAAAGTTCTTGACATTTGGCATGTTTCTAGTTATGAGCTCATATGGAGTCTTTTCCAATATTGTGCCGAGGAAGAGCCGGTTTGATGCATGGCATGTAGTGTTAACAGCCTCAGCCCAAAAACTATGTGGCGACTTGTATTCATCCAACATGGACTTTGCCATCTCCACAAGTGTATTGTTCTTCCTTTCGGCTACACCATTTTGCTAAGGAGTGAATGGAGCTGAATATTGATGCTCGATCCCTTCATCTCTAAGAAATTCTTCCAAGGTATAGTTCTTGAACTCAAAGACATTATCACTTCTTATTGCCAAGATTTCTTTGTCAAACTTGCGTTGTGCTTGCTTGGCAAAATCAATGAAGGTGATCTTCGTCTTGTCCTTGGACTTGAGGAAAAAGACCCATGTATATCTTGATTAATCATCAACAATGACAATTCCATAATTTTCCCACCAAGACTATCCCATGAAGGAGGCCCAAAAATATCCACATGAAGTAGCTCCAAAGGCCTTTAAGTAGACACGATATTCTTGGGTGGGTGCTTTGATTGATGTTGCTTCTCGGCTATGCATGCACTACACACACGATCTTTCTCAAAAGAGACATTGGTTGGTCCAAGGATGTGATTACCCTTTAAGAGATCTTGAAGATTTCTCATGCCGACATAGGCTAGCCGGTGATGCCATAGACACCCCTTGTCGGCCTTGGCCATTAGACAAGTTTCATGGAATGTGCTCTCGTTCGAGAAATCAACCGAGTAAAGGTTGCTATCCAACTCTCCAACAGAGACCACTTTGAGAGTATCTCTCTTAAAGACTTTCACATCCTTAGTCCAAAGAGTGTATCATAACCAACAGAAGCCAATTGGTGAACATAAAGCAAATGATATTTAAGGGATTGAACAAGCATGCCATTTGCAAGAGACATGTCATTTGTGATAGCCACCTTGCCCAACCCGAGTACATGTCCTTTTGATCCTCCACCAAACATAATGCTCATAAATTGTTGAATAGCTTCCATTAAATCGTAGAGCAATTTGCTATCTCCGGTCATATGCCTGGTACATCCACTATCGATCACCCATTTTACTCCACCAGAGAAAGCAACCTACACACAATTATGACTTGGTTAGAGGCACCCATTTTGCAATGGGGCCTCTCAAGTTAGTCACAAGGTTCTTAGGGACACAAATAGCATAGAACTGAAATGCATTTCGGGGACCAACAAATTTTGCATAAACTTCTCCATCCTTAGTCTTACGAAGTACATAGGATGGAGGCATTAACTCTTTTGGCTTGTTGAGAGTGGGCATGCCCCTTGTGGCCTTCCCACTAACAACCGTACCTTTCTCCTTGTGCCCTTCTCGTACAAATGTTTCTTTTAGAGGGGTGGTGCACTTTTGAGAAGACATCTTCTTCTTGCTTGTGCTTCGGTCAAACTCGAGCGCCTCTTTGGTAAACACCTCATTGTGTTGGCTCAATACCTCATATAGGTTATTTTGTCCTTGAGCACATGTCATGAGACCTTTCTCGATTTGAGCCTTGAGAAAGCGATTCTCCTCAAGAATAGATGCTAGGTAACTATTGGAGTTAGTAGTACAAGCATCAACATTGATAATAGGAGAAGAGTAATCCTTAGCTAGAGTTTCAAGATAAGTAAGCTTGAGCGTCTCAAAATTCTTTGTAAGAAGGGTGAGCTCTTATTCCTTTGTATTGAGAGACACGGATAGAAGCTCACAATCCTTAGAGAGAGATGCATGAGACTTCACAAGCTTAATTTTATCATTCATCAACTCTTTGCAAGAGTCCTTAGCCTTTTTCAAGGAGGCAAGCTCTTTAGCATGAACATCAATGTTTGAACCAATTTTCAAGCATAGTTCATCATTTTGTGCTTCCTCATATTGGACTTTCCGCTCAAGGATTTCATGTTTTTCCTTTTCCTCGGTTACGAGGGTTTCGAGTTCCTTGATGGTGACGGCGTGCATACAAAACATAGTGAGCTTCTTTCCTTTGAGGGAGCACATGACCTTATTTAATTTAGCAAACATGGGGTCATCTATATCATTATCATCATAATTATCCTCCGCATCAAGATACTCATCACTAGAAGTAGAAGGAGTGAAAAGAGGAGGGTTTGATCATGGGGTTACCTTGACCTTGTGAGGAGAGCTTTGATCCTCTCCATCTTCTACCACAGCCATTTCCATTAGGCATTTGTGAGCGTTGCCCTTGTAGACTTTCATGTAGCTGTAGGTGAAAATATCACCACTCTTGTTGACTAGCCTAAAGTGTTTTGAGAATCTTGGGCTACTCCAGCAACACCACTAACATCATCCGGATCAAATTCTTCATGAGCAACCATTGCTTTCCCATCTCTCTTCTTGAGCTTATAGTTCAAAGGATTTGGCAACTTCTTCTTGGGAAAGGTCTTGTGAAATCTTGGTTTATCTTGTTCTTCTCATAAGGGCAATCGTTGGAGAAGTGGTTGGTTTCTTCACAGTTATAGCATTTTCTCACTTTCTTCTTTAGGAATCTTCCCTTGAATTTTCCCACGCTAAACTTCTTAACAAAGAGAGCAATGTCTTCATATGAAGGACTCTCATCAGAGTCAATCTCATCACCATCTTCATCCTCATCATCTTTCTCTTCTTTGCTTTGCTCTTCTTCATATACATGCTTGGCCTTCAATGCAAGATTGATTTTTGATGTTGAGGTACCATGCATGGCAAGATGTTTTGTAGAATTTGCCTTTGATTTTTCAAATAATTGGAAGGTGGATATGATATCATCCAGAGTCATTTCCTTGAATCCATGATGTTTCCCTATGTCCCACACCATTTGATGATGATATGGAGCAAGAGCATGAAGCAACTTGTCCACGAGAAATCGCTTAGTCAAGTTGAATCCATCTTTTGTCTTGTCACACTCACAAGACTCGATGTCAGCAGTGAGAGTCATGAGACGCTCAGGGAGTTGCTTGGGAGATCCACCTTTATCCATACAAAAGTTTTGCAATTGACCCTTGGCAATTTCATATTGAGCAAGCCGGAGAGTGGAGGTAACGGTCTTGGTCCTCACAATGCTATCCCATAATTCCTTGGCACTTGTGATATGTATGTATGGTCTCATTTACTTGTTAGTCATACCTCTCCTTAGGCACATGGTTGCTGTGTCATTGATATTCTTGTCATATACCGCTCTTGGAGAAGGATTCTTTGGGTCAACAGCTTGGTAGCCATACTCCAAGATTTCCAACATCTCATCATTTCCATATCGAAGATGATCCTGCATAACAACTCTCCACAAAGCAAAATCGATAGTGTCATCAAGTAAAGAAGGTTTTCTTTGAGGATTATACTTTGGTTTCTCTATTGGAGGTCTTGCATAAAGACAAGGAACACTGGAGTTTTCATTAGTAGGAGGTTGTTGACCAAGTGAAGGAGTAGGCACAGCTGGCCTTGAGGCCGCACCACCAGACAGTGGTGCAAGCATCATGGTTAGTGTGGCTAGTATCATTTGGACCAAGGCCTCAAGAGAAGCATCATGCTCCTCCTTTTGCTTAGCAAGCGCCTATTCTAGATCCTCAGAAGTGAAGGACTTGACTTCCGTGGAAGCTGCGCCCATACCCTTCGGACCCGCAACAAGGGGAGTCCCATCGCGGTTCATCTCGCTCTAGGGCGGTTAAGCCACAAGAATAGAGCACGAGGCTCTGATACCAATTGAAAGGATCGAGATGGACCTAGAGGGGGGTGGATAGGTACAATTACAAATTTTAATTATTACTTAGCAATTTTAGGGAATAATGCGGATTATGAAAGTGAGCCTAACAATTGCATGTATGATGCTAAGAGCTAAGCAAGGTAAACAAGTAACACAAATATGTGAGGAAGCAAGCACAATATGATATAAGCAAGGCCTACGAGACAAGTAACCACAAGTAGGAAGTTAGGCTTAGGGATAACCGCAACTTCAAGAGATGAGGATGTATGTCGATGTTCACTTCCTTGGAGGGAGGATACGTCACCATTAGAGAGGTGGATGTTACCATGAAGGCACACCAACGCCACGAAGGCTCACCCTATTCTCCCTTTGATACAACACCATAGAGGCATTTCTCAACCACTAGTGGTAGACCTTGTGGTCGTCTTCAAACCCTCGCAAACTTTCGGGGGGTAATCACAATGGTCGATTCCTCTCCGAAAGACTCCTACCGCCTAGGAGTCTCCAACCCCCAAGAGTAACAAGAACGATGGGGAAAAGCTCAAGATTTGCTCAAATCATGAATTCCTTTGGTGCGGAGAAGGGGAAGGAGAGGATCTATCACTTGGATGGACAACTTCTCTCAAATGCTCTCAAATCCTTTAGGGATCTAAGATTTGGGGTGGAAGAGTGAGAGAGAGAGAGAGAAATGTGTTCTAGGGTTTCCTCAAAGTGAATGGCCAACCCTCTCCCGAGAGGGAAGAGGGATATATATAGTGTCTGAGCAAATATGGCCGTTGTAGTGCAAATGACAGGGTAGGCCGGACATCCGGGACAGGGGCCGGACATCCAGGACAGGGGCCGGACATCCAGCCCGGTGTAGCACACCCAACGTAAAGCAGAAACCAAAGTATGAAGTAGAGGGGCCGGACATCCTGGGAAAGGCCCGGACATCCAGCGACACGGGAAAGCCCGGACATCTGGCATAAGCCGGACATCCGGCAAGTTCACTTAGTCCAACAACCCCTTGGATAGCAGAAGTCGGACATCCCACAAGGAAGCCGGAAATCCGGGGTGTATGGAGAGCCCGGACATCCTGCATGGAGGGACGGACATCCGAAAGACTGCACCGGCACAAAGTGTTCTCTAGATAGCAGAGGCTGGATATCCGGCGTGCGGGCTGGACATCCGACGTGCGGCCCGGACATCCGGCAGGTAGCCCGGACATCCGGCAAGGCCAGGGACAGAACAACCAAGAGACTATAGTGATAGATCTAAAGAAGGAGTTTCGTGACATGAGCAAGTCTTTTACTAACCCTACCTTGAAGGAAATATGCCCTAGAGGCAATAATAAAGTTGTTATTTATATTTCCTTATATCATGATAAATGTTTATTATTCATGCTAGAATTTTATTAACTGGAAACTTAGTACATGTGTGAATACAAAGACAAACAGAGTGTCCCTAGTATGCCTCTACTTGACTAGCTCGTTAATCAAAGATGGTTAAGTTTCCTGACCATAGACATGTGTTGTCATTTGATGTACGGGATCACATCATTAGAGAATGATGTGATGTTCAAGACCCATCCGTTAGCTTAGCATAATGATAGTTTAGTTTTTATGCCATTAATTTCTTCATGACTTATACATGTTCCTCGGACTATGAGATTATGCAACTCCTGAATACCGGAGGAACACCTTGTGTGCTATTAAACGCCCCAACGTAACTGGGTGACTATAAATACGCTCAATAGGTGTCTCCGATGGTGTTTGTTGAGTTGGCATAGATCAAGATTAGGATTTGTCACTTCGTGTATCGGAGAGGTATCTCTGTGCCCTCTCGGTAATGCACATCACTATGAGCCTTGCAAGCAATGTGACTAATGAGTTAGTCACGGGATGATGCATTACAGAATGGGTAAAGAGACTTTCCTGTGACAAGATTGAAGTAGGTATGATGATACCGATGATCGACTCTCGGGCGAGTAACATACCGATGACAAAGGGAACAATGTATGTTTTTATGCGGTTTGACCAATAAAGATCGTCGTAGAATATGTAGGATCCAATATGAGCATCCAGGTTCTGCTATTGCTTATTGATCGAAGATGTGTCTCTGTCATGTCTACATAGTTCTCGAACCCGTAGGGTCCGCACGCTTAACGTTTGATGATGATTTGTATTTTGAGTTATGTGTTTTGATGAACCGAAGTTTGTTCGGAGTCCCGAATGAGATCACGAACATGATGAGGAGTCTCAAAATGGTCGAGACATAAAGATTGATAAATTGGAAAGTTACATTTGAACACCGGAATGGTTTCAAATAGGTTCCGGCATTTTCCGGAGTACCGAGGGGTTACCGGAACCCCCCCCCCCCCCGGGGGGGGGGGGTAAATGGGCCTTCGTGGGCCCTAGTGGAAGAAAGGAGGCGGCGGCCAAGTGGAGGCGCACCCCCCCCAGGCCCAATCAGAATTGGATTAGGGTTGGGCAGGGCGCCCCCCCTTTGCTTCTTCTCCTCCCTCTCTTTCCCCCTTCTCCTTCTTGGAATACGAAGGGGGGGTGAATCCTACTTGGACCGGGAGTCCAAGTAGGACGCCCCCCTTGGCGCGCCACACCTTGGCCGGCCTCCTCCTCCCCCTCCTTTATATACGTGGGAGGGGGGCACCCCAAAGGCACACAAAAGTTTCTCTTAGCCGTGTGCGGTGCCCCCCTCCACAGTTACACACCTTGGTCATATCGTCATAGTGCTTAGGCGAAGCCCTGCGCCGGTAAACTTCATCATCACCGTCGCCATGCCGTCGTGCTGACGAAACTCTCCGTTAGCCTCAACTGGATCAAGAGTTTGAGGAACGTCACCGAGCTAAATGTGTGCAGATCGTGGAGGTGCCGTACGTTCGGTACTTGCATCGGTTGGATCGTGAATACGTTCGACTACATCAACCGCGTTACAAAAAGCTTCCGCTTTTGGTCTATTAGGGTATGTGGACACACTCTCCCCGCTCGTTACTATGTATATCCTAGATATATATTGCGTGATCGTAGGTAATTTTTTTTAAATACTGCGTTCCCCAACATACATATCCCCTCTTAATACCACGGGATCCTATACCAAAGAAAACAAATATGTAACCTTTTTGATACTTCTTCCTTGAGTAAAATCAACTCCGTATGTTCACGGTCCACACACATTTGATGAACCGGGGACTAACACTTGAGATTCACTTGACGAACATAGTTACTCCCCTACAGGTATATTTTCATCAACATCAAAACATGACGGAAGGGCATGATTGCACTTTCACCCTTACCCATCGGCGCTCTAAGTTAGGTTAGGCTAGCAAAACCTAGACCTCAGCCCCCTTTATAAGGTGAGGCTAGGCGGTATTTCAAGATCCATCTGACACCTTTTTATTATCTTGGTATCAATCATCACCTCATACTGGTAACCCCCTCACGCGAGGCGTTTCGCACCATTAATCAATAAAAGAAGGATTAGAGTATTACCTCGACCATGAGGGCCCGAACATGAGTAAATTCCTCGTGTGCGATCCCTTCTGGAACATCCGGTCGCAGTAAGATTTCATTAAATAAAACTATCACAAAGACATTAATCTCGGTGAAACCTATCCTCCCGGGTAGTGCCCTCAGGCAAATCCGAAGGCCAACCCCACCGCCACCCAATGTACCCTCCATCATCGTTCATGTATCGTTACCTTGCTGAAAGCATCGCTGTTCTCGTTGTCAACATCGATGGTAGGAGTTGATGTTTTGTAGAACGTCTACGACAGCAGCTCTAGAGCCATAGGGCAAAGAGGAAGAATCTAATAGAAGTTTTACAACTTGCAAATATGGCCCAACCAATGTCTATGATTCTTTTATCTGGGATAACTTGTTGGGAATTCACTAGAGCTCTTGAAGCCACTTGGTCCTTATAGAGGTCTATCATTCGAAAATGCTCAGTGGAGCTCAGCCTCCATGGAGGCTGAAAGTGCAACTAATCCCCGGGTGGTTTTGGTAATTCATAACAACATATAGCTCATTGAACTAATATCTATTCAAGTTAAATATTTCAGAAAGTTCAATGAATGGCATGGCATGGACTAGATATGTGGACCCCTCAAAATGCTAAGTACAAACATTGGCAAAAGCTAAAGACTCTTCATTTCTATTTTAGTGATACAAGATCACATTGAGTCCATAGGAAAAGACAATACTATTAGAAGGGGATGAGGTGTTGCTTAGTTGTCTACTTGCTCAAAATGCTTAGTGATATGCTCCAAAGCCCTCAACCACTTTCTCAATTCCAAATATGTCCAAAACCTAAAGTCAAACTCGGCCCCACCGATTTGATCTATTTGGTGCCATCGAGTTCCTTTGACATAGCCACTGCCAGAAACCCTAGACAATTCAGTCTCATCGATAGGGATCTCGGTCTCACCGAGATGGCAATGCAAACTCTCTATTTCCCTTCATAAGTTTCGGTCTTACCGAAATGAGCGATCGGTCCCACCGAGTTCGCAATGCAATCTCTTTGTTTCTCTTCGTAACGTTTCGGTCTTACCGAAATGAGCCATCGGTCCCACCGAGTTTGTCTGGCCAACTCTCGGGTTTGCTCATTGTTGAAATCGGTCTCACCGAGTTCATGCAATCGGTCACACCAAGATAAGGTTTTCCCCTAACCCTACCACATCAGTCCCACCGAGTTGATCATGTCGGTCCCACCGAGATTCCTAACGTTCACATTTTGAACTGAATCGGTCTCAATGAGTTCTTCTATTCGGTCTGACCGAGTGGGTCAAATGTGTGTAACGGTTGGATTTTGTGTGGAAGCTATATATACCCCTCCAACCCCTTCTCTATTAGAGTGAGAGCCATCAGAATGTGCCTACACTTCCAGTACTCATTTTCTGAGAGAGAACCACCTACTCATGTGTTGAGACCAAGAAATTCCAATCCAACCACAAGAATCTTGTTTTCTAGCCTTCCCCAAGTTGCTTTCCACCCAAATCATCTTTCCACCATAGCCAAATATGTTAGAGAGAGAGAGAGAGAGTTGAGTGTTGAGGAGACTATCACTTGAAGCATGATACGTCTCCAACATATCTATAATTTTTTATTGTTCCATGCTATTATACTATCTATCTTGGATGTTTTATATGCTATTTTAAATGATTTTTGGGACTAACCTATTAACCTAGAGCCCAGTACCAGTCTTTGTTTTTTCCTTGTTTTTGAGTTTCACAGAAAAGGAATATCAAACGGAGTCCAAATGACCTAAAAAGTTACGGTGATTTTTTATGGACCAGAAGAAGCCCCTGAAGCAAAAGAGTTGGGCAACAAGAGCCATGAGCCTCCACAAGGGTGGAGGGCGTGCCCTGCCCCCCTGGGGGCGCCCTCCGATCTTGTGGGATCCTCGTGCCCCCCAACTTGTTCTCGATGCCAAAAATTCCTATAAATATAGAAACCCCCAGAAATAAACCTAGATCGTGAGTCCCGCCGTCGCAGGCCTCATTAGCCACGAAAAATCAATCTAGGCCCTCTCTAGCACCCTACCGAAGGGGGCCATCATCACAGGAGGCCATGGAGGAGGATCCCAGAGGGGGCCATCATCACCATGGAGGCCAAGGACCAGAGGGAGAACCTCTCCCCATCTAGGGGGGAGGCCATGGAGGAGGAAGCACAAGGGGGATAACCTCTCCCCCTCTCTCTCGGTGGTGCCGGAGTGCCATCGGGGGAACCATCGCCGTGGTGATCATCTTCATCACCATCCCCATCTCTTTTACGCGGTCCACTCTCCCACACCCCGATGTAATCCCCTACTTGAACATGGTGCTTTATGCCACATATTATGATCCAATGATGTGTTGCCATCCTATGATGTTTTGAGTAGATTTCTTTTTTCTTTGGGTTGATTGATGATAGAGATTGGTTTGAGTTGTATGTTTATTTTGGTGTTGTCCTATGGTGCCTAAAAACTTTTTTGAAAAGAGAAGTGATTGGAAGGTTGTGCACTTGAGAAGTGAGGGTCGACCTTGAACACTTGTGTTCATGCTCAAGGAAACAATGTAGAATTTTTCATGGAAGTTTCTCAAAAATAGGTACCCCCTTGTATATATTCATTGTATTATAAAAATAATGTGCCAATGTTTGGCTTTAGAATGTTTAAATTGCTTGTTTGGTGTGTGTAGCAGAAAAAACAGAAACTTTTGCTGTTGTTTTTTAATTTTCATTTTTTACTACAGTATAATAAAATCCTGAAATTTTTAAAAAGTTAGGCTCTGCAAATTATTTAAATTGTCCCGATTTTTTAGAATTTTTGAAGTTACACAAGTATACTAAAGTTCCAGATTGCTACAAATTGTCCTGTTTTTAACAGATTCTGTTTTCTATGTGTTGTTCGCTTATTTGGATGAATCTATGGGTTGTATCGGGGGGGAATGAACCATGGTAAAGTTGGAATATAGTAGATATAACGCTAATATGAAAATGGAATGAGTTTACATCAGTACCTAAAGGTAGTGATTTGCTTTATTATACTAACGGACCTCATAAGGTTTTTTTGTTAAGTTTTGTGTGGATGAAGTGTTCGAAGATCTAGGAGTTATTGATACGAGAAGAATAAGGAGAGGAACGAGTTCAAGCTTGGGGCTGCCCAAGGCACCCCAAGTAAATATTTCAAGCATACTCAAGCATCTAAGCTTGGTGATGCCTCGGTTGGCATCCCATCTTTTTTCTTCAACAATTATCGATATGCCTCGGTTTTTGTTTTGTTCACATGATATGTGTATTTTGATTTTATTTTTCCTTTCTTTTCCTTTATGCACCATGCTAGTATGAGATATTCCTTCATTTATTTATAGAATGCTTCATGTGCTTCACTTAAATCTTTTGAGTATGGCTTTATAGAATGCTCTCTGTGCTTCACTTAAATCTTTTGAGTATGGCTTTATAGAATGCTTTGTGTGCTTCACATATATATTTTGAGCTTGGATGTTGGTAAATCTATATTAATTGTAGAATGATCCATGAACTTCACTTATATCTTTTGGAGTATGAATAAGACTATCATCAGAATTGGGCTTGGAAGAGTATCATTATAATATCGTGCCTAGCTAAAAAGGCATTAAAAGAAGCGCTTGTTGGGAGACAACCCAATATTTATAGTTACTATTTTTGTGTGTTCACATGATTAAGATAATACTTTATCATGTTTTATATCTTTTATTTCAATAAAGTGCCAAGTAAGACCTTTGCGATGGCTTACGGTGATAGTTGATTTGATCTTACTGAAAAACAGAAACTTTTGCGCCCAGTAAAATAATTTTCATTTTTAACAGAAGCACGATCAAATACTGATTCTTTTGTACGAGATTAATATACAAATTTCCTCGGTTTTCCTAATTTTTCAGAATTTTTGAAGTAACAGAAGTATGGTTGTTGTTCAGATCATTACAGACTGTTCTGTTTTTGACAGATTCTGTTTTCAATGCATAGTTTGCTTGTTTTTGTGTTTCCATAGCTTATATTAAGTGATATAAATTGTGGAAATGATAGAGTACAGAAGGGATTATTGGGAAATAATTATGAATCTTGTCTTGATAGTACCAAAGTGAGTTATTTGGCTTTATCATACTAACCCATCTCCCGAAGTTCTGTTAAGTTTTGTGTGATTGAAGTTTTCAAGTTTTGGGTGAGATATCGATGCGAGCAGAATAAGGAGTGGAAAGACCTAAGCTTGGGGATGCCCAAGGAACCCCAAGGTAATATCCAAGGAAGACTCAAGCGCCTAAGCTTGGGGATGTACCGGAAGGCATCCCCTCTTTCGTCTTCAAAACCATCGGTATACCTTACTCGGGGCTATATTTTATTCGTCACATGATATGTGTTTTGGTTGGAGAGTATTTTCATTTTACTTGTTTTAAAAAAAATAATTGGATCTGAAATCTTGAATAAAAGAGAGTCCTCCCATGGCTAGTTAATCATTTGACTACTCATTGTTCTTCATTTATATCTTTTTGGATTAGTTTGTCATTTACTCACGTGCTTCACTTATATCTTATGAGTAAATGATTGAATGAATTGAATATCATAGATCTGAAATTATATATGCTTCATATGCTTATCCCATGGGGAGTAATGACTTCACTTATAAGAATTATAGGTAGTAAAATTTATTGAAAGTTAGCAAACTCAACATTGGTCACTTGAACAATTCATGAAAGAATATTGAAGGAAGAGAGATTTCACATATAAATATACTATCTTGGACATCTCTGTCGGTGTCGAAACCGGCGGATCTCGGATAGGGGGTCCCGAACTGTGCGTCTAAGGCGGATGGTAACAGGAGGCGGGGGACACAATGTTTACCCAAGTTCGGGCCCTCTCGATGGAGGTAATACCCTACTTCCTGCTTGATTGATCTTGATGATATGAGTATTACAAGAGTTGATCTACCACGAGATCGAAGAGGCCAAACCCTAGAAGCTAGCCTATGGTATGATTGTTGTTGTCCTATGGACTAAACCCTCCGGTTTATATAGACACCGGAGGGGACTAGGGTTACACAGAGTTGCTTACAAGGGAGGAGATCTATATATCTGTATTGTGAAACTTGCCTTCCACGCAAAGGAGAGTCCCACCTGGACACGAGACAAAGTCTTCAATCTTGTATCTTCATAGTCCAACAATCCGGCCGAGGACCCCCTAATCCAGGACTCCCTCAGTATCCCCTGAACCAGGCTTCAATGACGATGAGTCTGGCGCGCAGATTGTCTTCGGCATTGCAAGGCGGGTTCCTCCTCTGAATACTCCATAGAAGATTTTGAACACAAGGATAGTGTCCAGCTCTGCAAAACAAAATTCCACATACCACCGTAGAGAGTATAATATTTCCAAAAATCTAATCTGCTGACAACTTTTCATAATGTGACATCACACCATGGCCCCGGTCATTATTTGAACCGTTTTTCTCAACCAGCTACTACACATATTGCGAGGCGGTTTTCTTGGCATGTCTTGTCAAAGCAGAGATTGTGTCCCCTTATCATGGGATTCTCATCAATACGGGTGTGGGTAACCCAACCGCGCCATTAATCACGATGCTTGGGGAATAAGCGAATTTACCAGGAAGGTGGGGAGGCGCATAGTTTCTTCCGGCCTTATAAAGGGATAAGGGCTCCACCTTTTTACCCACGCCTTCTTCACTCCTGCCCATCCATTCTCGTGCACTCGAGCTCCAGCGCCCAAGTTCGCATACTCTCCACAAAACCACTCCGAACATGTCCGGAGCGGGAGGCAAGTGGATGGCCTCCTCCATTATGGAGGAGAATATCACAAAGCTCCTAGAAGCCAGATACCTGGCCGGAGATATTGCGCACCGGCTCCCAGGCACGAGGCAGAACGTTCCTACCCCCGAGCCCCACGAAAGGGTTGTATTCCTTACCCATTTCGTCCGCGGGCTGGAATTTCTCCTCCACCCATTTGTTCGCGGGCTCATGTTCTACTACGGGCTGGACTTCCATGATCTGGCCCCCAATTTCATCCTCAACATCTCAGCGTTTATCGTCGTGTGCGAGGCTTTCCTCCGTATCAAGCCCCACTTCGGCCTGTGGCTGAAGACCTTCAATGTTAAACCGAAGGTGGTGGTCGGCCAGCAATCGGAGTGTGGAGGTGCCATGGTGGGAAAAATGCCCAAGGTCACCTGGCTCGAAGGCTCCTATGTGGAGACCGTAAAGGGGTGGCAATCGGGGTGGTTCTACATCACCGAGCCGCACGACACCAACTGGGTGGCGGCCCCTGAATTCCCATCCGGCATCCCCATGCGGCTCACCTCCTAGAAAGAGAAGGGCATATCTTGGGGTTCATCAATGGAGCTGACCGGACTCCAGAACTGTGTTAAAAACATGATAAGCAAGAAAATCAAGCTTGTCAACATGGTCCAGGTCATGCTGTTCCGCCGGATCCTCCTGTGTCAAAGACGGGCTTTCAATATGTGGGACTTCGACTCGGCAATGCACCAGACGCTGCGAGAGCTCTTCGACACAACGCACCAGGACATCTGGTGGGTGCTGTTTAAGTCTGCCGAGGTACCTCCTCCTCTTACCGAGGAACGCAGACTCAGTGCAAAGCGCCCTGCTAATCCGGTAAGCTCCTTATATCTCATAAGGCGTTTCTTTCCCTAGTATAATTATGTGAGGGATCTGAGCCTTGACATTATTTGACAGGAATGGGTCGCGACAGCAGAGCGGATCGATAGTCCGGCCCCACTGCCTGAAGATCCAGCAAGTACACTCCTGATGGAGATGCTGGTTCTAGCGCCCTATGAGGTGCCAGAGAGGAAGGCCAAGAAGAAGGCCGCGAGGACTAGGAAAGGTCTACGGCGCAAGGTTGTATCAGACTCGTCGTCCGATAACACCAAGAGGCCCTCCTCTCACGAAGACGAGGAGGAGGAAGAGGAAATTCTCCCCATCCAGCCGGGGGAGATAAGAAAAGGAAGACCGCCCCATCTGGGGAGGCCGAAGGGTCAGAGAAGGGAAGAACCCTCCTTCAGGACCGCTCCACCACGGCCGCGTTCAACGACGAGGAGTGGTTGCCCAGGGACAAGCCCCTGGCAAAGTCGTAAGTATCCGGATACCATAAAAGTTCTGGTATATTTCGTTTTATTGTTTCTTATCATGTCGAACATGATCATGCAGCCCACCCAAGGATCATCTTGACGTATCCTCTTCGGATGGGTCTTTGGGCCTGTCGGGGATGAACAGTGATTCGCTCCCGACCGCCTCCTCCCCCCGCCCTATGGACAACGCCGAGGTGTTGTCCCGAAGGGCACCAAACCAAGGGGAGGTAGTTCTGGGGGCACCCCAAGGCGACCTCCTGGACGCTAGGCGCATGGGAGGCAAGGCTCCCATGGGCCCTAATGACGGGGGCAGCAAGTCCGACCCCCGGCCGAATACTGCCCTAGAACCTCCAGTGGTTCCGGACTCTGTCAGTCGACCCCTAACTAAGGGGGGCAAGCCGTCTGTGCCGATGGCCTATGTCCATCCAGAGGCGTCGGACAACTTGCTGGAAGCACTTCGCGGCGCTTCCATTGACGAAGAGCGCCGCACTGTCATGAGTGCAGTGGTAGAGAAGGTTCAGTCCGCTAAAAGCGGACTGACTGAGGCCTGTGCCAGCCTCCTAATAGGCTTTGAGGTAAGTAATCAACAACAACGACACATCAACAAAGCCTTTAGTCCCAAACAAGTTGGGGTAGGCTAGAGGTGAAACCCATAAGATCTCGCAACCAACTCATGGCTCTGGCACATGGATAGCAAGCTTCCACGCACCCCGGTCCATAGCTAGCTCTTTGGTGATACTCCAATCCTTCAGGTCTCTCTTAACGGACTTCTCCCATGTCAAATTCGGTCTACCCGCCCTCTCTTGACATTCTCCGCACGCTTTAGCCGTCCGCTATGCACTCGAGCTTCTGGAGGCCTGCGCTGAATATGCCCAAACCATCTCAGACGATGTTGGACAAGCTTCTCCTCAATTGGTGCTACCCCAACTCTATCTCGTATATCATCATTCCGGACTCGATCCTTCCTCGTGTGGCCACACATCCATCTCAACTTACGCATCTCTGCCATACCTAAATGTTGAACATGTCTCCTTTTAGTCAGACAACACTCCGCGCCATACAACATTGCAGGTCAAACCGCCATCCTGTAGAACTTGCCTTTTAGCTTTTGTGGCACTCTCTTGTCACAGAGAATACCAGAAGCTTGGCACCACTTCATCCATCCGGCTTTGATTCGATGGTTCACATATTCATCAATACCCCCATCCTCCTGCAACATTGACCCCAAATACCGAAACGTGTCCTTCCGAGGTACCACCTGGCCATCAAGGCTAACCTCCTCCTCCTCACACCTAGTAGTACTGAAACCGCGCATCATGTACTCGGTTTTAGTTCTACTAAGCCTAAACCCTTTCGATTCCAAGGTTTGTCTCCATAACTCTAACTTCCTATTTACCCCCGTCCGACTATCGTCAACTACCACCACATCATCCGCAAAGAGCATACACCATGGGATATCTCCTTGTATATCCCTTATGACCTCATCCATCACCAATGCAAAAAGATAAGGGCTCAAAGCTGACCCCTGATGCAGTCCTATCTTAATCGGGAAGTCATCGGTGTCGACATCACTTGTTCGAACACTTGTCACAACATTGTCGTACATGTCCTTGATGAGGGTAATGTACTTTGCTGGGACTTTGTGTTTCTCCAAGGCCCACCACATGACATTCCGCGGTATCTTATCATAGGCCTTCTCCAAGTCAATGAACACCATATGCAAGTCCTTCTTTTGCTCCCTATATCTCTCAATAAGTTGTCGTACCAAGAAAATGGCTTCCATGGTCGACCTCCCAGGCATGAAACCAAACTGATTTTTGGTCACGCTTGTCATTCTTCTTAAGCGGTGCTCAATGACTCTCTCCCATAGCTTCATTATATGGCTCATCAGCTTAATTCCACGGTAATTAGTACAACTCTGAACATCCCCCTTGTTCTTGAAGATTGGTACTAATATACTCCGTCTCCATTCTTCTGGCATCTTGTTTGCCCGAAAAATGAGGTTGAAAAGCTTGGTTAGCCATACTGTTGCTATGTCCCCAAGACCTTTCCACACCTCAATGGGGATACAATCAGGGCCCATCGCCTTGCCTCCTTTCATCCTTTTTAAAGCCTCCTTCACCTCAGACTCCTGGATTCGCCACACAAAACGCATGCTGGTCTCATCAAAGGAGTCGTCTAGTTCAATGGTAGAACTCTCATTCTCCCCATTGAACAACTTGTCGAAGTACTCCCGCCATCTATGCTTAATCTCCTCGTCTTTCACCAAGAGTTGGCCTGCTCCGTCCTTGATGCATTTGACTTGGCCAATGTCCATCGTCTTCCTCTCTCGGATCTTGGCCATCTTATAGATGTCCCTTTCACCTTCCTTCGTGCCTAACTGTTGGTAGAGGTCCTCATATGCCCGACCCCTTGCTTCACCAACAGCTCGCTTTGCGGACTTCTTCGCCATCTTGTACTTCTCTATGTTGTTTGCACTCCTATCCAGGTATAGGCGTCTGAAGCAATCTTTCTTCTCTTTAATCGCCTTCTGGACGTCATCATTCCACCACTAGGTATCCTTATCTTCGCTTCTCCTTCCCCTGGACACTCCAAACTCCTCCGAGGCAACCTTACGAATGCAAGTCGCCATCTTCGTCCACACATTGTCCGGATCCCTTCCTTCCTCCCAAGGACCCTCCTTAATGACCCTCTCCTTGAACACCTGAGCTACCTCCCCCTTGAGCTTCCACCACTTCGTTCTAGCGACTTTGGCACACTTATCCCACTGGACACGAATCCGAAAGCGGATGTCAGCAACCACCAGCTTATGTTGGGGTACAACACTCACTCCAGGTATCACCTTACAGTCTAGGCACGCACGCCTATCTTCTCTTCTCAAGAGGATGAAATCAATCTGGCTAGAGTGCTGGCCACTACTAAAAGTCACCAGATGTGATTCTCTCTTTCTAAAGAGGGTGTTAGCTACAATCATGTTGTAAGCTAGAGCAAAGCTTAAGACATCTTCTCCTTCTTGATTCCTGATGCCATGGCCAAAGCCCCCATGCGCCCCTTCAAAACCTGTGTTAGATGTACCCATGTGGCCATTCAGGTCTACTCCTATGAAGAGCTTCTCAACAATTGATACACTCCTAACCATGTCTTCCAGGCCTTCCCAGAACTCCCTCTTGGTGTTCTCATTGTGGCCTACTTGCGGGGCATACGCGCTGATAACATTGAGAACCAAGTCCTCAACTACCAGCTTGACCAAGATAATCCGGTCCCCACGTCTCTTGACGTCTAACACTCCATACTTGAGGCTCTTGTTGACCAAGATGCCTACGCCATTTCTGTTTGCAGCCGTCCCCGTGTACCACAGCTTGAAGCCGGTATCCTCCACCTCCTTCGCCTTCTGTCCTCTCCATTTGGTTTCTTGGACGCAAAGGATATCAACACCTCTCCTCACCGCTGCATCAACTAGCTCCTGAAGCTTCCCTGTCAGAGACCCTACTTTCCAGCTACCTAAGCGAATCCTCCTAGGCTTGGCTAGCTTCCTTACCCTTCGCACCCGTCGAGTCAAATGCGAAGACCCTTCCTCATTTTCCAGTACACCCGGGCGCCGATGTAGCGCGCCACTAAGGATGCGACGACCCAATCCTCGCTCACTTGCCACCGTATCCGGAAGAAGATACGGCACGCCACTTGGGGGGTGACGGCCCGGCCCTTGCCCACTTTCCACCACACCCGGGTTCTGATGTGGCGCGTCGCTGAGAGGGTTACCCCCCAACGAAAATCTTTTGGGTTTCATCTCCATAAGAGTGGCTGAGTTTTTATGTTGGCTCGCCAAGCCTATCACAACCCTCCTCCTTTACCCGGCCTTGGGACCGGCTATGTTGAGACAACATAGGCGGAGTTTTTGAGGTAAGTAATCAATTTATAAGAAAATTTTATAGCATAAACAGTAGACCCTGATGCTCTGTTTGGCGTTCGCAAAGAAAGGCCGAACAGAGGATCAAATAATAATCACATGAGTCTAATCAGAATATGTCTTATGTGAATAAGCAGGCTTCACTGCTGGCTGCTGCCGCTCACACTGCGGAGGTCTCCGCACTGAATCGGGACCTTGAGCGGTCCGAAGAAGAGCTCAGCCTTACTAAGAGGTAGCTCGAAGAGAACAAAGGTAAGTAATACCCCGTCTGTATATTGATAAGGAACAAAAAAATAATGTGGTTGTTAAGTCACAGGATCATCATGAATTTTGCTAGGGGCCACGACCGAAGTGGCGGCCCTGAAGAAGGTGTTATCCGTGGCCGAAGACAGAGCGGACAAGGAGCGCACCAAGCGCGAGAAGCAAGAGGCTCGAGTCAGTGAGGTGCAGCAAGAGCTCCAGGATTTCATCAAAAAATATGACTCCTTGGATCATGACTCTAAGACGCAAGTGTTTGAGCTTGCGAAGGCCCTTGAGAACACAAAAAATGCCAAGGTCGAAGCCCACAAGGCCCTCCAGGAGCTTCAGGCGGTCCAGAAGATAGCGGCGGGTAAGGAATTCATTATGCAAAGCAAGCATGTGAAGGAAACTTTCCTTTTACTTACCCGAGTTCGGAGCTCCCCAGGAGCATTCGCAGATCTTCCCCGCAGTGTGTCCGATGCCACGGAATTTTACCGGGCCGAGGAAGGGAGCTCGACGGAGAAGTTGTTCTGGTCTCAGTATACTGGGACCGAACATCCGCTGCCCTTGAGCGACCAGTTGAAGCAAATGGTCGAGCTTCACACGGCGGCCGAACAGGCCATGAAGGGTGATACATCTCCAACGTATCTATAATTTTTGATTGCTCCATGTTATATTATCTATTGTTTTGGATGTTTATGGTCTTTATTATACACTTCTATATCATTTTTTGGGACTAACCTATTAACCCAGAGCCCAGTGCCAGTTTCTGTTTTTGCCTTGTTTTAGGGTTTCGAAGAAAAGGAAAATCAAACGGAGTCCAATTGACCTGAAACTTCATGGAACTTATTTTTGGATCAGAAGAAGCCCAGAAGACTTGAAGTGCATGTAAGGGAAGCTTCCTGGAGGCCATGAGGTAGGGGCGCGCGCCTACCCCCTCTGGGCGTGCCCTCCACCCTCGTGGGCCCCTCGTGGCCCCCCTGACGTACTTCTTCCGCCTATATATCTCCATATACCCTAAAAACATCCGGGAGCACAATAGATCGGGAGTTCCGCCGCCAGAAGCCTCCGTGGCCACCGAAAGCCAATCTAGACCCGTTCCGACACCCTTCCGGATGGGGAATCCTTCTCCGGTGGCCATCTTCATCATCCCGACGCTCCCCATGACGAGGAGGGAGTAGTCCACCCTCGGGGCTGCGGGTATGTAGCAGTAGCTACGTGTTTGATCTCTCTCTCTCTCTCTCTCGTGTTCTTGATTTGGCATGATCTTGATGTATTGCGAGCTTTGCTATTATAGTTGGATCTTATGTTTCTCCTCCCCCTCTACTCTCTTGTAATGGATTGAGTTTCCCGTTTGAAGTTATCTTATCAGATTGAGTCTTTAAAGATTTGAGAACACTTGATGTATGTCTTGCCGTGCGTATCTATGGTGACAATGGGATACCACGGGATTGACTTGATGTATGTTTTGGTGATCAATTTGCGGGTTCCACCCATGACCTATGCATAGGGGTTGGCACACGTTTTCGTTGTGATTCTCCGGTAGAAACTCTGGAGCACTCTTTGAGTTCCTATGTGTTGGTTGAATAAATGAATCTGAGATTGTGTGATGCATATCGTATAATCATACCGACGGATACTTGAGGTGACATTGGAGTATCTAGGTGACATTAGGGTTTTGGTTGATTTGTGTCTTATGGTGTTATTCTAGTATGAACTCTAGGGCTGTTTGTGACACGTATAGGAATAGCCCAACGGATTGATCGGAAAGAATAACTTTGAGGTGGTTTCGTACCCTACCATAATCTCTTCGTCCGTTCTCCGCTATCAGTGACTTTGGAGTGACTCTTTGTTGCATGTTGAGGGATAGTTATGTGATCCAATTATGATATTATTGTTGAGGGAACTTACAATAGCGAAAGTATGAACCCTATGCCTTGTTTCCTATCATTGCAATACCGTTTATGCTCACTTTTATCACTTGCCACCTTGCTGTTTTTATATTTTCATATTACCAAAACTATTATCTACTATCCATATACCACTTGTATCACCATCTCTTCACCGAACTAGTGCACCTATACAATTTACCATTGTATTGGGTGTGTTGGGGACACAAGAGACTCTTTGTTATTTGGTTGCAGGGTTGCTTGAGAGAGACCATCTTCATCCTACGCCTCCTACGGATTGATAAACCTTAGGTCATCCACTTGAGGGAAATTTTCTACTGTCCTACAAACCTCTACACTTGGAGGCCCAACAAAGTCTACAAGAAGAAGGTTGTGTAGTAGACATCAAAGGGCCTCATAGTCCGTATGTGGCCTGGCGAGCCCTTGCCGGGCAGCTACTTTGGCCTGGTGAGGCGGCTTGTGAATGCCTGCCCACGGCTTGAAGTCATAAAGTGGTCCGTCTGCATTGAGGGTGCGCGCAGGGCTTTTGCCCGAGCGAAAGTGCACTGGGCGAAGTTGGACGCCGAGAAGCTGGTGAAGGAGGGGCCGCTGGAGGGCAAGGAGCACCGCCGCCCCGAAAAGTATTATGACAGCGTCCTGAAGGGTGCCCGCTTTGTGGCAGAGGAATGTTCTAAGGATTTAATTTTTGAATGAATGTACTCATGTGATCTTGTAATATGAAAACGAGTTCATGTGTGCTATATAACGCTTGTTGATTTAAAATATTACCTTCTGTGCGGCCGTTTATAAAGTCTGAGAGTTGGCTAGTCGTCGGCTTCTGCCCCCATGTAGCTAGTACTGAGGTTTTCGGGATAAATCTGATCACTCTTTATCCTAGTTTTGGGTCCTTCGAAGGAGGTGTTCAGCACAACGAACCAAGCGATCGGACTATAAAGCTTTATCACTCTCACATAGCCATAGAAGTCTACAATTTTAAATTTTGGCAAAGCCCCTTGTATTCGGAAGGCCGAAATTGGGGTGCTATGAACGTCTAAATCGGACAAGGCCGACTCCTCGCCTGAAGCGGAAAAAATCTTTAGGGATTTGGGACCTCTCGAACAGCGACCAGCTCTCGCCGCATCATGACAGTCAGTTTTCGGCTTTCTCTACTGAGGTGCTCATCCGGAAGAACCGGGACACAATCGTGGTAGTTCTCCTAGTGCTACCTTAGCCGATATAGTGGAACGTAAGGCACCAAAACATGGGAGCCGGGCAAACCCAACTATTGACCCAAGACATGATTCAGAGCTGATGCATATAATGCTATAAGTTTGGGATGCCGCAATGTCGAAAGTGTTCGGACTTTTCTTGCCATGTGATGGGGTACACTGAAGCCCCTGGCGTACTGAACGTACCATATTGTACGGGAGCAACTTGTCGTGAATAAACAAACAAGGAGAAAAGAAAATAAGAAAATGAAGAAATGTAATAATGAGCTGACACTGTGCACTGTTATTTAGAGGATAGGTCAAAGCGTATGTGTATAAGTAGTACAATAAGCAAAAATAGGACTATCTGACATGTCTGATCCAAGGGCGAGCTGCGTGCGGATATGTAAATGTAACACCCACGATGCGGCTATATCTCCCACATGTCGGAGCATGACTTAGAAGCATAACCGTATGGTACGCATGTCGCAAGAGGGGTGATCTTTACACATCCCATGTACTAAATAAGAAAGGGATAAAGAGGTGGCTTACAATCGCCACTTCAAACAATACATAAAAATCATACATCATCTAGAATACAATCAAGGTCCGACTACGGAACCAAAATAAAGAAAGACAACCCCAAATGCTAGATCCCCGATCGCCCCAACTGGGCTCCACTACTCATCGACCGGAAAAGAAACAAAAACGATGAACAAGATCTTCATCGAGCTTCCACTTGAGCTCGGTTGCGTCATCTGCACTGGTATCATTGGCACCTGCAACTGTTTGGAAGTATCTGTGAGCCACGAGGACTCAGCAATCTCACACCCGCGAGATCAAGACTATTTAAGCTTATGGGTAGGAAAGGGGTAGTAAGGTGGAGCTGCAGCAAGCACTAGCATATATGGTGGCTAACATACACAAATAAGAGCGAGAAGAGAAGCAACGCAATGGTCGTGAACTAGAAGTGATCAGGAAGTGATCCTGAAACTACTAACGTTCAAGCATAACAGAAGAACCGTGTTCACTTCCCGGACTTCGCCAAAAAGAGACCATCACGGCTACACACGTGGTTGATGCATTTTTAATTAAGTTAAGTGTCAAGTTCTCTATAACCGGACATTAACTAATTCCCATCTGCCACATAACCGTGGGCACGGCTTTCGAAAGTTCATAACCCTGCAGGGGTGTCCCAACTTAGCCCATCACAAGCTCTCACGGTCAACGAAGGATATTCCTTCTCCCAGGATGACCCGATCAGACTCGGAATCCTGGCTACAAGAATTTTCGACAATGGTAAAAGAAGCCCAGCAAAGCCGCCCGATGTGCCAACAAATCCTGATAGGAGTCGCACGTATCTCGTTCTCAGGGCACACCGGATGAGTCATCCTACGAGTAAAACCAAACCTCAACTTTCCCCGAGGTGGCCCCGCAGTCTACTCATTTCGGACCAACACTCAGAGGAGCACTAGCCCGGGGGGGGGTTAAAATAAAGATGACCCTTGAGTCTGCAGATCCCAAGGGAAGGGGTATATGGTGGTAGGTAGGAAAATGGTAAAACCAAGGTTTGGCCTTGCTGGAGAAGTTTTATTCAAAGCGAACTGTCAAGGGGTTCCCATTATCACCCAACCGCGTAAGGAACGCAAAATAAAATAACATAACACCGGTATGACGGAAACTAGGGCGACAAGAGTGGAACAAAACACCAGGCATAAGGCCGAGCCTTCCACTCTTTACCAAGTATATAGGTGCATTAAAGTAAATAAGATATAGTAATGATATCCCAACAACATCCATGTTCCCACAAGGAACAAACTTCATCTTCACCTGCAACTAACAACGCTATAAGAGGGCTGAGCAAAGCGGTGACATCGCCAAACAACGGTTTGCTAGGAAAGGTGGGTTAGAGGCTTGACATGGCAATATGGGAGGCGTGATATAGCAAGTGGTAGGCATCGCGGCATAGCAAAAGAGTGAGCAACTAGCAGGCAAAGATAGAAGTGATTTCGAGGGTATGGTCATCTTGCCTGAAATCCCGCAAGGAAGAAGAACGAGTCCATGAAGAAGACAAAGGGACGTAGTCGAACGGATCATCACAAACGCGACGTTATCAGAACTTACCCGAAGAAGCAACACCGGAAAGGAGCAAACAACATAGTAAACAACCATCACAAAAACATGGCATGATGCGCAAACAAGTATGATGCACGTCCGGTTTAACGATTCATGGCATGGAAAAATGCAACAAACAAAACTACAAATTAACTAGAGCTCAATATGCAACGAGTTGCATATTGACGAAGCACCACATGACTTATTTAGTTCACTCCCGGTTAGGTACCCAACAATATTAAATGTTGTTAAACATGGCAAGAGGTGAAGCATATGAAAACTACCTATCTAGGCAAGTTTAAATGAGGCCGGAACAACGAACAACAATTCTGGAAACTCCTCATGTGCATATATTAGGTTTGCTACTGTTCTGCCCTAAACACAATTTTAGGGTTGTTAAACATGCAAGGAAAATGAACCAAGTTAAACTAGGAATTTTTCTACCCCATTTACATATAAAGATTATTTACAAAGGAGCTACGGTTATTAAGTTATGAAATAAATCATTTTAACATGGCATTTGAGCAAATTTAAACAAACAGCAATTTAAACATTTTTAACATGGATGAAAGTGGTATATTATGAAACTAGGCAAAATTCTAAGCAAGTTACACATATAAAACATTTTAATATGATGCATGGTTGATGAGTTATTAAATGCATGAACACTAGGGACCTTTCTGTAAAATGATGTTCTCTGGAATAATTACTAAAGCCGTCCAGACGAAAAAAACATTACACGGGCCGAATCTGCAACAGGTCAACGGGCTAGCGGGGCTGCTGGTTGTTCACCATGGGCTCGGCCCAGAGCAGAGGAGAGCTAGGGCTGGGTCACGGCTTGGAGTGGGCGCGGTCACACGAGCGCTGGGTCAACGTGAGCTCTCTAGTCAGAGCTGCTCGATGCAGAAGAGTCATCGCTTGTCTCCCTCGCTCGAACAGAGGGAGGCGGCGCTGGGGACTTGCGGAGGGGCCGGCAGGCACGGCAAGCGGTAGGTCGGCGAGGTGGCGAGCGGATCCCGACGGTGCCACGCCGAACAGAGGCCGATGGAGGCAGATCCGGCGACGGCTTGCGGTTGGTGCAGCCATGGCAGGGAACAGCGGAGATACTGCTGGTGGAGGTGGATCGAGGAGGGGATGGATTCGAAGGGAGCCATGGGAGGGCTCTGGTTGGTGGGGATTGATGGATTGGGCAGGGGAGAATGAGAGGATCCCGAGGTGGGAAATGAGTGGGGCGACGGCGGTTGGGAGGATCCCTAAAAATTAGGGATTTGGTCTCGGGTTAGGCTAAAATATATAGCGAGTGGTAAGGTTAGGGGCTACTCGAGCCCTCCGATCGCAAATAGGATGGATGAGAAATAAATAGGTAGGGAGTTCATGAAAAGAAAAACGGTGATGTTTTGTAGATGTTTGGGGATGATCCGGACCCATCGGTGACGACTGTCCGGGTCGGGTCCGGGACAGCATTTCGGACGCGCGCGCGGGGAGGGCCGCGGGCTGACGAGAGAGGTTAGGTTGGGCCTGGTGGTAGGTAGTGGACTGTGGAGAAGGTCTCAGGCTGAGAGAAGAGAAGAGAGACAGAGACCCGACAATAGTTTCCGGAGACCCAAAACGTCCGATGATTAGACCGACTATAATGCCGCTATGGTTATCCGTTGGGGCGTCAAACGGACTCCGAATGCGATGAAATTTGGCAGTCGGTCTACTGACAACAAAACAACACCGCACGCCAACTTTCAACCCATTCTGAGAACATTTTTCGGCCACTTACAAAATAATATTTCGGACATGCCGCGGGCGCGTGCAAGTGTGTCTGGGCTCAGAACGGACAACGGAGAGAAACGGGGAGACCTGGATGGATGCAAGTTTTTAAAACATGATGATGCAATGCACATGATGACATCATAAAATGCAACACGCAAGCGAATGACATGGCATAGACAACGAATAACTGGAAGACACCTGGCGCATCGGTCTCGGGGCGTCACAACACTCCACCACTACAAGAGGATCTCGTCCCGAGATCTAGAATGGCACTGGAGAGAAGCGGAAGAGGAAGGGAGGAGGTAAAACTAAGTTGCTTCTTTGACAAACGATTTAAACCAAAGCACCTTGTGAGGTTGGACAAATTGAAAGAAAGAATACAACGAAGATGACCAAAGTTGAAAACACTCCGATTGAAAAGAGAAACACGGAACATTACTAGAACCTTGTAGGTTGCAAGGTATAAGAAGAGGGTTGCAATGGACAATAAGTACATGCAAGCACTCCGGTAGGAATGAAATGTACAAGGAACGATAAGGATCAATTACGATAACACTCCGGTTGGAAAAGGAAGGCATAGAATATGATCTTGATAAAATGAGAGGATACTTGATGAAATCAACAACACACTTCCTCCGGAACAAATATAAGAATGGAATCAAAAGAAGAGAGGAGAAAACAACATCTTCTACCTCAAATGAGCTTGAAAAAGCATCTTTAGGAGAAGGGTCGAATGGAGTTGTTGGAAAAATCAACAATGAAAAGAGTAAGCTTGTTGTGGGATTATGGAGAACATCTCGAAAAAAACTTGAGGTGAAAATCTGCCGCTAACGGAAATAATGGATTTGGATTGATATGAACAAGGAGACGAGAAACTATTTCACCGGGAGGATAAAAGAAGAGCTTGGGTCATTTATAAATACCATAAATAGAAACAATCCTTAGGGAAGGCTTTTAGGTGAAATATAACCCAAGATAACTCCAATGAAGAGATTGATTGGTTGCAAAGGATCTCAAGAACGAATTAAAAATGATGGGTTTAAAATATGTCATTCCGGACAACTTGTGAATCATGAAACACGAAGGGAAATTGTCAACAATGACATAACGCCACATCAAAAGATGAGATAAGAAAGAATTGCACTTTGGAATGCAGGAAGAATAATACTTGAACTCCTCAAAACAAACATGTGTTGAGCACCACGTTCATTTTAGAGTAAAGCTTGGCGGATCATAACTTCGAGAGAAAAAAATCCAGAGGACAATTGAAGAATAAAAGAAACCCTTAACGAACCATCATGTTGAGTCTTTGTGAGAACTCCGGTAATAAAAGAATGATTAATTGAAAGGAAAGAGAAGTTGAGAACACAAGGTGAAGCCTTGTAATGATTTAGATGGATCTTCGTGGTGATAATGTGGAAAACTTGGCACTCCGGAAAAGAAAAGACATAGCATCTCGGACCGAGAATGTGATATGATGAACAACTCCGGGAAGAAGAAACTAGATCACTTGGATGAAACAATAATAAGAATTACGTTATGCGTATCCTTCACCAATTTAGATTGATGACAAGCACGGATTTGGCATACTACTTATTCTCGTAGACAGGATTAAGATAGATATTGCGCAAACTTGGGAAGGTGTTCAATGAACCACCAGTAGGATTGAAACAATGAATAAATTGATATGATAACGAAGGAAAAGAAATCTTGCATGAACCACCATAAGAATTAAAATGAACGTAGCACAGGCACAATTCACCGGGAAGAATTAGAGAACGAATGAAGAGACTTGAGGGAAATTTAGATACAAGAGAACGAAGAGATCATGAACTGATTAGAGGATATTTGAGCGATGCACCGGTAAGATTTGGAGAACAAGCGCTGAAAGCTGAGAATGAATAATTTCTTCTGAAGTGATAGCCTTCAGAGGAAAGAAATGAAAACAACTCATGAAATGCTCCAGATGGATGGAAGAATTCTCACAATCAAAAACAATTATGAGAGGATGGCATAAGGCTAGAACCATGAATCGTCGAGAGAACAGACCAAGATGTAGAGGAAACACTTCTTCGGTCTTCAAATCCGAGAATGACAATGAGAAACACCACCAAAAATTGTTGAGATACTCCTGGAATGAAAATGAGAAAGGTTGAACCAACGATGAAAAAAATTTGAAAGATCTTAGGGAAAGACATTTGACTGATGATGATTCATTCTTACATCAAACTTTGAAAAAAAATCGAGAGATAGCTCCGAGAAAATTAGAAGAGTCAGGTAAGATCCTGGGAAAAGACCTGTAGGTTAGGGCCCACTCAAAAGATACATCGTTGAACAATTTGAAGAGAGATTGCACCGGTTGAATAAAATAGCTTGAATGAGATAACAACCTCGAGATATCTTGAACGGATTAGGAATGAAAACATGTATCTCCTGAGATATCTTCAGCACTCTGGAACAAAAGAATAGCAAGAGGTGAATGATTAGGGGTGCACCGGCATGAGAAAACATTTGAAACGAGGAAAGGGATATGATCAACAAAGCTTGAATTGAATCCACCAGAGAAGATAAAAGAAACGAAGAATGATGAACTTGAAGCTCCGTTAGTATCTTCTTGAGAATCACCGGATAAGAACATTGACGGAAAAGAATGGAGAGACTTCCCATGAATAAAATGGATAGTAGATTTAGAAATCTGATTCCTTGAAGGAAAAGGGTGGGAGGGCGAGAAAAACAAAGACAACTTGGGACGAATGGAACAAACACCTTTGAGAATACTTAGAGTTGATCTTGCGAATGTTGAAATGATCAGATCCACTTGAAGGAAAACACACCGGTTGAAAAGGAGTGACATGATAATCTCAATTATCATGAAGGATTAGCATCCACATAGAAATATAAGAACACTGCTTAGAAAAAGTATGGAATCAACACTTGACATTGAAGCAACTCGAATACCACAACTCAAAACAAAACAAAGGATTGGCCTAGAAAATAAGCCGGAACGAACATATGATAGAGATTTCATCCGAAGTTTTCATGGTGGGGCCCACACAGGTTCGATCGTACAACACCATCATGTACAAGGCAGTGCACATGACATACGAAGCGTCCCCGAGTCAGCATAGCCAAGGACTCTTTAAGACACAAAGAGACCACTGTAAAACAAACCGTGGATAGGTGGACCACTAGACGTCGAACCCCAATTTCATATCATACATCTGTCAGAAATATATCCTAGGAGCTACTTGAATTCCCAGTTATAAACTCCCGAAACTTTATGGCTATGCAATCAGGTGTTGGGGATACAGGGGAAGCATAATATATCACCTAAAACTAGCAAATCCTACATCCAGTTATATCCATCCTTCAACACATAACCAAGAAACCTTCAGAAATCATTTACCTCAACCTTCGAAAAGCATCCGTTATACGAGTTATGGCAATACTCCCAAACTCCCGCCCTAGTACTGGGTGGCGTCGAGGTTATGTCACCAACAATGGCATAAAAGAGATTTTCGATGTCGGCGAACTGAGGTATTCCAGAACCTCAACGATAAAATTGTGACGACAACACCTCACAGCTCAACTCCCCGGGACACTGCCACAACCCGTAAATGTTAGGAGGCACCAAGAACAATGTTCTCATCACAAAACCATTGGAACGATTCCAAGATACCCGCGTGATCCTAAAAAAAATTCATGAAATTTGAGAAGAGAAGAGTCAAAACTCTACGCCAGGTGGCCTCACCAGAGCGACGAAGGGACTGAGGAGTAAAAAGAATCCTACTCTCTGATATATATAATCCTATAAGACTGAAAACATTTTTCTAGACTCAACAACGCCAGCAATTCGATCAAGCAGGGGGCTCCTAAGTCGGGGAAGGCTCTGATTACTAACTTGTAACACCCACGATGCGGCTATATCTCCCACGTGTCAGAGCACGACTTAGAGGCATAACTGCATGGTAGGCATGTTGCAAGAGGGGTAATCTTTACACATCCCATGTACTGAATAAGAAAGGGATAAAGAGTTGGCTTACAATCACCACTTCAAACAATACATAAAAATCATACATCATCCAGAATACAATCAAGGGCCGACTACGGATCCAAAATAAAGAAAGGCAACCCAAATGCTAGATCCCCGATCGCCCCAACTGGGTTCCACTACTGATCGACCGGAAAAGAAACAAAAACAATGAAAAAGATCTTCATCGAGCTCCCACTTGAGCTTGGTTGTGTCATCTGCACTGGTATAATTGGCACCTGCAACTGTTTGGAAGTATCTGTGAGCCACGAGGACTCAGCAATCTCACACCCGCGAGATCAAGACTATTTAAGCTTATGGGTAGGAAAGGGGTAGTAAGGTGGAGCTGCAGCAAGCACTAGCATATATGGTGGCTAACATACGCAAATAAGAGCGAGAAGAGAAGCAACGCAGCGGTCGTGAACTAGAAGTGATCAAGAAGTGATCCTGAAACTACTTACGTTCAAGCATAACACAAGAACCGTGTTCACTTCCCGGACTCCGCCAAAAAGAGACCATCATGGCTACACACGCGGTTGATGCATTTTTAATTAAGTTAAGTGTCAATTCTCTACAACCGGACATTAAAAAATTCCCATCTGCCACATAATCGCAGGCATGGCTTTCGAAATTTCATAACCCTGCAGGGGTGTCCCAACTTAGCCCATCACAAGCTCTCACGGTCAACGAGGGATATTCCTTCTCCCAGGACGACCCGATCAGACTCGGAATCCCGGTTACAAGACTTTTCGAAAATGGTAAAACAAGCCCAGCAAAGCCGCCCGTTGTGCCGAGGAATCCCGATAGGAGCCACACGTATCTCATTCTCAGGGCACACCGGATGAGACATCTATCGGCGTTCTGGGAACGGGGGTCCCCAGACTTGCCTGCCTGCGGCCTACGGCGTGGCTCGAATGGGGGTCCAACACGGTCCATCTTCATCAAGCACAAGACTCAAGACCCTCGCGAGGGGCCAAGCCTCGCGAGGTGGACAACACGGCGCATCCTCAGGCGCAGCCTCCTGAGGCTGGCTCGCGAGGAGCCGGAGAAATCAAGGCGGGGTACCTCGCGAGGTGCCACTGACGCAAGCCATGACGATCGAGGGCGCCAGGCAGGCGCCAGCGCGCGCAGCATCCTTCTTTCCTCTTTGGTGCAAAGGGGGCAAGCGCAGCCGCGGAGTACCGAGGCATCAGGCAAAGGTTGCCGTTTCGGTGCAACAAGACCAGGACCAAGCGGATTACAAGACGGAGGTCACCATGGAGCCCAGCGCGGCGTCACCGCACAGCCTTTCGCAGGCGAAGACCACCTTTTGTCAGGATAGATGTACTTGCTGTCCCCCTTCAAATTAGCCCGCCATTGTTGGCTCCCTTCCCGCTTGATATTTGGGAAGAGGACCAGGGCCCCTATAAATAGGACCAGCCGCCCACATAGCAAGGGGTTCGGTTCGGGCAGTTAGCGGATCGAAGATCGGAAATCAGAGAGAAAGAGAGAGAGAGAAGGGCGACTGAACTCCTCCTAGCAGTTCATCGCCCCAGCCAAGAACAGACCCTCGCGAGGCTGTTCTTCCTTGTATTGTTCATCATCACCAGCCCCAAGAGGCAATCCATCCACCACACACTGGAGTAGGGTATTACACCACAATGGTGGCCCGAACCAGTATAAATCTTGTGTCTCTTGTGTGATCCTTTTAGTAGTTTAGATCTTTGCGAGGCGGGGAGGTTGAGGACGTGATTTCTGCGCGCACCCCAGTGTTCGAACCTTAAGGGTCTGCCGGAACCCGAGATCCGACATTTGGCGCGCTAGGTAGGGGTGCGCCAGAATTTGTCTTCCACCACTCCGTTCTCCTCCGACCGTCGCATCCATGTCCGACGCTCGTCGGGCCCGCGCCGAGCATCGGGCCGCCATCGCTTCTCGCGTCGCTCAGACGGCCGCCATTGGTGGGCGTCCTCGTCGTTCCCCGTTGCCCGCTGTCAACGCCTCCACCGGCCCGGCGGGGGGCGAGCAGCAGGCATCATCTCAGCACCCGTCCGTGCGGCAAGACGGCCGCACCGCTACTCCATCACTCGCTCCAGCTGATTCTTCGTCCCGCGCGCTCCGCGCACCCTTGGACGCTCGGGCTGTGCTCCTCGTGGCAAACGAGCTCCTGCGCTACCGTCCCATCGACGACGTCTACGAAGAATGGCTCGACCACGTCGCCGAGCTTGTCCGCGCCGCAGGGGGCTCTTCCGCGCCGTCTGTCCCTCTGCGCCGCACTCGGCCCCGCGCGGGCAACGAAGCTCCAGAGGTGCACCAGCCGCCTCGCCTCCAAGAAGATGCCATGGCTCCAAGGCGCTTGGCCCCTGGGCGGAACCTGCTCTGTCAGGCGTCAGCGCAGCGAGAGCGGAGCTGCCAAGAAGTTCCTCGCCCGCAAGGGGCTGCCAGGGCGCTCCCTGCTCCGGCACGCCGCGACCCTGCTCCAGCTCCGGCGCGCCAAGACCTCGCCCTGCTCTTAGCTGCAGCGCGTGGGGACCCTCAAGACCATGCTCTCCACCAACTGAGGCCTTTTGTGGCCACCGTGGGCTGCCACGCCTACACCACTGAGCTGCATAGCATCGCGTGGCCCGGCAAGTTCAAGCCCAACCTGCCTCCTTGCTACGACGACACGACTAATCCCGCGGAGTTCCTCCAGCTCTACAAGCTGGGCATTGAGGCTGCCGGCGGGGATGAAAAGGTCATGGCGAACTGGTTCCCCATGGCGCTCAAGGAAGGAGCTCGAACCTGGCTCCTGAATCTGGCTCCTGGCATGATCTCCTCCTGGGACCAGATGCGCGCCCGCTTCATCGCTAACTTCCAAGGTACTCGCGACCGGCCGCCCGCCATGAGCGACATGCGCCGCATCAAGCAACAACCCGGAGAGACCCTGCAAAAGTACATTCAGCGCTTCAACAGCGCGTGCCTCAAGATCCCCAAGGTGTCCGAGGAGGCCATCATCTCTGCCTTCTCCGACAGCGTGCGCGACATCAAGATGAAGGAGGAGCTGGCGATGCACGAAGACCTCTGCACCTCCCTGGAGCTGTTCAACTTGGCGAACAAGTGTGTCAGGGCTGAGGAGGGACGTCTCTCCCTCCTCGAGCTGCCTGCCGCAAACCCAGAAGAGAAGAAGCCCAAAGCCAAGGACGCGAAGCGCAAGGGGGTTGCCGTACTCGCGGCAGAACCAGACACAAAGCGGGGCAAGGATCTGCCCGAACCATCCAGAGGCAGCCGGTACTGCGTGTACCACGACCTCCACACCCACAACATGAACGAATGTCAAGAACTCCGAGCCGTGTGAGAAGGAAGGATCGGCCGTCGCCCTGACTGTGCTGACCGGGGCTACGGCCGAGGAGGAGGAAGAAACCCAGGACGCTGGGAAGATCGCGGCCCGCGCCAGGGGTGGCACGACCAGCCTCGCGAGGACCGCTGGCGGGACCTGCCTCGCGAGGGAGACTGGAGGGATCAGCCTCGTGAGGACCGCCCTCATGGCAACGCAGGCCTACCTCCTCTGCCGCCTCCACCAAGAAGGAACGAAGACCGCCATCAAGACGAGGGGGCTGGGGGCTTCCAGGAGCCGCACGCAATCGCCTGCATCCTGGGCGGAGCTCAAGCCCCAGCCTCTCAACGTATCTTCAAGCAGTTTGCCCGCAAAGTGAATGCAGTTCTCCCCAAGCTCGAAGCAACGCGCCCCCTCAGGTGGTCGGCGTGCCCCATCATGTTCAGCTCGGCAGACCAGCTCAAGTGCGCGGCCACGGCAGGAGTCCTCCCGATGCTCTGCTCCCCAGTCATCAGCAACGGGCTGGTCACCAAGACCCTCATCGATGGCGGGGCAGGGCTCAACGTCCTGTCCGTGGAAACATTCAACAACCTCCAACTGCCCTATGACCAGCTTCAGCCAACCAAGCCTTTCTCCGGGATCACTGACGGTTCCACAGTCCCGATCGGGCAGGTCCGCCTCCCTGTCACCTTCGGGGCCCGCATCAACTACCGCACCGAGCTCATCGACTTCGACGTCGCCCACATCCACCTGCCGTATAAGGCCATCCTCGGGTACCCAGCGCTGGCCAAGTTCATGGCTGCGACTCACCACGGCTACAATGTGCTCAAGATGCCAGGAAGTGGCGGCGTCATCACGGTGCCCTGTGAAGAGAAGGATGCAGTGTGTTCCTTGGAGCGGGCCTATCAGGCCGCGTCGCTAGAAGACCCAGATGGCAGAAGCAGGAGGCTTCCTGAGACCACCCCCAAGAAGAAGACATCGTCAGGCTCGGCCCCTCAGGAGGCAGGCCCCTCAGGGCCCGCGTCTGCCCAGGGGGACCCTCCTTCCATCGCATAGGAAAGCACGCCCGGCGCCCTCCTCAGGCAGGGCTCGGGGCTCTCACCTGTAGGGCCACCGACCTAGCTAGGGTCATGAGGGAGGCGCTTGGGCACCATGTGGAGGCGTGCTTCGCAGCACGTTTCCCCCGGGAAGGAGTCATGCCAGGAAGGTCAGACCAGCAAGAGTTCGTTGACAAGGCCATTCAAGAACTACAGGAGTCAAGGATCATGAGAGGTTGCCGCCGCCAGCCAGCTGTGGCCCCACATCCAGGCGAGGATGGTGGGCTGCGCGTCTGCGTCGACGTACCAGGGCTCAATCAGATCGCCACAGCTATGTTCGCATGCCTCATGGCCTGCCGAGCATGGCTGCGGCGTACCAGCGCCTCATGAGGGGTATCGTGGAGGCTCAGGAAGACAGGCGTTCCGCGGCCTTGGCGGACATGGAGGCAGCTCGCGAGGAGTCACCAGCGCCTCCGGAGCCTCCCGAGGCCTCGGGGCCTGGGGGCTCGTGAGGATAGGCTTCTGCAGCCCGTCAAGTCTGCTGCACCAACGCCACTACGCCGACGACATCCTCAGGTGACATCTTTCAAGTCCTGTTCTCAGCTGGGAGCACCCTCCCAGGGTTGCATCACTCCCAGGCCGCGTGGGTCCATCCCCGCGGCGTGTATCTGCATTTACCTTTCGGTCGTTAGTTTGCCTTGTTGGGGGCGCCCCTCGGGCTGCATCATCCCCAAGCCGCTCGGGCCAGACCAGCGGCATGTATCTCCCTAGCGTTTATTTCCAACTATGCATTTGCCTATCACGCTTGATTGCATGATGCCCGTCCGCGGCATCCCTTCTTCTCCATGTCGACTACTTGTAAGTTAAAGGGGGGGTGCCTGAGCATCGCGACTCAGGGCTCTTACTGGCTCTCCAGCCCTCACCCTCTAGCCTTGTCCACGGCATCGCGACCTGGCATACCAGCGACAGCTGAGACAAGCTCGAGGGCCGGGACCCGAGGACGTAGAGTACCGGCATCTAACCAAATTTTGCAGGACGCATCTCAAGATACGGCCCAGTGCCGGGCGCAACCCGCCCAGAGGTAGGGCCTCGTGAGTCCCGCGCTGGCTCACGGGTGCCCAGATACACCTCACCTAGCTCTACCGTGCCGGTCACGTGTCAGGGCGGGGCTGTATACGCCCCGGGGGCTCCTCCCGGAGGGGAGCCCCCTCCCACGTACCAGTGGAAGCACCATGCTCCGCGCTGGCTGACGACACTGCCGAGGCATGGCTATGCCCGTACACATACGGAAGCGCTATGCTCCGCGTTGGTGATAAACAACTGGGGGTGGCCTCCGGGCCGCATTAAGCTCAGGGAGCCCAGAGCTCAGTGGCTGGCCCCATCGCAATGCCTCCCCTCGGGAGTGCCGCGCAAGGGGGCTGGGCACGGGGGCTACGGCTGGATCACGCCCAGACGTACGCCGCCCAGCCAGGCCCCTCGGGCCTGGTTCGTCGCGCGTCTCTCCCCGAGCGGAGCCAAGGTATGAAGGCCATTTGCGCATCAACGGGGACTCCTGAGCATCGCGACTCAGGGGCCTAACTGGTCCCGTAGCCCCTCACTCCTTAGTTCCAAAAGGCTATGCTGGGTGAGGTACGCGCGGGGCCGGGCTCTGCAGACGTAGAACGGTAGCCATGCTTACATCTCGCCTCATCACCCGCTGTTCGCGCGTCAAGGGGGACTTCTGAGCATCGCGACTCAGGAGCCTAACTGGCTCCGTAGCCCCTCAATCCTTAGTTCCGAAAGGCTATGCTGGGTCAGGTACGCGCGGGGCCAGGCTCTGCAGACGTAGAACGGAAGACACGCCTACATCACGCTTCCCTACTTGTTGTTCGTGCGCCAAGGGGGACTCCTGAGCATCGCGACTCAGGAGCCTAACTTGTCACGTGGCCCCTCACTCCTTTGGTCCCGTCCTGGTTTCCGGTCGGGGCTAATGCTGGGTGAGGCATGCGTGGGGCCAGGCTCTACTAGCGTAGAACACAAGCAAGTAGGGAAGAAAAGCATAAAATCCAAGGAACTTAAAAGCAAATATTACAGTCTATACTGTCATCTCAATACCAAAGGCAAGTTTAAATGCCTCCCCGAGGCGTGGTACATGTGCAGGAATCGAAAGGAGAACAGGAATGGAACGGAGTCACTTGTCGGTGGCGAAGCTGTGCGGAGCGGCTTCGCCTCATGGAGCGGCGGGGCCGGCAGCGCCTTGCCTTCGCTTGGTGCTGAAGGCCCGGAACTTCTCCAGCAGTGCCTCCGTGCGCCCCTTCACGGTTTCGACAGCGGCGGCAGCACCCTCGCCGCTCACCGGTTCCAGCAGGCCGTCGAGGTCGGCGTTGGGATCACGAAGGTAGACGTGGGCGAAGACCCGCGTCAGCGCAGCAGAAGACCAGACATGCGCCTCGGCCTCAGCCGCAGGGCCGATGCCAAGGGCGACATCCCCAAGAGCCTTAACCAGGACGGGAAGCAGCTTGGCGGGGCCGTCCTCGTCACCAGCTAGTGGGCTGTCCAGGCCGCTCTCGTAAAGCATCTTCAGAGAAGCGTGGGCGTCCTTCTCCATGTCTGCGAAGGCCTCGCGTTCCTCGGCGAGGACCTGAGCCTTGGCGTCCAGCTCGGCCTTCTTCACCTCCAGCTCCTTCTTCAACGCGCCTAAGTGGTCGCGGCGCTTCTTGAGCTTGGCCTCCTGGTACAAGAGTGCCGCCTCATGCGCCTTCGCCCCCTTCTCCAGCTCTTGGCGCAGGCGGGCCTCCTCCGCAAGCTGGCCCCGCAGGCCTTGCAGCTCGTCCTCCAGCTCCTTGCAACGGTCGTGGACTTCGACCACCTCTCCCAGGGCCGTGTCACGAGCAGCCTTCGCCTCGAGGAAGGCCTCCCTCTCTCCGTCACAGGCCGTTCAGGCCTGAACCAGCGCCGCCCGAATCGAAGCATCAGAGCGAATCCACCCCGAAGCCAGTTCCAGGCGCCCGGCCACCACGCGAGGGTCGGCGCCGAGAAGGTCCTGCCGCAGCCGGTCCAGTTCAGCCAGCTCCAAGATGGAAGAAGAAGACGGAGTAGCATCGGCACACTCCAGAACAACAGGAGGAGCCGAGGAAGCAACGGTCACCGGAATGGGAGGAGGAAGTAGCGGCGGCGAGGCCGCAGTGTCCTGAAGCAGAGTCCACTATGCCTCCGCAGCCATAGCAGCGGCGCCAGACGAGGGCACCTCCGGAGTCACTTGGGCCGTGGGGGCTGAGCTCGCCCCGGCCAGCTCAGCCAAACCTCGCAAGGATGCGCGGGCAGGAGAGGCCCGTGCGTCATGATCTCGCCCCCCTGCAGGCGAAGGCGTCGCCGCACGTGGGACCTCAGGAGCTCCCTTCGGCTTCTTCGCTGCGGGCGCCCGCTTGTTCAAGAGAAGCAATCATCAAGCCTCGTCGGCGGGATGAGAAACAAAAGATCAAGGATCAAGCACTTACGGGTCTTCACCGGTGAGCTCGGGCAGCCTCCGGCCTAACTTGAAGCCTGACAGCCGGCTGGAAGGGTTGACCCCAGAAGCAGGAGGCGCGTCCACGGTTCGCCCCGGAGTCAGGACGGACCCGCGGGAGATCAGCGCAGTCCTGTCCTTCTTCGAAATTGGAGGCGAGCTCCCGGTGCCCAGCACATCATCATCATCGTCATCATCATCATCATCATCACTCGGCGAAAGGCGGAGAGTATGGGGCAAGCACCGAGGGAGGGGAGCCCTGGACTCTTCGTCGGTCGCCCCAGAGTCGGGCCCCTCTCCCCGCTCCTCTTCGCCCTCCTCCTCATCGCTGGAGTCGCCGGAGGGCACGTCCACCGGTCCTTCAGAAGCCACCGCGGGCACGAGCGCGTCCCCGTTAAAAATAGGCATGGACTTCACCACCCGCTTCCAGTCGTCGCAAAGGAACAAGGGCTCGGGAGCGCCCTTCGGCCTTGCCACCTCGCCCCCGACCAGAGATTGGAGAACCGCGGTCACATCCTCTTCATCCACAGCCTCGGGGCACGGATGAGGCCTCCACATCGGAGGAGAGTACTCCCGGAGCGGGGCCAGCTGGTGCTCCAGGAACTCCTTCAGGAGCGACGCACCGGTCAACTTCGCCGTCGTCTTGTTGGCCGGCCTCAGGTCCGCGTCCATCTTCTCCGACACCGGCTTCGTGCGGGGGTCCATGAGCTCCGCTCGGCACCAGTCGCTGGAGCTCACGGGTTGCTCCGTGGGCAAGATCAGCCGAGGGCGGATGCGCCCGACATCTGCCAAGATCCACTTGCTCCTGAAGCCCTCGATCCTCTTCCGGGGTTCGAGATGGTAATGGTGCCGCTATACGCGACGAAGCCCGCACACGCAGAAATAGAGCTGCCGGTGATCCAGAGGTAGAAGTAGTGGCACAGCAGGGCCACCGAAGGCTGCACCCCCACGTGGGCCTCGCAGTAGTAAGCGAATATCGCCAGGAGAAGGACAGAGTTGGGATGGAGATGCAGAGCCTGCAAGTTGTAATGGCGGAGGACGGAGAAGAAGAACTCGGAGAAGGGAGGCAACAAGCCCGCAGCAATGGAGCTCGCAAAGAGAGGATAAAAGGTGCTCCCTCAGTCCTCGGGGGTGGCGGAGCCGGCTTTGAACATCTCCGTCCCGTTGACGCCCTGCGCCGTCACCATCCGGCACAGCCGGGCGAAGCTTGCCTTGGACACATTTGGCGGATCCAGAGCAGGGGTGTACCATGCTTTGGCCGGAGGTTGGCGAGGCGCCATGGCTTCCTAGGTCGCGCTACCGGAGCAGATCTGGAAGTTTGGAGGAAGAAAGGGGAGGCGCAAGAAAGGGGATCTGAGCGATGACCGGAGAGAGGAAAAGGCGAAGTCTGGGCAGATGCCGCTCCTTTACCAACCTGCGTGGTTGCTAAAGCACCCACGTCCCGTCAACCGCCACGCGGCGCCTAAGGCCGCAGGCTGTTAGGGCCCGTGGCGCTTCGCCCTTGACCTTTCGCCTCTCGGCACGGCCAAGCCCATGCGCGCCACGGGCCCGGGGGCTACTATCGGCGTTCTGGGGACGGGGATCCCCAGACTTGCCTGCCTGCGGCCTGCGGCGTGGCTCGAATGGGGGCCCAACATGGCCCATCTTCATCAAGCACAAGACTCAAGACCCTCGCGACGGGCCAAGCCTCGCGAGGCGGACGACACGGCGCATCCTCAGGCTGGCTCGCGAGGAGACGGAGAAATCAAGGCGGGGTACCTCACGAGGTGCCAGTGACGCAAGCCATGACGATCGAGGGTGCCAGGCAGGCGCCAGCGCGCACAGCGTCCTTCTTTCCTCTTTGGCACAAAGGGGGCAAGCGCAGCCGCGCAGTACCGAGGCATCAGGCAAAGGTTGCCGTTTCGGTGCAACAAGACCAGGACCAAGCGGACTACGAGACGGAGGTCACCATGGAGCCTAGCGCGGCGTCACCGCAGAGCCTTTCGCAGGCGAAGACCACCTTTTGTCAGGATAGATGTACTTGCTGTCCCCCTTCAAATTAGCCCGCCATTGTTGGCTCCCTTCCCGCTCGATATTTGGGAAGAGGACCAGGGCCCCTATAAATAGGACCAGCCGCCCACATAGCAAGGGGTTCGGTTCGGGCAGTTAGCAGATCAAAGATCGGAAATCAGAGAGAAAGACAGAGAGAGAGAAGGGCGACTGAACTCCTCCTAGCAGTTCATCGCCCCAGCCAAGAACAGACCCTCGCGAGGCTGTTCTTCCTTGTATTATTCATCATCACCAGCCCCAAGAGGCAATCCATCCACCACACACTGGAGTAGGGTACTACACCACAATGGTGGCCCGAACTAGTATAAATCTTGTGTCTCTTGTGTGATCCTTTTAGTAGTTTAGATCTTTGCGAGGCGGCGAGGTTGAGGACGTGATTTCCGCGCGCACCCCAGTGTTCGAACCTTAAGGGTCTGCCGGAACCCGAGATCCGACAACATCCTACGAGTAAAACCAAACCTCAAGTTTCCCCGAGGTGGCCCCACAGTCTACTCGTTTCGGACCAACACTCAGAGGTGCACTGACCCGGTGGGGTTTAAAATAAAGATGACCCTTGAGTCTGCAGAACCCAAGGGAAGGTGTATATGGTGGTAGGTAGGCAAATGGTAAAACCAAGGTTGGGCCTTGCTGGAGGAGTTTTATTCAAAGCGAACTGTCAAGGGGTTCCCATTATCACCCAACCGCGTAAGGAACGCAAAATCAAGGAACATAACACCGGTATGATGGAAACTAGGGAGGCAAGTGTGGAACAAAACACCAGGCATAAGGCCGAGCCTTCCACCCTTTACCAAGTACATATGTGCATTAAAGTAAATAAGATATAGTAATGATATCCAAAAATATCCATGTTCCAACAAGGAACAAACTTCATCTTCACCTGCAACTATCAACACTATAAGAGGGCTGAGCAAAGCGGTGACATAGCCAAACAACAGTTTGCTAGGAAAGGTGGGTTAGAGGCTTGACATGGCAATATGGGAGGCATGATATAGCAAGTGGTAGGCATTGTGACATAGCAAAAGAGCGAGCAACTAGCAAGCAAAGATAGAAGTGATTTCGAGGGCATGGTCATCTTGCCCGAAATCCCGCAAGGAAGAAGAACGAGTCCATGAAGGAGACAAATGGATGTAGTCGAACGGATCATCACAAATGCGACGTTATCGGAACTAACCCGAAGAAGCAACACCAGAAAGGAGCAAACAACATAGTAAACAACCATGACATAAACATGGCATGATGCGCAAACAAGTATGATGCATGTCCTGTTTAATGATTCATGGCATGGCAAAATGCAAAAAACAAAACTACAAATTAAGTGGAGCTCAATATGCAACGAGTTGCATATTGACGAAGCACCACATCACTTATTTAGTTCACTCCCGGTTAGGTACCCAACAATATTAAATGTTGTTAAACATGGCAAGAGGTGAAGCATATGAAAACTACCTATTTAGGCAAGTTTAAATGAGGCCGGAACAATGAACAAAAATTCTGGAAACTCCTCATGTGCATATATTAGGTTTGTTACTGTTCTTCCCTAGGCAAAATTTTAGGGTTGTTAAACATGCATAGAAAATGAACCAAGTTAAACTAGGCATTTTTCTACCCCATTTACATATAAAGATTATTTACAAAGGAGCTACAGTTATTAAGTTACGAAATAAATCATTTTAACATGGCATTTGAGCAAATTTAAACAAACAGCAATTTAAACATTTTTAACACGGATGAAAGTGGTATATTATGTAAGTAGGCAAAATTCTAA
Organism: Triticum monococcum; assembly: GCA_034509565.1. Taxonomy (NCBI): domain Eukaryota; kingdom Viridiplantae; phylum Streptophyta; class Magnoliopsida; order Poales; family Poaceae; genus Triticum; species Triticum monococcum. The sequence continues at coordinate 86,870,396 of CM067845.1, read as the reverse complement.
GAAAGTTACATATATAAAACATTTTAATATGATGCACGGTTGATGAGTTATTAAATGCATGAACACTAGGGACCTTTTTGTAAAACGACGTTCTCTCGAATAATTACTAAAGCCATCCAAACGAAAAAAACATTACACGGGCCGAATCTGCAACAGGTCAACGGGCTAGCGGGGCTGCTGGTTGCTTACCATGGGCTCGGCCTAGAGCAGAGGAGAGCTGGGGCTGGGCCGCGGCTTGGAGTGGGCGCGGTCACGCGAGCGTTGGGTCAACGTGAGCGCTCTAGTCAGAGTGGCAATTTGCAGAAGATTCGTCGCTCATCTCCCTCGCTCGAGTAGAGGGAGGCGGCGCTGGGGACTTGTGAAGGGGCCGGCAGGCGCGGGAAGCGGCAGGTCGGCGAGGTGGCGAGCAGATCCTAGCGGTGCCGCGCCGAACAGAGGCCGATGGAGGCGGATCCGGCGACGGCTTGCGGTTGGTGCGGCCATGGCAGGGAACAGCGGAGATGCTGCTGGTGGAGGTGGATCGAGGAGGGGATGGATTCGAAGGGAGCCATGGGAGGGCTCTGGTTGGTGGGGATTGATGGATTGGGCAGGGGAGAATGAGAGGATCCCGAGGTGGGAAATGAGTGGGGCGGTGGCGGCTGGGAGGATCCGTAAAAATTAGGGATTTGGTCTCGGGTTAGGCTAAAATATATAGCGAGTGGTAAGGTTAGGGGCTACTCGAGCCCTCTTATCGCAATCGGACGGATGAGAAATAAATGGGTAGGGAGTTCAAAAAAAGAAAATGGTGATGTTTTGTAGATGTTTGGGGATGATCCGGACCCATCGGTGACGACTGTCCGGGTCGGGTCCGGGACAGCTTTCCGGACGCGCGCGCGGGAAGGGCCGCGGGCTGATGAGAGAGGTTAGGTTGGGCCTGGTGGTAGGTAGTGGACTGTGTAGAAGGCCTCAGGCTGAGACAAGAGAAGAGAGAGAGAGAGGGACCCGACAACAATTTCCAGAGACCGAAAACGTCCGACGATTAGACCGGCTATAATGTCGCTATAGTTATCCGTTGGGGCATCAAACAGACTCCGAATGCGATGAAATTTGGCAGGCGGTCTACTGACAACAAAACAACACCGCACACCAACTTGCAACCCATTCCAAGAACATTTTTCGGCCACTTATAAAATAATATTTTGTACATGCCGCAGGCGCGTGCAAGTGTGTCTGGGCTCAAAATGGACAACGGAGAGAAATGGGGAGACCCGGACGGATGCAAGTTTTTAAAACATGATGATGCAATGCACATGATGACATGATAAAATGCAACACGCAAGCGAATGCCATGGCAACAACAACGAATAACTTGAAGACACCTGGCGCATCGGTCTCGGGGCGTCACAGTAAAACAGGTATAACAACCGTTATGAGAGACCACCTGGGCATTCCCTTGTACGTCAAAGCTTCTTGCTCCCTTGTTGCTTCCCTCCCGTGATGGGTCCGATGATCTAGCTATTAGAGAGGGCCTCCAGAGAATAGGGTCCTGAAAGGAAGAACATGATAAAGATATACTGGTCCCGAGGCGGTTGAACCGCATTGTGGGATGTGCCATAGCCGTGCCTCCGCCTATACCCATGGTATCTTTAGTGCATAGTTATGTAAGCGCGGCGCAAATTTCGTCGCTTGACTGGGACTAGGACGGAGGCTGAATTGCTAGGAGAGCTCTGAACGCACCTGGTGATCCTGTTGCAGGTTATTCCGGACTCGCTTGAAGGGCCTTGTCACCGAATTGGCGGTTTGCCTCAAAAGGCTGCTTTGCACTTCTGCTGCAAGGGCCGCAGTGTGCTCCTCCGTGCGGAGCGAGCATTCTGTGTTTCCATTAGCTGTTATAACCCAGCAAGGTCCTGGCATTTTGAGCTTGAGGTATGCATAATGCGGTACTGCATTGAATCTAGCGAATGCGGTTCGTCCGAGTAGTGCGTGATAGCCACCGCGGAAGGGGACGATATCGAAGATTAACTCTTCGCTTCGAAAGTTATCCGGAGATCCGAACCACTTCCAGTGTGATTGAGCCTATGCAACAGGCCTCTACACCTGGTATGACACCTTTGAAGGTGGTTTTTGTGGGTTTTATCCTTAAGGGGTCTATACCCATTTTGTGCACCGTATCCTGATAAAGCAGGTTTAGACTACTGCAACCATCCATAAGGACTCAAGTGAGGTGGAATCCAACAATAATAGTTTCAAGGACCAATGCGGCAGAACCACCATGAGGGATACTAGTGGGGTGGCCCTGCGATCAAAAGTGATCGGACAAGAAGACCATGGGTTGAACTTTGGGGCGAATGGCTCCATCGTGTAGACGTCCTTGAGTGCACGCTTTCGTTCCCTCTTGGGGACATGGGTTGCGTATATCATGTTCACCATTTTCACTCGGGGAGGAAATTTCTTCTGTCCTCCTGTCTTCGGCAGCCGGGTCTCCTCCTCGTCATTGCAATGCAGCCCCTTTTCCTTGCTTTCGGCATTCAACTTGTCGGCCTATTTGAACACCCAACATTCTCTGTTGGTGTGGTTGGCTATCTTATTGGGGGTGCCGTGAATTTTACATGAGCGGTCGACTATGCGGTCCAAACTGGATGGGCCCGGATTGTTTCTTTTGAACAGCTTTTTCTGTTGACCGGATTTAGATCCACTGAATCCGGCATTGACTGCCATGTCTTCAACGTTATCGATGTCGTTGCGGCGCTTGTATCTATTGCGACGTGGCTTGCCATTGCTGTCTCTGGTCTCTGATGTGCTAGGGTTGCTTGTTGTGTTGTTGCTACGGGCCAACCAGCTATCCTCGCCCGCGCAGAAGTGGGTCATGAGTGTCGTGAGGGCTGCCATGGACTTTGGCCTCTCTTGGCCGAGATGTCGGGCGAGCCACTCGTCACGGATGTTATGTTTAAAGGCCGCTAGGGCTTCGGCATCCGGATAGTCCACAATTTGGTTCTTTTTGGTTAGAAACCGAGTCCAAAATTTCCTGGATGACTCTCCAAGCTGTTGTGTTATGTGACTTAAATCATCAGCATCCGGTGGTCGCACATAAGTGCCCTAGAAGTTGTCCAGGAATGCGTTTGGTAGGTTCTCCCAACTTCCGATGGAATTTGCTGGCAAGATATTTAGCCAATGCCGAGCTGGTCCTTTGAGTTTTAACGTGAGGTACTTGATAGCATGTAGATCATCCCCACGGGCCATGTGAATGTGGAGGAAGAAATCATCTATCCATACCGCGGGGTCAGTAGTACCATCGTATAATTCAATGTTCATGGGTTTAAACCCTTCTGGGAATTCATGATCCATTACTTCATCAGTGAAGCATAGGGGGTGTGCGGCGCCTCTGTGCCGGGCTATGTCACGACGCAGTTCATACTAGTCTTGTCTGCTGTGTTCGGCCCGGCCGGATTTGCTTTTAGTATATCCGGCATGACGGTCGTCGTCATGTGTTGGGGCGCCCCCTCGTGATCCGAAGATCGATCTTTTGTGTCCTGCTTTGTTTTCCAATACGTCTCGCAGGTCCTGAGTGTTACCCTGGGCCTTGTTGTTTTTGTTTGACTAGCGACGGGGTGCGGGCTGGACTTTGGGCTTATATGCCACTTTGTCCCAGCCACGAGGTGGCCGGTCTGCCGCATCATACGCTGGAAGCGCAGCCTTTAATGCTTCCTCTTCAAGTTGGGGTAGCAACCTACGCTTTGGGAAACTTTTGATTGGGCGCTTGAGTTCGTGTTCCTCGGCTGCCAGGACCTCAGTCCATCTATCCTCTAGCAGATCTTGCTTAGCTTGAAGTTGTTGTTGCTTTTTCTTCAGGCTTTTTGCTATGGCCATAAGCCGACGCTTGAAGCGCTCCTGTTCGACAGGATCCTCAGGCATGATAAATTCTTCATCGTCGAGGCTCACCTCGTCTTCAGAGAGAGGCATTTAATTGTCATCCTCTAATTCTCCGTCTGCTGCCCGTTCTTTAGGCCTGGCTTGCCCATCCTCCTGCTCAAAGCCTGGCTGGGGAGGTGGATTGTCTTCGTGTTCGACACTATTTGCAGCATTATTGTCTCCTGTGCCAGTATCGCTGTTTTTGCTATGGCAGGGCTTAGAGCGGCACCGATGATGCCGGTTCTTGGATTGTTTCTCAGGGGGATTATCCTTCGTTGCCTTATTGCCATCGCTTTCTTTGGGAGTGTCCACCATGTATATATCATACGATGAGGTGGCAGTCCAGCGCCCTGTGGGCGATGGTTCTTGTTTGTCTCCCGCATCATCGTCCATACCGTCGATGCCTTCGGAGTCGAAATCGAGCATGTCGGTTAAGTTGTCGACAGTGGCTACTAAGTGGGTGGTGGGTGGGGAATGAATTTTTTTGCCGTCCACTGACCACTTGAGCTGGACATAGTTCGGCCGAGGGTCTCCTGACAAGGAGAGAGACCGTGATGAGTTTAGCACATCACCCAAGGGAGAGTGCTGAAAGATATCTGCGGAGGTAAACTCCATGATCGGTGTCCAATCGGATTCGATAGGCACGGACGCAGGCGTTCCGGAGATCGCGGACGGGTACGAATCCAAGGGTCCGGGAACATAGGTCTGGTAGGAGGTGAAGTTAGTATTCGGCTCTATCGCCGCTGAGTGTGCGGCCTCCAGAGCAGGGTCCATCCACCCGTCCTCGGGTGGCGCGATCTGCTCCGGATCAAGGGTCGGAGTCGCCACAGGTGTGATCTCCCGAACACTGTCCGGCGGCAGAGCTAAGTCATGCCCATCGTGACTGTGCGGCACACCTGACGCGGGCTCGAATCCGTCGAAGATCAAGTCTCCGTGGATGTCGGCAGCATAGTTCAAATTTCCAAACCTGACCTGATGGCCAGGGGCGTAGCTCTCGATCTACTCTAGATGGCCAAGCGAGTTGGCCCGCAGTGCGAAGGCGCCGAATACGAAGATCTTTCCGGGGAGAAAAACCTCACCCTAGATCGCATCGTTTCCGATGATCGAAGGAGCCATCAAGCCTTATGGTGACGACACAGTGGAACTCTCAATGAAAGCACCAATGTCAGTGTCAAAACCGGCGGATCTCAGATAGGGGGTCCCGAACTGTGCGTCTAAGGCGGATGGTAACAGGAGGCGGGGGACACAATGTTTACCCAGGTTCGGGCCCTCTCGATGGAGGTAATACCCTACTTCTTGCTTGATTCATCTTGATGATATGAGTATTACAATAGTTGATCTACCACAAGATCGAAGAGGCTAAACCCTAGAAGCTAGCCTATGGTATGATTGTTGTTGTCCTATGGACTAAACCCTCCGGTTTATATAGACACCGGAGGGGCTAGGGTTACACAGAGTTGGTTACAAGGGAGGAGATCTACATATCCGAATTGCCAAGCTTGCCCTCCACGCAAAGGAGAGTCCCACTCGGACACGAGACGAAGTCTTCAATCTTGTATCTTCATAGTCCAACAGTCACGCCAAGGGATATAGTCCGGCTGTCCGAGGACCCCCTAATATAGGACTCCCTCAATATTATATTATTGCGAGCCCCATTAATTATTTACAAACTTGAGAAAATTAGTTGACGTTGGACAAGGAAGACAATGTAATGAGTTATGTTTGGGTATATTTTCATAGAAGTTATATTGTTATGGATCCTCTAACATGTGGTGCTTGCTTAGGATCTTTTGCTAGCCAAATTTTTTGTACTAATAGAGATACTACTTGTGCATACAAAACCCTTAAAACCAGTTTCATGCCATGATTATCCACTATATCTACCTATGGATTGAATAAGATCCTTCAAGTAAGTTCTCATCGGTGCAAAAAGCAATAAAAATTGCTCCTAAATATGTATGATCTTTTATTGCAAGGGAAAACAAACGTTGTACGAACTTGTGGTGGTAAAGAAATAAAAGCAGCGGATGGCATAATAAAGGTTGCTATCACAAAGGGCAATACAACGTGACGTACCTTTGCATTAAGGGTTTGCACATCTAACATTTAAAAGCGCATGACAACCTCCGCTTCCCTCTGCGAAGGGTCTATCTTTTACTTTTATGTACTTACTTTTATGCAAGAGTCAATAGTATCCCTTCCTATTTCAACCTCAATTATTCTTTAGTTGGCAAACATCATGTGGTGGGGAAAGGTCCAAGCATATATGGCCATTCAAATATATTTGATCATGAATTATTATTGTTGACAATTATCTATATGATAAATAAGTTGGGAGACGAAACATTAAGCCCCTATCTTTCTCTATGTTTGACGGATGCTATTTGTTCTAAAAATATGCTTTGAGTGTTAGCAATCATGGAAGACTATATGATAGTTGAGTATGTGGGATTTTCTAAATCAAAGACCTTACATATACCCTTCCTGAAAATAAGATGAATTGCAATTGTTTGATGACTGAAAACATAGGTTGCTAGTTTTCAAGACTTTATGGTCTATACTTTAACTAGTGAATAGCTTGCTATTTGATCATGAGAAGTTTTATGAGATAAGCTACTATTATGATACAAAACTATGATAAAAAGTGATTGAAATTATCATTGATCAAACTTGTGCACTTGCTAGCATTCCACATCAAAAATTCTGTAGTTATCATTTACCTACTCGAGGACGAGCAGGAATTAAGCTTGGGATGCTTGATACGTCTCCAACATATCTATATTTTTTGATTGTTCCATTCTATTATATTATCTATCTTGGAGTTTGATATGCTATTTTATATGATTTTTGGGACTAACCTATTAACCTAGAGCCCAGTGCCAGTTTCCGTTTTTTTCCTTGTTTTTGAGTTTCATAGAAAAAGGAAATCAAACAGAGTCCAAATGGCCTGAATATTTACGATGATTTTTTATGGACTAGAAGAAGCCCCCGAAGCAAAATAGTTGGGCCATAAGAGCCACGAGGCCTCCACAAGGGTGCAGGACGCGCCCTCCGGTCTTGTAGGCTCCTCGTGGACCCCCTTGACTTGTTCTCCAAACCAAAAATTTCTATAAATATGGAAACCCAAAGAAATAAACCTAGATCAGGAGTTTCGCCATCGCAAGCCTCTGTAGCCATGAAAAATCAATCTAGGCCCTCTCCAGCACCCTACCGGAAGGGGGCCATCATCACTGGAGGCCATGGAGGAGGATCCCGGAGGGGGCCATCATCACCATGGAGGCCAAGGACTAGAGGGAGAACCACTCCCCATCTAGGGGGGAGGCCATGGAGGAGGAAGCACAAGGGGGACAATGTAGCATCCCAAATTTTCAATTTGGTATGTTATACACTAGATCATCATGCATATCATATTTTCTTGCTTTTTGGCGATCCTAGAAATTTCACGCAACTCAAGGATCCTCGGAGAGAGTTGGAGATTTCGTCTTTTTCATATTTGAGTCTTCTCAAATTTTGAAGAAAGGATCTTTGGTTTTGTCGGAGTTTATTTGCCTTTTATTTGGATAGGGAAAAATGAGCGTTTTTAAAAATTTGCATTTTAGGCCCAGAGAAAAGTTCATTTTGTTCGAATCATTTTTAGGAGTCGGGGAAAATTTACTTTATTAGATTTGGAGTTCGTTTAGATCTCGTTCTGTTTTTTTTCTGAGCGCGGAACCGTTTTTTTTAAATGTTCCAGCGACTTAGCCACCAAGCCAGCCGGCCGGCCAGGCCAAAGGCCATCGCCGCCACCCCACCACCGCGCCGCCGCCGCTTCTATTGGGAAGTCCTAGTAGGACTTTTGTCCTACTTCCGTTATTCCGTTTTTTGTTTCTAGATCTTTCCTTCCCTCTTTTCTTTCCTACTCCTATTCTAATTCCTTGACCCCTACCCCAAGTTTTCTCCCCCCTCCCCAATATAAATACTCCCACACCCCCCTCTAAATCATCAAACCCAAAGCCTAGAGCTCCACCCCACACCCGCGCCACGCCGCCCTAGTGCCCCACCGCCGCCGCGCCACCCCACCACCGCGCCGCCGCCGCACCTTGCCACCGCGCCGCCGCCGCCCCATGCCCACGCCTCCGGAGCCCCTCGCCGGAGACCTCGCCGGAGGTAGCCCCGCGCCACATCTCGTCTTTTCATCGGATCGTTTTCTTCTAATCGTTCCGATTCTTCTTCTCCGATTCGTTTTCTTCGAGAAACCGTTCCGGCTTTCTAGATCGGTTTTTCGATCGGTTTTCTTTTCTCGAAACCCTAGATCGGTTCCGATCTCTTTTTCTGATCTAGTTGCCTAGCGACCGTTCGCCGGACCGTTCGTCCTAACGAATGTGATCACCGGATTTCTTCTAGGTTAACGAATGTCCGTTCGTTCAACCGTTCTTCTTTTTCTTCTCGTCGGATTTATTCCGCGATCGCGATCTCAGAACCGATCTTCTTTCTAGTCTATATTCTCGCTCGTTTATCGGAATCAGGCGATTCAAGCGCCTGGAGTTTCGTTTCGAAACCGCCGTTTCGACTAATCGACTTTAACTAAGTTTTGTTATGGTAAAATTTGACCTAGTTTCAACTTGCTAGAACCGAGTTGTTTTCCGCCGTTTGTTTTTGGTTTCTTTGTTCGGTTCTTTCTTTCTTTGCAACTGGAGTTCTTAAGTTGAACTATCTGGTTCGATCTCTTATTCGAGTTTTACCTGTGCATTAGATGAGTACTTATTGTATGCTTTTTGTTTGTCTGCGATAGATTACCCGGATTGCGCCGCCTGTTACTTCGAATCTCTAGGACTCGCGGATCATCAGCAAGGCAAGTAACACTTTGATCATACCTTTTCTACAACCCAGTTTTATTGCATTAGATCCATCCTCACTCATTGCATGATTAGGATCTAATTAAATTGTGGGATGGGATGTAGATGAGGTAGTACCTATTACCTGTTCATTATGAAACCTTTGGGAGTTAATTCTACGTTTGCTTATTATGCCATGCTATGCTAGTAGACGTGGATTGGGTGAGTGATATCCATGACAGATGTGAGATTGATAATCTTAATGGTTTATCTAAGGTGGCAACTTAAACACACATCTGGGTGGATTGAGGCACCTGATGTCTATCAGGACTTGCCTGTTTTATTTTGGACCGCCACCCAGGCTCAAAGGGATCATAAGATCTTTCATGCTAAATACTTACGTGTGCAGCCACAAGCCAATATGGGCTCTGGCATAGTTGACTAAGTCGTGCGAACTCTTACAGGGTAGACTAGCAGATGTTGGGGAAAGTAGGTGTACCGGTCTATCCATCGTAAGGTGCTAGCGCTTCTGAAAGACTGTGTCTCGGTCATCCGTTTCTCAAACACCAGTAGTGTGAGAAATCCAACGGAGGCGATCGAGTCTTGTGGGGAAAAGTGCGCAAACCTCTGCAGAGTGAAATAAACTAATCATGATTAGCTGTGTCCCCGGTTATGGACAATCTTGAGTATCTAGTACTTGAATGTCATGTGAATCTCATCATGTTACTTCTAATTAATATTGTTGGGTTATTTATGATTACTTTTAATTGGGATTGAGAATGATGTCAACCATTCTCAATGTTTAACAACCACCATGATAGTTAAATAAATTTATTCCTTTGCAGTAGGGAAAAACTGGCTTTACGCAAAACAGTAACCATAGAGCTTTCCACCAGCCAAATATGCATATAGTATAGTTGTTTCATTCCATTATTCTCTATGTGTTACCTTGCCAGCATATTCCATGTGCTGACCCGTTTCGGGCTGCAACGTTAATGTTGCAGACTTTTCAGACGACGATTAAGGTGCTTTTAGGTCGTGGTTCTATACTCAGTGATGCCGTTGGAGTTGATGGACCCATTTACCTTCCAAGTCTTCCGCTGTTATCTTTATTAGATGGCCTTAAGCTATATTATTGTAATAAGTTCTCTTTTGAGACATCGTTGTAATAAGTGTGTGATTGCCACTCTACTATAAATCCTTCGAAGTACTGTGTGGTGTCAGCATTACTGATCCAGGGATGACACCGGAGCACAGAGATCAGACTGTTTGAGGTCTGGTCGCTACAGAGATGGTATCAGAGCACACGCTGACTGTAGGGCACAACCACTAAGTTAAAGCCATAGATCACTATTCTCTCCTCATTTTCTAACTCCTCATCTTTTCTACTCTTTAGGATGAAGGACGCGAAGATTAAGTACGCTCAACCGGATGAAGGCACACCTTTTGGATTTCACTTGAAGGAAGTCAATAAGTACCTAAACATTGGATTACCAAGTTTCACGGGAACCTTCAACGCCACTTTGCCTGAAGAGGAGCGCTGGAAGATTCAAGCTCACGTTCCGGGAAGGACATTCGCGCCAATCACGAAGCCCATAGATAGTGTTTTCAATGCACCAACTTGGAGTCTAGGAAAGAGCATGGCAGCCCATATCACCATAGGACGCATTGGAAAAGTTTATCAAGAAGACCTCAAGGACACTATCTACCAGATTTGCGGACGCCGAGATGAACAATGGGAGTTAGTCACCACCAAGAAGGATAGATCCATTGGAGCATTCATCCAGGAGTTAAACCAGCACATTCGACGCCACGAGAACCAGATGTGCAATGATATGATGGAGATGAAGAATGCGAAGACTAGGATCATGGAGCTGGAAGGAGAACTGAAGGCTACACGCAAGGACTACATGGACGAGATCGTAGCTCTAGCAAGACACAACGTCGATCTTAAGCAAGAGATTTAAGAACTCAAGAGGAAGTTAGCATCCAAGGAGGAAGACGAGTACGTCGCATGCCCGGATAATTACATCATCATCGACGACACCGATTCGGATCCAAGTGAACCCGAATTTGAAGACGAAGCTAGAGCGGACATCATGGAGTCTTCCGTCGGTTCAAATTTCTAGATGACCACCAAATATTAGTAGTATTTTCCCCCATGTAAACACTATAGTTCGAGCACTTTTGTGATAGCTAGATCGATTGTAAGCCCTTGTTTGATTGAATGAAGTGATTTTGTGTGAATTTGCTCATGTGCATTGGGGTAGTGTTTTCTCTTTAGACCTCATTCTATTCTTATATCTCTTCTTTTCTAAACCCTCAGATGCCTTCGAGACGTGACACTGGATTTCCACCGGAGCTCACTCAGTTGATCCAGCAGGAGAATTAGTTGACGCAAATGTTAGTTCAGAATCAGCAGAACAACAACAACAACCCACCACCACCACCCCCTGTTGACCACTTAGCCCGTTTCCTTAGGCTAAATCCGCCGGTGTTTTCTAGTAGCATCGAGCCGATAGTAGCAGACGATTGGCTCCGCAAGATAGGAAGGGAGTTGACCACTGCAGGATGCACGGATGGTGAGAAAGTGAAGTTTGCCGCACATCAGCTTGAAGGACCCGTGGCAGCATGGTGGGAGAATTTCACAGCCACCTTCCCCGTTGACACTGTCACATGGGATCAGTTCCAACAAGCTTTCTGCACTGCACATGTTTCAGTAGGAGCTATGGCCATGAAGAAGTGTGAGTTCTGCAACTTACGCCAAGGAGGAAGGACAGTTGGCCAGTACATTGACGACTTCAGCAAGTTAGCATGTTATGCCCCAGATGACATTGCTACGGATGTGGCTAAGCAGGAGAAGTTTATGGAAGGGCTGAATGATGAGTTAAGTATGCAGTTGATGGTAGCGAGTTTCAGAAACTACCAGGAGTTGGTAGATTGTGCCATCATGATTGAAGGGAAGCAACAACAGATTGAGAACCGCAAGAGGAAGTATGGACGGGGGAAGTATAACTCTGGAGCCCAGCAGAAGCCCCGTTTTACCCCTAAATCGGGATTTCAGTTTCAGCATACCCATGGAGGAAGTAGTTCACACAACCACAATGGCCACAAGAATGGTAATGGGAATGGAGGAAGCAACGGCCAGAACTGGACCACCCCATCAACCCCATCCAAGAGAGACCTAAGTCAAGTCACCTGTTTCAAGTGTTCCAAGACCGGACATTATGCCAATGAATGTCCTGAAGGCCAGAATGGAAATGGCAATGGGAGCTCAGGGAAGAAGCCGAACCCTTTCAATAGGGGACAGGTGAACCACGTTAACGTGGAGGAGGTTGAAGATCAGCCTGATGCAGTAATCGGTAAGGTTTTGGTTAAGTCATTTACCGCACTCGTTCTTTTTGATACTGGTGCATCGCATTCATACATATCAAGGGGATTTGTGGAAAAATATAGCCTGCCCACTAGGATTCTTAAAACACCTATGCTAGTAAGTTCGCCAGGAGTAGAGTACATGGCCAGTCAAGGATGTTTTCAAGTGCCATTAAGTATAGGAAGGCATGTTTTCCCAACGGATTTGATTATTCTGGAATCTCAAGGATTGGATGTAATCCTCGGTATGGCTTGGTTGTCGATGTATGGAGGAAACATCGACTGTGCTAGTAAGTCAATTTTGCTTACAACGCCGGAAGGAAGAAGGATCAAGTATGTATCCCGGCATGTGCCAAATAGGACACAAGTGAATTGCCTGACAGGAGTAGTGCAGGAGGAAGTACCCGTGGTAAAGGATTTTCCTGATGTATTGCCGGAAGAGTTGCCAGGCATGCCACCGGATAGAGACATTGAGTTTTTGATTGAGCTACTGCCAGGCACTGGGCCAATATCAAAGAGACCATACCGGATGCCAACAAAGGATTTGGTAGAAATTAAGAATCAGATTAAGGAGTTATTGGAGAAAGGTTACATTCACCCAAGTTCTTCGCCTTCCGGATCACCCGTACTTCTAGTGGAGAAGAAGGATGGATCATTAAGGATGGTTGTTGATTATCGTGGATTGAATGAAGTAACCATCAAGAACAAGTATCCACTGCCAATGATAAATGATCTGTTTGATCGTTTGCAAGGAGCTAAAGTGTTTTCCAAGATCGATTTGCGATCAGGGTACCACCAGTTGAAGATTCAAGAGCAGGACATACCTAAGACAGCATTCACCACGAGATATGGATTGTATGAGTATACCGTTATGTCATTTGGATTGACTAACGCGCCTGCCTATTTTATGAACATGATGAACGAAGTGTTTATGGAGTTTTTAGATAAGTTCGTCGTAGTGTTCATTGATGATATCCTGGTTTATTCAAAGAATGAAGAAGAGCATAAGGAACATTTGCGTTTGGTTTTGGAGAAACTAAGGGAACATCAGTTATATGCCAAATTTAGCAAATGTGAGTTTTGGTTGAAGGAAGTTGGATTTCTTGGACACGTTATATCCGGAGAAGGGATAGCAGTTGACCCCGCCAAGGTTGAGACCATAACCGAATGGGAAGCACCAACAACAGTTGGAGAGATCCTTAGTTTTCTTGGACTCGCAGGATACTACCGGAGATTCATTGAGAACTTTTCAAAGATTGCGAAGCCTATGACGGAGTTGTTGAAGAAGGATACTAAGTTCAATTGGACTGAGGAGTGTGAGGCTAGTTTCCAGGAGTTGAAGAAATGTTTGGTTACCTCACCAGTATTGATTTTGCCAGATCAGACCAAGGATTATGAGGTATATTGCGACGCTTCACGTCGAGGACTTGGAGCAGTGCTTATGCAGGAAGGGAGAGTTGTTTCGTATGCTTCACGACAACTGAAGCCTCATGAGTTGAATTACGCCACACATGATTTGGAGTTAGCAGCCGTAGTGCATGCATTAAAGACATGGAGACATTTCCTTATTGGAAATCATTGTGAGGTGTACATAGATCACAAGAGTTTGAAGTACATTTTCACACAGAAGGAATTGAATCTCAGACAAAGGAGATGTTTGGAGCTCATCAAGGATTATGATATGAGATTGCATTACCATCCCGGTAAAGCTAATGTAGTAGCTGACGCACTGAGCCACAAGAGCCATGTCAATACGTTGATGACGGGAGAAATACCCAAGGATTTAGCAGAAAACCTTCGTGAACTAAGTTTAGAGATAGTTCTGAAAGGCTATGTAGCAGCATTGGACATTCAGTCAACATTGATGGATAAAATCAGAGAGGCTCAGAAATCTGACAAGGAGATTGCTTCTATAATGGAGAAACTAAGCAAAGGAAAAGCAAAGGGATTTCATGAGGATGAGCACAATACCCTATGGTTTGAGGACTGTGTTTACGTGCCAAATGACCTGGAGATCAGGAAGTTGATTCTACAAGAGGCACATGATTCACCCTATTCGATTCACCCAGGAAATACCAATATGTATTTGGATTTGAAGGAGACATTCTGGTGGACCGGAATGAAGAAGGATATTGCAGCATATGTAGCAGTTTGTGACATATGTCATAGAGTAAAGGCAGAGCATCAGAAGCCAGCCGGATTGTTACAACCATTGCTGATACCCGAATGGAAGTGGGATAAGATAGGCATGGATTTTATCACAGGACTACCCAGGACGAAAGCAGGATATGACTCGATATGGGTAGTAGTTGATCGTTTGACGAAGGTAGCACATTTCATTCCAGTTAAGACCACTTACACCAGTGCTAAGTTGGCAAAGATATACATGACAAGGATCATTTGTTTGCATGGAGTTCCAAGGAGTATTGTATCAGACAGAGGAACCCAATTTACCTCAAAGTTTTGGAATCAGTTGCATGAAACTTTGGGAACCAGGCTAGAGTTCAGCACCGCTTTTCATCCGCAGACAGATGGACAGACCGAAAGAGTCAATCAGATTTTGGAAGATATGTTGAGAGCTTGTTCACTAGATTATGGATCTAGTTGGGATGATAACTTGCCGTATGCGGAGTTTTCTTATAACAACAGTTACCAAACCAGTTTAAAGATGGCACCTTTCGAAGCTTTGTACCGAAGGAGGTGCAGGACACCGTTGTCATGGGACGAAGTTGGAGACCGTCAATTCTATGGACCAGATTTGATTAAGGAGTCTGAACGGAAAGTTAAGTTGATTCGCGATAGGCTCAAGGTAGACCAGTCCATGCAGAAGAGCTACGCAGATTCAAAACGCAAGGAGACAGTTTACGAAACCGGAGATAGGGTGTATCTCCGAGTATCCCCACTTCGAGGAGTTAAGCGCTTTGGAGTTAAGGGAAAATTAGCACCGCATTTCGTTGGACCATATAAGATCTTGCAACGTATGGGAGAAGTCGCTTATAAGTTGGAATTACCAGAGGGACTGTCAGGAGTTCATGACGTATTCCATGTTTCTCAGCTGAAGAAATGTCACGCCGAGATGGCGGAGGTACCGTTAAGAGATACAGTACCGCTAGAAGCGATTTAGTTGAAGGACGATTTAACGTATGAAGAGAAACCAGTCAAGATTCTCGAGTTTGCCAGCAGAGTTACTCGCAGCAAGGTTATCAAGTTTTGCGAAGTTTAGTGGAACCACCACTCAGAGGATGAAGCCACCTGGGAGAGAGAAGAAGATTTGCTCAAGGACCACCCTCACCTATTTTCTAGCCAACCCGAATCTCGAGGGCGAGATTCATCTTAAGGGGGTAGGTTTGTAACATCCCAAATTTTCAATTTGGAATGTTATACACTAGATCATCATGCATATCATATTTTCTTGCTTTTTGGCGATCCTAGAAAGTTCACGCAACTCAAGGATCCTCGGAGAGAGTTGGAGATTTCGTCTTTTTCATATTTGAGTCTTCTCTAATTTTGAAGAAAGGATCATTGGTTTTGTCGGAGTTTATTTGCCTTTTATTTGGATAGGGAAAAATGCGCGTTTTTAAAAATTTGCATTTTAGGCCCAGAGAAAAGTTCATTTTGTTCGACTCATTTTTAGGAGTCAGGGAAAATTTACTTTATTAGATTTGGAGTTCCTTTAGATCTCGTTTTGTTTTTTTTCGAGCGCGGAACCGTTTTAAAAAAAAACCTGTTCCAGCGACTTGGGCCAAAGGCCCAGGCCACGAAGCCAGCCGGCCGGCCAGGCCAAAGGCCATTGCCGCCACCCCACCACCGCGCCGCCGTTGCTTCTTTTGGGAAGTCCTAGTAGGACTTTTGTCCTACTTCCGTTATTCCATTTTTTGTTTCTAGATCTTTCCTTCCCTCTTTTCTTTCCTACTCCTATTCTAATTCCTTGATCCCTACCCCATGTTTTCTCCACCCCTCCCCAATATAAATACTCCCACACCCCCCCCCCTCTAAATCATCAAACCCAAAGCCTAGAGCTCCACCACACCCCGCCACCCCACACCGCGCCGCGCCGCCCTAGTGCCCCACCGCCGCCGCGCCACCCCACCACCGCGCCGCCGCCGCACCTTGCCACCGCGCCGCCGCCGCCCCACGCCCACGCCGCCGGAGCCCCTCGCCGGAGACCTCGCCGGAGGTAGCCCCACGCCACATCTCTTCTTTTCATCGGATCGTTTTCTTCTAATCGTTCCAATTCTTCTTCTCCGATTCGTTTTCTTCGAGAAACCGTTCCGGTTTTCTAGATCGGTTTTTCGATCGGTTTTCTTTTCTCGAAACCCTAGATCGGTCCCGATCTCTTTTTCTGATCTAGTTGCCTAGCGACCGTTCGCCGGACCGTTCATCCTAACGAATGTGATCACCGGATTTCTTCTAGGTTAACGAACGTCCGTTCGTTCAACCGTTCTTCTTTTTCTTCTCGTCGGATTTATTCCGCGATCGCAATCTCAGATCCGATCTTCTTTCTAGTCTATCTTCTCGCTCATTTATCGGAATCAGGCGATTCAAGCGCCTGGAGTTTCATTTCAAAACCGCCGTTCCGACTAATCTACTTTAACTAAGTTTTGCTATGGTAAAATTTGACCTAGTTTCAACTTGCTAGAACCAAGTTGTTTTCCGCCATTTGTTTTCGGTTTTCTTTGTTCGGTTCTTTCTATCTTTGCAACCGGAGTTCTTAAGTTGAACTATCTGGTTTGATCTCTTGTTCGAGTTTTACCTGTGCATTAGATGAGTACTTATTGTATGCTTGTTGTTTGTCTGCGATAGATTACCCGGATTGCGCCGCCTGTTACTTCGAATCTCTAGGACTCGCGGATCATCAGCAAGGCAAGTAACACTTTGATCATACCTTTTCTACAACCCAGTTTTATTGCATTAGATCCATCCTCACACATTGCATGATTAGGATCTAATTAAATTGTGGGATGGGAAGTAGATGAGGTAGTACCTATTACCTGTTCATTATGAAACCTTTGGGAGTTACTTCTACGTTTGCTTATTATGCCATGCTATGCTAGTAGACGTGGATTGGGTGAGTGATATCCATGATAGATGTGAGATTGATAATTTTAATGGTTTATCTAAGGTGGCAACTTAAACACACATCTGAGTGGATTGAGGCACCTGATGTCTATCAGGACTTGCCTGTTTTATTTTGGACCGCCACCTAGGCTCAAAGGGATCATAAGATCTTTCATGCTAAATACTTACGTGTGCAGCCATAAGCCATTATGGGCTCTGGCATAGTTGACTAAGTCGTGCGAACTCTTACAGGGTAGACTAGCAGATGTAGGGGAAAGTAGGTGTACCGGTCTATCCATCGTAAGGTGCTAGCGCTTCTGAAAGACTGTGTCTCGGTCATCCGTTTCTCAAACACCAGTAGTGCGAGAAATCCAACGCAGGCGATCGAGTCTTGTGGGGAAAAGTGCGCAAACCTCTGCAGAGTGAAATAAACTAATCATGATTAGCCGTGTCCCCGGTTATGGACAATCTTGAGTATCTAGTACTTGAATGTCATGTGAATCTCATCATGTTACTTCTAATTAATATTGTTGGTTTATTTATGATTACTTTTAATTGGGATTGAGAATGCTGTCAACCATTCTCAATGTTTAACAACCACCATGATAGTTAAATAAATTTATTCCTTTGCAGTAGGGAAAAACTGGCTTTACGCAAAACAGTAACCATAGAGCTTTCCACCAGCCAAATATGCATATAGAATAGCTGTTTCATTCCATTATTCTCTATGTGTTACCTTGCCAGCATATTCCATGTGCTGACCCGTTTCGGGCTGCAACATTAATGTTGCAGACTTTTCAAACGACGATTAAGGTGCTTTTAGGTCGTGGTTCTATACTCAGTGATGCCGTTGGAGTTGATGGACCCATTTACCTTCCAAGTCTTCCGCTGTTATCGTTATTAGATGGCCTTAAGCCATATTATTGTAATAAGTTCTCTTTTGAGACATCGTTGTAATAAGTGTGTGATTGCCACTCTGCTATAAATCCTTCAAAGTACTGTGTGGTGTCAGCATTTCTGATCCAGGGATGACACCGGAGCATAGAGATCAGACTGTTTGAGGTTTGGTCGCTACAGAGAACCTCTCCCCCTCTCTCTGTGCCACCGGAGTGCCATCGGGGGAATCATCACCGCGGTGATCGTCTTCATGAACATCACCATCCTCATCTCTATTACGCGGTCCACTCTCCCGCACCCCGCTGTAATCCCTACTTGAACATGGTGATTTATGCCACATATTATGATCCAATGATGTGTTGCCATCCTATGATGTTTTGAGTAGATTTTTTGTCTTTGGGTTGATTGATGATATAGATTGGTTTGAGTTGTATGGTTTATTTTGGTGCTGTCCTATGGTACCTACTGTGTCGCCCACACGTGAAGGATTCCTATTGTAGGGTGTTTCAATACATCCATGATTCGCTTATAGTGGGTTGCTAGAGTGACAGAAGCTTAAACTCGAGTAAGGAGGTTGTTGCGTATGGGATAAAGGGGACTTGATACTTTAATGCTATGGTTGGGTTTTACCTTAATGATCTTTAGTAGTTGCGAATGCTTGCTAGAGTTCCAATCATAAGTGCATATGACCCAAGGAGAGAAAGTATATTAGCTTATGCCTCTCCCTCATATAAAATTGCAATGACGACCACCGATCTTGTTAACAATTGCCTAGGATAATTCCGCACACCGATCCATCATTATTCCACACTCACTATTTATAGTATATAGTAATATATTTTAACTTCATGTCGGCAACACCTATTTTTATATTTTAGTTCTTTGATATCATGCAAAGTTATCCTCTTCATACCCACAATGTTGTTTTATTTCTCGTTTCTGGATGAAATCAAACGTTCAGTGTACGTAGAGTCATAGCAATGGCAGATAGGACTTGAGAGAATATTGATCTTACCTTTAGCTCCTTGTGGGTTCGACACTCCATACCTATCACTTCCACCTTTGGAAATTTCTACAATGGTTTCTTGCACTTGGGGATTATCAACACACAAGAGCAAGGAGTTCATCATCATCACACCATCTATTATATTTTGGAGAGTGTTGTCTCCTAGATTGGTTAGGTGTCACTTGGGAGCCTCCAACAAGATTGTGGAGTTGAACCAATGAGTTTGTAAGGGCAAGGAGATTGCCTACTTCATGAAGATCTACCCAATTGAGGCAATCCCTCCGTGGGCGATGACCATGGTGGGATAGACAAGGTTGCTTCTTTGTGGACCCTTCATGGGTGGAGCCCTCTGTGGACTTGCGCAACCGTTACCCTTCATGGGTTGAAGTATCCATCAAAATGGGCGTACGATAGCACCACCTATCAGAACCACACTAAAAATCTCTGTGTCAACATTGCAATTGCCTTCTCCAAACCCTTCCCTTTACCTTCATATGCAATGTTTTACTTTCCACTGCTCATACTCTTGCCATGATTGCTTGAAATGTATTGTGAATGCTTAAACTTGTGCTAAAACTCCACCTCAACTTGAAGAACTTAAAAACTGCTACTTTTGCTTGTTGAGGGTCTAATCACCGCCATCTAGACACCTCTTCTCGATCCTTTTAGAGGCCGAATTTGAAATGATAACATTCAAATTTGCACGTTTTAGAAAAATAAATACACATATACTTAGAGACATAATGCGCAAGTGTGTAAATTTTCAGAACTAATACGTTAAAATGAGTGCTACACAAAAAATGAAATTTGAGGCTTTTTAGTAGATGCACTATTCACCCTCAAAGTCCTTGAGTTTTTTTTGCACATGCCACATTTCAAGGTATTTTCATCCTGAAATTTTATGCACATACAATCACATCCTTTTTTACTTGTAGAAATTTTTTCATATTTTTTTCGAAACTATGAAATTTCGGCCTCCATGGAGGCGGAGCTCCAATACGCCCATCCCTGCATGCATTATCATCGTTATGCAAATAGAAAGAATTCCTATATTGGCAATGAAGTTCGTGTTGTTCAAACAGTTGTTGTTCGCCTCACCTTGTTCATTGTGGAGTTTTCTTTTTCATATTGGTTGTGTACATTCTAGTCTTGTAGGTATACTTGATTTGTTTGCATCCAGAAATCCCCAGTCAATAAAGAGCGTTAATCTCTGAATCAAAACAGTCATGTTAATCATCAGAGCATTTCTCAATCTCTGATTAAGAAGATTTTTCTGTTTAGCTACGTATCAGTTGACTGATTTTTGACTTCAGGGTCAGTCAATTCTTCAATGAAGGATGAAGAAGGAAGAAGAAGGGAGGATGATGATCACATGGGTACATCATACACGACATTTTAGAAAAGTGCATACTTTAGTTGGAAAGAATTACTAAGTCGAATCAAGCAAACACATGGCCAGGTGAACGCTCACTTAAGTTTACCTTATAACCTTGATGACACAACTATGCTTTCATCCCCATTGTTGTTGGTTGAAGTTAGGTATCACATGGAAGAAATCCAACAACCTATGAGCTCTTGAAGCAACCGGTTTGGAGGAACAAGTTTGGAGATAACAAGTTTCAAGTGAAGCTAATGTTTTCAGTTTTTACCTCTGATGTTTTGTTGTTCCACACCCATGTGGCGGAGAGACGGGGCCATAGGGGTATATCACCAGAAGCTACATCAAATTATATTTCCAATGCAAAAAACCTCACATCATTTCGAGTTCTGAGTCAAAAGTTCTAGCCAATCTCGTGGAAGGTGTCCAGGCTGTCAAGGCTTTGCGAATTTCCGAAGAGCTCTCCAACAACTCCCAAAGTTGACTGCTTATTCCCCCAAGGAAGCCATGCAAATCTGCTTACTTTTGAAACAATTTTTACACCTATCCCATCTCCCCCATCTCCCTGCTATAAAACCCCATCTCCCCCATCCTCTTAGAAACCTTTTGTCAAATCATTCAGCTACAAGCTTATGCAGCAAGACTGCTGGAGAGATCTGAGAGATCTTGCTACCTTTGCTCTTGTGAGTTCATTCGGATTCGCGAGAAGGAGCCTCTGGTTCCCCCTAGTTCGTGCTCTATGATTCCGGCCGTTTTGTGTGGATTAGTCCCGGTTTGTGGTTCTGCGATTGTTCAGGCAGTGGGTTGGAGTTCTTTTAGCTTCGGTCAGCCATCCCCAACGTACGGGTTGCATCCAACATTGGTAGGTATAGAGCTAGTTATCCCAGCTGCTTGCAGCTAGTTATCCCTTCCGATTCAATCATACGACACGAAGATCGTGCCACCCTCAGGCGTGAACTCGTTCATCGGGTTCCCACCTATCAGACGACCTAGCCGGAGAGAAGGAAGGGGCTCGCCATCATCACCCTAGTATCCATCTTAGGGTTCATGGGCGAGGGTGGTGGTGGGGTGCGGTGGCGTACTTCACCAGAGAAAAAAAATCCAATCACAGGCAGGGCTAGAGAGATGGCCAGGGGTGGCAGCTAGACTGGCGGTGGGGGCGGTTTCGGGGAGGGCGGGGTTGTGAGGCGGTTGCGGGTGGTGGTGGCCAGTGCTTCGGCCGGCGGCACGTTTGGCGGTGTGGGAGGGGAGGAAGCAGAAGGTCCAGACGCCACACGATCATTATCTACTGCTCCACAAATCGACTGATCCTAATTGAAAAAGTTTTTTTGAAACGTCCAGCAACGCTGGTTTTTCATTCATTTAGCAGAGGGAGAGATGACAAAGGGTTGATCAAGCGATCATGAGGGTGAAATAGGAAAAAAAATTACATCCATCCCAGAGCCGCAATGCTCCAGGCCATCTAAGCAAGCGTATAGGAATCTCTCACGTCACATCCCCAAAGGGCTACTAAATGCATCTTGCGCCGGTCAATCTCCATTGCCCCATGTCCCACTTGCAAGCTTATGTAATGTGCCTCGCATCAGGTTGCTTTCCTCTGAAAATGCAGGAGTTTCGCTCCAACCAGATACGCCAGGAGATGAGGGCGAGCATAGTGTTTGTGCCTTTATTGTGTTCTAGATCCGCAACAGCTATGATCCTCTGAATTCCATCCGTCATCATCGTACCCATTCTCCACACTCCTTGGGTTAGTGTGCTGCACCCAGTCCAGGCAGCCACAATGTTCCAGACCTGCAGCGAGATCGGGCATTCTCAGATCAGGTGGCAAGAGGTCTCGAGGTTGCGTAGACACATGGGGCAGAAGTATCCATTCTCCTAGCCTCTCTGCTGGAGCTAGTCATTGCACCATAGCCTGTCAAGATGCAGCAACCAAAGGAAAATCTTGATTTTGCCCGGAGCTCAGATCTTCCAAATGAGCATTTATGAAGTTGCAAGGTTGGGTGCTGTCGAACTGTGAAGTGTATGCCGATCTCGTAGAATAGATGCCCGAACTACAGAGCCTCCATTTGATCGTGACAAGGGTTCCCGGTTCCAGGTTGAGGTTAGCTTGCCTAATTTCCCTTGCCAATTCGATGACTTGTTGGGCGATGTTGTTGTAGTTACCGTGCCGTAGGTCCAGAATCCACCGATCATCATGCAGGGCTTCTCTGACGCTTCTGTTCTTGCGGATGGATCTGGTGAAGAGCATGGGGTAGGCCAGACATAGTTGTCTCCCTCCCAGCCAAGAACACAACCAGAAGGAGGCAGTAGTCCCATCCCTGATGGTCACCGTAGTGGAATCCGCAAAGAGAGATCGATCTATGGCGTCGCATGATCCGTCTTCAACGTATCTATAATTTTTTATTGTTCCATGCTATTATATTATCTATTTTGGATGTTTTATATGCATTAATATGCTATTTTATATTATTTTTTGGGACTAACCTATTAATCTAGAGCCCAGTGCCAGTTTCTGTTTTTTCCTTGTTTTAGAGTTTCACAGAAAAGGAATACCAAACGGAATGAAACATTCACAATGATTTTTCTTGGACCAGAAGACATCCAGAGGACTTGGAGTGCAAGTGAGGGAAGCCACGAGGCAGCCACAAGGACAAAGGCCGCGCCCAGCGGCCCCACCCTTATGGGCCCCTCACGACTCCACCGACCTATTTCTTCTGCCTATATATTCTCAAATATTCCAAAACCAATGAGGATAGCCACAAAAACACTTTTCCATCGCCGCAACCTTCTGTTCCCGTGAGATCCCATCTAGGGGCCTTTTTCCGGTGTCCTGCCGGAGGGGAATATGATCACGGAGGGCTTGTACGTCAACACCATTGCCTCGCCGATGAAGCGTGAGTAGTTTACCTCATACCGACGGGTCCATAGCTAGTAGCTAGATGGCTTCTTCTCTCTCTTTGATTTTCAATACCATGTTCTCCTCGATGTTCTTGGAGATCTATTCGATGTAATACCTTTTTGTGGTGTGTTTGCCAAGATCCGATGAATTGTGGATATGATCAGCTTATCTATGAATATTATTTGAATCTTCTTTGAATTCTTATATGCATGATTTGATATCTTTGCAAGTCTCTTCGAACTATCGATTCGGTTTGGCCAACTAGGTTGGTTTATCTTGCAATGGGAGAAGTGCTTAGCTTTGGGTTCAATCTTGTGGTGCTTGATCCCAGTGACAGAAGGGGAACCGACACATATTGAATTGATGCCATCGAGGATAACAAGATGGGGTTTTCATCATATTGCTTGAGTTTATTCCGCTACATCATCTCATCTTACTTAATGTGTTACTCTGTTCTATGAACTTAATACTCTAGATACTAGCAGGAGTCGGTCGATGTATGGAGAAATAGTAGTAGATGCAGGAAGGAGTTGGTCTACTTGACACGGACGTGATGCTTATATTCATGATCATTGGCTTAGCTATCGTCATAACTTTGCGCTTTTCTATCAATTGTTCGGCAGTAATTTTTCACCCACCATAATATTTTCTATCTTGAGAGAAGCCTCTAGTGAAACCTATGGCCCCTGGGTCTATTTTCCATCAGATAATCTTCTATTTTCCATCATATTAGTTTCTGATTTACTTCCTTTGCAATCTTTTACTTTCCGACCTATAAACCAAAAATACCCAAAATATTTACTTTACCGTTTATCTATCTCTATCATATCTCACTTTTGCAAATAAGCGTGAAGGGATTGACAACCCCTTTATCGCGTTGGGTACAAGTTGTTGATTGTTTGTGCAGATATTTGGTGATTTGTGCATTGTCTCCTACTGGATTGATACCTTGGTTCTCAAACTGAGGGAAATACTTACTCTACTTTACTTCATCACCCTTTCCTCTTCAAGGAAAAAACCAACGTAAGCTCAATAGGTAGCAGGAAGAATTTCTGGCACCGTTGCCAGGGAGAACTACGCCAAGTCGAGTCAAGATTTGTTTCTCGTCAACTTGCCAATTTCTGGCGCCGTTGCCGGGGAGATCTACGCCAAGTCAAGAAATACCAAGTACCCATCATAAACTCTCATCTCTTGCATTACATTATTTACCTTTCGCCTCTCGTTTTCCTCTCCCCCACTTCTAAAATGATTTTTGAAAAGATTTGCCTTTTCTTTACCTTTCTTCCGTTCGCCCTTTCATTTGCCCTTATGTCTTACTTGGTTTGTTTGCTCGTTTGCTTGATATAATTGTGTGTTTATTGAAAATGAGAAGCAAAGAGTTTATGGATCCTCATCCACTTGCTAATCTTTTTAGGAGATCCAATTATGATGAACCAATTGCTAGTGAGTTGAGTGCACTAGATTATCTTTATGAGGTTTTGCTTGAAATTCATGAATCCGAAAATTGTGATGAAATTTATGAAGTGATTCATGATAGTTCCTTCAATAAAAAGCATGATTGAAATGATGTTATTATAAATTCTCTTAATGTCAATTGTGCTACTAATATGCAAAACCCCAAGCTTGGGGATGCTAGTTTTGCTATGTCCACTACTTGTTGCAATGATCATGATTGGGGTGATTCTTCTTACAATCTTGAAAATTTATTTAAGCCCCATGATGGATATGAGATTGATAACAATGTTCGCAATAATACTAAAAGTGGGTTTGGAAAAGTGCCAACTTTAGATCCCACATATTTGGATAATGTTCAATCTTATGAAGTTTTTGATAAAAGTGGGTTCGAAGAGGTCATGGCTTTATTTTATGATAATCCCACTATTTTCGAAGAGTGTCAACTTTGCATGCATGTGGATCATGTAGAGAATATGTTATCTGATAGCTATATTGTTGAATTTGAATATGTACATGTAATTATTATGATATAGGAAAATATGGTTGTAGAAATTTTCATGTCACTAAATTAACTCTCGTTACGTTGAGATTGCTATTGTTTCTTTCTTGTTCCTTGCATATGCTAATTTTTTATTACCTTGATAATTTGTTTGCCTATAAGATGCCTATGCATAGGAAATATGTTAGACTCAGATGTGTTTTTCACATGCTATGATGCTCTCTCCGTGTTTAAATTGCTATCTTTCATGTGAGCATCATCGAAATTATCAATGCCTAGCTAAGGGCCTTAAAAAATAGCGCTTGTTGGGAAGCAACCCAATTTTCTTTTTTTCTATTTTATTTTTAGGTTTTTTTGCATTAAATAATTCATCTAGCCTATAGTTAGATGTGGTTTTGTGTTTTAATTAGTGTTTGCTCCAAGTAAGACCTTTGGGATAACTTATGGTGATAGTTGATTTGATCTTGCTGAAAAAAAGAAACTTTTGCACCGAAGAAAACAATTCTCATTTTTAACATAAGCATGATAAAATATTGAATATTCTTGCAGAAGATTAATAAACAAATTTCTTAGGTATTCCTAATTTTTAAGAATTTTTGGAGTTACATAAGTATTCTAAATATCCAGATTGCTACAGACTGTTCTGTTTTTGACATATTCTGTTTTCTATGTGTTGTTTGCTTAGTTTGATGAATCTATGGCTAGTATCGGGGGGTATGAACCATGGAAAAGTTACAATATAGTAGATATTACACAAATATAAATAAAGAATGAGTTCACAACAGTACCAAAAGTGGTGATTTATTTTCTTATACTAACGGAGCTTCTGAGATTTTCTGTTGAGTTTTGTGTTGTGAAGTTTTCAAGTTTTGGGTAAGGATTTGATGGACTATGGAATAAGGAGTGGCGAGATCCTAAGAGTGGGGATGCCCAAGGCACCCCAAGGTAATATTCAAGGATAACCAAGAGCCTAATCTTGGGGATGCCCCGGAAGGCATCCCCTCTTTCGTCTTCGTCTATCGGTAACTTTACTTGAGGCTATATTTTTATTCACCACATGATATGTGTTTTCCTTGGAGCATCTTGTATGATTTGAGTCTTTGCTTTTTAGTTTGCCACAATCATCCTTGTTGTGCACACCTTTTGAGAGAGACGCATGAATCATGATTTATTAGAATACTCTATGTGCTTCACTTATATCTTTTGAGCTAGGCAAATTTGCTCCAGTGCTTCACTTATATTTTTTTGAGAGCACGACAGTGGATTTATTTTATAGAAATTGATGAACTCTCGCACTTCACTTATATTATTTTGAGAGTCTTTAAAACAACATGGTAATTTCCTTTGGTTATAAAATTAGTCCTAATATGATAGGAATCCGAGAGGGATATAATAAAAACTTTCATATAAAGTGCATTGTCAGTGTCAAAACCGGCGTTTCTCGGGTTGGTGGTCCCGAACTATGCGTCTAAGGTGGATGGTAACAGGAGGCAGGGAACACGATGTTTTACCTAGGTTCGGGCCCTCTTGATGGAGGTAAAACCCTACGTCCTGCTTGATTGTTCTTGATAATATGAGTAGTACAAGAGTAGATCTACCACGAGATCAGAGAGGCTCAACCCTAGAAGCTAGCCTATGGTATGATTGTATGTTGTCCTACGGACTAAAGCCCTCTGGTTTATATAGACACCGGAGGGGGCTAGGGTTACAAAAGGTCGGTTACAAAGGAGGAGATGTACATATCCGTATTTCCTAGCTTGCCTTCCACGCCAAGGAGGGTCCCATCCGAACACGGGACGAAGTCTTCAATCTTGTATCTTCATAGTCCAACAGTCCGGCCAAAAGATATAGTCTGGCTGTCCGGATACCCCCTAATCCAGGACTCCCTCAGTAGCCCCCGAACCAGGCTTTAATGACGATGAGTCCGGTGCGCAGATTTTCTTTGGCATTGCAAGGAGGGTTCCTCCTCAAACTCTGAGTACCTGTTAAATAGTGTCTGGCTTCTCGTAAATGTCGTGCTTCTTGGCTTCTGCGTCCAATAATCTCCATCTTCCACGTGTACATTTACCACCCCATCTATATGAATGAACTGCCTATTAAAGAGATGAGGATCCTCAGATCCAAACCACACCATCCTCCCTCAGCGAGCATTCATCGGAGCGTGCCTGAAAAAATCCATCCCAACATGGCCGGCTAGCGCAGCTCCTCCTCTCGCTCCCGCAGCCCCAAGCCTGGACATTGGGAGAGGTGTTCCATCCCACACAGCCAATTAGTGGAGCTACATACCCAGGGATTCCTCCCTCCAGCGTGTATGGTCCTGGTTCGAGCCGGGCTCGCCACCTATAATGGCGGGGAGCAAGCGGAGAGCTTTCCCAACCCCTCTAAGGGAGAGTGGGTATGCATTGTCCCCTATTTGTTAAGGGGACTCGGATTTACAATCCATCCTTTTCTCCGAGGGCTCCTGGAGTTCTACGGCCTCCAATTGCACAACCTCACCCCTGCCGCCATACTGCACATCGCTCGTTACGTAGCCCTTTGCGAGCTGTTTTTGGGCTGTGAAGCTCATTTCGTGTTGTGGAAGAAGTTGTTCTGCCTTGTGCCCCGTACACAGAGGGGATCAATATATCAAGTGGGCGGAGCCAAAGTATGGCGCATCACCGGGACCGGATACCTATCCGGTAGCCCAAAGAAGACGTCCGAGGACTGGCCTTCGGATTGGTTTTATATGGAGGATGTTACTCTCCTGGATCCCATCCGGATTGGTCTTCCTGAGTTTGACAACGCCCCTTTGAAGAAACACCTAAGCTGGCGCCCACAGAGCCCACAGGAGGAAGATGATAGAGACATATTTTACCTGATGGGCCGGATAAAGTTGTTGGCCAAATCAGGACTGACCATAACCGAGGTTATAGCAATATTGAGGCTACCCCATGTGGCACTTCAACGGGGAAGATGATGCCACTCAGGATGCAGTTGCCGCTCTAGCAAAAGTTCTATCCGATCTATATAAGGGTGAAGAAGAGGAGTTCCTCCGCATCAAGCCGCGGGACGGATTCTCCATGAACAACCCTCGAAGCTGGGTGAGCTTCCGCTCTTTTTACTTCCATCCTACCCTTGTTTTCGTGATAAATATTTACCTTGCCGCTTCATCGCAAGAACTGCGTAAGGCAGTAGGGGAGATCAATAGCCCACCTCCACAATCGGAGGACCCCGAACGGGTCCTCGACCCCGGCCTCAAAGAGGATCCGGACATATTCGTGGAGCTGATTGATAGGGTTTTCTATCAGCTAAGCTGTGAGGACGCCATGGTGGCCATTATAGCCGACTACCCTGGCCTACTCCTAGCCTCGCAGGTAAATGAGACCGGAGTCCCAATCTTTGAAAAGGATTTCCTTTTATGCACTTCACCTACCATATACAAACGGTGTTTTATAGGGAAGGCCCTCGGGACGCCATGCCGAGCCCACGGCGACTCGCCAAGAAGGGTTTTCAAAGTCAGACAGGCTAAAAAGGAAGGCAGTCTGGATGGAGACGCCGGTGCAGAGGTATGATGCAACACCTCACTCCGTGGTTGTCGTTTTTAAAATCATAATAACACCTATGTTTCCTAGAAGGAAGAACGCTCGCCGGACAATATCCGAAGAGGTTGCCGATCACGCCTCTACCAGTCGGGCTCCAGGGCCGGACACAGAGGCGGAAGCTAACATGAGGCACACATCGGATGCTCCTTCTACAGAGGATGCATATAAGATATCCACTACGAATTCTGAAGTGGAGAGCGCCATGAATCATAGGCGTCGTCGGACCGTACTCCGTGACGCTTGTTTCTCCCTAGAGGCGTTTGATGCATTCAACTCAGGAGATGCATACATCTGTGCTGCTCAAAATGGTCTAGCCAGAGCTACGGACCAGTATGTAAAGGATGTATGGGTAAGAAAATTTAATGAGTATATATATCAGTAGCCCCTGAGACTTGAAACAGTTGGCACAACTGATTTAAGGATCATTTATTGTGCAGGTTCTTACAGAGAAGAATACTCAACTGTCACAGGAGCTGGAGGAATGCAAGGCCCAACTTCGGGCCGCCGTTGCCTTATTGAAGGAACCTGAAAAGTCCCCAGCTAGTAACAGTTGTTTCAAAGAATGATGGGTACCATAGAGTGTACGGCATGGCTGCAGATCTAACAATAGATATTCAGATGACTCCGGAGAGAATCCGGCGGACCAGCATGTCGTATGACAGCTAAAGGCTGGCGAACGCGTGCTGACTAAGGTCATACTGGAGAAAAACAAGCTCCAAGATGCCAATACCAAGCTGAGCGTGGAACTGAAATATGTTCGAGCCCAGATTGCGGACTCCGTGAAGGAGAATAAGCGGCTTCGACGTGGCATTTTCAGTAAGTGCTTGAACGAACCCTTAGAAGAGTACGATGAAGAAACCGACTGACAGAGTTATGTCTACAGGTATGCTGACGGGTCGTCCCGCAGAGGAGATGCCCGGGTCTGGGGGTGATCTTCTACTCGACCTCTCACAACTGCACGAACAAGTTTGGCAGGTGATGCAAAGTATTGCCCAGGCCTTGTGGCCATCCATCTCGCTGCCAGCAGGCATTGGAGAGCATGTGGAGAAGCTCAAGGGAGCACGGCGGCACTTCCGATTATGGAAGATATCGGCCTGCCGTCAAGGTGCTAGGGAAGCCTGGGCCATGGTGAAGACGCGGTATACCAAGGCTGACCCAAACCACATGGACGAGGTCGGACCTGTGGGGCCCGATGGGAAAGAGATCCCCGTTAGCTTATTATATGGGCAAGTATAATTGGCCGCAAAGTATTCCCAACAGGATTGTAGGCTAGACAGCCTGTTGGATGGTATAGAAGAGGAATTTAGTCAGTCTACATGACTGTGTAATTAAATTAACATGTATAATGCCTTCTAGCCGGATTATAAATCATTTGTCATGGCGGACCTTTTCGCTTCAACCTCGGGACCCGATAGTTCGGAGTGTATCCGAATACCCGCTAAGTTATATAAGAACCGGGGTATGCATGGAAACTAGGCGTATGGGTCATTAGTGCTCGTACAGACAAGTACCCAACTAGTTATGTTATATTACATGGATAGTAGGAAACATCTTCCAGGGAGAATAGTTCCGTTAAGGGTTCCTTTCCCTGGGTACGCATGCCCTAAAGTGCATGTCCGGACTCCGACAGGAGACGCAGGCAAAAACATCTGGGGGAACATATGGAAAATAAAAAAATCATCTTTTGTTCATCGACCGAATATATTCCCTTAAGAACGCTAGCTTTCGGCTTCACCCAGTCTGAGGTACACATTCGGCTGACCCGGCAGTAACAATCGCCGAGGTGCTCCCCTTATGCCCTAGCCGAATTAACGGGAACGTAGGGCATAAATACAAGAGCCAGGCAACCCAGCTTGGCCAAAACTTACATGCATAAATACAAGAGCCAGGCAACCCAGCTTGGTCATATCGATGCATATAATGGTGAAGAAAAGGTACATGCATAAGGATAACACATGTGCGGGGCATGAAGCCCAGATAAATAATTAAGCTTCTGTGTAAGAAGCCCCCAGGTATAATGAGCGCGGTTAGCGCGTCAATAGTGTGCAACCAAGGCACAAGTTGGCCCTTGAAGGCCTTGAGAAAGAATAAAAGAAAGAAAGAGAGAAAAAACAGATAATGTACGTGCAAAAAAGGATAGAGGAAGGAGACGAACATAGAGTCCGGCGGTAGGCGTAGAATCTTTGGAGCCGGGCTGTGTTCCATGGGTTCGGCTCAACTCGATTATTCGATGCATCCCGTAGACGGTACGCTCCACCGGTCAGAACTTGGTCAATAATGAAGGGACCTTCCCATTTGGGCTCGAGCTTGGTCTTTTTCTTCTTCGGCAGGCATAGAACTAGCTCGCCAACGTTATAAGTTTTGGCCCGTACTTCTCTGCTTTGGTATCTTCGAGCATGTTGCTGATAGAATGCGGAACGGGCTTTTGCCATGTCGCGCTCCTCCTCCAGTGTGTCCAGACTGTCCTGCCGATATAGCTCGGCTTCTCTTTCTTCATACATGCGCACTCGAGGTGAGTCATGAATTATGTCACAGGGCAGAACTGCCTCTGCGCTGTACACCATAAAAAAGGGTGTGTATCTGGTAGTATGATTCGGCGTGGTCCGCAGCCCCCAGAGTACGGAGTCAAGATCCTCTACCCAGTGCGTGTTAGATTCCGTTAAGGACCACACTAATCTGGGTTTGATGCCGCTCATGATATGACCATTTGCTCGCTCAACTTGGCCGTTAGTTTGTGGGTGATAGACAGAAGCATAATCGAGCTTGATGCCCATGTAGCTACACTAGAGTTTTACCTTGTTAGCCGTGAAGTTCGTGCCGTTGTCAGTGATGATGTTGTGGGGGACGCCATAATGGTGTACAACCCCGGATATGAAGTCTATCACCGGTCCGGATTCGACCGTTTTAACAGGTTTGGCTTCTATCCATTTGGTGAATTTATCCACCATGACCAGTAGGTATTTTTTATTGTGGGTTCCCCCTTTAAGGGGTCCAACCATGTCAAGCCCCCAGACCGCGAAGGGCCAGGTAATGGGGATTGTTTGGAGGGCAGTGGGTGGCATGTGGCTTCGGTTTGCAAAAAGCTGGCAACCGATGCAGCGTTGGACCAAGTCTTGTGCGTCTACCCGGGCCGTCGGACAATAAAAACCTGTACGGAAGGCCTTGCTTACAAGGGCCCAGGCTGCGGCGTGGTGGCCGCCGAGTCCGGCGTGAATTTCTGCCAAAAGCTTCCGCCTCTCCTCTTTGGAGATGCACCTTTGAAGGACTCCAGTAGTGCTTTTCTTATAAAGCTCTCCCTCGTGGACCCTGTAGGCTTTAGATCGCCGCACTATCTAGCGTGCCTCATTTTGGTCCTTGGGGAGTTCCTGCCTAGTTAGATAGGCCAGGAATGGTTCTATTCATGGGGCGATGATGGCCATTATTACGTGGGCTGAAGGTGTTATTTTGGTGGCAGAGCCTCCGATTATGTCAGAGTGTGCGGTATCAGGCATTTTGGCCGGGTCCGGACTGTTGTTACCGGTGTCCCCTTACCATACCACAGATGGCTTAAACAACCTCTCCAAAAACATGTTGGGGGGATCGCATCGCGTTTTGCACCGATGTGGGCGAGGATATCCGCCGCCTGATTGTTTTCCCGAGCCACATGGTGAAATTCGAGCCCCTCGAACCGAGCTGACATCTTTTGGACGGTGTTGCGATAGGCCGCCATTTTCGGATCCTTGGCACCGAAGTCTCCATTTATTTGGGATATTGCAAGGTTCGAATCCCCACGCACCTCCAGGCGTTGAATGCCCATGGAAACTTGTAAGTGCATCTAGTGCCACCCCTAGTTGGTTTTGGAGTATTGACGACAAACCTAGTTGAGGGACTAATGTGTTTGTGAGAATTGCAGGATAACACAGGTAGAAGTCCCTCATTGATTCGGTTTAGCTACCAAAGATGACCCCCAAAAATGTATGAAGACATTGAAGACAATGGTGGTTCATGAAGACATTCATGTCGAAGACAATGACATATGAAGACTCCCCATGAAGCCTTTGGAACTCGAAGACTTAGATCCTTCATAGTTTTGCTTATTCATGTTGTGTCATAGGAACCACCGTACTGTTAAGTGTGGTCCAAGAGAACCAGTCAGGATGACTGAAGTGATGCCTAATTCAAATCCTATGTCTTCGAGTAAAGACAATGAGAGAAAATCTTGTCCAGAGTCAGACAAGTCAGCTTTACTTGCAGCCCAAGTAAAGTTGCCGTGAGAGTTCAGAATCCGACCGTTAGTACACGTGTCAGTTCCTTAGTGACCCAGGGTCATTTCGGACAAATCAGGTCAGGGTTACCAAGTGGCTATAAATAGTCCACCCCCACAACCATAAACGGTTGGCTGCTCAGATTTCAGTGCACGGCTTTTGTCGTTTGAGAGCAACCCACCTCGAAGCCTTTGAGAGAAAATCCTTAGTGAGGAGAAAAGCCCTAACCACCCAGAGCCAGAGGAATTGGGCATCACTTAAGTCTTCTTGTCTGAGTGATCTGAAGACTTATTACACTTGAGGACTGTGCATCCTCCAGACGGTTAGGCGTCGCGTTCTGAGCATCCAAGAGGAATTGTGGATTGCCGGTGAACGAAGTCTGTGAAGGTTTGGGAGTCTACCTTGAAGACTTACCAGAGTGATTGGGCGGGGTCTGTGTGACCTTAGCTCAAGGATAAAACGGTGAGGACTGGATGTCCTGAGCTGCTTGTTCAGGACTGGGTGTCCGGGACTGTGTGTCCTTTGGTTTAAATACCTAGCCGCTCCAACCAGACATACAGTTGTCACAGCAACTGGAACTGGTCCAACACATCATTGTCTTCAACGTGTCACTGGTTTCATCTTCACCTCCCATTACTTACCAGTACACATTGTGAAGCTATTGCATGCCTGCTTAATCTTCTGTCTTCACAACCTGACTGTATGATCTGTTTGGCTTCATAACTTCTTACAACCTGATCCTCATTACACTGAAGCTATTTGTCTCTGTGCTTTCACTGTACTTTATATTTGACTATGGCTTGCGTTGTGTAATCTACCTTCCGCTGCATAGTTATAGGCTTGTTCACTCTGTTTGTCTTCATAACTTCCACGTTTTGAAGACTTTCATAAAAATCGCCTATTCACCCCCCCCTCTAGTCGATATAACGCACTTTCAATTGGTATCAGAGCAAGGTGCTCCCTTGTTCTGTGTGATTCCGTTTAACCACCTGGAGTTTTAGTTATGTCGACTGCATGGATAATTAAAGTCTCCGCTGCGTGCCCCGTCTTCGATGGAACTGAATATCCCTACTGGAAGAATAAGATGCGCATGCATCTTGAAGCCATTGACGTCGACCTATGGTATGTCGTCGAAAACGGCGTTCCCAAGGCTGGAGAAGGTGTCACTGTGGCTGATGTCAAGAAGTTCACTCAACTGGACTCCACTGCCAAGAATATTATCCGTGGTCATCTGACCAAGGGACAGAACGGCCGTGTGAGTGCCTTGAAGACATCCAAACTGGTCTGGGACTGGCTCTCCAAGGTCAATGAAGGCATCTCAACCCAGAGAGATCAGAGAATCAGTGTTCTTCGCAATCTCTTCAACTGCTTCAAGCGAAATGACAATGAGAATGTCCAGCACACATTTGACCGGCTCACTGACATCACAAATGAGCTTCAAGCCCTCGGCGCCACTGAGATCACCAAACATGAAATCGTCAAGACGCTGCTAAGATCACTTGACAGTTCATTTGACATCCTAGCCCTGATGATTCAAGAACGTCCAGACTTCAAGACACTCGATCCGTATGACATACTTGAGAGGCTCAACACACATGAGTTTCAGCTTTCTGAGAAAAGAGATATCTACGGTCCAAACTATGGGCGAACTCGTGCCTTGAAGGCAAAAGCTGTGTCATCATCTGAAGAGGAATCTGATAGCAGTTCTGATGATCCTGAAGACATTGGAAGGGAACTTGCAATGCTAGTGAAGAAGTTCCAGAAATTCACCAAGAAGAAAGGCTTCAGAAAGTCTTCACGATCAAGCTCAAGGAATGATGAAGCTTCTGCACATGACTACAAGAGGAAAACTTGTCACAAATGCAAGAAAACTGGACACTTCATCTCTGAATGCCCACAGTGGGACAATGAGAACAGAAAGAAGAAGAAGAGCAAGGAATATGACTCTGACGATAAGAAGACGAAGAAATACTCAAAGTCTTCGTCCAAGTCTTCCTCAAAGTCTTCATCACACAAGAAGAGTTCATCTGGCAAGGCTCGTGCGTTTGTTGGCAAGGAAATGGATTCAGAGGAGGAGTCCGCTTCTGAGGAGGCAGAGGTGGAGTCTGTGGAGGAGTCTGATTCAGGCATTGCAAGTTTGGCTACAGCCTATGTCGCCAAGTCCATCTTCAACACTGAAGACAATGACTCCATCACCATCACCGATGCAAATGACAAGGACGACTCTACTCCCACCTACTGCTTCATGGCACGCGGTGCCAAGGTAAACACACGCACTACTCACTATCGAACATCTAGTGACGATGACTCTGATTGTGATTCAAAACCCAGTTACAAAACACTTGCTAAAATTGCAACTGAACAACAAAAGGCCATGGAACATATTCAAAAACTGTTAGACAGAAGAGATGATCTGTTGGGTGCTGAAATGTCTCGTTCTGAATCCTTAATTGAAGACATAAAAAATCTTCATGTTAAGTATCAGGAACTCGAAGATCGTCTTGAGACTCTCTCAACTACTCATGAAAAGCTTTCCTATGATTATCTTCAGAAGAAGCAAGATCTTGAGAAGTTGAGAGCGGATCATGAAGATCTTCAAAAGGAAAACGAGTCACTTCAAGCTGAACAGATCAGTTCTGCTCAGGAAGGATTTGAACCACCATGCCTTAAATGCATTGACCGTGATAATGCTATTTCTGTTGCTGAATGTTCCACTGCTACTGCTGTTGCGATATCTTCAACTGTTGAAGTGGTAACTAACCCCTCTGCTGAGGATACCACTGCTATTGCTGATGAAAATGCTAGGTTGAAGACATTGCTTGAAATAGGGATGTACAAAAGTCTCAAAGGACATCAGACACTATGTGATGTCCTCAAGAAGCAGATTCTGAACCGAAACCCTAGCAAAGAGGGTGTTGGGTTCGTGAGGAAAATTAATGCAGATGGCTCCTACTGGAAACCTGAGCAGTACCCCAAAACCGCATGGGTTGCTGCAAAGGAATCCTCATCAAATCC
Organism: Triticum monococcum; assembly: GCA_034509565.1. Lineage (NCBI taxonomy): Eukaryota > Viridiplantae > Streptophyta > Magnoliopsida > Poales > Poaceae > Triticum > Triticum monococcum. The sequence goes on along the minus strand of CM067845.1, from coordinate 86,834,290 downwards.
ATCCAATCTATCTGGCTTCACTTGTGCTAATCCAATTATCATTGATGAATCCTTTGATGCAAACTATAAACTGTTTAGGAATCAGAATGGTGAAGTAGTTGCCAGGTACATTGGTACTAACTGCAGGAATGGACCGCCTATGAAGAAGATCTGGGTTCCAAAAATGTGTCTTGAGAATCTTCCTGTGAATGTCCTCATGACACCTCACATGAAGAAGACAAACCTCAGACCAAAGGCTTCATATGGTCCAAAGGTTTCATACAGGCAGAGGGCTCATCTGAGTTGCACTAACACAAATGCTTTGCAGGGAAACCATGCTCAGTCTTATGAGAATGGTTCTTCAAACCGTCATTCTCATATGACCAAAAACTATTCTGCCTTTTCTTATGAGTACTACTGCCCACCTGCTAGACTGTTTGCTAGGGCTCCAAAGCCAAAATTCTCAGATGCTGCACTTAGACTTATTGCTTCTAAGCCACCCTTGAAGATGTGGGTGGTTAAGAAAGCTTAACTCTCTTTTGCAGGAAAAGGTCTCCAGCACAAAACCAAAATCTTCTGATGCTATTGCTGGGGACCTCAAAAAACTTGTGGGGCGCACGATCAAATGCCCGAATGGCATCACTATGTATTTCATATCTGAATCGCATGCTACTCTCCCTGCTTGTCCTAACCTGGATCTCAGTTTTCATAATCCACTGGTTCGTCAAATGTTTTTGCTTCACAACACTCTTGGTGAAGCCTATCCCCCTAACTGCACTGTAGGGTACGACACCAGTGACTTCAGAGTCTTCAGTATGGATTATTGACAGCGGGTGTACAAATCACATGACTGGCAAGAGAAGTCTCTTTATGGACTCAACCTTACGTCCATCTGACAAGAGACACATCACATTCGCTGACACTGGTAAAAGTAAAGTACTGGGTCTAGGTAGAGTTGCAATCTCAAAGGATCAACACATGGATAAAGTCATGTTTGTTGAATCCCTTGGCTTCAAGTTAATGTCTGTCTCAATGCTTTGCGATTTAAACATGATTGTAATCTTTGGAAAATATCGTTGTCTGGTACTAATGGAATCTGACAAGTCTCTAGTGTTTGAAGGGTATCGAAAAGATGATTTGTACGTGGTAGATTTCTCAGCAGGGCCACAGCTTGCAGTTTGTCTCCTCGCAAAGGCTTCAGAATGCTGGCTTTGGCATCGAAGACTTGGGCATGCTAGCATGAGGAACCTCCACACCCTTGCTAAGAAGAAGCATGTCATAGGCATCGAGGGCGTCAAGTTCAAAAAAGATCACTTGTGCGGTGCCTGTGAAGCTGGGAAGATGACAAGGGCAAAACATCCTTCGAAGACAATCATGACCACTACTCAACCCTTCGAACTGCTTCACATGGATCTCTTCGGTCCTACCCACTACTCAACTTTCTCCACTACTGCTTGCCTCTATGGATTCGTCATTGTTGATGATTAGTCTAGATATACTTGGGTGCACATAATCCTGTACAAGACTGAAGTGCAGGATGTCTTCAGACGCTTCGCAAATCGGGCCATGAACAATTATGGCGCCAAGATAAAGCACATCAGAAGTGACAATGGCACAAAATTCAAGAACACCGGCCTTGACACATATCTTGATACATTGGGCATCACTCATGAATTCTCAGCTCCATACACGCCACAACAGAATGGCATCGTTGAACGCAAGAACAGAACACTCATTGAGATGGCCAGAACAATGTTAGATGAGTACAAGACACCAAGAAAATTCTGGACTGAAGCCATTGACACTGCATGCCATACTATCAACCGTGTATATCTTCACAAGCTGCTGAACAAAACATCTTATGAACTTCTGACTGGCAAGAAGCCAAATGTAAGTTACTTCAGAGTATTTGGATCAAGATGCTGGATCAAGGACCCTCACCACACCGCAAAATTTGCTCCAAAAGCACATGAGGGCTTCATGCTTGGATATGGAAAGGATTCGCACTCCTACAGAGTCTTCAGTCTCTTTCACTACAAAGTGGTTGAAACAGTGGATGTGCGGTTTGATGAGACCAATGGGTCACAAAGAGAGCAACTACCAGATGTACTAGATGAAGTTCCAGCCGGTGAATCAATCAAGCTAATGGGAACTGGAGAAATTATACCCTCTAAAGCTCGTCCTGAAGAAGAACTTATCATCTCAGCACCTGATCCACATGAAGACAATGCTCAGCCTGAAGACATTCCTCCCCATGATAACGTAGATCAGCAAGAGCAAAGTCTTCGACCCCTACATCCTCGTGTTGCCAATGAAGTGCAAATTGACAGAATAATTGATAGCATCAATGCACCTGGTCCACTGACTCGTTCAAAGGCAACTCAACTGGCAAACTTTTGCGGACACTTCGCATTTGTTTCAATCACTGAACCCAAGAAAATTGATGAAGCCTTTATGGAACCTGAATGGATTCAAGCTATGCAAGAAGAGCTTCAACAATTTGAGCTGAACAATGTATGGGAGTTAGTTAAGCGTCCTGATCCACGGAAGCATAACATAATAGGCACCAAATGGATATACCGCAACAAGCAAGATGAGCATGGCCAAGTCGTCAGAAACAAGGCTCGTCTCGTTGCTCAAGGATATACTCAAGTGGAAGGCATCGACTTCGACGAAACATTTGCTCCTGTGGCCAGACTTGAAGCCATCCGTATACTGCTGGCCTATGCAAATCATCACAACATAATTCTGTATCAAATGGATGTAAAAAGTGCCTTCCTCAATGGCAAAATTGAAGAAGAAGTGTATGTTGCGCAACCACCTGGGTTTGAAGATCCAAAACATCCTGACATGGTGTACAAGCTCAAAAAGGCACTATATGGCCTCAAACAAGCCCCTCGGGCCTGGTATGATACACTCAAATACTTCCTGAAGAGCAAAGGCTTCATACCTGGTTCCCTGGATCCCACTCTCTTCACAAAGACATATGATGGTGAACTGTTTGTGTGCCAAATATACGTGGATGACATTATCTTCGGCTGCACCAATCAGAAGTACAGTGAGGAGTTCGGATATATGATGCAAGAGCAATATAAGATGTCTATGATGGGGGAGCTGAAATTCTTCCTCGGTCTTCAGATAAGGCAACAACGCAATGGCATCTTCATATCTCAAGAGAAATATCTCAAAGACTGCCTGAAGAAGTTCGGTATGCAAGACTGCAAAGGCTTCACAACACCAATGCCAGCCAAACATCATCTGGGTCCTGACGACAATGGTAAAGAGTTCGATCAAAAGGTATACCGCTCCATGATTGGTTCTTTGCTTTATTTATGTGCATCTAGGCCAGATATTATGCTTAGTGTTTGCATGTGTGCTCGGTTTCAAGCGGCACCAAAGGAGTCGCATCACTTAGCAGTGAAGCAAATTCTTCGATATTTGGCTCACACACCAACTCTAGGGTTATGGTATCCAAAGGGCTCAGAGTTTGATCTGGTTGGATTTTCGGATGCTGATTACGCTGGTGACAAGGTTGATCGGAAGTCCACATCAGGCACATGTCATTTCCTGGGCCGATCTCTTGTCTGTTGGTCTTCAAAGAAGCAGAACTGTGTATCTCTCACCACTGCTGAATCTGAATACATTGCTGCTGGATCCTGCTGCGCTCAGCTTCTATGGATGAAGCAAACCCTCAAGGATTATGGCATTCATCTGAAGCAAGTGCCACTTTACTGCGACAACGAAAGTGCCATCAAGATCGCCAACAACCCAGTTCAGCACTCGAAGACAAAGCACATTGAAATTCGTCATCATTTTCTCAGAGATCATGTTACAAAGGAAGACATTGATATCATACACGTCAACACTGAAGAGCAATTGGCAGATATCTTCACCAAGCCCTTGGATGAGAAGAGATTTTGCAAGTTACGGTGTGAGCTAAATATCTTGGAATCCTCAAATGTCCTGTGATCAGGCACACATCCTAACACTTATGCTTAATGATGACTTAGATGTGCAACACACAAAGTAACGTATATCTTCAATCAATGAAGACATACATTCTAAGTGTGAATACATTAACGTGGAATTTGACCTCGGAGCGCCACGATAATTGTGTGCCGTGTCTGGGTCCAATATTTCCTATACGGTGGGTAGCGCCACCACCAAAAAAAATTCTACTTGAAGTGTTTTACTCATGGCATTACATTTGCTATGTCTTCGCATTTGGTTTGGCTTCAATCTCAACATGTCTTCATGATTATCTTCACTAAGTTGATTATATATGCACTGGTGTTCTGTCCTCTACAGCATTCACTTATAGCTATGTCTTCTTGTCTGAATCTTTTGAACTAAGTGAATGTGATCGGACCCTAACCTCTCCATGCTTCCTGCCTCAAACTCTATCTCTCCAAGTCATATGCACTCTGTTGAAACCGTCGAATGTCTTCACTGCATCCTTATCAGACGAAGACACAGAGACAAACTTTAAAACAGCCTTCAATGTTTTTCCATCAACTAGAATTCCGGAGAAGTAGGAACGACTCCCGACAAACCAGGCGTGCGTGGGGTGAAACTGCCCCCACAATTCCGCATGCTGGCCACGTACTGATCAGATGCGAATCGCCACGGGCACCTGAGTAATAGCGCAGTGCCGCCCATCTCCCTATAAATACATGTTTCACTGCGGTCATTATCTCTTCTTCCTCCCTCGCACAAACCCTAGCGCCACCGCTAACTCTCAACGACGCCGGAGACGAAGTGCTTCACTGCCGCGACCTCTCCGACGTCGTTCTCACGCCGACAGCAAGCATCAATCTCTCCGCCGTCGTCCTAAGTGTCTTCCGTCGCCAAGTTAGGGCATGGAGGATTGAACTGCTCGGCCTCACCTCTCATCTCGTCTAGCAGTTCCAAGTCTGGTAAATAACAAGCCTTTTTACAGCCTCTTTTGATCCTATTGATCCATCACTTTCTGCCAAAAGAGGTTCCTATTCCTTCAAGTTTCATTCCTCTTGTCTGAATCTCATAACTTGCCTAGCATATTCACTTATTCTTCATGAAGTAGTTAGATTCCTCACTTGTACTGATCTATGGGTTCGTACAAATCTGGAACCAACTTCTTTTCTATAAAGTGAATGTCTTCGCATGATGAGGTCAATGTCTTCTACACTGATTTATCTTCAAAATCTTCTGAGAATGCATATGACCTCTTCCCCTTCCCTCGCACCTTAATGCTGTCACAGGTACATGTCCGTGGGAGAATCTTTTGGTTCTCATAGTCTGCATTCATTTCCAGAGTTCCTACAGCGTCACATCAATTCACCCGAAGCAAGTTCCTGTTTGTCAAGCAAAAGGAAGCCTTTGAAGCCTTTGAATCCTTTGAAGCCTTTGAATCTTTTGAAGCCTTCCAAGTTAAGCTTCATGGCATCCGAGAAACAATCAAGGAAGGGAGGCAGGCAGAGACGGGGTGACACATCTAAGGATCTGCCTGAAGATTTGGCAGAAATGTATCAAACAGATCCTGAAGAAAGCTATGGTCAGCGCAAGACACGAATCCAATGGATTCGCAGGTATTGGGCAGAGCAGTGGTTCCTATACCGCTTCGTCACCAAAGAATATGCAGAGAAGTGCGCCATCAAGAGGCCATGGGGAGATGCCCTGTACAAGAATCTCGTACCCCGAACCAGAGACGAAGCCATTGCTCAAGGTTTCTTTCCATGCATGGTCAGGGGACAACAGCCAGCTGATGCACATCCCTCATCCCTTCTCTGGTGTCGCGATGACACTCTGTTCAAGCGCAACTTCCAATTTGCCTAGAACTCTGCGAAGCAAAACAAGAAGGAGTTTGGATTGGACTTCAACCCTGGTCCCTCCAGACCAAGGGCAGATGGCACACGCGACGCTAATCCCAATGTTATCGGGCCATTTGCCAATCTCGACGGCCTCATCACTCACATTATAGTCCAAGGGACTGCCGTGAACGACCCTCTAGCAGACACTGAGTCTGATGATGCTCCTACTCCCCCAGAGCCAAAGCAGATGAAGAAGAAGCCAAAAGCTTCCAAGCCAGTCGCCTCCCCCAAGATCTCCAAAGCAAAGCCAATGGCCACTGCACCTCCTGAAGCCAGTGTGCAGTCTGAAGACTTATCAAGAGTCTCCAAGCCTCAAGAAGCAAAGAAACCACAGCCACACACCAGGAAAGAGCTAACTGTCCCTGCCGTTCTTCGCTGCGAAGCCATTGATCTGTCCAGTGACGAAGATCTTGGTGATAACGCTCTTGAGCAGCTCATCAAGAGCAAGGAGGAGGCTGAAATATTCAACAATCTGCCTCTGTTCGATGCAAAAATCATCCACAACTTCATAGATGAGTGGTTTGACACACCCAACATCAGCTTTGATGATCTGCAGCTGCCTATTGGACTCAGCGTAGCCTTCCAAGGAGCTATCGCTTCAGAACTCGCAATTGCCCAGCGCATCGTGGAACTGAAGCAAAAGATCGATTTTGAAAAGGCTCAGTTTAAGCAGAACATGGCCACGCTCAGCGTCCAAGAGATCAAAGACTTCAAAGTCATGCTGCATGAGCTGAAGGAAAACTTCATGCAGAAACGTGCAGAGGCTCAGGGTTCACGCGAGCGCATGAAGAATTTGGCTGATCTCTGCGTACAGGCCTACAATGAGGCCGAGAAGCGAAAGGCACTTGGGCGTCCCGGCATCGACCCCAGGATGGCCACCAAGAAAAAGAAGACGCCCACCGTGGCTGAAGAAGAGGCCCCACGCCAAGAAGCTGTTCCAACTGTCCTCCCCACCGCCAAGCCTAGCTCGAAGCCAAAGCGCTCACCCGCTTCAGAGCTTAAGAAGACAAGGATAGCCGAAGCTAAAGCAAGGAAGAGGAAACACTCTGAAGCCTCTCCTTCAGTCCCCACTATCAAAAAGCGCAAGTCCAAGAAGTCTCAGGCTGCTCCCACAGAGCCCTTGATAGTTGAACCCCTTTCAGTTCGCCGTCCTAATGAAGATCGTCAGATGACCGTCCATGAGCCTGCTCTCACCGAGGCTCAGCATGATGAAGACATTCCAGCAGCCGACCCCACCGCTGCTGAAGACATTGGTCTCCAAGACAATGTACAAGATGATGCAGTCCTTCCTGCCTCTGACCCTTCTGTGCCTGTGTATGCTGCCAGACCACAGTTCAATTATCATATTGCGCACAGGCCCCAGGTACAGAAGCCAATCCCACGACTGCCAAGGTTCCCAGGTCCAGTCACTGCTCCTGGCTCCTTCAATGTCAATAGCTTCAGGGCAGACAACACGTTCTTCAACCGCTCCAAGAACCCTTACTCAAGGGAAAAGATTGTGTCAGATAGGTTCTGGAGCTACCCACAGCGCAGCTACTACTCCTGCGTCCTCTACAACCAGAACCGTATCTTTCCACATCAGCGCCTTGAAGTTGAAGCTTTTGCTGGTCTGCCTGGTTTGGAAGAAGCCCTGGACTTCTTCCGGCAAGTTGGCCTGCTGCCGTTTGTCACGGATGAAGAGCACTGGAACGAAGAGCTTCTGCTTCAGTTCTATGCCACATTGCACATCAAGGGCTACAACAGAGATCCGAAGACTTGGGTCCTGGAGTGGATGACCGGCAACGTCCATCATGAAGCCAATGCATTTGATATCATTGAGCTCACCGGCCTACCCACTCCAGGCGAACTCTTCGAAGAAGGCTGCCAACTTCATACTGAAGCAGTTGAGAGCATATTTCAGCGACCTGAGCCGAATATGAGTCAGATGCTCTCAATGATGAAGCCATTGCCTTCTGACGCATCTTATCCAACGGAGTTCTTCATTGAAGACCTAGAGTACCTGCCTAGAACTATCTATCACATCATCAGGCGGACTCTATGGCCCATTAAGGGGCACTCTCGATATGCCAAGGTTGAAGGTGCCATGAAGACTCTCATCTTCTGCATACTACACGGCAAATGCTTCAATGCCCAGGATCTCTTCATACGTCAACTTGCTGCGTCTGGCTCAGATCTCTTCGGTCTGAAGATTTATGCTCCATGGGTTATGAGGCTAATCAAGCTCCACTCTGCAATATCATATCAGCCCTCAGCCCGCAACCACAGAATCTTCTTACCCGATGTGGACACCTCTGCTGAAGCCATTTATCCTGAGCCTGCCAAACAGCCACTCAGTCTTCAGAATGCAGAACACAAAAGCTTCACTCAACATGATAAAGGTGTTGAAGCCATTTCCAGAGTCTATCCAATGGCTGGCACCACACGTGCCCCTGCATCCACCGAAGCCACTGACAGCGAAGCTGGACAGAGACCCAAGAAACGCGCTCATACACTCACTGATCATGAACTTCTTGTGGCTCTGCATCAAAAGCAAGATAGGCATCACGACTGGCTCAAGAGGCAGATGCACAGTCTCATGCAAGACGTCAATCGCATCAGGAATCTGGCCACCAAGAACGCCTTCGTCGCACATGAAACCTGTCGCCGCACTTGGAAAGGCCTCACTATGATGTGCACTGAAGCTGAATTGCAAGAGGATGGCTTCAAGGAGCGTTTCAAGTTTGACTCCACACCCCCCAGAAGAGCTGTGTTGCGTGGGACTCCGTCACTTGAAGAATCCGAGTTCTCTTCCTCTGCTGCCACCGTGACGGGAAAAATCATTGAGGAAGAAGACGACGCCACATCACCACCAATGTCTTCAGCGCGCGTCGTCACTGCCCCAAGCTCGCCTGCACCACCAAACGTCTCCACCGACCCTGCTGCGCCTGGGAACGCATAGAAAACTCTATGTCTTCAAACCTTTTTGGTCATCACTGACAAAAGGGGGAGAAGCATATGATGTTTATAGTCTTCAAGCGGGTCAATAATATGGGCGGGTGCTTTATATTTTTGCATTTTGCTTCGTGCTTACAACTCTCGTTTTGCTACATTTGGTTCTTTGAGTTGTAACACTTAAACTTGATGGTCGTCTGCTACTATGTTTGCCACTGTGTTTTTGCGAAGATAAATTCCGCATGCACGACGATAATTTCCGCACTCTTATCATTTCGCAGACGTCCATTTTTCATTATGCATATCATTATCTTCATATATCTTTACGTGCATGATAGATTGTCATCATAAGTTGAAGCGGATTCCCACAAATACAACCTGCTGTGTGCATTTGCATTCCAGAAGCAAATCACTTAATATGCACATCTTCAGGGGGAGCCCTTGCAGCTTATGAAGACAATTCCTTTACAATTTCACAAATTATATTCCCCGTTGAAAACTTCAACCAGTTTGTCATCAATCACCAAAAAGCGGGAGATTGTAAGTGCATCTAGTGCCACCCCTAGTTGGTTTTGGAGTATTGACGACAAACCTAGTTGAGGGACTAATGTGTTTGTGAGAATTGCAGGATAACACAGGTAGAAGTCCCTCATTGATTTGGTTTAGCTACCAGAGATGACCCCCAAAAATGTATGAAGACATTGAAGACAATGGTGGTTCATGAAGACATTCATGTCGAAGACAATGACATATGAAGACTCCCCATGAAGCCTTTGGAACTCGAAGACTTAGATCCTTCGTAGTTTTGCTTATTCATGTTGTGTCATAGGAACCACCGTACTGTTAAGTGGGGTCCAAGAGAACCAGTCAGGATGACTGAAGTGATGCCTAATTCAAATCCTATGTCTTCGAGTAAAGACAATGAGAGAAAATCTTGTCCAGAGTCAGACAAGTCAGCTTTACTTGCAGCCCAAGTAAAGTTGCCGTGAGAGTTCAGAATCCGACCGTTAGTACACGTGTCAGTTCCTTAGTGACCCAGGGTCATTTTGGACAAATCAGGTCAGGGTTACCAAGTGGCTATAAATAGTCCACCCCCACAACCATAAACGGTTGGCTGCTCAGATTTCAGTGCACGGCTTTTGTCGTTTGAGAGCAACCCACCTCGAAGCCTTTGAGAGAAAATCCTTAGTGAGGAGAAAAGCCCTAACCACCCAGAGCCAGAGGAATTGGGCATCACTTAAGTCTTCTTGTCTGAGTGATCTGAAGACTTATTACACTTGAGGACTGTGCATCCTCCAGACGGTTAGGCGTCGCGTTCTGAGCATCCAAGAGGAATTGTGGATTGCCGGTGAACGAAGTCTGTGAAGTTTTGGGAGTCTACCTTGAAGACTTACCAGAGTGATTGGGCGGGGTCTGTGTGACCTTAGCTCAAGGAGAAAACGGTGAGGACTGGGTGTCCTGAGCTGCGTGTTCAGGACTGGGTGTCCGGGACTGTGTGTCCTTTGGTTTAAATACCTAGCCGCTCCAACCAGACGTACAGTTGTCACAGCAACTGGAACTGGTCCAACACATCATTGTCTTCAACGTGTCACTGGTTTCATCTTCACCTCCCATTACTTACCAGTACACATTGTGAAGCTATTGCATGCCTGCTTAATCTTCTGTCTTCACAACCTGACTGTATGATCTGTTTGGCTTCATAACTTCTTCCAACCTGATCCTCATTACACTGAAGCTATTTGTCTCTGTGCTTTCACTGTACTGTATATTTGACTATGGCTTGCGTTGTGTAATCTACCTTTCGCTGCATAGTTATAGGCTTGTTCACTCTGTTTGTCTTCATAACTTCCACGTTTTGAAGACTTTCATAAAAATCGCCTATTCACCCCCCCCCTCTAGTCGATATAACGCACTTTCAAAACTGCCATCCGAAGACCATGTAACAGAGCTTCATATTCGGCTGCATTGTTGGAGTCTGTATACAATATCTGGAGTATGTATTGAACTGTATCTCCAGTAGGGGACGTTAGGACGACGCCAGCCCCTAGACCAGCCAGCATTTTGGAGCCGTCAATGTGCATGATCCAATTGGAGTATGCGCCGTACTCTTTAGGGAGTTCGGCTTCCGTCCATTCGGCGACAAAGTCGGCCAATACTTGCGATTTAATGGCTCGCCGGGGTGTGTATGTTATGTCGAACGGGAGGAGCTCAATGGCCCATTTGGCAATCCGGCCCGTGGCGCCGTGGTTGTTTATAATGTCATTGAGTGGCACCTCCGAGGCTACTGTAATTGAACACTCTTGAAAGTAGTGTCGCAGCTTCCGGGATGCCACGAATACCGCATAGGCTATCTTTTGATAATGTGGGTATCGTGATTTGCATGGAGTGAGGATAGTGGATACATAATATACCGACCTTTGAAGGGGGAATTTATGTCCGTCCGTTTCTCATTCGATGACGAGCACTGCGCTTACCTCCTGATGAGTTGCCGCAATGTACAACAGCATTGGTTCGCCGATGTTTGGCGCGGCCAGGATTGGGTTGGTTGCCAGTATGGATTTTATTTTCTTCTAATCCGGCTGTGGCAGCATCCGTCCACTCGAAGTGTTCGGTACGCCGAAGGAGGCGATAAAGGGGTAATGCCTTTTCTCCTAAGCGGGAGATAAAGCGGCTTAGAGCCGCCAGACATACGGTTAATTTCTGGATTTTTTTGAGGTTCGTTGGGATATCCAACTGCGACAGAGCTCGGATTTTGTCCGGATTTGCTTCAATTCCTCTACTTGAGACAATGAAGCCCAGGAGCTTTCCGGCTGGTACACCGAAGACGCATTTTTCCAGATTGAGCTTGATGTCGTATGTTCGGAGGTTGTCGAATGTGAGCCTCAAGTCGTCTATTAGGGAGTCGACATGTTTGGTTTTGACGACCACATCATCTACGTATGCCTCTACTGTTTTGCCGATCTGTTTCTCCAGACATGTCTGAATCATGAGCTGATATGTTGTGTCGACATTTTGGAGCCCAAAAGGCATTGTGTTGAAACAGAAGGGGTCGTATGGTGTGTTAAATGCCATTGCGGCTTGGTCGGACTCCGCCATCTTGATTTGGTGGTAGCCGAAGTATGTGTCGAGGAAACACAATGAATCGTGTCCTGCGGTAGCGTCGATAATTTGATCGATGCGGGGGAGGGGGAAGGGATCCTTTGGGCAAGCCTTGTTGAGTTCCTTGAAATCGACACGTAGGCGCCAGGATTTGTCCTTCTTTGGTACCATCACTAGGTTTGCTAGCCAGTCTGGGTGCTTTATTTCTCTAATGAATTCGGCCTCCAATAACTTGGCTAGTTCCTCTCCCATAGCTTGTCTCTTAGGTTCAGAGAAATGCCGAAGAGTTTGCTTGACCGGATTGAATCCCTATAGAATATAAAGGTTGTGTTCGGCCAGCCTGCGTGGGATTCCCGGCATATCTGAGGGATGCTAGGCGAATATGTCCCAATTCTCACGCAGGAACTCTCGTAGTGCGGCGTCCACGGCGGGGTTTAATTGTGCCCCGATGGAGGCTGTTTTTGTAGAGTCCGTTGGGTGGACTTGGAATTTGACTATTTCATCCGCTGGTTTAAAAGAGGTGGACTTGGATCTCTTGTCAAGTATCACATCGTCCTTGTCCACTTTGGAGCGCAGCGCAGTTAATTCCTCGGCCACGAAGGCTTCAGATAGTGCCTCGAGGGACAATGCAGCTGTTTTGTTTTCGGCGCAGAGTGCTGTGTCCGGATCACTAGCGAGAGTGGTGATTCCGTTGGGCCCAGGCATTTTGAGCTGCATGTACCCGTAATGGGGTATCGCTAGGAATATTGTGAACGCCTCCCGCCCTAAAAGGGCGTGGTATCCGCTACTGAACGGGGCCACTTGGAATGTAATTTCTTTGGACCTATAGTTCTCCGGCGTGCCGAATACCACATCTAGTGTGATTTTCCTAGCACAGCGTGCTTCCCGACTGGGGATGATTCCTCTGAAGATTGTGCTGCTTCGCTCAATGCGGTTCCAGTCTATTTCCATTGTTTGAAGAATTTCCTCATAGATGAGGTTTAATCCACTGCCACCGTCCATGAGTACTTTGGTGAGTCGAAAGCCGTCCACAATTGGACTGAGGACCAGTGCGGCTGGCGCTCAGGCTGTTAGGATTTTGGGTTCGTCACTGGCATTGAAGATAATAGCCGTGTCACTCCATGGATTTACTGCTGCCACATGGCAGATTTCCGCAGGGCTACAGAGTGTTCGCTTGCGCCTATTATTTGATGCGAAGGTCTCGAAGACTGTTAATACCGTATTGTTATCCCCGGGATGGTGCTCTGTGGTATCTAGGATGAGAAGATCCTCACCACTTTTGGCCACCTACCGGAGTACCCAACATGCTCTAAGGCTGTGTGTTGGTATGGTATCCACTGTACTATGAATTTTGCAGGGTCCGTTAAGCCATCCCTCCAATACGGTTCCACGCCCTGTAGAGGGTTTTTGCTTCTTTGTCATTAACTTGGGTGTCTTATGATAGTGCACCCATTTGCTTCGGACTGGGTGTGTATTCGGACCCGGATTATCCCAAAATTCCGTTTTGGTTTTCCAGGCGCTTTCCATCGCACAGTACTTTCGTACAATGGATGCCAAGTCAGCAAAGCGTGATATGTCACGGCGACTTATGGCGTTAAGGATTCCCTTGTCCGTGCAATTATTGCAGAAAAATGAGACTGCGTCTTCCTCGCAACAGTCCCTAACCTTGTTCATCACAAGGAGGAATCTGGGCCAATAATGATGTACTGTTTCCTGGGGTTCTTGCCTGATGTGGGAGATATCGTCTATGCTTGGGTGGGTGGGTGGATTTGAGTACGAACCCTTACCCGATCTGAGACCCAGGGGCCGAGGAATTTCCAATCTTGGAAGTTGGGGTTCTAGGATGTTGCCCCATAAGTCCGGCCCACCGCCTGACTCTAGGTTCAGAGCTTGGGTGATGTCCTCCCATAAACGGGTATCCAACTCAGAGAGGTCAGGAATCCGGACATAGTTAGTCCTCAAGATAGAGGAAGAATCGCCACATTGTTCCTCCACCACCGCAATATGATGGGTGACCGGTGGAGAGTTAATCTCCCTTAGATCGGGTTTAAGCCCAATCCGATCATAGTCCGTAGCGACTCCCAAGGCAGCAATGTGATCCAAGAGCTCGCTTAGGGAGGAGAGCTCCATTGGATCCATCTGCTCGGCGAATTCCAAGCCGATGTGGAGGCTGTTTTCGATGACCCGAGAAGTCATCGCCGGTGCAGCAGCCGAACGGGCGGTCATGATGAAACTGCCTAGCCGGAGAGTTTGGCCGACAGCCAGGGCTCCCTTGGCGGTAATGTTGTTTTTAACAACGAGACGAGGCATCCTTCCTTACAGCGACGACACAGTGGAACTCTTAATGAAAACACCAATGTGGGTGTCAAAACTAGCGGATCTCGGGTAGGGGGTCCTGAGCTGTGCGTCTAAGGCGGATGGTAACAGGAGGCAGGGAACACGATGTTTTACCCAGGTTCGGGCCCTCTTGATGGAGGTAAAACCCTACGTCCTGCTTGATTGTTCTTAATAATATGAGTAGTACAAGAGTAGATCTACCACGAGATCAGAGAGGCTGAACCCTAGAAGCTAGCCTATGGTATGATTGTATGTTGTCCTACGGACTAAAGCCCTCTGGCTTATATAGACACCGGAGGGGGCTAGGGTTACACAAGGTCGGTTACAAAGGAGGAGATATACATATCCGTATTTCCTAGCTTGCCTTCCACGCCAAGGAGAGTCCGATCCGGACACGGGACGAAGTCTTCAATCTTGTATCTTCATAGTCCAATAGTCCGGCCAAAAGATATAGTCCGGGTGTCCGAATACCCCCTAATCCAGGACTCCCTCATGCATTGAATACTATGAGAAGTTTGATTCCTTATGATTGTTTCGAGATACAAAGATGGTGATATTAGAGTCATGCTAGTAAGTAGTTTTGAATTTGAGAAATACTTGTGTTAAGGTTTGTGAGTCCCGTAGCATGCACGTATGGTGAACTGTTATGTAACGAAGTTGGAGCATGAGATATTTTTTGATTGTCTTCCTTATGAATGACGGTCGGGTACGACCGATGGTATTTTCCTACCAATCTATCCCCCTAGGAGCATGCACGTAGTACTTCATTTCGATAACTAATAGATTTTTTGGAATAAGTATGAGTTCTTTTTGACTAATGTTGAGTCCATGGATTATACGCACTCTCACACTTCCACCATTGCTAGCCTCTCTTGTGTCGCACAACTTTCGCCGGTACCATAAACCCACCATATACCTTCCTCAAAACAGCCACCATACCTACCTATTATGGCATTTCCATAGCCATTCCGAGATATATTGCCATGCAACTATCCACAATTCTGTTTATTATGACACGCTCCATCATTGTCATATTGCTATGCATGATCATGAAGAACATCTCGATACACCGTCGGAGGCATTCACATAGAGTCATATTTTTTCCTAAGGTTCGAGTTGTAATTCTTGAGTTGTAAGTAAATAAAAGTGTGATGTTCTTCATTATTAGAGCATTTTCCCATGTGAGGAAAGGATGATGGAGACTATGATTCCCCCACAAGTCGGGATGAGACTCCGGAGAATAAAAAAAGACGCATAAAAGTGAGAGAGGACCGAGATAAAAAATTAGAGAAAAGAGAGAAGGGGTAATGCTACTATCCTTTTACCACACTTGTGCTTCAAAGTAGCACCATGATCTTCATGATAGAGAGTCTCCTATATTGTCACTTTCATATACTAGTGGGAATTTTTCATTATAGAACTTGGCTTGTATATTTCAATAATGGACTTCCTCAAATTGCCCTAGGTCTTCGTGAGCAAGCAAGTTGGATGCACACCCACTTAGTTTCCTTTTGAGCTTTCATAAACTTATAGCTCTAGTGCATCTATTGCATGGCGATCCCTACTCACTCATATTGAAATATATTAATGGGCATCTCGATAGCCCGTTGATACGCCTAGTTATTGTGAGACTATCTCCTTCTTTTTGTCTTCTCCACAACCACCGTCTATTCCGCCAATAGTGCTATATCCATGGCTCATGCTCATGTATTATGTGAAAGTTGAAAAAGTTTGAGAACCTAAAAAGTAAGAAACAATTGCTTAGCTTGTTATCGGGGTTGTGCATGATTTGAATATTTTGTGTGATGAAGATAGAGTATAGCCAGACTATATGATTTTGTAGGGATAAGCTTTCTTTTGCCATGTTATTTTGAGAAGACATAATTGCCTTGTTAGTATGCTTGAAGTATTTTTGTTTTTATGTCAATATTAAACTTTTGGTTTGAATCATACAGATCTGAACATTCATGCCACAGTACAAGAAAGTACATGGATAAAGATGTTAGGAAGCATTCCACATCAAAAATTCTGTTTTTATCATTTACCTACTCGAGGACAAGCAGGAATTAAGCTTAGGGATGCTTGATACGTTTCCAACGTATCTATAGTTTTTGATTGTTCCATGCTATTATATTATCTAGTTTGGATGTTTTATATGCATTAATATGCTATTTTACATTATTTTTGGGACTAACCTATTAATCTAGAGCCCAGTGTCAGTTCTATTTTTTCCTTGTTTTAGAGTTTCGCAGAAAAAGAATACCAAACAGAGTCCAAATGGAATGTAACCTTTGGGATGATTTTTCTTGGACCAAAAGACATCTAGAGGACTAGGAGTGCAAGTTAGGGAAGCCATGAGGCAGCCACGAGGAGGGAGGGCGCGCCCAGGGGGTAGGGCACGCCCCCACCCTTGTGGGCCCCTCGTGACTTCACCAACCTATTTCTTCCGCCTATATATTCTCAAATATTCCAAAACCAAAGTGGAGAGCCACGAAAACACTTTTCCATCGCCAAAACCTTCTGTACCTGTGAGATCCCATCTAGGGGCCTTTTCGGGCATCCCGCCGGAGCGGGATTCAATCACGGAGGGCTTCTACATCAACACCATTGCCTCTCTGATGAAGCGTGAGTAGTTTACCTCAGACCTATGGGTCCATAGCTAGTAGCTAGATGGCTTTTTGATTCTCAATACCATGTTCTCCTCGATGTTCTTGGAGATCTATTCGATGTAATACCTTTTTGCGGTGTATTTGGCGAGATCCGATGAATTGTGGATTTATGATCAGCTTATCTATGACTATTATTTGAATCTTCTCTGAATTCTGATATGCGCGATTTTATATCTTTGCAAGTCTCTTCGAATGATTCATTTGGTTTGGCCAACTAGATTGGTTTTTCTTGCAACAGGAGCAGTGCTTAGCTTGGGGTTCAATCTTGCGGTGCTTGATCCCAGTGACAGAAGGGGAACAAACACGTATTGAATTGTTGCCATCGAGGTTAATAAGATGGGGCTTTCATCATATTGCTTGAGTTTATCCTGCTGCTAAAACATGTCATCTTACTTAATGCATTACTCTGTTCTATTAACATAGTACTCTAGATGCAGGCAGGAGTCGGTCGATGTATGGAGTAATAGTAGTAGCTGCATGCAGGAGTCGGTCTACGTGACACGGACATAACGCTTATATTCATGATCATTGCCTTAGATATCATGATAACTATGCGCTTTTCTATCAATTGCTCGGCATTAATTTGTTCTCCCACCATAATATTTTCTATCTTGAGAGAAGCCTCTGGTGAAACATATGGCCCCCGGGTATATTTTCCATCATATTAGTTTCCGATTTACTTCCTTTGCAATCTTTTACTTTTCGATCTATAAACCAAAAATATTTACTTTACCGTTTATCTATCTCTATCAGATCTCATTTTTGCAAATAACCGTGAAGGGATTGACAACCCCTTTATCGCATTGGGTGCAAGTTCTTGATTGTTTGTGCAGATATTCGGTGACTTGTGTGTTGTCTCCTACTAGATTGATACCTTGGTTCTCAAACTGAGGGAAATACTTACTCTACTTTGCTGCATCACCCTTTCCTCTTCAAGGGAAAAACCAACACAAGCTCAAGAGGTAGTATCGCAGGGCGTGCCAATGCCTACCCAGGGTCTGGTCGGCTGGTGATGTCTACTACACGACTTGTTCTTGTAGACTCGTTTTGGGCCTCCAAGCGCATACTTTTGTAGGATAGTAGCAGATTTCCCTCAAGTGGATGACCTAAGGTTTATCAATCCGTGGGAGGTGTAGGGTGAAGATACTCTCTCCCAAACGACCCTGCAACCAAAAATAAAAAGTCTCTTGTGTCCCCAACACACCCAATACAATGGAAAATTGTATAGGTGCACTAGTTCGGCAAAGAGATGGTGATACAAGTGTAATATGGATAGTAGATGTTGGTTTTTGTAATCTGAAATTATAAAAATAGCAAGGTAACCAATAGTAGACTGATACGTCTCCAACGTATCTATAATTTTTGATTGCTCCATGCTATGTTATCTATTGTTTTGGGAAATATTGGGCTTTATTATCCACTTTTATATTATTTTTGGGACTAACCTATTAACCGGACGCCCAGCCCAGATTTGTTGTTTTATGCATATTTCGGTGTTTCAAAGAAAAGGAATATCAAACGGAGTCGAAACGGAATGAAATCAATTGGAGAAGTTATTTTTAGAAGGAAAGCTGCCGGATGGACTTGGACCCCACGTCAGGAGAGAAGGGAGGTGCCCACGAGGGTGGGGGCGCGCCCACCCCCCTAGGGCGCGCCCCCTTGCCTCGTTGGGCCCCCAAAGCTCCACCGACGTACTTCCTGCACCCATATATACTCACGTACCTTAAAACTTCCAGAACACATAATAGATCGGGAGTTCCGCCGCCAAAAGCCTCCGTAGCCACCGAAAGCCAATCTAGACCTGTTCCAGCAACCTGCCGGAGGGGGAATCCTTCTCCGTTGGCCATCTTCATCATCCCGGTGCTCTCCATGACGAGGAGGGAGTAGTTGTCCCTCGGGGCTGAGGGTATGTACCAGTAGCTATGTGTTTGATCTCTCCCTCTCTCCTGTTCTTGATTTGGCACGATCTTGATGTATCACGAGCTTTGCTATTATAGTTGGATCTTATGTTTCTCCACCCCCTCTACTCTCTTGTAATGAATTGAGTTTCCCCTTTGGAGTTATCTTATTGGATTGAGTCTTTAAAGATTTGAGAACACTTGATGTATGTCTTGCCGTGCGTATCTGTGGTGACAATGGGATACCACGTGATTCACTTGATGTATGTTTTAGAGATCAACTTGCGGGTTCCGCCCATGAACCTATGCATAGGGGTTGGCACATGTTTTCGTCGTGATTCTCCGGTAGAACTTTGGAGCACTATTTGAGGTCCTTTGTGTTGGTTGAATAGATGAATCTGATATTGTGTGACGCATATCGTATAATCATACCCACTGATACTTGAGGTGACATTGGAGTATCTAGGTGACATTAGGGTTTTGGTTGATTTGTGTCTTAAGGTGTTATTCTAGTACGAACTCTAGGGCTGTTTGTGACACTTATAGGAATAGCCCAACGGATTGATTGGAAAGAATAACTTTGAGGTGGTTTCGTACCCTACCATAATCTCTTCGTTCGTTCTCCGCTATTAGTGACTTTGGAGTGACTCTTTGTTGCTTGTTGAGGGATAGTTAAGTGATCCAATTATGATATTATTGTTGAGAGAACTTACACTAGTGAAAGTATGAACCCTAGGCCTTCTTTCCTATCATTGCAATACCGTTTATGCTCACTTTTACCATTAGTTACCTTGCTGTTTTTATATTTTCAGATTACAAAAACTATTATCTTCTATCCAAATTGCACTTGTATCACCATCTCTTCGCCGAACTAGTGCACCTATACAACTTACCGTTGTATTGGGTGTGTTGGGGACACAAGAGACTCTTTGTTATTTGGTTGCAGGGTTGCTTGAGAGAGACCATCTTCATCCTCCGCCTCCTACGGATTGATAAACCTTAGGTCATCCACTTGAGGGAAATTTGCTACTGTCCTACAAACCTCTGCACTTGGAGGCCCAACAACGTCTACAAGAAGAAGGTTGTGTAGTAGACATCATAAACGGGCACAGAAATGGTGTTGCAATGCTTAGAAACAAGTCCTAGGGTCTGCACTTTCGCTACTGCAATCTCTCAACAATGCTAATATAATTGGATCATATAACCATCCCTCAATGTGCGATGAAGAATCAGTCCAAAGTTCCTATATAGTGGAGAACATAAGAAGAAATTGTTTGTAGCTATTCTTTCCGATAAATTTATCCAAGAGTTCGTACTAAAATAACACCAAATAATTTCAGATTCGTAATACTCAATCCAACACAAAGAACCTCAAAGAGTACCCCAAGATTTCTACCAAAGAAACAAAGACAAGAACATGCATTAACCCCTATGCATAGATTACCCCAATGTCACCTCGGGAATCCGCGAGTTGAGTGCAAAAACATATATCAAGTGAATCAAAATAATACCACATTGCCACCACGGTTATTCATATGCAAGACATATATCAAGTGCTCTCAAATCCATAAAAGTATTCAATCCTATAGAATGAAATCTCAAATGGAAAACTTAATTCATCACAACAAGACAGAGAGGGGAAAACACCATATGATCCGACTATATTAACAAAGCCCCCGGTACATCAATATCGTGCCATCAAGAACACGAGAGAGAGAGAGAGAGATTAAACACATAGATAGTGGTACAAACCCTTAGCCCCGAGGGTGGACTACTCCCTCCTCATCGTGGTGGCCGCCGGGATGAAGTTGGCCACCGGTGATGATTCCCCCTCCGGCAGGGTGCCGGAACAGGGTCTAGATTGGTTTCTCATGGCTAAAGAGGCCTGCGGTGGCGAAACTTCTGATCTAGGGCTACCCCCGAGGGTTTTGGAATGTTTGGCAATTTATAGGGCGAAGAGGGGGTGCGGGAGGCTACCGAGGTGGGCACAACCCACCTGGGCGCGCCTGGGGTCCGAGGCGCACCCTAGTGGGTTGTGCCCCCCTCGGGGCACCCCCCAGGTGCTGCTCTGGCCCATTGGATGCATTCTTGTCCATAAAAACTCCACAAAAAGTTTCGCGGTGTTTCGACTCCGTTTGATATTGATTTCCTGCGATGTAAAAACAAGCAAAAAACAACAATTGGCACTAGGCGCCGGGTCAATAGGTTAGTCCCAAAAAATGATATAAAATTGCTATAAAATGATTGTAAAACATCCAAGAATGATAATATAACAACATGAATACTTCATAAATTATAGATACGTTGGAGACGTACTAGCATCCCATGCTTAATTCCTACTCGTCCTCGAGTAGGTAAATGATAAACGAAATAACTTATGAAGTGTGAATGCTAGCAAAGTGCACACGTTTGATCAATGATAATTTCAATCACTTTGCCTAGCGTCATAACAACAACTCTTTCTCATAAAACTCATCATGACAAAGTAGCAACCAATTCACATGTTAAGGTTTAAACAATGAATTCTCTTAAAACTCAACAACCTACATTCTTAGTACCAAACAATTGCAATTCAACTTATTCAACAAAGTCTAAGTAAGAGCTCCACATACTCAACCATCATATAGTCTTCTATGATTGCTAACGCTCACCGGATACACATGAGCAAAACGTTTCAACCAGATATATAGAAAGATAGGAGCTTATAATTTGGCCTCCCAACGTATTCACCTCAAGGGTGATGACAAAAATAATAACTCATGCTACTCATATCCAACTGGATATATGTGCCTAGATCTTTCCTCACCACACGATGCTTCCCAAAATAGAAAAATAAAAAGGAATAGACAGAATTTTTTTGACTTTTGCATGAAAGTAAATACATAAAAGTAAAAGGTTGGCCTTCGTAGAGGGAAGCAGAGGTTGCCATGCGCTTTTTGTTTGCATGCTCAATCCTTTAGTGCAAAAGAACATCACATTATATTGCCCCTTATGATAGCAACCTTTATTATGCAGTTTGTCGCTTTTATTCTTTGCCATCACAAGTTCGTACAACGCTCAATTTTCTCTTACACTAAATGATCTAACACTTTTAGAAGCAATTTTTATTGCCTTATTGCGCCAATGACAATTTATTTGAAGGATCTTACTCAAACCTTAGGTAGGTATGGTGGACTCTTGAGAATAAGATTTGGGTTTAAGGGTTTTTGGATGCGCAATTAGTATCTCTACTTGGTGCGGAAATGTTGGCTAGCAAAGATGGGGGGCAAGCACCACATGTTGAAGGATCGATGACAATATTACTTCTATGTGAATATGAACAAACATAAATCATTACGTTGTCTTCCTTGTCCAACGTCAACAATTTTGGCATATAATATTTTCATGGGGGCTCACAATCACAAAATATTTCCATGATAGTGTATTTGCATGTGAATGTTCTCTTTCTTCTACTAATCATTCATGAATTGCTTGTATGACGAATATTATGATTGTCAAGCTTCAAAAGATTTAACTTTCTAAACCCAATGCGAAGCTACCACTAGGCATGATATGAACATATAATTTCAACTTCATGATATTCAATTCATTCAACAATTTACTCATAGGATAAAAGTGATGCACAAGAGTGAATGACAAGCTACTCCAAGACAAGATATAAGTGAAGATCAAGCGAGTAGTTATGTAAATAGGTAGCTGTTTGGGGGCTCTCTCTTATTTAAAAACTTTCAGATCTAAGTATTTTATTAAAACATCAAGGAAAAAAAAATATAATGACATTCCAAGAATAGGACAATTCAAGTGAAGAAGCGAAAACTTAGGGTCAACCGATAATAACCGATAATTGTTGAAGAAGGAAGGTGGGATGCCTATCGGGGCATCCCCAAGCTTAAGATGCTTGAGAATTCTTGGAATATTAACTTGGGATGCCTTGGGCATCTCCAAGATTGAGCTTTTGTGTCTCCTTAATTCCTTTTATATCACGGTTTCCGTAAATCGTAAAAACTTCATCCACATAAAACTCAACAAGAACTCGTGAGATAAGTTAGTATAAACCAATGCAATAACTTTATCATTCTCTACTATAGAAAATAACTAAATTTATTATTTAACATTGCATACTAAATGCCTCTGAATATTTAATACTCCTATCCTAAAATAGAATCATTAAACAAGCAAACATATGCAAACAACGCAAACATAACATCAATCAGACAAAACAGTATAGTATGTAAAGAATGCAAGAGTATCAATACTTATTTAACTCCAAAAATTATGAAAATTTACCACACTGTAAAAATTTATCAGAGCTTATTTTGCAAAATGTTTCAACATTTTATCGCATTCTGACTTTTCTTGGGAATTTTCGCAGCATCGATAAACTTTCAGTTTTGAAACAGCAATACATAGACTTGCAAAATATGAAAGGTAAAGGCTATCCTTGGCGTTTTTATTGGAAATAATTATGCAAAATATTATTCTAAATAACATAAATAAAATCCTAAGAAAATAAAATGACGCTCCAAGAAAAACACATATCATGTGACGAATGAAAACATAGCTCCAAGTGAGGTTACCGATATTGTTGGAGCCGAAAGAGGGGATGCCTTCCGGGGCATCCCCAAGATTAGTTGCTTGCATATTCCAGGAATATTACATTGGGGTGACTCGGGCATCCCCAAGCTTAGGGTCTCGTCACTCCTTATTCTCCTCATACCGATATCTCACCCAAAACTTGAAAACTTCAATCACACAAAACTAAACGGAACTTTGTGAGATAGGTTAGTACGATAAAGACAAATCATTCACTTTGGTACTGTCAAAGACAAGATTCATAATTTTTATCACACAACACTTACTGTAACCCATGATTTGTACAGTTTATATTGAGCAATATAAGCCATAGAAACTAGAAAACAAGCAAACTACGCATTGAAAACAGAATCTGTCAAAAACAGAACAGTCTGTAGTAATCTGTACTCCAACCGTACTTAAGCTACTCCAAAAATTCTGAACAATTAGGATAACCTGGGCAATTTTCCTATTAATCTTCTGCAAAAAGAATCAGTATTTTATCACGCATCTTTTAAAAAGGAGAATTATTTTCCTGAGTGCAAAAGTTTTTGTTTTGATGAAGATTACGGTGGCGTCGGCATTCATGTTGGAAAACGTAGCATGCAATTTCAAAAAAAAATCCTGCACTCATGCAAGATCTATCTAGGAGATGCATAGAAATGAGAGGGGGAGAGTGTGTCTACGTACCCTCGTAGGCCAAAAGCGGAAGCGTTTGACAATGCGGTTGATGTAGTCGAACTTCTAATCGTTCCGACCGATCAAGCACCAAATGTACGACACCTCCGAGTTCTGCAGATGTTCAGCTCGATGACGTCCCTCGTCCTCTTGATCCAGCAAAGCTGTCGAGTAAGAAGATGAGTTTCGTCAGCATGACGGCATGGTGACGGTGATGGTGAAGTGATCCGCGCAGGGCTTCGCCTAAGCACTACGAAGATATGACCGGAGGCGGAAACTATGGAGGGGGGCGCCGCACACGTCTAACAATTGTTGTTGTGTGTTCTAGGCGACCCCCCTCATATATATAGGTGGGAGGGAGAGGGAGCAGACAAGGGGTTAACACATCTCCAACGTATCTATAATTTTTTATTGTTCCATGCTGTTATATTATCATTCTTGGATGTTTTATAATCATTTTAATATCATTTTTTGGTACTAACCTATTGACATAGTGCCAAGTGCCAGTAGCTGTTTTTGCATGTTTTTTTACATCGTAGGTAATCAATATCAAACAGAGTCCAAACGCAGCGAAACTTTTTGTGGATTTTTTGGACCAGAAGACATCCAATGGGCCAGAGAAGCACCTAGGGGGGTTGCTCCAAGGGGAGCACAACCCACCAGGGCGCGCCTGGTTGCCCAGGTGCGCCCTGGTGGGTTGTGCTCACCTCGGGTGCCCCCGGACCGCCTCTTTTCTCTATAAATACCTCAATATTTCAGAAACCCTAGGGGAGTCGACAAAAATCAATTCCAGCCGCCGCAGAGTCCAGAATCACCATATCCAATATAGACACCATCACGGAGGGGTACACCAGTTCCATTGGTGCCTCTCTGATGATGCGTGAGTAGTTCTTTGTAGACCTCCGAGTCCATAGTTAGTAGCTAGATGGCTTCCTCTCTCTCATTTGATTCTCAATACAATGGTCTCTTGGAGATCCATATGATGTAACTCCTTTTGCTGTGTGTTTGTTGGGATCCGATGAACTTTGAGTTTATGATTAGATCTATCTCTTCTATCCATGAAAGTTATTTGAGTTTCTTTGATCTCTTATATGCATGATTTCTTATAGCCTCGTATTTCTTCTCCGATATTTGGGTTTTGTTTGGCCAACTTGATCTATTTATCTTGCAATGGGAAGAGGTGCTTTGTAGTGGGTTCGATCTTATGGTGCTTGATCCCAGTGACAGAAGCGGAACCGGCATGTATGTATCGTTGCTAGTAAGGATAAAACGATGGGGTCTATTTCTACATAAATAGATCTTGTCTACATCATGTCATCATTCTTATTGCATTACTCCGTTTCTCCATGAACTTAATAAACTAGATGCATGCTGGATAGCGGTCGATGTGTGGAGTAATAGTACTAGATGCAGGCAGGAGTCGGTCTACTAATCTTGGACGTGATGCCTATATAATGAGCATTGCCTGGATATCGTCATGATTATTTGAAGTTCTATCAATTGCTAAACAGTAATTTGTTTACCCACCGTTTTCTATTTTTCTCAAGA
The DNA here is from genome assembly GCA_034509565.1 of Triticum monococcum. NCBI lineage: Eukaryota > Viridiplantae > Streptophyta > Magnoliopsida > Poales > Poaceae > Triticum > Triticum monococcum. The sequence continues at coordinate 86,808,730 of CM067845.1, read as the reverse complement.
GATGCCAGAAGTGAAACCTACGGCCCCCGGGTCTCTCTCTCATATTATTGGCCTTTGCGATCTATTTTATTTGCTTTTTATTTTCAGATCTATTAAACCCAAAAATACAAAAATACCTTGTTGTAATTTATTTTATTTGGCGTTCTATCTATCAATATTTACAACTCTCTCACGCCCGTTTGCCAATTTGTGGCGCCGTTACCCGAAAGGGATTGACAACCCCTTTAATACGTCGGGTTGCGAGTATTTGTTATTTGTGTGCAGGTGCTATTTACGTAGTCTTGCTTGGTTCTCCTACTGGTTTGCTAACCTTGGTCTCATCATTGAGGGAAATACCTACTGTCCCTGTCCTGCATCATCCCTTCCTCCTTGGGGAAATATCGATGTAGTTCTAGCAGACATCAAAAGGAAATCCTGGCGCCGTTGCTGGGGAGGATCATCTACGTCTACCAGGTTCCTAATCATAAATCTAATCTCCTAGAAATTTACATTATTTTCCATTTGCCTCTCGTTTTCCTCTACCCCACTTCACAAAAATTTGCTGTTTTATTCGCCCTCTTTTTCGTTCACCGTTTTTTTTCCAGTTAGATCTATCCTTTGCTTGCAATTATGAGTGACTTCGGTATGGCAGCAACAGATGATGGCCTAACTCCTAAGATTGGATGTACGGACAATCTGGATGCTAAAACTTTTATCTTGGGGCGAGGGAATGTTATGGGAAAAGAATGTATCCAAAAAAATCAATTGTGTGGGAAATCTAAGTCTTGATGATGCTCCTATACTTAGAACTACTAGATCTTGGATGCCATTTCAGCACTAGTTGTGAAACATGAGACCAAATTTATCGGTATGCATCCTACTTCGCAAAGATTGTTTTTTGAGATTCCCCTATAAAGAATTCTAAGGCTAAAAAGTTGGATACTCTTGTTCTTATGAATTAGTTTGACTACATCATACGGGAAGCTAGGGAATTCTTTGGTTTTACGGTATGAATCATGAAAAGCCCGTGATAGATGAAATTCTTTACAATAGTGATTATGCGTCAAGACATTTGCTTGGGTATAATAAAATCTTACTAATGAAGTCCCTATTCTAGATGTAATCCAACAAGTTTTCAATAATGTTAATCAACATTACTCTTGGATTGTTGCCGAAAATCAACGGGGTTATGATAATGAGCAACTTAATAGTGCTATCGTTTCTATGAATAATATGTTTTATATTGTTTTTACAAAACCCCATGATGAAAACACCTCTAAGGGAATTAAGAAGTAGGATGATAAAACTTAGATGCTTGCTTTATGCCTAGCTAGGGGCGTGAAACAATAGCATTTGTTGGGAGGCAACCCAATGAATAAAATTTATTTTTGCTTTTTTTGCTTTCTGTTCTGGAGTGTTAGGACAATTATGATACTTTTATTATTGTGTTATTTATGTTTAAATTAGTGTTTGTGCCAAGTAAATCCGTTAGGATCTTCTTGGGTGATAGTTGTTTGATCTTGCTGAAAAACAGAAACCTTCATACTCACGAAAACAATTCTCATTTCTATCCAGAGAGCGATAAAATACAAATTATTTTTGCAGAAGATTAATATACAAATTTCTAAGGTTTTCCTAATTTTTCTGAGTTTTTGGAGTTACATAAGTATTCGAAATGTCCATATTGCTACAGACTGTTCTGTTTTGACAGATTCTGTTTTCTTCGCATTGTGTGCTTGTTTTGATGATTCTATGGTTTTCTTTGATGAGTTTTTGGCATAGAAAAGTTGGAATACAGTAGATATAATGCAATAATAAAATATGAATTAGTTTTCAACATCACTTATAGTAGTGATTTGTTTTCTTATACTAACGGATCTCATGAAGGTTTTATTGAGCTTTGTGTGATTGAAGTTTTCAAGTTTTGGGTTATCTTACGATGGATGAAGGAATAAGGAGTAAGAAGAGCCTAAGCTTGGGGATGTCCATGGCACCCCAAGCTATTATCCAAAGAGAAGCAAGCAACTATAACAACCTGGTTTTTGGCCCTTTTCTTTTTCCTTTGATTTATTTGGTTTTTACTATGTTTTTTGTTTTTGGAGTGGTTCTGTGGCCTTGTCACCTGGGAAATCATCTTAATTTCCTCTCCCAAGTGATTCATCATCCTCAAATCTAGCCCAAGATCATGTCATTTCCATTCTAGCCCAACCCTAAAATTCTTTTCTAGGGAATATTCCTTTTTCCTATTAAAGGAATAACCCTGTCTGCCTTAGGCTGTGAAGCAACCTATATTTCTGACACTCCCAAAATTCCCAAACAATTCTCATAATTTCTTTTGGTCATATTTTGATCAAAAATGGCCAACCTCTAATGTCCTTGCCCAAGAATAATTCCCCAAAAATTATTCTTCATTTCTATCCAATGTGGCTTTCTGATAATGAAGTGCCACCTATCCTTTCCTGATTGCTCCCAAACCTTTTGGGCATTCTCTTATTTCCAAATAATTGCCTCATGCCAAAATTAAACTTTATTTTCCTAGCCAATCTCCCTCAGCAATTTTTCAAACTTTCTATCAGATAGAAGGCATCGTGAAGGATGTACTTGCTAGGTGTCTCCAAATGAGTTGAAATTTTGCACACTCCTTCATGTGCTCATATTAGCACACTCCTCCAAGTTTTAGCTCCATCCTATCATCTATGTGAGAACAACATCAAATCTTTGATTCTGCTAATATTTTCAGGTTGTGAAGCAACTGTAATTTTTATTGCTTCATTAATTTTGAGAAATTACCAGATTGTGCTCCTACCCTTATAATCTCCCTCCACCAAATTTGGGACCAATTCATCAAGCCAATATTTCTCTAGAATTATTTCTAATTTTGGACAGAGAGGATGTGTTTGAAGGAAGTACCATTTTGGTGAATCCAATTGGTATGAAATTTTTACAACATCTTTATATGTCCAAATAACCCTTACTTGCCAAATTTTAGATAAAGTTGATACTCCATGTGAGTGCATCATCATTATCAAGTTTCTGGACCTAATCTGAGGTTACAAAGAAACCATGTTGTTTTGTGATCCATTTCCCCTCAAACTTAGCAGGATCGTAGTCCTTCCTTATCTAAACACCCCAGACAACACCATTTGACCCAATCAAGTTCCAGTTGATCAGCAGTGCTCATCCAAGTTTGATGCAACAAACTTGTAGCGATGCCACACTCCTCTCCTTGGCTCCTTTTGTCGATCCATCAACTCCCCCGACCTCTATTGTGCAGGGATTAGTCACTTGACAACTCCTTGCAGCCTCCCTTGTCCTCTTTGTTCCAATGTCCGTGGTGACTCTCCCCTTGGCATGGCGTTTCACGCACTCTGGGAGCATTGGCCGCTGATACGTCTCTGTCGTATCTACTTTTCCAAACACTTTTGCCATTGTTTTGTACTCTAACTTTCATGATTGGAATGGAACTAACTCAAACTGACGCTGTTTTCAGCAGAATTGCCATGCTGTTATTTTTGTGCAGAAACAAAAGTTCTCAGAATGACCTGAAACTTCACGGAGATTATTTTTGGAATATATAAAAAATACTGGAAGAAGGATCCACATCAGGGGACCCACACCCTATCAACGAGGGTGGGGCGCGCCTACCCCCTGGGCGCGCCCCCTACCTCGTGAGCCCCCTGATGCTCCACCGACCTCAAGTCCAACTCCATATATTCGTGTTCGGGGAGAACAAAATCAGGGAAGGATTCATCACGTTTTACCATACGGAGTCGCCGCCAAGCCGTAAACTCTCTCGAGAGGGCTGATCTGGAGTCCGTTCGAGGCACCGGAGAGGGGAATCCGTCGCCATCATCATCATCAACCTTCCTCCATCACCAATTTCATGATGCTCACCACCGTGCATGGGTAATTCCATCGTAGGCTTGCTGGACGGTGATGGGCTAGATGAGATTTATCATGTAATCGAGTTAGTTTTGTTAGGGTTTGGTCCCTAGTATCCACTATGTTTTGAGATTGATGTTGCTATGACTTTGCTATGCTTAATGCTTGTCACTAGGGCCCGAGTGCCAAGATTTCATATCTGAACCTATTATGTTTTCATGAATATATGTGAGTTCTTGATCCTATCTTGCAAGTCAATAGTCACCTACTATGTGTTTTGATCCGGCAACCCCGAAGTGACAATAATCGGGACCACTCCTGGTGATGACTGTAGTTTGAGTAGTTCATGTATTAAAAGGAGGCCTTAATATCCCTTAGTTTCCAATAGGACCCCGCTACCATGGGAGCGTAGGACAAAATATGTCATGCAAGTTCTTTACCATAAGCACGTATGACTATATTCGGAATACATGCCTACATTATATTGATGAATTGGAGCTAGTTCTCTGTCACCCTATGTTATAACTGTTGCATGAATAATCGCATCCGGCATAATTCCCATCACCGATCCAATGCCTATGAGCTTTCCACATATTTTTCTTCGCTTATTTACTTTTCCGTTGCTACTGTTACAATCACTACAAAACCCAAAAATATTTCTTTTGCTATCGTTACCACTACTATCATATTACGTTGCTACTAAATACTTTGCTATAGATATTAAGTTATCCAGGTGTGGTTGAATTAACAACTCAGCTGCTAATACTTGAGAATATTCTTTGGCTCCCCTTGTGTCGAATCAATAAATTTGGGTTGAATACTCTACCCTCAAAAACTGTTGCGATCCCCTATACTTGTGGGTTATCAAGACTATTTTCTGGTGCCGGTGCCGGGGAGCATAGCTCTATTCTTTAAGTCACTTGGGATTTCTATTTGTTTACCACTATGAAGAACTTGAAAGATCAAAGAACCAAGATTTTTCCCTCAACTACGAGGGGAGGTAAGGAACTGCCATCTAGCTCTGCACTTGACTCACCTTCTGTTTTGAGTAAGCTTGCGACACCTAAACCTGCTTCTACTATTAATTCTGATATGTCGCATGTTATTGACGATGCCACTTTTGCTATGCATGATACTTATGATGAAACTACTTCTATGCTTGATACTACTGTGCCACTTGGTGAATTTCTTGATGAACAACTTGCTAGGGCTAGAGAGAATGAAATTATTGAAACTGATAATAATGATGAAAGTGATGATGAAGATTCTCCCCCTAGATATGAATTGCCTGTTGTGCCAGAGGGTTATGTTATGGATGAAGAAACTGCTAGAGACTTTCTTGCTTGCAATGATAGAAGTGATCTTAAGAGATTATTAGCTAAGCTGAAAGAAAAATCTCTAAATGCTAGAAGGAAATATGATCCTCCTTATGCTACTACACCTATCTTTGTTACTGATAAGGATTATGATTTCTCTGTCGACCCTCAGATAATTACTTTGGTTGAATCTGATCCTTTTTATGGCTATGAATCTGAAACTATTGTGGCACATCTTACTAAATTAAATGATATAGCCACCCTATTCACTAATGACTTGAAAACTCGCTATTATTATATCCTTAAATTATTTCCGTTCTCATTAAAGGGTGATGCTAAAATATGGTTTAATTTTGTTGATCATGGTTGTGTTTGTAGTCCCCAGGATATGATTTATTACTTCTCTGCTAAATATTTCCCCGCTCATAAGAAACAAGCTGCTTTAAGGGAAATATATAATTTTGTGCAAATTGAAGAAGAGAGTCTCCCACAAGTTTGGGGGAGGCTTCTATGATTACTCAATGCTTTCCGTGATCATCCTCTCAAGAAAAATGAAATACTTGATATCTTTTATAATGGACTAACCGATGCTTCCACAGACCACCTGGATAGTTGTGCTAGTTGTGTTTTCAGGGAAAGAACTGTTCATCAAGGTGAAATTCTACCGAATAATATGTTGACTAATGAAAATAATTGGACACTTCCTGAACCAACTCCTGAGCCAACTCCGAAGAAAAGGGGTATTCTATTTCTCAGTCCTGAAGATATGCAAGAGGGAAAGAAATCTATGAAAGAAAAGGGTATTAAAGCCGAAGATGTTAAGAATTTACCTCTTGTTGAAGAAATACATGGTCTTAATTCATCACCTATTGAAGAAACACACGATCTTGATAACCCGACACAGGTAGTAAAGGTAAATTCTCTCTATAGATATGATAAAGCTGATATCCCTCCTACTAAGTTTTCTAGCCAATGCTCGGATGAATTTGATAATTTTATGGTTAAACAAGAAGACTTCAATGCTTATGTTGGTAGAAAATTGAAACATAATGCTTATATGATTGAACACTTGAGTGATTATATGGCTAGTGTAAAAGGTGAACTTAAACTTATTAGTAAACATGCTTCTATCGTTACCACTTAAGTAGAACAAGTACTTAAAGGTCAGAATGATTTGCTCAATGAATTAAATAATAATAAGAATGACTAAGGAACTAATGTAGATCCACCTAGTCCTTCTAAGAGGAAGAAAAAGAAAAATCATAGGACTTTGCATGCTTCTAGTGAACCTGTTGTTGACACACCTGAGAATCCCAATGATATTTCAATTTCTGATGCTGAAACACAATCTGGTAATGAACATGAACCTAGTGATAATGTTAATGATGATGTTCATGTTGATGCTCAACCTAGCAATAATAATGATGTAGAAATTGAACCTGTTGTTGATCTTGATAACCCACAATCAAAGAATCAACGTTATGATAAGAGAGACTTTGTTGCTAGGATGCACGGTAAGGAAAGAGAACCCTGGGTTCAAAAACCCATGCCTTTTCCTCCTAAACCATCCAAGAAAAAGGATGATCAGGATTTTGAGCACTTTGCTGAAATGATTAGACCTATCTTTTTGCGCATGCGTTTTACTGATATGCTCAAAATGAATCCTTATGCTAAATACATGAAGGATATTGTTATTAATAAAAGAAAGATACCGGAAGCTGAAATTTCCACCATGCTTGCTAATTATACTTTCAAGGGCGGAATACCTAAGAAAATTGGAGATCCAGGAGTACTAACTGTACCATGGTCCATTAAAAGAAACTATGTTAAAAACTGCTTTATGTGACATTGGAGCCGGTGTTAGTGTTATGCCTCTCTCTTTATATTGTAGACTTGATTTAAATAAGTTCACTCCTACTGAAATATATTTGCAAATGGCTAATAAATCAACTGCTATACCTGTTGGTATTTGTGAGGATGTGCCAGTTATGGTTGCAAACATTACTATTTTAACGGACTTTGTTATTCTTAATATTGCCGAGGATGATAGTATGTCTATTATTCTTGGAAGACCATTTTTGAATACTGCAGGGGTTGTTATTGATTGCACCAAAGGCAATGTCACTTTTCATGTTAATGGTAATGAGCATACGTTACACTTTCCGAGGAAACAACCTCAAGTCCACAGTATCAATTCGATTGGAAAAATTCCAACTATTACTATTGGAGGTTTTGAATTTCGTCTTCCTACTGTGAAGAAGAAATATGATATTCTTATTATTGGGGACATGCACATCCCCGTTGAGGTAACATAGTGTTATTCGAAATTTCTCCAGTTCCATGTTATTCGGAATGAGTTTGTTAACAAGACTTGATCAACCTTGTTAGTGGATTCCTTTTGATGATCATGAGATGGATGAAGTTAGAAGGCACAACCTTCTGTACCCCCCTTTTACTTTCTGTTATTTATATTGAATAAAGAAAAAATAGTATTTTTTGTCCGTTTTCTGAATTATCCATGCAATAAAAGAAATTACCCCAAAAATAAAAGTTCTCCAAATGCCCTGAAATTTAAATATGATTTTTCCGGAATATTTGAGAATATCTGGCACTGAGAACACATCAGGGGGAGTAAGCACCTGGCCATGAGGGTCCAAGGCGCGCCTGCTGTCGGTGTCAAAACCGGCGGATCTCGGGTAGGGGGTCCCGAACTGTGCGTCTAGGATTGATGGTAACAGGAGACAGGGACACAATGTTTACCCAGGTTCGGGCCCTCTCTATGGAGGTAATACCCTACTTCCTGCTTGATTGATCTTGATGAATATGAATATTACAAGAGTTGATCTACCACGAGATCGTAATGACTAAACCCTAGAAGTCTAGCTTATGTGGGTATGGTAATGAGTATATGTGTGTTGTCCTTTCCGGACTATCCCCTTCGGTTTATATAGACACCGAGGGGATCTAGGGTTTACATGGAGTCGGTTACATAAGAAGGAATCTTCGGTCGCCAAGCTTGCCTTCCACGCCAAGTAGAGTCCAATCCAGACATGGTGCAGTCTTCGGGCTTCATGTCTTCACAGCCCATCAGTCCGGCCCATAGATAATAGGCCGGACGTCCGAGGACCCCTTAGTCTAGGACTCCCTCAGTAGCCCCTCAACCTGGCTTCAATGACAAGGAGTCCGGCGCAGATTTGTCTTCGGCATTGCAAGGCGAGTTCCCTCCTTCCGAACTCCGGAACAGTCTTCGGACGAAGTAAGTATATACAGACCTTTGTATATAATTGCAGGTAGTATAATATCCCATGAGCCTAACTTGTTGATAACTGTTCATGACATCGAATCACGCCTGCCCGGGTACTATCTCCAACCATCGGCTAGCGAGCCACCCCACGTCTCGGGGCGAGGTTTTACTGGCACGTCTCGTCAAGGCAGAGAACATGTCCCTTTATCTATGGAATTTTCATTAATGCAGGCGTGGGTAACCCAACCGTCCCCTGGGTACAACTCCTTGGTAATAGGTAAGTTTAGAGACCCTGGGGGAGACGCCCAGTATTCGGGGCCTTTATATGGAGAGCATGTCTCGTCTTCTTCCCTTGCGCTTGCTCCTTCCTCAACCCGACCCACCCCAAGTCCCAACCATCGAGTTCCAATCACCACCAGCCCTAGTCATGTCTGGATCCAACCGTCAGGGCCGGTGGGTGGCTTCTTCTGTCATAGAGGAGGATATTGCGGAGCTTCGCGTAGTGAGGCACCTGACCCCGGAAATCTTTCATCGGCTTCCGATGCAAGGGCAAGTCATACCGACTCCTAGATCTGGCGAGAGGGTAGTATTTGTATCCCACTTCCTTCACGGGCTAGGGTTCGGGCTTAACCCCTTCGTCCAGGGGCTCATGTTCTACTATATGCTAGATTTTCACGATCTGACCCCGGACTCTATTCTCCTCATCTCGACGTTTATCGTCACATGTGAGGCCTTACTCCGGACTCCTCCGCACTTCGGTTTGTGGCTCAAGACCTTTGATGTGAGGCCGCAGGCGGCGGAGGAGGAGCAGGCAGAGTGCGGCAGCGTCATAATAGGCAAGCTGTCCGGCGTGGTTTGGCCCGAAGGATCTTTCGCCAAATCTTCAGACATGTGGCGACCGGGGTGGTTTTATGTCAACGAGCCGCAGAGCTCCAAGTGGGCGGCTACACCTGCGTTCCGTCCTGGCCTTCCAACTTAGCTCTCTTCATGGGTCAATAAGGGATTGGATTGGGGATCCGTTAATGCAGTGCAGACTCTGCAACTTCGCATCCGAAGCCTTACCGAGAAGGGCATCGATCTTGTGAACATTGTTCAGATAATGCTAGTCTGCCGGATCCTGCCATGTCAGCGGCGGCCTCTTCGTATGTGGGAATTTAACCTAGAAGGGTGGCGGACCCTACAACACTTCTTCAGCACTACGCATGAAGGAATGTGGAAATTATATTTCAGGGAACGAGATCAATAGCCGGACACCACCGAAGACGTTGGCCTTAACTACAATCATCCAAAAACTTAGGTAAGTATTCGGTATCCGAGCACCTTCCATTCAGGTATCTCTTAACAAGATATTGAAAAATCCGTCCCTGTATAGGACTAGATAAAGAAAGCAGTGCTGATCTGGTGTCCGGCGGCTCTTCCCGAAGGCCCTGCGACCGACCTGCTGACGAGGATGCTGGTTCCGACACCGTACTAGGTGGACGCGTTCGGGGAAACTGAAACCCTTTTGCCAAAGGGAAAAAATGCAGAGGGAGCCTTCTAGGGAAAGAAGAGGGCCGCCTCTGAAGGTCAGGAGGGGAAGCCTTCCAAGAAGGGAAAACGCCGTCATCGAGCGGCTTGGGCCAAGCGAACGATGACGAGGACGAACCTCGCAGCAAAAGGTAAGTGTGGCTGGGGCACCTCATTCTTTTCCTATTCGTGAAGTAATCATCCGATATATGTTCATCCACGTAGGTTAACACCTAGTGCTTCTCAATCGTCCTCCTCTTCGGGAGATCTTCTTCCAGAGATGACGGAAAGTGCACGCCTTCTCCGGCCCCATCCCCCTATAGGGGGGATGATATCGAGGTATCGTCTCGGAGGGCTCCTCCCAAACACCAACTGATATAGGAAATGGAGAAGGCGTTACCTGAAGGCGGTGCCTCTGCCGCTCGGGGTTCCGGCATCAAGATTGGCATCCCCGAACCGTCCGGTTTACAGCCGGAGACGATTCTGGAGGCAAGTGAGCGGGATCCTTCACAGGAAGGCCATACCCCAGCGTCGGTTTCCGAAGACCCAAGGGCACCGGAGCCACTGACGGACTTGCTACGACGAGCATCCATTTCAGAAGAGCACCGCACCTTGATGGCTACGGTGGTTAAAAGGATTCTATCCACAAAGAGTGGATTGAACGAGGCTTTTATGATCCTTCTACGAGGTTTTGAGGTTTGTGATGTAGTTTTGTAAATTGAATTTTATTGACAGAATGCACCTATTGTATATGCAGTAGCCCCTGAGACTCGGATTGTCTTCCGAAGGAAGCGATCGGAGGATCAAAGAGATATTCTCAGGTATTAACCTAGGTTTAATTTGAAATACAGGCTGCTTCCCCTCCGGTGGCTGCCCGGAGTGCGGAAGTGGCCGAACTACAGCGAAAGTTGGATACTACGGAGGATGACATTGCATTGATCAACATGTGTCTTGACGAATCGCAAGGTATGTATTTGGAGCATTCTTTACACCAGTGTGCTTGACGTGGGAAGGAGTTTTATATGAAATGCGCATCAAATGAAGATGGTGCTGCCGCCATTAAAGCTCTTTGGCCGGAGCTAGTCTGGGCCAAGGAGCGGGCCCAGCTGAGTGATGCTGCTGCTGAAGAGGCATCGGTTGAACTGAAGGCCGAACAAGCTGCACGATGCCAGGATGAGGAAAAGGTATCCACGATGGCACTTGCTTTGGAGAATGCTACTGGACACTGCAAATTTCTTGAGAAGGAGAATGAAGCCTTAACGACTAAACTGGACAAGGCCTGATAGGAGGCAAGAGAAGCGTGATCGAAGTCCAGGGCACTCCATGAGGATGTTAGGCACGCGAAAGAGATAGTGGCTGGGAAGCCCTTTCTTCTGCAGGCTAAGTTCGGTGACCCAGACTATGTTCAGCTGAACCAAGTGTGGAGTTCTCCGGACGAGTATTTGGACTTGCCGTAGAGTTCTTCGGATGCAGCATGGTATTACCAAGCGCGAGCTGGAAATGCAACGGAGAAGCTTTTTTTGTCACAGTTCGGTGCGTCGAAGCGCCCGCTGCTGCTTAATGAACATATGTCTCAATGGGCCGAACTTCATAGGGTGTCTGTCGGGGGACTAATCCACGAACACCTATGGGACCGGCGGACCGAGCCCCTTTTGGTTCGGCACGGGGCGGAGATCGCACGAAGAGCAGATCGAGGCGAAGCACGCGAGCAGTTTACCCAGGTTCGGGCCGCACGGGTGCGTAAAACCCTACTCCCGCTTTGTGGTTTGTATTGAGTTCTTGCTCGGGAGCGCTGTGCGCTACAGTACACACCAGCAGCTAACGAGACCGAGCATGAGTGTTCTCTCTCTGACCGACCTCCCTTCTACGTTGCGCATGGGCCTCCTTTTATATGCTCAAGGGGTCACCGACAGGTGGCAACGTAGACAAGGGTAAAAATGGAAAGGCGTTGCGGTTGGTACCGCCGCCTGCTATAGTGTATCATACCTAACCCTGACGGCAGGGGACAAGGGCATTAAGTGCCCGTTAGCATCGCCCAAATAGTGCAAAAGGGACCGTCAGGGACGCCACCGCTCGCCACGATGGCAATCTTGTCAGCGCCGCTTGCCACCGTGTACCGCTGGCTGCACAGCCTCCCGCCACATACGCCTGGAAGGGTCCCAGAGCGACACGTTGGTGGATGTGCTGGAGAGCAGGTACAGAGTGGAGGCTTGCCGCGGCAAGCGCCTTGCCGCGGTCGTTGTCTTGTCGCGTCCGGGAGCTTGTCGCTCACCGGGCCTTGCCGGGACGCGTGGTGCGTCGCGGAAAGTTCCTTGAGATGCCTTGGTTGGCCTTCCCGGCAAGCTCCTCTTGCCGACGCCTTGTCTCCTTGGCTTGGATACTTTGTTCTTGAATGGCTCCAAAGGAACCACGGAGGACCTTGGTGGTCACCCGGCAAGCCTTGCCGCGGGATGCTGCAACTGCCCGTGCACAAGTTCGGGATACTAGGGTTCCCCTACTCTAGTACACCGATAGGAGCCCTCGGGACTGGGCCATACACGGTGCCGAGCGTTGTTGGGCTAGGCCCAAAACAGGGCACGGGCACGCGCGGCCTGGGTTACGCCGTATCTCTCCCCGTATCCACCGCGCCCTCCCCGAACGGCACGCGTCGAATGCGGCATCGTGGGAGAGATCGTGGGTGGTTTCTTTATTCGGAAAGGCAGAACGTCCGCCCCCTCCCTCTTTATAAGCAGGGGAAACAGGGGTAGTGCGCCCATTCGCTGGTTGCCATTCCAATCTCGGAAACCTCCGCCGCTGCCCCGTCTTCCCAAAGCTGAAAAGAGAGCAGCGCCCTGCCCCCCATCGCCATCCGCACCACCAACACCGTCGACCTCCTCCACCACTTCCGCCATGGCTCCGAAAGCCGACAAGGGGAAGGCTATGAAGTCGACTGAGGCGCAGCGGCTTGCGGCGCTGCGAAAGGAGCGGGCAATCTTCCCCCCCAAGCTCGCCGCGAGAGAGCTTTGACGGAGAGGTCCTCGCCTCTGCTGGGCTGGCTCTGGTTGACACGCCGAGCAGCAGCAGCAGCCAGCCTGAGGAGGAGCAGCTGTTGCGGAAGCTGGTATCGCTCTACCGTGCCTGGCAAGCCAAGATGGAATCCCGCGAGGCACTTGTCGTGAAGGCGGGAGTAGACATCGAAAAGCGCGCGGAGGAGCTCCGGGGTCACAACCAGGAAGCTCTCCGGTCCTTGGCAGAGGAGCGGGCGCAACTTGCCTGGAGCAGATGGCCTTCCTCCTCGAGCGGGCTGAAGTCGAAGAGCAACAGCGGCTTGCCGCTGAAAAGCTGTCTGCGCAGGAGGGCGAGCTGGTGCAGCGGAAGGTCAATCTTGACAGCCACGAGGAGGAGCTTGCTGCGCGCGAGCAAACATTCGGCGTAGCCCTCAAGCAAGCAGAAGATGCTGCCGCAGCTGCCGAGGCCGCCAAGAAGGAGCAGGAGACGAAGGTGGTGCAGCTGGAGGCCGATCTCAAGGCGAGCGGTGAAGAGCTTGCCGCGCTCAAGCGTGAGCGGGAGAAGGACGCCCACAGCCACTCAGAGCTGCAGGCCCGTCTCGCCGAGAAGGGCCAGGAGCTTAGCGCCACCAAGGACTCCAACGTGGATCTTGAGTTGAAGCTGACCACTTTGACCAAGATGCTGGACGGTGCCAAGGAGCAGGAGACGGCCTTGAAGGAGGAGGTCAAGGCCGGCAAGGCCCTACTGGCGGGTGCTGCTGCCGCCCAGAGCAGTTTTAGGGAGAATGTGGAACATTGGACGGAGGGTCTCGTGAATGTTGCCGCAGACATCGACAGGGAGCTAGCGCAGCTGGGGATGGAGGATCTCGGGTATCCCTCCGACGAGAACCTCCAACCCAGCGGCACGCTCACCTTGTTCTTCAAAGGCGTGGCAACGGCCCTCCAATGACTGCAGGAGAGGATCCCAAAGCAGCTGGCCGACGAGTCGCGCAAGATCTGCGCGGGAGCTCTTCAGAAGCTGTTGGTGAAGGTGGCCTTCCGCAACCCGGGCCTCAACCTCACCAATGTCCTCTGGACCTTGCCGCCGGATGCCGATCTGGAGGCGCTCAAGACCCTTGTCGCACCCATTGTGGACACGATGAGCGGGATCAAGAGGGTTGAGGGCGATCGCATAGACTAGACCGCCCGTTTTCTTCTTTTCTTGTCGCTGCTGGTCATGTTATAAGAACAATCTGTTAGAGCCGCGACAAGCTATCTTGTATTATAACTCTATTTCGGGTAATGATTGCAATGTTATTTCCTTTACTTGACTCCTTCCTTTGTATGTTTTTGCCTTACGCTTTTAGGGAACTTGCCGGCGCAGGCACCTTAGCCGCGAGCGCTGAGTGCGGGACGTCAGCAGCCTGCTTGTGGTGCCGCTACCAACAAGAAACCTTGTCGCAACTAGTCGTAGCTCACTTAAGTTGTTGAGCGGACTCGAAACAAAGTAAGGGCGCAACTAGCTATGAGTTGGTTCCTCCGCGCACAGGTTTTCCATACAAAGAACGGTTGTTCAAGGAAGATAACTTAAAAATTTAAAAAATCTGATTGCTCAAACTTTGGCAACTTAGCTTTTCTGTTGTTTGCTTCCCGGCAAGGCAAAACTTTCTTGAATGACACCTGGTCCATACCATTATCTTCTCCTTCCCCCCCGGCAAACTTGTGGGCGAGGGACCCTTCCTTTCCTTGAGAAAAAAGAAAGAGGAGAAAATAAAGATATGGAGCTTTATGGCTCATTGTTGCTTACCCGGGGTAGGTGCTGCACAAAGTGTCAGATAACATATGCGAAAAATAGAAAGCATGAAATTGACAAGGTGCGCGGAGCACATGAGCTTTATGCCCGGGGTCTGCGCCCGGCTTTGTACAAAGGATTACATGCACCAGCGGCAAGACTTGTACAAAAGGTGGTTGCTGGAACGGGTTCCGGCAACCGCGCCCTACGGGTAAAACTTACGAAGATGCTCAATGTTCTAGGAGTTGCTCACTAGAATGCCATCTTCGGTCTCAAGGCGAACAGCGCCAGGCCTAGTGACTCGTTTTACCCGGTAAGGGCCTTCCCACTTCAGCATCAACTTGTTGGAATTCTTGGCGGACTGAACATGCCGAAGAACAAGGTCGCCTTCCTCGAGACTTCTGGCGTTAACTTTGCAGCTATGGTAGCGGCGCAAAGCTTGCTGGTAGCGAGCAACCCATACAGCAGCCTGAAGACAGCCTTCCTCAAGGAGCAGCGCGTAATCTTGTCGCAGCTGCTCTTGCTCAAGCTCATGATAAGCGAGCACTCGAGGAGACCCGTATGCGAGTTCCGTGGGGAGAACTGCCTCTCCTCCATAGACTAGAGCGAAAGGTGTCTGGCCAGTGGCTCGATTTGGCGTCGTCCTGATCGACCAAAGAACCACCGGCAGCTCCTCAATCCAGTTTCTTCCGCATTTGTGTAGCCTGTCTAAAGTTCTGGTCTTGAGCCCGCGCAGCACTTCAGCATTTTCCCTCTCTGCTTGACCGTTGCTTCTTGGGTGAGCAACAGAAGCGAAGCAGACCTTGGCGCCAAGATCTTGGACGTACTGCATGAAGGTGCGGCTCCTGAATTGCGTACCGTTGTCGGTGATTATCCTGCTAGGGATCCCGAAGCGGCAAACAATCGACCTGAAGAACTTGACTGCTGACTGTGCTGTCACCTTCCTCACTGCTTTCACTTCCGGCCACTTTGTGAACTTGTCGATTGCAACGTACAAGTACTCAAAGCCCCCGACTGCTCGGGGAAAGGGGCCGAGGATATAGAGCCCCCAGACCAAAAATGGCCAGGATAAAGGGATCGTCTGGAGAGCTTGAGCTGGCTGGTGTATCTGCTTGGAATGGAACTGGCACGCTTCACACTTGGTTACTTGTGTAGTTGCATCCTGGAGGGCTGTCGGCCAAAAGAAACCTTGCTGGAATGCTTTGCCGGCAAGTGCTCTTGCGCCAATGTGGTGACCACATATGCCTCCATGTATCTCTGCCAACAGCTTTTGTCCATCTTCCCGGTGAATACACTTCAATTTCACACCATTGAGTCTTCTTCTGTACAGTGTGTTGTCGACAAACTGGTACATACTTGACTGCCGGGCTACTCTTTCCGCTTCTTCTTGCTCTTCGGGAAGTTCTCCTGTCTCAAGGAAACGGACAATCTGCTGTGCCTATGCTGGAGCTTGTGGCTCGACAACAAGGACTAAAGGCACGTCTGCCGCTGCGGGAACATCCGCTTCTACGGCGAGAACCTGTGGCTCAGCCGGAGCTTGACGTTCCCTGGCAAGCTTGCCGGAGCAAAACTTGTCGGGAGCCTCTGCTTCAACGGAACAAACCCTAGGGTTTGCCGGAGCTGACTGCTCCTCAGCACTCTTGGTGTTGATCTTGGGGACCTTCTTGGCGGCGGCTTCGGGAAGCTCTGCCGGAAAATAGTCACCAGAAATCAACTTCCTCTTCTTGCTCTGTCCAGTTGATGGCGTTACGGACGGTCGAGTCAGCTTGAGCACAAAGATCCCCGGTTCCACAGGTAACTTAAGTGCGGCGCACTTTGACAGGCCATCGGCAATGTCGTTTTGAGCTCTTGGGACATGCTCCATCTGTAGGCCGTCAAAGTGCTCTTCCAGCTTTCTCACTTCGTCAACGTAGGCTTCCATCAATGGACTCTGATAACTCTTGCTCACTTGGCGGACGACAAGCTGCGAGTCACCCCTAACAATGAGCTTCTTGATCCCAAGGTCTGCCGCGATCCTGAGACTGGCAAGCAAGCCTTCATACTCTGCAGTATTGTTTGTTGCTTGCTCCTTGGGAAAGTGCATCTGGACTACGTACTTGAGATGCTCTCCGGTGGGTGCGACAAGCAGCACGCCAGCACCGGTGCCTTGCAGCGAGAAGGCACCATCAAAGTACATCAGCCACTCTTTGCTTGCTTCCTCGACGGGGATGCTCGTTTCTGGAATTTCTTCATCTGGTGTTGGCGTCCACTCTGCTATGAATTCTGCCAATGCTCTGCTTTGGATAGTTGAAGTACTCTCAAACTTGAGGCCAAAGCTTGACAGTTCCAGTGCCCACTCGACAATCCTGCCTGTTGCTTCTGGATTCTGTAGTATCCTCTTCAGCGGAAAGCGAGTGACAACTGTGATCTCATGTGCTTGGAAGTAATGGCGCAGCTTTCTCGAGGCCATGAGAAGGCCGAAAAGAAATTTCTGCACACCAGAGTACCTTGACCTAGCCCCCTGCAGAAGGGAACTGACAAAGTAAACTGGGCGCTGCACCATTCTCTTCTGTATCTCCTCGCGCACCTGCGCAGATCCATCTTTGTCGGGACCAGAGCTTGTCGGGGAAGCCCCCTGCTTGTCGCTGGATGCGCCTGCCGTGGTTGCTGGCTCGTCATCTGCCTCCCTCTCTGCCACTAACGCATCACTAACCACTTGATTGGTTGCCGCTATATACAGCAGCAACTTCTCTTGTGGCTTAGGTGCGACAAGTGTTGGAGTGGAGGACAGGTGTCTCTTCAAGTCTTGCAGCGCAGCCTCCGCTTCCGGAGTCCATTTCATTGGTCCTGCCTTTTTCAAAATTTTGAAAAACGGCAGGGCGCGCTCAGCAGACCTAGAGATAAACCTGTTGAGAGCAGCTACGCAACCGGCAAGTCTTCGTACATCCTTGACGCGCTTTGGTGCTTCAATCTGCTCAATGGCCTTGATCTTGTCGGGATTGGCTTAAATTCCCCGCTGAGACACGAAGAACCCGAGAAGCTTGCCAGAGGGAACTCCAAACACACACTGCTTGGGGTTGAGCTTGAGGTTGATCTTGCGCAGATTTGCAAAGGTCTCGTCTAAATCTTGAATCAGAGTTGCCTTGTCCTTGCTCTTGACCACTATGTCATCCATGTAGGCTTCCACATTTCTGTGTATTTGTGGCTCAAGAGCGACATGGACTACCCTTGCAAATGTTGAACCAGCATTCTTTTAACCGAAAGGCATTCGTATGAAACATTACGTGCCACATGGAGTGATGAATGCGGTCTTCTCCTCATCTTCTTCTGCCATGAAGATTTGATGGTATCCTGAGTTTGCGTCAAGAAATGAAAGCAAGTCACATCCTGCCGTGGAGTCAACAATCTGGTCAATGCGCGGCAAGGGAAATGGGTCTTTGGGACAAGCTTTATTAACATCGGTAAAGTCGATACAAAGCCTCCATTTCCCGTTTGCCTTGCGCACGACTACAGGATTGGCCAACCATGTAGGATGGAGCACTCCTCTGACAAGGCTTGCTGCTTCCAATTTCTTGATCTCTTCTGTGATGAATTCTTGGCGCTCCACTTCTTGCTTCCTGATCCTTTGCTTGACGGGCCACGCATCAGGACAAACGGCAAGATGGTGCTCAATTACTTTCCTGGGAACACCGGGGATGTCAGACGGTTGCCATGCAAACACGTCGACGTTCGCCCGCAGGAAAGCAATGAGCGCGCTTTCCTATTTAGGGTCAAGAGTGGCACTGATAGTGAAGGTACCACCAGTGCCGTCCTCCTTGGCGGATACTTTCTTGGTCTCTGGCGGAGCTGCCATTGCCTTCTTACACTTGCCGGTGGAGCTCGATGGTGCGTCCTCGACGGCAGCGCAGCACTCCGAAGAGGTGCGCTTGCCAGAGTGGGCATCAGAACTCTTGCCGCACTTGGTCTTCTTCTTCCCCCCGGGAGCTTCAACGGCAAGTAACTTGCGATCTGTTGCGGCTGCCGCTTCCCGGTAGATCTTGTCGGCGCAGATAAGAGCATCCTTCTTGTCGCCAGGGACAGAGATGATGCTTATTGGGCCTGGCATCTTCAACATGTTGTATGCGTAGTCAGAGGCTGCCATGAACTTGGCGAGTGCTGGACGGCCGAGTATCCCATTCTAAGGCAATGGAAAATTGGCAACGTCAAAAGTGACCCTCTCAGTCTTGAAGTTCAACTCGCTGCCAAATGTTACTGGCAACGTGACCTTCCCCTTCGGCTTGCTCCTTCCCGGGTTGATTCCTTGGAATGTGCCGGTCTCTTCAAGCTCGCTGTCAGGGATCTGGAGTTTCTGGAGTACAGCGGAGGAGATCAGGTTCAAGCCGGCCCTGCCGTCAACTAGCATCTTAGTGACCTTGAGGTTGCGGATAGTTGGTGAAACCAACATCGGCAAGCCCCCGACCGCAGTTGTGCGATCAGGGTGGTCCTCAATATCAAAGATGATAGGCGTGCTGGACCATTTCAGAAGTTTGCGTGACTCGACAGGTGGTTCCGCCGCATTGACCTCCCGCACCCACAGCTTGAGTTGGCGGTGCAAATATGCAGAGAAGCACCGCCGTCAATGCACAAGACCTCTGTGGCTTTCTGGAACTCCTGCTCACTGGTCTCGACATCATCCATGTCTTCATCGTCGTCGTCATCTTCATCCTTGTCGCGGCCGCGGGGAGGTCTGTCTCCTTGCTGCTGCTTGGCCTTGCCGCGGCGTCCTCCCCGGCCGGCACGCTTCTTGCCGGATTCTCCAGCGCCTCCCTGGGCCCTCTCCTTGTTGCGTTGCTCGTATTCAGCCTTTTGCTGCTGGACAAGCTGCTCGACCTTCTTGCAGCTCTGGAGGTCATGGCCCTTGGTGCGGTGGATCTTGCAGTACTGCTTGTCGGTGCCATCCTGCTTGTCGGCGACCGCCACAGCCTGGCAGTTGGTGCATGCGGCAATCTCCTTGCCGGAGCCACCAGCTTTGGCTTTCTTGGCGCCACCGTCGTTGCCGGACTGCTCAATGACTAGCACATCTTTGCCTTTCTTCTTCCTGTTGTTCCGCCGCCGGTTTTTCTTTGCCGGGGCAACATCTTCGCTGTCAGATCCTCCTGCTCCTGTATTCTCTCCGGGGAGTTTCCTCCCTTCCTCAGCACGTGCACACTTGTCGACCAGGGCATACAGCTCACTAACGTCTCTGATCTTGCACATCGCCATCTCCTCCCGCATCCTACGGTTACGCATGTTCTGATGGAACGCGCTGATGACCGCGGCAGGGTGGACATCTGGGATGTTGTGCTGTACACGGCTGAATCTCTGAATGTACTTGCGCAGGGGCTCTCCTTCCTTCTGGTCAAGCAGGTGAAGGTCACTCTCTTGGCCATGAGGTTTGTGGCCGCCTGTAAAGGCGCCGACAAACTGATGGCATAGATCCGCCCATGAGGATATGGAGTTGTCCGGCAAATGCATGAGCCAGGACCTGACGTTGGGCTTGAGCACCAGCGGGAAGTAGTTGGCAAGGATCTTGTCGTCCCACCCCCCGGCAGCTTGCACCGCGATGGTGTAGATGCTGAGGAACTCCGAAGAATGCGACTTGCCGTCGTACTTCTCTGGTACGTCTGGCTTGAAATTCTTCTTGCTGGGCCACTGGACTTGCCGCAGCTCACGAGTAAACGCAGGGCAACCTACTGCGTATGGCAAGTCGCCTGGTTCCCCTGGCGCATGCATGTCGACAGAGGGCCCAGCGTGCTGGTCTGATTGACACCGCGCTTCTCTTCGGCGCTCGATGCGAGTACGAGCGTCTTCTTGCTGTCGTTCGTGAAGAACTTGGCGCTGATCGCGACGAGCTCGTGGATCCGATGATGTGGTGGAGTCACTGTCGTGGTGGATCCGGTGAGTCGGCGATCTTGGCCTTCGGGGCGGAGAGTGCACGGTGGTTGCACCCACACCGGTCTTGTCATCACCGGCTCGTGCCTGGCTGACTTGCCGCGGCTGCGAAGTACTCGGCTGCCGTGGAATGTCACTGTTGGCAAAGCCGATGAGACTCTGAATGGTGGCCCTCCAGTCATCGATCTTGTCTGCCACTGGAGGGTAGTCTAGGAGCAGTTGAGCTCGCGCCAAAGCTTCCGCTGAAGTGGCTGGTGGCGGCGGCGATCGGTGTGAGGAGCGGGATATGCTCGAACTTCTAACATGTTAGAAGGAGCAGTATCTCGTCCAGGCGACTGTGCCCCGCTCGCGCCAGCATGTTGGCGTGCATGCTGGTCTTGAGCACTCCGAGATCCACTAGCTCGATCTTGGTCCAGCAAACGTATGGTACCATGAGTATCATGACGCTGCCGGTCCCGCGTCTCCTGGGATGGGCGCGGTGCATGTACGGACGCCGAGGTCTTGGAGTGCGCCTGGTCGTTGTGGGTGCCGACTGCGTCGCCGATGGGCAGCGCAGCCTTGTCCTTGGACCTGGCAGCACCGGGAGCTCCCTCATCGACGCCCGTTCTTCCACCGGCGTCTACCCCACCAGCCGTTTGCTCTGGCGATGGTGGGTTCGGCGCGGAAGGAGCAGCCGCCTCCGAAGCCTTCTTCTTCGGCGGCATATCGATGAAGACGATGAAGATTTAGCTCGTGCGAACGCCGGATCAGGTTCACACAACCTCGACGCACCCCCTACCTGGCGCGCCAAAGATGTCGGGGGACTAATCCACGAACACCTATGCGACCGGCGGACCGAGCCCCTTTCGGTTCGGCAGGGGGCGGAGATCGCACGAAGAGTAGATCGAGGAGAAGCACGCGAGCAGTTTACCCAGGTTCGGGCCGCACAGATGCGTAAAACCCTACTCCTACTTTGTGGTTTGTATTGAGTTCTTGCTCGAGAGCGCTGTGCGCTACAATACACACCAGCAGCTAACGAGACCGAGCATGAGTGTTCTCTCTCTCTAACCGACCTCCCTTCTACGTTGCGCATGGGCCTCCTTTTATATGCTCAAGGGGTCACCAACAAGTGGCAAGGTAGACAAGGGTAAAAATGGAAAGGCGTTGCGGTTGGTACCGCCGCCTGCTATAGTGTATCATACCTAACCCTGACGGCAGGGGACAAGGGCATTAAATGCCCGTCTGCGTCGCCCAAATAGTGCAAAAGGGACCGTCAGGGACGCCACCGCTCACCACGATGGAAATCTTGTCAGCGCCGCTTGCCACCGTGTACCGCTGGCTGCACAGCCTCCCGCCACGTATGCCTGGAAGGGTCCCAGAGCGACACGTTGGTGGATGTGCTAGAGCGCAGGTACAGAGTGGAGGCTTGCCGCGGTCATTGTCTTGTCGCGTCCGGGAGCTTGTCACTCACCGGGCCTTGCCGGGACGCGTGGTGCGTCGCGGCAAGTTCCTTGAGATGCCTTGGTTGGCCTTCCCGGCAAGCTCCTCTTGCCGGGGCCTTGTCTCCTTGGCTTGGATACTTTGTTCTTGAATGGCTCCAAAGGAACCACGGAGGACCTTGGCGGTCACCCGGCAAGCCTTGCCGCGGGATGCTGCAACTGCCCGTGCGCAAGTTCGGGATACTAGGGTACCCCTACTCTAGTACACCGACAGTATCCGGCGCTGCCATGAAGGATGTTATAATCCGGCTGTGGCCAACCAAGCCTGTTTTGAGTAGCTATTTTGGTTTGGTGCAGAAGCTTGTTGATGCGGTGCCGTGAATCGATGTTGCAAAGCGATCAGCATGCATTGAAGGTGCACGGATGGCCCTTGCCCGAGTCAAGACAGTCCGAGGAAATATGAAGGCCATCAACGTCGCAACGAAGGGTTCGCCTGGAGGCAAGGACCATCCAGAACCGGAGCGTTGTTTTGAAGACGTCCTGGAGGCCGCCCACTTGATTGAGGGTCAATGCTCGAAAAACATAATGTTCGAATGAGGTGTATGATGATTGTAAAAGACAATTCTATAGTTAATCTATTTTATGTTTTTCTCGAAAAGCTTGAATTCCTCTTGTGCGGTCGTTTTAATATAATCTGAAAGTTTTCCAGTCGTCGGCAAAGCATTTAATCACTCTTTATCCAACATATTGGTCCGTTTAGGAGGTGATAATGTAGCGAACCAAGCAATCGGACTATAAGGCGTTAACACTTTCACTTAACCATAGGAGTTTTATGATGGGGCTACGACATAGCCCCTGGTGTGTATGCGACATGTGGCGCTGTACATATCTCATCTGAAAAAAGATCCCTCGTGTTACATGAAGAATCGCTAAAGATTCCAATAATTTGTCAAGTGGTTGACCAGCCCTCGTGTTACACAGTCTGTTTTCCGCTTTCTCTACTGAGGTGCTCATCTGGTCTAGGCCAGGGCACAATCGCAGTAGTTCTCCCTTTACTACCCTAGCCGATAGAGCGGAACATAGGGTAGCAAACACAGGAGCCGGGTAACCCAACTATTGACCCAAGACAATGATTCCGAGCTGATGCATATAAGGCCAAACTTGCGACGCTGAAGTATGCTATAGAGCTGTTCGGACTTTTGCTGGTGGCTCATTCGTTCCCATGACGAGCGCCTGGCAGGGTATGTCGAGCTGTATATATAGAGCGGCCTATTAAGGTCGTACTTATTGTTGAAAGAGTATGAAATATCGGTTTGGATAATACTTATTGGCAATGGAGCGATGTGCCAATGATAAATTTATGCATGTATATATAATAATAAAAAGGGAACCACGGACCCGGCTATTTGACATGCTCGGGGTCGGGAATAGAGGAAAGAGGGCATAGTACAGGCTCGTAGTAAAGAGTGTGGTCCACAAAAAGTTATTTTGGACCTCTTGTCGCACATCTGTGTTGCCCGTCCTTGGGGAGCGGAATCCTTAACGGAAGTACCTCCTTAGGTGAGAATATGGATCTGGACTCCGATAAAGTCCGTTGTAGATGCTGTCCAGCTGGTCACCTGTTTTTTTACAGAAAAATAAGGTAAACAGATAAAGAACGTTACGGGAATGCTTGCAGGGTTGTCCGTATTGCACTTCCGCCGATGCCCATGGTATCTTGAGTGCATAGTGGTGTGCGCGTGGGGAAAATTCTGCCAGTATAGTACGTCGGGGCGGAAGACGAACTGCTATTTGCGTTCCGGGAGTGGTCGAACATCGACGGGAAACTGTTTCTGGCTCTTGGCGTTCTGCTGGCGAGCCAATCCATCGTCTTGATCGCCTGGTGGCTGATAACCCACAAGTATAGGGGATCGCAACAGTTTTCGATAAGTAAGAGTGTCCAACCAAATGAGGAGCTAAACGTAGAACAAATATTCCCTCAAGTTCTTTCGACCACCAATACAACTCTACGCACGCATGATGTTCGCTTTACCTAGAACAAGTATGAAACTAGAAGTACTTTGTAGGTGTTTTTGGATAGGTTTGCAAGATAATAAAGATTACGTAAATGAAAATTAGGGGCTGTTTAGGTAAAGACACAACTAAATTAGTTTTAGTAGAGAGCTTATTGTCAAGAGAAAGTTATTTGTCCCTAGGCAATCGATAACTAGACCGGTAATCATTATTACAATTTTATTTGAGGGAGAGGCATAAGCTAACATACTTTATCTACTTGGATCATATGCACTTATGATTGGAACTCTAGCAAACATCCGCAACTACTAAAGATTCATTAAGGTAAAACCCAACCATAGCATTAAAGCATCAAGTCCCCTTTATCGCATACGCAAACAACCTACTTACTCGGGTCTGTGCTTTTGTCACTCACGCCATCAACCATAAGCAAATCATGAACATATTGCAAACCCTACAGCGGGGATCCCTCACGCTTGCGCGACACGGAGAGCACCATAGGACAGCACCAATAATAAAGCATGCAACTCAAACCAATCTTGATCATCAAATAGCCATTAGGACAAAACGGATCTACTCAAACATCATAGGATAGCCATACATCATAGGGAAATAATATATAGCGTTGAGCACCATGTTTAAGTAGAGATTACAACGTGTAAGAGAGAGGTTACACCGCTGCATAGAGGGGGGAAGAGTTGGTGGTGAAGGCGGTGAAGTTGTTGGTGAAGATGACGGTGATGATGATGCCCCCCGGTGGCACTCTGGCGCCACCGGAAGCAAGGGGGAGAGGGCCCCCCTTCTACTTCTTCTTCCTTGACCTCCTCCCTAGATGGGAGAAGGGTTTCCCCTCTGGTCCTTGGCCTCCATGGTGTGGGAGGCGCGAGAGCCCCTCCGAGATTGGATCTATCTCTCTATCTCTCTCTGTTTCTGCGTTCTCAGATTCTACCCTTTCACCGTTTCTTATATTCCCAGAGATCCGTAACTCCGATTGGGATGAAATTTGAACACAATCTCTATCTGGATATTTGCTTTCTTGCGGCGAAAGAAGGGCATCAACCGCCTTACGGGGTGGCCACGAGGGTCAGGGGCGCGTCCCCCTACCTTGTTGGCCCCTCAAGCATCGTCTCGTGTTGATTTCACTTCCCAAAAATCACATATATTCCAAAACAACTCAGCCCGTTTTTATTCTGTTTGGAATCCGTTTGATATGGATATTCTGCGAAACAAAAAACATGCAACAAACAGGAACTGGCACTGGGCACTTGATCAATATGTTAGTCCAAAAAATAGTATAAAAAGTTGCCCAAAGTATATGAAAGTTGAATAATATTGGCATGGAACAATAAAAAATTATAGATACAACGGAGACGTATCAGCATCCCCAAGCTTAATTCCTGCTCGTCCTTGAGTAGGTAAATGATAAAAAAGATAATTTTTGATGTGGAATGCTACCTAGCATAATCTTGATCACATATCTAATCATGACATGAATATTAAGATACGAGTGATTCAAAGCAATACTCTATCATTTGACATAAAAACAATAATACTTCAAGCCTACTAATAAAGCAATCATGTCTTATCAAAATAACAAGGCCAAAGAAAGTTATCCCTACAAAATCATATAGTCTGGCTATGCTCCATCTTCACACAAAATACTCACATCATGCACAACCCCGATAACAAGCCAATCAATTGTTTCATACTTTTGACGTTCTCAAATCTTTTCAACTTTCACGCAATACATGGGCGTGAGCCATGGACATAGCACTATAGGTGGAATAGAATGGTGGTTGCGGAGAAGACAAAAAGGAGAAGATAGTCTCACATCAACTAGGCATATCAACGGGCCATGGAGATGCCCATCAATAGATATCAATATGAGTGAGTAGGGATTGCCATGCAACGGATGCACTAGAGCTATAAGTATATGAAAGCTCAAACTGAAATTAAGTGGGTGTGCATCCAACCTGCTTGCTCATGAAGACCTAGGGAATTTGAGGAAGCCCATCGTTGGAATATACAAGCCAAGTTCTATAATGAAAATTCCCTCTAGTATATGAAAGTGATAACTCAATAGACTCTCTATATGAAGAACATGGTGCTACTTTGAAGCACAAGTGTGGTAGAAGGATAGTAACTTTGCCCCTTCTCTCTTTTTCTCTCATTTTTTGTTAGGATTCTTTGGCCTCTCTCTTTTTTTGTGGGGCTTCTTTGGCCACTTTTATTTTGATAACCTCACATGGGAAAATGTTCTAATAATGATGATCATCACACTTTTATTTACTTACAACTCAATATTACAACTCGATATATAGAACAAAGATATGGCTCTATATGAATGCCTCCAGCGGTGTACCGGGATGTGCAATGATCGAGCGTAGCAATGACATCAAAAAACGGACAAGCCATGAAAACATCAGGCTAGCTATCTTACGATCATGCAAAGCAATATGACAATGAATGCTCAAGTCATGTATATGATGATGATGGAAGTTGCATGGCAATATATCTCGGAATTGCTATGGAAATGCCATGATAGGTAGGTATGGTGGCTGTTTTGAGGAAGGTATATGGTGTGTTTATGGTACCGGCGAAAGTTGCGCGGTACTAGAGAGGCTAGCAATGGTGGAAGGGTGAGAGTGCATATAATCCATGGAATCAACATTAGTCATAAAGAACTCATATACTTATTGCAAAAGTCTATTAGTCATTGAAACAAAGTACTACGCGCATGCTCCTAGGGGGATAGATTGGTAGGAAAAGACCATCGCTCGTCCTCGACCGCCACTCATAAGGAAGACAATCAATAAATACATCATGCTCCAACTTCACTACATAACGGTTCACCATACGTGCATGCTACGGGAATCACAAACCTCAACACAATTATTTCTAAAATTCACAACCACCCACTAGCATGACTCTAATATCACCATCTTTATATCGCAAAACTATTGCAAGGAATCAAACATATCATATTCCGTGATCTACAAGTTTTATGTAGGATTTTATTACTAACCACGTGAATGACCAGTTTCTATCATCTCCCTAATTAGATATAAGTGAAGCAAGAGAGTTTAATTCTTTCTACAAAATATATGCCCGTGCTCTAACATATATAAGTGAAGCAAAAGAGCATTCTACAAATGGCGGTTGTCTATGTGAAGAGAAACACGCAATCCAAACTTCAAATGATATAAGTGAAGCACATGAAGCATTCTATAAAGCCATACTCAAAGAATATAAGTGAAGTGCAAAGAGCATTCTATAAATCAACCAAGGACTATCTCATACCAGCATGGAGCAAAAACAAAAAAGGAAACTTAATGCACAAGATGCTCCAAAATTAGCACATATCACATGAATGAAACGAATCCGAAAACATACCAATATTTGTTGAAGAAAGAGGGGATGCCTTCCCAGCATCCCCAAGCTTAGATGCTTGAGTTTCCTTGAATATTTACTTGGGGTGCCTCGGGCATCCCCAAGCTTGAGCTCTTGCCTCTCTTCCTTCTTCTCACATCGAAACCTTCTCAATCATTGAACATTTCATCCACACAAAACTTCAATAGAAAACTCGGTAAGATCCGTTAGTAGAATAAAGCAAATCACTACTCTAAGAACTATTGCAAACCAATTAATATTTTGTTTGTGCATTGTGTCTACTGTAATATAACTTTTTCGTGGCTTAATCCACTAATATAAATTGATAGTTTCATCAAAACAAGCAAACTATACATCAAAAACAGAGTCTGTAATAATCTGAACATTCACCATACTTATGATACTTGAAAAATTCTGCCAAAATTAGGAACAATAAACAATTTGTATAGGAAGAAAGTGCAAAAAGAATCAGAACCATTTGACGTTCCAGCAAAAATGTAAAATCGCGCACTACAGCCAAAGTTTCTGTCCTGCACCATACAAACCATCAAGCAAATGTAAACATCCTAAAGGCAAACCTTGGCACATTATTTTTATTTCTAAACTTTATAAAAGCACACAACAGAAATAAATGACTCTCTAAAACTTCCGGGTTGTCTCCCTGGCAGCGCTTTCTTTAAAGCCATTAAGCTAGGCATATAGTGCTCAAGTAATGAATCCACCCGGATCCCAAGGTATATCAAAGCCAATTTTGATTAACAATGATTTGTAATTTAGTAGTGAGCACAAAGTAACATATATAATGAAATGACGAAGTCTAACTCTCTTCCTATGCATCGGCATGTCATAAAAGAACAATTCATGCACACATAGTAAAGGCCAATGCATAGTATAAACAGTTTCTTGCAATTTTGTTGTATTGGAAACATAGAGAGGTGGAGATATAGTTCCTCTCTCATAATAATTGCAAGTAGGAGCAGCAAGCACATGCATACTATATTCAACAAAATCATCATGTGCAACAGTATAAGGCAACCCATCAATATAATCCTTAATAAGTGCAAACTTCTCCGATATAGTGTAGTTTGGAGAGTTCAAAAAGATAATAGGACTATCATGCGTAGATGCCATAGCAACAATTTCATGTTTCACATAAGGAACTATAGCAAGTTCATCTCCATAAGCATAATTCCTTTTATGAGGGTTTTAGGAGGTTCCCCATCTCCATGAGCAGAAAGTACACCTAATTGTTTTGGTATTTCGTGTTCCATATCCATAACTAAAGATAAAGAACAACTAAGAACAGAAAATAAAAATTACTTAGTGATAGAGCAGACAAGCACACACGAAAATATTCACCCCACACTATGACTCCCCGGCAACGGTGCCAGAAAAAAGGTCTTGATAACCCACACGTATGGGGGATCACAACAGTTTTCGATAAGTAAGAGTGTCGAACCCAATGAGGAGCTAAAGGTAGAAAAAATATTCCCTCAAGTTCTATCGACCACCGATGCAACTCTACACACGCTTGATGTTTGCTTTACCTACAACAAGTATGAAACTAGAAGTACTTTGTAGGTGTTTTTGGATTGGTTTCCAAGATAATAAAGATTACGTAAATAAAAAGTAGGGGCTGTTTAGGTAAAGACACAACTAAATTAGTTTTAGTAGAGAGCTTGTTGTCAAGAGAAAGTTATTTGTCCCCAGGCAATCGATAACTAGACTGGCAATCATTATTACAATTTTATTTGAGGGAGAGGCATAAGCTAACATACTTTATCTACTTGGATCATATGCACTTATGATTGGAACTCTAGCAAGCATCCGCAACTACTAAAGATTCATTAAGGTAAAACCCAACCATAGCATTAAAGCATCAAGTCCCCTTTATCCCATACGCGAACAACCTACTTACTTGGGTCTGTGGTTCTGTCACTCACGCCACCCACCATAAGCAAATCATGAACATATTGCAAACCCTACAGCGGGGATCCCTCATGCTTGCGCGACATGGAGATCACCATAGGAAAGCACCAATAATAAAACATGCAACTCAAACCAATCTTGATCATCAAATAGCCATTAGGACAAAACGGACCTACTCAAACATTATAGGATAGCCATACATCATAGGGAAATAATATATAGCGTTGATCACCATGTTTAAGTAGAGGTTACACCGCTGCATAGAGGGGGGAAGAGTTGGTGGTGAAGGCGGTGAATTTGTTGGTGAAGACGACGGTGATGATGATGGCCCCCGGTGGCACTCCGGCGCCACCGAAAGCAAGGGGGAAAGGGCCCCCCTTCTTCTTCTTCTTCCTTGACCTCCTCCCTAGATGGGAGAAGGTTTTCCCCTCTGGTCCTTGGCCTCCATGGGTGGGAGGGGAGAGAGCCCCTCCAAGATTGGATTTGTCTCTCTGTCTCTCTCTGTTTCCGCGTTCTCAGATTCTACCCTTTCACCGTTTCTTATATTCCCGGAGATCCGTAACTCCGATTGGGCTGAAATTTGAACACGATCTCTATCGGGATATTATCTTTCTTGCGGTGAAAGAAGCGCATCAACCACCTTACGGGGTGGCCACGAGGGTCAAGGGCGCGCCCCTACCTCGTGGGCCCCTCGAGGATCTTCTCGCTTTGATTTCACTTCCCAAAAATCACATATATTCCAAAAAAATCTCTGTCCATTTTTATTCCGTTTAGACTCCGTTTGATATGGATATTCTGCGAAATAAAAACATGCAATAGTATAAAAAGTTGCCAAAAGTACATGAAAGTTGAATAATATTGGCATGGAACAATCAAAAATTATAGATACGATGGAGACGTATCAGTGGCCTCCTTCCCTTGTGTTCAGTGTTAAGCTTGCCTGCCTACTCGAAGACCCATCAGTTTTGATTGGTATGATTAGCTGGCCTATCAGGGTGACCGTGAATCTGACAAGGTCGGTCCAATATCCTGTCAAGGGTGGATGGTCCATTCTGTTTCGCCTTTAGTGGCTTCTTTTGTTGGCCGGGTTTCGGATTGTGAAATCCGGCGTTCACCGCTGTGTCGCGTGTTATACTATGACTGTTGTGTTTGGTTCGTCGTGGCTTGCCATTGCCATCTCGTATTTCGGAAGTGCCCGCGCCGCTGGCGTTGTTGCTTTTACGAGCAAGCCAATTGTCTTCTCCCGCGCAGAAGCAGGTCATTAGAGCGGTTAGAGCTGCCATGGATTTGGGTCCTTCTTGGCTGAGGTGACGCACTAGCCATTCATCCCGAACGCTATGCCTGAAGGCCGCAAGGGCTTCTGCGTCTGGATAGTCGACGATTTGGTTCTTTTTAACTAAGAACCTGGTCCAGAGCTCCCTGGCTGACTCGCCGGGCTCCTGGACGATGTGACTCAAGTCATCGGCGTGTAATGGCCGAACATATGTTCCCTGGAAGTTGTCTCGAAAGGCGTCTTCCAGATCTTCCCAGTTGCCTATAGAGTTTTCTGGCAAACTGTTTAGCCAAAACCGAGCTGGCCCTTTGAGCTTGAGGGGTAAGTATTTAATGGCGTGGAGGTCGTCTCCGCGGGCCATGTGAATATGGAGGAGGTAATCCTCGATCCATACCGTGGGATCTGTTGTTCCATCGTATAATTCGATGTTAATGGGTTTAAACCCATCTGGAAATTCATGCTCCATTACTTTGTTAGTAAAGCAGAGAGGGTGTGCGGCTCCTCTATGTTGGGCCACACTATGAAGCACCTCTGGCAGGCTCCGTTTGCGGTGCTCGGACCGGGCCTGATCGGCTTTATAACGTCCAAATAAGCGACCATCATCGTCTGTCGAGGTATATCTTGGCGATCTGCACGTCGATCTTGTGCATCCTGCTTTGGCTGCTGCTATCTCTGGACCGAACTTTGGTCGAACCACTGTACTGTCCGATGGTGGTATGGGTTCCATCACCCTACCATCGTATTTAGGAAGCCACCTATTCTTGGGGTGCCTTTTTACTGGGCTGCTAAGGCCATATTCTTCGGTAGCCAAGACCTCGGTCCATCTATCATTGAGCAAATATTGGCTTGCTTGAAGCTACAGATGCTTCTTTCTTAGGCTCCTTGTAGTGGCTATAAGCCGGTGTTTAAAGTGCTCCTACTGGAGAGGTTCCTTTGGCATGACAAAATCCTCGTTGCCGATGGTCTCCTCTTCCTCGGAGAGTGGGAGATAATTGCTGTCCTCCGAGTCCCCATATGTGGTCTGTTCGTCGGCGCTCTCTTGCCCGCCTTCCTGTTCCTCCTGCTCGGATGCTACCTCAACAGGGTCTTTGTTGTCCGGAGTATCGTCTTCTCTGCGTTGGCAGTGTTTTCTCTTGGGTGATCTGACCTGGGGCACCGGTGTCCGGGCTGTGTACCAGGCGGTTTATTATCGACCGAATCCTTCTTGTCATCCTCGATAGCGTCGTAAGGTGTGTCTTTCATACACATGTCATACCAGGAAGTGGTCTTCCCGTGTTGAATGGGTAATAAGCTCTGGCCTTGCCCCTCATCGTTGCCCAAACCGTCGATGTCTTCGGGGTAGGGGTCGGGAGTGTTGGTTAGGTCTTCAATAGTGGCTATGAGCTGGGTGGCGGGTGGGAAACAAGATTCTCCATCGTCCGCTAAAAGTTCGAACCGAACATAGTTCGGCGATGGGTCGTTTGCCAGGGATAGGTTTTTTAGCGAGTTTAATATGTCACCCATGGGCATGTGTTGGAAGACATTTGTGGTGCTGAACTTGAAGATCGATAACCAATCGAGTTCGGTATATGCAGGCTCACAGGGTTCGGAGTTCGACGTCAGAGGCGAGTCCGGGGTTCCGTTGATGCAGATACCGTAGGAAGTGGGATCTGCATGCGGCTCCAACACCGCGGAATCGGTAGCCCCTGTGATGGAGTCGAGCGTCCCATCTTCGGGCGACTTGATCTGCTCTGGATTTAGAGCCAGAGCTGGTACATGAGCTATCTCCTGGGTGTGGCCCGATGACAGGTTTAAGCCATGTTCATCGAGGCAATGGGGAGCGATTGCCGTGGTCTCGAATCCGTTGAAGATCAAATCTCCACGGATGTCCGCAATGTAATTCAAGCTTCCGAATCTGACCTGATGGCCAAGGGCGTAGCTGTCGATCTGCTCCAGATGGCCAAGCGAGTTGGCCCACAGTACGAAGCCGCCGAATACAAAGACCCTCCGGGGAGGAAGGTTCCTCCTTGGACAGCGTCATTATTGACGATCGAAGGGGTCATCGAACCTTTTGTCGACGGCACAGTGGAACTCTCAATGAAAGCACCAATGTTGGTGTCAAAACTGGCGGATCTCGGGTAGGGGGTCCCGAACTGTGTGTCTAGGATCGATGGTAACAGGAGACGGGGGACACGATGTTTACCCAGGTTTGGGCCCTCTCTATGGAGGTAATACCCTACTTCCTGCTTGATTAATCTTGATGAATATGAGTATTACAGGAGTTGATCTCCCACGAGATCGTAATGGCCAAACCCTAGAAGTCTAGCCTATGTGGGTATGGTAATGAGTATATGTGTGTTGTCCTTTCCGTACTAACCCCTTCGGTTTATATAGACACCGATGGGATCTATTGTTTACATGGAGTCGGTTACATAAGGAGGAATCTTCGGTCACCAAGCTTACCTTCCACGCCAACTTGAGTCCAATCCGGACATAGTGCAGTCTTTGGGCTTCATGTCTTCACAGCCCATCAGTCTGGTCCGTAGATAACAGGCCGGACGTCAGAGGACCCCTTAGTCCAGGACTCCCTCACCCGCCCCCTAGGCGCGCCCCCCTTCCTTGTGGGCCCATGGTGGCTCCCCTCCACTTATTCCAGCCACCACACACTCATTCTTTCTCCCAAAAAATTCACCATCTAGCTCAAGAATGAGTTCTAGCTCATCTTGCTGCCATTTTCGATCTCCTAGCTCAAATCTCCATTCACAAAACTGCTTTGGGGGATTGTTCTTTGTTATGTGACTCCTCCAATGGTCCAATTAGTTTTTGTTCTAGTGCTTTATTTATTGCAAATTTTTGCTGCCTAGGTGACCCTGTTCTTGAGCATGCATGTCAAATTTATATGGTCCCAAGTAGTTCTAATGCATGATATGGCCTCTAGGGACTTGTAGGAGTAGTTGCTATCAATTTTGTTGAGTTTGGTTCACTTTTATTTTTAAGTTGCTAAAAATTTCAGAAATTTTCATAAAAAGATGAAGAGATTTTTAGGGGCTCGTCGAGCCAAAGCTTGAAGGATAAGCAAAGTGAGGAGGATAAGAGGCCCAAATATAATCTCCATCGCACCATGGAAGTTCGGCCGTGTGAATGGACTTGTGATGATTTCTTGAGAGCTGCCGGGATTTATGATGATTTTTACGAGTTGGCTGAGAATGCAAGCCTCACCGACTTCCTCCACGACCAACGCGAACAATATCTCTTACTCACTAATATTTTTGTGCAAAATTTTCATTTCCATGCTAGGAGGTCACCACCTTCGGTGGATTTCTATTCATATGATGAGTATAAGGTGATGTGCCTTTTTGATTTCTGTCAGGTCTGTAAGATACCCTTTACAGGCAGCATAGAAGAACCACATCATAGTGATGTGGAAAGGTTTATTGACATGATTGCTGTAGGGGAAACTAGGAAGGTTTCCGATGCAAGAATTACTAGCATACATTTTCCTGTTCTACGTTACTTTGCAATATTTGCTAGTAGATGCTTGATTGCTCGCGGAAACTGTGGCAACCTTAGTGCCCCTTATATTATTATTTTGTGCCATGCCTTGTTCCGTGATGACACATTTAGTATGGGCGCTATTGTTGCAAAGCGATTAAATCTTAACCGTACTAAGGGCCCCATCTTGGGAGGTATCTTCGCCTCGCGCCTCGCTGCACATTTTAACATACCTATTAGACATTATGAGAAAGAAGAAAAGTTGCTGCCTCCTGTTTTTCTAGAATATAAGAGTATGGTAGCACATGATTTTATCGTTAAGAATAAGGAAAAGATGCTTAAATACAAGCTGATTTTTGATAAAAATCACCCTGAGACTATCACTTTGCCAGCTCCTTCCTTGTTTGACTTATCTGCAAGCAAGTACCTTGTTCCGCCGGAGGCCATTCACGCCTGCCGAAACCCCACATCAACTACAAAGCCAGAGCCGGAACCACAATTTGATCCTTCACAACAGTCTGTTCACCAGTGGGATCTGGAGGAGATTGCCAACCAGTGGCAACCCGAGGCTCCTTCTCAGTACGACCCTAGTTGCAACTTTGGATATCCACCAGGCTAGCCGTGGCAATAGACCAACTTAGGCAAAAAGCCTAAGCTTGGGGGAGTATGTATTTCTCACCGACATTACATTCATGGTCACACACTCATGCTAGTTGTTGGTGCTCACACTTTTTCATTGTATCATCCATGCTATTTTATTTTCTTCTTAAGCTTTCTTCTTGTGTGTTTGAAAAACCTTAAGAAAAACCAAAAAAGTAGTTGTAGCTTTTCTCTAGTTTACTTTCCATGCCTGTAGTAGTAATTAAAAAGGAAAATCCAAAAAGATTTCTCGTTCTTCTTTTGCTTGTTGGGAGCTTTCCCGGGTAAATAGGTTTATTTCTTTCTTGTTCTTTGGGGGTTGAGAGGAGAAGACCATGATTAAAATGTTGAGTGGCTCTCATATGCACTATTGTTGATCTAATAAAGAGCCCATATTAACTTGCCTTCTCCCTTGAATTGAATGCTTGCATGTTCCAGCTTAGTCCAATGCACGTGCACTATTATTATTTCCGCACTATTCGGTCGTGCAAGTGAAGGGCAATAATGATGATTATATGATGAACTTATTGAGATGACAAAAGCTGGTATGAACATGACCTCTCTTGTTTTTGTAAATATGATTAGTCCATCGTTCCTGATTCAGCCTATTATTAATGAAACAGGTTTGCAATGACAATTAGAGATTATAGTTGCTTATGCCATGCTTAACTAGCTAGGAGTTTATAATGGTTTATCTTCCGTGCCAACATGCTATTAAAATGGTTGTGATGTGGTATGATGGGGTGTTATATATCCTCCTTTGAACGATTCGAGTGGCTTGATTTGGCACATGTTCATGCATGTAGTTGAAACAAAATCAACATAGCCTCCACGATATTTATGTTCATGGTGAATTATATCCTACTCATGCTTGCATTCGGTGTTGATTAATTTTAATGCATGTTCATGAATGTTGTCACTCTCTAGCTGGTCACTTCCCAATCTTTTTCAAGCCTTCACTTGTACTAAGCGGAAATACTGCTTGTCCATCCAACTCCATAAACCCCAAAAGTTATTCCATATGAGTCCACCATACCTTCCTATATACGGTATCTACCTGCCGTTCCAAGTAAATTTGTATGTGCCAAACTATAAACCTTCAAATAAACATTCTGTTTGTATGCTCGAATAGCTCATATATCAACTAGGTATGTCTGTATCCTCCATGCTAGGCGGGTTATTCTCAAGAGGAGTGGATTCCGCTCCTCACCCACGAGAATAGGGCTGGTCACCAGGATGCCTAGTCCCATGCTTTCAGAAAATCAAATCAAAATAATTGCAAACAAATCTCCCCCAGTATTGTTGTTAGTTGAAGGCACCCGTTGTTTCGGGCAAGCCATGGCTTGATGCTCATTGGTGGTGGGGGAGTATAAACTTTACCATTCTGCTTGGGAACCACCTATAATATGTGTAGCATGGAAGATACCGAGATCTCTCAGTTGTTATGTTGACAATGAAAGTATACCACTCAAAATATTATTCTTATCTATTTCAAAACCGAGCTCTGGCACCTCTACAAATCTCCGCTTCCCTCTGTGAAGGGCCTATCTATTTACTTTTATGTTGAGTCATCACCCTCTTATTAAAAAGGCACCAGTTGGAGAGCACCACTATCATTTGCATCCATTACTATTAATCTATATTGAGTATGACTTGACTGGATCTCTTTTACCATGAATTACAATGTTTAGTTAGTCCTTGATCTTTAAAGGTGCTCTCAATTTATGTTTTGTAGTCTCAGAAAGGGCTAGGGAGATACCATCTTGTTATATCATATTATGATTGTTTTGAGAAAGTGTTATCATCCGAGATTTATTATTATTGCTCGCTAGTCGATTATGCCATTTATATGAGTAAACATTAGACCTAAGTGTTATTGTGAATATGGTTAGTCATAATCTTTGCTGAAAACTTGAATGCTAGCTTTACATATTTACAACAACAAGAGCAAACAGGGTTTGTAAAAGTTTTTCTTTATCACTTTCAGTTTATCAACTGAACTGCTTGAGGACAAGCAAAGGTTTAAGCTTGGGGGAGTTGATACGTCTCCATCGTATCTACTTTTCCAAACACTTTTGCCCTTGTTTTGGACTCTAACTTGCATGATTTGATGGAACTAACCCGGACTGACGCTGTTTTCAGAAGAATTGCCATGGCGTTATTTTTGTGCAGAAACAAAAGTTCTTAGAATGACCTGAAACTTCACAGAGATTATTTTTGGAATATATAAAAAATACTGGAAGAAGAATCCACGTCAGAGGGCCCACACCCTGTCCATGAGGGTGGGGGCGTGCCTACCCCTAGGTGTGCCTCCTGCCTCGTGGCCCCCCTAATGCTCCACCGACCTCAACTCCAACTCCATATATTCGTGTTCGGGGAGAAAAAAAATTAGAGAGAAGCATTCATCATGTTTTACGATACAGAGCCGCCGCCAAGCCCTAAACTCTCTCGAGAGGGCTGATCTGGAGTCCGTTCGGGGCTTCGGAGAGGGGAATCCATCGCCATCGTAATCATCAACCTTCCTCCATCACCAATTTCATGATGCTCACCACAGTGCGTGAGTAATTCCATGGTAGGCTTGCTGGACGGTGATGGGTTGGATGAGATTTATCATGTAATCGAGTTAGTTTTGTTAGGGTTTGATCCCTAGTATCCACTATGTTTTGAGATTGATGTTGCCATGACTTTGCTATGCTTAATGTTTGTCACTAGGGCCCGAGTGCCATGATTTCAGATCTGAACCTATTATGTTTTCGTGAATATATTTGACCTCCTGATCCTATCTTGCAAGTCAATAGTCGCATACTATGTGTTATGTTTCGGCAACCCCGAAGTGACAATAAGCAGGACCACTCCTGGTGATGACCATAGTTTGAGGAGTTCATGTATTCACTATGTGTTAATGCTTTGGTCCGGTAATATATTAAAAGGGGGCCTTAATATCCCTTAGTTTCGAATAGGACCCCGCTGCCACGGGAGGGTAGGACAAAAGATGTCATGAAAGTTCTTTCCCATAAGCACGTATGACTATATTCAGAATACATGCGTACATTATATTGATGAATTGGAGCTAGTTCTGTGTCACCCGATGTTAAAACTATTGCATGAATAATTGCATCCGGCATAATTCTCCATCACTGATCTCTGCTTCCCTCTGTGAAGGGCCTATCTATTTACTTTTATGTTGAGTCATCACCCTCTTATTAAAAAGGCACCAATTGGAGAGCACCACTGTCATTTGCATCCATTACTATTAATCTATATTGAGTATGACTTGACTGTATCTCTTTTACAATGAATTACAATGTTTAGTCAGTCCTTGATCTTTAAAGGTGCTCTACATTTATGTTTTGCTGTCTCAGAAAGGGCTAGCGAGATACCATCTTGTTATATCATATTATGATTATTTTGAGAAAGTGTTGTCATCCGAGATTTATGATTATTGCTCACTAGTTGATTATGCCATTGATATGAGTAAACATGAGACCTAAGTGTTATTGTGAATATGGTTAGTCATAATCTTTGCTGA
This sequence comes from Triticum monococcum, assembly GCA_034509565.1. Taxonomy (NCBI): domain Eukaryota; kingdom Viridiplantae; phylum Streptophyta; class Magnoliopsida; order Poales; family Poaceae; genus Triticum; species Triticum monococcum. Next base: position 86,770,494 of record CM067845.1, on the reverse strand, counting down.
AAACTTGAATGTTGGCTTTACATATTTAGAACAACAAGAGCAAACAGAGTTTGTAAAAGTTTTTCTTTATCACTCTCAGTTTATCAACTGAATTGCTTGAGAACAAGCAAAGGTTTAAGCTTGGGGAAGTTGTTACATCTCCGTCGTATCGACTTTTCCAAACACTTTTGCCCTTGTTTTGGACTCTAACTTGCATGATTTGAATGGAACTAACCTGGAGTGATGCTATTTTCAGCAGAATTGCCATGGTGTTATTTTTGTGCATAAACAGAAGTTCTCAGAATAACCTGAAACTTCACGAAGATTATTTTTGGAATATAGAAAAAATACCGGAAGAAGAATCCACGCCAGGGGACCCACACCCTGTCCACGAGGGTGGGGTGCGCGCCCCCTGCCTCGTGGGCCCCCTGACGCTCCACCGACCTCAAATCCAACTCCATATTTTCGTGTTCGGTGAGAAAAAACTCAGAGAGAAGGATTCATCACGTTTTACGATACGGAGCCGCCGCCAAGCCATAAACTCTCTCGGGAGGGCTGATCTGGAGTCCATTCGGGGCTCCCTAGAGGGGAATCCGTTGGCATCGTCATCATCAACCTTCCTCCATCAGCAATTTCACGATGCTCATTGCCGTGCGTGAGTAATTCCATCGTAGGCTTGCTGGACGGTGATGGGTTGGGTGAGATTTATCATGTAATCGAGTTAGTTTTATTAGGGTTTGATCCCAAGTATCCACTATGTTCTGAGATTGATGTTGCTATGACTTTGCTATGCTTAATGCTTTTCACTAGGGCCCGAGTGCCATGATTTCAGATCTGAAACTATTATGTTTTCATGAATATATGTGAGTTCTTGATCCTATCTTGCAAGTCAATAGTCACCTACTATGTGTTATGATCCGACAACCCCGAAGTGACAATAATTGGGACCACTCCCGATGATGACCGTAGTTTGAGGAGTTCATGTATTCACTATGTGTTAATGCTTTGGTCCGGTACTCTATTAAAAGGAGGCCTTAATATCCCTTAGTTTCCAATAGGACCCCACTGCCATGGGAGGGTTGGACAAAAGATGTCATGCAAGTTCTTTTCCATAAGCACGTATGACTATATTCAGAATACATGCCTACATTATATTGATGAATTGGAGCTAGTTCTGTGTCACCCTATGTTATAACTGTTCCATGCATAATCGCATCCAACATACTTCTCCATCACTGATCCAATGCCTACGAGCTTTCCACATATTGTTCTTCGCTTATTTACTTTTCCGTTGCTACTGTTACAATCACTACAAAACCCAAAAATATTGCTTTTGCTACCGTTACCAGTACTATCATATTACCTTGCTACTAAATACTTTGCTGCAGATATTAATTTATCCAGGTGTGGTTGAATTGACAACTCGATCAGATGCTAATACTTGAGAATATTCTTTGGCTCCCCTTGTATCGAATCAATAAATTTGGATTGAATACTCTACCCTTGAAAACTGTTGTGATCCCCTATACTTGTGCGTTATCAGCCGCGCTCTGGGCGTCGGGACGCATCGGCCAGCTCGGCATCAGTGGTTTCCGTGCGTCTGGGCGTGCCGACCTGACTCCCCCTTCCTCTGTCGTCGCTCTTGTGTCCTTGCTCCCTCTTGAAGCCTCCTCGCTTGAGCTAGACGCCGCGCGCCCACGGACAAACAGTGGCCCTTTGGCTCTGTCTTCGTCTCGGCCGCTTCCTCCCCGTGCCTCTTGGCCTCCTCCGCCCCGTGGGCCTGCCCTTTGCCCCCTCACGTCGCCTTCCGGCGAGCAAGATCGTCCGCCCACGCGTCCGCGGCAACGGCCACGCGTCCGCGCCAACGCTAGTGCGATAGCTCCTACCCCGCCTATTTATAGGCTAACCCCGCGGCCTCCGAGCACACAAGCAGCCCTCCCTCACTCCCAGAGCCCCGCCTAGCCACCCCCATGAGCTCCAAGAGCTCCCGAGCCCTTCAATGGCCACCTCGGCCGCCGATGGCCTCTGCTCAAATTCGAGCGAGCCCGAGCCCCTCCCTCACTTCCTCCATCACCATGGCCATCCCCTAGTACCCTAGAGCCACACAGCACTCCCCTCCTTTCTCCGGTACCCTCTGGCCACAAGTTCACCGGAGGCCGAAGACCCTGTCCGCCATGACCCAACTCCCACTAACCTCGGTCCACCCCGGAGTCCGAGACCTCCACCGTCAGGTGCGGCTCACCCTGCTTAGCCCACCCATCGGTCGATCACGACGGGGGACAACCGGAGCCGGCCGAACGCGCCCCCACGTCGGTGGCCTCCTCTATTTTGCGGGCGCGTGTCGGGGAAGAAGGAGGAGCGGGAGAGGGAGATGTTAGCAGCGGGCCCCACGTGGCAGTGAGTCAGCACCCCGCCCTGCCTCTGCTGATTAGGATAACTGGAAGCGTATTCCACTTGATACGTCTTCCCTTTTCGAAAGCGTACGTTGGGTATGTTTCCTCCCGGTTTACGCTTTCTCAGTTGGAAAGCGTATTCCGCCAAAGGCGCATTCTGTTTTTCAAGTTATGGGCCTGTTTGTGATGATTTTATTACAGATAGGTCCCCGGCAGAAAAACCCTTATAACTTTTCAACCTCAACTCCAAATGAGGTAATTCCAAAGCCCACTTCTTCGTCTCGTTGAGCTTGTTCTGTTGGTATCATTTTCACCACGTTTTTACATTCTAAATGACCATTTTCCCCTTGCACTAAATCAGCCCCCTCCGAGAGAGAATGTTTTCCGGCAATTCTTTCCGCGAGTTTCTCGCACTTCTTCCCGGTGAATCCTTCCACCCGACGCAAGCCACACCCTCCATTTGCATGGTTGCAATGCAGCGACATGGTTTAAATTATTTGAACTTATGTAAAATATTGTTTATCCACTTGTGATTTGTTCATGGAATTTCTCGGAGTATTATTTTGATCTTGTTATTGCCATGATGTTGCTTGGAGTTTTAGGATAATTATTTTGCAGCTTATGTGGATGAAATGTTGCCTTTGGATTCTTAGTGGCTATTTTGAATATTTTCATGATGGTATTTGATATATGCTTTGGAGTATTACTTTGGATGCCATGTTGCCTTTGGATTATTAGTGGCTATTATTGATGATGCTAGTTGATGTTATGGAGTAGTAATATTATTGTTCTTGGATTTATCATGATAGTAGTGTTATGCTATCCTCGGAGTATTTTGGTAGGATGATATTATGCTTTTGATTAGTTGTTGGATATTTCTATGACTTGGATTACAGGTGGATATATGACATCGGAGTATCAGTTCTCGTAAGATATATCTTTGGGGATAAATTCCGTCATTAAGTTGGTCAGGTGCCACCGAACCGAGCTTTTTTCCAGTGCAACCACATTTGCCTTTTATGGGAAGGCCCTAATGTGGTCTATTGTCATGTCTCTCGCCGGTGCCTCAAACGAGGGAAGGTTATGGGCGTGCGTTACCCTGGCCCGATAAGCAGACATAACCTTGTGTGCCCATGTTGGTTTGAGCGCTCTTGTCCCCGTTTGGGACCGTTTTTGTTTTGCCACGATGGTGGTCGTTGATGCCTTTGGTAGGCACGGGGCCACCCAGGACTGCACACTGAGAGGGTGTTGGTCAGAGTAGCCGAGAGATGTCATGGCAGTAGGTCGGTTTTGTCGGAACACCGTTTGTCCTCCCGAATGGGAGTGCGAAGCCATGGGTTCTGTGGTGTGGGTAAAGTGTGCTACCTCCGCAGTGTGTGTGTGTTTAATCTATCGATAGCCGCGTCCCCGGTCATGGGCATAAGTTCATACTAGGTCACACCGTTCGATCAACACTCACATGATAGAATGACTTATAGGTGCTTTATATGTTGTTGATATTGTGTGCTGTAACAGTTTGGCAGGATGCAGATAATGATGTTGGGATGATCTCGAGGATGATCATTCAATTTGTGATGTGATCAGGAGGTGATCGAGATAGTATATTACTTGGCCGGATAGCCAAGCGTTAGATGGTTCATTGAGATTAAGATGTTGGTTTATCAATATCTTAGAAGTTTCATATCATGTTGAGTAGTTGCTTTCATATCATGGTAGATGTTAATTTAATTAACCTACTAATGCTATATTATTGTCTTGCCTTGATGCTTTTAGTTGTTGTGAGCTTGCAAGTACATTCAATGTACTGACCTGGCGTGTCATGCTAGATTGCAGGTGATGCCTTGATTTATTGATTGCTTGTCGAGGTTACCGTGCGTGCGAGCTAGATTGTGTCCCAGCCAGAGTCCCCATGGAGTGGAGTTCACCACCTTCGTCATTGTTCCGCTGCTAGAAGTATTCCGCTGCTTCGAGTTGTTCTGCTGCTAGCATAGAGCAAGTGTAGTATCGCAGGCGTAGTGTCGCCATGCTGATGTGCTTCTTTGTAACATCAGACCCCTATATTAGTATTCTTGTAATAAGAGCTGATTTGTTCTATGTCAAGCAGTGTCATATTCAAGAGACTTCTCCTCAATCTCTCGGCTGGAATACAGGGTGTTCCGGTTTCTCTGAGCGGGGGTGCCACAGCAACTAAGCTTGGGGATGCCCGAGTGGCATCCCCTCTTTCTTCTAACGACCATCGGTATTTTACTCGAAGCTATATTTTTATTCGTCACATACTATGTGTTTTGCTTGGAGCGTCTTGTATGATATGAGTCTTTGCTTGTTTTGCTTTCTGTTTTTAGTCTTGATCCCTTGCTGGACACACTTGTTTGAGAGAGTCAAAATTATTCCATGACTTGTTAGAATTGCTCACTATGCTTCACTTAAATTTTTTATGAGCTATGGATTTGCTCTAGTGCTTCACTTATATCATTGAAGAAATGCTCTATTTCTTCATTTAGATTTATTTGAGAGTTAGTAAAATTTTCAAGAAATTCTCTCTTTCTTCACTTAAATTAATTTGAGAGAAAGAAATATTATGATCATGATCTTCATTTATATTTGTTTGTGCTTATCAAAAGCAACACATGAAAATTAGTCCCAAAGTGATAGATATCCAAGAAGGATATAATAAAAACTTCCATAAGGATCATTGGACAAAATAAACTTGATTCCTTGTAATAGTTTTGAGATATGATGATGTGATATGTGAGTCATGTTGATGATTAATTATGCTTTAGTAAGAATATTGGTATTAAGGTTTGTGATTCCCTATGCAAGCACGGAAGTTAATAGTCATGCAATGAAATTACATCCTACTTGTGGTGCTCGCTTATGAGATTATTCCTTTCTTGGTTGATCGCTTATCAATTTTTTGCTAGCCTTCATTTTGCACTAAGTATGATCACTACTTGTGCATCCAAAATCCTTTAAACTAGTTTTGACACATGAGTCCACTATACTTACCTATTTGCGGTATTATTTTGCCGTTCTAAGCAAATTTGTATGTGCCATCTCTAATATTCAAAATAAATTTCTCTTTTGTGTGCTCGTGCCACTCGCAAGGCGGTGAGGGGTGGCCAATATTTTCCATGCTAGATGTGTTATTCTCACGATGAATGTTTATTCACTTGTCATTGCACAGGAGTGAGGAAAAGGTATTTGGGATGCTGTCGGTGTCCTGGGAACGGGGGTACCCAGACTTGCCTGCTTGCGGCCCATAGCGTGGCTTTGTCAGTGGTCCGGTACGACCTAGCTTCAGCAAACAACAACCCAAGACCCTCGCGAGGTGGACGACACCAAGACCTCCCTGGGGGCGGCCTCCCCAAGATGGCTCCCGAGGAGCAGAGATATCAATGCAAGGTGCACCTCGTGAGGTTCGTATGAGGTGAGCCATGACGACCAAGGCCAAGCAGGCGCCAATGGGCACAATGTATCAGTTTCCTCTTTGGCTCTAAGGAGGCAAGCATAGGCGTGGAGTCCCGACGCATCAAGCAAAGGTTTCCATTTCGGTGCAACAAGACCAAGACCGCCAGGCCGGCAGGAGAGAGGTCATCGTGGAGCCCACCGTGGCGTCACGGCCAGGAGCTTTTGCAGGCGAAGACTGCTTTTGTCAGGATAACATGTACTAGTTGTCTCCCTTCAAATTTGGCCGTTGTGGGGGAAACCTTCCCACCTTACATTTGGGAAGAGGACCAAGGCCACTATAAATAGGACTTAGCCACCACCATAGAGGGGGACGGATCACTCAGCTCATCCTCACACCCACCAGCTCATCGAGCACAAGAACACCTCACCTCATGAGGCCGTTCGACCATTGTACTAGTTCGTCCTCAGCCCCTCAAGGTCAATCCACCACAAAGGAGGCGTAGGGTTTTACACCGCAAGGTGGCCCGAACCTGGGTAAACGGCCGTGTCTCTTGTTCGTTGGCTTCATCGAGCTAGGTCATGGGATTAGCGAGCAGGCAGGTTGCGAGGGCGAGTTCTTCTCATACACCCCAATGTTCGAACCTCTCGAGGGTCTACGGAACCCTGAATCCGACATTTGGAACGCCAGGTAGGGGTGTGTTAGAGCGTCTGTTACATCGACCGATTCGCCACCGCTCCATCGCTTCCATGGCAGACGCTCGTCGAGCCCGTGCTGACCGTCGGGCCGCCCTCGCCACTTGCGTCGCCTAGACGGCGCTTGCTGGTGGGCCTCCCCGTCATTCCCTGTCGCCCGCCACCAACGCCGTCACCGGCCCGGCAGGGCACGAGCAGCACACTTCGTCGTTGCACCCCTCTGTGCGGCTTGATGGGCGTACCGCCACCCCATCGCTGACCCCGGCCGGTTCGTCGTCTCACGCTCGTCACGGCCCAGTGAACATGTAGACCGCGTTGCTCATGGCGCATGAGCTCCTGCGCTATCGCCCCGTCGACGACCTCTATGAAGATTGGCTGGACCGCATCGTCGAGCTCGTCAGTGCAGGCGGGGGCTCTCCTCCACCATCTCTCCCGCTGCCTCGCCAGCCGCCTGCTGCGTGTGACGTAGCCCACGGAGTGCCTCCTCCACCTCCCCATCATGATGCCATCATCGAGCGAAGGCGCGAGGCCCCAAGGCGTGAGCCACCGCGCAGGGCGCTCGCGCGGGAAGAAGAAAGCTGCCAGGTGGTCCAGCGGCCGCAAGTAGGAGCGCATGCGCTCCCAGCACTGCCATGTCAGGACCACGCGCCACCTGTCGTGGTGGCGCGCGAGCCTCAAGATCAAGCTCCACCCCCATGATGAGCACCCGTGACCATGGCAGGCTGCCTCGCCTTCACCCCAGAGCTACGTAGTGTCGCCTGGCCGGGGAAGCTCAAGCCTGACCTGCCTCCATGCTACAACTGCACCCCCGACCCTACTGAGTTCTTGCACTCTACGAGCTGAGCATCAAGGCGGCCAACGACGACGAGAAGGTTATGGCAAACTGGTTCCCATGGCCCTCAAGGATGGGGCACATTCTTGGCTCCTTAACCTACCCGTGGGGTCGATCTCCTCCTGGAGCGAGATGCGCGAGCGTTTCGTCGCCAACTTCTGGGGCACTCGCGATCGCCTGCCTGCCGCGGGTGACCTGCGGTGCATCAAGTAGCAGCCAGGGGAGACCTTGCAGAAGTACATCCATCGCTTCAACATCGTTCATCTCAAGATCCCCAAGGTGTCGGACAAGGCTATCATCTCCGCATTCACTGATGGTGTCCGTGACGTCAAGATGAAGGAAGAGCTCGCCATACATGAGGACCTGTGCATGGCTATGGAGATGTCCATCATGGCAACCAAGTGCACGAGAGATGAGGAGGGACGCCTCTCCCTCCTCGAGCTCCCAGAGACCAACCCGAAGGACAAGAAAGCCAAGGCCAAGGACGTGAAGCGCATGGGCGCGGCCGTGCTCGTGGCTGAACCTAAGATGAAGCGTAGCTGCGACCACCTGGAGTCATCCAAGAGCAACCATCAATTCCGCGTCTTCCACAACATGCACAACCACAACACCAGCGACTGTCAGGGGCTCAGGGCCATCCGGGACGGGGGCCTCGGTGGCCGCCTCGAGCGCAATGATCGAGGCTACGGTCACGGAGGAAGCTGAGGCGGAGGACGCTGGGATGACCGCAGCCCCGGACGGGAGTGGTGCGACAGGCCTCGTGAGCAGCATTGGCAGGACCATCCTCGCGAGGGCGCCTGGAGGGATCAACCTCGTGAGGTTCATCCTTTGGGCAACGCTGGCCTTCCTCTGCTGCCACCAGCGCCAAGACGGAATGACGACCACCACTAGGATGAGGGTGCTGGGGGCTTCCAAGAACCTGATGCCATAGCCTGCATCTTTGGCGGCGCCCAGGCCCCAGCCTCTCATCGCATCTTCAAGCAGTTCACCCGCGAGGTGAATGCGGCCCATCCCAAGCTCGAAGCTACACGTCCGCTCAGGTGGTCCCAGTGCACCATCACCTTCGGCTCGTCCGACCAGCTCAAGTGCACGGCAACTGTCGGCACCCTCCCAATTCTCTGCTCACCCTTCATCAGCAACATCCTCATCACTAAAACCTTCATCGATGGTGGTGCGGGGCTCAATGTCCTATTTATCGAAACATTCGACCGACTCCAGGTGCCCTATGACCACCTGCAGCCCACCAAACCCTTCTCAGGAGTGACTGACGGCTCCACCACCTCGATAGGGCAGATCCGCCTCCGTGTCACCTTCGGCCAGTGCGACAACTACTGCACAGAGCTCATCGACTTCGATGTCGCCCAGATCTGTCTTCCATACAACGCCATCCTCCGGTACCCGGCCCTGGCCAAGTTCATGGTAGTGACTCATCATGGTGACAATGTCCTCAAGATGCCGGGGAGCTGCGACATCATCTTAGTCACTTGCGAGGAGAAGGACGCAGTGTGCTCCCTCGAGCATGCCTTCCAGGCTGTAGCTGTCGTGAACCCCAACGACGAAGGCGCCATCTACCCTCCCGTGCCTCGAATCCCCATGAAAAGAAGAAGCGGCTGCCCCACCAGGAGCCTCAGGGGAGCAGGGAGTCTGGCGGCACCACCACAGGACCTGTGCCCACGGATGGGGCTCCTCCCTCCCTTGCATAGGGAGGCGCGCCCAACGCCCCCCACAGGCTGGGCTAGGGGGCTCTCTTCTAGAGGGCCTCCGACATAGGCAATGTCACGAGGGAGGCGCTCGGGCACCAAGTGGAGGCATGCTTTAGTGTGTGTTTCCCCCATGAGGGCACGACGCTCGTGATGCCAGGTGCTCATGAGTTCATCACCAAGGCAACCGAGGAGCTTCAAGAGGCAAGACCCATGCATGGTGATCGTCGCCCGCCAACCTGCGCGGCTCCTTGTCCTGGCGAGGACAGTGAGCTACGCATTTGCGTCAACATTCCAGGACTCGATAGGGTCTCCTCTCGGCGGCTGTACTGGCCGTCCCGTATTGGCCAGTGCGAGGGCCCCCCTCACAGCTACGTTCGCATGCCTTTTGGCTTGCCGAGTGCAGTTGTTGCACTCCAGCGCCACCTGCGGAGTGTCATGGAGGCTTAGGAGACTAGGCACCACGTGGTCCTGGCAGAGATGGCGACGGTTCTTTGCAAGCCACATGGGCCTGCAGAGCCCCCCGAGGCTCAGGACCCAGGTGGCTCGTGAGGAGTTACTTCTGCAGCACGCGTCTTCAGCTACTTGAACACCTCTTCAACAATAGTGCCAGCTGACATTTTCCGGTTTATTTAGTTGGGGGCGCCTGACGGGCTGCATTATCCCCACATCGCATGGGCCTGTCCCTGCGGCATGTATCATTTTTGCATCTTCTAGTCGTTCAAGCTGGGAGCGCCCCTCGGGCTGCACCATCCCCAGGCCGCGTGGGTCTGTCCCTGTGGCATGTATTGTTCTTTGAATCTATTTAGAACTCTCTTACCTCCTTCCATGAGTTATTTTCTGATTATCACCTGATTGCTTGACGTCTTATCGCCCTTCGCGGCCTCCCATGCTGCTGATCGGCCTCTTGCTCATCCCGCAACGGGGGCTGCACATGCTAGAATGGCTCTTGTGCACGGGTCCGTCCCTGCAACGCTGACAAATTTGAGGGATCGAGCTCTGGCTCGCGGCCTTCCCTACGCACGTCACTTCACCAGATCCTTAGTGCCTTCATCTTCTGGTGGAAAGATCAGCGGTAGGACAGCAAGCGCGCTTACGAGTTATGCTCCCTTCTTGGACTAACCCACAGGAGCCCCGAGTTTGGCTGCAGGCGGCCCTGTCAGCCATCCATTTTTTCATGCAATTCGCTTGCACGTTAAAGGGGGGCTCCCGAGCATCGTGACTCAGGAGCTCCTATTGAGTCTCTATCTCTCACCCCTGGCCTTGACAACGACATCGCGACCTGGCATACCAGCGGCGGCTGAGCCACGCTCGAGGGTCGAGACCTGAGGATGTAGAGCACTCAGATGAGCGAGGGAAGGGGAGGCCGGCATGAGCCTTACCTAAAACCATCGCCGCCAAGATACTGCCAAGCGCTTTGCGAAGGAATCACCTCTGGCTTGCCCAAAGATAATGCACTCGCGCTTCTCGGCGTGAATCTTTCCGTCCGATGTTTTCCACTCCCATAATCTCACTCCGGCAATGCTACTTCCCTGTTCGGCCTCTAGGGAGATGCTTGCACACAAAAGGGGACCTCCCGAGCATAGCGCATCGGGAGCTCTTACCAGATCTCGGGCCACTCACCTCCTGGCCTTGACCACGGCATCGCGACCTGGCATACGAGCGACGACTGAAGCCTGCCTGGGGACTGGGACCTGCCGGCGTAGAGCGTGAAGCTACCGCGAGAATGAAAAGGAGCAGCAATGCGAGGGCGAGACACACATTTTGCAAGCTCATACTAGGAATAATAAACTTCAAAGCAGAAGCATTACATGATTTTTTACATGCCCCCGCGGGTTTGTCTCGATTCCTCGTGGGGAACAAAAGAAGAAAACCTTCAAGGAGCCCTGGCCACGGACATCACCGTCGATGCCATCATCGACAGTGGTCCACGTGAGGCCGACACCAACCCCATCCAGATCATCGTCAATGTCGAGCGGATGCCGCTGCCGCACTCCGGGCACGGTGAGAGCTCGGGGGCACGTAGCTGTCGTTGCTGGATTTCGGGGACTTGCTGGGCTCGGGAGAGTCGCTAGATCCCCAGGAGTCGTCGCTGCTGATGGAGGAGCCGTTGATGAGGCCGGGGGCAGGATCAACTCCCGTGGTCGCGCCACACGGGCTGCTCCCTCCGGGGCAGCACTCCAGCCGTCGGCCTTCCTCATCGAAGACCTTGAAGAATAGCGTGGAAGCACCATGGTACTTGAAGTGGATGGTGAGGGCCCTGTCCGCGCGGCAAGCGTGGGCAACCTCGCCCCATCCTCGGGTCATGAAGATGCCGCCCGGAGGGACGGCCTCGACCTCTGCCCCTATGGCCATGCTGCAGCACTGATACGTCTCCATCGTATCTAGTTTTCCAAACACTTTTGCCCTTGTTTTCGACTCTAACTTGCATGATTTGAATTGAACTAACCTGGAAAGACGTTGTTCTCAGCAGAATTATCATGGTGTTATTTTTGTGCAGAAACGAAAGTTCTCGGAATGACCTGAAACTTCACGAAGATTATTTTTGGAATAGATAAAAATACTTTAAGAAGAATCCACGTCAGGGGGCCCACACCCTGTCCATGACGGTGGGGGCGCGCCTACCCCCCTAGGCGCGCCCCCTGCCTCGTGGGCCCCCTGACGCTCCACCGACCTCAACTCCAACTCCATATAATCGTGTCCCGGGAGAAAAAAATCAGATAGAAGGATTCATCACGTTTTATGATACGGAGCCGCTGCCAAGCCCTAAACTCTCTCGGGAGGGTTGATCTGGAGTCTGTTCGGGGCTTTGAAGAGGGGAATCAGTCGCCATCGTCATCATCAACCTTCCTCCATCACCAATTTCATGATGCTCACCACCGTGCGTGAGTAATTCCATCGTATGCTTGCTGGACGGTGATGGGTTGGATGAGATTTACATGTAATCGAGTTAGTTTTGTTAGGGTTTGCTCCCTAGTATCCACTATGTTCTAAGATTGATGTTGCTATGACTTTGTTATGCTTAATGCTTGTCACTAGGGCTCGAGTGCCATGATTTCAGATCTGAACCTATTATGTTTTCATGAATATATGTGAGTCCTTGATCCTATCTTGCAAGTCAATAGTCACCGACTATGTGTTATGATCCAGCAACCCCGAAGTGACAATAATCGGGACCACTCCCGGTGATGACCGTAGTTTGAGGAGTTCATGTATTCACTATGTGTTAATGCTTTGGTCCGGTACTCTATTAAAAGGAGGCCTTAATATTCCTTAGTTTCCAATAGGCCCCGCTGCCACGGTTGGGTAGGACAAAAGATGTCATGCAAGTTCTTTCCCATAAGCACGTATGACTATATTCGTAATACATGCCTACATTATATTGATGAATTGGAGCTAGTTCTGTGTCACCCTATGTTATAAATGTTGCATGAATAATTGCATCCGGCATAATTCTCCATCACCGATCTAATGCCTACGAGCTTTCCACATATTGTTCTTCGCTTATTTACTTTTCTGCTGCAACTCTTACAATCACTACAAAACCCAAAAAATTGCTTTTGCTACCGTTACCACTACTATCATATTACTTTTCTACTTAATACTTTGCTGCAGATATTAAGTTATCTAGGTGTGGTTGAATTGACAACTCAGCTGCTAATACTTGAAAATATTCTTTGGCTCCCCTTGTGTCGAATCAATAAATTTGGGTTGAATACTCTACCCTCGAAAACTGTTGCGATCCCCTATACTTGTGGGTTATCAAGACTATTTTCTGGTGCCGTTGCCGGGGAGCGTAGCTCTATTCCTTTGAGTCACTTGGGATTTATATCTATTTATCACTATGAAGAACTTGAAAGATCAAAGAACCAAGATTTCACCCTCAACTACGAGGCGAGGTAAGGAACTGCCATCTAGCGCTGCACTTGATTCGCCTTCTGTTTCGAGTAAGCTTGCGACACCTAAACCTGCTTCTGCTATTAATTCTGATATGTCACATGTTATTGATGATGCCACTTCTGCTAGGCATGATACTTATGATGAAACTAATTCTATGCTTGATACTACTATGCCACTTGATGAACAACTTGCTAGGGCTAGAGAGAATGAAATTATTGAAACTGATAATATTGATTAAAGTGACGATGAAGATTCTCCCCCTAGATATGAGTTGCCTGTTGTGCCTGAGGGTTATGTTATGGATGGAGAAACTGCTAGACACTTTCTTGCTTGCAATGATAGAAGTGATCTTAAGAGATTATTAGCTAAGCTGAAAGAAAAATCTCTGAATGCTAGAATGAAATATGATCCTGCTTATGCTAATTCACCTATCTTTGTTACTGATAAGGATTACGATTTTTCTATCGACCCTGAGATAATTACTTTGGTTGAATCTGATCTTTTTTAAGGCTATGAATCTGAAACTGTTGTGGCACATCTTACTAAATTAAATGGTTAGCCACCCTATTCACTAATGATGAGAAAACTCACTATTATAATATCCTTAAGTTATTTCCGTTCTCATTAAAGGGTGATGCTAAAACATGGTTTAATTCTCTTGATCCTGGTTGTGTGTGTAGTCCCTGGGATATGATTTATTACTTCTCTACTAAATATTTCCCCGCTCATAAGAAACACGCTTCTTTAAGGGAAATATATAATTTGTGCAAATTGAAGAAGAGAGTCTCCCACAAGCTTGGGGGAGGCTTCTCTTATTACTTAATGCTTTGCCTGGTCATCCTTTCAAGAAAAATGAAATACTTGATATCTTTTATAATGGACTAACCGATGCTTCCAGAGACCACCCGGATAGTTGTGCTGGTTGTGTTTTCAGGGAAAGAACTATTCATCAAGGTGAAATTCTACCGAATAATATGTTGACTAATGAAAATAATTGGACACTTCCTGAACCAACTCCTGAGCCAACTCCGAAGAAAAGGGGTATTATATTTCTCAGTCCTGAAGATATGCAAGAGGCAAAGAAATCTATGAAAGAAAAGGGTATTAATGCTGAAGATGTTAAGAATTTACCTCTTGTTGAAGAAATACATGGTCTTAATTCATCACCTATTGAAGAAACACACGGTCATGAGAACCCGACACAGGTAGTAACGGTAAATTCTCTCTATAGATATGATAAAGCTGAAATCCCTCCTACTAAGTTTGCTAGCCAATGCTTAGATGGATTTGATAATTTTATGGTTAAACAAGAGGACTTCAATGCTTATGTTGGTAGACAATTGAAACATAATGCTTATATGATTGAACACTTGAGTGATTATATGCCTAGTGTAAAAGATGAACTTAAACTTATTAGTAAACATGCTTCTATGGTTACCACTCAAGTAGAACAAGTACTTAAAGCTCAGAATGATTTTCCCAATGAATTAAATAATAAGGAGAATGATAATGCTGTTAGAGTTGTAACTAGAGGTGCTAAAATGACTCGGGAACCCTTATATCCTAAGGGCCATCCCTAGAGAATCGAGCAAGATTCTCAGAGAACTAATGTAGATGCACCTAGTCCTTCTATGAGGAAAAAAGAAAAATGATAGGACTTTGCATGCTTCTAGTGAACCTGTTGTTGACACACCTGAGAATCCCAATGATATTTCTATTTCTGATGCTGAAACACAATCTGGTAATGAACATGAACCTAGTGATAATGTTAATTATGATGTTCATGTTGATGCTCAACCTAGCAATAATGATGATGTAGAAATTGAACCTGTTGTTGATCTTGAAAACCCACAATCAAAGAATCAAAGTTATGATAAGAGAGACTTTCTTGCTAGGAAGCACGGTAAGGAAAGAGAACTATGGGTTCAGAAACCCATGCCTTTTCCTCCTAAACCATCCAAGAAAAAGGATGATGAGGATTTTGAGCGCTTTGCTAAAATGATTGGACCTATCTTTTTGCGTATGCGTTTTACTGATATGCTCAAAATGAATCCTTATGCTAAATACATGAAGGATATTGTTACTAATAAAAGAAAGATACTAGAAGCTAAACTTTCCACCATGCTTGCTAATTATACTTTTAAGGGTGGAATACCAAAGAAACTTGGAGATCCAGGAGTACCAACTATACCATGCTCCATTAAAAGAAACTATGTTAAAACTGCTTTATGTGACCTTGGAACCGGTGTTAGTGTTATGCCTCTCTCTTTATATCGTTGACTTGATTTGAATAAGTTGACACCTACTGAAATATGTTTACAAATGGCTAATAAATCCACTGCTATACATGTTGGTATTTGTGAGGATGTTCCTATTGTGGTTGCAAACGTTACTATTTCAACAAACTTTGTTATTCTTGATATTCCCGAGGACGATAATATGTCTATTATTCTTGGAAGACCCTTTCTGAATACTTCAGGGGCTGTTATTGATTGCACCGAAGGCAATGTCACTTTTCATGTTAATGGTAATGAGCATACGATACACTTTCCGAGGAAACAACCTCAAGTCCACATTATCAATTCTATTGGAAAAATTCCAACTAGTACTATTGGAGGTTTTGAATTTCCTCTTCCTACTGTCAAGAAGAAATATGATATTCTTATTGTTGGGGACATGCACATCCCTGTTGAGGTATCATAGTGTTATTCGAAATTTCTCCAGTTCCATGTTATTCGGAATGAGTTTGTTAACAAGACTTGATCAACCTTGTTAGTTGATTCCTTTTGATGAGCATGAGATGGATGAAGTTAGAAGGCACAACCTTCTGTACCCCCCTTTTTACTTTCTGTCATTTATATTGAATAAAGAAAAAATAGTATTTTCTTTCTGTTTTCTGAATTATCCATGCAATAAAAAATTACCCCAAAAATAAAAGTTCTGCAAATGCCCTAAAATTTAAATATGATTTTTTTCTAGTATATTTGAGAATATCTGGCACTGAGAACACATCAGGGGGAGCCAACACCAGGCCACGAGGGTCCAGGGCGTGCCCACCCCCCTGGGCGCGCCCCCTGCCTCGTGGGCCCATGGTGGCTCCCCTCCACTTATTCCAGCCACCACACACTCCTTCTTCCTCCCAAAAAAATCACCATCCAGCTCAAGCACGAGTTCTAGCTCATCTTGGTGCCATTTCTGATCTCCTAGCTCAAAGCTCCATTCACAAAACTGCTTTGGGGGATTGTTCTTTGGTATGTGAATCCTCCAATGGTCCAATTAGTTTTTGTTCTAGTGCTTTATTTATTGCAATTTTTTTTTGCTTAGGTGACCCTGTTCTTGAGCTTGCATGACAAATTTATGTGGTCAAAAGTAGTTCTAATGCATGATATAGTCTCTAGGCACTTGTGGGAGTAGTTGCTATCCATTTTGTTTAGATTGGTTCACCTTTATTTTAAGTTGCTAAAAATTTCAGAAATTTTTCAGAGGAAGAAATATGTTTAGGAAAATGTACCAAGGTGGTTCTTCAAGGAAGCAAGGACCCAAGCCCGCATTACGCGATGCGGATAATGAACCACCGAGGGGGGCTCAAGTGCGGCCTTGTGAATGGCCGTCAGAGGACTTCATGGTCCAAGTAGGAATCAAGGAGGAATTTGAAGCATATGTGCGTAATGCCGATCTTGAGAGCTTCTTGGCAGATAAGTGTCGTCAGTACCACTACCTCACTGATTCCATTGTGAGAAGGTTTGAATTTTCATCATCACGCAATTCTCAAGCTGTCCTGTTTGATCTTTATGATAAATCTTATACCATGGACTTAGAAGATTTTAACACTTCTTTTAAACTCCCATATTGGGGTAATGTTAGTGAACCTCGCAAATGTGAATATAGAGACTTTCTTGCTAGTATAACTGTGGGGGAATCTAGGGAAATCATGCAAGCTACCATAGGGAGCATTCATTTTCCTGCTATACATTATTTTGCTCTGTTTATAGGTAGATGCATAAATGGTAAGGATGAGGCATGTCACGTGTGTGTGCCAGATCTTAGTGTTCTCAAGAGTGTTGTATTAGGAGATAGAAAATATAACTTGGGGGCCATTGTTGCACGCAGGTTGCATAATAACAAAATTAATGGAGATTTCTTTGGTGGAATTTACGCAACCCATTTAGCTGATTTTCTTGAGATACCCATACGTGGAGATGATATTGAGTTGCCTCCTGCTTATTTAGATTATAATGCCATGGTTCGTCATCAGTTTGTTGAGAGGAACAATCAGTTCCTCCAGTACCGACTAATCTTTGACAGACGACACACCTATCACGTCGCTCTCCCTGCTCCTGCCTTCTTTGACTTTCAGGCAAAAGGGAGATATGTTATAACCAGGGAGGAGGCGACCGAGTACGAGAGGAGGACGGAGGCAGCTCGCCTCCAAGCTGCAGCTCGTCAGGCAATAGCTGATGCATCTTAGTATGACCCCAGCTTCAACTTCGGATATCCACCAGGCCATCCATGGGCATAGACCAACTTAGGCTAAAATCCTAAGCTTGGGGGAGTACGTATTTCTCACCGACATTACATTCATGCTCACACACTCATGCTAGTTGTCGATGCTCATACTTTTTCATTGTATCATCCATGCTAGTTTATTTTCTTTTTAAGCTTTCTTCTTGTGTGTTTGAGAAATCTTTAGAAAAACCAAAAAAATTAGTTGTAGCTTTTAGCTAGTTTACTTTCCATGCATGTAGTAGTAATTAAAAAGGAAAACCCAAAAAAGATTTCTCATTCTTCTTTTGCTTGTTGGGAGCTTTCCCGTGTAAATAGTTTTATTTCTTTCTTGTTCTTTGGGGGTTGAGAGGAGAAGACCAAGATTAAAATGTTGAGTGGCTCTCATATGCATTATTGTTGATCTAACAAAGAGCCCATATTACCTTGTCTTCTCCCTTGAATTGAATGCTTGTAGATTCCATCTTAGTCCAATGCACGTGCACTATTATTATTTTCCACACTATTCGGTCCTGCAAGTGAAGGGCAATAATGATGATTATATGATGAACTTATTGAGATGAGAAAAGCTGGTATGAACTCGACCTCTCTTGTTTTTGTAAATATGATTAGTCCATCGTTCCTAATTCAGCCTATTATGAATGAAACATGTTTGCAATGACAATTAGAGATTATAGTTTCTTATGCCATGCTTAATTAGCTAGGTTTTTATAATGGTTTATCTTGCGTGCCAACATGCTATTAAAATGGTTGTGATGTGATATGATGGGGTGGTATCCTCCTTTGAACGATTCGAGTGGCTTGACTTGGCACATGTTCACGCATGTAGTTGAAACAAAATCAACATAGCCTCCACGATATTTATGTTAATGGTGAATTATATCCTACTCATGCTTGCATTCGGTGTTAATTAATTTTAATGCATGTTCATGACTGTTGTCGCTCTCTAGTTGGTCGCTTCCCAGTCTTTTTCTAGCCTTCACTTGTACTAAGCGGAAATACTTCTTGTGCATCCAACTCCATAAACCCCAAAAGTTATTTCATATGAGTCCACCATACCTTCCTATATACGATACCTACCTGCCGCATCAAGTAAATTTGTATGTACCAAACTCTAAACCTTCAAATAAACATTCTGTTTTGTATGCTCGAATAGCTCATATATCAAGTAGGGCTGTCTGTATCCTCCATGCTAGGAGGGTTATTCTCAAGAGGAGTGGACTCCGCTCCCCACTCACGAGAATAGGGCTGGTCACCGGGATGCCCGGTCCCATGCTTTAAGCAAAGCAAATCAAATCAAAATAATTGCAAACAAAACTCCCCCAGGATTGTTGTTAGTTGGAGGCACCCGTTGTTTCGGGCAAGCCATGGATTGATGCTCGTTGGTCGTGGGGGAGTATAAACTTTACCATTCTGCTTGGGAACCGCCTATAATGTGTGTAGCATGGAAGATATCGAGATCTCTCGGTTTTTATGTTGACACTGAAAGTATACATCTCAAAATATTATTCTTATCTATTTCAAAACCGAGCTCTGGAACCTCTACAATCCCTGCTTCCCTTTGCGAAGGGCCTATCTATTTACTTTTATGTTGAGTCATCACCCTCTTATTAAAAAGGCACCAGTTGGAGAGCACCACTATCATTTGCATCCATTACTATTAATCTATATTGTGTATGACTTGACTGGATCTCTTTTACCATGAATTACAATGTTTAGTTAGTCCTTGATCTTTAAAGGTGCTCTCAATTTATGTTTTGTAGTCTCAGAAAGGGCTAGGGAGATACCATCTTGTTATATCATATTATGATTGTTTTGAGAAAGTGTTATCATCCGAGATTTATTATTATTGCTCGCTAGTCGATTATGCCATTTATATGAGTAAATATTAGACCTAAGTGTTATTGTGAATATGGTTAGTCATAATCTTTGCTGAAAACTTGAATGCTAGCTTTACATATTTACAACAACAAGAGCAAACAGGGTTTGTAAAAGTTTTTCTTTATCACTTTCAGTTTATCAACTGAACTGCTTGAGGACAAGCAAAGGTTTAAGCTTGGGGGAGTTGATACGTCTCCGTCGTATCTACTTTTCCAAACACTTTTGCCCTTGTTTTGGACTCTAACTTGCATGATTTGATGGAACTAACCCGGACTGACGCTGTTTTCAGAAGAATTGCCATGGCGTTATTTTTGTGCAGAAACAAAAGTTCTTAGAATGACCTGAAACTTCACAGAGATTATTTTTGGAATATATAAAAAATACTGGAAGAAGAATCCACGTCAGAGGGCCCACACCCTGTCCATGAGGGTGGGGGCGCGCCTACCCCTAGGTGTGCCTCCTGCCTCGTGGCCCCCCTAATGCTCCACCGACCTCAACTCCAACTCCATATATTCGTGTTCGGGGAGAAAAAAAATTAGAGAGAAGCATTCATCATGTTTTACGATACAGAGCCGCCGCCAAGCCCTAAACTCTCTCGAGAGGGCTGATCTGGAGTCCGTTCGGGGCTTCGGAGAGGGGAATCCATCGCCATCGTAATCATCAACCTTCCTCCATCACCAATTTCATGATGCTCACCACAGTGCGTGAGTAATTCCATGGTAGGCTTGCTGGACGGTGATGGGTTGGATGAGATTTATCATGTAATCGAGTTAGTTTTGTTAGGGTTTGATCCCTAGTATCCACTATGTTTTGAGATTGATGTTGCCATGACTTTGCTATGCTTAATGTTTGTCACTAGGGCCCGAGTGCCATGATTTCAGATCTGAACCTATTATGTTTTCGTGAATATATTTGACCTCCTGATCCTATCTTGCAAGTCAATAGTCGCATACTATGTGTTATGTTTCGGCAACCCCGAAGTGACAATAATCAGGACCACTCCTGGTGATGACCATAGTTTGAGGAGTTCATGTATTCACTATGTGTTAATGCTTTGGTCCGGTAATATATTAAAAGGGGGCCTTAATATCCCTTAGTTTCCAATAGGACCCCGCTGCCACGGGAGGGTAGGACAAAAGATGTCATGAAAGTTCTTTCCCATAAGCACGTATGACTATATTCAGAATACATGCGTACATTATATTGATGAATTGGAGCTAGTTCTGTGTCACCCTATGTTAAAACTGTTGCATGAATAATTGCATCCGGCATAATTCTCCATCACTGATCCAATGCCTACGAGCTTTCCACATATTGTTCTTTGCTTATTTACTTCTCCGTTGCTACAATTGCTATCACTACAAAACCCAAAAATATTGCTTTTGCTACCGTTACCACTACTATCATATTACTTTTATACTAAATACTTTGCTGCAAATATTAAGTTATCCAGGTGTGGTTGAATTGACAAATCAGCTGCTAATACTTGAGAATCTTCTTTGGCTCCCCTTGTGTCGAATCAATAAATTTGGGTTGAATACTCTACCCTCGAAAACTGTTGCGATCCCCTATACTTGTGGGTTATCAAGCACCCAACGTGCTGCAGCCACAACTTGAGTGAACCCCTCAGCGGCATCTCCTCAGCAAAGAATCGCGGGAACCGGATCTAGGTGCATGGAGGCATTGCCTCCCATATCACGAACTCACGCGAGGAGCCCTCAGCGTGGGTTCACAAGCCGGTCGGCCGCATAGCCCCATCTTGGCCACCGGTGGTACAGAAGGTGCAGGAAGCCCTGCGCGCGGGCGTACAGAGGGAGCGGGAAGCCGGGCGGTGGCCGTTCGTACCAGGGCCGTGTCACCTCCTGCCTCTCCCTGGTGCCGCGAGGGCAGTTGAACCTCTTCTTGGGCGGAAGCAGTTCATGCTCCTCCCGAGGGGCCTTCCCCTTTTCCGCCACGGAAATCCTCCTGATCGGTGCCATGGGAACTACAGCAAGACGGTGATGCAAGAAAGAGGAAGAAGAAGTGGGCGGCGAGAAGACGGAGATGAGCAAGAGGGGTTCTGCCCCTCCTCTCATTATAGCCTGCGGGAGGCCAACCGCCGGCCTCCATGATCCTAGGCAATGATGGTTTTCTCTGCATGTAGTGAAGTCTCGTCAATTCGGACGGTTGCCGAGGTAGCATGGGGAAGCGGAGGCACCCACATCCCATCAATCACCACATGTCGACAAAGGCCGCAGGCGGTTAGGGCTCGCGGTGCTCTGCACTTGCCCTTTGGCTTCGCCCCGAAGCCAAGTACGAGCACGCCTTGGGCCTGGGGGCTACTATCAGCGTCCTAGGAATAGGGGTACCCACAATTGCTTGCCTGCGGCCCATAGTGTGGCTCTGACGACGGCCCAGTACGGCCCAGCTTCAGCAAACAACAGCCAAGACCCTTGCGAGGGGCCAAGCCTCGCGAGGCGAACGACACCAAGACCTCCCTGGGGGGGCGGCCTGAGGGAGTCCTAGACTAAGGGGTCCTCGAGCGTCCGGCCTGTTATCCATGGGCCGGACTGATGGGCTGTGAAGACATCACTACAAAAATATGCACTTTCGTGATGATACGTGTTTGTCACAGTAGGTCGCTTTTTTTGTCATGCATGTACATCCATGACAAATTTATGACAGAATCAAGATAGTCATACCTGTGTTGTCGTAGAAGTGTTCCATGACATTACCAAAATTATCATCACGGAAGTGTCCACTTCCATGATGATAAATCGCGCATCACAGAAGTGCTTTCGTCAAGGGTGACCGACACGTGGCATCCACCATAATGGAACGCCGTTAAGCTATCGGGTCGGGTTTTGGATCCGATAACCCGTTAATAGCCCTGACCAATGGGGATTTTCCACGTGTAAAATCATCATTGGCTGGAGGAAACACCTGTCCGCTCATCGTTGGGACAGATGTCAACCACTCATTGGACGGAAGGCGCCTATGATACGTCGACACGTGGCATGGCCCAACAGAGGCCCATTCCTGTGAAAAGGCCGTCCCGTTTGACTTGGTCAAAAGCTAGTGGGCCGGCCCATGGAAAGCCTGTTAACGGCCTGTTCGAATATAGCCCATTTACAGCCCGCTAACCGAAGGCCGTTACACCCTATCCGAATGAGGCCCAGTAGCGTCATCTGGGCCATCCAATATGATTCCATCCCGTTTTCACTTCTGGCCCATGCATGGCCCATGACGTCTTTCGGCCCATATGAGGCCCTATGTAACTCTTGGCCTACTAACGGCCCGTGGAGAAACTGGGCCGTAATGAATAGTGTATCACTTTACACCCATTTAACGGCCTGTGGTGAAACTAGCCCGTAATGAATAGTGTATCAATTTATACCCATTAATGGCCCGTTATTCCGTTGGGCCGTTTCCAGCCCATGTTATCTTTCGGCCTTCTCAGAGCCCATTTATTCTTGGACTCATTTCTAGCATTCGTTTACTTACGGCCCGTTACTGTCATTTTCTGCTTGTGGGCCAAATTCAACCCGTGGTTACAATCGGCCCGTTTGTGGTCCGTTAATACGTTAGGCCGATTTCATAGCGTCATCAAATACGGCCTATTAACGATGGCCCGTTATGGTCGGCCCATGAACAGACGGTTCCAACTCTACCCCGTTTACGGCCATAATGCGGTCTGTTTGGCCCATGTTTGGTCAATCGATTATACATCCCGTATAAGTCCCATTGATAATACGGCCCGCAGAAGGCCCATTGTTTCTACGGCCCGTAGAAGGCCCATTGTTTCTATGGCCCGTAGAAGGCCCACTGTTTCTATGGCCAGTAGGAGGCCCAGTGTCACTACAGTAAATATTAGCCCATGGTTATTGTGTCCAAGTTTTAAAAAATAGGTTATTGCAGCCACTAGCTAACCGCGGAAAAAGAAGTGCCATGACTACAAGCAAACAAATAAACACGACAACAAGCAAATAAATAAGCAAGCAACTAAGGCTAGGCTATTACGGCTGTTACACATATTACATCCACTGTGCATCAAAGTTCGCCACCAGTGCAAATATAGGGAACAAAGCAGCATATCATATACACTAGTTGTCAAAGTTGGTGACCAGCGCAAATAAACGCCGTAGCAAAACAAATCCAGAACTGAAACCACTTCAGAAGATCTCAAGAAACAATATCCTGGGTACCCATAATGCTGGCAAGATGCTTAGCAAGCTTATTAACTTCTCTTGTTTGGCGCTTAAATCCTCCAGCACTTGCTGTTGCACCAAAAAATATGCATCTGAATTCTGCAGGGACTTCCTCAGTCCTTGAGCTTCCTATCGCAGTACATCTGATCGATGTCTTTCAATTTGAAGTTGAGACTCAAGAAGATGAACTAATTCAGGCAGCGAGTTCGAAGAGCTTGTGCCACCAGTAGTGGCCAGTAACTCGAACACTACATCAAGATAGGACTTTTGGGTTCCCTTACTATCGTCAAGATAGTTTTTATCAGGTTTTTTGGAGACCAATAGGGATGTCTCACTATCTTGAACCTTATCTGCATTACTTCCTTTACCATTGGATAACGCGGTACTGTTCTCCAATATTTTGTCCGCATTCTAAAAGAGAAACAAGCAGACAGATCACATGTTTACCATGTTGTATATGAAACTCATTTTAGTAAATAAGTTTAGTAGTAAAGTGGATAGGATAACAACATGAAACAAACATATATCTATGTACCATGGTCACTTTATGGTCTATACCATTCTAGTTTTTGTTGCCAAATCAAGATAGAGACACAGTTGAAATAATATTTGCTCAAGACAAAGCAGAATAGACAGAATATAAGTGTGGGTAACTATAGAGCAATAACAACACTTGTAATGTGCATGACATGAGAACATAACTGTTTATTCAATTGAAACTGAAATCAACATAGAGCAGGTTACAACAGCAAACCAGTTAAACAAATAGGTTTAAAACATACCTATTGCGCCATTGGAGTTTCAATTCCATCCTTCAAATTTGAAAATAGTTGGTATGAGTAAATACAGTCATGCAAGAGCAATGGAGTATGAACCATAGCTACAGAACTTGACCTGAGAACAAATCTTCTTCTCCTTTAAGCATTGAGTTGGGATTCAGAGTGGTGGTCCTTGTGCTTTGGGCACTGCAGTTCCCTTACTAACTGCTCATGTTTGGGTGCTCTGTGGTGGAGACGGTGATGTGTCAACAGTAGCTGGGTTACTATCTGCCAGGGTTGGGGTTAGAAGGGGTGTAGCTGGTTCTCTGCCAACTGGCTAGGGGTACATTCTGCAAGAGTCTGGGTTATGTGTGGTGGATCTGGTCCTTGGGCAAGTACAACCGTGGTTCTATCTGCATCAACTAGTAGCACTATCTTTTTTGAAGACCGTGTTGTTACTCCCTTAGATAATGCTATCACGCTCTCCAATTCAAATGGCTGATAAACAAGAAAAGTAATTGAAAGTATAGACATTGTATGATAGACAGGTGCAATGGATAGTGGGGAATAAATGAGGGCATAAAATAATTCATATTTATGTTGTCTAACCAAACAGGATAGCATGACACAATTTCACATATATGATGGCTAACTAAACAGGATAGCATGACACAATTTCACATTATGTTGGGTAACTAAAAAAGATGGAAAGACATAGTTCAAACTATGAGACTATGTAAACAGGATGACATGACATAACTATATAATGTGTTTATTAAATAGGTTGGCATGCCATAATTCACATACATTCACGGATAGAATGCCATAATTCAAAATATGATGACTATAAACACTAAACAGGATGAGATGATATAACTGTATGATGTCTTTATTAAATGGGTTGCCATGCCATAATTCAGATAGATGATGTGTATGTACTATGTAAACATGATGGCATGATATAATTCAAATATATGATTTATATAGTAAGCAAGTAAGCAGATGGCAATCCATATATGATGTAAAAACTAAGCAATGCAAGACAACATGCATGACATGGGTAATATAACCCTGCCAAGTTTGAGCATAGACCTTAGGGGGAAAATAGGACTGGTCATCAGTCTCTGAGTCCTCCTCTGAGGAGCTCTCTGTAACCAGCAAGATGTCTGCTTCAGCAGGTCGCATTGTCTGCTCTGAATACCTTGTTTTCACTCTAGATACTTCCATCACCGCTTCAAATGGCTGATGCACAAGAAGAGTAGTTGAATATACAAATGTTGTCGCCAAATGGAACATGTAATACAAAAAAATGATAGCATGATATAATTCACATACATGATGATTGGCTAAACAGCACGGCATTGCATAATTCACATATATAATGCCTTTGCAACAAGATAGCATTGTATAATTCACATATATAATGTCTTGCAACAAGATGGCAATGCATAATTCACATATATGGTAATTAGACACTGAACAGGTGGCATTCACACAAAGCATGTCTAAACTAATCAAATGACATAGCAATGCGAGACACCATACGCACGATATGAGCAACATAACCCTGCCAAGTTAGAGCATACACCTCGGGGGGGGGGGGGAATAGGACTGGTCATCTGTTTCTGAATCCTCCTCTGAGGAGCTATCCGTAACCAGCGAGATATGCGCTTCATCAGATAGCATAGTCTGCTCTGAAGACCTTGTTTTCACTACAGAATTTGCCATCACCGTGTCAAACGGCTGATGCACACGAAGAGCAGTTGAATGTAATAACATTGTTGACAAATGTAATATGTAACAAAAAAAGGATGGCCTGATATAATTTACATATAAGATGACTGGCTAAGCAGGATGGCATTGCAAAATTCACATATATGATGCCTGGCTAAACAAGATGGCGTTGCATAATTCACATAAACGATGAATAAACTAAACAGATGGCATTCGCACAAAGGATGTCTGAACTAAGCAGATGACATATTTGATGTATAAAGTAGGCAATGCAAGACACCATATGCATGATATAACCAACATCAGTATGCCAAGTTAGAGCGAAGACCTCAGGGGGTAAATAGGAGTTGTCTTCTCCTTCTGAATCCCCCTCAAAACAGATATCTTCCTCTCAATTTCAATCCGAAATGCGTGGAGGGGGGCTGACTTTGCGCCTACCATGGAGCGACGTCTGCATGAAATTTTATTGCCACACAAGGCTCGTCTCTTTTGCTCTACATGTTCAGTTCCATTGTTTACAATAACTATCATGCATTGGAATAAAACATAGTGAGATTATGTAAGGAGTGCATGCAGAAATCCAGAGTGATGGTAGAAACCTATGGATAGACCCAAAACCAATAATAGCAGGCAGATAATGGCTTTAGTTAAAAAATACAGATAATGGCTTCTTTACTGTTTGTTTCATACCCAACATGAAACTCATAGTAGACACCAGGGATTAACCAGATAGTATATAGATACTATTGATAGCGGCCCCGATATGTACCCCACAACCATTTAAAAACTCAAGTTTGACCATTAGTTTGGAGCTAACTCAGAGTCTAATCGGTGAACATGACGATAAAGTAGCATGTAATATTAAGCGATGCATAACGTAAGCAGACACGAAAGAGTGCAACCTCTCTTGCGGACCCGTGTAGTCCTTGAGGTCATCTGCTCAGTTGATGATGGTAGTGGAGTTTTCATGGCTGCCAGCGGCGGGGAAGAAGATCTGAGGCGGCGAAAGACAGTCTGGAGGCCGGATCCCTGCTGTGCTGGACCCTTCTATCGTTGGAGCAGCTGAGCTGGGGTGGATGACGGCGCAGCAGGAGCGGGACAAACCATGCAAGGTTTTCTTTGACAACTATCTATACTAGAAGTAATTCTGTAAGGGCTCGTTTGAATTGGAGGATTACAACAATGCAGGGATAGGAAATAGACAGGAATAAGATAGGAATGCACGTGCAAACCAGAGAATTTAAAAACACATGATTTCTTCCAATCTGGGTGTTTGATTCACAACAATTGGAAGATCACAGGATGGAAAGAAGCATGGTGAGATTAAGTCAAACCATAAGAAAATGTACGGTTATAATGCTATTATGCTACTATCTCTTAGTCTTGTGCTTCATGAATAGGAATTTGAAAAGGAGGACAAGTGAAAATTAAAATTCCTACGTTTTTTCTTTCAAGGAAACACTAAAGGAACAAATCCGTGTGCTCAGTGGACAATATATATAACATGTAGAGTAAAAAAGAGATGCAACAAGTGTACAACCTCTTTGGCGAAGCCATGTCGATCTCAGTGTGATTGGGTTGGCCGGTGAGGATGCTCTGGCTGACTTGGCTGTCGGAGGAGGGGAAGAAGATCTTAGGCGTCTAGAGAAGGAGCCCGAGGTACTGCTCCGCTGTGATGGAGGGTTTCGTCATTGGAGCAGCTCCGGTGAGTTGTACGATGCCGAGGCTGAAGCAGGACAAGAGAGACAACGAACACCGTTAACCTGAGTGGAATTCTAATAACATCTCCAATACATGACGTAAAATACATAACCACAAAGTGCTAGATGTAAAATACATCAGCCGCTCATCTCTGAACTTAATTGCCGAAACTGAATTTAACTGTCGAAATTGAACTTAACCGTCGAAACTGAATTTTGCTGTCGAAACTCAATTTTGCTGTCAAAACTGGACGCACTAGCAAGGTGAGTCTACACGTCGGTCGACTGACTTTTTCATCTCTGGTCAATCGATTTTGCAGCCGTTGGATACGAAATCAAGGGCCTGCGGTTCATCTTCAACCTCCACCCCTTGAGCCAACCAAATAGCAGCCCCCCGCCGCCCGCGGTGCGCCGCCCCGCCCTCCCCGAAAACACTCCCCATCGCCGATCTGCCGCCGCCCCGTCCATCCCTCTAGGCCCCCTCGTGCCGAGGTTTTTCTCTGGCGATCCCCACGCCACCGACCCACCAACGCCCCGCAACCGCCAGCGACCACCGCCCCATCCTGAACCCTAAGGTAGATAGTGGGGTACCTCTCCGGCGAGCCCCCCTCTCCGCTGCGGCTGGTTCTTCCTTCACCCCGACGTCATCGGAGTGAAGTGTAGCTAAATCGGAGCAGCATCGCAAGCAAGAGCAAGAGCGAGAGCAGCAGCGCGAGCAAGAGCAATAGCAAGACCAGACCAGGCAGGGGACCGAGAGCAAGAGTAGAGCAGCAGCGCGAGCGAGAGCTAAAGCCGCAGCAGGTCCTACTAATGTGGATGTCGCCGCCGAGGGAGCGACGCCATGGAGGAATTGGCTGGCGATGCCGCCGTGGATGGAGCCGCGCCGTCTCGGCTCGGGACCGAGCGCCGGCAGCACCATGAGATTGAATCAAGAAGAAAATGCGGCGATTAGTGTACAACCTCTTTGGTGGCGCCGATTAGGCCGCAGCTATCCGAGGAAACGGTGATGATGATGCTCTTACGATGGTGTAGGTGAAGATGGCGGTGTGGGAATGGAGGTGGCACGAAAGACGAGGGGGACGTCAGGGCAGCTCCTTGGAGGTGGAGGACGGGGTGGCTGAACCGGCGGGATGATGAGATCGATGACGGATCCTCATCCGGTACGGTGGATGAGGGACGTCGAGGTGTTGTTGTGGACGACATCGTCGGGGAAGAGGCTCCGACTAGGTGGTGGACAGAGCATGGTGTGGGGTTTCATCGCGGGTCGTGGCCTCGGTGTACGAATGGGTGGGTGGATGGGATGGCACTGGGGCACCATGGCTTAGAGACGTGCTTGTCCGAAATGTCGGGTAAGTTATGAAAGTACCCCCACCGATTTGAGGCGGTTCTTTCGGTTTAGGGGTACCACGGGCATTTCACATGTCGGGATTTCATAGGAGGTGGGAGTTTTTGCGCGTGCTGTAATTTCGGAATAGCAAGGCGCGGGTTGAGATGGAGGGAGTTGTCGGAGCACAACGAGACAAAGATGTATCTTAAATATTTCGGGCTAACAAGGCGCGGGTTGAAATTTCCGGACAAGCCTAACGTGTACTGTACCAAATCAATGCGCCCTACAAATGTCATTCAAAACTTTGAATTCATGTTATGTTCAATTAAAATATTTCGCTATGTGTATAACGCATGCAACCTACTACTCAAATGAACATTTTAGTGCATTCCAAACGTATATACTACCGCTTCAATATGAACTAAATTTGAATTTGTTTCTCTATTTGAATAAGATCTACAGTAATGATTGTTGTGAAGTCAAAGCATTTGAATTTGTTTCTCTGTTTTAATAAGATCTACAATCATCATTATTGTCAAGTTAAACCATCGTTTGTGTATTATCTTCACAGCACACCGCATGATTAGTCTCGAGTTACATATGAACTACGTGTACTATATGAACTCGAACTAGATTTTTTGAATCCACTTTATGTTGATTTCAAATCACATTACATTTCTAGCTCTAGCTAGATCTTCATAATCTAAACCATGTCTCATATGTATAATGTGTTTATCACATTATGTATGGTGCCCCGCCCCCTACGCCTACAAGTATTTAGATGTGAGTTGCAAACACCACACATTACCACAAATTCAAATAAAATGTGAGAATGTTCGATATATAGTATTGTTTAGATTGTTCGATATTTAGTTGTAAGTTGCAAACGCCACACATTATCACAAATTCAAATAAAATGTGAGATTGTTTGATGTATAGTATGGTTTAGATTGTTTGACATTTAGCTGTGAGTTGCAAACACCATGCATTATCACATTATGGTATAACATGTGCACAACACGGGTATCACCGCTATATTCATGCATGCAATGTTTAAAACACTATGATCTCCTATTCAAATATATGAATCCGCTTTCATATCAAATTATGATCTTTGTTAGTCTCTTACACCCACACAGTCCTCCAACCTTTGTAGCTACCACTAACTTTCTCTCGTGCATGCACATGCCCTCCTCGCCCTCCCCCTCCCTCGGCATTCTATCCACCGGGCACATTCATTTTTTCTTTAGGTCGTTCTCCCAGAGTCTTCACAACTCCTTTCCGACACACACCGATCGATAAACCTCTCCAGTGATGCCTGCCTACAACATACAAACACACCTTCAATCTCCTCCTTTATGTATCGTTGCCTCGTGTCTCTCATACGGTCAGACACACATATAAACTCTCGCCCCTCTTTTAATCGCTCTGTCACAACCGCACACTCCTCCCCTATCTAGCTAGTAGTTGGGCCTCTCGCACCACCTCCTAGCTCCATTCTCTCTGTCTATCCGTCTCGCTGGGCCTTATTAGCCTCTATCAAATGGACGTACACCAACCGATCTCTTGCTATACATATAGCTAGCTAGGTCCTTATAACTCGTTTTTACCCACACGTTAATCGATCTACCTCATTAGTTGTGTCTCTCCCTTCCTCCGACAAACTACAATTGATCTACCGATCTAGTTAGGTTTGCTTACCAAACACATGGTTCCCCTTCATCATCCATGGATGCGTCCCGCCAGATCTATCATGCGCAGGCACACATAGAAACACATCCCCACTCTTATTGATAACATTGCAGTTCCACCCTCAGTTTGTCTAGTAGGCCTCTCCCACTATCTTCGAGAAGCAACTCCATCACCCATCCAGCACTCTACTCCTCTCCCTCCCTCTCTCTCTCCTCTATCTCTCTCCCATCATTTTTCCCGTCCTTCAGTTATGTATGGATGTGGACCGATCTCCCTCAAGACATAGCTGGGTCTCTCCTTCTCAACACATATATGAGTCGTTCTACCTCTATAGTTAGGCCTCTGCCTGCGCCTCGCACCACCCCCTCCCCCCCCCCACACACACCGATGCATCGAGCGCTCTAGTCATGTCTCCCTGCCACACACAAACTTGACGTGTGCCCTCTAACGTTCCGGTAGGCCAGTCGCCCTATATCTTTGACTTGTACACACACACAATTTTGATGTCTCTCTTCATCGATCTCGCACCCACCCACTTGATCCTCTCTTCGACTCTATCGATAGCTATGAACCCTCCCTCTCTTCTCGTGGATTGCCCGACCCTCTATGTATGATATGGATAGGCCTCCATTTCACACACATTGCATGCAAAATTTTGTTTGAGATGTCATTGACACATATTCCCACAAATAATTCACGAAATCAACCCCCACCCCAAAACAAAAAACACTCACGAACGCGGTTTGTATCTCTCACACACACCCACGTAGGTGGGGAACGTGCACGAAGAGAAGAGGTGCATGCACGGCGCACGTAATCCCGTCTCTTTCCCAACCACACCCGTGCGGGTACACGGTGGAGCTCATTTCTGTACAAAAAAGGCAGCCCACGTGGTAATTTGGCACGTGTACTGGTTGTCCACTTGGTGGAGGGAGGATCGTCTACCATGGGTGAACAAACAAATTGCGACTTGACGTGTTATGTTAAAAAAAGAGGCAAACCATGTGGGGCCTACCTTAGAGGCAAGGCTCTATACACTGGAGTACTTTTGATGTGTCCCGTCAACTCGCAAAACGAGGCGAAGCTTGCTTAGTACGCCGTCTCCCCCGCCCACGGGCGTGGTGGCTCGCAGGATGAGGTGAAGCTTGGTTACTACGCCTTACGCCCGCTCCCTCGCCCATGTGCGCGGTGGCTCGCAGGACGAGGAGAAAAATTTACTAATCCCTCCGTTTACTCCTCGTCCCTACTACCTTGGTTATAGAGATTATATCATATTGTTTGTAATATATATGTCCTTTAGTAGATTTCTATATGAACTACTAGTACATACTCCAAACACTGATGTATATAGACGTATTTTAGAGTGTAGATTCACTCATTTTGCTCCGTATGTAGCACTCTCCCTCGCCCCTCGACCCTCGCCCACGTGGTGGACGAGCAGCAATTCATTCGGTCTCATATAGCCAGAATGATATATACTGCACTACCATTATTGCTCGACTTCCCGAAGAGGCGAAGAGCCAATCGCAAGGTCAATATTTTGGAGATGCCAAGCGCAAGGTTATTGCACAAGTTTTTTTTCTTCAGTGGCACGTGTGCAATATGATAGGTTCATATGGAGAGAAG
This sequence comes from Triticum monococcum, assembly GCA_034509565.1. Lineage (NCBI taxonomy): Eukaryota > Viridiplantae > Streptophyta > Magnoliopsida > Poales > Poaceae > Triticum > Triticum monococcum. The sequence goes on along the minus strand of CM067845.1, from coordinate 86,738,181 downwards.
AGGAGTACATAGTCAGGATGGGCCAGCCTACACGGTTGCTTGCTGGGGTTGCTCTCTTCACACTCCCTCGCGCACATCTCTAACATCCCGGCGGATCACGTCCGCTTGGGGAAGGGGTGGATGCTTAGTGTAGATGCGGTGGCCGTCGCCAACGGTGAAAACCCATTGTCGGCACGTCCCAATCAGGGGTCCCCTCCGTCCTCTCTTACAAAGCCGATGAGGTTGCCTTCGTCCCTTGCTCACTTCCGCGACGCGGGAAGTTGCCGCCTCCCGCTGCCCTCCTCAAGGTTGAGCTACGTCCCTTAGGTACAACTCCCTTTACAGCCGACTTGCACCACTGTCCAGCTGCCCACATCACTCCCTGTGGATATTTCTCTACTTCTTTGCCACACACATACCTCTACTGGCTTCTACGTACTGTATTTGTGATGAGTTTATGTCTCATCAACTAGTCCCAGTAATCTTATTCTAATCATGCTTGTTCAATTTCTTTGCCACAGGGATGCTCATCTCGATTTTGGTGAAACTGCACATAATGATCCGATGGTCAAAAGGTTGCAAACTTCATTTATTAGGAAGCTCGAACGTTGCCAACAAATTGAAGCCTGGTCAGGGTTCACGGTTCAAGGGCTAGGGACTGCATGGATCGTTTTTTTCTTTAGCTGCCTCTATTCCAAAATAAGTGTCAACTTTAGTAGTACTACTACTTTGTACTAAAGTTTGCACAAAGTTGAGAAACTTATTTGGGAACGAAGGGAGTACATATTTGCTATGATCTGTCAATCATTGAGATGCAATAGCATGCATGTTAGTCTCCTTTGTATTTGATGAAATGTTGCAACGGGCAACCTTGGACGCAAGATACATGTAACAGAAGCTGGAAGCTTCATAGCATTGTACAAATTTATCTCACTGATAAATTACAGTGCGTACTATACTAGTACTTCCTCCGTTCCTAAATATAAGTCTTTGTAGAGATTTCACCATGAACCACATGCGGATGTATATAGATGCATTTTAAGTGTAGATTCATTCATTTTGTTCTTTATGTAGTGGAATCTCTACAAAGACTTATATCTACTAGTAATAGCTAGCCCCCACTACTAGGAATTCTCTATCCTCTCCTTGAGCCACATCATAAAAATTGATGTAGCCGTTAGATGAAGTAAATGAGTCATAATAGCCGTTTGATCTTAACGTTGAGAGGCTCCGCACTAAGCCACAAGCAAGCATGCAAATACCGTGCCACATGCATGTGAGTGGGTTTTAAATCACATCAACATGTCTGCATGCAAACATGCACCGGTAGCATGCATGTAAGTGAGCTTTTAAGTCCCATTAAAATGTCAAAAAGAAAAATATAATCCCATTATGCCGTAGGAGTTCAGGAGTTGGCTGATCTTTTTTCCTTACGTGTGATGATCTAAATGATGATGGGAGTTTATTTAGTTTGGCTACCACATTTGTCATGCGGTTATAGAGTTTTTTTTGTTCTATGAAATCATTAATTTTGCGCAGAGAGATATACTGCTGTTCCGCGCCAACGCGCGGGGACTCATCTAGTAATATTTCGGAATGGAGGCAGTACCATGTAAAGAGTTAGGTGTCGCACGGTTATAGTAGTATGAGGTGGGCCATGTAATCACTGAGCCTGCGTGTTTTCACTGCTCTTGCACGCCTTCGCTGTAAGAATGGAGAAAATTGTAATCTAGTACTAGTAGTATCCTCCTTTCGCCGAAAGCGTGGGACATCCAGCAATCCTACCACCTAAGTAATAAAGACCAACGAGCCGTCAAATCACATAGACCCAGCAGTAAGTTGGACGGACGAAGCAACCATCACTCTTGCGCCAGTGGGAGGTCCCGTCCGCTCTGCCCGGGCATGAATGCGCCACCGATTCTTTGGAGAGGCGCTAGCTGTTTCGGGCGGGAAGCGCGCACGAGTGATGGAGGGGCTTTCGGTGGGCCAGGCTGGTCAGGAGTGGGCGTGGCAGCTGTCCGCATGTCCCTATCGGACACGCCCGGAAACGAGAGGATGCACCGACTCTCGCGGCTAAAATCATACACTACACAAGATCTCTCTGTAGGAGTAGGTCGATCTGTCGCTCTCTCTAACACACACATGGTGTTAAACACACACACACACACACACACACACACGCTCCTTGGTCCCGTTGCACCTTCTAACGTGACTTATTACACCTAGACGGAGGGAGTAGTAAGTATATGAGATACGGTGGCACACTGACTTAAGTCGAATACAAGTTGCCAAAATTTGTGTGCATGTTATAATAAGGATTCACTTAAAATAGTATGTGAGCGAACAGAGGGATCAATTGGACAGTGTTCCCGAGCAGTACCGAGATGTGTGAGGTAAGATACACCGCTGGCGCTTTTAATTTTTCTTATTAATTTGTTTGTTTCACCCTCTGACTGGTGGGACACAACGTACTACGTGGAGAGAGGTAAGGTGACTAAGGCTGCATTATTTCTGCACCACTGTGGATAGTCTTACCACCAAAGCCACATGACACGATTATGATTGAAATCCCAATGACTCCCACACACACGAAAAAACACGGCATGCTTGTCACACGAATCAAGGAATGTATAAAAGGTTATTCCCTCTCGTTGAACATAACAGGAGGGTTGTGTAGCTGGTTAGCCTATTCGCTCACTCTCTCGCCCTCTCCCGCTGGAGCCTCAACGCTTGTAGTTGCTCTCTTCACACTCTCTCGCCCTCTCCAGATCTAAACAAGACTTCGTTGGCCTCTCTCTCCCCTCACTACTGCTCAAAGAGCCGGCAGGATCCGTCCACCGGGAAGGGAAGGAGGCTTAACACTGTCGCAGTCGGCGAGGCACTACCGGCACAGCTGTTTACTTTCCACCCAGCGGCGGCATGGGAGGGCCTCCGACCCCTTCTTCTTCGTCGTCGTCCCGTCGCCCACCGAACCACGCCCCAAGAACCTTAAGGTATCATTTACTTACTCCACATGCATTGCTCTAGCTGCATGTATACCATGAATCTAGGACGTGGTTCAAAGAGGAAAGGAGTGGGGGAAAGTAGTGGGAAAAGTTGTATATAGCATGAATCCAGGACATGGTTCAAAGAGGAAATGAAGGGGGAAAGTTGTATAGCATTAATCTAGGACATGGTTCAAAGAGGAAAGGAATGGGGGAAAGTAGTGGGGAAATTTTTATCGCATAAATCTAGGACGTGGTTCAAAGAGGAAAGGAAGGGGCAAAAGTACTAGTTCAAAAAGGAAAGGAAGGGACAAGGCTGTAGAGTTTGAGCAGGACTAGATTTGCTGCGCTCACATAGGGAAAGGCGTCTAAAGATAACAAAACTGGGACCAACACAAATATGCTCCTTGGTTGCTTGTTCTTTGTTGCAACAGACTGTGCATGAGCACGGTACATCGGTAGATGCACATGGTGCTGGTGCGTCCACTGTCCCGTGCAACTCATTAGCCGTTGTTAATCTAAGGCCCTGTTTGGTTAAAAACTCCCTAGCCCCTACCTGCTAGGTTCCAGGGACTAAACATGGACTAGAGGTTATTAAATGACATGCTAAAAGACCATGTTACCCCTTGTAATGAACTAATAGAGACAAGTTGCGATGCGTGGCAGGGGCAACTGTTGGAAAAAGTCCCAAAAAGACTCCCTCAGGGTCTTCTTTCTTTAGTCCCAGATGCCCACTTTTAGTCCCAAAAAGTCCCTCCTCTTTGGTTTAGATGGGACTGACACGGAGTTTTTTTAGTCCCTACACCAAAATGTCCCTATAAACAAACACCCTCTAATAATGCCGCTGGAAAATTGATGCAATGCCACAGTTAAAAGCAAATTACATGTTTAACAAATTTTATTGTTAATATAATCTCTATGTTAATATTAATCAATGCCACCGTTTGAGAAATGCTACTGTCTTGCTTTCTTTCCCATTTAGAAAAGGCAAATGCTTCTTTTTGTTGGCTTCTGTGTCATCCACCGTTATTTACCACTAATTGTTTCCTTTGTACCTCTATGTAAACAGGGTTATCTGCTTCACCTCGTTGCCATTGTGACCTTTTGTTGCACTGCAGAAATCACTTTTGTTTTAAGAGTGTTTTGTGCAGTTCAACCAAAATATCACATCGACAATGTTGCTTGATTGCTTGATCCTAGTGGAACTGCACAAGAGGAGATCTTACTTCCTATCCGTTAAGGTGAATTTGGTTCAGATCTTCTTCTTGTGAGTTGTTTGAATTCCGCATCATGAGAGGTTAGTACTAGCCCTCTTTCACATGATTCTGCAGTGTGCATTCATATGTTGTGCAAGTTGTACGATAATGTTGCTTGATTTTAGTGAACTGCACAAATGGAGACAAGACTTCCAATATGTTTGTGCACCGTAATATCCCATTGAGGTAAGATAAGGATATTTCACAACTGCTGGCCTGCATTTTGCCACTTCCATCAAAAAATTTAAGTTTAGTACTATACTTGTTCTCCCTAATTGACATGCCAAATCTTACATTGAAGGAGAAGCTTGTTTGTTATTGAACCAAGTGATGAAGGGGAAGAACAACAAAAATCAACTCCCGGTGCTGTCATTAAAAAGTGGTATTGTCCTTGAGAAGTGCTTCATCTGTGTTGTTTTAAATATTTCCTTTCCTTTTTTTCGAGAAAACAGTGATGCTAGCATTTAGTAGTCTGCTTGTCTTTGCACAACAGGATCATCTTCCTCTGAAGAAGAATATGGAGTACGTGAAGTGACTAGTTCCGATTATGCAAGGATGAAGAAGCCATGTCTATCTTATCATCAGAAGGAGCAGTTGAAGGATGGTTACATTACTCCCCACAAGACCAAACAAACTTCAGCTCAGAAGGATTGACAAAATCTCCATTTTTTTGCTATGATGCGCGAGTACAATGTTGTTCTAGGATTCTTTCTGGTGAGTTCCATTTTTCTAAATGTGTGCTCTACATGGACCATGTATGTGCCTGTTGAAACTGTCAATTCATAGTACAATTTGCTCTATACTAATCACTTTTTTGAATTTCTGCACACAGGGGTGCTCAGCTTGATTTCAATGGGAACTGCACAAAATGTTCATGAATACATCGAATCATTCATTTCCACCACAAGAAAGGAGGTGCCGATAAGTTCAAGGCGTTGCAACATATAAGGGCGAAATCATACAAGCTACGCGCGAATTTGGTTGATTTTGGTGGAACTGCACAAAAAGAACAGCTGGTTTATTTAGCACGAGGTGCCATGTCAATGTCCGAACTGATGGAAAACCCTGCCCATTCCACAATCGTAGGCATTTGATATTTTCGAATGGGACAACCTTGTCAAATTTTGCTCATTGATTTTGGCAAGACATGAGTTTTATATTTTCGAATGGGACGCCCTTGCTGTCAGCAGCGTCGATCAATTTTCTCTTTATTATAGACATGTGAGTCGCTGAGATGCATAATCATCGATTGTTTTGAATGTTCTCTATGAATTGCCAGGCCTATGTGTTTCATTGCAATGTACAGAAATGCTAAAAACCAGCTCAAACTCTTTGTACTCCTTCTGTTCCTTTTTCTTACCACATTGTGAAAGTGCATACTTTTTTGTATAAGATTGGTCAAAGTAGAGATACTTTGACTGCAGACAAAACTTGTATGCAGACTAGAAAGGACCGGAGGGAGTACATGTGAAATTGGTGCAAACGAAGTGATCGCCCTAGGAATAATGCTAGTACATATTGTTTTGTATGTTCATCCAATGCTAGTGATACAGGAATTCGAACTAATCGAAATAAATTCATTCATACACGGTCGGATTTCATATAAACATGCCAAATTTCATTACATTTCATACATTCTTCAACTAAAAAGGGGTGCGCCGGAGGTATAATTAATTAACCGAAGCTACCCACCTATGTCCCGCTAAGCCGAACAGAAGCTTCAGTGACTTAACTACAGGTGCAGTTGCATAAGTGACATGTGGCCTGTTGGGCCCACGTGTCAGTCAGCCAACTGCACCAGCAGTTAAGTAGAAGCAGCGTTATTCTCTAGCAGAACTCCCCGACTCCACGTCACCGCCAAGAAGCTAACCGGCCGTCAATGCTCAACCCGCCTAGCTTGGCTTCCACAGGAGGGTAGCAGCGGTGGCCTTACTTGGACCCGAGCAGCGGCGACCTACCGTGTTATATTCTTCCTCGTTTTTTGTGTGGCGTGCCCTCGTTGGCAGCGGGGTGGGGCCTCGGGGGAGCCGGTGATATCCTCTGTCTCGTTGCCGGTGGGCGGCGCCTCAGCAGAGCGGTGGAAGTCCTCCCCCGCGTTGCCGGCAGGGTGGGGCCTCGGCTGAGCCGGTGATGTCCTCTGCCTCGTTATTGGCGGGGCGAGGCCTCGGCAGAGCCGGCGGTGTCCTCTGCCTCGTTGTTGGTGCCGCGGGGCCTCGGCGGAGCAGGGCCTCGTCGACGCCAGCGGAGCGGGGACTTGTCGGAGCCGTCATTGTCCTCTGCCTCGTCCTCGGTCTCGCCAAACAGCACCTCGCCCGCTTCATCACCCTCTTTGCTAGCCTCTTTGTAGGCGGCCGCAACCTCCGCCACCCGCATGCGCTCCCGCCAGCGCTCGAGGTGGCCCTTGCGGGCGGAGTGGTACGAGTCGAGCAGCGCCTCCTGCTCCGCCCGCTCCGTGGCGATCTACTCCTCCGCCTGCAGATGCTCCTGGAGGAGATGGTGGTTTTAGGCGGCGTCAACCTGCGCCTCCCGGAACTGCTCCTGACGCATCTGCCTCACACTGTCCATATATTGGGCACGGGCCTCGCCGATGGTCATGGTGCAATGCACCGGTGAGGACGGCGCAGAGGAGGGGGTTGGCGCCGGATCGTCGACTACCATGTTCTCCATTGGGATGTCGTTGTCCTCCGGCTCCCTGCCGGCCAGCCGGTCGGCAGCAATGGCTGCCATCTCCTTGTGGTCTGTCGTCCACCCGTCCCGAAGAGGGCTGGAGCGCGAGGAAGCCATGGTGGGCAGTAGTGGTGTGGATAGGAGAAAGGGAACAGATGCGTATGACTGCGGCTATGGCCGGCACATCGGTTAATATAGCAATGGTGGGCGGGCAGAGGGACGGACGTGTGGCGTCGGAGTAGCCGCCTTGGCAACCGCTTATCATTAATGTGGGCGGCAGATGGACGGATGGACGACACTTGTGTTGTTTGAAGGCGGAACAATCGCCTACACCGGGAAGCGGGGCGGGCGGCGCTGACTATTTCGGGCGGAAAGCGCGCGCGGGCGAGGCGATAACTTTACTTGGAGAGGATGACAATGGGGACCCACCAGGTCCATAGCCTCACGTACACAAGTGCCTCCTTATTATATATATATGTATAAAACTATACTCCCTCTGTCTAGGTGAATAAGTTGTATTAGAAGGTGCATCACGACCTAGGTGCAAGCAGATTGGTGGAAAAGAAGAATATTTCTCTCTTCTAAACACAACATTTAATCACAGCAGTTAAGAGGATGCCTTATTAGCTACCCATGCAGGCCATCGTAATTCATAGCATGCAAAGCGCTTTTATTTCTTGCCTAATAACCGCATGGACGTGCTGCATGCATTGGTCCTTGCCCGAGAAAAAAGGGAGGAAAGGGGTTTCCACGAGAGACAACGAGGCAGAGGTGGAAGCGCTCGCTGGAGTTATTTATTTTGCTTCCCCCCGGTTTCCTGACATCACAGTCCCACACCATTGTCAACCTATGTAGTACTAGACAATAAACGAGAGAATTGCATAAGAAGCGGCCGACAGCTGGGACCAAGTAGCTCGAGCAGTATTTGTGTTTTTGAGGTGTGAGAACTGCACAGTTTTTCGATGTTTAGCCCATATATTAATTTTTCTCCTCTGAACAACAACGAAAACATCGCTGCAGGTATTAACTGGGTGGGCTATGGGTCGTCTAGCCCAGGCCAGATATCCAGCCCAGATATTAATTTTTTTCAAGCTGAAAATGGCTAGCCCAGCTATACTTTTTTTAGGAATACCCAGGCAAGGTCAAGTTGTTATTCTCCGCCCCGCTGAACTGCAAATCTTTCCTAGGAGGGATGCATTAGGCTTAACAAGAAAATAGGCTTTAAGAAATAATAAATGGGATGTAATTATAAAAACTAGGCAGTAACTATAAAAAAATGCAGCAAACACGTGATTACTTTATAAAATATTATTTTTGGATATTGAAAATTTTAATTTCATTAATTGTTGCGAGTGCAATGTTTCGTTGGATTTTTACGTAATATAAATTTGTATTGAAATTGTATTTAATCTGACTAGAAATTTCGGGATAAAAATATTTCGGATCCCATCAAAATGTGGGAAATTTTATTGAATTCTGTTTTGAACGGTTGGTTGAAATGGGCTGTACTTTTAACAAACTGTAAATGGGCTGTAGTAAATTCCAATAGAATTCAAAAATGGGCTACACATTCTTACAAATCTCAAATGGGCTATAAGTTCTTTGCCACACACTTCTGGCCTTACTAAGTTCACGCGTCCCCTAAAAAAACAGAGTTGACGTGTATGCAAGGCTTTGTCAACTTATAGTCAACACACGGTTCTAGCAGCAGTGGCCGTTGGATGTCCACCAAATGGATGCCGTGCTTCTTCTTCAATCTCGGATATTCTAGCTTCACCCGCCCAAAAAATGATTCCCCCCCCCCCCTAACATCTGGGGCGCACCATTTCGGAAGCTAACCTCTGGGCCTACTAAGTTGACATACCAAGGTCTTTGTCGACTTAGTCAATATAAACAATTCTAGCTGCAGTGACCGTACGATGTCCATCCAACGGCTGTAGTGCTTCTTCAACCTCTGGTTTTCTTGCTCCAGCCGCCCAAAGCAACGCCGATCATGCCGCCTGCTCCTGCCTCCCGTGGTCGGCTGTGCTGCCGTGGAGGCCTCACCGCCCCTACTATTCCAACCGCTGGCTAGACCCTGCGGCGACGACAGCCTCACACCGCAGCCGAATGAGTGAACCCTCATACTCCTCTCCGCGTGGGCATCCACTGCCGCGTCTTCACCGGCTCCGCGTCGTCCCCTTCCTAGGCCTCGCCGTCGTCCACCGCCCTGGTGCTCTCGGCGCGGCGTGGTCAACGTGGAAGGAACGACTTGCATCAGACGTGGACTGTACGTGGAGAGGCTGACAGCTGGGTCCACGACGACACCAAGGAAGTGCCAGCTTATTACGCATAAAATAATGATTCCTCCACCTGACAGCAGGGACCCATCGGACGAGCCACCAGTATTTTGTGAAAAAAATCGTTTCCCCCTGACTGCTGGGACCCATCGAACGGGCCACCGTATTTCACGAAAAAAACATTCCCCCCGCTGTCAGCTCAGACCCATCGTAAGTGCCTCCTTATTACGCACAAAAAAATGAATACTCCCCCGGCTAGCTGGGACCCACCTTGCTGGGAGGCTGACTTGTGGGCCTACTAAGTTGATGGGGACGAAGGGCTTTGTCAACTTAGTCAATTTGAACGATTCTAGCTCCAGTGACCGTACGATGTCCATCCAACGGTCGTAGTGCTTCTTCAACCTCTGGTCTTCTTGCTCCAGTTGCCCAAAGCAGCGCCAGTCGTGCCGCATGCTCCTGCCTCCCGTGGCCGGCTGTGCTGCCACAGAGGCCTCACCGCCCTCTACTATTCCCACCGCTGGCCAAGCCCTGCAGCGACGGCAGCCTCACACTGCAGCCGAACCAGTGAACCCTCGTAGTCCTCTCCGCGCGGGCTTCCACTGCCGTGTCGTCCCCTTCCTAGGCCTCGTCGTCGTCCACCGTCGTGCTGCTCTCCGCGCGGTGTGGTCAACGTGGTCAAGGAACGACTTCCATTGGAAGAGTACTGTACGTGGAGAGGCTGACAGCTTGGTCCACGGCCACAACATAGTTTTTTTGTGATTTGCCAAGTAAGTCGCTTTGTCAGGCCTGTTGGGCTGCAAATATTTCAAGACGAGGAGAGCTTTCATTCGGCTGGCCGAGAAAATGGCCCACCAGTAATGAGAAATGGGTTGTACATTTTTAAAACACATCAAACCGACAATTAGTTTCAAATATCTTTTTTTCATTTCAAGATTTTAAATTACATTAATTTTTATGCGTGGAGAATTTGTTGTATTTTATATTGATATACATTTATTTTTAAAATCAGTTTGAATGTGAGTCGAAATTTCGGGATTAAAAATAGTTCGGACCGCACCGAAGTATGCAAAATTTCATATAATTTTTTAACTGTTGCCACAATATGGGCTGTAATGCTAACAAAAAGAATATGGGATCCAAAAAAAACCTTAAGAATTAGCAAATGGGCTGTGAATTATTAGAAATAATGGCAGATGGGTTGTATGCTGTTTTCCACATATTTGAGGCTTTCCTAAAAAAAGGTTGATGCACAAGCACCGACTGTTGGATGTCCATCCAACGGCCGTCGTGCTTCTTCAATCTCTGCTCTTCCTTCTCCAGCCGCTCAAACAAGCGCCGGCGGGACCGCCTGCTCCCTCCTTCTTGCGGCCGGCTGTGCTGCCGCGCTGGCCTCACCGCCCGATCGTACTCCCATCGCTGGCCTAGCTATCCCTCTACTCACCCACACCTGCTGTTATTCTCTGGCGACGACAGACGAACCAGTAAACCCTCGTACAGACGTACTCCCCTCCGTGTGGGAAACAACTGCCGAGTCTTCCCTGCCTTCATGTCGTCCCCTTCCTAGGCCTCGCCGTCATCCACCGCCCTGGTACTCTCGGCGCAGCATGGTCAATGTGGTCAAGGAACGACTTCCATCGGACGTGGACTGTATGTGGCAAGGCTGACAGCTGGGTCCACGGCCGCAGCAAGGAAGTGCCTCCTTAGTACGTGGAAAATAATGATTCCTCCACCTGACAGCTGGGACCCACCGGACGGGCCACTGTATTTCGCGAAAAAAAACATTTCCCCTGACTGCTGGGACCCACCAGCTACATCTTCGCACGCAAGGAAGTGCGTCCAGGAAAAAAAAATGGTTCGCCCCTTGACTACTAGGACCCACCAGCTACATCTTCGCAGGCAAGGAAGTGCTTGACACTCGGGACCCACCTGGTCGAAGCGTACTTAGCGTTGTCATTCTGGTCGCGAACGTGTACGTACATACTGGTCGATGTAGAGGCGCGCACGTGTCGTAGTAGAGGTGCGCGCGTAGCATGTACACGTACATACAGCGGCCAGGGTGCAAGAAAGAAAATACGGCCACGTATGTGTACATACGGGCGGGGTCTCGAACGCCTACTCGCGCATACGTACGGCCAGGGCTCGTGTACATTGCTGGGTCGGAACAGAGAAACAGCGTCATCGTCGTGTTCATGGGGAGGCAACAGAATGCGTCGTGTTCATGGGGAGGCAACAGAACGCGTGGGAGCCAACCGGCTGGGTTAGAACGGAATGCGTGGTCCTGTTCATCAGGAGGGCTTGGACGGAACAGGCGATGGAAACGAGGCCTGGCGTACCGCACAATGGAGGAAACGGACATCCTACGTTCGGAACGGGGTCCTGTTGATCGGGATGGGTCTGGCGTACCGCAAAATGGAGGAAAAAGACCTCCTACGGTCAAAATGGGGGCCCTGTTGATCGGGAGGGGTGTGGCGTACCGCAAAACGGACGAAACGGACTTGTGTTGGAGCGCTACGGTCTTAACGGGGGTCCTGTTCATCGGGAGGGGTGTGGCGTACCGCAAAACAGGACTCCACGGGATACTGTTCATCTCCACAATCGACCCCCTCCAGCCTCCATGAGCTACTGTTCATCCACCGTCGACCTCCTCTAGCCTCCACCTGCGACTATTCATCCACGGGCTCCTGTTCATCCAGCCTCCACCGCGCGCTACTCCACCGGCTACTGTTCAACCAGCCCTCTCCACGGGCTCCTGTTCAACCACCCCTCCACGGGCTATCCACCGTCTACTGTTCATCCTGCCCTCCACGTGGTGGTCCTGTTCATCCTTCCCTCCACAGGGTCCTGTTCATCCAGCCCCAACCGGCTCGATCGATCGGGGTCCTATTCATCTAGAGACAACACCACGGGGTCCTATTGATCCACCCCCATCGAGAACTGTTCATCCAAACCCCCCCCCCCCCCCCCCGCAACGCTCACTGTTCATCCAGAGGCAGCATCGATCGGCTTCAGTTAGCAGCAGTAGCAAAGGAATCGCTCGATCGGGTTCAGTTAACAGCCATCGATCGATCGCTCGGGTTCAGTAATGCGTAGCCTGCAGTGCAATCGCTCGGGTTCAGTTAGATACCAACGCCTCGCTCTGGTTCAGTTAGAGCCAACGCCTCGCACAATCGCTCGGCCCCCGACCTCCCACCATAACCGGGAACTCCCCGAAATTTTCCTCCCCCTCGCTTCTACCACGGTTTTTTCCGTCATGGACGGCCCAAAGAATGTCATGCAGCTGCATCTCCGGCCCGCCCAGGATGAAAAGCCCATTTTCTGTCATGATTTTTTGTCATAGAAGTAAGATCCCACCACATCTATGATGATACCGTGTTTTGTCACAATTATCGTCATAGAAGTGTCATATGTATGACAGAAAAAAATTCCGTTCAGCCCAAAATGTCAAGGATGTGTCTTTTTTTTGTAGTGCATGAAGGCCGAAGACTGTACCCGTGTCCGGAATGGACTCTACTTGGCGTGCAAGGCAAGCTTGGCGACCGACTATGAAGATTCATTCTTATGTAACCGACTCTATGCAAACCCTAGATCCTCCCGTTGTCTATATAAACCAGAGGAGTTAATCCGGAAAGGAGAGACACTCATTACCATACTCATACATGTTAGACTTCTAGGGTTTAGAAGCCATTATGACCTCGTGGTAGATCAACTCTTGTAATACTCATATTCATCAAGATCAATCAAGCGGGAAGTAGGGTATTACCTCCATAGAGAGGGCCCGAACCTGGGTAAACATCGGGTCCCCCGTCTCCTGTTACCATCGATCCTAGACGCACTGTTCGGGACCCCCTACCCGAGATCCGCCGGTTTTGACACCGACATTGGTGCTTTCATTGAGAGTTCCACTATGCCATCGACGAAAGGCTCGATGGCTCGCCTTGTCCTTAAAGACAACATCACCTCTGGTGGAGCTCTGGCCCCAGGCCAAACCCTCTGGCTGGGTGGCTTTACTATGATCGCCCGTTCGGCCGTTGAGCCGACGATGACCTCTCTGGCCATTGAAAACCCCATCCGAATTAAATCCGGGCACACCAAGCAGATGGATCCGACAGAGTTCTCGTCTTTGAATGAACTCCTAGATCGCATCGCCGCTCTGGGAATCGCCATAGACTACGATCGGATCGGGCCTAAAACCGATCAAGGAGAAATCAAGGCCCCACCGGTCACCCACCAGATTGCGGTGGTCGTGGAGCAGAACGGCAATTCTTCTTCTATATCGAAGACATACTTTGTTCGGATCACCGTTCAGAAAGAGCCGGATACTCACCCACGAAAGGATGCGACCAGCCCTCCGAACATAGCATCGGATGGCGGTCCTAAACAATCAGAAGATATTCTGGAACCCAGACTGTTAAGCCTGGAAGGTCGTCAGACTCCGGATAATCGGTTAGGTCGGGGTTCAGATTTAATTCCACCCACCCACCCGAACATAGGCGGTCTCATGAGCATAAAACAGTAGTCTGGGGAAATGGTCCACCACTTTTGGGCTAGATTCCTCCTTGTCGAGGACAAGGTAAAAGATTGCCGTGACGAGGACGCAATATCAGTGTTCTGCAACAATTGCGCAGACGAAGGAATCCTCAACGCCATCAATCGCCACCGCATACTGAAATTCGCGGACTTAGGAACCATTGTACAAAAGTACATCGCGATGGAGAGCGCCTGGAAAACTCAGGCAGCTCGCTGGAACCGTCGGTCCCAACTCAGTTCCCCCTCCAGGAGAAAAGGGCGCACCCTCGTGGCACGCCCAGTCCAACAGCCAAGAAACACAAAACCGCTATGCGGCATGACACCGTTTTGGAGGGGTGGCTCGATGGACCATGCAAGAGCATCTTGGATACTACAGCAAGTAGCCAAGAGCGGCGAGGACATCCTTATCAAGGACGACCCAGAACGGCATCCCCCATAAGGCGGCAACTCAAGAGTATGGGTCCAATGGTGCCGGGCCCTGAGGACGTCATGCTCCTGTGGGACGGTTAACTTCGCCAAGGGGTCTGGGATGCCCAGACTCGCGGCTTTCGCATCCTCCTTGGCCCATATGGACCTCTTCCCGCCGTAACCACGGCTTCCGAGGCGGTGGCACACAATGTTCTTCTGTTGAAGCCCCGTCATGTACTCTAACTTTTTTTGCATCTTCGGCCTCGCAAGCCGCCTTGAATATTTCAAAGTGCTCTGCCATGATTGTCGGATTATCCTTTACAATCTCGGAGTAGGGTTCCTTTTTTTGAAGATCCAATATTTCACCCTTACTTTCCAGGCGACCAACGCGTCGCTAAACTTGCTCATGGTGTGTTTGTTTATCTTCCTCATTGCCGGGTCCTTATCTGGATCTTTATAATCCTTTTCATTCCGGCCCGGGAACAAGAATAGCTAGTGCAGCTTCTTTCGGAGGGCGGGCCTCATATTATCTAAGTTGTTTAGTTTCTCATCGTTGATGGTGGTGGTTGTCCGTATGATGCAGCCAATTTGATTGCCGTAGCACGCGCTCACTTCCTCGGGCACGTTTGGCTCAAATTTGCCGTCGTCCACCTCCGTGACCACCAGTCTAGTAGTCCTGAGCTTGTTAGGAAGCCGTCACCTCTTTCCTTTCGGTTCTATACCTGTTCCGCTCCGCGAGGCAGCGCCGGTATCAGTCTCAGTGTCGGTCTATGTGTCGGTCCCAGTCCCCGATGCGACCGGTGGGCCCGGCAACAACATCAGTTGATCGTCGACAAGGCTCAAAAATTCATCTACCGCCAGGTGGACATCGTCGCAATCACCAGAACCCTGTCCTTCATCGTTGCTAGCCATGTTTCCTACGATTAAATCTATTAAATTAATTATAGACCTAATAAAATGAATAATAACATAAAAAAGGCCTATGTTTTGTAGGAACGTTGACTCCTTCCCGGTGCGGCAAATCCCTAGCACTCGATATGTCCTAGTTTGTAGGACAAGTCATGTCGAAATTCATGGAAAATTTCGGCATGAACTTTGCTAAAAAGCGGACAAATCGAGAACCTGAAGTTTGCTGGAACGGAAATGAATCAACATTCCGGCAAAACATAGGCCACTCAGCTTCATTCCCTAGAAACAACAAAAGGCCACTTGGGCACAATCGAACCACTTCAATGAAAAGATATAACATGACCACTTCAATGAAAATATATAATCAACAATAAAAGTATAGGAAGGGATCATCTTTAAAATTAAACTTGCCTAAATTCTTTTCCTAGAAAAATAGTGGTCAAAAATAATTTTTTCCTCTAACCTAGCGAACCTAGTTAACCTAGCTTGTTAACCTAACAAACCAAATTAACCTAGCTAGTTAGTTAACCTAGCTTGTTAACCTAGTTTACCTAGATAATTAACCTAATTAAAATAGTTCATCTAGCTAGTTCTCTATCAAAGCCCTAAATAATATTTTTCTTAACCTAGATTATTAAATTAGTTAACCTAACTAGTTCTCTGTGAAAGCCCGAACTACATTTTTACACTAACCTAGAAAATTAACCTAATTAAACTAGTTAACCTAGATAGTTAGTATCTCCAATGTTTGTGCTAGGCATCAGAGAGAGAGAGAGAGGAGGGGTGCTTATAGACGATGGCTCCGGTGGTGGCGAGGGAGCTCAAGGCAGTGGTGGCGAGGGAGGCAGGGGCGTCTCCGGTGATGGCAAGGGAGGCAGTTGTGGCGAGGGAGGATCCGGTGGCGTCGATGGCGGCTCCGGTGACGTTGATGAGGCCACGCAGCTCATGTGGTGTTGGGGGCGGCTCCGGTGGAGTCGATGGCGCGCGGCTCTGGTGGCTCCGGGGGCGTCGATGTCGGCAGGAGACGGCGGTGAAGTGGGGCGACAACGAATCGGGGAGACGGCGGCGGGGTGGGTCAAGGGATTTTGGGGAGAAGTGGTGGCCGGGGCGAAACCGTTTTTGGGTTAAGTCAAACTTAGCGGTAGCATGTTTCGCAAAATGCGCTATAGCTAAGGTAGCTATAGCGGTTTTCCCAAAACACGCTACTTCTATAGCTATGTAATTTCCTTTCATTTTCTTATTTCCTTTTCTGTTTCTATAGAGGGGGTCTAGGAAACGCGCTGCAGCAACATTAGCTATAGCGCCTCTTACGAACAGACGCCACTGATACGCCTTTCTGCTTTTTTCGCTTTTTCATTTATTTTGCTTTACATTTTATTTTTTCCTTTCTCCTTTTTCTATTTCTTTCATTTTCATTTACTTTCGTATTTGTTTTCCATTTTATTTTATTTCCATTAGCAGTAGCGCTTTTCTTCGGAAACGCGCTGCTAGTTATGTCCTAGCGGTAGCGCGCTTCTCTCAAGCACGCTACTGCTATGTGTAGCCTATCGTCTTAGCAATGGGAATATTAGTAGTAGTGCTTTTATATGTGCATGCGCTACTACTACAATTTTATCTGTAGCGCCCTTTTTGCTCACGCGCTACTGCTATCTAGCACTAGTGCCTTTTTTTTGACCAGCGCTACTGCTAAATTTCTGTGTATAAGGTTTTCCCTAGTAGTGACATATGTTTCCTTATGTTAGCATGTGTGTGAATATGCAATATGGAAAGTTAATATGCAAATGCCTTCTAGACATCGGGCACACACTTAAACCTAATGAACTGTGTACGATACTAATTTTCCATGAAAATTTAAGAACTTGGGTAACAGCATTTGAGTAACATATATATAGTGGTTACACTATTCGACAAAAGGAGGATCTTTGTAACATGGTTTGGACAACCATATGGTCCATATCTACATACTTAACATAGTAACAACTATCACATTTTAAGAGGCTAAGGGCCAACAACCATATGGTCCATATCTACATACTTAACATAGTAACAGCTAGCACATTTTAAGAGGCTGAGGGCCAACAACCACAACTATCTACTGGAAGCGGCTTTATCACGCCGACTCGACATCTCGTCAATGAAAAGGAAGAGCCCTTCTGTGCCTTGGTAGAGCATGATTAGAACAGTCTCTCCAATTTTCCAATATGGATGCATTGCCACGACAAGCGAGAACTTGTTAATTTGAATGGTTCCATTTCTATGAGAAATACAGTACCTTGCAATCACTTTGGCGTTATTAGCAGGCACAAGTGTAATTCGACCGCACTGGGAAATCGATACAGTGGGTAATTTCTGTTGACATGTAGAATAAAAACCAATTGTAACATATCGTTGAAGATATATATAGTTTATGAGCATCAACAATAAAATAAGACTTTTTACCAGCATTTTGTGCACATAATTGGTATTGTTCAATGTGTGCAACATAGGTCTAATTAATCCCATCCAAAATCCAGCATTCATATGATGTGCTATCTCTGTCAGATTATCAACAAAGTTTATGACATGCTTCAAGTCCTTCTAGTGAAATTTGGTACGCTTAGTGCCGGTGTCAAAACTGGCAGATCTCAGGTAGGGGGTCCGAAACTGTGCGTCTATGGATCGAAGGTAATAGGAGGCAGTGAACACGATGTTTATCCATGCTCGGGCCCTCTTAATGGAGGTAAAACCCTATGTCCTGCTTGATTGACTTTGATGGGTATAGGGGTTACAAGAGTTGATCTATCTCGAGATCGTAATGGCTA
Organism: Triticum monococcum; assembly: GCA_034509565.1. Lineage (NCBI taxonomy): Eukaryota > Viridiplantae > Streptophyta > Magnoliopsida > Poales > Poaceae > Triticum > Triticum monococcum. The sequence goes on along the minus strand of CM067845.1, from coordinate 86,720,371 downwards.
AACCTTAGATGTCTAGCCTGTATGATTATGACTGCCTCTACAGACTAAACCCTCCAGTTTATATAGATACCGGAGGGGGCTAGGGTTTGTATAGAGTCGGTTTACAGAGAAAGGAATATTCATATCCGAACGCCAAGCTTCCTTTCACACCAAGGAGAGTCCCATCCGTACTCGGGGGGGGGGGGGGGGTGCCTTCTGTCTTGTATCTTCACGGCCTGCCAGTCCGGCCCACGTAACATAGCCCGGACTCCCGGGGACCCCCTAATCTTGGACTCCCTTAGTAGCCCCTGAACCAGGCTTCAACAACAATGTGTCCGGCGCGCAGATTGTCTTCGGCATTGCAAGGCGGGTTCCTCCTCCGAATACTCCAAAGTACTTGATCAAAAGAACTATATCCGGCTCTGTGCAATAGTTATAACCCTGGACAACGAAGGCAAAATATTTTAAACAAAAATAGGGTATGTCCTCTCACAATTTTTTCGGCGAGGTATTTTGTTCCAACCTTATTATTATTTCGAACCATTTTCTAGCCTCCTGCTCCGTGTTTCGAGGCACGGTATTCATTGACACGTCTTGTCAAGGCAGAGATCGTGTCCCCTTATTGTGGGATTCTCATTAATATGGATTTGGGTAATCCAACCATGCCACTCACATGACTCATGGGGAATAGGCGAGTTTTAAGGCTTCACGGGGGGACGTTCGACATTCACTGCCTTTATAAGAAGATAAATATCCACCTTTTTACCCAACGCGTTCTTCCTCATTGGCCCATCTGCTCTCGAGCTCTAGCGCCCAAGCTTCAACCCTTTCCGTCCCCAGCAAACACTCCTACCATTTCCGGATCTGGAGCACAGGGCAAGTGGATGGCCTCCTCCATCATAGAGGAGCACATCAAAGAACTCCGGGAAGCGGGGTATTTAGCCAAGGAAATCAGCCATCGGCTTCCTGCCAAAAAGTAGATCATTCCCACAGTAGAGCCCAATGAGAGGGTAGTATTCATCCCCCACTTTCTTCGCAGGCTAGGGTTTCCTCTTCACCCTTTCTTCTGCGGATTCATGTACTATTACGGCCTAGATTTCCATGATCTAGCCCCAAATTCATTCCTCAACATCTCGACATTCATTGTTGTGTGCGAGGCATTCCTCCGCATCCCCCCACTTCGGCCTATGGCTCAAGGTATTCAACGTGAAGCCGAAGGTGGTCGAGGGCGAATACGCGGAGTGCGATGGCGCTATGGTGAGCAACCTCCCTAACGTCACCTGGCCCAAGGGGACATTAGTAGAGACCATGATGGGGTGGCAACAGGAGTGGTTCTACGTTACGGAACCTCACGAGACCTCATGGGCCGCCACTCCTGAGTTCAAAACTGGTCCACCAATGCGGCTCACATCATGGCTCAAGAAGGGCCTAGATTGGGCATCATCTGACGAGGTGATGACGCTGCAAAAGCGCGTCAAGGGTGATAACCCACAAGTATAGGGGATCGCAACAGTTTTCGATAAGTAAGAGTATCGAACCCAACGAGGAGCTAAAGGTAGAACAAATATTCCCTCAAGTTCTATCGACCACCGATACAACTCTACGCACGCTTGACGTTCACTTTACCTAGAACAAGTATGAAACTAGAAGTACTTTGTAGGTGTTGTTGGATAGGTTTGCAAGAATATAAAGTGCACGTAAATAAAAACTAGTGGCTGTTCAGGTAAAGAAGCAATAAAGTTAGTATAGAGAGTGTGGAAAAGTGTTGGTAGGAGTTGCGAAATTGCCCCTAAGCAATAGATTACATTAATAGACCGATAGCAAGTATTATGTGGGAGAGGCCACTTCTAGCATGTCATCCCTTACTTGGAATTCTATGCACTTATGATTGGAAATATTACCAAGCATCCGCAACTACTAACGTTCATTAAGGTAAAACCCAACCATAGCATTAAGATATATTGGTCCCCCTTCAATCCCGTATGCATCAATTTCTATGCTAGGTTGAAGCTTCTGTCACACTTGCCCTCCAATACATAGTCCTATCAACATACAACCAACCCTATGGTGTGATCCACACGCGCTCTCATATGATGGGCACCAAAGGACAACAACATAACCACAAGCAAATTAAATCAATCATAGCAATTCATCAACCACTGATAGGACAACGAAAATCTACTCAGACATCATAGGATGGCAAGACATCATTGGATAATAATATGAAGCATAAAGCACCTTGTTCAAGTAGAGGGTACAGTGGGTTGAAGGAGAGTGGACCACTGTAGATAGAGGGGGGAAGGTGATGGAGATGTTGGTGAAGATGGCAGAGGTGTTGGTGTAGATCGCGGTGATGATGATGGCCCCCGGCGGTGTTCCGGTGCCACCGGAAGCGAAGGGGAGAGAGCCCCCCTCCTTATTCTTCTTTGACCTTCTCCTTACATGGGAGAAGAGTTTCCCCTATGGTCCTTGGCCTCCATGGCATGGGAGGAGCGAGAGCCCCTCCGAGATTGGATCTGTCTCTCTCTCTCTCTCTATTTCTGCGTTCTCAGATTCTACTCTTTCATTGTTTCTTACATTCCCGGAGATCCGTAACTCCGATTGGACTGAAATTTGAGCACGATCTCTATCCGGATATTAGCTTTCTTGCGGCGAAAGAAGGGCATCAACCGCCTTACGGGGTGGCTACGAGGGTCAGGGGTGCGCCTGCACCCCTAGGGCGCGCCCCCTGCCTCGTGGGCCCCTCGAGCATCATCTCGCGTTGATTTCACTTCCCAAAAATCACATATATTCCAAAAAAATCTCCGTCCGTTTTTATCCCATTTGGACTCCGTTTGATATGCATTTTCTGCGAAACAAAAAACATGCAACAAACAGGAACTGGCACTGGGCACTGGATCAATATGTTATTCCCGAAAATAGTATAAAAGTTGCCAAAAGTATATGAAAGTTGTAGAATATTGGCATGGAACAATCAAAAATTATAGATACGACAGAGACATATCAGCATCCCCAAGCTTAATTCCTACTCGTCCTCGAGTAGGTAAATGATAAAAGAAAGATAATTTTTGATGTGGAATGCTACCTAACATAATCTTGATCACATATCTAATCATGGCATGAATATTAAGATACAAGTGATTCAAAGCAATACACTATCATTTGACATAAAAACAATAACACTTCAAGCCTACTAATAAAGCAATCATGTCTTTTCAAAATAACATGGCCAAAGAAAGTTATCCCTACAAAATCATATAGTCTGGCTATGCTCCACCTTCTTCACACAAAATATTCACATCATGCACAACCCCGATGAAAAGACAAGCAATTGTTTCATACTTTTGACGTTCTCAAACCTTTTCAACTTTCACTCAATACATGAGCGTGAGCCATGGACATAGCACTATAGGTGGAATAGAATATGATGGTGGAGGTTGTGTAGAAGAAGACAAAAAAGGAGAAAGTCTCACACCGATGCGACTAATCAACGGGCTATGGAGATGCCCATCACTTCATGTCAATGTGAGGAGTAGGGGTTGCCATGCAACGGATGCACTAGAGCTATAAGTATATGAATGCTCAAACTGAAACTAAGTGGGTGTGCATCCAACTTGCATGCCCATGTAGACCTAGGGCATTTGAGGAAGCCCATCATTGGAATATACATGCCAAGTTCTATAATGAAAATTCCCACTAGTATATGAAAGTGATAACTCAAGAGACTCTCTATATGAATAACATGGTGCTACTCTGAAGCACAAGTGTGGTAAAAGGATAGTAACATTGCCCCTTCTCTCTTTTTCTCTCTTTTTTGTTTTTTTTGTTTTTTGGGCCATCTCTTTTTTTGGCCTTTCTCTTTTTTTTCGTCCAGAGTCTCATCCCGACTTGTGGGGGAATCATAGTCTCCATCATCCTTTCCTCGCTGGGGCAATTCTCTAATAATGATGATCATCACACTTTTATTTACTTACAACTCAATATTACAACTCGATACTAGAACAAACATATGACTCTATATGAATGACTCCGGCGGGTGTACCGGGATGTGCAATGATCTAGCATAGCAATGACATCAAAAAATGGACAAGCCATGAAAACATCATGCTAGCTATCTTACGATCATGCAAAGCAATATGACAATGATGCTCAAGTCATGTATATGATGATGATGGAAGTTGCATGGAAATATATCTCGGAATGGCTATGGAAATGCTATGATAGGTAGGTATGGTGGCTGTTTTGAGGAAGATATAATGAGGCTTAAGTGTGATAGAGCGTATCGTATCACGGGGTTTGGATGCACCGGCGAAGTTTGCACCAACTCTTGAGGTGAGAAAGGGCAATGCACGGTACCGAAGAAGGCTAGCAATGATGGAAGGGTGAGAGTGCATATAATCCATGGACTCAACATTAGTCATAAAGAACTCACATACTTATTGCAAAAATCTATTAATCATCGAAACAAAGTACTACGTGCATGCTCCAAGGGGGATAGATTGTTAGGAAAAGACCATCGCTCGTCCCCGACCGCCACTCATAAGGAAGGCAATCAATAAATACCTCATGCTCCAACTTCGTTACATAATGGTTCACCATACGTGCATGCTACGGGAATCACAAACCTCAACACAATTATTTCTAAAATCCACAACTACCCACTAGCATGACTCTAATATCACCATCTTTATATCGCAAAACTATTGCAAGGAATCAAACATATCATATTCAGTGATCTACAAGTTTTATGTAGGATTTTATGACTAACCATGTGAATGACTAACTCCTGGCATCTCTCTAAATAGATATAAGTGAAGCAAGAGAGTTTAATTATTTCTACAAAAGATATGTCCATGCTCTAACAGTTATAAGTGAAGAAAAAGAGCATTCTACAAATGGTGGTTGTCTATGTAAAGAGAAACAGGCAATCCAAACTTCGAATGATCTAAGTGAAGCACATGAAGCATTCTATAAAGCCATACTCAAAAGATTTGAGTGAAGTGCAATGAGTATTCTATAAATCAACCAAGGACTATCTCATACCAGCATTGTGCATAAAATAAAAATGAAAACTAATGCAAAAAGATGCTCCAGGATTGCACATATCGCATGAACGAAACGAATCCAAAAACATACCGATACTTGTTGAAGAAAGAGGGGATGACTTCCGGGGCATCCCCAAGCTTAGACGCTTGAGTCTCCTTGAATATTTACTTGGGGTGCCTTGGTCATCCCCAAGCTTGAGCTCTTGCCTCTCTTCCTTCTTCTCACATCGAGACCTTCTCGATCATCGAACACTTCATCCACACAAAACTTCAACAGAAAACTCGGTAAGATCCGTTAGTATAATAAAGCAAATCACTACTCTAAGTACTGTTGCAAACCAATTCATATTCTGTTTTTTCATTGTGTCTACTGTAATATAATGTTTCCATGGCTTAATCCACTGATATAAATCGTTAGTTTCATCAAAACAAGCAAACTATGCATCAAAAACAGAATCTGTCTAAAACAGAATAGTCTGTAATAATATGAACATTCATCATACTTATGATACTTGAAAAATTCTACCACAATTAGGAAAAATAAACAATTTGTATAGAAAGACAGTGCAACAATAATCAGAACCATTTGACGTTCTAGTAAAAAATGTAAAATCGTGCACTACAGCCAAAGTTTCTGTCCTGCACCGTACAAACCAACAAGCATCTAAAGCATCCTAAAGGCAAACCTTGGCACATTATTTTTATTTCTAAACTTTATAAAAGCACACAACAGAAATAAATGACTATCTAAAACTTCCGGGTTGTCTCCTAGGAAGCGCTTTCTTTAAAGCCATTAAGCTAGGTATATAGTGCTCAAGTAGTGGATCCACCCGGATCCAAGCCATTACACTGTGGTGTTCCAGGTGGCGTGAGTAGTGAAACTATTTCACATTGTTTTAACTGAAGGCCAAACTCGTAACTCAAATATTTTACTTCTACGATCATAGTGTAGAAACTTTTATTTTTGTTACGATGATTCTCCACTTCACTCTGAAATTCATTGAACTTTTCAAATGTGTCAGACTTGTGTTTCATCAAGTAGATATACTCATATCTGCTCAAATCATCTCTGAAGATCAGAAAATAATGATACCTGCCGTGAGCATCAATATTCATCAGTGTCGGTGTCAAACCCGGCGGATCTCGGGTAGGGGGTCCCGAACTGTGCGTCTAGGCCGGATGGTAACAGGAGGCAAGGGACACGAAGTTTTACCCAGGTTCGGGCCCTCTTGATGGAGGTAAAACCCTACGTCCTGCTTGATTAATATTGATGATATGGGTAGTACAAGAGTAGATCTACCACGAGATCAGAGAGGCTAAACCCTAGAAGCTAGCCTATGGTATGATTATTGTTTTGTATGTTGTCCTACGGACTAAAACCCTCTGGCTTATATAGACACCGAAGAGGGTTAGGGTTACACAAAGTTGGTTACAATGGTAGGAGATCTACATATCCGTATCGCCAAGCTTTCCTTCCACGCCAAGGAAAGTCCCTTCCGGACACGGGACGAAGTCTTCAATCTTGTATCTTCATAGTCCAGGAGTCCGGCTGAAGGTATAGTCCGGCCATCCGGACACCCCCTAATCCAGGGCTCCCTCAATCGGACCACATACATCAGTATGTATGATTTCCAACAAATCTTTTGCTCGCTCCATTGTTCCGGAGAACGGAGTCTTAGTCATCTTGCCCATGAGGCATGGTTAGCAAGCATTAATTGATTCATAATCAAGTGATTCCGAAAGTCCATCAGCATGGAGTTTCTTCATGCACTTTACACCAATATGACCTAAATGGCAGTGCCACGAACAAGTTGCACTATAAATATTAACTTTGCATCTTTTGGCTTCAATTTTATGAATATGTGTATCATTACGATCGAGATTGAACAAACCATTTTCGTTGGTGTGTATGACCATAGAAGGTATTATTCATGTAAACAGAACAACAATTATGCTCTAACTTACATGAATAACCGTATTGCAATAAACATGATCAAATCATATTCAAGCTCAACGCAAACACCAAATAACACTTATTTTAGGTTCAACACTAATCCCGAAAGTATAGGGAGTGTGCGATGATTATCAAATCAATCTTGGAACTACTTCCAACACACATCGTCACTTCACCCTTAACTAGTCTCTGTTCATTCTGCAATTCCCGTTTTGAGTTACTACTCTTAGCAATTGAACTAGTATCAAATACCGAGGGGTTGCTACGAACACTAGTAAAATACACATCAATAATCTGTATATCAAATATACTTTTGTTCACTTTGCCATCCTTCATATCCGCCAAAATACTTGGGGCAGTTCCGCTTCCAGTGGCCAGTCCCTTTGCAGTAGAAGCACTTAGTCTCAGGCTTAGGACCAGACTTGGGCTTCTTCACTTGAGCAGCAACTTGCTCGCCGTTCTTCTTGAAGTTCCCTTTCTTTCCCTTTGCCCTTTTCTTGAAACTAGTGGTCTTCTTAATCATCAACACTTGATGTTCTTTCTTGATTTCTACCTTCATCAATTTCATCATCATGAAAAGCTTGGGAATCGTTTTCATCATCCCTTGGATACTATAGTTCATCACGAAGTTCTACTAACTTGGTTATGGTGACTAGAGAATTCTATCAATCACTATTTTATCTGGAAGATTAACTCCCACTTGATTCAAGCGATTGTAGTACCCAGACAATCTGAACACATGCTCACTGCTTGAGCTATTCTCCTCCATCTTTTAGCTATAGAACTTGTTGGAGACTTCATATCTCTCAACTCGGGTATTTGATTTAAATATTAACTTCAACTCCTGGAACATCCATATGATCCATGACATTCAAAACATCTTTGAAGTCCCGATTCTAAGCTGTTAAGCATGGTGCACTAAACTATCATGTAGTCATCATATTGAGCTAGCCAAACATTTATGACGTCTGCATCTGCTCCTGCAATAGGTCTGTCACCTAGCGGTGCATTAAGGACATAATTCTTCTATGCAGCAATGAGAATAAACCTCAGATCACGGATCCAATCCGCATCATTGCTACTAACATCTTTCAACTTAGTTTTCTCTAGGAACATATCAAAAATAAAACAGGGGAGCTAAACGCTAGCTATTGATCTACAACATAGATATGCTAATACTACCAGGGCTAAGTTTATGATAAAGTAAAGTTCAATTAATCATATTACTTAAGAACTCCCACTTAGATAGACATCCCTCTAATCATCTAAGTGATCACGGGATCCAAATCAACTAAACCATAACCGAACATCACGTGAAATGGAATAGCTTTCAATGGTGAACATCATTATGTTGATCATATCTACTATATGATTCACGCTCGACCTTTCGATCTCAGTGTTCTGAGGCCATATCTGCATATGCTAGGCTCGTCAAGTTTAACCTGAGTATTCTGCGTGTGCAAAACTGGCTTGCACCCATTGTAGATGAACGTAGAACTTATCACACCCGATCATCACGTGGTGTCTGGGCACGACGAACTTTGGCAACGGTGCATACTCAGGGAGAACACTTTTATCTTGAAATTTAGTGAGAGATCATCTTATAATGCTACCGTTAAACAAAGCAAGATAAGATGCATAAAAGATAAACATCACATGCAATCAATATAAGTGATATGATATGGCCATCATCATCTTGTGCTTGTGATCTCCATCTCCAAAGCACCGTCATGATAACCATCGTCGCCGGCGTGACACCTTGATCTCCATCATAGCATCGTTGTCGTCTCGCCAATCTTATGCTTCCACGACTATCGCTACCGCTTAGTGATAAAGTAAAGCATTACAACGCGATTGCATCACATACAATAAAGCGACAACCATATGGGTCCTGCCAGTTGCCGATAACTCGGTTACAAAGCATGATCATCTCATACAATAAAATTTAGCATCATATCTTGACCATATCACATCACAACATGCCCTACAAAAACAAGTTAGACATCCTCTACTTTGTTGTTGCAAGTTTTATGTGGCTGCTACGGGCTGAGCAAGAACCGTTCTTACCTACGCATCAAAACCACAATGATAGTTTGTCAAGTTGGTGCTGTTTTAACCTTCGCAAGGACCAGGCGTAGGAACACTCGGTTCAACAAAAGTTGAAGAAACTGACACCCGCCATCCACCTGTGTGCAAAGCACGTTGCTAGAACCAGTCTCGCGCAAGCTTACGTGTAATGTCGGTCCGGGCCGCTTCATCCAACAATACTGCTGAACCAAAGTGTGACATGCTGGTAAGCAACATGACTTATATCGCCCACAACTCACTTGTGTTCTACTCGTGCACAACATCAACACATAAAACCTAAGCTCTGATACCACTATTGGGGAACGTAGTAATTTCAAAAATTTCCTACGCACACGCAAGATCATGGTGATGCATAGCAATGAGAGGGGAGAGTGTTGTCTACGTACCCTCGTAGACCGTTCGCGGAAGCGTTATATCAATGTGGTTGATGTAGTCGTACGTCTTCACGATCCGATTGATCCAAGTACTGAAAGCACGAAACCTCCGAGTTCTGCACACGTTCGGCTCGGTGATGTCCTCGCCTTCTCAATCCAGCAAGAGGGGCGAAGTAGTAGATGAGTTCCGGCAGCACGACGGCGTGGTGACGGTGTTGGTGAAAAACAATCTTCGCAGGGCTTCGCCTAAGCACTACGAAAACTATGACGGAGGATAAACTAGAGGGGACGGGGTTGCCGGCACACGGCTTGGTGTTTCTTGATGTGTCTTTGGTGCTAGCCCTACCCCTCTATTTATATGTTGAGCCCTAGGGTTGAAACTTGGAGTAAAAGCCTCCACAAAGTCGGCTTCACCCGAAAGGCAAGAGTCCTTCTCGGACTCCAGGGCCAGACGCCAGGGACCCTAGCGTCTGGCCACTGGACTCCGCAAAACTTCCTTTTGCGCTTTCCAAAAACCTTGTGGCCTTTCCCCTTTGGCCCAAATAAAGTGTTCTCGTACCCAAACATTTCGGGAAACATCCGGAACCCCTTCCGGTGAATTCCAGAACTTTTCCGATGACCAAACACTATTATCCCATATATCAAACTTTATCTCTGGACCATTCTGGAGTTCCTCGTCATGTCCGTGATCTCATCCCGGACTCCGAACAACATTCGGTCACCAACATACATAACTCACATAGTACTATATCGTCAACGAACGTTAAGCGTGCGGACCCTACGGATTCGAGAACTATGTAGACATGAGCGAGACACCTCTCTGGTCAATAACCAATAGCGGGACCTTGATGCCCATATTGGCTCCTACATATTCTACGAAGATCTTTATCGGTCAGACCGCATAACAACATACATTGTTCCCTTTGTCATCGGTATGTTACTTGCCCGAGATTCGATCGTCGGTATCTCAATACCTAGTTCAATCTCTTTACCGGCAAGTCTCTTTACTCGTTCTGTAATACATCATCCCGCAATTAACTCATTAGTTGCAATGCTTGCAAGGCTTATAGTGATGTGCATTACCGAGTGGGCCCAGAGATACCTCTCTGACAATCGGAGTGACAAATCCTAATCTCGAAATATGCCAACCCAACAAGTACCTTTGGAGACACCTGTAGAGCACCTTTATAATCACCCATTTACATTGTGACGTTTGGTGGCACATGAAGTGTTCCTCCGGTAAACGGGAGTTGCATAATCTCATAGTCATAGGAATATGTATAAGTCATGAAGAAAGCAATAGCAACAAACTAAACGATCAAGTGCTAAGCTAACGGAATGGGTCAAGTCAATCACATCATTCTCCTAATGATGTGATCCCGTTAATCAAATGACAACTCATGTCTATGGTTAGGAAACTTAACCATCTTTGATCAACGAGCTAGTCAAGTAGAGGCATACTAGTGACACTCCGTTTGTCTATGTATTCACACATGTATTATGTTTCCGGTTAATACAATTCTAGCATGAATAATAAACATTTATCATGAAATAAGGAAATAAATAATAACTTTATTATTGCCTCTAGGGCATATTTCCTTCAAGCTTGACAATAAGATTGTAGGCACAGCCCCTAGTATTATTCGGTTATACGGACTTGGGTGCTGTAGATGCTTGACCTAGTGGAAACCAGTCCTTCACGTAATGCGGAAAAAATCGCAAAAGATTTATACTTAGTCATTGAATAGCTGACCAGCTCTCGACGCATCATGACAATCAGTTTTCGGCTTTCTCAACTGAGGTGTTTATCCGGATGAGCCGGAAACACAATCGCAATAGTTCTCCCTTTACTACCATAGCCGAACGAGCGGAACGTAAGGTAGCAACCACAGGAGCCGGGCAACCCAACTATTGACCAAAGACATGATTCGGAGCCAATGCATATAAGTGTTCGGACTTTGTTTTATTTGTAAGAAATGTACGTGGCCGAATGGAGCCCCTGGCGATTTAAGTCGTACTGAGGTGTACATGGTGATCAGAGAAAAAAGAGGGAATACAGATTAGGAAATAAGCCAGTACCGAATATGTTGGGCAAAAAACTATTTCCGATATAATTTGATTCATACGTCACGTATTTTTACAAATGATGCGATAAGCATCGAGGCTATTTTACATGCGGGGCACCGGGGAAAGCTGTGTGCAGGTCCTCAAAAGTAAGAGGTGATATTTAAAGATCCTTTAGATACTCTGCCACACATCCCTGTTGTTTTTCCTCCTTGGTGTATTATCCTTCGAAAGGATCAGTGATCGAGTTCTCATGAGGGACCTCAAAAGGGCCCTTGGTACCATTAGAAGGTGTTGGTGGTTGTAAGGAAGATGGAAAAGAAAAAATAAGAGAAAAAACATGAGGGTCTAGGTAGGGTTGAGCCGTATTATGGACTTTGTCTTTACCATGCCTCCATCTTGGCCCATGGTATCTTTAGTGCATAGTTATGTACATGTGGCACATATGCCATAGTTCGGCTGGGGCTGAGATGGAGGCCAAATTGCTAATCAAGGTCCAGACGAGCCGGACCATTGCCAAGTAGTCCGGACGCGTTTAACAGTGTCCGGGGGCTTGACTGCCGATGTAGTGTTCGGCTCGATAAGGCCGGCCAGGACCTCCGTTGCAAGGGCCTGATATGTCTCTGTCGTATCTATAATTTTTTATTACTCCATGTGTAGGCTCTAGCTAAGCTCACCTTTAGTTAGTTTGCTTGTTGTTAGGATGACAGATGCATGCCTGGTTTGTCAGGTGTTGCACGTAGTCAGGTTCAGAGTTGTGGTGCATGCACAGACTCACCGTTTTGTTTTGCTTTGATATTTTCTCCCGGTCAGTTACGCGCACGAAAAGCAGTCGTGGGATGGCGTAGCACGAGTGGATCGTGGGCACATGATCGGGAGTTAGTTAGCCCAGTTGTCAGCCTCTGTGATAGCCATACTTTTCAGAGAGAGGAATAACAAAAAAAACGCTATCGAGTTTGACGGCACAAAAATACCAGTGTCTTCTTCCTCGCGTGTGTTCATATCTCTCGCTAGTTTTCTCCTCTCGGTCGATTCAGCAACGACATTTGGTACCTGAGCTTCGGGTGTTCGATCCTGCGCCTTGGTGGTCGAGCGGTGTCTGATCCGCTGCGGCTATGTCGGACGATGAGAAGAAGCAGAAGAAGAAGGCGGCAAAGGCGGCGGCAGGGCAGTCACCATTGTCTCGAGCGCCCGTCGTGCCCCTCACGGCCGGCGGTAGCGGAGAGCTCCGCGTCATCGAGCAGATCATGCCGGACACGGAGGCCTCATCGGCGTCCATGATGCTGACAAGAACTAACTACATGGAATCGACACTCATGATGCATGTGAAGATGCAGGTCGCGCGCGTGTGGTTCGAGGTGACCGAGGACACCGTAGACGAGTGCGACGGCCGGCGTGCACTACGGATCATCCTCACCGGTGTTCCACCTGAGATGCTGCGTGTGCTCGCCGCGAAGGACATAGCGAAGATGGCATGGAAGACCATCAAGACGATGCGGATGGGCAGCGAGCACGCCCGTGAAGCCAAGGCGCAGGTGCGCCGAAGGGAGTTTGAGGATCTCCGTTTCAAAGACGGGGAGTCCGTCGAGGATTTTGGGCTGCGGCTTTCTGGCCTTGTTGCCGATCTGGAGTTGTACGGCGACCCCGTCACCGAGCACAAGGCCGTCCAGAAGTTCCTCTGAGTGGTACCGCAGAGGTATCGCCCGATGGCCATGGCGATTGAGTCCTTGATCGATCTGAAAACCGTCCATTGAAGAGCTCGTTGGGCGTTTCTCTCCAGGTGAGGACCACTACGATCTCGACGACAGCGCGCAACACACCGCGCGCCTTCTGCTCACTCATGAGGAGTGGCTGGCCCATGAGAAGCTGGGCGGTGGCTCATCGTCCAATGGCGGCGGCGCCGGCAAGAACAAGCAGCCGGCCAAGAACAAGCCTCCCAGCGGAGGCAAACCCGCGGCCGGCAACGGCGGCGCTGGTGGATCCGGTGGATCGGGCGGAAAGAAGAAAGGGAAATGTCACTTATGTGGGAAACTTGGCCACTGGAAGAAAGACTTTTGGTCGTATCTGGAAAAACAAGGCCAGCAAGGGAAGAAGGAACAAGCCAATCTGGTGCGCAAAGGAGGCGACGAGCATGAGCAAGGCCTGCTCATGGCCATGGTCACCACCGGCACAACGGCTGAACCAGTGGCACCGCAGGCAGTTTTTCTCAATGAAGAAAAGATAATCCCCATGCCATCCCCTGACGGTCTATGGTATTTTGACACGGGTGCCAGAAGTCACATGATAGGAGAGAGGAGTATGTTTGCTAAGCTTGATGAGGGTGTGCATGGCAAGGTCAAATTTGGAGATGGGTCATATGTAGCAATCCGTGGCAGGGGATCCATTGTTGTCAAATGCCAGAGTGGCGAGCAGCGTGCCTTGACAGAGGTGTACTACATACCGAGCCTGCAAAGCAACATAATCTCTGTTGGTCAGTTGGACGAAGGTGGGTGTCAGATTGGGATTCAGAATGGTTTGATGACAGTACATGACCCAGCTCAACGCATACTAGCTCATGTCCGGCGATCAAGCACTTGTTTGTACACTGGCATGCTAACCATTGACACGCAGGTGTGTCTCATGACCAAAGTGGATGATGAGACTTGGAAGTGGCATGCTAAAATGGGGCATTTTCATTTCCGAGCGCCGTGTGCCATGTCTGCAAAAGGGATGGTCCGAGGTATGCCTGAGATAGCTCGCATCGAGCAGTATTGTGATGGTTGTGCACTAGGGAAACAGCATCGAGCCCCCTTTCCGCAGGCGAGTTCATACCGAGCAGAGCATGGTCTGGAGTTGGTGCATACAGATTTGTGTGGCCCAATCACGCCACCAACACCAAGAGGGAATAGATACTTCATTCTTGTTGTTCATGCCTACAACCGGTATGTGTGGATTGAGCTGCTCAAGTCTAAGGATGAGGCACACGCGTGTTTCAAAAGGATTGAGACCATGGCAGAAGCTGAAGGTAATTGTAAACTTCGAGCATTCAGGTCTGATCGCGGAGGGGAGTTCAACTCAACATAATTCCAAGAGTACTGCAGTGAGAGGGGCATGAAACACTACACCACGGCGCCTTACTCTCCCCAACAGAATGTTTTGGTGGAGAGGCGAATCAGTCTGTGGTAGAGATGGCAAGATGCCTGATGAAGAGCATGGCAGTACCTGCATATTTCTGGGGAGAGGCTGTCAAAACTGTAGTGTATCTGCTGGACAGAGCTCCCACCCGCAGACTCGAAGGCGTCACGCCGTATGAAGCATGGCACGGGCGCAAGCTGACAGTTCAGCATCTACAGACTTTTGGTTGCACAGTGCATGTCAAGATGTTGGGGCCGGGCATTAGAAAGCTCTCTGACCTCTCCAAGCCGACTATTTTCGTCGGGTATGAAGAGGGGGCGAAGTGCTACCGCATCTATGATCCTGATACAAAAAGGGTACAATTCATTCATGATGTGCTCTTCGAGGAAGGAAGGGCATGGAGCTTGGACGCGGTGACCGCGGCCCGGGTGCAGGCCACGCCAGGCATTTTCACTATGGTGTACACCACGATACCAGGTGTCAAGGAGCTGGACACCGGCGGTGCGCATGGTGGCTCGCCCACTACACCGCTGACCCCGAGGATACCACTTGGGACGCCAGAACTGGGAAAGAAGCCAGCTTCACCTATGGGGGAAATAGGCATGCCAAGTACAGAAGAGACTCTGGGAATGCCTGAAATCATGTGGGCCACCCCACCGTCATAGGACGAAAACTGGTGGGATGTGGATATGGCACCAATCAGGTACTGGCGCACATCATGCATCATGGATGCCACAGAAGAAGATGCTAAATATGAGTATCATGAGAGCTGTCTTCTCAGTGCCAAAGAGTCGTGCGACGTTGAAGAGGCTCTGGGTGATGCACCATGGAAGGCTGCGATGGTGGAGGGGATGCGTGGCATCAATGGGAACAAGACTTGGGAACTGTCAGACCTGCCTGCTGGCCAGAAATCCATCTTGCCGAAGTGGGTTTATAAAGTCAAGAGGGATCCTGCTGGCAACATCACCAAATAGAAGGCCCGTCTAGTGGCGAAGGGATACGTAGAGAAGCAAGGGGTGGACTATGAGGAAGCGTTCGCGCTTGTGGCAAGACTGGAGAGTGTGCGTGTTCTGCTTGCGCTTGCCACGCACCACCACTGAGAAGTTCACCATATGGATGTCAAATCGGCATTTCTAAATGGCAATCTCAGTGAGGAGGTGTATGTAGACTAGCCGCCCGGATTTGCTGCGCCAGGGGAAGAGCATCGTGTACTAAGGCTGCACCAGGCGCTCTACGGCCTCTATCAAGCACCGAGAGCCTGGTACGCAAAGCTTCACAATTCTCTTATCAATCTTGGGTTTGAGAGAAGTCCATTGGAACATGCAATCCACAGGCATGGAGATGAGTCCACTTTTATGCTAGTTGGAGTGTATGTGGATGACCTTGTCATTACCGGCACGGACAAAGGGCTAATCAGAGAGTTCAAGGATCAGATGAAGATGCTCTTCAAGATGAGTGACCTTGGATTACTTAGCTACTACTTAGGGATTCAGGTATCCCAAACAGAGGGTGAAATCACACTTCATCAGCGGAGTTATGCGGAGAAAATCCTAGAGTTAGCCGGCATGGAAGAGTGCAATAGTAGCAGCACTCCAATGGAGTGTCGTTTGAAGCTCAGGAAGGAGGATGAAGGCGAGTTGTTTGATCCCAAGCTGTACCACAGTGTGGGAGGCAGTCTTCGCTATCTTGTAAACACAAGACCTGACATCGCACATGCCGCGGGAATTGTAAGCATATTCATGGAGACCCCGAGCACTCATCATTGGGCAACCATGAAACAGATTCTCAGGTATATTCGAGGGAAGCTGGGCTACGGCTATCGTTATCAGGCCGGGTACGGCGAGGTGAAGCTTGTTGGCTATACAGATAGTGATCATGCCGGTGACACTGAGGACCGGAAGAGCACCTCCGGCAATGTATCTTTCCTTGGCAACAATCTTGTCACTTGGAGCTCGCAGAAGCAGAAGATAGTGGCTCTCTCTTCTTGCGAGGATGAGTACATCGCTGCGGCAGTGGAGGCGTGCCAAGGTGTGTGGCTCTCTCGTCTGATTAGTGAGATGCTCGGGAGGTCGCAGGCCAAGGTCAAGATGTTCGTGGACAATCAAGCTGCCATTGCTCTCAGTAAAAATCCAGTCCATCATGACAGGAGCAAGCATATTGACATCAAGTATCATTACATACGTGATTGTGTGGAGAAGGGTCAGGTGGAAGTGGATCACATTCGTACCGGGGAGCAAATTGCAGATGCACTGACGAAGGCATTGGGACACAACAATTTCATTGAAATATGGCAGAAGCTTGGGATGATCAAGATTGATTCAGGATGTTGAGCTTAAGGGGGTGAAATGTAGGCTCTAGCTAATCTCGTCGTCAGTTAGTTTGCTTGCTGTTAGAATAATAGATGCATGCCTGGTCTGTCAGGTGTTGCACATAGTCAGGTTCAGAGATGAGCTGCATGCACAGACTCACCGTTTTGTTTTGCTTTGATATTTTCTCCTGATCAGTTAGGCGCACGAAAGGCAGCTGTGGGATGGCGCAGCACAAGTGGATCGTGGGCAGATGATCAGGAGTTAGTTAGCCCAGTTGTTAGCCTATGTAATGGCCATACTTTTCAGAGAGAGGAATAACAGAAAAACGCTGTCGAGTTCGACTGCACAAAAATAGCAGTGTCTTCTTCCTCACATGTGTTCATATCTCTCGCTAGTTTTCTCCTCTCGATCGATTCGGCAATGACACCATGCCAATATTCTACAGCTTTTATATACTTTTGGCAACTTTTTATACTATTTTTGGGACTAACATATTGATCTAGTGCCCAGTGCCACTTCCTGTTTGTTGCATGTTTTCTATTTCATAGAAAATGCATATCAAACAGAGTCCTAATGGGATAAAAACCGACAGATATTTTATTGGAATATATGTGATTTTTGGGAATAAGAATCAACGTGAGACGATGCCCGAGGGGGCCACGAGGCAGGGGGCGCGCCCTAGGGGGTCAGGCACGCCCTGGGCTGTCGTGGCCACCCCGTAAGGCGGTTGGTGCCCTTCTTTCGCGGCAAGAAAGAAAATATCCGGATAGAGATCGTGTTAAAATTTCAGCCCAATCGAAGGTACGGATATCCGGGAATTTAAGAAATGGTGAAATTGCAGAATCCATAGCGAAGAAACAGAGAGAGACAGATCCAATCTCGGAGGGGCTCTCGCCCCTCCCACGCCATGGAGACCAAGGACCAGAAGGGAAACCCTTCTCCCATCTAGGGAGGAGGTCAAGGAAGAAGAAGAAGAAGGAGGGGGGCTCTCTCCCCCTCGCTTTCGGTGGTGCTGGAGTGCCACCGGGGGCCATCATCATCACCACAATCTTCACCAACAATTTCACCGCCATCATCACCAACTCTTCCTCCCTCTATGCAGCAGTGTAACCCCTCTTTTACCCTCTGTAATCTCTACTTAAACATGGTGCTCAACGGTATATATTATTTCCGAATGATGTATGGCTATCCTATGATGTTTGAGTAGATCCGTTTTGTCCTATGGGTTATTTGATGATCGTGATTGGTTTCAATTGCATGCTTTATTATTGGTGATGTCCTATGGTGCTCTCCGTGTCACACAAGCGTGAGGGATTCCTGCTGTAGGGTTTGCAATATGTTCATGATTTGCTTATGGTGGGTGGCGTGAGTGACAGAAGCACAAACCCGAGTAAGTAGGTTGTTTGCATATGGGATAAAGAGGACTTGATACTTTAATGCTATGGTTGGGTTTTACCTTAATGATCTTTAGTAGTTGCGGATGCTTGCTAGAGTTCCAATCATAAGTGCATATGATCCAAGTAGAGAAAGTATGTTATCTTATGCCTCTCCCTCAAATAAAATTGCAATAATGATTACCGGTCTAGTTATCGAGTGCCTAGGGAAAAATAACTTTCTCGTAACAAAAATCTCTTTACTAAAACTAAGTTAGTTGTGTCTTTATCTAAACAGCCCCTACTTTTTATTTACGTAATCTTTATTATCTTGCAAACCTATCCTACAACACCTACAAAGTACTTCTAGTTTCATACTTGTTCTAGGTAAAGCGAACATCAAGCGTGCCTAGAGTTGTATCGGTGGTCGATAGAACTTGAGGGAATATTTGTTCTACTTTTAGCTCCTCATTAGGTTTGATACTCTTACTTATCGAAAATTATTGCGATCCCCTATACTTGTGCGTTATCAAGACCTTTTTATGGCTCCATTGCCGGGGAGCAATAGCGTCGGGTGAATATTCTCGTGTGTGCTTGCTTGCTTTATCAGTAACTAATTTTTATTTGCTGTTCTTAGTTGTTCTTTATCTTTAGTTATGGATATGGAACACGAAATATCAAAAAAATAGGTGTAATTGCTGCTCATGGAAATGGGGAACCTGCTAAAACCATCGATGCTTGTTATGTCACAGATATTATGTACTACTTTCATAATCTTGAGAAAACCCCATTCAGTTTGGTAATGGGAGACACGTTGGATCAACGTGAATACTTTAGGGATTATCGCTTGACTCAAAAAGGGAAACTATTATGGGATCAAATTTATATGTTGAAGTGGTATGCTAGGCAACTATGCTTGAGATATGATTATACTTCTTGCTCTAGGATGAAGGCTCCACACCTTCCCTTTTCATGCAAATTTAATGATAATGAAACCTTGACTTCCAATGCTAGAGGTATATTTGATTACTGTGATGTGGAATAAATAGAAGAATTTGTTGCTTTTAAGGGTGCTTATGAAATTGAATCTTTGTTTGAAAAGTATGAAGCTTTTGATGATGATGTTTATAGGCCTAAATTATTTGCTATATTGAAATATTGCTATGAGAATTATGAATGCAATTCCTATATTGATGCACTTATTGAAAAATTCTCCGTTCTCCAAGAAGAAACTAATATTTTGCTGGAGTCTATGGAAGAAGAAATTGATGAAACTGTGAGCTCATTGGATGAAAAAGATGATGAGGAGAGTGAAGAACAAAAGGAAGAAGAGCGGATTAGCTACCTATGCCCACCTTCTAATGAGAGTAACTCTTCAACTCATACATTGTATAATTTCCCTTCATGCTTACCGAAGGATGATTGCTATGATGATTGTTATGATCCCATTGATTCTCTTAAAATAACCCTTTTTGATGATGCTTGCTATGCTTGTGGCCAAGATGCCAATATGAATTATGCTTATGGAGATGAACTTGCTATAGTTCCTTATGTTAAACATGAAATTGTTGCTATTTCACCCACACATGATAGTCCTATTATCTTTTTGAATTCTCCAAACTACACTATATCGGAGAAGTTTGTGCTTATTAAGGATTATATTGATGGTTTGCCTTTTACTACTACACATGATGATTTTCATGAGTATAATATGCTTGTGCTTGCTGCTCCTACTTGCAATTATTATGAGAGAGGAACTATATCTCCACCTCTCTATGTTTCCAACACGATAAAATTGCAAGAAACTGTTTATACTATGCATTGGCCTTTACTTTGTGTGCATGAATTGTTCTTTTATGAATGCCGATGCATAGGAAGAGAGTTAGACTTCGTAATTACATGATATATGTTGCTTTGTGCTCACTACTAAATTACAAATCATTGCTAATTAAAATTGGCTTTGATATACCTTGGGATCCGGGTGGATTCACTACTTGAGCACTATATGCCTAGCTTAATGGCTTTAAAGAAAGTGCTGCTAGGGAGCCAACCTGGAAGTTTTAGAGAGTAATTTATTTCTGTTGTGTGATTTTATAAGGTTTAAATATAAAAATAATGTGCCAAGGTTTGCCTTTAGGATGTTTAGATTGCTTGTTGGTTTGTACGGTGCAGGACAAGAACTTTGGCTGTAGTGCGCGATTTTGCATTTTTTACTGGAACGTCAAATGGTTTTGTTTATTTTTGCACTGACTTTATATACAGATTATTTATTTTTACTAATTTTTGTAGAATATTTGGAGTACCAGAGGTATGGTGAATGTTCAGATTATTATAGACTGTTCTGTTTTAGACAGATTCTGTTTTTTGATGCATAGTTTGCTTGTTCTGATGAAACTATCGATTTATATCAGTGGATTAGGCAATGAAAAAGTCATATTACAGTAGCTACAATGCAAAAACAAAATATTAATTGGTTTGCAACAGTACTTAGAGTAGTGATTTTCTTTATTATACTAACAGATCTTACCGAGTTTTCTGTTGAGGTTTTGTGTGGATGAAGTGTTCGATAATCGAGAAGGTCTCGATGTGAGAAGAAGGAAGAGAGGCAAGAGGTCAAGCTTGGGGATGCCCGAGGCACCCCAAGTAAATATTCAAGGAGACTCAAGCGTCTAAGCTTGGGGATGCCCCGGAAGGCATCCCATCTTTATTCGACAAGTATCGGTATGTTTTCGGATTCATTTCGTTCATGCGATATGTGCAATCTTAGTGCGGCATTTGCTTTTAGTTTTCACTTTTATTTTGTGCACCATACTGGTGTGAGATAGTCCTTGGTTGATTTATAGAATGCTCATTGCACTTCACTTATATTCTTTGAGTATGGCTTTATAGAATGCTTCATGTGCTTCACTTATATCATTTGAAGTTTGGATTGCTTGTTTCTCTTCACATAGAAAACCGCCATTTGTAGAATGCTCTTTTGCTTCACTTATATTTGTTAGAGAGTAGGCATATCTTTTTTAGAAAGAATTCAACTCTCTTGCTTCACTTATATCTATTTAGGGAGATGACATGAATTGGTCATTCACATGGTTAGTCATAAAATCATACATAAAACTAGTAGATCACTGAATATGATATGTTTTATTCCTTGCAATAGTTTTGCGATATAAATATGGTGATATTAGGGTCATGCTGGTGGGTAGTTGTGGATTGTAGAAATACTTGTGTTGAAGTTTGTGATTCCCGTAGCATGCATGTATGGTGAACCGTTATGTGATGAAGACGGAGCATGATTTATTTATTGATTATCTTCCTTATGAGTGGCGGTCGGGGACGAGCGATGGTCTTTTCCTACCAATCTATCCCCCTAGGAGCATGCGCGTAGTACTTTGTTTCAATAGCTAATAGACTTTTGCAATAAGTATGTGAGTTCTATATGACTAATGTTGAGTCCATGGATTATACGCGCTCCCACCCTTCCATCATTGCTGGCCTCTTCAGTATCGTGCATTGCCCTTTCTCACCTCGACAGTTGGTGCAAGCTTCGCCGGTGAATAAAAACCTCGTGATATGATACACTCTATCACACATAAGCCTCCTTTTATCTTCCCCAAAACAGCCACCATACCTACCTATTATGGCATTTCCATAGCCACTCCGAGATATATTGCCATGCAACTTCCATCATCATCATCATATACATGACTAGAGCATTCATTGTTATATTGCTTTGCATGATCGTAAGATAGCTAGCATGATATTTTCATGGCTTGTCCGTTTTTTGATATCTCTGCTATGCTAGATCATCGCACATCCTGGTACACTGCCAGAGGCATTAATGTAGAGTCATATCTTTGTTCTAGTATCGAGTTGTAATATTGAGTTGTAAGTAAATAAAAGTGTGATGATCATCATTATTAGAATATTGTCCCATGTGAGGTTATCAAAATAAAAGAGGCCAAAGAAGCCCTCCAAAAAATAGGAAAAAATAAATAAAAAAATAAAAAATGAGAGAAAAAGAGAGAAGGGGCAATGTTACTATCCTTTTACCACACTCGTGCTTCATAGTAGCACCATGTTCTTCATATAGAGAGTCTCTTGAGTTATCACTTTCATATACTAGTGGGAATTTTCATTATAGAACTTGGCTTGTATATTCCAATGATGGGCTTCCTCAAATGCCCGAGGTCTTCATGAGCAAGCAAGTTGGATGCACACCCACTTAGTTTCTAGTTTGAGCTTTCCTACACTTATAGCTCTTAGTGCATTCGTTGCATGGCAATCCCTACTCCTCGCATTGACATCAATCGATGGGCACCTCCATAGCCCATTGATTCGCCGCGTTGATGTAAGACTTTCAGCCTTTTTGTCTTCTCCACACAACCTCCACCATCATATTCTATTCCACCTATAGTGATATATCCATGGCTCACGCTCATGTATTGCATGAAAATTGAAAAGGTTTGAGAACGTCAAAAGTATGAAACAATTGCTTGGCTTGTCATCGGTGTTGTGCATGATCTGAATATTTTGTGCGGTGAAGATGGAGTATAGCCAGACCATATGATTTTGTAGGGATAACTTTCTTTGGCCATGTTATTTTGAAAAGACATGATTCCTTTATTAGTATGCTTGAAGTATTATTGTCTTAATGTCAAATGATAGACTATTGCTTTGAATCACTCGTGTCTTAATATTCATGCCATGATTAGATTACATGATCAAGATTATGCTGGGTAGCATTCCACATCAAAAATTATCCTTTTTATCATTTACCTACTCGAGAAAGAGCAGGAATTAAGCTTGGGGATGCTGATACGTCTCCGTCGTATCTATTATTTCTTATTGTTCCATGCCAATATTCTATAACTTTCATATACTTTTGGCAACTTTTTATACTATTTTTGGGACTAACATATTGATCCAGTGCCCAGTGCCAGTTCCTGTTTGTTGCATGTTTTTTGTTTTGCAGAAAATCCATATCAAACAGAGTCCAAACTGGATAAAAACCGACGGAGATTTTGTTTGGAATATATGTGATTTTTGGGAGTAATAATCAACGTGAGACGATGCCCGAGGGGGCCACGAGGCAAGGGGGGCACCCCATGGGGTCAGGCACGCCCTGGGCCCTCGTGACCACCCCGTAAGGTGGTTGGTGCCCTGGTTTCGCCGCAAGAAAGACTATATCCGGATAGAAAACGTGTTAAAATTTCAGCCCAATCGGAGCTACGGATCTCCGGGAATTTAAGAAACAGTGCAAGGGCAGAATTCGTAGCGCAGAAACAGAGAGAGACAGTGAGAAAGATCCAATCTCGGAGGGGCTCTCGCCCCTCCCACGGCATGGAGATCAACGAACAGAGGGGAAACCGTTCTCCCATCTAGGGAGGAGTTCAAGGAAGAAGGAGGAGGGGGGCTCTCTCCCCCTCGCTTCCGGTGGTGCCGGAGTGCCACTGGGGGCCATCATCATCACCACAATCTTCACCAACAACTTCACCGCCATCATCACCAACTCTTCCCCCCTCTATGCAGCGGTGTAACCCCTCTTTTACCCTATGTAATCTCTACTTAAACATGGTGCTCAACGCTATATATTATTTCCCAATGATGTATGTCTATCCTATGATGTTTGAGTAGATCCGTTTTGTCCTATGGGTTATTTGATGATCGTGATTGGTTTTAGTTGCATGTTTTATTATTGGTGCTGTCCTATGGTGCTCTCCGTGTCGCACAAGCGTCAGGGATTCCCGCTGTAGGGTTTGCAATATGTTCATGATTTGCTTATGGTGGGTGGCGTGAGTGACAGAAGCACAGACCCGAGGAAGTAGGTTGTTTGCATATG
Source organism: Triticum monococcum (assembly GCA_034509565.1). Classification (NCBI taxonomy): domain Eukaryota; kingdom Viridiplantae; phylum Streptophyta; class Magnoliopsida; order Poales; family Poaceae; genus Triticum; species Triticum monococcum. The sequence goes on along the minus strand of CM067845.1, from coordinate 86,696,232 downwards.
GGATAAAGAGGACTTGATACTTTAATGCTATGGTTCGGTTTTACCTTAATGATCTTTAGTAGTTGCAGATGCTTGCTAGAGTTCTAATCATAAGTGCATATGATCCAAGTTGAGGAAGTATGTTAGCTTATGCCTCTCCCTCAAATAAAATTGCAATAATGATTCCCGGTCTAGTTATCGATTGCCTAGGGACAAATAACTTTCTCGTAACAAAAAGCAATTTATTAAACTAAGTTAGTTGTGTCTTTTTCTAAAGAGCCCCTACTTTTTATTTATGTAATCTTTATTATCTTGAAAACCTATCCATCAACACCTAGAAAGTACTTCTAGTTTCATACTTGTTCTAGGTAAAGCGAACATCAAGCATGCGTAGAGTTGTATCGGTGGTCGATAGAACTTGAGGGAATATTTGTTCTACTTTTAGCTCCTCGTTGGGTTCGACACTCTTACTTATCGAAAACTGTTGCGATCCCCTATACTTGTGGCTTACCGGGGCTGTGGTGTGCTCCTCAGTACAGAGGGAGCGCTCCGTGTTTCCATTGACTGTTATAACACCGCGTGGTCCGGGCATCTTTAGTTTGAGATATGTGTAATGCGGGATCGCACTGAAGCGAGAGAACGTGGTTCGTCCAAGCAATGCATGATAGCTGCTACGGAAGGGGACGATGTCGAAAATCAAGTCCTCAATTCGGAAGTTGTCCGGCGAACCGAAGACAACTTCCATTCTGATTGAGCCCATGCAATGGGCCTCTACACCGGGTACTACTCCTTTAAAGGTAGTTTGGTGGGTTAAATTCTTGATGAATCAATACCCATTTTGCGGACCGTGTCCTGATAGAGCAGGTTAAGGCTGCTGCGGCCGTCCATGAGGACCCGTGTAAGGTGGAATCCGTCGATAATTGTCGGATGGTCTCTCCCGATCGAAAGTGATCGGATAGGATGAACATGGATTGAATTTTGGGGCGACTGTCTCTATCGCATAGACATCCCTTAGAGTGCGCTTGCGCTTTTGCTTGGGGATGTGAGAAGTCTATATCATATTCATCGTTTTGACCTCGAGGGGAAATTTCTTCTGTCCTCCGGTGTTCGATGGGTGAGGCTCATTGTCGTCGTACTCACTGGGTGACCCCTTCTCCTTATGTCCGGTGTTTAGCTTACCGGCTTGTTTAAAGACCCAACAGCTTCTGTTGGTATGGTTGGCAGGCTTATCGGGGGTGCCGTGAATTTGGCAAGGTCGATCGAGTATTCCATCTAGGCTAGATGAGCCGTCTTTATTTCTTTGAAATGGCTTATTCCATTGACCGGATTTGGAGCCACTAAATCCGGCATTCACTTCCGTGTCTTCGGTATTATTGTTGTTACTTTAACGCTTGTGTTTGTTGCGACAGGGCATGTCACTGCCGTTTCTGGTTTCCGAAGTACCAGGGTCGCTGGTGCCGTTGTTGCTACGGGCTAACCAGCTATCCTCTCCCACGCAAAAGCGGGTCATGAGTGCTGTAAGTACTGCATGGAGTTTGGCTTCTCTTGGCCGAGGTGTCGGGTGAGCCATTCGTCATGGATGCTATGTTTAAAGGCCGCTAGGGCTTCAGTGTCCGGACAGTCGACGATTTGGTTCTTTTTGATTAAGAACCTTGTCCAGAATTTTCCGGCTGACTCTACGAGTTGCTGGACTACGTGACTAAGGTCATCGGCGTCCGGGGGCCATACACAGGTAATTTGGAAGTTGTCTCTAAAGGCATCTTCCCAGCTGCCAATAGAATTTTCTAGGAGGCTATTTAACCAGTGCCGAGCTGGTCCCTTAAGCTTTAGGGGGATGTATTTGGGTGCATGTAGATCGTCACCGCGGGCCATGTGAATGTGGAGAAGAAAATCTTCAATCCACACAGTGGGATCTGTTGTACTATCGTATGATTCAATGTTCACAGGTTTGAACCCTTCTGGGAACTGGTGCTCCATTACCTCATCGGTGAAGCATAGGGGGTGTGCGGCGCCTCTATACCAGTGACATCGTGGCATAATTCGGACGAGGGCCGTATGCGGTGTTTGGCCCGTGCGAGGTTGTGTCTGTCCCGTCAAGTCTGAAGGACGCCCTCACGCATTGGAGTACGGCCCCTCTATCCGTAGATTGATCTTGTCAGACCGGCTCTATTGTCCAAGTCCTTGTGTAAGTCATAGGTATAGCCCGGGGCCGTTACCACCTTGCCTCGAGGGCGGGGTGGCGCGGGCTGGTGTTCGGCATGGGTGGCTGGTCTATCCCGTCCACATGGTGGTCGATCGGGCTTGTCAGCAGTTCTATGCTTTAATAGTGTGGGGTCAAGAGTCTCGTCATCAAATTGAGGCAGTAGTTGTGCTTCGGGTAACTCTTAGTTGGGCATTCGAGGTCGTATTCCTCTACAGCTAGGACATTAGTCCATCTGTCATTGAGTAGATCCTGATCAGCTCGAAGCTGCTGCTGCTTCTTTTTCAGGCTTCTTGCAGTGGCGATTAACCGGCGTTTGAAGCGCTCTTCTTCGAGGGGTTCCTCTAGCACAATGAAATCTTCATTGCCGGGGCTCGTATCCTCTTCGGAGTTCGGTAGGTAGTTACTGTCCTCCGAGTCCTCGTTCTCGACAAGATCATCGGGGTTTACTTGCCCATCCTCCCAATCATCCTGTTCGGATGTTGGCTCTACAGGGGCTTCGGGGTCTTCAGCATTCTCTAGAGTGCTATCGTCTCCGGTGCCGATATTGTAGTCTTTGTGGCGGCGCGATTTTGAGCAGCACCGCCGATGTCGACGCTTTGGAGGGGCTTCGGTAGGCTTGTCCTCATCCGGATCCTTCTTGCTGTCGTCGATCTCCTTGGGTGTGTCCACCATCTATACGTCGTATGTGTAAGTGGTCGTCCATCGTCCGGTAAACGGAGGGTCTTGGCCTTGTTCGTCTCCGGCATTTTCGTCCATACCATCGATGTCTTTGGAGGCGTAGTCCAGCATGTCGGTTAGGTCTTCGACAGTGGCTATGAAGTGGGTGGTGGGTGGGACATAAAATTCCCTACTCTCAGCCCCTAGTCCGGGTTGGGCATAGTTCGGAAGCGATCCTTCCGTAATGGCGAGTGATCGCATCAAGTCTAGAGCCTCGTTCAAAAACGAGGTTTGGGCAGAGGAAAGAGAGGCCGCGGGGCTGTCCTGGGTTAGAGCCTCATGGTCTCACCTACTTAACACGGACCCTAAGAGTTTGGACTTGAAGTCCGACGGAGTTGGGTTTGTCATTGGGTTTGCCACCGACGCCGTCCCCTCCGGATCTCCGGTAGCAAATTCCATAGTTGCAGAGAGTCTTGCGGGCTCTAAACTCCCGTCTTCGGACCTGACAACCCGTTCTGGATCTAAGGCCGGAGCGGCAATTGGGGCCGCGAACCCCTCGAAGATCAAGTCTCCTCGGATGTCAGCGACATAGTTTAGGTTCCCAAAAATGATCTGATGACTAGGGGCGTAGCTGTCGATCTGCTCGAGGTGGCCAATCGAGTTGGCACACAGTGCAAAGCCACCGAATATGAAAATTTGGCCCGAGGGGGGGGGGTCTCCCCCGAAACAGCATCATTATTGATCAAAAGAGCCATCGAATCCTTTGTCGACAGCACAGAGGAACTCTCAATGAAAGCACCAATGTCAGTGTCAAAACCGGCAGATCTCGGGTAGGGGGTCCCAAATTGTGCATCTAATGATCGAAGGTAACAGGAGGCAAGGAACACGATGTTTACCGAGGTTCGGGCCCTCTTAATGGAGGTAAAACCCTATGTCCTGGGGGGTCTCCCTCTTAATGGAGTATAGGGGTTACAAGAGTTGATCTACCTCGAGATCGTAATTGCTAAGCCCTATATCTCTAGCCTGTATGATTATGACTTCCTCTATGGACTAAACCCTCTGGTTTATATAGATAGCGGAGGGGGCTAGGGTTTGTATAGAGTCGGTTTACAGAGAAACGAATCTTCATATCCAAACGGCAAGCTTGCCTTTCACACCAAGGAGAGTCCCATTCGGACTCGGGGGGAAGCCTTCTATCTTGTATCTTCACGGCCCGCCAGTCTGGCCCACGTCACATAGCCTGGACGCCCGAGGACCCCCTAATCCAGGACTCCCTCACTTAGTAACATACATATCATTCACTATTCATCCAACATATTGTCAGGACCCCGATTGCAGGTCACACTGATCTAGCCTGTAACACCTCATATCACTATGCGGCCTCACGCATGGTATTCCCACGGGTGTCACCTTACCATGGCCCGGGACCATTTGCGCCTTTTGGCTCACGTATATGATAGTGTCGCTTGCATCCATATGACAGAGAACCCGGGCCGACATGGCTAGTCATGAACCCAAAGCGGCACAAACTTACGGGGACAGGCATACATGAATCAACATCGAGCATGTCGGTCAGCAGTGTGTGAATCCGGGCAGTAGCACTGGGCTAACAGGATTCCAGGAACCCGGGCTGTAGCAGGCTAGGCAGGACTCCAGATGTCACCGCGTGACATCTTCCCAAAGGGATAGACACAACAACGAAGTGAAACACATGCCGGCCAGTCAAGTGTTCTAGAGCAGTAGTGCTGGGCTAACAGGACTCCGGTGAACCGGTCTGTAGCGGACTACTATGGCTCATGGAAGCACTAGACTACATTTCCCCATAAGAGAGGCTGCCAAGGATAAACAACTAGATTGCCGGATCCCACACATACCAAGCATTTCAATCATTCACACAATATGCTCGATATGTGTAAATACAACATGGCTTCACAACAAAACTCTACAACTCAAGTACTTTATTTAAAGGCTCCGTAGAGCCATACATAACATGTTCATACAGGTAGGGGTCACATGACCCGACACTCAAGTCATACAAACATACAAGCACATGCGGAAGCAAACTAGTGTGAGTACAGACACTAGAAAGAAAGAAGGCTTGACGAAGCTTGTCTATCTACATAGGGCCCTCCATGGCTCGGAATCACCACCTGGGTGGCAAGTCACTCATCGAAGTCGAGGTCTACGTAAAACCCATCGCAGTGGGCGGTGCTGTTGTCTGAAAAATTAATTAAAGAAACATGAGTACAAAGGTACTCGGCAAGTCTTACAACAGATCCTACTATACATGTTCATTCTCAAGAAGGTAGTGGAGTTATAGCAGCAAGCTAGCTTTGACTCTTGGCTAAGCTATCCTACTAGACACCACTTGTAAAATAGTTTTCGCACACGAGTCCACTAATCACCATCACAATACTCCACCGTGGATCCTCCCTCGTCATCCTACGAGAGGGCCATCCGTGGTACTCACACTTATCTTGAGTCTTTTAGTAGTAACCATTAACTTGTCTATGAACTTCATAAGAGACCAAGTAGTCCTTTACCGTGGACGCGGCTATTCGAATAGTTTTATACCCTGCAGGGGTGTACTTCTTCACACATGCTTTCACCACTTATCGGCGCTACATGACATGTACTCGGCAACCTTCAAGCGGAAGCCCAGTGAGGGTGTCGGCCATGACCTGACTAAACACGCGAGTCCCAAGTCCAGGTTTATCGCCTATTCGGGTTCCATCCACAAGGAAATCCGGCCAGGGTGTCCTCAACAGCCCCAAACGATGTGTGCAGGGTTCCCGAGACACCAAACGGGTGACTCGATACACCGTGCCACGAGCCTACCGCCTCACATCCCACCCCTAAGGTCAGCGCTGCGCATGGCCTCCAGCATACTACAAACACCAGAAACTACTTGCAACTTCTGGACAGAGGACAAGAGTGGTTAATAAGTTGAGAGGGTCCATTGGTTTCGGGCCCAACGCGTGGTAGTAGTTGATCTTAAACCACGCATACAGATCTCAGTTCTTAAGGATAGCCTCAATGAAACAACCCACCATGTACTCCTACATGGCCTCTCATCGATACCTTTACCAAATCATGTTCAACACCTCACTCTCATTTGCAACACAACCATTCACTCTAGTTCATCACCCCGATGAGCCAGATCTGACACGACTGTAAGCATAGCAAGCACAGCATGGTAGGAAACACAAACATGGCTCAATCAACTCCTACACATGCTAGTGGGTTTCATCTAGTTACTGTGGCAATGAAAGGTCATGAAGAGGAAGTGGGTTCAACTATTGCAACATACAGTAGTTTGAAACGCGTTGTCTTAATGTAGTAAACGAGAGCAGAAGCGAGAAGATGGGTTTGTATCGAAATGATCAATGGGGTTGCTTGCCTGACAGAGTGGTAGTGGGATACTGCCCTTCAGTTGGATACTCGTGAATATCCTCGGAGGCAGAACCTACCATGAAGAACACATCGAAACACAATCACCACATGGCAATATGCAACAATATGATGCATGCAATGACATGGCAAAATGAGTGTGTTTTGGCTAATGCATTGTTAAACATGTTGGTTTGAGTCTATTTGAATTAAAGATTCAAATGAAAGCTCATGTTATTAAGTCATATAAGTGCATTAGCTTGTTTCACTTAAACAACAAGTTTAAAGTGTTCTGTCATGCATGAAACCATTACAGATGGAAATATTGAATTTTTTAATCAAATTTCATATATAAATCTTTGCATTTGGATTTACAGATTAATTTCTATGAATGTTTGAAGTTTGTAGTATTTTCTGGAATTTCCTGTATAAAAGTAAATCCAGAAAATACTTATTGCGTCAGCAGTGCGTCATGGTGACGTCAGCGGTCAACGGAGCCGGTCCAGGTCAAACTGACCAGTGGGTCCCGTCTGTCAGTAGTTAGTTAAACTAACTAAGTTTAGTTAGCGCTAAACCTGGGTTAATTAGCAGGGCGGGCCCCACTTGTCATAGACCCAAGGGGTCAAACTAGACCCACCCGAGGTCAAACTGGGTCAGCGGGGTCAAACTCGCCGGTGTTTAGCCGCCGGCGAGGCCAGACGCGGCGGGGCGATGGGGGTTTCCTCCTCTGGTGACCAAATGGACGGCAGAGGGCATCTATGTGACGCGGGGAGTGAGCCGCGTCGAGTAGTGGTGGTGGTTGGGCTCGGGGCCGCCGGTAACAATGCCGGCGACGAGCGTGGCGGTGGCCGGAGCTCGGGTGAGCTCGGGCTTGTTGCTAGGGAGCACGGCAAGGGGCATGCGGTGGTGCTACGGGTTCCTGGCGATGCGGTGGTTGTAGTGGATAAGGTGGTGTGTCCGTTGGGTGGCCGGAGCATTGTCGGTGATGAGCTCGGCGGCGGCGCATTGCGGTGAAGGATGGGGAGGTGGCTAAGCGCACTGCGATCACGATGGAGCAGACGGCGAGGTCGTGGACGAGCTGGTGTAGTGGGGACGGCAAAAGGGATCTCTGGCGGTGGCGGAGTCAGGCATCGTTGAGTGGCTTCGGGGCAAACGAGCGCTCGGGGCTCGGCCTACTCGAAGGAGAGGAGGGCGGTGGAGCTTTTGGACACGGTGGCGCGGCACGGGGAAGACAGAGAGCGCGTCTACGTCGGCGATGCGGCGGCAGGTGCATCGCCCATGGCAGGAGAGGGCAAGGGAGAGAGGCACAGGGAGAATGGATGTGTCCAGGGGTTCGGGGCGACGATGTGGGGCTCGCCCAGGTGTCCACGGGCGTGGGCGGCAAGCAGGTGGCGCGGTGGCAAGCTCCCGCGCGCCGGTGTCACCTCCTGCCTGCCTGCCTAGCGGGAGGACGCAGCTGGCTGGCACGGGCCAGCACAGTGCTAGGCCGCCAGGTGGGCCGGGTGGTGGGTTGCGGCCAGGTTAATTGGTTTTCCTTTATTTTCTGTTTTCTTTATTTCTGCAAGTTTGTGCCATTTCTGAAAATACCTAGGCATCTCCAAAATATACCAAACTGCACATGCTCACTGTATGGAACATATCCAACATGGAACATTCCAGTTTGGGATTATTTGGACATTTAAAATATTTACTAGCATTTAAATGCCCAAATGCAAGTTACATATGATTTAATTCAATGATCTTGTAATGGCCTAGAAAATTGTGAACCCATTTTGTCAGAGGTTCTAACCCAAGACAAAAAGGGTGGACTTTTCAGAAGGGCATTTCAGGTTCATTGAAAATGATTTTAGTAAACCTTAGTTGTTTTCACGGGGTGCTGGGGGTTCTGTCATCCCCATTTCAAATTTTTGGAAAAGTAAACATGATGCAACACTCTAATGCATGAACTAGCTAGGATGTGACACATATCCTTCTTAAAAGGTGGAAAGGTATTATTTATTCAGAACATGGCAGAAGAATATATAGTGCGCATAAATTGGTAAATAGAATTTGTTACTGCCTAGGAACGGAGTCAGAACATGAAATCACAATTAGTTGCTTAAATAAAGATCAATTAGTCAGAAAAATTCCCCGATTTTGCTAAGTAATATGACAGCATGGAGAAAGTTGAAAGGACACTATCCTCGATCAGACTTTGATTGGCTGATGACGTTAGGGAAGTAAACATCCATGTTAATTAGACCAGGCTGTGGTGCACGCACTAGAATTTTATTGCTAGCTTTCAGTTGATAACACTTAGACATTTTTCTCCAAAGGTCCGCATTAAAATATGAGTGACCATCTTTATCAAGTTTTACGCTAATCTTCATTGTAAATCCAAAGGTCCGCGTGGCTGGGGTTTCCGCCAATCATAACGCAACACACAATAGGCTCAGCGCACACTATTTTCGGAAGCGACGGAGATGAACCGTGTGCAATAATGAACGAGCAAAATTGTAAGGGAAGCCAAATTTCTGTTCTTGTTTGTCGTTGAGCTCTTGAATACCACCGCACTGTACGGCTGCCCGCCCCCTTCGTCCCAGAGCTCTCTCCAGGTGGCGTCAATGGCACCGCGGCGCACAGTAGCTGGGAAGGAAGCGATGGCATCCTACCGCGCCACATCCCTCGCCGCCCGCGACCGCACACATGGTAAGTAAGTGATGGCATCTTGCCACATCGAGTTCATCGCCGTCGGCGGCCACACAGTAACATGGGCGGATTTGAGGCTGCCATGGCCGATTGGGTGGTGGATCTAGAGGCGGCCAAAGCCGCACAGAAGGAGCGGAAAAGGCAGAAAGCAGTCAAGAAAAGAGAGTCCCGCCACCGCAAGAAAGAAGAGGCCGCATGCCGTGGTGAGGAGAGCTTGGCGGAGATCGAAGCACGGTGGGCTGCCGCCTACAAGGCCGGGAAGGAGAACGCCGGTGTTTGGCCAGCATGCCCCGATGGCAGCATGTGAGAAGTAATTTAAGTTTGTAATATTAGAGCAAATTACCTGTAATACTTTATGGTTCTAGTACAAACGTACAATGTGGGTAAGAGCATCCTTTGAGGGCTTTGAGCGTTTATTAGCATGTGTGCCCGTGTGCATTTTTCTGCGTTAATCGTTAGAAGATCACAAAACACACGGTGTCTATGTTGTACCCGTCTGCGTTTTTTTGTGTTAATGATCCATAAGTCAGTTACCTGTGCGATGTTTCCTAATAAACCAGCATACCATTGATCGAAAAAAAAACAACTACATGTGTACATTTTTTTGGAGACGGGATCTACCAATTTCTGTTTTCTTGCACACGAGTATTTTTCGCGCTTCATCTGCGTTGTGTGTTTCCCTCGCCCAAGTTTCAAGTTTCGCAGCGAAATTTCATTAGGTGCGTGATTTCAGAATTTATTCCTCTAACCACATCCCCACCCATCAAATTTCCTTAGTATCTCCCCCCTGCGCCTTCACCTATCAGCATCTCAAACCGCCGCCTCGCAACCACATCTACGTTCTGCTCGGATCCAGTCAGGTAACCCACCGATCTCTATCATGGCCCCGGCCTGATTGCTTAAATGGCACCTGCGAAACATCCTCATGCCTCCAAATTTCCCACCGCCAGGAGCTGATGGTGGTCCATGGCATGATGGCCACTGTGCGTGTTGACCGGAGGAACACCTCGCCTCCGCCGCCGATGACATGGTGCAGGCTCTGGCCCATATGAAGTGCCCCAACGACTATCCCCGGGACTTAACAGGTAAGATCTGACTAGCTAAATCTTACCAATACCACTTGCAACGGCTATGATTTGTACAGTTGATGTATTAAGCATGTTCATGCCTTTTTTATTTTAGTACTGCACACTGTGTGATGTTCAAATATTACCGTGTCTAGCTCAATTTCACCAATACCAGCAACAAACTTACAATCATGACTCACGATATCACTAGAGATGCTGCCCATTTGCTATTTTTAGTGGATGCTAACCCTGTTGTACTTAACATGCATGTCCATGTACTTACGCAGGGTCATAACAGCCGATGATGTTGTTTGTTGTCGAGGTTAGCTACATCACATGTCTTACAGTATTTCACATCATGTGTGTAATTGCAGTTTAACTTCTACCATTTACTGGTTGCCTGTACATACACATGTCAGTGGCACTGATCCATGCTTCGACCTGGAGGAACAACTCGCCTCCGCCGCCGTTGACTTTGGGCGGGATCTGGCCAAGATGAAGTGCCCCAGCAACTACCTCTCGGGACTTACCAAGTATGTACTCACCAGTTTTGTACGGTCGATGTATTAAGCATGTTCTAGTAAACATTCCTAACATGTTTTAGCTACTTTCCCTACCTTTTTATAAACATCTGGGCCATTCTCTGCGCTGGCAGCACCTGCCTTGTCATGTTTAACTATGTCAATTGCCTTTTTATGGGTACAGGTTTCAATGGCTATTAAGCCTGTTGCAATTAACAGTTGAATCCATTTTTAAATAGTTGTATTTGAATGGATACAAACTTACAAAACATGACTTAGGATGTTGTTAAGCCTGTTGCAATTAACAATTGTATCTATTTTTTAATCCGTCCCTTTGCTACCATGCTACTCTCTGGAATGAAGATATACTAGAGATGCTGCCCATTTGCTATTTTTTGTGGATGCTAACCCTGTTGTACTTAACATGCTTGTCCATGTACTTACGTAGGGTCATAACGGCCGATGCTGTTGTTTGCCATCGAGGTTAGCTGCATCCCATGTCTTACAGTATTTCACATCATTTGTGCAATTGCATTTTAACTTCTACCATTTACGATTTGCCTGTAGGTACACATGTCAGTGGCACTGATCCATGCTTCGACCCGGAGGAACAGCTCACCTCCGCCGCAGCTGACTTTGGGCAGGCTCTGGCCAAGGTGAAATGCCCCAGCAACTACCTCTTAGGACTCAGCAAGTATGTACTCACCAGTTCAATATTACCAATACCAGTTGCAATTAATGGCTATGTTTTGTACGGTCGATGTATTAAGCATGTTGTAGTAAACATGCCTAACACGTTTTAGCTATTTTCCCTACCTTTTTAAAGACAACTAGGTCATTATCTGCTCTGGCACCACCTGCCTTGTGATGTTTAACTCTGCCAATTGCATTTTTATCAGTATCGGTTTCAATGGCCATTAAGCCTGTTGCAAATAACAGTTGTATCCATTTTTAAAGAGTTGTATTTCAATGGCTACAAACTTATGATACATCTCCAATGTATCTATAATTTATGAAGTATTCATACCAACATATTATCATTCTTGGATGTTTTACAATCATTTTACAGAACTTTATATTATTTTTTGGGACTAACCTATTGACCTAGTGCCTAGTGCCAGTTGCTATTTTTTGCTTGTTTTTTACATCGCGGGAAATCAATATCAAACGGACTCCAAATACCGAAAAACTTTTTGAGGATTTTTTATGGACCAGAAGACCACCAATGGCCCAGAGCAGCACCTGGGGGTGCCCCGAGGGGGGCACAACCCACCAGGGCGCGCATGGGGGCCCAGGCGTGCCCAGGTGGGTTGTACCCACCTCGGTGGCCTCCCGTACCCCCTGTTTACCCTATAAATTCCCAAATAGTCTGAAAACCCTCGGGGTTAACCTAGATCAGAAGTTCCGCCGCTGCAGGCCTATGTAGCCACCGAAAACCAATCTAGACCCCGTTCCGGCAGATTGTCGGAGGGGGGAATCATCTCCGGTGGCCATCTTCATCATCCTGGCGGCCACCACGATGAGGAGGGACTAGTCCACCCTCGGGGATGAGGGTTTGTACAAGTATCTAGGTGTTTAATCTCTCTCTCTCTCGTGTTCTTGAGATGTCACGATCTTGATGTATCACGGGCTTTGTTAATATAGTCGGATCGTATGTTGTTTTCCCCTCTGTATATTGTTGTGATGATTTGAGTTTTTCCCTTTGAGATTGTGTTGTTATTGGATTGAATACTTTTATGGATTTGAGAGCACTTTATATATGTCTTGCATATGAATACTCGTGGTCAAAATGGGGTATCATATTGATTCACTTGATATGTGTTTTGGCATTCAACTCGCGGATTCCCGCGGTGACAATGGGGTAATCTATGCATAGGGGTTGATGCGCGTTCTCGTCTTTTGTTTCTCCGGTAGAAATCTTGGGGCACTCTTTGAGGTTCTTTGTGTTGGATTGAGTATTATGAATCTAAAATTATTTTTGTGTTATTTTAGTACGAACTCTTGGATAGATCGGTCGGAAAGAATAGCTTCGAGGTGGTTTTGTACCCTACAAACGATTACTTCGTATGTTCTCCGCTAGATGGGAACTTTGGAGTAATTCTTCATTGCACGTTGAGGGATGGTTATATGATCCGATTATATTAGCATTGTTGAGAGATTGCACTAGCGAAAGTACGAACCCTAGGCCTCATTTTCAAGCATTGCAATACCGTTTTTGTGCATGTTTACTATTTGCTACCTTGTTGTTTTTATTTATTCAGATTATAGAAATATATTTGTACCATCAATATTACACTTTTATCACCATCTCTTCGCCGAACTAGTGCACCTATACAAATTACCATTGAATTTGGTGTGTTGGGGACACAAGAGGCTTTTTATTATTTGCTTGCAGAGTTGTTTGAGAGAGACTATCTTCATCCTACACCTCCCACGGATTGATAAACCTTAGGTCATCCACTTGAGGGAAAATTGCTACTGTCCTACAAAACTCTACGCTTGGAGGCCCAACACGTGTCTACAAGAATAAAGTTGCGTAGTAGACATCAAGCTCTTTTCTGGCGCCGCTGTCGGGGAGGTGAGTGCTTGAAGGTATATCTTTAGATCTTGCAATTGAAACTTTTAGTTTCTTATTTTATCACTAGTTTGGTTTATAAAAAGAAAACTACATAAAAATGGAATTGAGGTTGCATCATATTATTGATCATATTTACAATATCTTTCTTGAAAATGATGGTTCAGAAAATTGTGCTCAATTGCTAGAAGAAGAAGTCAATAAAATGTTTGGCACAAAATATTTGAATGATGAGCATGATTGCAATTTGTTAGTATGAATTCTTTGAATATCGAAAATGCTAATGATGATTGCACAAGTCATTACAAAAATGTTTCTTATAAGCATGTCAATTTTTGTGGAGTGCATAAAGTTTGTGAAGACATGCCTTATAGGGAAGATATATTTTGCAAGAAACATAAACATGATAGAACCAATTCTTTGCTCAAAGTGATAGATGAATTTGCTACAAAATTATGTTCTCTTTGTGCTATTACTTGTGAACTTTGCAATAAGGTTGGTCATCTTAATTTTCAATGCATGCTTTTTCATGATCGAATCGGGTCCAAATATTGCAATTACTTGATCACCCTAGAAATTTATAATGAACTTTGTTTATTCCTGGGAAGTGAAGAATTGACATATATAAATAGTTGGTTTGAAGTATTCATTCTCATGGACGACATTGAAACTGAACTAAAGAATATCTATATGTTTTGCATGGTAAATTGCAACAAGAATGCTTATATTGCCTACAATGGAAAGATGGGAAAACCAATAGAATATAAAAGGAGTACTAATGAAAGGGTAAATATTTCCACTTTCCCTCCTATTGTCTCTCATGATGAAATAGGTGACGAGGAGGAGCTCCCTATTCAACCAATCTCATCAATAAGAGGTGAAGAAGAAGAAAAGAAGAAGGAAGAATAGATGTAAAAAGGTATCTCTCCCGAATAATGTTGCTCCTATTATTGTTGTGCCTCATGAAAATTAATCAAAAATAATTGTAGAAGATGATGCACTTGATGATGATATTGCTTCTTTGTCTTATGTCACAATGCCCAAAAGCACTATTGATGATGATTTTGTTATGCCCATTTCTTGTTGTGATGATTATGATTGGGAATATAATGATACTTCTTATAATCTAGGAAATCTTTTTGGCACCAACTTGGGAAATTATGATGATAGCAATTGTTATACCGTTGGTGCTATTCATACTATTAATGATGAGAATGACTATGCTTATGATATGCCAAGACACAACCTTGGGGATGCTATGTTTGATGAGAATGACATGTTTGAGAATTTATTTTCCGCAATTAATGTTTGTCCCAAGCTTGTGGATGCTATGCTTAACGAAGATGATCTTTTTAGTCCCCATACCTTGAATGATCAAATTTGCTATGATGATTGCATGCCTCCCACGTATGATGATTATTGTGATGACACTTATGTTATTAAAATTAGTGATAATTATTGTCATAATTTTGAATATACTTTTATTGAGCATTACTCTTTTAATGTGGGAACAACTTATAGTACTCGAGTTCCCTATGATACTCCCATTATTATGAATGAGAATAAAATTGCTTATATGGAGAGTAATAATTTTTCTATGCTTTTGGATCATGAAAAGAATGCTTTATGTGATGGTTATATTGATGAATATATTCAATATGCTACTGAAAATTATTATAAGAGAGGAACTTATGATTCCTGATGCTCTCTTTATATTTCAATTCTTATATTTTATGCGAGCATCATTGAAATCATCATGCCTAGCTAAAAGGCATTAAGGAAAAGCACTTGTTGGGAGAGAACCCAATGATTTTACCTACAGTTATTTTGTGTTCACATGATTAGGCTACTGTAGTAGTCATGTTTTATTGCTTTTGTTTCAATAAAGTGCCAAGTAAGACCTTTGGGATGTCCTACGGTGATAGTTGATTTGATCTTGCTGAAAAACAGAAACTTTTGCGCTTAGGAAAACAATTCTAATTTTTAACAGAAGCATGATAAAATGCTGATTCTTTTTTCAGAATATTAATAGACAAATTACCTAGGTCTTCCTAATTGTTCAGAATTTTTGGAGTAACATAAGTATGGTTGGAGTACAGATTACTAGAGACTGTTCTGTTTTTGACAGATTCTGTTTTCAATGCATAGTTTGCTTGTTTTCTAGCTTCTATGGCTTATATTGCTCAATATAAATTGTGGAAATGATATGTTACAGTAGGAAATGTGTGAGAACAATTATGAATCTTGTCTTTGACAGTACCAAAAGTGAAATGGTTTGCTCTTTATAATACTAACATATCTCACAAAGTTCCGCTAAGTTTTGTGTGATTGAAGTTTTCAAGTTTTGGGTGAGATGTCGATAAGAGGAGAATAATGAGTGACTAGACCCTAAGATTGGGTATTCCCAAGGCACCCCAAGTTAATATCTAAGTAAGACCCAAGCAACTAAGCTCGGGGATGCCCCGGAAAGCATCCCCTCTTTCGTCTCCAACATTATCGGTAACCTCACTTCGAGCTAGGTTTTCATTCATCACATGATATAAGTTTTACTTGGAGCGTCATTTTATTTTGTTAGGATTTGCTTGTCTTCATTTAGAATAATGTTTTGCATCTTTTATTTCAATAAAAGTGGCAATGATAGCCTTTGCTATGCTTATTTTCCAAGCCTACATGTTGCTGTTTGAAAACAGAAAGTTTATCGATGTTGCAAAAATTCCCTAAAAAGGCAGAATGTGATAAAATGTTGAAACTTTTTGCAAAATGAGATCTGATAAATTTTCTACAGTGTGTAATATTTTCATAATTTTTGGAGTTTAATAAATATTGATACTCTTGCATTCTTTACAGACTGTACTGGTTTGGCAGATTGCTGTTATGTTTGCATTGTTTCCATATGTTTGCTTGTTTAATGATTCTATTTGAGGATTGGAGTATTAAATATGCAGAGTCATTTAGTATGCAATGTTGAACAATAATTTTGGTGATTTGCCACATTAGAGAATGATAAGGATTTTGCATTGGTTTATACTAACTTATCTTACGAGTTCTTGTTGAGTTTTGTGTGGATGAAGCTTTTGAGATTTAGGAAAACCGTGATATGAGAAGAATTAGGGAGACACAAAAGCTCATGCTTGGGGATTCCCAAGATAATATTTCAATAATTCTCAAGCATCTAAGCTTGGGGATGCCCCGATAGGCATCCCACCTTTCCTCTTCAACAATTATCGGTTACTATTGGTTGAGCCTAAATTTTTGCTTCTGTACATGAGTTGTGATATTCTTAGAATGTAATTTTATTTTCTTTTTGCTTGATGTTTTAATAAAATACTTAGGTCTGAAAGTTTTTAAATAAAATAGATTCCTCAAATAGTTGCCAGGGAGGCTAAGTAAGAGGCATTCACATCCCGTCAACGAAGCTCTTTTCTATGGAATTGCTCTAGTGCTTCACTTATATCTTTTTGTGCATGGTGTGATTTAGTATTTTTGAAGATTTTCATTTACTATTGTGCTTCACTTATATCCTATGAGTAAATTGTTGAATGAATTGAATATCATGAAGTTGAAATCATATCATGCCTAGTGGTAGCTTCACATTGGGATTAGAAAGTGAAATCTTTTGAGGCTTGACAATCACAATATTGGTCATACAAGAAATTCACAAATAATTAGTATAAGGAAGAGAAATTTCACATGAAAATACACTATCATGGAAATCTTTTGTGATTGTGAGCCCCCCAAAAAATATTATATGCCAAAATTGTTGACGTTGTACAAGGAAGACAACGTAATGGTTTATGTTTGTTCATATTCACATAGAAGTTATATTGTCATAGATCCTTCAACATGTGGTGCTTGCCCCCCATCTTTCCTAGCCAAAAATTCCACACCAAGTAAAGATACTACTTGTGCAGCCAAAAACCCTTAAACCCAAATCTTATTTTCAAGAGTCCACCATACCTACCTATGG
This sequence comes from Triticum monococcum, assembly GCA_034509565.1. Taxonomy (NCBI): domain Eukaryota; kingdom Viridiplantae; phylum Streptophyta; class Magnoliopsida; order Poales; family Poaceae; genus Triticum; species Triticum monococcum. Next base: position 86,679,185 of record CM067845.1, on the reverse strand, counting down.
ATTGAATAAGATCCTTCAAGTAAGTTGTCATCGGTGCAATAAGGCAATAAAAATTGCTTCTAAAAGTCTTGTGTAAGAGAAAATTGAGCGTTGTATGAACTTGTGATGGCAAAGAATAAAAGTGACATACTGCATAATAATGGTTGGTATCATAAGGGGTAATGTAACGTGATGTTCTTTTGCACTAAGGGGTTGAGCGTACAAACAAATAAGCGCATAGCAACCGCTGCTTCCCTCTGCGAAGGGCCTATCTTTTAATGTTATGTATTTACTTTTATGCAAGGAGTCAAAGTTCTTCTCTCTATTCCTTTTTATTTTTCTCTCCTGGCAAGCATCATGTGGTGAGGAAAGATCTAGGCACATATATCCAGTTGAATATGGGTAGCATGAGTTATTATTATTGACATCACCCTTCAGGTGAATACGTTGGGAGGCAAAACAATAAGCCCTTATCTTTCTATGTGTCTGGTTGAAACACTTTGCTCATGTGTATGTGGTGAGTGTTAGCAACCATAGAAGACTATACGATGGTTGAGTATGTGGAGCTCTTACTTAAACTCCGTTGAATAAGTTTTTTGACTATATACTACAAGGCAACAACCTCACAGTCCTTTATTAAAACAATGAACCAAACAGTTTACAAAGTTACAAGATAAAGGCAAGAAAGAAAGGAGAGTTTAATTACAAAGAGAGATTAAGGTAAGGAAGCTATCCAAGAAGTTATGATATTCCTATATTTACATTTAATTCTATGAGCTAAAAGATAAATGTCATGAGGAAAATTTCTCCTCCGGGATCTGAAAGAAGGCAACTCATTTTTGAAGATCTTCCCATTTCTTTGTGTCCAAATATTCCAAGTAGCAGTGAAGACTACCTCTGGAAAATATGGGAAACCAAAATCCTTCCTAGCAGTTAAAGTCATCTCATAAGTAGTCTGGTTGAATAATCCATGAAATGCCCAAGTAATTCCAGACCCGTTGACTGAAGTTGCAAGCAAAGAAGAGATGTGCTCTGTCCTCATGAGGGGCAGAGTGACACAGAACACAAGTGTCATCCTGGATAATCCAATGCCGCCGCTGCATCATGTCCCTAGTGTTAAGGCGATCCATCAAGAGGAGCCACCCAAACACCTTAAACTTGAGGGTGCAAGAACTTTTCCAGATCCACCGGAATATGGGATCAACCACAATGTCCGAAAAGCAAGACATGTTATAAATCCTTGACTGGTAATCTCTAGACTTGGATGGCCATTTCCAAACATCATTTCCCCCCTTCTGAAGGTTAACCAATAGCAACAAAGCCTAAAGCTGATTAAATTCCTCAAAGGCCTCGGCAGACAGTGGCAGATGAAGATTGTCGGTTGGGTCCAATAGTTCCATCATATCCTTAATGGTGAGAGTGTCATCAATCACAAAAGAGTGAAGCCTCGGGAGCCGGTGTTGCATGAGAACCGCATTGTTACATTCTGCCATCGATCGAGCCAGAAAATCACCGTATCCCCCGCACGCACGTGTGGGACCGCCAACTTGTAAAACCTATCATACAACTTAAGCACATCCCTCCACCAGAAATAACCTCAACTTTGAGTGACTTGGGGTGGCGCTGCGGCATAATATGTGTCCAAAATAAGAGATACCCATGGCACATCCATCTTATTAAAGAACTTGAAAAGATGCTTGATCAACAAGGCCTCGTTCTGTATGCTCAGGTCTAGAACGCGCAGGCCTCCCAGGTTCTTAGGCCGACAGACCAAATCCCAAGCCGCCGATGATTGCCGTGGCATATCCGTGTTCCCTCTCCACAAGCACTGCCGCATTATTCGTTCAATCTGCTTCAAAATGCCCTGTGGCAGCGAAAGGGTGCACAAGAAGTATATTGGCATAGAAGTAAGAACAGATTGCAAGAGTTGTAGCTGGATCCCTTGATTCAACAGGCAAGAAGACGCATATAATCGTCTCTCAATACGATCCACCAAAGGCAACAGATCATAAATTGTTGGCCGAGAGGTACTCATGGGCAATCCAAGGTAAGTGAACGGCATGGAACCAACATCACACCCTAGCAAACTAGCAACACACTTGCCCTAATCATTGCTCATATTAATTGGTATCAAAGCACTAGTAGAAAAAGGGGCTTTTGTCCCGGTTGGTAAGGCCCTTTAGTCCCGGTTTTCGAACCGGGACTAAAGGGACGGTACTAATGCCTCTCCCCTTTAGTCCCAGTTCATACACGACCGGGACTAAAGGGCGCGGCCATGTGGAGCTCCACCTTTAGTCCCGGTTGGTGCCACCAACCGGGACTAATGGGCATCGCACCCTTTAGTCCCGGTTCATGGCACGAACTGGGACTAAAGGGCCCAGGTGAACCGGGACTAATGCCTTAGCCGCACGAACCGGGATAAATGCTCACATTAGTCCCGGTTCTTGACTCAACTGGGACTAATGGGCTGACCCGGCCTGGACCAAAGCCCTGTTTTCTACTAGTGCAGAGGACTTACTAAAATTGACCCTCAGTCTGGTTGATTTAGCAAAGACCTCAAGCATTTCCTTGAAAGCAATGAGCTGGCTGTCAATAGCAGGAAGAACAATGAGTGTATTGTCCACGTACTGAACAATCAGATAATCCATCGAAGATGTTGGTATAGGTAAGGTGAGAATGTTCCTTTAGCACATTTAATTTACAACCGATTGAAGTAAATCAACAGCAATCACAAAGATCAAAGGAGAGAGTGGATCTCCTTAACGAACACCCGATCGACAGACAAAATGATTACCAAGCACTCCATTTAAGAGGACCGAAGAGGAGCTCATGGACAAAATGCTCTCAATCCAACTTGTCCAACGATTATCAAAACCCTTACATTTCTAGATCCTGAGAATCAGATCATGCTCGATGGTGCCAAACGCCTTTGTGAAATCAAGCTTATGAAGAATGATAGGCCTCTTAGAAGCTTTGCATTGGTGAATGTATTCAAAACACCATGCTAGGCAGTCCTGAATGGATCGACACCAAAGAAAGCAGTATTGGTTGCGGTGAATACATTTCGAAATCACACCCTGGAGACGATTAGCGAAAAGTTTAGTTAAAAACTTCAAGCAAGTATTTGTCAATGATATGGGCCGGAAATCACCAACATATTCGAGGCTCAACTTCTTGGGAATGAGGGTGATAAGAGATGTATTGAGACACTCCAAATTGCACTTCCCATCATAAAATTCTTGGACAAGCTTCATAAAATCCTCTTTCAAAATAGACCAACATTTCTTTAAAAATAGGCCAGTAAACCCGTCCGGTCCCAGAGCACGATCAGTAGGCATGTTCTTAATTACCGCATCCACCTCGGAGTCCGTGAATGGCAAAGATAACTCCTGTAGACCATCAACCTGAGAAATTAATGTGTCTAGATCAAAACCCATTTGAATGCCTTTTGATTGGCCCATTCATTACCAGAACATCCCAGCCAACTGCTGATGGTCAGTGATCACATCACCGTCAACTGACTTGATCGAGGAAATTGTGTTCCTCCGATACCTTTCCGTTGCCATAGCATGGATTTTTTTTTGAATTTTCCTCGCCAACTTTGATGTTTCTGATCGTGCAACGTTGTTCCAATAGATAAACTACCAATGTAAGATATCCTCAAGATGCAATTTAACAATTCTGTGAAAATTGAACTCCAGCCAACTTAAGGGCCTAATTTCCTCAATATCATCAAGAAAAATAATCACTTTATTGCAATCCGCAATGAGAGCTTTGACTTTGGACAGGTTGAGATGCCATTTCTTGAGGGAATATCGGAGGGATTTAAACTTAGCAGAAAAGGTAAAGGCAATAGAAGATTTGCCCACTGGCCTGTTCCAAACCTAAGAAACACAATCAGCAGAGCCAGGCAAATCAACCCAATAATTCTCAAAGAAAAAAACGTTTTCCTTGGGAATACATGTGGCAATAGAGACCACACACGGGACGTGGTCACAGGGAGTGTGTGCAAGAGGAAAAACTATTGTGTTGGGGTGATCAGATGTCCAAGCAACCGATGTGAAAAACCAGTCAATCTGCTCGAGAAGAGGTGAAGTTTGCATATTGGACTAGGTATATTGACGACCCTTGATTGACAGCTCGACAAGACCCAAATGACCAATTATTTTACTAAATAAGAAAATATCATTGACATCACCACCCGGAAGATTACGGTTCTCAAGCGATCACATAAAATTGAAATCATCCAAAAGCAGCCAATTCTCACCAAACTGAATATCAAGATTATATAACCAATGTACAAATTCATCACGGGCAGAACCTTGACACGGGCCATAAATCGAGACTAAAGACCAAGTTTCAGATGTGTGCTTAGACTTAAACTCCGCAATAATCCCATAGGGTTTTGCCTCAATTAGGTTATCTATGAAAAAAGATGAGTTCCAAATAACCACCATCCCAGCAGACGCACCAGCCGAGGGCATGTAAACAAAATTATCAAAACGCCTCGGGCAAAATTTCCTAATGAAACGTTGATCAATATGCATGCATTTAGTTTCCCGAAGACAAACAACAGAACAACCACTTTCATCAATCTTTTGCCTAACCGCAAGCTGACGTGCTTTAGAATTGAGGCCCCGAACATTCCAACATAAATCTTTCCAATCCTTAAACCTTGCCCGATTCATTATGAACCAAAAGTGAAAGCATTAAAAGTAGGCCACGCACTGACCTACACTAACCCACTAAGCAGACAAGCACCACTAGTTCCAAACAGAGAAAGAAAGATAAATGGCAATTACGGTACACCATGGACCTGAACCCTGCATGATGTAATTAATCAATAGAACTCATGTTGCTATTGGACATGGCCGGATCAGCAACAAGCTTATCCCCAGTAATCTTCTCAGGCACAATGCGAATACGAGCGCCAATGCACTACAGGTCAGCTATAGCTGTTGGAGGAGGCATAGTAGGGCTATCTTCAGACTGGGACATCTTGGTCTCGCGCTTCTTCAGAGTGTGAGACTTCTTAGATGGAGTGCCACCTGTAACTTTGCGGTATCTGTCGCGTAGATTGCTGAGACGTGCACTCCGCCGAACCTCAGTGTCCACAATAACTCTTGAGGCCTTAGGCTTTCTTCCACGCTTCAAAGTGGCTTCAGGAATAGCCGAGAATTCAAAAGCTTCAGAACTGGTTCATCAAGGTCATCAAAGCAAAGAGTCCGATCTACTGGCCTTCTAACGGGCGGCACATCCCTCACCGGGCTGAGAGGGGAAATAGGTGCAGGCAGAGAGACTCCCAGGACTGCTTGTTTAGGAAAGCTCCAATTTTAGACTTGAAGACGAACTAGGGATGTCAGAAGACCACATAAACGACATCATCTTCTCAAAAGTACGGTGCCACTACATAACAGGGGGCAAGATCGGTCCAAATACAGTGTACACTTGCCCAATTAGAAGAGGAGGCCGTTGTGGTCCCATTGGGGGCTAGAAGATAGCTCCCTCCGCAACATTGTTCTCATTGTTGACCGAATCCTTAGACAGTTGCAGAACAATAGACTCCTGACACTGAATCTCCTCAACATCATATTGCGACACTGCTTCCTAGACTGGTGAGGGTACATTCTGCTGTTGCTCATTGACAGGGGGTGGCACCTCATTCCAACCCAGCTCTGGAAATTCAGGCATGACCCAATTGTGATTATCAAACTGCATGTTGCTGGGTAGGGGCAGCGGATTGCCATTGAAGGGCATGGGATCTTCATCAGATGGCAAGACATCTGCAAAATCCGCTAAAAGAATATAGATAGGCGCAGACCAAGAAATCCTAGCCCCACCAAAGTCTGCATATTCTCTGTAAGTCACAGATCTTGGAACCAAAGATGGTGCAGGGAAAGAAACATAAGCCAGTGAGCGGACCAGCATCGGATCATCCTGGTGCCAATGGTGGAAACGACCAAACGTGTTGATGACATCAGCAACGTACTGTGTGCGCCTATAGTCCAGAGGAACACTAAGGGAGTCCTGGATTAGGGGGTGTTCGGGTAGCCGGACTATACCTTCAGCCGGACTCCAGTACTATGAAGATACAAGATTGAAGACTTCGTCCCGTGTCCGGATGGGACTTTCCTTGGCGTGGAAGGCAAGCTTGGCGATGCGGATATTCAAGATCTCCTACCATTGTAACCGACTTTGTGTAACCCTAACCCTCTCCGGTGTCTATATAAACCGAAGGGTTTTAGTCCGTAGGACAACTCCACACTACTAGGGAAAACCTTATACACAGAATCTTAGCAGCAGCGCGGCATAAAAATAGGCGCTGCTGCTAAGTAGTAGCAGCGCGGCTACGGAAAGCTCGCTACTCGTGCAAACTTAGCAGTAGCACGTGACGCTTAAACCGCGCTGCTACAAGAATCCACCGACAGTACACAACGACATAAGTTTACCAGTAGTGCGGTGCCAGGGAGCGCGCTGCTGCTAATGCCATAGTAGGAGAACATTTTTTGTCACCTCGCTGCTGCTAATTTTGAAAATGTGCACAGGGTTGGCCCGTTTAGTAGTAGCACGTGACAGGAAAGCGCGTTGTTGCTACGCTCTTAGCAACAGCGCGCTTTCTCTCCCGCGCTACTGCTAAGACGCAGAACCCACCACCTTTACCACCTCCCCCTCCCCATCTCCTCTCCTCCCTTTCCCCTACCCTCCCACATCCTCCCTCTCTCACTCTTCTTCTTCCTCAATACTTCTCCCACCATTACTCTCCCTCTTCTACCTACCTTTCTCTCTCTTCATTACTCCTAGCTATAACTACACCACCTCCATTAATTGATCTCCTTTTTCTTTTTCCTCCCCCCTCCACTAGTTGAAGTTGTCTCCTCCCAAATTAGCTAGCTAGGTAGATGTAGCATTTAGTTAAGTGACCTATTTGCCCCCTAACTAGATCTTTCTTTGTCAAGAAGAGCTTTGTGCACTTTTGACCTCCCTACATCATCATCTCCACCGTGTGCTCGATCTCGAGATAGAGGTGTGATTAATATTTCATGCTTTTGCAAAACGCAAATATGTTTATGCATGTGTGTGTGTGATATTTTTATGGAAATTGTGTGTGTGGCATGAGTTGACGCCAAATTGTGCATTTGAGTTGCCTATGTTTTGCCGAAATGTCGATTTATTTCCGTTTCAGCGAATTCCGGGCAAACTCTAGATCTATATATTTCCTACTTTTAAGGAAGGTCATGCCGAATTTTTGTATGACTTTGATGAATGCACGCATTTTTATAATCAATTTGTTTATTATTACCATGCAGAGTTCACGATGGTCAGTGGAACGATGGTGGGCAGGTGGTTGCGGTCGGCGGTCCAGGACATGAAGGAAAATAACCTGACAGAGGTTTTATGTCCATGTCGAAAATGCAAAGGAATAGTTTGGCTTGACCCCCATGTCGATGGTCGTGTCGAAGCGCACCTGCTCATGACTGGTTTCATGGATGGCTATACTCGGTGGATAACTGAAGATGAGGATGACGATGTTGAGGATGCCGACGGGGCAGGCAATGATGACACGGGGCAAGACGAAGAGATGATCGATAATGGCGGCAGGGAAGAGGCCGGACATGGCGGCGGAGAAGGGGCCGGACATGGCAGCAGAGAGAACGACATGGACTCCACGCAGCAGAGTTCGTCGGTACTAAGTTCAATCGTGCGGGACCCTCATGTTCAAGCATTGCTTTGCAAGGAGACGAGTACTGAGAGAGCTGCTTATAGAGAGGAGGCTAAGCTGGAGCAACTGGTGGTAGACTCGACCACTCCATTGTATGATGGTTGCAATCCTGAGGTGACCCGCTTGAGTTTCACGCTCCAAGTGCTAAAGATGAAGGCTAAAAACAAATGGACGGACACTAGCCTCGATGAGCATCTCAAGTACCTAAAGGATGTTCTTCCCGAGGGTAATCTATGTCCTAGTAGTGTTGATGAGGCCAAGAAGATCGTGTGCCCTCTTGATCTGCCACACGTTAGATACCATGCATGCATCAATGATTGCATAATTTATCGGAAGGAGCATGCGGAAAAAACAAGTTGTCCGGTGTGCAATGCTTCTCGATACAAGAAGGCCAGGAAGAAATGTCCCCAGAAAGTGGTGTGGTACTTACCGATCACTCCCCGTCTCCAGAGGTATTTTGTAGATCCCAAGGAAGCAAAGCTAATGCGTTGGCACGTGCAGAGGAAGAAGCCCGACGATGGAGATGATCCGAAGCTGAGACACGTCAAGGATGGAAGCCAATGGAGAGCGTTGAACGGCTTCAATCGGTATTTTGAATGTGATGCAAGGAACATCGTGCTCGGCGCGTGTACCGATGGCATGAATCCGTTTGGCAACCAGAGTACCAATCATAGCACATGGCCCGTGTTTGTATGGATGTACAACCTCCCCCCTGGTTGTGCATGAAATCGAAGTACATTCACATGAGCATGCTAATTCAAGGGCCAAAACAACCAGGAAATAATATTAATTTGTATCTGGGGCTACTTCAGGAGGAGTTAGACACGTTATGGAAAACACCGGCCAAGACATGGGACGCCAGCAAAGGCAAGTATTTCAACATGAGAGCCGTGCTGATCACGACAGTGCATGACTATCTTGGTTACGGATATATGACAGGCCAGGTGTGCCATGGATATTGTGGATGCACGCGGTGCTTGGATGATACGACGTCTCAGCAGCTAACGTCAAGGAAAGATGGCGGATCTGGGAAAATCGTGTACTTGGGGCATCGAAGATGGCTTGAACAGGACGACCCGTGGAGAAACCGTGGAGATCTATTCAATGGTCACGCTGAGCATCGAGGACCTCCACGTAAGTGAAGCAGTGCCGAAATCGATGAGCTGTTGAAAAAATGGAAGGAGTGCCCTGCGCCGGGAAAGACAATGAGAAAGGCGCCGGAGCCGCTGCTGAAGGTATGGAAGACGAGGTCTGTGTTCTTGGACTTGGAGTACTGGCACAAACTCGATACACCTCATTGCCTTGATCAAATGCATATCTGTTACAATGTCCTTGAGAGCTTGCTCGCAACACTGATGAACATGCCGGATAAGACCAAGGATGGGCCGAAGGCAAGAAAAGACTTGCAAGATTTGGAAATCAGGGAAGATCTGCACATGCCGCCACGTAAAATGTCAGACGAGACAGAGACGGAGATAGAGCCACGGGAGAAGAAGGGCAAGAAAATAAAGAATGAGGATTATTGCCCCCCTTCTTGCTTGACCTTAAGTCAGGCTGAGATCAATCAATTCTTTAAGTGCCTTACCGGAGTCAAAGTTAGTTCCGGTTACTGTGGCAAGATAAGTAGATATCTAGACACGGACAAGAAAAGGTTCAGCGGGATGAAGTCTCATGACTGTCATGTGATGATGACGCAGATATTACCTGTTGCCCTTAGAGGGATAATGGACAAGCACGTCCGTGACACGCTTATTGGTCTCTGCAACTTTTTCGACATCATCTCTCGAAAGTCGATCACTGTGAAGTAGCTCCGAAGGCTATAGGAAGAGATCGTTGTGATACTGAATGAGCTTGAGATGTACTTCCCGCCCGCGTTCTTTGACGTGATGGTGCATCTGTGTGTCCATGTTGTGGATGACATAATAGACCTGGGGCCGTCATTCCTGCACAACATGATGCCGTTTGGGAGGATGAATGGGATCATCAAAGGATTCGTTCGTAACATGTCACGTCCGGATGGAAGCATCGTCCAGCGCTATTTGACACAAGAGTGCATCTCTTTCTGTGAGAATTTTCTATATGGCGCAGACCAGCCGACTGGTGTTAGTGTTGGTTTGCCCGTTAACAAGCACGATGGGAGGCTCGAAGGAGAAGGTCACTGGAACGGTCGCAGGGAACTGCACATGGCATACTCAGAGCGACGCAGCGACTTTGACAGAGCAAACTTGGTAGTGGCACAACACCTAGACGAGGTAGATCCTTTCGTGGCACTGCAGAAAGAAATTATCGCAAAGAAGTATCGTGACCGGGGGGTATGCAGGACGGACGCCGAAGTTACTAGAGAGCACAACTCCACTTTCCTGCATTGGTTCAAAGAGCATATTATTGCTAATCCCCCGGAGGAGGGCTCTAAGGACGGATTGCCCATATACGCCTTAGCACATGGCCCCTCGACCAACCTCCTAACCTATCAGGCATATGATATCAACAGATACACGTTCTACACGGAGGCCAAAGATATGGACAGTGATGAATATCAGAACTCAGGGGTGACGATGGAATGCATGACCGGCAGCGACAACGGCGCAACTGAACGATTTTATGGAAGGGTCAAGGAGATCTGGGAGCTTGACTACTCTGGACTGCACAACACGACAATGTTCCGTGTTAGATGGGCTAAGAATGTCGAAAGAGAAAGCCGGATTTTCACTACCATGACTATACCCGACGCCAAGAGCACTATCGTGAACGCTATCGCAAAAAACGAGCCATGGGTACACGCTAAGCACGTGACACAATGCTTCTTCATAACCGACCCATGCAATCCCAGTCGTGTTGTCATGAGGAAAGGCAAAATAAACATCATTGGAATGGATGGAGTCGCCAACGAGGAAGACTATGATCAGTACGGCAACCCAATGAGGGAACATGACGATGATGATGAAGTATACGTCAAAATAAGAATCAATACTACATTACCAAAGAAAAATCATACTCAATGGAAAAGGCAAAGTCACAATGAGGGGCTCAATTATTCTTCGACGAACAAGAAGGGAAAGAAGCTGACTCAAAAACGAAAACGTCAGCGCCGAGGAATCGGTCAAATGATGTAATATATATATATATATATGTTCCTATTTTGTATACACACTTAATTAGCCATTATTATGCATGGGTCCAATGATGAAATATATATATGTTCCTATTTTGTATACACACGTAGCCATTATTATGCAAGGGTCCAATGATGTAATATATATGTTCCTATTATGCTAAGGAAAAGAAAAAAGGGAAACTGGTTATAGCAGCAGCGCTTTAGTGAAAAAGAGCTACAGCTAGTCAAGGTAGCAGTAGCGGTTTCTGCAGAAAATCGCTACAGCTAGTCAAGGTAGCAGTAGCGGTTTCTGCAGAGAACCACAACAGCTAGTCGAGGTAGTAGTAGCGCGTTTCGTGTAAACGCGCTACTGCTACGTCCACTTAACCCAAAATTCTGCCTCTCCCTGCTTCATCCCACCTCTTTTCCCCCAAATCCCCACTCTCTCTTCCCCGGCCCCGTCGCACCGCGGCGCCCGCCCCCGACCTCGGCGCGCTCGCCCCCGACCCCGGCGCGCTCGCCCCCGACCCCGCCGCCCCCGACCCCGCCGCGCCCGAACCTGGCACACTCGCCCCCGACCCCGCCGCCCCCGACCCAGGCGCGCTCGCCCCCGGCGCCGGCGCTCGCCCCCGACCCGTCGGCCCTCGCCTCCCTCCTCTGCTTCCTCCCCTCCCAACCTCGGCCGTTGTCGGGCCTGCCTCCTCGCCCTGCACCCTCTGTAAACCACCCCCCCTCTCTCTCTGCTAGCTAGGGTTAATTTACTTAGGTTTTAGTTATGTTAATTAGGTTATCTATTTAGTATGAATTTAGATAGGTTTCAAAATTTGCTGAATTTACCACCAAATTTGAACTGGACATGTGATATGTGGATATGTCATGTTTGGGACATGTCATGTTTTGGTAAATGATCCGAGTTGCCTATGTTACGCCGGAATGTTGATTCATTTCCATTCTGGTGAATTTCAGGCGCTCGATATGTCCATTTTTAGCAGAGGTCATGCCGAAATTTCCCGTGAATAAAGGCATGATTTGTGCTACATAGCAGGCATATCGAGTGCTGGCACATAGATTTCTATTTTATCTCATTTCTCATTTATTCATACTTTTAGAAATAAATGAGGACACTTAATCATAGGAAACATGTCGAACAACGAAGAAACTGGGCCTTCTGACCAAGATGCAGACGAGATGGATTATGAGGGTGAACAAGACTACCTCGACTTTTTGACTGCCAAGCAAGGTTTGCAGGTCCGCCTCGATGATGGTACTGACGCCGACACCGACATCGACGGCGCCGGCACCGATGGGGAAGGTACCGCCGGGGAAGATACCGGCGCCGATGCCGGTACCGAAAAGAGGCATAAGAAGCAGAGGATACGAAAACCTAACAAACTAGGGACTGGACGACTTGTGATCACAAAGATGGCACCTGGCAAGTTTGAGTCGTTAGAGCCGGAAGAACCTCGCAAGTGCTATGGGAACCAAGTAGGATGCATCCTATGGGAATGTGCGAGCATCAATGACGATGACTTAAGGAGTAAAGAACATTTGACACAGTTGCTCCTAACGAAGTTGCACAAGAGATTCAAGTTCCCTGATCGGGATGATAACACAGAACAACCATGGGATGATCCAAAGATGAAAAAGATTAACAATCACGCCATGGGCATGTTCAGCAATGATTTGGCCTCTTGGAAATCAAGGGTGAAACGAGCTATTGAGGCTGAGGAACCCCTGTCCAAGATTCTGGTGGAAAATCCGACACTTACGGAAGAGGAGTTCGAAAAGTTCAACGACACTTGCGCTACCGAGGACGCCAAGGCTAAGGCTGCGAAATTCAAGAGCCTTCACCAAAGGAACACGGGGAAGCATCGCCTCAGAAGCCGTGGCTACCTCGGTAAAAGGCCCATATGGGATAAGGAGGACGCAGAACATGAAGCCGCGGGTCTCCCAGAGCCCTTCGCGAAGTTCACCAACCCCTTGGAGCATGACTTCATCAGGGCCCGCTATAAGTGGGACAAGGAGAAAAATGTTTTTTACACGGACAAGATCACGAGGAAATTGATTAGACTACTGGAGAAGCAACACCAGCTTGCAGCCGAAAACCCTACTTCTCCGATGAGGCCCAATTGGGGCACCCCTCTCAACCAGGCCTTGAACAAACTTAAGGGACTCCCTTTGGGCCAGCGGCCGCAATATGGTCGTGTGCACCGCGCTGGAGATGGCGCCACGTGGAAGGTGTTTTACAACGAGGGCCCGGAGGCCAAGAGGCAGAAAAAGAAGTTTAGTCAGGCGGACATCGACGCGAAGGTGAAGCTTGCGGTCGAGAAAAAAGCAGCTAAGGACGCGAAAAAAGCAGCCGAGGACAAATATGAGTTGCTACAGCAGGCAGTCAATGCAGCTGTAACTGCCTGCAGAAATGATTTTGCTACTAACTTGGTTCCAGTTATCATCAACTGGACGAAGGAAAATCCAGACAAGACGGTACATGATTTCCCGTTGCCCAGTTTCATCGGGAGCAACTCCATGAACAATAACACCATCGCACCATCACTTGCTCACGCAACTGGGCCTCCTCTCGCAGCCGCTCCCGCTCATAGCAGCCCGTCCTCAGTCTCTCGCGTGCTTGGTGGGCCTTCATCTTTGGTTGAGCTCGACGCCGTCACGGTAATTACATGTCGCACCAATATATATATATATATATATATATATATATAATATTCCATTTTTGTTGCCTTTTGGATGTTTTACACCATAGACATATGTGTTTGCAGGCGAAAGAAACCCCGTGCACCATACTCTACTTGCTCAAAGGCCAGAAGGTGGACGTGGGAAAGGGGATGATAATGGACCCCTTGCAACCCACGTTCCACTACCAGCCGATCCCTGCTGGGCACTTTAGGGTTAGCTTGTCCAGTGTGAAATCGGGGCACGAGGATTTGCCTGCTCCAGTGGGAGCAGACGACGAGACCCCGCCACGGATTGGAAGCTGCAAGGGTTGGGTGCTGCTATGGCCGAAGAATCTTATTCGTCTGGAGCCGGCCGAGAGCACACCAATAACCACACATCAACAAGCATGTGCAGAGACCACCACCCCGCCTACGCAATTACCAGCTCCTGTAGTTCCGGGTGAGAGCGGCGGACGACATGATGAACGGGGTGCAATAGTGCTGGCTGATGTAATTTGTCCTGTAGAACAGAGAATGGATGATGAGACGGAGGTCGACCCTATGGATTTCTTCAATACAAACGTTTATGACTGCGACATAGAATTGATGAGTCAACCATATGAAGAATCGGGCTATCAGCTTGCTAATGAGGATATGGATGATATGCCCGGGCAGGAAGGTCGTAGCATGGATTGCAAAAAGTATCTCTTCATGAAATCCTCACAGGACACGCCTGAAGATGACGCCTCAACACAGGCTCAACTATCCCAGCGCGAGGGTCGTACAATACTTAGCCCGGGAACACTGGGGTAGGGGTTAAGGAAGGGTCTAGAAGGTGTGCCCAAGAAAAAGGAGAGAAAGAGATCAGGGAAGATAGCTGCCTCCAAACAAGCCAGAGCACATAGTAGCCAAACGATGCATTCTGAAGAGCGTGTACCCGTGAAACCACTAGAGGCACTATCAGGGGATCTCAGGAGACTGCACGATCATGTGTTGTTGACTGAGAAAAGCCTACTAGCCTCAAGGGATCCAGGATATCTGACATACGCGACTCGTGTGCCTGAGGGGAAGTGCTACGTCGAGACACGACCCGCGGAGGTGTTCTTCCTGCGGTTTGACCATATTTTTGAGATGTTTCTGACAAGGTGGCTCGATTTTACAATCGTCCGCCTTTTTGCGCTACATATGAGCTCTGTCATGAACATTGAAGGAGTCTCGCAAATCTGTGTGGCGGATCCGTACTACATGCACGAGTCTTTCTTGAGTCTCGGCGACTTTGAGCGTGAAACTGCTAGGGACTACCTCCAAAACTTCATGGTACAGAATAAGGACACGGAAATTGTCCTCGTGCCTTATCATCCAAAGTAAGTCTGTTTCGAACAACCCTTTCATACATTTCAATCATTCCTTCTCTTTCTATGGCGAATAATTTGAGGTGTCTTTTCCCCGCAGCAACAGGCGCGCCGTCCTTATCGTTCTTTATCCGCAAGTCTCCCACGCCGTGTATTTTGACCCTTTGAGAGACTATGAGAAAAAAGACTACACCCACATAATGAATATCCTAGCTGATGCTCTCCAAGGCTTTAGCTTTAGAGGTGGCCACATGCAGATCAGGAAACAAAGGAACAAGAAGATGGGTTTCGCGCATAAAGCTAACTTCTCCTGCATCCAAGTCCTAAAACCAAGCAAGAAGGATGGATTGTACATCCTCCATCTCATGAATCAGTTCAACACGGATCACCAAAAGCTTCGCATGAGAAGCAGAAATGATGATCATATCCACAAGTGGCTAGAATCTCATGGAGAAGCAGATTATAAACTTAGAGATGACTTCTTTTGCATCCAAAGCGACATTGCGACGATCATCATGAAAGAAGTCGTCGATGAGAAGGGGATGTTCCACCACGGCCCTATATTGCGAGCTGACGTCCGAACTCGCATAGGCATGCAACGTCTAGACCTCACGCCGTTCAAGAAGCTAGGGTCCATCCTCGATGATATGGAAGGACGGAACTTCTAGTGATTTATGATGCCGATGATGATGATATGTGTCGGTTGAACTTGTATACTACTTGTAGTGATGCAACTTTGCGATGTCCACGATCCCTGTCAAACTTGCGTAACACTACTTTGTTAGTTTGCGTACGATGACCTACGTACCTCTAGTTAATTAATTTGCGTACTGTATGTTGCATCTAGTTGCTAACCCTTTCTTTTTCGGTGTTCTCTAATATATTTTGTTGCATATATATGATTGTACATCCTCTTCATGAACATGCATCTCTAAAAGGTACCTAGTTTCTTGTTGGCGAGATGGAACTGCTATGTCGTGTACAAAGGGAAGGTTCCGGGGGTGTACAACGAGTGGCATGAGTCTCACGCGCAAGTGAATGGGTTCTCGGACACTAGCCATAAAACTTCAAAAGCAGACAAGAAGGAGAAGCTAGTTACTTGAGGTTCACGCTAGCGCGAGAGAGGACTCGTAACCGCCATCTCATGTACTGCATAGTTCCTCTCTCACTCATAGTGATAGCTCTTCTCGCGTATACCTTTGTTTAGATGGATGACGTTGTAGTTGCAAGTATTCGAGACTTGAATGTATCGCTATTTTCGAGATGATGACAAGATCCCTTTTTGTGTTGGATGATGATTATGAGGAGAGTATTTTTATGTATATGCTATGATTACATTTGTGGTCTCGCAGGCATTTGTATGTGTATCATGATGAAATTTGTATGTGCTAAAGATTCTTCTATAAAGCCTGTTCAAATACAAAACAAATATGCCGAAAAAATTAAAAAACTACTAAAATTAGCAGTAGCGAGTGCAGAAAAGTTAGCAGCAGCGCGGTTGTAGCAGTAGCGCGCATAGGGAAAGCGCGCTATAGCTATTAGCAGCAGCGAGGTTCCTTTAAGTGCGCTGCTGCAACACTTGTGTAGCACTAGCGCGGGTGGACCAGCGCTACTGCTATACGTTAGCTATAGCGCCTTATTGGTAGTGTGGGTACCCGCGCTACTGATAGGCCTAAAACCTGCGCTGCTGCTAGCCTTTTCCCTAGTAGTGCCATATACAACAATCATACCGTAGGCTAGCTTCTAGGGTTTAGCCTCCTTGATCTCGTGGTAGATCTACTCTTGTACTACCCATATCATCAATATTAATCAAGCAAGATGTAGGGTTTTACCTCCATCAAGAGGGCCCGAACCTGGGTAAAACATCGTGTTCTTTGCCTCCTGTTACCATCCGGCCTAGACGCATAGTTCGGGACCCCCTACCCGAGATCCGCTGGTTTTGACACCGACATTGGTGCTTTCATTGAGAGTTCCTCTGTGTTGTCGCCTTTAGGCCCGATGGCTCCTTCGATCATCAACACCGATGCAGTCCAGGGTGAGACTTTTCTCCCTGGACAGATCTTCGTCTTCGGCGGCTTCGCACTGCGGGCCAATTCGCTTGGCCACCTTGAGCAGATCGAAAGCTACGCCCCTAGCCATCAGGTCAGGTTTGGAAGCCTAAACTACACGGCTGACATCCGCGGGGACTTGATCTTCGACGGATTCGAGCCACAGCCAAGCGCGCCGCACTGTCTCGAGGGGCATGATATAGCTCTGTCGCCGAACAGCGCCTTGGAGGCCGCACACGCATCGGTTCCGACCATTGATTTGGAGCCTACTGCGCCGATCAAGGATCAGCGGTTGGACGCTGCCTCAGGGGCTGCGATCTCAGAGGAGATCGAGCTGAACTCCAACCCCGCACTCCGCATGGCCCGTGACTCCGAGGAGCCGGATTCCTCTCTGAACTCCGAGCCTCCCGCGCCCCTGCCGATCGAATCCGATTGGACGACGATAATGGAGTTCACTGCCGCAGACATCTTTCAGCACTCGCCCTTTGGCGACATCCTAAATTCGCTAAAGTCTCTCTCTTTATCAGGAGAGCCCTTGCCGGACTACGGTCAGAAAGGATGGGATTCGGATGATGAAGAAATTCAAAACCCACCCACCACCCACTTCGTAGCCACTGTCGATGACTTAACCGACGTGCTCGACTTCGACTCCGAAGACATCGACGATATGGACGATGATGCAGGAGACAACCAAGAACCAACGCCTATAGGGCATCGGACAACCACCTCATCTCACGATGTGTACATGGTGGATATCCCTAAAGAAAGCAACAACGAGGAAAACGGGGACGGAAAGAGGGATCGATCTCTCGAAAAACAATCAAAGCGTCGGCGTAAACGCCGACCCAAGCCCCGCCTCGATAAAGACCCAGCCATAGAGCAGGATGAGCCGGTAGACGACGAGCATGCCTTAGAGAAACTGTCCCAACAGGACAACCCAGATAGAGAAACCGAACATCCTTCCCCCGGCGAAAATGGCATTCCGGACGACGCTACGCCGGACAAGCCCAGGAAGCAGAAGAACCTCCACAAACGGCTCGTTACAACCGCACGCAGCCTGAAAAAGTAGAAGCGGAAGCGAAAAATTGTGGAAGATGCACTCCGGATCAGATGGAGTAAAGTAATCAATACCGCAGACAAATACGGCGACAGTCACCGCACTAAAAGCTATCCGAAGAGAAAGCTACTGCCTGAATTCGACAAGGAGGCCTTAGAGCCCTCGCATTCCAAAAGCGAGAAAGCCACACGGTCGGATAGACGACCCCATGGCCAGCATAAAGCGGCAAGCAGCGCCGCACTTAAGCCGGCATGCGACCCACTTAAGGATTCGCATCATGGCCCAGCCAGGTACATTTACGGGCCAATAAAGCAAGCTCTCGTAAGCAATGCAATAAAGCCATTATCAGAATCCGGCACACCCAAATACAGGGGTGCCGCACACCCCCTATGTTTCACCGATGAGGTCCTGGATTATGAATTTCCAGCGGGATTCAAACCCGTAAACATAGAGGCATATGATGGAACAATAGACACTGGAGTCTGGATCGAGCATTATATCCTCCACATACATATGGCTAGAGGAGATGACCTCCACGCCATAAAATACTTACCCCTCAAGCTTAAAGGGCCAGCCCAGCATTGGCTCAAAAGCCTTCCTGAAAACACAATCGGAAGTTGGGAAGAGCTTGAGGACGCTTTCCGAGCAAATTTTCAAGGGACCTATGTCCGCCCTCCGGATGCAGACGATCTAAGTCACATAACTCAACAGCCCGGAGAGTCAGCTCAGCAATTCTGGAATAGATTTCTTACTAAAAAGAATCAGATAGTCGACTGTCCGGACGCTGAAGTCTTAGCGGCTTTCAGGCATAATGTCCAAGACGAATGGCTCGCCAGACACCTCGGCCAAGAAAAGCCAAGAACAATGGCTGCACTAACAAGCCTCATGACCCGCTTTTGCGTAGGATAGGACAGATGGTTGGCAAGATGCTGCACCAGTGACCCAAGTACATCCGAAACTAGGGATGGAAACGGAAAACCGCGACGCAATAAGGACCGTCGCCGGACTAAGGAAAAAAGTCCGAAGAGCACGGCAGTTAACGCCGGATTCAAAAGCTCAAGACAGAATCAGAAAAAGCCGCCCCTCCAAGATAACAGGGACAACCTATCCAACCTAAACAAAATCTTGGATAGGATATGTCAAATACATAGCACTCCCGGAAAGCCTGCTAACCATACCCACAGAGATTGTTGGGTTTTCAAACAATCCAGCAGACTCAACGCCAAACACAAGGGGCTCGATACACCAAGCAAAGACGAGGACGAACCCCAAAAGCAGAGCACCAAGAAACAAAAGAATTTCCCACAAGAAGTAAAAACAGTAAACTTACTCCACATAACAAAACATGCGGCGCCCATAAAGGTACGCGCCCCACGGCCTATCCCAAAGGAACCCCGCCACTGGTTGTCAAAACCAATTATCTTCGATCATCTGGATTATTCTAGAAGTATCAAGAACCTAGGTTGGACTGCCCTGGTACTCGATCCAATAATTGGCGAACTCCAGTTTTCAAATGTCCTTATGGACGGTGGCAGCGAACTCAACCTGATATATCAGGACTCAATCCGCCACATGGGGATCGACCCAAAAAGAATTCTCCACAGCAAAAACCTCCTTTCAAGGAGTAACGCCAGGTCCAGACACCCATTGCATGGGTTTTCTCCGGCTCGAGGTTATTTTCGGCTCTGCCGATAACTTCCGTCACGAAAAGCTGACTTTCCACATCGTCCCATTCTCAAGTCGTTATCAAGCACTACTGGGACGCGAAGCTTTCACCCACTTCAACGCAATACCACATTATGCATCTCTTACGCTTAAGATGCCCGGCATGCGGCATCATCTCCTTAAAGGGGAAGCAGTGAGAACACCTCCCGCAAGCGGAGGATTGTGCAGCCGCTTTAATAGCCCCACAATACAATGGCTTCACCAGCCAGAACATCGGAATAGGTCATTAAGACCACGGACACCGGCACAAAGCATCATTGATAAAGGCTTAGTGGCCATATACCCCTGCACTAGGGGCTTCACACGTATAAAATAAGAGACAATAAAGCTCAATTTTTCATATTTCACTTTACACTTTGTTTATTTCATATAACTATTTGTTCGGCACACCCCTTTTTCAACTTAGTTGCTCTCTTTTTACAGATGAACGTCGTGTTGCGCCCGTCCAGGATACGGCACAATGGAGACACAGGCGCAAACGTGCAGTAGGGACCCGTTCCAAGGATTCTTTTCAGATTAAGACCCTGCGTAAACCTTTTTTACTGTCTCTTGTTGATACACATCCCCTGGTTCTATGACCAAGGTGGAGGCTGGCGTCTTGGCATGTGGCCACGTGAGAATTCTTGCGCGTACCTGGACACTAGGGGCTTATACCTCAGAGCGCTACCTCGCCCGCTCTCATAAAGACCGAATACCTTAGGGAGTGTTTGGCATCGCGAGTTTGGCCTTATATGCATCAGCTCCGAGTCATGATTTTGGTCAAATGTTGGGTTGCCCGGCTCCTGTGTTCGGCCGCCTTATGTTCCGCTCTATCGGGTAAGGCGGCACCAGGAGAACTACTGCGATTGTACCCTGGTTCGGCCAGGCGAGCACCTCAGTAGAGAAAGCCGAAAACCGACTGTCATGATATGGCGTGAGACTGGTCAACCACTCGATGACTCTCCGGAATGTGTAGGATTCCGCCGCATTAATGAAGGGTCGTTTCCCGGCCAGGCACATATGCGCCCCGAATTCGGGCGAGCGTAGTCGCCACCAGGGGCTACCTAAATAGTCCCATTATCAAGCTCCTATGGCTAAGTGAAAGTGTTAAAGCATTATAGTCCGGTTGCCTAGCTCGCTGCGCTATCACCTCCTTTGTAGGAACAAGACGTTGGATTAAGTGTGAAAATGCGCCTTCTGCGAGCACCCCCGCACTATGTGCGTGGGGGCTGAAGCCAACGATTGCAATCTTTCAGATTATATATATATATTTTAAAAACGGTCGCACAGGAGGTGTTCCAAATACTTGAAGGCACAAGTATAAAAGTCTACTACAATTCATCAAAATATTGCTTTATAATTACATATGCTATCAGAACATAGCATTTCGAGCACTGCGCCTCTATTACACGAGCGCCTTCAAGGACTTCCTGAAAATAGTGCTCGGAGGGTACTCGGCTTTTGTCCGAATCTCTTGATGCAACAACGGCGGTCTCCACCTCTGCCCAGTATGTCTTGACACGGGCAAGAGCCATCCGTGCGCCCTCTATGCATGCCAACCTCTTCATTGCATTGATACGTGGCACCGCGTCAAGGAATTGCTGCACCAAGCTGAAATAACTCTTCGGCTCCGATCTCCCCTGCCACAGATGACCCATGACGTACTTCATGGCGAGTCCGGACAATCTATTCAGTTCGGCCCATTCAGCCAGATGATCGTCCACTGCCAGTGGACGCTCTGGATTCTGGAACTGCGACCAGAAAAGCCTTTCCACTTCGTGATCTTCTTGATCTCGAAAGTATTCGGTCGCATTAGCAGCACTCACTGCCAAATCCAGATAGGTGTCCTCCACACTCCACATCCGGTCCAATGGAGCAAACTTCGGATTGCGAAACTTCCTCCGTAGCATAAAGGGCTTTCCAGCCACAATTTGTCTGGCCTGACACAGCTCCTCCTTCGCAGCTCTCATCACAGAGCGAGCGTCCTTGGCATCAGCAACGGCCTTCTCTAAGTCCGTCTGTCTCGCCCGGTCTTCTTTCTCAAGAAACTCGCAACGGTCAGCAGCACTTTTTAATTTCACGGCCATCTCGGCCATCTCCTTCTTGCTTCTGTAGTGAGCAGCCTTTTCGGCTCTCAGCTCTTCAAGGGCCTTCTCGGTAGCCGCATCACTTTTCCTGGCTTGTTCCTTAGCTCGAGCAAGTTCCGCCCGAAGACTCTCCACGGCGGCCACACCATCTACGTCAAGCACACACATTGTAAGATACTGGCATAAAGCTCCTCTTACCAGATGCCGCCCGAGGAATTGCGCGATGTCGGATCTGCCATGTCAAGTTGCCTCTTTAGTTCGGCAAGATCATAAGTTCGGCTCGATTCCGGACACTTCGCCACCTGTATACAAAGGCGATATTTTAGACCTGGGATTATGATCCTCTGCGCATCGTCAATTTTGACAACGCACAGAGTCTCAGGGGCTAC
Organism: Triticum monococcum; assembly: GCA_034509565.1. NCBI lineage: Eukaryota > Viridiplantae > Streptophyta > Magnoliopsida > Poales > Poaceae > Triticum > Triticum monococcum. Next base: position 86,657,086 of record CM067845.1, on the reverse strand, counting down.
TATCTACACAGGGCGCATCTTGTTTATGCGCAACTGACAAAGAAGTACATTATCAAACATACCTCAAAACCGTCAGCAAACTTCTGACGACCTCATGCAATCCGCTTTCCACGGATGAAATCCTTCCAATCACCGTACCCATCAATGCACGGTGCTCCTCTGAGAAAGAAGCTCGCCCCAGCAGAATCATCAGCTCCTCCGACCGCGCATCGGACGGTGCCGGACTCGTCCTCTGACCTCCATCGAAGGCCGGACGCGGCGAACCTTGGGGGGACATATGGCTACCTTCCACCCCTGCCGGTTTCGGAGAAACCCTCCGCGACGACACCTCAGGGTCGCGCGCCTCGCCAGGCATTACGGTAGGGGGAGGCGTTCCACTCTCCATCATCTCCGGAAGAAGATCCACCGAAGACGAGCTCTGCTGAGAAGGGCTGAGGTCCAAGATACATAGTAAAATTTAGGTTAACCTTCTCAGATAAAAAGCAAGGATTTCTCTCATCCCTCTAAAGGAAAATCTTTCTCTACTTACGGCTCGCTGGAGGGCTGATCCCTTTGAGGGCGTAGTTCGGCCGAGGATCTCCCCGGCGTCGGACCCTCTGAGGAGGTCTTTTCCACCCGCTTTGAGGCCATGGTCTCCGGGTCGTCAGAGGCGGCCCTCTTCTTCCCCTTAGGAGAGGGATTGTCGGTTCCTCCCTTCGGAGCAGCCACCCTCGAGGAGGCCATAGTTTCCTTGTCCTCCCCCTCACTTCCCTCCAAAGGCACGATCTTCAACATCCTGACTAGCACGGGATCCGGCCTGGTCTCAGGAAGGGGAGCCGGACACCTGATCAGCTTTGCCTTCGCTATCCACTCCTGTTTAAAAGGACAGCTCTTTTATGGGTGAATTTATGACAATTTTACCGATAGCGAGTCCAGGCACAAGGTTACTTACTCGAGTATCCGGGCGATTGCAGCTTAAACCTGCGTCCTCGGTCAAATCCGGACACATTGCTTGTGATACGAAGAACATTTTTTACATCTCCACGGGCGTTGCGCCCATAAAATGCTGGAGAGCTCGTGGTCCCTTCGGATTAAACTCCCACAGACGAAGGGAGCGACGTTTGCCGGTAGTGTTCGGTGAATCAGCATGACCTGCGTCACCTTGACCAGGTTGAGGTCTCTTTCTAAGAGATCCCTGACGCGGCCCTGCAACAAGGGCACGTCTTTGGCACCTCGCGTCATAGGCACCTCGCGAGGTACCTCGCCTTGAACTCTCTGCCTCCTCGCGAGCCAGCCTGACGAGGCTGTGCCTGAGGATGCGTCATGTCATCCGCCTCGCGAGGCTTGGCCCCTCGTGAGAGTCTTGAGCCTCGTGTTGATGAAGATGGGCCGCGCTGGGCCCCCACTTGAGCCACGCCGCAGGCCGCAGGCAGGCAAGTCTGGGGACCCCCGTTCCCAGAACGCCGACAGTAGCCCCCGGGCCCAAGGTGCGCATGGACTTGGCCGTGCCGAGAGGCGAAAGGGCAAGGGCGAAGCGCCCCGGGCCCTAACAGCCTGCGACCTCGGACGCCTCATGGCGGTTGATTGGACGTGGCGCCTCCGCTTCCCCACGACGCCTTGGTGATCGAGCGAGTTGGACAAGTCCCTGCATGCAGAACATGTTGTGATTACCTGTGATCGTGGAGACCGGCGGTTGGCCTTTGCCGGCTATAAGTACAGCACCGCTCGTGCCCGTCAAGTCCATCTCCTCTTGCTCTCTCCTTCGCCTCAGTTCTTGCTCCGTCTTGGTGTGATGGCTCCGATTCGCCGATTCTCTGCAGCGGAGAAGGGAAAGGCTGCTCGAGAAGGGCCAGACCCTCTCCCGTCGAAGAAGCGACTCGCCCATTGTAGCCCGGACGACGAGGACGACCCGGTGGTGGCGAGGCCCCGGGGCGAGCGGGCTCCGCCGGCGTTCCCGCTGCCCTTGTACGCCCACGTCGAGGGCCCTGGAGGTGTCGATGCTGATCCCCGCAGTCAGCGCCGCCGTCGACGCAGTCGGCTTGTGAAGGCGTGGGTGGTTCCTCCTGGAGTCCATGCTGAGGGCTCCTCCCACGAGTTCGTGCTCCACGTCGTCACTCCTCTTCAGTCCTGGATCCGCCTTCCTCCCTTCTTCGCCTTCGTCGTTCTTCCAGGGGGGCCTATGGAGCTCCAGCTGCAGCACGCCGACTGTGGCGCCCCCGCGACCGAGGCTGAGGTCGTTGTCGCTGCCCCGGGCGCGGTCTACATGTCCCGCGGCTAGAGGGAGATCGCTCGGGTCTGCAGGGAAAGAGGTGTCTTCACGGTCCACCTGGAGTATGACAGCACGGCGATGATGTTCCTCAAGGTCTTCGACGCGATCGGGCGCCGGCTGGAGTGCTGCCGCGGGAGGGGCGACCAAGACCTCGCCCTGGTGAGGGCTAGGCCCACCGACCGCCCCCTCGGTAGTGGCGCCCGAGGGTCCAGCGGCTCCAGCGGAGGCTACGTGACTCCGGAGACGAGTGATGACAGCTATGAGCCCCTGAGTCGCCGTCGCTCCAGGAGCAGGGCGGACAAGTCAGGCCGTCGCCAACCCTGATCTGGATGTGGTTGGTGCCGGTGCCTGACGACCCACTGTTGATGATGGCATCTTCTACAGGAGCCCGTATAGTTAGCACTCCTTAGGATCCGTTCCCTGAAGGAATCGAAATGCGCCCCATGGGGGCTTGTAAGGTGTCTGTAGTCCCGTTTGTTAATATATGACCTTTGCTATGGATTTGCGTGAGTCGCTGATTCCGTCATAGCTGAGTTGTCCTTTTCGAACCTCGCGAGGGCCTAGTGCTCTACGCCGACAGGTCCCAGTCCCAAGGCGGCGTCAGCCGTCGCTGGTATGCCAGGTCGCGATGCCGTGGTCAAGGCCAGGAGGTGAGCGACCCGAGGTCCGGTAAGAGCCCCTGAGTCACGATGCTCAGGAGGTCCCCTTTGGGGCCCAAGCAGCCATCACTTAGTGAGAAAGGGAAGCAACATCGCTAGTACGGAGTTGCTTTAGGTGCGGGGGTAGTGCTGCAGCAGCCAGTGCAGTGGGTGGTGACTTATCTTGAGGATGAGGGGCCGTTCCAGGTGCGCCGTTGGGTCCGTGTGTGGATAGGAGCGGAAACACTCGGCAAGGTCCTCGCGGGACCCCTTCTTCCCCTCCTCTGCTCCCCTTTCTGCTCTACGTCCTCGGGTCCCGGCCCTCGAGCTTGTCTCAGCCATCGCTGGTATGCCAGGTCACGATGCCGTGGACAAGGCCAGAGGGTGAGGGCTGGAGAGCCAGTAAGAGCCCTGAGTCGCGATGCTCAGGCACCCCCCCTGTTAACGTGCAAGCGGTTCGCGCGGGCGAGGGCGAAGGAAACCTCGTGAGGGCCTTGACTTGCGCGGTTCCCTCCAGGGATCCTGCAGGGCCATCATAGAAGGAAGATGGTGTTGCCACGACGGCCATTAGTTGCTCGTTAGTCACTCAAGAGCTTGCTGGTTGAGGTAGGCGAGGCATGTCTGGGCACCCGTGAGCCAGCGCGGGACTCCCGAGGCCCTACCTCTGGGCGGGTTGCGCCCGGCACTGCGTCGTATCTTGAGATGTGTCCCTGCAAAATTTGGTTAGATGACGGTACTCTACGTCCTTGGGTCCCGGCCCTCGAGCTTGTCTCAGCCGTCGCTGGTATGCCAGGTCGCGATGCCATGGACAAGGCCAGAGGGTGAGGGCTGGAGAGCCAGTAAGAGCCCTGAGTCGCGATGCTCAGGCACCACCCCTTTAACGTGCAAGTAGCCGACATGGGGAGAGAAGATGCTGCGGACAGGCTCCATGCAGCAAAGCGTGATAGGCAATGCATAGTTGGAAATAAACACTAGGGGGATACACGCCGCTCGGTTTGGCCCGAACGGCTTGGGGATGATGCAGCCCGAGGGGCGCCCCCAACAAGGCAAACTAACGACGGAAAGGTAAATGCAGATACATGCCGCGGGGACGGACCCACGCGGCCTGGGAGTGATGCAACCCTGGGAGGGTGCTCCCAGCTGAGAACGGAACTTGAAAGATGTCACATGAGGATGTCGTCGGTGTAGTGGCGTCGGTGCAGCAGACTTGACGGGCTGCAGAAGCCGATCCTCACGAGCCCCCAGGCCCCGGGGCCTTAGGAGGCTCTGGAGGCACTGGCGACTCCTCGCGAGCTGTCTCCACCTCCGCCCGAGCCGCGGAACGCCTGTCTTCCTGAGCCTCCATGATGCCCCTCACGAGGCCCTGGTACGCCGCAGCCATGCTCGGCAGGCCGTAAGGCATGCGAACATAGCTATGGGGTGGAACTCCGCAGCGCCCCACTTGCAAGGGCCAGAGGCGCTCTGTTGTGGCGATTTGATTGAGCCCTGGTACGTCGACGCAGACGCGCAGCCCACCATCCTCGCCTGGATGTGGGGCCACGGCTGGCAAGCGGCAGCAACCTCTCATGATCCTTGTCTCCTGTAGCTCTCGAATGGCCTCGTCAACGAACTCTTGCTGGTCTGATCTTCCTCGCCTGGCTCCCTCTTGAGGGAAACGTGCTGCGAAGCACGCCTCCACATGGTGCCCAAGCGCCTCTCTCGTGACCTTGGCTAGGTTGGTGGCCCTCCAGGTGAGAGCCCCCGAGCCCTGCCTGAGGAGGGCGCCGGGCGCGCTTTCCTATGCAATGGATGGAGGGCCCTCCTGAGGGGGCACGTGCCCTGAGGGGCCTGCCTCCTGAGGGGCTGAGCCTGATGACGTCTTCTTCTTCTCAGGGGTGGTCTCAGGAAGCCTCCTGCTTCCGTGATCGGGGTCTTCTAGCGACGCGGCCTGAAAGGCTCGCTCCAGGGAACACACTGCATATCTCCTGTTCACAGGGCACCGTGATGACGCCGCCACTTCCTGGCATCTTGAGGACGTTGAAGCCGTGGTGGGTCACGGCCATGAACTTGGCCAGCGCTGGGTACACGAGGATGGCGTTGTACGGCAGGCGGATGTGGGTGATGTCGAAGTCGATGAGCTCGGTGCGGTAGTTCCTATGGGCTCCGAAGGTGACAGGGAGGCGGACCGGCCCGATTGGGATTGTGGAACTGTCGGTGATCCCGAAGAAAGGCCTGGTTGGCTGAAGCTGGTCATAGGGCACTTGGAGGTTGCTGAATGTTTCCACGGACAGGACGTTGAGCCCTGCCCCGCCATCGATGAGGGTCTTGGTGACCTGCACGTTGCTGATGACTGGGGAGCAGAGCATCGGGAGGACTCCCGCAGTGGCTACGCACTTGAGCTGGTCTGCTGAGCTGAACGTGATGGGGCATGCCGACCACCTGAGGGGGCGAGTTGCTTCGAGCTTGGGGAGAACTGCATTCACTTCGCGGGCAAACTGCTTGAAGATACGTTGGGAGGCTGGGGCTTGAGCTCCGCCCAGGATGCAGGCGATCGCGCGCGGCTCCTGGAAGCCCCCACCCCCTTGTCTTGATGGCGGTCTTCGTTCCTTCTTGGTGGAGGCGGCAGCGGAGGTAGGCCTGCGTTGCCATGAGGGTGGTCCTCACGAGGCTGGTCTCTCCAGTCCCCCTGACGAGGCAGGTCCCGCCAGCGGTCCTCGTGAGGCTGGTCGCGCCACCCCTGGCGCGGGCCGCGGTCTTCCCAGCGCCCTGGGTTTCTTCCTCCTCCTCGGCCATAGCCCCGGTCAGCACAGTCAGGGCGACGGCCGATCCTTCCTTCTCGCACGGCGCGGAGCTCTTGACATTCATTGGTGTTGTGGGTGTGGAGGTCATGGTACACACAGTACCGGCTGCCTCTGGAGGGTTCGGGCAGATCCTTGCCCCGCTTGGTGTCCGGTTCGGCTGCGAGCACGGCAGCCCCCTTGCGCTTCACGTCCTTGGCCTTGGGCTTCTTCTCTTCTAGGTCCGTGGCAGGCAGGTCAAGGAGGGAGAGACGTCCCTCCTCAGCCCTGGCGCACTTGTTCGCCAAGTTGAACAGCTCTAGGGAGGTGCAGAGGTCTTCGTGCATCGTTAGTTCCTCCTTTATCTTGACGTCACGCACGCCATCAGAGAAGGCGGAGATGATGGCCTCCTCCGACACCCTGGGGATATTGAGGCGCGCACTATTGAAGCGCTGGATGTACTTTTACAGGGTCTCTCCGGGTTGTTGCTTGATGCGGCGCATGTCGCTCACGGCAGGCGGCCGGTCGCGAGTACCTTGGAAGTTGGCGATGAAGCGGGCGCGCATCTGGTCCCAGGAGGAGATCGTGCCTGGAGCCAGATTCAGGAGCCAGGTTCACGCCCCTTCCTCCAGCGCCATTGGGAACCAGTTCGCCATGACCTTTTCATCCCCGTCGGCAGCCTCGATGCCCAGCTCATAGAGCTGGAGGAATTCCGCAGGGTCAGTTGTGCCATCGTAGCGAGGAGGCAGGTCGGGCTTGAACTTGCCGGGCCACGCGACGCTGCGCAGCTCAGTGGTGTAGGCGTGGCAGCCCGCGGTGGCCATGAAAGGCCTCGGTTGGTGGAGAGCTTGGTCTTGAGGGTCCCCACGTGCTGTAGCTAGGAGCAGGGCGGGGTCTTGATGTGCCGGAGCTGGAGCAGGGTCGCGGCGTGCCGGAGCAGGGAGCGCCCGGGCAGCCCCCTGCGGGCAAGGGATTTCTTGGCAGCTTCGCTCTTGTTGCGATGGCGCCTGGCGGAGCGGGTTCCGCCCAGGGGCTAGTCGCTTTGGAGCCACGGCATCTTCTTGGGGAGGAGGTGGCTGGTGCGCCTCCGGAGCTTCGTTGCCCGCGCGGGGCGGAGTGCGGCGCAGAGGGACGGATGGCGCGGAAGAGCCCCCTGCGGCGCGGACAAGCTCAGCGACGCGGTCGAGCCATTCTTCGTAGACGTCGTCGACGGGACGGTAGCGCAGGAGCTCGTTTGCCGCGAGGAGCGCAGCTCGAGCCTCCAAGGGTGCGCAGAGCGCGCGGGACGAAGAGCCAGCTGGTGCGAGTGACGGAGTGGCGGTGCGGCCGTCTTGCAGCATGGACGGGAGCTGAGACGATGCCTGCTGCTCGCCCACCACCGGGCCGGTGGCGGCGTTGACGGCGGGCGACGGGGAACGACGAGGACGCCCACCGACGGGGGCCGTCTGGGCGACGCGGGAAGCGATGGCGGCACGGTGCTCGGCACGGGCCCAACGAGCGTCAGACATGGACGCGACGGTCGGAGGAGAGCGGAGCGGTGGAAGACGAATTCCGGCGCACCCCTACCTGGCGCGCCAAATGTTGGATTTTGGGTTCCGGCTGACCCTTAAGGTTCGAACACTGGGGTGCGTGAGGAAATCTCACCTTCAACCTCTCCGTCTCAATGGGATCTAAACTACTAAAAGGACTGCACGAAAGACACAAGATTTATACTGGTTCGGGCCACCGATGTGGTGTAATACCCTACTCCAGCGTGTGGTGGATGGATTGCCTCCTGGGGCTGGTGAGGATGAACAATACAAGGAAGAACAGCCTTGCGAGGGTCTGTTCGTGGCTGTGGTGATGAACTGTTGTGAAGAGTTCAGTCACCCTCTTTCTCTCTCTCTACTTGTGAACCAAACGAACCAACGAAAAATGCAACCCCTTGCTATGTGGGTGGCTAGTCCTATTTATAGAGGCCCTGGTCCTCTCCCCAAATATTGAGCGGGAAGGGATCCAACAATGGCAGGCTAATTTGAAGGGGGACAGCGAGTACATCTATCCTGACAAAAGCAGTATTCAGGCCAAAGGCTCTGGTGATGACGCCGCGCTGGGCTCCATGGTGACCTCCGTCTCGTAGTCCTCCTGGCCTTGGTCTCGTTACACCGAAGTGGCAACCTTTGCCTGATGCCTCGGTACTCTGCTGATACGCTTGCCCCCTTTGCACCAAAGAGGAAAGAGGGATGCTGCGCGCGCTGGCACCCGCCTGGTGCCCCGTGTCGTCATGGCTTGCGTCATAGGCACCTCGCGAGGTACCCCGCCTTGAACTCTCTGCCTCCTCGCGAGCCAGCCTAACGAGGCTGTGCCTGAGGATGCGCCGTGTCGTCCGCCTCGCGAGGCTTGGCCCCTCGCGAGGGTCTTGAGCCTCGTGTTGATGAAGATGGGCCGCGCTGGGCCCCCACTCGAGCCACGCCGCCGGCTGCAGGCAGGCAAGTCTAGGGACCCCCTTTCCCAGAACGCTGACAGGCGCCACCCAGACCGGGGGGCTTCTCGCTGCTTGGAGGCGGTGCCGATCCGGCAGGCGAAGGCTTGACATGATGAGTCGAGGGTGGTGCCTGGGAGCCACCCAGGAGAGCTGCGATGACGGGCGACGCTGGTGCGGCAAAACGGGCGAGGAAGAGGTCGCGCAGCTCCTCCCAGGAAGGGACATAGGTCGTCGGGAGGTGGAGGAGCCACGCATGCGGGATGCCGGTGAGGGCCATGGGTAACCAATTGGCCATCACCCGATCGTCACCCCCAGCTCCGAGGACGGCCTCCTCGTATGCCAGTAGGAAAATCATCGGGTCCGTCATGCCGTCGTAGCGCGGCGGCATCTCGGGCCTGCACTTGCGCGGCCACTGCACCTGTCGCAAGGTGGGAGCCAAGGCCCGGAGCCCCCTGGCCCAGTGTTGGCATCCGTTGCTGGAGCGGGCGGCGCGTTGTCCGCCATGAGGGCGCGATGCGATGTTGGGGGAGAGCGGGTCATCGGGAGGGAGGACTCCGGCGCACCCCTACCTCGCGCGCCAAATGTCGGATTTCGGGTTCCGGCAGACCCTTGAGGTTCGAACACTAGGGTGCGCGCGGAGGTCTGTCCCCTACCGATCTACGTCCGATCCTCTCGTGCGAACTAAGATGAAAATGATGAACAACACAAGAGACACGAGGTTTATACTTGTTCGGGCCACCGTTGTGGTGTAATACCCTACTCTAGTGTGTGGTATGGTGGATTGCCTCAGGGGCTGATGAGGATCAGTACAAAGGAAGAACAGCCTCGCGAGAGGTGTTCTTGAGCTGGTGCGATGAACTGCTAGGGTGAGTTCAGTCGCCTGTCTCTCTCTGCTAGGGTTCTACCAGATTTTTCCAGCCGTCCCTCTAGTCTGTGGTGGCTAGCTCTATTTATAGAGGCCCTGGGCCTCTCCCCGAATAATTGAGCGGGAAGGGCGCCAACAATTGGCCATTTTGAAGGGGAACATCTAGTACAAGTTATCCTGACCAAAGGTGGTCTTCGGCTGCCAAAAGCACTGGTGATGACGCTGTCTTGGGCTCCACGGTGACCTCCATCCTGCCGCTCTGCTGGTCTTGGTCTCATTGCACCGGAATGGCAACCTTTGCCTGATGCCTTGGCCTGTGCTTGCCCCTTTGCACCAAAGGGGAAACAAGGACCCTGCGCAGGCCGGCGCTCGCCTGGCGCCCGCCTGGCCTTGATCGTCATGGCTTGCGTCATGGGATCCTTGCTGGGTACCCTTGAATTGATATCTCCACCTCCTCCCGAGCCCGCCTGATGAGGCCGCTCTTGAGGAAGCTTCCTGTCATCCGCCCCGCGAGGCTTCGCCCCTCGTGAGGGTCTTGAGCTTGGGCTGATGAAGATGGGCCATGCTGGGCCCCCACCTGAGCCACACCGCAGGCCGCAGGCATGCAAGTCTGGGGACCCCCGTTCCTAGAACACCGACAGTCTATACATGTGTTGTCTTGGAAATCATCTTGGAGGTGTGGAGGAGTAGAAACTGTAGAGGCCCTCCGTTCGGAAGGAGCACCTTTATCCGCTGCCTTGCTAACTTCCTTCTGCTTTATTGATTTTGAATTTTCAAGTAAAACCGACAAGAAAAAGCAATAAAATTCTCTCTTCAGAACTCATTCATGCATGATACTGACAATCACTACTTTGATGTAAGGCAAACACATGATACCAGGATGGAATATGTACGAAAAACAGGACGGCATGACATGTTCACAACTATTTGTGTAAACTAAGCAGAAACCATTCCAGCAAATAAGAAGCAATGCAAGCTAGACACCACATGAAAGATGCAACCAATATGACTCTGCCAAGTTAAAAGTGTCCCATCATAAATGGAATTTCAACAAATTAGAAGCAGCGCATGCTATAAATCATATGAAAGATGCAACTAATATCGCACTGCATATACTAAAGGTGTCTCGTCATGTTGATTGATGCGGGATACAAAAAAAACAATAGTTTTATGTAAGGACATGCTTAATAGATAGATGTACTATGTACTAAATACAGGAAGGCATGTCACATTAACAGGTATAATGTATAAGCTAAGCAGACTAGCACGTGCAGTTTAACTAGATTGGAAGAATTACAATCTAGACACCATATGCAACATGCAACCACATATCATGCTACCAAGTTAGAGTAAGCACCTGCGATGCTAGTGTAGGGGAAATGTTGTAATCAACTACAGAGCTACGTTCACTATCTTCATCTAGCATTTCTGTTTCTTGAGAATCATGTCGGGAGGCTGACGCTACATTCTTTAAATGAGGAGTAGTCCTCTTGCCTACCTGCCTCATCATAAGTGATTGATGAGGGATACACAAGAACATTAGTTTGATGCAAGAACATGGTTAATACACACATGTACTAGTATGCACCAAAAATAGAAAGGCATGCCATATTCAAAGGTATAATGTGTAAGCTAAGCAGATGCAATTTAACCAAATTGGAAGCAATACAAGCTAGACATCCGGCTGGAGTGGTGAGCATGATCATCTAGGACCTGAGAGCCTGGTGGGAGGCGGGCTGCTTCGCCACCATCGTAGCTTTTTAGTTGGCTTCCAGGTGATGCCTATCTTTGTTGGGCTTGTCACTGGCTCCGCCAGTGCCCTGACTAGCTATTTGTCTTCTGGTGCTCACGGGATGGTGGTTCATGTAAAAAAATATCTTTCCTTATCTTACCGACTTCAGCCTTTCGAATACAAGCTAGACACAATATGGACCATGCAACCACATATGACACCGCAAAGTTAAAGCAAGCACCTAGGATGGTGGTTCATTGGAGCGAGGTCATCAACTCCAGAGCTAGGTTCCCCGTCTCCATTTGCTGACACTACACCCTTTAAAGCATTGAAACGTGTCTTGCCTAGCCGCACACCAAACTGGAGCGACTTCTCTCTTTTCTTTTTGGCTTCTCACATGGCAGCAGAGTCTGAAATACCCTTGCATAAAAACACAGCAGTGAGAGTAAGGGTGAAGTGTGTGCAGAACTAGTGCACTGTAAAAGTAGAAGATAACAGGTGGCTGAAAAATAAATGACAGGAGACATATGATAGCTCTAGAACATTGCATGGCAAACATAACTAGATTCTACTCTGTAAGATTTTGTAATATATGAGCACAGGAAATGCAGGTACTCCTCCAGCACACCACGACATGTGGTCATATCTAAGATAACAGTCGACTAAAAATAAATAGGTCAGTCGATTTTTTTAATGAACCGTCCGATCTATAAGGAAAGGGAAGATGGCCTTCGTCTACCTCCCGCTAGTCATTGTTGACGATCTTTCTCGAACCGCCAGCGACTACCGGCCCAGACCCCTGCCTCCGCCGCCCCGCCCTCCCATCGACCTCACACCACCGTCATGCTTGGCAGCGCCCCCAGGCGATCCCTTTAATCCTGGCCGACCTCCAGATCGGGCACCAGTAGCTCTAGGCCGCACACGGCCCTAAGATAAACACCAAGGTGCTGCTTCCCCGGCGTAATAGGTGTACTAGAATCTTTTATGCCGGGAAATGCTTCCGTTAATTATGAATCAAGTGGCCAGAAATTGAAATTCAGGGGGGCGAAGGACCTCTTGCTAAGGTGAAATAGTATATGAGGAGAAACCTTGTGCATCGCGAGTTACTAGGAACATCTAGTATCAAGAAGAAGCGGTCAACTAGTGTCTTCGATGGGATGAATACCGTGCAAGCAGAGACATAAGATTTGCACGAATAAGGGAAGAGGAGTACCTTTTTTGGTTGCCGGTGTGGTCACCTCCACAATTCGCGCCGATTTTCTTCTTTTTACTAGGGAAACCGATGTTCTGGAGGGTGCAGGCTTGGACGAACCAATGGCCAAATTGTTGACTGTGTTGCCGTGGCCGTATGTCGGCGGAGGGGAAGCAGATCTGAGGCGGCGAAGGACGGCGTAGCAGGAACAGCTCTGGTGCGGTGGAGGGTGGCGAAGTTGGAGCGGTAGCAGTGAGGCACAGGACGGCGTGGTTGAACTGGCTTGGGTACGGATGGCTCGGCCTCGGCTTCAACTACTAGCCATGGAGGGCGTTGCGGTTGAGGTTGCGGTGGACGACGACGTCGGGGTATCGGCTCCAGCGTGATGGAGGAGGGCGGCGGTTGATGGGTGGGATGGGGTGGCGGACGGAGGACGCCGGGGTTTCGCGGCTGGTGGAGAGGTAGTTTTGGCGCCCACGGAGTACGAATGGGGAATCAGACGGGTGGGGGGGGAAGCATGTTTCGGTCTGGGACGCGCTTGTTTTTGGCTTTTTTGAACAAAAGATGGGACGCGCTTGTTCGAAATTTGGGTAAAGTACAAACGTTGCCCCTCTCTTAAATTTCGGACCTACTGCGGGTCTGGGGTAGGATGGTAATCCCAGGTGTCCCAAATAGTGGGCGGGAGCGATTTCGGCCGCGCGCATGTGTGCTTAGGCGGCCATTGTGTATGAATGTTTTTCGGATGCGGTTGCATGGTGTCTAGATGAAGCTACAAACCTACCCCAGTTTAGACCTTTGGACGTCGGGCCGGTAGGTTTCACGGGTCGGAGTTATTAGAAAAGTAATTTCCTTGTACTACCAAACATTGGACTCACGCAGTTTCGGGCGAGTAGAGGCTCTTTTAGTGCTTCGTTCGAAATTTTGAAACACAAGCATTCACGTTTAGAGTACTCTTGAACTATGAGGATTGACCTAAATATGCAACGTTATATTTGACCTTGTATGTTTGAAAACCTCATTAAATTATCCGCTTCTTTTTGAAATTTGGACACTTGAAAATCCTATTACTACGATTATTTTGGAATGGAGGAGCTAAATTTGAATCTATTTTGTACACGACTACATATGCTATTATGTACAAAATCAGAGCAAAGATTGGTGCCCCCATAATTTAGGTATGGTTTACAAATGACATGATATCAAATTCAAATAATTGAATGGACTTCATGTTGAATTTGATTTTTTTAAACCACCTTAAGTTGAATTCGAATGTATGCTAGTTCATAGGTAGTAGCTATTTATAATGTCCATTGTGTAACTTTCGTATGTATAATGTGCTTTACACACACAACATGAACTATACTCACGTTTATATATTTTTTTTAATATTTACTGTAGAGCAAAGCTCCACATCCGTTTATTTAATAAAGAAGTAGCAACTGTACAAGCTAGAGAAGAAAGCAAGAAAGAAAAGGAAGAAAAAACAGAATCTAAGTACCTACCTACCTATAGCTAAGTGCGGGAGTTAATCCAAGCATACAACTTGTCTCTAATATTTACTCTCATTCTATGAGCTAGAAGAGTAAGATATTACATCTCCAAGCAGCAAAAGTTGCATTTTCTCCTCTGAAAGTCTTGCCATTCCTGAGGATCCATATATTCCAAGCTGAAGTGAGCATAACTTCAAAGAAGAAGGGATGCTTAAACCTTGATCTTGCATGCTGAATACATTGCTGAATTTCAGAGCCCCTGGACCAGTCAATGGAAACATAATTCCATACTCTGCGACTGAAGTTATAGTTAAAAAACAAGTGCAACCTATCCTCATAGACTAGCTCATTGCAGATAACACAGAGATTATCATCCATAGGTGATCTCCAGTGCCTACGAATTAATAAGTCCTTGGTATTGAGTCTATCAAAAAACAACAACCAACCAAAGAATTTGATCTTCATGGCGCACTTGCTATCCCACAACCACTTACATGGCAATATGGTTGGAAAATGAGAATGCATAAGAGTGTAAAAACTCTTGGCAGAATATTCACCAGATTTTCCAGGCCATAGCCAAACATCTGGTAGAGTGATGTCTCTATGTAAGTCCAGTATCCAAGCTTCCAAAACTTGCAGCTCCAGAGCAGCCTCATGTGACAAAGGCAAGAAGAACATTGAGTATAGGTCCTGAGAGATGAGGAATTCATTCACAGAGAGTTTGTCATTAATAACAAAGGAGAAAAGCCTAGGTAACCTCCAACATAGAGGTCTTGAAGAGCCACCAATTACCCAAGCATCGGACCAGAAAAGGGCAGAGTCTCCCCTGTTGATGTGAACTGTTGAGATTGCAGTATATCTATCAGAGAGCTTGAGTATATCCCTCCACCAAAATGATTGCAGTATATCGCCGCACCGCCTCGCCGGTCGCCGCCCCGGCCGGCGTCGCCCCGCTCTGCCCCGGCCACCTCATCACCGGCGAGAGGAGCTCCGCCTCTCCCCTGAGCTCCAGCGACCTCGTCGTCTCTCCCTCCCTCCGGCGGACTCCCCAAGCTCCAAATCCGGCGCCGGTGAACCTCGGCTTCCGCGCCGCGATCCAGATCTGAACCGCTACAGTAAACCCTAGGGGTTGACCTCTTTTTTCCCTAAGTCCCTAGTTATTTTGGCTATGTTCATCATGTTGTATCTCCTCATCCGTAGATCCGTTTTGGGCATATAGCATATCAAAATGTTCGCCTCAGAGAGCACATCATTTCATCTCATTGCATCATTTCCATTTGAGTTCATCTTGATGCCCGAAATGCTGTTAGAAGAATGCTATTTGAGATAATTGTCAGATCTGCTGCTCCAATTAGATATTTGTCATTTTTGCCATGATTATTGTGTGCATGATATGCCCCTAAGCTCTACATGAGTTTTGTTATATATTTTGCCATCTATCCAGAGGTGCAACCCATGTATTTTTGTGATGTGTGTGGTGACTAGCACAAGCTTGCAAAGTGGTGCATTCGCTAATGCTGATTTCAGGAACTTACCATTTCCACTAAGTCCTTGGACTGTTTATCTCAATATGCCATATGTTCATGTTGTTTCCTAGTGATTCGTGCCTCTTTTGAGGATGATCAATAAGGATGTTTTGTTAATCTTGTAGTGCCCTATCCATCCATGCCTAGCTTGAGTCAATCGAGCTCTACTTTTGCTATTTCGTGAATCTGGGCAGATTGTCTACTTGTTAGCGATTTTGCCGAGGATGTTGTAGTTGATCCGTGCATGCTATGTTATTGCTCTTGCCATGTCTAGCTTGCATTTTGTGCATTCTTGATGGGTGTATGCTTATACTGTCATGACTTGCTCTATAGTGAGTGCATCGAGCTCGTAAACATGCCTACTTGATATCTGTTTTAGCATGCTCCAGTTTGCAAAAAGGTACCCACACACCTCTCCACATTTGGAAATAAGGCCTTCCCTCGTTCATCCTTTTCTCTCACAAGATAAACAAGCCATACAAATGCATCTTGATGTTACATGCAACACACGGGCATCTTGCTAGTAAGAATGAAAACAAATGACAAAAAAAATATTTGGACGGTGGTTCGAAGTCATGACCGCGGGCACAACGGACAAGGTGGCCTTGTATTCGTATGCTGAGCTGTTTGTTTTAACACACACGAGCTGGTGTGGTGATTATACACACACGGACGCATGCACACGAACTGCATCCACGCAATACATGCAGCCACGCACGCACGCAACACTAACACGTACACACGCAGCCACGCATGCACGCAACACCCACACGCCCGCACGCAACACTCACACCCGCACACACACACACACACATGCATGCGCACACCAGTACACCACACGACCAACACACACTCTCATGCTCAAGTGCTCAACCTACATGTGCATGCGCACACATCAGGCCCTGACAGACACATACACAACCAGGTGATTCCCGCGCACGGGTTGGAGCCTTGTCGCGCCTGCGTAAATTTGTGTTTATCTGACCTTTTGCCTATGCGAACTAACAGGTGGGACCCACAATGAACGTGGTCAATTTAACTAGTCAACATGGCGCCATGTAGACTATTTGGCTGGTCAACAGAGTGCAATCCGATGCTGAGCTGTGAGAAATTGACCGTATAATCACCGCAAAACGTATATAGTCACCGTAATCAGCTTATTCTACAGTTCGGTGACCATATTACGCTTTTCTCTTTGTAGCCCTCCAAAACTACATCTCTACACGTTCTTGCATGTTACATCTAACAACTATGCAAAACAGCACTACTACGACACTCTAACACAATAAATCATATGTGTTTTTAGTTTTACTAGATATCATATCATTACTTATAATTATTCAGTTTGCATACATTAAAATTGCCTTTGAAATGTATGGCTAGTTGTAACACCCCGGATATGATTTACCCAATATGTAATCCAACTCTTGCCGTTTCCGGCGTTAAGTTATTTTATTTTCTCGGGTTCGGGTTTTTGTCTCCATGTGTTGTATTCGTTGTCATGCATCTCATATCACTTCATCATGTGCATTGCATTTGCATACGTGTTCTACTCATGCATCCGAGCATTTTCTCCATTGTCCGTTTTGCATTCCGGTGCTTCGTTCTCCTCCGGTGGTCATTTCTACCTTTCTTTCGTGTGTGGGGATTAAACATTTCCGCATTGGACCGAGACTTGCCAAGCGGCCTTGGTATACTACCGGTAGACGGCCTATCAAGTTTCGTACCATTTGGACTTCGTTTGATGCTCCAACGGTTAACCGAGGGACCGGAAAGGCCTCGTGTGTGTTGCAGCCCAACACCCCTCCATTTTTGCCCAAAACCCACCCAAACCCTCTCCATCATCTAGAGCGTTCAATCACGATCATGTGGCCGAAAACTGCACCTCATTTGGACGCTCCTAGCTCCCTGTATGCCTATATATACACCAACCTCCCGAAATTCGCGGATCCCCTCTTCCAAACCCTAGCCCCGCTCCATCCGCGCGGCCGGACAACGTCAGGGCCGCACCGGACACGTCCGCCTGATCCGCCGCCGCCAGTCCCGCGCTGCCACATGGCGGGAACCGCCCCCACATTGCCACTTCCGCCGCCGGCCCGCCGCGGCCCGCAGCGGGGCCCCCCGAGGCCCGGCTCCTCCCGCCGCCTTCCTCCGCCACAGCGCCGCCCCTTCTCCTCCACCGCCTCGCCCGTGCCGGCAGAGCCCCGCTCCTGCCTCCGCCCGACATCGCCGCACCTCCGCACCGCCTCGCCGGTCGCCGCCCCGGCCGGCGTCGCCCCGCTCTTCCCCGTACGCCTCATCACCGGCGAGAGGAGCTCCTCCTCTCCCCTGAGCTCCGGCGACCTCGCCGTCTCTCCCTCGCTCCAGCAGAGTCCCCGAGATCCCACTCCGGCGCCGGTGAACCTCGGCTTCCGCGCCGCAATCCAGATCGGAACCGCTACAGTAAACCGTAGGGGTTGACCTCTCTTATTTTCCCTAAGTCCCTAGTTATTTTGGCTATGTTCATCATGTTGTATCTCCTCATCCGTGGATCCGTTTTGGGCATATAGCATATCAAAATGTTCGCCTCAGAGAGCACATCATTTCATCTCATTGCATCATTTTCATTTGAGTTGATCTTGATGCCCGAAATTCTGTTAGAAGAATGCTATTTGAGGTAATTGTCAGATCTGTTGCTCCAATTAGATATTTGTCATTTTGCCATGCTTATCCTGTGCATGATATGCCCCTGAGCTCTACATGAGTTTTGTTATATGTTTTGCCATCGATCCAGAGGTGCAACCCATGTATTTTTGTGATGTGTGTGGTGACTAGCACAAGCTTGCAAAGTGGTGCATTCGCTAATGCTGATTTCAGGGACTTCGCATTTCCACTAAGTCCTTGGACTTTTATCTCAATATGCCATATGTTCATCTTGTTTCCTAGTGATCCGTGCCTCTTTTGAGGATGATCAGTAAGGATGTTTTGTTAATCTGGTAGTGATCTATCAATCCATGTCTTTGTTTGCAATTATGGAGCACCCAAGCTTGAGTCAACCGAGCTCTACTTTTGCTATTTCGTGAATCTGGGCAGATTGTCTACTTGTTAGCGATTTTGCCGAGGATATTGTAGTTGATCCGTGCATGCTATGTTATTGCTCTTGCCATGTCTAGCTTGCATTTTGTGCATTATTGATGGGTGTATGCCTAGATTGTCATGACTTGCTCTGTAGTGAGTGCATCGAGCTCGTAAACATGCCTACTTGATATCTGTTTCAGCATGCTCCAGTTTACAAAAAGGTACCCACACACCTCTCCACATTTGGAAATAAGGCCTTCCCTCGTTCATCGTTTTCTCTCACAAGATAAACAAGTCATAGAAATGCATCTTGATGTTACATGCAACGCACGGGCATCTTGCTAGTAAGAATGAAAACAAATGACAAAAAAATATTTGGACGGTGGTTCGAAGTCATGACCGCGGGCACAGCGGACAAGGTGGCCTTGTATTGGTATGTTGAGCCGTTTGTTTTAACACACATGGGCTGGTGTGGTGATTATACACACACGCACGCATGCACGCGAACTGCATCCACGCAACACATGCACCCACGCACGCACGCAACACTCACACGTACACATGCAGCCACGCATGCACGCAACACTCACACGCACGCACGCAACGCTCACACACACACACACATGCATGCACACACCAGTACGCCACACGACCAATACACACTCTCACGCTCAAGTGCTCAACCTACACGTGCATGCCCACACATCAGGCCCTGACAGACACATACACAACCAGGTGATTCCCGCGCAGGGGTTGGAGCCTTGTCGCGCCTGCGTAAATTTGTGTTTATCTGACCTTTTGCCTATGCAAACTAACAGGTGGGACCCACAATGAACATGGTGAATTTAACTAGTCAACATGGCACCACATAGACTATTTGGCCAGTCAACAGAGTGCAATCTGATGCTGAGCTATGAGAAAGTGAACATATAATCACCGCAAAATGTATATAGTGACCATAATCAGCTTATTCTGAAGTTCGGTGACCATATTATGCTTTTCTCTTTGTAGGCCCTCCAAAACTACATATCTACACGTTCTTGCATGTTACATCTAACAACTATGCAAAACAGCACTACTACGACACTCTAACACAATAAATCATATGTGTTTTTAGTTTTACTAGATATCATATTGTTACTTATAATTATTCAGTTTGCAGACACTAAAATTGCCTTTGAAATATATGGCCAGTTGTAACACCCCGGATATGATTTACCCAATATGTAATCCAACTCTTGCCGTTTCCGGCGTTAAGTTATTTTATTTTCTCGGGTTCGGGTTTTGGTCTCCATGTGTTGTATTCGTTGTCATGGATCTCATATCATTTCATCATGTGCATTGCATTTGCATACGGGTTTTACTCATGCATCCGAGCATTTTCTCCGTTGTCCGTTTCGCATTCCGGTGCTTCATTCTCCTCCGGTGGTCATTTCTCCCTTTCTTTTGTGTGTGGGGATTAAACATTTCCGGATTGGACCGAGCCTTGCCACGCGGCCATGGTTTACTGCAGGTAGACCGCCTGTCAAGTTTCGTACCATTTGGACTTCGTTTGATGCTCCAACGGTTAACCGAGGGACCGAAAAGGCCTCGTGTGTGTTGCAGCCAAACACCCCTCTATTTTGGACCAAAACGCACCTAAACCCTCTCCATCATCTAGAGCGTTCAATCACGATCGCATGGCCGAAAACCGCACCTCATTTGGACACTCCTAGCTCCCTGTATGCCTATATACACACCACCCTCCCGAAATTCGCAGATCCCCTCTTCCAAACCCTAGCCCCACTCCATCCACGCGGCCGGACAACGTCCGGGCCACACCGGACACGTCCGCCCGATCCGCCGCCGCCAGTCCCGCACTGCCACGTGGCGGGAACCGCCCCCACATCGCCGCTTCCGCCGCCGGCCCGCCGCGGCCCGCAGCGGGCCCCCCCAAGGCCCAACTCCTCCCGCCGCCTTCCTCCGCCACAGCACCGCCCCTTCTCCTCCACCGCCTCGCCCGCGCCAGCGGAGCCCTGCTCCGGCCGCCGCCCGACATCGCCGCACATCCGCACCGCCTCGCCGGTCGCCGCCCCGGCCGGTGTCGCCCCACTCTGCCGCGGCCAACTCATCACCGGCGAGAGGAGCTCCGCCTCTCGCCCTCCCTCCGGCGACCTCGCCGTCTCTCCCTCCCTCCGGCATACTTCCCGAGCTCCAACTCCGGCGCCGGTGAACCTCGGCTTCCGTGCCGCGATCCAGATCTGAACCGCTACAGTAAATCCTAGGGGTTGACCTCTCTTTTTTCCCTAAGTCCCTAGTTATTTTGGCTATGTTCATCATGTTGTATCTCCTCATCCGTAGATCCGTTTTGGGCATATAGCATATCAAAATGTTCGCCTCACAGAGCACATCATTTCATCCCATTGCATCATTTTCATTTGAGTTCATCTTGATGCCCGAAATGCTGTTAGAAGAATGCTATTTGACATAATTATCAGATCTGCTGCCCCAATTAGATATTTCTCATTTTTGCCATGATTATTTTGTGCATGATATGCCCCTGAGCTCTACATGAGTTTTGTTATATGTTTTGACATCTATCCAAAGGTGCAACCCATGTATTTTTGTGATGTCTGTGGTGACAAGCACAAGCTTGAAAAGTGGTGCATTCGCTAATGCTGATTTCAGGGACTTAGCATTTCCACTAAGTCCTTGGACTTTTTATCTCAATATGCCATATGTTCATGTTGTTTCCTAGTGATTCGTGCCTCTTTTGAGGATGATCAGTAAGGATGTTTTGTTAATCTTGTAGTGCTCTATCCATCCATGTCTTTGTTTGCAATTATGGAGCACCATAGCTTGAATCAATCGAGCTCTACTTTTGCTATTTTGTGAATCTGGGCAGATTGTCTACTTGTTAGCGATTTTGCCGAGGATGTTGTAGTTGATCCGTGCAAGCTATGTTATTGCTCTTGCCATGTCTAGCTTGCATTTTGTGCATTCTTGATAGGTGTATGCTTAGATTGTCATGACTTGCTCTGTAGTGAGTGCATCGAGCTCGTAAACATGCCTACTTGATATCTGTTTCAGCATGCTCCACTTTGCAAAAAGGTACCCACACACCTCTCCACATTTGGAAATAAGGCCTTCCCTCGTTAATCCTTTTCTCTCACAAGATAAACAAGTCATACAAATGCATCTTGATGTTACATGCAATGCACGGGCATCTTGCTAGTAAGAATGAAAACAAATGACAAAAAAATATTTGGACGGTGGTTCGAAGTCATGACCGCGGGCACAACAGACAAGGTGGCCTTGTATTGGTATGTTGAGCCGTTTGTTTTAACACACACGAGCTGGTGTGGTGATTATACACACACGCACGCATGCACGCGAACTGCATCCACGCAACACATGCACCCACGCACGCACACAACACTCACAAGTACACACGCAGCCACGCATGCACGCAACACTCACACGCACGCACGCAACACTCACACACACACACACACATGCATGCTTGCGCACACCAGTACACCACACGACCAACACACACTCTCACGCTCAAGTGCTCAACCTACACGTGCATGCGCACACATCAGGCCCTGACAGACACATACACAACCAGGTGATTCCCGCGCACGGGTTGGAGCCTTGTTGCGCCTGCGTAAATTTGTGTTTATCTGACCTTTTGCCTATGCGAACTGACAGGTGGGACCCACAATGAACGTGGTCAATTTAACTAGTCAACATGGCGCCACGTAGACTATTTGGCCGGTCAACAGAGTGCAATCCGATGTTGAGCTATGACAAAGTGACCGTATAATCACCGGAAAATGTATATAGTGACCGTAATCAGCTTATTCTGAAGTTCGGTGACCATATTACGCTTTTCTCTTTGTAGGCCCTCCAAAACTACATCTCTACACGTTCTTGCATGTTACATCTAACAACTATGCAAAATAGCACTACTACGACACTCTAACACAATAAATCATCTGTGTTTTTAGTTTTACTAGATATCATATCATTACTTATAATTATTCAGTTTGCATACATTAAAATTGCCTTTGAAATGTATGGCCAGCTGTAGCACCCCGGATATGATTTACCCAATATGTAATCCAACTCTTGCCGTTTCCGGCGTTAAGTTATTTTATTTTCTCGGGTTCGGGTTTTTGTCTCCATGTGTTGTATTCGTTGTCATGGATCTCATATCATTTCATCATGTGCATTGCATTTGCATACGTGTTCTACTCATGCATCCAAGCATTTTCTCCGTTGTGCGTTTTGCATTCCGGCGCTTCGTTCTCCTCCGGTGGTCATTTCTACCTTTCTTTTGTGTGTGGGGATTAAACATTTCCGGATTGGGCCAAGACTTGCCAAGCGGCCTTGGTTTACTATTGGTAGACCGCCTGTCAAGTTTCGTACCATTTGGACTTCGTTTGATGCTCCAACGGTTAACCGAGGGACCGAAAAGGCCTCGTGTGTGTTGCAGCCCAACACCCCTCCATTTTGTCCCAAAACCCACCTAGACCCTCCCTATCATCTAGAGCGTTCAATCACGATCGCGTGGCCGAAAACCGCACCTCATTTGGGCACTCCTAGCTCCCTGTATGCCAATATATACACCACCCTCCCGAAATTCGCGGATCCCCTCTTCCAAACCCTAGCCCCGCTCCATCCGCGCGGCCGGACAACGTCCGGGCCACACCGGACACGTCCGCCCGATCCGCCGCCGCCAGTCCCGCGTTGCCACATGGCGGGAACCGCCCCCACATCGCCGCTTCCGCCGCCGGCCCACCGCGGCCCGCAGCAGGACCCCCCGAGGCCCGACTCCTCCCGCCGCCTTCCTCTGCCACAGTGCCGCCCCTTCTCCTCCACCGCCTCGACCGCGCCGGCGGAGCCCCGCTCCGGCCGCCGCCCAACATCGCCGCACCTCCGCACCGCCTCGTCGCTCGCCGCCCCGGCCGGTGTCGCCCCGCTCTGCCCTGGCCGCCTCAACACCGACTAGAGGAGCTCCGCCTCTGCCCCGAGCTCCGACGACCTCGCCGTCTCTCCCTCCCTCCAGTGGACTCCCCGAGCTCCAACTCCGGCGCCGGTGAACCTCGTCTTCCGCGCCGTGATCCAGATATGAACCGCTATAGTAAACACTAGGGGTTGACCTCTCTTTTTTCCCCAAGTCCCTAGTTATTTTGGCTATGTTCATCATATTGTATCTCCTCATCCGTAGATCCGTTTTGGGCATATAGCATATCAAAATGTTCGCCTCACAGAGCACATCATTTCATCTCATTGCATCATTTTCATTTGAGTTCATCTTGATGCCCGAAATGCTGTTAGAAGAATGCTATTTGAGATAATTGTCAGATCTGCTGCTCCAATTAGATATTTGTCATTTTTGCCATGATTATTGTGTGCATGATATGCCCCTGAGCTCTACATGAGTTTTGTTATATGTTTTTCCATCTATCCAGAGGTGCAACCCATGTATTTTTGTGATGTGTGTGGTGACTAGCACAAGCTTGCAAAGTGGTGCATTCGCTAATGCTGATTTCGGGGACTTAGCATTTCCACTAAGTCCTTGGACTGTTTATCTCAATATGCCATTTGTTCATGTTGTTTCCTAGTGATTCGTGCCTCTTTTGAGGATGATCAGTAAGGATGTTTTGTTAATCTTGTAGTGCTATATCCATCCATGTCTTTGTTTGCAATTATGGAGCAACCTAGCTAGAGTCAATCGAGCTCTACTTTTGCTATTTCGTGAATCTGGGCAGATTGTCTACTTGTTAGCGATATTGCCGAGGATGTTGTAGTTGATCCGTGCATGCTATGTTATTGCTCTTGCCATGTCTAGCTTGAATTTTGTGCATTCTTGATGGGTGTATGCTTAGATTGTCATGACTTGCTCTGTAGTGAGTGCATCGAGCTCGTAAACATGCCTACTTGATATCTGTTTCAGCATGCTCCAGTTTTCACCAAGTCTGAGAACTGATTATGTTTTTGCCATGTTCACATGCTTGCAAATGTATTTTCTGGTCCCTTTTGGCTCAAGGTCACTAAGGGACTTTGGTTAAGCTCTTTCAGTAGCTCCATGCCATGCTTTAATTTTCCATGTTCAGGTCCTGTAGCATATAGTTTTTATGCTCCAAAGAGTGCTATCTGATTTGAAATTCCAGACAAGTGTTAATTTCACTAAGTCTGAAATCTATCTGCCAAATGCATTTTTGCCATGCTTGTTTGAACCTGTTAATGAATGAATTGGCCGTAGCTCAGTGTTCATCTTTTGTTAAACATCATGAATGGATCCCTACCATGTATTTTGTTGCCATGTTTGCGTGCTGTTGCATGTTCTTCTTGTTGCATTTAGATGACTACTTGCTGTAGATCGCAGACCGGTGTCATATTTGAATCGCTTGCCATTTCCAAACCGTAACTCCGATTCCGGTGATCTTTATATCGTTTTCAAGCGATTTCATCTCTTATTTCCAGTGGCAAACTTGGTTTTCCAAGTCGAGGCCAGCTTCATTCGTTCCTTTTCAAATCTTGCATATGCATCACATATCGCATCCTGCATAGCATACCATCTTTGCATCATCTTGTTTGAGTTTGCATGTGGTTGATTGTGTCCTTGTTGCTTGTTTGTCTTGTTTGGGTAGAGCCAGGAGACGAGTTCACTAACGAGGAGCCCGTTGAGTTTGCTTTCGAGGATCCAGTCAACTCTGACAACTTTGCAGGCATGATGATCATACCCTCGAAATCACTTCTATCTTTGCTTTGCTAGATGCTCGGACTTTTGTTATGCCTATGCTATGATGCCTACCACTTGCTTATCACACCTCCCAAATTGCCTTGTCAAACCTCTAACCCACCATGTCCTAGCAAACCGTTGATTGGCTATGTTACCGCTTTGCTCAGCCCCTCTTATAGCTTTGCTAGTTGCAGGTGAAGATTGGCGACCGTTCCTTGTTGGAACATTATTTACTTGTTGGGATATCATTATATTGCCATGTTATCTTAATGCATCTATATACTTGGTAAAGGGTGGAAGGCTCGGCCTCTCGCCTAGTGTTTTGTTCCACTTGTGCCGCCCTAGTTTCCGTCATATCGGTGTTATGTTCCCGGATTTTGCGTTCCTTACGCGGTTGGGTTATAATGGGAACCCCTTCATAGTTCGCCTTGATTAAAGCTTTTCCAGCAATGCCCAACCTTCGTTTTACCATTTTCCACCTAGCCTCTTTTCCCTTGGGTTTCTGAAGCCCGAGGGTCATCTTATTTAAACCCCCCCCCCCCCGGGCCAGTGCTCCTCTGAGTGTTGGTCCAACTCGTCAGCCGCCGGTGGCCACCAGGGGCAACTCTGGGCTGGCCTACCGGAAGTTTGGACAATCTGAGTGTGCCCTGAGAACAAGATATGTGCAGCTCCTATCGGGATTTGTCGGCACATTCGGGCGGTGTTGCTGGATTTGTTTTAACCTGTCGAAGTGTCTTGTAGAACCGAGATACCGAGTCTGATCAGAACGTCTCAAGAGGAGGTCTATTCCTTCGTTGACCGTGAGAGCTTGTCATGGGCTAAGTTGGGACTCCCCTGCAGGGATTTGAACTTTTGAAAGTCGTGCCCGCAGTTATGGGCAGATGGGAATTTGTTAATGTCCGGCTGTAGATAACTTGATCCTTAACTTAATTAAAAATGAATCAACTGTGTGAGTTACCGTGATGGTCTCTTCTCGGCGGAGTCCGGGAAGTGAACACGGTGTTGGAGTAATGCTTGCCGCAGGATGCTTTCTAGTTACTCGCTTGCGCTTTGCCTCCTCTTCTCGCTCTCGTTTGCGCACAGGATAGCCACCATATATGCTAGTCGCTTGCTGCAGCTCCACATATTTTCCTTGCCTTACCTTTTAAGCTTAAATAGTCTTGATCGCTATGGTGCGAGATTGCTGAGTCCCTGTGGCTCACAGATTACTTCCAAACCAGATGCAGGGCCTGATGATTCCGTTCCAGATGACGCACTTGATCTCAAGTGGGAGTTTGACGAGGACTCACGCCGATACTATGTTTCTTTTCCTGATGATCAGTAGTGGTGCCCAGTTGGGGTGATCGGGACCGTGTCGCATGTTGGGTTATCTTTTATTTTGGCGCCGTAGTCGGGCCATGACTACTTGAATGATGTAATGCTATTTATGTACTTTGATTGACGTGGCGAGTGTAAGCCAACTATGTATCTCCCCTTTTATTATCTATATTACATGGGATGTTGTGATGATTGCCTAACTTGCGACATTGCTTTCAATGCGGTTATGCCTCTAAGTCATGCGTCGACACGTGGGAGCTATAGCCGCATCGAGGGCGTTACAAGTTGGTAATCAGAGCCTTCCCCGACCTTAGGAGCCCCCACTGATTGATCGTTTTTAGCAGCCGTTGTTGAGTCTAGAAAAATGTTTTGAGTCATTTAGGAATTATATATCGGAGAGTTTAGGAATTCTTTTTACTCCCTAGTCTCCTCATCTCTCTGGTAAGGCATCCTGACGTAGAGTTTTGACTCTTCTCTTCTCAAATTTCACAAAAAAAATTACGATCACGCGGGTATCTTGGAATCGTTCCGATGGTTTTGTGACGAGAACATTGTTCTTCGTGCCTCCTGTCTTTAGGGGTTGTGGCAGTGTCCCGGGCAGTTGAGCTCCGAGGTGTTTTCGGCACAATTTTATCGTTGTAGTTCTGGAATACTTGAGTTTAGTACGCCGACATCAAAAATCTCTTTTATGCAGTTCGTTGGTGAGATAACCTCGACGCCACCCAGTACTGGGGCGGGAGTTCGGGAGTATCGCCATAACTTGTACAACGGATGCTTTTCGAAGGTTGAGGTAGATGGTTTCCGAAGTTTTCTTGGTTATGTGTTGAAGGATGGATACAGCTGGATGTAGGATTTTCTAGATTTGGGTGAGATATTATGCTTCCCCTGTATCCCCAACACCTGATTGCATAACCGGAAAGGTTCAGGAGTTTCATAGGTGGAAATTCTTGTAGCTCTAGTTCTTCTTCCACGGATATTTGGTTTGAGATTGGGATTTCTTACCGAGTATTCGTTCTTGATCCTTACCTTGTTGATTTATTTCTCTACCTAAATTCTAAGTGGCTTCTCAATTTATGGATATGTGACCATTTCAAGTGGAATGCATTCGTTCATTTTGTTCGGATGTGAAGACTATATGTTGAAATTTTCATTCCGTTGGATTCAGCTTCAATATTTGTCGATCAATGTGCTAATGGATGTCAACCTCTTCAGGATGGCTCCTCCAACGCGCACGACTCCGAATCCTGATCCTACACCACCTCCTCCGGAGGCATGGCAAGCTGTGATGGCCGCAACCAATGCAAACACGCAGTTGATCATGCAAATTCTTCAAGAGCGCAATCAAGTGAACCAAGACAACCAAGGCAACAATTAGAATCACTTTGCTACACTCAACCAGTTCCTTGTAAATCAGCCAAAGACTTTCAGCAATTGTGTTGAGGCAACTGATGCTGACAATTGGCTCGTAGATCTGTGCAAGCATTTCGAGTGCAGTAACGTCAGGCCTGGGGACTTTGTCAAGTTTGCTTCCTTCCAACTCAAAGACCAAGCTGCAGAATGGTTCCAGCGGTACAAGGATTCCAGAGGAGGATGTGTGATTACTTGGGATGAATTCCGTCAAGATTTCAGAGCTCATCATATTCCTCAGAGCATGGTTGAAAGCAAGTGTGAGGAATTCCGCAACCTGAAGCAAGGATCTTTTTCTGTCTATGACTACAACAAGTTGTTCCAGAAGCTCGCCCGCTTTGCCAAGCAGGACGTCCCTGATGAGAAGAGCATGATATACCAGTTCAAGGGTGGTCTCAGAGAAGAAATCCAGCTAGCTCTTGTTCTCTTTGAGCCCTTGAGGTACGATGAGTTCTACAACATGGCATTGAAGCAAGATGCTGCTCAACTGAGGTGTGATGCTTCCAAGAAGCGAGTCAGAGACACTACTCCTTCCTCTACTCAAGTGGCCAAGCAGCAGAAGTATTGGCTTCCTCCTCCTCCGTTCCGTCAGCCATATCAGCAGAAGAGCAAAGGTGGCAGTGGATCTTCCCACCCACCCAACCCTGGCTTTCAGAACAAGACTTCGTCTCAAGCTCCAGATCGAGTGCTCCGTATCACCATCCGCTTTCAGAGGTCACGTGCAACAAGTGCCAACAGAAGGGTCACTATGCCAACAAATGCTTCAACCAGAGGCGTCTTCCTCCTCCTCCTGTGAGATCGGCAAGTATAGCTGTGGTCAAGCATAACCCCAAGCACGCCAAGGTCAACTTGATGAATGCAGCTCAGGCAGAGGATTCGTCAGATGTCATCATGGGAACCTTCCTGTTAACGATGTTCCCGCAAAAGTACATTTTGATACTGGTGCATCGCATTGTTTCATCTCGAAACCTTTTGCATCTAAGCATGAGTTGACTTCCCAAGTTATGCATAAACCGTTAGCAGTTGTCTCTCCGGGTAAATGTTTGCTCGCTAACCACGAGATTCCAGATATTTCTATCATGATGGGTGATTTCAAGTTTTTGGCTTCTCCAATAGTTCTTGGTAACTCGGATATTGATCTTATTCTCGGGATGGATGGGCTTTCTAAGCACAAGGCTCAGCTTGATTGTGCAGCCAGGCAGATTCAATTGACTCATTTGTTTGAGGATGTAATTGTCTTTGCCGCTCGGGATAATACTATGCGTCTGTTTTCTCTCAATGAGAAGCGTGAACTGGTTGCTATCTCGCAAATTCCAGTCGTTTGCGGATATCAAGACGTCTTTCCAGAAGAGCTTCCAGGAATGCCTCCGCACCGGCCACTTGAATTCGTCATTGATCTTGAGCCTGGCATGGAACCAGTGTGTAAGCATCCTTACAAGCTCGGACCTGAAGAGTTGAAGGAGCTGAAGAAGCAACTCGATATTCAAGAGAGAATGGGTCTCATCCGGCCTAGTTCTTCTCCGTGGGGTTGTGGTGTTCTTTTTGTAGAGAAGAAGGATGGAACAGACCGACTTTGTGTTGACTACCGTCCATTGAACAAGAAGACCATCAAGAACAAATACCCACTTCCCAACATCAACGAGCTGTTCGAACAACTCAAAGGTGCCCAAGTATTCTCCAAGCTTGATCTCCGTATGGGTTATCATCAGATTCGAATCCGTGAGCAAGATATCCCCAAGACAGCTTTCAGGACAAGCTATGGTTCATATGAATACACTGTCATGTCTTTTGGCCTCGTCAACGCTCCTCCGACTTTCTCTCGCATGATGAACTTCATCTTCAACGCCTACACCAATGACTTTGTTTTGGTCTATCTCGACGACATTCTGGTTTTCTCGAAGAACAAGGAAGATCATGCCAAGCACTTGCGTTTGGTGCTCGATAAGCTGAGGGAACACCAGTTCTACGCCAAGTTCTCCAAGTGTGAATTTTGGCTCGATGAGGTTCTTTATCTTGGTCATATCATCTCTGCCAAGGGCATTGCGGTGAATCCTGAGAAGGTGTGTGCAATTGTGAATTGGGAATCTCCTCAGAACGTGAAGCAACTCCGTAGCTTCCTCGGTCTCGCAAGCTACTATCGAAGATTCGTTGAAAACTTTTCAAAGATCGCGAAGCCTCTCTCAAATCTTCTCCAGAAGCACGTCAAGTACGTTTGGTCTCCGGAGTGTGACATTGCTTTCAACACATTGAAAGAGAAATTGGTCACTGCTCCAGTTCTGACTCCGCCTGATGAATCCAAACCGTACGAGGTCTTTTGTGATGCCTCTCTCCAAGGTCTTGGCGCAGTGTTGATGCAAGAGAAGAAAGTTGTGGCTTATACCTCTCACCAGTTGAAGCCCAATGAGAAGAACTACCCCACTCATGATCTCGAGTTGGCGGCAGTTGTGCATGCTCTTTTGACTTGGGGACATCTCTTATTAGGAAGGAAAGTGGACATCTTCACTGATCACAAGAGTCTCAAGTACATCTTCACTCAGCCTAATCTCAACCTCAGGCAGACTCGATGGGTCGAAATGATTCAAGAGTATAATCCGAGTATCGAGTATACTCCAGGCAAGGCCAATGTGATTGCTGACACATTTAGCAGGAAGGCTTATTGCAACAGTTTGATTCTCAAGCCTTATCAACCCGAGCTTTGTGAAGCTTTCCGCAAACTTAATCTGCAAGTTGTTCCTCAAGGTTTCCTCTCCAACCTTCAAGTATCTCCTACCTTGGAAGACCAGATTCGCCAAGCCCAGTTTCTTGATGCTATGGTGAAGAAGGTGAAGATTGGGATTGCCAAGAGTCAACCCAAGTACAAGTGCTACCGCCTTCATGACAAGGATACTCTCTTCTTCGAGGATCGTATTATTGTGCCCAAAGGTGATCTTCGTATAGTGATCATGAACGAGGCTCACAATTTTCCCCTCACCATCCACCCTGGGAGCACGAAGATGTATCAGGACCTCAAGCAGGCTTATTGGTGGACTCGAATGAAGCGCGAGATTGCTCAGTTCATAAATGAATGTGATGTCTGCAGAAGAGTGAAGGCAGAACACCAAAGGCCAGCTGGTCTCCTCCAACCGCTTGCCATTCCAGAATGGAAGTTTGACCACATTGAGATGGACTTTGTGACTAGGTTTCCAAAGTCCAAGCGTGGCAATGATGCTATATTCATCGTCATCGACAAACTCACTAAAGTGGCTCACTTTCTGCCTATCAAAGAGTCAATCACTGCAGCTCAATTGGCGGAGCTCTATACCTCTCGAATTGTCTCTCTGCACGGTATTCCTCAAGTGATCTCTTCAGACCGTGGCAGCATCTTTACCTCCAAGTTTTGGGATTCTTTTCAAAAGGCCATGGGCACCAACATCCGCTTCAGCACGCTTTCCATCCTCAAACTAGCAGTCAAGTCGAGCGTGTCAATCAGATTCTTGAAGATATGCTCAGGGCTTGTGTGATCTCCTTCGGCATGAAGTGGGAGGATTGTCTTCCATATGCTGAATTCTCCTACAACAACAGTTTTCAAGCAAGTTTGGGCAAGGCCCCATTCAAAATTTTGTATGGCAGGAATTGCCGTACCCCTCTCAACTGGTCTGAAACCGGTGAACGTCAGCTTCTAGGTAATGACTTAATCACAGAGGCAGAGGAAATGTGCAAAGTCATTCGAGATAACCTCAAAGCAGCCCAATCCCGCCAGAAGAGCTACTATTATAGTAAGCACCATGATTTGGCTTTCGAGATCGGAGATCATGTTTACCTCCGCGTCTCTCCTATGAAAGGTACTCGTCGCTTCGGTATCAAAGGGAGGCTTGCCCCCAAATACGTGGGACCTTTCAAGATCATCAGCAAGAGAGGCGATCTCGCCTATCAACTCGAGCTTCCTTCAAACTTTGCAACTGTGCATGACGTGTTCCATGTCTCTCAGCTTCGAAAGTGCTTCAAAACTCCTGACCGCACCATCAACTTCGAGGACATTAATCTCCAAGAAGATCTCTCTTATCGTGAGCACCCCTTTGCTATTCTTGAAGAGACTGAACGCAAGACTCGCAACAAGTCAATCAAATTCCTCAAAGTCAAGTGGTCACACCATTCCGACCGTGAAGCTACCTGGGAACGCGAGGATCACCTCCGTTCTGAGTACCCGGCGTTCTTTCAGTCCTAGATCTCGGGACGAGATCCTTTCGTAGTGGTGGAGTGTTGTAACACCCTGGATATGATTTACCCAATATGTAATCCAACTCTTGCCGTTTCCCGTGTTAAGTTATTTTATTTTCTCGGGTTCGGGTTTTTGTCTCCATGTGTTGTATTCATTGTCATGCATCTCATATCATTTCATCATGTGCATTGCATTTGAATACGTGTTTGACTCATGCATCCGAGCATTTTCTCCATTGTCCGTTTTGCATTCTGGCGCTTCGTTCTCCTCTAGTGGTCATTTCTACCTTTCTTTCGTGTGTGGGGATTAAACATTTCCGGATTGGACCGAGACTGCCAAGCGGCCTTGGTTTACTACCGGTAGACCGCCTGTCAAGTTTCATACCATTTGGACTTTGTTTGATGCTCCAACGGTTAATCGAGGGACCGAAAAGGCCTCATGTGTGTTGCAGCCCAACACCCCTCCATTTTGGCCCAAAATTCACCTAAACCCTCTCCATCATCTAGAGAGTTCAATCACGATCACGTGGCCGAAAACCACACCTCTTTAGGACACTCCTAGCTCCCTCTATGCCTATATATACACCACCCTCCCGAAAATCGCAGATCCCCTCTTCCAAACCCTAGCCCCGCTGCATTCGCTCGGCCGGACAAACTCCGGGCCGCACCGGACACGTCCGCCCGATCCACCGCCGCCAGTCCCGCGCTGCCACGTGGCGGGAACCGCCCCCACATCGCCGCTTCTGCCGCCGGCCCGCCATGGCCCGCAGCGGGCCCCCCCGAGGCCCGGCTCCTCCCGCCGCCTTCCTCTACCACAGCGCCGCCTCTTCTCCTCCACCGCCTCGCCCGCGCCGGCGGAGCCCCGCTCCGACCGCCGCCCGACATCGCCGCACCTCCACACCGCCTCGCCGGTCGCCGCCCCGGCCGGCGTTGCCCCGCTCTGCCCCGGCCGCCGCCCCGGCCGGCGTTGCCCCGCTCTGCCCCGGCCGCCTCATCTCCGGCGAGAGGAGCTCTGCCTCTCCCCCGAGCTCCGGCGGACTCCCTGAGCTCCAACTCCGGCGCCGGTGAACCTCGGCTGCCGCACCGCGATCGAGATCTGAACCGCTACAGTAAACCCTAGGGGTTGACCTCTCTTTTTTTCCCTAAGTCCCTAGTTATTTTGGCTATGTTCATCATGTTGTATATCCTCATCCGTAGATCCGTTTTGGGCATATAGCATATCAAAATGTTCGTCTCAGAGAGCACATCATTTCATCTCATTGCATCATTTTCATTCGAGTTCATCTTGATGCCCGAAATGCTGTTAGAAGAATGCTATTTGATATAATTGTCAGATCTGCTGCTCCAATTTGATATTTGTCATTTTTGCCATGATTATTGTGTGCATGATATGCCCCTGAGCTCTACATGAGTTTTGTTATATCTTTTGCCATCTATCCAGAGGTGCAACCCATGTATTTTTGTGATGTGTGTGGTGACTAGCACAAGCTTGCAAAGTGGTGCATTCGCTAATGCTGATTTCAGGGACTTAGCATTTCCACTAAGTCCTTGGACTGTTTATCTCAATATGCCATAGGTTCATGTTGTTTCCTAGTGATCCGTGCCTCTTTTGAGGATGATCGGTAAGGATGTTTTGTTAATCTTGTAGTGCTCTATCCATCCATTTCTTTGTTTGCAATTATGGAGCACCCTAGCTTGAGTCAATCGAACTCTACGTTTGCTATTTCGTGAATCTGGGCAGATTGTCTACTTGTTAGCGATTTTACCGAGGATGTTGTAGTTGATCCATGCATGCTATGTTATTGCTCTTGCCATGTCTGGCTTGAATTTTGTGCATTATTGAAGGGTGTATGCTTAGATTGTCATGACTTGCTCTGTAGTGAGTGCATCGAGCTCGTAAACATGTCTACTTGATATCTGTTTCAGCATGCTCCAGTTTTCACTAAGTCTAAGAACTCATTATGTTTTTGCCATGTTCACATGCTTGGAAATGTATTTTCGGATCCCTTTTGGCTCAAGGTCACTAAGGGACTTTTATTAAAATCTTTGAGTAGCTCCATGCCATGCTTTACTTTGCCATGTTCAGGTCCTGTAGCATATACTTTTCATGCTCCAAAGAGTGCTATCTGATCTGAAATTCCAGACAAGTGTTAATTTCACTAAGTCTGAAATCTGTTTGCCAAATGCATTTTTGCCATGCTTGTTTGAACCTGTTAATGGATGAATTTGCCGTAGCTCAGTGTTCATATTTTGTTAAACATCATGAATGGATCCCTGCCATGTATTTTGTTTCCATGTTTGGGTGCTGTAGCATGTTCTTCTTGTTGCATTTAGATGACTACTTGCTGTAAATCGGAGACCGGTGTCATATTTGAATCGCTTGCCATTTCCAAACCGTAACACCGATTCCGGTGATCTTTATATTGTTTTCAAGCGATTTCATCTCTTCTTTCCAGTGGCACACTTGGTTTTCCAAGTCAAGGCCAGGTTCATTCGTTCCTTGTCGAATCTTGCATATGCATCACATATCGCATCCCGCATAGCATACCATCTTTGCATCATCTTGTTTGAGTTTGCACGTGGTTGATTGTGTCCTTGTTGCTTGTTTGTCTTGTTTGGGTAGAGCCGGGAGACGAGTTTGCTAACGAGGAGCCCGTTGAGTTTGCTTTCCAGGATCCAGTCAACCTTGACAACTTTGCAGGCAAGATGATCATACCCTCGAAATCACTTCTATCTTTGCTTTGCTAGATGCTCGCTCTTTTGCTATGCCTATGCTACGATGCCTACCACTTGCTTATCATGCCTCCCAAATTGCCTTGTCAAACCTCTAACCCACCATGTCCTAGAAAACCGTTGATTGGCTATGTTACCGCTTTGCTCAGACCCTCTTATAGCGTTGCTAGTTGCAGGTGAAGATTGGAGATCGTTCCTTGTTGGAACATTATTTACTTGTTGGGATATCATTATATTGCCATGTTATCTTAATGCATCTATATACTCGGTAAAGGGTGGAAGGCTCGGCCTCTCGCCTAGTGTTTTGTTCCACTCTTGCCGCCCTAGTTTCCGTTATATCGGTGTCATGTTCCCGGATTTTGCGTTCCTTACGCGGTTGGGTTATAATGGGAACCCCTTGATAGTTCGCCTTGATTAAAGCTTTTCCAGCAATGCCCAACCTTGGTTTTACCATTTGCCACCTAGCCTCTTTTCCCTTGGGTTTCCGGAGCCCGAGGGTCATCTTATTTAAACCCCCCTGGGCCAGTGCTCCTCTGAGTGTTGGTCCAACTCATCAGCCGCCGGTGGCCACCAGGGGCAACTCTGGGCTGGCCTACCGGAAGTTTGGACATCTGAGTGTGCCCTGAGAACGAGATATGTGCAGCTCCTATCGGGATTTGTCGGCACATTCGGGCGGTGTTGCTGGATTTGTTTTAACCTGTCGAAGTGTCTTGTAGAACCGAGATACCGAGTCTGATCGGAACATCTCGGGAGGAGGTCTATTCCTTCGTTGACTGTGAGAGCTTGTCACGGGCTAAGTTGGGACTCCCCTGTAGGGATTTGAACTTTCGAAAGCCGTGCCCGCGGTTGTGGGAAGATGGGAATTTGTTAATGTCCAGTTGTAGATAACTTGAACCTTAACTTAATTAAAAATGAATCAACTGTGTGAGTTACCGTGATGGTCTCTTCTCGACGGAGTCCGGGAAGTGAACACAGTGTTGGAGTAATGCTTGCCGCAGGATGCTTTCTAGTTACTCGCTCGCACTTTGCCTCCTCTTCTCGCTCTCGTTTGCGAACAGGATAGCCACCATATATGCCAGTCGCTTGCTGCAGCTCCACATATTTTCCTTCCCTTACCTTTTAAGCTTAAATAGTCTTGATCGTGAGGGTGCGAGATTGCTGAGTCCCTGTGGCTCACAGATTACTTCCAAACCAGATGCAGGTCCTAATGATTCCGTTCTAGATGACGCACTTGAGCTGAAGTGGGAGTTCGATGAGGACTCACGCCGATACTATGTTTCTTTTCCTGATGATCAGTAGTGGTGCCCAGTTGGGGGGATCGGGACCGTGTCGCATGTTGGGTTATCTTTTATTTTGACCCCGTAGTCGGCCCATGAGTGTTTTAATGATGTAATGCTATTTATGTACTTTGATTGACGTGGCGAGTGTAAGCCAACTATGTATCTCTCCTTTTATTATCTATATTACATGGGATGTTGTGATGAGTGCCTAACTTGCGACATTGCTTTCAATGCGGTTATGCCTCTAAGTCGTGCCTCGACACGTGGGAGCTATAGCCGCATCGAGGGCGTTACACCAGTATCATCTACCGCGCGGGAAAAATCCCGCCCTTTCCTGTTTAATCGGGTTTGTATCGATGGATCGTGCGAAACAACAAAACTATAGTACTATACAGTACAAGTGACAGTTCCCTTGGCCGTCGTGTCGTCTACTCCTCCGTCGTAAGAGTGGAGCGCTCACTTTCATAAATCTTCTAGTCCCTTTCGCCGACATGTTGGTCATCAAGCTACCGGGTCCACGTGCCATTCCGGAATACAGTGCAGAGCAGCCTGGGTGAAGCACCCCAGTCATGGCGTCGGTGTAGTAATGAGCAATGAGGCGTCAAATCACAAAGCTGCACCTTTCCCGCAGTTAAGTTGGAGGGGCGAAGCAACCATCATTTCACTCGTTGCTGAATCCGCTTCTCCCTCATCTTCTTCAACTTAACCACGTGTTGCTTCTGCCATTGTTCTGCCTCATGTGGGACGCGAATCGGCTTGGTAAAGCACTAACACGTGGGACCGCATGTTAGCAAACTGCCAGGACAATGTCCTTCCAAAATAAGAAGCCTAATCCTAGACTTACAAAGGGCTACGTAGCTGCTACGTATACTTTCCATCTAATCTATATATGCCCCCCTGATTGTCAGGTGGGGTGGGCCTAATCCTCTCCTTTAATCCAATCAAATAGTCCCACATCACATCAGTTCGTAACTTTACGTAAACCATTACGTGGATGTAGCATTGCTCAAATAAGAAACCTCCCCCGCCATCCGCACGGCAAAATCACCTCCTTTTTACTAATCTAGATTCTATAATTTTTTATATCAATATAATTGAGATTTGTATAGATAGCACACTGGAGCAAAACCAAGTGGTATGGTTAAGGGCATCCACAATGTGTAGCCAAATGTGAAAATAGCTTTTGGCATCGTGGGAACCATTGTGGATGGTTTTGCCAAAGCCAAAAAGATGGAACCGAAGCTCCCTGATTGATTGATGGAAGGAATAGAAAAATGCAATGTCTCTCCTCTTTCTCCCATGCTTGGACGCATGTAGTACAACATATAGCACATAGTCTAGTCCCCTATCCCTTCTATCACAAATCACAAAGCAGTGAGGCGTCAAATCACAAAAGCACAAATCATAAAGCAGGAGTACACAAGGCTAGTATATCAAAATTACAATTTGCAAAGGGCCACTAACACTAATCGAGGCAAAATTGATGGGGTTAGGAACCAAGGGCATTAATATCCCCTGCATTCATGCGGAAGTGAGAAGGTTGGTTTGCATGGCGCTGCATTAATCAAGCGATGAGGGTTGAGATGGTTAGCTCTTTGGTCTTTGGAGAAAAAAATATGCATTAATTGACATGTGAAACGAGGATTTGTATTGATTAAATCCCGTGAAGGAAAACCCAGCCTTTCTTTTTTAACACTAGTACTCCTAGTACGTACGTACTTATCCTGTTTGGGTCTAGGCCTTGCATTGCCAAAATTCACCACACATTTTAGCCAAGCTTGCCTAAAGTTTTCAAAATGAGAAGGAGGTACACTTGCGCACGGCTATCGCGGTCGCACCGCACCCTCACACGGTCGCTCCTGCACGCCGCGGTCGCACTGGACCCTCACACAGTCGCTCCTCCACGCCGCAAACCCAACCAAGGGAACGCACCCTCACTGACATGTGCTGTTGCATGTGAACACACCAAACTTAGCCATCCTATCGCTGACACATAATTTTCGTTCATAGAGTATGTTTATCCAACCGCGTGTTGGGGAGTATCCGTACGGCCCGTGCGGTGGTCTGTTGGGGAAGAAGAAGAGGTGAGGAAGAAGGAAAGAAGGGCTAGGAGAAGTAGGATATTCATCCAACCGCCTGAAATGGTAGACTGACCCAAGTCAGGCGACTTGCATACCAAATATATGTTTTTACACAGCAAAAGATCCATAAAAACAATAACATAAAGAAAAACAATCACTGCTCGTGGAAAGAGGCGACCTCGTCGTCTTTTGCTGCCGGCGCGAACCGACCGTCGCTGCCGACGTGTGTCTCCGCACCGTGGTTGTCCTCGGCCTCCAGCTACTCGTTCAAGCGGAGCGTGCGGGCGCTCTACGCGGATGAGAGGACAGCCCGGTTCAAGTCGAGGACGTCCGGTTCCGCCTGCAGGAGGGCCTTGATGGCAGCGGCATCCGCGCGCTCCGCGTTGAGTCGAGCCTCCGCTGCCCGGTTCAAGTCCAGGACGTCCGGTTCCGCCTGCAGGAGGGCGTCGATGAGAGCAGCAACCACGCGCTCTGCGTCGAGTCGAGCCTCCGCCACCCGGTTCAAGTCCAGGACGTCCGTTTCCGCCTGCAGGAGGGCCTCGATGGCAGCGGCATCTGCGCGCTCCGCCTTAAGTTGAGCCTCCGCCGCCCGGTTCACATCCACGACCTCCGGTTCCACCTGCAGGAGTTCCTTGATGGCAGCGGCATGCACGCGCTCCGCGTTGAGTTGAGCCTCTGCCTCCCGGTCCTTCTTTAGTATCTCCATGTTGAACCACTGGTCCGCTTGCAGCATGGGGGACTCGGACACCGGCACGAAGTCAACGTCCAACGTCTCATGCCCATCGGGGGCCTTCTGCACCGCGACCTCCGCCATGAACATTGGATCAGCTTCCTCCTCCTCGTAGCTTGGCTCCAGAGAACTCAGGGATTGGCCCGCCGCAAAGCGAGCTTGGGAACAGAGGTCTATGGCACCGACTGCCGCCGCGATTTCTGCGCGGTGCTCCGGCGTCAGCATCTTGTAGTAAGTGATCTTGCGGTGCGCCAAGGATTTCCGGCGAACTAGGGGACTCTTGATGCGGGCTAGGGGATCGAAAGGTGGGGGAATGGGCTGGAGATTTGGTGTGGTTTTAGGGTAGTGGCTGGCGTAGGCCGAGCAGCGAAGGTTCT
This sequence comes from Triticum monococcum, assembly GCA_034509565.1. NCBI lineage: Eukaryota > Viridiplantae > Streptophyta > Magnoliopsida > Poales > Poaceae > Triticum > Triticum monococcum. The sequence goes on along the minus strand of CM067845.1, from coordinate 86,618,263 downwards.
GGTGTGAATAGTGGTTCCGGTGACGATCGGTCAATCAGTTTTGACTGTACATCGCTATTGTCGCATTTGCGTTGCAGCCCGGCACGTTGGACCCTCCATGTCGCTCACCGAATGGAATGCACTTTGTCTTGCATTTTTGCTCGCTTGTGGGACCACCGTTGAGAGCAAACCGACGTCCCTCCCCCTCCCCCGCCCGCGTCATTTATTATACCACCACTCCCTCCGTTTTATGCAGAGTAAATAAAAACAGAGGGAGTATACTACAGATGAGGATCCCCTGACGTGGCCGGACCCATTGACTAACTGGCATGCGGGGCCTAGCAAGCATGGGGTCCGCCAGTAAGTGACCGAAAGGGAGGATAAGGCAGGGATACCTACGTCAGAGGATCCACTTCCACTATACTACTTTGACCAAATGTTAGAGTAATAATACATGACATGCAACTTACACAAATGTTAGAGTAATAATATATGACGTGCAACTTACACAAAGCATACAGGGTCTAATGCGTTTTTCGAGGCTAACTTTGACCAAATGTTAGAGTAATAATATATGACATGCAACTTACACAAAGGATACTGTCAAATTCGTATGGGAAAGGAGTTTCCAATGATATAATTTTCACATTATACATCGCATGTACTATTAATCTTGTCAATAGTCAAATTGGAAACCATCTCGAGTAAAATCTAGGAGTACGTACGAATATAACAATATTGATTGGGCGTTGTAGAATGTTGATACCTTTTTGATCAAAGTAGATATACTTTGACTACACATAAAACTTATATGTAAACTTGAAAGGATAGGAGGGAGTATATTGTACATTCAAAAACGAAACGAACATTGAATACTTTATATATGATTTGCAGATGCTATGATCACCGGTTCAAAATTTTGAATCCGCCTTAGATATCACGTGCCCCCACTCATTCCCTCTAGATTTCATCTCGGGGTCCGAAGATCTATTGAAAGAGGAATAGGGTGGGTACATGCGAATGATACTCGGCGGAATGTTCAAATGAGGCATGCAGGAGGATGGACTCGACTGGAGGGCTACATGATCGATGGAGAATAGGGTTGGAGAGGAATGAGAAATAAGCAAACGCCACATGATTATACTTGAACGGCTCAAATAAACAATAAGTTGTCTCGCTTGGCCTACATAGTGAAAGGCCTAATGCGCAACACGGAGCACTGACGCTTGAATATGGCCAGGAAAACAAGGAAACAGACATGTGGGGCACACCCGTCGGGACGATGTAGCACAGACTAGTCCAATGGAGGAGCTGGCCCACGACCTCCTCGCTACCGACAACCGTTCATGTGGGTCGTTGGGGCCAACAACGGGGTGCAGCTCCAGCACCGCCTCTGGACACGGTGACCGCGGTGAGCGACACACTCATATTGTCGCTAGACACGGTCGGTTTCAGTTTGCCGAGGGTGGCGTTAGTGCCATGGCACGACCAACGGTATGTTTCGTTTGTGCCCAAGGTTGCCCCATCAAAGCATTGGGTAGCCAAAATTTTGGTTGAGGTATTGGTTGCCCATGATTTGGCCGACATTGGCAAGAAAAATAAACTTGAGTTGGCTATAGTTCATTGGCATGCCAAAGAAATGGCAACCATCCAAACAAAGACCAATCTTTGGGTCATGACCAAAATTTTGGTTGAGGTATTGGTTGCCCATGATTTGGCCGACATTGGCAAGAAAAATGAACTAGAGTTGGCTAGAGTTCATTGGCATGCCAAAAAAATGGCAACCATCCAAACAAAGCCCAATCTTTTGGTCATGAGTAAAATTTTGGCAAGGTGCACTTTGGCCACAATCCAAACACACCCCAACACCCGGCTCGTCGAGGACGCACGGGGTACCCCGACGCGTCCGCGGAGTGGTGTAGCGCAGCCAACTGCATCCTCTGGACCTGCGACCATGACAGGTTGTCTTGCTTTTTCAATGGCATGCGGGGATCGCATGTGAGAAAAGGGCATCTCCAAAGTTGCCACGACCGCAGCTGACTACCCTGGCACACCAAAACCCTCGTCCCTTGCACCATCGTGCGGTGCGTTCCCAGCCGGCGCCAGCTGCCCGCATTCATGTCGTTCGTTCGTATGTCGTCATTAAGAGGCTCGGTGCCCGCGGAACCAACTCCGGCGACTTAATGACGCACCCGGACGCTTGGCCTCACCGGAATGCGCTACTTAAAGCAGCAACGCCCAGCTAACCTCCACACCATAGCGCATCGTCCTCCTACCTGGAACCACATCCGCCATGACCGCAAGCGCGAACGCTCTGTGAGAGAGCTTGTCTTCGGGGATGGAGCTCGAGGTCGCTGCCCTTGCTCAAGTCGCCGCACAAGCGGTGGCCACGCTGGCGGCCGACGATGGGAGCACCGTCAGCCACGCGTCCTACTTGCTGCCGTCCAATGTCCGGCACCGCCGAGGTCGGGGACTCCTCCGAGGATGAGTAGGGCATGGGAGGCGGCAGGGCATGGTGTGCCGACTGGTCGGTCCGTCTCCCGTGTTCTACTTTTCCTCGCCGGAGACTGCACCTTCACTTCACAGGTCTTGAACCCCGCCCCCGTACATGGAGATCACAGATGGAGGACATCGGTCGCCGCCGTAGAATAGGTTTACGGTCGGGTTTCTTTTATTTTTTTTGTCCTATAAAAGTTCGAAATGTAATGAAAATCTGCCGTGTTTGCATTAATCTCGGCCGGTGTATATGAACTTTCACAATAATATACATATCGTAGGAGTACTAGCAAGATGCCCGTGCGTTGCATGGAAGATCAAGATCTTCTGGGAGAAAAGGATGAATGAGGGAAAGCCTTATATGCAAATGTGGGGAGGAGTGACGGTAAATTGTCATAGTTTCCTTCCTATCCGTTAGATATAGATCAGACGGCCAATATTGCAGGATCGGACACATCTTTCGACATCTACAGGAACCTACGAAAGGGTTAATGTAAATTGCCTCTCTCTCCTCCCCTGATTTTCATGGTGGTGGGCCCCTCCCTCCCCCCAATCTACAATCAACTTCTCATACATTTCACATTATGTTAATTACGTAACCGGGATTACGTAGGTGTAGCATTACTCATCCTAAAAACCCAACTAAGCAAACCTTCCAGCATATCGCGCGGGAAAAGACCCGGCCGCGCCGTTTTAGTCGGGATTACCGGATTACTAGTAGTAGTATCGATCGATCGCGCGAAGCAACAGATTTTTTTTGAGGGGGCAAAGCACCTAGTTTAAAAGGAAAAAAATGCGATACACTCACAACACTCCTGTTGCGGTCGCATTGCACCCCACACATGTTCGGTCCGGCACACGGCTCATGCAAACGGAACACGCTTCGGCTTGCCTCTTCACTGACACGTGGGACTGCACTTGGAGAAACCGACCATGCGCCAAACTCCCCCCGCCCACCGCGCAAAAATCCTCCCCCCCACACCCAAAAATTCCCCCGAAATCCGATTCAACCGCCCTTCGGCCAAGTAGCCAATAATATTCCCCAAACCCCCCTCCCTCCTGTCCCGCTGCACTCCATTCGCTCCGCCAAAGCCACCCTCCCCGTCGCGCCGGTATGTCAGCGCCGTGGTTCGGCGATCCTCTCGCTCCCACAATACACTCTCGTAGACTGACGTCCTCTAGCCACGTCGCCACCTCAGGCTACATTCTTGTGGAAGCGCACGACGGTCAGCGCCGCCACCGCTGGCGACGTTCGTGTGGAGACGCACGGCGGTCAGCTTCTCCCATGGTACGCGCATTCTCGACTGAGGCCGCGTTCATGTCAGTGGAGCACTGAATGTTAGCTGATAGACGCTGTTAATCTCACTGTTTGCCGAAGTAGTTTACTGTCAATATGCTCTTCTTAAGAAGCTTCCTTGCCCTGTTCTACACTCAATCTTCTTAGCTGAGATGGCATGCCAAGGCCAATTATTTGCTAAAATATCCTGCCATATATTTATTGTGACGTAGATTGCCATGGTCTAGTAGCCAATCTGTTAGCTGAAATAGCTCTACACCGTTTTATACTCGATCTTTGTTGCTGTGATGGCCTTTGATAGTTTGATGGCTGTGTGCTCGGCCTCATTGAGTGCTGAAACAGCCTGCCATAATTTGGCACTCAAATATGTTTGCTGAATTAGCTTTACATATATTTCGTTACTTAGATCTGCTCGTCCAAATATCTTGCCATAGCTTTACATATTGACCTAGGTATTTTTTCTGGACTTCATAAAAAACATATATGTTTTTCCTGTAATATGTAGTAGAAGAACTAATTTGTATGTATAATAGATGGACAGGACTTGGATAACTTCTACTCGAAGATTCTCTGCTGCATATGTCGAGGGGGTTGAAAACTTCATGAACTTTATCAGAGCTGAGTACGATGGTCCGAAATCAGATGTGCTCTGCCCGTGTAGCAGTTGTATGAATTCAGTTACAAGACCCTAGTCAACTGTGCAAAATCATCTACACTTGTATGGGATGTCGGTCACATATACTAGGTGGGTTCATCATGGTGAAGCTGTGAACGTCAATGTTATTGACTACGTGGAAGCAGCAGATCACCATCTTGATCTGCCTGATGCTCAGGTGGAAGAGGAGGAGGAGGTGGTGGTGGCAGAGCCAGTGAGTTTGTCCAACATTGAAACAATGCTACGAAATGCTCGTGCATTGTGTGAACTTTCACCTGCATAAGAAAAATGATGGGCCCGCATGTTGGAACAATGCGACGTTGCTATCACCCCAGGAAATAAGCAGTCAGTATTCTCAGCTATGGTCACCTTTCTTCACGTGAAGACATCTGAGCGGATGACCAACAAATCATTCAATGCGATGTTGCCTGCTTTCCACGAATCTTTCCCAGATGCGTTTGAGCTGCCACACACCTATAGTAAAATGAAGAATTTCCTTCGTGCAGTTGGAACTGGATATGATATGATCCATGTTTGTAAGAATAATTGTGTTCTGTTCCGGAAGGATTATGCCAACTTAAGTGAATGCCCGAAATGCAAATCATCAAGATGGAAAATGGCGATGATGTGAAGAGGATTCCTCATAATGTTTTGAGACATTTTCCAATTACACCAAGATTGCAGAGGTTGTTTCATGATGCTGAAACAAGAGAGGATGTACTGTGGCATTCTAGGAACTAGGAGTACAGAGATCAGAATGTAATGAGCCATCTATCTCATGGTAGTGAGTGGAAAAGCTTCAATGATAAACACAAAGAGTTTGCTGCTGACCCGAGAAACATTAGACTTGGCTTAGCTTCAGATGGATTTAACCCATTTGGCCACCAGAGCACCACATATAGCATGTGGCCAGTGCTTGTTATCCCTTACAACATGCCTCCAAATGTCTGCACCAATGAATCAAACTACATGATGGCCTTGCTCATCCCAGGTCCAAAAAGTCCTAGAAAGGATTTTGATTTGTTCATGGACACTCTTGTGGAGGAACTTCAACAGCTATGGAAGGGTGTTCTCACTCAAGACCTATATAGCAGCCCACCAGCTGATTTATTTTTGTGCGCTATTATAATTTGGTGCATCCATGATTATCCGGCTTTGGGCACTATGTCAGGGTGAATGACACATGGTTACAATGCATGTGTTCATTGTGACATGAATCCACTGTCATAAGCAATACTTAGCAAGATCTGTTACATTGGACACCGTCGTTTCCTTGCCAAGGACAAGCCGCATACTAGAAAATACCGAAGACATGTGTTCAATGCAAAGCATGAAAACCGTGATGCGCCAAAGAGGCTCACCACCGATGAGTTGGAAGTGGAATTATAGAAGGTCAGGCATATTACACCAGGAAACCATCCTGGTAATGGTAGCGGGAAAAGGAAGCGTGGCAGGGTAGAAGAGAGATTTTTGTTTACCCGAGGTCCAGTTTGTGGGACTTGGAGTGTTGGAAAGATTTGGATCTGCGGCATAATCTGGATCTGATGCATATCGAGAAAAATTATATGTGACAGCATTATCGGCACACTTCTTAATATTGAAGGCAAGACGAAAGATACCTTAAAATCTAGGATTGATTTGACACACCTGGGTATTAGAAAGGATTTGCAGGTGCAAGATGAAGGTAAACCACAGGATATGGCACCAGATGTGTACGTCTTGGACAAGGTAAAAAGAAAAGAATTCTGCGAGGTCCTGTCACGTGTGAGATTCCCACATGGATTTGCTTCCAACCCTGAAAGGAGAGTCAGTGCAGATGGAAACAAGGTACAAGGGTTGAAAACGCATGACTGCCACGTCCTAATTCAAAGGGTTTTACCTATTATCCTTAGAGGATTGGGCCGCCCTGACTTATACAGAGCAGTTGCAGAGTTGGGACAATTCTTCAGGAACTCTGCAGTAGGAATATCAGGATAGATGCTTTGGAGCGTCTTAGAGACAAGATACCAACTATCCTATGCAACCTTGAGAAGATATATCCTCCAGCCTTCTTTGATGTGATGGTGCATTTGGCTGTTCATCTATCTGATGAGGCACTACTCAGAGGTCCATTACAGTATGGCTGGATGTACCCTATTGAAAGGCGGCTAGGCACTTTCAAGGGCTATGTTAGGAACAGAGCTAGACCCGAGGGTTCCATTGCAGAGGCCTACATTGCTACAGAAGCATTGACATTCTGCTCAAAATACATTGAAACAGCTGATCAGCTTAGCAAAGAGGTGGGTGAAGACAATCCCGGGCTCAATGTTTTCGATTATTCTGTTCGAGTTATAGGGAAGAGTCGACAAGAGGACAAACCTAAAGATTTGGACAAAATGGTTTGGTATGTGTTGAATAACCGTCCTGAGATACTACCTTATATCAAGTAAGTGGAGTACTGCAACTTATACATCGTAATCTATTAAACTTGCAGCACATTCTTATATATTTAGATGTTTGACGTGATCACTATGTTGTGCAGCATCTACAAAGAGGAGTTACTGCCGCAAAATCCAAGAAACATCGACAAACTGGTTATGGCAGGATTTGCGAAATGGTTCAAGAACCATGTAAGCTTTTGAAGTGCACTGCCAGTTTTTTTAATATATTGGGTACATAAGATGATCAGCTTGTCTATTTTCTAACCATAGGTTAAGAAGATGCGGGAGGATGGGCAGGCAGTTGATGATGCCCTTTACTCACTAGCAATGGGTCCTGATACTCGGGGTAAGACATTATGAATCTTGTGTTGTTGGAGATGTGCGCTACAACACCCTTGCGTGAGACGAAGGCAGGAAGACACAAAACAGTGCCATCATGAGCATGGATACGTATGACAAAGAGACAACTAAAATGTATGCTAACATAACAGACATTATTCAGTTGCAGTATATCTCCAGTTTCGAGGATCATCGGTGTGTGGTTCTATTGTGCTGTCGTTGGTATAACCTGTTTTCCAGGATTGCAAAACCCAGAGCTGATGATTATTTCATATCCATCAATGTCAAGACGGCGTACCAGACCAATGAGCCTTTTATTTTGGCAAATCAAGCAACACAGATATTTTTCTTGGAAGACACATTTGCATGTAGCGATGACTGGAGAGTATTGCAAAGGTTTGAGAAGAGGAATGCGTTTAATGAAGTTGCACAACAAGATGATGCTTACACTGCTCCTGATGTACAAGATAACACAGATGTTCCTAATATCTTTGAGAACCATCATGTCAATGACACCAGCGAAAAGATTGCATGTCGTGTTGTGGACATACAAGAGTTGATCAAGAAGAAGCCAACGTTCGAGGACGTTGAGGACGAAGAAGAAGATGACACCATGGGGAATTACGATTCAGACTGATACACATGGCGAAGATGTTGACGTTGCTGCTGCGGATGATGATTACATTTCCTTTGTCGTATTTGCCTGTCACAAGACGTTTTTTATCTACTATGTGAAATTGTGTTTGCTATGACAACTGAAACCTGATGAACATGTTGTTTAGTATTTTGCTGTGAGAACATCACTTGTTATGGATGCTGATTTGTGTTTGGTGATTGTATGACAACTAAAACATGATGACATTGTTGTTTAGTTGTACTCATATTTGGCTGTGAAACTTGATTTTGATGACATAGTTTGCTGTTGGACTGCAATTTGCTCGACGTCTTCGAATGAGAACAAAGCTGACCCGACAGGGCCTCTACTATTTATTTATTTATATGAGCAAAAGGGGATACCCCCTGATTTCCGTTAATAGAAATTATTAGATGTTCACAACACTACGCCCAGCCTGCTATACAGGTTTCATTCATTACTAGTTTCAGGAAAGTGCTCATGTCGTAGCCACTGAATACATCACGAATGCTACATACACTACAAATAAAGAGACAATCATCCTACAGAGCTCATCGATTTTCCCCATTATATTCACAACCTCTTTTATCTCCTCATTGTTGTCAAGGTCGTCCAGCAGCTGTTGCTTGGCCATGATCATAGGAACTGCATCTTTAACCTTCTGCGCTGCATCTTCCTCTTATGCCATTCCTTCAGTTACTTGTCCAACACCCCAACCTGCTGGTATTGGGATTCCTCGGCTAACCAAATAATCAACGTAGTTGCATTCCCCCACATCAGCAACTTCCTAGAAATACAAATCACATGAATCTTCCCTTTTCTACATGTTTCAAATTGGTAGATCATCAACCAAACTATTAAAAAAATCAGCAATTGAAAGCAGCAGAACAACACTTAAACATATTATTACCCCATGATTCGGGCATTTGTAGAAGACTTGGCCAGGGCTGCGGATTGTGGTTGAGACGCGACGGATGACTCTGCGTGATTTGCAGCAGTGGCACCACACCAACGGCAGCGGGTTGCGATGAGCAATCGGCTGCGGTGCGTGTGCCGGCGAGGGTGTGATGAGACCCACAGGCAATGGTGCGGGTTGCGACTTGGCGCATATCTGGTTGTTGCCTACTGAAGAGCAGGTGGACGAGTAGCCAGCGGACATGGTTGCTACGGCCAGAGCTTCTGATGCTAGGCAGAGTAAGTAGAGAAGAGGAGAAGCGAATGTTGGATATGTCAGTTTCATTACTTGCAGAGTATCATAGCACCATATATAGTCATAGTCTAGGTTTGGATTCGAACCAGCTACAGGAGCACGTCTTTCTTTTTCCTAAAACTCGGCAACGTCTCTTTACTGGTACACTAGCTTGTTCTGTACGCCTTTCCAAGTCTTTGATTTTCTTTCCCTTTTTTGCGAGGAAGGAAGGAGGACAAAATTGAGAGTTCCTGGGACTCGAACCCAAGACCTCTTGGTTGAAAACCAAGGGTGCTAGTCACTTATGTGGCGAACGTTCCCCGTGAGGAGGATGACGGACGAATGCATTTTCCTCACAGTTTTCTTCCTATATATAGAAAAGTATGCTACTTGGTGTCCGCTTAGTCAACAAACGATTGTGCCAACTTTGACCGTTGGATTGACATTCAACATCTGTCGCATTTCTTCAGTCTCTTCTTCCTCGAGCCGCCAAAGCCAAACCAGCACCGGCGGGACCGCGTGCTCCCGCCTCCCACGGCTGGCTGTGATCAGCCCCGGCTCCTGTCCGTTCCCGTCCGAGGCGTCACTATCGTCCTCCGCCTTGGTCCGCTCGCAGCGGCACCGCCGTCCGGTGTTGTCAACATGGTCAACAACCGAGAGGAATAAGGAGATGACTGTACATGGTGAGGATGACAGTAGGGACCCAGCAGCGCGCAGTAATTTTGTTTTTTCGGGACGGAGAAGGGTACCGACTGGGTTGTGCGGGACCCGTGGCCTGTCTAGCCCAGGCTTTTATTTCATATGCTTAGCACATGACTAGCCCAGTTTGTTTTTTTCCTTTCTAAAAATTGCTAGCCAGCTATTTTGTTTTTTGCAGAATAACCAACGTAGGCCTACTTGCTTTTCTATGCCCTCCTGGGCCAGAAATCTTTCAAGACGAGGAGGGATGCATTTTGCCTAGAAAATGGGCTATAAGTAATAAGAAATGGGCTATAAGTAATAATAAATGGGCTCTAAAATGAAAAAATACAGCAAACAGACAATTAGTTCCAAAATACTGTTTTCTTTCGGATTTTGATATTTTAAATTTCATTGTTTTTGTGCGGGTAAAATTTCATTGAATTTAAATTAAGGTATATTTAGATTTATAATTAATTTGAATCTGGCTAGAAATTTCGGGCTGTATGCTATTTGGGACCGATTTGGAGGCTGACTTGTGGGTCTACTAGGTTGACATGTACTTTGGCTTTGTCAACTTAGTCCACAAACAATTCTAGCTGTAGTGACCGTTGGATGTTAATCCAACGGCCGTGCTGCTTCTTAAATATCTGATCTTCTTGCTCCAGCCGCCCAAACCAGCTCCGGTGGGACTGCCTGCTCCCGCCTCCCGTGGCCGGCTGTGCTGCCGCACAGGCCACACCGCCCCACCCTACTTCATTACTGGCCAGGCCATTCCTCTACTCACCCACACCTCCTGTTATTTTCTGGAGACGGCAACCGGACCAGTAAACCCTCGTACTCCCCACCGCGTGGGCAACCATTGCTGAGTCTTCCCCGGCTCCGTGGTGTTCCCTTCCTAGGCCTTGCCGTCGTCCACCGCCATGGTGCTCTCGGCGCGGCCTAGTCAACTTGGTCAACGAACGACATCCATCGGCCGTGGACTGTACGCGCAAAATAATGATTCCTCCACCTAACATCTGGGAGCCACCGGAAGGGCCTCTATATTTCGCAAAAAAAAATCGTTCCCCCCGCTGACATGTCGGACCCACCAGCTATATCTTCGCACGCAAGGAAGTGCCTCCTTATTACCCACAAAAAAATGAATACCACCTGCTAGCTGGGACCCACCATAGTGGGAGGATGACTTGTGGGCCAACAAAGTTGACGGGGATGGAAGGCTTTGTCAACTTAGTCAATATGAACGATTCTAGCTCCAGTGACCGTACGATGTCCATCCAATGGCTGTAGTGCTTCTTCAACCTCTAGTCTTCTTGCTCCAGCCGCCCAAAGCAGCGCCGGTCATGCCGCATGCTCCTGCCTCCCGTGTCCGGCTGTGCTGCCGCGGAGGCCTCACCGCCCCCTACTATTCCCACCGCTGGCCAAGCCCTGCGGCGACGGTAGCCTCACACCGCAGCCGAACTAGTGAACCCTTGTACTCCTCTCCGCGCGGGCTTCCACTGCCGCATCTTCCCCGACTCCGCGTTGTCCCCTTCCTAGGCCTCGTCGTCGTCCATCGCGGTGGTGCTCTCCGTGCGGCGTGGTCAACATGGTCAAGGAACGACTTCCATCGGAAGAGTACTATACGTGGAAAGGCTGACAACTGGGTCCACGACCACAGCCCGGTTTTTTTTGTGATTTGCCAAGTAAGTCGCTATGTCAGGCCTGTTGGGCTGCAAATCTTTCAAGATGAGGAGAGCTTTTATTCGGCTGGCTAAGAAAATGGCCCATCAGTAATGAGAAATGGGCTGTACATTTTTAAAACACATCAAACAGGCAATTAGTTTCAAATATCTTTTTTCATTTCAAGATGTTAAATTACATTAATTTTTATGCATTGAGAATTTGTTGGATTTTATATTGATATACATTTATTTTTAAAATCAGTTTGAATGTGAGTCGAAATTTCGGGATTAAAAACAATTCGGACCGCACCGAAATATGCAAAATTTCGTATAATTTTTTGACCGTGGCCACAATTTCGGGTGTAATGCTAACAAAAAGAATATGGGCTCCAAAAAAACCTTAAGAATTAGCAAATGGGCTGAAAATTATTAGAAATAATGGCAGATGGGCTGTATCCTGTTTTCCATAGATTTGAGGCTTTCCTAAAAAAAAGGTTGACGCACAAGCAGTGACTGTTGGATGTCCATCCAACGGCCACCGTGCTTCTTCAATCTCTGCTCTTCCTTCTCCAGCCGCTCAAACAAGCGCCGGCGGGACTACCTGCTCCCTCCTCCCCGCGGCCGGCTGTGCTGCCGCGCAGGCCTCACCGCCCCATCGTACTCCCATCGCTGGCCTAGCCATCCCTTTACTCACCCACACCTACTGCTATTCTCCGGTGACGGCGGAAGAACCAGTAAACCCTCGTACAGTCATACTCCCCTCCGCATCGGAAACAACTGCCGAGTCTTCCCTGCCTCCATGTCGTTCCCTTCCTAGGCCTCGCCGTCGTCCACCGCCCTAGTGCTCTCGACGGGGCCTGGTCAACGTGGTCAACGACCGACATGCATCTGAAGTGGACTATACATGGAGAGGCCGACAGCTGGGTCCACGGCCACACGCAAGGAAATTCCTCCTTATTACGCGCAAAATAATGATTCCTCCACCTGACATCAGGGACCCACCGAAAGGGCCTCTGTATTTCGTGAAAAAAACATTACCGCCGCTGACAGCTCGGACCCACCAGCTATATCTTCGCACGCAAGGAAGTGCCTCCTTATTATGCACAAAAAATGAATACTCCCCCTCTTAGCTGGGACCCAGTATAGTGGCAGGCTGACTTGTGGGCCTACTAAGTTGACGGGGACGGAGGGCTTTGTCAACTTAGTCAATATGCACGATTCTAGCTCCAGTGACCGTACGATGTCCATCCAACGGCCATAGTGCTTCTTCAACCTCTGGTCTTCTTGCTCTAGCCGCCCAAACCAGCGCCGGTCGAGCCTCGTGCTCCTGCCTCCCATGGCCGGCTGTGATGCGGCGGAGGCCTCACCGCCCCCTACTACTCCCACCGCTGGCCAGGCCATCCCTCTACTCACCCACACCCCCTGTTACTCTACGGCGACAGCAGCCTCACACCGCAGCGAACCAGTGCCCTCGTACTCCTCTACGCGTGGGCATCCACTGCCGCGTCTTCCTCGGCTCTGCATCGTCCCCTTCATAGGCCTCGCCGTCATCCACCGCCCAGGTGCTCTCGGCGCGGCGTTGTCAACATGGAGGAACGGCTTCCATCAGACGTGGCCTGTACGTGGAGACGCTGACAGCTGGGTCCACGGCCGCAGCAAGGAAGTGCCTCCTTATTATGTGCAAAATAATTATTCCTCCACCTGACAGCGGGGACCCACCGGACGGGCCACCGTATTTTGCCCCCCTGACTGCTGGGACCCACCAGCTACATCTTCGCACATAGGGAAGTGCTTGACAGTCGGGACCCACCTGGTCGATGGTGTCACATCCCTAGTTCTGGTATGACCTAGACCAGCCAGTCATTTGTGTATCATGTTTAAATTCCATTTAAATTTGAAATGGGGATTTGTGAAACCCTCAAACTCATTTCTGAAAATGACCCAAGTAAAAATTGCTCAAAAAGGGTCCATGAAAATGCTCATGTTGCTCTCTGAAAATATTGGACAGAGATAAAAATCAAATCAATATTTTTAAGAGCTCATAAGTATTTATTTTGAGCATTTGGAATTAATCCAGTAATTATTTAATTCAGATATATATTTTCTATATATGTAATATATGTCCAAAAATTCTGAATTTTGGTGAGGGGCTTTGGATTAATCCCTTAGGTCCCTGCAAAATTTGACAGAATTAAATAAAATGGTTTAGTATTATTACTAAGTCAAAACAAATGTCAGAAAAATAGAAAAGAAAACATAAATGGAAAAACCTACCTGGACTTTACCTGGCCGGCTGTCGCTCTGGCCCAGCTCAACTGGCCACTGCACCGTCCCCCACCTCGCGCCAGTAGGCGAGGCGCGTGCCCGGCGCGCGCGCGCTCCGCGTGCCACACAAGCTGCTTGCCTGTCTGGCTCCCCCTCGCCGCCTGGATGTTCCGCGTGATGCCACGCACTGCCCCGGAACCCCTCTCACTCTCATCCTCCCTTCCCTACCTCCTCTGCTCTCTCTCTCTCGATGGACCGAATGAGCCGGTCGCCGCCGTTCGCTGCCCCCGCGCTCCCCGCCGTCCCCTCGCCCCTCCGCCGTGCCCAAAAGCTCCGCCACCTCGTTCGCAAGCTCTCCGCCAAGCCATGCATCGCTGGACGCCCCGTGGAGCCGTCGCTGTCGCCTTCTTCACCTCCGGCCACCGTGGATCTCCGTCGCCGCTCGCCGCCGTCAGAGCGTCCCCGAGCCCGCTTACCATCCCTGCAGCTCCGTGGTGAGCCATTGAACTGATCCACCTTGCCTCGTCGCCCCGCACGTCCTCGAACGCTAGCGCCGCCGTGCCCGAAGCTCGCCGCCGCACAGCCATGCCGCCGCCGTCGTTTCAGGCGCTATAGCTCGCGGGTGAGCACGTCAACGCGCTCATTGTCCCTCCACGAACCCGCAACCACCAACGGCTTCCTCTCCCAAGCACCATAGCACTGAACCCGCGCGTGTCCGAACTCCGGCCGCCGCGGATGACCTCGCCGCGGTCGTCTCCGGCCACCCCAGCTTCCACCGTCCGCTCCATCAGCTGCGCACGAGCAGCAGCTCTTCGTAGAGCCTCCCCACGCCCAAAACCATCGTCTGTAGGCGATTTCCGACGCCCTCCGCCGCGTCTGGCCTCGCCGGCGTCGAGTCGCCTGTGGGTTTTGACCCTGCTGACCAGGAGGTTTGACCTCTCGTGGGTCGCTGACATGTGGGGCCTGACCCTATTAATTTTTAGTTAGGATTAGTTTACCAACTAATTAAACCCTGATTAACTAATTGGGTCACTAACGCGTGGGCCCAACCCCATTAACTGAACCAGTTTAGGTTTAATTTAATTTAGGATTAGCCACAGATACTGACGTGTGGACCCCACACGTCAGGTTTGACCTGGTCAGCCGCCTTTGACATGCTGACGCAATGCTGTTGTCATGCTGACGCAATATATCATTTTCTGGTATTAAAATAAATTAGGAAATTGCAGAAAATGATATAAACTTCAAAATTCATAGAAATTCAACCGTAGCTCAGATTTAAATAATTTATGTATGAAAAATTATTAGAAAAATTCAATCTATCCATCTGTACCATTTTCATGCATGGCAAACCAACACTACTGGAATCAGCTAGTTTGCCATCTGCCAGTTCTTTGCCGTCCGCTAGCGGACGGCAAAGAACCTCTTTGCCATCAGCTTCCAAAAAGCAGACGGCAAAGAACTGGCTGATGGCAAAGACCAAGTTTGCCATCAGCCAGTTCTTTGCCATCGGCTAGCGGACGGCAAAGAGGGAGGGGCCCCACTGACGAGCTGCAAAAAAAACCTAACGGGCCCCCTCTTTGGCGTCCGCTAGCGGACGGCAAAGAGCAAGAAGGCGGACGGCAAAGGGTGGCGGACGACAAAGAGGGAGGCCCCACGTAACGTTAACGGGGCCGCGCCCCACACCCCCCTCTCTCTCTCTCTTTCTCTCCCACCTCCACCGCCCCGTCGCACCACGCCCCGCCGCCGGCCCAGCGCCCCCCGCCGCCGCCCCAGCGCCCCCCGCCGCCCCCCACCCCGTCGCCCCCGCCGCCCCCACCGCCCTGCCGTCTGGGCGCCGCCACGCCCCGGCGCCCCGGCACCTCCGCGCCCCGCCGCCCCGGCCGGGCCCGGCGCCGCCGCCCCAGGCCGCCCCGCCCCCCTCCTCCGCCGCCCCAGGCCGCCCCGCCCTGCTCCTCCACCGCCCCAGGCCGCACCGCCCCCCTCCTCCACCCTGCAGGTGATCTTCTTCCTTTTTTCTTTTTTTCTGTTTTTTTAGTTTTAGGTTTATGTTTAGTTTAGATTTAGTTTTAGTTTTAGGATTAGTTTTAGGTTTATAGGTTTAGTCTTAGTTTAGTTTTAGGTTTAGATTTAGTTTTTTTCTTTTTCTGTTTTTTTAGTTTTAGGTTTAGTTTAGTTTTAGGAAAGAAGAAAAAGAGAAAAAAGAGGAGATCAGGAGAAGAAGAAGAGGAGGAGGAGAAGAAAAAAGAAGAGGAAAAAGAAGAAGAAAAAAGAGGAGTGGAGGAGAAGAAGAAGAGGAAAAAGGAAAGGAGGAAGAAGAAGAAGAAGAAGAAGAAGGAAAAAAGGAAGAAAAGGAAGAAAAGGAAGAAGAAGAAAAGGAAAAAAGAGGAAAAAACCCCGACCCGACACGGCACCCCGACCCGACACCGCACCCCGACCCCGACCCGGCACCCCGACCCCTAGACCCCGACCCCGACACACCGACCCCGACCCCGACCCCTAGACCCCGACCCCGACACCCCGACCCCGACCCCGACCCCGACACCCCGACCCCGAGCCTGACCCGACACCCCGACCCCGAGCCTGACTCAATCTCCCCCCCGGACAGATTATGCAAAGAAAGAACATTTTCCTGACGTTGATATTTCCAGGACCCAACTATCCGGGCAAAAATATGAATGTGTACATGCAGCCGCTTAAGGACGAATTGCAAGAAGCCTGGGATAATGGGTTCAAGACATACGACGCCTTTAGCAAACGGAACTTCATAATGCATGTCTGGTACATGTACTCGACGCATGACTTGCCGGCGTATGCGCTATTCGTTGGCTGGTGTGTGCATGGAAGGTTCCCGTGCCCCACATGCAAGGGAGCTCTTGAGTTTCGTTGGCTTCAGGCCGGTCGCAAGTTTTCTTGCTTCGACATGCATAGACAGTTCCTGGATCCTCGCCATAAGTTCAGGAAAGACAAGAAGAACTTCATCAGGGGTAGAGTTGTCAAAAACTCTGCACCACCTGCATTGACAGGCCAACAGACCCTGGATCAGTTAAACGCTCTCGAGCCAGATCCACAACGTCCAGGGTACTTCAAGGGGTATAATACTAAGCACGTGTGGACTCACAAAACATGCTTATGGGATCTGCCTTACTTCAAAGACCTCCTTTGCCCACACAACATCGACGTGATGCACACTCAGAAGAATATCGCCGAGGCACTTTTTGGTACATTGTTTGGCATAGATGGGAAGTCAAAGGATAATACTAAGGCCAGAGTCAATCTGGAGGCGCTATGTGATAGGCCGTTACAAAACATGAAAGAACCGAAAGGAAAGCAGAACTGGACGAAGCCAAAGGCATGGTTCAATCTTGGAAGGCCAGCTATGAGGGAAATTCTCTTGTGGGTGCAACAGCAGTTGATGTTTCCCGATGGGTATGCAGCGAATCTAAAGAGGGGAGCGAATCTTGATAAACTGAAGATATTTGGTCTCAAGAGTCATGATTGGCACATATGGATTGAGCGGGTAATGCCGGTGATGTTGCGTGGCTTCATCCCTGAGGATGAATGGCTAGTACTGGCAGAACTCAGCTATTTCTTCCGTCTTCTTTGTGCAAAAGAACTATCGCCTGGCATGCTAGAAGAAATGGAAGAGTTGGCGCCGGAGTTGATCTGCAAGTTAGAGAAGATCTTTCCACCGGGCTTCTTTAATCCAATGCAGCATTTGATTTTGCATCTCCCAACCGAGGCAAGATTGGGGGGGCCCGTGCAAAATCGTTGGTGCTACCCAACTGAGAGGATGCAGAAGACGCTTCGAGAAAAATGTAAAAATAAACGTAGAATTGAAGCATCGATGGCTGAGGCATTCATTACAGAGGAGGCGGCAAACTTCGTAACAGCGCACTACGAAGCCAAAAATCGTCATTTGCATAATCCGAAGCCTCGGTACAATGCTGACGAGCCTAAAAAGGGTGGATCCAACCTCAGCCTATTCAAAGGGAATCTCGCACCAGCTAGTGTTTCACATCCAGTATCTTTGGATAACGAAGAATGGCGGACCATTTCGTTGTATATCTTCAACAACCTGATAGAAGTGCGGCCGTACATCGAGTAAGTTCTCGGTACATTGTTTCGCAACTTCTATTTCCTTTGAACTACTCTTATTCCTGGATATGTCATACAGTCGATACGTTACCATATTCTCGTATGGAGCGGAGATCCAAAAGGATTCCGTCGAAGAGTATGAGCTTCTCGCAAAGCAAGGAGGTGGCTAGCCCGGTTTCATCTCTTGGTTCAAACAAACGGTAATTTCTATTAGACAATTTCATTTCATTCGCTAATTTGTGCATAATGCAACAATCCTTTCATATTAAACCTGTAGGCTAATTCAGAGTCTATGGACGCCGAATTGAGACAAGTCGCTAATGGTTTTGACTATAAGGTCCGTTCATTTGACAAGTACGACATCAACGGGTATCGCTTTCGTACCTATGGCAAAGAGCTATCGATGGCGGACCGAAAGTCAACAAATTGTTGTGTATCTGCTATCGGTGAAGGAGGTACCGAGTATTATGGGAGAGTTGAAGCAATTTATGAACTTCTGTTCTATGGTGAAAACCCACCGAATGTCGTAGTCTTCAAATGTTATTTGTTTCAGCCGAAGGAGACTAGAAGGACTCATGAACATGTAGGGCTAGTTGAAATCAACCAAAGCACTCATTTAGATGTTCCTGATGTCTATATTATGGCTCAACAGGCGACTCAAGTATTCTATCTACCGTGGGCCTGCCAAACTAATCCAAATCTGAAAGGTTGGGATGTCGTTTATGAAGTGCCGCCACATGCTAGACTTTCTCCCCCAAAGGAAGAGGATTATGAACCTCACATTAACCCAGACACATATGAAGGAGAATTCTTCCAAGAGACACGTCTTTCCAAAAAGCGTTTCAAGAACCGCTATACTTCACCCCAAAACATTGAAGTAGACAGCGACAATGAATCCGACATCACCCCAGAGGAGGAACAAGAAGAGCCGGAACAAGAAGAGGTTACTGCTGCGGATGACCTGTCAATGCTTGACCGATTACGTCAAGGTGGCCTTGCACATGTTGATGCCAATGAACCCTATGAGCCCGTCATTGATTATAGTGATGATGATGATTATGCATTTATTGATGATACTGATCGAGATTATTAGTAGTGTCAGGTATTACATTTTTTTATGTTGTACTTGATGATGATACACTTAAGTGATACACATATTATTATTCATGTCGGTCTTTTTTTATGTTGTACTAATTTCGTTTACTGTTTGTCATGGCAGGTGTTGAAAGATGGTGGGCGCTGGTCGGGAGCGTGGTCTGAGGTCTTCCATTCCAGACGCACCTCTCCGCCGAGCGTTGCTGGACAGTATGGCCACACCGCCGGGCCCTTCTTCGTCGACCGTGGTGCCCAGCAGGGGACGAGGTAGGAAGAGAGGAGGTGGGGCACGTGGTCGTGGGAGAGGAGGTAGGGTGACTGCTACGGTGCCTTCCTCGCCGCCACCCCTAGCCGTTTCACCCGAGCACGTGACTGCTAGGGTGGACTCGTCCGAGGAGGAGGCTACACGGACTCCGGTCCACGAGCCTCCGGTCCACGGGTCTTCGGCCCACGGGAGTTCGGCCCACGTGACCCCGGAGGAGCACACGTCCGGATGGGGTACCTGGCCGGATCATCCCGAGGAGCCGAGTGGCCATGCTGATGATGGCGGGGAGCCGATTGATCTTGAGGAGGAGGGGGGCACCGTCTACCAGCGTGGTGCTACACGGCTCCCGTCCGTGCCGGTGACCCGCGAGCAGAGGTGGTTGATTTTCCCTGATGGGGAGAGGTACGTAAGTGCATTTAATATTTTTGTACCTTGTGCATTCACGTTTTTTCAAATAACTAATGCGTTGGCCTTGTCATGCTGCAGGGGTTGGGACCACCATCATAGTGTCCGCCGGCCCAACTCCGTCCTTGGAGTTCTTTGCCGGAAAAACTTCCCGGGGTTTGTCACGTTGCCTGGTGAGGGTCGGCTTCCAGAGCTTGGATTGAGCTGGGAGCACTACGTGGCTGCCCCGGCCCCGCCAAATGAGATTATTGACAGTGTCGTGTGTGACACGAGGGCAGACATGGTAATCAGAAAGTTCTGGGTAATTTCTCCTTTACACATTTAAAAATTTTCAACTAGCTAGTTATTAATTGTACTAATCAACATTGTCTCGTTTGATTGCAGACATTCTACAGGTGTGAGGAGGGATACGAGGAGGACGCGGCACATGTTATCGAGAATGTCTGCAAGCGCCTACTCCAGAACTTACGGCACGAGGCTCGGGTGCAGGCTGTTCGAGACTACTACGCCTTGCGTGGTATCAAGAAGACCAAGCCGGCGTGCCGCGATAAGTTCCTGAGTAAGGAGCAGTACATGAAGGTAATTCTTAAGGCCTTCTCTACTTAAGTTCCTTCATTTAGTAATTCTTAGCCGTAGCGCTCAAGTTTCTATTTGCTAACTTAGGCGCCTCCGAGATGGTGTGCGGATCGGATGGATTGTTGGGAGGTGTTGGTCGATGAGTGGTGCTCACAACGATGGCTAGCCCTCCACAAGGAGGCCAAGGACAAACGTGCCCAAATGGAAGGTGTGCCACACCATCAAGGCAGCTCCAACTTATATCAGTTCGGGCGCAACTGGGTATGTGGTTTGCTTCATGATTCATGCAATTCATTCATCATGCTAGCTTGAGCCCTTTAATTACTAATTTTCATTGTTTCTCTCTTTCAGGCACGCTACAATAAGGCGGATAAGGTGCCAGAGGTGTATGACCTGTATGCCATGGCCCACACTGCCTCTTTCAAGAAAGTCAAGGCTTTCTCTCAGTCTGACCTCGATGATGCAAACAACTTCACCAACATCTCCTCCCACAACAAGCTCGTGAGATATAGAGATGAGGGGAAGGCGAGGAAAGGGGAGGACTTTAACCCGAGCCAGGGTCCCATTGATCCAGAGCTGTTGATGATATCTGGTGGTGGGAGGTCCCATGGCTCCATAGCCATTGGAGATGGACTTATCCGTTGTCCTAGCACTCTCCCGGAGATCAAGGCGCGCCAGTCGAGCTCCGCTCCTGAGATAAGGCCTCGTGAACGGCCAGTGCAACTCGCCATCAAGGTTAGTGATACGTACTCAGTTATCTTTCTCCATTACATTGTGTGCGCTTCCATCAATTATTACAAATGGTCATGTGAGTGGTATTGCAGGCTGCTATACAGAGTGAGAGAGATAGAACAAAGAAACTTCTGGCGGAGGCGGCGGAGAGGCAGCGGGAGTTGGAGGAGAGGACGACAAAGATGCTGGAGGAGGAGAGGGCACGGAATGACATGCAGGCAAGGGCCATGTACGAGCTCCTTGTGGTAAGTTTCTTCTGCAGATTAGCCAAAACATTCATGTAGTGTTTGTCTCATTACTAACTAGTATGACTGAGTCATCAAAACCAAATGTGCAGTCTGTGTGCGAGAAGACAGGTCAGACCGCTCCGCCGATGCCAGTGATTGCTCCTGGGACCACGGTGAGTTTTATTTGAATGGACATTACTTGCTAGTCTTAACATTTGAGTGTCATCATGCTAACAAGACATTGAAAATGATCTTTGGTGCAGCATAACTCCAGACAAGCATCACACGATCCTTCTCCAGCTACCGACACGAGCCACCCCGCTCCTACACCTCCTGGATCTTGGTAAGTTTATCTAGTGTTTTGCTTAACACATGCATAAAGACCTAGACTTAGCTTTATTTCCTCCAATGCTTACCATAATGACGTAGACTTAGCTTCTTCTCCTCCAAAATGACTTAATAAGCTTACTGACCTCCAAAACCATCCATTTTACCTAAGTTAGCTCTAAAACGATCTATACTTAGCTTACTTATGTCAAAAATTGCATAATTAGCTTAGTTAGCTCATAGACGATCCATTTTACCTAAGTTAGCTCCAAAATGACCCATCTTACCTAGGTTAGCTTATAAATGATCCAGTTTATCCAAGTTAGCTCTAAAATGACCCAATTTACCTAGAGTAGCTCCTAAACGATCCATTTCACCTAAGTTAGCTAAAAACGATCCATTTCACCTAAATTAGCTCTTAAATGATCCATTTCACCTAAGTTTGCTCAAAAACGATCCATTTCACCTAAATGAGCTCTTAAATGATCCATTTCACCTAAGTTTGCTCAAAAACGATCCATTTCACCATAGTTAGCTCAAAAACGATCCATTTCACCTAAATTAGCTCTTAAATGATCCATTTCACCTAAGTTTGCTCAAAAATGATCCATTTCACCTTAGTTAGCTCAAAAACGATCCATTTCACCTTAGTTAGCTCAAAAACGATCCATTTCACCTAAATTAGCTCTTAAATGATCCATTTCACCTAAGTTTGCTCAAAAACGATCCATTTCACCTAAGTTAGCTCAAAAACGATCCATTTTACCTTAGTTAGCTCAAAAACGATTCATTTCACCTAGTTAGCTCAAAAACGATCCATTTCACCTTAGTTAGCTCAAAAATGATGCCCTTCACCTTAGTTGGCTCAAAAACGATTCATTTCACCTTAGTTAGCTCAAAAACGATCCATTTTACCTAAGTTAGCTCATAAACGATCTATTTTACCTAAGTTAGTTCTAAAATGATCCATTTAACCTTACTTAGCTCATAAATGATCCATTCTACCGAAGTTAGCTCTAAAATGACCCATTTTACCTAGGTTAGCTCCAAAATGATCCATCTTACCTAGATTACCTCTAAAATGATGCATTTTACCTAAGTTTGCTCATAAGCGATCCATTGCACCTAGGTTAGCTCATAAACGATCAATTTGACCTTACTTAGCTCATAAACGACCCATTTCAACTAAGTTAGCTCATAAATGATCCATTTCACCTTAGCTAGCTCATAAACGACCCATTTCAACTAAGTTAGCTCATAAATGATCCATTTCACCTTAGCTAGCTCATAAACGACCCATTTCAACTTAGTTAGCTCATATATGATCCATTTCACGTAAGTTAGCTCATAAATGACATACTCTTCTTGTTCTAGTCTTTTTCTTGTTCTACTCTTCTTGTTCTAACTTTCTTATTTTTCATTTTGCAGATTTCATTCACTTGACGAAAGCTTGCATAGATGGAGTGCTCCTTATCCCTTTCTCCGTTTCTTTTGTATCGTTGAACTATGCATGTATCGTTGGATGAAACTATTGTAATATATATGGTTGGATGCCTCTATGTTGAACTTGTTATGTATGATGGAACTATGCATGTAATATATATGGTTGGATGATGAAGTTATGTGTTGGATATCTTATATGTTTGCTCTGTAATGGCCTTTTGAAATATATCTATATATGTCATATATATTTGTGATGAAAATTGTTGGATTTAATAAAAAACAGATAAAAGAGCCAATATGCAGGCTCTTTGCCGTCTGCCACCGACGGCAACCTGCTCTTTGCCGTCTACCGCGGACGGCAAAGAAGCCACGTGGCGTCCACCTGTGCTTCCTGGGAGCTGACCCATTTGGTCAGTTTGCCTACAGTGGCAGACGGCAAAGACTTTGCCGTCAGTGGCAGACGGCAAAGAACCTGCCACGTAGTGACGTGTAGATGACATCATACAGCGGACGGCAAAGACCCTAGAAATTTTGCCGTCAGCGGCAGACGGCAAAGGCCTTCCGTCAGCCACTTAACGGACTGACAGCGCAACTATTGCCGTCCGCCGTCTTTGCCGTCTGCCGCTCTCTCTTTGCCGTCCTCCGCAGACGGCAAAGACTTTGCCGTCAGTAGCTGACGGCAAAGAACCTGTTTACCGAAGCCTACTTTACCGGAGCCTTTTGCCGTCCGCCGCTGACGGCAAAGGCCTTTGCCGTCCGCCGTTCGTGCCTTTGCCGTCCGCTACGGCAGACGGCAAAGTAGCTGATTCCTATAGTGCAACCTATACATGTTGTATATATGAAAACACATGAAAGGCATTTATAACGGCTTATTTTGGAGTTGCATTTGAAACTTTGGTTCAAATGGACTTCATGCAAATGAATGCTAGATGCATTAACTCAAACAAACATCACATACTCATGCCATGATCATGCATCTTGTTGTTGCATGTGCTTGTGTTTGATTTTCGACACCGTTCCTTCTCGATAGGTCCTGCTCCGAAGACCGATCCAGAGTACCTGTCAGAGGAGCAGTGCCCCCTATTGATCTACCAGGCAAGCAAACCCCCTTATTCATTTCGATACAATCCTACTCTCTCGCTCCTGCTCTCATTTATTGCATTAGGACAACAACGATTCAACGGCTATTTTATGCTGCGGTAGTTGAACCCATTCCTCTGCATGACCTGTCATTGCCACAGTAAATAGTTAAAACCCACTAGCATGTGTGGGAGTTGATTGAGCCATGTTTTGTTCCTACCATGCATTGCCTGCTATTGCTTAGAGTATGCCGGGTCTGATTCATCGGGAATGAATTGGAGTGTTACGATATGTTCTGGTGCTGAGAGTTAAGCGTGTGAACACGATTTGGTAAAGGTAGTGGTGAGAGGCCATGTAGGAGTACATGGTGGGTTGTCTCACTAGAACCGTCCTTAAGCACTGAGTTCCGTGTATGTTGTCCAATGACTAGCTACTACCACACATTGGAATGCTTAAGTGCCCCTCTCGACTTATTAGCCAACTTGATCTCTATCCAAGAGTTGCAATTAGTTTCTGGTGTTTGTAGGTAGTGTTAGTAGTCTACCAAGTGGCACCGGCCAGGTGGGCTTGGGACAGACTAGGCATCATGGCACAGTGTACCAAGTGGCACTCGGATGGTGGGCTTGGGAACCCTGCTCACATCGTTTGGGGCCGTGAGCGACACCCCGGCCGGATCTCCTTGCGGATGGAACCCAAATAGGTGATAAACCTGGATGAGAGACTTGTGTGGTTAGTCAGGTCGTGTCCGACACCCTCGCTAGGCTTCCGCTTAAAGGTTGCCGAGGTACATGACGTGTACATGGTGATAAGTGGTGAGGGCGTGTGTATTGAAGTTCACCCCTGCAGGGTTATCATGATCTATTCAAATAGCCGTGTCCTCAGTTATGGACTTCTTGGATGCTTACGTGGTACATAGACAACTTAAAGTGGATACTCTAAAATGCTCAAGACAAATGTGAGTGCTATGGATGGCCTTCTCGTAAGGAGACGGGGATGAATCCATAGTAGTGTATTGATGTGGTGGTTAGTAGACTCGTGTGCGCTGCCTCATCTCAAAGAAGTTTCTCATTGTCATAGAATAGGATAGCCACCGAGTCAAAGCTGGCTTGCTGCAACTAAACCCCACATTGCCTTCTTGATACTACTACATGTATGAGAGGATCTGATGTAAGTCTTGCTGAGTACCTTTGTACTCACGATTGCTTTATCTATGTTTTGCAGGTGAGACATCTGTCTCACTAGTAGTACCGCTTGGACTTCGACGAGTAGCTTGTTACCTCAGCTACGATCTTGTGCCCTTGGGAGGGTCTTGTAGATAGTCAGGCTTCTTAGCCTTTTTCTTTTGTAGTTGTTTGTACTCAGACATGTAATGCTTCCGCTTGTTGCTTGTATGCTCTGAATGATGGGTCATGAGACCCCTGTTTGTATTAATGCTATGTGGCCCTTTTGGGCCTTTATCTATATGAGTTTGCATTATGTTGTGATGCCATGTTGTGAAGCACATACTTGCATGTTATGCGTACGTGTGAAGTGTATTGCTATGTGTGGGATCCGACAACCTAGTTGTTATCCTTGGTAACCTCTCTTATGGGGAAATGTAGTCTAGTGCTTCCACTGAGCCATGGTAGTTGTCGGTGTACTAGAGTAGGGGTACCCTAGTATCCCGAACTTGTGCACGGGCAGTCGCAGCATCCCGCGGCAAGGCTTGCCGGGTGACCGCCAAGGTCCCCCGTGGTTCCTTTGGAGCCATTCAAGAACAAAGTATCCAAGCCAAGGAGACAAGACCCCGGCAAGAGGAGCTTGCTGGGAAGGCCAACCAAGGCATCTCAAGGAACTTGCCGCGACGCGCCACGCGTCCCGGCAAGGCCCGGTGAGCGACAAGACAACGACCGTGGCAAGGAGCTTGCCATGGCAAGCCTCCACTCTGTACCTACGCTCCAGCACATCCACCAACGTGTCGCTCTGGGACCCTTCCGGGCGTACGTGGCGGGAGGCTGTGCAGCCAGCGGTACACGGTGGCAAGCGGCGCTGACAAGATTGCCATCGTGGCGAGCGGTGGCATCCCTGACGGTCCCTTTTGCACTATTTGGGCGACACAGACAGGCATTTAATGCCCTTGTCCCCTGCCATCAGGGTTAGGTATGATACACTATAGCAGGCGGCTGTACCAACCGCAACATCTTTCCATTTTTACCCTTGTCTACGTTGCCACCTGTCAATGACCCCTTGAGCATATAAAAGGAGGCCCATGTGCAACGTAGAGAGGGGGTCGGGGGAGGAGAAAACACTCACGCTCGGTCTCGTTAGCTGCTGGTGTGTACTATAGCACTCAGCGCTCCCGAGCAAGAACTCAATACAAACCACAAAGCAGGAGTAGGGTTTTACGCATCCGTGCGGCCTGAACCTGGGTAAACTGCTCGTGTGCTTCGCCTCGATCTGCTCTTCGTGTGATCTCCGCCCCCCTGCCGAACCGAAAGGGGCTCGGTCCGCCGGTCCCATAGGTGTTCGTGGATTAGTCCCCCGACATGTCGGGGGACTAATCCACGAACACCTATGGGACCGGCGATGGTGGGTTTGGCGCGGATGGAGCAGCCGCCTTCAAAGCCTTCTTCTTCGGCGGCATGTCGATGAAGACGATGAAGATTTAGCTCGCGCGAACGCCAGATCAGGTTCACACAACCTCGATGCTCCCCCTACCTGGCGCTGGGGGCTCTTCTTGCGGCGAGCTGTCTGATGATGAGGAGGAAGAGGAGTTGATCTCCAACGAGCTTCTCGTATCCTCGGCAGGCTCGCTCGACTCGACGTCACGCCCGGCAAGCTCTTTCTTGCCGGCAAGCTCCTCTCGCTTGGCACGGCTTGCCGCCTCTGCTGCCTCTGCCTCCTCCATGGTGAATCCAAACTCGCCCGCAGCTGCGGCTGCCGCCGCCTCTTCCAGCCTGGTGGCGATGTGTTTCATCTCCGCATCAGTGGTGTCGCGAGTGAGGCCTTTCTTTTCGTCGGGGCGGACCGGCACTTCTACCAAGCCGTCAAAGAACTCCTCCACGACATCGTCTGCAGGCTCTTGCCAAGTTGGGACAATTCCGTGCAAATCGCATAGCGGCATCATTGCACGGATGCGGTCGAGCGCGGAGTTGTTGCACAGCGGAACGACACCCTTCGGCAACCTGAACACTTCAGGATGCTCAGGGTCGTACTTGAACAGCTCCTGGAGCATCGCGTTAAGCTCCAAAACAGAGAAGTTGTAGTTGAGGCCCGGACGCAGCCTCATGATATCCGCCGCATTCTTGAATTCCCAGGCGGGTCTCCTCCGTTCCTGCAAGGGGGCGATGCGCCGGCGAAGAAAATCTGCGCCAACGGCGCCTACAGTAAGTCCGGCAATCCTGAGGCGTTGGATCCGGGTGACGGCAATCTTCAGCCTATCATCTTCCGGGGCCACGTTGCTCCAATCGCTGCCGCGTGCTGCTGGGGCTTGGCGCCGGGCGGTAAACGGCTGCGGGTTCTCCTCGACAATCCAGCACCAGTCTGCTCTCCATTCCTCCCACTTGCCGTGGAACTCTCCCTCCAGATAAGCGTCCTTCTTGCCGGCCCTCGAGATCCAGGCGATTCTGCCGGATAAAGGCTCTCCTCTCTATACTCGGGGCATAAAGAAGTGGCGAAAAAGGGCTACATTTGGATGGACTCCGACAAAGTTTTCGTAGAGATGTGCAAAAACTGCCATGGTCAGAACGGCATTGGGGGTGAAATCAAGGAGGCAGAACCCGTAGGTGTTCAAAATATCGCAGAAAAACTCAGAGAAAGGCGGGCAGAGCCTGCAGTAGAAGAACACGGCAAAGAAAGGATATCCATTTGGAGCCATTTTCCAAGCGGCGGCTGGAAGTACCTTCGTGCTCGGATGCGCTCGCGTCTCCGTCGACCAGAAGAGGTAGTAATACTACCTCAGCTCCCTCGCGGCGATCTTAGGGGGGAAGATTGCCCGCTACTTTCGCAGCGCTGCAAGCCGCTGCGCCTCGGTCGACTTCACAACCTTCCCCTTGTCGGCTTTCGGAGCCATGGCGGAAGTAGTGGAGGAGGTCGACGGCGTTGGTGGTGCTGGTGGTGATGGGGGGCAGGGCGCTGCTCTTTATTCAGCTTTGGGAAGACGGAGGAGCGGCGGAGGTTTCCAAGATTGGAATAGCAACCGGCGAATGGGCGCACTACCTCTGTTTCCCCTGCTTATAAAGAGGGAGGGGCCGGACGTTCCGCCTTTCCAAATAAAGAAACCACCCACGATCTCTCCCACGACGCCGCATTCAACGCGTCCCGTTCGGGGAGGGCGCGGTGGATACGGGGAGAGATACAGTGTAACCCAGGCCGCGCGTGCCCGTGCCCTGTTTTCGGCCTGGCCCAACAGCGCTCGGCACCGTGTATGGCCCAGGCCCGGCGGCTCCTGTCGGTGTACTAGAGTACGGGTACCCTAGTATCCCGAACTTCTGCACGGGCAGTCGCAGCATCCCGCGGCAAGGCTTGCCGGGTGACCGCCAAGGTCCTCCGTGGTTCCTTTGGAGCCATTCAAGAACAAAGTATCCAAGCCAAGGAGACAAGACCCCGGCAAGAGGAGCTTGCCGGGAAGGCCAACCAAGGAATCTCAAGGAACTTGCCGCGACGCGCCACGCGTCCTGGCAAGGCCCGGTGAGCGACAAGCTCCCGGACGCGACAAGACAACGACCGCGGCAAGGCGCCTGCCACGGCAAGCCTCCACTCTGTACCTACGCTCCAGCACATCCACCAACGTGTCTGTCAGGACCCCGATTCCAAGTCACATCGATCTAGCCGGTAACACCTCATATCAATTTGCGGCCTCACGCACGGTATCCCACGAGTGTCGCCTTACCATGGCCCGGGACCATTTGTGCCTTTTGGCTCACGTATATGATAGTGTTGCTAGCATCCTTATGACAGAGAACCCGGGCCGACATGGCTAGTCGTGAACCCAAAGCGGCACTATCCTATGGGGACAGCATACATGATTCACATCGAGCATGTCGGTCAGCAGCGTATGAATCCGGGCTGTAGCACTGGGCTAATAGGACTCCGGGAACCCGGGCTGTAGCAGGCTAAGCAGGACTCCGGATGTCACCGCTTGACATTTCCCCGAAAGGACAAACACAGGAACGAAGTGAAACACATGCCGGCCAGTCAAGTGTCCTGAGCAGTAGTGCTGGGCTAACAGGACTCCGGTGAACCGGGCTGTAGCGGACTACTATGGCTCATGGAAGAACTAGACTATATTTCCCCATAAGAGAGACTGCCAAGGATAAACAACTAGATTGTCGGATCCCACACATACCAAGCATTTCAATCATACACACAATATGCTCGATATGTGTAACTACAACATGGCATCACAACATAACTCTACAACTCAAGTATTTATTCATTAGGCTTCGAAGAGCCAGATATTACAGACATGGGTCTCATGACTCAACAATCATAGCATACAATGCAAAGCACATGCGGAATCTTAACATGTCTGAGTACAGACATCTATAAATTAAAAAGGCTAAGAAGCCTGACTATCTACCAAATCCTGTCGAGGGCACAAGATCGTAGCTGAGGTATCAAGCTAAACGTCGAAGTCCACGCGGAACTACTAGCGAGACTGAAGTCTCTCTACAAAACATAAATTAAGAAAAGGTGAGTACAAAGGTACTCAGCAAGACTTACATCAGAACTAGCTACATCTGCATCAGTATCAACAAAAAGGGGGGGTGGTGGAGTTTAACTGCAGCAAGCCAGCTTTGACTCGGTGGCTATCTGAACTACGACTGCAAGCAACTCTTCTGAGGTGGCACACACGAGTCCACATATTCACCAATCAATACACCACTATGGATCCGCTCTCGTCTCCCTATGAGAAGGCCATCCATAGCACTCACACTTATCTTGCGAGTTTTAGAGTATCCACTTTCACTTTTCTATGAACTCTTATAGGCAACCCAGAAGTCCTTTACCGCGGACACGGCTATTCGAATAGATCATTTATAACCCTGCAGGGGTGTACTTCGTCACACATGTTTCCACCACTTAGCGTCTGCACACGACATGTGCTCGGCAGATTCAAGCGAAAGCCGACGTGGGGGTAGACCACGACCTGACTAACCACACAAGTCTCTAGTCCAGGTTTATCGCCTATTCGGGTTCCATCCTCGAGGAGATCTGGCCGGAGTTTCGCTCACAGCCCCAAACGATGTGTGCAGGGTTCCCGAGACACCAAACGGGCGCCCGGTACACCGTGCCACAGTATATCTACCGCATCATAGCCCACCCCTAGGGTCAGCGCTACGCACGGCCGCCAACACATATCCTATAAACACCAGAAACTAATTGCAACTCCTGGACAGAGGATGAGAGGGGTCAGTAAGTCGAGCGGGGTCATATTTCAGGGCCCAACGTGTGGTAGTAGCTGTTTCATGGATCACAAACACAGAACTCAGTTCCTGAGGACGGTTTCAATGAGACAACCCACCATGTACTCCTACATGGCCTCTCACCGCTACCTTTATCAAAACGTGTTCACACACTTAGCTCACACACAGTAGGACATGTTTACACACCTCCGATCCATCCCCGATGAATCAGACCTGACTCAACTCTAAGCAGTAGCAGGCATGACAAACAAGCATGAATGAGTAGGCACATTAGGGCTCAAACAACTCCTACTCATGCTAGTGAGTTTCATCTATTTACTATGGCAATGACAGGTCATGCAGAGGATAAGGGGTTCAACTACCGCAACAAGTAACAGATGAATCGTTGTTGTCCTAATATAGTAAAAGAGAGCAGGAGCGAGAGAATGGGCTTGTATCGGAATGAACAAGGGGGTTGTGCTTGCCTGGCACTTCTGAAGATAACATTGAGTCTTCATCAGTGTCAACGATCACGACATCGGTACATCGTCTATCAAGAGGGGACATTTACCGACAAACAAAGAAGAACACAATCAATGCGATGCAACAATATGATGCATGGCCATGACATTGCAATATGCTATTGATCGAGCTAATGCAACTAACAACAAGTTAAAAGGAGTCGGTTTGAACACTAGGTTCAAATTCAAACTCCACATGTGGTTATTTAAATACCATTCATTTGATTTGTCCTAAACAGTGGCCTTAAGTTGTTCTAACATGCATGAAAATGGTATAGATGGATTCCTTGAATTTTTCTGATAATTTTTCATATATAATTTATTTCATTTGGAGTTACGGTTGAATTTCTATGATTTTTAGAAGTTTTAAACATTTTCTGGAATTTCCTGGTTATTTAGAAATAAATCAAATCCAGAAAAGGACTTATTGCGTCAGCATGACATCACCCTGATGTCAGCAGGTCAACTGGGCGCCTCCAGGTCAAACTGACCAGTGGGTCCCGCGTGTGAGTGACTCAGTAGGTTAACTGAGTTGATTAGGGTTAAACTAATACTAACGAAAATGTCAGCAGGGCTAGGGCCACATGTCAGTGGCTCAGGTTTAGTTTAGCGAGGGGATTAGCACCTAACAGTGGTGATTAGCACTAACTAACATCTAACTAATCCAGCTAGTGCCGGCCCCACATGTCATTGAGCCAGGTGGGGCCCAACCGGGGTCAAAGTGGGTCAAACCCAGGCCGGCGGGGTCAAACCCACCGGCGTTTAGCCGCCGGCGAGGGCCGATACGGCGGCGCGGCTCGGGAAATCGCTATAGGGCCTCATTCGAAGCGTGCCTGGGTGCGTTGGAAAGCCCTTGCTCCCACGCATCCAGCGGAGGCAGCAGCAGGTCACGGGGTGCCCGGAGTCGACGACGGCGAGCGCTGGGGCGGCGGCCGGAGATCGGGCGTCGACGGGAACGACGCTACAGCGCATGGAAGGAGCAACGGATGGTGGCTACGGCTCCGTGGTGGTGCGCTGAGCGCAGTGGCGCACTCGGTTTCGAGCTCCAGTGGATGTGGCCACAGCAGCGAGGAGCTCATGTGGCGGTGCGCTCTCGGGTCCGGTGGGCATCGGTGTTAGAGGAAGAAAACGAGCCAGGGGAGAGGGGGAAACGACACAGGAGCTCATAGCGAGGCTAACGAGCGCGAGGGGGATGTCGGGGATGCACTGACGACGGCGAGTCGACGACGGCGACGCTCGGTGTAGGAGGTTGAAGATGATGGTGGTGAGGGCGTTCGGGGGCGTCCGGCATCGCGTAGCTTGGTGGATAGGACGAGGCAGACGTCGAGGAGCCCGTGGACTACTCGGAGAGGCGAGGGGAGCTCGGTGGCCACGGGGACAGCAGGCGGCGGCCACGGTTGCGCTCCAGCGCTCTCGGGTCCGAGGGGGGAGCGAGGCAGAGAGCGGGGTGGGGGCAAGTGAGAGGTCGGGCGGATCCGTACGGCAACGGGGTGGTCATCCGCGGCGTCGCGCTGGCCAGCGAGGGCCAGGCAGGCAGCTGCATGCCAGCCCGCGTGGGCGCCATGCTCGGCCTCGCCTCTGCCAGTAGGCAGAGGTTGAAGACAGGTATGCCCCTGGTGGGCTGGGCCGCCACGTGGGCCAGCACAGGAGCTGGGCCGGTTGCTGGCGCCAGGTAAGCTCTCTCTCTTTTCTGTTTTTTCTATTTCAGTTTTTTCCATTTGGTTCTGTTTTGTTTTGGTTTAGTAAAAATACTAAACCATTTTATAAAATCCTGAAAATAATTATGTGGCTAGAACTAAAATATAACAAACCACATAAAATGTTCTAGAATTATTGGACGTATATTAATTATATATAAAGTATATATCCAATGCAAATAGTTATTGAATTAATTCAAAGGCCCAAAATAAATATCTCTGAGATTCCAAAAATATTGTTTTAAGTTTTACCTCTTGCCAATATTTTCAGAGACTAAGAGGAACATTTTCTTGGACTTCTTCGAAAAGATTTTAATGTTGATTATTTTTAAGTGATTTATGAGGGTTTCAACTAACCTCAATTCAACTTTCAGAATTTAGACATGATGCATGATGCTCACTCAGGTAAATAGCTACAAGCAAATTCTAGGGTTGTGACAACTCACCCCCACTAAACAAGAATCTCGTCCCAAGATTCAAGACATGAGGTAAGAAGACAGAGGGAACACCAATAAAGAATCTTCACGATCCGATTGCCCTTCTCGAAGATGTTGATTCATTGCATCATGTCGATCTTGACATTTTTGCTTCGAGAGCTTCATCCAACATGGCGACAAGGGAGCAAGACAACCTCACAAGAGTGGATACAAGATCAACTCCACGGAATGAGACGTAAGAACACCTCTTGAGTTGAGACACAAAGCACATATCAGAATCAATGAGAAGAAGCAGATGACAAGGGTTCAATTTGGTAGGCAACAAACCCACGCTGGAGTAGGATGGTGTATAGTTTTCAAGGTAGCGAGGAGATGGATTGTCATGATTCCACAATGGGGCACCTTAGGGGAGGTGACTCGTAAAATTATTACCTTAAGTGGCAAAAAGAATTACTTTTGATACAAGATCATTGAAACTCTTTATACTAGCCTGAGGTAATCACAATCGATCGTTGGAAGGGGTTCGAAAGAATGGCATACTCCGACCAGGATGGATGATGTGGACTACCTTGTTGAAGACAACGCAATGGATGATTTTTAGCTTATCATTGGAAATGGATGGGACCCATGGTAAGTCCACTTTTGAAGATGATCCTGAACAACAGCTACTGAGGTGTAAGCTGGGAACAAAATGCAAATGTTGGGAATGATTATAGTAACTGGGGAGAAGGTTCACCGGCAAAGGTGATTCCACCAATTGGATGGCTATCAAACAACTACGAGGACGGAGGCACATTCCAGTTAATGACAACGTCAGAACCTAGTGCCTGAGCGTGCTCTCAAGAACTTGAGCATTTCCGTATTCATCAAGGTTCTGCCAATATCAGTGTCAAGGATCCTGGCAACACAACATGCTACCATGATGAATAATGGTGGAAGAAGCAGATGCAAAGAAAGATAACACTTCTCAGCTTTCACCCTAGCGAGGCCAAGGAAACAAAATCTGGATAATCGATCGAGAGACATTTAGCACTCCGCTTCTAATGTTCTCCTTGATGTGCTAGGATAACCCATTTATTGATACGGTTTGGTATCTAGTACATCAAGTAAAGGTCGGACTTCGGAAGCTAAAGAATCCGTAAGGATTAACTACAGAGGTAAATCCTATGAAATCCTCATGGGAAGGTGGCCAACTTTCTTCAATCGAGATACTACAATAATAGGTCTTCCGGCTGGATGTGTTGGCCACGACATCCACTTTACCAGTTATCGAGAGACCAATATTATAGTTCTTGGAAAATGCTCCAACTATCATATCTGCCTGAGATTCAGATCTGGTTGGTGTCAGGATATTCCAGACTCATCGAGTCTAGAAAGAAATGAAAGTTTGCAACACAAATCGACGGGATGACATTGCGAGATTCTCAGGAAATGGACTATGGTAGTAAGCTCCAAAACATGAGCTGGTTTTGCTAAACACATGTGAACACGATGTCCCAGACAAGCATGACCACATGGTAGTCTTATAATAAAACACTACCGAGTTCAGGTGGGGAACCATTATCGAGGATAACAAAGTCCTAACATAAGTCATGACTCTTATGAAGGAACTTCTTCTCCTTGAACAAATCAATTAGTGGCTTGGTGTGCTAGGGATATGTATAGAATGAAGATGATCAGTCTATCAGACCATAGAATACTTCGCACATACATGACTGACTTGGGACGATTCCAAAGGAAGCAAAAACAATCTTTCTCGAACTCACGGCAGCAACTTACATCAGATGCACATGAATTAGAGGAAGTCACATCTTTCAACTGGGCATATGCTTCATGATCGGGACATGAGGGCAATGCCTATAAAGTTTCCAACACTAGCTGGATGTTCAACACAATCATGGAGGAGACAAAATGCCGCTGATGGGCTCAACAGCAACTCATCGGAATTTCCATATCACTGGACTTCCACCACTATGTGAACAATGTGATAGTATTGGTCAGACCAAAGATATAATGGTGTATGCTCGAGGGACAACCGCAAGTAAGACAACATTACGAACATCGTTGGTTCTGATTTGATTTGACGATAGCCCACACTCAAATCAAGGTTTGGACAAGATAATAGATCCAACAACTGACCACGAGGACCAATTGGTGAAGATATCATCTTTCTTCAACACACACACGCACACACAAGGATATCCCTTAGGGATGAGCGTGGTAGGAGAAGCTTTTATCTTCCGACTCTCCAAGTTGTTGTTAAGCTTAACCAACTAGCTCAGGGGTATCCAACACAGGTTCTTGGGGAAAAGTGGTTTATCGAAAAACCAACTTGATCACGAACTCAACATAATGGTCAGGTGACAACTTGGTAACACTTCCGAGAGGATATTCGGAAAATCACGAACCACCGGTATGTTACTAAGCTCGAGAACAATCTTGCTTTTCAGGGCAAGACGATATGATCGATGGAGCAAGGGTTTGGCAAAATCCTAACTCGTTGATCGAAGAGTGCACCAGGAAATAAGGATTAGGTAGCACAATCTATCTTACAATGATGATTCAATAACCAACACGCTAAGAATGACAATATTGTCCATTAACTACCAAGCAACGGAGTTGCTAGGAGTATTGATTTCACACATCATGACTCACTTGCCGGCATTCCAGTTACAATAACACGGGAACCGAGGAATGAACAATGATGGCAAAAAGTATCACTGCATCAGATATTCATAGGAGAAGGTGCAATTCTCACGACGCTCTTGACATAAAGTGGGTAATACTTCATGGTAGAACAGAACCAAAAGCTGGGTTGCATTTTGATCTGCGGAATACAACTACCTTGACCCAATCCTGGATATGGATGAGGTACTGGTGTTTGTTTCTCCTAGTCATTCTGAAATAGAATGACTTGACGGACCACTAGAGTAATAGGCATCGATAAACACGATTGCCAACTACTCCTCACTATCAATTGATAGATGAAGGTCGGAATATAACTGAAGGGGGACAACTCAAAGGAACATATAACTTTCTGAGTTGTGGATGCATAGATTAGTATGTCGAACGAGTTCAACATATTTCTTCCGGATAACCCATGCAGAAAGGTAGAACTGGCAGAGCCATAATATAGAATGGAGAACTCATCAAGAGCACTCTGGTTGTGATCCTTTGGTTCAAGAACTTCTGCCATAAGTGGTTCATAGTATTTGCAAGAAGGAAATACCACGGACCTCGAGGACTGATGCAAAGGTTACTAATAACCTAAAGGAACGAGAAAACACTATCAACATGAAGTAAGTAGGGTGAATCTCGGGTTCAAGAACCCAGGAATAGAATGCCTACTAACTAATAGCATCACGGGATGCTTTTGAGAATGATGGCCAGAATCACACACTGGGAATACAAAACATGGCTAGATCACTAGATGACTCCCTAAAACACCTAGGGTCATAGTAATAGCTCCAACATATATGTTGAGGCAACAGAGTACCTCAACTCACCGATTAGTGTGATTAAACTGGCCCAAAAGGACATCGAGAACAGAAAGAGAGGGTTTGCAAATGCATCAGACTATTTAGAAACTTGGGATGACTCGGACAGCATAACGGCTGTAAATGCTCAGAATGATTTGGGACATCCTGCAAAATGGTGGCATAACCACTCAACAACATCATATCAAGGTTCTGGTGCCAGCTATGAACATATGGAAATAGTAGGAACTGAACTGGGGCTTGAATCCATCATTCCTATGAGTCTATGGATTAGTAACACGTCATCCAGAGAGATAGAAGAGAAACCTAGTTCTTAACCCCGTAGGAAGGATAAGATGACTCAGATCAGGAGGTCATGAGGATAAGGAGTAAAATGAGCCTTATGTTCCCTTCCACAATCAATTCCCTTATATAACTAAAGCATTTCTAGACTCAACTTCGACCAGTTTGGCTTGGTAAACCTACAGGCAGTCAGGCTCTGATACCAACGCTGTCAGGACCCCGATTCCAAGTCACATCAATCTAGCCGGTAACACCTCATATCACTTTGCGGCCTCACGCACGGTATCCCACGGGTGTCGCCTTACCATGGCCCGGGACCGTTTGCGCCTTTTGGCTCACGTATATGATAGTGTGCTAGCATCCATATGACAGAGAACCCGGGCCGACATGGCTAGTCGTGAACCCAAAGCGGCACTAATCTATGGGGATAGGCATACATGATTCACATCGAGCGTGTCGGTCAGCAGCGTGTGAATCCGGGCTGTAGCACTGGGCTAACAGGACACCGGGAACCCGGGCTGTAGCAGGCTAAGCAGGACTCCGGATGTCACCGCGTGACATTTCCCTGAAAGGACAGACACAGGAACGAAGTGAAACACATGCCGGCCAGTCAAGTGTCCTAAGCAGTAGTGCTGGGCTAACAGGACTCCGGTGAACCGGGCTGTAGCGGACTACTATGGCTCATGGAAGCACTAGACTACATTTCCCCATAAGAGAGACTGCCAAGGATAAAAAACTAGATTGTCGGATCCCACACATACCAAGCATTTCAATCATACACACAATATGCTCGATATGTGTAAATACAACATGGCATCACAACGTAACTCTACAACTCAAGTATTTATTCCTTAGGCTCCGAAGAGCCAGATATTACAGACATGGGTCACAAGACCCAACAATCATAGCATACAATGCAAAGCACATGCGGAAGCTTAACATGTCTGAGTACAGACATCTATAAATGAAAAAGGCTAAGAAGCCTGACTATCTACCAGATCCTGTCGAGGGCACAAGATCGTAGCTGAGGTATCAAGCTAAACTTCGAAGTCCATGCGGAACTACTAGCGAGACTGAAGTCTCTCTGCAAAATATAAATTAAGAAAACATGAGTACAAAGGTACTCAGCAAGACTTACATCAGAACTAGCTACATATGCATCAGTATCAACAAAAAGGGGTTGGTGGTGGAGTTTAACTGCAGCAAACCAGCTTTGACTCGGTGGCTATCTGAACTACGACTGCAAGCAACTCTTTTGAGGTGGCACACACGAGTCCACATATTCACCAACCAACACACCACTATGGATCCGCTCTCGTCTCCCTATGAGAAGGCCAGCCATAGCACTCACACTTATCTTGCGAGTTTTAGAGTATCCACTTTCACTTGTCTATGAACTGTTATAGGCAACCCAGAAGTCCTTTACCGCGGACACGGCTATTCGAATAGATCATTTATAACCCTGTAGGGGTGTACTTCGTCACACATGTTTCCACCACTTAGCGTCTGCACACGACATGTGCTCGGCAGATTTCAAGCGAAAGCCGACGTGGGTGTAGACCACGACCTGACTAACCACACAAGTCTCTAGTCCAGGTTTGTCGCCTATTCGGGTTCCATCCGCGAGGAGATCCGGCCAGAGTTTCGCTCACAGCCCCAAACGATGTGTGCAGGGTTCCCGAGACACCAAACGGGCGCCCAGTACACTGTGCCACAGTGTATCTACTGCATCATAGCCCACCCCTAGGGTCACGCTATGCACGGCCGCCAACACATATCCTATAAACACCAGAAACTAATTTCAACTCCTGGACAGAGGACGAGAGGGGTCAGTAAGTCGAGCGGGGTCATATTTCAGGGCCCAACGTGTGGTAGTGGCTGTTTCATGGATCACAAACACAGAACTGAGTTCCTGAGGACGGTTTCAATGAGACAACCCACCATGTACTCCTACATGGCCTCTCACCGCTACCTTTATCAAAACGTGTTCACACACTTAGCTCACACACTGTAGAACATGTTTACACACCTCCGATCCATCCTCGATGAATCAGACCTGACTCAACTCTAAGCAGTAGCAGGCATGACAAATAAGCATGAATGAGTAGGCACATTTGGGCTCAAACAACTCCTACTCATGCTAGTGAGTTTCATCTATTTACTGTGGCAATGACAGGTCATGTAGAGGATAAGGGGTTCAACTACCGCAATAAGTAACAGATGAATCGTTGTTGTCCTAATGCAGTAAAAGAGAGCAGGAGCGAGAGAATGGGCTTGTATCGTAATGAACATGGGGGTTGTGCTTGCCTGGCACTTCTGAAGATAACATTCAGTCTTCATCAGTGTCAATGATCACGGCGTCGGTACATCGTCTATCGAGAGGGGACATTTACCAGCAAACAAGGAAGAACACAATCAATGCGATGCAACAATATGATGCATGGCCATGACATTGCAATATGCTATTGATTGAGCTAATGCAACTAACAACAAGTTAAAAGGAGTTGGTTTGAACACTAGTTTCAAATTCAAGCTCCACATGTGGTTATTTAAATACCATTCATTTGATTTGCCCTAAACAGTGGCCTTACGTTGTTCTAACATGCATGAAAATGGTACAGATGGATTCCTTGAATTTGTCTGATAATTTTTCATATATAATTTATTTCATTTGGAGTTACGGTTGAATTTCTATGATTTTTAGAAGTTTTAAACATTTTCTGAAATTTCCTGGTTATTTCGAAATAAATCAAATCCAGAAAAGGACTTATTGCGTCAGCATGACGTCACCCTGATGTCAGCAGGTCAACTGGGCGCCTCCAGGTCAAACTGACCAGTGGGTCCCGTGTGTCAGTGACTCAATTGGTTAACTGAGTTGATTAGGGTTAAACTAATACTAACGAAAATGTCAGCAGGGCTGGGCCCACATGTCAGTGGCTCAGGTTTAGTTTAGCGAGGGGGTTAGCACCTAACAGTGGTGATTAGCACTAACTAACATCTAACTAATCCAGCTAGTGCCGACCCCACATGTCATTGAGCCAGGTGGGGCCCGACCGGGGTCAAAGTGGGTCAAACCCAGGCCGGCGGGGTCAAACCCACCGGCGTTTAGCCGCCGGCGAGGGCCGATACGGCGGCGCGGCTCGGGAAATCGCTATAGGGCCTCATTCGAAGCGTGTCTGGGTGTGTTGGAAAGCCCTTGCTCCCGCGCATCCAGCGGAGGCAGCAGCAGGTCACAGGGTGCCCGGTGTCGACGACGGCGAGCGCTGGGGCGGCGGCCGGAGATCGGGCGTCGACGGGAACGACGCTACAGCGCATGGAAGGAGCAACGGATGGTGGCTACGGCTCCGTGGTGGTGCACTGAGTGCAGTGGCGCGCTCGGTTTCGAGCTCCAGTGGATGTGGCCACAGCAGCGAGGAGCTCAGGCGGCGGTGCGCTCTCGGGTCCGGTGGGCATCGGTGTTGGAGGAAGAAAACGAGCCAGGGGAGAGGGGGAAAGGACACAGGAGCTCACAGGGAGGCTAACGAGCGCAAGGGGGAGGTCGGGGATGCACTGACGACGGCGAGTCGACGACGGCGACGCTCGGTGCAGGAGGTTGAAGATGATGGTGGTGAGGGTGTTCGGGGGCGTCCGGCATCGCGTAGCTTGGTGGAGAGGACGACGCAGACGTGGCGGAGCCCGTGGACTGCTCGGAGAGGCGAGGGGAGCTCGGTGGCCACGGGGACAGTGGGCGGCGGCGACGGTTGCGCTCCGGCGCTCTCGGGTCCGAGGGGGGAGCGAGGCAGAGAGCGGGGTGGGGGCAAGTGAGAGGTCGGGCGGATCCGTACGGCAACGGGGTGGTCATCCGCGGCGTCGCGCTGGCCACCGAGGGCCAGGCAGGCAGCTGCGTGCCAGCCCGCGTGGGCGCCGTGCTCGGCCTCGCCTCTGCCAGTAGGCAGAGGTTGAAGACAGGTATGCCCCTGGTGGGCTGGGCCGCCAGGTGGGCCAGCACAGGAGCTGGGCCGGTTGCTGGCGCCAGGTAAGCTGTCTCTCTTTTCTGTTTTTTCTATTTCAGTTTTTTCCATTTGGTTCTGTTTTGTTTTGGTTTAGTAAAAATACTAAACCATTTTATAAAATCCTGAAAATAATTATGTGGCTAGAACTAAAATATAACAAACCACATAAAATGTTCTAGAATTATTGGACGTATATTAATTATATATAAATTATATATCCAATGCAAATAGTTATTGAATTAATTCAAAGGCCCAAAATAAATATCTCTGAGATTCCAAAAATATTGTTTTAAGTTTTACCTCTTGCCAATATTTTCAGAGACTAAGAGGAACATTTTCTTGGACTTCTTTGAAACGATTTTAATGTTGATTATTTTTGAAGTGATTTATGAGGGTTTCAACTAACCTCAATTCAACTTTCAGAATTTAGACATGATGCATGATGCTCACTCAGGTAAATAGCTACAAGCAAATTCTAGGGTTGTGACAGTGTCGCTCTGGGACCCTTCCGAGCATACGTGGCGGGAGACTGTGCAGCCAGCGGTACACGGTGGCAAGCGGCGCTGACAAGATTGCCATCGTGGCGAGCGGTGGCATCCCTGACGGTCCCTTTTGCACTGTTTGGGCGACGCAGACAGGAATTTAATGCCCTTGTCCCCTGCCGTCAGGGTTAGGTATGATACACTATAGCAGGCGGCTGTACCAACCGCAACATCTTTCCATTTTTACCCTTGTCTACGTTGCCACCTGTCGGTGACCCCTTGAGCATATAAAAGAAGGCCCATGCGCAACGTAGAGAGGGGGTCGGGGGAGGAGAAAACACTCATGCTCGGTCTCGTTAGCTGCTGGTGTGTACTGTAGCACTCAGCGCTCCCGAGCAAGAACTCAATACAAACCACAAAGCAGGAGTAGGGTTTTACGCATCCGTGCGGCCCGAACCTGGGTAAACTGCTCGTGTGCTTCGCCTCGATCCGCTCTTCGTGTGATCTCCGCCCCCCTGCCAAACCGAAAGGGGCTCGGTCCGCCGGACCCATAGGTGTTCGTTGATTAGTCCCCCGACAGTAGTCCGCTACAGCCCGGGTTACCCGGAGTCCTGCTAGCCCAGCACTACTGCTCCGGAACACTTAGACTGGCCGGCATGTGATTCACTTCGTTCCTGTGTCTGTCCCTTCGGGGAAATGTCATGCGGTGACATCCGGAGTCCTGCCTAGCCTGCTACAGCCCGGTTCATCGGAGTCCTGTTAGCCCAGTGCTACAGCCCGGATTCGCACGTTGCTGACCAACATGCTCGATGTTGATTCATGTATGCCTGTCCCCGTAAATTAGAGCCACTTTGGGTTTACGACTAGCCATGTCGGCCCGGGTTCTCTGTCATATGGATGCTAGTGACACAATCATATACATGAGCCAAAAGGTGCAAACGGTCCCGGGCCAGGGTAAGGCAACACCCGTGGGAATACCGTGCGTGAGGCCGCAAAGTGATATGAGGTGTTACCGGCTAGATCGATGTGACTTGGCATCAGGGTCCCGTCAGCTTTGGTATCAGAGCCTGACTGCCTGTAGGATTTCCAAGCCAACCTGGTCGAAGTTGAGTCTAGAAACTCTTTAGTTATATAAGGGAATTGATTGTGGAAGGGAACGTAAGGCTCTTTTTACTCCTTTCACCTCTTTCCCTTCTGATCTTAGTCATCCTATCTTTCCTACGGGGTTAAGGAACTAGGCTTTCTCTTCTGTCTATTAGGATCATGTGTTACTACTCCGTAGTCTCTTAGGATTGGTTGATCTGAGTCATATCCCAGTTCGAGTACCTCCGGTGTAGCCTGTTTAGCAATATCTCAGCACCCTGAGTGATGATGTTGAGTATGGTGTTACCCCGTCTTTTGCAGAATGTCTCATTTTGAGCATTTTACTGTCGTTATGCTGCCGGAATTGTCCTAGGAGTTCAAGAGATAGTATTTTCCTTGTACTATATTCTACATCCTTATGATGATGCTGAATCCATCCTTGTTTCCTTGGTTTCATTCTTCAGGATGTTGCCGATTAACTGAAATTCTGTTGCTCGTAGCCGGAACCACGGAGATGGTAGGGTTGAGGATCCTCTCGACCAGCCGTCGTTGGCAGAGTTCATGTTAGAGATGGAGAGGAACAAGCGTGATTCTAACCGCTTGTTAGCACGTATTGAGGAGAACACCGCACCCTAGTGCAAAGAGTCAGCGAACATCTATGATTTCATTGGTCTGAAACCACCTACCTTCCATCATTCCATTTGAACAACTCGATGCAGATGACTAGCTTCGTAGTATCACTATTAAGCTGCGTTCTGCGAACGTAGCTGAAGGTGACAAGGTCACCTATGCTGCATATTACTTGGAAGGTCTTGCTAGTCTTTGGTGGCAGAACTATGAGGCTATGCTTCCAGCTGGCTAGATAACCACCTGGAGAGATTTCACTGAGGCTTTTCGAGAGCATCACATTCCTCAGGCTCTCATTGATCGCAAGAGAGAAGAGTTCTGTAGTTTCACTCAGGATAAGATGGCTGTTGATGCTTACAGTAGAGAGTTTGTGAACCTTGCCCGCTATGCTACAGAAGAGGTGTCCACGGACGCCAAGAAGCAGGCTAGGTTCCGGAAGGGTCTCAACCCCAAGTTGCATCGTGATCTCCACTTGCATTACTGCAATACATTCCAGGCTCTTGTGAACAAGGCCATTAATGCAGAAACAGCTCAACTCACTTACGAGGAGTCTCGTAAGCACACCCATGGTTTGGGTTCCTCCTCCGGTTCTAGTTCGCAGAAGCGTCGGATTTGGGTTCCGAACTCCGCTCTTCCACCCGGTTATACACTGAGGCCTTCTTGTGTGGCGCCTCACCCAGCTCAACCGTATGCTCCACCCAGGCCTATCGGTAGACCGCTTGTCAATGCGGGTCCACGACCTACCTCAGGGACTTGCTTCACATGCCGAGAGCCAGGACACTATGCACGTGACTACTCCCAAACTAACTATGCTCCACCCCAGCCTGAGAAGTCTGTTGGCTGTGGTAAGCCATCACGCAAGATGATCAGTGTCAAGTTAGCTCCCACTGAACGTGGATATGTGCATCACGTCTCAGCTAAAGATGCTCATGATGATACGGATGTCGTTCTTGGTACACTCCTTGTCAATTGTCATCAGGCATCGGTTCTGTTCGACACTGGAGCTTCTCACTCCTTCATTTCCGAAAGCTACGCTAACTTGCACAACATGTCATTTTGTGATATGCCCTCTCCACTAGTCATTCAAACTCCTGGATCCAAATGGCAAACTTCTAGTGTAAGCCATGGTAATGAAATCCTTGTTGACAGACATGTATTCCTTGCATCACTTATAGCCCTCAAGTCTACTGATATCAACATCATCTTGGGTATGGACTGGATGAAAGCTCATTATGCCAAGATTGATTGTTACACAAGGTCTGTTCAGCTTACACACCCATCTAGCAAGATAGTCACCGTCTCCACTAGAGTTGCAAAGCGCCAACTCTATTCTCTTAATGCCAACCCTATTCCTGACCTTGAAGATATCTCGGTAGCCAGTGACTTTCCGGATGTCTTTCCTGAGGAACTGCCAGGTATTCCACCTGACAGAGATGTAGAGTTTGTCATAGATCTTATCCCAGGAACCGCCCCAATCTCTAGGAGACCTTACAAGATGGCACCCTTAGAACTAGCTGAGCTTAAGAAACAACTCAATGAATCCTTGCAAAAGGGTTTAATCCATCCCAGTTCTTCTCCCTGGGCTTGCCCTATCCTCTTCGTCAAGAAGAAGGATGGTACGGACCGGATGGTTGTAGATTATCGTCCCGTTAATTTG
Organism: Triticum monococcum; assembly: GCA_034509565.1. Lineage (NCBI taxonomy): Eukaryota > Viridiplantae > Streptophyta > Magnoliopsida > Poales > Poaceae > Triticum > Triticum monococcum. The sequence goes on along the minus strand of CM067845.1, from coordinate 86,573,738 downwards.
GTCACGATAAAGAACAAGTATCCGCTCCCCAGGATCAACGACCTGTATGATCAGCTCGTAGGATCCTCGGTCTTTTCAAAGATGCATTTGAGGTTAGGCTACCACCAAATCAAGACCAGAAACGGGGACATTCCTAAAACAACTTTTGTCACTCGTTATGGCTAGTACGAGTTCACCGTCATGTCCTTTGGTCTAACCAATGCTCCAGCTACATTCTCCCGCTTGATGAACTCAATCTTCATGGAGTACTTAGATAAGTTCGTCATGGTTTACCTCGATGATATCCTTATCTACTCGAAGAATGAGGAAGAGCATGCGGAACATCTTAGACTTGTGTTAGAAAAACTCAGAGAACACCTCCTTTATGCCAAGTTCTCCAAGTGTGAATTTTGGTTGCCAAAAGTGAACTATCTCGGCCACGTAATCTCTGGTAAGGGCATTGTTGTCAATCCCGAGAGAGTTCAAGCCGTTCTTGACTGGACTCTGCCTGAAACGGTTAAGCAACTTAGGAGTTTTCTTAGCCTAGCCAGTTATTGTCGCCGCTTCATTGAGAACTTCTCCAAAGTGGCCAAACCTCTCACGGAACTTCTCAAGAAAGATAAAACTTTGAGTGGTCCCCATAGTGTGAGTACAGTTTTCTGGAACTGAAAAGACGCCTGACTTCTGCTCCCATACTTGTGCCACCGGATTTCACTAAAGACTTTGTTATCTACTGTGACGCCTCACGACAGGGACTAGGTTGCATTCTTATGCAAGATCGCCATGTGATTGCCTATGCATCTCGACAGTTGCATCCACATGAGGAGAATTATCCTACACATGATCTAGAGCTTGCAGCCGTAGTCTATGCACTTAAGACCTGGCGACATTACCTTCTTGCTAAGCGTTGCGAGATTTACACCGACCACCAGAGTCTCAAGTATATCTTCACCCAACCAGATTTGAACCTTAGGCAAAGACGTTGGTTGGAGTTGATATCAGATTACGACTTAGGAATTACCTACACCCCAGGCAAGGGCAATGTCATGGCTGATGCGCTAAGTCGTAAGTCCTATTGCAACAATCTCATGTTGCAGCCGCGCCAACCACTTCTCCATGAGGAATTATGTAAGCTTAACCTTCACATTGGTCCTCACGGATTCCTTTCTACCTTGGTGGCGAAACCTACCCTTGAGGATCAGATCATTTCTGACCAGAAGTTTGATAGGGGTGTTATCCGCAACAAGAGAAATATTAAGAAGGGAGTTGGTGGATGTTTCTCTATGGATGATCGAGGTGTTGTTTTCTTTGAGAATCGCTTGGTGGTTCCCAAGAATCAACATCTGTGACAACTGATTCTTAAGGAGGCCCATGAATCTCCTCTCACGATTCATCCCGGTAGTACTAAAATGTATCAGAACCTACGCCAGATGTTCTGGTGGACTAGGATGAAGAGAGAAATTGCTCAGTTTATTGCCAACTGCGACGTTTGTCGTTGCGTTAAGGCAGAGCATCAAAGGCTTGCTGGCACCCTTCAGCCTTTAGCTATTCCAGAATGTAAATGGGATAAAGTTGGTATGGACTTCATCACCGGTTTTGCCAGGACCAAGAGAGGGAATAATGCTATCTTTGTAGTCATTGATCGTCTTTCCAAAGTGGCTCACTTCCTACCTGTTCGAGAGAGTATCACTGCTAGTCAGCTCACTGACTTATATATTTCTAGAATAGTTTCACTTCATGGTGTCCCACTAGAGATCAATTAAGACCATGGTAGTCTTTTCACTTCTCATTTCTGGGAGAATTTCCAAACTGCCATGGGCACCCATCTTTCCTTCAGTACCGCTTTCCACCCTCAATCAAGTGGTCAGGTGGAAAGGGTCAACCAAATTCTCGAAGACATGCTTAGAGCTTGTGTTATCTCATTCGGTATGGATTGGGAGAAGTGTCTTCCCTTCGCCGAGTTTGCTTATAACAACAGCTACCAATCCAGCCTCAAGAAAGCTCCTTTTGAGGTTCTATATGGACGAACACCTTTGAACTGGTCAGAAACCGGTGAAAGACAATTTTTTGGACCGGATATGATCCAGGAGGCAGAAGAGCAAGTTCGCATCATTCGTGAGAATTTGAATACAGCCCAATCTCGTTAAAAGAGCCAGTATGACCGTCGTCATAAGGAAGTGGCTTATGAAGTTGGCGACAAGGCTTACCTTCGGGTTACCCCTTTGAAGGGTACCCATCATTTCGGTATCAAGGGCAAGTTGGCGACAAGGCTTACCTTCGGGTTACCCCTTTGAAGGGTACCCATCATTTCTGTATCAAGGGCAAGTTGGCTCCTTGTTACATTGGTCCTTTTCACATTCTCGCTAAACAAGGAGAGGTTGCCTACCAGTTGGAACTACCCCCACATCTTTCTCGAGTACATGATGTCTTCCACGTCCCCCAACTCAGGCATTGCTTCTTGGATCCCATCCGCGGAGTGGACCACGAAACGCTTGATCTCCAAGATAACCTCACTTATCGAGAGTACCCCGTCCGCATTTTGGATCAAGCAGAGCGTGTCACCCGACGTCATAACATCAAGTTTCTCAAGGTTCAGTGGTCTCATCATTCCGAGAGAGAAGCTACTTGGGAGCATGAAGATCATCTTTGACTCGAGTACCCCACTTTCTTTCCGCCAACTCCTTAATCTCGGGACGAGATTTTTTCGAGTGGGGGCGAGTTGTCACATCCCTAGTTCTGGTATGACCTAGACCAGCTAGTCATTTGTGCATCATGTTTAAATTCCATTTAAATTTGAAATGAGGATTTGTGAAACCCTCAGACTCATTTCTGAAAATGACCCAAGTAAAAATTGCTCCAAAAGGGTCCAAGAAAATGCTCATGTTGCTCTCTAAAAATATTGGACAGAGATAAAAATCAAATCAATATTTTTAAGAGCTCATAAGTATTTATTTTGGGCATTTGGAATTAATCCAGTAATTATTTGCTTCGGATATATATTAGCTATATATATAATATATGTCCAAAAATTCTAAATTTTGGTGAGGGGCTTTGGATTAATCCCTTAGGTCCCTGCAAAATTTGACAGAATTAAATAAAATGGTTTAGTATTATTACTAAGTCAGAACAAATGTCAGAAAAATAGAAAAGAAAACAGAAATGGAAAAACCTACCTGGACTTTACCTGGCCTGCTGTCGCTCTGTCCCAGCCCAACTGGCCACCGCACCGTCCCCCACCTCGCGCCAGTAGGCGAGGCGTGTGCCCGGCGCGCGCGTGCTTCGCGTGCCACGCGAGCTGCCTTCCTGGCTCCCCCTCGCCGCCTGGATGTTCCGCGCGAAGCCACGCGCCGCCCCGGAACCCCTCTCACTCTCATCCTCCCTTCCCTACCTCCTCTGCTCTCTCTCTCTCTCGCTGGACCGAACGAGCCGGTAGCCGCCGTTCGCGGCCCCGCGCTCCCCGCCGTCCCCTCGCCCCTCCGTCGTGCCCAAAAGCTCCGCCACCTCGTCCGCAACCTCTCTGCCAAGCCGTGCATCGCCGGACGCCCCTTGGAGCCGTCGCTGTCGCCTTCTTCACCTCTGGCCGCCGTGGATATCCGTCGCCGCTCGCCGCCGTTAGCGCGTCCCCGAGCCCGCTTACCATCCCTGCAGCTCCGTGGTGAGCCATTGAACTGATCCCCCTTGCCTCGTCGCCCTAAACATCCTCAAACGCTAGCGTCGCCGTGCCCGAAACTCGCCGCCGCATAGCCATGTCGCCGCCGTCGTTTCAGGCGCTGTAGCTTGCGGGCGAGCACGTCAACGCACTCAGTGTCCCTCCACGAACCCGTAGCCACCAATGGCTTCCTCTCCCGAGCCCCGTAGCACTGAACCCGTGCATGTCCGAACTCCGTCCGCCACGGATGACCTCGTCGTGGTCGTCTCCGGCCACCCCAGCTTCCGCCGTCCGCTCCATCAGCTGCGCCCGAGCAGCAGCTCTTCGTAGAGCCTCCCCACGCCCAAAACCATCGCCTGTAGGCGACTTCTGACGCCCTCCGGCGCGTCTGGCCTCGCCGACCCCGCTGACCAAGAGCTTTGACCTCCCGTGGGTCGCTGACATGTGGGGACCGGCCCTGTTAATTTTTAGTTAGGATTAGTTTACCAACTAATTAAACCCTGATTAACTAATTGGGTCACTGACGCGTGGGCCCAACCCCATTAACTAAACCAGTTTATGTTTAATTTAATTTAGGATTAGCCACAGACACTGACGTGTGGACCCCACATGTCAAGTTTGACTTGGTCAGCCGCCTTTGACCTGCTGACGCAATGCCGCTGTCATGCTGACGCAATATATCATTTTTGGTATTAAAATAAATTAGGAAATTCCAGAAAATGATATAAACTTCAAAAATTCATAGAAATTCAATCGTAGCTCAGATTTAAATAATTTATATATGAAAAATTATCAGAAAAATTCAATCTATCCATCTGTACCATTTTCATGCATGAAAAACCAACCTATACATGTTGTATATATGAAAACACATGGAAGGCATTTATAAATGCTTATTTTGGAGTTGCATTTGAAACTTTGGTTCAAATGGACTTCATGCAAATGAATGGTAGATGCATTAACTCAAACAAACATCACATACTCATGCCATGATCATGCATCATGGTGTTGCATATGCTTGTGTTTAATTTTCGACACCGTCCTTCTTGATAGGTCCTGCTCCGGAGACCGATCCAGAGTACCTGTCAGAGGAGGAGTGCCCCCCTCTTGATCTACCAGGCAAGCAAACCCCCTTGTTCATTTCGATACAATCCTACTCTCTCGCTCCTGCTCTCATTTATTGCATTAGGACAACAACGATTCAACTGCTATTTTATGTTGCGGTAGTTGAACCCATTCCTCTGCATGACCTGTCATTGCCACATTAAATAGTTAAAACCCACTAGCAAGTGTAGGATTGATTGAGCCATGTTGTGTTCCTACCATGCATTGCCTGCTATTGCTTAGAGTATGTCGGGTCTGATTCATCGGGAATGAATTGGAGTGTTACGATATGTTCTGGTGCTGAGAGTTAAGCGTGTGAACACGATTTGGTAAAGGTAGTGGTGAGAGGCCATGTAGGAGTACATGGTGGGTTGTCTCACTGGAACCGTCCTTAAGCACGGAGTTCTGTGTATGTTGTCCAATGACTAGCTACTACCACACATTGGAATGCTTAAGTGCCCAGGAGTCTGTCCAGGAGTTGCAATTAGTTTCTTGTGTTTGTAGGTAGTGTTAGTAGTCTACCAAGTGGCATCCGGCCAGGTGGGCTTGGGACAGACTAGGCACCGTGGCACGGTGTACCATGTGGCACCCGGATGGTGGGCTTGGGAACCCTGCTCACATTGTTTGGGTCCGTGAGCGACACCCCTGCCGAATCTCCTTGCGGATGGAACCCGAATAGGCGATAAACCTGGATGAGAGACTTGTGTGGTTAGTTAGGTTGTGGCCGACACCCTCGCTAGGCTTCTGCTTGAAGGTTGCCGAGGTACATGACGTGTACATGGTGATAAGTGGTGAGAGCGTGTGTGAAGTAGTACACCCCTGCAGGGTTATCATGATCTATTCGAATAGCCGTGACCTCGGTTATAGACTTCTTGGATGCTTACGTGGTACATAGACAACTTAACGTGGATACTCTAAAATGCTCAAGACAAGTGTGAGTGCTATGGATGGCCTTCTCATAAGGAGACGGGGATGAATCCATAGTAGTGTGTTGATGTGGTGGTTAGTGGACTCGTGTGCGCTGCCTCATGTCAAAGAAGTTTCTCGTTGTCGTAGAACAGAATAATAGCCACCGAGTCAAAGCTGGCTTGCTGCAACTAAACCCCACATTGCCTTCTTGATACTATTGCATGTATGATAATATCTGATGTAAGTCTTGCTGAGTACCTTTGTACTCACGTTTGCTTTATCTATGTTTTGCAGGTGAGACATCTGTCTCACTAGTAGTACCGCTTGGACTTCGACGAGTAGCTTGTTACCTCAGCTACGATCTTGTGCCCTTGGGAGGGTCTTGTAGATAGTCAGGCTTCTCAGTCTTTTTCTTTTATAGTTGTATGTACTCTGACATGTAATGCTTCTGCTTGTTGCTTGTATGCTCTGGATGATGGGTTATGAGACCCCTGTTTGTATTAATGCTATGTGGCCCTTCTGGGCCTTTATCTATATGAGTTTGCATTATTTTGTGATGCCATGTTGTAAAGCACATACTTGCATGTTATGCGTACGTGTGACGTGTATTTCTATGTGTGGGATCCGACAACCTAGTTGTTATCCTTGGTAGCCTCTCTTATGGGGAAATGTAGTCTAGTGCTTCCACTGAGCCATGGTAGTCCGCTACAGCCCGGGTTACCCAGACTCCTGCTAGCCCAGCCATACTGCTCTGGAGCACTTAGACTGGCCGGCATGTGATTCACTTCGTTCCTGTGTCTGTCCCTTCGGGGAAATGTCACGCTGTGATGCCCCGAGACCGTTGCGCCAGGTGTCTTCCAGTTATTCGCTGACGTTGCCATGTCATTTGCTTGCGTGGCGCATCTTGTCATGTCATCATGTGCATTGCATCATCATGTTTTAAAACTTGCATTCGTCCGGGTTCTCCGAGTTCTCTCCGTTGTCCGTTCTGTGCGCAACCACACTTGCACGCGCCCGCGGCATGTCCGAAATAGTATTTTATAAGTGGCCGGAAAATGTTCTCGGAATGGGATGAGAGTTGACGTGTGGTCTTGTTATAGTGTAGATAGACCGCCCGTCAAGTTTCATCGCATTCGGAGATCGTTTGATGCCCCAACGGATAACTATAGCGGCAGTATAGCCGGTCTAACGTCGGACGTTTTCGGTCTCCGAAAACAGATGTTGGGCCCTCTCTCTCTCTTCTCCCCCTCGCAGTCTCGCCGCAGCCCACCTAGTCCATCCTACTTCCCCTCTTCGCTTCAGGAGTTGTCCGATGTGATCGCATGGTCCGAGACCCTCTCTGCTTAGTGCATCAAAACCCCTCGCGCGCGCGTCCGAAAAGCTGTCCCGGACCCGACCCAGACAGTCGTCACCGTTGGATCCGGATCATCCCCAAACATCTATAAAATGTCTCCGTTTTCTTATTTGGACTCCCTAGCTATTTTACTCGCATTCATCCGATTGCGATCGGAGGTACGAGATAGCATCTACCCTAATCCCTTTGCAATAGAAATAGTGGGCAACCATAGAAATTAGGGATCTTGTCCCATCCTCCGCCGCCGCCAGCCCACTATCTCCTTCTCCTTGGGATCCCCTCCCGATCCAAACCACCAACCGAAGCCGTCAATTTCCTCCTCGTTTTCCAGATCGGGCCAACCACAACCAGACAATTCCATCGTTCAAACCCATCAATCATGGAAGCCCCGCAGCCATCCACCTTCCCCGATACACCCATCGATCCAGCCCCGTCGAGCTCCTCTGCTCGGCCCCATCATCGTCCCGCAGCACCTCCCCTCCCTGCTGTCTCTGCCTCCCTTGGCCTCGCCGACCGGAGCACCAGGTCATGCTACAGCTCCCCGTCGCCTCCCTGCCTTCCTTCCTCGATCTCACTCTCTCATGCCCCGATCTCTCTCCCTCTCAGGTGACCAGAGGCCTTGCCATGGCCATGGAGCTCCAAGCATCTTGCTGCCGCCGGCCGATCTGCTTCACCTCCTCCGTTAAGTCCCGCGCTGCCCTCGTCGTCCGAGTCCATGCCAAGCTTCGACGACCTCACGACCTCTGCACCCGGGCTTTCATCCCCGTCTTCCTGGCCTCCTTCCCGCCCCTGACTGCCGCTGTCTGCATCGAGCAGGAGCAGCTCGCCACCTAGTGCGTCGGCGCCCCTGCACCGTCGGAGTCCTCAGCGCCGCCATGTCCTCTGCTGCTCCTCTTCATCGAGCCGCGCCCCGTCCGTTGCATCTTCGCCATGTCCCTGCTGTCTCTGTCACGAGGGAGACCAGCGCCGCGCCCTGCTTCCTCTGGATCAAAAGACTAGCGCCGCTCCAGTCGACGTGTTGCCCGCATCGCAAGCATGGGCCGGCCTCGCTTCATGCCTCATCGCGCCCCGCCCGCGGCCCAGCCTCTCCACCGAGTCGGGCCAAGGCCCATGGGTCAGGCTACCCCCAGCGCCCCACCTTTTCTGTTCCTGCTGCTGGGCCAATTCAGTTCCAGCCCATCATGTTTTTTTCCTGTCCAGTGAATTTTCTATTTCCCAGAGAGTGCCAGTTTTGCAGAACGGCCCCTAAACTTCATGCACTTAATATCTTAATAACCGTGCATCGGATTAAAACAATATATATATATATATGAAATATGCTTAGTTTTTCATCTAGTTTCATAATATGTCATTTTCATCCATGTTTAAAATGTTTAAAAATGATGTTTGCACATACTTTGCCTATTGCCATGTTTAAATGATTTATTTCATAACTAAATAACCGTAGCTCCAAACCAAATAATCTTTATATATAAATAGGGTAGAAAAATGCCTAGTTTAACATGATGCACTCATCTAGCATGTTTAACAACTCTAAAATTATGTTTAGGGAAGAACAGTACCAAACCCAATATTTGCATATGAGGAGTTTCCGGACTTGTTGTTTTGTTGTTCCGGCCTCATTTAAACTTGCCTAGATTAGATAGTTTCATCATGCTTCACCTCTTTCCATGCTAACAACATTTAACCTTGTCGAGTACATAAACAAGAAAGAACTAAATATGTCATGTGGTGTTTTCTTCAATATGCAACTCCGTTGCATAATGAGCTCCACTTAATTTGTAGGATTGTTTGTGCACTTTGGCATGCCATGCCTCATTAAACCGGACATGCATCATACTTGTTGTGCATCATGACATGTTGTTGTAGTGGTTGTTTACTATGTTGTTTGCTTTCTTTCCGGTGTACTTCTTCTCGGTAATCTGGTAACGTCGTGTTGTGAGGATCCGTTCGACTACGTCTGTTTGGCTTCTTCATGGACTCATTCTTCTTCCTTGCAGGATTTCAGGCAAGATGACCATACCCTCGAAATCACTTCTATCTTTGCTTGCTAGACGCTCGCTCTTTTGCTACGACTATGCTGCAATACATACCACTTGCTTATCATGCCTCCCATATTGCTAAGCCAAGCCTCTAACCAACCTTGTCCTAGCAAACCGTTGTTTGGCTATGTTACCGCTTTGCTCAGCCCCTCTTATAGCGTTGTTAGTTGCAGGTGAAGATTGAAGTTTGTTCCTTGTTGGAACATGGAGATGTTGTTCCTTGTTGGAACATGTTTACTTGTTGGGATATCACAATATCTCTTATTGAATTAATGCATCTATATACTTGGTAAAGGGTGGAAGGCTCGGCCTTATGCCTGGTGTTTTGTTCCACTCTTGCCACCCTAGTTTCCGTCATATTAGTGTTATGTTCCCGGATTTTGCGTTCCTTACGCAGTTGGGTTATAATGGGAACCCCTTGACAGTTCGCCTTGAATACAACTCCTCCAGCAAGGCCCAACCTTGGTTTTACCATTTGCACTAACAACCTATAACCTTCCCTTGGGTTCTCGCGAGCCCGAGGGTCATCTTTATTTTAAACCCCCCCGGGCCAGTGCTCCTCTGAGTGTTGGTTAGAAACGGGCAGATTGCGGGGCCACCTCGAGGCAACTCGAGGGTTGGTTTTACTCGTAGCTTGACCTATCCGGTGTGCCCTGAGAACGAGATATGTGCAGCTCCTATCGAGATTTGTCGGCGCATCAGGCGGCTTTGCTGGTCTTGTTTTACCATTGTCGAAATGTCTTGTAACCGGGATTCCGAGTCTGATCGGGTCTTCCCGCTAGAAGGAATATCCTTCGTTGACCGTGAGAGCTTGTGATGGGCTAAGTTGGGACTCCCTGCAGGGATTTGAACTTTCGAAAGCCGTGCTCGCGGTTATGGGAAGATGGGAATTTGTTAATGTCCGGTTGTAGAAAACCTGAAGTTGATCTAAATTAAAATGCATCAACCGCGTGTGTTACCGTGATGGTCTCTTCTCGGCGGGGTCCGGGAAGTGAACACGGTGTAGGAGTTATGCTTGACGTAGGTTGTTCTAGGGTCACTTCTTGATCATAGTTGTTTGACCGTGCTTTTGCCTTCTCTTCTCGATCTCGTTTGCGTATGTTAGCCACCATATATGCTAGTCGCTTGCTGCAGCTCCACCTCATACCTTTTACCCTGTAACGCCCTCGATGCGGCTATATCTCCCACGTGTCGAAGCACGACTTAGAGGCATAGCCGCATTGAAAGCAATGTCGCAAGTTAGGTAATCTTCACACAACCCATGTAATACATAAGGGAAAGAGATACATAGTTGGCTTACAATCGCCACTTCACACAGTTACATGAATAAAGCATTACATCATCCAAATACAATCAAGGTCCGACTACGGAACCAAAATAAAAGAATACTACCCCAAATGCTACATAGATCCCTGATCGTCCCGACTGGGCTCCACTACTGATCAACTGGAAACGGAACAACACAAAGAACGAGATCTTCATCGTGCTCCTCCTTGAGATTGGTTGCATCATCTGCACAGTTCAACGGCACCTGCAAACTGGTTTTGGAAGTATCTGTGAGTCACAGGGACTCAGCAATCTCACACCCTCGCGATCAAGACTATTTAAGCTTATAGGTAAGGTAAAAGGTATGAGGTGGAGCTGCAGCGAGCGACTAGCATATTTGGTGGCTAACATACGCAAATGAGAGCGAGAAGAGAAGGCAAAAGCATGATCGATGAACTATGATCAAGAAGTGATCCTAGAACAACCTACGCCAAACATAACTCCAACAGCGTGTTCACTTCTCGGACTCCACCGAGAAGAGACCATCATGGTTACACACGCAGTTGATGTATTCTAATTAAGATCAACTTCAGGTTTTCTACAACCGGACATTAACAAATTCCCATCTTCCCATAACTGCGGGCACGACTTTCGAAAGTTCAAATCCCTGCAGGGATTTCCCAACTTAGCCCATCACAAGCTCTCACGGTCAACGAAGGATATTCCTTTTAGCGGGAAGACCCGATCAGACTCGGAATCCCGGTTACAAGACATTTCGACAATGGTAAAACAAGACCAGCAAAGCCACCCGAATGTGCCAAAAAATCCTGATAGGAGCTGCACATATCTCATTCTCAGGGCACACCGGATTGTCCAAACTTCCGGTAGGCCAGCCCACAGTTGCCCCTGGTGGCCACCGGCGGCTGACAAGGTGGACCAACACTCAGAGGAGCACTGGCCCGGGGGGGGTTAAAATAGTGATGACCCTCAAGAGCGCGACTCCCAAGGGAAAAGAAAAGGCTAGGTGGCGAATGGTAAAACCAAGGTTGGGCCTTGCTGGAGGAGTTTTATTCAAAGCGAACTATCAAGGGGTTCCTATTATAACCCAACCGCATGAGGAACACAAAATCCGGGAACATAACACCGATATGACGGAAACTAGGGCGGCAAGAGCGGAACAAAACACCAGGCATAAGGGCGAGCCTTCCACCCTTTACCAAGTATATAGATGCATTAATTAAATAAGAGATATTGTGATACCCCAACAAGTAAACATGTTCCAACAAGGAACAACATCTCCATGTTCCCACATGCAACACACTTCAATCTTCACCTGGAACTAACAACGCTATAAGAGGGGCTGAGCAAAGCGGTAACATAGCCAAACAACGGTTTGCTAGGATAAGGTGGGTTAGAGGCTTGGTTCAACAATATGGGAGGCGTGATAAGAAAGTGGTAGGTATCATAGCATAGGCATAGAAAAAGAGCGAGCAACTAGCAAGCAAAGATAGAATTGATTTCGAGGGTATGGTCATCTTGCCGGCAATCCCGCAAGGAAGAAGAACGAGTCCATGAAGAAGACAAACAGACGTAGACGAATGGGTCCTCACAAACGCGACGTTACCGGAACCAACCCGAAGAAGCAACACCGGAAAGAATCACACAACATAGTAAACAAACCACACATGAACATGGTATGACATGCGGGATGCGGTATGCGATGCATATGCATGACTTGCAAAGGAATTATGCACCTGGCCTCACCTTCAAAATCCAAGAGTTCCACTGGAAAGGTGAGGTGATTTCGGTTGAAATTGATATAAAGATCACCGGAATCGGATGCACGGTTTGGAAATGGCAAGCAAAACAAATATGGCACCGGTGTGCGATTAACAGCAAGTAGCCTTCTAAATGCATCAAGATAAATAAGCTACTACACTCAAACATGGCAACAAAATACATGACAGGAATCCACTCAAGATGCTCGAGAAAAGATGAACACTGAGCTACGGCTAATTCACTCATTAACAGGTTCAAACAAGCATGGCAAAAGTGCAAATGATAACAGGTTTCACACTTAGTGAAATTAACACAAGTCTGGAATTTATCATCAGAAAGCACACTTTAGAGCCTGAAAACTACATGCTACAGGAACATAACATGGAAAAGCAAGGCATGGCATGAAGCTACTCAAAGCACTTAACAAAAGTCCCTTAGTGACCTTGAGCCAAAAGGGATCATAAAATGCAATTGCAAGCATGTGAACATGGCAAAAACATAAATAGATTCAGACTTAGAAAAGCTGGAGCATGCAAATCAGTTAACGAGTAGGCATGTTTACGAGCTCGATGCACTCACTACAGAGCATGGCATGACAAACTAAGCATACACCCATCAAGAAGACATGGCATAGGAGCCATATATGGCAAGAACAACATCATAACATGCACGGATCAATAGCAACATCCTCGGCAAAATCGCTAAACATGTCAACAATCTGTCAGGATCATAATTTAGCAAAAGTAGAGCTCGATTGAGTCAAGATAGGTTGCTCCATGAATGCAAACAAAGAAATGGGTCGATAGAGCACCACAATGTTAACAAAACATCCTGACTGATCATCCTCAAAAGAGGCACTGATCATTAGGAAACAACATGAACATATGGCATACCGACAAAATCAGGACAAGGACTTAGCGAAATTCTAAGTCCCTGAAATCAGCATTACCGATTATGCTACTTTGCAAGCTTTTACTAGTCACCACAAATACCACAAAAATACATGGCATACACCCCTGTAAAGATGGCATGGCATATAACAAAACACATGTAGAGCTCAGGATCATAGCATGCACACATTAATCATGGCAAAAATGACAAAATGCCATTTGCTGAAACAGATCTGACAAACTACTCACATAGCCCTCTTCCAACAACAATTCGGGCATCAAGATGAGCTCAAATGAAAATGATGCAATGAGATGAAATGATGTACTCATCGAGACGAACATTTTGATATGATACACGCATGAATCGGGGTCATGGATGATGAGTTATGATGCGATGAAAAGGGCATAAAATACCGGAGACTTAGGGAAAAAGTCAACCTCTCTCAGATTTTAGATCTAGGGTTCGTGCACGTTCTTCGAGGACTGCCGGAGATGTCGCCAAAGAAGTTGCCGCAGATGAGGAAGAGACCGGATCCGCGGGATCTGGGCGGCTCCGGCCCAGATCGGGTCGAAGGCGAGGCGAGGAGGCGGAGGACATCCCTGGCGGCGGTGATGCGAGTCGCCGGCGTAGCTCTGGTGGCTGGCGAGGAAGGACAGAGGCGGGGCGACGCTGGTGGCACATGGCGGCGGCAGGAGGGTGCGCCGTCGAGGCCGAGAGGGGCGCGCGGGCCGCGGCCGGCGTAGGCGACGCGGAGGATTTCAGTGGCCGCCGGCGAGCTCCGGTCAGCGAGGTGCGCTGCCGCCGGCGAGGTCCGGGCGGCCGTCGGAAGACACGGTGGCGCTCCGGCGACGCGGGCAGAGGCGCGAGGAGGCGGGCACAGAGGGCGGTGGCGAATCTGGGCTTGCGCGGGCCCTGGATGGGCTCCGCGGGCCGGCGGCGCGAGAACGGCGGCAGTGGCCAGGTGGCGGCTTCTGATTGGCTGAGGCGAGGGCGGACACATCCGGTCGCCAGGCGGACAGGTCCGGCGGCGTGAGGAAGAGGAAGGCTAGGGTTAGACCGCGAATTTCGGAGGGGATCACTTATTTATAGGTAGAGGGAGCTAGGAGAGTCCAAATGAGGTGCGGTTTTCGGCCACGCGATCGTGATCGAACAACCGAGATGATGGAGGAGGTTTAGGTGGGTTTTGGGCCAAATTGGAAGGGTGTTGGGCTGCAACACACACGAGGCCTTCTCGGTCCCTCGGTTAACCGTTGGAGTATCAAACGAAGTCCAAATGGCACGAAACTTGACAGACGGTCTACCGGTAGTAAACCAAGGCCGCACGACAAGTCTCGGTCCAATCCGGAAACGTTTAACACCCGCACATGAAAAGAGGTAGAAAGGGACACCGGATGACATAGGAGCGCCGGAATGCAAAACGGACAACGGGGAAAATGTTCGGATGCATGAGACGAAGATGTATGCCATTGAAATGCACATGATGACATGATATGACATGCATGACACGCAATCAATGACAAGGCAACAACAGCGGATAACTGGAGGACAACTGGCACATCGGTCTCGGGGCGTTACAACACTCCACCACTACGAGAGGATCTTGTCCCGAGATCTAGAATGGCACCGGAGGGAAAAACGGAAGAGAAAAAGAAGAGGTAAACCTATGTTGCTTCTTTGACAAATGAGTGAAACCACGAACCTTGAGAGGTTGAACAAATTGAAAGAATGGATGCAACGAGAATGAGCGAAGTTGAAAGCACTCTGTTAGGACAAAAAACAAGGAAGAACACATTCGGGCAGCACTCCGGTTGAAAAGAGATGCAAGGCTTGATAAGGTGAAAATAACTTGTGCAAAAGGGGTACAACACTATGGTTAAAAGGATAGGCATGAAAAGAACATGATATTTGCCAAAACGAGATGACCGGTGAAAGAACAACAACGGAATGCCCCCGGAACGAAAGAATAGAAGATGGATAATTGAAGTAGGAGAATGGAGAAGAAAATGCCAACTTCTGCCACAAAAGAGCAAGGCATCTTGAGGAGAAGGGTTGAACGAAGTTGTTGGAGAACCAATGATGAAAAGAATAAGATTGATATGGTCTTATAGAATACATCTCAAATTCTGAGGTGACACCGTGCCACTCACGAGAAAAAAATTGGATTGGTATGGACAAGGAGACGAGAAAGTATTTCACCGGGAGGATAAAGAAGAACTTGGGTCCTTTATAAGCACCATGGATAGCAACAATCCTTAGGGAAGGCTTTAGGTGAAATATACCCCAAGATAACTCCAAAGAAGAGGTTGATTGGTTGGAAAGATGACTTGAGCGAAGAGAAAATGATGGATTTAAATAGCTCACTCTTGAAATCATGTGAAACATGAAACACGAAGGGAAATTGTCAAGAGTGACATAACACCACCTCAAAAGATATGCGTGAAAGAATTGCACTCCAGATTGCAAGAAGAAGAAAGCTTGAACTCCTCTGAAAATAATCTTGATGAACGTTTCGAGAACGGATTAAGTCCTTGATGAACTATCATGTAGAACTTCCATGAAGAACTCCGTTAAACAAAAGAATGATCAAACGGAAGGAAAGAGAAGTAGAAAACATAAAGTGAAACCTTGAAATGATTTAGAAGGAGCTTCGCGACGAGACAAAGAAGAAAGGCTTGGAACTCCGGAAAAGAAAGACGAGCACTTGAAACCAAGAATTTAATTATTGTGAACAAACTCTGGAAGAAAAGATTAACATATGGATGAAACAAGAATAAGAATTACATTAGGCTTGTCCTTCATCAATTAAATTGATGATCAACAATGGATTTGGCATACTACTTATTCTCGTAGAAAGAATTAAGCGAGATATAGCGCAAACTTCGGAAGGTCTTCGACGAATCCACCCGTAGGATTTAAAACAGCAAATGAATTGATATGATAACAAGGTAAGAAAAATCTTGAACGAACCACTGCAAGAATTGAAAATGAATGAAGAGAAGATAAAGAAACACCGGGAAGAATTATAAAATGAACGAAGATGCTTGAGAGGATTTAGATATATGAGAACGAAGAGATCACGAGCCGATTAGAGATCACTTGAACGAAGCACCGGTAAGAGTGGAGAATGATAACTGAAAGCTGAGAATGAATAAACCTGAATTGATGGACTCCAGATAGGTGAAAGGAATTCTCACAATGAAAAAAATTATGAGAGGATGGCCTTGAACTAGAACCACGAATCTTGAAGAGAATGGAGCAAGATTGAGAGAAAATCTTCTTCGGCCTTCCAAATCTGAGAATTACAATGAGAAACACCACCATGTATTGTTGAGATACTCTGGAAGAATCAAAAGCGAAGAGGTTGAGCCAACTATGAAACGAATTTGAAAGATCTTGGAGAAATACATATGACTGATGATGAATCATTCTTACGTCAAACTTCGAAAAGAAATTTGAGGATAGCTCCGAGAAAATAAGAAGAGTCAGGTAAGATCCTGGGAAAAGACCTGTGGGTTAGGACCCACTCAAAAGAAACACCATTGAAATGATTTAAAAGAGTGAGAATGCACCGGTTGAATTAAAATGGCTTGAATGAGATACCAATCTCGAATGAGCTTGAACGAATGCAGAGTAGAGACACGAATCTTCGAGATATCTTGAGCACTCCGGAACAATTGAATAGCGAGAGGTGAATGATTAAGAATTGCATCGGCATGAGAAAGCATTGAAACGAGGAAAGGATATGATCAACAAAGCTTGACTTGAATCCACCAGAGAAGAAAAAAAGAATGAAGAACGATGAACTTGAAGCTCCATTAGAATCTTTCTGAGAATCACCGGATAAGAGCATTGACGGAAAAAAATGGAGAGACTTCACAAGAATAAAAGGGTACTTGATTAAGACATCGGATTCCTTGAAGAAAAAGGGGTGGGTGGGCAGGAAAACAAAGGCAACTTGGGGACGGATGAAACAAACACCATTGAGAAGAACTGATACTTGATCTTGCGGATGTTGCAATGATTGGATCCACTTGAAGAGAGACACGCCGGTTGAAAAGGATTGACATGACAGACTCGGTGATCGAGAAGGATTAGTATTCACATCGGAGTATGAGAACACCGTTTAGAGAAGGTATGGAATCAACATTTGACATTGAAGCAACTCGAATACCACAACTCAAAACAAACAAAGGATTGGCTTGCAGAATGAGCCGGAACAAACATATGATAGAGATTTCGTCCGAATTTTTCGTGGTGGGGCCTACACGGGCTCGATCGTACAGCACCATCATGTACAAGGCAGTGCACATGACATACGAAGCGTCCCCAAGTCGGCATAGCCAAGGACTCTTTAAGACACAACGAGACCACTGTAAAACCAACCGTGAATAGGCGGACCACTAGACGTCGAACCCCAATTTCATATCATATATTCGTCGGAAAGATATCCTAAGAGCTACTTGAATTCCCACTTATAAACTCCCAAAACTTTCTGGTTATGCAATCAGGTGTTGGGGATACAGGGGAAGCATAATATATCACCCAAAACTAAGAAATCCTACATCCAGCTATATCCATCATTCAACACATAACCAAGAAACCTTCAGAAATCGTTTACCTCAACCTTCGAAAAGCATCCGTTATACGAGTTATGGCAATACTGCCAAACTCCCGCCCCAGTACTGGGTGGCGTCGAGGTTATCTCACCAACAACTGCGTAAAAGAGATTTTCGATGTCGGCAAAACTAATCTCAGGTATTCCAGAACTGCAGCGATAAAATTGTGATGACAACACCTCGGAGCTCAACTCCCCGGGACACTGCCACAACCCCTAAATGTCAGGAGGCACCAAGAACAATGTTCTCGTCACAAAACCATCGGAACGATTCCAAGATACCCGCGTGATCCTAATTTTTTTAGTGAAATTTGAGAAGAGAAGAGTCAAAACTCTACGTCAGGATACCTCACCAGAGCGATGAAGGGGCTGGGGAGTAAAAAGAAGTCCTAACTATCTGATATATATAATTCCTAAATGACTCAAAACATTTCTAGACTCAATAACGCCAGCGATTCGATCAAGCAAGGGGCTCCTAAGGTCGGGGAAGGCTCTGATACCAACTTGTAACGCCCTCAATGCAGCTATATCTCCACGTGTCGAAGCACGACTTAGAGGCATAGCAGCAATGAAAGCAATGTCCCAAGTGAGGTAATCTTCACACAACCCATGTAATACATAAGGGAAAGAGATACATAGTTGGCTGACAATTGCCACTTCACACAATTACATGAATAAAGCATTACATCATCCAAATACAATCAAGGTCCAACTATGAAACCAAAATAAAAGAAGACTACCCCAAATGCTACACAGATCCCCGATCGTCCCGACTGGGCTCCACTACTGATCAACTGGAAACGGAACAACACAAAAGAACGAGATCTTCATCGTGCTCCTCCTTGAGCTTGGTTGCATCATTTGCACGGTTCAACGGCACCTGCAAATTGGTTTTGGAAGTATCTGTGAGTCACAGGGACTCAACAATCTCACACCCTCGCGATCAAGACTATTTAAGCTTATAGGTAAGGTAAAAGGTATGAGGTGGAGCTGCAGCAAGCGACTAGCAAATTTGGCGGCTAACATACGCAAATGAGAGCGAGAAGAGAAGCCAAAAGCACGATCGATGAACTATCATCAAGAAGTGTTCACTTCCCAGACTCCACCGAGAAGAGACCATCACGGTTACACACGCGGTTGATGTATTTTAATTAAGATCAACTTCAGGTTTTCTACAATCGGACATTAACAAATTCCCATCTGCCCATAACCGCGGGCATGGCTTTCGAAAGTTGAAATCCCTGCAGGGGTGTGCCAACTTAGCCCATCACAAGCTCTCACGGTCAATGAAGGATATTCCTTCTAGCGGGAAGACCCGATCAGACTCGGAATACTGATAGGAGCTACACATATCTCGTTCTTAGGGCACACCGGATTGTCCAAACTTCTGGTAGGCCAGCCCAGAGTTTCCCCTAGTGGCCACCGGCGGCTGACAAGGTGGACCAACACTCAGGGGAGCACTGGCCCAGGGGGTTAAAATAATGATGACCCTTGAGAGCGCGACTCCCAAGGGAAAAGAAAAGGCTAGGTGGCGAATGGTAAAAACAAGGTTGGGCCTTACTGGAGGAGTTTTATTCAAAGTGAACTATCAAGGGGTTCCCATTATAACCCAACCGCGTGAGGAACGCAAAATCCGGGAACATAACACCGATATGACGGAAACTAGGGCGGCAAGAGTGGAACAAAACACCAGGCATAAGGCCGAGCCTTCCACCCTTTACCAAGTATATAGATGCATTAATTAAATAATAGATATTGTGATATCCCAACAAGTAAACATGTTCCAACAAGGAACAACATCTCCATGTTCCCACATGGAACAAACTTCAATCTTCACCTGCAACTAACAATGCTATAAGAGGGGCTGAGCAAAGCGATAACATAGCCAAACAACGGTTTGCTAGGATAAGGTGGGTTAGAGGCTTGGTTCAACAATATGGGAGGCATGATAAGCAAGTGGTAGGTATCGCAGCATAGGCATAGCAAAAGAGTGAGCAACTAGCAAGCAAAGATAGAAGTGATTTCGAGGGTATGGTCATCTTGCCTGAAATCCACTTGAGGGAAAATTGTATTGTCCTACAAAACTCCGCGCTTGGAGGCCCAACACGTGTCTACAAGAATAAAGTTGCATAGTAGACATCAACTTACAAAACATGAATTAGGACGCTGTTAAGCCTGTTGCAATTAAAAGTTGTATCCATTTTTTAATCCCTCCCTTTACTACCGTGCTATTCTTTCGCATTGAAGATGTCACTATAGATGTTGCCATTTTATTACCATTTGCTATTTTTTGTAAATATTAACCCTGTTGTAGTTAACATTGGCTTTCCATGTACTTACATAGGGCTACAATGGGCGATACTGTTGTTCGCCGTCGAGGTTAGCTGCATCTCGTGTCTTATACACCATCTATTCCTAAATATAATTATTTTTAGAGATTCCAATATAGACCACATAAGGGGAAAAATGAGTGAATATAGATTCTAATCTAAACTATATCTATAATTCTATACACATCCGTATGTAGTTCATACTAGCACATATGCCCGTGTGTTGCAATGGGGGAGAAAATTGATATGTATTTAAATTTATAGAACATTGGATGTGCAAGCACGTCATATCAATTCATTAAGTAGTTTTAACTAACACACTCAATTTCCCTAAGGGCACTCCCCATTATATTTGAACTTATAATAATACGTATTGACCCTAAGTCTAGGTTGTGAATGTGAAGTCGATGAACCTACAACACAGCAAAGTTAAACACTGTTGGATTGCAATTATATATGAAGTTATATCATACTCCCATAGTCTCATAATATACCATCTATCTCATGTTCACCCACAATCTCGCGTAAAAAGTATCCAGAGTATTGGGATTTAATTTCTTCTTTTTGAGAAATGTGAGTTAAATCCTTCCTGCTCATCCATAACGAAAAAATTGTGTGTTAGTTTCTCCATGGATAATCAGGACCCACTCCTCACCCTCTATCGATTAATGGAGCGGTTTATTGATTTTCCATACAACTTGCAAACGTATATAAACTGATGAAATTAAGTGTAAAAAAATGAGAAGCGACTATTTAATTTGATAAGTAAACAAACCCTCTCATCCGGATTTAAAGGGCTCGAGGGCCAAAACTGTACGACCAAGAGACAACCTCGCGCCAAGATTAAATGCATCTAACTATGGCCAATGACGGCGTGAAGAAGCAGTTTCCACGTAAATATTATATTTTGGCCGGTACGTGGTATAATTGGACCCGCATACAATGCACAAATTGGAGGAAAGAAAACCCATCTCATGCATTGATTGGTGCTCTATGATGATCTGCTGGAGGGACTAAATCAACCATTTTTCTCGAACGACCCAAAAATAACGGACGTACTCATTGCACCTGGCTTTATAATAATGGATGGAGGTAAGAGATAGAAGTATGAGCTAGCCCAATTTAGTCACGGTTCTTTTCCTTTTTACAACAAATGTTCAGAATCTTAAAAAATGTTTGCATTTTTCAAAATGTGTTTATTTCTCAAAAAAAGTATCATGTTTTTAAATTTTGTCTAGGCATTCAAAAATAGTTCAGTACTCCAAAATTTGTTCACTCCTTTTTAAAAAATGTTTGAAAACTCAAATAAGTTTAATTCTTTTCCTGTAATTTTTAGAGAAAAAATCAAAGAACTATAGTCGCTAGGGACGTTGTTAACTCACGGGAGGTATGTGATTGGTCCCACTCACGCACAACTTTTTGTTAGCTATTTTTTATGTTTTGCCACTGCTGTTTTGTTTTATATCTAATGCGTTGCACTGCAAACCTTGCACCAAAGTTAGTCTGTCGTACTAGCTAGGAGCGCGGGTGTAGGTTTGCGACGAGCGAAATTAGTCCCACGATGGAAAAAACTTCTAGGACCCATTATAAACCAAAAAAAGTGGAGAAACAATCCTACCTTTAATATTAGGTAAAGATTGAAATCTTTAAAAAATATTTGTACTTAGGAACATAGGTAGTTGTATTTTACATCATTTGTGCAATCTCAGTTTAGCTTCTAACATTTACTGGTTGCTTGTAGGTATATATATGAGCGGTACTGATCCATGCTTCGATCCCTTTTGCGTATGGGGCAATGAGATATTCATGAACAAGCGTCAAGTGAGGAAACTAAGAAAGATTGATAGGCGAAAGAAATGGGTGATTGGAATTAAGCTCTTTATTTACACTTTGTCCAAGACAACAGTGAACTTTAGGATGGTAAGTAATGTATTGCCTTTTCCCCCTGCCCACAACAAGTTACTCTATTAGACCTCGGTATATGATATTTTTCTCTTTTCAGTGCTTTTCGAAGCTATTTATTGATGATTACCCTGCAAACTACATGACTAGAGTGGAGGCAGCTAAGGTTAAAGTATATGATTCATGCTACCATGATAATGCTCTAGAAGTCTTCCTGAATGCTGTGAAGGATGGGTGGGCGATCGTCACAAGGGGTTGGACAAAAGTGGTTCGTTCCTATGGCATGCAGGAAGGCACATTATGGGCATTCCGCTTCTTCAACACCATCGGCAATCAAAATGATTTACACTTGTCTCTTCACCTTTACCGCCTTTAAATATTGTGGTTCATCATAGTTAATTGTTGTCTAATCCTATAATTACTGAACATATTGTACTGGCAATTTTATTTATGGATTCATTGTTGAACTATTGTGCTGATAATTTGAATTGCACGTTTCATCTTTCAAAATTCCCAATTCGAATAATAAACTACAGGCAAAAATAAAAATATATAGGAGCTAATAAAATAATGTGCACACGGTTAGAAAGAAAATAGCGTGTGCGATGTAAAAAGAGAACAGACGGTCATGGAACTTTGCAAACGGTTCTGGCAGTAAAAGTGTTTGTGATGGATAGCCCAATGCCACACAGTTTTCTTCATCAAACCGTGTGTGATGTAGTTGATAAAAGCAAATAGTTAACCAAGGCAGAGCATGTGTAATAGTTACACCTTTCACATACGAGCCTATACATAAAACTGTGTGGGATGTGCATACGAATGAAAACGTTTTCCCTGGATTGACTGTGCAGGATGTACATAAGAATGGAAACGTATTCCTTGAATTGACTGTGTGATATACATATGAACGGAAACGTTTTCCCTGGATTGACTGTGTGGGATGTACATACAAACGGAAATGTTTTTCTGGGATTCACCATGTGGGATGTACATACAAACGGAAATGATTGGGTTTCGATGCCTTGCTCGATCGCACACGAGCTCATTTTGCCCCAGCCTGTGTCCCAGGAGGGCCTATCCTCGACAGTTTCTGGGTCGTGTGGGAAGGACCCGCCTATCGCCCACACTCACTTCGTGGCGGTTCCAAATGTCGTCACGGAAAGGGGTTAAAAACCGTTTGTATAACACCTCGATGTACCAGTGTATAAAAGTCCAAACTCCCATGTTATAAAGAAAAGAATATGAGATGACATGTTAGGGAGCATTCCACACCAAAAATTATGTTTTTTATCATTTACCTACACGAGGACGAGCAGGAATTAAAATTGGGGATGTTGATACGTCTCCAATTGTTCCATGTTGTTAATTATCATTCTCAGATGTTTTATAATCATTTTATAGTCATTTTATATCATTTTTGGGTACTAACCTATTGACATAGTGCCAAGTGCCAGTTGTTATTTTTTTGCATGTTTTTTACATCACAGGTAATCAATATCAAACGGAGCTTAAACACAGCTAAACTTTTTGTGGATTTTTTTGGACCAGAAGACATCCAATGGGCCGGAGAAGCACCTGGGGGTGCTCCGAGATGGGAGGACAACCCATCAGGGCACGTCTAGAGGCCCAGGTGCGCCTTGGTGGGTTGTGCCCACCTTGGGTGCCCCCGGACCGCCTCTTTGCTCTATAAATACCTCAATATTCCAAAAATCCTAGGGGAGTCGACGAAAATCAATTCCAGCCGCCATAGAGTCCAGAACCACCATATCCAATCTAGACACCATCACAGAGGGGTTCACCACTTCCATTGATGCCTCTCCAAAGATGCGTGAGTAGTTCTTTGTAGACCTTTGAGTCCGTAGTTAGTAGCTAGATGGCGTCATGTCACTCGTTTGATTCTCAATACAATGGTCTCTTGGAGATCCATATGATGTAACTATATTTGTGATGTGTTTGTTGGGATCCAATGAACTTTGAGTTTATAATCAGACCTATCTCTTTTATCCATGAAAGTTGTTTGAGTTTCTTTGATATCTTATATGCACGATTGCTTCTAGCCTCATATTTCTTCTCCGATATTTGGGTTTTCTTTAGCCATGTAACATCCCAAAATTCTAAATTTTTGAATGTTATATTAAATAAATAGTTTTGGTTGATCGTTTGATTGTGGTGTGGTTGCTTGTGTGAAACTGAGTGAAAGATAAATGAGAGGGAATAAAATGACTTTCCCAAAACTTTCTCTTTGCATTTGGATCTCCATGAATTCAAATTCTTTTCATCACAAAACCCTGGAGAGAAGATGACATGACTACTTCCATTTAAATAAATGTAAGGGGTTTTGAAAAGATTTGAATTTTTATTTGGAAATATTTTTTTCAATTAAGGAACTTGAAGCAACTCAACAATTTTCATGAGAGAAGATAAAATGACTTCTTCAAATCATATGACATATGAGTTGGGAGTTTAAAAGAATCAAGTTCAAAGTCCCTTTGAAATTATTTTCAAATTTGGAGTTATTTGGCCTTTTATTCAAATTATTTTTTCTCCAAAATAAAAATATATAGAAAATAGGGCAAAATGATTCCCTACATCATAAAATTGGATAGAAGTAAAATTGAAATTATTTTGGTATTTGAAAATGATTTTTATTGGATTTTATTAGAGCTGTAGCACTGTTTGAATTATTTTAATTTTTGTGGATTTTATTTGACATTAGAAAAATGTTCATGTCGGAGAAAATCTTTTTCTGAAAATGTTGATATATTATATGCCTATATAGTATTTCTTTTGTTATTTTTTTGTCTCGAAAAATGTTTTATAAAAAAATAAACAAAAATAAAATCCTAGTGCCCGACCGAAGCCCAACACTGCTCCTCACCGCACCGGCCCACTGGCCTTTCGGCCCAGCCGCGCCCGCACCCGCTCGCCCGCTCCGCCCAGCCACCAACAGGTGGGGTTAACCTATCGGGACCTTCTCCTACCCGCCGCCGGAGTTCGGCTCCAGCTCTCCTCGCCGGCGCAAGCAGACCCCGACCCCCTCCTCCTATTTATACCGCTGCCCCGACGCCCTCTCCTCCTCAAACCGCAAGCCACCACCGCAGCCGCAACTCGCCGCCGCCGACGAGACCCCGCTCGCCACCGCCCGCTCCGTCCAGACGCCATCGACCTCCGTCGACTCCACCATCGAATCCTCCTCGCTGTGCCGCGCCTGCACGACCGCTCTGTCATCGCCGCAGGCCCTGGAGCAGCCGCCCGGTCGAGGCCCGAGCCGCCGCCGCCATCTTCTTCACCGCCGACGCCGCCGCTGATGACCCACAAGTATAGGGGATCTATCTTAGTCCTTTCAATAAGTAAGGGTGTCGAACCCAATGAGGAGCAGAAGGAAATGATAAGCGGTTTTCAGCAAGGTATTCTCTGCAAGCACTGAAACTATAGGTAACAGATAGTTTTGTGATAAGATAATTGCTAACAAACAACAAGTAACAAAAGTAAATGAGGTTCATCAAGGTGGCCCAATCCTTTTTGTAGCAAAGGACAGGCCTGGACAAACTCTTATATAGAGAAAAGCGCTCCTGAGGACACATGGGAATTATCGTCAAGCTAGGTTTCATCACGATCATATGATTCGCGTTTGGTAGTTTGATAATCTGATATGTGGGTGGACCGGTGCTTGGGTACTGCCCTTACTTGGACAAGTATCCCACTTATGATTAACCTCTATTGCTAGCATCCGCAACTACAACAAAAGTATTAAGGTAAACCTAACCATAGCATGAAACATATGGATCCAAATCAGCCCCTTATGAAGCAACACATAAACTAGGGTTTAAGCTTCTGTCACTCTAAGAACCCATCATCTACTTACTACTTCCCAATGCCTTCCTCTAGGCCCAAATAATGGTGAAGTTTCATGTAGTCGACGTTCACATAACACCACTAGAGGAGAGACAACACACATCTCATCAAAATATCGAAAGAATACCAAATTCACATGACTACTAATAGGAAGACTTCTCCAATGTCCTCAGGAACAAACATAACTACTCACAAAGCATATTCATGTTCATAATCAGAGGAGTAATAATATGCATAAAGGATCTGAACGTATGATCTTCCACCAAATAAACCAACTAGCATCAACTACAAGGAGTAATCTACACTACTAGCAACCCACAGGTACCAATCCCAGACTTGGAGACAAGAATTGGATACAAGAGATGAACTAGGGTTTGAGAGGAGATGGTGCTGGTGAAGATGTTGATGGAGATTGACCCCCTCCCGATGACAGGATGGTTGGTGATGATGATGGCGATGATTTCCCCCTCCCGGAGGGAAGTTTCCCTGGCAGAACAGCT
This sequence comes from Triticum monococcum, assembly GCA_034509565.1. Lineage (NCBI taxonomy): Eukaryota > Viridiplantae > Streptophyta > Magnoliopsida > Poales > Poaceae > Triticum > Triticum monococcum. The sequence continues at coordinate 86,547,563 of CM067845.1, read as the reverse complement.
CTACTGGAGCCCTAGATTGATTCCGCCAAGGTTCCGCCTCGTGGCGGCGGAGTCTCGTCCGGAAAGATGGTTTATGATTTTTTTCCCTCATCAAAAGACTCCATATAGCAGAAGATGGGCATCGGAGGGCCACCAGGGGACCCACGAGGCAGGGAGCGCGCCCAGGGGGTAGGGCGCGCCCCCCACCCTCGTGGGCAGGGTGTGGCCCCCTCCGGAACTTCTTGCGCTTAGTATTTTATATATATTCTGAAAATGACTTCTGTGAAGTTTTAGGACTTTTGGAGCTGTGCAGAATAGGTTTCTAATATTTTCTCCTTTTCTAGCCCAGAATCCCAGCTGCCGACATTCTCCCTCGTTATGTAAACCTTGTAAAATACGAGAGAATAGGCATAAGTATTGTGACATAATGTGTAATAACAGCCCATAATGCAATAAATATCGATATAAAAGCATGATGCAAAATGGACGTATCAGCCGCCGCCGCGGTGAGCCACCGAAATCTCCTCGGCCGTCCGATTCGTTTTAGATGGCTAGGATTAGATCATCTGTTTTTTTTCCTTTCGAATCATTTTTTGTTAAGCTTCGGTCGTCCGCCCCTAACCACAAATGGGCACACATTTCTGTGCAATCACGTAGTGCCACGTAGCCATGTCCGATCAGAAGTTTTTTTTCTAAAATTTTCAGAAATAGTTTCTGTTTTAGATTGTTAATAACTTTTATGTTTCAGATCCAAATTGAGTGATTCTTTTTTTATTAGATTCAAAATTTATTTAAGTTTCTGTTTGTATGATTGTTCAAATTTGAGTAGTTTTAAATTGAATTTGATGAAATTTGCTCAAATCACTATTTTTGCCATAACTTGAGTTTTATAACTCCGTTCGAGTTGATTCTTTTTGCAAATCGAAGCTCTTGACCTAAACTTTCTGATAAGGCCAAATTCACCCAATTTTGGTACTGTTAGAAATTGTTTTATTTTGCAAGAGTCAATTGCTTTCTTTCGAAGTTCTCCGAGATCTTTTCTTCGATTCTTTTGCTTGATTGCTTATGTGTGGTTATTATTGCTTGCTTACGATAGATTGACAGTAGTGTGACGAATAGAAATATCAGGAGTTATGAGTGTGAATCTTCTACATCAACAGTACGAGGCAAGTTCACACTTTGATCATATACCTTTAATACCCAGTTTTTATGCATTAGTTTCAACCCTCAAACATTGCATGGTTAGGAATTCATAACATGTGGGTATTGGGAAGTAGTTGATGAGGTTGGAACCTATTGTCCTGCAGTCAATCCCTAGGAGTTACTACGTTATGCTTATACTGCTATGCTATGCTTGTAGACGTGGTTTGGTTTTGAGAGAATTCATGAAAGATATGAGAGTTATTGCTAACTAAGGTTTAACTTAAGGTGGCTACTTTAATACACATCTGGGTGGAATGGTTGGGGCACCCTGGAGCACCCAGTGGTTTGCCCGAGCACCTGGAGAACCCAGTGCTTGCCCAAGGGGATCCCAGAGTACCCGTGTGATCACCCTATGGAATACCACCCAGGCTGAAAGGGATCATAAGATTATTCATGCTAGAAACTTTCGTGTGCAGCCATAAGCTAATATGGGCTCTAGCATAGTTGAGTAAGTTGCATGACCTCTTCCAGTGGTAGGCTAGCAGATGTAGGGGATGTAGGTATGTAATGTCTACCCGGGGTTAGAGTTAATGCTTCTGAAAGACTGTGTATCGGTCATCCATTTCTCAAACACCATGTAGTGCGAGAAATCCAATGGAGGAGATCGAGTCTTGTGGGGAAAAGTGTGCAAACCTCTGCAGAATGTACAAACTAATCATGATTAGCCGTGTCCCCGGTTATGGACATCTTGAGTATCTGGTTCTTGGATTATCATGTTGATCTCATCACTTTACTTAATTAATTTGTTGGGTTATAACTATTATTTTGGGATTGAGTTGGAGGAACCTTCTCAATGTTTTCAAAAAACTTTGTAGTTAAATAAAATTTATTCCTTTGTTGTAGGAAAAAATTGGCTTTTCGCAAAAAATTATAACCATAGAGCTTCCACCAGCCAAATATGCATGTAGTGATAGCTATTATTCAGCATTATCCTATGGTGTGAATTTGCCAGTACATTCAATGTACTGACCCTTTGTGGCTGCAACGTGTCAAGTTGCAGGATTTCTTATGACGAGTAAGTGATATGTTAGGGTTACGATTTCTACACTCAACTTTGTCGTTGATGTTGATGGGAATCCACAACCTTGTTGTGACTTCCGCTATTTGGATTGAGGTAATAGTATTTACGTTACTTTATACATGTGATTTACCTCTGTTATAAATCCTTGAGTATTGTGTGTGTCAGCATATCGATCCAGGGATGACACTTAAGCACAAAGACTTGATCGTCTGAGGTCGGGTCACTACAGACCAACTTTATCTATTTATCTTACAATGGGAAGAGGTGCTTTGTAGTGAGTTCGATCTTACGGTGCTTGATCCCAATGATAGAAGGGGAACCGACACGTGTGTATCATTGCTACTAAGGATAAAACGATGGGGACTATTTCTACATAAATAGATCTTGTCTACATCATGTCATCATTCTTATTGCATTACTTCGTTTCTCCATGAACTTAATACACAAGATGCATGTTGGATAGCGGTCGATGCGTGGAGTAATAGTAGTAGAAGCCGGTAGGAGTCGGTCTACTAATCTTGGATGTGATGCCTATATAATGATCATTGCCTAGATATCATCATGATTATTTGAAGTTCTATCAATTGCCCAACAGTAATTCGTTTACCCACTGTTTGCTATTTTTCTCGAGAGAAGCCACTAGTGAAACCTACGACCCTCGGGTCTCTTTCTCATATTATTTGCCTTTGTGATCAATTTTATTTGCCTTTTATTTTCAGATCTATTAAACCCAAAAATACCTTGCTGCAATTTATTTTATTTGGTGTTCGACCTATCAATATTTACAACTCTCTCATGTCCGTTTGCTAATTTGTGGCACCATTACCCGAAAGGGATTGACAACCCCTTTAATACATCGGGTTGCGAGTATTTGTTATTTGTGTGCAGGTGTTGTTTACGTGGTGTTTCTTGGTTCACCTACTGGTTCAATAACATTGGTCTCATCACTGAGGGAAATACCTACCATCGTTGTGCTGCATCATCCCTTCCTCTTTGGGGAAATCCCGACGTAGTTCTAGCAAACATCAGGGGGGCTCCCAAGTAGGCCGAATCCTACTTGGGGTTCCTCCCCAATTCGCCCCCTTTCCTTTTACATCGGAGGCGGAAGGAAAGAGAATGGAGGAGGGAAGGAAGGGGGAGGCTAAATCCCTCCCCTTCCTTCTCTCTTCCCCTCTTTCCTTTCTCCTCTAGTGCGGCCCATATGGGGGGCACAGCAGCCCCTGCTGGCTATTGTGTTTCCCCTCTTCGCCCATTAGGTCCATATCTTTGTCAGGAGGTGGCCGGAACCCCTTCCGGTGACCCGATATGTACCCGGTTGAAGGAAATATGCCCTAGAGGCAATAATAAAGTTGTTATTTATATTTCCTTATATCATGATAAATGTTTATTATTCATGCTATAATTGTATTAACCGGAAACTTAGTACATGTGTGAATACATAGACAAACAAAGTGTCACTAGTTTGCCTCTACTTGACTAGCTCGTTGAATCAATGATGGTTATGTTTCCTAACCATAGACATGAGTTGTCATTTGATTAATGGGATCACATCATTAGAGAATGATGTGATTGACTTGACACATTCGTTAGCTTAGCATGATGATCGTTTAGTTTGTTGATGTTGCTTTCTCCATAACTTTTACATGTTCCTATGACTATGAGATCATGCAACTCTCGAATACCGGTGGAGCACTTTGTGTGCTACCAAATGTCACAACGTAAAGGTGCTCTACAGGTGTCTCTGATGGTGTTTCTTGAGTTGGCATAGATCGAGATTAGGATTTGTCACTCTGATTGTGGGAGAGGTATCTCTAGGCCCTCTCGGTAATGCACATCAATATAAGCCTTGCAAGCAATGTAGCTAATGAGTTACTTATGGGATGTAGCATTACAGAACGAGTAAAGAGACTTGCCGGTAATGAGATTGAACAAGGTATTGAGATACCGACGATCAAATCTCGGGCAAGTAACATACCGATGACAAAGGGAACAACGTATATCGTTATGCGGTTTGACCGATAAAGATCTTCGTAGAATATGTGGGAGCCAATATGAAAATCTAGGTTGCGCTATTGGTTATTGATCAAAGACGTGTCTCGGTCATGTCTACATAGTTCTCAAACCCGTATGGTCCACGCGCTTAACGTTCGGTGACGATCGGTATTATGAGTTTATGTGTTTTGATGAACTGAAGGTAGTTCAGAGTCCCGGATTTGATCGTGTACATGACGAGGAGCTTCGAAATGGTCGAGACGTAAAGATCGATATATTGGAAGCCTATGTTTGGACATCGGAATGGTTCCGGATGAGTTTGGGCATTTTCCGGAGTACTAGGAGGTTACGGGAACCCCCCGGGGAGTATATGGGCCTTATTGGGCTTTAGGTGAAAGAAAGAGGGGCTGCCTAGGGAATGTCGCACGCCCCCAAGGCCTAGTGCGAATTGGACTAGGGGGAGGGGCAGCGCCCCCTCCTTCCTTCTCTTCTCTCCTTCCCTTCCTTCTCTCCTACTCCTACTTGGAAAGGGGGGAATCCTACTCCCGGTGGGAGTAGGACTCCCTAGGGCGCACCATAGTAGAGGGTTGGCCCTCCCCCTCCTCCACTCCTTTATATACAGGGGAGGGGGAACCCCATAGACACACAAGTTGATCATTGATCTCTTAGCCGTGTGCGGTGCCCCCCTCCACCATAATCCACCCCGGTCATATCGTAGCGGTGCTTAGGCGAAGCCCTGTATCGGTAGCATCACCATCATCACGCCATCATGCTGATGAAGCTCTCCCTCGACACTCTGCTGGATCGTGAGTTCGTGGGACGTCACCGAGCTGAATGTGTGCAGATCGCGGAGATGATCTACCTTCGGTGCTAGGATCGGTCGATCATGAAGATGTACGACTACATCAACCGCGTTGCCATAACGCTTACGCTTACGGTCTACGAGGGTACGTGGACAACACTCTTCCCTCTCGTTGCTATGCATCACCATGATCTTGCGTGTGCGTAGGAATTTTTTTGAAATTGCTGCATTCCCCAACAGTGGCATCTGAGCCAGGTTTATACGTAGATGTTATATGCACGAGTAGAACACAAAGGAGTTGTGGGCGTGGGTATATAAATATTGATTTCCGTCACTAGTTGATTCTTGATTCAGAGGTATATGGTTGTCGCTTTATTGTATGAAATGCAATCGCCATGTAATTTCTTTACTTTATCACTAAGCGGTAGCGATAGTTGGCGAGACGGCAATGATGATTCGATGGAGATCAAGGTTTCAAGCCGGTGATGATGGTGATCATGACGGTGCTTTGGAGATGGAGATCAAAGGCACAAGATGATGATGACCATATCATATCACTTATATTGATTGCATCTGATGTTTATCCTTTATGCATCTTATTTTGCTTAGTTCGGCGGTAGCATTATAAGATGATCTCTCACTAAATTTCAAGGTATAAGTGTTCTCCCTGAGTATGCACTGTTGCTACAGTTCGCCGTGCTGAGACACCACATGATGATTGAGTGTGATAAGCTCTACGTTCACATACAATAGGTGCAAGCTGGATTTGCACACGCGGAATACTCGGGTTAAAATTTACGAGCCTAGCATATGCAAATATGGCCTCGGAACACTGAGACCGAAAGGTCGAGCGTTAATCATATAGTAGATATGATCAACATAGTGATGTTCGCCATTGAAAACTACTCCATCTCACGTGATGATCAGACATGGTTTAGTTGATATGGATCACGTGATCACTTAGATGATTAGAGAGATGTCTATCTAAGTGGGACTTCTTAAGTAATTTGATTAATTGAACTTTTATTTATCATGAACTTAGTACCTGATAGTATTTTGCATGTCTATGTTGTCGAGGATAGATGGCCCGTGTTGTTGTTCCGTTGAATTTTAATGCGTTCCTAGAGAAAGCTAAGTTGAAAGATGATGGTAGCAACTACACGGACTGGGTCCATAACTTGAGGATTATCCTCATTGCTGCACAGAAGAATTACGTCCTGGAAGCACCGCTAGGTGACAAACCCACTGCAGGAGCAACGCTAGATGTTGTGAACACCTGGCAGAGCAAAGCTGATGAATACTCGATAGTTCAGTGTGCCATGCTTTACGGCTTAGAACCGGGACTTCAACGACATTTTGAAGGTCATGCAGCATATGAGATGTTCCAGGAGTTGAAGTTAATATTTCAAGCAAATGCACGGATTGAGAGATATGAAGTCTCCAATAAGTTCTACAGCTACAAGATGGAGGAGAATAGTTCTGGCAGTGAACATATACTCAGAATGTCTGGGTACCACAACCACTTAACTCAACTGGGAGTTAATCTTCCTGATGATAGTGTCATTGACAGAGTTCTTCAATCACTGCCACCAAGCTACAAGAGCTTCGTGATGAACTATAATATGCAAGGGATGGATAAGACGATTCCTGAGCTCTTCGCAATGCTAAAGGCTGTGGAGGTAGAAATCAAGAAGGAGCATCAAGTATTGATGGTCAACAAGACCACCAGTTTCAAGAAAAAGGGTAAAGGGAAGAAGGGGAACTTCAAGAAGAACAGCAAGCGAGTTGCTGCTCAAGTGAAGAAACCCAAGTCTGGACCTAAGCCTGAGACTGAGTGCTTCTACTGCAAAGGAACTGGCCACTGGAAGCGGAACTACCCAAGTATTTGGCAGAGAAGAAGGATGGCAAAGTGAAAGGTATATTTGATATACATGTTATTGATGTGTACCTTACTAATGCTCGCAGTGGTGCCTGGGTATTTGATACTGGTTCAGTTGCTAACATTTGCAACTCGAAACAGGGGCTACGGATTAAGCAAAGATTGGCTAAGGATGAGGTGAAGATGCGCGTGGGAAATGGTTCCAAAGTCGATGTGATCGTCGTCGGCACGCTACCTCTACATCTACCTTCGGGATTAGTTTTAGACCTAAATAATTGTTATTTGGTGCCAGCGTTGAGCATGAACATTATATCTGGATCTTGTTTGATGCGAGACGGTTATTCATTTAAATCAGAGAATATTGGTTGTTCTATTTATATGAGTAATATCTTTTATGGTCATGCACCCTTGATGAGTGGTCTATTTTCACTAAATCTGATAGTAGTGATACACATGTTCATAGTATTGAAGCCAAAAGATGCAGAGTTGATAATGATAGTGCAACTTATTTGTGGCACTGTTGTTTAGGTCATATTGGTGTAAAGCGCATGAAGAAACTCCATTCTGATGGACTTCTGGAATCACTTGATTATGAATCACTTGGTACTTGTGAACCATGCCTCATGGGCAAGATGACTAAAACTCCATTCTCCGGAACAATGGAGCGAGCAACAGAGTTATTGGAAATCATACATACTGATGTATGTGGCCTAATGAACATTGAAGCTCATGGCGGATATCGTTATTTTATCACCTTCACAGATGATTCGAGCAGATATGGGTATATCTACTTAATGAAACATAAGTCTGAAACATTTGAAAAGTTAAAAGAGTTTCAGAGTGAAGTGGAAAATCATCGTAACAAGAAAATCAAGTTTCTACGATCTGATCGTGGAGGTGAATATTTGAGTTATGAGTTTGGAATTCATTTGAAACAATGCGGAATAGTTTCGCAACTCACGCCACCTGGAACACCACAATGCAATGGTGTGTCCGAACGTCGTAACCGCACTTTATTAGATATGGTGCGATCTATGTTGTCTCTCACTGATTTACCGCTATCGTTTCGGGGATATGCTTTAGATATGGTTGCATTCACGTTAAATAGGGCACCATCTAATTCTGTTGAAACGACACCTTATGAACTTTGGTTTGGCAAGAAACCCAAGTTGTTGTTTCTTAAAGTTTGGGGTTGCGATGCTTATGTGAAAAAGCTTCAACCTGATAAGCTCAAACCCAAATTGGAAAAATGTGTCTTCATAGGATACCCAAAGGAGACTGTTTCTATCACAGATCCGAAGGCAAGATATTCGTTGCTAAGAATGGATCCTTTCTAGAGAAGGAATTTCTCTCGAAAGAAGTGAGTGGGAGGAGAGTAGAACTTGACGAGGTAATTGTACCTTCTCCCTTATTGGAAAGTAGTTCATCATTGAAATCAGTTCTAGTGATTCTTACACCAGTAAGTGAGGAAGCTAATGATGATGATCATGAAACTTCTAATCAAGTTACTACCAAACCTCGTAGGTCAACCAGAATAAGATCCGCACCAGAGTGGTACGGTAATCCTGTTCTGGAAGTCATGTTACTTGACCATGACGAACCTACGAACTATGGGGAAGTGATGATGAGCCCAGATTCTGCAAAATGGCTTGAGGCCATGAAATCTGAGACGGGATCCATGTATGAGAACAAAGTATGGACTTTGGTTGACTTGCCCAATGATCGGCAGGCCATAGAGAATAAATGGATCTTCAAGACAAAGACTGACGCTGATGGTAATGTTACTGTCTACAAAGCCCGACTTGTTGCGAAAGGTTTTTGACAAGTTCAAAGAGTTGACTATGATGAGACCTTCTCACCCGTAGCGAAGCTTAAGTCCATCCGTCCGAATCATGTTAGCAATTGCCGCATTTTATGATTATGAAATTTGGCAAATGGATGTCAAAACTGCATTCCTTAATGGATATCTTAGAGAAGAGTTGTATATGATGCAACCAGAAGGTTTTGTCGACCCTAAAGGTGCTAACAAAGTGTGCAAGCTCCAGCGATCCATTTATGAACTGGTGCAAGCCTCTCGGAGTTGGAATATACGCTTTCATAGTGCGATCAAAGCATATGGTTTTATACAGACTTTTGGAGAAGCATGTATTTACAAGAAAGTGAGTGGGAGCTCTGTAGCATTTCTGATATTATATGTGGATGACATATTGCTGATCGGAAATGATACTGAATTTCTGAATAGCATAAAAGGATACTTGAATAAGAATTTTTCAATGAAAGACCTCGGTGAAGCTGCTTATATATTGGGCATCAAGATCTATAGAGATAGATCAAGACGCTTAATTGGACTTTCGCAAAGCACATACCTTGATAAAGTTTTGAAGAAGTTCAAAATGGATCAAGCAAAGAAAGGATTCTTGCCTGTGCTACAAGGTGTGAAGTTGAGACAGACTCAATGCCCGACCACTTCAGAACATAGAGAGAAAATGAAAGGTGTTCCCTATGCTTCAGCCATAGTCTCTATCATGTATGAAATGTTGTGTACCAGACCTGATGTGTGCCTTGCTATCAGTCTAGCAGGGAGGTACCAAAGTAATCCAGGAGGGGATCACTAGATAGCGGTCAAGAACATCCTGAAATACCTGAAAATGACTAAGGATATGTTTCTCGTATATGGAGGTGACAAAGAGCTTGTCGTAAATGGTTACGTTGATGCTAGCTTTGACACTAATCCGGATGACTATAGGTCACAAACAGGATACACGTCTTTATTAATTGGTGGAGCTGTCAATTGGTGTAGTTCCAAGCAGAGCGTCGTGGCGGCATCTACGTGTGAAGCGGAGTACATAGCTGCTTTGGAAGCAACAAATGAAGGATTCTAGATGAAGGAGTTCATATCCGATCTAGGTGTCATACCTAGTGCATCGGGTCCAATGAAAATCTTTTGTGACAATACCGGTGCACTTGCCTTGTCAAAGGAATCCAGATTTCACAGGAGAACCAAGCACATCAAGAGACGCTTCAATTCCATCTGCGATCAAGTCAAGGATGGAGCCATAGAGATTTGCAAGATACATACGGATCTGAATGGTGCAGATCCGTTGGCTAAGCCTCTCTCATGAGCAAAACATTATCAGCACCAAGACTCCATGGGTATTAGAATCATTACAATGTAATCTACATTATTGACTCTAGTGCAATTAGGAGACTGAAGGAAATATGCCCTAGAGGCAATAATATAGTTGTTATTTATATTTCCTTATATCATGATAAATATTTATTATTCATGCTAGAATTGTATTAACCAGAAACTTATTACATGTGTGAATACATAGACAAACAAAGTGTCACTAGTTTGCCTCTACTTGACTAGCTCGTTGAATCAAGGATGGTTATGTTTCCTAACCATAGACATGAGTTGTCATTTGATTAACGGGATCACATCATTAGAGAATGATGTGATTGACTTGACACATTCGTTAGCTTAGCATGATGATCGTTTAGTTTGTTGATGTTGCTTTCTCCATAACTTATACATGTTACGATGACTATGAGATCATGCAACTCCCGAATACCGGTGGAGCACTTTGTGTGCTACCAAACGTCACAACGTAACTGGGTGATTATAAAGGTGCTCTACAGGTGTCTCCGATGGTGTTTGTTGAGTTGGCATAGATCGAGATTAGGATTTGTCACTCCGATTGTTAGAGAGGTATCTCTGGGCCCTCTCGGCAATGCACATCAATATAATCCTTGCAAGCAATGTAGCTAATGAGTTAGTTATGGGATGTAGCAATAAGGAACGAGTAAAGAGACATTCAAGTAACGATATTGAACTAGGTATTGAGATACCAACGATTGAATTTCGGGCAAGTAACATACCGATGACAAAGGGAACAACGTATATCTTTATGCGGTTTGACCGATAAAGATCTTTGTATAATATGTGGGAGCCAATATGAACATCCAGGTTCCGCTATTGGTTATTGACCGGAGACGTGTCTCGATCATGTCTACATAGTTCTCGAACCCGTAGGGTCCGCACGCTTAACGTTTGGTGACGATCGGTATTATGAGTTTATGTGTTTTGATGAACCAAAGGTAGTTCGGAGTCCCGGATTTGATCACGGACATGACGAGGAGTCTCAAAATGGTTGAGACGTAAAGATCGATATATTGGAAGCCTATGTTTGGACATCGGAATGGTTCCAGATAAGTTCGGGCATTTTCCGGAGTACCGGGAGGCTACCGGAACCCTCCGAGGAGTATATGTGCCTTATTGGGCTTTAGGGGAGAGAGAGAGGGGCTGCCTAGGGCAGGCCGCACGCCCCCCAAGGCCTAGTCTGAATTGGACTAGGGGGGCGCCGCCCCCTCCTTCCTTATCTTCTCTCCTTCCCCTCCTTCTCTCCTACTCCTACATGGAAAGGGGGGAATCCTACTCCCGATGGGAGTAGGACTCCCTGGGGCACGCCATAGTAGAGGGCCAGCCCTCCCCCTCCTCCACTCCTTTATATACAGGGGAGGGGGCACCCCTTAGACACACAAGTTGATCATTGATCTCTTAGCCGTGTGCGGTGCCCCCCTCCACCATAATCCACCCCGGTCATATCATAGTGGTGCTTAGGCGAAACCCTGTTCTGGTAGCATAATCATCACCGTCATCACGCCGTCGTGCTGATGAAGCTCTCCCTCGACACTCTGCTGGATCGTGAGTACGTGGGACGTCACCGAGCCGAACATGTGCAGATCGCGGAGGTGTCGTACCTTTGGTGCTAGGATCGGTCGATCGTGAAGACGTACGACTACATCAACCGCGTTTGTCATAACGCTTCCGCCTACGGTCTATGAGGGTACGTGAACAACACTCTTCCCTCTCGTTGCTATGCATCACCATGATCTTGCCTGTGCGTAAGATTTTTTTTTGAAATTACCGTGTTCCCCAACACGGTACCCTCCGGAGCACTTCCGGTGTCCGAATACTATCGTCCTATATATCAATCTTTACCTCTCGACCATTTCGAGACTCCTCGTCATGTCTGTGATCTCATTCGGGACTCCGAACAACATGTGGTCACCAAATCACATAACTCATATAATACAAAATCGTCATGGAACGTTAAGCGTGCGAAACTTATGGATTCGAGAGCTATGTAGACATGACCAAGACACGTCTCCGGTCAATAACCAACAACGGAACCTGGATGCTCATATTGGTTCCTACATATTCTATGAAGATCTTTATCGGTCGAACGAAAATGACAACATACATTATTCCCTTTGCCATCGGTATGTTACTTGCCCAAGATTCGATCGTCGGTATCTTCATACCTAGTTCAATCTCGTTACTGGCAAGTCTCTTTACTCATTCCATAATACATCATCCCGCAACTAACCCATTATTCACTTTGCTTGTAAGGCTTCTTATGATGTGTATTACCGAGAGGGCCCAGAGATACCTCTCCGATACTAGGAGTGACAAAGCCTAATATCGACCTATGCCAACCCAACAAACACCTTCGGAGATACCTGTAGAGCATCTTTATAATTAGCCAGATACGTTGTGACGTTTGATAACACACAAGGTATTCCTCCGATATCCGGGAGTTGCATAATCTCATAGTCGAAGGAATATGTATTTGACATGAAGAAAGCAATAGCAATAAACTGAACGATCAATATGCTAAGCTAATGGATGGGTCTTGTCCATCACATCATTCTCCTAATGATGTGATCCCATTCATCAAGTGACAACACATGTCTATGGTTGGAAACTTAACCATCTTTGATTAACGAGCTAGTCTAGTAGAGGCTTACTAGGGACACGGTGTTTTGTCTATGTATCCACACATGTATATGCTCTGTGGAACATCTCATATGCTCTGTGGCGTTCAAAACATTTTTGAAGCCCCGGTTCTAAGCCGTAAAGCATGGAGCACTAAACTATCAAGTAGTCATCATATCGAGCTTGACAAATGTTCATAACGCCTGCATCTGCTCCTACAATAGGTCTGTCACTTAGCGGTGCATCAAGGACTGATGTCTACTACACAACCTTCTTCTTGTAGACGTTGTTGGGCCTCCAAGTGCAGAGGTTTGTAGGACAGTAGCAAATTTCCCTCAAGTGGATGACCTAAGGTTTATCAATCCGTAGGAGGCGTAGGATGAAGATGGTCGCTCTCAAGCAACCCTGCAACCAAATAACAAAGAGTCTCTTGTGTCCCCAACACACCCAATACAATGGTAAATTGTATAGGTGCACTAGTTCGGCGAAGAGATGGTGATACAAGTGCAATATGGATAGTAGATATGGGTATTAGTAATCTGAAAATATAAAAACAGCAAGGTAACTAATGATAAAAGTGAGCATAAAAGGTATTGCAATGCTAGGAAACAAGGCCTAGGCTTCATACTTTTACTAGTGCAAGTTCTCTCAACAATAATAACATAGTTTGATCATATAACAATTCGTCAACATGCAACAAAGAGTCACTCCAAAGTCACTAATAGCGGAGAACTAACGAAGAGATTATGGTAGGGTACGAAACCACCTCAAAGTTATTCTTTCTGATCAATCTATTGGGCTATTCCTATAAGTGTCGCAAAAAGCCCTAGAGTACGTAGTAAAATAACACCTTAAGATACAAATCAACCAAAACCCTAATTTCACCTAGATACTCCAATGTCACCTCCAGTATCCGTGGGTATGATTATACTATATGCATCACACAATCTCAGATTCATCTATTCAACCAACACATAGAACCTCAAAGAGTGCCCCAAAGTTTCTACCGGAGAGTCAAGACGAAAACGTGTGCCAACCCCTATGCATAGGTTCATGGGCGGAACCCGCAAGTTGATCACCAAAACATACATCAAGTGAATCACGTGATATCCCGTTGTCACCACAGACACGCACATGCAAGACATACATCAAGTGTTCTCAAATCCTTAAAGATTCAATCCGATAAGATAACTTCAAAGGGAAAACTCAATCCATTACAAGAGAGTAGAGGGGGGGACATCATAAGATCCAACTATAGTAGCAAAGCTCGCGATACATCAAGATCGTATCACCTCAAGAACACGAGAGAGAGAGAGAGATTAAACACATAGATACTGGTACATACCCTCAGCCCCGAGGGTGGACTACTCCCTCCTCGTCATGGAGAGCGTCAGGATGATGAAGATGGCCACCGGTGATGGATCCCCCCTCCGGCAGGGTGACGGAACAGGGTCCCGATTTTTTTTCTGTGGCTACGCAGGCTTCTGGTGGTGGAACTCCCGATCTATTGTGCTCTCTGATGGTTTTAGGGTATATTGGTACATATAGGAGGAAGAAATACGTCAGGGGAGCCACGAGGGTGGAGGGTGCGCCTAGGGGGCTGGGCGCCCCCCTGCCTTGTTCCTTCCTTGTTGCTTCCCTTACATACACTCCAAGTCTTCTGGATTGCTTCCGTTCCAAAAATAAGTTCCATGAAGTTTCAGGTTAATTGGACTCCGTTTGATTTTCCTTTTCTGCGATACTCTAAAACAAGGAAAAAATAGAAACTGGCACTGGGCTCTGGTTTAATAGGTTAGTCCCAAAAATAATATAAAAGTGTTTAATAAAGCCCATAAACATCCAAAACAAATAATATAATAGCAAAGAACAATCAAAAATTATAGATACGTTGGAGACGTATCAGCATCCCGAAGCTTAATTCCTGCTCATCCTCGAGCAGGTAAATGATAAAAACAGAATTTTTGATGTGGAATGCTACCTAACATATTCATCATGTATTTATCTTTATTGTAGCAAGAATATTCAGATCCATAAGATTCAAGACAAAAGTTTAATATTGACATAAAAATAATAATACTTCAAGCATACTAACTAAGCAATCATGTCTTCTCAAAATAACATGGCCAAAGAAAGTTCATCCCTACAAAATCATATAGTTCGATCATGCTCCATTTTCGTCACACAAGAATGCTCTCATCATGCACAACCCCGATGACAAGCCAAGCAATTGTTTCATACTTTAGTAATCTCAAACTTTTTCCAACTTTCACGCAATACATGAGCTTGAGCCATGGATATAGCACTATGGGTGGAATAGAATATAATGAGGGGGTTATGTGGAGAAGACAAAAAGGAGAAAGTTTCACATCGACGCGGCTAATCAATAGGCTAGGGAGATGCCCATCAATTGATGTCAATGCAAGGAGTAGGGATTGCCATGCAATGGATGCACTAGAGCTATAAATGTATGAAAGCTCAACAAAAGAACTAAGTGGGTGTGCATCCAACTTGCTTGCTCACGAAGACCTAGGGCACTTGAGGAGGCCCATTGTTGGAATATACAAGCCAAGTTCTATAATGAAAATTTCCCACTAGTATATGAAAGTGACAACATAAGAGACTCTCTATCATGAAGATCTTGGTGCTACTTTGAAGCACAAGTGTGGTAAAACTATAGTAACATTGTCCCTTCCCTCTTTTTCTCTCATATTTATTTTTTATTTTTTGGGCCTTCTCTTTTTTTCTCTTTTTTTAGCCTTTCTTTTTTTCGTCCGGAGTCTCATCCCGACTTGTGGGGGAATCATAGTCTCCAACATCCTTTCCTCACTGGGACAATGCTCTAATAATGATGATCATCACACTTTTATTTACTTATAACTCAAGAATTACAACTCGATACTTAGAACAAGATATGACTCTATATGAATGCCTCCGGCGGTGTACCGGGATTGCGATGAATCAAGAGTGACATGTATGAAAAATTATGAACGGTGGCTTTGCCACAAATACGATGTCAACTACATGATCATGCAAAGCAATATGACAATGATGATGCGTGTCATAATAAATGGAACGGTGGAAAGTTGCATGGCAATATATCTTGGAATGGCTATGGAAATGCCATAATAGGTAGGTATGGTGGCTGTTTTGAGGAAGATATAAGGAGGTATATGTGTGACAGAGCGTACGGTATCACGGGGTTTGGATGCACTGGCGAAGTTTGCACCAACTCTCAAGGTGAGAAAGGGCAATGCACGGTTGTAACATCCCAAAATTCTAAATTTTGGAATGTTATAATAAATAGATAGATTTGATTGTTTGTTTGATTGTTGAGTGATTGATTGACTGAAAGTGAGTGAATTCGAAACCTTTTTGAAAGTTAAATGAGAGGGAATAAAAGGACTTTCCAAACTTTCATTTTTGCATTTATGATCTCTGTGAATTCAAATTATTTTCATCATAAAACCCTGGAGAGAAGATGACATGACTTCTTCCATTTAAATAAATGAAAAGTGTTTTTGAAATATTTGAATTCCATTTGGAAATATTTTCCAATTCAGAAACTTTAAGCAACTCAATGATTTTCACGAGCGAAGATAAAATGACTTCTTCAAAACATATGAAATATGAGTTGGGAGTTCAAAAGGTTCAAATTCAAAGTCCTTTTGGAAATTATTTTCAATTTGAAGTTATTTGGGTTGTATTCAAATTATTTTTCTCCAAAAATAAAATATACAGAAATTAGGGTAAAATGATTCCCTACATAAAAAATTGGAGATAAATAAATTTGAAATTATTTTGGTATTTTTAAAATGATTTTTATTTGATTTTATTAGAGCAGAAGCACTATTTGAATTATTTGAATTTCTGCGAATTTTCTTTAACGTTAGAAAAATGTTCATATCGTAGAATATCATTTTCTGAAAATTTTCATATATAATATGCCTATATAAAATTTTTATTTTATTTTCGTTATTCAGTTTCCCTTTCTGTTTCTATTTAAAAAAACTGTACGTGCGGCCCATAATTATTTGTCGCCCACGTGCGCTGCATAGTGGCATCAGACGTCCCATCAATTTAATTTTTCTTCTCTCCTACAAGGGACAGGCCCAGCCAGCCTTTTAATTTTTTTTTCCTTAGGCCGAATTTTGTTTCAAACAAAAGCTGCAGCTGCAGCCGCAGCGTGCGCGCGCGGCCGGCCGAAGGCCTTTAGGCCCATCCGAGCCGCCTCTTTTCTTCTCTGTTTCTTTTCTTTTCATTTACGTTTAGTCCCACATTTCCTAGCCTTTGACCTCTAAGTCTCTTTTCCACCAATAAATATAGACCCATAGAGCCTTCAAAAATCATTCAATTCGGGTTGAATTATTATTTTGATTTGACTAGATTCACTAAAGAAAAATTATTTGTTTTCTCCAGGGGGGCTTCTGGAAATTGTCTCCTCTCTCCGAAGTCATTTTTTTTCTACCTTATAGAGGTATCTTTCTTCATATATACTTCCGCAGCTTATTATTTCTAGACTAGTACGGTAGAATAATTGGATTATCAATTAGTCTCTGTATTTATACATTAGACATAGAATTTTCTCAGCCGTCGTTATTTTACTTCTATAAAACAGCTTGGCCCATATTTTTCAAATAGCCATAACTTTTTACTCGTTCATCCAAATTAGATGAAACCAACGCCTATAGTTTCGTCTTGTTTTCACCTATCCAGTTAACCTGTCACGTCAACTTTTTGAAATTTTCATATTTCGAAATTTGTTCAGATTCATATTCAAACTTCTTTTGTTCATAACTTGAGTTTCGTAACTCCGGTTGAGTTGATTCTTTTGGCAAATCGAAGCTCTTGACCTAAACTTTCTGATAAGGCCAAATCCACCTAATTTTGGTACTGTTAGAAACTGTTTTATGTTGCAAGAGTTATTTTCTTGTTTTCGAAGTTTTCCGTGATCTTTTCTTCGATTCTTTTTCTTGATTGCTTATGTGTGGTTACTATTGCTTGCTTATGATAGATTGACCGGAGTGTGACAAGTAGAACTATCAAGAGTTTTGAGTGCGAATCATCTTCATCAACAGTACAGGCAAGTTCGCACTTTGATCATATCCCTTTCATACCCAGTTTTTATGCATTAGTTTCACCCTCAAACATTGCATGAGTAGGATTGATAACGTGTGGGTATTGGGAAGTAGTTGATGAGGTAGGAACCTATTGCCCTGCATTCAAACCTTGGGAGTTACTATTACGTTAGGCTTATATTGCCATGCTATGCTCGCAGACGTGGATTTGGTTTGAGTGTATTCCATGACATATATGAGATTGTTAATTAATGGTTAAACTTAAGGTGGCAACATTAATACACATCTCAGTGGATTGAGGCACCTGGGGAATCCAGTGATTGCCTGTATTTTTTGAAATCCCGGGGTACCATGTGATGCTCCAACGGACTGCCACCCAGGCTCAAAGGGATCATAAGATTATTCATGGTAGAAACTTCCGTGTGCAGCCACAAGCTATTATGGGCTCTAGCATAGTTGAATAAGTCGTGTGAACTCTTACAGTGGTAGACTAGCAGATGTAGGGGATCTAGGTGTACCGGTCTACCCATCGTAAGGTGCTAACGCTTCTGAAAGACTGTGTCTCGGTCATCTGTTTCTCAAACACCATGTAGTGCGAGAAATCCAACAGAGGAGATCGAGCCTTGTGGGGAAAAGTGTGCAAAACTCTGCAGAGTGTATAAACTAATCATGATTAGCCGTGTCCCCGGTTATGAACAATTTTGAGTATCTGGTTATTGGATTATCATGTTGATCTCATCACTATATAATTAATTTGTTGGGTTGTTAATTATTACTTTTAATTGGGATTGAGAGGGGTTTACCTTCTCATTGTTTTCGACAAACTTTGTAGTTAAATAAAATTTATTCCTTTGAAGTAGGGAAAAATTGGCTTTTCGCAAAACATATTAAACCTACAGCCTCCACCAGCCATATATGCATGTAGTGATAGTTATTATTCATCATTATCCTATGGTGTGAATTTGCCAGTACATTCAATCTACTGACCCTTTGTGGCTGCAACGTCTCATGTTGCAGGAATCTTACGACGAGTAAGTGATACGTTAGGTTACGATTTCTACACTCAACTTTGCCGCTGGTTTTGATGGGAATCCACAACCTTATTACTTCCGCTATTTGGATTAAGGTAATAGTATTTACGTTACTTTATACATGTGATTTACCTCTACTATAAATCCTCGAGTACTGTGTGTGTCAGCATACCGATCCAGGGATGACACTTAAGCACAAAGACTTGACCGTCTAAGGTCGGGTCGCTACAAGATGGTATCAGAGCACATGTTGACTGCAGGGCGTGACCCTAGAAACTGGCAAGCCCATAGGAAGGATTTTCTCTAAAACTTTCTTTTTCAAAAAGTCCTTTTACCTCTCTTCTCTTATGAGCTTATTCAAATATTCCCTTTTAGTGAGATCATACCCCTTTTCCCTTTTGACCACTCGAAGATTCGACTGATGAAACCACTCCAAGAAGTACAAGATATCGGACAACTAAGACCACTTCGGAATGAAGAGTATTTTCCATGCATTTGAATAACAGAAACCACAACGGTTGAAGACCGAAGACAAGGAGAATCTGAAGGCTCTGAAGAATTCCCAGCTTTGTGTGACCTAGGAAGGCTACCCTTATGGAACTTGGCAGACTATGGAAGTTGTCAATACCCGAGATCAAGGTGTATCGGAGAAAGACTAACACAAGGAGCATTAGAACTCAAAGTTTTTGTAAATAAAACCCCAAGCCAGGAGATATCAATTATGGAATGAAAGCTCATGGCAGTAACATGGGCATAGACACGGCTAACCATGGAGTTATCGCCGCTTATGCTATTATCACCGTGCTGAGTTAAGCATGCATCAGAAGTATTGGATGGTAGAAGGCTGATGGAGCACCTATCAACAAGAGAGGATGTTTTAATCTTAGCTGGTGTATCACCAGGATCAGGAGTATTACATCAAGGATTTTAAGACGGACCTGCAGGAAGCCGTATTTGACGAGAAAGCATTTCATGAAGAACTTAGGAGCAAGAAGCTGAAGTAGCCAAGCTAGCGGAATAAAACCTTGAGATACAGGAGATTCGTCAGGAACTGAAGGACAGTAGGACCATGGTTCATGACAAGGATGTTGAAACCTAGAAGTTTGGAACGCAACTACAGAAATATTAAAGGACGTCATGAGAGACTTCGTGTCAATAGATATGATCTAGCAAAAGAACTTGTGAAAGACAAGAACGATCGGAAGAAGCCATCGGAGACATGAACAACACTTGAAGAGTTTGGCGATGTTGACTTTGAGAAGACCAAACCCCGGTTATATCCCTACATTAGATGCGATGATTGTGAGCTGTCATTTGTTTGATGTTTTTCTGATAGCCACAATAAAAATCTGTCTTTTCAAAACTTTTGTTTGTATTGTGTGTATCCCTCTCTATCTCTCTTACCCCACCCCAAACCCCTGGACCCAATAGAGTATGAATGGAGATGAAACCATATTTTCTGGACCGATGAGTTAATTGGAGACAGACCGATGGATTCAGAACATGGAGGATCATATGGAGAATAACACTATAACCGGAAAGGATATGGCCCAGCATGCTCTTGAGTGTTTTGAAAGAGGTGCCACTACTTGGTAGAGGATGTACCAAACCATCGTTGGATGGCAAGGAGTAACCACTTGGAAGGAATTTAAGTGGACTTTGTTAAAGTCTTGGCTTGTGTCCCAGAAATTGAGGCCTTATGGAAAGGATATGAAGAAACCTTGTGCATACAAGCTTTGTGGAGAAATATGACACAACCATAAAGAAAACAAGGATGAATACCCTCATAATCGGAGGATTACCAAAGGAGTTAGCCGAGGATCTCAGGGAACTTCGGTTGGAGATTGTTCCCAAAGGTTTTGTTGCAGCAATGGAGGTTCAGTCTACATTGTTGGGAAAGATCCGTGAAGCTCAGAAGGTTGACAAAGAGATTGCTGAGGTAAAAGAGAGGATGAGCAAAGGAAAGGCCAAAGGTTTTCGTAAGGATGAGCACGACACCTTATGGTTCGAGGACCGTGTATATGTGCCCAATAATGCAAAGATCAGGAAGTTAATACTTCAGGAGGCTCATGACTCACCATACTTGATTCGCCCTGGAAACACCAAGATGTATTTGGATTTGAAGGAGCGTTTCTGGTGGACTGGTATGAAGAAGGATATTGCGGAGTATGTAGTCGTAGGTGATGTATGCCAGAGAGTAAAGGCAGAGCATCAGAAGCCAGCAGGATTACTACAGCCTATGTCGATACCCGAATGGAAGTGGGATAAGCTTGTCATGGATTTCATTACCGGATTTCCCAGAACCCGATCGGGATATGACTCTATCTAGGTAGTAGCTGATTCGCTTGACCAAAGTGGCTCACTTTATCCTAGTGAAAACCACCTATACAAGTGTGAAGTTGGCCAAGATATATATGACCAGGATCTTATGTCTGCATGGAGTTCCGAGGACCATCGTATCAGATAGAGGAACACAGTTTACCTCAAAGTTTTGGAATCAGCTGCACCAGACTTTGGGTACTAGGCTAGAGTTCAGTACAGCCTTTCATTCGCAGACAGATGGATAGACCGAGAGAGTCAATCAGATTCTGGAGGACATGCTGAGAGCATGTGAGCTAAATAATGGATCTAGTAGGGATGATAATCTACCTTACGTGGTGTTCTCATACAACAACAGTTACCAAGCCCGTTTGAAGATGGCCCCTTTTGAAGCTTTGTATGGGAGAAGGAGCAGACACCGTTGATGTGGGATGAAGTTGGAGACCGTCAGTTGTTTGGACCAAATGTGATCAAGGAGTCAGGGCACTACCTCAGCCGTTGCCCAAAAAGGAAACCTCGAGACTTGTCAGAAGTAATATGTTTTTGCTATAATGAAGCAGGGCACTCTGCCAGAGATTGTCCCAAAGAGAAGGAGCCTTGAGCTAAATAGTTGAGTTTGCAAGAAAGAAATGTAGTAGTAGAAGTAGTGGGAACAACTCTTTTGTATTGAGGTGTTGAGTTGAGGCATGTAATGGAAAAGTAGGAGATTGTAATCATTGGAGAATCAATTAAGTTAGCCTCGTTGGTACTGATTGGATTTTACCCTATGAAGCAAGAGTTTGACCATTTTCGAGGATATGAGAAATATGGTATATGGATGGTTGGAACATTTAAGGGTGGTAGTACCCTATGAGGAGATTTGACCCCTGGAAAGGATAATGATGTACCATGGAGTGGACTTCATAAGTATAAGTTTTATCTCGGTATGTGGGATATCCCCAAGAGTATGAAGAGATAAAGTACTATTGGATAAAGGAGGTATGATGTTGGAAATATGGAGCAATTGCAACTCCATGATGAGTTTGAGTAAGCACGTCTTAGTCTTGTACAAATAGAAGGAAGGGAGACAATACAATTGGATGCATTTTAAGTATGCTAGGAAGTTGGAAGTTGGATGTTGGAATAACGATCAGTTGCCCCGAGGATGAGTTCAAGGTTTACAAGTGATGAGATGGGCCATAACCCACAGGCCCCAGGACCTGCCAAGAAGCAAGCACACTCTTGCTGAAGGAAAAACCCTGGAAGAGATTATGACCTTATGCGCCGATGATTTTATAGGAGTAACGGAAAACCTGAGAGTGGTGAAGGAACGATATATGATTGTTTGGCTTGCAGAATCCATGGATTTATCCGCACCCAATTTGTCGACAAGAAAAATTCTGCAATGCTTGTGAGGATGACCGAGTGTTAGGATGCGAGATTCACTAAACCATATACATGGTAATGATTTGGGTGTGGGATGGATTGATCACCATACCGACTTACTCTTATTATTCTCCTTGCTATATGGGATGGTAAATCTGAGTGACTTACCTATAGTAGAGAGATGACGATCAAAATCTTGTTTAAACCTTAGAATGGTATAGCAATTTTTCCCTAGTACAAGGATGCTTTTGCCAACCGTAGGTTATATGGTGAGGATCAACCAGACCCCTTACCTGTAGGAGAAACCATGAATTGATGACCACCATGAGATATTGATAGTTGTTTAGTTTTGGCGCCAGACCCGTCAGCTAAGCAGACCCAGTCATGGAAGAAACTTACCAAGATGAAAGGATAGAAGAATTGCGGTAAAGGTTATGCCACTACCGGAAGAGCCCGGAGAAGGAATTTTCCCGAGAATATGAGAAGACCAGCCCCGTCAAGAATAAGGAGGAGTAAATGAGTTTACATAGAACAGTAACCATGTTTATAAGGGTGGTAGCACCCCAGACCCCCTGTGATGATCGATGGATTTCGAGAAGACCCCCAAACCCAGCCTATTTCTTTCTAGCCTCTCCGAATCTCGAGGACGAGATACATTTTAAGGGTGGTAGGTTTGTAACATCCCAAAATTCTAAATTTTGGAATGTTATAATAAATAGATAGATTTGATTGTTTGTTTGATTGTTGAGTGATTGATTGACTAAAAGTGAGTGAATTCGAAACCTTTTTGAAAGTTAAATGAGAGGGAATAAAAGGACTTTCCCAAACTTTCATTTTTGCATTTATGATCTCTGTGAATTCAAATTCTTTTCATCATAAAACCCTGGAGAGAAGATGACATGACTTCTTCCATTTAAATAAATGAAAAGGGTTTTTGAAATATTTGAATTCCATTTGGAAATATTATCCAATTCAGAAACTTTAAGCAACTCAATGATTCTCACGAGCAAAGATAAAATGACTTCTTCAAAACATATGAAATGTGAGTTGGGAGTTTAAAAGGATCAAATTCAAAGTCCTTTTGGAAATTATTTTCAATTTGAAGTTATTTGGGTTGTATTCAAATTATTTTTCTCCAAAAATAAAATATACAGAAATTAGGGCAAAATGATTCCCTGCATCAAAAAATTGGAGATAAATAAATTTGAAATTATTTTGGTATTTTTAAAATGATTTTTATTAGAGCAGAAGCACTATTTGAATTATTTGAATTTCTGCGGATTTTATTTGACGTTAGAAAAATGTTCATATCGGAGAATATCTTTTTCTAAAAAATTTGATATATAATATGCCTACATAAATTTTTTATTTTATTTTCGTTATTCAGTTTCCCTTTCTGTTTCTATTTAAAAAAACTGTACGTGCGACCCATAATTATTTGTCGCCCACATGCATTGCATAGTGGCATCGGGCGCCCCATCATTTTAATTTTTCTTCTCTCCTACATGGGCCATGCCCAGCCAGACTTTTAATTTTTTTCCTTAGGCCGAATTTTGTTTTAAAAAAAAGCTGCAGCCGCAGCATGCGCGCTGTCGGGGGTTTGGTGCGACATATGCCAAAGGATGGCTTATCATGTTGGGGGCGAGTAGAACGTCGCCGGTGCCTGGAAACGGGATGAGGCAAAGACATGCACGCCGGAGAATCTTACCCAACTTCAGGGCTCTCCGGGGATATAATACCCCTACTGCTGCTCTACGGGGTCTCCGCATGATCACTATGGCAAAGTGTTTACACGGTTGCTCCTGGAGTTGTTTCCTGGAGGTAGGAGAAGGCAAGGCTAGCTCTCTCCTTCCTATATGATCTGGTCTAGTGCTAATGGATTCCAACCCTTTGCATGGGTGCCCTGGGGGGTTTATATTGGCCTACCCCCCAGGGTTACAATGGTAATCCGGCTGGGCGCAGGCCCAGCCGTCAGTGCCTCCGGCCTCCGTCTTCTCTACCGATTGCTGGGGCCCGCCGACTAGCTCGGTACGGAGCCGACAGGCCGCGTCCGCCGCGGGCGGGTCTTGCTGGCGGCTGATTACTGTAGCCGTGCTTCTAATGACGTGGGCTTGGTCATGGAGTCGTGGCAACAGCCCCGCTGCTGGCGGGCGATCAATGTTGCCACTCCCTGTCGCATCTGGTTAATGGCACGTGGGGCCCGTGGGAGGGGCCGGACGACTCTCGGGGGCCGACTCCCAACGGGTCCGACTGGTGGCGCACTTGCCGTCTTCTAGGGTCCCGCTGGCTGGTGGGACCCACCGCCCCGGGGTCGTACAGACGAGCCGTCGTGGGCGCATGATTTGGCCCACTGGTGCTGATGTCAGGGCCGGCATGGCAACAGTGCCATGACGCACGGAGATCTTCGTGGGTACGGCGTATTGTGGCCATGCTTGCCTCTGGAAAGGGGTGGGAGGAGGCTTCACTGTAGCCATTCCCATGTCCTGTCCCTCTTGATGAGGACATGGGGTTTGTTGGAGTCGCGGGCCGACTCCCCAAGGCCGGCTTCTCGGGAAGTTGTCAGCCAGGAGTCGGCTTATCCTGAAGTCGTTCCTGGGACTCGGCCGTGAGTGGCTAGTCGGTTGCCTTGTCACCGACTTCTTAGAAGGCGGCTCTTTGTCCTGGGGTCTTGAGGGGCGCAGCCTGTCCCGATGTCTTGAAAGGTTCTGGGACTCGGGTTAGCCTACCCGTGGCCCATTACTCCGACAGTAGTCCCCGAAGCTTGTGAGGCGCCGCGGACGATCGGCCGAGGAGCCTCAACAGTTTCTCTTTTCGGGTGCCCGAGACATGGATCTTGCTTGACTTCTGTAGGTCCGACTAGGAGGAATCGGACTCTCCCAACTCTGACTTGCACAATATTTCGAACGTCGCGGCGGGATCCAAGTAGCATGCTGGCTAAGCTTCCAGGCCGCCGCCCGTTCTGGGACTGTCACGTGGCAACACACGGGCGGGCCAGTCTGCCAGCCTACGCGCGTGACGGGACAGGCCTATAGGTGGGGCCCGCCGTTACCGTGCCTCGGTGCTTGAGTGAATCCGCTGTGGCCCGAGTGGACGGTTGGGATTCCCGTGAAGTTACTGCGCACAGTAACTTTTGTCGTGGAAACATGGGGGTCGTGGGGTCGTGGGCGCAGTAAATCCCATGACCACCCCCTCGGCTTGGCAGCCCATGAGGCTATAAGTAGGGGGAGGAGGGGGGCACGGCAGAGCACGCGCGCCCCTCCTCCACGCTACTCCTTGCTATTCTTCTTCTTCTTCTTCTTCCTCGCACCGCCGCACGCCCAAGCTTGCCGAACGTCGCGGCGATCCACTCACGATGAGTTCTTCTGCCGTTGCGCCTCCCTCGGTGCATCCCGGCACCTGGGATGGCTCAAAAGTCCATGACGACCACATCGAGTTCCTCCGCAAGACTCGTCGGCTCCCCGGCGAAGATTACGTGCGGGTACGCCTTGCGCCGAGGGGGGAGATCTCTCCGGCGCCGGAGGAGGGCGAGCGGGTTATCTTCCGCTCGCACTGCCTGCGCGGATTGGGGCTGCCGGTGAGCAGCTTCTTCCACTCCTTTCTGGAGTTCTACGGCCTCCAGCCGCACCACCTCACGCCCAATACGGTGGTGCTGCTGTCCACCTTCGTGGCCCTGTGTGAAGGCTTCCTCGGAGTCCTCCCCACGCTCGAGCTCTGGGGGGAGTTCTTCTACTCCAAGCTCGGCACCCAGGCTGCAGGCGTGCCGGCTCAGTGCGGCGCGTTCATCGCCGTGCGGAGGTCGGGGGCCGACAACCCCTTCCGCACCATCAAGCTGATAAAGTCGGTGAAGATGTGGCAGCGATCGTACTTCTACGTGAAGAGCATCTTCGCGAAGGGCGATTGGGTCAACCTGCTGGTTTTCGAAGCCGTCCCGCCGACTGGGAGACTGCCCAACTGGTCGTACCGGGCCAAGTCGCTGACACTTGCGGGAGCCAACGCCGTCGCGCAACTCCGAGTGCTGACGCAGTCGGAGGGCTTGACTGGTTCCGACTTGCTTGCTGCCTTCGTGGCGCGCCGAGTTCTCCCGCTCCAGGGTCGCCCCCACATGATATGCCAAATGATCGGGCACCGTGACCCGAGTCGGATGTGCACCAAGGACATGCCTCACGAGGAGGTGGCTTACATGGTGAACTACCTCTTGGACAACAAGCTCCTGGAGGACTGGCGGTTCGGCAAGGAGCCGTACTCCCGCGCCAACCCCCCACCCATAGTGAGTTGCCTTTTCTTTCTTTCTTGCCAAGTTTGTTTTGTGCAACCTGACCAGTCGGCTTTGGTCAGAATCCCCTCCTCCCTCCACCAGCCGGCACCACGGGGCCGGCCCGTGAGTTCCTTGCCGACCGGGCGGAGAGCGACGTCGACGACCCCAATATGGGGCGGCGGCTTTGGAAGACAACGCCAAGGGAGGAGGCGGCCCGCGGCTCGGGGCCAGTCCAGAGGACTGGCCTGATGATGAGGAGGAGGTCGCCCCCCGCCACCGGCTAGGAGCCAGCCATCCCGGCACGCGCTCTTCTACCGCGCCGGGTGCTCTAGGTGGCGGGAAGAAGCGCAGGGCCGTGCCGACATTATTCGGCAGTCGGCCGAAGTAGCCCAAGAGTTTGGCTGCGGCGACCAAGCGGGACGAAACGGCCACGAAGGCCATCCGCTTCCGCAAGGAAGTAAAGAAGCCGCCACTGGTCTCCGTGTGAGTATTCCGTATTAACGCTTTATTCTTTCTTTGTGGCTTTGTCTGAGTCTTTTACTTGCTTCCCTCGCTTCAGGGCTCCCCTCACTCTTGAGAGGGTTGTCGCCGCCTCCGTCATGGGATCAGCGGAGACGTCCGCCACCACTCCGCGGATTGACCCTGCCGCCGACCTCCGGGAGGCGACGGAGCGGAACGCGCAGGAGAAGCACAATGAGGAAGAGGCCGCCCACTTGGAGAAGGTGGAGGCCGAGAAGGCGGAGGCCTCCGCCAAGAAGAAGCTAGCAGAGGCCGAAGCCGCCGTCGCGACAAAGTGGCAAGCTGAGGAGGCCACACACCGCCAATCGGCGGTGTTCGTCACCCCGCTGAACTCTGCGCTGCCGCCTCCGGAGTTCACGGGGCATTCTGGGGAAGCCGGCGGCGAGAACCCCATTATGGAGAGGGAGGGCGGCGACTCCTCCATGCCGGATGTGATCGTTCCGCCGCCACCTCCGCCGCCGTCTGGGAGCACGCAAGGCAAACAGCCGGCGGACCCGCCGTTGCCGCCGACCGAAGATGAGGCCGTGGCAAGGCTACTCCTTCAAGTCGGCGCGCCAACGCGCCGTCGTCTTGAGAAGGCGACTTCGGCGCCACGCCCCTGGAGGCCGACACCGCCAGCTCGGCGATCCCAGATGCCGAAGTGACGAGCGTCGTGCCCATTGGTTGGGTGCGAGGAGGCGGCACGGGGCCGCTGAACCAGGCGCTTCTGGACGTCCAGATGAAGCTACGAGCTGAGGGCGACGCCATCCAGAACTGCACCAAGGCATACCTGGCATCGCGGGCAGCCGTCCGGGTATGCTTTCTCGTTGGTCCTTGTTTTCTTGTTCCTCTTTGAGGGGCGCGCCAGCGCACCCACTGGGTGTAGTCCCCGAGTTTTGGGCCGGCTGCTGAGCAGGCGGCCCGGAACTTCCAATTGGTGAGTTCTGGGTACTGACTTTTGTCTGAAATACTTGTCGCAGGACTACCACAACCTCCGTGTCACTGCCTTCAACCGCAACGTTGAGGAGCTGGGCAAGCGGACCGCTGACTTGTCGAAGAGTCGGAGTGAGTCCTTTTTCTTCTTTGCGGGGGCACGCTGGCGCACTCGTGGGCTGTAGTCCCCGAGATTCAGGCCGACTGCTGAGCAGTCAGGCCGGATCTCCCCGGCGACCTTCTTTATTGATGACTTAACGCCTTCTTTCTTCCTTCTCTTCAGAAGCCAATGTTGCTCTTCAATAGCAGCTGAGCGAAGCCAACTCCGTGTTGCGCGCCAAAGGGGAGGAGTGCAGCAAGATCACCATAGAGCGCGATCTGCTGGACACACAATTGGCAGAGCAGAGGGAGCTGCTTACGAAGACGCAGAAGGAGGTGGAAGAGGCGGTAGCCACCCTCCTGGCTGAGTTCGCGAGCAGCGCTCCTCCTGGACCGACAAAGAGGCAATGCTGGCCTCTGGCTTCCATGAGATTGAAAACATTGTTGATGGTGAGTTTCTTTACTTTCTTTCTTTGAGTTGCCGATCATAAGTCGTGCCGACTCCTGATTTTTGACTTGCTTCTTCATTCTTTCCGTCTTGGCAGACTTCTTCCCTGGGCACTCGCAGGCCGCCATCCAAGCCATCGAGGTTGACCGTGAAGGTCGGAGGGCGGAAGGCGCAGAGATCGCCGCCGACGCCCCCTGAACCCTTGATGAGCATATCCTGAGCATCGAGGCTCGCCATCGGCCGGCTCACCGGATGCTGCGCCGGCTTCAACATGTTGGCGCCCAGGCGATTGCTGCCCTGTGGCCAGACATGCAGGCTCCACGCACCCCCAGTCAGACTACCGACTGGCTGGAGGTAGCGGCTGGTCGTCTTGAGGCCTGGTGTCGGTGTCAAAACCGGCGGATCTCGGGTAGGGGGTCCCGAACTGTGCGTCTAGGTCGGATGGTAACAGGAGGCAGGGTACACGATGTTTTACCTAGATTCGGGCCCTCTTGATGGAGGTAAAACCCTACGTCCTGCTTGATTAATATTGATGATATGGGTAGTACAAGAGTAGATCTACCACGAGATCAAGGAGGCTAAACCCTAGAAGCTAGCCTATGGTATGATTGTTATCTATGGAGTTGATGTCCTACGGACTACAACCCTCCGGTTTATATAGACACCGGATAGGTTAGGGTTAGATAGAGTCAGTTACAATGGTAGGAGATCTTGAATATCCGCATCGCCAAGCTTGCCTTCCACGCCAAGGAAAGTCCCATCCGGACACGGGACGAAGTCTTGAATCTTGTATCTTCATAGTCCAGGAGTCCGGCTGAAGGTATAGTCCGGCTACTCGAACGCCCCCTAATCCAGGACTCCCTCAGTAGCCCCTGAACCAGGCTTCAATGATGGCGAGTCCGGCGCGCAAATTGTCTTCGGCATTGCAAGGCGGGTTCCTCCTCCAAGTCCTTCATAGAAGATTGTAAACACCAAGAGTAGTGTCCGGCTCTGCAAAATAAGCTTCCACATATTGCCATAGAGAGAATAATATTAACACCAATCAAATCTGCTGACGTATTCCGCAGTGCGTCATCACACTACGGCCAAGTCCTTTACTCGAATCATTTTTGCTTTTCCACCTGAGCGTGTTTTGCGAGGCGGTTTCCCTGGTACGTCTTGTCAAAGCAGAGATCGTGTACCCCCTTTTGCGGGATTCTCATCAATACGGACATGGGTAACCCAACCGCGCCACTTATCACGGCGCTTGGGAGGCAAGCGAGTTTTACTAGGCAGGCGGGGATGGAGAACCGCATCCGCCCATATAAGGGGATAAGGATCCAACTTTTTACCTACGCCTTCTTCCTCCTTTGCCTATCCATCTCCTGCGCACTTGAGCTCCAGCGCCCAAGCCCGCACTTCCCACCTCAACCTTCTCCAGCAATGTCTGGAACGGGGGGCAAGTGGATGGTCTCCTCCGCCACGGAGGGCCAAGTCAAGAAGCTAAGGAAGGCCGGATACCTGTCCAAGGACATCGCGCACCGGCTTCCCAAAAAGGGGCAGCTTCTCCCCACCCCAAGGCCCCATGAGAGGGTAGTATTTCTCCCCCACTTCCTCCACGGACTAGGTTTTCCACTCCACCCATTTGTCTGGGGTCTCATGTTCTACTACGGCCTGGATTTCCATGATCTGGCCCCGAACTTCATCCTCAACATCTCGGTGTTTATCGTCGTGTGCGAGGATTTTCTCCGCGTCTGCCCTCATTTCGGCCTCTGGCTCAAGACCTTCAACGTCAAGCCCAAGGTGGTGCGCGGCAGCCAGGCGGAGTGCGGAGGCGCCATGGCGGGCAAGATGGCCAACGTCCTATGGTTCGAGGGCTTTTTTGTGGAGACCCTAAAGGGATGGCAATCCGGGTGGTTTTACATCACCGAGCCGCGCGATCCGAAATGGAACGCAGCCCCCGAGTTCTGATCCGGACCCCCCACGTAGCTTATGTCCTGGAAAGAGACGGGCCTGTCATGGGGTGACGAAAAAGAGGTGACCGGATTGCAAACATGCATCCAGTCCCTGGTGAACAAGCCAATCCGGCTTGTTAATGTAATCCAGGTTATGCTCGTCCGCTGGATCCTCCCGTGCCAACAACGGGATTTCAATCTCTGGGAGTTCGACCCGGCGCAGCATCAAACCCTCATCAGGCTCTTCGACATGACGTACGAAGATGCCTGGAAGATGCTATTCAAGGGCGTCGAGGCTCCCGCATCCGCTTCCGAGGACCGCGGATACAGCTCGCGGCGTCACGCTAGCGAGGTAGGCCATCTACACCTTTTACAGGATGATAAGCTTTTTTCATAGTTTGACTCCATGCGGGATCTAAACTCCCTTACCTTTGACAGGCTTGGCGGGCGATATCCGGACTGATTAACTGTCCGGCTCCGCTGCCCGAAGACCCAGCCCCAGCTCTACTAGTGAAGCTGCTGGCTCCGGTGCCTTATGTGGTGCCGGAGAAGAAGGCCAAGAAGAAGAAGACCATGGGGACTCGAAAGAGTGCCGGCAATGTGGTGGTGTCAGACTCGTCATCTGATGAGTCCGAGACGCCCTCCTCCCATGGAAACGAGGAGGAGGAAGAAGAAAACTCTCCCCCCCCCCCCAACGGAGGGAGGAGAGAAGAGGAAGACCGCCCCAACGGGGGAGGCCGAGGGGTCTAGGAAAAGGAAGACCCCTCCGCCGAACTACACCCCCGACGCCGAAGAGGGCAAAGAGGAGTGGCCAAACAGGGCCAAGCATCCGGCGAAATCGTAAGTTCAGATATCAGAGTAACTCATGATGTTCCTTTGTTGCACAGCTTTCCCTAATGTCGAATGTAATTATGCAGTCCGCCCCGGGCTGAATTCGACGAATCGTCGGGCGGCTCCCTGGACTCATCGGACGTGAACTCAGTTCCGCCCACTGTTCCCCCCCCCCCCCCCCGCACTGCGGACGACGCCGAAGTGGCGTCGCGACAAGCCCCGGGGCAGGAGGAGGTGGTCCCAGAGGAGCCGCAAGGCAACCTCCGAGACTCCGGGAGTGAAGGGGATAAGGCTCCCCAGGGCTCCAAGTCCGGCTTTGTGTCGGACACCGCATCGGAATCTTCCACAGTTCCGGACCGCGGTAGGTGAACTCCTTCCAAGAGGAGCAAGCCTTTTGAGCCGGCGGCCTCCGTCCAACCGGAGGTGCCGGACAATCTGCTGGAGGTGCTTGACGACGCCTCCATCAACGAGGGGAACCGTACTATTATGAGTACGGTGATCCAGAAGGTTCAGTCCGCCAAGAGCGGACTAACTGAAGCTTGCGCTAGCCTTCTAAGAGGCTTTGAGGTAAGTAAAAATATGTAAAAATATTACCGCATAGACAGTAGCCCCTGATGCTCTGTTTGGCGTTCGGAAAGAAAAGCCGAATAGAGGATCTATTAAATTTCGCAAGAGTCTAAAAAAATTCAATATGCGTATGCAGGCTTCGCTGCTATCCACCGCCGGACTGACTGCGGAGGTGGGTGTCCTGAAGCAGGACCTCGAGAGGACCAAGCAAGAGCTTGGCCTTGCCAAGCGGCGGCTCGAGGAGAAAGAAGGTAAGAAATACCTTACAGAAAAAGTGCCTATAAAAAGGCTTGATTGCAAAAAGAATAATAGGATTGTACTGCTTATTGTAGGGGCCACGACTGAGGTGGCGACCCTTAAGCAGGCGTTGTCTGAGGCCGAAAAGAAAATGGCCGCGGAGTGCACCGAGCGAGACAGACTTGGGGCTCAGGTCGGCGAGGTGCAGAAAGGGCTTCAGGCTCTCATGAAAAAACATGAGAGCTTGGAGCTTGAGTCGAAGGCGCAAGCATCCGAGCTTGCGACGGCCCTAGAGGCTGCCAACTCTGCGAAGGCCGAAGCCCAAAAGGCCCTCCAAGAGTTGGAGGAGATGAGGAACATAGCAGTGGGTAAGGCATTCTTTATGCAAAGCAGAAATATAAAAGTGAACTACTTGTTACTTACCCGAATTCGGAGCTCTCCAGGGGCCTTCGCAGATCTTCCCCGCAGCGTATCCGCCGCCGCCGCATTCTACCGAGTTGAAGACGGTAGCTCGACGGAGAAGGTGTTCTGG
The DNA here is from genome assembly GCA_034509565.1 of Triticum monococcum. Classification (NCBI taxonomy): domain Eukaryota; kingdom Viridiplantae; phylum Streptophyta; class Magnoliopsida; order Poales; family Poaceae; genus Triticum; species Triticum monococcum. Next base: position 86,514,781 of record CM067845.1, on the reverse strand, counting down.
TCTCAGTACTCTGAGGCCGGACACCCTGTGCCCTTGAGCGACCAGCTGAAACAGCTGGTGGAGCTCCACAAGGCGGCCGAACAGGCCATGAAGGGCTTCATAGTTCGGCTGTGGCCCGGAGAGGTCCTGCCTGGGAGCTATTTCGGGCTGGTGCGGCGGCTAGTGGAGGCCTGTCCGAGGCTCGAGGTCATCAAGCGCTCCGTCTGCATCGAAGGTGCCCGTCGGGCCCTTGCCCGTGCAAAGGTGCACTGGGGTAAGCTGGACGGTGAGAAGCTTGTGAACGACGGGCCGCTGCCGGGGAAGGAGCATCGGAAGCCCAAGAACTACTACAAGGATGTTCTTGCAGGTGCCCGCCTTGTGGCGGATGAATGTACCAAGGATGTGATTTTTGAATGAACTCGCTCGTGTTTATCCTGTGCGCTGAAAACTTGTTCATATGCACTAAGCAATGCTTATTGAACTTAAAATATTACTTTCTATGTGGCCGTTTTTCAAAAATTGAGAGATGGCCAGTCGTCGGCTTCTGCCCCCATGCGACTAGTGCTGGGGTGTTCGGGATAAACCTGAGTGCTCTTTTTCCCATAGTTGGGTCCTTCGAGGGAGGCGCTCAGCACAAGAACCAGGCAATCGGACTATAATGCTTGAACACTCTCACTTAGCCATACAACTCTATAATTTTAAATTTCGGTGAAGCCCCTAGTTCAGAAGACCGAGTTCGGGGAGCTATCAACGCCTTGGCCGGACAAAGCCAGCTCTTCGCTTGAAACGGCATAAGCCTTTAGGGACTCGAAAAACCTCTCGAACAGCGACCGGTCTCTCGCCACATCATGACAGTCAGTTTTAGCTTTCTCCACTGAGGTGCTTAACCCAGCTGAACCGGGGCACAATCGCAGTGGTTCTCCTAGTGCTACCTTAGCCGATATAGCGGAACGTAAGGCACCAAAACATAGGAGCCGGGCAAACCCAACTATTGACCCAAATCATGATTCGGAGCCGATGCATATAGTGCTATAAGTTCGGGGTGCCGCACTTGTGAAAGTGTACGGACTTCTCACACCATTATGAGGGGTACTGGAGCCCCTAGCGTGTTTGCCGTACCATGGTGTACGAGTGCAATCATGTCATTTAATAAACATATATGTAAAAAGAAGATAATGCAAAAAATAGACAAAAAGCTATGCATTGTTTATAGAGAGGCTATCTATCAAAGCCAAACGATACAAATAGTGCGGTAAGCAAAAGATATTGGACTATTTAGTATGTCCTGACTAGGGGCAGGCCGCGGAATTGTATTTAAAACATGTATACCGCTCATAACAGAGACCACCTGGGAGTTCCATAATGCGGCATGGCTTGCCTGCCTCCCTGGATATTGCATCGTTTGTGCGGCAGTCGAATTGCCGAACAGGTCGTCCGAAGTATGGAGTCCTGAAAGTAAGAAAAAATTAAAAAAAGAATCCGGCAGCCCCTAGTATGTTTTAAGCCATATTTTGGGCGTGCCGTTATTGTGCCCCTTCCCCTGTGCCCATGGTATTTCAAGGGCATAGTTATGTACGCGAGGTACTGGTTTCGCTATGTCGCGAGAGCTGGGGTTGGGGCCGCATTGCTACGCTTGCTCAGAGTGTGCCAGGTGGTCCTGCTGTGGGTTACTCCGGGTGCGCTTGGCAGTGTCTGGCTTTTTAACGGCCGGACTGGAGAATTGCCTAAGAAGGCTACTTTGTACTTCCGCTGCGAGAGCCGCCGTGTGCTCCTCCGTACGGAGGGAGCGCTTGGTGTTTCCATTGACTGTGATTACTCCTCGAGGGCCTGGCATCTTGAGCTTGAGATATGCGTAGTGCGGCACCGCATTGAACTTTGCGAATGCGGTTCGTCCGAGCAGGGCGTGATAGCCACTGCGAAACAGGACTATATCGAAGATTAACTCTTCGCTTTGGAAATTGTCCGGGGATCCGAAGACCACGTCAAGTGTTACTGAGCCTGTTGGCTTCTACACCTGGTATAACGCCTTTAAAGGTCGTTTTTGTGGGCTTAATCCTTGAGGGATCTATGCCCATTTTCCGCACTGTATCCTGATAAAGCAGGTTCAGGCTACTGCCGCCGTCCATGAGGACTCTTGTGAGATGAAATCCGTCGATGATTGGGTCGAGAACCAATGCGGCAAAGCCGCCATGACGGATGCTAGTGGGATGGTCCCTTCGATCAAAAGTGATCGGGCAGGAGGACCATGGGTTGAACTTTGGGGTGACTGGCTCCATCGCGTATACATCCCTTAGCGCACGCTTCTGCTCCCGCTTGGGAATGTGGGTTGCGTATATCATGTTCACTGTCCGCACTTGTGGGGGAAAGCCCTTCTGTCCATTGTTTTTCGGCAGCTTGGGCTCCTCCTCGTCATTGCTGTGCAGCCCCTTGTCTTTGTTTTCGGCTCTTAACTTGCCTGCCGGCTGGAACACCCAACAATCTCTGTTAGTGTGATTGGCTGGCCTTTCGGGGGTGCCATGTATCTGGCACAAGCGGTCGAGTGTTCTGTCCAAACTGGACGGGCCCTGAGTATTCTTTTTGAATGGCTTTTTCCGCTGACCGGATTTATAGCCTTTGAATCCGGCATTGACTGCCGTGTCTTCATTGTTGTCGCTGTTAACGCGGCGTTTTTGCTTATTCTGACGTGTCCTGCCACTTTTGTCCTTGGTATCCGAATTACCATTCTTTGATAAGTTGTTACTGCGAGCTAGCCAGCTGTCTTCTCCCGCGCAAAAGCGGGTCATGAGTGTCGTGAGGGCTGCCATAGATTTCGGCTTTTCCTGTCCCAGGTGCCGGGCAAGCCATTCGTCGCGGATGTTATGCTTGAAGGCTGCTACGGCCTCTGCGTCCGGACAGTCGACTATCTGTTTTTTCTTTGTTAGGAACCGTGTCCAGAATTGTCTGGCCGATTCCTCTGGCTGCTGAATTATGTGGCTTAAGTCGTCGGCATTCGGTGGTCGCACGTAAGTGCCCTGGAAGTTGTTCGAGGAATGCGGCTTCCAGGTCCTCCCAAGAACCGATTGAGTCTGCTGGCAAGCTGTTAAGCCAATGCCGGGCCGGTCCTTTAAGTTTGAGCGGGAGGTATTTGATGGCGTGTAGATCATCGCCGCGTGCCATGTGGATGTGAAGGAGATAATCCTTGATCCATACCGTCGGATCTGTTGTGCCATCGTATGATTCGATGTTTACGGGTTTGAAACCCTCTGGGATTTTATGATCCATTACTTCATTCGTGAAGCATAGCATGTGTGCGGCGCAACTGTACTGGGCTATATCATGACGCAGCTCGGAAGAGCTATGTCTGTTGTGTTCGGCCCGGCCGGATTTGTTGTATCCGTAGTGAAGATCATCGTCACGTGCCGTAGGGCGCCTGCGCAATCCATAGATCAATCTTGTTTGTCTTGCCTTATCCTCCAGTACGTCTCGCAGGTCTGGCGCATTTTCCCGTGCCTTAGTTGAGCGGCGTCGGGGCATGGCTTGGGTGGAGGGCCGGGAGGCCTCTCTGTCACGGCTGTGTGGTGGCCGGTCTGCCATGTCATGCGCTGGTGATGTAGGTGCTTCCTCCTCTGATCGGGGTAGCGGTCTGCGCTTTGGGTAACTCTTGGAGGGGCGTTCGAGTTCATACTCTTCGGCCGCAAGGACATCAGTCCATCTGTCAGCTAGCAAATCTTGGGCAGCTCTAAGCTGTTGCTGCTTTTTCTTGAGGCTGCTTGCCGTGGCTAAAAGCCTGCGTTTGAAACGCTCTTGTTCGGCAGGGTCTAATGGTATAACGAATTCGTCGTCATCGAGGCTTGCCTCATCTTCGGAGGGAGGCGTATAGTTATCATCCTCGACCTCTCGGTCTGCCGCTCTCTCATGAGGGCTAGCTTCTCCATCTTCCTGTGCCGAATCTTGCTGAGGTGGGTGTTCTTCGGCGCTATCCAGGGTAGTATTATCTCCCGTGCCGGAATCACCATTTTTGCTTTGGCGGGATTTAGAGCGGCGCCGCTGATGCCGGTGCTTTGGCTGTTTCTTGGGGGCGTCATCCCCCCCTGTTCCATCACCATCTCCATCTTTTGGAGTATCCACAATATATATGTCATATGACCAGGTGGCCTTCCAGCGCCCTACAGGTGCTGGTTCCTATTCGTCTCCTACATCATCGTCCATACCGTCGATGTCTTCGGAGCCGAAGTCAAGCATGTCGGTTAAATCATCAACAGTGGCTATGAAGTGGGTGGTGGGTGGGCTTTGAATTTCTTCATCGTCCGTATCCCACCCTTGCTGACCATAATCCGGCCAGGGCTCTCCTGATAAAGAGATAGACTTAAGAGAATTCAGGATGTCGCCAAAAGGCGAGTGCTGAAAGATGTCTGCGGCGGTGAACTCCATTATCGGCGCCCAATCGGGTTCGATCGGCAGGGGCGCGGGGGGTTCGGAGTTCGGAAAGGAGTCTGGATCCTCGGAGTCATGGATCATGCAGAGTGCGGGGCTAGCATTCGGCTCGATCGCCTTTGAGATCGAAGCCCCCGAGGTGACGTCCAACCGCTCATCCTCGATTGGCGTAATAGGCTCTGAGTTAGGGGTCGGAACCAATGCGTGTGCGTCCTCCAGGACACTGTCCAGAGGCAGAGCTAGATCATGCCCCTCGAGATAGTGCGGCGCGCTTGGCCGTGGCTCGAACCCGTCAAAGATCAAGTCTCCACGGATGTCAGCCGTGTAGTTTAAGCTTCCAAACCTGACTTGATGGCCAGGGGCATAGCTTTCGATCTGCTCCAGGTGGCCGAGCGAATTGGCCCGCAGAGCGAAGCCGCCGAAGACGAAGATCTGTCCGGGGAGAAAAGTCTCACCCTGGACCACATCGTTGTTGATGATCAAAGGAGCCATCGGGCCTAAAGGCGACGACACAGAGGAACTCTCAATGTAAGCACCAATGTCGGTGTCAAAACCGGCGGATCTCGGGTAGGGGGTCCCGTGTGCGTCTAGGCCGGATGGTAACAAGAGGCAGGGAACACGATGTTTTACCCAGGTTTGGGCCCTCTTGATGGAGGTAAAACCCTACGTCCTGCTTGATTAATATTGATGATATGGGTAGTATAAGAGTACATCTACCACGAGATCAAGGAGGCTAAATCCTAGAAGCTAGCCTATGGTAAGATTGTTATCTATGGAGTTGATGTCCTACAGACTACAACCCTCCGGTTTATATAGACACCGGATAGGGTTAGGGTTACATAGAGTCGGTTACAATGGTAGGAGATCTTGAATATCCGCATCGCCAAGCTTGCCTTCCACGCCAAGGAAAGGCCAATCCGGACACGGGACGAAGTCTTTAATCTTGTATCTTCATAGTCTAGGAGTCCAGCTGAAGGTATAGTCCAGCTACCCGAACACCCCCTAATCCAGGACTCCCTCACCTAGAAAGGTTCCTCGGCCTGGGCTGGAGCGCGCCGGGCCTTGGAGTTCGTCAAGGCGTGGTATCCAGGGCAGGACCTAGACCGGCTGGCCACACTCCGTGTGGGGACCCCGACTCATAAGTCGAGATCACCAAATGCACGTGTACAGTGATCCCAGAGATCAATGCTCACTGAACACACAGAAGCTGAATAACAAGAGTCTTACATCCATACATAACGTCTTACACAAATTATGACCATTATGGTCAAGTCTTACATTGATAAAGCCTTAAGGGCTGAACATCAAATGAAACACAAGCAGCGGAAATCTTCGTCGATAAGTAGAACCCATGCCATCTGCCTTAACCCTACAATCATTCTGACTAGGAAACGTCCTAGTTCGCATGTTCGTCTCCAAAGAACTCTTCTTCGAACTCCTGTTCTTCCATGCCTGGCCAATTAAATAACCAGTGGCAAGCCAATGAGTACTTTGAATGTACTCGCAAGCAACCCATGTTTTGGTTCAAGGTACAAAAAATGCATGATATAGGTAATTTTTTGCGGAAAGCTAGTTTTGAGTGCAATGACATGTACAACAACTTGTAAGACATGCATCAGGAGAATTCAATTAACCATGAGGACAGGTTACAGATATCAACATAAAAAGAGTGGGCACCAACCCAACTCAATCATGTCAAGTCCTTTGACTTGACCCAAGTAGTTCTCCCCACTTATCCACACACACACACACACGCACACACACACACACACACTGGTTTGTAAACATGTGGACGTAGCCCAAGAGCGGTAACCCAACTGTCCTTGACTGTGGACAGGGCTATTCGAATAGTTTTACACTCTGTAGAGGTTGCACACTTTACCCACAAGATCCGGGGAACTTCCGTGTCATCCACGAACCGCAGTACCTCAAGTACCCGGGGTAAGCACCCGATCACTATCTTTCCCTAGACGACACTAACATGGAGTCCACTCGTTGTTCCGTATCCTCATGATGTACATCATACGAGACTCACTCGAGATCGTAACATCCGAGAGGGGACACAATGGTGTATCCGATGCCCTGTGAAAACAGTCATGGCCGCCCGACCCCATCCCGAGAGAGAGAACCAACTCTCCCCCGTCACTAGTAATGCGGGCTCCAAGCTAGTATCGGCCTTGGTAATCAATAATGCCCTTTCCCACATAAGGGTAGAGTGGTTGCGCATGTAAGGTTGGAATAACAGTCGCAACTTAAAAAATCCATTTTTTCGAAAACAACACACACACTTGCCTCGGTACACCACTTCGTCATCAAGTGGCTACCAAACTCATCATCTCCCTTGGGCATAAGTAGCACCCGACGGGGTTTTCGAAAAGTCCTTTGAAAATACTTTGTCTCCATCACTATGCATATTCCCGTCCCTTTTTGCGTAGCACTACTTTAGCATCCTATCTACTCCCACCGGCATAACCCTCATAAAAAGGTAGGGTCATGCATCATGCAAGTGTCAACGAGAAAAGCAACGAAGGCAAACCACCCCAAGTGGTCACCATTTTATCATGACTCGATGCAAGCAATAGAAGTGCCATATGACATGCATAAAACGGGTTTCTTAGACATGGTCAAAGGGCTGCTTGCCTGGCTCAACAAAGTCTTCTGGGTCTTCAAAGTCTTCTGGTCCAACTCCTCCGTCAGCAACGCAATCTATCGTCGCAAAATAATAAAGAGAAAAATAAGGCAATAATAAAACAGAAAAACCAAAGTGCTCAAAAAAATGTCAACTCATTTTTGTTAAATACTAGGGTGAAAACTAAGAAGGGGAAAATTCCTTGTTTTGGATTTGGAGTAGCAGAATAGGAGAAATGCATTTACAAGGGCATATTTAAATGCTTAAAATCACATTTAAATATTTACTGTGAAGAAAAGGTTGTTGGATTTGAATGAAAGTTGCGCCATTAAATAGGTTGCAATATTTTAGGAATTTAGGAATTTGAATTAATTTATTTGGACATATATTTTATCCTGTGGAATATTTGGAAAAGTGACAGAAAAAGAAAAGGAAAAAGGGCTTTGTGCCTGCTGGGCCAGAACAGCCATAGGGCAGCAGGCCCAGCAAGAGAGGCGGCCCAGCGCACTGGTGCACGCGCGCGCCAGGTTTGAACCTGACAGGCGGGGCCCAGGCGTCAGGACATGAGGCTAACGGACGGGCCCCACGGCCGTCCTCGTCAACCCTGGGTCAGAGAGGGCGGCGAGCTCACCGGCGACGATGCAGGGCATAGCGAGCTTGGACAAGGGCAGGGACGGACTCAGCGTGGCGTCGGCGTTCGGGTGGAGGTGGAACTGGTCGCCGGGGTGGCCTGGTTCGCCGGCGACGAGGTCACGCGGCAGAGGGGCTTCGGGCGTCGATGGTTCCGGCCGTTTCCGGCAGCTACAGAGAGGGGAAACAAGGGGGAAAGGATCAGAGGGCTCCAGGGGTTCCAGATCGAGGCAGAGGAGGAGCGGGGGAGGCCTGTAGCTCGCGAACTCCGGCGAGCCGAAGCGGCGGAGCTCGAGCTCGGGCGGTTATGGAGAGGAACAGGGGGCGCACGGGGATGTTCTTGTGGTGCAGAGAGCGAGTGGTGAGGAGAGGAGGGCTCGGGTAGGCCTTTAAGTAGGCGAGCGGCGAGGTGTCGTGGACCCATGCGCCGGAGAGCTCACGCTCGTCTCTGCAGGGCTTGGGGGAAGAGGGCGTGGTGTCTGGGATGTTCCTGGACGTCGACTACGTCGGGAGGGGACAGAGAGAGGGAGTGGGGAGAGGTCAGAGGTGCGCGCGTGTGAGCCTCGCCATTGGCGCGCTCGGGCGGCCGGTGTTTGCTAGCGCGGAGGCGCGGGGAGGAGGAGAGAGGAGGGGGCCGACCGCGTAGCACGGTGCGGACGCCGAGGCGCATCGGCAGGCGCGCGGGGGAGGCCCGAGGAGGTCGGAGGCGTCGAGCAGAGGGCGGCTACAGTACGGGAGCGCACTGTAGCACGCTCTAGAGCGCCCAAATGGCCGGCATGGCATTTTCTATGCCTTGTGGGCGCGAGCAACCGTGTCCAGTAGCTCAAGGGTGGAGTAGAGAAGTAGGGAGAGGCATTCGATGCTCTGGATGGCCAGTAGGAGAGGAGAGAGGTAGAAGAAGAGGGAGAATGGGCTGTCCAGAGAGAGAAAGAGGTGGTTTCACCCATCTAATAATGGAGCTGTGGATTTTCCATTGTTACTAGAGGTGAAAGGGGACTAGGAGGAGCTGTGGTAAAAAGTTGAGCTCAAGGAGAATAGTTTTAGTGGTCAAAATGGTGATTTTTGAAAAGTGGCAGAAGGTGTTTGATAAAGGTTTTGGCAAGCAAATGATTTCCAATTGCCATGAGACACCACAGGGTGAAATTACACATATAATTAGGGCCTCTCACCAATTTGGAGCTTATTTGGGCAAAGTTGCCAATGCAACTTTTGTAAACCCTAGAAATGAGCAGAAATAGACTTGCGTAGATCTAGTTGAGCATAACACTTCTCCTTGAGGCACTACTTGGTGTAGTGGCCTCATTTGGTCATGTGAACATGCTCACAAAAGTTGGTGTTAAGGGGAGAAAGTTTGTAGTACAAACTTGCTCAAATTAGGTTCTGAACAGAAAGGGTTATGGGGCATTTTGGTGGACCAACATGACCTTGATTGAAGTGAGGCTTTGCAAGATCATCACAATATGCATTTGTGACTTGCTGGATTTTTCTTGGATTTTTATGGAAATATTTCCTGTAGAAATATTTCAAATCCTTGAAATGGGCAGAAATGGTTTTGGAAGTTTTGTCCAATATTTTGAACATGACCATGTGTTGAAACTCTTATATATGGGAAATATATGCCCACTCAGTTTCCCTGATTTTTTTTCAAATATTTTTAAAATAATAAAATAATTTTTTCCCTATTAAAGAACATTTTTGGCCTTTAGAAAAAGCTTTTAAATAAAATAGGAAAATAACTTTTAAAATTATATTTTTGGGGTTTATGGGAATCCTATATCTAATAGGTTTCAAATATACCTTTTGAAATATTTTTCATACCCCAAATCAGGTACTTGCAGTGCAAACCTCAATCCAGGGGTTTTTGGAAAAGTAATTTTTTAAAATACTACTTGGCCAAATTATTTTTGTAAGAAAATACTATATTGTCCTATACACATGGCATGATCATTGGGCAGAAGTTTGGGGCAAGGAGATGAAGTACAGAAGGTGGAGTAGTTGACTTTAAAGAGCACTTGAAAAATCACACAGAGAAAACCAATTCCAAAATAAAAGTAAAATAATGCAAAAGTTTTTGTTGGCCCAACTTTTCTTGCTTTATTAATGCAAATGAAATGTTACAAAATGCAGGGTGTGACACTCCGGTCAGAGGCCCAGCCGGAGCTGGCAGCCGCGGAAGACGCCCTCGTCAAGCGCGCCGTGGCGATCGCCGAGTACACTGACACCAGCATCTTCATTCCCGAGCAGGCTGAAGACGGCGAGGAGGTACCGCCGGAGTGGTTTGGGATGAACCCAGACTACGACAAGGACTCGGCGGAGGTGATCGGCTCTAGCGTCGAGGAGGAAGGCGAGGCGGAGGGCGGAGGCGAGACGGAAGCACCAGAAGACGGAGCGGATGGCCAACCTCAGCTCGACCGCGCCTCCAGCAACGAGCCGCGTGCGACCGAGCCGACTGCCGCCAGAGGCGATCAAGCCGAGACTGCCCAGCCGACCGCCCCAACGCCCGATGCTGCCGTCTCCTCTGACCCTCCGAATCCGTCTGCCGCTTCCTAAGCTGCCTCCTTATCTTCATTTCATCTGCTTTAGTGGTCTTTGAAGAACTTGTTAATTCGCACAATTCCACCCGCGGAGTGTATTTTGAACTTTTGCTTGAAGATTCGGCCAAGGGCCTACGTTATATAAATATTTATCTGAATTCTATCTTTTCTTGCTCATTGCTCTTTTGGCTTTTTCCTTTGGCGCCTTCCCTTAGTTGTCGTCTTGCCAGTCGGCCAGCCGCTCTGCGGACTGCCATTGGATCAAATGCTTGGCTAATTTGGGAAGGCAAGTACTTAGCCATCTTAGAGTTTTTGAGCAAGTTGAAAAAAGGCGGTGAGCCCACTGCTTAATAGTCGGTTTGCGAAAAGAAAAAGGGAATGCTGGAAGCTGGCTTAAGCTATGTTTTATGCTTTGAGTCGTTAGCCATTTTTCATGCGAATGCCCATTCTACCTTACTTCTGCCCACCGTACAGTCGCTCTACGAGCTGCGGCTTCTGATAGGGGATGGCTTAGGCGCCACACACTACTTGTCCGGCTGCAGGAAGCATTTCATAATGCAAGGCGGCAAGTCCCCGGGCCGACCTGTCGAGCCCGGTGCCAAACGGCATAACAAAGAGTAACATACTCGTAGGCATAATTTTTATCATATAGACAAAAGAGGGCAGTCCCCGAGCTCGTCTTGGGGGGCCTGAAGTCTTGGTACTTTAATACAAAAGGTAACGTGGTACATACTGCATCAGCTGTAAAATCTTCGGAGGAGATTTGCATTCCATGGCCGCTCTGTCTCTTTGCCGGAGTCGTCCCTCTTGCGAGCTCGGGGCTTCTGAGTGTCAATCAGGTAGTAGGAGTCGTTGCCCAGCACTTTGCTACTGATGAAAAGGCCTTCCCAAGGCGCCGACAGCTTGTGCTGGCCGGCTGTTCGCTGGATCAGTCGGAGCACAAGGTCGCCCTCTTGGAAAGATCTCGAACCGACCTTCTTGTTGTAGTATTTGCGCAGGCTATGCTGGTAGATGCTGGACCAGCTGAGTGCCAACAGCCGGCCCTCTTCCAGCAGGTCGACGCCATCTTGCCGTGCTTCTTCTGCTTCTTCCTCGGTGTACATGGTGACTTGCGGGGAATAGAACTCTATGTCCGTTGGGATGACGGCTTCAGCACCGTAGAAGAGGAAGAAAGGCGTGAAGCCGGTTGACTTGTTTGGAGTCGCGCGCAGACTCCAGAGCACGGCTGGCAACTCGTCAAGCCAGCAGCCAGCCGAGCGCTCTAGAGGCTCGATCAGTCGGGGCTTGATGCCGGACAGGATGAGGCCATTTGCCCGCTCCACCTGGCCGTTTGACTGTGGATGGGCGACGGATGCTAGGTCCAGTCGGATGCCCAGTGTCGCACAGAAACGGGCCAAGGCGCCTTTGGAAAAATTCGTGACGTTGTCGGTGATGATGCTGTGTGGTATGCCGTACCGAATTGTGATGTCGGAGATGAAAGTTACGGCAGTCGGACCGTTCAGTTTCTTGATTGGCTTCGCTTCTATCCACTTGGTGAACTTGTCCACTGCGACAAGTAAGTGAGTTAGGCCACCTTGTGCCGTCTTGAATGGTCCCACCATGTCTAGACCCCAAACTGCGAAAGGCCAGGCAATGGGGACGGTCTTGAGTGCAGAAGCCGGCTGATGCGGCTTGGAGCGGAACTTCTGGCACCCTTTGCATTTTTGGACCAATTCTTTGGCCTCTTCTAAGGCCGCTGGCCAAAAGAAACCGTGTCGGAAAGCTTTGGCGACGAGTGCTCTTGAAGCCGCATGGTGGCCGCACTCGCCTTGATGGATGTCTTTGAGAATTGCTTGGCCTTGCTCTGGCTCTACGCAGCACTGGTAGACACCAGTGACGCTGCGCCTAACCAGCTCTTTGTTGACTATGGTGTAGGCTGCCGCTCGGCATTGTACTTGCTGAGCTAAAGTCTCATCAGTCGGCAGCTCTTTGCTCACCAGAAATTTGAGGATGGGCCAGGCCCATGAGGGTGCTGCTATTTCTTCGACTGCCAGAACTGCGACTTGGACGAGGGCGGCTGGGCTGGGAGGCGGCGTGTTGGAGTCAACTACCGCTTGCTGGATTAATGAAGTCCCCGGGCCGACTGGCGCGGCTCTTGGGCTGAGTTCTGGAGTCTTCGAGCCCGCCGCCGCAGTCCCCGGGCCGGGTTCTATAGTCCCTGGGTCGGCCTCGACTGTGGCAGCTTTGGAGCCATCTGCCAAAATCCCCGTACCGTCTGCCAGGGCTCTGGAATCGGATCCGACTTCTTCGGGAGGAGCCGGCACGAAGATGGAGTCTAATTATGGTGAAGGTTTGACAGACAGCTTGAGGAGGCGTTGAAGGGAGACGCCGGATGGTATTGCTTGGCGGGTAGAGCCGATTCGTGCCAAGGCGTCTACTTGGTCGTTGTCGTTTCTTGGCACATGGAGGAACTCGCACCCCTCGAAATACCCACTGAGTTGCTGCACGAGGAAACGGTAACTCGCCATGTTTGCATCTTTGGCGTCCCAGTCACCAGACGACTGCTGGACCACTAAGTCCGAGTCGCCATAACACAGGATCCGGCGAATACCGAGTTCTTTGGCAAGCCGGAGCCTGTGAATGAGCGCCTCGTACTCGGCGACATTGTTGGAGGCGGAAAAATGGATTTGCAGTGCGTATTTGAGCTTGTCGCCTTTACGAGAAGTGAGGACAACGCCGGCTCCCAAGCCGGTGCGCATCTTGGAGCCGTCGAAATGCATCCGCCAATGGGTGGAGTCGGGCGCTGGAGGTAGGTACTGGGTCTCGGCCCAGTCGACGAGAAAGTCGGTCAGTACTTGTGACTTGATGGCGGTGCGGGGCTGGTAGTGGATGGTGTAGGGAGCCAGCTCTATGGCCCACTTGGCCACTCGGCCAGAAGCATCTCGGCTTCCGATGATCTCGGCAAGTGGGGCCGTGTAGACCAGAGTGATTGGATGCTCTTGAAAGTAAGGCTTTAATTTCTTGGCGGCAAAGTGCACGCCATAGCACATCTTCTGGTAGTGGGGGTAGTTCTGCTTGGAGGCCGACAGTACTTCCTCAGGTAATATACCGGTCTCTGGACAGGTAGTGCCTTGCCTTCCTCCTTGCGTTCCACTACAATGACCGTGATGACTACCCGGCTGGTGGCGGCAATGTACAGGAGCATAGGTTCCTTAGGAGTCGGAGCCGCCAGAACCGGTGGAGTAGTCAGCATCTTCTTCAACTGGAGAAAAGCTTCGTCCGCTTTGTGGTTCCACTCGAAAAAAGTGGTCTTCTTCATGAGCTGGTATAAGGGGAGAGCTTTCTCGCCCAACCGACTGATGAATCGGCTGATGGACGCCAAGCAGCCGGTGAACTTTTGCACGTCCAGCAGTCGGCTGGGTACCCCCATCCTCTCAATGGCCTTGATCTTTAAAGGGTTGCATTCTATGCCGCGTTCAGAGACCAGGAAGCCAAGGAGTTGGCCGGCCGGTACTCCGAAGACGCACTTCTCGGGGCTGAGCTTGACCTGGAATCGGCGCAGGTTCTCAAAGGTCTCCTTGAGGTCTTCCAGCAGTGTTCCATGCTTTTCCGTCTTCACCACCACATCGTCCACGTAGACGTAGGCGTTTCTCCCGAGTTGCTTGAGGAGGCACTTCTGCATGCAACGCTGAAAGGTGGCGCTGGCATTCCTCAAGCCGAACTTCATGGTGAGGTAGCAGAAGGCTCCAAACGGCATGATGAAGGCGGTCTTCAGTCTGTCAGCCGGGTTCAGCTTGATCTGGTGATATCCTGAATATGCATCCAAAAAACTCAACAGCTCGCATCCGGCTGTGGAGTCTATCACCTGATCAATTCTTGGTAAAGCAAACGGGTCCTTGGGGCAAAGCCATGTTGAGGCTTGTGTAGTCAATACACATTCGCCACTGCTTGTTCTTCTTCAGTACCAGGACCGGATTGGCTTGCCACTCTGGAAAGAACACTTCCATAATGAAGCCGGCTGCTAGGAGTTGGGCTATGTCTTCTCCGACAACCCTTCTCTTTTCTTCTGACAGGCGACGCAAGGGCTGCCTGACCGGCTTTGCATCAGATCGGACATGTAACTTGTGCTCGGCAAATTCCGTCGGTACGCCCGGCATGTCTTTGGGGGACCATGCGAAGATGTCCCGATTCTCACGGAGGAAATCGACGAGCTCGCCTTCCTATTTGCTGTCGAGGTTTGCGCCTACGATAGCGTACCTCTCTGGGTGCTCCGGATCCAAGGGTATCTTCTTTGTCTCCTTGGCCGGCTTGAATGAACCCTCAGCCTCCGACTCCTTTGGATTAGGCGACACCTCTAGCTGCTTGCCGACCATCGCCACAACCCGGTCAAGGAGCAGCTTCTCGGCCGCGATCACCAGGGACTCGGCCAGCCGACTACTCTCAGCCACTTAGGCAGACGACTTCCGGTAGTCGCCGGCTACGGTCAGAATCCCCCTGGAACTGGGCATCTTCATTTTGAGGTAGGCATAGTGGGGGACCAGCATGAACTTGGCCAGGGTGGGTCGGCCAAGTAGTGCATGGTATGGGCTCTCAAGGTCCACCACCTCAAACAAAACTGACTCTCGGCGGAAGTGATCTTTTTCACCAAAGAGGACGTCCTTCAGGATCTTGCTGATTGGTGAGCAGGAAAGCCTAGGAACAATGCCGTGGAACACAGTTCGGCTGTTCTGAAGCTGTCTTTTCTTGATTCCTAATTTCTCCATGGTGTCCTTGTACATGATGTTGATGCTGCTGCCTCCGTCTATCAAAACTCGCGAGAAACGAGCGGCTCGTCTATCCGTGGCAAAGGTGGCATCCAAGACCAAGGCATAAGAGCCCGAACTCGGCATCACCTCTGGGTGATCAGCCCTGCTCCAGCTGATAGGCTTCTCGGACCAGTGCATGAACTCTGGCGTCTCTGATGCTACTGCATTCACCTCTTGTCGCTGCAGCCGCCTCCTGCGTCGATCATCATCCATGCTGGTAAATATCACGTAGGCTCCGTGCTCTTCGGGGTACTCGTCTTGTACTGCGCCGACTGGCCTAACAGCCGGCTGCTGGGGCGGAGGCAGAGGCGGCTGCCCAGCAGGCGGGGGAGGTAGGAGGCCATCTCCTTGGGCAATCCTGGTGAGCCAGTGGCACTTCCGGGTGGTGTGATTCGACGGCTTCGCGCCGCTATGCAACTTGCAAGGACCATCCAGAGTCTGCTCATATGAGAAGGCCGACAACCAGTTGGGCTTGCCACCTTTCTGTCGCTTGGTGGAGGCTGCCCATCCGGCTGCTAGGCTTCAACTGTCGCGACCTACCGGCTGCTGGAAGCCGGCTGTGGGGCCTTGCGCTTGTGGTCGTTCTGCTTTTGCCACCGACTGGCGTCTCCTACTGGAGTTCTTGGAGCGTGAGGGGCCACTTTGCCAGTTGCGCTAACTTGAATCTCCGCCTTCATGGAGGAGTCGGCCGTGGCATACTTGTCTGCTATGATCAGCAGCTTGTCGAGGGTTTCTGGCTCATCGCAGAGGAGCTTGTGCTTGAGGAGGGTGCCTTCTCCACACCCGGAGGTGAAGTACTCGATAGCCTGCACCTCGTGCACGCCCTCGCAGGAGTTCCGAAGCTCGGCCCAACGTGTGAGGTAGTCGCGGGTCGACTCGTTGGGGCCTTGCATGCACAAGGAAAGCTGACAAGGCTTGGGAGCACGCTTGTACGTGCTGGTGAATTGCGGACGAATGCTTCGGTGAAGTCGACCCAACTGTTGATGCTGCGGGGCTTCAGGCTGTTCAGCCATGTCCGGGTCGTGCCCTGGAGCATGAGTGGAACGTATTTTACGGCGACACGCTTGTTGCCGTTTGCTATGTTGACAGTCGTGGAGTAGTCGACCAGCCAGTCCTCCAGCTTCACGGAGCTGGTGTCCTTGGGCGTGTCTCTTGGGAGCGTGAACCCTTTGGGAAAGGGCTCGTCTCGAATGCAGGGCCTGTCGGCGTTCTGGGAACGGGGGTCCCCAGACTTGCCTGCCTGTGGCCTACGGCGTGGCTCAAAGGGGGCCCAGTGCAGCCCATCTTCATCGACACAAGACTCAAGACCCTCGCGAGGGGCCAAGCCTCGCGGGGCGGATGACACGGCGCATCCTCAGGCGCAGCCTCCTCAGGCTGGATCGCGAGGAGGCGGAGAGATCAAGGCAGGGTACCTCGCGAGGTGCCCATGACGCAAGCCATGACGACTCAAGGCACCAGGCGGGCGCCAGTGCGCGCAGTGTCCTTCTTTCCTCTTTGGTGCAAAGAGGGCAAGCGCAGCCACGGAGTACCAAGGCATCAGGCAAAGGTTGCCATTTCGGTGCAACGAGACCAAGACCAGGCGGACTACGAGACGGAGGTCACCATGGAGCCCAGCACGGCGTCACCACAGAGCCTTTGGCAGGCGAAGACCAACTTTAGTCAGGATAAGTGTACTAGATGTTCCCCTTCGAATTGGCCAATTGTTGGCGCCCTTCCCGCTCAAATATTTGGGAAGAGGACCATGGCCTCTATAAATAGGACTAGCCACCCACATAGCAAACGGACGGCCGACAAGTGAGAGCAAAGTAGAGAGAGTGAGTGAGAGAGAGATAGAGAGGTGACTGAACTCCTCCTAGAAGTTCATCACCCCAGCCAAGAACATACCCTCGCGAGGTTGTACTTCCTTGTATTGTTCATCATCATCAGCCCCAGGAGGCAATCCACCAACCACGCACTGGAGTAGGGTATTACACCACAACGGTGGCCCGAACCAGTATAAACCTTGTGTCTCTTGTGCAGTTCTTTCAGTAGTTTAGATCTTTGTGAGACGGGGAGGTAGAAGGCATGATCTCCGCGTGCACCCCACTGTTCGAACCTTAAGGGTCTACCGGAACCCGTGATCCGACATTTGGCACGCCAGGTAGGGGTGCGCCGGAATCTATCTTCCACCACTCCGTTCTCCTCCGACCGTCGTGTCCATGTCCGACGCTCGTCGGGCCCGCGCCGAGCGCCGGGCCGCCGTCGCTTCCCGCATCGCCCAGACGACGCCTGTCAGACGACGCCCTCGTCGTTCCCTGTCGCCCGCCATCAACGCCGCCACCGGCCCGGCGCGGGGCGAGCAGCAAGCGTCGTCTCAGCATCCATCCGTGCGGCAAGACGGCCGCACCGCTACTCCATCGCTCACCCCAGCCGGCTCTTCGTCCCGCGCGCTCCGCGCACCCTTGGAGGCTCGAGCTGCGCTCATCGCGGCAAATGAACTCCTGCGCTACCGCCCCGTCGACGATGTCTACGAGGAGTGGCTCGACCGCATCGCCGAGCTCATCCGCGCCGCAGGGGGCTCTCCTGCGCCGTCCGCTCCGCTGCGCTGCACCCCGCCCCGCGCGGGCAATGAAGCTCCGGGGGCGTACCAGCCGCCTCCTCTCCAAGAAGACGCCATGGCTCCAAGGCGCGTGGCCCCTGGGCGGAACCCACTCCGCCAGGTGCCAGCACAGCAAGAATGGAGCTGCCAAGAAGTCCCTCGCCCGCAAGAAGCTGCCCGGACGCTCCCTGCTCTGGCACACTGCGACCCTACTCCAGCTCCGGCACACCAAGACCCCGCTCTGCTCCTAGCTGCAGCGCGTGGGGACCCTCAAGGCCAAGCTCTCCCTCAACCGAAGCCTCCCGTAGCCACCGCAGGCTGCCGCGCCTACACCACCGAGCTGCGCAGCGTCGCGTGGCCCGGCAAGTTCAAGCCAGACCTGCCTCCTCGCTATGACGGCACAACTGATCCCGCAGAGTTCCTCCAGCTCTATGAGCTGGGCATCGAGGCTGCCAGCGGGGATGAAAAGGTCATGGCGAACTGGTTCCCCATGGCGCTCAAGGAAGGAGCTCGCACCTGGCTCCTGAATCTGGCTCCAGGCATGATCTCTTCCTGGGACCAGATGCGCACTCGCTTCATCGCCAACTTCCAAGGTACTCGCGACCGGCCACCCGTCGTGAGCGACATGCGCCGCATCAAGCAACAACCTCGGGAGACCCTGCAAAAGTACATCCAGCGCTTCAACAGTGCGCGCCTCAGGATCCCCAAGGTGTCCGAGGAAGCCATCATCTCGGCCTTCTCCGATGGCGTGCGCGACGTCAAGATGAAGGAGGAGCTGGCGATGCATGAAGACCTCTGCACCTCCCTGGAGCTGTTCAACTTGGCGAACAAGTGCGCCAGGGCTGAGGAGGGACGTCTCTCCCTCCTCGAGTTGCCTGCCACGGACCCAGAAGAGAAGAAGCCCAAGGCCAAGGACGTGAAGCGCAAGGGGGCTGCCGTACTCGCAGCAGAACCAGACACCAAGCGGGGCAAGGATCTGCCCGAATCCTCCAGGGGCAGCCGGTACTATGTGTACCACGACCTCCACACCCACAACACCAACGAATGTCAAGAACTCCGCGCCGTGCGAGAAGGAAGGATCGGTCGTCGCCCTGACCGTGCTGACCGGGGCTATGGCCGAGGAGGAGGAAGAAACCCAGGACGCTGGGAAGATCGCAGCCCACGCCAGGGGTGGCGCGATCAACCTCGAAGGACCGCTGGCGGGACCTGCCTCGCGAGGGGGACTGGAGGGATCAGCCTCGTGAGGATCGCCCTCATGGCAACGCAGGCCTACCTCCGCTGCCGCCTCAGCCAAGGAGGAACGAAGACCGCCATCAAGACGAGGGGGCTGGGGGCTTCCAACAGCCGCGCGCAATCGCCTGCATCCTGGGCGGAGCTCAAGCCCCAACCTCTCAACGTATCTTCAAGCAGTTTGCCCACGAAGTGAATGCAGTTCTCCCCAAGCTCGAAGCAACGCGCCCCCTCAGGTGGTCGGCATGCGCCATCACGTTCAGCTCAGCAGACCAGCTCAAGTGCACGGCCACGGCCGTAGTCCTCCCGATGCTTTGCTCCCCAGTCATCAGCAACGTGCTGGTCACCAGGACCCTCATCGATGGAGGGGCAGGGCTCAACGTCCTGTCCGTGGAAACATTCAACAATCTCCAAGTGCCCTACGACCAGCTTCAGCCAACCAAGCCTTTCTCCGGAGTCACCGACGGTTCCACAGTCCCGATCGGGCAGGTCCGCCTCCCTGTCACCTTCGGGGCCCATAGCAACTACCGCACCGAGCTCATCGACTTCGACGTCACCCACATCCGCATGCCGTACAACGCCATCCTCGGGTACCCAGTGCTGGCCAAGTTCATGGCCGTGACTCACCACGGCTACAACGTCCTCAAGATGCCAGGAAGTGGCGGCGTCATCATGGTGCCCTGTGAAGAGAAGGATGCAGTGTGTTCCCTGGAGCGAGCCTTTCAGGCCGCGTCGCTAGAAGACCCAGATCGCGGAAGTAGGAGGCTTCCTAAGACCACCCCCAAGAAGAAGAAGATGTCGTTAGGCTCAGCCCCTCAGGAGGCAGGCCCTTCAGGGCCCGCATCCGCCAAGGGGGAACCCCCTTCCATCACATAGGAAAGCGTGCCCGACGCCCTCCTCAGGCAGGGCTCGGGGGCTCTCACCTGGAGGGCCACCGACCTAGCCAGGGTCACGAGGGAGGCGCTTGGGCACCATGTGGAGGCGTGCTTCGAGGCACGTTTTCCTCGAGAAGGAGCCAGGCAAGGAAGGTCAGACCAGCAGGAGTTCGTTAACAAGGCCATTCAAGAACTACAGGAGTCAAGGATCATGAGAGGGTGCCGCTGTCTACCAGATGTGGCTCCACATCCAGGCGAGGATGGTGGGCTGCGCGTCTGCATAAACATACCAGGGCTCAATCAGATAGCCACGATGGAGCGTCTCTGGCTATAACGCCCCGAGACCGATGCTCGAGAAGACTTCCTTATGTTCCGGGTTTCTCCGTGTGTTTTCTTTTGTGCCTTCTCTTTTATTTATTTATTTTGCATTGTATCATGTTATCATATCATCATGTCATAATCTTTTGCATCTCAACTAAATAAATTGCATGGATCTTCGGTCCACTTAAATCGAGGGAACTCACATGGTGATTTCTCTTTATAACCTATCCTCCCGATAGTAGGGAGCTATATTCAATATTTCTTTAATTTGTTATTCACCATCACACACGTGCAAAATAATTCTCATACCTTTTTTCCTTCTCAACTCTTGGTCTCTAACTTTGTCATATATCTTTTCTTCATTTTCCGGAGCTCCACCTAAATTCTCAACATTTTTGGGCACTTCAAAACCCAAGTCCCAGTTCAAACCATTTGAATTAAATTCAAATGAGTTTGAATTTAAATCTTGCAATCTTGCCACTCCAATTTGCTTGGAACGAGCACTTTTTCGTGAGTCCAGGAAAATTAAACCCTTTCCCAAATTCCTTCCCTAATCCTTACTTTTCTCTCTTTTGCTTCCTTCCTTTTTTTTCTTTTTTTCTCTTCTCTCCTCTGTTTTGAGTAGAGAGGTCACGGGGGAGAAGAGAGCCCAGCCAGGCAGGCCCATCTGCGCCATCGCGCCTCCCTCTCCACTGGGCCTCCCTAGGCCAATTCCCGCGCCGGCCCAACTTCCCTCCTAACCCTAGCCCCGACCGTATCCTTCTCCCGATCTCATCTTCCCTCGTCTCCCTCCTCTCGCCGCCAAGAGCCCTGCGCCAGATTCCTCATCTCCCCTCGAACCCCTTCTCCCGATCCACCCTTCTGCCCAATCCCCGCAGCCCCCCTCGCTCGATCAAGAGCACCCCAGCGCCGCCCTCGTCGCCGCTTGCTCCGGCGATTAGCTCCACCGCGCCAAGACCCTGGAGCCGCACGCCCGCTGCCCCTTGCGTCGTCCGCGCCGGCGACCAGCAGCAGGTTGCTGCTCCGCGCTGCCCCCATCTGCCATGGCCTCCCTTCGCCAGCGCTGCGCCTCCGTCGCCCGGCGAGCTCCGCCACCAGCTGGTCCCTCCATCGCGCCTCCCTGCTTCGTCCGACCGCCGTGTCACCATGCTCCAGCGCTGCTTCGAGCTCGTCATCCCCGACCTCCTCCGTTCAGGATATCGTAGTTCCTCGTTGTCCCGTTGCCGGAGTTCACGCCCAAGGTCTACTGCAACCTCACCTTGGGCCATGCTGTTGCCTTCCTGTACTGCTGTCGCTGGACTCCAAGACCACCGCAACACCTGAACATCGTCTCATTGTTTGCTGCCCGCCTCCCGTCGTTTTCGCCAAGTACCACAAGTTCCTGAGGGATGCGCCAAGTTCCCCAGCGAGACCCATTTTCGTCAAGTTCGACTACACGGCTAAGACCTCGGAGTTGGACCGCAAGCGCCAAGTACCCCACCAGCAAGACCACACGGATGCCCGAACGATTCGTTAAGACCGACAAGAATGACTTCGTGGACCGACGAGTACCACGACGACCGTTGTATGCCAAGTACCTCTCCGAAAAACGAACATGTACCACTACGTCGGGAGGTATCGGATCCGTCAAGTCCAACCACGAATGGGTACAACTATCGGCGACCCCGAACGACTACGAAACGTGAACCTCTACCGTCGACCCTAGAGCATGCGAGATCGACTACTTCCACTACCGCCGTCGCGAGAACGCCTACTTCCTCTACGAACCCGAACCCCTCCGAGTATGCTCCCTTGGAAGGTATAACCCCGGGACGACCGCCGTGAATGAATGCATGTGTGATGTATGAAATGCTCGTGTTTGCTCCATGTCGGAGTTGTTCGGTGCACGTTGCCCCTCTTTTGCCTTGCCACCATCTTGTGGGAACCCGGTATCCGGGATCACCCCACCTCCTATCGCGTGTTACGCCCCCGTCACTTTTCCTTTTGCGCCGGTATCTCCGCGAGTTACCGGAACCGATACATTGCCGTGGCATCATTTTCGGATTCGTTGTCGTGGCACCCCCCTTTTTTCGTTCCGCCACGATGACAAATGCTTCATAATATGCTCTTGTTAACATTTTCTTAAAAATTGCATAAACTTGTACTTGACATCCGCATCATGATAACAACAATTAAAATGTCTAAAATGATGTTTGTTTAAATTTGCTCCCATGCCATGCTAAAATGATTTAATTCATAACTAAATAACCGTAACTCCGATTTTAATAAACTTTATATGTAAATGGGGTAGAATTTTGCCTAGTTTATCATGGTGGCATCACTTTGCATGTTAAACAACTCTAAAATTGTGTTTAGGACAGATCAGGACCAAACCTAATATTTGCACATGAGGAGTTTCCGGATTTGTTGTTTGTTGTTCCCGGCCTCATTTAAACTTGCCTAGATAGGTAGTTTTGTTGTGCTTCACCTCTTGCCATGTTAATCAACATTTAATATTGTTGGGTACCTAACCGAGAGTGAACTAAATAAGCCATGTGGTGTTTCGTCAATATGCAACTCGTTGCATATTGATCTCCACTTAATTTGTAGGATTGTTTGTGCTCCTTGCCATGCCATGCATATTTAAACCGGACATGCATCATACTCGATTGTGCATCATGCCATGTTGATGTCGTGGTTGTTTACTATGTTGTGTGCTTCTTTTCCGGTGATTGCTTCTTCGGGTTGGTTCCGATAACGTCGAGTTTGTGAGGACCCGTTCGTCTACGTTCGTTTGTCTTCTTCATGGACTCGTTCTTCTTCCTTGCGGGATTTCAGGCAAGATGATCATACCCTCGAAATCACTACTATCTTTGCTATGCTAGTTTGCTCGCTCTTTGCTATGCCAATGCTACGATGCCTACCACTTGCTTGTCAGCCTCCCAAATAACCATGTTCAGCCTCTAACCCACCATTGTCCTAGCAAACCATTGATTGGCTATGTTACCGCTTTGCTCAGCCCCTCTTATAGCGTTGTTAGTTGCAGGTGAAGATTGAAGTTTGTTCCTTGTTGGAACATAGAGATATTTTTCCTTGTTAGAACATGTTTACTTGTTGGGATATCACTATATATCTTATTTAATTAATGCATCTATACACTTGGTAAAGGGTGGAAGGCTCGGCCTTATGCATGGTGTTTTGTTCCACTCTTGCCGCCCTAGTTTCCGTCATATCGGTGTTATGTTCCTGGATTTTGCGTCCCTTACGCGGTTGGGCTATAATGGGAACCCCTTGACAGTTCGCCTTAAGTAAAGCTTTTCCAGCAATGCCCAACATTGGTTTTACCATTTGCCACCTAGCCTTTTTTTCCCTTGGGGGTCGCGCGCCCAAGGGTCATCTTATTTTAACCCCCCCCCCCCCCCCCGGGGCCAGTGCTTCTCTAAGTGTTGGTCCAACTGAGCGATGTCCGAGGCTACCAGGGGCAACTCTGGGTTGGCTTACCCGACGTCTTGCTCATCTGGTGTGCCCTGAGAAAGAGATATGTGCAGCTCCTATCGGGATTTGTCGACACATCTGGGTGGTGTTGCTGGTTTAGTTTTACCCTGTCGAAATGTCTTGTTGTACTGGGATACCGAGTCTGATCGGAATGTCTCGGGTGGAGGTCTATTCCTTCGTTGACCGTGAGAGCTTGTCGTGGGCTAAGTTAGGACACCCCTGCAGGGATTTGATCTTTCGAAAGCCGTGCCCGCGGTTATGGGCAGATGGGAATTTGTTAACGTCCGGTTGTAGAAAACCTGAAGTTGACCTTAATTAAAATGAATCAACCGCATGTGTAACCGTGATGGTCTCTTTCCGGCGGAGTCCGGGAAGTGAACACGGTTGTTCGAGTTATGCTTGACGTAGGTAGGCCAGGATCACTTCTTGATCATACTTTTATCGACCGTGCTTTGCCTTCTCTTCTCGCTCTCATTTGCGAATAGGTTAGCCACCATATATGCTAGTCGCTTGCTGCAGCTCCACCTCATACCTTTACCTTACCCATAAGCTTAAATAGTCTTGATCGCGAGGGTGCGAGATTGCTGAGTCCCCGTGGCTCACAGATACTTCCAAAACCAGTTTGCAGGTGCCGATGAGTCCGTGCAGATGACGCAACCAAACTCAGGAGGAGCTCGATGAAGATCTTGTCCTTTGTGTTGTTTCGTTCTAGTAGATCAGTAGTGGAGCCCAGTTGGGGTCGATCAGGGACCTTTGTCGCATTTGGGGTTCTTCTTTTATTTTGGTTTCGTAGTCGGACCCTGAGTGTATTTGATTGATGTAATGCTTTATTCATGTAATTTTGTGAAGTGGCGATTGTAAGCCAACTATGTACCTCTTATTCCTTATTATATTACATGGGTTGTGTGAAGATTACCTCACTTGCGACATTGCCTTCAATGCGATTATGCCTCTAAGTCGTGCCTCGACACGTGGGAGATATAGTCGCATCGAGGGTGTTACAAGTTGGTAATCAGAGCCTTCCCCGACCTTAGGAGCCCCACTGATTGATCGTTTTTAGCGGCCTAGTTGTGTCTAGAAAAATGTTTTGAGTCCTTAGGAATTATATATCGGAGAGCTTAGGAATTCTTTTTACTCCCCAGTCTCCTCATCGCTCTAGTAAGGCATCCTGACGTAGAGTTTTGTCTCTTCTCTTCTCAAATTTCACTAAAAAAATTTTAGGATCACGCGAGTATCTTGGTTTTGTTCCGATGACTTATGATGAGAATACTGTCTTGGTGCCTCCTGTCAGGGGTTTAGTGGAAGTGTCCCGGGGAGTTGAGCTCTGAGGTGTTGTCATCATAATTTTATCGTTGCAATTCTAGTATACTTGAGATATGTGCACGACATCAAAAATCTCCTTTATGCAGTTCGTTGGTGAGATAACCTCGACGCCACCCAGTACTAGAGCGGGAGTTCGGGAGTATCACCATAACTTGTATAATGGATGCTTTTCAAAGGTTGAGGTAGATGATTTCCGAAGGTTTCTTGGTTATGTGTTGAAGGATGGATACAGCTGGATGTAGGATTTGCTAGTTTGGGTGAGATATTATGCTTCCCCTGTATCCCCAACACCTGATTGCATAACCGGAAAGTTTCGAGAGTCTCATAGGTGGGAATTCAAGTAGCTCTTAGGATATCTTTCCGACAGATGTGTGATACGGAATTGGGGTTCGACGTCTAGTGGTTCGCCTATTCACGGTCAATTTTACAGTGGTCTCGTTGTGTCTTAAAGAGTCCTTGGCTATGCTGACTCAGAGACGCTTCGTATGTCATGTGCACTGCCTTGTACATGATGGTGCTGTAAGATCGAGCCCGTGTAGGTCCCACCACGAAAACTTCGGATGAAATCTCTATCATATGTTTGTTCTGGCTTATTTCGCAAGCCAATCCTTTGTTTTTGTTTTGAGTTGTGGTATTCGAGTTGCTTCAAAGTCGAATGTTGATTCCATACCTTCTCTAATGGTGTTCTCATACTTCTATGTGAATACTAATCCCTCTTGATCATCGAGTTTGTGTTGTCAATCCTTTTCAACCGGCGTGTTTCTCTTAAAGTGGATCCGATCATTTCAACTCCCGCAAGATCAAATATCAGTTTCTTCTGAATGGTGTTTGTTTCATCAGTCTCCAAGTTGCCTTTGTTTTTTTTCCCGCCCTCCCTCCCTTGTTTTTCTTCAAGGACTCGGATTTCTTAATCGAGTATAAATCTTATTGATGGGAAGCCTCTCCATTCTTTTCCTTCAATATTCTTATCCGGTGATTCTCATGAAGATTCTAACGGAGTCTCAAGATCATTATTGTTCGTTCTCTTTCTTCTCCGGTGGTTTCAAGTCAAGCATTGTTGATGTTACCCTTTCCTCATTTCAATGTCGTTCCATACCGGTGCACCTCTTAATAATTAATTTCTTGCTATTCATTGTTCCGGAGTGCTCAAGATATCTCGAAGATTAGTGTATCCACTCTTCTTTCATTCAAGCTTTTTCGAGGATGTTATATCATTCAAGCCTTTTTAATTCAACCGGTGCAACCTCTCTTTTAAATCATTTCAACGGTGTATCTTTTCAGTGGGCCCTAACCCACAGGTCTTTTTCCAGGATCTTACCTGACTCTTCTTATTTTCCCGGAGGTATTCTCAAATTCTTTTTGAAGTTTGACGTAAGTATGAGTTATCATCAGTCATATGTATTTTACCAAAGATCTGTCGAATTCTTTTCATCGTTGGTTCAAATTTTCCATTCTTCTTTATTCCGGAGTATCTTAACAATTTGGTGGTGTTTATCATCGTAATTCTCATATTTTGAAGACCGAAGAAGAGTTTCTCTATAATCTTGCTCCATTCTTTCAAGATTCGTGATTCTAGCTTGTTGCCATCCTCTCATAATTATTTTTCGATTGTGAGAATTCCTTTCACCCATCCGGAGCAATTCAAGAGTCTTTTCAGTTGTTATCCGGAGTCCATCATCTAAGATTTATTCATTCTCAGCTTTCAGTTATCGTTCTCCTAATCTTACCGGTGCTTCGCTCAAGTGATCTCTAATCGGCTCGTGATCTATTCGTCCTCTTGTATCTAAATTTTCCCAAGCATCTTCGTTCATTTTATAATTCTTCCGGTGTTTCTTTATTTTTCCTTTGGTCATTTTAATTCTCATGGTGGTTCATTCAAGAGTTCTCGTCATTCGTTGTCATATTAATTCATTCGTTGTTTCGATTCCACCGGTGTTTCGTTGAAGACGTTCTCAAGTTTATGTATATCTCTCTTAATCCTTGATACGAGGATAAGTAATATGCCAAATCCGTTGATTGTCATCAATTTAAATGGTGAAGGATAAGCATAACATAATTCTTATTCTTGTTCCATCCAAGTGATTAATTCCTTTTTTCCGGATTGCTTCATCATATCATATTCTCAGTTCGAGATGCTTTATCTTTCCTTTCCCGGAGTTCCAAGCTCTAATTGCCACGGAGATCCATCTAATCATTGCAAGGATTCACCTTGTGTTTTCAATTTCTCTTTCTTTTCATTCCTTTGTTTACCGGAGTTCTTCATGAAGGTTCTACATGATGGTTCATCAAGGATTTAATTCCTTCTCGAAGTGTTCATCGAGATTCTTTTCAAAGGAGCTCAAGCTTTCTTCATCTTGCTATCCGGAGTACAATTTCTTTCTACCGTATCTTCGGAGGTGGTTTTACATCATTCTTGATAATTTGAGTTCATTTTTCATGATTCACATGTTGTCAAGAATGAGATATTTTAAATCCATCAATCTCGTCATGGATTTATCTTGGGTTATACTTCACCTAAATCCTTCCCTAAGGATTGTTGCGATAATTGTGCTCGTACATTATCCAAGTTCTTCATATATCCTCCTGGTGATATAGTTTCTCGCCTACTTGTTCATATCAATACAATTCTTTTCCCGTGAGTGGCAGGTTATCACCTCTACTCTCGAGATGTTTTTCTATAAGCCCACTACAAGCTTATTCTTTTGTTGTTGATTTTTCCAACAACTCCGTTCTAGCATTTGTTGTAACCGTGCTCTCTCAAGATCTTGTTTTCCCTTTGTTCCGGAGGCTTGTGATGTTGCTCTCTTCAACCCATCTTCTTGGTTTGTCATGATAGTATTCTTTTCTTTGCTCATCCATTCAACCGGAGTGTCGTGTTTTCTTTCAAGCTTTCTCATCTCATCAAATTTTGGCATCCCTTCTCAACCGGAGTACTGTGCCCTTTTGCTCATGTTCTTTTCGCCTTATCAAGTCTTGCATCTCTTTTCAACAGGAGTGCTGTCTGAATTTGTTCTTCCTTGTTCCTCTTTTCTAACGGAGTGCTTTCGACTTTGTTCTCCTTCGTTATATTATATTCTCGAATTTGTTCAACCTCTTCAAGGTTTGTGGTTTCACTCGTTTGTCAATGAAGCAACTTAGTTTTACCTCTTCTCTTTCTCTTCCGTTTTCCCTCCGGTGCCATTCTAGATCTCGGGACGAGATCCTCTCGTAGTGGTGGAGTGTTGTAACGCCCCGAGACCGATGCTCGAGAAGACTTCCTTATGTTCCGGGTTTCTCCGTGTGTTTTCTTTTGTGCCTTCTCTTTTATTTATTTATTTTGCATTGCATCATGTTATCATATCATCATGTCATAATCTTTTGCATCTCAACTAAATAAATTGCATGGATCTACGGTCCATTTAAATCGAGGGAACTCACATGGTGATTTCTCTTTATAACCTATCCTCCCGATAGTAGGGAGCTATATTCAATATTTCTTTAATTTGTTATTCACCATAACACACGTGCAAAATAATTCTCATACCTTTTTTCCTTCTCAACTCTTGGTCTCTAACTTTGTCATATATCTTTTCTTCATTTTCCGGAGCTCCACCTAAATTCTCAACATTTTTGGGCACTTCAAAACCCAAGTCCCAGTTCAAACCATTTGAATTAAATTCAAATGAGTTTGAATTTAAATCTTGCAATCTTGCCACTCCAATTTGCTTGGAACGAGCACTTTTTCGTGAGTCCAGGAAAATTAAACCCTTTCCCAAATTCCTTCCCTAATCCTTACTTTTCTCTCTTTTGCTTCCTTCCTTTTTTTTCTTTTTTTTCTCTTCTCTCCTCTGTTTTGAGTAGAGAGGTCACGAGGGAGAAGAGAGCCCAGCCAGGCAGGCCCATCTGCGCCATGGCACCTCCCTCTCCACTGGGCCTCCCTAGGCCAATTCCCGCGCCGGCCCAACTTCCCTCCTAACCCTAGCCCCGACCGTATCCTTCTCCCGATCTCATCTTCCCTCGTCTCCCTCCTCTCGCCGCCAAGAGCCCTGCGCCCGATTCCTCATCTCCCCTCGAACCCCTTCTCCCGATCCACCCTTCTGCCCAATCCCCGCAGCCCCCCTCGCTCGATCAAGAGCACCCCAGCGCCGCCCTCGTCGCCGCTTGCTCCGGCGATTAGCTCCACCGCGCCAAGTCCCTAGAGCCGCACGCCCGCTGCCCCTTGTGTCGTCCGCGCCGGCGACCAGCAGCAGGTTGCTGTTCCATGCCGCCCCCATCTGCCATGGCCTCCCTTCGCCAGCGCTGCGCCTCCGTCACCCGGCGAGCTCCGCAACCAGCCGGTCCCTCCATCGCGCCTCCCTGCTTCGTCCGACCGCCGTGTCACCATGCTCCAGCGCTGCTTCGAGCTCGTCATCCCCGACCTCCTCCGTTCAGGATATCGTAGTTCCTCGTCGTCCCGTTGCCGGAGTTCACGCCCAAGGTCTACTGCAACCTCACCTTGGGCCATGCTGTTGCCTTCCTGTACTGCTGTCGCTGGACTCCAAGACCACCGCAACACCTGAACATCGTCTCATTGTTCGCTGCACGCCTCCCGTCGTTTTCGCCATGTACCACAAGTTCCTGATGGATGCGCCAAGTTCCCCAGCGAGACCCATTTTCGTCAAGTTCGACTACACGGCTAAGACCTCGGAGTTGGACCGCAAGCGCCAAGTACCCCACCGGCAAGACCACACGGATGCCCGAACGATTTGTTAAGACCGACAAGAACGACTTCATGGACCGACGAGTACCACGACGACCGTTGTACTATGCCAAGTACCTCTCCGAAAAACGAACATGTACCACTACGCCCGGAGGTATCGGATCCATCAAGTCCAACCACGAATGGGTACAACTATCGGCGACCCCGAATGACTACGAAACGTGAACGTCTACCGTCGACCCTAGAGCATGCGAGATCGACTACTTCCACTACCGCCGTCGCGAGAACGCCTACTTCCTCTACGAACCCGAACCCCTCCGAGTATGCTCCCTTGGAAGGTATAACCCCGGGACGACCGCCGTGAATGAATGCATGTGTGATGTATGAAATGCTCGTGTTTGCTCCGTGTCGGAGTTGTTCGGTGCACGTTGCCCCTCTTTTGCCTTGCCACCATCTTGTGGGAACCCGGTATCCGGGATCACCCCACCTCCTATCGCGTGTTACGCCCCCGTCACTTTTCCTTTTGCGCCGGTATCTCCGCGAGTTACCGGAACCGATACGTTGCCGTGGCATCATTTTCGGATTCGTTGCCGTGGCACCCCCCTTTTTTCGTTTCGCCACGATGACAAATGCTTCATTATATGCTCTTGTTAACATTTTCCTAAAAATTGCATAAACTTGTACTTGACATCCGCATCATGATAACAACAATTAAAATGTCTAAAATGATGTTTGTTTAAATTTGCTCCCATGCCATGCTAAAATGATTTAATTCATAACTAAATAACCGTAACTCCGATTTTAATAAACTTTATATGTAAATGGGGTAGAATTTTGCCTAGTTTATCATGGTGGCATCACTTTGCATGTTAAACAACTCTAAAATTGTGTTTAGGACAGATCAGGACCAAACCTAATATTTGCACATGAGGAGTTTCCGGATTTGTTGTTTGTTGTTCCCGGCCTCATTTAAACTTGCCTAGATAGGTAGTTTTGTTGTGCTTCACCTCTTGCCATGTTAATCAACATTTAATATTGTTGGGTACCTAACCGAGAGTGAACTAAATAAGCCATGTGGTGTTTCGTCAATATGCAACTCGTTGCATATTGATCTCCACTTAATTTGTAGGATTGTTTGTGCTCCTTGCCATGCCATGCATATTTAAACCGGACATGCATCATACTCGATTGTGCATCATGCCATGTTGATGTCATGGTTGTTTACTATGTTGTGTGCTTTTTTTCCGGTGATTGCTTCTTCGGGTTGGTTCCGATAACATCGAGTTTGTGAGGACCCGTTCGTCTACGTTCGTTTGTCTTCTTCATGGACTCGTTCTTCTTCCTTGCGGGATTTCAGGCAAGATGATCATACCCTCGAAATCACTACTATCTTTGCTATGCTAGTTTGCTCGCTCTTTGCTATGCCAATGCAACGATGCCTACCACTTGCATGTCAGCCTCCCAAATTGCCATGTTCAGCCTCTAACCCACCATTGTCCTAGCAAACCGTTGATTGGCTATGTTACCGCTTTGCTCAGCCCCTCTTATAGCATTGTTAGTTGCAGGTGAAGATTGAAGTTTGTTCGTTGTTGGAACATAGAGATATTGTTCCTTGTTGGAACATGTTTACTTGTTGGGATATCACTATATATCCTATTTAATTAATGCATCTATACACTTGGTAAAGGGTGCAAGGCTCGGCCTTGTGCCTGGTGTTTTGTTCCACTCTTGCCGCCCTAGTTTCCGTCATATCGGTGTTATGTTCCTGGATTTTGCGTCCCTTATGCGGTTGGGCTATAATGGGAACCCCTTGACAGTTCTCCTTAAGTAAAGCTTTTCCAGCAATGCCCAACATTGGTTTTACCATTTGCCACCTAGCCTTTTTTTCCCTTGGGGGTCGCGTGCCCAAGGGTCATCTTATTTTAACCCCCCGGGCTAGTGCTTCTCTAAGTGTTGGTCCAACTCAGCGATGTCCGAGGCTACCAGGGGCAACTCTGGGCTGGCTTACCCGACGTCTTGCTCATCCGGTGTGTCCTGAGAAAGAGATATGTGCAGCTCCTATCGGGATTTGTCGGCACATCTGGGTGGTGTTGCTGGTTTAGTTTTACCCTGTCGAAATGTCTTGTTGTACTGGGATACCGAGTCTGATCAGAATGTCTCGGGTGGAGGTCTATTCCTTCATTGACCGTGAGAGCTTGTCGTGGGCTAAGTTGGGACACCCCTGCAGGGATTTGATCTTTCGAAAGTCGTGCCCGCAGTTATGGGCAGATGGGAATTTGTTAACGTCCGGTTGTAGAAAACCTAAAGTTGACCTTAATTAAAATGAATCAACCGTGTGTGTAACCGTGATGGTCTCTTTCCGGCGGAGTCTGGGAAGTGAACACGGTTGTTGGAGTTATGCTTGACGTAGGTAGGCCAGGATCACTTCTTGATCATACTTTTATCGACCGTGCTTTGCCTTCTCTTCTCGCTCTCATTTGCGAATAGGTTAGCCACCATATATGCTAGTCGCTTGCTGCAGCTCCACCTCATACCTTTACCTTACCCATAAGCTTAAATAGTCTTGATCGCGAGGGTGCGAGATTGCTGAGTCCCCGTGGCTCACAGATACTTCCAAAACCAGTTTGCAGGTGCCGATGAGTCCGTGTAGATGACGCAACCAAGCTCAGGAGGAGCTCAATGAAGATCTTGTCCTTTGTGTTGTTTCGTTCTAGTAGATCAGTAGTGGAGCCCAGTTGGGGTCGATCGGGGACCTTTGTCGCATTTGGGGTTCTTCTTTTATTTTGGTTCCGTAGTCGGACCCTGAGTGTATTTGATTGATGTAATGCTTTATTCATGTAATTGTGTGAAGTGGCGATTGTAAGCCAACTATGTACCTCTTATTCCTTATTATATTACATGGGTTGTGTGAAGATTACCTCACTTGCGACATTGCCTTCAATGCGATTATGCCTCTAGGTCGTGCCTCGACACGTGGGAGATATAGTCACATCGAGGGTGTTACACTGGCCCTCGCAAGTGGGGCGCTGCGGGGGTCCACCTCACAGCTATGTTCGCATGCCTTACGGCCTGCCGAGCATGGCTGCGGCGCACCAGCGGCTCATGAGGGGCATCATGGAGGCTCAGGGAGACAGGCGTTCCACGGCCCTGGCGGAGATGAAGATAGCTCGCGAGGAGCCACCAGTGCCTCCCGAGCCACCCGAGGCCCCGGGGCCTGGGGGCTCGTGAGGATCGGCTTCCGCAGCCCACCGAGTCCGCTGCACCAATGCCACTTTGCCGATGACATCCTCAGGTGACATCTTTCAAGCTTCATTCCCAGCTGGGAGCGCCCTCCCAGGGTTGCATCACTCCCAGGCCGCGTGGGTCCGTCCCTGCGGCATGTATCCCCTTTTATTTTTCGGTCGTTAATTTGCCTTGTTGGGGGCGCCCCTCGGGCTGCATCATCCCCAAGCCACTCGGGCTAGGCCCAGCGGCGTGTATCTCCCTCGCATTTATTTCCAACTATTCATTCGCCTATCACGCTTGATTGCTTGATGCCTGTCCGCGGCATCCCTTCTTCTCCATGTCGGCCACTTGCACGTTAAAGGGGGGTGCCTGAGCATCGCGACTCAGGGCTCTTACTGGCTCTCCAGCCCTCACCCTCTGGCCTTGTCCACGGCATCGCGACCTGGCATACCAGCGACGGATGAGACAAGCTCGAGGGCCGGGACCCGAGGACGTAGAGTACCGGCATCTAACCAAATTTTGTAGGGACACATCTCAAGATACGGCCCAGTGCCAGGCGCAACCCGCCTAGAGGTAGGGCCTCGTGAGTCCCACGCTGGCTCACGGGTGCCCTGATACACCTCACCTGCTCCAACCAGCGAGCTCTTGAGCGACTAACGATCGACTGATGACTGTCATGGCAACCCCATCTTCTTTCTATGATGAATCTGCAGGATCCTTGGAGGGAACTGCGCTAGCGAAGGCCCTCACGGAGTTCCCTTCACCCTCGCCCGCGCGAACCGCTTGCACGTTAAAGGGGGGGGGCCT
The DNA here is from genome assembly GCA_034509565.1 of Triticum monococcum. Lineage (NCBI taxonomy): Eukaryota > Viridiplantae > Streptophyta > Magnoliopsida > Poales > Poaceae > Triticum > Triticum monococcum. Next base: position 86,481,301 of record CM067845.1, on the reverse strand, counting down.
GAGCATCGCGACTCAGGACTCCTACTGTTTCTGCAGCCCTTACCCTCTGGCCTTGACCACGGCATCACGACCTGGCATACCAGCGACGGCTGAGACCAACTCGAGGGCCGGGACCCAAGGACGTAGAGCAGAAAGGGGAGCAGAGGCGAGGGAGAAGGGGCGCGTGAGGACCTCGCCGAGCAACTCTGTCCCAACTACCCCACGGACCCGACGATGCGCTGGGGGTGATCCCCAATTCTCAAGATAAGTCACCACCCAAAGCACTGGCTACCGTGGCACTACCCCCGCACCTAAAGCAATTCCGTACTAGCGACCTTGCTTCCCTTTCTCACCAAGCGACGGCTGCTTGGACGCCAAAGGGGTCCTCCTGAGCATCGCGACTCAGGGGCTCTTACCGGACCCCGGGTCGCTCACCTCCTGGCCTTGACCACGGCATCGCGACCTGGCATACCAGCGACGGCTGACGCCGCCTTGGGATTGGGACCTGTCGACGCAGAGCACCAAGCCCTCGCGAGGTGCGAAAGGGAGGACTGAACTACAACGGAATTTGCGACTCGCACAGATCCATAGCAAAGGTTATGTATTAACAAACGGGACTACAGGCACCTTACAAGCCCCTGTGGGGCGCATTTTGATTCCTCGCAGGGAACGGATCCTAAGGGATGCTAACTACACGAGCTCCTGCAAAAGACGCCATCATCAACAGTGGGCCGTCAGGCGCCGACGCCAACCCCATCCAGAGTCGTGAAGATTTCACCGGAGTCACTGGACCCTCCGGGGCCTCCGCCTAGGGAGCGGTCGACGGGCCTAGCCCTCACCAGGGCAAGGTGACGTGGAGCATGAACTCTTGGGAGGAGCCCTCGGCATGGACTCCAGGAGGAACAACCCATGCCTTCGTGACCCGACGGCGCCTACGACGGCACCGACCGCGGAGATCGGCATCGACACCTTTGGGGCCCTCGACGTGGGCATACAAGGGAAGTGGGAACCCCGGCGGAGCCCGCTCGCACCAGGGCCTCGGCACCGCCTGATGGTCTTCCTCGCCCCGGCTGCAAAGGGCGAGCCGTTTCTTCACCGGGAGCGGGTCTGGCCCCTCTCGAGGAGCCTTTCCCTTCTCTGCTGCAGAGAATCGGCGGATCGGAGCCATCGCAGCAAGACAGAGCAAGGATCGGGAAGAAGGAGAAGCCAGGAGGAATGGACTAGAAGGGCACGCGCGGTGCCGTACTCATAACCGGCGAAGACCAACCGCCGGCCTCCACAATCACAGGTAATCATAACACGATCTGCATGCAGGGACTTGTCCAACTCGCGCGATCACCGAGGCATCGTGGGGAAGTGGAGACGCCCACGTCCCATCAACCGCCACGCGGCGCCCGAGGCCGCAGGCTGTTAGGGCCCGCGGCGCCTCGCCCTTGCCCTTTCGCCTCTCGGCATGGCCGAGTCCATGCACGCCTTGGGCCCAGGGGCTACTGTTGGCGTTCTGGGAACGGGGGTCCCCAGACTTGCCTGCTTGCGGCCTGCGGCGTGGCTCAAAGGGGGCCCAGTGCAGCCCATCTTCATTGACACAAGACTCAAGACCCTCGCGAGGGGCCAAGCCTCGCGGGGCGGATGACACGGCGCATCCTCAGGCGCAGCCTCCTCAGGCTAGCTCGCGAGGAGGCGGAGAGATCAAGGCAGGGTACCTCGCGAGGTGCCCATGACGCAAGCCATGACGACTCAAGGCGCCAGGCGGGCGCCAGTGTGCGTAGTGTCCTTCTTTCCTCTTTGGTGCAAAGAGGGCAAGCGCAGCCGTGGAGTACCGAGGCATCAGGCAAAGGTTGTCATTTCGGTACAACGAGACCAAGACCAGTCGGACTACGAGACGGAGGTCACCATGGAGCCCAGCATGGCGTCACCACAGAGCCTTTGGCAGGCGAAGACCAACTTTAGTCAGGATAACTGTACTAGATGTTCCCCTTCGAATTGGCCAATTGTTGGCGCCCTTCCCGCTAAAATATTTGGGAAGAGGACCAGGGCCTCTATAAATAGGACCAGCCACCCACGTAGCAAACGGATGGCCGACAAGTGAGAGCAAAGTAGAGAGAGTGAGTGAGATAGAGAGGTGACTGAACTCCTCCTAGCAGTTCATCACCCCAGCCAAGAACATACCCTCGCGAGGTTGTTCTTCCTTGTATTGTTCATCATCATCAGCCCGAGGAGGCAATCCACCAACCACGCACTGGAGTAAGGTATTACACCACAACGGTGGCCCAAACCAGTATAAACCTTGTGTCTCTTGTGCAGTTCTTTCAGTAGTTTAGATCTTTGTGAGACGGGGAGGTAGAAGGCGTGATCTCCGCGCGCACCCCAGTGTTCGAACCTTAAGGGTCTGCCGGAACCCGTGATCCGACAGGGCCCGAAACAAGGCGGACCCAACTCGTCTTCTTCTTACAGCGCCAGGGATCGGTGAAGTCGGTCGATCCGATGGCGGGCATCGTTTTAGCCGACTCCCTCTCGGCGGCCAAGGCGGTCGCCGAGAGTCGGATGATCAACAGGCGGCGGGGAGACTTGCCTTTCCTTGTGAGGAGGAGGAATCGGACAGTCGTCCCGTCGCTCTACTGCTCTCGGGCGGTTGTCTTGGTCGCGCTCTATGGTAATGTGAGTCCCACTATGGCTGACAGTCGGATCCTTGTCTTTCCTTCCTCGGGCGCCGCGAGTCGGCGTCCGAGACGTCGCGCCTTGATCTCGGTGAAGGTCGCCGTTTTGCCGCTACGGCGCCTCCGTGCGGCTTCCGGCCTCGTTCTGCGCGGCAGCCGCGCGGAGGAGCCGCTGGACTCGCTCCATCATCAGGTGGCACTCTCTGCCCTCGAAATTGTCTAGCTCGTCCGCCGCCGCCTGGGCGGCTCGAATGTTCTCTGCAGGCGTGGCGTACACAGGGCGACTTGCCCCGAACAGGTTGGCGATGGCCACGCCGCGCTGCTGGACCGCGCCGAGGTGGTTGGGCCCAGCTGGGGCTGGCGAGCCACCCATAGCGCAATCCATCTCACGCTGGTAGGCTTCTGACAAGCGTCTCATGCTAGCCAGCTTCTTCACGCCTTCGACGAGCTAAAGGCGGCGCGCCACCAACGTCTCCACGTCAGCGTCTTCCGGAATGGGCGCAGTCAGGTCTTGTAGTGCCGCGCCAAGTGGGTCATGCGCTCCTCCGCCGAGAGGCTCGTCATGACTGATGACGAGCACCTCGGTGACGGTGCTTCCGTCGCTCTCCGCGCGAGGGAGAGGTCCGTCGTAGACCACCACGTTGGTGGGGAATGCGTCGAGCGACGCGGCGTCGGAGTCGACCAGCTTCGGGTTGGTAGAACCTACAGACTCCAAGTCCATGGCAGGCTCGCCGGCGACGTGGACTTGGTCGAGGAGGCCCGCGAGGAGGCTCTCGGGGTCGCCCGTGCCTGCATTGGATGCAGGTTCGTCGGAGAGGCGAACCTCGCCGACAAGTTCGGCTAGGCAGCTGGCTGCGCAGGCGATCTCAACGCCGTGTAGCGCGTCAGCGCAAACTCCATCTGGCGTGCCTGGCTGGCTGTGCTCGCCAGGGAGGAAAAGGGTTCCCGTCCAAAGCAGGTCTCCGAACGACGATGCACCAGGCCCCATGGTGGGCGCTAAATGTCGGGGTTGGGTGCTACATATGCCAAAGGATGGCTTATCATGGTGGGGGCGAGTAGAACACCGCCGGTGCCTGGAAACGGGATGAGGCGAAGACATGCACGCCGGCGAATCTTACCCAGCTTCAGGGCTCTCCGGGGAGATATTACCCCTACTGCTGCTCTATGGGGTCTCCGCATGATCACTATGGAAAAGTGTTTACACGGTTGCTCCTGGAGCTGTTTCCTGGAGGTAGGAGAAGGCAAGGCTAGCTCTCTCCTTCCTATATGATCTGGTCTAGTGCTAATGGATTCCAACCCTTTGCATGGGTGCCCTGGGGGTTTATATAGGCCTACCCCCCAGGGGTACAATGGTAATCCGGGTGGGCGCGGGCCCAGCCGTCATTGCCTTCGGCCTCCGTCTTCTCTGCCGATTGCGGGGGCCCGCCGACTGGTGGGCCCCGCCGACTGGCTCGGTACGGAGCCGACAGGCCGAGTCCGCCGCGAGCGGGTCTTGCCGGCTGCTGATTACTGTAGCTGTGCTTCTAATGACGCGGGCTTGGTCATGGAGTCGTGGCAACAGCCCCACTGCTGGCAGGCGATCACTGTTGCCACTCCCTGTCGCGTCTGGTTAATGGCGCGAGGGCCCCGTGGGAGGGGCCGGCCGACTCTCGGGGGCTGACTCCCAACGGGTCCGACTGGAGGCGCACTTGCCGTCTTCTGGGGTCCCGCTGGCTGGTGGGACCCGCCGCCCCAGGGTCGTACATACGAGCCGTCGTGGGCGCAGGATTTGGCCCACTGGTGCTGATGTCAGGGCCGGCATGGCAACAGTGCCACGCCGCACAGAGATCTTCGCGGGTACGGCGTACTGTGGAAATGCCTGCCTCTGGAAAGGGGTGGGAGCAGGCTTCACTGTAGCCATTCCCCTGTCATGTCCCTCTTGATGAGGACATGGGGTTTGTTGGAGTCGCAGGCCGACTCCCCAAGGCTGGCTTCTCGGGAAGTCGTCAGCCAGGAGTCAGCTTATCCTGAAGTCGTTCCTGGGACTCGGCCACGAGTGGCTTCTCGGTTCCCTTGTCGCCGACTTCTCAGAAGGCGGCTCTTTGTCCTGGGGTCTTGAGGGGCGCAGCCTGTCCTGATGTCTTGAAAGGTTCTGGGACTCGGGTTAGCCTACCCGTGGCCCATTACTCCGACACGCGCGCGGCCGGCCGAAGGCCTTTAGGCCCATCCGAGCCGCCTCTTTTCTTCTCTGTTTCTTTTCTTTTCATCTACGTTTAGTCCCACATTGCCTAGCCTTTGACCTCTAAGTCTCTTTTACACCAATAAATATAGACCCATAGAGCCTTCAAAAATCATCCAATTCACTCAAGAAAAATTATTTCTTTTCTCTGGCGGGACTTCTGGAAATTGTCTCCTCTCTCCGAAATCATTTTTTCTCTACCGTATAAAGGTATCTTTCTTCATATATACCTCCGCAGCTTATTATTTCTAGACTAGTACGGTAGAATAATTAGATTATCAATTAGTCTCTATATTTATACATTAGACATAGAATTTTCTCAGCCGTAGTTATTTTACTTCCATAAAACAGCTTGGCCCTTATTTTTCAAATAGCCATAACTTTTTACTCGTTCATCCAAATTAGATGAAACCAACGCCTATAGTTTCGTCTTGATTTCACCTATCTAGTTAACCTGTCACGTCAACTTTTTGAAATTTTCATATTTCGAAATTTGTTCAGATTCATATTCAAACTTCTTTTGTTCATAACTTGAGTTTCGTAACTCCGTTTGAGTTGATTCTTTTTGCAAAGCGAAGCTCTTGACCTAAACTTTCTGATAAGGCCAAATCCACCTAATTTTGGTACTATTAGAAACTGTTCAATGTTGCAAGAGTTATTTCCTTGTTTTCGAAGTTTTCCGTGATCTTTTCTTCGATTCTTTTGCTTGATTGCTTATGTGTGGTTACTATTGCTTGCTTACGATAGATTGACCGGAGTGTGAAGAGTAGAACTATCAAGAGTTTTGAGTGCGAATCATCTTCATCAACAGTACAAGCAAGTTCACACTTTGATCATATCCCTTTCATACCCAGTTTTTATGCATTAGTTTCACCCTCAGACATTGCATGAGTAGGATTGATAACATGTGGGTATTGGGAAGTAGTTGATGAGGTAGGAACCTATTGCCCTGCATTCAAACATTGAGAGTTACTATTACGTTATGCTTATATTGCCATGCTATGCTCGTAAATGTGGATTGGGTTTGAGTGTATTCCATGACAGATATGAGATTGTTAATTAATGGTTAAACTTAAGGTGGCAACTTTATTACACATCTGGGTGGATTGAGGCACCTGGGGAATCCAGTGATTGCCTGTATTTTTGGAAATCCCGGGGTACCGTGTGATTCTCCTATGGACTGCCATGCAGGCTCAAAGGGATCATAAGATTATTCATGCTAGAAACTTCCGTGTGCAGCCATAAGCTATTATGGGCTCTAGCATAGTTGATTAAGCGTGTGAACTCTTACAGTGGTATACTAGCAGATGTAGGAGATGTAGGTGTACCGGTCTACCCATCGTAAGGTGTTAACGCTTCTGAAAGACTGTGTCTCAGTCATCCATTTCTCAAACACCATGTAGTGCGAGAAATCCAAGGGAGGAGATCGAGCCTTGTGGGGAAAAGTGGCAAACCTCTACAGAGTGTACAAACTAATCATGATTAGCCGTGTCCCCGGTTATGGACAATCTTGAGTATCTAGTTCTTGGATTATCATGTTGATCTCATCACTCTATAATTAGTTTGTTGTGTTGTTAATGATTACTTTTAATTGGGATTGAGAGGGGGTTTACCTTCTCATTGTTTTCAACAAACTTTGTAGTTAAATAAAATTTATTCCTTTGCAGTAGGGAAAATTGGCTTTTCGCAAAACATATTAACCCTACAGCCTCCACCAGCCATATATGCATGTAGTGATAGTTATTAATCGTCATTATCCTATGGTGTGAATTTGCCAGTGCATTCAATGTACTGACCCATTGTGGCTGCAACGTCTCATGTTGTAGGAATCTTACGACGAGTAAGTGATACGTTAGGGTTACGATTTCTACACTCAACTTTGCCGCTGGTGTTGATGGGAATCCACAACCTTGTTACTTCCGCTATTTGGATTGAGGTAATAGTATTTATGATACTTTATACATGTGATTTACCTCTGTTATAAATCCTCGAGTACTGTGTGTGTCAGCATACCGATCCAGGGATGACACTTAAGCACAGAGACTTGACCATCTGAGGTCGGGTCGCTACAACGTAACGAAGAGGCTAGCAATGATGGAAGGGTAAGAGTGCCTATAATCCATGGACTCAACATTAGTCATAAAGAACTCACATACTTATTGCAAAAATCTACAAGTCATCAAAAACCAAGCATTACGCACATGCTCCTAGGGGGGTAGATTGGTAGGAAAAGACCATCGCTCGTCCCCGACCGCCACTCATAAAGAAGACAATCAAAGAACACCTCATGTTTCAAATTTTTTACACAACGATTACCATATGTGCATGCTACGGGACTTGCAAACTTCAACACAAGTATTTCTCAAATTCACAACTACTCAACCAGCACAAGTTTAATATCGCTATCTCCATATCTCAAAACAATCATCAAGTATCAAACTTCTCTTACTATTCAATGCACTTATATGAAAGTTTTTATTATATCCATCTTGGATGCCCATCTTATTAGGACTAAATTCATAACCAAAGAAAATTACCATGTTGTTCTAAAATACTCTCAAAATAATATAAGTGAAGCATGAGAGTTCATCTATTTCTTCAAAATAAAACTACCACCGTGCTCTAAAAAGATATAAGTGAAGCGCTAGAGCAAATGACAAACTACTCCGAAAGATATAAGTGAAGATCAATGAGTAGTCGAATAATTATGCAACTATGTGAAGACTATCTAACATTTAAGAATTTCAGATCTTTGTATTTTATTCAAACAACAAGCAAAACGAAATAAAATAAAATGATGATCCAAGCAAAACACATATCATGTGGTAAATAAAAATATAGCTCCAAGTAAAGTTACCGATGAAAGAAGACGAAAGAGGGCATGCCTTCTAGGGCATCCCCAAGCTTAGACTTTTGGTTGTCCTTGAATATTACCTTGGGGTGCCTTGGGCATCCCCAAGCTTAGGCTCTTGCCACTACGTATTCCATAGTCCATCGAATCTTCACCCAAAACTTGAAAACTTCACAACACAAAACTTAACAGAAAACTCGTAAGCTCCGTTAGTATAAGAAAATAAATCACCACTTAGGTACTATTGTGAACTCATTATAAATTCATATTGGTGTACTCTACTGTACTCCAACTTCTCTATGGTTCATACCCTCTGATACTACTCATAGATTCATCAAAATAAGCAAACAACACATAGAAAACAGAATCTGTCAAAAATGGAATAGTCTGTAGTAATCTGTATCAAACGTATAATTCTGGAACTCATAAAATTATCAAATAAAGTGTTGGACCTGAGTAATTTGTATATTAATCATCTTCAAAAATAATTAACTAAATAGCACTCTCCAGTAAAAAATGGCAGCAATTCTCGTGAGCACTAAAGTTTCTGTTTTTTACAGCAAGATCGCAAAGACTTTCCCCAAGTCTTCCGAAAGGTTCTACTTGGCACAGACACTAATTAAAGACATAAAACCACATCTAAACAGAGGCTATATGAATTATTTATTACTAAATAGGAACAAAAAGCAAGGAACTAAAATAAAATTGGGCTAACTCCCAACAAGTGCTATCATTTAACGCCCCTAGCTAGGCATGATGATTTCAATGATGCTCACATAAAAGATAAGAATTGAAACATAAAGAGAGCATCATGAAGAATATAACTAGCACATTTAAGCCTAAACAACTTCCTATTCATTGGTATTTTGTGAGCAAACAACTTATGGGAACAAAAATCAACTAGCATAGGAAGGCAAAACAAGCATAACTTCAAAACTTTAAGCACATAGAGAGGAAACTTGATATTATTGCAATTCCTACAAGCGTATGTTCCTCCCTCATAATAATTTTCAGTAGCATCATGAATGAATTCAACAATATAACAATCACATAAAGCATTCTTTTCATGATCTACAAGCATAGAATTTTTATTACTCTCCACATAAGCAAATTTCTTCTCATGAATAGTAGTGGGAGCAAACTCAACGAAATAACTATCATGTGAGGCATAATCCAATTGAAAGTTAAAATCATGATGACAAGTTTCATGGATATCATCATTCTTTATAGCATATGTGTCATCACAATAATCATCATAGATAGGAGGGATGCTTTCATCATAATAAATTTGCACATCAAAACTTGGGGGACTAAAAATATCATCTTCATCAAACATAGCATCCCCAAGCTTGTGGCTTTGCATATCATTAGCGTCATAGATATTCAAGGATTCATACTAACAACATTACAATCATGCTCATCATTCAAATATTTAGTGCCAAACATTTTATAGACTTCCTCTTCTAGCACCTTGGCACAATTTTCCTTTCCATCATGCTCACGAAAGATATTAAAAAGATGAAGCGTATGAGGCAAACTCAATTCCATTTTTTGTAGTTTTATTTTATAGACTAAACTAGTGATAAAACAAGAAACAAAAAGATTCGATTGCAAGATCTAAAGATATACCTTCAAGCACTCACCTCCCCGGCAACGGCGCCAGAAAAGAGCTTGATGTCTACTACACAACCTTCTTCTTGTAGACGTTGTTGGGCCTCCAAGTGGAGAGGTTTGTAGGACAGTAGCAAATTTCCCTCAAGTGGATGACCTAAGGTTTATCAATCCGTGGGAGGCATAGGATGAAGATGGTCTCTCTCAAGCAACCCTGCAACCAAATAACAAAGAGTCTCTTGTGTCCCCAACACACCCAATACAATGGTAAATTGTATAGGTGCACTAGTTCGGCGAAGAGATGGTGATACAAGTGCAATATGGATAGTAGATATGGGTATTTGTAATCTGAAAATATAAAAACAGCAAGGTAACTAATGATAAAAGTGAGCATAAATGGTATTGCAATGCTAGGAAACAAGGCCTAGGGTTCATACTTTCACTAGTGCAAGTTCTCTCAACAATAATAACATAGTTTGATCATATAACAGTCCGTCAACATACAACAAAGAGTCACTCCAAAGTCACTAACAGCGGAGAACTAACGAAGAGATTATGGTACGGTACGAAACCACCTCAAAGTTATTCTTTCCGATCAATCTATTTGGCTATTCCTATAAGTGTCACAAACAGCCGTAGAGTTCGTAGTAAAATAACACCTTAAGATACAAATCAACCAAAACCCTAATGTCACCTAGATACTCCAATGTCATCTCAAGTATCTGTGGGTATGATTATACGATATGGATCACACAATCTTAGATTCATCTATTCAACCAACACATAGAACCTCAAAGAGTGCCCCAAAGTTTCTACCGGAGAGTCAAGACGAAAACGTGTGCCAACCCCTATGCATAGGTTCATGGGCAGAACCCGCAAGTTGATCACCAAAACATACATCAAGTGAATCACGTGATATCCCATTGTCACCACAGATAGGCACATGCAAGACATACATCAAGTGTTCTCAAATCCTTAAAGACTCAATCCGATAAGATGACTTCAAAGGGAAAACTCAATCAATTACAAGAGAGTAGAGGGGGAGGAACATCATAAGATCCAACTATAGTAGCAAAGCTCACGATACATCAAGATCGTACCACCTCAAGAACATGAGAGAGAGTGAGATTAAACACATAGCTACTGGTACATACCCTCAGCCCTGAGGGTGGACTACTCCCTCCTCGTCATGGAGAGCGCCGGGATGATGAAGATGGCCACCGGTGATGGATCCCCCCTCCGGCAGGGTGCCGGAATAGGGTCACGATTGGTTTTCTATGGCTACGGAGGCCTCTGGGGGCGGAACTCCCGATCTATTGTGCTCTCTGATGGTTTTAGGGTATATTGGTACATATATATAGGAGGAAGAAATACGTCAGGGGAGCTACGAGGGGCCCACGAGGGTGGAGGGCGTGCCTAGGGGGGTGGGCGCGCCCCCTGCCTCATGCCTTCCTCGTTGCTTCCCTTACGTACACTCCAAGTCTTCTGGATTGTTTCCGTTCCAAAAATAAGTTCCGTGAAGTTTCAGGTCAATTGGACTCCATTTGATTTTCCTTTTCTGTGATACTCTAAAACAAGGAAAAAACAGAAACTAGGGCTGGGCTCTGGGTTAATAGATTAGTCCCAGAAATAATATAAAAGTGTTTCATAAAGCCCATAAACATCCAAAATAGATAATATAATAGCATGGAACAATCAAAAATTATATATACGTTGGAGACGTATCAAGCACATAATTCTTTTGTGCAGCAATGAGATAATCCTCATATCACGGACCCTGTCCGCATCATTGCTACTATCATCTTTCAACTTAGTTTTCTCTAGGAACATATCAAAAATAAGGGAGCTATATCGCAAGCTATTGATCTACAACATAGATTTGTAAATACTATCAGGACTAAGTTCATGATAAATTAAGTTCAATTAATCAAATTACTTAAGCACTCCCACTTAGATAGACATCCCTCAAGTCACCTAAATGAAACGTGATCCCAATCAACTAAACCATGTCCGATCATCACGTGAGATGGTGTCGGAGTAATGGGCCACGGGTAGGCCAGGCTGAGTCCCATAACCTTTCGAGACATCGGGGCAGGCTACGCCCCTCAAGACCCCGGGGCGAAGAGCCGCCTCCTGAGGAGTCGACAGCAGGGCGGCCGACTGCCCGCTCACGGCCGAGTCCCAGGGACGACTTCTAGAGAAGCCGGCTTTGGGGAGTCGGCCGGCGACTCCAACAAACCATGACCTCATCGAAGGGGACGGGGCAGGGGCGTGGCTACAGTGAAGCCCACTCCCCACCCCTTACCAAGGGCAGGCATGGCCACAGCACGCCGTACCCGGGAAGATCTCCGTGCGGCGTGGCACTGTTGCCCGGCCGGCCCTGACATCAGCACCACAGTACCGAGTCTTGCGCCCATGATGGCTTGTCTGTACGGCCTAGAGGTAGCCGGGCCCACCAGTCAGCGAGACCTCGGGAGACGGCGGGAGAACCGCTAGTCGGACCCGTCGGGAGTCCGCCCGGGGGAGTCGGCCGAACCCTCCCCCGGGGCCCACGCGCCATTAATCAAGATGAGATGGGGAGTGGCCACAGTGATCGCCCGCCAGGCAGCGGGGTTGTTGCCACAACCCCATGACCAAGCCTGCATCATGAGAAGCACGGCTACAGTAATCAGCAGCCGACAAGACCCGCCCGCGGCGGACGCGGCCTGTCGGCTCCGTACCAGACCAATCGGCGAGGCCCACCAGTCGGCGGGCCCCAGCAGTCGGCGGAGAAGTCGGAGGCACTAACGGCTGGGCCCGCGCCCAGTCGAATTACCATTGTACCCCTGGGGGGTAGGCCTATATAAACCCCCAGGGCACCCATGCAAAGGGTTGGAACCCAGTAGCTCTAGACCATACCAGATAGAACGAGAGAGCTAGCCTTGCCCTCTCCTACCTCTAAGAAACAGCTCAAGGAGCAACCGTGTAAACACTTGGCCATAGTGATCATGCAGAGACCCCGCAGAGCAGTAGTAGGGGTATTATCTCCCCGGAGAGCCCTGAAGCTGGGTAAGATTCGCCGGCGTGCATGTGTTCGCCTCATCCCGTTTCCAGGCACCGGCGACGTTCTACTCGCCCCCACCATGATAAGCCATCCGTTGGCATATGTCGCACCAAACCCCCGACAGATGGAGTAGCCATCAATGGTGAACATCTGTATGTTTATCATATCTACTATATGATTCATGTTTGACCTTTCGGTCTCCAGTGTTCCGAGGCCATGTCTGTACATGTCAGGCTCGGCAAGTTTAACCTGAGTATTCTGCATGTGCAAAACTATCTTGCACTAGTTGTATGTAAGCATAGGGCCTATCACACCTGATCATCACATGCTGTCTCAGCACAACGAACTGCCGCAACAGTGCATACTCAGGGAGAACACTTATACCTTGAAATTTTAGTTAATGGATCATCTTATAATGCTACCGCCGTACTAAGCAAAATAAGATGCATAAAAGATAAACATCACATGCAATCAAAATATGTGACATGATATGGCCATCATCATCTTGTGCTTTTGATCTCCATCTACAAAGCATCATCATGATCTCCATCGTCACCGGCTCGACACCTTGATCTCCATCGTAGCGTCGTGGTCGTCTCACCAACTATTGCTTCTACAACTATCGCTAACACATAGTGATAAAGTAAAGCAATTGCATGGCATTTCCATTTCATACAATAAAGAGGCAACCATAAGGCTCCTGCCGGTTGTTAGATGTCTTACAAAACATGATCATCTCATACAATAACATTTATCACATCATGTCTTGACCATATCACATCACAACATGCCCTGCAAAAACAAGTTAGACGTCCTCTACTTTGTTGCTTCAAGTATTACGTGGCTGCTACAGGCTTCTAGCAAGAACCGTTCTTACCTACGCATCAAAACCACAATGGTGATTTATCAAGTTTGATGTTTTAACCTTCAACAAGGACCAGCCGCAGTCAAATTTGATTCAACTAAAGTTGGATAAACAGACACCCGCCAGCCACCTTTATGCAAAACTAGTTGCATGTCTGTCGGCGGAACCAGTCTCATGAACGTGGTCATGTAAGGTTGGTCCGGGCCGCTTCATCCAACAATACCGCCAAATCAAAATAAGACATTGGTGGTAAGCAGTATGACAATCACCGCCCACAACTCTTTGTGTTCTACTCGTGCATATCATCAACGCATAGACCTGGCTCTGATGCCACTGTTGGGAAACGTAGCATGCAATTTCAAACAAAAATCCTACGCTCACTTGATACGTCTCCAACATATCTATAATTTTTGATTGCTCCATGCTATTATATTATCTATTTTGGATGTTAATGGGCTTTATTTTACACTTTTATATCATTTTTGGGACTAACCTATTAACCGAAGGCCCAGCCCAAATTGCTGTTTTTTGCCTATGTCAGTGTTTCGTAGAAAAAGGAATATCAAACGGAGTCCAAACGGAATGAAACCTTCGGGAACGTGATTTTCTCAACAAACGTGATCTAGGAGACTCGAAGTGGGCGTCAAGAAACAATCAAGGAGGCCACGAGGCAAGGGCGCGCGCCCTCCACCCTCGTGGGCCCCTCGTTGCTCGACCGACCTACTTCTTCCTCATATATATATCCACGTACCCCGCAAACATCCAGGAGCACCACGAAAACCTAATTCCAGCACCGCAACCTTCTGTAACTGAGAGATCCCATCTTGGGGCCTTTTCCGGAGCTCCGCCGAAGGGGGCATTGATCAGGGAGGGCCTCTACATCAACTCCATGGCCCCTCCGATGATGTGTGAGTAGTTTATTTCAGACCTACGGGTCCATAGTTATTAGCTAGATGGCTTCTTCTCTCTCTTTGGATCTCAATACAAAGTTCTCCTTGATTATCTTGGAGATCTATTCGATGTAATCTTCTTTTGCGGTGTGTTTGTCAAGATCCAATGAATTGTGGGTTATGATCCAGATTATCTATGAACAATATTTGAATCTTCTCTGAATTCTTTTATGTATGATTGGTTTATCTTTGCGAGTCTCTTCGAATTATCAGTTTGGTTTGGCCTACTAGATTGATCTTTCTTGAAATGGGAGAAGTGCTTAGCTTTGGGTTCAATATTGCAGTGCTCAATCCCAGTGACAGTAGGGGAAACGACACATATTGTAGTGTTGCCATCGAGGATAAAAAGATGGGGTTTATATCATATTGCATGAGTTTATCCCTCTACATCATGTCATCTTGCTTAAGGCGTTACTCCGTTCTTATGAACTTAATACTCTAGATGCATGCTGGATAGCGGTCGATGTGTGGAGTAATAGTAGTAGATGCAGGCAGGAGTCAGTCTACTTCTCGTGGACGTGATGCCCATATACATTACCATGCCTAGATATTCTCATAACTATGCTCAATTCTATCAATTGCTCAACAGTAATTCGTTCGCCCATTGTAATACTTATGTTATCTTGAGAGAAGCCACTAGTGAACCCTATGGCCCCCGGGTCTGTCTTCCATCATATTAATCTACCGTTATTTCCATTACAGTCTATTTTGCAATCTTTACTTTCAATCTATATCATAAAAATACCAAAAGTACTTATCTTATTATTATCATCTCTATCAGATCTCACTCTTGCAAGTGGCTGTGAAGGGATTGACAACCCTTTATCGTGTTGGCTGCGAAGTTCTTATTTGTGTGTGTAGGTATGAGCTGACTCGCGCGTGGTCTCCTACTGGGTTGATACCTTGGTTCTCAAAAACTGAAGGAAATACTTACGCTTCTTTATTGCATCACCCTTTCCTCTTTAAGGGAAAACCAACGCAGTGCTCAAGAGGTAGCATCACGCAAGTTCTATCTAGGAGATGCATAGCAACGAGAGGGGGAGAGTGTGTCTACGTACCCTCGTAGACCGAAAGCGGAAGCGTTTGACAACACAGTTGATGTAGTCGAAGTTCTTATTCCAACCGATCAAGCACCAAACGTACGACACCTCTGAGTTTTGCACATGTTCATCTCGATGACGTCCCTTGTACTCTTGATCCTTCAAAGGTGTTGAGGAAGAAGATGAGTTCTGTCAGCACAGCGGCGTGGTGACGGTGATGGTGAAGTGATCCCTGCAGGGCTTCTCCTAAGAACTACGAAGATATTACCGGAGGCGTAAACTATGGAGGGGGCGTTGCACACGGCTAACAATTGTTGTTGTGTGTTGTAGGCGCCCCCTCCCCCCCCCCTCATATATATAGGTGGGGGGAGGGGAGCAGCCAAGGGGGCACCCCAAGTAGGCCGAATCCTACTTGGGGTTCCTCCCCAATTCGGCCCCCTCTTTCCTTTTTCACTGGAGGGGGAAGGAAAAAGGAGGGAGGAGGAAAGGAAGGGGGAGGCTGAGTCCCTCCCCTTCCTTCTCTCTTCCCCTCTTTCCTTTCTACTCTGGTGCGGTCTATATGGGGGCGCAGCAGCCCCTGCTGGCTGCTACGTTTCCCCTCTTGGCCCATTAGGCCCATATCTTTGCCGGCGGGTTATGACCCACAAGTGTAGGGGATCAATCATAGTCCTTTCGATAAGTAAGAGTGTCGAACCCAACGAGGAGCAGAAGGAAATGATAAGCAGTTTTCAGTAAGGTATTCTCTACAAGCACTGAAATTATTGGTAACAGATGGTTTGGTGGTAAGGTAATTTCTAATGAGTAACAAGTAATAAACATAAATAAGGTGCAGCAAGATGGCCCAATCCTTTTTGTAGCAAAGGAAAAGCCTGGACAAACTCTTATATAAAGGAAAGCGCTCCCGAGGACACACGGGAATTATCGCCAAGCTAGTTTTCATCACGTTCATATGATTCACGTTCGGTACTTTCATAATTTGATATGTGGGTGGACCGGTGCTTGGGTACTGTCCTTCCTTGGGCAAGCATCCCACTTATGATTAACCCCTATTTCAAGCATCCGCAACTACAACAGAAGTATTAAGGTAAACCTAACCATAGCATGAAACATATTGATCCAAACCAGCCCCTTACGAAGCAACGCATAAACTAGGGTTTAAGGTTCTGTCACTCTAGCAACCCATCATCTACTTATTACTTCCCAATTCCCTCCTCTAGGCCCAAACAATGGTGAAGTGTCATGTAGTCGATGTTCACATGACACCACTAGAGGAAAGACAACATACATCTCATCAAAATATCAAACAAATACCAAATTCACATGACTACTTATAGCAAGACTTCTCCTATGTCCTCGGGAACAAACATAACTACTCACAAATCATATTCATGTTCAGAATCAGAGGGGTATTAATATGCATAAAGGATCTGAACATATAATCTTCCACCGAATAAACCAACTAGCATCAACTACAAGGAGTAATCAACACTATTAGCAACCCACAGGTACCAATCTGATGCTTTGGGACAAAGATTGGATACAAGAGATGAACTAGGGTTTGAGATGAGATGGTGCTGGTGAAGATGTTGATGGATATTGACCCCCTCCCGATGAGAGGATCGTTAGTGATGACGATGGTGATGATTTCCCCCTCCCGGAGGGAAGTTTCCTCGGCAGAATAGCTCCGATGGGGCCCTAGATTGGTTCCGCCAAGGTTCCGCCTCGTGGCGGCGGAGTTTCTTCCCGAAAGCTTGCTTATGATTTTTTTTCCTCCACAAAAGACTCCATATCAAAGATGGGCATCAGAGGGCTACCAGGGGGCCCATGAGGCAGGGGGTGTGCCCAGGGGGTAGGGCGCGCCCCACCCTCGTGGACAGTGGGTGGCCCCCTCTGGTACTTCTTTGGCCCAATATTTTTATATATTCTGAAACGTGCTCCCGTGAAGTTTCAGGACTTTTGGAGTTGTGCAGAATAGGTCTCTAAATTTGCTCCTTTTCCAGCCCAGAATTCCAGCTGTCGGCATTCCCTCTCTTCATGTAAACCTTGTAAAATAAGAGAGAATAGGCATAAGTATGGTGACATAATGTGTAATAACAGCCCATAATGCAATAAATGTTGATATAAAAGCATGATGCAAAATGGACGTATCAACTCCCCCGAGCTTAGACCTCGCTTGTCCTCAAGCGAAAGCCGATATCGATAAATATGTCCACATGTTTAGAGATTGAGGTGTACATAGAAATAAAATACGGACATGAGGGCATCATGATCATTCTTAGAACAGCAACATATACATATATTGTCATATGATCTCTTATGCTAAAGTAACAAATCATTCACATACTCAAGTATGAATCAGACACTTCATTGAAAATTAACAAACTATGATCTCAGTCATTGAGGCAATTGCAATTTGTCATAACATAGGAAAGAGTCAATAAGATCTTTTCAGCAAGTCCACGTACTCAACTATCATTTAGTCTTTCACAATTTCTAGCACTCACGCATTACTTATGGGTATGAAGTTTTATTCGGACACAGAGAAAGATAGGGGCTTATAGTTTTGCCTCCCAACCTTTCACTTCAAGGGTAATGTCAACAATAATAGTTCATGAAGACTTACATCCAATTAGCTATATATATCAGGATCTTTCCAACACATTGTGGTTGACAAAGGATAAAATGTAAAAAGGGAAAGGTGAAGATCACCGTGACTCTTATATGAAGTATAAGACAAGAATAAAAGATAGGCCCAGCTTGTCATGTGCTTTTATGGTTGGATGCACGAAGTCTTAATGCAAAAGAACGTCACTTTATATTGCCACTTGTGATATGGACCTTTATTATGCAGTCCGCCGCTTTTATTTCTTCCACATCACAATATCTTATAAAGCTTATTTTCTCCACACTAATAAATCAAACATATTTGGAGAGCAATTTTTATTGCTTTCAATGATGACAACTTACTTGAAGGATCTTACTCAATCCATTGGTAGATATGGTGGACTCTCATGGCAAAACTGGGCTTAAGGATATTTGGAAGAACAAGTAGTATCTCTACTTGGTGCAAAGAAATTGGCTAGCATGAGAGGGAAAGGCAAGCTCAACATGTTGGATGATCCATGACAATATAATTTATCTCAGATGTAGGTAAGCATAACCCATTACGTTTTCTTCCTTGTCCAACGTCAACTCTTTAGCATGTCATATTTTAGTGAGTACTCACAATCATTAAAGATGTCCAAGATAGTATATTTATATGTGAAAACCTCTCTTTCTTTATTACTTCCTATTAATTGCAACGATGACCAAAACTATGCTTGTCAACTCTCAACAATTTTTATTCATCATAATCTTTATATGTGTCGTGGTAGGCGCACGGCAGATGCCAAGGGATGGCTAAAGAGAGGAGGAGGCTCGAGGGCGCTAGTGGACTCCAGAGGCGGGGTTGGCATGAGCGAGCGCGGGACACCGGACATACCCAGGTTCGGGGCTCTCCGGAGAGATAATACCCCTAGTCCTTCCGAGTGTAGTTGGATGATCGATAGTACAATGTTGCTCCTGGAGCTGTATGGAGGAGGAAGGAAGCTGGCCAAGGCTTGGGCTGCTCCTTCTCTCTGGTGTTGATGTTTCGTGGCTAGTCCTATGCTTACTTGCTTTTCTCTCATATGTGTTTTCTGCTTTCCCTCTCGCTCGCCCTCCGAGAGATCATCCTCTCCCCATGATCGTGGGCTCCTGGGGGTTTTATTGTCCAACCCCCCGGGGGTACAATGGTAATGTTACAAGTCAGTGGGTCCGTATTGTCGGTTTCTGGGAACCCGGGCTGGGTCCCCCTGAGGGCTTGTGGTTTGCCGGGTTCCCCTAGGTGCGAACCCTGCATGCCTGGGGGGATTGTGCGTCGTCTTGTCGATTGTCAGGTCGTGGCCGAGTCGAGTCGCGTACAGTGCTCTTCGTCAGGTTGCCACTTGTTGTCATCAACGGTGAAGGCGGGGGCATTGTAGCCACGCCGGCCCTGGTCAGCGGGTAGGTGAGGGGCACTGTTGCCACGTTACTGCTGACCAGAGGCATGGGCGGGGCACTGTTGCCTCGGTCATTGTTGATTGAAGTCTCGTCCCCATCATACGGCCTGGATGGGACGGGAGTTGACCCGCGGCTGGATTGCGTAGCACGCCACGGGTGGCGCTGGCTTGTTGAGGAGGCTTTGGTCATGCCAGGTTCGGCTGTCTTGCGCTAGTTGTTGGGGCTGAGTCGATGTGTCCTGCCGGGTCGGCTAGTCTGGCTGGCTTGCGGGGCTTGGCCGGGTCGAGCAACCCGGCCAAGCGCGTGCCGGTATTGAGGGGTGGTGCCAACCCTGTTGTTTTTTGAAGAGGATCCGGGTTCCGTTGCCTGCCCGGGGTCCATCCCCCCGACAGTAGTCCCCGAAGCTGTGAAGGTCCGCCGTCTTCGGATGAGTGGGCCTTCGCAGTTTCCCCCTTAAGCAAGGTGGATTCTGCGAGCGCCGGGTCCGGCAACACCCACGGTGTGCTGGCTTTCTCGGAGCCGGATCGTGGCATCCCGGCCGTGGCGGGGACCAAGAAGTCCGATGAAACTTGGGGCAATCCATTGGGTTTTGCACGGGCGCCACGTGGTGCCCGGAAGTCGGAGGGGCCTGACAGGCCACGCGCGTGACGAGACCGGGCGACGGGCTAGGGCCCACCGCCGCGTGCCCTCGGCCCAAGCGCGCAGACTTATTGCAGCGTCCGGGGTCCGGTTGCTCTTCCCCGGGCAGTTACTGCGCATGTACGTGTGCACTTATTGCGGGGTAGTGGAACGGGCGTGTCCAGACGATCCTATTTCCCCACTTCCCCACGTTCAAACCGAGGGTTATAAATCAGGGGGCAGGGGGTGGCAGACATTATTCTCGCTCGCGCCCTCCTGTCCCTTTGCTCTCGCTCCGCTCTTTGCAACTGACGCACTGCGGCGCCCGCTTCTTCGAGCAAAACTCCTTCGACGTCCATCTTCCTCCTTCCCCCTTTGATCACGTCACTGCCATCGCTCGAACGTCACCTCCGAGGACATCACCCAACTCTGGGCGACGCGGCGCCTGCCACGGGAGACGCACGTCGGCGTCCGCCTGCCGCGCGGCGAGCCGAGGCCTCGGCCCGAGGGGTAGGAGCGCGTGGTCTTTCTCATGCACTTCGAGCGCGGGTTCGGGCTGCCGGCGAGCACCTTCTTCCGTGCGTTCCTGGAGTTCTTCGGGCTCTAGCCGCATCATCTTGGCGCCGGCGCCATCTTCTAGCTCTCCGGCTTCATCACCCTCTGCGAGGGGTACCTGGGGGTCGAGCCCACGATCGACCTCTGGCTGCACTTCTTCTCCTTGAAGCAGCAGGGCCCATCGGCCGGGGAATTCGCCGACTCCGGCGCCGCCGTCATCTCGAAGCGGTCGGGGGCGGATTTCCCCAACATCCCGCTGGAGGATTCTGCCAAGAAGTGGCAAAACTCCTTATTCTACGTCCGCAACCTTGGTGCGGATTGCATCAACCTTCCGCCCTTCGCCATCGCACCGCCACGGGCAAAGACGAACTGGGGCTACTCGCCCAGGCGCCCGTCGCAGGAGATTGTCAATCTCTGCAAGCGGGTGATGGTGATGAGGGCGTAGGAGGGGCTCACCGGCACTGACCTCCTCTCCGCGTTCATCATGCGCCAGGTCCTTCCGCTTCAGGGGCGCTCATGCCTCATCGGCGAAACGATCGGCCTTCAAGACCCCAACCGCATGGGGTCGGTGCAGTTGTCCGCGGAGCAGATCGCACACGGCCTGAATGGCATCTCCAAGGCTAACCTTGGGGAGGACTGGCGGTTCGGCAAGGCGCTGTATAGCCAGTCGAACCCGGCGCCGCAAGTGAGTGTCCGGTCTTCTTACTTTGCTGCCGCGCACCTTCTCATCCGTCCTGACGCGACCCAGGGGGTACTTTTGAATGCGATTAGGCATCCTTACGCTCGGGCCTCATTGTAGGTGGCACCGGTGGCGCCAGAGAAGCCCGCGGCTCATGGCGGGGAGGAGGAGGCCGAGTCCGACGCCGGCGCTGGGCGTCGTGCGGGTAAGTCTCGTGTTTTTCTTCATGTGTCTTGAATTGCTGACCGCGGCATGGAACGGTCAGTGCTGACGCCAGTTGTCGGTGTAGTGGCGTTGGGCGGGGGAGGCGGCGACGCGGAGCCGGGTCCTCGCGTGGGGCGGCGCCGAGCCGCCCGCATGGGAAAGAAAGCGTCGCGTCGCGACCCTGGGCCCCGAAGCGCACGGCGCACCCGGCCGGGGCCGGGAGGCCGGCCAAAAGGAAGCACGGTGGCGGGCACGGGGGGCCAACCCCGGTCCTGGTCTTGGCGGGGTAAGCTTCATCTCTCGTCTGCGCTCAGATTTGTTTCCTTGAGCTAGTCTTGTTTCTTTTCTGCTCATTCCGTCTCCTTCTTCAGGTCGCCAATCGCGCTGGCGAGGGCGGCGACGGAAGCCGCAGCCGCTGAAGGGACCGCGTTCCGTAGGAGCCGGTCCGACCTCGCCGACCAGGCCGAGGTGGAGGGACAGGCCAACTCGGACCTCGGCCTGGATCCAAACGACGCCGAAGCCTTGGCCTAGCGGGACAGGAACCGGGCCGAGGCGGAGCTGGAGGCGGCGTCGGTCCGTGCTTGGACCGATGCAGCGGCGGCATGGGCGCGAGCCGGCGCGGAGCCGGCTTGGCGCGAGATGCCGGAGGGCACGGTGGTGGCGGCGACGGTTTTTGAGCTATCGTCGGTGAGGGAGTGCGGCCGTGGAGGCCGGGCTGAGGTGCTGATCCCCGACCGGGAGGTCGTGGGGGTGGCGGACGACACCCCACCGCGGGCCGACGTGGTCGAGCAAGCGGGGACTGATGGTGGTGGAGGCGGCGTCATTTTGGGAGAGACGCCGCGGGCGGCGGTGTCGGAGGCGCCGCCGGTTTTGGAGGAGGTATCACGGCGGCGGTGCCGGAGGCCACCCTGACAACTGGGCCGAAGACGGCGACGCAGAGCGTCCCGGTGTCTGGGTCAGAGACGGCGACGCAGGGCGTCCCGGCGTCCGGGTCGTCGTCGACGCTGGGAGGGGCATCGGAGGAGGTGCTTGCCGCGTCGCGAGCGGCCAGCGGGGAGTGCGCCTTGGTGTCCCGGCAGGGAGGGCGCCGAGCTGCCGTGCCGCAGCTGGCGCGGAGCGGGGGTGCCGTTATCTTCAGGCCTCAGACCCAGGAGGAGGCGGTGCTAGACGCCGTTAGTCACCGCCTGCGAGGCCGGACGGAACGGCTCGAGGCCTTCGCCCAGGCCGAGGTGGAGCGCACGCGCGACCTGGAGCGCGCCGTTCTAGTAAGTCTTCTTGTAATTTCTTATTTGTGGGGGGCGCCAGCGCACCCACTGGGTGTAGCCCCCGAGGTTCGGGCCAACTACGTAGTAGTTGGGTCAAATCTTTAGAGTGTTGGCCTTGTTCTGATTTCTGCTTTCTTCAGCATCTCGACGCCTTCCGGGTTGCCGCCTACAATCATCTCATGGGCAAGCACCGGGAGCTCATGGAGCAGCTTGCCGCCAAGGAGGAGGAGCTCCGCGTCGCTGCAGGTATTCTTGTGCTCTTTTCTAGTGGGGGCGCGCTAGCGCACCCACTAGGTGTACCCCCAAGATTCGGGCCAACTGTGTAACAGTTGGGCCAAATCTTAAGTCTTGCTTTTTTTTCTTCTGCTGAGTCCTTCTTTTTCGCAGCCGAGGTGCTGTCCTGGCGGACTCGTCTACTCTGGGCCGGTCATCACTATGACCGGCTCGTTGCCGACACCGGCTGTCATGGCATCGAGGCGGCGCAGGCAAGGGCGGAGGCGGCCACGGCTCGGCGGTCTCTCGACGAGGCCAACCGACTGCATGAGCAGCTCGCGGGTCACAAGAGCCGCCTTGAGGCCGAGGTGAAGCTCCTTAAGGTGGAAGCCGCCAAGGTGGCAGAGGCGCAGTAGGCACTGGTGGAGGCGGACTAGCTGCGCCAGCTGGCCGACAACAAGGGCCGGCTCCAGGCCGAGGTGGATCGCCTGCGGGGGCAGGTCACCACAACCGAGGGGGGCCGTCAGGACGAGGCCCGTCGCCGTGAGGCGGCCGAGAAGGCGGACGAAGACAAGGACGCCGAGCTTAAGGCAGCCCTTGCCAAGGTGGCCGATGTAGATAAGGCGCTCGAGAGGCGCGACCGTGCCATCGAACGGGAGCGGCATGGTACGTTGCTTGAGGCGCAGCACCTGGAAGAGTCTGTCTCCAGTAAGTGCTTTTTTTGTCGTTTGCCGGGTCGGGATCCGGCCTTTCTTCCTTGTTGTTCTTCTGCTAACTAGCTTCTTCCTTTGCGGCAGAGGCCTTCCTAGAGACGCAGTGGCTGGCGGAGGAAGCCGTCCACTATCAGCGCGACCCGACCTGCATCGTTGGGTCTGGGATGGATCCGCGGGTGAGCTGGACCTTCCCGGAGATCATCGCCGCTGCTGAGGCCCACTTGCAGGTCCTGGGAACGCAGTTGGAGCGGCTGTCCCAGGCCGTCACCGTAATGACGGCGGCCCTATGGCCGGACTCCGTCCAACCGAGCAGCTTCTCGCGCCTGGCGCGTTGGTTGGAGATGGGGTCGGACCGGCTTGGCGACTGGAGCGTCTCCGCCGCTCGTGCCGGTGCTGAGATCGCCCTCCGGTTCGTGCTGTGCTGGCATCTGGACCTTCAGCTGGACACGTTGATGGGCCAACGGGCCGGTTCGGAGCAGCTCTTGTAGGAGCAAGCCGGTCGGATCGCCTTCCGGGCCAGCTACATCGCCGAATTCGCCTTCCACGATGAGTTCCATCCAGAGCGGACGGAAGACGGCAGGGCCGTGGACGGCGACGACTATGGCTTTCTCCTCCACGAACCGGAGGGGAGCTCGGAGGAGACGGGCGTCTACCGCGACGCGGGTGCCGAGGAGGACACCGGCGCCTCAATGGACCCGGAGGCCGCCAGGGGAGAGCCGTCGACGTCGCGACAAGGCGCTGGAGATGCCTGAGACACTTTGTGTAAAATCTGTTAGATAGCAGGTCCACCCACCCACTAGGGGTTTTAGGGTGTAATGAACTCGGGCCGTGGGCCTTTTCTTAAATACTTGTGTAGATGCCGTGAGTGCTTTTGCATTTTGCCTTCCGTTTTTAGACCGATTTCATGCGCTTTTCCTTTCTCAAACCTCCCCTGCTGCGAGTCAGATGGCCGAGGCTCCGGTCCGTGACAAGGAGTTCGGTTCTTTGAGAGGAGCGTGCAGGACTTTGGTCCCTCGAAATGTTGAGCGCGA
Source organism: Triticum monococcum (assembly GCA_034509565.1). Classification (NCBI taxonomy): domain Eukaryota; kingdom Viridiplantae; phylum Streptophyta; class Magnoliopsida; order Poales; family Poaceae; genus Triticum; species Triticum monococcum. The sequence goes on along the minus strand of CM067845.1, from coordinate 86,456,789 downwards.
ACGAAACACCCACTGGGCCGGATGGCGGCAATCCGGTGAAGCCGGTTGGCGAGCAGCCGGTCGTGTGGCTGTTCATTTGATGAATGGTGGGCCGGGTTGATCGACCCGACAGCCTTTGACTTAGTGTATGAAGCGTAAAGGAGCTTTGGCCCGTTATGCTTGCCAACCGACAGCCAAAGCTGGATCTGTGGCTTTAGGGCGAAGTGGGGGACCGCGGCATCCTAACTTTATCAGGAATCACCAAGTAAGGCGGCGGGGTGGCGACCGAGCCGGCCAGCCCCTGAGCCCCCGGGTCGAGCAAGTTGGACCGGTGGCCGGGTTCAGTGGTATAGTGATGCAAGAAAATAAGGACATAATAAATTGGTCGAAAAAAGGCATCCCCCGTGTCTCGTTCGGGGACCCCATAGTTTCATGCGTTTACAAAAGGCGACGATACATACACTTGTGCGGCTAACTGTAAAATGGGCGGAGGAGTTCTGTGTTCCACGGCCGGGTCGTTTCTTCACCGGCGGTGTCCTTTTTGCGCTTCCTTGACTTGCGTGCATCGATGAGGTAGTAGGCATTGCGGTTGCGCAAGGCCCTGCTCATGATGAATGGGCCCTCCCATGGAGGGGACAGCTTGTGCTGGCCTGCTTGCTCTTGGACGAGTCAGAGGACGAGGTCGCCCTCGCGGAACGCGAGGGGCTTGATCTTCTTGCTATGGTAGTACCTCAGGCCTTGCTGGTAGATGGCCGAGCGCCTGAGCGCCGGGAGGCGTGCTTCTTCGAGCAGGTCGACGCCATCTTCGCGGGCTTCTCTGGCTTCGGCTTCGGTGTACATCGCGACGCGCGGCGAGTCGAACTCGACGTCGGTCGGGATGACGGCTTCAGCTCCATATACAAGGAAGAACGGGCTGAACCCGGTCGACCTATTCGGAGTGGTGCGTAGAACGGCTTGCAACTCGTCAAGCCAGCTGCCGGGTGAGCGGATGAGTGGCTCGATGAGTCGCGGCTTGACGCCGGAAAGGATGAGTCCATTGGCCCGCTCGACCTGCCCGTTGGACTGCGGATGTGCAACGGAGGCCAGGTCGAGGCGGACGTCAGAGATGGAGCAGTATTGCTCGAGCGCGCCCTTGGCGAGGTTGGTGTAGTTGTCGGTGATGATGTTGTTCGGCATGCCGTAGCGCACCACTATGTCCTTGATGAACCGGACGGATGTTGGCCCGTCTAGTTTCTTGATTGGTCTTGCCTCGATCCACTTGGTGAATTTGTCCACTGCGACTAGCAAGTGCATCATGCCGCCTCGAGCGGTTTTGAAGGGTCCCACCATGTCGAGTCCCCAGACCGCGAAGGGCCAGGTGATCGGTATTGTGCGGAGTGCTGACAACGGCTGGTGGCTGCGTTTGCTGAAGCGCTGGCATCCCTCACACTTGAGGACGAGCGACTCGGCATCTTGGAGGGCCGTGGGCTAGTAGAAACCATGGCGCAACGCCTTGGCCACCAGGGATCGTGATGCAGTGTGGTGCCTGCACTCGCCCTGATGTATGTCGAGGAGGATGTCGATGCCCCGTTCCTGCTCGACGCAGCGCTGGAACATGCCGGTGGAGCTGCGCTTGACGAGCTCATTGTTGATGATGATGTAGGCGTCGCCCGGCGCTGCACTTGCCGAGCTTCGGTCTCGTCCATGGGGAGAACCCTGTTCTCCAAAAATTCTGATATTGGGAGGGCCCAAAATGGAGTCGTAACCACGGCGAAGACGGCCACCAGGGTGGGTTCCGAGTCGACAACCCCCGAGCCGGGTTGAGCAGCCCCCGGGCAGGGATGGCGACGGCCGGGTCCAAGATGATGGTGGCCGGGTCAAGCTGAGCAGCCCCTGGGTCCAGCAGTCCCCGGGCCGGGTTGAGGTGCGGCCGGGTCGTCTGGAACGTGGATGGACTCGGAGTCCGGTGATGGCTTGACGGACGGCTTGCGCAGGTGCTCGAGGGAGACGCCGGACGGGATGGCTTGCCATGATGATGCGATCTTGGCGAGCATGTCGGCTGCTTCGTTCTCCGCACGCGGGACATGGAGGAACTCGCAGCCCTCGAAGGATCCAGACAGCTTCTGGACAAGTAAGCGGTAGCTTGCCATGTTGGAGTCACGGGCGTCCCATTCGCCGGAGCACTGCTGCACCACCAGGTCCGAGTTGCCGTAGCACAGGATGTGCCGGATGCCGAGTTCCTTGGGAAGCCGGAGGCCGTGCACAAGGGCTTCATACTCGGCGATGTTGTTGGAGGCGGCGAAGTGGATCTGGGGCGCGTACCGGAGCCGGTCGCCCTTCGGGGATGACAGCACGATGCCGGCCCCCAAGTCGAGTCACATCTTGGACCCGTCGAAGTGCATGCGCCAATGCATCGAGTCGGGAGGCAGCGACAAGTACTGGGTCTTGGTCCAATCGACGAGGAAGTCGACCAGGGCCTGAGACTTGATCGTGGTGCAGGGCTCGTAGAGGATGGCGTGGCCAGCTAGCTAGATCGCCCACTTGGCAGCCCGGCCAGAGGCATCCCGCCACCCGATGATTTCTCCGATAGGCGCCGTGCTGACTACGGTGACAACGTGCTCTTGGAAATACTGCTTCTGCTTCTTGGCGGTGAAGTACATGCCGTAACACATCTTCTGGTAGTGCGGGTAGTTCTGCTTGGAGATGGAGAGCACCTCGCTTAGGTAGTAGACTGGGCACTGGACGGCTTGGATCTTGCCCTTCTCTGGTCGCTCGACCACCAGCACCGTGCTGACCGCCCGCGAGGTCGCGGCTATGTAGAGCAATAGCAGCTCCTTGTCGGTCGGCGCTTGAGGTCTTGGAGAGAAGGCGCTTGAGGTCTTGGAAGGCCTCATCTGTCTTGCCGTTCCATTCGAACGGGCTTGTCTTCTTCATCAGCTGGTACAGGGGTAGCGCCCTCTCGCCCAACTGGCTTATAAAACCGGCTGACCGAGGACAAGCATCCGGTGAACTTCTGGGCATCGCGCAGCCGAGCCAGCCTGCGCATGCGCTCGAAGGCCTTGATCTTCTTCGGCTTCGCCTCAATGCCGCGTTCCGAGACGAGGAAGCCGAGTAGCTTTCCGGCCGGGACGCCGAAGACGCATTTTTCGGGTTAAGCTTGACCTTGTATTCGCGGAGGTTGGCGAAGGTTTCCTTCAAATCGTCGAGGAACGGGAGGTGCTGGTTGGTCTTCACCACGATGTCGTCCACGTATACGTGGATATTGCGGCCGAGTTGCGGCAATAGGCATTTCTGCATGCAACGCTGGAAGGTGGCGTCGGCGTTCTTCAAGCCAAACGACATGGTGATCTAGCAATACGCCCCAAAGGACATGATGAAGGACGTCTTCAGGGCGTCGGCCGGGTCCAGCTTGATCTAGTGGTAGCCGGAGTAAGCGTCCAGGAAGGACATGAGCTCACACCCGGCGGTCGAGTCGATGACTTGGTCGATCCGCGGGAGGGCGATGCTACCTCTTGAGCACTGCGTTGGATTTCCCCGAAGAGGAGAGGATGATGCAGCAAAGTATCGTAAGTATTTCCCTCAGTTTTTGAGAACCAAGGTATCAATCCAGTAGGAGGCTACGCTCGAGTCCCTTGTACCTACACAAAAACAATAGCTCAATGCAACCAACGTGCTTAGGGGTTGTCAATCCCTTCACGGTCACTTACGAAAGTGAGATCTGATAGAGATGATAGATAATATTTTTGGTATTTTTGGTATAAAGATGCAAAGTGAAAAGTAAAAGGCAAATTAAAATCAAAGCAATAATAAAGTGATGGAAATTTATATGATGAGAAAGAGACCCGGGGGCCATAGGTTTCACTAGTGGCTTCTCTCAAGAGGATAAGTATTCTACGGTGGGTGAACAAATTACTATTGAGCAATTGACAGAATTGAGCATAGTTATGAGAATATCTAGGTATGATCATGTATATAGGCATCACGTCCGAGACGAGTAGACCGACTCCTGCCTGCATCTACTACTATTACTCCACTCATCGACCGCTATCCAGCATGCATCTAGAGTATTAAATTAAAAACAGAGTAACGCCTTAAGCAAGATGACATGATGTAGAGGGATAGTTTCATGCAATATGATAAAAAAATCATCTTGTTATCCTTGATTGCAACAATACAATACGTGCCCTGCTGCCCCTTCTGTCACTGGGAAAGGACACCGCAAGATCGAACCCAAAGCTAAGCACTTCTCCCATGGCAAGAAAAACCAATCTAGTGGGCCAAACCAAACTGATAATTTGAAGAGACTTGCAAAGATTACCAATCATACATAAAAGAATTCAGAGAAGATTCAAATATTATTCATAGATAAACTGGATCATAAACCCACAATTCATCGGTCTCAACAAACACACCGCAAAAAGAAGATTACATCGAATAAATCTCCACAAGAGAGGGGGAGAACATTGTATTGAGATCCAAAAAGAGAGAAGAAGCCATATAGCTACTAACTATGGACCCATAGGTCTGAAGTAAACTACTCACACTTCATCGGAGAGGCTTGGATGATGATGTAGAAGCCATCCGTGATCGATTCCCCTTCCGGCGGAGCTCCGGAACAGGCCCCAATGGGGCCTCGTGGATACAGAAATTTGCGGCAGTGGAATTAGGTTTTTTGGCTCCATCCCCGATCGTTTGCGGGTACGTAGGTATATATAGGAGGAAGAAGTACGTCGGTGGAGCTTCGAGGGGCCCACGAGGCAGGGGGCGCGCCCCAGGGGGGCGCTCCCCACCCTCGTGACCACCTCATGACTTTCTTGACGGGGGGTCCAAGTCTCCTGGATCTTATCTGATGAGAAAATCACGTTTCCGAAGATTTCATTCCGTTTGGACTCCGTTTGATATTCTATTTCTCCGAAACACTGAAATAGGCAAAAAACAGCAATTCTGGGATGGGCCTCCGGTTAATAGGTTAGTCCCAAAAATAATATAAAAGTGGAAAATAAAGCCCAATATAGTCCAAAACAGTAGATAATATAGCATGGAGCAATCAGAAATTATAGATACGTTGGAGACGTATCAAGCATCCCCAAGCTTAATTCCTGGTCGTCCTTGAGTAGGTAAATGATAAAAAGAGAATTTTTTATGCGGAGTGCTACTTGGCATAATTTTAATGTAATTCTTCTTAATTGTGGTATGAATATTGAGATCTGAAAGATTCAAGACAAAAGTTCATATTGACATAAAAATGATAATACTTCAAGCATACTAACTAGGCAATTATGTCTTCTCAAAATAACATGGGCAAAGAAAGTTCATCCCTACAAAATCATATAGTTTAGTCATGTTTCATTTTCATCACACAAGAATGCTCTCATCATGCACAACCCCAATGACAAGCCAAGCAATTGTTTCACACTTTAGTAATCTCAAACCTATAAACTTTCACGCAATACATGAGCGCGAGCCACGGATATAGCAGTATGGTTGGAATAGAATATAATGAAGGGGGTTATGTGGAGAAGACAAAAAGGGAGAAAGTCTCACATTAACGAGGCTAATCAATGGGCTATGGAGATGCCCATCGATTGATGTTAATGCAAGGAGTAGGGATTGCCATGCAACAGATGCACTAGAGCTATAAATGTATGAAAGCTCAACAAAAGAAACTAGTGGGTGTGCATCCAACTTGCTTGCTCACGAAGACCTAGGGCACTTGAGGAGGCCCATTGTTCGAATATACAAGCCAAGTTCTATAATGAAAGATTCCCACTAGTATATGAAAGTGATAACATGAGAGACTCTATACTATGAAGATCATGGTGCTACTTTGAAGCACAAGTGTGGTAAAAGGATAGTAACATTGTCCCTTCTCTCTTTTTCTCTCATTTTTTTGGGCCTTTTCTTTTTTTATGGCCTTTCTTTTTTTTATGCCTTCTCTTTTTTATGGCCTTTCTCTTTTTTTATTTATTTATTTATTCCTCACTTGGGACAATGCTCTAATAATGATGATCATCACACTTCTATTTATTTACAACTCGAAACTAGAACAAAGATGACTCTATATGAATGCCTCCGGCGGTGTACCAGGATATGCAATGAATCAAGAGTGACATATATGAAAGAATTATGAACGGTGGCTTTGCCACAAATACGATGTCAACTACATGATCATGCAAAGCAATATGACAATGATGATGCGTGTCATAATAAACGGAACGGTGGAAAGTTGCATGGCAATATATCTCGGAATGGCTATGGAAATGCCATGATAGGTAGGTATGGTGGCTGTTTTGAGGAAGATATAAGGAGGTTTATGTGTGAAAGAGTGTATCATATCACAGGGTTTGGATGCACCGGTGAAGTTTGCGCCAACTCTCAATGTGAGAAAGGGCAATGCACGGTACCGAAGAGGCTAGCAAGGATGGAAGGGTGAGAGTGCGTATAATCCATGGACTCAACATTAGTCATAAAGAACTCACATACTTATTTCAAAAATCTACAAGTCATCAAAAACCTCGGCACTACGCGCATGCTCCTAGAGGGATAGATTGGTAGGAAAAGACCATCGCTCGTCCCCGACCGCCACTCATAAGGAAGACAATCAAATAACACCTCATGTTTCAAATTTGTTGCATAATGTTTACCATACATGCATGCTACGGGACTTGCAAACTTCAACACAAGTATTTCTCAATTTCGCAACTACTCAACTAGCATGACTTTGATATTATTACCTCCATATCTCAAAACAATCATCAAGCATCAAACTTTTCTTAGTATTCAACACACTCATAAGAAAGTTTTATTATTAATCTTGCATACCAAGCATATTAAGATTTTAAGCAAATTACCATGATATTAAGACTCTCAAAATAATCTAAGTGAAGCATGAGAGATCAATAGTTTATATAAAACAAATCCACCACCGTGCTCTAAAAGATATAAGTGAAGCACATAGAGCAAAACCATAAAGCTCAAAAGATATAAGTGAAGCACATAGAGCAAAATTATAAAGCTCAAAAGATATAAGTGAAGCACATAGAGTATTCTATCAAATTCCAAATCATGTATGGCTCTCTCAATATGTGCGTATAGCAAGGATGATTGTGGTAGACTAACAAGCAAAGACTCAAATCATAAAAGACACTCCAAGCAAAACACATATCATGTGGTGAATAAAAATATAGCTCCAAGTAAAGTTACCAATAGAAGTCGACGAAAGAGGGGATGCCTTCCGGGGCATCCCCAAGCTTTGGCTTTTAGGTGTCCTTAGATTATCTTGGGGGTGCCATGGGCATCCCCAAGCTTAGGCTCTTTCCACTCCTTGTTCCATAATCCATCAAATCTTTACCCAAAACTTGAAAACTTCACAACACAAAACTTAAAGTAGAAAATCTCATGAGCTCCATTAGCGAAAGAAAACAAAATACCAGTTCAAGGTACTGTAATGAACTAATTATTTATTTATATTGGTGTTATACCTACTGCATTCCAACTTCTCTATGGATTATAAACAATTTTACTAGCCATAGGTTCATCAAAATAAGCAAACAACACACGAAAAACAGAATCTGTCAAAAACAGAACAGTCTGTAGTAATCTGTAGCTAGCGCAAGATATGGAACTCCAAAAATTCTAAAATAAATTTCTGGACGTGAGGAATTTATCTATTAAACATATGCAAAAATAATTAACTAAATAGCACTTTCCAAATAAAAATGACAGCAGTTCTCGTGAGCGCTAAAGTTTCTGTTTTTTACAGCAAGTTCAACAAGACTTTCCCCAAGTCTTCCCAACGGTTCTACTTGGCACAAACACTAATTAAACACAAAAAAACACAACCAAAACAGAGGCTAGATAAATTATTTATTACTAAACAGGATCAAAAATCAAGGAATGAAAATAAAATTGGGTTGCCTCCCAACAAGCGCTATCGTTTAACGCCCCTAGCTAGGCATAACAAGCAAGGATAGATCTAGGTATTGCCATCTTTGGTAGGCAATCCATAAGTGGATATCATGATAGATTCATATGGAAATTTTATTTTCTTTCTAGGAAAGTGTTCCATGCCCTTTTTTAATGGAAATTGAAATCTAATATTCCCTTCCTTCATATCAATAATTGCACCAACCATTCTAAGGAAAGGTCTACCGAGAATAATAGGGCAAGAAGGATTGCAATCTATATCAAGAACGATAAAATCTACGGGCACATAATTCCTATTTGCAACAATAAGAACATCATTAATTCTTCCCATAGGTTTCTTAATAGTGGAATCCGCAAGATGCAAGTTTAGAGAGCAATCATCAAAATCACGGAAATTTAGCAAATCAGACAAAGTTTTGGGAATAGTAGAGACACTAGCACCCAAATCACACAAAGCATAAAACTCATAATCTTTAATTTTAATTTTAATAGTAGGTTCCAACTCATCATAAAGTTTTCTAGGGATAGAAACTTCCAACTCAAGTTTTTCTTCATAAGATTGCATCAAGGCATCAACGATATGTTCGGTAAAGGCTTTATTTTGACTATAAGCATGAGGAGAATTTAGCACGGATTGCAACAAGGAAATACAATCAATTAAAGATAAATTTTAATAATTAAATTCCTTGAAATCCAATATAGTGGGTTTAGCAACATCTAGAGTTTTATTTCTTTTAATCCCACTTTTATCAATTTCATCATCAAGATCTAAATACTCCAAATTTTTAGAACGCCTTCTAGGTAAAGGTGGATCATATTCAGTTTCATCAAGATTTATATTGCAAAGAAAAGATTTAATAGGAGACACATCAATAACTTTTAGATCTTCATCTTGATTTTCATAGGAATTGAGAGAACACGCTTTAATAAAGGCATCTTTCATAGCACGCGTCCTAGCGGTTCTTTCTTTGCACCCATCAATGGAAATTCTCATGGCTTTGAGAGACTCATTGATATCATGCTTAGGAGGAATAGATCTAAGCTTTAAAGAATAAACCTCAAGAGAAATTCTATCAACGTTCCTAGCCAAATCATCCACTTTAAGCAATTTTTCTTCAATCATAGCATTAAAATTATTTTGCGAAGTAATAAATTCTTTAATATTAGATTCAAAATCAGAGGGCATCTTATTATAATTTCCATAACAGTTTTTGTAGGAATTTTCATAATTATTAGAAGGATTACTAGGATAAGGCCTAGGATTAAAATTCCCTCTATACGCGTTGTTACCAAAATTATTCCTACCAACAAAATTCACATCAATAGATTCATTATTATTATCAATCAAAGTAGACAAAGGCATATCATTAGGATCATAAGAGACACTCTTAGTAGCAAATAATTTCATAAGTTCATCCATATTTCCACTCAAAACATTAATTTCTTCTATCGCATGCACTTTTTTATTAGTAGATCTTTCAGTGTGCCATTGAGAATAATTAACCATAATATTATCTACGAGTTTAGTAGCATCTCCTAAAGTGATTTCCATAAAAGTGCCTCCCACGGCCGAATCTAAAAGATTTCTTGAAGCAAAATTCAATCCGGCATAAAAATTTTGTATAATCATCCACAAATTTAAACCATGAGTAGGGCAATTATGTATCATTAATTTCATTCTCTCCCAATCTTGTGAAACATGTTCATGATCAAGTTGCTTAAAATTCATAATATCGTTTCTAAGAGAGATGATCTTAGCGGGAGGAAAATACTTAGAGATAAAAGAATCTTTGCACTTGTTCCATGAATCAATACTATTTTTAGGCAAAGATGAAAAAAAGCTTTAGCACGATCTCTAAGCGAAAAAGGAAATAGCTTCAATTTAACAATATCATTATCCACATCTTTCTTCTTTTGCATATCACACAATTCAACGAAGCCATTAAGATGGGTAGCGGCATCTTCACTAGGAAGGCCGGAAAACGGATCTTTCCTGACAAGATTCAGCAAAGCAACATTAATTTCACAAGATTCGGCATCGGTAAGAGGAGCAATCGGAGTGCTAAGGAAATCATTATTGTTGGTATTGGTGAAGTCACACAATTTAGTATTATCTTGAGCCATCGCGACAAACAAGAAATCCAACACACGAGCAAACAAAAAGCAAATGGGCAAAAAGAGGCAAATAGAGAGAGAGGGAGGATAGAGAGAGAGGGCTAATAAAACGGCAAGGGTGAAGTGGGGGAGAGGAAAATGAGAGGCAAATGGCAAATAATGTAATGTGGGAGATAGGGATTGTGATGGGTACTTGGTATGTTGACTTTTGCGCAGACTCCCCGGCAACGGCGCCAGAAATTCTTCTTGCTACCTCTTGAGCACTACATTGGATTTCCCCGAAGAGGAGAGGATGTTGCAGCAAAGTAGCGTAAGTATTTCCCTCAGTTTTTGAGAACCAAGGTATCAATCCAGTAGGAGGCTATGCTCGAGTCCCTTGTACCTACACAAAAACAATAGCTCAACGCAACCAACGCGCTTAGGGGTTGTCAATCCCTTCACGGTCACTTATGAAAGTGAGATCTGATAGAGATGATAGATAATATTTTTGGTATTTTTGGTATAAATATGCAAAGTGAAAAGTAAAAGGCAAAGTAATAATAAAGTGATGGGAATTGATATGATGAGAAAGAGACCCGGGGGCCATAGGTTTCACTAATGGCTTCTCTCAAGAGCATAAGTATTCTACGGTGGGTGAACAAATTACTGTTGAGAAATTGACAGAATTGAGCATAGTTATGAGAATATCTAGGTATGATCTATAGGCATCACGTCCGAGACGAGCAGACCGACTCCCGCCTGCATCTACTACTATTACTCCACTCATCGACCGCTATCCAGCATGCATCTAGAGTATTAAGTTAAAAACAGAGTAACGCCTTAAGCAAGATGACATGATGTAGAGGGATACTTTCATGAAATATGATAAAAAACCCATCTTGTTATCCTTGATGGCAACAATACAATACGTGCCTTGCTGCCCCTTCTGTCACTAGGAAAGGACAGCGCAAGATCGAACCCAAAGCTAAGCACTTCTCCCATGGCAAGAAAAAACAATCTAGTAGGCCAAACCAAACTGATAATTCGAAGAGACTTGCAAAGATAACCAATCATACATAAAAGAATTCAGAGAAGATTCAAATATTATTCATAGATAAACTGGATCATAAACCCACAATTCATCGATCTCAACAAACACGCCACAAAACGAAGATTACATCTAATAGATCTCCACAAGAGAGGGGGAGAACATTGTATTGAGATCCAAAAAGAGAGCAGAAGCCATCTAGCTACTAACTATGGACCCGTAGGTCTGAAGTAAACTACTCACACTTCATCGGAGAGGTTTGGATGATGATGTAGAAGCCCTCCATGATTGATTCCCCTTCCGGCGAGCTCCGGAACAGGCCCTAAGATGGGATCTCGTGGATAGAGAAAGTTGTGGCGGTGGAATTAGGTTTTTTGGCTCCGTCCCCGATCGTTTGGGGGTACGTAGGTATATATAGGAGGAAGAAGTATGTCGGTGGAGCTTCGAGGGGCCCACGAGGCTGGGGGCGCGCCCTAGGGGGGGCGCGCCCCCCACCCTCGTGACCACCTCGTGGCTTTCTTGACGGGGGGTCCAAGTCTCCTGGATCTTATCTGATGAGAAAATCACGTTTTCGAAGATTTCATTCCATTTGGATTCCGTTTTATATTTTGTTTCTCTGAAACACTTAAATATGCAAAAAAACAGCAATTCTAGGCTGGGCCTCCGGTTAATAGGTTAGTCCCAAAAATAATATAAAAGTGGAAAATAAAGCCCAATATAGTCCAAAACAGTAGATAATATAGCATGGAGCAATCAAAAATTATAGATACGTTGGAGACGTATCAGGCGAACGAATCCTTGGGACAGGCCTTGTTGAGGCTGGTGTAGTCTATACACATGCGCCAGGTCTTGTTCTTCTTTGGGACGAGGACTAGATTGGCCAGCCACTCGGGGTGAAACACTTCCATTATGAAGCCAGCCGCCAAAAGTTTGGCGACCTCTTCACCAATGGTTCTTTTCTTCTCTTCGGAAAATCGTCGTAGGGGTTGACAGACAGGCTTGACGTCCTTGTGGACATGAAGTTTGTGCTCGACGTACTTCCTCGGGATACCCGACATGTCCTTCGGGGTCCATGCGAAGATATCCCGATTCTCACAGAGGAAGTCGACGAGCTCGCCTTCCTATTTGCTGTCAAGGCAGGCGCCGCCTATGACAGCGTACTTGCTATAGATGGGGTCTTCTGGGTTGAGCTTCACTTTCTTGGTCTCCTTGGAGGGCTTGAAGGCGGCCTCATCGGCCGGGTCCGGGGTTGGGATCGACGCGGCGGAGGCCTCACCTGCCAGGGCGACGATCCGGTCGAGCTGGCGCCGCTCCTCGGCAATGACCAGCGACTCGGCCAACTTGGCACCGTCTCTGGCGCACTCCAGGGACTTGCGGTAATCGCCGGTAATGGTGATGAAGCCTTTGGGACGTGGCATCTTTATCTTCAGGAACGCATAGTGGGGAACCACCATGAACTTGGCGAGCGCGGGCCGGCCCAGCAACGCATGATACGCGCTGGACAGGTCCACCACCTCGAACCAGATCAGTTCGCGCCGAAAGCGGCTGTTCTCACTGAACAGGACATCTAGCCGGACCCGGCCAATGGGGGAGAAGGAGAGGCCGGGCATGATGCCGTGGAAGATCGTTCGGGTTGGCTCCAGGTCCTCGGCCTTGAGGCCGAGCTTGGTCATCGTGTCGCGGTAGAGGATGTTGATGCTGCTGCCGCCGTCGATGAGGACTCGGGAGAACTTGCATGTGTGTCGTGCAATGATGGTGGGGCTGAGGACGAGGGCGTAACCACCCGGACTTGGCATGACTGCCGGGTGATCCTCCCGGGTCCAGGTGATCGGGCGATCTGACCAATGCATGAACTCCGGCTTGGCCGAGACGACGGTGTTCACCTCTTGCCGAAGGAGGCGCTCACTGTGCTTGTCATCGCCGAGGCTGGTGAAGACGATGTAGGCCGCGTTCTGGTCTGGGTAGGCATCGTCATGCATCACGCCGCCAGCTGGAGGCGGCGGAGGCGGAGGCGGAGGTGACTGTCCCGTGCCCGGAGCCGGAGCCGGAGGGGGCGGGACGTCGCCCCTCATGATGCGCTTGGTGATGGCGCACTGCCGAAGCGTGTGCGTGGAGGGTCTTGCGTTGCTGTGGTGCTTGCAGGGGGCGTCGAGCATCTGCTCGAAGCTCATGGCAGGTTGCCATGCCGTCTTGCCGGTTTACCGGCGCTTCGCCACCGGGTCCGCCGCGGGCTCGGCGGCCGCGACGAGCCGGTTGTCGTGACATGGCGCCGGCTGGTCGGCCTTGCGCTTGTTGTTCTGGTGATGCTACTGCTGGCTTCTTTCGCCGGCCGGCTTCGGAGGGGGGATCGGCTTCTCCTTGCCGGCTTCATCCAGCGCCATCTGGATCTTCATGGCAGAGTAGGTGTTGGCGTACTTGTCCGCCGTCACCATGAGCGCGGCCATGGTGGCCGGCTCAGAGCATAAGAGCTTGTGCTTGAGGAGGGTGTTGTCTCGGCACCCGCTGATGAAGTACTGGATCGCCTAGACTTCATGGACACCCTCGCAGCTATTCCGGAGCTCGATCCAGCATGCGAGGTACTCGCGACCGATCTCCGTAGGCCCTTGCATGCACATGGCGAGCTGGCTAGGGTGGCCGGGTCGCTTGTAGGTCCCCGTGAAGTTGCGGGTGAAGGCTTCCTCGAAGTCCACCCACGTGTTGATGCTGCCCCTCGGCAGGCTGTTCAACCACATGCGGGCCGACCCTTGGAGCATGAGCGGTGCATAGCGCACGGCGAGACGACGATTGGCACCGGTGATGCCAATGGTCGTGGTGTAGTTGGTGAGCCAGTCTTCTGACTTCACCGTCCTGTTGGACTTGGGGGTATCGCGGGGGAGCATGAATCCTTTAGGGAAGGGCTCCTCCCGGATGCGCGAGCCGAAGCACGCCAGCCCGATAGCGCCGCTCTCCTCCACCTCCAGGGAGCGAGCGAGCTGATCGAGGCGGTGGAGAGCATCGGCGTCGTCGATGGCGCGCGCGACGAGTCCACTTGCGGCCAGGCCACGGGGGGCGGGTCGGTTGGAGCCGGACGCCGGCCATGCTGGCCGAGTCCGCGCTGGATCTCTGGGACGGGCTCGTCGCCCAATCCACCGGCGGCTGTAGCGGCTAGGTCGTGCCGAGTCTGGGCTCGGCCGGAGTGCGCCTCGCCGGGTGGTGAGGAAGCGGTGTGCAGAAGTTCACCGGGCCCGCCAAGGCAGGCGGAGCCGGATCCCGCCGGCTTCGCGAGCTGGTTGAGGCAGTCCTACTGGGTGTTGGCGGCGTGGAGGACTTCGCGCATCCGCCCGATGCGCTCTTTCAGCTCCTCACCCGCGAGCTGGTACAGGCCGACTGCGGCTGCCTGGGCAGCACGCATGTTCTTCGTTGGGGTCTCGTAGACGGTTGGGATGGCGCCGAGGGCCCGGCCGATCGCTCCTCCATAGGCACGCACATCGGCGACCCGGCTTGGCTCGGCCGCGGCGGGCGTGAATCTGTAGGCGGCATCGCGCTCCAGCTGAGCGGCGTCCAGGCGACACTAAGTGGCGGCGAGCATCTCGGACAGGTCCAGCATCTGCTGGCGCCTTTCCTTGAGCTGGGTTCGGGCCTCAGCGACGTTGGTGGCGTCGATGTCGGTGCCGATGGGGATGCGGAGGCTCTGCATCATGGCGCGCAACGGATCGGACGGCTCGATCCGATCCACTGCGGCCCTGGCTTCGGTAGCCCTCCTCGTCTTGCTCGACGAGGAGGAGGCGCCGTCGGCAGTGACGAAGACCTCCACACGGACGTCCATTGCCCCAGCGGAAACACCGCCGCCGACGGAGAGGGGAGAGTCGGAGTAGCTGAGCACCTTGCTGGGGTACTCGTCGGCTGCGAATGCATCGGAGATGCGCAGAGTGGCGAAGGAGGCGGAAAGCGCGCCGACGACGTCATCCGTCAGCGCGACGGACTCATCGGTGTAGGAGAAGAGCCCCGTCTAAAGCATGCTCCCTGCCAGCTCCTCGAGCTGCCCCATGGTGGGCCCCAACTATCGTGGTGGGCACACGGCAGATGCCAAGGGATGGCTAAAGAGAGGAGGACGCTTGAGGGCGCTGGTGGACTCCAGAGGCGGGGTTGGCATGAGCGGGCGCGGGACGCCAGACATACCCAGGTTTGGGGCTCTCCGGAGAGATAATACCCCTAGTCCTGCCGAGTGTAGTTGGATGATCGATAGTACAATGTTGCTCCTGGAGCTGTATGGAGGAGGAAGGAAGCTGGCCAAGGCTTGGGCTGCTCTTTCTCTCCGGTGTTGCTGTTTCGTGCCTAGTCCTATGCTTACTTGCTTTTCTCTCGTATGTGTTTTCTGCTTTCCCTCTCGCTCGCCCTCCAAGAGATCATCCTCTCCCTATGATCGTGGGCTCCCGGGGGGTTTTATAGTCCAACCCCCTGGGGGTACAATGGTAATGTTACAAGTTGGCGGGTCCGTATTGTCGGTGTCCGGGAACCAGGGCTGTGTCCTGCTGAGGGCTTGTGGTTCGTCGGGTTCCCCTAGGTGCGGGCCCCGCATGCCTAGGGGGACTGTGTGCCATCTTGTCGATCGTCAGTTCGTGGCCGAGTCGAGTCGCGTACAGTGCTCTCCGTCAGGTTGCCGCTTGTTGTCGTCAGCGATGAAGGAGGGGGCACTGTAGCCACGCCGGCCCTGGTCAGCGGGTAGGTGAGGGGCACTATTGCCACGTTCCTGCTGACCAGAGGTATGGGCGGGGCACTGTTAACTCGGTCGTCGTTGATTGAAGTCTCGTCCCCATCATACGGCCTGGATGGGACGGGAGTTGACCCACGGCTGGATTGCGTAGCACGCCATGGGTGGCGCTGGCTTGTTGAGGAGGCTTTGGTTGTGCCGGGTTCGGCTGTCTTGCGCTAGTTGTTGGGGCCAAGTCGACGTGTCCTGCCGGGTCGGCTAGTCTGGCCGGCTTGCGGGGCTTGGCCGGGTCGAGTGACTCGGCCAAGCGCGTGCCGGTATTGAGCGGTGGTGCCAACCCCGTTGTTTTTTGAAGAGGATCCGGGTTTCGTTGCCTGCCCGGGGTCCATCCCCCTAACAATATGTGAAGTCATTACTCTCCATAAGATCCATATGACCCCTTTATTTCTTTATATTTCTTCTCTTTTATTTTATTCCCTCTAGATCATAGCAAGAAAACCAAGCCCTTGACTGAACACTAATATTTATTATATATAGCTCACGGACTCGATTACATAGAAGGATCATAAAGCAAAACTCAAAACTAAATCATACTAAAACTTTATTCTACTAGATCAAGATATTACCAAAAGGATCGAACTAAGAAAAACGGTAAAGATAAAAGTGTGATGGTGATACGATACTGGGGCACTCCCCCAAGCTTGGTTGTTGCCAAGGGGAGTGCCCATACCCATCTGTTTATGTTTCCTTCCTCGGAGGTGGTGATGATGTAGGCTTGTCGTCCATCTTCTAAGGCATAGGCTCACCATCATAAAAGGATGATCGAGTCTCCGGGATCCTCAAATCTGCAGCCAAACTCATCCTCTTGAATCTATATTCATACTCACAGTTTTGGTTTTGCAGGTCATAGATTTGGGCTGGAGGCGCTCGATTTTCTCGTGAAGCTTGAAGATGGCCTCCCCAATGTTCTTGTCATCCAGCTTGTGGTTGTTGGTGAACTCCATGATCATTATATGATTGGAGTCGAGTCCATGTTCCACCATCTCCTGGCACATGAAAACTTGTTGCTCCAATGCCACGGGCCTTGTCTCCACGCTTCCGGTCCTCCTTGGTCCCTCAACATCGCGGATGTGCAGCAACCCCTCACGCATCTCAATGGTTTGAGGGTGTTGCAGCACCTCCGCGAGGTAGGGATTGATGACCTTCTTGAAGGACTTGTCCTTGGGGGCACTTGAAGGCGCCATGGCGATCTAGATCTGTCAGAAAAACAGCTCGAAACAAAGACAGAAGATATTTGCATGATACGGTGGTCAAAACCTTCGGGAGATTATATAATGAATTTTTACTGACCAAAAGGAGTATCGTGCAAGAAAACGGAGTCTGGAGAGCACACGAGGTGCCCACGAGGCAAGGGTGCGCCCAGGGGGGTAGGGCACGCCCTCCACCCTCGTGGAAGCCTCGTGTCCTTTTCGGACTACTTCGTATTTTCCTATTTTCTGAAATATTCCAAAACGGAGAAAAATTGCCATTAGAACTATTTTGGAGTCGGTTTACTTATCATACCTCATACCTATTCCTTTTCGGAGTCTGAAACATGCTAGAAAGTGTCCCTTATGTATTCCTCTAGGGTTACAGTTTCAATAACATTAGTTTCAACATTTATAGGATTACCTGAGATATAATGTTTGATTCTTTGACCGTTCACCACCCTCGGATTTGTGCCTTTGAAGTTGTTGATTTTTATGGCACCGGAACGATAGACCTCCTCGATAACGTAAGGACCTTCCCATTTAGAGAGGAGTTTGCCTGGAAAAAAATGAGAGATGTATAACAATACATAATCACCTACATTAAACTCACGTTTTTGTATCCTTTTATCATGCCATCTTTTAACTTTTTCTTTAAATAGTTTGGCATTCTCATAAGCCTGGGTTCTCCATTCATCAAGTGAGCTAATGTCAAAAAGCCTCTTCTCACCGGCAAGTTTGAAATCATAGTTGAGCTCTTTAATGGCCCAATATGCCTTATGTTCCAGTTCGAGAGGTAAGTCACAAGCTTTACCATAAACCATTTTATATGGAGACATACCCATAGGATTTTTATATGCAATTCTATAAGCCCATAATGCATCATCAAGTTTCTTGGACCAATTCTTTCTAGATCTATTAACAGTCTTTTGCAAAATTAATTTAAGCTCTCTACTACTCAATTCTACTTGACCACTAGACTATGGATGATATGGAGATGCAATTCTATGATTAACATCATACTTAGCAAGCATTTTACGGAAAGCACCATGAATAAAATGTGAACCACCATCAGTCATTAAATATCTAGGGACTCCAAACCTCGTCAAAATAACTTCTTTAAGCATCTTAATAGAGGTGTTATGATCAGCACTACTAGTTGGAATAGCTTCTACCCACTTAGTAACGTAATCAACAACAACTAAAATATGTGTATACCCATTAGAGGAAGGAAACGGTCCCATATAATCAAAGCCCTAGACATCAAACGGTTCAATAACAAGTGAATAATTCATAGGCATTTCTTGACGTCTACTAATATTACCAATTCTTTGACATTCATCACAGGATAAGACAAACTTACCGACATCCTTGAAGAGAGTAGGCCAATAAAAACCGGATTGCAATACCTTGTGTGCAGTTCTGTCTCCAGCATGGTGTCCTCCATAAGCCTCGGAGTGACACTTGTGTAGGATCTGTTCCTGTTCATGCTCAGGTACACAACGTCTAATAACACCATCTACTCCTTCTTTATAAAGGTGTGGGTCATCCCAAAAGTAATGCCTTAAATCATAGAAGAACTTTTTCTTTTGCTGGTATGTGAAACTAGGTGGTATAAATTTAGCAACAATATAATTAGCATAATCAGCATACCATGGAGCAGTACGAGAAGCATTTATGACAGCTAGTTGTTCATCAGGAAAACTGTCATCAATAGGTAGTGGGTCATCAAGAACATTCTCTAACCTAGACAAGTTGTCTGCAATGGGGTTCTCAGCTCCCTTTCTATCAATAATATGCAAATCAAATTCTTGAAGCAAGAGAACCCATATAATAAGTCTAGGTTTAGCATCTTTATTTTCCATCAGATATTTAATAGCAGCATGATCAGTGTGAACAGTTACTTTAGAATCAATAATATAAGGTCTGAACTTATCACAAGCAAACACAACTGCTAAAAATTCTTTTTCAGTAGTAGCATAATTTCTTTGAGCACTGTCTAGAGTTTTACTAGCATACTGAATAACATTTAATTTCTTATCAACTCTTTGTCCTAGAACAGCCCCTACAGCTTAATCACTAGCATCACACATGATTTCAAATGGTAGATTCCAATCAGGAGGCTGAACAATAGGTGCAGAAATCAAAGCTTTCTTAATTATTTCAAATGCTTCCATGCAATCATCATCAAAGACAAAAGGAACATCTTTTTGTAAGAGATTAGTCAGAGGCCTAGAAATTTTAGAGAAGTCCTTAATGAACCTCCTATAAAAACCGGCATGACCAAGGAAGCTTCTTATACCTTTAATGTCCTTAGGACACGCATCTTTTCAATAGCATCAACTTTAGCTTTATCAACTTCAATACCTCTTTCAGAAATTTTATGCCCCAAGACAATACCTTCGTTAACCATAAAGTGGCACTTCTCCCAATTCAAGACAAGATTAGTTTCTTCACATCTCTGCAAAACTCGATCAAGGTTGCTTAAGCAATCATCAAAAGAAGTTCCGTAACCGGAGAAATCATCCATGAAAACCTCAACAATCTTTTCACAAAAGTCATAGAATATAGCAGTCATACATCTTTGAAAATTAGCAGGTGCATTGCATAAACCAAAAGGCATACGTCTATAAGCAAAGGTACCGAAAGGGCAAGTAAAAGTTGTCTTTTCTTGATCCTCTTTTGACACAGGTATTTGAGAGAAACCAGAATAACCATCTAGAAAGCAAAAATGTGTAGGTTTGGATAATCTTTCTAGTATTTGATGAATAAAAGGTAAAGGGTAATGATCCTTTTTAGTAGCCTTATTTAATTTGCGGAAATCAATTACCATTCTATAACCTGTAACAATTCTTTGTGGGATCAATTCATCTTTATCATTAGGAACAACAGTGATACCTCCCTTCTTAGGGACACAATGGATAGGACTTACCCACTGACTATCAACAACGGGATAAATTATACCTGTCTCCAGAAGCTTTAGTATTTCTTTTCTTACCACTTCTTTCATTTTAGGATTTAACCGTCATTGGTGATCAACAACCGGTTTCGCATATTTCTCCAATTTTATTTTGTGCTGGCATAGAGTGGGACTAATGCCCTTAAGATCATCAAGAGTATATCCAATAGCAGCATGGTGCTTCTTCAGAGTTTTCAATAATTTCTTTTCTTCATGCTCTAAAAGGTTAGCACTAATAATAACATCATATATCTCTTTCTCATCAAGATAAGCATATTTAAGAGTATCAGGTAAAGATTTAAGCTCAAACACCGGATCACCCTTGGGTGGAGGAGGATCCCCTAGAATTTCAACTGGCAAGTTGTGTTTCAAAATAGGTCCCTGTTTAAAGAATACTTCATCTATTTCCCTTCTTTCATTCATAAACATATCATTTTCATGGTCTAGCAAACATTGTTCTAAAGGATCAGTAGGAGGCACGGAAATAGAAGCAAGACCAATAATTTCATCTTTACTAGGCAATTCTTTATCATGGGGTTGTCTACGAAATTTAGCAAAATTAAACTCATGAGACATATCCCCTAAACCAACAGAAACAGTATCTTTATTGCAGTCTATTTTAGCATTAACAGTATTCAAGAAGGGTCTACCAAATATAATGGGACAAAAGTTATCTTGTGGGGAACCAAGAACAAGAAAATCAGTAGGATATTTAACTTTCCCACACAAGACTTCAACATCTCTAACAATCCCAATGGGTGAAATAGTATCTCTATTAGCAAGCTTAATTGTAACATCAATTTTTTCTAACTCACCAGGTGCAATATCGTGCATAATTTCTTTGTATAAGGAATGAGGTATTGCACTTGCACTAGCACCCATATCACATAAGCCATGATAGCAATGATCTCCTATTTTAACAGAAATAACAGGCATACCTACAAAAGGTCTATGTTTATTTTTAGTATCGGGTCTAGCAGTTCTAGCAGCTTCATCACAAAAGTAAATAACATGCCCATCAATATTATCGGCCAAGAGATCTTTAACCATAGCAACACTAGGTTCAACTTTAATTTTCTCAGAGGGAGTAGGTGTTCTAGTATTACTCTTACGAACCACAGTTGAAGCTTTAGCATGATCCTTTATTCTAACCAGGAAAGGTGGTTTCTCAATATAAGTAGTAAGAACAATAGAATCATTATAAGTGATAGTCTTTTCTTCAACTATAATAGGTGCAACTAATTTTACTTCAATGGGAGGATTATATTTAAACCACTTCTCCTTAGGGAGATCAACATGAGAGTAGCAAAGGATTCACAGAAAGAAGCTACTATCTCAGAGTCGAGTCCATATTTAGTGCTAAATTCACGGAAAACATCGGTATGCATAAAAGATTTAACTCAATCAAACTTAGGTGTTATACCAGACTCCTTACCATTGTCGAGATCCTAATCATCAGAGTTGCGTTCAATTCTTTCCAATAAATCCCATTTGAATTCAATAGTCTTCATCATAAAAGAGCTAGTACAAGAAGTATCGAGCATGGAGCGATTATTGAGAGAAAGCCGAGGATAAAAATTTTGAATAATAATTTCTCTTGAGAGCTCATGATTGGGGCGTGAATATAACATTGACTTAAGCCTCCCCCAAGCTTGAGCGATGTTTTCTCCTTCGCGAGGCCAAAAATTATATATATAATTATGATCACGATGAACAAGATGCATAGGATAAAACTTCTGATGAAATTCCAATTTCAATCAGTTGTAGTTGTGATGCCCGGGTAGTTAAGCTACAGCCAACCTCTGCTAATGATGCCACGTCACCTCGGTTACTGTGATAAACTCGCGTCAGTTCGAGACCCAGTTAAAATTTCAAATTTTAAAGTAAAACAAAACAACAAAAGTTTTCAAACAATAAAACAAAAATGTTTGGGTTGTGGCAAATATTCCATACTAAATATTGGTGAAGAAACCACACTTCAATAAAGTATATAAGTGCACTATCTTAAGTAAAATAGTAGCAAAAACAATTATTTGAATACCTTTTATAATTAATAAAACGTCAAACTAAGTTATTTGGGGTCTAGACTTTTTGTGACTGTGGACTAAGTTGAAATACTAATTTAGATATTAAGTGTATGTTTTACTAAAACTAGAATTAACAGGAAACAAAACTAAAACAGAAAAGGTAATAAAAAAGATAAAGGCAAAACAGAAAATAAAACAAAATTAAAAGCCCCCCGCCCCCCTCGCTGGGCCTCGGCCCAGCTGGACACTGGGCTAGCTAGGCCGGCCCAGCCGGCGCCCCACTCCCCACCTCCATATCCCCACTCCAGGGAACCTAACCCGTAACCTCCACCCACTCGCCCCCACTCTCCTCGCTCCTCGATCCCCTTCTGGACCGGGGCAACAACCTCAGCGCCCGGCGCCCCGCTGCTCACCTCGCCGTCCCTCATCGCCAGGCGCTCGCCGGACCCTGTCAGCGCCCTCCCGTCGTCTCTTCCCCGCCCTCGCCCTCGCTCAAGATCGCGCCTGAAGGCCACAGACGCCGCAGCCACCGCCGCCCCGCCTGGACCTCGCCGGAGCCGCCTCGCCGGAACGCTCCCTCACCGGGTCTCCTCCTCGTCTCCGTTGGTCGTCCCCGTCCTCCTCCACAACGGCTCCCCCGAGCCTCGCCGCCCCCTACTCCCTACTCGAACGTGAGGCCCGCCTCCCCCTCTCTGTCCTCGCCGCCTCCCGCTCGTCTCCGCGCACTAGCACGAGCCCCTCCGCCCCTGACCTACACCCCCTCGTGGTCGCGTCGTGCGCATGACGCGCTGGCGCGCCCGTCACATCCCCGATGCCTGGCCGCGCCTCGCTGCTCGTCGGAGGCCGCCAGCCCGCGCCTCCCGCCATTCGCGCACCGCTCCATGCCTCCTCACACCCGCCACTTTCCCCCGCGCAACTCGCCGTCCCGCCTCTGCCGCTCTGCCGCGCGCACTGCTGCTCCGCTGTGCCGCGCCGCCCGTCGCCTGCATCCTCGCGCACACCCCGCGCCGCCCCGCCTCCACCGATGCTCGCCGCCACTTGCTGATCCGCCTCCCTCCGCTGGCGCTATCCGTGGGTGGGTGCGCCTTCACAAGTCTGCTCGCCGTGGCCGCGCTCCGGCGAGCCACCCGCGGCGCTCCGGCTGGCTCCGGTCGGGACTCGCCCGTTCGGGTGCCCACGCCCGGCGCCCGTTAACCCCACACCCGCTAAGGCCTCCCCTGGCCAATGACATGGGGGCCCCATGCCCCCCCCCCAGAACGTTTAAAAAATATATAAGTAAATAAAAATTAATTAATTAAAAAAGAATTAAAATAACTAAATAATAATTAAATTGATTAATTGATTAATTAAGTTAATTAATCATGTTTAATTAATCTAATTAACTAGTTAGTTTAATTAAACAGTAATTAGATTAGCTAAATCCTAATTAACCTAAACAAAGTATGACATGCGGGACCCACACGTCAGTTTGACCGGTCAACAGTCACAGTTGACTGCTGACGTCATGATGACGTCAGCAATTACTATTCTGTATAATGTTGAATTAAATTAATTAAATAAATGCTAAAATTAAATAAAATCTTTTAAAATCAATATAAAATAAACTATAGCTCGGATTGAAAAACTTTGTACATGTAAGTTGGTCAGAACGACGAGACGAATCTGGATACGCAGTCCGTTCGTCCTCCACGCATCCCTAGCATAGCGAACACGCAACTTTCGCCCTCTGATTCATTTGTCCGAAAATGTGAAACACCGGGGATATTTTCCCGGATGTTTCCCTCCTTCACCGATATCACCTCATACCGCGTTAGGGCACCCCTAGCACCGCTACTTGTCATGTCATGCATCGCTATGCATCTGTTTGCTTAATAATTATTGTTTGTCCCCCCTCTTCTCTCGCTAGACACCGAGACCGACGCCGCCACTACCTAGTACGACTATGGTGTTGACGACCCCTCTCTCTTGCCAGAGCAACCAGGCAAGCCCCCCCCCCCTTGATCACCAGATATCGCCTACTCTCCTCTATACTGCTTGCATTAGAGTAGTGTAGCATGTTACTGCTTTCCGTTAATCCTATCCTCATGCATAGCATATAATTGTTGCTACAACGGTTGATACCTTACCTGCAATCCTACATGCTTAGTATAGGTTGCTAGTACTTCATCAGTGGCCCTACATTCTAGTCCGTCTGCCATGCTATACTATCGGGCCGTGATCACTCGGGAGGTGATCACGGGTATATACATACTATACATGTGGTGACTAAAGTCGGGCTGGCTCGTTGAGTACCCGCAAGTGATTCCGATGTTGGGGGCTGAAGGGGCAGGTGGCTACATCCCGGTAGAGGTGGGCCTGGGTTCCCGAAGGCCCCCGACTGTTACTTTGTGGTGGAGCGACAGGGCAGGTTGAGACCACCTAGGAGAGAGGTGGGCCTGGCCCTGGTTGGCGACCATGGTTATTTCAAAATAACACGCTTAACAAGATCTTGGTATTTGATCTGAGTCTGGCTACTGGCCTACACGCACGAACCAACTACGCGGGAACAGTTATGGGCACTCGAAGTCGTGGTATCAGCCGAAGCCTTCGTGACGTCAGCGACTAAGCGGCGTGCACCGGATTGGACCGCAAGCCTGCTCTTGTATTAAGGGGGCTAGTTCTGCTTCCGGCCGCATACGCAACATGCAGGTGTGCAATGGGCGATGGGCCCAGACCCCTGCGCCATAGGATTTAGACCGGCATGGTGACCTCTCTGTTGTGCCTAGGTAGGGCTACGGCGTGTTGATCTTCCGAGGCCGGGCATGACCCAGGAAAGTGTGTCCGTACAAAGGGGATCGAGCGTGTTGGGAAATGTGGTGCACCCCTGCAGGGAAGTTAATCTATTCGAATAGCCGTGATCTTTGATAACAAGACGACTTGGAGTTGTACCTTGACCTTATGACAACTAGAACTGGTTACTTAATAAAACACACCCTTCCAAGTGCCAGATACAACCCGGTGATCGCTCTCTAACAGGGCGACGAGGAGAGGATCACCGGGTAGGATTATGCTACACGATGCTGCTTGGTGAACCTACCATCTACTCTCTTCTACATGTTGCAAGATGGAGGTGGCCTGAAGCGTAGTCTTCGACAGGATTAGCTATCCCCCTCTTATTCTGGCATTCTGCAGTTCAGTCCACCGATATGGCCCTTTACACATATACCTGTGCATATGTAGTGTAGCTCCTTGCTTGCGAGTACTTTGGATGAGTACTCGCGGTTGCTTTTCTCCCTCTTTTCCCCCTTTCCATTCTACCTGGTTGTCGCAACCAGATGTTGGAGCCCAGGAGCTTGACGCCATCGTCGACGACGACTCCTACTACACCAGAGGTGCCTACTACTACGTGCAGGCCGCTGACATCGACCAGGAGTAGTTTAGGAGGATCCCAGGCAGGAGGCCTGCGCCTATTTCGATCTATATCCCAGTTTGTGCTAGCCTTGTTAAGCAAACTTGGTTAACTTATGTCTGTACTTAGATATTGTTGCTTCCGCTGACTCGTCTATGATTGAGCTCTTGTATTCAAGCCCTCGAGGCCCCTGGCTTGTAATATGATGCTTGTATGACTTATTTTTATTTGTAGAGTTGTGTTGTGATATCTTCCCGTGAGTCCATGATCTTGATAGTACACGTTTGCGTGTATGATTAGTGTACGATTGAATCAGGGACGTCACAAGTTGGTATCAGAGCCGACTGCCTATAGGAATCCCCCTTACACACTCCTTGGCCAAAGTTGAGTCTAGTCGATGAAAATTGTTTTACTAACATTGCTGTGCGGCCCGTGGGCCCACGTCGCCATTTGGGTGGTATTAGGATCTTTTACTCCTCGATCTATGCTCTGGGAATCTGATCTCTCTACTATTCGGGTTAAATGATTTTGCTAAAATCTAACTTGAGGATCTCGCGATCACATCCACCTGAAGAGCCCCTTCATTCCAGATGATGGTCTGCTTCACCAGAAAATTCCAAAGATACTCTCTGTTGTTCTCTCGAGACCTTGTGCGCATCACTTTTGCTATTCCCAACCACCGATAAATCCTTATGGATAACTGCTTACACTTGTCGTTCTTACCTATGTTCCCAGTTGCCCCTGTTATTACCTGATACCCTAAAAATTTCTTCGATAATTCGAGAATCCTTTGTGCCCACCGCTTTGTAGCTCTTTGTCGCGGAAATACCCCTACGGATAATCCCTCACACTTATCGAGGATTCGTTCATCCCTAGTTGATCATGTGTTTCACAAAATTCTTTGAATGCTATTCGGTCTTTTGAAAATCCTTAGTAGACTATTGCTCTTGAAATTCTTGCCTGCTTGCATTATGGTTAATTCCATATGTCTAGTAGCCTTCTTTGACATCTCTTGTCCTTGCCATTTTGAGCCTAATGAATTATTGTCTAGGAATGCACGCAGCCATTAGTTAACCCTTATAAATTATCCTTCCGGCTCAGACATCATTTTAAACATGAGCTGGATCTCGGCCAATCAAATTGCCATCGGTTGTACCCCTAAGGCTATTCTACTTATCCTTCCCTAATCAGAGCTTTGCTTCTGAGCCATTGTCTTGGAATTCATAAATCCTTTGCATTTCAGCTTTGAGTTAGTCAGTTGTTTCTATAATTTGATCTCCTTGCATTCTTCTTCCTCTGGTTGAGTACCGATGCTCACATCAGATCCCTTGTGGACCACCAGACTCTTTGTCGGAAATTTATCCGACAATGTCCTTCATATTAAATAATCTTGTGAGCCTTTCCTCGGATACATAATGCCTTTGGTAAATTGTATCATCTGCTTTTGTCAAAAATGCTCTACTATCGAGCTTGTGTTATTTACTATTGAAGTTTGTGGTATATGTTCCTAAGATGCCCCGATGGGTTGAACCAGCGCCTTCCCTAATCTGTGTGAACCCGAAAGATTTCACGGGGCATACTTATCTGGTATTGCACCAGGTAAAACTTTCAACAACTAATGTCATTTTCTAAATACGAGAGGTGAATGGAAGGTTATGCATTGAGGAAGTGGGAGTCGACCTTGAACTTTGTGTTCATGCCCATGGACACGATGTAGATCCTATCATGGAAGCTTCTTGTACTAATGATTATTTCCTTGATAAAATACCATCTAGTATTTGTGAATTGATCCCTTTGCAATCGTGGTTCCGACCATATTTTCTCCTTAATACCATTTCTCGGACAAGTTGAAGTACTTGTCTTCTGCAGATCATTGCACCTGTCCAACCTTTACTTTGATCTATCGTCGAGCATTACACTATGATATCTCGAGAATATCAAAGCACTGTGTTGCTTCCTATGAGTCTTCATCTAGCATTGCTTCTCACCAATTTCAGATTTCCCCGGGGTTCTGAGTTAATTCACTCAAGAACACCGATAAGTAAATCGATTCTGCACTCCGATTCAATAACTCTAAGTAATTTTCATTGCTTACGAGTTTAATAATCCTTCAAGTCATTCCTAGCCTGATCGGCTATATCATTTTTTGTGCTAAATTTTAATTGTGCTACCTGGTCGTTCTTTCCGGAGCATAATTTTCGATGATGAGCTAACCTTACGTCAATCTTCCTCATCATGTCATTTCGCCTTAAACAACAAGCTTGATTTCGAGTTTGTGTCATACCCTTGGTTCCAATAACCTTTTGCTTCACCATTCCTTTGACTTGATGTCATCGCTGATCAATTACATCTTCATAAAACCTCATGACAAATGTGTCGTGATCATCATCAGCATTATGAGCTCTTCCAAGATGTCAATTGAATTCATGATGAGAAATACCATCCTTGCCCTCGATGATTTGTGTTGTCATCAACCACTTTATTGCCTTCCGTTCAACACAAACTTGTTCGTGTTTTGTGTTATACCTTGAGTTCATTGCTATCCAACTTAGGTTATGTTCTACCTTGATGTATTACAATCTTCTACGTCAAGAATATTGTGAGAATTTCACCACCTCTTAAGAATTCTTTATATGGTGATACTTCTTGCCATATCCGATCATTCATTGGTCCCCGTGTTGTTTCTAACTAGAAAACCGATAATTGAACTATGATGTGCGACTTCAAAACTTCTAGCAACCTTATTGCTTTGAAGTTAATGGTCGATATTTTATTCTTAGACCATTGTTTATCGAATCACCATTCTAACATTGATCATGCTACCTAAGCCCATATTTTGGGTGCACCTTTCAACCAATGTTTAACTGTGTATGTTTTCCTCAAGCATACCTCATTATATCATTTGATCTGACAAATGTTATCTCCTTGTTCAAATACTGGTGGAAATCCATCTTTTGAAAATCTCGATTCATTGTCGCTGAGTTCATCAGCCACCTCCTCATGCTCTCCTTGGCTAATGATGAACTCTTGTTTCATAACTCGCTTCCATAGTTCATTTCCCAAGAACCTTACAATGCCATCTCGTTAATTTGTGTTGCATCGTTTCTTCTCAGGCATTCTGAGTCTGAGGTATCCTGACACCAATTAGATCTGAATCTTGGTCAGATATGATGGTTGGGGCATGTTTCCAAGAGTTATAACATGGGTCCTTATATATTGTTAAGGTGATGCCATGCCTAGCACACCTGGTAGGAGGACCTATTATTATCAGTTTCCTATTTAGCAAGGTTAACCATTTCTTCCATGAGGAAATTGTAAGACTTATTCTATAAGTTATTCTTGATGGATCCTTTGTGTATGCAAAGTCTAATCTTTACCTAGTGACCATGTCAATGCTATCTCGAAGCATGTCTGTGGTACTCCGATTTTCAACAAGAACATTTGAAGCCCAATGCTAAATGTTTCTTGCTCAATTATCCAAACACCATTGTATGGGTAATGTCATGAAATTTTATCTCCCCTTAGCTAAAGGGTTTTCTACTTTATATCCTGTCATGGATATCATGCTCTGCTTGTCATTGGGAAGGATATACCCTTGAAATATGTGTTTAAACACATTTTCCTTTCCATTGCTCTGTTGAAATTGATAATCATATTTTCCTTTCCATCGTTTGGTTTAACCTTTCTTATGATCTATATGACCTAAGCAGTAATATTCTCCTGCTTATGTAAACACCTCGGTGTACAATTCTGTCAGTAAGACCCTATTGCTTTTGTTGATGACATTCCGATAACCACTGATGGACGAGAACTTTTCCTATTGGTCCGCCTCGTTCAATGAGCAGGAAAATGGTTCTCTTCGTCCCTCGCCCTTGGTATCGATGTTGTCGTCGACATAACTGATAGGCTATCCTCTGACATGCCTTGCCTACATGATCATGTAAGACATCATCGCCTTCCTACTTTTAACCCGCCTGGTGGGCCCATAACCCACGGTTCCACAAGATCGTAACCTGACTCTCTTGCACCCCCTGGTTTCCAAGGTTATTCCTCGCGCTTGACTCCATATGCATTCACGGGTCACCTTCCTAGAGATGACCTATCCTGGTATCAGACACAATACTTATTCCCGTTGCACTAAACCCCTTTCACACCTTGTTTCAGGCAATGAACGATTGCTTATCCGCTCGAAACTTCTTATTGCACCGTCTTAATTGCTCTCGATATTTTCTTAAGTTCCAATTTGAGAGTTATTTCCCGCCACCTTCCCTGATGTTATCTATCAGATAAGCAACCTTGTAGACGTCCGTTCTTCCAAAGTTACCCCTTATCCTTTTCGTAAGTACGATGGAGTTTTTGAAGAAAGGATGACGACTTCATCATGATGACCTAAAGTAGAGAAATGAAGACATCCACTTAATAGATCGACCACTTCCAGAAGGGCAACCAAGACCAAGAAGATCCGTTAGAATTTCGTAACCAAATCCCTTCCCCCTTACTCCACCTCTTAAAATCTCGGGGCGAGATTTCTTGTAGTGGAAGATAATTGTGACGCTCGGGTAGTTAAGCTACAATGAACCTCCACTAATGATGCCACGTCACCTTGCTTACTGTGATAAACTCGCGTCAGTTCGAGACCCAGTTAAAATTTCAAATTTTAAACTAAAACCAAACAACAAAAGTTTTCAAACAATAAAACAAAAATGTTTGGGTTGTGGCAAATATTCCATACTAAATATTGGTGAAGAAACCACACTTCAATAAAGTATATAAGTGCACTATCTTAAGGAAAATAGTAGCAAAAACGATTATTTGAATACCTTTTATAATTAATAAAATGTCAAACTAAGTTATTTGGGGTCTAGACTTTTTGTGACTGTGGACTAAGTTGAAATACTAATTTAGATATTAAGTGTATGTTTTACTAAAACTAGAATTAATAGGAAACAAAACTAAAACAGAAAAGGTAATAAAAATAAAAACAGATAAAGGCAAAACAGAAAATAAAACAAAATTAAAAGCCCCCCTCCCTCGCTGGGCCTTGGCCTAGCTGGCCACTTGGCTAGCCAGGCCGGCCCAGCCGGCGCCCCACTCCCCACCTCCATATCCCCACTCCGGGGAACCCTAACCCATAACCTCCACCCACTCACCCCCACTCTCCTCGCTCCCCGATCCCCTTCTGGACCGGGGAAACAACCTCGGCGCCCGGCGCCCCGCTGCCCACCTTGCCGTCCCTCGTCGCCGGGCGCTCGCCGGAGCCCGTCGGCGCCGTCCCGTCGTCTCTTCCCCGCCCTCGCCCTCGCTCAAGATCACGCTTGAAGGCCGCAGACGTCGCGGCCAGCGCTGCCCCGCCTGGACCTCGCCGGAGCCGCCTCGCCGGAACGCTCCCTCGCCGGGTCTCCTCCTCGTCTCCATTGATCGTCCCCGTCCTCCTCCACAACGGCTCCCTCGAGTCTCGCCGTCCCCCTGGTCTCTACTCGAACATGAGGCCCGCCTCCCCCTCTCTGTCCGGTGCCGCCTCCCGCTCGTCTCCACGCACAAGCACGAGCCGCTCCGTCCCTGACCTACCCCCCCCCCCCCAGCCGTGCCGTGCGCAAGACGCGCTCGCGCACCCGTCGCATCCCTAACGCCTGGCCGCGCCTCGCTGCTCGTCGGAGGCCGCCAGCCCACGCCTCCCGCCATCGGTGCACCGCTCCCCGCCTCATCACACCCGCCTCTTTCCCCCGTGCAACTCGTCGTCCCGCCTTTGTTGCTCTGCCGCGCGCGCTGCTGCTTTGCTGTGCCGCGCCGCCCGCCGCCTGCATCCTCGCGCACACCCCGCGTCGTCCCGCCTCCATCGCTGCTCGCCGCCACTCGCCGATCCGCCTCACTCCGCTGGCGCTATCCGCGGGTGGGTGCGCCTTCCCTCGTCTGCTCGCCGTGGCCACGCTCCAGCGAGTCACCCGCGACGCTCCGGCTGGCTCCGGTCGGGACTCGCCCGTTCGGGTGCCCACGCCCTGCGCCCCTTAACCCCACACCCGCTAAGGCCTCCCCTGGCCAATGACATGGGGGCCCCACGCCCCCCAGAACGTTTAAATATATATATATATAATTAAAAAAATTAATTAAAAAAAGAATTAAAAATAAATAAATAATAATTAAGTTAATTAATCCTGCTTAATTAATCTAATTAACTAGTTAGTTTAATTAAATAGTAATTAGATTAGCTAAATCCTAGTTAACCTAAACAGAGTATGACATGCGGGACCCACACGACAGTTTGACCGGTCAATGGTCACAGTTGACTGCTGACATCATGATGACATCAGCAAGCGCTATTTTATATAATGTTGAATTAAATTAGTTAAATAAATGCTAAAATTAACTAAATCTTTTAAAATCAATATATAATAAACCGTAGCTCGGATGGAAAAACTTTGTACATGTAAGTTGCTCAGAACGACGAGACGAATCTGGATGCGCAGCCCATTCGTCCGCCACGCATCCCTAGCAAAGAGAACACGCAACTTCCCCCCTCTGATTCATTTGTCCGAAAATGTGAAACACCGGGGATATATTCACGGATGTTTCCCTCCTTCACCGGTATCACCTCTTACCGCGTTAGGGCACCCCTAGCACCGCTACTTGTCATGGCATGCATCGCTATGCATCTGTTTGCTTAATAATTATTGTTTCTTCCCCCTCTTCTCTCGCTAGACACCGAGACCGACGCCGCTGCTACCCAGTACGACTACGGTGTTGATGACCCCTCTCTCTTGCCAGAGCAACCAGGCAAGCCCCCCCCCCCTTGATCACCAGATATCGCCTAATCTCCTCTATACTACTTGCATTAGAGTAGTGTAGCATGTTACTGCTTTCCGTTAATCCTATCCTGATGCATAGCCTGTCATTGTTGCTACAACTGTTGATACCTTACCTGCAATCCTACATGCTTAGTATAGGTTGCTAGTACTTCATCAGTGGCCCTACATTCTAGTCCGTCTACCATGCTATACTATCGGGCCGTGATCACTCGGCAGGTGATCACGGGTATATACATACATATATACATACTATACAGGTGGTGACTAAAGTCAGGCCGGCTCGTTGAGTACCCGCAAGTGATTCCGATGTTGGGGCTGAAGGGGCAGGTGGCTCCATCCCGGTAGAGGTGGGCCTGGGTTCCCGAAGGCCCCCGACTGTTACTTTGTGGTGGAGCGACTGGGCAGGTTGAGACCACCTAGGAGAGAGGTGGGCCTGGCCCTGGTTGGCGACCGTGGTTATTTCAAAATAACAAGCTTAATGAGATCTTGGTATTTGATCTGAGTCTGGCTACTGGCCTATACGCACTAACCAACTACGCGGGAACAGTTATGGGCACTCGATGTCGTGGTATCAGCTGAAGCCTTCATGACGTCAGCGACTAAGCGGCGCGCGCCGGATTGAACCGCAAGCCTGCTCTTGTATTAAGGCGGCTAGGTCTGCTTCCGGCCGCGTACGCAACGTGCAGGTGTACAATGGGCGATGGGCCCAGACCCCTGCGCCATAGGATTCAGACCGGCGTGCTGACCTCTCTGTTGTGCCTAGGTAGGGTTGCGACGTGTTGATCTTCCGAGGCCGGGCATGACCCAGGAAAGTGTGTCCGAACAAAGGGGATCGAGCGTGTTGGGAAATGTGGTGCACCCCTGCAGGGAAGTTAATCTATTCGAATAGCCGTGATCTTCGGTAACAGGACGACTTGGAGTTGTACCTTGACCTTATGACTACTAAAACTGGTTACTTAATAAAAAAACACCCTTCCAAGTGCCAGATACAACCCGGTGATCGCTCTCTAACAGGGCGATGAGGAGAGGATCGTCGGGTAGGATTATGCTACATGATGCTGCTTGGTGAACTTACCATCTACTCCCTTCTACATGCTGCAAGATGGAGGTGGCCTGAAGCGTAGTCTTCGACAGGATTAGCTATCCCCCGCTTATTCTGGCATTCTGCAGTTCAGTCCACCGATATGGCCCTTTACACATATACTCGTGCATATGTTGTGTAGCTCCTTGCTTGCGAGTACTTTGGATGAGTACTCACGGTTGCTTTTCTGCCTCTTTTCCCCCTTTCCATTCTACCTGGTTGTCGCAACCAGATGCTGGAGCCCAGGAGCTTGACGCCACCGTCAATGATGACTCCTACTACACCGGAGGTCCCTACTACTACGTGCAGGCCACTGACGTCGACCAAGAGTAGTTTAGGAGGATCCCAGGCAGGAGGTCTGCGCCTCTTTCGATATGTATCCCAGTTTGTGCTAGCCTTCTTAAGGCAAACTTGGTTAACTTATGTCTGTACTTAGACATTGTTGCTTCCGCTGACTCGTCTATGATCGAGCTCTTGTATTCAAGCCCTCGAGGCCCCTGGCTTGTAATATGATGCTTGTATGACTTATTTTTATTTGTAGAGTTGTGTTGTGATATCTTCCCGTGAGTCCATGATCTTGATCGTACACGTTTGTTGTATGATTAGTGTACGATTGAATCGGGGGCGTCATAGTAGTTCCATGATCCCATATCATCGCATAGCCTAAACCATGTAAATGCCTCTCCCTTCAAAGATAAAGGGAAGACCTTCTTCTTGATAACATCCACGGGCATACCTGCAAGCTTAAATAATCCACAAACTTCATCCACATAGATTAGGTGCAAATCAGGATGCAATGTTCCATCTCCTGTAAAAGGATTAGCTAGCAGTTTCTCTATCATACCCGAAGGAATTTCAAAGTAAACATTTTCAGTAGGTTCAGTAGGTTGAGGAGAAACTCTTTGCTCTACTAGTTGGGGTGAAGATACCCCGAACAAGCCCCTCAAAGGATTATGTTCCATAGTAACAAGTGACAGTAAATTTCAGCACACTATATAATTTGTTCCTTACCAAATTCCACCTACCAAAGGCGCTTCACTCCCCGGCAACGGCGCCACGAAAGAGTCTTGATGACCCACAATTGTAGGGGATCTATCATAGTCCTTTCGATAAGTAATAGTGTCGAACCCAACGAGGAGCAGAAGGAAATGATAAGCAGTTTTCAGTAAGGTATTCTCTGCAAGCACTGAAATTATCGATAACAGATAGTTTGGTGATAAGGTAATTTGTAACAGGTAACAAGTAATAAACGTAAATAAGGTGCAGCAAGATGGCCCAATCCTTTTAGTAGCAAAGGACAAGCCTGGACAAACTCTTATATAAAGGAAAGCGCTCCCGAGGACACACGGGAATTATCGTCAAGCTAGTTTTCATCACGTTCATATGATTCGCATTCGGTACTTTGATAATTTGATATGTGGGTGGACCGGTGCTTGGGTACTTTCCTTCCTTGGACAAGCATCCCACTTATGATTAACCCCCATTGCAAGGATCCGCAACTACAACAGAAGTATTAAGGTAAACCTAACCATAGCATGAAACATATTGATCCAAATCAGCCCCTTATGAAGAAACGCATAAACTAGGGTTTAAGCTTCTGTCACTCTAGCAACCCATCATCTACTTATTACTTCCCAATGCCCTCCTCTAGTCCCAAACAATGGTGAAGTGTCATGTAGTTGATGTTCACATGACACTACTAGAGGAAAGACAACATACATCTCATCAAAATATCGAACGAATACCAAATTCACATGACTACTTATAGCAAGACTTCTCCCATGTCCTCGGGAACAAACATAACTACTCACAAATAATATTCATGTTCATAATCAGAGGGGTATTAATATGCATAAAGGATATGAACATACGATCTTCCACCGAATAAACCAAGTAGCATCAACTACAAGGAGTAATCAACACTATTAGCAACCCAGAGGTACCAATCTGAGGCTTTGGGACAAAGATTGGATACAAGAGATTAACTAGGGTTTGAGATGAGATAGTGCTGGTGAAGATGTTGACCCCCTCCTAATGAGAGGATCGTTGGTGATGATTTCCCCCTCCCGGAGAGAAGTTTACCCGGCAGAACAGCTCCGCCGGAGCCCTAGATTGGTTCCGCCAAGGTTCCGCCTCGTGGCGGCGGAGTTTCTTCCCGAAACCTTGCTTATGATTTTTTTTCCTCCATGAAAGACTCCATATAGCCTAAGATGGGCATCAGAGGGCTGCCAGGGGGCCCACGAGGCAGGGGGCACGCCCAGGGGGGTAGGCCGCGCCCCCACCCTCATGAACGGTGGGTGGCCCCCCTCTGGTACTTCTTTTGCCCAATATTTTTTATATATTCTGAAACATGCTCCCGTGAAGTTTCAGGACTTTTGGAGTTGTGCAGAATAGGTCTCTAATATTTGCTCCTTTTCCAGCCCAGAATTCCAGCTGCCGGCATTCCCCCTCTTCATGTAAACCTTGTAAAATAAGAGGGAATAGGCATAAGTATTGTGACATAATGTGTAATAACAGCCCATAATGCAATAAATATCGATATAAAAGCATGGTGCAAAATGGACGTATCAGGGGGTGCCTGGAACCCCCTCCGGTGACCCGATATGTACCTGGTACCATCCGGAACACTTCCAGTGCCCGAATACTGTCATCCTATATATCAATCTTTACCTCTCGACCATTTCGAGACTCCTCTTCATGTCCGTGATCTCATCCGGGACTCCAAACAACATTCGGTCACCAAATGACATAACTCATATAATACAAAATCTTCATCAAACGTTAAGCGTGCGGACCCTACGGATTCGAGAACTATGTAGACATGACCGAGACACCTCTCCGTTCAATAACCAATAGCAGAAGCATGATGCTCATATTGTTTCCCACATATTCTATGAAGATCTTTATCGGTCGAACCGTAATGACAACATACGTTATTCCCTTTGTCATCGGACTTGCCTGAGATTCAATTGTCGGTATCTTCATACCTAGTTCAATCTCGTAACCGACAAGTCTTGTTACTCTTTTTGTAATACATCATCCTGCAACTAACCTATTAGTCACTTTGCTTGCAAGGCTTCTTATGATGTGTATTACCGAGAGGGCCCAGAGATACATGTCCGATACTTGGAGTGACAAATCCTAATCTCGATCTATGCCAACCCAACAAACACCTTCTGAGATACCTGTAGAGCATCTTTATAATCACCTAGTTACTTTGTGACGTTTGATAGCACACAAGGTATTCCTATGGTATCCGGGAGTTGCATAATCTCATAGTCGAAGGAATATGTATTTGATATGAAGAAAGCAATAACAATAAAATTGAACGATAAATATGCTAAGCTAAAGGATGAGTCTTGTCCATCACATCATTCTCCTAATGATGTGATCTCGGTCATCAAGTGACAACACATGTCTATGGTTAGGAAACTTAACCATCTTTCATTAACGAGCTAGTCTGGTAGAGGCTTACTAGGGACACAGTGTTTTGTCTATGTATCCACACCTGTATCAAGTTTGTGGTTAATACAATTCTAGCGTGAATAATAAACATTTATCATGATATAAGGAAATATAAAATAACAAATTTATTATTCCCTCTAGGGCATATTTTCTTCAATACAAACTTGTGCGCATCCTCGCCATTTTGCCTAGAATGGTGTTCAACGTCCCCGCCCTGGTGGCAGTCTCCAGCAAGCAGTGGGGGTGGTCAATGCAAAGGATAAACAGGAGCGGCAAGAGTGGATCACCCTGCCGCAGCCCTCGCTGATGTAAAAAGCTCTCGCCAGGGTCATCGTTAAGCAGGTCAGCCGAAGAGGAGGTTGAGAGGAGGAGTGCTATCCAATCCATCCAAAGAGAAGAAAACCCTAGCTGTTGGAGCAGCTCCATCATGTAATCCCAAGAGACATTGTCAAAAGCTCTACCAATGTCAAGCTTTAGGAGAAGAGCCGGTGTTTTATTCCTGTGCAGAGCCTGGACAGTATTCTGAACATAAAGATAGTTGTCCTGAATGCATTTCTTCCTCTGAAAGGCCGTTTGTGCGGGGGAGATGATCCGATCAATGATAGCAACCAGTCTCGTGGATAACACATTAGTGATCAGCTTAGCGATGGAATGGATAAGGCTGATGGGCCTAAACTCGTTTATTCTCAGTCGACTAATGTGTTGCCTCTCCCAAGATTTTTCTGCTGCTAGAAACTCAAGTTCTGTATTACCATGACCATTTCTTAACTTGCATGATGTTGTAGGGCTATCGCTTTTGTAAAATTTGATTGTTGATTTTGCTAGCGCTTCCATGGGTAATGCTTCCTTTGTTCCTATTTTATACACATAAATGCAAAGTATAAACTTACGGCATTACTTTTTTTGGAAATGGAGGCATGCCCCCGGCCTCTGCATCATGATGATGCATGAGGCCCTCTTATTAATAATCCAGAAGGTAATGTCAAAAAGGTCTTACAGCACGCAAACGGAGCAAAACAAAGTAAAGAAACGACAAAAAGTACAAGCGGACAATAACAACCGATACGGTAATAAGATGGATAAGCTCCCTAGCTAGTCTCCTATCCTGTTATGCAAGCGTCATCCGAATCGGTTGAAGATAACCCGAGCTACCATCTCCTATTGGTTGCACCCAGTAACCAAAGGCTCCCTGGAGTCCATATGAGTGAGTAAGGACCACGTACAGATCCAAGCTGTAGCTCTGAAGGTAACCTGCAAAAAAGTTAAGTTGTGTTGTCTGTTAAAAATCATATCATTCATGCAGTTCCATATATCCCATAATAGCGCACATATTCCAATCCGAATATGAGCTGCAGTAGTCTGTTCAACCGCAGCTAACCACGTCCCAAACAAAGACGCAATATCTACTGGAGGGTTGATATTGAAAGCTATATGAATTGTTCTCCAAAGTAACTTGGCAAGTGGGCATTCAAGAAATAAATGTTGTATTGTTTCATCATGCGCACAGAAACAACACCGTGAATTGCCTACCCATCGTCTCTTAATTAAGTTATCCTTTGTGAGTATCACTTGCTTGTGGACAAATCACATGAAAATTTTAATACGGAAAGGAACCTTAACCTTCCATATGTGTAGTGATCTTGAGAGGGGGCCAGAATTAATCAAATCCGTATAAAAAGATTTCACCGTAAACATCCCATTCTTAGTTAACTTCCATTGTGTTGAGTCCGGTAGGTCGGAGAGTTGAACATCTATCAATCTCCGAACCAGGTGCATCCAGGCGATCCATCTCTTACCTACTAACACACGTCTGAACTGGATGTTCAAGAGAATAGTTTGAAGGACGATAACTACGTAATCGTCCTTATGTTGCACAATATTATAGAGGGTTGTATATTGTACGGCCAGAGGCGTCTCTCCTAACCATGTGTCCTCCCAGAATCTTGTTGACATACTGTTGCCTACCAAGAATTTGACCCTACGAAAGAACATGTCCTTCGTTCTCATAAGTCCCTTCCAGAATGGCGAGTCAGTCGGTCTCATGGTAACCTGGGCTAGTGTTTTTGAGTGCAAATACTTATTGCGCAGGATTTGAGACCACATGCCCTCTGGCTCTGTCTCTAACCTGTACAACCATTTGCTCATAAGGCATTTATTCTTAATTTCTAAGTTCTCAATACCGAGACCCCCTTGGTCTTTAGGTCAGCAAAGGATATCCCATTGCGCGAGACGGTATTTCCTCTTGGCCTCATCATACTGCCAAAAGAAACGGG
This sequence comes from Triticum monococcum, assembly GCA_034509565.1. NCBI lineage: Eukaryota > Viridiplantae > Streptophyta > Magnoliopsida > Poales > Poaceae > Triticum > Triticum monococcum. The sequence goes on along the minus strand of CM067845.1, from coordinate 86,417,830 downwards.
ATCGAAAGAAATCAAGTCGCCTTCGGACCCCTTTTGGAATTTCGAAAAACGAAAGTAGAAACATCAGCATACTAGTCAGTACGGAGTTGATCAAAACTAGCCGACCTCCATATGACATCAGCTTGCCCTTCCCGCGGCTGAGTTTTTTTTCAATTCGTTCTTCAATACATTTTCATTCTTTGTTGGATAACTTATGGTGATGAATCAGGATTCCCAAGTAACTAAATGGTAAAGCACCTAATTCACATACGAACAATTGTCTGTAAGTGTGTTCTTCGTCTTTGGCCTTCCCAAAACAAAACACCTCGCTCTTATGAAAATTGATTTTTAAGCCAGACAATTGTTCAAATAAACACAAGGTAAGTTTCATGTTACGTGCTTTATCCATGTCATGCTCCATGAATAGAATAATGTCATCAGCATATTGTAGAATTGACACCCCTCCATCAACTAGATGAGGAACTAGACCCTCTACATGGCCACGCTGCTTGGCCCTGCCAATAATGACGGCCAACATACCGGCCACAATATTGAACAGAAGTGGTGACATGGAATCCCCTTGTCTCAACCCCTTATGCGTCTGAAAATAGTGACTGATATCATCGTTCACCTTAATTCCAACACTACCCTTCTGGACTTGATTATCCACTTGGTTCCTCCAGGTTTCACTAAAACCCTTCATGTGCATTGCCTGCTGAAGAAAAGGCCATTTTACTTTATCATAGGCCTTTCCGAAATTCACTTTGAAGATAACCCCATCCAGTTTCTTCGAGTGAATCTCATGAAGCGTTTCATGTAGGACGACCACCCCTTCGAGTATATGTCGTCCCAGCATAAACGTTGCCTGGCTTGGTTGAACCACTGAGTGAGCAATTTGTGTCAGTCTATTGATGCCCACCTTTGTGAAAATCTTGAAACTCACATTTAGCAGACAAATGGGACGGAATTGTTCGATCCGAACAGCCTCATTTTTCTTAGGTAGCAACGTTATCGTACCAAAGTTGAGGTGGAACAACTCCAAATGGCCATCGAAAAAATCATAAAACATAGGCATAAGATCATCTTTAATAATATGCCAACATTTCTTATAGAATTCAGCCGGAAACCCAACTGGTCCCGGTGCTTTATTCGGCTTCATTTGGGTTATGGCCTGATGAACCTCTTTTTCAGTAAACGCTGCAGAGAGAACATCGTTCTCTGCTGCCTGTAATTGAGGTATATCATCAATCACAGACTCATCAAGAGACACCGTGGATATATTGGGGGGTTCAAAAAGTTTTTTATAATAATTAGAGATATACTCTTTCAGATTTTCATGTCCCACTATTGTCCCCTAATCCTGTTCAAGCTGTATGATTTTTTTCTTACTATGTTTACCATTTGCAACCATATGGAAAAATTGCGTATTGTCGTCCCCTTGAACAGCCTTTAGCGTTTTCGCACGCAACGCCTACTTAAGCTCGTCCTCTCTCAGGAGAGCACGTAGACCTTGCTCAGCCTCGGACTTGGTTCGATGCTCATTAACAGAAAGGAGAGTGGCTTCAACCTTTAAGTCTAGTGCCTCAATCAGTTGAGTAAGACGCTATTTTTCCTGTTTGTAAATCCCACTCTCATTTCTGGCCCAACCTCTCAGAAATTGTCGTAGATGTCTAATTTTATTTTGCCATCTCTCGACATGCGTCCTTCCCGTAACCGGCTTAGCCCATTCGTGTGCAATCATCTCCATAAATCCTTCTCGCTCAAATCAGCTTTGCTCGAAGAAGAAAATATTTTTATTTGCCACATGGGTAGCCTCATCCTAGTCTAAAAGGAGTGGTGTATGATCTGAGATCGTTCTCTGCATCGCATGGACTTTTGCTCCCACTCAACACTAGCAAGAACCTTTTACAGCATTACTTGTCATATCGAACTGGTTTTAGCCTTTTGCGCGTTACTGATTCACTGGAAAAGAAATGGGTTGTAGTGTTCAATATCATCCAATGGACTTGTAATGCTCCGATATCATCTAAAGGAATCACTGGCTACAGTGCAAAATTGCTAAACAATTTTAATCAAGCTTCTTCTATTTCTTCAGAAACCTGTCTCCTTCAAGTGGAAGCAGAGAGCAAGCTCTTGACAAACTCCCGGGGCCGGCAGACAGTCGCCAACGGCGTCGCCATTGGCATTGTGAGCCCGCCACCTTCGGCCATGTCGATGGTGTCGCCTTCACCAACATCCCACTCAAAGCACTGCACCAGTGCTGCCACAGTCAAGCTGACAAGGCGCATCGCCAGCGCCTCCCCGGGGCACCGCCTCCGGCCAAGCCCGAACGGCAGCATGGGCGTGGTGACCGCGTCTCTGTCCAAGAACCGCTCTGGCCGGAACTCCTCTGGCGCATCCCAGATCTTGACGTCCCGGTGGATCGCCCATGCGTTCACGAGGATCATCGTGCCGCGCTGGACATGAAAGCCACCCACCGTGCAGTCCTCCATGGCCTCGTGCGCAGGAATGATTGGGCCGACGGGGCAGAGCCGAAGAGTCTCCTTGACAACGCACTGCAGGTAAGGTAGGTTGGTGATGTCCGACTCCTCAATCAGTCGGCCCATGCCGACGTTGGCGTCTATCTCAGCCCTTGCCTTCCGCATCACCTCTGGGTGCTTCACAAGAAGCGCCATCGCCCACTCCGTGGTCAGCGCCGATGTGTCGGTGCCGGCGGTGAGCAGTACCTGAATGTCAGCATGGACATGGCAACCATGTTGTCACAGATCGCCAAAATGGCACACATGGTGGTGGTGGTGTCACGCATGCAGTTTGCAAAAATATGCTACTCACCAGGACGATGCCTTTGACGACGGTATCAGTGTAATAACCGGGGTCGGCTTCTTGGTGCTCCGTGAGTACGTCGATTACGCCCTTCTTCTCCACGTACCGGCCACCGGCATTGCGCGTTCGCCGATGGTCATCGATGAGGGCACTGACGAACGCGTCACGCCTTGTCTGCAGGTTTACAAGCGCCGCCTCGACGCCGCGGAGACGGTCGACCCAGCGAAGCGCCGGGAAGAAGTCCCCGATGCTGGGCGCGCCGCTCACCGCAAACGTCTCCTCGACGATCTCCTGGATCCTGCGCACGTCGCCGGCAAGCCGGCGCGCGGTGAGCGCGCGCAGCATCACGTTAAGCACCAGCTCGAAGAGCCTGGGCCGGAGGGTAACAATCCCACCCCCGGCACTAGCGCTGGCGTCGTGGAGCAGGTTCTGAACGAGCGACGCGACCTCGGCGCGGCGGTCACCGGCGAGCGCGGCGAGGCGGGAGGTCGAGAAGAGCTCGACGGCGAGGAACCGGCGCAGGCCGCGCCAGTGGCCCCCGTGGGAGGCCCACACGACGGTGGTGCGCCCGTACCCTAGGTGCTCCGCGGCGAGCATCCGCGGCCGGCCCGCCAGCGCGGCGTCGTGCGCCGTGAAGCACTCCTCGGCCGCCGCGTATGTGGACACGACGAGCGCCCGACGCGCGCCCAGCCGCAGCGACAGGAGCGGCGCCGCCCCGGCGAGCGCGGCCAGCGAGCGGTGCAGCGGCTTCTTGAGCAGGTGCAGGTGGCCGAGCAGCGGGATCGACGGCGGGCTCGGCGCGCTGCTGCTCCCGTCCCCCCACCGTCGCCTCAGCCGAACGAAGACAGCGACGACACCGGCGACGAGGAGGAGTAGGAGCAGGAAGACGCCGCCGCTGGCCATTCCCTCCGTGGTGGCGTCCATGGCTCGTGGCGTCCCTACTACGGCACGTAGTAGTGCTAGGCAGTCAGAGACACAGCGAGTGTTATGGTAGAGACTTGTAGTAGTAGCCCTGAAGTGGTCAAGTGGAGGATCACGGCACGTAGTTCGTACTTATGTATGGGGATTGGGAAGGATCCCATGCCTGCGGGAAGGGAATTGTCTGCACATGCGTGGACAAACCAGCTGCTGTTTTACTTTCATGGCTCGGTAATGCGCCACGGTTACTAGTCTGATTGGATAGAAGTTCTTTTCTTCTTTTAAAAATACTAGTCTGATTGGCTGTAGAATCACTTTTCTTCTCTTTGGAGATGCCGCAGAGCAAAACGTCTTGGACTCATCTTCTTTTGAGGGCTACGTGTTGGACTCATCTGATTGGATTGACCGCTAGAGTTAACCTCCGTCGGGCTAACTAGCTAGGCGGAGCTGATTGCCGTCGCAGCGTGACAACGATGCCAGTTTGTGAGAGGCGAGACTATCAATCGCCTGATTGTACAAGTGTTTCTATCAAAGTGGCCACAAATTTATAAGAGCAACGACTCTCAATCAACCACTTCGAAAACGTGATCACATGTGAAAGAGACTGCCTTAGGGTTTATATGGTCAATGTGGACCCCACATTTCATCATGACACGCAATTGAGTGCTTACACGAGCTGTCGCGCGTGATGATAATAGGAATTTTCTGGCTGCAGCTAACTGGTTTTTACCGCATGTTAACAATGTCGATTGCGCAGAACTAAGTGCTATTCGTAATGGGCTCTATCTAGCAACAAACGTTGAAGGTAACCGCATAATTGTTGAATCAGATAGTACATTTGCGGTACAAACCTTGAACCAGCATGAGGACTATTTCGGCCCTGAAGTTGTGACGGTAAGGGAATGTCATAACCTTGCTAATAAGTTTGGGAAAGCTTCGTATGATCATTGCTTCCATGAAGCAAATGTGATAGCAGATTATTTAGCAAAGTTTTGTTTTAGTTCTAGAGCTTCTTCACTTTGGGATTCCAACTCTCCTGACTCTATGCTTGCGAATGCCCTATCTATTATTAGGGAAATAAAGTTGTATTATTTTCAAAAAAAAAACTAGCTAGGGGCCATCTCAAAGAGAGAGAAAAAACTAGCTAGGGGCCAATCCTGTATGACGCCCCACGTGTGTCATATAGACGTGACTTTGCTGACGCGGGCGCCCACATGGGCCGGTCCATTCGATGGCCGCGCATTGTGTTCTGGCTTTGTTTTTTTTTCCTTTCGCTTTTCTCTGTGTGTTTTTAGTTTCAGTTTTGGTTTTTTTTTTCTTTGCTTTTCCTGTTTTCCTTTATTTTTACAGATTTGGATTTCCATTTTATTATTTTAGGTTTTCTTCACTTTATAGTTACACAATATACATTAAACATTTTTCATCAAATGTATGCTGAAAAGTTTTTAATATATGTTAATTTTTTTACAAATATTAACTGAACATTTTTTGATATACAATGAACATTTTTTGTATACATTTAACATTTTTCATATATGATGAACTTTTTAATTATATGATGCACATTTTTGTTTGTACACACAAAATATTTTTAATATATGGTGATACTTTTTTATACGCTGATTTATTTATATGTAAAATATACTGAACAATTTCCTATTTTTTGTTAGTAGTTCTTTAAATGTCTAGATACTAAAAACAACAACCTTTTTTTTGTGAAAACAGAGGAAAATTTATAAAAAAACTAATCGCGGGGCAAATTGGGAAAACCCAATTGTCCTGGCTTCAGCAAAGCCGCCTGTATTCGATGCACGTGGGCGGCAACAAGGATCTCTCCTAAGGCCTTGTACAATGGGAGGTGCTTAGAGAGGTGCTTAGAAAAATAAACCGAGTTTTTCTGAAGCACCAGTGTCTATTTCTATAGGAGAGACGCTTAATTAAGTGTCTACCCTGTACAAATAAGCACCGGTGCTTAAGAAAAGCCTGGTTTATTTTTCTAAGCACATCCCATTGTACAAGGCCTAACTAGGCTAGGTTGTTGCTTCCTATTTAGGGCTTATAGCATCACTTCTAGTTATATTGGTGGAGGGCATACACACCCCTTCAATCGTATTGGGCAACCCAAATGGCAAGTCTTCGCGGGGAGCTCTCCCAGTTATGAGAAGCTTCCCATCCCATCCCTCAAAAAAAGTTATGGTAAGCTTCCCAACCAGGCTTTGGGAAGCTCCTAGGGTGTTTTTTTTCTTGTTTCTGAGTTTTCTGGACTGGGTTTTGATCAGTTTTTTTATTTTTTATTTTTAAAATTTATCATTTTTTTCAAATTCTTGAAACTTTTTCTAATTTTTTAACAATTTTTAAATCCATAATTTTTTTATTCTAATATATGAACTCTTTGAAAATTTATGAAATTTTAAAAATGTGCAAAATTTCTATAAATTCATGAGTCATTTTGAAACCTATGAACTTTATTTTTCTCAAATTCATGAGCCATTTATAAAATATTCTCAAATTCGCAAACTTTATTTTCCAAAGTCGAAGATTCAAATCTGCATTTGTTTTCAAAATTCATGACTTCTTAAACATTTTTGAACTTTTAATATTCGTGAACTGTCTTAAATTTTTTGAAAATTTTCCAAATCCATGATTTTTTATTAAATTTTGTGTTTTTGAAACTTTTTCTAGGTTTGTTTTTCTCAAAAGTTAATAGTTGATTGTCCAACCATTGACCGAGTTAATGAGGGAGACCTATGACTGAGCGACTCGTTTCTGTTACCTTGTTCGGCCAGCCCAGGCGAGAGAGTTTGTTACACCAAGTTGAGAAGGTGGAGAATCAGTTTTAAAGGGGAGCAACTAGTTGAGGAGCACTCCTTTGGGAGCCTCCCCAATGATCACATGAGGTCGGCTGAAAGCGCGCCACTTGGTGTTGATGTAGGGTGGAACCCTAGATGGCTGATCTTTCACGAAAGGAGCGGATCCCGCGATGAACACGAAGAACACGAGGGGAAACACAAGAGAATCACTCAAACCAATAAGAACGATCACACATATGCTAGATCCAAGTACACATAGAAATCACACGGTTCAAAGTCAACAAGGGACGATACAAAGGGTAACCGGTTCTTCTCCGTGAGGAGGTCTTGATGGTCTTCTCCGCGAGGAGGTCTTGAATCCAACGTGGATCTTCTCCGAAGAGGGGCCGCAGTCTCTCTCAAGGAGTAGATCCGTATGGATGAGCAAAGCTCTATCTCAAATGAGCTAAACTAATGCTAACCCTCAAATGGAGGAGGTGGAGGAGTATATATAGTCTAGAGCCCCGAAGGGGTAAGTGAGGGGCGAAGGGGTACATGGGTGTAACGCCCCGGATGTAACTAGCCATATTTGTACTCCAACTCTTGCCTTTTCCGGACATGCGATATGAGATTCCCTCATGGTTTGGTTTTGTCTTCGTTTTGCATTTTGTCCATGTCATGCATTTCATATCATGTCATCATGTGCATCGCATTTGCATACGTGTTCGTCTCATGCAACCGAGCTTTTTCCCCGTTGTCCGTTTCGTAATTCGGCACTCCTACGTCCTCTGGCGCCCCCTTTTGCCTCTTTTTGTGAGCAGGTGTTAAACTTTCTAGGAATGGACCGAGATTTGCCAAGTGGCCTTGGTACACCACCGGTAGACCGCCTGTCAAGTTTCGTGCCATTTGGAGTTCGTCTGATACTCCAACGGTTAACCGGGGAACTGTAAAGGCCTCGTGTGTGTTGCAGCCCAGCACCCCTCCAAAGTGGACCAAAACCCATCCAGACCCCCTCCATCCTCTCGGCCGTTCGATCACGATCGTGCAGGCGAAAACCGCACTCCATTTGGACTCTCCTAGCTCCCTCTACCTATATATATGTCCTCTCCCCCGAAATTTTCGCGGATGAACCCTAGCGTCTTCCTCCTCGCGCTGCCGGACACATCCGTCCGCGCCGGACATGTCCGCCGGCCACCTCACTCCGTCCAACCACGCGCCGCCACATCACTCCACTGCCGCTCTTCTCCAACCACGCGCCGCCACATTGCCTCAGCCTCCTCCCCACCACGCCGCGGCCCGCGGAGCCCACGGCCGGCCCGTGCCGGGCCAGACCGCGCCGAGCCGCCACCCAGCCGAGCCCGCGCCTCGCGCCCGTTGCTCTGCCCCGCCGCCGCCGTGCCGGGCCTCCACCGCGGTCGCACGCCTCGCCGCTCCCTCGCCGCACCGCCAGGCCCGACCACGGCGAGCCGCCCGATCCCGCAGCGCCGCCCGGCTCCCTGCGCCTCCTCGCGCCCGCTCGCCGCCGAAGCTCCATGCCGCGTCGGTCGCCGGTCGCCGTCGCCTCATTCCTGCGCCATCGCATCACGGCAGCCCGCCGCCTTCGCCGCTCCTCCGCCGAACCGGCCGCTCCGGCCGCAGATCCGGCGGGCCGCCCCGGATCCCGTCGGCCTCCACCCGTCCCCGCCTCGCCTCGGCTTTCGCGCCCTCGCCGGAAGTTCACCGGAGTTCCCTCTCCGGTGGATCTAGAAAAGGTGGACCAGATCCACCAGGCCCTCCTTCCAAACGCCGTCCTCGCGCCCGGATCCCTCCGTCCCGGGTCGAGCCAGTCCCACGTTGACTTTTCGCAGAGGTGATTTTCTTCTAAGTCCCCGGATCTACAACATTTTCATGGCATGTTCATTGCATCATATCTCCATGACCGTAGCTCCGTTTTGCATGTATGATATATCGAAATGTTCATTATGATGTGCCCTTCGTTTTGTTCCATTGTGCCATGCTCGTTTGAGTCCATCTTGATTCCCAAATGGAGGCATGCAAGAGTGCTATATAATGTTAGGTGCTGATTCTTAGCAGATATTGAGCATTTTTCATTTTTTCCATGATTATTGTGTGCTGCATATGGCTATGAGCCCTACATGTGTTTTGGGCTATGCCATGCCATCTTTACAGGGGTGTATGCCATGTATTTTTGTGATCAATGTGGTGACTATCACAAGCATGCAAAGTAGCTCTCGTGATATTGCTGATTTCAGGATCTCGGGTTTTTGGCTAAGTCTTTGTATGCTGTTATTTTTATGCCATGTATTCATGTTGCTACAGTGAGATCCATGCCTCTTTTGAGTATGTTCAGTAAGGATGTTTTGGACATATGGATGTGCTCTATCAATCCATGCCCCTGTTTACATTTATGGAATGCCCTAGAATGACTCAATCTTGCTCTACGTTTGCTATAAAATGTTCCTGGCAGATTGTTTACATGTTAATCAATTTTGCCAAGATTGTTGTAGTTGATCCATGCATGAAATGAGCTTGTTATTGCCATGGTTAGCTTCATGATAATGTCTTCTTGCTGGTGCTATGCTTATCTTGTCATGCAATGCCTGGTGTAGAGTGAATCGAGCTCGCGAAGGTGCCTTCATAATTCTGTTTATGCCATGCCCAGTTTTTTGCTCAGTCTGAATCTGTTAACGAAACTTGCTATGTTTACATGGGTGCCATCTTATCTTCTGATCTTTTTTGGCTCATGGTCAGTAAGGGACTTTTATTATATGCTTTGAGTAGATTCATGCCATGCCTCTGTTTACTATGTTAAGTTCCTGTAGCATGTTGTTAGCTTGCTCTGAACTTTGCTTCCTGGTGTTAATTCCTGGCATGTTGTTATTTTTCACTAAGTCTATGATGCTGATATCTTTTGCACTTTTGCCATGCTTGTTTGAACTTGCTCTTTTGTGATTTAGCAGTTGCTCAGTGTTCATCTTTTGTCAAGCATCTTGAGTAGAACACTGCCATATGCTTTGTTGCTATGTTGGAGTGCAGTAGCTTAGTTTCTTGTTGCATCCTAGATGGCATCATGCTGTTAACCAGAGAATTGTGCCATTATTGTTTTGCTTGCCATTTGCAAACCGTGTCTCCGATTCTGGCGATCTTTATATCGATTTCGACCGGAATCATCCCATCTTTCTAGCGGCACTCTTGGTTTTCCAAGTTGAGGCCTAGTTCCATCTTTCCCTTCCGAAGCACGCATATGCATTGCATATCACATCTCGCATATCATGCCATGTTTTGCATCATGATGCTTGCGCATTGCATCGTGATTGATTGTTGGTCCGTTTTGCTTGTGTTCTTGCCTTGGGTAGAGCCGGGAGCCAAGTTCGTGATCGAGGAACTTGTCGAGTACGCTAACGAGGATCAAGCTTTCATCAACTCTGAGAACTTTGCAGCCAAGATGACCATACCCTCGAAATCACTTCTATCTTTGCTTGCTAGTTGCTCGCTCTTTTGCTATGCTGCGATACCTACCACTTGCTATATCAGGCCTCCCATATTGTCATGTCAAGCCTCTAACCCACCTTTAGCAAACCATTGTTTGGCTATGTTGCTGCTTTGCTCAGCCCTCTTATAGCGTTGCTAGTTGCAAGTGAAGATGAAGTTTGTTCCTTGTTGGAACATGGATATGTTGGGATATCACAATATCTCTTATTTAATTTAATGCATCTATATACTTGGTAAAGGGTGGAAGTCTCGGCCTTATGCCTAGTGTTTTGTTCCACTCTTGCCGTCCTAGTTTCCGTCATACCGGTGTTATGTTCCTTGATTTTGTGTTCCTTACGCGGTTGGGTGTTATGGGAACCCCTTGACAGTTCGCTTTGAATAAAACTCCTCCAGCAAGGCCCAACCTTGGTTTTACCATTTTCCTACCTACCACCATATACCCAGCAACGGTGCTTCACTGCTTTGGTATGTTGACTTTTGCGTAGACTCCCCGGCAACGGCGCTAGAAATCTTCTTGCTACCTCTTGAGCACTACGTTGGATTTCCTTGAAGAGCAAAGGATGATGCAGCAAAGTAGCGTAAGTATTTCCCTCAGTTTTTTAGAACCAAGGTATCAATCCAGTAGGAGGCTACGCGCGAGTCCCTCATACCTGCACAAAACAAATAGCTCCTCGCAACCAACGCGAAAGGGGTTGTCAACCCCTTCACGGTCACTTACGAGAGTGAGATCTGATAGATATGATAAGATAATATTTTTGGTATTTTTGTGATAAAGATGCAATGTAAAATAAAAGCAAAGTAAAAAATCAAAATAAGTAAGTAAGTATTGGAAGATTAATATGATGAAGATAGACCCGGGGGCCATAGGTTTCACTAGTGACTTCTCTCAAGAGCATAAGTATTTTACGGTGGGTGAATGAATTATTGCTGAGCAATTGACAGAATTGAGCATAGTTATGAGAGTATCTAGGTATGATCATGTATATAGGCATCACGTCCGAGACAAGTAGACCGACTTCTGCCTGCATCTACTACTATTACTCCACTCATCGACCGCTATCCAGCATGCATCTAGAGTATTAAGTTCATGGAAACATAGTAACGCCTTAAGCAAGATGACATGATGTAGAGGGATAAATTCATGCAATATGATAAAAAAACCATCTTGTTATCCTCGATGGCAACAATACAATACATGCCTTGCTGCCCCTATTGTCACTGGGAAAGGACACCGCAAGATTGAACCCAAAGCTAAGCACTTCTCCCATTGCAAGAAAGATCAATCTAGTAGGCCAAACCAAACTGATAATTCGAAGAGACTTGCAAAGATAACCAATCATACATAAAAGAATTCAGAGAAGATTCAAATATTGTTCATAGATAATCTTGATCATAAACCCATAATTCACCAGTCTCAACAAACACACCACAAAAAGAAGATTACATCGAATAGATCTCCACAAGAGAGGGGGAGAGCTTTGTATTGAGATCCAAAAAGAGAGAAGAAGCCATCTAGCTAATAACTATGGACCCGAATGTCTGAGGTAAACTACTCACACTTCATCGGAGAGGCTATGGTGTTGATGTAGAAGCCCTCCGTGATCGATGCCCCCTCCGGCGAAGCTCAGGAACAGGCCCCAAGATGGGATCTCGTGGATACAGAAAGTTGCGGCGGTGGAATTAGGTTTTTGGCTCCGTATCTGATCGTTTGGGGCTACGTAGGTATATATAGGAGGAAGGAGTACGTCGGTGGAGCAACAGGGGGGGTAGGCACGCCCCCTACCTCATGGCCTCCTCCTTTGTTTCTTCACGTAGGGTCTACGTCTCCTGGATCTTGTTCGTTCCAAAAATCACGTTCCCGAAGGTTTCATTCTGTTTGGACTCTGTTTGATATTCCTTTTCTTCGAAACCCTAAAATAAGCAAAAAAAAAACAACAATTCTAGGTTGGGCCTTCGGTTTAATAGGTTAGTCCCAAAAGTAATATAAAAGTGGATAATAAAGTCCAATATTGTTCAAAACAGTAGATAATACAGCATGGAGCAATCAAAAAATTTTGGATACGTTGGAGACGTATCAATAATCAATAGCGGAACCTGGATGCTCATATTGGCTTCCACATATTCTACAAAGATCTTTATCGGTCAAACCGCATAACAACATATGTTGTTCCCTTTGTCATCGGCATGTTACTTGCCCAAGATTCAATCATCGGTATCTCAATACCTAGTTCAATCTCGTTACCGGCAAGTCTCTTTACTCGTTCCGTAATACATCATCCTGCAACTAACTCATTAGTTGCAATGCTTGCAAGGCTTGAGTGATGTGCATTACCGAGTGGGCCCAGAGATACCTCTCCGACAATCAGAGTGACAAATCCTAATCTCGAAATACGCCAACCCAACAAGTACCTTTGGAGACACCTGTAGAGCACCTTTATAATCACCCAGTTACGTTGTGACGTTTGGTAGCACACAAAGTGTTCCTCCGGTAAACGGGAGTTGCATAATCTCATAGTCATAGGAACATGTATAAGTCATGAAGAAAGCAATAGCAATATACTAAACGATCGTGTGCTAAGCTAACGGAATGGGTCAAGTCAATCACATCATTCTCCCAATGATGTGATCCCGTTAATCAAAATGACAACTCATGTCTATGGCTAAGAAACATAACCATCTTTGATCAACGAGCTAGTCAAGTAGAGGCATACTAGTGACACTCTGTTTGTCTATGTATTCACACAAGTATTATGTTTCCGGTTAATACAATTCTAGCATGAATAATAAAAATTTATCATGATATAAGGAAATAAATAATAACTTTATTATTGCCTCTATGGCATATTTCCTTCAGTCTCCCACTTGCACTAGAGTCGATAATCTAGATTACACAGTATTTATTCTAACACCCATGGAGCCTTGGTGCTGATCATGTTTTGCTCGTGGAAGAGGCTTAGTCAATGGGTCTACAACATTCAGATCCGTATGTATCTTGCAAATTTCTATGTCTCCCACCTGGACTAAATCCCGAATGGAATTGAAGCGTCTCTTGATGTGCTTGGTTCTCTTGTGAAATCTGGATTCCTTCGCCAAGGCAATTGCACCAGTATTGTCACAAAAGATTTTCATTGGACCCGATGCACTAGGTATGACACCTAGATCGGATATGAACTCCTTCATCCAGACTCCTTCATTTGCTGCTTCCAAAGCAGCTATGTACTCTGCTTCACACGTAGATCCCTCCACAACGCTTTGTTTAGAACTGCACCAACGGACAGCTCCACTGTTCAATGTAAACACGTATCCGGTTTGCGATTTAGAATCGTCTGGATCAGTGTCAAAGCTTGCATCGACATAACCATTTACGACTAGCTCTTTGTCACCTCCATAAACGAGAAACATATCCTTAGTCCTTTTCAGGTATTTCAGGATGTTCTTGACCACTGTTCAGCGATCCACTCCTGGATTACTTTGGTACCTCCATGCTAAACTTATAGCAAGGCACACATCATGTCTGGTACACAGCATTGCATACATGATAGAGCCTATGGCCTAAGCATAGGGAACATCTTTCATTTTCTCTCTATCTTCTGCAGTGGTCGGGCATTGACTCTTACTCAACTTCACACCTTGTAACACAGGCAAGAACCCTTTCTTTGCTTGATCCATTTTGAACTTCTTCAAAACTTTGTCAAGGTATGTGCTTTGTGAAAATACAATTAAGCGTCTTGATCTATCTCTATAGATCTTGATGCCCAATATATAAGCAGCTTCACCGAGGTCCTTCATTGAAAAACTCTTATTCAAGTATCCCTTTACGCTATCCAGAAATTCTATATCATTTCCAATAAACAATATGTCATCCACATATAATATCAGAAATGCTACAGAGCTCCCACTCACTTTCTAGTAAATACAGGCTTCTCCAAAAGTCTGTATAAAACCAAATGCTTTGATCACACTATCAAAGTGTTTATTCCAACTCTGAGAGGCTTGCACCAGTCCATAAATGGATCGCTGGAGCTTGCATACTTTGTTAGCTCCTTTTGGATCGACAAAACTTCCGGCTGCATCATATACAACTCTTCTTCCAGAAACCCATTCAGGAATGCAGTTTTGACATCCATTTGCAAAATTTCATAATCATAAAATGCGGCAATTGCTAACATGATTCGAACAGACTTAAGCATCACTACGGGTGAGAAAGTCTCAGCGTAGTCAATCCCTTGAACTTGTCGAAAAACTTTTCGCAACAAGTCAAGCTTTATAGACAGTAACATTACCGTCGGCGTCAGTCCTTATTCTTGAAGATCCATTTATTCTCAATGGATTGCCGATCATCGGGAAAGTCAACCAAAGTCCTCACTTTGTTCTCATACATGGATCTCATCTCAGATTTCATGGCCTCAAGCCATTTTGCGGAATCTGGGCTCACCATCGCTTCTTCATAGTTTGTAGGTTCGTCATGGTCTAGTAACATAACCTCCAGAACAAGATTACCGTACCACTCTGGTGCGGTTCTTACTCTGGTTGACCTACGAGGTTCAGTAACAACTTGATCTGAAGTTTCATGATCATCGTCATTAACTTCCTCACTAATTGGTATAGACGTCACAGGAACCGGTTTCTGTGATGAACTACTTTCCAATAAGGGAGCGGGTACAGTTACCTCATCAAGTTCTACTTTCCTCCCACTCACTTCTTTCGAGAGAAACTCCTTCTCTAGAAAGGATCCATTCTTAGCAACGAATGTCTTGCCTTAAGATCTGTGATAGAAGGTGTACCCAATAGTCTCCTTTGGGTATCCTATGAAGACACATTTCTCCGATTTGGGTTCGAGCTTATCAGGTTGAAGCTTTTTCACATAAGCATCGCAGCCCCAAACTTTAAGAAATGACAACTTTGGTTTCTTGCCAAACCACAGTTCATAAGGCGTCGTCTCAACGGATTTTGATGGTGTCCTGTTTAACGTGAATGCGACCATCTCTAAAGCATAACCCCAAAATGATAGCGGTGAATCAGTAAGAGACATCATAGATCGCACCATATCTAGTAAAGTATGATTACGATGTTCGGACACACCATTACGCTGTGGTGTCCCGGGTGGCGTGAGTTGCGAAACTATTCCGCATTGTTTCAAATGTAGACCAAACTCGTAACTCAGATATTCTCCTCCACGATCAGATCGTAGAAACTTTATTTTCTTGTTACGATGATTTTCAACTTCACTCTGAAATTCTTTGAACTTTTCAAATGTTTCGGACTTATGTCTCATTAAGTAGATATACCCATATCTGCTTAAATCATCTGTGAAGGTGAGAAAATAACGATACCCATCGCGAGCCTCAATATTCATTGGTCCACATACATCAGTATGTATGATCTCCAATAGATCAGTTGCTCGCTCCATAGTTCCAGAGAACGGCGTTTTAGTCATCTTGCCCATGAGGCATGGTTCGCAAGTACCAAGTGATTCCAAAAGTCCATCAGTATGGAGTTTCTTCATGCGCTTTACACCAATGTGACCCAAACGCAGTGCCACAAATAAGTTGCACTATCATTATCAACTCTGCATCTTTTGGCTTCAACATTATGAATATGTGTATCACTACTATCGAGATTCATCAAAAATAGACCACTCTTCAAGGGTGCATGACCATAAAAGATATTACTCATATAAATAGAACAACCATTATTCTCTGATTTAAATGAATAACCGTCTCGCATCAAACAAGATCCAGATATAATGTTCATGCTCAATGCTGGCACCAAATAACAATTATTTAGGTCTAATACTAATCCCGAAGGTAGATGTAGAGGTAGCGTGCCGACAGCGATCACATCGACTTTGGAATCGTTTCCCACGCGCATCGTCACCTCGTCCTTGGCCAGTGTTCGCTTAATCCGTAGTCCCTGTTCTGAGTTGCAAATATTAGCAATAGAACCAATATCAAATACCCAGGTGCTACTGCGAGCTCTGGTAAGGTACACATCAATAACATGTATATCACATATACCTTTGTTCACCTTGCCATCCTTCTTATCCGCCAAATACTTAGGGTAGTTCCGCTTCCAATGACCAGTCTGCTTGCAGTAGAAGCACTCAGTCTCAGGCTTAGGTCCAGACTTGGGTTTCTTCTCTTGAGCAACAACTTGCTTGTTGTTCTTCTTGAAGTTCCCCTTCTTCTTCCCTTTGCCCTTTTTATTGAAACTGGTGGTCTTACTGACCATCAACACTTGATGCTCCTTCTTGATTTCTACCTCCGTAGCCTTTAGCATTGTGAAGAGCTCGGGAATCGTTTTATCCATCCCTTGCATGTTATAGTTCATCATGAAGCTTTTGTAGCTTGGTGGCAGTGATTGAAGAATTCTGTCAATGACGCTATCAACCGGAAGATTAACTCCCAGTTGAATCAAGTGATTATTATACCCAGACATTTTGAGTATATGCTCACTGACAGAACTATTCTCCTCCATCTTACAGCTGTAGAACTTATTGGAGACTTCATATCTCTCAATCCGGGCATTTGCTTAAAATATTAACTTCAACTCCTGGAACATCTCATATGCTCCATGATGTTCAAAACGTCGTTGAAGTCCCGATTCTAAGCCGTAAAGCATGGCACACTGAACTATCGAGTAGTCATCAGCTTTGCTCCGCCAGACGTTCATAACATCTGGTGTTGGTCCTGCAGCAGGTTTGGCACCTAGCGGTGCTTCCGGGACGTAATTCTTCTGTGCAGCAATGAGGATAATCCTCAAGTTACGGACCCAGTCTGTATAATTGCTACCATCATCTTTCAACTTTGCTTTCTCAAGGAACACATTAAAATTCAATGGAACAACAGCACGGGCCATCTATCTAGAATCAACATAGACAAGCAAGATACTATCAGATACTAAGTTCATGATAAATTTAAGTTCAATTAATCATATTACTTAAGAACTCCCACTTAGATAGACATCCCTCTAATCCTCTAAGTGATCACGTGATCCATATCAACTAAACCATAACCGATCATCACATGAAATGGAGTAGCTTTCAATGGTGAACATCACTATGTTGATCATATCTACTATATGATTCACGCTTGACCTTTCCGTCTCAGTGTTCCGAGGCCATATCTGCATATGCTAGGCTCGTCAAGTTTAACCTGAGTATTCTGTGTGTGCAAAACTGGCTTGCACCCGTTGTAGATGGACGTAGAGCTTATCACACCCGATCATCACGTGGTGTCTGGGCACGACGAACTTTGGCAACGGTGCATACTCAGGGAGAACACTTTTATCTTGAAATTTAGTGAGAGATCATCTTATAATGCTACCGTCAATCAAAGCAAGATAAGATGCATAAAAGATAAACATCACATGCAATCAATATAAGTGATATGATATGGCCATCATCATCTTGTGCTTGTGATCTCCATCTCTGAAGCACTATCATGATCACCATCGTCACCAGCATGATAGCTTGATCTCCATCGTAGCATCGTTGTCGTCTCGCCAATCTTATGCTTCTACGACTATCGCTACCGCTTAGTGATAAAGTAAAGCATTATAGGGCGATTGCATTGCATACAATAAAGCGACAACCATACGGCTCCTGCCAGGTGCCGATAACTCGGTTACAAAACATGATCATCTCATACAATAAAATTTAGCATCATGCTTTGACCATATCACATCACAACATGCCCTGCAAAAACAAGTTAGACGTCCTCTACTTTGTTGTTGCAAGTTTTACATGGCTGCTACGGGCTGAGCAAGAACCGTTCTTACCTACGCATCAAAACCACAACGATAGTTTGTCAAGTTGGTGTTGTTTTAACCTTCGCTAGGACCGGGCGTAGCCACACTCGGTTCAACTAAAGTTGGAGAAACAGACACCCGCCAGCCACCTGTGTGCAAAGCACATCGGTAGAACCAGTCTCGCGTAAGCGTACGCGTAATGTCGGTCCGGGCCGCTTCATCCAACAATATCGCCGAACCAAAGTATGACATGCTGGTAAGCAGTATGACTTATATCGCCCACCACTCACTTGTGTTCTACTCGTGCATATGACATCTACGCATAAAACCAGGCTCGGATGCCACTGTTGTGGAACGTAGTAATTTCAAAAAAATTCCTACGCACATGCAAGATCATGGTGATGCATAGCAACGAGAGGGGAGAGTGTTGTCCACGTACCCTCGTAGACCGAAAGCGGAAGTGTTAGCACACCGCAGTTGATGTAGTTGTACGTCTTCACAATCTGACCGATCAAGTACCGAACGCAAGGCACCTCCGAGTTCAGCACACGTTTAGCCCGATGACGTCCCTCAAACTCCAATCTAGCCGAGTGTTGAGGGAGAGTTTCATCGGCACGATGGCGTGGTGATGATGATGATGTTCTACCGACGCAGGGCTTCGCCTAAGCACCGCTAGAGTATTGTCGAGGTGGACTATGGTGGAGGGGGGCACCGCACACGGCTAAATGATCAACTGATCAATTGTTGTGTCTATGGGGTGCCCCCTGCCCTCGTATATAAAGGATCAAGGGGGGGTGCGGCCGGCCAGGAGGAGGCGCACCAGGAGGAGTCCTACTCCCACCGGGAGTAGGACTCCCTCACTTCCTTGTTGGATTAGGAGAAGGGGGGAAGGAGGAAGAGGAGAAGAAGGAAAGGGGGCGCCGCCCCCCTCCTTGTCCAATCCGGACTAGAGGGGGAGGGGGCGCGCGGCCTGCCCTGGCCGTCCCTCCTCTTCTCCACTAAGGCCCACTATGGCCCATTAATCCCCCGGGGGGTTCCGGTAACCCCTCCGGTACTCCGGTAAAATCCCGATTTCACCCGGAACACTTCCGATATCCAAATATAGGCTTCCAATATATCAATCTTCATGTCTCGACCATTTCGAGACTCCTCGTCATGTCCGTGATCACATCCGGGGCTCCGAACAACCTTCAGTACATCAAAACTCATAAACTCATAATATAACCGTCATCGAAACTTTAAGCGTGCAGACCCTATGGGTTCGAGAACTATGTAGACATGACCGAGACACGTCTCCGGTCGATAACCAATAGCGGAACCTAGATGCTCATATTGGCTCCCACATATTCTATGAAGATCTTTATCGGTCAAACCGCATAACAACATACGTTGTTCCCTTTGTCATCGGTATGTTACTTGCCCGAGATTCGATCATCGGTATCTCAATACCTAGTTCAGTCTCATTACTGGCAAGTCTCTTTACTCGTTCCGTAATACATCATCTTGCAACTAGCTCATTAGTTGAAGTGATTGCAAGGCTTAAGTGATGTGCATTACCGAGTGGGCCCAGAGATACCTCTCCGACAATCGGAGTGACAAATCCTAATCTCGAAATACGCCAACCCAACAAGTACCTTTGGAGACACCTGTAGACCACCTTTATAATCACCCATACGTCGTGATGTTTGGTAGCACACAAAGTGTTCCTCCAGTAAATGGGAGTTGCATAATCTCATTGTCATAGGAACATGTATAAGTCATGAAGAAAGCAATAGAAATATACTAAACGATCGTGTGCTAAGCTAACAGAATGGCTCAAGTCAATCACATCATTCTCCTAATGATGTGATCCCATTAATCAAAATGACAACTCATGTCTATGGCTAAGAAACATAACCATCTTTGATCAATGAGCTAGTCAAGTAGAGGCATACTAGTGACACTCTGTTTGTCTATGTATTCACACAAGTATTATGTTTCCGGTTAATACAATTCTAGCATGAATAATAAACATTTATCATGATATAAGGAAATAAATAATAACTTTATTATTTCCTCTAGGGCATATTTCCTTCACATGATAGGTTTATTGTTATGTATAGCATAATAGAGACTCAAATTGTGTAATGCATCATGGGAAATATCTAGAGCATTGTTATGCGTGGAATGCATATGGTGCAAGCAATTATGAGAATCATGCAATGTATGGAATGCATCAAAATCTCCTAATATGTATGAGGAAACTATGGGGGTCTCCTCATGAACATTAATGGAAACATCACACGGAGAATATTTACAACATCCAAAACAATGCATATTTGGAACATTGTGATCATGGCATGGTATAGTAGATGAATTGCGCAAATCATGTAAAGGAAGCATGGCAATATCATCGCATGAAAAACAAAGCCAATGACCATCATCTCGTCATCTATGCCATAAGTGCAAATGGGATTTATTTTAATGGGACATGCATATTTACTATGTTGAGATTGAAATGATGCAATATGGGAGATCTCACTCATAGCATATGACAAGTTAAAGGGTTGTCGAACATGATGTGACCAAAAGAATTTTCACATGGTATCCTATGGAGCATGGCATCACAACTAGGCAAATCAACATGCTCATCATCATATTCATCATAAATGGGTGGCATATCAAAACATGACATAGTATGCGATGAATCTATAAGGTGATCATCATCATGCAAGCAATCATTTGCAAGATAGTCCACTAGTGGGACAAGAGAAGCACCATCACCTATTTTACCTTTAGAGCATTGCTCATGTGTTATAGGTGAGGTGTCAAAGACCGAGTCATGGTCATCTTCATCTTGATGGAACCATGTGGGGGGTATATCATCGTCCACCATGGCCATCGCCGTCTCCATTGGAGGTATGGACTCGTCGAGGATAGGCATGTTGTCATGTAGGAGACTTAGCACCAAAGAAGAAAACACACTCGGAGTAGAGGTTAAGTCATTAGAAATCATAGTGGCCTCATGTGTCGTGTCAACTACCTCACTCACTAAGTGTTGTGTCTCACTCACTCCCTCTTGGATGCTCTCACTCATATGGTTGGTGGATTCACTCAAATGGCTCTCAACCTCACATAGGATGTGTAGCATGCTCTCATGTGTGGGGCTAGTGGTGGTCACATTCATCCTCTCATAGGAAATGCTCTCAATGTCACGTATGGTGGAGTCACTCATCTCACTCATGGGGTGGTGGCTCTCCTCACATGGCAATTGGGGCATCTTGTCATATGTGGGTGTCAGAGAGATGTAGGTGCAAATGTCTCCATAGATGAATGCCGTAGGATGTGGCAAAACATCACTCTCCTCCGAGATCAAAGATAAGGTCTCATGTGCGCTCGCGTAGCTTGACCCGGAGTATGAGTCCAATATGGGTGCCGTCTTCATGTTGTTGAAGAGGTTCATGCTCGTCGTCGTGGTCGAAGGGTATGGCCCTTGCTCGACCTTCTTGTCACCATCTTGCTGTTGGAGGTCCATATGATGTGGCACCTCGTAGCTCGTCTCCATGACCAAAGGGAATTTCCCATGCTCGTCCATCTTCTTTGAGGGGCTTCCGAAGATGGAAGTGTCGCCCTCGCTCGTAGGTGGTCACCTTGTAGTTGAATATTTCGATGTAGGAGAACTCATGGGAAGTAGGCAAAGATGTTGTAGGTCCAAAGGAGAAGATGCCTTGATAGCACTTGGCGAAGATGCCGAAGTGGTTGTTGTAGACGTAGCGCCGTCTTGGTTGTGGTCATCTCGGGGTCTTCTATTTTGCTCATGAAGCTTGGACTTGGCGTGAAGTAGGGCTTGTTGGGACTTGTACATACGCGCTTGGTGAGCATCTTCATGATGATGGTGTCGTTGTCGTGCTTGAGCTCAATGGCGTTCATCGTCGTCGTGAACATGATGCTTGGAGGTGACTTTCCCTTCATGATGATGTGGATCATTAATGTGATGATGGTCACCATGGAGATGTGGACGTGGACAAATTGCACTTGCATCGCTTGGGCGCTCCGAAGATGATTGACTTGCTCGTCGTCGCCTTGAGGATGATGAAGGGGAAGAACGTTTGGCCAACAAAGTCCGAATCTCCTCCATCCTTGCATCTTGCTCCTCCTTTTGTGCGGAAAATTTATTGTTGAAGTAGTCCCTTCTCCTAGCTTCGGAATGTCATAAGTCGGTGGTTATGTTGTGGATGACTTGCATTGCTCGTTGTAGTCAGAAGTGGGGAGTGTTGGTGTTGGAGTTGTTCATGCCGTCGTTGTTGTCGAAGACCGGAGATGAAATGACTTGCGTATCCATCACAAGACTTGAGATAATATGAGTGGGAGGAAGAGATGAACTATACCAAATGTACGTTGACCGATGTTGAAAATGGATCAATGATTACTCAATGATGTAACAAGGAAATAGCACAATTGGTACCGATCTCGTCAATTTCTCACACCTACACAAATAAGGCTTATGGTGGAGCTCGGTGAGGATAGTGGCACAAAAATTTGATGCAAAATGTTAGCAAGAGTTAATAATGTTGAAAGAGATTCACAAATTCGCAAGTGAAACAAGTAGACCAATAGCAATATGTGGTACACGGGAACACACACACAGAGATAGATAAATGGGGTCGTGCAACCAAGGAATGAGCACAAAATGTGGAATCCACGAAAAACGCTCGTGTTGCACAACTCAAGAGAGACGCTAGCACGATTGCTCAATAGGTGGATACGACACTTGTGCACAACCTATGATATGCAAAACGTATCAACTTTCTATCCCAAGTATGCTATGTATGTATGATTCCCGGTGTTCCTCTCAAGATGATCCAAGATGATAGGATATGACAATCTTATATGCAATATGGTATGATGATATGGCTCTTACTTACAAGCTCTTTGCTCTCCGTTTTTCTTAAAAGCTTATTCTTTTTTTGTATATGGTCACTTTTGCACAATGCACAAACCAATATAGCAATTGTGTATATGAGGGAACAAACTTGAGGCACACGAGATGATATGATACCAATATGATATGTATGCAATGAATGGTGTAGATCACTAATGTGCACAAGTAACATTGCCGGCAATACTCAAATGGCTAGTCTCGATAGGCAAGTGACGCGAAATAGGCTAGGGGTTATCAATGCAATGGCAAGGGGAATATACAATGGAGGGATACCACGATACCAAGATGATATGGAGGTTACTGTCCGTGGCGATGATGAGTGGCGGTGTTCTTGATGTAGATACCAAGATGATGGAGACTCGTCCCTAAGTAGCCAAAACACCTTAGGAAACGGGAAAACCGCGAACTCAAAATCTCAAACTTCAAATGTCAAAATGGTGGTAGCGGGAATGCGGTGGTGGTTGCGGAAGTATTGGTGGAAACCTGGTCAAAATGGGTTAAGGTAGAAGGGTATGAAGGACTATACATGGTGTCGGAGTTGTAAGCACGGTCCCTAAGTAGCCGAAACACCTTAGGAGACACAACTCACAACACTAACAAAATTGGTTAAGTTTGGGTGGCGGAAGTGTATGGTGGGCAAGGTTATGTGGTAGTGGTGGTGGTTGATGAAGAAGGAACCGTCCCTAAGTATCCTAAACACCTTAGGAGACTCAAATCACAACTCAAACAACCACTAATGCAAAGGGGAACAAAATTGGTTAGGCTGCGGAAGTCGGTGATGGTGTAGCGGATAATGTGGTGGAAGCCCTAGGCAAAGATGCCAAAGTTTTCAACATTTGATGGAGTCAAATGATGTTGGAAGTATTTTCGTGAGAAGGGGGACGTCAATAGTTTCAAAACGAGCTAAAGAACGTCAAAATCGAAGTTCGGATGAATTAGTTATGGCCGAAACAAGAATCAGCCGAAGTCAGTTTTTACAGGTATCGGACGTCCGTAAATGGACGGATGTCCGGTCGTCGGACGTCCGGTCGGGTCAGAAATTCGCTAATTTCAGCTCGGGTTAGGGGTTCCAGTCGTCCGGTAAGGTCGGGCATCCGGTGGTTCGTGGGGCTCCAGACGTCCGGTAAAGTGACGGTCGTCCGGTGTATCGGGGTCAACGCGAGATGCGAGTTTTGGGACGTGATTTTAGGCAGAAATTGATGATTTTGGGGTCAAAATTGATGAGATTTCGTGAATGGAAAGTGGGGAAACTTGGGAAAATGCTAGATCCACTTGAAACCAAGCAAATCCATGGATCAAATCCAACAAAACTTCATCAGGCCAACAAATCACAAAAAAAATTGAGGCTATTTTGGTGGGGATTTTCAAAATTGGGGAAGAACACAACAAAATCAAGCTAGAAAACAAAGAAGGGAGGCTTCGAAATCGGGATCAACGTGGCTCATGATACCAAGATGATGTAGGGTGGAACCCTAGATGTACGATCTTTCACGAAAGGAGCGGATCCCGCGATGAACACGAAGAAGACGAGGGGAAACACAAGAGAATCACTGAAACCAACAAGAACGATCACACATATGCTAGATCCAAGTACACATAGAGATCACACGATCCAAAGTCAACACGGGACGATACAAAGGGTAACCGGTTCTTCTCCGTGAGGAGGTCTTGACGGTCTTCTCTGTGAGGAGGTCTTGAATCCAACGTGGATCTTCTCCGAAGAGGGGCCGCGGTCTCTCTCAAGGAATAGATCCGTATAGATGAGCAAAGTTCTATGTCAAATGAGCTAAACCAATGCTAACCCTCAAATGGAGGAGGTGGAGGAGTATATATAGTCTAGAGCCACGAAGGGGTAAGTGAGGGGCGAAGGGGTACATGGGCCTTAGGCCCGATCTCTATGCGCAGACAGACGTCGGATGTCTGGTGGGTATTGGACGCCTAGAGGCTCGGGACGGTCCGGACGTCCGGAAGTCTCCGGACTTCCGTAAATAGCATTCTGTCACCATGGCACCGGTCGTCCGGTGGCGCTCGGTCGTCCGGGGCTTGGGGCGTGTCAGACGTCCGGTCCGCGTTGGTTGTCCGGCCGTCGTAGCATTCGCGGACTGACTCTTCAGACTGGTGGAAGCTCCAGGCGTCAGACCTCCGGCGAGGTCCGGTCGTCCGGAGGCTATAAACTTCGGGAGCTTCTTCTCTTGGTCCTTGTACTTGGCATCCTCGCTAGCTCGTCCGTTGGATGTGGTGACTCCGTGTCTTTCCTCTAAGTACCTGATCATGCATAGTAGCCATGTCTCACATGTAGAAAGTGAAGATTCGGAGAGGAGTGAGTTCACCTTGTGTCCAATGGCGTATGTTCGAGGTCTCGTCATATGTCCTCTTGGGGCTTGGAGAGTAGTCGGAGTGTACATGGGGATGAACGTGGGATGCTCCACATCAGGTGCGCTCTCACCCGCCGCCATGTGTCGCGCTTTGGGCGACCCCTCTTGATTTTTTTCACTTTTTAGATGGTTTTTGTTTTGCATTTTTTTTACTTTTCGGTTTTCCATCAGTCTTTTTTAGCTTTTCAACAAAATAATATAAAAGAAAAATTGCATGAAAAACACTTTTTTACGAGAGGCATGGTTTTGCTTCGGCGAGAGGTATGGTTTGGCATCCGCGAAAGGCCGTGCCTCTCGGAAATGAAAAAAACACGTTTTCGCTTTTTCCTTCTCTGTGAGAGCACGATTTTGCTTCCGCGAGATGCATGGCCGTGCCTTTCGGAAACAAATTTTTTTAAATGTTTTTCCGTTCTTTTTCTTCAGCGAGAGGCACAGTTTTGCTTCCGCGATGTGCCTCTCGAAAACAAAAAAAAACACATTTTCTTCTATTTTTTCATCCATGTGAGGCACGGATTTGCTTCCGCGAGAGGCATGGTCGTGCCTTTCGAAAACGGCTTCCGGAAAGGGAAAAAAGTGCTTCTGGTTCAGTTTTTTCGTGAAAAAAAGTTCATCAAAACCTATCAAGATGTTATCTAGTTTTGAAAATCTCGGCGCGAGTAATTCAACCGTGAAAACGATTCAAGATTTGGGCGCACGATTTAAGAGATAAACTGTTTTGATTAAAAAAATCTACGAAAAAAAAGGAAAACTCTTCGGTTGCACAAGTGATACACTTGCAATGCGTCATTTGTCACATCCCGAAAAAGTGGAAATGATTTTTGGAAGAAATACTTCTTAATTAATGATTTCGAGGTTATTAGGTTGGTGCAAGAAGAATATCGACACAACAATGTTTTGGGAAAGATGATATATATAAAGCCCAATAACAAACGAGAGCGGCGATGGTGCGGACGGGCTCGCCTGCTCCTTGTACGTGTGCCAATCAGACATTGACGCGTTCCAAACCTGATTGAATGCGATCGTAGAGACGCGTCAGATACGGCCAGTGCAACAGCGGTCGACGGTGACGGGTCCGTGCGAGAGCATTTCCTAAACGGCGCCCGTAGCGCCCGTTACAGGCTTAACCGTACGTGGCGCACACCCCCTTTCTCCGCGCTGGGCCGGCCCACGTTACTTTTTTTTCCTGTTTAAAGAGGCAAAAACACAGCAAATACGGTGTATTGAACACGCGATCTCCTGGCTCAACGTTCGTTGACACAACCAACCAGCCAACCGACTTCATCTGCGTACATTTAGCGTTTCTCTTCTTATAATCTTTTTTGTTTTCTGGAATGCTATTGTTTGGTCTTTTTCTTTCTTTCTTTTTGGAATGATTTTTTTGCTAAACTTTTTTTAAATACATGAATTTCCTTCTCAAATTCGTGAACGTTTTTTGAATTCGATGAACTTTTTAAAAGTTTAATGAACTTTTTAAAATGTGATGAACTATTTTTTAAATTCGATGAACTTTTTACAACTTTGGTGAACTTTTTTTCAAAACCGATGAACTTTTTTCAAATTCAATGAACTTTTTTCCAAAATCAGTGAACTTTTTCTTAAAATTGTGAACTTTTTTCAAATATCAATGAACTTTTTGCAAAGTCAGTGAACTTTTTTTTTCAAAATCTATGAACTATTTTCAAATTTGTGAACCTTTTTTAAAATCGATGAACTTTTTAGAACTTTGATGAACTTTATTTAAAACTGATGAACTTTTTTCAAATTCAATGAACTTTTTTCCAAAATCAGTGAACTTTTTTTTAAAACTGTGAACTTTTTTAAAAAATCGATGACTTTTTACAAAGTCAGTGAACTTTTTTTCAAAATCTGTGAACTATTTTCAAATTTGTGAACCTTTTTGAAAATCGATGAACTGTTTTTCGTTTTTATGAACTTTTTGAATGCATGAACTTTTTCCTATTTTCGTGATGTTTTCTGAAATCTGTGGACATTTAATTTAAAAAAAATCAAAAGGAATCACATTTTTCTGTATAGCGCGGATAGGGTTCAGTTCTTAAAAGTTCCGCGTTACTATAGTTCACGTGGGCAGAGTTGGTCTAGTGGTTAGGCTAGCATGCACTACAGCTAGTTGGCTCGGGTCGAATCCTCCCAAGAACTAGTTTTTTGGGGTTGTATTTTTTGTGCGGTACACCATGCTCCTGTCTTGGTACATGACTCTCCTATCGGTACATTATGGTGGACGTTGAAACCGGCCCGTCGCGCAAACGGCGCCGTGTGGGTCCATTCTCGCAGCCGACGCAGAAAAATAAAAGGAAAGAAATACTATCCTTTCGAGCGCCGCACATGGCAAGAAGCTCAGAGCTATGGCGATGACAGAGGCAGGAGGCGACGGATTCGAGTTCCTATCAGATCCAATTAACAGCAGATACCTTCGTATCTAGACAAAATCAAAACAAGTAATTCGGAACGGAGGGGGTATATTTTTGTTCCCCTCGTTTTTGTTCTCAGTGTTAGTCGCTGCAGATAGAGGGTCATCTTATCAGTGGACTGACTTGTTTTACATAGATTTCCCCGGTTGGATCTCGCCGCGGGCGAATCCTTGCTGCGCAACGAAGGAAATCAATCTCTGGTATGCACGGTCGCTCAATCCAGCCATAATGGTGTGGCCGGTGCAGCGGTGACAGTACAACTGAAATTTGACAGCGGTTCCAATGGGTGGCCCTGTCGAATTCAGAGCATTCGACAGGCAAAGATGATACACAAGCACCTAGCTGGACCAACAGGTATACATATGTGGGGGTGTATTTCTACTTGGAACATACATAAATTTTGAGTGGACTATGACTATATTTTAGTGAAAACTGTTCGTGATTCTAGTGCTCTGAATTATAGTGAACTCTGTTGATTATTCCAGACAAGATTGGAGTGATTTGTGGTTAAAATGATGGTACCTTGTCCAGTCTGGGACTCTGACTATATTTTAATGAAAACTGTTTGTGATTTACATGTTTCTGAATAATGCATTCCCAAAACATTGGTTACCAGTATCTGTCACTGCATCTAGAGTATCACCTTATCTATGGACTGTTGTGTAACATAGGTTTCGCCTGCCGGACCCCACCGCCAGTAAATCCTTGCTGGACGGCGAAGCAAATCAAACTTTGGCATGCGCGGCCGCTGAATCCTACATTTGTGATGTGGGCGATGCAGCGGCGACAGCACAAGTAGATGTCAACAGTACTTGCAATGGGACGGCCCTATCACTGCTGAACTCAGAACATTCGACAGGCAAAGACGATCCTCAAGCACCTGGCTGGACCAAGAGGTATACAATTGTGGTGGCTGTGTGTTTCTACTTAGAACATATGACAATTTTGAGTGGTCTGTTTAAATTTATTCCTTTAAATTATAATGATAAATGCCGATTTTCCCGTAAAATATGGGAGTGTAGTTTAATTGTTGATACCTTGTATTTTGTGATCATATGCTATTCAAAACTGTTTCTGAAATTACATGTTCCTGGATAATCAAGCAGGACAGTACAAAGTTGAGGAAGTCAGTAAAGGGAAAACCTATTTCATGCAACGGTACCATCCAGAGAAATGTGAAAAGTGATGCAGGGTTGTAAGTGGAAGTTGTTGATGATGGAACGGAGCTGATATGTGAATGTGCTATTTTTGAGCACACAGACTTGCTCTGTTGTCACGCTGTTAAGGTAACAAAACCTTCTTCTCTATTGATAACACGGTGCCTCCTCCGTTTCCACAAATAGCACAATTAAGAATACCCACGATGTTTGTTGCAGGTCCTTGATTTCCTCGGCATAGACCATATATCAGCAAAGCATATTCTGAAACGGTGGACAAAGGAGGCAAGAGATCTACTGCCAGCCCACCTGTCACGCCTTCGTAAGGATATAATTTCTGTGAATTCAATAACATAAGGGCACTCAAATCTGTACACACATGCACTTGAAGTAGTCAGGCTAGGAGATGCAAATACAGAAGCGTATGCATGGATTTCGAGTCGCTCGACTAGTCGCGACTAGTCGGCGAGTCGCAGTTCCAGGGCCGACTCAGCCTCTCGACTCGACTCCTGGGATGAGTCGAGCGACTCGCGCGACTAGTCTCGACTAGTCGCGGTTTTGGGGTCGAACGACTCGAGGCAGCGCTGAATCTGGAGCACTCTCCTGCCGCCGTGCTGCTGATGCTGCTGTTGTGCTGCCTCGCTGCTGCTGCTGCGCCCTTGCCGCCACGCTGCTGCTGCTGCTGCTGAAGCTGAAGCGGCAAGAGGAGCGGGCTGGGAGAGGAGCGGTGGCAAGAGAGCTGTTGCGGGGGAGTTGAGAGATCCATCGCTGGGAGGAGGAGTGGTGGACTGGTGGCAAGAGAGTGGCAGCGGATGTGTGGTGGCTGTGGTGAGGGAGGAGGGAGTGTGGATGGTGGATTAGGTCACGGAAGGAGTAAATAGCTACTAGATGGGCTTTTGGGCCACAGGGAAGTGCATAACTAGTGGCCCATCTCTCAGTTGGCCCTGGTTACTGCTGTTGGTGGTGTGCTCCTCCCCTCCTCCCCTGGTTGCTGCTGCTGCTGTGCACTTGTGCTCCTCCCCTGACTGCCTGCTGCTTAACTCACGTCGGCTCGTCTCCATGTCGACTCGTCGACCGTGAGTCTAGACTAGTCACGACTAGTCTAGAGTCGTCCTCCCCGAGCGACCCGTCGACTCATCGACTCGAAAATATTGAGCGTATGAGTGTGCAATGGACATCTTGAAGACAACAATGGATAAACTCACACCAATAGCCGCTGTGCGAGATGGATTGGAAGAAAGAATTCAGGAACATAAGAACAAAGATAAAGAATCCCTTGCAGCAATTGCACCCTCCAGCAGCAGTGGGAGTGACGCTGAAGGAAGTGCAGTGGGAAATTTTGTACACTAAAGCCTCCAGAACAAAAACGAAAGGCCGGTCGACCAACCACCAGCAGGGACAAACCTCCATATGATGATCGAGGTGCAAAAAGCAAGAAGTATAAGCGACCACCAATTGCACAAGATGTAGAGAGATGTGGTACAAGTAAATGCGTTTCTGTAGTATATGCAAGGGAGCCAGGGCACAAGAGCAATGCACGTCCACAGCGAGGGGATTTTCCTCGGAAGGAAAGGAAAGAGGCGAAATGCTCAAACTATAGCGTCGGTGGGCACAGGAGAAACACCTGCAGCTGCAGCAAGCCAAAAGTTGTTCTGCATATGGTTGAAACAATAGCTTTGTTGACGAATTTTTCTTAGTTTTGGTTTTTAGGAACTCTGTTGTTGAGGGCTCCGCAGCCAATAGTTAAGAATCTGTGTAATAAAAAAACTGTTAATGCTTCTGTGCTATGTGTTGTACTACTTGTTAACTTGACAATGTGCTGTATCCTTATCAATGAGACTATTGAGATTTAAGTGAGATCATTTTCACCTGTGTGCATGGTCTTCTCAATTTTCATCATTTTGTATTTTAGATTTTGCTTTGTTCTATAGGTTTCTCCATAAAAAAAGTTTCAGTTTGTTCGTTGGAAAACAAAGTAGGTTGGCAACGTACAGTTGGACCCTGGTGGACCCACGTACGATGCTTCCCACCATCAAAAGGGGTCACCGCTCGTAAACGGCGAGAGGAACATTGCCGTGACGCCTTTATTGAGTACATCTTCGCACGTACTCCTTCCGGTCTTTTTCAGTTCGTATATAAGGTTTGACTGAAGTCAAGCCTCATAAAGTTTGACCAATTTTATAGAAAAAAGTATCAACATTTACAATCTAAAATCAATACCATTAGATATGTCATGACTTGAAGTTTCATATTATATAACTTCAGCCTGATAGATGTTGATATTTTTTCATATAAATACGGTCAAACTTTATGAAGTTTGACTCCAAAGAATTCTAATATGCAGAGTAAAAAGGACCAAGGAAGTACAAAACTGCACCGTCGCAACCCAACGGCCGTCTAGTCATGACTTTGGTATATACGCCAGCATACCCTGTATGACCCACATCCCCATAACGCAATCAACGCCTCGCGATATCAGGAGCGTGCGAGCTAGTCCACGCCTAGCAATTTCCGAGTAACAAACCCCCAGGGTTGTTTCTAGTAAGATGCCACTAGTGGCCAATCCTATTTGCTGCCCGCAGCCGGCAACTAGTCAAGGCGTCACCCGCTGGTGGGGCAAGGTGGGCTGGCCCATTTTGGGGGTTTCTCTTCGAGGGTCGCAGCTATTTCTATTGTTTGTTTTTCTATACTAAACTTTTTTTAGTACAAGGTGAACATTTTGAAAAATACTCGTTGAACATGTTTTAATACAGGATCAACCTTTTTAATTAGGTGATGTACATTTTTGTTAGATCACACTGGACAGTTTCAAATATATGGTGAGACTTTTTTTTATACATTAACTTCTTTTATATAAACATAGAATAATTTTTTTCTAAAATATAATTTTTTTTAATAGTATGTTCCAAAATATCTAGCTACTAGCGAAAAACAAACCTTTCTTTGTGTGAAAAACCCAAGGAAAAACATAAATAAACGATCGCGGGGCAGATTGGGCCGACTCATTGGCCCTGGTTTCAGCGAAGCCACGTCTACTCAGCACACGCAGGTGGTGACTAGGAGTACTCCTAGCGGGCTGGATGGACTTTTCTGGACTGGCGTGTTGTCGTTCTTGACTTCTCCACTCCTTCTAATCCTTCCTTCTTCCAATCTCTCCTTCGATGTCTCCAATTCTTAATCCCCTTCCTCCATTTCTATATCCTGATTCTCCACCGCCGCCCTCGATCCCTCTACACAAATCCCAAATCTGCCGGTGCCATTCATCAATCCTGTAGAAGAATCGAGATCGACCCATTGCTTTTGTGGGAAATAGCCATGGATTCAGCTTGTACAACGATGGATCTGCTCCCTCTCTCACCATTCATCACGCACGGTAAGAGCAGAAGCCCTCGTTGGTCTCCTATGTTTCCTGATCTGGAGGTAGGTGATCCGCCGGCCCCCAAAAAGCGCCACGATGATGAAGCAATCCAGAGGATCTTCACATTCGCCCTTACGCAGATCCTTGCCCAGGCCTCTCTTTTCATTCTTTATGGTGAATTAGCTTCAGATCAAGGTCTGGGTTCCGCTGTTGTATATATTGTGGTCATCAGTAGTACAAGTTCGGGCAACTTCAGCTCTTACCCTTGCCAAGGCGATACAGTGGATCTCAGGACTGATTGGCTTAGAGAAACTATGGAATCTTGTCTTGATGTCGATAGGAACTTGGTTGAATCCTTTTCTCGGCCAGCGGCGCATGGCCCTAACGCGCCTCGGGCGCCATGAAAGCCATAGCTTGGAATTGCCGAGGTATGGGCCGAGACCTCGGCAATGAACGTATGCTATTTCTGGCCAATCTGATTCGTTCTACTAAAGCTCAAATAACCTTTGTTTCCGAAATCAAATCTTCCAAGGTTCGGTCAGTTGATCTTGTTAATAGGTTTGATGTTGCTAATAGTTTTGTTGTTCCTTCTAGAGGAGCCTCTGGAGGGCTCTGGCTTATGTGGAATGATGAACTCAATGTGTCTGTTCATAGTGCCTCCTTTCATTATATTTTAGCTAATGTAGTTCATCTAGCCTTGGGTGTTCACTTTTGTTTGATTTGTATATATGGTGACCCCTACCATAGGCAGACTAGTGCTATTTGGAGTCAAGTTTCTGCTTTTGTGCATGATATCTTGGGTAAGCCCATGATGTGTATTGGAGACCTTAATGACATCTTGTATGATACAGATGGTTGTAATGGTAGTGTTAATTATTATCGCATGTCTGCTTTTCGTTCCCTTGTTAAAAATTGTGGTTTTTTTTATATTGGTTTTAGTGGTCCTGCGTACACTTGGCGTAACAAACAGCATACTGTTAATCCTATTTACAGACGTCTAGACCGATGCCTTGTCAACTCTGACTGGTGTGCGCATTATCCTAATTCTAAAGTGCTCAACTTACCTATTATTCTCAGTGATCATGCGCCCATTCTCGTTTCTACAGACGGTAATTTTCTTAAGCCGAGACAAACTTTTAAATTTGAAAACTGGTGGTTGCTTGAAAAAGACTTTACTAGCTTTGCAAAATCTTCTTGGAATAATTGCACTTTTACCTCTTTTATAGCAAAGTCTTCTTCTTTGGCAGGTTCTTTGAAGAAGTGGTGTAAGAAGAAAAAGCCCTTCCAGCAAGAGCTTTTGGAAATTGAGTCCAGTATTAATCGGATTCAGCAGCTTCCAATTCAGCAGCAAAATCACACTTTGGAAAGCTCTCTCACTCTTAGGTATGAACAAACTCTCTCTAAGCTCAATCAATTTTATAAACAGAGAAGTAAGAAGGGTTGGGCCACTGCTGGTGATCGTAATACTAAGTTTTTTCATCAGGCTGTGATCAAAAGAAGAAAAAGAAATACTATTTGTTCCATTAAGGATGAGAATGATGTGCTTCATTTTAAACCTAGTGCTATCACTAATACTTTTGTCAAT
Organism: Triticum monococcum; assembly: GCA_034509565.1. Taxonomy (NCBI): domain Eukaryota; kingdom Viridiplantae; phylum Streptophyta; class Magnoliopsida; order Poales; family Poaceae; genus Triticum; species Triticum monococcum. The sequence goes on along the minus strand of CM067845.1, from coordinate 86,384,255 downwards.
TATTTTAGATACATCTTCTCTTCGCCAAACAATAACACTGCAAGGCCTTTTCTTAATACTCGTTTGCCTGACAACTCTTTGGATCCTACTTACTTTCTTCCAGATAAACATGAAATTTTACAGATTCTCAAAGATATGAAGTTGAATGCTTCTCCGGGTCCAGATGGATTTAATGTTGAATTTTACCTGGCAGCATGGGATTGGATTGGCGAGGAAGTTACTCAACTTGTGACTACCTTTTATAAAACTGGTATTTTACCTCCTCATATCAATGACACTAATATTGCTCTCATTCCAAAAAAGTTAGTTCCTCAAGTTCCTATGGATTATCGTCCCATTAGCCTTTGTAATGTTGTCTACAAAATCATTGCGAAATCATTGGCTAATAGGATTAAGCCTCATCTTCCGGACTATATTGATCCGGCACAACAAGCCTTTATTGAGGGTAGAAGAATTAGCGATAACATCATTATTGCTCAAGAGATTACTCACTCCTTCGCTCTAAAATCGTGGAATCATCATGCTTTCATGCTCAAGATATATCTTGCTAAAGCTTTTGATCGTCTTGAATGGAGTTTCATTGTGTCTGCTCTTGCACGTAAAGGTCTGCATGGTCATTTCATTAATTTGATTCATGCTTGCATTTCTTCTCCTACTTTCTCTGTGCTTATTAATGGGCAGCCTTCTCATAAATTTAAAAGTTTCAGAGGTATTCGTCAAGGCTGTCCCATGTCGCCTTATTTGTTTGTTATTGCTATCAATGAATTATCTGTTGCTCTTAATGAAGCTCTAGATGCTCATCATCTCCAGGGTATTTCACTTGGTCCAGATTGCCCTTCTATTCATTCTCTGTTGTTTGCAGATGATCTGTTGGTTTGTGGTCAAGCCACTATGCAGGAAGCAAATTCTATGGCTCAACTCATCCATCACTTTTGTTATATTTCAGGTCAAACACCAAATTGGGCCAAATCTGCTATTCTTTTTAGTACTCATGTTAGTCAAACCACTATTCAAGAGATTAAGCAAGTTTTTCCTGTTTCTATCATGGATAACAATTTCACCCATCTTGGTCATCCGCTTATTCTTCCTGCTAAAAATAGAACTGCTGCTTACAACTTTGTTATTGATAAATTTCTGAATAAATTGCCTGCTTACAAAGCTAATATGCTCTCTCATGCTGCTAGGCTTGAGCTCATTAGGTCTGTGTTCTCTGCTATTCCTGTGTACTACATGTCTAATATTTTGTTTACCAAAAAGTTTATAGCCAAACTCACTGCTATTATAAGGAACTTTTGGTGGACAGGAATCAGAGAGAATAATTCTAACAAGAGCCTTTGTCTTAGGGCTTGGAAGGACATTTGCAATTCCAAACAGGAAGGTGGTCTTGGCATTAGGAACTTGCAAGCAATTAATGAGGGCTTACTTCTTGCAGCTGCTTGGAGGCTTGCTAAAGACCCTTCCTCCCATCTTCATCTTGTGCTCAAATCTAAATACTTCCATGATGCCTCTATTTGGACTGCTATTTCTACTACTCCAAAATCTGCTTTCTGGTCATCCATTTTAAAAATGTTGCCTAAACTGAAAGATCACTCTTTTTACCAACTCACGCAAGGGAATATATCTCTTTGGAGTATCCCTTGGTGTTCCCTTTGGGCTTCTGTTCATGACAATCTTATTATTCAGCCTTCAGGATACATATATCCTTCTCTTGTTAAGGACCTTTGGATACCGGGTCAGAAAGTCTGGAACAATGACCTCATTAACTCTCTCTTTCAACAGCCTCTAGCCTCCGTTATCGTTCAAACTGACATTATTCACCAAGATTGCCCGGATATATTATGTTGGGATCTAACTCCTAATGGTACTTGTTCTTCCAAGTCCACTTATAAATTGTGTTTGCAGGATATTCATGCCAATCCAAGAAATACTCCTTCCCAAGTTTCTTTGCAGATGAAAAATCTTCTCAACTTGATTTGGAAGCAAAAGTTGATGATCCCCAGAGTTCAAACTTTCGCTTGGAGACTCCTTAGGAAAGCGCTTCCCACAGGTTTGAGGGTTGGGCGCTTTTCCGCACATATTTCTCAATATTGTTGCAGATGTGGTCAGCAAGAGGATGAGGTTCACATGTTTTTTCTTTGTGACTTCTCTAGAGCTGCTTGGTTTTCTCATCCTTGGTTCATCAGAACAGATGCTTTAGTTCAGACATATACCAATATCCATAGTATTATTCTTGCTTTACTTAATATGAACCATCCGCATGCTTCTGTTGTCAACATTCTAAATTTTATGTGGTGTCTTTGGAAAGCGAGGAATGATTATCTTTTTAATAAAAAGAAAGCTACCCCTCACCAAGTTAATATTGCTGCTACTTCTCTATCTAATGATTTCTGTGATCTGCTTAACAGTTCTTCACACCATCAGCCTCAAAACTTCAGTTGTATCTTAACCCATACTAATCAACTTCCCTTGCAGGGACAAACGCTTAAATCAGATCTTCTTATCACGGGACCGAAAGTATATACTGACGCATCTTTTAAGTGCAAAAAAATTCCAGGTTTATTGCAGGGAACAGCAGCCACTGGAGTTGGTATCTACATTTGTTTGCCGCACGATCAGAAGGAAGTCAGCGTGCAGATTCAAGCTTCCACATCAATTACAAGTACTCCTCTGCAGGCTGAAGCGTTAGCTCTTCTCTTGGCTGCAAAAGTAGCTAAATGTCTCAGCATCAGCCAGCCGACCTTCCTCACAGACTGTCTCTCTTTGGCTTCATTTGCGGCTAGTAGAAAGATTACTGAAACTGCTACCCCTTGGACTATCAGGAAAGTTTTAGCTGATTTCTTCTGCTATTCTTCAGACCTTCAACCTAGAGTGTTCCATATTTCCAGGGAAATTAATGGAATTGCTCACAACATCGCTCATCAGGTTCTTACATCAAATGTAGAACCTGACATATGTTGTTTTGCTTCGGCTCACAGGAACATGGCTTGCCCTGTAGTTTCTCTCCTCTCTAATTTCGAGTTTAAGGGCTTTGTAATTCATGCTGTACATTGCTATTGAGCTGAGCTGAATGGAAAGTTTGGCCCTTCGTGCGCCTTTTGTTGTTCAAAAAAAAAGGAGTACTCCTAGCTAGGCTAGGTTGTTGTTTCCTATTTAAGGCTTATAGCACCGGGAAGTGTATGAATGAACCCTGATATATATGAATCCATTTTGGAAAACATATTTAGAAATGCCAACAAATTCTGGTAAAAGGTGCACGCGGACATCTTCATATTCTATGTGCGTGCAGAAAGTTTCATATAAAAACAATTTTTTTTGTGTGGCTTATGCAACAAAGACAAAACATTGTGTTGCGGAACGCTATTTAGAAGCAGTAAAATTTATCTTTTTTGCGGAGACAAAATAAAAAGGCTTTTTCACAAAACTTTGTGCCGCGAGACATATTTTTGCGGACATGTATGCAGGAAATTTTGTTTTTAATTTTTTGACATTACAAATCATGTTTAAAATACATTTTTTTAAAGCGGGGTTCATATGCACCTGGGTTCAGGATGTGCCAACTCTTATAGCACCACTTCTAGTTATATCGATGCAGGGCGCACACCTCTTCGATTGTATTTGGCGAACCTATAAGGCACGACTTCGCGGGAAGCTCTCCTAATTATGGGAATCTTCCCAACCCAGTTTTGGGAAACTTCTATGGTGGTTTTTTCTTCTTTTGTTTTTTATGAACTGGGTTTTGTTCTGTTTTTTTGTTATTTTCTTTTATTTTCTTAAATCAACATTTTTTCAAATACGAGAAACTTTATAAAAATTTGTGAACCTTTTCTCAAATTCATGTTTGTCAGTTTTTTTCTAATTCGTAATTTGTATTTTTTGCAATTTGTGAAATCTTTGAAAAACTTATAAACATTTTAAAAATGCGGGAAAAACTTTCTACAAATTAGTGACCCTTTTTTCCAAACCAGCGAACTTTTTCAAATCTGTGAGCTTTTTGAATCCATGATTTTTTTCAAAATCCACAAACTTTGTTTTTAAAATGTATGAACTTTTTTCAAATCCGCATTTCTTTTCAAAATCCATGATTTTTTTTAAAATCTCAAACTTTCTATATTCGTGAGCCCTTCTGAAATTTATGAACTTTTGGCTCAGATGCTCACTTTCACTTTTATTAAGAGATACGGCAGAAAAGGTAGAAAGCAGTGCGTGGGCCTCAGAAGACGCGTGTGTCGTGGGAGGCAACCGGTGCAACGCTTGGCCGGTCGGCCGTATAGAATTCTTTACCTTAAGTTTAACACATTTAAAGAAGTGTAACTATCCACCCACAAAAAGAAAATAAGTCTAATGCCCCGTTCGGAAATGGACCACTCCCTCCGCTCCGCTTCGCTCCATGCTGAAATCGAGGAGCGACAAAATAGCTGCTTCCCAAAAGTAAACTACGCCCTGCTCCGCTCCACCATTTCAGCTCCACGGAGTTGGGAGCTAGAGTGTTGCCGAACGGGGCCTAACTATCCAATTTCTTTTGGACAAAAAACTTGATAGGCTGAAGTTGTGGAGTAGAGCAGTCCCAAGTCCCAACACACCCTAATAAAAAAAAGAGTTTCCCATGAAAACGAAGCATCAATTAAGGGTGGTCCATGGTTACCAACGGCCAGGACTTCCTGCCCGTGCTGCGGTTGCTGGATTTCGGGAGGACGAGGAGAAGTCTCGCCGGCATCGCCAAGGAGCGCCGTGACTTCGGCCAGCGGCTCATTGACGAGTACAGGCGCCTCAACCCCCGTGGCGAGGAGACGTCGTCGGCGCCCAGGACGTTGCTCGGCGACGTGCTCCGGCAGCAGGAGCGGTCGCCGGAGTCGTACCCCGACGTGGTCATCCGCACCCTCTGCATGGTGAGTTGATACGCCAAAGTCGCGTGCGTCAGGTAGTTGTTACACTGCCTAGATGATACTATTTGTCTTTCGAACATGACACGGCTGGCTGTGTAGTGTACGTGAGCGTACCTGCTGCCAGCCGCTGACTCGGGTTCGGACGGTGCGAGGTGTTACCTGATGCATGCATCTCATTGCGGGTTGGCTGGAGGGAGACCTACTAACTAATTAATGTGGTATACAAAATTATCTTTAAAATGTTGTCGGCGTGTTTGAAGGGTTTACTGCCTGATATTATCATCCCAACCCAAAGTGTTTTTGTGCCTGGTAGATTGATTACAGACAATGTTTTAGTGACTTATGAGAGCTTTCATACTGTTAAAAATAAAAAGGTGGGAAAGGAGGGTTTATGTGCTATCAAGCTTGATATGCACAAAGCTTACGATCGAGTCGAATGACCTTTTTTGAAGGGAATTATGTTGAAACTCGATTTCCAGGAGAGATGGGTAAATTTTATTATGAAATGTGTCTCTACTGTTGAGTACAAGGTACAGATTAATGATGAAGAAACTAAAAGCTTCAAGCCTACTAGGGGCTTAAGACAAGGTGATCCATTATCTCCCTACCTTTTCGTATTATGCACGGAGGGCCTTACTGCTCTCTTGGCGCATGCGGAGAATATTGGGAATATTGCAGGAGTCAAGGTTTGTAGAGAGGCCCCTACTATCACAAATCTCCTTTTTACGGATGACTCATTAATCCTCATGAAAGCTAATCAACAAAATGCGGAGACACTTAAATCAATTTTGGACTTATATTGTGCTGCATCTGGACAAATGGTGAGCGTTGAAAAATCTAGCATATTTTTTAGCCCAAATACGAGTGGGGACATTAGAGAACAAATTTGCTCAATTTTAAATATCATGATCGAAGCTCTCAATGATAAGTATTTGGGCCTGCCTGCGCATGTGGGTTTAGATAAGACTGATTGTTTCCAATATCTGATTGATCGCATTGTTATGAGAATTAGCAGATGGAAAGAAAAACTCTTATCCACTGGAGGCAAGGAAGTTCTTCTCAAGTCTGTTGTTCAAGCTATCCTAACTTATGCTATGTCGGTCTTTAAAATTCCTAAAAAAATGTAAAGGAATAATTGACGAGATGTCACATTTTTGGTGAGGTGATGACGACAACCAAAGAAGGATGCATTGGATGGCGTGATGGAAAATGTGTGTCCCGAAAAGCCAAGGTGGAATGGGGTTTCGTGACATTCATTGTTTTAATTTGGCGATGTTGGCTAAACAAGCTTGGCGTCTCCTTGAGAACCCAGATTCCTTGTGTCCCACCATTTTGCGATCTAAGTATTTTCCTAATGGAGATTTATTGAACGCAAAGTTAAAAAAGGGATCATCCTTCACATGGCAAAGTATTATGGCAGGGGTTAATACCTTAAAACATGGCTATATTTGGCGTGTTGGAAATTGTTAGAAAATTGACATTTGGGAAGATGCTTGGATCCCTAACTGTGCTAACAGGAAAGTCATCACTCCAAAGGGATAACATTTGTTATCAAAAGTGTCTGATCTCACATTTGTTATCAAAAGTGTCTGATCTCATTGACCCCTCTTCGAACAGGTGGGATGAGGATCTCATCAGACAGACCTTGTGGCCTGTTGATTTACAGCGGGTCCTTGCTATCCCTCTGCCTTAGTTTGATATGTTAGATTTTGTTGCCTGAAGTCATACTAAGAGTGGGATTTTTTCTGTTCGATCTGCATATTTTGTTGAGTGGGATTATCAACATGGAAGGAAACTTCGTCGTACTAATGGAATGGGTCGAACAAACTTTAATCCAATTTAGTGTAAGATTTGGAAGTTATCTTGTCCAGCGAAGGTGAAATTTTTTATTTGGCGAATGCTGCATGGTACTCTTCCATGTCGTGTTACGCTTGCTAATAGACACATGAAAGTTTCACCTTTATACCCTTGTTGTGCTTCTGGTTTAGAAGACACAAAGCATATGTTGTTTCAGTGCCAGAAGGCAAAAGAGGTCTGCAGAAGGCTTAGATTAGACGAGATCATTGCTCAAGCTTGTGAAGTTGATCGTGTTGGAGAGGCGGTCCTCGAGTTTTTGTTGCTCATGCCTGACCAAGATTTATCTATTATGGGGTTCCAGAATACTCGGGAGATGATTGCCATTACGCCTTGGTATTTATGGTGGGAAAGACGTAAATTAGTGCACAAGGAGAGAATTCAAGATGCAAAACAGATTTCAATGGGGATACAAGCTCTTACGACTAATTATGTTGTTGCTTCCAGTCCAAGGGCTTCTATGAAAAGAGGGGGTTGGATTCGTCCCCCGGTGGATTTTGTGAAACTTAATGTTGACGCTTCTTTTGATCATGATCTTCTTAAAGGCATGACGGGGGCTGTCCTGAGGAACGACAAAGGGAAGTTTATTGCAGGGGGTACTTGGAAAATTGATCATTGCATCGATGCTCTAACAACGGAAGTTTGGGCTCTCAGATTCGGTCTTTCACTAGCGCAACATGCGGGTTGTAATCGCCTAGTTATTAATTCTAATAATTTGGAGGTCATTGAAACGATGAATAATGGCGGACGGTCAGCAGGAGCGGCGGCGACAATCTTTGATGATTGCTATTTTTTGGCGTGTGATTTTCCTACCTCTAGGTTTGATCATTGTAATAGGGAAGCCAATAAAGTTGCGTACGAGCTTGCTAGGTTGGCTAGATTTTCTTCTACCATTGATTGGTTTGAGGAGCCTATGTTTGAGATTGTACCATTCCTCACAAACGATGTATCTGTTATTTCCGTTGAATAAAGTCCATTTGTTTAAAAAAAAACTAATTAATGTGCATTAGCAAATTATTAGTAAGTGTTGAGAGTGATCCAGTTCGTTTGTTTAAGCACGGTGAAACCAATAACTACAAGTTTCAAAAAGTGGGTGCAGTGCTAGTTCACAGAGTGTGCCACTTGTAATAATTTGTTAATGAGAACAAGTAATTAATCTAACGTGTACGGTGTATAACATTGCCCATTTGCTTGGCTAACGTCGAACGACAATAAGCTAGAGTATGCTGTGGCGAGCAAGAAACTAATGTCGATAGCTATGATCCACTCATCCAGAAACTTCTCTAATTAGCTAGTATAGCACAACTATTGTTAACATATAAATTGCTAATTGATCTAGTTGAGTTGACGATATGCAACTAATTGCTTGGTTAGATAATTTTTTTACTTTTGTAAAAATTGTGAAATCACTAATCTTATTTCAACTTTGGTGCACAGAGCATGCTAGAAGCAGGAGCGGACACATCATCTAGCGCGATCGAGTGGGCGATGGCACATCTGCTCAATAACCCAGACGTGTTGGCCAAGTCGAAGGCTGAGATCGACGCCGTCGTGGGCACGTCTCGCCTGATCCAGGAGAGTGACCTGGAAGTGCTCCCTTACCTCCGATGCATCATCGCTGAGACCCTTCGGCTATACCCTCTCGCACCCAACCTCGTACCGCATGAGGCGTCGTGTGACTGCACCATCACTAGTGGGCAATACATCATTTCACGTGGAACCATGGTGTTAGTCGACGTGTACTCCATACAACGGGACCCTGCCTCATGGGATGATCCAGACATGTTCATGCCAGAGAGGTTCGTGGGTGGCAATGTTTATGGACAAGGTGGAAAGCGAATGGTGATGCCGTTTGGGATGGGCCGGCGAAAGTGCCCTGGTGAGGGACTCGCTTGGAGGACGGTGGGAGTAGCGTTGACGGGGATGTTGCAATGCTTCGAATGGGGACGGGTGGGAGAGAAGGTGGTGGACATGAGCGAGGGTTCCGGGCTCACCATGCACATGTCTGTGCCGCTAGTTGCAGTGTGTCGACCCCGTCAAGATATGGATGTCATACTCAAGAACCTTTAGAAGTGCACTCCTTAAGCATTGCGAGTTGATACATTTGCAAGGGTAGCGAAGCAACATCCCTCACTACTTTGTACTCTCTCCATATGACAAATAAGTGACCTTTTGAACGTTGACACATTCTTTAAGATGTAACTTCACCACATATTTCTACTACCAGTCCCTGGCATAGTGCCAGTCCTGAGGCGCCGCCTCTGCATAGAATCGATCCAAAGCCATAACGTGATCTGAGTTACAATTAATTAGTTATAGCATGTGCAAGTTTTTTGGTTTTTCTGAAATTAAATATATATAAATGGGCCGAATCTAAGCAGTAGGTCAACTAAACGCGCCCAGGTGAAGCATTGCTAAGATGCGCCCGGAAGCTACTAGGTCGAAGCCTGGCGCGGAGAAAGGAGAGACGGGCTAGCTCACTCACGTTATGGGCCCAAGGCCCACTAAGAGATGCGGGAGTTGGGCCAGCACTGCCCCTGGCGCAGGCAGTTCGAGATGCAGAGATGGACCAACAAAGAGCTAGGCTACAATGATTTGGGTCACTAGGCTTGGGGAGGCGGCTGAGCGGATCCAGCCAGGTCAAATTTGTTTCAGGCGGGTCAAATTCCTGACATCTTCTCCGACGAGTAGCCTGCTTTTGTTCCTAGAAGGTTAATAACGGATAACATTATATGTGCATATGAGTGCTTACATTTTATGCACAGGTCTAAAGCCAAGTCAAACAACCCATGTGCTCTAAATCTTGCTATGATGAGGTGTATGACCGATTGGAATGGTCGTACTTGCACGCTATCATGACCAAGTCGGGTTTTGCACCTGCTTGGATGTCCACATCTATGCGCATGGTAACATCTACTTCTCAGTTTGGTTTAATGATGAAAAACTCGAGCAATTTAAACCCACTAGAGGCATTTGACAAGGAGATTCAATTTCCCCTTACCTCTTTTTGATTGCAGCAGTGGGCCTTTTGTGCTTTTTAAAATCCAGTCCATAGTCGTTGGTACTTGTCGGTATAAAGGAGGCACCTTCAGCTCCGGCTGTTAACCATCTTCTATTTGCAGATGATAACCTGTTGCTTTTCAGAGCAATTGTTGAGGGAGTGAACGCAATATCGAACCTATTGAATGTATATTGCAATGCCTTGAGACAATGAGTTAATAATGGAAAATCCTCTATTTTCTTCAGTAGGGGCTGCCCATAGATGATACATGATAGTGTTAAGGGTGTCCTAAATGTACAAAATGATTCCCTCAGTGATAGATATGTTGGGATGCCTATTGAGGTGGGGCACTCAAAGAATGGGACATTCAAGTATCTTAAGGACCGTGTAAGGGGAAATATTAAAGGATGGATGGAGAAACTACTTTCGGCAACAGGGAAAGAGGTGTTGATCAAAGCAGTGTCACAATCTATACATGTTTATTCTATGGCTTGTTTCCGGCTACCTCGATCGAGGTATATGTGAACACCATTAGACAATTTTGGTGGGGTAGCAAAAATGGGAGGAGGAACCAACATGGGTTTCATGGGATGTATCTGGGTGGCCTTGGTTTTTGCGATCTCAAATTTTTCAACTTGGCTTTGCTATCCAGACAAGCTTGGAGGTTGTTGCATCACCCACGGTCTCTCAATGCAAAGATATTAAAAGCAACTTATGTTCCTAACTATTTGATTTTGGAAGCAATTTTGGGCTCGCGCCTCTCATAGATTTGGAGGTCTATTCTGGATGGGAGAGATGTGTTGGTGCAAGGTATAATGAGAAGAATTGGTACGTGAAAAATGCAATGATATGATCAGACAACTGGCTCCCAAGGCATGATTTTATGCGGCCTCTGACTTCTGTGGTGACCGACTCGCCAACACAAGTCTTAGAGTTGATTGACACATCCTCGGTGACCTGGCGAGCAAAGCTAGTTCACTCGAATTTCATACCAATCATTGCAGAACAAATATTAACAATCCCACTTTGTCCGCCAAGGGTCGACGGCTTCTGGGCATGGAGTAAGGACAACCAATACTAAGCAGAGTAGAGAGAATTGGCTAGAACGTCAAGGAGGAGGCTCATATCTTGATAGTGAAAAAAACGACTGGACGACTCTATGGAAAATTAGTGTCCCAAGCAAGCTAAGGATGTTTCTATGGCGCTTGTCTCACCACTCAATCCCAACCAGCAAGGCAATTCATCATTGAAATATGTCAACTACGTCGTCCCGTCAGTTCTACGGAGTTGTGGATACATGGTGGCATGCTTTAGTTGATTGCTATATGGCGCCGGAGTGTCTGGGCGCTATGTCCAAAGGAGGTAGCTGAACACATGTGCACTCATTAAGATACAAATTTGAAGAACTGGATTTGTTCTCTACACAGTGATCTACCACATGATGATTTTATTAGGGTGGTGGTGACACTTTGTGTTGGGAAACGTAGTAGATAAAAAAATCGCCCTACAATGACCCAGGAACAATACAAAGATGCATATAGGGTTTGGATCAATGATCATTACTGCGACTCTGGAGTGCAGCTTGAGTAGACGAGTCGGCGTAGATCGTACTTGGAGTCCCTCGAACCGTTGATGAAAATCCCGCAAACCACCCTCAAGCGATCCCTCGAATGGAAGACCGAAAGCACGACCTCTCTACTTGGTTGCAAGCGTACGATCTTCACAATCCGGCAGTGGTTCGCCGTCCAGAGCTAATCGTCGCCAGAGAATTAGAGGGAGGAGATTAGAAACACACTCGGCTTTCTAATTATGAGGATTAGAAGAACTACATCTAGCTCTGATTAGTCCACTAGGACCAACTAGAACTAGAACTAGATGAACTAGAGGAGACTCCAAAACTTCTGTGTCCCAAAGGGAAAAATCCTCTAGTATATATAGGTTAGAGGGGGAAGGAGGGGCAGTCACCAAGGAGGAAAAGGACCTCCTTGGGGCTCTGGTCAAGGGGGAGGAGTTGGTATCTTCCCCCACTACAATTTTCCTGCCCCACAAGGAAAGGGGGCGCCACTTCCTATTGGGCCAAGGTGGCCCAATATTCCTTCCACCACTTGGCCTTTTAAGGCCCGTCGATATTAAATTAAATATAAAAACCTTCTACAAATTACTAGAGCATTATATATATATTTTAACATCTTCAGAAAAAAAAATTCCACCTATATATTATTTATCAGTAATACCCGGTATTGCCCGATAAACTCTAAAACCCTTCCGATGACTCTGAAACGCTTTCGATTCGCTCGAAACTATTCTAAATATTAATGAAAGAATTCCACAATAAATCCTCGATACTCTCATCCTGCTAACACTTAGTAAATCATGATTACCTTAAGCTTGTGGCCCCGTAGGTTCGGTAAATCATAACATGAACAAAACCTCTTCGTCTGGTGACCGATAGCCAAACCATGGACGTCCATATCGATCCCTATGATTACACGAATGACATTCAAGTGAACCTTTGGTTACCATGTGATGTTCCCTTTTCTTCGCAATACTTTACAAAACACCAGGTGTGTCGTTATCCTCCTGAGTAATTCGCATGCTTATTATAACGTTATTCTCGTTACCAGTTTTGTTCTTCTTTCTCGTTGAAATGTTTCAGCATCCTTGATATGTCTTCAATGTATTTATAATTTTTGATTGTTCCATGCTATTATAGTATCAATATTGTATGTTTTATATGAAATTATATGGTATTTAATATCATTTTCTGGGACTAACCTATTAACCCAGTGCCTAGTGCCAATTACTGTTTTTTTGCCTTTTTTGGATTTCCATGAAATCAGTACCAAACGGAGTCCAAACGCTATGAAATTTTTTGACGATTTTTTTTCTGGACAAGAGAGACCCTAGAAGTTTTAGGAGGAGACCAGAAGTGATGGTGTCCGATCTAATAGCTCGCCCCCCTTACCCGAGATTTGTCGGTTTTATAATAAATATTATCTTCTTAGTCATTGCAAAGTCTTTTTCTACCACTCCTTTTCTGACTAGAGTGTACGGTCCATAGCCAGATGGTCTAATTCCTCTCTAAAGCCGCTCAAGTTTAGTTCGCTAAACTGGCCTTTGGGAAGCACTCTTCCTTCGGGATAGGGAGGTTGAAGCCGAAGCCTGACCTACTTGAAGTCTAGAGATCGGATTTGTGATGTTAAAGCACGACGGAAGCACTAATTTATTTTGAAGACCAATTTTGGATTGGCACCCAAAAACTTGATTTAATTTAGAGGTAATGTTTTTATGGTTTTCCAAGCTTATGGCACCTTTAACCTATTTGTGTGTCTCCAGCTAACTCTCGTAGTACAACGCCAGACGCCTTTGAAGCATCGGCAATATAAACGGGGGGCTGCATAATTAGAGCCGAATCCACCAAAAGCCAAGGTACTCCATGGAGTCCTCGGCAAAACATTCTCGGATATTACTTTATATGCATCATTTTCAATTTGTGTCTTTGCTCAATAGTTGGGTTACCCGGCTCCTGTGCTTACTCCTTATGTTCCCGATTGTTTGGCTAAGGGTAAAGGGAGAACCACTGCGATTGTACTTCCGGTTTAACTGGTCAAGTACCTTAGTGGAGAAAGCTGAAAACTGACTATCACAATGAGCATGAACTGGTCAGTGATCCGATGACTGTGTCAAACTATATATCGATAGAGGTTACCCCATGTTAAATGATGGACCTTTCATAAAATTGACCGAAGTGTTAATGGCTTGACCTTGGATGACACCGAACACTAACCAGGGGCTAGTAACTGGCTTCCCAACTTTATGCTCCTATGACTAAGTGAAAGTTATAAAGTCCGCATATCTAATCGCCTCGTTTCCGCTAACACAACCGCCTCCGGGCACCGGGATGTCGGCTAAGGGTTGTCTTGTTACTGTGGAAACACCCTACGTAGTGTCTACAAAGGGATGGAAGCCGACGATGGGCCACTTTCAAATGATAAACGGTCGCAACAGAGTCAAATAAACATATCACATAAAGCTACAAAGTATAGCTTAAAAGCTGACTATCACAACATATCCTTAGTGTTTGTATTCAATATACGAGCGCTGCCTTCTGTAATCATGGTTATAAAGCCATAAATATGCATCAATTTCACTTAAGATTTTGGCCAAGCTGGGTTGCCTGGCCCTCTGCTTACCTCTTATGTTCCCAATTGTTCGGCTAGGGGGTAAAGGGAGCACCTCTGTGACTGTTACTATCGGGTCATCCGGGTTCGTACCTCAGATGGGTGAAGCGGAAAGCTAGTTGTCTTAAGAATATAATTGGTCGGCAACAACGGAAGTTAAAATTTAGGTCCATTAAGACCATAGAGTCTGGGAACTTTTCCAAACTAAATCCTTAATATTTTCCTCCTAGATTGATTGCAGATGGGGTTTCATGATCATGGTCAACATGACAACCTAGGAAAAGGAACTTTTAAAGGAATTATTTTTCCTAGAAGATGTTTCTCATGTTAAATAGTAATATAAATAAATTTCCGCGTACCTTTGTTTATAAAATCATATGGCCGGATTGCCTTGTTTGCCGTAAATATTTTCCCTCATTAAAGCTTTATAAAGTAGGACAAACACTCCCCGACTACTAGCTGAGGAGGTTGAAGCCAATTGTCGGTCAACAAAGTTTTGTACAATCCGGATCCGAGCATTAATGATGTAAAGTACTTGGATACATAGAATCATTACACATAAATTGTAATTACGATCAATTTAAAAGCCACTAAAGGGGTACATTGATCCCTTGATCTGGTGTTGCCACCCGACCAGTGGCTCGGGGGCTACTGCGTTGCCTATTCAATGTAGAAAATTCAAAGTGCAAAAAAGTTTCTGAGGAGATTACGATCCTCAGGTTGGTCGGCCGCACCCAACCTGAGTCGCGAGGACTATGCACATGGCGTTTTTGTTCCTAAGTATGTTGTTGAGCAAGGACTTGATCCTCAGGTCGATTTCGCGAATCAACCCGAGTCTTAGGGGCTACTTGGATCAGAGGTTTTACATTATCCTTCAGGCGCATCCCGGATTTTAGGCCGACACGCACCCTAAGGGCTACTAGCTATACATCTAGCAGAGAATTAATTGCACCAATCAAAAAATTCTACATAAAATTAGCCGACGACTGAGGGGGTGCACCACCTCGGAAGTAGTCCGGCATAAAACTCGGATCCGAATGGCTTGCTCCATAGAGGGCTTTCCCAGCATTAAGCTCGGCTGGACTCCTTCCACTTTTTCAAGACCGGGGTAATTTATGACACCTCAGATGCAGACTGGCGTTGGAGCTCGGCTGCAAAAAGACACCTCGGATGCAGTCCGACGTTGGTGCTCAGATGTAAGAGGACACCGCCGCACGGGAAACACTTTGCACTTGAGGTGTGGTGTAAAAATAACAAGGCATTGATAAAGGCCGAGAATTTAAACGGACTCATAGGATAACCGACATGTGAACTCTTTGGATACACCTTGGCAATCCTCTAGATTCGAGATAAGAAGATTTTCTGAACCAACTTTTAAGACCGATGACTGAAGATGAAGAATAGTCTGGAAGAAACGAGGAGCCTCCCCAACTTGAAGACCGGTTCAGGGGGCTACTAACAGTGTCCTAGACTAGGGGGCACTCACCATGCCGTCTCCCGGCCAGGTGGATTGGGCCAAGGACCCCATGGCAGTTCACTATTGGGCTACTTAGGGCAGCCCATGAGATATAAGAGGAAGATTCCACAAGACTTGGTGATCAAGACAAGGACTCCTCTTCATCGACATAGCCGACTAGGACTCCTATTATCCTAGGCCTCCGGTACTTTATATAAGCCAAGGCCTAACTCACATGGGTCGAGCAGCTGGGCTCCACTATGGCCGCTGGTGGACCGAATTATGGAGCGGCATTGTATCCAGACGGGAGGTCTTTTGTGCCTTGATGTGCACTCCAAGTCAAGATAGAAGATTCAGCATGCTTATTCCCTTGATGTAACCGACTATGTGTAAACCCTAAATACCCCTGGTGTCTATATAAACCAGGGGTCTTAGTCCATAGAGGCTAGAGAACAATCACCATCCTACTAGTTTAGGGTTTAGTTCATCCGATCTTGTGGTAGATCAACTCTGTAATCCCCATATACACAAGCAATATAATCAAGCAGGATGTAGGGTATTACCACTTAGAGAGGGCCCGAACCTGGGTAAATATCGTGTCCAATGTCCCTTGTTCCTCATCGATCCAAGATCCACAATTCGGGACCCCTCCCCGAGATCCGCCGGTTTTGAGACCGACATTGGTGTTTTCATTGAGAGTTCCGCTGTTGGATCGCCAGAAGGGTTGATGGATACCTAAACCAAGGATGTCTCAGCCCCTGGCCAGGCTCTAGCACCCGGCGGCATCAAACCGCATACTAATCCATCCAGTCTCCTCGGCCAGGATGGAAGTTTCACCCTCGGTCAAAAAATCAGGTTTGAGAGCCTAGAGTTCACCGTCGATTACTAGGGAGACCTTACTCCAGCTGAGCCACCGACACCCCTCGGGAAACCCGTTCATCCCGATGTTTTGACTTCGCGGACGAAAACCGACGATATGCGGAACCTGGCCCTATACCCATTTTCTATCGGAATAATAGGGAAGACGCTTGCCAAGCACCGTCCGGACGTAGCCTCGAACAACCCTGGAGCGGCCACACTTCGAGTCAGCCCCGAACTCTCGGGTAGCATGGACCCGACGGACCTCTTGTCCGTAAATGATCTGCTAGATTAGATTTGGGCCATGGGAGTCTCCAACGGCCAATCCTCGGTCTACGACCGGATTGGGCTCAAACCCGACAATAGGGAAATTCACACCCCGCCTATCACGCACCTCATCGCCACCATTGTAGAATTGTCCGAGGGTTCACTATCGCCGAAGCTTAAAACAAGTTACGTCTAGATCAATGACCGGGCTTCAAGCTGGGAACCCGGTGATCGCCCTGAAGAGGGCCGGAGCCAAACTCTGACCTAAAACACGACTTTGAGTCTCCATCGCCACCCGCTGACAGTGCAGATGCCGGATCCAGTATGCCAAGTGCTTCAGGGATTGCAGATACCGCCGCTAGAGTTCCGGACACACAACCTGCGGCAATGCGAAATTTTCTCCCACCCACCCCCATGTCGCGTACTCCCCAGACAATTCGGTCCCTTCGGACATCTTGGATTTAATATACATAAAGCAGCAGCCTGGAGAAATAGTCCACCATTACTGGGCTAGATTCCTCTTGGTAAAAGGAAAAAAAGTTAGAAGTTACCGTGACCAAGACATAATTACGACCTTTCGGTCTAACTGTCCGGACGAAGGGATTTTAAATGCCCTCGCCTGTTGCCATGTGCAAAGCCTCACCGAGTTATCGGACCTGGTACGCAAATTCATCGCCATGGAGAGCACCTGGAAGGAACAACAAATTCACATGGAGTCAAACCACGCCGTGAAGGAAATATGCCCTAGAGGCAATAATAAAGTTATTATTTATTTCCTTATATCATGATAAATGTTTATTATTCATGCTAGAATTGTATTAACTGGAAACATGATACATGTGTGAATACATAGACAAACAGAGTGTCACTAGTATGCCTCTACTTGACTAGCTCATTGATCGAAGATGGTTATGTTTCCTAGCCATAGACATGAGTTGTCATTTGATTAACGGGATCACATCATTACGAGAATGATGTGATTGACTTGACCCATTCCATTAGCTTAGCACTTGATCATTTAGTTAGTTGCTATTGCTTTCTTCATAACTTATACATGTTCCTATGAATATGAGATTATGCAACTCCCGTTTACCGGAGGAACACTTGGTGTGCTACCAAACGTCACAACGTAACTGGGTGATTATAAAGGTGCTCTACAGATGTCTCCGAAGGTACATGTTGGGTTGGCGTATTTCAAGATTAGGATTTGTCACTCCGATCGTCGGAGAGGTATCTCTCGGCCCTCTCGGTAATGAACATCACTTAAGCCTTGCAAGCATTGCAACTAATAAGTTAGTTGCGGGATGATGTATTACGAAACGAGTAAAGAGACTTGCCGGTAACAAGATTGAACTAGGTATTAAGATACCAACGATCGAATCTCGGGCAAGTAACATACCGATGACAAAGGGAACAACGTATGTTGTTATGCGGTCTAACCGATAAAGATCTTCATAGAATATGTGGGAGCCAATATGAGCATCCAGGTTCCGCTATTGGTTATTGACCGGAGACATGTCTCGGTCATGTCTACATAGTTCTCAAACCCGTAGGGTCCGCACGCTTAAAGTTTCGGTGAAGATTGTATTATGAGTTTATGTGATTTGATGTACCAAAGGTAGTTCGGAGTCCCGGATGAGATCGGGGACATGACGAGGAGTCTCGAAATGGTTGAGACGTAAAGATCGATATATTGGACAACTATATTCGGACATCGGAAAGGTTCCGAGTGATTCAGGTATTTCGGGGGTACCGGGGAGTTACAGGAATACGAGGAAGAAGTAATGGGCCTCATGGGCCAAGTGGTGGAAGAGAGAAGGCAGGGCGCGCGGCCCCCCTAGCCCAAACCAAATTGGACTAGGGGCCAGCCCCCTTTCCTCCTTTTCATCCTTCTCCTTCCTTCTCCTTCTCCTCCTTCCTTTCCTCCTCCTAGTAGGAGTAGGAAAGGGGAGTCCTACTCCTACTAGGAGGAGGACTCCTCCTCCTGGCGCGCCCATAGAGGGCCGGCCGGCCTCCCCCTTGCTCCTTTATATACAGGGGCAGGGGGCACCTCTAACACACAAGTTGATCAGTTGATCTCTCCCAGCCATGTGTGGTGCCCCCCTCCACCATAATCCACCTCGGTCATATCGTAGCGGTGCTTAGGCGAAGCCCTGCGTCGGTAGCAACATCATCACCGTCACCACGCCGTCGTGCTGACAGAACTCTCCCGTGAAGCTCTGCTGGATCGGAGTTCGCGGGACGTCATCGAGCTGAACGTGTGCTGAACTCGGAGGTGCCGTGCGTTCAGTACTTGGATCGGTCGGATCGTGAAGACGTACGACTACATCAACCGCGTTGTGCTAACGCTTCCGCTTTCGGTCTACGAGGGTACATGGACAACACTCTACCCTCTCGTTGCTATGCATCACCATGATCTTGCATGTGTGTAGGAATATTTTTGAAATTACTATGTTCCCCTACAGTGGCATCTGAGCCTAGGTTTTATGTGTTGATGTTGTGCACGAGTAGAACACAAGTGAGTTGTGGGCGATATAAGTCATACTGCTTACCAGCATGTCATACTTTGGTTCGGCGGTATTATTGGACGAAGCGGCCCGGACCGACATTACGCGTACGCTTACGCGAGACTGGTTCTAGACGTGCTTTGCACACAAGTGGCTGGCGGGTGTCAGTTTCTCCAACTTTAGTTGAACCAAGTATGGCTACGCCCGGTCCTTGCGAAGGTTAAAACAACACCAACTTGACAAACTATCATTGTGGTTTTGATGCGAAGGTAAGAACGGTTTTTGCTAAGCCTGTAGCAGCCACGTAAAACTTGCAACAACAAAGTAGAGGACGTCTAACTTGTTTTTGCAGGGCATGTTGTGATGTGATATGGTCAAGACATGATGCTAAATTTTATTGTATGAGATGATCATGTTTTGTAACCGAGTTATCGGCAACTGGCAGGAGCCATATGGTTGTCACTTTAATGTATGCAATGCAATTGCGCTGTAATGCTTTAGTTTATCACTAAGCGGTAGCGATAGTCGTGGAAGCATAAGATTGGCGAGACGACAACGATGCTACGATGGTGATCAAGGTGTCGCGCCGGTGACGATGGTGATCATGACGGTGCTTCGGAGATGGAGATCACAAGCACAAGATGATGATGGCCATATCATATCACTTATATTGATTGCATGTGATGTTTATCTTTTATGCATCTTATCTTGCTTTGATTGACGGTAGCATTATAAGATGATCTCTCACTAAATTTCAAGATAAAAGTGTTCTCCCTGAGTATGCACCGTTGCCAAAGTTCGTCGTGCCCAGACACCACGTGATGATCGGGTGTGATAAGCTCTACGTCCATCTACAACAGGTGCAAGCCAGTTTTGCACACGCAGAATACTCAGGTTAAATTTGATGTGCCTAGCATATGCAGATATGGCCTCGGAACACTGAGACCGAAAGGTCGAGCGTGAATCATATAGTAGATATGATCAACATATTGATGTTCACCATTGAAAGCTACTCCATTTCACGTGATGATCGGTTATGGTTTAGTTGATTTGGATCACGTGATCACTTAGAAGATTAGAGGGATGTCTTTCTAAGTGGAGTTCTTAAGTAATATGATTAATTGAACTTAAATTTATCATGAACTTAGTACCTGATAGTATCTTGCTTGTCTATGTTTGATTGCAGATAGATGGCCCGTGCTGTTGTTCTGTTGAATTTTAATGCGTTCCTTGAGAAAGCAAAGTTGAAAGATGATGGTAGCAATTACATGGACTGGGTCCATAACTTGAGGATTATCGTCATTGCTGCACAGAATAATTACATCCTGGAAGCACTGCTAGGTGCCAAGCCTGCTGCTGGAGCAACACCAGATGTTATGAACGTCTGGCAGAGCAAAGTTGATGACTACACGATAGTTCAATGTGCCATGCTTTATGGCTTAGAATCGGGACTTCAACGACGTTTTGAACGTCATGGAGCATATGAGATGTTCCAGGAGTTGAAGTTAATATTTCAAGCAAATGCCCGGATTGAGAGTTATGAAGTCTCCAATAAATTCTATAGCTGCAATATGGAGGAGAATAGTTCTGTCAGTGAACATATACTTAAAATGTCTGGGTATCATAATCACTTGACTCAACTGGGAGTTAATCTTCCTGTTGATAGTGTCATTGACAGAGTTCTTCAATCACTGCCACCAAGCTACAAGAGCTTCGTGATGAACTATAACATGCAAGGGATGGATAAGACAATTCCCGAGCTCTTCGCAATGCTAAAGGCTGTGGAAGTAGAAATCAAGAAGGAGCATCAAGTGTTGATGGTCAACAAGACCGCCAGTTTCAAGAAAAAGGGCAAAGGGAAGAAGAAGGGGAACTTCAAGAAGAACAGTAAGCAAGTTACTGCTCAGGAGAAGAAACCCAAATCTGGACCTAAGCCTGAAACTGAGTGCTTCTACTGCAAGCAGACTGGACACTGGAAGCGGAACTGCCCCAAGTATTTGGCGGATAAGAAGGATGGCAAGGTGAACAAAGGTATATGTGATATACATGTTATTGATGTGTACCTTACTAGAGCTCGCTGTAGCACCTGGGTATTTGATACTAGTTCTGTTGCTAACATTTGCAACTCGAAATAGGGACTACGGATTAAGCGAACACTGGCAAAGGACGAGGTGATGATGCGCGTGGAAAATGGTTCCAAAGTCGATGTGATCGCGGTCGGCATGCTACCTCTACATCTACCTTCGGGATTACTTTTGGACCTAAATAATTGGTATTTGGTGCCAGCGTTGAGCATGAACATTATATCTAGATCTTGTTTGATGCGAGACGGTTATTCATTTAAATAATAGAATAATGGTTGTTCTATTTATATGAGTAATATCTTTTATGGTCATGCACCCTTGAAGAGTGGTCTATTTTTGATGAATCTCGATAGTAGTGACACATATTCATAATGTTGAAACCAAAAGATGCAGAGTTCATAATGATAGTGCAACTTATTTGTGGCACTGCCGTTTAGGTCATATCGGTCTAAAGCGCATGAAGAAACTCCATACTGATGGACTTTTGGAATCACTTGATTATGAATCACTTGGTACTTGCGAACCGTGTCTCATGGGCAAGATGACCAAAACGCCGTTCTCCGGTACTATGGAGAGAGCAACGGATTTGTTGGAAATCATACATACAGATGTATGTGGTCCGATGAATATTGAGGCTCGTGGCGGATATCGTTATTTTCTCACCTTCACAGATGATTTAAGCAGATATGGGTATATCTACTTAATGAAACATAAGTCTGAAACATTTGAAAAGTTCAAAGAATTTCAGAGTGAAGTTGAAAATCATCGTAACAAGAAAATAAAGTTTCTACGATCTGATCGTGGAGGAGAATATTTGAGTTACGAGTTTGGTCTATATTTGAAACAATGCGGAATAGTTTCGCAACTCACGCCACCCGGAACACCACATCGTAATGGTGTGTCCGAATGTCGTAATTGTACTTTACTAGATATGGTGCGATCTATGATGTCTCTTATAGATTTACCGCTATCGTTTTGGGGTTATGCTTTAGAGACGGCTGCATTCACGTTAAATAGGGCACCACCAAAATCCGTTGAGACGACGCCTTATGAACTGTGGTTTGGCAAGAAACCAAAGTTGTCATTTCTGAAAGTTTTGGGCTGCGATGCTTATGTGAAAAAGCTTCAACCTGATAAGCTCGAACCCAAATCAGAGAAATGTGTCTTCATAGGATACCGAAAGGAAACTGTTGGGTACACCTTCTATCACAGATCCGAAGGCAAGACTTTCGATGCTAAGAATGGACCCTTTCTAGAGGAGTTTCTCTCGAAAGAAGTGAGTGAGAGGAAAGTAGAACTTGATGAGGTAACTGTACCTGCTCCCTTATTGGAAAGTAGTACATCACAGAAACCGGTTTCTGTGACACCTACACCAATTAGTTAGGAAGCTAATGATAATGATCATGAAACTTCAGATCAAGTTACTACCGAACCTCGTAGATCAACCAGAATAAGATCCGCACCAGAGTGGTACGGTAATCCTGTTCTGGAAGTCATGCTACTAGATCATGATGAACCTACGAACTATGAAGAAGTGATGGTGAACCCAGATTTCGCAAAATGGCTAGAAGCCATGAAATCTGAGATGGGATCCATGTATGAGAACAAAGTGTGGACTTTGGTTGACTTGCCCGTTGATCAGCAAGCAATTGAGAATAAATGGATCTTCAAGAAGAAGACTGACGCTGACGGTAATGTTACTGTCTACAAAGCTCGACTTGTTGCAAAAGGTTTTGGACAAGTTCAAGGGATTGACTACGATGAGACCTTCTCACCCATAGCGATGCTTAAGTCTGTCTGAATCATGTTAGCAATTGCCGCATTTTATGATTATGAAATTTGGCAAATGGATGTTAAAACTACATTCCTGAATGGATTTCTAGAAGAAGAGTTGTATATGATGCAGCCAGAAGGTTTTATCGATCCAAAGGGAGCTAACAAAGTGTGCAAGCTCCAGCGATCCATTTATGGACCGGTGCAAGCCTCTCGGAGTTGGAATAAACGCTTTGATAGTGTGATCAAAGCATTTGGTTTTGTACAGACTTTTGGAGAAGCCTGTATTTACAAGAAAGTGAGTGGGAGCTCTGTAGCATTTCTGATATTATATGTGGATGACATATTATTGATTGGAAATGATATAGAATTTCTACATAGCATAAAGGGATATTTGAATAAGAGTTTTTCAATGAAAGACCTCGGTGAAGCTGCTTACATATTGGGCATTAAGATCTATAGAGATAGATCAAGACGCTTAATTGGACTTTCACAAAGCACATACCTTGACAAAGTTTTGAAGAAGTTCAAAATGGACCAGGCAAAGAAAGGGTTCTTGCCGGTGTTACAAGGTGTGAAATTGAGTAAGACTCAATGTCCGACCACCGCAGAAGATACAGAGAAAATGAAAGATGTTCCCTATGCTTCAGCCATAGGCTCTATCATGTATGCAATGCTGTGTACCAGACCTGATGTGTGCCTTGCTATAAGTCTAGCAGGGAGGTACCAAAGTAATCCTGGAGTGGATCACTGGACAACGGTCAAGAACATCCTGAAGTACCTGGAAAAGACTAAGGATATGGTTCTCATATATGGAGGTGACAAAGAGCTCATCGTAAATGGTTACGTTGATGCAAGCTTTGACACTCATCCGGACGATTCTAAATCGCAAACCGGATACGTGTTTATATTGAACGGTGGAGCTGTCAGTTGGTGCAGTTCTAAACAAAGCGTCATGGCGGGATCTACATGTGAAGCGGAGTACATAGCTGCTTCGGAAGCAGCAAATGAAGGAGTCTGGATGAAGGAGTTCATATCCGATCTAGGTGTCATACCTAGTGCATTGGGTCCAATGAAAATATTTTGTGACAATACTGGTGCAATTGCCTTGGCGAAGGAATTCAGATTTCACAAGAGAACCAAGCACATCAAGAGACGCTTCAATTCCATTCGGGATTTAGTCCAAGTGGGAGACATAGAAATTTGCAAGATACATACGGATCTGAATATTGCAGACCCGCTGACTAAGCCTCTTCCACGAGCAAAACATGATCAGCACCAAGGCTCCATGCGTGTTAGAATCATTACTGTGTAATCTAGATTATTGACTCTAGTGAAAGGGGGATACTGAAGGAAATATGCCCTAGAGGCAATAATAAAGTTATTATTTATTTCCTTATATCATGATAAATGTTTATTATTCATGCTAGAATTGTATTAACCGGAAACATGATACATGTGTGAATACATAGACAAACAGAGTGTCACTAGTATGCCTCTACTTGACTAGCTCGTTGATCGAAGATGGTTATGTTTCCTAGCCTTAGACATGAGTTTTCATTTGATTAACGGGATCACATCATTAGGAGAATGATGTGATTGACTTGACCCATTCCATTAGCTTAGCACTTGATCGTTTAGTTTGTTGCTATTGCTTTCTTCATAACTTATACATGTTCCTATGACTATGAGATTATGCAACTCCCGTTTACCGGAGGAACACTTTGTGTGCTACCAAACGTCACAACCTAACTGGGTGATTATAAAGGTGCTCTACAGGTGTCTCCGAAGGTACTTGTTGGGTTGGCGTATTTCGAGATTATGATTTGTCACTCCGATTGTCGGAGAGGTATCTCTGGGCCCTCTCGGTAATGCACATCACTTAAGCCTTGCAAGCATTGCAACTAATAAGTTAGTTGCGGGATGATGTATTACGGAACGAGTAAAGAGACTTGCCGGTAACAAGATTGAACTAGGTATTGAGATACCAACGATCAAATCTCGGGCAAGTAACCTACCGATGACAAAGGCAACAACGTATGTTGTTATGCGGTCTGACCGATAAAGATCTTCATAGAATATGTGGGAGCCAATATGAGCATCCAGGTTCCTCTATTGGTTATTGACCGGAGACATGTCTCGGTCATGTCTACATAGTTCTCGAACCCGTAGGGTCCGCACGCTTAAAGTTTCGGTGACGATTGTATTATGAGTTTATGTGATTTGATGTACCGAAGGTAGTTCAGAGTCCTAGATGAGATCGGGGACATGACGAGGAGTCTCGAAATGGTCGAGACGTAAAGATCGATATATTGGACGACTATATTCGGACATCGGAAAGGTTCCGAGTGATTCGGGTATTTTCGGGGGTACCGGGGAGTTACGGGAATACGAGGAAGAAGTAATGGGCCTCATGGGCCAAGTGGTGGAGGAGAGGAGGCAGGGCGCGCCCCCCCCCTAGCCCATACCGAATTGGACTAGGGGGCCGGTCCCCTTTCCTCCTTTCCTGCTTCTCCTTCCTTCTCCTTCTCCTCCTTCCTTTCCTCCTCCTAGTAGGAGTAGGAAAGGGGAGTCCTACTCCTACTAGGAGGAGGACTCCTCCTCCTGGCGCGCCCATAGAGGGTCCGCCGACCTCCCCCTTGCTCCTTTATATACAGGGGCAGGGGGGCACCTCTAGACACACAAGTTGATCAGTTGATCTTTCCCAGCCGTGTGCGGTGCCCCCCTCCACCATAATCCACCTCGGTCATATCGTAGCGGTGCTTAGGCGAAACCCGGCATCGGTAGCAACATCATCACCGTCACCACGCCGTCATGCTTACGGAACTCTCCCGTGAAGCTCTGCTGGATCGGAGTTCGCAGGACGTTATCGAGCTACACATGTGCTGAACTCGGAGGTGCCGTGCGTTCGGTACTTGGATCGGTCGGATCGTGAAGACATACGACTACATCAACCGCGTTGTGCTAACACTTCCGCTTTCGGTCTACGAGGGTACGTGGACAACACTCTACCCTCTTGTTGCTATGCATCACCATGATCTTGCATGTGCGTAGGAATTTTTTCGAAATTACTACATTCCCCAACACGCCGAACAGTCAGGTACAACTTAGGAACAACATGCATATGCACAACGGCCGTCCAAGCACGACCATGCTGAAAAAAGAAACAGATCCCTCGCGGGACCCAGATCATTCCTAGACGAGCTATTGGACAAACCATGCCCCATACACTCAGCCCCGCTAAAAGCAAATCCAACTCACAAGCTTCAAGCTTGTTGGGTTGTTAGACAAGTAGCCAAGAGCGGCGAAGCCATACTCCTCCTTCAAACCCCAAGTAGAGGATCTGAAACAACCTCATTTGGTGACAATAATGTCCTAACCATCCACAGAACCTTCTTCTCGAATAATCAGAGGAAAATAGCCCTTCGAGAGCTCAGCCAAGTCCACCAGGTCACAGCAGCAAGCTCCTGGACGGACACCCCAATCACCATAGATGATGAGGATGAACCAAGGGTCCGACCCATCTAAGCACCCGCCGCACTAGTCCTCGACCCCATCACAGACGGCTTTAGACTAACCAATGTGCTTATGGATGAAGGCAATGGCCTGAACCTCATTTGCGAGGATACCCTCAAAAAAATACAATTCGACAGATCTCGAGTCGAACAAAGCTACACTAGATTTCGGGGAATCATCCATGGCAAAGAGGCGCGCTGCTCTGGTCGAGTCACTCTGGACGTAGTGTCGGCACTCCGAAGAACTATAGGACCGAGGAACTACTTTTCCACATTGTGCCCTTCCATATGGGATACCACGCCCTATTGGGGCGTGATGCATTTTCAAGGTTCCAGGCTATACCCCATTACGGGTACATGAAACTCAAAATGCCAGGGCCCAATGGTGGGATCACAATAGCCAATGACCCGGACAAAGCCCTATGAGTCAAAAACAAAACAACATCCCTGGCCCTCGAGGCACTATCCAAGACTCTCGCAGCCAAAGAGTTGACCACACTGCGTACAATAGTAGACATGGATGATCTCACCCTCGGAAAAAGACCCAAGTCTACATCTTTCAAACTAGCTCTCCCCTTGTGTCGAATCAATAAATTTGGGTTGAATACTCTACCCTCGAAAACTATTGCGATCCCCTATACTTGTGGGTTATCAAGACCATTTTCTCGCGCCGTTGCTGGGGAGCATAGCTCTATTCTTTGAGTCACTTGGGATTTATATCTGTTGATCACTATGAGGAACTTGAAAGATGAAAGAACCAAGATTTTTCCCTCAACTACGAGGGTAGGTAAGGAACTGCCATCTAGCTCTGCACTTGATTCTCCTTCTGTTTTCAGTAAACTTGTGACACCTACTCCTGCTATTGATTCTGATATGTCGCATGTTATTGACGATGCCACTTCTACTATGCATGATTGTAACACCCCGAGACCGATGTGCCAGGTGTCCTCCAGTTATTCGCTGTTGTTGCCTTGTCATTGCTTGCGTGTCATGCATTCCATATCATGTCATCATGTGCATTTCATTTGCATACATGTTCGTCCCATGCATCCGAGCATTTTCCGCGTTGTCCGTTTTGCAATCCGGCGCTCCTATGTCACCCGGTGCCCCTTTCTACCTCTTTTCGTGTGCGAGTGTTAAAAGTTTTCGGATTGGACTGAGACTTGTCATGCGGCCTTGGTTTACTACCGGTAGACCGCCTGTCAAGTTTCGTACCATTTGGACTTCGTTTGATACTCCAACGGTTGACTGAGGGACCGAGAAGGCCTCGTGTGTGTTGCAGCCCAACACCCTTCCAAACTGGCCCAATACCCACCTAAACCTCTCCCATCATCTAGAGCGTTCGATCACGATCGCGTGGCTGCAAACCGCACCTCATTTGGACTCTCCTAGCTCCCTCTACCTATAAATATGTGATCTCCTCCGAAATTCGCGCAGATGAAACCCTAAAAACTCCTCCGCGCGCTGCCGGACACTCCCTCCTGCGCTGGCCGGACATGTCCACCCCGCCGCCACGTCGTCCGGACCAATCCGGAGCCGCCACCTCAGCGCGCCGCCCGCCCGAGCCAACCGCAGGGAAACACGTCACCACCGCCAGCGCCCCACATCGCCGCCGCCGCCCAGGGCCCAGATCCGGCCCGCCCCGGGGCCAAACCGGGCCTCGCCGGGCCCGTTCGCCGTCGCCACTCTGCCCTAGCATCTCCGCCGCCTCGCTGTTCATCATCGGTCGCCGCCGCCGTTCGCCTCCGTGCACCGCCCTGCCTTCCGCCGTCGCCGCCGTTCGCCTCCGCGTGCCGCCCCGCCTTCCGTCGTTGCCGCCCGTCCGTTCGCCGCCTCAGGTCGCTGCACCTCGCGCCGGCGCCGACCGCCCCTCCGTCCCGCGCCGGGCTCGCCTCCACCCTCGCGCCCTCCGGCGACCCCACGCTGCGCCCCGACGGCGGCGTCCCGCCCACGTGCGCCGCCGCCCCTGTCTCCCTCGATCCAGGCGGGATCGAGTAGGAGGAGGGCCACCTCGTCACCGGCCAGGTGGGCCAAGGCCCAGCGCAGCGTCAAGCCGGCCCAGCTCCATCCTCGCTGGCCCACTTCCTCCGGCCCGGTGTATTTTTTTTGTGAGGTTATTTTTCTCGAAGTCCCTAGATTCCAGATTCATGCGCCTCTTTTCATCAGGTCATAACTCAGCAATCGTAGCTCCGATTCGTGCATGTAGCATATCAAAATGTTTGTCTTGACGAGTACATCATTTCATATCATTGCATCATTTTCATTTGAGCTCATTTTGATGCCCGAAATGCTGTTGGAAGAGGGCTATGTGAGGAATATGTCAGATCTCTTTCAACAAATAGCCTTTTGTAATTTTTGCCATGATTAATGTGTGCATGCTATAATCCTGAGCTCTACATGTGTTTTTTTATATGCCATGCCATCTTTACAGGGGTTCTTGCCATGTATTTTTGTGATATTTGTGGCGACTAGCACAAGCTTGCAAAGTAGCGTAATCGCTGATGTTGATTTCAGGGACTTAGAATTTCACTAAGTCCTTGTCCTGTATTTGTTTTTATGCCATATGTTCATGTTGTTTCCTAGTGATCCGTGCCTATTTGGAGGATGATCAGTAAGGATGTTTTGTTAACATTGTGGTGCTCTATCCATCCTTGTATTTGTTTGCATTTATGGAGGAGCCTAGCTTGAGTCAATCGAGCTCTACATTTGCTATAAAGTGATCCTGGCAGATTGTTGACATGTTTAGCGATTTGGCCGAGGATGTTGTTATTGATCTGTGCATGCTATGTTATTGTTCTTGCCATGTATAGATCCTATGCCATGTCTTCTTGATGGGTGTATGCTTAGTTTGTCATGCCATGCTTTGTAGTGAGTGCATCGAGCTCTTAAACATGCCTAATCGTTAACTGTTTTGCATGCTCCAGTTTTTCACTAAGTCTGAATCTGTTTATGTTTTTGCCATGTTCACATGCTTGCAATTGTATTCTCTGATCCCTTTTGGCTCATGGTCACTAAGGGACATTTGTTAAGTGCTTTGAGTAGCTTTATGCCATGCCTTGATTTGCCATGATATATTCCTGTAGCATGTAGTTTTCAGGCTCTGAAGATTGCTTCCTGATGATAAATTTCTGACATGCTGTTAATTTCACAAAGTCTGAAACCTGTTATCTTTTGCACTTTTGCCATGCTTGTTTGAACCCGTTAATGAGTGAATTAGCCGTGGCTCAGTGTTCATCTTTTGTCAAGCATCATGAGTGGATCCTTGCCATGTATTTTGTTGCCATGTTTGAGTGCCGTAGCATATTTATCTTGATGCATTTGGTTGGTCACTTGATGTTAATCGCAGACTGGTGCCATATTTGTTTTGCTTGCCATTTCCAAACCGTGCATCCGATTCCGGCGATATTTATATCGATTTCAACCAAAATCACCTCACCTTTCCAGTGGATCTCTTGGATTTCCAAGTTGAGGCCAGGTTCAATCATTCCTTTCCAAATCATGCATATGCATCACATGCTGCATCCTGCATATCGTACCATGTTCATGTGTTGGTTGTTTACTATGTTGTGTGCTTCTTTCCGGTGTGCTTCTTCGGGTTGGTTCCGATAACGTCGCGTTTGTGAGGACCCGTTCGACTACGTCCGTTTGTCTTCTTCAGGGACTCGTTCTTCTTCCTTGCGGGATTTCAGGCAAGATGACCATACCCTCGAAATCACTTCTATCTTTGCTTGCTAGTTGCTCGCTCTTTTGCTATGCCTATGGTGCGATACCTACCACTTGCTTATCAGGCCTCCCATATTGTTGAACCAAGCCTCTAACCCACCTTGTCCTAGCAAACTGTTGTTTGGCTATGTTACCGCTTTGCTCATCCCCTCTTATAGCGTTGTTAGTTGCAGGTGAAGATTGGAGCTTGTTCCATGTTTGGAACATGGATATTTTATTGGGATATCAAAATATCTATTATTTAATTAATGCATCTATATACTTGGTAAAGGGTGGAAGGCTCGGCCTTATGCCTGGTGTTTTGTTCCACTCTTGCCGCCCTAGTTTCCGTCACATCGGTGTTATGATCCCGGATTTTGCATTCCTTACGCGGTTGGGTTATAATGGGAACCCCTTGATAGTTCGCTTTGAATAAAACTCCTCCAGCAAGGCCCAACATTGGTTTTACCATTTGCCACCCAGCCTTTTCTTTCCCTTGGGTCGGCCAGCCCAAGGGTCATCTTTATTTTAACCCCCTCAGGCCAGTGCTTCTCTAAGTGTTGGTCCAACCCAGAGCACCGTGCGGGGCCGTCCCTTGGCAACTTGGGTTACGTTGGCTCTCGTACGCTTAGCTTATCCGGTGTGCCCTGAGAACGAGATATGTGCAGCTCCTATCAGGATTTGTCGGCACAGCGGGTGGTCTTGGTGGACTTGTTTTACCATTGTCGAGGATTTCTTATAACCGGGATTCCGAGTCTGATCGGGTCTCCCCGCTAGAAGGAATATCCTTCGTTGACCGTGAGAGCTTGTGATGGGCTAAGTTGGGACACCCCTGCAGGGATTTGAACTTTCGAAAGCCGTGCCCGCGGTTATGGGCAGACGGGAATTTGTTAATGTCCGGTTGTAGAAAACCTGAAGTTGACCTAAATTAAAACACATCAACCGCATGCGTAACCGTGATGGTCTCTTCTCGGCGGAGTCCGGGAAGTGAACACGGTGTTGGAGTTATGCTTGACGTAGGTTGTTCTAGGATCACTTCTTGATCATAGTTGTTCGACCGTGCTTTTGCCTTCTCTTCTCGGTCTCTTTTGCGAATAGGTTAGCCACCATATATGCTAGTCGCTTGCTGCAGCTCCACCTCATACCTTTACCTTACCCATAAGCTTAAATAGTCTTGATCGCGAGGGTGTGAGATTGTTGAGTCCCCGTGACTCATAGATACTTCCAAAACTAGCTTGCAGGTGCTGTTGAACCGTGCAGATGACACAACCAAGCTCAAGGAGGAGATCGATGAAGATATTGTCCTTTGTGTTGTTTCATTCTAGTTGATCAGTAGTGGAGCCCAGTTGGGGTCGATCGGGGATCTATGTAGCATTTGGGGTAGTCTTCTTTTATTTTGGTTCCGTAGTCGGACCTTGATTGTATCTGGTTGATGTAATGCTTTATTCATGTAATTGTGTGAAGTGGCGATTGTAAGCCAACTATGTATCTCTTTCCCTTATGTATTACATGGGTTGTGTGAAGATTACCTCACTTGCAACATTGCTTACAATGCGGTTATGCCTCTAAGTCGTGCTTCGACACGTGGGAGATATAGCCGCATCATGGGCGTTACAAGTTGGTATCAGAGCCTTCCTCGACCTTAAGAGCCCCATGCTTGATCGAATCGCTAGCGTTATTGAGTCTAGAAATGTTTTGAGTCATTTAGGAATTATATATATTGGAGAGTTAGGACTTATTTTTACTCCTCAGTCCTTTCGTCGCTCTGGTGAGGCATCCTGACGAAGAGTTTTGACTCTTCTCTTCTCAAATTTCACTAAAAAAAATTTAGGATCACGCGGGTATCTTGGAATCGTTCCGATGGTTTTGTGAAGAGAACATTGTTCTTGGTGCCTCCTATCATTTAGGGGTTGTGGCAGTGTCCCGGGGAGTTGAGCTCTGAGGTGTTGTTGTCAAAATTTTATCGTTGCAGTTCTGGAATACCTGAGTTTAGTTTCGCCGACATCGAAAATCTCTTTTATGCAGTTGTTGGTGAGATAACCTCGACGCCACCCAGTACTGGGGCGGGAGTTCGGGAGTATTGCCATAACTCGTATAATGGATGCTTTTCGAAGGTTGAGGTAAACGATTTCCGAAGGTTTCTTTGTTATGTGTTGAAGGATGGATACAGCTGGATGTAGGATTTGCTAGTTTGGGTGAGATATTATGCTTTCCCTGTATCCCCAACACCTGATTGCATAACCGGAAAATTTCGGGAGTTTATAAGTGGGAATTCAAGTAGCTCTTAGGATATCTTTCCGACAGATGTATGATATGAAATTGGGGTTCGACGTCTAGTGGTCCACCTATTCACGGTCGGTTTTACAGTGGTCTCGCTGTGTCTTAAAGAGTCCTTGGCTATGCCGACTCGGGGACGCTTCGTATGTCATGTGCACTGCCTTGTACATGATGGTGCTGTATGACCGAGCCCGTGTAGGCCCCACCACAAAAACTTCGGACGAAATCTCTATCATATGTTTGTTCCGGCTTTTTCTGCAAGCCAACCCTTTGTTTTTGTTTTGAGTTGTGGTATTCGAGTTGCTTCGAAGTCAAATGTTGATTCCATACCTTTCCTAAACAGTGTTCTCATACTCCTACGTGAATACCAAACCTTCATGATAATCGAGATTGCCATGTCAATCCTTTTCAACCAGTGTGCTTCTCTCCAAGTGGATCCGATCATTTCAACATCAGCAAGATCTATTACTAGTTCGTCTCAACGGTGTTGTCTTCATCCGTTCCAAGTTGACTTTGTTTTTCCCGCCCTCCCACCCTTTCTTCCTCAAGGACTTGGATTTCTTTATCAAGTATCCATCTTATTGATGTGAGATCTCTCTATTCTTTTCCGTCAATGTTCTTACCCAGTGTTTCTCAAGAAGATTCTTACGGAGCCTCAAGTTCATCATTATTTGCTCTTTTTCTTCTCCGGTGGATGCAATTCAAGCTTTGGTGCTGATCGTATTCCTTCCTTGTTTCTATGCTTTCTCATGCCGGTGCACCTTATATTCAGTCATTCCATGCTTGTTATTCTAGTGTTTCGGAGTGCTCAAGATATCTCGAAGATTCGTTTTTCCACTCTATATTCGTTCAAGCTCTTTCAAGGATGTTATCTCATTCAAGTCATTTAATTCAACCAGTGCAATCTATCTTTTAAATCATTCAATGGTGTATCTTTTGAGTGGGCCCTAACCCACAGGTCTTTTCCCAGGATCTTACCTGACTCTTCTAATTCTCCCGGAGATATCCCTAAAATTCTTTTACAAGTTTGACATAAGAATGATTCATCATCAGTAAAATGTGTTTCTCCAAGATCTTTCAAATTCTTTTCATCGTTGGATCAACCTTCCATTTTTCATCCCGGAGTATCTCAACAATTTGGTGGTGTTTCCCGTCGCCATTCTCAACACTTGAAGACCGAAGAAGAGCCTTACCTCCATATCTTATCCGTTCTCTCAGAGATTCATGGTTCTAGTTCGAGGCCATCCTCTCTTTATTGTTTTCGATTATCAGAATTCTTTTCCCATCCGGAGCAATTCAGGAGTCTTTTCAGTTTGTGCCTCTGAAGGCCATCATTTCAGATCATTCATTTCAGCTTTCAGCTCACTTTCTCCAAATCTTACCGGTGCATCATTCAAGTATATTCTCTATTAGGTTCGCGATCTATTCGTCCTCATGTTTCAAATCCCCTTAAGTATCTTCATTCGCTTTCCCAATTCTTCCCGGTGTTTCTTTATCTTCTCTTTGTTCATTTTCAATTCTTACGGTGGTTCTTCCATGATTCTCTTCCGCTGTTATCATATCAATTTATTCGATGTTCCAATCCTACCGGCGGTTCATTGAAGACATTCTCTAGTTTATGTTATATCTCTCTTAATCTTTTCTACGAGAATAAGTAATATGTCAAATACGTTGATTGTCATCAATTTAATTGGTGAAGGATAAGCATAATGTAATTCTTATTCTTGTTTCATCGAGTGTATTCAATTCCTGCTTTCCGGAGTGGTTCATCATATCACATTCTCGGTTCGAGATGTTTTATCTTTTCTTTTCCCGGAGTTCCAAGCTCTCATCATCACGGAGATCCATCTAAATCATTACAAGGTTTCACTTTATGTTTTCAACTTCTCTTTTCTTCCGTTTGATCATTCTTTTGTTTAACGGAGTTCTTCATGGAGGTTCTACATGATAGTTCATCAAGGATTTAATTCCTTCTTGAAGTGTTCATCAAGATTCTTTTCAGAGGAGCTCAAGCATTCTTCTTCTTGCAATTCGGAGTGCAATTCCTTTCTTCCATATCATTGGATGTGGTATTATGTCATTCTTGATAATTTGAGTTCATGTTTGATGATTCACATGTTGTTAAGAATGAGATATTTTAAATCCATCAACCTCATTGCTGGAGTATATTGGGTTATTTTTCACCTAAACCTTTCCCTAAGGATTTTGCTATTGTGAGGCGTGTAATTGACTCAAGATCTTCAATATCCTCCCGGTGAGATGAGTCTCTCGTCTTCTTGTTCATATCAATACAATTCTTTTCCCGTGAGTGGCAGGTTGTCACCTCATAATTTGAGACGTATTCCATAAGACCATATCAACCTTATTTTTTTCGTTGGTGGTTTTCCAACAACTCCGTCCTAGCTTTTGTTATAAGCGTGCTCTCTCAAGATCTTGTTTCCCTTCGTTCATTCCATTCTATTCTTATGTTTGTTCCGGAGGCATTGTGATGTTGCTCTCTTCAACCAATCTTCTTGTCTTGTCAGGTTCGTGTTGGATTCGTGCTTATCCATTTAACCGGAGCGTTGTGTCCTCTGCTCAAGTCTTTTTCATCCTATCAAGTCTGCATCCCTTCTCAACCGAAGTGCTGCCTGAATCGGTTCTTTATTTTCCTCTTTCTTAACGGAGTGTTTTCAACTTTGTTCTTCTCCGTTGTTTTATTTATTTCAATTTGTTCAACCTTCTCAAGGTTCTTTGGTCTCACTCATTCTTCAAAGAAGCAACTTAGTTTTACCTCTCCTCTTTCTCTTCCGTTGTCCCTCTGGTGCCATTCTAGATCTCGGGATGAGATCCTCTCGTAGTGGTGGAGTGTTGTAACACCCCGAGACCGATGTGCTAGGTTTCCTCTAGTAATTCGCTGTTGTTGCCTTGTCATTGATTGCGTGTCATGCATTCCATATCATGTCATCATGTGCATTTCATTTGCATACATGTTCGTCTCATGCATCCGAGCATTTTCCCCGTTGTCCGTTTTGCAATCCGGCACTCCTATGTCACCCGGTGCCCCTTTCTACATCTTTTCGTGTGCGGGTGTTAAACGTTTTCGGATTGGACTGAGACTTTTCATGCGGCCTTGGTTTACTACCGGTAGACCGCCTGTCAAGTTTCGTACCATTTGGACTTTGTTTTATACTCCAACGGTTGACCGAGGGACCGAGAAGGCCTCGTGTGTGTTGCAGCCCAACACCCTTCTAAACTGGCCAAATACCCACCTAAACCTCTCCCATCACCCTTCCAAACTGGCCAAATACCCACCTAAACCTCTCCCATCATCTAGAGCGTTCGATCACGATCGTGTGGCCGCAAACCGCACCTCATTTCGACTCTCCTAGCTCCCTCTACCTATAAATATGTGATCCCCTCCAAAATTCGCACAGATGAAACCCTAAAAACTCCTCCGCGCGCCGCCGGACACTCCCTCCCGCGCCGGCCGGACATGTCCACCCCGCCGCCACGTCGCCCGGACCAATTCGGAGCCGCCACCTCAGCACGCCGCCCGCCCGAGCCAACCGCAGGGCGACACGTCACCGCCGCCAGCGCCCCACATCGCCGCCGCCGCCCGGGGCCCAGATCCGGCCCGCCCCGGGGCCGAACCGGGCCTTGCCGGGCCCGTTCGCTGCTGCCACTCTGCCCTAGCATCTCCGCCGCCTCGCTGTTCATCGCCGGTCGCCGCCGCCCTTCGCCTCCATGCGCCGCCCCGCCTTCCGCCGTCGCCGCCGTTCGCCTCCGCGCGCCGCCCCGCCTTCCGCCGTCGCCGCC
The DNA here is from genome assembly GCA_034509565.1 of Triticum monococcum. Classification (NCBI taxonomy): domain Eukaryota; kingdom Viridiplantae; phylum Streptophyta; class Magnoliopsida; order Poales; family Poaceae; genus Triticum; species Triticum monococcum. The sequence continues at coordinate 86,348,099 of CM067845.1, read as the reverse complement.
GTCCGTTCGCCGCCTCGAGTCGCCGCACCTCGCGCCAGCGCCGGCCGCCCCTCCATCCCGCGCCAGGCTCGCCTCCTCCCTCGCGCCCTCTGGCGACCCCACACCGCGCCCCGACGCCGGCGTCCCGCCGACGTGCGCCGCCACCCCTGTCTCCCTCGATCCAGGCGGGATCAAGTAGGAGGAGGGCCACCTCGTCGCCGGCCAGGTGGGCCAAGGCCAAGGCCCAGCGCAGCGCTAAGCCAACCCAGCTCCGTCCCCGCTGGCCCACTTCCTCCGGCCCGGTGTATTTTTTCGTGAGGTTATTTTTCTCCAAGTCCCGAGATTCCAGATTCATGTGCCTCTTTTCATCAGGTCATAACTCAGCAATCGTAGCTCCGATTCATGCGTGTAGCATATCAAAATGTTCTTCTTGACGAGTACATCATTTCATCTCATTGCATCATTTTCATTTGATCTCATTTTGATGCCTGAAATGCTGTTGGAAGAGGGCTATGTGAGGAATATGTCAGATCTGTTTCAGCAAATAGCCTTTTGTAATTTTTGCCATGATTAATGTGTGCATGCTATGATCCTGAGCTCTACATGTGTTTTTTATATGCCATGCCATCTTTACAGGGGTGCTTGCCATGTATTTTTGTGATATTTTTGGTGACTAGCACAAGCTTGCAAAGTAGCGTAATCGCTGATACTGATTTTAGGGACTTAGAATTTCACCAAGTCCTTGTCCTGTATTTGTTTTTATGCCATATGTTCATGTTGTTTCCTAGTGATCCGTGCCTATTTTGAGGATGATCAGTAAGGATGTTTTGTTAACATTGTGGTGCTCTATCCATCCTTGTCTTTGTTTGCATTTATGGAGGACCCTAGCTTGAGTCAATCGAGCTCTACTTTTGCTATAAAGTGATCCTGGCAGATTGTTGACATGTTTAGCGATTTTGCCGAGGATGTTGTTATTGATCCGTGCACGCTATATTATTTTTCTTGCCATGTATATCTCCTATGCCATGTCTTCTTGATGGATGTATGCTTAGTTTGTCATGCCATGCTTTGTAGTGAGTGCATCGAGCTCGTAAACATGCCTAATCGTTAACTGTTTTGCATGCTCCAGTTTTTCACTAAGTCTGAATCTGTTTATGTTTTTGCCATGTTCACATGCTTGCAATTGTATTCTCTGATCCCTTTTGGCTCATGGTCACTAAGGGACTTTTGTTAAGTGCTTTGAGTAGCTTCATGCCATGCCTTGCTTTGCCATGATATATTCCTGTAGCATGTAGTTTTCATGCTCTAAAGATTGATTCCTGATGATAAATTCCTGACATGCTGTTAATTTCACTGAGTCTGAAACCTGTTATCTTTTGCACTTTTGCCATGCTTGTTTGAACCTGTTAATGAGTGAATTAGCCATGGCTCAGTGTTCATCTTTTGTCAAGCATCATGAGTGGATCCCTGCCATGTATTTTGTTGCCATGTTTGAGTGTTGTAGCATATTTATATTGATGCATTTGGTTGGTCACTTGCTGTTAATCGCAGACCGATGCCATATTTGTTTTGCTTGCCATTTCCAAACCGTGCATCCGATTCCAGTGATCTTTATATCGATTTCAACCAAAATCACCTCACCTTTCCAGTGGCACCCTTGGATTTCCAAGTTGAGGCCAGGTTCAATCATTCCTTTCCAAATCATGCATATGCATCAGATGCTGCATCCCGCATATCATACCATGTTCATGTGTTGGTTGTTTACTATGTTGTGTGCTTCTTTACGGTGTGCTTCTTCGGGTTGGTTCCGATAATGTCGCATTTGTGAGGACCCGTTCGACTACGTCCGTTTGTCTTCTTCAGGGACTCGTTCTTCTTCCTTGCGGGATTTCAGGCAAGATGACCATACCCTCGAAATCACTTCTATCTTTGCTTGCTAGTTGCTCGCTCTTTTGCTATGCCTCTGATGCGATACCTACCACTTTCTTATCATGCCTCCCATATTGTTGAACCAAGCCTCTAACCCACCTTATCCTAACAAACCGTTGTTTGGCTATGTTACCGCTTTGCTCAGCGCCTCTTATAGCGTTGTTAGTTGCAGGTGAAGATTGGAGCTTGTTCCATGTTTGGAACATGGATATTTTATTGGGGTATCACAATATCTCTTATTTAATTAATGCATCTATATACTTGGTAAAGGGTGGAAGGCTCGGCCTTATGCCTGGTGTTTTGTTCCACTCTTGCCGCCCTAGTTTCCGTCATATCGGTGTTATGTTCCCGGATTTTGCGTTCCTTACGCGGTTGGGTTTTAATGGGAACCCCTTGACAGTTCACTTTGAATAAAACTCCTCTAGCAAGGCCCAACATTGGTTTTACCATTTGCCACCCAGCCTTTTCTTTCCCTTGGGTCGGCCAGCCCAAGGGTCATCTTTATTTTAACCCCCCCGGGCCAGTGCTTCTCTAAGTGTTGGTCCAACCCAGAGCACCGTGCGGGGCCGTCCCTTGGCAACTTGGGTTACGTTGGCTCCCGTACTCTTAGCTTATCCGATGTGCCCTAAGAACGAGATATGTGCAGCTCCTATCGGGATTTATCGGCACAGCGGGTGGTCTTGCTGGACTTGTTTTACCATTGTCGAGGATGTCTTGTAACCGGGATTCCGAGTCTGATCGGGTCTTCCCGCTAGAAGGAATATCCTTCATTGACCGTGATAGCCTGTGATGGGCTAAGTTGGGACACCCCTGCAGGGATTTGAACTTTTGAAAGCCGTGCCCGCGGTTATGGGCAGATGGGAATTTGTTAATGTCCGGTTGTAGAAAGCTGAAGTTGACCTTAATTAAAACACATCAACCGCGTGTGTAACCGTGATGGTCTCTTCTCGGAGGAGTCCGGGAAGTGAACACGGTGTTGGAGTTATGCTTGACGTAGGTTGTTCTAGGATCATTTCTTGATCATAGTTGTTCGACCGTGCTTTTGCCTTCTCTTCTCGCTCTCTTTTGCGAATAGGTTAGCCACCATATATGCTAGTCCCTTGCTGCAGCTCCACCTCATACCTTACCTTACCCATAAGCTTAAATAGTCTTGATCGCGAGGGTGTGAGATTGCTGAGTCCCCGTGACTCACAGATACTTCCAAAACCAGCTTGCAGGTGCCGTTGAACCGTGCAGATGACACAACCAAGCTCAAGGAGGAGCTCGATGAAGATCTTGTCCTTTGTGTTGTTTCGTTCTAGTTGATCAGTAGTGGAGCCCAGTTGGGGTCGATCAGGGATCTGTGTAGCATTTGGGGTAGTCTTCTTTTATTTTGGTTCCGTAGTCGGACCTTGATTGTATCTGGTTGATGTAATGCTTTATTCATGTAATTGTGTGAAGTGGCGATTGTAAGCCAACTATGTATCTCTTTCCCTTATGTATTACATGGGTTGTGTGAAGATTACCTCACTTGCGACATTGCTTACAATGCGGTTATGCCTCTAAGTCGTGCTTCGACACGTGAGAGATATTGCCGCATCATGGACGTTACAGTGATGCTTATGATGAAACTACTTCTATGCTTGATAATACTGTGACATTAGGTGAATTTCTTGATGAACAACTTTCTAGGGTTAGACAGAGTGAAGTGATTGAAACAAATAATATTGATGAAAGTGATGATGAAGATTCTCCCCCTAGATATGAATTGCCTGATGTGCCTGAGGGTTATGTTATGGATGAAAAAACTGCTAGAGATCTTTTTTCTTGCAAAGATAGATATGATCTTAATAAACTATTAGCTAAGCTGAAAGAAAAGTCTTTGAATGCTAGAATGAAATATGACCCTGCTTTTGCTACTTCACCTATCTGTATTTCTGATAAGGATTATGATTTCTCTGTCGATCCTGAGTTAATTACTTTGGTTGAATCTGATCCTTTTTTTGGATATGAATCTAAAACTGTTGTGGCACATCTTAATAAATTGAACGATATAGCCACCCTATTCACTCATGAGGAAAAAATTCGTTACTACTATATCCTTAAGTTATTTTCGTTCTCATTAAAGGATGATGCTAAAACATGGTTTAATTCTCTTGCCCCTGCTCATAAGAAACAAGCTGCCTTAAGGGAAATATATAATTTTGTGCAAATTGAAGAAGAGTGTAAAGAGATGTTTTGGAATACAACAATCATTGTATTGATGGGGTGTTGGTGGACGTATATATAAGTATAGGGCAGGCCTCAACCTCAACTATACACAACTAGGAGGTGGGCCACAACATGTAATACATGCAACACAAAGTACAACTCAACACCCCCCCCCGCAGTCAAAGCATCGCCAGAGACATAGAGACTGGACCGAAACTCCTCGAAGATGGAAGTAGGCAATCCCTTAGTCATCACATCAGCAAACTGTTGCGACGTTGGCACGTGAAGAACCCGAACACGGCCAAGGGCAACTTGCTCGCGCATGAAGTGAATATCGATCTCAATATGCTTCGTACGTCGATGGTGCACCGGGTTGGCAGAAAGGTAGACCGCGCTGATGTTATCGCAGTAGACAAGAGTGGCCTCATGAACATCACAAAGCAACTCCTCGAGCAGCTGACGGAGCCAAGAGCACTCGGCCAGGGCATTAGCCACGGCGCGATACTCTTCCTCGGCGCTTGTCGTGGGTTTGTCACGGCGGATGTCCTAGTGTGAGGACTTAGACGTGGAGCTATCCCAACGTAGTTAGCTTAAAGGGGTTAGAGCGGGACAAAGGACACAATGAGTTTATACTGGTTTGGCCCCTTGTGGTGAAGGTAAAAGCCTACTCCAGTTGTTATGGGATTGCTAGGGTTTCGATAACCAGGGAGCGAATCTGCTTTTCCTGGCTCTCGAGTTGTTGTTCTCTGTCCTTGAACCGCCGCTGGGTCGTCCCTTTATATACACAGGTTGATGCCTGGCGGTTTACAGAATCCCGGCCGACTCATAAACGTGTCCGGCTCGGTCTCTTTCCCTTTCCTATCTTACAATACAAGTTACACACCAGATGGCGGTTTATGTCTACAGGCCCTAATCCACCTTTGGGCCCTGGGCCTTTAGATCTCTATAGTAAAGCGCCATGCTCCTTGTCTTCATGGGCTTCAATATGGATAACTCCTTATGTGTATAACCCGGCCCCTCCTGGGTGGTTTATATTCAGTAGTTATAAACCCTACATTAGGCCCGAGATTGATTTGAACATGTTCACGTCAATCTTCAACACTTAGAAAAATTCCATCTTCAATATCTTCACAAAAATCTTGTAAACCGCCATGACATTACCTTCCAAGTCCATGATAACCCGTCATGACGTCATCTGCCATTAACTTTACAGTGAACCCAAATATTTTAATGTATCTCCTTTAATGGATATCCAAAAATCGAGGCGACAGCCCTGTGATATATCCATTTTTTGGGCTCCTTGATTCCCGCGCCTGTCGCTTATCCCTTCGTCTGATAAATAGGGCCGAGGGTCCCCTTCCTTTTCTCCCCTTGCCTCTTCATCTTTCTTCCACCTCGCGCCGCCTCAGTACTCGAGCGATGCCGCCACCGTCGACCTTCGCCTCTGCCCCAACCTTGGCCGCTACATCACCCTGAACGTACCAGAGAACCGCAATGCCTCTCCGCTATTCAACAGTTTCGGTGAGTTCTTCTTCTTTTCCTCTATAGATCCGTTAGGTTTGCGCGGGCTCATGAAAGCTTCATCGTGTTCCTCCCCTGTTCTTCATCATAGCCTATATAGTAGATTCCTAGACTTGATATGTCTTTATGCGGCAGCCATGATAGTCCTTCTTTTGCCATCAGATTATCTCTTTTGTGTAGAAAAGCCCGACCTGGAACTTTATGAACTGCTCAAGCACCAACTTTTAGGTCTAAACATTTTCCTTTTCCTGACATGTGACAAATCCAAAATTCTAATGTAAAACTGTGAAACTTGTTTTTCCTCACTTAGTCATCTTTTGGCTTCAGATCTGTACTCTCATTGTCTGTGTAGGCGGTTTATCCTTTAGAAAATAACCTGCCATATACCATTAGTCCCCTTGTAAACTACCAATCGCTTTACCATTTATAATAGCATCAACCTCCGGTTTAACAATTTTGCATGCCTGAATACCTTTTGTCTGTTAACCTGCAACGCTTTATGCTTGTCAACCATGACTCTTAAACCTGCACAAATCTTCCTTCAAGTTGTCCAAAAAATGGCCAAAACCTTTTATGCTTGTAACTGGGTTCCATCCCGCATTACGGAAGAGGATCTGAAAGGATGTGTTATTACTGGCGCTTTACCAAAACAGACTGAAATCCACTGGCGAGCCCCTGGTCGAGAAAATCCTCTTGAGCCCAAGGATGGTGAGATAATTGTGTTTTTTGATCATCTGAGCCGTGGCTTTAAACCTGCCGGATCAAAAAAATTTCGTGATGTGCTTGCTAGCTTCCAGATCCACCCTCAAGATATTGGACCTAACTCGGTGTCCAATATATGTAACTTTCAAGTGTTTTGCGAGGCTTACCTGCAAGAAGAACCGACCGTTTAACTGTCCAGGGACTTTTTCTACTTAAACTGCCGCACCAAATTCGTAGATGGGCCCAATACTGAACTAGGTGGCGTTTCAATTCAAAAAAGGAAAGATGTCAGCTTCCCTCACGCCAAGCATCATAGTCACCCTAAGGATTGGAACCAGACTGGGTTCTATTGCAAGGATACTTCCCCTGATGATGAGAATCCTCTGTCGGGTTATCGTGCTCACCGGCTTACCAGCACACATCCATTTCCCCAAAGGTTGACTACAAAGGAACAGACCAAATATGCACCACAACTCGCCAAGCTCATAGCTTTTGTGGCTAATGGTTTGACAGAGATTGACTTTGTACGCTGCTGGATATCTTGGGGTATTTTTCCTTTAAGCCGTCGCGTCGGTTTAATGTGTGAATATACAGGGGATTTGAAAAAACCCCAACGGCACACTGACATTCAGTTAACTGATGTTGAAATCACTGAAGCCGTCAAGAAGATGTTGGATGAATCGGTGGCTGTCTGCAGCAAAATGGGGCTAAGTCCCTTCTGTGTTTTCAATAAACCGCCAGCTGTAAGAATTGCTTAACTCCTATATGAACCTGACATTCTTAACCCTTCCTTATAACCTTTGTCAATCTTTGAACAGGGTGATGACCCATTTTGGAAGAAGAAGGCTCAGGATAAACCGGCCAAGACCCCTCGACCTAAGACGAAGGTCGTCAAAAAGCCTGCCATGAAGAAAACCGCCGAACCCTCTGAGTTAAACGTTGATGATGATCTAGATAATCCGGCATCAGAGGTAGAACTTGATTCTCTTGGCTCTTTTTTCATACACCTCATTGACAATGACTATTATCAGGATGATGCTGAAGCCAGCCATGCTGATGATGTTGAGGTAATTATTCTTTCCTCCGGTTCAGATCCTCTGCCAACACAGAAAATCTGTCAAGCAAACCAGAAAGTAAGATTTTCTCACCCCTAGCTCACTTGGACCCAAACTTTCTTTTGAAGAAGCAGCAACACGAAGCTCGCTGCACAACCCGGCACAACGGCCATGTAGTTACTTTAGCCGGTTTACTAAACACTCCAACCCGGAAACGTCGATCAGAGGTCTCATATATTTATGATACTCCTTATCCCAAGGTGGGTTATTTCAGGCAACCTCTTAATCCGTCTGATTCAAACTATCAGGAAACACCTCATTCGTCATCCAGCGAGTCAACGACCACACAACTCCCTCCTCTCAAGACTGTTACTGGGTGAGCACTTTAAGCTTAACTCTTGACGCTTTATACTGGCTTGTTATACTAAACTTTATGTCTGTTTCTTTCAGGGCCAAGGCCAAAGCGAGCAAAAAGGCCAAACTGAATATACCGACTGATGATAACCCGACGTCTGAACCGGAGAAGACCCCAGAACCACTGGATCCAAATGTTGATGCTATCTTAGATGATTCAGTGCCTCAATGTTACGATACTTTTGTTGAACCGGTGGAGACATATCTGATGAGTCAGGCCACTGATCCGCCAAGCCCAGCAAAAACAACTCATAAACCACCGAGCCGAGCCAAAGCTGCTGAAGATAACACAAACGATATCATGATTACCGACGTTGGCCACACCACCCCTGGAAATCCTATCGCTTTATCAAAGCATAGTGCCAAGGAAGAATTTTCTGCTATGGATAAAGGCAAGTGGAAAACAGATTTATCCAGCTATGCCCACCTCAAGGCCCAAGAGATCCATTCTGGCTTCTTAAACCGTCTGTATACAAGCCGTGACTATGAAGCCGGTTTAGTGGGCCTGATGAAGGAGCGATATGAGGTAAACACTTCTAACTCTTTATAATTATTTCTCTTGTGTCCAATTTATAGTATCAACACCAGCAGCCCCCAAGGGTCGGTTTATGATATCAACGTGAACCGGGACTTCATAATACTTCAACTTTGCCTCCGTAGCCCACAAGGGCTGGTTTATCGTTTCAGGATGATCCGGGACTTTTAAAATATGAATCTTGCAATTTTTTCTTGTGTAGCCCCCAGGGGCCGGTTTATTCTTTTAGGATGAATCGGTACCTGTCTGTCATGAAGCTTCCAAAATTCATAACTTTGACTTGAGCAAACATATATTAGCCCCCAAGTGCCAAGTGTATAACATGTTATGTGCTTGGGACTTAAAATATGCACTATTAACCCATTGAATGTCTCTTGCAGGCTGATCTCAGCAAAAAGGAATCTCAAATCGCCGACCTTTAGGAAAATATCAAATCTTAGGAAGCAGAAACTTTCAAGGCTAAAGAGGAGCTGACTGGCGCTTTAACCTCCATGGAACAACGTAAAGAAAGCTTCAAGAGTGAACGGGCAGGATGGGACGCTGAAAAAGCAATTTTGCTAAAGCGGGCGGAGGATGCTGAAACAGCTCTTAAACCGGTAGCAGAAGAACTGGCTGGCTTGAAGCGGCAAATCAATGCCATGACCACTGTTGTGTTTGGTAAGCACCCTTACGATAAGCTTCAACATGTATTATCCCATAAGCTGCCGGTTTATCAATATGTTTAATGATGCAGGATCTCGCATTACCCATCTGGGCTCTGACATGCAGAAGAAGTTGAAGGCTGCCTATACTCTTGTAGAGCAGTTATATATTGGCCCCCAACGGATCATTTGTACTGCCGCCCATAACAAACCGCCCCCAACCTTGATCAAGGAAACATTAGAGAAGCTGTCAATGGTGCCTGCTCGGTTGGATGAGTTAAAAAGATCAACTGCAAGGTCAGGTGCTCTGACTGCGCTAATCCGGGCTAAAGCTTGGATACCAGATCTTGACTCGACGGATATAGGAAGCGGCTATCCAAGCATAAAGGAAGACGGTTCAGATTTTAACAATGATGATCTTCGAGCGTTGACAAAGGAAATGCGCCCATTAGCGAGTAAATTGGCTGAAGAAACAAATCTTTCTCACTATCAGGCGTTTTATGATGCCGACAACAAATGACTTCCTGCAGCAACTCATGATGTGGAAGATCTTATCCCGCCAATCTGTAAGCATACCTGTGCCCCTGATGTTGACCCCTCCACCCTTATAAGCGACGAAGCTGTATTCAAGGCCCTAACTGGAATCGACTGGACAACCATTGACTTCCAGCCGCTGGGTAGAGAGTAGGAGGATGAACCGGCACAGGATGATCTGCAACCGTCAAATCAGCCTGAAGAATCATGATCCGGAGGTCGGTTTAGCCTTCTGCACACTGCAATCCTTGCTTGAAAAAACAATTATCCTTTGGACATCAAAACGCCTTGTAATAGGCTAGTTTAAACACTTGGGCTCTATGCCATCGTGCATATTCACTTTTGCCTGATAATGTTAATCTGCCATGATTTATGTTATGTCTTCTTATGATCCTTAGCAGCTTTATTTGACCTGTTTCTGCATATAACAAGTTTAAAGTGCCCTAGCGGTTTATCGCCGGGCGGGTCATAATGCCCAACATATAACCCGGGTTTATAACCAGGTTGGAAATAATAATAATCAAATATGAAATATATCATACCTGTGATATTGAATCACATCGTTGGCTTACCAACATTCTGTAGTAAGGGTGATATCCCAAATCTTGAGTACTAATAACTCCTCCTTATTTTGCCGGTTTACAATAAAACCATGCCGGGTTACAATAAACACCAGATTATTCGTATATCATACTGGCGACTTGTAGTCGAAGCCAGACCGGGTCCGTGAACACCGGTTTATATCTGATTGTATATTGACGACTCATAATCGACAACGAAGCTGGGTCAATAGATACTAGCAATATTATCAATTTGTGCGGCTGACTTATAGTCAACAACTAGGCCAGGTTAATAAACACCGGTTTAGTATAAAATGCATCAAAAGAAATATTGAAAAGATAGATTTCAGAAGAAAAGATGTAAAAAAGGCGAGGCTTTTCATGGGCTGCTAGGCCACTGAGTTAAACCATTTAACAAAGCCTTATAAGATGGACCTCGCATCAACCAATTGTCATTTTAACTCTAACAAGTTCAAGGTCTTTATAAGATTGACTTGTCAAACATTCGACGGGTCTACCAGGATTACCTGGATGGAGTGGCTTACTTAAAAAGTCAGGATAACCCGGGGTTATAGGTGAATACACCTGGCTTCCAAGCCTGGCTTTTATAGCCTATTACAAGGTTATAGACTCTTTGTTCTTGTAGAAGCAAAGAGCCGCCTAGTAATATTTTGAGCTGTGCTAAATGGGTGCCTATGTTTGAGTTGTGCTTTGCAACAGACTCTCTTTGGATCCTTCTGACCTTGGGTGGAAACCCCCAAGTGTTTTTTTGTGTGGCTTATGAGCCGGATCAATGGGTAACTAGAATTCCGTTTTATAAACAGAAGCCCCAACCAAAAACTTTTTAAGGAAAAAAAAGCAGAGGCCCCGCTTCAGCAGGGATGCCGGTTTATTTATTGATCATTATAATATATACATTGTCAAGAATATGTACATAAAAGGAGCCTGTGGCTTAGGTGTAGTAAGGCCGAAGATGAGCTATATTCCATGGCCGGTGTGTCTTCTCCTCTGTTTTACATGAGTCTTTATGCTCTCGAACATCGATAAGGTAGTATGATCCATTGTGTAGATTCTTGCTGGCCACAAAGGGTCCTTCCCAAGGTGGGGATAACTTGTGCATATCAGTCTGACCCTGGATGAGTCGGAGCACCAGATTGCCTTCTTGAAAAGTTCTGGTTTTAATCCGGCGACTGTGATAATGACGCAGATCATGCTGATAAATCGCCGAACGAGCCACTGCAATATCACGCTCCTCATCTAACAGGTCAAGTGATTCCTGACGTGCTTTCTCATTGTCAGCTTCAACATAAGCCGCCACACGGGGTGAGTCCTGATGGATATCACTAGGGAGAACCGCCTCTGCTCCGTAAACCATGAAAAAAGGTGTGTAACCTGTAGATCTGTTGGGCGTGGTATTGATGCTCCATAACACGGAAGGTAAGTCCTCTGCCCAACAACTCGGCGTCAGCTTTAAAGGAACCATAAGCCGGGGCTTGATGCCTCTTAAAATCTCTTCATTGGCACTCTCCTCTTGACCACTAGATTGGGGGTGAGCCACTGATGAAACGTCAAGCCGGATGTGCTCACGTTGAAAAAATTCTTCCATAGCACCCTTGGACAAATTAGTACCATTATCGGTTATGATCTTGTGTGGAAAACCAAAACAGAAGATCACCTTCTTGATGAATTGAACCACCGTGGCTGCATCATACTTACTGACTATCTCTGCCTCCACCCACTTAGTGAATTTATCAACCGCCACTAGAAGGTGGGTTTTCTTGTCCTTGGACCTCTTAAAGGGCCCAACCATATCCAGCCCCCAAGTTGCAAACGACCAAGTGATTGGAATCATCCTCAACTCTTGAGCCGAAACATGGGCTTGGCGTGAAATTTTTTGACAACCATCACACTTTTTCACCAAGTCCTCAGCATCAGCATGAGCCGTCAACCAATAGAAGCCATGACGAAAAGCTTTGGCTACCAAGGATTTTGAACCGGAGTGGTGACCACAATCTCCTTCGTGGATCTCATGCAAAATCTCACAGTCTTCCTCAGGAGATATGCAATGTCGAAATGCCCCTGTTACACTGCAATAATGCAATTCTCCATTGACAATAGTCATTGACTTGGACCGCCGGATTATCTGCCTGGCCAAAGTTTCATCCTCCGGTAACTCGCCCCGGTTCATATACGCCAAATAATGGACTGTCCAATCTGGGGTAACTTGAAGAGCCGCCACCAATTGAGCCTCTGGGTCCAGAACAACCAAATCCTCCTCTGTAGGCAGCTTGACCGACGGGTTATGCAAAACATCTAGGAAAGCATTAGGTGGCACCGGTTTGCATTGAGAGCCCAAGTGACTTAAAGCATCAGTCGCTTCATTCTTTCGTCGGTCCACATGGTCAACCTGATAACCCTTGAAATGACCATCCACCATGTCCACTTCTCGTCGATACGCCACCATGAGTAGATCCTTGGAATCCCAAGTGCCAGACACTTGCTGAGCTACCAGGTCCGAGTCACCAAAGCACTTAACCCGGCTTAAATCCATCTCCTTAGCCATTCGAAGACCATGGAGCAACGCCTCATATTCAACTGCATTGTTAGTGCAAGGGAACATTAAATGAAGAACATAACAAAATTTATCACCTCGTGGGGAAGTTAATACGACTCCATCCCCTGAGCCCTCCAATTGCCTGGACCCATCAAAATGAATAGTCCAATAAGTGTTATCCGACTTTTCTTCCGGTGCATGCAACTCTGTCCAGTCATTGATGAAATCCACAAGTCCTTGGGACTTGATCGTCGTGCGAGGCATATATTTTAACCCGTGAGGTCCAAGCTCGATGGCGCATTTGGCAACCCGGGCAGGTTCTTCCCTGTTTTGGATGATATCCTCCAAGGGGGCAAAACTGACCACAGTGATAGGATGCCCCTAAAAATACTGCTTGAGCTTCCGGCTTGCCATAAAAACTCCATACACCAGTTTCTGCCAATGTGAGTACCTTTGCTTGGATTCAATAAGCACCTCATTGATATAATAAACTGGCCGTTGAACCAGATACTCCTTCCCAGCCTCCTTGCGCTCCACCACAATGGCCACACAAACAGCCCGGGCATTAGCAGCCACATATAACAACAGTGGCTCTTTATCGACCGGAGCCGCAAGGAAAGGTGGCTCGGCTAACTGTTTCTTCAAGTCCTCAAACGCTGCATTAGCAGCATCACTCCAGACAAAATTGTCTGTCTTCTTCATCATCTGATACAAAGGGATTGCTTTTTCTCCTAAACGACTGATAAGCTGGCTCAACACCGCAATACAACCCGCCAGACGCTGACCATCATTAATACACACCGGTTTAGCCAGAGGCGTAATAGCTTTGATCTTTTCCGGATTAGCATCAATGCCCCTGTTGGACACCAGAAAATCCAAGAGCTTGCCTGCCGGAACACCAAAAACACACTTGGCCGGATTAAGCATCATCTTATAGACCCGGAGATTATCAAAGGTTTCCTTCAAGTCATCTATTAATGTCTCCTCCTTTCTGGACTTCACCACAATATCATCCACATAAGCATGAACATTGCACCCAATCTGATTATGAAGACAATTCTGCACACAACGCTGATAAGTCGCCTGGGCACTCTTGAGCCCAAAAGGCATAGATACATAGCAGAAGGCTCCAAAGGGAGTTATAAAAGTTGTCTTTTCCTGGTCCTTAACTGCCATTTTGATCTGATGATAACCAGAATAAGCATCCAGAAAGCTCAAACGGTCACAACCCGCCATAGCATCAATGATTTGATCAATACAAGGGAGAGCAAAGGGATCAGCTGGACATGGCCTTGTTCAAATCTGTGTAATCCACACACATACGCCAAGTGCCGTTCTTCTTAAGTACTAGCACCGGGTGAAAAACCTCCACAATAAACCCTGCTGCCAAGAGCCGAGCTACCTCCTCACCAACAGCCTTTCGCCTTTCTTCATTGAAGTGACGGAGAAACTGCCTGGCGAGTTTAAACTTGGGATCTATATTAAGAGTGTGCTCAACGAGTTCCCTTGGTACACCTGGCATGTCAGAAGGTTTCCATGCAAAGATGTCTTGGTTCTCATGGATGAACTCGATGAGCACGGTTTCCTATTTCGGATCCAGATTAGCACTAATGCTAAACTGCTTGGATGAATCGCCAGGAACAAAATCAACTAACTTGGTTTCCTCAGCCGATTTAAACTTCAACGCCGGATCATGCTCTGTAGTTGGCCTTTTCAGAGAAGTCATATCTACTGGATCAACGTTGTCCTAGTAAAACTTCAACTCCTCTGTTGCACAAACCGACTCAGCATAGGCCGCATCACCTTCTTCACATTCGAAAGCAATCTTTCGGCTCCCATGTACTGTGATGGTCCCCTTATGACCTGGCATCTTGAGCTACAGATAAACATAACAGGGCCTGGCCATGAACTTAGCATAAGCTGGCCGTCCAAATAGGGCATGATATGGGCTCTTGATCTTCACCACTTCAAAAGTCAATGTCTGTGATCTTGAATCATGATCATCTCCAAAAGCAACCTCTAGAGCTATCTTACCAACTGGGTACGCCGATTTACCAGGCACCACACCATGGAAAACGGTGCTCGACGGTTTAAGATTTTTATCTGTTAACCCCATGAGACGAAAGGTTTCATAATAAAGGATATTGATGTTGCTCCCTCCATCCATGAGTACCTTGGTGAACTTATACCCCCCAACCTGAGGTGCCACCACCAATGCCAGATGACCCGGATTATCAACCCGGGGTGGATGATCCTCTCGACTCCACAAAATGGGTTGTTCAGACCAGCGCAAATAACGGGGCACAATCGGTTCAACGGAATTTACTGCCCTTTTATGAAGCTTCTGATCGTGCTTGCATAAGCTAGTGGTGAAAACATGATATTGCGCACTACTCAACTGCTTCGGATTGCTTTGGTAAGCCGATTGTTGTTGCTGCTGACTCCCCTAATGATTATAACCGCCTTGGTTGCCCCGACTACCTTGATTGCCATGTCCACTTGGGTTGCCACGAAATCCTGAACCGAAGTTGCCTCCACCATAACCCGTCCCATGAGAACCGCCTCCTGAACCGCCGGGCGGTCCATGGTCGTATTGGAAAAGATCCGAGTTTTTTAACTCCTGCATAATAAAGCAGTCCTTCCAAAGGTGCGTGGCTGGTCTCTCTCGCGTCCCGTGCCTAGGGCAAGGCTGGTTTAACAGGCGCTCAAGATTGACATTTGATCCTCCACCCCGCGGGGGTGGTTTATGTTGGGTAACGTAGTAATTTCAAAAATTTTCCTACGCACACGCAAGATCATGGTGATGCATAGCAACGAGGGGAGAGTCTGATCTACGTACCCTTGTAGATCGCAACGGAAGCGTTGACACAACATAGAGGAAGTAGTCGTACGTGTTCTTCCCGATCCGACCGATCCAGGCACCGTTACTCCGGCACCTCCGAGTTCTTAGCACACGTTCAGCTCGATGACGATCCCCGGGCTCCGATCCAGCAAAGCTTCAGGGAGGAGTTCTGTCAGCACGACGGCGTGGTGACGATCTTGATGTACTACCGACGTAGGGCTTCGCCTAAGCACTACAACGATATGATCGAGGTGGAATTTGGTGGCAGGGGGCACCGCACACGGCTAAGGAACGATCTCAATGATCAACTTGTGTGTCTAGAGGTGCCCCCTGCCCCCGTATATAAAGGATGCTAGGGGGAGGGTTGGCCGGCCAACTATGGAGGCGCAGGAGGAGTCCTACTCCTACCGGGAGTAGGACTCCCCCCCCCCAATCCTATTCCTAATAGGACTCCCAAGTGGAAAGAGAGAGAGAGAGGTGGCCGGCCACCTCTCCTAGTCCTAATAGGACTAGGGGAGGGGGGAGGCGCGCAGCCCACTATGGGCAGCCCCTTTCACCTTTCCACTAAAGCCCAATAAGGCCCATATGGCTCCCGGGGGGTTCCGGTAACCTCCCGGTAATCCGGTAAAATCCCGATTTCACCCGGAACACTTCCGATATCCAAATATAGGCTTCCAATATATCAATCTTTATGTCTCGACCATTTCGAGACTCCTCGTCATGTCCGTGATCACATCCGGGACTCCGAACAACCTTCGGTACATCAAAATGCATAAACTCATAATAACTGTCATCGTAACGTTAAGCGTGCGGACCCTACGGTTCGAGAACAATGTAGACATGACCGAGACACGTCTCCGGTCAATAACCAATAGCGGGACCTGGATGCCCATATTGGCTCCTACATATTCTACGAAGATCTTTATCGGTCAGACCGCATAACAACATACGTTGTTCCCTTTGTCATCGGTATGTTACTTGCCCGAGATTCGATCGTCGGTATCCAATACCTAGTTCAATCTCATTACTGGCAAGTCTCTTTACTCATTCTGTAATACATCATCCCGCAACTAACTCATTAGTTGCAATGCTTGCAAGGCTTGTGTAATGTGCATTACCGAGAGGGCCCAAAGATACCTCTCCGACAATCGGAGTGACAAATCCTAATCTCGAAATACGCCAACCCAACATCTACCATTGGAGACACCTGTAGTACTCCTTTATAATCACCCAGTTATGTTGTGACGTTTGGTAGCACCCAAAGTGTTCCTCCGGCAAACGGGAGTTGCATAATCTCATAGTCATAGGAACTTGTATAAGTCATGAAGAAAGCAATAGCAACATACTAAACGATCGAGTGCTAAGCTAATGAAATGGGTCATGTCAATCAGATCATTCAACTAATGATGTGACCTCGTTAATCAAATAACAACACATTGTTCATGGTCAGGAAACTTGACCATCTTTGATTAACGAGCTAGTCAAGTAGAGGCATACTAGTGACACTCTGTTTGTCTATGTATTCACACATGTATTATGTTTCCGGTTAATACAATTCTAGCATGAATAATAAACATTTATCATGATGTAAGGAAATAAATAATAACTTTATTATTGCCTCTAGGGCATATTTCCTTCAGTCTCCCACTTGCACTAGAGTCAATAATCTAGATTACACAATAATGATTCTAACACCCATGGAGCCTTGGTGCTGATCATGTTTTGCTCGTGGAAGAGGCTTAGTCAACGGGTCTGCAACATTCAGATCCGTATGTATCTTGCAAATCTTTATGTCTCCCACCTGGACTAGATCCGGGATGGAATTGAAGCGTCTCTTGATGTGTTTGGTCCTTTTGTGAAATCTGGATTCCTTTGCCAAAGCAATTGCACCAGTATTGTCACAAAAGATTTTCATTGGACCCGATGCACTAGGTATGACACCTAGATCGGATATGAACTCCTTCATCTAGACTCCTTCGTTCGCTGCTTCCGAAGCAGCTATGTACTCCGCTTCACATGTAGATCCCGCTACGACACTTTGTTTAGAACTGCACCAACTGATAGCTCCACCGTTTAAAGTAAACACGTATCCGGTTTGCGATTTAGAATCGTCCGGATCAGTGTCAAAGCTTGCATCAACGTAACCTCTTACGGTGAGCTCTTTGTCACCTCCATATACAAGAAACATATCCTTAGTCCTTTTCAGGTATTTCAGGATGTTCTTGACTGCTGTCTAGTGATCCACTCCTGGATTACTTTGGTACCTCCCTGCTAAACTTATAGCAAGGCACACATCAGGTCTGGTACACAGCATTGCATACATGATAGAGCCTATGGCTGAAGCATAGGGAACATCTTTCATTTTCTCTCTATCTTCTATAGTGGTCGGGCATTGAGTCTGACTCAACTTCACACCTTGTAACACAGGCAAGAACCCTTTCTTTGCTTGATCCATTTTGAACTTCTTCAAAATCTTGTCAAGGTATGTGCTTTGTGAAAGTCCAATTAAGCATCTTGATCTATCTCTATAGATCTTAATGCCCAATATGTAAGCAGCTTCACCGAGGTCTTTCATTGAAAAACTCTTATTCAAGTATCCCTTTATGCTATCCAGAAATTCTATATCATTTCCAATCTGCAATATGTCATCCACATATAATATCAGAAATGCTACAGAGCTCCCACTCACTTTCTTGTAAATACAGGCTTCGCCAAAAGTCTGTATAAAACCAAATGCTTTGATCACACTATCAAAGCGTTTATTCCAACTCCGAGATGCTTGCACCAGTCCATAAATGGATCGCTGGAGTTTGCACACTTTGTTAGCTCCCTTTGGATCGACAAAACCTTCCGGTTGCATCATATACAACTCTTCTTCCAGAAATCCATTCAGGAATGCAGTTTTGACATCCATCTGCCATATTTCATAATCATAAAACGCGGCAATTGCTAACATGATTCGGACAGACTTAAGCATCGCTATGGGTGAGAAGGTCTCATCGTAGTCAACCCCTTGAACTTGTCGAAAACCTTTTGCAACAAGTCAAGCTTTATAGACAGTAACATTACCGTCAGCGTCAGTCTTTTTCTTGAAGATCCATTTATTCTCAATTGCTTGCCGATCATCGGGCAAGTCAACGAAAGTCCATACTTTGTTCTCATACATGGATCCCATCTCAGATTTCATGGCCTCAAGCCACTTTGCGGAATCTGGGCTCACCATCGCTTCTTCATAGTTCGTAGGTTCATCATGATCTAGTAGCATGACTTCCAGAACTTGATTATCGTACCACTCTGGCGCGGATCTTGCTCTGGTTGATCTATGAGGTTCAGTAGTATCTTGTTCTGAAGTTTCATGATCATTATCATTAACTTCCTCACTTATTGGTGTAGGTGTCGCAGAAACAGTTTTCTATGATGTACTACTTTCTAATAAGGGAGCGCGTATAGTTACCTCGTCAAGTTCTACTTTCCTCCCACTCACTTCTTTCGAGAGAAACTCCTTCTCAAGAAAGTTTCCGAATTTAGCAACAAAAGTCTTGCCTTCGGATCTATGATAGAAGGTGTATCCAATAGTTTCCTTTGGATATCCTATGAAGACACATTTCTCCGATTTGGGTTCGAGCTTATCAGGTTGAAGCTTTTTCACATAAGCATCGCAACCGCAAACTTTAAGAAACGACAACTTTGGTTTCTTGCCAAACCATAGTTCATAAGGCGTTGTCTCAACGGATTTTGATGGTGCCCTATTTAACGTGAATGCGGCCGTCTCTAAAGCGTATCCCCAAAACGATAGCGGCAAATCAGTAAGAGACATCATAGATCGTACCATATCTAGTAAAGTACAATTACGATGTTCGGACACACCATTACGCTGTGGTGTTCCGGGTGGCGTGAGTTGCGAAACTATTCCACAATTTTTCAAATGTATACCAAACTCGTAACTCAAATATTCTCCTCCACGATCAGATCGTAGAAACTTTATTTTCTTGTTACGATGATTTTCAACTTCACTCTGAAATTCCTTGAACTTTTCAAATGTTTCAGACTTGTGTTTCATTAAGTAGATATACCCATATCTGCTTAAATCATCTGTGAAGGTGAGAAAATAACGATATCCGCCACGAGCCTCAATATTCATCGGACCACATACATCGGTATGTATGATTTCCAATAAATCTGTTGCTCTCTCCATAGTACCGGAGAACGGTGTTTTAGTCATCTTGCCCATGAGGCACGGTTCGCAAGTACCAAGTGATTCATAATCAAGTGGTTCCAAAAGTCCATCAGTATGGAGTTTCTTCATGCGCTTTACACCGATATGACCTAAACGGCAGTGCCACAAATAAGTTGCACTATCATTATCAACTCTGCATCTTTTGGCTTCTACATTATGAATATGTGTATCACTACTATCGAGATTTAACAAGAATAGACCACTCTTCAAGGGTGCATGACCATAAAAGATATTACTCATATAAATAGAACAACCATTATTCTCCGATTTAAATGAATAACCGTCTCGCATTAAAAAAGATCCAGATATAATGTTCATGCTCAACGCTGGCACCAAATAACAATTATTTAGGTCTAATATTAATCCCGAAGGTAGATGTAGAGGTAGCGTGCCGACCGCGATCACATCGACTTTGGAACCGTTTCCCACGCGCATCGTCACCTCGTCCTTAGCTAGTCTTCACTTAATCCGTAGTCCCTGTTTCGAGTTGCAAATATTAGCAACAGAACCAGTATCAAATACCCAGGTGCTACTGCGAGCATTAGTAAGGTACACATCAATAACATGTATATCACATATACCTTTGTTCACCTTGCCATCCTTCTTATCCGCCAAACTTTAGGGCAGTTCCGCTTCCAGTGACCAGTCTGCTTGCAGTAGAAGCACTTAGTTTCAGGCTTAGGTCCAGACTTGGGCTTCTTTTCTTGAGCAGCAACTTGCTTGCCGTTCTTTTTGAAGTTCCCCTTCTTCTTCCCTTTGCCCTTTTTCTTGAAACTAGTGGTCTTGTTAACCATCAACACTTGATGCTCCTTCTTGATTTCTACCTCCGCAGCTTTCAGCATTGCGAAGAGCTCGGGAATAGTCTTGTTCATCCCTTGCATATTATAGTTCATCATGAAGCTCTTGTAGCTTGGTGGCAGTGATTGGAGAATTCTGTCAATGACGCAATCATCTGGAAGATTAACTCCCATCTGAATCAAGTGATTGTTATACCCAGACATTTTGAGTATATGCTCACTGACAGAACTGTTCTCCTCCATCTTGCAGCTATAGAACTTATTGGAGACTTCATATCTCTCAATCCGGGCATTTGCTTGAAATATTAACTTCAACTCCTGGAACATCTCATATGCTCCATGACGTTCAAAACGTCATTGAAGTCCCGATTCTAAGCCGTAAAGCATGGCACACTGAACTATCGAGTAGTCATCAGCTTTGCTCTGCCAGACGTTCATAACATCTGGTGTTGCTCCAGCAGCAGGCCTGGCACCCAGCGGTGCTTCCAGGACGTAATTCTTCTGTGCAGCAATGAGGATAATCCTCAAGTTACGGACCCAGTCCGTGTAATTGCTACCATCATCTTTCAACTTTGCTTTCTCAAGGAACGCATTAAAATTCAACGGAACAACAGCACGAGCCATCTATCTACAATCAACATAAACAAGCAAGATACTATCAGGTACTAAGTTCATGATAAATTTAAGTTCAATTAATCATATTACTTAAGAACACCCACTTAGATAGACATCCCTCTAATCCTCTAAGTGATCACGTGATCCAAATCAACTAAACCATGTCCGATCATCACGTGAGATGGAGTAGTTTCATCGGTAAACATCATTATGTTGATCATATCTACTATATGATTCATGCTCGACCTTTCGGTCTCCGTGTTCCGAGGCCATATCTGTATATGCTTGGCTCGTCAAGTATAACCTGAGTATTCCGCGTGTGCAACTGTTTTGCACCCGTTGTATTTGAACGTAGAGCCTATCACACCCGATCATCACGTGGTGTCTCAGCACGAAGAACTTTCGCAACGGTGCATACTCAGGGAGAACACTTCTTGATAATTTAGTGAGAGATCATCTTATAATGCTACCGTCAATCAAAGCAAGATAAGATGCATAAAAGATAAACATCACATGCAATCAATATAAGTGATATGATATGGCCATCATCATCTTGTGCTTGTGATCTCCATCTCCGAAGCACCGTCATGATCACCATCGTCACCGGCGAGACACCTTGATCTCCATCGTAGCATCGTTGTCGTCTCGCCAATCTTATGCTTCCACGACTATCACTACCGCTTAGCAATAAAGTAAAGCATTACATCGCGATTGCATTGCATACAATAAAGCGACAACCATATGGCTCCTGCCAGTGCCGATAACTTGGTTACAAAACACGATCATCTCATACAATAAAAATCAGCATCATGACTTGACCATATCACATCACAACATGCCCTGCAAAAACAAGTTAGACGTCCTCTACTTTGTTGTTGCAAGTTTTACGTGGCTGCTACGGGCTTAAGCAAGAACTCATCTCACCTACGCATCAAAACCACAACGATAGTTTGTCAAATAGACTCCGTTTTAACCTTCTCAAGGACCGGGCGTAGCCATACTCGGTTCAACTAAAGTTGGAGAGACAGTCGCCCGCAAGCCATCTATGTGCAAAGCACGTCGAGGGAACCGGTCTCGCGTAAGCGTACGCGTAAGGTTGGTCCGGGTCTTCTCGTCCAACAATACCGCCGAACCAAAGTATGACATGCTGGTAGGTAGTATGACTTGTATCGCCCACAACTCACTTGTGTTCTACTCGTGCAAATAACATCAAACCATAAAACCTAGGCTCGGATGCCACTGTTGGGTAACGTAGTAATTTAAAAAAAATTCCTACGCACATGCAAGATCATGGTGATGCATAGCAACGAGGGGAGAGTCTGATCTACGTACCCTTGTAGATCGCAACGGAAGCGTTGACACAACGTAGAGGAAGTAGTCGTACGTCTTCTTCCCGATCCGACCGATCCAGGCACCGTTACTCCGGCACCTCCGAGTTCTTAGCACACGTTCAGCTCGATGACGATCCCCGGGCTCCGATCCAGCAAAGCTTCGGGGAGGAGTTCCGTCAGCACGACGGCGTGGTGATGATCTTGATGTACTACCGACGCAGGGCTTCGCCTAAGCACTACAACGATATGATCGAGGTGGAATTTGGTGGCAGGGGGCACCGCACACGGCTAAGGAACGATCTCAATGATCAACTTGTGTGTCTAGAGGTGCCCCCTGCCCCCGTATATAAAGGATGCCAGGGGGAGGGCTGGCCGGCCAACTATGGAGGCGCAGGAGGAGTCCTACTCCTACCGGGAGTAGGACTCCCCCCCAATCCTATTCCTAATAGGACTCCCAAGTGGAAAGAGAGAGAGAGAGGTGGCCGGCCACCTCTCCTAGTCCTAATAGGACTAGGGGAGGGGGGGAGGCGCGCAGCCCACTATGGGCAGCCCCTTTCACCTTTCCACTAAAGCCCAATAAGGCCCATATGGCTCCCGGGGGGTTCCGGTAACCTCCCGGTAATCCGGTAAAATCCCGATTTCACCTGGAACACTTCCGATATCCAAATATAGGCTTCCAATATATCAATCTTTATGTCTCGACCATTTCGAGACTCCTCGTCATGTCCGTGATCACATCCGGGACTCCGAACAACCTTCGGTACATCAAAATGCATAAACTCATAATAACTGTCATCGTAACGTTAAGCGTGCGGACCCTACGGTTCGAGAACAATGTAGACATGACCGAGACACGTCTCCGGTCAATAACCAATAGCGGGACCTGGATGCCCATATTGGCTCCTACATATTCTACGAAGATCTTTATCGGTCAGACCGCATAACAACATACGTTGTTCCCTTTGTCATCGGTATGTTACTTGCCCGAGATTCGATCGTCGGTATCCAATACCTAGTTCAATCTCGTTACTGGCAAGTCTCTTTACTCATTTTGTAATACATCATCCCGCAACTAACTCATTAGTTGCAATGCTTGCAAGGCTTGTGTAATGTGCATTACCGAGAGGGCCCAGAGATACCTCTCCGACAATCGGAGTGACAAATCCTAATCTCGAAATACGCCAACCCAACATCTACCATTGGAGACACCTGTAGTACTCCTTTATAATCACCCAGTTATGTTGTGACGTTTGGTAGCACCCAAAGTGTTCCTCCGGCAAACGGGAGTTGCATAATCTCATAGTCATAGGAACTTGTATAAGTCATGAAGAAAGCAATAGCAACATACTAAACAATCGAGTGCTAAGCTAATGAAATGGGTCATGTCAATCAGATCATTCAACTAATGAGGTGACCTCGTTAATCAAATAACAACACATTGTTCATGGTCAGGAAACTTGACCATCTTTGATTAACGAGCTAGTCAAGTAGAGGCATACTAGTGACACTCTGTTTGTCTATGTATTCACACATGTATTATGTTTCCGGTTAATACAATTCTAGCATGAATAATAAACATTTATCATGATGTAAGGAAATAAATAATAACTTTATTATTGCCTCTAGGGCATATTTCCTTCAGTTTACCCTTATGACGCTGATTATTATTCTGCGTGTTGGTGTTAGCTAGAAAATCCAAATTGTTATCTGCCTTGCGCTTACCGTTGTTTCCATGACCCGCCGGGTTATGCTGCTGCCCCTTGCTACTTCCACTCTTCTTTCCCTTCCCTAGCTTTTTATCATCAGACTCGGGGTCCTTGGTACTATTAGAGTCGACATCTTTAACCAGAGCTGCCATAAGCGTTGCCATGTCATTGCAGCGATGCTTGAGCCGTCGCAATTTCAGCTTCAAAGGCGTGAACCAGAAATTGCCTTCCAACGTTAAAACTGTCGTATCAGCATTAATGCGGTCTGATGAATGCAGAATAGCTGAAACCCGCTTCACCCAATGGGTTGTCGATTCCCCTTCCTCTTGAACACAGGCGGCTAGGTCTACAATCAACATGGGCTACGTGCACATATCTTTGAAATTCTGGATAAACCGGCTTTTTAACTTGGCCCATGACCCAACAGAGTTAGCTGGTTAACCTTTCAGCCAGGTACGAGTTGTTCCTTCCAACATCATGGTGAATTACTTAGCACATGCCGCATCATCCACGTCCAGCATCTCCATCGCCATCTCATAGCTCTCGACCCATGATTCGGGGGGGGGGGGGTAAATCGGCAGTGTAATTAGGCATCTTACGAGGACCCTTGAAATCCTTAGGCAG
This sequence comes from Triticum monococcum, assembly GCA_034509565.1. Lineage (NCBI taxonomy): Eukaryota > Viridiplantae > Streptophyta > Magnoliopsida > Poales > Poaceae > Triticum > Triticum monococcum. The sequence goes on along the minus strand of CM067845.1, from coordinate 86,323,333 downwards.
CCGAACGTTATGTAAGGCCAGGGTGAGACACGACACCCCAAAGAACTGAAAATCACACCTGGTTCCACCGAAGTGGTCAGACGGACCAGAGTAAGATGACAGGCCGCGTACTGAGCTGCTAACTCGGCTTCTCGACGTGCTCTACCGTGATCCACCACATCCTGAGCATTAGCACCACCGCCTGCCGGGTTATGCCCTCGCGGCGGGTTACAGTTTCGCGCACTGCTTGACATAGCCGGTTCATCAATATGCCTATTGTAGCTCCGACTTTGGCGCGCACGCGGGGGGGGGGGGGGGGAGGGGAGGGGTGGAATGAATCCTCTCGCGACTGTACGAATAAGCCTGCTGCTGAGTCAAAGCTCTCTAAAGAAGCTCCCTAGCTTGCCGCGTCTCAACTACTACGGGGGACTCGCCTTTGACTGGGAGGGCTGCCAATCGTGAAGCGGCGGCGACTATGTTATCCAAGGGATTGGAGTAATGACCTGGCGGTGTTGACACATGTTGTGATGGGACATTCTGACGAGGCTGAACCGGCGCTCCCGTCCCAGGTGCTTCTACCTGGTTTACTACTTGTTGGTTGCTAGTTCCTACTACTGGCGTGTTAAAGAGATTCCTTGCCTCATAAACCGGAGGCAAGTGAGACCGGTACCCTCTCCTCATTACATCGTTTGATGCGTTCTAATCTAACATCAGACAATAAGCCTCTGCATCCAACTCGGCCCGCTCTCTGGCCATCCTGGTGTTCTCCGCTGCCAGATCTACCTTAGCTTGAGCTATCTGATCCTTTACCTTTGCAATTTCTGCGTTATGCTGATCCTGATCTGCCGGATTAACCTCAGCTGCCAGCAATGTTGCCAAAGTATCGAATAAATTGGACAAAACCTGAACCGGCAGTTGCACAGGGCCTCCTGCCCCAGCTGGCATCGCCGCCGCTGACCCGGAGATCATTGCTGCTGCGGTTGAAGAATGCTGCACCGAGTGTGTACCGGCCATGAAGATCGCAACTCGGCTCGGCGGATCAAAGGGGTCCGGAATACTATCGCCGTCGGAACCACCACCAATCCGGCCATCTTGCAGTTGATACAATGACTCAGTCTCTCCGGTCGATGACTTGTCATCAGAGTAAACGACGGTTTCACCACTAGATACTGATCCGCCCCCCAGATTCCGCTCCCTGGATGACTCCCACGAAGGCATGCTTCATGGCAGGCCGAACCCGGGCAGGTCTTGCACGGTGAGCCATTTCGATGATGTCGGTGCAGATGTATGGCTCAGGGCCCGGTTCACCGATCTTGCCAATGAAGACGTGTATACCGCCAAAGGGGACCCGATACCCGTACTCAATCGAGCCGGCCTCGGGGCCCCAGCCCGCGTTGTCGATGTAGAGCTTGCTGCGATGACTCTTGGTCATCCGGCCCACAACATATCCCTTGAGCCCTTTGAAGCTGCCCTCTAAGAACTTGAAACCATTGTGCGATAGCCCCACGGTGGGCACCAAATGTCGTGGGTTTGTCACGGTAGATGTCCTAAAGTGAGGAATTAGTCATGGAGCCATCGCAACGTAGTTAGCTTAAAGAGGTTAAAGCGGGACAAAGGACGCAAGGAGTTTATACTGGTTCGGCCCCTTGCGGTGAAGGTAAAAGCCTACTCCAGTTGATGGGACTACTAGGGTTTCGATAACCAGGGAGCGAATCCGCTTTTCCTGGCTCTCGAGTTGTTGTTCTCTGTCCTTGAACCGCCGCTGGGTCGTCCCTTTATATACACAGGTTGACGCCCGGCGGTTTATAGAATCCCGACCGACTCATAAATGTGTCTAGCTCGGTCTCTTTCTGTCACACCCTGATTTTATGCCACAACACTTAAGCTAATAAATCATGATAAAATGTGGTTTGACAAAAACTTTTGAGTGTTTTGGACCTTGCCTTGATTGGTTTTTGTTTGCTGTTTGCAAGTGCTCTAAAAATCAAATAAATCCTCCAACTCCTATACTTCATCTCCTTGCTCCAAACTCTTGAACCAATGATCATGCCATGTGTATAGGACATAAAAATAATTTCTTAGAAAAATAATTTGGCCAAAAAGTATTTTCTAAAATTAGTTTTCCAAAACCCCTTGAATTGATATTTGCACTGCAAGTACTTGATTTGAGGTGTGAAAAATATTTCCAAAAGTATATTTGAATCCTATTAGATATAGGACTCCCATAAACCACAAAAATATAATTTTAAAAGTTATTTTCCTATTTTATTTAAAAGCTTTTTCTTAAGGCCAGAAATGGTCTTTAATAGGGAAAAATTATTTTATTGTTTTAAAAACATTTTACAAAAATCAAGGAAACTCAGTGGGCATATATTTCCCATATATAAGAGTTTCAACACATGGTCATGTTCAAAATATTGGTCAAATCCCTCAAAAACCCTTTCTGGATATTTCAAGCTTTTGAAATATTTACAAAGGAAATATTCTCCAAAAATTCCAAGAAAATTCTAGCATGTCACATATGACATGTTTGATGATCTTGGCAAGTATCATGTGATGGAGAATAGTATAACCCCATGAAATCCCCTCAAAACCATTTCTGTCCATTTTGAAGTTTGAGCAACTTTACATTGCCAAAGATGTCCAAATGTTCTCAAACCTTGTGAGCATGCTAAAATAGTCTAATAATTCATCTAGACCAAATGGCACAATTTGGAGAGAATGTTATCTTGCTCAAAGTACCCCAAAACCCTTCCTATTCAGAACCAAATTTGAACAACTCTACATTGGCAACTTTCTCCTTTTGATCCCAACTTTTGTGGACATGTTCATAACCTCAAATGATGACACTACACGAAGTGGTGCATCAAGGAGAATAGATTTGCATGACTAAATCTTGGTAAAGCCATTTCTGTTGATTTCTAGGGTTTACCAAAGTTACATTGGCTACTTTGCCCCAATAAGCTCAAACTTGGTGGAGCATCCTACTTCTATGTGCCATTCCAGCCTGTTAATTATCATGGCAAGTGGAATTAATTTTCTTGCCCAAACCAACAACAAACACCTTCTCTCATGTTCCCAAAATCATCATTTTGACCTCTTCCACTAATCTCCTTGAGCTTAACTTTTTACCATAGCTCCTCCTAGCCTTCTTCTACCTCCAGTAGCAATGGCTGCATCTCAGATCAATAATTAAGGGGTGAAACCACCTCTTTTACCTCTCTGGACAGCCCTTGCACCCCTCTTCCTCACCTCCCTCCTCACTCCAGTGGCCACCCAAGGCATCCAAGGCTTTCCCCACATTATTTACTCCTCCCTAGAGCTACCAAACATGCTTAGCCGTGCCCACTTTGCCAAAAAAATGGCATGCCGGCCATTTGCACGCTCTGGAGCGCGCTACAGTGCGCTCCCGCACTGTAGCCGCCCCCTGCCAAGCACCTCCGGCCACCTCGGGCCTCCCTAGTGCGCCCGACAAGACGCCTTGGCGTCCGGGACACGGTAGCTGGTCGGCCCCCTCCTCCCTCTCTCTCTCTCCTGCCCCTGCTCGCACGCGCACCGGCCGCCCGAGAGCTCCAGTGAGCGATCTCACACGCGCGATGTCTCTGACCCCTCCCCACTCCCCCTCTTCCGTCCCCTAGCACTAGACCAGCCTCACAAACACCCCGTACACGGCGCCAGCTCCTCCCGAGCCCTGTGGCAACGCATAGAAGCCCGCCGACGCACGGGTCCACGGCACTTCGCCGTTCGCCTATTTAAGGGCCTCCCTGAGCCTCTCCCTCACCACCAGTCGCTCCTAACCCCTCCAAATCGGCCCCCTGTGCCCTCCACTCTCCTCCAGGAGCACCCGAGCTCGAGATCGAGCTCAAGCTCCGCTGCTTCGGCTCGCCGGAGTTCGCGAGGTATAGGCCTTCCCCGTTCCTCCTCTGCCTCGATCTGGAACCCCTGCAGCCCTCTGATCCTTTCCCCCTTATTTCCCCTCTCTGTAGCTGCCGGAAACGGCCGGAGTCACCGCCTCCTGAAGCTCCTCCGCTGCAGCTCCTCGTTGCTGGCGAACTAGGCACCCCCGCCGGCCAAGTCCACCACCCACCGACGTGCGGAAGTCTCCTGAAGCCATCCCCGCACTCACCGGAGCTCGCCGTGGCCTGCATCGTCACCGGTGAGCACCGCGACCCCCCTGTCCACGGGTTAGTGATGACAGGTGGGCCGCGCCTGTCATCCTCACCTCTCTCTCGCCCCTCTCTCTCCTACTGGCAGCTGGGCCCCGCCCGTCAGGTTCAAACCTGGCGCGCGCGCGCGCCGGCTCGGCTGGGCCGCGTCGTTGGCTGGGCCGCTGCCCTGAGGCTGTTCTGGCCCAGCAGGCACAGAGCCCTTTTCCCTTTTCTTTTCTGAACAATTTGTCAAATCCATACATAGTTCAAATTAACTCCAAATTGGATGATTCAAATTTCTAGTAGTTCCTAAAATCATGCCCTATCACATGGTGCTTTTTGCACATTTTTCTAGCACATTTCCCTTCACACATATTAAATAAATCCCATTTTCTTATTCCTGTGCTGAACTTTAGAAAATCACAAAGAGCCCATTTTTGACCCAAATTCCATGATTCAAAATCCTAGGTGTCTATAAGTTCAAAACTTAGTTTTTGAACATTTTTACTAATACTTTCTGTATCACCTCAAATAATGGTCTATTTCTTCATATTTTTGTCAACTTTGCAAATTCATAGGAAAATCATTTGAACTCCAAATCCTGTGAAACCAACTCCTAGATGCTTCTAAAATCATGTTTTGTTAAATGGGTGCCTTTGCTCATTTTTGAAAAATATGTTTCTGTACACCTCTTGCAAATCCATAAACCCCTTGATTCCATCATCTCAAAATGTTTAGAAATATCCATTGATCCACTTCCAATGAAATCACTTTGGTCATTCCTCATATGACCAGAGGTATCCTAGAAAAGTCCAAGTCACATTTTTAGAGCACTTTTATTTTCTACCTTGTTGTGTTGCTTATTGTGGTTGCTTTCGACGATAGTTGACGAAGTAGACGAAATGCTCGGAGTTGGACCAGAGATATTTAAAGACCTCAAAGACTTTGTTAAAACAGGCTAGCAGCCCTTTGACCATGTCTAAGAAACCCCTTTTATGCATGTCATATGGCACTTTTATTGCTTGCATCGAAGTCATGATAAAATGGTGACCACTTGAGGTGGTTTGCCTCCGTTACTTTTCTCATTGACACTTGCATGATGCATGACCCTACCTTTCTATGAGGGTTATGCCGGTGGGAGTAGATAGGATGCTAAGTAGTGCTACGCAAAAAGGGATGGGAATATGCATAGTGATGGAGACAAAGTATTTTCAAAGGACTTTTCAAAAACCCCGTCGGGTGACACTTATGCCCGAGGGAGACGATGAGTTGGGTAACCACTTGATGACGAAGTGGTGTACCGAGGCAAGTGTGTGTGTTGCTTTCAAAAATGGATTGGTTTAAGTTGCGACCGTTATTTCAACCTTACATGCGCAACCACTCTACCCTTATATGGGAAAGGGCATTATTTATTACCTAGGCCGATACTAGCTTGGAGCCCGCATTACTAGTGACGGGGGAGAGTTGGTGCTCTCTCTCGGGACGGGGTCATGCCAGGTAGGGTGGCCAAGAACATTTTTATGGGGCACCGGACACACCGTTGGTACCCCGTGCCAGTGGTATGTGATGAATATAGGAGCGAGGCTCCACAATTTTAAGTTGTGAAATGTTGGGCACAAGGGTTACTACCAATCGAGTGGACTCCATGTTAGTGTCGTCTAGGGAAAGATAGTGATCGGGTGCTTACCCCGGGTACTTGAGGTACCGCGGGTCGTGGATAACACGGAAGTTCCCTGGATTTTGTGGGTAAAGTGTGCAACCTCTGCAGAGTGTAAAACTATTCGAATAGCCGTGTCCACGGTCAAGGACAGTTGGGTAACCGCTCTTGGGCTACGTCCACTCGTTTTCAACCAGTGTGTGTGTGGGAAGAACTACTTGGGTCAAGGACTTGACATGATTGAGTTGGGTTGGTGCCCACTCTATTTATGTTGATATCTGCAACCTGTCCTCATGGTTAATCAAATTTCTCCTGATGCATGTCTTACAAGTTGTTGAACATGTCATTGGACTCAAAACTAGCTTTCCGCAAAAATTTACCTATATCATGCATTGTTGTATCTTGAACCAAAACATGGGTTGCTTGCGAGTACATTCAAAGTACTCATTGGCTTGCCACTGGTTATTTAATTGGCCAGGCATGGAAGAATAGGAGTTCGAAGAAGAGTCCTTTGGAGACGAACATGCGAACTAGGACGTTTCCCAGTCAGAATGCCTGTAGGGTTAAGGCAGATGGCATGGGTTCTAGTTATTGACGAATATTTCCGCTGCTTGTGTTTCATTTGATGTTCAGCCCTTAAGGCTTTATCAATGTAAGACTCGACCATAATGGTCATAATTTGTGTAAGACGGTATGTATGGATGTAAGACTCTTGTTATTCAGCTTCTGTGTGTTCAGTGAGCATTGATCTCTGGGATCACTGTACAAGTGCATTCGGTGATCTCGACTTATGATTCGGGGTCCCCACACTTTCCCTTTCCTATCTTACAATACAAGTTACACACCAGATGGCGGTTTATGTCTACAGGCCCTAATCCACCTTTGGGTCTTGGGCCTTTAGATCTCTATAGTAAAGCGCCATGCTCCTTGTCTTCATGGGCTTCAATATGGATAACTCCTTATGTGTATAACCCAGCCCCTCCTGGGCGGTTTCTATTCAATAGTTATATCCCCTACAGCGCTAGAGCAGGAGACTGTGGGCTGCCGCTTCGATGACCAAGAGATCAATGAGGGCCTAAGGTAGACGCCGTACCCTGACATGGAGCATGAAGTGTCGGGGCAGCCAGCCCAGTCGGCATCCGAGTAGGCCACGAGGTCGGTGGAGGCGGAGTCCGTTAGGGTGAGCCCCAAAGACATGGTGCTGCGTATATATCGGAGAATACGCTTCACCAAGCTCTAGTGGGAGTCATGCGGAGCGTGCATATGGAGGCACACCTGCTGAACATCGTACTGCAGGTCGGGTCGAGTCAGCGTCAGGTACTGTAAAGCACCAACAATGGAGTGACAAAATGCTCCATCGGACGCGAGAGACCCCTCTAGAGCAGAGACCTTCGCCTTCATGTCGACGAGGGTGGGTGAGGGAGTCCTAGATTAGGGGGTCTCCGGACAGCCAGATTATATCCTTTGGCCAGACTGTTGGACTACGAAGATACAAGATTGAAGACTTCGTCTCGTGTCCGGATGGGACTCTAGTTGGCGTGGAAGGCAAGCTAGGCAATACGGATATGTATATATCCTCCTTTGTAACCGACCTTGTGTAACCCTAGCCCCCTCCGGTGTCTATATAAACCGGAGGGTTTTAGTCCGTAGGACAACATACAATCATACCATAGGCTAGCTTCTAGGGTTTAGCCTCTCCGATCTCGTGGTAGATCAACTCTCGTAATACTCATATCATCAAGAATAAATCAAGCAGGACGTAGGGTTTTACCTCCATCAAGAGGGCCCGAACCTTGGTAAAACATCTTGTCCCCTGCCTCCTGTTACCATCCGCCTTAGACGCACAGTTCGGGACCCCTACTCGAGATCCGCCGGTTTTGACACCGAGATTGGTGCTTTCATTGAGAGTTCCTCTGTGACGTTGCCGTAAGGAAGGATGCCTCATCTCGTTGTTAAAAACAACATTACCGCCGGGGGAGCCCTGGCTTTCGGCCAAACTCTCCGGCTAGGTAGTTTCGTCATGACCGCCTGTTTGGCTGCTGCACCAACGATGACTTCTCGGGTCATCGAAAATAGCCTCCATGTCTGCTCGGAATTCGCCGAGTAGATGGATCCAATGGAGCACTCTTCCCTAAACAAGATCTTGGATCGCATTGCCACCTTGGGAGTCGCTACGGACTATGATCGGATTGGGCTTAAACCCGATCAAAGGGAGATTAACTCTCCACCGGTCACCCATCATGTTGCGGTGGTGGAGGAACAATGCGGCGATTCTTCCTCTATCTTGAGGACTAACTATGTCCGAATTCCTGAGCTCTCCGAGCCGGATACCCGTTTACGGGAGGACATCACCCAAACCCTGAACCTAGAGTCAGTCAGCGGGCCAGACCCATCGGGCAACATACCGGAATCCGAACTTCCAAGATCGGAAACTCCTCGGCCCCAGGGTCTCAGATCAGGTAGGGGTTCGGACTCAAATCCACCCACCCACCCAGACATAAACGATCCTTCCCACATCAGGCAAGAGCCCCACGAAACAATACATCATTATTGGGCCAGATTCCTCCTTGTGATGAACAAGGTTAAGGACTGCCGTGAGGAAGATGCAGTCTCACTTTTGTGCAATAACTGCACGGACAAGGGAATCCTTAACGCCATAAGTCGCCGTGACATATCACGCTTCTCCGACTTGGCGTCCATAGTACGAAAGTACTGTGCGATGGAAAGTGCCTGGAAAACTGAAACGAAATTTTGGGATAATCCGGCTCCGAATATGCACCCAGTCAGAGGTAAAAGGGTGCACTATCATAAGACACCCGAGTTAATTACAAAGAAGCAAAAACCCTCTACAGGGCACGGAACCGTATTGGAGGGATGGCTTAACGGACCCTGCAAAATTCATAGCACAGCGGATGCCATACCAACGCACAACCTTAGAGCATGTTGGATACTCCGGCAGGTGGCCAAAAGTGGTGAGGATCTTCTTCTCCCAAATGCCACAGAGCACTATCCCGTGGATAACAATATGGTATTAACAGTCTTTGAGACCTTCGCATCAAATAATAGGCGCAAGCGAACACTCCGCAGCATTGCCGAAATCTTCCACGTGGTAGCAATAAATCCATGGAGTGGCACGGCTATTACCTTCAATGCCAGTGACGAACCTAAATTCCGAACAGCCCGAGCACCAGCCGCACTGGTCCTCAGTCCAATCGTGGACGGCTTTCGAGTCACCAAAGTACTCATGGACGGCGGCAGTGGACTAAACCTCATCTATGAGGAAACTCTTCAAAAAATGGAAATAGACTAGAACCGCATTGAGCAAAGTAGCACAACCTTCAAAGGAATCATCCCCAGTCGGGAAGCACGTTGCGCTGGGAAAATCGCACAAGATGTGGTATTCGGCACGCCGGAAAACTATAGGTCCGAAGAAATTACATTTGAAGTGGCCCCGTTCAGTAGTGGATACCACGCCCTTTTAGGACGTGAGGCGTTCACGATCTTCCAAGCCGTACCCCATTATGGGTACATGAAGCTCAAAATGCCCGGGCCCAATGGAATCATCACCCTCGCTAGTGATCCGGACACATCACTCCGCACCGAAAACAAAACAGCCGCACTGGCCCTTGAGGCATTATCTGAAGCCCTTTCGGCTGAGGAATTAACCACGCTACGCTCCACAGTAGACAGGGACAACGTGATACTTGACAAGAGATCGAAGTCCACCTCTTTTAAACCAGCGGATGAAATAGTCAAATTCCAAGTCCACCCAACGGACCCTACAAAAACGGCCTCCATCGGGGCACAGTTAAACCCCGCCGTGGACGCCGCACTATGAGAGTTCCTGCGCGAGAATTGGGACATATTCGCCTGGCATCCATCAGACATGCCAGGAATCCCATGCAGGCTGGCCGAGCACAGCCTCAATATCCTAAAGGGATTCAAGCCGGTCAAGCAGGCTCTTCGGTGTTTCTCTGAACCTAAGAGACAGGCCATGGAAGAGGAACTAGACAAGTTATTGGAGGCCGGATTCATCAGAGAAATAAAACACTCGGACTGGCTAGCAAACCTGGTGATGGTACCAAAGAAGGACAAATCCTCGTGCCTATGTGTCGATTTCAAGGACCTCAATAAGGCCTGCCCAAAGGATCCCTTCCCCCTCGCCCGCATTGATCAAATTATCGATGCTATCGCAGGACACGAATCATTGTGTTTTCTCGACGCATACTCCGGTTACCATCAAATCATGATGGCGGAGTCCGACCAAGCCGCAACAACATTCATCACACCATACGGCCCCTTCTGTTTCAACACAATGCCTTTTGGACTCAAAAACGCCGGCGCAACATATCAGCGCATGATTCAGACATGTCTGGAGAAACAAATCGGCAAAACAATAGAGGCATACGTAGATGATGTGGTCGTCAAAACCAAACACGTCGACTCTCTGATAGACGACTTGAGGCTCACATTTGACAACCTCAGAACATAAGACATCAAGCTCAATCCGGAAAAGTGCGTTTTCGGCGTACCTGCCGGAAAGCTCCTGGGTTTCATTGTCTCCAATAGAGGTATTGAAGCTAATCCGGCCAAAATCCGAGATTTGTCATAGTTGGCTACCCCAACAGACCTCAAACAAATCCAGAAATTAACTGGATGTGTGGCGGCTCTAAGCCGTTTTATCTCCCGTTTAGGAGAAAAGGCACTACGCTTTTATCGGCTCCTTCGGCGCACCGAACACTTCGAGTGGACAGACGCTGCCACAGCCAGATTGGAAGAAATAAAAGCCATATTGGCAACCAACCCAATCCTGGCCGCGCCAAACATCGGTAAACCAATGCTATTATACATTGCGGCAACACATCAAGTTGTAAGCGCGGTGCTCGTCGTCGAACGAGAAGCGGACAGACATAAATTCCCTCTTCAAAAGCCGGTATATTATCTATCCACTGTCCTCACGCCATGCAAATCATGCTACCCACATTACCAAAAGATAGCCTATGCGGTATTCATGGCATCCCGGAAACTGCGACACTACTTTCAAGAGTGTTTGATTACAGTAGCCTCGGAGGTGCCATGCAATGATATTATAAACAACCGCGACGCCACGGGCCAGATTGCCAAATGGGCCATTGAGCTCCTCCCGTTCGACATAACATATAAACCTCGGCGAGCCATTAAATCGCAAGTATTGGCCGACTTTGTCGCCGAATGGACGGAAGCCGAACTCCCTAAAGAGTACGGTGCATACTCCAATTGGATTATTCACTTCGACGACTCCAAAATGCTGGCTGGACTGGGGGCTGGCGTCGTCCTGACGTCCCCAACCGGAGACATAGTTCAATACGTACTGCAGATACTATATACAGACTCCAACAATGCAGCCGAATACAAAGCCCTGTTACATGGTCTTCGGATGGCAGTTTCCATGGGCATTCAGCGCCTGGAGGTGTGTGGGGACTCGAACCTCATAATATCCCAAATAAATGGAGACTTTGATGCCAAGGATCCGAAGATGGCGGCCTATCATAACGCCATCCTAAAGATGTCAGCTCGGTTCAAGGGGCTCGAATTTCACCATGTGGCTCGGGAAAACAATCAGGCGGCGGATATCCTCACCCGCATTGGCACAAAACGCGATGCGGTCCCTCCCAACATCTTTTTAGAGAGGTTGTTTAAGCCATCCGTGGTATGGGAGGGGGACATCGGCAATATTAGTCCAGACCCGGCCACAACACTTGATACCGAACACTCTGACATAATCGGAGGCTCTACCACCGAAACAACACCTTCAACCCACGTAATAATGGCCATCATTGCCCCGTGGACAGAACCATTCCTGGCCTACCTAACTAGGCAGGAACTTCTGGAGGACCAAAATGAGGCACGCTGCATAGTGCAGCGATCTAAGGCCTACAGTGTCCATGATGGAGAACTGTATAAAAAAAGCACTACCGGAGTCCTTCAAAGGTGCATCTCCGAAGAGGAAGGGCGGAACCTTTTGGCAGAAATTCACGCCGGACTCGGCGGCCACCACGCTGCAGCCCGGGCTCTTGTAAGCAAGGCCTTCCGTACAGGTTTCTATTGGCCGACGGCCCGGGCAGACGCACAGGACTTGGTCCAACGTTGTGCCGGTTGCCAGCCTTTTGCAAATCAAAGCCACATGCCACCCACCGCCCTCCAAAAAATCCCCATTACATGGCCCTTCGCGGTCTGGGGGCTTGACATGGTTGGACCCCTTAAAGGGGGAACCCACAAGAAAAAATACTTACTGGTCATGGTGGATAAATTCACCAAATGGATAGAAGCCAAACCAATTAAAATAGCCGAATCCGGACCGGTGATAGACTTCATATCCGGGGTCGTACACCGTTATGGCGTCCCCCACAGGATCATCACAGACAACGTCACGAACTTCACGGCCGATGAGGTAAAAATCTGGTGCAGCAAAATGGGCATCAAGCTCGATTATGCTTCAGTCTATCACCCATAAACCAATGGCCAAGTTGAGCGAGCAAACGGTCTTATAATGAGCGGCATTAAACCCAGATTAGTGCGGTCCTTAACGGAGTCTAACACGCACTGGGTAGAGCAGCTCGACTCCGTACTCTGGGGGCTGAGGACCATGCCGAATCGTAGTACCGGATATACACCCTTCTTTATGGTGTACGGCGCAGAGGCAGTCTTGCCCTATGACATAATTCATGACTCACCTCGAGTGCGCATGTACGAAGAAAGAGAAGCCGAGCTCGATCAGCAGGACAGTCTGGACACCTTGGAGGAGGAGCGCGATGTGGCAAAAGCCCGTTCCGCATTTTATCAGCAACAGGCTCGCAGATACCAAAGCAGAGAAGTACGAGCCAAAACTTATAACTTTGGTGAACTAGTTCTACGCCTGCCGGATAAGAAAAAGAACAAGCTCGAGCCCAAATGGGAAGGTCCCTTCATTATTGACCAAGTTCTGACCGGTGGAGCGTACCATCTGCAGGATGCATCGAATAATCAACTCGAGCCGAACCCATGGAACGCGGCCAGGCTCCGAAGATTCTATGCCTAGTGCCGGACTCTATGTTCGTCTCCTTCCTCTGTCCATTTTGCATATACATTATCTGTCTTGTTTTTCTTTCTTTCTTTCTTTTATTCTTTCTCTAGGCCTTCAAGGGCCAACTTGTGCCTCGCTTGCACATGATAGATGCGCTAGCCGCGCTCATCATACCTGGGGGGCTTCTTTCACAGAAGCTTAATTATTTATCTGGGCCTCATGCCCCGCACATGTGTTATACTTCCACATGTACCTTTTTTCGCCATTATATGCATCGATATGACTTAAGTTTTGGCCAATCTGGGTTGCCTAGCTCTTGTATTTATGCCCTATGTTCCCGTTAATTTGGCTAGGGCATAAGGGGAGCACCTCTGTGATTGTTACTGCCGGGTCAGCCGGATGTGTACCTCAGACTGGGTGAAGCCGAAAGCTAGCGTTCTTAAGGGAATATTCAGTCGGTGAACAAAAGATGATTTTTATTTATTTTCCATATGTGCCCCCAGATGTTTCTTCCTGCGTTTCCTATCGCAGTCCGGACATGCACTTTAGGGCATGTGTACCCAGGGAAAGGAACCCTTAACGGAACTATTCTCCCTGGAAGATGTTTCTTACTACCCATGTAATATAACATAACTAGTTGGGCACTTGTCTGTTCAAGCACTAATGACCCCTACGCCTGGTCTCCACGCATACATCGGTTCCTATATAACTGAGCGGGTATTCGGACACACTCTGGACTATCGGGTCCCGAGGTTGAAGCGAAAAGGTCCGCCATGACAAATGATCTACAATCCGACTAGAAGGCATCATACATGTCACTTTAATTACATAGTCATGCAGACTGACTAAATTCCTCTTTTATACCATCCAACAGGCGGTCTAGCCTACAATCCTATTGGGAATACTTTGCGGGTAATTCTACTTGCCCATAAACTAAGCTAACGGGGATCTCTTTTCGGACGGGCCCCACAGGTCCGACCTCGGCCATGTGATTTGTGTCAGCCTTGGTATACCGCGTCTTCACCATGGCCCAGGCTTCCCTGGCACCTTGATGGCAGGCCGATATCTTCCATAATCAGAAGCACCGCCGTGTTCCCTTGAGCTTCTCTGTAAGATCTGCAATGCCTTCTGGCAGGGAGACGGATGGCCACAAGGCCTGGGCAACACCTTGCATCACCTGTCGAACTTGTTCGTGCAGCTATGAGAGCTCGGATAGAAGATCACCCGCAGACCCGGGCATTTCCTCCGCGGGACGACCCGTCAGCATACCTACAGACATAACGCTGTTAGCCGGCTTCTTCGCCGAACTCCTTCAAAAGGATTCATTCAAGCACTTACTGAAAATGCCGCGTCGAAGCCTCTTATTCTCCTTCTCGGAGTCTGCAAGCTGGGCTCGAACGTCTTTCAGTTCCATGCTCAGCTTGGTAATGGCGTCTTGAAGGTTATTTTTCTTCCGCCCGACCTCAGTCAGCACGCGTTCGCCAGCCTCTAGCTGTCGCACGACATGCTGGTCCTCCGGATTTTCTCCGGATTCATTTGCAACATCTATTATTAGATCTGCAGCCATGCCGCACACTATATGGTAACCATCATTCTTTAAAGTAAATGCTACCAGCGGGGGACTTTTTCGGTTCCTTCAATGCGGCAACAGCGGCCCGCAGTTGGGTCTTGCATTCCTCCAGCTCCCGTGACAGCCGAGTATTCTTCTCTGTAAGAACTTGCACAATAAAGATGATCCTTAAATCAGTTCTGCTAACTGTTTCAAGTCTTAGGGGCTACTGATACATATAATCGTCAGATTTACTTACCCGTACATCCTTTACATACTGATCCGTGGCTTTGGATAGACCATCCTGAGCAGCAAGGAGGTATGCCTCTCCAGAATTGAAGGCATCAAATGCCTCTGGTGAGAAACAAGCGTCGCGCAGTACGGCCCGACGGCGCCTATGATTCATGGCGCTTTCCACTTCTGAATTTGTGGCGGATAATCTATCCGCATCCTCTGTAGGGGGATTATCCGGCGCCCGCCCCATATCGGCTTCCGCCTCTATGTCTGGTCCTGGCGCCCAGCTGGTGGAAGCGTGTTTAGCAACATCACCGGACATATTCTGGCGAGCGTTTTTTCTGTTAAAGAAACACGGACGTCATTACATTTCGAGAAAGAGGGCAACCATGGAGCAGGGTTTCTGTTATACCTTTGCGCCGGCGTCTCCGTCCTGACCGCCTTCCTTTTTGGCCTGCCCGGCCTCGGTGCCTCTTGTTAGCGAGTTGCTACGGGTTCGGCAGGGCGTCCCGAATGCCTTCCCTGTAAAAATGGCATATGTATATGGTAGGTGAAGTGTCTAAAAGGGGATCCTAGTTTTTGGAGTTGGGATTTTTGGTTTTTCTTACGTGCGACGGAGGAAGCAGTCCGTCGTAGTTGGCCGTAATGGCCACCATGGCGTCATCGCATCTTAATTGATAGAATTGCCGGTCTATCAGCTCCATGAATATGTTCGGATCTTCTTCGAGTCCGTAATCGAGGGCCCGGTCAGGGTCCTCTGGTTGTGGAGAGGGTCTGCTGACCTCCTTTATGGCTTTTCGTAGTTCCTGCCGCAAAATGGCAAGGTGAATACCTACGACAAAGAATGCGGGAAGAATGGGAGTAAGGAGATATGAATTACCCAGCTTGGAGGATTGTACAAGGAGAATCCATCCTGTGGCTTGATGCGGATGAACTACTCATCCTCTCCCTTGAACAATTCGGACAGAATTTTTGCTAAAGCGGCAACATTGTCCGGACCCTTATGCCCGCAGTGGGTGGCATCATCCGCCCCGTTAAAACACCACAAGGGGTGCCCTCGATATTGAAGTGGTTGCACTCCCCGCATTAAGCAAATAGACATAACTTCGATTACTGTTAATCCTGATTGGGCCAGCGCTTTAATCCGGTTCATCAGGTACATGACTTCTCCGTTGTCTTCCTCCTGGGGGCTCCGTGGGCGCCAACTTCGGCGTTTCTTCTGGGGAGCATTGCTGAACTCAAGAAGGCCCCGCTGAACAGGGTCCGGAAGGGGGACGTCCTCCATATAAAACCATTCCGAAGGCCAGTCTTCGGACGACTTCTTCGGAGTACCGGAGAGGTATCCGGTTCGGGCGATGCGCCATATTTCGGCTCCGCCCACTTTATAAAGTGACCCCCTCTGCGTGCGAGGGACAAGGCAAAATAACCTTTTCCACAGCTCGAAATGAGCTTCACAACCCAGGAACAACTCGCAGAGGGCAACATATCCGGCGATGTGTAAAATGGAGGCAGGGGTGAAATTATGCACTTGGAGGCCGTAGAACTCCAGGAGCCCACCGAGGAACGGATGAATCGGAAATCCGAGTCCCCTCAATAAATAAGGGACAAGGCATACCCGCTCCCCTGTAGAGGGGCTGGGGAAGCTCTCCGCTTGCTCCCCGCCATTATAGGTGGCAAGCCCGGCTCGAATGGGCACCATATACGCCGGAGGGAGAAATCCCTTAGTCTGCAGTTCGACTAGTCGGCTGTGTGGGACTGAACACCTCTCCCAATCACCTGGCTTAGGGCTACGTGGGCGGGAGGAGGAGCTCCGGAGGTCGGCCATGCTAGAGTGGATCTTTCCTAAACACGCTCTGATGGATTCTCGCTGGGGAGGATGGTATGGATCGGATCTAAGAATCCCCATCCCTTTAATAGGCAATTTATTTATCTGGCTAGGGTGGCGAATGTAAAAACGCCCTGGCGCCTCGTATTCATTCGACGCGTGGGAGATAGCCCTTATTGGGCACAAAAGCCAAGAGGTTCAACATTTATGGGGCCGGACAGTGCTTAACAAACATTCGAAATTTGGAGAAGAACCCGCCTTGCAATGCCGAAGACAACACTGTGCACCGGACTCGTCGTCATTGAAGCCTGGTTCGGGGGCTACTGTGGGAGTCCTGGATTAGGGGGTCTCCGGACAGCCGGATTATATCCTTTGGCTGGACTATTGGACTACAAAGATACAAGATTGAAGACTTCGTCCCGTGTCCGGATGGGACTCTACTTGGCGTGGAAGGCAAGCTAGGCAATACGGATATGTATATCTCCTCCTTTGTAACCGACCTTGTGTAACCCTAGCCCCCTCCGGTTTCTATATAAACCAGAGGGTTTTAGTCCATAGGACAACATACAATCATACCATAGGCTAGCTTCTAGGGTTTAGCCTCTCCGATCTCATGGTAGATCAACTCTTGTAATACTCATATCATCAAGAATAAATCAAGCAGGACATAGGGTTTTACCTCCATCAAGAGGGCCCGAACCTGGGTAAAACATCGTGTCCCCTGCCTCCTGTTACCATTCGCCTTAGACGCACAGTTCGGGACCCCCTACCCGAGATCCGCCGGTTTTGACACCGACAGTGGGCGCCGGCTTGCAGTTGAGCATACCGGCACGCTCCAGGAGCTCATGGGCGTACTTTTGTTGATGCAGAAAGAAGCCGTCAGTCCGACGGACCACCTCGATGCATAGGAAGTAGTGCAGGGGCCACAAGTCCTTGAGGGCGAACTCATCACGAAGACGAGCAGTGAGCCGCTGAAGGAGATCGAGGGTGGATGCCGTAAGGATGATGTCGTCAACGTAGAGTAGCAGATATGCAGTGTCATCTCCCTGATGATACACGAAGAGTGAGGCATCAGAGCGAGTGGATCAAAATCCCAGAGACTGCAGGAAGGTTGCGATACGCTGCTACCAAGCCTGAGGCACCCGCTTCAACCCGTAAAGAGAACGTGAGAGCAAGCACACAAAGTCTGGATGCTCAGGGTCGACGAAGCCAGTGGGCTGCTCACAGTACACCTGCTCGGCAAGATGGCCGTGCAAGATGGTCATGCAAGAAGGCGTTGGAGACATCCAACTGGTGCACAGGCGAGGCGCACGAGACTGCCAACTAGACCACAACGTGGATCGTGCTCGGTTTAACAACCAGGGTGAAGATGTCGGTGAAGTCCATGCCCGCATGCTGCCAAAATCCACGAACCACCCACCAAGCCTTGTAGCACTCGAGAGAACCTTCCGGGCGAGTCTTGTGGCGAAACACACACTTTCCAGTTATGATATTGGCACGAGTTGGTCGCTGAACAAGCTGCCACGCGCGGTTGTGCTGTAGGGCGTCGAACTCCTCCTGCATTGCAGCTAGCTAATGGGGATCCCGAAGGGCAGCACGAGCGGATGTAGGAACGGGTGATGGTGTCAACGTCGAGGCGGCGCACACATACTCGTCGGAGGAGTAGCACGTGCTTGGCCGAAGCACTCCTGCACGGGCACGGGTAGTCACGCCAAGTGGCAGGGCAGCAGGGCCGGCGATGGCAGCGGGGGCAGCGGCGGCGGCAAGGGCCGCGGCCACGAGAGGGGCCGCGGTGCCGGTGACGGGGCCGCGGCGGTGGCGATAGGGGCCGCGGCGGCAGCGGTGCCAGCTGAGCCAGCGACCGATGGGGCGACAGGCGAGGAGCATATCGAGCCCGTCACCGGAGTGGCGGCACCAGCCAGGGTGGCGGGCGGAGTACCCACCGTCTCAACCTCAAAGGAGGGAGACGAGGATCCAGGGGCCCGGTCAGACTCGACCTCTGGGAGGGAGTCAAAAAACCGGGTGGTGGCGGCAGAAGGCGTCGTGCCAGGGGGGCCTCGGGGGGCTGCCGCCGTGCATCCCTCTAGGAAGGGGGTGCGGGGGCCGGCGCCAAAGGGGCTGAACCCGGAGGAACCTGAAAAAAGGGAACACCATCTCGACAAAATACACGTGCCTCGAGGTGTACACACGATGAGTGACAAGATCATAGCACCTGTAACCTTTAGTGTTAGGAGGGTAGCCGAGGAAGATGCATGGAACAGAATGTGGTGCGAGCTTGTGTGGCATGGTGGACGCGGTGCTGGGATAACAGAGACACCCAAAAATGCGGAGACCATCATAGGACGGTGGTGTACCGAAGAGAAGGTGGTGAGGGGCATAGTTCCACCAAGGATGACATGGATGAATGTTAACTAAGAGAGTGGCGGTGGCGAGAGCATCAGGCCAAAATCGAGCGGGCACGTTAGAGTGAAAGAGTAACATGCGAATGCAGTCATTAAGAGTGCGGAGAATGTGCACAGCGCGGCCGTTCTACTGTGAAGTGTAAGGGCAAGTCAGACGGAAGATGGTGCCGTGAGAGGCAAGAAGTGTGCGAAGAGCGACGTTGTCAAACTCTTTTCTATTATCACTTTGGAGTGCGAGTATGGGGCGACCGAACTGGGTGGTGACATAGGAATAAAAGGCGGTGAGTGTGGCTAAAGCATCAGATTTACGATGAAGAGGAAAAGTCCACACATAATGTGGCACCCCGGCTTAGAGCGACCGGTTTACCATACATTGCCAGCCCAGAGACCATGTCTTCTGGCACTGCACAACATCTTGGTACAGAATAACAACCGCTTTATTGATGCTAGCAAAACAGACTTACATTACAACAGCTGTCAAGGCCAAGCGGCACACTTGGTGCGGCTGAACAATTTGTACATTATTTAGTGAACATAAATGGGCCTCGATCCGAACAACTACGTGGCAGCGGAATAATGTCGTGGCGGAAGCTCCATATCACAGGGACACCAATGTGGACATGATCTAGACTGGGACATCGCTCTCCTCCAATGATACTTTCCTGAAATCTGGCATGACACGCCAGGTCAGTACATTGAATGTACTTGCAAGCTCACAACAGGCATCATCATAATGGCAAACAATATCATGATTTTTAACCAATTATAAAAATGCAACAATATATGCCAACATGTTGTGATCATGCTCGAACGTCCCTTGGGACAGCTTACCTACCGTGATCATCTCTGGATCACAAACACTCCACCAAAGTGGCTAGATCACAAACACACCACCAAAGTGGTCAGATCACAAACATGCCACCAAAGTGGTCAGATCACAAACACACCACCAAAGTGGTCAGAATACACCACCAAAGTAGTCTTTCTCAACAACAACTCGTGATCCTTACGACCATCACAACCAGGACAATCATTTGGTCCCAAATGCCTCGATGGCCTTTATGCCATCCATCAACAATGCAAAGTTCATCGCTTAGTGTGCAATTTTTATTAAATGTTGACTCATGGTGGGACCTACTACGAGGTGTCCGTAACTGTGGACTCGGCTATCAATAGATTACACACTCTGCAAAGGTAGCACACTGTACCCACACCACGGAACCCATGGCCTCGCCCTCCCATTCGGGTGGACCAACGACATTCCGACAAAAGCCCTCCATTGCCACAACACTCTCTCGGCCACTCCGACCCAAATCCCCAACGGGCTGGTCCTGGGTGGCCCCATGTCTACCAAAGACATCCCGACCACCGTCGTGGTCAAAACACTCCCACTCGGGGAATCGGTACGATAATCTCATCAACGAGCACACAAGATTATGTCTACTCACCGGGCCAGGGCAAGCACGACATAACCTTCCCTAGATGGAGGCACCGACCAGAGGTCGTGTCAATGGACCGAATCAAGGCCTTCCCACAAAGGCAAATGTGGTTGCACTGGAAAGAAACTCGATTCAGCGGCACCATGACCTAGTCAACGATATATTCAAGTTGAGTTATATTCAGGTTTAACTTTAAAAAAATGACCGGTGTCATAGAATGCCATGAAATGCAAAATAACACATGCATCATATAATGATAAAAATGACCGATGTCATCCTTATACACACCAAGCATATCGTCAACAACTCAATTTACTCTACTTGCTCAAATGACTCACAACTTAACCAAAATATTTTGCGACAAGTTTTATTAACTTCTTACGCAAGAAAGTAACTTTGATACATTTCTCATATCCTTGTCAAAAAGATTTCATTATCAACAACTCTTACTTTCTTTATCACTAAGTTGGGTTCAAACATTCTGTAAGACAAATAATATGATTAAACAAGTATTTAACAGAACATTTTCTAACAACTTTTTATCAATCTAAGCGGGCAAAAACATAGCTTTAAATAATTGCTAACATACATAACAAAATTATTTCTAACATCACCTCAAATAAATCTTAACTTGCTTTATCCACTAAACTAGTTTCAACCATTATGTAAATCAAGCATAACAACTAACCAATATTTAACAGAATATAAATAACTCCATACTCGTTTAAATGCATGGATTAATCCTTTCATTCAAGTAAGAAAATCACAAATATTGAAATGGCACCATGAAAATGTTGCTGTGGCTTGCCTTAGGGAAGATGAGGTTCACAAGCCTCGTGGTGATCCTCAAGACAAGCTTCACCTTCTGAAAATAGTTTTAAACACAAAAAGAAAATATCAAGAACACTTCCGAGAATCACCAGAAATTCGAGACAGCTCAGAAAAATCTCATCTTTGGTGAGCTGCTAGATTTCATAGCAAATAACACAATGCAAAAAGAATCAATTCATTTGGACTTATGGTTGAAGAGTTATGACTATTTGAAGTGTTCTGTAAATTCAAATGAATTTAAAATAGACTGGGGGGGGGGTGACGTCGAAGGCGTAAAGCCCAGGGGCGCCACCACTCGTACCGCTTCGCGCGCGTACTGAGTGGCTGACTAGCAGGCCCCACTAGTCAGGTGGGGGAAAAGGGAGAGGGAAACAGAGGGGGCCGCGGCTTTGCTGGAGCTCTCACCGGTGACGAGGGTTCCTTGGCCCAAACGAGAGGGAGGGATGGCAAGAGGGGGTTGAGGCGCACCTACCCATACCCGTAGCGTAGCTAGGGGCGGTCGGACGGCGTCGGAATCAACCTCGCAAGGAGAGGCAGAACATGGAGGTCGCCGGAGTTGAGGAAGACAGCGAGCAGAGGCCACTCCAGGGGCTCCAAGCGGGCGAGACAGCCTCACTAGAGAGACACGGAGGCCCTGGAGGGGTCGCCTAGGCCTGTGAGGGGTTGGAGCTACCGCGGCGACCAGAGGGGATCGCCGGCGACCTCAAGCTCGGGGACGGCGGCCCGAGGCCTGCCCGGCCGGGCTCCGGCTTCCTACTTGATCGTGGGGTGTGCGTGAGTGTTGGCTAGTGCTCGAGGAGGCTGGGGAGGGCTCTATATATAGGCGAGCGGTGAGGGTGCTTCGGGCTCCGCCGGTGGACACCTGTCCACGGCACTCGGCGACGAGCGGCGTCAGTGAGAGGGGGAGAAGGCGACGGAGGTCATGCGGCCACTGTGGGCGGGCGGAGACGAGCACATGATCAAGAGGGTGGCGACGAACAAAGTGCGCTCCGCACTGTTGGGCTGGCCGGACCTTGCTTGTGCTCACTGCGGCGAGCTCCGGCATTGGCGAGCACCAGGGAGGAGTTAAGAGCATTGAGATGATGATGGTGGCGAGGTTTGGCATGGTTGGGCAGGCGGGGAAGCGAGCACACGAGCAACAGAGGCTCAGGCCGTCGCAGAGCGCGCCGGCTGCATGCCAGCATGCCTGGACGAACGCGGTCACCACGTGAACTATGACATCAGGTCGATCTAAGCATAAACTCAATGTCTGGCGTGTGGTTCATGGTAGTTTTGAGTGTTACCACGATTTGGTTTGGATCCAGGTGCAGTAGAGAAGTTCTCACACACCAAGTAAGTTTCTGGTCAGTAACTTTGTGATGTTACTGTGGTCAAATGGCTTGGAGTTTGAATTGTGCTTTGGAGGCTATTGATAAGTTACTAAGGTAAAGATGCACAAGAAATTTCAGGTCAAATGGAGCAAGTAAAATGGTAGTTGTTGTAGAAACCACCATTTCTGTCCAGAATAGAAAAGATTTTCTGTAGCAAAAATATTCCAAAAAGTGATGAAATATTTTTGCTCAGGAAGGTGCACTAGGGTTCATAGAATATTTGTGAATTATATCAGATTTTTCTGAGCCATAAAAATTGGGGTTGCTTTGAATCAAACAGATCTGGCCCCATAAAAATTGGTGCACTAGGGTTTTAGAGGGAAAATGAATATTTTTGTTTTAAGAAAATATTCCAAAGATTATTTTTGGGGTGGGTCAGAAGTGAAATAATGATTTAGGAGGGAAGTGAAGCACTTGGGTGAAAGATAAGGATGCCCAAGTGTTGAAGTCCATTTGAAAAGATTCAGAAACCCCAAGTTTCAAAAAAATTCAAATGAAAAATCAAGCAAATAAGAAGGGGCAAAACCCAGGCTTTCACAAACCTCCCCCACTTAGAAAGAATCTCGTCCTCGATATTCGGTTGCTTGGGAAAACCACTCTGGATACTGATCCCTAAGGAATTCTTCTTGCTCCCAAGTTGCTTCTGACTCTGTGTGATGCTCCCACTGAACCTTGTAAAATTTTCTGACTTTACTGCGAGTGACCCTTTCCATTTGATCCAATATTTTGAACGGTCTTTCTTCATAAGTTGAATCTTTTGCCAATTCTATCTCAGCCATTGTATTCCTTTTCTCGGGCGGGGATATGCATCATCTCAATTGCAAAACATGGAACACGTTGTGTATGTCTGCCAATTCTGGGGGTAGTTCCAGTTGATATGCAACCGTACCCACTCGAGACATAATCGGGGATGGACCTATGAATCTGGGTGCCAGCTTTCCACGAGTCTAAAATCTCTTGACTCCTTTCATAGGAGTTACTCGGAGGTATGTGTGTTCTGCGGGTTCAAAACTGACCTGCCGATGTTTGGCATCATAATAACTCTTCTGTCGAGATTTGGCCAATTGCAGCCCGTCTCGGATTTCCCTAACTTGTTTCTCAGCTTCCAGCATGAGATTCGTTCTGAAGATACGACTATCTCCAGTATGAGACCAATTTAGAGGAGTGCGGCACTTAGGCCATACAAAGCTTCGTATGGTGACATCTTTAGACTGGTCCGGAAACTGTTGTTATAAGAGAACTCGGCATACGGCAAGCAGTCTTCCCATTTAGCACCTTTGGCTAGCACATAGGCTCGCAACATATCCTTGAGTATTTGATTTACCCGCTCTGTCTGTCCATATGTCTGAGGGTGATATGCAGTACTATATTTTAGTGCTGTCCCCAAGGCTCGATGGAGACGGGACCAAAAAGCGGAGGTAAACAAAGAACCTCGGTCGGAAGTGATAACTCGGGGTACTCCATGCAGACTGACGATCCTGGATATATACAGTTGTGCAAGTTCATCTGCTCTGTATCTGGTGCTGATTGGAATGAAATGAGCAACCTTGGTCAGGGTGTCTATTATAACCTAGATTGCATCCTTGCCTCGCCGAGTCCTAGGCAATCTTGTGATGAAATCCATGCGAACATCATCCCATTTCCATTGTGAAACTGGCAGCGGTTGGAGAAGCCTGCCTGGCTTCTGATGATCTGCTTTCACCTTGTTGCATATGTCGCAACAGGCTACAAAATAGGCAATGTCTTTCTTCATACCATCCCACCAGAATATTTTTCTAAGGTTCTCGTACATTTTCGTACCTCTCGGGTGAATGGAATATGTGGGCTTCGGACAGGATTTTGTTCTTCAAGTCCGGTTGATCTGGCACACAAATGCGTCCACGGAATCGGAGGGTGCAGAATTCGTCCTTGGAAAAGTCAGAGGCCTACTTTGCCATCTGGTCTTTGGCCCGTTTTTGTGGGTTGGTGTCAGCTGGCTGGGCCTTGCAGATCTCCATCTCAAGTGTGGGGGTAACTTCCAAAATATTAGCGAGGTCAGCCTCTATGATGACCAAGTTGAGCTGAGCGATCTCCCCTTGGAGTTTGGTGGGCAATGATTTTAACATGACATTTAAGCTGACGGGCTTTCGACTGAGCGCATCAGCAACGACGTTGGCCTTGCCTGGATGGTAATTTATTTCAAGGTCATAATCCTTGACCAACTCTAACCATCTTCGCTGACGGAGATTTAAATCTGGCTGAGTGAAAATGTACTTGAGGCTTTTGTGGTCGGTAAAAATTTGGCACCTTTTTCCAATGAGGTAGTGTCTCCAAATTTTTAATGCATGTACCACTGCAGCCAATTCCAAATCATGAGTAGGATAATTTCCCTCATGAGGTCGTAGCTATCGCGATGCATAGGCTACTACCTTGCTGTCCTGCATCAACACGCAACCAATACCTTGTGTGGAAGTATCGCAGTACACGTCAAAACTGCGATAAATGTCTGGAAGAGTCAATACAGGTGCGGTTGTCAGTCATATCTTGAGCTCGTTAAAACTCTTCTCATAGTCCTCTGTCCACTTAAACTTTGTATCCTCTTTAAGCAGCTCCGTCATGGGTTTAGCAATTTTGGAAAACCCTTCAATAAAATGACGATAGTACCCAGCTAATACGAGGAAACTCCAGATCTGTGTCACGGTCGTGGGTGGTACCCACTCGAGCACATCCTTTACTTTGCTTAGGTCCACGGCTATACCTTCGGCGCAGAGTACATGTCCGAGAAACCCAACTTTCTTGAGCCAAAATTCGCACTTACTGAACTTGGCGTATAGCTGATGGTCGCGGAGCCGTTGTAGTACAACTCGGAGGTGATCCTTATGTTCCTCTTCCCCCTTGGAGTAAATATGGATGTCATCGATGAAGACTACCACGAATTTGTCGAGGAAGTCCATAAATACTTTGTTCATCATATGCATGAAGAAAGCAGGGGCATTGGTGAGGCCAAAGGACATCACGGTATATTCGTAAAGACCGTACCGAGTAGTGAATGCGGTCTTAGGAATATCTTCCTTTTTAATCTTGAGCTGATGATATCCGGTTCGTAAACCGATTTTAGAGAATACCATAGCCCCACTGAGCTGATCAAACAGATCATCAATCCTCGGTGGTGGGTATTTATTTTTGATGGTGACCTCATTCAGCTGGCGGTAATCTATGCACATACGGAGACTACCATCCTTTTGGGCCGCGAAAATTGCAGGTGATCCCCACGGTGAAGAGCTAGGACGAATATAACCTTCCTGGAGTAATTCGTCAAGCTGTTTCTTTAGCTCCACCAATTCTGATGAGGGCATCCTGTAACACTTCTTGTATAATGGTGCGGTTCCGGGCACAAGATCTATGGCAAACTCTAGTTCCCGATCTGGTGGCATGCCTGGCAGTTCTTCTGGAAACACATCAGGGTACTCACTGACCACAGGAATAAATTCCAATTCAACCACAACAGTGCACACTAATTCTGGCTTGGGTATATTCTTGCGAGCATAGAATTTGATGAGCTGCCCATCCAGACTGGTCGATTGACTTCTCGGGTTGCGCAGTTTATGCAAACTTGATATTTGGTCAGCCAATTCATACCCAATATAATATCCAACTTTTCAGACTCAATGATTATAAGAGATGTTGGAAAACAGACCCCGTTGCTATTGATCTCCAGATCACTGCAGACCAGATTGCTCATGATTATAGATCCCGGGGTTTGTACCAGCATATTTTTGCCCAAAAGTGTGCAAGGAAAATTGTTTTGGAAGGAAAAACCCCGAGAAATAAAAGAGTGGGAAGCCCTAGAGTCAAATAAAATTATGGCAGGTATGTCATTAACAGAAAACATACCAATGACGACTTCTGGCTTCTCTTGGGCTTCATCGGCGGAGATATGATGCACGTGCCCGGTGAAGTTTTGCTGGTTTGACCGTGACCCCATAAAATTGACTTGTGGCCGGCTTAGGGCATTCATCTTGTTGTTCTTGGGGCACTGCTTTGCATAATGTCCGTGCTGTACGCAAATGAAACAAGCATTATTGCGCTGACGCTCCTCATGCATTGGATTGGTCACAATATTCTTGACTTGGGTGGTGGTCTTGTAAACATTCTGTTGCGAATTTGGCCTGTATTCCACCTGAGTCTGCTACCAGGTACGAGCCTTTCGCACAGGTGGCCCATCCTTCTTTGACTCAAACTTGCGCTTGTTGTCATTAGCAGGCCTATTATCGGATATCAGCTTGTGCTCCCCTTCAGCAATGAACGCCTTGTCCAACAGAGTTTGGAAATCCGTGAAATCAAACATACTGAGAGCACACCGAAGTTGCAGATTTAAACCTCCAAGAAATCTGTCAATCTTTCTTTCTTCGGTGGCCACGTCATACAGAGAGTAACGGGCCAAATGATTGAAATTTTGCATATATTCAGACACAGACTAATTTCCTTGGACGAGTGCGAGAAATTCACACTGCTTGGTCTTCATAACTCCAGTAGGGATGTGGTATTTTCAGAACTTATCCTTAAATTTCTCCCAGGTGATTTCCTCATCACTCGGCCACATGGCCTTGGCATTTTCCCACCATATGGCAGCTCCGCCTTCAAAGTAATGAGTTACAAATGCAACTTTATCATTTCCTTCAGTACGGGCAATCTCAAGCTTTTTCTCCATGGTACGCAACCAATCATCAGCATCCAACGGGTCAACAGCCCGACTAAAACTGGGTGGATTGGTCCTCTGAAAATCTGACAGCTTTGAATGATGCCCATTCTGATTTCCATTCTATCCAACCATAGCTTGAACACTTCTCAATATTTCAATCAGATCATTGTTTCTTTTCTCTTCAAACATACGCAGAATTTGGTCGGTGGAGGGAGGATCACGCGGTGGAGGTGGTGGCTGAATGTACGGCTTGGGAGAATGTCCTGCCTGTTGTGCGGAACGACGAACAGGAGTTCCCTCACGAACGTTGCTACTGCTGCCTCCTCATGTCATCCTATTGTGAATTTTCCCAAGACAACACAATCGAGATGAGAAATACCCAAAAATAAAATTGGGGAAAAGCCAGCGATAAATCCCGAAAGAAAGCAGAAAAAGCGACAAATACGGCGAATAAAGTCTCAACATAATTATACATAGACTTATACATGAAAAGTAAACAACATGACTGGTTCACTACTCTCGTACAGGCAACGAAACATCATGACTACATCCATACATCAACCAGACAGCTACGAATACTCAAAGATACTACTGCTCTGCTGGTGCTGCGGCGTCCTCCCCTGAAGTGGTCTCGGATCCCGAACTGACGTGGTTAATGGAAACCTCCGGGTTAAAGGTAACACGACGGCACTACCTCGAGGGCTCTCCCTCAGGGGCAGGGGTAGGATGAAGCATCGGGGCTACAGGGGTAGCGAGAAGTGAAACCCATTCGGCAGAAGTACTGAGAGGGTTCGCAGCCGAGACGCCCGTGCTACTCGGGGGAGTAACTGGCGAAATAGGGGAGCTAGAACTGACTGGGACATAAGGTGTAAATCCTAGTGAAGACGGAGTAGTGGCGGATCTACCAGTGACCAAAGTAGTGGCTAAAGTAGTATGAGTACGAGTCAGCTCTCGAGCCACCTCATGGATCATGAGATAGCTAGCCGTGATATAATGAGCAAGGTGGCTAGCAACGCTATCAGACTCCGGATCAATGAGAGGGAAACGGACACGACCGTTGTCGTGCAGAGATGGGTAGTAGTAAAAACCTGGGTGGTTCTGCATTCGGACCTCGTTGTAACGAAGCTCGACAAGGACCTCGAATGCAGCAAACTGGACAGCCTGAGAAGCGATGGAAGCATAACCGCTTCGAGAAGTACGAGTGTAAGAGCTGGAATCGGAACTAGTGCGCAGAGTGACCACTGCGTGATACTCATATACTGAATCAACTAGATGCTCCCGGTACACACGGTAGACTGGGTCGTCTCTGAGAGGATACAGCCGACGCCACACGTTGCGAGGAGGTGCGGTGACGTGTACGGCATCAGCTGCAACTGGCATGGATACGGCACCGGAGCCATCTACACCCACAACCATTAGTAGGTTAGCATATATATATATATATAGATAGATATATATATATATATATATACCGAATGCATGCAACTCAATAATCAGCACAAATTACTACCGACACTCAAAAAAACTCGTATGTAGCGCGTCGTAGCATAGCGTGGCCTACAGTCAGCGTGACTCTGATACCAAGCATTGTGGCACCCCGGCTCAGAGCGACCGGTTTACCATACATTGCCAGCCCAGAGACCATGTCTTTTGGCAACGCACAACATCTTGGTACAGAATAACAACTGCTTTATTGATGCTAGCGGAACAGAGTTACATTACAACAGCTGTCGAGGCCAAGCGGCACACTCGGTGCGGCTGAACAATATGTACATTATTTAGTGAACATAAATGGGCCTCGATCCGAACAACTACGTGGCAGCAGAATAACGTCGTGGCGGAAGCTCCATATCACAGGGACACCGACGTGGACATGATCTAGACTCGGACAACGCTCTCCTCCAATGATACTTTCCTGAAAGCTGGCATGACATGCCAGGTAAGTACATTGAATGTACTTGCAAGCTCACAACAGGCATCATCATAATGACAAAAAATATCATGATATTTAACCAATTATAAAAATGCAACACTATATGCCAACATGTTGTGATCATGCTCGAACGTCCCTCAGGACAGCTTACCAACCGTGATCATCTCTGGATCACAAACACTCCACCAAAGTGGTCAGATCACAAACACACCACCAAAGTGGTTAGATCACAAACATACCACCAAAGTGGTCAGATCACAAACACACCACCAAAGTGGTCAGAATACACCACCAAAGTGGTCTTTCTCAAGAACAACTGGTGATCCTTACGAGATCACAACCAGGACCATCATTTGGTCCCAAATGCCTCGATGGCCTTGCTGCCATCCATGAACAATGCAAAGTTCATCGCTTAGTGTGCAATTTTTATTAAATGTTAACTCATGGTGGGACCTACTACGAGGTGTCCGTAACCGTGGACTCGGCTATCGATAGATTACACACTCTGCAAAGGTAGCACACTGTACCCACACCACGGAACCCATGGCCTCGCACTCCCATTCGGGTCGACCAACGGCATTCTGACAAAACCCCTCCATTGCCACAGCACTCTCCCGGCCACTCCGACCCAAATCCCCCAACGGGCTGGTTCTGGGTGGCCCCGTGTCTACCAAAGACACCCCGACCACCGTCGTGGTCAAAACACTCCCACTCGGGGACTCGCTACCATAATCTCATCAACGAGCACACAAGATTATGTCTGCTCACTGGGCCAGGGCAAGCACGACATAACCTTCCCTAGATGGAGGCACCCACCAGAAGCCGTGTCAATGGACCGAATCAAGGCCTTCCCACAAAGGCAAATGTGGTTGCACTGGAAAGAAACTTGATTCAATGGCACCATGACCCAGTCAACGGTATATTCAAGTTGAGTTATATTCAGGTTTAACTTAAAAAATATGATCGGCGTCATAGCATGCCATGAAATGCAAAATAACACATGCATCATATAATGATAAAAATGATCGATGTCATCCTTATACACACCAAGCATATCGTCAACAACTCAACTTACTCTACTTGCTCAAATGACTCACAACTTAACCAAAATATTTTGCGACAAGTTTTATTAACTTCTTACGCAAGAAAGTAACTTTGATAAATTTCTCATATGCTTGTCAAAAAGATTTCATTATCAACAAATCTTACTTTCTTTATCACTAAGTTGGGTTCAAACATTATGTAAGATAAATAATATGATTAAACAACTATTTAACAGAACATTTTTGAACAACTTTTTATCAATCTAAGCGGGCAAAAACATAGCTTTAAATAATTGCTAACATACATAACAAAATTATTTCTAACATCACCTCAAATAAATCTTAACTTGCTTTATCCACTAAACTAGTTTCAACCATTATGTAACTCAAGCATAACTACTAACCAATATTTAGCAGAATATAAATAACTCCATACTCATTTAAATGCATGGATTAATCCTTTCATTCAAGTAAGAAAATCACAAATATTGAAATGGCACCATGAAAATGTTGTTGTGGCTTGCCTTAGTGCAGATGGGGTTCACAAGCCTCCTGGTGTTCCTCAAGACAAGCTTCACCTTCTGAAAATAGTTTTAAACACAAAAAGAAAATATCAAGAACACTTCTGAAAATCTCCACAAATTCTAGACAGCTCAGAAAAATCTCATCTTTGGTGAGCTGCTAGATTTCTTATCAAAGAACACAATGCAAAAAGAATCAATTCATTTGGACTTATGGCTGAAGAGTTATGACTGTTTGAAGTGTTCTGTAAATTCAAATGAATTTGTAATAGACTGGGGGGTGACGTCGAAGGCGTAAAGCCCAGGGGCGCCACCACTCGTACCGCTTCGCGCGCGTACTGAGTGGCTGACTAGCGGGCCCCACTAGTCAGTTAGGGGAAAAGGGAGAGGGAAACAGAGGGGGCCGTGGCTTCGCCGGAGCTATCGCCGGCGACAAGGGCTCCTTGGCCCAAATGAGAGGGAGGGATGGCAAGAGGGGGTTGAGGCGCACCTACCCGTACATGTAGCGTAGCTAGGGGCGGTCGGACGGCGTCGGAATCAATCTTGCAAGCAGAGGCAGAACATGGAGGTCGCCGGAGTTGAGGAAGACGGCGAGCAGAGGCCACTCCAGGGGCTCCAAGCGGGCGAGACGCCCTCACTGGAGGGAGGCGGAGGTCCTGGAGGGGTCGCCCAGGCCTGGGAGGGGGTGGAGCTACCGCAGCGACCAGAGGGGATCGCCGGCGAGCTCAAGCTCGGGGACGGCGGCTCAAGGCCTGCCCAGTCGGGCTCCGGCTTCCTACTCGATCGTGGGGTGTGTGTGAGTGTTGGCTGGTGCTCGAGGAGGCTGGGGAGGGCTCTATATATAGGCGAGCGGCGAGGGTGCTTCGGGCTCCGCCGGTGGACACCTGTTCATGGTGCCCGATGACGAGTGGCGTCAAAGAGAGGGCCAGAAGGCGACGGAGGTCACGCGCCCACTGTGGGCGGGCGGAGACGAGCACATGATCAAGGGGTTGGCGATGAACACAGTGCGCTCCGCACTGTTGGGCTGGCAGGACCTTACCCATGCTCGCTGCGGCGAGCTCTAGCGTCGGCGAGCGCCAGGGAGGAGTTAAGAGCATTGAGACGATGATGGTGGCGAGGTTTGGCATGGTTGGGCAGGCGGGGAAGCGAGCACGCGAGCAACAGAGGCTCGGGCGCGTCGCAGAGCATGTCGGCTGCATGCCAGCACGCCTCGACGAACGCGGTCACCGCGTGAACTATGACATCAGGTCGATCTAATCATAAACTCAATGTCTGGCGTGTGGTTCGTGGTAGTTTTGAGTGTTACCACGATTTGGTTTGGATCCAGGTGCAGTAGGGAAGTTTTCACACACCAAGTAAGTTTCTGGTTAGTAACTTTGTGATGTTACTGTGGTCAAATGGCTTGGAGTTTGAAGCTGTGCTTTGGAGGCTAGCGATAAGTTACTAAGGTAAGGATGCACAAGAAATTGCAGGTCTAATGGAGCAAGTAAAATGGTAGTTGCTGTAGAAACCACCATTTCTGTCCAGAATAGAAAAGATTTTCTGTAGCAAAAATATTCCAAAAGGTGATGAAATATTTTTGCTCAGGAAGGTGCACTAGGGTTCACAGAATATTTGTGAATTATCTCAGATTTTTCTGAGCCATAAAAATTGGGGTTGCTTTGAAGCAAACAGATCTGGCTTAGGGTTTTAGAGAGAAAATGAATATTTTTCTTTTTAGAAAATATTCCAAAGATTATTTTTGGGGTGGGTCAGAAGTGAAATAATGATTTAGGAGGGAAGTGAAGCACTTGGGTGAAAGCCAAGGATGCCCAAGTGTTAAAGTCCATATGAAAAGATTCAGAAACCCCAAGTTTCAAAAAAATTCAAATGAAAAATCAAGCAAATAAGAAGGGGCAAAACCCAGGCTGTCACACATAATGAGAATAATCATCCAAAATCACCAAGTAGTATAGATAGCCCGTGTTACTCGCAATGGGAGACGTCCAAACATCGCTATGAAGCAATTGAAATGGAAAAGTGGAGACTGCAATAGATGCACTAAAGGGAAGACGAACGTGCTTGCCTAAGCGACATGCCTCACAAGAGTGCTCGTCGAGCTTGTTACATGAGAAAGAGAAACTCCTGAGAATTTGACGTAACGTGGTGGGGTTGGGGTGGCCCAAGCGAGCATGCCAGAGGTCAACGGCGGCAGGAAGGGCGACTGGTGTGGAGGTGGAGGCGCCGGCGTGCACGGGGTAGAGCTAATCGGGACTGTCACATCGGTGAAGGATCATCCGGGTACAGGCGTCTTTCACAGAAAAGCCAACATCGTCAAATTTAACAGTAAGTGGGTTCTCACGACTAAGACGACGAACGGAAACTAGGTTGGTGACTAATTCAGGTAAAACAAGAACATTAGACATAGTAATGGGTGTGTAAGTGGAGGGAAAACTAGTGCTACCGATATGAGTAATAGGTAAGGAGGAGTCATTGCCGACGGTGATACGAGTGGGTGTGCAAACAGGAGTGGAGGAAGTTAGGTTACCGGGATGAGCTGTCATGTGCGTAGTAGCACCTGAGTCCATGTACCAGTCGCCTCCACCGACAGAGCTACTCGGCGACGACGCGGACTACTGGGCGGTGAGGAGGGTGGGGTCCCATGACATAGGTACCGGCGGCGGAGGGAGGCCCTCGTAGGGCAGCGCCGGGGCGGGCGGGCCATAACCACCGAGGGAAGCCGGCGGCGGGAGGCCCCCATAGGGCGGCGTCGGGACGAGTGGACCATAACCGCCGATGGGCAGCGGCGCAAGGAGCACGCCAATGAATGCCTGGTGGCCTACGAGGAGAGCCTGCGGGTAGTGCGGTGCCCCCCGGTGCCCTGGGCCGTCTGCTGCCCCCCTCCTCCTTGCAGCAGCTGCTGGGGAGGCGTGGGTGGCGGCAACGGGTAACACCAGCCCGGAGAATTCATCGACGGGGTGGGCGAAGCATGGCCGCCAGCCATTGGCGAGGCCGGCTGCATGTGGGTGAAAGGATCCGACGCGTCTGCGTACATGTAGCCGAAGAGAGATGATGCGGTAGAAGACATTGTAGCGGCGGTGGCAGCGTCTGGGGGAGGAGTCACGGCGGCACATGGTGGGGATGGGCGGCAGCGCAGTCCAACGGCGGCGGCTAGAGAAGACGGGGTTGGCACGGCTGCAAGAGGGCAGCAACGATGGGGATGAGCCGTGGCGGCGGCACGGACCAGCGGCGGTGGTGGGAGGATAGAGAGCGGCGGCGGCGGCGATGCACAGAGGAGAGGACCTGTGGCAGCGGGGGCAAGGACCTGCGGCGGCGGCGGCGATTGCAGCGGAATGCGGCGGCAGCCGGCGCCCGGAGAGAACCGGCGGCGGGTGGAGGGAGCGGTGGCGGTGGCGGCGCGATGGAGGCGCAGCGGCGGCTAGCTAGGGTTAGGATCGACTTGCGATTGATACTATGTAGAGAGATGTTTTGCAATACAATAATCGTTGTATGGATGAGGTGCTGGTGCACGTATATATAAGTATAGGGTAGGCCTCAACCTCAACTATACACAACTAGGAGGTGGGCCACAACACGTAATACATGCAACACAAAGTACCACTCAACAAAGTGAGTCTCCCACAAGCTTGGGGGAGGCTTTTCCAATTACTTAATGCTTTGCCGGATCATCCTCTCAGGAAAAATGAAATACTTGATATCTTTTATAATGGACTAACCGATGCTTCCAGAGACCACCTAGATAGTTGTGCTAGTTGTGTTTTCAGGGAAAGATCTGTTGAACAAGCTAAATTGCTATTGAATAATATATTGAGTAATGATAATGATTGACACTTCTTGAACCAACTCCTAAGCCAACTCCGAAGAAAAGGGGTATTCTATTTCTCAGTCCTGAAGATATGCAAGAGGCAAAGAAATCTATGAAAGAAAAGGGTATTAAAGCTGAAGATGTTAAGAATTTACCACCTATAGAAGAAATACATGGTCTTAATAACCCGACACAGGTAGTAAAGGTAAATTCTCTCTATAGATTTGATGAAGGTGATATTCCTCGTAATAAGTCTGCTAGCCAATGCTTGGATGAGTTCGATAATTATATTGTTAAACAAGAAAACTTCAATGCTTATGTTGGTAGGCAATTGAAACGTAATGCTTATATGGTTGAACACTTGAGTGATTATATGTCCAGAGTTAAAGGTGACCTTAAACTTCTTAGTAAACATGCTTATATGGTTACCACTCAAGTAGAACACGTGCTTAAAGTACAAGATGATTTGCTCAATGAATTAAATAATGAGAAAGATGATAATGTTGTTAGAGTTAGAGTTGTGACTAGAGGGGGAAAATGGCTCAGGAACCTTTGTATCCCGAGGGCCACCCTAAGAGAGTTGAGCAAGATTCTCAGAGAACTAATGTTGATGCACCTAGTCCTTCTAAGAAGACGAAAAAGAAAAATGGCAGGACTTTGCATGCTTCTAGTGAAACTATTGTTGACACACCTGAGAATACCAATGATATTTCTATTTCTGATGCTGAAACACAATCTGGTAATGAACATGAACCTAGCGATAATGCTAATGATGATGTTCATATAAATGCTCAACCTGGCAATAACAATGCTGTACAGATTAAACCTGCTGTCGATCTTGATAACCCACAATCAAAGAATCAATGTTATGATAAGAGAGACTTCGTTGCCAGGAAGCACGGTAAATAAAGAGAACCATGGGTTCAGAAACCCATGCCTTTTCCTCCTAAACCATCCAAGAAAAAGGATGATGAGGATTTTGAGCGCTTTGCAAAAATGATTAGACCTATCTTTTCGCATATGCGTTTGACTAATATGCTTAAAATGAATCCTTATGCTAAGTATATGAAAGATATTGTTACAAATAAAAGAAAGATACTGGAAGATGAAATTTCCACCATGCTTGCCAATTATACCTTTAAAGGTGGAATACCTAAGAAACTAGGAGATCCAGGAGTACCAACTATACCATGCTCCATTAAAAGAAACTATGTTAAAACTGCTTTATGTGATCTTGGAGATGGTGTTAGTGTTATGCCTCTCTCTTTATATCGTAGACTTGATTTAAATAAGTTGACACCTACTGAAATATCTTGAAAATGGTCGATAAATCAACTGATATACCTATCGGTATTTGTGCGGATGTGCCTATTGTGGTTGCAAACGTAACTATTTTAACGCACTTTATTATTCTTGATATTCCTGAGGACGATAGTATGTCTATTATCCTTGGTAGACCCTTTTTGAATACTGCAGGGAATGTTATTGATTGCAATAAAGGCAATGTCACTTTTCATGTTAATGGTAATGAGCATACGGTACACTTTTCGAGGAAACAACCTCAAGTCAACAGTATCAATTCTATTGGAAAATTTTCAATGATTACTATTGGAGGTTTCGAATTCCCTCTTCCTACTTTCAAGAAGAAATATTATATTCTTATTGTTGGGGACATGCATATCCCCGTCAAGGTAACCAAGTGTTATTCAAAAATTCTCCAGTTTCATGTTATTTGGAAAGAGTTTGTTAACAAGACTTGATCAACCTTGTTAGTGGATTCCTTTTGATGAGCATGAGATAGATGGAGTTATAAAGCACAACTCTATGTACCCTCCTTTTACTTTCTGTTATTTAGATTAAATAAAGCAAAAATAATAATTTCTGTCTGTTTTCTGAATTATCCTTGCAATAAAAATACCCCAAAAATAAAAGTTCTCCAAATGTCCTGAAAGTGAAATATGATTTTCTGTAGAATATTTAAGAATTACTAGCACTGAGAACACACTAGGGGCCCCACCATTTGGCCATGAGGGTGCAGGGCGCGCCCCCTGAAGGAAATATGCCCTAGAGGCAATAATAAAGTTATTATTTATTTCCTTATCTCACGATAAATGTTTATTATTCATGCTAGAATTGTATTAACCGGAAACATAATACATGTGTGAATACATAGACAAACATAGTGTCACTAGTATGCCTCTACTTAACTAGCTCATTGATCAAAGATGGTTAAGTTTCCTAACCATAGACATGAGTTGTTATTTTATCAATCAGATCACATCATTCGGAGAATGATGTGATTGACTTGAACTATTCCGTTAGCTTAGCACTTGATCATTTTTGTTTACTACTATTGCTTTCTTCCTGACATATACATGTTCTTATGACTATGAGATTATGCAACTCCCGAATACCGGAGGAACACTTTGTGTGCTACCAAACGTCACTATGTAACTGGGTGATTATAAAGGTGCTCTACATGTGTCTCCGATGGTACTTGTTGAGTTGGCATAGATCAAGATTAGGATTTGTCACTCCGATTGTCGGAGAGGTATCTCTGGGCCCTCTCGGTAATGCACATCACCATAAGCCTTGCAAGCAATGCTACTAATGAGTTAGTTGCGGGATAGTGCATTACAAAACGAGTAAAAAGACTTGCCTGTAACGAGATTGAACTAGGTATTGGGATACCGATGATCGAATCTTGGGCAAGTAACATACTGATGACAAAGAGAACAATGTATAGTGTTATGCGGTTTGATCGATAAAGATCTGTGTAGAATATGTAGGAACCAATATGAGCATCCAGGTTCCGCTATTGGTTATTGACTGGATACATGTCTCGGTCATGTCTACATAGTTCTCGTACCCGTAGGGTCCGCACGCTTAAAGTTTTGTGACGATCGGTTTTATGAGTTTATATGTGTTGATGTACCGAAGGTAGTTCAGAGTCCCGGATATGATCACGGACATGACGAGGAGTATCGAAATGGTCGAGACATAAAGATTGATATATTGGAAGCCTACATTTGGACATCGGAAGAGTTCCGGGTAAAATCGGGATTTTACCGGAGTACCGGAGGGGTTACCGGAACCCCCCGGGGGCTAATGGGCCTTGTTGGGCCGTAAGGGAAAGAGAGAGGGGCCGGCCTAGGGAAGGCAGCACGCCCCCTCCCCTTTGGTCCGAATTGGACTAGGAGAGGGGGGCGGCGCCCCCTTTCCTTCTCTTTCTTCCCCTTCCTTTCCCCCTCCTAGTAGGAGTAGGAAAGGGGGAATCCTACTCCTACTAGGAGGAGGATTCCTCCTCCTGGCGCACCAACAAGGGCCATTCGGCCTCCCCCTTGCTCCTTATATACAGGGGCAGGGGTGCACCTCTAGACACACAAGTTGATCGCAAAGATCTCTCCCTGTCATGTGCGGTGCCCCCTCCACCATAATCCACCTCGGTCATACTGTAGCGGTGCTTAGGCGAAGCCCTACTACGGTAGCTTCATCGACATCCTCACCACGCCGTCGTGCTAACGGAACTATTCCCCGAGATCTACTGGATCGTGAGTTCGCGGGACTTCACCGAGCTGAACGTGTGCTGAACGCGGAGGTGTCGTATGTTCGGTACTGAAGATCGGTCGATCATGAAGACATACGACTACATCAACCACGTTGTCATAACGCTTCTGCTTAATGGTCTATGAGGGTACGTGGACAACACTCTCCCCTATCGTTGCTATGCATCACCATGATCCTGCGTGTGCGTAGGAATTTTTTTGAAATTACTACATTCGCCAACAGTGGCATCAGAGCCAGGTTTTATGCGTAGATGTTTTATGCATGAGTAGAACACAAGTGAGTTGTGGGCGATACAAGTCATACTACTTACCAGCATGTCATACTTTGGTTCAGCGGTATTGTTGGATGAAGCGGCCCGGACCGACATTATGTGTACGCTTACGCGAGACTGGTTCTACCGACGTGCTTTGCACATAGGTGGCCGGTGGGTGTCAGTTTCTCCAACTTTAGTTGAACCGAGTGTGGCTACGCCCGGTCCTTGAGAAGGTTAAAACAACACTAACTTGACGAACTATCGTTGTGGTTTTGATGCGTAGGTAAGAACGGTTCTTGCTCAGCCCGTAGCAGCCATGTAAAACTTGCAACAACAAAGTAGAGGACGACTAACTTGTTTTTGCAGGGCATGTTGTGATGTGATATGGTCAAGACATGATGCTATATTTATTGTATGAGATGATCATGTTTTGTAACAGAGTTGTCGGCAACTGGCAGGAGTCATATGGTTGTCTCTTTATTGTATGCAATGGAATCGCCCTGTAATTGCTTTACTTTATCACTAAGCGATAGCGATAGTCGTAGAAGCAATAGTTGGCGAGACGACAACAATGCTATGATGGAGATCAAGGTGTCGCGTCGGTGACGATGGTGATCATGACGGTGCTTCGGAGATGGTGATCACAAGCACAAGATGATGATGGCCATATCATATCACTTATATTGATTGCATGTGATGTTTATCCTTTATGCATCTTATCTTGCCTTGATTGACGGTAGCATTATAAGATGATCCCTCACTAAATTTCAAGATAAAAGTGTTCTCCCTGAGTATGCTCCGTTGCCAAAGTTTGTCATGCCGAGACACCATGTGATGATCGGGTGTGATAAGCTCTACGTCCATCTACAACGGGTGCAAGCCAGTTTTGCACACATAGAATACTCGGGTTAAACTTGATGAGCCTAGCATATGAAGATATGGCCTTGGAACACTGAGACCGAAAGGTCGAGCGTGAATCATATAGTAGATATGATCAACATAGTAATGTTCACCATTGAAAACTACTCCATTTCTCGTGATGATCGGTTATGGTCTAGTTGATATGGATCACGTGATCACTTAGATGATTAGAGGGATGTCTATCTAAGTGGGAGTTCTTAAGTAATATAATTAATTGAACTCAAATTTATCATGAACTTAGTACCTGATAGTATTTTGCTTATCTATGTTGTTGTAGATAGATGTTCCGTGCTGTTGTTCCGCTGAATTTTAATGTGTTCCTTGAGAAAGCAAAGTTGAAAGATGATGGTAGCAATTACACGGACTGGGTCCGTAACTTGAGGATTATCCTCATTGTTGCACATAAGATTTACGTCCTGGAAGCACCGCTGGGTGCCAGGCCTGCTGATTATGCTGCTGATGACATTAAGAACGTCTGGCAGAGTAAAGCTGATGACTACTCGATAGTTCAGTGTGCCATGCTTTACGGCTTAGAACCAGGACTTCAACGACGTTTTGAACGTCATGGAGCATATGAGATGTTCCAGGAGTTGAAGTTAATATTTCAAGCAAATGCCCGGATTGAGAGATATGAAGTCTCCAATAAGTTCTATAGCTGCAAGATGGAGGAGAATAGTTCTAGCAGTGAGCATCTACTCAAAATGTCTAGGTATCATAATCACTTGACTCAACTGGGAGTTAATCTTCCTGTTGATAGTGTCATTGACAGAGTTCTTAAATCACTTCCACCAAGCTACAAAAGTTTCGTGATGAACTATAATATGCAAGCTACAAAAGTTGATGGTTAACAAAACCACCAGTTTCAAGAAAAAGGGTAAAGGGAAGAAGAAGGGGAACTTCAAGAAGAACGGCAAGCAAGTTGCTGCTCAAGAGAAGAAACCCAAGTCTGGCCCTAAGCCTGAGATTGAGTGCTTCTACTGCAAACAGTCTGGTCACTGGAAGCGGAATTGCCCCAAGTATTTGGCGGATAAGAAGGATGGCAAGGTGAACAAAGGTATATGTGATATACATGTTATTGATGTGTACCTTACCAGAGCTCACGGTAACACCTGGGTATTTGATACTGGTTCTGTTGCTAATATTTGCAACTCGAAACAGGGACTACGGATTAAGCGAAGACTGGCTAAGGACGAGGTGACGATGCGCGTGGGAAATGGTTCCAAAGTCGATGTGATCACCGTTGGCATGCTACCTCTACATCTACCATTGGGATTAGTTTTAGACCTAAATAATTGTTATTTGGTGCCAACATTGAGCATGAACATTATATCTAGATCTTGTTTGATGCGAGACAATTATTCATTTAAATCCGAGAATAATGGTTGTTCTATTTATATGAGCAATATCTTTTATGGTCATGCACCCTTAAAGAGTGGTCTATTTTTGTTGAATCTTGATAGTAGTGATACACATATTCATAATGTTGAAGCCAAAAGATGCAGAGTTGATAATGATAGTGCAACTTATTTGTGGCACTGCCGTTTGGGTCATATTGGTATAAAACGCATGAAGAAACTCCATACTGATGGACTTTTGGAATCACTTGGTACTTGCGAACCATGCCTTATGGGCAACATGACTAAGATGCCGTTCTCCGGAACAATGGAGCGAGCAACAGATTTATTGGAGATCATACATACTGATGTATGTGGTCCAATGAATATTGAGGTTCGCGGCGGGTATCGTAATTTTCTCACCTTCACAGATGATTTGAGCAGATATGGGTACATCTACTTAATGAAACATAAGTCTGAAACATTTGAAAAGTTCAAAGAATTTCAGAGTGAAGTGGAAAATCATCGTAACAAGAAAATAAAGTTCCTACGATCTGATCGTGGAGGACAATATTTGAGTTACGAGTTTGGTCTACATTTGAAACAATGTGGAATAGTTTCGTAACTCACGCCACCCGAAACACCACAGCGTAATGGTGTGTCCGAACATCGTAATCGTACTTTACTAGATATGGTGTGATCTATGATGTCTCTTACTGATTTACCGCTATCATTTTGGGGTTATTCTTTAGAGACTGCTGCATTCACGTTAAATAGGGAACCATCTGAATCCGTTGAGACGACGCCTTATGAACTATGGTTTGGCAAGAAACCGAAGTTGTCATTTCTTAAAGTTTGGGGCTGCGATGCTGATGTGAAAAAGCTTCAACCTGATAAGCTCGAACCCAAATCGGAGAAATGTGTCTTCATAGGATACCCAAAGGAAACTGTTGGGTATACCTTCTATCACAGATCCGAAGGCAAGACATTTTTTGCTAATAATGGATCATTTCTAGAGAAGGAGTTTCTCTCGAAAGAAGTGAGTGGGAGGAAAGTAGAACTTGGTGAGGTAACAATACCTGCTCCCTTATTGGAAAGTAGTTCATCACAGAAACCGATTCATGTGACACCTACACCAATTAGTGAGGAAGCTAATGATGATGATCATGAAACTTCAGATCAAGTTACTACCGAACCTCGTAGGTCAACCAGAGCAAGATCCGCACCAGAGTGGTACGGTAATCCAGGTCTGGAGGTCATGTTACTTGACCATGACGAACCTACGAACTATGAGGAAGCGATGATGATCCCAGAGTCCGCAAAATGGCTTGAGGCCATGAAATTTGAGATGGGATCCATGTATGAGAACAAAGTGTGGACTTTGTTGACTTTCCCGATGATCGGCAAGCCATTGAGAATAAATGGATCTTCAAGAAGAAGACTGACGCTGGCGGTAATGTTACTGTCTATAAAGCTCGACTTGTTGCGAAAGGTTTTCGACAAGTTCAAGGAGTTGACTATGATGAGACCTTCTCACCTGTAGCGATGCTTAAGTCCGTGCGAATCATGTTAGCTATTGCCGCATTTTATGATTATGAAATTTGGCAAATGGATGTAAAGACTGCATTCCTGAATGGATTTCTGGAAGAAGATTGTATATGATGCAACCTGAAGGTTTTATCGATCCAAAGGGTACTAACAAAGTGTGCAAGCTCCAGCGATCCATTTATGGACTGGTGCATGCCTCTCGGAGTTGGAATAAACGTTCTGATAGTGTGATCAAAGCATATGGTTTTATACAGACTTTTGGAGAAGCCTGTATTTACAAGAAAGTGAGTGGGAGCTCTGTAGCATTTCTTATATGTAGATGACATATTGTTGATTGGAAATGATATAGAATTTCTGGATAGCATAAAAGGATACTTGAATAAGTGTTTTTCAATGAAAGACCTCGGTGAAGCTGCTTATATATTGGGCATCAAGATCTATAGAGATAGATCAAGACGCTTAATTGGACTTTCACAAAGCACATACCTTGATAAAGTTTTGAAGAAGTTCAAAATGGATCAAGCTAAGAAAGGGTTCTTGCATGTGTTACAAGGTGTGAAGTTGAGAAAGACTCAATGCTCGACTACTGCAGAAGATAGAGAGAAAATGAAAAGTGTTCCCTATGATTCAGCCATAGGCTTTATCATGTATGCAATGCTGTGTACCAGACCTGATGTGTGCCTTGCCATTATTCTAGCAGGGAGGTACCAAAGTAATCCAGGAGTAGATCACTAGACATCGGTCAAGAACATCCTGAAGTACCTGAAAAGGACAAGGATATGTTTCTCGTTCATGGAGGTGACAAAGAGCTCATCGTAAATGGTTACGTTGATGCAAGCTTTGACACTGATCTGTATGATTCTAAATCGCAAACCGGATACGTGTTTATATTGAATGGTGGAGCTGTCAGTTGGAGCAGTTCTAAACAGAGCGTCGTGGAGGGATCTACATGTGAAGCGGAGTACATTGCTACTTCGGAAGCAGTGAATGAAGGAGTCTGGATGAAGGAGTTCATGTTTGATCTAGGTGTCATACCTAGTGCATCGGGTCCAATGAAAATCTTTTGTGACAATACTGGTGCAATTGCCTTGGCAAAGGAATCCAGATTTCACAAGAGAACCAAGCACATCAAGAGACGCTTCAACTCTATTTGGGATCAAGTCCAGGTGGGAGATATAGAGATTTGTAATATACATACGGATCTGAATGTTGCAGACCCATTGACTAAGCCTCCTCCATGAATAAAACATGATCAGCACCAAGGCTCCATGGGTGTTAGAATCATTACTGTGTAATCTAGATTATTGACTCTAGTGCAAGTGGGAGAATGAAGGAAATATGCCCTAGAGGCAATAAGAAAGTTATTATTTATTTCCTTATTTCATGATAAATGTTTATTATTCATGCTAGAATTGTATTAACTGGAAACATAATACATGTGTGAATACATAGACAAACATAATGTCACTAGTATGCCTCTACTTAACTAGCTCATTGATCAAAGATGGTTAAGTTTCCTAACCATAGACATGAGTTGTTATTTGATCAATGGGATCACATCATTAGGAGAATGATGTGATTGACTTGACCCATTCTGTTAGCTTAGCACTTGATCATTTTTGTTTACTATTATTGCTTTCTTCATGACTTATACATGTTCTTATGACTATGAGATTATGCAACTCCCGAATACCGGAGGAACACTTTGTGTGCTACCAAACGTCACTACGTAACTGGGTGATTATAAAGGTGCTCTACATGTGTCTCCGATGGTACTTGTTGAGTTGGCATAGATCAAGATTAGGATTTGTCACTCCGATTGTCGGAGAGGTATCTCTGGGCCCTCTCGGTAATGCACATCACCATAAGCCTTGCAAGCAATGCTACTAATGAGTTAGCTGCGGGATAGTGCATTACAAAACGAGTAAAAAGACTTGCCTGTAACGAGATTGAACTAGGTATTGGGATACCGACGATCGAATCTCGGGCAAGTAACATACTGATGACAAAGAGAACAATGTATAGTGTTATGCGGTTTGACCGATAAAGAACTTCGTAGAATATGTAGGAACCAATATGAGCATCCAGGTTCCGCTATTGGTTATTGACCGGAGACATGTTTTAGTCATGTCTACATAATTCTCGAACCTGTAGGGTCCGCACGCTTAAAGTTTTGTGACGATCGGTTTTATGAGTCTATATGTTTTGATGCACCAAAGGTAGTTTGGAGTCCCGAATGTGATCACGGACATGACGAGGAATCTCGAAATGGTTGAGACATAAAGATTGATATATTGGAAGCCTACATTTGGACACCAGAAGAGTTCCGGGTAAAATCAGGATTTTACCGGAGTACCGGAGGGGTTACCGGAACCCCCCGGTGGCTAATGGGCCTTATTGGGCCATGAGGGAAAGAGAGAGGGGCCGGCCTAGGGCAGGCAGCGCACCCCCTCCCCTCTGGTCCGAATTGGACTAGGAGAGGGGGGGGGGCGGCGGCGCCCCCTTTCCTTCTCTTTCTTCCCCTTCCTTTCCCCTCCTAGTAGGTGTAGGAAAGGGGGA
Organism: Triticum monococcum; assembly: GCA_034509565.1. Lineage (NCBI taxonomy): Eukaryota > Viridiplantae > Streptophyta > Magnoliopsida > Poales > Poaceae > Triticum > Triticum monococcum. Next base: position 86,278,692 of record CM067845.1, on the reverse strand, counting down.
ATCCTACTCCTACTAGGAGGAGGATTCCTCCTCCTGGCGCACCAACAAGGGCCGGCCGGCCTCCCCCTTGCTCCTTTATATACAGGGGCAGGGGGCACCTCTAGACACACAAGTTGATCACAAAGATCTCTCCCAACCGTGTGCGGTGCCTCCCCTCTACCATATTCCACCTCGGTCATACTGTAGCAGTGCTTAGGCAAAGCCCTGACACGGTAGCTTCATCAACATCGTCACCACACTGTCGTGCTGGCGGAACTCTTGCCCGAGCTCTACTGGATCATGATTTCGTGGGACATCACCGAGCTGAACGTGTGCTGAATGCGGAGGTGTCGTACGTTCGGTACTGAAGATCGGTCGATCGTGAAGACGTATGACTACATCAACTGCGTTGTCATAACGCTTCCGCTTAACTGTCTATGAGGGTACGTGGACGACACTCTCCCCTCTCATTGCTGTGCATCACCATGACCTTGCGTGTGCGTATGAATTTTTTTGAAATTACTATGTTCCCCAACACCCCCTGCCCCGTGGACCCCACGTGGACCTCCTCCACTTATTCCAGCACACACTCATTTCGTCTTCCTCCAGAAAAAAATCCTCCCATAGCTCAAACCCGTGTGCTAGCTCATCTTGCTACCATTTTCGATATCCTTGCTCAAAGCTCCATTACCAAAACTATTTGGGGAGATTGTTCTTCTGTATGTGACTCCTCCAATGGTGCAATTAGTTTTTGTTCTAGTGCTTTATTTATTGCAAATTTTTGTTGCTAAGGTGACCCTATTCTTGAGCTTGCATGTCAAATTTTATGGTCCAAAGTAGTTTTAATGCATGATATGGCCTCTAGGCACTTGTAGGAGTAGTTGCTATCGATTTTGTTGAGTTTGGTTCACTTTTATTTTGAGTCACTAAAAATTTCAGAAATTTCCAGAGGGAGAAAATGTTGAAGAGATTGTTGAGAGGCTCTTCGAGCCGAAGCTTGAAGGATAAACAGAATGAGGAGAATAAAAAGCCCAAATACAATCTTCCTCGCACTGCGGAGGTTCGGCCTTGCGAATGGCCTTGTGATGAGTTCTTGAGAACCGTCGGAATTTACGATGATTTTTATTATTTGGCTGAGAATGCAGGCCTCACCGACTTCCTCCACGACCAGCGCGAACAATATCTCCTACTCACTAATATTTGCATGCAATTTTTTTAGTTCCATGCTAAGAAATCACCACCTTCAGTGGAGTTTCACTTATATGATGAGGTTAAGGAGATGTCACTCCATGATTTTTGTTGGGTCTGCAAGGTACCCTTTGAGGGCAGCATCGAGGACCAACATCGTAGTGATGTGGATGGGTTTATTGATAGAATTGTTGTAGGAGAAACTAGAAAAGTTTCCGATGCAAGAATTACCAATATACATTTTCCCGTTCTATGTTACTTTGCGATATTTGCTAGTAGATGCTTAATTGGTCGCGAGAACAGTGGAAATCTTAGTGCTCTGGATATTGTCATTTTGTGCCATGTTTTGTTCCATGATACAACTTTCAGCTTAGGCGCTATTGTTGCTAAACGATTGAGCCTGAACCGTACAAAGGGCCCCATCTTCGGAGGCATCTTTGCCTCACGCCTTGCTGAACACTTTGAGATGCATATTAGGCATTATGAGAAAGAGGAAAAGTTGCTGCCCCCTATTTTTCTAGATTATAAGAGTATGGTAGCACATGATTTTATTGTTAAAAATAAGAAGAAGATGCTTAAGTATAACTTGATATTTGACAAAACTCACAGTGAGATTATTACCTTGCTTGCACCCTCTTTGTTTAACATACTTTCAGGAATGTACCTCATCTTACCTGAGGCCATTTATGCATACCGGAGGCTGACACAAGTCCCAGAGCCTGAACCTGAGCCACCACTTGACCCTTATCGACAATCTGTTTATCAGTGGGATCCGAGGGAGATCGCCAACCAGTGGCACCCTGAGGACCCTCCTCAGTACACTGGAGAGAGTAGCTTCGATTAGTGGCCATAGACCAACTTAGGCCAAAAGCTTAAGCCTGGGGGAGTACGTATTTCTCACTGACATTACATCCATGTTCACGCACTCATGCCAGTTGTCGGTGCTCATACTTTTTCATTGTATCATCCATGCTAGTTTATTTTATTTTCTAAGCCTTTTTCTTGTGTGTTTGAAAAACCTTAAGAAAAACAAAAAAATAGTTGTAGCTTTTAGCTAGTTTACTTTCCATGTCTATAGTAGTAGTAACTAAAAGAAAACCCAAAAAGATTTCTCATTCTTATTTTTCTTGTTGGGAGATCTCCTGTGCAAATAGTTTTATTTCTTTTCTTATTCTTTGGTGGTCGAGAGGGGAAGACCATGATGAAAATGTTGAGTGGCTCTCATATGCATTATTGTTGATTCAACCAAGAGCCCATATTACCTTGTCTTCTCCCTTGTATTAAATGCTTGCAGATTCCATGTTAGTCCAATGCACATGCACTATTATTATTATCCACACCGTTCGGTCGTGCAAGTGAAAGGCAATAATGACGATATATGATGGACTGATTGAGATGAGAGAAGCTAGGATGAACTCGACCTATCTTGTTTTTGTAAATATGATTAGTTCATCGTTCCTGATTTAGCCTCTTACGAGTGAAACATGATTGCAATGACAATTAGAGATTATAGTTGCCCATGCCATGTTTAATTAGCTAGGAGTTTATAATGGTTTACCTTGTGTGCCAACATGCTATTAAAATGGTTGTGATGTGGTATGATAGGGTGGTATCCTCCTTTGAATGATTCGAGTGGCTTGACTTGGCACATGTTCACGCATGTAGTTGAAACAAAATCAACATAGCGTCCATGATATTTATGTTCATGGTGATTTATATCCTACTCATGCTTGCATTCATTGTTGATTAGTCTTAATGCATGTTCATGAATGTTGTTGCTCTCTAGTTGGTCGTTTCCTAGTCTCTTTCTAGCCTTCACTTGTACTAAGCGGGAATACTGCTTGTGCATCCACTTCCATAAACCCCCAAAGTTATTTCACATGAGTCCACCATACCTTCCTATAAGCGGTATCTACCTGCCATTCCAAGTAAATTTGTATGTGCCAAACTCTAAACCTTCAAATGAAATTCTGTTTTGTATGCTCGAATAGCTCATGTATCAACTAGGGATGTCTATATGTTCCATGCTAGGAGGGTTATCCTCACGATGAGTGGACTCCGCTCATCACTCACGAGAAAATGGCTGGTAACTGGGATGCCCAGTCCCATGCTCAAATCAAAATAATTGCAAACAAAACTCCCCCGGGATTGTTGTTAGTTGGAGGCACCCGTTGTTTCGGACAAGCCATGGATTGATGTTTGTTGGTGGTGGGAGAGTATAAACTTTACCATTTTGTTTGGGAACCACCTATAATGTGTGTATCATGTAAGATATCGAGATCTCTTGGTTGTTATGTTGATAATGAAAGTATACCACTCAAATTATTATTTATCTCTGTTTCAAAAATTGCGCCTTTGCACCTCTGCAAATCCCTGCTTCCCTCTGTGAAGGGACTATCTATTTACTTATGTGTTGAGTCATCATCCTCTTATTAAAAAGCACCAGTTGGAGAGCACCTCTGTCATTCACATGCATTGCTATTAATTTACATTGAGTATGACTGTGACTCGATCTCTTTTACCATGAATTACAATGTCTAGTCAGTCCTTGATCTTCAGGGGTGCTCTGCATTTATGTTTTTTGCGGTCTCAGTGAGGGCTAGCGAGATACCATCTTGTTATGTCATTTTATGATTGTTTTGAGAAAGTGTTTTCATTCGAGATTTATTATTATTGCTCGCTAGTTGATTATGCCATTGATATGAGCAAACATGAGACCTAAATGTTATTGTGAACATGGTTAGTTCATAATCTTTGCTGAAAACTTAAATGCTGGCTTTACATATTTGCAACAAAAAGATCAAACAGAGTTTGTAAAAGTTTTTCTTTATCACTTTCAGTTTGTCAACTGAATTGCTTGAGGACAAGCAAAGGTTTAAGCTTGGGGGAGTTGATACGTCTCCAACGTATCTACTTTTCCAAACACTTTTGCCCTTGTTTTGGACTCTAACTTCATGATTTGAATGGAAATAACCCGGACTGACGCTGTTTTCAGCAGAATTGCCATGGTGTTATTTTTGTGCAGAAATAAAAGTTCTTGGAATGACCTGAAAAATCCACGGAGACGCATTTTGGAATTAATAAAAAATACTGGCGAAAGAATCAGAATAAGGGGCCCCCTGCCTCGTGGGCCTCCTGAGACTCCACCGACGTCAACTCCAACTCTATATATTCACGTTCAGGGAGAGAAAAAAAATCAGAGAGAAGGATTCATCGCATTTTACGACACCGAGCCGCCGCCAAGCCCTAATCTTCATCGGGAGGGTTGATCTGGAGTCCGTTCGGGGCTCTGGAGAGGGGAATCCGTTGCCATCGTCATCATCAACCTTCCCCCATCACCAATTTCATGATGCTCTCCGTCGTGTGTGAGTAATCCCATCATAGGCTTGCTGGACGATGATGGGTTGGATGAGATTTACCATGTAATCGAGTTAGTTTTGTTAGGGTTTGATTCCTAGTATCCATTATGTTCTAAGATTGATGTTTCTATGACTTTGCTATGCTTAATGCTTGTCACTAGGGCCCGAGTGCCATGATTTCAGATCTGAACCTATTATGTTTTCATGAATATATGTGAGTTCTTGATCCTATCTTGCAAGTCAATAGTCACCTACTATGTGTTATGATTTGGTAACCCCAAAGTGACAATAATTGGGACCGGTCCCGGCGATGACCGTAGTTTGAGGAGTTCATGTATTCACTGAGTGTTAATTGTTTGGTCTGGTACTCTATTAAAAGGAGGCATTAGTATCCCTTAGTTACCAATAGGACCCCGCTGCCACGGGAGGGTAGGACAAAAGATGTCATGCAAGTTCTTTTCCATAAGCACGTATGACTATATTCGGAATACATGCCTACATTACATTGATGAACTGGAGCTAGTTCTGTTTCACCCTATGTTATAACTGTTGCATGAGGAATCACATCCGACATAAATATCCATCATTGATCCATTGCCTACGAGCTTTTCACATATTGATCTTTGCTTAGTTACTTTTCCGTTGCCACTGTTATGATTGCTACAAAAGCTACTACTGTTACTTTTGCCACTGTTACCGTTACTTCCATACTACTTTGCTACTAAATACTTTGCTATAGATATTAAGTCTTTCAGATGTGGTTGAATTGACAACTCAAATGCTAATACTTGAGAATATTCTTTGGCTCCCCTTGTGTCGAATCAATAAATTTGGGTTGAATACTCTACCCTCAAAAACTGTTGCGATCCCCTATACTTGTGGGTTATCAAGATTCTTGTGGTTGGAATGGAATATCTTGGTCTAAATAGACGAGTGATACGTCTCCAATGTATCTATATTTTTTGATTGGTCCATGCTATTATATTATCTATTTTGGATGTTAATGGGCTTTATTTTACAGTTTTATATCATTTTCGGGACTAACCTACTAATCCGAGGCCCAGCCCAAATTGCTGTTTTTTGCCTATTTTAGGGTTTCGAAGAAAAGGAATATCAAACGGAATGAAACCTTCGGGAACATGATCCAGGAGACTTGGAGTGGCCGTCAAGAAACAAGGGAGGAAGGCACGAGGCAGGGGGCGCGCCTACCCCCCTAGGCACGCCCTCCACCCTCGTGGGCCCTCCGTTGCTCCACCAACCTACTTCTTCCTCCTATATAAGTCCACGTACTGCCAAAACATCCAGGAGCACCACAAAAACCTAATTCCACTGCCGCAACCTTCTGTACTCGAGAGATCCCATCTCAGGGCCTTTTCCAGAGCTCCACCGGAGGGGGCATTGATCACGGAGGGCCTCTACATCAACTCCATGGCCTCTCCGGTGATGTGTGAGTAGTTTACTTCAGACCTTAGGGTCCATAGTTATTAGCTAGATGGCTTCTTCTCTCTCTTTGAATCTCAATACAAAGTTCTCCTCGTTTCTCTTGGAGATCTATTCGATGTAATCTTCTTTTGTGGTGTGTTTGTTGAGATCCGATGAATTGTGGGTTTATGATCTAGATCATCTATGAACAATATTTGATTCTCCCCCGAATTCTTTTATGTATGATTGGTTTATCTTTGCAACTCTCTTCGAATTATCAGTTTGGTTTGGCCTACTAGATTGATCTTTCTTGCCATGGGAGAAGTGCTTAGCTTTGGGTTCAGTCTTGCGGTGTTCGATCCCAGTGATAGAAAGTGAACCGATACGTATTGTATTGTTGCCATCGAGGACAAAAATATGGGGTTTATATCATATTGCATGAGTTTATCCCTCTACATCATGTCATCTTCCTTAAAGCATTACTATGTTCTTATGAACTTAATACTCTAGATGCATGCTGGATAGCTGTCGATGTGTGTAGTAATAGTAGTAGATGCAGAATCGTTTCGGTCTACTTGTCTCGGACGTGATGCCTATATACATGATCATACCTAGATATTCTCATGACTATGCTCAATTCTATCAATTGCTCGACAGTAATTTGTTCACCCACCGTAATACTTATGCTCTTGAGAGAAGCGTCTTGTGAAACCTATGGCCTCCAGGTCTATCTTCCATCATATTAATCTTCCAATACTTAGTTATTTCCTTTGCCATTTATTTTACTTTGCATCTTTATTTCTATTTATCATAAAAATACCTAAAATATTATCTTATCATATCTATCAGATCTTACTCTCGTAAGTGACCAAGAAGGGCTTGACAACCACTTTATCGCATTGGTTGCAAGGTTTTTATTTGTTTGTGTAGGTGCATGGAACTTGTGCATCATCTCCTACTGGATTGATACCTTGGTTCTCAAAAACTGAGGGAAATACTTGCGCTACTTTACTGCATCACCCTTTCCTCTTCAAGGGAAAACCAACGCAGTGCTTAAGAGGTAGCAAGAAGGATTTCTGGCGCTGTTGCCGGAGAGATTCGCGCCAAGCCAAGTCAAGTCAAGACATACGAAGTACCCATCACAAACTCTTATCCCTTGCATTACATTATTTGCCATTTGCCTCTCGTTTTCCTCTCCCCCACTTAACCCTTGCCGTCTTATTTGCCCTCTCTCTCTGTCCTCCTTCTCTTTCTCTATTTGCCTCTTTTTGCCCGTTTCTTGTTTGCTTGTGTGTTGGATTGCTTGCCTGTCACGATGGCTCAAGATAATACTAAATTGTGTGACTTTACCAATACCAACAACAACGATTTTATTAGCATTCCGATTGCTCCTCTTACCGATGCTGAATCTTGTGAAATTAATGCTGCTTTGCTGAATCTTGTCATGAAAGATCCGTTTTCCTACCTTCCTAGTGAAGATGCCACTACCCATCTAAACAACTTTGTTGATTTGTGTGATATGCAAAATAAGAAAGATGTGGATAATGATATTGTTAAATTGAAGCTATTCCCGTTTTCTCTTAGAGATCGTGCTAAAGCTTGGTTTTCGTCTTTGCCTAAGAATAGTATCGATTCATGGAATAAGTGCAAAGATGATTTTATCTCTAATTATTTTCCTCCTGCTAAGATCATCTCTCTTAGAAACGATATTATGAATTTTAAGCAACTTGATCATGAACATGTTGCACAATCTTGGGAGACGGTGAAATTAATGATATGTAATTGCCCTACACATGGTTTGAATTTTTGGATGATTATACAAAAAAAATTATGCCGGATTGAATTTTTCTTCTAGAAATCTTTTAGATTCGGCCGCGGGAGGCACTTTTATGGAAATCACTTTAGGAGAAGCTACCAAACTCCTAGATAATATTATGGTTAATTATTCTCAATGGCACACCGAAAGATCTACTACTAAAAAAGTGCATGCAATTGAAGAGATTAATGTTTTGAGTGGAAAGATGGATGAACTTATGAAATTTTTTGCTAATAAGAGTGCTCCTACTGATCCTAATGATATGCATTTGTCTACCTTTATTGAGAATAAAAATGAATCTATGGATGTGAATTTTGTTGGTAGGAACAATTTTGGTAATAACGCGTATAGAGGTAATTTTAATCCTAGGCCGTTTCCTATTAATTCCTCTAATAATTATGGTAATTCCTACAACAATTCTTGTGGAAATTATAATAATATACCCTCTTATTTTGAATCTAATATTAAAGAATTTATTACTTCGCAAAATAATTTCAATGCTTTGATTGAAGAAAAACTGCTTCGGATTGATGAGTTGGCTAGGAACGTTGATAGAATTTCTCTTGATGTTGATTCTTTGAAACTTAGATCTATTCCACCTAAGCATGATATCAATGAGTCTCTCAAAGCCATGAGAATTTCCATTGATGAGTGCAAAGAAACAACCGCTAGGATGCGTGCTAAGAAAGATTGCTTTATAAAAATGTGTTCTTCTAGTTTTCATGATAATAAAGATGAAGATCTAAAAGTTATTGACGTGTCTCCCATTAAATCTTTCTTTTGCAATATGAATCTTGATAATGATGGGGCTGAAGATGAGCCAACTTTACCTAGAAGGCGTTCTAAAAATTCGAAGTCTTTAGATCTTGATGCTAAAATTGATAAAAGTGGGATTGAAGAAGTTAAAACTTTAGATATCCATTAACCCACTATTTTGGATCTCAAGGAATTTAATTATGATAATTGCTCTTTGATAGATTGTATTTCCTTGTTGCAATCCGTGCTAAATTCTCCTCACGCTTATAGTCAAAATAAAGCTTTTACTAAACACATCGTTGATGCTTTGATGCAATCTTATGAAGAAAAACATGGGTTGGAAGTTTCTATCCCTAGAAAACTTTATGATGAGTGGGAACCTACAATAAAAATTAAAATTAAAGATCATGAGTGCTATGCTTTGTGTGATTTGGGTGCTAGTGTTTCCACGATTCCAAAAACCTTGTGTGATTTGTTAGGTTTCCGTGATTTTGACGATTGTTCTTTAAATTTGCACCTTGCGGATTCCACTATTAAGAAACCTAGGGTAAGAATTAATGATGTTCTTATTGTTGCAAATAGTAACCATGTGCCCATAGATTTCATTGTTCTTGATATAGATTGCAATCCTTCATGTCCGATTATTCTTGGTAGACCTTTCTTTAGAACGATTGGTGCAATTATTGATATGAAGGAAGGGAATATTAAATTCCAATTTCCGTTAAGGAAAGTCATGGAACACTTCCCTAGAAAGAAAAATTAAATTACCATATGAATCTATTATGAGAGCCACCTATGGATTGCCTACCAAAGATGGCAATACCTAGATCTATCTTCGCTTTTATGCCTAGCTAGGGGCGTTAAACGATAGCGCTTGTTCGGAGGCAACCCAATTTTATTTTTATTCCTTGCTTTTTGCTCCTATTTAGTAATAAATAATTTACCAAGCCTCTGTTTTTTTTGTGATTTTTGTGTTTAATTAGTGTTTGTGCCAAGTAGAACCGTTGGGAAGACTTGGGGAAAGTCTTTTTAATCTTGCTGTAAAAAACAGAAACTTTAGCGCTCACGAGAATTGATGCCATTTTTATTTGTAAGGTGATATTGAGTTAATTCTTTCTGAAGATGATTAATATATAAATTCCTCACGTCCAGAAATTTATTTTAGAATTTTTGGGGTTCCAGAACTTGCGTTAGCTACAGATTACTATAGACTGTTCTGTTTTTGACAGATTCTATTTTCCGTGTGTTGATTGCTTATCTTGATGAATCTATGGATAGTAAAAGAGTTTATAAACCATAGAGAAGTTGGAATACAGTAGGTTTAACACCAATATAAATAAAGAATGAGTTCATTACAGTAACTTTAAGTGGTGTTTTCTTTTCTTTCGGTAACGGAGCTCACGAGATTTTCCATTTTGAGTTTTGTGTTGTGAAGTTTTTAAGTTTTGGGTAAAGATTTGATGGATTATGGAACAAGGAGTAGCAAGAGCTTAAGCTTGGGGATGCCCATGGCACCCCAAGATAATCTAAGGACACTAAAAAGCCTAAGCTTGGGGATGCCCCGGAAGGCATCCCCTCTTTTGTCTTCGTCTATCAGTAACTTTACTTGGAGCTATATTTTTATTCACCACATGATATGCGTTTTGCTTGGAGAGTCTTGTATGATTTGAGTCTTTGATTTTTAGTTTAACACAATCATCCTTGCTGTTCACACCCTTTGAGAGAGACTCACATGATTTTCAATTTATTAGAATACTCTATGTGCTTCACTTATATCTTTTGAGATATATAGTTTTTGCTCTAGTGCTTCACTTATATCTTTTAGAGCACGATGGTGGATTTGTTTTATAGAAACTATTGTTCTATCATGCTTCACTTATATTATTTTGAGAGTCCTTTAGAACAACATGGAAATAATAATAAAAAAACTTTCATATAAGTGCAGTGAATACTATGAGAAGTTTGATACTTGATAATTGTTTTGAGATATGGAGATGGTGATATTAGAGTCATGCTAGTTGAGTAGTTGTGAATTTGAAAAATACTTGTGTTGAAGCTTGTGATTCCCGTAGCATGCACGTATGGTGAACTGTTATGTGATGAAGTTGGAGCATGATTTATTTATTGATTGTCTTCCTTATGAGTACCGGTCGGGGACGAGCGATGGTCTTTTCCTACCAATCTATCCCCCTAGGAGCATGCACGTAATACTTTGGTTCGATAACTAATAGATTTTTGCAACAAGTATGTGAGTTCTTTATGACTAATGTTGAGTCCATGGATTATACACACTCTCACCCTTCCACCATTGCTAGCCTCTCTACTATCGCGCAACTTTCGTCGGTACCATAAACCCACCATATACCTTCCTGAAAACAGCCACCATACCTACCTACTATGGCATTTCCATAGCCGTTCCGACATATATTGCCATGCAACTTTCCACCGTTCCATTATTATGACACACTTCATCATTGTCATATTGCTTGCATGATCATGTAGTTGACATCGTATTTGTGGCAAAGACACTGTTCATAATTCTTTCATGCATGTCACTCATGCATCATTGCACATCCCGGTACACCGCCGGAGGCATTCACATAGAGTCATATTTTGTTCTAAGTATTGAGTTGTAAGTAAATAAAGTGTGATGATCATCATTATTAGAGCATTGTCCCAAGTAAGGAAAGGATGATGGAGACTATGATTCCCCCACAAATCGGGATGAGACTCCAGACGAAAAAAAGAGAGAAAAGAGGCAAAAAAATAAGGACCAAATAAAAAAAGGAAAAAGAAAAAAGAAAAAATGAGAGAAAAAGAGAGAAGGGAAAATGTTACTATCCTTTTACCACACTTGTGCTTCAAAGTAGCACCATGATCTTCATGATAGAGAGTCTCCTATGTTGCCACTTTTATATACTAGTGGGAATTTTACATTATAGAACTTGGCTTGTATATTCCAATGATGGGCTTCCTCAAAATGCCCTAGGTCTTTGTGAGCAAGCAAGTTGGATGCACACCCACTTAGTTTATTTTTGATGAGCTTTCATATACTTATAGCTCTAGTGCATCCGTTGCATGGCAATCCCTACTCACTCACATTGATATCTATTAATGGGCATCTCCATGGCCTGTTGATACACCTAGTTGATGTGGGACTATCTTCTCCCTTTTTGTCTTCTCCACAACCACCGTTCTATTCCACCATAGTGTTATATCCATGGCTCACACTCATATATTGCGTGAAGATTGAAAAGTTTGAGAACATCAACAGTATGAAACAATTGCTTGGCTTGTCATCGGGGTTGTGCATGATTTAAATATTTTTTGTGGTGAAGATAGAGCATAGCCAGACTATATGATTTTGTAGGGATAACTCTCTTTGGCCATGTTATTTTGAGAAGACATAATTTCTTAGTTAGTATGCTTGAAGTATTATTATTTCTATGTCAATATTAAAATTTTATCTTGAATCTTTCAGATCTGATTATTCATGCCATAATAAAGAAAAATTACATTGAGAAATATGTTAGAAAGCATTCCACATAAAAAATTCTTCTTTTATCATTTACCTACTCGAGGACGAGTAGGAATTAAGCTTGGGGATGCTTGATACATCTCCAACGTATCTATAATTTTTGATTGCTCCATGCTATTATATTATCTATTTTGGATGTTAATGGGCTTTATTTTACACTTTTATATCATTTTTGGGACTAACCTACTAATCGGAGGCCCAGCCCAAATTGCTGTTTTTTTGCCTATTTTAGGGTTTTGAAGAAAAGGAATATCAAACGGAGTCCAAATGGAATGAAACCTTCGGGAAGGTGATTTTCTCAACGAACGTGATCCAGGAGACTTGGAGTGGCCGTCAAGAAACAAGGGAGGAAGGCACGAGGCAGGGGGCGCGCCCTCCACCCTCGTGGACCCTCCGTTGCTCCACCGACCTACTTCTTCCTCCTATATAAGTCCACGTACCGCCCAAACATCCAGGAGCACCACAAAAACCTAATTCCACCGCCGCAATCTTATTTACTCGAGAGATCCCATCTCAGGGCCTTTTCCGGAGCTCTGCCGGAGGGGGCATTGATCACGGAGGGCCTCTACATCAACTCCATGGCCTCTCCGGTGATGTGTGAGTAGTTTACTTCAGACCTTCGGGTCCATAGTTATTAGCTAGATGGCTTCTTCTATCTCGTTGGATCTCAATACAAAGTTCTCCTTGATTCTCTTGGAGATCTATTCGATGTAATCTTCTTTTGTGGTGTGTTTGTCGAGATTTGATGAATTGTGGGTTTATGATCCAGATCATCTATGAACAATATTTGATTCTCCTCCGGATTCTTTTATGTATGATTGTTTTATCTTTGCAAGTCCCTTCGAATTATCAGTTTGGTTTGGCCTACTAGATTGATCTTTCTTGCCATGGGAGAAGTGCTTAGCGTTGGGTTCAATCTTGCGGTGTTCGATCCCAGTGACAGAAAGGGAACTGATACGTATTGTATTGTTGCCATCGTGGATAAAAAGATGGGGTTTATATCATATTGCATGAGTTTATCCCTCTACATCATGTCATCTTGCTTAATGTGTCACTCCGTTCTTATGAACTTAATACTCTATATGCATGCTGGATAGCGGTCGATGTGTGGAGTAATAGTAGTAGATGCAGGCAGGAGTCGGTCTACTTGTCACTAACGTGATTCCTATATACATGATCATGCCTAGATGACCTAATGATTAACATCCAAATTGAAAATTAAAAATGTCCATACAAAACAAAATAAAAATGCAAAGAGTATGGATGCAAATGATGACCTAATGATTACCATCCAAATTGAAAATTGGGATGTTACACGGTAGGGCCGAGTTTGACTTTTGGTTTGGGACATATGTGTATATGAGAAAGTGGTTGAGGGCTTTTGGAGCATATCACTAAGAATTTTGAGCAAGCAAGCCATTAAGTAACACCTCATCCCCTTTTAATAGAATTGGCTTTTCCTATGGACTCAATTTGATCTTGGATCACTAAAATGAAAATGTAGAGTCTTGAGCTTGAGCCAATATGTGCCCTTAGCATTTTGAGGGGTCCACATTCCTAATCCATGACATGCCAATCATTGAACTTTCTGAAATGATCATCTTAAAATAGCATTAGTTCAATGAGCTATAAGTTGTTAGGAATTACCAAAACCACCCAGGGATAGTTGCAACTTCACAGTGGCAACGAAAAAGTAAATAAGCAAAGATTAATATGTGAAAAGCTCGGAGGAAATGGATCAATGATGGATAATTTTCTCGGATGGCATTCATCATGCTTATGGAAAAGAGCTTGCATGCCATATTTTGTACTACCCTCCCATGGTAGCGAGGTCCTATTGGAAACTAAGGGATATTAAGGCCTCCTTTTAACAGAGAACTGGACTAAAGCATTAGTACTTAGTGAATACATGAACTCCTCAAACTACGGTCCTCACCATGAAGTGTCCCGACTATTGTCACTCCGGGGTTGCCAGATCATAACACGTAGTAGGTGACTATAACTTGCAAGATAGGATCAAGAACACAAATATATTCATGAAAACATAATAGGTTCAGATCTGAAATCATGGCACTCGGGCCCTAGTGACAAGCATTAAGCATACCAAAGTCATAGCAACATCAATCTTAGAACATAGTGGATACTAGGGAACAAACCCTATCAAAACTAACTCGATTACATGGTAGATCTCATCCAACCCATCACTGTCCAGCAATCCTACGATGGGATTACTCACGCACGACAGTGAGCATCGTGAAATTGGTGATGGAGGATGGTCGATGATGACGACGGCGACGATTTCCCCTCTTCGGAGCCCAAAACGGACTCCAGATCTACCCTCCCGAGGAAGAACAAGAGGTGGCGGCAGCTCCGTATCATAAAACATGATGTATCCTTCTCTCTGATTTTTTTCTCCCCGAACGTGAATATATGGAGTTGGACTTGAGGTCGGTGGATCTTCGTGGGACCTGATACGTCTCCAACGTATCTATAATTTATTAAGTATTCATGCTGTTATTTTATCATTCTTGGGTGTTTTACATTCATTTTATAGCAACTTTATATCATTTTTTGGGACTAATCTATTGACCCAGTGCCAAGTGCCAGTTGCTGTTTTTTGCTTGTTTTTTTACATCGCATTAAATCAATATCAAACGGAGTCCAAACGCAACGAAACTTTACGGAGATTTTTTGGACCAGAAGGAACCCAATGGGCCAGAGCTGCACCTGGGGGGTGCCCCGAGGGGGGCACATGAAGGAAATATGCCCTAGAGACAATAATAAAGTTGTTATTTTATATTTCCCAATATCATGATAAATGTTTATTATTCATGCTAGAATTGTATTAACTAGAAACTTGATACATGTGTGGATACATAGACAAAACACAATGTCCCTAGTAAGCCTCTACTAGACTAGCTCGTTGCTCAAAGATGGTTAAGTTTCCTAACCATAGACATTTGTTGTCATTTGATGAACGGGATCACATCATTAGGAGAATGATGTGATGGACAAGACCCATCCGTTAGCATAGCATAATGATCATTAAGTTTTATTGCTATTGCTTTCTTCATGACTTATACATATTCCTTTGACTATGAGATTATGCAACTCCCGGATACCGGAGGAATACCTTGTGTGCTATCAAACATCACAACGTAACTGGGTGATTATAAAGATGCATTACAGGTATCTCCGAAGGTGTTTGTTGGGTTGGCATATATCGATATTAGGATTTGTCACTTTGAGTATCGGAGAGGTATCTTTGGGAGCCAATATGGGCATCCAGGTTCCGCTATTGGTTATTGACGAGAGAGGTGTCTCGGTCATGTCTACATAGTTCTCAAACCCGTAGGGTCCGCAAGCTTAATGTTCGTTGACGATATAGTACTATATGAGTTATGTATGTTGGTGACCGAATGTTGTCCGGAGTCCCAGCTGAGATGACGGACATGACGAGGAGCTCCGGAAAGGTCCGTAGGTAAATATTGATATATAGGATGATATGGTTTGGTCAAGGGGTGAAGCCCACGGGGCTTTAGGTTGGTGCAAAAGGAGTTTTGCGGAGGCCAGGGGGCCAAACGCCGGAGACCCTAGCGTCTGGCCCTGGGCCAGACGTCGAGCCCCATGGCGTCTGGGCCAGACGCCAAGGACCATGACTTCTAGTCTTGGAAGTCCGAGAAGGACTATTCCTTGCGGGCAAAACCGACTTTGAGGAGGCTTTTACTCCAAGTTTCGACCCTAGGGATCAACATATAAATAGAGGGCAGGGCTAACACCTGGAACACATCAAGAATCACCAAGCCATGTGCCGGCAACCCCGTCCGCTCTAGTTTATCCTCCGTCATAGTTTCCATAGTGCTTGGCGAAGCCCTGCGGAGATTGTTCTTCACCAACACCGTCACAACGCCATTGTGCTGCCGGAACTCATCTACTACTTCGCCCGTCTTGCTGGATCAAGAAGGCGAGGACGACATTGAGCAGAACGTGTGCTGAATGTGGAGGTGCCGTACGTTTGGTACTTGATCGGGATGGATCGTGACGGTGTACGACTACATCAACCGCGTTGATAAACTCTTCCACTTTGCGATCTTTAAGGGCACGAAGATGCTCTCCCCCGCCCATTGCTATGTGATACGTCTCTGTCGTATCTACTTTTCCAAACACTTTTGCCCTTGTTTTGGAATCTAACTTGCATGATTTGAATGGAACTAATCCGGACTGACGTTGTTTTCAGCAGAATTGCCATGGTGTTATTTTTGTGCAGAAATAAAAGTTCTTGGAATGACCTGAAAATCAATGGAGCATTATTTGGGAATATATAATAAACATTGGAAGGAAGATCCATGTCAGGGGGTGTCCCACCTGTCCACGAGGGTGGGGGCGCGCCTGCCCCCTAGGCGCGCCCCTGCCTCGTGGGCCCCCTGACGCTCCATCGACCTCAACCCTGACTCCATATATTCACTTACAGGGAGAAAAAACCAAGGAGAAGGATTCATCGTGTTTTACGATACGGAGCCGCCGCAAAGCCCTAAACTCTCTCGGGAGGGCTGGTCTGGAGTCCGTTCGGGGCTCCAGAGAGGGGAATCCGTCGCCATCGTCATCATCAACCATCCTCCATCACTAATTTCATGATGTTCACCACCGTGCATGAGTAATTCCATCGTAGGCTTGCTGGATAGTGATGGGTTGGATGAGATTTATCATGTAATTGAGTTAGATTTGTTAGGGTTTGATCCCTAGTATCCACTATGTTCTGAGATTGATGTTGCTATGACTTTGCTATGCTTAATGCTTGTCACTAGGGCCCAAGTGCCATGACTTTAGATCTGAACCTATTATGTTTTCATCAATATATGAGAGTTCTTGATCCTATCTTGCAACTCTATAGTCACCTATTATGGGTTATGATCCATTAACCCCGAAGTGACAATAATTGGGATACTTACCGGTGATGACCGTAGTTTGAGGAGTTCATGTATTCACTATGTGTTAATGCTTTGGGCTGGTACTCTATTAAAAGGAGGCCTTAATATCCCTTAGTTTCCATTAGGACCCCGCTGCCACGGGAGGGTAGGACAAAAGATGTCACGCAAGTTCTTTTCCATAAGCACGTATGACTATATTCGGAATACATGCCTACATTACATTGATGAACTGGAGCTAGTTCTGTGTCACCCTAGGTTATGACTGTTACATGATCGATCGCATCCGGCATAATTCTCTATCACCGATCCATTGCCTACGAGCTTTCCATATATTGTTCTTCGCTTATTTACTTTTCCGTTGTTATTGTTATCATCACTATAAAACACCAAAAATATTGCTTTTGCCACCGTTACCTTTTGCTATCGCTACCACCACTATCATATTACTTTGGTACTAAACACTTTGTTGCAGATATTAAGTTTCCAGGTGTGGTTAAATTGACAACTCAGCTGCTAATACTTGAGAATATTCTTTGGCTCCCCTTGTGTCGAATCAATAAATTTGGGTTGAATACTCTACCCTCAAAAACTGTTGCGATCCCCTATACTTGTGGGTTATCAAGACTATTTTCTGGTGCCGTTGCCGGGGAGCATAGCTCTATTCTTTGAGTCACCTGGGATTTATATCTTCTTATCATTATGAAGAACTTGAGAGATCCCAAAACCAAGATTTATCCCTCAACTACGAGGGGGGGGGGGGTTAAGGAACCACCATCTAGCTCTGCACTTGATTCACCTTTTGTTTTGAGTAAGCTTGCGACACCTAAACCTGCTTCTGCTATTAATTCTGATATGTCGCATATTATTGATGATGCCACTTCTGCTATGCATGATACTTATGATGAAACTATTTCTATGCTTGATACTACTGTGCCACTTGGTGAATTTCTTGATGAACAACTTGCTAGGGCTAGAGAGAATGAAATTATTGAAACTGATAATATTGATGAAATTGATGATGAAGATTCTCCCCTAGATATGAATTACCTGTTGTGCCTGAGGGCTATGTTGTGGATGAAGAAATTGCTAGAGACTTTCTTGCTTGCAATGATAGGAGTGATCTTAAGAAATCATTAGCTCAGCTGAAACAAAAAACTTTGAATGCTAGAATGAAATATGATCCTTCTTATGCTACTTCACCTATCTTTGTTACTAATAAGGTTTATGAATTCTCTGTCGTCCCTGAGATAATTACTTTGGTTGAATCTGATCCTTTTTATGGCTATGAATTTGAAAATGTTGTGGAACATCTTACTAAATTAAATGATATAGCCACCCTGTTCACTAATGATGAGAAAACTCGCTATTACTATATCCTTAAATTATTTCTGTTCTCATTAAAGGGTGATGCTAAGATATGGTTTCATTCTCTTGATCTTGGTTGTGTGCGTAGTCCACGGGATATGATTTATTACTTCTTTGCTAAATATTTCCTTGCTCATAAGAAACAAGTTGCTTTAAGGGAAATATATAATTTTGTGCAAATTAAAGAAGAGAGTCTCCCACAAGCTTGGGGAGGCTTATCCAATTACTTGATGCTTTGACTGATCATCCTCTGAAGAAAAATGAAATACTTGATATATTATATAATGGACTAACCGATGCTTACAAAGACCACCTGGATAGTTGTGCTGGTTGTGTTTTCAGGGAAAGAACACCAGATGAAGCTGAAATTCTATTGAATAATATGTTGACTAATGAAAATAATTGGACACTTCCTGATCCAATTCCTGAACCAACTCCTAAGCCAACTCCGAAGAAGAGAGGTATTCTATTTCTCAATCCTGAAGATATGCAAGAGGCAGAGAAATCTATGAAAGAAAAAGGTATTAAAGCTGAAGATGTTAAGAATTTACCTCCTATTGAAGAAATACATGGTCTTAATTTACCGCATGTTGAAGAAATACATGGTCTTGATAACCCGACACAAGTAGTAAAGGTAAATTCTCTCTATAGATATGATAAAGCTGAAATCCCATTTACTAAGTTTGCTAGCCCATGCTTGGATGAGTTTGATGACTTTATGGTTAAACAAGAAATCTTCAATGCTTATTTTGGTAGAGAATTAAAATGCAATGCTGATATGCTTGAACACTTGGGTGATTATATGGCTAATGTTAAAGGTGAACTTAAACTTATTAGTAAGCATGCTTCTATGGTTACCACTCAAGTAGAACAAGTACTTAAGGCTCAGAATGATTTTCTCAATGAATTAAATAGTAAGAAAAATGATGATGTTGTTAGAGTTATCACTAGAGGTGGTAAAATGATCGAGGAACCTTTGTATCTTGAAGGCCATCCTAAGAGAATTGAGCAAGATTCTCAGAGAAATATTATAGATGCACCTAGTCCTTCTAAGAGGAAGAAAAAGAAAAATGATAGGACTTTGCATGCTTCTAGTGAACCTGTTATTGACACACCTGAGAATCCCAATGATATTTCTATTTCTGATGCTGAAACACAATCTGGTAATTAACATGCACCTAGTGATAATATTAATAATGATGTTCATGACGAGGCTCAACCTAGCAATGATAATGATATAGAGATTGAACCTGCTGTTGATCTTGATAACCCACAATCAAAGAATCAACGTTATGATAAGAGAGACTTTGTTGCTAGGAAGCACGGTAAAGAAAGAGAACCATGGGTTCAGAAACCCATGCCTTTTCCTCCTAAACCATCCAAGAAAAAGGATGATGAGGATTTTGAGCGCTTTGCTGAAATGATTAGACCTATCTTTTTGCGTATGCGTTTAACTGATATGCTAAAAAAGAATCCTTATGCTAAGTATATGAAATAAATTGTTACTAATAAGAGAAAGATACCGGAAGATGAAATTTCCACCATTCTTGCTAATTACACTTTTAAGGGTAGAATACCAAAGAAGTTAGGAGACCCAGGAGTACCCACTATACCATGATCCATTAAAAGAAACTATGTTAAAACTGCTTTATGTGATCTTGGAGCCCGTGTTAGTGCTATGCCTCTCTTTATATCATAGAATTGATTTGAATAAGTTGACACCTACTAAAATATCTTTGCAAATGGCTGATAAATCAACTGCTATACATGTCGGTATTTGTGATGATGTGCCTGTTGTGGTTGCAAACGTTACTATTTTAAAGGACTTTGTTATTCTTGATATTCCCGAGGATGATAGTATGTCTATTATTCTTGGAAGACCTTTTTTGAATACTGCAAGGGCTATTATTTATTGCAACAAAGGCAATGTCACTTTTCATGTTAATGGTAATGAGCATATGGTACAGTTTTCGAGGAAACAACCTCAAGTCCACAATATCAATTCTATTGGAAAATTTTCAATAATTACTATTGGAGGTTTTGTATTTCCTCTTCCTACTATCAAGAAGAAATATGATATTCTTATTGTTGGGGACATGCATATCCCCGTTGATGTAACCTAGTATTATTCGAAAATTCTCCGGTTTCATGTTATTCGAAATGAGTTTGTTAACAAGACCTGATCAACCTTGTTAGTGGATTCCTTTTGATGAGCATGAGATGGATGAATTTAGAAAACACAACTTGTTGTACCCTCTTTTTACTACCTGTTATTTATAATAAATAAAGCAAAAATAGTATATTATGTATGTGTTCTGAATTATCTGTGCAATAAAAATATCCCGAAAATAAAAGTTCTCCAAATGCCCTGAAAATTTAATATGATTTTTTCTAGAATATTTGAGAATATATGGCACTAAAAACACAGCAGGGGAGGAAGCACCTGGCCACGAGGGTGGAGGGCGTGCCCTACCCCCCTGGGCGCGCCCCCTGCCTCATGGGCCCATGGTGGCTCCCCTCCACTTATTCCAGCCACCACACACTCCTTCTTCCTCCCACAAACACCTCTAACCAGCTCAAACCCGAGTCCAAGCTCATTTTGCTGCCATTTTCGATCTCCTTGCTCAAAGCACCTCTCACAAAACTACTTTGGGGCATTGTTCCTTGGTATGTGATTCCTCCAATAGTCCAATTAGTTTTTGTTCTAGTGCTTTAATCATTTCATTTTTTTGCTGCTTAGGTGACCCTGTTCTTGAGCTTGCATGTCAAATTTATATGGTCAAAAGTATTTTTGATGCATGATCTTACCTCTAGGCACTCGTGGGAGTAGTTTCTATCAATTTTGTTGAGTTTGGTTCATTTTTATTTGAAGTTACTAAAAATTTCAGAAATTTTCAGAAAATAATGAAGAGATTTTTGAGGGGCTCGTCGAGCTGAAGCTCGAAGGATAAGCAAAGTGAAGAAGAAGAGAGGCCCAAATATAATCTGCCTCGCACCGCGGAGGTTCGGCCGTGTGAATGGCCTTGTGATGATTTCTTGAGAGCAGTCGGGATTTATGACGATTTTTTATGAGTTGGTGAGAATGCAGGCCTCACTAATTTCCTCCGCAACCGACGCGAACAGTATCTGTTACTCACCAATACCTTTGTGCAAAATTTTCATTTCCATTCTAGGAGCTCACCACCTACGGTGAAATTTTATTTGTATGATGAGCATAAGGAGATGTCACTTCATGATTTTTGACGGGTTTGCTTGATCCCTTTCGAGAGCATCATAGAGGAACCACATGGTGATGGTGTGGATGGGTTTATTGATACCATTGTTGTAGGGGAAACGAGGAAGGTTTTCGACGCATGAATGACTAGCATACACTTCCCTGTTCTATGTTACATTGATGAACTGGAGCTAGTTCTGTGTCACCCTAGGTTATCACTGTTACATGATCGATCGCATCCGGCATAATTCTCTATCACCGATCCATTGCCTACGAGCTTTCCATATATTGTTCTTCGCTTATTTACTTTTCCGTTGCTATTGTTATCATCACTATAAAAAACCAAAAATATTACTTTTGCTACCATTACCTTTTGCTATCACTACCACCACTATCATATTACTTTGCTACTAAACACTTTGCTGCAGATATTAAGTTTCTAGTTGTGGTTGAATTGAGAACTCAGCTGCTAATACTAGAGAATATTATTTTGGCTCCCCTTGTGTCGAATCAATAAATTTGGGTTGAATACTCTACC
This sequence comes from Triticum monococcum, assembly GCA_034509565.1. Lineage (NCBI taxonomy): Eukaryota > Viridiplantae > Streptophyta > Magnoliopsida > Poales > Poaceae > Triticum > Triticum monococcum. Next base: position 86,256,589 of record CM067845.1, on the reverse strand, counting down.
CTCGAAAATGGTTGTGATTCCTTATACTTGTGGGTTATCACTATGCATCTCCAAGATAGATCTTGCATGAGCGTAGGATTTTTTTTTAAATTTCATGCTACATGTTGGGGAACGTAGTAATTTCGAAAATTTTCCTACGCACACACAAGATCATGGTGATGCACAGCAACGAGAGGGGAGAGTGTTGTCTACGCACCAACGCAGACCGACTGTGGAAGCGATCACACAACATAGAGGAAGTAGTCGTACGTCTTCTTCCCGATCCGACCGATCCAAGCACCGTTACTCCGGCACCTCCGAGTTCTTAGCACACGTTCAGCTCGATGACGATCCTCGGGCTCCGATCCAGCAAAGCGTCGAGGAAGAGTTCCGTCAGCACGATGGCGTGATGACGATCTTGATGTACTACCGACGCAGGGCTTCGCCTAAGCACTACAACGGTATGATCGAGGTGGAATATGGTGGCAGGGGGCACCGCACACGGCTAAGGAACGATCTCAAGGATCAACTTGTGTGTCTTGGGGTGTCCCCTGCCCCCGTATATAAAGGTTGGAGGAGGGGGGCTGGCCGGCCAGAGAGAGGGAGGCGCAGGGGGAGTCCTACTCCTACCGGGAGTAGGACTCCCCCCTCCAATCCTATTCCAACTAGGACTCTCAAGGGGAAAAGGAGCGAGAGGGTGGGCCGGCCCCTTCTCCTAGTCCTACTAGGACTTGGGGAAGGGGGGGCGCCGGCCAGCTATGGGCTGCCCCTTTTCTCTTTTCCACTAAGGCCCAATAGGCCCATTAGTCTCCCGGGGGGTTCCGGTAACCCTCCCGGTATTCCGGTAAAATCCCGATTTCACCCGGAACACTTCCTATGTCCAAACATAGGCTTCCAATATATCAATCTTTACGTCTCGACCATTTCGAGACTCCTCGTCATGTCCGTGATCTCATCCGGGACTCCGAACAACCTTCGGTACATCAAAATGCATAAACTCATAATAACTGTCATCGTAACGTTAAGCGTGCGGACCCTACGGTTCCAGAACAATGTAGACATGACCGAGACACGTCTCCGGTCAATAACCAATAGCGGGACCTGGATGCCCATATTGGCTCCTACATATTCTACGAAGATCTTTATCGGTCAGACCGCATAACAACATACGTTGTTCCCTTTGTCATCGGTATGTTACTTGCCCGAGATTCGATCGTCGGTATCCAATACCTAGTTCAATCTCGTTACCGGCAAGTCTCTTTACTCGTTCCGTAATACATCATCTCACAACTAACATATTAGTTGCAGTGCTTGCAAGGCTTATGTGATGTGCATTACCGAGAGGGCCCAGAGATACCTCTCCGACAATCGGTGTGACAAACCCTAATCTCGAAATACGCCAACCCAACATCTACCATTGGAGACACCTGTAGTACTCCTTTATAATCACCCAGTTACGTTGTGACGTTTGGTAGTACCCAAAGTGTTCCTCCGGTAAACGGGAGTTGCATAATCTCATAGTTATAGGAACATGTATAAGTCATGAAGAAAGCAATAGCAACATACTAAACGATCGGGTGCTAAGCTAATGGAATGGGTCATGTCAATCAGATCATTCAACTAATGATGTGACCTCGTTAATCAAATAACAACTCTTTGTTCATGGTTAGGAAACATAACCATCTTTGATTAACGAGCTAGTCAAGTAGAGGCATACTAGTGACACTCTGTTGGTCTATGTATTCACACATGTATTATGTTTCCGGTTAATACAATTCTAGCATGAATAATAAACATTTATCATGATATAAGGAAATAAATAATAACTTTATTATTGCCTCTAGGGCATATTTCCTTCAGTCTCCCACTTGCACTAGAGTCAATAATCTAGATTACACTGTAATGATTCTAACACCCATGGAGCCTTGGTGCTGATCATGTTTTGCTCGTGGAAGAGGCTTAGTCAACGGGTCTGCAACGTTCAGATCCGTATGTATCTTGCAAATCTCTATGTCTCCCACCTGGACTAAATCCCGGATGGAGTTGAAGCGTCTCTTGATGTGTTTGGTCCTTTTGTGAAATCTGGATTCCTTTGCCAAGGCAATTGCACCAGTATTGTCACAGAAGATTTTCATTGGACCCGATGCACTAGGTATGACACCTAGATCGGATATGAACTCCTTCATCCAGACTCCTTCGTTTGCTGCTTCCGAAGCAGCTATGTACTCCGCTTCACATGTAGATCCTGCTACGACGCTTTGTTTAGAACTGCACCAACTGACAGCTCCACCGTTTAAAGTAAACACGTATCCGGTTTGCGATTTAGAATCGTCCGGATCAGTGTCAAAGCTTGCATCAACGTAACCTCTTACGGTGAGCTCTTTGTCACCTCCATATACGAGAAACATATCCTTAGTCCTTTTCAGGTATTTCAGGATGTTCTTGACCGCTGTCCAGTGATCCATTCCTGGATTACTTTGGTACCTCCCTGCTAAACTTATAGCAAGGCACACATCAGGTCTGGTACACAGCATTGCATACATGATAGAGCCTATGGCTGAAGCATAGGGAACATCTTTCATTTTCTCTCTATCTTCTGCAGTGGTCGGGCATTGAGTCTGACTCAACTTCACACCTTGTAACACAGGCAAGAACCCTTTCTTTGCTTGATCCATTTTGAACTTCTTCAAAAAAAATTCAAGGTATGTGCTCTATGAAAGTCCAATTAAGCGTTTTGATCTATCTCTATAGATCTTTATGCCTGTAAGCAGCTTCCCCGAGGTCTTTCATCGAAAAAAATTTATTCAAGTATCCCTTTATGCTATCCAGAAATTCTATATCATTTCCAATCAACAATATGTCATCAACATATAATATTAGAAATGCTACAGAGCTCCCACTCACTTTCTTGTAAATACAGGCTTCTCCAAAAGTCTGTATAAAGCCAAATGCTTTGATCACACTATCAAAGCGTTTATTCCAACTCCGAGATGCTTGCACCAGTCCATAAATGGATTGCTGGAGTTTGCATACTTTGTTAGCTCCCTTTGGATCGACAAAACCTTCTGGTTGTATCATATACAACTCTTCTTCTAGAAATCCATTCAGGAATGCAGTTTTGACATCCATTTGCCATATTTCATAATCATAAAATGCGGCAATTGCTAACATAATTCTGACGGACTTAAGCATCGCTACGGGTGGGAAGGTCTCATCGTAGTCAACCCCTTGAACTTGTCGAAAACCTTTCGCGACAAGTCGAGCTTTATAGACAGTAATATTACTGTTAGCGTCAGTCTTTCTCTTGAAGATCCATTTATTCTCAATTGCTTGCCGATCATCGGGCAAGTCAACCAAAGTCCATACTTTGTTTTCATACATGGATCCCATCTCAGATTTCATGGCCTCAAGCCACTTTGCGGAATCTGGGCTCACCATCGCTTCTTCATAGTTCGTAGGTTCATCATGATCTAGCACCATGACTTCCAGAACTGGATTACCGTACCACTCTGGTTGATCTACGTGGTTCAGTAGTATCTTGTTCTGAAGCTTCATGATCATCATCATTAGCTTCCTCACTGATTGGTATAGGTGTCGCAGAAACAGTTTTCTATGATGTACTATTTTCCAATAAGGGAGCAGGTACAGTTACCTCGTCAAGTTCTACTTTCCTCCCACTCACTTCTTTCGAGAGAAACTCCTTCTCTAGAAAGTTTCCGAATTTAGCAACAAAAGTCTTGCCTTCGGATCTGTGATAGAAGGTGTATCCAATAGTTTCTTTTGGATATCCTATGAAGACACATTTCTCCGATTTGGGTTCGAGCTTATCAGGTTGAAGTTTTTTCACATAAGCATCGCAGCCCCAAACTTTAAGAAACGACAACTTTGGTTTCTTGCCAAACCATAGTTCATAAGGTGTCGTCTCAACGGAATTTGATGGTGCCCTATTTAACGTGAATGCGGCCGTCTCTAAAGCATAACCCCAAAACGATAGCGGTAAATCAGTAAGAGACATCATAGATCGCACCATATCTAGTAAAGTACGATTACGATGTTCGGACACACCATTACGCTGTGGTGTTCCGGGTGGCGCGAGTTGCGAAACTATTCCACAATTTTTCAAATGTACACCAAACTCGTAACTCAAATATTCTCCTCCACGATCAGATCGCAGAAACTTTATTTTCTTGTTACGATGATTTTCAACCTCACTCTGAAATTCTTTGAACTTTTCAAATGTTTCAGACTTATGTTTCATTAAGTAGATATACCCATATCTGCTTAAATCATCTGTGAAGGTGAGAAAATAACGATATCCGCCACGAGCCTCAATATTCATCAGAGCACATACATCGGTATGTATGATTCCAATAAATCTGTTGCTCTCTCCATAGTACCGGAGAACGGTGTTTTAGTCATCTTGCCTATGAGGCACGGTTCGCAAGTACCAAGTGATTCATAATCAAGTGGTTCCAAAAGCCCATCAGTATGGAGTTTCTTCATGCGCTTTACACCGATATGACCTAAACGGCAGTGCCACAAATAAGTTGCACTATCATTATTAACTTTGCATCTTTTGGCTTCTACATTATGTATATGTGTATCGCTATCTTCGAGATTCAACAAGAATAGACCACTCTTCAAAGGTGCGTGACCATAAAAGATATTACTCATATAAATAGAACAACCATTATTCTCTGATTTAAATGAATAACCGTCTCGCATCAAACAAGATCCAGATATAATGTTCATGCTCAACGCTGGCACCAAATAACAATTATTCAGGTCTAATATTAATCCCGAAGGTAGATGTAGAGGTAGCGTGCCGACCGCGATCACATCGACTTTGGAACCGTTTCCCACGCGCATCATCACCTTGTCCTTTGCTAGCGTCCGCTTATTCCGTAGTCCCTGTTTCGAGTTGCAAATATTAGCAACAGAACCAGTATCAAATACCCAGGTGCTACTGCGAGCTCTAGTAAGGTATACATCAATAACATGTATATCACATATACCTTTGTTCACTTTGCCATCCTTCTTATCCGCCAAATACTTGGGGCAGTTCCGCTTCCAGTGACAAGTCTGCTTGCAGTAGAAGCACTCAGTTTCAGGCTTAGGTCCATTGGGTTTCTTCTCCTGAGCAGCAACTTGCTTGTTGTTCTTCTTGAAGTTTCCCTTCTTCTTCCCTTTGCCCTTTTTCTTGAAACTAGTGGTTTTGCTAACCATCAACACTTGATGCTCCTTCTTGATTTCTACCTCCGCAGCTTTCAGCATTGCGAAGAGCTCGGGAATAGTCTTGTTCATCCCTTGCATATTATAGTTCATCACGAAGCTCTTGTAGCTTGGTGGCAGTGATTGGAGAATTCTGTCAATGACGCAGTCATCTGGAAGATTAACTCCCATCTGAATCAAGTGATTATTATACCCAGACATTTTGAGTATATGCTCACTGACAGAACTGTTCTCCTCCATCTTGCAGCTATAGAACTTATTGGAGACTTCATATCTCTCAATTCGGGCATTTGCTTGAAATATTAACTTCAAACTCCTGGAACATCTCATATGCACCATGACGTTCAAAACGTCGTTGAAGTCCCGATTCTAAGCCGTAAAGCATGGCACACTGAACTATCGAGTAGTCATCAGCTTTGCTCTGCCAGACGTTCATAACATCTGGCGTTGCTCCAGCAGCAGGCCTGTCACCCAGCGGTGCTTCCAGGACGTAATTCTTCTGTGCAGCAATGAGGATAATCCTCAGGTTACGGACCCAGTCCGTGTAATTGCTACCATCATCTTTCAACTTTGCTTTCTCAAGGAACGCATTAAAATTCAACGGAACAACAGCACGAGCCATCTATCTACAATCAACATAAACAAGCAAGATACTATCAGGTACCAAGTTCATGATAAGTTTAAGTTCAGTTAATCAAATTACTTGAGAACTCCCACTTAGATAGACATCCCTCTAATCCTCTAAGTGATCACGTGATCCAAATCAACTAAACCATAACCGATCATCACGTGAGATGGAGTAGTTTTCAATGGTGAACATCGTTATGTTGATCATATCTACTATATGATTCACGCTCGACCTTTCGGTCTCCGTGTTCCGAGGCCATATCTGTATATGCTTGGGTCGTCAAGTATAACCTGAGTATTCCGCGTGTGCAACTGTTTTGCACCCGTTGTATTTGAGCGTAGAGCCTATCACACCCGATCATCACGTGGTGTCTCAGCATGAAGAACTTTTGCAACGGTGCATACTCAGGGAGAACACTTCTTGATAATTTCAGTGAGAGATCATCTTATAATGCTACCGTCAATCAAAGCAAGATAAGATGCATAAAAAGGGATAAACATCACATGCAATCAATATAAGTGATATGATATGGCCATCATCATCTTGTGCTTGTGATCTCCATCTCCGAAGCACCGTCATGATCACCATCGTCACCGGCGCGACACCTTGATCTCCATCGTAGCATCGTTGTCGTCTCGCCAATCTTATGCTTCCACGACTATCACTACTGTTTAGTAATAAAGTAAAGCATTACATCGCGATTGCATTGCATACAATAAAGCGACAACCATATGGCTCCTACCAGTTGCCGATAACTCGGTTACAAAACATGATCATCTCATACAATAAAATCAGCATCATGCCTTGACCATATCACATCACAACATACCCTGCAAAAACAAGTTAGACGTCCTCTACTTTGTTGTTGCAAGTTTTACGTGGCTGCTACGGGCTTAAGTAAGAACTCATCTCACCTACGCATCAAAACCACAACGATAGTTCGTCAAATAGACTCCGTTTTAACCTTCTCAAGGACCGGGCGTAGTCACACTTGGTTCAACTAAAGTTGGAGAGACAGTCTTCCGCAAGCCATCTATGTGCAAAGCACGTCGAGGGAACCGGTCTCGCGTAAGAGTACGCGTAAGGTTGGTCCGGATCGTCTCACCCAACAATACCGCCGAACCAAAGTATGACATGCTGGTAGGCAGTATGACTTGTATCGCCCACAACTCACTTGTGTTCTACTCGTGCAAATAACATCAAACCATAAAAACCAGGCTCTGATGCCACTGTTGGGGAACGTAGTAATTTCTAAAATTTTCCTACGCACACACAAGATCATGGTGATGCACAGCAACGAGAGGGGAGAGTGTTGTCTATGTACCAACGCAGACCGACTGCGGAAGCGATCACACAACGTAGAGGAAGTAGTCGTACGTCTTCTTCCCGATCCGACCGATCCAAGCACCGTTACTCCGGCACCTCCGAGTTCTTAGCACACGTTCAGCTCGATGACGATCCTCGGGCTCCGATCCAGCAAAGCGTCGAGGAAGAGTTCCGTCAGCACGACGGCGTGATGACGATCTTGATGTACTACCGACGCAGGGCTTCGCCTAAGCACTACAACGGTATGATCGAGGTGGAATATGGTGGCAGGGGGCACCGCACACGGCTAAGGAACGATCTCAAGGATCAACTTGTGTGTCTTGGGGTGTCCCCTGCCCCCGTATATAAAGGTTGGAGGAGGGGGCTGGCCGGCCAGAGAGAGGGAGGCGCAGGGGGAGTCCTACTCCTACCGGGAGTAGGACTCCCCCCTCCAATCCTATTCCAACTAGGACTCTCAAGGGGAAAAGGAGAGAGAGGGGGGCCGGCCCCTTCTCCTAGTCCTACTAGGACTTGGGGAAGGGGGGGCGCCGGCCAGCTATGGGCTGCCCCTTTTCTCTTTTCCACTAAGGCCCAATAGGCCCATTAGTCTCCCGGGGGGTTCCGGTAACCCTCCCGGTATTCCGGTAAAATCCCGATTTCACCCGGAACACTTCCTATGTCCAAACATAGGCTTCCAATATATCAATCTTTACGTCTCGACCATTTCGAGACTCCTCGTCATGTCCGTGATCTCATCCGGGACTCCGAACAACCTTCGGTACATCAAAATGCATAAACTCATAATAACTGTCATCGTAACGTTAAGCGTGCGGACCCTACGGTTCGAGAACAATGTAGACATGACCGAGACACGTCTCTGGTCAATAACCAATAGCGGGACCTGGATGCCCATATTGGCTCCTACATATTCTACGAAGATCTTTATCGGTCAGACCGCATAACAACATACGTTGTTCCCTTTGTCATCGGTATGTTACTTGCCCGAGATTCGATCGTCGGTATCCAATACCTAGTTCAATCTTGTTACCGGCAAGTCTCTTTACTCGTTCCGTAATACATCATCTCACAACTAACATATTAGTTGCAGTGCTTGCAAGGCTTATGTGATGTGCATTACCGAGAGGGCCCAGAGATACCTCTCCGACAATCGGAGTGACAAACCCTAATCTCGAAATACGCCAACCCAACATCTACCATTGGAGACACCTGTAGTACTCCTTTATAATCACCCAGTTACGTTGTGACGTTTGGTAGTACCCAAAGTGTTCCTCCGGTAAACGGGAGTTGCATAATCTCATAGTTATAGGAACATGTATAAGTCATGAAGAAAGCAATAGCAACATACTAAACGATCGGGTGCTAAGCTAATGGAATGGGTCATGTCAATCAGATCATTCAACTAATGATGTGACCTCGTTAATCAAATAACAACTCTTTGTTCATGGTTAGGAAACATAACCATCTTTGATTAACGAGCTAGTCAAGTAGAGGCATACTAGTGACACTCTGTTGGTCTATGTATTCACACATGTATTATGTTTCCGGTTAATACAATTCTAGCATGAATAATAAACATTTATCATGATATAAGGAAATAAATAATAACTTTATTATTGCCTCTAGGGCATATTTCCTTCACTACGTTCCCCAACAGCACAACCCATCAGGGCGCGCCAGGGCCTCCTGGCATGCCCAAGTGGGTTGTGCCTACCTCTGTGGCCTCCCACACCCCCTCTTTGCACTATAAATTCTCAAATATTCCAAAACCCTTCGGGGTTAACCTAGATCAGGAGTTCCGCCACCGCAGGGCTCCGTAGCCACCGAAAACCAATCTAGACCCATTCTAGCACCCTATCGGAGGGGGGAATCATCTCCGGTGGCCATCTTCATCATCCCGGCGGCCACCATGATGAGGAGGGAGTAGTCCACCCTCTGGGCTGAGGGTTTGTTCCAGTAGCTATGTGTTTAATCTCTCTCTATCATGATCTATATCATGGGCTTTGTTAATATAGTCGGGTCATATGATGTTTCTCCCCTCTATACTCTTGTTGTGATGAATTGAATCTTTACCCTTTGAAGTTTTGTCATGTCGGATTGAATGTTTAGATTTGAGAACACATGATGTATGTCTTGCGGTATGAATACTTGAGGTGACAATGGGGTATCTTATTGATTCACTTGATATATGTTATGGCACTCAACTTGCGGATTCCTGCGGTGAAATTGGGGTAACCTATGCATAGGGGTTGATGCATGTTTTATTATCTTTTCTCTGATAGAAACTTTGGGGTCTCTTTGTAGTTCTTTGTGTGGATTGAGTATTATGAATATGAATATGCTTTGGTGTTATTCTAGTACGAACTCTAGGATAGATCAAGCGGAAAAAACAGCTTTGCGTTATTTTAGTACGAAATCTTGAATAGATCGAGCGGAAAGAATAGCTTTGAGGTGGTTTCATACGCTACAAAGAATTCATATCTTTTGTTCTCCGCTAGTAGGAACTCGGGAGTGATTCTTTGTTACACTTTGAGGGATAATCATATGATCCAACTATGTTAGCACTGTTGAGAGGTTGCACTAGTGAAAGTACGGACCGTAGGCCTTGTTTTTAAGCATTGCAATACCGTTTTTGTGCCCGTTTGCTACTTTCTACCTTGCTGTTTTTATTATTCAGATTATAAAAATATATTTCTATCATCCATATTACACTTTTATCACCATCTCTTCGCCGAAGTGCACCTATACAATTTACCATTGTATTGGGTGTGTTGGGGACACAAGAGATTTCTTGTATTTGGTTGCAGGGTCGTTTGAGAGAGACCATCTTCATCCTACACCTCTCATGGATTGATAAACCTTAGGTCATCCACCTGAGGGAAAATTGCTACTGTCCTACAAAACTCTGCGCTTGGAGGCCCAACACGTGTCTATAAGAATAAAGTTGCGTAGTAGACATCAAGCTCTTTTCTGGCGCTGTTGCCGAGTAGGTGAGTGCTTGAAGGTATATCTTTAGATCTTCCAATTGAATCTTTTTTGTTTCTTGTTTTATCACTAGTTTGGTTTATAAAAGAAAACTACATAAAAATGGAATTTAGGTTTCATCATATTATGGATCATCTTTATAATATCTTTCTTGAAAATGATGGTTCAGAAAATTGTACCCAATTGTTAGCAGAAGAAGTCAATAAAATTCTTGGCACAAAATATTTGAATGATGAGCATGATTGCAATGTTGTTAGTATGAATTCCTTAAATATCCATGATGCTAATGATATGCAAATCCATAAGCTTGGGGATGCTATGTTAGATGAAGATGATATTTTTAGTCCCCCAAGATTTGATGTGCAAATTTGTTATAATGATTGCATGCCTCCTATTTATGATGATTATAATGATGAAAGTGGATTTGGAGAGGTCATGACTTTATTTAGTGATGAATCCACTATTTTCGAAGAGGTTCCAATTGACTATGACAACAAAGTTCCTATCTATGATGATTATGGTGAGGACATGTATGCTATAAATAATAATGATAACCATGAAACTTGTTATCATTATTTTAATTTTCAATCCCATGATAGTTATTTTGTTGAGTTTGCTCCCACTACTATTGATGAGAATAAATTTGCTTATGTGGTGAGTAATAAAATTTCTATGCTTATGGATCATGAAAAGAATGCTTTATGTCATGGATATATTGTTGAGTTCATTCATGATGCTACTGAAAATTATTACGAAGGAGAAACTTATGCTTGTAGGAATTGCAATAATATCAAGTTTCCTCTCTATGTGTTCAAAATCTTGAAGTTATGCTTGTTTTGCCTTCCTATGCTAGTTGATTCTTGCTCCCAGAAGTTGTTTGCTCACAAAATGCCTATGCATAGGAAGTGGGTTAGGCTTAAATGTGCTAGTCATATGCTTCATGATGCTCTCTTTGTGTTTCAATTCTTATCTTTTATGCGAGCATCATTGAAATCATCATGCCTAGCTAAAAGGCATTAAAGGAAAGTGCTTGTTGGGAGACAAACCAACAATCTTACCTACTGTTTTGGTGTGTTCACATGATTAGGCTACTATAGTAATCATGTTTTATTGCTTTTGTTTCAATAAAGTGCCAAGTAAGACCTTTGGGATGGCTTACGGTGATAGTTGATTTGATCTTGCAGAAAACAGAAACTTTTGTGCTCAGGAAAACAATTCTCATTTTTAACAGAAGCGTGCTAAAATGCTTATTCTTTTTGCGGAAGATTAATAGAAAAATTTCCCAAGTTTTCCTAATTTTGCAGAATTTTTGGAGTAGCAGAAGTATGGTTGGAGTACAGATTACTATAGACTGTTCTGTTTTTGACAGATTTTGTTTTCGATGCATAGTTTTCTTGTTTTCTAGTTTCCATGGCTTATATTGCTCCAAATAAATTGTATAAATGATATGCCACAGTAGGCATTTTGTGGAAACACTTATGAATCTTGTCTTTGAAAGTACCAAAGGGGAACGGTTTGCTCTTTATCATACTAACCTATCTCATGAAGTTCCGTTAAGTTTTGTGTGATTGAAGTTTTCAAGTTTTGGGTGAGATGTCGATATGAGGAGAATAAGGAGTGACAAGTCCCTAAGCTTGGGGATTCCCAAGTCACCCCAAAGTAAAAGCAACTAAGCTTGGGGATGCCCCGGAAGGCATCTCCTCTTTCGTCTCCAACATTATCGGTAACCTCGCTTGGAGCTATGTTTTTATTCATCACATGATATGTATTTTGCTTGGAGCGTCAATTTATTTTGTTAGGAGTTGCTTTATGTTATTTATAATATTATTTTGCATCTTTTATTTCAATAAAAGTGGCATGTATAGCCTTTGCTTATTTTGCAAGTATACATGTTGTTGCTGAAAATAGAAAGTTTACCGCTGTTGCAAAAATTCCCTATAAAGCTTAGTATGCGATAAAATGTTAAAACTTTTTTCATATTAATCTATGATGAATTTTCTACAGTGTGGTAAATTTTCATAATTTTTGGACTTGAATAAGTATTTATACTCTTGCATTCTTTACAGACTGTACTGTTTTGGTAGATTGCTGTTATGTTTGCATTGTTTGCATATGTTTGCTTGTTTAATGATTCTATTTGAGGATAGCAATTTTAAATATGCAGAGGAATTTAGTATGCAATGTTGAATAACAATTTTAGTGATTTTCTATAGTAGAGAATGATAAGGTTTTACATTGGTTTATACTAACTTATCTCACGAGTTCTTGTTGACTTTTGTGTGGATGAAGTTTTTGATATTTAGGAAAAACCACGATATGAGAGGAATTAAGGAGACACAAAAGCTCAAGCTTGGGGATGCCCAAGGCATCCCAAGATAATATTTCAAGAAGTCTCAAGCATCTAAGCTTGGGGATGCCCCGGTAGGCATCCCACCTTTCCTCTTCAACAATTATCGGTTAGTATTGGTTAAGCCTAAGTTTTTGCTTCTTCACATGAGTTGTGCTATACTTAAGATGTCATTTTGTTTTGCTTTGCTTTTTTTAATAACGTACTTAGATATGAAAGTTTTTAAATAAAATAGAGTCCTCAAATAGTTGCCAGGGAGGCTAAGTAAGCGGCATTCACATCCGGACATCGAAGCTCTTTTCTATCTCATTTTTACTCTTGTGCTTCACTTATATCCTATGAGTAAATTGTTGAATAAATTGAATGTCATGAAGTTGAAATCATATCATTCCTAGTGGTAGCTTCACATTGGGTTTAGAAAGTGAAATCTTTTGAGGCTTGATAATCACAATATTGGTCATACAAGCAATTCATGAATAATTAGTATAAGGAAGAGAACTTTCACATGCAAGTATACTATCATGGAAATCTTTTGTGATTGTGAGCCCCCATCAAAATATTATATGCCAAAAATGTTGATGTTGGAAAATGAAGAAAACGTAATGGTTTATGTTTGTTCATATTCACATAGAAGTTATATTGTCATAGATCCTTCAACATGTGGTGCTTGCCCCCCATCTTTGCTAGCAAAAAATTCTGCACCAAGTAGAGATACTACTTGAGCATCCAAAAACCCTTAAACCCAAATCTTATTTTCAAGAGTCCGCCATACCTACCTAAGGATTGAGCAAGATCCTTCAAGTAAGTTGCCATCGGTGCAATAAGGCAATAAAAATTGGTTCTAAAAGTGTGAGATCATTTAGTGTAAGAGAAAATTGAGCGTTGTATGAACTTGTGATGGCAAAGTAATAAAAGTGACAGACTACATAATAAAGGTTGCTATCATAAGGGGCAATACAACATGACGTTCTTTTGCACTAAGGGGTTGAGCATACAAACAAATAAGTGCATGGCAACCTCTGCTTTACCTCTGCGAAGGGCCTATATTTTACTTTTCAGTATTTATTTTTATGGAAAGAGTCACAGTTTTTCTCTCTATTTCTTTTTATTTTTCTCTTTTGGCAAGCATCATGTGGTGAAGAAAGATCTAGGCACATATGTCCAGTTGAATATGGGTAGCATGAGTTGTTATTGTCGACATCACCCTTGAGGTGAATACGTTGGGAGGCAAAATTATAAGCCCCTATCTTTCTATGTGTCCAGTTGAAACGTTTTGCTCATGCGTACAAGGCGAGTGTTAGCAATCATAGAAGACCATATGATGGTTGAGTATGTGGAGCTCTTACTTAAACTCTGTTGAATAAGTTGAATTGCAATTGCTTGGTGACTAAGAACATAGGTTGTTGAGTTTCAAGAGAACTCATTGTTTGAACCTTAACATGTGAATTGGTTGCTACTATAACATGGAAAGTTTAATAAAGAAGAATTACTATTATGATGCTAGGAAAAGTGATTGAAATTATCATTGATCAAACTTATGCACTTTGCTAGCATTCACACTTCATAAATTATTTCTTTTATCATTTACCTACTCGAGGACGAGTATGAATTAAGCTTGGGGATGCTGATACGTCTCCAACGTATCTATAATTTATGAAGTATCCATGCTGTTATTTTATCATTCTTGAGTGTTTTATAATCATTTTATAGAAACTTTATATCATTTTTTGGACTAACCTATTGACCCAGTGCCAAGTGCCAGTTGCTATTTTTTGCTTGTTTTTTACATCGCATGAAATCAATATCAAATGGAGTCCAAACGCAACGAAACTTTACTGAGATTTTTTTGGACCAGAAAGAACCCAATGGGCCAGAGCTACACCTGGGGGGTGCCCCGAGGGGGGCACAACCCACCAGGGCACACCAGGGCCCCCTGGCGCGCCAAGGTGGGTTATGCCCACCTCGGTGGCCTCCCGCACCCCCTCTTTGCAATATAAATTCCCAAATATTCCGAAACCCTCCGGGGTTAACCTAGATCAAAAGTTCCGCCGCCGCAGGGCTCCGCGGCCACCCAAAACCAATCTAGACCCGTTCCGGCACCTTGCCGGAGGGGGGAATCATCTCCGGTGGTCATCTTCATCATCCCGACGGCCACCACAATGAGGAGCGACACTAGTGCAGAACCGGGCAATAGCACTGGTTCGTAAGGCCCTTTAGTGCCGGTTAGGTAACCGACACTAAAGTGTGGGCTCTAAAGCCCCCCCCCCTTTAGTACCGGTTCAGCACGAACCGGTGCTAAAGGGTAACCACATGGCACAAGCCAGCTTCGGGGGCAGGGAGCCCTTTAGTACCGGTTGGTGTCACCAACCGGTATTAAAAGGATGGGGGGGTTTGGGTTTATGATTTCTTTTTCATTTAATTTTGTGTTTTCCATTTCATTATTTTTCGTTTGCTAGTATTTTACGATACTACATATTGTACACATTATGCATATATATAAATAGAATTTCTAGTAGAACTGATCATAATATATATATATCATCGAATGTCTCACAACCACCATTAATTAATTCACACATATATACACACATGTATATATATACAATTTCTCCTAATTGGTGCCTTCGGAGCACGATAACAATTAGAAGTGGTTCATGGGGACGGTAGCGGGTAATAGTATTCTCCTTTGGGATCTATGACCTGGTCGAGCAAAAATCCCGCTATTTTCTCTTGAATTGCTTCTGTGCGGACCTCTGTTAGGAGCTTCTCCCGCACCTCTTTGAACTGTTAAGAAGGAGATCAATATGCATGTGTATTAGTTGTGTGACTAGATATCGATAATGGTGTAAAAATTGTGAATAGTGTTCTGACAAACGTACCCACTCCTGTCTTTGAGACCTACTCCTTTCGGACGCCATCATGCGAATGTTCTCGCAAACGTAGTATGCACACAGATTATTCCCCGGCGCCTGCTTCAGGGCCTTTACAATAATGGAATTTGATGAGATAATAATTAATCAAGCCTGATAATTAAACAGATGGCAGCTAGCTAGTACTACTTAATTACTTACCTGGGGTCGATCCCACTTCAGATTTTGTTGCCATGGGCCTGGAGTGGCCCTGATGAACTTTGCCCAAGCCCTGCCCGCTGACAAAGAAAATGAATAAATGGGTTATTAAATAGTTGTTATCAGGAAATGATGAACTAATTAAATAGGCCGAGATATAGTTAATAATGATTGAAATTACCTATTGACTATCCCCTTCACGATGGTGTAGTCACTTGCTTTCTTAAGTAGTGAGTCTAGTACTTCAATTGTTCCTTCATCAACTTTAATGATTAACAAGATCCAGTGAAATCTGCATGCACACACGTTTGCATGCCTTAATTAAGCGGGCATATGTAAGCAAAAACATGTAGCTAGCTAGTAGGCAAAAACAGAATTTGTAGTACAAGACAGTGTGACTCACTCGAAGTTGTAAGGAAGTAGTATATCTTCATTGTATTTGAGGTGCTTGAAGAACTCTAGAAAGCTTTCCTCTACACTTTTTTCGTAATATGGATCTAATTTCCATGTGTATTCATTAATGGTATTTGGGTAAACGAACCCAATGCCATAGCGTCCACCTTTTTTCATTTCATAAATCTTCATCCTACATAATACCACAGAAAAGAATATAGTGACGATAATTATAGGTAATGATTGATCAAAATGATCACTACAACTAGCTTGAGACTTAAATTACAGAAAGAAATCACTTATAGACAATAGCAACTGACGATAGATTTGTCGAGTGCGTCTTGATTGTATATATCTTCAAGTCATTTAAAACATGTGATGATCACCAGATGCCTGCTTATATAAATATATATACCTCGCCGGTCTTTGTTGTTTCAAGATCAACATTTTCTTTGTCATGTTCATAGTTCATGACTTCATCAATTCGGTCGTCGCGATCGAATATCATATCACCCTACCCGGTGTTGTTTAGATATTCGGAGCCGTCATAATCTTCTTCATTCTAATCATCATCTGGCCCGCGAGGATTGCGTATGATATTGAATAGGGCCTCTTCTCCCTCTCTGCCGGTATTGTCCGCCATAGGTTTTGTTTAACTAATCCAAAAGAAATATATTCAAATTACAATGCATGGATGCAATCAATTAATAAGCAAAAACTGAATCAATCATAGTACATAATAAGCATCATCAAATATAATCTCGAATACGCCGTCTCGAATAATAGACATAATCTTGAATACATCGTCTCGAATAATATATATAATCTCGAATAAATCATCTCAAATATTATATATCGAATACATCACTAGCTAGCTAGCTAGCTAATAAAGATCGAATACTAGAGAGTAATCTAGGCGGTGGACAACCAAAGTGAAGGAACCATCACCAGATCATAGCTCGGGTGATCTCCCCAAAGAACCTGCCAGGTATTGGAGAACCTGACGTCCATAGCAGCCATGTAGCGATGGACGTGCTCGTCCTCCTCCCTGACACGGCGACGTACCACCTCCGGCGGGGCCGGCTCCCTCCGCACCGAAAGTGGCCCACTCGAACGCCACCAAAGGAGATAAGGGTCGACGACAGGACCCGGGGCCGGGTTCCTTACCAAGCGTCGCGCCCCTGAAGGTAGCACCTCCCAGTGCCAGCCCGGCAGAGCCCAGTCCCGGACATGGGTCCTCTGAAGCAGGACGTCGTCGCGAACGGGTCGACGGCAAGGATGCGGGCCGGGCATCGTCGACAACAAATACTATATGCCGCAAAAGTAAAGTAACATTTTTTAAATGATGGATTGTGATTTCATATATGCAAATTCTAAATTTTATAACTAAAACTAACATTTCTAATATTTCTATAACTAAAACTAACATTTCTAATATTTCTATAACTAAAAACCATTTCTATATAACTAACATTTCTATATAACTAACATTTCTAATATAACTAACATTTCTATATAACTAACATTTCTATAACTAAAACTAACATTTCTAATAATTCTATAACTAAAAAATAGAAAGATCGCTAACAATTCTGTAACAATGTGTGTGTGTGTGTGGTTGGCGGCTGGGGCAGGAGCTCACCGGCGAGGTGCGACTACGGGGGGCGGCGACGGGGATGGGGACGCAGACGGAGACGGCGACGGGGACGGGGCGGCGACGACGGGGACGGGGCAGCGACGACGCGGACGGGGATGGGCCGGGCGGGGACGACGGGAGGACGGCGACGGACGGCGACGGGGGCGGCGGCGACGGGGCAGAGGAGAAAGAAGCAGAGGGAGAGATGAGAAACTGACAAAATTTTTGAAGTGTTTTCTCATATAGAACCCACCTTTAGTACCGGTTGGACCCACCAACCGGTACTAAAGGTCTGTTTTGGCCAGGCGAAGCGGCGGGAACCGCACCCCCTTTAGTACCGGGTCGTGGCACCAACCGGTACTAAAGGCCCCCCCTTTATTACTAGTTGGAGCCACGACCCGGTACTCAAGGATGTGCACTGCCAGGCGAGGGGCGCAGAAGTTTAGTCCCACCTCGCTAGCCGAGGGGCACTCGCACCTGCTTATAAGCCCCGCTGTCGCTGCTGTCTCGAGCTCCTCTCTTAAGCAGGCCTTCTGGGCCTACCTCTGCTGCGATGCCCTATTGGGCCAACTAGGCTAGCGGGCCTGCATCCTGGCCCAACTAGAATTTGGGTTTCTAGTCGTATGCAGGCCGCTGTGGCCTAGTAGGTGGGCTTTTTTTCTTATTTTTTGCTTTATTTATTTTTGTTTTATTTATTTTTGAGTTGTTTTTTGCTGTATTTAGAGTTTATTTGTGAAAATTTTTGCTTTAGGTACAAAAAATTACAAACTTTCTGTTAGTACCGGTAGTTTACAAATTTGAATAGTTTAAATTTTGAATTATTTGAAATTTGTGCGAATCACTAGTTTGTGAATAACTTAACTTTGAAAATAGATTTTTCAGTGATTCTTTTTTCTTATGTTTAATATTAGTGTGTTTTATCATTATATTCAATTTGGTAATGCTTAGGTTATTTAAAAAAATGAAATGCCTTTGTAATGGATGACTTTTTGTCCGAAACCCTGATACTTCGAAAGAGATTGTCCATTTTGTACACGAAGTGCATCCAGTTTTTGTGGTAACCCTCTCTACTTTTTTGCACATGCTATGTGGGTGAAATTATGATACCATGCCAGCTTTCAACCTTTTCTGAGTTCATTTGAAATGCTTTTCAATTTCAGGGTCATTTAGCTGGAAAAAAATCAGTAAATGCATGAAAGAATTTGCTTGCACATAAAATTTCTTCGTGTTTCAAATGCCAAAACACATAACTAGCTACCCTAACTATTACAGAGATTCCCTCCTGGGTGTGAAACACATAAGAAAGTGATGATAGTGAAGCCGATCACATCCCAGATCTTTGGGTGTGAAACTTTTTCTTCGCGTGTGTCCCTTTGCGCCGTAGCCATGGAAAATCTTCATCATTTAACTGGATGCTCGGGTCAATATTCATTGTGAATGGAGCAATTTCATCAAACTTTTCATAATCTCCTGACATGTCTGTCTTGTCATCCACTCCCACGATGTTTCTCTTCCCAGAAAGAACTATGTGCCGCTTTGGCTCATCGTACGATGCATTCGCTTCCTTATCTTTTCTTTTTCTCGGCTTGGTAGACATGTCCTTCACATAGAAAACTTGTGCCACATCATTGGCTAGGACGAATGGTTCGTCTGCATACGCAAGATTGTTGAGATCCACTGTTGTCATTCTGTACCGCGGGTCTTCCGTTACCCCGCCTCGTGTCATATTGACCCATTTGCACCGAAACAAAGGGACCTTCAAACCACGTCGATAGTCAAGTTCCCATATGTCCTGTATATAACCATAATATGTTTCCTTTCCCGTCTTGGTTTCTGCATCAAAGCGGACACCACTGTTTTGGTTGGTGCTCTTCTTATCTTGGGCGTTCGCGTAAAATGTATTACCATTTATCTCGTACCCTTTGAAAGTCAGTATATTCGAAGATGGTAACTGGGACAGCAAGTACATGTCATCTTTAATAGAGGCTTCATGCATGGTACGTGTCTGCAACCAGCTGGCGAAACTCCCAGTTTGTTCACGTGTAATCCAGTGATCAGACCGCTCCGGGTGTTTGGAGCGTAGCAAATTCTTGTGTTCATCCATATACGGAGCCACCAAGGCGGAATTCTATAAAACTGTGTAGTGTGCTTCAGTGAGAGAATGTCCGTCCATACATATTATTTGTTCCCCTCCTAGCGTGCCTTTTCCATCCAGTCTGCCCTTATGCCGCGATTCAGGAACACCAATCGGCTTAAGGTCAGGAATAAAGTCAATACAAAACTCAATGACCTCCTCATTTTCATGGCCCTTGGAGATGCTTCCTTTTGGCCTAGCACAGTTATGAACATATTTCTTTAAGACTCCCATGAACCTCTCAAAGGGGAACATATTGTGTAGAAATACAGGACCCAAAACGTTAATCTCTTCACATAGGTGAACTAGGACGTGCGTCATGATGTTGAAGAAGGATGGTGGAAACACCAACTCGAAACTGACAAGACATTGCACCAAATCATTCTCTAACCTTGGTATGATTTCTGGATCGATTACCTTCTGAGAGATTGCATTGAGGAATGCACATAGCTTCACAATGGCTAATCGAACGTTTTCCGGTAGAAGCCCCCTCAATGCAACCGGAAGCAGTTGCATCATAATCACGTGGCAGTCATGAGACTTTAGGTTCTGGAACTTTTTCTCTGCCATGTTTATTATTCCCTTTATATTCGACGAGAAGACAGACGGTACCTTAATATTGAGCATGCATTCAAAGAAGATTTCCTTCTCTTCTTTGGTAAGAGCGTAGCTTGCATGACCCTGATGTATGCCGTCTTTTCCGTGCATACGTTGCTGGTGCTCCCGTGCCTCAAGTGTATCTTTTGTCTTCCCATACACGCCCAAGAAGCCAAGCAGGGTCACACAAAGATTCTTCGTCACGTGCATCACGTCGATTGCGGAGCGGACCTCTAGGTCTTTCCAATAGGGCAGGTCCCAAAATATAGATTTCTTCTTCCACATGGGTGCGCGTCCGTCAGCGTCATTCGGAACAGGTTGTCCACCAGGACCCTTTCCAAAGACCACCTTCAGATCCTTGACCATATCATGTACATCAGCACCAGTACGGTGGCGAGGCTTCATCCGGTGATCCACCTCACCTTTGAAATTCTTGCCTTTCTTTCTTACGGGATGCCTGCTCGGAAGAAATCGATGATGTCCCAGGTACACATTCTTCTTACAATTAGCCAAATATATACTGTCGGTATCGTCCAAACAATGCGTGCATTCGCGGTATCCCTTGTTTGTCTTTCCTGAAAGGTTACTGAGAGCAGGCCAATCATTGATGGTCACGAACAGCAACGCCTTTAGGTCAAATTCTTCCCCCATGTGCTCATCCCATGCACGTACACTTGTTCCATTCCACAGTTGTAAGAGTTCTTCAACTAATGGCCTTAGGTACACATCAATGTCGTTGTCGGGTTGCTTAGGGCCTTGGATGAGCACTGGCATCATAATGAACTTCTGCTTCATACACAACCAAGGAGGAAGGTTATACAAACATAGAGTCACATGCCAGGTGCTATGGTTGCTGCTCTGCTCCCGAAAAGGATTAATGCCATCTGCGCTTAGACCAAACCATACGTTCCTTGCTTCATCTGCAAACTAATTCCCGTACTTTCTTTCGATTTTTCTCCACTGCAACCCGTCAGCAGGTACTCTCAACTTTCCGTCTTTCTTATGGTCTTCTCTGTGCCATCGCATCGCCTTGGCATGCTCTTTGTTTTGGAACAAACGTTTCAACCATGGTATTATAGGAGCATACCACATCACCTTGGCAGGAATCTTCTTCCTGGGGCGCTCGCCCTCGACATCACCAGGGTCATCGCGGCTGATCTTATAGTGCAATGCACCGCATACTGGGCAAGCGTTCAAATCCTCATACTCACCGCGGTAGAGGATGCAATCATTAGGGCATGCATGTATCTTCTGCACCTCTAACCCTAGAGGGCAGACAGCCTTCTTTGCTTTGTACGTACTCTCGGGAAATTTGTTGTCCTGTGGAAGCATATTCTTTATCATTACTAGCAACTTTCCAAATCCCTTGTGAGATACACCATTCTCTGCCTTCCATTGTAGCAATTCCAGTGTGGTGCCCAGCTTTTTCTTGTCACCTACGCAATTCGGGTACAACCGTTTTTTGTGATCCTCTAACATGCGCTGCAACTTCTTCTTCTCCAAATCACTTGCACAGTTTCTCTTTGCATCGGCAATGGCCCGACCTAGATCATCAACGGGCTCATCCGATGCCTCTTCTTCAGCTTCTTCCCGCATTGCCGGCTCATCTTCTTCCCACATTACCGGCTCAGCTTCTTCCCCCATTGTTGTATCATCGTATTCAGGGAATCCATGGCCAGGATAGCTGTTGTCGCCCTCTTCTTCTTCTTCATTGTCTTCCATCCTAACCCCACTTTCTCCATGCTTGGTCCAAACATTATAGTGGGGCATGAAACCGGACTCAAACAGGTGGACGTGAATGGTTCTTGACGTAGAGTAATTGTGACCATTCTTACAGCCAGTACATGGACAAGGCATAAAACCATCTGCCAACTTATTTGCCTCAGCCGCAAGCAGAAAAAGTACGCACGCCATTAATGAACTCGGGAGAGCATCGGTAATCGTACATCCATTGCCGGCTCATCTTCAATACACAGCACCGAAAACACCAAATTAATACAATACATAAAGTTCATACATAAAGATCATACAACACTTAAATGGAACAAACAAATAACTCTCTAGCTAAAGAATTTAAATGCAACAACAAATGCGATCAAGATCGCAACTAAGGTAACAATTGATCCAACAACATAATGATACCAAGCCTCACTATGAATGGCATATTTTCTAATCTTTCTAATCTTCAAGCGCATTTTCTCCATCTTAATCTTGTGATCATCGATGACATCGGCAACATGCAACTCCAATTTCATCTTCTCCCCCTCAATTCTTTTCAATTTTTCCTTCAAATCCTCGTTTTCTCTTTCAACTAAATTTAACCTCTTGACAATAGGGTCGGTTGGAATTTCCGGTTCAACTACCTCCTACATACAAATATCTATGTCAACTTGATGGGCATAATTTGTCATAAACACGAAATGCAATGAATAGTTTTAAAAGAGAATATACCACATCCGAATCATAACCCGGACAAGGGCCGACGGGGACGGATATCAAAACCATGGAACTATGTATAAAAAACAATGTATGGGTAAGATAATTATATGAGTAACTATATATCCAAATCACACAAACATCAATTTTTTATATAAAACTTCATGAACAAGAGGCTCACCACAAGGTGGTGCCAGCGATGGGACGTTGCGAGCGATCGACGGTGGTTACGACGGAGATTTAGAAGGTACTAAGTAAACCACACCTACATATGCAAACTAAGTTTTATTTTTGACCTCAAATTGCATATAAATCAAATACTAGCACATATATATAATTCCTACCAAATTACTAAACTCAAAAATCAATCACTATGTAAAGCATTGCACGAGCTAATCTAGCAATGAGAGATGAAAGGACAAAGTTGCTAACCTTTGTGATCATTTGAATGGATGGGGGCCTTCAAATCTTGACAAATTTTGGGCAAAATGTGTGATGAGCTTGAGAGGAAGAGGGAAAAGAACAGAGAGGAGATGGGAAAGGGGAAGAACAGAGCGAGCTCGGGTGGACGAAGGGTCTATGTAGGACGACCTTTAGTACCGGTTCGTGATACGACCCGGTACTAAAGGTGCTGGAGGGGCCTCGGACTGAAAACATCCTGCCACCACTCACTTTAGTACCGGTTCATGGCACGAACTGGTGCTAAAGGTTCGCCACGAACGTACTAATGAGAGCGGCCGGCTAGCCGTTGGAACCGGCACTAATGCACACATTAGTGCCGGCTCAAATTCAAACTGGCACTAATGTGCTTCACATTTGACCCTTTTTCTACTAGTGGGAGTAGTCCACCCTCGGGGCTGAGGCTTTGTTCCAGTAGCTATGTGTTTAATCTCTCTATCTCTCTCTCTCTCGTGATCTATATCATGGGCTTTATTAATATAATCGAATCATATGATGTTTCTCCCCTCTATACTCTTGTTGTGACGAATTGAATCTTTACCCTTTGAAGTTTTGTCATGTTAGATTGAATGTTCAGATTTGAGAACACATGATGTATGTCTTGCGGTATGAATACTTGAGGTGAAAATGGGGTATCTTATTGATTCACTTGATATACGTTATGGCACTCAACTTGCGGATTCCCGCGGTGATATTGGGGTAATCTATGCATAGGGGTTGATGCACGTTTTATTATCTTTTCTCCGAAAGAAACTTTGTGGTCTCTTTGTAGTTCTTTGTGTGGATTGAGTATTATGAATATGAATATGCTTTGGTGTTATTCTAGTATGAACTCTAGGATAGATCGAGCGGAAAAAATAGCTTTGCGTTATTTTAGTACGAAATCTTGAATAGATCGAGCGGAAAGAATAGCTTTGAGGTGGTTTCATACGCTACAAAGAATTCATATCTTTTGTTCTCCGCTAGTAGGAACTCGGGAGTGATTCTTTGTTACACTTTGAGGGATAATCATATGATCCAACTACGTTAGCACTGTTGAGAGGTTGCACTAGTGAAAGTACGGACCGTAGGCCTTGTTTTTAAGCATTGCAATACCGTTTTTGTGCCCGTTTGCTACTTGCTACCTTGCTGTTTTTTTTATTCAGATTATAAAAATATATTTCTATCATCCATATTACACTTTTATCACCATCTCTTCACCAAACTAGTGCACCTATACAATTTACCATTGTATTGGGTGTGTTGGGGACACAAGCGATTTCTTGTATCTGGTTGCAGGGTCATTTGAGAGAGACCATCTTCATCCTACACCTCTCACGGATTGATAAACCTTAGGTCAGCCACTTGAGGGAAAATTGCTTGTCCTACAAAACTCTGCGCTTGGAGGCCCAACACGTGTCTACAAGAATAAAGTTGCATAGTAGACATCAGGACCCACAAGACAGGGGGCCCGCCCAGGGGGTAGGGCGCGCCCCCACCCTTGTGGACAGGTGGTGGGCCCCCCTTGGTTGATTCTTTCGCCAATATTATTTATATATTCCAAAAATATTCTTTGTGGATTTCAGGTCATTCCGAGGACTTTTATTGCTGCACAAAAATAACACCATGGCAATTCTGCTAAAAACAGCGTCAGTCCGGGTTAGTTCCATTCAAATCATGCAAATTAGAGTCCAAAACAAGGGCAAAAGAGTTTGGAAACGTAGATACAATGGAGACACACCAGGGTCCAGTTTTGTGCTTCTTCACGGGAGCGGCAACTTGCTTGTCATTCTTCTTGAAGTTTCCTTTCTTTCCCTTGCCCTTTTTCTTTAAACGTGTGGTGCTGTTAACCATCAACACTTGGTGTTCTTTCTTGATTTCTACCTCCGCCGATTTCAACATCGTGAAGAGCTTTGGAATCGTTTTCGTCATCCATTGCATATTATAGTTCATCATGAAGCTCTAGTAGCTTGGTGATAGTGATTGGAGAACTCTGTCAATCACTATCTTATCTAGAAGATTAACTCCCACTAGATTCAAGCGATTGTAGTACCCATACATTCTTAGCACATGCTCACTGGCTGAGCTATTCTCCTCCATCTCGTAGGCAAAGTACTTGTCAGAGGTCTCATACCTCTCAACACAGGCATGAGCCTGAAATACCAATTTTAGCTCTCGGAACATCTCATATGTTCCATGGCATTCAAAACGTCTTTGGAGCCCCGATTCTAAGCCGTAAACCTTGGCACACTAAACTATCAAGTAGTCATCATATCGAGCTTGCAAAACGTTCATAACATCTGCATCAGCTCCTGCAACGGGTCTATCACCTAGTGATGCATTAAGTACACAATTCTTCTCTGCAACAATGAGGATAATCCTTAGATCACGGACCCAGTCCACATTATTGCTACCATCATCTTTTAACTTAGTTTTCTCTAGGAACATATCAAAAATAGGGGAGCTATATCACGAGCTATTGATCTACAACATAGATATACAAAAACTATTAAGACTAAGTTCATGATAAATTAAGTTCAATTAATCAAATTACTAATGAAATCCCACTTAAATCAACATACCTCAAGTTGTATAAGTGATACATGATCCATATCAACTAAACAGTGTCCGATCATCATGTGAGATGGAGTAGTCTACAACGGTGAACATCTCTATGTTGATCATATCTACTATATGACTCATGTTCGACCTTTTGGCCTCTAGTGTTCCGAGACCATGTCTGTGCATGCTAGGCTCGTCAAGTTTAACCCAAGTATTCCACGTGTGTAAATCTGGCTTACATCCGTTGTATGTGAACGTAGAGTCTATCACACCCAATCATCACGAGGTGCTTCAAAACGACGAACTTTAGCAATGGTGCATACTCGGGGAGAACACTTCTATCTTGAAATTAAGTGAAGGGATCATATTATAATGCTACTATCGTTCTAACCAAAATAAGATGTATAAAGGATAAGCATCACATGCAATCAAAATATGTTACATGATATGGTCATCATCATCTTGTGCTTTCGATCTCCATCTCCAAAGCATCATCATGATCTCCATCATCACTAGCTCGACACCTTGATCTCCATCGTTGCGTCGGGGTCGTCTCGCCAGCTATTGCTTCTAAAACTATTGCTAACAGATAGCGATAAAGTAAAGCAATCACATGGTGCTTGCAGTTCATACAATAATTAAGAGACAACCCTAAGGCTCCTGCCGGATATCGATATTACAAAACATGATCATCTCATACAACAATGTATATCACATCACCTCTTGACCATATCACATCACAACATGCCCTGCAAAAACAAGTTAGAGGTCCTCTACTTTGTTTTTGCAAGTTTTACATGGCTGCTATAGGCTTCTAGCAAGAACCGTTCTTAACTACGCAAAAACCACAACGGTGATTATCAAGTTTGCTGTTTTAACCTTCATCAAGGACCGGCCGTAGTCAAATTCGATTCAACTAAAGTAGGAGAAATAGACACCCACCGGCCACCTTTATGGAAAACAAGTTGCATGTCTGTCGGTGGAACCGGTCTCATGTACGTGGACATGTAAGGTTGGTCTGATCCGCTTCATCCCACAATACCGCCGAATCAAAATAAGACGTTGGTGGTAAGCAGTATGACTATCACCGCCCACAACTCTTTGTGTTCTACTCGTGCATATCATATATGCATAGACCTGACTCCGATGCCACTGTAGGGGAGTGTTGCATCGAAAAGAAAAAATTTCTATGCACACGCAAGATCTATCCATGGGGACGCATAACTACGAGAGGAGGAGAGCATCTTCATACCCTTGAAGATCGCGAAGCGGAAGCGTTTATCAACGCGGTTGATGTAGTCGTACACCTTCATGATCCGTCCCGATCAAGTACCGAACGTACGGCACCTCCATGTTCAACACACGTTCAGCTCGATGACGTTCTCGCCTTCTTGATCCAGCAAGACAGGCGAAGTAGTAGATGAGTTCCGGCAGCACGATGGCGTGGTCACGGTGGTGGTGAGGAACAATCTCCGCAGGGCTTCGCCAAGCACAATGGAAACTATTACAAAGGATAAACTAGAGGGGACGGGGTTACCGGCACACGGCTTGGTGATTCTTGATGTGTTCCGGGTGCTAGCCCTGCCCCTCTATTTATATGTTGAGCCCTGGGGTCGAAACTTGGAGAAAAAGCCTCCTCAAAGTTGGTTTTTCCCGCAAGGAAGAGTCCTTCTCGGACTTCCAGGACCAGATGCCACAGTCCTCGGCGTCTGGCCCAGACGCTAGGGTCTCCGGCGTTTGGACCCTAACCTCTGCAAAACATCCTTTTGCAGCGACCTAAGGCCCCATGTGCCTTACTCCTTGGCCTAAACATATCATCCTATATATCAATTCTTACCTCCGGACAATTCCGGAGCTCCTCGTCATGTCCGTAATCTCATCAGAGACTCCGAACAACATTTGGTCACCAAATCCATATAACTCATATAACACTATATCGTCAGCGAACGTTAAGCGTGCGGACCCTACCGGTTCGAGAATGATGTAGACATGAACGAGACACTTCTCCAGTCAATAACCAATAACGGAACCTGGATGCTGCTACCTCTTGAGCACTGCGTTGGTTTTCCCTTGAAGAGGAAAGGGTGATGCAACAAAGTAGTGTAAGTATTTCCCTCAGTTTTTGAGAACCAAGGTATCAATCCAGTAGGAGGCTACGCGCGAGTCCCTCGCACCTACACAAACAAATAAATCCTCGCAACCAACGCGATAAGGGGTTGTCAATCCCTACACGGTCACTTACGAGAGTGAGATATGATAGATAAGATAGGATAATATTTTTGGTATTTTTATGATAAAGATGCAAAGTAAAATAAAAGCAATGGAAATAACTAAGTGTTGGAAGATTAATATGATAGAAGACAGACCCGGGGGCTATAGGTTTCACTAGTGGCTTCTCTCAAGAGCATAAGTATTTTACGGTGGGTGAACAAATTATTGTTGAGCAATTGACAGAATTGAGAATAGTTATCAGAATATCTAGGTATGATCATGTATATAGGCATCATGTCCGAGACAAGTAGACCGACTCCTGCCTGCATCTACTACTATTACTCCACACATCGACCGCTATCCAGCATGCATCTAGAGTATTAAGTTCATAAGAACAGAGTAACACTTTAAGCAAGATGACATGATGTAGAGGGATAAATTCATGCAATATGGTAAAAAAAACCATCTTGTTATCCTTGATGGCAACAATACAATACGTGCCTTGCTGCCCCTACTGTCACTGGGAAAGGACGCTGCAAGATTGAACCCAAAGCTAAGCACTTCTCCCATTGCAAGAAAGATCAATCTGGTAGGCCAAACCAAACTGATAATTCGAAGAGACTTGCAAAGATAACCAATCATACATAAAAGAATTCAGAAGATTCAAATATTGCTCATAGATAAACTTGATCATAAACCCACAATTCATCATTCTCAACAAACACACCGCAAAAAGAAGATTACATCGAATAGATCTCCACGAGAAAGGGGGAGAACATTTTATTGAGATCCAAAAAGAGAGAGAAAGCCATCTAGCTAATAACTATGGAACCGAAGGTCTGAGGTAAACTACTCACACTTCATCGGAGAGGTTATGGTGTTGATGTAGAAGCCCTCCGTGATTGCTCCTTCCGGCGGAGCTCCGGAACAGGCCCCAAGATGGGATCTCGTGGATACAGAAGGTTGCAGCGGTGGAATTAGGTTTTTGGATCCGTCCCTGATCGTTTGGGGGTACGTAGGTATATATAGGAGGAAGGAGTATGTCGGCGGAGCAACATGGGGCCCCCGAGGGTGGAGGGCGCGCCTGGGGGGTAGGTGCGCCCCCTACCTCGTGGCTTCCTGGTGTCTTTCTTGACGTAGGATCCAAGTCCTCTGGATCATGTTTGTTCCAAAAATCACGTTTCTGAAGGTTTCATTCCGTTTGGACTCCGTTTGATATTTTTTTCCGCGAAACTCTGAAATAGGCAAAAAACAGCAATTCTAGGCTGGGCCTCCAATTAATAGGTTAGTCCCAAAAATAATATAAAAGTGAATAATAAAGCCCAATATTGTTCAAAACAGAAGATAATATAGCATGGAGCAATCAAAAATTATTGATGCGTTGGAGACGTATCAGATGCCCATATTGGTTCCTACTTACGAAGATCTTTATCGGTTGAACCTTATGACAACATGCGTAATTTCCTTTATCTGTCGGTATGTTACTTACCCGAGATTCGATCGTCGGTATCTTCATACCTAGTTCAATCTCGTTACTGGCAAGTCTCTTTACTCGTTTCGTAATACATCATCCCGTAACTAACTCCTTAGTCACTTTGCTTGCAAGCTTCTTGTGATGTTATATTACTGAGAGGGCCCAGAGATACCTCTCTGATACACAGAGTGACAAATCCCAATCCCGATTCACGCCAACTCAACAAACACCTTCGGAGATACCTGTAGAGCATCTTTATGATCACGCAGTTACGCCGTGACGTTTGATAGCATGCAAAGTATTCCTCTGGTATCCGGGAGTTGCATAATATCATAGTCGAAGGAATATGTATTTGACATTAAGAAAGCAATAGCAATAAACTGAGCGATCAAATGCTAAGCTTACGGTTTGGTCTTGTCCATCACATCATTCTCCTAATGATGTGATCCCTTTGTCAAATGACAACTCATGTCTATGGTTAGGAAACTTTAACCATCTTTGCTCAACGAGCTAGTCTAGTAGAGGCTCACTAGGGACACGATTTTTTTATGTATCCACGCATGTATTTAAGTTTCCAGTCAATACAATTCTAGCATGAATAATAAACCTTTATCATGATTTAGGAAATATAATAATAACCATTTTATTATTTCCTCTAGGGCATATTTCCATCATAAATAGTCGCTCCTTCCCAATCCTTGCTACTGGTTTGTTTGAGCACCCTGCTCCAAGAGATTTGAGTGAATCCTTTGAGAGAAAACCTGTGACGCCCCCGATTTGACCGTACACTAATCATGCACGCAAATGTGTACGATCAAGATCAAGGACTCACGGGTAGATATCACAACACAACTCTACAAATAAAATAAGTCATACAAGCATCATATTACAAGCCAGGGGCCTCAAGGGCTCGAATACAAGAGCTCGATCATAGACGAGTCAGCGGAAGCAACAATATCTGAGTATAGACATAAGTTAAACAAGTTGCCATAAGAAGGCTAGCACAAACTGGGATACAGATCTAAAGAGGCGCAGGCCTCCTGCCTGGGATCCTCCTAACTACTCCTGGTCGTCGTCAGCGGGCAGCACGTAGTAGTAGGCACCTCCCGAGTAGTAGTAGTCGCAGTCGAAGGTGGTGTCTGGCTCCTGGGCTCCAACATCTGGTTGCGACAACCAGGTAGAAGGGATAGAGGGAAAAGAAGGAGAAAGCAACCGTGAGTACTCATCCAAAGTACTCGCAAGCAAGGAGCTATACTACATATGCATGGGTATCAAATGGAATAAGGGTATCATATGTGGACTGAACTGCAGAATGCCAGAATAAGAGGGAGATAACTCATCCTGTCGAAGACTACGCTTCTGGCAGCCTCCATCTTGCAGCATGTAGAAGAGAGTACACTAAAGACCTCCAAGTAGCATCGTATAGCATAATCCTAACCGATGATCCTCCCCTCGTCGCCCTGTGAGAGAGCGATCACTGGTTGTATCTGGCACTTGGAAGGGTGTGTTTTATTAAGTATCCGGTTCTAGTTGTCATAAGGTCAAGGTACAACTCCGGGTCGTCCTTTTACCGAGGGACACAGCTATTCGAATAGATAAACTTCCCTGCAGGGGTGCACCACATTCCCCAACACGCTCGATCCCATTTGGCCGGACACACTTTCCTGGGTCATGCCCGGCCTCGGAAGATCAACACGTCGCAGCCCTACCTAGGCACAACAGAGAGGTCAGCACGCCGGTCTAAACCCTATGGCACAGGGGTCTGGGCCCATCGCCCTTTGCACACCTGCACGTTGCGAACGCGGCCGGAAGCAGAACTAGCCCCCTTAATACAAGAGCAGGCTTACGGTCCAATCCGGCGCGCGCCACTCAGTCGCTGACGTCACGAAGGCTTCGGCTGATACCACGACGCCGGGATACCCATAACTACTCCCGCGTAGATGGTTAGTGCGTATAGACCAAATGGCCAGACTCAGATCAAATACCCAGATCTCGTTAAGCGTGTTAAGTATCCGCGAATGTTGACCAGGGCCAGGCCCACCTCTCTCCTAGGTGGTATCAACCTGCCCTGTCGCTCCGCCTCAAAGTAACAGTTGGGGGCCGTCGGGAACCCAGGCCCACCTCTACCGGGATGGAGCCACCTGTCCCTTCAGCCCCCATCTCCGAATATTTTCTCCGGTAATGTAACCGTGTAAAGTATATAATATATGCCCGTGATCACCTCCCGAAGTGATCACGGCCCAGTAGTATAGCATGGCAGACGGACAAGAGTGTAGGGCCACTGATGGAACACTAGCATCCTATACTAGGCATGTAGGATTGCAGGTAAAGGTAACAACATTAACAACAAGGGCAGGCTATGCATCAGGGTAGGAAATAACGGAAAGCAGTATCATGCTACACTACTCTAATGCAAGCAGTATAGAAGAGAGTAGGCGATATCTGGTGATCAAGGGGGGGCTTGCCTGGTTGCTCTGGCAAGAGAGAGGGGTCGTCAACACCGTAGTCGTACTGGGTAGCAGCGGCGTCGGTCTCGGTATCTAGCGGAAGAAGAGGGGGGAAGAAACAATGAATACAATGCAAACAGATGCATAACGATGCATGACAAGACAAGTAACGGTGTTAGGGGTGCCCTAACGCAGTATGAGGTGATACCGGTGAAGGGGGAAAACATCCGGGAAAGTATCCCCGGTGTTTCGCGTTTTCGGGCAGAGTAGCCGGAGGGGGAAAGTTGCGAGTTTGCTATGCTAGGGATGCGTGACGGACGAACGGGCTGCGTATCCGGGTTCGTCTCAACGTTCTGAGCAACTTTCATGTACAAAGTATTTTCATCCGAGCTACGGCTTATTTTATATTAATTTTCAAAGATTTAAATCATTTTTAGAATTTATTTAATTATTTAATTTAACCTTATCCAGAATAGTGCATGCTGATGTCATCATGACGTCAGCAGTCAACAGAGGTGTTGACTGGTCAAACTGACGTGTGGGTCCAGTGGGACCCACCTGTCATACTCTGTTAAGTTAATTAGGGTTAGGTTAAACTAATTATTGCTTAGTTAGACTAACAGGTTAATTAGATTAATTAAGTACGATTAATTAACTTAATCAATTCCTTAATTAACTAATTAATTTTTAATTAATTAATTATTTATTTATCTCCTTTTTTATCTTTTTGTTAACGTTCTCTGGGCGGGGCCCATGTGTCATAGGCCCAGGGGGCTTAATGGGCGCACGGGTAAACGGGCGCCGGGCACGTGCGCTGCCCAGACCGCACGAGCTCACGCCCAGGGCCGTGGCAACGGCCACTGCAGGGTCGGGCACGCGCCGGCCGGCGAGCAAGGGTTCGCGGGCAAGGAGCAGCAGCGCCGGTGAACGAAGGCGGTGGTCGGAGCAACTGCAGGGGAGCCGGGGCGGGCTCGCCGACGTGAGGCGCGTCACGGGGCGCCAGCGGGGTGCCGGCCCAGGCGCGACGCGCGGGGTGTTGCGCGCGGTGGTGCTGCGGGTCGTTGCGGGGCCGCACAGCGATGCAGCGGCGGAACGGCGCGGATGCGAGGCGCACGCAGCGGGGCAGCAGCAGCAGGGCTGCCTGGCGGAGCGGACGTGGAGGGAGCCGAGCGGGCGCGTCCGAATG
This sequence comes from Triticum monococcum, assembly GCA_034509565.1. Classification (NCBI taxonomy): domain Eukaryota; kingdom Viridiplantae; phylum Streptophyta; class Magnoliopsida; order Poales; family Poaceae; genus Triticum; species Triticum monococcum. Next base: position 86,223,513 of record CM067845.1, on the reverse strand, counting down.
AGGTGGGGCACGGGCGCAGGCAGGGGGCGCGGGCGCGGCCAAGGCGGCCGGCGCGCGTGCGGGCGTCGGTGAGCGAGGCCATGACCGAAGTGGCCGGAGCAGGAGAGAAGGAGGAGATGCCGGGGCCTCACCACGGGGCCGTGGGGTCTATGCAGCGGTGCTCGGGGAGGTTGACGGGGACGGCCGGCGCAGGGGAGGACGACGGTGATGGCGTTCGTCAATGGGTCGCAGGGACGAGCGGCGGGGTCGATCCCGCGAGGGAGAGGCGCGGGAGGTCGTGGCGAAGCCCATGGCAGAGGGGCGATGCGGGGACGACGACCTTGGTACGGGGCGGAGGAGGCAGTTTGGCGTGGCATGAACGCGGAGAACCAGGTGGCGTTGGGGCGGCAGGGATCGGTGTGGTTGCAGCCGGATCCGTCCGGGAACGGGAAGGGGCGACGGAGGCCGGCCGGACCTGGTCACTGGGACGGAGGAGGTCGAGGATCTCGCCCCCCACCGTGGGTGGTGGCGCACGAGAGGACGAGAGGGAGTGGGGGGATCGTGGGGGTCGTGCGGGGGGGGGAGTGGGGTGACGCTAGGGTTTCGTTGCCACCGGGGGGTTATAGTCAGGGGGTGAAGGGGCCGCGTGGGCCGGTCTGGTGGGCGGCCTGGTCGGCCAGCTGGGCCGTTTGGCCCGGGGGGCTCTTTTCTTTTTATTAGTTTTCTGTTTTTGTTTTTCCCTTTTATTTATCTTATATCTTTTCTGTTTTATCTTGTTCCTCATTTTATTTTAGTTTGTTAAAGTACAAGAATGATCCCTAACTTAGTACTACCACTAAACCCACTGCGATAAAAAGTTTAACACCTAAATAGAATAGTTTAACATTTTATTAATTATAAAAGGCATCTCAATAATTGTTTTGACTACTGTTTTATTCATTTTAGAGTATTTAAAGATTTTATATAAGTGTGGTTTCTCCATCATAATTACCTATGCATTATTTGGCTCACTCCGAACATTTTAGTTTTAATATTTGAAAACTTTTGTTGTTTGCCAAATTTTGAATTTGAATTTTAATCAGTTTCGAACTAACGCGGGATCAGCGACAGTAATCGAAGTGACGTGGCATCATTAGCAGAGGTTACTGTAGCTTGATTATCTGGGCGTCACAATTCTCCTCTACTACAAGAAATCTCGTCCCGAGATTTAAGAGGGGAAGTAAGGGGGAAGAATAGGTTACGACATTCTAACGAATCGTCTCGGTCTTGGTTGCTCTTCTCGAAGAGGTCGATCCATTATGTTGATGTCTTCATTTCTCTGTATCAGGTCACCATGATGTAGCACACATCCTTTCTTCGGGATCTTCATCGTACTTACGGAAAAGGATATGGGGAAGACTCGGGAAGGACGGTCCTCTACAAGGTTGCTTATCTGGTAGATAAAATCAGGGAAGGTGACAGGAAGTAACTCTCGAATTCAAACTTGAGAAAACTTCGAGAGTTTGCAAGACGGTGCAATAAGAAGTTTCGAGCATATAGGCAATCGTTCATTGCCTGAAACCGAGTGTGAGAGGGGTTCAGAGTAACGAGAATAAGTATTGTATTTGATACCATAATGGATGATTACTCAAAAGGTGGCTCGTGAATTACTTATGAGGCCTCACATGAGGAATAACTTTGGAAACCGGGGGTGTATAGGAGGGTCAGGTTTCGATCCTGTGTAACTGTGGGTTATGGGCCCACCATGTGGTTAAAAGTAGGAAAAGCGTTGATATCATGCACGGTCGTGATAGCAAGACATGTCAGAGGGTAGCCTATCATTTATGTTGGCAACAATGTCGGTACCAAGGGCGAGGGACGAAGAGAACCATTTTCATGCTCGTTGAACGAGGCGAGCCATTAGGCAAAGTTCTCGTCCATCGGTGGCTACCGGAATGTCATCAACAATAGTAACAGGGTCATGCTAACAGAATTGTACACCACGGTGTTTACATAAACAGGAGAATATTTCTGCTTGGATCATATAGATCACAAGAAAGGTTAAACAAAACAATGGAAAGGAAAAATGCGATTCTTAGATTAAACAGAAGAATGGAAAGGAAAATGTGATTAAACACATATTTCAGGGGTATATCCTTCCCAAGAACAAGCAGAGTATGATATCCAAGACCGGATAGAAGGTAGAAAACTCTTTTAGGTAGGAGAGACAAATTTCATGACATTACCCATACAATGGTGTTTGGGTAATTTCAACAAGAAACATTTAGCATGGTGCTTCAAATGTTCTTATTGAAAATCGGAGTACCATAGACATGCTTCGAGATAGCGCTGACATGGTCAAACAGGTGAAAATCAGACTTTGGAAACAAAAAGGATCCATTAGGAATAACTTGTAGAATAAGTCTTACAGTTTCCTCATGGAAGAATGGATAACATTGCTAAAAGGGAACTATAACAATAGGGCCTCCGGCCAGGTGGGCTAGGTATGATACCACCTTACCGGGTCATCTAAAGACCAACGTTATAACTCTTGGAAATATGTTCCAACCATCATATCTGACCGAGATTCAGATTTGATTGGTGTCAGGATACCTCAGACTCGGGATGCCTGAGAAGAAAAGGTGCAACACAATTTGACGAGATGACATTGTGAGATTCTCAGAAGTGATCTATGTAAGTGAGCTCTGAAACAAGAGGTCATCGGTAAACCAAGGAGAGGATGAGGAGGTGGCTGATAGGCTCAGCAACAAATCATCAAGATTTCCAAAGGATTGATTTCCACAATTATGTGAACAAGGAAATATCATTTTTCGGATCAAATGTCATAATGATGTATGCTTGAGGGAAACATACACAACTGAACAATGATAGAAGGGTGCACCCAGGAATCTGGACTAGGTAGCACGATCAATGTTTGAATGATGATTCAATAATCAATAGACTTAGAATGAAACTGTAGACCAATAACTCCAAGCAATAGGGTTGCTAGAAGTTTAGAATTTACACATCACAGACCATTTATCAGTATTCCGGTTAGAAACAACACGGAGACCAAGAAATGAACGCAAAAGGCGAGAGATATTACTATATCAAGAATTCTCAAGAGGTGCTAAAATTACCACGACATTCTTGACATAAAAGGTGGTAACATTCCAAGGTAAAGAAGAACAAATGCTGGATAGCAAGGATATCAAGGTATAACTCAAAACACGAACAAGTTTGTGTTGGAGGGAAGGCAATAAAGTGGCCGATGATAACATAAATCATCGAGGGCAAGGATGGTATTTCTCATCATGAATTCAGTTGATACCCTTGAAGAGCTCAGAATGTTGATGATTAAAATTAGCACGATAATGATGTATCCGTTCAGGCTAGGGCAGACATGGAGTATTAAACTTGTAAGCGATGAAGATCTCTAATCCTCGTTGAATCGCAGTGCAGACTCGATTCCGTTATCGGTGTCCTTGAGTGTTTCATAACTCAAGGCCCATGAAAAATTGGAGTCCGTGAGAATGTAATACCTGATGAAGAACTCATAAGAGGTTATGTAGTTCCATGATAATCTCGAGATACCAGGGGGGTAATGCTTGACGACAGATCAAAGTAGAGATTGGACTAGGGTATTGCTCTGCAGAAGACAAATGCTTAAACTTGCACGAGGAATGTTATTTAAAGGAGAACATGGTCAGAACCACGATTGAAAAAGGCCAGATCCCAGAGATAAGATGAACTTATACCAAGGGAATAATTAATTTTAAGAAAAGCTTTAATGATAAGATCTACATCGTGTCCATGGGCATGAACACAAAGTTCAAGGTCGACTCCCACTTCTTCAATATATAACCTTCCATTCACTTTTCGCTTAGATAAAGGCATTAGTGTTGAAAGTTTTATCTGGTGAAATACCATATGAGTATGACTCATGAAAACTTCCGAGTTCACACATATAAAGGAAGGCATAGGTTCAACCCGTCAGGGTATCGTGGAAACATATACCACAAGCTTCAATAGTAAGTACGACCAGCTCGAAAGCAGAGCATGGTTGGCCAAGCAGATGATACCATTTACCAAGGGAATTATGTATCAGGTAAAGAACTCACAAGAATTTTGGTTGTGAAGGACATTGTCGGATAATAACCCGCAATGGGTACGGCGATCCACAACGGGGCTGATGTGAGTATCGGTACTCAATCAAAGGAAGAAGGAATGCCATGGCATCGGGTTATAGAAACAACTGACTAATTCAAGGCTTAATGCAAAGAAACTTTATGATCTCCAAATCAAGGGATCAGAAGCAATCGTCCTGATCGAAAATGAATAAGTTCAACAGACTTGGAAGCACAAACGATCAAGGCATTGATTGGTCAAGAACCAGCTCATATCCAAATGACGTCTGAGCCGGAAGGATGAATCCTAGGATTCGACTGAGGAATGCGAGCATCCTCAACATATTGAATCAACGGACTTAAAATGATAAAGACAAGGGAGGTCAATAAGATTACGAAACTTATGGGCTTAACCATAATGCAAGCAAGCGAGAATTTCAAGAGCAATAGGCTGCTCGGGATTTTCGGAAGATCGAATGATATTTTGAAGTTTTTGGCGAAACACCTGAACAACTGGGAATGAGCGGATACCCGATAAGTGCGAGAATTATCCGTAGGGGTGTATATGTGGATAATGAACTGCAAGACAGTAGGCACAAAGTATTCTCGAAAAAATAGAGAGAATTTCTGAGGTATCTTGTAATAACAAGATTAACTGGGAATGAAGTTATGGACGACAAGTGTATGTATCTTTCCATATGGACTTATCGGTGGTATGGAATTGCAACGGCGAAGGACACAAAGGTCTCGGGGAAACATCGGAGAGTATTGTCAGAATCTTCTGTTGCAGCAGGCGATCATCTGGCCTGAAGGGGCTCTCCGGGAGGAAGTATTTTCGAGAACCTAAAGTTAGATTTTAGCAAAATCACTTAACCCGAATAGAAGAGAGTTCAGAGTCCCAGAGTAAAGGTCGAGGAATAAAAAGATCCTACTACCACCCAAACGGCGACGTGTGCCCGTAAGACACACAGCCGTGTTAGTAAAAGTTTTTGCAAACTCTAGACTCGACTTCGGCCAAGGAGTGTGGAAGGGGGATTCCTACAGGCAGTCGGCTCTGATACCAACTTGTGACGCCCCCGATTTGACCGTACACTAATCATGCACGCAAATGTGTACGATCAAGATCAAGGACTCACGGGTAGATATCACAACACAACTCTACAAATAAAATAAGTCATACAAGCATCATATTACAAGCCAGGGGCCTTGAGGGCTCGAATACAAGAGCTCGATCATAGACGAGTCAGCGGAAGCAACAATATCTAAGTACAGACATAAGTTAAACAAGTTGCCATAAGAAGGCTAGCACAAACTGGGATACAGATCTAAAGAGGCGCAGGCCTCCTGCCTAGGATCCTCCTAACTACTCCTGGTCGTCGTCAGCAGGCAGCACGTAGTAGTAGGCACCTCCCGAGTAGTAGTAGTCGTCGTCGAAGGTGGCGTCTGGCTCCTGGGCTCCAACATCTGGTTGCGACAACCAGGTAGAAGGGATAGAGGGAAAAGAAGGAGAAAGCAACCGTGAGTACTCATCCAAAGTACTCGCAAGCAAGGAGCTATACTACATATGCATGGGTATCAAATGAAATAAGGGTATCATATGTGGACTAAACTGCAGAATGCCAGAATAAGAGGGGGATAACTAATCCTGTCGAAGACTACGCTTCTGGTAGCCTCCGTCTTGCAGCATGTAGAAGAGAGTAGACTGAAGACCTCCAAGTAGCATCGTATAGCATAATCCTAACCGATGATCCTCCCCTCGTCGCCCTGTGAGAGAGCGATCACCGGTTGTATCTGGCACTTGGAAGGGTGTGTTTTATTAAGTATCCGGTTCTAGTTGTCATAAGGTCAAGGTACTACTCCGGGTCGTCCTTTTACCGAGGGACACGGCTATTCGAATAGATAAACTTCCCTGCAGGGGTGCACCACATTCCCCAACACGCTCGATCCCATTTGGCCGGACACACTTTCCTGGGTCATGCCCGGCCTCGAAAGATCAACACGTCGCAGCCCAACCTAGGCACAACAGAGAGGTCGGCACGCCGGTCTAAACCCTATGGCGCAGGGGTCTGAGCCCATTGCCCTTTGCACACCTGCACATTGCGAACGTGGCCAGAAGCAGAACTAGCCCCCTTAATACAAGAGCAGGCTTACGGTCCAATCCGGCGCGCGCCACTCAGTCGCTGACGTCACGAAGGCTTCGGCTGATACCACGACGCCGGGATACCCATAACTACTCCCGCGTAGATGGTTAGTGCGTATAGACCAAATGGTCAGACTCAGATCAAATACCCAGATCTCGTTAAGCGTGTTAAGTATAGGCGAACGTCGACCAGGGCCAGGCCCACCTCTCTCCTAGATGGTATCAACCTGCCCTGTCGCTCCGCCTCAAAGTAACAGTCGGGGGCCATCGGGAACCCAGGCCCACCTCTACAGGGATGGAGCCACCTGTCCCTTCAGCCCCCATCTCCGAACAGTTTCTCCGGTAATGTAACCGTGTAAAGTATATAATATATGCCCGTGATCACCTCCCGAAGTGATCACGGCCCAGTAGTATAGCATGGCAGACGGACAAGAGTGTAGGGCCACTGATGGAACACTAGCATCCTATACTAGGCATGTAGGATTGCAGGTAAAGGTAACAACAGTAATAACAAGGACAGGCTATGCATCAGGGTAGGAAATAACGGAAAGCAGTATCATGCTACACTACTCTAATGCAAGCAGTATAGAAGAGAGTAGGCGATATCTGGTGATCAAGGGGGGGGGCTTGCCTGGTTGCTCTGGCAAGAGAGAGGGGTCGTCAACACCGTAGTCGTACTGGGTAGCAGCGGCGTCGGTCTCGGTATCTAGCGGAAGAAGAGGGGGGAAGAAACAATGAATACAATGCAAACAGATGCATAACGATGCATGACAAGACAAGTAACGGTGTTAGGGGTGCCCTAACGCGGTATGAGGTGATACCGGTGAAGGGGGAAAACATCCGGGAAAGTATCCCCGGTGTTTCGCGTTTTCGGGCAGAGTAGCCGGAGGGGGGAAAGTTGCGAGTTTGCTATGCTAGGGACGCGTGACGGACGAACGGGCTGCGTATCCGGGTTCGTCTCGATGTTCTGAGCAACTTTCATGTACAAAGTATTTTCATCCGAGCTACGGTTTATTTTATATTAATTTTCAAAGATTTAAATCATTTTTAGAATCTATTTAATTATTTAATTTAACCTTATCCAGAATAGTGCATGCTGATGTCATCATGACGTCAGCATGACGTCAGCAGTCAACAGAGGTGTTGACTGGTCAAACTGACGTGTGGGTCCAGTGGGACCCACCTGTCATACTCTGTTAAGTTAATTAGGGTTAGGTTAAACTAATTATTGCTTAGTTAGACTAACAGGTTAATTAGATTAATTAAGTAGGATTAATTAACTTAATCAATTCCTTAATTAATTAATTAATTAATTAATTATCTCCTTTTTTATCTTTTTTTTAACGTTCTCTGGGCGGGGCCCATGTGTCATAGGCCCAGGGGGCTTAACGGGCGCACGGGTAAACGGGCGCCGGGCATGTGCGCTGCCCAGATCGCACGAGCACACGCCCAGGGCCGTGGCAACGGCCACTGCAGGGTCGGGCACGCGCCGGCCGGCGAGCAAGGGTTCGCGGGCAAGGAGCAGCAGCGCCGGTGAACGAAGGCGGTGGTCGGAGCAACTACAGGGGAGCCGGGGCGGGCTCGCCGACGTGAGGCGCGTCACGGGGCGCCAGCGGGGTGCCGGCCCAGGCGCGATGCGCGGGGTGGTGCGCGCGCGGTGGTGCTGCGGGTCGTTGCGGGGCCGCACGGCGATGCAGCGGCGGAACGGCGCGGATGCGAGGCGCACGCAGCGGGGCAGCAGCAGCAGGGCTGCCCGGCGGAGCGGATGTGGAGGGAGCCGAGCGGGCGCGTCTGAATGAGGTGGGGCGCGGGCGCAGGCAGGGGGCGCGGGCGCGGCCAGGGCGGCTGGCGCGCGTGCGGGCGTCGGTGAGCAAGGCCATGGCCGAAGTGGCCGGGGAAGGAGAGAAGGAGGAGATGCCGGGGCCTCACCACGGGGCCGTGGGGTCTATGCAGCGGTGCTCGGGGAGGTTGACGGGGACGGCCGGTGCAGGGGAGGACGACGGTGATGGCGTCCGTCAATGGGTCGCAGGGACGAGCGGCGGGGTCGATCCCGCGAGGGAGAGGCGCGGGAGGTCGTGGCGAAGCCCATGGCAGAGGGGCGATGCGGGGACGACGACCTTGGTACGGGGCGGAGGACGTAGTTTGGCGTGGCATGAACGCGGAGAACCAGGCGGCGTTGGGGCGGCAGGGATCGGTGTGGTTGCAGCCGGATCCGTCCGGGAACGGGAAGGGGCGACGGAGGCCGGCCGGACCTGGTCACTGGGACGGAGGAGGTCGGGGATCTCGCCCCCCACTGTGGGTGGCGGCGCACGAGAGGACGAGAGGGAGTGGGGGGATCGTGGGGGTCGTGCGGGGGGGGGGGGGGGGAGTGGGGTGACGCTAGGGTTTCGTTGCCACCGGGGGGTTATAGTCAGGGGGTGAAGGGGCCGCGTGGGCCGGCCTGGTGGGCGGCCTGGTCGGCCAGCTGGGCCGTTTGGCCCGGGGGGCTCTTTTCTTTTTATTAGTTTTCTGTTTTTGTTTTTCCCTTTTATTTATCTTATATCTTTTCTGTTTTATCTTGTTCCTCATTTTATTTTAGTTTGTTAAAGTACAAGAATGATCCCTAACTTAGTACTACCACTAAACCCACTGCGATAAAAAATTTAACACCTAAATAGAATAGTTTAACATTTTATTAATTATAAAAGGCATCTCAATAATTGTTTTGACTACTGTTTTATTCATTTTAGAGTATTTAAAATTTTATATAAGTGTGGTTTCTCCATCATAATTACCTATGCATTATTTGGCTCACTCCGAACATTTTAGTTTTAATATTTGAAAACTTTTGTTGTTTGCCAAATTTTGAATTTGAATTTTAACCAGTTTCGGACTAACGCGGGATTAGCGACAGTAATCGAAGTGACGTGGCATCATTAGCAGAGGTTACTGTAGCTTGATTATCTGGGCGTCACAAAACCCCAGAGCCAAAACTTAGTGGTTGAGCATCACAGGGGACTAGCTTGAATTAGCTTGTGCCTATTAGTCGTGAGAGGTGTCACTCTCTAGGTGGTTGTCGTCAATCTTGAGCAACCAAGAGTCTTTGTGGTTTACTGAAGACAAAATCTGTAAAGGTTTGGAGATTGCCTTAAAGAATATACCACGAGTGAAATCAACTGCAGTTCGTGGAACTTCACGTTGAGGAGAATAGGAAGGAGAGAGGTTTGCGTCTGTGTTCATTTACAAGGCACTCCATCTAGACATAGCTTATTTAGCAGAAGAGTGAACTGGTAGGACAAATGTCTTGTCGCCATCGAGCAACATAATTTCTTTCTTAATTACCGTATTTACTTCAGTATTTACATTCTATTGAGTTGTCCTTCATTGTGTTCTTTTTCGGTGATTTGTTCTTCATATCTGATAAGCATTTCCATCTGTACCAGGTAATATGTTATCCTTCATATTTTCCCTCATTGTACTTAAAATGATATGTTTGTGTGTTCACATGTTCTTCATCTACTAGCACTTATCTTTTTTTCCTAAGTTATTTCTAGTAGTAGTTTATCTTCAAGTAGAACTGCGTCTGCTTACTGCTTTTTCACAGTGTTGTGTTCAGATATTTGTGGTTTCCGAAGAAATTTAAATCTTCTATACAGCCCCCCTCCAGTCCACATTCTTTGATCCTATAATTGCTTTTGAGCTTAGATATACATAATTTATGTTTGGTGACCTTGAACAATGTTAGGTTTTCTTAGGAAATGGTCATACTAATTTAATATGCGCGTAGACAAGGTGTGGGATGTAAATGTATTTTCTTCTTTGATTGGCCTTGCAAGGGTACAATGCTGGAATGACCGAATTTCTAAATCCTCTTGAGAATTTCCTCCATTTCTTCACGGGGTTGGCACATTGCCACTAGTGGTACAACCATGGGCATGGTGAACCCTGACCCCTCGCTCATGTCCACCTCGTCTTTCCCCATCCGCTCCCACCTGAAGCACTGCACCATCACCCCAAGTGCTACCCCCATTGTCCTCCATGCTAGCCCCTCACCGGGGCACTTCCGCCGGCCCATACCGAATGGCATCATCCTGCCCACCTGTTTGTCACCGTCCTCATCAATGCCAACCTCAAACCTCTCAGGAATGAACCTGTTCGGCTCATCCCACATGGTAGGATCCCGCTGCATGGAGTACACATCAACCAATACCATTGTTCCACAGGCTATGATGTATTGCCTGCCAGCAATGACGCAGTCAGAGGAGGCTTGATGCGGGGCAAGGTGCGGGGCGATAGGGTACATCCGAAGGGTCTCGGTGATGATGCAACGAAGGTATGGGAGGCATGCGAGATCGTGCTCCTCGAGCAGCTGGGATGTGCCCACAACGGCGTCGATCTCCTCCTTCGCCTTTGCAAGAACGAGTGGATTGTTAAGTAGAAGAGCCATTGCCCACTCGATCGTGCTAGATGACGTGTCCGTCCCGGCTTGAAGCAAGCTCTGCACAATCATATGTTGAAAAGGGATTTGTCAATATGACAATTTTATGAAATTATGAACGTACAGATCGAACAGACAATCAAGGCAAGTGTGAGTGACTGTCACAAATCACAATATGCGGGTATATGACTCTTATCGTGATGCATTAACTTCATTCTCAGAAAGTTTGTGGCTGGTTAACATTGTTATATTCGCGATTTCGAGATGAAAATATCTTGAAAATTTCTTCAAAACCAGCCTAACATCAATGCATTCGAGTAAACTAGTGAAACGGTGGCTTGGCTTTGTAAAATCTTTGTTAACAACTGAGCTACCTGGCTACGTGTATCTCACTACCAGTACATTTTATTAATGGAAATTGAATTATTGTCACTACCAAATGGCCAGTGTAGTACACATCAGACTGTGTTGTCATAAACTAATTGCGTGGCTAGTAGTGTAAACATGTGCAGCACAAAGTTGAAAGTACACTAATTGAGGCTTGAGAAAAAAAATTAAGCTTGTAGTGGTAGATCACATCACCACAGCTCAGAAACACTGAGTTATTGACACTAATAATTAGCCAATGCATGCATACTGACACTAGCTGTTATTTCGTCTGTGCAAACGCTCACTCACCAGGCAAGTCGTCCGGATGACCACGTCGGCGTACGATTCCGGCGACCCCTCCTGCTGCCGGAGCAGGTCCCCAATCACCGTTCTCTGTGCCGGCGTCGACGTCGTGTCCTCGGTGACAGCACCGACGACACCGTGACGGTGGTGGAGACGTCTGTATTCGTCGATGAGACCCTGGCCGAACTCGTGCCGCTCCTTGGCCAGAACAGCGAGCCTCCTCCTCGTCCTTCCAAAGTCCAGCAGCCGTAGCAGTGGCAAGAAGTCGTGCTGGTTCGCCGCACCGGCGGCCGCGAACCCCGCCTCGGTCATCGCCTTGAACCGGAGGACCTCGTCCTCCGCCATGTGCCTTCCCGCGACCATGTCCATGATCACGTTGACAACAAACTCGAACGCCGTGAACTTCACGCTGACCGCCGTGGCGCCCAGACGGGTGGCACGCCAGAGCTTCCGCGCCATGGCGCGGGCCTCGGCGTCGCGCGCGGAGGTCGTCAGCGAAAGGCGGTGCGCGCAGAGCGCATGCACGGTAGCGATACGGCGGAGATGGCGCCAGACCGGACCGTAGCTCGCGCTGGCGATGCTGGGGCACTCATCGCCGGTGAGCAGCCGCCGCGACGCAAGCCCCGGGCGATCTGCGAGCGCGACGTCGTGGACGGTGAAGCACTCCTCCGCAATGGCCGGGGAGGAGACGAGGAGGACCGGCCTTGTGCCGAACCGGAGAAGGAGGAGACCGGCGCCGTCCGGGCCGCCGCCGTAGCGCACGGCGAGCGCGGCGAGGGAGCGGTGCAGCGGCTTCTTGAGGAGATGGAGGTGGCCGAGGACGGGAAGCGCTGGTGCGCTCGGGATGCTGCCATTGCTAGAGTTCTTGCCACGGGAGGAGAGCAAGTACAGGAGGAGGAGAAGAGAAGCTAAGAGCAAGGCATGGGAGAACGAGACCTCCATGACCATGAGTAAGGTGCATGAAGTTCAACAATGTATTGGTGTTTATGTAGACTTTTTCTGGCCACGGAAACCTAAATAGTTGGTGTTTAAGAGGGCTGCTATGCGTACACCATAATGTTCCGTACGATTTTTAAATAGAATATTCAGTACGACTTTTCATAGCAGTCCAGGCGAAAGCAAGGGGTTCCCCTAGTCATGTTGCATGATACAACTTTTTATTTCTGACCATTGACTTTACAAGATGAAATCTGTGTCTGTCAAGATTAAAAATTGAAGTCACTATTAGCATGATCCGGCATTAATGGTGATACTGATACTGATTAAACGACTATAATTTTATCTCCATCATATTTTGAATAGTTATTGGTGTGACTTGATTCCAGCATTAAAATGTAGGGCGTGCCTCTCTTTTAGATGTGAAATAACCAAGTCTCGTCTAGCTAGTGCATCATTCAATTTTTTACATGAAGATTCATGTGGGATTTTTCTTTTATTTTGTGTTTAATTAGTTAATTAATGTAGGAGTCAGATGAGACTTTGTTAATTTTCATCTAGATGAGAATTAGCAAACCCTTAAAATGTAATATAGAGGCGTGGCGTTTCAGATCCTGAGTTCATCTTCATCTATGATGAACAGTAAATTCTAAAAATGGCAAACAAAATGAAAACAATGGCACAAAAATGCTTAGATTATCTAAAGAGTGTGCAATATCTTGGCGATATGTCATGTGAGGAATTCTGTAAAAAAATCATAGTTTCGAAAAAGATTCGTAAACTTGGGTTTTGGAGCATTAGTTTTTTTCCAGAGCTCTCCAATGTCATATGACAACAAAATTTTACACGCGTATACAAAACTCAAGCATCTTTAATGCCAACAAACTCTTTTTTCAAGCCTTACTGTTCATTTGGGAGCAAACATTTTGGGCTATTGGTTTTTTTTTTGGCTTTTTGGGACAGGCCAACGGCCTTATGTTAAGTATCAAATGCCCTTACAAAAACACACTTACAAAAATTTAAAAATATATTCAAGTTCTTGGGATACCGAATTCATATTCTTGCATTCATCAGCAGCGTGCCAGGAGGAAAGCTTGTATCACCTCTGGAACTTCATCTAAGCGAAGCAAACTACCCACCGCCTATCGCCTAAGCCGCGGCAGGAGGAAAAAAACACTCTGTGGGAGATGTACCGCCTTTTTGGTGAGGCTTTCAATGGGATTAGACTACTAGCATAGATTTGTGTTTTGAATGAGCAGTTTTAACATGGTTCCTCTCAGTGGCGAAGCCACGTTATGACTGTGGAGTCAGCCGACCTATAGGTTTTTGATCATCCTTTGATTCTCTCGAAACAGGTTTTCGCTCCGCTTTATATATAAAGCAACAGCCGAATAGAGTACACAGCCGAACGATACAAAGGTGAATAGATAGCCCTCTTACAAAGCAGATCCTGAGATAACTGGATCATGCAAAATGCACAACTACGCTACCGAAGAATAACACGGGGAAGATTAGATATAACGCCACCGAGATCATCCTTTGACCCATGGCTATTAGCAGCTACTCTGACCTCACATATTACAAAAGCAGACCTCACAGGCTTGGAGTGCTGGCGCCGCCACTGGTTCCTCTTACCTCCTCTGGCTTGGCTTAGTGGTGACAGGTCTACATAGCCAGAAGACAATAACACGGCCCGTCGCTTTAGATTAAAATGAAGTTTGACAATCAGATAAAAGGTGAATAAGCAACAGAAAGGAAAAAATGAAAGACGACAAAGACCTCACCATTCGAAGCTGACCAAAGATGAGGCGGAAGCAAGATCTTGATGTTAGAGAAGAGTGCCTTCGTCCGGTCCATTTTGAACAATGTCATGGGTTTTTTCTTTTGTTGGACAGGAACATGTCATGTGGTGGTTAACTGGATGCTGGCTGGAGGTGACAAGGAGGGAATAGACAACTTGACTCGCTCGCCCGACGACTTACCTGTAGTGTCAGGCAGGACCAACGAGTCTTTAACATGTGGAGCGGTTCTTAGCCCACGGATATTTTCAGCCTTAGACTTGGACAGGTATGTGTGCCTGCTCATCTATGTCCAATGGGAAAATAAATATCTCGAGGGCAAGGTTATGTTTCAGTTCACTCGCAGTTTCATAGACGAAATGCACGAAAAGGAGAAATTTAGCAACACTTATCTGGTAAAATCCTTCATGTACAGAAAAGATAAAGGGTGTAGGATCTAGCCAACCACAGAATATGGTGTGAAACTAATAAAATTATGCTTGCTATATCTGGTCTAAAACGATAAAATATAGCTTCATCTGAACAGTATAATTTTCTCCGCTTCATAATATAAAATATTATTACAACCAATATATTTATCTTATAATATAAAAATATAGTTTCTCCTTCTGATTTATATTAATTGTTGTTGATTTAGTATAACTTTGTATTAATTAGGGACACTTAATATAAATTGGTCGTCTCAGAAAATTAATAAGGATCGGGCTAGTACAACTTATGCATGTGAGTATCTTAGAGCAACTCCAACGGGCCGACCCAAACGAAAGTTGATTTTGTCCGCCTTTTGTTTTTTTGGGTCGCCCGTTCGCTCGTCAGTGTACTTTTTTAAAATGGGTCGACCGGTGCGTCCAACGGGGATGGACGCACTTTTTGACATGTCCGTCTCATCGTCGAACACGTAGCTGGTAGGGAGCTTGCAGCGAGGAACGACGCCGATGCACGAGTGTCGCCTCCGCGCGGTTGCCGCTACTGCCATCCCGCTGCTCCCGCCTCGCAGCTTCGCCGTGCTGCTCGCCCCGCCCCGTAGCTCCCGCTCTGCTGCTCGCCACGCCCTGCAGCTACCGCCCTGCCACGCCTAGCTGCCCGAAGCTCCAAGCTCGTGCCGCCGCACCCCGTAGCTGCCGCCGCGAGGCGCAACCCCTCCCTCCCCCCCCCCCCCCCCCCCCCCGCCCCAACACACACACACACCCTGCAGCCTCAAGCTCGCGGCGAGCATGGTGGCTGGGCTCAGTGAGCATGACGCAGCTAGGCGAGGCCGCGCGAGCACGGACACCCCCTGCCGGTGCACCGGCGCGGGAGGAGCATGAGCCTGCCCGTCCTCTACTGCTGTTGTGCGAGCACAGGAGCGGGGACGGTCGGGGGGCTACCGGTCCAGCAGAGGCGGCTGGGCGTGGGGGAGGCGGAGGCGAAGGCGAGGCCAGGTGCGGCGCGGGAAGCGGCAGGGCGAGCGCGGTGGTGGAGCAGATGCTACTCCGGCGCATGAAGATGGAGAGCGACGAGGACAACGAGGAGAGCAATGACGCCATCTCTGACATGTTCGGCGGTGCGGCGACAGTGTCCAGGGGCGGCGAGGTTCGATGGCTAGCGAATAAGAAAAATGTGAGAGTGAAGGTGGGTGGTGACAGATGGGTCAGGCCCTGACACAGACGGATGAGGCAGGCACAAAAAACGTCAACTTTGTGTCCACCTCAGACCTAAATGTGACCTAAATATGGAATGAAAATGGGTTCGATCGAGCGAACATAAAACAGGCACAAAATAAAAAATGAGTCTCTATGTTGGACCGATGCTTTTGTTCGCTTCGACCCAATCAGAAAGGCGCGGACGATTTGAGTGGGCCGTTGGAGTTGTTCTTACAACTGCGCGCCGTAGGAATGGTAGGATAGTGCAATCATGAGCAAAATGTGCGTTTGCTCAGATGCACAAAGAACTGGCAAAATAAGCATAAGCATGGCACATTGTTAGTTAACTCAGACCGAAGAAAATGCAGTACAGTAGGTTTGACCATGCTGAAACGACTGCTTCATCTATCTGTACAGAGAGATCCATCGTGGAGACATCTGGATAGCAACTGATCCTGTCCTATCTATCTGTCACTCGTGCGTGGCTTTTTTCTGAATCTGCGATCGATCACGTTCTGATCGAGAGAAAACGTTTTCCCAATGGGAAACGTGGGAGGTTGACATGCATATTGTAGGGTATCATGTCATTAGGTTCCCGGCGTACAGATCATGCTACTCTTGAATCTCGATCGATCAAACAGAGGAGTACTTTCTTCCTCCGGAAAGAAAAAAGACGATCTCGCCATCGTCTCTTTCAAGGAGAGTTTCTCCGCTGAAAGCATAAGTGCTTCTTAGGTGGTTTTAATAATTGATGACAACATATTTTTTGTTGGACTAACGTTTTCATCTAGTATGTTTCAGATAAGTTCAATAATGGAGTGGCATGGACTAAAGGGTGTGGGAAGGTCTCCAAGATACTAAGGACAAAGGATTGGCTAAAGCTTGAAGTTCAAGACTCTTCATTTTACATTTTAGTGATCCAAGATCATATTGAGTACATAGGAAAAGCCAACACTATCAAGGAGGAATGAGGTGTTGCTTAATGAGCCTCTTGCTCAAGTGCTTAATGATATGCTTCAAAATCCTCAGCTACTTTCCCATATCCACAAATGACCTAAACCCTAAGTCAAACTCGGTCATACCGATTCTATCTATCCGGCGCCACCGAGTTTCACTTGTCATAGCCACTGCCAGAAACCCTAAGAAATTCGGTCTCACCGATGGGATCTCGGTCTCACCGAGATGAGCGTGCAAACTCTCTGTTACCTGTTGCAATATCTTCGGTCCCACCGAGATATGCAATCGGTCTCATCGAGTTTGCTTGGCTAGCTCTCTGTTTCGCTTATTACTCAAATCGGTCTCACCGAGTTTGAGTAATCGGTCAAACCGAGTTTTGGATTTACCCTAACCCTAGCACATCGGTCCCACCGAGTTGATTCAGTCGGTCCCACCAAAATCTCTAACGGTCACTAGGTTTACCTTTTCGGTCCGACCGAGTTTGTTGATTCGGTCCCACCGAGATTGGAAAACTGTGTGTAACGGTTGTATTTTGTGTGGAGGCTATATATACCCCTCCACCTCCTCTTCACTCGTGGAGAGAGCCATCAGACTAAGCCTACACTTCCAGCATCCTATTTCTGAGAGAGAACTACCTACTCATGTGTTGAGGCCAAGATATTCCATTCCCACCATATGAATCTCGATCTCTAGCCTTCCCCAAGTTGCTTTCCACTCAAATCTTCTTTCCACCAGATCCAAATCCTATGAGAGAGAGTTGAGTGTTGGGGAGACTATCATTTGAAGCACAAGAGCAAGGAGTTCATCATCAACACACCATTTGTTACTTTTTGGAGAGTGGTGTCTCCTAGATTGGCTAGGTGTCACTTGGGAGCCTCCGACAAGATTGTGGAGTTGAACCAAGGAGTTTGTAAGGGCAAGGAGATCGCCTACTTCGTGAAGATCTACCGCTAGTGAGGCAAGTCCTTCGTGGGTGATGGCCATGGTGGGATAGACAAGGTTGCTTCTTCGTGGACCCTTCGAGGGTGGAGCCCTCCGTGGACTCGCGCAACCGTTACCCTTCATGGGTTGAAGTCTCCATCAACGTGGATGTAGGATAGCACCACCTATCCGAACCACAGGAAAAACATCTGTGTCTCTGATTGCGTTTGAATTCTCCAAACCCTTCCCTTTACATTCTTGCAAGTTGCATGCTTTATTTTCCGCTGCCTATACACTCTCTGCATACTTGCTTGATATGTGTTGTGAATGTTGAAATTATGCCTAAACTCCACTTAAACTGAAAAAGCTTAAAAAATTGCAACTTTAGCCTTGAGTGTCTACCCCCCCCCCCCCTTCTAGACACACCTACTTCTAGATCCTACATCCGCCAACGACCTCGATCGTCCGTGGTGAAAGCAACTTCAATGGGGTGACACATTTCATCCGCCCATACCGTTTGAATTGCCGCAGACAAGAATGTTGACCCAACACGCCGCCCGATTTTCAAAACGCGTCCGTTTTGCCTCCGTGCGGATCCATTTCCGGTTCAAATTTGTTCCTCAAATGCGTCGACGCGGACGCACCACACGTCCGCTCGATGTCCGCCGCATCCCCACATGATGGCCGGTCAACTACCTCCCGCGTATTTATTAATGATGGCCACAGACAGCGAGCCCACGCGTCAGCAGCGGCGAGCGTCCTTTTTTAATCCGAGCATGCGGAGGGGGGGGGCTCATCCTCTTCCAGCCTCCTGTCCTCATCTAACCACACTGCTGCTCCGCTGCCAGCTACAACCCTAGCCTAGCTCGCGCCACCATGGGCTTCTTTGCCAGCGAGAACAAGGGCAAGGTCCCCGCCTTGTCCTCTTCCCGCGCGCTCCCCCCGCCTACGCCGGCGTTTGCCCGCCGGCGAGGCGGCGGGTAAGTGTCCCGGTGCACTAGGCGAGGTGGCACTGGGAGCACCGCATCCCCCTCCCGTACCCCGACGTTACCCTGCCACATGACTGGCATTTGGATCCAGATAGGATCCTAGTGCCAGCGGTGTGCGGACGGCGCGGGCGCACACGGAGGAAGTGCGTTGCCGGCGGCATCTGCTGACGCTCGAACAATGCCTCAACCCCGTCTATGCAGTAGACTCTCCCGATTGGGAGGTCTGGTTCGCCCTCGAGCATGAGGAGCAGCGCTGGCGCGACGTCCAGCACGTGCGGGTTGGCACCCCGCCGCCCCCCTTCATGCGCAACGAGGACCGGAAGGAGGAGACCACCTACCAGGCGGCCCTGGTGGCTACCATGCAGGAAAGCAGAGAGGAGGAGCGATGCAAAGAGGAGGAGGTGGAGGAGGCATACCAGGCGCGCCTGTCGGAGGCCATCAGACTCCACTTCTGGCTACTGTGTCATGCTGCCGCTGATGCCGCCGTCCCCATCAACCCCGAGCAGGCGCCGTCCCCTGGATCTGCAGATGCCCTGTCGTTACACCTGGCAAGGAGATGTGCGCGAGTGGGTCAGCGCGCCACCCATCTGGTTTGGGGCGACACCAATGCCAGAGAAGATCTACCTTGAGAAGTGGCGAAAGCACTAGCTAGCAGAGGAGCGCCGCGAGGGCGAGCGCCTTGAGCAGTGGGAGCGCGAGGCAGAGGAGGAGGAGTGTCGGGCCTGCGCAGCCTAGCCAGTGGCAATCACGCCGACGCCGCAGGAAGTTGCCATAGCCTAGAAGATGGTGTTCCCCTGGGCTGGCCGGCGTTGACGCTCGTCGACCTGACCGATCTGACACTGATGACAAGGACTCCTAGGGCAGCGCGCCTCCTCATTTTTAATTTTGTTACATGTGATGTAAAATGTGGACGTGTGGACTCTCGCCGGCCTTTGTGGCCCGGACTTATGTTTAATTACATTTTTAATTTCAAAATATTTGCATTATTTATTTTTTTGCACGCAAACTCAAAAATGGGTCGGGCCAGCGTTGGGCGCAAGTGCTGACCCAAACGCGAAAGCGGACATGGGTGTCCGTTGGGCCGACCCAAACGGACAAAAAACAGACAAAGGGTGCGTCCGTTTGGGTCTCCCAGTTGGAGTTGCTCTGAGAGGTCCGTCAGAACCACGTGCGTGGATAGTTTCAGGCTAAAGTAGCTTCGTTTTTAGGTTGTTCATTGTCTTGGCTTCGGCGACGACGATGGTGGCATTGAATAAATATTCTTCAGATCCTTCTTCGACAAGGCGATCGACCCTATGGTTGGGGATGGTTTTGGAAACCAGCCTGTTCAAGCAAGGATGATGTGGTGGCGGCATCCACACGGTGGACATGTGTCCTCGGGCTGCGCCGTTGCAACAACGTCTGCTCCAATGTCGGCGCGGAGCTTGAGAGGTAGTCCAGGAGCGGATGCAGATTGTGGTTTGCATCAACGACATCTGAAAGACAGAACTTGTGTTGGGTTCGTGGTTGATGGATGGCAGGTGTGGTTTCCTCCTTCGACGTCTTAGACATGGTAGGGTGCCAGATCTGGAGTTCAATAGCATGTCCGCGTGTTGCCTCAGTCTGATTTCGTTCAACGGCAATTGCTTCACTTTTGGTGAGCCATCTTGGAGATCCGCAAAGCTGCATATCAGCGATGGAGCCATGTCGAGCTCCGGTGTGGAGGTGATCCATCAATATTTTCTTCGGTGGCTGTTGTGGTGGTGCAGGAGGCAGGTGACGGGCATTCGTGTCAAGTTCAGAGATGTTCTGCTATCTTTCCAGTTTTATCATGCCAGCCATTATGTGACTTGTATGTTGATCTTTATGATATGAATGAGACACGTATGGGACGGATATGTGGTGGCTTGGGTGCGTCTGCCACATCAGAGCCGACCCACACTAGCCCACCCGACACCACATATTTGTCCCCATCTGCTTCCTGGACCAAACCTTAGCCACCCCACTTCACTCCCCCAAGCTCCCATCTAGAGATCTCCGGCCTTCCACAGCATGGCGGGCAGTGGATCTGACTCCGACCACTCTGAATCCATCAACTGGGGTGTCTTCCCATGCGGGTTGGAGAAGGAAATGGCCACCCCTATTGCCCTCGGCCACTCCCGAGAGGATTGCGCCCGCGGACGGCGGGATTTGTTTGACGCGAATCCATTGTGTTGGCATAACTGGCACTCGGATCCTCCAGGACTAGATCATCGCGGTCCCTTAGCTTCCCCATCTCTAGGCGGCCATTGTATGAGAGCTACTAGGACCAGTGTGCCCGTTGTGGGAAGGAGAAGATGGGGGTGGATGAGGCCCGCCTTGCTGCCGACATGGCGACTATCGGATTACGGGTTCTGGCAAAACTCTTAAGGTTCGAACTCTGGGGTGCACACGAAGATCTCTCTTCCTCGAGCTCACACTCTCACAACGATCTCAAAGCCTAGCTCGCCGAACCCGAGGAACAAGTGACACAAGATTTTATACTGGTTCGGGCCACCATTGCGGTGTAATACCCTACTCCAGTGTGGTGTGGTGGATTTCCTTGTAGGTTGGTGATGAACGAGTACAAGGGAAGAACAACCTCTTGAGGAGAGGCGTTCTTGAGCTCGGTGAGCTTGTGTGGTGGCCTTGGTGGAATGGATCCAGTCCCCCCCCCCCATGGTGGTGGCTAGTCCTCTTTACAGAGGCCCGGGTCCTCTCCCCCTATATTAGGTGGGAAGGGAACCCACAATGGCCAATTTGAAGGGGGACAGCTAGTACAAGCCATCCTGACAAAAGGTGGTCTTCGCCCGCCAAAGGCTCTGTTGGTGACACCGTCGTGGGCTCCGCGATGACCTCCGTCTTGCCGTCCTGCTAGTCTTGGTCTCGTTGCACCGATATGGAAACCTTTGCCTAACGACTTGGGACTCCTCGCTTGCACTTTCCTCTTTAGCACGAAAGAGTAAACTGGCACTCTACGCCCGCTGGCGCCCGCCTGGCCTTGGTCGTCATGGCTCACGTCACGGAAACCTCACGAGGTGCCCCTCGCCTTGATCTCTCCACTCCTCCGAGCCAGCCTAGTGAGGCTGCCCCTGATGAGGTCTTGTGTCATCCGCCTCACGAGGCTTGGCCCCTCACGAGGGTCTTGAGTGTTTGTTGATGAAGATGGGTCATACCAGGTCGCTGGTGGAGCCACGCCATGGACCGCAGGCAGGCAAGTCTGGGTGCCCCCGTTCCGAGGACGCCGACAGTAGCCCCCGGGCCCAAGGCGCACTCGTGCTTGGCTTCGCAGTGAAGCCAAGGGCCAAGTGCGGAGCGCCGCGGGCCCTAACCGCCTGCGCCCTTGATTGACGTGTGGCGATTGACAGGACATGAGCGTCTCTGCTTCCCCACGCTGCCTTGGCAATTTCCCAACTTGACGAGTCCCTGTTGCATGCAGAAAAAGGTCATTATTACCTTAGATCATGGAGGCCAGCGGTTGGCCTCCTCCTGGCTATAAATGAGAAGGGGGCGGAGCCCCCGTCACCCATCTCTTCCTCTGCTTGTCCTGCTTCTTCTTCTTCCTCCTCTCTTCGCTGCTTCGCCGCATCATCCATGGCGCCGATACGGAGGTTCTCCGCCGCCGAGAAAGGAAAAGCCCCCTGCGAAGAGCTTGGGCCTCTCCTGCCAAAGAAGAGGCTGGCTCGCTCGCGTGATGTCGTTGTGAGGGCGAAGGTGACATGGCCTTGGCACGAACGGCCTCCCCCCGGCTATCCGCTGCCTCTGTATGCCCAGGCAGATGGCTCCAGAGGAGGAGGCAGGGACCGACACCCCTCGTGCCATGGCCGTAGTGGCCGTGTAGTGGCGACGCGCGCTGCCGCCCCGCAAACCCACGCCGAGGGCTCCTCATGAGAACTCATGGTGTGGGCGGTGATGCGATCGCGCACGTGGATCCGGTGCCCGCTGTTCTTCACCGAAGAGATGCCACCGAGGGGGCCACTGGAGTTGTGGCTACATCACATTGGGTGCGACACCCCGGCGACGGGGGCGGAGGTTGAGGTCGTCTCCTCAGGCAAGGTCTTCATGACCCGCGGATGGGGTGAGGCTGCTCGTGTCTGCCGCGTGGAGGCGGCGCTCGCCATCCATTTCGAGTATGAAGGTGCCTCCACGCTGTTCTTCAAGGTCTTCGACGAAGAGGGCAATCACCTGGAATGCTGTCCTGGAGGGGGCCCTCAGGACGGTGCGGCGGTAGGCGCTCAGCCCGCCCTTGAACCTGCCGACAGCTCCTCCAGCATCAGCGGCGGTTCCTGGTGGTCCAGCAACTCTCCCTGGCCTGACGAGACTCCGAAGACGAGTGACAACAGCTACGTGCCCTCGTGCTCGCGCCGTGCCCAGAGCACAGCCGCATCGTCCGCCCGTCGCTGCCGTTGATCTGAATGGGGTTGGCGTCGGCCTCCCGTGGCCCACTGTTGATGATGGCGTCGGCGGTGACGCCTATAGATAGGGCTCCTAGGAACCTTCTTCTTTTGTTCCCTGCGAGGAGTCAAGATGAACCCCATGGGGGCGTGTAAGGGATCTTTAGTGTCTTTTGTTAATATTCTCCTTATTATGAGGATCTACGAGTGCGTGTCTTGCTTTGGCTCAGCCCCCCCTTTCCAACCTTGCGGTAGCTTGGTGCTCTACGCCAACAGGTCCCGGTCCCCAGGCAGGCTGCAGCCGTCGCTGGTATGCTAGTTCGCGATGCCATGGTCAAGGCTAGGAGGTGAGCGGCCCGAGGACCAGTAAGAGCTCTTGAGGCGCAATGCTCAAGAGGTCCCCTTTAGCGTGCAAGCAACTTCTAGAAGGTAGGAAAGGAAGGCGATGTTGCCATAGCAAGGCTGCAAGAGATGGGAATCTTGTGTCGTAGCGCTTGGCTGATCCGGGTGTGAGACTTATCTTAGCGATCCAAGGTCGATCCCTTGTGCCGTGCCGGCTTCGTGCGTCAACTGGGTCAGGCTCGCGCGAGATTCCCCCTCCTTTCACGTACTTCTATGTGCTCTACGTCCACGGGTCCCGGTACTCGAGCGGGCTCAGCCGCTGCAGGTATGCCAGGTCGCAATGCCATGGTCAAGGCCAGGGGGTGAGGGCTGGAGAGCCAGTAAGACTTCCTGAGTCACGATGCTCAGGAGTCCCCCTTTAACGTGCAACCGAATTGTGTGAAGAAAGAAGGACCCCACGGTGCTGCCCACCATCAGCCTCCGAAGGTTCCTACAGGTTAGCGTGAGGAAGGAACACGGGTTGCAGCCGCGCTTGCCGGTCTGTCACTGGTCGTTCCGCAAGAAGATGAAGGCACTGAGGGCCTGGCAAGGTGACGTGCGCGGGGCGAGCCGCGAGCCAGAGCTCGACCGCTCAGATTTGTGAGCGTTGCAGGGACGGACCCGAGCACAAGCGCCGTGCCAATATGAGTAGCCCCCATTGCGGGACATGCGAGAGAGAGCGTCGGGCAACTACCGCCCTCCCTGAAGAAAAACAAAGAATCGAGGGAAGAAACAAAAAGAAGAGGGGGTTCAACCAAACCATCGAGAAATGCTAGAACTCCAAATTTCATTAAAGGAAAAGAGGCAAGCCAACTATAGAAAGCAAATGAACAGCCACGTCTGGCACCTAGTCTAGTCTTCTCACCAGCGCGGAGCTAAGTGCTGCCACTAGGACGTGGGAGGGAGCCCCCGAGGCCTGAGGGCGGCACTCCGGAGACTCCGGAGCGTGTACAGCCCCACTCATTATTACGTGAGAGTGTCACGAGCGGAGACCTTCACGGGTGCTAGCCTTGCTTCATATCGCCAGAAGAGGGCCCACCTTGCGCCGCCCTCGACCACCGTTGGGTCGTCCGGAAACCAGGATGAAGCGAAGGGGCAAAGGGGACGCTAGCGGCGCCCTCGGCGACCACGGGTCCTCTGCCGGGGGAGGGCTCGCTGGCGCCTCCCCGGTGGAGGACCTACCTCCGGGCGACGCCTTGCCCCACACAACATGAGGGAGGGCCTTGCTTCGTACCCCTTCCACACAGCCCCCAGTGCGCCGCCCATGAGTGGAGTGGGGTTGCAGTGCTGGGGTCGCTGTCCGCCGCTGCGGCCTGGTCCACCTGCGACCCATGGTTAGCGTAAGCCTGCTCCTGAGATATCAGTGGTACCCTGCGGTGGTTGTCGTTGGCGGGGTCGGCGAGGCTCTTGGGTGACTCATAGAAGGCCTCGGCTTCCAGCATCTTGATAACCCACAAGTATAGGGGATCGCAACAGTTTTCGACCCAAATTTATTGATTCAACACAAGGGGAGCCAAAAGAATATTCTCAAGTATTAGCAGTTGAGTTGTCAATTCAACCACACCTGGAAACTTAGTATTTGCAGCAAAGTGTTTAGTAGCAAAGTAATATGATAGTAGTGGTAACGGTAGCAAAAGTAATATTTTTGGTGTTTTATAGTGATGATAAGAATAGCAACGGTAAAGTAAATAAGCGAAGAACAATATATGGAAAGCTCGTAGGCAATGGATCGGTGATAGAGAATTATGCCGGATGCGGTTCATCATGTAACAGTCATAACCTAGGGTGACACAGAACTAGCTCCAGTTCATCAATGTAATGTAGGCATGTATTCCGAATATAGTCATACGTGCTTATGGAAAAGAACTTGCATGACATCTTTTGTCCTACCCTCCCGTGGCAGTGGGGTCCTATTGGAAACTAAGGGATAGTAAGGCCTCCTTTTAATAGAGTACCGGAACAAATCATTAACACATAGTGAATACATGAACTCCTCAAACTACGGTCATCACCGGGAGTGGTCCCGATTATTGTCACTCCGGGGTTGCTGGATCATAACACATAGTAGGTAACTATAGACTTGCAAGATAGGATCAAGAACTCTCATATATTGATGAAAACATAATAGGTTGAGATCTGAAATCATGGCACTCGGGCCCGAGTGAAAAGCATTAAACATAGCAAAGTCATAGCAACATCAATCTCAGAACATAGTGGATACTAGGGATCAAACCCTAACAAAACTAACTTGATTACATGATAAATCTCATCCAACCCATCACCATCCAGCAAGCCTACAATGGAATTACTCACGCACGGCGGTGAGCATCATGAAATTGGTGATGGAGGATGGTTGATGATGACGATGGCGACAAATTCCCCTCTCCGAAGCCCTAAATGGACTCCAGATGAGCCCTCCTGAGAGAGTTTAGGGCTTGGCGGCGGCTCCGTATCGTAAAACGCGATGAATCCTTCTCCTTGTTTTTTTCTCCCCGAAAGTGAATATATGGAGTCAGGGTTGTGGTCGGTGGAGCGTCAGGGGGCCCACGAGGCAGGGGGGCACACCCAGGGGTAGGGCGCGCCCCCACCCTCGTGGACAGGTGGAGGCCCCCTGACGTGGATTCTTCTTCCAATATTTTTTATATATTCCAAAATAATTCTCCGTTGATTTTCAGGTCATTCTGAGAACTTTTATTTCTATACAAAAATAACACCATGGCAATTCTGCTGAAAACAGCGTCAGTCCGGGTTAGTTCCATTCAAATCATGCAAGTTAGAGTCCAAAATAAGGGCAAAAGTGTTTGGAAAAGTAGATACGACGGAGACGTATCAACTCCCCCAAGCTTAAACTTTTGCTTGTCCTCAAGCAATTCAGTTGATAAACTGAAAGTGATAAAGAAATTTTTTTACAAACTCTGTTTGCTCTTGTTGTTGTAAATATGTAAAGCCAACATTCAAGTTTTCAGCAAAGTTTATGAACTAACCATATTCACAATAACATTTAGGTCTCATGTTTACTCATATCAATGGCATAATCAACTAGAAAGCAATAATAATAAATCTCGGATGACAACACTTTCTCAAAACAATCATAATATGATATAACATGATGGTATCTTGCTAGCCCTTTCTGAGACCGCAAAACATAAATGCAGAGCTCCTTGAAAGATCAAGGACTGACTAGACATTGTAATTCATGGTAAAAGAGATCCAGCCAAGTCATACTCAATGTAAACTAACAGTAATGGATGCAAATGACAGTGGTGCTCTCCAACTGGTGCTTTTTAATAAGAGGATGATGACTCAACATTAAAGTAAATAGATAGGCCCTTCACAGAGGGAAGCAGGGATTTGTAGAGGTGCCAGAGCTCGGTTTTGAAATAAATATGAATAATATTTTGAGCGGTATACTTTCATTGTCAACATAACAATAGAGAGATGGCGATATCTTCCATGCTACACACATTATAGGCGGTTCCCAAACAGAATGGTAAAGTTTATACTCCCCCTCCACCAACAAGCATCAATCCATGGCTTGCTCGAAACAACGAGTGCCTCCAACTAACAAGAGTCCTGGGGGAGTTTTGTTTGCAGTTATTTTGATTTGATTTGCATAAAGCATGGGACTGGGCATCCCGGTGACCAGCCACTTTCTCGTGAGTGAGGAGCGGAGTCCACTCCTCTTGAGAATAACCCGCCTAACATGGAAGATACAGACAACCCTAGTTGATACATGAGCTATTCGATCATACAAAACAAATGTTTATTTGAAGGTTTAGAGTTTGGCACATACAAATACTTGGAACGGCAGGTAGATACCATATATAGGTAGGTATGGTGGACTCAAATGGAATAACTTTGGGGTTTATGGAATTGGATGCACAAGCAGTATTCCCGCTTAGTATAGGTGAAGGCTAGCAAAAGACTGGGAAGTGACCAGTTAGAGAGCGACAACAGTCATGAATATACATTAAAATTAATCAACTCCGAATGCAAGCATGAGTAGGATATAATGCACCATGAACATAAACATCGTAGATGCTATGTTGATTTTGTTTCAACTACATGCGTGAACATGTGCCAAGTCAAGCCACTAGAATCGTTCAAAAGAGGATACCACCCTATCATACCACATCACAACCATTTTAATAGCATGTTGGCACGCAAGGTAAACCATTATAAGCTCCTAGCTAATTAAGCATGGCATAAGCAACTATAATCTCTACTTGTCATTGCAAACATGTTTATTCATAATAGGCTAAATCAGGAATGATGAACTAATCATATTTACAAAAACAAGAGAGGTCGATTTCATACCAGCTTCTCTTATCTCAATCAATCCATCATATATCGTCATAATTTCCTTTCACTTGCACGACCGAATAGTGTGGATAATAATAATAGTGCACGTGCATTGGACTAAGCTGGAATTGCAAGCATTCAATTCAAGAGAGAAGACAAGGTAATATGGGCTCTTTGTTAGATCAACAATAATGCATATGAGAGCCACTTTAACATTTTAATTATGGTCTTCTCCCCTCGACCCCCAAAGAACAAGAAAAGAAATGAAACTATTTACACGGGAAAGCTCCCAAAAAGCAAAAGAAGAACGATAAATCTTTTTGGGTTTTCTTTTTAATTACTACTACAAGCATGGAAATTAAACTAATTAAAAGCTACAACTATTTTTTTGTTTTTCTTAAGGTTTACTAAACACACAAGAAGAAAGCACAAAAAGGAAAATAAACTAGCATGGATGATACAATGAAAAATTATGGGCACGGACAACTAGCAATGAGTGTGTGAACATGAATGTAATGTCGGTGAGAAATATGTACTCCCCCAAGCTTAGGCTTTTGGCCTAAGTTGGTCTATGGCCACAGTTGGCCTGGCGGATATCCAAAGTAATAGTTGGGGTCGTACTGAGATGCAACAACTATTGCCTCATGAGCTGCCGCTTGGAGACGTGCCGTCTCCGTCCTCCTCTTATACTCATACGCCTCCTCCCTGGTTATAACATATCTCCCTTTTGCCTAGGAGTCAAAGAAAGCAGGAGCAGGGAGAGCGACCTGGTAGGTGCGTCGTCTGTCAAAGATTAGTCGGTACTGGAGGAACTGATCTTTCCTCTCAACAAACTGATGACGGACCATGGCCTCATAATCTAAATAAAGAGGAGGCAACTCAATATCATACCCACATATGGGTATATCAAGAAAATTTGCTAGACGGGTTGCATAAATTCCACCAAAGAAATCTCCAGTAAATCTATTATTATGCAACCTACGTGCAACAATGGCTCCCAAGTTGTATTTTTTATCTCCTAAAACATCGCTTCTGAGAACGCTAAGATCAGGCACACACATGTGACATGCTACATCCTTACCATTAATGCATCTACCTATGAAGAGAGCAAAATAATGTATAGCAGGAAAATGAATGCTCCCTAAGGTAGCTTGTGTTATATCTCTAGATTCCCCCACAGTTATGCTAGCAAGGAAATATCTAAACTCAGATTTGCGAGGCTCACTAGTGCTGCCCCATTGTGGAAGTTTGCAAGCAGTATTAAAATCCTCGAAGTCCATAGTATAAGAATTTTCATAAAGATCAAATAGGACAGTTTGAGAATTGCGTGATGATGAAAATTCAAACCTCCTCACAAAGGAATCAGTGAGATAGTGGTATTGGCGGCACTTATTTGCCACGAAGCTCTCAAGATCAACATTACGCACATATGCGTTAAATCCTTCATTGATTCCTTCTCGATCCATAAAGTCCTCTGACGGCCATTCACAAGCCCGCACTTGAGCTTCCCTCGGTGGTTCCTCATCGGCATCGCGCATTGCGAGCCTGGGTCCTTGCTTCCTTGAAGGACCACCTTGGTACATTTTCCTAAACATATTTCTTCCTCTGAATTTTTTTTGAAATTTTTAGTAACTTCAAAATAAAAGTGAACCAAACTCAACAAAATTGATAGCAACTACTCCTACAAGTGCCTAGAGGCAATATCATGCATCAAAACTACTTTTGACCACACAAATTTGACATGCAAGCTCAAGAACAGGGTCACCTAAGCAGCCAAAAGATGCAATGAATAAAGCACTAGAACAAAAACTAATTGGACCATTAGAGGAGTCACATACTAAGGAACAGTCCCCCAAAGCAGTTTTGTGAGAGGTGCTTTGAGCAAGGAGATCGAAAATGGCAGCAAAATGAGCTTGGACTCGGGTTTGAGTTGGTTAGTGATGTTTGTCGGAGGAAGAAGGAGTGTGTGGTAGCTGGAATAAGTGGATGGGAGACACCATGGGCCCACGAGGCAGGGGGCGCGCCCAGGGGGGTAGGGCGCGCCCTCCAGCCTCGTGGCCAGGTGCTTGCTCCCGCTGATGTGTTCTCAGTGCCAGATATTCTCAAATATTCTAGAAAAAAATCATATTTAATTTTTAGGGCATTTGGAGAACTTTTATTTTAGGGTATTTTTTATTGCACGGATAATTCAGAAAACAGACAGAAGATTAGAATTTTTGCTTTATTTCAACTAAATAACAAAAAGTAAAAAGAGGATACAGATAGTTGTGTTTTCTAAATTCATCCATCCCATGCTCATCAAAAGTAATCCACTAACAAGGTTGATCAGGTCTTGTTAACAAACTCATTCCGAATAACATGGAACCGAAGAATTTTCGAATAACACTAGGTTACCTCAACGGGGATATGCATGTCCCCAACAATAAGGATGTCATATTTCTTCTTGATAGTAGGAATAGGAAATTCAAAACCTCCAAAAATAATCGATGGAATTTTTCCAATAGAGTTGATACTATGGACTTGAGGTTGTTTCCTCGGAAAGTGTACCGTATGCTCATTGCCATTAACATGAAAAGTGACATTGTCTTTGGTGCAATCAATAACAGCCCCTGCAGTATTCAAAAAGGGTCTTCCAAGAATAATAGACATACTATCGTCCTCGGGAATATCAAGAATAAGGAAGTCCGTTAAAATAGTAATGTTTGCAACCACAACAGGCACATCCTCACAAATACCGACAGGTATAGCAGTTGATTTGTCAGCCATTTGCAAAGATATTTCAGTAGGTGTCAACTTATTCAAATCAAGTGAGGAAGTCCTGGATTAGTAGGTCTCCAGACAGCCGGACAATATCCTTTGGCCGGACTGTTGGACTATGAAGATACGAGATTGAAGACTTCGTCCCGTGTCAGGATGGGACTCTACTTGGCGTGGAAGGCAAGCTAGGCAATACGGATATGTATATCTCCTCCTTTGTAACCGACCTTGTGTAACCCTAGCCCCTCCGGTGTCTATATAAACAGGAGGGTTTTAGTCCGTAGGACAACATACAATCATACCATAGGCTAGCTTCTAGGGTTTAGCCTCTTTGATCTCGTGGTAGATCAACTCTTGTAATACTCATATCATCAAGAACAATCAAGCAGGACGTAGGGTATTACCTCCATCAAGAGGGCCCGAACCTGGGTAAACATCGTGTCCCCTGCCTCCTGTTACCATCCGCCTTAGACGCACAGTTCGGGACCCCCTACCCGAGATCCGTCGGTTTTGACACCGACATTGGTGCTTTCATTGAGAGTTACACTTTGTCGTCACCATAAGGCTTGATGGCTCCTTCGATCATCGCTAGCGATGCGATCCAGGGCGAGGTTCTCCTCCCCGGTCAGATCTTCATATTCGG
Organism: Triticum monococcum; assembly: GCA_034509565.1. NCBI lineage: Eukaryota > Viridiplantae > Streptophyta > Magnoliopsida > Poales > Poaceae > Triticum > Triticum monococcum. The sequence continues at coordinate 86,192,501 of CM067845.1, read as the reverse complement.
CGGCTTCGCACTGCGGGCCAATTCGCTTGGCCATCTGGAGCCGATCGAGAGCTACGCCCCTGGCCATCAAGTCAGATTTGGAAACTTGAACTACACGGCCGACATCCGTGGAGACTTGATCTTTGACGGATTCGAGCCCATGTCGGACGCGCCGCACAGTCGCGACGAGCATGACGTAACTCTACCGTTGGACAGTGTTCGGAAGATCGCATCCGCAACTACTCCGGCCGTTAATCTGGAGCAAATCGCGCCATCTGAGAGCAGAGGGATAGACCCCGCCATGGAGGCTGCACTCTTAGTGGCGATAGAGCCAAATACTGACCTCACCCCTTTGGAGAGCCGCGTCGCCGAACCACTGGATTTACCTCCGTCCACGGACTCCGAGCAGCCTACATCCGTGCCCGTCGAATCCGACGGGACACCGATCATGGAGTTCACCCCTATAGATGTCTTTCAGCACTCACCTTGCGGGGATGTGCTAAATTCATTAAGGTCTCTCTCCCTGTCAGGAGAACCTTGGCCGAACTATGTCCGGCTAGAATGGGATGCGGACGACGAAGAAATTCACGTCGCACCCACCACCCACTTAGTAGCCACCGTCGACGACTTAACCGACATGCTCGACTTTGACTCCGAAGACATCGACGGTATGGACGATGATGCAGGAGACGAACAGGAACCACCGCCCACAGGGTGCTGGACCGCCACTTCATCACATGACGTATACATGGTGGATACACCCAGGAAGGGCAATGGCAAAGAGACAACGGAGGATGCCCCCTCCAAGCAACCCAAGCGCCGACGTCAGAGACGTCGCTCTATGTCCCACCATAGCAAAAACAGTGATAATAGCGCAAGAGGAAATAATAGTCCAGTCGACTCTAGAAGAAATGACGACTGCACCACCCCGGTGGCAGAGCATGATCAAGATGCAAACTGCAAACATAGTACGGATCCGACGTCCGAACACGACGACGCCAAGGATAAGCCTGATCAAACCCTGTCTGGGGAAGAAAATAGTCCGGACGAAGATGCACACATCATCCCGGAAACACACTTGGAGCAAGAGAACCTCCGCAGAAGGCTTATTGCCACAACGAGGAGCCTGAAGAAACAGAAGAAAAGGCTCAAGGTCGCACAAGATACGCTCAACAACAGGTGGAACAAAGTAACAAAGTATGGTGGAAGTTACCATAAAAATAGCTATCCAAAGTGCAAGCTATTACCGGAATTCGACGATGAGGCCTCCCATATAGCTGAAGAATGATACGGCCAACTGGCCAGATCCACCACCTTGTGAACACGATAGGGAGGCTAACAAAGTCGCGCGTAAGTCAACACACGATCTACGTGAGAACTTGCGTCAAAAATCCGGCGCGACCAGATCCATCTATGGATTTAGGAAGCGCGCTACGGTACAAAACCAAGACCAAATACTACAACCGTCCGAATACCATGGCACATCCCAATACAGGGGTGCCGCACATCCCTTATGTTTCACTGATGAGGTGCTGGATCACGAATTCCCAGAGGGATTCAAACTGGTGAACATAGAGGCATACGACAGGACCATAGACCCTGGAGTCTGGATAGAGGACTTTATCCTCCATATTCATATGGCTCGTGGAGACGCTCTCCATGCCATTAAATACTTGCCCCTCAAGCTTAAAGGGCCAGCTCGGCACTGGCTGAAAAGCCTCCCCAAAAACTCAATTGGAAGTTGGGAGGAGCTCGAGGACGCTTTTCGGGCCAATTTTCAAGGGACTTATGTCCGACCTCCAGATGCAGACGATTTAGGTCATATAATCCAACAGTCCGGAGAGTCTGCCCGAAAGCTTTGGAACAGGTTCCTCACCAAGAAGAACCAAATCGTCGACTGTCCGGATGCCGAGGCCCTAGCAGCTTTCAAACACAGCGTCCGAGATGAATGGCTCGCCAGACACCTCGGCCAAGAAAAACCGAGAACAATGGAAGCCCTAACAACCCTCATGACCCGCTTTTGTGCGGGCGAGGACAGCTGGTTGGCCAGTAGCAGCACCAGCAACCCACGCACATCCGAAGTCAGGGATGGCAATGGTAAACCATGACGCAACAAAAACAAGCGTCGAAATAAAGAAGGTAGCCCAGATAACACGGCGTTAAACACCGAATTCAGGGGCTCCCGACCAGGTCAGCGGAAAAAGCCTTTCAAAGGCAGCAGAGAAGGACAATCTGGCCTAAACAAAATTCTTGACAAACTCTGTCAGATTCACGGCACCCCAGACAAACCTGCAAATCATACCCACAGAGAATGTTGGGTCTTCAAGCAGGCCGGTAAGCTAAACACCGAACACAAAGGGGAAGAGACACCAAGAGAAGAAGAGGATGAACCTCGCCAGCAAAGCGCCGGAGGACAGAAAAAGTTCCCACTAGAGGTTAAAACAGTAAACGTGAGGAGAAGCAAGCATGCACTCCAAGGCACACGTGCCATAGAGCCCGTCACCACTAGGTTCAACCCCTGGTTGCCCTGCCCGATCAGTTTTGATCATAGGGATCATGAGACAAATATCCGGCACGAAGGACTGACGGCCTTGGTGTTAGACCCAATAATAAATGGGTAACATTTCACACGAGTCCTCATGGACGGTGGCAGTGATCTAAATCTGATATATCAGGACACAGTCCGCAAAATGGGGATAGACCCGACACAAATAAGCCACAGTAATACTACCTTCAAGGGAGTAATACCAGGCCAAGAGGCCCGCTGTACGGGCTCTCTACTACTAGAGGTGGTATTCAGTTCTCTCGATAACTTCCAAAGCGAAAGGTTAACTTTTCACATTGCCCCATTCCAAAGTGGTTATCAAGCACTACTCGGAAGAACGGCTTTCGCTCATTTTAACGCAATACTGCATTATGCTTTTCTCAAGCTTAAGATGCCCGATCCACGTGGCATCATATCAGTTAGCGGAAATACCGAACGTTTCTTACGTACGGAAGAGGATGCGACGGCTCTAACAGCCGCAAACTAGATGGCCTCACCAACCAGGAAAAATGGCAGGTCGTCAAGACCACGGACACGGCTAAACGAATCCGGTGTTCCATCATGTATACATGAGATTGGTTTGATGATCAAACCATCATAAACGATACCAGGGGCTTCCCGCATGTAATCAGGGCCAGCCCGACTCAACTTGGCTTCTCTTGAATTTTGATAGTTCATTGATTATAACCAAATTCTTCTTTTTGGCATGACAACTTTCACCTAAGTTCTTTCCTTTTACAGATGACAATCATGCTACACCCGTCCAGGACACGGCACAATGGTGACACAGGCGCAGACGTGCAGCAGGGACCCGCCCAAAGGTTTCTTTTTAAATTAAGACCCTGCGTAAACCTTTTTTACTGTCTCTTGTTGCTCACATCCTTCGGATACTCCACACAACCAAGAAGGATGCTGGCGTTATTGGCATGTGGTCAGTCAGGATTTTGCACGTACCTGGACACATGGGGTTTCTAATTAAGGGCATTTTTAGCCTGGTATATGTTATAAAGACCGAACACCTTAGGGAGTGTTCGGCGTCACGAGTTTGGCCCTATATGCATCAGCTCCGAATCATGTCTTTGGTCACATGTCGGGTTTGCCAAGCTCCCATGTTTTGGTACCTTACGTTCCGTTATATCAGCTAAGGTAGCACTGGGAGAACTACTGCGATTGTGCCCTGGTTCATCCGGATGAGCACCTCAGTAGAGAAAGCCGAAAACTGACTGTCATGATATAGCGAGAGACTGGTCAACCACTCGATGACTCATCGGAATCTTCGGGATTCCTCCGCATTAACGAAGGGCCGTTTCCCGGTCATGTACGTATGCACCCCGTATTCTGATGAGCGCATAAGTACCAGGGGCTCTATAGTAGCCCCACCATCAAACTCCTATGGCTAAGTGAAAGTGTTAAAGCAATATAGTCCGATTGCCTCGTTCGCTGTGCTATCACCTCCTTAATGGACCAAGACGTTGGATCAAGTGTGGATATGCATTTTCTGCAAACACCCCCGCATTATATGCGTGGGGGCGGAAGCCGACAACTGCAAACTTTCAGGTTATATACATATATACATAAAATGGCCGCACAGGAGGCATCATAGTACTTTTGGGCAAAAGTATAAATACAGCCTTGATAATTCAATAAAACATTGTTTTTACAATGGGAATACATGTCACTAGACCGTAATATTCTTCGAGCACTAAGCCTCTATCGAACGAGCGCCTTCAAGAACTTCTTCAAAGTAGTGCTCGGCAGCCACTCGGCCTACGGCCGAACCCTCTGTCGCAATAGTGGTGGCCTCCATCTCCGCCCAGTATGTCTTAACACAGGCAAAGGCCATCTGCGCACCCTTTATGCACGTCGATCTCTTTACAGCATCGATGCGTGGCACAGCACCAAGGAATTGTTGCACTAAACTAAAGTAGCTATTCGGCCTTGGCCCTCCCGGCCATAGGTGATCCACAATGGACCTCATGGCAAGTACGAACAACCTATGGAGATCGGCCCACTCGGCCATTCGCTCATTCAACAACAGCGGAGGGACTGGAGCGTGAAACTGTGACCACAACATCTTTTCCACTTCGGGACCTTTCTGATCCTTGAAGTACTCGGCCACATCAGCAGCACTTGTAGCCAAATCCACGTAGGCATCCGCAGAACTCCATAGCCTGTCCAGAGGAGCATACTTCGGATCTCCGAACTTAGTCTGCAACAAGAAGGGCTTCCCAGACATGATATCTGCAGCTTGATTCAGCTCCTCCTTCGTTGCTCTAATTTTGGAGCGGGCTTCCTTGGCAGCCACTAGGGCCTTCTCCAGGTCCGTCGCCTTCGCCCGGTTTTCTTCTTCAAGAAGCTGGTAACGGTCAGCGGCATATTTTAACTCTACAGCCATCTTGGCTATTTTTTCCTTGATCTCGCAATGCGCGGCCTGTTCGGCCCTTAACTCTTCGTCCGCCTTTAGAGCGGCCGCATTGCTACTCCTTGCTTGCTCCTTGGCTCGGGCAAGCTCCGCCCGAAGGGTCACCACGGTGGCAGCTCCATCTGCAGTCACAACATATTAAAGATACTGGCATCATGCTCCTCTTACTATGTGTTGATCACTGGAAAAATCACTTACCCTGTGCCTCGTCAAGCCGCTTGTTGACAAGCACGATGTCGGCATCTGCCGCATCAAGTTGCCGCTTTAGCTCGGCAAACCCATCAGTCCGGCTAGCCACCGGAGCTTCAGCCACCTGCAAATAAAGGCGGTCTGGTTATTACCTGGGACTATGATCCTCTGTTTGCCGCCATTTTCGACGACAACTGGAGTCTCAGGGGCTACTATCTGCATAGGGCACACCTAACATGTGCGGTACTGTCAAAAACATACACTATTTCATGTACCTCAAAGCCTTTCAGTAGACTCATAAAGGCTTCATGCAAACCCTTTCAGGGCATGAAATCCTTTCAATTACCATACCCATTAGCGTATGATGCGCTTCCGAGATGGTTGCCTGCCCCAGAAGATCCTTCAGCGTGTCCGACCGCACACTTTACGGACCCTTGCTGTCGCTCTCCTTAGGAGCCAGATACTGGGGATTCCGGGTAGCCAAAGGGTTATCCTCTGGCCTTAGTGGATCTGGCGATACCCTTCGCGATGACACTTCAAGGTCGCCCGCTTCATGAGGCGGGGTGTCAGGGGGAGGCGTTTTGCTCTCCATCATCTCCGGAAGAAGATCCCCCGAAGACGAACTCTGTCGAGAAGGGCTACGATCCGGACTACAATTTATAAGCATCGGTTATTGTCTTCGGAAGTATGGTAGGATGTTTCCACTATTAAGTACTTTTTGATTACTTACAGCTCAGTAGAGGGCTGATCCCCGTGCGGACATTGTGCGGCAAGAATACCCTCCGAGGTAGGACCCTCTGATGAAGATTTCTTCTCCCATTTGGAAACCTTAGTTTCTGAATCTTCAGAGGTAGTCCTCTTCCTTCCCCGAGGAGAGAGAATGTCAGATTCTTCCCTTTGGTTGTCCTCCCTCGTGGAGGCGCTCATTCCCCCGGCTGGAATAAGTAGAGAGTGAGGCCCGCTCTCGCTGTCTCTGTTCCCCCATCATCTTCCTTTGAGGGCACTGGATAAGGCGCCGGCTCGAGCATCTTGTCCAGTACCGGATTGTCCAAGCCCTCAGGAAGGGGGGCCGAACACCTGATCATCATCGCCTTTGTTATCCAGTCCTGGTCAAAGAGAGGCTCTTTAGAATGATGCCATGATAAATAAAAGGATAGTAGGTTTGACATGGGATTACTTACTTGGGCAGCGGGGCGGTTGCAGCTTAGACCACGTCCTCGGTGGTGTCCGGACACTCTATTTGGGGTCCGAAGAAGGATTTGTACATCTCTTCGAGCATCATGCCAAGGAAATGCTGAATAGCTCGCGGTCCTTCCGGGTTGAATTCCCACATGCGGAGGGGCCGACATTTGCAAGGCTGGACTCGACAAACTAGCATAACTTGCATTACCATGACTAGACTGAAATCTCTCTCAAAGAGATCTCGGATATGGCTCTGTAGTATTGGCACGTCCTTTGCTGGACCCCAGCTCAGCCCCTGCTGATCCATGACATCAGTTGTTGTGGGGGGCCCAAGCGAAAGGTGGCGGCAGCTACCCACTTGGCACTTCGGGGAGCTTTGATGTAAAACCACTCCCGCTGCCACAATCCGGACACCTTTGGGAAGGAACCCTCTAGCCATGGAGCGTCAACGATTTTGCTTATTAAAGCACCTCCGCACACTGCGTGCCGCCCCTCAATTATCTTTGGCTTCACATCAAAGGTCTTGAGCCACAGGCCAAGGTGAGGGGTAATGCGGAGGAATGCCTCACATACGACAATAAATGACGAGATGTGAAGAAGGGAATCCGGGGCCAGATCGTGAAAATCCAGCCCATAATAGAACATAAGACCCCTAACAAAGGGATCCAGAGTGAGGCCTAGTCCTCGGAGGAAGTGGGAGATGAACAAGACGCTCTTGTTGGGTTCGGGAGTTGGGACGACCTGCCCTCGGGCAGGCAGCCTATGCGAAATTTCGACGGTCAGATATCTGGCCTCTCTCAACTTCTTGATGTCCTCCTCTGTGACGGAGGAAGGCATCCACCGACTTTGAGGGTTGGATCCGGACATAGTTGAAGGTCCGAAGCACCTGACCTGAGCTTTGGGTGTTAGAACTCGAGGCGGGGGAAGGATTCAATTGAGCACGAGAGGGAAAAAAGAAAAAGCCTCGTCCCCTTTATAAAGAGGATGAATATCGAGCGTCCTCCTCATGGCCGTTTGGGACTTGCCTAAGATCTAGGAGTCATACCAACAAGCACGATTGGGTTACCCACGTCTGTATTGATGAGAATCCCGTGATAAGGGGAACACAATCTCTGCTTTGACAAGACGTGTCAAGAAAACCGCCTCGCGTTATGTGCGGAGATGGTTGAGAGAAACGGTTCAAATAATGACCGGGCTATGGCATGATGTCATGCTGTCAAAACGTGTCAGCAGATTAGATTTGTGGAAATATTATTCTCTTTACAGTGGTATGTGGAACTTATTTTGCAGGGCCGGACACTATCCTTGTATTAAAATCTTCCATGGTGTATTCGAAGGAGGAACCCGCCTTGCAATGCTGAAGACAACACTGCGCACCGGACTCATCGTCATTGAAGCCTGGTTCAGGGGCTACTGAGGAAGTCCTGGATTAGGCGGTCTCCGAACAGCCGGACTATATCCTTTGGCCGGACTATTGGACTATGAAGATACGAGATTGAAGACTTCATCCCGTGTCCGGATGGGGCTCTACTTGGCGTGGAAGGCAAGCTAGGCAATACGGATATGTATATATCCTCCTTTGTAACCGACCTTGTGTAACGCTAGCCCCCTTCGGTGTCTATATAAACCGGAGGGTTTTAGTCCATAAGACAACATACAAGCATACCATAGGCTAGCTTCTAGGGTTTAGCCTCTTTGATCTCGTGGTAGATCAACTCTTGCAATACTCATATCATCAAGAATAATCAAGTAGGACGTAGGGTATTACCTCCATCAAGAGGCCCCGTATCCTGGGTAAACATCGTGTCCCCTGCCTCCTGTTACCATCCGCCTCAGACGCACAGTTCGGGACCCCCTACCTGAGATCCGCCGGTTTTGACACCGACATCAAGTCTACGATATAAAGAGAGAGGCATAACAAACACCGGCTCCAAGATCACATAAAGCAGTTTTAACATAGTTTCTTTTAATGGAGCATGGTATAGTTGGTACTCCTGGATCTCCTAGTTTCTTAGGTATTCCACCCTTAAAAGTATAATTAGCAAGCATGGTGGAAATTTCAGCTTCCGGTATCTTTCTTTTATTTGTAACAATTTCTTTCATGTACTTAGCATAAGGGTTCATTTTGAGTATATCAGTTAATCGCATACGAAAAAAGATAGGTCTAATCATTTCAGCAAAGCACTCAAAATCCTCATCATCCTTTTTCTTGGATGGTTTAGGAGGAAAAGGCATGGGTTGCTGAACCCATGGTTCTCTTTCCTTACCGTGCTTCCTAGCAACAAAGTCTTTCTTATCATAACGTTGATTCTTTGATTGTGGGTTATCAAGATCAACAGTTGTTTCAATCTCTACATCATTATTATTGGTAGGTTGAGCATCATCATGAACATCATCATTAACATTATCACTAGGTTCATGTTCATTACCAGATTGGGTTTCAGCATCAGAAATAGAAATATAATTGGGATTCTCAGGTGTGTCAACAACAGGTTCACTAGAAGCTTGCAAAGTCCTATCATTTTCCTTTTTCTTCCTTTTAGAAGGACAAGGTGCATCAATATTATTTCTCTGAGAATCTTACGCAATTCTCTTAGGATGGCCCTCAGGATACAAAGGTTCCTGAGTCATTTTACCACCTCTAGTCATAACTCTAACAACATTATAATTTTTCTTACTATTTAATTCATTGAGCAAATCATTCTGAGCTTTAAGTACTTGTTCTACTTGAGTGGTAACCATAGATGCATGTTTACTAATAAGTTGAAGTTCACATTTAATATTAGCCATATAATCACCCAAGTGTTCAAGCATATTAGCATTACGTTTTAATTCTCTACCAACATAAGCATTAAAATTTTCTTGCTTAACCATAAAGTTATCAAACTCATCCAAGCATGGGCTAGCAAACTTAGTAAATGGGATTTCAGCTTTATCATATCTATAGAGAGAATTTACCTTTACTACTTGTGTCGGGTTATCAAGACCATGTATTTCTTCAACATGCGGTAAATTAAGACCATGTATTTCTTCAATAGGAGGTAAATTCTTAACATCTTTAGCTTTAATACCTTTTTCTTTCATAGATTTCTTTGCCTCTTGCATATCTTCAGGACTGAGAAATAGAATACCACTTTTCTTCAGAGTTGGCTTAGGAGTTGGTTGAGAAATTGGATCAGGAATTCGATTAGGAAGTGTCCAATTATTTTCATTAGTCAACATATTATTCAATAGAATTTCAGCTTCATCTGGTATTCTTTCCCTGAAAACACAACCAGCACAACAATCCAGGTGGTTTCTGGATGCATCGATTTGTCCAGTATAAAAGATATCATGTATTTAATATTTCTTAAGAGGATGACCAGGCAAAGCATTAAGTAATTGGAGAAGCCTCCCCCAAGCTTGTGGGAGACTCTTCAATTTGCACAAAATTATATATTTCCCTTAAAGCAGCTTGTTTCTTACGAGTAGGGAAATATTTAGCAGAGAAGTAATAAATCATATCCTCGGGACTACACACACAACCAGGATCTAGAGAATTAAACCATATCTTTGCATCACCCTTTAATGAGAACGGAAATATCTGAAGGATATAATAGTAGCGAGTTTTCTCATCATTAGTGAACAGGGTGGCTATATCATTTAATTTAGTAAGATGTGCCACAACAGTTCCAGATTCATTGCCATAGAAAGGATCATATTCAACTAAAGTAATTATCTCAGGATCAACAGAGAAACCATAATCCTTATCAGTAACAAACATAGGTGAAGTAGCATAAGCAGGATCATATTTCATTCTAGCATTCAGAGTTTTTTGTTTCTGCTTAGCTAATAATTTCTTAAGATCACTCCTATCATTGCAAGCAAGAAAATCTCTAGCAGTTTCTTCATCCAAACATAGCCCTCAGGCACAACAGGTAATTCATATCTAGGGGGCGAGTCTTCATCATCACTTTCATCAATATTACCAGTTTCTGTAATTTCATTCTCTCTAGCCCTAGCAAGTTGTTCATCAAGAAATTCATCAAGTGGCACTATAGTATCAAGCATAGAAGTAGTTTCATCATAAGTATCATGCATAGCAGAAGTGGCATCACCAATAACATGCGACATATCTGAATTAATAGCTGAAGCATGTTTCGGTGTCGCATGCTTACTCAAAACAGAAGGCTAATCAAGTGCAAAGCTAGATGGATGTTCTTACCTCCCCTCATAGTTGAGGGATAAATCTGGGTTCTTGGATCTTTCAAGTTCTTCATAATGATAAGCAGATATAAATCCCAAGTGACTCAAAGAATAGAGCTATGCTCCCCGGCAACGGCGCCAGAAAATAGTCAACAGTTTTCGAGCGTAGAGTATTCAACCCAAATTTATTGATTCGACACAAGGGGAGCCAAAGAATATTCTCAAGTATTAGTAGCTGAGTTGTCAATTCAACCACACCTGGAAACTTAGTATCTGCAGCAAAGTGTTCAGTAGCAAAGTAATGTGATAGTAGTGGTAACGGTAGCAAAAGGTAACAGTAGCAAAAGTAATATTTTTTGTGTTTTATAGTGATGATAACAATAGCAACGGTAAAGTAAATAAGAGAAGAACAATATATGGAAAGCTCGTAGGCAATGGATCGGTGATAGAGAATTATGCCGGATGCGGTTCATCATGTAACAGTCATAACCTAGGGTGACACAGAACTAGCTCTAGTTCATCAATGTAATGTAGGCATGTATTCCGAATATAGTCATACGTTCTTATGGAAAAGAACTTGCATGGCATCTTTTGTCCTACCCTCCCGTGGTAGCGGGGTCCTATTGGAAACTAAGGGATATTAAGGCCTTCTTTTAATAGAGTACCAGAACAAAGCATTAACACATACTGACTACATGAACTCCTCAAACTACGGTCATCACCGGGAGTGGTCCCGATTATTGTCACTTCGGGGTTGCCGGATCATAACACATAGTAGGTGTCCATAGGCTTGCAAGATAGGATCAAGAACTCTCATATATTGATGAAAACATAATAGGTTCAGATCTGAAATCATGGCACTCGGGCCCTAGTGACAAGCATTAAGCATAGCAAAGTCATAGCAACATCAATCTCAAAACATATTGGATACTAGGGATCAAACCCTAACAAAACTAACTCGATTACATGATAAATATCATCCAACTCATCACCTTCCAGCAAGCCTAGGATGGAATTACTCACGCACGATGGTGAGCAGCATGAAATTGGTGATGGAGGATGGTTGATGATAACGATCGCGACGAATTGCCCTCTCAGGAGCCCCGAACGGACTCCAGATCAGCCCCCCCGAGAGAGTTTAGGGCTTGGCGGCGGCTCCGTATAGTAAAACGCGATGAATCCTTGTCCTTGGTTTTTTTCTCCCCAAAAGTGAATATATGGAGTCAGGGTTGAGGTCGGTGGAGCGTCAGGGGGCCCACGAGGCAGGGGTGCGCCCAGGGGGGTAGGGCGCGCCCCACCCTTGTGGACAGGTGGAGGCCCCCCTGGCGTGGATTCTTCTTCCAGTATTTTTTATATATTCCAAAATAATTCTCCATTGATTTTCAGGTCATTCCGAGAACTTTTATTTCTGCACAAAAATAACACCAGGGAAATTCTGCTGAAAACAGCGTCAGTCCGGGTTAGTTCCATCCAAATCATGCAAGTTAGAGTCCAAAACAAGGGCAAAAGTGTTTGGAGAAGTAGATACGACGGAGATGTATCACATCTCTTCCTCCCAGCCCGACTCATGGAACATGTAGGGGTCGTCCTCTGGCGTGTACTCTGATCCACCATGCGGGGCACATAGGCTTCCTGAGCTGCCTCTCCGGAACCTTTGCCGAGGGGCCCTATGCCCCATGCTGCCAAGCCTGATGCGCCTCCCTGGTGGTTGTAGGGTGGCGCTTGATCGGGACCGTGAGGAGCAGCGCCCGCACCAATGCCACTCGGGGGAGGCAAGGGAGCAACCGGATGTCCGGCACCGCTGGTCGTGCTGGCGCTGGCGAGCCATCCTGGTGCTCCTGGGAGCACGCTGTCACGATGAGGCCCGGTGAGCGACCTGGCTACAACTTCAAACAGAAGTAGGGAGCAGAAAGGCGGCGTACCCCTAGCTGTAACATCCAACAGCTTGACGACGCGTTCCAGCAACACGTCGCAGCCGCTCTCCATCAGTCGGCACTGCAGCAGCTCCCGCGTCACCACGAGCGTGGCTCGCATGTTCGTGTGTTCCCGTCGTGTGTGTGGTGCCGTCACTGCTGCATAGCTTGCGGATCTTGTGGTGGCCCGCGCACGCCGCGTTGTGAGGGTGGAAGGCGTCGGTCTGCGCCGCCCGCGTCCCGCGGCATTTGGCGGTGTGCCGGCCGCCTGGTGCATGGAGTAGAGGTCTCCTTGGGTGGATGGTGCCGCCCTGACAGGCCAAGCAACCCACTGGTCGGTGTTGGTCCTCGGGTCGCCGGACATCGAGACCACGTGGTGTTGGCAGATCAGTTGACGGAAAAGAGGCTACAGCGCACCCCTACTTGGCACGCCAAATGTCAGATTACGGGTTCCGGCAAACCCTTGAGGTTCGAACTCTGGCGTGCGCATGAAGATCTCTCTCCCTGAGCTCAACTCTTGCAACGATCTCAAAGCCTAGCTCGCCGAACCAGAGGAACAAGTGACACAAGAGTTTATACTGGTTTGGGCCACCATTGCGGTGTAATACCCTACTCCAGTGTGGTGTGGTGGATTGCCTTGTAGGCTGGGGATGAACGAGTACAAGGGAAGAACAACCTCCTGAGGAGAGGCGTTCTTGAGCTCGGTGAGCTTGTGTGATGACCTTGGTGGAATGGATCCAGTCCCCCCCCCCCCATGGTGGTGGCTAGTCCTCTTATAGAGGCCCGGGTCCTCTCCCCCTATATTAGGCGGGAAGGGATCCCACAACAGCCAATTTGAAGGGGGACAGCTAGTACAAGCCATCCTGACAAAAGGTGGTCTTCGCCTGCCAAAGGCTCTAGTGGCGACGCCGTCGTGGGCTCCGTGATGACCTCCATCTTGCCGTCCTGCTAGTCTTGGTCTGGTTGCACCGATATGGAAACATTTGCCTGATACCTTGGGACTCCTCGCCTGCGCTTGCCTCTTTAGTACCAAAGAGGAAACTGGCACTCTGCGCCCGCTGGCTCCCGCCTGGCCTTGGTCGTCATGGATCACGTCACGGAAACCTCACGAGGTGCCCCTCAACTTGATCTCTCCGCTCCTCGCGAGCCAGCCTAGTGAGGCTGCCCCAGGAGGTCTTGTGTCGTCCGCCTCACCAGGCTTGGCCCCTCGCGAGGGTCTTGAGTGTTTGTTGATGAAGATGGGCCATACCAGGCCGCTGGTGGAGCCACGCCCTCGGCCGCATGCAGGCAAGTCTGGGTACCACCGTTCCCAGGACGCTGACAGCGGTGGTGGATGCGGTGCCGCGCGCTACCATGGAGGAGGAAGCAATCCATTCCTGCATCGTAAAGAAGTGGCAACGGAGGGACACGCGCACCTGATACGTCTCCAACGTATGTATAATTTTTTATCGTTTCATGCTATTATATTATCCATTTTGGATGTTTTACATGCATTATTATGCTATTTTATATCGGTTTTTGGGAATAACATATTAACCTAGTGCCTAGTGCCAGTTGCTGTTTTTCCTTGGTTTTGTCATTTACAGAAAATCAATACCAAAAGAACGGAACTTTTTGATGATTTTTCTTGGACCAGAAGACACCTAGGAAGCTTCGGGAGGAGGCCAGAGGAGCCATGGATGGGCCACAAGCTCACCAGGCGCGCCCTAGGGGGGGTGCCCCCCATCTTGTGGGCCCATCGTGGCACCTCTAACCCTAATCTCAGCTCTACAAATACCCAAATATTCCCCGTATTACCAGAGGGCACACCAAAAATACTTTTCCGCTACCGCAAGTTTCTGTCCTCGTGAGATCCCATCTGGAGACTTGTTCTGGTACTCCACCGGAGGGGGATTTGATCATGGAGGGCCTCTCCATCAACCTTGCTGCCCTTCCGATGATGTGTGAGTAGTTTATCACAGACCTATGGGTCCATAGCTAGTAGCTAGATGAATTCTTCTCTCTCTTTGATCTTCAATACAATGTTCTCCTCGATGTTCTTGGAAATCTATTCGATGTAATCTTCTTTTGCGGTGTATTTGTTGAGATCTGATGAATTGTGGATTTAGGAATATTATTTGAGTCTTCTCTGAACTCTTTTATGCATGATTAAGGTAGCTTTGTATTTCTCTCTGATCTATTGATTTTGTTTCGCCAACTAGATTGATTTTTCTTAACATGGGAGAGGTGCTTTGTAATGGGTTCAATCTTGCGGTGTACTCACCCAGTGACGGAAAGGGTAGCGAGGCACGTATATGTATTGTTGCCATTAAGGATAAAAAGGTGGGGTTTATTAATGTTGATTCGATCTATCCCTCTACATCATGTCATTTTGCTTAAGGTGTTACTCCGTTCTTGTTAATTTAATACACTAGATGCATGCTGGATAGCGGTCGATGTGTGGAGTAATAGTAGTAGATGCGGGCAGGAGTCAGTCTACTAGTCACAAACGTGATGCCTATATTCATGATCATTTCCTTAGATATCGTCATAACTTCACGCTTTTCTATAAATTGCTCAACAATAATGTGTTTACCCATCGTATGTGTTCTTTCAAGAGAGAATCCTCTAGTAAAAACTATGGCCCCTGGGTCTATTCTTATCATATTATTTTTAGATCTAAAAAACTAAAAACCCAAAAATACGTTGCTGCAATTAATTTACCTTTACTTTATTTTGCACTTTTATTTATCTTTTATACCTATCAGATCTCATCCTTGAAAATAATCGTTAAGGGATTGACAACCCCTTTATCGCATTGGGTGCAAGTGTTTGTTTGTTTGTGTAGGTGCTATCATTGGAGACTTGTGTGTTCTTCCTACTGGGTTGATACCTTGGTTCTCAAACTGAGGGAAATACTTATCTCTACTTTGCTGCATCACCCTTTCCTCTTCAAGGGAAAAACCAACGCAAGCTCAAGAAGTAGCAGGAAGAATTTCCGGCGCCGTTGCCAGGGAGGATCTACATCAAGCCGACCAAGTACCCAACATAAACTCTCATCTCTTGCATTTACATTATTCTCCATTTGCCTCTCGTTTTCCTCTCCCCACTTCTAAAACATTTTTAGAAAAACACAAAAATATTTGCATTTTTATTTGCCTTCTTTCCATTCATCTTTTTGTTTGCTTCTTGTTTGCTTGTGTTGCCATGTGCCTACTATTTGCTTGCATCTTTCTTGCTAAAAATCTATTGATATGGATCCACTTAAAGTTTTCTATAGATACGTCCTTTTTGCATCATGTTTACCTTGTAGGGGAATGTAGCAGAAATTCAAAATTTTCCTACGTGTCACCAAGATCTATCTATGGAGAAACCAGCAACGAGGGGAAGGAGAGTGCATCTACATACCCTTGTAGATCGCTAAGCGGAAGCGTTCAAGTGAACGGGGTTGATGGAGTCGTACTCGTCGTGATCCAAATCACCGATGATCCTAGTGCCGAACGGACGGCACCCCCGTATTCAACACACGTACAGCCCGGTGACGTCTCCTACGCCTTGATCCAGCAAGGGGAGAAGGAGAGGTTGAGGAAGACTCCATCCAGCAGCAGCACAACGGCGTGGTGGTGGTGGAGAGGAGTGTGGCAATCCTGCGGGGCTTTGCCAAGCACCGCGGGAGAAGAGGAGAACTTGGGAGAGGGGGAGGGTTGCGCCAAAACTTGGGTGCGGCTGCCCTCCCACCCCCCACATATATATAGGGGCAAGGGAGAGGGGGGCCGGCCCCCTTAGATCCCATCTGAGGAGGGGGCGGCGGCCAAGGGGGGGTTGCCTTGCCCCCCAAGGCAAGGGGGGCGCCCCCCTTTAGGGTTCCCCCAAAACCCTAGGCGCATGGGCCCTAGGGAGGAGGCGCCCAGCCCACTAAGGGGCTGGTCCCTCTCCACATACAGCCAATAGGGCCCTCCGGGGCAGGTGGACCCTCCCGGTGGACCCCCGGAACCCCTTCGGTGGTCCCGGTACAATACTGGCATCCCCACGAATTATTCCGGTGACCGTATGATGACTTCCCATATATAAATCTTTACCTCCGGACCATTCCGGAACTCCTCGTGACGTTCGGGATCTCATCCGGGACTCCGAACAACATTCAATAACCACATACAAACTTCCTTTATAACCCTAGCGTCATCGAACCTTAAGTGTGTAGACCCTACGGGTTCGGGAAGCATGCAGACATGACCGAGACGTTCTCCGGTCAATAACCAACAGCGGGATCTGGATACCCATGTTGGCTCCCACATGTTCCACGATGATCTCATCGGATGAACCATGATGTCAAGGACTTAATCAATCTCGTATACAATTCCCTTTGTCTATCGGTACGATACTTGCCCGAGATTCGATCGTCGGTATCCCGATACCTTGTTCAATCTCGTTACCGGCAAGCCTCTTTACTCGTTCTGTAACACATCATCCCGTGATCAACTCCTTGATCACATTGTGCACATTATGATGATGTCCTACCGAGTGGGCCCAGAGATACCTCTTCGTTTACACGGAGTGACAAATCCCAGTCTCGATTCGTGCCAACCCAACAGACACTTTCGGAGATACCTGTAGTGTACCTTTATAGCCACCCAGTTACGTTGTGACGTTTGGCACACCCAAAGCACTCCTACGGTATCCGAGAGTTGCACAATCTCATGGTCTAAGGAAATGATACTTGACATTAGAAAAGCTTTAGCATACGAACTACATGATCTTGTGCTAGGCTTAGGATTGGGTCTTGTCCATCACATCATTCTCCTAATGATGTGATCCCGTTATCAACGACATCCAATGTCCATGGTCAGGAAACCGTAACAATCTATTGATCAACGAGCTAGTCAACTAGAGGCTTACTAGGGACATGGTGTTGTCTATGTATCCACACATGTATCTGAGTTTCCTATCAATACAATTCTAGCATGGATAATAAACGATTATCATGAACAAGGAAATATGATAATAACTAATTTATTATTGCCTCTAGGGCATATTTCCAACAGTCTCCCACTTGCACTAGAGTCAATAATCTAGTTCACATCGATATGTGATTAACACTCAAGGTCACATCCCCATGTGACTAACACCGAAAGAGTTCTGGGTTTGATCATGTTATGCTTGTGAGAGAGGTTTTAGTCAACGGGTCTGCAACATTCAGATCCATATGTACTTCGCAAATTTCTATGTCATCTTGTAGATGCAACTACTACGCTACATTTGGACCCATTCCAAATAACTGCTCTACTATACGAATCCAGTTTACTACTCAGAATAACCTGGATTAGTGTCAAAGTTTGCATCGGCATAACCCTTTACAACGAACTCTTTTACCACCTCCATAATCGAGAAAATTCCTTAGTCCACTAGTTACTAAGGATAACTTTGACCACTGTCCTGTGATCCATTCTTGGATCACTCTTGTACCCCTTGACTGACTCATGGCAAGGCACACTTCAGGTGCGGTACACAGCATAGCATACTGTAGAGCCTATGTCTAATGCATAGGGGACGACCTTCGTCCTTTCTCTCTATTCTGCCATGGTCAGGTTTCGAGTCTTACTCAATATTCACACCTTATAACACAGCCAAGAACTCCTTCTTTGCGGATCCATTTTGAACTCCTTCAAAATCTTGTCACGGTATGTATTCATTTGAAAGTACTATTAAGCATTTTGATCTATCCTTATAGATCTAAATGCTCAATACTCAAGTAGCCTAATCCAGGTTTTCCATCAAAAAACACTTTTCAAATAACTCTGCATTCTTTCCAGAAATTCTACATTATTTCCGATCAACAACATGTTAACAACATATACTCATCGGAAATTCTGTAGTGCTCCCACTCACTTCTTTGGAAATACAAGTTTCTCATAAACTTTGTATAAACCCAAAAATTCTTTGATCATCATCAAAGCATACATTCCAACTCCGAGATGCTCACTCCAGTCCTTAGAAGGATTGCTGGAGCTTTGCATACTTATTAGCATCTTTCAGGATTGACAAAAACATTCCGCTTGTATCACATACAACCTTTCCTCAAGAAAATCGTCGAGGAAACAATGGTTTTTGACATCCTATCTGCAAGATTTCATAAATAATGCAGTAATTGCTAATATAATTCCAACAGACTCTTAGCATCGCTACGAGTGAGAAAGTCTCATCGTAGTCAACTCCTTGAACTTGTCGGAAAACATCTTAACGACAAGTCGAGCTTTCTTAATGGTGATACTTGCCATCATTGTCCGTCTTCCTTTTAAAAATCCATCTATACTCAACAGCCTTACGACCATCGAGCCGTTCCGCCAAAGTCTACACTTTGTTTTCATATATGGATCCTCTCTCGGATTATATGGCCTCGAGCCATTTTGGAATCCAGGCCCACCATCGCTTCTCCATAGCTCATAGGTTCATCGTTGTCTAGCAACATGACTTCCAAGACAGGATTACATACCACTCTGAAGTAGTACGCATCCTTGTCATCCTACGAGGTTTGGTAGTGACTTGATCTGAAGTTTCATGATCACTATCATAAGCTTCCACTTCAATTGGTGTAGGTGCCACAGGAACAACTTCCTGTGCCCTCCCACACACTAGTTGAAGAGACGGTTCAATAACCTCATCAAGTCTCCACCATCCTCCCACTCAATTCTTTCGAGAGAAACTTTTCCTCGAGAAAGGACCCGATTCTAGAAACAATCCCTTATTGCTTTCGAATCTGAGACAGGAGGTATACCCAACTGTTTTGGGTGTCCTATGAAGATGCATTTATCCGCTTTGGGTTCAAGCTTATCAGCCTGAAACTTTTTCACATAAGCGTCGCAGCCCCAAACCTTTAAGAAATGACAGCTCAGGTTTCTCTAAACCATAGTTCATACGGTGTCATCTCATCGGAATTACGTGGTGCCCTATTTAAAGTGAATGTGGTTGTCTCTAATGCCTAACCCATAAAATATCATGGTAATTCGATAAGAGACATCATGGTATGCATCATATCCAATAGGGTGCAGTTATGATGTACGGACACACCATCACACCATGGTGTTCCTGGCTGTATTGGTTGTGAAACAATTTCCACAATGTCTTAATTTTGTGCCAAACTCGTAATTCAGATATTCATCTCTATGATCATATCATAGATATTTTATCCTCTTGTCACGACGATCTTTCAACTTCAACCTGAAATTACTTGAACCTTTCAATAATTCAGACTCGTCATTCATCAAGTAAATATACTCAACATCTACTCAAATCATCTGTGAAGTAAGAACATAACGATATCCACTATACGCCTCAGCACTCATTGGACTGCACACATCAAAATGTATTACTTCCAACAAGTTGCTTTCTAGTTCCATTTTACTGAAAACGAGGCTTTCAGTCATCTTGCCCATGTGGTATGATTTGCATGTCTCAAGTGATTCAAAATCAAGTGAGTCCAAATGGTCCATTTGCCTGGAGTTTCTTCATGCATATACACCAATAGACATGGTTCGCATGTCTCAAACTTTTCAAAAACAACTGAGCCCAAAGATCCATCAACATGGAGCTTCTTCATGCGTTTTATACCGATATGACTTACGTGGCAGTGCCACAAGTAGGTGGTACTATCATTACTATCTTATATCTTTTGGCATGAACATGTGTATCATTATGATCGAGATTCAATAAACCATTCATTTTAGGTGCAAGACCATTGAAGGTATTATTCAAATAAACAGAGTAACCATTATTCTCCTTAAATGAATAACCGTATTGTGATAGACATAATCCAATCATGTCCATGCTCAACGCAAACACCAATCTCGATGGTAGAGGGAGCGTGCGATGCTTGATCACATCAAGCTTTGGGAAAAACTTCCAACACATATCGCCTGCTCACCTTTAGCTAGTCTCCGTTTACTCCACAGCCTTTTATTTCGAGTTTACTAACACTTAGCAACCGAACTAGTATCTAATACCATGGTGCTACTAGGAGTACTAGTAAAGTACGCATTAACACAATGTATATCCAATATACTTCTATCGACCTTGTCAGCCTTCTCATCTACCAAGTATCTAGGGTAATTCTGCTCCAATGGCTGTTCCTCTTATTACAGAAGCACTTAGTCTCGGGTTTGGGTTCAACCTTGGGTTTCTTCACTAGAGCAGAAACTGGTTTGCCGTTTCATGAAGTATCCCTTCTTGCCCTTGCCCTTCTTGAAACTAGTGGTTTCACCAACCATCAACAATTGATGCTCCTTCTTGATTTCTACTTTTGTGGTGTCAAACATCGCGAATATCTCAAGGATCATCATATGTGTCCCTGATATATTATAGTTCATCACGAAGCTCTAGCAGCTTGGTGGTAATGACTTCAGAGAAACATCACTATCTCATCTGGAAGATCAACTCCCACTCGATTCAAATGATTGTTGTACTCAGACAATCTGAGCACAAGCTCAACAATTGAGCTTTTCTCCCTTAGTTTGCAGGCTAAGAAAATCGTCGGAGGTCTTATACCTCTTGATGTGGGCACGAGCCTGAAATCCCAATTTCAGCCCTCAAAACATCTCATATGTTTCGCGACATTTCAAAACATCTTCGATGCCTCAACTCTAAACCGTTTAACTGAACTATCACGTAGTTATCAAAATGTGTATGTCAGATGTTCGCAACATCCACAAACAACGTTCAAGGTTCAGCACACTGAGCGGTGCATTAAGGACACAAGCCTTCTATGAAGCAATGTGGACAATCCTCAGTTTACGGACCTAGTCCGCATAATTGCTACTATCAACTTTCAACTAATTTTTCTCTAGGAACATATCTAAACAGTAGAACTGAAGCGCGAGCTACGACATAATTTGCGAAGACCATTTGACTATGTTGAGGATAATTAAGTTCATCTTATGAACTCCCACTCAGATAGACATCCCTCTAGTCATCTAAGTGATTACATGATCCGAGTCAACTAGGCCGTGTCCGATCATCATGTGAGACGGACTAGTCAACATCGGTGAACATCTTCATGTTGATCATATCTGCCATACGACTCATGCTCGACCTTTCGGTCTTCTATGTTCCGAGGCCATGTCTGTACATGCTAGGCTCGTCAAGTCAACCTAAGTGTTTGCATGTGTTCTGAGGCCATGTCTGTACATGCTAGGCTCGTCAACACCCGTTGTATTCGAACCTAAGAATCTATCACACCCGATCATCACGTGGTGCCTCGAAACGACGAACTTTCGCAACGATGCACAGTTAGGGGGAACACTTTCTTGAAATTTTAATAAGGGATCATCTTATTTACTACCGTCGTTCTAAGTAAATAAGATGTATAAACATGATAAACATCACATGCAATCAAATAGTGACATGATATGGCCATCATCACTTTTCTCCTTTTGATCTCCATCTTAGGGGCTCCATGATCATCATCGTCACCGGCATGACACCATGATCTCCATCATCATGATCTCCATCATCGTGTCTTCATGAAGTTGTCTCGCCAACTATTACTTCTACTACTACAGCTAACGGTTAGCAATAAAGTAAAGTAATTACATGGCGTTGTTCAATGACACACATGTCATACAATAAATAAAGACAACTCCTATGGCTCCTGCCGGTTGTCATACTCATCGGCATGCAAGCCGTGATTCCTATTACAAGAACATGATCAATCTCATATATCACATATCATTCATCACATTCTTCTTGGCCATATCACATCACATAGCATACCTTGCAAAAACAAGTTAGACGTCCTCTAATTGTTGTTTGCATGTTTTACGTGGCTGCTATGGGTTTCTAGCAAGAACGTTTCTTACCTACGCAAAAACCACAACGTGATATGCCAATTACTATTTACCATTCATAAGGACCCTTTTCATCGAATCCGATCAAACTAAAGTGGGAGAGACAGACACCTGCTAGCTACCTTATGCAACTAGTGCATGTCAGTCGGTGGAACCAGTCTCACGTAAGAGCACTTGTAAGGTCGGTCCGGGCCGCTTCATCCCACAATGCCGCCGAATCAAGATTGTACTAGTAACGGTAAGCATATTGAACAAAATCAACGCCCACAACTACTTTGTGTTCTACTCGGGCATAGAATCTACGCAATAGACCTAGCTCTGATACCACTGTAGGGGAACGTAGCAGAAATTCAAAATTTTCCTACGTGTCACCAAGATCTATCTATAGAGAAACCAGCAACGAGGGCAAGGAGAGTGCATCTACATACCCTTGTAGATCGCTAAGCGGAAGCATTCAAGTGAACGGGGTTGATGGAGTCGTACTCGTCGTGATCCAAATCACCGATGATCCTAGTGCCGAACGGACGGCAACTCCGTGTTCAACACACGTACAGCCCGGTGACGTCTCCTACGCCTTGATCCAGCAAGGGGAGAAGGAGAGGTTGAGGAAGACTCCATCCAGCAGCAGCACAACGGCGTGGTGGTGGTGGAGGAGGAGCATGGCAATCCTGCAGGGCTTTGCCAAGCACCGCGGGAGAAGAGGAGAACTTGGGAGAGGGGGACGGCTGTGCCAAAACTTGGGTGCGGCTGCCCTCCCACCCCCCACAGATATATAGGGGCAAGGGAGAGGGGGGCTGGCCCCCTCAGATCCCATCTGAGGAGGGGGCGGCGGCCAAGGGGGGGTTGCCTTGCCCCCCAAGGCAAGGGGGGCGCCCCCCTTTAGGGTTCCCCCAAAACCCTAAGCGCATGGGCCCTAGGGGAGGAGGCGCCCAGCCCACTAAGGGGCTGGTCCCTCTCCACATACAGCCCATAGGGCCCTCCGGGGCAGGTGGACCCTCCCGGTGGACCCCCGGAACCCCTTCGGTGGTCCCGGTACAATACCGGCATCCCCCCAAATTATTCCGGTGACCGTATGATGACTTCCCATATATAAATCTTTACCTCCGGACCATTCCGGAACTCCTCGTGACGTCCGGGATCTCATCCGGGACTCCAAACAACATTCGGTTACCACATACAAACTTCCTTTATCACCCTAGCGTCATTGAACCTTAAGTGTGTAGACCCTACGGGTTCGGGAAGCATGCAGACATGACCGAGACGTTCTCCGGTCAATAACCAACAGCGGGATCTGGATACCCATGTTGGCTCCCACATGTTCCACGATGATCTCTTCGGATGAACCACGATGTCAAGGACTTAATCAATCCCGTATACAATTCCCTTTGTCTATCGGTACGATACTTGCCCGAGATTCGATCGTCGGTATCCCGATACCTTGTTCAATCTCGTTACCGGCAAGTCTCTTTACTCGTTCTGTAACACATCATCCCGTGATCAACTCCTTGATCACATTGTGCACATTATGATGATGTCCTACCGAGTGGGCCCAGAGATACCTCTTCGTTTACACGGAGTGACAAATCCCAGTCTCGATTCGTGCCAACCCAACAGACACTTTCGGAGATACCTGTAGTGTACCTTTATAGCCACCCAGTTACGTTGTGACGTTTGGCACGCCCAAAGCACTCCTACGGTATTCGCGAGTTGCACAATCTCATGGTCTAAGGAAATTATACTTGACATTAGAAAATCTTTAGCATACGAACTACATGATCTTGTGCTAGGCTTAGGATTGGGTCTTGTCCATCACATCATTCTCCTAATGATGTGATCCTGTTATCAACGACATCCAATGTCCATGGTCAGGAAACCGTAACCATCTATTGATCAATGAGCTAGTCAACTAGAGGCTTACTAGGGACATGGTGTTGTCTATGTATCCACACATGTATCTGAGTTTCCTATCAATACAATTCTAGCATGGATAATAAACGATTATCATGAACAAGGAAATATGATAATAACTAATTTATTATTGCCTCTAGGGCATATTTCCAACATGCCTACTGTTATTTATAATGTTTTTATGAATAATAATGCTTTTTGGAGTAATTCTAATGCTTTTTCTCTCATAATATGCAAGGTTCACATAAAGAGGGAGAATTCTGGCAGCTGGAAATCTGGACCTGGAAAAGCTTCGTCAGGCTACCTATTCTGCATAACTCCAAATGAGCTAAAACTTCACGAGGATTTTTTATGGAATAAATAAGAAATACTAGAGCAAATAACTACTAGAGGGGGGCCACCTGGTGAGCACAAGACACCAGGGCGCGCCAGACCCCCTAGGCGCGCCCTGGTGGGTTATGCTCAGCCCAGCCCACCTCCGGTGCCCCTCTTCTGGTATATAAGTCATTTTGACCAAGAAAAAAATAAGGGGAGGACTTTAAGATGAAGCGCCACCGTCTCGAGGCAGAACTTGGGCAGGAGCACTTTTGCCCTCCAGCGGAGCGATTCCGTCGGGGGAACTTCCCTCCCGGAGGGAGATATCATCGTCATCATCATCACCAACAACTCTCCAATCTTGGGGAGGGCAATCTCCATCAACATCTTCAACAACAACATCTCCTCTCTGAAGGAAATATGCCGTAGATGCAATAATAAAATTGTTATTTTATATTTCCTTATATCATGATAAATGTTTATTATTCATGCTAGAATTGTATTAACCGGAAACTTGATACATGTGTGGATACATAGACAAAACATCGTGTCCCTAGTAAGGCTCTACTAGACTGGCCCGTTAATCAAAGATGGTTAAGTTTCCTAACCATAGACATTTGTTGTCATTTGATGAATGGGGTCACATCATAAGGATTGTGATGTGATGGACAAAACCCATCATTTAGCTTAGCATAATGATCGTTAAGTTTTATTGCTATTGCTTTCTTCATTTCATATACATATTGCTTTGACTATGAGATTATGCAACTCCCGGATACTGGAGGAATACCTTGTGTGCTATCAAATGTCACAACGTAACTGGGTGATTATAAAGAGGCTCTACAGGTATCTCCGAAGGTGTTTGTTGGGTTGGCATAGATGGAGATTAGGATTTGTCACTCCGAGTATCGAACAGGTATCTCTGGGCCCTCTCGGTAATGCACATCATAATAAGTCTTGCAAGCAATGTGACTAATGAGTTAGTTGCGAGATGATGCATTATAGAACGAGTAAAGAGACTTGCCGGTAATGAGATTGAACTAGGTATGGATATATCGACGATCGAATCTCGGGCAAGTAACATACTGATGACAAGGGGAATAACGTATGTTGTCATTAAGGTATGACCAATAGAGATCTTCATAGAATATGTGGGAACCAATATGAGCATCCAGGTTCCGCTATTGGTTATTAACCGGAGAGGTCTCTCGGTCATGTCTACACAGTTCTTGAACCCATAGGGTCCGAACGCTTAACATTCGATGACGATTTTGTATTATATGAGTTATGTGATTTGGTGACCGAATGTTGTTTGGAGTCCCGGATGATATCACGGACATGACGAGGAGTCTCAAAATGGTCGAGAGGTTAAGATTCAAATATTGGACGATGATATTCGGACACCGGAAGTGTTCCGGGGGTGCTGGGTGCATATCGGGTCACCGGAAGGGGTTCCGGGCATCCCCCCGGCAACTACATGGGCCTTAATGGGCCAAGAGGGGGACATACCAGCCCCTAAGGGCCTAGTTCGCTCCTCCCATATGGGCTGTCCAAATTGGAGTAGAAAAGGGGAAGGAGGAAAGGAAAAAGGGAATAGGATCCCCCATCCCCCTCTTCCCTTCCTTGTACGAATAGGAATAGGAAAGGGGGGAGGCCGAATTGGGAGGACCCCAAGTAGGATTCCTCCTACTTAGGGCGCCCCTTGGCTACCTCTCCTCCCCTCCAACATATATATATATATATATATATATATATATATATATATATATATATATATATATATATATATATATATATATATATATATATATATATATATACCCTCGCCCCCTATAAGGCGCGACGCGTCCACGACCGATCCAGCCCCAATCCGACTCGCTTCCTACCGCCGGAGGCAGCCGTCACGGGCGCAGCCGGAGCGAGAGAGCCCACGGCGCCGTGATTGGCCGACGACGGATCCGCCGCCGCCTCCTAGTTCCTTCCGTCGCCGGATCCGTCGTCGGGTTCGTCATCCCTGCGTCCTGCCTCCTTCTGTCGCCGGATCCATCGTCGGGGTCGTCATCCCTGCCTCCTGCCTCCTTCCGTCGCCGGATCCATCGTCGGGGTCGTCATCCCTGCCTCCTGCCACCCTCCGTCGCCGGGTCCATCGTCGGAGCCGTCATCCCCGCCTCCTGCCTCCCTCCGTCGCCGGGTCTCCTTCTCCGGGGCAGTTATCCCCGCAAGGTGCTTCCTCTACGAACCTCTTCGTCAGACGTCCACCACAAGCAGGTGCTGCGTCAATGGTGCCGCCTCGCAAGAACATGCCAGTAAGACTCCCACGAGAGGTAGAAGAAGAAGACAGTACACTGGAGATAATCTCTGCTCCCCACGTTTGTGTCACTCCATCAGTTCATCAGTCCTGCTATGAAGAAGAACCCGATGGTACATTGCAAATGCTAGCATCAGTTCATTGACACCCCTGCCACTTGATGCACGATTAGGATGTCGAGGTTACTGTCAGTGCATCTAATATGCTATCTTCAGTTCAAGTTAAAAGAAAAATAACACATATGCATTAGTCCAGGTATTGTGACAAGGTTCAGCTATCGCTGAGAGTTGTATGTTGTTATTCCTAAGAGTACAAGTCATGTAATTGCGTTAGTTCGAACGAGTAACAAAACTGTTACCAAAAAAATATAAAATTACTACACAATAAGTTCAGTGATACATAAGCTAGCAGTACTTGTAATGTATATGCATTGATGCATGATTAGGATGTCGAGGTTACTGTCAGTGCATCTAATATACTATCTTCAGTTCAAATTAGAAAAAATAGCACATATGCGTCAGTCCAGGTAGATAGTGACGAGAGAGTGCCACAGTTACACAGTAAGTTCAATGATACATAAACTAGGAGTACTTCAAGTGTAGTTTCATAAGTTACAGAAGAACAAAGGAGAAGTCATGCATGAGTTCAATGTCCAGTTTACAAAACAGTGCTAAAAAATAGTACATTAGTACATCCGTGTTTGAACATGAACGTTCATCAGTTCGACTGAAAAACGAAACCAGATTAATCCCAAAAACTTTTGAATGTTGTTTGCAAAAGCATGCAAGGCGGCGCACGCAGCAAGCATTTCATGAGCAAAACAGATTTGGGGCACCACCTGGATATTTCAACAGTACAGGCAGATTTGAAGATACACCGCAATCATCAGAAGCATGGACAGGTCTTTCTATACAGCAAACAGCAATGTCTGGGAATGCAAGCTTTGCCGCTACTGGGTTGCAACTAGGCCAACAATATCACCAACAACAAATGTTTTCCTTCCCCAGCGCATGCAAAAAGCCAAGGACAAGAAGGCTTCCACCAGTCGCTCCGTCAACATCAATCATCCATGCTGCAAAAGCAGTTGCGACGGGAAGACCAGGGCAAAAAGACAGAAATTTTGGCCACTCTAGCAGGTTCAAAAGTACAAGATATGAGCCATATAGACAGGAGCAACATCACAATGAATCTAAGGAGAGACGTCCGTACAACGAGAGACGGAGATCTTCGTCCGTACAATGAGCCATATAGACGGAGATCTTTGTCCGTACAACGGTTCGGTGCGGGGGCAAGTCATGTTTCCCCCATGCACCCACACCCCTAAAAAAGATAGAAAACGCGGTTATTCTGTTTCCCCACGCACCCACACCCCTAAGAAATAAAAAAGATAAGATAATGGGGCAAGTCATGTTACGGACACGCCTCCGCATGCGACGCCGCGGCACGCCGCGTCGTCGCCTGCTACGGCTCGTTCCTGGCTTGGCCTCACTGGATTGGGGGAGGGGGGGTCCCGACCCCCCCCCCCCCGGCTCGGCCTCGCGCTAATGCGGCAGTGCGCTCGTTTGACAGGCGTAGTGCGGTTATTCTGTTTCCCCCCACCCTAAACCCACGCACCCACACCCCCTAAGATAGATAATGGGGCAAAGTCCATACAAGGAAGATGTGTCAGTACAACTATGCTCCTCGGTACGGTTCGGTGCGGGGGCAAGTCATGTTTCCCCCATGCACCCACACCCCTAAAAAAGATAGAAAACGCGGTTATTCTGTTTCCCCACGCACCCACACCCCTAAGAAATAAAAAAGATAAGATAATGGGGCAAGTCATGTTAAGGACTCGCCTCCGCATGCGACGCCGCGGCACGCCGCGTCGTCGCCTGCTACGGCTCGTTCCTGGCTCGGCCTCGCCGGGATGGGGGAGGGGGGGTCCCGACCCCCCTCCCCCCCGGCTCGGCCTCGCGCTAACACGGCAGTGCGCTCGTTTGACAGGCGTAGTGCGGTTATTCTGTTTCCCCCCACCCTAAACCCATGCACCTACACCCCCTAAGATAGATAATAGGGTAAAGTCCATACAAGGAAGATGTGTCAGTACAACTATGCCCCTTGGTATGGTTCGGTGCGGGGGCAAGTCATGCCACAGTAATATATTCAAACAAACAAAAAAAAGAAAAAGAAAAAATTGACAGCACAAGGACAGAAAAGTACCAGTCCAAGTTGCTGGTGTAGTCAAGTACTAGATCCAAAAAAACAAAAAAATGACCGCCCAAGGACAGGCGCAGGCCCTGACAAATGCTAGATACTTGAACTCGAGCCCGTGGGCGAATCCCTAGTAATCCGCATACCGGCAGGGCCTGCCGTACAGGGCCCACAGGTCAAGAGAGAGAGAGAGAGAGAGAGAGCGCCATGTATAAGCGCTCAGGTAAGTGTTCAGAGGAGTTCGACTGCTGAGCGTCGGCTGCGCTTATAAACAAGTCTAGAGCCCCCTCGACTAGCGAGGTGGGACTAAACACATAGCTCACGCGCACACCGTGCTGCACAGCCGCGCGAGAGAAGCTATCCGGGCCGAATACAACGACCCAGGCCGATGGCCCAACAAAGTACTTCGCCCCATTACAAAAATCAAGTAGATCACGCACGACAAAAAATAAAAAATGAAAATAAATTTAAAAAAAATCACAAGAAAAAATTAGTTAATAAACAAAAATATTGTGAAAAAGTTCAAACACATCTTAATGGTAAGAAGTAAAAATATATATATATATATATACATATATAAAACTGAAAATTAAAATTTCAGAAATAAATTTACAAAAAAGTTCAACTACTACAATTCATAAGGTTCAAGTACAAAAATAAAAAGAAAGTACTGTGCAGCGAAGATTAATTTTTTTATTTTATAAAATACCAAAACTATCATTATTCATGTATAAAAAAGAAAAAAAAACGTGCTCCAAAATTCATGAAAAAAAGTAAGAAAAAATATTATACAACAAACAAATTTGATTGGTAATTGACACCCTAAAATAGAGCAGTACTATCATTAACAGAATGTAAGTTCAGCAAACTCAATAACAAAAATAGGGTTCTAAAAAAATCATCAGCGTATAGCACCGTCTCCGAGTTATGAACATGAAAAATATACCAGCCAAAACAAAGGATGCCCATCAGTTCAACTATAGAAAATGTTCCAGTACTAGTATAAAGAATGTATAAATAAAACACTTATAATTGAGCAGAACAATAGGAAAAACATTACATAACTAGTTCCATACCATTCTGATAAAACCATACAATTCAACCATCTCACATGCAAATGTTTTAAAAGAAAAAATACTGCAACATAATCAACCATACACAAATCTCAAAGCCGGCGTCATTTGCCACATTTAAACCTACATCACATAAATTCTGAACGTCAGAGAGTCGTTTTCTCTCAAGAACACAACCATAACCACATCACCATCCTCAAATCCAGACTCAGCCACAAACTCCTTCCACCCAGTACTTAGGTTGATGCAACCATCAAAGTCGATGTGGTAGGCAACATCCATCAACTGATACCCATTCTTGTCCGAAGTCTCCATCTTCAGAACATCGGAACAAGGAGCAAAAATCCTGATCCTGGGTGACATTTTCTGCAAATGGACATGGGAGTACAAAACAAAATGAACACCTGACATAAATGAATTTTTACACAGATATAAGAACGATTTGCATAACAAACTAAAATGGAAAAAATCTGGACCAAAACAATAACACAAAACTAACTAGACATGTGAACTGACTAAACTGAAAAATATACATATCAATACACCTACAGTAAAAACATCTATTCATAAACAGATCAGGTATTATACAAAAAATGGTTTAAATACTGTTAAGTAATGAACAAATACACACAGAAATCCCTACTGTTAAAAATCCAACAAAACCAAATTAAAAAATATAGACAAGTTATTCATAAGACAAAACTGCAGATCCAGTCGATGGGTTTCGAACAGAAACCAACAAGAAAGTAGAAAACAAAACGAATAGAAACACATACCCATGATTCCTTCAAGTCACCATCCGTCAGGCGACAAACATAGGGTGTACGAAACCCATGGTTGCCGTACAGCAAACAAGAAAGTTGCCCACGCCGCTGAGCCTGAGTGAGCTCCAAACCAGACTCGTACACACAGCCGTCAGCTATGCGCGCCATCTTTACCAGGCATCCGCATGAACAATCCTCCATCGAACACACAGGAACAGAGAAAAAGGCAACAAAGAGAAGAGAGAGGAACCTAGATCTGATTCTGGAAGAACGAATAAAAGGGAGGGGGAAGACCTGGCCACACACCACACATAGATGGATAACGTTTATAGTCAGGGACACTCGCAGATTATAAAAATAATAAATAGGCAGATGGGCAGTTAGCTGATAGGAAATAGTTATTACACAAGCCATCCAACATTTGACCGTAGATCACTTCAACTTCAGAAAACCAAGCAGTTCAAAGGTGCACATGTCGAACATATGCAGACAAAACAACACATTCAGAGAAAAAAAACAAAGTTGAATTCATTTAGTCATTCGAACATATGCTCCCTACAACAAAAATCTTAAAAACATAATATTCACTACTTCAGTCATAACGATCAGAGAAACGACGCCATTTTGCCCTGGTGGATGGATGTGGAGCCGTGGCTGCTCTCGCCCTAGCCCAACTAATGACCTGAATATGGTTCCTTCCCCTGCCCTCTGGGAAACGAAGCTCCAATTCATTGGAGTTGCAAGTATCCCTCACCTCACGCGCAAGTCGTCTATTGAACTCTGCCTCCAGTTCCTGCTCGGCAACACGTCGCGCCATCTGCCTGCGCCTCCTCCTCCTCTGCTCCGCTACTGCGGCCCTAACATCTATGGCGTCCCCCTCCTCCTCTGTAACCTCTCCCAGCTCAGGATCCATCTCCCTTTTCTTTGGTTGCAGCTGGTAGAATGAAACTGACAGAGGGCTCGGGCTTTATAATCAAAGTGCAGAGCCATCGGTGCGGCTCCCATGTCAACACACAGTAACAAAACTTTGACATGGCAGCAGTCCAACTACACATACGGGCATCAATTCAAAACAACACTGAAAAACACGCAATTAATTACACAGTTTGACCAGATTACCTGAAATCGCAGCTTAAAGTCAGCCGCCATACACAACCTCCGCCAACGACAAAACAACATGGGAATCCGGGGTAGAAACAACTCAAAAAAGCAAAATTGACAACGCAAATCTTTTTATACAGTCCTTATATCTCTCCCTGCAATACCAATTCGAAAGTAAAAACAACAAAAAAAGAAGAACATATTTCCATGCCGGGCGTGGAAAACGACCAAGAACACAAAAACCTGTAATCATAAATTACAGATGAAAAAACTCTCAAAAAACTATAACATACCGATAATTCTCACATCAGAAACGAAAAACACGACGTAAATTGAGGCCCATGAACACCACAGTAAACACTGACGCCCAAAATCACGTCCGCCACCAAAAATGCAAACGCCGTCACCTCCGGTGACTACAGATCGCAAAACTCATCCAGCTGAGCGCGCGGACGTGCGGAACCCCATACACGTCTCCTCTAGCAACGAATGGCCCGCAGCATCGTGCCGGGGAACGAGCGGAAGTTCCACGTTGCATCCCCTGTTTTAGTCTGTCGTGCATGCAGGAAGATCAGTTCTTGTTAAAAAACACGTCAGTCCAAACTGTGAACCACGTCAGTTCAAAAAGGGTAACAGAATAGCCCAGATGTGTGTGTATATATATATATATATATATATATGAAGGGGGGTACCGCTAGAACACACACCAACAATTGTTAGCCGTGTGCGGCGCCCCCCCCTCCGGTCATATCTCCATAGTTCTAAGGCGAAGCCCTGCATGGATGACTTCACCATCATCGTCACCACGCTATCGTGCTGACGGAACTCTCCCTCGACACTTTGCTAGATTAAGAGTTCAAGGGACATCATCGAGCTGAACGTGTGCAGAACTCGGAGGTGTCGTAAGTTCGGTGCTTGATCGATCAGAACAAGAAGAAGTTCAACTACATCAACCGCATTGTCAAATGCTTCCAATTTCGGTCTATGAGGGTATGTGGACACACTCTCCAATCTCGTTGCTATTCATCTCCTACATAGATCTTGCGTGAGCTAGCGTAGGATTTTTTTTGAAATTGCATGCTACGTTCCCCAGTAGTGGTATCCGAGCCAGGTCTATGCGTAGGTGATATGCACGAGTAGAACACAAAGATTTGTGGGAGGTGATCCTCATACTGCTTACCACCAATGTCTTATTTTGATTCGGAGGTATTGTTGGATGAAGCGGCCCATACCAACCTTACATGACCACGTTCATGAGACCGGTTCCACCGACAGACATGCAACTAGTTTTCCATAAAGGTGGCTGGTGGGTGTATGTTTCTCCAACTTTAGTTGAATCAGATTTGATTGCGGCTGGTCCTTGTTGAAGGTTAAAACAGCAAACTTGATAAATCACAGTTGTGGTTTTGATGCGTAGCTAAGAACGGTTCTTACCAGAAGCCTGTAGCAGCCACGTAAAACTTGCAACAACAAAGTAGAGGACGTCTAACTTGTTTTTGCGGGGCATGTTGTGATGTGATATACGTTATTGTATGAGATGATCATGTTTTGTAGAAGTTATCGGCAACTGATAGGAGCCTTATAGTTGTTGCTTTATTGTATGAAATGCAACGCCATGTAATTGCTTTACTTTATCACTATGCGTTAGCGATAGTTGTAGAAACAATAGTTGGCGAGATGACCATGATGCTACGATGGAGATCAAGGTGTCAAGCCAGTGACGATGGAGATGATGATGGTGCTTTGGAGATGGAGATCAAAGGCACAAGATGATGATGGCCATATCATGTCACATATTTTGATTGCGTGTGATGTTTATCTTTTATGCATCTTATTTTGCTTAGTTCGGCGGTAGCATTATAAGATGATCCCTCACTAAAATTTCAAGGTATAAGTGTTCTCCCTAAGTATGGACCGTTGTGACAGTTCGTCGTGCCGAGACACCACGTGAAGATCAGGTGTGATAAGCTCTATGTTCACATACAACGGGTGCAAGAAAGGTTTGCACATGCAGAATACTCGGGTTGAACTTGACGGACCTAGCATGTACAGACATGGCCTCGGAACACTGGAGACCGAAAGGTCGAACGTGAATCATATAGTAGATATGATCAACATAGAGATGTTCACCATTGAAAACTACTCCATCTCACGTGATGATCGGACATGGTTTTGTTGATATGGATCACGTGATCATTTAGATGACTCAAGGGATGTCTATCTAAGTGGGAGTTCTTAAGTAATAATAATTTATCATGAACTTAGTCCTGATAGTATTTTCATATCTATGTTATAGATCAATAGCTCGCGTATAGCTCCCCTGTTTTATTTTGATATGTTCATAGAGAAAACTAAGTTGAAAGATGATAGTAGCAATGATGCAGACTGGGTCAGTGATATGAGGATTATCCTCGTTGCTGCATAGAAGAATTATGTCCTTGATGCACTGCTAGGTGACAGACCTATTACAGGAGCAAATGCAGACGTTATGAACGTTTGACAAGCTCAGTATGATGACTACTTCATAGTTTAGTGCACCATGCTTTATAGCTTAGAACGGGGACTTAAAAATATTTTGAACGCCACAGAGCATATGAGATGTTCCAAGAGCTGAAATTGGTATTTCAGACTCATGCCCATGTCTGGAGTTTGAGACCTTTCACAAGTACTTTGCCTACAAGATGGAGAAGAATGGCTTAGCCAGTGAGCATGTACTCAGAATTTCTGGGTAGTACAATCGCTTGAATCAAGTGGGAGTTAATTTTCCAGATAAGATAGTGATTGATAGAGTTCTCCAGTCACTATCACCAAGCTACTACAACTTCGTGATCAGCAATAATGTGCAAGGGATGATGAAAACGATTCCTGAGCTCTTCGCGATACTGAAGTCAGCGAAGGTAGAAATCAAGAAAAAGCATCAAGTGTTGATGGTTGACAAGACCACTAGTTACATGAAAAAGGGCAAAGGAAAAGAAAGGGAACTTCAAGAAGAATGACAAGAAAGTTGCCACTCCCATGAAGAAAGCCAAAGCTAGACCTAAGTTTGAAACTGAGTGCTTCTACTGCAAAGGGAATGGTCACTGGAAGTGGAACTACCCCAAAATACTTGGCGGATAAGAAGGATGGCAAAGTGAACAAAGGTATATTTGATATACATTTTATTGATGTGTACTTTACTAGTGTTCATAGTAACCCTAGGGTATTTGATACCATTTCAGTTGCTAAGATTAGTAAGTCAAAATAGGAGTTGCAAAATGAACAAAGACTAGTTAAGGGCGAGGTGACGATGTGTGTTGGAAGTGATTCCAAGGTTGATAAGATCACCATTGCACACTCCCTCTACCTTCGGGATTAGTATTGAACCTAAATAAATGTTATTTGGTGTTTGCATTGAGCATGAATATGATTGGATCATGTGTATTGCAAATATGGTTACTCATTAAGTCAGAGAATAATTGTTGTTCTGTTTACATGAATAAAACCTTCTATGGTTATACACACAGTGTAAATGGTTTATTGAATCTCGATCGCAGTGATACACATATTCATAATATTGATGCCAAAAGATGCAAAGTTGATAATGATAGTGTCACATATTTGTGGCACTGTCGTTTAGATCATATTGGTGTAAAGCGCATGAAGAAACTCCATGCAGATGGACTTTTGGAATCACTTGATTATGAATCATTTGATGCTTTGTCGGAGTAAATGACCACGGGTAGCCTCATCGGCCCCAATGGTATTTCAAGACATCAGGGCTAGCTGCGCCCCTCACACCTGCCGGACAAGTGGCCGGCTTCTTGGGCCGGCTAGTCTACTAGGCCGGTGCTAGAAGACGACAAGACATCATAAGGCGTCCGTTCAGGGGCCGACTCCTGTCAGGCGGCCCGCAGTGCCATCAAAGTTTGCACCCACATAACCACGATGGGACGGGGCGTGGCTATAGTGCAGGATGCCACCCCCGAATCCAGGGCTGAGCGTGGCTACAGTACCGGCGTATCAAGCGGACGCCCCTCACCCGGCGGGGTACTATAGCCACGCTACCCGTAACATCACCTACTACATAGGGAGCTACGCTCCCATGATGGGCAGTCGGTACGGCCTACAGATGGCGGGCCCTACCCGTCCGTGAGCCACCAGGAGGCGACAGACACCTAGAAGGCGGCGACAAGGGGCGGCCAGCTCCTAGAAGGCGGCCCGCCCTCCCCTCAAAGTCTGTGCTCCATTAATCAAAAGAGACGGGGTGTGGCTATAGTGAACGCCCGCCAGGCGGCGGGACTGTAGCCACACTCTCCCCGACAAAGCATCCATCATCAGTAGCAAGGCTACAATACAAAGCAATCGGCAAGACCCGCAAGCGGCAGGCGTAGCCTGTCGGCCGAGTACACGACAGCCGGCGGGACCCACCAAGAAGCGGGCCCCAGCAGCCGGCGGAGAAGCCGGTGCCCAAACGCACTGACGGCCGGGTCCTACACCCGGCCGGGTTACCATTGTACCCCTAGGAGGTAGGCCTATATAAACCCCCCAGGCTTCCCCATGCAAGGGGTTTAGAACCTTAGAGAACACACACACACACGTAGAGATAGGAGTAGAGCTAGCCTTGCCCTTCTTCCTCCTCTAGCCAAATAGCTCAAGGAGCAACTTGTAGCTACTCTATTGATTATAGTCATCATGCGAAGACCCCGCAGAGCAGGACTAGGGGTGTTATCTCCATGGAGAGCCCCGAACCCGGGTAAGATTCGCATGCGTATGCGGTCTCGCTCACTCCCGCTTCTAGAGCCCGACGACGTACTCTTGTCCCTATCCATGATTAGCAACCCCTGGCATATGTCGTTGCACATCCCCTACATTTGGCGCCCACCATGGGGCAAGGTGCACCATCGTACGAAAACACGTTCTGGATGGGAACCCTTTTCCTTCCTGGCGAGCGCAGCCAGCCCGGCACACCTGATGGCGTTTGCATCGACGTGCTCCGCAGCGCAGAAGCTGCCTGCGCCGCAAGCAGTCTCGCTGATCTCATCGGCGGGATCCGCCTCTCCGACGAGCTTGCGCCCGATGAGGGAGCTGCCAGCTCTGAGAGCTGCCTCGTCGACCTCCTTGGCAAGCTTCACATCACCAACGAGCCGGCCTCTGACCTAGATTCAGTTGGCTCCACTAAGCCGATGCTTGCCGACTTTGACGCGGCATCCCCTGATGCCTTCTCCACCAACGTGGTGGTCATCGACAAGCCACTCCCTCCTGCGACCAGCGACGCTAGCACCAGCACTGTCACGGAGGTGCTGGTCCTTAGCCACGATGGAGCCTCCGACGGGGCCACCCATGACCCGCTGCAGGCGGCAGTGAAGGGCTTGTCTGCACCCGTGGCGGGAAACACGGATGGAGCGACGCTGCAGGCCTTCCGCGTCTCGCTCCTCAACAGCGCCCAGAAACTGGCGGCTATGAGGCGCCTCAATGAGGCCTACCAGCACGAGATCGACTGTGTTGTCTGCGGTAGGCCGGCTGCTGGCGAGCCTAGCCGAATGGGCACTATTCGGCAACACAGCGCGACAGTCGCCAGCTTGCTGGGGGCCAACTGCCCCGTCTATGCCACTCCTTTGGAGAACCTGCGCGCCACCCAGGCGGCGGCAGATGAGCTGGATCACCTGGATGGCGACGAGCGATGCTGCATGACGGAGCGCGTCCAACAGCTCCTCGACGCGGCCGCTGCGCAGCAAGAAGCCGGCCGCCGCGTGGTGGAACTCGGCCTGCACACCGAGAACCTCCTCCCCCCGCTATGAACACGGGGTGACCTCCCGGTCCCCGACAGGCGGTGCCCGCGTCTGGAGAGGTCAAGAGCCGGCTCCTAGTCACAGTCACACGCGGTGCACCCACATCACCATCGAGCACGACCAAGGTGGCCTCGAGCAGTCGAACAACGGTGAGATCATCCGCCTCCTCCACGCAGGGAGAGGCGCGTCTCCCCGCAGGCTGTTGAGCACCTGACTCTCGGAGACCGGCTAGGCCGCCGTGAAGGAGTCGAAGAAAATGAGGCCCGCCATCGGATTGACCTACTGGCTTGATCGCTGGCGATGGAAGAACAAGATGCACTCGGTCCGGCCTGTTTCAGCCACCTGATGTCTACTACACAACCTTCTTCTTGTAGATGTTGTTGGGCCTCCAAGTGCAGAGGTTTGTAGGACAGTAGCAAATTTCCCTCAAGTGGATGACCTAAGGTTTATCAATCCGTAGGAGGCGTAGGATGAAGATGGTCTCTCTCAAGTAACCCTACAACCAAATAACAAAGAGTCTCTTGTGTCCCCAACACACCCAATACAATGGTAAATTGTATAGGTGCACTAGTTCGGCGAAGAGATGGTGATACAAGTGGTATATGGATGGTAGATAAAGGTATTTGTAATCTGAAAATATAAAAACAGCAAGATAACTAATGATAAAAGTGAGCGTAAACGGTATTGCAATGATAGGAAATAAGGCCTAGGGTTCATACTTTCACTAGTGCAAGTTCTCTCAACAATAATAACATAGATAGAACATATGACAAGCCCTCAACATGCGACAAAGAGTCACTCCAAAGCCACTAATAGCGGAGAACAAACGTAGAGATTATGGTCAAGTATGAAACAACCACAAAGCTATTCTTTCGGATCAATCTATAAAAGAGTTCGTACTAGAATAACACCTTAAGATACAAATCAACCAAAACCCTAATGTCACCTAGATACTCCATTGTCACCTCAAGTATCCGTGGGCATGATTATACGATATGCATCACACAATCTCAGATTCATCCAACCAACATAAAAGTACTTCAAAGAGTGCCCCAAAGTTTCTACCGGAGAGTCAAGAACATGTGCCAACCCCTATGTATAGGTTCCCAATGTCATGAAACCCGCAAGTTGAGCACCAAGACATACATCAAGTGTTCTCATAAAAGAATCAATCTGATAAGATAACTTCAAAGGGGAAACTCAATTCATCACAAGAGAGTAGAGGGGGAGAAACATCATAAGATCCAACTACAATAGCAAAGCTCGGGATACATCAAGATCGTGCCATAGAGGGAACACGAGAGAGAACGCGAGAGAGAGAGAGAGAGAGATCAAACACATAGCTACTAGTACATACCCTCAGCCCCAAGGGAAAACTACTCCCTCCTCGTCATGGATAGTGCCGGGATGATGAAGATGGCCACCGGAGATGGATCCCCCCTCCGGCAGGGTACCGGAAAGGGGTCCCGATTGATTTTTGGTGCTTCTGGAGGCTTGCGGCGGCGGAACTCCCGATCTATTGTCTGTTCTGGAAGTTTTAGGGTACGACGGTATATATGGGTGAAAGGAGAATGTCGGTGGAGCTACGGGGGACCCACGAGGCAGGGGGCGCGCCTAGGGGGGAGGGCGCGCCCTCCACCCTCGTGACCGCCTCGTGGCTCTTCTCATGTGGGGTCCAAGTCCATCAGGTGGATTTCCTTCCAAAAATAACTTCTCCAATTGATTTCGTTCCGTTTTGACTCCGTCTGATATTCCTTTTCCTCGAAATACTGAAATAGGCATAAAACAACAAATCTGGGCTGGGCCTCCGGTTAATAGGTTAGTCCCAAAAATAATATAAAAGTGGATAATAAAGCCCAATATTTCCTAAAACAGTAGATAAAGTAGCATGGAGCAATCAAAAATTATAGATATGTTGGAGACGTATCAAGCATCCCCAAGCTTAATTCCTGCTCGTCCTCGAGTAGGTAAATGATAAAAAGAGAATTTTTGATGCGGAGTGATACTTTGGCATAATTTCAATGTAAATCTTCTTAATCATGGTATGAATATTCAAATCTGAAAGGTTTAAGACAAAAGTTCATATTGACATAAAAATGATAATACTTCAAGCATACTAATTAAACAATTATGTCATCTCAAAATAACATGGCCAAAGGAAGTTCATCCCTACAAAATCATATAGTTAGGCTATGCTTCATTTTCATCACACAAAGATGTTCCCAACTTCTATACCCCCGATGACAAGCCAAGCAATTGTTTCATACTCAAATAATCTCAAACTTTTTCAACCTTCACGCAATACATGAGCGCGAGCCATGGACATAGCACTATGGGTGGTATAGAATATGATGATGGGGATTGTGTGGAGAAGACAAAAAAGGAGAAAGTCTCACATCAACGAGGCTAATCAATGAGCTATGGAGATGCCCATCAATTGATGTTAATGCAAGGAGTAGGGATTGCCATGCAACAGATGCACTAGAGCTAAGAATGCTCAACAAAAGAAAACTAGTGGGTGTGCATCCAACTTGCTTGCTCATGAAGACCTAGGGCATTTTGAGGAAGCCCATCGTTGGAATATACAAGCCAAGTTCTATAATGAAAAATTCCCACTAGTATGAACAAGACAACTTATGAGACTCACTATATGGAATCATGGTGCTACTTTGAAGCACAATATATGAGACTCACTACATGAAGAACAAGGTGCTACTTTGAAGCACAAGTGTGGAAAAAGAGATAGTAGCATTGCCCTTTTTATTTTCTCTCTTTTTTGGGCCTTTCTTTTTTTGGCCTTTCTCTCTCTTTTTTTTGATTGGGCAATGCTCTAATAATGATGATCATCACACTTCTATTGATTACAACATAATGATTACAACTCGATACTAGAACAAGATATGACTCTATATGAATGCCTCCGGCGGTGTACCGGGATGGTGCAATGAATCAAGAGTGACATGTATGAAAAATAATGCATGGTGGCTTTGCCACAAATACGATGTCAACTACAAGATCATGCAATGGCAATATGACAAAAGTAAAGCATGTCATGATGATGATGATGATGATAATGATGATGGTGGAAGTTGCATGGAAATATATCTCGGAATGGCTATGGAAATGCCATGATAGGTAGGTATGGTGTCTGTTTTGAGGAAGATATGGGGAGGTTTATGTGTGAAAGAGTGTATCATATCACGGGGTTTGGATGCACCGGCGAAGTTTGCACCAACTCTCAATGTGAGAAAGGGCAATGCACGGTACCGAAGAGGCTAGCAAATGGCGGAAAGGTAAAAGTGCGTATAATCCAGGGACTCAACATTAGTCAAAAGAACTCATATACTTATTGCAAAAAATTAGAAGTCATCAAAAATCAAGTACTACGCGCATGCTCCTAGGGGGATAGATTGGTAGGAAAAGACCATCGCTCGTCCCCGACCGCCACTCATAAGGATGCACAAGCCAGGTACACTTCATGCTTCAAATTTGTTACACAACTTTAACCATACGTGCATGCTATGGGACTTGCTAACTTCAACACAAGTATTTCTCAAATTCACAACTACTCAACTAGCATGACTATGATATTATCACCTCCATATCTCAAAACAATTATCAAGCATCAAACTTATCTTAGTATTCAACGCACTCAAAAGAAAGTTTCACATATCTTGAATACCAAGTATATTAACATTAAGCGAATTACCATGCTATTAACGACTCTCAAAATAATCTAAGTGAATCATGAGAGATCAAGTTTCTTTAAAACAAACCACTACCATTCTCTAAAAGATCTAAGTGAAGCACTAGAGCAAAAATTATCACGCTCAAAAAGATATAAGTGAAGCACACAGAGTAAACTATCAAGCTCAAAAGATATAAGTGAAGCACATAGAGTATTCTAACAAATTTCAATTCATACACGGCTCTCTCAAAAGGTGTGTACAGCAAGGATGATTGTGGTAGACTAACAATCAAAGACACAAATAATACAAGACGCTCCAAGCAAAACACATATCATGTGGTGAATAAAAATATAGCTCCAAGTAAATTACCGATGGAAGTGGACGAAAGAGGGGATGCCTTCTGGGGCATCCCCAAGCTTTGACTTTTTGGTGTCCTTGGATTATCTTGGGGGTGCCATGGGCATCCCCAAGCTTAGGCTCTTTCCACTCCTTGTTCCATAATCCATCAAAAGAATTCACCCAAAACTTGAAAACTTCACAACACAAAACTCAATAGAAATCTCGTGAGCTCCGTTAGAGAAAGAAAACAAAAGACTACTTTAAGGTACTATAGTGAACTTGTTCTTTATTCGTATGGGTGTTAAACCTACTGTATTCCAACTTCTCTATGGTTTATAAACTCTTTTACTAGCCATAGATTCATCAAAATAAGCAAACAACACACGAAAAACAGAATCTGTCAAAAACAGAACAGTCTGTAGTAATCTGGATCAAACGTATACTTATGGAACCCCAAAAATTCTAAAATAAATTGCTGGACCTGAGGAATTTATCTATTAATCATCTTCAAAAAGAATTAACTAAATAGCACTCTCCAAATAAAAATGGCAGCAATTCTCGTGGTCAACAAGACTTTCCCCAAGTCTTCCCAAAGGTTCTACTTGGCACAAACACTAATTAAACACATAAAACCACATATAAAAAGAGGATAGATGAATTATTTATTACTAAACCGGAATAAAAAGCAAGGAACAAAAATAAAATTGGGTTGCCTCCCAACAAGCGCTATCGTTTAACGCCCCTAGCTAGGCATGGTGATTTCAATGATGCTCACATAAAAGATAAGAATTGAAACATAAATAGAGCATCATGAGGAATATGACTAGCAAATTTAAGTCTAACATACTTCCTATGCATAGGGATTTTGTGAGCAAACAACTTGTGGGAACAAGAATCAACTTGCATAGGAAGGTAAAACAAGCATAGCTTCAAAATTTTAAGCACATAGAGAGGAAACTTGATATTATTGCAATTCCTACAAGCATATATTCCTCCCTCATAATAATTTTCAGTATCATCATGAATGAATTCAACAATATAACCAGCACCTAAAGCATTCTTTTCATGATGCATAAGCATAGAATTTTTATTACTCTCCACACAAGAAAAATTCTTCTCATGAATAATAGTGGGAGTATCATAAGAGACTTGGATACTATAAATTGTTTCCACATTAAAAGAGTAATGTTCAGAAAAGGGGTAACCATAATAATGATAAGTTTTATAAGTATAATCACTACTTTTTATAGCACAAGTATCATCACAATAATCATCATAGGTAGGAGGCATGCTATTATCATTATAAATTTGCATATCAAAACTTGGGAGGCTAAAAATATCATGTTTATTAAACGTAGCATCCCCAAGCTTGGGACAAACATTAATTGCAGCAAATATATTCTCAAAAACATCATCTTCATCAAACATAGCATCCCCAAGCTTGGTCCTTTTCATATCATAAGCATAATCACTCTTGTAATTAATAGTACGGATAGCACCAATAGTATAGCAATTATCATTTTCTTCCAAGCAAGTGCCAAAAAGATTTTCAAGATCATAAGAAGTATCATTATCTTCCACAATTATATTTTCACGAGGCACAATAGTAATAGGAGCAGCATTATTTGGGAGAGATATCTTTTTACCTCTCTTCCTTTTTCTTTTCTTCTTCTTCTTCACCACATCGTGCGTGGGTTCAATCCTCTTTTTGGAGCTCCTTATTAATGAGATTGGTTGAATATGAGGCTCCTCCTCGTTACCTGGTTCATCATAAGAAATAATAGGAGGATATTGGGAAGTCTCTTCCCTTTCACTAGTATTCTCTTCATCTTCTATTTGTTTTCTTTTCTTTATGTAGTTGGCAATATAAGGATTTTCAATGCAATTCACCGCACAATACATATAAAATTTCTCTAGATCAAAATGAAGAACCTTATCAAGGGAAAATTTTGGAATATCCTTAGTTATAAGTTTCATTTCCTCATACCCCAAAAGAAGACTAAGCTCTTTATGATGCTCAAGGCTAATCAAATTATCACAATTTTTGGATACGATTCGGTCATGAAACAATTTGCATTGGAGATTTAAATGACCACGTTCATTGCAAAGTTCACAAGTAGGGCTAAGAAAAGATAAAGTTTCAGCACATTCATCTAGCTCTTCTTGCAACAATTTGGTTTCTAAGTACTTATGCCTCTTGCAATATCTATCTTCCCTATTTGGTGTGTACTTGCAAACCCAGTCTACTCCACAAAAATTGACATGTTTATAGGAGGCATTTTCATCATAACTAGTGCAATCATCATTAGCATCATGGATATTCAAAGAATTCGTACTAACAACATTGCAATCATGCTCATCATTCAAATGTTTAGTGCCAAACATTTTAGAGATCTCTTCTTCTAGCACTTGAGCACAATTATCCTTTCCATCATACTCACGAAAGATATTAAAAAGATGAAGCGTATGAGACAAACTCAATTCCATTTTTTTATAGTTTTCTTTTACAAACTAAACTAGTGATAAAACAAGAAACTAAAAGACTCGATTGCAAGATCTAAAGATAGACCTTCAAGCGCTAACCTCCTCGGCAACGGCGCCAGAAAAGAGCTTAGTTGACGGGGTGTTAGTGCCGCTTTCCTCGCCTCCCCGGCAACGGCGCCAGAAAAGAGCTTAGTTGACGGGGTGTTAGTGCCGCTTTCCTTTCCTCCCCGGCAAAGGCGCCAGAAAAGAGCTTGATGTCTAC
Source organism: Triticum monococcum (assembly GCA_034509565.1). Classification (NCBI taxonomy): domain Eukaryota; kingdom Viridiplantae; phylum Streptophyta; class Magnoliopsida; order Poales; family Poaceae; genus Triticum; species Triticum monococcum. Next base: position 86,148,067 of record CM067845.1, on the reverse strand, counting down.
TACACAACCTTCTTCTTGTAGACTTTGTTGGGCCTCCAAGTGCAGAGGTTCGTAGGACAGTAGCAAATTTCCCTCAAGTGGAAGACCTAAGGTTTATCAATCCGTAGGAGGCGTAGGATGAAGATGGTCTCTCTCAAGCAACCCTACAACCAAATAACAAAGAGTCTCTTGTGTCCCCAACACACCCAATACAATGGTAAATTGTATAGGTGCACTAGTTCGGCGAAGAGATGGTGATACAAGTGGTATATGGATGGTAGATAAAGGTATTTGTAATCTGAAAATATTAAAACAGCAAGGTAACTAATGATAAAAGTGAGCGTAAACGGTATTGCAATGATAGGAAATAAGGCCTAGGATTCATACTTTCACTAGTGCAAGTTCTCTCAACAATAATAACATAGATAGAACGTATGACAAGCCCTCAACATGCGACAAAGAGTCACTCCAAAGCCACTAATAGTGGAGAACAAACGTAGAGATTATGGTCGGGTACGAAACCACCACAAAGATGTTCTTTCGGATCAATCTATAAAAGAGTTCGTACTAGAATAACACCTTAAGATACAAATCAACCAAAACCCTAATGTCACCTAGATACTCCATTGTTACCTCAAGTATCCGTGGGCATGATTATACGATATGCACCACACAATCTCATATTCATCCAACCAACATAAAAGTACTTCAAAGAGTGCCCCAAAGTTTCTACCGGAGAGTCAAGAACGTGTGCCAACCCCTATGCATAGGTTCCCAATGTCACAAAACTCGCAAGTTGATCACCAAGACATACATCAAGTGTTCTCATAAAAGACTCAATCCGATAAGATAACTTCAAAGGGGAAACTCAATTCATCACAAGAGAGTAGAGGGGGAGAAACATCATAAGATCCAACTACAATAGCAAAGATCGGGATACATCAAGATTGTGCCATAGAGGGAACACGAGAGAGAACACGAGAGAGAGAGAGAGAGAGAGATCAAACACATAGTTACTGGTACATACCCTCAGCCCCAAGGGAAAACTACTCCCTCCTCGTCATGGATAGCGCCGGGATGATGAAGATGGCCACCGGAGATTGTTCCCCCCTCCGGCAGGGTACCGGAAAGGGGTCCCGATTGGTTTTTGGCGGTTCTAGAGGCTTGCGGCGGCGGAACTCCCGATCTATTATCTGTTCTGGAAGTTTGAGGGTACGACGGTATATATGGGTGAAAGGAGAACGTCGGTGGAGCTACAAGGGACCCACGAGGCAGGGGGCGCACCCTCCACCCTCGTGACCGCCTCGTGGCTCTTCTGACGTGGGGTCCAAGTCCCCAGGTGGGTTTCCTTCCAAAAATAACTTCTCTAGTTGATTTCGTTCCGTTTTGACTCCGTCTGATATTCCTTTTCCTCGAAATACTGAAATAGGCATAAAACAACAAATCTGGGCTGGGCCTCCGGTTAATAGGTTAGTCCCAAAAATAATATAAAAGTGGATAATAAAGCCCAATATTGCCTAAAACAGTAGATAAAGTAGCATGGAGCAATCAAAAATTATAGATACGTTGGAGACGTATCACCACCACATTCGCGATGAGATCTTCCCCAAAGGGTTCTCGCTCCCTCGAGATATGCCCAAGTACAACAACTCCATGAAGCCGGAAGATTGGCTGGTGGACTACTCCACAGCTGTCAGCATAGAAAACGGCAACAAGCGCGTTGCCGTGAAGTACGTTCCGCTCATGCTACAGGGCACGGCCTGGACGTGGCTGAACAGTCTCAAGCCCTACAACGTCAATAGCTGGTTGGACTTCACAGATGCCTTCATCCGCAACTTCACCAGCACCTACAAGTGGACGCCCAAGCCTCTCCAGCTCTCTCTGTGCGTCCAAGGCCCGACTGAGTCCACCCGCGACTACTTGACGAAGTGGGACGAATTGGGCAACTCCTGCGAAGGGGTGCACGAGATGCAGGCCATAGAGTATTTCACTACTGGGTGCAGAGAAGGCACCTTGCTCAAGCACCGCCTCCTCTGCAATGAGCCGACCACACTCGACGAGCTGCTGATCATAGCAGACAAGTACGCCACTGCCGACTCCTCCATGAAGTCGGAGCTCCGGGCTCCGGCTCCTCAGACGCCGGCTGGAGAGTCCAGTCGGTGCCAATAGTCGAACGATAACAAGCGCAAGGCCCCGCAGCCGGCTTCCACCAGCCGGCAAGTGGCAACAGTTCAAGATCAGCAGCCAGAGGGTCAGCCTGGTCCCAGGCATCAGAAGAGAGGCAAGCCTACCTGGTTGACCGCCTTCTCCTTCGAGCCGACCCTTGATGCTTCTTGCAAGTTCCACAGCGGCACGAAGCCTTCCAACTACAGAACCTGGAAGTGCCACTGGCTCACCCGCATTGCCAAGGGTGAAGGGCTGCTGCCTCCACCTCCACAGCAGCCGGCAGTCCGCCTAGTCGGTGCTATCCAAGATGAATTCCCCGAAGAACACGGAGCCTACATTGTCTTCACTAGCGTGGCTGATGATAGGCACAGTCGGCACCAGCAGCACCGTGAGGTGAACGCTATTACCTCTGAAGTCCCAGAGTTCATGCACTGGTCCGAGAAGCCCATCAGCTAGAGCCGCGCCGACCACTCGGAAGTAATGCCTTCTCCGGGTTCCTATGCTATGGTGCTAGATGCCACCTTTTGAATGGAGAGGCGAGCCTGTCGCTTCTCCTGAATTCTGATAGACGGCAGTAGCAACATCAACATCCTCCATGGCGACACCATGGAGAAGCTATGCATCAAGGAGAAGCAGCTAAAACCCAGTCGGACCATCTTCCACAGCATAGTACTCGGCCTTTCCTGCTCACCAATCGGCAACATCAAGATAGATGTCTAGTTCGAAGACAAGGATCACTTCCGCCGCGAGCCAATCTGGTTCGAGGTGGTTGACCTGGAGAGCCCCTACCACACCCTCTTGGGCCAGCCAGCACTTGCCAAGTTCATGGCGGTGCCTCACTACGCCTACCTCAAGATGCAGATGTTGGGTCCCAAGGGCATAATTGTCATCGCTGGCGACTACCAGAAGTCGGCACATGTGCTGCTGCCAGCAGTTGGCTGGCCAAGTCCCTTTTGATTGCTTCTGAGAAGCGGCTCCTTGACCGGGTTGTAGTCATGGCCAGCAAGTAGCCGAACCTGTCGCCAGACCCCAGGAGTCAGAAGTACAGGGCTCCTTCTAGCCGATCAAAGAAACCAAGAAGATCCCCTTGGACCCGGAGCACCCAGAGAGGCACGCTGTCATAGGGGCCAACCTTGACAACAAATAGGAAAGAAAGCTCGTCGATTTCCTTCGTGAGAATTGGGACATCTTTGCATGGTCTCCCAAGGACATGCCGGGTGTACCGACGAATTTCGCCGAGCACAAGGTACATGTCAAGTCAGATGCGAAGCCGGTCAAGCAACCCCTCTGCCCCCTGTCAAAAGAAAAGAGAAGAATCGTTGGTGAAGAGATAGCCCGCCTGCTAGCAGCCGACTTCATCATGGAAGTGTTCTACCCGCAGTGGCTTGCGAACCCGGTCCTTGTATTGAAGAAGAACAACAAGTGGCGCATGTGCATTTGATTATACCAGTCTCAACAAAGCCTGTCCCAAAGATCCGTTTGCTCTGCCTCGGATAGACAAAGTGATTGAATCCACAGCCGGATGTGAGCTGTTGAGTTTTTTGGATGCCTACTATAGCGACCCGATCCCAATGGACTGTAGTTTCTCTACTTAGGTGTCATCCCTGGATGGGTATTGCTGACACACATAGTACTCAAGGATTTATAACAGAGTTCAATCACACACTTATTACATCGAGTGTCTCAAAAAGAGTACTCATTACAATAATATGGCTGACGGCCATCTAAATAACTTGCGGAAGCATCGAAGGTAAATGAGTCCATCCAACACCACGGCAAAACTAAGTGCACGACAATGACCTAGTGCACCTTACTCTTCGTCTGAAAATTCTGCAACATGACACGTTGCAGCTGTGTAGGTCATCACATGGAATATGCTGGCAAGATCACACTATAGAGAAAGTTATGCAATAATAACTATCACTACATGCATATTTGGCTGGTGGAGGCTCTAGTTTAACATTTGCATAAAGCTAATTTTTCCCTACAAGAAAAGGAATAGATTTTATTTAACTACCAAGTTTATGTCATTATTGAGAAGGTTCCTCCAACTCAATCCCAAAACAATATTAATAACCCAACAAAATTCATTAAGTAAAGTGATGGGATCAATCAATAATTCAAATACCAGATACTCAAGATGTCCATAACCGGGGACATGGCTAACCATGATTAGTTTATACACTCTGCAGAGGTTTGCACACTTTTCCCCACAAGACTCGACCACATCCATGATCGGATGATCAAGACATAGTCTTTCTGAAGCATTAACTCTTTACTCTGGGTAGACAGTACCATCCTACTTTCCCCTACATCTGCTAGCCTACCACTGAAAGAGGTCACAAAACTTACTCAACTATGCCAGAGCCCATAATGTCTTGTGGCTGCACATGGAAATTTCTGAGCATGAATAATATTATGATCCCTTTGAGCCTGGGTGGCATTCCATAGGATGATCACATGGGTACTCTAGGATATCCTAGGACAACACTGGATTCCCACAGCCAATCCACCCAGATCTGTATTAAAGTAGCCACCTTTAGTTTGCCTTAGTTATAAACTCTCACAACTTGCATGAATCTCACATACCAATCCCGTCTACGAGCATGGCTAAGCAATATGCAACAAACGTATATTCCCGGGGTTGATAAAAGGATAATAGGTTCCTACCTCATCAACTACTTAACCATAACCACATGTTCACAATCCTACTCATGCAAGGTTTGAGGGTTGAAACTAATGCATAAAAACTGGATAATAAAGGGATATGATCAAAGTGTAACTTGCCATGCTGACGATCGGAAAATCCTAGAGATTCGTAGTAGCAAGCTTCGCACTCTGGGTACTCTATTGTAAACAAACAATAACATTCATAAGAACTCAAGCATAAGATGCAAAGGTAAAACCAAATAAAAAGATCTAAATAGAAAGTACAAGTGAAGGTCTTCGATTTGCAAAAAGAATCAATCGAATCAGAGATAGGAAACTCAAATTACGATCAAAAGAAGTTCAAATTCAAATCTGTTTGAAATCAAATTTTAAAGTATCAAAAACATGTTCAAGTTGATTATCTGAATAGAGGGGATCGTAACTAAGAATTTGGCGTTGGTTTCGATGGATTTGGATAAACGAGCAAAAAGTAGTGATCGTTTAAAGATCAGGGACTAAACTGCGATGAAAATAATTACGAAAAGGTGCCCAGCCGAAAATAAACAGAAAAAGAAAAATCTATCGGACGAACGTCCGCTAATAGAGACTAATGAACAAAAACGTTCGTTGATAGATCTAAACAGATGAACGTTCGCTAACTAAGCGAACCAAAAGAAAACCGGGTTAAAAGAAAACCAAAAAAGAACCGGGTCGAGCGGTTTGGTTTATACCGGTTCGGGCGAAGAAAACCAATGGCGTCGGTTACGTCAAGCTCCAATGAGAGGCGTCTCCGGTGAGGCCGCGAGCGGCGGAGTGACGGCGAGGCAGCGCGGTGACGCGGCGTCGGCGGCGGGGGGGCGTCAGACTAGGCACAGTCCGGCTCGGGTGCGGCGCGTGGAAGGCGGCGGTGCGCTAGTCTAGCTGGGCTTTGGCCCAGTCGGTCCAAGAGGATTTTCTTTTAAATAATGCTACGAATAAAAATCCAAATAAAATAAAATAAAAATCCTAAAATTCCAAAAACAATTTTCACTATCCCATCCTAATATTTGGGACAATGTGAACATTTTTCTGGGCTAAAATGCAATTTTTAAAAATGCAACTTTTTCCCTGATTTAATAAAATTCAACCGAATAAAATTGCATATAAAATTCAAATAAATATATTTTTATTCAAAATTAAATTTCTAATATTTCCTAACTATTTTGAAGAAGTCATATTATCTTATCTCATTATTTTATTTATTTTGAAATAACTGGAAAAATAATTTGAAAAAAACCACTTTGATCCAATTTACCAATTTAAAAAATTCAAAAATGGATTTTTTATGAAAACCTCCAACTCTCTCGATTGGTCCTTGAGTTGCTTAAGGTTTCTAGGATCAAAAGTCCAAATAACACAAATTCAAAATGCACAAATTATGGATGCATATGGTGACCTAATGATTAACATCCAAATTGAAAATTGGGATGTTACAAACCTACCCTCCTTAAGATGAATCTCGCCCTCGAGATTCGGGTTGGCTAGCAAAAAGGTGTGGGTGGTCCTTTCCAGGGATCTTCTTCTTGCTCCAAGGTGGCTTCTTCTTTGGTATGGTGGCTCCACTGAACTTTACAGAACTTGATGACCCTGCTCCGCGTAACTCAGTTGGCAAACTCGAGAATCTTGTCGGGTTTCTCCTCATAAGTTAGGTCACTCTCCAACCGAATTGCCTCCTGGGGCACTGTATCTCTCAGAGGAATATCGGCCATCTCTACATGGCACTTCTTCAACTGGGAAACGTGAAACATATCATGAACTCCTGACAAACCTTCGGGTAACTTCAACTTGTAGGCAACTTGACCCATACATTCCAAAACTCGGTATGGTCCTACAAATCGTGGTGCTAACTTTCCTTTGACTCCAAATCGTTTAACTCATCAAAGTGGTGACACACGAAGATATGCTCGGTCTCCGATTTCATAAGCTACCTCTTTGCGTTTAGTATCGGCATAACTCTTCTGCCTGGACTGAGCTATCTTGAGTCTATCACGAATCAACTTGACCTTCTCTTCAGACTCTCTAATTAAATCTGGCCCGAACAATTGTCAGTCTCCAACTTCATCCCACATCAAGGGTGTCCTGCACCTCCTTCCATATAAAGCTTCAAAAGGGGCCATCTTCAAACTAGCTTGGTAGTTGTTGTTGTATGAGAACTCTGCATAAGGAAAATTATCATCCCAACTAGATCCATAATCTAGTGCACAAGCTCTCAACATGTCCTCCAGAATCTGATTGACTCTTTTGGTCTATCCATCTGTGTGTGGATGAAAAGTTGTACTGAACTCTAGCCTGGTAACCAAAGTGTGGTGTAACTGATTCGAAAACTTCGAGGTAAACTATGTTCCTCTATCTGATACGATGGTCCTCGGAACTCCATGCAGACATACGATCCTGGTCATATATATCTTGGCAAACTTCGCGCTCGTATAAGTGGTTTTCACGGGGATAAAGTGAGCCACTTTGGTCAAGCGATCAACTACTACCCAGATGCAGTCATATCATGATCGTGTCCTGGGTAATCCGGTGATGAAATCCATCCCAAGCTTATCCCACTTCCATTCAGGTATTGGCAAAGGCTAAAGTAATCATGCTGGCTTTTGATGCTCCGCCTTAACTCTCAGACATATGTCACATACTGCTACGTACTCGGCAATCTCCTTCCTCATACCTATCCACTAGAAACGTTCCTTCAAATCCAAATACATCTTGGTGTTTCCTGGGTGAATCGAGTATGGTGAGTCATGAGCTTCCTGAAGAATTAACTTCCTGATCTCTGGATCATTTGGCACATAGATACGATCCCCAAACCATAATGTTTCGTGTTCATCCTCACGAAAACCTTTGGCCTTTCCTTTACTCATCTTTTCCTTTATCTCTGCAATCTCCTTATCAGTCTTCTGAGCTTCCTGTATCTTTCCCAACAACGTGGATTGAACTTCCAATGCTGCAACAAAACCTCTCCGAACTATCTCCATTCGAAGTTCTCTAAGATCGTCGGTTAACTGCTGAGGTAATCCTCCGGTTATGAGTCTATTAACATAACTCTTGCGGCTCAACATGTCTGCTACAACATTGGCCTTTCCTGGATGATAATGTTTTTTCATGTCATAATCCTTTATGAGTTCTAAGCATATCCTCTTCCTGAGATTCAACTCCTTCTGTGTGAAGATGTACTTCAAACTCTTATGATCCGTGTAAACATCACAACGATTTCTAATAAGAAAATGTCTCCAGGTCTTGAGCACATGCACTACGACTGCTAACTCCAAATCATGCGTGGCATAATTCAACTCATGAGGTCGAAGCTGTTGTGAGGCATAGAACAACTCTTCCTTCTTGCATCAGAACACCTCCAAGTCCCTGACGAGAAGCGTCACAATATACTTGGAAATCCTTGCATATATTCGGGAGAATTAGCATTGGGCTGTAACCAAACTTTCTTCAATTCTTGAAAACTAGCCTCACACTCCTCGGTCCATTTGAACTTGGTGTCCTTCTTCAATAACTCCATCATGGGCTTCACAATCTTGGAAAAAATCTCAATGAATCTCCGATAATATCCTACGAGTCCAAGGAAACTGCATATCTCTCCAACTGAGGTGGGTGCCAACCACTTGGTGACAGACTGAACCTTTGAAGGGTCCACTGCTATACCTTATTCAGATATAACATGTCCTAAAAATTCGACTTCCTTCAATCAAAACTCACATTTGTTGAACTTGGCATATAAGTGATGTTCCCTGAGCTTCTCAAGAACCAAGCGCAAATGTTCCTTGTGTTCTTTTTCATTGTTCGAGTACACCAATATATCATCAATGAGCACCACAATAAACTTATCCAAGAACTCCATGAATAACTTATTCACCATACTCATAAAGTAGGCAGGAGCGTTAGTCAAACCAAAAGACATGACCATGTACTCATATAGCCCATACCTTGTGGTAAAAGTTGCCTTGGGTATATCCTATTCTCGGATCTCGAGTTGGTGATATCCTGATCGAAGATCGATCTTGGAGAATACTTTAGCTCCCTGTAGCTGGTCAAACAAATCATTGATCATCAGTAGAGGGTATTGTTTCTTGATCGTCACCTCATTCAATGCACGATAATCAACGACCATTCTTAAGGATCCATCCTTCTTCTCAACTAGGAGTACTGGGGCTCCCCAAGGAGATGAACTTGGTCGAATATAACCTTTATCCAATAACTCCTTAATCTGCTTCTTAATCTCCTCCAGATCATTTGCGGGCAGCCGATACGGTCGCTTAGATATTGGTCTGGTGCCTGGCAACAACTCGATCAAAAACTCTATGTCTCGGTCTGGTGGCATGCCTGGTAATTCCTCTAGGAATACATTCGGATAATCCTTCACATCTGGCACTTCCTCTTGAACAACTCCCGAGAGTGAGTTTACTTGAGTCCTCCTTGGCGCATGCCTAGACACATACTTGATCCATTTACCTTATGGAGTGGTGAGAAGAAATGACTTACTAGGACAATTGATGTTTTCTCCATACTTCGAGAGCCAATCCATGCCTAGTATTATATCCAATCCTTTTGATTCCAAAATAATGAGGTTTGAGGGGAAAACATGTTTACCAATGGTCAATGGCAACCAATCACACCATCGGCTAGCCATATATTCCGCTCCTGGTGAGCTCACTAACATTGGTGACCTAAGGGCTAAGGTTCGAAATTCAAACTTATCCACAAATCCCCTTGATATGCATGAATGTGATGCACCAGTGTCAAAAAGTACCAGGGTGGTAAATGACTTAATAAAAAACTTACCAATCACTGCGTCAGGCTATTCTTCAGCTTCCTCCATGTTGATGTGGTTCACCTGACCTCTAGTGAAGGGGTTTGGCTTCTTTCCTGAGCTTCTATTTCCATTACCATTCTTTTCTTCAGGACACTTGGTGGCGTAGTGTCCTGTCTTCCCGCACTTGAAACAAGTAATGTGACTCAGATCCTTCTTGGCGGGTGTAGCGGGGTTGGAATGGTTCTGACTGTTGTTTCCTCCATTCCCGTTTCCATTCTTAGGACCACTGTGGTTGTGTGAACTTCCTCCATTGTGAGAATGGCCTCCATGGTTATGAGTGTGTCCTCCTGAGTATGGGGTAAAATGAGGCTTCTGCTGAGCTCCAGAGTTGTACTTCCCTTGTCCGTACTTCCGTTTGCGGTTCTCTGTCTGCTGTTGCTTGCCTTTAGTCATGAGGGCCCTGTCTACCAACTCCTTGTAGTTGGTGAATGTTGCCACCATCAACTGCATACTTAGCTCATCATTCAGTCTCTCAAGAAACTTCTCTTGCTTTGCGGCATCTATGGCCACATCATCTGGGGCGTAGCGTGCTAACTTGTTGAACTCATCCACGTACTGCGCCACAGAACGATTCCCCTGGTGTAAGTTGCGGAACTCATGCTTCTTCATACTCATGGCTCCATTTGAGACATGTGCAGTGCAGAATGCTTGCTGAAACTAATCCCAAGTTACATTGGCCACAGGGAAAGTGGCGGTGTAGTTCTCCCACCATGAGGCTGCGGGTCCATCCAATTGATGTGCGGCAAAGTGCACCTTCTCAGCATTTGTGCAACATGCGATGGTTTGCTCCCTTCCAATCTTGCAGAGCCAGTCATCGGCAACAATTGGCTCGGTGCTGCAAGAGAACACCGGCGGATTCAACCTTAGAAAACGGGCTAAGTTGTCAACTGGGGGTGGTGGCGGTGGGTTGTTGTTGTTGTTGTTGTTGTTGTTGCCTTGGTTCTGGACTAGCAACTGCATCAAGGCATTTTGCTGTTGGATCAACTGAGTGAGCTCCGACGGGAAAACGAATCCGGGGTCATGTCTCGAGGGCATCTGATAGGTTTAAAGGGGTGAGAACAGAATATAGTAAGGTCTAAAGAGATATTTCACTACCCATATGCACATGAGACAAACCTATTGATTCCACACCACTCAATTCAAACAAGATTCATACAATTGACCTATCTACTAATACAAGATCTTGCAACGATTTCTAACTACTTGGAAAATACTAATAGTGATATGGTGGTCGACTAAGAATTTTGATCGGTCGAAGACTCCATAATATCTGCTCCAGCTTCATCTTCATAACCATCATCGCTGTCGGGGTCGGAGTCGGTGTCGTCTAATATGATGTAGTCTTCAGAACGAATGTCCACTCCATGCTCAGGCTTCACCACTGGTATTCCTAGCTTCTTCTTCAGGTGTTCATTCTACTCCAGTTGTACAACAATTTCTTCTTCATATCCATCACGTGTAGCCTTGAGTTCCTCTTCTAGCTCCAAGTTCCGGGTCATCACCTTCTTTGTATCTATCATGTTAGCGCACATCTGATTCTAAAAACGGCGAATGTGCTGGTTCAACTCCTGTATGTAGACTGCAATAGATTTATCCTTCCTGGTGCAAATCATCTCCCATTGCTCATCTTAGTGTCCACATATCTAGTAGGTGGTGTCTTTAAGATCCTTGTTGTAAGCTACCTCTTGAGCACTGCGTTGGTTTTCTGTTGAAGAGGAAAGGGTGATGCAGCAAAGTTGCATAAGTATTTCCCTCGGTTTTGAGAACCAAGATATCAATCTAGTAGCAGGCCACACGCAAGTCCCTCGTACCTAAACAAACAAATAAGAACCTCACAACCAACGCGATAAAGGGGTTGTGAAGCCCTTCACAGTGACTTACGAGAGTGAGATCTGATAGAGATAATAATGATAAGGTAAATATTTTTGGTATTTTTATGATATTGATTGAAAGTAAAGATTATAAAATAAAATAGATTGGAAACTTATATGATGGAAAATAGACCCGGGGGCCATAGGTTTCACTAGTGGCTTCTCTCACGATAGCATAAGTATTACGGTGGGTGAACAAATTACTGTCGAGCAATTGATAGAAAAGCGAATAATTATGAGAATATCTAGGCATGATCATGTATATAGGCATCACGTCCGTGACAAGTAGACCGACTCCTGCCTGCATCTACTACTATTAATCCACACATCGACCGCTATCCATCATGCGTCTAGAGTATTAAGTTCATAAGAACAGAGTACACATTAGGTAAGATGACATGATGTAGAGGGATAAACTCAAGAAATATGATATAAACCCCATCTTTTTATCCTCGATGGCAATAATACAATACGTGTCGTTTCCCTTTCTGTCACTGGGATCGAGCACCGCAAGATTGAACCCAAAGCTAAACACTTCTCCCATTACAAGAAAGATCAATTTAGTAGGGCAAACCAAACTGAAAATTCGAAGAGACTTGCAAAGATAACCAATCATACATAAAAGATTTCAGAGAAGAATCAAATATTGCTCATAGACAGACTTGATCATAAACCCACAATTCATCGGATCTCGACAAACACACCACAAAAAGAGTTACATCGAATAGATCTCCAAGAAGATCGCGGAGAACTTTGTATTGAGATTCAAAGAGGGAGAAGAAGCCATCTAGCTAATAACTATGGACCCGAAAGTCTAAAGTAAACCACTCACACATCATCAGAGGGGCCATGGAGTTGATGTAGAGGCCCTCCGTGATCGTTTCCCCCTCCGGCAGAGCTCTAGAAAAGGCCCCAAGATGGGATCTCTTGGGTACATAAGGTTGCGGCGGTGGAAATAGGGTCTCGTGGTGCTCCTCGATGTTTTCAGGGTATATGAGTATATATAGGAAGAAGAAGTAGGTGGGTTGAGCCACGAGGGGCCACGAGGGGGGAGGGCGCGCCCAGGGGGGTAGGCATGCCCCCTTCCTCGTGGACTCCTCGTCCGTTTCTTGACGTCCACTCGAAGTCCTCTGGATCATGTTTGTTCCAAAAATCACGTTCCCGAAGGTTTCATTCCATTTGGATTCCGTTTGATATTCCTTTTCTGCCAAACACTGAAATAGGCAAAAAAACAGCAATTTGCACTCGGCCTTGGGTTAATAGGTTAGTCCCAAAAATAATATAATAGTGTAAAATAAAGCCCATTAACATCCAAAACAGATAATATAATAGCATGGAACATTCACAAATTATAGATACATTGGAGACGTATCAAGCATCCCCAAGCTTAATTCCTACTCGTCCTCGAGTAGGTAAATGATAAAAACAGAATTTTTGATGTGGAATGCTACCTAACATAATTCTCAATGTAATTCTCTTTATTGTGGCATGAATACTCAGATCCGAAAGATTCAAGACACAAGTCTAATATTGACATAAAAATAATAATACTTCAAGCATACTAACTAAGCAATTATGTCTTCTTAAAATAACATGGCAAAAGAATGTTCATCCCTACAAAATCATATAGTTTGGTCATGCTCCATTTTCATCACACAAGAATGCTCTCATCATGCACAACCCCGATGACAAGCCAAGCAATTGTTTCATACTTTAGTAATCTCAAACTTTTTTCAACTTTCGCGCAATACATGAGCGCGGGCCATGGATATAGCACTATGGGTGGAATAGAATATGATGATGGGTGTCGGAGTAATGGCCACGAGTAGGCTAACCCGAGGCCCAGAACCTTTCAAGACATCGGGGCTGACTGCGCCCCTCAAGATGCCAGGATGAAGAGCCGCCTTCTAGAGGCCGGCTGAAGGAACAGCCGACTGCCCGCATGCGGCCGAGTCCTAGAGGCGAGGTCAAGACGGGCCGACTCCCGCCTGGCGGCTTCCAGAGAAGCCGGCCACGGGGAGTCGGGCCATGACACGAACAAAGCCCATGCCCTCATAAGGGGGGATGGGACAGGGAGTGGCAACAGTAAAGCCCACTCCCTCCCCTTTTCATGGGATGGCTAGGCCACAGTGCGCCGTACCAATGGAGATCTCCGTCTGGCAAGGCACTGTTGTCGTGCCATCCCTGACATCAGCAATAGTGGGCGGGGTCCTGCGCCCACGACGACCTGTCAGTACGGTCCATGGATGATGGGCCCTACTGGTCAACAAGAGCCCAAAAGACGGCAAGAGCGCCACCAGTCGGACCCGAAGGGAGCCGGCCCCCGGGAGTCGGCATGCCCCTCCCACGGGTCCCACGCGCCATTAACCAGACGAGATGGGAAGTGGCTACAATAATCGCCCGCCAGGTGGCGGGGCTGTAGCCACGACACCATGACCAAGCCTGCGTCATTAGAAGCACAACTACAGTAATCAGCAACCGGCAAGACCCGCAAGCGGCAGGTACGGCCTGTCGGCTCTGTACCAGACTAGTCGGCGGGGCCCAATAGCCAGCGGGCCCCAGCAGTCGGCAGAGAGGCCGGCAGGCGAAGAGACTGATCGCTGGGCCCTGCGCCCAGTCGGTTTACCATTGTACCCCTGGGGGGTAGGCCTATATAAACCCCCCAGGGCACCCATGCAAACGGTTCCGATTCATTAGAACTAGACCAGACCTTAGAGAAGGGGTTGAGCTAGCCTAGCCTCCTCCTGTCCACAGATATAGCTCGAGGAGCACCTTTGTACTCACTTGGCCTTAGTAATCATGCGGAGACCCCGCAGAGCAGGACTAGGGGTGTTATCTCCTAGGAGAGCCTCGAACCTGGGTAAAGTACGCTGGCGTTCGTGTCTACGCCTCATCCCGTTTCCAGGCACCGGCGATGTTCTACTCGCCCCCACCATGATAAGCCACCCATTGGCATATTTCGCACCCAACCCCCAACATTTGGCGCCCACCGTGGGGCCTGGTGCACCCTTGTCCGGAGACCTGTTCTGGACGGGAACCCTTTTCCTCCCTGGCGAGCGCAGCCAGCCCGACATGCCAGATGGAGTCTGCGCCGACGCGCTGAATGGCGCTGAAATCGCCTGCGCGGCCAGTTGCCTCGCCGATCTTGTAGGCGAGGTCCGCCTCTCCGACGAGCCCACATCCGACGCGGGCACATGCGGCCCCGAGAGCCTCCTCGCGGGCCTCCTCGATCAACTCCACATCGCCAGCGAGCTAGCTGGGGACTTGGAATCCGTCGGCTCCACCGATCCGATGTTGGTCGAATCCGACACTGTGTCGCATGACACGTTCCCCACCGACGTGGTGGTCTACGACGAGCCGCTCCCTTGTGCGGTGAGCGGCGGAAGCACCGTCACGGAAGTGCTTATCATTGATCATGGCGAGCACTCCGGCGGGGATGATTATGACCCACTCAACACAGCGCTACAAGACCCGGCAGCACCCATTCCTGAAGACGCCGACGCCGGGAGGCTGGAGGCACGCCGCCTTCAGCTAGTCGAAGGCGCCAAAAAGCTGGCCAACATGAGACGCCTATCGGAGGCCTACCAGCACGAGATGGACCACGCGGTGGGCGGCATGCCGGCTCTAGCTGGGCCTAGCCGCCTTGGCACGGTCCAGCAGCGCAGTGCGGCTATCGCCGATCTGTTCGGGGCGAATCGCCCCGTTTACGCCACGCCCGCGGAGAACATTCGACCCGCCCAGGCGGCGGCGGACGAGCTGGACACGTTCGAGGGTGAAGAACGTCGCTTGATGACGGAGCGCGTCCAGCAACTCCTTGACGCGGCTGCTGAGTAGAACGAGGCCGGCTGCCACACTGATGCGCCGCGCCGACGGAATGACAACCTGTTTCCGCGCCGAGACCAAGGCGCGGAGTCTCGGACGCCAACTGCCGGCGTCCGCGGAAGAAAAGACAAGGAGCCGGCTGCCAGCCGCAGTCGGACTCGCATCACCATAGAGCGCGACCGAGACGGTCGCCCAAGAACAGTGGACCGACGGGATGACTGTCCGCCTCCTCCCCCTCGGAGGGAAAGGCGAGTCTCCCTGCCGCCTATTGATCACCCGATGCTCGGCGACCGCCTTGGCCGCCAAGAGGGAGTCGGAGAGAACGACGCCCGCCATCAGATCGACCGTCTCCACCGATCCCTGGCGCTTGAGGAAGAAGATGAGTTGGGTCCGCCGTGTTTTGGCCCCCGCATCCGAGATGAGCCCTTCCCCAAAGGGTTCATGCTCCCCAGAGACACACCGAAATACACCGGCACCGTGAAGCCGGAGGACTGGCTGGTCGACTACTCCACGGCCGTCAGCATAGCAAACGCCAACAAGCATGTTGCTGTGAAGTACGTTCCACTCATGCTCCAGGGCACGGCCCGGATGTGGCTGAATAGCTTAAGGCCCCGCGGCATCAACAGTTGGGTCGACTTCACCGACGCCTTTGTCCATAACTTCACCTGCACGTACAAGAGACCTCCCAATGTCACATCCCTAGTTCTGGTATGACCTAGACCAGCTAGTCAATTGTGCATCATGTTCAAATTCCATTTAAATTTGAAATGGGGATTTGTGAAACCCTCAGAATCATTTCTGGAAATAACCCAGATAAAAATTGCTCCAAAAAGGTCCAAGAAAATATTCATGTAGCTCTTTGAAAATATTGGTTAGAGGTAAAATTCAAACAAATATTTTCAGGAGCTCATAAGTATTTATTTTGGCCATTTGGAATTAATGCAATAATTATTTGCATTGGATATATATATATATATATATGATATATTTATTTATATATGTCCAACAATTCTGATTTTTATGTGAGGGGCTCTGGAATACTTCAACTAGCTCCTACAATAAATTTCAAAAGAAAATAAATTGATTTAGTATTTTAGTAAATCAAAACAAATGTCAGAAAATAGAAAACAAAACAAAAATAGAGAAGAAACTTACCTGCGGCCAGCTCCTGTGCTGGCCCAGCACTATGCAGCCTGGCCGGCCCAGTTGGCCAGCCCAGCCCACCTGGCCCCTCCCCTGTCGTCTTCCTCCCGCTAGGAGGACGCACACGTGGCCGCCGCGCGCGAGCACACGCCAGCCACCTCCTGCTTCCCTGCTCGCCTCTAGAGGCATCCGAGGGCGACACGCAACCCCTAACCCCCCTCGCCCACTCCCCTCCCCTCTAGTCGCCCCTCTCCTCCTCTGCTCTCTTCCCCGCTGCTGCTCGAGCGCCACCATCACCACCGACGCCGTTGGACGTGCCCACCGTAGTCCCCTCGTCCCTCCGTCGTGCCCAAAAGATCCACCACCTCGCCCGCTACCTCTCCGTAACGCCACGCGTCGCCGGACGCCCTGTGCAGCCGCCTCCGCCGTCATGTTCAACCTCGGCCATCGTGGATCTCCACCGCCCATCCGTCGCCTGCAGAGCCTTCTCCGAGCCGCCGTTGCCTCTGCTCGACTCACTGTGAGCCCCGCCGTCGAACCCCCCTCTCCCCTAGCTCGAATTCCTCCTCCAACACCGTCGCCGTCGCGGCCGAGAGCTCGGCTCCGCCATTCATGTCGTCGCCATGGCCACAGCTGCCACAGCTCGCAACCGAGCTCACCGCTGTTCTCAGTGCCCTCCCGCGCATTGTTTGCACCCAACCGCAGCCCCCCTAGTGCCCCGCAGCACCTAACCCGCACGTTCCCGACTCCGGCCGCTGCTACAAGCTCTGCTCCGGCGAGCTCCGCCGTTCCCGCGGCCTCCTCTGAGCACGGCTGGATGCGCTCGTGCACGGGCTACCCGCCGGTGGCCTCCGTGTGCCAAACCGTGGCCTCCAGCTCGTTCCGGCAAACTTTCGCCGTGGCTTGAGGTCGTCGGCGGCGAAACTCGGCGACTGATGTGGTGAGTGATTAGCTGCTAACCCTGCCACTTAATCCACCCCCTAAGCCACTGACTATGGGCCCAGGGCTCGGTCAAACCCTGGTCAGCTGGGTTTGACTTGGGTTTAGCCCCGGTGTCACTGACGTGTGGTCCCCATACGTCAGGTTTGACCTGGTCAGCCCTGCTGACGCCTCTGTGACGTCATGCTGACGCAATAATGTTTTTTTTCTGGATTTTAAATAATTCAGAGAATTCCAGAAAATAATATATACTTCAAAAATTCATAGAAATTCAACCGTAGCTTAGATTGAAATAATTTCTATATGAAAACTTATCAGAAAAATTCAATCTACCCATCTGTACCTGTTTCATGCATGTCTAACCAACTTATACTTGCTGTATAGGTGAAAACATATAAATGGCATTTATAAAGATTTAATTTAGAGTTGCATTTGAACCTTTGGTTCAAATGGACCTCTTCCAAATAGAATGCTAAATGCATTAGCTCAAAGCACATCACATACTCATGCCATGATCATGCATCATATTGTTGCATATGCTTGTGTTTGATTATCGACACCATTCCTTCTCGTTAGATCCTGCTCCGAAGACCGATCCAGAGTACCTATCTGAGGAGCGGTGCCCCCTGTTGATCTACCAGGCAAGCAAACCCCCTTGTTCATTCTGATACGATCCTACTCTCTCGCTCCTGCTCTCATTTCACTAGGACAACAATGATTCAACTGCTACTTTATGTTGCGGTAGTTGAACCCATTCCTCTGCATGACCTGTCATTGCCACAGTAAATAGTTAAAACCCACTAGCATGTGTAGGAGTTGATTGAGCCATGTTGTGTTCTTGCCATGCCATGCCTGCTATTTCTTAGAGTTGTGTCAGGTCTGATTCATCGGGAATGAATTGGAGTGGTACGATATGTTCTGGTGCTGAGAGTTAAGCGTGTGAACACGATTTGGTAAAGGTAGCGGTGAGAGGCCATGTAGGAGTACATGGTGGGTTGTCTCACTTGAACTGTCCTTAAGCACTAAGTTCCATGTATGTTGTCGAATGACTAGCTACTACCACACATTGGAATGCTTAAGTGCCCTCTCGACTTATTAGCCAACTTGATCTCTGTCCAGGAGTCGCAAATAGTTTCTGGTGTTTGTAGGTAGTGTTAGTAGTCTACCAAGTGGCACCCGGCCAGGTGGGCTTGGGACAGACTAGGCACAAGTGGCACGGTGTACCAAGTGTAGATCCATCCGGCAAGGTGGGCTTGGGAACCCTGCACATATCTTTTGAGGCCGTGAGCGACACCCCGGCCGGATCTCCTTGCGGATGGAACCCGAATAGGCGATAAACCTGGACTAGAGTCTTGTGTGGTTAGTCAGGTCGTGGCCGACACCCTCGCCAGGCTTCCGCTTGAAGGTTGCCGAGATACATGACGTGTACATGGTGATAAGTGGTGAGAGAATGTGTGAAGAAGTACACCCCTGTAGGGTTATCATGATCTATTTGAATAGCTGTGTCCTCGGTTATGGACTTCTTGGATGCTTACGTGGTACATAGAAAACTTAAAGTGGATACCCTAAAATGCTCAAGACAAGTGTGAGTGCTATGGATGTTCTTCTCGTAAGGAGACGAGGATGAATCCATAGTAGTGTATTGATGTGGTGTTTAGTGGACTCGTGTGCGCTGCCTCACCTCAAAGAAGTTTCTCGTTGTCGTAGAACAGGATAGCCACTAAGTCAAAGCTAGCTTGCTGCAACTAAACCCCACATTACCTTCTTGATACAAATGCATGTATAATAGGATCTGCTGTAAGTCTTGCTGAGTACCTTGTACTCACGTTTGCTTTATTTATGTTTTGCAGGTGAGACATCTGTCTCACTAAGTAGTACCGCTTGGACTTCGACGAGTAGCTTGTTAACTCAGCTACGATCTTGTACCCTTGGGAGGGACTTGTAGATAGTCAGGCTTCTTAGCCTTTTTCTTTTGTAGTTGTCTGTACTCAGACATGTAATGCTTCCGTTGCTTGTATGCTCTGAATGATGGGTCATGTGACCCCTATTTGTTTTAATGCTATGTGGCTCTTCTGGGCCTTTATCTATATGAGTTGCGTTATGTTGTGATGCCATGTTGTACAGCACATACTTGCATGTTATGCATACGTGTGACGTGTATTGCTATGTGTGGGATCCAACAATCTAGGTGTTTATCCTTGGCAGCCTCTCATATGGGGAAATGTAGTCTAGTGCTTCCTTGAGCCATAGTAGTCTGCTACAGCCCGGCTCACCAGAGTCCTGCTAGCCCAGCACTACTGCTCAGGACACTTGACTGGCCGGCATGTGTTTCACTTCGTTCCTGTGTGTGTCCCTTCGGGGAAATGTCACGCGGTGACATCCGGAGTCCTGCCTAGCCTGCTACAGCCCGGGTTCCCCAGAGTCCAGTTAGCCCAGTGCTACAGCCCGGATTCACACGCTGCTGACTGACATGCTCGATGTGAATCATGTATGCCTGTCCCCATAGGTTAGTGCCGCATTGGGTTCACGACTAGGCATGTCGGCCCGAGTTCTCTGTCATATGGATGCTAGCGACACAATCATATACGTGAGCCAAAAGGCGCAAACGGTCTCGGGCCAGGGTATGGCGATACCCGTGGGAATACCGTGCGTGAGGCCACAAAGTGATATGAGGTGTTACTGGCTAGATCGATGTGACTTGGGGTCGGGGTCCCGACAACTTTGGTATCAGAGCCTGACTGCCTGTAGGATTTCCAAGCCAACCTAGTCAAAGTTGAGTCTAGAAACTCTTTAGTTATTGAAGGGAATTGATTGTGGAAGGGAACGTAAGGCTCTTTTTACTCCTTTCACCTCTTGGCCTTCTGATTTGAGTCATCCTATCTTTCCTACAAGGTTAAGGAACTAGGCTTCCTCTTCTGTCTATGAGGATCACGTGTTACTACTCCGTAGTCCCATAGGATTGGTTGATCAGAGTCATATTCCAGTTTTCAAGTACTTCCGGTGTAGTCTGCTTAGTAATATCTCAGAACCCTGAGTGATGATGTTGTGTTTGGTGCTACCCCGTCCTTGCAGAATGTTTCATTTTGAGCATTCTACCGCCGTTATGCTGCCGGAATTGTCCTAGGAGTTCAAGAGATAGTATTTTCCTTGTACTATATTCTACATCCTGATGATGATGCTGAATCCATCCTTTTTTCCTTGGTTTCGTTCTTCGGGATGTTGTCGGTTAACCGAAATTCTGTTGCTCGTAGCCGGAACCACAGAGATGGTAGGGATGAGGATCCTCCCGATCAGTCTTTGTTGGCAAAGTTCATGTTAGAAGTTGAGATGAACAAGCATGATACCAACCGCTTGTTAGCACGTATCGAGGAGAACAGTGCACCCCAGTGCAAGGAGTCAGCGACCATTTATGATTTCATTGGTCTGCAACCACCTACCTTCCATCATTCCATCGAACCACTCGATTCGGAAGACTGGCTTCGTAGTATCACTCACAAGCTGCGTTCTGCGAACGTAGCTGAAAGTGACAAGGTCACCTATGCTACATATCACCTGGAAGGTCCTACTAGTCTTTGGTGGCAGAACTATGAGGCTATGCTTCCAGCTGGCCAGATAACCACCTGGAGAGATTTCACTGAGGCATTTCGCGAGCATCACATTCCTCAGGCTCTCATTGACCGCAAGAGAGAAGAGTTCTGTAGTTTCACCCAGAGTAAGATGACTGTTGATGCTTACAGTAGAGAGTTTGAGAACCTTGCCTGCTATGCTACAGAAGAGGTGTCCACAGACGCCAAGAAGCAGGCTAGGTTCCGGAAGGATCTCAACCCCAAGTTGCGTCGTGATCTCCACCTGCATCACTATGATACATTCCAGGCTCTTGTGAATAAGGCCATTAATGCAGAGACAGCTCAACTCACTTGCGAGGAGTCTTGTAAGCACACCCATGATTTGGGTTCTTCCTTCGGTTCTAGTTCTCAGAAGCGCCGGATTTGGGTTCCAAACTCCGCTCTTCCACCCATTTATACACCAAGGCCTTCTTGTGTGGCACCTCACCCAGTTCAACCATATGCTACACCCATGCCTATTGGTAGACCACTTGTCAGTGCGGGTCCTTGTCCTACCTCCAAGATTTGTTACAAGTGCGGAGAGCCAGGCCACATTGCCCATTTTTTGCACTCAGACCCGTGTTGCTCCACCCCAGCCCGAGAAGTCTGTAAGCCGTGGTAGTAAGCCATCACGCAAGATGATCAGTGCCAAGTTAGCTCCCACTGAACTTGGACGAGTGCATCACGTCTCAGCTAAAGACGCTCATGATGATTCAGATGTCGTTCTTGGCACACTCCTTGTCAACTGTCATCCAGCTTCGGTTCTATTCGATACTAGAGCATCTCACTCCTTCATTTCCGAAAGTTATGCCTGCTTGCACGACATGTCATTTTGTGATATGCCCTCCCCACTACTCATTCAAACTCCTGGATCCAAGTGGAAAACTTCTAGGATAAGTTATGGCAATGAAATACATGTTGACAGACTTGTATTCCTAGCTTGCTTGATATCCCTCAAGTCTACAGATATTAACATCATCTTGGGTATGGACTGGATGAAAGCTCATTATGCCAAGATTGACTGTTACACTAGGTCTGTTCAGCTCACACACCCCTCTGGCAAGATAGTCACTGTCTCCATCAAAATTGCAAAGCGTCAACTCTATTCTCTAAATGCCAGCCCTCTTCCTGACCTTGAAGATATCCCGGTAGTCCGTGACTTTCCAGATGTCTTTACAGAGGAACTGCCAGGTATTCCACCTGACAGAGATGTAGAGTTTGTCATAGATCTTATCCCCGGAACCGCCCAATTTCTAGGAGACCTTACAAGATGGCACCCTTAGAGCTAGCCGAGCTTAAGAAACAACTTGATGAGTCCTTGCAAAAGGGTTTCATCTGTCCTAGTTCTTCTCCCTGGGCTTGCCCCATCCTCTTTGTCAAGAAGAAGGATGGTATGGACTGGATGGTTGTAGATTATCGCCCCGTTAATTTGGTCACGATAAAGAACAAGTATCCGCTCCCCAGGATCAGCGATCTGTATGATCAGCTTGCTGGATCCTCAGTCTTCTCCAAGATGGATTTGAGGTTAGGCTACCACAAAATCAAGATCAGAAATGAGGACATTCCTAAAACGGCTTTTGTTACTCGTTATGGTCAGTATGAGTACACCGTCATGTCCTTTGGTCTAACCAATGCTCCAGCTACATTCCCTCGCTTGATGAACTCGATCTTCATGGAGTACTTAGATAAGTTCGTCGTGGTTTACCTTGATGATATTCTTATTTACTCGAAGAACGAGGAAGAGCATGCCGAACATCTTAGGCTTGTGTTAGAGAAACTCAGAGAACACCGCCTTTATGCCAAGTTCTCCAAGTGCGAATTTTGGTTGCCAGAAGTGACCTATCTCGGCCACGTAATCTCTGGTAAGGGCATTGATGTCAATCCCGAGAGAGTTCAAGCTGTTCTTGATTAGACTCCACCTGAAACGGTTAAGCAAGTTAGGAGTTTCCTTGGCCTAGCCAGTTATTGTCGCCGCTTCGTTGAGAACTTCTCCAAAGTGGCCAAACCTCTCACAGAACTTCTCAAGAAAGATAAAAAGTTTGAGTGGTCCCCACAGTGTGAGTACAGCTTTCAGGAACTGAAAAGACACCTGACTTCTGCTCCCATACTTGTGCCATCGGATTTCACTAAGGACTTTGTTATCTATTGTGATGCCTCACGACAGGGACTAGGTTGCATTCTTATGCAAGATCGTCATGTGATTGCCTATGCATCTCGGCAGTTGCATCCACATGAGGAGAATTATCCTACACATGATCTAGACCTTGCAGCCATAGTCTATGCACTTAAGACATGGCGACATTACCTTCTCGATAAATGTTGCAAGATATACACCGACCACCAGAGTCTCAAGTATATCTTCACCCAACCAAATTTGAACCTTAGGCAAAGATGTTGGTTGGAGTTGATCTCAGATTACGACTTAGGAATTACCTACACCCCAGGCAAGGGGAATGTCATGGCTGATGCGCTAAGTCGTAAGTCCTATTGCAACAATCTCATGTTGCAACAGGGCCAGCCACTTCTCCATGAGGAATTATGTAAGCTTAACCTTCACATTGCTCCTCACGGATTCCTTTCTACCTTGGTGGCGAAAACTACCCTTGAGGATCAGATCATTACTGATCAGAAGTTTGATAGGGGTGTTATCCGCATCAAGAGAAACATTAGGAAGGGAGTTGGTGGATGTTTCTCTATGGATGATTGAGGTGTTGTTTTCTTTGAGAATCGCTTGGTGGTTCCCAAGAATCAACATCTGCGATAACTGATTCTTAAGGAGGCTCATGAATCTCCTTTCACAATTCATCCCGGTAGTACTAAGATGTATCACGACCTGCGCCAGAGGTTCTGGTGGACTAGGATGAAGAGAGAAATTGCTCAGTTTATTGCTAACTGCAACGTTTGTCGTCACATTAAGGCAGAGCATCAAAGACCTGCTGGCACCCTTCAGCCTTTAGCTATTCCTGAATGGAAATGGGATAAAGTTGGTATGGACTTCATCACCGGCTTTCCCAGAACCAAGAGAGGGAATAATGCTATCTTCGTAGTCATTGATCGTCTTTCCAAAGTGGCTCACTTCCTACCTGTTCGAGAGAGTATCACTGCTAGTCAGCTCGCTGACTTATATGTTTCTCGAATAGTTTCACTTCATGGTGTCCCACTAGAGATCAATTCAAACCGTGGTAGTCTTTTCACCTCTCATTTCTGGGAGAGTTTCCAAACTACCATGGGCACCCATCTTTCCTTTACTACCGCTTTCCACCCTCAATCAAGTGGTTAGGTGGAAAGGGTCAACCAAATCCTCGAAGACATGCTTAGAGCTTGCGTTATCTCATTCGGTCTGGATTGGGAGAAGTGCCTTCCTTCCGCCGAGTTTGCTTATAACAACAGCTACCAATCCAGTCTCAAGAAAGCTCATTTTGAGATTCTGTATGGACGAAGATGTTGAACACCTTTGAACTGGTTAGAAACCGGTGAAAGACAATTCTTTGGACCGGATATGATCCAGGAGGCAGAAGAGCAAGTTCGCATCATTTGTGAGAATTTGAAAACAGCCCAATCTCGTCAAAAGAGCCAGTATGACCGTCGTCATAAGGAAGTGGCTTATGAAGTTGGCGACAAGGCATACCTTCGGGTTACCCCTTTGAAGGGTACCCATCATTTCGGTATCAAGGGAAAGTTGGCTCCTCGTTACATTGGTCCTTTTCTCATTCTCGCTAAACGAGGAGAGGTTGCCTACCAGTTGGAACTACCCCCACATCTTTCCCGAGTTCATGATGTCTTCCACGTCTCTCAACTCAGGCATTGCTTCTCGGATCCCATCCGCGGAGTGGACCACGAAATGCTTGATCTCCAAGATAACCTCACATATCGAGAGTACCCCATCCGCATTCTGGATCAAGCAGAGCGTGTCACTCGACGTCATAACATCAAGTTTCTCAAGGTTCAGTGGTCTCATCATTCCGAGAGAGAAGCTACCTGGGAGCGTGAAGATCGTCTTCGACTTGAGTATCCCGCTTTCTTTCCCCAACTCCTGAATCTCGGGACGAGATTTTTTCGAGTGGGGGCGAGTTGTCACATCCCTAGTTCTGGTATGACCTAGACCAGCTAGTCAATTGTGCATCATGTTCAAATTCCATTTAAATTTGAAATGGGGATTTGTGAAACCCTCAAAATCATTTCTGGAAATAACCCAGATAAAAATTGCTCCAAAAAGGTCCAAGAAAATGTTCATGTAGCTCTCTGAAAATATTGGTTAGAGGTAAAATTCAAACAAATATTTTCAGGAGCTCATAAGTATTTATTTTGGCCATTTGGAATTAATGCAATAATTATTTGCATTGGATATATATATGATATATATATTTATATATGTCCAACAATTCTGATTTTTATGTGAGGGGCTCTGGAATACTTCAACTAGCTCCTACAATAAATTTCAGAAGAAAATAAATTGATTTGGTATTTTAGTAAATCAAAACAAATGTCAGAAAATAGAAAACAAAACAAAAATAGAGAAGAAACTTACCTGCGGCCAGCTCCTATGCTAGCCCAGCATTGTGCGGCCTCGCCGGCCCAGTTGGCCAGCCCAGCCCACCTGCCCCCCTCCCCTGTCGTATTCCTCCCGCCAAGGGGACGCGAGCGTGGCCGCCGCGCACGAGCACACGCCGGCCACCTCCTGCTTCCCTGCTTGCCGCTGGAGGCATCCGAGGGCGACACGCACCCCCTGACCCCCCTCGTCCACTCCCCTCCCCTCTGGTCGCCCCTCTCCTCCTCTGCTCTCTTCCCCGCTGCTGCTCGAGCGCCACCATCGCTACCGATGCCGTTCGACGCCCCCACCGTAGTCCCCTCGCCCCTCCGTCGTGCCCAAAAGCTCCACCACCTCGCCCGCTACCTCTCCGTCACGCCACGCGTCACCGGACGCCCTGTGGAGCCGCCTCCGCCATCATCTTCAACCTCGGCCGCCATGGATCTCCACCGCCCGTCCGTCGCCTGTAGAGCCTTCTCCGAGCCGCCGTTGCCTCTGCTCGACTCGCTGTGAGCCCCGCCGTTGAACCCCCCTCTCCCCTAGCTCGAATTCTTCCTCCAACAGCGTCGCCGTCATGGCCGAGAGCTCGGCTCCGCCGTGGCCACAGCTGCCATAGCTCGCAACCGAGCTCACCGCCGTTCTAAGTGCCCTCCCGCGCGTCGTTTGCTCCCAACCGCAGCCCCCCTAGTGCCCCGCAGCATCTAACCCGCATGTCCCCGACTCCGGCCGCTGCCGCAAGCTCTGCTCTGGCGAGCTCCGCCGTTCCCGCGGCCTCCCTGAGCGCGGCTGTATGCGCACGTGCACGGGCTACCCGCCGGTGGCCTCCGTGTGCCAAACCGTGGCCTCCAGCTCGTTCTGGCAAACTTCCGCCATGGCTCGAGGTCGTCGCCGGCGAAACTCCGGTGACTGACGTGGTGCGTGATTAGCTGCTAACCCTGCCACTTAATCCACCCCTAAGCCACTAACTATGGGCCCCAGGGCTCGGTCAAACCCTGGTCAGCTGGGTTTGACTCGGGTTTAGCCCCGGTGTCACTGACGTGTGGCCCCCACATGTCAGGTTTGAACTGGTCAGCCCTGCTGACGCCTCTGTGACATCATGCTGATGCAATAATGTTTTTTTCTGGATTTTAATTAATTCAAAGAATTCCAGAAAATGATATATACTTCAAAAATTCTTAGAAATTCAACCGTAGCTCAGATTGAAATAATTTATATAAAATTATCAAAAAAATTCAATCTACCCATTTGTACCTGTTTCATGCATGTCTAACCAACTTATACTTGCTGTATAGGTGAAAACATATAAATGGCATTAATAAAGATTTAATTTAGAGTTGCATCTGAACCTTTGGTTCAAATGGACCTCTTCCAAATAGAATGCTAAATGCACTAGCTCAAAGCACATCACATACTCATGCCATGATCATGCATCATATTGTTGTATATGCTTGTGTTCGATTATCGACATCATTCCTTCTCGATAGGTCCTGCTGCGAAGACCGATCCAGAGTACCTGTCTGAGGAGCAGTGCCCCCCTTTTGATCTACCAGGCAAACAAACCCCCTTGTTCATTCCGATACAATCCTACTCTCTCTCTCCTGCTCTCATTTATTGCATTAGGACAACAATGATTCAACTGCTACTTTATGCTGCGGTAGTTGAACCCATTCCTCTGCATGACCTGTCATTGCCACAGTAAATAGTTAAACCCACTAGCATGTGTAGGAGTTCATTGAGCCATGTTGTGTTCTTGCCATTCCGTGCCTGCTATTGCTTAGAGTTGTGTCATGTCTGATTCATCGGGAATGAATTGGAGTGGTACGATATGTTCTGGTGCTGAGAGTTAAGCGTGTGAACACGATTTGGTAAAGGTAGCAGTGAGAGGCCATGTAGGAGTACATGGTGGGCTGTCTCACTGGAACCGTCCTTAAGCACTGAGTTCCGTGTATGTTGTCCAATGACTAGCTACTACCACACATTGGAATGCTTAAGTGCCCTCTCGACTTATTAGCCAACTTGATCTTTGTCCAGGGGTCGCAAATAGTTTCTAGTGTTTGTAGGTAGTGTTAGTAGTCTACCAAGTGGCACCCGGCCAGGTGGGCTTGGGACAGACTAGGCACAAGTGGCACGGTGTACCAAGCATAGATCCATCCGGCGAGGTGGGCTTGGGAACCCTGCACATATCGTTTGGGGCAGTGAGCGACACCCCGGCCAGATCTCCTTGCGGATGGAACCCGAATAGGCGATAAACCTGGACTAGAGTCTTGTGTGGTTAGTCAGGTCGTGGCCGACACCCTCGCCAGGCTTCCGCTTGAAGGTTGCCGAGATACATGACGTGTACATGGTGATAAGTGGTGAGAGCGTGTGTGAAGAAGTACACCCCTGCAGGGTTATCATGATCTATTCGAATAGCTGTGTCCTTGGTTATGGACTTCTTGGATGCTTACGTGGTACATAGAAAACTTAAAGTGGATACCCTAAAATGCTCAAGACAAGTGTGAGTGCTATGGATGTTCTTCTCGTAAGGAGACGAGGATGAATCCATAGTAGTGTATTGATGTGGTGTTTAGTGGACTCGTGTGCGCTGCCTCACCTCAAAGAAGTTTCTCCTTGTCGTAGAACAGGATAGCCACTGAGTCAAAGCTGGCTTGCTGCAACTAAACCCTACATTACCTTCTTGATACAAATGCATGTATGATAGGATCTGATGTAAGTCTTGATGAGTACCTTGTACTCACGTTTGCTTTATTTATGTTTTGCAGGTGAGACATCTGTCTCACTAAGTAGTACCGCTTGGACTTCGACGAGTAGCTTGTTACCTCAGCTACGATCTTGTACCCTTGGGAGGGACTTGTAGATAGTCAGGTTTCTTAGGCTTTTTCTTTTGTAGTTGTCTGTACTCAGACATGTAATGCTTCCGTTGCTTGTATGCTCTGAATGATGGGTCATGTGACCCCTGTTTGTATTTAATGCTATGTGGCTCTTCTGGGCCTTTATCTATATGAGTTGCGTTATGTTGTGATGCCATGTTGTACAACACATACTTGCATTTTATGTGTACGTGTGACATGTATTGCTATGTGTGGGATCCGACAATCTAGTTGTTTATCCTTGGCAGCCTCTCATATGGGGAAATGTAGTCTAGTGCTTCCTTGAGCCATAGTAGTCCGCTACAGCCCGGTTCACCGGAGTCCTGCTAGCCCAGCACTACTGCTCAGGACACTTGACTGGCCGGCATGTGTTTCACTTTGTTCTTGTGTCTGTCTCTTTGGGGAAATGTCACGCGGTGACATCCGGAGTCCTGCCTAGCCTGCTACAGCCCGGGTTCCCCGGAGTCCTGTTAGCCCAGTGCTACAGCCTGGATTCACACGCTGCTGACCGACATGCTCGATGTCAATCATATATGCCTGTCTCCATAGGTTAGTGCCGCATTGGGTTCACGACTAGCCATGTTGGCCCGGGTTCTCTGTCATATGGATGCTAGCGACACAATCATATACGTGAGCCAAAAGGCGCAAACGGTCCCGGGCCAGGGTAAGGCAACACCCGTGGGAATACCGTGCATGAGGCCGCAAAGTGATATGATGTGTTACCGGCTAGATGGATGTGACTTGGGATCAGGGTCCCGACACCCAAACCCCGCTAGCTCTCCTTGTGTGTGCAGGGCCCGAACGAGTCAACTCGCGACTACCTCACGCGTTGGGCCGAGCTCCGCAACTCTTGCGAGGGCGTGCACGAGGTGCAAGCTATTGAGTACTTCACTGCAGGATGCCGAGAGGGCACCCTCCTCAAGCATAGGCTTCTCTGCGATGAGCCGGAAACCCTCGACGAGCTGCTGATCATAGTAGACAAATATGCCATGGCCAACTCCTCCATGAAGACGGAGATTCAAGTTAGTGCGACAGGCAAGGTGGCTCCTCAGGCTCCTCGAACCCCGGCCGGAGACACCGGTCGGCGTCAACAGCAGAACGACCACAAGCGCAAAGCCCCACCGCCGACTTCCACTAGTCGGCAGGTGGCAACAGTTGAAGACCAGCAGCCGGAAGGGCAGCCTCCGCCCAAACGTCAGAAGGGCGGCAACTCCAACTGGCAGCCGACTTTCTCATATGAGCAGACTCTGGATGGACCCTGCAAGTTCCACAGTGGCGCGAAGCCGTCCAACCACACCATCTGGAAATGCCACTGGCTCACTTGGATAGCCAGGGGAGACAGACCTTTTCCTCCCCCACCTGCGGGGCAGCCGCCTCCTCCGCCCCAACAGCCGGTGGTCAGACTAGTCGGCGCAATACAAGACGAGTACCCAGAAGAGCAGGGAGCTTATGTCATGTTCACCAGTGTGGCCGATGACCGACACAGCAGGCGGCTGCAGCAGCAGGAGGTGAATGCAGTAGCAACCGATGCCCAAGAGTTCATGCACTGGTCTGAGAAGACCATTAGCTGGAGTCAGGCTGACCACCCCGAAGTAATGCCGAGACCCGGCTCCTATGCTTTGGTTTTGGACGCCACCTTTGCCACGGACAAGCGAGCTACTCGCTTTTCCAGAGTCCTGATAGACGGTGGCAGCAGCATCAACATCTTGTACAAAGATAGCATGGAGAAGTTAGGAATCAGGCAGAGGCAACTGCAATCCAGCCGGACGGTGTTCCATGGCATAGTTCCTGGCCTTTCCTGC
This sequence comes from Triticum monococcum, assembly GCA_034509565.1. NCBI lineage: Eukaryota > Viridiplantae > Streptophyta > Magnoliopsida > Poales > Poaceae > Triticum > Triticum monococcum. The sequence continues at coordinate 86,117,832 of CM067845.1, read as the reverse complement.
TCGCTAATCGGCAAGATCTTGATCGATGTACTCTTCGGAGACAAAGATCATTTCCACTAAGAGTCAATATGGTTCGAGGTGGTGGACCTAGAGAGCCCATACCATGCGCTGCTTGGCCGACCAGCCCTGGCCAAGTTCATGGCCGTCCCCCACTATGCCTACCTTAAGATGAAGATGCCGAGTTCCAAAGGGATTCTGACCATAACTGGCGACTACAAGAAGTCATCCGCCTGCGCATCGGAGAGCAGTCGGCTGGCCGAGTCCCTCGTGATCGCAGCTAAGAAGCGACTGCTTGACCGGGTTGTGGCGCTGGCAAGCAAACAGCCAGAGATGTCGCCTGACCCAGAGAGTCGGAAGCTGAGGGCTCGTTCAAGCTGGCCAAGGAAACAAACAAGATACCTTTGGACCCAGAGCACCTAGAGAGGTACACTGTCGTAGGCGCCCACCTTGACAGCAAATAGGAAGGCGAGCTCATCGATTTCCTCCATGAGAATCAAGACATCTTCGCATGGTCCCCCAAGGACATGCCGGGTGTCCCGACGGAATTCGCCGAGCATAAATTACACGTCCGATCTGATGCCAAGCCAGTCAGATAGCCTTTGCCCCACTTGTCAGAAGAGAAGAGGAGAGTTGTTGGAGAAGAGATAGCCCGGCTGCTTGCAGCCGGCTTCATCATGGAAGTATTCTTCCCAAAATGGCTGGCCAACCCGGTCTTGGTACTGAAGAAGAACAAGCAATGGCGAATGTGTATTGACTACACTAGCCTCAACAAAGCATGCCCAAGGACCCGTTCGCCTTGCCAAGGATCGACCAACTGATAGACTCCACAGCCGGATGTGAGCTATTGAGTTTCTTGGATGCATATTCAGGGTATCACTAGATCAGGTTAAACCCGGCAGACAGGCTGAAGACTGCCTTCATCATGCCATTTGGAGCTTTCTGCTACCTGACCATGATGTTCGGCTTGAGGAACGCCGGTGCCACTTTCCAATGATGCATGCAGAAGTGTCTCCTCAAGCAGCTCGGCAGAAATGCTCATGTTTACGTGGATGATGTGGCGGTGAAGACGGAGAAGCGCGGAACATTGCTGGAAGACCTCAAAGAGACCTTCGAGAACTTGCGCCGATTTCAGATCAAGCTCAACCCGGAGAAGTGCGTCTTCGGAGTACCAGCCGGCCAACTCCTTGGTTTCCTGGTCTCCAAACGCAACATAGAATGCAACCCTGTGATGATCAAGGCAATTGAAAGGATGGAGGTACCCAACCGACTGCTGAACATGCAAAAATTCACCGGCTTTTTGGCGTCCATCAGCTGATTCATCAGTCGGTTGGGCGAGAAGGCTCTTCCCATGTACCAACTCATGAAGAAGACCACTTTTTTCGAGTGGAACCACAAGGCGGACGAAGCATTTGTCCAACTAAAGAAGATGCTGGCTACTCCACCTGTCCTGGCGGCTCCGACTCCTAAGGAGCCCATGCTCCTCTACATCGCCGCCACCAGCCGAGTGGTCAGCACAGTCATTGTAGTAGAACGCAAGGAGGAAGGCAAAGCACTACCAGTTCAGAGACCAGTATATTATTTGAGTGAAGTATTGTCGACCTCAAAGCAAAACTACCCCCACTACCAGAAGATGTGCTATGGCGTGCATTTTGCCACCAAGATATTAAAGCCTTACTTCCAAGAACATCCAATCATTGTGTTCTGCACGGCTCCTCTAGCCGAGATCATCGGCAGCCGAGACGCTTCGGGACGAGTGGCCAAGTGGGCCATAGATTTGGCCCCCTACACCATCTACTACCAACCTCGCACTGCCATCAAGTCACAAGTGCTGGCCGACTTCCTTGTCGACTGGGACGAAACCCAGTATCTACCGCCAGCGCCCGACTCCACCCATTGGCGAATGCATTTCGACGGCTCCAAGATGCGCACCGACTTGGGAGCCGGCATCGTCCTCACCTCACCCAAGGGCGACAAGCTCAAGTATGTGCTGCAAATCCATTTTGTCGCCTCCAATAACGTTGCCGAGTACGAGGCACTCATTCACGGGCTTCGGCTAGCCAAAGAGCTCGACATTCGCCGGATCCTGTGTTATGGTGACTCCGACTTGGTGGTCCAGCAGTTGTCAGGCGATTGGGACGCCAAGGACGCAAACATGGCAAGCTACCACTTCCTCGTACAACAACTCAGCGGATATTTTGAGGGGTGCGACTTTCTCCATGTACCAAGAAATGACAACGACCAAGCAGACGCCCTAGCGCGAATCGGCTGCACCCGTCAGGCGATACCGTTCGGCATCGCCCTCCAGCGCCTCCTCAAGCCGTCCATCAAGCCATCACCGGAGTCAGACTCCATCTTCGTGCTGGCTCGTCCTGAAGTAGTCGGATCCGACTCAAGAGCCCCCACAGACGGCGCGAGTATTCCGGCAGGCGGCGCGGGGATCGTGGCAGTCGCACCCGGCCCGGGGACTGCGTCGGCCGGCCCGGAGACTTCAGAGCCCAGCCCGGGGACTGCGCCAATCTGCCCGGGGACTTCATCGACACAACAAGCGGCTGCCGACTCCAACCCGCCACCTCCCGGCCCAGCCGCCCTTGTCCAAGTCGCAGTCTTGGCGGTTGCAGAAATTGCAGGACCTTCATGGGCCTAGCCCATCCTCAAATTCATGGTGAACAAAGAGCTACCAGCCAATGAGATCTCGGCTCGGCAAGTACAACACCGGGCGGCAGCGTACGCCATCATCAATAGAGAGCTCGTAAGGCGCAGCGTCACTGGTATTCACCAGCCATGTGTGGAGCCAGAGCAAGGCCAAGCAATCCTCAAAGACATCCATCAAGGCGAATGTGGCCATCATGCGGCTTCAAGAGCATTCGTCGCCAACGCTTTCCGCCATGGCTTCTTCTGGCCGACTGCTCTTGAAGACGCCAAGTCCTTAGTCCAAAAATGCAAGGGGTGCCAGAAGTTCTGTCTAAGCCTCATCAGCCGGCTTCGACACTCAAAACTATTCCTATTGCCTGGCCCTTTGCTGTTTGGGGCCTGGACATGGTCGGACCATTCAAGACGGCACGAGGTGGTTTGACTCATTTACTTGTTGTAATGGACAAGTTCACCAAATGGATAGAAGCAAAGCCAATCAAGAGTTTAAATGGTCCGACTGTTGTAACCTTCATCTCCGACATCACAATTCGGTACAGCATACCGCACAACATCATCACCGACAACGGCACAAACTTTGCCAAAGGTGCCTTGGCCCATTTCTGTGCGGTGCAGGGCATCCGACTGGACTTAGCGTCTGTTGCCCATCCATAGTCCAACGGCCAAGTAGAGCAAGCAAATGGCCTAATCCTGTCCGGCATCAAGCCTAGGCTGGTCGAGCCTCTGGAGCGCTCGGCAGGCTGCTGGCTTGATGAGTTGCCAGCCGTCCTCTGGAGCCTGCGCACAACTCCAAACAAGTCAACCGGCTTCACACCCTTCTTCCTCGTCTACGGTGCCGAAGCCGTCATCCCAACAGACATAGAGTTCGACGCCCCTCGAGTCACCATGTACACCGAGGAGGAAGCATAGGAAGCACGTCAAGACGGCGTCGACCTGATGGAAGAGGGCCGGCTGTTGGCACTCAACCGGTCCAGCATCTACCAGCAGAGCCTACGCCAATACTACAATCGGAAGGTCAAGCCGTGATCTTTCCAAGAAGGAGACCTTGTGCTTCGGCTGATTCAGCGAACAGCTGGCCAGCACAAGCTCTCAGCACCTTGGGAAGGCCCCTTCATCATCAGCAAGGTGTTGGGCAATGACTCCTACTACCTGATCGATGCTCAGAAGCCCCGAGCGCGCAAAAGGGACGACTCTGGCACAGAGACGGAGCGGCCATGGAATGCAAATCTCCTTCGAAGATTTTATAGTTAATGCACTATGTATCACGCTACCTTTTGTATTAAAGTACGAAGACTTAGGGCCCCTCGAGAAGATCTTGGGGACTGCCTTCTTTTATCTATATGATAAGAAGTTATGCCAATGAATATGGTATTCTTTGTTATGCCACTTGGCATCGGGTTTGACTAGTCGGCCCGGCGACTCGCCGACTTTGAGCTATGAAACGACTTCCTGCAGCCGGACAAGTAATGTGTGGCACTTAAGCCGTCTCCTGTTAGAAGCCGCAGATCGCAGAGCGACTGTCCAGCGAACAGGAGTAAGGTAGAATGGGTGCCCATATGAAAAATGGCTAAGGACTCAAAGCTCGCTCATAGCTTAAGGACAATTTTCAATCCTTTACAACCGACTCTTCAGCAGCCGGCTTGCCGTTTCCTAAATTAACTTGCTAAAAACTCTAAATGGCTAAGTACTTGCCTCCCAAAGAAGCCAAGTACTTGATCCAGCAGCAGTCCACAGAGCGGCTATCCGACTGGCAAGATGGCAACCATGGGAAGGCGGCAAAGGAAAAAGCCAAAGAGCAATAAGCAAGAAGAGATAGAATACGGATAAATATTTACATAAAAGGCCCTTGGCCGAATCATCAAATAGGAGTTCAAGATACACCTACACCCAATGGGTAGAATTGTGCAAAATAACAAGTTCATCGAGACTACTAAGCAGGTAAAACAAAGATAAAGTGGCAGCCTAGGAAGCCGCGGACGGACTCAGAGGACCGAGGGGTCGGCGGTGCCAGTTGCCGAGGCAGTCAGTTGGTTGGTCTCCGCCTGATCACGTCTGGCGACAGATGGCTTAGTTGAGCACGGCTCATTGCTAGAGGCGCGGTCGGGCTGGGGCTGGCCGTCTGTCTCGACCTCTGGCGCCTCCTCCTCGTCTCCTTCCTCCTCCTCACCTTCCTCTTCGCCACTGGAGTCGATCACCTCCGCCGATTCCTCAACATTGTCCGGGTTTAGCCCGAACCACTCCGGCGGTGCCTCCTCACCGTTCTCAGCCCGCTCTGGGTCGAAGACACTAGTGTCGGTGTACTCAGCGATTGATGCGGCGCGCCTGACAAGATCGTCCTCCACCGTTGCTAGCTCCACCTGAGCTTCCAGCCGGAACGTGGCTAACTGGGCTAAACTCTGCCCAGGATACCATGCCTTGGCGAATTCTAAAGCCCGGCAGGCTCCAGCCCGGGCTGAAGAACCCTTCCAGGCCTCAAGACGGCTGGCTGCCACCTCCAACCAGTCGGTAGTCCGACTAGGGGTGCGTGGCGCCTGCATGTCCAGCCACAGGGCGGCAATCGCCTGGGCGCCGACACGTTGAAGCCGACGCAGCATCCGGTGGGTAGGCCGAAGGCGGGCCTCGATGCGAAGGACCTGCTCGCCAAGAGTTCGAGGGGCGTTGGCGGTGACCTGTGCGCCGTCCGACCTCCGTACTTCACGATCAGCCTCGATGGCTTGATTGGTGGCGTACGAATGGCCGGGGAAGAAGTCTGCTAAGGAAGAAGGCTAAAGGAACAAGGTTAAAAAATTTAAGTCCGACTCGACTAGCAGTCGGCATCCCAGAAAAGGAAACGAGTGGAAGCTCACCATCGACAAGATCTTCATTTGCTTGGAAGCCGGAGACCAGCGTCGCCTATTTGTCGGTCCAGGAGGAGCGCTCGGATGCAAATTTGGCGAGAAGGGCGGACTCCTTGTCCTCCGCCTCCCTCTGGGCCCTCTGGAACAGCTCCTTCTGCTCCGCCAGCTGCGTAGCCAGCTGGTCGCGCTCCTCCGTCAGCCGGCCGCACTCCCCCTCCCTGACGCGTAGCGCAGTTTTGACTTCGCCCAGCTGCTGCTGAAGGGCGGCGTTGGCCTGTGGAAAAGGAGGGGGAGAGATGTCAGTCATCAGCAAAAAAGAAAGGTCGTCGGGGAGATCCGGCCCGACTACTTAGCAGTCGGCCCGAATCTCGGGGACTACAACCCGCGGGTGCGCCAGCGCGCCCCCGCAGAGAAAGAAGAATACTTACCCCGGCTATCCGACAAGTCGGCGGTCCGCTTGGCCAGCTCCTCGACGTTGGCGTTGAAGGAGGTCACGCGAAGATTGTGGTAATCCTGCATCAAATTTCAGAAAAAAAGTGTTGGTACTTGGAACTCACCGATTAGAGTTCCGGGCCGCCTGCTCAGCAGCTGGCCCGAAACTCGGGGACTACACCCAGTGGGTGAACCGGCGCGCCCCCAAAAAGAAAAAACAAGGAAGCAAAGCAAAAGGAAGGATGCATACCCGGATGGCCGTTCGTGACGCCAGGTATGCCTTGGTGCACTCCTTGATGGCGTCGCCCTCATCCCGGAGCTTAGCTTGGACGTCCAGGAGCGCTCGGTTCAACAGACCCGTCCCGCCTCCCCGCACCCACCCGGTGGGCACGGTGCTCGACACCTCGGTGTCCGGGATTGAGGAGCTCGCAGCACCGGTCTCCAGAGGACACGGCGCTGAGGCCGCCTTCGCGAGACGGCGGCGCGTCGGCGTGCTGACCTCGAGGTCCAGGCCCGTCGCCGCCGCGCCTTCGGTTGGCGGCACTGGCGGGTCCGCCAGTTGTCCACCTGGCACGCCTCCGGAGGGTGGCGGTGGCGGCACAATGACTTCTGGCGTAGCGGTGACGTCGGCATCCCTCTCCATGACCGGTTTCTCGTCACCGGCTTCCCCAGTCTGCGCCGAGAACTCCGGTGGCAGTGGTGCGGAGTTCAAGGGGATGACTAACACCGCCGACTGGCGGCGTGCGGCTTCCTCTACGCGCTCCTTCTCCGCATCAGCGGCCTCGGCCTCCGCCAGCTTCTTCAGGGCGGCGGCCTCCGCCTTGTTGGCTTCCGCCTTTTCAGGCAGACGGCTTCCCGCCCCTCAGGCACCTCCCACGTGTTCCGCTCTGTCGCCTCCCAGAGGTCGGCGGCGGGATCAATCTGCCGGGTGGTGGAGGAGGTCTCCGCCGACTTTACAACGGAGCCCGCAGCCGACTTCTCAAGAGAGAGAGGGGCCCTAAAGCCGGGAAACAAAGTAAAGAAATTTTAGACAGACTCAATAGAGAAATGTGGAGGTGCAAAGGGAAGTAGCACTCACGCCGAGATCAGTTGCGGCGTCTTCCCCACCTTGTGGAAACGGTTGGCCTTTGCGACCGCTTCGTCCCGCTTGGTCGCCGCGGCCGAGCCCTTGGGCTTCTTCGGCCGGCTGCCGAACAGGCTCGTCCCGGCCCTACGCTTCTTGGCACCGCCTTGGGCATCCGGCACGACGGACGAGCTCGCGCCCGGCTGGCCGGCTCCGGCTGGTGGCGCGGGGCGACTTCTTCATCGTTGTCGGGCCAGTCCTCGAGACTGGCCCCAAGTCTCGGGCCACCCGCTGCGCCGCCTCCTCCCTCGGAGTCGTCCTCCAGGGCCGCCACCCCCAAGTCGGGGTTGTCGACATCGCTCTCCGCCCGGTCGGGGAGGAATTCGTGGTCCGGTCCCACGGTGCTGGTTGCTGGCTGGAGGGGGGGGTTCTGACCAAGCCGGCTGGTCAGATCGGACAAAACGGACTCGGCAACGAAGAAGTCAAAGAGAAAGAGAAAAAGAAAACGACTCACCAAAGGCAGAGGGGCGGCACGTGAATATGTCTCCTTGCCGAACTGCCACTCTTCTCTGAGGTCGCAGCTCGCCAGATAATTCACCATATAGGCCACCTCCTCGTGAGGCATCTCTTTGGTGGACATCCGACTCGGGTCCCGGTGCCCGCTCATCTGGCAGATCATGTGGGGCGACTTTAAAGAGGGAGCACTCGGCGCGCCATGAAGGCGGCCAGCAAATCCGGCCCGGTCAGGCCCTCCGACTGCGTCAGCACTCGGAGTCGCGCAACAGCGCCGGCTCCTGCGGGCGTCAGCGTCCTGGCCCGATGCGACCAGTTAGGCTGCCTCCCCGCCGGCGGGCCGTCTATGTAGGGCGGCAGATTGACCCAATCACCCTCCGCGGAGACGTTTTTCACGTAGAAGTACGACCGCTACCACATCTTCAACGACTTGATCAACTTGATGGAGGGAAACGGGTTGTTGGCCCCCGACCTCCGCACGGCGATGAACACGCCGCACTGAGCTGGCACACCCGCTGCTGGGTGCCGAGCTTGGAGTAGAAGAACTCCCCTGGAGCTCGATGGTGGGGAGAACGCCGATGAAGCCTTCGCACAGGGTGATGAAGGCGGACAGCAGCACCACCGTGTTGGGGGTGAGGTGGTGCGGCTGGAGACCGTGGAATTCAAGAAAAGAGCAGAAGAAACTTCTCGCCGGCAGGCCAAGGCCACGTAGGCAGTGCAAGCGGAAGAAAACCCGCTCGTCCTCCTGCGGCGCCGTGAGATTTCCTCCCTCGGCGCGAGACAGACCCGCACAAGGTCCTCGCTGGGCAACCGACGCGTCTTGTGGAGGAAATCGACGTGGTCGTCATGGACCTCCGAACCATACCAGGTGCCGGAGTGCGCGGTAGGGGGCGTGACGGCGGAGGAAAAACTCATCGTGAGCAGACTGCCGCAGCGCTCGACGTAGCTTGAGGTGCAGCGGAGAGAGGAAGGAGAAGGAGAAGAAGCAGTGGGGAGGTGGGACGCGCGTGCTCCGCCGGTTCCCCTCCTCCCCCTACTTATAGCCCAGTGGGCTGCGAAGCCAAGGGGGCGGTTGTGGGATTTACTGCGCCCACTACCCCACGCCCCCCACGTTTATCGCACAAAGTTACTGCGTGCAGTAACTTCGTGGGAACCTCAACCGACCCCACGGTCGCAGCGGATCCGCTCGCGTGCCGAGGTGTGGTAGTGGCGGGCCCCGCCTGCAGACCTGTCCCATCTCGTGGATGGGTAGGCAAGCTGGCCCGGCCACTGGTTGCCACGTGGTGGGGACGGAGTGGGTGGCGGTTAGGAAGCTTAGCTCATATGCTACTGAGTTCCCGCCAGGGGATTCGAAAGCATTTTTGAACGAATCAAAGTAAGGCGACTCCGACTCCTACCAGCCGGCCCGACAGAGTCAAGCAGAGTCTCCACCCCAAGTACTCAGAGAATGAAGCTACTAAGGCTCCTCGGCAGATTATCTGCGGTGACTCATCAACTTCGGGCACTACTGTCAGAGTAATGGGCCACGGGTAGGCTAACCTGAGGCCCAGAACCTTTCAAGACATCGGGGCTGACTGCGCCCCTCAAGACGCCAGGATGAAGAGCTGCCTTCTGGAGGCCGGCTGAAGGAACAACCGACTGGCCGCATGCGGCCAAGACGGGCCGACTCCCGCCTGGCGGCTTCCAGAGAAGCCGGCCACGGTTAGTCGGCCCATGACACCAACAAAGCCCATGCCCTCATAAGGGGGATGGGACGGGGAGTGGCAACAGTAAAGCCCACTCCCTCCCCTTTTCATGGGATGGCTAGGCCACAGTGTGCCATACCAATGGAGATCTCCGTCCGGCGAGGTACTGTTGTCGTGCCATCCCTGACATCAGCAATAGTTGGCGGGGTCCTGCACCCACGACGGCCTGTCAGTACGGTCCACGGATGATGGGCCCTACCGGTCAGCAAGAGTCCAGAAGACGGTAAGAGCGCCACCAGTCGGACCCGAAGGGAGCCGGCCCCCGGGAGTCGGCCTGCCCCTCCCATGGGTCCCACACGCCATTAACCAGACGATACAGGAAGTGGCTACAATAATCGCCCGCCAGGTGGCGGGGCTGTAGCCACGACCCCATGACCAAGCCTGCGTTATTAGAAGCATGGCTATAGTAATCAGCAGCCGGCAAGACCCGCAAGCGGCGGGTATGGCCTGTCGGCTCCGTAGCAGACCAGTCGGCGGGGCCCACCAGCCAGCAGGCCCCAACAGTCGGCAGAGAGGCCGGCAGGCGAAGAGACTGACGGCTGGGCCCTGCGCCCTGTCGGTTTACCATTGTACCCCTCGGGGGTAGGCCTAAATAAACCCCCAGGGCACCCATGCAAAGGGTTCCGATTCATTAGAACTAGACCAGACCTTAGAGATGGGGGAGAGCTAGCCTAGCCTCCTCCTGTCCACAGATACAGCTCGAGGAGCACCTTTGTACTCACTTGGCCTTAGTGATCATGCGGAGACCCCGCAGAGCAGGACTAGGGGTGTTATCTCCTAGGAGAGCCCCGAACATTGGTAAAGTACGCCGGCGTTCGTGTCTACGCCTCATCCTGTTTCCAGGCACCGACAATGTTCTACTCGCCCCCACCATGATAAGCCACCCATTGGCATATGTCGCACCCAACCCCCGACAATGGGGGTTATGTGGAGAAGACAAAAAAGGAGAAAGTCCCACATCGACGCGGCTAATCAATGGGCTAGGGAGATGCCCATCAATTGATGTCAATGCAAGGAGTAGGGATTGCAATGCAACGGATGCACTAGAGTTATAAATCTCTGAAAGCTCAACAAAAGAAACTAAGTGGGTGTGCATCCAACTTGCTTGCTCATGAAGACCTAGGGCATCTGAGGAAGCCCATTGTTGGAATATACAAGCCAAGTTCTATAATAAAAAATTCCCACTAGTATCTAAAAGTGACAAAGCAAGAGACTCTATATCATAAAGATCATGGTGCTACTTTGAAGCACAAGTGTGGAAAAAAGGATAGTAGCATTGCCCCCTTTTTTGGGCCTTCCTTTTATTATTTGTCCTTTCTCTTTTATTTTGGGACAATGGTCTATTTATGATGATCATCACACTTCTATTTATTTACAAGTCAATGATTACAACTCGATACTAGAACAAAGTATGACTCTATATGAATGCCTCCGGCGGTGTACCGGGAAGGGCAATGAATCAAGAGTGACATGTATGAAAAATTATGAATGGTGGCTTTGCCACAAATACGATGTCAACTACATGATCATGCAAGGCAATATGACAATGATGATGTGTGTCATGATAAATGGAACGGTGGAAAGTTGCATGGCAATATATCTCAGAATGGCTATGGAAATGCCATAAGAGGTAGGTATGGTGGCTGTTTTGAGGAAGATATAAGGAGGTTTATGTGTGACAGCGCGTATCATATCATGGGGTTTGGATGCACCGGCGAAGTTTGCACCAACTCTCAAGGTGAGAAAGGTCAATGCACAGTACCGAAGAGGCTAGCAATGATGGAAGGGTGAGAGTGCGTATATTCCATGGAATCAACATTAGTCATAAAGAACTCACATAGTTATTGCAAAAATCTACAAGTCATGAAAAACCAAGAATTACACGCATGCTCCTAGGGGGATAGTTTGGTAGGAAAGGACCATCGCTCATCCCCGACCGCCACTCATAAGGAAGACAATCAAATAACACCTCATGTTTCAAATTTGTTACACAACGGTCACCATACGTGCATGCTACGTGACTTGCAAACTTCAACGCAAGTATTTATCAAATTCAAAACTACTCAAATAGCACACTCTAATATTACCACCTTTATATCGCAAAACAATTGTCAAGTATCAAACTTCTCCTAGTACTCAATGCACTTTTTATGAAAGTTTTTATTATACAGATCTTGGATGCCTATAATATTAGGACTAAATTCATAACCAAAGCAAATTACCATGCTGTTCTAAGGGACTCTCAAAATAATATAAGTGATGCATGAGAAATCAATAATTTCTATAAAATAAAACCACCACCGTGCTCTAAAAGATATAATCGAAGCACTAGAGCAAAATTATCTAGCTCAAAAGGTATAAGTGAAGCACGTAGAGTATTCTAATAAATTCCAATTCATGTGTGTCTCTCCCAAAAGGTGTGTACAGAAAGAATGATTATGGTAAACTAAAAAGAAAAGTCTCAAATCATACAAGACGCTCCAATCAAAACACATATAATGTGGTGAATAAAAATATAGCGCCAAGTAAAGTTACCGATGGACGAAGACAAAAGAGGGGATGCCTTCCGGGGCATCCCAAAGCTTAGGATTTTGGTTGTCCTTGGATTTTACCTTGGGGTGCCTTGTGCATCCCCAAGCTTAGGCTCTTTCCTCTCCTTGTTCCATAATCCATCAAATCTTTACCCAAAACTTGAAAACTTCACAACACAAAACTTAAAAGAAAATCTTGTGAGCTCCTTTAGTAAAAGAAAACGAACCACCACTTCAAGGTACTCTAATGAACTCGTTCTTTATTTATATTGGTGTTAAACCTACTGTATTCCAACTTTTCTCTGGTTGTTAAACTTTATTACTACCCATAGATTCATCAAAATAAGCAAACAACACACGAAAAACAGAATCTGGCAAAAACAGAACAGTCTGTAGTAATCCGTAGGTTTAGAATAATTATGGAACCCCAAAAATTCTAAAATAAATTTATGGACGTGAGGAATTTATCTATTAATCATCTGAATAAAGAATTAACTAAATAGCACTCTCCAGTAAAAAATGGTAGCAAATCTCGTGAGCGCTAAAGTTTCTGTTTTTTACAGCAAGATCGCAAAGACTTTCCCCAAGTCTTCCTAAAGGTTCTACTTGGCACAAACACTAATTCAAAGCATAAAAACACATCTAAACACAGGCTAGATGGATTATTTATTACTAAACAGAACCAAAAAGCAAAGAACAAAAAATAAAATTGGGTTGCCTCCCAACAAGCGCTATCGTTTAACGCCCCTAGCTAGGCATAAAAGCAAGGATAGATCTAGGTATTGTCATCTTTGGTTTTAATTTTCTTAGCAGAGTCATGCTAGAATCCGGGAGGTTCCTTACGCTTCCCTTCATATTCGGAAATATTTTGATCTAAAGAATCCAACCGCTTATTGCAAAGGGTAATTAACATATTCATGCGGTGAAGATTTCCGCTGACACTCTTGAGAGGTTCATGAGATTTTTGTAAAATTTTTGTTACTTCGCAAATCTTCTCAAAAACTTGTGTCTCTTCCTAGGTATTATGCAAACCCTTTTGTGGAGGTAGCGCTCCCACTATTCCCTCTATGATTTCATGAGCAATACTAGGATCAATTTCGATAAAATTCCCTTTCGCAACGCAATCCAAGAGTTGTCTATGCGACATATTCAGCCCAATATAAAAATTAAGAAGTAAAATTCTAAAATTCACTCTAGGGTGCAATTATGATAAGATTCCATAATCCTCAACCAAGCATCTTTTAAATTTTCTCCTTGTCTTTGTTTGAAGTGAAGAACTTCAAACTCGCGAGACAAAGGGGCAGATAAAGGACTAGCCATAACGACAAAGCAAGTGAAAGAAAAAGCAAACGGAAAAAGAGGGTGAATAAAATGGCAAGGGTGAAGTGGGGAGAGGAAAACGAGAGGCAAATGGCAAATAATGTAATGTGAGGGATAAGAGTTTGTGATGGGTACTTTGTATGTCTTGACTTGTGCGTAGCCTCCCTGGCAACGGCGCCAGAAATCCTTCTTGCTACCTCTTGAGCACTGCGTTGGTTTTCCCTTGAAGAGGAAAGGGTGATGCAGCAAAGTAGCGTAAGTATTTCCCTCATTTTTTGAGAACCAAGGTATCAATCCAGTAGGAGGCCACACGCAAGTCCCTCGTACCTACACAAACAAATAAGAACCTTGCAACCAACGCGATAAAGGGGTTGTCAAGCCCTTCACGATCACTTATGAGAGTGAGATCTGATAGAGATAATAATGATAAGGTAAATATTTTTGGTATTTTTATGATATAGATTGAAAGTAAAGATTGCAAAATAAAATAGATTGGAAACTTATATGATGGAAAATAGACCCGGGGGCCATAGGTTCCACTAGTGGCTTCTCTCAAGATAGCATAAGTATTAAAGTGGGTGAACAAATTACTGTCGAGCAATTGATATAAAAGCGAATAATTATGAGAATATCTAGGCATGATCATGTATATTGGCATCACGTCCGTGACAAGTAGACTGACTCCTGCCTCCATCTACTATTATTACTCCACACATCGACCTCTATCCAGCATGCATCTAGAGTATTAAGTTCATAAGAACAGAGTAACGCATTAGGTAAGATGACATGATGTAGAGGGATAAACTCAAGAAATATGATATAAACCCCATCTTTTTATCCTCGATGGCAATAATACAGTACGTGTCGTTTCCCTTTCTGTCACTAGGATTGAGCACCGCAAGATTGAACCCAAAGCTAAGCACTTCTCCCATTACAAGAAAGATCAATTTAGTAGGCCAAACCAAACTGCTAATTCAAAGAGACTTGCAAAGATAACCAATCATACATAAAATATTTCAGAGAAGAATCAAATATTGTTCATAGATAGACTTGATCATAAACCCACAATTCATCGGATCTCTACAAACACACCGCAAAAAGAGTTACATCGAATAGATCTCCAAGAAGAGCGAGGAGAACATTGTATTGAGATGCAAAGAGAGAGAAGAAGCCATCTAGCTAATAACTATTGACCCGAAGGTCTGAAGTAAACTACTCACACATCATCGGAGGGGCCATGGAGTTGATGTAGAGGCCCTCCATGATCGTTGCCCCCTCCGGCGGAGCTCCGGAAAAGGCCCCAAGATGGGATCTCTTGGGTACATAAGGTTGCGGTGGTGGAAATAGGGTTTCGTGGTGCTCCTCGATGTTTTTAGGGTATATGAGTATATATAGGAGGAATAAGTAGGTCGGTTGAGCGACGAGGGGCCCACGAGGGGGGAGGGCGCGCCCAGGGGGGTAGGCGCGCCCCCTGCCTCGTAGACTCCTGTTCCATTTCTTGACGTCCACTCCAAGTCCTCTGGATCATGTTTGTTCCAAAAATCACGTTCCTCAAGGTTTCATTCCGCTTGGATTCTGTTTGATATTCCTTTTCTGTGAAACACTGAAATAGGCAAAAAACAGTAATTTGCACTGGGCTCGGGTTAATAGGTTAGTCCCAAAAATAATATAAAAGTGTAAAATAAAGCCCATTAACATCCAAAACAGATAATATAATAGTATGGAACAATCAAAAATTATAGATACATTGGAGACATCATTGTACACCTCTCCTATGTGTCCAATGGCGATGTGGGCGGCCATGCTCTTTCCTAAATTCCAGGTTGGTGGATCAAAAGAAAACTCGATGGGCTCGGTAATTGGTGCAAATGTCCTTCCTGGAACACGAACTTGAATCATCCATCGCTCCTCTTATGGTAAAGTGGCGGTGAAGGTTCCGATGAAGTTTGGTATGCCGATATTTAGGTACCTACTGACTTCCTTCATGTGTCGCCCGAAAGGGGTGTCGTCATCCGGTTGAGTGAACTTGCTCCTTGGGTCTGACATCTATAGTGTAGAAATAGAGAAGAGTTAGAAATGAGTAGAGAAGTGCAATCCTGTGGTTTTTCCTAGTGGTCGTGTCCTATAGTCAGCGTGTGCTTTGATACCATCTTGTAGCGACCCCCAATGGACCATAATCTCTGTTCTTAAGTGTCATCCCTAGATCGGTATTGCTGACACACACATTACTCAAGGATTTATAACAAAGTTCAATCGCACACTTGTTACATCGAGTGTCTCAAAAAGAGTACTTATTACAATAATATGGCTGAAGGCCATCTAAATATCTTACGGAAGCATCGAAGGTAAATGAGTCCATCCAACTCCACAGCAAAACTGAGTGCATGACAATGACCTAGCGCACCTTACTCTTTGTATGAAAATTCTGCAACATGATACGTTGCAGCCATGTAGGTCAGCACATGGAATATGCTGGCAAGATTACACTATAGAGAAAGTGATGTAATAATAACTATCACTAGATGCATATTTGACTGGTGGAGGCTCTAGTTTAACATTTGCATAAAGCTAATTTTTCCCTACAACAAAAGGAATAGATTTTATTTAACTAAAAAATTTATGTCATTATTGAGAAGGTTCTTCCAACTTAATCCCAAAACAATATTAACAACCCAACAGAATTCATTAAGTAAAGTGATGAGATCAATCAATAATTCAAATACCAGATACTCAAGATGTCCATAACCGGGGACACGACTAACCATGATTAGTTTATACACTCTGCAGAGGTTTGCGCACTTTTCCCCACAAGACTCAACCACATCCATGATCGGACGATCGAGACATAGTGTTTCTGAAGCATTAACTCTGTACCCTGGGTAGACAGTACCATCCTACTTTCCCCTACATGTACGAGCCTACCACTGAAAGAGGTCACACAACTTAATCAACTATGCCAGAGCCCATAATGGCTTGTGGCTGCACACGGAAGTTTCTGAGCATGAATAATATTATGATCCCTTTGAGCCTGGGTGGCATTCTATAGGATGATCACACGGGTACTCTATCGTAAACAAACAATAGCATTCATAAGCACTCAAGCATAATACGCAAAGGTAAAACCAAATAAAAAGATCTAAACAGAAAGTACAAGTGAAGGGCTTCAATTTGCAAAATGAATCAATCGAATCGGATATACGAAACTCAAATTACGATCTAAAGAAGTTCCAATTCAAATCTGTTCGAAAAAAAAATTTAAACTTTCAAAAACATGTTCAAGTTGATTATTTGAACGAGGGGATCGTAACAAAGAATTTGGCATTGGTTTCGATCGATTTGGATAAACGAGCAAAATGTAGTGATCGTTTAAAGATCAGGGACTAAACTGCGATGAAAATAATTATAAATAAGTCCCTAGCTGAAAATAAACATAAAAAGAAAAATCTATCGGACGAACATCCGCTAACAGAGACTAACAAACGAAAACGTCCGTTGACGGATCTAAACGAACGAATGTTCGCTAACTAAGCTAACCAAAAGAAAAACCGAGTTAAAAGAAAAACCAAAAAAACTAGGTCAGGCGGTTCGGTTTATACCGGTTGGGGCGAAGAAAACCAACGGCGCCGGCGACTACAGCGAGCTCCGGCGAGAGGCATCTCCGTCGAGGCAGCAGGCGGCAGGGTGATGGCGAGGCGGCGCGGCAGCGGGGCAGTACGGCAGTATTGGCGGCGGGCAGCAGCTATAGCGGGCGGCGGCGTGGCTCGGCTTGGCGGCGGGAGACGCGACTTGCGGAGGCGGGGTTGATGAGGACGAGGGGTCGGGGCCTTGGCCTTATAAAGGGGGTCGGGGGCCTCCGACTTGGGTAGGGGGCTGCGCGACGGCGTGGGGGCGTCGGACTCCGGCGGAGCCGGCTCGGGCGCGGCGCGGGGAAGGCATTGGCACGCTGGGGCGGCTGGGCTTTAGCCCAGTCGGTCCGAGAGGATTTTTTTAAATAACGTTCTGAATAAAAATCCAAATAAAATAAAATAAAAATCCTAAAATTCCAGAAACAATTTTGTCTATCCCCTCCTAATATTTGGGACAATGTGAACATTTTTCTAGGCTAAAATGCAATATTTAAAAATGCAACTTTTTCCCTAATTTGATAAAATTCAAGAGAATAAAATTGCAAATAAATATATTTCCAATATTTCCTAGATGTTTTGAAGAAGTCATATTATCTTCTCTCATTATTTTATTTATTTTTAAATAATTGTAAAAATAATTTGAATAAAACCAGTTTGATCCAATTTACCAATTTTGAAAATTTTAAAAATGGATTTTTATGAAAACCTCCAACTCTCACGATTGGTCCTTGAGTTGCTTAAGGTTTCTAGGATCAAAAGTCCAAATAACACAAATTCAAAATGCACAAATTATGGATGCATATGATGACCTAATGATTATCATCCAAATTGAAAATTGGGATGTTACACCTACTCTGGTTACCACTAGGTCAAGCTGAACCCGGCCGATCGGCTGAAGACCGCCTTCATCACACCATTCGGAGCCTTCTGCTACATGACCATGGCATTCGGCTTGAGAAATGCCGGTGCCATGTTTCAGTGTTGCATGCAGAAGTGGCTCCTCAAGCAACTCGGCAGAAATGCCCACGTCTATGTAGACGATATTGTGGTGAAGACAGAGAAGCGTGACACCCTCTTGGAAGATCTCAAGGAGACCTATGACAATCTACGCCGTTTTCAAATCAAGATCAACCTAGAGAAGTGTGTCTTCAGAGTCCCAGCCGGCCAGCTCCTTAGTTTCCTTGTTTCAAAACGCGACATCGAGTGCAACCCCGTGAAGATCAAGGCCATTGAGCGGATGCAGAGACCTACTCGGCTGCGAGACGTCCAGAAGTTCACCGGGTGCTTGGCATCTCTCAGCCGCTTCATTAGTTGGCTGGGTGAGAAGGCCCTGCCCCTGTACCAGCTAATGAAGAAAACAACTTGGTTCGAGTGGAATGACAAGGCGGATGAAGCTTTCCTCCAACTCAAGAAGATGCTGACCACACCGACTGTCCTAGCGGCTCCAACTACTAAGGAGCCCATGCTCTTCTACATCGCCACCACCAGCCGAGTGGTCAGCACAGTCATCGTCATTGAACACCCAGAAGACGGCAGAATACAACCGGTCCAGAGGCCCTTCTACTACCTGAGTGAAGTATTGTCGGCCTCCAAGCAGAATTACCTCCACTACCAGAAGATGTGCTACGGCGTGTACTTTGCCGCCAAGAAGTTCAAGAAATATTTCCAAGAGCACTCCATCACGGTCGTCTGCACCACCCCGCTTCCTGAGATCATAGGCAATAGAGATGCATCAAGCCAGGTGGCAAAATTGGCCATCGAGCTGGTTCCCTACACCATCCTTTACTAGCCTCGCACCCCCATCAAATCCCAAGCACTAGCCGACTTCCTTGTCGACTGGGCCGAGACCCAGTACCTGCCGCTAGCGTCGGACTCCACTCATTGGCGGATGCACTTTGATGGCTCGAAGATGCGCACCGGTCTGGGAGCTGGCATCGTCCTCACCTCTCCCAAAGGCGACAAGCTCAAATACATGTTGCAAATTCACTTCACCGCCTCCAACAGCGTGGCCAAGTACGAGGCACTTGTCCACGGGCTCCGACTGGCCAAATAAATTGGCATCCGTTGAGTGATGTGCTACGGCAACTCAAACTTGGTGGTCCAGCAGTCGTCTGGCGACTGGGACGGCCAAAATGCAAACAAGGCGAGCTACCACTTCCTCGTCAAGAAGATTAGTGGATACTTTGACGGGTGCGAGTTCCTTCACGTGCCATGGGCTGACAATGAGCAAGCTGATGCCCTGGCATGGATCGGCTCCACCCAGCAAGAAATACAAGTCAACGTTTCTCTCTAGTGCCTGCGCAAGCCATCTATCAATTCTTCGCAGGAATCAGAGTCCATCTTTGTGCTGGATGCTCCCGGAACAGTCGGATCCGGCTCGGGGACTGCAGCAGTCGCACCCGGCTCGGGGACTTCGGAACCCGGCCCGAGAACTTTGGCGGGCGGCCCGGGGACTACAGCAGTCACACCCGGCCTGGGGACTTTAGAACCCGGCCCAGGGGCTGCTGCAGTCGCACCCGGCCCAGGGACTTCAACAATGCAGCAAGCGACGGCCGACTCCAACCCGCCGCCTCCCAACCCAACCGCCCTGGTACCAGTGGTCGTAATGACAGTGGTAGAAGCACAATCATGGGTGCAGCCCATCCTCAACTTCCTGGTGAGCAGACAGCTACCAGTCAATGAGATTTTGGCCCGGAAGGTGCATCGTCGGGCAGCAGCACACACGATAGTGAACAAAGAGCTTGCCAGGCACAGTGTGACTAGCGTGTTCCAGCGCTGCGTAGAGCCAGAGATGGGTAGAGCAATCCTTGAAGATATTCATCAAGGCAAGTGCAGCCACCATGCGCCTCCAGATCCCTTGTCGCCAAAGCTTTCTGCCACGGTTTCTTCTGGCCGGCTGCTTTGGACGACGCCAAGGACTTGGTCAAGAAGTGCAATGGATGCCAATGTTTCAGCTCCAAGCAACACGTGCCGGCTTCTGCACTCAAGATCACCCCCCTCACTTGGTCATTCACCGTCTGGGGGCTGGACATGGTGGGCTCATTCAAGACAGCACGCGACGGTTTGACCCATCTGCTGGTCGCCATGGACAAATTCACCAAGTGGATTGAAGCGAAAGCAATCAAGAAGCTGAATGGTCTGACTGCTGTGACTTTCATCGCGGACATCACCGTTCGGCACGGCGTACTAATGACCCACAAGTATGGGGATCTATCGTAGTCCTTTCGATAAGTAAGAGTGTCGAACCCAACGATGAGCAGAAGAAAATGATAAGCGGTTTTCAGCAAGGTATTCTCTGCAAGTACTGAAATAAGTGGTAACAGATAGTTTTGTGATAAGATAAATTGTAACGAGCAACAAGTAACAAAAGTAAATAAAGTGCAGCAAGATGGACCAATCCTTTTTGTAGCAAAGGACAAGCCGGAACAAACACTTATAATAGGAAAAGCGCTCCCGAGGACACATGGGAATATCGTCAAGCTAGTTTTCATCACGTTCATATGATTCGCGTTCAATACTTTGATAATTTGATATGTGGGTGGACCGGTGCTTGGGTGCTGTTCTTACTTGAACAAGCATCCCACTTATGATTAACCTCTATTGCAAGCATCCGCAACTACAACAAAAGTATTAAGGTAAGACTAACCATAGCATGAAACATATGGATCCAAATCAGCCCCTTACGAAGCAACGCATAAACTAGGGTTTAAGCTTCTGTCACTCTAGCAACCCATCATCTACTTATTACTTCCCAATGCCTTCCTCTAGGCCCAAATAATGCTGAAGTGTTATGTAGTCGACGTTCACATAACACCACTAGAGGCTAGAAAACATACATCTTATCAAAATATCAAACGAATACCAAATTCACATGACTACTATAACGCCCTCGATGCGGCTATATCTCCTACGTGTCGAAGCATGACTTAGAGGCATAACCGCATTGAAAGCAATGTCGCAAGTGAGGTAATCTTCACACAACCCATGTAATACATAAGGGAAAGAGATACATAGTTGGCTTACAATCGCCACTTCACACAATACATGAATAAAGCATTACATCATCCAAATACACTCAGGGTCTGACTACGGAACCAAAATAAAAGAAGACTACCCCAACTGCTACGCAGATCCCCGATCGACCCCAACTGGGCTCCACTACTGATCAACTAGAACGAAACAACAGAAAGGACAAGATCTTCATCGAGCTCCTCCTTGAGCTTGGTTGCGTCCTCTGCAAGCTGGTTTTTGGAAGTATCTGTGAGTCACGGGGACTCAGCAATCTCACACCCTCGCGATCGAGACTATTTAAGATTAAGGGTAAGGTAAAGGTATGAGGTAGAGCTGCAGCAAGCGACTAGCATATTTGGTGGCTAACATATTCACAAAAGAGAGCGAGAAGAGAAGGCAAAAGCACGGTCAAGAAACTATGATCAAGAAGTGATCCTAGAACAACCTACGTCAAGCATAACTCCAACACCATGTTCACTTCCCAGACTCCGCCGAGAAGAGACCATCACGGTTACACACGCGGTTGATGTTTTTTTAATTAAATTCAACTTCAGGTTTTCTGCAACCGGACATTAACAAATTCCCATCTGCCCATAACCGCGGGCACGACTTTCGAAAGTTCAAATCCCTGCAGGGGTGTCCCAACTTAGCCCATCACAAGCTCTCACCATCAATGAAGGATATTCCTTCTCCCAAGACAATCCGATTAGGCTCGGCATCCAGGTTACAAGACATCCTCGACAATGGTAAAACAAGTCCAGCAACACCTCCCGAATGTGCCGACAAATCCCGATAGGAGCTACACATATCTCGTTCTCAGGGCACACTCAGATGAGACATCCTATGAGTAAAACCAACCCTCAAGTTGCCCCGAGGTGGCCCCGCAGTCTACTCGGTCGGACCAACACTCAGAGGAGCACTGGCCCTGGGGGTTAAAATAAAGATGACCCTTGGGCAGGCCTACCCAAGGGAAAGAAAAGGCTAGGTGGCGAATGGTAAAACCAATGTTGGGCATTGCTGGAGGAGTTTCATTCAAGGCGAACTGTCAAGGGGTTCCCATTATAACCCAACCGCGTAAGGAATGAAAAATCCGGGAATATAACTCCGATATGACGGAAACTAGGGCGGCAAGAGTGGAACAAAACACCAGGCATAAGGCCGGGCCTTTCACCCTTTACCAAGTATATAGATGCATTAATTAAATAAGATATATTGTGATATCCCAACAAGGAACAACATCTCCATGTTCCAAAAAGGAACAAACTTCAATATTCACCTGCAACTAACAACGCTATAAGAGGGGCTGAGAAAAGCGGTAACATAGCCAAACAACGGTTTACTAGGACAAGGTGGGTTAGAGGCTTGGCTTAACAATATGGGAGGCATGATATGCAAGTGGTAGGTATTGCAGCATAGGCATAGCAAAAGAGTGAGCAACTAGCACGCAAAGATAGAAGTGATTTCGAGGGTATGGTCATCTTGCCTGAAATCCCGCAAGGAAGAAGAACGAGTCCATGAATAAGACAAACGGACGTAGTAGAACGGGTCCTCACAAACGCGACGTTATCGGAACCAACCCGAAGAAGCAACACCGGAAAGAAGTACACAACATAGTAAACAAACCACACACGAACATGGTATGATATGCGGGATGCGGTATGTGATGCATATGCATGATTTGGAAAGGAATGATTGAACCTGGCCTCAACTTGGAAATCCAAGAGTGCCTGGAAAGGTGAGATGATTTTGGTTGAAATCGATATAAAGATCACCGGAATCGAATGCACGGTTTGGAAATGGCAAGCAAAACAAATATGGCACCGGTCTGCGATAAACAACAAGTAGCCATCTAAATGCATCAAAATAAACATGCTTCAGCACTCAAACATGGCAACAAAATACATGGCAGGGATCCACTCAAGATGCTTGACAAAAGATGAACACTAAGCTACGGCTAATTCACTCATTAACAGGTTCAAACAAGCATGGCAAAAGTGCAAATGATAACAGGTTTCAGACTTAGTGAAATTAACACAGGTCTAGAATTTAACATTAGGAAGCACACTTTAGAGCATGAAAACTACCTGCTATAGGAATTTATCATGGCAAAGCAAGGCATGGCATGAAGCTAGTCAAAGCACTTAACAAAAGTCCCTTAGTGACCATGAGCCAAAAGGGATCAGAGAATACAATTGCAAGCATGTGAACGTGGCAAAAACATAAACAGATTCAAACTTAGTGAAAAACTGGAGCATGCAAAATAGTTAACGATTAGGCATGTTTACAAGCTCGATGCACTCACTACAAAGCATGGCATGGCAAACTAGCATACACCCATCAAAAATACATGGCATAGGAGCTATACATGGCAAGAATAACAACATAGCATGCACGGATCAATAACAACATCCTCGGCAAAATCGCTAAACATGTCAACAATCTGCCAGGATTCACTTTATAGCAAAAGTAGAGCTAGGTTGCTCCGTAAATGCAAACAAAGACATGGATGGATAGAGCACCACAATATTAAAAAAAAACATCCTTACTGATCATCCTCAAAAGATGGCATGGCATATTAGAAAACACATGTAGAGCTCAGGATCATAGCATGCACACATTAATCATGGCAAAAATGACAAAATGCCATTTGCTGAAACAGATCTTTCAAATTCATCACATAGCCCTCTTCCAACAGCATTCCGGGCATCAAGATGAGCTCAAATGGAAATGATGCAATGAGATGAAATGATGTACTCGTCGAGACAAACATTATGATATGCTACACGCACGAATCGGTGTAACGGGTGATGAGTAATGATGCGATGAAAAAGCTAAAACAAATAGGGTTAGAGGAGGAAAAGTCAACCGAGGGGGAGTTTTAGATCTGAGATCCAGATCTGGCACGGATGACGAGGCAGGGCCAGAACGTCGCCGGAGCTATGGCACGTGGTGGCCGGAGCTGTTGCTCGGGGAAGAAGAAGAAGAGGCCGCCGGGGCGGTTGCCGGCGCTGGGCGGCGAGGTGGCACGGGGCGGCGGCCTAACACTACTAGATATTAGGCCAATAATGACCAATAGCTAACAATCCTCGGTTGTTATTTGTACGGTGTGCTAGTCCCACATCCAAACTAACTCTACGAAACCTCCCTAACAAGAGAAAGTCTGCCCGTCGTTAATTTTGTGATGCTTAGAGTAATTTATGTCCTTATCTGATATAAAACAAACGATAAAAGAGGAAGATAATTACCAATCAAATCTAGATACCCTTCGCATGCACTGATTTCCCTCGAGAACTCTCCCTGCCGCCTCTCTTTCTTCTAACTGCCGCCTCGTCCTCCTCTCCCTTCCGCTCTCCCACCTCCCTCTAGATCTTGAGTGCAGCGCCGGATTTCTGGCGGGCTGCAGGGGATGTCGGCCAGATTCCAGTTCCCGTGGACATCCTCCCCAGCGTTCCTCATGGGAGCGGGCCACGCGATGCTATCTCGGTGGTGGCGGCCGCGGACACCATGAGCAGGCATAGTTTGGAGATCTCCTAGTCGCGCTTTACACGAGCAAAGTGCCTGCGCCGATGTACAACGTCACCTCCAGGAAAAACAACACCGAGATGCACAAGTAAGCATGATGGCAATGATGATGCACAGTACAACATGTTATAGAAGATTCTAAATTTGAGTCGTCGTCTCTGTCATGCCATGAACAAAATAGATCTAGGCGTGAGCATTGCTGGGACGTCCACAAGCAGCCGTGCAACATGTGATTAACTAATTGTATTCTTCACTGCACCATTTTTGTTTGCATTTTTTCATTTTGAAAGTGTAGATGCAAACATGGATGCAGGGTCGTACAGGTGATGATACCAGTCTTCTCAAGGGATTCCTGGAGATGGGTGTTGCACATGATCCAGGTAAGTGCCTACACTTGTGATCAGCACATATTTTACATTTTCTCTACTTGAAAGATCTGAAAGGAAGGACCGTGGGTTTGGCTACCTAAATTCTTATTACCATGTACACGATTGAAATTTTTGTCTTGTCTTCTCAACTAAAAAGAATATTTAATGTGTTTGATGATTGCAGAATGACCTCTTCCATGGATGGCCTATTGACTCCAATTTCTAGAGATGGGTCGATGTAAGCAACGCTTGATTATTGATCATCAATCTCCGAAAATATATTAGGTGTACATAATATATACTACTTATAACTAACACACTTTTGTGTACAATTTTCTCATTTGATTTAATTTGGCAGAATCCCTAAGAGCTAAATATATCTAACATATAAATCAATTATGTTTTTGTAGGACAGATGGCGCACCATAATACAAGCATCAAGAGGTGATGTAGTAATTGGTGAAGAATGATATGCACTTAAGTACAAGGACTGATGATGGTGTGTCATGGCCGAAGATTGTGAAAAGAAAATCTCTTTTCTAGTTGTTGCATGATTTCTTGTTAGAGATGAACACCTACAATGGTTGTCTAGAGAGTTTTTGGGTTCATAATTTCTGAATGGTATTTTATCTCCAGAATTGTATGTGAGGATCATGTTCAATATATATGGTTTTGATCAATAAAATCAGGGCTACGATACTTTCGTTGTTTACATTTTTTTAATTGCCTAATTGGTGTGGCCGCTAATCTTCACAAGTTGAGAGAAAAGCTAAAGTGGTCAAAAAACCATCTTAGATTTTGGGACAGAGGGAGTAATATTTAGCATCAATCAAAACAATTTTAGCGATGAGAAAAGTGGTCGCTAATACACAAATTGTGGTCATTATTGTAAAACCCTCGATGCGACTATATCTCCCACGTGTCGAGGCACGACTTAGAGGCATAATCGCACTAAAGGCATATGTCGCAAGTCGGGTAATCATCACAAACATCCCATGTAATATAGATAATGAAAAGGGATAACATATTTGGCTTACACTCGCCACGTCAATCAAGTACATAAATAACATACATCATCCAAACACTCATGGCCCGACTACGACGTCAAAATAAAAGATAACCCAACAAGCGACAAGGTCCCGATCACCCCAACTGGGCACCATTACTGATCATCAGGAAAAGAAACATAGTAACGCTGAGAATCCTCGTCGTACTCCCACTTGAGCTCAAGCACGCCATCTGGAGCTGTATCATCTGTCCCTGCATCTGGTGTAATAGTAATATGTGAGCCACAGGGACTCAGCAATCTCGCACCCTCGCGATCAAGACTATTTAAGCTTAATAGGTAGGATAGGGTAAGTATATGTGGGGCTGCAGCAAGCGACTAGCATATATGGTGGCTAACTTATTCGCAAAAGAGAGCGAGAAGAGGAGGCAAAGCGCGAGCGAGAAACTAGAGAGCAACCTGCGCAGACATTACTCCAACACCGTGTCCACTTCCCGGACTCCGCCGAGAAGAGGCCATCACGGTAACACACACGGTTGATTCATTTTAATTAAGTTATGTTCAAGTTATCTACAACCGGACATTAACAAATTCCCATCTGCCCATAACCGCGGGCACGGCTTTCGAAAGTTCAATCCCTGCAGGAGGGTCCCAACTTAGCCCATAACAAGCTCTCACGGTCAACGAAGGAATAGACCTCCACCCGAGACATTCCGATCAGACTCGGTATCCCGGTACAACAAGACATTTCGACAGGTTAAAACAAGACCAGCAACACCGCCCGAATGTGCCAAAAAATCCCGATAGGAGCTGCACATATCTCATTCTCAGGGCACACTCAGATGAGCCTGACGTCGGGTAGGCTAGCCCAGAGTTGCCCCTGGTAGCCCCGGACATCGCTCGGTTGGACCAACACTCAGAGGAGCACTGACCCGGGGGGGTTAAAAGAAGATGACCCTCGGGCTCCGGAAACCCAAGGGAAAAAGAGGCTAGGTGGCAAATGGTAAAACCAATGTTGGGCATTGCTGGAAAAGCTTTAATCAAGGCGATCTATCAAAGGGTTCCCATTATAACCCAACCACGTAAGGAACGCAAAATCCGGGAACATAACACCGATATGACGGAAACTAGGGCGGCAAGAGTGGAACAAAACACTAGGCGAGAGGCCGAGCCTTCCACCCTTAACCAAGTATATAGATGCATTAAGATAACATGGCAATATAATGATATCCCAACAAGTAAGTAAATGTTCCAACAAGGAACGGCTGCAATCTTCACCTGCAACTAGCAACGCTATAAGAGGGGGCTGAGCAAAGCGGTAACATAGCCAATCAACGGTTTGCTAGGACAATGGTGGGTTAGAGGCTGAACATGGCAATTTGGGAGGCTGACAAGCAAATGGTAGGCATCGTAGCATTGGCATAGCAAAAGAGCGAGCAAACTAGCATAGCAAAGATAGTAGTGATTTCGAGGGTATGATCATCTTGCCTGCAAAGTTGTCAGAGTTGACTCGATCCTCGAAAGCAAACTCAATGGGCTCCTCGTTAGCGAACTCGTCTCTCAGCTCTACCCAAACAAGACAAACAAGCAACAAGGATACAATCAACCACGTGCATACTCAAACAACACGATGCAAAGATGATATGCTATGCGGGATGCAATGCAGGATGCATATGCAAGATATGACAGGAAATGCATGAACCTGGCCTCAACTTGGAAAACCAAGTGTGCCACTGGAAAGATGGGATGAAATCGCTTGAAAACGATATAAAGAACGCCGGAATCGGAGTTACGGTTTGGAAATGGCAAGCGATTCAAAAATGACAACGGTCTGCGATTTACAGCAAGTAGGCATCTAAATGCAATGAGATGAACATGCTACAGCACTCAAACATGGCATCAAAATACATGGCAGGGAAGCATTCAAGATGCTTAACAAAATTCTAGCACTGAGCTATGGCCAATTCATCCA
Source organism: Triticum monococcum (assembly GCA_034509565.1). Lineage (NCBI taxonomy): Eukaryota > Viridiplantae > Streptophyta > Magnoliopsida > Poales > Poaceae > Triticum > Triticum monococcum. The sequence goes on along the minus strand of CM067845.1, from coordinate 86,090,237 downwards.
TTAAGAGGTTCAAACAAGCATGGCAAAAACGCAAATGGTAAAACAGATCTCAGACTTAGTGAAATTAACACTTGTCTGTAATTTCAGATCATGAAGCCCTCTTCGGAGCAACAAAACAACATGCTACAGGACCTGAACATGACAAATAAAGGCATGGCATGGAGCTACTCAACAAGCTTAACAAAAGTCCCTTAGTGACCTTGAGCCAAAAGGGATCACAAAATATACTAACAAGCACACGAACATAGCTAAAACATAATCAGTTTTCAGACTTAGTGAAAACTGGGACATGCTGAAACATATCTCACGAAGGCATGTTAACAAGCTCGATGCACTCACTATGGAGCAGGTCATGGCAAGGCAAGCATACACCCATTAAGAAGGCACAAAATTCAAGCTAGACATGGCAAGAACAATGGCATAGCATGCACGGATCAACTACAATAACATAGGCAAAATCGCAAACAAGTTGACGATCTGCCCAGATTCACAACGAAGCAAAAGTAGAGCTCGATTGACTCAAGCTAGGGTGCTACATATATGCAAACAAAGACATGGATGGATAGAGCACTACAATATTAACAAAACTCCTTTACTGATCATCCTCAAAAGAGGCACGGATCACTAGCAAACAACATGAACATATGGCATCATGAACTAAATAATCCCAGGACTTCGTGAAAACACTAAGTCCCTGAAAACAGATTTACCAGGTGCCTCTCTTTGCAAGCTTGCACTAAGCACCTCACACATCACAAAAATACATGGTTTGCACCTCTGGAAACATGACAAAACCCTTAACAAAACATATGAAGGACTCATAGGCATATCATGCACACAATAATCATGGCAAAAATGACAAAAGTCTAAGATGAACTAGCAGATCTGACAATTAACTCACGAAGCCCTCTTCTAACAGCATTTCAGGCATCAAGATGAACACAAATGAAAATGATGCAATGGAATGAAATGATGTACTCATCGAGACGAACATTTTGATATGCTATATGTCCAAATCGGAGCTACGGATGCGGAGATATGGCAGGTCAAAGTATGCACAAAAATTAGGGTTCGGAGGGGAAAAGTCAACCCGCGGATCTCAGATCCAGATCGGATCCGGGCGGTCACTGTAGCAGGGCGCGGTTCCCGAGGATCGCCGGCCGGACTTGGGGCTCGCCGAGTCCGTCGGTGGCCGGAGTAGGTGGGGAGGCGCCGCGGTGGTGGCCGGGCGGCGAGCGCCGGCATCGAGGAGGCGGCGGCCTCGGACAGTGGAACGGCACGGCGGGGCGTTGCCGGACCAGGGAGGCGGCGCCGGACGGCGATGTCGGCCACGGCGGCGCGGTGGCCCGGCGACGAGGAAGGAGGCAGGGCTGGTGCGAGGCGGCGGCGGGCGGCGATGCGGGCCGCGGGGGCCGGCCTCGGGCTCCCGGGCCGCGGCGGCGGCGGGGACAGGCGAGCGCCACGTGGCGGGCGGCGGTAGGCGGCGGCAGAATCCGGACGTTGTCCGGCTCCGTCCGGACACGTCCGGCGGCGGCGGAGGCGGATTTTTTTAGGGTTTCAGGGAGAGAGGGGATCCGAATTTCGGGGGGGGGGGCTATTTATAGGCATAGAGGGAGCTAGGAGGGTCCAAATGAGGTGCGGTTTTTGGCCACGCGATCGTGATCGGACGCTCTAGGTGATGGAGCAGAGTTAGGTGGGTTTTGGGCTAAATTGGAGGGGTGTTGGGCTGCAACACACACGAGGCCTTTTCGGTCCCTCGGTTAACCGTTGGAGCATCAAACAAAGTCCAAATGGTACGAAACTTGACAGGCGGTCTACCGGTAGTAAACCAAGGCCGCATGACAAGTCTCGGTCCAATCCGGAAATGTTTAGTCCCCAAACACGAAAGAAAGCGAGAAATGACCATCGGAGGAGAACGAAGCGCCGGAATGCAAAACGGACAACGGGGAAAATGCTCGAATGCATGAGATGAACACGTATGCAAATGCAATGCACATGATGACATGATATGAGATGCATGAAAACAATAACAACACATGGAGACAAAAACCCGATCCTGAGAAAATAAATTAACTTAAAGCCGGAAATGGCAAGAGTTGGATTACAAATTGGGAAAGTTATATCCGGGGTGTTACAACACTCCACCACTAAGAAAAGATCTCGTCCCGAGATCTAGGACTGAAAGAACGGCGGGTACTCAGAACGGAGGTGATCCTCGCATTCCCATGTAGCTTCACGGTCGGAATGTTGTGACCACTTTACTTTGAGAAATTTGATTGACTTGTTGCGAGTCCTGCGTTCAGTCTCTTCAAGGATTGCAACTGGGTGCTCACGATAGGAGAGATCTTCTTGGAGCTCAATGTCCTCGAAGTTGACGGTGTGGTCAGGCGTGTTGAAGCACTTTCGGAGCTGAGGGACATGGAACACATCATGAACATTTGCAAAGTTTGATGGAAGCTCGAGTTGATAAGCGAGGTCGCCTCTCTTGCTGACAATCTTGAAAGGTCCCACGTATCTAGGGGCAAGCTTCCCTTTGATACCGAAGCGACGAGTCCCTTTCATAGGAGAGACGCGGAGGTAAACATGATCTCCGATTTCGAAAGCCAAATCACGGTGCTTACTATCATAGTAGCTCTTCTGGCGGGATTGGGCTGCTTTGAGGTTATCACGAATGACTTTGCACATTTCTTCTGCCTCTGTGATTAAGTCATTACCCAGCAGCTGACGTTCACCGGTTTCAGACCAGTTGAGAGGGGTACGGCACTTCCTACCATACAGAATTTCAAATGGGGCCTTGCCCGAACTTGCTTGAAAACTGTTGTTGTATGAGAATTCAGCATAAGGAAGACAATCCTCCCACTTCATGCCGAAGGAGATCACACAAGCCCTGAGCATATCTTCTAGAATCTGGTTGACACGCTCGACTTGACCGCTTGTTTGAGGATGGAAAGCAGTGCTGAAGCGGATGTTGGTGCCCATGGCCTTCTGAAAAGAATCCCAAAACTTTGAGGTAAAGATGCTGCCACGGTCTGAAGAGATCACCTGAGGAATACCGTGCAGGGAGTAAATTCGAGAGGTGTAGAGTTTCGCCAATTGAGCTGCAGTGATCGACTCTTTGATAGGCAGAAAATGAGCCACTTTGGTGAGGTTGTCAATGACAACGAATATAGCATCATTGCCATGCTTGGACTTTGGAAACCCAGTCACAAAGTCCATCTCAATGTGGTCAAACTTCTATTCTGGAATGGCAAGAGGTTGGAGGAGACCAGCTGGCCTTTGGTGTTCTGCCTTCACTCTTCTGCGGACATCACATTCATTCACGAATTGAGCGATCTCGTGCTTCATTCGAGTCCACCAATAAGCTTGCTTAAGATCCTGATACATCTTCGTGCTCCCAGGGTGGATGGAGAGGAGAGAATTGTGAGCCTCGTTCATGATCACTTTACGAAGTTCACCTTTGGGTACAACAATTCGATCCTCGAAGAAGAGAGTATCCTTGTCATCAAGGCGGTAGCACTTGTACTTCGACTGACTCTTGGCAATCCCAATCTTCACCTTTTTCACCATAGCATCAAGAAGCTGGGCTTGGCGAATCTGGTCTTCCAAGGCAGGAGAGACTTGATGGTTGGCAAGGAAACCTTGAGGAACAATTTGTAGATTAAGTTTGCGGAAAGCTTCACAAAGCTCAGGTTGATAAGGCTTGAGAATCAGACTGTTACAATACGCTTTCCTAATCAAAGCTTCAGCAATCACATTGGCCTTGCCTGGAGTATACTCGATACTCGGATTATAGTCTTGAATCATTTCGACCCATCGAGTTTGCCTGAGGTTGAGATTAGGCTGGGTGAAGATGTACTTGAGACTCTTGTGATCAGTGAAAATGTCCACTTTTCTTCCCAATAGAAGATGTCTCCAAGTCAAAAGAGCATGCACAACTGCCGCCAACTCGAGATCATGATTGGGGTAGTTCTTCTCATTAGGCTTCAACTGGCGAGAGGTATAAGCAACAACTTTCTTCTCTTGCATCAATACAACGCCAAGACCTTGGAGAGAGGCATCACAAAAGATCTCGTACGGCTTGGATTCATGAAGCGGAGTCAGAACTGGAGCAGTGATCAATTTCTTTTTCAAAGTGTTGAAAGCAATATCACACTCCGGAGACCAAACGTACTTGACGTGCTTCTGGAGAAGATTTGAGAGAGGCTTCGCGATCTTAGAAAAGTTTTCAACGAATCTTCGGCAGTAGCTTGCGAAACCGAGGAAGCTACGGAGTTGCTTCACGTTCTGAGGAGGTTCCCAATTAACAATTGCAGACACCTTCTCAGGATTCACGGCAATGCCCTTGGCAGAGATGATATGCCCAAGATAAAGCACCTCATCGAGCCAAAATTCACACTTAGAGAACTTGGCGTAGAACTGATGTTCCCTGAGCTTATCAAGCACCAAACGCAAGTGTTTGGCATGATCTTCCTTGTTCTTCGAGAAAACCAGAATGTCGTCGAGATAGACCAAAATGAAGTCATTGGTGTAGGCGTTGAAGATGAAGTTCATCATGCGAGAGAACGTCGGAGGAGCGTTGACGAGGCCAAAAGACATGACAGTGTATTCATATGAACCAAAGCTTGTCCTGAAAGCCGTCTTGAGAATATCTTGCTCACGAATTCGAATCTGATGATAACCCATACGGAGATCAAGCTTGGAGAATACTTGGTCACCCTTGAGTTGTTCGAACAGCTCATTGATGTTGGGAAGTGGGTATTTGTTCTTGATGGTCTTCTTGTTCAATGGACGATAATCAACACAAAGTCGGTCTGTTCCATCCTTCTTCTTCACAAAAAGAACACCACAACCCCACGGAGAAGAACTAGGCCGGATGAGACCCATTCTTTCTTTCTCGTCGAGTTGTTTCTTCAACTCCTTCAACTCTTCCGGTCCAAGCTTGTAAGGACGTTTGCACACAGGTTTCATACCGGGCTCAAGATCAATAACGAATTCAACTGGCCGGTGCGGAGGCATTCCTGGGAGCTCTTCTGGGAAGACGTCTTGATATTCGCAAACAACTGGGATCTGCGAGATAGCATCCAATTCAAACTTCTCATTGAGAGAAAACAACCGTATTGTGTCATCACAAGCGGCAAAGACAATTACATCCTCAGACGAATGAGTCAATTAAATCTGCCTGGCTTCACAATCGAGCTGAGCCTTGTGCTTAGAGAGCCAGTCCATCCCGAGACTAAGATCGATATCTGAGTTACCAAGAACCACCGGAGAAGAGAGAAACTTGTAGTCGCCCAATGTGATAGTAACATCCGGAGCAATAGCACTTGCATTCATGAATTTACCCGGAGAAACAACAGATAACTGTCTAGGCAAATCTTGTAAAGGAAACTCATGCTTAGAAACAAATGGTCTTGAGATGAAACAATGCGATGCACCCGTGTCAAAAAGTACTTTAGCAGGAATATCATTAATAGGAAGGTTACCCATGATGACATCTGACGAATCCTCTGCCTGAGCTGCGTTCATCAAGTTGACCTTGGCAGACTTGGGGTTATGCTGGACCACAGCTGTACTTGCCGATCTGACAGGAGGAGGAGGAGGAAGACGCCTCTGGTTGAAACACTTGTTGGCATAGTGACCCTTCTGTTGGAACTTATTCACGTGACCTCTGAAAGCGGACGGTGGTACGGAGCACTCGATCTTGGAGCTTGCGACGAAGTCTTGTTCTAAAAGCCAGGATTGGGTGGGTGGAAGAACCTGTTGGGGAACCTAGTAATTTCAAAAATTTCCTACGCACACGCAAGATCATGGTGATGCACAGCAACGAGCGGGGGAGTGTTGTCTATGTACCAACGCAGACCGACTGCGGAAGCGATCACACAACGTAGACGAAGTAGTCGTACGTCTTCTTCCCGATCCGACCGATCCAAGCACCATTACTCCGGCACCTCCGGGTTCTTAGCACATGTTCAGCTTGATGAAGATCCTCGGGCTCCGATCCAGCAAAGCGTCGAGGAAGAGTTCCGTCAGCACGACGGCGTGATGACGATCTTGATGTACTACCGATGTAGGGCTTCGCCTAAGCACTACAACGGTATGATCGAGGTGGAATTTGGTGGCAGGGGGCACCGCACACGGCTAAGGAACGATCTCAAGGATCAACTTGTGTGTCTATGGGGTGCCCCCTGCCCCTGTATATAAAGGATGGAGGAGGAGGAGGCCGGCCAAGGCAAAGGTGCGGCCAGGAAAGGGAGTCCTACTAGGACTCCAAGTCCTAGTAGGAGTCCACCAAGAGGGGAGGAAGGGAGAAGGAATAGGAGGAGAAGGAGACATGGCCGGCCCCCTTTTCCCTAGTCCAATTCGGACTAGAGGGGAGGGGGGGCGCAGCAGGCCTTTTCTCCTCTTCCCACTAAAGCCCATCAAGGCCCAATACTTCTCCCAGCGAATTCCCGTAACTCTCCGGTACTCCGAAAAATACCCGAATCACTCGGAACCTTTCCGAAGTCCGAATATAGTCGTCCAATATATCGATCTTTACGTCACGACCATTTTGAGACTCCTCGTCATGTCCCCGATCTCATCCGGGACTCCGAACTCCTTCGGTACATCAAAACTCATAATATAACTGTCATCGAAACCTTAAGCGTGCGGACCCTACGGTTCGAGAACAATGTAGACATGACCGAGACACGTCTCCGGTCAATAACCAATAGCGGGACCTGGATGCCCATATTGGCTCCTACATATTCTACGAAGATCTTTATCGGTCAGACCGCATAACAACATACGTTGTTCCCTTTGTCATCGGTATGTTACTTGCCCGAGATTCGATCGTCGGTATCCAATACCTAGTTCAATCTCGTTACCGGCAAGTCTCTTTACTCGTTCCGTAATACATCATCTCGCAACTAACTCATTAGTCACAATGCTTGCAAGGCTTATGTGATGTGTATTACCGAGAGGGCCCAGAGATACCTCTCCGACAATCGGAGTGACAAATCCTAATCTCGAAATACGCCAACCCAACATCTACCTTTGGAGACACCTGTAGTACTCCTTTATAATCACCCAGTTACGTTGTGACGTTTGGTAGTACTCAAAGTGTTCCTCCGGTAAACGGGAGTTGCATAATCTCATAGTCATAGGAACATGTATAAGTCATGAAGAAAACAATAGCAACATACTAAACGATCGGGTGCTAAGCTAATGGAATGGGTCATGTCAATCAGATCATTCAACTAATGATGTGACCTCGTTAATCAAATAACAACTCTTTTGTCTATGGTTAGGAAACATAACCATCTTTGATTAACGAGCTAGTCAAGTAGAGGCATACTAGTGACACTCTGTTTGTCTATGTATTCACACATGTATTATGTTTCCGGTTAATACAATTCTAGCATGAATAATAAACATTTATCATGATATAAGGAAATAAATAATAACTTTATTATTGCCTCTACGGCATATTTCCTTCAGTAATCTAGATCACATCACCATGTGATTAACATCGATAGTTCACATCATCATGTGATTAACACCCATAGTTCACAGCGCCATGTGACCAACACCCAAAGGGTTTACTAGATTCAGTAATCTAGTTCACATCGCTATGTGATTAACACCCAAAGAGTACTAAGGTGTGATCATGTTTTGCTTGTGAGAGAATCTTAGTCAACGGGTCTGCCACATTCAGATCCACATGTATTTTGCAAATTTCTATGTCAACAATGCTCTTCATGGAGCTACTCTAGCTAATTGCTCCCACTTTCAATATGTGTCTAGACCGAGACTTAGAGTCATCTAGATTAGTGTCAAAACTTGCATCGGCGTAACCCTTTACGACGAACCTTTTGTCACGTCCATAAGAGAAACATATCCTTATTTCACTAAGGATATTTCTGACCGCTGTCAAGTGATCTACTCCTAGATCACTATTGTACTCCCTTGCCAAATCAGTGCAGGGTATACAATAGATCTGGTATACAGCATGACATACTTTATAGAACCTATGGCCAAGGCATAGGGAATGACTTTCATTCTCTTTCTATCTTCTGCCGTGGTCGGGCTTTGAGTCTTACTCAACTTCACACCTTGTAATACAGGCAAGAACTCTTTCTTTGACTGCTCCATTTTGAACTACTTCAAAATCTGTCAAGGTATGTACTCATTGAAAAAATTTATCAAGCGTCTTGATCTATCTCTATAGATCTTGAAGCTCAATATGTAAGCAGCTTCACCGAAGTATTTCTTTGAAAAACTCCTTTCAAACACTCCTTTATGCTTTACAGAATAATTCTACATTATTTCCGATCAACAATATGTCATTCACATATACTTATCAGAAATGTTGTAGTGTTCCCACTCACTTTCTTGTAAATACAGGCTTCACCGCAAGTCTGTATAAAACTATATGCTTTGATCAACTCATCAAAGCATATATTCCAACTCCGAGATGCTTGCACCAGTCCACAGATGGATCACTGGAGCTTGCACATTTTGTTAGCACCTTTAGGATTGACAAAACTTACTGGTTGCATCATATACAACTCTTCTTTAAGAAATCCATTAAGGAATGCAGTTTTGTTTATCCATTTGCCAGATTTCATAAAATGCGGCAATTGCTAACATGATTCGGACAGATTTAAGCATAGATACGAGTGAGAAACTCTCATCGTAGTCAACACTTTGAACTTGTCGAAAACCTTTTTGCGACAATTCTAGCTTTGTAGATAGTAACACTACTATCAACGTCCGTCTTCCTCTTGAAGATCCATTTATTCACAATTGCTTGCCGATCATCGGGCAAGTCAACCAAAGTCCAAACTTTGTTCTCATACATGGATCATATCTCAGATTTCATGGCCTCAAACCATTTTGCGGAATCTGGGCTCATCATCGCTTCCTCATAGTTCGTAGGTTCGTCATGGTCAAGTAACATGACCTCCAGAACAAGATTACCGTACCACTCTGGTGCGGATCTCACTCTGGTTTACCTATAAGATTCGGTAGTAACTTGATCTGAAGTTACATGATCATCATCATTAGCTTCCTCACTAATTGGTGTAGTAGTCACAAGAACAGTTTTTGTGATGAACTACTTTCCAATAAGGTAGAAGGTACAATTACCTTATCAAGTTTTCTACTTTCCTCCCACTCACTTCTTTCGAGAGAAACTCCTTCTCTAGAAAGGATCCATTATAAGCAATGAATGTCTTGCCTTAGGATCTATGATAGAAGGTGTACCCAACAGTCTCCTTTGGGTATCCTATGAAGACATATTTCTCCGATTTGGTTTTGAGCTTATCAGGATGAAACTTTTTCATATAAGCATCACAACCTCAAACTTTAAGAAACGACAACTTTGGTTTCTTGCCAAACCATAGTTCATACAGTGTCGTCTCAACGGATTTAGATGGTGCCCTATTTAACGTGAATGCAACTGTCTCTAATGCATAACCCCAAAAACGATAGTGGTAAATCGGTAGGAAACATCATAGATTGCACTATATCCAATAAAGTACGGTTATGACGTTCGGACACACCATTACACTATGGTGTTCCATGTGGCGTGAGTAGTGAAACTATTTCACATTGTTTTTAACTGAAGGCCAAACTCGTAACTCAAATACTCTTCTCTACGATCAGATCATAGAAACTTTATTTTCTTGTTAGGATGATTTTTCACTTCACTCTGAAATTCTTTGAACTTTTCAAATGTTTCAGACTTATGTTTCATCAAGTAGATATACTCATATCTGCTCAAATCATCTGTGAAGATCAGAAAATAATGATACCTGTCGTGAGCCTCAATATTCATCGGACCACATACATCAGTATGTATGATTTCCAACAAATCTGTTGCTCGCTCCATTGTTCCGAAGAACAGAGTCTTAGTCATCTTGCCCATGAGGCATGGTTCGCAAGCATCAACTGATTCATAATCAAGTGATTCCAAAAACCCATCAGCATGGAGTTTCTTCATGTGCTTTACACCAATATGACCTAAACAGCAGTGCCATAAACAAGTTGCACTATCATTATTAACTTTGCATCTTTTGGTTTCAATATTATGATTATGTGTATTACTACGATCGACATCCAACGAACTATTTTCATTGGGTGTGTAACCATATAAGGTTTTATTCATTTAAGCAGAACAACAATTTATTCTCTTACTTAAATGAATAACCGTATTACAATAAACATGATCAAATCATATTCATGCTCAACGCAAACACCAAATAACACTTATTTAGGTTCAACACTAATCCCGAAATTATGGGGAGTGTGCGATGATGATCATATCAATCTTGGAACCACTTCCAACACACATCGTCACTTCACCCTTAACTAGTCTCTGTTTATTCTGCAACTCCCGTTTCGAGTTACTAATCTTAGCAACTGAACTAGTATCAAATACTGAGGGTTTGCTATAAACACTAGTAAAGTACACATCGATAACATGTATATCAAATATACTTATGTTCACTCTGCCATCCTTCTTATCCGCCAATCACTTGGGGTAATTCCACTTCCAGTGACCAGTCCCTTTGCAGTAGAAGCACTTAGTCTCAGGCTTAGGATCAGACTTGGGCTTCTTCACTTGAGCAGCAACTTGCTTGCCGTTCTTCTTGATGTTCCCCTTCTTCCCTTTGCCCTTTTCTTGAAACTAGTGGTCTTTTCAACCATGAACACTTGATGTTTTTCTTGATTTCTACCTTCGTTGATTTCAGCATCACGAAGAGCTTAGGAATTACTTTTGTCATCCCTTGCATATTATAGTTCATCACAAAGTTCTACTAACTTGGTGATGGTGACTAGAGAATTCTGTCAATCACTATCTTATCTGGAAGATTAACTCCCACTTGATTCAAGCGATTGTAGTACTTAGACAATCTGGGCACATGCTCACTAGTTGAGCGATTCTCCTCCATCTTTTAGCTATAGAACTTGTTGGAGACTTCATATCTCTCAACTCGGGTATTTGCTTGAAATATTAACTTCAACTCCTGGAACATCTCATATGTTCCATGACGTTCAAAACGTCTTTGAAGTCCCGATTCTAAGCTATTAAGCATGGTGCACTAAACTATCAAGTAGTAATCATATTGAGCTAGCCAAACGTTCATAACGTCTGCATCTGCTCCTGCAATAGGTCTGTCACCTAGCGGTGCATCAAGGACATAATTCTTCTGTGCAGCAATGAGGATAAACCTCAGATCACGGATCCAATCCGCATCATTGCTACTAACATCTTTCAACACAATTTTCTCTAGGAACATATCAAAATAAACACAGGGAAGCAACAACGCGAGCTATTGATCTACAACATAATTTGCAAAATACTACCAGGACTAAGTTCATGATAAATTTAAGTTCAATTAATCATATTACTTAAGAACTCCCACTTAGATAGATATCCCTCTAATCCTCTAAGTGATCACGTGATCCAAATCAACTAAACCATAACCGATCATCACGTGAGATGGAGTAGTTTTCAATGGTGAACATCGTTATGTTGATCATATCTACTATATGATTCACGCTCGACCTTTCGGTCTCCGTGTTCCGAGGCCATATCTGTATATGCTTGGCTCGTCAAGTATAACCTGAGTATTCTGCGTGTGCAACTGTTTTGCACCCGTTGTATTTGAACGTAGAACCTATCACACCCGATCATCACGTGGTGTCTCAGCACGAAGAACTTTCGCAACGGTGCATACTCAGGGAGAACACTTCTTGATAATTTAGTGAGAGATCATCTTATAATGCTACCGTCAATCAAAGCAAGATAAGATGCATAAAAAGATAAACATCACATGCAATCAATATAAGTGATATGATATGGCCATCATCATCTTGTGCTTTGTGATCTCCATCTCTGAAGCACCGTCATGATCACCATCGTCACCGGTGCGACACCTTGATCTCCATCGTAGCATCGTTGTCGTCTCGCCAATCTTATGCTTCCACGACTATCACTACCGCTTAGTAATAAAGTAAAGCATTACATCGCGATTGCATTGCATACAATAAAGCGACAACCATATGGCTCCTGCCAGTTGCCGATAACTCGGTTACAAAACATGATCATCTCATACAATAAAATCAGCATCATGCCTTGACCATATCACATCACAACATGCCCTGCAAAAACAAGTTAGATGTCCTCTACTTTGTTGTTGCAAGTTTTACGTGGCTGCTACGGGCTTAAGTAAGAACTCATCTCACCTACGCATCAAAACCACAACGATAGTTCGTCAAATAGACTCCGTTTTAACCTTCTCAAGGACCGGGCGTAGCCACACTTGGTTCAACTAAAGTTGGAGAGACAGTCTTCCGCAAGCCATCTATGTGCAAAGCACGTTGAGGGAACCGGTATCACGTAAGAGTACGCGTAAGGTTGGTCCGGATCGTCTCGTCCAACAATACCGCTGAACCAAAGTATGACATGCTGGTAGGCAGTATGACTTGTATCGCCCACAACTCACTTGTGTTCTACTCGTGCAAATAACATCAAACCATAAAAACCTAGGCTCGGATGCCACTGTTGGGAACGTAGTAATTTCAAAAATTTCCTACGCACACGCAAGATCATGGTGATGCACAGCAACGAGGGGGAGAGTGTTGTCTACGTACCAACGCAGACCGACTGCGGAAGCGATCACACAACGTAGAGGAAGTAGTCGTACGTCTTCTTCCCGATCCGACCGATCCAAGCACCGTTACTCCGGCACCTTCGAGTTCTTAGCACACGTTCAGCTCGATGACGATCCTCGGGCTCCGATCCAGCAAAGCGTCGAGGAAGAGTTCCGTCAGCACGACGGCGTGGTGACGATCTTGATGTACTACCGACGCAGGGCTTCGCCTATGCACTACAACGGTATGATCGAGGTGGAATTTGGTGGCAGGGGGCACCGCACACGGCTAAGGAACGATCTCAAGGATCAACTTGTGTGTCTATGGGGTGCCCCCTGCCCCTGTATATAAAGGATGGAGGAGGAGGAGGCCGGCCAAGGCAAAGGTGCGGCCAGGAAAGGGAGTCATACTAGGACTCCAAGTCCTAGTAGGAGTCCACCAAGAGGGGAGGAAGGGAGAAGGAATAGGAGGAGAAGGAGAGGTGGCCGGCCCCCTTTTCCCTAGTCCAATTCGGACTAGAGGGGAGGGGGGGCGCAGCAGGCCTTTTCTCCTCTTCCCACTAAAGCCCATCAAGGCCCAATACTTCTCCCAGCGAATTCCCGTAACTCTCCGGTACTCCGAAAAATACCCGAATCACTCGGAACCTTTCCGAAGTCCGAATATAGTCGTCCAATATATCAATCTTTACGTCTCGACCATTTCGAGACTCCTCATCATGTCCCCGATCTCATCCGGGACTCCGAACTCCTTCGGTACATCAAAACTCATAATATAACTGTCATCGAAACCTTAAGCGTGCGGACCCTACGGTTCGAGAACAATGTAGACATGACCGAGACACGTCTCCGGTCAATAACCAATAGCGGGACCTGGATGCCCATATTGGCTCCTACATATTCTACGAAGATCTTTATCGGTCAGACCGCATAACAACATACGTTGTTCCCTTTGTCATCGGTATGTTACTTGCCCGAGATTCGATCGTCGGTATCCAATACCTAGTTCAATCTCGTTACCGGCAAGTCTCTTTACTCGTTCCGTAATACATCATCTCGCAACTAACTCATTAGTCACAATGCTTGCAAGGCTTATGTGATGTGTATTACCGAGAGGGCCCAGAGATACCTCTCCGACAATCGGAGTGACAAATCCTAATCTCGAAATACGCCAACCCAACATCTACCTTTGGAGACACCTATAGTACTCCTTTATAATCACCCAGTTACGTTGTGACGTTTGGTAGTACCCAAAGTGTTCCTCCGGTAAACGGGAGTTGCATAATCTCATAGTCATAGGAACATGTATAAGTCATGAAGAAAGCAATAGCAACATACTAAATGATCGGGTGCTAAGCTAATGGAATGGGTCATGTCAATCAGATCATTCAACTAATGATGTGACCTCGTTAATCAAATAACAACTCTTTTGTCTATGGTTAGGAAACATAACCATCTTTGATTAACGAGCTAGTCAAGTAGAGGCATACTAGTGACACTCTGTTTGTCTATGTATTCACACATGTATTATGTTTCCGGTTAATACAATTCTAGCTTGAATAATAAACATTTATCATGATATAAGGAAATAAATAATAACTTTATTATTGCCTCTAGGGCATATTTCCTTCAGAACCACTGCCACCTTTGCTCTTCTGCTGATACGGTTGACGTAACGGAGGAGGAGGAAGCCAATACTTCTGCTGCTTGGCCACTTGACTAGAGGAAGAGGGAGTAGCATCTCTGAGTCGCTTCTTGGAAGCATCACACCTCAACTGAGCAGCCTCTTGCTTCAGTGCCATGTTGTAGAACTCATCGTACCTCAACGGCTCAAAGAGATCAAGAGCAAGCTAAATTTCTTCTCTGAGACCACCCCTGAACTGGTATATAATGCTCTTCTCATCAGGTATGTCCTGCTTGGCAAAGCGGGCGAGCTTCTAGAACAACTTGTTGTAGTCATAGACAGACAAAGAGCCTTGCTTCAGGTTGCGGAATTCCTCACGTTTGCTTTCAGTCACACTCTGAGGGATGTGATGAGCTCGGAAATCTTGACGAAATTCATCCCAAGTGATCAGACGTCCACCTTTGGAATCCTTGTACTGCTGGAACCATTCTGCAGCTTGATCTTTGAGCTGGAAGGAAGCGAACTTGACGAAATCTTCAGGCCTAATGTTGTTGCATTCAAAATGCTTACACAGATCCACAGCCAATCGTCAGCATCGGTTGCCTCAACACAATTGCTGAACGTCTTCGGCCCATTAGCAAGGAACTGGTTCAGTGTAGCAAAGTGGTTCTAATTGTTGCCTTGATTCCCTTGATTGCCTTGATTTTGCTCTTGGAGGATTTGCATGATCAATTGTGTGTTTGCATTGGTTGTGGCCATCACATCTTGCCAAGCCTCCGGAGGAGGTGGAGGTGGTGGCGGATCTTGATTCTGGTTCTGACTGGTGCTCTTAGCGGGAGCCATCCTGAAGAGGTTGACCACCGTTAGCACATAGACAGATAAATGAAGCTGAATCCAACGGAATGAAAATTGCAACATAAAGTCTTCACATCCGAACAAAATGAACGAATGCACTTCTCTTGAAGTGGTCACATATCCCTAAATTGCGAAGCCACGTAGAATTAAGTAGGAGAAGTTAAACAACAAGGTACGGATCGAGAACGAATAATCGGTAAGAAATCCCAATCTCAAACCAATATTCGTGGAAGAAGGACTAGAGCTACCAGAATTCCCACCTATGAAACTCTCGAACCTTTCCGGTTATGCAATCAGGTGTTGGGGATACAGGGGAAGCATAATATCTCACCCAAACTAGCAAATCCTACATCCAGCTATATCCATCCTTCAACACATAACAAAGAAACCTTCGGAAACCATCTACCTCAACCTTCAAAAAGCATCCGTTATACAAGTTATGGCAATACTCCCGAACTCCCGCCCCAGTACTGGGTGGCGTCGAGGTTATCTGACCAACGAACTGCATAAAAGAGATTTTCGATGTCGGTGTACTAAACTCAGGTATTCCAGAACTGCAACAATAAAATTATGATGACAACACTTCAGAGGTCAACTCCCCGGGACACTTCCACTAAACCCCTCACAGGAGGCACCAAGACAATGTTCTCATCATAAAACCATCGAAACGATTCCAAGATACCCACGTGATCCTAATATTTTTTTAGTGAAATTTGAGAAGAGAAGAGTCAAAACTCTATGTCAGGATGCCTTACCAGAGCGATGAGGAGACTGGGAAGTAAAAAGAATTCCTAAACTCTTCGATATATAATTCCTAAATGACTCAAAACATTTTTATAGACACAACTCGGCCGCTAAAAACGATCAATCAGTGGGGGCTCCTAAGGTCAGGGAAGGCTCTGATACCAACTTGTAACACCCTTGATGTGACTATATCTCCCACGTGTCGAGGCACGACTTAGAGGCATAATCGCATTGAAGGCATATGTCGCAAGTCGGGTAATCATCACAAACATCCCATGTAATATAGATAATGAAAAGGGATAACATATTTGGCTTACACTCACCACGTCAATCAAGTACATAAATAACATACATCATCCAAACACTCATGGCCCGACTACGGCGCCAAAATAAAAGATAACCCAACAAGCGACAAGGTCCCGATCACCCCAACTGGGCACCACTACTGATCATCAGGAAAAGAAACATAGTAACGCTGAGAATCCTCGTTGTGACGCCCGGATAATCATGCTACAGTAATCCCACGCTAATCATGCCACGTCACCTCGGTTACTGTTGCTAATCTATCGTTAGGTCAAAAACCGGTCCAAAATTCAAATTCAAAGTTTGGTGAATAATAACAGTTTTCAAAAATTAAAACTAAAATGTTCGGTGATTGCAGAATAATTCATAAGTAATTATGGTGAAGAAACCATTTTCTTATAAAGTGTTTAAGTGCTCAAAAATGATTAAAATAGTGGCTTAAGCGATTATATAAAAGGCTTTTATAATTTCTAAAATATCAAACTAAATTATTTGAGTACCAAACTTTTTGTGGCGGGGGTATATTTACTTATACTAATTTAGAAACTAGTTTTGTATTTTATTTTAACTAAAATAATATGTAAAAAAATAATAAATTAAAAAAAAAGAAAAAAACAAAGAAAGCAGAAAACAAACACAACAACAAAAAAAAAGGAAACCCCCCTCCCCCTGGGCCGAATGGCCCAGCTAGCCATCAGGCCAAAAGGCCCAACCGGCCCACCCCCACTCCCCTTATCCATCCCCCCCACCTAACCCTAACCCACTCCCCAGTCGCCCCACACCCACTCTCCCTCTCCCCCGATCCAATCGGGATCGGGATAGGACGCTGCCCCACCGCTGCTCCCCAGAGGCCGCCACCGGCGCCGAGCACCGCCCCCTACTGCTCGACGCCACCCCGCCGTTCACCGGAGCCATCCCCGTCGCCATCCGCTTCGCATCCTCGTCCTCCCCTTCCTCTGCGCCTTCCCGTCGCCCCTGCCCAACTACCTCGTCGCCGGCGGCCCGCGCCGCGTCGGCCATCGGAGGAACCATGGAGCACCACCGGCTCCACCCGCGGGACGCCCGCGTCGTTCTCCTTCGTCCACATCCGTCGTCGCCCACCTCCACAACCTCCCTCTTGCGTGGATTCGGTCGGGGGCCATCGACGCCCCTGACGCCCTACGCCGACTCCGGACTACCCCGCCGGAGCCACCCCGCCACCCGTCATCGTTGGGACTGCCTCCCCGTCGCCTACTCGTCCCCATCCTCCTCCTCGCCGGACCACGTCATGCCTCGTCGCTCCCTCTTCCCACCAACGCTGGTGAGGCCCCGGGCCTTCCTCTCTCCGTCTCCCCGTGCCGTTCGACACACTTTGCCGCGCCCGCATCACTACGCTCGTCTGCCAGTGACCATGGCCGCGCGTGTGTCCAAGCGCCCGCTCGCTGCCAACCCCACGGTCGCCGTCCCAACTGGCGCCGACCGTCGTCGCCCCCGCGGCCAACTCCGGTGTCCCTCCGCGCCACGGCGGCCATCGACCGCGCCCCTCACCCCGGCCTCTGCTGCCCCGCTCCGATCCGTCGCCGTGGCCGACGCCCCACTGGGCGGCCACGGGCGCACGCCCACGCCCACTGCCCGTAGCGCCCGTTCGGGCCACCCCGCACCCAGCGCCCGTTAAGGCCCCTTGTGCCTATGACGCGTGGGGCCCCACCCCCAGAACGTTAAAAAAAAGAAAAGAATTTAAAAATAAAAATAAATAAAAGTAATAAAAAGAATAAAAATAATTAATTCAATGATTAATAATTAAATTAATTAATTAATTAAGTTAATTAATCATGTTTAATTAATCTAATTAACTAGTTAGTTTAATTAAATAGTCATTAGTTTAACTAAGACCTAATTAACCTAAACAGTGTATGACATGCGGGACCCACACGTCAGATTGACCCAGTCAACTCCCTGTTGACTGCTGACGTCATGCTGACGTCATGATGACGTCATCAGACACTATTCTGGATAAGGTTGGTTAAATTAATTAAATAAATCCTAAAATTGATTTAAACCTTTTAAAATTAATATAAAATAAACCGTAGCTCGGATCGAAAAACTTTGTACATGAAAGTTGCTCAGAACGAGGAGACGAATCCGGATACGCAGTCCGTTCGTCCGCCACACACCCCTAACCTATCGAACCCGCAACTTTCCCCCTCCGGCTCCTCTGCCCGAAATCACGAAACACCGGGAATACTTTCCCGGATGTATTCCCCCTTAACCGGTACCACCTCATACCACGTTAGGGCACGCCTAGCATCGTTACTTGTCATGTCATGCATCACTATGCATATGCTTGCTTAAATATTTATTGTTTCTCCCCCCTCTTCTCTCGATAGACACCGAGACCGACGCCGCTGCTACCCAGTACGACTACGGAGTTGACGACCCCTCTCTCTTGCCAGATCAACCAGGCAAGCCCCCCCCTTGATCACCAGATATCGCCTACTCTCCTCTATACTGCTTGCATTAGAGTAGTGTAGCATGATACTGCTTTCCGTTATTCCTATCCTGATGCATAGCCTGTCCTTGTTATTACTGTTGTTACCTTTACCTGCAATCCTACATGCCTAGTATAGGATGCTAGTGTTCCATCAGTGGCCCTACACTCTTGTCCGTCTGCCATGCTATACTACTGGGCCGTGATCACTTCGGGAGGTGATCACGGGCATAGGTTATATACTTTACACTGTTACTTTACATGTGGTACTGTTCGGAGATGGGGGCTGAAGGGGCAGGTGGCTCCATCCCGGTAGAGGTGGGCCTGGGTTCCCGACGGCCCCCGACTGTTACTTGAGGCGGAGCGACAGGGCAGGTTGAGACCACCTAGGAGAGGGGTGGGCCTGGCCCTGGTCGGCGTTCGCGGATACTTAACACGCTTAACGAGATCTGGGTATTTGATCTGAGTCTGGCCATTTGGTCTATACGCACTAACCATCTACGTGGGAGTAGTTATGGGTATCCCGGCGTCGTGGTATCAGCCGAAGCCTTCTTGACGTCAGCGACGGAGCGGCGCGCGCTGGATTGGACTGGAACGCCACTAGGCTAGGTCTGCTTCCGGCCGCCCTCGCAACGTGCAGGTGTGCTAAGGGCGATGGGCCCAGACCCCTGGGCGCTTAGGTTTAGACCGGCGTGCTGACCTCTCTGTTGGTCTAGGTGGGGCTACGACGTGTTGATCTTCCGAGGCCAGGCATGACCCAGGAAAGTGTGTCCGGCCAAATGGGATCGAGCGTGTTGGGGTATGTGGTGCACCCCTGCAGGGAAGTTTATCTATTCGAATAGCCGTGTCCCTCGGTAAAAGGACGACCCGGAGTTGTACCTTGACCTTATGACAACTAGAACCGGATACTTAATAAAACACACCCTTCCAAGTGCCAGATACAACCGGTGGTCGCTCTCTCACAGGGCGACGAGGAGAGGATCATCGGGTAGGATTATGCTATACGATGCTACTTGGAGGACTTCAGTCTACTCTCTTCTACATGTTGCAAGACGGAGGCTGCCAGAAGCGTAGTCTTCGAAAGGATTAGTTATCCCCCTCTTATTCTGGCTTTCTGCAGTTCAGTCCACATATGATACCCTTACTCCATTTGATACCCATGCATATGTAGAGTAGCTCCTTGCTTGCGAGTACTTTGGATGAGTACTCACGGTTGCTTTCTCCCCCCTTTTCCCCCTTTCCTTTCTTTCTGGTTGTCGCAACCAGATGTTGGAGCCCAGGAGCCAGACGCCACCGTCGACGACGACCCCTACACCGGAGGTGCCTACTACTACGTGCTGCCCGCTGACGACGACCAGGAGTAGTTTAGGAGGATCCCAGGCAGGAGGCCTGCGCCTCTTTCGATCTGTATCCTAGTTTGTGCTAGCCTTCTTAAGGCAAACTTGTTTAACTTATGTCTGTACTCAGATATTGTTGCTTCCGCTAACTCGTCTATGATCGAGCTCTTGTATTCGAGCCCTCGAGGCCCCTGGCTTGTAATATGATGCTTGTATGACTTTTTTTATTTGTAGAGTTGTGTTGTGATATCTTCCCGTGAGTCCCTGATCTTGATCGTACACATTTGCGTGCATGATTATTGTACGATTGAATCGGGGGCGTCACAAGTTGGTATCAGAGCCGACTGCCTGTAGGAATCCCCCTTCCACACTCCTTGGCCGAAGTCGAGTCTAGACATTACAAAACTTTTACTAACATGGTTGTGCGGCTTACGGGCCCACGTCGCCATTTGGGTGGTATGAGGATCTTTTATTCCTCGCGTTTACTCTAGGACCCTGATCTCTCTTCTATTCGGGTTAAATGGTTTTGTTAACTCTGACTCTAGTATCTCGTAAATACTTTCTCCCGGAGAGCCCCTTCATTCCAGATGATGGCCTGCTTCACCGGAAGATTCCGAAGATACTCTTTGCTATTCCTCTCGAGACTTTGTGCCCATCACTTTTGCTATTCCCGACCACCGATAAATCCTTATGGATAACTACTTACACTTGCCATTCATACGGTCATCCCCCATTGATATTGTTATTACAAGATACCCCGAAGTCTTCTCTATTGTTCCGAAAATACTTTGTGCCTACTGCCTAGCAGTTCCTTGCCACATGAATACCCCTTCAATTAAACCCTCGCACTTGTCGAGTATCCACTCATCCCCAGTTGTTCATGTGTTTCACAATGGTCTTCGAAATACTATTCGATCCTCCAAAAATCCTTAGTAGCTTATTGCTCTGCGATACTTGCCTGCTTGCATTATGGATGCTTTCCATATGTCTGGCAATGTTCGTTAGTATCCGTAGGCATCGTCTTTTTGATCCTATTGATTCGACATGAGTGCGAATGCACACAATCATCAGTTGATCCTTTTAAATTATCTTTCCGGCTCAGACGTTATTTTAAAACATGAGCTGGATCTCGACCAATCAAATTGCTGTCAATTGTACCCTTAAGGCTATTCAACTTATCCATCCCTGATCAGAGCATTGCTTCTGATCCCTTGTCTTGGAATTGATAATTCTTTGCATTTGAGCCTTGAATTAGTCAGTTGTTTCTAAAGTCTGATCTCCTCGCATTATTTCTCCCTCTGGTTGAGTACCGATGCTCACACCAGATCCCTTGAGGACCACCAGATCATTTGCGGGATTTTATCCCACAACGTCCTTCATATACAATAAGTCTGTGAGCCTTTCCTCGGATACATAATACCTTTGGTAAATTGTATCCTCTGCTTTCTCAAACATGCTCTACTATCGAGCTGGTGTTATTTATTCTTGAAATTTGTGGTATATACTCCTAAGATGCCCTGATGGGTTGAACATATGCCTTCTCTAAACTGTGTGAACTCGAAAGTTTTCACGAGTCATACTCTTCTGGTATTTTGCTAGATAAAATTTCTATACTACAGCTTCATCAAAAGCGAGAAGTAAAATGAAAGGTTATGCATGGAAGAATTGGGAGTCGACCTTGAGCCTTTGCGTTCATGCCCTTGGACCCGATGTGAAACTTATCATCGAAGCTTCTTGTAAATGATATTAGTTCCCTTGGTATAAGTTCATCTTATATCTGGGATCCAGCCTTTTACAATCATGGTTCCGACCATGTTCTATTTTAAATACCATTTTCGATGCAAGTGTAAGCACTTGTCTCATGTGGATCAATACCTCGGTCCAACCTCTACTTTGATCCGTCTTCGAGTATTACCCCCCTGGTATCTCGAGATTATCTTGAAACTGCATAACTTCTTATGAGTTCTTCATCAAGTACTACATTCTCACTGATTACAGTTTTCATGGGCTCTGAGTTATTAAACACTCAAAGACACCGATAACTGAACCGAGTCTGCCCTACGGTTCAGCAACTCTTGATAATCTTCTTTAAGTCCGAGTTTGTACTCGATCATGTCATTCCTAGCCTGATCGGCTATATCATTATCGTGCTAAATTTTAACTGTGCTACCTGGTCCTTAATCCCGGAGCACAACTTTCGATGATGAGCTAAGTTTACGTCGATCTTCCTCGTCATATCAATTCACCTTGAACAACAAGCTTGATTTCAAGTTTGTGCCCTACCCATGGTTCCAATAACCTTCCGCTTCATCATTCCTTTGATTTGATGTTGTCACTGATTGATTACATCTTGAAATCTCTCGACCAATGTGCCGTGAAGATCATCAACCTTATGAGATCTTCCTGGATATCAATTGAATTCATGATGAGAAATACCATCCTTGCCCCCGATGAATTGTATTATCATCGGCCACTTTATTGCCTTCCCTCCAACACAAACTTATTCGTGTTTTGAGTTATACCTTGAGACCCTTGCTATACAGCATTTGTTCTTCTTTACCTTGGAATGTTACTACCATTTATGTCAAGAATGTCGTGATAATTTTACCACCTCTTGAGAATTCTTGATATAGTAATATCTCTCGCCTTTTGCGTTCATCTCTTGGTCTCCGTATTGTTTCTAACCGGAATACCGACTAATGGTCTGTGTTGTGCAAATTCTAAACTTCTAGCAACCCTATTGCTTGAAGTTATTGGTCTACAGTTTCATTCTAAGTCTATTGATTATTGAATCATCATTCAAACATTGATCGTGCTACCTAGTCCAGATTCCTGGTTGCACCCTTCTATCATTGTTCAGTTGTGTATGTTTCCCTCGAGCATACATCATTATGACATTTGATCCGACAAATGATATTTCCGTGTTCACATAATTGTGGAAATCAATCCTTTGGAAATCGCGATGATTTGTTGCTGAGCCTATCAGCCACCTCCTCATCCTCTCCTTGGTTTACTGATGAACTCTTGTTTCGGAACTCGCTTCCATAGTTCATTTCCCGAGAATTCTACAATGTCATCTCGTCAAATTGAGCCGCACCTTTTCTTCTCAGGCATCCTAAGTCTGAGGTATCGTGACACCAATCAGATCTGAATCTTGGTCAGATATGATGGTTGGAACTTATTTCCAAGAGTTATAATGTTGGTCTTTATATATGACCCGGTAAGGTTATGTCAGGCCTAGCACACCTGGCCGGAGGACCTATTGTTGTAGTATCCTTTTTAGCAAGTTTAGCCATTCTTCCGTGAGGGAATTGTAAGACTTATTTCACAAGTTATTCCTGATGGATCCTTTGTGTTTCCAAAATCTGACCTTTGCTTGAATACCATGTCAATGCTTCTTGAAGCATGTTTGTGGTACTCCGATTTTCAATAAGAGCATTGAAAGCGCAGTGCTAAGTTTTCTTTAACCATTATCCAAACACCGCTGTATGGGTACAGTCATGAAATTTCTCTCCCCTTACTTAAAGGGTTTTCTACATGATATCCTGCCACGGATATCATGCTCTGTTTGTCCTTGGGAAGGATATACCCCTGAAATATGTGTTTAAACACATTTTCCTTTCCATTCTTCTGTTAAATCTGATAATCACATTTTCCTTTCCATTGTTCTGTTTAACCTTCTTGAGGTTTATATTGATCTAAGCAGTAATACGTCACTGCTTTTATAAGCACCTCGGCGTACAACTCTGTCAGTAAGACCCTGTTACTATTGTTGTTGACATTCCGGTAACCGCCGATGAACGAGAACTTTGCCTATTGGTCCGCCTCGTTTCAACGAGCGGGAAAATGGTTCTCTTCGTCCCTCGCCCTTGGTACCGATGCTGTTGCCGACATAACTGACATGGTACTCTCTGACATGCCTTGCTATCATGACTAAGCAAGATGTCACCACTCCTCCTACTTTTAACCCACATGGTGGGCCCATAACCCACAGGTCCCAGGATCGAAACCTGACTCTCCTGTACACCCTGTTGTCAAAGTTATTCCTCGTGCTTGACTTTGTATGTAATTCATGGGCCTCCTGCCTGTTGATCTATTCTGGTATAAGACGCAATACTTATTCCCGTTGCTCTGAACCCCATTCACACTCTGTTTTAGGCAATGAACGATTGCCTATCCGCTTGAAACTTCTTATTGCACCGTCTCACCTTGCTCTCGATGTGTTTCATTTTTTCGACTCGAGAGATACTCATATGTTCATACTTGGGAAACCCCCAGAAGATTTTTTTCACTTATAACATCCTATCGTTGTAGAGTTACCCCTTACCTATTCGTAAGTACGATGGAGATCCCGAAGAAAGGATGACAAATTGATCATGGTGACTTGAAGCAGTGAAATGAAGACATCAACGAAAGGGATCAACCTCTTCGAAAGGGCAGCCAAGACCGAGAAGACTCGTTAGGTTTTTCGCTACCAACACCTTCGCCCCTTACTCCACCGCTTAAATCTCGGGACGAGATTTCTTGTAGTGGAGGAGAATTGTGACGCTCGGATAATCATGCTACAGTAATCCCACGCTAATCATGCCACGTCACCTCGGTTACTGTTGCTAATCTATCGTTAGGTCAAAAACCGGTCCAAAATTCAAATTCAAAGTTTGGTGAATAATAACAGTTTTCAAAAATTAAAACTAAAATGTTTGGTGATTGCAGAATAATTCATAAGTAATTATGGTGAAGAAACCATTTTCTTATAAAGTGTTTAAGTGCTCAAAAATGATTAAAACAGTGGCTTAAGCGATTATATAAAAGGCTTTTATAATTTCTAAAATATCAAACTAAATTATTTGAGTACCAAACTTTTTGTGGCGGGGGTATATTTACTTATACTAATTTAGAAACTAGTTTTGTATTTTATTTTAACTAAAATAATATGTAAAAAAAATAATAAATTAAAAAAAAAGAAAAAAAAACAAAGAAAGCAGAAAACAAACACAACAACAAAAAAAAGGAAACCCCTCTCCCCCTGGGCCGAATGGCCCAGCTAGCCATCAGGCCAAAAGGCCCAACCGGCCCACCCCCACTCCCCTTATCCATCCCCCCCACCTAACCCTAACCCACTCCCCCAGTCGCCCCACACCCACTCTCCCTCTCCCCCGATCCAATCGGGATCGGGATAGGACGCTGCCCCGGCGCTGCTCCCCAGAGGCCGCCACCGGCGCCGAGCACCGCCCCCTACTGCTCGACGCCACCCCGCCGTTCACCGGAGCCATCCCCGTCGCCATCCGCTTCGCATCCTCGTCCTCCCCTTCCTCTGCGCCTTCCCGTCGCCCCTGCCCAACTACCTCGTCGCCGGCGGCCCGCGCCGCGTCGGCCATCGGAGGAACCATGGAGCACCACCGGCTCCACCCGCGGGACGCCCGCGTCGTTCTCCTTCGTCCACATCCGTCATCGCCCACCTCCACAACCTCCCTCTTGCGTGGATTCGGTCGGGGGCCATCGACGCCCCTGACGCCCTACGCCGACTCCGGACTACCCCGCCGGAGCCACCCCGCCACCCGTCATCGTCGGGACTGCCTCCCCGTCGTCCTCTCCGTCGCCTACTCGTCCCCATCCTCCTCCTCGCCGGACCACGTCATGCCTCGTCGCTCCCTCTTCCCACCAACGCTGGTGAGGCCCCGGGCCTTCCTCTCTCCGTCTCCCCGTGCCGTTCGACACACTTTGCCGCGCCCGCATCACTACGCTCGTCTGCCAGTGACCATGGCCGCGCGCGTGTCCAAGCGCCCGCTCGCTGCCAACCCCGCGGTCGCCGTCCCAACTGGCGCCGACCGTCGTCGCCCCCGCGGCCAACTCCGGTGTCCCTCCGCGCCACGGCGGCCATCGACCGCGCCCCTCACCCCGGCCTCTGCTGCCCCGCTCCGATCCGTCGCCGTGGCCAACGCCCCACTGGGCGGCCACGGGCGCATGCCCACGCCCACTGCCCGTAGCGCCCGTTCGGGCCACCCCGCACCCAGCGCCCGTTAAGGCCCCTTGTGCCTATGACGCGCGGGGCCCCACCCCCAGAACGTTAAAAAAAAGAAAAGAATTTAAAAATAAAAATAAATAAAAGTAATAAAAAGAATAAAAATAATTAATTCAATGATTAATAATTAAATTAATTAATTAATTAAGTTAATTAATCATGTTTAATTAATCTAATTAACTAGTTAGTTTAATTAAATAGTCATTAGTTTAACTAAGACCTAATTAACCTAAACAGTGTATGACATGCGGGACCCACACGTCAGATTGACCCAGTCAACTCCCTGTTGACTGCTGACGTCATGCTGACGTCATGATGACGTCATCAGACACTATTCTGGATAAGGTTGGTTAAATTAATTAAATAAATCCTAAAATTGATTTAAACCTTTTAAAATTAATATAAAATAAACCGTAGCTCGGATCGAAAAACTTTGTACATGAAAGTTGCTCAGAACGAGGAGACGAATCCGGATACGCAGTCCGTTCGTCCGCCACACACCCCTAACCTATCGAACCCGCAACTTTCCCCCTCCGGCTCCTCTGCCCGAAATCACGAAACACCGGGAATACTTTCCCGGATGTATTCCCCCTTAACCGGTACCACCTCATACCACGTTAGGGCACGCCTAGCATCGTTACTTGTCATGTCATGCATCACTATGCATATGCTTGCTTAAATATTTATTGTTTCTCCCCCCTCTTCTCTCGATAGACACCGAGACCGACGCCGCTGCTACCCAGTACGACTACGGAGTTGACGACCCCTCTCTCTTGCCAGATCAACCAGGCAAGCCCCCCCCCTTGATCACCAGATATCGCCTACTCTCCTCTATACTGCTTGCATTAGAGTAGTGTAGCATGATACTGCTTTCCGTTATTCCTATCCTGATGCATAGCCTGTCCTTGTTATTACTGTTGTTACCTTTACCTGCAATCCTACATGCCTAGTATAGGATGCTAGTGTTCCATCAGTGGCCCTACACTCTTGTCCGTCTGCCATGCTATACTACTGGGCCGTGATCACTTCGGGAGGTGATCACGGGCATAGGTTATATACTTTACACTGTTACTTTACATGTGGTACTGTTCGGAGATGGGGGATGAAGGGGCAGGTGGCTCCATCCCGGTAGAGGTGGGCCTGGGTTCCCGACGGCCCCCGACTGTTACTTGAGGCGGAGCGACAGGGCAGGTTGAGACCACCTAGGAGAGGGGTGGGCCTGGCCCTGGTCGGCGTTCGCGGATACTTAACACGCTTAACGAGATCTGGGTATTTGATCTGAGTCTGGCCATTTGGTCTATACGCACTAACCATCTACGTGGGAGTAGTTATGGGTATCCCGGCGTCGTGGTATCTGCCGAAGCCTTCTTGACGTCAGCGACGGAGCGGCGCGCGCTGGATTGGACTGGAACGCCACTAGGCTAGGTCTGCTTCCGGCCGCCCTCGCAACGTGCAGGTGTGCTAAGGGCGATGGGCCCAGACCCCTGGGCGCTTAGGTTTAGACCGGCGTGCTGACCTCTCTGTTGGTCTAGGTGGGGCTACGACGTGTTGATCTTCCGAGGCCGGGCATGACCCAGGAAAGTGTGTCCGGCCAAATGGGATCGAGCGTGTTGGGGTATGTGGTGCACCCCTGCAGGGAAGTTTATCTATTCGAATAGCCGTGTCCCTCGGTAAAAGGACGACCCGGAGTTGTACCTTGACCTTATGACAACTAGAACCGGATACTTAATAAAACACACCCTTCCAAGTGCCAGATACAACCGGTGGTCGCTCTCTCACAGGGCGACGAGGAGAGGATCATCGGGTAGGATTATGCTATACGATGCTACTTGGAGGACTTCAGTCTACTCTCTTCTACATGTTGCAAGACGGAGGCTGCCAGAAGCGTAGTCTTCGAAAGGATTAGTTATCCCCCTCTTATTCTGGCTTTCTGCAGTTCAGTCCACATATGATACCCTTACTCCATTTGATACCCATGCATATGTAGAGTAGCTCCTTGCTTGCGAGTACTTTGGATGAGTACTCACGGTTGCTTTCTCCCCCCTTTTCCCCCTTTCCTTTCTTTCTGGTTGTCGCAACCAGATGTTGGAGCCCAGGAGCCAGACGCCACCGTCGACAACGACCCCTACACCGGAGGTGCCTACTACTACGTGCTGCCCGCTGACGACGACCAGGAGTAGTTTAGGAGGATCCCAGGCAGGAGGCCTGCGCCTCTTTCGATCTGTATCCCAGTTTGTGCTAGCCTTCTTAAGGCAAACTTGTTTAACTTATGTCTGTACTCAGATATTGTTGCTTCCGCTGACTCGTCTATGATCGAGCTCTTGTATTCGAGCCCTCGAGGCCCCTGGCTTGTAATATGATGCTTGTATGACTTTTTTTTATTTGTAGAGTTGTGTTGTGATATCTTCCCGTGAGTCCCTGATCTTGATCGTACACATTTGCGTGCATGATTATTGTACGATTGAATCGGGGGCGTCACACTCGTCATACTCCCACTTGAGCTCAAGCGCGCCATCTGGAGTTGTGTCATCTGTCCCTGCATCTGGTCTAATAGTAATCTGTGAGCCATAGGGACTCAGCAATCTCGCACCCTCGCGATCAAGACTATTTAAGCTTAATAGGTAGGATAGGGTAAGTATATGTGGAGCGGCAGCAAGCGACTAGCATATATGGTGGCTAACTTATTCGCAAAAGAGAGCGAGAAGAGGAGGCAAAGCGCGAGCGAGAAACTAGAGAGGAACCTGCGCAGACATTACTCCAACACCGTGTCCACTTCCCGGACTCCGCCGAGAAGAGGCCATCACGGTAACACACACGGTTGATTCATTTTAATTAAGTTATGTTCAAGTTATCTACAACCGGACATTAACAAATTCCCATCTGCCCATAACCGTGGGAACGGCTTTCGAAAGTTCAATCCCTGCAGGGGCGTCCCAACTTAGCCCATAACAAGCTCTCACGGTCAACGAAGGAATAGACCTCCACCCGAGACATTCCGATCAGACTCAGTATCCCGGTACAACAAGACATTTCGACAGGTTAAAACAAGACCAGCAACACCGCCTGAATGTGCCAACAAATCCCGATAGGAGCTGCACATATCTCGTTCTCAGGGCACACTCAGATGAGCCAGACGTCGGGTAGGCCAGCCCAGAGTTTCCCCTGGTAGCCCTGGACATCGCTCGGTTGGACCAACACTCAGAGGAGCACTGGCCCAGGGGGGTTAAAAGAAGATGACCCTCGGGCTCCGGAAACCCAAGGGAAAAAGAGGCTAGGTGGCAAATGGTAAAACCAATGTTGGGCATTGCTGGAAAAGCTTTAATCAAGGCGATCTATCAAGGGGTTCCCATTATAACCCAACCGCGTAAGGAACACAAAATCCGGGAACATAACACCGATATGATGGAAACTAGGACAGCAAGAGTGGAACAAAACACTAGGCGAGAGGCTGAGCCTTCCACCCTTAACCAAGTATATAGATGCATTAAGATAACATGGCAATATAATGATATCCCAACAAGTAAGTAAGTATTCCAACAAGGAACGGCTCCAATCTTCACCTGCAACGAGCAATGCTATAAGAGGGGGCTGAGCAAAGCGGTAACATAGCCAATCAACGGTTTGCTAGGACAATGGTGGGTTAGAGGCTGAACATGGCATTTTGGGAGGCTGACAAGCAAATGGTAGGCATCGTAGCATTGGCATAGCAAAAGAGCGAGCAAACTAGCATAGCAAAGATAGTAGTGATTTCGAGGGTATGATCATCTTGCCTGCAAAGTTGTCAGAGTTGACTCGATCCTTGAAAGCAAACTCAACAGGCTCCTCATTAGCGAACTCATCTCCCGGCTCTACCCAAACAAGACAAACAAGCAACAAGGATACAATAAACCACGTGCATACTCAAACAACACGATGCAAAGATGATATGCTATGCGGGATGCATATGCAAGATATGACAGGAAATGCATGAACCTGGCCTCAACTTGGAAAACCAAGTGTGGCACTGGAAAGATGGGATGAAATCGCTTGAAAACAATATAAAGAACGTCGGAATCGGAGGTACGGTTTGGAAATGGCAAGCGATTCAAAAATGACACCGGTCTGCGATTTACAGCAAGTAGGCATCTAAATGCAATGAGATGAACACGCTACAGCACTCAAACATGGCATCAAAATACATGGCAGGGAAGCATTCAAGATGCTTAACAAAAGTCTAGCACTGAGCTACGGCCAATTCATCCATTAAGAGGTTCAAACAAGCATGGCAAAAACGCAAATGGTAAAACAGATCTCAGACTTAGTGAAATTAACACTTGTCTGGAATTTCAGATCATGAAGCCCTCTTCGGAGCAACAAAACAACATGCTACAGGACCTGAACATGACAAATAAAGGCATGGCATAGAGCTACTCAACAAGCTTAACAAAAGTCCCTTAGTGACCTTGAGCCAAAAGGGATCACAAAATATACTAACAAGCACACGAACATAGCTAAAACATAATCAGTTTTCAGACTTAGTGAAAAGTGGGACATGCTGAAACATATCTCACGAAGGCATGTTAACGAGCTCGATGCACTCACTACGGAGTAGGTCATGGCAAGGCAAGCATACATCCATTAAGAAGGCACAAAATTCCAGCTAGACATGGCAAGAACAATGGCATAGCATGCATGGATCAACTACAATAACATCGGCAAAATTGCAAACAAGTTGACGATCTGCCCAGATTCACAATGAAGCAAAAGTAGAGCTCGATTGACTCAAGCTAGGGTGCTACATATATGCAAACAAATACATGGATGGATAGAGAACTACAATATTAACAAAACTCCTTTACTGATCATCCTCAAAAGAGGCACGGATCACTAGCAAACAACATGAACATATGGCATCATGAACTAAATAATCCCAGGACTTAGTGAAAACACTAAGTCCCTGAAAACAGATTTACCGGGTGCCTCTCTTTGCAAGCTTGCACTAAGCACCTCACACATCACAAAAATACATGGTTTGCACCTCTGGAAAGATGACAAAACCCTTAACAAAACATATGAAGGACTCATAGGCATATCATGCACAAAATAATCATGATAAAAATGACAAAAGTCTAAGATGAACTAGCAGATCTGACAATTAACTCACGAAGCCCTCTTCTAACAGCATTTCGGGCATCAAGATGAACACAAATGAAAATGATGCAATGGAATGAAATGATGTACTCATCGAGGCGAACATTTTGATATGCTATATGTACAAATCGGAGCTACGGATGCGGAGATATGGCAGGTCAAAGTATGCACAAAATTAGGGTTCGGAGGGGAAAAGTCAACCCGCGGATCTCAGATCCGGATCGGATCCGGGCAGTTACTGTAGCAGGGCGCGGTTCCCGAGGATCGCCGGCCGGACTTGGGGCTCGCCGGAGTCCGTCGGTGGCCGGAGTAGGTGGGGAGGCGCCGCGGTGGTGGCCGGGCGGCGAGAGCCGGCGTCGAGGAGAGGCGGTGGCCTCGGATAGCGGAACGGCGCGGCGGGGCGTTGCCGGACCGGGGAGGTGGCGCCGGACGGCGATGTCGGCCACGGCGACGCGGTGGCCCGGCGACGAGGAAGGAGGCGGGGCTGGTGCGAAGCGGCGGCGGGCGGCGATGCGGGCCGCGGGGGCCGGCCTCGGGCTCCCGGGCCGCGGCGGCGGGGACAGGCGAGCGCCACATGGCGGGTGGCGGTAGGCGGCGGCGGAATTCGGACGTTGTTCGGCTCCGTCCGGACACGTCCGGTGGCGGCGGAGGTGG
The DNA here is from genome assembly GCA_034509565.1 of Triticum monococcum. Classification (NCBI taxonomy): domain Eukaryota; kingdom Viridiplantae; phylum Streptophyta; class Magnoliopsida; order Poales; family Poaceae; genus Triticum; species Triticum monococcum. The sequence goes on along the minus strand of CM067845.1, from coordinate 86,058,463 downwards.
ATTTTTTTAGGGTTTCGGGGAGAGAGGGGATCCGAATTTCGGGGGGACCTATTTATAGGCATAGAGGGAGCTAGGAGGATCCAAATGAGGTGCGGTTTTCGGCCACGCAATCGTGATCGAACGCTCTAGGTGATGGAGCAGAGTTAGGTGGGTTTTGGGCCAAATTGGAGGGGTGTTGGGCTGCAACACACACGAGGCCTTTTCGGTCCCTCGGTTAACCGTTGGAGCATCAAACGAAGTCCAAATGGTACGAAACTTGACAGGCGGTCTACCGGTAGTAAACCAAGGCCGCATGACAAGTCTCGGTCCAATCCGGAAATGTTTAATCCCCAAACACGAAAGAAAGCGAGAAATGACCACCGGAGGAGAACGAAGCACCGGAATGCAAAACGGACAACGGGAAAAATGCTCGAATGCATGAGATGAAAACGTATGCAAATGCAATGCACATGATGACATGATATGAGATGCATGACAACGATAACAACACACGGAGACAAAAACCCGAACCCGAGAAAATAAATTAACTTAAAGCCGGAAACGGCAAGAGTTGGATTACAAATTGGGAAAGTTATATCTGGGGTGTTACAATTATTTTCTCAAAATTAACGACGACACACTATCCCGTTGTTACAAAATAACAATGGGAAAAAGTATGTGGTCATTACACTTTTAACGACGGAGCCTATTACGACCACAAAATTGTGGTCGTTAATGACTTTCAACGACCACATTCTAACTTTTAACAGCCACATACCCCGTCGTTAAAAATCATTTTCCTACTAGTGTGGGGACGCGGGAGGTGGCCGGCGGGGTCGGCGAGCGGCGCGGCGCTCGTCGTTGGTGGAGGCAGCATGCGGCGGCCGGTGCATGACGGCGAACAGCGGGGAGGCTCGGCGGAGGTGCGGCGAAAGGCGGCCGGCTCAGGCAGCGCCCGCGGCGACCGAGGGGTGGCGGAGCGGATCGGGGCCCGGGCGGCCTGCCCTGGGCCCGGCGGCCCGCGGGAGGTGGGAGGCGCGCGGTGGGACAGGTGGCGCTGTCCGGTAGGCTGAGGCGGCGGAGGCGATGACGTGCACGCTCCGATTGGCTGGAGTGATGTGGCCGGCGAGATGGACGCGTCCGCCGGCAGGCGGACATGTCCGGCGGCGCAGAGGGAGTTGGATCTAGGGTTGGACTGCGTGAAAAATTCGGGGAGAGCCACATATTTATAGGTAGAGGGAGCTAGGAGAGTCCAAATGAGGTGCGGTTTTCGGCCACGCGATCCTGATCGAACGACCGAGATGATGGAGGAGGTTTAGGTGGGTTTTGGGCCACTTTGGAGAGGTGTTGGGCTGCAACACACACGAGGTCTTTTCGGTCCCTCGGTTAACCGTTGGAGTATCAAACGAAGTCCGAATGGCATGAAACTTGACAGGCGGTCTACGGGTAGTAAATCAAGGCCGCATGACAAGTCTCGGTCCAATCCGAACACGTTTAACGCCCGCACACGAAAAGAGGTAGAAAGGGACACCGGATGACATAGGAGCGCCGGATTACAAAACGGACAACTGCGAAAATGCTCAGATGCATGAGATGAACATGTATGCAAATGAAATGCACATGATGACATGATATGCAAAGCATGACATGCAAGCAATGACATGGCAACAACAGGGAATAACTGGAAGACACCTAGCACATCGGTCTCGGGGTGCTACAATACTCCACCACTACGAGAGGATCTCGTCCCGAGATCTAGATGGCACCGGAGGGAAAACGGAAGAGAAAGAGAAGAGGTAAAACTAAGTTACTCCTTTGACAAACGAGTGAAACCAAAGAACCTTGAAAAGATTAAGCCATTTCGAGAAAAGAATACAGCGGAGATAAATGAAGTTGAAAGCACTCCATTAGCAAAGAGGAACAAGGAGGAACAACTTTGGGCAGCACTCCGGTAGAGAAAGGATGCAAGGCTTGATAAGGCGAAAAGAACTTGAGCAAAAATGACAGAACACTCCGGTTAAATGGATAAGCAAAAGAAAGAAGCATGATCTTGACAAAACAAAATGATGGGTTGAAAAGAGCAACATCGCAATGCCTCCGGAAGAGAAAAATAGAAGATAGATCATTGAGATAAAAGAATGTAGAAGAAAATGCCAACTTCTGTCACAAAAGAGCTTGAAAAGGTATCCTTAGGATAAGGGTCGAACGGAGTTGTTAGAACACCAACAATGAAGAGAATACGCTTGATATGGTCTTATGGAATACATCTCAAATTATGAGGTGACAACCTGTCACTAACAAAACCAAAGATGAATCAATTAAAGCTCTTTATGTTTCTATGGATGAAAGTAAGAAAAGAACGCTATGCTTAGAGCTAAAAGAGAATTCTTAGAAAAAGCGTTTTCTAGTGATTTATTTCGCAAAAGTGACGAAGATCTTAAAATGATTTGTGTTTCTTCTATTGATTCCTTGTTTAGTAAAGTTAATGAAAAAGGGACTGGAGAATAGTCAAATTTAGGTAGAAGGCGTCCCAATATTTTGGAGGGTGAAAATCTTGTTCAAAAAATTGATGAAAGTGGGTTTGAAGAGGTCAAAACTTTAGCTAGTGATGTGCCCACTCTTTTCGATTACAAAGACTTTAATTATGATAGTTGCTCTTTGATTGATTGTATTTCTTTGTTGGGATCCATGATAAATTCACCCCATGCTTATGAACAAAATAAATCTTTTACTAAACATATTGTTGATGCTATGATGAAAGCTCTTGTAGAAAAATTGGAATTAGAAGTTTCAATTCCTAGAAAATTCCATGTTGAATGGGAACCTACTATCAAAGTCAAGATTAAAAATTATGAGTGCTTTGCTTTGTGTGACTTGGGTGCTAGTGTTTCTACAATTCCGAAATCTTTATGTGATGTGCTTGGTCTTACCGTTCTTGAATCATGCTCTTTAAATTTGCACTTGGCGGATTCTACTATTAAAAAGCCTATGGGAAGAATTAATGATGTTCTTATTCTGGCGAATAGGAATTATGTGCCCATAGATTTTATTGTTCTTGATATTGATTGCAATCCGTCTTGTCCAATTATACTTGGTACACCGTTTTTAGGCACTATCGGTGCCGTGATTGATATGAAAGAAGGCAATATTAAGTTCCAATTTCCTTTGAGGAAAGGTATGGAACAATTTCCTAGAACTAGAATTAAGCCACCCTATGAATCAATCATGAGGGCATCTTATGGATCTCGAGCCAAAGATGACAAAACTTAGATCCTTGCTTTATGCCTAACTAAGGGCATAAAACTATAGCGCTTGTTGGGAGGCAACCCAATGAATAAAAATTATTTTTGCTTTTTGCTTCCTATTCTTGTGTGTTAGCTCAATTATGCGACTGTTATGATTGTGTTATTTATGTTTTAATTACTGTTTGTGCCAAGTAAAGCCTTTAGGAACTTCTTGGGTGATAGTTGTTTGATCTTGCTGAAAAAACAGAAACTTTTACGCTCACAAAATTAGTTTTCATTTTTACCAGAGACTGATAAAATAACCATTCCACTTGCAGTAGATCAATATACAAATTTATTAGGCCATCCTAATTTCAGAATTTTTGGAGTTACAGAAGTATTCGAAATAGTCAGATTGCTACAGACTATTCTGTTTTGACAGATTATATTTTCTTTGTGTTGTGTGATTATTTTGATGGCTCTGTGGTTTTCTTGGATGAGTTTTTGCCATAGAAAAGTTGGAATATAGTAGATATAATACAACAACAAAATATGAATTGGTTTGATACATCACTTATAGTAGTGGTTTATTATTCTTATACTAACGGATCTCATGAAGGTTTTGTTGAGTTTTGTGTGATTGAAGTTTTCAAGTTTTGGGTTATCTTACGATGGATGAAGGAAGTATGGAAGAGCCTAAGTTTGGGGATGCCCCAACATCCCAAGCTATTATCCAAAAATGAGCAACCAACTAAGCTTGGGGATGCCCCCGAGTGGCATCCCCGCTTTCTTCCAACAACTATCAGTATTTTACTCGAGACTATATTTTTATTCGTCACATGATATGTGTTTTGCTTGGAGCGTCTTGTATGATATGAGTCTTTGCTTGTTTTATTTGGTGTTTTAAGTCATCAATCCTTGCTGGACACACCTATTTGAGAGAGCCAAAATTATGTCATGATTTGTTAGAATTTCTCTCTATGCTTCACTTAAATTTTTATGAGCTAGGACTTGCTCTAGTGCTTCACTTATATCTTTTTGAGCATGGTGTGATTAGTATTTTTGAATAAATTCTCTCTTGATTCACTTAAATTATTTTGAGAGAAAGAAAATTGTTATGCTCATGATCTTCACTTATATTTGTTTGATCTTATGAAAAGCAACACATGAAAATTAGTCCCAAAGTGATAGATATCCAAGAAGGATAAAGAAAAGAAAAATGTCATGAAGATCATTGGACAAAATAAACTTGATTCTTAGTAATAGTTTTGATATATGATGATGTGATATGTGAGTTATGTTGATGAGTAAATATGCTCTAGTAGGAATATTGGTGTTAAGGTTTGTGATTCCCAAAGCATGCATGTATAGCCTCTTGTTATGCTATGATGTTGGAGCATCATTTATTTTTTATTGTCTTCCTTATGAGTGGCGGTCGGGGACGAGCGATGGTCTTTTCCTACCAATCTATCCCCCTTAGGGTCATGCGTAGTAGTACTTTGTTTCGAGGGCTAATAAACTTTTGCAATAAGTATATGAGTTCTTTATGACTAATGTGAGTCCATGAATTATACGCACTCCTATCTTTTCGCAATTTGCTAGCCTCTACGGTACTGTGCATTGCCCTGTCTCACATTGAGACATGGTGCAAACTTCGCAGGTGCATCCAAACCCAGTGATATGGTATGCTCTATCACACATAAGCCTCATTATACCTTCCTCAAAACAGCCACCATACCTACCTATTATGGCTTTTCCATGGCCATTCCGAGATATATTGACATGCAACTTCCACCATTTCCGTTTGATGACTTGAGCATTCATTGTCATATTGCTTATCGAGTTGTAATTTTTATTTCTTTTGAGTTATAAGTAAATAGAAGTGTGATGATCATCATTATTTATTTTTAGAGCAGTGCCCCAGTGAGGAAAGGATGATGGATACTATGGGGATGAGACTCCGGACAATGATAGAAAAAAAAGAAAAAAAGAAAAAAAAGGAAAAAGGAAAAAAAGGAAGAAAAAGAAAAAATAATAAACAAAGAGAGAAGGGTCATTGCTAGTATCCTTTACCACATTTGTCCTTCAAAGTAGCACCATGTTTTTCATATGGATAGTCTCCTATGTTGTCACTTTCATATACTACTAGGAATTTTTCATTATAGGATTAGGTGCACACCCACTTAGTTTTCCTATTGATCTTTCATACACTTATAGCTCTTAGTGCATTCGTTGCATGGCAATCCCTACTCCTCACATTGATATCGATTGATGGGCATCTCCATAGCCCGTTGGTTAGTTGCATCGATGTGAGACTTTCTTACTTTTTTGTCTTCTCTATATTTACCCCTATCACCATACTCTATTCCACCCGTAGTGCTATATCCATGGCTTGTGCTCATGTATTGCGTAAGAGTTGAAAAAGCTTAAGCATGTTAAAAAGTATGAACCAATTGTTCGACTTGTCATCGTGGTTGTGCATGATAAATATTTTGTGTTAAGAAGACAGACCATGACAAGACTATAGGATTTTGTAGGGATAACTTATTTTAGCATTGATATTTTGAAAGACATGGTTGCTTGTTGATATGCTTGAGTTTCTAAATTATTATGTCAACACTAGACTATTGCTTTGAATCACATAAAAAGTCCAATTGTCCATGCTATAAAGAAAAGAATATGATATGACATGTTAAACAGCACTCCACATCAAAAATTGTGTTTTAATCACTTACCTACCCGAGGACGAGTAGGAGTTAAGCTTGGGGATGCTGATACGTCTCCAACGTATCTATAATTTTTGATTGTTCCATGCTGTTATATTATCAATCTTGGATGTTTTATAATCATTTTATAGTCATTTTATATCAGTTTTTGGTACTAACCTATTGACATAGTGCCAGTTCCTATTTTTTCCATGTTTTTACATCATAGAAAATCAATATCAAACAGAGTCCAAATGCCACGAAACTTTACGGAGATTTTTTATGGACCAGAAGGAACATGTTGGGCCCTGGTAGAACCTAGGGGGAGTCCCGAGGAGGGGACAACCCACCATGGCGCGCCAGGAGGCCCAGGCGTGCCCTGGTGGGTTGCGCCCACCTCGGGTGCCCCTCGAACCGCCTCTTTGCTCTATAAATACCCCCAAAATCATAGAACCCTAGGGGAGTCGATGAAATATTCATCCAGCCGCCGCCGCAGAATCCAGAACCACCAGATCCAATCTAGACACCATCTTGGATGGGGTTCACCACCTCCATTGGTGCCTCTCCGATGATGCGTGAGTAGTTCTTTGTAGACCTTCGGGTCCGTAGTTAGTAGCTAGATGGATTCATCTCTCTCTCTTGATTCTCAATACAATGGTCTCTTGGAGATCCATATGATGTAAATCTTTTTACGGTGTGTTTGTTGGGATCTGATGAACTTTGAGTTTATGATCAGTCATATCTTTTTATATCCATGAAAGTTATTTGAGTTTATTTGATATCTTATATGCATGATCTCTTATAGCCTCGTATTTCTTCTCCGATATTTGGGTTTTGTTTTGCCAACATGATCTATTTATCTTGCAATGGGAAGACGTGCCCGGTAGTGGGTTCGATCTTATAGTGCTTGATCCTAGTGACAGAAAGGGAACCGACACGTATGTATCTTTTCTACTAATGATAAAAATATGGGATCTATATCTACGCAATAAATAATGGATCTTGTCTACATCATGTCATCGTTCTTATTGCATTACTCCGTTTTTCCATGAACTTAATACACTAGATGCATGCTAGATAGTGGTCGATGTGTGGAGTAATAGTAGTAGATGCAGGCAGAAGTCGGTCTACTAATCTTGGACGTGATGCCTATGTAATGATCATTGCCTGTATATCATCATAATTATTTGAGGTTCTATCAATTTCCCAACAGTAATATGTTTACCCGCCGTTTGGTATTTTTCTTGGGAGAAGCCACTAGTGAAACCTACGCCCCCCGGGTCTTCTTCCTAGTATATTTGCTTGCGATCTATTTTTCCTTTGCAATTTTATTCAGATCTATTAAATCAAAAATACAAAAAATACTTTGCTGCACTTTATTTTATTTGTAATCCATTATTTCAATCTACTGCAATTTTCGGGCATCGTTACCCGAAAGGGATTGACAACCCCTTTAACACGTCGGGTTGCTAGGTGTTGTTATTTGTGTGCAGGTGTTGTTTACGTTGTGTTGCTTGGTTCTCCTACTGGTTCGATAACCTTGGTTTCTTCATTGAGGGAAATACCTATCGTCGCTGTGTTGCATCATCCCTTCCTCTTTGGGGAAATACCGACGTAGTCCTAGCAGAGAGGGGCTTTTCTGGCGCTATAGTAAGAGAGCAATCAGTGTACCATCACGTACGCCGCGTGAGGCAGCCGCCTCGTCTGACGAAGGAAGGTGAGGTGGTCATCATGGACATTGGAGACAACCCAGTCCCCAGAGCGCCTGCCGCCACGCACCATGGATGCGGGAGCTCGACGGTAGCGCAGCGCGGTGACGAACGGGCGATGCCGCAGCGGGGCAGAGAAACCATGCGGCGGCGAATGCGGGAGAGCTTCGGCGGCGAGCGGCATCACAATGGCAGTGAAGAGGAAAAGGACGCAAAGGAAGAGGAAGGCAAAGGGAGAGGAGGGCGCGTGTGCGTTCTGCCGCCCCCTCCTCCTCCTACTTATAGCCCCGCGGCGGCGGAGCCGAGGGGGCGAGACATGCGGGGTGGGGGATTAACTGCACCCACTCCCCCCATGATCCCACATTAACCGCACCATAACGGCGTGTATTCAGCGCGCATGGGAAGCGCAACCATCCGCCTCGGCCGCAGCAGATCCGCGCGCGCGCCGACGCCCTGTAGTGGCGGGCCCAGGCCTGCGGCGGCGTCCCGTCACGCGCGTGGGCTGGCAGGCCGGCCTGATTAGCTAGCGTCGAGTGGCGCGTGAGCAACCGGCGGCAAGCCAGCTACCCGGCTGGCGAGCAACCTGGGTCTACTTAGGAAATTTCGAATTCGCCGGGCAGTCGGCCACTCCATGGCCGGCTCCTAGCAGTCGGCATTACCAGAACACAGACGAAGCAAGATTACCAGATCACTCGGAATGGAAAGATGCTGAGGCACCTCGATTTTCAGCCACGGCGCCTCACCAGCTTCGGGGACTACTGTCGGAGTAAATGACCACGGGTAGCCTCATCGGCCCCCAATGGTATTTCAATTCATCAGGGCTAGTTGCGCCCCTCACACCTCCTGGACAACCAGCCGGCTTCTTGGGCCCACTGGTCTAGTAGGCCGGCTGCTAGAAGATGGCAAGACATTAGAATACGGCCGTTCAGGGGGCGACTCCCCCCCCCCCTCGTGCCCTCAAAGTTTGCACCCACATAACCACGACGGGACGAGGCGTGGCAACAGTGCGGCCTGCCACCCTTGAATCCAGGGCTGAGCGCGGCTACAGTACAGGCGTACCAAGCGGACGCCCCTCACTCGGCGGGGTACTGTAGCCACGCTGCCCGTAACGTCACCTACATAGGGAGCTACGCTCCCACGATGGGCGGTCAGCACGGCCAGCAGACGGCGGGCCCTACCTGTCCGTGAGCCACCAGGAGGCGGCAGACCCCTAGAAGGCGGCGGCGAGGGGCGGCCGGCTCCTAGCACGCGGCCCGCCCTTCCCTCAAAGTTTGTGCTCCATTAATCAGAAGAGACACAGTGTGGCTACAATAAACACCCACCAAGCAGCGGGACTGTATCCACGCTCTCCCAGACAAAGCATCCATCATCACTAGCAAGGCTACAATACAAAGCAATCGGCAAGACCCGCAAGCGGCAGGCGCAGCCTGTCGTCCGAGTACACGACAGCCGGCGGGACCCACCAAGAGGCGGGCCCTAGCAGCCGGCAGAGAAGTCGGCGCCCAGAGGCACTGACGGCCGGGTCCTACACCCAGCCAGATTACCATTGTACCCCTGGGGGGTAGGCCTATATAAACCCCCAGGCCTCCCCATGCAAGGGGTTCAGAACCTTAGAGATCACACACACACATGTAGAGAGAGGAGTAGAGCTAGCCTTGCCCTTCTTCCTCCTCTAGCCGAACAACTCAAGGAGACACCGCAGAGCAGGACTAAGGGTGTTATCTCCATGGAGAGCCCCGAACATGGGTAAGATTCACAGGCATATGCAGTCTCGCTCACTCCCTCTTCTAGAGCCCGACGACGTACTCCTGTCCCTCTCCATGATTAGCCACCCCCTGGCATATATCGCTCCACATCCCTGACATGCTTGCAAACCATGCCTCATGGGCAAGATGACTAAAACTCTGTTCTCCAGAACAATAGAGCGAGCCACTGACTTGTTGGAAATAATGCATACTGATATATGTGGTCCGAAGAGTGTTGAGGCTCGCGGCGGGTATCATTATTTTCTGACCATCACAGATGATTTGAGCAGATATGGGTATATCTACTTAATGAAACACAAGTCTGAAACATTTGAAAAAGTTCAAAGAATTTCAATGTGAAGTGGAGAATCATCGTAACAAGAAAATAAAGTTTCTACGATCTGATCGCGGAGGCGAAGATTTGACTTACGGGTTTGGCCTTCTTTTAAAACAATGTGGAATAGTTTCACAACTCACACCACCTGCAACACCACAACATAATGGTGTGTCCGAACATCGTAACCATACTTTATTAGATATGGTGCGATCTATGATGTCTTTTACCGATTTACCACTATCATTTTGTTGTTATGCATTAGAGATAGCTGCATTCATGTTAAATAGGGCATCGTCTAAATCCGTTGAGACGACACCGTATGAACTATGGTTTGGTAAGACACCAAAGATGTCGTTTCTTAAAGTTTGGGGTTGCGATGCTTATGTTAAAAGGTTTCAAACTGATAAAGCTCGAACCCAAATCAGAGAAGTGCGACTTCATAGGATACCCAAAAGGAACTGTTGGATACACCTTCTATCATAGATTCGAAGGCAAGATTTTTGTTGCTAAGAATGGATCCTTTCTAGAGAAGGAGTTTCTCTTGAAAGAGGTGAGTGGGAGGAAAGTATAACTTGATGTGGTAATTGTACCTTCTCTCGAGCTGGAAAGTAGCTCATCACAAAAATCAGTTCCTGTGATGCCTACACCAACTAGAGAGGAAGCTAATGATAATGATCATGAAACTTCAGATCAAGTTACTACCAAACCTCGTAGGTCGACCAGAGCATGTTCTACACCAAAGTGGTATGGTAATCCTGTTCTGGAAGTCATGTTACTAGACCATAACAAACCTACGAACTATGAGGAAGCAATAATGAGCCTAGATTCTGATAAATGGCTTGAGGCCATGAAATCTGAGATAGGATCCATGTATCAGAACAAAGTGCAGACTTTGGTGGACTTGCTCGATGATCGGCAAGCCATTGAGAATAAATGGATCTTCAAGAGGAAGATAGACGCTGATGATAGTGTTACTATCTACAAAGCTCGACTTGTCGCAAAAAATGTTTTCTACAAGTTCAAGGTGTTGACTATGATGAGATTTTCTCACTCGTAGCGATGCTTAAGTCTGTCCGAATCATGTTAGCAATTGCCGCATTTCGTGAAATCTGGCAAATGGATGTCAAAACTGAATTCCTTAATGGATATCATAAAGAAGATTTTTATATGATGCAACCAGAAGATTTTGTCGATCCTAAAGCTCCTAACAAAGTGTGAAAGCTCCAGCGATCCATTTATGGACTGGTGCAAGCATCTCGGAGTTGGAATATACGCTTTGATGAGATGATGAAAGCATATGGTTTTATACAGACTTTTAGAGGAGCCCGTATTTAGAAGAAATTGAGTGGGATTCTCTGTAGCATTTTTGATATTATATGTGAATGACATATTGTTGATCAGGAATGATATAGAATTTCTGGATAACATAAAAGGATACTTGAATAAGATTTTTTTTCAATAAAAGACCTCGGTGAAGCTGCTGATATATTGAGCATCAAGATCTATAGAGATCGATCAAGATGCTTGATAGGACTTTCACAAAGCACATACCTTGACAAGATTTTGAAGGAGTTCAAAATGGATCAGTCAAAGAAAGGGTTATTACCTGTGTTACAAGGTGTGAAGCTGAGTAAGACTCAAAACCCGATCACGGCAGAATATAGAGAGAGAATAAAAGTCATTCCCTATGCCTCAGCCATAGGTTCTATTAATTATACTATGTTGTGTACCAGACCTATTGTGTACCTTACCATGAGTTTGGCAAGGGGGTACGATAGTGATCTGGGAGTGGATCACTGGACAATGGTCAAAGTTATCCTTAGTTACCTAAGAGGACCAAGGAAATATTTCTCGGTTATGGGGGTGATAAAGATAAAGAGTCTGTCATAAAGAGTTACATCGATGCAAGCTTTGACACTAATCCAGATGACTCTGATTCTCGATCTGGATACATATTGAAAGTGGGAGCAATTAGCTATACTGGCTCCATGCAGAGCATTGTAGACACAGAAAATTTGCAAAATACATACAGATGTGAATGTGGCAGACCCGCTGACTGAACTTCTCTCACAAGCAAAACGTGATCACACCTTAGTACTCTTTGGGTGTTAATCATATAGCGATGTGAACTAGATTATTGACTCTAGTAAACCCTTTGGGTGTTGGTCACATGGCGATGTGAACTATGGGTATTAATCACATAAAGATGTGAACTATTGGTGTTAAATCACACGATGATGTGAACTATATTATTGACTCTAGTGCAAGTCGGAGACTGAAGGAAATATGCCCTAGAGGCGATAATAAAATTGTTATTTTATATTTCCTTATATCATGATAAATGTTTATTATTCATGCTAGAATTGTATTAACCAGAAACTTGATACATGTGTGGATACATAGACAAAACACTGTGTCCCTAGTAAGCCTCTACTAGACTAGCTCGTTAATCAAAGATGGTTAAGTTTCCTAACCATAGACATGTGTTATCATTTGATGCACGGGATCACATCATTAGGAGAATGATGTGATGGACAAGACCCACCTGTTAGCTTAGCATAATGATCGTTAAGTTTTATTGCTATTGCTTTCTTAATGTCATATACATATTCCTTTGACTATGAGATTATGCAACCCCCGGATACCGGAGGAATACCCTATGTGCTATCAAACGTCACAACGTAACTAGGTGATTATAAAGATGCTCTATAGGTATCTCCAAAGGTGTTTGTTGGGTTGGCATAGATCGATATTAGGATTTGTCATCCCGAGTATCGGAGAGGTGTCTCTGGGCCCTCTCAGTAATGCGCATCATAATAAGCCCTACAAGCAAAGTGACTAATGAGTTAGTTGTGGCATGATGCATTACAGGACGAGTAAAGAGACTTGGCGGTAACGAGATTGAACTAGGTATGGATATACCGACGATCAAATCTCGGGTAAGTAACATACTGATGACAAGGGAATAACATATGTTGTCATTACGGTACGACCAAAAAAGATCTTCGTAGAATATGTGGGAACCAATATGAGCATCCAGGCACTACAAAAAAAGACACATCCGTGACATTTTGGGCCGAACGAATTTTTTTTGTCATACATATGACACTTCTATGACGATAATTGTGACAAAACCCGGTATCTTCATAGATGTGGTGGGCTCCTACTTCTATGACAAAAATTCATGACAGAAAATGGGCTTTTCATCCTGGGCGGGCCGGAGACGCTGCTGCATGACATTCTTTGGGTCGTCCATGATGGAAAAAACCATGGTAGAAGCGAGGGGGAGGAAAATTTCAGGGAGTTCCCGGTTACGGTGGGAGGTCGGGGGCTGAGCGATGCGCGTTTCTCTCGTACACGTATGCGCGTGTGTGCGAGGTGTTGGCTCTAACTGAACCCGAGCGAGGCGTTGGGCTCTAACTGAACCCGAGCGATTGCACTTCACGCTACACCTTACTGAACCCGAGCGATCGATCGATGGCTGTTAACTGAACCCGATCGAGCGATTCCTTCGCTACTGCTGCTAACTGAAGCCGATCGATTAGATGAACAGTGAGCGTTGCGGGGGGGGGGGGGGGGTGGATGAACAGTGAGCAGTGGCGTTGCCTCTGGATGAACATGACCCCGTGGTGTGGAGGGCTGGCTGAACAATAGACGGTGGAGGGGTGCCTGTGGAGGGGTGGTTGAACAGGACCCCGTGGTGTGGAGGGCTGGATGAACAGTAGACGGTGGAGGGGTACCAGTGGAGGGGTGCTTGAACAGTAGCCGATGGAGTAGCGCGTGGTGGAGGCTAGATGAACAGGAGCCTGTGGAGGCTGGAGGAGGTCGACGGTAGCCCGTGGAGGCTGGAGGAGGTCGACGGTGGAGATGAACAGTATCCCGTGGAGTCCCGTTTTGCGGTACGCCACACCCCTCCCGATCAACAGGGCCCCCGTTTCGACCGTAGCGCTCCAACACAAGTCCATTTCCTCCGTTTTGCGGTACGCCACACCCCTCCCGATCAACAGGACCCCTGTTTCAACCGTAGGAAGTCTGTTTCCTCCGTTTTGCGGTACGCCAGACCCCTGCCGATGAACAGGATCCCGTTTCGAACGTGGCCGGTCAAACACAGGGCCGTTTCCTCCGTTTTGCGGTACGCCAGGCCTCGTTTCCATAGCCTGTTCCATCCAAGCCCTCCCGATGAACACGACCACGCATTCCGTTCCGACCCAGCCGGTTGGCTCCCACGCGTTCTGTTGCCTCTCGATGAACACGACGCATTCCGTTGCCTCCCCATGAACACGACACATTATGTTGCCTCCCCATGAACACGATGCATTCCGTCGCCTCCCCATGAACACGACGACGACGCTGTTTCTCCGTTCCGACCCAGCCATGTACATGAGCCATGGCCATACATATGCGCGAGTAGGCGTTCGAGACCCTGCCCGTATGTACATATGTGGCCGTATTTTCTTTCTTGCACCCTGGCTGTTGTACGTACGTGTACATGCTATGTGCGCGCCTCTACTACAACACGTACGCGCCTCTACTACGACACATGCGCGCCTCTACATCGACCAGTATATATGTACGTACACGTTCACGATCAGAATGACAACGCTACGTATGCTTCGACCAGGTGGGTTCCCGACTGTCAGGCACTTCCTTGCCTACGAAGATGTAGCTGGTGGGTCCCAGCAGTCAGGGGGGCGAATCGTTTTGTTTTTGTTTTTTTTTTGCCCAGACGCACTTCCTTGTGTGCGAAGGTGTAGCTGCTGGGTCCCAGCAGTCAGGGGGGCACATTTTATTTTTTTGCCTGGACGCACTTCCTTGCGTGCGAAGATGTAGCTGGTGGGTCCCAGCAGTCAGGGGGGTGAATTGTTTTTTTGGACGCACTTCCTTGCGTGCGAAGATGTAGCTGGTGGGTCCCAGCAGTCAGGGGGCGGTGTTGGGGAACGTAGTAATTTCCAAAAATTTCCTACGCACACGCAAGATCATGGTGATGCATAGCAACGAAGGGGAGAGTCTGATCTACGTACCCTTGTAGATCACAACGGAAGCGTTGACACAACGTAGAGGAAGTAGTCGTACGTTTTCTTCCCGGTCCGACCGATCCAAGCACCGTTACTCCGGCACCTCCGAGTTCTTAGCACACGTTCAGCTCGATGACGTTCCTCGGGCTCCGATCCAGCAAAGCGTCGAGGAAGAGTTCCGTCAGCACGACGGCGTGGTGACGATCTTGATGTACTACCGACGCAGGGCTTTGCCTAAGCACTGCAATGGTATGATCAAGGTGGAATTTGGTGGCAGGGGGCACCGCACACGGCTAAGGAACGATCTCAAGGATCAACTTGTGTGTCTTGGGGTGTCCCCTGCCCCCGTATATAAAGGATGAAGGGGGGGAGGCTGGCCGGCCAAAGGAGGGAGGCGCAGGAGGAGTCCTACTCCTACCGGGAGTAGGACTCCCCCCCCCCCCCCAATCATATTCCAACTAGGAATCCTTGGGAAAAAGAGAGAGGGAAAGAGAGAGAGGTGGCCGGCCACCTCTCTTAGTCCTAATAGGACTAGGGGAGGGGGGAGGCGCGCAGCCCTCCTAGGCAGCCCCTTTCACCTTTCCACAATGGCCCATGTAGGCCCATTTGGCTCCCGGGGGGTTCCGGTAACCCTCCCGGTAATCCGGAAAAATCCCGATTTCACCCGGAACACTTCCGATGTCCAAACATAGGCTTCCAATATATCAATCTTTACGTCTCGACCATTTCGAGACTCCTCGTCATGTCCGTGATCACATCCGGGACTCCGAACAACCTTCGGTACATCAAAATGCATAAACTCATAATAACTGTCATCGTAACGTTAAGCGTGCGGACCCTACGGTTCGAGAACATTGTAGACATGACCGAGACACGTCTCCGGTCAATAACCAATAGCGGGACCTGGATGCCCATATTGGCTCCTACATATTATACGAAGATCTTTATCGGTCAGACCGCATAACAACATACGTTGTTCCCTTTGTCATCGGTATGTTACTTGCCCGAGATTCGATCGTCGGTATCCGATACCTAGTTCAATCTCGTTACCGGCAAGTCTCTTTACTCGTTCTGTAATACATCATCCCGCAACTAACTCATTAGTTGCAATGCTTGCAAGGCTTAAGTGATGTGCATTACCGAGAGGGCCCAGAGATACCTCTCCGACAATCGGAGTGACAAATCCTAATCTCGAAATACGCCAACCCAAAATCTACCTTTGGAGCCACCTGTAGTACTCCTTTATAATCACCCAGTTACGTTGTGACGCTTGGTAGTACTGTCGGGGTAAATAGCCACGGGTAGCCCAGCCGGCTTCCCCTGGCCCCTCAGAAAAAATTATGAGCCCGTCCGGCTCGTAAGAAGACTCAAGACTTAGGCCGGCTCCCCCCTAGCCGGCTGACTTCCTAGCCGGCTTGGGGGGCGGCCCGCCCTTTCTACCCCCGCAAAGAAAACTATGGAGGGCCGGCTACGACATGGCCGGCTGCGGCAAGGCCGGCTATGGCACGGCCGGCTATCGCGGGGCCGGCTCCGATAAAGCAGTCAACGCCGTACCCGCGATGTACGCGTCCACTCTGCGATGATGAAGCGGGCGTGGCAACAGTGGAGCCTACCACCCCCAAAACCCGGAGCACGCCTGGTACAGCGCGTCGTACGGGCAACTGCGGCTCGCCCGGCGCGGCACTGTAGCCTCGGCGGCTCTGACGCCGTCCACGACGGGCCGCCAGTGTGGCCCCCGAGGCGGTGGGCCCCTTCGGGCCGAGAGATGCCGAAGGCGGCCACGCCTCCTCTCAAGCCGGCGAGACAGAGGGCCGGCTTCGCGCAGCCGGCCTGCCGCCTTCCCCCAAGGAGACGCCCATTAAGAAGACAAGGTGCGGCGGGGCTACAGTAATCGCCCGCCAGGGCGGCGTTACTGTAGCCACGCTTACCCCGACCAAGCCTGCGCCAACAAACACGGAGCAACAGTAACCGGCCACCGACAAGGCCCTGGCCGGTGGGGCCGGCCTGTCATCCCAGGAGCCGGCAGTCGGCGGGACCCACCAGCCGGCGGGCCCCAGAAGCCGGCGGAGAAGCCGGCGAGCATAGTCACAGATAGCTGGGCCTCGTGCCCAGTCGGATTACCATTGTACCCCCGGGGGGTAGGCCTATATAAACCCCTCGGTGCACCCATGCAAAGGGTTGAACTCTTTCTCTAGACATAGACACTTACAAGGAGAGGAGGCGGGCTGTGCTAAACCCTTCTTCCTCCTTCCTCCCCGAACAGCTCAAGGAGCATTGTAGCCACCTGTGAACTTAGTAACCATGCGGAGACCCCGCAGAGCAGCAGTAGGGGTGTTATCTCCCCGGAGAGCCCTGAAGCTGGGTAAGATTCGCCGGCGTGCATGTCTACGCCTCATCCCGTTTCCAGGCACCGGCGACGTTCTTTTGGCCCCCGCAATGATAAGCCACCTGTTGGCATATGTCGATCCTACCACCTGACATTTGGCGCCCACCGTGGGGCCAGGTGCACCGTCGTCCGGAGACCTGTTCTGGACGGGAACCCTTTTCCTTCCTCGCGGGCGTGGCCAGCCTGGCTCGCCCGATGGCGCTTGCCGCGACGCGCTGCATGGCGTCGCTGACGCCTGCGCGGCTAGCGGCCTCGCCAGCCTCTTCGACAAGGCCCGCATCTCCGACGAGCTCGCCTCCAATGCGGGCGCAGATCACCTCGCCAACCTCCTCAGCCAGCTCCACGTCTCCAGCGAGCCCGCTGCGGACTTGGAGTCGGTTGGCTCCACCGACCCGATGCCCGTCGACTCCGACGCGGCGTCATACGACACCTTCCCCACCAACGTCACGGTCTACAACGATCCGCTCCCTCCGGCCGGCGATTGCGACTCCGACGCCCCCGAGGTGATGGTTATCGGCCTTGACGGCCCGACCGACGAGGGCGCCCGCGACTCCCCGCGCGCGGCAGCCCAAGACTTGTCCGTCCCCCTTCCGGCTGACGCCAGCGACGAAGTTCTGGAGGCACGCCGCCTCACCCTCCTCGCGGAGGGCCGGCGGCTGGCCTCCGTAAGACGCCTCACTGAGGCCTACCAGCGCGAAGCTGATCGCGCCGCCTTCGGCACGCCGGCTCCGGCTGGCCCTAGCCGGGCCGGCGCTGTCAGGCAACGCGGCGCCGTCATCACCGACACGCTCGGCGTGGATCGCCCGGTCTACGCCACCCCGCTCGAGAACCTGCGCGCCGCCCAGGCGGCCGTAGACGAGCTAGACGGCTTGGAAGCCGAAGATCTCCCCCATATGATGCGGCGCATCCAGCAGCTAATCGATGCGGCCGCACGACGGCACGAGGCCGACGCCTGCGCGGGAAGCCCTCCCCTGCGCCGCGAGCACGGCGCGACCTCCCGGTCGCCGACTACCAGCTACACCCGCGCGCGGCGCGAGAAAGAGCCGGCTTCCAGCAGAAGCCGGACCCAAGTCTCCATCGAGCGAGACGCGGACGGCCGCCCCCGAGCCATGGAATGGCGGGGCACCCCGCCTCCGCCTCGAACTCGTGGAGAAAGATATCCTACCCCGCCTCCCGTGGCTCACCCGACTCTCAGCGGCCGGCTTGGTCGCCGGGAGGGAATCGGCGAAAACGACGCCCGCCACCGGATCGACCGCCTGGCCCGATCTCTGGCGCTAGAAGAAGAAGACGATGTCGGCCCACCTTGCTTCGGCCCCCGCATCCGCGACGAGCCCTTCCCCAAAGGGTTCTCGCTCCCAAGAGACACGCCTAAGTACAATGGCTCGGTGAAGCCGGAAGACTGGCTGACCGACTACTCCACAGCCGTCAGCATCGCTAATGGCAACCGGCGCGTTGCCGTAAAGTACGTGCCCCTCATGCTGCAGGGCACGGCGCGGACTTGGCTTAACAGCCTTAAGCCGCTCAGCATCAACAGCTGGGTGGACTTCACTGAAGCCTTCGTTCGCAACTTCACCAGCACCTACAAGCGGGCTCCCAAGCCCAGACAGCTCTCCCTGTGTGTACAGGGCCCAGCCGAGTCCACTCGCGACTACCTGACGCATTGGGCCGAGCTCCGCAACTCCTGTGAGGGGGTGCACGAGGTGCAAGCCATCGAATACTTCACCGCCGGGTGCCGAGAGGGCACCCTCCTCAAGCACAAGCTTCTCTGCGATGAGCCGACTACCCTCGACGAGCTCCTAAACATCGCCGACAAGTACGCCACTGCCGACTCCTCGATGAAGACCGAGCTCCGGGTGGACGCATCCGGAAAGGTACTCAATCCGGCGCCCAAAGCGCCGGCTGGAGACGGCGGCCGACGCCAACACCAGAACGATCAAAAACGCAAGGGCCCTGCGCCGCCTCCCGCCAGTCGGCAGGTGGCCACGGTCGAAGACGCGCCGCCTGAAGGGCGGCCCGCGCCCAAGAAGCCTAAGGGTGGTCGGCCGGCTTGGCAGCCGGTCTTCTCCTACGAGCAAACCCTTGATGCCCCGTGCAAATTCCATAGCGGCGCGAAGCCGTCCAACCACACGACCCGCAAATGCAACTGGCTCGCCCGAATCTCGAAGGGCGAAGGGCTCACGCCGACTCCGCCTGCCGGCCCGCCGCCGCCGGCTCCGCCGCCCAAAGCCGCCCGGCCCGCGGTCGACGCCGTGCAGGACGAGTTCCCCGACGAGCAAGCGTCTTATGTCATCTTCACGAGCCAGCCCGAAGACCGGCGCAGCAAGCGCCGAGAGCAACAGGAGGTCAACATGGCCGCTACCAGCCCAGCCGGCCACATGCACTGGTCAGAGAAACCCATCAGCTGGAGCCGGGCCGACCACCCAGAGGTGATGCCCTCCCCCGGCTCCTACGCATTGGTCCTGGAGGCCACCATCGCTACGGATACGCGCGCCGCACGCTTCTCCCGTGTGCTGATCGATGGCGGAAGCAGCATCAACATCCTGTACCGCGACACCATGGAGAAGTTGGGCGTCAAGGCCAAGCAACTTGCGCCGCCTCGAATGGTGTTCCACGGCATCGTACCCGGACTGTCCTGCGCCCCCATCGGCAAGCTCAAGATCGATGTACTCTTTGGGGGCAAGGATCATTTCCGCCGGGAAGCAATCTGGTTCGAGGTGGTGGACCTGGATAGCCCTTATCATGCCTTGCTTGGCCGACCCGCCTTGGCCAAGTTCATGGCGGTCCCCCACTATGCTTACCTCAAAATGAAGATACCGAGCTCTAAGGGTGTCATCACCATCGCCGGCGACTACAAGAAGTCCGCCGACTGCGCCGCGGCCAGCAACCGGCTGGCCGAATCCCTCGTGATCGCGGCTGAGAGGAAGACGCTGGACCGGGTCGTGGCCCTGGCCAGGAAGCAGCTAAACCAACCCGCCGACTCCAAGGAGTATGATGCCCAAGGATCTTTCCAGCCGGCCAAGGAGACCAAGAAGATACAGCTCGACCCCGAGCACCCCGAGAGGTTCGCCGTCATTGGGGCGAGCCTAGATAGCAAATAGGAAGGCGAGCTCGCCGATTTCCTCCGTGAGAATCGGGATATCTTTGCATGGTCCCCCAGGGACATGCCGGGTGTTCCGAAGGATTTCGCCGAGCACAAATTGCACGTGCGGGAGGATGCCAAACCAGTCAAGCAGCCCCTCCGCCGACTGTCAGAAGAGAAGAGAAGGATCGTAGGGGAGGAGATAGCCCGGCTCCTTGCAGCCGGCTTCATCATGGAAGTTTTCTTCCCTGAATGGCTCGCGAACTCGGTTCTCGTGCTGAAGAAGAATAACAAGTGGCGCATGTGTATAGATTACATGAGCCTCAACAAAGCCTGCCCAAAGGATCCCTTCGCTCTTCCCAGGATCGATCAAGTAATAGACTCCACAGCCGGATGCGAGCTGTTGAGCTTTTTGGATGCCTACTCGGGATACCACCAGATCAAGCTGAACCCGGATGACCAACTGAAAACCGCCTTCATCACGCCGTTTGGGGCCTTCTGCTACCTGACCATGACGTTCGGCTTGAGGAATGTCGGCGCCACGTTTCAGCGTTGCATGCAGAAGTGCCTCCTCACGCAGCTCGGCAAGAATGCCCACGTTTACGTGGATGATGTTGTGGTGAAGACGGAGAAGCATGGCACTCTGCTGGAAGACTTGAAGGAGACATTCGAGAACCTGCGCCGGTTCCGAATCAAGCTCAACCCAGAGAAATGCGTGTTCGGAGTGCCAGCCGGCCAGCTCCTAGGCTTCCTGGTCTCTGAACGCGGCATAGAGTGCAACCCTGTGAAGATCAAAGCCATCGAGAGGATGGCGGTCCCAACCAAGCTCAGAGAGATTCAGAAGTTCACCGGGTGCCTGGCCTCTCTTAACCGCTTCATCAGCCGGCTCGGAGAAAAGGCTCCCCCCCTCTACCGCCTCATGAAGAAGAGCACTCACTTCGAGTGGAACGACCAGGCCGACCAAGCTTTCCACGAGCTGAAGAAAATGCTGTCCACGCCGCCTGTCTTGGCGGCACCGACTGAGAAGGAGCCCATGCTCCTATATATTGCCGCCACCAGTCGGGTGGTCAGCACCGTCATTATGGTCGAACGCCCCGAAGAAGGCCGAGCCCAGCCGGTCCAGAGACCAGTCTATTACCTGAGCGAGGTGCTGTCCACCTCAAAACAAAATTACCCGCACTATCAGAAGATGTGCTATGGCGTGTACTTCGCCGCCAAGAAGCTGAAGCCGTACTTTCAAGAGCATCCCATCACGGTCGTATGCACTGCCCCGCTTGCCGACATCATAGGCAGCCGGGATGCATCCGGCCGGGTGGCCAAATGGGCCATCGAGCTGGCCCCCTACACCATCTTCTACCAACCCCGCACCGCCATCAAGACGCAAGCGTTGGCCGACTTCCTCGTCGACTGGGCCGAGACCCAGTACTTACCGCCGGCGCCCGACTCCACCCATTGGCGCATGCACTTTGACGGATCAAAGATGCGCAGCGGCTTGGGGGCCGGCGTCGTCCTTACTTCTCCAAAGGGCGACAAGCTCAAATACACGCTGCAGATCCACTTCGCCGCCTCCAACAACGTCGCCGAGTACGAGGCACTCATACACGGGCTCCGGCTGGCCAAGGAGCTTGGTATTCGCCGGATCCTGTGCTATGGCGACTCGGATTTGGTGGTGCAGCAGTCTTCTGGCGATTGGGACGCCAAGGACGCAAACATGGCGAGCTACCGTTTCCTGGTACAGCAAATCAGCGGATACTTCGACGGATGTGAGTTCCTTCACGTGCCGCGGGCCGACAACGAGCCGGCTGAAGCCCTGGCCCAAATAGGTTCCACGCGGCAAGCAATACCAGCCGGCGTCGCCCTGCAGCGCCTCCTCAAGCCTTCAATCAAGCCGTCTCTGGAGTCCGATTCCATTTTCGTGCCGCCTAACCCCGAGGGGGCCGGGTCCGGCTCGAAGAATCAAGCAGCCGGCCCGGGGACTTCAATATTCGGCTTGGGAACTGCCGCACTCGGCCCGGGGACTGCGGCAGCCGGCCCGGGGGCTGCTGTAGCCGGCCTGGGGACTTCTTCAGCACAGGAAGCGGCGGCCGACTCCAGCGCTGCACTGCCCAACCCACCCACCCTAGTGGCTCTGGCCACATTGGTGGCTGAGGAGGTCGCCGCCCCATCATGGGCCCAAACCATCCGCAACTTTCTAGTGAACCATGACCTGCCGGCTGACAAAAACGAAGCAAGACAAGTCCAGCGCCGGGCTGGAGCATACACAATCGTCAACAAAGAGCTTGTCAAGCGCAGCGCCACCGGAGTCTTGCAGCGATGCGTCGAGCAGGAGAAGGGCATCGCGATCCTCAGGGATATACACCAAGGAGAATGCGGCCATCACGCCGCATCAAGGTCACTGGTCGCCAAAGCCTTCCGCCACGGCTTCTTCTGGCCGACTGCTTTGGACGACGCCAAAGAGCTAGTCAAACACTGCAAAGGCTGCCAGCTTTTCAGCTCGCAGCAACACATGCCGGCTTCGGCACTCAAGACCATTCCCATCACCTGGCCCTTTGCCGTCTGGGGGTTGGATATGGTGGGCCCATTCAAGACGGCGCGCGGCGGCATGACACATTTGCTCGTCGCCGTTGACAAATTCACCAAGTGGATCAAGGCGAAGCCGATCAAGAAGCTGAATGGGCCGACTGCAGTGACGTTCATTGCAGATATAACAACCCGGTACGGCGTACCGCACAGCATCATCACCGACAACGGCACGAACTTTGCCAAAGGTGCCCTGGCACGGTTCTGCGCTGCGCAAGGTATCCGGCTGGACCTTGCGTCAGTCGCCCACCCACAGTCAAACAGCCAAGTGGAGCGGGCAAATGGCCTCATTCTGTCCGGCATCAAGCCTCGACTGGTCGTACCCCTGGAGCGTTCAGCCGGCTGCTGGCTCGATGAGCTGCCGGCTGTCCTATGGAGTCTGCGCACTACTCCCAACAGATCAACCGGCTTCACTCCCTTCTTCCTTGTATATGGTGCCGAGGCGGTCATCCCAACAGACATCGAGTTTGACTCGCCTCGGGTAACCATGTACACGGAAGCGGAAGCCAAAGAAGCACAAGAAGACGGCGTCGACCTGCTGGAAGAGGCCCGGCTGTTAGCCCTCAGCCGGTCCACTATCTACCAGCAGGGTCTGCGCCGCTACCATAGCCGGAGGGTCCGCCCAAGATCCTTCCAGGAGGGCGACCTTGTGCTCCGGCTGATCCAGCGGACAGCCGGTCAGCACAAGCTCGCAGCCCCCTGGGAAGGCCCCTTCATCATCAGCAGAGCCTTGGGCAACGACGCCTACTACCTCATCGACGCGCAGATGCCAAAGGCACGCAAGAGAGACGACTCCGGCAAGGAGTCAGAGCGACCATGGAACGCAAACCTCCTTCGAAAGTTTTACAGTTAAAGCGCAGTATGTGTCATACCCACTTTTGTATTTAGTATGATACAGTAGGCTCCCCGAGAAAGACTCGGGGACTGCCACCCGTTGTTTTATGAATGAAAGTTATCATGCGTATGGTATTATCTTCTCATTTATTTTGTCCGGTACCGGGTCCGACGAGTCGGCCCGGGGACTGGCCGACTAGAGTTATATCAAGAACCTTACCCGCAGTCAGACAAGTAATGTGTCGACACCCAGGCTTGGCTCTTGCCAAAATCGCAGCTCGAAGAACCGACTGCCCGACTGGCAAGAGCCACCAGCCGGAAAGGGTGCGCACATGAAAAACGGCTAGGGAACAAACAGGCTCGCATATATAACAAAAGCCGGCTCGCTGCCTCCCGCCGACCGACTACCAGAGTAGCCGGCCGGCCGGCTTACATTCAGTCTACTCCAAATCCAAGAAAACTCAAGTACTTGCCTTCCCAAAGAGGGAAGGTGGCAAAGGAAAGAGCCTAAGGACAAAAAGTACACTCGGATGAACGCCAACACATGCGCATATTAATATATTACACAAAAAGCCTCCAGAGAGGTCGACATTCAGCATTGTTCGATACACCCCCAGTGGGTGGAATTGCAGAAACTTAAACTTGTCCAAAAAGAAAGACAGGGACGAAACGAAAGGCAGTTCAAGCCGGCGGGGCCGCAGACGAGCTGGATTAGGCGGCAGAGGTAGTCGCGCCGGCTGAAGGAGCGGCCGACTGACGAACCTCGGCTTGATCGTCGCCTCCGGCAGAGGGCGCGCTCCTGCGTGGCTCGTTGCTAGAGGCACGGTCGGCTGGGGGACGGTCGGCCGCCCCACCAGTCGGCTCGGCGTCTTCGCTGTCCTCTTCCTCGTCGTCTTCGCCCTCGTTGCTAGAGGCGATCTCTTCCGCCGAGTCCTCGCCGTCCCCCGGGTTCAGCCCGAACCATTCCTCCGGCTGGGCGGCGCCATCGTCGTTAAGCTCCGGCGCGAAGACGCTGGTGTCGGTGCACTCGGCGATTGTCGAGGCGCGCTACGCGATCGCCGGCCGCACCTCCTCCAGCTCGGCATCGGCTTCCGACCGCCACGTCCGCAGCTGGTCCAGGTTTAGCCCTGGGTACCACGCGCGGACTAACTCCAGCGCGCGCCCGGCTCCAAGACGGGCCGCGGACGCCTTCCAGGCCTCGAAGCGGCCGACTGCGACCTCGAGCCAGTCGGCCGTCCGGCTTGGGGTCCGGGGAATTGCCTGGCCGGGCCAGAGCGCGGCCAGCATCGTCGCCCCGGCGCGCTGGAGTCGGCGGAGCAGCCGGTGGGCCGGCTGCAGCCGCGCCTGGACGGCGATAAGCTGCTCCGACAATGTCCGGTTCGCATCCGGCGGAATCACGACCCCGGCTTGACGGCGCTCCTCGCGGTAGGCTTCGATGGCTTGGGCGGCAAGGACAGACTGGCCGGGGAAGTACTCTACGCAAGACAGCAAACACAAGTCAAAACAAAACCATAGGCGGCCGGCGATTGGAAGAAGAGCAAGGAAGACAGCCTACCGTCAATAAGATCCTCGACCCGGCCGAAGCCTTCTTCCAGTGCCCGGCGCGTCTCGGCCCAGCTCGCCTCCCTGGCCCCGAACTCCGCCCTCAGGGTAGCCTCGTCGTCCTGCGCTTTTTGCAGGGCCGCCTTGTGGCTCTTCTCCTGGTCGGCCAGTTTCGTTGCCAGGCGGTCGCGCTCTTGAGCCAGATCAGCGTACTCGGTGTCCTTGGCACGAAGAGCGGCCTGCACCACGCCGAGTTCCCTCCGCAAGTCGGCGTTGGCCTCTACACAAGCAAGAAATATAGAGAAAAATCAGCAAAGGGAAAGTTGTCAAGAAAGATCCGACCCGACTGCGCGGCAGTCGGCCCGGATCCCGGGGACTACACCCAGTGGGTGCGCTGTCGCGCCCCCACGAGAAGTTAACAATGACAAGACACTTACGCCGGCTGCTGGCGAGGTCTTCGGTCCTCCGGCTTAGCTCCGGAGCCTGGGAGTTGAAGGCGGCCGCGCGAGAGTTGTGATAATCCTGAAGATCAGAAAAAACAGTCAACATAGTCGTCTAGTAAGATCCGACCCGACTGCGCTGCAGTCGGCCCGGATCTCGGGGACTACACCCAGTGGGTGCGCTAGCGCGCCCCCACGGAAAAAATTCAAAGGACCAGAGCGGTCAAGGAGTGAAGACTTACCCGTATTGCAGACTGCGTCGACAGAAACTCCTGAGTGAATTGCCTCAGGAGGCCGGCCTGTGCCTGCAACCGGCTCCGAACCTCTTGGGCCGCGACGTTCAGCTCGCCGCTCCCTCCGCTGGGAGTCCACCCGGACGTGGCGGAGCTGGCCGCCTCCAGGGCGTCTGCCGTCCGCTCGGCTCTCGCGGCTCAGCGCGTGTCCGGCGGGGCCGTGCCCCCTCCGGCGGGCCGGCCCGCCGACGGCTCGATCTCAAGGCCGGCTCCGGCCTCGGGTGTAGCCCGGGCCGGCTCCTCCGGCACCGCCGACGATCGGCCGCCTTCGCCTGCTCCGGCTGGCGCTGCTGGCGACGTCCTCTCAGCGGATCCCTCGACGACCTCGCCCCTCTGCACCGGCGGCTGCTCGGGGATAATCTCCTCCGCCGTGGGCAGAGGGACGTCCGGATCCAAGGTCTGGAGGGGGATGGCGAGCAACGGAGTCTGGCTGCGCGCGCTTTCCACCTCCGCCTCCACGGCCGCCCGCTCCGATGGAGCCTCGGCCGCCGCACTCGCTCGCCCTGGCACTGTTTGGGCGGCCTCTCGCTCCGCCGTCGCCCGCTCCGCCGCCTCCCTCTCCCGGCGCGCCTCGCGTGCGTTGCGCTGCGTGGCTGCGTCAAGTTCGGCGCGGGGGTCCACTCGGCGGGACCCTGAAGAGCCGGCGCTCGGCCCGACAACGGAGCCGGCTGGGCCTCTCTCGAGGGAGAGCGGCGCCCTGCTCAGGAAATCAGAAAACATTCAAGGAAAGAAAACTTCAGAATAACAAGCATGCAGGCGGCTACTAGACTTACGCGGAAACTGACGGGGGCTTCTTCACCGCCTTCCGAAAACGGGCTGCCTTCGCCGCCGCCTCCTCGCGCTTCGTGGCCGCGGCGGAGGCCTGCGGTTTCTTCGGCCGGCTTCCGAAGAGCGGGAGCGCGGCCCGGTGTTTTCCCTTCCCGCCGCCGGCAGTCGGCGCGGCGGACGAGCTCGCGCCGCGGCAGTCGGTTGCCGACTGGCGGCGAGGGAGTTCTCCGGCTTCGAAGTCGTCCGGCCAGTCGTCGAAGCTGGCCGAGAGCCCGGTGCCGTTGAGCTCGGCGGCACCCCCCGTGGCGGCGTCCTCCATGGCGATGGCGGAGAGATCCGGGTCGTCGGGGTCATCCACCGTGCGGTCCGGGGCGTACTCCCGGTCAACTCCGGCTGCCCCGGCTGGCAGCGGGAGGAGAGGATTCTGATAAAGGAAAAGAGAAAAATGGTCGCCTGGTCAGAGGCCGGCTATCCCAAGACGGCAGACGACGAGAGGAAAAGCTTACCACAGGCGGAGGCTGGGCGCGGGAGTACGGCGCCTTGCCGAACTGCCACTCGTCGGTGAGCTTCAAGTTGGCGACGTAGTTCGCCATCAGAGCCACCTCGGCGTGCGGCATCTCCCAGGTACTCAGCCGGCAGGGATCGAACCGGCCGCTCATCTGGCACATCATGTGCGGCCGGCTTTGGAGAGGCAAGATCCGGCGCTCGACGAAGGCGGTTACCAAGTCGGACGCGAGCAGACCCTCCGATTGGATCATCACCCGAAGCCGGGAGATGGAAGCGTTCCCCGCTGGAGACAGGGACTTCGACCGGTAGCCCCAGGTCCGCCGCTTCCCAGTCGGCGGGCCGGCTACGTAAGCCGGCAGATTGACGTAGTCGCCGTGCCGGGCGACGTTCTTGACGTAGAAGTAAGACTTCTGCCACAGCTTGACCGACTGGATCAGAGGAATGTGGGGGAAGGGGTTGTCGTCGCAGGCCCTCTTCATCGTGATGAAGGCGCCGCAGGGAGCCGGCACGCCGGCGGAGACGGTGCCGAGCTTGTTCTGGAACAGTTCCGCCCAGAGCTCCAGCGTTGGCAGCACCCCCAAGTACCCTTCGCAGAGCGTGACGAAGGCCGAGAGTTGGAGCACCGCGTTGGGCGTGACGTGGTGCGGTTGAAGATTGTAGAACTCGAGAAATGATCGCATGAAACTGCTCGCCGGGAAGCCGAAGCCTCGGAGGAAGTGCGTGCGGAAGACGATGCGCTCGCCTTCCTCCGGCGCCGGCGAGACCTCCTTCGCGGGCGCCAGGCGCACCTGCACAAGGTCGGCTGCAGGCAGACGCCGGGTCTGGCGGAGGAACTCGATGTGCTCGTCGTGGACGTTGGACCCGTCCCACGAGCTCGACAAGGCCAGCGACATGGAGGCGTGGGAGGGCTACGGCGCGAAGCTGCGTCGAGCAAGAAGAAGAGCAGGGGGATGGGGAGCGGGGGAGCGAGCAGGCCCGTGCCTCTCCCCCTCCCCTCCTACTTGTAGGCGCGTGCGCCGGAGACGAGGAGGCACGGCGTGGGGGATCGTGGGGATCGATCGTGCCCATCTCCCCCACGCTCGCGTTAATTACGCGTCTTGATGACGCGGGGTAACGGCCGCGGGGAGGCGAGCAGCCCCCTCGGGCCACAGAAGATCTGCGCCCGGGTCGAGGCCAGGGAGTGGCGGGCCCGGGCCTGCGGCGGCGCCCCGTCGCGCGCGTGCGACGGCAGGATTTCCCCGCCACGTGGCTCGTCGTGGGGCCCGCGGCCGGCCCGCGGGTCAACCACGGTCGCCCTAATAAAGAAAAGCGTTCTGAAGCCGGCTGCAACAACGCAGTCGGCCCCTCACGGTATGAAGCCGGCCTAGCTTCCCGTCCTTCCATCTGCCGTGAAGCTCGCCCGCCTTCGGGGACTACTGTCGGGGTAAATAGCCACGGGTAGCCCAGCCGGCTTCCCCTGGCCCCTCAGAAAAAATTATGAGCCCGTCCGGCTCGTAAGAAGACTCAAGACTTAGGCCGGCTCCCCCCTAGCCGGCTGACTCCCTAGCCGGCTTGGGGGGCGGCCCGCCCTTTCTACCCCCGCAAAGAAAACTATGGAGGGCCGGCTACGACATGGCCGGCTGCGGCAAGGCCGGCTATGGCACGGCCGGCTATCGCGGGGCCGGCTCCGATAAAGCAGTCAACGCCGTACCCGCAATGTACGCGTCCACTCTGCGATGATGAAGCGGGGCGTGGCAACAGTGGAGCCTGCCACCCCCAAAACCCGGAGCACGCCTGGTACAGCGCGTCGTACGGGCAACTGCGGCCCGCCCGGCGCGGCACTGTAGCCTCAACGGCTCTGACGCCGTCCACGACGGGCCGCCAGTGTGGCCCCCGAGGCGGTGGGCCCCTTCGGGCCGAGAGATGCCGAAGGCGGCCACGCCTCCTCTCAAGCCGGCGAGACAGAGGGCCGGCTTCGCGCAGCCGGCCTGACGCCTTCCCTCAAGGAGACGCCCATTAAGAAGACAAGGTGCGGCGGGGCTACAGTAATCGCCCGCCAGGGCGGCGTTACTGTAGCCACGCTTACCCCGACCAAGCCTGCGCCAACAAACACGGAGCAACAGTAACCGGCCACCGACAAGGCCCTGGCCGGTGGGGCCGGCCTGTCGTCCCAGGAGCCAGCAGTCGGCGGGACCCACCAGCCGGCGGGCCCCAGAAGCCGGCGGAGAAGCCGGCGAGCATAGTCATAGACAGTTGGGCCTCGCGCCCAGTTGGATTACCATTGTACCCCCGGGGGGTAGGCCTATATAAACCCCTCGGTGCACCCATGCAAAGGGTTGAACTCTTTCTCTAGACATAGACACTTACAAGGAGAGGAGGCGGGATGTGCTAAACCCTTCTTCCTCCTTCCTCCCCGAATAGCTCAAGGAGCATTGTAGCCACCTGTGAACTTAGTAACCATGCGGAGACCCCGCAGAGCAGCAGTAGGGGTGTTATCTCCCCGGAGAGCCCTGAAGCTGGGTAAGATTCGCCGGCGTGCATGTCTACGCCTCATCCCGTTTCCAGGCACCGGCGACGTTCTTTTGGCCCCCGCAATGATAAGCCACCCATTGGCATATGTCGATCCTACCACCCGACAAGTACCCAAAGTGTTCCTCCGGCAAACGGGAGTTGCATAATCTCATAGTCATAGGAACATGTATAAGTCATGAAGAAAAGCAATAGCAACATACTAAACGATCGGGTGCTAAGCTAATGGAATGGGTCATGTCAATCGGATCATTCAACTAATGATGTGACCTCGTTAATCAAATAACAACTCTTTGTTCATGGTTAGGAAACATAACCATCTTTGATTAACGAGCTAGTCAAGTAGAGGCATACTAGTGACACTCTGTTGGTCTATGTATTCACACATGTATTATGTTTCCGGTTAATACAATTCTAGCATGAATAATAAACATTTATCATGATATAAGGAAATAAATAATAACTTTATTATTGCCTCTAGGGCATATTTCCTTCAGTCTCCCACTTGCACTAGAGTCAATAATCTAGATTACACAGTAATGATTCTAACACCCATGGAGCCTTGGTGCTGATCATGTTTTGCTCGTGGAAGAGGCTTAGTCAACGGGTCTGCAACATTCAGATCTGTATGTATCTTGCAAATCTCTATGTCTCCCACCTGGACTAGATCCCAGATGGAATTGAAGCGTCTCTTGATGTGTTTGGTCCTTTTGTGAAATCTGGATTCCTTTGCCAATGCAATTGCACCAGTATTGTCACAAAAGATTTTCATTGGACCCGATGCACTAGGTATGACACCTAGATCGGATATGAACTCCTTCATCCAGACTCCTTCGTTCGCTGCTTCCGAAGCAGCTATGTATTCCGCTTCACATGTAGATCCCGCTACGACGCTTTGTTTAGAACTACACCAACTGACAGCTCCACCGTTTAAAGTAAACACGTATCCGGTTTGCGATTTAGAATCGTCCGGATCAGTGTCAAAGCTTGCATCAACGTAACCTCTTACGGTGAGCTCTTTGTCACCTCCATATACGAGAAACATATCCTTAGTCCTTTTCAGGTATTTCAGGATGTTCTTGACCGCTGTCCAGTGATCCACTCCTGGATTACTTTGGTACCTCCCTGCTATACTTATAGCAAGGCACACATCAGGTCTGGTACACAACATTGCATACATGATAGAGCCTATGGCTGAAGCATAGGGAACATCTTTCATTTTCTCTCTATCTTCTGCAGTGGTCGGGCATTGAGTCTGACTCAACTTCACACCTTGTAACACAGGCAAGAACCCTTTCTTTGCTTGATCCATTTTGAACTTCTTCAAAATCTTGTCAAGGTATGTGCTTTGTGAAAGTCCAATTAAGCGTCTT
Organism: Triticum monococcum; assembly: GCA_034509565.1. Classification (NCBI taxonomy): domain Eukaryota; kingdom Viridiplantae; phylum Streptophyta; class Magnoliopsida; order Poales; family Poaceae; genus Triticum; species Triticum monococcum. Next base: position 86,027,439 of record CM067845.1, on the reverse strand, counting down.
GATCTATCTCTATAGATCTTTATGCCTAATATGTAAGCAGCTTCACCGAGGTCTTTCATTGAAAAACTTTTATTCAAGTATCCCTTTATGCTATCCAGAAATTCTATATCATTTCCAATCAGTAATATGTCATCCACATATAATATCAGAAATGCTACAGAGCTCCCACTCACTTTCTTGTAAATACAGGCTTCTCCAAAAGTCTGTATAAAACCAAATGCTTTGATCACACTATCAAAGCGTTTATTCCAACTCCGAGATGCTTGCACCAGTCCATAAATGGATCACTGGAGGTTGCACACTTTGTTAGCTCCCTTTGGATCGACAAAACCTTCCGGTTGCATCATATACAACTCTTCTTCCAAAAATCCATTCAGGAATGCAGTTTTTACATCCATTTGCCAAATTTCATAATCATAAAATGCGGCAATTGCTAACATGATTCTGACAGACTTATGCATCGCTACGGGTGAGAAAGTCTCATCGTAGTCAACTCCTTGAACTTGTCGAAAACCTTTTGCGACAAGTCGAGCTTTGTAGACAGTAACATTACCATCAGCGTCAGTCTTCTTCTTAAAGATCCATTTATTCTCAATTGCTTGCCGATCATCGGCCAAGTCAACCAAAGTCCATACTTTGTTCTCATACATGGATCCCATCTCAGATTTCATGGCTTCAAGCCACTTTGCGGAATCTGGGCTCACCATCGCTTCTTCATAGTTCGTAGGTTCATCATGATCTAGTAGCATGACCTCCAGAACAGGATTACCGTACCACTCTGGTGCGGATCTTACTCTGGTTGATCTACGAGGTCCAGTAGTATCTTGATCTAAAGTTTCATGATCATCATCATTAACTTCCTCTCTTATTGGTGTAGGTCTCACAGAAATAGTTTTCTGTGATGTACTATTTCCCAATAACGGAGTAGGTACAGTTACCTCATCAAGTTCTACTTTCCTCCCACTCACTTCTTTCGAGAGAAACTCCTTCTCAAGAAAGTTTCCGAATTTAGCAACAAAAGTCTTGCCTTCGGATCTGTGATAGAAGGTGTATCCAATAGTTTCCTTTGGATATCCTATGAAGACACATTTCTCCGATTTGGGTTCGAGCTTATCAGGTTGAAGCTTTTTCACATAAGCATCGCAGCCCCAAACTTTAAGAAACGACAACTTTGGTTTCTTGCCAAACCACAGTTCATAAGGCGTCGTCTCAACGGATTTTGATGGTGCCCTATTTAACGTGAATGCGGCCGTCTCTAAAGCATAACCCCAAAACGATAGCGGTAAATCAGTAACAGACATCATAGATCGCACCATATCTAGTAAAGTACGATTACGACGTTCGGACACACCATTACATTGTGGTGTTCCGGGTGGCGTGAGTTGCGAAACTATTCCACAATTTTTCAAATGTACACCAAACTCGTAACTCAAATATTCTCCTCCACGATCAGATCGTAGAAACCTTATTTTCTTGTTACGATGATTTTCAACTTCACTCTGAAATTCTTTGAACTTTTCAAACGTTTCAGATTTGTGTTTCATTAAGTAGATATACCCATATCTGCTTAAATCATCTGTGAAAGTGAGAAAATAACGATATCCGCCACGAGCCTCAATATTCATCGGACCACATACATCGGTATGTATGATTTCCAACAAATCTGTTGCTCCCTCCATAGTACCGGAGAACGGTGTTTTAGTCATCTAGCCCATGAGGCACGGTTCGCAAGTACCAAGTGATTCATAATCAAGTGGTTCCAAAAGCCCATCAGTATGGAGTTTCTTCATGCGCTTTACACCGATATGACCTAAACGGCAGTGCCACAAATAAGTTGCACTATCATTATCAACTCTGCATCTTTTGGCTTCAACATTATGAATATGTGTATCACTACTATCGAGATTCGTCAAAAATAGACCACTTTTCAAAGGTGCATGACCATAAAAGATATTACTCATATAAATAGAACAACCATTATTCTCTGATTTAAATGAATAACCGTCTCGCATCAAACAAGATCCAGATATAATGTTCATGCTCAACGCTGGCACCAAATAACAATTATTTAGGTCTAATATTAATCCCGAAGGTAGATGTAGAGGTAGCGTGCCGACCGCGATCACATCGACTTTGGAACCGTTTCCCACGCGCATCGTCACCTCGTCCTTTGCTAGTGTCCGCTTATTCTGTAGTCCCTGTTTCGAGTTGCAAATATTAGCAACAGAACCAGTATCAAATACCCAGGTGCTACTGCGAGCATTAGTAAGGTACACATCAATAACATGTATATCACATATACCTTTGTTCACCTTGTCATCCTTCTTATCCGCCAAATACTTGGGGCAGTTCCGCTTCCAGTGACCAGTCTGCTTGCAGTAGAAGCACTCAGTTTCAGGCTTAGGTCCAGACTTGGGTTTCTTCTCTTGAGCAGCAACTTGCTTGCCGTTCTTCTTGAAGTTCCCCTTCTTCTTCCCTTTGCCCTTTTTCTTGAAACTAGTGGTTCTGTTAACCATCAACACTTGATGCTCCTTCTTGATTTCTACCTCCGCAGCTTTCAGCATTGCGAAGAGCTCGGGAATAGTCTTGTTCATCCCTTGCATATTATAGTTCATCACAAAGCTCTTGTAGCTTGGTGGTAGTGATTGGAGAATTCTGTCAATGACGCAATCATCCGGAAGTGTAACTCCCAATTGAATCAAGTGATTATTATACCCAGACATTTTGAGTATATGCTCACTGACAGAACTGTTCTCCTCCATCTTGCAGCTATAGAACTTATTGGAGACTTCATATCTCTCAATCCGCTCATTTGCTTGAAATATTAACTTCAACTCCTGGAACATCTCATATGCTCCATGACGTTCAAAACGTCGTTGAAGTCCCGATTCTAAGCCGTAAAGCATGGCACACTGAACTATTGAGTAGTCATCAGCTTTGCTCTGCCAGACGTTCATAACTTCTGGTGTTGCTCTAGCAGCAGGCCTGGCACTCAGCGGTGCTTCCAGGACGTAATTCTTCTGTGCACCAATGAGGATAATCCTCAAGTTACGGACCCAGTCCGTGTAATTGCTACCATCATCTTTCAACTTTGCTTTCTCAAGGAACGCATTAAAATTCAACGGAACAACAGCACGAGCCATCTATCTACAATCAACATAAACAAGCAAGATACTATCAGGTACTAAGTTCATGATAAATTTAAGTTCAGTTAATCAAATTTACTTAAGAACTCCCACTTAGATAGACATCCCTCTAATCCTCTAAGTGATCACGTGATCCAAATCAACTAAACCATAACCGATCATCACGTGAGATGGAGTAGTTTTCAATGGTGAACATCATTATGTTGATCATATCTACTATATGATTCACACTCGACCTTTCGGTCTCCGTGTTCCGAGGCCATATCTGTATATGCTTGGCTCGTCAAGTATAACCTGAGTATTTCGTGTATGCAACTGTTTTGCACCCGTTGTATTTGAACGTAGAGCCTATCACACCCGATCATCACGTGGTGTCTCAGCACGAAGAACTTTTGCAATGGTGCATACTCAGGGAGAACACTTCTTGATAATTTAGTGAGAGATCATCTTATAATGCTACCGTCAATCAAAGCAAGATAAGATGCATAAAAAGATAAACATCACATGCAATCAATATAAGTGATATGATATGGCCATCATCATCTTGTGCTTTGTGATCTCCATCTCCGAAGCACCGTCATGATCACCATCGTCACCGGCGCGACACCTTGATCTCCATCGTAGCATCGTTGTCGTCTCGCCAATCTTATGCTTCCACGACTATCACTACCGCTTAGTAATAAAGTAAAGCATTACATCGCGATTGCATTGCATACAATAAAGCGACAACCATATGGCTCCGGCCAGTTGCCGATAACTCGGTTACAAAACATGATCATCTCATACAATAAAATCAGCATCATGCCTTGACCATATCACATCACAACATGCCCTGCAAAAACAAGTTAGATGTCCTCTACTTTGTTGTTGCAAGTTTTACGTGGCTGCTACGGGCTTAAGTAAGAACTCATCTCACCTACGCATCAAAACCACAATGATAGTTCGTCAAATAGACTCCGTTTTAACCTTCTCAAGGACCGGGCGTAGCCACACTTGGTTTAACTAAAGTTGGAGAGACAGTCTTTCGCAAGCCATCTATGTGCAAAGCACGTCGAGGGAACCGGTCTCGCGTAAGAGTACGCGTAAGGTTGGTACGGATCGTCTTGTCCAACAATACCGCCGAACCAAAGTATGACATGCTGGTAGGCAGTATGACTTGTATCGCCCACAACTCACTTGTGTTCTACTCGTGCAAATAACATCAAACCATAAAACCTAGGCTCTGATACCACTGTTGGGGAACGTAGTAATTTCAAAAAATTTCCTACGCACACGCAAGATCATGGTGATGCATAGCAATGAAGGGGAGAGTCTGATCTACGTACCCTTGTAGATCACAACGGAAGCGTTGACACAACGTAGAGGAAGTAGTCGTACGTTTTCTTCCCGGTCCGACCGATCCAAGCACCGTTACTCCGGCACCTCCGAGTTCTTAGCACACGTTCAGCTCGATGACGTTCCTCGGGCTCCGATCCAGCAAAGCGTCAAGGAAGAGTTCCGTCAGCACGACGGCGTGGTGACGATCTTGATGTACTACCAACGCAGGGCTTCCCCTAAGCACTGCAACGGTATGATCGAGGTGGAATTTGGTGGCAGGGGGCACCGCACACGGCTAAGGAACGATCTCAAAGATCAACTTGTGTGTCTTGAGGTGTCCCCTGCCCCCGTATATAAAGGATGAAGGGGGGGAGGCTGGCCGGCCAAAGGAGGGAGGCGCAGGAGGAGTCCTACTCCTACCGGGAGTAGGACTCCCCCCCCCCCAATCCTATTCCAACTAGGAATCCTTGGGAAAAAGAGAGAGGGAAAGAGAGAGAGGTGGCCGGCCACCTCTCCTAGTCCTAATAGGACTAGGGGAGGGGGGAGGCGCGCAGCCCTCCTTGGCAGCCCCTTTCACCTTTCCACAATGGCCCATGTAGGCCCATTTGGCTCCCGGGGGGTTCCGGTAACCCTCCCGGTAATCCGGAAAAATCCCGATTTCACCCGGAACACTTCCGATGTCCAAACATAGGCTTCCAATATATCAATCCTTACGTCTCGACCATTTCGAGACTCCTCGTCATGTCCGTGATCACATCCGGGACTCCGAACAACCTTCGGTACATCAAAATGCATAAACTCATAATAACTATCATCGTAACAATAAGCGTGCGGACCCTACGGTTCGAGAACATTGTAGACATGACCGAGACACGTCTCTGGTCAATAATCAATAGCGGGACCTGGATGCCCATATTGGCTCCTACATATTCTACGAAGATCTTTATCGGTCAGACCACATAACAACATACGTTGTTCCCTTTGTCATCGGTATGTTACTTGCCCGAGATTCGATCGTCGGTATCCGATACCTAGTTCAATCTCGTTACCGGCAAGTCTCTTTACTCGTTCCGTAATACATCATCCCGCAACTAACTCATTAGTTGCAATGCTTGCAAGGCTTAAGTGATGTGCATTACCGAGAGGGCCCAGAGATACCTCTCCGACAATCGGAGTGACAAATCCTAATCTCGAAATACGCCAACCCAACATCTACCTTTGGAGCCACCTGTAGTACTCCTTTATAATCACCCAGTTACGTTGTGACGTTTGGTAGTAACCAAAGTGTTCCTCCGGCAAACGGGAGTTGCATAATCTCATAGTCATAGGAACATGTATAAGTCATGAAGAAAAGCAATAGCAACATACTAAACGATCGGGTGCTAAGCTAATGGAATGGGTCATGTCAATCAGATCATTCAACTAATGATGTGACCTCGTTAATCAAATAACAACTCTTTGTTCATGGTTAGGAAACATAACCATCTTTGATTAACGAGCTAGTCAAGTAGAGGCATACTAGTGACACTCTGTTGGTCTATGTATTCACACATGTATTATGTTTCCGGTTAATACAATTCTAGCATGAATAATAAACATTTATCATGATATAAGGAAATAAATAATAACTTTATTATTGCCTCTAGGGCATATTTCCTTCAGGCGGATCATTTTTTTCCAGACGCACTTCCTTGCATGCGAAGATGTAGCTGGTGGGTCCCAGCAGTGAGGGGGAAATGTTTTTTCGCGAAATACAGTGGCCCCTCCGGTGGGTCCCCGCTGTCAGGTGGAGGAATAATTATTTTGCGCGTAATAAGGAGGCACTTCCTTGCTGCGGCTGTGGACCCAGCTGTCAGCCTCTCCACGTACAGTCCACATCCGATGGAAGCCATTCCTTGACCACGTTGACTACGCCGCGCCGAGAGCACCAGGGCGGTGGATGACGGTGAGGCCTAGGAAGGGGACGACGCGGAGCTGGGGAAGACGCGGCAGTGGATGACCACGCGTAGAGGAGTATGAGGGTTCACTCGTTCGGCTGCGGTGTGAGGCTGCCGTCGCCGCAGAATAACAGGGGTTGTGGGTGCATAGAGGGATGGCCTGGCCAGCGGTGGGAGTAGTAGGGGGCAGTGAGGCCTCCGCGGCATCACAGGCAGCCATGGGCGGCAGGAGCAGGCGGCACGACCGGTGCTACTTTGGGCGGATGGAGCAAGAAGACCAGAGGTTGAAGAAGCACTACGGCCATTGGATGGACATCGTACGGTCACTAGAGCTAGAATTGTTCATATATTGACTAAAGTTGACAAAGGCCTCCATCCCAGTGAACTTAGTAGGTCCAGAAGTCAGCCTCCCACAAAGGTGGGTCCCAGCTAGCAGGGGGTATTCATTTTTTGTGCGTAATAAGGAGGCACTTTCGGTAGGTCCGAGCTAACAGCAAGGGGAATGTTTTTTTCGCGAAATACGGTGGCCCGTCCTATGGGTCCCACCAGTCAGAGGGAAACGTTTTTTTTGCGAAATACTGGTGGCCCGTCCGGTGGGTCCCTGCTGGCGGGTGGAGGAATAATTAGTTTCCGTGTAATAAGGAGGCACTTCCTTGCGGCTGCCGTGGACCCAGCTGTCAGCCTCTCCACGTACAGTACTCTTCCGATGGAAGTCGGTCATTGACCACATTGACCATGCCACGCCGAGAGCACCACGGCGGTGGACGACGGCGAGGCCTAGGAAGGGGACGACGCGGAGCCGGGGAAGACGCGGCAGTGGAAGCCCGCGCGGAGAGGAGTACGAGGGTTCCCCGATTCGGCTGCGGTGTGAGGTTGTTGTCGCCGCAGAATAACAGGGGGTGTGGGTGAGTAGAGGGATGCCCTGGGCAGCGGTGAGAGTAGTAGGGGGCGCTGAGGCCTGCGCGGCAGCACAGCCGGCCACGGGAGGCAGGAGTAGGCGGTCCCACCGGCGCTGCTTTGGCGGCTGGAGCAAGAAGATTAGAGATTGAAGAAACACGACGGCCATTGGATTGACATCCAACGGTTACGTCTGCTAGAATCGTTTGTTGACGTATATAATAACTAAAAAAATCTTGCATACGCGTCAACTAAACAGGCCCACAAGTCAGACCACTCCCTCTTTTTTAATAATTTATATATAGCTCATGGCAACTTCTTATGCAATTTATTGCAGTCGTTTTTTCTGGTTGGCTAGGGCCAATTTCGCATATTTCTGTGGGTTCCAAACTATTTTTAATACCGAAATGTCGAGCCAGATTTAAAGTACTTTGAAGATATATTTAAATTAGGTTAATGCCCAGTGAAATAGGAATCTGAAAATGTGAAAAAATTCAGAAATTATATAGTAATTGCCAATTTGTCATCTGTTTTTATATTTACAACCCATTTCATATTACTTTCAAGATTTGCAGGTGTCTTGAAAGAGTTGCAGCCCATCAGGGCGTAGAAAAATAAGTAGGCCTAGATTGGGTATTCTTCAGAAAAAATAAACTGGGATAATTTTCACAAAGAAAAAATAGCTGGGTTGGTCACATGGTGAACACAAAATATAAGCCTGGGCTAGACGGGCCACAACCCAGTTCAAACCCTGCTCTGTCTCAATAATACCAAACAAAAAAAATACTGCTCGAGTAGCTACGTCCCAGGTGTTAGTCGATCTTGTGCTGTTCTCTTGTCTATTGACTATATACGCTCACAATGTCGTGGGTCCCAGATGTCAGGAAAACACTAGGAAGAAGCATTTTATTTTTCCATACGCTGACGTGGTGGGCCCCTACTATCATCCTCTCCACGTACTTCTGCCGATTCCTGTTGTTTGTTGACCATGTTGACAACGCGAGAGGGCGGCGTCGCGGCGAGCGCACCAAAGCGCACGGAGGACATCGGCGTTAACGATTTAGGAGACAGTGGGGCGGCGATGCGTGCGCTGAGGCGCAGCCTGCCGTGGGAGGCAGAAGCAGGCGGCTCCGCCGATGCTGGTTTGGTTTTGGCCGCTGGAGGAAGACAGGACTAAAGAAACATGACAGACTGTAAAAGCAACAGGAGTACTTAACAACCTTAACTGAAACCAGTAGGGGCACTTAACAACCAAAGATGAAAGCAGTATGAGTACTTATACAGGTTCAACCATACAAAGCACACCTCGAACAGTGCTACTTTGCCTACAGTTAACCAAGGGTGAGGCCGCCAAGCCCCAGGACAAGGCCCAGGCGCCACCCCGCGCATCCACAACCTTCTGAAAGCGGCTTCATCTCGCAACATGGTCAATAAACAGGATATTCGCTTTAGAGCCATGGAAAAGCATGAACATAATCTTTTTTCCTATTCTCCAAGATGGACGGGCCTTCATTATTTGAGACCACCCATGAATAAGTATCTTTTCACCGCCAAGGGGAATTGAGTAGGTCGACATAAACACCATGTTGTGACCAAGCGCAAGTCTGACCCGACCATGGTCAGGCATCTGTATAGGAACAATAGAACTCGGCAGTTCCTGTTTCAAGAAGATCACAACTGTAAAACTGTGTATAAGCAATAGTTTATGAACGACATATATAACAGAAAACAGCTCGTACCATAAGTTTCTCGACACAGTTGGGCCTATTCAACAAGTGCAGAAGTGGCACACATATCCCACATGGCCTTCCACCATTGAAATGCCCCACAAGGACCTCAAGGCGATCAATAAAGTGTAGGAACTTGTGGATGTCAATCCAGTCAACTTTAGTGCCATTAGTACCAGCCGAGTTATTACAGAGTAACAAACAAGAAGACTACTTAACTCTGAGAAAACCTACACATGCCACCAATTATAAGAAAATATTAGTTAGAAGTAGCATCTTCGTGAGAGATTCGTTGCTACTTCTAAAGTTAAATTGTGATTAGTTAGACAGAATAGGTGGATTAAGAAGTAATCGAGGCAACAAGCAAGAACCAGATACAAAACTAACATGGATGAACAATCGGAACGATGTCGGGGTGGAAGATCACAGTGAAGATGAGACCAGGTTCTGCTATTTCCATCAACATTCGTGCGCCAACTTTCAGTCCGTAACACTTGAGAAAGTTTATCTAAGTTCGGCCATAAAAAAACAGCGATCTTCTTGGTTCATGAACCCAAATCGGAACTTATATCCATCGCTTGTCTTCACTGTGACCATTAAACTAGTGTATTCAGTTATGGCAAGGCCGAGCATCTTGAATACATGTGTTCTAGCAGAGCAAATAACACACTGCAGGAAAAATAATATGAGAACACATCATGTTCAAAAAAAACCCACCCTCCTGGATAGAAAAGGGGATTCTAGGAACATACTGTGTGCATTTCAAAATGCTGTGTTAGGATGAGAAGGAACAAGTGTGGCGTCTCGCCGAGGGTGTAGAAACCTGTAGGGTACTCGCACTTTGGGCACTGCAAATGAAACACACTAGATTCAGTAGGAAGAAAAATGCATCAATGGCGGCGGCTGCCATCCTAGCATTACCTGCGACCAAGGGACTTGGATTTATCGGGGATGGATGAAGAATTTGTACCTGGTTCTCCATGGGAAAACCCTATGCAATCACTAAGAGGGGGTTTTCTCTGAACAAGAAGATGAGGGAGAAGGGGATTCAGGCCCAGTGAAATATTGCCGCTTTGTCCGTCCAGCTTACTGCTAAAGCTGGAAAGGGGGTTGTGATTTGATGGCTCATTGGGCATTACTGCGGCGCTATGACCGGGGTGTGTCTACCGTGAAGTTGTGCACTCTAATTTGTGCATATGGCACGTGGACCCCATTGATGGTTGCCCCACATATCAGCGAAAGGAAGTAGAAAGACAGGAGTTACTAGTTACACATAAATATATTTTTTGACAGAGAGATACCCCCTCTGTAAAGAAATATACAAATCTTTTATATTACGAGCTCACCTTGCCGAGAAATATACTCCCTCTGCAACGCACGAGCATTATGGAGGTTCAGCTTTTTTATGGGGGTTCAGTTGAGAATATAATACTCAAATAGGCTCAAGGTTCTGGACTTTGGGCCGCAGGCTGACCCTGCATGTTTGGGGGCCCATGTGTTCTACCTCAGCGCTTTTCATATTGCAAACGATCGATATGGCGCTAGTTTTAGATGCTGTCACAAGGCAAATACACAAAATTGAATAAAGCATGGCAGCTGTTGGAATGAAATCGAACGATAGTTCCTAACCAGCAATCAGAGTTGCAATTCTATCAACGATATACCATGTGATAAATAATACTATCGTACTACTTATACACACAGGACACTTGTTTCACCATGCCAGATTATTACATCAAAATCTCTCGGAGGATAGATCAGGTCGGCAGTTGCGTGCTACTACTGAAGAATTTCAAAGTTGATTTGGACCAGCTCTCCTTGCCGAGAAAGTTCGATTTTGACATCATCCCCTACTGCAAGATATGATTTAGATTTGAACCTTGACCATCCTTTAGCATCAATCATCATGCGACCATCCTTTGTACTTACGGTATATTGAGCAGGTTCATTCACACCAAGGCTGCGCATGGTAAGAGAAACTTGGCCGCGGTCGCCCGGATTGTTGAACGACTCCCTTGTTGCTCTAGGAATTCTCTGTTTGCAAACAAGAAGACATACCCAAACAGTTAGATCAACACAGTGAATCATGTGAAACAACATGGAAAGAAAAAAGAACGAAGCACTTGGGCGGCCAATGCTTACCAAGAAGGTGGATATGTCGGTTTTTGTAAGGACTTTGGTATATGAAGTGCAAACTGCAGCCCAGTCTGTTGCCGGTGCAACTACATAGGCCGGAGCAGATGCAAGTGCAAGTGTTGGTGCAGGTGCTGAAGCCGCTGCTGCTGTCGGAGATGGTGCTCCTTGTAGAGCTGGTGCCAATGTCGGAGAAGGTGCCGGTGTCGATGCCCGATCCTCCGGTAGATCACACTAATCCTCTAACACGGTCGGTGCCCAATTCTCAGCTGGATCAGACTGAGCTGCTGCCACTGTCAGTGCTAGAGCAACTGCCGGTGCTCGATCTGTGTGAGACAACGGCGATCATGTCTGGTCTGCTATGATCAGCTTTCTAACTTGACTAGGATCCGTGACCGTGACCCAGTTTTTTTTCTTCATTTGTTTCAAACGCAAGAAGGACTAATTGTGGCGTTTTTTGTTAAACCAAACTACAGTTCATCATAGGGATTCAGCTTGTACTCAGACAATAGACTGATCCAATTTTTTCCAGTAATATAAGTGATGGACAGTGCCTTCGTTACTGGCACGACATAAGAAGTGAAACCTGCAAAAATAGCCATCGTAGAGCAAACCAAACGGTTTATTTTGTGATGAATGTCACATGGCAAAACCTGCATCGTAAAATGGCAGGAAAAGAAAGAAAACATGACATTAAATCAATAAGATTTAGACAGTAAATCAATAAGATTTACTTGATGTGACACAAGTGAATCCTTACCAGGAAATCACTATGTTGAAGTACTAAACAAAAGATTGATCGTCCAACTACGCATGGCATGCAGGTGCCCTGCCTACTCCCACAAGCAGGACAGTCCAAAGGTCGTGAAAAATCGTATGGACCGAACATCCATGGGACTGGAAATCCTGGTGGGTGCGATAAACCCTGCAATGCATACAGATATTGGAGTGTAACCATAATTGATAAGCCGTCCTCACAAAAAATATGATCTGGATACTTCAAATATACAGACTGAATTGAGTGGACAGACATTAACATAGACCGTTCTCAGGACTAACCACACACCAAAAGCGGCAGTACTAATAAACAATACAGGGTTCACAAACACAAATCAAGTACTGAACAATAGTACTTACTACCGACAAGCAAAGTTGCACTAACTAAACTCTGCAGACTATTTCTTGCCACCGACCTACGGAATGAACCCCGCATAACTGACTAGGCCATGGACTTCGTGTGAGATGTCTACATGCACCATCACCATCTTGTCAACCTTGGAAAACCTAATAGAGTGGTCTTTCCACTCATAAACATGATGATGAAGACAGGCCACAACGGATTTGTTGGGAAGCTTTACAAGAACCACACCCTTCATAATCGAAGGCACAACCAGGAAATTGTTGTGGTCAAGTGCAGCCTTGAGAACATGCCTGACAACAATGCTACACGAGAACACTAGTTTAGGACACATGGCGACAAGGACACAGCAGCTGGATAGTTCAGCAGTAGAACTCATCATCAGGTCTTCCAGTTCACACGGCATGTCTTTGAGAACTTCATCTCCGCCGCGGACATGGTTCTAATTCAAACAGAAACCATATTTTATTACTGCCTCCGTTCAGAAATATAAGATGATTTTCGATATTATACTCCATATATGACTACACATACGCATAGAAATGAGTGAACAAAGACACTAGAACATGTCTTCAAAGGCATGAGAGCAGAGGGATTACATGCAATATCCATAACACAAGTTACTGAGGCAAATATACCCTCTTAAAAGGTAGCATTGATGTTCATAAAGTACCCCCCCCCCCCGTCCCAAAATTCTTTTCTTAGATTTGTCTAGGTAGGGATGTATCAAGTCACATTTTAGTATTAGATTTTAGTATTAGATACATCCGTATCTAGACAAATCTAAGACAAGAAATTTGGGACAAAGGGAGTAGTTGAAAGTAATCTATAAGAAATCAGTGTCAACCTCTCGCATGTTTTGGTCAAAAGAGGAATGTAGAACCGTCATTTGGCACACTAAAATCACATGCAAGATCACCCAGAAAGTTGTACTACTAGTACTAGTACTGTGTGTTAGATGAAAAGACACGATCAAGATCGAGAAAAAGATCATCAACAAGAGATATTACCTGGACTTGCTTAATGAGGGATCCCGGAGAGGGGGGCTTGGACAGGGCGATGGCTTTGAGCTTGTCTGCGGTAGTCTCAGCGGGGTGCTTGCACTTCTTCGTACCATGAGCCTCGACGGTTTTGGCCCGAGCCATAGACATCACGTCGGCCGGTGCTCCGGCGTCCATCCAAGAGAGGAAGCTGAGATAGAAGAGTGAAAGGAGGAACGAGATGAGGGAGAAGCGAAGCGAGTGGGGGGTTTCTTCAAGAGAGGAAGCTGAGAGAGAAGAGTGAAATGATGGTTTCTTCGTCCGTCCAACTTACTGCTGGAAAGGAGGGGGTTTTGTGATTTGACGGCTCATTGGGCATTACTGCGGCGGTTTGATCGGGGTAGTCTACCGTCACTCTACTACGGAGTAATTTAGGGCATGGCTGGTGGACCCAGGTGCTGGCTATCCCACACATCGGTGAAAGTGAGTAATTTAGTGCATGGCTGGAGGAGGATCCGCACGGTAGAGTGTGTCCACTGTTTTTTTGAAGAAAAAAATGATTACAGCAAGTGTTTCCGCTCTTACGATGGAGGAGTGCGAAACACGGCAGCCACTTGAACATACATAGTGCTCCTACTACTAGGCATGTGCAGTGGTTCATACGTCAGTACTACACAATCTTGTTGCTAGTGTAGTAAGATATGACGATAACAAATGATGTTGTGCACATGTCAACTACTCCTATATGTAACATAGTACCCCTTTTTCGACTGCCCGGTCGAGAATGAATGGTGAGATCAATGTGAATAGAACTAGGTCCACAGCGCACGGAGAGTATGGTGCTACAGTACTCCATGAAACATGAACCATATGAAGCACGAATAGTGTTAGGCAGGGTGTATGAAGGGTGCACGGGATGGGAGCAAAAGTTCCTTTCTCGACCCACTTTTGGGTGTTTGGCAGAGTGCATGAAGGGTGCATGAGTCCACACTAGTAGGTTGACAAAAATACATGAAGAGGAAACAACTATATTGAGATGAGAATGCAACCAAACACACCCACACGCTTTGTGCTACAGTGACTGATCTGCACCGTCTGAGTTTGATCCAACGGTCATGTTGCGCCGATACATGGACATGCCCATGCAGACTGCGCCTAAACACCACCGAAGCCCCTCTGCTTCTCGAGGCGTATGACATTGGTGATGCAGGGTGCAACCGCCCACAAAGCCCGCTCCCGGTCGATGGGAGCCAGTGTCAGGCGCCTCACCTTGGACTCCGTGATCTGCTGCGCCGCCATGGCACCAGGTAGAAGCAATGGCGAGAGGAAGCAAAGGGGGCGAAACGGCTGAAAGGCAATGCAATCTATGGGAAGGCGGAGGGAGCGGGGAATCTTTTGTTTTTCACCACGGTAAAACACCAGTCGACGACTTCTCACATCAGGGAGCAGTGGGTTTTTACAGGCGGAGTCATCATGACTAATTGCTGCCGCGCCTGCTCCCGTCAATGAAAAAAATGAAAAATCCTGTCGCGCCTGCTCCCGTCAATCAAAAAATTAAAAATCCTGCCGCACCCAAACACTAGAGCAACGCCGTGGTGGATATTTAAATTTACCTGCTGGCAAGTAGATAAAAAAAGGGGGTGAAAAAATAAATGTGGCGGCAGCCTAGCTAATCGGTCGAACTAGCCCAACTAGCTAGCCATCGTGCTTCGCTGATGTACTCGGCGGGAAAGGTGGTCTTTCGTGATTCGACGACTCATTTACGTGCTTCGGCGCTACGACCGAGGAGGACCCAGAAAACGCGTGGTAGGGCGTCCCACATCAGGAAGAATATATGTGTGCACCACCCGGGAGGACCCTGAAACCGCACGGTAGGGTGTGCCACGTCTCGGCACGGAGAAAAAATGTGCGTGTAAAAATATACTGTATCAGACGTAGTACCTATGGTTCGAACTCGGGACCCATCCAGTCGGTCGAAAACACCCCACTAGCCACACAGCTTCATCATGCAAACGTGGCATGGAGGATAGATGTGGTTAGCTCCATCTCGACCAGCCACAATGTCTCTTGTTCTAGGCGATTCTTCTATTTCCCAAGCTTATTTTTTTAGTTTTAATAATACCACGGCAAGCTAGCGCCGCTCTTCGTGTGTGCCTGTGCAAAGGTTAGACGATGGAGAGAAGAGAGATTGAGATCGCAGACCTGGGACCCACCAGTAAGTGAGACAGCGGTCATGCACGTGTTG
Organism: Triticum monococcum; assembly: GCA_034509565.1. Taxonomy (NCBI): domain Eukaryota; kingdom Viridiplantae; phylum Streptophyta; class Magnoliopsida; order Poales; family Poaceae; genus Triticum; species Triticum monococcum. The sequence goes on along the minus strand of CM067845.1, from coordinate 86,011,919 downwards.
ACGAGGCACTCCCTCTACTCTACTCAACGCAAGTACTGTATAAAATCAAGTTATGGGACAAAGCCAACAGCCGTTCGTTTTTTCAGGCTATTGACTTATGCTTTGTAGTCCAGGTTGCGAGTTCGAATATCGTCTTTCAGATTTGTTAGTTTTAGGTCCAAATTTGATTAATGACAAGTGGGACCCCCGTGTGTTGTTCCGATATTTCAGTGTAGGATAGTTTTTTTGAACAAACACTTTGCGCGGTTAGGCAAGTAACGGCACGAGTTACACGTATTTTGCAAGTTTACGAACAAAAATGACAGTGGCATAGAATATCACATCCACCCCGCAGCTTAGATACTATGGTGATATGAGTTTTTAGACCGTTGGAAGTGAGATCCAATGGCTTGGGAGTAGTCTTTGTAATTATGCGCAATTTCCAAACTCTCCAAAGGTTTTTTTGCAAATAAAACATTCAGGCCTTATGTGTGCCACTGCATCTTCGATCCAACGGCTCCCCGGTGCTCATATTAGGTGCTCTCCGTAGCTTAATTACCCGCTATGGTGATATGAGCATCTAGGTCGTATGATCAGTGATCAGATGGCACATGCATAGTACTTGTACTTTCTACGCATTTCCCAACTCTATCAGTCGTATATTACAAAAAACATTCAAACCTCCTACCGTGGGCCGTTAGATCTCAGTGAATTTGTATCACCATAGAATCTACGGTGCGGGAGCACCTCATACTCTCCCGTGCGAGAAAACATAAGGTGCTATTGCAGCTTGGATGCTATGGTGATATGAGCTTGGAGGTCGTTTGATCTGAGATCCAATGGTATCTGAGCAGTCTTTGTGCTTGTAAGCAGTGGCCGAACTCTTTTCAGGCTTTTCTGCAAAAAACCATTCGAACCACCGAGGACGTGTTGGGTCACAAATCCAACGCCTCCGAAGAGCTTGTATCACCAAAGCTTCTAAGGTGTGGTAGCACATGATATTCTTACATACAGGAGAATATGATGTCCTCCTTCATCTTAGATGCTATGGTGATACGAGCTTCGAGGTCGTTGGATATGGGATCAAAGGGCATCTAAGTAGTTTTTGTACAAATTGTGTGCAATTCTCAAACTCATCAAGGTTTCCTGCAAAAATATTAAGACACATCATGTGAGTTGCTATATCTCAGATCTACAAGCTCCAAGCAACTCGTATCGGCATATAGCATCTAAGGTATGGGGGCACATGATATTCTCCCGGGGAGGAGGGGTGGGGTGCACAACCAATCGGTGGTTGGGAGGGTGGGGACAAATATAATCTAAACAACCCTAAATAGAGCTCCACAATTTTATCTAAGCTCGAGGGGTTGACCCCCGACAATCATAGCTCCGCCTAAACACAACATTTCCATGTACTGTAGTACTAGACTTAATATTCATGTTTCAGTTTCATGTTCATTTTAAATATTGAACTGAGGACCATGGATGTCTTACATTTTACTCCCTTCATTCCTAAATATTAGTCTTCAATTTGAGACAAGCTGCTTATGACAAGTTGCACAAATGAAGAGCCAAGGTATTTTGGAACAAAGACCTGTCACGTTAAGGTGAACGCTTTCACTATTGAAACCATGGGCGTTTACGTGCCACCACGAGTCCCCGCTTCTCATTGGCAGGTGCCGTCCAAGCAAGCGTGTGAGTCGACGGGAGGCGTGCGAGCAGACCGCTGCGTCGGCTGTCAGGGAGGCGTGCGAGCAGACTGCTGTGCAGGCTCACCAGGAGGCGAGCCCTTTGACCATGCTACGCCGCCCACCGTCGTCCCAACTGCTCCCACTTTTAATGTCGACGGCGCCGCAGTTTAAAATCAACCCCGCACTACCCGGTATCGCTACAATCCTCTTTCTTCCTCTCCGTTTCTCCTGTCGTCTACCTCCAACTAGCCTGACCTAAACGTACGCCATGCCGCATCACGATGGTCTGCCCTTAGTGTGCCAGTTTCCTGAGGAAGACACCCAGCCGGAGTCTCAAAAACATAAGGCGCTTTGGGACGAGCTTGAACTGGCCTTGCGGGAAGACGCCGCACCTGTCCCCGCTCCCGTTCCGGCTCCCGTCGCCCCGACTGTGCCAGCGCCCATCCCCGTGGCATTGATGGGCTGGGAGCCACACATTGACGCCGAGTTTGATCCCACGGGGTTCCACGAGGTCCCCGCCGACTTTCACGCGCCCGTGCACCTGCCAGCGCATGCGCCTACGCATGCACTAACGCGCACGCCCGTGCCGGTGCCCGTGCACTTGCTAGCGCATGCGCCTGCGCGTGCACTGACGTGCGCGCCCGTGCCGGTGCCCGTGCACACGAATGTCTCCGCGCGCCGTTGACAGCGCCTGTCCCCGCACGGGTGCCAGTGCCCCCCGCAGCGGCATGGATGGCCGCCGCCGACCGCTTCCTTGCACCAACGCCAGTCGCCTCCTCTCGCCAGTTGACTCGCTCCGAAGTCCAGAACATTTTGGCCTTCCTTGAAGCTAGGCCAACGTCCAGGAGTACGCCAACAACGGCGCAAGACGCCGCCGTCGCCGTCGGTCAGTGGCCCAACGACACAGAGAGCACGACAGAGGAGCCACTTCCCACCACGAGACGCCCCCGCCGCCGCCGCGTAATCTAAATTTGCCATGAAAAACATTCGGATTGCCATGCTTAAAATCCGAACGTTTATCATTTCCGTTTATTTTATATCGAGCATCGTATAATTTAAAGTCGGAGTCAGACTGAACGAAATGTGTGGTTTGATCGATAGAATGTTCTGCTAGAGCCGTATCAAATTAAATATAAAACGTCATCAAGCCACATGCATTCCTTGTCATCCAACGACCTAGACTGCTTCAATGTCGAGCGCTCAACACGTTTAGCATGCAGTTAATTTCATGCCAAAAATAGTGCTAATCACATGACAACACGCAAATAATATCCTAGTAGTTAATATCCGCATGCACTTAATATACTTCCAAATTAACGTGCATTGCACGTACACACTGACTAGTGCTGCTAGTACGTGAAACTGGTGCCGTGACTTGTGAACGCGTCCAGATATGGTTAACGGCAACATCGCCCGCGAGTTCTTCCTGTTTGCCTGTGCGTCTAAACGCAGAAGGGGAGGAGAGAGAGAGAGAGCACACATGGAACCCACCAGTAAGTGAAGGTGAATAATACTAAAAATAATATTACATGTTATCCATTAATTAGGCTGTGGTAATATAAAAACATTGTGTGAACAGTGGGGGTACAAAAAACATTGTTATTATACGTATGTTGCCTATTGACGTGCGGCTTGAAGGCCCGGTCGCATGTTCGATCCTCGTCCTTTATTTTTTAATTTATATATGGGTCCAAATTTGTTTCATGACATGTGGGCCCCTCGGTGTGTAGTTTGTACCACTTTAATTTGTGGGTCGAAATTTGTTCCATTCCAAATAGACTATCGGTGTGTAGTTTTGTAGCTTATTTATAATAATTAAAGAGAACAACATAGTTTTTTCAATAATACCATGGTGCAACGTTGAAGGCGAGAAAGTACGTGCGAGAGAGCGATGAACGAGGTAGAGGGAAATCAACTAGGGGAGTTGCGTGGGTTGCAACGGTGTTTGAAGTAGTTGTGGGCCGAATGCTACGAAAATATAATCTAAACCAACCGGAATAAATGCCTACACAAATTAATCCAAGGTTGGAGTGTCCCTCGCAATATAAATAGCTCCGGCTTTGCAAGGGATGGAGAAGTAGTAGTTTCAACGCGTGGAAGATACGGTGTGAGAAAGCGAGGTCTCGACATCCCTATTATTAAAGGAAGATCGAACATCATCATGGTTCAATCTCCCCTCCATGGTTCGACCTCGATCCCGCACCGAGGAAATTGCTAGCCACACGCACGCCTTGTTCGCTAGCTACTCCTCCATCTCGTGCCATGCACGCGGAAAAAAACCCAGAGAACAAACGAACCGGTTCAATGAACCTCTACCCCACGATCCGGTAACCCGCACAACATGGCATGTAAAAAGCAACGACCAGGCACACACGTCTCGCGCCCAAAAATTGCCACGCCATCCACGCCGCTCACGATCCCCGCTGCGGCGCCTGCGTCGATGGGCTCCCCTCGGTCCTCCTCCACCAAGCGCTTGATTGGGAGTCCCACGAGGTTGGGAGTCCCTTGAGGCCTTACCACGACTATGGAATCCCTTGCCCTCGCCTGCGTCGATGGACCAGCCCGTGACCGGACCGAGTTCATGTTATCTCGCTGCGCCTCCCGATCCCCACACTGCGGCGCCCTGCCCCATGCTGACGCCGCGGGCGCGGGCGGCTCAGCCCGCCAGGAAGGCGGGCTTTCCCCCCGCCACACGGACCGGCGCGCTCAGGTGAAGCTGCTCGCCGGGTTACCCCGGCGCCCGCCTTTCGTCTACCCACCGTGTCGTCGCGTGATCTCTGTGTGCGTCGTTTATGCAGGGCCAGCAGGGGATGCGCCACTCTGCCGCTGGTCCCGCCGTGCCGGAGCCGGTGGAGCGCCGTCGTGTGCAACGCGTCGGTGTACATCAGCCCGCTCATGAAGCAGTGTGTCTCCGTCGCGGCCGCGGCGTGAGTGCCTCCCCCATCTCCTCGTCGATACCCAAAAGTACCTTTTCCGATGTGATTTGCTCATGATATAGAAATGCATAAGCCTTTCGGGCTCTGAATATGTTCGTGCTTTTGCCTGCAAGGGCTGTCAATTGCGCAACTGCTGGTGTCAGATTGTAAGATGCGCGATCCTGTCATACATGCTGTAACCTGTCGATGGTTACTCAGAGGGCATCATGCAACTACTGTTAGATGGAGTTGGTTTCTTGATCAGTAACCATGAGCTGATATTTTCACAGCAAGTAAAAGAATTAATGCATCATGTTCACATCTTTAGGAGGTAGGACCAACATTAACACACTTCACAAGAACTAGATAGACAGTGTACTTGTAGTACCATATGCTGCGATAACGAATACTGCCAGATATTCAGTCTGTTTACACATTAACATGACACCTTGTGTTCAGTGGCGTTACTCTTTATCACAGGAAACTACAATGCATGGTTTTTGTATTAAAAATTTGAATGTCGTATAATTCGAATGCAGAAATTTACTCAAGGTATAAATTCAAGTCATGTTAACATCATCAGTCTGTTAAACATAACTTACATAATATGGTACTCTTTTCGTATCATGATGCTCAGGTTCCGTCCACTTGGTGACTTGCTTAGCATGCCGCGGAACCGTAGTGTATCTACGTTATGCTTCTGATTCATGTTACGGCACTAACTTGTCAACACCAAATTGGTAATCTTGCTTCAGATCTTGGATGAGTTACTGGGGCTGTTCAGGCCATGACTCCAAATTGTAATTGCTATCTTGAGGACGGGCAATCTTGTGTAACTGAAAGTGATAATTCTTCAAAAACTCGGCTCTTGCTATTCTCCATGTAGTTTATTTCATTCTGCGACATACTCCCTCCGTTCCTAAATATAAGTCTTTTGAGAGATTTCAAATGGACTACAACATACGGATGTATATAGACATATTTTAGAGTGTAGATTTACTCATTTTGTTCCATATGTAGTCACTTATTGGAATCTCTTAAATGACTTATATTTAGGAACGACTGAAGTATTTGGTTTTGTCATCAAATGATTGGACTATTTTTTGAGCATTTATTTATTACTCTTTTCCCTCCTGTAGAGTGCTCTTGCTTGCTAAAGGCACAGGCATACACAAATCTTTCACCGTGCCATTGTTTGTTCTGCAAGCACCTAGCACTGTAATCTCATGGATCAAGTAAGGTTCTGCCATTTGGCCCAAAAGAATCATTACCTTTTCCTCTTTTCTTGCTATAGCTACTGGATGTTTATTCTTTTTGAGACAAGAACACTTACTTTTGGCGTACTTATCCTATGGTGTCTATTCCTAATTTTAGGAGTGAATATGGGATGTGGACTGCTTTTCTTGCGCTTGCAGTGCGTTTGTTCTTACCCTTTCCAGGTAGAGTGACAACGAAGATCCATACGTCCTGCTTAAAATTAAGTACAATATTTGATAATACCTGAAACAGATATATGTTACTTATGCACGTGTGTCTTGTCTGTTTAAGGTGACCTAGAGCTTCCGCAGTCAACAATGCTTGCGGTCAGCGTTGCTCCTTACCAGGTGATGAATGTGAGGTATGTAACATGCTCGCCATTCGGGAAGACATTAGCTATACTGCTGCATGTGTCTTTGATAATTCATCCGCTTGGTCAATTGTCCACTAAATGTGAAGTGGCTAAAAAGAAAGGAAATTAACATGTAGAAGAAGTTGAAGAACTGTTAAGCTAAGAATTCATCGCCTAGCTTAACCAGTGCAACATGAATAAGGATTAAGAGGATCTAGCTTAATCCATGTGTATGGTAGCAGATCATATACTTTGCTTTTTTCAATTTTCTAAATTACAGTTTCACCCCTAGCCTCATTTGCGGGTAAAATGTTATAGTTTGCGCAAGCAGCAGATCTAGAGAATCTTTTGTAGGGCGTGAGTTACTGGATAGAGATCTAATAAAAAGAGGCATCTTCTTTCGGCTCGATACAGAATATATCAGTGCTATTGGGTGCTCTTTGGTACTACAATTGCCTCACCCACTCTACAAAACTTGAGTGTATATGGTCTTTTGTTCTTCACTATTAGTTTATTAAGGCTGCAAATTTGTGATATGTACAGATGAAAACACATACTGCGACATAATTGATTCATCTGACGATTCAGTGTTCCCTGTTCTTTTTGTGTGAACGCCAGCCAAAAATATTTAGCCGGGGTATTTTTTGCCACTTATTGTCTGTTACGGAGAGTTGGTGTTTCTAGACACAAAATATTTTGTTTACTGGTTTATACCATGGGTCAGTTCAATCTCAGGTTAAATTAGTCAGTGTTGATCAATAATGAAATGTGGCCATTGGTTGATTGATCATTGATGGTACAGATGTGCAAAGCAACAATTATATACCCCACTGTGTTGGACCCAAATACCTTCCGGAAAGAAGTTCTGAAGGGTGCGATACTAGACAACCATGTAATTTCAGCTATATCTTTATTATATAAAATAGGTGGAATTTTAGGTATGTTTTGCTATCCTCCCCCTCTCCCCCCCCCCTCTCTCTAATTTGGTGTTATTGGTTTGTTAAGGTACCTATTTATTTTGAGTTTTTTCTGTGTCAAACAGAAAGGTTGAATGTATGGCTTAGCACTAACTTCATGTGGGTTTTTCTGCTCAAGTTATTTCAGTTATATGCCTCAGTTAATACTTCGCAGGATCTTGAGGAGTTCTTTTGTGTTGTATTGCTTTGAAGGTGAAGCACATTCCTCGGATTTTGCTCTGTTGTCGTAGCATTTTCAGATTTGAAGTTATGTTTCTCAAGTAAGAAGTAGTATCTTTGTGCTTTTAGCAATGAGAATATTTGAGGAACTACCTATTACAACATCATTTTCTAGGAAAATTAGATCATAACAAGAGACGATGAATCATTTATTTTCTTTGTTGTGGGTAGGGTCAAATTTTGAATTACCAAGCTTTTGTATGATTTTGATTGACCAGGCTTGCTTGCTGCTTGCTTGTCAATCAAGCTATGTTGGTGGATTTTAGAGACAAACTTGTCTTCGAATAAGACTATCTAGAAGCAGCAAGGCAAAGACATCCATTGCATTACTAACTGGGATAATTTTGACTTGTTAGCTACACCCTTTGGATGGTCCTAATTGTAGAAAATTATTATAGACAATCAACCCTTCAAATTTCACCATCATGAAAGAATCTAAATATAGTATGTTTTCTTCTCTTACTTTTTTATTATACTCTTCTACTCTTATAATTCATCAAATACTAACTATTACTGTCACTTTAATGCTCGGAACCCCTGGTTGATAATTTATAGTGGGTCAGTTCTGTGTTGATTTCTCTCATGATGATTGATGCTTTGTTACATATATAGAAAAAAAATTGAGAAATCAGATGGAGAAGGAATGGCACAACCGTGAAAAATAAGTCAGATGCTTGTTGAAAGATATATACTGTGAGTTTCATATATTTTGGTTCTAAGGATTCAATTTTTTAAGGAGGCCGGAGTGGAGAAGTAGATGTGACATAGAGAAACATGGCTATGCAGGGGAAATGGGAAATCACACTTTGATAAAATGTTTCTATAGTCATGTGTTATTCTGTAGCCACTGAGCAAATGCATCGACATACATGTGTCAGAGACGCTGTATGCTCTTTGATTATTGATAATTTTTTGTTTCTCATGGACCTTGTTTGATTTTCGGATGTGGTGTGAATTCTATGGGCTCATATGTCAAGATATCGATGGTTCACTATGTACGCTTGTTTGGTGATTCAATATTTGTCAGTGTGGTAATAAGCCACATACGACACAAATTCTTCTATTTTGCCGAACACATCCTCTTGAAGTACAAGATATTTTTATAACCATGTCTACAACTCATGATCTCTATGCCTAAATTTATTGTTTGGTGCCATTGTGACCAATATCCCTTACACCCCGTTTGGATGTAGATAATGGGTGCTAGAATTCGGCTTTGGCATTGGCCTGGCCTGAATGCAGCTGTTTTGGTGGCCTGGGCATTCGGGTAAGGTATTCGCCCACGATATTGTAAACCTGCTCCCCAACACTAGACCGGCCCGTTCCGAATACTTTGCCCCAGCCCTCTGTATTCGATGCATTCCTCACCCCTTCACTCTCCCTCACGCGAGAAAATAAAGAAACAAAAGACCCGAAGGATGTGGGAGACCGAGGAGACGCACACGGCGGCGGCGGCGCGCTCTCCGGCAACCCTCAGGCGGCGCGCGCTCTCCGGCGACCCTCCAGCCATCCCCGGCATCGACTTGACAAGAACCCTCCACCTCGCCCCTGTACATCATCCAGTCCCTTCCTTCCCCGTTTGCCCCTCTCTCCAGATGTATTGCTCCGGCTGCAGTCAGCCATGGCCATGGCGTGGTGTGCCGGTCGACCACGGCTGTGAGTTCCCCATGATTGGGCCTCCTAGAGGCATGGTGGTTGTGCTGCTGGAGGGAGATAGGATGACGGGATGTAGGAGATCTGAGGGAGCTAGGGGGAACGAGGGAGAAGAGGGCTCGGGGCCTCTTCGCGGTGCCGCCGCCGCTCATTTTAGCGCCGCCGCCGATCCACTGGGAGCTGCTGCATGATCTCGCCTGACTCCGCCGCCACTACATGACTTCTTCTCTAGGCGCCGCAGGCCACCAAACACAATCCAACGCTTTTTACATCCAAACACAAAATTGGAACTGGTAGCCCCTTTGATTCCAACCACCAATGTTTTGTACAGGCATTGATACTCAATACCAATGTCCTTGGATATTTAGCATTGGAGTCAATACAATGCCAAGCCCTTCAATGTCTACATCCAAACATAGCGTTAAGCTATACGAGGTTTGATTGAGAACATGGAGATACATTTTGTCTTACTCGTGATGATAAGTATGTATGTCGACTATTTTATGGCCGAGTGCTTTTAGCAGAGGGCTTGTTAGGGCAATGAGAGGACGGTTCTGGACCTTCTCCTTGTTAGAATTAATTAACCATGTGTTAATTATGGGATTAATCCCTGCTTGTACTAACCGCAGGCAGTTGTAAAACTGCCACGTCGGTTCCTGCCGAATAGGCACCTCCTCTGAACAAACACCTTTTCCAATGGTGTCCTTTCCCTTGTATAAATAGCAGATGCCATCTAGTAAAGAAGATAGTTGATTTCATTCTCAATACTCCTCAACCAACGTTGACAGAGAGCAATGAGTTGACTGTGTTTGCTGATGACAGCGATAAAACTGGCAAGGTGGGAACACTAACAATAATGATGAATGACATAAAAATTTATTGTTTCGTGGCAATGCACGGGCATTAAACTAGTATAGATAGAGAGACAAAGTGAGTGTGGTTCGTCATTCATTGAACAAATATATATGCTCTAGAGAGATATTGTCCGATTGAGCTTTTTGGCAAGGGTGAGGGCTGTAAGATAGAGCTTGAGAGATGATCCAGTCACAGACGTGTAGATATATTTTGTGCGTGGGAGGAAGCAAGGTCAACCGATCACATAGGGTCGCCGTGCGATTGAAAGAGTGAGACGAGTTGGAGAGAGTGACCTAGAGAGACGATGTGCGTGAGAGAGTATACAATGTGAATAGGTTGAAGTGGGCTCAAACATGGTGATATATCATTTTTGTCCGAGAAAGAGCGAGGTCAATCGAGACATACGGAGAGAGAGAGAGGGAGAGAGATTGAGTGAGCGTGGCCCACCATGAGGTCGAAGGAGTAGCGGCGGCTTGGATGGACTGACCTAGATAGACAATCTGCGTGAGAGAGTATAGATTGTGTCGATCGAGGCCCGAACAGGGAGATATATCATTTGTGTGTGAAAGAAAACGAGGTTAAATGAGACTGAGATATAGAGAGCGAGATTGAGCGAGTGTGGCCCGCCGTGCGGAAGAAAGAGTGAGACAGTCTCGAGGGAGTGACCTAGATATACAATGTGTGTGCGTGCGCACGAGAGGTTGGGAGGCTAGATAGGCAATGCATGTATTTAGCGCGAGAGGGTGAGAGGGAGAGTGGGGAGAGAGAGAGAGAGAGAGAGAGAGAGAGAGAGAGCTCGGCATGGGGTGCAATGGCGGGTGTGTGAGGTAAATACATTTGGTAAAAGAGTGGAAAAGGGGGTTGTGTAGTTGAGAGACTTATAGATCGAAACATGGAGAGAAAGAATGAACATGTGTTGGAAACCGATAGCTTCCTAAGGTGGTTAGGAGAGGAAGATTGACTGATACAGGAAGTATGTAGCATTTGTGGGGGGGGGGGCTAAAAATAACATTTGAATGTACATTGTACGAGACTTAATATCAATGTTTCAATTCGGTGTACATTATAAGATTTGAACTGAGGACCAGGCATACGGGTAATTATTTCGAATTCGTGCCATACTAAGTTTCGAAAAGTTGACATTGACTCAGTTTGTTGTGCTATTTTGTAGGTCATATGTTTGAATCCATCCAAAAGTTTTCTCACTACCATGGTGTTCATCAGATACATATGAATTTGTATTAAAAAAGTAGTGTGGATACAATGAAATGCGAAATCCATGTTAGAATTGGAGATCACTACGTGACACACACTCTAATTCAAATAACTAACTATGTGACACACACTCTAATTCAAATAACTAATTATGTGACACACACACACACACTCTAATCCACGTTAGCGTGGGTACCGTTTCGATTTTTTTTCAAATAACTCCTCATTAATTAATTTACAGTACTCCCTCTGTCCACTTCTATAAGACCTTGAAAACATTTCAGACAATGTGCAAAGCAATTCATTTTAAGTTGTCTGAAACGACTTACAAAAGTGAACGGATGGAGTATGTCGTTTCGACTAACTAATTATTGCAAGGAAAACACGGGCATGGTAATACATACAGATTCGTTTGCAAATGAAAGGAGATTCGTTTGCATTCTCAAATGTAGGCGCACCAGGCAGACCAGGGTCGTGTCGGGGTGGACGCTGCTTCGGTGCCTTAAAGGCAACTGCCTTTGTGTCACTGACATGTGGGCCAGCCACTTATTGGGCCCACATGTCATGGACACAAAGGCAGGTGCCTTAAGGCACCAAAGCATAGTACTGTCGGGGTGGTCGCGTGTGTCGGACCGACGCGTAGCACCCAGCCACCCACCCCCGCCCTCCCCCCTAAAAAAGGACGACGATAATATAAGTTCGCGCTTCCATGTTTCGGATTGAAATATCTAGCGGCCCCAATTCCAGCCCTGCAAAATCTCTCTTCTCCACCGTCCCCTTCCGTGCCCAGATTGCTCAAATCCCTAATTCGCCGCCAACCCTCGAATCGCCCCTCGTCTCGTCTCTTTCCCCACTGTTCCCCACCTCTGTGTCGGACGACGACGACGAAGACGACGGTCGCGCTTCACCACCGCACCGGAGCTACCTCATCTACGCCCTCGTCCACCGCACCGGGTGGTCCACCGACAACGTCAGCCGCCGCAACCGACGTGCCTCACAGACACCGAGTTCCACCGCATCAGGTGCGCTTCACCGACGTCGTCTCCTAGCTCACCGGGGCTACTTCACCGAGCACATCGTTGCACCTCCGCCCCCCGAGGATGTTGGGGCTTCACCAACGGTCTCGTCCACCGCATCGTAGCGCTCCGCTGCCACTCAAGATCTGCATCCGTGCGCGACCAGCCAACGCCAGCGCATCACCCTCAACGGCTCTGAAGTGACCCGCACTCTAGCTAGGCGAGCATGCCCAAACGCCGGCCCGAACTAGGTATCCACACATCACTCCCTTGTGCACTATTCCGACGATGTTTGGATATCCTTTCACTGCTCTCTTAGCTTACACGCCTATGCAACTCTAACTTTAACTCGTATTTCTTCTGGAGATATCATCTGAAACAAGCAAATCCATTTTTTATCGAAGCATGACGGCGCTACCGGATCTGGTACACATCCTGCACACCCGTATAACCTTGTAAGTATCTGTCCTCCGGTACAACATCAAGGTCGATTCCTCTTATTTGATCAACCATTCGCCATGTCAAAAATGCAGAGGGGGATGCAAGGAGCACAAGGCCTGCACATCCAAGCAAGTGGTAACATGGACTTGTACATGGAACATCCCAAGCGCAAGCAGAGCTGCAGTGAGCCTATACAATGAGCTAGCGTAAGTCCCTGCATTTCATTTAATTCGTACTGGCATTCGTGTATGATTTGTGTGCAGTGGCTGATCCATGAATTCAAGTTACCAGGGGCGAACATTTAACTTAAAAATACGAAGGCACTTGCACTCCGGAAATCAACATAACTTGAGAAATGTGAAGCTACATGCACTTTGAAAACCAACTAATGATCCAAAGTAGTTCAGATTATAAACACTAAATGATGCAAGCACCAAAAAACTCAAAATGCAACATGGTGTACAAGGACTACAAACATGGTCTGTACCTGCTTGAATTATTCGTTCTCTGGCTCAAAATATCGAAGTGTAATTGCACGTATAACCAGTGTGCAAACTGCATATCAATATATCTATCCTGCACAAGTATGCCAATAGTTTCAAACAACAGATTAGAAAAGTATTTATGCTATGTTGTCATGATATGGGGACTTTCTGGTAGATGGCCTCGACGTTTCCTCAAGCTATGAAAATGTACTATAATTTGCATGTCATCAATGCCTCCAAATCTATGTCTCTCTCAACATAGTAGATCATCATTAGACACTAAATCGTTCAATGATCTTGCAAAATGCTTGCATTAGATCCCTCATTAGACACTATATGTTCATCACCAGGAGCATGTAAAAAGTTTGCATCAAATCCTTCATTAGCAGTCTGTTCATTAGACACTTCAGGCTCAAGAACAACATGAGCTTGTATGTTTGCATTGGAAACTTGATTAGATACATCAAATTCAGTCAGTTCAGTATTGATTGGTGGAGTTATAAAATAAGTAGAAATTGGTTTCATTTTCTCATAGATTCCCTACATACAAGCAGTTTTACAACACCGTCAGGTTTAACTATTGGCCAGAAATTGAAGAGTTGAATTAGATATAATCAGGGATGTGATGTACCTGCTCGTTGCGCATGCTACTCTTGCAAGCTGTGACTGTCCGTTTGCGCAAGCTCGATGCCATGCCCGTGCTGTCGCCGCTACCTCCCACGCAGGCTACACCCAGGGTTGGATCTTCATCTTCTTGTCCTTCAGTTAGCTTGAAGCCCGGCGACCGCCCTCCAACGAGGGCGTGAGGAAGTGCTATGTTGGTCTGTCCAGCGGCGGCTAGGTTAGGAGCGAACCAGACTGGAGGCTGGAGTGAATGAATTGGGATTTTTCCTGGTGTCGATCAATATGGGAGGCGCTCGTTTGGGCCGCGAGCCTGCTATAGGGCCTGCCTTGCACTCATGTTATTGGCCCATCCAAATTGAAACATTTTTCTTCATTTTTTACATTGCCTGCTCGTGCGTTGGGACGAGCAAAACTAGCGTGGGCCAACCTGGACGACTCAAACTAGGTGCACACTTTCCAGCCACCTGAGGCGGCCGCCCGTACCAGCCCCTATGGTGGTGTCGCCCCTTTTTGCGTGTATGATTGGATAGTGAAAAATATTCCAGTGGCGCTTTTGATTTACCCACAGAATGGTTGAATTGCTTGTTTCTATGAACTGAGTTCGTCAATAATGTGAAGGATGCCAGTCTTTTCATCCTATTGTAGATTTCTTAGATCTCGATATGCCAGAAGTAATCGCATGAAATATACAGTAAAAGCCAGTGTGATGTGTTTGGCTACAACTAGTCTGACTACACGTCCTCATATAACATATCAAGGACGCACCATCTTACCAGATTAACCATTCGACTTACCCATGCAGTGTGGGAAGAAAGAAGTATTGGGACTGTGTATCCAAGCAATTGATGCCATGGACTCCTTCGTACAACCTTGTAAGTGAAAAAGAAGTTGAAGTGTGCCTGTACAAAGAACTAGCATAAGTTCAGTTACCTACTTCTCGGAATTTTAGTTAGCCACTTATTGCAAAATTGTTCAATTACATTGCTTGGCTTAATTTAGTTTGCTACTGATTACATAATGGCACAACCTGTTAATCATATTGTAGACTGCGCCATCTATGTGTTTGATACTTACTGTTAAGAATTACCTGTTTGCCTTAACTTAAATATCTACTTGTTTGTTTAACTGCTTTGATGCTGCAACATCGGGTTACAATGATATTAATAACTACTTTTCAGCATCCAATTGAAACTCTTTAATTCCTTGTTTGTTTAACTGGTTTGCCATTATAACTCCCAGTTGAGATATTTTGCTAACTTGAACTTTTCTGAATCCAATCGGAACTTTAATGGCAAAACAGGTTAGCCCAAGATCAAAGAGCGAGGTCCCCATGGACGTTGCATCATCCCACAACAGTGGCACCGGCCCAATCGTACATTATGAATTGCCAACTGCTAATGCTCTAGAGGCTAAACTAGTGGTAGAAAGAGATTCTGCTTCTACACTTAGAGATGAAGTTGACATGTTGAGGAAGCAAACAGCACAATCACAAGCAGTACTCAAGACAACTATTAAATATTTGGTGGATTTCAAAACGAAGCAAGCTGAGACTGACCAGATTGTTAAGGTCTTGAAGGAAAAAAGGAAATTAAATTCCTACTTGGTAAATCATAGGTGAAATGTTCTTTCCATAGTTGAATAACCTTTGTGTTGTCTGTTCATGTAATCAATCAAACCATTTGTTTTAGAGATCATGTAATAATTGTTTTTTTGTTTTTTGGTTTGTAATTTTATTTGAGCACAAGTCTGTTTTAATTGATAAGACTCGGAGACATTTCATTTGGATTGTTGTGCCAGACCTACAAATATGCCAATCGGGCTGAATGTGCATTCAGCAATAGTAGTAGTATAGATGGACCATAAGTGGCACGCATCGTAAAGGGCCAAGATGTTGGCTAAAAAAGGATGTTGTTGTAGCCAAAAAAGTACAACGGCCTGGCTTATGTATGTTAGTTGATATTATTGATCCATATACTCTATAAGTGTTTATATGTCTGTTAGTTCATTACATTCTTGGTTGATTGAATCGGTATTTGAATCTTGATACATCGCTTGTGTACGTATCTAAATGGGAGTACACATTATGTTGCGTGTGACATTTGAGTTGGACATGAAGTGTTCCAAATATTTGAATTCACCTTAAACTGGATTCTAGTTTCTGAATTTGAGTATCAGCATTTGTAAACCATATTCATATATGACAGTGGAATACATCTTTGTCGTCCTTTTGAAGATATATAAAAACACATAGAATGATTTATAAAGATTCATATAGGAATACAAAATGGATTCGAATTTAGTTGTCAGGGTAAACGTGGATGCTTATTGTCCCAAAATTCGTAATAAGCAGCAAAATGTCCAGTCCCACGTCGGCTGCCCAAAGCCAAGTGTTTGGGAGATGGAAATTACTGTCTACCCATTACACGGACAATCCATCAGCCCGATTTCCACTGCTCTAAATAGGGGTAGGTTAGTAACTTCAATTAGACATGACACGACCGCCTCTGAGCCCATTCCAACACGGTGGGCGTCAAACATGGGCGGCAAAACTCATTTGATTCAAGCTCGTCCAAAAGACCTCTGTTTCTCCCTCCATTCCCCATTCATACACGGTGGGCGGCAAAACAAACTCGACTCGGCCGAAATCGATGTAGGCAAATATTTTCAATAGGAGCAGGTTTGTAACTTCACTCAGACGTGATACAACTACCCTACCTGTCAGCCCCGTTCATACACCGTGGGCGGCAACCATGGGCGCCAACCACCCTCTCCTCGCCCGAAATTGCTCTGGGCAAATATTGGCGAGATGTGAGATTACCGTCCTATCCCCAACCGATGAGACGCCCAAATTTTAAACGAGGGCTAAGTTCATAACTTTCCCATATTTTAGACAGGCGTGTCCCAAAAACATGGGTCCCCGTACCTCTCCCTCCATTTTCCCATTCATACACCGTCCGCGCTAGAACACCCCATCCCCACCACAGCCTCCGTCCGCCACCCCATACATCGCTGCCATCGTCCACCACATCCATCGCCACCGTCCTCCACCATGCCAGAGCGCCTACCAAGACCGCGTCGTCCACTGCTAGAGATGGAGGTTTCTCATCCACGGCGACGGACCAATAACCTTGCATTGCGTCATGTCGCTTCATCGGCGTCGTCGTCCTCTTTGCCAGGGCCGCTCACACGACCTTCTCTTCCACCGCAACGGGACTTATCCCCTGATGCACCCGTCTACCGTAGCAGATCTGCTTCAACACCACCGACAACCATCGCACCCCCGATGCCTACACGGCGCCGCAAGAGAGGTGGTACTTCATATCTCCTCAACTTTTTGATCTCAACCAGAAAATAGATCTTAACTTGGTTACTCTACTTTCTTTTCAGCTCTTAGAATTTAGTTCTTAGTTCGAAGCAAACAATGGATGCTAAATATCATTTCTCCGGTTTGCAGCTTCAAATATGCCATGGCACAGCCATAATACGGTTTAATTGATCATGCTTAGGGTTTAATTGATCATGTTGGTTCCGTGGTGGTTTCTTTAATAGAAATCGGAGGGGAAACCCTCTTTTGCTAATACAAATATGCTTAGAGTTTCCCCCTTTTATGATCACTATACGATCAGAATACGTGCTTCATGACATAATAGCATTGCTCCACCCATCAAGCTAAACAAGCTTAGTTGTTCAAATACGAATCTGATATTATTAAAACAGAGTTGTTTAATTGGTTAGCTAAATGTTCCTAAATTAGTTTCGAAAATGCATGTTCGCCGCTCGGGTGTGTATCTCTATAGGGTGCCCACGGTGGGCCGGCGCATCCTGGGATTTTGGGTCGTCCCAGGCCCCGATTCCCTTCTGTTCTGCTGCGCGCTTCCGATCTCTACTCGCCCCCAGCCGCCTGCCTCGCTGGCGACTTGCCGTCCCCGGACGGCATGACTCTAGGACGAGACGCCGGACTAACAGGAAGCCAGGAGCCACTCGCCCAACAACGTCACCGCTGCCCGGGCGCGCCACCGTGCCTACCTTCCCAGTCCATTCAGGGCTCAGGTGTGCAGCACCCACCAAGCCAACCCGATTTATCCTGAGATACGTCCTCAACACTCAGCAGCCACTCCTCATCACCCATTTCTAATTGATTCATTACTCATTAGGTAGGACTGTCATTAGGGTTTGTTGTGTGCTCAGTGCTACCTACACGTAATGGTTCAGATGTATTTCGCTATTCTTTAGTACCTCTAAAGTTCACAGGGTTTTCAAAATTCCGGCCCTCAGAACAGAAACTAGTCATTTTGGATTGTTGGTCGTAGTGACATTGACCCAGATTACTATTGCAAGCCAGGTTTGTTGACAATTTTACTTGTCATTCTTACTCATTCGATATAATATCCAATTATTCATGTCGATTAGTTGCAAAGAATAAGTGCTAGACAAAATTCTTCATTCAAATTTTGGACTGTCTCTTACTGCAGTTACAATTCTGCATAGTTGTCCTAGTAAGCTCACAAGTAAATGATTGATTCACTACATCTATGCTTGCCTTGTCATATTTGTTGTCAATATTCTTTTATGGTGGACCACCCTGTTTCTAAATACCGGAACCGTAGACATGAGTGAATAGTATTTCTCTATGTGATCTGTTCCATCATGTGTGGGTAACGAACACTGCATTGTATAGAAAAGAAAGTGCCATTTCCAGCTTTTACATAGGTTTCGATCTTTTACATGGAATACAATCTGCCTACTTCCTTTGTGTCGCATTACCAACACTCCACCCTTGAAGCTAAACATTACGCCACTCATAATTGCTTAGTTTATTTGTTCAAATACGAATTTCATATGATTCTAATGTTCCTACTTTAGTTTTGAAATGTGTGCCTGCCTGTTATAGAGACATAAGGGATTTGTATTTCTGTGTGTGGTCTAGTCAGCACGGTTGGGGAGGTGAACTTTGCATATGCAGGGGTTTATAGGGAGACACTCTCCGAGTTGAATCCGCAATGCATTCCATAGATAATCTAACTACTTTTATGTTTTCATGAATCTAAGATTCTGAACAGCATCATAATGATTATGAGCTTGAGTGCATGAAAAGAATAAAGCAGAACAATGCCATTGCTGTCAAACTTGGCATTAAGGGACTGAAACCAAGTCTGGATGCAATGCAATGCAAACGCTCTCCACCTACAGATTCATGCTCAGAATATGATCCTACCAGTGATTCTGAGCTAGAGGGAGACCTAAGTCAATGTAGCTCCCTAGTGGAGGAGTCAGAGGAAGATGCCCTATCTTATTCACCCATCAAGGTACTTGCTCTAACTTTCCAAGGTCACATTGCTCGCACATATCTTGCAACTGATGCTTTCCATTGCTTCTACTTTGTTGAAATGCCATTAGCTTAGTTTACACATCATGTATGTGAATACGCCCTACCTATCCATTTTCAGTACATATTCCATCTGTCATCATACCATATTTATCCATTCAAATGTTGTTCTTGTGTATCAGATGTTCAAAAGGAAGAGGGCGATTGCTGATCGTGGAGGAGCACAAGCAAAGTATTTGGAGAAGGTAGTGGCACCTGATAAATCAAATATCCCATTAGGTGTAGTTGCAATATCACCTGACCCACAAAATACCGCAACTCTAGCAGACTCTAGCCCTACTACACTGGTCATTTCTGATGCCCCAACTCAGCAGACCCCAACTGCAGCAAACAGTATGATTATGCCAGTTGACATAGCGCCAGCTGTACGATGCAAAACCCCCATTCCAGCAAAGAGTACACCAAATCCAGTTGCCAAATCCCTTTTCGAACTAGAGAGAGCCCCAATTGCAGCAAATAGGGCCCCTGTTCCATTTCTTCCCAGTTTAGAAGACGAAGCTTATGTTGTTGTCAGGAACTTTGTGCGCATCTTTCCTTCAGGGAAAGATTATACCGCAGACACAGAACAATTTCCAGTCTTCCTCCACAACTTACGCGTAAGTAATGTACTAATGTTATTCATGGTCATTACTGCATATGTTTCTGCTGACAGAATACACAAGATTTCATTCTTTTAAATAGGCAAGGAGCAAACTGGATTGTGATGACGAGCAAGGGTTGGTTGCGCTTTTCAAGCACTCATTGATGAAGTATCGTTCCTACCCGAGGCAAGCGCACTTCGATGGCAAGCCTCTAAACGAAATTTCTGTAAAGTCTCTGGTGCTACATTTATCCGATGGTGACTGGAATAATCTTGTTACACATTGGTCTCGGCTGCAGCGTAAGGTACTGTCTATGATATCACATCACAATTTGAACTACATTTCTGCATTTGCTTTAATGTCTTACTTGTACGAAAACGGTTAGCAGAAGAACATTCATTCTCAAGGGACCACAGAATCTTGCAACTATACTGCACACTGCATTGCTCTTGTGAGTACCTCTTGCCCTGTATGACCATACTTACATTCATAGTTGTTTGATTATGTAGCATCACTGCACATGTTAGCCTCGTAATCGTCCATTTGGTGGACATTATAAGATCCGTATGGACTCTTACATAAATTTAGAATCAACCCAATGCTTTTGAAGAGGTTTAGCTCTGCAGTCCTCTTGTAAGGACTGAACGTGGTCTATCACTGTACTTACATTAACAGCTACTCCCTCCATCCCATAATATAAGAATGTTTTGTACAGTACACTAGTGTTCAAAACACTCTTGTATTATGGGAAGAGGGATTGGTTCATTTTGTAGCATTCTGCATCTTATCTCCCTCGCCCACCATTTACTAAAAAAGATTAGATCTATATTTAATCTTACCAACAAGTAGAATACACAGACAATGCCAATGCATAAGTGTATCCCATTGCTCTTGTCAGTACATTTTGTCCTGTAACGCTTGTACTTCCAGGGATTGGTAGTTGATTATGTAGCATAAATCTGCATCTTATCTTCATTATCCTCTATCCCTTCCAGTATTATCATATCTATAATTACTCTCTACAAAATGTAGAGTATAGGCAATGCTTATGAGGAATTATCATATCTATAATTACTCTCTACAAAATGTAGAGTACAGGCAATGCTTATGAAGAAGATTTTGTGCTGAAATTCTTGAGTTATCCTTCCCTTGACATGGAGAAGGGAATTATAAACTGGTGTTAACTGTTAATGTAAGTCATTCATTCTAAAGCCTTTATCCTCAACTGTTGTTTAATTCGTTCATACTCCCTATCATTTACTGCTGTTTAGTTTGCTGTTTCTACCAAAATGCATGTTCGTAAGAACCATAAGTTCTAAGTTTTACTTGTAAAACCAAATTCCTTATTCATACCATGCACATTACTTAATACTCCCTATATGTATGCTTTTTTTGTGGATCTATAATCTAGTGTGTGGTGAAGCAGCCCACGTTTGCACCTTGTCATCTCCTTTTTTATTTACTGATGTGGCTGATGATATGAACAACATGCCATGCACATTATCCAAAAGAGATACAATGATTTTCTTTGCCCTTCATCTATGCTTGTTATGTTGACATGGTAATCCAGTAGTGTGGTGAAGCTCCCCGCATTATGAACAACGCCAAATTATGCTATTGATATTTTGAACTTACTCTTTATTTTCTAATTTGAAATTGGATAGAATTGACAGAACAATTATCATCTTTGTTTATACACGTGCCAAACCTGTCATCTCTCTGTTTTGTTTCAGGGTGATATGCCTGATGGCATGCACAAGTCTTCTGAAGGCTGTGAGACAAACCCCAAAGTCTTGAAGATAGCGAGACAACCCCAAAGTCTTGTCTTGATGCAGTGTTCTAGTTACTTGAGACTAACAGTCAGACAAGCTCACAGATTCGTTGTCTGAATTAGTTCGACTTCTTCAATCCCAAGTTCTAGCAGAAAGGCATTCTACAACTCAACTTCGACTTTAAGTCCTATCTCTAAGAAAGATTGCGGAGAACACCAATGAGAACCTCATCGCTAGACAGCTACACCTGGAAGCTATGACCGACATGCTAGGCCGGTCTCACAGCCTTGCTCAGCAGCTTGTGCAACAGTTCCCCCGCAAGGCTAACCTTTCCTGAACTGTCTTGGAAGTGGTCTCGGTTCAGTATTATTTTGTTACGCTGCTATGTGTTGGGGAACATAGTAATTTCAAAAATTCTCCTACGCACACGCAAGATCATGGTGATGCATAGCAACGAGAGGGGAGAGTGTTGTCTACATACCCTCGTAGACCGAAGCGGAAGCATTGACGCAACGTAGAGGAAGTAGTCGTACGTCTTCCCGATCCGACCGATCCAAGCACCGTTACTCCGGCACCTCCGAGTTCTTAGCACACGTACAGCTCGATGACGCTCCCCGGGCTCCGATCCAGCAAAGCTTTGGGGATGAGTTCCGTCAGTACGACGGCGTGGTGACGATCTTGATGTTCTACCATCGCAGGGCTTCGCCTAAGCGCTGCTACAATATGACCGAGGTGGAATATGGTGGAGGGGGGCACCGCACATGGCTAAGGAACGATCACGATGATCAACTTGTGTGTTCTAGGGTGCCCCTTGCCCCCGTATATAAAGGAGGGAGGGGGAGGTGCGGCCGGCCCCAAGGGGTGCGCCTCGAGGAGTCCTACTCCCACCGGGAGTAGGACTCCCCCCTCTCTTGCCTTGTTGGAGAAGGAAAGGGGGAAGGAGAAGAGGAAAGGGGGGCACCGCCCCCCCTTCCTTGTCCTATTCGGACTAGGAGGGAGGGGGCGCGCGGCCTGCCCTGGCCGGCCCCTCTCTTCTCCCTTATGGCCCATGAAGGCCCATTAACCCCCCGGGGCTCCGGTAAAATGCCGATTTCACCCGGAACGATTCTGATGTCCAAATATAGGCTTCCAATATATCGATCTTTATGTCTCGACCATTTCGAGACTCCACGTCATGTCCGTGAACACATCCGGGACTCCGAACAACCTTCGGTACATCAAAATACATAAACTCATAATGAAACTGTCATCGTAACTTTAAGCGTGCGGACCCTACAGTTCGAGAACAATGTAGACATGACCGAGACATGTCTCCGGTCAATAACCAACAGCGGGACCTGGATGCCCATATTGGCTCCTACATATTCTACGAAGATCTTTATCGGTCAGACCGCATAACAACATACGTTGTTCCCTTTGTCATCGGTATGTTACTTGCCCGAGATTCGATCATCGGTATCCAATACCTAGTTCAATCTCGTTACCGGCAAATCTCTTTACTCGTTCCGTAATACATCATCCCGCAACTAACTCATTAGTTGCAATGCTTGCAAGGCTTAAGTGATGTGCATTACCGAGAGGGCCCAGAGATACCTCTCCGACGATCGGAGTGACAAATCCTAATCTCGAAATACGTCAACCCAACATGTACCTTTGGAGACACCTGTAGAGCACCTTTATAATCACCCAGTTACATTGTGACGTTTGGTAGCACACAAAGTGTTCCTCCGGCACACGGGAGTTACATAATCTCATAGTCATAGGAACATGTATAAGTCATAAGAAAGCAATAGCAACATACTAAACGATCGGGTGCTAAGCTAGTGGAATGGGTCATGTCAATCAGATCATTCAACTAATGATGTGATCCCGTTAATCAAAAGACAACTCTTTGTCCATGGTTAGGAAACATAACCATCTTTAATTAACGAGCTAGTCAAGTAGAGGCATACTAGTGACACTTTGTTTGTCTATGTATTCACACATGTATTATGTTTCCGGTTAATACAATTCTAGCATGAATAATAAACATTTATCATGATATAAGGAAATAAATAATATCTTTATTATTGCCTCTAGGGCATATTTCCTTCAGTCTCCCAATTGCACTAGAGTTAATAATCTAGATTACACAGTAATGATCCTAACACCCATGGAGCCTTGGTGCTGATCATGTTTTGCTCGTGGAAGAGGCTTAGTCAACGGGTCTGCCACATTCAGATCCGTATGTATCTTGCAAATCTCTATGTCTCCCACCTGGACTAAATCCCGGATGGAATTGAAGCGTCTCTTGATGTGCTTGGTTCTTTTGTGAAATCTGGATTCCTTTGCCAAGGCAATTGCACCAGTATTGTCACAAAAGATTTTCATTGGACCCAATGCACTAGGTATGACACCTAGATCGGATATGAACTCCTTCATCCAGACTCCTTCGTTTGCTGCTTCCGAAGCAGCTATGTACTCCGCTTCACATGTAGATACTGCCACGACGCTTTGTTTAGAACTGCACCAACTGACAGCTCCACCGTTTAATATAAACACGTATCCGGTTTGCGATTTAGAATCGTCCGGATCAGTGTCAAAGCTTGCATCAACGTAACCATTTACGATGAGCTCTTTGTCACCTCCATATATGAGAAACATATCCTTAGTCCTTTTCAGGTATTTCAGGATGTTCTTGACCGCTGTCCAGTGATCCACTCCTGGATTACTTTGGTACCTCCCTGCTAAACTTATAGCAAGGCACACATCAGGTCTGGTACACAACATAGCATACATGATAGAGCCTATGGCTGAAGCATAGGGAACATCTTTCATTTTCTCTCTATCTTCTGCAGTGGTCGGGCATTGAGTCTGCCTCAACTTCACACCTTGTAACACAGGCAAGAACCCTTTCTTTGCTTGGTCCATTTTGAACTTTTTCAAAATCTTGTCAAGGTATGTGCTTTGTGAAAGTCCAATTAAGCGTCTTGATCTATCTCTATAGATCTTTATTCCTAATATGTAAGCAGCTTCACCGAGGTCTTTCATTGAAAAACTCTTATTCAAGTATCCCTTTATGCTATCCAGAAATTCTATATCATTTCCAATCAGTAATATGTCATCCACATATAATATCAGAAATGCTATAGAGCTCCCACTCACTTTCTTGTAAATACAGGCTTCTCCGAAAGTCTGTATAAAACCAAATGCTTTGATCACACTATCAAAGCATTTATTCCAACTCCGAGAGGCTTGCACCAGTCCGTAAATGGATCACTGGAGCTTGCACACTTTGTTAGCTCCCTTTTGATCAACAAAACCTTCCGGTCGCATCATATACAACTCTTCTTCTAGAAATCCGTTCAGGAATGCAGTTTTGACATCCATCTGCCAAATTTCATAATCATAAAATGCGGCAATTGCTAACATGATTTGGACAGACTTAAGCATCGCTACGGGTGAGAAGGTCTCATCGTAGTCAACCCCTTGAACTTGTCGAAAACCTTTTGCGACAAGTCGAGCTTTGTAGACAGTAATATTACCGTCATCGTCAGTCTTCTTCTTGAAGATCCATTTATTCTCAATTTCTTGCCGATCATCGGGCAAGTCAACCAAAGTCCATACTTTGTTTTCATACATGGATCCCATCTCATATTTCATGGCTTCAAGCCATTTCGCGGAATCTGGGCTCACCATCGCTTCTTCATAGTTCGTAGGTTCATCATGATCTAGTAGCATGATTTCCAGAACAGGATTACCGTACCACTCTGGTGCGGATCTTACTCTGGTTGACCTACGAGGCTCAGTAGTAACTTGATCTGAAATTTCATGATCATCATCATTAAATTCCTCACCAATTAGTGTAGGTGTCGCAGAAACCGATTTCTGTGATGAACTACTTTCCAATAAGGGAGCAGGTATAGTTACCTCATCAAGTTCTACTTTCCTCCCACTCACTTCTTTCGAGAGAAACTCCTTCTCTAGAAAGGATCCATTCTTAGCAACTAATGTCTTGCCTTCGAATCTGTGATAGAAGGTATACCCAACAGTCTCCTTTGGGTATCCTATGAAGACACATTTGTCCGATTTGGGTTCGAGCTTATCAGGTTGAACCTTTTTCACATAAGAATCACAGCCCCAAACTTTAAGAAACGACAATTTTGGTTTCTTGCCAAACCAGAGTTCATAAGGCGTCGTCTCAACGGATTTTGATGGTGCCCTATTTAACGTGAATGCGGCCGTCTCTAAAGCATAACCCCAAAATGATAGCGGTAAATCACTAAGAGACATCATAGATCGCACCATATCTAGTAAAGTACGATTACGACGTTCGGACACACCATTACGCTGTGGTGTTCCGGGTGGCGTGAGTTGCGAAACTATTCCGCATTGTTTCAAATGTACACCAAACTCGTAACTCAAATATTCTCCTCCACGATCAGATCGTAGAAACTTTATTTTCTTGTTACGATGTTTTTCAACTTCACTCTGAAATTCTTTGAACTTTTCAAATGTTTCAGACTTATGTTTCATTAAGTAGATATACCCATATCTGCTTAAGTCATCTGTGAAGGTGAGAAAATAACGGTATCCGCCACGAGCCTCAATATTCATCGGACCACATACATCTGTATGTATGATTTCCAACAAATCTGTTGCTCTCTCCATAGTTCCGGAGAACGGTGTTTTAGTCATCTTGCCCATGAGGCATGGTTCGCAAGTACCAAGTGATTCATAATCAAGTGGTTCCAAAAGTCCATCAGTATGGAGTTTCTTCATGCGCTTTACACCGATATGACCCAAACGGCAGTGCCACAAATAAGTTGCACTATCATTATCAACTCTGCATCTTTTGGTTTCAACATTATGAATATGTGTATCACTACTATCGAGATTCATCAGAAATAGACCACTCTTCAAGGGTGCATGACCATAAAAGATGTTACTCATATAAATAGAACAACCATTATTCTCTGATTTAAATGAATAACCGTCTCGCATCAAACAAGATCCAGATATAATGTTCATGCTCAACGCTGGCACCAAATAACAATTATTTAGGTCTATTACTAATCCCGAAGGTAGATGTAGAGGTAGCATGCCGACCGCGATCACATCGACTTTGGAACCATTTCCCACGCGCATCGTCACCTCGTCCTTTGCCAGTTTTCGCTTAATCCGTAGTCCCTGTTTCGAGTTGCAAATATTAGCAACAAAACCAGTATCAAATACCCAGGTGCTACTGCGAGCTCTAGTAAGGTACACATCAATAACATGTATATCACATATACCTTTGTTCACCTTGCCATCCTTCTTATCCGCCAAATACTTGGGGCAGTTCCGCTTCCAGTGACCAGTCTGCTTGCAGTAGAAGCACTCAGTTTCAGGCTTAGGTCCAGACTTGGGTTTATTCTCTTGAGCAGCAACTTGCTTGCTGTTCTTCTTGAAGTTCCCCTTCTTCTTCCCTTTGCCCTTTTTCTTGAAACTGGTGGTCTTGTTGACCATCAACACTTGATGCTCCTTTTTGATTTCTACCTCCGCAGCTTTCAGCATTGCGAAGAGCTCAGGAATAGTCTTATTCATCCCTTGCATATTATAGTTCATCACGAAGCTCTTGTTGCTTGGTGGCAGTGATTGGAGAATTCTGTCGATGACGCAATCATCTGGAAGATTGACTCCCATCTGAATCAAGTGATTATTATACCCAGACATTTTTGAGTATATGCTCACTGACAGAACTGTTCTCCTCCATCTTGCAGCTACAGAACTTATTGGAGACTTCATATCTCTCAATCCGGGCATTTGCTTGAAATATTAACTTCAACTCCTGGAACATCTCATATGCTCCATGACGTTCAAAACATCGTTGAAGTCCCGATTCTAAGCCGTAAAGCATGGCACACTGAACTATCGAGTAGTCATCAGCTTTGCTCTGCCGGACGTTCATAACATCTGGTGTTGCTCCAGCAGCAGGCCTGGCACCCAGCGGTGCTTCCAGGACGTAATTCTTCTGTGCAGCAATGAGGATTATCCTCAAGTTACGGACCCAGTCCGTGTAATTGGTACCATCATCTTTCAACTTTGCTTTCTCAAGGAACGCATTAAAATTCAACGAAACAACAACACGGGCCATCTATCTACAATCAAACATACATAAGCAAGATACTATCAGGTACTAAGTTCATGATAAATTCAAGTTCAATTAATCATATTACTTAAGAACTCCCACTTAGATAGACATCTCTCTAATCCTCTAAGTGATAACGTGATCCAAATCAACTAAACCATAACCGATCATCACGTGAAATGGATTAGTTTTCAATGGTGAACATCATTATGTTGATCATATCTACTATATGATTCACGCTCGACCTTTCGGTCTCCGTGTTCCGAGGCCATATCTGCATATGCTAGGCTCGTCAAGTTTAACCTGAGTATTCTGCGTGTGCAAAACTGGCTTGCACCCGTTGTAGGTGGACGTAGAGCTTATCACACCCGATCATCACGTGGTGTCTGGGCACGACGAACTTTGGCAACGGTGCATACTCAGGGAGAACACTTCTTGATAATTTAGTGAGAGATCATCTTATAATGCTACCGTCAATCAAAGCAAGATAAGATGCATAAAAGATAAACATCACATGCAATCAATATAAGTGATATGATATGGCCATCATCATCTTGTGCTTGTGATCTCCATCTCCGAAGCACCGTCATGATCACCATCGTCACCGGCGCGACAACTTGATCTTCATCGTAGCATCGTTGTCGTCTCGCCAATCTTATGCTTCTACGACTATCGCTACCGCTTAGTGATAAAGTAAAGCATTACAGGGCAATTGCATTGCATACAATAAAGCGACAACCATATGGCTCCTGCCAGTTGCCGATAACTCAGTTACAAAACATGATCATCTCATACAATAAAATTTAGCATCATGTCTTGACCATATCACATCACAACATGCCCTGCAAAAACAAGTTAGACGTCCTCTACTTTGTTTGTTGCAAGTTTTACGTGGCTGCTACAGGCTTAAGCAAGAACCAATCTTACCTACGCATCAAAACCACAACGATAGTTTGTCAAGTTGATGCCGTTTTAACCTTCGCAAGGACCGGGCGTAGCCACACTCGGTTCAACTAAAGTTGGAGAAACTGACACCCGCCAGCCACCTGTGTGCAAAGCACGGCGGTAGAACCAGTCTCGCGTAAGCGTACGCGTAATGTCGGTCCGGGCCGCTTCATCCAACAATACCGCCGAACCAAAGTATGACATGCTGGTAGGCAGTATGACTTATATCGCCCACAACTCACTTGTGTTCTACTCGTGCATATAACATCAAACCATAAAACCTAGGCTCTGATGCCACTGTTGGGGAACATAGTAATTTCAAAAATTCTCCTATGCACACGCAAGATCATGGTGATGCATAGCAACGAGAGGGGAGAGTGTTGTCTACGTACCCTCGTAGACCGAAGCGGAAGCGTTGACGCAACATAGAGGAAGTAGTCGTACGTCTTCCCGATCCGACCGATCCAAGCACCGTTACTCCGGCACCTCCGAGTTCTTAGCACATGTACAGCTCGATGACGCTCCCCGGGCTCCGATCCAGCAAAGCTTCGGGGATGAGTTCCGTCAGCACGATGGCGTGGTGACGATCTTGATGTTCTACCATCGCAGGGCTTCGCCTAAGCGCTGCTACAATATGAACGAGGTGGAATATGGTGGAGGGGGGCACCGCACACGGCTAAGGAACGATCACGATGATCAACTTGTGTGTTCTAGGGTGCCCCCTGCCCCCATATATAAAGGAGGGAGGGGGAGGTGGGCCGGCCCCAAGGGGTGCGCCTAGAGGAGTCCTACTCCCACCGGGAGTAGGACTCCCCCCTCTCTTGCCTTGTTGGAGAAGGAAAGGGGGAAGGAGAAGAGGAAAGGGGGGCGCCGCCCCCCTTCCTTGTCCTATTCGGACTAGGGGGGAGGGGGCGCGCGGCCTGCCCTGGCCGGCCCCTCTCTTCTCCCTTATGACACATGAAGGCCCATAAACCCCCCGGGGCTCCGGTAAAATGCCGATTTCACCCGGAACGATTCTGATGTCCAAATATAGGCTTCCAATATATCGATCTTTATGTCTCGACCATTTTGAGACTCCTCGTCATGTCCGTGATCACATCTGGGACTCCGAACAACCTTCGGTACATCAAAATACATGAACTCATAATGAAACTATCATCGTAACTTTAAGCGTGCGGACCCTACGGTTCGAGAACACTGTAGACATGACCGAGACATGTCTCCTGTCAATAACCAACAGCGGGACCTGGATGCCCATATTGGCTCCTACATATTCTACGAAGATCTTTATCGGTCAGACCGCATAACAACATACGTTGTTCCCTTTGTCATCGATATGTTACTTGCCCGAGATTCGATCGTCGGTATCCAATACCTAGTTCAATCTCGTTACCGGCAAGTCTCTTTACTCGTTCCGTAATACATCATCCCGCAACTAACTCATTAGTTGCAATGCTTGCAAGGCTTATGTGATGTGCATTACCGAGAGGGCCCAGAGATACCTCTCCGACGATCGGAGTGACAAATCCTAATCTCGAAATATGTCAACCCAACATGTACCTTTGGAGACACCTGTAGAGCACCTTTATAATCACCCAGTTACGTTGTGATGTTTGGTAGCACACAAAGTGTTCCTCCGGCACACGGGAGTTACATAATGTCATAGTCATAGGAACATGTATAAGTCATGAAGAAAGCAATAGCAACATACTAAATGATCGGGTGCTAAGCTAGTGGAATGGGTCATGTCAATCAGATCATTCAACTAATGATGTGATCCCGTTAATCAAATGACAACGCTTTGTCCATGGTTAGGAAACATAACCATCTTTAATTAACGAGCTAGTCAAGTAGAGGCATACTAGTGACACTTTGTTTGTCTATGTATTCACACATGTATTATGTTTCCGGTTAATACAATTCTAGCATGAATAATAAACATTTATCATGATATAAGGAAATAAATAATATCTTTATTATTGCCTCTAGGGTATATTTCCTTCACTATGGTGCCCAGTTTTTGTAAACCGCTTCTTCGTTGCGCTTTATGATCACTGTTGGCAAACTTCGATGCCTAGTGGATGTAATATACCTTAAATCCTTTATTGTATAGTGTAGGTTTATTCTTAGTTACTATGCCGTAATTTCTTTATTTTATAGAGTAGGTTTGTTCTTAATTCCTACTAGTCACTGCCATCATTCGCTATCTGAAAAAATCAGATGTAGTCGACCGGACCGAAACATTCGACTCTAACGGGCCAGGTTTTTAGCGGGCCACAATTGGGCCGGCCTGCATCTTTCTTGGGCCCGAATGATTGGGGCCTTTACACATTGTGCCAGGCCCAAAGTTACACCGGCCTATATTTTAGTTGGGCCTTTTGTCGACCCAGCGCTTAGTTTGGCCCAGGTAGCGTTGGGCCATTAATAGGCTGAATATTGTACTGGCCTGTTACGGGCGAGATGAAACCACGGGCCTTTAGCAGGCCAAAATGCATGTTGGGCCTCAATTTTCACTAGTCGTCGACGGCCTTCAGCAGGCTGAAATGTAGACCGTGCCGTTTTGGGCCCAGTTAGCTCACGGGCCGTTACCAGGCCGAAACATATCTCGGGCCTTAGTTGGCCCACTGATATCATGGGCCTTTAAGAGACCGAAAGCTTAGCACAGGCATCAACGGGCCGAATTACGCGACAGGCCTTTAACAGGCCCAAAGTCATGTTGGGCTTAACTATTACCACCTTTAGCATGGGCCGTTAGTGGGCCCGATGTCCCGTCGGACCATATATGGCCCATGGGCAGGACGGGCCATTCCCAGGCCAAAAGTCACACTAGGCTGAAATGGGCCCATGTCTACACCAGGCCTCTAATAGGCCGAAAGTCACTGGGCTGTAGTTGGGCCCAAATATTCGACGAACAATTAACGGGCCAGATCTGGCTTCGGGCTGCAAATGGGCCCAAATATTGGGCGAACAATTAATGGGCTAGATCTGGCTTCGGGCCGTAAATGGGCCCAAATATTGGGTCAACAATTAACGGGACAGATCTGGCTTGGGGCCATAAATGGGCCTTTATTAAGCAGGCCGTTATTGGGCTGGCCCACTAGTACCTGATTAAGTTCTACGGGCCTTTGATTGGGCCGACCTTTTTATCCTATATGGGCCTCTGTTGGGCCCAGCCACGTGTCGACGTATCATAGGCATGTCTCCTTCAATGGAAGGGCGACATCTGGCCCACTGACAAGCTGCCAGGTGTTCTCTTCGGCCAATCAGAATTTTACACGTGGAAATTTCCCATTGGTCAGGGTTGTTAACGGGTTATCGAATCCAAAATCCGCCCGATAGCTTAAGGGCGTTCCGTTACAGTGGATGTCATGTGTCGGTCACCCTTGACGAAAGCACTTCTATGATGCGTGATTTGTCGTCATGGAAGTGGACACTTCCGTGATGATAATTTGTGTAATGTCATGGAACACTTCTACGACAACACAAGTATGACTATCTGATTCTGTCATAAAATCGTCATGGATGTACATGCATGACAAAAAACACGACCTACTATGACAAAAATGTATCATCACGGAAGTGTATTTTTTTGTAGTGAGGTTCCGCTGTTAGTTCTTGACCGGAGAGGTGTCTCAGTCATTTCTACATAGTTCTCGAACCCGTAGGGTCCGCATGTTTAACGTTCGATGACGATTTTGTATTATATGAGTTATGTGATTTGGTGACTGAATGTTGTTAGGAGTCCCGGATGAGATCGCAGACATGACGAGGAGTCTCGAAATGGTCGAGAGGTAAAGATTCATATATTGGATGATGATATTCGGACACAGGAAGTGTTCCGGTGGTACCGGGTGCATATCGGGTCACCGGATGGGGTTCCGGGCATCCCCCCGGCAACTATAAATGGGCCAAGAGGGGGGCAGACCTGCCCCTAAGGGGCTGGTGCGCCCCTCCCATATGGGCTGGCCAAATTGGAGTAGAGAAGGGGAAGGAGGAAAGGGAAAAGGGAATAGGATTTCCCCTTCCCCCTCTTCCCTTCCTACTCCGAATAGGAATAGGAAAGGGGGAAGGCCGAACTGGGAGGTCCCCAAGTAGGATTACTCCTACTTGGGGCGCCCCTTGGCTGCCTCTCCTCCCCTCCAACCTATATATATGAAGGGGTGCACCACTAGAACACACACCATTGTTAGCCATATGCGGGGGCCCCCTCCACAGTTTACGCCTCCAGTCATATCTTCGTAGTGCTTAGGCGAAGCCCTGCGCGGATCACTTCACCATCACCATCACCATGCCGTCGTGCTGATGGAACTCTCCCTTGACACTTTGCTGGATCAAGAGTTCGAGGGACGTCATCGAGCTGAAAGTGTGCAGAACTCGGAGGTGCCGTACGTTCGGTGCTTGATCGGTCGGAACGAGAAGAAGTTCGACTACATCAACCGCGTTGTCAAATGCTTCCGCTTTCGGTCTACGAGGGCACGTGGACACACTCTGCCCCTCTCGTTGCTATGCATCACCTAGATCGATCTTGCATGAGCGTAGGAAGTTTTTTGAAATTGCATGCTACGTTCCCCAACACTCTCAAACCCTAGTTCATCTCTTGTGTTCAATCTTTGTACTGGAACTATAGATTGGTACTTGTGGGTGACTAGTAGTGTTGATTACATCTTGTAGTTGATTACTATATGGTTTATTTGGTGGAAGATTATATGTTCAGATCCATTATGCTATTTAATACCACTTTGATCTTGAGCATGACTATCATTTGTGAGTAGTTACTTTTGTTCTTGAATTCCCGGGAGAAATCATGTTGCAAGTAATCATGTGAATTTTATATGTGTTTGATATTTTGATGGTATGTATGTTGTGATTCCCTTAGTGGTGTCATGTGAATGTCGACTACATGAAACTTCACCATATTTGGGCCTAAGGGAATGCATTCTTGAGTAGTTATTAGATGATGGGTTGCGAGAGTGATAGAAGCTTAAACCCTAGTTTATGCGCTATTCCGTAAGGGACTGATTTGGATCCAAAAGTTCGATGGTATGGTTAGAATTTATTCTTAATACTTTTCTCATAGTTGTGGATGCTTGCGAGGGGGTTAATCATAAGTAGGAGGTTTGTTCAAGTAAGAACAGCACCTAAGCACCGGTCCACCAACATATCAAATTATCAAAGTAGCGAACACAAATCAAACCAACATGATGAAAGTGACTAGATGAAATTCCCGTGTACCCTCAAGAACGCTTTGCTTATCATAAGAGATTGTTTTGGCCTATCCTTTGCCTCAAAAGGATTGGGCTACCTTGCTGCACTTTTTTTACTACTATCATTACTTTCTCGTTACAAAGTATCTTGCTATCAAACTACTCGTTACTTATAATTTCAGTGCTTGCAGACATTACCTTACTGAAAACCACTTGTCATTTCCTTCTTCTCCTCGTTGGGTTCGACACTCTTACTTATCAAAAGGACTACGATTGATCCCATATACTTGTTCATCATCAAGGCTCTTTTCTGGTGCCGTTGCCAGGGAGTAAAGCACTCTTGGTAAGGAAAAATTATTACTATGTGCTGAAATTTATTGTCACTTGTTACTATGGAGAACAATCCTTTGAGGGGTTTGTTCGGGGTATCTTCACCTCGATCAGAACCACAATTAGTTGCCTCTCAACCCAATGCACCAACTAAAAATATTGAATATGAAATTCCTTCGGGTATGATAGAACAACTGCTAGCTAATCCTTATGCAGGAGATGGAACCGAATATCCTGATATGCACTTGATATATGTGGAAGAAATTTGTGGATTATTTAAGCTTGCAGGTTTACCCGAAGATGAAGCTAAGAAGAAGGTTTTCCCTTTATCTTTGAAGGGAAAATCATTGGCATGGTATAGGTTATGCGATGATATTGGATCTTGGAATTGGAATCGGTTGAAATTGGAATTGTATAAAAAAAATTATCCTATGCATCTAGTTCATCGTGATCGGAATTATATATATAATGTTTGGCCTCATGAAGGAGAAAGTATCGCTCTAGCATGGGGGAGGATTAAGTCAATGTTATATTCATGCCCCAACCACGAGCTCTCAATAGAAATTATTATTTAGAATTTTTATGCTCGGCTTTCTCATAATGATCGATCCATGCTCGATACTTCTTGTACTGGTTCCTTTATGAAGAAGACTATTGAATTCCGGTGGGATCTTTTAGAAAGAATTAAACGCAACTCTGAAGATTGGGAACTCGACAAAGGTAAAGAGTCGGGTATTAAGCTTAAGTTTGATTATGCTAAATCTGTTATGAATACCGATGTTTTTCAAAAGTTTAGCACTAAATATGGACTTGACTTTGAAATAGTAGCCTCCTTTTGTGAATCTTTTGCTACTCATGTTGATCTCCCTAAAGAGAAGTGGTTTAAATATCACCCACCTATTAAAAAAGAAATTAAAGAACCAGTAATAGCTAAAGATGGAACTATTATTTATAATGTTGATCCAGTTGTTCCTACTGCTTATATTGAAAAACCAACTTTCCCTATTAGGATCAAGGAACATGCTAAAGTTTCAACTGTGGTAAAAAAAGTGATATTAGAACACCTAAACCTGAGGAACAAATCAAAGTAGAACCTAGTGTTGCTATGGTTAAGAATCTCGTGGAAGAAAATATAGATGAGCATGTTATTTACTTCTGTGATGAAGCTGCTAGAATTGCCAAACCTGATGAAAAAGATAAGCATAGACCCATTGTTGGCATGCTCGTTGTCTCACTTAAAATAGGATATCACTATTATCATGGTTTATGCAACATAGGTGCTAGAGTGAGTGCTATTCCTTTTACTTTATATCAAGATATTATGAATGACATAGCACCCGCTGAAATAGAGGACATAGATGTTACTATTAGAATTGCTAATAGAGACACCATTACACCACTTGGGATTGTTAGAGATGTTGAAGTCTTATGTGTGAAAATAAAATACCCTATTGATTTTCTTATTCTTGGTTCCCCACAAGATGACTTTTGTCCCATTATCTTTGGCAGACCTTTCTTGAACACCGTTAATGCTAAAATAGATTGTGAGAAACAAACAGTTGGTGTTAGTTTTGGTGATGAGTCTCATGAGTTTAATTTTTCCTAGTTTAGTAAAAAAACATCATAAGAAAGAATTACTTTGTAAGGATGAAATTATTGGACTTGCTTCTCTTGCTATACCTCCTACTGATCCTTTAGAATAATATCCGCTAGACCATGAAAATGATTTGCATATGCACGAAAGTAATGAAATAGATAGAATCTTGTTCGAACAACAACCTCTGCTTAAGCACAATTTGCCTATTGAAACTCTAGGAGGTCCTCCTCCACCTAAGGGTCATCATGTGTTTGAATTAAAATAGTTACCTGACAGTTTGAAATATGCTTGTCTCGATGAGAAGAAGATATATCATGTTATTATTAGTGATAACCTTTTAGAACATGAAGAAGAAAGGTCATTGAAAGTTCTGAGGAAGCACCAAGCTTCTATTGGATATACTCTTGATGATCTTAAGGGCATCAGTCCCACTCTATGTCAGCACAAGATTAATATGGAACATGATGCTAAACCCGTTGTTGATCACCAACGTCGGTTAAATCCGAAGATGAAAGAACTGGTAAGAATGGAAATATTAAAAATTCTGGAAGCAGGTATAATCTATCATATAGTTGATAGTAGATGGGTAAGTCATGTCCATTGTGTCCCTAAGAAAGGAGATATTACTATTGTTCCAAATGATAAGAATCAACTTATTCCACAAAGAATTGTTACAGGCTATAGAATGGAAATTTATTTTAGAAAATTAAACAAAGCTACTAAAAAAGATCATTACTGTCGGTGTCAAAACCGGCGGATCTCGGGTAGGGGGTCCCGAACTATGCGTCTAGGCCGGATGGTAACAGGAGGCAAGGGACACGAAGTTTTACCCAGGTTCGGGCCCTCTGTATGGAGGTAAAACCCTACGTCCTGCTTGATTAATATTGATGATATGGGTAGTACAAGAATAGATCTACCACGAGATCAGAGAGGCTAAACCCTAGAAGCTAGCCTATGGTATGATTGTTGATGTGTATGTTCTCCTACGGACTAAAACCCTCCGGTTTATATAGACACCGGATAGGGTTAGGGCTACATAGAGTCGGTTACAATGGTAGGAGATCTGAATATCCGTATCACCAAGCTTGCCTTCCACGCCAAGGAAAGTCCCTTCCGGACACGGGACGAAGTCTTCAATCTTGTATCTTCATAGTCCAGGAGTCCGGCTGAAGGTATAGTTTGGCTATCCGAACACCCCCTAATCCAGGACTCCCTCAATTACCCTCCGCCTTTTATTGGTAAAATGCTAGAAAGATTGTATAAGCACACACATTTTTGCTTCCTTGATGGATATTCTAGTTTTTCACAAATACCTGTTTCTCAACCTGATCAAGAAAATACCACTTTTACTTGTCCTTTTGGAACTTATGCTTATAGACGTTTGCCTTTTGGTTTATGAAATGCATCTACTACCTTTCAAATATGTATGACTGCCATATTCTCTGACTTTTGTGAAAATATTGTTGAGGTTTTCATGGATGACTTTTCTATTTATGGGAAGTCTTTTGATGATTGTTAAAGCAATCTTGATCGAGTTTTGCAGAGATGTGAGCAAAAAAATCTTGTCTTAAATTGGGATAAGTGCCACTTTATGGTTAATGAAGGTATTGTTTTGGGCCATAAAATTTCTGAAAGAGGTATTGAGGTGGACAAATCTAAGGTTGATGCAATTGAGAAAATGCCATGTCCTAAAGATATCAAAGGTATTCATAGTTTCCTTGGTCATGCTGGTTTCTATAGGATATTTATGAAAGACTTTTCTGAAATTTCTAGGCCTCTTACAAACTTTTGCAAAAGGATATTCTTTTGTTTTTGATGATGATTTTTAGAAGCCTTCGAAACACTCAAGAAAGCCTTAATTTCCGCACATATTGTTCAACCACCTGATTGGAACTTGCCTTTTGAAATTATGTGTGATGCTAGTGATTATGTTGTTGGTGTTGTTCTAGTACAAAGAGTTGATAAGAAACTTAATGTTATTCACTACGCAAGTAATACTCTAGAAAGTGCACCAAGAAATTATGCTACTATACTGAAAAAGAATTTCTAGCAGTGGTGTTTGTTTGTGATAAATTTAGATCCTATATTGTAGATTCCAAAGTAATTGTTCACACTGATCATGCTGCAATAAAGTATCTTATGGAAAAGAGATGTCAAACCTAGGCTTATTTGATGGGTTCTTTTGCTACAAGAATTTGATTTGCATATCACTTATAGAAAAGAAGCGGAGAACCCCATGGCAGATAAATTGTCTAGGCTTGAAAATATTCTTGATGACCCACAACCTATTAATGATAGCTTTCCCGATGAGAAATTAGCTGCAATAAATGTTTCTAATTACATTGTTGCTAAATACATACCACCTAGTTTCACATACCAACAAAAGAAAAAATTCTTCTATGATTTAAGACATTACTTTTGGGATGACCCACATCTTTATAAAGAAGGAGTAGATGTTATTATTAGACGTTGTGTACCTGAGCATGAGTAGTAACAAATCCTACGGAAATGTCACTCCGAAGCTTATGGAGGATATCATGCGGGAGACAGAACTGCTCACGAGGTATTGCAATCTGGGTATTATTTGCCTACTCTCTTCAAGGATGCTCATAAGTTCGTCTTATCTTGTGATGAATGTTAAAGAATAGGTAATATCGGTAAGCATCCAGAAATGCCTATGAATTATTCACTTATTGTTGAACCATTTGATGTTTGGGGATTTGATTACATGGGACCTTTTCCTTCCTCTAATGGGTATACTCATATTTTGGTTGTTGTTGATTATGTCACTAAGTGGGTAGAAGCTATTCCAACTAGTAGTGTTGATAACAATACCTCTATTAAAATGCTTAAAGAAGTCATTTTCCCAAGGTTTGGAGTCCCTAGATATTTAATGACTGATGGTGGTTCACACTTTATTCATGGTGCTTTCCATAAAATGCTTGCCAAGTATGATATTAACCATAGAATTGCATCACCCTATCATCCTTAGTCTAGTGGTCAAGTTGAACTTAGCAATAGAGAAATAAAATTAATTTTACAAAAGACTGTCAATAGGTCCCAGAAGAATTGGTCTAAGAAATTAGATGATGCACTTTGGGCTTATAGAATAGCATATAAAAATCCTATGGGTATGTCTCCTTATAAAATGGTTTATGGAAAAGCTTGTCATTTGCCTCTTGAGTTAGAACATAAAGCATATTGGTCAATTAAAGAACTCAACTATGATTTCAGACTTGCCAGTGAGAAGAGGTTATTTGATATTAGCTCATTAGATGAATGGAGAACCCAAGCTTATGAAAATGCCAAGTTATTTAAATAAAAAGTTAAAAGATGGCATGATAAAAGAATCCAAAAGCGTGAGTTCAACGTTGGGGAATATGTCCTTTGTACAACTCTCGTTTCATATTCTTTGCAGGAAAACTCCTGTCCAAATGGGTACTAAATAATGCCGAAGGTACTAACCCGAAGGTTGTTAATAGGCAACGAATAAAACATTGTATCTCAGGCACGCCCTGCTACCTCTTGAGCTTGCTTTGGTTTTTCCCTTGAAGAGGAAAGGGTGATGCAGCAAAGTAGAGTAAGTATTTCCCTCGGCTTTTGAGACCAAGGTATCAATCCAGTAGGAGACAACGCAACAAGCCACCGAATACCTACACAAACAAACACCAACTTGCACCCAACGCGACAAAAGGGGTTGTCAGTCCCTTGATGGTTATTTGCAAAGTGAGATCTGATATAGATGGATAAACGCTAAATTAATAATTTGGGTATTTTTGGTTTATGGAACGAAAAGTAAAGTACAAGATTGAAAGAAAGTAATTATGAAACTAAAATTCTAGATTGGAAAGTTATATGATGGAAAATAGACTCGGGGGCCATAGGTTTCACTAGAGGCTTCTTTCAAGATAGAAATTATTACGGTGGGTCAACAAATTACTGCCAAGCAATTGATAGAAAAGCGCAAAGTTATGACGATATCTAAGGCAATGATCATCAATATAGGCATCACTTCCGTGTCAAGTAGAACGAAACGATTCTGCATCTACTACTATTACTCCACACATCTTCCGACTCCTGCCTGTATCTAGAGTATTAAGCTCATATGAACAGAGTAACACATTAAGTAAGATGACATGATGTAGCAGGATAAACTCAAGCAATATGATGAAAACCCCATCTTGTTATCCTTGATGGCAACAATGTAATACATGCCTTGCTGCCCCTATTGTCACTGGGAAAGGACACCACAAGATTGAACCCAAAGCTAAGCACTTCTCCCATTGCTAGAAAAACCAATCAAGTTGGCTAAACCAAATCGATAGTTCGAAGAGACTTGCAAAGATATCACATCATGCATATAAGAACTCAGAGAAGATTCAAATAATATTCATGAATAAGCTGATCATAAATCCACAATTCATCGGATCTCAGCAAATACACCGCAAAAGAGTATTACATCGAATAGATCTCCAAGAACATCGAGGAGAACTTTGCATTGAGAATCAAAGAGAGAGAAGAAGCCATCTAGCTACTAGCTATGGACCCGTAGGTCTGTGGTAAACTACTCATGCTTCATCGGAGAGGCAATTAATAGTGTTGATGTAGAATCCCTCTGTGATCGAATCCCCCTCCGGTAGGATGCCAGAAAAGACCCCTATATGGTATCTCACGGCTACAGAAGGTTGCGGCTGTGGAGAAGTGTTTTTGTGGCTCCCCTAGAAGTTTTTAGGGTATTTGAGAATATATAGGAGGACGATCTAGGTCAAGGGGTCACCGAGGGGCCCACAAGGTCGGGGGGTGCGCTCTACCCCCTAGGCGCGCCCTCCACCCTTGTGGCCGCCTCGTGGCTCTTCTGACTTGCACTCCAAGTCTACTGGGTGTCTTCTGGTCCAAGAAAAATCATCGCTAAAGTTTTATTCCGTTTGGTATTCCTTTTCTGCGAAACTCTAAAACAAGGAAAAACAGAAACTAGCACTAGGCTCTAGGTTAGTAGGTTAGTCCCAAAAATCATATAAAATAGCATATTAATGCATATAAAACATCAAAAAAAGATAATATAATAGCATGGAACAATCAAAAATTATAGATACATTGGAGACATATTAGGCATCCCCAAGCTTAATTCCTGCTCATCCTCGGGTAGGTAAATGATAAAAATAGAATTTTTGATGTGGAATGCTACCTATCATATTTATCCATGTAATTCTCTTTATTGTGGGATGAATGTTCATATTCATATCATTCAAAACAAAAGTTTAATATTGACATAAAAACAATAATACTTCAAGCATACTAACAAAATAACTATGTCTTCTCAAAATAACATGGCCAAACAAAGCTTATCCCTACAAAATCATATAGTCTGGCTATGCTTCATCTTCATCACACAAAATATTCAAAACTTCACAACCCCGATGACAAGCCAAGCAATTGTTTCATACTTTTTATGTTCTCAAACCTTTTTAGCTTTCACGCAATACATGAGCGCGAGCCATGGACATAACACTATAGGTGGAATTGACGGTGGTTGTAGAGAAGACAAAAAGAAGGAGATTGTATCACATCAACTAGGTGTATCAACGGTCTATGGAGATGCCCATTAATAGATATCAATGTGAGTGAGTAGGGATTGCCATGCAACGAATGCACTAGAGCTATAAGTTTATGAAAGCTCAAAAAGAAACTAAGTGGGTGTGCATCCAACTTGCTTGCTCATGAAGACCTAGGACATTTTAAGGAAGCCCATCGCTGGAATATACAATTCAAGTTCTATATTGAAAATTCCCACTAGTATATGAATGTGAAAATATAGGAGACTCTCTATCATGAAGATCATGGTGCTACTTTGAAGCACAAGTGTGGCAAAAGGATAGTAACATTGTCCCTTCCCTTTTTTTTCTCTCATTTTTTTGGCCTTCTATTTTTTGGCCTTCCTCTCTTTTTTTAATTTTCTCACATGGGACAATTCTCTAATAATGAAGATCATCACACTTCTATTTACTTACAACTCAAAAATTACAACTTGATACTAGAACAAAAATATGACTCTATGTGAATGCCTCCGGCGGTATACCGGGATGTGCAATGAATCAAGAGCGACATGTATGAAAGAATTATGAATGGTGGCTTAGCCACAAATACGATGTCAACTACATGGTCATGCATAACAATATGACAATGATGGAGCATGTCATAATAAACGGAACAGTGGAAAAGTTGCATGGAAATATATCTCGGAATGGCTATGGAAATGCCATAATAGGTAGGTATGGTGGTTTTTTTGAGGAAGGTATATGGTGGGTTTATGGCACCGACGAAAGTTGCGTGGTACAAGAGAGGCTAGCAATGGCAGAAAGGTGAGAGTGCGTATAATCCATGGACTCAACATTAGTCATAAAGAACTCACATACTTATTGCAAAAATCTATTAGTCATCGAAACAAAGTATTACGTGCATGCTCCTAGCAGGATAGATTGGTAGGAAAAGACCATCGCTCATCCCCGACCGCAACTCATAAGGAAGACAATAAAAAAATATCTCATGTTCCAACTTCATTACATAATGGTTCACCATACGTGCACGCTACGGGACTCACAAACGTTAACACATGTATTTCTCAAATTCAGAACTACTCACTAGCATGACTCTAATATCACCATCTTCATATCTCAAAACAATCATAAGGAATCAAACTTCTCATAGTATTCAATGCACTTTATATGAAAGTTTTATTATATCCCTCTTGGATGTTTATCATATTAGGAATAATTTTATAACAAAAGCAAATTACCATGCTGTTTTTAAAGACTCTCAAAATAATATAAGTGAAGTACAAGAGTTCATCAATTTCTATAAAATAAAACCACCACCGTGCTCTAAAAATATTTAAGTGAAACACTAGAGCAAAATTGCCTAGCTCAAAAGATATAAGTGAAGCACATAGAGTATTGTAATAAATCACGATTCATGCGTGTCTCTCACAAAAGGTGTGTACAACATGGATGATTGTGGCAAACTAAAAGGCAAAGACTCAAATCATACAAGACGCTCGAAACAAAACACATATCATGTGGTGAACAAAAATATAGCCCCAAGTAAAGTTACCATAGACGAAGATGAACGAGGGGATGCCTTCCCTGGGCATCCCCAAGCTTAGGCTCTTTGGCCTCCTTGAATATTACCTGGGGGTGCCTTGGGAATCCCCAAGCTTAGGCTCTTTCCACTCCTTATTCCATAGTCCATCAAATCCTTACCCAAAACATGAAAACTTCACAACACAAAACTTCAACAGAAAATCTCGTAAGCTCTGTTAGTATAAGAAAATAAATCACCACTTTTGGTACTGTTGTGAACTCATTCTTTATTTATATTGGTGTAATATCTACTGTATTCCGACTTCTCGATGGTTCATACCCCCCGATACTAGCCATAGATTCATCAAAATAAGAAAACAACACGCGAAAAACAGAACAGTCTATAGAAATCTGGATATTTAGAATACTTCTGTAACTTTAAAAATCCTGAGAAATTAGTAAGTCCTAGACAATTTATCTATTAATCTTCTGCAAGAATAATCAACTAAAAATCACTCTTCAGCTAAAAATGTTAATTGTTTTCGTGAGCACAAAAGTTTCTGTTTTCAGCAAGATCAAATCAACTACCATCGTAGGCTATCCCGAAGGTCTTACTTGGCACAAACACTAATTAAAACACAAAACCACATCTAACCAGAGGATAGATGAAATATTTGTTGGAAAACAACAAGGAAAAATATATGGTTGTCTCCCAACAAGAGCTTTTCTTTTTAAGCCATTAAGCTAGGCATTGATAATTTCAATGATGCTCACATGAAAGACAAGAATTGAAGCGCAAAGAGAGCATCATATAGCACATGAAAAACACATCTAAGTCTAACATACTTCCTATGCATAGGCATTTTATGAGAAAACAAATTATCAAGGCAAGCAAAAATTAGCATATGCAAGGAAGAAGAAAGAGATGATAGCAATCTCAACATGAAGAGAGGTAATTTAGTAACATGAAAGTTTCTACAACCATATTTTCCTCTCTCATAATAATTACGTGTAGTATCGTAAGAAAATTCAACAATATATCTATAACATAAAATATTATCTTTATGAACCACATGTATGCAAAGTTGACACTCTTCCAAAATAGTGGGATTATC
Organism: Triticum monococcum; assembly: GCA_034509565.1. Lineage (NCBI taxonomy): Eukaryota > Viridiplantae > Streptophyta > Magnoliopsida > Poales > Poaceae > Triticum > Triticum monococcum. The sequence continues at coordinate 85,968,125 of CM067845.1, read as the reverse complement.
ATAAAATAAAGTCATGACCTCTCCGAACCCACTTTTATCAAAAACTTCATAAGATTAAACGTCATCCAAATATGTGGGATCTAAAGTTGAAACTCTTTCATACCCACTTTCAATATTATTGCAAACATTATTATCAATCTCATATTCATCATGGGGCTTAAATAAATTTTCAAGACAATAAGAAGAATCACCCCAATCAAGATCATTGCAACAAGTAGTGGACATAGCAAAACTAGCATCCCCAAACATAGGGTTTTGCATATTATTGGCACAATTGACATTAATATAATTTATAATAACATCATTGCAATCATGTTTTTTATTCAAAGATCTATCGTGAATCACTTCATAAAGTACTTCATCACAATTTTCAGATTCACGAATTTCAAGAAAAACTTCATAAAGATAATCTAGTGCACAAACCTCACTAGCAATTGGTTCATCATAATTGGATCTCTTAAAAAGATTGGCAAGCAGATGAGGATCCATAAATCTTAGGTTCTCTGATTTGCAATAAATACACAATCATTCCAACCAAACAAGCAAATGAGCCAAATAAAACATCAAGGCAAACAAAAAGACGAACGGAAGAAGGGCGAAGAAAAGGCAAATCTTTTCGAAAACCATTTTAGAAGTGGGGGAGAGGAAAACGAGAGGTGAATGGCAAATAATGTAATGCAAGAGATGAGAGTTTATGATAGGTACTTGGTATGTCTTGTCTTGGCGTAGATCTCCCCGGCAATGGCACGAGAAATTGGCAAGTTGACAGGAGATCAAATCTTGACTTGAATTGGCGTAAATCTCCTAGCAATGGCGCCAGAAATTTTTCCTGCTGCCTCTTGAGCTTGCGTTGGTTTTTCCATTGAAGAGGAAAGGGTGATGCAGCAAAGTAGAGTAAGTATTTTCCTCATCTTTTGAGAACCAAGGTATGAATCCAGTAGGAGACAACGCAAGAAGCCATCGAATACCTGCACAAACAAACACCAACTTGCACCCAACGCGACAAAGGTGTTGTCAATCCCTTCTCGGTTATTCGCAAAGTGAGATCTGATATAGATGGCTAAACAGTAAATTAATATTTTGGTATTTTTGGTTTATGGAACGGAAAGTAAAAGATTGCAAACAAAGTAAATATGAAACTATAATTGTAGATCGGAAACTTATATGATGGAAAATAGACTCGGGGGTCTTAGGTTTAACTAGAGGCTTCTCTCAAGGTAGAAATTATTATGGTGGGTGAACAAATTACTGCCGAGCAACTGATAGAAAAGCGCAAAGTTATTACGATATCTAGGGCAATGATCATGAATATAGGCATCATGTCTGTGTCAAGTAGACCAAAACGATTCTGCATCTAGTACTATTACTCCACACATCAACTGACTCCTGCCTGCATCTAGAGTATTAAGTTCATAAGAACAGAGTAACACATTAAGTAAGATGACATGATGTAGTGGGATAAACTTGTAACGCCCATGATGCGGCTATATCTCCCACGTGTCGAAGCACGACTTAGAGGCATAACCGCATTGTAAGCAATGTCGCAAGTGAGGTAATCTTCTGTTGGGGAACGTTGCAGAAAACAAAAAAAATTCCTACGGTTTCACCAAGATCTATCTATGAGTTCATATAGCAACGAGTGATCGGATGCATCTACATACCTTTGTAGATCGCGAGCGGAAGCGTTCAAAGAACGGGGATGAGGGAGTCGTACTCGACGTGATCCAAATCACCGAAGATCCTAGCGCCGAACGGACGGCACCTCCGCGTTCAACACACGTACGGTCAGCGTGACATCTCCTTCTTCTTGATCCAGTAAGGGGGAAGGAGAGGTTGAGGAAGATGGCTCCAGCAGCAGCACGACGGTGTGGTGGTGATGGATCTGCAGTACTCCGGCAGGGCTTCGCCAAGCTCTATGGAGGAGGAGGAGGTGTTGGAGAGGGAGAGGGAGGCACCAAAGGCAAAGGTGAGAGGTCCTCCACCCCCCACTATATATAGGGGGCCTAGGGGGGGGGCGGCGGCCCTAGGAGATGCAATCTCCTAGGGGGGCGGCGGCCAAGGGGTGGGGGGCTTGCCCCCCAAGCAAGGGGGCGCCCCCCTTTAGGGTTTCCCCCACCCTAGGCGCATGGGCCCTAGGGGAAGTGGCGCCCCAGCCCACTTCGGGCTGGATCCCTTCCCACTTCAGCCCATGGGGCCCTCCGGGATAGGTGGCCCCACCCGGTGGACCCCCGGGACCCTTCCGGTGGTCCTGGTACAATACCGGTGACCCCGAAACTTGTCCCGATGACCGAAATAGCACTTCCTATATATAATTATTTACCTCCGGACCATTCCGGAACTCCTCATGACGTCCGGGATCTCATCCGGGACTCCGAACAACATTCAGGTTACTGCATATACATATCCTTACAACCCTAGCGTCACCGAACCTTAAGTGTGTAGACCCTACGGGTTCGGGAGACATGTAGACATGACCGAGATTGCTCTCCGACCAATAACCAACAGCGGGATCTGGATACCCATGTTGGCTCCCACATGCTCCTTGATGATCTCATCGAATGAACCACGATGTCGAGGATTCAAGCAACCCCGTATACAATTCCCTTTGTCAATCGGTATGTTACTTGCCCGAGATTCGGTCGTCGGTATCCCAATACCTTGTTCAATCTCGTTACCGGCAAGTCACTTTACTCGTACTGTAATGCATGATCCCGTGACCAGACACTTGGTCACTTTGAGCTCATAATGCTGATGCATTACCGAGTGGGCCCAGTGATACCTCTCCGTCATACGGAGTGACAAATCCCAGTCTTGATCCGTGTCAACCCAACAGACACTTTCGGAGATACCCGTAGTATACCTTTATAGTCACCCAGTTACGTTGTGACGTTTGGTACACCCAAAGCACTCCTACGGTATCCGGGAGCTACATGATCTGATGGTCTAAGGAAAGGATACTTGACATTGGAAAAACTCGAGCAAACGAATTATACGATCTTATGCTATGTTTAGGATTGGGTCTTGTCCATCACATCATTCTCCTAATGATGTGATCTCGTTATCAATGACATCCAATGTCCATAGTCAGGAAACCACGACTATCTGTTGATCAACGAGCTAGTCAACTAGAGGCTTACTAGGGACATGTTGGTGTTTATTATTCACACATGTATTACGATTTCCGGATAACACAATTATAGCATGAATAAAGACAATTATCATGAACAAGGAAATATAATAATAATGCTTTTATTATTGCCTCTAGGGCATATTTCCAACAGTCTCCCACTTGCACTAGAGTCAATAATCTAGTTACATTGTGATGAATCGAACACCCATGGAATTCTAGTGTTGATCATGTTTTGCTCTAGGGAGAGGTTTAGTCAACGGATCTGCTACATTCAGGTCCGTATGTACTTTACAAATATCTATGTCTCCATCTTGAACATTTTCACGAATGGAGTTGAAGCGACGCTTGATGTGCCTGGTCTTCTTGTGAAACCTGGGCTCCTTGGCAAGTGCAATAGCTCCAGTGTTGTCACAGAAGAGTTTGATTGGCCCCGACGCATTCGGTATGACTCCGAGGTTGGTGATGAACTCCTTCACCCAAATTGCTTCATGCGCTGCCTCCGAGGCTGCCATGTACTCCGCTTCACATGTAGATCCCGCCATGACGCTCTGCTTGCAACTGCACCAGCTTACTGCCACACCATTCAAAATATACACGTATCCGGTTTGTGACTTAGAGTCATCCAGATCTGTGTCGAAGCTAGCGTCGACGTAACCCTTTACGACGAGCTCTTCGTCACCTCCATAAACGAGAAACATTTCCTTAGTCCTTTTCAGGTACTTCAAGATATTCTTGACCGCTGTCCAGTGTTGCTTGCCGGGATTACTTTGGTACCTTCCTACCAATCTTACGGCAAGGTTTACATCATGTCTGGTACACAGCATGGCATACATAATAGAACCTATGGCTGAGGCATAGGGGATGACACTCATCTCATCTATATCTTCTGCCGTGGTCGAACATTGAGCTGAGCTCAATTTCACACCTTGTAACACAGGCAAGAACCCCTTCTTAGACTGATCCATATTGAATTTCTTCAATATCTTATCAAGGTATGTGCTTTGTGAAAGACCTATGAGGCGTCTTGATCTATCTCTATAGATATTGATGCCTAATATATATGCAACTTCTCCAAGGTCCTTCATTGAAAAACTCTTATTCAAGTAGGCCTTAATGCTGTCCAAGAGTTCTATATCATTTCCCATCAAAAGTATGTCATCTACATATAATATGAGAAATGCTACAGAGCTCCCACTCACTTTCTTGTAAACGCAGGCTTCTCCATAAGTCTGCGTAAACCCAAATGCTTTGATCATCTCATCAAAGCGAATGTTCCAACTCCGAGATGCTTGCACCAACCCATAAATTGAGCGTTGGAACTTGCACACCTTGTCAGCATTCTTAGGATCGACAAAACCTTCCGGCTACATCATATACAGTTCTTCCTTAAGGAAACCATTAAGGAATGCCGTTTTGACGTCCATTTGCCATATCTCATAATCATAGAATGCGGCAATTGCTAACATGATTCGGACGGACTTTAGCTTCGCTACCGGTGAGAAAGTCTCATCGTAGTCAACCCCTTGAACTTGTCGATAACCCTTAGCGACAAGCCGAGCTTTATAGATGGTCACATTACCATCCGCGTATGTCTTCTTCTTAAAGATCCATTTATTTTCTATGCCTCGCCGCTCAACAGGCAAGTCAGTCAAAGTCCATACTTCATTTTCATACATGGATCCTATCTCGGATTTCATGGCTTCTAGCCATTTGTCAGAATCCGGGCCCGCCATCGCTTCTTCATAGTTCGAAGGTTCACCATTGTCTAACAACATGATTTCCAAGACAGGGTTCCCGTACCACTCTGGTGCGGAACGTGTCCTTGTGGACCTACGAAGTTCAGTAGCAACTTGATCTGAAGTTTCATGATCATCATCATTAACTTCCTCTCTAGTCGGTGTAGGCACCTCGGGAACATTTCCTTGAGTTGCGCCATTTTCCGGTTCAAGAGGTAATACTTCATCAAGTTCTACTTTCCCCCCACTTACTTCTTTCGAGAGAAACTCTTTCTCTAGAAAGGATCCATTCTTGGCAACAAAGATCTTGCCTTCGGATCTGAGGTAGAAGGTATACCCAATAGTTTCTTTAGGGTATCCTATGAAGACGCATTTTTCCGACTTGGGTTCGAGCTTTTCAGGTTGAAGTTTCGTGACATAAGCATCGCATCCCCAAACTTTTAGAAACGACAGCTTAGGTTCCTTTCCAAACCATAATTCATACGGTGTCGTCTCAACGGATTTCAACAGAGCCCTATTTAAAGTGAATGCGGCAGTCTCTAAAGCATAGCCCCAAAAAGATAGCGGTAAATCGGTAAGAGACATCATAGATTGCACCATATCTAATAGAGGGCGATTACGACATTCGGACACACCATTACGCTGAGGTGTTCCAGGTGGCGTGAGTTGTGAAACTATTCCACATTTTCTTAAGTGTGTGCCAAATTCGTGACTCAAGTATACTCCTCCACGATCTGATCGCAAAAACTTGATTTTTCTGTCACGTTGATTCTCAACCTCACTCTGAAATTCCTTGAACTTTTCAAAGGTTTCAGACTTGTGTTTCATTAAGTAGACATACCCATATCTACTCAAGTCATCAGTGAGGGTGAGAACATAATGATAGCCACTGCGAGCCTCAACGCTCATTGGACCGCACACATCAGTATGTATGATTTCCAATAAGTTGGTTGCTCGCTCCATTGTTCCTGAGAACGGAGTCTTGGTCATTTTACCCATGAGGCATGGTTCGCACGTGTCAAATGATTCATAATCAAGAGACTCTAAAAGTCCATCTGCATGGAGCTTCTTCATGCGTTTGACACCTATGTGACCAAGGCGGTAGTACCACAAGTATGTGGGACTATCATTATCAACCTTACATCTTTTGGTATTCACACTATGAACATGTGTAGCATTACGCTCGAGATTCATTAAGAATAAACCATTCACCATCGGAGCATGACCATAAAACATATCTCTCATATAAATAGAACAACCATTATTCTCGGATTTAAATGAGTAGCCATCTCGAATTAAACGAGATCCCGATACAATGTTCATGCTCAAAGCTGGCACTAAATAACAATTATTGAGGTATAAAACTAATCCCGTAGGTAAATGTAGAGGTAGCGTGCCGACGGCGATCACATCGACCTTGGAACCATTCCCGACGCGCATCGTCACCTTGTCCTTTGCCATTCTCCGCTTATTCCGCAGCTCCTGCTTTGAGTTACAAATGTGAGCAACTGCACCGGTATGAAATACCCAGGAGCTACTACGAGTACTGGTAAGGTACACATCAATTACATGTATATCACATATACCTTTTGTTTTGCCGGCCTTCTTGTCCGCTAAGTATTTGGGGCAGTTCCGCTTCCAGTGACCACTTCCCTTGCAATAAAAGCACTCAGTCTCGGGCTTGGGTCCATTCTTTGGCTTCTTCCCGGTAGCTTGCTTACCGGGTGCGGCAACTCCCTTTCCGTCCTTCTTGAAGTTCTTCTTACCCTTGCTTTTCTTGAACTTAGTGGTTTTATTCACCATCAACACTTAATGTTCCTTTTTGACTTCTAACTCTGCTGATTTCAGCATTGCAAATAATTTGGGAATGGTCTTTTCCATCCCCTGCATATTGAAGTTCATCACAAAGCTCTTGTAGCTTGGTGGAAGCGACTGAAGGATTCTGTCAATGACTGCGTCATCCGGGAGATTAACTCCCAGCTGAGTCAAGCGGTTATGTAACCCAGACATTGTGAGTATGTGCTCACTGACAGAACTATTTTCCTCCATCTTACAGCTGAAAAACTTGTCGGAGACTTCATATCTCTCGACCCGGGCATGAGCTTGGAAAACCATTTTTAGCTCTTCAAACATCTCATATGCTCCGTGTCGCTCAAAACGCTTTTGGAGCCCCGGTTCTAAGCTGTAAAGCATGCCGCACTGAACGAGGGAGTAATCATCAGCACGTGTCTGCCAAGCGTTCATAACCTCTTGGTTCTGTGGGACGGGTGCGTCACCTAGCGGTGCTTGTAGGACATAATCTTCTAGGCAGCTATGAGGATGATCCTCAGGTTCCGGACCCAGTCCGTATAGTTGCTCCCATCGTCTTTCAGCTTGGTTTTCTCTAGGAACACGTTGAAGTTGAGGACAACGTTGGCCATTTGATCTACAAGACATATTGTAAAGATTTTAGACTAAGTTCATGATAATTAAGTTCATCTAATAAAATTATTCAATGAACTCCCACTCAGATAGACATCCCTCCAGTCATCTAACTATAACATGATCCGAGTTAACTAGGCCGTGTCCGATCATCACGTGAGGCGAACTAGTCAACGTCGGTGAACATCTTCATGTTGATCGTATCTTCTATACGACTCATGCTCGACCTTTCGGTCTTCTGTGTTCCGAGGCCTTGTCTGTACATGCTAGGCTCATTAAGTCAACCTAAGTGTTTGCATGTGTCAATCTGTCTTACACCCGTTGTATGTGAACGTTGGAATCTATCACACCCGATCATCACGTGGTGCTTCGAAACAACGAACTGTCGCAACGGTGCACAGTTAGGGGGAACACTTTCTTGAAATTATTATGAGGGATCATCTTATTTACTACCGTCATTCTAAGTAAACAAGATGTACAAAACATGATAAATATCACATGCAATCAAATAATAATAGTGACATGATATGGCCAATATCACATAGATCCTTTGATCTCCATCTTGGGGCTCCATGATCATCTTGTCACTGGCATGACACCATGATCTCCATCATCATGATCTCCATCATCGTGTCTCCATGAAGTTGCTCGCCAACTATTACTTCTACTACTATGGCTAACACGTTTAGCAATAAAGTAAAGTAATTTACATGGCGTTTCTCAATGACACGCAGGTCATACAAAAAATAAAGGCAACTCCTATGGCTCCTGCCGGTTGTCATACTCATCGACACGCAACTCGTGATTCCTATTACAAGAACATGATCTCATACATCACATATATATCATTCATCATTCATCACAACTTTGGCCATATCACATCACAGAACACTTGCTGCAAAAACAAGTTAGACGTCCTCTAATTGTTGTTGCAAGTTTTACGTGGCTGCAATAGGGTTCTAGCAAGAACATTTTCTTACCTACGTGAAAGCCACAACGTGATTTGTCAACTTCTACTTACCCTTCATAAGGACCCTTTTCATCGAATCCGCTCCAACTAAAGTGGGAGAGACAGACACCCGCCAGCCACCTTATGCAACCAGTGCATGTTAGTCGGTGGAACCGGTCTCACGTAAGCGTACGTGTAAGGTTGGTCCGGGCCGCTTCATCCCACGATACCGCTGAAGCAAAATAAGACTAGTAGAGGCAAGAAAGTTTACAACATCTACGCCCACAACAAATTGTGTCGGGTGGTAGGAGCGACATATGCCAACGGGTGGCTTATCATTGCGGGGGCCAATAGAACGTCGCCGGTGCCTGGAAACGGGATGAGGCGAAGACATGCACGCCGGCGAATCTTACCAAGCTTCAGGGCTCTCCGGGGAGATAATACCCCTACTGCTGCTCTGCGGGGTCTCCGCATGGTTACTAAGTGCACAAGTAGCTACAATGCTCCTTGAGCTGTTTTGGGTGGAAGGAGGAAGAAGGGCTCGGCTCAGCTTGCTTCCTCTCCTTGTATGGTGTCTAGGTCTAGGAAGAGAGTCCAACCCTTTGCATGGGTGCACCGGGGGGTTTATATAGGCCTACCCCCCGGGGTACAATGGTAATCCGACTGGGCGCGGGGCCCAGCTGTCGGTGACTATGCTCGCCGGCTTCTTCGCCGGCTTCTGGGGCCCGCCGGCTGGTGGGTCCCACCGGCTGCCGGCTCCTGGGTCGACAGGCCGGCCCAACTGGCCAGGGCCTGGTCGGCAGCTGGTTACTGTTACTTTGTGTCGTTGACGCAGGCTTGGTCGGGGTAAGCGTGGCTACAGTAACGCCGCCCTGGCGGGCGATTACTGTAGCCCCGCCGCATCTTGTCTCCTTAATGGGCGTCTCCTTCGAGGAGGGCGGCAGGCCGGCTACGTGAAGCCGGCCCTCTGTCTTGCCGGCTTGAGAGGAGGTGCGGCCGCCTTCGGCATCTCTCTGCCCGAAGGGGCCCACCGCCTCGGGGGCCACGCTGGCGACCCGTCGCGGACAGCGTCAGAGCCGCCGTGGCTACAGTGCCGCGTCGGGCGGGCCGCAGCTGCCCGCACGGCGCGCTGTACCAGGCGTGCTCCGGGTTTTGGGGGTGGCAGGCTCTACTGTAGCCACGCCCCGCTTCATCATCGCAGAGTGGACGCGTACATCGCGGGTACGGCGTTGACTGCTTTATGGGAGCCGGCCTAGCAGTAGCCGACCTTGCTGTAGCCAGCCCTGCCGTAGCCGGCCCTCCGCAGCTTTCTTCAGGAGGGTGAAAAAGGCGGGCCGCCCCCGAAGCCGGCCAGGAAGGTGGCCGGCTGGGGGGGAGGCGGCCCAAGTCTTGAGTCTTCTTATGAGCCGGATGGGCTCATAATTTTTTCTGAGGGGCCAGGGGAAGCCGGCTGGGCTACCCATGGCTATTTACCCTGACAGTAATCCCCGAAGCCGGGCGAGCTTCACGGCGGACGGAAGGACGGGAAGCTTGGTCGGCTTCATACCCAGAGGGGCCGAACTCGTCGTTGCAGCCGACTCCGGAGCACTTTTTGTTTATCAAGGTGGCAGTGGTTGACCCACGGGCCGGCCGCGGGCCCCACGACGAGCCACGTGGCGGAGAAGTCCTGCCGTCGCACGCGCGCGACGGGACGCCGCCGCAGGCCCGAGCCCGCCACTCCCTGGCCTCGGCCCGGGCGTAGATCTTCTGTGGCCCGAGGGGACTGCTCGCCTTCCCGCGGCCGTTACTTCGCGTCATGAAGGCGCGCAATTAACGCGGGCGTGGGGGAGATGGGCACGATCGATCCCCACGATCCCCCACGCCGCGCCTCCTCGGCTCTGGCGCACGCGCCTACAAGTAGGGGGGAGGGGGAGAGGCACAGGCCCGTTCGCTCCCCCGCTCCCCGTCCCTCCTGCTCCTCTTCTTCTTCTTCTTCGCGCCCGACGCAGTCTCGCGCCGCACCCCACCCACGCCGCCATGTCTCTGGCTCTGTCGAGCTCGTGGGACGGGTCCAATGTCCACGAGGACCATATTTAATTCCTCCGCCAGACCCGGCGCCTGCCCGCCGCCAACCTCGTGCAGGTGCGTCTGGCGCCCACAAAGGAGGTCTCGCCGGCGCCAGAGGAAGGCGAGAGCATCGTCTTCCGCACGCACTTCCTCCGCGGCTTCGGCTTCCCGGCGAGCAGCTTCATGCACTCTTTCCTTGAATTCTACAACCTCCAACCACATCACGTCACGCCCAACGCAGTGCTACAGCTCTCGGCCTTCGTCTCGCTCTGCCAAGGATTCTTGGGGGTGCTGCCGACGCTGGAGCTCTGGGCGGAGCTGTTCCAGAACAAGCTCGGCACCGTCACCGCCGGCATGCCGGCTCCCTGCGGCGCCTTCATCGCGATGAAGAGGGCAAGCGACGACAACCCCTTCCCCCACATTCCTCTGATCCAGTCTGTCAAGCTTTGGCAGAAATCCTACTTCTACGTCAAGAACATCGCCCCGCACGGCGATTACGTCAATCTGTCGGCTTACGTAGCCGGCCTGCCGGCTGGGAGGCGGCGGTCTTGGGGCTACAGGTCGAAGTCCTTGTCTCCGGCTGGGAATGCCTCCATCGCCCGGCTTCGGGTGATGATCCAGTCGGAAGGCCTGCGCGCATCCAACCTGGTAGCCGCCTTCGTCGAGCGCCAGATTCTGCCCCTCCAAAGCCGGCCGCACATGATGTGCCAGATGAGTGGCCGGTTCGACCCTTGCTGGCTGAGCACATGGGAGATGCCCCATGCCGAGGTGGCTCTGATGGTGAACTACATCGCCAACCTGAAGCTCACCGACGAGTGGCAATTTGGCAAGGTGCCGTACTCCCGCGCCCATCCTCCGCCTGTGGTAAGTCTTTCTTCTCATCGTCTGCCGGCTTGAGTCAGCCGGCTTCTGACTAGGCGGCTCTTCTCTTTTTTCTCTTCATCAGAATCCTCTCCTCCCGCCGCCAGCCGGGGCGGCTGGAGTCGATCGCGAGTATGCCCCGGACCGCACGGTGGACGACCCCGACGACCCGGACCTTGCCGCAGTCGCCATGGAGGATGCCGCCACGGGGGACGCCGCCGAGCTCGGCGGCACGGGGCTCACGGCCAGTTTCGACGACTGGCCGGATGATTTCGAAGCCGAAGAAATCCCGCGCCAAGAGCCGGCAACCGACCGCCACGGCGCGGGCTCGTCTGCCGCGTCGACTGCCGGTGGTGGAAAGGGGAAACGCCGGGCCGCGCTCCCGCTCTTCGGAAGCCGGCCGAAGAAGCCGAAGGCCTCCGCCGCGGCCACGAAGCGCGAGGAGGCGGCGGCGAAGGCGGCCCGCTTCCGGAAGGCGGTGAAGAAGCCTCCATCAGTTTCCGCGTAAGTCTTTTAGCCGCCTACGTGCTTGTTATTCTGAAGTCTTCCTTTACTTGAATTCTTCTGTGATTTCTTGAGCAGGGCGCCGCTCTCCCTCGAGCGAGGCCTAGCCGGCTCCGTGGTCGGGCCGAGTGCCGGATCCTCAGGGTCCCGCCGAGTGGACCCTCGCGCCGAACTTGAAGCAGCCACGGAGCGCAACGCTCGCGAGGTGCGTCGAGAGAGGGAGGCGGCAGAGCGGGAGGCGGCGGAGCGGGAGGCCGCCCAGACAGCGCCGGGGCGAGCGAGCGCGACGGCCGAGACTCCGTCGGAGCGGGCGGCCGCGGAGACGGAGGCGGAAGGTGCGCATAGCCAGCCTCCGCTACTCACCATCCCCCTCCCAACTTTGGATCCGGACATCCCTCTGCCCACGGCGGAGGAGATTATCCCCGAGCAGCCGCCGGTGCAGAGGGACGAAGTCTTCGAGATTTTCGTCGAGAGGACGCCGCCGGCGGCGCCAGCCGGAGCAGGCGAAGGCGGCCAATCGTCGGCGGTGCCAGAGGAGCCGGCCCGGGCCGCGCCCGAGGCCGGAGCCGGCCTTGAGATCGAGCTGGCGGGGGCCGAGCAGACGGCAGTCGCCTTGGAGGCGGCCAGCTCCGCTACGTCCGGGTGGACTCCTAGCGGAGGGAGCAACGAGCTGAACGTCGCGGCCCAAGGGGTCCGGAGCCGGTTGCAGGCACATGCCGGCCTCCTGAGGCAATTTACTCAGGAGTTTCTGTCGACGCGGTCTGCAATCCGGGTAAGTGTTCACTCGTTGACCGTTCTGGTCCTTTGAATTTTTTCCGTGGGGGCGCGCTAGCGCACCCACTGGGTGTAGTCCCCGAGATCCGGGCCGACTGCAGCGCAGTTGGGTCGGATCTTACTCGACGACTATCTTGACTATTTTTTCTGATCTCTTAGGATTATCATAATTCTCGTGCTGCCGCCTTCAACTCCCAGGCTCGGGAGCTGAGCCGGAGGACCGAAGACCTCGCCAGCAGCCGGTGTAAGTGTTTTGTCTTTATTTGTTTCTCGTGGGGGCGCGACAGCGCACCCACTGGGTGTAGTCCCCGAGATCCGGGCCGACTGCAGCACAGTCGGGTCGGATCTTACTCGACGACTTTTCCTTTGCTGACTTTTTCTCTTTATCTTTTGCTCGTGCAGAGGCCAACGCCGACCCGCGGAGAGAACTCGGCGAGGTGTAGGCCGCTCTTCGCGCCAAGGACGCCGAGTATGCTGACTTGGTTCAAGAGCGCGACCGCCTGGCGAAGAAACTGGCCGACCAAGAGGAGAGCCACAAGGCGGCCCTGCAAAAGGCGCAGGACGGCGAGGCTACCCTGAAGGCGGAGTTCGAGGCCAGGGAGGTGAGCTGGGCCGAGACGCGCCAGGCGCTGGAAGAAGGCTTCGGCCGGATCGAGGATCTCATCGATGGTAGGCCGTCCTTCTTGCTCTTTTTCCATCACCCGGCTGCCTGCGGCTTTGTTTTGACTTGTGTTTGCTATCTTGCGCAGAGTACTTTCCCGGTCAATCCGTCCTCGCCGCCCAAGCCATCGAAGCCTACCGCGAGGAGCACCGTCAGGCCGGGGTTGTGATTCCGCCGGACGCGAATCGGACGTTGTCGAAGCAGCTCATCGCCGTCCAGGCGCGGCGGCAGCCGGCCCACCGGCTGCTCCGCCGGCTCCAACGCGCCGGGGTGACGATGCTGGCCGCGCTCTGGCCCAGCCAGACAATTCCCCGCACCCCAAGCCGGACGGCCGACTGGCTCGAAGTCGCAGTCGGCCGCTTCGAGGCCTGGAAGGCGTCCGCGGCCCGTCTTGGAGCCGGGCGCGCGCTGGAGTTCGTCCGCGCGTGGTACCCAGGGCTAAGCCTGGACCAGCTCCGGACATGGCGGTCGGAAGCCGACGCGGAGCTGGAGGAGGTGCGGCCGGCGATCGCGCAACGCGCCTCGATGATCACCGAGTGCACCGACACCAGCGTCTTCGCGCCGGAGCTCAACGACGATGGTGCCGCCCAGCCGGAGGAATGGTTCGGGCTGAACCCGGCGGACGGTGAGGACTCGGCCGAGGAGATCGCCTCCAGCGACGAGGGCGAGGACGACGAGGAGGAGGACGGCGAAGACGCCGAGCCGACTGGTGAGACGGCCGACCGTCCCCCAGCCGACCGTGCCTCCAGCAACGAGCCACACGGGAGCGCGCCCTCTGCCGGAGACGACGATCAAGCTGAGGTTGGCCAGCCGGCCGCTCCTCCAGCCGGCGCGACTGCTTCCACCGCCCAGCCCGGCTCGTCCGCGGCCCCGCCGGCTTGATCTGCCGTTCCTTTTGTCCCTGTTTTACTTTTTCGGACAATTTTAAGTTTCTGCAATTCCACCCACTGGGGGTGTATCGAACAATGTTGGATGTCGACCTCTCTGGAGGCCTTTTGTGTAAATATTAATATATGCATGTGTTGGCGTTCATTCAAGTGTACTTTTTTGTCCTTAGGCTCTTTCCTTTGCCGCCTTCCCTTTTTGGGAAGGCAAGTACTTGAGTTTTCTTGGATTTGAAGCAGACTGAATGTAAGCCGGCCGGCCGGCTACTCTGGTAGTCGGTCGGCGGGAGGCAGTCAGCCAGCTTTTGTTATATATGCGAGCCTATTTGGTCCCTAGCCGTTTTTCATGTGCGCACCCTTTCCGGCTTGTGGCTCTTGCCAGCCGGGCAATCGGTTCTTCGAGCTGCGATTTCGGCAAGGGCCAAGCCTGGGTGTCGGCACATTACTTGTCTGACTGCGGGTAGGGCTCCTAATATAACTCTAGTCGGCCAGTCCCCGGGCCGACTCATCGGACCCGGTACCGGACAAAATAAATGAATAGGTAATATCATACGCATGATAACTTTCATTCATAAAATAAAGGGTGGCAGTCCCCGAGTCTTTCTTAGGGAGCCTACTGTTTCGTACTTAATACAAAAGTGGGCATAATACATACTGCTTTTTAACTGTAAAACTTCCGAAGGAGATTTGCGTTCCATGGTCGCTCCGACTCCTTGCCGGAGTCGTCTCTCTTGCGTGCCTTCGGCTTCTACGCGTCGATGAGGTAGTAGGCGTCATTGCCCAAGGCTCTGCTGATGATGAAGGGGCCTTCCCAGGGGGCTGCGAGCTTGTGCTGGCCGGCTGTTCGCTGGATCAGCCAGAGCACAAGGTCGCCCTCCTGGAAGGATCTTGGTCGGACCCTCCGGCTATGGTAGCGGCGCAACCCCTGCTGGTAGATGGCAGACCGGCTGAGGGCTAGCAGCCGGGCCTCTTCCAGCAGGTCGACGCCGTCTTCTCGTGCTTCTTTGGCTTCCGCTTCCGTGTACATGGTTACCCGAGGCGAGTCGAACTCGATATCTGTTGGGATGACCGCCTGGGCACCATATACAAAGAAGAAGGGAGTGAAGCCGGTTGATCTGTTGGGAGTAGTGCGCAGACTCCATAGGACAGCCGGCAGCTCATCGAGTGTCGGGTGGTAGGATCGACATATGCCAACAGGTGGCTTATCATTGCGGGGGCCAATAGAACATCGCCGGTGCCTGGAAACGGGATGAGGCGTAGGCATGCACGCCGGCGAATCTTACCCAGCTTCAGGGCTCTCCGGGGAGATAACACCCCTACTGCTGCTCTGCGGGGTCTCCGCATGGTTACTAAGTTCACAGGTGGCTACAATGCTCCTTGAGCTTTTTGGGGGCAGAAGGAGGAAGAAGGGCTTAGCTCAGCCTGCCTCTTCTCCTTGTGAGTGTTTATGTCTAGAAAGAGAGTTCAACCCTTTGCATGGGCGCACCGGGGGTTTATATAGGCCTACCCCCTGGGGGTACAATGGTAATCCGACTGGGCGCGAGGCCCAGCCATCTGTGACTATGCTCGCCGGCTTCTCCGCCGGCTTCTGGGGCCCGCCGGCTGGTGGGTCCCGCCGACTGCCGGCTCCTGGGTCGACAGGCCGGCCCCACCGGTCAGGGCCTTGTCGGCGGCCGGTTACTGTTGCTCCGTGTTTGTTGGCGCAGGCTTGGTCGGGGTAAGCGTGGCTACAGTAACGCCGCCCTGGCGGGCGATTACTGTAGCCCCACCGCACCTTGTCTCCTTAATGGGCGTCTCCTTCGAGGAAGGCGGCAGGCCGGCTACGCGAAGCCGGCCTTCTGTCTCGCCGGCTTGAGAGGGGGTGTGGCCGCCTTCGGCATCTCTCTGCCCGAAAGGGCCCACCGCCTCGGGGGCCACGCTGGCGGCCCGTCGAGGACAGCGTCGGAGCCGCCGTGGCTACAGTGCCGCGCCGGGCGGGCCGTAGTTGCCCGCACGACGCGCTGTACCAGGCGTGCTCCGGGTTTTGGGGGTGGCAGGCTCCACTGTAGCCACGCCCCACTTCATCATCGCAGAGTGGACGCGTACATCGCGAGTACGGCGTTGACTGCTTTATCGGAGCCGGCCCGGCGGTAGCCTGCCGTGCCATATCCGGCATTGCCATAGCCGGCCCTGCCGTAGCCGGCCCTCCACAGTTTTCTTCATGAGGGTGAAAGGGCGGGCCGCCCCCGTAGCCGGCCAGGAAGGTAGCCGGCTAGGGGGGAGGCGGTCTAAGTCTTGAGTCTTCTTATGAGCCGGACGGGCTCACAATTTTTTCTGAGGGGGCAGGGGAAGCCGGCTGGGCTACCCATGGCTATTTACCCCGACAGTAGTCCCCGAAGGCGGGCGAGCTTCATGGCGGACGGGAGGACGGGAAGCTTGGCCGGCTTCATACCGTGAGGGGCCGACTGCGTCGTTGCAGCCGACTTCAGAGCGCTTTTCTTTATTAGGGCGACCGTGGTTGACCCGCAGACCGGCCGCGGGCCCCACGACGAGCCACGTGGCGGGGAAGTCCTGCCGTCACACGCGCGCGACGGGACGCCGCCGCAGGCCCGGGCCCGCCACTCCCTGGCCTCGGCCTGGGCGTAGATCTTCTGTGGCCCGAGGGGGCTGCTCGCCTCCCCGCAGCCGTTATCTCGCGTCATCAAGGCGCGCAATTAACGCGGGCCTGGGGGAGATGGGCACGATCGATCCCCACGATCCCCCACGCCGCGCCTCCTCGTCTCTGGCGCACGCGCCTACAAGTAGGGGGGGAGGGGGAGAGGCACGGGCCTGTTCGCTCCCCCGCTCCCCGTCCCTCCTGCTCTTCTTCTTCTCGCTCTTCTTCTTCTTCCTCGCGCCCGACGCAGTCTCGTGCCGTAGCCCTCCCACGCCGCCATGTCGCTGGCTTTGTTGAGCTCGTGGGACGGGTCCAACGTCCACGACGAGCACATTGAGTTCCTCCGCCAGACCCGGCGTCTGCCCGCCGCCGACCTCGTGCAGGTGCGCCTGGCGCCCGCGAAGGAGGTCTCGCCGGCGTCGGAGGAAGGCGAGCGCGTCGTCTTCCGCACGCACTTCCTCCGGGGCTTCGACTTCCCGGCGAGCAGCTTCATGCGGTCCTTTCTCGAGTTCTACAACCTCCAACCGCACCACGTCACGCCCAACGCAGTGCTGCAACTCTCGGCCTTCGTCACGCTCTGCGAAGGGTACTTGGGGGTGCTGCCGACGCTGGAGCTCTGGGCGGAACTGTTCCAGAACAAGCTCGGCACCGTCTCCGCCGGCGTGCCAAGGACGCTGAGTACGCTGACTTGGCTCAAGAGCGCGACCGCCTGGCGACGAAACTGGCCGACCAAGAGGAGAGCCACAAGGCGGCCCTGCAAAAGGCGCAGGACGACGAGGCTACCCTGAGGGCGGAGTTCGGGGCCAGGGAGGCGAGCTGGGCCGAGACGCGCCGGGCGTTGGAAGAAGGCTTCGGCCGGGTTGAGGATCTCATTGACGGTAGGCTGTCTTTCTTGCTCTTCTTCCATTCGCCGGCCGCCTATGGTTTTGTTTTGACTTGTGTTTGCTGTCTTGCGCAGAGTACTTCCCCGGCCAGTCCGTCCTTGCCGCCCAAGCCATCGAAGCCTACCGCGAGGAGCGCCGTCAGGCCGGGGTCGTGATTCCGCCGGATGCGAACCGGACGTTGTCGGAGCAGCTTATCGCCGTCCAGGCGCGGCTGCAGCCGGCCCACCGGTTGCTCCGCCGGCTCCAACGCGCCGGGGCGACGATGCTGGCCGCGCTCTGGCCCGGCCAGACAATTCCCCGGACCCCAAGCCGGACGGCCGACTGGCTCGAAGTCGCAGTCAGCCGCTTCGAGGCCTGGAAGGCGTCCGCGGCCCGTCTTGGAGCCGGGCGCGCGCTGGAGTTCGTCCGCGCGTGGTACCCAGGGCTAAGCCTGGACCAGCTGCGGACGTGGCGGTCGGAAGCCGACGCCGAGCTGGAGGAGGTGCGGCCGGCGATCGCGCAGCGCGCCTCGACGATCGCCGAGTGTACCGACACCAGCGTCTTCGCGCCGGAGCTTAACGACGATGGCGCTGCCCAGCCGAAGGAATGGTTCGGGCTGAACCCGGCGGACGGCGAGGACTCGGCGGAAGAGATCGCTTCCAGCCACGAGGGTGAGGACGACGAGGAGGACGACAGCGAAGACGCCGAGCTGACTGGCGGGGCGGCCGACCGTCCCCCAGCCGATCGTGCCTCTAGCAACGAGCCACGCAGGAGCGCGCCCTCTGCCGGAGACGACGATCAAGCCGAGGTTCGCCAGCCGGCCGCTCCTCCAGCCGGCGCGACTACTTCCGCCGCCTAACCCAGCTCGTCTGCGGCCCCGCCGGCTTGATCTGCCGTTCTTTTTGTCCCTGTCTTTTCTTTTTGGACAAATTTAATTTTCTGCAATTCCACCCACTGGGGGTGTATCGAACAATGCTGGGTGTCGACCTCTCTGGAGGCTTTTTGTGTAATATATTAATATATGCATGTGTTGGCGTTCATCCGAGTGTACTTTTTGTCCTTAGGCTCTTTCCTTTGCCGCCTTCCCTCTTTGGGAAAGCAAGTACTTGAGTTTTCTTGGATTTGAAGTAGACTGAATGTAAGCCGGCTGGCCGGCTACTCTGGTAGTCGGTCGGTGTGAGGCAGTCAGCCGACTTTTGTTATATATGCGAGCCTGTTTGGTCCCTAGCCGTTTTTCATGTGGGTACCCTTTCCGGCTAGTGGCTCTTGCCAGCCGGGCAGTCGGTTCTTCGAGCTGCGGTTTCGACAAGAGCCAAGCCTGGGTGTCGGCACATTACTTGTCTGACTGCGGGTACGGCTCTTAATATAACTCTAGTCGGCCAGTCCACGGGCCGACTCGTCGGACCCGGTACCGAACAAAATAAATGAAAAGGTAATATCATACGCATGATAACTTTCATTCATAAAACAACGGGTGGCAGTCCCCGAGTCTTTCTCGGGGAGCCTACTGTATCATACTAAATACAAAAGTGGGCATGACACATACTGCGCTTTAACTGTAAAACTTCCGAAGGAGATTTGCGTTCCACGGTCGCTCCGACTCCTTGCCGGAGTCGTCTCTCTTGCATGCCTTCGGCTTCTGCGCGTCGATGAGGTAGTAGGCGTCGTTGCCCAAGGCTCTGCTGATGATGAAGGGGCCTTCCCAGGGGGCTGCGAGCTTGTGCTGGCCGGCTGTTCGCTGGATCAGCCGGAGCACAAGGTCGCCCTCCTGGAAGGATCTTGGGCGGACCCTCCGGCTATGGTAGCGGCGCAGACCCTGCTGGTAGATGGCGGACCGGCTGAGGGCTAACAGCCGGGCCTCTTCCAGCAGGTCGACACTGTCTTCTCGTGCTTCTTTGGCTTCCGCTTCCGTGTACATGGTTACCCGAGGCAAGTCGAACTCGATGTCTGTTGGGATGACCGCCTCGGCACCATATACAAGGAAGAAGGGAGTGAAGCCGGTTGATCTGTTGGGAGTAGTGCGCAGACTCCATAGGACAGCCGGCAGCTCATCGAGCCAGCAGCCGGCTGAACGCTCCAGGAGTACGACCAGTCGAGGCTTGATGCCGGACAGAATGAGGCCATTTGCTCGCTCCACTTGGCCGTTTGACTGCGGGTGGGCGACTGACGCAAGGTCGAGCCGGATACCTTGCGCAGCGCAGAACCGTGCCAGGGCACCTTTGGCAAAGTTCGTGCCGTTGTCGGTGATGATGCTGTGCGGTACGCCGTACCGGGTTGTTATATCTGCAATGAATGTCACTGCAGTCGGCCCATTCAGCTTTTTGATCGGCTTCGCCTCGATCCACTTGGTGAATTTGTCAACGGCGATGAGCAAATGTGTCATGCCACCGCGCGCCGTCTTGAATGGGCCCACCATATCCAATCCCCAGACGGCAAAGGGCCAGGTGATGGGAATGGTCTTGAGTGCTGAAGCCGGCATGTGTTGCTGCGAGCTGAAAAGCTGGCAGCCATTGCTGTGTTTGACTAGCTCTTTGGCGTCGTACAAAGCAGTCGGCCAGAAGAAACCGTGGCGGAAGGCTTTGGCGACCAGTGATCTTGATGCGGCGTGGTGGCCGCACTCTCCTTGGTGTATATCCCCGAGGATCGCGATGCCTTTCTCCTGCTCGACGCATCGCTGCAAGACTCCGGTGGCGCTGCGCTTGACAAGCTCTCTATTGACGATTGTGTATGCTCCAGCCCGGCGCTGAACTTGTCTTGCTTCATTTTTGTCACGGCAGGTCATGGTTCACCAGAAAGTTGCGGATGGCTTGGGCCCATGATGGGGCGGCGACCTCCTCAGCCACCAATGTGGCCAGAGCCATGTCGGGACCCCGATCCCAAGTCACACCGATCTAGCATGTAACACGTCATATCACTTTGCGGCCTCACGCACGGTATTCCCACGGGTGCCACCTTACCTGGCCCAGGACCGTTTGCGCATTTTGGCTCTCGTATATGACAGTGTTGCTAGCATCCATATGACAGAGAACCCGGGCCGACATGGCTAGTCGTGAACCCAAAGCGGCACGGACCTATGGAGACAGGCATACATGAATCGCATCGAACATGTCGGTCATCAACGAGTGATTCCGGGCTGTAGCACTGGGCTAACAGGACTCCGGGGATCCCGGGCTGTAGCAGGCTAGGCAGGACTCCGGAGATCACCATGTGACATTTCCCCGAAGGGACAGACATAGGGACGAAGTGAAACACATGCCGGCCAGTCAAGTGTCCTGAACAGTAGTACTGGGCTAGCAGGACTCCGGTGAACCGGGCTGTAGCGGACTACTATGGCTCGAGGAACACTAGACTACATTTCCCCATAAGAAAGGCTGCGAAGGATAAATAACTAGATTGTTGGATCCCACACATAGCAATACACGTTACACGTACGCATAACATGCATGTATGTGCGGTACATCATGGCATCACAACATAACTCAAACTCATATAGATAAGGGCCCAGAAGAGCCACATAGCATAAATACAAACAGGGGTCACATGACCCATCATTCAGAGCATACAAGCAACAAGCGGAAGCATTACATGTCTGAGTACAGACAACTACCAAAGAAAAAGACTAAGAAGCCTGACTAACACGACCCTCCCAAGGGTACAAGATCGTAGCTGGGATACAAGCTACTCGTCGAAGCCACTAGTGTAACCAACTGCAAAACATAAATAAGCAAACGTGAGTACAAAGGTACTCAGCAAGTCTTACTTCAGAACTATCTACATATGCATCATTATCAACAAAGGGGGTGGTGGAGTTTAACAGCAGCAAGCCAGCTTTGACTCAATGGCTAATCTATACTATGGGTAACAGAAACTTCTTTGAGGTGAGAAGACGCACACGAGTCCACAACTTCACCATATCAATACTCCACTATGGATCCGTTCCCGTCTCCCTACGAGAAGGCCATCCATAGCACTCACGCTTATCTTGCGTATTTTAGAGTATCCACTTCAAGTTATCTATGTACTATATAAGTCCTCCAAGTTTCCATATCCGAGGAAAACGGCTATTCGAATAGATAATATTAACCCTGCAGGGGGGTACTTCTTCACACACGCTCTCGCCACTTATAGCCCTGTACACGTCATGTACCTCGGCAACCTTCAAGCGGAAGCCGGGCGAGGGTGTCGGCCACGACCTGACTAACCACACAAGTCTCTCGTCCAGGTTTATCGCCTATTCGGGTTCCATCCGCAAGGAGATCCGGCCGGGGTGTCGCTCACGGCCCCAAACGATGTGTGCAGGGTTCCCAAGCCCACCATCCGGGTGCCACTTGGTACACCGTGCCACAGTGCCTAGTCTGTCCCAAGCCCGTCCCGTCGGGCACCACCTGGTAGACAAGTAGCACTACCTACAAACGCCAGAAACTAGTTGCAACTCCTGGACAGAGATCAAGTGGGTTAATAAGCCGAGAGGGGCCGGATAACCGGAACCCAATGTGTGGTAGTAACTGGACTTGGATAACATACACAGAACTCAGTGCTTAAGGACGGTTCCAATGAGACAACCCACCATGTACTCCTACATGGCCTCTCATCGCTACCTTTACCAAAACGTGTTCACACACTTAGCCTTTACCGGTAGGACATGTTCACCACTCTGATTCATTCCCGATGAATCAGACCTGACACAACTCTAAGCATAGCTGGCATAAGAAAACAAGCATGGATGAGCAGGCACATCAAGGCTCAAGCAACTCCTACTCATGCTAGTGGGTTTCAACTATTTACGGTGGCAATGACAGGTCATGCAGAGGAATGGGTTCAGCTACCGCAGCAGAAAGTAGCAGTTTGAATCGTTGTTGTCCTAATGCAGTAAAAGGGGCAGGAGCGAGAGAGTGGGACTTTATCGAGATGCTTAAGGGGGTTTTCTTGCCTGATAGATCCACGAAGAAGCACTGCTCCTCAGACAGGTACTCGGGACACCTTCCGGAGTAGAACCTATCGAGGGGGAACGGTGCCGGCAATCAATAAACAACCACATGCAACA
The DNA here is from genome assembly GCA_034509565.1 of Triticum monococcum. NCBI lineage: Eukaryota > Viridiplantae > Streptophyta > Magnoliopsida > Poales > Poaceae > Triticum > Triticum monococcum. The sequence goes on along the minus strand of CM067845.1, from coordinate 85,945,617 downwards.
ATATGATGCATGAAGATAACATTCAAAAATGCTATGATTTTCCCTAATGCATCTAGCATCAATTTGGTTGAAGTCCATATGAACCAAGGGTTCATATGCAAACCCTAATTTAAGTATATAACATGCCATTATTACGTTTTCACTTATACAGCAGGTATAAGTTGGTTTTTCATGCATGACACTAGCATAAATGGATTCCTTGCATTTTTCTGATAATTTTTCATATATAATTTATTTGATTTGGAGTTACGGTTGAATTACTATGAATTTTTGAAGTTTTAACTATTTTCTGGAATTTCTCTGAATTATTTGAAATCCAGAAAACAAATACTGCATCAGCATGACGTCACAGAGGCATTAGCAGGCTGACCAGGTCAAACCTGACACGCGGGGCCCACCCGTCAGTGTCATGGTTAACTAACAGGGGTTAATTAAATTTCAAACTAATCCTAAACTGAGATTAGCCGAGCCGGGCCCACCTGTCATTGAGCCAGGGGAGGTCAAACCCCCTGGTCAACTGGGCTAACGCGTCGGCGTTTAGCCGCCGGCGGCAGCAGACGCGGCGGAGGGCGCGGGATTCGCCCTCCGGCGACCATTCGGGCGGCAGAGACCACGAGCGAGGAGCCAGAGCTCGTCCGCGTTTTCTGGGGCAAGTGGACGAGGCAGGGACGGCCGGAGCTCACCAGAATCAGGCTCGAGGCGGCGGCCGGAGCTCGGGCGAGCTCGGGTTCGAGGCTACAAGGCATGGGGAGGCGAGCGGAGAGGCCCTACGGGTTCCTGGCGTCACCAGGAACACGACGACGTGCTCGGTTGCGGCTGGCTTGGCCCCTGGCCACGGTGGCGCCATGAACGGCGGAGCCGAGTTCTCGGCAAAGGTGGCCGGCAGGGCTAGGGGGGCGCTCGAGCTACGGGGCTAGGAGGAGGAGGAAGGGGAGCTCACAGCGGAGTTGCTGAGCAGGCCAGTGGGCTCGGGGAGGCGCTGACGATGGTGAATCGAAGTCGGCGATCGGCGGCGCCCGAGGAGGAGGATGATGGCAATGGCGGTTCCACAGGGCGTCCGGCGTCTTGTGGCTCGGCGGAGAGCTTCAGAGGGAGGAGGCGGAGCTTTTGGACACCACAACGAGGCGAGGGGAGCACGGTGGCTATGGCTACAGCGTGCGGTGGCGACGGCGGCGCTCGGGTGTGCTGCGAGGAGAGGACAGAGGAGGGGGAAGGAGCGAGAGGGAGTGAGAGGGGGGTCGGGGAGATGCGTGGCGACGCGAGGGAAGGGCCAGGGCGTCGTGGCAGCAGCGGGAAGCAGGAGGTGGCCTGGCGTGCGCCGGCGTGCGTCGGCCACGCGCCCGGCGTCCTCCTGGCGGGAGGAGGAAGACCTCCCTGCCCCTGGTGGGCTGGGCCGCCAGGTGGGTTGGCCAGCTGGGCCGCCAGGTAAGGCAGGTAAGCCCTTTTTTTTGTTCCTGTTTTTCTTTTTCTATTTCTGACATTTGTTTTGTATTTAAAGAAATGTTAAAACATTTCCATAAATGTTGAAAATAATTGTGGCAACTAGATATAATATTCTAGAGGCCCTCACCAATTCCCAACATTTTTGGAGCTATTAAAAATATTTATATAATTTAAACAGCTCCAATTCAAATATTTAAGCATTGATTCAAAAATCCAAAATGCGAAGGAAAAATGTGCATCACCTCTGGTTGTTGTTCCCAACATTTTCCAAAGACCATGAACATTTTTGAAAAGCATTTTGGGTTCATTGAAATTCCAGTTTTAATTTGAACCTATTTGAATTGCTTTGGTGCTAGGGTTTGCAACTTCCCCATTTCAATTTCATTTGAAAATTAAACATGATGCATAAGGCAAGCCAAGGACCATACCAAAACTAGGGATGTGACAACTCGCCCCCACTCGAAGAAATCTCGTCCCGAGATTCAGGAGTTGGCGGAAAGAAAGCAGGGTACTCAAGTCGAAGACGATCTTCTCGCTCCCAAGTAGCTTCTCTCTCGGTATGATGAGACCATTGAACCTTGAGAAACTTGATGTTATGACATCGAGTGACACGCTCTGCTTGATCCAGAATGTGAATGGGGTACTCTCGATAAGTGAGGTTATCTTGGAGATCAAGCGTTTCGTGGTCCACTCCACGGATGGGATCCGAGAAGCAACGCCTGAGTTGAGAGACGTGGAAAACATCATGAACTCGAGAAAGATGTGGGGGTAGTTCCAGCTGGTAGGCAACCTCTCCTCGTTTAGCGAGAATGCGAAAAGGACCGATGTAACGAGGAGCCAACTTGCCCTTGATACCGGAACGATGGGTACCCTTCAAAGGGGTAACCCGAAGATAAGCCTTGTCGCCAACTTCATAAGCCACTTCCTTATGACGACGGTCATACTGGCTCTTTTGACGAGATTGGGCTGTTTTCAAATTCTCACGAATGATGCGAACTTGCTCTTCGGCCTCCTGGATCATATCCGGTCCAAAGAATTGTCTTTCGCCGGTTTCTGACCAGTTCAAAGGTGTTCGACATCTTCGTCCATACAGGATCTCGAAGGGTGCTTTCTTAAGACTGGATTGGTAGCTATTGTTATAAGCAAACTCGGCAAAGGGAAGACATTTTTCCCAATCCATACCGAATGAGATAACGCAAGCTCTAAGCATGTCTTCGAGAATTTGGTTGACCCTTTCCACCTGACCACTTGATTGAGGGTGGAAAGCGGTACTGAAAGAAAGATGGGTGCCCATGGCAGTTTGGAAACTTTCCCAGAAATGAGAGGTAAAAAGACTGCCACGGTCTGAATTGATCTCTAGTGGAACACCATGGAGTGACACTATTCGGGAGATATATAAGTCAGCGAGCTGACTAGCAGTGATACTCTCTCGAACAGGTAGGAAGTGAGCCACTTTGGAAAGACGATCAATGACTACGAAGATAGCATTATTTCCTTTCTTGGTCCTGGGAAAGCCGGTGATGAAGTCCATACCAACTTTGTCCCATTTCCACTCGGGAATAGCTAAAGGTTGAAGGGTGCCAGCAGGTCTTTGATGCTCTGCCTTAACGCGACGACAAACGTCACAGTTGGCAATATACTGAGCGATTTCTCTCTTCATCCTAGTCCACCAGAACCTCTGGCGTAGGTCCTGATACATCTTTGTACTACCGGGATGAATCGTGAGAGGGGATTCATGGGCCTCCTTAAGGATCAGTTGCTGCATCTGTTGACATTTGGGAACCACCAAACGGTTACCAAAGTAAACAACACCTCGTTCATCCATGGAGAAACAACCAGCAACTCCCTTGGAAATATTCTTCTTGATCCGGGAGATTCCCGTATCATGCTTCTGAGCCTCTACGATCTGATCCGTAAGGGTAGGTTTCGCCACCAAGGTAGAAAGGAAACCATGAGGAGCTATGTGAAGGTTAAGCTTACAGAATTCCTCATGGAGGGGCGGTTGACAATGTTGCAACATGAGGTTGTTGCAATAGGATTTACGGCTTAAAGCATCGGCCATGACATTGGCTTTGCCTGGGGTGTAGGTGATTCCTAAGTCGTAATCTGAGATCAACTCCAACCAACGTCTCTGTCTGAGATTCAGATCCGGTTGGGTGAAGATATACTTGAGACTCTGATGGTCGGTGTAGATTTCGCAATGGTTACCAAGAAGGTAATGTCGCCAGGTCTTAAGTGCATAGACTACGGCTGCAAGCTCCAGATCATGTGTAGGATAATTTTCCTCATGTGGATGCAACTGTCGAGATGCATAGGCAATCACATGACGATCCTGCATAAGAATGCAACCTAGTCCTTGACGCGAAGCATCGCAATAGATAACAAAGTCTTTAGTGAAATCCGGTGGCACGAGTATGGGCGCAGAAGTCAGGCGTCTTTTCAGTTCCTGAAAACTGTGCTCACACTGTGGGGTCCACTCAAACCTTTTATCTTTCTTGAGAAGCTCCGTGAGCGGTTTGGCTACTTTGGAGAAGTTCTCAACGAAGCGGCGACAATAACTGGCTAGACCAAGGAAACTCCTAACTTGCTTAACTGTTTCAGGCGGAGTCCAATCAAGAACGGCCTGAACTCTTTCGGGATTGACAGCAATGCCCTTACCAGAGATTACGTGGCCGAGATAGGTCACTTCTGGTAACCAAAATTCACACTTGGAGAACTTGGCATAAAGGCGATGCTCTCTGAGTTTTTCTAACACAAGCCTAAGATGTTCGGCATGCTCTTCCTCGTTCTTCGAGTAAATAAGAATATCATCGAGATAAACCACGACGAACTTATCTAAGTACTCCATAAAGACCGAGTTCATCAAGCGGGAGAAAGTAGCTGGAGCATTGGTTAGGCTGAAAGACATCACGGTGTACTTGTATTGACCATAACGAGTGACAAAGGCCATTTTGGGGATGTCCCCGTTTCTGATCTTGATTTGGTGGTAGCCTAACCTCAAATCCATCTTGGAAAAGACTGAGGATCCAGCAAGCTGATCATACAGGTCGTTGATCCTGGGGAGCGGATACTTGTTCTTTATCGTGACCAAATTAACGGGACGATAATCTACAACCATCCGGTCCGTACCATCCTTCTTCTTGATGAAGAGAACGGGGCAAGCCCAGGGAGAAGAACTAGGACGGATGAAACCCTTTTGCAAGGATTCATCGGGTTGTTTCTTAAGCTTGGCTAACTCCAAAGGTGCCATCTTGTATGGTCTTCTAGAGATTGGAACAGTTCTTGGGATAAGTTCTATGACAAACTCTACATCTCTGTCAGGTGGGACACCTGGCAGTTCTTCTGGAAAGACATCCGGGAAGTCACGGACTACCGGAATATCTTCAAGGTCTGGAAGAGGGCTGGCATTAAGAGAATAGAGTTGACGCCTTGCAACTCTAGTGGAGACAGTGACTATTTTGCCAGATGGATGTGTAAGTTGAATAGATCTGGTGTAACAATCGATCTTGGCATGATGAGCTGTCATCCAGTCCATACCCAAGATGATGTTAATATCTGAGGACTTGAGAGATATCAAAGAAGCAAGGAAAACCAGTCTATCAACAAGGATTTCATTACCATGGCTTACCTTGGAGGTTTGCCATTTGGAACCAGGAGTCTGGATTATTAATGGAGTTGGCATATCATAAAATGACATGTCGTGCATCCGAGCATAACCTTCAGATATGAAGGAGTGGGATGCTCCGGTATCAAACAGAACTGAAGCTGGGTGACAATTGACAAGAAGTGTACCCAGTACGACATCGGGATCATCTTGAACTTCTGAAACGGAGACATGGTGCACACATGCTCGTTCAATGGAGGCTGGCTTGGTACTGATCATCTTGATTGATGGCTTTTCACGGCCAACAGACCTCTCAGACTGGGGTGGAGCATAACTGGACTGAGGGCAGTCACGTGCATAGTGTCCTGGTCCTCCGCAGGTAAAGTAAGTTCCTGAGGTAAGACGTGGACCTACGTTGGCAAGTGGTACACTAATAGGCCTGAGTGGAGCATGTTGCTGAGTTGGGTGAGGCGCCACATAGGATGACCTCGGTGCATATCGAGGTGGAAGAGCCGAGTTCGGAATCCAAATCCGTCGCTTCTGAGAGCCAGAGCGGGAGGAAGAACTTGGATCACGGTTGCGCTTACGAGACTCCTCGTAAGTGAGTTGAGCTGTCTCTGCATTAATGGCCTTGTTCACAAGAGCCTGGAAAGTATCACAATGATGCAGGTGGAGATCACGACGCAACTTAGGGTGGAGACCCTTCCGGAACCTAGCCTGCTTCTTAGCGTCCGTGGACACTTCTTCTGTAGCATAGCGGGCGAGGTTTCCAAACTCCCTACTGTAAGCATCAACAGGCAGCTTACCCTGGGTAAAATTACAGAACTCTTCCCTCTTGTGGTCAAAGAGAGCTTGAGGAATGTGGTGCTCATGAAAAGCCTCGGTGAAATCTCTCCAGGTAGGAATCTGACCAGCTGGAAGCATAGCTTCAAAGCTCTGCCACCAAATACTAGCAGGTCCTTCCAAGTGATAAGTAGCATAGGTGACCTTGTCACTTTCAACGACGTTCGCAGAATGCAACTTGTTAGTGATGCTTCGGAGCCAGTCATCCGCATCGAGTGGCTCAATGGAATGATGGAAGGTGGGTGGTTTCAGACCAATGAAGTCGGTGATGGAAACCAACTTCTTACGCTGATGTGCGGTGTTCTGCTCAATCTGTGCCAGCAAGCGGTTAGTCTCACGCTTGTTCCTCTCGGATGCTAACAAGAACTCTGCCACCAAAGGCTGGTCAGGAGGATCCTCGTCCCTACCATCTCCATGGTTCTTGCTATGAGCAACGGAAGCTCGATTAGCAGACGACATCCTGACACAGAAATCAAAGAAACAAGGATGGAATTAGCATCGACCTAGGGATGCGGAAAGTAATGCAAAAGCATTGGAAAGTCTTGAAATCTTGGGACAATTTCGGCAGCATAACGGCTGTAAATGCTCAAAAGGATGTTTGAGACATTCATCAAAGGAATAGCATAATCCACCAGCATCATAATATCAAGGTTCTGGGTCAAACTGAGGACACACAGAAGTAGTAGAACTGTATTGAGACACAACCCAACAAACCTAAGACTTTACGGTTTAGTAACACGTCATCCTGAGAGATAGAGGAGAAGCCTAGGCCTTAACCCTCGTAGAAAAGAAGAGGCTGACTCAGAAAGAATGACATGAGGTAAAGGAGTAAAAAGAGCCTTACGTTCCCTTCCACAATCAATTCCCTTATGTAACTAAAGCATTTCTAGACTCAACTTCGACCAGTTTGGCTTGGTAATCCTACAGGCAGTCAGGCTCTGATACCAAGTCTGTCGGGACCCCGATCCCAAGTCACACCGATCTAGCATGTAACACGTCATATCACTTTGCGGCCTCACGCACGGTATTCCCATGGGTGCCACCTTACCTGGCCCGGGACCGTTTGCGCATTTTGGCTCTCATATATGACAGTGTTGCTAGCATCCATATGACAGAGAACCCGGGCCGACATGGCTAGTCGTGAACCCAAAGCGGCACGGACCTATGGAGACAGGCATACATGAATCGCATCGAACATGTCGGTCATCAACGAGTGATTCCGGGCTGTAGCACTGGGCTAACAGGACTCCGGGGATCCCGGGCTGTAGCAGGCTAGGCAGGACTCCGGAGATCACCATGTGACATTTCCCCGAAGGGACAGACATAGGGACAAAGTGAAACACATGCCAGCCAGTCAAGTGTCCTGAACAGTAGTACTGGGCTAGCAGGACTCCGGTGAACCGGGCTGTAGCGGACTACTATGGCTCGAGGAACACTAGACTACATTTCCCCATAAGAAAGGCTGCGAAGGATAAATAACTAGATTGTCGGATCCCACACATAGCAATACACGTTACACGTACGCATAACGTGCATGTATGTGCGGTACATCATGGCATCACAACATAACTCAAACTCATATAGATAAGGGCCCAGAAGAGCCACATAGCATAAATACAAACAGGGGTCACATGACCCATCATTCAGAGCATACAAGCAACAAGCGGAAGCATTACATGTCTGAGTACAGACAACTACCAAAGAAAAAGACTAAGAAGCCTGACTAACACGACCCTCCCAAGGGTACAAGATCGTAGCTGGGATACAAGCTACTCGTCGAAGCCACTAGTGTAACCAACTGCAAAACATAAATAAGCAAACGTGAGTACAAAGGTACTCAGCAAGTCTTACTTCATAACTATCTACATATGCATCATTATCAACAAAGAGGGTGGTGGAGTTTAACAGCAGCAAGCCAGCTTTGACTCAATGGCTAATCTATACTATGGGTAACAGAAACTTCTTTGAGGTGAGAAGACGCACACGAGTCCACAACTTCACCATATCAATACTCCACTATGGATCCGTTCCCGTCTCCCTACGAGAAGGCCATCCATAGCACTCACGCTTATCTTGCGTATTTTAGAGTATCCACTTCAAGTTATCTATGTACTATATAAGTCCTGCAAGTTTCCATATCCGAGGAAAACGGCTATTCGAATAGATAATATTAACCCTGCAGGGGGTACTTCTTCACACACGCTCTCGCCACTTATAGCCCTGTACACGTCATGTACCTCGGCAACCTTCAAGCGGAAGCCGGGCGAGGGTGTCGGCCACGACCTGACTAACCACACAAGTCTCTCGTCCAGGTTTATCGCCTATTCGGGTTCCATCCGCAAGGAGATCCGGCCGGGGTGTCGCTCACGGCCCCAAACGATGTGTGTAGGGTTCCCAAGCCCACCATCCGGGTGCCACTTGGTACACCGTGCCACAGTGCCTAGTCTGTCCCAAGCCCGTCCCGTCGGACACCACCTGGTAGACAAGTAGCACTACCTACAAACGCCAGAAACTAGTTGCAACTCCTGGACAGAGATCAAGTGGGTTAATAAGCCGAGAGGGGCCGGATAACCGGAACCCAATGTGTGGTAGTAACTGGACTTGGATAACATACACAGAACTCAGTGCTTAAGGACGGTTCCAATGAGACAACCCACCATGTACTCCTACATGGCCTCTCATCGCTACCTTTACCAAAATGTGTTCACACACTTAGCCTTTACCGGTAGGACATGTTCACCACTCCTATTCATTCCCGATGAATCAGACCTGACACAACTCTAAGCATAGCTGGCATAAAGAAAACAAGCATGGATGAGCAGGCACATCAAGGCTCAAGCAACTCCTACTCATGCTAGTGGGTTTCAACTATTTACTGTGGCAATGACAGGTCATGCGGAGGAATGGGTTCAGCTACCGCAGCAGAAAGTAGCAGTTTGAATCGTTGTTGTCCTAATGCAGTAAAAGGGGCAGGAGCGAGAGAGTGGGACTTTATCGAGATGCTCAAGGGGGTTTGCTTGCCTGATAGATCCACGAAGAAGCACTGCTCCTCAGACAGGTACTCGGGACACCTTCCGGAGTAGAACCTATCGAGAGGGAACGGTGCCGGCAATCAATAAACAACCACATGCAACAATATGATGCATGAAGATAACATTCAAAAATGCTATGATTTGCCCTAATGCATCTAGCATCAATTTGGTTGAAGTCCATATGAACCAAGGGTTCATATGCAAACCCTAATTTAAGTATATAACATGCCATTATTACGTTTTCACTTATACAGCAGGTATAAGTTGGTTTTTCATGCATGACACTAGCATAAATGGATTCCTTGCATTTTTCTGATAATTTTTCATATATAATTTATTTGATTTGGAGTTACGGTTGAATTACTATGAATTTTTGAAGTTTTAACTATTTTCTAGAATTTATCTGAATTATTTAAAATCCAGAAAAACAAATACTGCATCAGCATGACGTCACAGAGGCATCAGCAGGCTGACCAGGTCAAACCTGACACGCGGGGCCCACCCGTCAGTGTCATGGTTAACTAACAGGGGTTAATTAAATTTCAAACTAATCCTAAACTGAGATTAGCCGAGCCGGGCCCACCTATCATTAAGCCAGGGGAGGTCAAACCCCCTGGTCAACTGGGCTAACGCGCCGGCGTTTAGCCGCCGGCGGCAGCAGACGCGGCGGAGGGCACGGGATTTGCCCTCCGGCGAACATTCGGGCGGCGGAGACCACGAGCGAGGAGCCAGAGCTCGTCCGCATTTTCTGGGGCAAGTGGACGAGGCAGGGACGGCCGGAGCTCATCGGAATCAGGCTCGAGGCGGCGGCCGGAGCTCGGGCGAGCTCGGGTTCGAGGCTACAAGGCACGGGGAGGCGAGTGGAGAGGCCCTACGGGTTCCTGGCGTCACCAGGAACACGACGACGTGCTCGGTTGCGGCTGGCTTGGCCCCTGGCCACGGTGGCGCCATGAACGGCGGAGCCGAGTTCTCGGCCAAGGTGGCTGGCAGGGCTAGGGGTGCGCTCGAGCTACGGGGCTAGGGGGAGGAGGAAGGGGAGCTCACGGCGGAGTTGCTGAGCAGGCCAGTGGGCTCGGGGAGGCGCTGACGATGGCGAATCGAAGTCGGCGATCGGCGGCGCCCGAGGAGGAGGATGATGGCAACGGCGGTTCCACAGGGCGTCCGACGTCTTGTGGCTCGGCGGAGAGCTTCAGAGGGAGGAGGCGGAGCTTTTGGACACCACAACGAGGCGAGGGGAGCACGGTGGCTACGGCTACAGCGTGCGGTGGCGACGGCGGCGCTCGGGTGTGCTGCGAGGAGAGGACAGAGGATGGGGAAGGAGCGAGAGGGAGTGAGAGGGGGGTCGGGGAGATGCCTGGCGACGCGAGGGAAGGGCCAGGGCGTCGTGGCAGCAGCGGGAAGCAGGAGGTGGCCTGGCGTGCGCCGGCGTGCGTCGGCCACGCGCCCGGCGTCCTCCTGGCGGGAGGAGGAAGACCTCCCTGCCCCTGGTGGGCTGGGCCGCCAGGTGGGCTGGCCAGCTGGGCCGCCAGGTAAGGCAGGTAAGCCCTTTTTTTTGTTCCTGTTTTTCTTTTTCTATTTCTGACATTTGTTTTGTATTTAAAGAAATGTTAAAACATTTCCATAAATGTTGAAAATAATTGTGGCAACTAGATATAATATTCTAGAGGCCCTCACCAATTCCCAACATTTTTGGAGCTATTAAAAATATTTATATAATTTAAACAGCTCCAATTCAAATATTTAAGCATTGATTCAAAAATCCAAAATGGGAAGGAAAAATGTGCATCACCTCTGGTTGTTGTTCCCAACATTTTCCAAAGACTATGAACATTTTTGAAAAGCATTTTGGGTTCATTGAAATTCCACTTTTAATTTGAACCTATTTGAATTGCTTTGGTGCTAGGGTTTGCAACTTCCCCATTTCAATTTCATTTGAAAATTAAACATGATGCATAAGGCAAGCCAAGGACCATACCAAAACTAGGGATGTGACAAGCCACCAGGGTGGGCGGGTTGGGCAGTGCAGCGCTGGAGTCGGCCGCCGCTTCCTGTGCTGAAGGAGTCCCCGGGCCGGCTACTGCAGTCCCCGGGCCGGGTGCGGCAGTCCCCGAGCCGAATATTGAAGTCCCCGGGCCGGCTGCTTGATTCTTCGAGCCGGACCCGGCCCCCTCGGGGTTAGGCGGCACGAAAATGGAGTCGGATTCCGGAGACGGCTTGATTGAAGGCTTGAGGAGGCGCTGCAGGGCGACGCCGGCTGGTATTGCTTGCCGCGTGGAGCCTATTCGGGCCAGGGCATCTGCTGGCTCGTTGTCGGCTCGCAGTACGTGAAGGAACTCACACCCGTCGAAGTAACCACTGATTTGCTGTACTAGGAAACGGTAGCTCACCATGTTCGCGTCCTTGGCGTCCCAGACGCCAGAAGACTGCTGCACCACCAAATCCGAGTCGCCATAGCACAGGATCCGGCGAATACCAAGCTCCTTGGCAAGCCGGAGCCCGTGTATGAGCGCCTCGTACTCGGCTACGTTGTTGGAGGCGGCGAAGTGGATCTGCAGCGTGTATCTGAGCTTGTCGCCCTTTGGAGATGTAAGTATGACGCCGGCTCCCAAGACGGTGCGCATCTTTGATCCGTCAAAGTGCATGCGCCAATGGGTGGAGTCGGGCGCCGGTGGTAAGTACTGGGTCTCGGCCCAGTCGACGAGGAAGTCGGCCAGCGCTTGCGTCTTGATGGCGGTGCGGGGCTGGTAGAAGATGGTGTAGGGGGCCAGCTCGATGTCCCATTTGGCCACCCGGCCGGATGCATCCCGGCTGCCTATGATGTCGGCAAGCGGGGCAGTGCATACGACCGTGATGGGATGCTCTTGAAAGTACGGCTTCAGCTTCTTGGCGGCGAAGTACACGCCATAGCACATCTTCTGATAGTGCGGGTATTTTGTTTCGAGGTGGACAGCACCTCGCTCAGGTAATAAACCGGCCTCTAGACCGGCTGGGCTCGGCCTTCTTCGGGGCGTTCGACCACAATGACGGTGCTGACCACCCGGCTAGTGGCGGCAATATATAGGAGCATGGGCTCCTTCTCAGTCGGTGCCGCCAAGACAGGCGGTGTGGACAGCATTTTCTTCAGCTCGTGGAAAGCTTGGTCGGCCTGGTTGTTCCACTCAAAGTGAGTGCTCTTCTTCATGAGGCGGTAGAGGGGGAGAGCTTTCTCTCCAAGCCGGCTGATGAAGCGGTTAAGAGAGGCCAGGCACCCGGTGAACTTCTGAATCTCTCTGAGCTTGGTTGGGACCGCCATCCTCTCGATGGCCTTGATCTTCACAGGGTTGCACTCTATGCCGCGTTCAGAGACCAGAAAGCCTAGGAGCTGGCCGGCTGGTACTCCGAACATGCATTTCTCCGGGTTGAGCTTGATCCGGAACCGGCGCAGGTTCTCGAATGTCTCCTTCAAGTCTTCCAGCAGAGTGCCACGCTTCTCCGTCTTCACCACAACATCATCCACGTAAACGTGGGCGTTCTTGCCGAGCTGTGTGAGGAGGCACTTCTGCATGCAACGCTGAAAAGTGGCGCCGGCATTCCTCAAGCCGAACGTCATGGTCAGGTAGCAGAAGGCTCCAAACGGCGTGATGAAGGCGGTCTTCAGTTGGTCATCCGGGTTCAGCTTGATCTGGTGGTATCCCGAGTAGGCATCCAAAAAGCTCAACAGCTCGCATCCGGCTGTGGAGTCTATCACCTGATCAATTCTGGGCAGAGCGAAGGGATCTTTTGGGCAGGCTTTGTTGAGGCTCGTGTAATCTATACACATGCACCACTTGTTATTCTTTTTCAGCACGAGAACTGGGTTCGCGAGCCATTCAGGGAAGAAAACTTCCATGATGAAGCCGGCTGCAAGGAGCCGGGCTATCTCCTCCCCTAAGATCCTTCTCTTCTCTTCTGACAGTCGGCGGAGGGGCTACTTGACTGGTTTAGCATCCTCCCGCACGTGCAATTTGTGCTCGGCGAAATCCTTCGGAACACCCGGCATGTCCTTGGGGGACCATGCAAAGATATCCCGATTCTCACGGAGGAAATCGGCGAGCTCGCCTTCCTATTTGCTATTCAGGCTCGCCCCAATGACGGCAAACCTCTCGGGGTGCTCGGGGTCGAGCTGTATCTTCTTGGTCTCCTTGGCCGGCTGGAAAGATCCTTTTGCATCATACTCCTTGGAGTTGGCGGGTTGGTTTAGCTGCTTGCTGGCCAGGGCCACAACCCGGTCCAGCGTCTTCCTCTCGGCTGCGATCACGATGGATTCGGCCAGCCGGCTGCTGGCCGCGGCGCAGTCGGCGGACTTCTTGTAGTCGCCGGCGATGGTGATGACACCCTTGGAGCTTGGTATCTTCATCTTGAGGTAAGCATAGTGGGGGACCGCCATGAACTTGGCCAAGGCGGGTCGGCCAAGCAAGGCATGATAAGGGCTCTCCAGGTCCACCACCTCGAACCAGATTGCTTCCCGGCGGAAATGATCCTTGCCCCCAAAGAGTACATCGATCTTGAGCTTGCCGATGGGGGCACAGGACAATCCGGGTACGATGTCGTGGAACACCGTTCGAGTCGGCACAAGTTGCTTGACCTTGACGCCCAGCTTCTCCATGGTGTTGCGGTACAGGATGTTGATGCTGCTTCCGCCGTCGATCAGCACACAGGAGAAGCGTGCGGCGCGCGTATCCGTTGCGAGGGTGGCCTCCAGGACCAACGCGTAGGAGCCGGGGGATGGCATCACCTCTGGGTGGTCGGCCCGGCTCCAGCTGATGGGTTTCTCCGACCAGTGCATGTGGCCGGCTGGGCTGGTGGCGGCCATGTTGACCTCCTGTTGCTCTCGGCGCTTGCTGCGCCGGTCTTCGGGCTGGCTCGTGAAGACGACATAAGACGCTTGCTCATCGGGGAACTCGTCCTGCACGGCGTCGACCGCGGGCCGGGCGGCTTTGGGCGGCGGAGCCGGCGGCGGCGGGCCGGCAGGCAGAGTCGGCGTGAGCCCTTCGCCCTTCGAGATTCGGGCAAGCCAGTTGCATTTGCGGGTCGTGTGGTTGGACGGCTTCGCGCCGCTGTGGAACTTGCACGGGGCATCAAGGGTTTGCTCGTAGGAGAAGGCCGGCTGCCAAGCCGGCCGACCGCCCTTGGGCTTCTTGGGTGCGGGCCGCCCTTCAGGCGGCGCGTCTTCGACCGTGGCCACCTGCCGACTGGCGGGAGGTGGCGGAGGGCCCTTGCGTTTTTGATCGTTCTGGTGCTGGCGTCGGCCGCCGTCTCCAGCCGGTGCTTTGGGCGCTGGGTTGAGCACCTTTTCGGATGCGTCCACCCGGAGCTCGGTCTTCATCGAGGAGTCGGCGGTGGCGTACTTGTCGGCGATGTTCAAGAGCTCGTCGAGGGTAGTCGGCTCATCGCAGAGAAGCTTGTGCTTGAGGAGGGTGCCCTCTCGGCACCCGGCTGTGAAGTATTTGATGGCTTGCACCTCGTGCACCCCCTCGCAGGAGTTGCGGAGCTCGGCCCAACGCGTCAGGTAGTCGCGAGTGGACTCGGCTGGGCCCTGTACGCACAGGGAGAGCTGTCTGGGCTTGGGAGCCCGCTTGTAGGTGCTGGTGAAGTTGCGAATGAAGGCTTCAGTGATATCCACCCAACTGTTGATGCTGAGGGGCTTAAGGCTGTTAAGCCAAGTCCGCGCCGTGCCTTGCAGCATGAGGGGCACGTACTTTACGGCAACGCGCCGGTTGCCATTGGCGATGCTGACGGCTGTGGAGTAGTCGGTCAGCCAGTCTTCCGGCTTCACCGAGCCGTTGTACTTGGGTGTGTCTCTTGGGAGCGAGAAACCTTTGGGGAAGGGCTCGTCGCGGATGCGGGGGCCGAAGCAAGGCGGGCCGACATCATCTTCTTCTTCTAGCGCCAGGGATAAGGCCAGGCGGTCGATCCGGTGGCGGGCGTCGTTTTCGCCGATTCCCTCCCGGCGACCAAGCCGGCCGGTGAGAGTCGGGTGAGCCACTGGGGGCGGGGTAGGATACCTTTCTCCGCGAACTCGAGGCGGAGGCGGGGTGCCCCGCCATTCCATGGCTCGGGGGCGGCCGTCTGCGTCTCGCTCGATGGAGACTTGGGTCCGGCTTCGGCTGGAAGCCGGCTCTTTCTCGCGCCGCGCGCGGGTGTAGCTGGTAGTCGGCGACCGGGAGGTCGCGCCGTGTTCGCGGCGCGGGGGAGGGCTCCCCGCGCAGGCATCGGCCTTGTGCCGTCGCGCGGCTGCATTGATTAGTTGCTGGATGCGCCGCGTCATATGGGGGAGATCTTCGGCTTCCAAGCCGTCTAGCTCGTCTACGGCCGCCTGGGCGGCGCGCAGGTTCTCGAGCGGGGTGGCGTAGACCGGGCGATCCACCCCAAGCGTGTCGGTGATGACGGCGCCGCGATGCCTGACAGCGCCGGCCCGGCTAGGGCCAGCCGGAGCCGGCGTGCTGAAGGCGGCGCGGTCAGCTTCGCGCTGGTAGGCCTCGGCGAGGCGTCTTACGGAGGCCAGCCGCCGGCCCTCCGCGAGGAGGGCGAGGCGGCGTGCCTCCAGAACCTCGTCGCTGGCGTCGGCCGGAAGGGGGACGGACAAGTCTTGGGCCGCCGCGCGCGGGGAGTCGCGGGTGCCCTCGTCAGTCGGGCCGTCGAGGCCGATAACCATCACCTCGGGGGCGTCAGAATCGCGATCGCCAGCTGGAGGGAGCGGGTCGTTGTAGACCGTGACATTGGTGGGGAAGGTGTCGTAGGATGCCGCGTCGGAGTCGATGGGCATCGCGTCAGTGGAGCCAACCGACTCCAAGTCCGCAGCGGGCTCGCTGGAGACGTGGAGCTGGCCGAGGAGGTTGGCGAGGTGATCTGTGCCCGCATCGGAAGCGAGCTCGTCGGAGATGCGGGCCTTGTCGAAGAGGCTGGCGAGGCCGCTAGCCGCGCAGGCGTCAGCGACGCCATGCAGCGCGTCGCGGCAAGCGCCATCGGGCGAGCCAGGCTGGCTGCGCCCGCGAGGGAGGAAAAGGGTTCCCGTCCAGAACAGGTCTCCGGACGACGGTGCACCTGGCCCCACGGTGGGCGCCAAATGTCGGGTGGTAGGATCGACATATGCCAACGGGTGGCTTATCATTGCGGGGTCCAATAGAACGTCGCCGGTGCCTGGAAACGGGATGAGGCGTAGGCATGCACGCTGGCGAATCTTACCCAGCTTCAGGGCTCTCCGGGGAGATAACACCCCTACTGCTGCTCTGCGGGGTCTCCGCATGGTTACTAAGTTCACAGGTGGCTACAATGCTCCTTGAGCTGTTTGGGGGCAGAAGGAGGAAGAAGGGCTTAGCTCAGCCTGCCTCTTCTCCTTGTGAGTGTTTATGTCTAGAAAGAGAGTTCAACCCTTTGCATGGGTGCACCGGGGGATTTATATAGGCCTACCCCCCGGGGGTACAATGGTAATCCGACTGGGCGCGGGGCCCAGCCGTCTGTGACTATGCTCGACGGCTTCTCCGCCGGCTTCTAGGGCCTGCCAGCTGGTGGGTCCCACCGACTGCCGGCTCCTGGGTCGACAGGCCGGCCCCACCGGCCAGGGCCTTGTCGGCGGCCGGTTACTGTTGCTCCGTGTTTGTTGGCGCAGGCTTGGTCGGGGTAAGCGTGGCTACAGTAACGCCGCCCTGGCGGGCGATTACTGTAGCCCCGCCGCACCTTGTCTCCTTAATGGGTGTCTCCTTCGAGGAAGGCGGCAGGCCGGCTATGCGAAGCCGGCCCTCTGTCTCGCCGGCTTGAGAGGGGGTGTGGCCGCCTTCGGCATCTCTCTGCCCGAAAGGGCCCACCGCCTCGGGGGCCACGCTGGCGGCCCATCGAGGACGGCGTCGGAGCCGCCGTGGCTACGGTGCCGCGCCGGGCGGGCCGCAGTTGCCCGCACGACGCGCTGTACCAGGCGTGCTCCGGGTTTTGGGGGTGGCAGGCTCCACTGTAGCCACGCCCCGCTTCATCATCATAGAGTGGACGCGTACATCGCGGGTACGGCGTTGACTGCTTTATCGGAGCCGGCCCGGCGGTAGCCGGCCGTGCCATATCCGGCCTTGCCATAGCTGGCCCTGCCGTAGCCGACCCTCCACAGTTTTCTTCATGAGGGTGAAAGGGCGGGCCGCCCCCGTAGCCGGCCAGGAAGGTAGCCGGCTAGGGGGGAGGCGGTCTAAGTCTTGAGTCTTCTTATGAGCCGGACGGGCTCACAATTTTTTCTGCGGGGGCAGGGGAAGCCGGCTGGGCTACCCATGGCTATTTACCCCGACATCGAGCCAGCAGCCGGCTGGACGCTCCAGAGGTACGGCCAGTCGAGGCTTGATGCCGGACAAAATGAGGCCGTTTGCTCGCTCCACTTGGCCGTTTGACTGCGGGTGGGTGACTGACGCAAGGTCCAGCCGGATACCTTGCGCAGCGCAGAACCGTGCCAAGGCACCTTTGGCAAAGTTCGTGCCGTTGTCGGTGATGATGCTGTGCGGTATGCCGTACCGGGTTGTTATATCTGCAATGAAAGTCACTGCAGTCGGCCCATTCAGCTTCTTGATCGGCTTCGCCTCGATCCACTTGGTGAATTTGTCGACGGCGACGAGCAAATGTGTCATGCCGCCGCGCGCCGTCTTGAATGGGCCCACCATATCCAATCCCCAGACGGCGAAGGGCCAGGTGATGGGAATGGTCTTGAGTGCTGAAGCCGGCATGTGTTGCTGCGAGCTAAAAAGCTGGCAGCCTTTGCAGTGTTTGACTAGCTCTTTGGCATCGTCCAAAGCAGTCAGCCAGAAGAAACCGTGGCGGAAGGCTTTGGCGACAAGTGATCTTGATGCGGCGTGGTGGCCGCACTCTCCTTGGTGTATATCCCTGAGGATCGTGATGCCTTTCTCCTGCTCGACGCATCGCTGCAAGACTCTGGTGGCGCTGCGCTTGACAAGCTCTCTGTTGACGATTGTGTATGCTCCAGCCCGGCGCTGGACTTGTCTTGCTTCATTTTTGTCAGCCGGCAGGTCAGGGTTCACCAAAAAGTTGCGGATGGTTTGGGCCCATGATGGGGCGGCGACTTCCTCTGCCACCAATGTGGCCACAGCCATCAGGGTGGGCGGGCTGGGTAATGCAGTGCTGGAGTCGGCCGCCGCTTGCTGTGCTAAAGAAGTCCCCGGGCCGGCTACCGCAGTCCCCGGGCCGGGTGCGGCAGTACCCGAGCCGGGTACTGCAGTCCCCGAGCCAAATATTGAAGTCCCCGGGCCGGCTGCTTGATTCTTTGAGCCGGACCCGGCCTCCTCGGGGTTAGGCGGTACGAAGATGGAGTCGGATTCCGGAGACGGCTTGATTGATGGCTTGAGGAGGCGCTGTAGGGCGACGCCGGCTGGTATTGCTTGCCGCGTGGAGCCTATTCAGGCCAGAGCATCTGCTGGCTCGTTGTCGGCTCGCGGTACATGAAGGAATTCACACCCGTCAAAGTATCCGCTGATTTGCTGCACTAGGAAGCGGTAGCTTGCCATGTTCGCGTCCTTGGCGTCCCAGTCGCCAGAAGACTGCTGCATCACCAAATCCGAGTCGCCATAGCACAGGATCCGGCGGATGCCAAGTTCCTTGGCAAGGCGGAGCCCGTGTATGAGCGCTTCGTACTTGGCTATGTTGTTGGAGGCGGCGAAGTGGATCTGCAGCGTGTATCTGAGCTTGTCGCCCTTTGGAGAGGTAAGGACGACGCCGGCATCCAAGCCGGTGCGCATCTTTGATCCGTCAAAGTGCATGCGCCAATGGGTGGAGTCGGGCGCTGGTGGTAAGTACTGGGTCTCGGCCCAGTCGACGAGGAAGTCGGCCAGCGCTTGCGTCTTGATGGCGGTGCAGGGTTGGTAGAAGATCGTGTAGGGGGCCAGCTCGATGGCCCATTTAGCCACCCGGCCGGATGCATCCCGGCTGCCTATGATCTCGGCTAGCGGGGCAGTGCATACGACCGTGATGGGATGCTCTTGAAAGTACGGCTTCAGCTTCTTGGCGGCAAAGTACACGCCATAGCACATCTTCTGATAGTGCGGGTAATTTTGCTTTGAGGCGGATAGCAGCTCGCTCAGGTAATAAACCGGCCTCTGGACCGGCTGGGCTCGGCCTTCTTCGGGGCGTTCGACCACAATGACGGTGCTGACCACCCGGCTAGTGGCGGCAATATATAGGAGCATGGGCTCCTTCTCAGTCGGTGCCGCCAAGACAGGCGGCGTGGACAGCATTTTCTTCAGCTCGTGGAAAGCTTGGTCGGCCTGGTCATTCCACTCAAAGTGAGTGCTCTTCTTCATGAGGCGGTAGAGGGGGAGAGCTTTTTCTCCAAGCCGGCTGATGAAGCGGTTCAGAGAGGCCAGGCACCTGGTGAACTTCTGAATCTCTCTGAGCTTGGTTGGGACCGCCATCCTCTCGATGGCCTTGATCTTCATAGGGTTGCACTCTATGCCACGTTCGGAGACCAGAAAGCCTAGGAGCTGGCCGGCTGGCACTCCGAACACGCATTTCTCCGGGTTGAGCTTGATCCGGAACCGGCGCAGGTTCTCGAATGTCTCCTTCAAGTCTTCCAGCAGAGTGCCATGCTTCTCCGTCTTCACCACAACATCATCCACGTAAACGTGGGCGTTCTTGCCGAGCTGCGTGAGGAGGCACTTTTGCATGCAACGCTGAAAAGTGGCGCCGGCATTCCTCAAGCCGAACGTCATAGTCAGGTAGCAGAAGGCTCCAAACGGCGTGATGAAGGCGGTCTTCAGTTGGTCATCCGGGTTCAGCTTGATCTGGTGGTATCCCGAGTAGGCATCCAAAAAGCTCAACAGCTCGCATCCGGCTGTGGAGTCTATCACTTGATCAATCCTGGGCAGAGCGAAGGGATCTTTTGGGCAGGCTTTGTTGAGGCTTGTGTAATCTATACACATGCGCCACTTGTTATTCTTTTTCAGCACGAGAACCTGGTTCGCGAGCCACTCGGGGAAGAAAACTTCCATGATGAAGCCGGCTGCAAGAAGCCGGGCTATCTCCTCCCCTATGATCCTTCTCTTCTCTTCTGACAGTTGGCGGAGGGGCTGCTTGACTGGTTTAGCATCCTCCCGCACGTGCAATTTGTGCTCGGCGAAATCCTTCGGAACACCCGGCATGTCCTTGGGGGACCATGCAAAGATATCCCGATTCTCACGGAGGAAATCGACGAGCTCACCTTCCTATTTGCTATCCAGGCTCGCCCCAATGACGGCAAACCTCTCGGGGTGCTCGGGGTCGAGCTGTGTCTTCTTGGTCTCCTTTGCCGGCTGGAAAGATCCTTGGGCATCATACTCCTTGGAGTCGGCGGGTTGGTTTAGCTGCTTGCTGGCCAGGGCCACGACCCGGTCCAGCGTCTTCTTCTCTGCAGCGATCACGAGGGATTCGGCCAGCCAGCTGCTGGCCGCGGCGCAGTCAGCGGACTTCTTGTAGTCGCCGGCGATGGTGATGACACCCTTGGAGCTCGGTATCTTCATCTTGAGGTAAGCATAGTGGGGGACCGCCATGAACTTGGCCAAGGTGGGTCGGCCAAGCAAGGCATGGTAAGGGCTCTCCAGGTCCACCACCTCGAACCAGATCGCTTCCCGGTGGAAATGATCCTTGCCCCCAAAGAGTACATCGATCTTGATCTTGCCGATGGGGGCACAGGACAAACCGGGTACGATGCCGTGGAACACCGTTCGAGTTGGCGCAAGCTCTTTTGCCTTGACGCCCAGCTTCTCCATGGTGTCGCGGTACAGGATGTTGATGCTGCTTCCGCCGTCGATCAGCACACGGGAGAAGCGTGCGGCGCGCGTATCCGTTGCAAGGGTGGCCTCCAGGACCAATGCGTAGGAGCCGGGGGACGGCATCACCTCTGGGTGGTCGGCCCGGCTCCAACTGATGGGTTTCTCCGACCAGTGCATGTGGCCGGCTGGGCTGGTGGCGGCCATATTGACTTCTTGTTGCTCTCGGCGCTTGCTGCGCCGGTCTTCGGGCTGGCTCGTGAAGACAACATAAGATGCTTGCTCATCGGGGAACTCGTCCTGCACGGCGTCGACCGCGGGCCGGGCGGCTTTGGGCGGCGGAGCCGGGGGCGGCGGGCCGGCAGGCGGAGTCGGCGTGAGCCCTTCACCCTTCGAGATTCGGGCGAGCCAGTTGCATTTGTGGGTCGTGTGGTTGGACGGCTTCGCGCCACTGTGGAACTTGCACGGGGCATCAAGGGTTTGCTCATAGGAGAAGGCCGGCTGCCAGGCCGGCCGGCCGCCCTTGGGCTTCTTGGGTGCGGGCCGCCCTTCAGGCGGCGCGTCTTCGACCGTGGCCACCTGCCGGCTGGCGGGAGGCGGCACAGGGACCTTGCGCTTTTGATCATTCTGGTGTTGGCGTCGGCCGCCGTCTCCAGCCGGCGCTTGGGGCGCCGGATTGAGCACTTTTCCGGATGCGTCCACCCGGAGCTCGGTCTTCATTGAGGAGTCGGCGGTGGCGTACTTGTCGGCGATGTTCAGGAGCTCGTCGGGGGTAGTCGGCTCATCGCAGAGAAGCTTGTGCTTGAGGAGGGTGCCCTCTCGGCACCCGGCAGTGAAGTATTCGATAGCTTGCACCTCGTGCACCCCCTCGCAGGAATTGCGGAGCTCGGCCCAACGCGTGAGGTAGTCACGAGTGGACTCGGCTGGGCCCTGTACGCACAGGGAGAGCTGTCTGGGCTTGCGAGCCCGCTTGTAGGTGCTGGTGAAGTTGCGAACGAAGGCTTCAGTGAAATCCACCCAGCTGTTGATGCTGAGGGGCTTGAGGCTGTTCAGCCAAGTCCGTGCCGTGCCTTGCAGCATGAGGGGCACGTACTTTACGGCAACGCGCCGGTTGCCATTGGCGATGCTGACGGCTGTGGAGTAGTCGGTCAGCCAATCTTCCGGCTTCACCGAGCCGTTGTACTTGGGTGTGTCTCTTGGGAGCGAGAACCCTTTTGGGAAGGGCTCGTCGCGGATGCGGGGGCCAAAGCAAGGCGGGCCGACATCGTCTTCTTCTTCTAGCGCCAGGGATCGGGCCAGGCGGTCGATCCGGTGGCAGGCGTCGTTTTCGCCGACTCCTTTGCGACGACCAAGCCGGCCGCTGAGAGTCGGGTGAGCCACTGGAGGCAGGGTAGGATACCTCTCTCCGCGAGCTCGAGGCGGGGGCGGGGTGCCTCGCCATTCCATGGCTCAGGGGCGACCGTCCGCGTCTCGCTCGATGGAGACTTGGGTCCGGCTTCGGCTGGAAGCCGGCTCTTTCTCGCACCGCGCGCGGGTGTTGCTTGTAGTCGGCGACCGGGAAGTCGCGCCGTGTTCCCGGCGCGGGGGAGGGCTCCCCGCGTAGGCGTCGGCTTCGTGCCGTCGTGCGGCCGCATCGACTAGTTGTTGGATGCGCCGCGTCATGTGGGGGAGGTCTTCGGCTTCCAAGCCGTCCAGCTCGTCTACGGCCGCCTGGGCGGCGCGCAGGTTCTCGAGCGGGGTGGCGTAGACCGGGCGATCCACTCCAAGTGTGTCGGCGATGACGGCGCCGCGTTGCCTGACAATGCCAGCCCGGCTAGGGCCAGCCGGAGCCGGCGTGCCGAAGGCGGCGCGGTCAGCTTCGCGCTGGTAGGCCTCGGTGAGGCGTCTTACGAAGGCCAGCCGCCGGCCCTCCGCGAGGAGGGCGAGGCGGCGTGCCTCCAGAACTTCGTCGCTGGCGTCAGCCGGAAGGGGGCGGACATGTCTTGGGCAGCCGTGCGTGGAGTGTCACGGGCGCCCTCGTCAGTCGGGCCGTCGAGGCCGATAACCATCACCTCGGGGGCGTCAGAATCGCGATCGCCAGCCGGAGGGAGCGGGTCGTTGTAGACCGTGACGTTGGTGGGGAAGGTATCATAGGATGCCGTGTCGGAGTCGACAGGCATCGGGTCAGTGGAGCCAACCGACTCCAAATCCGCAGCGGGCTCGCTGGAGACGTGGAGCTGGCGGAGGAGGTTGGCGAGGTGATCTGTGCCCGCATCGGAGGCAAGCTCGTCGGAGATGCGGGCCTTGTCGAAGAGGTTGGCGAGGCCTCTAGCCGCGCAGACGTTGGCGACGCCATGCAGCGCGTCGCGGCAAGCGCCATCGGGCGAGCCAGGCTGGCTACGCTCGCGAGGAAGGAAAAGGGTTCCCGTCCAGAACAGGTCTCCGGACGACGGTGCACCTGGCCCCACGGTGGGCGCCAAATGTCGGGTGGTAGGAGCGACATATGCCAACGGGTGGCTTATCATTGCGGGGGCCAATAGAACGTCGCCGGTGCCTGGAAACGGGATGAGGCGAAGACATGCACGCCGGCGAATCTTACCCAGCTTCAGGGCTCTCCGGGGAGATAATACCCCTACTGCTGCTCTGCGGGGTCTCCGCATGGTTACTAAGTGCACAAGTAGCTACAATGCTCGTTGAGCTGTTTTGGGTGGAAGGAGGAAGAAGGGCTCGGCTCAGCTTGCTTCCTCTCCTTGTATGGTGTCTAGGTCTAGGAAGAGAGTCCAACCTTTGCATGGGTGCACCGGGGGGTTTATATAGGTCTACCCCTCGGGGGTACAATGGTAATCCGACTGGGCGCGGGGCCCAGCTGTCGGTGACTATGCTCGCCGGCTTCTCCGCCGGCTTCTAGGCCCGCCGGCTGGTGGGTCCCGCCGGCTGCCGGCTCCTGGGTCGACAGGCTGGCCCCACTGGCCAGGGCCTGGTCGGCAGCTGGTTACTGTTACTTCGTGTCGTTGACGCAGGCTTGGTTGGGGTAAGCGTGGCTACGGTAACGCCGCCCTGGCGGGCAATTACTGTAGCCCCGCCGCATCTTGTCTCCTTAATGGGCGTCTCCTTCGAGGAGGGCGGCAGGCCGGCTACGTGAAGCCGGCCCTCTGTCTTGCCGGCTTGAGAGGAGGTGCGACCGCCTTCAGCATTTCTCTGCCCGAAGGGGCCCACCGCCTCGGGGGCCATGCTGGCGACCCGTTGCGGACGGCGTCAGAGCCGCCGTGGCTACAGTGCCGCGCCGGGCGGGCCACAGCTGCCCGCACGACGCGCTGTACCAGGCGTGCTCCGGGTTTTGGGGGTGGCAGGCTCTACTGTAGCCACGCCCCGCTTCATCATCGCAGAGTGGACGCGTACATCGCGGGTACGGCGTTGACTGCTTTATGGGAGCCGGCCTGGCAGTAGCCGGCCTTGCTGTAGCCGGCCCTGCCGTAGCCGGCCCTCCGCAGCTTTCTTCAGGAGGGTGAAAAAGGCGGGCCGCCCCCGAAGCCGGCCAGGAAGGTGGCCGGCTGGGGGGGAGGCGGCCCAAGTCTTGAGTCTTCTTATGAGCCGGATGGGCTCATAATTTTTTCTGAGGGGCCAGGGGAAGCCGGCTGGGCTACCCATGGCTATTTACCCCGACAAATTGTGTTCTACTCGTGCAAAGAGAACTACGCATAAACCTGGCTCATGATGCCACTGTTGGGGAACGTTGCAGAAAACAAAAAATTTCCTACGGTTTCACCAAGATCCATCTATGAGTTCATCTAGCAACGAGTGATCGGATGCATCTACTTACCTTTGTAGATCGCGAGCGGAAGCATTCAAAGAACGGGGATGAGGGAGTCGTACTCGACATGATCCAAATCACCGGAGATCCTAGCGCTGAACGGATGGAACCTCCGCGTTCAACACAGGTACGGTCAGCGTGACGTCTCCTTCTTCTTGATCCAGCAAGGGGGAAGGAGAGGTTGAGGAAGATGGCTCCAGCAGCAGCACGACGGCGTGGTGGTGATGGAGCTGCAGTACTCCGGCAGGGATTCGCCAAGCTCTATGGAGGAGGAGGAGGTGTTGGAGAGGGAGAGGGAGGCACCAAAGGCAAAGGTGAGAGGTCCTCCACCCCCCACTATATATAGGGGGCCTAGGGGGGGGCGCCGGCCCTAGGAGATGCAATCTCTTAGGGGGGCGGCGACCAAGGGGTGGGGGGCTTGCCCCCCAAGCAAGGGGGCGCCCCCCTTTAGGGTTTCCCCCACCCTAGGCGCATGGGCCCTAGGGGAAGTGGCACCCCAGCCCACTTTGGGCTGGATCCCTTCCCACTTCAGCCCATGGGGCCCTCCGGGATAGGTGGCCCCACCCGGTGGACCCCCGGGACCCTTCCGGTGGTCCCGGTACAATACCGGTGACCCCGAAACTTGTCCCGATGACCGAAATAGCAATTCCTATATATAATTCTTTACCTCCAGACCATTCCGGAACTCCTCGTGATGTCCGGGATCTCATCCGGGACTCCGAACAACATTCGGGTTACTGCATATACATATCCCTACAACCCTAGCTTCACCGAACCTTAAGTGTGTAGACCCTACGGGTTTGGGAGACATGTAGACATGACCGAGATTGCTCTCCGGTCAATAACCAACAGCGGGATCTGGATACCCATGTTGGCTCCCACATACTCCTCGATGATCTCATCAGATGAACCACGATGTCGAGGATTCAAGCAACCCAGTATACAATTCCCTTTGTCAATCGGTATGTTACTTGCCCGAGATTCGATCGTCGGTATCCCAATACCTTGTTCAATCTCGTTACCGGCAAGTCACTTTACTTGTACCGTAATGCATGATCCCGTGACCAGACACTTGGTCACTTTGAGCTCATAATGATGATGCATTACCGAGTGGGCCCAGTGGTACCTCTCCGTCATACGGAGTGACAAATCCCAGTCTTGATCCGTGTCAACCCAAGAGACACTTTCGGAGATACCCGTAGTATACCTTTATAGTCACCCAGTTATGTTGTGACGTTTGGTACACCCAAAGCACTCCTACGGTATCCGGGAGTTACACGATCTGATGGTCTAAGGAAAGGATACTTAACATTGGAAAAACTCTAGCAAACGAATTATACGATCTTATGCTATGTTTAGGATTGGGTCTTGTCCATCACATCATTCTCCTAATGATGTGATCTCGTTATCAATGACATCCAATGTCCATAGTCAGGAAACCATGACTATCTGTTGATCAACGAGCTCGTCAACTAGAGGCTTACTAGGGACATGTTGGTGTCTATTATTCACACATGTATTATGATTTCCGGATAACACAATTATAGCATGAATAAAGACAATTATCATGAACAAGGAAATATAATAATAATGCTTTTATTATTGCCTCTAGGGCATATTTCCAACATCTTCACACAACCCATGTAATACATAAGGGAAAGAGATACATAGTTGGCTTACAATCGCCACTTCACACAATTACATGAATAAAGCATTACATCAACCAGATACAATCAAGGTCCGACTATGGAACCAAAATAAAAGAAGACTACCCCAAATGCTACACAAATCCCCGATCGAACCCAAGTAGGCTCCACTACTGATCAACTAGAACGAAACAACACAAAGGACAAGATCTTCATCGAGCTCCTCCTTGAGCTTGGTTGCGTCATCTGCACGGTTCAATGGCACATGCAAGATGGTTTTGGAAGTATCTGTGAGTCACGGGGACTCAGCAATCTCACACCCTCGCGATCAAGACTATTTAAGCTTATGGGTAAGGTAAAGGTATGAGGTGGAGCTGCAGCAAGCGACTAGCATATATGGTGGCTAACCTATTCGCAAAAGAGAGCGAGAACAGAAGGCAAAAGCACGGTCGAACAACTATGATCAAGAAGTGATCCTAGAACAACCTACGTCAAGCATAACTCCAACACCGTGTTCACTACCCGGACTCCACCGAGAAGAGACCATCACGGTTACACACATGGTTGATGTGTTTTAATTAAGGTCAACTTTAGGTTTTCTACAACCGGACATTAACAAATTCCCGTCAGCCCATAACCGCGGGCACGGCTTTCGAAATTTCAAATCCCTGCAGGGGTGTCCCAACTTAGCCCATCACAAGCTCTCACGGTCAACGAAGGATATTCCTTCTAGCAGGAAGACCCAATCAGACTCGGAATCCCGGTTACAAGACATCCTCGACAATGGTAAAACAAGTCCAGCAAGACCACCCGCTGTGCCGACAAATCCTGATAGGAGCTGCACATATCTCGTTCTCAGGGCACACCAGATAAGATAAGCGTACGGGAGCCAATGTAACCCAAGTTGCCAAGGGACGGCCCCGCACGGTGCTCTGGGTTGGACCAACACTTAGAGAAGCACTGGCCCGGGGGGGTTAAAATAAAGATGACCCTTGGGCTGGCCGACCCAAGGGAAAGAAAAGGCTGGGTGGCAAATGGTAAAACCAATGTTAGGCCTTGTTGGAGGAGTTTTATTCGAAGCGAACTGGCAAGGGGTTCCCGTTATAACCCAACCGCGTAAGGAACGCAAAATTCGAGAACATGGCACCGATATGACGGAAACTAGGGCGGCAAGAGTGGAACAAAACACCAGGCATAAGGCCGAGCCTTCCACCCTTTAACAAGTATATAGATGCATTAATTAAATAAGAGATATTGTGATATCCCAATAAAATATCCATGTCCCAAACATGGAACAAGCTCCAATCTTCACATGCAACTAACAACGCTATAAGAGGGGCTGAGCAAAGCGGTAACATAGCCAAACAACGGTTTTCTAGGACAAGGTGGGTTAGAGGCTTGGTTCAACAATATGGGAGGCATGATAAGCAAGTGGTAGGTATCACAACATAGGCATAGCAAAAGAGCGAGCAACTAGCAAGCAAAGATAGAAGTGATTTCGAGGGTATGGTCATCTTGCCTGAAATCTCGCAAGGAAGAAGAACGAGTCCCTGAAGAAGACAAACGGACGTAGTCTAACGGGTCCTCACAAATGCAACGTTATCGTAACCAAACCGAAGAAGCACACCGGAAAGAAGCACACAACATAGTAAACAACCAACACATTAACATGGTATGATATGCGGGATGCGGCATGTGATGCATATGCATGATTTGGAAAGGAATGATTGAACCTGGCCTCAACATGGAAATCCAAGAGTGCCATTGGAAAGGTGAGGTGATTTCGGTTGAAATCGATATAAAGATCGCCGGAATCGGATGCACTGTTTGGAAATGGCAAGCAAAACAAATATGGTACCGGTTTGCGATTAACAGCAAGTGACCAACCAAATGCATCAAGATAAATATGCTACATCACTCAAAACATGGCAAAAAAATACATGGCAGGGATCCACTCATGATGCTTGACAAAAGATGAACACTGAGCAATGGCTAGCACTCATTAATAGGTGCAAACAAGCATGGCAAAAGTGCAAAAGATAACAGGTTTCAGACTTAGTGAAATTAACAGCATGTCAGGAATTTATCATCATGAAGCAATCTTTAGAGCATGAAAACTACATGCTGCAGGAATATATCATGGCAAAGCAAGGCACGGAATGAAGCTACTCAAAGCACTTAACAAAAGTCCCTTAGTGACCATGAGTCAAAAGGGATCAGAGAATACAATTGCAAGCATGTGAACATGGCAAAAACATAAACAGATTCAGACTTTGTGAAAAACTGGAGCATGCAAAACAGTTAACGATTAGGCATGTTTACGAGCTCGATGCACTCACTACAAAGCATGGCATGACAAACTAAGCATACACCCATCAAGAAGACATGGCATAGGAGCTATACATGGCAAGAACAACAACATAGCATGCACGGATCAATAACAACATCCTCGGCAAAATCGCTAAACATGTCAACAATCTGCCAGGATCACTTTATAGCAAAAGTAGAGCTTGATTGACTCAAGCTAGGATGCTCCATAAATGCTAACAAAGACATGGACGGATAGAGCACCACAATGTTAACAAAACATCCTTACTGATCATCCTCAAAAGAGGCACGGATCACTAGGAAACAACATGAACATATGGCATAAAAACAAATACAGGACAAGGACTTAGTGAAATTAGTCCCTGAAATCAGAATCTGCGATTACGCTACTTTGCAAGCTTGTGCTAGTCACCACAAATATCACAAAAATACATGGCAAGCACCCCTGTAAAGCTGGCATGGCATATAACAAAACACATGTAGAGCTCAGGATCATAGCATGGACACATTAATCATGGCAAAAATGACAAAAGGCTATTTGCTGAAACAGATCTGATATATTCCTCACATAGCCCTCTTCCAACAGCATTTTGGGCATCAAGATGAGCTCAAATGAAAATGATGCAATGAGATGAAATGATGTACTCATCGAGGCGGACATTTTGATATGCTACACGCACAAATTGGAGCTACGATTGCAGAGTTATGACCTGATGAAAAGAGGGACATGAATCTGGAATCTGGGGACTTGGAGAAAAATAACCTCACAAAAAAATACACCGGGCCGGAGGAAGTGGGCCAACGGGGACGGAGCTGGGCCGGCTTGGCGTTGCGCTGGGCCTTGGCCCACCTGGCCGGCGATGAGGTGGCCCTCCTCCTCCTCGATCCCGCCTGGATCAAGGGAGACAGGGGCGGCGGCGCACGTCGGCGGGACGCCGGCGTCGGGGCGCGGCGTGGGGTCGCCGGAGGGCGCGCGGGAGGAGGTGAGCCCGGCGCGGGACGGAGGGGCGGCTGGCGCCGGTGCGAGGCGCGGCGACCCGAGGCGACGAACGGACGGCGAACGGCGGCAAAGGGCGGCGGTGACTGGCGATGAACAGCGAGGCGGCGGAGATGCTAGGGCAGTGTGGCGGCAGCGAACGGGCCCGGTGAGGCCCGGTTCGGCCCCGGGGCGGGCCGGATCTGGGCCCCGGGCGGCGGCGCCGATGTGGGGCGCTGGCGGCGGTGACGTGTCGCCCTGCGGTTGGCTCGGGCGGGCGGCGCGCTGAGGTGGCGGCTCCGGATTAGTCCGGGAGACGTGGCGGCAGGGTGGACATGTCCGGCCGGCGCGGGAGGGAGTGTCCGGCGGCGCACAGAGGAGTTTTTAGGGTTTCATCTGCGCGAATTTCGGAGGGTATCACATATTTATAGGTAGAGGGAGCTAGGAGAGTTCAAATGAGGTGCAGTTTGCGGCCACGCGGTCGTGATCGAACGCTCTAGATGATGGGAGAGGTTTAGGTGGGTATTGGGCCGGTTTGGAATGGTGTTGGGCTGCAACACACACGAGGCCTTCTCGGTCCCTCGGTCAACCGTTGGAGTATGAAACGAAGCCCAAATGGTACGAAACTTGACAGGCGGTCTATCGGTAGTAAACCAAGGCCGCATGACAAGTCTCAGTCCAATCCGAAAACGTTTAACACCCGCACACGAAAAGAGGTAGAAAGGGGCACTGGGTGACATAGGAGCGCCGGATTGCAAAACGGACAACGGGGAAAATGCTCGGATGCATGAGACGAACATGTATGCAAATGAAATGCACATGATGACATGATATGGAATGCATGACACGCGAGCAATGACAAGGCAACAATAGCGAATAATTGGAGGACACCTGGCACATCGGTCTCTGGGTGTTACAATACTCAAGAAATATGATGAAAACCACATCTTGTTATCCTCGATGGCAACAATACAATATGTGCCTTGTTGCTCCTACTGTGACTATGAAAGGACACCACAAGATTGAACCCAAAGCTAAGCACGTCACCCATTGCAAGAAAAATCAATCTAGTTGGCCAAACCAAATCGATAGTTCAAAGAGACTTGCAAAGATATCACATCATGCATATAAAAATTCAGAGAAGATTCAAATAATATTCATAGATAAGCTGATCATAAATCCACAATTCATCGGATCTCGGCAAACGCACCACAAAAGAGTATTACATCAAATAGATCTCCAAGAACATCAAGGAGAACTTTGTATTGAGAATCAAAGAGAGAGAAGAATCCATCTAGCTACTAGCTATGGACCCGTAGGTGTATGGTAAACTATTCATGTTTCATCAGAGAGGCAATGGTGTTGATGTAGAAGCCCTCCGTGATCGAATCCCCCTCCGGCAGGATGCCAGAAAAGGCCCCTAGATGGGATCTCACGGGTACAGAAGGTTGTGGCGGTGGAAAAGTGGTTTTGTGGCTCCCCTGGAAGTTTTGGGGGTATTTGAAAATATATATAGGAGGAAGATCTAGGTCAGGTTGTCACCGAGGGGCCCACAAGGTAGGGGGGCACGCCCTACCCCCTGGGCGAGCCCTCCACCCTTGTGGCTGCCTTGTGGCTCTTCTGACTTGCACTCCAAGTCTCCTGGGTGTCTTCTGGTCCAAAAAAAATCATCGCAAAAGTTTTATTCAGTTTGCTATTCATTTTCTATGAAACTCTAAAACAAGGGGAAAACAAAAACTGGCATTGGGCTCTAGGTTAATAGGTTAGTCCGAAAAATCATATAAAATAGCATATTAATGCATATAAAACATCCAAAACAGATACTATAATAACATGGAACAATAAAAAATTATAGATACGTTAGAGACGTATCACGCTCATCAATGTTGAAAGCAATATTTGTTGGGGAACGTAGTAATTTCAAAAATTTCCTACGCACACGCAAGATCATGGTGATGCATAGCAACGACAGGGGAGAGTGTTATCCATGTACCCTCGTAGACGGAAAGCGGAAGCGTTATCACAACGCGGTTGATGTAGTTGTACGTCTTCACGATCCGATCGATCAAGTACCGAACGCAAAACTCCTCTGAGTTCAGCACACGTTCAGCGCGATGACGTCCCTCAAACTCCGATCCAGCCGAGTGTTGAGGGAGAGTTTCGTCCGCACGAAGGCGTGGTGACGATGATGATGTTCTATCGATGCAGGGCTTCGCCTAAGCACCGCTACGATATGATCGAGGTGGATTATGGTGGAGGGGGGCACCGCACACGGCTAAGAGATCAAGAGATCAATTGTTGTGTCTATGGGGTGCCCCCTGGCCACGTATATAAAGGAGTGGAGGAGGGGAGGGGCCGGCCCTCTCTATGGCGCGCCCTGGGGAGTCCTACTCCCCCCGGGAGTAAGATTCCTCCCTTTCCTAGTAGAACTAGGAGCCCTTCCAAGTAGTAGGAGTAGGAGGGAAGGAAAGGGTAGGGAAAAGGAGAAGGAAGGAAGGGGACGCCCCCCTCCGTAGTCCAATTCGGACCAGTCCATGGGGAGGGGTGCGGCCACCCTTTGAGGCCTTTCTCTCCTTTCCCGTATGGCCCATTAAGGCCCCAATACGAATTCCCGTAACTCTCCGGTACCCCCGAAAATATCCGAATCACTCGGAACCTTTCCAATGTCCGAATATAGTCGTCCAATATATTGATCTTTACGTCTCGACCATTTCGAAACTCCTCGTCATGTCCCCGATCTCATCCGGGACTCCGAACTCCTTCAGTACATCAAAACACATAAACTCATAATATAACCGTCATCGAACTTTAAGCGTGCGGACCCTACGAGTTCGAGAACTATGTAGACATGACCAAGACACGTCTCCGGTCAATAACTAATAGCGGAACCTGGATGCTCATATTGGCTCCTACATATTCTACGAAGATCTTTATCGGTCAAACCGCATAACAACATATGTTGTTCCCTTTGTCATCGGTATGTTACTTGTCTGAGATTCGATCGTCGGTATCTCAATACCTAGCTCAATCTCATTATCGGAAAGTCTCGTTACTCGTTTCGTAATACATCATCCCGCAACTAACTCATTAGTTGCAATACTTGCAAGGCTTAAGTGATGTGTATTACCGAGTGGGCCCAGATATACCTCTCCGACGATCGGAGTGACAAATCCTAATCTCGAAATACGCCAACCCAACAAGTACCTTCGGAGACACCTGTAGAGCACCTTTATAATAACCCAGTTACGTTGCGACGTTTGGTAGCACACAAAGTGTTCCTCCGGTAAACGGGAGTTGCATAATCTCATAGTCATAGGAACATGTATAAGTCATGAAGAAAGAAATAGCAACATACTAAACGATCGAGTGCTAAGCTAACGGAATGGGTCAAGTCAATCACATCATTCTCCTAATGATGTGATCCCGTTAATCAAATGACAACTTATGTCAATGGCTAGGAAACATAACCATCTTCGATCAATGAGCTAGTTAAGTAGAGGCATACTAGTGACACTCTGTTTTTCTATGTATTCACACAAGTATTATTTTTCCTATTAATACAATTCTAGCATGAATAATAAACATTTATCATGATATAAGGAAATAAATAATAACTTTATTATTGCCTCTAGGGCATATTTCCTTCAGTCTGCCACTTGCACTAGAGTCAATAATCTAGTTCACATCACCATGTGATTTAATACCAATAGTTCACATCACCATGTGATTAACACCCATAGTTCACATCGACATGTGACCAACACCCAAAGGGTTTACTAGAGTCAATAATCTAGTTCACATTGCTATGTAATTAACACCCAAAGAGTACTAAGGTGTGATCATGTTTTGCTTGTGAGAGAAGTTTAGTCAAAGGGTCTGCCACATTCAGATCCGTAAGTATTTTGCAAATTTGTATGTCAACAATGCTCTGCACGGAGCTACTCTAGCTAATTGCTCCCACTTTCAATATGTATCCATATTGAGACTTAGAGTCATCTGGATCAGTGTCAAAATTTGCATCGACGTAACCCTTTACGACAAACCTTTTTGTCACCTCCATAATCGAGAAACATATCCTTATTCCACTAAGGATAATTTTAACCGTTGTCCAGTGATCTACTCCTAGATCACTATTGTACTCCCGTGCCAAAAACAATGTAGGGTATACAATAGATCTGGTACACAACATGGAATACTTTATAGAACCTATGGCTGAGGCATAGGGAATGACTTTCATTCTCGTTCTATCTTCTACCGTGGTCGGGCTTTGAGTCTTACTCCATTTCACACCTTGTAACACAGGCAAGAACTCTTTCTTTGACTGTTCCATTTTGAACTACTTCAAAATCTTGTCAAGGTATGTACTCATTAAAAACTTATCAAGTGTCTTGATCTATCTATATAGAACTTGATGCTCAATATGTAAGTAGCTTCACCGAGGTCTTTCTTTGAAAAACTCCTTTCAAACACTCCTTTATGCTTTGTCATTCACCTATACTTATCAGAAATGTTGTAGTGCTCCCACTCACTTTCTTGTAAATACAGGCTTCATCGCAAGTCTGTATAAAACTATATGCTTTGATCAACTTATCAAAGCATGTATTTCTACTCCGAGATGCTTGCACCAGTCCCTAGATGGATCGCTGGAACTTGCATATTTTGTTAGCACCTTTAGGATTGACAAAACCTTCTGGTTGTATCATATACAACTCTTCTTTGATAAATCCATTAAGGAATGCAGTTTTGTTTATCCATTTGCCATATTTCATAAAAT
The DNA here is from genome assembly GCA_034509565.1 of Triticum monococcum. NCBI lineage: Eukaryota > Viridiplantae > Streptophyta > Magnoliopsida > Poales > Poaceae > Triticum > Triticum monococcum. Next base: position 85,911,437 of record CM067845.1, on the reverse strand, counting down.
GCGGCAATTGCTAACATGATTCGGACGGACTTAAGCATCGCTACGGGTGAGAAGGTCTCGTCGTAGTCAATCCCTTGAACTTGTCGAAAACCTTTTACAACAAGTCGAGCTTTATAGACAGTAACATTATTGTCAACGTCAGTCTTCTTCTTGAATATCCATTTATTCTCAATTGCTTCCGATCAACGGGCAAGTCAACCAAAGTCCACACTTTGTGCTCATACATGGATCCCATCTCAGATTTCATGGCCTTAAGCCATTTTGCAGAATCTGGGCTCACCATCGCTTCTTCATAGTTCGTAGGTTCATCATGGTCTAGTAACATAACTTCCAGAACAGGATTACTGTACCACTCTGGTGCGGATCTTACTCTGGTTGATCTACGAGGTTCAGTAACAACTTGATCTGAAGTTTCATGATCATCATCATCAACTTCCTCACTAATTGGTGTAGGTGTCGTAGAAACTGGTTTTTGTGATGAACTACTTTCCAATAAGGGAGCAGGTACGGTTACCTCATCAAGTTCTACTTCTCCTCCCACTCACTTCTTTCAAGAGAAACTCCTTCTCCACAAATGTTCTGAAATTAATAACAAAAATCTTGCCTTCGGATCTGTGATAGAAGGTGTACCCAATAGTCTCCTTTGGGTATCCTATGAAGACACATTTCTCCGATTTGGGTTCGAGATTATCAGGTTGAAGTTTTTTCACATAAGCATCACAGCCCCAAACTTTAAGAAACGACAACTTTGGTTTCTTGCCAAACCACAGTTCATAAGGCGTCGTCTCAACGGATTTTGATGGTGCCCTATTTAACGTGAATGCGGCCGTCTCTAAAGCATAACCCCAAAATGATAGCGGTAAATCAATAAGAGACATCATAGATCGCACCATATCTAGTAATGTACGATTACGACATTTGGACACACCATTACGCTGTGGTGTTACGGGTGGCGTGAGTTGCGAAACTATTCTGCATTGTTTCAAATGTAGACCAAACTCGTAACTCAAATATTCTCCTCCAGGATCAGATCATAGAAACTTTATTTTCTTGTTATGATGATTTTGAACTTCACTCTGAAATTCTTTGAACTTTTCAAATGTTTTAGACTTATGCTTCATTAAGTAGATATACCCATATCTACTCAAATCATCTGTGAAGGTCAGAAAATAACCATACCCGCCGCGAAGCTCAACACTCATCGGATCGCATACATTAGTATGTATTATTTCCAACAAGATAGTTGCTTGCTCCATTGTTCCGGAGAAAGAGTTTTAGTCATCTTGATCATAAGGCATGGTTTGCAAGCATCAAGTGATTCATAATCAAGTGATTCCAAAATCCCATCAGCATGGAGTTTCTTCATGCGCTTTACACCAATATTACCTAAACGGCAGTGCCACAAACAAGTTGCATTATCATTATTAACTTTGCATCTTTTGGCTTCAATATTATGAATATGTGTATCACTATGATCGAGATCCAACAAACCATTTTCGTTGTTATGTATGACCATAGAAGGTTTTATTCATGTAAACAGAACAACAATTGTTCTCTAACTTAAATGAATAACCGTATTGCAATAAACATGATCAAATCATATTCATGCTCAAAGCAAACACCAAATAACACTTATTTAGGTTCAACACTAATCCCGAAAGTATAGGGAGTCTGCGATGATGATCATATCAATCTTGGAACTACTTCCAACACACATCATCACTTCACTCTTAACTAGTCTCTATTTATTCTGCAACTCCCGTTTTGAGTTACTAATCATAGCAACTGAACTAGTCTCAAATACTTAGGGGTTGCTATAAACACTAGTAAAGTACACATCAATAACATGTATATCAAATATACCTTTGTTCACTTTGCCATCCTTCTTATCCGCCAAATACTTGGGGCAGTTCCGCTTCTAGTGACCAGTTCCTTTGCAGTAGAAGCACTCAGTCTCAGGCTTAGGTCCAGACTTGGGCTTCTTCACTTGAGCAAAAACTCGCTTGCCGTTCTTCTTGAAGTTCCCCTTCTTACCTTTGCACTTATCTTGAACTAGTGGTCTTCTCAACCATCAACACTTGATGTTTTTCTTGATTTCTACCTTCGTCGATTTCAGCATCACGAAGAGCTTGGGAATCATTTCCGTTATCCCTTGCATATTATAGTTCATCATGAAGTTCTAGTAACTTAGTGATAGTGACTAGAGAACTCTGTCAATCACTATCTTATCTGGAAGATTAACTCCCACTTGAATCAAGTGATTGTAGTAGTCAGACATTCTGAGCACATGCTCACTAGCTGAGCAATTCTCCTCCATCTTGTAGGCAATGTGCTATCAGAGGTCTCATACCTCTTGACATGGGCATGAGTATGAAATACCAATTTCAACTCTTGGAACATCTCATATGCTTCGTGGCGTCCAAAACATTTTTGAAGTCCCAGTTCTAAGCCGTAAAGCATGGTGCACTAAACTATCAAGTAGTTATCATACAGAGCTTTTGTCAAACGTTCATAACGTCTGCATCTGCTCCTGCAATAGGTCTATCACCTAGCGGTGCATCAAGAACATAATTCTTCTGTGCAGCAATGAGGAAAATCCTTAGATCACGGATCCAATCCGCATCATTGCTACTAACATCTTTCAACTCAGTTTTCTCTAGGAACATATCAAAATAAAACAGGGGAGCTAAATGCGAGCTATTGATCTACAACATAGATATGCTAATACTACCAGGACTAAGTCCATGATAAATTAAAGTTAAGTTAATCATATTACTTAAGAACTCCCAATTAGATAGACATCCCTCTAATCCTCTAAATGATCACGTGATCCATATCAACTAAACCATGTCCGATCATCACGTGAGATGGAGTAGTTTCAACGGTGAACATTACTATGTTGATCATATCTACTATATGATTCACGCTCGACCTTTCGGTCTCCGTGGTCTGAGGCCATATCTGTTATATGCTAGGCTCGTCAAGTTTAACCTGAGTATTCCGCGTGTGCAACTGTTTTGCACCCATTGTATTTGAACGTAGAGCCTATCACACCCGATCATCATGTTGTGTCTCAGCACGAAGAACTTTCACAACGGTGCATACTTAGGGAGAACACTTATACTTTGATAATTTAGCGAGGGATCATCTTATAATGCTATCGTCAATCAAAGCAAGATAAGATGCATAAAAAGATAAACATCACATGCAATCAATATAAGTGATATGATATGGCCATCATCATCTTGTGCTTATGATCTCCATCTCCGAAGCACCGTCACGATCACCATCATCACCGGCGCGACACCTTGATCTCCATCGTAGCATCATTATCGTCTGGCCAATCTTATGCTTCTACGACTATCATCTTGTGCTTAGTGATAAAGTAAAGCATTACAGGGCGATTGCATTGCATACAATAAAGCGACAACCTTATGGCTCCTGCTAGTTCCCGATAACTCGGTTACAAAACATGATCATCTCATACAATAAAATTTAGCATCATGTCTTGACCATATCACATCACAACATGCCCTGCAAAAACAAGTTAGACGTCCTCTACTTTGTTGTGGCAAGTTTTACGTGGCTGCTACGGGCTTAGCAAGAACCGTTCTTACCTACGCATCAAAACCACAATGATAGTTTGTCAAGTTGGTGATGTTTTGACCTTCGCAAGGACCGGGCATAGCCACACTCGGTTCAACTAAAGTTGGAGAAATTGACACCCGCCAGCCACCTATGTGCAAAGCACGTCGGTAGAACCAGTCTCGCGTATGCGTACGCGTAATGTCGGTCCGGGCCGCTTCATCCAACAATACCGCCGAACCAAAGTATGACATGCTGGTAAGCAGTATGACTTATATCTCCGACAACTCACTTGTGTTCTACTCGTGCATATGATATCTACGCATAAAACCTGGCTCGGATGCCACTGTTGGGAAACATAGTAATTTCAAAAATTTCCTACGCACACGCAAGATCATGGTGATGCATAGCAACGAGAGGGGAGAGTGTTGTCCACGTACCCTCGTAGACCGAAAGCGGAAGCATTATCACAACGCAGTTGATGTAGTCGTACGTCTTCACGATCCGACCGATCAACTACCAAACGCACGGCACCTCCGAGTTCAGCACACGTTCAGCCTGATGACGTCCCTCAAACTCCGATCCAGCCGAATGTTCAGGGAGAGTTTCGTCCGCACGACGGCGTGGTGACGATGATGATGTTCTATCGATGCAGGGCTTTGCCTAAGCACTGCTACGATATGATCGAGGTGGATTATGGTGGAGGGGGGCACCGCACACGGCTAAGAGATCAAGAGATCAATTGTTGTGTCTATGGGGTGCCCCCTGGCCACGTATATAAAGGAGTGGAGGAGGGGAGGGGCCAGCCCTCTCTTTGACGCGCCCTGGGGAGTCCTACTCCCGCCGGGAGTAGGATTCCTCCCTTTCCTAGTAGAACTAGAAGCCCTTCCAAGTAGTAGGAGTAGGAGGGAAGGGAAGGGAAGGGAAAAGGAGAAGGAAGGAAGGGGGCGCCCCCTCCCTAGTCCAATTCGGACCAGTCCATGGGGAGGGGTCCGGCCACCCTTTGAGGCCTTTCTCTCCTTTCCCGTATGGCCCATTAAAGCCCAATACGAATTCCCGTAACTCTCCGGTACCCCAGAAATATCCGAATCATTCGGAACCTTTCCGATGTCCGAATATAGTCGTCCAATATATCGATCTTTACGTCTCGACCATTTTGAGACTCCTCGTCATGTCCCCGATCTCATCCGGGACTCCGAACTCCTTTGGTACAACAAAAAACATAAACTCATAATATAACCGTTATCGAACTCTAAGCGTGCGGACCCTACGGGTTCGAGAACTATGTTGACATGACCGAGACACGTCTCCGGTCAATAACCAATAGCGGAACCTGGTGCTCATATTGGCTCCTACATATTCTACGAAGATCTTTATCGGTCAAACCGCATAACAACATACGTTGTTCCCTTTATCATCGGTGTGTTACTTGCCCAAGATTCGATCGTCGGTATCTCAGTACCTAGTTCAATCTCATTACCGGAAAGTCTCTTTACTCGTTCCGTAATACATCATCCCGCAACTAACTCATTAGTTGCAATGCTTGCAAGGCTTAAGTGATGTGTATTACCGAGTGGGCCCAGAGATACCTCTCCACGATCGGAGTGACAAATCCTAATATCGAAATACACCAACCCAACAAGTACCTTCGGAGACACCTGTAGAGCACCTTTATAATCACCCAGTTATGTTGTGACGTTTGGTAGCACACAAAGTGTTCCTCCGGTAAACAGGAGTTGCATAATCTCATAGTCATAGAAACATGTATAAGTCATGAAGAAAGCAATAGCAACATACTAAATGATCGAGTGCTAAGCTAACGGAATTGATCAAGTCAATCACATCATTCTCCTAATGATGCGATCCCTTTAATCAAATGACAACCCATGTCAATGGCTAGGAAACATAACCATCTTTGATCAACGAGCTAGTCAAGTAGAGGCATACTAGTGACACTCTGTTTGTCTATGTATTCACACAAGTATTATGTTTCCGGTTAATAAAATTCTAGCATGAATAATAAACATTTATCATGATATAAGGAAATAAATAATAACTTTATTATTGCCTCTAGGGCATATTTCCTTCAATATTATCCAAACTATGACAGCGGAAGAACATATAAAAGAAACCCTCCGTAACACTCCTTAATCGTGAAAAAGAGGAGGTACGTGATACGGTAAGTAAACGTACTCCGAAAAATATGCAAAAATATTTCCTGTCTATAATGGAATATAACAAAAATAAGGAAATAAGAAACAACCAGGAAGGCACCCCTGGTAAGCATGAGACACCAGGGCGCTTGGCTTGCCAGGCGCGTCCAGGTGGGTTGTGCTGACCTCGGGTACCTTCCGGACTCCGTTTTTCTTCCGGTTGATTCTTTCCCGAGATATAAAAAATCTTTATTTACCCCCCAAACCTATTGACCTTCGCATCACAGAGAAATCTTCTGCTTTCTTTTCTTGCTGTTTTCTGTCAGATCTGTCAGGCCAGGTACCATGCATTTTCCCTTCCCCAACCATGAATAAGGTGATGCTTGGTTGCCACAGGGGGAGCTATGGGAAGAGGGTGTTGAAGAGGTTTCCATGGAGGAAGATGAAGGAAACTCTCCTCGAGTTCACTCTCCGGCTTCTGAGAGGGGCACATAGGCTGGCACCTCCACTCATCCTAATCCTCATCAGGCCATAAGATCATCAAACAGTCAAGAGAACCCTAAAGATCAAGAAGAATTCCCACCAAGGAGACCTTTACACAGGTTACATCATAACAATTTTCATAATTTGATTCACCATTATTGGTTCGAAAATACTCCTTGTATGCATATGCTGTCCAATTAGGACATATCCCGTCCAAGAGAATGTGATGCAGGAAAAATTCTTGGGGCTGGAGAATAAACATATTATGGTTGAAGTGGAGAAAAACACTGAGTTGCTTCATAAAGCCCTTCGTGAGATTCAAAGCTTGAAGGAGGCACTCATGGATATATTGGGAGTTATCTCACCACCACCTCTTTCTTCATCACCAAAAGAAAATGGAGTATCAGGTATGGGCACTCCCCTTGACTTGTGCCAAGCTTAGGGGAGGTGCCTCGGTATCATATCACCTCCACTATCTTTTGCCTTTATTTACCTTAGTTCAATCCATAGTTATATTTTGCTTTAGATGAATAAAAGTTTAGTTCGATGCTTTCTTTTCGAGTGTTTGCTTAGTGATCTATCTATTCTTGTAATCATGTGCGAGATATATAATAAAGTTTAGTTTGAGCTTTGTCTTATTTAGCTTCATGTTTAATAAAAAGAAAGGAAATAAATGGAAAAAGATCATATGCTAATCTTATGATAAGTAATGAGACCACATAAGGAAAAGTATAAGTAGAAAATTTTATTAGAGATTGACAAACATAGAATTGGTCAATGATGCAATTCATGAAAGAATTAATAAGGGAAGAGAAGATTCACATGCAAATATACTATCTTGGGAATCTTTTGTGATTGTGAGCCCCCATCCAAATATTATATGCCAAAATTGTTGACATTGGACAAGGAAGACAACGTAATGATTTATGGTTGTTTATATTCACATATAAGTTATATTGTCATAGATCCTTCAACATGTGGTGCGTTCCCCCCATCTTTGCTAGCCAAAAATTCCGCACCAAGTAGAGATACTACTTGTGCATCCAAAAACCCTTAAACTCAAATCTTATTTTCAAGAGTCCACCATACCTACCTAAGGATTGAGTAAGATCCTTCAAGTAAGTTGTCATCGCTGCAATAAGGCAATAAAAATTGCTTATAAAAGTGTTAGATCATTTAGTGTAAGAGAAAATTGAACGTTGTATGAACTTGTGATGGCAAAGAATAAAAGAGACAGACTGCATAATAAAGGTTTCTTTCATAAGGGGCAATATAATGTGACGTTCTTTTGCACCAAGGGATTGAGTATACAAACAAAAAGTGCATGGCAACCTCTGCTTCCCTCTGTGAAGGGCCTATCTTTTACTTTTATCTATTTACTTTCATGCAAGAGTCATAGTTTTTCTCTCTATTCCTTTTTATTTTTCTCTTTTGGAAAGCATCATGTGCCGAGGAAAGATCTAGGCACATATATCCAGTTGGATATGGGTAGCATGAGTTATTATTGTTGACATCACCCTTGAGGTGAATACCTTGGGAGGCGAAATTATAAGCCCATATCTTTCAATGTGTCCGGTTAAAACGTTTTTCTCAGGTCTATGTGGTGAGCGTTAGCAATCAAAGAAGACTATATGATGGTTGAGTATGTGGACTTGCCTAAAGGCTCCGATACGCAACCCTTCCTGAAAAGATGATGGATTGTAGTTGCAAAGTTGACTGAGAACATAGTTTGTTCGTTTCCAATAGTGTTTATGCTTTATACTTCAATGTTGTGATGAATTGTTACTTATTCAAGAGAAGTCTATGATAAAAGTTCTATGATAAAAGTTTTATGTTAAAGATTGTTGCTTTTATAATAATTTACATGATGCTTCTATGTCCGTATTTTGTTTTTATCGACACCTCTCTCTCTCTCTCTAAGCATGTGGACATGTTTTTCAATTTCGGTTTTTGCTTGACAACAAGCCAGGTCTAAGCTTGGGGGAGTTGATACATCCATTTTGCATCATGTTTACCTACTATTATTATGATGTTTTTATGCATAGTTTTGGAGTAATTCGAATGCCTTTTCTCTCATAATATGCTAGGTTCACATAAAGAGGGAGAATTCCGTCAGCTGGAAATCTGGACCTGAAAAAGCTACGTCGGGCTACCTATTCTACACAACTCCAAGTGAGCTAAAACTTCACGAGGAATATTTATGGAATAAATAGGAAATACTGGAGCAAATAACTACCGGAGGGGCCCACCTGGTGAGCACAAGACACCAGGGCACGCCAGGCCCCCCAGGCGCGCCCTGGTGGGTTCTGCTCAGCCCTGCCCACCTCTAGTGCCCCACTTCTGGTATATAAGTCATTTTGACCTAGAAAAAATAAGGGAGGACTTTCGGGACGAAGCACCGCCGTCTTGAGGCGGAACTTGGGCAGGAGCACTTTTGCCCTCCGGTGAAGCAATTCCGCCGAGGGAACTTCCCTCCTGGAGGGGGAAATCATGGTCATCATCATCACCAACAACTCTCCCATCTTGGGGAGGGCAATATCCATCAACATTTTCAATAGCACCATCTCCTCTCAAACCCTAGTTCATCTCTTGTGTTCAATCTTTGTACCGGAACTATAGATTGGTACTTGTGGGTGACTAGTAGTGTTGATTACATCTTGTAGTTGATTACTATATGGTTTATTTGGTGGAAGATTATATGTTCAGATCCATTATGCTATTTAATGACCGTCTGATCTTGAGCATGATTATCATTTGTGAGTAGTTACTTTTGTTCGTGAGGTCACGGGAGAAATCATGTTGCAAGTAATCATGTGAATTTTATATGTGTTCTATATTTTGATGGTATGTATGTTGTGATTCCCCTAATGGTGTCATGTGAACGTCGAGTACATGACACTTCACCATATTTGGGCCTAAGGGAATGCATTGTGGAGTACTTATTAGATGATGGGTTGCAAGAGTGATAGAAGCTTAAACCCTACTTTATGCGCTATTCCTTAAGGGACTGATTTGGAACCAAAAGTTTAATGCTATGGTTAGAATTTATTCTTAATACTTTTCTCGTAGTTGCGGATGCTTGCGAGGGGGTTAATCATAAGTAGGAGGTTTGTTCAAGTAAGAACAATACCTAAGCACCGGTCCATCCACATATCAAATTATCAAAATAGCGAACACAAATCAAACCAACATGATGAAAGTGACTAGATGTAATTCCCATGTACCCTCAAGAGCGCTTTGCTTATCATAAGAGACCGTTTTGGCCTATCCTTTGCCTCAAAAGGATTGGGCTACCTTGCTGCACTTTTTTTACTACTACCATTACTTGGTCGTTACAAATTATCTTGCTATCAAACTACTCGTTACTTATAATTTCAGTGCTTGCAGACATTACCTTAGTGAAAACTACTTGTCATTTCCTTTTGCTCCTCATTGGGTTCGACACTCTTACTTATCGAAAGGACTACGATTGATCCCATATACTTGTGGGTCATCATCTCCTTGGATATCTTTGATCCATATGTGCTCGTGCCGAAACCCCAACAATTTAGTTGAGGAAAAATCATTAGATGAGCATGCTCATTTTGTGCGTCATCGTTTCTCTCAAAAAGGGGGACTCTTATGGAGTCAAATAAATTGTTTTATATTCTATGCTTGGAATCTATGTAAAATTTATGATTTTACTTGTTGCTCGGAGAACCCTAAAAAACACCTGCCCTACCTATGTGAGTTTAATGATAATGAAATCCTATCTTCTTATGCCAAAGGTGTTTATAGTTACTATGATATCAAATAAATTGAAGTATTTGTTGCTTTTAAAGGTGCTTATGAAGTTGCTTCTTTGATTGAGAAGTATGATATTATTCTCTACAAATCTGAAAAATTTGACATACTTCAATATTGCTATGACAACTATGCTCATAATGCCTATGTTAAAGAATTTACTGCGAGAATGTTCGCTGATTTGGGAGAAAATAATGATATGCATGAATCTATAGATAATTATGATTTCGTTGATTTGATTGAGATATCCCCCCTTGATAAACATGATGCTTTCTATTCTTATGGCCATGATGCCAATATAAATTATGCTTATGGAAATGAACTTGCTATAGTTCCGTATGTTAAACATGAAATTATTGTTATTGCACCCACACTTGATAGCTCCTTGAATGAAAAGAATGATTGCAATGGTGTTATTATAAATTCTATTAATGTCAATTGTGCTAATAATATGCAAAATCCCAAGCTTGGGGATGCTAATTTTGCTATGTCCACTACTTATTGCAATGATCATGATTGGGGTGATAATACTTCTTATGATCTTGAAAATTTATCTCAACCCCATGATGAATATGTTTGCGATAATATTGAAAGTGGGTTTGGAAGAGTGTAAACTTTAGCTAAAAATAAACCCACATATTTGGAGAGTTTTCAATCTTATGATTTTTTTTGATAAAAGTGGGTTTGAAAAGGTCATGACTTTAGTTGATGTTAATCCCACTATCTTGGAAGATTATAGAAATTCCATGCATGTGGATCATGAAGAGAAACATTTATATGATAGCTATATTGTTGAATTTGATTATGATCCTACATGTAATTATTATGGGAGAGGACAATATGGTTTTAGAAATTTTCATGTTACTAAATTACCTCTTGTTATGTTGAGATTGCTATTGTTTCTTCCTTCTTCCTTGTATATGCTTGTTTTTGCTTGTCTTGATAAATCTTTTCCCTATAAAATGCATATGCATAGGAAGTATGTTAGACTTAAACTTGTTTTTCACATGTTATATGATGCCCTCTTTGTGCTTCAATTTTTTTCTTCCATGTGAGCATCATTAAAATTATCAACGCCTAGCTAAAAGGCTTTAAAGAAAAGTGCTTGTTGGGACAGAACACAATATTTTTATTTTCTTTTTTATGTTTTTATGCAATTATACTTCTTTTGTGGTTGTGTTTGAGTTTTTTAATTAGTTTTTGTAGCAAGTAAGACCTTTGGGATGATTTGGGTGATAGTTGATTTGATTTTGCTGAAAAACAAAATCTTTTGCGTCTAGTAGTAGAATTGTTAAAAATCACTGGAGCATGACAAAAACTCTGAAGTTTTTTACACAAGATTTATATACAAATTTCCTACATTGTCCTAATGTTTCATAATTTTTGGGGTTACAGAAGTTTGGCTAAAGTCCAGATTACTACAGGCTGTTTTGTTTTTGGCAGATTCTGTTTTCATTGTGTTGTTTACTTATTTTGATGAATCTAAGGGTTGTAACGGGGGGTATGAACCATGGAGAATTTAGAATACAGTAGATATACTACAAATATAAAATTGGAATGAGTTTACAACAGTACCTAAAGGTGGTGATTTGCTATATTATGCTAACATCTCTCATGAGTTTTCTGTTAAGTTTTGTGGTGTGAAGTTTTCAAGTTTTGGGTGAAGTTTTGATGTACTATGGAATAAGGAGTGGCAAGAGCCTAAGCTTGGGGATGCCCAAGGCAACCCAAGGTAATATTTAAGGAAAACCAAGCATCTAAGCTTGGGGAAGCCCAGATGGCATCCCCTCTTTTGTCTACGATCCATCGGTAAACTAATTGACGCTATATTTTTATTCACCACATGATATGTGTTTTGCTTGGAGTGTCTTGTATTATGTGAGTCTTTTCTGTTTAGTTTTCCACATTAACCCTTGCTGTACACACCTTTTGAGAGGGACACATATTCATCATGAATTTATTAGAATACTCTATGTGCTTCACTTATATCTTTTGAGCTAGGTAGTTGCTCTAGTGCTTCACTTATATCTTTTTAGACCATGGCGGTGGTTTTATTTTGAAGAAATTGATTAACTCTCATGATTCACTTATATTATTTTGAGAGTCCTATAAATAGTATGGAAATTTTTGTGGGTTATGAATTTAGTCATAATATGATGGGTATTCAAGAGGGGTATAATAAAAACTTTCTTGAAGATCATTGAATATATGAGAAGTTTGATTCCTTGCATCTGTTTTGATATATAAAGATGGTGATATTAGAGTCATGCTAGTGAGTAATTGTGGTTTAGTAAGAATATTTGTGTTAAGGTTTGTGATTCCCGAAGCATGCACGTATGGTCTCTCGCTATGCGATGAAGTTGGAGTATGATTTATTTTTTATTGTCTTCCTTATGAGTGGTGGTCGGGGATGAGCGGTGGTCTTTTCCTACCAATCTGCCCCCTGGGAGCATGCGCAGTAATACTTTTCTTCGAGGTCTAACAAACATATGCAATAAGTATGTGAGTTCTTTATGACTAATGTTGAGTCCATGGATTATATGCACTCTCACCCTTCCACCATTGCTAGCCTCTTCGGTACCATGTATTTCCCTTTCTCACCTTGAGAGTTGGTGCAAACTTCGCCCGTGTATCCAAACCCCGTGATATGATATACTCTTTCACACATAAGCCACCTTATATCTTCCTCAAAATATCCACCATACCTACCTATTATGGCATTTCCATAGCCATTCTGAGATATATTGCCATGCAACTTCCACCGTTCCATTTTATTATGACACATACCATCATTCTCATATTGCTTTGCATGATCATATAGTTGACATAGTATTTCTGGCTTGGCCACCGTTCATATTTTTTATACATTTCACGCTAGATCATTGCATGAGGCATTCATATGGAGTCATATTTTTGTTCTAGTATCGACTTGTAATTCTTGGGTTGTAAGTAAATTAAAGTGTGGTGATCATCATTATTAGATCATTGTCCCATGTGAGGAAAGGATGATGGAGACTATGATTCCCCCACAAGTCGAGATGAGACACCAGACTTAAATAAATAAAAAGAGGCCAAAGAGGCCCCTAAAAAGAGGCCAAAGAGCCCAAAAGAAAAAAGGAAGAAAAAAATGGGAGAAAACAAGAGAAGAGACAATGATAGTATCCTTTTCCACACTTGTGCTTCAAAATAGCACCATGTTCTTCATATTAGAGAGTCTCCTATTTTTTCACTTTCATATATTACTAGTGGGAATTTTTCGTTATAGAACTTGGCTTGTATATTCCAATGATGGACTTCCCCAAAGTGCCCTGGGTCTTCGTGAGCAAGCACATTGGATGCACACCCACTTAGTTTTCTTTCTGAGCTTTCATACACTTATAGCTCTAGTGCATCCGTTGCTGCAGCGAGGTTCTATACAAATGGTTTTTAACCCATTTCTGCGACGGCATTTGGAACCATCGCCAAGTGAGTGTGGGTGATAGGGGGTCCTTCCCACACGACCCAAAAACCATCGGGGATAGGGAGCCAAGATGGATATACAGTACTCCTACTCATTTGTGCTCGCATTGCCATTGCAGTCGGTATTCTGTGGTGCTACGATTATGATGTGTGGCCCATCACAAACGGTTCACTATTATAGAACGTGTATGATAAGAAGACAATCACACACATTCGCTTTTCCCAAACCATATGCGATAACTAATTAAGAAGATTAGCTAATCGTCGTATGAGTGTTCAACAGGATTACGAAACATCGGACCATCGTAACATCATCGTACACGACAACTATCGCACACGCTATTCTGTGGTGCAACATTTATGATGCATACTTGTGACACCCTCGATTTGACCGTACACTAATCATACACGCAAATGTGTACGATCAAGGTCAAGGACTCACGGGAAGATATCACAACACAACTCTAGACACAAATTAAAATAATACAAGCCTTACATTACAAGCCAGGGGCCTCGAGGGATCGAATACATAAGCTCGAATACATAAGAGTCAGTGGAAGCAACAATATATGAGTACATACATGAGTTAAACAAGGTTGCCTTGAGAAGGCTAGCACAAAAGCAGCAACGATTGAAAAGGCAAGGCCTCCTGCCTGGGAGCCTCCTAACTCCTCCTAGTCGTCTGTTGTCTTCACGTAGTAGTAGGCATCCTCCGGGTATAGTAGTAGTCATTAGTGGCGTCGTCTGGCTCCTGGGATCCATCATCTGGTCGCAACAATCGGGTATGGGGGAAAATAAGTAGCAAAGCAACCGTGATTACTCGTCCAAAGTACTCGCAAGACTTACATCAGATCTAAACTAAGTATGCATCTGTATCAAAGGAATGGGTTGTATATGTGGACTGGGCTGCAGAAATGCCGAATAGAGAGAAGGCCTAGTCCTATCAAAGACTAGCATCTTCTGGAAACCACCATCTTGCAGCAACATGAGGGAGTAGAGTAGCATAAAGTAAAGTAGTAGTAGTGTTACCAACCTCGGCCAGAGATCCTTTCTCGACTCCCTGCGAGAAAGCAATCCAAGAGCCATACTATCCAAGTGTCAACACATTCCAATTCTCATAACCATCCAGGTCTCATCACAAGTATCCACTACTAGTTGTATCGATCGGGATACAACTCCAAGTGTCCGTTACCATAGGACAGGCTATCGATAGATGTTTTCTTCCCTGCAGGGATTCACCAACTTACCCACCATGCTCAATTAACTCCGGACGGACACACTTTCCTGGGTCATGCCCGGCCTCGGCCAAATAATACGCCGCAACCCGACCTAGGCTTAATAGAGAGGTCAGCACGCCGGACTAAACCTATGCCCCCAGGGGTCATGGGCCATCTCCCTGGGAACTCCTGCACGTTGCGTACGCGGCCGGTGAGTAGACCTAGCTACCTCCTTCTACAAGGTAGGTGCTTACCAGTCCAACTCAGTGCGCGCCGCTCAGTCGCTGACGTCTATTAAGTTTCGGCTGATGCATACGACGCACAACACCCATACTGTGCCCACGTGATGGTTAGTGCTATCAGGCCAGAGGCCCCTCGGATCAAATATCCAAATCGTAGTGGATTAGGAGCACGCGGTAATGAGCAGAGACTCACGATCGATGTGACCCCGTCACCCCGTCTCGAGTACTTGCGGCAAGGGCTGAGAATGCCCAGCCATGCCTTGTAAGTATCTCGCGGGCACCCTCCAGGTCAACCCGTCTCCACATCACTCGCTATTAAGCTCGCGCAGGTACCCCTAAGGGCCTACCCGTCTTTAGTAACATGGTTCAGTTGTAAAGTCATAGTAACCATAGTAACTGTGTGTCTAACACCAAAGGGGAAACCCGAGGAATCACCCCCAGAGAATTCCACTCAATGTTATCATCAAGGTGAACGTAAGAGGATCCACCCTCGAGGTTCACACTTGAGGGGTTGCACGACAGAGCCGTATCAGAAGTGGTTAAGGAGGAAACCACCCTCGATGACCACGACCGATTATCTACACTACAAAGGTCTCATCAGGAGTGATGTATGAGGTTCCACCCTCGGCACTCGATGGTAACTCTGCAGAGTCGTTCAACTAGGGGGGGGGGTGTGCGGTGTCAGGGCCTGGATGTCGATCACGTTGATTGAGTCGTCAAACATAAAGCAAGGCAACTGGGACAAGGTGGGGGTTACTGATCGATCACTAACCAACCTATACTAAGCAGTTTAGGACAAGCAGGTAAGTTATGAAAGCAGGTAACAACAACAGGCTATGCATCAAAGTAGGATCATACAGAAAGCAGTAGCAGTTCTAATGCAAGCATGAGAGGGAAAGAAATGGGCGATATCGAAATTCTCAAGGGGGGTTTGCTTGCCTGGTTGCTCAGACAAGAAGGAGGGGTCATCGGTGATGTAGTCGATCACAGCGGCATCGGCAGCCGCCACGGGGTCTACCGAAGAGATGAGGGGGGAGAAACAGTAAATATAAAGCAAACATAGCATCACAAAGCATAACATGACGACGGGAAGAGCTAGGGTTTCCCTAACGTAGTACTACACGTTGCAGACGGAGGGGATAAACATCCGAGGATGAATTCCCGGCGTTAGGCGGATTCCGGACAGAGGAAAAGAGGGGGAAAGTTCCATGTTCGACATGCTAGGGGCATGTGTCAGATGAACGGACCGCGTATTCGGATTCGTTGGATTTTTCTGAGCAACTTTCATATAGAAAACATTTTCATCCGAGCTACGGTTTAATTACTATGAATTTCTCAAGATTTTCTTATTTTCTAGCATTATTTTATTTACATAAAATGATATATGACGTCAGCATGATGTCATAGTGACATCAGCAGGTCAACAGACGGCTGACCAGGTCAAACCAGACATGTGGGTCCAGTGGGACCCACATGTCAGCCTCTGTTATTTTAACAGTGGATTAAAACTAATCTAGCAGAGATAATTAGAGGTGTGGGCCCAGTGTCAGTGTGAGATTAGAGTTTAACTAATTAGATTTTAATTTGAAACGTGATTAATTAGCCTAACTGCTGGGGCACCCACACGTCAGCGAGAGTGATGAACAGTGCCCTGCGTTGACTTTGGTCAACGCGGTCAAAAGGGCGCACGGGCCCACTCATCAGCGACCATGGGTGGGTCCCACGTGGCGCCAGCTCAGCGGGGCCGGTGACTCACCGGCGGCGATGCCAGAACACGGCGGAGGCCTCGGGAGGTGGTCAGATTTCGCCTACAGACGGCCATTTCGAGCGCGGCCGGGCCCGTTTGAACGAGCAGACGACGACGAGTCGAAATGTGGTGGTGGCAGGGTCGGACTCGACCGGAATCATCATCGGTGACAAGCCGTGGCGGCGGTGGTGTTCGGGCCTCATTCGAAACGCGGCAGGAGCGGCCTAGGGGTGCGGTTGGGGCTGCGACTGGGCGATGCGCGCATCCTAGAGCACTCCAGTGACTTGCGCTGGGGCTCGGGAGCGCGCAAGACGCGCGGGCGGCGGCCATGGCGGCCTGCGGAGTTCACCTCCGCAGGGACGGCGATGGAGCGCACTAGAGCGTGAGAGAGAGGGAAGGGAGCAACGCGTAGGCTCACCTAGCAGGCACACGGTGGCCTCGTGAATGCTTAGGAGTAGCAGAACATCGTGGGGGAAGAAGGGGATCGCGGGTGACCCGAGGAAGACGACGACATGGTCGGCGATGCAGAGCTCCTCGACTCCTTCCAGTGGGTCCAGAAGATGCAGGAGTCCACGGCGATGCCGACGAGCACGGCCAGGACGTGTCGAAGGCACGATGGCCGTAGAGATGACGAAGACGCAGCGTCGATGGCGCTCGGAGGAGAGGGAGAGAGCGAGATAGAGTGGGGGAAGGAGCGGGTGGATCTGGGAGGTGAGGAGGCAAGTGGGGAGGGAGACGGGGAAGCACGAGGCGTCGGGGGATCTTATCCCCTCGCCGACAACACTAGTGAGCCAGTCCAGTGGGGCGCGCTCGGCCATGCCCCCGGTCGGTTGAATAGGGGAGGAAGAGAGCGACCGGGGGAGGTGGGCCACCTAGGATGGGGGAGTTGGGCCGGCTGGCGAGGGCTGACAGCCAGCTGGGCCGTTTGGCCCAGTGGGGCAGGGGCTTTCTCTCTCCCCCTGCTGAGGGAGTCCTGGATTAGGGGGTGTCCGGATGGCCGGACTATACCTTCAGCCGGACTCCTGGACTATGAAGATACAATATTGAAGACTTCGTCCCGTGTCCGGAAGGGACTTTCCTTGGCGTCGAAGGCAAGCTTGGCGATACGGATATGTAGATCTCCTACTATTATAACCGACTTTGTGTAACCCTAACCCTCTCCGGTTTCTATATAAAGCGGAGGGTTTTAGTCCGTAGGACAAGACACACAATAACAATCATACCATAGGCTAGCTTCTAGGGTTTAGCCTCTTCGATCTCGTGGTAGATCTACTCTTGTACTACCCATATCATCAATATTAATCAAGCAGGACGTAGGGTTTTGCCTCCATCGAGAGGGCCCGAACCTGGGTAAAATTTCGTGTCCCTTGCCTCCTGTTACCATCCGGCCTAGATGCACAGTTCGGGACCCCCTACCCGAGATCCGCAGGTTTTGACACCGACATTGGTCCTTTCATTGAGAGTTCCTCTGTGTCGTCGCCATCAGGAAGGATGCCTCGCCCTGTCTTTAAAGACGGCACCGTTGCTAAGGGAGCTTTGGCTGTCGGCCAAACCCTCCGGCTAGGTGGTTTTCTTATGACCGCCTGTTCGGCTTCTGCGCCGATGATGACCTCTCGAGCCATCAAAAATGATCTTCATGTTATCTCGGAACTCGCCGAGCAGTTAGATCCAATGGAGCTCTCCTCAATAAACGAGCTCTTGGATCGCAATGCCGCCCTGGGAGTCGCTACGGATTACGACAAGATTGGGCCTAAACCCGATCTGAGAGAGATTAACTCTCCCCAAGTAACCCATCACGTTGCCGTGGTAGAGGGACAGTGCGGCAACCCTTCATCTATCTTAAGGACTAGCTACGTCCGGATTCCCGATCCCTCCAAACCGGATACCCGCGGAGGGGAGGATATCACTCAAGACCTGAACTTAGAGTCAGGCGACGGGCTGGATTCATTGGACAGCATCCAGGAATCCAAATTTTTTAGTTCGGAAATTCCTCGGCCTCTGAGCCTCAGATGGGGTGAGGCTTTGGATTTAATTCCGCCCACCCACCCGAACATATGCGATCTATCGCAAATTAGGCAAGAGCCCGATGAAACAGTACATCATTACTAGGCCAGATTCCTCCTGGTTAAGAACAGGATAAAGGACTGCCGCGAGGACGACGCAATCTCAATCTTTTGCAATAATTGCACGGACAAGGGAATCCTCAACGCCATAAGTCGCCGTGATATTACACGCTTCGCTGACTTGGCGTCCATCGTACGAAAGTACTGTGCGATGGAAAGCGCCTGGAAAACCGAAATAAAATTTTGGGACGATCCGGCCCTGAATACAAACCCAGTCCGGAATAAAAGGGTGCATCATCGCCAGACACCTGGGTCAAACACCAAAAAGCAAAAACCCTCTACAGGGCATGGAACCGTACTGGAAGGATGGCTTAATGGACCCTGTAAAATTCACAGTACAGAGGACGCCACACCAACTCACAGCCTTAGAGCATGTTGGATACTCCGGCAGGTGGCCAAAATTGGCGAAAATCTCCTAATTCTGGAGGCCACAGAAAGCCACCCCAGAGACACTAATACGGTATTAACAGTCTTCGAGACTTTCGCATCAAATAATATGGGAAAAAGGACACTCCGCAGCCTTGCCGAAGTCTACCAAGTAGCAATAATAAACCCATGGAGTGACATGGCTATTACCTTTAACGCCAGTGATGAACCTAAATTCCGAACAGCCCGAGCACCAGCCGCATTGGTCCTTCGACCAATAGTGGACGGCTTTCGTCTTACCAAGGTACTCATGGACGGCGGCAGCGGATTGAACCTCATTTATGAGGAAACAAAATAGATTGGAACTGCATTGAGCGAAGCAGCACAACATTTAGAGGAATAATCCCCAGTCGGGAAGCGAGCCGTACAGGAAAAATCACACTAGATGTGGTGTTCGGCACGCCGGATAATTATAGGTCCGAAGAGATCACGTTACATGAGCTCTGTTCAGTAGCGGTTATCACGCTCTGCTAGGGTGGGTAGCGTTTACAATCTTCCAAGCAATACCCCATTACGGGTACATGAAGCTCAAGATGCCCGGGCCTAACGCGATCATCACTCTCGCTAGTGATCTGGACATAGCACTCCGCGCCGAAAACAAGACAGCCGCACTGGCCCTCGAGGCACTATCCGAAGCCCTAGCGGCTGAGGAACTGACTGCGCTGCGCTCTACGGTGAATAGGGACGATGTGGTACTCGACAAAAGATCCAAGTCCACCTCCTTTAAACTGGCGGACGAAATAGTCAAATTCCAAGTCCGTCCAACGGACCCCAATAAAACAGCTTCCATCGGGGCACAGTTAAACCCTGATGTAGACGCTGCACTGCGAGAGTTCCTACGTGAGAACTGGGACATTTTCGCCTGGCACCCTTCAAACATGCCAGGAATCCCACGCAGGCTGGCCAAGCACAGCTTAAATATCCAAACAGGATTCAAACCTATCAAATAGGCTCTTCGGCGTTTTTCCGAACCTAAGAGACAGGCCATGGGAGAGGAGCTAGCAAAGCTATTGGAGGCCGGATTCATCAGAGATATAAAACATCCGAACTGGCTAGCAAACCTGGTGATGGTACCAAAGAAGGACAAATCCAGGGGCCTGTGTGTTGATTTTAAAGACCTTAACAAGGCTTGCCCAAAAGATGCCTTCCCCCTCCCCCGCATCGATCAAATTATCGATGCTACCGCAGGACATGATTCGTTGTGTTTCCTCAATGCATATTCCGGCTACCATCAAATCAAGATGGTAGAACCAGACCAAGCCGCAACGGCATTTATCACACCATACGGCCCATTCTGCTTCAACACGATGCCCTTCGGGCTCAAAAACGCCGGCGCAACATATCAGCGCATGATTCAGACATGTCTGGCAAGCCAGATCGGCAAAACAATGGAGGCATATGTAGATGATGTGGTCGTCAAAACAAGACATGTCGAATCTCTAGTAGACGACTTGAAGTTCACATTTGATAACCTCCGAACATACGACATCAAGCTCAACCGGGAAAAATGCGTTTTCGGCGTTCCAGCCGGAAAGCTCTTGGGCTTCATTGTATCCGGTAGAGGAATTGAAGCAAATCCAGCCAAGATCCGAGCTCTGTCGCAACTAGATATCCCAAAGGACCTCAAACAAATACAAAATTTAATCGGATGCGTGGCGGCTCCAAGCTGCTTTATCTCCCGCTTGGGAGAGAAGGCCCTACCCCTTTACCGCCTCCTTCGGCGCACTGAACACTTCGAATGGACGGATGCAGCCTCGGCCGGACTCGACGAAATAAAAGCCATACTTGCAACAACCCCAGTCCTGGCCGCGCCAAACATTGGCGAACCAATGTTATTATACATTGCAGCAACACATCAGGTTGTAAGCGCAGTGCTCGTCGTCGAACGAGAAGCGGACGGACACAAATTCCCCCTTCAAAACCCGGTCTATTATGTGTCCACTGTCCTCACTCCCTGCAAATCACAGTGCCCGCATTATCAAAAGATTGCGTACACGGTATTCATGGCATCCCGGAAGCTACGACACTACTTTCAGGAGTGTTCAATAACAGTAGCCTCGGAAGTACCACTTAATGATATTATAAACAACCGTGACGCAACAGGCCGGATTGCAAAATGGGCCATTGAGCTCCTCCCATTCGACATAACTTATAAGCCACGGCGAGCCATCAAGTCGCAAGTCTTGGCCGACTTCATCGCAGAATGGACGGAGGCCGAACTCCCTAAAGAGTACGGCACATATTCAAATTGGATCATGCATTTCGATGGCTCCAAGATGTTGGCCGGACTGGGGGCTGGCATCGTTTTGACGTCCCCCACAGGAGACACAGTTCAATACGTACTCCAGATTATGTACACGGACTCCAATAATGCAGCCGAATATGAGGCCCTTTTACATGGTCTCCGGATGGCAGTATCCATGGGCATTCAACGCCTAGAGGTGCGCGGGGACTCGAACCTCGCAATATCCCAAATAAATGGAGACTTCAATGCCAAGGATCCAAAAATGGCAGCTTACCGCAACGCCGTCCTAAAAATGTTAGCTCGGTTCGAGGGGCTTGAATTTCACCATATAGCCTAGGAAAATAATCAGGCGGCAGATGTCCTAGCACGCATCGGCGCAAAACGCAATGTAGTCCCCCCAACATCTTCTTGGAAAGGCTGTTTGAGCCATCCGTAGTATGGGAAGGAGAGCCAAACAATAACAGCCCGGACCCAACCGCACTGCCTGACACCGAACATTCTGACACAATCAGAGGCTCTGCCAACGAAATAACACCTTCAGCCCACGTAATAATGGTCATCATCGCCCCATGGATAGAACCATTCCTCGCCCACCTTACTGTTGGGGAACGTAGTAATTTCAAAAAAAATTCCTACGCACACGCAAGATCATGGTGATGCATAGCAACGAAGGGGAGAGTCTGATCTACGTACCCTTGTAGATCACAACGGAAGCGTTAACACAACGTAGAGGAAGTAGTCGTACGTTTTCTTCCCGGTCCGACCGATCCAAGCACCGTTACTCCGGCACCTCCGAGTTCTTAGCACACGTTCAGCTCGATGACGTTCCTCGGGCTCCGATCCAGCAAAGCATCGAGGAAGAGTTCCGTCAGCACGACGGCGAGGGGGGGAGGCTGGCCGGCCAAAGGAGGGAGGCGCAGGAGGAGTCCTACTCCTACCGGGAGTAGGACTCCCCCCCAATCCTATTCCAACTAGGAATCCTTGGGAAAAAGAGAGAGGGAAAGAGAGAGAGGTGGCCGGCCACCTCTCCTAGTCCTAATAGGACTAGGGGAGGGGGGAGGCGCGCAGCCCTCCTTGGCAGCCCCTTTCACCTTTCCACAATGGCCCATGTAGGCCCATTTGGCTCCCGGGGGGTTCCGGTAACCCTCCCGGTAATCCGGAAAAATCCCGATTTCACCCGGAACACTTCCGATGTCCAAACATAGGCTTCCAATATATCAAACTTTACGTCTCGACCATTTCGAGACTCCTCGTCATGTCCGTGATCACATCCGGGACTCCGAACAACCTTCGGTACATCAAAATGCATAAACTCATAATAACTGTCATCGTAACGTTAAGCGTGCGGACCCTACGGTTCGAGAACATTGTAGACATGACCGAGACACGTCTCCGGTCAATAACCAATAGCGGGACCTGGATGCCCATATTGGCTCCTACATATTCTACGAAGATCTTTATCGGTCAGACCGCATAACAACATACGTTGTTCCCTTTGTCATCGGTATGTTACTTGCCCGAGATTCGATCGTCGGTATCCGATACCTAGTTCAATCTCGTTACCGGCAAGTCTCTTTACTCGTTCCGTAATACATCATCGCGCAACTAACTCATTAGTTGCAATGCTTGCAAGGCTTAAGTGATGTGCATTACCGAGAGGGCCCAGAGATGCCTCTCCGACAATCGGAGTGACAAATCCTAATCTCGAAATACGCCCACCCAACATCTACCTTTGGAGCCACCTGTAGTACTCCTTTATAATCACCTAGTTACGTTGTGACGTTTGGTAGTACCCAAAGTGTTCCTCCGGCAAACGGGAGTTGCATAATCTCATAGTCATAGGAACATGTATAAGTCATGAAGAAAAGCAATAGCAACATACTAAACGATCGGGTTCTAAGCTAATGGAATGGGTCATGTCAATCAGATCATTCAGCTAATGATGTGACCTCGTTAATCAAATAACAACTCTTTGTTCATGGTTAGGAAACATAACCATCTTTGATTAACGAGCTAGTCAAGTAGAGGCATACTAGTGACACTCTGTTGGTCTATGTATTCACACATGTATTATGTTTCCGGTTAATACAATTCTAGCATGAATAATAAACATTTATCATGATATAAGGAAATAAATAATAACTTTATTATTGCCTCTAGGGCATATTTCCTTCAGTCTCCCACTTGCACTAGAGTCAATAATCTAGATTACACAGTAATGATTCTAACACCCATGGAGCCTTGGTGCTGATCATGTTTTGCTCGTGGAAGAGGCTTAGTCAATGGGTCTGCAACATTCAGATCCGTATGTATCTTGCAAATCTCTATGTCTCCCACCTGGACTAGATCCCGGATGGAATTGAAGCGTCTCTTGATGTGTTTGGTCCTTTTGTGAAATCTGGATTCCTTTGCCAAAGCAATTGCACCATTATTGTCACAAAAGATTTTCATTGGACCCGATGCACTAGGTATGACACCTAGATCGGATATGAACTCCTTCATCCAGACTCCTTCGTTCGCTGCTTCCGAAGTAGCTATGTATTCCGCTTCACATGTAGATCCCGCTACGACGCTTTGTTTAGAACTGCACCAACTGACAGCTCCACCGTTTAAAGTAAACACGTATCCGGTTTGCGATTTAGAATCGTCCGGATCAGTGTCAAAGCTTGCATCAACGTAACCTCTTACGGTGAGCTCTTTGTCACCTCCATATACGAGAAACATATCCTTAGTCCTTTTCACGTATTTCAGGATGTTCTTGACCGCTGTCCAGTGATCCACTCCTGGATTACTTTGGTACCTCCCTGCTATACTTATAGCAAGGCACACATCAGGTCTGGTACACAGCATTGCATACATGATAGAGCCTATGGCTGAAGCATAGGGAACATCTTTCATTTTCTCTCTATCTTCTGCAGTGGTCGGGCATTGAGTCCGACTCAACTTCACACCTTGTAACACAGGCAAGAACCCTTTCTTTGCTTGATCCATTTTGAACTTCTTTAAAATCTTGTCAAGGTATGTGCTTTGTGAAAGTCCAATTAAGCGTCTTGATCTATCTCTGTAGATCTTTATGCCTAATATGTAAGCAGCTTCACCGAGGTCTTTCATTGAAAAACTTTTATTCAAGTATCCCTTTATGCTATCCAGAAATTCTATATCATTTCCAATTAGTAATATGTCATCCACATATAATATCAGAAATGCTACAGAGCTCCCACTCACTTTCTTGTAAATACAGGCTTCTCCAAAGTCTGTATAAAACCAAATGCTTTGATCACACTATCAAAGCGTTTATTCCAACTCCGAGATGCTTGCACCAGTCCATAAATGGATCGCTGGAGTTTGCACACTTTGTTAGCTCCCTTTGGATCGACAAAACCTTCCGGTTGCATCATATACAACTCTTCTTCCAGAAATCCATTCAGGAATGCAGTTTTTACATCCATTTGCCAAATTTCATAATCATAAAATGCGGCAATTGCTAACATGATTCTGACAGACTTAAGCATCGCTACGGGTGAGAAAGTCTCATCGTAGTCAACTCCTTGAACTTGTCGAAAACCTTTTGCGACAAGTCGAGCTTTGTAGACAGTAACATTACCATCAGCGTCAGTCTTCTTCTTAAAGATCCATTTATTCTCAATTGCTTGCCGATCATCGGGCAAGTCAACCAAAGTCCATACTTTGTTCTCATACATGGATCCCATCTCAGATTTCATGGCTTCAAGCCACTTTGCGGAATCTGGGCTCACCATCGCTTCTTCATAGTTCGTAGGTTCATCATGATCTAGTAGCATGACCTCCAGAACAGGATTACCGTACCACTCTGGTGCGGATCTTACTCTGGTTGATCTATGAGGTCCAGTAGTATCTTGATCTAAAGTTTCATGATCATCATCATTAACTTCCTCTCTTATTGGTGTAGGTCTCACAGAAATAGTTTTCTGTGATGTACTATTTCCCAATAACGGAGTAGGTACAGTTACCTCATCAAGTTCTACTTTCCTCCCACTCAATTCTTTCGAGAGAAACTCCTTCTCAAGAAAGTTTCCGAATTTAGCAACAAAAGTCTTGCCTTCGGTTCTGTGATAGAAGGTGTATCCAATAGTTTCCTTTGGATATCCTATGAAGACACATTTCTCCGATTTGGGTTCGAGCTTATCAGGTTGAAGCTTTTTCACATAAGCATCGCAGCCCCAAACTTTAAGAAACGACAACTTTGGTTTCTTGCCAAACCACAGTTCATAAGGCGTCGTCTCAACGGATTTTGATGGTGCCCTATTTAACGTGAATGCGGCCGTCTCTAAAGCATAACCCCAAAACGATAGCGGTAAATCAGTAAGAGACATCATAGATCGCACCATATCTAGTAAAGTACGATTACGACGTTCGGACACACCATTACGTTGTGGTGTTCCGGGTGGCGTGAGTTGCGAAACTATTCCACAATTTTTCAAATGTACACCAAACTCGTAACTCAAATATTCTCCTCCATGATCAGATCATAGAAACCTTATTTTCTTGTTACGATGATTTTCGACTTCACTCTGAAATTCTTTGAACTTTTCAAACGTTTCAGATTTGTGTTTAATTAAGTAGATATACCCATATCTGCTTAAATCATCTGTGAAAGTGAGAAAATAACGATATCCGCCACGAGCCTCAATATTCATCGGACCACATACATCGGTATGTATGATTTCCAACAAATCTGTTGCTCTCTCCATAGTACCGGAGAACGGTGTTTTAGTCATCTTGCCCATGAGGCACGGTTCGCAAGTACCAAGTGATTCATAATCAAGTGGTTCCAAAAGCCCATCAGTATGGAGTTTCTTCATGCGCTTTACATCGATATGACCTAAACGGCAGTGCCACAAATAAGTTGCACTATCATTATCAACTCTGCATCTTTTGGCTTCAACATTATGAATATGTGTATCACTACTATCGAGATTCATCAAAAATAGACCACTTTTCAAAGGTGCATGACCATAAAAGATATTACTCATATAAATAGAACAACCATTATTCTCTGATTTAAATGAATAACCGTCTCACATCAAACAAGATCCAGATATAATGTTCATGCTCAACGCTGGCACCAAATAACAATTATTTTGGTCTAATATTAATCCCGAAGGTAGATGTAGAGGTAGCGTGCCGACCACGATCACATCGACTTTGGAACCGTTTCCCACGCGCATCGTCACCTCGTCCTTTGCTAGTGTCCGCTTATTCTGTAGTCCTTGTTTCGAGTTGCAAATATTAGCAACAGAACCAGTATCAAATACCCAGGTGCTACTGCGAGCATTAGTAAGGTACACATCAATAACATGTATATCACATATACCTTTGTTCACCTTGCCATCCTTCTTATCCGCCAAATACTTGGGGCAGTTCCGCTTCGAGTGACCAGTCTGCTTGCAGTAGAAGCACTCAGTTTTAGGCTTAGGTCCAGACTTGGGTTTCTTCTCTTGAGCAGCAACTTGCTTGCCGTTCTTCTTGAAGTTCCCCTTCTTCTTCCCTTTGCCCTTTTTCTTGAAACTAGTGGTTCTGTTAACCATCAACACTTGATGCTCCTTCTTGATTTCTACCTCCGCAGCTTTCAGCATTGCGAAGAGCTCGGGAATAGTCTTGTTCATCCCTTGCATATTATAGTTCATCACAAAGCTCTTGTAGCTTGGTGGTAGTGATTGGAGAATTCTTTCAATGACGCAATCATCCGGAAGTGTAACTCCCAATTGAATCAAGTGATTATTATACCCAGACATTTTGAGTATATGCTCACTGACAGAACTGTTCTCCTCCATCTTGCAGCTATAGAACTTATTGGAGACTTCATATCTCTCAATCCGGGCATTTGCTTGAAATATTAACTTCAACTCCTGGAACATCTCATATGCTCCATGACGTTCAAAACATCGTTGAAGTCCCGGTTCTAAGCCGTAAAGCATGGCACACTGAACTATTGAGTAGTCATCAGCTTTGCTCTGCCAGACGTTCATAACTTCTGGTGTTGCTCTAGCAGCAGGCCTGGCACTCAGTGGTGCTTCCAGGACGTAATTCTTCTGTGCAGCAATGAGGATAATCCTCAAGTTACGGACCCAGTCCGTGTAATTGCTACCATCATCTTTCAACCTTGCTTTCTCAAGGAACGCATTAAAATTCAACGGAACAACAGCACGAGCCATCTATCTACAATCAACATAAACAAGCAAGATACTATCAGGTACTAAGTTCATGATAAATTTAAGTTCAGTTAATGAAATTTACTTAAGAACTCCCACTTAGATAGACATCCCTCTAATCCTCTAAGTGATCACGTGATCCAAATCAACTAAACCATAACCGATCATCACGTGAGATGGAGTAGTTTTCAATGGTGAACATCATTATGTTGATCATATCTACTATATGATTCACACTCGACCTTTCGGTCTCCGTGTTCCGAGGCCATATCTGTATATGCTTGGCTCATCAAGTATAACCTGAGTATTCCGCGTGTGCAACTGTTTTGCACCTGTTGTATTTGAGCGTAGAGCCTATCACACCCGATCATCACGTGGTGTCTCAGCACGAAGAACTTTTGCAACGGTGCATACTCAGGGAGAACACTTCTTGATAATTTAGTGAGAGATCATCTTATAATGCTACCGTCAATCAAAGCAAGATAAGATGCATAAAAAGATAAACATCACATGCAATCAATATAAGTGATATGATATGGCCATCATCATCTTGTGCTTTGTGATCTCCATCTCCGAAGCACCATCATTATCACCATCGTCACCGGCGTGAAACCTTGATCTCCATCGTAGCATCGTTGTCGTCTCGCCAATCTTATGCTTCCACGACTATCACTACCGCTTAGTAATAAAGTAAAGCATTACATCGCGATTGCATTGCATACAATAAAGCGACAACCATATGGCTCCTGCCAGTTGCCGATAACTCGGTTACAAAACATGATCATCTCATACAATAAAATCAGCATCATGCCTTGACCATATCACATCACAACATGCCCTGCAAAAACAAGTTAGACGTCCTCTACTTTGTTGTTGCAAGTTTTACGTGGCTGCTACGGGCTTAAGTAAGAACTCATCTCACCTACGCATCAAAACCACAACGATAGTTCGTCAAATAGACTCCGTTTTAACCTTCTCAAGGACCGGGCGTAGCCACACTTGGTTCAACTAAAGTTGGAGAGACAGTCTTCCGCAAGCCATCTATGTGCAAAGCACGTCGAGGGAACCGGTCTCGCGTAAGAGTACGCGTAAGGTTGGTCCGGATCGTCTCGTCCAACAATACCGCCGAACCAAAGTATGACATGCTGGTAGGCAGTATGACTTGTATCGCCCACAACTCACTTGTGTTCAACTCGTGCAAATAACATCAAACCATAAAAACCTAGGCTCAGATGCCACTGTTGGGGAACGTAGTAATTTCAAAAAAATTCCTACGCACATGCAAGATCATGGTGATGCATAGCAACGAAGGGGAGAGTCTGATCTACGTACCCTTGTAGATCACAACGGAAGCGTTGACACAACGTAGAGGAAGTAGTCGTACGTTTTCTTCCCGGTCCGACCGATCCAAGCACCGTTACTCCGGCACCTCCGAGTTCTTAGCACACGTTCAGCTCGATGACGTTCCTCGGGCTCCGATCCAGCAAAGCGTCGAGGAAGAGTTCCGTCAGCACGACGGCGTGGTGACGATCTTGATGTACTACCGACGCAGGGCTTCGCCTAAGCACTGCAACGGTATGATCGAGGTGGAATTTGGTGGCAGGGGGCACCGCACACGGCTAAGGAACGATCTCAAGGATCAACTTCTGTGTCTTGGGGTGTCCCCTGCCCCCGTATATAAAGGATGAAGGGGGGAGGCTGGCCGGCCAAAGGAGGGAGGCGCAGGAGGAGTCCTACTCCTACCGGGAGTAGGACTCCCCCCCAATCCTATTCCAACTAGGAATCCTTGGGAAAAAGAGAGAGGGAAAGAGAGAGAGGTGGCCGGCCACCTCTCCTAGTCCTAATAGGACTAGGGGAGGGGGGAGGCGCGCAGCCCTCCTTGGCAGCCCCTTTCACCTTTCCACAATGGCCCATGTAGGCCCATTTGGCTCCCGGGGGGTTCCGGTAACCCTCCCGGTAATCCGGAAAAATCCCGATTTCACCCGGAACACTTCCGATGTCCAAACATAGGCTTCCAATATATCAAACTTTACGTCTCGACCATTTCGAGACTCCTCGTCATGTCCGTGATCACATCCGGGACTCCGAACAACCTTCGGTACATCAAAATGCATAAACTCATAATAACTGTCATCATAACGTTAAGCGTGCGGACCCTACGGTTCGAGAACATTGTAGACATGACCGAGACATGTCTCCGGTCAATAACCAATAGCGGGACCTGGATGCCCATATTGGCTCCTACATATTCTATGAAGATCTTTATCGGTCAGACCGCATAACAACATACGTTGTTCCCTTTGTCATCGGTATGTTACTTGCCCGAGATTCGATCGTCGGTATCCGATACCTAGTTCAATCTCGTTACCGGCAAGTCTCTTTACTCGTTCCGTAATACATCATCCCGCAACTAACTCATTAGTTGCAATGCTTGCAAGGCTTAAGTGATGTGCATTACCGAGAGGGCCCAGAGATACCTCTCCGACAATCGGAGTGACAAATCCTAATCTCGAAATACGCCAACCCAACATCTACCTTTGGAGCCACCTGTAGTACTCCTTTATAATCACCTAGTTACGTTGTGACGTTTGGTAGTACCCAAAGTGTTCCTCCGGCAAACGGGAGTTGCATAATCTCATAGTCATAGGAACATGTATAAGTCATGAAGAAAAGCAATAGCAACATACTAAACGATCGGGTGCTCAGCTAATGGAATGGGTCATGTCAATCAGATCATTCAGCTAATGATGTGACCTTGTTAATCAAATAACAACTCTTTGTTCATGGTTAGGAAACATAACCGTCTTTGATTAACGAGCTAGTCAAGTAGAGGCATACTAGTGACACTCTGTTGGTCTATGTATTCACACATGTATTATGTTTCCGGTTAATACAATTCTAGCATGAATAATAAACATTTATCATGATATAAGGAAATAAATAATAACTTTATTATTGCCTCTAGGGCATATTTCCTTCACTTACTAGGCGGGAACTCCCCGAGGACCAAAATGAGGCACGCTGCATAGTGTGGCGATCCATAGCCTATAGAGTCCACAAGGGAGAGCTTTATAAGAAAAGCACTACCGGAGTCCTTCAAAGGTGCATCTCCGAAGAGGAGGGGCGGAACCTCCTGGCTGAAATTCACACCGAACTCGGTGGTCATCACGCTGCAGCTCGGTCCCTTGTAAGCAAGGCCTTCCATACAGGCTTTTATTGGCCGACGACCGAGGCAGATGCTCAGGACTTAGTCCAACGATGCACCGGTTGCCAACTCTTTGCAAACCAAAGCCATATGCCACCCACCGCCCTCCAAACTATCCCCATCACTTGGCCCTTCGCGGTCTGGGGGCTTGACATGGTTGGACCCCTTAAAGGAGGAACCCACAAGCAAAAATACTTACTGATCATGGTGGATAAGTTCACCAAATGGATAGAAGCCAAGCTTGTTAAGACGGCTGAATCCGGACCAGTGATAGACTTTATATCCGGGGTTGTACACCGTTACGGTGTCCCCCACAGCATCATGACGGATAACGGCACAAACTTTACGGCCGATGAGGTAAAACTCTAGTGCAAAAACATGGGCATCAAGCTCGATTATGCCTCCGTCTATCACCCACAAACTAACGGTCAGGTCAAACGTGCAAATGGTCTTATCATGAGCGGCATCAAACCCAGATTAGTGTGGTCCCTCAAGGAATCTAACACGCACTGGGTAGAGGAGCTTGACTCCGTACTCTGGGGGCTGCGGACCACGCCGAATTGCACCACCGGATACACACCATTCTTTATGGTGTACGGCGCAGAGGTAGTTTTGCCTTGCGACATAATTCATGACTCACCTCGAGTGCGCATGTACGAAGAAAGATAAGCCGAGCTCGATCGGCAGGACAGCTTGGACGCATTGGAGGAGGAGCGTGACGTGGCAAAAGCCCGTTCTGCATTCTATCAACAGCAGGCTCGAAGATAACAAAGCAGAGAAGTACGGGCCAAAAATTACAACGTTGGCGAATTAGTTCTACGACTACCGGACAAGAAAAAGGACAAACTCAAGCCCAAGTGGGAAGGTCCCTTCATAATCGACCAAGTCCTGACTGGTGGAGCATACCGCCTGCGAGATGCATTGGATAACCGACTCAAGCCGAACCCATGGAATGCATCCCGTCTCCGAAGATTCTATGCCTAGCGCCGGACTCTGTGTTCGTCTCCTTCCTCTCTCTATTTTTGATATACTTTCTGTCTTACATTCCTCTTCTCTCTCTCTCTCTCTCTCTCTCTCTCTCTTTTATAGCCTTTAAAGGCTCATAAAGTGACGCGCTATCCGTGCTCATTAAACCTGGGGGCTTCTTTAAACAGAAGCTTATCTATACGGGCTTCATGCCCAACACATGTGTCACACTTCCGCATGTACCTTTTATTCACCATTATATGCGTCGATATGGCTTAAGTTTTGGCCAAGCTGGGTTGCCTGGCTCCTTTGCTTACCCCTACGTTCCCGATTGTTCGGCTAGGTGGTAAAGGGAGCACCTCTGCGATTGTTACTGCCGGGTCAGCCAGATGTGTACCTCAGACTAGGTGAAGCCGAAAGCTAGCGTTCTTAAGGGAATATTCGGTCGGAGAACTAAAGATGATCCTTTTTTTTATCTATACGCCCCCAGCTGTTTTTCCTGCGTTTCTTTTCGCAGGATAAACATGCACTTTAGGGCATGCCTCCCAGGGAAAGGAACCCCTAACGGAACTATTCTCCCTGGAAGATGTTTCTAACTAACCCTGTAATATAACATAACTAGTCGGGCACTTGTCTGTTCACGCACTAATGACCCCTACGCCTGGTCTCCATGCATTGCCCGGTTCCTATATAACCGCATGGGAATTCGGACACACTCTGGACCGTCAGGTCCCGAGGCTGAAGCGAAAAGGTCGATCATGACAAATGATCTACAATCCGGCTAGAAGGCATTATAAATGAAAATTAAATTACATAGTCATTTTGACTGATTGTATTCCTCCTCAATACCATCTAACAGGCTGTCTAATTTACAGTCCTGCTGGGAATACTTTGCGGCCAACTCTACTCGGCCATATACCAAGCTTACAGGGATCTCCTTCCCATCGGGCCCTACAGGACCGACCTTGGCCATGTGGTTGGGGTCAGCCTTTGTGTACCGCGGCTTCACCATGGCCCATGCCTCCCTAGCGCCTTGACGGCAGGCCGATATCTTCCACAAACGGAAGCACCGCCGTGCTCCCTTTAGCTTCTCCGCAAGCTCTCTAAGACCTTCGGGCATGGAGATGGATGGCCACAGGGCCTGGGTGACGCCTTGCATCGCCTGCCGAACTCGATCGAGCAGTTGTGAGAGCTCGGGAAGAAGGTCACCCGTAGAACCAGGCATCTCCTTTGCAGGACGACATGTTAGCACACCTACAGACATTGCTCTGTTAGTCGACTTCCCCGCCGAACTTTCTTTCAAAGGTTCGTTCAAGCACTTACTAAATATGCCGTGCCGAAGCCGCTGATTCTCCTTCACGGAGTCTGACAGCTGGGCACGAACATCTTTCAGCTCGACGCCCAGCTTGGTGTTGGCATCTTGGAGATCGTTCTTCTCCCGCCTCACCTTTGTCAGCACCTTCTCACCAGCCTTTAGCTGGTGTAGGAGGTGTTGCCTTTTCGGATTCAATCCGGCTCCATCTGCAATTACATTTGTCAGATTTGCACCCATGCCATGCTTCGCAAAAACACTTATCTTTCAAAGTGTATATTACCAGAGGGGGTCTCCTTGGGCTCCCCTACTGCGGCTAGTGCGGCCTCGAGTTGGGCCTTGCACTCTTCCAGCTCCCTAGACAGTAGGGAATTCTTTTCTGTAAGAACCTGCATAACAAATGATCCTTAAATCAGTTATTCTAACTGTTTCAAGTCTCGGGGGCTATTGGTATATATATATAATTACCAAAATTTTCTTACCCGTATGTCTTTTACATATTGCTCCGTGGCTCTGGCTAGACCATTTTGAGCGGCACGGAGGTACGCATCTCCCGAGTTGAAGGCATCTAACGCCCCTTGGGAGAAACAAGCGTCGCGATGGATTGTCCGGCGACGCCTGTGGTTCATGGCACTCTCCACCTCAGAGTTGGTGGCAGACAACCCGTCCACATCCTCCGTTGGAGGAGCGTCTGGCGCGCGCCTTGCGTTCGCTTCCGCCTCCGGACCAGGCTTTGGAGCCTGGCTGGTGGAGGCGCGATTGGCAACCTCTCCGGATATAGTCCGGCGAGGTCTCTTTGTCCTGAAGAGAGCACGAGTGTCAATGTGCCTCGAAGGTATAACACCTGGGATAAGGGGGCGTGCCATACCTTTGCGCTGACGCCTCGATCTGGACTGCACTTCTTTTCTACCTGCGGAGCCCTGCGGCCCCTCGTTGGCTTGTCGCCGCAGGTTCGGCCTTCCGCCTCAAAAACCTCCCCTGCAAAGTTCAGTTGTAATCAGGAAACTGAAAACACGAGAGGGCGGACACCTATTCGGGGTACTGGGACTTCGATCTCAGTTACCTGGGAGGCCGGGATTAGCCCTGGGTACTCGGCCGTAATGGCCACCAAGGCGTTGTCCTTGCTCAATTGATGGAACACTCCATCAATCAGCTCCACAGATATGTCCAGATCCTCTTGAGAGGCCGTGTCGAGGGACCGTCCTGGGTCCTCGGGTTGTGGAGGAGGGCTGCTTATTTCCTTAACATCCCAGCGCAGTTCCTACGTTGAAGTCGTCAGACTGGATATTTACCAATGGGAATACAAAACGGATGGGCAAGTAAATACGACCGCTTACCCAGCTTGGGGGATTGTGCATAGAGAATCCACCCTGTGGGTTGACACGGAGAAATTCCTCCTCTTCTCCTCTTCTCCCTTATACAAAGTGGACAAGATCTTTAGAAGAGCGGCAGCTGAATCCGGCCCCTTACGGCCGTTGCGGGTGGTGTTGTCCTCCCCGTTGAAGTCTCACATGGGGTGGCTTCTGTACTGAAGCGGCTGCACCCCCCGCATGATGCATTTGGCCATAACCCCGATCATGGTTAGTCTGGAATGGTCTAACAATCTTATTCGGCCCATCAGGTAAATGATGTCCCTGTCACTTTCCCTCTGAGGGCTCCGTGGACGCCAGCTTGGGCGCTTCTTTAAGGGGGCACTGTCGAACTCAGGGAGGCCAATCCGAACAGGATCCGGCAGCGGGACATCCTCTATATAAAACCATTC
Source organism: Triticum monococcum (assembly GCA_034509565.1). Classification (NCBI taxonomy): domain Eukaryota; kingdom Viridiplantae; phylum Streptophyta; class Magnoliopsida; order Poales; family Poaceae; genus Triticum; species Triticum monococcum. Next base: position 85,876,538 of record CM067845.1, on the reverse strand, counting down.
CGAAGGCCAGTCTTCGAATGCCTTCTTTGGGGTTCCGGATAGATATCCGGTCCCGGCGATGCGCCACACTTCGGCTCCGCCCACTTGATACATTGACCCCTCCTTAGAGTGGGGCACAAGGCAGAATAACCGTTTACATAGCCCGAAATGAGCCTCGATACCCAAAAATAGCTCGTAGAGGGCTACGAAGCCCGCGATATGCAATACGGAGGCAGGCGTGAGATTGTGTAGCTGGAGGCCATAGAACTCTAGGAGCCCCCGGAGAAATGGATGGATTGGAAATCCGAGCCCCCTTATTAAAAAAGGGACGAGGCACGCCCGCTCTCCTTTGGAGGGATTAGGGGAACTCTCCGCTTGCTCTCCACCATTATAGATGGCAAGGCCGGCTTGAACCGGGACCATATAAGCCGGGGGGAGAAATCCCTTGGTCTGGAGCGTCACTAGCTCGCTATGCGGGATGGAGCATCTCTCCCAATATCCAGGTTGAGGGCTGGAAGGGCGAGAGGAGGAGTTGCGACGGCTGGCCATGGTGGAATGGACCTTTGTCGGATGCGCTCTGATGAACACTCACGAAGGGGGGAAGATGTGGTTTGGATCTAAATCCTCGTCCCCTTAAATAGGTCAGCTCATTTATGTGTCTAGGGGTGTGAATGTAAAAACACTCAGACTTTTCATATTCGTTTGACACGTGGGAAGCGGCCATTATTGGGCGTAGAAGCCAAGGAGCGCAACATCTACAAGAAACCGGACTTTATTCGACAGGTACACGGATTTTGGAGGAGAACCCGCCTTGCAATGCCGAAGACAATCTGCGCACCGGACTCATCGTCATTGAAGCCTGGTTCGGGGGCTACTGAGGGAGTCCTGGATTAGGGGGTGTCCGGATGGCCAGACTATACCTTCAGCCGGACTCCTGGACTATGAAGATACAAGATTGAAGACTTCGTCCCGTGTCCGGAAGGGACTTTCCATGGCGTGGAAGGCAAGCTTGGCGATACGGATATGTAGATCTCCTACTATAAAAACCGAGTTTGTGTAACCCTAACCCTCTCTGGTGTCTATCTAAACCGGAGGGTTTTAGTCCGTAGGACAAGACACACAACAACAATCATAACATAGGCTAGCTTCTAGGGTTTAGCCTCTTCGATCTCGTGGTAGATCTACTCTTGTACTACCCATATCATCAATATTAATCAAGCAGGACGTAGGGTTTTACCTCCATCGAGAGGGCCCGAACCTGGGTAAAACTTCGTGTCCCTTGCCTCCTGTTACCATCCGGCCTAGACGCACAGTTCGGGACCCCCTACCCGAGATCCGCCGGTTTTGACACCCACACCTGCCTTTTGCCTTTTCTTTTTTCCTTTTTGTTTATTTTATTTGATCTGTTTTGCATTTTTCTTTCAGTACCAAATTGAGTTTTGTTTTCAAAAAAACTTCGCACATAAAACTAACACAATACCTTGAGATGGAACAAAAAGTTTGGGGGCAAAAGGAGTTGCCTAAATAATTTTAGAAATTGAAAAGGCCAATTTAAATGCTGCTCGAGCACTGAATTAATTCCCATGGGCATTTTGGGAATTCAGAAGAGGTTGGTTCCAACATGATAATTACTCAGTGATTATTTTGCCACACTTTGAACATTTTAGTTTTCATGGCAAATTTGAATTTTTGACTTTGAATTTGAGTTTGAACATGAACAGTAATTTGGATCAAGTGATGATTAGCAACAGTAGTGTGATGACATGGCACCATCAACAGGGGATTACTGTAGCATGACACTGGGGGTGTTACAATACTTCATCAGAAACAGTTGATGGTTGTGAATCGTGGACGATAAGGCAACTATCACAAACGTTTAGTTTGCCCGCACAGTTTGATATTGTCTAACATCGCACACGCTTTGCAAACGGCAACAGTATGCATGCTTGCACACGTTTCCTCTCTGCGAACCATGTCAGATTATGGTGTATATCGCAAACGTTTGTGTTTTACCAACCGTGTGTGCCGTAACGACCTGGAGAGTGTAATTTCATCGTAATTTAATTACTGCTATTTCAAATTGTACCAGATTTGAATTTGAATTTGAATGTATGTTATAGCTTTATTCATATCCATCAGGTTCAAGCAACCAGGCATTATTCGATTCATAGGTACATATGTTCAAGAATTACATTAGAACCAAATAAAAAATGATCAACCACAGTTGTATACTTGTACTATTAAAGACGGTAAAGAAAGAGGCGAAATACATTCTGGTTGCTGAATAGGGTGAAGCGGAATGCCCATATTGTTCCCTCCTTCATGCAGAAGGCACGCACGACTCTAGTCCAACCCCTTGTGATGGCTGACCGTCCATCCTTCACGGTCTTCATGAAAACATCTAGATAATCATCGTGTTCTGGTAGAAATACTTTAACCTTTGCATTCCAACTAATCATGTTGTTTGATAGGTAATCTTGAGTAAACTGCTTTGGGAACCACTACAAAGGAAAAAGATTTAGACATTGTCATCTAACACAACTCACTATGGGTAGTAAACAGAAGGTTGCAGAGTTCTTACTTACCATCCTCCAGTTAGCCGTTGTCTTGGATAAAGTGTAAACAAATAGTTTAATTGCCATCTTTTGACCCATTTTACTAACAATCTTTATCAACTTCCTTACTTGATGCTGCTTCATTGATATCTCATTAGCCCATACACAGAAAGGGTCGAAGCATGGATCTTTACTAATGACATATGTACCTAAAAGCACCAAGTTAATTTTAGAAGCTAAAAAGCAATTGCACAATGATGTAGTACAACACTCTTTTGTAATACCTTATAACATCAAATATACTCACATAAGATGAATTAACATATTATATTATGGGCCGGAAGGTGTTTATTGCATTCTTACAAATTATTGGTTGATTACACTACAAAAAAAGACACATACGTGACATTTTGGGCCGAATGAAAAAAATTATGTCATACTTATGACAGTTCTATGATGATAATTGTGACAAAACCTGGTATCGTCATAGATGTGGTGGGGTCCTACTTCTATGACAAAAAATCATGACAGAAAATGGCCTTTTTGTCCTGGGCGGGCCGGAGACGCAGCTGCATGATATTCTTTGGGCCGTCCATGACAGAAAAAACCATGGTAGAAGCGAGGGCGAGGAAAATATCGGGGAGTTCCTGATTACGGTGGGTGATCGGGGGCCGAGCGATGCGTGTTTCTCTCGTGCGTATGGGCGTGTGTGCGAGGTGTTGCGCTCTAACTGAACCCGAATGAGGAGTTGGTCTCTAACTGAACCCGAGCGATTGCACTACAAGCTACGTGTTACTGAACCCGAGCGATCGATCGATCCCTTGCTGTTAACTAAACCCGAGTGATTCCTTTGCTACTGCTGCTAATTGAAGCCGATCGATGCTGCCTCTAGATGAAAAGCGAACATTGCTGGGGGTGGATGAACAATTCCTGGTGGGGGTTGGATGAACAGGACCCCGTGGTAGTAGAGGCCGTTGCCGCTGGATGAACAGTACACCGATCGATCGAGCCGGTGGATGAATAGGACCCCGTGGAGGGCTGGATGAACAAGACCCCGTGGAGGGCTAGATGAACAGTAGCTGGTGGAGGGCTGGTTGAAAAGTAGCCGGTGGAGGGCTGGATGAACAGTAGCCCGTGGAGGGGTGGTTGAACAGGACCCCGTGGAGAGGGCTGGTTGAACAGTAGCCGGTGGAGGAGCGCGCGATGGAGGCTGGATGAAAAGGAGCCGCCCGTGGATGAACAGTCGCAGGTGGAGGCTAGAGGAGGTCGACGGTGGATGAACAGTAGCCCATGGAGGCAGTCGACAGTGGAGATGAAAAATATCCCGTGGAGTCCCGTTTTGCGGTACGCCACACCCCTCCCGATGAATAGGACCCCTGTTTCGACCGTAGCGCTCCCACACAAGTCCGTTTACTCCGTTTTGCGGTACGCCACACCCCTCCCGATCAATAGGACCCCATTTCCACCGTAAGAGGTCCGTTTCCTCCATTTGGTAGTACGCTAGACCCCTCCCGATGGACAGGATCCTGTTTCGACCATGGCCGGTCAAACACAAGGCTGTTTCCTCCGTTCCGCGGTACGCCAGGCCTCGTTTCCATCGGCTGTTCCGTCCAAGCCGGTTGGCTCCCGATGAATAGCATGCGTTTCATTGCCTCCCGATGAACACGACACATTCTGTTGCCTCCCCATGAACACGACGACGCCGCAGCTTCTCCCTTCCGACCCAGCCATGTACACGAGCCCTGGACGAACATATGCGCGAGTATGCGTTCGAGACCCCGCCCATATGTACGTACGTGGTCGTATTTTTTGGCGTGTGGTTGTATGTACATTTACACGGTTTAGACGGGATAGCCTGAACTGCTACGTGGGGGCTCTACTATGACATGTGCCGCTACTTACTCAGCCACGGTTCATACTTGCAGAGAGACCGATCGACCAGTATGTACGTACACGTTCTGACAAGACAGACAACGGTATGATACTTCGACCAGGTGGGTCCCGGCTATCAGGGAGGATAAGGACGCACTTCCTTGCGTGCAAAGATATAGCTACTAGGTCCCAGTTGTCAGGGGATATTTTTTTGCATGTAATAAGGATGCACCTTGTTGCATGCGAAGATGTAACTGGTGGGTTCCAGCAGTCAGGGGGAGAAAACATTATTTTTCAGGGTAGAAAGGATGCAGTTGCATGCATGCGTCCCCACTGTCAGCCTCTCACGTATAGTCATCTTTCGATGACTCTCGGTTGTTGACGATGTTGACCACACCGTGCCGAGCGCACCAAGGCCGGTGGACGATGGCGAGGCCCCAGACTGGAACGATCCGAAGATGGGGAAGATGCGGCAGTAGTGTCGCAGATGAAGAGGAGTCAGAAACTTGACTGGTTCAGGTGTGCGGCAGCACTGCCGCCCACGGGAGACAGGAGCAAGAACAGAGGTTGAAGAAGGAGCATAACTGTTGGATTAGCATCCAATGGTCTAGCTGCTAGAATCATTTGTTGATTAAGTTGACAAAGCCCTGCGTACATGTCTGCTTAGTAGGCCCACAAGTTAGCCACCAAATCTGTCGGATCCCAGCTATCATCGGGAGGAATGGTTTTTTCGCATAACAAGGAAGCACTTCCTTCCGTGCGAAGATACAGCCAGTGGGTCCTAGCTGTCAGGGAAGGAAACAACTTAATAAGGAGGAACTTTCCTTGCGTGCGACCATGGACCTCGTGGGTCCTAGCCATCAGGCTCTCCACGTACAATCCTCTTGCGATGACTCTCGTTTGTTGACCACGCCGCGTCGAGCGCAGCAAGGTGGTGGACGACGGCGAGGCCCCAGACTGGAACAACCCGGAGATGGGCAAGATGTGGTAGTGGAGTCGCAGACGGAGAGGAGTGGGAAACTTGACTGGTTCGGGTGCGGGGTGGGCCTACACTCGGCAGAGAATAATAGGAGGTGCAGAGTAGAGAGATGGCCTGGCCGTCGGCGGGGTAGCGTTGCGCCGAGGCACGCAAAACAACGCCGCTGGATGCCGGAGGCTAGAGTAAGCGGTCCCGGCAGCGCTGGGGGAAAAGACGAGAGATTGAAGAAGAATGCCACCCGTTGGATGTAAATCCAACGCCTTGCTTAGGCTTCGACCTACTGGCCCACATGTCAGCCAGTCCATTTGTTTTTTAGTCCATTTGGTGGGCTGGGTGAAACAATGAGGTAGCATCTATGTAGCACGTTTATATATATGGTAGAATTTAAAGCCCATTTGCATTTTTATCGAAATCCGCGGACTTGCTGGGCTGGGTGAAAATATCATGTTGGGATGGACGGAGAAATGTTATAAAAACATAAACACATGATTGCACGTCTATTACTGCATTGGCTAGTAAAATCTTTGCAAGCTTATGTATGCAATCACTAGGAGTTAACTTGCCAAGTTATATATAAACAATTATTATTATTATTTTGTAAGAACATTCAATTTACGAAATAAAATATCATTTTTAATTTGATGAGTTAATAGGACATTTGGTATTATTATTTTTTAGGCTAGACGTGGGACATTTGTGTTGGTCCTAGGCAAAAGTACTGGGAGAAAACTCAGTTTACATCGAAAAACAATGTGGGAGAAAATTCAGATATAGGATCAATGAAAACGAAAATTAAAGGAAGTGGGAAGGTCTATAAAATGGTTGGATGAACGACAGGTTTAACGGAACCTTATGTTGTTTCTATTATATATATGTGTGTGATAAATAAGATGTAAATATAGGTTCATTTTTGCATTCTTGTAGAAAACATAGGTTCAGTTTTATATTCTTACAGAAAAATAGAACTGAATTGTGCGTCATCTTGAAAAAACAAACATAACTTGGGATGCTGATGTTATAGACAAGCTAGGTTGGGAGGCCCAGAGGCCGCTTGATACCTGCTAGATCCTAAAAATGTTGAAACATGTCATGGGCTACCCATGTTAAACAACAATACCTAGGCCATGGACCTAGTGGGCCCGAGACTGTCAGCCTCTCGACGAACAGTTGTCTCCCGATTCCTCTTGTTTTTGCTGACCATGTTGGGAATGACAGATGGCGGCGCCACAGCGAGAGCACCAAGGTGGAGGACGGCGTCGAGACCTTGGACCAAACAAACTGGAGCGGGGGAAGACACAGGCGAAGGGGAGTACGAGGGTTGACTTGTTTGGGTGCAGGGTGGGTGGTGGACCTGCCGCCGCTGGACAATGTGTGGGAGTAGAGGGATGGCCTGGCCAACACCACAGGCTGTGATAACCAGCCATTGTATAGCAAGAGGACGAAAGATTGAACAAAATAAAGAAATGCAAATGGATAGGTGGTTGGTCCCATATGTCTATGTACGAGACCTGCTGGGTCCACCTAAGAAGGGGAATATGTTGGGAGAAAGGAGATTCAAAGCACGACAGCCGAGTGAACTAGTTTTTTTTTAAACGGACGAGTGAACTAGTTACATACATAAGCAAATAGCCACTGAAAAAGAAAATAGTTTAATGGGTTCTTAAAAGGAATATTTCGGACAAAATAGATAATTACGACACATAGGCTAATGCATGAAACATTCAGATGATAAAGGTGCTTACAAACAGATAAAGTACAACATCTAGACCTTCCTGGCACGCTTGATCATGATGCGGCCGCTGTGCATATATTCGTCGGTTACGGGAAGCAGACACGCCCTCATGTCCAAGATCCGCATGTACATGTCGTAGGATGCGTATGCGTCCTTGGCCGCATAGGTTATGTAGGTTAGATTCAGAGGTACCTCACACGTGTTCAGGTCCTTTGGTATAGTTGTCTTATTTCATGGTGGCATATCAGGGTTCGATGATGGTCTCGGCGAGGTCAACCACGGAGTCCTTCTCTTGCCATTGCCAATGATCTTGTATTGCTTCGACAAGCTTGTTGCACCAGATGGCCGAATCGTCGCGTTCTTCCTTCTCTCCACCGTAGCTAAGGTGCAGTCGGCGCTGCCGATGAAACGGGCGAATTCTCCAGAACCTCTGATGGCCCTACAGCTGTGGTACACGAGAACCTCGTCCCGCACACATCGCTGGGCAACGGCGATCCGCTGGTCCCTGTCAGGAGATGAATGGATGGGCACAAGGTCTAGTCCTATGACCTTGTGCTTTCTCATCCTGTAGGTACTGCTTGAATTCGGCGAGGCAGGGCTTCACCGAGTCCGGATCGTTCGTGTACATCACATTCAACTTGGTGCAGCCATAGGACTGAACGGCGAACGCAAAGGGTAACTCCTTTCTGAAGTCCATATCCAGTAGGCTCACCCGTCGGATCGCCATTGGAGTCTCTTCAAGTGAACGATTGGGTAGGCAGCACCAGTTCGTTTTTCAGCTCTTGGGGAACTGGATTCAACAGTAAACTAAGTGTGTACAGGCGACAACATATACTACCCCTCCCTCACTCGCGGCACGCCTGACAAAAGATGCACCCTCGGTGCATTCAAACGCCTCCATTAAGAAACCTACTCCGGCCACACGTCGGTTCACGAGCGGGTCTGCATTGGTACTGTAATAACAAGAGTTAGTGGTCACTTTACATAAATTTAATTAGCTTTAATAGAAATTTATAATTAAAACAAGTAATGCATTGGCTCGTTCTATCAGTGCCACAGGATCAACATGCACAACAATTAGAATTATTATTCTCAAGACGCACACGATCAGCACATTTGTCGCACTTTCACACAGATAATACTACCAAGTTTGAACTGTTTGTTATGGTTGTTGTCCTCTACATCATCATGTCATCTTTCCCAGCTTGCAAGATTCAGAACCAACAAATAAGATCCAAATAATAAGTACAACAAAGATGCCTACACAACTCATTGATTCCCAGCTAGCAAGATTCAGAACCAACAAATAAGATTCAAACAATAAGTACAACAAAGATGACTACACATCTCATTGATTCCCAGCTTGCAAGATTCAGAACCAACCCATTAGAGCCTTTTGATAAAGTGAATATCGGGATTAAATCCATTTTGGCTAGTCGTGTCATACAACCGAAGAACTTGCCGAATGTTCTTGACTGTCACAACATCTGTAGTTGAGTATTCCTGTTTGCACAACACAAATAAGAAGAGCATGATTACTATAATAATGGCACTCCTTGAACTCAACCTCCAGCTCCACTCGGATGAAGCCTGCCTGGAGTTCCATGATTCAATTCATGCGCCTTTTTTTGCAGTTCACCTGAAATGAAGTGAAAATTGGACCATTCAGCTAGCAAGAAGTACTTGCTCTCGTGAGCTGGCAGGTTCTTCTTTAGTAGTTGCACTAAAATTGAGGAACATTAAGGTTGGTTGTTCGGCTCATATAAGGTGCAACTATAATTTGCTTATCCTTTTGTGCAGTTGCACTAAAATAAGGTGCCATTATGGTGACAGTGACGGCTCATCTTGCAAAGGCTAATAAAATGTTGCACAAGATTACCAGCAGAATTTGATGGAGATTTTGGAAACTCCAATCACCATTTTGTGTAGTTCCACCAAAATTGAGAGATGTTGCCCACGTGACATTTTAGTTGAGCTTCACAAGACACTCATTCCAAAAAAAAGTGTTTTGTGCAGTTCACCAAAAGGTCACGATGGCAACAAGGTGAAATGGATATCCCTATCTGCACAAAAAGATAGAAAGTAAATAGTTGTTGTTCAATAAGAATATACGAAACATACATGAAATTAAAAGAAGCATCTTAATTATGTTCATGGAAATCACGCAAGGACAATAGAAATTTGAAAATGTCAGCAGTGCTTCATGTTATCGAAAGCGTTACAATCAACAATGACATTCGTCAAATATGGGATTACTTTAATGGTGGCATTGCTTTTCTACCAGATACAGTAAATCAATAGTAGCTAAAGAGTTGGTTTAAGGGCATGGGACCGTGGGGACACGAGGACACTCAGCAGCGTAAAGGAGCAACTTACTTATCATACTGGGGAAAACAGCAGGAGTACCATTTGTAACACAGTTTAATTGCATCATATCACTGGAGGCATTAGATTAAGAATAACACTGGTTAGACATGTCCTTAAGGTAACAGTGTGATCGCTTCATTTTACATGGGCCCTTACATTAACAACAAAAGGTTGGTATAAGGACATGCGACAGTGGACGCATCAGCACAATGTACCTACAAGGAGGCATAAAGTGGTGATGCCGAGTTTGTTCATGCTCTGTGAGGGCAGCAAATATGATCCTGGAGACCTTTTACTATGTGAGGGCAGCAAATCTAATCTTGGAGACCTTTTACTATGTGAGGGCAGCAAATCTAATCCTAGAGACCTTTTACTATGTGAGGGCAGCAAATCTAATCCTTGATACCTTTTACTATGTGAGGGCAGCAATTCTAATCCTGGAGACCTTTTACTATGTGAGGACAACAAATCTAATCCTGGAAATACTCTATTGACGTGTCCACCATCCGCAACTTTCTATACTTTTTTCAACCAATAATAGATTTGTTCCTTATCCAGATTGTACTGTGTTTTCCCTTTATTTCCTTTTCAACCAAGAGACCGATTGGGTATCCGGTCTCTACTACATTCACCATATTATTTGCTCTTTGAATCAAGTCCTAGATTCATGCTACAACTTTCCCCCCTTTCTTCGTTGTTTGAACCAAGTCCTAGATTTGAATGCATGAAGTAGCTTTACCTCTAATAATACTAAAATTTTAGGTGGCTTTGGAAGAGCTGATGGGAGTAGAAAAAGATGCACAAGCAGATAGGTGGGGAGCTAGGGAAGTAGAGCAAGGCTGCTTTCGAAGAACTTATACCTGAGGGTCGTCGGGATGTCATCGGCGGTAGGTCGGATCTACGCACAATACGGCAGGGAGGAAGAAAGGTCGGAGGACCTCCCGAGTCGGCGCTGTGTCAGAGAGAACGACACAGACAGAGGATCGGGCCCCTCCGGCAGCTGTGGGTTTCCTCCCTTGCCGGCGATGGCTGCGTGAATGATGCACCTAGTCCTCTACACACCAGCCAAAGGGATCCGGCCGGATCAGTGACCAGCAGTGAGCAGAGAGAAAATGCCACTACATTTGTCTTGTTTAAATCTGGAGAGGATGAGAGAATGAACAGAGCAACCCTAGTAAAGCAAGGGCTCAGTCCCCTGCATACATATATAGTGGAGTGATTATCTTTTTCTCTCCACAACAAGCGTTTCAATTTGTGTACATGGCATTAAAGAAAAGAAACTCTCTATTTAAGGTGACTAACTGTACGAGTCCTACTTACTACTACTAGTAGTAGTATTGTTCACTTGTGCTCCCCGGCCCTCCATTCATTGAACAACCTCACAGGTGAATAAACATACAGTACTAGTAGTATTTATATAGAACGAACAAGCTCAAACTATTTTCGCGTAGTTAAAAGTTGAGGGCGGGGCTTTTCCTGGGAAGTATGCGCGGCAGTTTTCGCGTAGGCGGTTTGACAGAGAGGCGAGGAGGGTGAGGGAGTAGCGGACTCAACTTACTTACTTCTTGAAAGTTCAGGCTATGCAATTTGATGCCGCGTTACTTCTAAAAAGACTTGTGATATGACTACTCACTATATTCATGAATTACTGTCTGTACGACCGGGGTGATGCCCCCCTTCCATTCTGCACTCTAATCTGGTGCATGATACGTCGACCCGGATGCTGGCTCTCCCACGTGTCGGCGAAGTACGTAGTAGTAAGAAGGAGCAAGGAATCATGCGGTATATACTCGTCACGTCGGAGGAGTGCGAACTATCAGCGTTCCGGGAACGGGGGTCCCCAGACTTGCCTGCCTGCAGCCTACGGCATGGCTCAAGCAGGGGCCCAGCGCGGCCCATCTTCATCAGCTCAAGCTCAAAGACCCTCGCGAGGGGCCAAGCCTCGCGGGGCGGACGACAGGAAGCTTCCTTAGAGGGAGCCTCATCAGGCAGGCTCGCGAGGAGGCGGAGAGATCAAGGCAAGGGTACCTCGCGAGGAACCCGTGACGCAAGCCATGACGATCGAGACCAGGCGGGCACCGGCCTGCGCAATGTCCTTGTTTCCCCTTTGGTGCAAAGGGGGCAAGCATAGGCCAAGGCATCAGGCAAAGGTTACCATTCCGGTGCAACGAGACCAAGACCAGCCGGACGGCAGGACGGAGGTCACCGTGGAGCCCAAGACGGCGTCATCGCCAGTGCTTTTGGCAGCTGAAGACCACCTTTGGTCAGGATAACTTGTACTAGATGTTCCCCTTCGAAATGGCCAGTTGTTGGCGCCCTTCCTGCTCATTATTTGTGGAGAGGCCCAGGGCCTCTATAAATAGAGCTAGCCTCCATAGAGTAGAGACATCTAGACACCCCAAGAACATCGAGAGATCTGGTAGAACCCTAGCAGAGAGAGAGCGAGAGGCGATGAACTCACCCTAGCAGTTCATTGCACCAGCTCAAGAACACCTCTCGCGAGGTTGTTCTTCCCTTGTACTGTCCATCATCAGCCCCAGAGGCAATCCACCACACCACACACTGGAGTAGGGTATTACACCACAACGGTGGCCCGAACCAGTATAAACCTCGTGTCTCTTGTGTTGTTCATCATTTTTCATCTTAGTTCGCATGAGAGGATCAGACGTAGATCGGTAGGGGAGAGATCTCCGCACGCACCCAAGTGTTCGAACCTCAAGGGTCTGCCGGAACCCAAAACCCGACATTTGGCGCGCCATGTAGGGGTGCGCCGGAGTCCTCCTTCCTCCACGTCGCGTTCCACCGCTTCTCCAACCAGATGTCAAGCAACCCGGCTGCCAACGCCAACCGCTGGGCGGCGTGGCCCGCCCATGACGTGTCGCCGTCTCAGGGCGACCTCAACCTTGCGCCTCAGGCAGCTCGCGCTCCGCAGGGCGCTGCAGGGCGCGGGCGCCGCAGCCAGATGCCGCCTGCCCTCACGCCACGGCAGGTGCGGGCCGCAGCAAGGGCCTCGAACCACGCCGCTGCCATGGCGCCATACACCCGACAGGAGCAGGCGAACTCCAGAGCCGCGCTCATGGTGGCCCGAGAGCTACTACGCTGCCGCTTACTGGAAGGCGGCCGTGATGTGTTGTTGGAGAGAGTGGCCGAGCTCCTGGACGCCGCCGCCTCGAGAGCGCCCCCTTCTGCATCCAGCTGCTGCCCCAGATCCAGGACGGGTCGCACGACGGCATTATGCGCGCCCACACGATTTCAGGCGGGCCCCAGGGCCGGTCCAGCGCCAACACCTCCGCCGGCATCGGGCGACAGATTGCGCCGGCCCTTTCCCAGGCCAACGAAGGGATGTGCGCCGCGGCCTTTGGCCTTGGCGGACCACCGCGTCATCACATACAAGGCGACGCCCCAAGCTAGACTGCGTGGCATGCGGGGCGCTACAGCGAGGTCCACGAGGTGGTCGTCCCGGAGGCCTACGTACCCCGCATGGTGGATCAAGGGCGCGAGCTCGAAGAAGGTCACGACTCGTTCCTCGGGCCCGGCTAGGACGAGGAGGCGCCGGAAGCCGAGCTCTTTCAGGAACCCCAAGAGAGCATCGACAATCGGGCCGACATCGGCAACTATCGGGTACCACTCATCCCTGAGGAGCAAGCTTATGCTAACCATGGGTCGCAGGAGGTACAGGTCACCGCAGCGGATGCCTGCCCCAACGCTGCAGCCTCTTATCCCTCGGGAGGAGGGTGCAGGGGGCTGTAGGAAAGGGGCCGAGATCCGGGCTCCCCCTCGTGGCGGTCGAGTCAAGATGTTCTCCGGAGGTAGGCCCTCTGCCGGGGAGGTGCCCCATGGCCTGCCCCCGGCGGAGGACCTATGGTCGTCGGGGGAACCGCTGGCGACCGCTCTACCCCATTGGCGTCGTCCTTGGTTTTCGGTCGCCGTCAATGGCGGCAGAGTGAGGCGCAAGGCGGGGCCCTCGTCTGGCGATATGAAGCAAGGCCAGTACCTGTGAAGAAGGCCCAGTGCCTGTGAAGCTCGCCGCCCCGTGACACTCTCACGTAATAATGAGTGGAGTTGTACATGCCCCAGAGTCTCAGGAGTGCCGGCCTCAGGCCCTGGGGCTCCCGCCCATGCCCAGTGGTAGCACTTAGCTCCGCGCTGGTGAGAAGACGTCGAAGACTAGACTAGGCGCCGGACGCGGCTTTTTTGTTTTTCTTCCGCCTTTTTGCTTTTTTGCTTCTTCCTTGTCAGCAAGTTTCTTCGGTTTGGATTTAAGTTGGATTTGAGTTCGAAGCTTGCGTGCATTCGGGGAGGGGTGTTTAGTCTCGTTCGAGCAATCTCTCGCGTTCTGGTTTCGGATTTATGCCCCAAGCTAGCGTCAGCTACCCCCCCTCATGAGCCCCTCATGAGCCAGGACGGGCCAGGCACGCATACAGCCAGGACCACTATCTCCGCACACTCTCCGGAGGTCCTCGTCATAGGATCAGCAGGTTAATCGAGGGATGCCGGAGGCGTAGCATCCCCCCGCAGGTCCGCTCAGGGCACGCTAGGGCCGGAAGGTAAACGAATCAACCAAACCATCACCGGGCTAGCGACTAAACTCACGCATAACGTTGTGCTCACCAGAGTACGGATTACAAATCTTTACATGAGGGGCCTCCCCTCCCAAAATTCTCTTATATTCTTCAGGGCCAAGCCCGAGTCTTCTTCATGCAGGATAAACTGCGGAGACATGCGGTCAGTCGGACATATCACTCACCACGTCTTCTGGGGCGCCCTCGGAAGCGTCACTAGCGTCGTCGACATTGTCACCACCGCCACCAGCATCCCCATCATCGCCAGGATCGTCCACAACGTCACCTTCATTGGCGCCCATGACCATGCCGTCGTCATCAGACGCGAAGGGCCTGATGAGGGCGTCCATGTTGTCCTCCACCCACCACGCCAGGTCACCTCGGAAGGCAATGGGCACGGGTGCGATGGCAGCGTTGAAGTCAAAGTGGGGGTCCTTGTCCTGCAGATAGCTGAAGACACGGGAGAAGGCACGCCCGAGCAAGGCTCGGCTCCTCTCTTCGACAAGCCAGCAGGACCTCTCGGACCGGTTCTCCAGAAGCGTCACCACATCAGTGAAAAATTGGAGGTTGCCGGCGTAGTTGACCTCATGCGGCTCCCTAGCAGCAGCCTCGCAGACATAGACCAAAGATGTGTTGGCCCTCTCTCGAAGCATTTGAAGTATGGGGGCATGCACATGCTCCAGAACCCGCCGCCGACGGAGCTCGTCCTCACTTCGCTGCGCGATGGCCTCGGCGTCACCGACCCTCTGTTGAAGAAGAAGCTGCTCGGCCCGGGAAAAGGACAGCTCCGCCTGCACCGCGCCGAGGGCGGCTGTGGAGGAGTCCGCACGCCGCGTTGCTTCGGTCAGTTTGGCAACTGAGGGCTGTGGTCCTGCCCTCGGCCTCGGCCTTGATCAGCCCCAACCTCGTACCATGTTCGCGCTCGAGGGCCGAGCGAGCTTCTGCCATGCAGCGATCGACTTCTTCCTGGGCAAGGGCTTCGCGCGCGGCAACGTCATCCTCTGCCTGGGCCACCAGGCGCTCCCTCGTCTCCAGCCGCTAAAGGTCAAGGTTGCGCTCGGCGGCCTCCCGAGTCAGCACCTCCTCGCGCTTCAGAAGCTCCACCCAATCGACAGAGGCCGCCCCCATCGACTCAAGGGCCGCCTAGCGCAATTCCACTTGCTGCTCCAGGGAGTTGCTCCAGGCTTGGAGCTCCCGTGCACGCTCCTCCGCATCCTTGTGCCGCCGGTCTGCCTCCCGAGCCTCCTCAACGGCCAGGGAGCAGGCCTCCCGCGAAGCTGCCAATGATGCCTCAGTCTTCGCGTTGTCAAGATCACGTTGATGACGCGCGAGGGCTACGGCAACCTTTAGTTTGCACTTTTCCTCAACAAGGCGCAAACCTTCGGCCTCAAGGCGCGCATCCTCATGAGCAAGCTCTACCCCGATTCGGCTCACCGCATTCGCCGCCCCCTGGAGGAACTCTTCATGAAGGGCATGATGCTCCCGAGCACGCCTGAGCACCTCTTCCACATCACCTTCTTCCGGTGGAGCATGCAGAGGGCCCCGGGGCGATAAGTCCCCTCCAGGCGTGGGGCAGGGTGCTGCCACCCCAGCTGTCGCCGGATGGACTGCCCTGAGAGTCCGGCCCAGTGTCGATCCACCCACGGAGAAGGAGCCAAGGATAGACCTCAGCCATTCGCCTTCTATGACCAGAGAAGGGGCACGGGGCAAGCCTCACGCACCCCAAGGAGACTCATGAAGAAAGGGCATCAGGCGAGCAAGCTCCAGGCGCCCAATCGAGCAGATCACTCCACCAACCAGTCTAGCGGCGAGGGCGCCACCTGAGCTCGGCGGAGCCGGAGCCAGCAAAGGGGGCGAAGCTGCTGGGGCTGGCTCCTGGGTCGACTCAACGGACTCAGCAAGGCGGGACCTGAAGGGCCATGGTCTGCCACGAGTATAACGGAGCAAGTGAGCTGGGAGAGAAGAAGGCTTACTCATCCATGGCAAAGTACTTCCTGTGCTTCAACAAGCGGCAAGGGCGGTCGCTGCCGCCTGAGGCCTCCTTCCTCTTGCGAAGGGCCTCGAAGTCTACACGAAACCGACCCAAGCGCCTGGGGCGGGGGTCGGCCTGGGGTGCAGAAGAAGCCTCAGGATTGTTGGCGCCGAAGGAGTCAGCTTTGGGGGCACCGTCGGGCGTCGCCTCGCGAAGAACGGCTGGGGGCTCGGGAGCCCCGGCCTCAGGAGCCGAAGGCCAAAACCCTGCGTCAACCGCCGCCCCGGGGCGGGCCTCGGGAGATGCCTCCTTCGAGGCTTCACGCGGTGCCACCACCTCGACATCAGCCACCTCGGCCCCCACCGGCTCTCTTCCCGCTCTGCCGCCTGGGGAGGGACCGCTGTGGGCGGCGGGGGGAGCAACCACGACAATTGGGTTCTCGCATGGCCCCGTGAGGCCAGCCGGGCGCAGCCCCCAATCGTCGAAGCTGGGCATCTGCTTCACGAAATTGGCCCTCCCGGAACAAAGGTACAGAAGGATGCCACCGCTCCATAGGCTGCCTGGGGAAGGATCAGCAGTCAAGACCCGAAGCACCGTCCGCAGCACTTCGGGCGCCAAATCCTCCTCCTGAAGCCGCATGCGGTCTCCGCGCCCCGCAAAGTCCCACATCCGGCAAGAGTGGCGCTGGAGAGGAGCAATGCGACACAGAAGGAAGTCCCTCACCACCTTGGGCGTTGTCACATTGTGCGCCCTCAAACTTTCGAAGCGGCGCCAGACGAAAGCGAGCCAGGGGCTCGCGAGCGGTTCATGACCCCAGCCTGGGTTGGGAACTGTTGGAAATATGCCCTAGAGGCAATAATAAAAGCATTATTATTATATTTCCTTGTTCATGATAATTGTCTTTATTCATCCTATAATTGTGTTATCCGGAAATTGTAATACATGTGTGAATAATAGACACCAACATGTCCCTAGTAAGCCTCTAGTTGACTAGCTCGTTGATCAACAGATAGTCATGGTTTCCTGACTATGGACATTGGATGTCATTGATAACGAGATCACATCATTAGGAGAATGATGTGATGGACAAGACCCAATCCTAAACATAGCACAAGATCGTATAGTTCGTTTGCTAGAGTTTTTCCAATGTCAAGTATCTTTTCCTTAGACCTTGAGATCGTGTAACTCCCGGATACTGTAGGAGTGCTTTGGGTGTACCAAACATCACAACGTAACTGGGTGACCATAAAGGTATACTACCGGTATCTCCGAAAGTGTCTGTTGGGTTGACACGGATCAAGACTGGGATTTGTCACTCCGTATGACGGAGAGGTATCACTGGGCCCACTCGGTAATGCATCATCATTATGAGCTCAAAGTGACCAAGTGTCTGGTCACGGGATCATGCATTACGGTACGAGTAAAGTGACTTGCCGGTAACGAGATTGAACGAGGTATTGGGATACCGACGATCGAATCTCGGGCAAGTAACATACCGATTGACAAAGGGAATTGTATACGGGGTTGCTTGAATCCTCGACATCGTGGTTCATCCGATGAGATCATCGTGGAGTATGTGGGAGCCAACATGGGTATCCAGATCCCGCTGTTGGTTATTGACCGGAGAGTCGTCTCGGTCATGTCTACATGTCTCCCGAACCCGTAGGGTCTACACACTTAAGGTTCGGTGATGCTAGGGTTGTAGGGATATGTATATGCAGTAACCCGAATGTTGTTCGGAGTCCCGGATGAGATCCCGGACGTCACGTGGAGTTCCGGAATGGTCCGGAGGTAAAGAATTATATATAGGAAGTGCTGTTTCGGCCATCGGGACAAGTTTCGGGGTCACCGGTATTGTACCGGGACCACCGGAAGGGTCCCGGGGGTTCACCGGGTGGGGCCACCTGCCCCGGGGGGCCACATGGGCTGTAGGGGGTGCGCCTTGGCCTACATGGGCCAAGGGCACCGGCCCCAAGAGGTCCATGCACCTAGGGTTTCAAAGGGGAAGAGTCCCACAAGGGGAAGGCACCCCCTAGGTGCCTTGGGGGGGAGGGAATCCTCCCTTGGCCGCCGCCCCCCTAGGAGATTGGATCTCCTAGGGCCGGCGCCCCCCCTTAGGCCCCCTATATATAGTGAGGGAAGGAGGGCCTCTCAAACCACGCCTTTGGTGCCTCCCTCTCCCTCTCCAACACCTCCTCCTCCTCCATAGAGCTTGGCGAAGCCCTGCTGGAGTACTGCAGCTCCATCACCACCACGCCGTCGTGCTGCTACTGGAGCCATCTTCCTCAACCTCTCCTTCCCCCTTGCTGGATCAAGAAGGAGGAGACATCATCCGCTCCGTACGTGTGTTGAACGCGGAGGTGTCGTCCGTTCGGCGCTTGGTCATCGGTGATTTGGATCACGTCGTGTACGAGTACCTCATCCCCGTTCTTTGAACGCTTCCGCTCGCGATTTGCAAAGGTATGTAGATGCATCCGATCACTCGTTGCTAGATGAACTCATAGATGGATCTTGATGAAACCGTAGGAAAATTTTTGTTTCCTGCAACGTTCCCCAACAGTGGTATCAGAGCTAGGTCTATGCGTAGTTCTTCTTGCGCGAGTAGAACACAATTTGTTATGGGCATAGATGTTGTCAACTTTCTTGCCGCTACTAGTCTTATCTTGCTTCAGCGGTATTGTGGGATGAAGCGGCCCGGACCAACCTTACACGTACGCTTATGTGAGAACGGTTCCACCGACTAACATGCACAAGTTGCATAAGGTGGCTGGCGGGTGTCTGTCTCTCCCACTTTAGTTGGAGCGGATTCGATGAAAAGGGTCCTTATGAAGGGTAAATAGAAGTTGACAAATCACGTTGTGGCTTTCACGTAGGTAAGAAAACGTTCTTGCTAGAACCCTATTTCAGCCACGTAAAACTTGCAACAACAATTAGAGGACGTCTAACTTGTTTTTGCAGCAAGTTCTTTGTGATGTGATATGGCCAAAGTTGTGATGAATGATGAATGATACATATGTGATGTATGAGATGTTCGTGCTATTGTAATAGGGATCACGACTTGCATGTCGATGAGTATGACAACCGGCAGGAGCCATAGGAGTTGTCTTTATTTTTTATATGACCTGCGTGTCATTGAGAAACGCCATATAAATTACTTTACTTTATTGCTAAACACGTTAGCCATAGTAGTAGAAGTAATAGTTGTTGAGCAACTTCATGGAGACACAATGATGGAGATCATGATGATGGAGATCATGGTGTCATGCCGGTGACAAGATGATCATGGAGCCCCAAGATGGAGATCAAAGGAGCTATGTGATATTGGCCATATCATGTCACTATTATTATTTGATTGCATGTGATGTTTATCATGTTTTTGCGTCTTGTTTACTTAGAATGACGGTAGTAAATAAGATGATCCCTCATAATAATTTCAAGAAAGTGTTCCCCCTAACTGTGCACCGTTGCGACAGTTCGTTCGTTTCTAAGAACCACATGATGATCGGGTGTGATGGATTCCAACGTTCACATACAACGGGTGTAAGACAGATTTACACATGCAAACACTTAGGTTGACTTGACGAGCCTAGCATGTACAGACATGGCCTCGGAACACAGAAGACCGAAAGGTCGAGCATGAGTCGTATAGAAGATACGATCAACATAAAGATGTTCACCGATGTTGGCTAGTCCGTCTCACGTGATGATCGGACACGGCCTAGTTGACTCGGATCATGTTATACTTAGATGACTAGAAGAGGGATGTCTATCTAAGTGGGATTTCATTGAATAATTTGATTAGATGAACTTAATTATCATGAACTTAGTCTAAAATCTTTACAATATGTCTTGTAGATCAAATGGCCAACGTTGTCCTCAACTTCAACGTGTTCCAAGAGAAAACCAAGCTGAAAGACGATGGCAGCAACTATACGGACTGGGTCCGGAACCTGAGGATCATCCTCATAGCTGCCAAGAAAGATTATGTCCTACAAGCACCGCTAGGTGACCCGCCTGTCCCACAGAACCAAGACGTTATGAATGCTTGGCAGACACGTGCTGATGACTACTGCCTCGTTCAGTGCGGCATGCTTTACAGTTTAGAGCCGGGGCTCCAAAAGCGTTTTGAGAGACATGGAGCATATGAGATGTTCGAAGAGCTGAAAATGGTTTTTCAAGCTCATGCCCGGGTCGAGAGATATGAAGTCTCCGACAAATTCTTTAGCTATAAGATGGAGGAAAATAGTTCTGTCAGTGAGCACATACTCACTATGTCTGGGTTACATAACCGTTTGACTCAGCTGGGAGTTAATCTCCCGGATGATGTGGTCATTGACAGAATCCTCCAGTCGCTTCCACCAAGCTACAAGAGCTTTGTGATGAACTTCAATATGCAGGGGATGGAAAAGACCATTCCTGAGGTATTTGCAATGCTGAAATCAGCAGAGGTAGAAGTCAAGAAGGAACATCAAGTGTTGATGGTCAATAAAACCACTAAGTTCAAGAAGGGCAAGGGTAAAAAGAACTTCAAGAAGGACGGCAAGGGAGTTGCCGCGCCCGGTAAGCAAGCTAACGGGAAGAAGCCAAAGAATGGACCCAAGCCCGAGACTGAGTGCTTTTATTGCAAGGGAAGTGGTCACTGGAAGCTGAACTGCCCCAGATACTTAGCAGACAAGAAGGCCGGCAAAACAAAAGGTATATGTGATATACATGTAATTGATGTGTACCTTACCAGTACTCGTAGTAGCTCCTGGGTATTTGATACCGGTGCAGTTGCTCACATTTGTAACTCAAAGCAGGAGCTACGGAATAAGCGGAAACTGGCGAAGGACAAGGTGATGATGCGCGTCGGGAATGGTTCCAAGGTCAATGTGATCGCCGTCGGCACGCTACCTCTACATTTACCTACGGGATTAGTTTTAAACCTCAATAATTGTTATTTAGTGCCAGCTTTGAGCATGAACATTGTATCGGGATCTCGTTTAATTCGAGATGGCTACTCATTTAAATCCGAGAATAATGGTTGTTCTATTTATATGAGAGATATGTTTTATGGTCATGCTCCGATGGTGAATGGTTTATTCTTTCTCGAGCGTAATGCTACACATGTTCATAGTGTGAAAACCAAAAGATGTAAGGTTGATAATGATAGTCCCACATACTTGTGGCACTGCCGCCTTGGTCACATAGGTGTCAAACGCATGATGAAGCTCCATGCAGATGGACTTTTAGAGTCTCTTGATTATGAATCATTTGACACGTGCGAACCATGCCTCATGGTTAAAATGACCAAGACTCCGTTCTCAGGAACAATGGAGCGAGCAACCAACTTATTGGAAATCATACATACGGATGTGTGCGGTCCAATGAGTGTTGAGGCTCGTGGTGGCTATCGTTATGTTCTCACCCTCACTGATGACTTGAGTAGATATGGGTATGTCTACTTAATGAAACACAAGTCTGAGACCTTTGAAAAGTTCAAGGAATTTCGGAGTGAGGTTGAGAATCAACGTGACAGAAAAATCAAGTTTTTGCGATCAGATCGTGGAGGAGAATACTTGAGTCATGAATTTGGCACACACTTAAGAAAATGTGGAATAGTTTCATAACTCACACCGCCTGGAACACCTTAGCGTAATGGTGTGTCCGAACGTCGTAACCGCACTCTATTAGATATGGTGCGATCTATGATGGCTCTTACCGATTTACCGCTATCTTTTTGGGGCTATGCTTTAGAGACTGCCGCATTCACTTTAAATAGGGCTCCGTCGAAATCCGTTGAGACGACACCGTATGAATTATGGTTTGGGAAGAAACCTAAGTTGTCGTTTCTAAAAGTTTGGGGATGCGATGCTTATGTCAAGAAACTTCAACCTGAAAAGCTCGAACCCAAGTCGGAAAAATGCGTCTTCATAGGATACCCTAAAGAAACTATTGGGTATACCTTCTACCTCAGATCCGAAGGCAAGGTCTTTGTTGCCAAGAATGGATCCTTTCTAGAGAAGGAGTTTCTCTCGAAAGAAGTAAGTGGGAGGAAAGTAGAACTTGATGAAGTATTACCTCTTGAACCGGAAAATGGCGCAACTCAAGAAAATGTTCCTGAGGTGCCTGCACCGACTAGAGAGGAAGTTAATGATGATGATCATGAAACTTCATATCAAGATGCTACTAAACTTCGAAGGTCCACAAGGACACGTTCCGCACCAGAGTGGTACGGCAACCCTGTCTTGGAAATCATGTTGTTAGACAACGGTGAACCTTCGAACTATGAAGAAGCAATGGCGGGCCCGGATTCCGACAAATGGCTAGAAGCCATGAAATCCGAGATAGGATCCATGTATGAAAACGAAGTATGGACTTTGACTGACTTGCCCGATGATCGGCGAGCCATAGAAAATAAATGGATCTTTAAGAAGAAGACAGACGCGGATGGTAATGTGACCATCCATAAAGCTCGGCTTGTCGCTAAGGGTTATCGACAAGTTCAAGGGGTTGACTACGATGAGACTTTCTCACCAGTAGCGAAGCTGAAGTCCGTCCGAATTATGTTAGCAGTTGCCGCATACTATGATTATGAGATATGGCAAATGGACGTCAAAACGGCATTCCTTAATGGTTTCCTTAAAGAAGAATTGTATATGATGTAGCCGGAAGGTTTTGTCGATCCTAAGAATGCTGACAAGGTGTGCAAGCTCCAACGCTCGATTTATGGGCTGGTGCAAGCATCTCGGAGTTGGAACATTCGCTTTGATGAGATGATCAAAGCGTTTGGGTTTACGCAGACTTATGGAGAAGCCTGCGTTTACAAGAAAGTGAGTGGGAGCTCTGTAGCATTTCTCATATTATATGTAGATGACATACGTTTGATGGGAAATGATATAGAACTCTTGGACAGCATTAAGGCCTACTTGAATAAGAGTTTTTCAATGAAGGACCTTGGAGAAGCTGCTTATATATTAGGACTCAAGATCTATAGAGATAGATCAAGACGCCTCATAGGTCTTTCACAAAGCACATACCTTGATAAGATATTGAAGAAGTTCAATATGGATCAATCTAAGAAGGGGTTCTTGCCTGTGTTACAAGGTATGAAATTGAGCTCAGCTCAATGTCCGACCACGGCAGAAGATATAGAAGAGATGAGTGTCATCCCCTATGCCTCAGCCATAGGTTCTATTATGTATGCCATGCTATGTACCAGACCTGATGTAAACCTTGCCGTAAGTTTGGTAGGAAGGTACCAAAGCAATCCCAGCAAGGAACACTGGACAGCGGTCAAGAATATCCTGAAGTACCTGAAAAGGACTAAGGAAATGTTTCTCGTTTATGGAGGTGACGAAGAGCTCGTCATAAAGGGTTACGTCGACGCTAGCTTTGACACAGATCTGGATGACTCTAAGTCACAAACCGGATACATGTATATTTTGAATGGTGGGGCAGTAAGCTGGTGTAGTTGCAGGCAGAGCATCGTGGCGGGATCTACATGTGAAGCGGAGTACATGGCAGCCTCGGAGGCAGCACATGAAGCAATTTGGGTGAAGGAGTTCATCACCGACCTCGGAGTCATACCCAATGTGTCGGGGCCAATCAAACTCTTCTGTGATAACACTGGAGCTATTGCACTTGCCAAGGAGCCCAGGTTTCACAAGAAGACAAGGCACATCAAGCGTCGCTTCAACTCCATTCGTGAAAATGTTCAAGATGGAGACATAGATATTTGTAAAGTACATACGGACCTGAATGTAGCAGATCCGTTGACTAAACCTCTCCCTAGAGCAAAACATGATCAACACCAGAATTCCATGGGTGTTCGATTCATCACAATGTAACTAGATTATTGACTCTAGTGCAAGTGGGAGACTGTTGGAAATATGCCCTAGAGGCAATAATAAAAGCATTATTATTATATTTCCTTGTTCATGATAATTGTCTTTATTCATGCTATAATTGTGTTATCCGGAAATCGTAATACATGTGTGAATAATAGACACCAACATGTCCCTAGTAAGCCTCTAGTTGACTAGCTCGTTGATCAACAGATAGTCATGGTTTCCTGACTATGGACATTGGATGTCATTGATAACGAGATCACATCATTAGGAAATGATGTGATGGACAAGACCCAATCCTAAACATAGCACAAGATCGTATAGTTCGTTTGCTAGAGTTTTTCCAATGTCAAGTATCTTTTCCTTAGACCTTGAGATCGTGTAACTCCCGGATACTGTAGGAGTGCTTTGGGTGTACCAAACGTCACAACGTAACTGGGTGACCATAAAGGTATACTACGGGTATCTCCGAAAGTGTCTGTTGGGTTGACACGGAACAAGACTGGGATTTGTCACTCCGTATGACGGAGAGGTATCACTGGGCCCACTCGGTAATGCATCATCATTATGAGCTCAAAGTGACCAAGTGTCTGGTCACGGGATCATGCATTACGGTACGAGTAAAGTGACTTGCCAGTAACGAGATTGAACGAGGTATTGGGATACCGACGATCGAATCTCGGGCAAGTAACATACCGATTGACAAAGGGAATTGTATACGGGGTTGCTTGAATCCTCGACATCGTGGTTCATCCGATGAGATCATCGTGGAGTATGTGGGAGCCAACATGGGTATCCAGATCCCGCTGTTGGTTATTGACCGGAGAGTCGTCTCGGTCATGTCTACATGTCTCCCGAACCCGTAGGGTCTACACACTTAAGGTTCGGCAACGCTAGGGTTGTAGGGATATGTATATGCAGTAACCCGAATGTTGTTCGGAGTTCCGGATGAGATCCCGGACGTCACGAGGAGTTCCGGAATGGTCCGGAGGTAAAGAATTATATATAGGAAGTGCTGTTTCGGCCATCGGGACAAGTTTCGGGGTCACCGGTATTGTACCGGGACCACCGGAAGGGTCCCGGGGGTTCACTGGGTGGGGCCACCTGCCCCGGGGGGCCACATGGGCTGTAGGGGGTGCGCCTTGGCCTACATGGGCCAAGGGCACCAGCCCCAAGAGGCCCATGCGCCTAGGGTTTCAAAGGGGAAGAGTCCCATAAGGGGAAGGCACCCCCTAGGTGCCTTGGGGGGGGAGGGAATCCTCCCTTGGCCGCCGCCCCCCTAGGAGATTGGATCTCCTAGGGCCGGCGCCCCCCCTTAGGCCCCCTATATATAGTGAGGGAAGGAGGGCCTCTCAAACCACGCCTTTGGTGCCTCCCTCTCCCTCTCCAACACGTCCTCCTCCTCCATAGAGCTTGGCGAAGCCCTGCCGGAGTACTGCAGCTCCATCACCACCATGCCGTCGTGCTGCTGCTGGAGCCATCTTCCTCAACCTCTCCTTCCCCCTTGCTGGATCAAGAAGGAGGAGACGTCATCCGCTCCATACGTGTGTTGAACGCGGAGGTGCCGTTCGTTTGGCGCTTGGTCATCGGTGATTTGGATCACGTCATGTACGACTACCTCATCCCTGTTCTTTGAACGCTTCCGCTCACGATCCAGAAAGGTATGTAGATGCATCCGAACACTCGTTGCTAGATGAACTAATAGATGGATCTTGGTGAAACCATAGGAAAATTTTTGTTTTCTGCAACGTTCCCCAACAGGAACAACAGGCAAGGTCGGGTGCGAGTGCAAGGGGCTAGGCACCCCAACGTCCACGTACAGCCACTGCTCTCTACACCTGGCTTGAGAAGGCGGAAGGTCGAAGTCAATCCCTAAAGCAGCCGTCTCGGGCACGACGAAGAAGCTTACACACCCCGAGCACTGAGTGGGTTCGCTCAGGCGCAAAGTGAAGAAATGTCGCAGCAGAGCAATAGAAGGAGGGATGCCTATCATCGCCTCGCACACGAAAGCAAAGACGACCAAGAGGGTAATGGACTCCAGCCCGAGGTGCATCATGTGGATCTGATAATGGGAGAGCACAGCATTGAAGAAAGCAGAAAAGGGGGGAACCAGACCCGCCCATAGGGCATCGGCGAAAAATCGGACCTCCGTGACGGTCCTAGCAAGAAAGGCGCGGGATGCGAGCCAAACTGTGGTCCGGCCGCACTCGTTGAAAATGGAAGTGAGGGCGGAGTGGACCTTGTCCAAGGCTTCCGGGTTGAGTATGATTGACCGATCAACGGCGGGGGCCACCGCCGGAGGTGCGCAGGACGAAGGCGCGGGCTTCTTCCACCTTCCCTTCTTTGTCGGCGCCATGGTGTTGGGGAAGGGGAAGAGCTCGGGCCGGATTGGCTGTGGAGGTTGGAGCTCGGAGAAGAGGAAAGGAAGGAGGCGAGCGGGCAGCCAAAGGAGGAACAACTATGTGCAACTACGGGTCTGCTTAGCCGGGTGCGCAGCAAGGCATCGTGGGAAGTGCAGACCCCACGCCCAATCAACCGCCACGCAACGCCCAAGGCCGCAGGCTGTTAAGGCCCGCGGCGCTTCACGCTTGCCCCTTCTCTTCTCTGCTAAGCCAAGCCCGCACGCGCCTTGGGCCTGGGGGCTACTGTCGGTGTTCTAGGAACGAGGGTCTCCATACTTGCCTACCTGCGGCCTGCGGCGTGGCTCAAGCGGGGGCCCAGCATGGCCCATCTTCATCAGCTCAAGCTCAAAGACCCTCGCGAGGGGCCAAGCCTCGCGGGGCGGGCGACAGGAAGCTTCCTCAGAGGCAGCCTCATCAGGCAGGCTCGCGAGGAGGCGGAGAGATCAAGGCAGGGGTACCTCGCGAGGAACCCGTGACGCAAGCCATGACGATCGAGACCAGGTGGGCGCCAAGCGGGCGCCGGCCAACGCAGTGTCCTTGTTTCCCCTTTGCTGCAAAGGGGGAAGCACAGGCCAAGGCATCACGCAAAGGTTACCATTCCGGTGCAACGAGACCAAGACCAGTCGGACAGCAGGACGGAGGTCACCGTGGAGCCCAAGACGGCATCATCGCCAGTGCTTTTGGCACCCGAAGACCACCTTTGGCCAGGATAACTTGTACTAGATGTTCCCCTTCGAAATGGCCAATTGTTGGCGCCCTTCCCGCTCATTATTTGGGGAGAGGCCCAGGGCCTCTATAAATAGAGCTAGCCACCACAGAGTAGAGACATCTAGACACCCCAAGAACATTGAGAGATCTGGTAGAACCCTAGCAGAGAGAGAGAGGCGATGAACTCACCCTAGCAGTTCATCGCACCAGCTCAAGAACACCTCTCGCGAGGCTGTTCTTCCCTTGTACTGTCCATCATCAGCCCAGAGACAATCCACCACACCACACACTGGAGTAGGGTATTACACCACAACGGTGGCCTGAAGCAGTATAAACCTCGTGTCTCTTGTGTTGTTCATCATTTTTCATCTTAGTTCGCATGAGAGGATCAGATGTAGATCGGTAGGGGAGAGATCTCCGCGCGCACCCTAGTGTTCGAACCTCAAGGGTCTACCGGAACCCGAAACCCGACACGAACCACAACAGCCCAGTGAACCAGCAATAGAAAACAATGTGTTGATATGGCCATAAAAAACAATGTGCTACGGTCCAGACTATAGCATGTACAGTACTATTCCATGGAGGGAGTACTATACTAATAAAACATTAAGGACACGAGGCGATGCAGTGCTAGTTATAGGAGGCAAGAAGAAGAGATGCATCCATCGATGACGTCCACCTCCTCGACTCAGGGCGCAGGCCCATCGAACAGCGGCTAAGTAGCCTCGGCTTTCGTGGACAGGTCGACGTGCTTCTCAACAATGGCGTTCAAAGATTACAGCTGCTGGAAGAAGGCCAACACCTTTCTGTCCTCGTTGGCCTTGTAGTGGCCTATGTGGACGATTTCCTCGTAGACATGGATGTGTAGGTCGACGGTTTCTTGCATGGCGAGGCACTGCGCAGCGAGCGCGGCCTCGAGGTGCACATTCTTCGTTGCTACCTCCGGCACCTGCAGGGCCACCAAGGCTTGAAAGAGTTCGTCACCATGGAGGCCGATGAGGGTGGTAGGCAATGAGGAGCCTGGGCGCGCAGGCTAGAGCAGTGCAGAAAGGTCAGGTGCATGCTTCTTGATGGCGGTGAACTTGCGGATGGAGTTGACCATCATGCCGTCCATGCGAGAGGCGAAGCCGGCGTCGGTGAGGGCTACGACGCTGTCGGTCGCCACCACCGTCTGGAAATGCTGCAAGGTGCGGGGCCACAGGCCGGCGCCTTGGATGATTTGGCACAGCCGACTGCCGCTCGCGTCCATCGCCTCCATAGGTGCTTGTGGCTTCTGGTCACTTGGTCTTGGATTGGAGTGAGCAGTGTTGTGTAGAGACTAGGAGTAGATGGATTGGAGTGGTGGGGCGTGTTTATATGAGAATCCAAACTCTGTTGTATTCACATCGTGCTGGCTCTATTCTGCTTTTCCAATTAATTCCCTCTGCATGTAATTGAGGATGCATCATTGACCGTTCAACGTCTCAGGAACCGCTACCCTCTCCCTCCATAGCAATGGCATTCAAGCACCTATGGAGGCGACTGCCGCTCGCGTCTATCGCGTGTCAGGAGATGTTCCCGTCGATGATGAGGTGCCTATGGTGACTTTGCAAATTTCAAGATGATAGTACTAGTATACTCAATATTGTGCACCGCGACCAAAGCGGAGAGGAAAACAAGAGAACTACGTATTTATTTACGGTGTAGATTCACTCATTTTGCTCCACATGTACTCCGTCTCAGTGTAGTCTAGTTACTTGTTGAAATCTCTAGAAAGGCAAATACTCCTTTCTGGTTTACAAGGCTCCATATGTACTCCATCTCGGTGTAGTCTAGTCACTTGTTGTCTTTCTAGAGATTTCCACAAGTGACTGCATAGGGAGAAAAATGAGTGAATCTACACACTAAAATATGTATATATACATCCGTATGTGGTAGTCCATTTGAAATATCTAAAAAGAAAAATATTTAGGAACGGAGGGAGTATCATGCATGCCAACTAGGAAAATTTGATGAGGTAGCATAGAAGTAAATGAAGAAAGAGAGGGTTGAGTATCATATCATGATACCATATCATATTAAATGTTGTGCTACTATGTGTCATGAATGATAATAAATGAAGTCATCGATGATACTAACATATGATACTATGCACTACCAATGTGTAGTATCATACACTAGTATCATATGCATATGATACTAGTATTCCATTACCAGCCTAAGCAAAAGCCTGTCCTCGTCTGCGAGCCACCGCTCGCATGGGCGAGGGAGAAGGCGTGTAGTAGTAAAATCAAGCTTCTCCTCATTGTACAAGTTGACACGACACATCATAGCACTTGCCCCACATGGTTGCCTCTAAACTTGGCTGAAGGACCCGCGGTGTACAATACTCCACTTGCTGCAACCTCTAACATTTACCCCACCACAAATTAAAATATATATTCCTGTCTTGACCAGATGAACGTGCAAACTACAATCACCAGGATGACAGCTAGGCCAGAAGATTATTTTAATCAAAAAAAGCATGGAGCCGACCCCAACGATTTTAAGCTTAAAGGCATGGTACACGCTATCCTAGACTACTCTACACATGAAACTACCACACGAGAGTCCAGGTTGCGCTTGGCTCTTCGCCTCTTCGGGAAGTCAAACAATGATGGAGTACTAGTGCAGTGGAGGAGTACTACAGTATGCTTCTGGCCATCTGACACCGATTGAACTGTTGCGTGTCCACCACATGCGGGAGGGAGAGCATGTAGCGAACGAAAGCTTCTCCTAGTCCTTCCCGCCACCACTCTCATGGCGAGGGAGGGACGCAGCTTCATTGACTTACTGCTCCTGCCTTTGCATGTATGAAAAGTGGGCTCAATAGGTGGGTGGCCCAGCTGTCATGCAGCCAAAGGAAGGTGCGCGAGGGAGAGGGCATTGTAGTAATCAAACTTCTTGGTCTTGTACGAGTTGACGCGACACATAAAAGCATTGCACTTGATATATTTCAATAATTTGTGTTTACTAATGCATTAATTACAACGCATGGATGCATGTCGTGACTCTCTTTTTGATACTTGCATGTGTTGATTTAATGCACCTTGAAGTAGTACGAATATGTGACGTCAAAGCTTTGTAATGCACCGGCCTTAATAAAGTGAGAGATGGTTGTGCACGAGGAGGACGAGATCATGCAGACGGAACAGGACCCGAAGATGGAGCTCTCTATGGTCTCGATGAACGTACCCTTGCTCCACTGCCCCTTGTGCCCCGGGCCCTTGAAGCCTCTAGTGTATGAGGTTCGAATACACCTCGTCCGTTTGGCTGATCGAGCAAGGTGCAGGTTTCTCGATTGATGTGTTGTTCGATTGATTTGTGCAATGTGAGGGAGGGCACCTGGCCTACGCGAACTGCCACATCGAGCGCCCCGGGAACCAGCGGCAGTGCCAGAAGTGCGAGCGCGGTGGTGGCTTCGACGTGCGGAACACGGCAGTGGACGCCGTCCTCTCCTCGGTGACAGTGGAGTGCCCGCACGAAGGCTGTGGGCTCTACGTCACTTACCACAAGCTCGCCGATCACCAGAGCGTGTGTCTGCTCGCGCCCTGCAAATGCCCCATGCCTGTCTGTGGCTACGAAGGCCCGCCATCGGCGCTCTCCCACCACATCAGCATTGTGCATCCCATGCCCATCCACAGGATCCAGTACGGCAAGGTGCTCCAGCTGCAAGTGCCACTGTAGGAGCCACGACTCTTGTTGTTCGCGGAGGAGGACTGCCGCGTGTTTTTCTTGGTCGACGGCGTGCTCGACATCGGCGCGCCTATCGCCATGTCGATCGTCTGCAACAGAGCGGGGTCGTCCCCACTGCCGCACTACATGGCCAAGCTGTGGGCGAATGGCCCGCCGGGGGAGCCCAAAGGCAGGACCGACGCCGTCAAGGTGGAAATGGAGGTGACAAGCAGCAAGGATCCCGGCGACGTCGCCGTGCACGAGCTGACCTTCTTCATAGTTCCACCCAAGCTGTTGGCCGGGGCTAAGCTGGTGTCCCTCCACATTCAGACTGACAAGCTCACGTCCTAAATGATTCTACAATGCCTTTTCTTTATCTTAGTAATATGCTAATATAGGGGTTAGCTCAGTCTACTTTAGCTTAAGAGATGGTGGGCTTTGGTAGCGATGCAACAATTACTTCGACATCAGATCAGCAGTTGAAGTAATTTTCAATAGTCGAACGGATATTTTGTGTCTATTGGATATAAAGATACTTTGGGTAAGAAGTATAACAGCTCATAAGAAGTAAGTATAACAACTTATATGCATGTTAATACTCTAAGTTACTCCACACTATGACTAGTCTAAGTCGAGGCGCGGATACCAAGGAGGGCCTGGTTGTGTCTATACTTGGACAACTCACCCGACTGCAGGCGCACCAGGCAGACGAAGCTCGTGTCATGTTGGTGTCGTGTGCGGCCCGCACATTAACCAAAACCTCGCGCCTCCTTCTTAGCATCCGCATTTAAACTTCTCAATCTCTAGGCCAAGGAGCAACATGAAACCTATGATAGAGCCAATCTGATGGTTGAGAACACTACAATTCCTAGCTACAGATGCGTGTGTGAGAGAGGACGAGTGCGTGCATGCACCTCTTCTCTTCCTATATAATGTACTAAACTCAGAGTACAAGTGTATGTGGGTGGCATCGACCTAGGGAGCTATAGATGGTACGTGTGAGAAGTCCCGAGAGATAGGTGTGTGCGTGGGAAAGAGGGAGAGAGATGATATGTGTTGATGTAATGCGTGTGAAAAAAAGACTAGTCTATAGCTCGCCACGAGGCTATTGCTGTCGAACACCCCAATAATCATAAGATATGTATCCGACGGTGCCAGTTATTGCACGTACACGGCAGTAGAAAAAGAAGTAGTACCATGGCATATGCTACACCACGACCGAGAACACATGCCCATGTTACGCCATCCGTGAATAGTGCCGCACTTCAAAACTAGAAACGTCAATAAATTTTGAGCTTGCATCTCGTCATATTCCAAATTACTACCACGCTATATTTAATTACAAACCTGTTCACACCGATCACAACCTAAACAGTTTCCCACTTAGGAGCATATTAGTAGTACTCGGTTATAAATACTACTATGCCAAGATGACTGCACATTCCTCCTCAACTCCTCATCCACGAAAAACAATCAAGTCATTCATCATCGTTCCTTTGCATCTGCCATGGCCAGTGTGAGTTCTGGGTAGAGAGATTTCCACCAGGGAGAGGCGAGCATGGAACAGGAAGCACGAGAGATGTCCCACCTCGCTGCGAAAGCAGTCGGCATGTCCAGCCGCGCAACAGTAGCAGCACAGATGTCTCACCGCGGCGCCGAAGCAGCACGGAGGTTCCGCCGCACCGTCGTTGTAGCAGACTGGTCTGGCTGCGCCGCGGAAGTAGCAGAGATGTCCCGCCGTGCCGCCGAAGTAGCACAGAGGTCCCGCTGCGCCGCGGCGGCCTGGGAAAATTTCTCACGAGCAGGCGAGGACTCTTATAGGCATGTGCATGCGATCATCCATAGCCAGATGGATCAGATCTCTGGCTGGGCGAGGTTGCAGGACGAGGCTACCGGCGTCATCCGGCAACTGGGGGAGGGCAATGCAAAGCTCCATACCGAGCGTGACCTGCTGAGGGCGAAGATCGCCGGAAGGGCGAAGCAGGCGGAGGAGACTGCTACCCTCTTGCAGAGGACGGGCGTCATCGTCGAGAAACTTATGGACGAGAATGCCCTGCTCCGCATCGAGCGCGAAAGGTTGGTGGAGGAAGCATGGGATGCTGTGAAGCAGCGTATTAAGGACATGAAACTGATGAAAGAGATCATCGCCACTCACCGCGAGAACTAGTCTCCGCGACCTGCAACGCATAAAGAAAGTAGAGATCAGCGAGCCAGATCGTTGTATGCATCTTCCTTCTTATTTTGCCCTTGTGTATTTCAGGCGTAGACGCATGTGGCTTTTTAAATTATCTTCCTAATTATGCAAGACAATTATTATCCACTCTCGTCGTCCTTATATATATATTCATCAGTCTTGCTATAAGTCACCATGCTATATAGGTCCTTCGGATCTTACATCAAGATCCGTGCAAAAAAAAATTCAGACTTTCTTTTTTCTCTCTTAAATCTCAATCGAGTGAGACATAGCCACGCCATTAAACGGAGACTCGGGCGCCATTAATGGAGACCTTGGGAGAGAGGTGGACGGCAGATGGAGGTCAAAGGGATCTCCGCCCGATAAGCACGCGCAGGGGTCTGATCGGACGCCTCCCGTATTCAAATAGCTACCCTGCATGGTGCCTCCTAGATAATAAAAAAGGGGACGCGTAGCGGCACATAAATGGTAAATAGAACGCCCATTGTTTCAATAATACTTGTGTTTTCGATTATAACATGACAGCACTTGTTCCAAAATGACTTTGTTGATTGTTAATGTGTGCGCCTTCGCAAATCGGACAGCAGAATTACCATAACATGTTGGTGCCACGTCATGACACCAAGCCAAGTTTCATGATTTTCATGCGTGTTTTGGATTTATAGGAATTAAAATACCAAGTTTCTCAATGTTTCCAGCCATGCCATGACGCCCAGATGTTTGTACTTCATTCCCATTTCTTGCATGGGACCTAGAAATTTAACCGAGGACACACATGTGATTTTTCAACCAGCTTTGGTGCACTGGAGCATGTGCTTGTATTTCAAATTTGAATTATGCACACAAAGGTGACACGTTCCCTCTCAGAACCACGAGCCTTCTTGAGGGAAGCTCCGGTTTGCAAGAAACTTATACCAAAACTTGTTCCTATTCTGCCAAATTTTTTACCATGACATGGTAGTACCTTGACATGACACCATGTCAAGTTTCATGATTTTCAGGCGTGTTTTGGATTTACAAGAATTTTAAAACCAAGTTTCTCAATGTTCTCGGCCGAGCCACGATGCCCATATGTTGGAATTTCATTCCCATTTCTTGCATGGGACCTAGAAATTCACCCGACGACACACATGTGAATTTCAACCAACTTTGGTGCACGGGAGCATGTGCTTGTAGTTCAAATTTGAATTATGCACATTAAATGTCCAGAAACTCAATTAATGTATAAAAAGGCCAAACGAACCCGGAATAATTCCAAAATTTAACAGGGCACTCATGTAGTTCTATGTTGCCTCCATAAAGAAACTCAAGGGGGGCAGCATATATTGTTTCGCACTCAAAGGTGACACGTTCCCTCTCAGAACCACGAGCCTTCTTGAGAGAAGCTCCGGTTTGCAAGAAGCTTATACCAAAACTTGTTCCTATTCGGCCGATTTTTTACCACAGCATGGTAGTACCATGACATGACACCGTGCTAAGTTTCATGATTTTCAGGCAAGTTTTGGATTTACAAGAATTTTAAAACCAAGTTTCTCAATGTTCTCGGCCGAGCCACGATGCCCAGATGTTTGAATTTCATTCCCATTTCTTGCATGGGACCTAGAAATTCACCCGAGGACACACATGTGATTTTTCAACCAACTTTGTTGCGCAGGAGCATGTGCTTGTAGTTCAAATTTGAATTATGCACATTAAATGACCAGAAACTCAACTAATGTATAAAAAAGGCCAAACTAACCAGGAATAATTCCAAAATTTAACAGGGCACTCATGTAGTTCTATGTTGCCTCTGTAAAGAAACTCAAGGGGGCAGCATATATTGTTTCGCACTCAAAGGTGACACGTTCCCTCTCAGAACCACGAGCCTTCTTGAGAGAAGCTCCGGTTTGCAAGAAGCTTATACCAACATTTGTTCCAATTCGACCAATTTTTTACCATGGCATGGTAGTACCATGACATGACACCATGCCAAGTTTCATGATTTTCAGGCGTGTTTTGGATTTACATGAATTTTAAAACCAAGTTTCTCAATTTTCTCAGACGAGTCACGATGCCAAGATGTTTGAATTTCATTCCCATTTCTTGCATGGGACCTAGAAATTCACCCAAGGACACACATGTCATTTTTCAACCAACTTTGGTGTACCGAAGCATGTGCTGCAGTTCAAATTTGGATTATGCACATTAAATGTCCAAAAACTCAATTAATGTTTCAAAAAGGCCAAATGAACCCGGAATAATTCCAAAATTTAATAGGGCACTCATATAGTTCTATGTTTCCTCTGTAAAGAAAATCAGGGGAGGCAACGTATATCATTTCGCACACAAAGGTGACATGTTCCCTCTCGGAACCACGAGGCTTGTTGAGAGAATCTCCGGTTTTGCAAGAAGCTTATACCAAAACTTTTCCCAATTCAGCCAAAAAATATACATATGAAAACAGGGTTTAGATTATCCCGAACATCTCGCTACCTAGACCAATGTACTCTGATTTGAATTCAACATAAAATGGATACAAATATTTGAATTTGAGATCGTATGGTACATGTAGTTCCTAGTGAAATATGATTACTTTTATATGCATGTCTTTTGTTATCAAGATAATATTTAAATTATTGTATAACTTGACAACAATCGTATTCAAATAAGAAAAATTGATTCAAATTTACTCCATATGGTAGACGACAATATATATGTTCATAGGGTGGAGTAAAATGTTCATATATGATGGAAGATCAAAATGTAAGACTACATCCATTATAAACCTAACGATATATTAGAATTCAACATAACGCGGATTCAAAAATTGAAATTCGAGATCCTGGCATTTGTAATCATATAAAAAGGGACATGACTCTTTATTTTGGTGGGAATTGATTTGTTTTTTGTTGTTGTTGAGGGAAGTGCGAATCGATTTGCTACTGTACAGGGTAATCTTGTTCTCCTGATTTTTTAAACATTTTTCTTGTAGTTTTTTCAATGACATCTATAGCAATATAGTAAAAGGGGAGATGACTCTCTTGTGTCTTGTATGAATTGTTTTTTTGTACACGTTAAGTTTGTTCAGCCGAACAAGGAATCCACGCCTTGTTATCCTGAAATTTTCAAGCTCGAATATCTTTTGTCTCATCTGCTTTGAAACTCCCGCATCTTCAACCCGCGCCGCGCCTTGTTATCCCAAAATTTTGACCCGTGCGAAAACTCCCTCCTCATCCGAAATCGGTCCCGCAGCCCAAACAAGCGAAATCCACCTTCTACCCCTCAGCCGGAAATGCCAGCTCGACATCGTGGTGTCAAAACCGATGGGGGTACGCTGGTAACTTACCCTACATTTCAGACAAGCGCGTCCCTAAGCCAGGGCTCCCCCTACCTTCCCCTTCGCCCCC
This sequence comes from Triticum monococcum, assembly GCA_034509565.1. Classification (NCBI taxonomy): domain Eukaryota; kingdom Viridiplantae; phylum Streptophyta; class Magnoliopsida; order Poales; family Poaceae; genus Triticum; species Triticum monococcum. The sequence goes on along the minus strand of CM067845.1, from coordinate 85,840,308 downwards.
CCCCCATTCGTACACCGAGGCCGCCAAAACCTGCGAAACCCCATGCTCCTCCGTCGGCCTCCCGACCGCTGCCCAGCCGGAGACTCTTCCCCGACAACGTCATCCACCGCAACATCTCACCGTCCCTCATCAACCGCACCAGATGAGGATCCGTCGTCGATCTCATCATCCCGCCGGATCAGCTGCCCTGTCCTCCACCTCCAAGGAGCTGCCCCGACGTTCGCCTCGTCTATCGCGCCACCAAGGAGGTTCTGCACTCACCGCTGCATTTTATCTTTTATTCAATCTCACGGGGCTACTCGTGCTTGATACCGAGCAGCCATGGCGGGTCTCCATCGACGGCGCTATCACCGGCCACTTCATCCACGATGTCTCTCCCCCATGTCGTTGCTTCCTCGACGGCGACTTCCACACCGGCACTAACTGCAGCTGCTCTGGCTCTCGCTCGCGTTGCTGCTGCTGTTGCTGCTCCGGCTCTCGCTCGTGATGTGGCTCTTTTCTTGATGTCGGTCGCGCTGATGCACTAATCTTGCTTTTGTTTGTGCTGCTGCTCTTCTGCGCTATTGCTGTCGGTTGTGCTGTTTCTCCGCTCTTGCTCTCATTCTGCTGCTGCTCTGCTCTACCTCTCGCTCACGCTGCTGCTGCACGACCTCTGGTAGCTACAGGAGTTGCTGCTTTAGCACTCACTCGCCGTGATTTTGCACAACTTGCTCTCTGCTAGTGCGTTCCCTGCTAGAGCGTCTACTGATTTAGATCACTGCTTCTCTGCTACTAGTGCTCGAACGCCCTAAACATCTATTGCAATGCTCTGCTACTAGTTCAATCAGTTTCGACATTGAAATTCAGTTTTGACTATAAAGTTCAGTTTCTTTAGTTAAGTTCATAGTGAACAAAATTTACAGCATCTGTCGAAGCGGCCGTGGCATGGCTGATGCATTTTACATCAAGCACTTTTTGGTGCTGTATTTTACATCATCTATTGCAGATGATATTAGAGTCCCACTTCAGATTAGCGTTGTCTTCTTGTCTTACTTCAGCCTCGCTGTCGTACACCTCATCGGAGCTACTCCAACGAGGGAACCATCCATCACAGCGGAGCAGTACCCTCGGCGCCGTTTCTAGAGGCCTTAGATCTTCTTCCCCGCCTTCCACAGTCACACCAGCTGTTGGGGAACGTAGCAGAAATTCAAAATTTTCCTATGTGTGACCAAGTTCTATCTATGGAGAGACTAGCAACGAGGGGAAGGAGAGTGCATCTACATACCCTTGTAGATCGCTAAGCGGAAGCGTTCAAGAGAACGGGGTTGATGGAGTCGTACTCGTCGTGATCCAAATCACCGATGATACTAGTGCCGAACGGACGGCACCTCCGCGTTCAACACACGTACAACCCGGTGACGTCTCCTACGCCTTGATCCGGCAAGGGGAGAGGGAGAGGTTGAGGAAGACTCCATCCAGCAGCAGCACAACGGCGTGGTGGTGGTGGAGGAGCATGGCAATCCTGCAGGGCTTCGCCAAGCACCATGGGAGAGGAGGAGATGTTGGAGAGGGAGAAGGAGGCAACCCAAAGCATATCTCAAGAGCCCTCCTTCCCCCACTATATATAGGAGGGCCAAGGGAAGGCGGGCTCCAGCCTAGGATATCCAATCTCCTAGGGGCAGCGGCCAAGGGAGGTTTCCCTCCCCCCCCCCCAAGGCACCTAGGGGGTGCCTTCCACCAGTAGGACTCTTCCTTTAGGGTTTCCCTAGGCGCATGGGCCTCTTAGGGCTGGTGCCCTTGGCCCATGTAGGCCAAGGAGGACTCCCCACAGCCCATGTGGCCCTTCAGGGCTGGTGGCCCCACTTGGTGGACCCTCGGGACCCTCCCGGTGGTCCCGGTACATTACCGATAAACCCCGGGACTTTTCCGGTGACCAAAACAGGACTTCCCATATATAAATCTTTACCTCCGGACCATTCCGGAACTCCTCGTGACGTCCGAGATCTCATCTGGGACTCCGAACAACATTCGGTAACCACATACAAACTTCCTTTATAACCCTAGCGTCATCGAACCTTAAGTGTGTAGACCCTACGGGTTCGGGAGACATGCAGACATGACCGAGACGTTCTCCGGTCAATAACCAACAGCGGGATCTGAATACCCATGTTGGCTCCCACATGTTCCACGATGATCTCATCGGATGAACCACGATGTCAAGGACTTAATCAATCCCGTATACAATTCCCTTTGTCTATCGGTACGATACTTGCCCGAGATTCGATCATCGGTATCCCGATACCTTGTTCAATATCGTTACCGGCAAGTCTCTTTACTCATTCCGTAACACATCATCCCATGATCAACTCCTTGATCACATTGTGCACATTATGATGATGTCCTACCGAGTGGGCCCAGAGATACCTCTCCGTCACACGGAGTGACAAATCCCAGTCTCGATTCGTGCCAACCCAACAGACACTTTCGGAGATACCTGTAGTGTACCTTTATAGCCACCCAGTTACGTTGTGACGTTTGGCACACCCAAAGTATTCCTACGGTATCCGGGAGTTGCACAATCTCATGGTCTAAGGAAATGATACTTGACATTAGAAAAGCTTTAGCATACGAACTACACGATCTTTGTGCTAGGCTTAGGATTGGGTCTTGTCCATCACATCATTCTCCTAATGATGTGATCCCGTTATCAACGACATCCAATGTCCATGGTCAGGAAACCGTAACCATCTATTAATCAACGAGCTAGTCAACTAGAGGCTTACTAGGGACATGGTGTTGTCTATGTATCCACACATGTATCTGAGTTTCCTATCAATACAATTCTAGCATGGATAATAAACGATTATCATGAACAAGGAAATATAATAATAATCAATTTATTATTGCCTCTAGGGCATATTTCCAACAGTCTCCCACTTGCACTAGAGTCAATAATCTAGTTCACATCGCCATGTGATTAACACTCACAAGTCACATCGCCATGTGACTAACACCCAAGAGTTTACTAGAGTCAGTAGTCTAGTTCACATCACTATGTGATTAACACTCTATGAGTTCTAGGTTTGATCATGTTGCTTGTGAGAGAGGTTTTAGTCAATGGGTCTGCAACATTCAGATCCGTATGTACTTCGCACATTTCTATGTCATCTTGTAGATGCAACTACTACGCTACATTTGGAGCCATTTCAAATAACTGTTCTACTTGGAGCTATTCCAAATTGTTGCTCCATTATATGTATCCGGTATCTCTACTCAGAGCTATCCGGATAGGTGTTAAGCTTGCATCGACATAACTCTTTACGACGAACTCTTTTACCACCTCCATAATCGAGAAAATTCCTTAGTCCACTAGTTACTAAGGATAACTTTGACCGTTGTCCTGTGATCCATTCTTGGATCACTCTTGTACCCCTTGACTGACTAAGGCAAGGCACACTTTAGGTGCGGTACACAGCATAGCATACTGTAGAGCCTACATCTTAAGCATAGGGGACGACCTTCGTCCTTTCTCTCTATTCTGCCATGGTCGAGCTTTAAGTCTTAACTTCATACCTTACAACTCAGGCAAGAACTCCTTCTTTGACTGATCCATCTTGAACACCTTCAAGATCATGTCAAGGTATGTGCTCATTTGAAAGTACCATTAAGTGTTTTGATCTATCCTTATAGATCTTGATGCTCAATGTTCAAGTAGCTTAATCTAGGATTTCCATTGAAAAACACTTTCCAAATAACCCTATATGCTTTCTAGAAATTCTACGTCACTTCTGATCAACAATATGTCAACAACATATACTCATCAGAAATTCTATAGTGCTCCCACTCACTTCTTTGGAAATACAAGTTTCTAACAAACTTTGTATAAACCCATAAACTTTGATCATTATCAAAGCATACATTCCAACTCCGAGATGCTCACTCCAGTCCTTAGAAGGATTGTTGGAGCTTTGTATACTTATTAGCATCTTTCAGGATTGACAAAACCTTCCGGTTGTATCACATACAACCTTTCCTCAAGAAAATCGTTGAGGAAACAATGTTTTTGACATCCTATCTGCAAGATTTCATAAATAATGCAGTAATTGCTAATATAATTCCAACAGACTCTTAGCATCGCTATGAGTGAGAAAGTCTCATCGCAGTCAACTTCTTGAACTTGTCAGAAAACATCTTAACGACAAGTCAAGCTTTCTTAATGGTGATACTTACCATCATTGTCCGTCTTCCTTTAAAATCCATCTGTACTCAACAGCCTTACGACCATCAAGTAGTTCTTCCAAAGTCTACACTTTGTTTTCATACATGGATCCTCTCTCGGATTTTATGGCCTCGAGCCATTTATCGGAATCCGGGCCCACCATCGCTTCTCCATAGCTTGTAGGTTCCTTGTTGTCTAGCAACATGACTTCCAAGACAGGATTATGTACCACTCTGAAGTAGTACGCATCCTTGTCATCCCACGAGGTTTGGTAGTGACTTGATCCGAAGTTTCATGATCACCATCATAAGCTTCCAATTCAATTGGTGTAGACGCCACAGGAACAACTCCCTGTGCCCTGCCACACACTAGTTGAAGAGACGGTTCAATAACCTCATCAAGTCTCCACCATCCTCCCACTCAATTCTTTCGAGAGAAACTTTTCCTCGAGAAAGGACCCGATTCTAGAAACAATCCCTTATTGCTTTCGGATCTGAGACAGGAGGTATACCCAACTATTTTGGGTGTCCTATGAAGATGCATTTATCCGCTTTGGGTTCGAGCTTATCAGCCTGAAACTTTTTCACATAAGCGTCGCAGCCCCAAACTTTTAAGAAATGACAGCTTAGGTTTCTCTAAACCTTAGTTCATACGGTGTCATCTCATCGGAATTATGAGGTGCCCTATTTAAAGTGAATGTGGTTGTCTCTAATGCCTAACCCATAAACTATCGTGGTAATTCGATAAGAGACATCATGGTATGCATCATATCCAATAGGATGCAGTTATGATGTTCGGACACACCATCACACTATGGTGTTCTAGGCTGTATCAGTTGTGAAACAATTTCCACAATGTCTTAATTCTGTGCCAAACTCGTAATTAAGATATTCATCTCTATGATCATATCATAGATCTTTTATCCTCTTGTCACGACGATCTTTCAACTTCACCCTGAAATTACTTGAACCTTTCAATAATTCAGACTCGTGATTCATCAAGTAAATATACTCAACATCTACTCAAATCATCTGTGAAGTAAGAACATAATGATATCCACTACACGCCTCAGCACTCATTGGACTGCACACATCAAAAATGTATTACTTCCAACAAGTTGCTTTCTAGTTCCATTTTACTGAAACCGAGGCTTTAAGTCATCTTGCCCATGTGGTATGATTTGCATGTCTCAAGTGATTCAAAATCAAGTGAGTCCAAATGGTCCATTTGCATGGAGTTTCTTCATGCATATACACCAATAGACATGGTTCGCATGCCTCAAACTTTTCAAAAACAAGTGAGTCCAAAGATCCATCATCATGGAGCTTCTTCATGCGTTTAATACCGATATGACTTAAGTGGCAGTGCCACAAGTAGGTGGTACTATCATTACTATCTTATATCTTTTGGCATGAACATGTGTGTCATTACGATCGAGATTCAATAAACCATTCATTTTAGGTGCAAGACCATTGAAGGTATTATTCAAATAAACAGAGTAACCATTATTCTCCTTAAATGAATAACCGTATCGCGATAGACATAATCCAATCATGTCTATGCTCAACGCAAACACCAATCTCGATGGTAGAGGGAGCGTGCGATGCTTGATCATATCAACATTGGAAACACTTCCAACACATATCGTCATCTCATCTTTAGCTAGTCTCCGTTTATTCCGTAGCTTTTATTTCGAGTTACTAACACTTAGCAACCGAACCGGTATCTAATACCCTGGTGCTACTAGGAGTACTAGCAAAGTACACATCAACACAATGTATATCCAATATACTTCTATCGACCTTGCCAGCCTTCTAATCTACCAAGTATCTAGGGTAATTCTGCTCCAGTGGTTGTTCCCTTTATTATAGAAGCACTTAGTCTCGGGTTTGGGTTCAACCTTGGGTTTCTTCACTAGAGCAGCAGCTGATTTGCCGTTTCATGAAGCATCCCTTTTTGCCCTTGCCCTTCTTGAAACTAGTGGTTTCACCAACCATCAACAATTGATGCTCCTTCTTGATTTCTACTTTTGTGGTGTCAAACATCGCGAATATCTCAAGGATCATCATATATGTCCCCGATACATTATATTTCATCACGAAGCTCTAGCAGCTTGGTGGTAATGACTTCGGAGAAACATCATTATCTCGTCTGGAAGATCAACTCCCACTCGATTCAAATGATTGTTGTACTCAGACAATCTGAGCACAAGCTCAACAATTGAGCTTTTCTCCCTTAGTTTGTAGGCTAAGAAAATCGTCGGAGGTCTTATACCTCTTGACGTGGGCATGAGCCTGAAATCCCAATTTCAGCCCTCGAAACATCTCATATGTTTCGCGACGTTTCAAAACATCTTCGGTGCCTCAATTCTAAACCGTTTAATTGAACTATCACGTAGTTATCAACATGTGTATGTCAGATGTTCGCAACATCCACAGACAACGTTCGAGGTTCAGCACACTGAGCGGTGCATTAAGGACATAAGCCTTCTGTGAAGCAATGAGGACAATCCTCAGTTTATGGACCTAGTCCGCATAATTGCTGCTATCAACTTTCAACTAAATTTTCTCTAGGAACATAACTAAACAGTAGAAATGAAGCGCGAGCTACGACATAATTTGCAAAGACCTTTTGACTATGTTCAGGATAATTAAGTTCATCTTATGAACTCCCACTCAGATAGACATCCCTCTAGTCATCTAAGTGATTACATGATCCGAGTCAACTAGGCCGTGTCCGATCATCACGTGAGACGGACTAGTCATCATCGGTGAACATCTTCATGTTGATCATATCTACCATACGATTCATGCTCGACCTTTCGGTCTCTTGTGTTCCGAGGCCATGTCTGTACATGCTAGGCTCTTCTAGTTAACCCTAAGTGTTTTGCATGTGTAAAACTGTCTTACACCCGTTGTATGTGAACGTAAGGATCTATCACACCCGATCATCACGTGGTGCTTCGAAACGACGAACTTTAGCAACGGTGCACAGTTAGGGGAGAACACATTCTTGAAATTGTTTATGAGGGATCATCTTATTTACTACCGTCGTTCTAAGTAAACAAGATGCAAAACCATGATAAACATCACATGCAATCAAATAGTGACATGGTATGGCCAATATCATATTGCTCCTTTTGATCTCCATCTTCGGGGCTCCATGATCATCATCGTCACCGGCATGACACCATGATCTCCATCATCATCATCTCCATCATCGTGTCTTCTTGAAGTTGTCACGTCATCTATTACTTCTACTACTATGGCTAACGCTTTAGCAATAAAGTAAAGTAATTACATGACGTTTATGTTGACACGCAGGTCATAAATAAATTAAGACAACTCCTATGGCTCCTGTCGGTTGTCATACTCATCGACATGCAAGTCGTGATTCCTATTACAAGAACATGATCAATCTCATACATCACATATATCATTCATCACATCCTTTGGCCATATCACATCACATAGCATACCCTGCAAAAACAAGTTAGACGTCCTCTAATTGTTGTTTGCATGTTTTACGTGGCTGCTATGGGTTTCTAGCAAGAACGTTTCTTACCTACGCAAAAACCACAACGTGATATGCCAATTGCTATTTACCCTTCATAAGGACCATTTTCATCGAATCCGATCCGACTAAAGTGGGAGAGACAGACACCCGCCAGCCACCTTATGCATCTAGTGCATGTTTGTCGGTGGAACCGGTCTCACGTAAGAGTACGTGTAAGGTTGGTCCGGGCCGCTTCATCCCACAATACCATCGAAACAAGATTGGACTAGTAACGGCAAGCATATTGAACAAAATCAACGCCCACAACTACTTTGTGTTCTACTCGTGCATAGAATCTACGCAATAGACCTAGCTCATGATGCCACTGTTGGGGAACGTAGCAGAAATTCAAAAATTTCCTACGTGTCACCAAGATCTATCTATGGAGAGACTAGCAACGAGGGGAAGGAGAGTGCATCTACATACCCTTGTAGATCGCTAAGCAGAAGCGTTCAAGAGAACGGGGTTGATGGAGTCGTACTCGTCGTGATCCAAATCACCGATGATCCTAGTGCCGAACGGACGGCACCTCCGCGTTCAACACATGTACAACCCGGTGACGTCTCCTACGCCTTGATCCAGCAAGGGGAGAGGGAGAGGTTGAGGAAGACTCCATCCAGCAGCAGCACAACGGCGTGGTGGTGGTGGAGGAGCATGGCAATCCTGCAGGGCTTCGCCAAGCACCATGGGAGAGGAGGAGATGTTGGAGAGGGAGAAGGAGGCAACCCAAAGCATACCTCAAGAGCCCTCCTTCCCCCACTATATATAGGAGGGCCAAGGGAAGGGGGCACCGGCCTAGGAGATCCAATCTCCTAGGGGCGGCGGCCAAGGGAGGTTTCCCTCCCCCCCCCCCCCCCAAGGCACCTAGGGGGTGCCTTCCACCAGTAGGACTCTTCCTTTAGGGTTTCCCTAGGCGCATGGGCCTCTTAGGGCTGGTGCCCTTGGCCCATGTAGGCCAAGGAGGACTCCCCACAGCCCATGTGGCCCTTCGGGGCTGGTGGCCCCACTTGGTGGACCCCGGGGACCCTCCCGGTGGTCCCGGTACGTTACCGATAAACCCGGGAACTTTTCCGGTGACCAAAACAGGACTTCCCATATATAAATCTTTACCTCCGGACCATTCCGGAACTCCTCGTGACGTCCGGGATCTCATCCGGGACTCCAAACAACATTCGATAACCACATACAAACTTCCTTTATAACCCTAGCATCATCGAACCTTAAGTGTGTAGACCCTACGGGTTCGGGAGACATGCAGACATGACCGAGACGTTCTCCGGTCAATAACCAACAGCGGGATCTGAATACCCATGTTGGCTCCCACATGTTACACGATGATCTCATCAGATGAACCACGATGTCAAGGACTTAATCAATCCCGTATACAATTCCCTTTGTCTATCGGTACGATACTTGCCCGAGATTCGATCATCGGTATCCCGATACCTTGTTCAATCTCGTTACCGGCAAGTCTCTTTACTCATTCCGTAACACATCATCCCGTGATCAACTCCTTGATCACATTGTGCACATTATGATGATGTCCTACCGAGTGGGCCCAGAGATACCTCTCCGTCACACGGAGTGACAAATCCCAGTCTCGATTCGTGCCAACCCAACAGACACTTTCGGAGATACCTGTAGTGTACCTTTATAGCCACCTAGTTACGTTGTGACGTTTGGCACACCCAAAGTATTCCTACGGTATCCGGGAGTTGCACAATCTCATGGTCTAAGGAAATGATACTTGACATTAGAAAAGCTTTAGCATACGAACTACACGATCTTTGTGCTAGGCTTAGGATTGGGTCTTGTCCATCACATCATTCTCCTAATGATGTGATCCCGTTATCAGCGACATCCAATGTCCATGGTCAGGAAACCGTAACCATCTATTGATCAACAAGCTAGTCAGCTAGAGGCTTACTAGGGACATGGTGTTGTCTATGTATCCACACATGTATCTGAGTTTCCTATCAATACAATTCTAGCATGGATAATAAACGATTATCATGAACAAGGAAATATAATAATAATCAATTTATTATTGCCTCTAGGGCATATTTCCAACACCAGCATCACCATCCTCCGCATCCAACCCAATGATGTTGAGGTCGACAAGGCTATGCCAAATAGGTTGTACACGTGTCGCATCACTTTGTTACTCTGCATTCATGCCGATCCCTCAGGGATCCTTTGCTATGGAACTACTATGGTACTACTGTTCGTGCATTTGGTTAGAAGGAGTGGAGCAAAGAAAAACTGGAGGATTTTTTCTTTGGTGTCTCTTTCAAAGAAAGAAACATAGGAATTTTAATATCCACTTGGACGTCCTTTTCAAATTGATATGCATGAAGAACAGGACTAATTGCATTACTGGCATAATATGATTCTTATTTTTTCATTTTCACGCGGTTTGACTTTAATTTGACCATGTTTCTCCATTCCTATGTTCTTCCAATTCATGTGAACCAAACACCCAGGTTGACAGAAATCCTATGTTTCCAAATGCTCTGTTTTGCACGTGCATTCCTATCCTATTCCTGTGTTTTCCGGTCCCTGCGTTTATAGGATCCCCCAATTCTAAGGAGCCCTTGCAGATTTACTTCATTTTCAGATAGGCGTCAAAGAAAACTCTGTCTGCTATGTCCTGCTCCTGTCGTGCCGTCATCCACCCCACCTGAGGTGCACCATCGACAGAAGCGTTCACTGTAGCAGAGATTCCCCCTACAGACTTTCTTTCGTTGCCTCAGATCATCTTCCCCGTTGCCGGCAGCCACGCCAACTACATTACCATCATCGACTGAGCAGATGAACCTGAGGACTACACAGTTCCAGAAGAGAGGTCGCGACCTTTTGTGTTTGCTTATGTTATACATCGGTTATTATACCTGCTACTTTATCGTTCAAACTTGAGTTTTAAAATGCCTGTGGGTCTCATATCGAGGCAGCAACGAATAGTATTTGTCTACTATCTGGTTCATCTGGGGTCTTCTATGTGGTTCATGTTGGGTGGGCAACAAACAGTAGATGATCCATTCTCTATCTTTTTAAAACTAAAGCTATAATCTACCTGTTATCATTAGTTTTGGATCTATCCACTCGTTTCCTACCATCAGTCTTGATTTCTGCATGAACCCCTTAGGCCTTACAAAATCTAACTATTTTTTATTATGCATGTCAGTTATTGTACACAATCGTACTACACATGTAGACAAAAAGAGAAGACCGTTGCGTGGGAATATAATGCCATGTAGACACCGCTCCATGGTGGGCGAAATGCCCCTCCCCTCCCGCCATTCCAGATTGTATTCCAGAGGAAGATAATTGTTCAGATGGTGATTGAGAGGGAGCCGACCACTCCTATTTACCACCTGAGGTGTTTGCTCTAACCTGGCATGCTGATGTTGGTCATATCATGCATATGGCGCCTCACATTGCTTACATTCTAAAACTTATATGTCATCAGCTTAGTTTAGATTTGCTTTGTGTGAATGCCACCTGTTTGGTTTCTATATCATACTCCCACCATTCCTAAATATTTGTCTTTTTATAGATTTCAACAAGTGACTACATACGGAGCAAAATGAGTCAACACTACAAAAAAAGACACATCCGTAACATTTTGGGGCGAATGAAAAAAAATTCTGTCATACTTATGACACTTCTATGACGATAATTGTGACAAAACCCGGTATCATCATAGATGTGGTGGGCTCATACTTCTATGACAAAAAATCATGACAGAAAATGGGCTTTTCGTCCTGGGCGGGCCGAAGACATAGCTGCATGACATTCTTTGGGCCGTCCATGACGGAAAAAACCATGGTAGAAGCGAGGGTGAGGAAAATATCGGGGTGTTCCCGGTTATGGTGGGTGGTCAGGGCCGAGCGATGAGCGTTTCTCTCATACGCGCATGCACGTGGGTGCAAGGCATTGGGCTCTAACTGAACCCGAGCGATTGCACTACAGGCTACGCGTTACTGAACCCGAGCAATCGATCGATGGCTATTAACTAAACCCGATCGAGCAATTCCTTCGCTACTGCTGCTAACTGAAGCCGATCGATGTTGCCTCTGGATGAATAGTGAGTGTTGCTAGGGGGTTTGGATGAACAGTTCCCGGTGGGGGTGGATGAATAGGACCCCATGGTGTTGCCTCTGGATGAACAGGACCCCGATCGGTCGAGCCGGTTGGGGCTGGATGAACAGGACCCCGTGGAGGGCAGGATGAACAGGACCACCCCGTGGAGGACTGGATGAACAGTAGACGGTGGAGGGCTGGATGAACAGTAGCCCATGGAGGGGTGGTTGAACAGGAGCCCTTGGAGAGGGCTGGTTGAATAGTAGCCGATGGAGTAGCGCGCGGTGGAGGGTGGATGAACAGGAGCCCGTAGATGAACAGTCGCAGGTGGAGGCTGGAGGAGGTCAATGGTGGATGAACAGCAGCCCGTGGAGGCTGGAGGGGTCGACGGTGGAGATGAACAGTATCCTGTGGAGTCACGTTTTGCGGTATGCCACATCCCTCCCGATGAACAGGACCCCTATTTCGACCGTAGCGCTCCAACACAAGTCCGTTCCCTCCGTTTTGCGGTACGCCACACCCCTGCCGATCAACAGGACCCCCGTTTCGACCGTAGGAGGTCCGTTTCCTCCGTTTTGTGCTACACCAGACCACTCCCGATGAACAGGATCCCGTTACGACCATGGCCGATCAAACACAAGGCCGTTTCCTTCGTTCTGCGGTATGCCAAGCCTCGTTTCCATCGGCTGTTCCATCCAAGCCCTCCCGATGAACACGACGACGCATTCTGTTCCGACCCAGCCGGTTGGCTCCCCATGAACACGACGACGACGTTGTTTCTCCATTCCGATCCAGCCATGTACACGAGCCCTGGCCATACGTATGTGCGAGTAGGCATTTGAGACCCTTCCCGTATGTACGTACGTGGCCATATTTTCTTTTTTGCACACTGGCCAATTTACGTACGTGTACATGCTACGTGCGCGCCTCTACTATGACATGTGCGTGCCTCTACATCAACCAGTATGTACGTACACGTTCGCGACCAGAATGACAACACTATGTATGCTTCGACCAGGTGGGTCCCGACTATCAGGCACTTCCTTCCCTGCGAAGATGTAGCTGGTGGGTCCAAGCAGTCAGGGGAGCGAATCATTTTTTTTGCCCAGACGCACTTCCTTGCGTGCAAAGATGTAGCTGGTGGGTCCCAGCAATCAGGGGGAAATGTTTTTTTCATGAAATACGGTGGCCTGTCCGGTGGGTCCCTACTGTCAGGTGGAGGAATAATTATTTTGCGTGTAATAAGGAGGCACTTCCTTGCGGCCGTCGTGGACCTAGCTGTCAGCCTCTCCACATACAGTATTCTTCTGATGGAACTCGTTCCTTGACCACGTTGACCACGCCGCGCCGAGAGCACCAGGGCGGTGGACAATGGCGAGCGGCGAGGCCTAGGAAGGGGACGACGCAGAGCCGGGGAAGACGCGGCAGTGGAAGCCCGCGCGGAGAGGAGTACGAGGGTTCACTGGTTCGGCTATGGTGTGAGGCTGCCGTCGTCGCAGGGCCTGGCCAGCGGTGGGAATAGCAGGGGGCGATGAGGCCTCCGCAGCAACACAGTCGGCCACGGGAGGCAGGAGCATGCGGCACGACCGATGCTGCTTTGGGCGGTCGGAGCAAGAAGACCAGAGGTTGAAGAAGTACTACGACCATTGGATGGACATCATACCGTCACTGGAGCTAGAATCGTTCATATTGACTAAGTTGACAAAGCACTCTGTCCCCATCAACTTAGTAGACCCACAAGTCAGCCTCCCACCAAGGTGGGTCCCAACTAGCAAGGGGAGTATTCATTTTTTTTGTGTAATAAGGAGGCACTTCCAGTGGGTCCGAGCTGACAGCGGGGGAACATTTTTTTCATGAAATACGGTGGCCCGTATGGTGGGTCCCAGCAGTCAGGGGGCAAATGTATTTTTCACCAAATATGGTGGCCCGTCCGGTAGGTCCCTACTGTCAGGTGGAGGAATAAGAATTTTCCGTGTAATAAGGAGGCACTTCCTTGCAGCTGCCATGGACTCAGCTGTCAGCCTCTCCACGTACAGTACTCTTTCGACGAAAGTCGTTCCTTGACCACATTGACCACGCCGCACTGAGAGCACCAGGGCAGTGGACGATGGCGAGCGGCGAGGCCTAGGAAGGGGACGATGCAGAGCCGGGGAAGACACGGCAGTGGAAGCCCGCGCGGAGAGGAGTACGAGGGTTCACTGGTCTGACTACGGTGTGAGGCTACCGTCGCCGCAGAATAACAGGGGGTGTGGGCGAGTGGAGGGATAACCTTGCCAGCGGTGGGAGTAGTAGGGGCAGTGAGGCCTCCGCGGCAGCATAGCTGGCCACGGGAGGCAGGAGCATGCGGCATGACCGGCGCTGCTTTGGGCGGCTGGAGCAAGAAGACAAGATTTTGAAGAAGCACTACGGCCGTTGGATGGACATCGTACGGTCACTGCAGCTAGAATCATTCATATTGACTAAGTTGACAAAGCCCATGGTACGCATCAACTTAGTAGGCCCACAGGTCAGCTTCCGAAACGGTGCGCCCCAGATGTCAGGGGGAGGAATCATTGTTTGGGCGGGTGAAGCTATAATATCCAAGATTGAAGAAGAAGCACAGCATCCGTTGGATGGACATCCAACGACCACTGCTGCTAGAACCGTGTGTTGACTATAATAAGTTGACAAAGCCTTGCATACGCGTCAACTTCTTTTTTGTAGGGGACACGTCAACTTAGTAGGCCCACAAGTGTGTGGCGGAGAACTTATAGCCCATTTGCGATTTGTAAGAATGTACAACCCATTTTTGAATTCTAATGGAATTTACTACAACCCATTTACAGTTTGTTAAAAGTACATCCCATTTTCTAGCTAGGACAACGATTAATAATTTCAACCAACCGTTAAAGAGAGGATTCAATAAAATTTCCCACATTTCGATGGGATCCGAAATATTTTTATCCCAAAATTTCTAGTCAGATTAAATATAAATTTGTATTACGTAAAAATCTAACGAAACATTGTGCGCGTGAAAATTAAAATTAAGATTTTCAAAATCCATAAATAATATTTTATAAACTAATTTCGTGCTTGGTGCATTTTTTTATATTACTGCCCAGTTTTTATAATTACATCCCATTTATTATTTTTTAAAGTTGATTTCCCTGTTAAGCATAATGCATCCCTCCAAGAAAGATTTGCAGCCCAGCGGGGCGGAGAATAATAAGTTGACCTTGCTTGGGTATTCCTCAGAAAACGTATAGTTGGGCTAGCCATTTTCATCTTGAAAAAAATTAATATCTGAGTTGGAGATCTGTCTAGGCTAGACGGGCCACAGCCCACCCAGTTAATACCCGCTCTCCTCTGAACAACAACGAAAACATCGCCAAGAAAAACTCTGCAGTGCTCACGCCTCAAAAACACAAATACTGCTCGAGCTGCTTGGTCCTAGCTGTCGGCCGCACCTTGTGCAATTCTATCGTTTATATTGACTACATAGGTTGACAATGGTGTGGGACCGTGATGTCAGGAAACCAGCAGGAAGCAAAAAAAATAGTTGTACATAATGAGGCACTTGTGTACGTACGACTATGGCCTTAGTGGGTCCCTACTGTCATCCAGTCAAAATAAAGTCATCTCCTGAATCCTCATGTTCATTGACCATGTTAACAATGCTCGGTGCCACGGCGAGCGCAACAACTTGAAGGACGATGGAGAGGGCCTCGTGGGCCCTATGGATGGTCTGATATAGCGCCCGCTGCTCATTTGGGAAGCCAGGATCATCGGACACCTATGAGCACCTTCGAGAGACTGAGACGGCATGAAACGGTATGGCCGCGCTTGGGAGCGCTGGTTTATTTCATACCTGTATTAAGATACAAGTGTAATTTACTCGTCATCGGAAAGAACGCGTAAAATACATGCGTAATGAAACCGAGGGCCCGAGGTCTGTAAGTAAAAGTGGCGGGTTATGCATGTAATTTGAGTGACCGGTGTATATTTTATGAGTCGAAATCGACCAAACAAGCGCTTCGCCCGAGACCATCTACTTTTATTTACAAGCATCAGTTTTACAAGCGGTTTTGGTTGGAAAACGACGATCCAATCATGGCCTAAGATGATGAGTTGGTCGGAAGATCATATGGTTTCACATCTAACCTACCCGACTTGTCGTATAGGCTATGAATGAAACATAAGACGATGAACTTCTTAAGCACGGAAACAACAAAAGAGGATGATCTTCCTAACAAGCAAATCACTGGCATTAGATCGACATGCAAAACTATATGAAGCATTATTCTCAGGAGGCACGGTGAACAGCTCGTGATATCGCATGCCACAACATTCCAAGCTCAACTTTGCAATCAAACACAAGGCCTGGCATTACATAGACAATATTAAGAACAAACTCTTAAAATATCATACATAAGTCAACATTCATGTGACTATGCATCTCAGCAGAGTAAATATTTACTTCTGAACTGAAGACAGGAATAGGAAAAACGATCGACATTGCTCACAGCAAAGGGCGTCCCACTCAAAAATATCAAATGCATGTCTTCTGGCTAACATCAATGAGCAAAAATTGACAAGGTTTTCCAATTCCAATATATTAAACTAATGTCAACTTTGAAAAGCTTTTCCCATTCAAAATATGCAATGCCTATGATTGTGGAACGGGCAGGGTTTGTCATCAGTTTGTCATCTGATAGTCCGGTGGCTCAAGGTGACGACAAATGATTAGAGAACCATTTGATGTATCGTGCATGATGTGAAGTATTATGGAGGACACGAACCATCTGAACATTTTGTGCAGTTTCACTAAAATCAAGCTGAGCATCCATGTGGATTTCGTATTTATATGCTGCCAAAAAACAAAAGACACATCAGCACACACATGAATATTGGCCCTAGTGTCAACCCACCAATTAGTGGACTAACAAACTGAAAGTACGGTAAACAGATTACCATACCCAGATGCCCCATCATTGTTTCTTAGAGTGACATTGACAGACTTGGAGTCCTGTCCTGGCTTCTTGGTACTTGTTTGGGCACTTGTTTGCCCAGTGTTCCTCCGAACCACAAGTAAAACATCCATCTCTCCTTTTTAGTCCACACCATTTTTTTAATCAAAGTTAATAGCTGGACAAATAAAATTACAGGGGAGCTGGAGACGAAGTTGTGAGAAGGCTTAGAAATCAATACAAAACTTATGCTCTTAGTACCAACGTCGATCCTTCTTCGAGGAAACATTTGGTTCATAGCCAATTGTGTGATAAAATTGCACCAACGTGAAAGACGATTGCGTCTCCAATGCAACAAAGGTGAACTGACGAAGGATATCATCTTTGTGGATAACAAGCAAAGAGCTCTGATGGAAGACAACTTGTTTTTCATTCAAAATCGATCAGCTTCACCAGCCGACGCAACCATGAGGCGCAACCATGAGCATCGATAGGTCATCATGGTGATGCATCATCCTTTTGGCATCAAGTTTGGATGAGGCACCTATGAAGTTTGACAAATCCTCACTGTGGTCTGTTTCTTCTCAGTAGTCAATCTCGAGGAAGGAAGAACCACGTGGCAGAGGACAGTGAGGCGGAACAACAATGGCCATCCAATTTTGTGCAGTTCCACTAAAATTGAGGAAGACATGCCCGGGTATGGAGATACGCATCATTGTTTCCAAAACTATAAAAAAAGGGATATAGTGTTGTTACTTTGTTTTACAAGATTAACAACGACATCTCAATTGTCAATAAGAATTATGAAAAGTACACCAATAAATGGAAGCATCATGATTATCTTGATGGGAACTAAACCAGGATACCCGAAAAAAAAACATTTCTTCATTTAACCAGTGATAGTATTAGATTTGCAGCAGCAATAGGAGCATATGGACAATTACCTCACAACCACCATGTACTTTTTTGTCGAAACAACATGTATACCTCCACCGAGGCATAAATCAGGACAACTTTTTGAGTGGCATTTCCTCTATAATAGTAGGTGATGTTGGACCAGCCGGCGAACCCTAGCTACTATACATGGGGAGCTGGGGAGTAGTCGCATAGAAGAAAACCCGCATGCAGAGACCTGGGGAGCTGGACCAGTACAAGAAGTTATACCTCAGGTGGGCGAGATGTCGTTTAGGCGGGCCGGCAGGATCTTCCCACACGACGGCAGTGAACAAGGGCGCGGAGGACCTTTGTCCGCGCCAGCGCCGGCTTTGAGAGGACGGTGCGCATCGGCTTCCGCCATCAGCGACGGCGACAATGTTAACGCTGCACCTCCTCACCTCCCGCAGCGGACGGGATTCGGCTGGATCTGTGACCACCGGTGAGGAGAGAGATAGTGTGGACATTGTCATCTTGGTTTTATATGGAGAGGGTGAGAGAGCGAGACGCGAGAAACTCTATCAAACAAGAGGCTATAATGGAGTAAAACAATCTCTCCATAGCAGTGATTTTAAATAGAATACACGCATTCCTGGAAAAAAGAAACGAAAACTGGCGGACAATTTTTTAACATACCAAGAAAGAAAACTCGATCAAAAACACGCCCCCACTTCCAGGTCGCGAGAGTCCTCACGCACACACACATAGACATAGACATGCATATCCGTGTTTACGTAAAATTCCATTTCCATCTCCATCTCCAATCATATTTGTCCAACTCGCACATTATTTACATTGTTAATTATATATGCGGCAATATTAACGTACAACATCTCTTGTTTGCGGGTGTCCGGACCGCTGCCACGGACGCTCCTGACCGACCCGAAACCTCTTCATCACCCGTGCGTGCTTCCCGCCCAAAACGGTCAGTGCCGCATTCATGCCGGCCAGAGCGGACGCGACCTCTCACTGGCGCCGGCATTGAAGCGGCGCGTCGGCCGAGAGAGCATCGCCCGCGCCACTTCCTGGTGCACGCGACTGCTCCGCGTTCAAAGGTCGCAATAGCCGGCCACAACATGCATGTAAAAAGTTCTTGGGAGTCCGTGCTACAGCTAGCTGTCTGTAACACCCTCGATGCGACTATAACTCCCACGTGTCGAGGCACGACTTAGAGGCATAATCGCATTGAAGGCATATGTCGCAAGTGAGGTAATCTTCACACAACCCATGTAATATAATAAGGGATAAGAGGTATGTAGTTGGCTTACAATCGCCACTTCACCCAAATACATGAATAAACATTACATCAATCAAAAGCACTCATGGTCCGACTACGGAACCAAAATAAAAGAAGAACCCCAAATGCGACAAAGGTCCCCGATCGACCCCAACTGGGCTCCACTACTGATCAACTAGAACGAAACAACATAAAGGACAAGATCTTCATTGAGCTCCTCCTGAGCTGGGTTGCGTCATCTGCACGGACTCATCGGCACCTGCAAGCTGGTTTTGGAAGTATCTGTGAGCCACAGGGACTCAGCAATCTCGCACCCTCGCGATCAAGACTATTTAAGCTTATGGGTAAGGTAAAGGTATGAGGTGGAGCTGCAGCAAGCGACTAGCATATATGGTGGCTAACATACGCAAATGAGAGCGAGAAGAAAAGTCAAAGCACGTTCGATAAAAGTATGATCAAGAATTGATCCTGGACTACCTACGTCAAGCACAACTCCAACAACCGTGTTCACTTCCCGGACTCCGCCGGAAAGAGACCATCACGGTTACACACGCTGTTGATTCATTTTAATTAAGGTCAACTTCAGGTTTTCTACAACCGGACGTTAACAAATTCCCATCTGCCCATAACCACGGGCACGGCTTTCGAAAGTTCAAATCCCTGCAGGGGTGTCCCAACTTAGCCCATCACAAGCTCTCACAGTCAACGAAGGAATAGACCTCCACCCGAGACATTCCGATCAGACTTGGTATCCCAGTACAACAAGACATTTCGACAAGGTAAAACTAAACCAGCAACACCGCCCGAATGTGCCGACAAATTGTGACGCCCGGATAATCAAGCTACAGTAAACCTCTGCTAATGATGCCACGTCACCCCGATTACTGTTGCTAATCTCGCGTTAGGTCGAAACCAGTTCGAATTCAAATTCAAAATCAAGCAAACGATAAAAGTTTTCAAATATTAAAACTAAAATGTTCGGAGTGAGCCAAATAATGCATAGGTAATTATGGTGGAGAAACCACACTTTTATAAAATGTTTAAATACTCTTAAATGAATAAAAGAGTAGCAGAAACAATTATTTTAATGCTTTAACAATAATAAACATTTTCAAAACTAAATTGTTATAAGTATTAAACTATTGTGGTAGTGGCATAATTTGTAAAATCCTATTTAGGTGCCACTTTGGTAAATTATTAAAACTAAAGTAAAAGGAAACTAAAAGAAAGCAAACTATATAAAAAAACAAAAAACAAAACTAAGACAAAAAAAGAAAAGGAGAAAACCCCCCTTGCCCCCTGGGCTTTGGCCCAGCAGGCCACAAGCCCCCCCCCCCCCCACTGGGCCCCTTGGCCCAGTCGGCTCAGCCGACCACGCCGTCCCAGCCGGCCCACCCCGCACCTCCCCAGGCCTATTAGGCCACCCCACCCCCCCCCACTAACCCTAACCCCCACCCAAAACCCCCACTCCCCCCCCCCCGCCGCCTCTCCTCTCCCCTTCCCGATTCGATCTGGATCGGGGACGAGCCCGCTTCCCCCCCACCTCGCGACGCCGCCGCCCCGGATCTCCCTCGCCGTTGCCTTCTCGCCCCCCCCCCTCTCTCCCTCGCGCGACGCCCGCCTTGGGCCGCCCCGACTTCACCGGTGCCCTCAACACCGCCCGCCGCTCGCCGTCTCTGGAGCCAGCTCAACGTCGTCGCCACCTCCCCTGCGCCGGCCGTCCCCGTCAACCTCCCCGAGCACCGCTGCATAGACCCCACGGCCCCGTGGTGAGGCCCGGCATCTCCTCCTTCTCTCCTGCTCCGGCCATGGCCTCGCTCACCGACGCCTGCACGCGCGCCGGCCGCCCTGGCCGCGCCTGCGCCCCCTGCCTGCGCCTGCGCCCCACCTCATTCGGACGCGCCCGCTCGGCCCCCTCCGCGTCCGCTTCGCCGGGCAGCCCTGCTGCTGCTGCCTCGCTGCGTGCGCCACGCATCCGCGCCGTTCCGCCGCTGCATCGCCGTGCGGCCCCGCAACGACCCGTAGCACCACCACGCGCGCACCACCCCACGCGTCGCGCCTGGGCCGGCACCCCGCTGGCGCCCCGTGACGCGCCTCACATTGGTGAGCTCGCCCCGGCTCCCCTGCAGTTACTCCGACCACTGCCTTCGTTCACCGGCGCTGCTGCTCCTCGCCCGCGGCCCCTTGCTCGCCGGCCGGCGCGCACCCAACCCTACGGTGGTCGTTGCCGCGGCCCTGGGCGTGTGCCCGTGTGGCCTTGGCAGCGCACACGCCCAGCGCCTGCTTACCCGTGCGCCTGTTAGGCCCCCTGGGCATATGACCTGGGGGGACCCACCCTGAGAACGTTTTTTTAAGAAGAAAAGAATTAAAAAAATATAATAATAATAAAATAATTAATTAATTAATTAAGGAATTAATTAAGTTAATTAATTATAATTAGATTAACCTAATCACTAATTAACCTAATTAACTGTTAGTTAATTAAAACAGAGTATGACGAACGGGACCCACCTGTCAGGTTGACCAAGTCAACTACTAACGTCATGCTGACGTCATGATGACGTCAGCAGACACTATTCTGGATAATGTTGATTAAATTAATTAAATAAATCCTAAAAATGATTTAAATCTTTTAAAATTAATAAAAAAATAAACCGTAGCTCGGATGAAAAAACTTTTACATGAAAGTTGCTCAGAATGACGAGACGAACCCGGATACGCAGCCCGTTCATCCGCCACGCATCCCTAGCATAGCAAACACGCAACTTTTCCCCTCCGGCTCCTCTGCCCGAAAACGCGAAACACCGGGGATACTTTCCCGGATGTTTCCCCCCTTCACCGGTATCATCACGTACCGTGTTAGGGCACCTCTAACGCCGTTACTTGTCATGTCATGCATCACTATGCATCTGCTTGCTTAAATATTTATTGTTTCTTCCCCCTCTTCTCTCAATAGACACTGAGACCGACGCCGCTGCTACCCAGTACGACTACGGAGTTGACGACCCCTCTCTCTTGCCAGAGCAACCCGGCAAGCCCCCCCCCCCCTTGATCACCAGATATCGCCTACTTTCCTCTATACTGCTTGCATTAGAGTAGTGTAGCATGTTACTGCTTTCCGTTCATCCTATCTTGATGCATAGCCTGTCCTTGCTACTACTGTTGTTACCTTTACCTGCAAACCTAATGCTTAGTATAGGATGCTAGTTTATCATCAGTGGCCCTACATTCTTGTCCGTCTGCCATGCTATTCTATCGGGCCGTGATCACTCGGGAGGTGATCACGGGTATGTACTATATACTTTATACATGATACATGTGGTGACTAAAGACGGGATGGCTCGTAGGAGCACCCGCGAGTGGATCTTTGAGGCGGAGCGACAGGGCAGGTTCCGACCACCTAGGAGAGAGGTGGGCCTGGCCCTGGTCGGTGTTCGTGGATACTTAACACGCTTAACGAGATCTGGGTATTTGATCTGAGTCTGGCCATTTGGTCTATACGCACTAACCATCTACGCGGGAGTAGTTATGGGTATCCCGGCGTTGTGGTATCAGCCGAAGCCTTCGTGACGTCAGCGACTGAGTGGCGCGCGCCGGATTGGACTGGAACGCCACTAGGCTAGGTCTGCTTCCGGCCGCGTACGCAACGTGCAGGTGTGCAAAGGGCGATGGGCCCAGACCCCTGTGCCATAGGATTTAGACCGGCGTGCTGACCTCTCTGTTGTGCCTAGGTAGGGCTGCGACGTGTTGATCTTCCGAGGCCGGGCATGACCCAGAAAAGTGTGTCCGGCCAAATGGGATCGAGCGTGTTGGGGTATGTGGTGCACCCCTGCAGGGAAGTTAATCCATTCGAATAGCCGTGTCCCTCGGTAAAAGGACGACCCGGAGTTGTACCTTGACCTTATGACAACTAGAACCGGATACTTAATAAAACACACCCTTCCAAGTGCCAGATACAACCGATGATCGCTCTCTCACAGGGCGACGAGGGGAGGATCATCGGTTAGGATTATGCTATGCGATGCTACTTGGAGGACTTCAGTCTACTCTCTTCTACATGCTGCAAGACGGAGGCTGCCAGAAGCGTAGTCTTCAACAGGATTAGCTATCCCCCTCTTATTCTGGCTTTCTGCAGTTCAGTCCACCGATATGGCCCTTTACACATTTACCCATGCATTTGTAGTGTAGCTCCTTGCTTGCGAGTACTTTGGATGAGTACTCACGGTTGCTTTCTCCCTCTTTTCCCCTATCCCTTCTACCTGGTTGTCGCAACCAGAGGTTGGAGCCCAGGATCCAGACGCCACCGTCGA
This sequence comes from Triticum monococcum, assembly GCA_034509565.1. Taxonomy (NCBI): domain Eukaryota; kingdom Viridiplantae; phylum Streptophyta; class Magnoliopsida; order Poales; family Poaceae; genus Triticum; species Triticum monococcum. The sequence goes on along the minus strand of CM067845.1, from coordinate 85,817,046 downwards.
CGACGACTCCTCCTACACCGGAGGTGCCTACTACTACGTGCTGCCCGCCGACGACGACCAGGAGTAGCTTAGGAGGATCCCAGGCAGGAGGCCTGCGCCTCTTTCGATCTGTATCCCAGTTTGTGCTAGCCTTCTTAAGGCAAACTTGTTTAACTTATGTCTGTACTCAGATATTGTTGCTTCCGCTGACTCGTCTATGATCGAGCTCTTGTATTCGAGCCTTCGAGGCCCCCTGGCTTGTAATATGATGCTTGTATGACTTATTTTATTTGTAGAGTTGTGTTGTGATATCTTCCCGTGAGTCCCTGATCTTGATCGTACACGTTTGCGTGTATGATTAGTGTACGATTAAATCGGGGGCGTTACAAGTTGGTATTAGAGCCAACTGCCTGTAGGAATCCCCTTCCACACTCCTTGGCCGAAGTCGAGTCTAGACATTGCAAAAACTTTTACTAACATGGCTGTGTGCCTTACGGGCTCACGTCGCCATTGGGTGGTACTAGGATCTTTTACTCCTCGACCTTTACTCTGGGACTCTTATCTCTCTTCTACTCGGGTTAAATGATTTTACTAAATCTGACTCTAGGTTCTCGTAACTACTTCTCCCGGAGAGCCCCTTTATCACAGATGATCGCCGGCTGCACCGGAAGATATTGAAGATACTCTTCGATCATTCCCGAGACCCTAGTGCCCTCTGCCTTTTCAATTCCCTACTACCGATATATCCATATGGATAATGACATACACTTGTTGTTCATACAATTACTCCGAGTCTCTCTTGTTATTACCAGATACATCGAATTGCTCTCCGACTTTTAAGAATCCCTTGTACCACTGCCTTGTAGTTCCTTGCCGCAGAAATACCCATACGAATAATTACTCGCACTTACCGAGTGTCGACTCATCCCCAGTGGATTCATGTGTTTCACAATGGTCTTCGAAATACTATTCGATCCTCCAAAAATCCTTAGTAACTTATTGCTCTGCAATACTTGGCTGCTTACATTATGGATGCTTTCCATATGTCTGGCAATATTCATCAGTATCCTTAGGCATCGTCTTTTTGATCCTATTGATTCAACATGAGTGCGAATGCACGCAATCATCAGTTGATCCTTTTCATTTATCTTTCCGGCTCAGACGTCATTTTAAACATGAGCTGGTTCTCAACAAATCAAATTGCCGTCGATTGTGCCCCTAAATCTATTCAACTTATCCATTCTTAATCAGAGTGTTTGCTTCTAATCCCTTGGTCGGAAACCATAATTCTTTTGCATTTGAGCCTTGAATTAGTCAGCTGTTTCTAAAGTCTGATCTCCTTGCATTGTTTCTCCCTCTGGTTGAGTACCGATGCTCACACCAGATCCATTGTGGATCGTCAGATCCATTGTTTGATTTCATCCGACATCGTCCTTAATGTTCAATAACCTTGTGAGCCTTTCCACAGGTATATAATGCCTTTGGTAAACTGTATCCTCTGCCTTGTCAAGCATGCTCTACGTTTGAGCCTGTGTTATTTACTCCTGAAGTTTGTGGTATATGTTCCGAAGATGCCCTAATGGGTTGAACCTATGCCTTCCTTAATATGTGTGAACTCGGAAGTTTTCACGGGTCATACTCATCTGGTATTTCACCAGGTAAAACTTTCAACACTAATGCCGTTATCGAAACGAGAAGTGAATGTAAGGTTATGCTTTGGAGAAGTGGGAGTCGACCTTGAACTTTGTGTTCATGCCCATGGACCCGACGTGGAACTTATCATGGAAGCTTCTCATAGTAATAATAATCCCCTTGTTATAACTTCTTCTCTTATCTATGCTTGGTCTTTTGCGACCGTGGTTTCGACCATATTGTTCTTCTTTGATCCCATTTCTTGGACAAGTTTAAGTGCTTGCCTTCTGCAAATGATTTCACTTGTCCAACCCCTATCCCGCTCTACCCTTGAGTATACCCTCTGGTACCGCGAGAATATCATGGAACTACATAACTTCTTATGGGTTCTTCATCAACTGTTATTTCTCACCGATCCCAATTTTCCTGGGTTCTGGGTTGTCGTCAACCGAGAACACTGATAAGTGAATCAATTCCGCACTTCGATTCGATAACTCTAAGTAATCTTCATTGCTTATGAGTTTATTAATCCTTCAAGTCATTGCTAGCCTGATCGGCTATATCTTTATCGTGCAACTTTTTAACTGTGCTACCTGGCCTGGCCCCTCTTTCCGGAGCACAGACTTAGATGGTAAGCTAATCTTCCGTGATCTTCCTCGTCATATCATTTCTCCTTGAACAGACTTCATATTGAGTTTGTGTCGTACCCATAGTTCCAATAACCTTTCGCTTCATCATTCCTTTGACTCGATGTTGTCGTTGATTGATTACATCTTCATGAAATCTCTCGACAAATGTGTCGTGATCAACATCAACCTTATGAGCTCTTCCAGGATATCAATCAGATTCATGAAGAGAAATACCATCCTTGCCCCCGATGATTTGTGTTATCATCGGCCACTTTATTGCCTTCCCTCCAACACAAACTTGTTCGTGTTTTGTGTTATACCTTGAGTTCCTTGCTATCCAGCATTTGTTCTTCTTTACCTTGGAATATTACCCCCTTTATGTCAAGAATATCGTGGTAATTTTACCACCTCTTGAGAATTCTTGATATACTACTATCTCTCGCCATTTGCATTCATTTCTTGGTCTCCATGTTGTTTCTAACCGGAATACCGACAAATGGCCTGTGATGTGTAAATTTTAGACTTCTAGCAACCCTATTGCTTTGAAGTTATTGTCTACAGTTTCATTCTAAGTCTATTGCTTATTGAATCATCATTCGAACATTGATCGTGCTACCTAGTTCAGATTCCTGGTGCACCCTTCCATCATTGTTCAGTTGTGTAGGTTTTCCTCGAGCATACATCATTATACCATTTGATCTGACAAATGTTATCTCCTTGTTCACATAATTGTGGAGATCCGTCCTTTTTGGATACCACGTTTACGTTGAGTCCATCAGCCACCTCCTCATCCCCTCCTTGGCTTAATGATGAACTCTTGTTTTGGAACTCGCTTCCATAGTACATTTCCCGAGAATCTTACATTGTCGTCTCGTCAATTGTGTTGCGCCTTTTCTTCTCAGGCATCCTGAGTCTGAGGCATCCTGGCACCAATCAGATCTGAATCTCGATCAGATATGATGGTTGGAACATATTTCCAAGAGTTTTAGCATTGGTCTATATATCTCTCGGTAAGGTGATGTCATGCCTAGCACACCTGGCCGGAGGACCTATTGTTACTGTTTCCTTTTTAGCAAGGATAACCATTCTTCCATGAGGAAATGGAATGACTTTCTTTATAAATTGTTCCTGGTGAATCCTTTGTATATCCAAAGTCCGACCTTTGATTGAAGACCATGTCAATGCTATCTCAAAGCATGTTTGTGGTACTCTCTTCATCAACAAGAACATTTGAAGCCCAATGCTAATTGTTTCTTGCTCAATTATCCAAACAACGTTATATGGATAATGTCATGAAATTTCTCTCCCCTTACCTAGAGGCTTTTCTACTTAATATCCGGGCTTGGATATCATACTCTGCTTGTTCTTGGGAAGGATATACCCCCGAAATATGTGTTTTAACACATTTTCCTTTCCATTGTTCTGTTTAATCTGATAATCATATTTTCCTTTCCACTGTTTGGTTTAACCTTTCTTGTGATCTATATGATCTAAGCAGTAATATTCTCTTGCTTAAGTAAACCCCTCGTTGTACAATTCTGTCAGCAAGACCCTGTTACTATTGTTGATGACATTTCGGTAGCCACCGATGGACGAGAACTTTGCATATTGGTCCGCCTCGTGTCAACGAGCAGGAAAATGGTTCTCTTCGTCCCTCGCCCTTGGTACCGACATTGTTGCCAACATAAATGATAGGCTACCCTCTGACATGTCTTGCTATCACGACCGTGCGAGATATCAACGCTTTTCCTACTTTTAACCACATGGTGGGCCCATAACCCACAGTTACACAGGATCGAAACCTGACCCTCCTATACACCCCCGGTTTCCAAATTTAATTCCTCGCACTTGGCCTCGTTTGCGATTCACGAGCCACCTTTCGAAAGATCATCAATTCTGGTATGAGATGCAATACTTATTCCCATTGCTCTGAACCCCTTTCACACTATGTTTCAGGCAATGAACGATTGCCTATCCGCTCAAGACTTCTTATTGCACTGTCCTACTTTGCTCTTGATGTGTATCATTTGTTCAACTCGAGAGATACTCATATGTTCGTTCTTGGGATACCCTAGATGATTTTCCCTTATAACATCCTATCGTTGTAGGGCTGCCCCTTACCTATTCGTCAGTACGATGGAGTTCCTCGAAGAAAGGATGACAACTTCATCATGATGCATTGGAATAAAGAACTGAAGACATCAACGAAGGGAATTAACTTCTTCGAGAAGATCCATTAGCATATCGTAACCAGAACTTTCCCCTTACTCCCCTCTTAAATCTCGGGACGAGATTTCTTGTAGTTGAGGAGAATTGTGATGCCCGGATAATCAAGCTACAGTAAACCTCTGCTAATGATGCCACGTCACCCCGATTACTGTTGCTAATCTCGCGTTAGGTCGAAACCAGTTCGACTTCAAATTCAAAATCAAGCAAACGATAAAAGTTTTCAAATATTAAAACTAAAATGTTCGGAGTGAGCCAAATAATGCATAGGTAATTACGGTGGAGAAACCACACTTTTATAAAATGTTTAAATACTCTTAAATGAATAAAAGAGTAGCAGAAACAATTATTTTAATGCTTTAACAATAATAATCCCGATAGGAGCTGCACATATCTCTTTCTCAGGGCACACTCAGATTGTCTTAGGTACGGGTAAGCCAGCCCGGGGTTGCCCCTGGTGGCCACCGGCAGCTGACGGGTGGACCAACACTCAGAGGAGCACTGGCCCGGGGGGTAAAATAAAGATGACCCTTGAGTCTGCAGAACCTAAGGGAAAGAAAAGGCTAGGTGGCAAATGGTAAAACCAATGTTGGGCATTGTTGGCAAAGCTTTACTTAAGGCGAACTGTCAAGGGGTTCCCATTATAGCCCAACCGCGTAAGGGACGCAAAATCCGGGAACATAACACCGATATGACGGAAACTAGGGCGGCAAGAGTGGAACAAAACACCAGGCATAAGGCCGAGCCTTCCACCCTTTACCAAGTATATGGATGCATTAATTAAATAAGACATATAGTGATATCCCAACAAGTAAATAAATGTTCCAACAAGGAACAACATCTCCATGTTCCAACAAGGAACAAACTTCAATCTTCACCTGCAACTAACAACGCTATAAGAGGGTCTGAGCAAAGCGGTAACATAGCCAATCAATGGTTTGCTAGGACAATGGTGGGTTAGAGGCTGAACATGGCAATTTGGGAGGCTGACAAGCAAGTGGTAGGCATCGTAGCGATGGCATAGCAAAAGAGCGAGCAAACTAGCATAGCCAAGATAGTAGTGATTTCGAGGGTATGATCATCTTGCTTGAAATCCCGCAAGGAAGAAGAACGAGTCCATGAGGAAGACAAACGGGCGTAGAAGAACGGATCCTCACAACACGACGTTATCGGAACCAACCCGAAGAAGCAATCACCGGAAAAGAAGCACACAACATAGTAAACAACCACGACATCAACATGGCATGATGCACAATCGAGTATGATGCATGTCCGGTTTAAATATGCATGGCATGGCAAGGAGCACAAACAATCCTACAAATTAAGTGGAGCTCAATAGGAATCGGGATGCATATTGACAAAACACCACATCAATTATTTAGTTCTCTCTCGGTTAGGTACTCAACAATATTAAATGTTAATTAACATGGCAAGAGGGGAAACATGATGAAACTATCTAATCTAGGCAAGTTTAAATGAGGCCGGAAGCAACGAACAACAATTCCGGAAAATCCTCATGTGCAAATATTAGGTTTGGTCCTGATCTGTCCTAAACACAATTTTAGAGTTGTTTAACATGCAAAGTGATGCCACCATGATAAACTAGGCAAAATTCTACCCCATTTACATATAAAGTTTATTTAATTCGGAGTTACGGTTATTTAGTTATGAATTAAATCATTTTAGCATGGCATAGGAGCAAATTAATGCAAACAACATTTTAAATATTTTAACATGGCAAGAAAGTGGCATATTATTAATCTACACATAATTCTGAGCAAGTTTCATATATAAATTGTTTTAATCCGATGCACGGTTAATTAGTTATTAAATGCATGAAGTATAGGGGGTTTTCTGCAATCTGTAAATTCCTGGATAAATAGACAAATCCACTCCGCGGAAAAAAATGTGACATGGGCCGATTCTGGGGTAGCCCAACAGGCACAGGGGAGAAGGGGCGCTGGGGTCGGCTCACCCTGGGCCATAGCCCGGTCGAAGGGGAGGGAGGCAGGCCAGGCTGTTGGGCTTCGGGAGGCTGGAAGCATCTGGGCCTGAGGCGGAGGAGGCTGGGCCGCGGCGCTGGCTGCGGATCTGGGCCGAATGTGGGGCGCGTAGCACGCTGGGCCTGGGAGGCCACGGTCCACGCGAGAGGTCGTCGCCATCATCTTCGAAGCAGAGGAAAACAGGGGCGCGACTGGTTCGGCAGGGACGGGGACGAGCTCGTTCCCGAGCAGAGGGCGACGGCGGACTTGGCGCCGGCGAGCAGGGGCGTCTGGGCGGAGCTGGAGTCCAAGGCGGCGACGCGAGATCCATGGCGGCGGCGATGGTTCCCTGCTGCGGCAAGTCACAGAGAGAGAGAGAGAGAGGCAAGTGAGGTCAGGAGGAAGAAGGAAGAGGAGGGACCGAGGGAGAGGCGCGGGGTCGGCCTGGGGCTGCGGCTGCGGCCATGGTTCTTGCAGGTGAGGAGGGACTCCGGCGGTGTCAGTTCCTGGACGAGGAGGAGGCTGCGGCCTCAGATGCTCGTGGCGCAGGGGCGCGCGAAGCATGCGGCTGACGACGGCCAGGGCGACGCTGGTTGCCGGCGACAGTGGAGGCGCTGCTCGGGGACGAACGACGAGGAGGGGAAAACAAGGAGGAGAGGAGCTGGATTTGTGGATCGAGGGAGGGAGATGGATTGGATCGGCTGTGGTTGGCTCGGCACTGAAACAAAGGAAAGTGGCGGCGGGGATGGATTGGACCGATGGAAGGATGGGACAGGGTCCCTAAAAACTAGGGTTTGGACTGATTTATATAGCAAGAGGATTTTTGGATAGGGGCAAAAGGACCCTCCGAACGTAATCGGACGGTCGCAAAAGTAAAGCTTAGGAGACCAAATGAGAAAACGATGACGTTTTGTAGACGTTTGGGGATGATCGGGATCCAACGGTGGCAACAGGCCGGGTCGGGTCCAGGACAACTTTCGGGCGCGCGCGAGGGGGGCTGCGAGCTGACGAGAGGGGTTAGGTTGGACCTGGCGGTAGGTAGTGAGTTGTGTAGACGGTCTCGATCTGAGAGAAGAGAGGAGAGGGAAAACCCGACAACAGTTTTCGGAGACCGAAAACGTCCGGCGTTAGACCGGCTACTATTGCCGCTATATTTATCCGTTGGGGCGTCAAATGAACTCCGATTGCGATGAAACTTGACAGGCAGTCTGTCTACACTATAATAGGACTGCACACCAAATTTCAACTCAATCCGAGAACATTTTCCGGCCACTTATAAAATACTATTTCGGACATGCCGCGGGCGCGTGCAAGTGTGTTTGGGCTCAGAACGAACAATGGAGAGAACTCGGAGAACCCGGACGAATGCAAGTTTTGAAAACATGATGATGCAATGCACATGATGACATGATAAGATGCAACACACAAGCAAATGACATGGCAACGACAACGAATAACTGAACGACACCTGGCACAACGGTCACGGGGCGTTACAACACTCCACCACTACGAGAGGATCTCGTCCCGAGATCTAGAATGGCACCGGAGGGAAAAACGGAAGAGAAAAGAGAAGAGGTAAAACTAAGTTGCTTCTTGACAAACGAGTGAAACCACAACCTTGAGAGGTTGAATACATTCGAGACAGAATTCAACGAAGGTGAACAAGGTCGAAAACAGCCATTTAGAAAAAAAGGAAGAAAGAACATTGCGAAAAAACTTGAGGTTGAACGGAAGATATATATTGAAAACACTCCGGTTAAGGAAGGGGGTCAAGGAAGACCAAATTCGGGCAGCACTCCGGTTGAAAAGAAAAGAATTGAATAAGGTCTTGATAAGATGAGAAGATATTTGATGAAATCACAACACACTGCCACCGGAACTATTGAATGAATGGAACAAGGGGTAAGAAAGATCTCAGACCGCACTCCGGTTGAGAAGGGAGTCAAAATTTGATAAGATGAGAGAGCTCAAATGAAAACACGACACTCCGTTTGAGAAAGGGATGCAAGACTTGATAAGGCAAAAAGAACTTGAACAAAGGGACACAATACTCCGGTTAAACAAGATAGGGAAGGAATAAGAGTGATATAATTTGGACAGCACTCCGTCTGTAAATGGAAGGAATTGCACTTGACAAGATGAGAGGATACTTGAAAAGACGACACAACACTCCGGTTAAATGGATAAGCATGAAAAGAACATGATCCTGACAAGAACAAGAAGAAGGTTGAACAGAACAACATCACAATGTCTCTGGAACAAAAGTAAGAATGGAATGGGATGAACGAAGGGAAACAATATCTTGAGAGAGCACGGTTACAACAGAAGCTAGAACGGAGTTGTTGGAAAACCAACAACGAAAATAATAGGCTTGATATGGTCTTATGGAATACAACTCAATTATGAGGTGACAACCTGCCACTCACGGAAGCAGAATTGGATTGATATGAACAGGGAGACGAGAAGCTTATATCACTGGGAGGATAAATGAAGAAACTTGGATCATCTATAAGCACCATCATAACAACCATCCTTGGGGCGGCTTAAGGTGAAATATAACCCAAGATAACTCCAATGACGAGATTGATGGATTTGAAATATCTCATTCATGACAACATGTGAACCAAGAAACATGAATTCGAATTAACAAGAATGACATGATACCATCTCCAATGATACGGAAGAAAGAATTGCACTCCGGATTACAATATGAAGAAACTTGAGCTTCTTTGAAAAGAGTCTCAAAGAACACTTTGAGAAGGATTTAAATCCTTGATGAAACCATCATGTAGAACCTTCATGAAGAACTCCGGTAATGAAAGAATGATCAAACGAGAAGAAAGAGAAGTTGAAAGCACAACGTGAATCCTTGCGATGATTTAGATGGATCTCCGTGATGATATAATTGAGAGAACTTGGAACTCCGGAAAAAGAAAGATGAGCACTTGAACCCAAGAATGTGATATGATGCACCTCCGGAATAAGGAATTAAATCACTGGGATGGAACCAGAATAAGAATTATGTTATGCTTATCCTTCACCAATTAAATTGATGACAATCAATGGATTCGACATATTACTTATTCTCGTAGAAAAGATTAAGATATATGTCACATCAGACTTGGGAAGGTATTGAACGAACCACCGGAAGGGTTGAAACAACGAATAAAATTGATATGATAAGGAAGGAAGAGAAATCTTGAACGAACCACCGGAAGAATTGATCATGAACAAAGTAAAGATAAGGAAACACTGAGAAGAATTAGCAAATGGACGAAGATGCTTGAGAGAATTTAGATACATGAGAGCGAAGAGATCATGAGCTGATTAGAGATCACTTGATGCACCGGTAAAATTTGGAGAATGATAACTGAAAGCTGGGAATGAATAATTATGAGATGATGGGCTCCGGAGAATCAAACTGAAAATACTCTGAATTACTCCGGATGGGTGAAAAGAATATCTCACAATCGCAAATAATTATGAGAGGATGGCAACAAGCTAGAATCACGAATCTTGAAGATAATGGAGCAAGATTGAGAGAAAATTCTGAGAATGACGACGAGAAACACCAACAATAATTGTAGAGGCACTCCTGAATGAAGAATAGAAAGGTTGATCCAACGATGAAAAGAATTTAACCGATCTTGGGGAAAGACATTTGACTGATGACAATTCATTCTTACGTCAAACTTCGAAAGGAAATTTGAGGATAGCTCCGGGAAAATAAGAAGAGTCAGGTAAGATCCTGGAAAAGACCTGTGGGTTAGGGCCCACTCAAGAGAAACACCGTGGAACGATTTAAAAGAGGGAATGCACCGGTTAAATTAAATGGCTAGAATGAAATAACGTCCTCGAAAGAGTTTGTAAGGATTACGAAAGCAGAGTGGAAACACGAATCTTCGAGATATCTTGAGCACTCCGGAACAATTGAATAGCGAGAAGTGAACGATTAAGAATTACACCGGCATGAGAAAACATTGAAATACGGAAAAGAGTATGATCAACACCGAAAGCTTGAATTGGTTCCACCGGAGAAGAAAAGAACGAGAGATGGTGAACTTGAAGCTCCGTTAGAATCTTCATGAGAAACACCGGATAAGAATATTGATAGAAAATAATGGAGAGACTTCTCAAGAATAAAAGGATACTTGAATTGAGATATATGAGTCTTTGAAGAAAAACAAGGGAGGGAGGGTGGGAAAAACAAAGACAATTTGGAATGGATGGAACGAACACCGTAGAGAAGAACTGATAATTGATCTTGTAAAAGTTGAAGTGAATGGATCCACTTGAGGAGAGACACACCAGTTGAAAAGAATTAACAAAAACAATCTTGATGATCAAGAAGGATTGGTATTCACATCGGAGTATGAGAACACCACTTAGACAAGGGATGGAATCAACACTTGACATTGAAGCAACTCGAATATCACAACTCAAAACAAAAACAAAGGATTGGCTTGCAAAATAAGCCAGAAAAAACACATGATAGAGATTTCATCCGAAGTTTTCGTGGTGGGACCTACACGGGCTCTATCGTACAGCACCATCATGTACAAGGCAGTGCACATGACATACGAAGCGTCCCCGAGTCAGCATAGCCAAGGACTCTTTAAGACACAACGAGACCACTGTAAAATCGACCGTGAATAGGCGAACCACTAGACGTCGAACCCCAATTTCATATCATACATCTGTCGAAAAAGATATCCTAAGAGCTACTTGAATTCCCACCTATGAAACTCCCGAAATTCTCCCGGTTATGCAATCAGGTGTTGGGGATACAGGGGAAGCATAATATCTCACCCAAACTAGCAAATCCTACATCCAGCTGTATCCATCCTTCAACACATAACCAAGAAACCTTTGGAAACCATCTACCTCAACCTTCGAAAAGCATCCGTTATACAAGTTATGGCGATACTCCCGAACTCCCGCCCCAGTACTAGGTGGCGTCGAGGTTATCTCACCAACGAACTGCATAAAGGAGATTTTCGATGTCGCGCACATATCTCAAGTATTCTAGAATTGCAACGATAAAATTATGATGACAACACCTCAGAGCTCAACTCCCCGGGACACTTCCACTAAACCCCTGACAGGAGGCACCAAGACAGTATTCTCATCATAAGCCATCGGAACAAATCCAAGATACTCGCGTGATCCTAAATTTTTTTTTGTGAAATTTGAGAAGAGAAGAGTCAAAACTCTACGTCAGGATGCCTTACCAGAGCGATGAAGGGACTGGGAAGTAAAAAGAATTCCTAAACTCTCCGATAAATAATTCCTAATGACTCAAAACATTTTTCTAGACACAACTCGGCTGCTAAAACGATCAATCAGTGGGGGCTCCTAAGGTCGGGGAAGGCTCTGATACCAACTTGTAACACCCTCGATGCGACTATAACTCCCACGTGTCGAGGCACGACTTAGAGGCATAATCGCATTGAAGGCATATGTCGCAAGTGAGGTAATCTTCACACAACCCATGTAATATAATAAGGGATAAGAGGTACGTAGTTGGCTTACAATCGCCACTTCACCCAAATACATGAATAAACATTACATCAATCAAAAGCACTCATGGTCCGACTACAGAACCAAAATAAAAGAAGAACCCCAAATGCGACAAAGGTCCCCGATCGACCCCAACTGGGCTCCACTACTGATCAACTAGAACGAAACAACATAAAGGACAAGATCTTCATTGAGCTCCTCCTGAGCTGGGTTGCGTCATCTGCACGGACTCATCGGCACCTGCAAGCTGGTTTTGGAAGTATCTGTGAGCCACAGGGACTCAGCAATCTCGCACCCTCGTGATCAAGACTATTTAAGCTTATGGGTAAGGTAAAGGTATAAGGTGGAGCTGCAGCAAGCGACTAGCATATATGGTGGCTAACATACGCAAATGAGAGCGAGAAGAGAAGGCAAAGCACGGTCGATAAAAGTATGATCAAGAAGTGATCCTGGACTACCTACGTCAAGCACAACTCCAACAACCGTGTTCACTTCCCGGACTCCGCCGGAAAGAGACCATCACGGTTACACACGCTGTTGATTCATTTTAATTAAGGTCAACTTCAGGTTTTCTACAACCAGACGTTAACAAATTCCCATCTGCCCATAACCGTGGGCACGGCTTTCAAAAGTTCAAATCCCTGCAGGGGTGTCCCAACTTAGCCCATCACAAGCTCTCACGGTCAACGAAGGAATAGACCTCCACCCGAGACATTCCGATCAGACTCGGTATCCAAGTACAACAAGACATTTCGACAGGGTAAAACTAAACCAGCAACACCGCCCGAATGTGCCGACAAATCCCGATAGGAGCTGCACATATCTCTTTCTCAGGGCACACTCAGATTGTCTTAGGTACGGGTAAGCCAGCCCAGGGTTGCCCCTGGTGGCCACCGGCAGCTGACAGGTGGACCAACACTCAGAGGAGCACTGGCCCAGGGGGGGTAAAATAAAGATGACCCTTGAGTCTGCAGAACCTAAGGGAAAGAAAAGGCTAGGTGGCAAATGGTAAAACCAATGTTGGGCATTGCTGGCAAAGCTTTACTTAAGGCGAACTGTCAAGGGGTTCCCATTATAGCCCAACCGCGTAAGGGACGCAAAATCCGGGAACATAACACCGATATGACGGAAACTAGGGCGGCAAGAGTGGAACAAAACACCAGGCATAAGGCCGAGCCTTCCACCCTTTACCAAGTATATAGATGCATTAATTAAATAAGACATATAGTGATATCCCAACAAGTAAATAAATGTTCCAACAAGGAACAACATCTCCATGTTCCAACAAGGAACAAACTTCAATCTTCACCTGCAACTAACAACGCTATAAGAGGGTCTGAGCAAAGCGGTAACATAGCCAATCAATGGTTTGCTAGGACAATGGTGGGTTAGAGGCTGAACATGGCAATTTGGGAGGCTGACAAGCAAGTGGTAGGCATCGTAGCGATGGCATAGCAAAAGAGCGAGCAAACTAGCATAGCAAAGATAGTAGTGATTTCGAGGGTATGATCATCTTGCCTGAAATCCCGCAAGGAAGAAGAACGAGTCCATGAGGAAGACAAACGGGCGTAGATGAACGGATCCTCACAACACGACGTTATCGGAACCAACCCGAAGAAGCAATCACCGGAAAAGAAGCACACAACATAGTAAACAACCACGACATCAACATGGCATGATGCACAATCGAGTATGATGCATGTCCGGTTTAAATATGCATGGCATGGCAAGGAGCACAAACAATCCTACAAATTAAGTGGAGCTCAATAGGCATCGGGATGCATATTGACAAAACACCACATCAATTATTTAGTTCTCTCTCGGTTAGGTACTCAACAATATTAAATGTTAATTAACATGGCAAGAGGGGAAACATGATGAAACTATCTAATCTAGGCAAGTTTAAATGAGGCCGGAAGCAACGAACAACAATTCCGGAAAATCCTCATGTGCAAATATTAGGTTTGGTCCTGATCTGTCCTAAACACAATTTTAGAGTTATTTAACATGCAAAGTGATGCCACCATGATAAACTAGGCAAAATTCTACCCCATTTACATATAAAGTTTATTTAATTCGGAGTTACGGTTATTTAGTTATGAATTAAATCATTTTGGCATGGCATAGGAGCAAATTAATGCAAACAACATTTTAAATATTTTAGCATGGCAAGAAAGTGGCATATTATTAATCTACACATAATTCTGAGCAAGTTTCATATATAAATTGTTTTAATCCGATGCACGGTTAATTAGTTATTAAATGCATGAAGTATAGGGGGTTTTCTGCAATCTGTAAATTCCTGGATAAATAGACAAATCCACTCCGCGGAAAAAAAATGTGACATGGGCCGATTCTGGGGTAGCCCAACAGGCACAGGGGAGAAGGGGCGCTGGGGTCGGCTCACCCTGGGCCATAGCCCGGTCGGAGGGGAGGGAGGCAGGCTGCGGTGTTGGGCTTCGGGATCTGGCTGGAGAGGCCTGGAAGCATCTGGGCCTGAGGCGGAGGAGGCTGGGCCGCGGCGCTGGCTGCGGATCTGGGCCGAATGCGGGGCGCGCAGTGCGCTGGGCCTGGGAGGCCACGGTCCACGCGAGAGGTCGTCGCCATCGTCTTCGAAGCAGAGGAAAACAGGGGCGCGACTGGTTCGGCAGGGACGGGGACGAGCTCGTTCCCGAGCAGAGGGCGACGGCGGACTTGGCGCCGGTGAGCAGGGGCGTCTGGGCGGAGCTGGAGTCCAAGGCGGTGACGCGAGATCCATGGCGGCGGCGGTGGTTCCCTGCTGCGGCAAGTCACAGAGAGAGAGAGAGGCAAGTGAGGTCAGGACGAAGAAGGAAGAGAAGGAGGGACCGAGGGAGAGGCGCGGGGTCGGCCTGGGGCTGCGGCTGCGGCCATGGTTCTTGCAGGTGAGGAAGGACTCCGGCGGTGTCGGTTCCTGGACGAGGAGGAGGCTGCGGCCTCAGATGCTCGTGGCGCAGGGGCGCGCGAAGCATGCGGCTGACGACGGCCAGGGCGACGCTGGTTGCCGGCGACAGTGGAGGCGCTGCTCGGGGACGAACGACGAGGAGGGGAAAACGAGGAGGAGAGGAGCTGGATTTGTGGATCGAGGGAGGGAGATGGATTGGATCGGCTGTGGTTGGCTTGGCACTGAAACAAAGGAAAGTGGCGGCGGGGATGGATTGGACCGATGGAAGGATGGGACAGGGTCCCTAAAAACTAGGGTTTGGACTGATTTATATAGCAAGAGGATTTTTGGATAGGGGCAAAAGGACCCTCCGAACGTAATCGGACGGTCGCGAAAATAAAGCTTAGGAGACCAAATGAGAAAACGGTGAAGTTTTGTAGACGTTTGGGGATGATCCGGATCCAACGGTGGCAACAGGCCGGGTCGGGTCCGGGACAACTTTCGGGCGCGCGCGAGGGGGGCTGCGGGCTGACGAGAGGGGTTAGGTTGGACCTGGCGGTAGGTAGTGAGTTGTGTAGACGGTCTCGATCTGAGAGAAGAGAGGAGAGGGAAAACCCGACAACAGTTTTCGGAGACCGAAAACGTCCGACGTTAGACCGGCTACTATTGCCGCTATATTTATCCGTTGGGGCGTCAAATGAACTCCGATTGCGATGAAACTTGACAGGCAGTCTGTCTACACTATAATAAGACCGCACACCAAATTTCAACTCAATCCGAGAACATTTTCCGGCCACTTATAAAATACTATTTCGGACATGCCGCGGGCGCGTGCAAGTGTGTCTGGGCTCAGAATGAACAACGGAGAGAACTCGGAGAACCCGGACGAATGCAAGTTTTGAAAACATGATGATGCAATGCACATGATGACATGATAAGATGCAACACACAAGCAAATGACACGGCAACGACAACGAATAACTGAACGACACCTGGCACAACGGTCACGGGGCGTTACACTGTCCTCCCCCAACTCGTCAATCTCTTCCAGTAGTACTAGTACTCCATGGCGCGATCCATCGACAAGCAGGCGAGAAAGTTATCGTATACTCGGTTTGCGGTGAATGGCATGCCGAGCGACCGTGTGGGGTCGAGCCATGGAGGAGGGTGAGACGCGAACGCAACACACGTGATTTAAACGTTGGTTTTGCTCGATGGCGCAATCCAACAAAATGAAATGTTGGTTTTGCTCGATGGCGCAATCCAACGAAATGAAACATTGGTTTCTCTCCGTTTCCATTTTTTCTCTGGAAAAACTGAAACTTTCCACTCCATTTTCATTCCTACTCCAAGGTTGCCCCATTACAACATTCCATCAAATACAAAGGAAAACTAACACGCATGCTGATGCATCTCAATGATTCACAGATCATAGCCAATATTTACTTCATAACTAAAGAAAAAAGTTGTGAGAGCGTGTACAGAAGAAAAACTACTGACGGGGTCACTATGACTTAAACCCTAAACCCTAAACGGGATTTAATTTCCTAGCCAGGTAGAACCTGTCGAAGGAAAGACGGCTGGCACCCTCGGATCATACGATGCTTTTGTGCAATTCCACTAAAATCGAGCTGAGCATCCCTGATAGGAAAGATATTGAAGAAGTGTGATTAGAATAATAGTACTGGCACTAGTTCATGAGACATAAACTCATCACAAGTAGAAGCCGGTAGAAATAGAGAAAGATCGACATGGAGATGGAGCTACATGGGGAGCTGCGGCAGTGGAGCAAGCCGGCTCCAAAAGGAAGATGGACTACCTGGGATGTCGGGTTGTAGCTAGAAGGGAGGTTGGGACGCGCCATCGGCCCATACCGCGGTGACCCCCGATTGGGACGCACCAACTGTGGATTTTCTCCCTTGCCGATGTCGACCGCGTCTATGCAGAACATTGTTCCCTTCCCCCAGCTGCGGGATCAGGCCGGATATGTGACCAGTCGTGTGGCCACCGTCGTTCTATGCTTGTGAAGAGAGAAACCCAAGCAAGCAGTCTTGTAGCTTAGGCTCCTGCTAGTGTATATATAGTGGTTTTGTTTTTCTCTCCATATCAACCATTTTATATTGCGTACATCTCATTGAAGAGTGAAATGATGGTTGCTTCTTCCGACTAACTTACTCTGTGATTTGACTGCTCCTTTAGTGGCCCCTACACGTACTCCCCCTACGTGTATGCAAAAGTCACACGTACACATGGACGCAAAAACGCACGTGACGCCCTAATGCATGCATGTCCGAGCACACGACGGAACACACACGGTCACGCTCAAGTGCTCAACCTACACGTGCATGCACACACATACTCAGCCAGGGTGAGCTAGTGACCGTATAAACACCAGAAAATGTATATATTGAGCGCAATGAGCGTATTATGAAGTTCACTGACCGTATTTTTACAAATATATAGTGACATACATTGTATTTATCTTGTCTGAAATTAAGCCATATTAACCAGAGAGGAGGCAGTATGGACTAGTATTACTTTGCTGTGTCCCGTCAACTTGCCGAACGAGGAGAAGCTTGTAGGACAGGAGAAGCTTGCGCGCGGTGGCTCGCAGGACAAGGAGAAACTTTTGACTAATGCAAGCTCTCCTTTGTTCAGGCGGTGGACGTGCATGTGACGCCCCGAGACCGACGCTCCGGAAGATTTCCATATTTTCGTGACCTCCGTGTGTTTCATTTGTGCTCGTTCTATTTATTTTTGCATTGCATCATGTCATCATGATTATCATGTGCATTGTGAGTTTCATCTTGTTGAGCTTGCACCATGTTAGATTTGGTTGCTTGCCTATGTCTTTGTCCCATGCATCATTTCCTTCTCCTTTCCATTCTATTTCCTTTCTTTTGCTAGTGCCACATTCCCCTTCTTTATTAATGTTCATTCTTTTCCTATAAATTCTCGACCATGCCTTCAACCTCTCTGCCCAATTTCATCTCATTTGACGTTGTTTTGGTTGGGTTCAAAATTGCATCAAGTTTGAAGTTGATTCAAACTTGGTTTAATTATCTACCTTTAAAAATGCCCCGAGCAATTTATTAAAATATTACATAAATCCTGGAGCTCATAGCTTTTTTCTTCTTTGTCAGAAACCTCCCTTAGATCCCTGCACATTTCGTTTTATTTGCTATCTGAGGAGTTTAATAGAGAGAGAGAGAGGAGAGAAGCCAGCCCAATTGGGCCTCCCTACCTCATGCGCCGGCCCAACCTCCCCTAGGCCTCCCGCAGCCTCCAAGGCCCAGCCGACCCCCCACAACCTCTAACCCTAGCCCGCACCATCGCTCCACCTCCCGATCCCCATATCTCTCCCTCGTGCCGCCAGAGACAGCGAGCGCTGCTGCCTCGCTCGACCCCCCCTCATTCTCTCTATCTCTCTCTCGTCCCGATCCCTCTCTTCATCGTTCTGCCGCTAGAGAGAGAGAGAGAGATCGCGCCAGCGCTCCGCCTCCTGCCGCCGGCAACCGGCAACCAGCGCGAAGTTCGTCGTCGGCCGCCCTCTACCTTCCCTTCGTCTTCGCCTGCGTCTCGTGCTCCTCCTCCCGTCCTGAGCTCGAGCTCACCCGAGCTGCTCCCATGGCGATGCCGCCCGGCCCCAGCCACCAGTGCGCCACGGCAAGCCCCGCCGCCGTGTCTGGTCACTGTCGGCGACAACAACCAGCCTCATTGGAGCCCCAGCAGACGCGACGCCTCTGCCCGTCCTCTGCTCCCTCCAGCTCCGCCTTGCTGCTCCTTTCGTCGCCGGTCGTCCTCCAGCAAGCCCCGTCTACGGCCCCCTGCCTCCTCGACCTTCCCGGAGCACCGGTTGACGCCGATGACCCCTGGTTTCCCTCTGTCTCGCATGTGTTTTCCATGGAACGTAGCACCACGGCGCCCGATCTGCTCCAGCCGCCGCTGGCTTCTTCGCTGTTGCTGTTGTTTTGCTTCTGCTGCTGCATCTCCGGCCGTCCCCGTCGTCCCCAGGCGACCGCGCCCGTTGGCTCCTACGATGCCTGCTGCTGCCGCTGTTTTCCTGGGTCAAACGAACAAACACCTTCACCAGAGACCGCCAAGACCGTCCAGGATTCGCCAAGTACCACGCCGTCGGTGTCCCTTCAAGTTTGATGTTGGAACGTACACGACTACGCGGATTCGCCAAGTACCACGACGCCCTCCTCCCCCAGGCGACCGCGCCCGTTGGCTCCTACGATGCCTGCTGCTGCCGCTGTTTTCCTGGGTCAAACGAACAAACACCTTCACCAGAGACCGCCAAGACCGTCCAGGATTCGCCAAGTACCACGCCGTCGGTGTCCCTTCAAGTTTGATGTTGGAACGTACACGATTACGCGGATTCGCCAAGTACCACAACGCCCTCCCCCCCCCCCCCCCCCCCCCCTCTCCCGAAGAGTGCTGCCGAGACCGACCTTGTAACGCTATGCTAAGTACCTCTACCGGTGACTTGAACATTTACGAACCGTGTACAACTACTGCCGCTGTGATTTTGACAAGAAATGTGTACCACTACCGTCGCCAATATCGCGAGTACCTCTACCGTCATCATGTACCCCTACTTCCACTACCGTCAGGAGAACAACTACTTCCTCTACGAACTCGAACCACTCTGAGAATGCTCCCTTGGAAGGTATAACCGCCGGAACGAGTTATACGTTTGAGTGGACAAATGCTTGTGATGTGTTGTATGAGATGCTCCTGTTTGGCCGTGTTCATACTATGTCCGTTTTGTCACTCGTTTCCTTACCACCGATTCATGGGACACCCGGTATCCGGGATCACTTCCCATACCTCTTGCATATTCCGCACATCTAACATTTGTTTGTTGCACTGGCATCTCAACTAGTTATCGGATCATTGGAACGTTGATGTGGCACCGTTTCCGTTTCCGCCGCCATGACACCCATTTCTTTCCGTCGTGGCGACCAAATGCCCCATATCATCTTCATGTCAACATTTTCATAACATTGCTTTAAACTTGAACATGTCATCCGCATCATGATAACAATATTTAATATGTTTAAAGTCGTTGTTGCATTAAATTGCTAAATGCACGTGAGGATATACCAGAATTGGTGTTTGATGGTTCCAGCCTCATTTAAAATGCCTAACTATGTATTTTACTCATGATTCACCTGTTGCCATGTTTAACAACATTTAATATTGTTGGGTACATAAACGAGACCAAACTAAATAATTGATGTGGTGTTTCGTTAATATGCAACTCGTTGCATATTGAGCTCCACTTAATTTGTAGTATTGTTTGTGCATATTGCCATGCCATGCCTCATTAAACATGACATGCAACATACTTGGTTGTGCAACATGTCATGTTTATGTAATGGTTGTTTACTATGTTGCTTGCTTCTTTTCGGGTTGCTTCTCTCGTTAGATTTGGTTTCGTTCCAGAGTGTGAGGATCCGTTTGACAACGTTCGTTTGTCTTCTTCATGGACTCATTCTTCTTCCTTGCGGGATCTCAGGCAAGATGGCCATACCCTCGAAATCACTTCTATCTTTGCTTGCTAGTTGTTCGTTCTATCGCTATGTCGCGCTACCTACCACTTGTTATATCATGCCTCCCATATTGCCATGTCAATCCTCTAACCCACCTTCCTAGCAAACCGTTGTTTGGCTATGTTACCACTTTTTCTCAGCCCCTCTTATAGCGTTGCTAGTTGCAGGTGAAGTTGAAGTTTGTTCCATGTTGGAACATGGATATGTTGGGATATCACTATATCTCTTATTTAGTTAATGCATCTATATACTTGGTAAAGGGTGGAAGGCTTGGCTATATGCTTAGTGTTTTGTTCCACTCTTACAGCCCTAGTTTCCGTCATACCAGTGTTATGTTCCTTGATTTTGCGTTCCTTACGCGGTTGGGTGTTATGGGAACCCCTTGACAGTTCGCTTTGAATAAAACTCCTCCAGCAAGCCTTTTTTGTGACGCCCCGAGACCGTTGCGCCAGGTGTCGTCCACTTATTCGCTGTTGTTGCCTTTGTCATTTATGTTGCATTTGCATCATGATCATCATTGTAGTGTGCATATTTTTTTCATGTGTATATTTGTGGTGGGCTTGTTACAATTGTGAACTCCTTCTCCTCAGCTTCTTTGCTGTTCCATCTTGCCCTTCCATCTAAACCATCATCAAGTGCAACACCCCATGACTAGCTTCTTCCTTTCAATTCTCACACATTTATTGCAAGTGGCATTTTTCTGTCCCAGTAAAATGTTCACGTATTTTTTGTAAATCTTACACCATGCCTACACCCTCTCTGCCAAATTTCAGATCCTTTGGAGTTGTTTTGGTAGGGTTCAAAAATGGCTCAAGTTTGAATTAATTTCAAACTTGAATTATTTTTCTACCTCTAAAAATGCCCAAGGCAATTTATTCAAATTTTGCACAAATTCTGGACCCCAGGGATATACTCATATCTCTCTCAACCTTCTTCATTGTACCTGTGCTTTTCTGTCTTGGTTTCTGTTTGAAGAAAAGAGAAGAAGGAAAGCAGCAGTAGCAACGTTGTAGCCCAGCACCAGCAGCCCATCTCCCGAGCCCACCTACAGCAAGCCACCTCACTTACCCCTTCGAATCCAGCCCACCAGCACCGCTCCTCTGTTCATCTTCTTCTCCCTGTACGGCAGAACATCCAGAGCCTCCACGTCGGCAGCCGGCTTGATTTGACGGCTGGAACAGCCTCCCTACCTCCTATAAATCATGGCCCGGTGCCCTAGGGTCTTTCCTGTTTCCATTCCTCCCTCCTCCTCGTCTAGCCGCCGCAAGGTAAGCCACTCCACGCCATAGCCGTCACGAACGCCATGCTCGAGCTCTACTCCGGCACGATCAAGCTCGACGCCATCGTCTTCTTCCTCGGGGAGCGACGCCCGCGTCTCCTTCTTCTTCTCGACCTCGCAAGCGCCCATTCGAGCCATGGACCGACCTCCTCCTTGACGTCTTCTTCCCCTGCTTCCTCTGCTTCACGGACCCGAAGCCCCGCCAAGTCTCCGCCGCCGTTCAGCACGCTTCCCCGCCGTCTCCACTGCGTTCCAGTTGAACCACGACGTTGCCAAAACCCGTGGTGAGCTCATCCTCCTCCCGGTCTTTGTCCCCTTGTTGATTCCGTCCACGAAGCCGGCGTTCTGTGCATATCCGAGGCCTTGATCGCCGGAAATCTTCGCAGCCTCTGCTGTACCCCTGCTTGCACGCTCGAGCTCGCCCACGTAGACGCGCCCGTAGCCCCCGCATGCATCTGCACCCGCGCGCGCACCCTGCCTGCTTGCCGCTCGCTCACCGCGCCTTGCTCGCCTCTGCCGCACTTGCTCGCCGACGCCCGAGACGAGCACGGCCTCGTGCTCGAGCCAATCTCCCGCAGCTGCTCCGCACGCACACATCCATACCCCATTCCCGCAGCCTCCCTAGAAGGATTCCGCACCCCCGCCGGTCCTCTGAAACCACAGCAGTTGTTGCTGTTGGCTCCTGTCGCCGGCGAGTCCCCGCGCGGACGTTTCAGTTTGGGTCCTGGTTGCATTGACCATATGCTTCATCTTCCCGCTGATCTCCCTTTGCATCACCAGCACATAGCTAGCCTAGTGGTTGGCGCAGCCACTATCCATCCGAGGGGTCTGGGAATCGAGTCCCGGGCGGCCCAAGTCCTCCTGGGCCGCTGCAATCCGGCCCGTGCATATTTTTTTTTCAGTCCATGTATTTTAGCATTTTCCAGTGCATGCATATTTACAGGAATGCCACTGTTTTGTATTGTTAATAACTAAATATGCATGCATCCAAATTAGAGAAAATATATATGTAAAATGCTTAGAATTTTATCTAGTTTCATAATATGTAACTTTCATCCATGTTTAAAATGTTAAACTTGCTGTTTGCATTAATTTATGTAAATGCCATGTTAAAATGATTTATTTCATAACTAAATAACCGTAGCTTCAAATTTAATAAACTTTATATGTAAATGGGGTAGAAAAATGCCTAGTTTAACATGGTGACTTCACTTTGCATGCTAAACAACTCTAAAATTTTGTTTAGGGCAGAACAGTACCAAACCTAATATATGCATATGAGAAGTTTTCGGACTTGTTGTTCGTTGTTTCCGGCCTCATTTAAACTTGCCTAGAAAGGTAGTTTTGTTGTGCTTCACCTCTTGCCATGCTAACAACATTTAATCTTGTTGGGTACCTAAACGAGAGAGAACTAAATAATTCATGTGGTGTTTTCTTCAATATGCAACTCCGTTGCATAATGAGCTCCACTTAATTTGTAGGATTGTTTGTGCACTTTGCCATGCCATGCTTCATTAAACCGGACATGCATCATAATTGTTTATGCATAATGCCATGCTTATGTGGTGGTTGTTTACCATGATTGTTTGCTTCTTTCCGGTGTGGCTTCTTCGGGTTGGTTCCGATAATGTTGCGTTTGTAAGGATACGTTGGCTACGTCCGTTTGTCTTCTTCATGGACTCGTTCTTCTTCCTTGCGGGATTTCAGGCAAGATGACCATACCCTCGAAATCACTTCTATCTTTGCTTGCTTAGTTGCTCGCTCTTTTGCTATGCCTATGCTGCGATACCTACCACTTGCTTATCATGCCTCCCATATTGTTGAACCAAGCCTCTAACCCACCTTGTCCTAGAAAACCGTTGTTTGGCTATGTTACCGCTTTGCTCAGCCCCTCTTATAGCGTTGTTAGTTGCAGGTGAAGTTTGAATCTTGTTCCATGTTTGGAACATGGATATTCTTGTTGGGATATCACAATATCTCTTATTTAATTAATGCATCTATATACTTGGTAAAGGGTGGAAGGCTCGGCCTTATGCCTGGTGTTTTGTTCCAGTCTTGCCGCCCTAGTTTCCGTCATATCGGTGTTATGTTCCCGGATTTTGCGTTCCTTACGCGGTTGGGTTATAATGGGAACCCCATGATAGTTTGCCTTGAATAAAACTCCTCCAGCATGGCCCAACATTGGTTTTACCATTCGCCACCTAGCCTTTTCTTTCCCTTGGGTTCTGCAGACTCAAGGGTCATCTTTATTTAAACCCCTGGGCCAGTGCTCCTCTGAGTGTTGGTCCAAACTGAGCGATGTCCGAGGCTACCAGGGGCAACTCTGGGCTGGCTTACCCGACGTCTGGCTCATCCGGTGTGCCCTGAGAACGAGATATGTGCAGCTCCTATCGGGATTTGTCGGCACATCTGGGTGGCTTTGCTGGTCTTGTTTTACCATTGTCGAAATGTCTTGTAACCGGGATTCCGAGTCTGATCGGGTGTTCCCGCTAGAAGGAATATCCTTCATTGACCATGAGAGCTTGTGATGGGCTAAGTTGGGACACCCCTGCAGGGATTTGAACTTTCGAAAGCCGTGCCCGCGGTTATGGGCAGATGGGAATTTGTTAATGTCCGGTTATAGAAAACCTGAAGTTGACCTTAATTAAAATACATCAACCGCGTGTGTTACCGTGATGGTCTCTTTCCGGCGGAGTCCGGGAAGTGAACACGGTGTTGGAGTTATGCTTGACGTAGGTTGTCTAGGATCACTTCTTGATCATACTTTTATCGACCGTGCTTTGCTTTCTCTTCTCGCTCTCATTTGCGTATGTTAGCCACCATATATGCTAGTCACTTGCTGCAGCTCCACCTCATACCTTTTACCCTTCCTATAAGCTTAAATAGTCTTGATCGCGAGGGTGCGAGATTGCTGAGTCCACGTGGCTCACAAATACTTCCAAAACCAGCTTGTAGGTGCCGGTGAGACTGAGCAGATGACGCAACCAAGCTCGGGAGGAGCTCGATGAAGATCTTGTCCTTTACATTGTTTCGTTCTAATTGATCAGTAGTGGAGCCCAGTTGGGGTCGATCGGGGACCGTGTCGCATTTGGGGTTCTTCTTTTTATTTTGGTTCCGTAGTCAGACCTTGATTGTATCTGGATGATGTAATGCTTTATTCATGTAATTGTGTGAAGTGGCGATTGTAAGCCAACTATGTATTCTTTTCCCTTATGTATTACATGGGTTGTGTGAAGATTACCTCACTTGCGACATTGCTTTCAATGCGGTTATGCCTCTAAGTCGTGCTTCGACACGTGGGAGATATAGCCGCATCGAGGGCGTTTCAAGTTGGCAATCAGAGCCTTCCCCGACCTTAGGAGCCCCCACTGCTTGATCGAATTAGCGGACATTATTGAGTCTAGAAAAAATGTTTTGAGTCATTTAGGAATTATATATCGGAGCGTTTAGGAATTCTTTTTACTCCCCAGTCCCTTCATCGCTCAGGTAAGGCATCCTGACATAGAGTTTTGACTCTTCTCTTCTCAAATTTCACTAAAAAAAATTTTAGGATCACGCGGGTATCTTGGAATCGTTCCGATGGTTTTGTGACGAGAACATTGTCTTGGTGCCTCCTGTCAGGGGTTTTGTGGCAGTGTCCCGGGGAGTTGAGCTCTGAGGTGTTGTCGTCACAATTTTATCATTGCAGTTCTGGAATACCTGATTTTAGTACACCGACATCGAAAATCTCTTTTATGCAGTTGTTGGTGAGATAACCTCGACGCCACCCAGTACTGGGGCGGGAGTTCGGGAGTATTGCCATAACTTGTATAACGGATGCTTTTCGAAGGTTGAGGTAGATGATTTCCGAAGGTTTCTTGGTTATGTGTTGAAGGATGGATACAGCTGGATGTAG
The DNA here is from genome assembly GCA_034509565.1 of Triticum monococcum. Classification (NCBI taxonomy): domain Eukaryota; kingdom Viridiplantae; phylum Streptophyta; class Magnoliopsida; order Poales; family Poaceae; genus Triticum; species Triticum monococcum. Next base: position 85,791,444 of record CM067845.1, on the reverse strand, counting down.
GATTTGCTAGTTTTGGGTGAGATATTATGCTTCCCCTGTATCCCCAACACCTGATTGCATAACCGGAAAATTTCGGGAGTTTATAAGTGGGAATTCAAGTAGCTCTTAGGATATCTTTCCGACAGATGTATGATATGAAATTGGGGTTCGATGTCTAGTGGTCCGCCTATTCACGGTTGGTTTTACAGTGGTCTCGTTGTGTCTTAAAGAGTCCTTGGCTATGCCGACTCGGGGACGCTTCGTATGTCATGTGCACTGCCTTGTACATGATGGTGCTGTACGATCGAGCCCGTGTAGGCCCCACCACGAAAACTTCAGACGAAATCTCTATCATGTGTTTGTTCTGGCTTATTCTGCAAGCCAATCCTTTGTTTTGTTTTGAGTTGTGGTATTCGAGTTTCTTCAATGTCAAATGTTTATTCCATACCTTTCCTAAATGGTGTTCTCATACTCCGATGTGAATACCAATCCTTCATGATAATCGAGATCGTCATGTCAATTCTTTCCAACCGGTGTAATTATCTTCAAGTGGATCCGATCACTTCAACATTCACAAGATCAATTATCAGTTCTTCTCAATGTTGTTTGTTTCATCCACCTCCAAGTTGCCTTTGTTTTTTCCCGCCCTCCCTCCCTTGTTTTTCTTTAAGGACTCAGATTTCTTAATCGAGTATCCATCTTATTGATGTGAAGCCTCTCCATTCTTTTCCTTCAATGTTCTTATCCGGTGATTCTTATGAAGATACTAACGGAGCTTCTGGTTCATCATTCTTCGTTGCTTTTATCTTCTCCGGTGGATTCAATTCAAGCTTTTGGTGTTGATCATATCCTTTTTCCTCGTTTCAAATGTCTTCTCATGCCGGTGCACCTCTTAATATTCCCCGCTTGCTATTCTATTGTTCCAGAGTGCTCAAGATATCTCAAAGATTCGTGTGTCCACTCTTCATTCATTCAAGCTCTTTCGAGGTGGTTATCTCATTCAAGCCATTTAATCAACCGGTGCAATCTCTCTTTTCAAGCAATCATTCTATGGTGTTTCTTTTGAGTGGGCCCTAACCCACAGGTCTTTTTCTAGGATCTTACCTGACTCTTCTTATTCTCCCGGAGGTAGTCTCAAATTCATTTCAAAGTTTGACGTAAGAATGAATTGACATCAGTCAAATGTCTTTCTCCAAGATTTTCCAAATTCTTTTCATCGTTGGCTCAACTTTTCCATTCTTCATTCCGGTGTGCCTCAATAATTCACGGTGGTGTCTCTCATCGTCCTTCACAACACTTAAGACCGAAGAAGATTTTTCTCTCAATCTTGCTCCACTCTCCTCAAGATTCGTGGTTCAAGCTTGATACCATCCTCTCATAATTGTTTTCGATTGTGAAAATTCTTTTCACCTATCCGGAGCAATTCAAGAGTCTTTTCAGTTTGATTCTCCGGAGGCCATCATTTCGCGATTATTCATTCTCAGCTTTCAACTCTCTTTCTCTAAATCTTACCGGTGCATCATTCAAATATCCTCTAATCAGTCATGATCTCTTCGTTCTCATGGATCTAAATTCTCTCAAGCATCTTCGTTATTTGCTAATTCTTACCGGTGATTCTTCCCTTTTACTTCGTTCGTTTTAAATTCTTATGGTGGCTCGTTCAAGATTTCTCTTCCTTTGTTATTGTATCAATTCATTCGTTGTTTCAATCCTACTGACGGTTCATTGAAGACCTTTCCAAGTTGACGCTATATCTATCTTAATCCTTTCTACGAGAATAAGTAGTGTGCCAAATCCGTTGATTGTCATCAATTTAAATTGGTGAAGGATAAGCATAATATAATTCTTATTCTTGTTTCATCCATATGTTAATCTTTTCTTCCGGAGTTTGTTCATGATGATTAAATTCTTGGTTTCAAGTGCTCGTCTTTCTTTCCCGGAGTTCCAAGCTCTAATTATCACGGAAATCCATCTAAATCATTGCAAGGATTCACCTTGTGTTTTCAATTTCTCTTTCTTTTCATTCCTTTGTTTACCGGAGTTCTTCATGGAGGTTTTACATAATGGTTCATCAAGGATTCTATTCCTTCTCGAAGTGTTCATCGAGATTCCTTTCATAGGATCTCAAGCATTCTTCTTCTTGCTATCCGGAGTGCAATTCTTTCTACCTTATCATTGGAGGTGGTATTATGTCATTCTTGATAATTTGAGTTCATGTTTCATGATTCACATCTTGTCAAGAATGATGTATTTTAAAAACCATCAATCTCGTTGTTGGAATTATCTTGGATTATTTCACCTAAAGCTTTCCCTAAGGATTGTTGCTATTTATGGGCTCATAAATGACCCAAGTTCTTCTTTTATCCTACTGGTGAAATAAGTTTCTCGTCTCCTTGTTCTTATCAATCCAATTCTTTTTCCCGTGAGTGGCAGGTTGTCACCTCATAATTGGAGATGTATTTCCATAAGACCATATCAAGCTTATTCTTTTCGTTGTTGGTTTTCCAACAACTTCGTTCTAGCATTTGTTGTAAGCGTGCTCCCTCAAGATCTTGTTTCCCTTCGTTCATTCCATTCGATTCTTAATTCTGTTCCGGAGGCTTTGTGATGTTGCTCTCTTCAACCCATCTTTTCGTTCTGTCAGGATCGTGTTCTTTTCTTGGTTTATCCATTTAACTGGAGTGTTGTGTCCTTTTTGCTCAAGCTCTTTTTGCCTTATCAAGCCTTTCATCTTTTCTCAACCGGAGTGCTGTCTGAGATCTTTCTTACCCCTTGTTTCATTCATTCATTAGTTCCGGAGGCAGTGTGTTGCTGTTCCTTGTTCCTTTTTCTAACGGAGTGTTTTCAACTTCGTTCATCTCCGTTGTATTCTTTTCTCGAAATGGCTTAACCTTTTCAAGGTTCTTTGGTATCACTCATTGGTCAAAGAAGCAACTTAGCTTTACCTCTTCTCCTTCTTTTCTGTTGTCCCTCCGGTGTCATTCTAGATCTCGGGACGAGATCCTCTCATAGCGGTGGAGTGTTGTGACGCCCCGAGACCATTGCGCCAGGTGTCGTCCACTTATTCGTTGTTGTTGCCTTTGTCATTTATGTTGCATTTGCATCATGATCATCATTGTAGTGTGCATATTTTTTTCATGTGTATATTTGTGGTGGGCTTGTTACAATTGTGAACTCCTTCTCCTCATCTTCTTTGCTGTTCCATCTTGCCCTTCCATCTAAACCATCATCAAGTGCAACACCCCATGACTAGCTTCTTCCTTTCAATTCTCTGTGACGCCCCCGATTTAATCGTACACTAATCATACACGCAAACGTGTACGATCAAGATCAGGGACTCACGGGAAGATATCACAACAGAACTCTACAAATAAAATAAGTCATACAAGCATCATATTACAAGCCAGGGGCCTCGAGGGCTCGAATACAAGAGCTCGATCATGGACGAGTCAGCGGAAGCAACAATATCTGAGTACAGACATAATTTAAACAAGTTGCCATAAGATGGCTAGCACAAACTGGGATACAGATCGAAAGAGGTGCAGGCCTCCTGCCTGGGATCCTCCTAAACTACTCCTGGTCGTCGTCAGCGGCCAGAACGTAGTAGTAGGCACCTCCGGTGTAATAGGAGTCATCGTCGACGGTGGCGTCTGGCTCCTAGGCTCCAACATCTGGTTGCGACAACCAGGTAGAAGGGATAGAGGGAAAAGAGGGAGAAAGCAACCGTGAGTACTCATCCAAAGTACTCGCAGGCAAGGAGCTATACTACATATGCATGGGTATCAAATGGAATAAGGGTATCATATGTGGACTGAACTGCAGAATGCCAGAATAAGAGGGGGATAACTAATCCTGTCGAAGACTACGCTTCTGGCAGCCTCCGTCTTGCAGCATGTAGAAGAGAGTAGACTGAAGACCTCCAAGTAGCATCGTATAGCATAATCCTAACCGATGATCCTCCCCTCGTCCCCCTGTGAGAGAGCGATCACCGGTTGTATCTGGCACTTGGAAGGGTGTGTTTTATTAAGTATCCGGTTCTAGTTGTCATAAGGTCAAGGTACAACTCCGGGTCGTCCTTTTACCGAGGGACACGGCTATTCGAATAGATAAACTTCCCTGCAGGGGTGCACCACATACCCCAACACGCTCGATCCCATTTGGCCGGACACACTTTTCTGGGTCATGCCCGGCCTCGGAAGATCAACACGTCGCAGCCCTACCTAGGCACAATAGAGAGGTCAGCACGCCGGTCTAAATCCTATGGCGCAGGGGTCTGGGCCCATCGCCCTTTGCACACCTGCACGTTGCGTACGCGGCCGGAAGCAGACCTAGCCTAGTGGCTTTCCAGTCCAATCCGGCGCGCGCCACTCAGTCGCTGACATCACGAAGGCTTCGGCTGATACCACGACGCCGAGATACCCATAACTACTCCCACGTAGATGGTTAGTGCATATAGACCAAATGGCCAGACTCAGATCAAATACCCAGATCTCGTTAAGCGTGTTAAGTATCCACGAACACCGACCAGGGCCAGGCCCACCTCTCTCCTAGGTGGTCGGAACCTGCCCTGTCGCTCCGCCTCAAAGATCCACTCGCGGGTGCTCCTACGAGTCGTCCCGTCTTTAGTCACAACATGTGTCATGTATAAAGTATATAGTATATACTCGTGATCACCTCCCGAGTGATCACGGCCCGATAGTATAGCATGGCAGACGGACAAGAATGTAGGGCCACTGATGATAAACTAGCATCCTATACTAAGCATTAGGTTTGCAGGTAAAGGTAACAACAGTAGTAGCAAGGACAGGCTATGCATCAGGATAGGAATAACGGGAAGCAGTAACATGCTACACTACTCTAATGCAAGCAGTATAGAGAAGAGTAGGCGATATCTGGTGATCAAAGGGGGGGCTTGCCTGGTTGCTCTGGCAAGAGAGAGGGGTCGTCAACTCCGTAGTCGTATTGGGTAGCAGCGGCGTCGGTCTCGGTGTCTATCGAGAGAAGAGGGGGAAGAAACAATAAATATTTAAGCAAGCATATCCATAGTGATGCATGACATGACAAGTAACGGCGTTAGAGGTGCCCTAACGCGGTAATAGGTGATACCGGTGAAGGGGGATGACATCCGGGAAAGTATCCCCGGCGTTTTGCGTTTTCGGGCAGAGGACCGGAGGGGAAAAGTTGCGAGTTCGATAGGTTAGGGAGGTGTGGCGGACAAACGGTTTGCGTATCCGGAATCGTCTCGTCGTTCTGAGCAACTTTCATGTAGAAAGTATTTTCATCTGAGCTACGGTTTATTTTATATTAATTTTAATAGATTTAAATCATTTTTAGGATTTATTTAATTAATTTAATCAACATTATCCAGAATAGTGTCTGCTGACGTCATCATGACGTCAGCATGACGTCAGCAGTCAACAGAGGCGTTGACTGGTCAACTGACGTGTGGGTCCCGTTCGTCATACTCTGTTTTAATTAACTAACCGTTAATTAGGTTAATTAGTGATTAGGTTAATCTAATTATAATTAATTAACTTAATTAATTCCTTAATTAATTAATTAATGAATTAATTAATTAATTATTTTTATTTTTATTATATGTTTTTTAATTCTTCTCTTCTTAAAAAACGTTCTCAGGGTGGGCCCCCCATGTCATATGCCCAGGGGGCCTAACAGGCGCACGGGTAAGCAGGCGCTGGGCGTGTGCGCTGCCAAGGCCACACGGGCACACGCCCAGGGCCGCGACAACGGCCACCGTAGGGTTGGGTGCGCGCCGGCCGGCGAGCAAGGGGCCGCGGGCGAGGAGCAGCGGCGCCGGTGAACGAAGGCGGTGGTCGGAGTAACTGCAGGGGAGCCGGGGCGAGCTCACCGACGTGAGGCGCGTCACGGGGCGCCAGCGGGGTGCCGGCCCAGGCACGACGCGTGGGGTGGTGCGCGCGCGGTGGTGCTACGGGTCGTTGCGGGGCCGCACGGCGATGCAGCGGCGGAACGGCGCGGATGCGCGGCGCACGCAGCGGGGCAGCAGCAGCAGGGCTGCCCGGCGAAGCGGACGCGGAGGGGGCCGAGCGGGCGCGTCCGAACGAGGTGGGGCGCAGGCGCAGGCAGGGGGCGCAGGCGCGGCCAGGGCGGCCGGCGCGCGTGCAGGTGTCGGTGAGCGAGGCCATGGCCGAAGTGGCCGGAGCAGGAGAGAAGGAGGAGATGCCGGGCCTCACCACGGGGCCGTGGGGTCTATGCAGCGGTGCTCGGGGAGGTTGACGGGGACGGCCGGCGCAGGGGAGGTGGCGACGACGTTGAGCTGGCTCCAGGGACGGCGAGCGGCGGGCGGTGTCGAGGGCACCGGTGAAGTCGGGCGGCCCAAGGCGGGCGTCTCGCGAGGGAGAGAGGGGGGCGAGAAGGCAACGGCGAGGGAGATCCGGGGCGGCGGCGTCGCGAGGTGGGGGGAAAGCGGGCTCGGGGCGACGACGGGCGGCATCGGGCGGTGGCGACGGGCGTCGAGGGAGCGGTCGCCCCGATCCCGATCTGGATCAGGGGAGTGGGGGGAGGGAGAGAGCGCGGGGATCGTGTGGGGGGGGTGTTGCGGGTGGTGGGCTAGGGTTAGCCCGAGGGGTGGGGTTATGTGGGAGTGGGGTGGCCGGCCTGGGCCTGGCCTGGCTAGCGGTTGGGCTGGTTGGCCCAGTGGGGGGGGGTCTGTTTTGTTTTATTTTTTTTGTTTTGTATTTCCTTTTCTTTTATTTATTTTCTTGGTTTACCTTTTTCTGTTTTTTTAAATGTTTAGCACCTAATTGATTTTTATAATTTATGGAAGCTAGCTCATAAATTGTAGTGCATTATATCCTAGCACCAAAAACTAGTTTGGGTGAAATAATATTTCATATTAGATTTAGATCAATTAAATGGTTATTAAATAATGTATTCAGTCACTGTTTGAGATTGTTTAAATGACTTATCGTATTTCAATAATGTTGTTTACAATTTTATCCTAGCCTCTGATTTATCTATTATTTATTGAGCATTTTAGTTTTTAAGTTTGAAAACTTTTGTTGTTTGCCCGATTTTGAATTTGAATTTGAACCGGCTTCGAACTAACTCGAGTTTATCAACAGTAACCGAGGTGGCGTGGCATGATTAGCGTGGGATTACTGTAGCATGATTATCCGGGCGTCACAATTCTCCTCCACTACAAGAAATCTCGTCCTGAGATTTAAGAGAGGGACTAGGGGTAAGGTCTAGTTACGAAATTCTAACGAATCTCCTCGGTCTTGATTGCTCTTCTCGAAGTGGTCGATCCATTACATTGATGTCTTCATTTCACTGCTTCAAGTCATCATGATGAAGTCATCACCTTTTCTTCGGAGTCTTCATCGTACGTACGAAGGACAAGGGGTAACTTCGGAAGAACGAACCGCTACAATGTTGCTTGTGTGGTAGATAACATCAGTGAAGGTGGCGGGAAGCAACCCTCGATTTGAAACTTAAGAAATTATCGAGAGCAAAGTAAGAAGGTGCACAATAGAAGTTTCGAGCGGGCATGCAATCGCTTGATGCCTGAAACAGGGCGTGAAATGGGGTCCAAAGCAATGGGAATAAGTATTGTGTCCGATACCAGAATTGATGATTTCTCGGAAGGTGGCTCGTGAATCACAAACGAGGCCAAATGCGAGGAATTAAATTTGGAAACCGGGGGTGTATAGGAGGGTCAGGTTTCGATCCTGTCAAACTGTGGGTTATGGGCCCACCATGTGGGTTAAAAGTAGGAAGGGCGGAGACGTCTTGCGTGATCATGCAAGCAAGGCATGTCAGGGGGTAGCCTGTCGATTATGTCGGCAACAACATCGGTACCAAGGGCGAGGAACGAAGAGAACCATTTTCCTGCCCGTCGAAACGAGGCGGACCAATAGGCAAAGTTCTCGTTCATCGGTGGTTACTGGAATGTCAACAACAATAGTAACAGGGTCTTACTGACAGAGTTGTACGCTGAGGTGCTTATAAAAGCAGTGACGTATTACTGCTTAGATCATATAAACCTCAAGAAGGTTAAACAGAACAATGGAAAGGAAAATATGATTATCAGATTTAACAGAGGAATGGAAAGGAAAATGTGTTTAAACACATATTTCAGGGGTATATCCTTCCCAAGGACAAACAGAGCATGATATCCGTGGCAGGATATCATGTAGAAAACCCTTTAAGTAAGGGGAGAGAAATTTCATGACAGTACCCATACAACGGTGTTTGGATAATGGTTAAAGAAAACTTAGCATTGCGCTTTCAATGCTCTTATTGAAAATCGGAGTACCACAAACATGCTTCAAGAAGCATTGACATGGTATTCAAGCAAAGGTCAGATTTTGGAAACACAAAGGATCCATCAGGAATAACTTGTGAAATAAGTCTTACAATTTCCTCACGGAAGAATGGCTAAACTTGCTAAAAAGGATACTACAACAATAGGTCCTCCGGCCAGGTGTGCTAGGCCTGACATAACCTTACCGGGCCATATATAAAGACCAACATTATAACTCTTGGAAATAAGTTCCAACCATCATATCTGACTGAGATTCAGATCTGATTGGTGTCACGATACCTCAGACTTAGGATGCCTGAGAAGAAAAGGTGCGGCACAATTTGACGAGATGACATTGTAAGATTCTCGGGAAATGAACTATGGAAGCGAGTTCCGAAACAAGAGTTCATCAGTAAACCAAGGAGAGGATGAGGAGGTGGCTGATAGGCTCAGCAACAAATCATCGCGATTTCCAAAGGATTGATTTCCACAATTATGTGAACAAGGAAATATCATTTGTCGGATCAAATGTCATAATGATGTACGCTCGAGGGAAACATACACAACTGAACAATGATAGAAGGGTGCAACCAGGAATCTGGACTAGGTAGCACGATCAATGTTTGAATGATGATTCAATAATCAATAGACTTAGAATGAAACTGTAGACCAATAACTTCAAGCAATAGGGTTGCTAGAAGTTTAGAATTTGCACAACACAGACCATTAGTCGGTATTCCGGTTAGAAACAATACGGAGACCAAGAAATGAACGCAAAAGGCGAGAGATATTACTATATCAAGAATTCTCAAGAGGTGGTAAAATTACCACGACATTCTTGACATAAAAGGTGGTAACATTCCAAGGTAAAGAAGAACAAATGCTGTATAGCAAGGATCTCAAGGTATAACTCAAAACACGAATAAGTTTGTGTTGGAGGGAAGGCAATAAAGTGGCTGATGATAATACAATTCATCGGGGGCAAGGATGGTATTTCTCATCATGAATTCAATTGATATCCAGGAAGACCTCATAAGGTTGATGATCTTCACGGCACATTGGTCGAGAGATTTCAAGATGTAATCAATCAGTGACAACATCAAATCAAAGGAATGATGAAGCGGAAGGTTATTGGAACCATGGGTAGGGCACAAACTTGAAACCAAGCTTGTTGTTCAAGGTGAATTGATATGACGAGGAAGATCGACGTAAGCTTAGCTCATCATCGAAAGTTGTGCTCCAGGATTAAGGACCAGGTAGCACAGTTAAAATTTTAGCACGATAATGATATAGCCGATCAGGCTAGGAATGACATGATCGAGTACAAACTCGGACTTAAAGAAGATTATCAAGAGTTGTTGAACCGTAGGGCAGACTCGGTTCAGTTATCGGTGTCTTTGAGTGTTTAATAACTCAGAGCCCATGAAAACTGTAATCAGTGAGAATGTAGTACTTGATGAAGAACTCATAAGAAGTTATGCAGTTTCAAGATAATCTCGAGATACCAGGGGGGTAATACTCGAAGACGGATCAAAGTAGAGGTTGGACCGAGGTATTGATCCACATGAGACAAGTGCTTACACTTGCATCGAAAATGGTATTTAAAAGAGAACATGGTCGGAACCACGATTGTAAAAGGCCGGATCCCAGTTAAAAGATGAACTTATACCAAGGGAACTAATATCATTTACAAGAAGCTTCGATGATAAGTTTCACATCGGGTCCATGGGCATGAACGCAAAGGCTCAAGGTCGACTCCCAATTCTTCCATGCATAACCTTTCATTTTACTTCTCGCTTTTGATGAAGCTGTAGTATAGAAATTTTATCTAGCAAAATACCAGAAGAGTATGACTCGTGAAAACTTTCGAGTTCACACCGTTTAGAGAAGGCATATGTTCAACCCATCAGGGCATCTTAGGAGTATATACCACAAATTTCAAGAATAAATAACACCAGCTCGATAGTAGAGCATGTTTGAGAAAGCAGAGGATACAATTTACCAAAGGTATTATGTATCCGAGGAAAGGCTCACAGACTTATTGAATATGAAGGACGTTGTCGGATAAAATCCCGCAAATGATCTGGTGGTTCTCAAGGGATCTGGTGCGAGCATCGGTACTCAACCAGAGGGAGAAACAATGCAAGGAGATCAGACTTTAGAAACAACTGACTAATTCAAGGCTCAAATGCAAAGGAATTATCAATTCCAAGACAAGGGATCAGAAGCAATGCTCTGATCAGGGATGGATAAGTTGAATAGCCTTAAGGGTACAATCGACAGCAATTTGATTGGTCGAGATCCAGCTCATGTTTTAAAATAACATCTAAGCCGGAAAGATAATTCAAAAGGATCAACTGATGATTGCGTGCATTCGCACTCAAGTTGAATCAATAGGATCAAAAGACGATGCCTAAGGATACTAACGAATATCGCCAGACATATGGAAAGCATCCATAATGCAAGCAGGCAAGTATTGCAGAGCAATAAGCTACTAAGGATTTTTGGAGGATCGAATAGTATTTTGAAGACCATTGTGAAACACATGAACAACTGGGGATGAGTGGATACTCGACAAGTGCGAGGATTTAATCGAAGGGGTATTCATGTGGCAAGGAACTGCTAGGCAGTAGGCACAAAGTATTCTCGGAATAATAGAGAAGACTTCGGGGTATCTTGTAATAACAGGATCATGGGGGATGATCGTATGAATGGCAAGTGTAAGTAGTTATCCATAAGGATTTATCGGTGGTCGGGAATAGAAAAAGTGATGGGCACAAAGTCTCGAGAGGAATAGCAAAGAGTATCTTCGGAATCTTCTGGTGAAGCAGGCCATCATCTGGAATGAAGGGGCTCTCCAGGAGAAAGTAGTTACGAGATCCTAGAGTCAGAGTTAGTAAATTCATTTTAACCTGAATAGAAGAGAGATCAGAGCCCCAGAGTAATGATCGAGGAGTAAAAGATCCTAATACCACCCAAATGGCGACGTGGGCCCGTAAGACACACAGCCGTGTTAGTAGAAGTTTTTGCAATGTCTAGACTCGACTTCGACCAAGGAGTGTGGAAGGGGGATTCCTACAGGCAGTCGGCTCTGATACCAACTTGTGACGCCCCCGATTTAATCGTACACTAATCATACACGCAAACGTGTACGATCAAGATCAGGGACTCACGGGAAGATATCACAACACAACTCTACAAATAAAATAAGTCATACAAGCATCATATTACAAGCCAGGGGCCTCGAGGGCTCGAATACAAGAGCTCGATCATAGACGAGTCAGCGGAAGCAACAATATCTGAGTACAGACATAAGTTAAACAAGTTGCCATAAGATGGCTAGCACAAACTGGGATACAAATCGAAAGAGGTGCAGGCCTCCTGCCTGGGATCCTCCTAAACTACTCCTGGTCGTCGTCAGCGGGCAGCACGTAGTAGTAGGCACCTCCGGTGTAATAGGAGTCGTCGTCGACGGTGGCGTCTGGCTCCTAGGCTCCAACATCTGGTTGCGACAACCAGGTAGAAGGCATAGAGGGAAAAGAGGGAGAAAGCAACCGTGAGTACTCATCCAAAGTACTCGCAAACAAGGAGCTATACTACATATGCATGGGTATCAAATGGAATAAGGGTATCATATGTGGACTGAACTGCAGAATGCCAGAATAAGAGGGGGATAACTAATCCTGTCGAAGACTACGCTTCTGGCAGCCTCCGTCTTGCAGCATGTAGAAGAGAGTAGACTGAAGACCTCCAAGTAGCATCGTATAGCATAATCCTAACCGATGATCCTCCCCTCGTCGCCCTGTGAGAGAGCGATCACCGGTTGTATCTGGCACTTGGAAGCGTGTGTTTTATTAAGTATCCGGTTCTAGTTGTCATAAGGTCAAGGTACAACTCCGGGTCGTCCTTTTACCGAGGGACACGGCTATTCGAATAGATAAACTTCCCTGCAGGGGTGCACCACATACCCCAACACGCTCGATCCCATTTGGCCGGACACACTTTTCTGGGTCATGCCCGGCCTCGGAAGATCAACACGTCGCAGCCCTACCTAGGCACAACAGAGAGGTCAGCACGCCGGTCTAAATCCTATGGCGCAGGGGTCTGGGCCCATCGCCCTTTGCACACCTGCACGTTGCGTACGCGGCCGGAAGCAGACCTAGCCTAGTGGCTTTCCAGTCCAATCCGGCGCGCGCCACTCAGTCGCTGACATCACAAAGGCTTCGGCTGATACCACGACGCCGAGATACCCATAACTACTCCCACGTAGATGGTTAGTGCGTATAGACCAAATGGCCAGACTCAGATCAAATACCCAGATCTCATTAAGCGTGTTAAGTATCCGCGAACACCGACCAGGGCCAGGCCCACCTCTCTCCTAGGTGGTCGGAACCTGCCCTGTCGCTCCGCCTCAAAGATCCACTCGCGGGTGCTCCTACGAGTCGTCCCGTCTTTAGTCACAACATGTGTCATGTATAAAGTATATAGTATATACCCGTGATCACCTCCCGAGTGATCACGGCCCGATAGTATAGCATGGCAGACGGACAAGAATGTAGGGCCACTGATGATAAACTAGCATCCTATACTAAGCATTAGGTTTGCAGGTAAAGGTAACAACAGTAGTAGCAAGGACAGGCTATGCATCAGGATAGGAATAACGGGAAGCAGTAACATGCTACACTACTCTAATGCAAGCAGTATAGAGAAGAGTAGGCGATATCTGGTGATCAAAGGGGGGGCTTGCCTGGTTGCTCTGGCAAGAGAGAGGGGTCGTCAACTCCGTAGTTGTATTGGGTAGCAGCGGCGTCGGTCTCGGTGTCTATCGAGAGAAGAGGGGGAAGAAACAATAAATATTTAAGCAAGCATATGCATAGTGATGCATGACATGACAAGTAACGGCGTTAGAGGTGCCCTAACGCGGTAATAGGTGATACCGGTGAAGGGGGATGACATCCGGGAAAGTATCCCCGGTGTTTTGCGTTTTCGGGCAGAGGACCGGAGGGGAAAAGTTGCGAGTTCGATAGGTTAGGGAGGTGTGGTGGACGAACGGTTTGCGTATCCGGAATCGTCTCGTCGTTCTGAGCAACTTTCATGTAGAAAGTATTTTCATCTGAGCTACGGTTTATTTTATATTAATTTTAATAGATTTAAATCATTTTTAGGATTTATTTAATTAATTTAATCAACATTATCCAGAATAGTGTCTGCTAACATCATCATGACATCAGCATAACGTCAGCAGTCAACAGAGGCGTTGACTGGTCAACTGACGTGTGGGTCCCGTTCGTCATACTCTGTTTTAATTAACTAACCGTTAATTAGGTTAATTAGTGATTAGGTTAATCTAATTATAATTAATTAACTTAATTAATTTCTTTGGAGTTCCTTTGGAGTTGTTTTGGTAGGGTTCAAAAATAGCTCAAGTTTGAATTATTTTTCTACCTCTAAAAATGCCCAAGGCAATTTATTCAAATTCTGCACAAATTCTAGACGCCAGGGATATACTCATATCTCTCTCAACCTTCTTCATTGTACCTGTGCTTTTCTGTCTTGTTTTCTGTTTGAAGAAAAGAGAAGAAGGAAAGCAGCAGTAGCAACGTTGTAGCCCAGCACCAGCAGCCCATCTCCCCAGCCCACCTACAGCAAGCCACCTCACTTACCCCTTCGAATCCAGCCCACCAGCACCGCTCCTCTGTTCATCGTCTTCTCCCTGTACGGCAGAACATCCAGAGCCTCCACGTCGGCAGCCGGCTTGATTTGACGGCTGGAACAGCCTCCCTACCTCCTATAAATCATGGCTCGGTGCCCTAGGGTCTTTCCTGTTTCCATTCCTCCCTCCTCCTCATCTAGCCGCCGCAAGGTAAGCCACTCCACGCCATAGCCGTCGCCAACGCCATGCTCGAGCTCTACTCCGGCACGATCAAGCTCGACGCCGTCGTCTTCTTCCTCGGGGAGCGACGCCCGCGTCTCCTTCTTCTTCTCGACCTCGCAAGCGCCCATTCGAGCCATGGATCGACCTCCTCCTTGACGTCTTATTCCCCCGCTTCCTCTGCTTCATGGACCCGACGCCCCGCCAAGTCTCCGCCGCCGTTCAGCGCGCTTCCCCGCTGTCTCCACTGCGTTCTAGTTGAACCACGACGTCGCCAAAACCCGTGGTGAGCTCATGCTCCTCCCGGTCTTTGTCCCCTTGTTGATTCCGTCCACGAAGCCGGCGTTCTGTGCATATTCGAGGCCTTGATCGCCGGAAATCTTCGCAGCCTCTGCTGTACCCCTGCTTACACGCTCGAGCTCGCCCACGTACACGCGCCCGTAGCCCCCGCACGCATCTGCACCTGCGCACGCACCCTGCCTGCTTGCCGCTCGCTAACCGCGCCTTGCTCGCCTCTGCCGCACTTGCTCGCCGATGCCCTAGACGAGGACGGCCTCGTGCTCGAGCCAATCTCCCGCAGCTGCTCCGCAGGCACGCATCCATACCCCATTCCCGCAGCCTCCCTAGAAGGATTCCGCACCCCTGCCGGTCCTCTGAAACCACAGCAGCAGTTGCTGTTGGCTCCCGTCGCCGGCGAGTCCCCGTGCAGACGTTTCAGTGTGGGTCCTGGTCGCGTTGACCATATGCTTCATCTTCCCGCTGATCTCCCTTTGCATCACCAGCACATAGCTAGCGTAGTGGTTGGCGCAGCCACTATCCATCCGAGGGGTCTGGGGATCGAGTCCCGGGCACCTCATATTTTTTTCTCTATTTTCTCCTTATTACTATGCACACACACACACTCAGCGCTCACCCGGCCCAAGTCCTCCTGGGCCGCTGCAATCCGGCCCATGCATATTTTTTCCAGTCCATGTATTTTAGCATTTTCCAGTGCATGCATATTTACAGGAATGCCACTGTTTTGTATTGTTAATAACTAAATATGCATGCATCCAAATTAGAGAAAATATATATGTAAAATGCTTAGAATTTTATCTAGTTTCACAATATGCAACTTTCATCCATGTTTAAAATGTTAAACTTGCTGTTTGCATTAATTTATGTAAATGCCATGTTAAAATGATTTATTTCATAACTAAATAACCGTAGCTTCAAATTTAATAAACTTTATATGTAAATGGGGTAGAAAAATGCCTAGTTTAACATGCTGGCTTCACTTTGCATGCTAAACAACTCTAAAATTGTGTTTAGGGCAGAACAGTACCAAACCTAATATATGCATATGAGGAGTTTCCGGACTTGTTATTTGTTGTTTCCGGCCTCATTTAAACTTGCCTAGATAGGTAGTTTTGTTGTGCTTCACCTCTTGCCATGCTAACAACATTTAATCTTGTTGGGTACCTAAACGAGAGAGAACTAAATAATTCATGTGGTGTTTTCTTCAATATGCAACTCCGTTGAATAATGAGCTCCACTTAATTTGTAGGATTGTTTATGCACTTTGCCATGCCATGCTTCATTAAACCGGACATGCATCATAATTGTTTGTGCATCATGCCATGCTTATGTGGTGGTTGTTTACCATGATTGTTTGCTTCTTTCCGGTGTGGCTTCTTCGGGTTGGTTCCGATAACGTTGCGTTTGTAAGGATACATTGGCTACGTCCGTTTGTCTTCTTCATGGACTCATTCTTCTTCCTTGCGGGATTTCAGGCAAGATGACCATACCCTCGAAATCACTTCTATCTTTGCTTGCTTAGTTGCTCGCTCTTTTGCTATGCCTATGCTGCGATACCTACCACTTGCTTATCATGCCTCCCATATTGTTGAACCAAGCCTCTAACCCACCTTGTCCTAGCAAACCGTTGTTTGGCTATGTTATCGCTTTGCTCAGCCCCTCTTATAGCGTTGTTAGTTGCAGGTGAAGTTTGAAGCTTGTTCCATGTTTGGAACATGGATATTCTTGTTGGGATATCACAATATCTCTTATTTAATTAATGCATCTATATACTTGGTAAAGGGTGGAAGGCTCGGCCTTATGCCTGGTGTTTTATTCCACTCTTTCCGCCCTAGTTTCTGTCATATCGGTGTTATGTTCCCGGATTTTGCGTTCCTTATGCGGTTGGGTTATAATAGGAACCCCTTGACAGTTCACCTTGAATAAAACTCCTCCAGCATGGCCCAACATTGGTTTTACCATTCACCACCTAGCCTTTTCTTTCCCTTGGGTTCTGCAGACTCAAGGTTCATGTTTATTTAAACCCCGGGGCCAGTGCTCCTCTGAGTGTTGGTCCAAACTGAGCGATGTCCGAGGCTACCAGGGGCAAATCTGGGCTGGCTTACCCGACGTCTGGCTCATCCAGTGTGCCCTGAGAACGAGATATGTGCAGCTCCTATCGGGATTTGTCGGCACATCTGGGTGTCTTTGCTGGTCTTGTTTTACCATTGTCGAAATGTCTTGTAACCGGGATTCCGAGTCTGATCAGGTCTTCCCGCTAGAAGGAATATCCTTCGTTGACCGTGAGAGCTTGTGATGGGCTAAGTTGGGACACCCCTGCAGGGATTTGAACTTTCGAAAGTCGTGCCCGCGGTTATGGGCAGATGGGAATTTGTTAATGTCCGGCTGTAGAAAACCTGAAGTTGACCTTAATTAAAATACATCAACCGCGTGTGTTACCGTGATGGTCTCTTTCCGGCGGTGTCCGGGAAGTGAACACGGTGTTGGAGTTATGCTTGACGTAGGTTGTCTAGGATCACTTCTTGATCATACTTTTATCGACCGTGCTTTGCTTTCTCTTCTCGCTCTCATTTGCGTATGTTAGCCACCATATATGCTAGTCGCTTGCTGCAGCTCCACCTCATACCTTTTACCCTTCCTATAAGCTTAAATAGTCTTGATCGCGAGGGTGCGAGATTGCTGAGTCCCCGTGGCTCATAGATACTTCCAAAACCAGCTTGCAGGTGCCGGTGAGACCGAGCAGATGACGCAACCAAGCTCAAGAGGAGCTCGATGAAGATCTTGTCCTTTACATTGTTTCGTTCTAGTTGATCAGTAGTGGAGCCCAGTTGGGGTCGATCAGGGACCGTGTCGCATTTGGGGTTCTTCTTTTTATTTTGGTTCCGTAGTCGGACCTTGATTGTATCTGGATGATGTAATGCTTTATTCATGTAATTGTGTGAAGTGGCGATTGTAAGCCAACTATGTATTCTTTTCCGGTTTTCCCTTATGTATTACATGGGTTGTGTGAAGATTACCTCACTTGCGACATTGCTTTCAATGCGGTTATGCCTCTAAGTCATGCTTCGACACGTGGGAGATATAGCCGCATCGAGGGCGTTACATTTTTCCCTTGGGTTCTGCAGACTCAAGGGTCATCTTTATTTTAAACCCCCGAGCCAGTGCTCCTCCGAGTGTTGGTCCAAACTAGGCGATGTCCGGCGCCCCCTTGGCAACCAGGGTTTATGCCAACCCGGCGTATGGCCCATCCGGTGTGCCCTGAGAACGTGATACGTGTGACTCCTATCGAGATTTGTCGGCACATCAGGCAGCTTTGCTTGTCTTGTTTTACCATTGTCGAAATGTCTTGCAACCGGGATTCCGAGACTGATTGGGTCTTCCCGGGAGAAGGAATATCGTTCGTTGACCGTGAGAGCTTGTGATGGGCTAAGTTGGGATACCCCTACAGGGTATAAACTTTCGAAAGCCATGCCCGCGGTTATGTGGAAGATAGGAATTTGTTAATATCCGGTTGTAGAGAACTTGACACTTAACTTAATTAAAAAGCATCAACCGCGTGTGTAGCCATGATGCTCTCTTTTCGGCGGAGTCCGGGAAGTGAACATGATTCTTGTGTTATGTTTGTGCGTAAGTAGTTTCAGGATCACTTCTTGATCAATTCTAGCTTCACGACCATTGCGTTGCTTCTCTTCTCGCTCTCATTTGCGTATGTTAGCCACCATATATGCTTAGTGCTTGCTGCAGCTCCACCTCATTACCCTATCCTACTCATAAGCTTAAATAGTCTTAATCTCACGGGTGTGAGATTGTTGAGTCCTCGTGACTCACGGATACTTCCAAACAGTTGCAGGTGCCGATGATACCAGTGCAGGTGACGCAACCCAACTCAAGTGGGAGCTCAATGAAGATCTTGATCGTTGTTTTGTTTCGTTTCCTGTTGATCAGTAGTGGAGCCCAATTGGGACGATCGGGGATCTAGCATTTGGGGTTGTCTTATTTTATTTTGGTTCCATAGTCGGACCTTTGTTTGTACTTTGGATGATGTATGATTTAATTATGTATTGTGTGAAGTGGCGATTGTAAGCCAGTTCTTTATACCTTTCTTATTCAGTACATGGGATGTGTGAAGATTACCCATCTTGCGACAAGCCTACCATGCGGCTATGCCTCTAAGTCGTGCCCCGACACATGGGAGATATAGCCGCATTGTGGGTGTTACAGTGCAATAGTTAATTCGGTGTCAGATTGCCAGAAGCATACACTGTACTAGTACTATTATTGTTGCACTTCTCGAAGAGGCGAATAGCCAAGCGCAAAGTTTACTAGTACTAGTACTACTACAGTCTATAGAGGTATGTACTATACTAGTACTAGGAACCGGATGGAGGAGCGTCTGCACTTATTATATTTTTAAAATGTGATAAAGCAATCTTCAACACATTTGGTTCTCTTCGAGGGTTATTGCATGTGATAATGGAAGTTGATTGCATGGAACACTCGCCACAATTCTTGCTTAATTCTGGCTCATATCCTATTACAAATAGGAGCACTCGGTAATATTTCCTCTTTTTTGGTTATTCAGCATGTAAACAGGTCAGCAAACCTTGCGGCGCATCTTTGTGCGAACAGTGCTTGCTGCACTTTGAATGTGGCTGAGAGCTGGCTTGATGAAGCACCTCGCTTCCTACTTCTTTTTTTGCGGGGTACCTCGCTTCCTAGTGACCAGTGTCTTGGCTGATCGCCCTAAGAATGCTTATATATGAATAAAGCTCTCTCATTTACCCGCAAAAAGATTAAGCCATATTAACCCGAAAGGAGGGAGTATGGACTAGCACTACTTGTTGGTGTGTCCTATCAACTCGCAGAACGAGGAGAACCTTGCAGGACAAGGTGAAGCTCGCTTACGCCTTTTGACTAATGCAACGTACCCTCGCCCAGGCGGTGGACATGCATCAGTTCATTCAGTGTCAGATTGCCAGAGGCATACACTGTAGTACCGAACATGCGGAGTACCATCATTGTTCGACTTCACGAAGAGGCGAAGAGCCAAGCGCAAGGTTTAGTAGTACGAGTAGTACTACTACTAGAACCGCATGGTGGAGCCTCTGTACTCTTATTTTTTAATCTCTAATAAAGTACACATTTATTCCGGAGAAGGGCGGAAAACGGCAGCGCAACATGTAATGATGATATCGATCAACCATGCTCAAATATATCTTGGCCTCCGTGCGAGCCCGTCTGTGTGTTCTCGCTCCTCGTCTCTCTCAAGGAATGACAGGGTTGGCCATTTTGCCGTCAATTGAGATCGGTTTGCTCACACTCTGGTCCCACATGTCAGTGATATGCCAAGAGGAGGTGCACTGACCGACTGGCCATACGCGTACTTGGTTTTGCACCTTCATACTACTCCTCCCTCCGTCACAGTTTACAGGGTGCGCTTCATTATGATGCATTTCTCTCAATGCATTTCCACCACCAGAGAGACTTTAGATGCATTTGGTTTAATGCTCAATTAATTAGGGCATGATAACCGCAATTTTCTCTCGATGTAGTACTATGGAGTGGAGTAACTGCATGCATGTCTGTACCCGGGTTGGAAGCACTGCATGCATGTGTGTACGCATTATTTCCTCTAGTAATAGACGCCGTGCTATAACTACCAATGCTATTTTTCAGGCCAATCGCTAGTCGCCTTGGTCCCAAAGATTTTCTCTTTTTCTGAAGCGCGCTCTATAAACAGTGACGGATGGAGTAGTATGAGCGGATTCAAAGAAGAGTGTATTGATGGTTGCTTCTTTCGAGCAACTTACAGTGAGAAAGGTGGGGCTTATGATTTGACTGCTCATTACTCACTATTAATGCGGCACAACGACCGGTCTGAGTCCCCCATGCAGTTGTGCACTACCCCCTCGGGTCTTAAATATACTCCGGAGTACTCCCTCCAGTCCTTTTTAGTTCGCATATTAGATTTGTCTGAAGTCAAGCCTCGTAAAGTTTGACCAACTTTATAGAAAAAATACCAACATTCACAATGTGAAATCAATACTAGTAGATGTGTCATGACTTAAAGTTTCATGTTGTATAACTTTATCATGGTAGATGTTGATATTTTTCATATAAATATGGTCAAACTTTGTAAAGTTTGACTTCATTCAATTCTTATATGCGGAGTAAAAAGGACGGGAGGGAGTATTTGTCTTTCTAGAGATTTCAGTGAGTGACTACTCAAATATTTGTCTTTTTAGAGATTCAAATGGACTACTACATACGGATGTATATAGATATTTTAGAGCGTACATTCACTTATTTTGCTTCGTATGTAGTCACTTGTTGAAATCTCTAGAAAGACAAATATTTAGGAACGGAGGGAGTACACATACGAAGCAAAATGAGTGAATCTACACTCTAAAATATGCCCATTTGAAATTTGTAAAAAGACAAATATTTAGGAACGAAGGAGTATAATTTTGTGCATGGCACATGGACACGGATGCTGAAGAGGATTCTGGCAATGCTATCAAGCTTCCTGCATTTGTTTACATAATTGACGTACTATACAAATAATTTTCCAGCGACATGAAATTGTACAATGGTGTGAACTTTCAGCTTTTGTTTTGTGTGTCTTGCCATCGATGCTCTTTCGGAAACAATAAAAAACTAACTTCCTTGGTAATCAGAGCTAATATTTACATTAGAACTGAAGACAAAGTTGTGAGAAGGTGTTAAATTAAAATTGATCCACGCTTTCATTGGCAGCAACGTCCCCCCAGCTCTGTTTAAATCAACAAGGCATCTTGGGAAAAAAGTAGCTGTCTGGAGCATGCAACATTCCGATCATTTTGTGCAGTTCCACTAAAATAGAGCTGAGCGTCCCTGTTCCAAAGATAATAAGTGTGATTAGGATAATAGAGGGCTGCTGATGAAACAATAAACACACAAATAGAAGCTGGTCACCTTTGCAGTCTCTCTTAAGACTAACTAGTTGGAGAAAATTAGGCTCGGAGTTGGATGAGGAGGATAGAGCAAAACCAATCTTCCTTTGTGCAGTCGCACTGAAATGTAGAGACGTTGCCCGTGTGACATTTTGGTAGAACTGCACAAAACACTCTTAAGAAAAAAGTGATTTGTGCAGTTCATCAAAAGGTCGCAATAGCAACGAGGTGAAATGGATAGCCCTGTTTGCAAAAAAGAGGTAGAAAGGAAACAATTACTGGCCAATAACAGTTGATGACACATGTGACGACAAAAAGGAGCATATTCCTTTTCCTAAGGGAAGATAACAACACGGTTGTGTTTGTCTAAAATGGTGTGAGGACGAGATTGCAATATGGAAAGTACGCCGGACGAGCTACGTTTGGGGCAAAGAACTATGGAAGATCCACATGCAGCGACGTGGGAAGACGGACAGTGGAGCAGGGCCGGAGGGGATACCTGGAGGTCGTCAGGATGTAACTAGGTGAGCGGCGGCAGGCGGAATCTGCCCATACTGCGGCAGCGAGTAGGTGGCGTAGGCCCTACCACGTCGGAGCTTGGTCAGAGAGAACGACGTGTACCGCAGATCGCGACGTGCGTCCTCGGCACCGTCGAACGGAGAAACGATGCACGTCCTCCCTTTCCGCCGGCGGACGGGATGTGGCCGGATCAGTGACCAAGGGTGAGAGAGAGAGGCCACCGCAGCCTTGTGTGAGATACTCTAAAGAGAGACAAACCAGGCAGACATGCTCCATTGTATATAGTGGAGCGTACTACCTTTTTCTCCATAAAAATCAACTCAAACTTTGTTTCGTGCACGCGTGGTACACGACCTCCTTAGGTAAACAACCGCTACACACGTTCAAATTAGCACATGGGCTGCCATTTCGTACAGAAATGAGCCCCACCGTGTACCCGCGCGAGTGTGGCTAGGCACAAATCGTGAGTACGTGCATGGTGCACCTATTCTCTTCTTGTATACGTACACCACCTACGCGGGGTTGTGTGAGAGAGATACAAATGTAGAGAGATAGTATAGTGTGTGGGTTCGTGAGAGTTTTTTTGGGGGTGGGGGTGGGGTGGGGTCAATCAAAAAATGTAACATATGCAATGTGTGTGAAATAGAGTCCTAGATATATCATATATATAGAGGGGGCGATCCACGAGAAGAGAGTGGAGGTATCATCGGCTTGAGGTGTCCATAGAATCAAAGAGAGGGATGATGTGTGTGTGTGCGCGCGCGATCGATAAAGAGTGCCATCGAATTTGTGTGTGCCCACGTCAAAGATATAGAGTGGCTGGCCTACTGGAACGTGAGAGGGGACTGGTGCAGTTTGTCTCTGTGGCATGGATACCTACCTACATCGCTCGACTATCGGTGTGTGGTGGGGGAGGGAGGCCTAATTAACTATAGAGGTACAATGGCTGGTATATGTGTGGAGGAGGAGAGAGGCCTACCTCATGTATTAAGGGAGATCGATCTACCTAATGTATTAAGGGAGATCGATCGGCATCCATGCATATGTGTAGGAGAGGAATAAGGTTGGGAAAGAGACAGAGCTAGAGTGTTGGAGGGGTGGTAGTAGAGTTGCTTCTAACAAATGGTGGGATAGGCTTCCTAGACAACCGGAGGGCACGCCTGCAATATCAATAAGAGAGGGGATAGCTGCCTGTCTGTGCACGTGCGTGTGAGAGACGGGTCAGGAGGCATGCACGAATGATGAGGGGGGGGGGGGGCGACATGGCTGTGGAAAGCAGACATAACTATATAGGAAGATCAATTGTCCTTTGTCAGAGAAAGGAGAGACATAACTTGTGAGGTACGTCGATCGATGGGGGGATAGTTAAAGTCGACTTAGGTATATGTTGGGAGATCGATCGGTATACATGCATGTGTGTGTTAGAAGCAAATGAGGCACGGGGAGAAGGATAGAGAGAGAGGGATGCATCTAGGAGGTGGTGCGAGACTCATACTATATCGAGGGGGAGGAGTGTGCGAGTATGAGATCGATGAAAAAAATGGTGAAAGTAAGGCATGGACGGTGATAAGAGAAGAGGGGGAGCTTGTGTTTTGTGCTAGGCACATCTGGCTAGAGAGGCATATCGATCAATGTGTGCCGTAAAGGAGCTGGGGGGCGTACACACACCGTGGGTGAACGACCTAAAGTGAAAAGACGAATTTGCGCGATTGAGTTAGAGAATGCTGAGGGAGAGTGAGAGGGATACGGGTATGTGCATGCACGAGAGAAAGTTAGCGCTAACTAGCTACAAAGAGAAGATGATTGTGTGGATGTAAAAGACGAATAGAGATTATGCTTCATTATAAAAAGCAAATTCAGATATTTGAAGAATTTATCATAATGTTTTAAATCGACGCATGTGTGAATCTATTTATATAAAAAAGTACTTGACGGGGTCATTAGAATAAAGATAATTAGTTTAGAAAATCTCACAATAATTAAAAATATCCGACCTTTAATTCAATGTGTTTATTCTAATCAATCAGATACAACCGTCGGATCTTCGTAAACTAGATGGGCTCATGCGGTCACATCTCAACAGGTTGGACCTTTAAATATCACGATCCCAACAGGTTTGAGCTATCAAACCATCCCACGATTAGTAAAAAAAATAGGTTGGGCTATTAGACCATTCCACAAGATAAATCTCATAATCTAACCGTTGAATCTATTAAGCCATTATCATTAATTAGATATCAGCCAATGAATTTTATTAATGCACCCCACGCCCAGTCAAGTCCCTACATAGGAAGCTCTTTAAAAAAATGATTCATGCCTGTTCATGTTCCATACACAAGAAGATCTTTAAAAATCCCATAATAATTAGAATCGGATCCCGTACATAAGAAGTCTTTTAAAAACGACCGTTCACGTCCCTTACATAGGAAGGTATGAAAAAAAATTAAAATTACATCCCAACTCAAAAAAGGAAGTTGTCCTCCGTACCGATATTTTACTGGAAAGAAATATCCCTTTGAAGATACCATCGGGGTTTCCTGCTCCACCCATGCACCAAAACTTCCTCGAGAGAAAAAACTTCCTCGGGAGAATCCTAGCATTGTTCTTCTCCACAAATCCATGATGTCCTGGATTTTGAAGTTTCATCCAACATAGCGACAACTTAGACGCAGACGTACATGTTGTCCTGGATTTTGAAGTTCCATCCACATAGCGACGGCTTGGACTCAGGGGTACACCATGAACTTCACGACCTTCACCAGGGAGTGAACACCGGCCTCTTCCATCACAAGCACGGACGGCTGCTGGACGCAGGTGTCGGACTGGACGAATCAGTATATAGGAACTGGGGTGCCCTAGCATGTCCACCATCTTCATTGGAATTGCGTTGCGCTAGCCCCTCTCAGGTGACTGGTGACTGTCACATCAACCTCCTCTTTTTTCTAGGATTTGTTATGTTCTTTAATTAACAATACTTTGTAGCACACCTAGAAGCTCATATGCATTACCAAGATATAGCACCCATCATTTGCATATACCCCCTTTCATTGTTTTCTTCAAAATCCTCTGTTCTCTAATTAATAGCACATATATAAGTTGATTTGTGCATTGCCAAAATATTATGTATCGACAATGAAGCACACCATGTTTCTTTTCTATCACAATGGTACGTTAAAACAAAATATGCATATGCATCGGACAAAAAACTATTGATTCACTACTAGATTAGAGTACTGATAGACATCTCAGTCCACATACTTTTCTGCCCAAAAAGTTTAATTTGACTAATGTATGTATTTGTTAGTCAGACTCGCAAATAGTCCATATAGTTTGATGCAAGAAGTTTGATGCTCAAGATAACTCCCAAAGCTAATAATTGTTCTGTCAGCTGCACTACTTTAAAGAATTGTACTTGCTCTCAGGCAACTTGAAATATATGTCAACTACCTAGCAATGCATAGTTCTTCTTTGTGCAGTTGTGAAGTTCTTTATAGCGAGATGTTATGCCTAATATTTTATCCTGGTGAAGAAGCCATGCCAAAAATGGATACATGGCTTACAAGTGCTGTGAAAGTCACCAGAGAAGAATTTTCAAGTTAGCAAGAGGTAAGACACTTACCTTTACTTCAAGAACTGTGCTAACCATCAGTTGACTGGTGGTTAGCAACAGATCCGCACGATTCTTGCTACAGCGATTTTTTCATCCCTAGCGATTCTCCCCGTATCGCAGATTTTTTACGCAAAAAATTTTTTTTTAAAAGAACGCGCATCGGAGTCGAACACAAGACCTCAGGCGTCAACTAACCAGCAATGCATAGTTCTTCTTTGTCAGTTGTGAAGTTCTTTATAGCGAGATGTTATGCCTAATATTTTATCCTGGTGAAGAAGCCATGCCAAAAATGGATACATGGCTTACAAGTGATTTGAAAGTCACCAGAGAAGAATTTTCAAGTTAGCAAGAGGTAAGACACTTACCTTTACTTCAAGGACTGTGCTAACCACCAGTCGACTGGTGGTTAGCAACAGATCCGCATGACTCCCGCTACAGTGATTTTTTTCATCCCTAGCGATTCTCCCTGTATCGTAGGTTTTTTACGCAATTTTTTTTAAAGAACGCGCATCGGAGTCGAACACAAGACCTCAGGCGTCCATCCCCAGCTCAACAATCATCTGAGCTAACCCCTCATTGCCATTAAGTCATGCGTTAGTTTATATTTCACTACCATCTATAACGTAAGACAAGCTTCAAAAATATCTGACTCCTTACAGAATTCGAGTACATATTTGAAAGAGAAATTCGCCTCACAACTAAATTGAACGGTCGGACCAAATCAAATAATAAACAAACCATTTTTTGGACATTTGTTTACTATGTATAATAATACAGGAAACATGCTTTTCCAGTTTTTTCCTTGGATTTCTGTACTGGACAATTTTCGCGAACGGATATATGGTGTCTCCATGACCCTCATGTTATACTAGTTACCTAGAACTTATCGGGGGGATGTTTCTACACTTATTTTAACTGAAACAAAAGTTATTGGGGTGTTCATATGTAAGTTATCAGATATGTGAGGTATAAATTATCCTGCTATTTACAGAAGAGTTATCGGGGTACATTTTTAATTAAAAAAAATCCCCGATTCAAAATTATCAGGGGGCTTGTGCATAAGTTATCAGATATGTGAGGTGTAAATTATCCTGCTATTTACACAAGAGTTATCGGGGTACATTTTTAATTAAAAAATCCCCGATTCAAAATTATCAGGGGGCTTGTGCATAAGTTATCAGGTCTATAATGCGTAAAGAAAACCATGCTTTTTTTATACAAAACTTGCCGGGATATATTTTCAACAACTTTTTTTCCGAGGGTCAAAAAGGTTACCATGGTATTCGTACATGAGTTATCGGCTCCGCGCTATGTAATTTACCGTGCTATTTACACATATGTTACCGAGGGTATCTTTTCAATGATTTTTCTCTCCAGTTCAAAGTTATCATATTGTTTGTACCTAATTTAGCAGGTCTATAGTTTGTAACTTACCACGCTACTTACACAGAACTTATCATATGTATGTTCAACAATTTTTATCCACTAGGTCAAAAGTTACCACGGTGTTTGTCCATAACGTATTAGGTATGCGGTGCGTATTACAATGTTATTTACATAGAACTTAGCGGGGTTTTGTTTTGAACAATTTTTACCAGGTCAAAAAGTTATCACGATGTCCATACATTAGTTATCAACTCTATGATGTGTAATTTATCATGCTATTTTTTACATACATGTTGGGGGGGGGGGGGGGGGGGGGTTGAACAAATGCCCCCTTCATGGTGCAAAATTTACCATGGTGTTTGTTCCTAATTTAGCAGGTATGTGGTCCGTAGGTTACCACCCTACTTAAACAAAACTTATAAGGGGTATGTTTAAAAAAATCCATTGTCTTAAAAGTTATCATGATATTTAGACGTAAGTTATCAGGTATGCAACATGTGTATTACCATGCTATTTACATATAAGTTACCGAGGATATATTTTCAATAAAAAAAAATTGGTCAAAAACCTACCAATGTTTGTATGAAAGCTATCAGGTTTGTGGTTCATAAAATATCAAACTCATTACAAAGAATTTATCGGATGATATTTCAAAACAAACATTTTTTCTTCATGACACATGAGAAAAAAATATATTCTATGGGAGCAAAATGTTTATTTCACTAGAAAATGTTCATCACTACAAAATAGAGACAAGTACAACACAATGCATCAGTCCTTTACAAAACCTGGACTAGATGAATTTGTCCCCTCGTCAAAGACGATGTTGTTTTTCTTTTCCATTCTCAGTTAGTAAGGTATAAAATCTTGTTAATCCGTGTAGGAAACACAATAGGTACATATCCCAGTTCGTTGGTCGTGGGTTCGAATCCTGGCGGCCTTATTTTTAATTCCGCTAACTTCCAGTCGACTGGAAGTTAGCTTTCTCGTTACTTCAACTAGATCAATGATGACACGCGTTGCTGCGCCCATCTATTGTGATAGAATTTTTAATAACTTTTTGCACGGTAATGACTTAAGGCAGTATTGGAAAGTAGTGCAATTATTAATTCTCACCCCCCTACAATTCAGAACTGTAAATAGAGGTTACAACAGAGGAATACATTTCTCCTACTGGCAATCTGCGTTCATACATTTCGACAACATTTGCATTTGGGCATACACTAATACACATATAGTGCATTAAAACACCATGGACTAACCGAAGTCCATAAAAATACATCACTAAGATCTAGACGGTCAAAAGAATCATTTGTCAAAAAACATGTCAAACTTACTCATAGAATAGAGATGAACAATTTCAGTGTTTTCATAGAGACTGTTGAAATACAATATCATTTCTCAGTGACCATTCATTGCTTTCTTTAAGTATCTCTTTGTTGTCTCAAATTACTGTCAATGTAGTTCTTTGAGTATGTCTTTGTTGTGTCAATATAGATGGCTGATAATGTAGTTTAACTCATTGAGGAGATCTTCTCTGTTGAAGAATTTCATATGATCTACAATAAGGAAAGTTTTCTTGAGGTAAAAAACTAAAAATCATCTCCAAAGCGCTCAATCAAATGGTAGTAGGTTGTTATGAAATTCTAACTCAAGTAGTGTGACATGCAAATAAATTAAAGTTGTTCACCATAAAGCAACATCATAACGTAAGCGATAATAGTGTATACTGATGCACCTAAACAGTGGCATCACTACTCAAATACTCCCTCCATAAAGAAATATAAGAGCGTTTAGATCACTACACTCTTATATTTCTTTATAGAGAGAGTAGCATTTATGTTAATATTCGTAAGAGAGCATCACCTACCATACGCACCTAGTATCAAGATTTAGAAATCTTGTATGGCTATGAAACATCCTTGCTGAATTTTTCAAGCTGGGAAATAAAACAGAGGCCCACTATCATGCTATTGTTTATACATGCCCATAATAAATTATGGTACCTTTCCACATTTAGCCACTTGCCTGAAGACATGCAAGTTTTCTAAAATAAATGACCACCACGTTAATCAAGAGAAACCTGCATAGTTTTTGTAAGTGAGCCATGCCTAAAGTGATCATGAAAAAGATCATATGGCACTTTCATTTCACTCGTGTAAATTTAAGATCTTGACGTTTTGGCTAGCAGTTGCTCTGCATATTCTAGTTGCTCTGCCGACTCTTATTCCTGTTTCAGTAAGTCCTGTTGCATGGTGTTACTACTTCCCTGCAAACATGAAGAAACTTTTGAGGTGAAGCCAATAAGTGCAGGACAAGGAAAACTGAACAAATTGGTGGCAGAAAAATTACACCTTTTGGTCAGCCTGCTAAGAACAATTATGTTCCTGCTCCTGCTAATAACAACTTGAACCTATGGAAATAGGACACAAATGCTACCCACAGTATGATGAAAATCTTTGATTGCCCAATTCTGTAGAGATCCTCGCTATTCAAAGTAATGGTGTTAGAGTACGTAATGGGCCTAATGGCCTGGGCTGGCGGTATAGCCCGTTAGTCTTAGGGTTAATTAGAGATAAGGGTCGCTTTCTTAGGGGTCAAGTAAGCCTTGCTTGGGAGACAAGTAAACCTCTCTATATAAAGAGAGAAGATGTATCAATCTAATCAAGGAAGAATTAAGAAGGAAATCCCTTCCATCTTGCCCGGCCGTGGGCAAAAGGCCCCCGGCCGGCCCTCTCGCACCCTCCTTCTAGCAGCGCCATAACAATTTGGTATCAGCTAGCTTCGGTTCGATCATGTCTTCACCGCCGCCCAACCCGTCTCTTCCGCTGCCGGTCACGACCGTCGTCCCGCTCCTGCCCGCGCCGGGATCCTCCGTCGCGCCCGCCCCCGTCGTCCTTACCCCGGAGGTGTCCGGGGCGCTGCGGGACCTAACACAGGCGGTCCAGGAGATCCACCTGTTCTTGGCCGGGTCCTATGGGCCGCACCCGGCTGCGCCGCCCATCACCGCTACCGCGCCGCCGTGGCTGCCGTGGCAGCCGCCGCACCAAGCGGCCTCCGCCGCGCTCGCCGGGCTGCTGCAGCAGCCGCTGCAGCTGGCATCCATCGTCCCGTCCTGGCTGTCGTGGCAGCCGCCGCACCATGCGGCCTCCGCCGCGCTCGTCGGGCTGCTGCAGCAGCCGCTGCAACTACCATCCACCGCCACCACCGCCCCGTCCTGGCTGCCGTGGCAGCCGCTGCACCAGGTGGCCTCCGCCGCTCCTCCCAGTTGCGCTTCGCTGCGCAAAGGACCTCGATCTCGTCCGCTGCGTCGGGGATCTTGGGCATGCTGTTTTCCCCACGGACAACACCCTCAAAGTCTGCGACATCGGCGGTTGGGGAGGCGCACCCCTCCTCGCCATTGTCCATCGACAACCCTCCACTCTTCTATGTGCGGTGCCGACCAACAGCCGTCCGGCGGGGAGAAGGCATGGTGTCACCGACAAGAGCGCACCGCGTAGCACCACTGCATTCCACCGCCGGCCGCCGCGAGGGCGCCTCTGCTGGTCGCTCTTGCGACCACTTCCAGGTGGCCATACACATGCACTCCTTTTGTCCAGCTGGTGTCCATGGGATCCAGGTGGCTGTACACGTGCATGTCCGACGTGCGGATGGTGTCCACTTTTTGTTAAGGGGTCCAAAATAAAGCGTCCCAGTCCATTTCAGGTTGAGAATAATAAAACAAGCCGAGATGTAAAAGGCTTGTTTTTAGGTGTTAGATTTGTGTTGCCTCGAGTCATGGTTATAAGTTGGTTAGGCTGCAGCTTGAGGACAAGCTGCATGTCCAGGTGGGGTGTAGTGTTAGAGTACGTAATGGGCCTAATGGCCTGGGCTGGCGGTATAGCTCGTTAGTCTTAGGGTTAATTAGAGATAAGGGTCACTTTCTTAGGGGTCAAGTAAGCCTTGCTTGGGAGTCAAGTAAACCTCTCTATATAAAGAGAGGAGATGTATCAATCTAATCAAGGAAGAATTAAGAAGGAAATCCCTTCCATCTTACCCGGCCGTGGGCAAAAGGCCCCCGGCCGGCCCTCTCGCGCCCTCCTTCTAGCAGCGCCATAACAAATGGCATTAACTCCTCCACAAAGCAAGAACCATGATATTTCAGTTGTAAATGAACAATACCTGACCACAAAGGAAGGCACGAAAACAGATCATCAAACTAAAAAAGGCCAATCTATATAAACCATATAGAGTTTCAAATAACAGAATCAATGCCACCATGAAGCCTCAAATCATGGAAGTGCATAATGAACACCTCTCAGCTACGGCTTGAAAGCTTAGCTTTCGCTCAATAATAAGAAATATCAAAAACTGTAATGTTGTTTGACCCGAGTTTCAGAGTTCAGGGTCCACCTTGACATACTTTACTAAATCACAAAACTTCTCCCTTGCATGTGTATATAGCATGATAAATATCCAAACCCTGAGAAGTTTAAAGAAACAATAACCGAACATGTGTTTGCACAACTTGGACAGATGCAAAATTATTCAATTTCGCTGTATACTTTTCCTAAAATTACCACGTTATATTCTGTCATAAAATTTACCATGCTTTTTTTACGAAGCTATGGAAATATGCTAATTCCAAAAACTCACGAGGTGTGCTCCTACCTAGATGGGGAAGCCGCCAGAATAAAAGTATATAAATAGCACGGGAAGGAATAAAAAAATGTAAAATCAAGATCCTTTGCCTTAATGCATCATAAGGTCAAATCCTCAGCAATAGCTTGCATATTGTCGTTCACTTTTTTTAATAGAAAGGGTTAACGTCAATATGGATTAATGTTCAGTGATCAAACAACATGTGTGAGTTCATAGTTTATTTGACAAAAAATAAAAGGGTTTCGGATAGAAAAAGTAATTCACCGCAAAATTCTTAATAGATTAGCAGTGCAAACATCTTAGGTATCCTCGTATCATAGCTTGTGATATACATGTGTTTGCTACACTTGGTAGAGTACAATATACAAATGGTGTCCCTGCAGAATCGTGTTAAGTGACAGCATAAGAACGATATAAGAGGTAATTATGTATAACACTTGATTATGAAGAATGAGATTTACCTGGTGACCCAGCCTATAATCTCATTGTTGTCGCTTCCATTTCTTTCAACGCCTAGGGTTAAAAGGGGTAGATGAGCAGGCGCTGAAGCAAAAAAAAAGAAGAAGAACGGATCCAAACTGATTAGATTGGAGAAACAAATTGTGGTGGCGAATCGAGAAAGGCTACCAAACCTTTGAGTCGTCCTGGTTGGAGGCAGAATTGGAAGATCGAGTCCAGCGGTGACACAATAGGTAGCAAAAATCCTTGCATCGCGGCCCCACACAAACTTTCCACCCCATACCTGCGATGCGTGATGTTCTTCGCATCGTTGATCTAGCACGACACTGCCTTATTCACATCTTTCCCGTCGCCGCATTATTTTCCCTCGGCTTAGTCCCAACCCCGATCACTTCCAGATGCAACCGAAGAGACGCTGGATGATCGACGCGCAGCCTGGCGTGAAGATAGGTTAGGACACGGGAGGGGAGGGGACTCACGGGAGGAAGACCATTGGACGGAAACGTGAACTGCGAAGGGACAGGGCTAAACGGGCCTCCTGCGCTCTACCGGGCCCAATTAACCAGGTTGCTCGAAAACTGTTACGGGAGCAGCGTCCCCTCGACACTGGCCCACGTAGCAGAGCATCGGACGGCTAGGCACATTCAAATCGGGAAAACGGACGGTAGTCGAGAGTGATGGCGGGGAGCGGTGAGAGGGCTGGGAGGGTGCTCAGTTTTAATATATCTAAATTACCAATATTGTTCTTCAAGAACATTGTATGTAATATTGAGGATTGTCTGATCAACACTGGCCAGCGACGCCGCAACCTACAGTATTAACTCCGTCTAGCGTCCAAAAACAACAACACCTCCAACAGGTATCATCTTCTGCATGAAATCAAGTCATTTGCATGATTCATTGTATGCCAAATTGATGAATGGATTAATGGATAAATGACACTTGATCAATAAATAAGTTGCCGATGGAGATACCAGAGAGAGCAGGGTAAATATTGGTAAAACATGTTCAGTTGAACGAGATTTATATATATTGGAGAACAAGTTCAAATGAACTAGATTTATAAATATGTTTATGTGGAGATATCATTGGGTTGCTTACCATGATGAAACCAATAGAGAAACTACAGAAAAACAGGTGGACAAGCAGAGAGCAAAGTTCAAACATTCGCGAGATTTACGCCCTTTTGCTAGAGTCAGTTATTCAAATTACACATATAAACTTTTAACATTACTTTTACATGGTTAAATTCTTTCGGTAGAAATATGGATTGCTCTATGGGGAAATATTTTAACAAATATGGTAAATGGAGGTTTTGCAGAAAGAGAAGATCATGATTGTCACTCCAAATTTTATGAAAGAAACTAAAAGTGAGAAATTTAAACTCTTTTCAATACCCCCCAAATCCAATGTTCTTAATCGTTTATCCATAACAGGGTCAGTGTTGCACACAATAAATGCATGTAATTTATTTTGAAAGAGATGTTTATAAAACATTGATGGAAGTTGATGAAAGCACCAAAGGAAAAACTTAACAACAAATGTTTTGTAACAGAAAAACATTGGGGGAATTATAGAATTGCGGTATGATGATGCTAAAAAAGATTTGTCTCTGCTATAATATACCTTTTTCTAATATTGTAGCATTATCTGATCTGACTGGTCTGCTATTAAATTAATAATTTGTATGCACAACAAGAGCAAGAATTTATGAGATTATAACTGATAAGGTTGGTGGTACATTGTATGCAAATTTTGCTTCTGCGACAAGAAAGGAATATGGTAACTATTTGCAATTCATGTAACGAGTGGCTGAAAATGTAGATCTACAATGAGTATACTCTCCATCATATTAGGTACATATGTCCACTCAAGGTAAGCGATGAGATAGCAACACAACATTTATCATGTTTAATGAGGTAGCACAAAGACGCTTAGGCAACATATGTGCATCTACCTTGCTAGAACAACATGATGGATTCACAAACACCATCCCAACTGTTATTCAAGACCTTACCTACTGGAGTACCTGGAGAATTTTAAAGTGAGCTACATTTTTTAGACTGTCGGTAAGCTTCAGATGGAATATCTCAACGGAAGGATTGAAGAGGTATGCTCATGTACATTTTATTATTTTGAAATAGTTTATCAAAAGTCGTACTGGGAATCCAAGGAACAAAAGATTCTTCTACTTTCGTTACACGAAAGTCACATATAATTAAGTAAAAAATGTTACACTTCAAACTATCCTAAAAATAAATACCGACTTAACTATGCTAACATGATATGGTAGGACGAATATGGTCTACTAACATGACAAAGTATTGCAAACATGCATCAACATTTGGTCGAAATGGTTCATGGCTACCAAACATCGACATATATATTATGTGATATTTTATTACACAATCTTATTATTTAGTGCAAACCAATAGTGAGAGCATCAGGAGATTGCTATATTTCATATTTACAATGCGATCATACCTATTTTCATATTTAGTTATTAAACCTTATTTTTTCCTTGGGAAATATTAAAACTATGGCTAATCACAAATGTACTAATTATTTCTAAAGTTTGTTGAATATTAAGGCCTATCATTGCCAATGTCGGTCCCAAGCCCGGAAAAAAGTGAAGGAGGCATAAACAAATTAACAATACGCCTTAAGTTGTATTTTCTATAATATAAAAAGAATTCTATCATCATTGAGTACCTTCACCATAGGTCAATCGAATGTACTAATTTGCAATGGTGTGTCTGCTCACACATATACTTACATTTTTACAGAACTAACTTATTAGTATCTACCTCATTCAACAATTATAGAGCACTTACAAAAGAAACTCGCATGTTTTTCCAAAATTTGAAAGAAAAATGATGAAATATTTACCAATAACAAGCATTTCTTAATTACATTGTATTGGTTGAATCGCACAAACACATCAAAATGTTAAGAAAAAACCACATGGTATATGTGGTAAGCCACTTACTATTTGGATGAAATTGAGCTATGATGCTCTAGGTGATTAGATAATAGATTAAAAATCAAAAAGGGGGAAATATATGACTAAGAAAAGAAGAAGGGGGACCTGCAGGTCGGACTTCGAACTTCGGAGATTGTTGACGCCATGGAGGATGACGATGACGTTGCCGGCTACCTCGACCGGGAATACCGACGATGTGCCTGGCCTGCGCACTTGGGGAAGACAACGTCGCTAACATCCTAACACAAGCTGGGTCCAAGCAAGCTGCGGGAGACGATATCCACGCCCAAATCAACTGCACGGACACCTACAACAACGGCACCTTGCAGGTCAATCACCACGCCTCCTCCTTGCTGCAGTTGATCCTTGGGGCCTACTATCCCTCCACCGCCTTTCAAAATCCTAGGATACGAGGAACCATACCAACCGCGGTCGATGGCCACACTGGAAGCACCAGCTGCGGACGTGGCTACAGGTGAGCACGAACGACCTCAAGGCAGCAAATCAAGAGAGCAAGTTGATGGGAGCTATCGAGCAGCATCAATTTTGGAGTGAGCAGAGTGAATAAGGAAATGAGAAAGGGGATCGGGCCAGAGGAACATGTCACTGTGCGAAAGTGGAGAATGGGGAAGAAGAAGTCGAGAAGACTACAGAATTGGGAAAGTGAGGGACCCATTAAACCAATGACGCTTTGTGCATGTAGTAGTGTGGGCACTGTCACACTACGAGATCAAACTATGTAACAGAAAAATATAAGCCACCTTTCGTACGTGTCTTAACTAGATCCACTAGGCCTTAAAAACTAAAATCATTGGAAGCAAATACCTACCAATTTTTTTTCATGGATATGTATATCATATAAATAAACTAAATCATTTACAGGAAAAAATCACTAAAAATAATATGTCAATCTTAAATAGCATTAGCAAATTTACCTATGAACACATCAATACAATGAGAACTACTAAACTTATGTTTATACAGAAGAGAAAAAAACTAAGGAACATAAGAGAAATGATAAAACTAAAATTTGACCAACGCGACTGATGATAAAAGAAAGTGTACGTAAGTCATGTAATTAGCAAGAAAATGATGATGTGATAACAAATATATTATATATCAATATTAGCAAGAAAATGATGATGTGATAACAAATATATTATATATCAATAAATATATAAACATACCAAAGACAAAAATATGATTGCAAAATGATTATATTTGAAAATGATAACACACTTGGTTTAAAAAAATCTTTGGACAAATGAAATATTAGGCTATCATCATTAAACATTGTAAAATTCTAGCCCGCGCATCGAGCGGGCCACTTTGCTAGTATATATAACGGTGATACACATGGTGTGGTTATGAACAATGTTATACTATATATAATATATCTTATTTTTACTCTTATAAAAAACGGAGTTGTTGATGATGGTGTGCCTGTCATCCTGCAATATAGGCCGTCCAATTTATATCTGACGGATAGTAAGGAAACTATGGCAATTTTGAAAAAAGATACCCACACCACTCTCCATATTTGCAAATTAGGTCTCCCCTTGATCATGTTGATGTTCTGTGGAATGCATGGGCATCTTGCTAGTACTACGTATAATATATAGAACATTGATCATAATTTGGGCTAATGTGTGGCTTTTGCAGCTCAAGTCTAAATACTTGTTATAATGTAGGGGGCGGGGCACTATAATATGTGTGATAAACACGATGTACATGTATGGAACATGGTTTAGATTATGAATATATAGTTAGTACATCAAATGTACTATTATTTGGAATCAACATCAAGTGTATTCAAAAAATAGAGTTCGAGTTCATGTAGTACACATAGTTCATATCTATCTCTATAGTAATCATGTGATGTGTTATTAAGGTAATACACGAATGATGGTTGAAGTTGACAACAATCATGATTGTAGATTCTTATTGAAATAGAGAAACGAATTCAAATTCAGTTCGAATTGCAGCGGTAGTATAGACATTTGGAATGCACTAAAATGTTGGTATGAGTAGGTTACATGCATTATACAGCAAGCGAAAAAATTTAATTGGACATAACATGGATTCATACTCCCTCCTTCCATCTATATAGGGCGTAATACGTTTTTAAGACCGCCTTTGACTATTGACAAGATTAATAGTACATGACAAGCACAATGTGAAAATTATATCATTGAAAGAACCTTTCACAAACGAATTTAACGGTGTGCTTTGTGTAAGTTGCATGTCATATATTATTGCTCTAATATTTGGTCAAAGTTAGCATCGAAAAACGCATTAGGCCCTATATAGATGGAAGGAGGGAGTAGCTTTGAATATACTAAAACGGGGCAAGACTCTCTCTTTGTGTCGTGTGAATATTTTTATTTTTTCGTTTTCTTTTTGGTTAAGGGAAGTGCGGATTTGGTACAAGTACAATATTACACGTTAGGCTTGTCCCTAAAATTCAACCTGCGCCTTGTTATATCCTAAAAATTCAGATATCGTGCTCCCAAAACTGGCGCCTTCACAACCCGCGCCTTGCTATGCCGAAATTACAACGCGCGCGAAAACTCCCTCCAGCTGCCAAATCCCGACACGCGAAATCCCCTTTCTAACCCTGAGCCGGAAGGGCCGCTAGTTCAAATCGGTGGGGGGTGCTTTTGTAACACACCCTACATTTTGGACAAGCGCGTCCCTAAGTCATGGTTCAACCCCAATCACCTCCTTTTTGCCATTCGAAATCCCAGGCGCCATAACCTCTCCGCTCCAACCGCGAAACCCCAACCTCCTCCGTCCGCCACCTCACCGCTGCCCAGCGGAGCCTCTTCCCCGACGACATCGTCCACCGCAACAGCTCGACGTCCCTTGTCCACCTCCCCGGATGAGGATCCGTCGTCCATCTCGTCGTCCCGTCGGTTCAGCCGCCCTATCCTCCACCTCCAAGGAGCTGCTCCGACGATCGCCTCGTCTATTGCGGCTGCTCCATCCCCACAACGCCGCCTTAATCTGCTCCATCAGAACCGCAGTATCCTCACCGACTCCTCGGACGAAGCCGAGGCCTACTCGACGCTACCAAAGAGGTTGTACACTCATCGCATCGCACCTTCTCCTTAGCTCGACCTCCCAGCGCCGACGGTGCTCCATCCCGCACCCCCATGGAGCAGCTACCTTGAAGCCGGCGCCGCGGGCGACATCTCCATGGCGGCTCTCCCCCAGTGCGAGGCCCCTTCGGTGGCGGCGTCCATACCAGCCAGATCTGTTGCTGCTGCTCCGGCTCTCGCTCGCTCGCTCGCACTGCTGCTACTGCTCTCCCCCTCACTCGTGCTGCTGCTCTGCTCCGATTTAGCTACACTTCAGTCGACTGAATCGACTTTTGGGTCAGTCGATTTTCAGGGGGTGGGGGGCTTGCCGGAGTTAAGGAAGAACCACCTGCAGCGGGGATGGGGGCTCGCCGGAGAGGTACCCCACTATCTATCTTAGGGTTCAGGGTGGGGGCGGGGGCCTATAGGGCGGGCCGGGGCGGCGGCGGACTGGCGGTGGGGAGTTGTTTCGGGGCGGCGAGGCGGTGCTGGGGCTGGCGGTTCGGCCAGTGATGGCTGGCGGCTCAGGGGGGTGCAGGTTGAAGATGAACTGCAGGCCCTCCCTAAACTACATGTCAAGTGCCTCTCTGCTACCATTGCATTTAGTTTCGACAGTAACATTCAGATTTCACAGTAAATTTCAGTTTTGACAGTTAAGTTCACAGTCAACAATTTTTACCTCATCTGTTGTAGTCACGTGGTTTTTGGTGATGTAAAATTTACATCTATTTTACATCATCTATTGGAGATGCTATTAGAATCCCACTTGAGATTGACGATGTCTGTCTTGTGCTGCTTCAGCCTTGACGTCTTACGGCTCACCGGGGTTGCTCCAATGACAGAACGATCCATCACAACAGAGTAGTGTCCTGGACGATGTCTACAGATTCCTCAGATCTTCCTCCACACCTCCGAAAGCCACCTCTGCCTCAACTGCTTCAGCGACCAACCCAATGATGCTAAGGTCGACACGGCTACGGCAAAGAGGTTGTACACTTGTTGCATCACTTATTACTATACATTCATATCGATCCATTAGGGCTATTTTGGTTCGATAGAAAAACATAGTAATAGGGAATTTTCCAATGGAACTCTACTATTCAATTATTCATGCATTTTGTTGAAAGGAATGAAGCAAAACATCCACCTAGACCAACTTTTCAAAATCGTATGCATGAAAACAAGACCAAGTGCATTAGTGGCAGAATAACATTCTAACTGTACACGCTTTCATATGGTTTCACTTTATTTTGGCCATGTTTCTTTGCATTCCTCTGCTCTTCCAATTCCTGTAAACCAAACACTCAAGTTAACAGAAATCCTGTGTTTACAAATGCTCTATTTACCATGTGCATTCCTATCTTATTCTGGTGTTTTTCCTATCCCTACGTTTTAGAATCATGCAAGCCAAATGAGCCCTTATAGAATTACTTCAGTTACAGGTAGGTGTCGAAGGGAACTTTGTGTGGTTTATCCTGCTCCTACCGCAGCGTCATCCACCTCAACTGAGCCGCTCCATTGACAGAAACATCCACCAAACCAGACATCATGACTCCTAACCGTCTTTCGCCGCCTTAGATCTCCTTCCCTGCCGCCGGCACCCACCGCAACGGCATCACCATCATCGACTCAGCAGATGAACTTGAGGAGTACGAGTCCACAAGAGAGGTCGCACTCTTTTGTTTCTGCTTATGTTATGCATTGCTTAAAATTACCTGCTACTTTATCATCCTGTTCACCTCTTGGACTCCAAGTCAGGTCCAAATTAATGTTAAAACTTGAGTTCTAAATTAGTTGTGGGGCACATATCGAGGAAGCAATGAATAGTATTTCTGTCTAATATCTGGTTCACCTAGGGTATGCCTATGTTGTTCATCTTGGGTGGGAAACAAAATAGTAAAGCAATCATCATCTGTCTTTTTATTAAATTAAAGCAATCATCAGTCTGCTATCATTGTTTTTGGATCCATCCACTGGTTGTTACCATCACTCTAAATTTCTGCAGGCTCTCCTTACATAATCTCACCATATTTTTTCGTATGCATGTCAGATATTGTACACAGTCATGCTGAACATGTAGAGAAAAAGAAAAGAGTTTTAAGCGGCAATACAATGTCATGCAGACATCGCTCCATGGTGGGTTCAATGGCAAACCCTCCCCCCCCCTCTCCAAATTGTAATCCAGCGGAAGATATCTGTTCTGAGGCAGATTCATACGCCGCTCACCACTCCTATTTACCCCCCGAGGTGTTTGCTCTACCTTGGCATGATGATGTTAGTCATATCATGCATATGTTGCCTTCCAGTGCCTACTTTTGACATCATATATGTCATCTGCTTAGTTTAGACATGTCCTGTAATGCCACCTATTTAGTTTCTATATCATATATGGGAATTATGCAGTCTCATGTCTTTTAGCCAGCCATAATATACGTGAAATGTGCAATACATTTGAATGATATCTTGCCCATCCTTTTCTTCATTACATTTCCATTTGTCGACAATGTTTGTACATTAAGCTACTCTTCCTGTGAATCAGCCATTTGGGTGGGAGATTGAAAAATCTGGAGTGAAAACAAGGCCTTCAGAGCAGACAGTGCTACCTGTCGAAGCAGATCTCTTGTTGGGTCCCGATAGCTCCTCAGAGATGGATTGAGAAACAGATGACCAGTCCTATTCCCCCACCGAGGTGTATGCTCTAACTTGGCACGGTTATACTGCTCATATCATGCATATGGTGTCTTGCATTGCATAGTTTAGACATCATATACACAATATTCAACACCATGTTCTTAGTTCAGACATAATATCTAATGCCCTCTGTTTGGCATATAAATCACATATGTGAGTTAAATGATGCGATCCTGATTACTTAGATAACATGTAGGTAAATTATGTCATGTGATCCTATTTAGTTATTCATCATATCTTTGAATTATGTTATGCTATGCTATCCAGCTTAGATAGACATAATATATGTGAAATTATGTCATGCTATCCGTTTTAGTTAAACAATATACATGTCGACTATTTCATGCCCTCTTTTTTCCACACTATCTATTGCATCTGTCTCTCATACAATGTATGCACATTCAACTATGTTTCTTGTTTATCAGCCATTTGAATTGGAGTGGGTGATGCCAACATCTAGAGGACTAAAAACACGATCTTAAAGTAAAACAGTGCTACCTCTTGGTGGAGATAGCAACCCGGTTGTACATGCATGAGAACCAGCCCTACCACACATAACCCAAACTCTCGCAGATTGTAACCCTACTGTGATGGACAGAGAACCAGCTAAAACAGTGCTACCTCTTGGTGGAGATAGCACCCCGGTTGTACATGCACGAGAACCAGCCCTACCACACATAACCCAAACTCTCACAAATTGTACCCCTACTACGATGGACAGAGAACCAGCTTCACCCAATCTAACCCCAACCCCAGCAGATAGTAACCCAGTTCCTATTGACACAGCGCCATCTCCACCACAGAGCTCCCAAACAAGAGCATTAGTAAGGAAGCTCCAGTGCCCGAAGGGCCAGTACTACCACGGCGAACCCCAACTCCACCAGTTAGTATGCCTATTTCTGTGGAGGAAGCACAACCAGCTAGTCGTAGTTTAGCATCTATCGCATTTGATGTTGTTAAATCGTATGTGCGTATCTTCCCATCTTGGAAATATTATACTGAAGATGAAGGAAAATGCCAGTTGCAGGTGTTTGTCCAGGAGTTATGTGAAAGTATGTTATTCATGGCAATTACTTAGCTTTGTCCCATACATTCTACCTCCACGATGGTTATAATACAGCAAATTTTCCCATTTTTCTCTATAGAGAAGGACCGATTTGGAAACTCAGGATGAGGTAACCTGCGCTAATACCTCTGCTATCTTCAAGAATGCTTGGTGGCAGTATCGTAATTACCTGAAGAAAACGTACTTCACCGGCAAAGAAACTCATCAAATTCCCTTATGTTCTCCCAAGACACATTTACTGGACGATGACTGGGAACGCCTTGTTCTGTAATGGTCCCGAACCAAGAATGTGGTAAGGTCTATGAGCTCATTTTCTATTTTTAAGTACTATATTCTTGCATCTTACTATACTCTGTTCATGTAGAACAAGTGCCTAAACCTGAAGTACAACTGTTCTAATTTAAGATTCCATTGCTATCATAGTTCAAAAAAGCGCTAGGCGTTAATTGTGCATTTTGCCACCGCCTTGCGCTTTACTGACCAAAGCACATTCTTATGCACAGTTATGCACAGATTAAGCGTAGTTATGCGCAATGCGTTTTGCCAACGCCTAGAGCCTAGGCGCGCTTAAGCGCTTGCTTAGGCGCGCCTTTTTTAACTATGACTGCTATCGTGCATACTACTTTGCTCTTGTATCACTGTATTTACTCATACAAACTTATTTTTTAAATTGAAGGATCCAATCGAAACTCCAATGGCATAGCAGGTATGTTCACGCATGTTTCTTTAACAGGCTTGCTCTTATCAATAGCTCTGTTGATTTCAATTTCAATTGTGTATACAGTTGACTTCTCATATCATGCACATTACTAGCATCACAACAGAGCCAATAATGTTGTTGTACATGTAGACCCGTGGTACCCATCTGAAATCTTGTTGTGCCATGTAGTTTCCCACGCTTTGTATTCTTTCACTGCTGCTTTGTCTTGAACTGATATGATTTGAACCGTGTCTCTATTTTGATTTGGCAAGACAATGCAGTGACCATAGGACATAGATATATGTTTGTTTGGTGCTTTTATTATGTACTAGTACTTGGCAATAGAAGACTTGGTAGTTTAATCCTGTCCACCTTAATAATGAACTGTTTCACCGAAATGAGTTTCATATACTAGTACATGCTAAACTTATTATGTGTCTGCTTGTTTCTTCTTTTAGAATGCTGATAGAATATTGGGGAAGAGTGCCTTATTAAGCAATGGTAAAGGAAGTAATGCAGATAAGGTTCAGGATAGTGAAACATCCTTGTTGGTCTCCAACAAAGCTGATA
This sequence comes from Triticum monococcum, assembly GCA_034509565.1. Taxonomy (NCBI): domain Eukaryota; kingdom Viridiplantae; phylum Streptophyta; class Magnoliopsida; order Poales; family Poaceae; genus Triticum; species Triticum monococcum. The sequence continues at coordinate 85,748,375 of CM067845.1, read as the reverse complement.
AAACAGCGAAGGAAGACTATCTCGAAGGCAGTGAGACAACCCCAAAGTCTTGTCTTGGTTTAGTGTTCAAGTTACTGGCCACTACCTCTTGCACAAGCTATTCAAACTCACTGTCTGAATCAGTTCGGTTTCTTGAGTCTCAACTAGAAGTTGAAAGACATCGATCAGTTGTGCTGGGATAAGAAGCGGAGGGACTGCGGAAGTCCCTGGAGCATTCCGATGCATACTTTCTGGTGCAACAACAAGCGTTGGAGGATTTTAGCGCCAAATAGGACAAAGCTAATAAGCTTGCTAAGCTTATTGCCAGCATGGTGGATACCACGTTTCTTGAGCTCTTATGAAGTTGTTTCAGTTATGCTCTTGTTTTGCTGCCATGTTTATTTGCACTGGTGGCCAATTTTGATGGCCAGTGTATGTAATATGCTGCTTTGTTCCCTATATTTGCACTGGTGGAGAACTTTGATGCCCAGTGGTTGTAATATGTGTAATAGCGGTAATAGGCTAGCGTTAATTGCTTGCTTATTTATTTCCTTATTGTCTTGTTTAGTTGTTTGCTTGTAGTCACTACAGTTCTTTTCTGTGTTCTTCTAGTGGCCACAAAACCTATTTTTGGAAACTAGGCCAAAATAATCATGGCAACACACGGATTGTTGTAACCATGGGCATCCTGCGGGCCGTATGATCCATGGGCCTTATACGGGCCGTAGGATCCATCGGCCTTCGACGGGTCGTACGATCCATGGGCCTTCTACGGGGCGTATCATCATTTCGCCAATCATGGGCCATACTATTCGTGGACAATAACGGGCCGTTAATAGGCCGTATTTGATAACTCTATGAAAACAGCCCAACGGGTTTTTTTCAACATGAAAACGGCCCAACGTATTAATGGGCCACAAATGGGTCGACTGTAACCACGGGCTGAATATGGCCCCCAAGCAGAAAATGATAGTAACAGGCCGTAAGTAACCGAATGATGGAAATGAGCCCAAGAATAAATGGGCCCTAAGAAGGCCGAAAGATAACATGGGTTGGAAACGGCCCAACGGAATAATGGGCCGTTAATGGGTATAAAGTGATACACTGTTCATTACGGGCCAGTTTTACCACGTGTCGTTAAGAGGCCGAGGGTTACTAAGGGCCTCATATGGGATGAAAGACATCATGGGCCATACATGGGCCGGAAGTTAAAACGGGCTGGAATTATATTGGACGGCCTAGATGACGCTACTGGGCCTAATTCGAATAGACCGTAAACGGGCCCTGGGATAGCGGGTTATAAATGGGCTATATGCGAACAAGCCGTTAACAGGCTTGCCGTGGGCCGGCCCGCCACATTTTGACCAAGTCAAACGGGCCGGACTTTTCATAGGAATGGGCCTCTGTTGGGCCGTGCCACGTGCCGACCTATCATAGGCTCTTTGGGTCTAATGAGTGGATGACATCTGTCCCAACGGTGAGCTGACACGTGTTTGCTCTAGCCAATGCTGATTTTACACGTGGAAAATCCCCATTGGTCGGGGCTGTTAACGGGTTATCGGATCCAAAACCGGACCCAATATCTTAACGGTGTTCCGTTACGGTGGATGCCACGTGTTGGTCACCCTTGATGAAAGCACTTCTGTGACACACGATTTTTCGTCATGGAAGTGGACACTTCCGTGATGATAATTTTGGTAATGTCATGGAACACTTCTACGAAAACATAGGTATGACTATCTTGATTCTGTCATAAATTTTTCATGGATGTACATGCATGACAGAAAACGTGACCTACTATGACAAACACGTATCATCACGGAAGTGTATTTTTTGTAGTGGAATCTACACTCTAAAATATGTCTATATACATCCGTATGTGGTAGTCCATTTGAAATCTCTAAAAATAAAAATATTTAGGAACTGAGGGAGTATATGGGAATTATGCAATGCCATCTTCTTTAGCCAGGCATCATATACGTGAATCATGCAATGCCATCCTGTTTAGCCAGTCATCGTATATGTGAATTGTATCGTGGCATATTGTTTTTCATAGTGTATTCCATTTGTCAACATTTTTTATACATTCATCTACTCTTCCTGTATGCATCAGCCATTTGAGTCGGTCATGGGAAAATCTGGAGTGAAAATAAGGTCTTCTGAGCAGTCAGTGTTACCTGTCGATGTAGATTTCTTGCTGGTTACAGATAGCTCCTCAATGGAGGATTCAGAGACAGATAACCAGTCGTATCCCCCCTCCCCGAGGTGCATGCTCTAACTTGGCAGGGTTATATTGCTAATATCATGCATATGGTGTCTTGCATTGTCATGCCATCTGCTTATATTAGACATGCTTTGTGTGAATGCCTCTTGTTTGCTTTCTATACCAGATATGTGAATTATGCAATGCCATGTTTTTCAGCCAGTTATCATATATGTGAATTATGCACCGCCATGTAGCCAGGCATCATATATGTGAACTATCTCATGCCAATTTTTTTTCATTACGTATTCCATTCGTCGACAATCTGTGTATATTGAACTACTCTTCGTGTGTATCAGCCATTTGAGCCGGTTATGGAAAAATCAGGAGTGAAAACAAGGTCTTCAGAGCAGGCAATGGTACCTGGTGAAGCATATATCTCGATGGTTACAGGGAGCTCCTCAGAGGAGGATTCAGAGACAGATGACTAGTCCTATATCCCACCTGAGGTGTATGCTCTAAGTTGCAATGTTTATATTTCTCATATCATGCATATGGTGTCTTGCATTGCTTAGTTTAGACATCATATGCACAATATTGAATTCCATCTGCTTAGTTTAGAGATCATACATGCGAGTGCCAGTTGCTTAGTATATGAATCAATTATGTCAATTGTGTCATGCCATCATGTATACTTAAACAACATGTATGTGAATTATTTCATCCCAACCTATTTTAGAAATACATCATATAGTTTTGTCATGTCATCCTATTTAGATACTCATCATATGTTGAATTATGCCATTATATCCTATTAAGTTATCCATCATATATCTGAAACTGTGTCATGCTATCCTGTTTAGTTAGGCATCATATATCTGAAATTGTGTCATGCTATCATGTTTGGTTAGACAACATATATGTGAATTACCACATCTGTCTATCATACAATGTCTGTACGTTCAATTTCTTTTCTTGTTTACCAGCCATTTGAATTGGAGGGGGTGATGGCAGTATCTAAGGGAGCAAAAACCCGTTCTTCACAAAAGACAGTGCTACCCGTCGATGTAGATAGAACCATGGTTGTACTAGCCCACAAACTAGCCCCACCACACATAATCGAGACTCTTCCAGATTGCACACTTACAACATTGGGCAGAGAACTAGCTACAACCCATCTAACCCCAACCCTAGCGGATAGTAACCCACTTCTAGTTGACAAAGCACCATGTCCACCACAGAGTACCCCCACACAAGTAGTTTGTAAAGCAACTATAGTGCCCAAAGCACGAAGACCACCACAGTGAACCCAAACTCCATGTTTAAAGCAGAAGAGCAACTGTTCTCAGGTCAGATTCCGTAGCTATGGTCCATACTCCTTTGCTGTTGCATCACTGTATTTACACATACCAACTACTTTCGAATTTGAAGGATCCAATTGAAACTCCAATGGTGTAACATGTATGTTTTAAACCTATTTCTTTAACTAGATTGTTGTTCTAACTTATTCCTCTATGTTGATTTCAGTTCCAGTTTTATAAACAGTTATGTTCTCATGTGATGCACATTACAAGTGTTGCCAATGCCGTGTAGCTTCTCACACTTATATTATGTCTATGCTGCTATGTCTTAAAAATATATGAGTTGAACTGTGTCTCTGTCTTGATTTGGCAACATAAACTAGAATGATATGGACAATACAGTGACCATAGTACATAGATATATGTTTGTTTCATGTTGTTATCCTGTCCACCTTACTACTGAACCGGTTTACCAGAATGATATACTACATGCTAAACCTGTGATGTGTCTGCTTGTTTCACTTGTAGTATGCGAACAGAATATTGGAGAAGAGCACCCCACTATGCAATGGTAGAGAAAGTAATGCAGATAAGGTTCAAGATAGTGAGACAGCCCTGTTGGTCTCCAAGAAAGGTGATAAAAACAATCTTGTAGACAGTGAGAAAACCCCACAGTCCTACGTTGATGTAGTGTTCGAGTTACGGGCCAGTACCGCTGGCACAAACTCTTCGAACTCGCTGCCTGAATCACTTCGGCTTCTTTAGTCTCGACTACAAGCTGAAAGGCATTAGTCAGCTGTGATACGACAAGAAACCGAAGGACTGCAGGAAGTCCCTGCAGAATTCAGATGCATACTTTCTTGTGCAACAGCAAGTGCTGGAGGATTTAAGCGCCAAACAAGAGAAAGTTAATAAGCTTGATAAGCATCTTGCCATCATTATGGGTACCCAGGATATTGTTTCTTGAGCTCTTCTAAAGTTGTTTTAGTTCTGGACTTGTTTTGCTACGGCGTTTATTTGCACTGGTCGCCCAACTTTGACAACGTGTGTATATGATATGCGGCTTTGTTCCGTATATTTGCACTGGTGGCGAACTTTGATGCCCAATGGATGTAATATGTGTAATAACTGTGATAGCCTAGCACAAGTTGCTTGCTTATTTATTTCCTTCTTGTCTTGTTTATTTGTTTGCTTGTAGTCAGTGCAGTTCTTTTTTCCGCGGTTTGCTAGTGGCCGCAATAACCTATTTTTTTAATACTAGTCCACAATAACCATGGGCTACATATTTACTGTAGTTACCATGGGCCTTCTAAGGGCCATAGAAATGATGGGCCTTCTATCGGCCGTAGCATCAATGGGCCTTCTACGAACCGTTTGATCGATCGGCAAAACATGGGCCAATACCAAACCGCATTATGGGTCGTAAACGGGCTAGATTTGGAATCGTCCGTTCATGGGCCGACCATAACGGGCCGTCGTTAATCTGCCACATTTGATGATGCTACGAAAATGGCCCAACGGATTAACGGGCCGCAAACGGGCCGATTGTAACCACGGGCTGAATTTGGCCCACAAGCAGAAAAGGCCAGTAACGGGCTGTAAGTAACCGAATGCTAGAAATAAGTCCAAGAGTAAATGGGCCCTTAGAAGGCCGAAAGATAACACGTGTTGGAAACGACCCAATGGAATAATGGGTCATTAATGGGTATAAGGTGGTAAACTGTTCATTACGGGCCAGATTCACCACGGGCCGTTAAAGGGCCAAGAGTTACAAATGGCCTCGTATGGGGCGAAAGACATCATGGGCCATATATGATCCGGAAGTTACAATGGGCTGGAATCATATTGGACGGTCCAGATGAAGCTACTAGGCTTAATTCCGGTAGGCCGTAACGTGCCGTGAGTTAGCGGGTCATAAATGGACTGTATACGAATAGGCCGTTAACAGGCTTTCCGTGGGCCGGCCTGTTACCGTTTGACAAAGTTAAACGGGTCGACCTTTTCACCGGAATGGGCCTCTGTTGGGCCATGCCACGTGTCGACGTATCATAGGCGCCTCCTGTCCAATGAATGGATGACATCTGTCCCAACGGTGAGCCAACACGTGTTTCCTTCGGTCAATGACAATTTTACACGTGGAAAATCCTCATTGGTCCGGGCTGTTAGCGGGTTATCGGATCCAAAACCAGACCCGATAGCTTAACGGCGACCCTTACGGTGGATGCCACGTGTCGGTCACCCTTGACGGAAGCACTTCCATGACGCGCGATTTATCGTCATGGAAGTGGACACTTCCATGATGATAATTTTGGTAATGTCATGGAACACTTCTACGACAGTACATGTATGACTATCTTGATTCTGTCATAAAATTTTCATGGATGTACATGCATGACAGAAAACATGACCTACTGTGACAAACACGTATCATCACAAAAGTGTCTTTTTTTGTAGTGTTAACTGCTGCTGTATCCATGGGTTAGAGTTAGTTTGAGCTAGTTCGGGCTCAAATAGCCCTAAAGTATATCCAAACATGAGGGCTAGTTTGAGCTAGTTGCATCTAACCCACCCAAAACTATCTAACGCAGGAGGTACTAATTGGAGCTAGTTCTCCTAGTGCATTTATTGCCAATCTAACTCTATCATCCAAACACCTCTTTGGATGGAGTTAGTTTAGGGTTAGTCATGAGATAGAAACTAACTCTAACCTCTAGCGTGAGTATCCAAACAGGGTTGTGTTGTTGTTGCTGCTCTTCTACGTATATCTGGACATCATCAGAACATTAAGGTAACACTCTTCCTTGTTGCTATGTAGCCTAGGATTGCATATTTAGATATTAAGTACAGTGCATGTTGCTATGTAGCCTCAAATATATTACATATGACCCTAGTTAACCTAACGATAAATGGGTTACAGATATATTCAGTTAAAAGTTCGATCCACCGATTAGCCCCTTATCAGCCCCCGGCCTATATGGTACCAGGTACCGATATCCTGGACAATGCGTATATATAAGCCATGGGATGAAACTAACCTCGATGGAAAACAGTAGTTGTTCCCAAAATTGTCCTGTGTAGGTACATCGAGAGGCCTATTAACCACAACAAGCTAAACATCAACCAAAATTATCCATGGCACACAAAACAATCTCCAAAAGATAGCTTCAGTGTGCAGGTTTAAGCATGGCAGTAAAGCAAAACAAGTAGAAAGGTGTGTTAACTGCAACATGCCTAACATTTAACAACAAGCAAACATAGTCATTCAAACTGGTATTGTTCCGGTCTAAGTACACTGGTTATTGTTAAATAAAAATGGAAAGGCGTGTTAACTACAAGATGCAGCAACCAAATGTAGTCATTCATAGTGGTATTGTTGAAACTGGTATTGATGAAATTGAACTACATAGTTCATACTTGCACATATACAACATCACGCCGTGAATAACTAGAATAAACAAGGCATACTACGAACAACCAAAGATAGCATTTGAAACTGGACATATGCTAACTACAAACAACCGAACAATCAAAAAACTTTAAAAGAGGCATATGCTAGCTATAACAGGCTTAACAGCAAGCAAATATATGCAATCCTATCGGTATGTGTAAAACTGGATTGATGAAATGTACTGCACCGTAAATAATTGCACATATAGAGCATAACATTGTGAACAACTAAAATAAACAAGGCATACTGCAAACAACCAAATATAGCAATTAAAACTGGACATATTCTCACTACACTACAAAAGGGACTCGACAAAACAAATCATGGGTTCCCCCCTGTGAAGAGGCACAACAAAACAAATCATGAGTTTCATCACTTGTCACAGATGGGCTCGTTCCTGTGGGAAGAGCATGGACCCTGGATGTGCTCCATGTTATCGTAGATGGGATCCTTCCCATTGGAAGAGCACTACTATAGGGTGCCCTCCCTGATGTCGCAGACGGGCTCTTTCCCCTTGGAAGAGCAGATGGGATCTTTCCCCTTGGAAGAGCCGGAGAGAGTGCCCTCCTCATGGTCGCCGTCGATGAGGTCTGACTTGGAAGCTCTGGATCCCAAGCCAGCGTCATAGAACGTGTCCTTCAGAAATGACAAAAGGGGCTTGATGGCAATGTAGGATGGAAATATCTTGACAGCGAGCCAGAGGAGATCAGCGGCGTGGCCATGGTTGAGATCGATGGCGGTTCAACCCGAGGGGTTCGCGATGGGCCACTTAACCTGTGGCATAGTCCGCCTCAGGCCGTCGCTGTCGACGACCTCGATGTCGTAGCCGGCGTCCACGACATACCCACATACTCTAGCCAGCTGATTGAGTGCCTGCGGCCAGTAATGGTTGCTAGATTCCTCAGTGATGTCGAGCGAAGAGACCGCGATACACCTCTATTGGGACAGTCGATCCTCGAGCTCCACGGGAAGCGTAGCCGGGCTAAGGATGCGATGCTCTAGAGTGGGGGATAGGGATGGGGATGGGATCTATAGGAAAGGGGGCGTTTGGCAGGGGTCATCTAAGAAACTCAGGGTGGCCTATGGTATGGAGATCGGTGGGTAAGCTACACGGGAAAACCGGCAGATGTTGACAATGGAGGCCTTGGGCAGCGGCGGCGGGGACCTTGCTAGCACTACAAGGGAAAACCCTAGTAGTAGCGCGGGTTTAAATCCCACTAGTAGCGCGGCAGCCGCGCTACCAATAAGGCGCTACAGCTATTACTTAGCAGTAGCGCGTGCGACAAGCGCTACTGCTAAGACACATAGCGGTAGCGCTTGTTCTGTCCCGCGCTGCTGCTAATCTAGCTAGTTGTAACGTGTTTCTTATCCATCGCTACTAGTACTCTTTTTTTCATTTTTAGTGTATTTATACAACGTTATACAAATTTTGGTACAATACCAATTATGAGGTTTATATCATTATGTCCATAACCGTGTGTCAAATGAAGGTGGATTAGGTTCAAGTGGAGGCAATATGTGGTGCATGTCAAAAGTATACTACTCATCCAAACTTGATCTGGTTTGGACTAGTAGTACTTTCGATGTGCACGACATGTTGCCTCCACTTGAATCTAATCCGCCAACACAAGCTATTTAATCATCATCATAGTCATTACCACCAACAGTATTTATTTAATCACCATAGTCATAGTGTAGCACATCATCATCTTCAAACTCATTCTAGCTAGCTAATCACCACCAACACTAGCTGCGATAGCTATCTAATCAGCACCAACACTAGCTAATAATAATCATCATAGTCATTACCACGAACACTAGCTATTTAATCAACATAGTCATAGTGTAGCACATCATCATCTTCAAACTCATTTCTAGCTAGCTAATCACTCCTGCTGCTCTCTCTCATGTAAAATAACATAAACCATGTATAGCACTCCTCCTTCATCAAGTTGGAGCATGCAGATGAACCTGTCTCCTAATCGTGGGTTGCGCTTTTGATTGCTGCCCCTAGTACTTCTCTGCGATCATTCACAATTTTGCTCCAGTCTTTCACTATTAAGCATTCCTCGCTATTAGAAATCCTGAATGCACTAAAGTGCATTGTAGGATATCTTGGCCGTAAGCTAACAATATTCATGGTACCTTTAGTCTCGATCCAATCAGGCAAAACATTCATCGGGAGTCCCTGTTGAAGAACATCGTATAGTAACATACTTAGCAATGAAGTTTAGCTTTAAAAAATAATGTATGCAAAAGATAAACTGAGGACAAATAGTAAAAATCTTACCATCTTTCCTAAATAGATGTGACCGTAGTTCAGTACAAACACTATTAGTCGCATGTTTTCAGTACTAACATTTCTAAGTGCAGGAAGAAAATTTGTCTTGACAGTATCAAGATCCTGAAGCCATGAAACATAATGACTTAGCTCCTCGTAGTTTAGTTCAACCCCGGGACAGTAGTAGGTCCTGTCTACCAAGCGCTGGTCATGTTTGCTTGAATAGAAATAAGCTGACAATAGAAATTAGTTGTCAACTATTTTTGAATAAAAATATCAAAGACATAAATATGGTTAAGAAACTCACATAAAGGTATAACTGGAGGTGTCTGCACATCGACCCAGATGTCGATATTACCTTCAATATCATCTTCCGGACGAATATCAAAGGTGATAACCATATCAGGCTCAAATGCATAAGTCTTGCATACTGCTCGCCAAGTTTTGCATCCAAAATAGGTGTAGTCGTCTTCGTTGTATAATTTTGCATGGAAAATATAACCATGCTCGGTCTTCAAGTAAACTTTCTTTACCTCCATAGTATGACTGAAACCTATCTTATCCAAGACAAAAACTCTTGCATGACAGGGGATACGCTAGTAGAATAGTAAAAAATTAAATTATAAGTTGAAGCAAATGAACGAGATGTCATGCTTAATTACGAAAAAAGACTTGCCGTTGTGACTTACTGTATCCACTTCGAAGTTCTCGTGCAGCTTGATGTTGAAGCGCCTATCATCATCTAGGAAGATTCCGTCGCACAGGCCGCGCTCGTCTTCGCAGTACTTGCAAATACCGAAATCCTTTTAGTCTTCAGACATTTCCTGTGTTCATAGTTGAAACATTAATTGAAAATCGATCGAAGACAACTACCAGGATACTCAACACACAAATCCGGGACACTCGATACTTCCTACATATTCTGGCACAAGTCATGCCAAAATTCATGGAAAAATCCGGCATGACCTTTGCTAAAATAGGACATATCGAGCGCCTGAAATTTGCCGGAACGGAAATGAATCAACACTCCAGCAGAACATAGGCCACTCGGAGGTGTAACCTGCAAACATGACTGGCCACTTGGGCAAGCACATATCCTATTTGAGCAACACAAGATATACACTTCAAATATCTTATAGGACTCATATTGACATGAGCATTCAATGAACAAGAACAAATCGTAAAATAAGTAAGTATTCAAATTAGCATGCATTCAGTAAGCAAAAGTAAATCATCTCATGCGTCCGTACATCATCGAATATTATCACTAATACACCCCGAATAGTATCATACATATAACATCACTAATACAACTAAAACCCTAGCGCACGACGGGTATTGGTGCGGGTGGTGGACACCCACAGAGAAGGAACCATCACAGGATCATAGCTCCAGTGAGATCCCTGGAGAACCTGCCAGGTATTGGAGAACCTGTGCTCCAACGCAAACAAGTAGCGACGGACGTGCGCGTCCTCCTCACTGACACGGTGATGCACCACCTCTGCGGGGTCCTCGAGCCTTTGGACCGTCACTGGCCCACGCGACCGCCACCAAAGAAGGTTCAGGTCAACGACGGGCTGACTCTTCGCCAACCTGCGCCCCCCGGTACGTAGCGCCTCCCAGTACCACCCCGGCGGAGCCCAGTCCCGGACATGACCCATCTGGTGATGCAGGTGTCCTCTGCCGACTCGACGACAAGGATGCGGAATAGGCATCGTCAACGTCGATGCGGGAATAATTGCTTTAACTAAAAAAGTAAACTAGTTCTATTAATTTTCGTACTAAAAATAAAATAGTTGTATTAACTCAACTAGTTCAATTAAGAACTTACTATGAATAATAATAAACTAGTTTTTACTAAAAATAAACTAGTTCAACTAGTTATATTAATTTTCTTACTAATTCTATTAAACACTTACTAAAAATAGTAAAAAACTAGTTAGATGAACTCTAAAATTTAACCCTAACCGATGAACTCCAAAATTTAATGAACCCTAACTAATTTGATGAACTCCAAAATTTAACCCTAACTAATTTGATGAACTCTAAAATTTAATGAACCCTAACTAATTTGATGAACTCTAAAATTTAACCCTAACTAATTTGATGAAATCTAAAATTTAACCCTAACTAATTCAATGAACTCTAAAACTAATTCTATTTAACAACTACTGCCATAATTAGCATCTAATTTGATGAACCCTAACTAATTAGATGAACTCTGAAATTTAACCCTAAGAACCCTAGCTAGGCAGAGGTAAGGGAGGAGGAGGAGAGCGTGCTCACCTCTGGCGCCAGCAGAGTTAGGGAGAGGGGCACGCGGTGTCGAGGTCGGGGACGGGGTCTGGGTCGGGGCGGCGGGCGCACGACGGAGGGCGGGGATGTAGGGGGGGCATCCAGGTCGGGGTCGGGGGCGGCGTCGAGGTCGCCGTCGGGGGCGGGTGCGGCGTCGAGGGTGTGCGGAGAGCGACGGGTCGCGCGCGGTGGCTGACGGCGATGCAGGGCGGCGACAGCGGAGGAGTAGGGATTTGGCGGAAGTGGCCGTGGGGGAAGAACGAACCGCACGGTTAAGTTAAAAGTAGCAGTAGCGCGTTCCAGGAAGTGCGCTTCTGCTACGGTAGCTATAGCGCGTTTCTTAACAAGCGCTACTGCTATTCCTTCTCTTTTTTATTTGCTTTCCATTTTATTTTATTTTCGTTAGCAGTAGCGCCTTTGTTCGTAAACGTGTTGCTACAAAACAAGTAGCGGTAGCGCGGTTCTACGTAGATCGCTACTACTTTGTGTAGCCTATCGGCCAAGCCGTGGGAATTTTAGTAGTAGCGCTTTTGTACTCGGGCGCGCTACTGCTATAACTGTATCTGTAGCACAGTTTAAAACACCGAGCTGCTGCTAATTAGCACCAACGTGCGTTTTTAGCCCGCGCTATTGCTAATGTTCTGTGTATAAGGTTTTCCCTAGTAGTGTAGGATTTCGAGCGAGGGAGGGTGTCTGTGTGTGTGCGCGCGCGCCCGAGGAGGTTTTGGTGTGTGTGTGTGTGCGTGTGTGTGGAGGGGGCGGCGGGGGGTGTGTTTGAGGAAATGACGCGGCTACTGAAAATTTTGGTACGCAGGAGTGAAATGTCGGGGCTATTGAAAATTTGGATGATGGTGCATCGCACACGATCCAAAGAGAACAACCGTGTATTATGAAACAGAAAAACCCTCAAGGCGGACATATATTTTCAAGGGATGCGGGCAGGATTGGGAACAAGAAACATCACACACGGTCAAAACATAATAACCGTGTGTTATCAAACAGAATAAAGTTGCAGGCGGGTAGATATTTTTGAGAGGGGAAGCCTCGTGGAGCCCAATGTACTGTGCGGATGTGCGTGATAGGGGCACCAGCATGGCATACGGTTAGTGTGAGTGAACCGTGTCTGTTGCGTCATCCGACTTGTCTAATGTTCATAAATTTGGCGAAAAATGACGCGGGAGAGGGTCAGAACACGGACACATTTGCCCGTGGACCAAATTTATGTATGAAAAGGGTGGTTTGATGTTCAAATACCAAATGCAACTTTGATGTGGCACCTATCTCGCAAAGCGCACGGTATTGCTTGCCCCCTGGTGTCGGCACGAAGGGAATCCTAAGCTATGAATGCATGCCCCCCCCCCCCCCCCCAAACGAGGTTCACCTAGCAAAGTGCAAAGTAGCAGCCCCCCCACACACATAGCCACTTTCAGTCGGCGGGCCAGAGAGGCATCTCACCAAGATGGATCATAAAATGGACCAAGAATAATCCACCTTGGTCATACAACCTCTCTCTTGTTGTTGGTCAAAGTGATGGCCGTCCATGCGACCCCAGAGATGGGCTAGCTCACCAATAATCATGCAAGTCGCTAGTCCCCGAAGACAATCACTGCATGCGTCCAGCCCAAACATATGTATGGAGAGGTGTATTTTGAATACACAATGGAACAGCTTTGATGTGGCACCGTGCTTTCGAAACAGAAATGAAAGTACAACTATCCCTAGGTGGTTTTGGTAATTCATAACAACATATAGCTCATTGAGCTAATGCTATTCCAAGATGATTATTTCAGGAAAGCTCAATGATCGGCATGGCATGGATGGTGAAAGTGGAACCCTCAAAATGCTAAGGACAAAGGATTGGCTCAAGCTCAAAAGCTCAAGACTCTTCATTTTATATTTTAGTGATCCAAGATCACATTGAGTCTTTAGGAAAAGCCAATACTATCAAGGAGGGATGAGGTGTTGCTTAATGAGCCTCTTGCTTCATGTGCTTAGTGATATGCTCCAAAACCCTCAACTACTTTCCCATATCCACATTTGACCTAAACCCTAAGCCAAACTCGGCCCTACCGATTCTTTTAACCCGGCGTCACCGAGTTTCACTTGTCACAGCCATTGTCAAACCCTAGCAATTCGGTTCTACCGATAGGGATCTCGGTCTCACCGAGATGGGATTGCAAACTCTCTGTTTCCCTTTCGTAACTTTTCGGTCTCACTGAAAGAGCGGATCAGTCCCACCGAGATTGCAATGTAAATTCAGTGTTTCCTTTTTGTAACTTTTCGGTCTCACCAAAAGAGCAAATCGGTCCCACCGAGTTTACCTGACCAACTCTCTGGTTAGATTATTACCAAAATTGGTCTCAACGAGTTTGTGTAATCGGTCTCACCGAGATTACGTTATGCCCTAATCCTAACAAAATCGGTCCTACCGAGTTGTATGTCAGTCCCACCGAAAATCTCTAACGGTCACTAGGTTTACTATTTCGGTCTGACCGAGTTTGTTGATTCGGTCCCACCGAGATTGGTAAATTGTGTGTAACGGTTGGATTTTGTGTGGAGGCTATATATACCCCTCCACCTCCTCTTCACTCGTGGAGAGAGCCATCAGAACACATCTACACTTCCAACTCATATGTTCTGAGAGAGAACCACCTACTCATGTGTTGAGACCAAGATATTCCATTCCTACCATATGAATCTTGATCTCTAGCCTTCCCCAAGTTGCTTTCCACTCAAATCTTCTTTCCACCAGATCCAATTCCTATGAGAGAGAGTTGAGTGTTGGGGAGACTATCATTTTAAGCACAAGCGCAAGGAGTTCATCATCAACACACCATTTGTTACTTCTTGGAGAGTGGTGTCTCCTAGATTGGCTAGGTGTCACTTGGGAGCCTCCGACAAGATTGTGGAGTTGAACCAAGAAGTTTGTAAGGGCAAGGAGATCGCCTACTTCGTGAAGATCTACCGCTAGTGAGGCAAGTTCTTCGTGGGCGATGGCCATGGTGGGATAGACAAGGTTGCTTCTTCGTGGACCCTTCGTGGGTGGAGCCCTCCATGGACTCGCACAACCGTTACCCTTCGTGGGTTGAAGTCTCCATCAACGTGGATGTAGGATAGCACCACCTATCCGAACCACGGGAAAAACATCCGTGTCTCCAATTGCGTTTGAATTCTCCAAACCCTTCCCTTTACATTCTTGCAAGTTGCATGCTTTACTTTCCGCTGCCAATATACTCTTTGCATGCTTGCTTGAATTGTGTGATGATTGCTTGACTTGTCCAAAATAGCTAAAATCTGCCAAGAACTAAAATTGGGAAAAGGTTAAGTTTTTATTTGGTCAAGTAGTCTAATCACCCCCCCTCTAGACATACTTTCGATCCTACAAGAAATATCCACACTGAGTGAGGGTTAGGTTGATAATTGTCGGTGTCAAAACCGGCGGATCTCGGGTAGGGGGTCCCGAACTGTGCGTCTTAGGTCGATGGTAATAGGAGACAGGGGACACGATGTTTACCCAGGTTCATGCCCTCTCTATGGAGGTAATACCCTACGTCCTTCTTGATTGATATTGATGAATACGAGTATTACAAGAGTTGATCTACCTCGAGATCGTAATGGCTAAACACTAGAGGTCTAGCTTGTATGGCTATGATAATGAATTCTCCTCCTCCGGACTAAGTCCTCCAGTTTATATAGACACCGGGAGGATCTAGGGTTACATAAGGTCGGTTACAAAGTAAGGCATCTACATATTTGGTCGCCAAGCTTGCCTTCCACGCCAAGGAGAGTCTCATTCGGACATGGGTGCAGTCTTCGGTCTTCGTATCTTCACAACCCATCAGTTCGGCCCATGACTAATAGGCCGGACGCCCGAGGACCCCTTAGTGCAGGACTCCCTCAATAATGCATATGTATGTCACACCACACTTCAAGCCGATGACAGGGATTCATGCATGCATGAGTGGATAGTATGCGCTTAAACTTAATTAGGTATGAATCTCACCATGACCTATACTACGATAACACGAACCAAAGGAAGAATCCGCGCATGGTAACCTATCTTGTTGTCGATCAAGGTGATCATGGATGTCCACGCGGTCCCACGAATATATAGGCTTGTTGCCGATAACCACGCATGGGAGTGTACTGTTCAAAGAGAACCACTACATGCATCTGTATGGAGGTGATGGCTGCATGCATGTTTGAATACCATTTCACAACATTGATGTGGCACATGCGTCTAAAATCGTACAGTCCCCACATAGAGCGAGATGGTTCATGACGTGTCGTTCTACTAGCCACTTCGACTCGATGGGAGGGATTCATGCGTACACATGCATATGTGTGTGCTCAAACTGTATCATGTCATCCCAGAGCATGACCTATATATATAACATATTACAAACAAAAAAAAACCCCTCTGTTGGGGGGATGAACCCTGGGCAGGCAACGTGTAACACCCGGATGTAATTTACCATATTTGTATTCCAACTCTTGCCATTTTCGGCTCTAAGTTAGGATATTCCCTTGTGGTTGGGTTTTGTCTTCATTTTGCATTTTTTCCATGTCACGCATCTCATATCATGCATCATGTGCATCGCATTTGCATACTTGTTCGTCTCATGCATCCGAGCTTTTCCCCCGTTGTCCGTTTTGCGATCCGGCACTCCTACGTCCTCCGGCGCCCCCTTTTGTCTCTTTTCATGTGAGGGTGTTACACATTCTCGGATTGGACCGAGATTTGCCAAGCGGACTTGGCATCCCACCGGTAGACCGCCTGTCAAGTTTCGTGCCATTTGGAGTTCGTTTGATACTCCAATGGTTAACCGAGGAACCGTAAAGGCCTCGTGTGTGTTGTAGCCCAACAACCCTCCAAAGTGGCCCAAAACCCTTCCAAACCCCCTCCATTTTGTTCCATTTCACCATGTCTGTTTGAGTCCATCTTGATGCCCTAATGTCTGTTGCAAGAGTGCTTCATAATGTTAGTTCCTGATTTTTATCAGATCTTGAGCATTTGTCATTTTTGCCATGATTATTGTGTGCTGCATATTGTCATGAGCTCTACATGTGTTTTGGGCTATGCCATGCCATATTTACAGGGGTGTATGCCATGTATTTTTGTCATCAATGTGGTGAATAGCACAAGCATGCAAAGTAGCTCTCATGATGTTGCTGATTTCAGGGACTTAGAATTTCACAAAGTCATTTCCCTACTGTTATTTTAATGCCATGTATTCATGTTGCTACAGAGAGATCCATGCCTCTTTTGAGTATGTTTAGTAAGGATGATTTGGGCATATGGTTGTGCTCTATCCGTCCATGTCCTTGTTTGTATTTATGGAGTAACCTAGCATGACTCAATCTTGCTCTACTTTTGCTATAAAATGTTCCTGGCAGATTGTTTACGTGTTAATCAATTTTGCCAAGGTTGTTGTAGTTGATCCATGCATGCTATGAGATTGTTCTTGTCATGGTTAGCTTCTTGATCATATCTTCTTGCTAGTAGTATGCTTATTTTGTCATGCAATGCCTTGTGTTGAGTGCATCGAGCTTGCAAACATGCCTTCGTAACTCGGTTTTCGCCATGTCCAGTTTTCTGCTAAGTCTGAATCTGTTAACGAAACTTGCTATGTTTACATGGGTGCCATCATATTTTATGATCCTTTTTGGCTTATGGTTAGTAAGGGACTTTTCTTATATCCTTTGAGTATATTCATTCCATGCCTTGTTTTGCCATGATATGTTCCTATAGCATGTTGTTATCTTGCTCTAAACATTGCTTCCTGATGTTAATTCCTGACATGTTATTTTCACCAAGTTAGTGGTGCTGATACATTTTGCCCTTTTGCCATGCTTGTTTGAACATGCTATTGTGTGATTTAGCCGTAGCTCAGTGTTCATCTTTTGTCAAGCATCTTGAGTAGATCACCGCCATGTGCTTTTTTGCTATGTTGGAGTGCAGTAGCTTAGCTAATTGTTGCATTCTAGATGGCATCGTGCTATTAATCGCAGAATTGTGCCATTTTTGTTTTGCTTGCCATTTGCAAACCGTGCATCCGTTTCCGGCGATCTTTATACCGATTTCAACCGAAATCAACTCATCTTTCCAGCGGCACTCTTGGTTTGTCAAGTTGAGGCCTGGTTCAATCTTTTCCTTCCGGAGCATGCATATGCATTGCATATCACATCCCGCATATCACGCCATGTTTTGCATCATGTTGCTCGCGCATTGCACCATGGTTGATTGTGGTTTCCTTTGCTTGTGTTCTTGCTTTGGGTAGAGCCGGGATACGAGTACGTGATCGAGGAACCCGTTGAGTACGCTTACGAGGATCAAGCTTACGTCAGCTCGGAGAACTTTGCAGGCAAGATGACCATACCCTCGAAATCACTTCTATCTTTACTTGCTAGTTGCTCGCTCTTTTGCTATGCCACGATACCTACCACATGCTTTATCATGCCTCCCATATTGCCATGTCAAGCCTCTAACCCACCTTGTCCTAGCAAACCGTTGTTTGGCTATGTTACCATTTTGCTCAGCCCCTCTTATAGCGTTGCTAGTTGCAGGTGAAGATGGAGTTTGTTCCTTGTTGGAACATGGTTATCTTTGGGATATCATTATTATATCTTATTTACTTTAATGCATCTATATACTTGGTAAAGGGTGGAAGGCTCGGCCTTATGCCTGGTGTTTTGTTCCACTCTTGCTGCCCTAGTTTCCGTCATACCGGTGTTACGTTCCATGATTTTGCGTTCCTTATACGGTTAGGTTATAATGGGAACCCCTTGACAGTTCGCCTTGAATAAAACTCCTCCAGCAAGGCCCAAACTTGGTTTTACCATTTTCCACCTAAGCCTTTTTCCATTGTGTTCCGCAGACTCAAGGGTCATCTTTATTTTAAACCCCGGGCCAGTGCTCCTCTGAGTGTTGGTCCAAACTAGAGCCCCTTGCAGAGCCACCTCAGGGAAACTTGAGGGTTGGTTTTAGTTGTACGGATTGCTTATCCGGTGTGCCCTGAGAACGAGATATGTGCAGCTCCTATCGGGATTTGTCGGCACATTCGGGTGGCTTTGCTGGTCTTGTTTTACTATTGTAAAAATGTCTTGTAACCGGGATTCCGAGTCTGATCGGGTCTTCCTGGGAGAAGGAATATCCTTCGTTGACCATGAGAGCTTGTGATGGGCTAAGTGTTGGGGAACGTTGCAGAAAACAAAAATTTTCCTACGGTTTCACCAAGATCCATCTATGAGTTCATGTAGCAAGGAGTGATCGGATGCATCTACATACCTTTGTAGATCGCGAGCGGAAGCGTTCACTAGAACGTGGATGATGGAGTCGTACTCGCCGTGATCCAAATCACCGATGACCAAGCGCCGAACGGACGGCACCTCCGCGTTCAACACACGTACGGAGCGGATGATGTCTCCTCCTTCTTGATCCAGCAAGGGGGAAGGAGAGGTTGATGAAGATCCAGCAGCACGACGGCGTGGTGGTGGATGTAGTTGTCACGTGCAGCAGGGCTTCGCCGAGCGTCTGCGCGAGAGGGAGAGGTGTAGCAGGGGAGAGGGGGGCGCCAAGATGCAAGGGTGCGGCTGCCCCCTTCCTCCCCCCTTTATATAGGCCCCTGGGGGGGCGCCGGCCCTTGGGAGATCCAATCTCCAAGGGGGGCGGCGGCCAAGGGGGGTGGAGTGCCCCCCAAGGCAAGTGGGCGCCCCCACCCTAGGGTTCCAACCCTAGGCGCAGGGCGTGGGCCTAGGGGGGCGCACCAGCCCACTAAGGGCTGGTTCCCCCTCCCATTGCAGCCCATGGGGCCCTTCGGGATGGGTGGCCCCACCCGGTGGACCCCCGGGACCCATCCGGTGGTCCCGGTTCAATACCGGTGACCCCCGAAACTTTCCCGATGGCCGAAACTGCACTTCCTATATATAATTCTTTACCTCCGGACCATTCTGGGACTCCTCGTGACATCCGGGACTCCGAACAACTTTCGGATTACTGCATATACATATCTTTACAACCCTAGCGTCACCAGACCTTAAGTGTGTAGACCCTACGGGTTCGGGAGACATGTAGACATGACCGAGATTGCTCTCCGGTCAATAACCAACAGCGGGATCTGGATACCCATGTTGGCTCCCACATGCTCCTCGATGATCTCATCGGATGAACCACGATGTCGAGGATTCAAGCAACCCCGTATACAATTCCCTTTGTCAATCGGTATGTTACTTGCCCGAGATTCGATCGTCGGTATCCCAATACCTTGTTCAATCTCGTTACCGGCAAGTCACTTTACTCGTACCGTAATGCATGATCCCGTGACCAGACACTTGGTCACTTTGAGCTCATAATGATGATGCATTACCGAGTGGGCCCAGTGATACCTCTCCGTCATACGGAGTGACAAATCCCAGTCTTGATCCATGTCAACCCAACAGACACTTTCAGAGATACCCGTAGTATACCTTTATAGTCACCCAGTTACGTTGTGACGTTTGGTACACCCAAAGCACTCCTACGGTATCAGGGAGTTACACAATCTCATGGTCTAAGGAAAGGATACTTGACATTGGAGAAACTCTAGCAAACGAACTATACGATCTTATGCTATGTTTAGGATTGGGTCTTGTCCATCACATCATTCTCCTAATGATGTGATCTCGTTATCAATGACATCCAATGTCCATAGTCAGGAAACCATGACTATCTGTTGATCAACGAGCTAGTCAACTAGAGGCTTACTAGGGACATGTTGGTATCTATTACTCACACATGTATTACGATTTCCCAATAACACAATTATAGCATGAATAAAGACAATTATCATGAACAAGGAAATATAATAATAATGCTTTTATTATTGCCTCTAGGGCATATTTCCAACAGTCTCCCACTTGCAC
Source organism: Triticum monococcum (assembly GCA_034509565.1). Lineage (NCBI taxonomy): Eukaryota > Viridiplantae > Streptophyta > Magnoliopsida > Poales > Poaceae > Triticum > Triticum monococcum. The sequence goes on along the minus strand of CM067845.1, from coordinate 85,727,967 downwards.
TAGAGTCAATAATCTAGTTACATTGTGATGAATCGAACACCCATGGAATTCTGGTGTTGATCATGTTTTGCTCTAGGGAGAGGTTTAGTCAATGGATCTGCTACATTCAGGTCCGTATGTACTTTACAAATATCTATGTCTCCATCTTGAACATTTTCACGAATGGAGTTGAAGCGACGCTTGATGTGCCTGGTCTTCTTGTGAAACCTGGGCTCCTTGGCAAGTGCAATAGCTCCAGTGTTGTCACAGAAGAGTTTGATTGGCCCCGACGCATTGGGTATGACTCCTAGGTCGCTGATGAACTCCTTCACCCATATTGCTTCATGCGCTGCCTTCGAGGCTGCCATGTACTCCGCTTCACATGTAGATCCCGCCATGACGCTCTGCTTGCAACTGCACCAGCTTACTGCCCCACCATTCAAAATATACACGTATCCGGTTTGTGACTTGGAGTCATCCAGATCTGTGTCGAAGCTAGCGTCGACGTAACCCTTTACGACGAGCTCTTCGTCACCTCGATAAACGAGAAACATTTCCTTAGTCCTTTTTAGGTACTTCAGGATATTCTTGACCGCTGTCCAGTGTTCCTTGCCGGGATTACTTTGGTACCTTCCTACCAAACTTACGGCAAGGTTTACATCAGGTCTGGTACACAGCATGGCATACATAATAGAACCTATGGCTGAGGCATAGGGGATGACGCTCATCTCTTCTATATCTTCTGCCGTGGTCGGACATTGAGCTGAGCTCAATTTCACACCTTGCAACACAGGCAAGAACCCTTTCTTAGACTGATCCATATTGAACTTCTTCAATATCTTATCAAGGTATGTGCTTTGTGAAAGACCTATGAGGCGTCTTGATCTATCTCTATAGATCTTGATGCCTAATATATATGCAGCTTCTCCAAGGTCCTTCATTGAAAAACTCTTATTCAAGTAGGCCTTAATGATGTCCAAGAGTTCTATATCATTTCCCATCAAAAGTATGTCATCTACATATAATATGAGAAATGCTACAGAGCTCCCACTCACTTTCTTGTAAACGCAGGCTTCTCCATAAGTCTGCGTAAACCCAAACGCTTTGATCATCTCATCAAAGCGAATGTTCCAACTCCGAGATGCTTGCACCAGCCCATAAATCGAGCGTTGGAGCTTGCACACCTTGTCAGCATTCTTAGGATCGACAAAACCTTCCGGCTGCATCATATACAATTCTTCCTTAAGGAAACCATTAAGGAATGCCGTTTTGATGTCCATTTGCCATATCTCATAATCATAGAATGCGGCAATTGCTAACATGATTCGGACAGACTTTAGCTTCGCTACCGGTGAGAAAGTCTCATCGTAGTCAACCCCTTGAACTTGTCGATAACCCTTAGCGACAAGCTGAGCTTTATAGATGCTCACATTACCATCCGCGTCTGTCTTTTTCTTAAAGATCCATTTATTTTCTATGGCTCGCCTCTCAACGGGCAAGTCAGTCAAAGTCCATACTTCGTTTTCATACATGGATCCTATCTCGGATTTCATGGCTTCCAGCCATTTGTCGGAATCCGGGCCCACCATTGCTTCTTCATAGGTCGAAGGTTCACCGTTGTCTAACAACATGATTTCCAAGACAGGGTTGCCGTACCACTCTGGTGCGGAACGTGTCCTTGTGGACCTACAAAGTTCAGTAGTAACTTGATCTGAAGTTTCATGATCATCATTAATTTCCTCTCTAGTCGGTGCAGGCACCTCAGGAACATTTTCTTGAGTTGTGCCATTTTCCGGTTCAAGAGGTAATACTTCATCAAGTTCTACTTTCCTCCCACTTACTTCTTTCGAGAGAAACTCTTTCTCTAGAAAGGATCCATTCTTGGCAACAAAGATCTTGCCTTCGGATCTGAGGTAGAAGGTATACCCAATAGTTTCTTTAGGGTATCCTATGAAGACGCATTTTTCCGACTTGGGTTCGAGCTTTTCTGGTTGAAGTTTCTTGACATAAGCATCGCATCCCCAAAGTTTTAGAAACGACAGCTTAGGTTTCTTCCCAAACCATAATTCATACGGTGTCGTCTCAACGGATTTCGACGGAGCCCTATTTAAAGTGAATGCGGCAGTCTCTAAAGCGTAGCCCCAAAAAGATAGCGGTAAATCGGTAAGAGACATCATAGATCGCACCATATCTAATAGAGTGCGATTACGACGTTCGGACACACCATTACGCCGAGGTGTTCCAGGCGGCGTGAGTTGTGAAACTATTCCACATTTTCTTAAGTGTGTGCCAAATTCGTGACTCAAGTATTCTCCTCCACGATCTGATCGCAAAAACTTGATTTTTCTGTCACGTTGATTCTCAACCTCATTCTGAAATTCCTTGAACTTTTCAAAGGTTTCAGACTTGTGTTTCATTAAGTAGACATACCCATATCTACTCAAGTCATCAGTGAGGGTGAGAACATAACGATAGCCACCGCGAGCCTCAACGCTCATTGGACCGCACACATTAGTATGTATAATTTCCAATAAGTTGGTTGCTCGCTCCATTGTTCCTGAGAACGGAGTCTTGGTCATTTTACCCATGAGGCATGGTTTGCACGTGTCAAATGATTCATAATCAAGAGACTCTAAAAGTCCATCTGCATGGAGCTTCTTCATGCGTTTGACACCTATGTGACCAAGGCGGCAGTGCCACAAGTATGTGGGACTATCATTATCAACCTTACATCTTTTGGTATTCACACTATGAACATGTGTATCATTATTCTCAAGATTCATTAAGAATAAACCATTCACCATCGGAGCATGACCATAAAACATATCTCTCATATAAATAGAACAACCATTATTCTCGGATTTAAATGAGTAGCCATCTCGAATTAAACGAGATCCTGATACAATGTTCATGCTCAGAGCTGGCACTAAATAACAATTATTAAGGTTTAAAACTAATCCCGAAGGTAAATGTAGAGGTAGCATGCCGACGGCAATCACATTGACCTTGGAACCATTCCCAACGCGCATCGTCACCTTGTCCTTTGCCAGTCTCCGCTTATTCTGCAGCTCCTGCTTTGAGTTACAAATGTGAGCAACTGCACCGGTATCAAATACCCAGGAGCTACTACGAGTACTGGTAAGGTACACGTCAATTACATGTATATCACATATACCTTTTGTTTTGCTGGCCTTCTTGTCCGCTAAGTATTTGGGGCATTCCGCTTCTAGTGACCACTTCCCTTGCAATAAAAGCACTCAGTCTCGGGCTTGGGTCCATTCTTTGGCTTCTTCCCGGTAGCTTGCTTACCGGGCGCGGCAACTCCCTTGCCGTCCTTGAAGTTCTCCTTACCCTTGCCTTTCTTGAACTTAGTGGTTTTATTCACCATCAACACTTGATGTTCCTTTTTGACTTCTACCTCTGCTGATTTCAGCATTGAAAATAACTCAGGAATGGTCTTTTCCATCCCCTGCATATTGAAGTTCATCACAAAGCTCTTGTAGCTTGGTGGAAGCGACTGGAGGATTCTGTCAATGACCGCATCATCCGGGAGATTAACTCCCAGCTGAGTCAAGCGGTTATGTAACCCAGACATACTGAGTATGTGCTCACTGACAGAACTATTTTCCTCCATCTTACAGCTGAAGAATTTGTCAGAGACTTCATATCTCTCGACCCGGGCATGAGCTTGAAAAACCATTTTCAGCTCTTCGAACATCTCATATGCTCCATGTCTCTCAAAACGCTTTTGGAGCCCCGGCTCTAAGCTGTAAAGCATGCTTCACTGAACGAGGGAGTAGTCATCAGCACGTGTCTGCCAAGCGTTCATAACGTCTTGGTTCTGTGGGACGGGTGTGTAACGCCCCGCATGTAACCTTCCCCAAATGTACTCCGACTCATGCCGTTTCCGGCATTAAGTTATATTTAATTCTCGGGTTCGGGTCTTTGTCTCCGTGTGTTGTTTTTGTTTTCGTGCATCTCTTGTCATGTCATCACGTGCATTGCATTCGCATACATGTTCATCGCATGCATCCGAGCATTTTCCCCGTTGTCCGTTTTGCATTCCGGCGCTTCGTTCTCCTCCGGTGGCCATTTCTAGCTTTCTTTCATGTGTGGGGATTAAACATTTCCGGATTGGGCCGAGACTTGCCATGCGGCCTTGGTTTACTACCGGTAGACCGCCTGTCAAGTTTCGGGTCATTTGGACTTCGTTTGATACTCCAACGGTTAACCGAGGGACCGAAAAGGCCTCGTGTGTGTGCAGCCCAACACCCCTCCATTTTGGCCCAAAACCCACCAAACTCAGCTCCATCGTCTCGGTCGTTCGATCACGATCGTGTGGGCGAAAACCGCACCTCATTTGGACTCTCCTAGCTCCCTCTAGGTCTATAAATAGGCCCCCATTTTTTTCGGATCGTCTTCCACCCCCGAAACCCTAAAAAACTGCAGCTCCGCGCGCCGGACATTGTCCGTCCGGGCCGGACGCTCCGCCGCCGCCACTCCCACGCCGCCACGTGGCGTGCGCCGCCGCCTTCCGCCGCCAGCCCGCCAGGCCCGCCGCGGGCCCCCGAAGCCCGTCCGCTGCCCCGCCGCCAGGGGAGCCCCGCGCCGCCTCCTTCCCCGCGGCCGGCCGCGTCGCCCGCCGCCAGCCACCGTGCCGCCGCCTCGCCGGGACGCCGCCGCCTCGCCGGGACGCCGCCGCGCCCGGTTGCCGCCGCCGCCTCGCCTCGCAGCAGCCGCCTGGGCGCCGCACCGCCCCGCGCCGCCCCTCCCCGCCTCGCCGCCGGCCGGATCCGGCCGCGGGAGGGCCGGATCGGCCACCGCCGACCCCGGCCGTCGCCGTCTGCCTCATCTCCGGCGAGCCCGCCGCCACCTCGATCCGCGTGCCCAGCGGATCCAGATCCGGATCGCGCCGCTACAGTAAACCCCAGGGTCCCCTTTTTTTCTAAGTCCTAGGGATTTTACCCCATATGCTCATTTCTGACCTGCCATAACTTTGCATCCGTAGCTCCGATTTGGGCGTATGATATGTCAAATTCTTCGTATCGACGAGTAAATCATTTCATTCCATTGCATCATTTGCATTTGAGGCCATCTTGCTACCAAAAATGGTGTTGGAAGGAGGCATGTTGAGTTAAATTGCAGATCCGTTAATCCAACATGCACTTTTGTCATTTTTGCCATTTTTGATCCGTGCATGATATGCCTGTGCCCCTTTGGGATGAATAGTTAAGGATGTTGTCTTCTTTCCAGAGGTGCCTTCCATGTATTTTTAGGGTGTGTGTGTTGTCTTGTGCAAGCTTGCGAAGAGGGCTACCTGAGATTTCAGATTTCAGGGACTTAGTGATTTTCACTAAGTCTGAGCTGTTTTAGTTCACGATGCTATATGTCCGGCTTGATTCCTAGTGATCCGTGCCTCTTTTGAGGATGATCAGTAAGAGTGATTTGTTATGCTTGTTGTGCTTAATCCATCCATGTCTTTACTTGTTATGTTGGAGTCCCCTAGGTTGACTCAATCGAGCTCAACTTTTGGATAGTTGCTGTTTTGGGCAGATCGTTAACTCTTTTGCGATTTTGCCGGAGTGATTGCTAGTGATCCATGCATGCTATGCCTTTGTTCTTGCCATGTCTAGCTAGCATTTTGTGCCTTCTTAATGGATATATGCTTGCCTTGCCATGACTTGCACCGTAGTGAGAGCATCGAGCTCGTTTATAAGCCTCCGTGAGTTGTTATTTCAGCATGTCCCAGTTTTCACTAAGTCTGAAAACTGATTGTGTTTCATCGATGTTCGTGTGCTCGGTAGAGTATTTTGTGAACCCTTTTGGCCCCAGGTCATGTTGGGTGTTTTGTTAATCTTGTTGAGTAGCTCCATGCCATGCTCTTACTTGCCATGTTCAGGTTTTCCTTCATGTTGTTTTGCTGTTCCGAAGAGAGCATCGTGGTCTGAAATTTCAGACTAGCGTTAATTTCGCTAAGTCTGAAATCTGTTTTGCTTATTCAGTTTTGCCATGCTTGTTTGAAGCCCTTAATGGATGAATTTGCCTATGCCTCAGTCATGATGATTTGATAAGCTTGATGATTACATCACTGCCATGTAATTTGTTTTTATGTTGGGTGGCTGTAGCATGTTCTTTTTGTTGCATTTAGGAGGCATGTTGCTGTAAATTGCAGATCGGTTCGTTTAGTAAAACGCTTGCCATTTCTTAACCGTAGCTCCGATTGCCATGATCTTTATATCGTTTTCAGGGGATTTCTTCCCCTCTATCCAGTGGCACACTTGGATTTCCATGTTGAGGCCAGGTTCATGCATTTCCTGTTACATGTTGCATTCTTGCATCCCGCATCGCATCCCGCATAGCATATCATCTTTGCATCTTATTGGTTGCCTTTGCACGTGGTTGATTGTATCCTTGTTGCTTGTTTGTGTTGTTGGGTAGAGCCGGGAGACGAGTTCGCTAACGAGGAGCCCGTTGAGTTTTCTTTTGAGGATCCAGTCAATTCTGACAACTGTGCAGGCAAGATGATCACACCCTTGAAATCACTACTATCTTTGCTATGCTAGTTTGCTCGCTCTTTTGCTTTGCCAATGCTACGATGCCTACCACTTGCTTGTCAGCCTCCCAATTGCCATGTTTGAGCCTCTAACCCACCTTTGTCCTAGCAAACCATTGATTGGCTATGTTACCGCTTTGCTCAGCCCTTCTTATAGCGTTGTTAGTTGCAGGTGAAGATTGGAGCCGTTCCTTGTTGGAACATTTATTTACTTGTTGGGATATCACTATATTGCTATGTTATCTTTACTCATCTATATACTTGGTAAAGGGTGGAAGGCTCGGCCTCTCGCCTAGTGTTTTGTTCCACTCTTGCCGCCCTAGTTTCCGTCATATCGGTGTTATGTTCCCGGTTTGTTGCGTCCCTTACGCGGTTGGGCTATAATGGGAACCCCTTGATAGTTCGCCTTGATTAAAGCTTTTCCAGCAATGCCCAACATTGGTTTTACCATTTGCCACCTACCCTTTTCTTTCCCTTGGGTTTCCGGAGCCCGAGGGTCATCTTTGTTTTAGCCCCCCACGGGCCAGTGCTCCTCTGAGTGTTGGTCCGGAACGTCAGCCGCCGTGGCCACCAGGGGCAACTCTGGGCTGGCCTACCGAAAGTTTAGACAATCTGAGTGAGCCCTGAGAAAGAGATATGTGCAGCTCCTATCGGGATTTGTCGGCGCATTCGGGCGGTGTTGCTGGACTAGTTTTGACCTGGCGAATCATCTTGTTGTACCGGGATACCGAGTCTGATCGGTGGGTCCTGGGTGGAGGTCTATTCCTTCGTTGACCGTGAGAGCTTGTTATGGGCTAAGTTGGGACCCCCCTGCAGGGATTGATCTTTCGAAAGCCGTGCCCGCGGTTATGGGCAGATGGGAATTTGTTAATGTCCGGTTGTAGATAACTTGAACTTAATCAATTAAAATGAATCAACTGCGTGTGTTGCCGTGATGGCCTCTTCTCGGCGGAGTCCGGGAAGTGGACACGGCGTTGGAGTTATGCTTGCGTAGTCTGCTCTACTTAGTTACCGCTCGTGCTTTGCCTTCTCTTCTCGCTCTCTTTTGCGAATAAGTTAGCCACCATATATGCTAGTCACTTGCTGCAGCTCCACTCACGTTACCCCTTCCTTACCTATTAAGCTTAAATAGTCTTGATCGCGAGGGTGCGAGATTGCTGAGTCCTTGTGGCTCACAGATTACTATTATACCAGATGCAGGGACCGATGATACTCCTCCGGATGGTGCGTTCGAGCTGAAGTGGGAGTACGACGAGGACTCTCAGCGATACTATGTTTCTTTTCCTGATGATCAGTAGTGGTGCCTGCTCGGGGTTCGATTCAGGGATTAGTCGCATGTTGGGGAGTCTTTTCTATTTCGGCGCCGTAGTCGGGCCATGAGTGTTTGTATGATGGATGCTATTTATGTACCTTGATGTGACGTGGCGAGTGTAAGCCAACTATTATTATTATTTTCCCCTTTATATTATATGTACATGGGTTGTGTGAAGATTGCCTCACTTGCGACATATGCCTTCAATGCGATTATGCCTCTAAGTCGTGCCTCGACACGTGGGAGATATAGTCGCATCGAGGGTGTTACAGGGTGCGTCACCTAGCGGTGCTTGTAGGACATATTCTTTCTTGGCAGCTATGAGGATGATCCTCAGGTTCCGGACCCAGTCCGTATAGTTGCTGCCATCGTCTTTCAGCTTGGTTTTCTCTAGGAACGCGTTGAAGTTGAGGACTACGTTGGCCATTTGATCTATAAGACATATTGTAAATACTTTAGACTAAGTTCATGATAATTAAGTTCATCTAATCAAATTATTCAATGAACTCCCACTTAGATAGACATCCCTCCAATTATCTAAGTATAATATGATCCGAGTTAACTAGGCCATGTCTGATCATCACGTGAGACGGACTAGTCAACATCGGTGAACATCTTCGTGTTGATCATATCTTCTATATGACTCATGCTCGAGCTTTCGGTCTTCTATGTTCCGAGGCCATGTCTGTACATGCTAGACTCGTCAAGTCAACCTAAGTGTTTGCATGTGTAAATCTGTCTTACACCCGTTGTATGTGAAAGTTGGAATCTAACACCCGATCATCATGTGGTGCTTCGAAACAACGAACTTTCGCAACGGTGCACAGTTAGGGGGAACACTTTCTTGAAATTATTATGAGGGATCATCTTATTTACTACCGTCGTTCTAAGTAAACAAGATGCAAAAACATGATAAACATCACATGCAATCAAATAATAGTGACATGATGTGGCCAATATCACATAGCTCCTTTGATCTCCATCTTGGGGCTCCATGATCATCTTGTCACTGGCATGACACCATGATCTCCATCATCATGATCTCCATCATCGTGTCTCCATGAAGTTGCTCGCCAACTATTACTTCTACTACTATGGCTAACGCGTTTAGCAATAAAGTAAAGTAATTTACATGGCGTTTCTCAATGACACGCAGGTCATACAAAAAATAAAGACAACTCCTATGGCTCTTGCCGGTTGTCATACTCATCGACATGCAAGTCGTGATTCTTATTACAATAGCATGAACATCTCATACATCACATATATATCATTCATCATTCATCACAACTTTGGCCATATCATATCACAAAGCACTTGCTGCAAAAACAAGTTAGACGTCCTCTAATTGTTGTTGCAAGTTTTACGTGGCTGCAAGAGGGTTCTAGCAAGAACGTTTTCTTACCTACGTGAAAGCCACAACGTGATTTGTCAACTTCTATTTACCCTTCATAAGGACCCTTTTCATCGAATCCGCTCCAACTAAAGTGGGAGAGACAGACACCCGCCAGCCACCTTATGCAACTAGTGCATGTCAGTCGGTGGAACCGGTCTCACGTAAGCGTACGTGTAAGGTTGGTCCGGCCGCTTCATCCCACAATACCGTTGAAGCAAGATAAGACTAGTAGCGGCAAGAAAGTTGACAACATCTACGCCCACAACAAATTGTGTTCTACTCGCGCAAGAAGAACTACGCATAGACCTAGCTCTGATACCACTGTTGGGGAACGTTGCAGAAAACAAAAAATTCCTACGGTTTCACCAAGATCCATCTATGAGTTCATCTAGCAATGAGTGATCGGATGCATCTACATACCTTTGTAGATCGCGAGCGGAAGCGTTCACTAGAACGTGGATGATGGAGTCGTACTCGCCGTGATCCAAATCACCGATGACCAAGCGCCGAACGGACGGCACCTCCGCGTTCAACACATGTACGGAGCAGATGACGTCTCCTCCTTCTTGATCCAGCAAGGGGGAAGGAGAGGTTGATGAAGATCCAGCAGCACGACGGCGTGGTGGTGGATGTAGTTGTCACGTGCAGCAGGGCTTCGCCGAGCGTCTGCGCGAGAGGGAGAGGTGTAGCAGGGGAGAGGGGGGTGCCAAGATGCAAGGGTGCGGCTGCCCTCTCCCTCCCCCCTTTATATAGGCCCCTGGGGGGGCGCCGGCCCTTGTGAGATCCAATCTCCAAGGGGGGCGGCGGCCAAGGGGGTTGGAGTGCCCCGCAAGGCAAGTGGGCGCCCCCCACCTTAGGGTTCCAACCCTAGGCGCAGGGGATGGGCCTAGGGGGCGCAGGGGGTGGGCCTAGGGGGCGCACCAGCCCACTAAGGGCTGGTTCCCCCTCCCACTTCAGCCCATGGGGCCCTCCGGGATGGGTGGCCCCACCCGGTGGACCCCCGGGACCCATCTGGTGGTCCCGGTTCAATACCGGTGACCCCCGAAACTTTCCCGATGGCCGAAACTGCACTTCCTATATATAATTATTTACCTCCGGACCATTCCGGAACTCCTCGTGACATCCGGGATCTCATCCGGGACTCCGAACAACTTTCGGATTACTGCATATACATATCTTTACAACCCTAGCGTCACCAGACCTTAAGTGTGTAGACCCTACGAGTTCGGGAGACATGTAGACATGACCGAGATTGCTCTCCGGCAATAACCAACAGCGGGATCTAGATACCCATGTTGGCTCCCACATGCTCCTCGATGATCTCATCGGATGAACCACGATGTCGAGGATTCAAGCAACCCCGTATAAAATTCCTTTTGTCAATCGGTATGTTACTTGCCCGAGATTCGATCGTCGGTATCCCAATACCTTGTTCAATCTCGTTACCGGCAAGTCACTTTACTCGTACCGTAATGCATGATCCCGTGACGAGACACTTGGTCACTTTGAGCTCATAATGATGATGCATTACCAAGTGGGCCCAGTGATACCTCTCCATCATACGGAGTGACAAATCCCAGTCTTGATCCATGTCAACCCAACAGACACTTTCGGAGATACCCGTAGTATACCTTTATAGTCACCCAGTTACGTTGTGACGTTTGGTACACCCAAAGGACTCCTACGGTATCAGGGAGTTACACGATCTCATGGTCTAAGGAAAGGATACTTAACATTGGAAAAACTCTAGCAAACGAACTATACGATCTTATGCTATGTTTAGGATTGGGTCTTGTCCATCACATCATTCTCCTAATGATGTGATCTCGTTATCAATGACATCCAATGTCCATAGTCAGGAAACCATGACTATCTGTTGATCAACGAGCTAGTCAACTAGAGGCTTACTAGGGACATGTTGGTATCTATTACTCACACATGTATTACGATTTCCGGATAGCACAATTATAGCATGAATAAAGACAATTATCATGAACAAGGAAATATAATAATAATGCTTTTATTATTGCCTCTAGGGCATATTTCCAACACTAAGTTGGGACACCCCTACAGGGTTTTGAACTTTCGAAAGTCATGCCCGCGGTTATGGGCAGATGAGAATTTGTTAATATCCGGTTGTAGAAAACCTGACACTTAATTAAAATGAATCAACATCGTGTGTAGCCGTGGTGGTCTCTTTTCGGCGGAGTCCGGGAAGAGAACACGGTTTTGTGTTATGCTTGAACGTAAGTAGTTTCAGGATCACTTCTTGATCTTTATAGCTTCTTGACTGTGCTTTGTTTCTCTTCTCGCTCTCATTTGCGTAAGTTAGCCACCATATATGCTAGTGCTTGTTGTAGCTCCACCTCACTACGTTTTCCTACCCATAAGCTTAAATAGTCTTGATCGCGAGGGTGTGAGATTGCTGAGTCCCCGTGACTCACAGATTACATCCAAAACCAGATGCAGGTGCCGATGATGCCATTCCAGGGGATGCGACCGAACTCAAGTGGGAGTTCAACGAGGATTTAGGACGTTACTATGTTTCCTTTCCAGACGATCAGTAGTGGAGCCCAGTTGGGGCGATCGGGGATCTTATGCATTTGGGGTTGTCTTTATTTTGGTTTCGTAGTCGGACCTTGATTGTATTCTGGATGATGTAATGCTATATTTATGTATTGTGTGAAGTGGAGATTATAAGCCAACTCTTTATCTCTTTCTTATTCAGTACATGGGATGCGTAAAGATTACCCCTCTTGCGACATGCCTAAAATGCGGTTATGCCTCTAAGTCGTGCTCCGACACGTGGGAGATATAGCAATATCGTGGGTGCTACAAGTTGGTAATCAAAACCTTCCCCGACTTAGGAGCCCCCTGCTTGATCGAATCGTTGGCGTTGTTGAGTCTAGAAATTTTTTTGAGTCTTATAGGATTATATATATCGGAGAGTAGGATTCTTTTTACTCCTCAGTCCCTTCATCGCTTTGGCGAGGCATCCTGACGTAGAGTTTTGACTCTTCTCTCCTCAAATTTCACAATTTTTTTAGGATCACGCCGGTATCTTGGAATCATTCTGATGGTTTTGTGACAAGAACATTGTTCTTGGTGCCTCCTAACATTTAGGGGTTGTGGCAGTGTCCCGGGGAGTTGAGCTCCGAGGTGTTGTCGTCACAATTTTATCATTGCAGTTCTGGAATACCTGAGTTTCGCCGACATCGAAAATCTCCTTTATGCAGTTGTTGGTGAGATAACCTCGACGCCACCCAGTACTGGGGCGGGAGTTCGGGAGTATTGCCATAACTCGTATAACGGATGCTTTTCGAAGGTTGATGTAAATGATTTCCGAAGGATTATTGGTTATGTGCTGAAGGATGGATACAGCTGGATGTAGGATTTGCTAGTTTTGGGTGAGATATTATGCTTCCCCTGTATCCCCAACACCTGATTGCATAACCAGAAAATTTCGGGAGTTTCATAGGTGGGAATTCATGTAGCTCTAGTATTTCTTCCCACAGATATTTGGTTTGTGATTGGGTAATCCTTACCAATTATTTGTTCATATCCGTACCTTCTTGATTTTATTCTTCTATCTCTATCAAAGTGGCTTCTCAACTTATGGAAGTGTGATCATTTACTTTGGAATTCATTCGTTCATTCTTGTTCGAATGTTAAGGCTATATGTTGCAATTTCGATCCATTGATTCAGCTTGAATATATGTCTTTCAATATGCTAACGGATGGCAACCTCTTCAGGATGGCTCCTCCAACGCGTCAGAATCCGGAACCTCCGCCACCACCTCCACCTCCGGAGGCATGGCAAGCTGTCATGGCCGCTACCAACGTCAACACACAGATGCTTATGCAACTCTTGCAAGAGTGCAACCAAGGAAATCAAGGCCATGGCAACAATCAAGCCCAGTTTGCTACCCTCAACCAGTACCTCGCAAACCAGCCGAAGTCCTTCATTAACTGTGTCGAGGCCACAGACGCTGATGATTGGCTCATGGATATCAGCAAACATTTTGAGTGTAGGAATGTCAGGCCTGAGGACTTTGTCAAGTTTGCTTCATTCCAACTCAAAGACCAAGCTGCTGAGTGGTATCAACAATACAAAGATTCCAGAGGAGGTCGTGTGATTACCTGGGATGATTTCCGCCAAGACTTCAAAGCTCACCACATTCCTCAGAGTGTTGTTGAAAGTAAGCATGAGGAGTTCTGCAATCTGAAGCAAGGCATCTTGTCTGTTTACCAATACAACATCCTGTTCCATAGGCTCGCTCGCTTCGCCAAACAAGACGTCCCTGACGAGAAGAGCATGATTTATCGATTCAGAGGTGGCCTCGGAGAAGATCTGCAACTAGCTCTCATGCTTTTTGAGCCGAAAAAGTATGATGAGTTCTACAACATGGCACTAAAGAAAGAGGCCGCTCAGCTCAAGTGCGATGCTTCCAAGAAGAGAGTTAGGGATGCAACTCCTTCTTCTTCTTCAACTCAAGTGGCAGCTAAGCAACAAAAGTTCTGGTTGCCTCCTCCTCCTCCGTCCCGTTAGCCTTACCAGCAGAAGAGTAAATGTGGCAATGGATCTTCCCATCCACCCAACCTAGGCTATCAGAACAAAGCTTCGTCTCATGCTCCAAGGTCAAGTGCTCCGTATCACCGGCTGCTCTCAGAGGTTACGTGCAACAAGTGTCAGCAGAAGGGGCACTATGCGAACAAATGATTCAACCAGAGGCACCTTCGGCCTCCTCCTCCTATGAGATCTGCCAGCAATGCAGTGGGCAAGCATAATCCCAAGTTTGCAAAGGTCAACATGATGAACGCAGCTCAGGCAGAGGACTCTTCAGAAGTGATCATGGGTAACCTTCCTGTTAATTATATTCCTGCAAAAGTCCTTTTTGATACTGGTGCATCGCATTCTTTCATTTCAAGACCATTTGTGGCTATGCATGATTTGGTGACTCAAGTTTTGCCGAGACCTTTGTCTATTGTTTCTCCGGCCCAACAAATGACTTCTCGAGTATTCGTTTCGGATGTGTCTATTAAGATGGGTGACTACAAATTTCTGTCTTCTCCAATTGTTCTGGGTGACTCGGATATTGATCTAATTCTCGGCATGGACCGGCTTTCTAAGCACAAGGCTCAACTTGAGTGTGCTGCCAGGCAGATTCAATTAACACACTCGTCTGAGGATGTGATCATCTATGCCACTCGTGACGATACCATTCGACTTTTTCTCTCAATGAGAAGGGCGAGTTGGATGCCATCTCTCAGATTCCAGTCGTTTGTGAATATCAAGACGTATTTCCAGAAGAGCTTCCAGGAATGCCTCCTCACCGGCCAGTTGAATTCGTCATTGATCTTGAGCCTGGCACGGAACCTATTTGCAAACATCTTTACAAGCTTGGACCAAAAGAGTTGAAGAAGCTGAAGAAACAACTCGATATACAAGAGCGTATGGGGCTCATCCGACCAAGTTCTTCTCCATGGAGTTGTGGTGTTCCTTTTGTCAAGAAGAAGGATGGCACGGACCGACTTTGTGTCGACTACCGTCCATTGAACAAGAAGACCATAAAGAACAAGTACCCACTTCCCAACATCAATGAGCTATTCGAACAACTCAAAGGTGCTCAAGTATTCTCCAAGCTTGACCTACATATGGGCTATCATCAGATTCGCATTCGTGAACAAGATATCCCCAAGACAGCATTCAGAACAAGCTATGGTTCCTATGAATACACTGTCATGTCTTTCGTCCTTGTCAATGCTCCTCCAACATTCTCTCGCATGATGAACTTCATCTTCAACCCTTACACAAATGACTTCATCTTGGTGTATCTCGATGATATTTTGGTCTTTTCCAAGAACAAAGAGGATCATGCCAACATTTGAGATTGGTGCTGGACAAACTCAGAGAACATCAGTTCTATGCGAAGTTTTCAAAGTGCGAGTTTTGACTCGATGAGGTTCTCTACCTTGGGCATATCATCTCCGCCAAGGGCATAGTTGTTAATCCTAAGAAGGTGTCTGCAATTGTGAATTGGGAACCGCCTCAGAATGTGAAGCAGCTCCGCAATTTCCTTGGGCTCTCAAGCTATTGTCGAAGATTCGTTGAGAATTTCTCTAAGATCGCGAAGCCTCTTTCCAACCTCATCCAGAAGTATGTGAAGTATGTCTGGACGCCTGAATGTGACATCGCTTTCAACACCCTCAAAGAGAAGTTAGTCACAGCTCCAGTGCTGATTCCTCCTCATGAATCCAAACCATCCGAGGTTTTCTGTGATGCTTCCCTGCAAGGTCTCGGTGCTGTGTTAATGCAAGAGAAGAAAGTTGTGGCCTATACCTCGCGCCAGTTGAAGCCCAACGAAAAGAACTACCCCACTCATGACCTCGAGTTTGTGGTAGTTGTCCATGCTATTTTAACATGGAGACATCTCTTGTTGGGAAGGAAAGTGGACATCTTCACTGATCATAAGAGCCTCAAGTACATCTTCACTCAACCCAACCTCAACCTCAGGCAGACTCATTGGGTTGAAATGATTCAAGAGTATAATCTGAGAATATACTCCAGGCAAGGCCAATGTCACCGCACACGCTTTAAGCAGGAAGGCTTACTGCAACAATTTGATTCTCAAGCCCTTCCAACCGGACCTTTGTGAAGCTTTCCGCAAACTTAATCTCCAAGTTGTTCCTCAAGGATTTCTTGCCAACCTCCAAGTCTCTCCTCCTTTAGAAGATCTGATTCGTGAGGCTCAACTTCTTGATGCCATGGTGAAGAAGGTGAAGATTGGGATTGCCAAGGGCCAACCCAAGTACAGGTGCTATCGCCTTGATGACAAAGATACTCTATTCTTCGAGGATCAAATTGTTGTTCCAAAAGGTGACCTTTGTAAAGTCATTATGAACGAGGCTCACAATTCACTCCTATCTATTCATCCTGGAAGTACAAAGATGTACCATGACCTCAAGCAGTCGTATTGTTGGACTCGAATGAAGCGCGAGATTGCTCAGTTCGTGAATGAATGTGATGTCTACAGAAGAGTGAAAGCAGAACACCAATGACCAGCTGGTCTCCTCCAACCTCTTGCCATTCCAGAATGGAAGTTCGACCATATTGAGGTGGACTTCGTGACTGGATTTCCCAAGTCCAAGCGTGGCAATGATGCTATCTTCATCGTCATCGACAAGCTTACAAAAGTGGCTCATTTTCTTCCTATCAAAGAATCTATCACAGCAGCTCAGTTGGCAGAGCTATATACCTCCAGGATTGTCTCCTTGCATGGCATTCCACAATTGATATCTTCAGATCGTGGAAGCGTCTTTACCTCTAAGTTCTGGGGCTCCTTCCAGAAGGCCATGGGCACCAACATTCGCTTCAGCACAACCTTTCATCCTCAAACTAGTGGACAAGTCGAGCGAGTAAATCAAATTCTTGATGATATGCTCAGGGCTTGTGTCATTTATTTCAGCATGAAGTGGGAAGATTGTCTTCCATATGCCGAGTTCTCCTACAACAACAACTTCCAAGCAAGTTCGGGCAAGGCCCCATTCGAGATTCCCTATGGCAGAAAGTGTCGTACCCCTCTTAACTGGTCAGACACTAGTGAACGCCAACTTCTTGGCAATGACTTGATCACAGAGGCTGAAGAAATGTGCAAAGTCATTCATGAAAATAACAAAGCCGCGCAATTGCGCCAGAAGAGTTACTATGATAGAAAGCATCGTGACTTGGCTTTCGAGATAGGAGACCATGTCTATCTCTGCGTCTCTCCAATGAAAGGTACTCGTCGCTTCGGTATCAAAGGGAGGCTTGCCCCTTGATACGTGGGTCCTTTCAAGATCATTGGCAAAAGAGGCGATCTCGCCTATCAACTTGAGCTTCCGTCCAACTTTGCAAATGCGCACGACGTGTTTCACGTGTCTCAGCTCCACAAGTGTTTGAAGACTCCTGACCGCACCATCAACTTCGAAGAGATTGATCTCCAACAAGACCTATCTTATCATGAGCATCCCATTGCTACTCTTGAAGAAACTAAGCGCAAGACTCGCAACAAGTCTATCAAATTCCTGAAAGTGAAGTGGTCACATCATTCTGAACGAGAAGCCACCTGGGAACGCGAGGGCCACCTCCGTTCCGAATATCCGGAGTTCTTTCAGTCCTAGAACTCGGGACGAGATCCTTTCGTAGTGGTGGAGTGTTATAACGCCCCGGATGTAATTTACCATATTTGTATTCCAACTCTTGCCATTTTCGGCTCTAAGTTATGATATTCCCTCGTGGTTGGGTTTTGTCTTCATTTTTCATTTTTTCCATGTCATGCATCTCATACCATGTCATCATGTGCATCGCATTTGCATACTTGTTCGTCTCATGCATCCGAGATTTTTTCCCTGTTGTCCGTTTTGCGATCCGGCACTCCTACGTCCTCCGGCGCCCCCTTTTGTCTCTTTTTGTGTGCGGGTGTTAAACATTCTCGGATTGGACCGAGATTTTCCAAGCGGCCTTGGTACCCCACCGGTAGACCGCCTGTCAAGTTTCATGCCATTTGGAGTTCGTTTGATACTCCAACGGTTAACCGAGGAACCATAAAGGCCTCGTGTGTGTTGCAGACCAACAACCCTCCAAAGTGGCCAAAAACCCATCCAAACCCCCTCCACCCTCTCGGCCGTTCGATCACGATCGCGTGGCCTAAAACCACACTCCATTTGGACTCTCCTAGCTCCCTCTACCTATAAATAGGTGCTCCCCTCCGAAATCTCGCAGTCCAAAACCCTAATTTCATCCTCCGCGCCGCCGGCCAGACGAGTCCGCCGCCCTCCTCAACCAATCGCGCAGCGCCACGTGTCCCGCTAGCCGTCCCCGCCACTACGCCTCACCTGCCGGCCCGCGAGGGCCCGCGCGGGTCCCCCGAAGTCTGCACCACCGCGCCTCGTGGCCCGAGCGTCTCCGCTGCCAGGCCCGCGCGCGCCGCCCTTCCCCGCCGGTGCCGCCACCTCGTCTCCAGCCCGGTCGATGCTGCCCTGTGCCTCCACCTCGCCTGCACCTCGCCTGCCTCCGCACCGAGCTCGCCGCCGCCTCCCGCCGTCCCCGACTACTCCGGCGAGCCGCCCCCTGGCCCTCTTCTTCCTGGATTCCGGCAAGTTCCACGACGAAGACTCCGGACAACCTCTTTTGCCGCGCGCTTAGATCCAGATCCAGAGAACCCTAGGGTTGACTTCGAATTCTCTCTAAGTCCTTTTCTATTACTTTTTCAAGCACTTTTCATCATGCCATAACTCCGCATCCGTAGCTCCGTTTTGGGCGTGCCATTTATCAAAATGTTCGTTAGGATGTGCTCTTCATTTTAATCCATTTCACCATGTCTATTTGAATCCATCTTGATGCCCTAATGTCTGTTGCAAGAGTGTTTCATAATGTTAGTTCCTGATTTTTATCAGATCTTGAGCATTTGTCATTTTTGCCATAATTATTGTGTGCTGCATATGGTCATGAGCTCTACATGTGTTTTGGGCTATGCCATGCCATATTTACAGGGGTGTATGCCATGTATTTTTGTCATCAATGTGGTGACTAGCACAAGCATGCAAAGTAGCTCTCATGATGTTGCTGATTTCAGGGACTTAGAATTTCACTAAGTCATTTCCCTACTGTTATTTTAATGCCATGTATTCATGTTGCTACAGAGAGATCCATGCCTCTTTTGAGTATGTTTAGTAAGGATGATTTGGGAATATGGTTGTGCTCTATCCATCCATGTCCTCGTTTGTATTTATGGAGTAACATAGCATGACTCAATCTTGCTCTACTTTTGCTATAAAATGTTCCTGGAAGATTGTTTACGTGTTAATCAATTTTGCCAAGGTTGTTGTAGTTGATCCATGCATGCTATGAGATTGTTCTTATCATGGTTAGCTTCTTGATCATGTCTTCTTGCTGGTAGTATGCTTAGTTTGTCATGCAATGCCTTGTGTTGAGTGCATCGAGCTCGCAAACATGCCTTCGTAATTCTGTTTTTGCCATGTCCAGTTTTCTGCTAAGTCTGAATCTATTAACGAAACTTGCTATGTTTACATGGGTGCCATCATATTTTATGATCCTTTTTGGCTTATGGTCAGCAAGGGACTTTTCTTATATGCTTTGAGTATATTCATGCCATGCATTGTTTTGCCATGACATGTTCCTATAGCATGTTGTTATCTTGCTCTAAACATTGCTTCCTGATGTTAATTCCTGACATGTTATTGTCACTAAGTCAGTGATGCTGATATATTTTGCCCTTTTGCCATGCTTGTTTGAATCTGCTATTGTGTGATTTAGCCATAGCTCAGTGTTCATCTTTTGTCAAGCATCCTGAGTAGATCACTGCCATGTGCTTTTTTGCTATGTTGGAGTGCAGTAGCTTAGCTTATTGTTGCATTCTAGATGGCATCGTGCTGTTAATCGCATAATTGTGCCATTTTTGTTTTGCTTGCCATTTGCAAACCGTGCATCCGTTTCTGGCGATCTTTATATCGATTTCGACCGAAATCAACTCATCTTTCTAGAGGCACTCTTGGTTTGTCAAGTTGAGGCCTGGTTCAATCTTTTCCTTCCGGAGCATGCATATGCATTGCATATCACATCCCGCATATCACGCCATGTTTTGCATCATGTTGCTCGCGCATTGCACCGCGGTTGATTGTGGTTTCCTTTGCTTGTGTTCTTGCTTTGGGTAGAGCCGGGAGACGAGTACGTGATCGAGGAACCCGTTCAGTACGCTTACGAGGATCAAGCTTACGTCAGCTCGGAGAACTTTGCAGGCAAGATGACCATACCCTCGAAATCACTTCTATCTTTGCTTGCTAGTTGCTCGCTCATTTGCTATGCCGCGATACCTACCACATGATTTATCATGCCTCCCATATTGCCATGTCAAGCCTCTAACATATCTTGTCCTAGCAAACCGTTGTTTGGCTATGTTACCGCTTTGCTCAGCCCCTCTTATAGCGTTGCTAGTTGCAGGTGAAGACGGAGTTTGTTCCTTGTTGGAACATGGTTATCTTTGGGATATCATTATTATATCTTATTTACTTTAATGCATCTATATACTTGGTAAAGGGTGGAAGGCTCGGCCTTATGCCTGGTGTTTTGTTCCACTCTTGTCGCCCTGGTTTCCGTCATACCCGTGTTATGTTCCTTGATTTTGCGTTCCTTACGCGGTGGGTTTATAATGGGAACCCCTTGACAGTTCGCCTTGAATAAAACTCCTCCAGCAAGGCCCAACCTTGGTTTTACCATTTGCCACCTAAGCCTTTTTCCCTTGGGTTCCGGACTCAAGGGTCATCTTTATTTTAAACCCCCGGGCTAGTGCTCCTCTGAGTGTTGGTCCAAACTAGAGCCCCTTGCAGCGCCACCTCAGGGAAACTTGAGGGTTGGTTTTAGTTGTACGGATTGCTTATCCGGTGTGCCCTGAGAACGAGATATGTGCAGCTCCTATCAGGATTTGTCGGCACATTCGGGTGGCTTTGCTGGTCTTGTTTTGCCATTGTCGAAATGTCTTGTAACCGGGATTCCGAGTCTGATCGGGTCTTCCTGGGAGAAGGAATATCCTTCGTTGACCGTGAGAGCTTGTTATGGGCTAAGTTGGGACACCCCTGCAGGGTTTTGAACTTTCGAAAGTCGTGCCCGCGGTTATGGGAAGATGTGGATTTGTTGATATCCGGTTGTAGAAAACCTGGCACTTAACTTAATTAAAATGAATCAACAGCGTGTGTAGCCGTGATGGTCTCTTTTCGGTGGAGTCCGAGAAGAGAACACAATTTTGTGTTATGCTTGAACATAAGTAGTTTCAGGAACACTTCTTGATCTTTATAGCTTCTCGACCGTGCTTTGTTTCTCTTCTCGCTCTCATTTGCGTAAGTTAGCCACCATATATGCTAGTGCTTGCTGCAGCTCCACCTCACTACCTTTTTCTACCCATAAGCTTAAATAATCTTGATCGCGAGGGTGTGAGATTGCTGAGTCCCCGTGACTCACATATTACTTCCAAAACTAGATGCAGGTGCCGATGATGCCATTCCAGGGGATGCGACCGAACTCAAGTGGGAGTTCGACGAGGATTCGGGATGTTACTATGTTTCCTTTCCAGACGATGAGTAGTGGAGCCTAGTTGGGGCGATCGGGGATCTTATGCATTTGGGGTTGTCTTTATTTTGGTTCCGTAGTCGGACCTTGATTGTATTCTAGATGATGTAATGCTATATTTATGTATTGTGTGAAGTGGCGATTGTAAGCCAACTCTTTATCTCTTTCTTATTCAGTACATGGGATGTGTAAAGATTACCCCTCTTGCAACATGCCTACAATGTAGTTATGCCTCTAAGTCGTGCTCCAACACGTGGGAGATATAGCCGCATCGTGGGTGTTACACAACGGAACCCAGATCCTTTTCAAAACATCGGGGCCAACATCGCCCCTCAATTCGGCACGCACTTGGCCGGGTTTGTTAACCTGGCCAAGTCCTTCAACTCGGCCAAGACAGCAACCCGGCCCTGGCGGCTGGCGCAAGCCGGCAGAGGCCGATGAGCCAAGACTTCCCCAGCAAGGCAACTCCCCCGTGGCGTGTTCCTCAACCCGGCCACGGGTCAGCTCCTGTCCCATCCAAGGCATGCGATGGGACGAGCCTCCATAAAGGGGATGAGCAAGGCAGCCGTGCCCCGCCAACTCCACTGACCAGTAGATGCATGGCCACAGTGGCCCACCTGTCCCGCTGACCGAGGGTGGCATGGCTGCAGTACACCCATCGCCACTGCTAATGATAGCCGATGGCGACCTGGCGGTACAGCACTGTAGCGGAATCGACCCGGCCACTCCGTGATGACCGGCAAGAAGGAGCACAGTGCCTCCTAACGCATGGGGCCCATGCCCGGAGAACCCGGCAAGCCCTAGTACCCGGCAGGCCCTAGCACCGGCTTCCCAAACGTTGGCAAGCCGACCCCACGGCCTTGTATCATTAACAGTGTATCCCTGGGGGTTGACCTATAAAACCCCCGAGGAGCCCTCATGCTTATGGGTGATCAGATCATCGGTAGCACACACACACTCACCAGGAGAAGGAGCGTCCTAAGCCTTGGCCTGCCTTCCTTCCTCCTCCAAACAGCTCTAGGAGCAACTCTGTACTGTTTCATATAAACCACACTCAGCACGACTTGGGGTGTTATCTCTCCGGAGAGCCCCGAACTTGGGTATGTCTTGCATCCCTCGCTTGCTCATGCCAACTTCGCCAAGGGCACGCTCGCGCAGTACTGCTACGTCTCCGGCATCCGCCTCGACTTGGCCTCCATGGCCCACCCGCAGTCCAACAGTCAGGTCGAGCGGGCCAACGGCCTCATCTTGTCCGACATCAAGCCACAACTCGTGGAGCCGCTTGTCCGTTCACCCGGCAGCTGGCTCGACGAGTTGCCGGCCGTCCTCTGGAGTCTCTGTACAACGCCAAACTGGTCGACCGGTTCACCCCATTCTTCCTCGTCTATGGAGCAGAAGCCGTCATCCCAACCGACATCTAGTTTGACTCACCGTGAGTCATGATGTACACTGAAGCCGAAGCACAGGAAGCCCGAGAAGACGGTGTCGACCTGCTCGAAGAAGCATGCCTCTTGGTGCTCAGCCGATCATCCATTTATCAACAAGGCCTGAGGCACTACCACAACTAAAATATCAAGCCCCTCGCATTCCGTGAGGGAGACCTCGTCCTCCGGCTCATCCAGCAGCAAGCCGGCCAGCACAAGTTGGCCTCCCCATGGGAAGGTCCCTTCATCGTCAGCAAAGCCTTGCGTGATCGCAATGTGTACTACATCATCGACGCCCGCAAGTCGAACTAGCGCAAGAGAGATACCGTCGGTGAAGAGACAACTCGGCCATGGAACGCAGAGCTCCTCCGCTTGTTTTATAGTTAGCTATGTGCACATATGTATCACTACCTTTTGTAACCGCATGAAAGACTACGGGGTCCCCGAACGACGCTCGGGGGCTGCCCTTTTTCGACCAAGTTATTGTGTCTCACACGCTTGTGCAAAATTTTCTTAAACGCCCCCACCTCTGGGTTGACCCGCTCAAACCGGGGGCTCGAGGGCTGGCCGGCTTGACCACCACCCGCCGCCTTCCTTAGCACATCTCGGCGTGTTCGGGTCGCCTCAGCCCTCCACTTTGCCCTATGCCATAGAACTGGCTTCGGCTGTGGACCAGCAAGAACTATGGGCCAAAGCACCAACACGCGCGAAACACTAAGTTAGGACTGCCAGATTGGCCAACCCGGCCCCGCCGCCTTAATTTACAGCACGACCGGCTGCTCGCCAACCGGCTTTGCCGGATTGCCGCCAGCCGGCCCAGTGGGTGTTTCACTCGTGCTCAATGTTTGAAAAGCCTAAGTACCGCGCACTCCTTCCAAGGGCCAAACTCCTTGTCACGGACCGGAGCCCGGCCATTCGACTCACCGGGGGATGCCCGAGAAAGCAGACAAGCAAGAAAACATCTTGCAAAACAGAAGGCGAAAAGTGCAAACACCCACGAAATATTTACATCACAAGTTAAAATAGGCCCACGGTTAGAGTTCATTACATTACACCCAAAACACCCTAGTGGGTGGGTGGACCTGCTATCTAACAGAAATTGTCGCAAAGATAAAACACGACGGCCTCAGCTTCACGCATCTCCAGTGCCGGGTTGCGTAGCTGCCGGCTCCCCCTCGGTGGCCTCTGGGTGCACCGAGGCACCGGTATCTCCCACCTCGGCGTCCTCGTCCTCATAAGGACCCGACTCCTCGGAGCTGCCATCGGGATCGTCCAGAAGCAGGCTGAAGTCGTCAGGAGAAACGACTCCGCCATCATCCGTTTGTTTCGGCTGGAACTCGTCGTGAATCAAGAACCCGGCGATGTAGCTGGCCCGAGCAGCGATCCGTCCAGCCACCGCCCACAACTGGTGCTCTGTGCCGGCTCGCTGGCCCATCAGCTGGTCCAGTGCCAGGTTCGGATGCCAAGACATCACGAACCTAAGCGCCATCACGACACGAGCATGGGTGGCGGAGACACGCCACGCGTGGAGCCATGTCGGCCCAGCCTCCAACCACCGCGCCCGCCATGAAAAGTTGTCTGGCATGACGGCCCCAGGCTAGACGGCCGTCATCATCCTCACGCCAGCCTCGGAGAGCTGCTCCATCTGCTCGCCCAAGACTTGCAGATGAGCTTCAATGGTGGTTATGATCTCCGAGAAGGTCCAGGCGACCTGCGGGTCGGTCCCGGTGCCCACGATCCCCTGCGGCGACCGCTGGAAGCGAACGGCCTCCTCCGCCACCCTGTGCGTCTCCGAGAAGTGCCCTGCCAAAAAGAAGTACAAGACAAATCAGCAACCAAAAGGAAAGAAAGTCGGCTTCTCAACCTGGCAGAACCAAAGGAAAGCACTTACTAGCAAAGGTCTCATCTGGGTGATGCGCTTCGAGCAACATACAGTGCCGCTCCCTGATACCGGCTTGGTCGCAGTCCTGGAGCTTCTTCTCTAGATCAGCGACCTTGGCATCAATCGCCTTCAGCTCGGCGTCCTTGGCGGTGGCCGCCTTCTCATGCTCCTCCTTGAGATGAAGGAGCTCTGCCTGATAGGCCTCTGCCGCCATGGTCGCCGCCGCCTTCAGGTGCTCCACCTTGGCCTGGAGCTGGCCCTTGTCGTCAGCCAGCTTGTCACGCTGTTGCACGGCTTCGACAAGGGCCTACTGGGCCTCTGTCGCCTTGGCCGTCTCCGCCTTGACGCATTCCACCTCGGCCATGAGCCAGCTCTTGTCACCCACCAGCTGCTCATGCACCCGTCCGGCTTCGGCAAGCGCCCGCTCAACTCTCGCCGCCTCCGCCCTCAACTCCGTCACCTTGACCCAGAGCCGTCCGACTTCGGCAACGACCCGGTCGTACTGATAGCCGGCCCGGATCATCCGGGCTCTCCAGGATGACACCTTGGCCGCGGCAGCTGCGCAATGAAGACTCGGAATCAGAACTGTTAGATTGCGGGTTCCGGCTAACCCTTGAGGTTCAAACTCTAGGGTATGCACGAAGAACACTCTCTCCCTAGTTCGCTTCGCTCAACGATCCCACGGCCCAGCTCGACAAACCCAAGGAACAAGAGACACATGTAACAGCCTGGATTTTTGCCCTTTTCTTTTTCTTTTGATTTTATTGGTTTTTGCTCTGTTTTTCTTTTTGGAGTGATTATGTGGCCTTGTCACCTGGGAAATCATCTTCATTTCCTCTCCCAAGTGGCTCATCATTCTCAAAACCTTGCCAAGATCATGTCACTTCACTCTTTGACCAAACCCTAAAATCTTTTTCTAGGAAATATTGCTTTTTCTATTAAAGGAATAATCATATCTGCCCTAGGTTGTGAAGCAACCTATACTTCTGTCCATCCAAAAAATCCCAATTAATTATCATAATTTCTTTGGGTCATATATTGCTCAAATATGTCCAAACTTTCCTGTCCGAGCCCAAGAATAATCCCCCAATAATTAATCTTCATTTCTGTCCAGTGTGCCTTTCTGTGAAGGAAGTGCCACCTATCCTTTCCTGATTGCTCCCAAACCTTTTTGGGCATGTTCTTATGTCCAAATAATTGCCTCATGCCAAAATTCAATTTTATTTGCCTAGCCCATCTCCCTCAGTGAATTTTCAAACTTTCTGCCAGACAGAAGGCACTGTGAAGGAAGTGGTAGATAGGAGTACCCAAATGAGTTTAAATTTTTCATGCCTCTTCATGTGCTCATATAATTATCCTCCTTCAAATTTCAGCTCCATATCTTGATCTATGTGAGCACAGGACCAAATCTTTGATTCTGGCAATATTTTCAGGTTGTGAAGCAAGTGCATCTTATGTTGCTTCATTAATTCTGAAAAAATACCAGATTGTTCTCCAAGCCAAATAATTTCTCTCCACAAAATTTGGCACCATTTCACCTAGCCAATATTGCTCTAGAATTTTTGCAAGTTTCTGGTCAGCAAGGATGTTTGTGAAGAAAGTACCATTTTGGTAAATCCAATTGGTATGAAACTTATACAACATCTTTATAGGCTCAAATCATGAAGCCTTGCCCAAATTGAGCTCAAGTGGCCACACCATTTCAGTGCATCATCCAAATCTCATTTCTGGACCAGATTTGGCAGTTGCAAAGCAACTATGATTTATCTTGATCCAATTCTTCTCCAAGTTATCAGGATGAAAGTCCTTCTTTACCTCAACCTCGCAGACAACTCCATTGGATCCAAAACCCTTCCTGTTGATCACTAGTGCTCACCCAAGTTTACTGCAATAAACTTCAGAGGGTTCTTACCGTTTAACAGATCACTTTTAACCGAACTACCACCGTAGTTGAGACCTACCCAGGATGAACTACCCACTAGAAAACATGTTCAAGACTCTCTCCCCCACTACAAACCAGTGCATGCGGTGACCACGACAATTGCGTGCCTGTGCACGCACTCTATGTGCAGCAGCCGCGTCCAGTCACTGAGGGAGTCCAGGATTAGGGGGTCTTCGGACAGCCGGACTATATCCTTTGGCCGGACTGTTGGACTATGAAGATACGAGATTGAAGACTTCGTCCCGTGTCCGGATGGGACTCTACTTGGCGTGGAAGGGAAGCTAGGCAATACGGATATGCATATCTCCTCCTTTGTTACCGACCTTGTGTAACCCTAGCCTCCTCGTAAACAGGAGGGTTTTAATCCGTAGGACAACATACAATCATACCAACGGCTAGCTTCTAGGGTTTAGCCTCTTCTATCTCGTGGTAGATCAACTCTTGTACTACTCATATTATCAAGAACAATCAAGTAGGACGTAGGGTATTACCTCCATCAAGAGGGCCCGAACCTGGGTACAACATCGTGTCCCCTGCCTCCTGTTACCATCCGCTTAGACGCACAGTTTGGGACCACCTACCCGAGATCCGCCGGTTTTGACACCGACATTGGTGCTTTCATTGAGAGTTCCTCTGTGTCATCATCATTAGGCTTGATGGCTCCTCGGATCATCGATAGCGATGCAGTCCAAGGTGAGACTTTTCTCCCCGGACAGATCTTTGTATTCGGCGGCTCCACACTACGGGCCAACTCGCTTGGCCATCTGGAGCAGATCGAGAGTTACGCGCCTGGCCACCAGGTCAGGATTGGAAGCTTAAACTATACGGCCGACATCCGCGGAGACTTGATCTTCGATGGATTCGAGCCCCTGCCAAGTGCGCCGCACGGTCACGATGAGCATGATTTAGCTCTACCATCGGACAGTGTTCAGGAGATCGCACCGGCGACCGCTCCGACCCTCAATTTGGAGCCAATTGCGCCATCCATGGACGGGTGGATAGACCCTGCCACGGAGGCCGCATTCTCAGAAGCGATCGAGCCGAGTATTAACCTTACCCTTGACAAGAGCCGTGACGCCAAACTGCCAGATTCTTTCCTGGCCACGGACTCCGAACCGCATGCGCCCATGCCTATCGAATCCAACTGCGTGCTGATCATGGAGTTCACCTCCGCGGATATCTTTCAGCACTCGCCCTTTGGCGACATACTGAACTCATTAAGGTCTCTCTCCTTATCAGGAGAGTCCTGGCCGAACTATGTCCGGTAGGATTGGGATGCGGATGACGAAGAAATTCGCCACCCACCCACCACCCACTTAGTAGCCACTTTCGACGATTTGACCGACATGCTTGACTTCGACTCCGAAAACATCGACGGTATGGACGACGATGCAGGAGACGAACAGGAACCACTGCCCACAGGGCACTGGACGCCCACGCCATCACATGATGTATACATGGTGGACACACCCAAAGAAAACGACAACGAGGAATGGAAGGACGCAACGAAGGATCGATCCCTCGAGAAGCAGTCAAAGCGGCGGCGTAAGCGCCGCTCCAAATCCTGCCTCGGTAGAAACAACGATCATATATACCCAGCGATAGAGCAGGGTGAGCCAGCGAACGATGAACACGGCATTGAACCACCATCCGACCATGGCAACACAGAGAATCAAACCGAACAACCCGTCTCTGGCGAAGATAACAGTCCGGATGACATAACACCGGACAGGCACCCAGAGCAACAGAATATCCATCAAAGGCTTGCTGCCACTGTGAGGAGTCTGAAAAAGAAGAAGCAAATACTCAGGGCTGCACAAGACACACTCAAAATTAGATGGAGTAAGGTACTCAACACCGCAGCAAAGGACGACGACAGTCGCCACACAAAGAGCTACCCGAAGGGAAAACTGCTACATGAATTTGATGATGAGGCCTTAGAGCCCCCGCAATCACAAAACAAAACAGCCATCCGGTCGGATAGACGACCTCGTGACCAACATAGAGTGGAAAACGACGCTGCACACAAGCCAGCAAGTGATCCACGTCAGGACACGCATCAAAAGGACGGCGCAACCAGATCCATCTACGGGCCAAGCAAACGCGCTCCAGCACGCAATGCAACAAAACAAAAATCCGAACACCACGGTACACCCAAATACAGGGGTGCCGCACACCCCCTATGTTTCACCGATGAGGTGCTAGACCATGGATTTCCAGAAGGATTCAAACTCGTAAACATAGAGGCGTACGACGGAACGACAGACCCTGGGGTCTGGATTGAGGATTACATCCTCCATATCCACATGGCTCGAGGAGACGATCTCCATGCCATCAAGTACTTACCCCTCAAGCTCAAAGGGCCAGCTCGGCACTGGCTTAAAAGCCTCCCCGAAAACTCCATTGGAAGCCGGGAAGAGCTTGAGGATGCTTTTCAGGAAAATTTTCAAGGGACCTATGTCCGACCACCGGATGCAGACGATTTAAGTCATATAACTCAACAGCCCAGAGAGTCAGCCCGAAAGCTTTGGAATAGGTTTCTCACTAAAAAGAACCAAATAGTCGACTGTCCGAACGCCGAAGCCCTAGCAGCTTTCAAACACATCGTTCGAGATGAATGGCTTGCCAGACACCTCGACCAAGAAAAGCCGAGAACAATGGCAGCATTAACAAGTCTCATGACCCGCTTTTGCGTGGGTGAGGACAGCTGGTTAGCCTAATGTAGCACCAGCGACCCAAGTACATCCGAAGTCAGGGACGGAAACGGAAAGCCACGACGCAGCAAAAACAAGCGCCGGAATAAAGAAGACAGCCCGAAGAGCACGGCGGTAAACGCCGGATTCAGAAGCTCTCGGCCAGGTCAGCAAAAGCTACCCTCTAAAGGCAACAGAGACAAACTGTCCAGCCTAAACAGGATTTTGGACAAAATATGTTAGATCCACAGCACCCCAGATAAACCTGCAAATCATACCCATAGAGAATGTTGGGTATTCAAGCAGTCTGGCAAGCTCAACGCCGAACACAAGGGGCAGGATATACCAAGCGAAGACGAGGACGTGCCTCGCAAGCAAAGCACTCGGGAACAAAAGAAATTCCCACTAGAAGTCAAAACAGTAAACGCGTTACACATGATGAAGGGGAGAAACAAAGCGGCACTCCTAGAGACACATGCCCCAGGGCCTATCACCGTGGAGTTCGGCCACTGGTCGTCCCAACCGTTCACCTTTGACCATCAGGATTACTCGGCAAGTATCCGCCATGCCGGATGGGCTGCTTTGGTGTTGGACCCGATAATTGACGGATACAACTTCACATGAGTCCTAATGGACGGCGTTAGCAGTTTAAACCTGATATATCAGGACACAGTCCGCAAAATGGGGATAGACCCAACAAAAATCAACCATAGCAATACTACCTTTAAAGGAGTAACGCCAGGCCCAGAAGCCCATTGTACGGGCTCCCTGCTACTAGAGGTTATATTCGGTTTTCCCGATAACTTCCGCAGCCAAAAGTTAACCTTCCATATCACTCCGTTCCAAAGTGGTTATCAAGCACTACTTGGACGCGAAGCTTTTGCTTGCTTTAACACAATGCCGCATTACGCTTCTCTCATGCTTAAGATTCCCGGTCCACGTGGCATCATTACATTAAATGGAAATATTGAGCGCTCCTTGCGTGCGGAAGACTGTGCGGCTGCCTTGGCAGCCGCACAATAGACGGCCTCACCAACTAAAGCATCTGACAGGTGGTTAAGACCGCGGACACAATTAGACGAGTCCGGTGTTGCTATATATATAATTGATACAGGTTTGATGGCTATACTCCTATAACAATACAAGGGGCTCAACATGTGTAAACAAGTGACAATTAGGCTCAATTTTACTCATCTTGAACTGTACATGGTTTATTTAGTATAACCTACGTTTTGCACGACAACTTTTCAACTAAGTTCCTCTCTTTTACAGATGACCATTGTGCTACACCCGTCCAGGATACGGCACAATAGAGACATAGGCGCAGACGTGCAGCAGGGACCCGTTCCAAGGATTCTTTTTAGATTAAGACCCTGCGTAAACCTTTTTTACTGTCTCTTGTTGATACACATCCCCCGGATTCTCAGTACAATTGAGAAGGATGCTGACGTATTGGCATGTGGCCACGTCAGAATACTGCACGTACCTGGACACCAGGGGCTTATTACAAGGGCACTGCTTAGCCCGGTTTACATCATAAACACCGAATACCATAGAGAGTATTCGGCGTCGCGAGTTTGTCCTTATATGCATCATCTCCGAATCATGTCTTTGGTCAAATGTTGGGTTTTCCCGGCTCTTGTGTTTTTCTGCCTTACGTTGCGCTCTATCGGCTAAGGCGGCACTAGGAGAACTACTGTGATTGTTCCCTGGTTCATCTGGACGAGCACCTCAGTAGAGAAAGCCAAAAACTGACTGTCATGATATAGCGCGAGACTGGTCAACCACTCGATGACCTAGCCGAATCTTTGGGATTCCTCCGCCTTAACGAAGGGCCGTTTCCCGGCCAGGCATGTACATGCCCCAAATTTGGATGAGCGCGGAGCCACCAGGGGCTATATAGTAGCCCCACTGTCAAACTCCTATGGCTAAGTGAAAGTGTTAAAGCATTATAGTCCGGTTGCCTAGTTCGCTGCGCTATCACCTCCTTAATGGACCAAGACGTTGGATCAAATGTGCACATGCGTCTTCTGCGAGCACCCCCACATTATATGCATGGGGGCTGAAGCTGACGACTGCCATCTTTTAGGTTATATACATATATACATAAACGGCCGCACAGGAGGCATCATAGTACTTTCGGGCAAAAGTATAAATACAACCTTGATAAACTCAATAAAACATTGTTTTTACAATGGGAATACATGTCACTCAAACATAATATTCTTCGAGCACTGAGCCTCTATCGAACGAGCGCCTTCAAGAACTTCTTCAAAGTAGTGCTCGGCAGCCACTCGGCCTATGGTTGAACCCTGTGCCGCAACAGTGGTGGCATCCATCTCCACCCAGTATGTTTTGACACGGGCAAGGGCTATCCGCGAGCATTCTATGCACGCCGACCTCTTTACAGCATCAATGCGTGGCACAACACCAAGGAACTATTGCACTAAGCTAAAGTAGCTATTCGGCCTTGGCCCTCCCGGCCACAAATGATCCACAACGGACCTCATGGAAAGTCTGGATAATCTATGGAGCTCGGCCCACTCGGCCATTTGCTCATTCAACAGCAGCGGACGGGCATGAGCATGAAACTGTGACCAAAACAGTTTTTCCCACTTCGTGATATTTCCGATCCTTGAAGTACTCGGCTGCATCAGCAGCACTGGCAGCCAAATCCACGTAGGCGTTCGCAGAACTCCATAGCCGGTCCAGAGGCGCATACTTCAGATCCCCGAACTTAGTCCGCAACAAGAAGGGCTTCCTAGATACAATATCCGCAGCTTGATACAGCTCCTCCTTCGTCGCTCTAATTTTGGAGCGGGCTTCCTTGGCAGCCACCCGGGCCTTTCCAGGTCCGTTGCCTTCAGCCGGTTTTCTTCTTCAAGAAGCTGGTAATGGTCAGCAGCATCTTTTAACTCTACAACCATCTTGGCTATTTTTTCTTTGCTCTTGCAATGCGTGGCCTGTTCGGCCCTTAACTCTCCGGCCACCTTTAAAGCGGCCGCATTACTACTCCTTGCTTGCTCCCTAGCTCGGGCAAGTTCCGCCCGAAGGGTCTCCATGATGGCAGCTCCATCTGCAGTCACAACATATTAAAGATACTGGCATCATGCTGCTCTTATTATGTGACAATCACCAGAAAAATCACTTACCCTATGCCTCGTCAAGCCGCTTGTTAACAAGCATGATGTCGGCATCTGCCGCATCCAGTTGCCGCCTTAGTTCGGCAAACCCATCAGTCCGGCTAGCCACCAGAGCTTCAACCATGTGCACATAAAAAGCGGTCTGGTTATTACCTGGGACTATGATCCTCTGTTTGCCGCTGGTTTCAACGACAACCAGAGTCTCAGGGGCTACTATCTACACAGGGCACATCTAAAGATGTGCGGTACTGTCAAAAATGTACATCATTTCACGTACCTCAAAACCCGTCAATAGACTCATAAAGGCTTCATGAACCCGCTTTCGGCGGATGAAATCCTTTCAATCACCGTACCCATCAACGTACGGTGCTCTTCTGAGATAGCCGCTTGCTCTAGCAAATCCCTCAATACGTCCGACCGCACACCAGATGGTGCCGGACTCTTTCGATTGCTCTCTTCAAGAGCCGGACACTGAGGACTTCGGGTGGCCATAGGATTACCTTCTGGCCTTGCCGGATCAGGAGAAATCCTCCGCGATGACACCTCGGGGTTGCCCGCCTCATTAGGCAGTATGGTAGGGGAGGCGTTTCGCTCTCCATCATCTCTGGAAGAAGATCCCCTAAAGACGAGCTCTGCTGGAAGGGCTAAGATCCGAACTGCAAGATAAATGCTTCGGTTATTTTCCTCAGAAGTAAAGCAAGGTATTTTTATTATTAAGTACCCTTTTACTTACAGCTCGGTGGAGGGCTGATCCCCTTGAGGGCATAGTGCGGCCGGGGTATCCCCCGGGGCAGGACCCTCCGGTGAAGTTTTCTTCCCCCGTTTGGAGACTGTTGTCTCCGGGTCCTCAGAGGCGGTTATCTTCCATCCCTGAGGAGAGGAGGTTTCAGTTTCTCCTCCCCGGTTAACCTCCTTCGCGGAGGCGCTAGCCTCCTTGTTCCCCCCTTCATCTTCTCCTGAGGGCGCTTGATAAGGCGCGATCTCCAACATCCGGTTTAACACATGATTTGGTGAGGTCTCAAGGAGGGCGGCCGAACACCTGATCAACTTTGCCTTCGCTATCCAATCCTGGTCAAAAAGCGGCTTTTTTTAGGGAAACATTGAGATAAATAAACGGACAGTGTGTTCGGATGCAGGGCTACTTACTTGGGTATCTGGGCGA
The DNA here is from genome assembly GCA_034509565.1 of Triticum monococcum. Lineage (NCBI taxonomy): Eukaryota > Viridiplantae > Streptophyta > Magnoliopsida > Poales > Poaceae > Triticum > Triticum monococcum. Next base: position 85,694,360 of record CM067845.1, on the reverse strand, counting down.
TTGCTGCTCAGACCTACATCCTCAGTGATGTCCAGACACATTATTTGTGGTCTGAAGAACAATTTGTACATCTCTTCGTGCATCATGCCGAGGAAATGTTGAATAGCTCGTAGTCCTTCCGGGTTGAATTCCCACATGCGAAGGGGCCGGCGTTTGCAAGGCTGGACTCGGCGAACTAGCATAGCTTGCACTACCATAACCATACTGAAATCCCTCTCAAAGAGATCTCGGATACGGCTTTGCAATATTGGCACGTCCTTAGCTGGACCCCAGCTTAGCCCCCTGCTGATCCATGACACCAGTTGTGGTGGGGGGCCTGAGCGAAAGGTGGGGGCAGCTACCCACTTGGCACTTCGGGGAGTTGTGATGTAGAACCACTCCCGCTGCCACAATTCGGACACCTCTGGGAATCTATCCTCAGGCCATGGAGTGTTAGCGATTTTTCTTATTAAAGCGCCTCTGCACGCTGCTTGCTACCCCTCGATCATCTTTGGCTTCACATCAAAGGTCTTGAGCCATAGGCCGAAGTGAGGGGTAATGCGGAAGAAGGCCTCACATACGACAATAAACGTCAAGATGTGAAGAAGGGAATCCGGGGCCAGATCGTGAAAATCTAACCCATAATAGAACATAAGACCCCTAACAAAGGGATCCAGAGCGGGGCCTAGTCCTCGGAGGAAGTGGGAGACGAACACGACGCTCTCGTTGGGTTCGGGAGTAGGGACGACCTGTCCTCGAGCAGGCAGCCGATGCGGAATTTCGGCGGTCAGATATCTGGCCTCTCTCAACTTCTTGATGTCCTCCTCCGTGACGGAGGAAGGCATCCACCGCCCTTGAAGGTTTGATCCGGACATAGTTGAAGGTCTGAAGCACCTGACCTGAGTTTTGGGTGTTAGAACTCGAAGCGGGGGAAGGATTTGATTGAGCACGAGAGGGAGAAAATAAAAAGCCTTGTCCCCTTTATAAAGAGGACGAATATCAGGCGTCCTCCTCATGGCCGTTCAAGACTTGCCTAAGATCTAGGAGCCATACCAACAAGCATGGTTGGGTTACTCACGTTCGTATTGATGAGAATCCTGTGATAAGGGGAACACGATCTCTGCTTTGACAAGACGTGTCAAGAAACCGCCTCGCGTTATGTGCGGGGATGGTTAAAGAAAATGGTTCAAATAATTACCGGGTCATGGCGTGATGTCATGCTGCCAAAACGTGTCCGCAGATTAGATTTGTGGAAATATTATTCTCTCTACAATGGTATGTGGAACTTATTTTGTAGGGTCGGACACTATCCTTGTATTCAAACTCTTCCGTGGTGTATTCGGATGAGGAACCCGCCTTGCAATGCCGAAGACAACACTGCGCGTCAGACTCATCATCATTGAAGCCTGGTTCAGGGGCTACTGAGGGAGTCCTGGATTAGGGGGTCTCTAGATAGCCGGACTATATCCTTTGGCCGGACTGTTGGACTATGAAGATACGAGATTGAAGACTTCGTCCCGTGTCCGGATGGGACTCTACTTGGCGTGGAAAGCAAGCTAGGACATACGGATATGCATATCTCCTCCTTTGTAACCGACCTTGTGTAACCCTAGCCTCCTCCTAAACCGGAGGGTTTTAGTCCGTAGGACAACATACAATCATACCATAGGCTAGCTTCTAGGGTTTAGCCTCTTCGATCTCGTGGTAGATCAACTCTTGTACTACTCATATTATCAAGAACAATCAAGCATGACGTAGGGTATTACCTCCATCAAGAGGGCCCAAACCTGGGTAAAACATCGTGTCCCCTGCCTCCTGTTACCATCCGCCTAGACGCACAGTTCGGGACCCCCTACCCGAGATCCGCCGGTTTCGACACCGACAGTCACCGTATGGTTTTGATCATGAGTTGATCAAGATGGTATATTTCTTGGCCGGTTAGCCAGGACAGGTATGGTCATGAAGATCTGAGATGGTGATTTATCATCATTGTATTAGTTTGTCTCATGCTTAGTAGTTGCTTCATCATGGTAGTTGTTAATTAATTAACCTGTTAATGCTATGTTATTGTCTTGCCTTGATGTTTATGGTTGTTGTGAGCTTGCCAGTACATTCAATGTACTGACCTGGCATGTCATGCTAGATTGCAGGTGATGCCGTGATTGCTTGATTGCTTGTCGTGGTTTCTGTTCATGCGAGCTAGATCGTGTCCCAGCCAGAGTCCTTGCGGAATGGAGTTCACCACCTTCGTCATTGTTCTGCTGCTAGAAGTTTTCCGCTGCTACAAGTTGTTCCACTGCTAGCATAGAGCAAGTGTAGTATCACAGGCGTCGTCTCGCCATGCTGATGTGATCATTGTAACATCAGACCCGTGTAATTATTATTTTTGTAATAAGAGTTGATTTGTTCTATGTCCAGCAGTGCCGTATTCCAGAGACTTCTCCTTGATCTCTGGGCTGGAATACGGGGCGTTCCGGTTTCTCTGAGCTGGGGTGCCACAGGCTTGGTATCAGAGCAGGTCTGGCTGTAGGACGCCCTAGTCAGCACGAGCGGTAGAAACCTGTAGAAATCGGTGGTTTAAAGTCCGGCTTGTTTATTGCATTTGGTTGCTGCATTTGTTTGTTGCATAGCATGCATATAAACTTATTATTTTGCTACTAGCGGTTTAATCTGTTGAGTGTAGATGGCATCGGTCCGGATCCACTACAGCTCAGCCTTTGCATTTCTCCAGTTTTCTTTTCTTGCTCATTCTTCGGTGTCTGGTGTCATTTCTGTCCCAGCAGAGTGATTCCAAGTGATCACGACACTGTTTGCAAAAATGGTGCTCAGGTATCGCGCCGAATTATTTCCTTCAGCCCCACCTTTTGTTTCGGTGGTAGACATGCTTCTATCACGGATCGTCCTTTTTCTTGTCATTTTGGCAACCCTTAATGATCGAAGTTATCAAGAAAGGGCAATGTCAGTAGCCTCAGTTTTTCCCCGCTATCCTATTTCTTGGACGAGTACGGACCTTTTTCCGTCCGCTTGATAATAATGTGGTTGCGACCTTTGTGTCCCACTACATGATTACCGAGTGCGTCCTCACCTCCGAGCTAGTCCAGGATACTACCTGGCTAAGGTATCACTTGGTGTAGCGCTGTTTACACCAATTCTTCCACACATTTATTCGTCCCCGTGCACAACGTCACAGCATGCTAGATCGTAGAGCCGGAGATCCCGCGAGATTTGTGTGCTTAAGTAGGCATGCATATTGTGTGACTAGCGGTAATATGTGATATTGATTGTGTGTGAATTGATTGTTGTTGTGTGTTTTTGTTTAGTTGAGTTTTCTTTTGCTTCTTTCTTTTTGGGCCCCGGTGTTACATTATTTTCCCCCTATAAAGAGTTGCTCATCAACTGACACCGGACTCGAAGAAGTAATAAGTATTTCAAATATTTGGAAGAAGCTCAGCTAAACATTAGGACCTTCTCAGTCAACCGCATGATATAAGGAATATCTGCTCAGAATACCAATTGTGTCTTGGATTGATTATCCGCATCAATTCTACAGTAGTAATGATCCAGCCAGCGGAAAGACAAGTCAGATGCAAGATCAACGCTATATTTTTCAGTCAAAGGTATGGAGCATAGGCAAAGTCTTGGCTCAGCAATAAATGATACTTGAAATATGTTATACTCCAAGAGAAAGTCAGGATGTGATATGCTCAAGGAAGACAATCAAACAAATTTTATCATGCAAATGATCAGCCACAAAATATTATGGACGTGTGCATGGATTTCAGTCTGCATATCAGTATGAAGTTTTGGATATAAGAAACCTAGCATTATTCCACACGCTATCGGAAGAAATTTATGAGGCAAGGCTCCTCAATTTTTCCTTAGCATGATATGTGAACTATTTCTGGCCCACGGTACCCAGTCTTTCTCAACAAGATACCTCGGTAAAAGCTTCCTTTGCAACCCCAACAGTTTGACCTCAGCGGCAATGTTAAAACATATCACAACGTATTACCAAAAATGGGTATACTGACAAAATGATAAAGTCAAAAGCCGAATAATCAGCTCAGACCCGGTATATTTGCCGACAGAATCAAGTACATGGTCAGTCTGTCAGGACAAGCATTTGTCCTTCAGCCCCTATCAGGCAAAGTCTCAAGATGTAAATGTTTGAGGTATGACATAACTATAACTCCATACACCGTTATATTGCTCACGACAGAAGGCAGTCAAATCTCTAGTATATGCCACATGCTCGAGCCAAAGGAAATAAATCAAGATAAATCAGTGCACCTATGAGTAGTCAGATCCCGTCAGAAGATGGCCATGATTAATTCTAAGTATTTATTGAACCCAGAAGGCTTGCATTCATTTGAAGCAACCATATGACAGAAATAAAAAGGTTTTCATGACCAAAAGGAAAGTTATGATCAGATATATCGGACATCAACGCAGATATGAGAAAATCAACGTCAACAAAAGGATTTGGCATGTGAGCAAAAACCCGTCAGAATTTGGGGAAAGGTGAAGCAAACCACCACGAGCAAAGATAATCGGATCATCTAAAATTCTCAGGGGAACAATAAATAAAGGAAATGGATACCCGAGTTGGAAACGGTGTCCTCAAGTCATACTTATTCCCAGAACAACTAAATCTCGAGGACGAGATTTCTTTAAGGGGGTAAGAGTTGCAACAGCCTGGATTTTGGCCCTTTTCTTTTTCTTTTGATTTTATTGGTTTTCCTCTGTTTTTCTTTTTGGAGTGATTTTGTGGCCTTGTCACCTGGGAAATCATCTTCATTTCCTCTCCCAAGTGGCTCATCATTCTCAAAACCTTGCCAAGATCATGTCACTTCACTCTTTGACCAAACCCTAAAATCTTTTTCTAGGAAATATTCCTTTTTCTATTAAAGCAATAATCCTATCTGCCCTAGGTTGTGAAGCAACTTATATTTCTGTCCATCCAAAAATTCCTGATTAATTCTCATAATTTCTTTGGGTCATATATTGCTCAAATATACCCAAACTTTCCCGTCTTAGCCCAAGAATAATCCCCCAATAATTAATCTTCATTTCTGTCTAGTGTGCCTTTCTGTGAAGGAAGTGCCACCTATCCTTTCTTGATTGCTCCCAAACCTTTTGGGCATGTTCTTATGTCCAAATAATTGCCTCATGCCAAAATTCAATTTTATTTGCCTAGCCCATCTCCCTCAGTGAATTTTCAAACTTTCTGCCAGACAGAAGGCACTGTGAAGGAAGTGGTAGCTAAGAGTACCCAAATGAGTTGAAACTTTGCATGCCTCTTCATGTGCTCATATGATTATCCTCCTCCGAATTTCATCTCCATTTCTTGATCTATGTGAGCACATGACCAAATCTTTGATTCTGGCAATATTTTCAAGTTGTGAAGCAAGTGCTTTTTATATTGCCTCATTAATTCCGAGAAAATACCAGATTGTTCTCCAACCCAAATAACTTCTCTCCACCCAATTTGGCACCATTTCACCTAGCCAATATTTCTCTAGAATGTTTGCAAGTTTCTGGTCAGCAAGGATGTTTGTGAAGCAAGTACCATTTTGATAAATCCAATTGGTATGAAACTTATACAACATCTTTATATGATCAAATCATGAAGACTTGCCAAACTTGAGCTCAAGTGGCCACACCATTTGAGTGCATCCTCGAAATCTCATTTCTGGACCAGATTTGGCAGTTGCAAAGCAACTATGATTTATCTTGATCCAATTCTTCTCCAGGTTACCAGGATGAAAGTCCTTATTTATCTCAACCTCGCAGATAACTCCATTGGATCCAAAACCCTTCCTGTTGACCACAAGTGCTCACCCAAGTTTACTGCAGTAAACTTCAGAGTGTTCTTACCGTTTAACCAGATCACTTTTAACCGAACTACCACCATAGTTGAGACCTACCCAGGATGAACTACCCACTAGACAACATGTTCAAGCCTCTCTCCCCCACTACAAACCGGTGCATGCGGCGACCACGACAATGGCGTGCCTGTGCATGCGCTCTGTGTGCAGTGGCCGCGTCCAGTGGCTATTTGTGCCGGACCCCCTCCTCCTCTCGTCGTCTTCGCGCGTGTGAGCGTGTCCAACAGCTAGCCTGCAGCGTCGCCATCCCCCTGGACCCCTCTCCTCCTCCGTCTGCTTCCTCGCCGACGCTCACCGACTCTCGCCACCGAACGCCCACGAGAGCACAGTGACGGTTTGGCTCTGTTCGTCGCCGTCGTCATCCTCCCTGCGCCCCCTTGGCCTCCTCTGCCCCGTGAGAGCCTCCACTGCTCCTCGCCCATCGTCTACCAGCGAGCTCGGGTGCGCGCACACGCGTCCACGGCGAAGGCCACGCGTCCACGACGACGCCAGCTCGCCCCCTCCTCCTCTGCCTATTTAAGGCCACCCCGAGATCCCCCGAGCTCACCAGCCTCCTCACCTCACTCCTCTAGCCCTCCCCGACCCTTTCTCTGAGCTCCAAGAGCTCCCGAGCCATCCTATGGCCACCTCGGCCGCCGATGGCCTCTGCTTTCATTTTGGCAAGCTAGGCCTCCCCTCTCAACTTTAGCACCACCAGCCGCATCCTCTTTCACCAGTACGCCATCCCCTTACTCACCTCCTCCTTCGGTGGTCCACATCCCCGAGTTCATCATCGTTAGAGCCGCCGCCCGTTGGCGTCGGAGTTCTTCTCTTCTCGATCCGCTCCGGCGGCTGTGCTCTGCGGGGATGGGTGCGCCTCATCTCCCTGATCGCGCCGGTTGCCGGAGCGCTCCCTGAGGTGGCCGGAGCAGCCGACAGCCGTCGCCGGAGTTCCTCTGCTCGGCCGGGCGCGGGCGAGGAGAAGAAGGAGATAACGGCCCCCCTGCCAACTGGCTGTGGGGTTCGCGCTTCAGCCCCTCAGCCATTGACCCCGCCCCTCCACGTCAGTTAAGTGGAGACGAATTCCCAGGCAATCCGTTTTCTTCTTCCGAAAGCGTACTCTGCTTCTACTTCAGCCAAAGTACCCTTTCCTTCACTGAAGATGTATTTTATCTCTGTTACAGCGAGGAATACGTTTTCCAGAGGAGAAGGCGTATTTCCTGGAGTGCGCTTTCAGTTTTTCCGGCTAAGGGCCTGTTTGTGATGATTTTCATTACACATAGGTTCCTCGCAGAAAAACATTCATATCTTTTTGCTCCTAACTCCAAATGAGGTGATTCCAAAGCCCACTTCTCCGTTTTGTTGAGCCCGTTCTGATGGAATCATTTTCACCATGTTTTGACATTCTGAAAATGACCATTTTACCCCTTCCTTATTCAGCCCCCTCCGAGAGAGAACGTTTTCTGGTGATCCTTTCCGCAAGTTTCTCACACTTTCTCCTGGTGATTTCTTCCACCCCAGGCAAGCCACACCCTCCAATTGCATGACTGCAATGCAGTGACATGGTTTAAATTATTTGAAATTGTTTAAAATATTGCTTTAGCTACATGACTTTGTGCATGGCAATTTCTCGGAGTTGTATTTTGATCTTGTTATTGCCATGATGTTGCTTGGAGTTCTAGGACTTATATTTTGCAGCTTATGTGGTTGACATGTTGCCATTGGATTATTAGTGGCTTATGTTATGATTATTTTCGTGGTGGTGTTGGATATGATATTTGTGGAGTATTACTTTGGATGTCATGCTGCCTTTGGATTATTAGTGGTTAGTATGATTGTTTTCATGATGATACCTATTATTATATTTTGGAGTATTACTTTGGGTATCATGCTGCCTTTGGACTATTAGTGGTTAGTATGATTATTTTCATGATGCTAGTTGATGTTCTGTTGCTTGGAGTATTATTTTCGGGTATGGGGTTTACATGTGGATCTTAGCCGAATAGCTTTATTCTTGTTATTGGAGTAGTAGGAGTATTGTTTTCGGATTCATCATGACAGTAGTATTGTGCTACCCTTGGAGTATTTTGACATGATGATATTATGTTTGGATTATTTGTTGGATATTGCTACGACTTGGATTATAGTTTGATAGTTAATATCGGAGTATCAGTTTTCACAGTTATATTTTGGGGATAAATTCCGTCATTAAGTTGGTCAGGTGCCACCGAACCGGGATTTTCCAGTGAAACCACATTTGCCTTTTGGGAAGGCCCTAATGCGGTCTATTGTCATGTCTCTCGCCGGTGCCTCCAACGAGGGAAGGTTATGGGCGTGCGTACGCTTGCCCAGTAAGCAGACATAACCTTGTGTGCCCGTTGTTGTTGTTGTTGTTATGGATTCGGTCCCCGTGAGGGAAGTTTTGGCCACGACGGTGGTCGGTGTGTCTTTGGTAGACACATGCCACCTAGGACTAGCCTAGTGGGGAGTGTGTCAGAGTGGCTGGGAGAGTGTCATGGCAGTAGGTCGGTTTTGTCAGAACGTCGTTGGTCCACCTGAATTGGAGTACGAGTCCATGGGTTATGTGGTGTGGGTACAGTGTGCTACCTCTGCAAAGTGTATTAATCTATCGATAGTCGTGTCCTCGGCCAAGGGCAAGGGTTCGTACTAGGTCCTACCATGCGATCAACACTCACATGACGGAATGACTTATAGGTGATTTATATGTTGATATGTTGAGCAGTACAGATTGGCAGGATGTTGATGATGATGTTGGAGACCAAGTTTTGGTCGTGGCTGTGATCACCGGAAAGATCACAATTCGAGACCAAGTGTTGGTCATGGTAGTGATCGTCGGAAAGGTCACCGTATGGTTTTGATCATGAGTTGGTTGAGATGGTATATTGCTTGGCCGGTTAGCCAAGAGAGATATGGTTATGGAGATCTGAGATGGTGATTTATCAGCATTGTATTAGTTCGTCTCATGCTTAGTAGTTGCTTCATCATGGTAGTTGTTAATTAATTAACCTGTTAATACTATGTTATTGTCTTGCCTTGATGTTTATGGTTGTTGTGAGCTTGCAAGTACATTCAATCTACTGACCTGGCGTGTCATGCCAGATTGCAGGTGATGCCGTGATTGCTTGATTGCTTGTCGTGGTTTCCATTCGTGCGAGCTAGATCGTGTCCCAGCCAGATTCCCTGCGGAATGGAGTTCACCACCTTCGTGGTTGTTCCGCTACTAGAAGTTTTCCGCTCCTACGAGTTGTTCCGCTGCTAGCATAGAGCAAGTGTAGTATCGCAGGCGTAGTGTCGCCATGCTGATGTGATCATTGTAACATCAGACCCATGTAATTATTATTTTTGAAACAAGAGCTAATTTGTTCTATGTCAAGCAGTGCCATATTCCAGAGACTTCTCCTCGATCTCTGGGCTGGAATACGGGGCGTTCCGGTTTCTCTGAGCTGGGGTGCCACAACACAAGGGTTTATACTGGTTCGGGCCACCTTGCGGTGTAATACCCTACTCCAGTGTGGTGTTGGTGGATTGCCTCACAGGCAAAGGATGGACTAGTACAATGGACGAACAGCCTCAGGAGGAGAGGTGTTCTTGAGCTCGGTGAGCTGTGGATGTGAGGATGGAATGGATCCGATCCGAGATCCACCCTATGGTGGTGGCTAGTCCTATTTATAGTGGCCTTCGGTCCTCCTCCCGAATGCAAGGTGGGAAGGGATCCCACAACGGCCAAATTCAAAGGGGGACAACTAGTACAAGCTATCCTGACAAAAGGTGGTCTTCGTCTGCCAAAGGCTCTGGTGGTGACGCTGATGTGGGCTCCGTGGTGACCTCCGTCCTGTCGTCCTGCTAGTCTTGGTCTTGTTTCACCGATATGGAAACCTTTGCCTGATGCCTCGGGACTCTCGCCCGCGCCTGCCTCTTTAGCACAAAAGAGGAAACTGGCACACTACGCTCGCTGGCGCCTGCCTGGCCTTGGTCGTCATGGCTCACGTCACGTGAACCTCGCGAGGTGCCCTCCACATAGAGATCTCTGCTCCTGGGAGCCAGCCTAGTGAGGCTGACCCTAGGAAGGTCATGGCGTCGTGTGCCTCGTGAGGCTTGGTCCATCGCGAGGGTCTTGAGATGCTGCTGTTGAAGATGGGTCGTACCAGGCTATTGGTGGAGCCACGCTCAAGCCTGCAGGCAGGCAAGTCTGGGCACCCCCGGGCCCAGAATGGCGATAGTAGCCCCCGGGCCCAAGGCGCGCTCAGATTTGGCTTTGAGGCAAAGCCAAATGGCAAGTGCGGAGCACCGTGGGTCCCAACTACCTGCGGCCTAGACTGACGCGTGGCGATTGAGGGTACGCAGGCGCCTCCACTCCCCCATGCTGCCTTGATATTTGCCAGGCTAGGCGGCCGCCGTTTCCTACTCACCTCCGCCCCCATTGCTGGCAGCTCGCTTCCACAACTCCTCCATCTCCCAGAAATTGCAGTCTCTTCCCCTAGTATGACCCAGCTCCAATCCCTTCTACTTCCATGGCGCCAAGCCAAAAGAAGAAGGGGAGGAAGAAGACCCATACCTCAGAGCAGGCGCCGCCGGTCTTCGACCCCGCCATCGAGCAGTCGGTAGTGCTCAACAACGAGGCGATGGGCAAGGTTCTCCCCACGCTCGCTTCAGATTTCAATGAATGGGAGGCGACGGTGGCCTGGCCTGCTTCCTGTGCCGCGATTGATAGGACGGCCACTGATGTCCCCATTCATCTTCATGCCCTTTGGGCTATCTTGATTCCGACCTTCTCTGATTTCTTCAATGATGTGCTCTCGCATTACCAAGTTAATGTGTTGCACCTGGATCCCTAGTCCATCATCCTCCTCACCGTATTAACCTTCTTCAGCAAGGCCATGGTGGGCATTGCCCCTTCTGTGGCCTTGCTTCGCCATTTCTTCTCACTTCATCTGACAACCGCTCGCCAGCGCTCGGGGTGCGTGACCTTCCAAGCCGTTGCGGCGACGGCCGGCTTGGGGATCGATTTTGAGCTCTCGCCAGTTGTGGGTGGATTCCGAAAGCGATGGGTATTCGTGGATGTTGGCATGATCAACCCCCTGCTCCTGCTCCCACGAGCCCCAGCTGTCCCTAGTTTCGGTTGGGGGCACGCGAAGCTTGTCGACCAGCGGCTCGCCCATGTCTGGCGTCGGCTAGCTAGGCTGAAGGACCTATGGTGGTGATGGAGTTCATCCGGTGCCGCATTGCCCCGCTTCAGCGCCACTCCCGGCCGATGTAGGCCTTCTCCGGCAACGGGGACCCCATGAGGCTTCATGTGTCTGCTCTTCCTCCCGAGGCACGGCATACAGTGCTCGAGCTCCTAACGAGCGACCCAGCACCAGCCAATCTGTCGGAGGAGGGTTGCCTCCTGTACTGCTGCTTGAACAAGGTGGAGTTTGTGAGGCAAATGCCCCCTTCGAGAAATGGGGACTATGCCCGGTCAACCTTGAAGGGCCACGCGAAAGCCCCGTCTTCGTGTTCCCCTTGTCTGTGGCCACCTCAACGAGCGAAGCAGCCGCCGAGGAAGCAGCATCGGTCGTGGTCTCCGAGGTGGCGGCTCGTGGGGCTCAGGTGAGCCACCCCGAGGCGGCGGCCGTGTGGCCGGCACGGTCCGATGCTTCTGGGTTGGAAGCCTCCGAGAGGCTCAGGCGGGCTATCCTGAGGCGAAGACCGAGGGGTCGATGCATCCTGACGCTCTCGAGGCCGCCCCCTCAGGAGCCCCGCCAACTGCCCCAGGCGATAGCGATCGTGCCTAGGGCTTTGGCCAGCTCCGCCTGAATTTCGGAGTACTCCACAAGAGGAAGGTACTTCCAAGCTGCGATGGTGGTACCTTCCGGCCATGAAAGCAGAGGAAATACATTTCCAAAGACGAGTAAGTACCTTATTTGCATAATTTCCTGCATGATGCATCCTCTCATGACCAAGGATCTCCAGGATCCCCTTGGCTGGAGCGGCGAGATCTCCTGAGGGGCGACCCTCAGCGACCACTGGCCCGCCATTGACCTTGTGCTCCGTTGGCCGGGCTGCCGCGCCGGGCCCGAGATCCACTCCTAAGGCAGACACGCCGACCTAGGGCCTTGATGGGGCTTTCCTGGCATCACTTCTTCGCGCCCCGGTCTAGGGCATAGCCGGCGTGCCAAGGGCTCCTCCATTGGTCATCGCCGGTGGCCGGGGGTCCCCAGCACTGGCATTGTCTTCAAGTGGCGAGGCCGCATCACCTAGCACCTTTGCCAAGGACCGCGAGGCGGCAGGGAAGGCGCCGACGTCGAGCTCCATATCAGGGGCAAGCAGGCCAGATTGAACTTCCCCAGCAACCCTAGGCGCGGAGGACGGACTTGGCCACGCCCTGGAGCTTGTGCGCGGAGGCGGTGCTGTACGCCATGAGCTCTTGCAGGAGGCGATGATTGCACTGAGCCACCTTGGAGGAGAGCTCAAGGTGGTTGATGCTTGCCTCGAGACGGAGGACCTCCGTCTGGCTCGTGAGTGGCACCAGTTGAAGGTTGCCATTAACCTTGGGTAGCTTCAGCACGAGCTTGACAAGGCAAAGGCCGCAATGGAACTTGCGGCCTCCCACGAACCCATTGCTCGGGCCTTGGAGGAGGCGAAGGAAGCTGACCACCATCGTGAGGGCACTAAGAAGCGGGAACGCGAGCTCCTGGCCTTGAACGCTTCCCTGGAGAAGCAAATCGAGGCGCGCCGGGCCGCCTTGGCGTCGATGAATGGAGTGCCTTCCGAAGAGGAGGAGTTCTTGAAGCGCGAGGAGGTGCTATTGCTAGAGGCCTCTGAGCGCAGCCTCGAGCTTGAATGGTTGGAGACAAGGGAGCACCAGGTGGCCCTGGCTAAGGACGTTGTCGCCGCGCGCGAAGTCCAGATCCAGGAGGAGGTCGATGATACATCTCCAATGTATCTATAATTTTTGATTGTTCCATGCTATTATATTATATGTTTTGGATGTTTAATTGGCTTTAATATACCTTTTTATATTATTTTTGGGACTAACCTACTAACCAAAGGCCCAATGCAAATTACTGTTTTTTGCCTATTTCAGTGTTTCGCAGAAAAGGAATATCAAACGGAATGAAAACTTCAGGAGAGTTATTTTTGGAACGAACGTGATCTAGGAGGCTTAGAGATGACGTCAAGAAAGAAGTGAGGAGGCCATGAGGCAGGGAGGCGCGCCAAGGGGGGTAGGCGCGCCCCCACCCTCGTGGGCCCCTCGCAGCTCCACCGACGTACTTCTTCCTCCTATAAATACCCATATACCCTGAAAACATCCAGGAGCACCCCGAAACCCTATTTCCTCCGCCGCAACCTTCTGTGTCCGTGAGATCCCATCTTGGGGCCTTTTTCGGCGCTCTACCGGAGGGGGAATGGATCATGGAGGGCTTCTACATCAACACCATAGCCTCTCCGATGATGTGTGAGTAGTTTACCATAGACCTTCGGGTCCATAGTTATTAGCTAGATGGCTTCTTCTCTCTCTTTGGATCTCAATACAAAGTTCTCCTCGGTTCCCTTGGAGTTCTATTCGATGTAATTCTTTTTGCGGTGTGATTGTCGAGATTCGATGAATTGTGGGTTTATGATCAAGATTATCTATGAACAATATTTGATTCTTCTCTGAAATCTTTTATGCATGATTTAAATATCTTTGCAAGTCTATTCAAATTATCAGTTTGGTTTGGCCTACTAGATTGATCTTTCTTGCAACGGGAGAAGTGCTCAGCTTTGGGTTTAATCTTGTGGTGTCATTTCCCAGTGACAGCAGGGGCAGCAAGGCACATATTCTATTGTTGCCATCGAGGATAAAAAGATGGCGTTTATGTTATATTGCTTGAGTTTATCCCTCTACATCATGTCATCTTGCCTAATGTGTTACTCTGTTCTTATGAACTTAATACTCTAGATGCATGCTGGATAGCGGTCGATGTGTGGAGTAATAGTAGTAGATGCAGAATCGTTTCGGTCCACTTGTCGCGGACGTGATGCCTGTATACATGATCATGCCTAAATATTCTCATAACTATGCGCTTTTTCTATCAATTGCTCGACAGTAATTTGTTCACCCACCGTAGAATTTGCTATCTTGAGAGAAGCCACTAGTGAAACATATGGCCCCCGAGTCTATATTCCATTGTATTATTTTCCTATCAACTTGCTATTTCTATTTTGCAATCTTTATTTTCCAATATATACAACAAAAATACCAAAAAAATTTATCTTATTCTCTCTATCAGATCTCACTTTCGTAAGTAACCATGAAGGGATTGAAAACCCCTTTATCGCGTTGGTTGCGAGGTTCTTGTTTGTTTGTGCGGGTACGAGGGACTTGCGTGTAGTCTCCTGCTGGATTGATACCTTGGTTCTCAAAAACTAAGGGAAATACTTACGTCACTTTGCTGCATCACCCTTTCCTCTTCAAGGGAAAACCAATGCATGCTCAACAGGTAGCAAGAAGGATTTCTGGCGCCATTGCCGGGGAGGTCTACGCACAAGTCAAGACATAACCAAGTACCCATCACAAAATCTTATCCCTCGGATTACATTATTTGCCATTTTCCTCTCGTTTTCCTCTCCCCCACTTCACCCTTGGCGTTTTATTCGCCCTCTTTTCTGTTCGCCTTCTTTTCCACTCGTCTCTTTTCTCTTGCCTCTTGTTTGCTTGTGTGTTGGATTGTTTGTCACAATGGCTCAAGATAACACTAAATTGTGTGACTTCTCCGATACCAAAAATAATGATTTTATTAGCACTCCGATTGCTCCTCTTACCGATGCTGAATCTTGTGAAATTAATACTGCTTTGCTGAATCTTGTCATGAAAGATTCATTTTCTGAACTTCCTAGTGAAGATGTCTCTACCCATCTAAACAACTTTGTTGATTTATGTGATATGCAAAAGAAGAATGATGTTGATAATGATATTGTTAAATTGAAGCTATTTCCGTTTTCGCTTAGAGATCGTGCTAAAACTTGGTTTTCGTGTTTGCCTAAAAATAGTATTGATTCATGGAATAAGTGCAAAGATATTTTTATCTCTTAGTATTTTCCTCCCGCTAAGATCATCTCTCTTAGAAATGATATCATGAATTTTAAGAAACTTAATCATGGGCATGTGGCACAAGCTTGGGAGAGGATGAAATTAATGATACGTAATTGCCCTACGCATGGATTAAATTTATGGATGATCATACAAAAAATTTATGCTGGATTGAAATTTGCTTCTAGAAATCTTATAGATTCAGCCACGGGAGGCACTTTTATGGAAATCACTTCAGGAGAAGCTACTAAACTCATAGATAATATTATGGTTAATTATTCTCAATGGCACACCGAAAGATCTACTAGTAAAAAGGTTCATGCTATAGAAGAAATTAATGTTTTAATTGGAAAGATGGATGAACTTATGAAATTGTTTTCTAATAAGAGTGTTTCATCTGATCCTAATGATATTCCTTTGTCTACTTTGATTGTGAATAATAATGAATCTATGGATGTGAATTTTGTTGGTAGGAACAATTTTTGTAACAACGCTTATAGAGGAAACTTTAATCCTAGGCCATTTCCTAGTGATTCCTCTAATAATTATGGTAATTCCTACAACAACTCTTGTGGAAATTTTAATAAGATGCCCTCTGATTTTGAGACTAGTGTTAAAGAATTTATGATTTCGCAAAAGAATTTCAATGCTTTGCTTGAGGAAAAATTGCCTAAGATTGATGAGTTGGCTAGGAACGTGGATAGAATTTCTGTTGATGTTGATTCTTTGAAACTTAGATCTATTCCACCTAAGCATGATATCAATAAGTCTCTCAAAGCCATGAGAATTTCCATTGATGAGTGCAAAGAAAGAACCGCTAGGATGAGTGCTAAAAAGGATTGCTTTATAAAAGCGTGTTCTTCTAGTTTTCACGATAATACAGATGAAGATATAAAAGTGATTGATGTGTCTCCTATTAAATCTTAGTTTGGAATATGAATCTTAATAATGATGGGACTGGAGATGAGTCAACTTTAGCTAAAAGGCATCCCAATGATTCGGAGTTTTTAGATCTTGATGCAAAAATTGGTAAAAGTGGGATTGAGGAGGTCAAAACTTTACATATCAATGAACCCACTATTTTGTATTTCAAGGACTTTAATTATGATAATTTCTCTTTGATAGATTGTATTTCCTTGTTGCAATCCGTGCTAAGTTCTCCTCATTCTTATGATCAAAATAAAGCTTTTACAAAACATATCGTTGATGCTTTAATTAAATCTTATGAAGAAAAGCTTGAATTAGAAGTTTATATCCCTAGAAAACTTTATGATGAGTGAGAACCTACTATTAAAATTAAAATTAAAGATCATGAATGCTTTGCTTTATGTGATTTGGGTGCTAGTGTTTCCACGATTCCAAAAACTTTGTGTGATGTGTTAGGTTTTCGTGAATTTGATGATTGTTCTTTAAATTTGCATCTTGCGGATTCCACTATTAAGAAACCTTTAGGAAGGATTAATGATGTTATTATTGTTGAAAATATGAATTATGTGCCCGTAGATTTCATTGTTCTTGATATAGATTGCAATCTTACATGTCCTATTATTCTTGATAGACCTTTCCTTAGAACGATTGGTGCAATTATTGATATGAAAGAAGGAAACATTAGATTCCAATTTCCGTTAAGGAAAGGCATGGAACACTTTACTAGAAATAAAATTAAATTACCTTATGAATCTATTATGATAGACACCTATGGATTGCATACCAAAGATGACACTACCTAGATCTATTCTTGTTTTTATGCCTAGCTGGGGGCGTTAAACGATAGCGCTTGTTGGGAGGCAACCCAATTTTATTTTTGTTTCTTGCTTTTTGGTTCTGTTCAATAGTAAATAATTCATCTAGATTTTTTTTAGATGTGGTTTTATGCTTTTACTTAGTGCTTGTGCCAGGTAGAACCTTTGGGAAGACTTGGGGGGAGTTTTTGCGATCTTGCTGTAAAAGACAGAAACTTTAGCGCTCACGAGATTTGCTGCCATTGTTTGCTGGAGAGTGTGATTAGATTGATTATTTTTGAATATGATTAATAGACAAATTCCTCACATCCACCAATTTATTTCAGAAATTTTGGGGTAGCATAAGTATTCGAAACCTACAGATTACTACACACTGTTCTGTTTTTGACAGATTCTGTTTTTCGTGTGTTGTTTGCTTATTTTGATGAATCTATGGCTAGTATCGGGGGGTATGAACCATAGAGAAGTTGGAATACAGTATGTTTAACATCAAAATAAATAAAGAATGAGTTAATTACAGTACCTTGAAGTGGTGGTTTGTTTTCTTATACTAACGGAGCTCATAAGATTTTCTGTTGAGTTTTGTGTTGTGAAGTTTTCAAGTTTTGGGTAAAGATTTGATGGATTTTGGAATAAGGAGTGGCAAGAGCCTAATCTTGGGGATGAACAAGGCACCCCTAGGTAAAATTCAAGGACAACCAAAATCCTAAGCTTGGGGATGTCTCGAAAGGCATCCCCTCTTTCGTCTTCGTCTATCGGTAACTTTACTTGAGGCTATATTTTTATTCGCCACATGATATGTGTTTTGCTTGGAGCGTCTTGTATGATTTGAGTCTTTTATTTTTAGTTTACCACAATCATCCTTGATTTACACACATTTTTGGAGAGACACACACTACAAGGAAATCGGTCTATTGCAACGGAAATATTACCACAAACTAATTTTCGTTGCAAAAATCTCATTCTATCACCACATTTTCATTTTTGTGGCGACTAGCACGTCATAATGCAACATTATTTTATTGTTGCAATAAGTGCCATGATCATTGCAAAAAGGCTAGCCTTATCGTGATGAACAAAAAATCGTTGCAAAAATCTAGGCTTATGGCAACAAAAAAAACCGTTGCATTAAGTATTGCTATTACCACAATTTATATATCGTGGCAATATTTTTACTTCCCCCACTCCACACCGGTTGCCTTTGGACTTTGGCGGTAAAGAGACTTCTCGTTTCCCACCAAAATTTTTTAGCCGGTTGCTTTATTTCCCACGAAGAGACCTTCTCGTTCCCGGCAAAAATTACTTTTCCCGCACGGATACGGTGAGGTGCTCCACGAACTCCTTATAACTGCTTTCAATCTGGATTAAGCAGGACTATAATCTGATTTCACCCTATTAGGAAATCAGGTTTACTTCTTCCTCTGTCATGGCAGCTTCACGGCGTTTGTAGACGAGATCGGCGACTTCGCGGCGTTGGTCGATGAGAAGATTCTTATGCGTACATCGGTAATTCCTTTCTCTACCTCTCTCTTGTTCCCGTGATGGGGTGCCCCACTTGACCTTCTCCCTGCTAGTCACCGTCGTCGCCTAATCTCCATCCCATCTACCTGGGGGCCACGACCCTCTCACCTACACAAAGGGGAATTTTCACTGCTTCCAATTAAGATGGGGAGGGAGGGCCACGCGCCGCAGGGACTGTGAGTAGCGTCGCTGCCTCTTGCGCACATCGGAGGGAATAGGTTGATGGCCGCTGCACCACAGCTAGCTGTGCCGGCGGGAGCAGCTCAGGGAAAAAGGTTGCCTCGGCGCTGGGGCTTGCCGTGCGGCTCCGACAGGAGCAGCTTCAGCACCGACGGTCGGCGGCACGCTGGAGGTCGCCTCCGGTCCGGGGCTTGCCGCGCGGCACCGACCAGATCAACTTCAGGGCCGGCGGTCACCAACGCACTGGGGCTCGCCATGTCGCGTCGCCGGATGGCCGTGACCTGTCGGAAGGGTGGGATTGCCGCCGCTCCTGTGGACAGCCCGTGGCGTGCTTTCCGGATCTACAACTATTCCGGTCTCATCTGCTCTGTTTTCCTCTCTTCTACTGTATGCCTCTGTTCCGTCAGGTATTTTTTTCTTTTATTCGAAACTTGCAGCTACATCGTACAGCACAATCAGGCATCAACCTTTGAATGCACATATCAATTGTACGATGATAAGCCACATGGTTGGACGAACTACAAGAATATATGCATGCCCATGGCATGTAGTTTTAAACATTCAGCCGTCAATCACGCTTTAGCCTGAATCAGCTCTGCCTTTCAACACTTTTTCCCAAGTACATCAAATGCAGGGACCATGTCATCATATAGTGCCTTGTGGCCTGCAGCAAGAATAGCCAGTTGGCCATCTTCATCTGGCTTCTTGTTCCCTCAAACCGGAGCTTCAGCAAAAGCTCCACCCTTTTTTTAACTGCCTCTTCTCTCTCTCGTCCCCTCATCCCTGACAGAGGCAAACACACTCACCCCTGCCGCTAGCGATACACACTTTTGCTCCTCCGGTGGGCAGCCGCAGGCTTCCGGTAAAATTGTTGATAGCCTGCTAGAGTGAAAGGTAAACAGGAATATGGATTTAACCCCCAAAAATAGTCTTCAAAGCTTTGATCAGGAAGTGGCACTGGATATGATCTAATTCCGATTGAGACCTTCACCCTATGCTCCCTAGTTAAATTTTCTCTTTCAGTTATAGTAAATGTAGTTATCAAACAATTGTTTGATGCCATGTACCTATGCATTTAGTATTTTTTCTGTCTAGTTTTTAGTTATGAGGCTTCGTTCCATTGTGTTCTTTGCATATCCAGCCTTGCTTTGGATTTCATAACATGCTTCCCATACCAAAATTTATTGAGTTATCTCGTCAGATTTGGGCTCACATAAAAGCTGATACATAATTCTTGTATGCAGCAAATGGTATTACATTGCTCATCCTTAGAAAAATTGTATGCAGGAAAGGTCGAAGTCAGGATAAGGAAGAAGCCAGTTCTTTGTTGCGTCAAGGACGACCTGTGAGAAGGTTTGTTTCTGTTATGTCAATATTCTCAAATTTTCATTTTTTTATTCAGTCTGAATGAAATAAGTTACTTTCAGTACACATATTTTCTCGTTTTTCTAATACCTATATGCATAGCGTTTAATGTTAAATTTAATAAGGTTTGTTTGGGTTATGTCAACATTCCCAAATTTTCATCTTTTTCTTAGTCTGAATGAAATAAGTTACATTCAGTACTGTGTTCTCTTGTTTTGCTAATACCTAATATGCATATGTTGTAATCCTATTCTATAAACAAATATAACTACTATGCCAAATTTCGTGTAGTACGAGTATCTATGAGGCTCAAAAGTTATCTGTATTATTTTGAGAAAAATAGCTCATGTCCTAAACGGACTACTATTCTGTTCTATTATACTACATACTATTTCCATATTTCAGATTCACTTTCCTGACAAGTGTGTAAATCCTTTATCTAATTTTCTAGTTTAAAATCAGCTAGATGGCTCGAGATAGGAGTTGGATGGATATGAATAGGGATTCCGCGGAGTGGAAGAGTGGCATTAAGGAATTTTTAGATTTGGCTTTTGACGGTAGTCCTGGAAGATCAACCGCTTTATGCCCATGTAGAAGATGTCTCAATGCTATTTACAAGGAAAGGGACGAAGTACACCTTGACCTGCTCATGAATGGGATGGATCCCAGTTATACTTGCTGGAAATACCATGGAGAGGATTCAGATGACGAAAGTACAGCTGAAGGATCTGAAGGTGAAGGGGTGAGAGGTGATGACTTTGCAGTTCGTGATTTGCTCAACACTCTCATACGTAGCACCGAGCCAGAAAGTAGCAAAACCACATGTGAAGGTACTAGTGAAGAGATGTTGCATGATGATGGTAATATCCCAGAAGGGTCTGCAGAAGGTAGAAGTAACGAAGAGGCAGGTGGATGTGCCAAGGCTTTCTTTGCTTTGTTGAAGGATGCTGAAAAGGAGTTGTACCCTGGTTGCAAGGAGCTCACAAAGCTTTCTTTCATTGTGAGACTCTACCAGATAAAGTGCTTGTTTGGGTTGAGCAACAGGGCATGTGAGGCAGTACTTCAATTGTTCACAGAAGCACTTCCAAAAGATCATTGTATTCCAAATTCTCTCGAGAAAGTTCAGAAGATAATCCGGGATCTTGGGCTTGACTACCAAAAGATACATGCTTGCATTAATGATTGTGTGCTATTCCGGAAAGAGTATGCTGACATGGATTACTGTCCGACCTATAAGGAATGTAGATGGAAAGCTGCTGCCGCTGATGAATCAGATGTCGAGAGGACAAACCATAAAGGGAAGAAGCAAGTGGCCCGTAAAGTTCTAAGATATTTCCCACTCACTCCACGGCTACAACGTCTATTTATGACCGAGGCTACATCATCATATATGAGATGGCATAAGGACGACCGTGTGGATGATGGTATAATGCGGTACCCTGCAAATTTTTTGGCATGGAAGCATTTTGATAACATTTATTCTAAAGGATTCTCTTTGGATGCACGGAATGTAAGGCTTGGGCTTGCATCTGATGGGTTCAACCCATATGGGATAATGAATGTGTCATACTCTTGTTGGCCAGTGATTCTAATTCCATATAACTTGCCTCCTTGGTTGTGTTTGAAACAACCATATTGGTTAATGTCGATGATAATTCCTGGAAAAAAGTCACCAGGAAATAACATCGATGTATATCTACAGCCTTTGATAGATGAACTCAAAGATCTATGGTATGTTGGTGCCGACACATATGATGCCACAACGAAGAAGAAATTTCAGATGCATGCAGCCCTCATGTGGACAATTAATGATTTCCCAGCTTATGCAATGCTATCTGGTTGGAGCACAAAAGGAAAACTAGCATGCCCATATTGCCACATGCACACAGACCATTTATGGTTGAAATATGGGCGCAAGTACTGTTACATGGGTCATTGCCGTTTTCTAAGTCATGACCACAAGTGGCGTAGAAACAAGAGTTGCTTCAATAACGAGACAGAAAATAGAGATGCTCCGGTGCCACTCTCGGGCAATGACGTGGTACAACAACATGCAAGTTTTGAGCAGGAAACCTTTGGGAAAACTAGAAAGAGGAAGCGTGATGATGATAATAAGTGGCATAATTGGAGGAAGAAGAGTATATTTTTTGATCTCCCTTATTGGAAGAACTTGCTTATTAGGCATAATTTGGATGTAATGCACATTGAGAAGAACATCTGTGACAGCTTTTTAGGGACATTGCTTGATATGGATGGTAAATCAAAGGATACTCTGAAGGCCCGTCTTGATTTGCAGCACTTAAAGATAAGGAAGGATCTGCATCCAAATGTCAGTAATGGAAAGTATACTTTAAATCTAGCTTGCTATAATTTGACCAAGGATGAGAAGAAAATGCTATGCAAGTTTTTGCATGGTGTAAGGATGCCCGATGGTTATGCATCAAACCTAAAAAGATGTGTGGACCTCGAAGGTTGTAAGGTGTCTGGGCTCAAAACTCATGACTGCCATGTCCTCTTTCAGAAACTTCTTCCCATTTGGGTACGCAATATTCTGCCCAAGAAATTTGTTGTCCCATTCCTCGAGCTAAGCCTATTCTTTGCTGCGATTTATTCCAAGGAATTAAATCCTGAAGAGCTAGCAAAGTTGAGTCGTACAATTCCAGAAACTCTCTGTCGACTTTAGATGATCCTTCCACCCCAGTTTTTTGATATCATGATGCACCTTCCTATTCACCTTGCTGAAGAAGCTCGATTAGGTGGACCTGTTGCTTACCGATGCATGTATCCCGTGGAAAGATATTTGCGCACACTTAAAGGATATGTGCGAAACAAAGCTCACCAAGAAGGTTCAATTGCCGAGGGTTACATAGCTGAAGAGTGTCTACCATTTTGTAGCCGTTTTTTTGGTAACATTGATACCAAGCTTAACCGGCCAGATCGTCATGAAGCTGCAGCTAGAGATGAAGGACCAGCTGGACTTAGTGTATTGGGCACAATTGATCACTCAAAGAAAGGTTTCACATTTGAAACACTTTCTAAGGCAGAGATGAAGAAAATTAGGCACTACATAATAACAAACTGCGAGGAATCCAACTCATGGACAGAGTAAGGATGTTTTTATTTTTTATTTTTTTCTTCATGGTACATGTGCACTGTTCTGAACCTACTCAACACTTTTGTTATAGTGAGCATCTGGATGAGCTTACAAGGGCTGGTGCTCGCGGTGTCCAGAAACAGCACAGAGACGAGTTTGTAGATTGGTTCGAGAGGCGTGTAAGAACATAGTACATAGTAATTACTTATGCTCGTGTTAATAAAAATAGTTATGGCTTTTTCTAATAATTTGCACATGTTAATACAGATCCAGGCACTTCACAAAGAAGGGAAAGTCAATGATCTTTTGTATGCCCTATCTAGAGGACCTGACCCTCGAGCTCGTGTTTATAATCGCACCTTCATCAATGGGTTTTTCTTTAGAAATGATAGTGTAGAAAGAGATTTGAATACCCAAAACAGCGGTGTTGTTGTTAGGGGTGATGCTCGATCTGGCAACCTTGATTGGTTTGGTGTGATCAAGAAAATTATTTGTGTAGATTTTCCCTCGGAAAAGGAGGTAGTGCTATTTCAATGTGACTGGTTTGATGTGCCCTCTGCCAATAAAAATCAAAGCACGGGCTACAAGAAGGATGATTATGGCTATATCGATGTAGATACTACCCGACTTCGATATAGGGATGATCCCTACATACTAGGCATTCAAGCAGAACAAGTGTTCTATGTGAGAGATGTCAAGAAGATAAATTGGGCTTCTATTGTTAGATTGAAGCCGCGAGACCTATATGCCATGCCATCCGTAGGAAATGATGACGATGGAACCGGAGCTGATGCTGACTTATTTGATATTGTAGTTGGAGATACAAATGTGCCAGACATAGAAGGGGATGTCGAAAGTTGGTCTAGATCTGGCATGGAAGGTGTGAGTGGTGATGCTTCAGATATTCCGAAGATACCCGAAGTTGATCCCGGAGATGATGAGCTTGAATCTGATAGTGATAGCTATGATGATGATGAGACATATATAAATGATGGTCATGTTCCTCATTTAGCACTCGACGAATCTGATGATGATGAGTTTTTTGTGTAGAACATTAGGATTAAGTTTTCTATAATATAGAGAGAAACATATTTGTCCCTGTTGCTTGGTGTTATATTATGTTAATGTGATGAGAAATTTCAATATCATAACTCTGTTTTTACACATTGCATTGTTTAGACATGTTGCTATTTTTACTACCATTTTTTTCTTAATTGATTATCCCCTTCCTACCTTTTGTCATGCATTTGTTTAGGATATGCAATGGCATCAAGAGAAGACACCATCTTGGCACACCAGAATCGACAAACTACTCAGCAAGAATCTGGTAATCTGAACTATGTACATTTACTTTAGCAATTGCAAACAACTAATATTGTAAGCCGCTGGCAATATGTACTTTTCCTTAAATGATGGCCTCTCAACCCTCAATTTCTTGATTATTGTCTCATGATCACAAATACTATGTCCATTCCCACTACATCTTGCATTTGGTTCCCAGGAGCAAACATAATAAATTTGTAAGAACTACAAAAGTAAGTACGAGTTAAGAACTACATAATAAATTTGCCATCACACTTTGTGAAAATGCATGCAGGAATTGATACATCAAATTATCTGAATGGGGCTCCAACTTTATCCTCAGGGCGAGACAACACTCAAACACGAAGGGGTATGTACTAGCTTGAAATATTCTCGTAATTCATAGTTCTACAATCATGTTTGACTATGGCATTATTGTAACTTTGAAATATCTTTTCTAGCTCTTGTGACCAAAACCTTCTCATAGGAGCGTACTAACAATAATACAAATACCCAGCCACTACATTTGTAGCTAGCATGGGTACAGTATTGTTGAGAAGTATATTTTTTTTGATACAGTGACAAGAGGCTCTGTATCATCGTCAAGGGACGATACCATCATTGAGTACAAGAATCAGCAGAGCAGACAACCAACATCAAGTACATGTTATACATAGTTCTTATCCACAACCTAACCTCAAATATATACTACTGGATCAATTAATTGTACAATGGCTTGAATCCAGCAAATGACATGACAAATACTGTACAACAAAGTAACGCTTCGGAAAGCCCCACAGACCAGTCCAATTGGCCGTCGCACGCACGCCGACGTCGTACAGAAGCGGATATAGGTACAATTTCCAGCATTACTGTTCACTTCGCTCCTTATGACTGCATGGCAATTTAAAAACAAAGTTTCTTTTCTGGGATTTTAATCGACAGAAAGTTGTGGTCAAAAGAAGAAGGGGCGAGGTGTCCTCAAAGGAATCAAGGTCGCCAAGAAGCGATTCGCCAATGGTTCCTCAAAGCTTCACATTGAATTTTCCAAAACATTGGGAGGTTCTATCGGAGAGAACTATCGTATGTTTGTGGATGACGTGGTGGTTTACATGAAAAGGAAGGCACCACTCATTGGTGTGAACAAGTGGTCTGCCATTGATTCTTCTGTGAAGGATTCAATCGTTGCTGATGTCATTGTAAGTATAAGTTTGTACTTCAGCATTTTTCATAGCCTCTCTAATATCTATTTATAAATAATAGACTCCTTTCATCATTCCTTTTTAGGCTAAGTGGGATTTGGAGGACACATATTCTACGAAGGGAAAAATACTAACAATTGCTAGAGAGCGCTATAGAGGATGGCGGTCAACTTTGCATTCAACATACAAAGCATACAGTACTGATGCTCAAAGAAGGGCCAATAAACCCGAGGATGTAACTCCAGAGGAGTGGGATTATATGATCAATTATTTTGGCACTGATTTAAAATTCCAGGTTACTTCTGTGTACATTACTAGGTGTAGTAACTAAATTGTATTAGTTACAACATGCCTCTTAGGTGTAGTAAGTAAACTGTATTAGTTACAACATGCCTCTCATTATATTGTGTGTGGCAGGAGCTTAGCCGAAAAAATACGGAAAATCGCCAGAAGCAAAAGGCGAGGCATATAGCTGGTTCAAAATCGTACTCGCAGATTAGCTATGAGAAGGTACTCAAAAGAGTAGATGTAATGCACCTTTGTACGGTCAAATTTCAAGGTTCTCTATTTGACATATCTCTATACTTGTAGAGGGACGAGGAGACTGGGAATGAACCAACTATTCTACAACTTTGGCAGATCACTCATACACGAAATGGATCATGGTCTAATGAAGAATCACAGACTGTTTATGTGAGAAACATTTTCAAACAAAGAAATCTAGCTTGTTACATTACTTATGCTGTGCAATATCATATTAACATTCTTAACAACTTAAGTATGCTATATTTATGTGGTGTAGGACAATGCACGCAGCCAGATTAGGGAGAAAGAAGGAGAGATTGGTGGTCCAATTTCAAGTGAAGAGCAAAACAATATTTTCCAGAATAGCTACAGATCTACTATGGAAAGTACATCATTGAAGCCTCGTGGCCGAGGATACATGGCTAAGCCGCCTAGCAGTTCTGAAAGACTACATTCTGAAATCTAGAGGTAAAATGCTGAGCTAACCCTCGAGGTTCATGACTTAAGGAGGAAAATTGTTGAACAACAGGCAGAGAGGCAAAGAGAACGAGAAGAAGAGCGAGTTGCCAGGGAAAAACAGCTTGAGGAGGAACGCGTAGCAAGGCAGAGAGAACTTGAGGAGGCTAAGCAAGCAATGATGCATGATATTATGAATGAGGTTAGGCAATCAATGAGGTCGGATGTTGAGCAGATATTGGGAACTCGACAGGAAGACGCACATCAGGTAATACAAAAGCTTTCAATTTAGTACAGTTATGTTCTATGAAGAAAAGTAAATCTTGTGAGTTATCCATTCAATGCAGTTTTCCCAAGCAAGGGACGCTCCAAGAAACGGAACTGGAAATCGGTCAAGTTCTCTGTTTAAAAATTCGAGCATGATTACTCAACACCAGCTTATGCAAGCAGCTAAACACCATCATCGTCCTCCAAGTGATAAGGTATTTGACAAAATTATGAGATCTAGTTTCCATTGAAGCATGTACATGCCGAACTATACCATCTGAAACTGAACACAACACAACACAAAAGACAAGGCAAAAAAGAATTTGTACCTCGAAGGCAACCACCACACTAGTGCAGCCCCATTAAACAACTTCTAAACTTATACTAGGCTGGAGAAAATAGATTTCAGTAACATGCTACATTTGTGGGTAAACTCATATCAAGTGATACATCACTGATAGGATAATTTTTAGACTTTTACTACATGATCAGTCATGAAGAGGAGAAGAAAATAGTTGATTCAGGAAAATGCAAGTAAAACAAAGAAAAACTTGTGCCTTGGTTTGCATGTGTTTCTACCACACATGCTAATAATTAAGTGAAATACTAAGTTGAGAAACATAATAAGCATGCCAACCTTTTCTTCTATACGTGCAATAGCCTATACGTGGAACAACCAGCAGATTACATGCCAAGTATAAACTGGTGGAACTCATGTTATCCATGCATTGGTGTACGGATTACCCTTTCTGCTTTTCATTAGTATGTTTACATAGAAAAAAGGCATGATTACTTTCTCAAGTAGCATGATCAACCCTTTAGTTCTCTGCCTACTTTGAGATATCAATGTTTATGTGCCACAAATAAAAAGAGGCAAATATCTTCTTTCGTGAATGCCCTCAACGAGGAAACCTGATTTATTTCATTGAAATTCGGTCATTCATGTTAGAATAGAAACTTTTGTATTCGCTGCTCGCTAATCATCTATTTATAG
Source organism: Triticum monococcum (assembly GCA_034509565.1). NCBI lineage: Eukaryota > Viridiplantae > Streptophyta > Magnoliopsida > Poales > Poaceae > Triticum > Triticum monococcum. The sequence continues at coordinate 85,666,790 of CM067845.1, read as the reverse complement.
ACCTTGTATCTGTGTAAACAACACCTATCTTTTCTTGCTAAATGACTGTACAGAAGTAGCCATAGTAATATGTCAGAAGTTCTAATGAATAAATATTACAGTACATTCTTGATATGGATTATAAATATGGAATCCATCCCATGTAGAATCATCAACCCTTATTTATAATCATTTTTATTGTGTATTGTCTTTACTGTCTTAACTAACTATAAGCTTCAAATTTTGTTTTTGCCTTATAGGATGGTTTTCTCTAAATGAAGAAGAAAGATCCCAACAAGATTTATTACCAGTTTAGGAGGCGCCTTGTAGGACGGTTTTTCTACGTGAAGTGAAGAAAAGTGATGTCTTGAAAAATGCTTGTTGACTAGATGAAGTCATATGTATCTTGTTTGTTTGAATATTTAGATTTTCTTTCAGACTTTGTAGAACATGTATCTAACTTGGATGTTTTATTCTTGAACTTGTTAATGAATGAATGAATGCTTTGGACATGTACTCATGATTTTCTTCTACCATTATCAACATGTGAGCATTGTTCTGTACTTGTAAATGGTGCTTGGACAATGCATTATTAGTGTAATATATAATACATGCAATAGGTTATCACCATGGAATTACACCTGTCGCAAAAATATATTGCCACGAAACCTGCCTGTTGTGATAATGTATCACCACAAAATTTGCATGTTGCAATAAGTTTTGGCTACAAATCCTTGGTCATTGCAACAAGTGTGTTGCCACAAAATTATGTCGTTGCGAGAGGGTCTTGCCACGAAATCTCATTCGTTGCGCTAGGTTATTGCCACAAAGAGTATTTTGTGGCCATATGTGTGTGCCGCAACGGCGGGGCTTGTGGCAATATAATTCAAATGCCACGAGAAAAATCGTTGCGATACCATTCCATGTTGCCACGATACCAAAAAATGTTGCATTATCCTATTGCCACGGAGTTTATTGCGACGCTTGGCAACAATTTCTACTTTGTTGCGATAGATACATATTGCAACAGTTTGTTACTTATTGCAACAAAAAAATTCATTGCAATAGACCGTTTTCCCTGTAGTGACACATGAATCGTAATTTATTAGAATACTCTATGTGCTTCCCTTATATCTTTTGAGCTAGATAATTTTGCTCTAGTGCTTCACTTATATCTTTAAGAGCACGGTGGTGGTTTTATTTTATAGAAATTATTGATCTCTCGTGCTTCACTTATATCATTTTGAGAGTCCTTTATAACAACATGGTAATTTTCTTTGGATATAAATTAGTCCTAATATGATAGGCATCCAAGATGGGTATAATAAAAACTATAATAAAAAGTGCCTTGAATACTATGAGAAGTTTGACACTTGATGATTGTTTTGAGATATAAAGATGGTGATATTAGAGTCATGCTAGTTCAATAGTTGTGAATTTGAGAAATACTTGTCCTAAAGTTTGTGATTCCCGTAGCATGCACGTATGGTGAACCATTATGTGAAGAAGTCGGGGCATGAATTATTTATTGATTTTCTCCCTTATGAGTGGCGGTCGGGGACGAGCGATGGCCTTTTCCTACCAATCTATCCCCCTAAGAGCATCCGCGTTGTACTTTGTTTCGATAACTAATAGATTTTTGCAATAAGTATGTGAGTTCTTTATGACTAATGTTGAGTCCACGGATTACATGCACTCTCACCCTTCCACCATTGCTAGCCTCTCTTGTGACGCGCAACTTTCGGCGGTACCATAAACCACCATATACCTTCCTCAAAATAGCCACCATACCTACCTATTATGGCATTTCCATATCCATTCCGAGATACATTGCCATGCAACTTACCACCGTTCCGTTTGTTATGACACGCTTCATCATTGTCATATTGCTTTGCATGATCATGTAGTTGACATCGTATTTGTGGCAAAGCCACCTTTATAATTCTTTCATGCATGTCACTCATGAGTCATTGCACATCCTGGTACATAGCCGGAGGCATTCACATAGAGTCATATTTTTTTTCAAAGTATCGAGTTGTAATTTTTCGAGTTGTAAGTAAATAAAAGTGTGATGATCATCATTATTAGAGCATTGTCCCATGTGAGAAAAGGATGATGGACACTATGATTCCCCCACAAGTCGGGATGAAACTCCGGACAAAGAAAAAGAAGAAGAAAAAAGGCCATAAAAAAGAGAAGGCCCAAAAATATGAGAGAAAAAGAGAGAAGGGACAATGTTACTATCCTTTTACCATAATTGTGCTTCAAAGTAGCACCAAGATCTTCATGATAGAGAGTCTCCTATGTTGACACTTTCATATACTAGTGGGAATTTTACATTATAGAACTTGGATTGTATATTCCAATGATGGGCTTCCTAAAAATGCCCTAGGTCTTAATGAGCAAGCAAGTTGGATGCACACCCACTTAGTTGTTTTGTTGAGCATTCATACACTTATAGCTCTAGTACATCCGCTGCATGGCAATCCCTACTCACTCACATTGATATCTATTGATGGGCATCTCCATATCCCGTTGATACACCTAGTTGATGTGAGACTATCTTCTCCTTTTTGTCTTCTCCACAACCACCATTCTATTCCACCTATAGTGCTATGTCCATGGCTCAAGCTCATGTATTGCGTGACGATGGAAAAGTTTGAGAACATCAAAAGTATGAAACAATTGCTTGGCTTGTCATCGGGGTTGTGCATGATTTAAATATTTTGTGTGGTGAAATGGAGCATAGCTAGACTATATGATTTTGTAGGGATAACTCTCTTTGGCCATGTTATTTTGGGAAGACATGATTGCTTTGCTAGTATGCTTGAAGTATTATTATTTTTATGTCAATATTAAACTTTTTTCTTGAATCTTTTGGATCTGAACATTCATGCCACAATAAAGAAAATTACACTGAGAATTATGCTAGGTAGCATTCCACATCAAAAATTCTGTTTTTATCATTTACCTACTCGAGGACGAGCAGGAATTAAGCTTGGGGATGCTTGATACGTCTCCGACGTATCTACAATTTTTTATTGTTCCATGCTATTATATTATCTGTTTTGCATGTTTAATGGGCTTTAATATACCTTTTTATATTATTTTTGGGACTAACCTACTAACCAAAGGCCAGTGCAAATTGCTGTTTTTTTTGCCTATTTCAGTGTTTCGCAGAAAAGGAATATCAAATGGAATGAAACCTTCGGGAGAGTTATTTTTGGAACAAACGTGATCCAGGAGACTTGGAGTTGACGTCAATAAAGAAGCGAGGAGGCCACGAGGCAGGGAGGCGCACCTAGGGGGGGGGGGGGGGGTAGGCGCGCCCCCACCCTCGTGGGCCCCTCGCAGCTCCACCGCCATACTTCTTCCTCCTATATATACCCTTATAGCCCCAAAACATCCAGGAGCACCACGAAACCCTATTTCCACCGCCGCAACCTTCTGTACCCATGAGATCCCATCTTGGGGCCTTTTCCGGCGCTTTGTCGGAGGGGGAATGGATCACGTAGGGCTTCTACATCAACACCATAGCCTCTCCGATGATGTGTGAGTAGTTTACCACAGACCTCTGGGTCCATAGTTATTAGCTAGATGGCTTCTTCTCTCTCTTTGGATCTCAATACAAAGTTCCCCTCAATTATCCTGGAGATCTATTCGATGTAATTTTTTTTGCGGTGTGTGTAACATCCCGATTCTCGGAATGTTTAAGAATTTTTTTCCAAAAATCAAGGCGAGAAAATTTCATTTGTTTTTTTAAGAAAGCTTAAATTGGACTTTTATTATTTGAAGGATTTAATTTGACTAATACAAACCTAAATTAAAATTGCAGTTGTGTTCTTCTCTGGTAGTTGGGTTTATTTTATTGCCTCCGGCATATTAAATTATGCGTCACTATTTTTTTTAAGTTGTTTGCTATCACTCCAACTTTAATCCCTTTCTAGATTTTCCTTTTCTAAAAGGAAAATCAATTTCTGATTACTTATTCTCTCTATCAAACCCTGTCCATAATTTTCCAAGGTACAATCTAATTTCTTTCTTTTCTCATTTTCTTTCGCTCGATTGGGCCATGCCCATTTTTATTTTCTTGCTAACTATGTTGGGCTGTGGCAATCCATCCCTCCACCTTATGGGCTGGCCAAACTGGCCCATCTCTCCCGAGCGAACCCCTCTTTTCCTTTCTTTGTACGTTCAGAGGAAACATCAACAGTCAGGTACATGTAGAAAAGGAAAGGACACAAGGATTTGTTGCCCTACTTAATTCCATAAACCCATCGGTTTCTAAAACAGAGAGGCTCACCATGCACCTCCACTTCCTCTTCCACCGCAAGGGCTTCTTCTTCCTCCACCCACATGTACTCGCACACATTACAGAGAAGAAGAAACGTTCAGCCACTCTCATGCCCTCCCCTCAACTCCCATAAATCTCAATCCTTTTCAGTTTTGAAGATACCTAGACGTCCACCACGATCTCCTTTCTCATTCCCATGAGTCCTCATGCCCTCTCTCTTCCTCCTCTGCCCAAGAACCCTCACTGAACTTTTGAAGCTCCATGGACGCAAGGTTTCGATCTCGGTGACTCAGACCATCTCCATCCATGCCCTTTCGCCAGAAGGTTCCCCTGCACACCATGGTTCCATTCAAGAAAGAAGGAACATGTCCCGTCGATCACACGCAAAGAATTCAGCATGTTCGTCTACACTGTTCATCGAGTTCGTCGGATCGATTCGTCGTGCTCGGTGAGCTTCTATCCAATTCCTTTTGTGCGACTTCAAAACATCATTCAAATTATCTCCTAGACATCATAGTTCCTCCTATTTTTATCGTTGGGCGCGTGGATGCTATCCGTCGCATAAATCATAGGTCATGGCCACATTTCCATCGTTTTTGTTCATCGTTTGATCTCCCCAGTAGAAGAAACATTTCATATGGCTGTAGCAATCCCGTAGCGGAGTTAGGTTACTTGTTTGGTTAATTGAGTTTTATTATAGATTTTTGTTTGTTTATCGGACTATTTATTAATATGTTATTTTCTTGTGTTCTCGATACGCGTAGGAGTGTGTGCTAGCTATTTCATAATTTGTGTGTCTCGTATATATATGATTGCTTGATTTATTTACTTTATCGATTATAGTTATTTGATATTTCTTTCATGGGGTATGTAGTCGTATGATTTTACTATGTACAAGTTTCGGCAAATTATTATTATGTGTGGTAGTTGATCACTGAACTTTTGTGTTGGTTTGATATTTTTTTATATGTTCATGACATGCCTAGGAGTCGCTCATAATTATTTCATAATTTTAGTTGTTAGATGTGACTGACTAGATTTATTGTAAGGATTTCTTTTACTTACCTATTATATATTTGTAAATTGTCTCATGTGATATTGTTGCATAGCATGTAGCGCTATCTTATGCATGTGTACAATTTTTGGCCATGCTTAAATTCTATAGGATTATTCTAGGCTTTGCTTTGTTCATTGAATCATTAATTACTTCATGTCTTGATTAATTTTAATTGTTGCTTAGAATTGGTATATCTTAGATATGGTTCACATGTTCATTTTCATCCATGTCACGTGTTGTTTTGTTGGTTTTAAATCATTGTCATGTCTATGATGGATGTTTGTACGTGTTGTTGCATAGTTCCTTTATGCTAGATGTCAAATAAAATGCCTTGTTGTTTGGAAATGAGTGCATTATAGTTTGTTGCGTAGAATATAATCCCCAAGTTGTTCCTCTTCTTTCTAGATGTTTGTTATCCATGATTTCATGGTTGGTTGCTCTATGGCATAGTTCATATTTGTATTCCTATATAGAATTTATTCTTATGGCATACAACCTTGTTTATTACTTTTGATAATTGTTTGGTGTGTGTTTATTTATCTTAGTTCATTACTTCTTAGTAATTATCCATTTACTTACCTAGGCAGTAGTTATGCATGATGAATTGCTTGTCAGATTTTTTTAGCACTTCCTCACAGTCGTGTGTGTTCCATTGGATGATTTACATGTGTTATATGAGTGTTAGTTTGTACTTTATGATCACATATATGGTTAGCCTTTGCTTGTTAGAGATACATGTTCCAGTGTATGATCTCATATGACTTAAGGTTGATGCTTCATCAATACCCCGCATGATGATGCGACTGCATAACTAGATTGTATAGCATGTATGTAGCAGTTCATGTATTAGATCATGCCTAGTGGTGTATCTATATCTTTGCAACTATAGATTGTAATAAATAGAAGTGCATGTCATTTTCACTCATTCTAATATAGTACATTGCTTGATGTCATGATCTGGTTGTCTAACTTGCCTAAATGCTTAGTATGACATGTCCATGTGCTTATAGGACATAACTATGTCCATGTTCTTATATGAGATAACTAGTATGTAAGGTTGTGTGCTCTTGCCATTCTTGATGTTCATGTTAGTTGATATCAACTAAGTTATCTCATTGTTGTGAGTTGTATTCTATTAGCAATGTGAGTTGTATTCTATTAGTATCATATTTTGGCATCTCGTGTGATGATGATACATACTTATCATTATACATCTGTATCTAGTTGTTGTATTGTTGTATATTTAGATGTCGTACATGCAAGTGATATTTCCTGTCTTGTGATGTTTCATGTGTTTGCACATATGTTGCTCTTATATGTTTGACTTGTCTCACGTAGTATTATGAGTGCTTTATACTTGTTGTGATAGTTCATCTCATGTTTAGGATAGTTGTGCATCCTTTTGTTCCATGTGTTTTATAGTTACTATATGCATGCTATTTTAATTCTCGTAGCTAGTGTGTCGATTGACACATTACCCTGATCCACTTGTCGCCTATTCACTTGACACCCGAGTAGAATTATATAGTATTCTGGTAGAGTAGAAATGCTTAGCCATGCTTATTACCCTATAGGTGCTTTGTTGAATGTCCTTTTAGTCATTGACAGTTGAAACTTATTTCTTGAGCTCGCTGAGCTAGGCAAGTTGGACTTGTTGACCTTCTCTATCCTCTTCTACTCTGGGTGAAATTTACCATCTGAATACTGGCGCGGGCGATAATTGAGTTAAGGATTGAAGGAGCGATTGGTTACCCTTCACGAGTTGAAGGGGGCAATCAGTTGTCCGTGCTGCTTAAGGCCTAATAAGTCTTGGATTTGAAGATTGTGATAATAGTACAACCACATGCTATATGGGCACTGACTTGGTCAAGTAAGCTAGTCAGCCTTAGGTGTCGATGTCGCCGTACCGCAGATGGGATAGCTGCCCTGCGGGGAGTATCCTTGGCACAGATGGGGGGACTGGTTTGAGGACGTACTCTCAGTTCCGTGCGCCAGACCCAGTGGGCATGTCACATCTTTGGGGGATCTAGTCCAAAGTCCTCGTCACAATCTCCTTGCCGGTATACCAGATGGTGTACTATGCTAGCGACGGCTAGTGGCAAAAAGTCGGGATTGTGTCGTGTGGGTAAAGTGTAAAACCTCTGCAGATTGTAAAACTATTCGAATAGTCGTGTCCACGGTCAAGGACAACACATGAATCTTTCTCGACGTACATGACCTGTCTTGATTATTCCCTCTTTACCCTTATTCTTGGAACCTATGAAGAGTGTGAGTTGATCGAGGATCCTCACTTTGATGAAAGTTATTCTGGAGATAAAGCACATTCTCATCAAAAACTACTTTTATCCAACTGCTTTATTTGTCAAACAAAATTATCTTTATGCTATTGAGACATACAACCTTCCTTTGAAGCCACATGTAGCTATTAGGTCCTTCCCCGTGGGAGGCATGTTGAGTACGTAATGTACTCATGGCAATAATTTTGTTGACAACAGACTTACATGGAGATGAAGATGATGACTACGACTACTATGGCGATCTGTAGAAGTGAGGTCACGTGGACTACATCGACTGCGCGTGGCTGAGATGGAGTCGCTACGCATTGTACTTTCCGCTGTTTTTCTGAATGTAATAAATGTCATGAGACATTTCGCTAGGTATGTCTTGTGACAATATATATATTACTTGTAATACTTTAATGTATTGTGCAATGATATCATTTCACTATGTTGTCAAGAATGATCCTGGGGTTGACAAATATACACAAGAGGATCTGGAAGCTAATTCCGGGTTCTCATAGAAGTGGTATCAGAGTCGATGTCGACCTAGTTGCGTGGCCTTAGTTAGAAATGGAAAGCCTTAGAACTATTTTCACAAAAAAACTATTTTGTAAAGGATCATTCTCGTAATCTTCTTCTCCCCTATTGCTCTTCTTGACTTATCTAATTCAAATAAAGTGTAACTCTACTTCTCTACCTTCTTCTTTATAGTATGTGAAACCCTTTCCCTGCCCATGGTGATAAATATTCAGAAGTTTCTCAAGACTTGCCAAGAACTTCAAACTTCAAACCCTAAAGCTCCGAGTAGCAACATTTTTCCAAGAGAAGACAGTTCGAGACCTCAAGAAGGCAACAACCGTCGATCATGCTGCAATCGTCAACATTGAAGATTTGCCCCAAGATTTATTGTGACCTGCCATATAGGATTAGGTTGGTTAACACCCTTGTAGTGATAGAATCCGTAGCTTGTAGACGCAAAACCTTTCTTGTGTGAGTATTGTCTGCATATTTTTGGTGTTTTCCTATGCAGTCATACTAAAACCCTATTTGCCAAAAGAGTTGCTTTTGAGTTCTATTTGGATAGCTTCATGGTTATATCGGTGTTATCTTTTGTTTATCTTCTGGGGGTATCTCCTCCTTATGTAGGATTCTTTTACTCCTCTTAAACTCTTTCCCTCTTCTCTATAAACCCTGGAGGTCACCTTGAGATGAACGAAGTTGCAACAACCCTTTGGAGATCTATTATCCAATTGAACCCCATGGAAAACTACTTTTAAGGGGGGTAGTAGACAATGATTGTGTCAAGATTGAAGATTTGAAGACCTTCATTCACAAGAAAGAAGATTGAGGACCTTCACTACACCTACCATACCGTTCAAACTTGAAGGATCAATTAGTCTAGCCGGACCAATGCTTCACCTATGGAAGGACAAGCTGAAGAATGTTCAACCAGTTACAGAAGCTACCAGATTACCATTGCCAAGATCGAAGGATTGTTTACAAGACTTGAAACCTAGAAGAATTATGACAAGAGAAGTATATCCAATGAAGACCCAAAGCCACCTATCACCAAGTTCAGAATGAGAAATGATTCCACAAGTTTTCGAGAAGAACTATGTCGAAGACGAAGCTAATCCAAACCCATTCTCTTTAGTCAGCCCAAATCCCGGGGACGAGATTTCTTTTAAGGGGGTAGATATGTAACATCCCGATTCTCGGAATGTTTAAGAATTTTTTTTTCCAAAAATCAAGGCGAGAAAATTTCATTTGTTTTTTAAGAAAGCTTAAATTGGACTTTTATAATTTGAAGGATATAATTTGACTAATACCAACCTAAATTAAAATTGCAGTTGTGTTCTTCTCTTGTAGTTGGGTTTATTTTATTGCCTCCGGCATATTAAATTATGCGTCACTATTTTTTTAAGTTGTTTGCTATCGCTCCAACTTTAATCCCTTTCTAGATTTTCCTTTTCTAAAAGGAAAATCAATTTCTGATTACTTATTCTCTCTATCAAACCCTGTCCATAATTTTCCAAGGTACTATCTGATTTCTTTCTTTTCTCATTTTCTTTCGCCCGATTGGGCCATGCCCATTTTTATTTTCTTGCTAACTATGTTGGGCTATGGCAACCCATCCCTCTACCTTATGGGCTGGCCAAACTGGCCCATCTCTCCCGAGCGAACCCCTCTTTTCCTTTCTTTGTACGTTCAGAGGAAACATCAACAGTCAGGTACATGTAGAAAAGGAAAGGACACAAGGAATTTGTTGCCCTCCTTAATTCCATAAATCCATCGGTTTCTAAAACGGAGAGGCTTACCATGCACCTCCACTTCCTCTTCCACCGCAAGGGCTTCTTCTTCCTCCACCCACATGTACTCGCACACATTACAGAGAAGAAGAAACGTTCAGCCACTCTCATGCCCTCCCCTCAACTCCCATAAATCTCAATCCTTTTCAGTTTTGAAGATACCTAGACGTCCACCACGATTTCCTTTCTCATTCCCATGAGTCCTCATGCCCTCTCTCTTCGTCCTCTGCTCAAGAACCCTCACTAAACTTTTGAAGCTCCATGGACGCAACGTTTCGATCCCGGTGACTCAGACCATCTCCATCCGTGCCCTTTCGCCAGAAGGTTCCCCTGCACACCATGGTTCCATTCAAGAAAGAAGGAACATGTCCCGTCGATCACACGCGAAGAATTCAGCATGTTCGTCTACATTGTTCATCGAGTTCGTCGGATCGATTCGTCGCGCTCGGTGAGCTTCTATCCAATTCCTTTGTGCGACTTCAAAACATCATTCAAATTATCTCCTAGACATCATAGTTCCTCCTATTTTTATCGTTGGGCGCGTTGATGCTATCCGTCGCATAAATCATAGGTCATGGCCACATTTCCATCGTTTTTGTTCATCGTTTGATCTCCCCAGTAGAAGAAACATTTCATATGGCTGTAGCAATCCCGTAGCGGAGTTAGGTTACTTGTTTGGTTAATTGAGTTTTATTATAGATTTTTGTTTGTTTATCGGACTATTTATTAATATGTTATTTTCTTGTGTTCTCGATACGCGTAGGAGTGTGTGCTAGCTATTTCATAATTTGTGTGTCTCGTATATATATGATTGCTTGATTTATTTATTTTATCGATTATAGTTATTTGATATTTCTTTCATGGGGTATGTAGTCGTATGATTTTACTATGTACAAGTTTCGGCAAATTATTATTATGTGTGGTAGTTGATCACTGAACTTTTGTGTTGGTTTGATATTTTTTTATATGTTCATGACATGCCTAGGAGTCGCTCATAATTATTTCATAATTTTAGTTGTTAGATGTGACTGACTAGATTTATTGTAAGGATTTCTTTTACTTACCTATTATATATTTGTAAATTGTCTCATGTGATATTGTTGCATAGCATGTAGCGCTATCTTATGCATGTGTACAATTTTTGGCCATGCTTAAATTCTATAGGATTATTCTAGGCTTTGCTTTGTTCATTGAATCATTAATTACTTCATGTCTTGATTAATTTTAATTGTTGCTTAGAATTGGTATATCTTAGATATGGTTCACATGTTCATTTTCATCCATGTCACGTGTTGTTTTGTTGGTTTTAAATCATTGTCATGTCTATGATGGATGTTTGTACGTGTTGTTGCATAGTTCCTTTATGCTAGATGTCAAATAAAATGCCTTGTCATTTGGAAATGAGTGCATTATAGTTTGTTGCGTAGAATATAATCCCCAAGTTGTTCCTCTTCTTTCTAGATGTTTGTTATCCATGATTTCATGGTTGGTTGCTTTATGGCATAGTTAATATTTGTATTCCTATATAGAAATTATTCTTATGGCATATAACCTTGTTTATTACTTTTGATAATTGTTTGGTGTGTGTTTATTTATCTTAGTTCATTACTTCTTAGTAATTATCCATTTACTTACCTAGGCAGTAGTTATGCATGATGAATTGCTTGTCATATTTTTTTAGCACTTTCTCAAAGTCGTGTGTGTTCCATTGGATGATTTACATGTGTTATATGAGTGTTAGTTTGTACTTTATGATCAAACATATGGTTAGCCTTTGCTTGTTAGAGATACATGTTCCAGTGTATGATCTCATATGACTTAAGTTTGATGCTTCATCAATACCCCGCATGATGATGCGACTGCATAACTAGATTGTATAGCATGTATGTAGCAGTTCATGTATTAGATTATGCCTAGTGGTGTATCTATGTCTTTGCAACTATAGATTGTAATAAATAGAAGTGCAAGTCATTTTCACTCATTCTAGTATAGTACATTGCTTGATGTCATGATCTGGTTGTCTAACTTGCCTAAATGCTTAGTATGACATGTCCATGTGCTTATAGGACATAACTATGTCCATGTTCTTATATGAGATAACTAGTATGTAAGGTTGTGTGCTCTTGCCATTCTTGATGTTCATGTTAGTTGATATCAACTAAGTTATCTCATTGTTGTGAGTTGTATTCTATTAGCAATGTGAGTTGTACTCTATTAGTATCATATTTTGGCATCTCGTGTGATGATGATACATACTTATCATTATACATCTGTATCTAGTTGTTGTATTGTTGTATATTTAGATGTCGTACATGCAAGTGATATTTCCTGTCTTGTGATAGTTCATGTGTTTGCACATATGTTGCTCTTATATGTTTGACTTGTCTCACGTAGTATTATGAGTGCTTTATACTTGTTGTGATAGTTCATCTCATGTTTAGGATAGTTGTGCATCCTTTTGTTCCATGTGTTTTATAGTTTCCTGTTAATTCCTTTACAAATGAATTGGTTTGATATATAATAGACTTGATCCTATTTCTTTTAGTAATGTCTTATGGCTAGACCTAGATCAACTAAATCCATGTTGTTGAATGGTATTTGATTGCTTAACTAGTATGGTTTACAATGTTGGTTTGATGATCATATGGATTACTTGGTTTTGAATATAATAGATGATGTATATGTTTGGATGCTATTGATGACCATTATAAATATTTAGATTATGTCTAATTATTTATTTGTGGTTAACTTTTACCTTGAGCATGTCATGTTGTGATTGCGTAGTTAAATGCATAGGACAGTTCCTTTTTATGTGTGTTGATGCCATTGCTTTTGTTATATAGTTAGGTGTGATGTGTAGTGGGTACTACTAGTGGTTAGTACCATAGTTCGTATTAGAACATTAGTATTGTTGGCAAGCCTTGATTATACATCATCAAATAAACCCTGTCAATTCATTGAGTCCTCTACTTACATTCCAGTCATGTTATCTCCTTTTGGAATCTCCATCTGATCAATATCTTGCTATACATCCACCCTTAATTTGTTTTGGATGTTATTTGGATTACTTTTGTTTTAGTATTTGTTGTTTGTCTTTTGCTATTGTTACAACGAGTAGGGAGTGACGACGGTGTTGGACATGGAGAGAAACAAGTTACTGAAGAAGGACTCAACAACGAAGGCATGCCTCCTTCTTTGATCATACTTATCCTACGTTTACAAAATTGCATTGTGTTTTATGGTTACTATATGCATGCTATTTTAATTCTCGTAGCTAGTGTGTCGATTGACACATTACCCTGATCCACTTGTCGCCTATTCACTTGACACCCGAGTAGAATTATATAGTATTCTGGTAGAGTAGAAATGCTTAGCCATGCTTATTACCCTATAGGTGCTTTGTTGAATGTCCTTTTAGTCATTGACACTTGAAACTTATTTCTTGAGCTCGCTGAGCTAGGCAAGTTGGACTTGTTGACCTTCTTTATCCTCTTCTACTCTGGGTGAAACTTACTATCTGAATACTGGCGCGGGCGACAGCTGAGTCAAGGATTGAAGGAGCGATTGGCTACCCTTCACGAGTTGAAGGGGGCAATCAGTCGTCCGTTCCGCTTAAGGACTAATAAGTCTTGGATTTGAAGATTGTGATAATAGTACAACCACATGCTATATGGGCACTGGCTTGGTCAAGTAAGCTAGTCAGCCTTAGGTGTCGATGTTGCCGTACCGCAGATGGGATAGCTGCCCTGCGGGGAGTATCCTCGGCACAGATGGGAGGACTGGTTTGAGGACGTACTCTCAGTTCCGTGCGCCAGACCCGGTGGGCATGTCACATCTTTGGGGGATCTAGTCCAAAGACCTCATCACAATCTCCCTGCCGGTATACCAGATGGTGTACTATGCTAGCGACGGCTAGTGGCAAAAAGTCGGGATTGTGTTGTGTGGGTAAAGTGTACAACCTGTGCAGATTGTAAAACTATTCGAATAGCCGTGTCCACGGTCAAGGACAGCACATGAATCTTTCTCGACGTACATGACCTATCTTGGTTATTACCTCTTTACCCCTATTCTTGGAACCTAAGAAGAGTGTGAGTTGATCGAGGATCCTCACTTTGATGAAAGTTATTCTGGAGATAAAACACATTCTCATCAAAAACTGCTTTTATCCAACTGCTTATTTTGTCAAACAAAATTAGCTTTATGCAAATGAGACATACAATCTTCCTTTGAAGCCACATGTAGCTATTAGGTCCTTCCCCATGGGAGGCATGTTGAGTACGTAATGTACTCATGGCAATAATTTTGTTGACAACAGAGTTACATGGAGACGAAGATGATGACTACGACTACTATGGCGATCTGTAGAAGTGAGGTCACGTGGACTACATCGACTGCGCGTGGCTGAGATGGAGTCGCTACGCATTGTACTTTCCACTATTTTTCTGAATGTAATAAATGTCATGAGACATTTCGCTAGGTATGTCTTGTGACAATATGTATTACTTCTAATACTTTAATGTATTGTGCAATGATATCATTTCAGTGTGTTGTCAACAATGATCCTGGGGTTGACAAATATACACAAGAGGATCTAGAAGCTAATTCCGGGTTCTCACAGTGTGTTTCTCGAGATCCGATGAATTGTGGGTTTATGATCAAGATTATCTATGAACAATATTTGATTCTTCTCTGAAATCTTTTATGCATGATTTAAATATCTTTGCAAGTCTCTTTGAATTATTAGTTTGGTTTGGCCTACTAGATTGATCATTCTTGCAATGGGGGAAGTGCTTAGATTTGGGTTCAATCCCGCGGTGTCCTTTCCCAGTGACAGCAGGGGCAGCAAGGCACGTATTGTATTGTTGCCATCGAGGATAAAAAGATGGGGTTTATGTCATATTGCTTGAGTTTATCCCTCTACATCATGTCATCTTGCCTAGTGCATTACTCTATTCTTATGAACTTAATACTCTAGATGAATGCTGGATAGTGGTCGATTTGTGGAGTAATAGTAGTAGATGCAGAATCATTTTGGTCTACTTGTTGCGGACGTAAGGCCTATATACATGATCATGCCTAGATATTCTCATAACTATGTGCTTTTCTATAAATTGCTCGACAGTAATTTGTTCACCCACCATAGAATTTGCTATCTTGAGAGAAGCCACTAGTGAAACCTATGCCCCCCCGAGTCTATCTTCCATCGTATTATTTTCCTATCAACTTGCTATTTCTATTTTGAAATCTTTATTTTCCAATCTATACAACAAAAATACCAAAAATATTTATCGTATTATCTCTATTAGATCTCACTTTTATAAGTGACTGTGAAGGGATTGACTACCCCTTTATCGCATTGGTTGCGAGGTTCTTGTTTGTTTGTGCAGGTACGAGGGACTTGCATGTAGTCTCCTACTGGATTGATACCTTGGTTCACAAAAACTGAGGGAAATACTTACGCTACTTTGCTGCATCACCCTTTCCTCTTCAAGGGAAAACCAACGCATACTCAAGAGGTAGCAGTCGACCGTAGGGTGGCGAAGGCTCGCGCGGATCTTGCCAATGAGCACGGCCTGAAGTTGAAGCTCCTAGAGGCCAAAGCTGACGGCAGGACCACCGCCCTCAGGTCAAAGCTGGACAAGGCGGAGCAGCGCGAGAGGACCGCGGCGATAGCCCCAACCTCTGCCCAGGCCGACCTGACCTCCGCATGTGCTGAACTGCTCTCGCTTCAGCAGCAAGTTGAAGCTGTTGCGTCCCTCGCGCAGCTGAACAGGGAAGAGGCGTGTTGTCGGCAGACGTTGTAGCGTGAGCATGCTCCCATGCTCCAGGCTCTGAGGGTGAGGGCCAACCTGGCCCTGGGCGCCATCTACGAAGAGCGCTCCCCTCATCCCCACGCAGAAGACTACACCAGCCATCTCCATTTCTTTACCGAAGTTGTGACGCGCATGGAGGACCCGACCGCAAGGGCCTGCGAGCTTGTTGAGGAAAGGAGCCGAAGCCTCCTTGGGCGCGCGTTCTCCCGCATCGTCAGCCATCTCCAGGACCTCGACCCCAACTTCGACTTTGACGCCGCTATCGCCCTAGTGCCCGAGGCTATTCGGGATAACCTGGCGCGTTGGGTGGACGACAACTTGAACGCCCTGGTCAGGGCGTTCGCCTCTGAGGATGACGCGGTGGTGGTCGTGGTGGACGAAGACAGCACGGTCGACAATGGCGAAGGGGATGCCAGCAATAGCGTCAGTAGCGCGTATGAGAGCGACCAGGACGACGCTGCGAGCAACATGTCTAATTGAGCTTGCGTCCTTCACTTGATTTTGCACGCAAAAACTTGGGCACGGCCCCGTAGGGCGTAAGAGCATTTTGGAGGGGGGGATCGTGTATGTGAATTACCGTTCTATCCTTCTTGCTTTAGAGTCGAACCTGGAACGCGCTGTCACGAGCTCGCGAGCCCTTGGGTAGGGTCGTCGCTGTGACTTCTCTTGATTTCAGCTGGCCTTGAGTGGGTCGTGAGGTTTTTGGCGCGCCTTTCTCCTGAGGCAAGCGCCTAGGGGCTCGTGGGCCCTGGGCTTCCTGAGGATACTGCAGATCTGTCCGAGAGAGCCACGGCAGGAGTGCCCTGCATACCGCGACAGGATGTGTATGCGGCAATCTTGCAACCCGTATGCTCTTGCCCCGAGGGGGTCCTGCCGATGTCGCCCGGATATGCCTCGAGTGACCGGCCATCCGACTCCTGAGCCGGAGGGTCGGGGGCACGAGACCCGAAAACAGTGCTCCCAACCAAAATACGATAAAACCGGCACAGAACGAAGAAAACTCCCCCCATACTTGGCAACAAAAAAGGACTTCGAGTTCAATCCAAAATGGTGGCGAATCGGGTTACAGCAAAGCGAAGGAAATCGAAAGGCCGCGTCCAGCACCTAGCTATTCTTCTTGTCTTCCACCAACGCGGAGCTAAGTGCTTTCACTGGCTGTGAGCATAGTCATTGGGGGGGGCTAGTGTCGACAGCCAGCACAGAGCATGGTGCTTCCACTAGGACGTGGGCGGGAGCCCTCGAGGCCCGAGGGCGGCACTCCGGAGACTCCAGGGCGTGTATAGCCCCACTCATTATTACATGAGAGTGTCACGAGTGGAGACCTTCATAGGCGTGAGCCTTGCTTCATATCGCCAGATGAGGGCCCTACCGTGCGCCACCCCCGACCACCGTTGGGGCGTTTGGAAACCAGGATGAGGCCAAGGGGCAAAGGGGATGCTGGTGGCGCCCTCGGTGACCACGAGCCGTCTGCTGGTGGGGAGGGCTCGTCGGCACCTCCCCCGATAGAGGACCTACCTCCGTGCAGCGCCTTGCTCCGTGCGGCGTGGGGGAGGCCCCTGCTCCAGGACCCTCCTGCATAGCCCCCAGTGCGCCACCCCCATCGGGGGCGGTGCCACCACCCTGGGGTCTGTGGCCATGGCCTAGTTCACCTGCAGCTCATGGTTAGTGTAAACTTGCTCCTGAGATATTGGAT
The DNA here is from genome assembly GCA_034509565.1 of Triticum monococcum. NCBI lineage: Eukaryota > Viridiplantae > Streptophyta > Magnoliopsida > Poales > Poaceae > Triticum > Triticum monococcum. The sequence goes on along the minus strand of CM067845.1, from coordinate 85,649,366 downwards.
GCACCTCGCCGTCATCGTTGCCGAAGGGATCGGCGAAGCCTCCGGGCGACCCGTGGAAGGCCACGGTCTCGTGTGCTCCACCTTCCCATCCTGGTTCAGGGAATGAGTTGGGGTTTTCTCCTAGTGCGTACTCCAGGTTCATCATGTGGGGACGTAGGCGTCCTTAGTCGCCTTGCCAAGGTCATCGCCTAGATGCCTTGCTCCTTGAGCCACGAGCCAGGGCGCCTGGCCCTGGTGGCTGCTGGGTGGCATCCCGACGCACCCTTGGGCGGACCGCCAGCACTTGTCCCTCCTAGTGGTGGTGCTACCGAGGGAGGACGGCTTGCGCCAAGGCCCGAGTTGGTGTTGCCGGGTCCCCTCGGAGCCCCAGAGGGCGCGCGAGCTCGCCAGGGTCTTATGCATGCTTCCGCCACAAACTGAGGCATGGTCAAGGAGCAGAAGGGTGGTGTACCTCTGCAGGCAGCATCTAACAGCTCGGCGACACCCTCCAGCAGTGCATCGCGGCCGCTCTCCGCTAGCCTGCATCGTAGCAGCTCCCGCGCCATGATGAGCGCGACTCGCATGTTCGCCTGCTCCTGTCTGGTGTGCGATGCCGTTAGTGCAGCGTAGCCCAGAGATCGCGCGGCGGTATGCGTGCGCCACGGCGCGAGGGCGGAGGGCGCCGGTCCGCGCCGCCCGCATCCGGTGGTGTCCGGCGGCGTGCGGGCCGCCTAGAGTGCGGAGTTGAGGTCTTCTTGGGTGGTCGGCGGCGCTCGGGCAGGCCAGGAAGCCCATCGGTTGGTGTTGGCATGGGTCCTCGGATCGTCAGACATTGTAGCCACGGGCGATGGGAGGTTGACCAGTGGAAGAGAAAACTTCGGTGCACCCCCTACCTAGCGTGCCAAATGTCGGATTGCGGGTTCCGGCTAACCCTTGGGGTTCGAACTCTGGGGTGCGCAGAAGAACACTCTCTCCCTAGTTTGCTTCGCTCAACAATCGCGCGGCCTAGCTCGACGAACCCAAGGAACAAGAGACACAAGGGTTTATACTGGTTCAGGCCAGCTTGCAGTGTAATACCCTACTCCAGTGTGGTGTTGGTGGATTGCCTCGCGGGGTAAGGATGAACTAGTACAATGGAAAAACAACCTCAGGAGGAGAGGTGTTCTTGAGCTCAGTGAGCTGTGGATGTGACGATGGAATGGATCCAATCCGAGAGCCCCCCTATGGTGGTGGCTAGTCCTATTTATAGTGGCCTTCGGTCCTCCTCCCAAATGCAAGGAGGGAAGGGATCCCACAACGACCAGATTCGAAGGGGGGAAATGAAGGAAATATGCCCTAGAGGCAATAATAAAGTTATTATTTATTTCCTTATATCATGATAAATGTTTATTAGTCATGCTAGAATTGTATTAACCGGAAACATAATACATGTGTGAATACATAGACAAACTTAGTGTCACTAGTATGCCTCTACTTGACTAGCTCGTTAATCAAAGATGGTTATGTTTCCTAACCATGAACAAGGTGTTGTTATTTGATTAACGAGGTCACATCATTAGTTGAATGATCTGATTGACATGACCCATTTCATTAGCTTAGCACCCGATCGTTTAGTATGTTCCTATTGCTTTCTTCATGACTTATACATGTTCCTATGACTATGAGATTATGCAACTCCCGTTTCCCGGAGGAACACTTTGTGTGCTACCAAACGTCACAACGTAACTGGGTGATTGTAAAGGAGCTCTATAGGTGTCTCCAAAGGTAGGTGTTGGGTTGGCATATTTCGAGATTAGGATTTGTCACTCCGATTGTCGGAGAGGTATCTCTGGGCCCTCTCGGTAATGCACATCACATAAGCCATGCAAGCATTGCAACTAATGAGTTAGTTACGAGATGATGTATTACAGAACGAGTAAAGAGACTTGCCGGTAACGAGATTGAACTAGGTATTGGATACCGACGATCGAATCTCGGGCAAGTAACATACCGATGACAAAGGGAACAACGTATGTTGTTATGCGGTCTGACCGATAAAGATCTTCGTAGAATATGTAGGAGCCAATATGGGCATCCAGGTCCCGCTATTGGTTATTGACCGGAGATGTGTCTCAGTCATGTCTGCATTATTCTCGAACCGTAGGGTCCGCACGCTTAACGTTACGATGACAGTTATTATGAGTTTATGCATTTTGATGTACCGAAGTTAGTTCGGAGTCCCGGATGTGATCACGGACATGAAGAGGAGTCTCGAAATGGTTGAGACATAAAGATTCATATATTGGAAGCCTATATTTGGACATCGGAAGTGTTCCGGGTGAAATCGGGATTTTACCGGAGTACCGGGAGGTTACCGGAACCCCCCGGGAGCCATATGGGCCTTAATGGGCTTTAGTGGAAAGGAGAAAGGGGCAGCCCAAGGTGGCCGCGCGCCTCCCCCCTCCCCTAGTCCTATTAGGACAAGGATAGGTGGCCGGCCCCCCTCTCTCTCTTTCCCCCTCGGGGAATCCTATTCCAACTAGGATTGGGGGGGGGGGAGTCCTACTCCCGGTAGGAGTAGGACTCCTCCTGCGCCCTCCTCCTGGCTGGCCGCCCCCTACCCCTTGGCTCCTTTATATACAGAGGCAAGGGGGCACCCTAGACACACAAGTTGATCATTGAGATTGTTCCTTAGCCATGTGCGGTGCCCCCTGCCACCATATTCCACCTCGATCATATTGTAGTAGTGCTTAGGCGAAGCCCTACGATGGTAGAACATCAAGATCGTCACCACGCTGTCGTGCTGACAGAACTCCTCCCCGACGCTTTGCTGGATCGGAGCCCGGGGATCGTCATCGAGCTGTACGTGTGCTAAGAACTCGGAGGTGCCGGAGTAACGATGCTTGGATCGGTCGGATCGGGAAGACGTACGACTACTTCTTCTATGTTGCGTCAATGCTTCCGCTATTGATCTACAAGGGTACGTAGATTACACTCTCGCCTCTCGTTGTTATGCATCACCATGATCTTGCGTGTGCGTAGGAATTTTTTTGAAATTACTACGTTCCCAAACAGTGGCATCCGAGCCTAGGTTTTATGGTTTGATGTTATATGCACGAGTAGAACACAAGTGAGTTGTGGGCGATACAAGTCATACTGCCTACCAGCATGTCATACTTTGGTTCGGCGGCATTGTTGGACGAGACGACCCGGACCAACATTACGCGTACGCTTACGCGAGACCGGTTCCCCCGACGTGCTTTCCACACAGGTGGCTTGCGGGCGACTGTCTCTCCAACTTTAGTTGAACCGAGTGTGGCTACGCCCGGTCCTTGCGAAGGTTAAAACGGAGTCTATTTGACAAACTATCGTTGTGGTTTTGATGCGTAGGTGAGATTGGTTCTTGCTTAAGCCCGTAGCAGCCACGTAAAACTTGCAGCAACAAAGTAGAGGACGTCTAACTTGTTTTTGCAGGGCATGTTGTGACGTGATATGGTCAAGGCATGATGCTAAATTTATTGTATGAGATGATCATGTTTTGTAACCAAGTTATCGGCAACTGGCAGGAGCCATATGGTTGTCGCTTTATTGTATGCAATGCAATCACGATGTAATGCTTTACTTTATCACTAAGCGGTAGCGATAGTCATGGAAGCATAAGATTGGCGAGACGACAACGATGCTACAATGGAGATCAAGGTGTCGCGCCGGTGACGATGGTGATCATGACGGTGCTTCGGAGATGGAGATCACAAGCACAAGATGATGATGGCCATATCATATCACTTATATTGACTGCATGTGATGTTTATCTTTTTATGCATCTTATCTTGCTTTGATTGACGGTAGCATTATAAGATGATCTCTCACTAAATTATCAAGAAGTGTTCTCCCTGAGTATGCACCGTTGCCAAAGTTCGTCGTGCCCAGACACCATGTGATGATCGGGTGTGATAAGCTCTACGTCCATCTACAACGGGTGCAAGCCAGTTTTTGCACACGCAGAATACTGAGGTTAAACTTGACGAGCCTAGCATATGCAGATATGGCCTCGGAACACGGAGACCGAAAGGTCGAGCGTGAATCATATAGTAGATATGATCAACATAACGATGTTCACCATTGAAAACTACTCCATCTCACGTGATGATCGGTTATGGTTTAGTTGATTTGGATCACGTGATCACTTAGAGGATTAGAGGGATGTCTATCTAAGTGGGAGTTCTTAAGTAATTTGATTAATTGAACTTAAACTTATCATGAACTTAGTACCTGATAGTATCTTGCTTGTTTATGTTTGATTGTAGATAGATGGCTCGTGCTGTTGTTTCATTGAATTTTAATGCGTTCCTTGAGAAAGCGAAGTTGAAAGATGATGGTAGCAATTACACGGACTAGGTCCGTAACTTGAGGATTATCCTCATTGCTGCTCAGAAGAATTACGTCCTGGAAGCACCGCTGGGTGCCAGGCCTGCTGCTGGAGCAACACCAGATGTTATGAATGTCTGGCAGAGCAAAGCTGATGACTACTCGATAGTTCAGTGTGCCATGCTTTACGGCTTAGAATTGGGACTTCAACGACGTTTTGAACGTCATGGAGCATATGAGATGTTCCAGGAGTTGAAGTTAATATTTCGAGCAAATGCCCGGATTGAGAGATATGAAGTCTCCAATAAGTTCTATAGCTGCAAGATGGAGGAGAACAGTTCTGTCAGTGAGCATATACTCAAAATGTCTGGGTATAATAATCACTTGATTCAGATGGGAGTTAATCTTCCAGATGATTGCGTCATTGACAGAATTCTCCAATCACTGCCACCAAGCTACAAGAGCTTCGTGATGAACTATAATATGCAAGGGATGAACAAGACTATTCCCGAGCTCTTCGCAATGCTAAAAGCTGCGGAGGTAGAAATCAAAAAGGAGCATCAAGTGTTGATGGTCCGTAAGACCACTAGTTTCAAGAAAAAGGGCAAAGGGAAGAAGAAGGGGAACTTCAAGAAGAACGGCAAGCAAGTTGCTGCTCAAGAGAAGAAACCCAAGTCTGGACCTAAGCCTGAAACTGAGTGCTTCTACTTCAAGCAGACTGGTCACTGGAAGCGGAACTGCCCCAAGTATTTGGCGGATAAGAAGGATGGCAAGGTGAACAAAGGTATATGTGATATACATGTTATTGATGTGTACCTTACTAGAGCTCGCAGTAGCACCTGGGTATTTGATACTGGTTTTGTTGCTAATATTTGCAACTCAAAACAGGGACTACGGGTTAAGCGAACACTGGCGAAGGACGAGGTGACGATGCGCGTGGGAAACGGTTCCAAAGTCGATGTGACCGCGGTCGGCACGCTACCTCTACATCTACCTTCGGGATTAATATTAGACCTAAATAATTGTTATTTGGTGCCAGCGTTAAGCATGAACATTATACCTGGATCTTGTTTGATGCGAGACGGTTATTCATTTAAATCAGAGAATAATGGTTGTTCTATTTATATGAGTAATATCTTTTATGGTCATGCACCTTTGAAGAGTGGTCTATTTTTGATGAATCTCGATAGTAGTAACACACATATTCATAATGTTGAAGCCAAAAGATGCAGAGTTGATAATGATAGTGCAACTTATTTGTGGCACTGTCGTTTAGGTCATATCGGCGTAAAGCGCATGAAGAAACTCCATACTGATGGACCTTTGGAACCATTTGATTATGAATCACTTGGTACTTGCGAACCGTGCCTCATGGGCAAGATGACTAAAACACCGTTCTTCGGTACTATGGAGAGAGCAACAAATTTATTGGAAATCATACATACCGATGTATGTGGTCCGATGAATATTGAGGCTCGTGGCGGATATCGTTATTTTCTCAATTTCACAGATGATTTAAGCAGATATGGGTATATCTACTTAATGAAACATAAGTCTGAAACATTTGAAAAGTTCAAAGAATTTCAGAGTGATGTTGAAAATCATCGTAACAAGAAATTAAAGTTTCTACGATCTGATCGTGGAGGAGAATATTTGAGTTATGAGTTTGGTGTACATTTGAAAAATTGTGGAATAGTTTCGCAACTCACGCCACCCGGAACACCACAGTGTAATGGTGTGTCCGAACGTCGTAATCGTACTTTACTAGATATGGTGTGATCTATGATGTCTCTTACTGATTTACCGCTATCGTTTTGGGGTTATGCTTTAGAGATGGCCGCATTCACGTTAAATAGGGCACCATCAAAATCCGTTGAGATGACGCCTTATGAACTATGGTTTGGCAAGAAACTAAAGTTGTCGTTTCTTAAAGTTTGGGGCTGCGATGCTTACGTGAAAAAGCTTCAACCTGATAAGCTCGAACCCAAATCGGAGAAATGTGTCTTCATAGGATACCCAAAGGAGACTGTTGGGTACACCTTCTATCACAGATCCGAAGGCAATACATTCGTTGCTAAGAATGGATCATTTCTAGAGAAGGAGTTTCTCTCGAAAGAAGTGAGTGAGAGGAAAGTAGAACTTGACGAGGTAACTGTACCTGCTCCCTTATTGGAAAGAAGTACATCACAGAAAACTGTTTCTGCGACACCTATACCAATTAGTGAGGAAGCTAATGATGATGATCATGAAACTTCAGGACAAGATACTACTGAACCTCATAGATCAACCAGAGTGAGATCCGCACCAGAGTGGTACGGTAATCCTGTTCTGGAAATCATGCTGCTAGATCATGATGAACCTACGAACTATGAAGAAGCGATGGTGAGCCCAGATTCCGCAAAGTGGCTTGAAGCCATGAAATCTGAGATGGGATCCATGTATGAGAACAAAGTATGGACTTTGGTTGACTTGACCGATGATCGGTAAGCAATTGAGAATAAATGGATCTTCAAGAAGAAGACTGACGCTGACGGTAATGTTACTGTCTATAAAGCTCGACTTGTAGCAAAAGGTTTTCGACAAGTTCAAGGGGTTGACTACGATGAGACCTTCTCACCCGTAGCGATGCTTAAGTCTGTCCGAATCATGTTAGCAATTGCCGCATTTTATGATTATGAAATTTGGTAGATGGATGTCAAAACTGCATTCCTGAATGGATTTCTGGAAGAAGAGTTGTATATGATGCAACCGGAAGGTTTTGTCGATCCACAGGGAGCTAACAAAGTGTGCAAGCTCCAGCGATCCATTTATGGACTGGTGCAAGCCTCTCGGACTTGGAATAAATGCTTTGATAGTGTGATCAAAGCATTTGGTTTTATACAGACTTTCGGAGAAGCCTGTATTTACAAGAAAGTGAGTGGGAGCTCTGTAGCATTTCTGATATTATATGTGGATGACATATTGCTGATTGGAAATGATATAGAATTTCTGGATAGCATAAAGGGATACTTGAATAAGAGTTTTTCAATGAAAGACCTCGGTGAAGCTGCTTACATATTAGGCATAAAGATCTATAGAGATAGATCAAGACACTTAATTGGACTTTCACAAAGCACATACCTTGACAAGATTTTGAAGAAGTTCAAAATGGATCAAGCAAAGAAAGGGTTCTTGCCTGTGTTACAAGGTGTGAAGTTGAGTCAGACTCAATGCCCGACCACTGCAGAAGATAGAGAGAAAATGAAAGATGTTCCCTATGCTTCAGCCATAGGCTCTATCATGTATGCAATGCTGTGTACCAGACCTGATATGTGCCTTGCTATAAGTTTAGCAGGGAGGTACCAAAGTAATCCAGGAGTGGATCACTGGACAGCGGTGAAGAACATCCTGAAATACCTGAAAAGGACTAAGGATATGTTTCTTGTATATGGAGGTGACAAAGAGCACACCGTAAAAGGTTACGTTGATGCAAGCTTTGACACTGATCCGGATGATTCTAAATCGCAAACCGGATACGTGTATACATTAAACGGTGGAGCTGTCAGTTGGTGCAGTTCTAAACAAAGCGTTGTAGCGGGATCTACATGTGAAGCGGAATACATAGCTGCTTCAGAAGCAGCAAACGAAGGAGTCTGGATGAAGGAGTTCATATCCGATCTAGGTGTCATACCTAGTGCATCGGGTCCAATGAAAATCTTTGGTGACAATACTGGTGCAATTGCCTTGGCAAAGGAATCCAGATTTCACAAGAGGACCAAGCACATCAAGAGATGCTTCAATTCCATCCGGGATCTAGTCCAGGTGGGAGACATAGAGATTTGCAAGATACATACGGATCTGAATGTTGCAGACCCGTTGACTAAGCCTCTTCCACGAGCAAAACATGATCAGCACCAAGGCTCCATGGGTGTTAGAATCATTACTGTGTAATCTAGATTATTGACTCTAGTGCAAGTGGGAGACTGAAGGAAATATGCCCAAGAGGCAATAATAAAGTTATTATTTATTTCCTTATATCATGATAAATGTTTATTATTCATGCTAGAATTGTATTAACTGGAAACATAATACATGTGTGAATACATAGACAAACTTAGTGTCACTAGTATGCCTCTACTTGACTGGCTCGTTAATCAAAGATGGTTATGTTTCCTAACCATGAACAAGGTGTTGTTATTTGATTAACGAGGTCACATCATTAGTTGAATGATCTGATTGACATGACCCATTTCATTAGCTTAGCACCCGATCATTTAGTATGTTGCTATTGCTTTCTTCATGACTTATACATGTTCCTCTAACTATGAGATTATGCAACTCCCGTTTCCTGGAGGAACACTTTGTGTGCTACCAAACGTCACAACGTAACTGGGTGATTATAAAGGAGCTCTACAGGTGTCTCCAAAGGTAGGTGTTGGGTTGGCGTATTTCGAGATTAGGATTTGTCACTCCGATTGTCGGAGAGGTATCTCTGGGCCCTCTCAGTAATGCACATCACATAAGCCTTGCAAGCATTGCAACTAATGAGTTAGTTACGATATGATGTATTACAGAACGAGTAAAGAGACTTGCCGGTAATGAGATTGAACTAGGTATTGGATACCGACGATCGAATCTCGGGCAAGTAACATACCGATGACAAAGGGAACAACGTATGTTGTTATGCGGTCTGACCGATAAAGATCTTCGTAGAATATGTAGGAGCCAATATGTGCATCCAGGTCCCTCTATTGGTTATTGACCGGAGATGTGTCTTAGTCATGTCTGCATTATTCTCGAACCGTAGGGTCCGCACGCTTAACGTTACGATGATAGTTATTATGAGTTTATGCATTTTTATGTACCGAAGTTAGTTCGGAGTCCCGGATGTGATCACGGACATGACGAGGAGTCTCGAAATGGTTGAGACATAAAGATTGATATATTGGAAGCCTATATTTGGACATCGGAAGTGTTCCGGGTGAAATCGCGATTTTACCGGAGTACCGGGAGGTTACCGGAACCCCCCGGGAGCCATATGGGCCTTAATGGGCGTTAGTGGAAAGGAGAAAGGGGCAGCCCAAGGTGGCCGCGTGCCTCCCCCTCCCCTAGTCCTATTAGGACAAGGAGAGGTGGACGGCCCCCCACTCTCTCTTTCCACCTCGGGGAATCCTATTCCAACTAGGATTGGGGGGGGAGTCCTACTCCCCGTAGGAGTAGGACTCCTCCTGCGCCCTCCTCCTGGCCGGCCGCCCCCTCCCCCTTGGCTCCTTTATATACAGAGGCAAGGGGGCACCCTAGACACACAAGTTGATCATTGAGATCGTTCCTTAGCCATGTGCGGTGCCCCCTGCCACCATATTCCACCTCGATCATATTGTAGTAGTTCTTAGGCGAAGCCCTACGACGGTAGAACATCAAGATTGTCACCACGCCATCGTGCTGACGGAACTCCTCCCCGACACTTTGCTGGATCGGAGCCCGGGGATCGTCATCGAGCTGTACGTGTGCTAAGAACTCGGAGGTGTCGGAGTAACGGTGCTTGGATCGGTCGGATTGGGAAGACGTACGACTACTTCCTCTATGTTGCTTCAACGCTTCCGCTGTTGATCTACAAGGGTACGTAGATTACACTCTCCCCTCTCGTTGCTATGCATCACCATGATCTTGCGTGTGCGTAGGATTTTTTTGAAATTACTACGTTCCCCAACAGGAAACTAGTACAAGCTATCCTGACAAAAGGTGGTCTTCGCCTGCCAAAGGCTCTGGTTGTGACGCTGATGTGGGCTCCATGGTGACCTCCGTCCTGCCGGTCTTGGTCTCATTGCACTGATATGGAAACCTTTTCTTGATGCCTCAGGACTCCTCGCCTGCGCCTGCCTCTTTAGCACGAAATAGGAAACTGGCACACTACGCCTGCTGGCGCCCAGCGAGCCTTGGTCATGATGGCTCACATCACATGAACCTCGTTAGGTGCCCCTCACATAGAGATCTCCACTCCTCAGGAGCCAGCCTAGTGAGGCTGCCCCTAGGGAGGTCTTGGCATCGTCCGCCTTGTGAGGCTTGGCCCCTCGCGAGGGTCTTGAGATGCTGCTGTTGAAGATGGGCCATACCAGGCCATTGGTGGAGCCACGCTCAAGCCCGCAGGCAGGCAAGTTTGGGCACCCCCAGGCCCAGATCACCGAGAAGGACAGAAGCAAGACCACTTTAGGATTCGACCCAACTACTACATAGTTGGCCCGAAACTCGGGGGCTACACCCAGTGGGCGCACTAACGCGCCCCCACTAAAAGGGCACACAAGAACCTCACCTTCGGCAACGCGGAGAGCCTCCTCCTGGGCGGCAAGCCGTGCCTTGAGCTTTCGGTGCTTATCCAGGAGTCGGTTGAAGACGCTGACCTGGTAGGCATCCAGTTGCTGCAAGGAACAACAATCAGCACGAGCCAAACATTTAAGATTCGACCCAACTATTACGTAGGTGGCCTGAATCTTGGGGGCTACACCCAGTGCATGCGCTAGCGCGCCCCCACTAACTAGTCGAAGAAGAAAAGCAGAAGATGAAAGGGAAAGCTTACCATCACGGTGCGTTCCAGCTCGAGCGCCCACTCCGTCTCGGGCTGCGCGAAGGCATGGACCCTCTCCACGTGCCTGCGAAGGCGCTGGCTCACGGCGGCCATCGCCGCTGTCTCCTGCGTCGGGGGCCCAAGGAAGACCTCGCTAGACCCATCCCCAGCCGGCTGCGACCTGGCGGCCTGACGGCTCCCTCACCACATCACCAGGTGTAGGATCGAAAGTATGTCTAGAGGGGGGGTGATTAGACTACTTGTCCAAATAAAAACTTAACCTTTTCCCAATTTTAGTTCTTGGCAGATTTTAGCTATTTTAGGACAAGTCAAGCAACCATCACACAATTCAAGCAAGCATGCAAAGAGTATATTGGCAGCGGAAAGTAAAGCATGCAACTTGAAAGAATGTAAAGGGAAGGGTTTGGAGAATTCAAACGCAATTGGAGACACGGATGTTTTTCCCGTGGTTCGGATAGGTGGTGCTATCCTACATCCACGTTGATGGAGACTTCAACCCACGAAGGGTAACGGTTGCGCGAGTCCACGAAGGGCTCCACCCACGAAGGGTCCACGAAGAAGCAACCTTGTCTATCCCACCATGGCCATCGCCCACGAAGGACTTGCCTCACTAGTGGTAGATCTTCATGAAGTAGGCGATCTCCTTGCCCTTACAAACTCCTTGGTTCAACTCCACAATCTTGTTGGAGGCTCCCAAGTGACACCTAGCCAATCTAGGAGACACCACTCTCCAAGAAGTAACAAATGGTGTGTTGATGATGAACTCCTTGCTCTTGTGCTTCAAATGATAGTTTCCCCAACACTCAACTCTCTCTCATAGGATTTGGATCTGGTGGAAAGAAGATTTGAATGGAAAGCAACTTGGGGAAGGCTAGAGATCAAGATTCATATGGTAGGAATGGAATATCTTGGTCTCAACACATGAGAAGGTGGTTCTCTCTCAGAACATATGAGTTGGAAGTGTAGATGTGTTCTAATGGCTCTCTCCACGAGTGAAAAGGAGGTGGAGGGGTATATATAGCCTCCACACAAAATCCAACTGTTATACACAATTTACCAATCTCGGTGGGACCAAATCAACAAACTCGGTCAGACCAGAATAGTAAACCTAGTGACCGTTAGAGATTTTCGGTGGGACTGACATGCAACTCGGTAGGACCGATTTTGCTAGGGTTTGGGCATAACGTAATCTCGGTGAGACCGATTACACAAACCCGGTGAGACCAATTTTGGTAATAATCTAACCAGAGAGTTGGTGAGGTAAACTCGGTGGGACCGATTTGCTCTTTCGGAGAGACCGAAAAGTTACAAAAAGGAAACACTGAATTTACATAGCAATCTCGATGGGACCGATCCGCTCTTTCGGTGGGACCAAAAAGTTACGAAAGGGAAATAGAGAGTTTGCAATCCCATCTCGGTGAGACCGAGATCCCTATCGGTAGAACCGATTTGCTAGGGTTTGGCAATGGCTATGACAAGTGAAACTCGGTGACGCCAGGTTGAAAGAATCGATAGGGCCGAGTTTGGCTTAGGGTTTAGGTCAAATGTGGATATGGGAAAGTAGTTGAGGGTTTTGGAGCATATCACTAAGCACATGAAGCAAGAGGCTCATTAAGCAACACCTCACCCCTCCTTGATAGTATTGGCTTTTCCTAAAGACTCAATGTGATCTTGGATCACTAAAATATAAAATGAAGAGTCTTGAGCTTTTGAGCTTGAGCCAATCCTTTGTCCTTAGCATTTTGAGGGTTACACTTTCACCATCCATGCCATGCCAATCATTGAGGTTTCCCGAAATAATCATCTTGGAATAGCATTAGCTCAATGATCTATATGTTGTTATGAATTACCAAAACCACCTAGGGATAGTTGCACTTTCAATCTCCCCCTTTTTGGTAATTGATGACAACATATAGATCAAAGCTTTGACAAATGATAATAAGCACGAAATATATCGTCGCCTTGAGAAGTATGTGATAAGTAAGAGCTCCCCCTAAATTTGTGCATATTTAAGATTTGCTTTGGACTGCAAATGCACAAAGAGTTAGAGTCATGGGTTACTCTTCCATGTCACATACATCTTGGTGGAGCGCTTAAAATGATAAGAATGAAATACATGCACTCATCACCAAGAAAAGTGAATGATCACATAAGATAGATAAGATAATAGCATTCACCAAGCATTAAGTGTAGCTTATGATCAAACACATGATCATCAATGTCTCACAAATAACGGCATAGTATCTCAAGCACTCAAAAGCAAACAAAGTTCGAAGAACCACCAAATAAAGCAGGAGAGAATAAAAGCAACACACACTCTCTCTCAAAGCCTATGATCTATACATTTTTCTCCCCCTTTGGCAACAAGTTACCAAAAAGTTCCTAGAAAATGCATAGTGCTAGATCGACTCTCAGGCTTGATCTTCTAGTGGTGGTGGAGTCCGGAGCACTCCAAGGACGAAGCCTTCTGTAGACGTGGTTGGAGTTGAGGCTGAAGTAGATGCTGGAGATGGTGGAACTGAAGCTGTAGCTGGTGCAGAAGTGGTGGCTCTGGTGTCAGCAATTGGCACTGCATGTGATCTCTGAGCTCTTGGCACTCTGGCAAATGCATCAGTTGTAGTCTTGCCTCTCCTCTCCTGCATGCCATCCTGAAGTTGTTCCACTGCAGACTGAATCTTTGTTACTTTGACATCCAAGTCATAGAACTTATGTTCCATGATCCTCTCTAAGCTCTGCTGATTTTGAGTGAGGGTGGCCAGTCCTTGCTCAATCCTCAGTGTGGATGCAATCAAGTAACCAAGCTGCTCTTGTTTGGTTTTCAAGAAATACTCAGATGCCTCCTCTTGAGTTGGCATCTTGGCAGCTTTCTCCTTCCTTGCCTGCTCCTTCTTTGCTTGTGCTTGAACTGATGATGGTTCATTCTCATTCATGACAACTTCATTGTCCTCAAAATCTGGATGGATGGGCAGGTGTTCCTTGTCCAACAAGTATGTGCCTGTGCCCATCTTTGAGTTGATTAGCTCATGAATTTGTGGGGCATATCCACAGCTCCTCTTCTGATCAGCTGCTGTCCTCTTAATGGTCTCTACCATGAGGCTCATCACCTTCAACTTCTGTGGCACATCAAATATATGAAGAAAGTTGATTGCATGGCCTTTGATCATCTTGTGATCACCTGACTTGGGCAACAGAGTGTGCCTCAAAATCCAATTAATAGTTGGCAATCCTGACAGAAGATAATGCACTGAGCCAAACTTGAAAGTTTCAAGAGCTTCATTTGGGATCTCCTTGTACATGTTCGACATAGAGTTGTGGTCCATCTTCTTGTTGGCATATACATCCAAGTCATCTTCATGCTCCTCTGGGGCATTGATCAACTTTGCCCATTCCTCAACAGTAGATTGGTACCTCGTACCTTCAGACATCCATGTGATCCTTCCATCTGGGTAGAAGTGTGTTGTGGAGTAGAATTGCATAATGAGCTCCTCGTTCCACTTTGTGAGCTTCTGCCCAACAAAGTCTGCTACTCCACAAGCATTGAAGCTGTCATACACTCCAGGGTAGTGTTCTTCATTTTCCTTGATGTACTCCCAATTGACCCATCTCATGTCACAAACTATGGGCTTCTTGTCCAACAAAACTGTCTCATAGAAGTCCTGCTGTTCCTTAGTGTGGAACCTATAATCAACAGCAGTTCTTCTCCTTGAAGCATATGGATCTGCTTCTCTCCACTTCCTCAGCCCTGAGTCTCTTATGAGCTTCATGTCCTCAGCCACAGGATGAGCATCATTGTGGTCTAGGATCTTGGGCTTGAGCTTTCTCAGAACATGCTCTTCATCATCTTCTTCAGTAGCTTCAGGCACTGGGGCCTTGTTCTTCTCAGTTGCAGGTATGCTCCTCGTATTTCTCTTTGGGGCAGACTTAGGCTTGGAGGCAGCTTTGGGTGCTTCTTTGGGCTTGGATGCAGCAGCCTCTGTCCTGATAGCATCACCCATAAGCTTAGGTGCCTTAGGTGCTGGTGCAACAACCTCTTCTTCTTCCTCTTCTTCCATGATGGAAGCCTTTACAAGCACTCTGGCTACGGTCTTCTTGACCCTTTCCTTCCTTTTCTTTCCTTCAGCAGCAACTGGCTCTATGGTTGCAGGCTTTTCAGGAATCTGAGTTGAAGCTCTGGCCTTTGGCATAGGTTGCCTACCTGCTGGCCTTTTGATTTTAAGCCTGGCTTTGTGCCTTGAGCTGAGCCATATTCCTTCTTGAGCACAACTCTCTTTGATGTGGCTTCCTCTTCCTCTGCCACATAATCTTCATCCTTAGAATCTGAAGTTCTCTTCTTCCTCTGTCTGGTGGCAGCTTTTGGCAAGTTGCTTGGGGTACTTATGCTGCCATCATCTGAAGAGCTGGAGGGACTAGTGCCCTCACTCATGAGCACCTGCTCTTCTGATCTGTTCTGGCTGTCACTCTGATCAGACATGATGTAAAAGCTGACTGCTGACCCTGTGAAGAGTTTATAGATGAGGTAGAGTGGATGAGCATCACAAAATGCAGAGATTTTTGCAAAAGAATGATTCAAAAACTTAGTTTTAGTTTCCCACTGAAATCATCTCGGATCTACCGATTTTTAAACTCGGTGATACCGAAGCAGTTTTGGAACCTAAACTAGTGAACTCGGTCAGACCAAGTCACAGTTCGGTGGCACCGAGACTGCTAGGGTTTCACAAAGTTCCAAAATCGGTCACACCGATAAGTAATTCTCGGTCAGACCGAGTTTCACTTGTGCAATGGCATAAGCCAAATTGGTGGGACCGGGTTTTTTCAACTCGGTGGGTCCGAGATGGTTTCGGCGGAAACTTAACCCTAAAATTTTCGAATCAAAACTAATCTACGAACACATTGACTGGATAGGAGTGTTTCAATTGTGGCAAGAATCATTAAGAACATAGTGTGCTAGGAATCAGATTGGGGATAGCACAAAGATCGAGTCCATACCCTAGTTCGGCGGAGACTCGCTACGGCGGTAATGGCGGGGTTGAATTCTGTTGACGGCGATGGAGACCAGCGACTGGAGGCGGCTGGCGGCGAGGAGACGATCCGGAGACCACGTTGGCAGAGCGAGCTATCGCGCGGGCGAAGGGGTTCGGAGAAATTTCCAAATTTTTGCCCGTGACTATATATAGTCCGACCCTGTCGATGTGACCGAGTGGAACAACTCGGTGGCACCGAGATGCAAAACTGTATATAGTTGTTGCAACTCGGTGTGACCGAATGGTTCAAATAGGTTGCACCGAGATCGAAAATTCAGATCAACTTAATGATCTTGGTAGGACCGAAAGTAGGATATCGGTCAGACCGAGAATCATAAAGTGGTTTTGGAAGTTTAAGTCTATGACGAATCGGGGACTCCGAGTGCTCCTCACACAGAGTGGTTCGAATCTGACTTGATCAAATTTTGTGATGTAGCATGAATAGAGTTTGAGACGAGAAAAGCATAGATAGCTAGAGGAGGTTCTTAGGCATTCTTGTCCATCCACTTGGCAAAAGGAAATAAAACCAAACAATCAAAACAACAAGTGGATGTCCTCGAATGAGTAAAATATGCAACCAACATGCTCACACAATAAGATGGCAATTGAAATATGTGACAAAGCATGCACAACCAATTCTAGCATCTATCAAGCAATTTGCGATGACTAGGTCATCTATATATGAGTATATTGACTTAGGAGTCAAGTGAGAACACTTGATCATAGGTCATACTCATCGTTTAAGCTCAAGTGGGGTTACCACTTTTACATAAAGCATTGTTGTGTCCACATCTTTAGAGTTGCTTTAGCTCAAGTCTTAGAGTAAAGCTCCCCCTAGATGTGATATCCCTCCTAAGAGGGATGAACTAACCTTGGATTTTGTCGATGATGACTTCATGTAGATGTTGAAGATGTGGATGCTCAATGTTGATGTAGATCACTTGGAGCTATCCATTTGAGTGAATTGCACTTTCAATACCTACATGGGTTAGTCCCACAAGGAACAAACAAGGATATCCATAGACATAGAGTGATGCACACACAAGATGATGTCCATGAAAACTTTTAGGTTACCTTGTCCCTTGTCTTACCAACAAGAGGGTTTGTGACTCCTTGAACTAGTGCAAGATGTGGAAGTTGATTGCACTTGTTCTTGCCTAAATGATAAGAGTGAAGTATGTTGGCGGAGTCACCCTCAAGAACTCTTTAGTTCTTCTTCTTTTGGATCCACACCATCTTGATGGGAATCCTTGGAGTTGTAGTCGTACTTGATGAAGTGGAACTTGAAGTGGTCTTGGGAATCCACTTGACTAAGGTCTTAGGAGCTTCTTCAAATGCATCAATTTCCTCTTGAAGCTTGTCCTTGCCTTTTTGCTTGTAGTCTTGTGGTGGAAGATCATCTTGAGCTTGTCTCCCCTTGAAGGAGGTATCATACTTCTCTTGTTGAGGAACAAACTTTGTCTTGGGGTATTGATCTTCTTCCCACTCAACTCCATTGGCATTGAACTTTCGTTCAAAACCAACACCTTGATTCTTCCGGTGCATTCCTTGCTTGCGCACAATTTCCTCGAATTGCTTACTCCCGGCAAGGATTTTGTACACTCCTTTCTCTATAATTCCCTTCAATAAGCTATTTTCTTGCTCAAGTGTAACTTGGCTAAGAGAATCATTAGCGGAATCAAGAGAACTACTAGAAGCAACAATATTGGATTTAGCATGATCATTGTTACTACTAGAGGAAGAATCTTTCTTGTTCTTGTTACTAGACTTGACTTGAGGCATGTAAGTGGATAAGAGTAAACGCTTGGCAATATAAGAAGAACTTTTCTTGCAGAGATCATCATTGATTTCCTTTAAAAACTCATGCTCTTGCTCAAGATTGAGCTTTTCAAAGCGTAACTTCTCATGAGCTCTTAAAAGTTCTCGATGATCTTCGAAGATAGTTTCATGAGCTAACTTAAGAGTGTTTAGTTCTTTAGTTAGAGCCTCAACCTTCTCCTTATCATTGTCATTCGTTTGATTAGCATGATTAATTGACGTTTCATCATAGTATTCATCACTAGAGTTGTCAACAAGTAAATCATCATCACCTAACAAGTCATCTTCATCACTATTAAAATCAACATACTCGGGGTGTGTTACCTTAGGACCTTTGGCCATGAAGCATCTTCCAATTCCTTCATTTGGTGAGTCAAATATGTTGTAGGAGTTGGTTGACACAAGTGCTAGACCGGCAACACCTTCATCTTGAGTATATTCGGAATCAGAGTGATAACTTCTCTCGGAGTGGTTGTCGGAGTCGGAGCCGGATACCCATTCACCAACATGAGCTTGATGTCTTCGTTTTGTGTAGCTCCTTGATGATTTTTCCTTCCTTTCCGAATCCTTGCTTCTCCGTGAGTATCTTCGTTCATAATGATCATCTCTACTCCTTCTCTCTCTTGGTGGTGATTCTTCTCTTTTGCTTCTTCTTTTTGGAGAGTCTTCTCTTCTCTTGTAGGGAGCCATACACTCATTGGAATAGTGTCCGGGTCTTCCACAATTGTGGTAGTTTCGCTCTCGACTAGAAAATCTTTTGTCATTGTAGGACCTTGACTTGGAGCTTCTATCTTTGCTTCTACTCTTGTAGAACTTGTTGAAGTTCTTCACCATTAAGCTCAATTCTTCATTGAAGTTTTGTTTCTCACTTGATGATGTCGGGGCTTCACATGAGGCTTTGTAGGCACCACTTGATTTGTTGTGAAGTTCCTCTTTATCCTTAAGTGACATCTCATGAGCAACAATTCTTCCAATTACCTCCGTTGGCTTGAGATCTTTGTAATTGGGCATCATTTGGATCAATGTGCACACGGTGTCATATTTTCCATCCAAGGCTCTTAGAATCTTCTTGATGATGAATCTATCGGTCATCTCTTCACTTCCTAAGCCGGCAATCTCATTTGTGATGAGAGCAAGCCTAGAGTACATTTCAGCGACACCTTCACCATCCTTCATTTTGAACTTGTCAAGTTGACTTTGAAGCACATCCAATTTGGATTCCTTGACGGAGTCGGTACCTTCGTGCATATCAATCAAAGTGTCCCAAATTTCCTTTGCATTCTCAAGACGGCTGATTTTGTTGAATTTTTCGGGGCACAATCCGTTGAAGAGAATATCACAAGCTTGAGCATTGTATTGCAACATCTTCAACTCATCCACCGTAGCTTCACGGTTTGGTTCTCTCCCATCAAAGAGGTCACCTTGCAAACCAACACACACAATAGCCCAAACGGCGGGGTTATGTCCAAGAATATGCATTTTCATTTTATGCTTCCAACTAGCAAAATTAGTACCATCAAAGTAAGGACCTCTACGGCGATAATTTCCCTCGCTAGATGCCATACTCTCCTAGGTTGTGAAACCAAGGCTATGACCACCAAAAGCTATGGAAATCAAAGCAAATGGAGACCAAAGCTCTGATACCACTTGTAGGATCGAAAGTATGTCTAGAGGGGGGTGATTAGACTACTTGACCAAATAAAAACTTAACCTTTTCCCAATTTTAGTTCTTGGCAGATTTTAGCTATTTTAGGACAAGTCAAGCAATCATCACACAATTCAAGCAAGCATGCAAAGAGTATATTGGCAGCGGAAAGTAAAGCATGCAACTTTCAAGAATGTAAAGGGAAGGGTTTGGAGAATTCAAACGCAATTGGAGACACGGATGTTTTTCCCGTGGTTCGGATAGGTGGTGCTATCCCACATCCACGTTGATGGAGACTTCAACCCACGAAGGGTAATGGTTGTGCGAGTCCACGGAGGGCTCCACCCACGAAGGGTCCAGAAAGAAGCAACCTTGTCTATCCCACCATGGCCATCGCCCACGAGGGACTTGCCTCACTAGCGGTAGATCTTCACGAAGTAGGCGATCTCCTTGCCCTTACAAACTCCTTGGTTCAACTCCACAATCTTGTCGGAGGCTCCCAAGTGACACCTAGCCAATCTAGGAGACACCACTCTCCAAGAAGTAACAAATGGTGTGTTGATGATGAACTCCTTGCTCTTGTGCTTCAAATGATAGTCTCCCCAACACTCAACTCTCTCTCATAGGATTTGGATCTGGTGGAAAGAAGATTTGAGTGGAAAGCAACTTGGGGAAGGCTAGAGATCAAGATTCATATGGTAGGAATGGAATATCTTGGTCTCAACACATGAGTAGGTGGTTCTCTCTCAGAACATATGAGTTGGAAGTGTAGATGTGTTCTGATTGCGCTCTCCACGAGTGAAGAGGAGGTGGAGGGTTATATATAGCCTCCACACAAAATCCAACCGTTACACACAATTTACCAATCTCGGTGGGACCGAATCAACAAACTCGGTCAGACCGGAATAGTAAACCTAGTGACCGTTAGAGATTTTCGGTGGGACTGACATGCAACTCGGTAGGACCGATTTTGTTAGGGTTTGGGCATAACGTAATCTCGGTGAGACCGATTACACAAACTCGGTGAGACCGATTTTGGTAATAATCTAACCAGAGAGTTGGTCAGGTAAACTCGGTGGGACCGATTTGCTCTTTCGGAGAGACCGAAAAGTTACAAAAAGGAAACACTGAGTTTACATTGCAATCTCGGTGGGATCGATCCGCTCTTTCGGTGAGACCAAAAAGTTACGAAAGGGAAACAGAGAGTTTGCAATCCCATCTCGGTGAGACCGAGATCCCTATCGGTAGAACCGATTTGCTAGGGTTTGGCAATGGCTATGACAAGTGAAACTCGGTGACGCTGGGTTCAAAGAATCGGTAGGTCCAAGTTTGGCTTAGGGTTTAGGTCAAATGTGGACATGGGAAAGTAGTTGAGGGTTTTGGAGCATATCACTAAGCACATGAAGCAAGAGGATCATTAAGCAACACCTCACCCCTCCTTGATAGTATTGGCTTTTCCTAAAGACTCAATGTGATCTTGGATCACTAAAATATAAAATGAAGAGTCTTGAGCTTTTGAGCTTGAGCCAATCCTTTGTCCTTAGCATTTTGAGTGTTCCACTTTCACCATCCATGCCATGCCAATCATTGAGCTTTCCTGAAATAATCATCTTGGAATAGCATTAGCTCAATGAGCTATATGTTGTTATGAATTACCAAAACCACCTAGGGATAGTTGCACTTTCACCAGGGCATGCTCGCCGCTCGCCACCTCCTCCGAGGCTGGCGTCCACTTCGGCACGACGGCCTAAGTCATCTGCAGTGCCACACATTGTGGCGCCGCACCCGTCGGCGCCTGAGGCGCCCTATCCGGCGTCGCCTCCAGTGCCTCCTCAAAGACGGCCTCGCCGCCTCCTCCCTCGGCCTCCACCTACTGATACGTCTCCTTGCTATTATATTATCTGTTTTGGATGTTTAATGGGCTTTAGTATGCACTTTTATATTATTTTTGGGACTAACCTATTAACCGAAGGCCCACAGCAAATTGCTGTTTTTTGCCTATTTCAGTGTTTCATAGAAAAGGAATATCAAACGGAATCCAAATAGAACGAAACCTTCATGAGGATCTTTTTTGGAACAAACGCAATCCAGGAAACTTGTAGTGGAGGTCAAGGAAGCAACAAGGCGGCCACAAGATAGGGAGGCGTGCCCAGGGGGTAGGCGCTCCCCCCACCCTCATGGGCCCCATGGAGCTCCACCGACCCACTTCTTTCGCCTATATATACTCTTATACCCTGAAAACATCCAGGGGAGCCACGGAACCACTTTTCCACCGCCACAACCTTCTGTACCCGTGAGATCCCATCTTGGGGCCTTTTCCGGCGATCAGCTGGAAGGGGGATCGATCACGGAGGGCTTCTACATCAACAACATAGCCTCTCTGATGATGTGTGAGTAGTTTACCACAGACCTTCGGGTCCATAGTTATTAGCTAGATGGCTTCTTCTCTCTCTTTGGTTCTCAGTACAAAGTTCTCCTCGATGTTCTTGGAGACCTATTCGATGTAATACTTTTTGTAGTGTGTTTGATGAGACCCGATGAATTGTGGATTTGTGATCAAGTTTATCTATGAATAATATTTGGTTCTTCTCTGAATTCTTATATGCATGATTTGATATCTCTGCAAGTCTCTTTGAATTATCCATTTAGTTTAGCCTACTAGATTGATCTTTCTTGCAAAGGGAGAAATGCTTAGCTTTGGGTTCAATCTTGCGGTGTCCTTTCCCAGTGACAGTAGGGGCAGCAAGGCACATATTGTATTGTTGCCATCAAGGATAAAAAGATGGGGATTATATCATATTGCTTGAGTTTATCCCTCTACATCATGTCATCTTGGTTAATGCATTACTCTATTCTTATGAACTTAATACTCTAGATGCATGCTGGATAGCGGTCGATGTGTGGAGTAAATGTAGTAGATGCAGAATCGTTTTGGCCTACTTGACACGGATGTGATGCCTATATTCATGATCATTGCCTACATATTCTCATAACTACACGCTCTTCTATCAATTGCTCGGTAGTAATTTGTTCACCCATCGTAATATATGCTATCTTGAGAGAAGCCACTAGTGAAACCTATGGCCCCCAGTTCTATTTTCCATCATATAATATTATATTTTACATCATATAAGTTTCCGATCTACAATTCTAGTTTCCTATTTATTTTATTTTGCAATCTTTACTTTCCAATCTATACAACAAAAATACCAAAAATATTGATCTTACTATCTTTATTAGATCTCACTTTTGCGAGTGACTGTGAAGGGATTATCAACCCCTTTATCGCATTGGTTGCAAGGTTCTTGATTATTTGTGCAGGAACTAGGTGACTTGCGTGTTATCTCCTACTAGATTGATACCTTGGTTCTCAAAAATCGAGGGAAATACTTACACTACTTTGCTGCATCACCGTTTCCTCTTCAAGAGAAAACCAAAGAATGCTCAAGAGCTAGCAAGAAGGATTTCTGGCGCCGTTGTCGGGGAGATCTACACTCAAGTCAAGACATAACAAGTACCCATCACAAACTCTTCTCCCTCGCATTACATTATTTGCCATTCGCCTCTCGTTTTCCTCTCCGCCACTTCACCTTTGCCTTTTCTTCGCCCCTTTTCCATTCGCATCTTTTCGCTTGCTTCATGTGTGCTTGTGTGTTGGATTGATTGTTTGTCATGATGGCTCAAGATAATACTAAATTATGTGACTTTTCCAATACCAACAACAATGATTTTATTA
The DNA here is from genome assembly GCA_034509565.1 of Triticum monococcum. Lineage (NCBI taxonomy): Eukaryota > Viridiplantae > Streptophyta > Magnoliopsida > Poales > Poaceae > Triticum > Triticum monococcum. The sequence goes on along the minus strand of CM067845.1, from coordinate 85,626,258 downwards.
GCACTCCGATTGCTCCTATTACCGATGCTGGATCTTGTGAGATTAATGCTGCTTTGTTGAATCTTGTCATGAAATATCAATTTTCTGGCCTTCCTAGTGAAGATGCCGCTACCCATCTAAACAACTCTGTTGATTTGTGTGATATGCGGAAGAAGAAAGATCTGTATAATGATATTGTTAAATTGAAGTTATTTCCATTTTCTCTTAGAGATCGTGCTAAAACTTGGTTCTCTTCTTTGCCTTAAAATAGTATTGATTCATGGAATAAGTGCAAAGATGCTTTTATCTCTAAGTATTTTCCTCCCGCTAATATCATCTCTCTTAGAAACGATATTATGAATTTTAAGCACCTTGATCATGAGCATGTTGCACAAGCTTGGGAGAGGATGAAATTGATGATACGTAATTGCCCTACACATGGTTTGAATTTGTGGATGATTATACAAAAAAATTATGCTGGATTGAATTTTGCTTCTAGAAATCTTTTATCTTCGGCCACAGGAGGCACTTTTATGGAGATCACTTTAGGAGAAGCTACTAAAATCCTAGATAATATTATGGTTAATTATTCTCGATGGCACACCGAAAGATCCACTAGTAAAAAAGTTCATGCGATTGAAGAGATTAATGTTTTGAGTGGAAAGATGGATGAACTTATGAAATTATTTGCTAATAAGAGTGTTTCTTCTGATCCTAATAATATGCCTTTGTCCACTTTGATTGAGAATAATAATGAATCTATGGATGTGAATTTTGTTGGTAGGACCAATTTTGGTAACAACGCGTATAGATGAAACTTTAATTCTAGGCCGGTTCCTAATAATTCTCTAATAAATATGGTAATTACTACAAAAACTCTTATGGAAATTTTAATAAGATGCCCTCTGATTTTGAGACTAGTGTTAAAGAATTTATAAGTTCACAAAAGAATTTCAATGTTTTGGTTGAAGAAAAATTGCTTAACATTGATGAGTTGGCTAGGAACGTCGATAGAATTTCTCTTGATGTTGATTCTTTGAAACTTAGATATATTCCACCTAAGGATGACATCAATGAGTCTCTCAAAGCCATGACAATTTCCATTGATGAGTGCAAATAAAGAACCTCTAGGATGCGTTCTAAAAAAGATTGCTTTGTGAAAGCGTGTTCTTCTAGTTTTCATGATAATAATGATGAAGATCTAAAAGTGATTGATGTGACTCCTATTAAATCTTTGTGTTCCAATATGAATCTTGATAAATATGGGACTGGAGATGAGTCAACTTTAGTTAAGAGGTGTCCCAGTGATTCAGAGTTTTTAGATCTTGATGCTAAAATTAATAAAAGTGGGATTGAAGAGGTCAAAACATTACATAGCAGTGAGCCCACTATTTTGGATTTCAAGGAATTTAATTATGATAATTGCTCTTTGATAGATTGTATTTCCTTGTTGCAATCCCTGTTAAATTCTCCTCATGCTTATAATCAAAATAAAGCTTTTACTAAACATGTCGTTGATTGTTTAATGCAATCCTATGAAGAAAAGCTTGAACTAGAAGTTTCTATTCCTAGAAAACTTTATGATGAGTGGGAGCCTACTATTAAAATTAAGATTAAAGATTATGAATGTTATGCTTTATGTGATTTGGGTGGTAGTGTTTCCATATTCCAAAAACTTTGTGTGATGTGCAAGGTTTCCGTGAATTTGATGATTGTTCTTTGAATTTGCATCTTTCGGATTCCACCATTAAGAAACCTATGGGAAGAATTAATGATGTTCTTATTGTTGCAAATAGGAAACATAGATTTTTATTGTTCTTGATAGGGAAGTGTTTAGGAACGGCGTGCCGGCCGAACCGTTCCGCCGGTCCCACGCAGGCCGCTCGATCGAAGCGAGGAGAAGCGCATCGTACACCTCGCGCTCCTCCTGATCCCCTTCTTCCTCCTTCAGATCCCGCCACCGGCTAGCCCTAACCTCACGCAGATCACCTCCATCCTTCAGATCCCCTTCTTTCCCGCTAGCCATCCTCCCCCCGGCTGTAGGTTCCTTCCGTGCCCGGTGATCTGGAGTTGGAAGCCGCCATGGAATATACCATCTGTGAGCTGCTGTTCGTACTCCCGTCTGCTGGAACCGTCCACCGGAGATGCATCAACCACGACAGCTCGAGTGCACGACCTCCTCCCCCACCGCTGCAACCATCTGCTTCCAGACAAACTTTGGAAGCATTTTTTTCTCCTCCACCGATGTTGCAACCAACGACCAAAAAACCTACAACCGTTCAATTCGAGAGCTGCAACTAGCGGTATATCAAGCTTCAACCGGACACCATGCACTAAAAAAAGCTACAACCGTTCATACGAAAAGCTCCAACCATAGTTTGAAAAGCTGCAAACGACGGAATAGAGAAGTTTCATCGTACCACCATGAAACAAAAAATCCACACCCTTCATTTTTTGAGAAAGTTTCAACCGTTGAATTGAAAAGCTTCAACATAGTTTGAAAAGCTGCAAACGACGAAATAGAGAAGTTTCATAGGACCACTATGAAACAAAAAATCCACACCCGTCATTTTTTGAGAAAGCTTCTACCGTTGAATTGAAAAGCTTCAACCGGTTTTATAAAAAGCTTCAACTGGCTTTATAGGACGCTTCAACCCGCGAGTACACAACAAAAAAGTTGCAACCGTTGCCGAGAAAAGCTTCAACCATATTTTTGAAAAGCTTCAACCTGGCAACAAAAAGATGGACTGGTACCTCACCATTGATGCACTGATTTCACGGCGGAGCTGCAGCGGCGACGAACTCGAGGGACCGGAGGTGAACTACTGGCGGCTTCGCGCGGGGCCATCGGCGGTGAGCGGCGTTGCTACAAGCTTGACGGGGCGGCACTCCTTTGTCGGAGCTGCGACCTTTGCCGGCAGGAGCTGCATGCGGCGGAGCTGGCGAGAGCCACGGCAGACCGGGGCCGGGCGACGGTGAGGCTGGAGAGGAGACAACGGCCAAGAGGACGCCCAGGCCCGAGGGCGACGCTCGCGCTGCCGCAGAAGGAAAGAAGGGGATAGGAGGAAGACAACGGCCCCAGATCGGACGGCCAGGGCTCACGCATCGAACGGTTCGTGCTGGACCGGCCCAACAGTTGGGCCGGTGCACCGGCGCAGATCAGCGCCCTTCTTGATATAGATTGCAATCCTACATGTACTATTATTCTTGGTAGACCTTTCCTTAGAAAAACTTGTGCAATTATTGACACGAAAGAAGGAAATATTAGATTCCAATTTCTGTTAAAGAAAGGCATGAAACACTTTCCTAGAAAGGAAATTAAATTGCCTTATGAATCAATTATGAGAGCCACTTATGGATTGCATACCAAAGATGATAGTATTTAGATCTATTCTTGCTTTTATGCCTAACTAGGGGCGTTTAGCGGTAATGCTTGTTGGGAGGCAACCCAATTTTATTTTTGGTTCTTGTTTAGTAATAAATAATTTATCTAGCCTCTGTTATGATTGTGTTTTTATGTTTTAATTAGTGTTTGTGCGATGTAAAGCCTTTAGGATCTTCTTCAGTGATTGTTGTTTGATCTTGTTGATAAAAATAGAAAGTATGCGCTCACAAAAATATTTTTAATTATTTACCAGAGAACAATAAAATACCAAACCCAACTGCAGTAGATCAATATACAAATTGTCCTGGTCGTCCTAACTTTTCAGAATTTTTCGGAGTTACAAAAGTATTCAATTTAGTCAGACTGCTATAGACTGTTCTATTTTGATAGATTATGTTTTTTGTGTGTTGTTTTCTTATTTTAATGAATCTATGGGTAGTATCGGGGGGGGGGGGGGGGGGGTATGAACCATAGAGAAGTTGGAATTCAGTAGGTCTAACACCAATATAAATAAAGAATGAGTTCATTATAGTACATTAAAGTGGTGGTTTGCTTTCTTATATTAACGGAGCTCATGAGATTTTCTGTTAAGTTTTGTGTTGTGAAGTTTTCAAGTTTTTGGGTAAAGATTTGATGGATTTTGGAATAAGGAGTGGCAAGAGCCTAAGCTTGTGGATGCCCAAGGCACCCCAAGGTAAAACTCAAGGACAACCAAAAGCCTAGGCTTGGGGATGCCCCGGAAGGCATCCCCTCTTTCGTCTTCTTCTATCGGTAACTTTACTTGAGGCTATATTTTTATTCACCACATGATATGTGTTTTGCTTGGAGCGTCTTGTATGATTTTAGTCTTTTCTTTTTAGTTTACCACAATCATCCTTGTTGTACACACCTTTTGGGAGAGACACACATGAATTGGAATTTATTAGAATACTCTATGTGCTTCACTTATATCTTTTGAGCTAGATAATTTTGCTCTAGTGCTTCACATATATCTTTTTAGAGCACGGCAGTGGTTTTAATTCATAGAAATTATTGATATCTCATACTTCACTTATATTATTTGAGAGTCTTTTAGAATATCAAGGTAATTTGCTTTGGTTATACAATTAGTCCTAATATGATGGGCATTCAAGATGGGCACAATAAAAACTTTCATATAGAGTGCATTGAATACTATGAGAAGTTTGATACTTGATGATTTTTTTGAGATATGAAGATGGTGATATTAGAGTCGTGCTAGTTGAGTAATTGTGAAATTGAGAAATACTTGTGTTGAGGTTTGCAAGTCCCGTAGCATGCACGTATGCTAACTGTTGTGTGAGAAATTTGAAGCATGAGGTGTTTCTTTGATTGCCTTCCTTATGAGTGGCGGTCGGGGACGAGCGATGTTCTTTTCCTACCAATCTATCCCCCTAGGAGCATGCGCGTAGTGCTCCATTTTGATGACTTGTAGATTTTTGCAATAAGTATGTGAGTTCTTTATGATTGTTGAGTCCGTGGATTATACGCACTCTCACCCTTCCACCATTGCTAGCCTCTCTTGTGCCGCGCAACTTTCGCCAGTACCATAAACCCATCATTTACCTTCCTCAAAACAGCCACCATACCTACCTATTATGGCATTTCCATAGCCATTCCGAGATATATTGCCATGCAACTTTCCACCATTCCGTTTATTATGACACGCTTCATCATAGTCATATTGCGTTGCATGATCATGTAGTTGACATCGTATTTGTGGCATGGCCACCATTCATAATTTTAATACATGTCACTCTTGATTCATTGCACATCCTGGTACACTGTCACTCTTGATTCATTGCACATCCCGGTACACCGCCAGAGGCATTCACATAGAGTCATATTTTGTTCTAAGTATCGAGTTGTAATTCTTGAGTTGTAAGTAAATAAAAGTGTGATGATCTTCATTATTAGATCATTGTCCCATGTGAGGAAAGGATGATGGAGACTATGATTCCCCCACAAGTCGGGATGAGACTCCAGACAAAAAATAAAAAGAAAAACAAAAAAAGAGGCCATAAAAAAGGAGAAGGCCCAAACAAAAAAAGAGAGAAAACGAGAGAAGGGGCAATATTACTATCCTTTTTCCAAACTTGTGCTTCAAAATAGTACCATGATCTTCATGATAGAGAGTCTCTTATGTTGTCACATTCATATACTAGTGGAAAATTTTCATTATAGAACTTGGCTTGTATATTCCAATGATGGGCTTCCTCAAATTGCCCTAGGTCTTCGTGAGCAAGCAAGTTGGATGCACAGCCGCTTAGTTTCTTTTGTTGAGCTTTCATACACTTATAGCTCTAGTGCATCAGTTGCATGGAAATCCCTACTCACTCACATTGATATCTATTGATGGGCATATCCATAGCCCATTAATATGCCTAGTTGATGTGAGACTATCTTCCTCTCTTTTGTCTTCTCCACATACACCATTCTATTCCACCTATAGTGCTATGTCCATGGCTCGTGCTCATATATTGCGTGAAAATTGAAAAAGTTTGAGAATACTAAAGTATGAAACAATTTCTTGGCGTGTCATCGGGGTTGTCCATGATTGGAGCATTTTGTGTGACGAAAATGAAGCATAGCCAAAATATATGATTTTGTAGGGATGAGCTTTCTTTGGCTATGTTATTTTGAGAAGACATAATTTCTTAGTTAGTATGCTTGAAGTATTATTATTTTTATGTCAAAATTAAACTTTTGTCTTGAATCTTTCGGATCTGAACATTCATGCCACAATAAAGAAAATTACATTGAAAAATATGTTAGGTAGAATTCCACATCAAAAAAACTGTTTTTATCATTTACCTACTCGAGGACGAGCAAGAATTAAGCTTGGGGATGCTTGATACGTCTCCAACGTATCTATAATTTTTTATTGTTCTATGCTATTATATTATCTGTTTTGGATGTTTAATGGGCTTTAATATGCTCATTATTTTTGGGACTAACCTATTAACCGAAGGCCCAGTGGCAGTTTTTGTTTTTTTGCCTATTTCATTGTTTTGTAGAAAAGGAATACTGAACGGAATCTAAACGGAATGAAACCTTCGCAATGATCTTTCTTGGAACGAAAGCAATCTAGAAGACTTGGAGTTGAAGTCTGGAACTCTGTGAGGCGGCCACGAGGCAGGAGGGCGCGCCCCCACCCTAGTGGGCCCCATGGAGCTCCACCGACGTACTTCTTTCACCTATATATATAATCTTATACCATAAAAACATCAGGGGAAGCCACGAAACCTATTTTCCACCCCCGCAACCTTCTGTACCCGTGAGCTCCCATCTTGGGGCCTTTTCCGGCAATCTTCCCGAAGGGGAATCTATCATGGAGGGCTTCTACATCAACACCATAGCCTCTCCGATGATGTGTGAGTAATTTACCACAAACCTTCGGGTCCATAGTTATTAGCTAGATGGCTTCTTCTCTCTCTTTGGTTCTCAATACAAAGTTCTCCTTGATGTTCTTGGAGATCTATTTGATGTAATACTTTTTGCATTGTGTTTGCCGAGATCTGATGAATTGTGGATTTGTGATCAAGTTTATTTATGAATAATATTTGGTTCTTCTCTGAATTCTTATATGCATGATTTGATATCTTTGCAAGTCTCTTCGAATTATCGGTTTAGTTTTGCCTACTAGATTGATCTTTCTTGCAATGGGAAAAGTGCTTAGCTTTGTGTTCAATCTTGTAGTGTCCTTTCCTAGTGACAGTAATGGCAACAAGGCACGTATTGTATCGTTGCCATCGAGGATAAAAATATGGGGTTTATATCATATTGCTTGAGTTTATCCCTCTACATCACGTCATCTTGCTTAATGCATTACTCTGTTCTTATGAACTTAATACTCTAGATGCATGCTGGATAGCGGTCAATGTGTGTAGTAATAGTAGTAGATGCATAATCATTTCGGACTACTTGACACGGACGTGATGCCTATATTCATGATCATTTCCTAGATATTCTCATAAGTATGCGCTCTTCTATCAATTGCTCGGCAGTAATTTGTTCATGCACCGTAATATATGCTATCTTGAGAGAAGCCACTAGTGAAACCTATGGCCCCTAGGTCTATTTTCCACCATATAATATTCTATTTTACATCATATAAGTTTCCAATCTACAATTCTAGTTTCCTATTTATTTTATTTTGCAATCTTTACTTTCCAATCTATACAACAAAAATACCAAAAATATTTATCTTACTATCTTTATTAGATCTCACTTTTGCGAGTGACCATGAAGGGATTGACAAGCCCTTTATCGCGTTGGTTGCAAGGTTATTGATTGTTTGGGCAGGTACTAGGTGACTTGCGTGTTATCTCCTACTGGATTGATACCTTGGTTCTCAAAAACTGAGGAAAATACTTACGCTACTTTGCTGCATCACCCTTTCATCTTAAAGTGAAAACCAACGCATGCTCAAGAGGTACCAGTCTTGCGTCCGCCGATCGCTCATGCCAACCTTGCTTCTGGAGCCCACCGATGCCCTCGACCTTCCTCCTCTATTTAGCCATCCTTTGGCATCTGTCGTACACCCACCACGACACCCTACTAAATCAAATTAACCTCTCTCGTTGTCAGGCAAAAAGTAGTGGTGGACCAAGCGAGCCCACAGATGGAAAGCATTGATATCGCTGATAACTGCTTAAGTGGGTGCGAGAGGAAAACTACCATCGCTTTGCATGTGGGCCAAATATATGTTGAATACCCAAAATGCACAACTTTGTTGTGCCCCATGCCTCAAAAACAACAAAGTCCCCACACAGAGTGAGGTTCATGAAGCATACTACATATGATGGTCCCCTTCCCCCTCTTCGACGCATACTATATGCTCCTACCGCAATACAACCCAAAAAGAATCCTCCTCGATGGTGAAATTAATTAACCTCTCCCGATGTAGGTCAAAGTGATGCATGCATCGATGATGGCTTCATGGGCCCATAGAAGGAAGCGTCACATGTGAGTGTCCAACCTAGGATAACCACCGCCTGCATGCGTGTGTCCCAAAGAGGTGTTGTGTGATGTTTGAATAGCCAATTTCACAACTTTGATGTGGCACATGCCTCAGAAACCGAAAAGTCCCGACACTGAGTGAGGTGTACTTGTTCACTGACGCGTACGTATAGTATATATGCTAGTCCCCTCGCACCTCTTCGACGCATACTATATATATACTCCCACCATAACACAAACAAAAAAGATTCTACCTTGCTGGTGAAATTAACCTCATTGTCGGCTGTTCGTCAAAGTGATGGACGACGTCCTTGCTGGCCCACAAAAAGCATCACACGCGAGTATCGATTGTCATGTAGGACAACCATCGACTGTGCATGTGGCCAAAACATGTATGTATGAAAGGGTTGTGTAATGTTTTAAATAACGAATTCACGACTCTAATGTGGCACATGCCTAACAAAACGGCCAACCCACACGGTGGCTCACAACTCATAGTGTAGTGCGAGCCACCCGCCACCCGCCACCCCCAGACACACACACCCACACACACATAGCGAATCCACCGCAAGCACGATGCATGTTAAATTATCCCACGGTGAAAATATGTTACCAAAGGAGGGACGTTTTATTTCAAAAAAAACAGAGATCATTAAGACGTTTTAGTACATTGATTGATTTTCTACGGGTATAATGTGCAAAAATCAAATTTGAGCTACATGCACATGTGCCAGTGCACATAAATGGACTGCAAAAACACATGTGTCTCACTGGGTGCATGTTTACTCCCCGTGCAAGAAATTCCAAACATTGAGAATCTTGTTTTTTAAATTCTAGTACATCCAAAACTTATTTGAAGTTCATGAAACTTATCGTGTTGTCATATGGACACCAATACAAAGTGGATTGTACCCTTTTTTGTCAAATTTGAGACTAGTTTTGATGTAATCTTTATCTTCTTACAAATGGGAGATTATTAATAATTGGGAACCAATATGCCAAACGGATTATTTGTTTGAACCTTGAGTGTTAGACCAACAATGGATACATGCCATGCTTCAGTTAAGCAATAAAGCGGCAACATTAATCATCCAAATAGAAAAACAATATACGTGCCGCCACACGACCCGTGTGCCGTGCGAGCAGGCATGAGTTGACGGGAGGCATGGGAGCAGTCCGCCACGTAGGCAGACCAGGAGGCATGCGTGCAGGTGTATGAATTGACAGAGGCATGCTCGCTGCATAGTGTCAATGGGAGGCATGCAAGTAGATGTGTGAAACGACAGTAGGCATGCCAATAGTCCGGTGTGCTGGCTCACCGAGAGGCGAGCCAACGGTTTTACTGCTGCCCGCCTCTCTCCCACTAATCCATATTAACGGTGCGCCCGAGAGGCCGCACCCCCCATCCACGCCAACACACAATCCTCTCTCTCTGCTTGCATCCTCAACGCCGCTCTCAGTCCTCAAAGCCATAAGTGTATGAGGATGCTGCCGAAGCGCCCCATCAGACGGAGTGGCGATGCCGAGGCTGCTGAAGCATCAGAGCACGGCCTGGAGATGGAGACAGAGGTTGCTGTCACCGCCGGTGAGGTATCGCTACACCCTAATGTCCTTGACGGTGTCGAGATTCCATAGCCGGAGGCGGAGTTCCACACCGACTCTGGTGACGACTCGGGCGACGACCCGGGCGACGACTCCGACAACGACGGACAACTGGTTAGTCATTTATACCCATTTATGTGTCAAATAGATCATATGGTTTCTCTGGTTACTCCAGCCCCCCCCCCTTTTGGAATAGAAATCCTATGGCTATGTTCTCCCAATCCATGAAATCTGAGTAAGTTTCATTAGATTCGTGTAGTGTATTTATTGTTTGAATGGTACATATGATAAGTGATTAGTTCTTTCATTTGTGCAAATGATTTCTGCTAGTAATCCGACTAGGGTTAGTTTCGTGCTAATAATTCCTAGCCAAGACCTGACAATTGATTTGAATGACCTACATATATGTTTGTGCCATTATTTTCTTCAAGATTGGTCTGTACATAGACGACTGTGCTTAAAAATCGAACCATAATCTCTGGATATGTATAAAAAATAGCCATAAATTCCTAATCCTACTTCACAGCATGTAAACATTGATTTGATGCCAAATTTGGCAACTGCCAAATGTTCGCTAGAGATTAGTTTGTAAACATTAATTTGATGCCATATGTTTTTACTATTTGTATAGGTGTTGTCTGACGATGTGGACAGCGAGGATGAAGATGGCCAGGGGAGGTACAAGAGGCAAATCCTGAGGGAGCTTTATGTGGAAATGCATAACAGGCATATTAGGACCTGGGACGGCGGCTATTGTTGGGGAACGTAGTAATTTCAAAAATTTTCCTACGCACACGCAAGATCATGGTGATGCATAGCAACGAGGGGGAGAGTCTGATCTATGTACCCTTGTAGATCGCAACGGAAGCGTTGACACAACGTAGTGGAAGTAGTCGTACGTCTTCTTCCCGATCCGACCGATCCAAGCACCGTTACTCCGGCACCTCCGAGTTCTTAGCACACGTTCAGCTCGATGACGATCCCCGGGCTCTGATCCAGCGAAGCTTCGGGGAGGAGTTCCGTCAGCACGACGGCGTGGTGACGATCTTGATGTACTACCGACGTAGGGCTTCACCTAAGCACTACAACGATATGATCGAGGTGGAATTTGGTGGCAGGGGGCACCGCACACGGCTAAGGAACGATCTCAAGGATCAACTTGTGTGTCTAGAGGTGCCCCCTGCCCCCGTATATAAAGGTTGCCAAGGGGAGGGCTGGTCGGCCAACTATGGAGGCGCAGGAGGAGTCCTACTCCTACCGGGAGTAGGACTCCCCCCTCCCAATCCTATTCCTAATAGGATTCCTCGAGAGAGAGAGGGAGAAGGGGGCCGGCCACCTCTCCTAGTCCTAATAGGACTAGGGGAGGGGGAGGCGCGCAGCCCACCTTGGGCTGCCCCTTTCACCTTTCCACTAAGGCCCAATAAGGCCCATTTGGTTCCCGGGGGGTTCCGGTAACCTCCCGGTACTCCGGTAAAATTCCCGATTTTACCCGGAACACTTCCGATGTCCAAACATAGGCTTCCAATATATCAATCTTTATGTCTCGACCATTTCGAGACTCCTCGTCATGTCCGTGATCACATCCGGGACTCCGAACAACCTTCGGTACATCAAAATGCATAAACTCATAATAACTGTCATCGTAACGTTAAGCGTGCGGACCCTACGGTTCGAGAACAATGTAGACATGACCGAGACACGTCTCCGGTCAATAACCAATAGCGGGACCTGGATGCCCATATTGGCTCCTACATATTCTACGAAGATCTTTATCGGTCAGACCGCATAACAACATACGTTGTTCCCTTTGTCATCGGTATGTTACTTGCCCGAGATTCGATCGTCGGTATCCAATACCTAGTTCAATCTCGTTACTGGCAAGTCTTTACTCGTTCCGTAATACATCATATCACAACTAACATCTTAGTTATAATGCTTGCAAGGCTTATGTGATGTGTATTACCGAGAGGGCCCAGAGATACCTCTTCGACAATCGGAGTGACAAATTCTAATCTCGAAATACGCCAACCCAACATCTACCATTGGAGACACCTGTAGTACTCCTTTATAATCACCCAGTTACGTTGTGATGTTTGGTAGTACCCAAAGTGTTCCTCCGGTAAACGGGAGTTGCATAATCTCATAGTCATAGGAACATGTATAAGTCATGAAGAAAGCAATAGCAACATACTAAACGATCGGGTGCTAAGCTAATGGAATGGGTCATGTCAATCAGATCATTCAACTAATGATGTGACCTCGTTAATCAAATAACAACTCTTTGTTCATGGTTAGGAAACATAACCATCTTTGATTAACGAGCTAGTCAAGTAGAGGCATACTAGTGACACTCTGTTTGTCTATGTATTCACACATGTATTATGTTTCCGGTTAATACAATTCTAGCATGAATAATAAACATTTATCATGATATAAGGAAATAAATAATAACTTTATTATTGCCTCTAGGGCATATTTCCTTCAGTCTCCCACTTGCACTAGAGTCAATAATCTAGATTACACAGTAATGATTCTAACACCCATGGAGCCTTGGTGCTGATCATGTTTTGCTCGTGGAAGAGGCTTAGTCAACGGGTCTGCAACATTCAGATCCGTATGTATCTTGCAAATCTCTATGTCTCCCACCTGACTAGATCCTGGATGGAGTTGAAGCGTCTCTTGATGTGTTTGGTCCTTTTGTGAAATCTGGATTCCTTTGCTAAGGCAATTGCACCAGTAATGTCACAAAAGATTTTCATTGGACCCCATGCACTACGTATGACACCTAGATCGGATATGAACTCCTTCATCCAGACTCCTTCGTTCGCTGCTTCCGAAGCAGCTATGTACTCCGCTTCACATGTAGATCCCGCTATGACGCTTTGTTTAGAAGTGCACCAACTGACAGCTCCACCGTTTAAAGTAAACACGTATCCGGTTTGCGATTTAGAATTGTCCGGATCAGTGTCAAAGCTTGCATCAACGTAACCTCTTACAGTGAGCTCTTTGTCACCTCCATATACGAGAAACATATCCTTAGTCCTTTTCAGGTATTTCAGGATGTTCTTCACCGCTGTCCAGTGATCCACTCCTGGATTACTTTGGTACCTCCCTGCTAAACTTATAGCAAGGCACATATCAGGTCTGGTACACAGCATTGCATACATGATAGATCCTATGGCTGAAGCATAGGGAACATCTTTCATTTTCTCTCTATCTTCTTCAGTGGTCGGGCATTGAGTCTGACTCAACTTCACACCTTGTAACACAGGCAAGAACCCTTTCTATGCTTGATCCATTTTGAAATTCTTCAAAATTTTGTCAAGGTATGTGCTTTGTGAAAGTCCAATTAAGCGTCTTGATCTATCTCTATAGATCTTTATGCCTAATATGTAAGTAGCTTCCCCGAGGTCTTTCATCAAAAAACTTTTATTCAAGTATCCCTTTATGCTGTCCAGAAATTCTATATCATTTCCAATCAGCAATATGTCATCCACATATAATATCAGAAATGCTACAAAGCTCCCACTCACTTTCTTGTAAATACAGGCTTCTCCAAAAGTCTGTATAAAACCAAATGCTTTGATCACACTATCAAAGCGTTTATTCCAACTCCGAGATGCTTGCACCAGTCCATAAATGGATCGCTGGAGCTTGCACACTTTGTTAGCTCCCTTTGGATCGACAAAACCTTCTGGTTGCATCATATACAACTCTTCTTCCAGAAATCCATTCAGGAATGCAGTTTTGACATCCATCTGCCAAATTTCATAATCATAAAATGCGGCAATTGCTAACATGATTCTGACAGACTTAAGCATCGCTACGGGTGAGAAGGTCTCATCGTGGTCAACCCCTTGAACTTGTCGAAAACCTTTTGCAACAAGTCGAGCTTTATAGACAGTAATATTACCGTCAGCGTCAGTCTTTTTCTTGAAGATCCATTTATTCTCAATTACTTGCCGATCATCGGGCAAGTCAACCAAAGTCCATACTTCGTTCTCATACATGGATCCCATCTTAGATTTCATGGCTTCAAGCCACTTTGCGGAATCTGGGCTCACCATCGCTTCTTCATAGTTCGTAGGTTCATCATGATCTAGTAGCATGACTTCCAGAATTGGATTACCATACCACTCTGGTGCGGATTTCACTCTGGTTGATCTACGTGGTTCAGTAGTATCTTGTCCTGAAGTTTCATGATCATCATCATTAGCTTCCTCACTAATTGGTATAGGTGTCGCAGAAACAGTTTTCTGTGATGTACTATTTTCCAATAAGGGAGCAGGTACAGTTACCTCGTCAAGTTCTACTTTCCTCCCACTCACTTCTTTCGAGAGAAACTCCTTCTCTAGAAATGATCCATTCTTAGCAACGAATGTCTTGCCTTCGGATCTGTGATAGAAGGTGTACCCAATAGTCTCCTTTGGGTATCCTATGAAGACACATTTCTCCGCTTTGGGTTCGAGCTTATCAGGTTGAAGCTTTTTCACATAAGCATCACAGCCCCAAACTTTAAGAAACGACAACTTTGGTTTCTTGCCAAACCATAGTTCATAAGGCGTCGTCTCAACGGATTTTGATGGTGCCCTATTTAACGTGAATGCAGCCGTCTCTAAAGCATAACCCCAAAATGATAGCGGTAAAACAGTAAGAGACATCATAGATCGCACCATATCTAGTAAAGTACGATTACGACGTTCAGACACACCATTATGCTGTGGTGTTCCGGGTGGCGTGAGTTGCGAAACTATTCCACAATTTTTCAAATGTACACCAAACTCGTAACTTAAATATTCTCCTCCACGATTAGATTGTAGAAACTTTATTTTCTTGTTACGATGATTTTCAACTTCACTCTGAAATTCTTTGAACTTTTCAAATGTTTCAGACTTGTGTTTCATTAAGGAGATATACCCATATCTGCTTAAATCATCTATGAAGGTGAGAAAATAACGATATCCGCCACGAGCCTCAATATTCATCGGACCACATACATCGGTATGTATGATTTCCAACTGATCTGTTGCTCTCTCCATAGTACCGGAGAACGGTGTTTTAGTCATCTTGCCTATGAGGCACGGTTCGCAAGTACCAAGTGATTCATAATGAAGTGGTTCCAAAAGCCCATCAGTATGGAGTTTCTTCATGCGCTTTATACCGATATGACCTAAACGGCAGTGCCACAAATAAGTTGCACTATCATTATCAACTCTGCATCTTTTGGTTTCAACATTATGAATATGTGTATCACTACTATCGAGATTCATCAAAAATAGACCACTCTTCAAAGGTGCATGACCATAAAAGATATTAATCATATAAATAGAACAACCATTATTCTCTGATTTAAATGAATAACCGTCTCGCATTAAACAAGATCCAGATATAATGTTCATGCTCAACGCTGGCACCAAATAACAATTATTTAGGTCTAATATTAATCCCGAAGGTAGATGTAGAGGTAGCGTGCCGACCGCGATCACATCGACTTTGGAACCGTTTCCCACGCGCATCGTCACCTCGTCCTTTGCTAGTGTCCGCTTATTCCGTAGTCCCTGTTTCGAGTTGCAAATATTAGCAATAGAACCAGTATCAAATACCCAGGTGCTACTGCGAGCTCTAGTAAGGTACGCATCAATAACATGTATATCACATATACCTTTGTTCACCTTGCCATCCTTCTTATCCGCCAAATACTTGGGGCAGTTCCGCTTCAAGTGACCAGTCTGCTTGCAGTAGAAGCACTCAGTTTCAGGCTTAGGTCCAGACTTGGGTTTCTTCTCCTGAGCAGCAACTTGCTTGCTATTCTCCTTGAAGTTCCCCTTCTTTTTCCCTTTGCCCTTTTTCTTGAAACTAGTGGTCTTGTTGACCATCAACACTTGATGCTCCTTCTTGATTTCTACCTCCGCAGCTTTCAGCATTGCGAAGAGCTCGGGAATAGTCTTGTTCATCCCTTGCATATTATAGTTCATCACGAAGCTCTTGTAGCTTGGTGGCAGTGATTGGAGAATTCTGTCAATGACGCAATCATCTGGAAGATTAACTCCCATCTGAATCAAGTGATTATTATACCCAGACATTTTGAGTATATGCTCACTGACAGAACTGTTCTCCTCCATCTTGCAGCTATAGAACTTATTGGAGACTTCATATCTCTCAATTCGGGCATTTGCTTGAAATATTAACTTCAACTCCTGGAACATCTCATATGCTCCATGACGTTCAAAACGTCGTTGAAGTCCCGATTCTAAGCCGTAAAGCATGGCACACTGAACTATCGAGTAGTCATCAGCTTTGCTCTGCAAAACATTCATAACATCTGGTGTTGCTCCAGCAGCAGGCCTGGCACCCAGCGGTGCTTCCAGGACGTAATTCTTCTGTGCAACAATGAGGATAATCCTCAGGTTACGGACCTAGTCCGTGTAATTGCTACCATCATCTTTCAACTTTGCTTTCTCAAGGAACGCATTAAAATTTAACGGAACAACAGCACGAGGCATCTATCTACAATCAACATAAACAAGCAAGATACTATCAGGTACTAAGTTCATGATAAGTTTAAGTTCAGTTAATCAAATTACTTAAGAACTCCCACTTAGATAGACATCCCTCTAATCCTCTAAGTAATCACGTGATCCAAATCAACTAAACCATAACCGATCATCACGTGAGATGGAGTAGTTTTCAATGGTGAACATCATTATGTTGATCATATCTACTATATGATTCACGCTCGACCTTTCGGTCTCTGTGTTCCGAGGCCATATCTGCATATGCTAGGCTCGTCAAGTTTAACCTGAGTATTCTGCGTGTGCAAAACTGGCTTGCACCCATTGTAGATGGACGTAGAGCTTATCACACCCGATCATCACGTGGTGTCTGGGCACGACGAACTTTGGCAACGGTGCATACTCAGGGAGAACACTTCTTGATAATTTAGTGAGAGATCATCTTATAATGCTACCGTCAATCAAAGCAAGATAAGATGCATAAAAGGATAAACATCACATGCAATCAATATAAGTGATATGATATGGCCATCATCATCTTGTGCTTGTGATCTCCATCTCTGAAGCACCGTCATGATCACCATCGTCACCGGCACGACACCTTGATCTCCATCGTAGCATCGTTGTCGTCTCGCCAATCTTATGCTTCCACGACTATCACTACCGCTTAGTAATAAAGTAAAGCATTACATCGCGATTGCATTGCATACAATAAAGCGACAACCATATGGCTCCTGCCAGTTGCCGATAACTTGGTTACAAAACATGATCATCTCATACAATAAAATCAGCATCATGCCTTGACCATATCACATCACAACATGCCCTGCAAAGACAAGTTAGACGTCCTCTACTTTGTTGTTGCAAGTTTTACGTGGCAGCTACGGGCTTAAGCAAGAACTCATCTCACCTACGCATCAAAACCACAACGATAGTTTGTCAAATAGACTCCGTTTTAACCTTCTCAAGGACCGGGCGTAGCCACACTCGGTTCAACTAAAGTTGGAGAGACAGTCGCCCGCAAGCCATCTATGTGCAAAGCACGTCGAGGGAACCGATCTCGCGTAAGCGTACGCGTAAGGTTGGTCCGGGTCGTCTCGTCCAACAATACCGCCGAACCAAAGTATGACATGCTGGTAGGCAGTATGACTCGTATCGCCCACAACTCACTTGTGTTCTACTCGTGCAAATAACATCAAACCATAAAACCTAGGCTCTGATACCACTGTTGGGGAACGTAGTAATTTCTAAAATTTTCCTACGCACACGCAAGATCATGGTGATGCATAGCAACGAGGGGGAGAGTCTGATCTACGTACCCTTGTAGATCGCAACGGAAGCGTTGACACAACGTAGTGGAAGTAGTCGTATGTCTTCTTCCCGATCCGACCGATCCAAGCACCGTTACTCTAGCACCTCCGAGTTCTTAGCACACGTTCAGCTCGATGACGATCCTCGGGCTCCAATCCAGCAAAGCTTCGGGGAGGAGTTCCGTCAGCACGACGGCGTGGTGACGATCTTGATGTACTACCGACGTAGGGCTTCGCCTAAGCACTACAACGATATGATCGAGTTGGAATTTGGTGGCAGGGGGCACCGCACACGGCTAAGGAATGATCTCAAGGATCAACTTGTGTGTCTAGAGGTGCCCCTGCCCCCGTATATAAAGGTTGCCAAGGGGAGGGCTGGCCGGCCAACTATGGAGGCGCAGGAGGAGTCCTACTCCTACCGGGAGTAGGACTCCCCCCCCCAATCCTATTCCTAATAGGATTCCTCGAGAGAGAGAGAGAGGGAGAAGGGGGCCAGCCACCTCTCCTAGTCCTAATAGGACTAGGGGAGGGGGGAGGCGCGCAGCCCACCTTGGTCTGCCCCTTTCACCTTTCCACTAAGGCCCAATAAGGCCCATTTGGTTCCCGGGGGGTTCCGGTAACCTCCCGGTACTCCGGTAAAATTCTCGATTTTACCCGGAACACTTCCGATGTCCAAACATAGGCTTCCAATATATCAATCTTTATGTCTCGACCATTTCGAGACTCCTCGTCATGTCCGTGATCACATCCGGGACTCCGAACAACCTTCGGTACATCAAAATTCATAAACTCATAATAACTGTCATTGTAACGTTAAGCGTGCGGACCCTACGGTTCGAGAACAATGTAGACATGACCGAGACACGTCTCCGGTAACCAATAGCGGGACCTGGATGCCCATATTGGCTCCTACATATTCTACGAAGATCTTTATCGGTCAGACCGCATAACAACATACGTTGTTCCCTTTGTCATCGGTATGTTACTTGCCCGAGATTCGATCGTCGGTATCCAATACCTAGTTCAATCTCGTTACTGGCAAGTCTCTTTTCTCGTTCCGTAATACATCATCTCACAACTAACATCTTAGTTATAATGCTTGCAAGGCTTATGTGATGTGTATTACCGAGAGGGCCCAGAGATACCTCTCCGACAATCGGAGTGACAAATTCTAATCTCGAAATACGCCAACCCAACATCTACCATTGGAGACACCTGTAGTACTCCTTTATAATCACCCAGTTACGTTGTGACATTTGGTAGTACCCAAAGTGTTCCTCCGGTAAACGGGAGTTGCATAATCTCATAGTCATAGGAACATGTATAAGTCATGAAGAAAGCAATAGCAACATACTAAACGATCGGGTGCTAAGCTAATGGGATGGGTCATGTCAATCAGATCATTCAACTAATGATGTGACCTCGTTAATCAAATAACAACTCTTTGTTCATGGTTAGGAAACGTAACCATCTTTGATTAACGAGCTAGTCAAGTAGAGGCATACTAGTGACACTCTGTTTGTCTATGTATTCACACATGTATTATGTTTCCGGTTAATACAATTCTAGCATGAATAATAAACATTTATCATGATATAAGGAAATAAATAATAACTTTATTATTGCCTCTAGGGCATATTTCCTTCAGCTATCGATGCCCATTTTGCAACCAAAAGCTTCGTGACGCATATGAATGTGTTCTGGTGCATGCAAGAGGATGAGTCGTTGGCTCCTTCAAGTAGAACTATTCTTGCAGGGTGGCGCACGTCGCATACGCCGAGTACCTAGAGAAGCTTCGGGATCGTGCCGGCAGATGAGATGAGATGTGGGATCGAACTATATGCTTGAGTATGCTTAATGACGGTTGAACTATGTACTTATGGTTGAACTATGCTTGCGTATGCTTATTATCTATGCCTGAGTATGTTTAATCTATGTTTACTTATATCTAAATGTGGCATATGGATGCAATCAGTTCGGTTGATGGAATCTACCTCTGACCTTGTTTATTGGTCCCCTTTGTAATTTGTGTAGAATTTTGACCAAAGATTTAACTGACAAAATGTTAGTGCAGGTCAGCAAAAATTATATCATTGGATGCGTATTTGAACATAGTGTTCAATGATATAATATTTGGTTACATGCATAAACATTTCTTAGTTAGATATCTGGTAAGAATTTGGTACAAATTACAAAGGGCACCAATAAATCAGGATAGAGGTAATACGTCAATCACACACGGTTCCCAAAATCAGAACCGTGTGCAATGACTTCCATTTTGCCTGTTACGTCAATCACACACAATTGGCTCTAGAAAACCGTTGCCTCTGAAATTCTTTGTGGGACAGAAAACCCTCACCACCCAATTCAAAAAATAAAAAATAAAACCCTCACCATCCCCACGTCACAAAAACCCTCGCCCCGCCCGCCACCCCCTCCGGTCCCCATTCACACCTGCACAAGCTCCTCCGCGTCTATGCATGGCACCGCCTATCGCGGCGGCAACCACTTAGCCCGATGCCGGTCGCCGCCACCAGGCTGCCGACAAACCCCACCGCATTTCGCCACTTCCACTTGCTGCCGCCTATCGCCATCGACTTTCTCGATGCTGCTCGCGGTCGACCCAGCTCCGCTCGGTTGGGGAATCCGCCGTACTGAGGGTTCTTTCTCATGGACAACAAGGCACGAAAATTGCACTGCACATAAAAGAGCCTGGTCATGAGATATATGCTAACTTCCCCGACGATATCATCCATCTAGACTTTGTTTGAAGTAAGTTTTCTTTTCAAGTATCTGCATGTTGACTTACCCAACAATATCAAATGAATTGTGTAGTATTTAAGCAACCAATTGTTATTCCATTTTCTTACTATATTCCTACCTAACAACTTCTAGTTACCAATACACTTTTCTATTGCCCTGTTTTAACTAAATATTCCCTGTACTCCCACTTCTATCAGAAAGTGCCGCTGACAAGGAGACTCCGGAGGTGTAGAACGGGGCTGCCAACAAGCGGAGGCGAGGCGAGCAAGAACCGCAAGCGACTCCAGCAAGCCTAGTCATCATCAGCATCCTCCCCGATGATATGTTGGCAGTCATCATCTCCCTCCTCCCAACCAAATATGGGGCACAGACAACCATCCTTTCCCGGCAGTGGCGCCCCTTATGGATCTCCACCCCTCTCGACCTCATCAACACCGACGAGCTCTGCCATGGCTATCGCAAAAGCTTGGATGCGTTCTCCAAGATCCTCGTCAGTCACCTTGGCCCAACCAGAGGCCTTAGAATGGGCAAGTTCCGTTCCAATGGCAAGGACCGAGCCAAGCTTGACGAATGGTTCTGATCCCCCATCCTAGATCAGCTCCAGTAGCTCACTTTTGATGATGGGCATATGCGCTCGCTGCCAATGTCTGCGCTCCGCCTCGTGCCCATGCTGCGTGTCACCAAGTTCAGGAACAACCATCCCCCCTCAATGACGCACCCGCTCTTATTCTACCACGACTAAAGCACCTCGAGCTCGTCGTTGTCTACCTCCCAAATGGTTACATGGAGCGCCTGCTCCGTGGCTGTACTACAATCGAGTACCTTCGTCTTCAGATGATCAATGGGTGGAGTAGCTTCCACATCACCTCCATGACTCTCCGGACTATTTACGTGTGTTGCTGGTGCGGCAAGAAGACATCACAAGATTTGTACCACGGTATGGTCATTGAGGACACACCAACACTTGAGGGATTACTTGTAGTTGATCAAGAAGGTCCAACAAGAATCAATGTCATTTTTGCGCCAAAGTTGACAGTGGTCGGCTACTCATCTGACAAATACTCCGAAATTGTTATTGCATCCACACTTGTTCAGGTACAACATCCACCTTTTACCTCTCCTTATACAAATTAACATTATTTCTAATTTTGAAGATGTATCTTTGTCTCTCATCTAGAAAATGATTCCGACAAGATTGACCCCGAAACTGTGCACAGTGAAGGTCTTGGTACTAGAATCTATCGGCCCCAACCTGGAGGAAGTTGTCAGTTTCCTAGGATGCTTTCCATGCCTGGAGAAGCTATATATCAAGGTGATGTTCCTTTCCTGTTAAATGTTAACCATAAGGGAGTTCAATTTGTGACACCTTTTGCCAAGTTTACAATGACAATGTACTATGATTTCTGAAGGATTCTTTTGGAGGATATCAGTACATACATGTCCCCCCCATATTGGTTGCTTGATCCATATGGCTACAATCCATAAGAATTTCTTTTTTGGATTCATTTTTTCTAGTTTTCTTAGGAAACTTTTCATCCGCTCCAACCTCTTGTGAAGAAGGCTGCATTTTTCTAGATTGTAATCAAATGCCCATGTTAATCATGTCAGATCGAAGATGGCATGATAGTGTATTTTACAAATCCTGTAAACCAAATAGGCATGTAGTAGTGTTCAAAACTGCATGTAGGCACTAACACATTTTCTTCTTTTGCATATAAGATTAGGCCCAGTGGTGGATAATGTGATACAATATAACAATCACGTCGAACTCCTACTGAGGGACCTTAGCAGAGATTATATTCGCCAGGATCTTTGTTGTTAGAGCAAGGGTGCTGAAGGTAATGAGGTTTGCCCTACATTTATTTTGCAAAATTGAATGGTTTGTTGATCAGCGCCGGGGGCTGCGGCAGAATGAAATAGGCTCCGAAAATGCTGAATTTCATTTTGGAACTTCAGATGACAGAGTAATCGGAAGTCATCGTGTCAACCCCATACATGACTTCTCAGTGGCTGACCCCTTTGCAAAAATTATGAGGTTTCAAAACCAAACTTAGAAGTGGTAATTAATATTAGCTTGAACCTCTCTGATATCCATGTTTAGCATATCAGTGTGAGCGTTTGCAGCTGATGAGCTGAATTTCATTTCTAATGTAGTTTGAACCTTGTAATCTTTGAATTTAAGCCATATAACTCTGGAATTTGAACCTTGTAATATTTCGACCTTTTGTGGTACAATCGTTGAAATGGCACCGTATGAGACTCGTATATTGGTAGCACTATTTTGACCTTAATATGCAATGGTCTTAGATTTTATGAACCATTCTCGAATCTGTTTACCTTGTGGATCTCATAGCACACGATCTGTATAGCTAACTCGAATGCGATCTTAGACATTATTTCACACAACTGGTTTCTTCAACCATGTGCCTGTAGAGCGCAGAATTAATTATTGCACTCGAGTGTCCATCATCACCCTTTTGTGTAACTTTGACCTCATCACCCACGGGTAAACTTATGACCGAAGTCATTCCACACACTTTGTTTTTACAAAGCTTTTTGCCAATAAATGCCCACGATTTGTCCCTCTTCTATTCGATGCATGGCCAAACTTGCCCGGTGGGAAGCTTGCGCGGTAGCATGGGAACAGGCTCATTGACGATACATTTGGCACCTCTTCGAGCACATGAATGGTCAAACGAAATGCATGCAGTGTGGTGTTGTCAAGCATGCACTGGAATCCTCCACTATGAACGTTGTGACAAGACGTGATGATTACAGGCCGGCCATTATAGCGGCCATTTAACCCTTGTGTCTCCTCAACCTTTCGATCATGCCCCACCATTGTAAGACGCACACCCACCACGACAAATTATTATAGGGTATCCTGCGCGGCTCCAATGGCGCCCTGAGCGGCTGCCGATGACGAGCATCAGTTCACCATGTATGCCATGGTGGACACCCACAGAAGGTTCACGGAGCTCTCGGTGGTGTACACCAACAACTCGGTCTGGGTGGAGCACTCCATCCACATCATGGAGCTGTTGCTTGCCGAGGAGAAGTACAAGGTGGTCAGGTTCGACCTGGAGTACACCCATGCTCATGTCGGGTCTCGTCCCAAGGTAGTCGTCACCCAGAATTGCGTGTGCAACCACGTCCTCGTCTACCGCTATTGCCTGGCCACAAGGCCTTGTGAGCATTTCGCCAGGTTTGTCAACAACCCCCACTACATGTTTTCTACGGTGGACATCACCAACGATGTAAAGGTTCTCAAGAATTCAGGCATCGCCTGCCAGAATCTTGTTGACATCCACGGCAAATACAAGATCTGGGGCACCAAGGAGCATGAGAAGGAATCACTAGTTCACCTCGCCGAGGCCATCGTCGACCCCTACTACAGAGACATGAAGGATTCCTGCAACAAGGACAAGCGTGCCTGGCACTTGGCCTGGATGGAGAAACTCGGCAAAGCTCACGTCGTGTACGCGACCAAGGAGGCGTACACGAGCTACGACATGTATAGGCGGATTGTTCACATGAGGAAGTGACTCCTTCCCCAAAATGGCCAGGGATCCAGCCGGAAGCAGAGCAATGTCGAGTGTCGTCGCAGCAATAAGTAGATGATTAGATCCTCGTTTCTCCTAGTTTACTATGCATGTAATTGCTTACTTTGGTGTGTGGAAATGTTATGTGTGTAGTCGCTGGTGTAATTGTATGCTTAATTTGGTTTTGCAATGTTGTATTTTAAGTATATATGTTGATGCTCTGTCTAGAGAGCAAATCACGTCGCACACGGACTAAACAATGGAACCTGTCGGTGATGATTTCATCAATCACTGACAATTGTATACCAGCAATCCTTTGCTCACAACACACACGGCTTGTTAACAGGAATCGTCTGTGTTGTTATCGGTCTTCCCACACATTTCCGATTATAAACTTGTTTGCCGCGTATCACACACATCTTGTTAAGTTGAACCGTTTATGTTCTCTTGGCTCAACGCAAACAGTTCATCCGAGTGAAATGTATGCCGTATATATATCGCACACACCTTCATCTGGATGCCCATTTATGTTGTTCCACCTCATCACAAAAATTTTATCCGAGTGAACTGTATGCCATATATCGCAGACGCCTTCATCTGGCTGCTTGTTTCTTTTGTTTTGCCTTATCGCAAATAGTTCATCGAACTGAACCGTATGCCCCTCATCGCACACGCAACTACAATATGAACCGTGTTTGATGTATCCTTCATCACAAATGTTTTGCATCTTTTTTACGGTTATTTTATATCACCATTTGCGATTAATGCATCACACACAGTTTCGTCAAAGGGTCTCTGATCATAGTGTCACGTTAGCAGCATCCTGTAGTAGTGATCTGTTGCATGGCAATCCCTACTCCTTGCATTGAAATCAATTGATGAGCATCTCCATAGCCCATTGATTAGCCTTGTCGATGTGAGACTTACTCCTTTTTTGTCTTCTCCACACAACCTCTAGCATCATATTCTATTCCACCTATAGTGTTATATTCATGGCTCACGCTCATGTATTGCATGAGAGTTGAAAAAGATTAAGAGCGTTAGAAAGTACGAACCAATTGCTTGGCTTGTCAAGAAGAGCATCTCCGTCAAGCTTGGGGGAGGCTTCTCCAATTACTTAATGCTTTTCCTAATCGTCCTCTGAAGAAAAATGAAATACTTGATATCTTTTATAATGGACTAATCGATTCTTCTATAGGGACTACCTAGATAGTTGTGCTGGTTGCGTTTTGATGGAACAAACTATTGAACAAGCTGAAGAATGATTGAATAACATATTGAAGAATCATAATGATTGGACACTTCCTAAACCACCGCCTAAACCAACCCCAAAGAAGAGGGGTATTCTATTTCTCAGTCCTGAAGATCTGCAAGAGACAAAGAAATCTATCGAAGAAAAAGGTATTAAAGCTGAAGATGTTAAGATTTTACCACCTATTGAAGAAATACATGGACTTGACACCCCGACACACGTAGTAGAGGTATATTCTCTTATGATATTTGATGAAGGTGATATCCCTATAATAAATCTACTATTCAATGCTTGGATGAATTTGATAATTAGATTGTTAAGCAAGAAAATATGTTATGAAACAATTGAAACGTAATGCCTACATGATTGATCACTTGAGTGACTCGATGTTCAGAATTGCTAATGATGTTAAAGGTGTAGGTAAACATGCATATATGGTCCAAACCTAGTTAGAACAAGTTGCTAAATCTCAAAATGATTTTCTCAATGAAATGAATAATAATATGAATGATCATGTTGTTAGAGTAATGACTTGAGGAGGTAGAATGACTCAGGAATCACTTTATCCTGAAGGTCACCCTAAAAATATTGAACAAGACTCTCAAAGAGCTAATATTTATGCGGTGATTGCATCTAAAAAGAAAAAGAAAAATAATAGGACTTTGCATACTACTAGTGAACCTGAGGTAGAAAAACATTCTGAGGATAGTAATAACGTTTCTATTTCTGGTGCTGAGACATGATCTTTTGATGAACATTCACCTAGTGACAACGATAATGATAAATATGATGTTCATGTAGATGCTCAACCAGACAATAATAAATAATCTAGTAATGATGTTGAAATAGAACTTGCTATTGATCTTGATAACCCACCTCCTAAAAATAAGCGATATGATAAGAGAGGTTTCATTGCTAGAAAACATGGTAAAGAGAGAGTACCATGTGTTCAGAAACCATGCCCTTTCCTCCTAAGCCACATCAGAATAAGGATGAGGAAGAATTTGAATGCTTTGCTAAAATGCTTAGGTCAGTCTTTCTGCGTACTCGTTTGACAGATATTTTGAAGATGGCCCCATATGCTAAATATATGAAAGATATTATCACTAACAAAAGAAAGATACCCGAAGCTG
Source organism: Triticum monococcum (assembly GCA_034509565.1). NCBI lineage: Eukaryota > Viridiplantae > Streptophyta > Magnoliopsida > Poales > Poaceae > Triticum > Triticum monococcum. Next base: position 85,599,800 of record CM067845.1, on the reverse strand, counting down.
AAATCTCTACCATGCTTGCAAATTATTCTTTTAAGGATGGAATACCTAAGAAACTAGGAGATCCAGGAATACCTACAATACCATGCTCCATTAAAACAAATTATATCAAAACCGCTTTATGTGATTTGGGAGCCGGTGTTAGTGTTATGCCTTTCTCTTTATATGGAAGACTTGATTTGAATAAACTCACACCTAATGAAATATCATTGCAAATGATAGACAAATCAACTACCATACCTATCGGTATTTGTGAGGATGTTCTTGTTGTAGTTGCAAATGTTACTATCTTGACAGACTTTGTTATACTTGATCTACCCGAGAACAACAATATGTCGATCATCCTTGGTAGACCATTTTTGAACACTACAGGGGATGTTATTGATTGCAACAAAAGCAAGGTCACTTTTCATATTAATGGTAATGAGCATATGATGCACTTTCCGAAGAAACAATTTCAAGTGAATGGTATCAATATTATTGAAAAATCTTCAACAATTACTATTGGAAGTTTTCAACTCCCTCTTCCTACTATCAAAAAGAAATATGGAACACTTATTACTTGGGAGATGCATATCCCCATTGAGGTAACTTAGTGTTATACGAAGATTCTTTGGTTTCATGTTACTCAGAAATAATTTGTTAATAAGACTTGATCAACCTTATTAATGGATTCGTTCCGAGGGGCATGTGGTCGATGAATTTAGTAAGTACAACCTTTTGTGTTTACTTTTTGCTCTCTGTTATTTTTATTTAAATGCAATAAAATGCCATGATTATCTTGTTTTCTGAATTACCCGTGCAATAAAAAATAGCCCCAAAATAGAAGTGCTTGGAATGATGTGAAATTTTAACATATTTTTTTTGGAATATTTAAGAATTTTTGACACTGAAAACACCCCAGGGGGATGCCCCAGGTGCCCACGAGGTACCAGGGCGTGCCTTGGTGGCTTATGGGCCACACAGGGACCCTCTCACTTATTCCTTTAGCCCACTTCATCTTTTACCTCTAGAAAAAATTCCCGGTAGCTCTCTCTTTCGTATTCTTGCTCCCAAACCTGTGGTTTTTATCACTTTGCTCAAAGCTCTATTTCCAAAACTATTTTGAGGGATTGCTACTTGGTATGTGACTCCCCCATTGCTCCAATTAGTTTTCGCTCTAGTGGATTGTATTTTGCACAATTAGGTACTCTTGATGCTACTGAAAATGAGCTTGCATGTTGAATTCTTTGAGTTCCATGTGATTCTAATTCTTGATATAGCCTCTAGACATGCATATGAGTAGTTGCTATCAATTTTGTGAAGTTTTGTTGACATCATTTTCTGGACCAAAAATTTCAAAAAAATCATAGGAAAAATGTATGTCTTCTAGAGGAGTTTCTCGAAACGGAACACCAACGGAGTCATTGGGGACTCCTCGGGCAGTGAACTCAACATTTCGCGTAGGACATAAGCCCGACCGTGTGAATGGCCGCATAGTGCTTTCATGAACGAAGTCAGATTCTACCAAGAGTTCACGTAGTTCGTTGCAAATGTTGGATTGACCATCTTCCTTGCTAATGAGAGTGACCAGCACCACATCCTTATAAATTCCTTTGTGCAAAAATTTCATTTACTGAATAGGCTCGAACCTCCCATGGTACGCTTTGATTTATATGCTAAACATCATTAGATATCGCTTGCTAAATTTTGTGAGATAAGTTTGATTCCCTTTGATGGGGAAATAAGAGATCCTCGAATAGAGGAGTTTGAGGGTTTCCTCCATAGTTTAACTGTGGGAGACGAAAGGGGCGTGTCGAAAGCCCAAGCCACTAGCTTGAAATTTCATGTTGTTCATTACTTTGCTTTATTCATCGGGAAATGCTTAACTGCTAGAGAGAAAGGTGGTGCACTATGCGCCCCTGACTTCGCCATTTTACACTGCACACTTCATAATGATAACACTTATAACCTTGGAGATATCGTTACACACCGCCTACACACTAATAGGACTAAGAGCATGTTAATAGTATAGCCAGCTTCTGACTATACATATGGACATGCCATGTCACCAAGAGTTGGCATTATTAATCGGTCATACAATAGAGTGGGCTATAAGGTTGGCTATAAGCTCATAATTTTTTTCACTTTCTCTATATCTCTTTCCTCTTATTAAATGCTTTTGCCTAGGAGCACGCGTAGAGCCTGGCTCTTACATGAGAGCCCACGCCTTCACTTTTTTGTTGTCTCTCTCCTCCACATAGGCAAAAGTGCCATGTAAGAGAGCTTTGTTGGGGAACACAGTATTTCAAAAAAATCCTACGATCACGCAAGATCTATCTAGGAGATGCATAGCAATGAGAGGGGAGAGTGTGTCTACGTACCCTTGTAGACCGAAAGCGGAAGCGTTTAGTAATGCGGTTGATGTAGTCGAACGTCTTCACGGTCCAACTGAACCAAGTACCGAACGTAGGGCACCTCCGTGATCAGCACACGTTCAACTCAGTGACGTCCCTCGAACTCTTGATCTAGTTGAGGCCGAGGGAGAGTTCCGTCAGCATGACGGCGTGCAGACGGTAATGGTGAAGTTTACCAGCGCAGGGCTTCGCCTAAGCACTACGACGATATGGCTGAGGTGTGTAACTATGGAGGGGGGCACCGCACACGGCTAAGAGAAACTTTGGCGTGCCTATGGGGTGCCCCCTCCCATGTATATAAAGGGGGAGGAGAGGTGGCCGGCCCTAGGGGAGCGCACCATGGGGGAGTCCTACTTGGACTCCCGGTCCAAGTAGGATTCGGTCCCCCCCTTCCTAGTCCAAGTAGGAGAAGAAGGTAAGGAGGAAAGGAAGAGAAGCAAGGAGAAGGTGAAGGAAATATGCCCTAGAGGCAATAATAAAGTTATTATTTATTTCCTCATATCATGATAAATGTTTATTATTCATGCTAGAATTGTATTAACCGAAAACGTAATACTTGTGTGAATACATAGACAAACAGAGTATCACTAGTATGACTCTACTTGACTAGCTCGTTGATCAAAGATGGTTATGTTTCCTAGCTATAGACATGAGTTGTCATTTGATTAAACAGAATCACATCATTAGGAGAATGATGTGATTGACTTGACCCATTCCGTTAGCTTAACACTTGATCGTTTAGTATTCTGCTATTGCTTTCTTCATGACTTATGCATGTTCCTATGACTATGAGATTATGCAACTCCCGTTTACTAGAGGAACACTTTGTGTGCTACCAAACGTCACAACGTAACTGGGTGATTATAAAGGTTCTCTATAGGTGTCTCCAAAGGTACTTGTTGGGTTGGCCTATTTCGAGATTAGGATTTGTCACTCCGACTGTCGGAGAGGTATCTCTGGGCCCACTCAAGTAATGCACATCACCATAAGCCTTGCAAGCATTGTAACTAATGCGTTACTTGCGGGATGATGTATTACGGAACAAGTAAAGAGACTTGCCGGTAACGAGATTGAACTAGGTATTGAGATACCGATGATCGAATCTCGGGCAAGTAACATACCGATGACAAAGGGATCAATGTATGTTGTTATGTGGTTTGACCAATAAAGATCTTCGTACAATATGTAGGAGCCAATATGAGCATCCAGGTTCCGCTATTGGTTATTGACCAGAGATATGTCTTGGTCATGTCTACATAGTTCTCGAACCTGTAGGGTCCACACGCTTAAAGTTTCGGTGATGATTGTATTATGAGTTTTTGTGTTTTGATGTACCGAAGGTAGTTAGGAGTCCCGGATATGATCATGGACATGACGAGGAGTCTCGAAATGGCCGATACATAAAGATAGATATATTGGACGACTATGTTCGGACACCGGAATGGTTTCGGGGAGTTTCGGACATATACCCGAGAACCGGGGGGTTACCGGAACCCCCCGGGGAGTTTAATGGGCCAAGATGGGCCTTAGTGGAGAACGGGAGGGGCGGCTAGGACAGGCCGCGCGCCCCCTCCCCCTCTAGTTCGAATTGGGCAAGGAGGGGGGGGGGGGCGGCGCCCCCCTTTCCTTCCTCTGTCCCCTTCCCTTCCTTTCCCGCTCCTACTCCAACTAGGAAAAGAGGGAGTCCTACTCCCGGTGGGAGTAGGAGTCCTCCCTGGCACGCCCTCCCCTGGCCGGCCGCCTCCTCTCCCCTGGTCCTTTATATAAGGGGGCAGTGGGCACCTCTAGACACACAAGTTGATCTATTGATCTATTCTAGCCGTGTGCGGTGCCCCCTCCACCATATTCCACCTCGGTCATGTCGTAGCATTGCTTAGGCGAAGCCCTGCGTCGCCAGCAACATTATCACCATCACCACGCCATCATGCTGACGGAACTCTCCCATGAAGCTCCGCTGGATCGGAGTTCGCGGGACGTCATCGAGCTGAACGCGTGCTGAACTCGGAGGTGTCGTATGTTCGTTACTTTGATTGGTCGAATCGTGAAGATGTACGACTACATCAACCGCGTTGTGCTAACGCTTCCGCTTTCGGTCTACGAGGGTACGTGGACGATACTCTCCCCTCTCATTGCTATGCATCACCATGATGTTGTGTGTGCGTAGGAATTTTTTTGAAATTACTACGTTCCCCAACAGTGTTATCAGAGCCTGGTTTTATGCGTAGATGTTATATGCATGAGTAGAACACAAGTGAGTTGTGGGCGATACAAGTCATACTGCTTACCATCATGTCATACCTTGGTTCGACGGTATTGTTGGATGAAGCATCCCATACCGACATTACGCGTACGCTTACGCGAGACTGGTTCTACCGACGTGCTTGGCACATAGGTGGTTGGCGGGTGTCAGTTTCTCCAACTTTAGTTGAACCGAGTGTGGCTACGCCCAGTCCTTGAGAAGGTTAAAATAGCACTAACTTGACGAACTATCATTGTGGTTTTGATGCGTAGGTAAGAACGGTTCTTGCTCAGCCCGTAGCAGCCATGTAAAACTTGCAACAACAAAGTAGAGGACGTCTAACTTGTTTTTTCAGGGCATGTTGTGATGTTATATGGTCAATATGTGATGCTATATTTTATTGTATGAGATGATCATGTTTTGTAACCGAGTTATCGGCAACTGGCAGGAGCCATATGGTTGTCGCTTTATTGTATGCAATGCAATCGCCTGTAATTGCTTTCTTTATCACTAAGCGATAACGATAGTCATAGAAGCAATAGTTGGCGAGACGACAATGATGCTACGATGGTGATCAAGGTGTCGCGCCGGTGACGATGGTGATCATGATGGTGCTTCGGAGATGGAGATCACAAGAACAAGATGATGATGGCCATATCATATCACTTATACTGATTGCATGTGATGTTTATCTTTTATGCATCTTATTTTGCTTAGATCGATGGTAGCATTATAAGATAATCTCTCACTAAATTTCAAGGTATAAGTGTTCTCCCTAAGTATGCACCGTTGCAAAAGTTCTTCGTGTTGAGACACCACGTGATGATCGGATGTGATAAGCTCTACATTTACATACAACGGGTGCAAAACAGTTGCACACGCGGAATACTTAGGTTAAACTTGACAAGCCTAGCATATGCTGATATGGCCTCGGAACACTGAGACCGAAAGGTCGAGCGTGAATCATATAGTAGATATGATCAACATAATAATGTTCACCATTGAAACTACTCCATCTCACGTGATGATCGGACATGGTTTAGTTGATTTGGATCACGTGATCACTTAGATGATTAGAGGGATGTCTATCTAAGTGGGAGTTCTTATATAATATGATTAATTGAACTTAGTACTTGATAATATATTGCTTGTCTATGTTGTTGTAGATAGATGGCCCGTTGTAACGCCCACGATGCGGCTATATCTCCCACATTTCGGAGCACGACTTAGAGGCATAACCGCATTGTAGACAATGTCGCAAGAGGGGTAATCTTTACACATCCCATGTACTGAATTAGGAAAGAGTTACATAGTTGGCTTACACTGGCCACATCACACAATATCATAAATAGCATTACAATCATCCAGATACAATCAAGATCCGACTACGGAACCAAAATAAAGACAACCCCAAATGCATAATGTCCCCGATCGCCCCAACTGGGCTCCACTACTGATCATCTGGAAAGGAAATGTAGTATCGCCTTGAGTCCTCATCGAACTCCCACTTGAGCTCAGTCGTATCCCCTGGAACGGTATCATCGGTACCTGCATCTGGTTTTGGAAGTAATCTGTGAGTAATGGGGACTCAGCAATCTCGCACCCTCGCGATCAAGACTATTTAAGCTTATAGGTAGACAAAAGGTATGAGGTGGAGCTGCAGCAAGCACTAGCATATATGGTGGCTAACATACGCAAATGAGAGCGAGAGGAGAAGGCAAGGCACGGTCGAGAAACTATGATCAAGAAGTGATCCTAGAACAACCTACGTTCAAGCATAACACGAGACCGTGCTCTCTTCCCAGACTCCGCCGAAAAGAGACCATCACAGCTACACACGTTGTTGATTCATTTTAATTAAGTTAAGCTTCAGGTTTTCTACAACTGGACATTAACAAATTCCCATATGCCCATAACCGTGGGCACAACTTTCGAAAGTTCATATCCATGCGGGGGTGTCCCAACTTAGGCCATCACAAGCTCTCATGGTCTACGAAGGATATTCCTTCTCCCAGGACGGCCCGATCAGACCCGGAATCCCGGTTACAAGACATCTCAATAATGGTAAAACAGAACCAGCAAAGCCACCCGAATGTGACGAAAAATCCCGATAGGAGCTGCACATATCTCGTTCTCAGGGCACACCAGATTGTCCAAACTTATGGTAGGCCAGCCTAGAGTTGCCCCTGGTGGCCACCGGCGGCTGACAAGTTGGACCAACACTCAGAGGAGCACTGGCCCGGGGGTTTAAAATAAAGATGACCCTTGAGTCCGTGGAACCCAAGGGAAAAAGAGGCTAGGTGGCGTATGGTAAAACCAAGGTTGGGCCTTGCTGGAGAAGTTTTATTCAAGGTGAACTGTCAAGGGGTTCCCATTATAACCCAACCGCGTAAGGAATGCAAAATCAAGGAACATAACACCGGTAGGACGGAAACTAGGGTGGCAAGAGTGGAACAAAACACAAGGCATAAGGCCGAGCCTTCCACCCTTTACCAAGTGTATAGATGCATTAAAGTACACAAGATATAATAATGATATCCCAACAATAAACATGTTCCAACAAGGAACAAACTCCAATCTTCACCTGCAACTAGCAACGCTATAAGAGGGGCTGAGCAAAGCGGTAACATAGCTAAACAGCAGTTTGCTAGGACAAGGTGGGTTAGAGATTTGACATGGCAATATGGGAGGCATGATAAAGCATGTGGTAGGTATCATAGCATAGGCATAGCAATAGAGCGAGCATCTAGCAAGCAAAGATAGAAATGATTTCGAGGGTATGATCATCTTGCGTGCAAAGTTCTCCGAGTTGACGTTAGCTTGAACCTCGTAAGCATACTCAACGGGTTCCTCGATGACGTACTCGTCTCCTAGCTCTACCCAAAGCAAGAACACAAGCAAAGGGATACACAATCAACCACGGTCCAATGCGCAAGCAACATGATGCAAAACATGGCATGATATGCGGTATGTGAAATGCAATGCGTATGCATGCTCCGGAAGGAAAAGATTGAACCATGCCTCAACTTAGAAAACCAAGAGTGCCGCTGGAAAGATGAGTTGATTTCGGTCGAAATAGATATAAGGATCACCGGAATCGGATGCACGGTTGGCAAATTGCAAGCAAAACAATAATGGGACAAAGCTGCGATTAACAGCACGAGGCCATTTAAATGCATCAAGAACAACAATCTACTGCACTCTAACATAACAACAAAGCACATGGCAGTGATCCACTCAAGATGCTTGGCAAAAGATGAACACTGAGCTACGGCTAAATCACACAATAGCAGGTTCAAACAAGCATGGCAAAAGTGCAAAAGATATCAGGTTACAGACTTCGTGAAAAAACAATATGTCAGGATTTAACATCAGGAAGCAATGTTTAGAGCAAGATAACAACATGCTACAGGAACATATCATGGCAAGGCAAGGCCTGTCATGAAACTACACAAAGCATATAACAAAAGTCCCTTTCTGACCATAAGCCAAAAGGGATCAGAAAATACAATGGAAACCATGTAAACATAGCAAGTTTCGTTAACAGATTCAGACTTAGCAGAAAACTGGAACATGGCAAAACAGAGTTACGTAGGCATGTTTGCGAGCTCGATGCACTCACCACAAGGCATTGCATGAAAAACTAAGCATACACCCAGCAAGTAGACATAATAAATAAGCTAACCATGGCAAGAACACTCTCATAGCATGCATGGATAAACTACAACAACCTCGGCAAAATTGCTTAACACGTAAACAATATGCCAGTAACATTTTATAGCAAAAGTAGAGCAAGATTGAGTCATGCTAGGGTGCTCCATAAATGCAAACCAAGACATGGGTGGATAGAGCATAACAATATCTCAAAATCATCCTTACTGAACATGCTCAAAAGAGGCATGGATCACTCTGTAGCAACAAGAATACATGGCATAAAAATATTATCAGGGAAAAGACTTAGAGAATTCTAAGTCCCTGAAATCAGCAACATCACGAGAGCTACTTTGCATGCTTGTGCTAGTCACCACAAAGATCACAAAAATACCTGGCATACACCCCTGTAAAGATGGCATGGCATACTTCAAAAGACATGTAGGGCTCAAGTTCATAGGAGGCACACATTAAACATGGCAAAAATGACAAATACCCATAATATGTTAAGAATCTGAAACTAACATTGCATAGCACTCTTGCAACAACATTTAGGGCATCAATATGAACTCAAATGAACGTGGTGCAATGTAATGAAATGAAGTGCACGTCGAGACAAACAATTTGATATGCTACATGCCCAAAACGAAGCCACGGGTGCAAAGTTATGATGCGATGAAGTATGCTAAAAAAATATGCAAAACTGGGACAAAAGTCAACCCTTAGGGTTTCTCAGATTCTGATCCGGATGGCGCGCAAAACGAGGATGGTCGGAGAGTCATCAGAGTTGGCGCCGGAGCTCGGAGAAGAGGGCCAGTGAGGTCGCCGGAGCAGGGGACGCCGGATCCGGCCAACAGAGTCTTCGGGGTGGCGCGGCGCGGTGCTCTGCGGCGGCGAGGGCGGCGCCCGCGGTCGGGGTCGGATGGCGAGGCAGCGAGGGCGGTCCGGCGGGCGGGCGTCGAGGGCAGCGGATGTGGAGGGCGGCGGAGATCCGAGCGGTGAGGAAACGGGCGCCTCGGGCATGCGGCAGCGGGGAACGGGCCCCGCGGGCCTGACGCGGGCCCTGTGGGCCGGCGGCAACGGGAGGCGGCGAAGTGGGTGCGGTCGCCACATGTCGGCGTGGGAGTGGGCAGCGGCAATGTTGTCCAGCGCAGACCAGACATGTCCGGCGCGCGGAGGGGAACGCGGCTAGGGTAAGGGTGGAAATGATCTGGGATTTTCGGTGGAGATGCCTTTTTATACATACAAAGACCTAGGAGGCTCCAAATTGAGCATGGTTTTCGGCCACGCGATCGTGATCGAATGCCCGAGACGATGGAGGGGGTTTAGGTGGGTTTCAGACCACTTTGGAGAGGTGTTGGGCTGCAACACACACGAGGCCTTTACGGTTCCTCGGTTAACCGTTGGAGTATCAAACGGACTGCAAATGGCACGAAACTTAACAGGCGGTCTACCGATAGTAAACCAAGGCCGCTTGGCAAGTCTCGGTCCAATCCGAGAACGTTTAACACCCGCACACAAAAAGAGACAAAATGGGACACCGGAGGACATAGGAGTGCCGGAATGCAAAATGGACAACGGGGAAAATGCTCGGATGCATGAGACGAACACGTATGCAAATGCGATGCACATGATGACATGATATGAGATGCATGACAAAGACAAAAGCAACACGAAGACAGAACCCAACAACGAGGAAATATCATAACTTAGTGCCGAAAATGGCAAGAGTTGGAATACAATTATGGCAGGTTACATATGGGCGTTACAACACTCCACCACTACGAAAGGATCTCGTCCCGAGATCTAGCACTGGAAAAACTCCGGATATTCGGAACAGAGGTGGTCCTCGCGTTCCCAGGTGGCTACACAGTCGGAATGATGTGACCACTTTACTTTCAGGAATTTGATAGACTTGTTGCGAGTCTTGCGCTCAGTTTCTTCAAGAATAGCAACGGGATGCTCATGATAAGACATGTCTTCTTGGAGATCAATCTCTTCAAAGTTGACGGTGCGGTCAGGAGTCTTGAAACACTTGCGGAGCTAAGACACGTGAAACACGTCGTGCACATTTGCAAAGTTGGATGGAAGCTCAAGTTGATAGGCGAGATCGCCTCTTTTGCCAATGATTTTGAAAGGACCCACGTATCTAGGGGCAAGCTACCCTTTGATACCGAAGTGACAAGTACCTTTCATTGGAGAGACGCGGAGGTAGGCATGGCCTCCGATCTCGAAAGCCAAGTCATGATGCTTGCTATCATAGTAACTCTTCTGGAACGATTGCGCGGCTTTGAGATTTTCACGAATGGCTTTGCACATTTCTTCAGCCTCTGTGATCAAGTCATTGCCAAGAAGTTGGCGTTCACTAGTCTCTAACCAGTTAAGAGGAGTACGACACTTCCTACCATAGAGAATCTCGAATGGGGCCTTGCCCGAACTCGCTTGGAAGCTGTTGTTGTAGGAGAACTCGGCATATGGGAGACAATCTTCCCACTTCATACCGAAAGAAATGACACATGCCCTGAGCATATCTTGAAGAATTTGATTGACTCGCTCGACTTGGCCACTAGTTTGAGGATGAAAAGCTGTGCTGAAGCAAATGTTGGTGCCCATGGCCTTCTGGAAAGAATCCCAAAACTTAGATGTAAAGATGCTTCCATGATCTGAAGATATCAACTGCGGAATGCCGTGCAGAGAGAATATCCTGGAGGTATATAGCTCTGCCAACTGAGCTGCTGTGATAGATTCTTTGATAGGAAGAAAATGAGCCACTTTAGTGAGCTTGTCGATGACAACAAAGATAGCATCATTGCCACGCTTGGACTTTGGAAATCCAGTCACGAAGTCCATCTCAATATGGTCAAACTTCCATTCTGGAATGGCAAGAGGTTGGAGGAGACCAGCTGGTCGTTGGTGTTCTGCTTTCACTCTTCTGCAGACATCACATTCATTCACGGACTGAGCAATCTCGCGCTTCATTCGAGTCCACCAATACGACTGCTTGAGGTCATGGTACATCTTTGTACTTCTAGGGTCACCTTTAGGAAGGTCACCTTTAGGAACAACAATGCGATAGCACTTGTACTTGGGTTGACTCTTGGCAATCCCAATCTTCACCTTCTTCACCATAGCATCAAGAAGTTGAGCCTCACAAATCTGATCTTCCAAAGTAGGAGAGACTTGGAGGTTGGCAAGAAATCCTTGAGGAACAACTTGGAGATTAAGTTTGCGGAGAACTTCACAAAGCTCCGGTTGGTAGGGCTTGAGAATCAAACTGTTGCAGTAAGCCTTCCCGCTCAATGCGTCAGCAATGACATTGGCCTTGCCTGGAGTATATTCGATACTCGGATTATACTCTTGAATCATTTCGACCCAACGAGTCTGCCTTAGGATGAGGTTGGGCTGAGTGAAGATGTACTTGAGACTCTTATGATCAGTGAAGATGTCCACTTTTCTTCCCGACAAGAGATGTCTCCATGTAACGCTGGGAATGGTTTGGACTGAAACCATAGTTTCAGTCAGTTTTCGTATTGGGCTGCTCTTAGTTTGGATGAAATGGGCCAAGTCCCTAAACAATTTAATTTGGTTTGGGCTTTTAGTATTGTTGGACTGGGTTGGCTCGGTCTGGACAGGAACCGAACTGGTCTCAGACCGTTTTGACCCATGGTCTGAAACCAAATCGAGGATCCAGCGCAGCCACAGGTGACCTAGCGAGAGGAGCGCCTCTACGGGCTACGGTCGCCGCCGCCCGCCCCCCGCTCACTGCCGCCCGCCACCCACCGCCCGCTGCCGTCGTTGCCGCCGACTGGAGCTTGTTCGCGGCCTTCCCATCCCTCTGACTCCATCCGTCCAGATCGAGTAGATCGCCGTCTTGGCCGCCGGTCAGTGGGTCGTCGGTTGCCGCTGCCATTGCCACTCGCTGGAGCTCGGCAGGTCAGTGCATCACCAATCTTATCTCCCCCCTCTCTCTCTCTCTAAAGAATACGTTCAGGTTCATATTGTTCGTTTAGGTTCAGGTTCATATGGTTCGTTCAGGTTCAGTGAATTAAGAAAGAAAACTGAGCCTAGTTCAGGTTCATATTGTTTGTTCAAGAATTGAGCCTGGTTTTCGGAGTGATTAAGAAAGAAATTGTTTTCCTTCGCATTTTAGGTCCGATTATGATGCTCCTGTGTTTGATGTCAATTTTTTGCATAAATATCACCTTTGCTGTTTTAAGAGGAAAATTATATCGGACATGATTTAATTTGCTGAAGAGACTATCATCACAAATATTTTCTGTTAGCATAGTATCTATTTACATACTATTCTTACTTGATGGGTCATATTGTTCTGAACCTTTTATCACGTTTGTCACTTGCAGGTTGTTTCTTCATTCTTGTTCTCTTCATACCAAGCCTTTCATACTTTGAAGGTGTTGTGATTTGGGACAGAAGGAAGGCAGGACAGGAGGTGTTTGATTGGTGTGATAAACAGGTTTGAACCATGTCTGGGAATGTGCAGGACAGCTCAGGTATAGGTGAATCAGCTGATGTGTTGTTGCAAACACCACATAGTAGGCGAGCTAAAGTCTGGGAATACTATGAGCCAGATTTGGTAGAGGTGGACAATGTCCCGAAGGCTGTGTGTAAGTATTGTTCCATGAAATTAGCATGCAAGTCATGGACGAGCAGCCTAAGAAACCACATTGGTGAGTCATGCCCCAAAATCGATGATGAATCCAGAAATAGGTTTCTTGCAACAATTAAGAAAAAACCATCAGATGTGGGGTTTGTTTTCGATCCTCAGAGAAGCCGCCAACTCAAGATCAAATATTGCATCCACGTCGAGGTTGCATTCAGGAAGTTTGATGATCCTTACTTTGAAGAGTGGATGGACTCGATGCAGCCCACCTTTAAAGTCATTCGGCGCCAGACTGTTCGCAATGACTGTGTGGACGCATATGAGCAAATGCAGGGTCAGCTGCGCATTGAGTTTGAGTCTCTTGATTCCTGTGTTTGTTTGACCTCGGACATGTGGACCTCTGTACAAGAACTAGGCTATAGGTGTGTTACCGCTCACTAAATTGATGGCAATTTCAAGCTGAAGAAGAAGGTCATATCCTTCAAAAAAGTCAAGTATCCGCACACAAGTGCGGCCATTGAAGAGACTTTGTGCAAGTGTTTGAATGAATGGGGCATCAAAAGGAAATTGTTTACTTTGACCTTGGACAATGCAGCAAACAACAAACCGGCTGTTAACTCATTTGTGCAACATCAAGACCATGGCATGTTGTTTGGTGGTGTGGATTTTCATGTAAGGTGTTCGGCGCACATCCTTAATATATTAGTTCAAGATGGAACAAGATATGTGCACAAGACCATAGAAAAAATCCTTGAACTTTTAAGGCATATCGCTTCTTCGCCATCAAGAATTCAATCCTTCAATGCGATTGCCACAAATTTGGATCTTCCTAAAAAGGCTGGTGGCATAAATCTTGATATTCCAAACCGTTGGAACTCTACATATCTAATGATTGGAGAAGCTCTGGAATACAAGGGAGCCCTCAATAATTATGCAAGTGGAAATGGTGAAATAGCACCGGACGATGTGGAGTGGACTAATGCTGAAGTAATGTGCGCATTTCTAAAAGCTTTTGAAGAAGCGACAAAGTTAGTATCAGCCGATAGAACACCAACAGCCCATCATTTTTTGCACATGGTGTTGTGCATCCACGACGCGCTAAGGGACCCTCAGTGGAGAACTAGTGGCACTATGTCAAACCTTGTCTATGCTATGGGCCAAAAGTTTGATAAATACTGGAAAGAGTCAAAACTGAATGTTGCAGTTGTCATCGCAACGGTGTTAGATCCAACCAAGAAATCTAACTTCTTGGAATTCTTCTTTGAAAAGTATTGTGAAAATGTGGATGATATTGAGAAGTGTCTAGAAGGTGTAAAAGACATGATGAGGTCATACTATGAGAAATATGAGGAAGCCAGAAGAACCACCGAGCACTCGGTATCTCGGCAAGTCAGCACCAATATAGGACCACCAGTTCTTGGCAAAAGGAGGCTGGAAGAAGAGTTTGCTCAATACAAATCAAGAAGGAGGTCCTACATGCAACCAAATTCTGAGCTGGACATGTATTTGGAGGAATATTTCGACAGCTCTGGGGGAAGTTTTGATATTTTGATATGGTGGAAAACACATGCTGAAAAATATCCCGTGCTCTCAACCATGGCTCGTGATTTCCTTGCAATACCTCTTAGCACTGTGTCATCTGAATCAGCATTCAGTTGCAGTGGAAGGACTTTAGGAGATTCCCGATGCTCGATGACGCCCGAAACGCTTGAGGCTTTAGTTTGCGGAAAAGATTGGCTTATCAAAATTCCAAATAATGAAGGTATGATATTATTTTCCCTGTTTGGTCTGGAAACTTCTTTACTAGTAGACTGAGAAAGCTTTATGTTGCTTAACATGTACTTTGAAAGTGCAGGCCCAAGTGGGACAGCCTAATGGAGAAAAGGTCTTATGTTAACAAATTGGTAAGTAAAATATATGGACATTTGCATAGATTCAGTTTTAGACCGTCTCATGTCATTGCTGTAATGCTAATGTTCTGGTCTAAATCTTCATTATATTGCCGAGAGGTTCCGGTCTAAATCTTCATCATTATGTCAGCGATACATATTGTAGATTATGAAACAACTAGTACTACTAGTAGTATAGTTAACTGTACTGGATGCCCCAAGTTATATTCATTAGCACTTTAGTACATAAATACAATACCTTTCTTGTTGCCAGATTTGACTGATTATGCACAGAGAAATTGATGTGTCTATTTGTGCAAAATGCTACCTTGGCCGTGAGAAAACAGAGTCATATTTGTGCAAAAACATAGTGATATTTGGTCAATTCTCCTTGGACTTTGAGTGATGGTTCACACTTCACCTCAGCAAACTAGTCTCAAGTGAGAATGTGCCACTGTTCTTTGGTCAAAATACTTTGCTTTCCCGGGAATGTGATGGATGTCCATTTTTTGTTTTTTAGAAGCATCCATAGGGAATTCTTGCTTTCCATGTGAAGATAAAAATAGAGCGTAGCAACCATAGAAGTGATACTTCTAAGCCTGCAGATTTTTTGAATTGAAGAAATATGTGTTCTGCTAGTGACAACTTGAATATCATTCTAATGTACTTGTTAACATACTCAGGTATCAAGAAGAAAGTCGGGGTAGAAGAAACCATTCAGAAAAGGGAGATCAAGTCCAGCAACTATGTCAAATTCATTCTGTAACTGAGTTAACATTCAGCAACTACGTAAAATTCCATTGTCACATCCATTTTGTGTAATAATTCTAGACCCCATGCTGTAACATCCAACGGCTACTTACCTAGTCAGCAAGAGCTATCCTTTTCCTAGTAAAACTGGTTTGCTACTCTTATTCATTGCCCATGGATTGAAACTATGGGTTGAATCCATAAATGGCATATGGTTTCGATTGGTCTGGGTGGAAAGCGCATGCAGTTTGGTTTGGTTTGGATGCTAGCTTAATTATTTTGGTTTGGTTTGGTTTGGTTCCTGGAGGTGTAGTCATATGGTTTGGGCTGGGTTTAGTTTGGATGTCAAACTATTACCAGGTTTATCTCCATGTTAAAAGAGGATGGACAACTGCCGCCAACTCGAGGTCATGAGTGGGGTAGTTCATTTCGTTGGGCTTCAACTGGCGAGAGGTATAGGCCACAACTTTCTTCTCTTTCATCAACACTGCACTGAGACCTTGAAGGGAAGCATCACAGAAAACCTCAAACGGTTTGGATTCATTAGGAGGAGTCAGAACTGGAGCAGTGACTAACTTCTCTTTGAGGGTTTTGAAAGCGATGTCACATTCAGGCGACCAGACATACTTCACATGCTTCTGGAGGAGGTTTTAAAGAGGCTTCGTGATCTTAGAGAAGTTCTCAACGAACCTTTGACAATAGCTTGCAAGCCCAAGGAAGTTGTGAAGTTGCTTCACATTCTGAGGCGGTTCCCAATTCACAATTGCAGACACCTTCTCAGGATTAACAGCTATGCCCTTGGCGGAGATGATATGCCCAAGGTAGAGAACCTCATCGAGCCAAAACTCGCACTTTGAAAACTTCACATAGAACTGATGTTCTCTGAGTTTATCCAGCACCAATCTCAAGTGCTTGGCATGATCCTCCTTGTTCTTGGAAAAGACCAAAATGTCATCGAGATAGACCAAGACGAAGTCATTTGTGTAGGCATTGAAGATGAAGTTCATCATGCGAGAGGATGTTGGAGGAGCGTTGACAAGGCCAAAAGACATGACAGTGTATTCATATGAACCATAGCTTGTTATGAATGCTATCTTGGGGATATATTCTTCATGAATGCGAATCTGATGATAGCCCATACGGAGGTCAAGCTTGGAGAATACTTGAGCACCTTTGAGTTGTTCGAAAAGCTCATTGATGTTGGGAAGTGGGTACTTGTTCTTT
The DNA here is from genome assembly GCA_034509565.1 of Triticum monococcum. Taxonomy (NCBI): domain Eukaryota; kingdom Viridiplantae; phylum Streptophyta; class Magnoliopsida; order Poales; family Poaceae; genus Triticum; species Triticum monococcum. The sequence goes on along the minus strand of CM067845.1, from coordinate 85,583,033 downwards.
ATGGTCTTCTTGTTCAATGGACGGTAGTCGACACAAAGTCGGTCCGTTCCATCCTTCTTCTTGACAAAAAGAACACCACAACCCCATGGAGAAGAACTTTGTCGGATGAGACCCATACGCTCTTGAATATCGAGTTGTTTCTTCAGCTCCTTTAACTCTTCAGGTCCCAGCTTGTAAGGACGTTTGCAAACAGGTTCCGTACCAGGCTCAAGATCGATGATGAATTCAACTGGCTGGTGAGGAGGCATTCCTAGAAGCTCTTCTGGAAAGACGTCTTGTTATTCACAAACGACTGGAATCTGAGATATGGCATCCAACTCGCCCTTCCCATTGAGAGAAAACAGTCGAATGGTATCATCACGAGCGGCAAAGACGATCACATCCTCAGACGAATGAGTCAATTGAATCTGCCTGGCCGCACAATCAAGCTGAGCCTTGTGCTTAGAAAGCCAGTCCATTCCGAGAATAAGATCAATATCCGAGTTACCAAGGACCATTGGAGAAGACATAAACTTATAGTCACCCAACGTGCACTACAAAAAAAGACACATCCATGACATTTTGGGCCGAACGAATTTTTTTTCTGTCATACACATGACACTTCTATGGAGATAATTGTGACAAAACCCGGTATCATCATTGATGTGGTGGGCTCCTACTTCTATGACAAAAAATCATGAAAGAAAATGGGCTTTTCATCCTGGGCGGGCTGGAGACACAGCTGCATGACATTCTTTGGGCCGTCCATGATGGAAAAAACCATGGTAGAAGCGAGGGCGAGGAAAATTTCCGGGAGTTCCCGGTTACGGTGGGACGTCGGGGGCCGAGCGATGCGCGTTTCTCTCGTACACGTACGCGCGTGTGTGCGAGGCATTGGCTCTAACTCAACCCGAGCGAGGCGTTGGGCTCTAACTGAGCCCGAGCGATTGCACTGCAGGCTATGCGTTACTGAACCCGAGCATTCGATCGATGGCTGTTAACTGAACCCGATCGAGCGATTCCTTCGCTACTACTGCTAACTGAAGCCGATCGATGGGATGAATAGTGAGAGTTGCGGGGGGGGGGGGGGGGGGGTTGGATGAACAGTGAGCTGTGGCGTTTTATCTGGATGAACAGGACCCCGTGGTGTGGTGGAGGGCTGGATGAACAGTAGACGGTGGAGGGGTGCCCGTGGAGGGGTGGATGAACAGGACCCCGTGGTGTGGAGGGCTAGATGAACAGTAGACGTTGGAGGGGTGGTTGAATAGGACCCTGTGGTGTGGAGGGTTGGATGAACAGTAGACGGTGGAGGGGTGCCCGTGGACTGGTGGTTGAACAGGACCCCATGGTGTGGAGGGCTGGATGAATAGTAGACGGTGGAGAGGTGGTTGAACAGTAGCCGGTGGAGTAGCACGCGGTGGAGGCTGGATGAACAGGAGCCCGTGGATGAACAGTCGCAGGTGGAGGCTGGAGGAGGTCGACGGTGGATGAACAGTAGCTCGTGGAGGCTGGAGGGGGTCGACGGTGGAGATGAACAGTATCCTGTGGAGTCCTGTTTTGCGGTACGCCACACCCCTCCCGATGAACAGGACCCCCGTTTCGACCGTAGCGCTCCACCACAAGTCTGTTTCATCCGTTTTGCGGTACGCCACACCCCTCCTGATCAATAGGACCCCCGTTTCGACCGTAGGAGGTCAGTTTCCTCCGTTTGCGGTACGCCAAACCCCTCTCGATGAACAAGATCCCGTTTTGAACGTGGCCGGTCGAACACAAGGCTGTTTCCTCCGTTCTGCGGTACGCCAGGCCTCGTTTCCATCGCCTGTTCTGTCCAAGCCCTCCCGATGAACATGACGCATTCCGTTGCCTCCCCATGAACACGACGCATTCCGTTGCCTCTCCATGAACACGACGTCGACGCTGTTTCTCCGTTCTGACCCAGCCATGTACACGAGCCATGGCCGTACATATGCGCGAGTAGGCGTTCGAGACCCTGCCCATATGCACACATACGTGGCCGTATTTTCTTTCTTGCACCCTGGCCGCTGTACATACGTGTAAATGCTACATGCGCGCCTCTACTACGACACGTGTGCGCCTCTACTACGACACGTGCGCGCCTCTACATCGACTAGTATGTACATACACGTTCGCGACCAGAATGACAACGCTACGTACGCTTCGACCAGGTGGGTCCCGACTGTCAGGCACTTCCTTGCCTGCGAAGATGTAGCTGGTGGGTCCCAACAGTTAGGGGGTGAATCGTTTTTTTTGCCCGGACGCACTTCCTTGCGTGCGAAGATGTAGCTGGTGGGTCCCGGCAGTCAGGGGGAAACGTTTTTTTCACGAAATACGGTGGCCCGTCCGATGGGTCCCGCTGTCAGGTGGAGGAATAATTATTTTGCACGTAATAAGGAGGCACTTCCTTGCTGCGGCTGTGGACCCAGCTGTCAGCCTCTCCACATACAGTCCACGTGCAATGGAAGCCGTTCCTTGACCATGTTGACCATGCCGCGTCGAGAGCACCAGGGCGGTGGACGACGGCGAGGCCTAGGAAGGGGACGACGCGGAGCCAGGGAAGACGCGGCAGTGGATGCCCACGCGTAGAGGAGTATGAGGGTCCACTGGTTCGCTGCAGTGTGAGGTTGCCGTCGCCGCAGAATAACAGGGGGTGTGGGTGAGTAGAGGCATGGCCTGGCCAGCGGTGGGAGTAGTAGGGGGCGGTGAGGCCTCTGCCGCATCGCAGCCGGCCACTGGAGGCACGAGCATGAGGCACGACCGGCGCTAGTTTGGGCGGCTGGAGCAAGAAGACCAGAGGTTGAAGAAGCACTACGACTGTTGGATGGACATCGTACGGTCACTGGAGCTAGAATCGTGCATATTGACTAAGTTAACAAAGCCCTCCATCCCCGTCAACTTAGTAGGCCCACAAGTCAGCCTGCCACTATACTGGGTCCCAGCAAACAGGGGGAGTATTCATTTTTTTGTTGCGTAATAAGGAGGCACTTCCTTGCGTGCGAAGATATAGCTGGTGGGTCCGAGCTGTCAGTGGCGGTAACGTTTTTTTCGCGAAATACAGAGGCCCTTTCGTTGGGTCCCAGATGTCAGGTGGAGGAATCATTATTTTGCACGTAATAAGGAGGCATTTCCTTGCATGCGGCCACGGACCCAGCTGTCGGCCTCTCCACGTACAGTCCACGTCATATGCATGTCGGTCATTGACCATGTTGCCCAGGCCGCGCCGAGAGCACCAGGGCGGTGGACGACGGCGAGGCCTAGGAAGGGAACGACACGGAGGCAGGGAAGACACGGAAGTTGTTTCCCACACGGAGGGGAGTATGACTATACGAGGGATTACTGGTTCGTCTGCCGTCGCCAGAGAGTAATAGCAGGTGTGGGTGAGTAGAGGGATGGCTACGCCAGCAATGGGAGTACAGTGGGGCGGTGAGGCATGCGCGGCAGCACAACTGGCCGCGGGGAGGAGGGAGCAGGTAGTCCCGCCGGCGCTTGTTTGAGCGGCTGGAGCAGGAAGAGCAGATATTGAAGAAGCACGACGGCCGTTGGATGGACATCCAACAGTCACTGCTTGTGCGTCAACCTTTTTTTAGGAAAGCCTCAAATCTGTGGAAACAACATACAACCCATCTGCCATTATTTCTAATAATTTTCAGCCCATTTGCTAATTCTTAAGGTTTTTTTGGAGCCCATATTCTTTTTGTTAGCATTATAGCCCAAATTGTGGCCACGGTTAAAAAATTATACGAAATTTTGCATATTTCGGTGCGGTCCGAACTATTTTTAATCCTGAAATTTCGACTCACATTCAAACTGATTTTAAAAATAAATGTATATCAATATAAAATCCAACAAATTCTCCACGCATAAAAATTAATGTAATTTGAAATCTTAAAATGAAAAAAAAGATATTTGAAACTAATTGCCGGTTTGATGTGTTTTAAAAATGTACAACCCATTTCTCATTACTGATGGGTCATTTTCTCGGCCAGCCGAATGACAGCTCTCCTCGTCTTGAAAGATTTGCAGCCCAACAGGCCTGACAAAGCGACTTACTTGGCAAATCACAAAAAAACTGGGTTGTGGCCGTGGACCCATCTGTCAGCCTCTCCACGTACAGTACTCTTCCGATGGAAGTCGTTCCTTGACCACGTTGACCAAGCCGTGCGAAGAGCACCACGGCGGCGGACGGCGGCGAGGCCTAGGAAGGGGACGATGCGGAGCCGGGGAAGACGCGGCAGTGGAAGCCCACGCGGAGAGGAGTACGAGGGTTCACTGGTTCGGCTGCGGTGTGAGGCTGCCGTCGCCGCAGGGCCTGGCCAGCAATGGGAATAGTAGGGGGCGGTGAGGCCTCCGCGGCAGCACAGCCGGCCACGGGAGGCAGGAGCATGCGGCACGACTGGCGCTACTTTGGGCGGCTGGAGCAAGAAGACCAGAGGTTGAAGAAGCACTACGGCCGTTGGATGGACATCGTATGGTCACTGGAGCTAGAATTGTTCATATTGACTAAGTTGACAAAGCCCTCCGTCCCCGTCAACTTTGTTGGCCCACAAGTCATCCTCCCACTATGGTGGGTCCCAGCTAGTAGGGGGTATTCATTTTTTTGTGCGTAATAAGGAGGCACTTCCTTGCATGCGAACATATAGCTGGTGGGTCCGACATGTCAGCGGGGGGAACATTTTTTCGCGAAATACAGGGGCCCTTCCGATGGGTCCCAGATGTTAGGTGGAGGAATCATTATTTTGCGCGTACAGTCCGCCGCAGATGTATGTCATTCATTGACCAAGTTGACCAGGCCGCGCTGAGAGTACCATGGCGGTGGACGACGATGAGGCCTAGGAAGGGAACGACACGCAGCCGGGGAAGAATCGGCAATGGTTGCCCACGCGGTGGGGAGTACGAGGGTTTACTGGTCTGGCTGCCATCGCCGGAAAATAACAGGAGGTGTGGGTGAGTAGAGGAATGACCTAGCCAGCAATGAAGTAGGGTGGGGCGATGCGGCCTGTGCAGCAGCATAGCCGGCCGCGGGAGGCAGGAGCAGGCAGTTCCACCGGAGCTAGTTTGGGTGGCTAGAGCAAGAAGATCAGATATTGAAGAAGCAGCACGGCCGTTGGATTAACATCCAACGGTCACTGCTGCTAGAATCGTTTGTGGACTAAGTTGACAAAGCCAAAGTACACGTCAACCTAGTAGACCCACAAGTCAGCCTCCAAATCTGTCCCAAACAGCATACAGCTCGAAATTTCTAGCCAGATTCAAATTAATTTTAAATCTAAATATACCTTAATTTAAATTCAATGAAATTTTACCCGCACAAAAACAATGAAATTTAAAATATCAAAATCCGAAAGAAAACAGTATTTTGGAACTAATTGTCTGTTTGCTGTATTTTTTTCATTTTACAGCCCATTTATTATTACTTATAGCCCATTTCTTATTACTTATAGCCCATTTTCTGGGCAAAATGTATCCCTCCTCGTCTTGAAAGATTTCCGGCCTAGCAGGGCATAGAAAAGCAAGTAGGTCTACATTGGTTATTCTGCAAAAAACAAAATAGCTGGCTAGCAAATTTCAGGAAGGAAAAAACAAACTGGGCTGGTCATGTGCTAAACATATGAAATAAAAGCCTGGGCTAGACAGGTCACGAGTACTGCACAACCCAGTTGGTACCCTTCTCCGTCCCGAAAAAACAAAATTACTACGCGCGCTGCTGGGTCCCTACTGTCATCGTCACCATGTACAGTCATCTCCTTATTCCTCTCGGTTGTTGACCATGTTGACAACACCGGAGGGTGGTGCCGCCGTGAGCGAACCAAGGCGGAGGACGATGGTGAGGCCTCGGACAGCAACGAACAGGAGCCGGGGCAGATCACAGCCAGCCGTGGGAGGCGGGAGCAGGCAGTTCCGCCGGCGCTGGTTTGGCTTTGGCGGCTCGAGAAAGAAGAGACTGAAGAAACGCGACAGACTTTGAATGTCAATCCAACGGTCAAGGTTGGCACAATCATTTGTTGACTAAGCGGACACCAAGTAGCATACTTTTTTATATATATGTCAATCCAACGGTCAATGTGTTCGTCTGCCGTCCTCCTCACAGGGAACGTTTACCACATAAGTGACTAGCACCCTTGGTTTTCAACCGAGAGGTCTTGGGTTCGAGTCCCAGGAACTCTCAATTTTGTCCTCCTTCCTTCCTCGCATAAAGGGAAAGAAAATCAAAGACTTGGGAAGGCGTACAGAACAAGCTAGTGTACCAGTAATGAGACGTTGCCGAGTTTTAGAAAAAAGAAAGACGTGCTCCTGTAGCTGGTTCGAATCCAAACCTAGACTATGCCTATATATGGTGCTATGCTACTCTGCAAGTAATGAAAATGACATATCCAACATTCGCTTCTCCTCTTCTCTACTTACTCTGCCTAGCATCAGAAGCTCTGGCCGCAGCAACCATGTCCGTTGGCTGCTCGTCCACCTGCTCTTCAGCAGGCAACAACCAGATATGCGCCAAGTCGCAACTCGTACCATCGCCTATGGGTCTCATCACACCCTCACCTACACGCCCACCGCAGCCGATTGCTCATCGCAACGCGTTGCCGTTGGTGTGGTGCCACTGCTGCAAATCACGGAGAGTCATCTATTGCGTCTCAACCACAATCCGCAACCCAGGCCGAGCCTTCTACAAATGCCCGGATCATGGGGTAATAATATGTTTAAGTGTTGTTCTGCTGCTTTCAGTTGCTGATTTTTTTAATAGTTTGATTGATGATCTACAAATTTGATTCGTGTAGAAAAGGGAAGATTCGTGTGATTTGTATTTCTGGGAAGTTGCTGATGTGGGGGAATGCAACTACGCTAATTATTTGGTTAGCCGAGGAATCCAAATACCAGCAGGTTGGGTGTTGGACAAGTAACTGAAGGAACAGCAGAAGAGGAAGATGCAGAGCAGAAGCTTAAAGACGCAGTTCCTCTCATCATGGCCAAGCAAGAGCTGCTGAACGTCCTTGACAACAATGAGGAGATGAAAGAGCTTGTGAAGATAATGGGAAAAATCGATGTGCTCTATAGGATGATTGTCTCTTTATTTGCAGTGTATGTAGCACTCGTGATGTATTCAGTGGCTACGACATGAGCACTTTGCTGAAACTAGTAATGAATGAAACCTGTGTAGCAGGCTGGGCGTAGTGTTGTGAACATCTAGTGATTTCTATTAACGGAAATCAGGGGGTATCCCCTTTTTCTCATATAAATAAATAAATAGCAGAGGCCCCATCGGGTCAGCTTTGTTCTCATTCGAAGACGTCGAGCAAATTGCAGTCCAACAGCAAACTATGTCATCAAATTCCAGTTTCACGGCCAAATATGAGTACAACTAAACAACAATGTCATCATGTTTTAGTTGTCATACAATCACCAAATACAAATCAGCATACATAACAAGTGATGTTCTCACAGCAGAATACTAAACAACATGTTCATCAGGTTTCAGTTGTCATAGCAAACACAATTTCACATAGTAGATAAAAAACGTCTTCTGACAAGAAAATACGACAAAAGCAATGCAATCATCATCCGCAGCAGCAGCGTCAACATCTTCGCCATGTGTATCAGTCTGAATCGTAATTCCCCATGGTGTCATCTTCTTCTTCGTCCTTAACGTCCTCGAATGTTAGCTTCTTCTTAATCAACTCTTGTATGTCCACAGCACGATAGACAATCTTTTTGCCGGCGTCATTGACGTGATGGTTCTCAAAGATATTAGGAACATCTGTGTTATCTTGTACATCAGGAGCAGTGTAAGCATCATCTTGTTGTGCAACTTCATTAAACGAATTCCTCTGCTCAAACCTTTGCAATACTCTCTAGGCATCGCTACGTGCAAATGTGTCTTCCAAGAAAAATATTTGTGTTGCTTGATTTGCCAAAATAAAAGGCTCGTTGGTCTAGTATGCCGCCTTGACATTGATGGATTTGAAATAATCATCAGCTCTGGGTTTTTCGATCCTGGAAAACAGGTTATACCAATGACAGCACACCAGAACCTCACACCGATGATCCTAGAAACTGGAGATATACTGCAACTGAATAATGTCTGTTATGTTAGCATACATTTCAGTTGTCTCTTTGTCATACGTATCCGTGCTCATGATGGCACTGTTTTGTGTCTTCCTGCCTTCGTCTCGTGCAAGAGTTTTGTAGCGCACATCTCCAACAACGCAAGATTCATAATGTCTTACCCGAGTATCAGGACCCATTGCTAGTGAGTAAAGGGCATCATCAACTGCCTGCCCATCCTCCCGCATCTTCTTAACCTATGGTTAGAAAATAGACAAGCTGATCATCTTATGTACTCAATATATTAAAAAAACTGACAGTGCACTTCAAAAGCTTACATGGTTCTTGAACCATTTCGCAAATCCTGCCATAACCAATTTGTCAATGTTTCTTGGATTTTGCAGTAGTAACTCCTCTTTGTAGATGCTGCACAACATAGTGATCGCGTCAAAAATCTAAATATATAAGAATATGCTGAAACTTTAGTAGATTACGATGTATAAGCTGCAGTACTCCACTTACTTGATATAAGGTAGTATCTTAGGACAGTTATTCAACACATACCAAACCATTTTGTCCAAATCTTTAGGTTTCTCCTGTAGTCGACTCTTCCCTGTAACTCAAACAGAATAATCGAAAACATTGAGCCCGGGATTTTCTTCACCCACCTCTTTACTAAGCTGATCAGCTATTTCAATGTATTTTGAGCAGAATGTCAACGCTTCTGTAGCAATGTAGGCCTCTGCAATGGAACCCTCGGGTCTAGCTCTGTTCCTAACATAGTCCTTGAAAGTTCCTATCCGCCTTACAATAGGGTACATCCAGCCATACTATACTGGACCTCTAAGTAGTGCCTCATCAGGTAGATGAACAACCAAATGCACCATCACATCAAAGAAGGCTGGAGGATATATCTTCTCAAGGTCGCATATGATAGTTGGTATCTTGTCTCTAAGATGCTCCAAAGCATCTATCCTGATATTCCTACTGTAGAGTTCCCTCAAGAATTGTCCCAACTCTGCAACTGCTCTGTATAAGTCAGGGCGGTTGTGGTGTCACAACCGGCGGATCTCGGGTAGGGGGTCCCGAACTGTGCGTCTAGGCTGGATGGTAACAGGAGGCAAGGGACACGAAGTTTTACCCAGGTTCGGGCCCTCTTGATGGAGGTAAAACCCTACGTCCTGCTTGATTAATATTGATGATATGGGTAGTACAAGAGTAGATCTACCATGAGATCAGAGAGGCTAAACCCTAGAAGCTAGCTTATGGTATGATTGTTGTTCTATATATTGTCCTACGGACTAAAACCCTCCGGTATATATAGACACTGGGAGGGTTAGGGTTACACAAAGTCGGTTACAATGGTAGGAGATCTACATATTCGTATCACCAAGCTTACCCTCCACGCCAAGGAAAGTCCCTTCCGGAAATGGGACAAAGTCTACAATCTTGTATCTTCATAGTACAGGAGTTCGACTGAAGGTATTGTCCGGCTATTCGGACACCCCCTAATCCAGGACTCCCTCAGTAGCCCCTGAACCAGGCTTCAATGATGACGAGTCCGCCGCGCAGATTGTCTTCGGCATTGCAAGGCGGGTTTCTCCTCCACGTACTTCATAGAATATTTTGAACACAAAGATAGTGTCCGGCTCTGCAAAATAAGTTTCCACATATTGCCATAGAGAGAATAATATTTACACAAATATAATCTGCTGACGTATTCCGTAGTGTGACACACCACGGCCAAGCCTTTATCCGAATCATTTAATTATCCCACCTCAGCACGTCATGCAAGGTGGTTTCCTTGGCACATCTTGTTAAAGCAGAGATTGTGTCCCCTTATTCCGGGTTCTCATCAATACGGGCGTGGGTAACCCAACCGCTTCTAGGACTCCTAGATTATAGCCAAGTCCAAACGGACACGGAGAGGACGCTTGATATTCACCCTCTTTATAAAGGGACAATGCTTTTATTTTTCCCTCCCGTGCTCAATCGAATCCTTCCCCCACCTCAAGCTCAAACGCCCAAAGTTCAGGTCAGGTGCTCCGAACCTTCAGTCATGTCCGGATCTAGACTTCAAGGCCGATGGGTGCCTTCCTCCGCCAGGGAAGAAGACATCAAAAAGTTGTGGGAGGCCAGATATCTGACCGCCGAGATTTTGCATCGGCTGCCTCCCCGAGGGCAGGCCGTCCCCTCCCCCGAACCCAACGAGAGCATCGTGTTCGTCTCCCACTTTCTCCGAGGTCTAGGCCTTGCTCTGGATCCTTTCGTCAGGGGCTTTATGTTTTATTACGGGCTAGATTTCCATGATCTAGCTCCGGATTCCTTTCTTCATATCACGACATTTATTGTCGTGTGTGAGGGCTTCCTCCGGGTTACCCCTCAATCTGGCCTGTGGCTCAAGACCTTTGAAGTAAAGCCGAAGATGATCGAGGGGCAACATGCAGCGTGTGGAGGTGCCTCAATATGCAATATGACGGGAGCTCCATGGCCCAAAGGTTCCATTCCAAAGGTGTCTAAATTGTGGCAACAGGAGTGGTTTTACATCACGGCTCCTACAAGTGCCAAGTGGGCGGCCGCCCCTATTTTCCGCTCGGGCCCTCCACCACAACTAATGTCATGGATCAGCAGAGGCCTGAGCTGGGGTCTAGCCAAGGACGTGCCTATACTGCAAAGCCGCATTCGAGATCTCTTCAATGGAGATTTTAGTTTGGTTGCGGTAATACAAGTTATGCTGGTTCGTCAAGTCCAGCCTTGCAAACGCCGGCCCCTTCGCTTGTGGGAGTTAAATCCCGAGGGACCGCGTGTCATTCAAAATTTTCTCGACCTAACACACGAGGAGATGTACAAGTCATTCTTCTGACCTCAGGTAGAGTGGCCGGAAATCACCGAGGACGTGGGCCTGAGTAGTAACCACGCCACCGAACAGGTAAGGAATCTTCTGGCTGAACATACTATCTCTCCTTTGTTACGAAGTTATTTCTGAGAGTTCGCTTTTTGACCAGGACTGGCTAACAAAGGCGAAGTTGATTCGGTGTTCGGCCCCCCTCCCTGAGGGTTTGGAAAATCCAGTATTGAAAAATATGCCCCAGATCGCACCTAGCCTGTAGCCCTTGAAGGAAGATACTGTGGAGGATAATACGGGCAGATGCGGGCCCCCAACGATGCCCATTCTAACCGAGGGAGAGAGCATCTCCATGAAGGAAGACGACCGGAAGAGGAAAAGGACTGCGCCCGGGGATTCGGAAGCCGAAGTCTCACACAGAGGGTCCTACCTTGGGGGGTGCTGTTGCCGCACAAAATCCACGGGGGGATCAATTCTCCCGCGAGTCGTAAGTGACCCAAAATACTTTAATAGTACAGATATGCCATCTTTTTCTTCTGAGAAAATAACCACCGCATATATCTTTGCAGTTCGGGCCTTAGCCCCTCTCAAATGAGCTCGTCTTCGGGGGATCTTCTTCCAGAGATGATGGAGAGCGAAACGCCTCCTCTGGACTCCTCTGCTCCGGAAGCGGGTGAACCTGAAGTGTTGTCGCGGAGGGCCTCTCCCAGTCCGGTGAGGCCAGAAGATAATCCCATTGACCCCCGAAGCTCCCAGTGTCCGGCTCCCGAAGAGAGCAGACAAAACAGTCCGGCACCGCCTAGTGTGCGATCGGATGTTCTGAGGGAGTTGGTGGGGCGAGCGGCCATCTCAGATGAACACCATGTGCTGATGAATATGGTGATGGAGAGAATCTTGTCCGCCGAAAGCGGATTGCATGAAGCTTTTAAGGCGGTTGCTTTGAAGGCGACCGACGAGCTGAAGGCCGAGAAGGCCGCGCATGGCGAGAGCCGAGATAAAATGGCCAAGATGGCCATAGAATTAAAAGCCGCCGCCGACCGTTGCCGGGTTCTTCAAAAGGAGAACCTAGCGAAGGCATCGGACCTTGAGAAGGCTGCTGCGACGAGAAAAGACCTCCGCTCTGCTATGAGGGCAAAGAAGGAGGAGCTGCGGGAAGCCGGGGATATTGTAGCTGGGAAATCCTTTATGTTGTGGAGGAAGTTCGGACATCCATGGTATGCCCCTCTGGATCGGCTGTGGAGTTCGGAGGATGTGTATATGGATTTGGCGGCGAGCACTGTGGATGCGGCCAAGTACTTGCAGGGTCAGACGGATCGTGAAGTAGACCAGCTGTCTTGGAGACAATTCCATTCTCCCGAGCGTCCGCTTTCATTGACTGACCTATTAGCCGAATGGGCCGAACTGAATAGGTTGTCCGGACTCGCCATGAGGTATGTTGTGGATCAGCTATGGCCGGAAAGGTGAAAACCGAACAGCTATTTTAGCTTGGTGCAGCAGGTCCTTGACGTGGTGCCACGCATTAATGCGATGAAGAGGTCGGCGTGCATAGAGGGCGCACGGATGGCCTTTGCCCGTGTTAAAGCATACTGGGCGGAGATGGATGCTACCACTGTTGCAGCGCGGTATTCGGCCATAGGTCGAATGGCTGCTGAGCACTACTTTGGAGAAGTTCTTGAGGGTGCTCATTTGATAGAGACCCAGTGCTCAAAAAATATTATGGTTGAGTGATATGTAATCTCATTGTAAGCGAAGTGCTTTTATAAATTTTATAAGGCTATTTTATACTTTTGCCTGAAAGTAATATGATGCCTCCTAGGCGGCCGTTTATGTATACATGTGTATAACCTCAAAGATTGCAGCCGTCGGCTTCAACCCCCACGCATATAATGCGGAGGTGCTCGCAAAAAACACGCATTCACACTTAACCCAACGTCTTGGTCCTATTAAGGAGGTGATAGCGGAGCGAGCGAGGCAACTGGACTATAATGCTTTAGCACTTTCACTTAGCCATAGGAGTTTGACAGTGGGGCTACTAAATAGCCCCTGGTGGCTCCGCACTCTCCCAATCTTGGGGTGCGTACATGCCTGGCCAAAAAACGGCCCTTCATTAAGGCGGATGAATTCTAACATTCCAACAGGTCATCGAGTGGTTGACCAGTCTCACGCTATATCATGACAGTCAGTTTTCGGCTTTCTCTACTGAGGTGCTCATCCGGATGAACCAGGGCACAATCGCAGTAGTTCTCCTGGTGCCACCTTAGCCAGTAAAGCGGAATGTAAGGCACCAAAACACAGGAGTCGGGCAAACCCAACATTTGACCAAAGACAATGATTCGGAGCTGATGCATATAGGGCCAAACTCGTGACGCCGAACACTCCCTAAGGTATTCGGTCTTTGTGGTATCAACCGGGCCTAAATAATGGCCTTTGTGTCCAGGTACGTGCATTGTTCTGGCGTGGCCACATGCCAAGACGTCAGCATCCTTCTCAACGGTGGATATGTATCAAGAAGAGACAGTAAAAAAGGTTTACGCAGGGTCTTAATCTAAAAAGAATCCTTGGGGCGGGTCCCTGCTGCACGTCTGCGCCTGTGTCTCCATGTGCCGTATCCTGGACGGGTGTAGCACGATGATCGTGTGTAAAACAGAGGAATTTAGGTGAAAAAGTTGTCGTGCAAAAAGATAGTTTTTAAAGAAACCATGTATAATTCAAGATGATAAGAAATTGCCACTTGTTTGCGCGCGTTGAGCCCCTTGTATTGACAAATAGGGGTGTGACCATTTTATTCGGTATAAATAGCGGTGCCGGACTTGATTAGTTGTGTCTGAGGTCTTGACGACCTATTGCATGCTTTCACTGGTCCGGGCGCCTTTAGTGTGCGGCTGCCAAGGCAGCCGCACTCTCTTCGGCGCACAGAGATCACTTGATATTTCCGTTCACTGAAATGATGCCACGTGGTCCGGGCATCTTGAGTGTGAGGGAGGCGTAGTGTGGTATTGCATTAAAGCGAGCGAAAGCTTCGCGTCCGAGCAGTGCTTGATAGCCACTTTGGAACGGAGCGATGTGGAAGGTTAAATGCTCGCGATGGAAGTTATCGGGGGAGCTGAATATAACTTGTAGTAGAAGGGAGCCCATACAACGAGCCCCTGTGCCTGGCGTTATTCCTTTAAAGGTAGTATTTGTATGGCGAATTTTTGTTGGGTCTAACCCCATCCCGCGGATTGTATCATGATATATTAGGTTTAGATTGCTGCCACCATCCATCAAGACTCGTGTGAAGTGATATCTGCCAATTACTGGGTCTAATACCAGGGCAGCCCATCCCGCGTGTCGGATACTTGCTTAGTAATCGCGATGGTCGAAAGTGATCGGTTGAGACGACCAGTGGCAGGACTTCGCGGTAACACGCACTTGGGTATATTTTCCTGGGAGTGCCGCATTGTTTTTTCCCTTGATCACATGTAACAAGTTTACTGTTTTGACTTTTGGTGGAAATTTCTTTTGTTCCCTAGTGTCTTGCTTGGGAGGCTCGTCCTCGTCTTCACTTGGTGTATCCTCCCCTTTGTGTACGCCGTTGAGCTTGCCGGACTGCTTGAAGACCCAACATTCTCTGTCGGTATGATTAGCAGGTTTACCAGGGGTACTATGGATCTGACAAACCTGGTCCAGAATTTTGTTGAGGCTGGACAGTTCATCCCTGGTGCCTTTAGAGGGCGGCTTTTGACCTGGCCGAGAGCTTTTGAATCCGGCGTTTACTGCCGTGATCTTCGTGCTATCTTCTTTATTCCGGTGTTTGTTATTGTTGTTACGCCGTGATTTCCCGTTTCCATCTCTAACTTCAGATGTACTAGGGTCGCTGGTGCTGCATCTGGCTAGCCAGCTGTCCTCGCCCGCGCAAAAGCGGTCATGAGGCTTGTTAATGCGGCCATCATTGTCGGCTTGTTTTGGCCGAGGTGTCTGGCGAGCCATTCGTCACGGACGCTGTGCTTAAAAGCTGCCAAGGCTCCGGCGTCCGGACAGTCGACAATCTGGTTCTTTTTAGTAAGAAACCTGTTCCAAAGCTTTCAGGCTGACTCTCCGGGCTATTGAGTTATATGACTCAAATCGTCCGCATCCGGAGGTTGGACATAAGTCCCTTGAAAATTTGCCCGAAAGGCGTCTTCGAGCTCTTCCCAACTTCCAATGGAGATTTTGGGGAGGCCTTGAAGCAAGTGACGATCTGGCCCTTTGAGCTTGAGGGGTAAGTACTTGATGGCGTGGAGATCATCTCCTCAAGCCATATGGATATGAAGGATGTAGTCCTCAATCCAGACCCCAGGGTCTGTGGTTCCGTCGTATGTCTCTATGTTTACGGGTTTGAATCCCTCTGGAAATTCATGGTCCAGCACCTCATTGGTGAAACATAGAGGGTGTGCGGCGCCCCTGTAGTTGGGTGTACCGCGTTGTTCGAATGTTTGTTGTGTTGCATTGTATACTGGGGCGCGCTTGCGTGGTCCATAGATGGATCTTGTTGCGCCATCCTTTGGGTGCGAGCCCTCGCATGGGTCGCGTGTTGTATTGTGAGTGGCGTTGTATGCCGCTCTGTGTTGGTAGAGGGGTCGTCTATCCGGCCAGGTGGCTGCTTTGATATTTGGTTGTGGGGGGTCTGAGGCCTCCTCATTGAATTCAGGTAGCAGATTCCGCTTTGGGTAGCTCTTGGAGGGGCGATTGTCGCCGTACCTTGCTGCTGTGTTGAGTATTTTACTCCATCTGATTTGGAGTGTGTCTTGCGCAGCCTTGAGCCTTTGCTTCTGCTTTTTAAGACTCCTCGCGGTGGCAACAAGCCTTTCACGGGCATTCTGCTGCTCCGGGTGCCTGTCCGGCGTTATGTCGTCCGGACCATTATCCTTGATAGAATTTGTTTCTTCGGTTTGATTATCCGGACTGCCGTTGTCTGGCAGCGGTTCGCCCTGCTCCATCGATGGGTCTGTGTGATCGTTATTTCTGTCGAGGCGGGATTTGGGGCGGTGCTTGCGTCACCGCTTTGACTGCTTTTCGAGGGAACAAGCCTTCGGTGCATCCTCCCGCTCCTCGTCGTCATCCTTTGGTCCGTCCACCATGTATACGTCATATGACGAGGTGGCTTTCCAGGGCCCAATAGGCGCTGGTTCTTCATTGTCTGCGTCCATACCGTCGATGTCTTCGGAGTCGAAGTCGAGCCTGTCGGTTAAATCGTCGACAGTGGCTACAAAGTGGGTGGTGGGTGGGCTTTGAATTTCTTCATCGTCTGTATCCCAGCCTTGCCGATCGTAGTCCGGCCAGGGCTCTCCTGATAAAGGGAGAGACTTTAGTGTCTTCAGAATATCGCCGAAAGGTGAGTGCTGAAAGATGTCCGCGGCAGTAAACTCCATGATCGGCGCCCAATCGGATCCGATCGGTAGGGGTGCGGAGGGTTTAGAGTACGGAGAGGAGTCCGGCTCCTTGTAGTCATGAGTCTCGCGGAGTGCGGGGCTGGTGTTCGTCTCTACCGCCGTTGGGATCGCAGCCCCTGAGGCGGCGTCCAACCGCCCATCCTCGATCGGCGCAGTTGGCTCTGAATTAAGGGTCGAAGCCGATGCGCGTGCGGCCTCCAGGGCACTGTTCGGCGGCAGAGCTAGATCATGCTCGTCGTGATAGTGCGGCGCGCTCGACAGTGGATCGAATCCGTCGAAGATCAAGTCCCCGCGGATGTCAGCCGTGTAGTTTAAATGTCCAAATCTGACCTGACGTCCAGGGGCGTAGCTTTCGATCTGGTCCAGATGGCCAAGCTAATTGGCCCGAAGTGTGAAGCCGCCGAAGACGAAGATCTGTCCAGGGAGGAAGGTCTCACCCAGGACTGCATTGCTATTGATGATCGTAGGAGCCATCAAGCCTGACGGTGACGACACAAAGGAACTCTCAATTAAAGCACCAATGTCGGTGTCAAAACCGGTGGATCTCGGGTAGGGTGTCACGAATTGTGCGTCTAGGCTGGATGGTAACAGGAGGCAAGGGACACGAAGTTTTACCCAGGTTCGGGCCCTCTTGATGGAGGTAAAACCCTACGTCCTGCTTGATTAATATTGATGATATGGGTAGTACAAGAGTAGATCTACCACGAGATCAGAGAGGCTAAACCCTAGAAGCTAGCCTATGGTATGATTGTTGTTCTGTATGTTGTCCTACGGACTAAAACCCTCTGGTTTATATAGACACCGAGAGGGTTAGGGTTACACAAAGTCGGTTACAATGGTAGCAGATCTACACATCCGTATCGCCAAGCTTGCCCTCCACGCCAAGGAAAGTCCCTTCCGGAAACGGGACAAAGTCTTCAATCTTGTATCTTCATAGTCCAGGAGTCCGGCTGAAGGTATAGTCTGGCTATCCGGACACCCCCTAATCCAGGACTCCCTCAGTAGCCCCTGAACCAGGCTTCAATGATGACGAGTCCGGCGCGCAGATTTTCTTCGGCATTGCAAGGCTGGTTCCTCCTCCAAGTACTTCATAGAAGATTTTGAACACAAAGATAGTGTCCGGCTCTGCAATATAAGTTTCCACATATTGCCATAGAGAGAATACTATTTACACAAATCTAATCTGCTGACGTATTCTGCAGTGTGACACACCACGGCCAAACCTTTATCCGAATCGTTTTATTATCCCACCTCAGCGCATCATGCGAGGCAGTTTCCTTGGCACGTCTTGTTAAAGCAGAGATCGTGTCCCCTTATTCCGGGTTCTCATCAATACGGGCGTGGGTAACCCAACCGCTTTTAGGACTCCTAGATTATAGGCAAGTTCAAACAGACACGGAGAGGACGCTTGATATTCACCCTCTTTATATAGGGACAAGGCTTTTATTTTTCCCTCCCGTGCTCAATCGAATCCTTCCCCCACCTCAAGCTCAAAAGCCCAAAGTTCAGGTCAGGTGCTCCGAACCTTCAGTCATGTCCGGATCTAGCCTTCAAGGCCGATGGGTGCCTTCCTCCGTCACGGAAGAAGACATCAAAAAGTTGAGGGAGGCCAGATATCTGACCGCCGAGATTTTGCATCGGCTGCCTCCCCGAGGGCAGGCCGTCCCCTCCCCCGAACCCAACGAGAGCGTCCTGTTCTTCTCCCACTTCCTCTGAGGTCTAGGCCTTGCTCTGGATCCTTTCGTCAGGGGCTTGATGTTTTATTACAGGGCTAGATTTCCATGATCTAGCTCCGGATTCCTTTCTTCATATCACGACATTTATTGTCGTGTGTGAGGCCTTCCTCCGGGTTACCCCTCACTTTGGCCTGTGGCTCAAGACCTTTGAAGTAAAGCCGAAGATGATTGATGGGCAACATGAAGCGTGTGGAGGTGCCTCAATATGCAAGATGACGGGAGCTCCATGGCCCAAAGGTTCCATTCCAGAGGTGTCTAAATTGTGGCAACAGGAGTGGTTTTATATCACGGCTCCTAGAAGTGCCAAGTGGGCGGCCGCCCCTGTTTTCCGCTCGGGCCCTCCACCACAACTGATGGCATGGATCAGCAGAGGCCTGAGCTGGGGTCCAGCCAAGGACGTGCCTATACTGCAAAGCCACATTCGAGATCTCTTCAATGGAGATTTTAGTTTGGTTGCGGTAATACAAGTTATGCTGGTTCGTCAAGTCCAGCCTTGTAAATGCCGGCCCCTTCGCTTGTGGGAGTTCAATCCCGAGGGACCACGTGTCATTCAAAATTTTCTTGGCCTGACGCACGAGGAGATGTACAAGTCATTCTTCGGACCTCAGGTAGAGTGGCCAGAAATCACCGAGGACGTGGGCCTGAGTAGTAACCGCGCCGCCGAACAGGTAAGCAATCTTCTGCCTGAACATACTATCTCTCCTTTGTTATGAAGTTATTTCTGAGAGTTCGCTTTTTGACCAGGACTGGCTAACAAAGGCGAATTTGATTCGGTGTTCGGCCCCCCTCCCCGAGGGTTTGGAAAATCCGGTATTGGAAAAGATGCTCCAGATCAGACCTAGCCCGGAGCCCTTGAAGGAAGATACTGTGGAGGATAATACGGGCGGACGCGGGCCCCCAACGCCGCCCGTTCTAACTGAGGGAGCGAGCGTCTCCATGAAGGAAGACGACCGGAAGAGGAAAAGGACTGCGCCCGGGGATTCAGAAGCCGAAGCTTCCACACGGGAGAAGAAGTCTCCCACAGACGGTCCTACCTTGGGCGGTGCTGTTGCCGCACAAAGTCCGCGGGGGGATCAATTCTCCCGCAACTCGTAAGTGACCCGAAATACTTTAATAGTACAGATATGTCATCGTTTTCTTCTGAGAAAATAACCACCGCATATATCTTTGTAGTTCGGGCCTTAGCCCCTCACAAATGAGCTCGTCTTCGGGGGATCTTCTTCCAGAGATGATGGAGAGCGAAACGCCTCCTCCGGACTCCTTCGCTTCGGAAGCGGGTGACCATGAAGTGTCGTCACGGAGGGCCTCTCCGTGTCCGGTGAGGCCAGAAGATAATCCCATTGACCCCCGAAGCTCCCAGTGTCTGGCTCCCGAAGAGAGCAGACAAAAGAGTCCGGCACCATCTAGTGTGCGATTGGATGTTCTGAGGGAGTTGGTGGGGCGAGCGGCCATCTCAGATGAACACCATGTGCTGATGAATACGGTGATGGAGAGAATCTTGTCCGCCGAAAGTGGATTGCATGAAGCTTTTATGAGTCTACTGATAGGCTTTGAGGTTCGTAAAAGAATGTATGATAGTCCTGCACATGCTAGGTGTGCCCTGTGTAGATAGTAGCCCCTGAAACTCTGGTTTTCGTCGGAAATGACGACGAACAGAGGATCATATTGCCAGGTAATAATCATACTGCCTCTATGTGCAGGTGATGGAAGCTCCGGTGGCTAGCCGAACTAGCAAGTTTGCCCATTTAGAACGGTAGTTGGATGCGGCAGACGCCGACATCGAGCTTGTTAACAAAAGGCTTGACGAGGCACAAGGTAAGTGCCATTATCTGGTAAACGCCACATAGGAAGAGCAGCATGATGCCAGTATCTTTAATATGTTGTGACTGCAGATGGAGCTGCCACTGTTGAAGCCTTGCGGGCAGAACTTGCTCGAGCCAAGGAACAAGCAAGGTTGGGTAATGCGGCTGCTTTGGAGGTGGCCGACGAGCTGAAGGCCGAGAAGGCCGTGCATGGCGAGAGCCGAGATAAAATGGCCAAGTTGGCCATAGAATTAAAAGCCGCCGCCGACCGTTGCCGGGTTCTTGAAAATGAGAACCTAGCGAAGGCATCGGACCTTGAGAAGGCTGCTGCGACGAGAAAAGACCTCCGCTCTGCTATGAGGGCAAAGAAGGAGGAGCTGCGGGAAGCCGGGGATATTGTAGCTAGGAAATCCTTTATGTTGCGGAGGAAGTTCGGAGATCCACGGTATGCCCCTCTGGATCGGCTGTGGAGTTTGGAGGATGTGTATATGGATTTGGCGGCGAGCGCTGCGGATGCGGCCAAGTACTTCCAGGGTCAGATAGACCGTGAATAAGGCCAGTTGTCTTGGAGACAATTCCATTCTCCCGAGCATCCGCTTTCGTTGACTGACCAATTAGCCGAATGGGCCGAACTGAATAGGTTGTCCGGACTCGCCATGAGGTCTGTTGTGGATCAGCTATGGCCGGAAAGGTCAAGACCGAACAACTATTTCAGCTTGGTGCAGGAGGTCCTTGACATGGTGCCGCGCATTAATGCGATGAAGAGGTCGGCGTGCATAGAGGGCGCAAGGATGGCCTTTGCCCGTGTTAAAGCATACTGGGTGGAGATGGATGCTGCCACTGTTGCAGCGCGGGATTCGGCCATAGGTCGAATGGCTGTTGAGCACTACTTTGGAGAAGTTCTTGAGGGTGCTCGTTTCATAGAGACCCAATGCTCCAAAAATATTATGTTTGAGTGATATGTAATCTCATTGTAAGAGAAATGCTTTTATAAATTTTTATAAGGCTATTTTTATACTTTTGCCTGAAAGTAATATGATGCCTCCTGGGCGGCCGTTTATGTATACATGTGTATAACCTGAAAGATTGCAACCGTCGGCTTCAACCCCCACGCATATAATGCGGAGGTGCTCGCAAAAAACACACGTTGACACTTAACCCAACGTCTTGGTCCTATTGAGGAGGTGATAGCGGAGTGAGCGAGGCAACCGGACTATAATGCTTTAGCACTTTCACTTAGCCATAGGAGTTTGACAGTGTGGCTCCGCACTCTCCCGATCCCGGGGTGCGTACATGCCTGGCCAGAAAACAGCCCTTCGTTAAGGCGGAGGAATTCTAACATTCCAACAGGTCATCAAGTGGATGACCAGTCTCACGCTATATCATGACATTCAGTTTTCGGCTTTCTCTACTAAGGTGCTCGTCCGGATGAACCAGATCACAATCGCAGTAGTTCTCCTGGTGCTACCTTAGCCGGTAAAGCGGAACGTAAGGCACCAAAACACAGGAGCCGGGCAAACCCAACATTTGACCAAAGACAATGATTCGGAGCTGATGCATATAGTGCCAAACTCGCGACGCCGAACACTCCCTAAGGTATTCGGTCTTTGTGGTATAAACCAGGCCTAAATAATGGCCTTTGTAAGAAGCCCCTTGTGTCCAGGTACGTGCATTGTTCTGGCATGGCCACATGCCAAGACGTCAGCATCCTTCTCAACGGTGGATATGTATCAACAAGAGACAGTAAAAAAGGTTTACGTAGGGTCTTAATCTAAAAAGAATCCTTGGGGCGGGTCCCTGCTGCACGTCTGCGCCTGTGTCTCTGTTGTGCCATATCCTGGACGGGTGTAGCACGATGATCGTCTGTAAGAGAGAGGAATTTAGGTGAAAAATTTGTCGTGCAAAAAGATAGTTTTTAAAGAAACCATGTATAATTCAAGATGATAAGAAATTGCCACTTGTCTACGCGTGTTGAGCCCCTTGTATTGACAAATAGGGGTGTGACTATTTTATTCGGTATAAATAGCGGCGCCAGACTTGATTAGTTGTGTCTGAGGTCTTGACGACCTATTGGGTGCTTTCACTAGTCCGGGAGCCTTTAGCGTGCGGCTGCCAAGGCAGCCACACTCTCTTCGGCACATAGAGATCGCTTGATATTTCCGTTCACTGAAATGATGCCACGTGGACCGGGCATCTTCAGTGTGAGGGAGGCGTAGTGTGGTATTGCATGAAAGCGAGCGAAAGCTTCGCGTCCGAGCAGTGCTTGATAGACACTTTGGAATGGAGCGATGTGGAAGGTTAAATGCTCGCGACGGAAGTTATCGGGGGAGCCAAATATAACTTGTAGTAGAAGGGAGCCCATACAATGAGCCCCTGGGCCTGGCGTTATTCCTTTAAAGGTAGTATTGCTATGGCGAATTTTTGTTGGGTCTAACCCCATCCTGCAGATTGTATCCTAATATATTAGGTTTCGATTGCTGCCACCGTCCATCAAGACTCGTCTGAAGTGTTATCCGCCAATTACTGGGTCTAATACCAGGCAGCCCATCCTGCGTGTTGGATACTTGCTGAGTAATCGCGATGGTCGAAAGTGATCGGTTGAGACGACCAGTGGCAGGACTTCGCTGTAACAGGCACTTGGGTATGTTTTCCTGGGAGTGCCGCATTGTTTTTCCCCTTGATCACGTGTAACACGTTTACTATTTTGACTTCTGGTGGAAATTTCTTTTGTTCCCCAGTGTCTTGCTTGGGAGGCTCATCCTCGTCTTCACTTGGTGTATCCTCCCCTTTGTGTACGGCGTTGAGCTTGCCGGACTGCTTGAAGACCCAACATTCTCTGTGGGTATGATTAGCAGGTTTACAAGGGGTACTATGGATCTGACATACCTGGTCCAGAATTTTGTTGAGGCTGGACAGTTCATCCCTGGTGCCTTTAGAGGGCAGCTTTTGACCTGGCCGAGAGCTTTTGAATCCGGCGTTTACTGCCGTGCTCTTCGTGCTGTCTTCTTTATTCCAGCGTTTGTTATTGTTGTTGCGCCGTGATTTCCCGTTTCCATCTCTAACTTCAGATGTACTGGGGTCGCTGGTGCTACATCTGGCAAGCCAACTGTCCTCGCCCGCGCAAAAGCGGGTCATGAGGCTTGTTAATGCGGCCATCGTTCTCGGCTTGTTTTGGCCGAGGTGTCTGGCGAGCCATTCGTCACGGACGCTATGCTTAAAAGCTGCCAAGGCTTCGGTGTCCGGACAGCCGACAATCTGGTTCTTTTTAGTAAGAGACTTGTTCCAAAGCTTTCGGGATGACTCTCCGGGCTGTTGAGTTATATGACTCAAATCGTCCGCATCTGGAGGTCGGACATAAGTCCCTTGAAAATTTGCCCGAAAGGCGTCTTCGAGCTCTTCCCAACTTCCAATGGAGCTTTCGGGGAGGCCTTTAAGCCAGTGACGAGCTGGCCCTTTGAGCTTGAGGGGTAAGTACTTGATGGTGTGGAGATCATCTCCTCGAGCCATATGGATATGAAGGATGTAGTCCTCAATCCAGACCCCAGGGTCTGTGGTTCCGTCGTATGTCTCTATGTTTACGGGTTTGAATCCCTCTGGAAATTCATGGTCCAGCACCTCATCGGTGAAACATAGAGTGTGTGCGGTGCCCCTGTAGCTGGGTGTACCGCGTTGTTCAGATGTTTGTTGTGTTGCATTGTATGCTGTGGCGCACTAGTGTGGTCCATAGATGGATCTTGTTGCGCCGACCTTTGGGTGCGAGCCCTCGCATGGGTCGCGTGTTGTATTGTGAGTGGCGTTGTATGCCGCTCTGTGTTGGTAGAAGGGTCGTCTATCCGGCCAGGTGGCTGCTTTGATATTTGGTTGTGGGGGGCCTGAGGTCTCCTCATCGAATTCAGGTAGCAGTTTCCGCTTTGGGTAGCTCTTGGAGGGGCGATTGTCGCCGTACCTCACTGTTGTGTTGAGTATTTTACTCCATATGATTTGGAGTGTGTCTTGCGCAGCCTTGAGCCTTTGCTTCTGCTTTTTAAGACTCCTCGCGGTGGAAACAAGCCTTTTACGGGCATTTTGCTACTCCGGGTGCCTGTCCGGCGTTATGTCGTCCGGAACATTATCCTTGATAGAATTTGTTTCTTCGGTTTGATTATCTGGATTGCCGTTGTCCGGCAGCGGTTCGCCCTGCTCCAGCGTTGGGTCTGTGTGATCATTATTTCTGTCGAGGCGGGATTTGGGGCGGCGCTTGCGTCACCGCTTTGACTGCTTTTCGAGGGAACAAGCCTTCGGTGCGTCCTCCCGCTCCTCGTCGTCATCCTTTGGTGCGTCCACCATATATACGTCATATGGCGAGGTGTCTTTCCAGGGCCCAATAGGCGCTGGTTCTTCATTGTCTGCATCCATACTGTCGATGTCTTCGGAGTCAAAGTCGAGCCTGTCGGTTAAATCATCGACAGTGGCTACAAAGTGGGTGGTGGGTGGGCTTTGAATTTCTTCATCGTCCGTATCCCAACCTTGCCGATCGTAGTCCGGCCAGCGCTCTCCTGATAAAGGGAGAGACTTTAGTGTCTTCAGAATATCGCCGAAAGGCGAGTGCTGAAAGATGTCCGTGGCAGTAAACTCCATGATCGGCGCCCAATCAGATCCGATCGGCAGGGGCGCGGAGGGTTCGAAGTCCGGAGAGGAGTCCGGCTCCTTGGAGTCATGAGTCTCGCGGAGTACGGGGCTGGTGTTCAGCTCGATCGCCGTTGGGATCACAGCCCCCGAGGCGGCGTCCAACCGCCCATCCTCGATCGACGCAGTTGGCTCCGAATTAAGGGTTGAAGCTGATGCGGGTGCGGCCTCCAGGGCATTGTTCTGTGGCAGAGCTAGATCATGCTCGTCGTGACAGCGCGGCGTGCTCGGCAGTGGGTCGAATCCGTCGAAGATCAAGTCCCCGTGGATGTTAGTCGTGTAGTTTAAACTTCCAAATCTGACCTGACGGCCAGGGGCGTAGCTTCCGATCTGCTCCAGATGGCCAAGTGAATTGGCCCGCAGTGCGAAGCCACCGAAGACGAAGATCTGTCCGGGGAGGAGGGTCTCACCCTGGACTGCATTGCTATTGATGATCGTAGCAGCCATCAAGCCTGACGGCGATGACCCAGAGGAACTCTCAATGAAAGCACCAATGTCGGTGTCAAAACCGGCGGATCTCGGGTAGGGGGTCCCAAACTATGCGGCTAGGCTGGATGGTAATAGGAGGCAAGGGAGACGAAGTTTTACCCAGGTTCGGGCCCTCTTTATGGTAAAACCCTACATCCTGCTTGATTAATATTGATGATATGGGTAGTACAAGAGTAGATCTACCACGAGATCAGAGAGGCTAAACCCTAGAAGCTAGCCTATGGTTTGATTGTTGTTCTGTATGTTGTCCTACGGACTAAAACCCTCCGGTTTATATAGACACCGAGAGGGTTAGGGTTACACAAAGTCGGTTACAATGGTAGGAGATCTACATATCCGTATCGCCAAGCTTGCCCTCCACGCCAAGGAAAGTCCCTTCCGGACACGGGACGAAGTCTTCAATCTTGTATCTTCATAGTCCAGGAGTCCGGCTGAAGGTATAGTCTGGCTATCCGAACACCCCCTAATCCAGGACTCACTTAGCGGCCCAATCCTCTAAGGATAACAGGTAAAACCCTTTGAAGTAGGACGTGGCAGTCATGAGTTTTCAATCCTTGTACCTTGTTTCCATCTGCATTGACTCTCCTTTCAGGGTTGGAAGCAAATCCATGTGGCAATGTCACACGTGACAGGACCTCGCATAATTCTTTTCTTTTTACCTTGTCCAAGACGTACACAACTGGTGCCATATCCCGTGGTTTACCTTCATATTGCACATGCAAATCCTTTCTGATACCCAGGTGTGCCAAATCGATCCTATATTTTAAGGTATCTTTCGTCTTGCCTTCAATATTAAGAAGTGTGCCGATAATGTTGTCACATATATTTTTCTCGATGTGCATCACATAAAGATTATGCCTCAGATCCAAATATTTCCAATACTCCAAGTCCCACAAAGTGGACCTGCGAGTAAACAATAATCTCTCTTCTACCCTGCCACGCTTCCTTTTCCCGCTACCATTACCAGGATGGTTTCCTGGTGTAATATGCCCGACCTTCTCTAATTCCACCTGCAACTCATCGGCGGTGATCCTCTTTGGCGCATCACGGTTTTCATGCTTTGCATTGAACACATGTCTTCGATATTTTCTAGGATGCATCTTGTCCTTGGCAAGGAAATGGCGGTGTCCAATGTAACAGATCTTGCTAAGTATTGCGTATGACAGTGGATTCCTGTCACAGCGAAAACATGCATTGTAACCATGTGTCGTTCGCGTTGACATGGTGCCCAAAGCCGGATAATCATGGATGCACCAAATTATAACAGCACGCAGATAGAAATCAGCTGGTGGGCTGCTATATAGGTCTCGAGTGAGAACACCCTTCCATAGCTGTTGAAGTTCCTCCACAACAGGCTCCATGAACAAATCAAAATCCTTTCCAGGAATTTTTTGACCTGGGATGAGCAAGGCCATCATGTAGTTTGATTCTTTGGTGCAGACATTTGGAGGCATGTTGTAAGGGATAACAAACACTGTCCACATGCTATATGTGGCGCTCTGGTGGCCAAATGGGTTAAATCCATCTGAAGCTAAGCCAAGTCTAATGTTTCTCGGGTCAGCAGCAAACTCTTTGTGTTTATCATTGAAGCTTTTCCACTCACTACCATGAGATGGATGGCTCATTACATTCTGATCTCTGTACTCCTGGTTCCTAGAATGTGATAGTACATCCTCTCTTGTTTCAGCATCATGAAACAACCTCTGCAATCTTGATGTAATTGGAAAATGTCTCAGAACATTATGAGGAATCCTCTTCACAGCATCGCCATCTTTCCATCTTGATGATTTGCATTTCGGGCATTCACTTAAGTTGGCATAATCCTTCCAGAACAGAACACAATTATTCTTACAAACATGGATCATATCATATCCAATTCCAACTGCACGAAGGAAATTCTTCATTTTACTATAGGTGTGTGGCAGCTCAGACGCATCTGGGAAAGATTTGCGGAAAGCAGCCAACATCGCATCGAATGATTTGTTGGTCATCCGCTCAGATGTCTTCACCTGAAGAAAGGTGACCATAGCTGAGAATACTTATAGCTTATTTCCTGGGGTGACAACAACGTTCCATTGTTCCAACATGCGGGCCCACCATTTTTCTTCTGGAGGTGAAAGTTCACGGAATGCACGAGCATTTCGTAGAATTGTTTCAATGTTGGTCAAACTCACTGGCTCCGCCACCACCATCTCCTCCTCCTCTTCCACCTGAGCATCAGGCAGATCAAGATGGTGATCTGCTGCTTCCACGTAGTTAATAACATTGACGTTCACAGCTTCACCATGATGAACCCACCTAGTATATGTGACCGACATCCCATACAAGTGTAGATGATTTTGCATAGTTGAATGGGGTCTTGTAACTGAATTCATACAACTGCTACACGGGAAGAGCACATCTGATTTCGGACCACCGTACTCAGCTCTGATAAAGTTCACGAAGTTTTTAACCCCCTCGACATATGCAGCGGAGAATCTTCAAGAAGAAGTTATCCAAGTCTTGTCCATCTGTTAGACATACAAATTAGTTCTTCTACTAGATATTACAGGAAAAACGTATATGCTTTTTTATGAAGTCTAGAAAAAAAATACCTAGGTCGATTTCTAAAGCTATGGCAAGATATTTGGACGAGCAGATCTAAGTAACAAAATATATGTAAATCTAATTCAGCAAACAGATTTGAGTGCCAAATTATGGCAAGCTGTTTCAGCAGTCAATGAGGCCGAGCACACAGCCATCGAACTATCGAAGGCCATTGCAGCAACAAAGATCGAGTATAAAACAGTGTAGAGCTATTTCAGCTAACAGATTGGCTACTAGACCATGGCAATCTACGTCACAATAAATATATGGCAGGATATTTAACAACTAATCGGCCTTGGAATGCCATCTCAGCTAAGCAGATTGAGTGGAGAATAGGGTAAGGAAGCTTCTTAAGCAGAGCATATTGACAGTAAACTACTTCGGCAAACATTGAGATTAACAGCGTCTATCAGCTAGCATTTAGCGCTACACCGACATGAACGGGGCCTTAGTCTAGAATGCGCATACCGTGGGAGAAGCTAACCGATGTGCGTCTCCACATGAACGTCACCAGCGGTGGCGGCGCTGACCGCCGTGCGCCTCCACAAGAACGTAGCCAGAGGTGGCGGCGTGGCTAGAGGACGACAGACTACGAGAGCGTATTGTGGGAGCGAGAGGATCACCGAACCGCGGCACCGACATATCGGTGCGGCGGGGAGGGCGGCTTTGGCGGAGTGAATGGAGTGGAGGGGGACATAGGGGGGGAGTTTGGGGAATATTATTGGCTAGTTGGCCGAAGGGCGGTTGAATCGGATTTGGGGGAATTTTTGGGTGTGGGGGGGGGGGGAGGATTTTCGTGCGGTGGGCGGGGGGACTTTGGCGCATGGTTGGTTTCTCCAAGTGCAGTCCCACGTGTCAGTGAAGAGGCAAAGCCGAAGCGCATTCCGTTTGCGTGAGCCGTGTGCAGGACCGAACGTGTGTGGGGTGCAGTGCGACCGCGACAGGAGTGTTATGAGTGTACCGCATTTTTTCCTTTTAAACTAGGTGCTTCGCCCCCTAAAAAAATCTGTTGCTTCATGCGATCCATCGATACTACTACTAGTAATCTGGTAATCCCGACTAAAATGGCGCGGCCGGGTCTTTTCCCGCGCGATATGCTGGGAGGGTTGGCTTAGTTGGGTTTTTTAGGACGAGTAATGCTACACCTACGTAATCCCAGTTACATAATTAACGTAATGTGAAACGTGTGAGCTGTTGATTGTGGATTGGGGGGAGGGAGGGCCCACCACCATGAAAATCAGGGGAGGAGAGAGAGAGGCAATTTACATTAACCCTTTCGTAGGTTCCCGTAGATGTAGAAAGATGTGTCTGATCCCGCAATATAGGCCGTCCTCTCCACATTTCCAGATAAGGCTTTCCGTCGTTCATCCTTTTCTCCCACAAGATCTTGATCTTCCGTGCAACGCACGAGCATCTTGCTAGTACTCCTACAATATTTATATTATTGTGAAAGTTCAAATACACCGGCCGAGATTAATGCAAACACGTCAGATTTTCATTACATTTCGAACTAAAAGAAACCCGACCCTAAACCTATTCTACGGTGGCGACTGACGTCCTCCATCTGTGATCTCCATGTACGGGGGCGGGGTTCAAGACCGTTGAAGTGAAGGTGCGGTCTCCGGTGAGGAAGAGTAGAACACGGGAGACGGACCGGCCAGTTGGCACACCATGACCTGCTGCCTCCTGATACGTCTCCAACGTATCTATAATTATTGATTGCTCCATGCTACTTTATCTACTGTTTTAGGCAATATTGGGCTTTATTATCCACTTTTATATTATGTTTGGGACTAACCTATTAACCGGAGGCCCAGCCCAGATTTTGTTGTTTTATGCCTATTTCAGTATTTCGAGGAAAAGGAATATCAGACGGAGTCAAAACGAAACAAAATCAACTGGAGAAGTTATTTTTTGGAAGGAAACCCACCTAATGGACTTGGACCCCATGTCAGAAGAGCCACGAGGCGGTCACGAGGGTGGAGGGCGCGCCCTCCCCCCTGGGCGCGCCCCTTGCCTCGTGGGTCCCCCGTAGCTCCACCGACGTTCTCCTTTCACCCATATATACCGTCGTACCCTAAAATTTCCAGAACAGAAGATAGATCGGGAGTTCCACCGCCGCAAGCCTCCAGAACCACCAAAAACCAATCGGGACCCCTTTCCGGTACCCTCCCGGAGGGGGGATCCATCTCCGGTGGCCATCTTCATCATCCCGGTGCTCTCCATGACGAGGAGGGAGTAGTTTTCCCTCGGGGCTAAGGGTATGTACCAGTAGCTATGTGTTTGATCTCTCTCTCTCGTGTTCCTCTATGGCATGATCTTGATGTATCCCGAGCTTTGCTATTGTAGTTGGATCTTATGATGTTTCTCCCCCTCTACTCCTTTGTGATGAATTGAGTTTCCCCTTTTGAAGTTATCTTATCGGATTGAGTCTTTTATGAGAACACTTGATGTATGTCTTGGTGATCAACTTGCGGGTTTCGTGACATTGGGAACCTATGCATAGGGGTTGGCACACGTTCTTGACTCTCCGGTAGAAACCTTGGGGCACTCTTTGAAGTACTTTTATGTTGGTTGGATGAATCTGAGATTGTGTGATGCATATCGTATAATCATGCCCACGGATACTTGAGGTGACAATGGAGTATCTAGGTGACATTAGGGTTTTGGTTGATTTGTATCTTAAGGTGTTATTCTAGTAAAAACTCCAGGGTTGTTTGTGACACTTATAGGAATAGCCCAACGGATTGATTTGAAAGAATAACTTTGAGGTGGTTTCGTACCCTACCATAATCTCTACGTTTTTTCTCCACTATTAGTGGCTTCGGAGTGACTCTTTGTTGCATGTTGGGGGCTCGTTATATGATCTATCTATGTTATTATTGTTGAGAGAACTTGCACTAGTGAAAGTATGAACCCTAGGCCTTGTTTCCTATCATTGCAATACCGTTTACGCTCACTTTTACCACTCACTACCTTGCTGTTTTTATATTTTCAGTTTACACAAACCTATATCTACTATCTATTTTGCACTTGTATCACCATTTCTTCGCCGAACTAGTGCACCTATACAATTTACCATTGTATTGGGTGTGTTGGGGACACAAGAGACTCTTTGTTATTTGGTTGCAGGGTTGCTTGAGAGAGACCATCTTCATCCTACGCCTCCTACGGATTGATAAACCTTAGGTCTTCCAATTGAGGAAAATTTGTTACTGTCCTACAAACCTGTGCACTTGCAGGCCCAACAACGTCTACAAGAAGAAGGTTGCGTAGTAGACATCAAGCTCTTTTCTGGCACTGTTGCCGGGGAGGCTAGGTAAGTGAAGGTATATCTTTAGATCTTGCAATCGAATCTTTTTGTTTCTTGTTTTAGCACTAGTCTAGTTTATAAAAGAAAACTAGCAAAAAATGGAATTGAGTTTGTCTCATACGCTTCACCTTTTTAATATCTTTCGTGAGTGTGATGGAAAGGATAATTGTGCTCAAGTGCTAGAAGAAGAAATCTCTAAATTGTTTGGCACTAAATATGTGAATATGAGCATGATTGCAATGTTGATAGTATGAATTCCTTGAATATCCATGATGCTAATGATATGCAAAGCCATAAGCTTCGGGAAGCTATGTTTGATGAAGATGATATTTTTTGTCCCCCAAGCTTTGATGAGCAAATTTACTATGATGAAAGAATGCGTCCTATCTATGATGAATAGTGTGATGACACGTATGCTATAAAGAATAATGATAACCATGAAACTTGTCATCTTGATCTTAATTTTCAATCACATGATAGCTATTTTGTTGAGTTTGCTCCCACTATTATTCATGAGAAGAATTTTGCTTATGTGGAGAGTAGTAAATTTTCTATGCTTGTAGATCATGAAAAGAATGCTTTAGGTGCTGGTTATATTGTTGAATTCATTCATGATGCTACTGAAAATTATTATGAGGGAGGAATATATGCTTGTAGGAATTGCAATAATATCAAGTTTCCTCTAGATGTGCTTAAATTTTTGAAGCTATGCTTGTGTTACCCTCCTATGCTAGTTGATTATTGTTCTCATAAGTTGTTTGCTCACAAAATCCCTATGCATAGGAAGTATGTTAGACTTAAATTTGCCGGTCATATGCTTCATGATGCTCTCTTTATGTTACAATTCTTATCTTTTATGTGAGCATCATTGAAATCATCATGCCTGGCTAGGGGCGTTAAACGATAGCGCTTGTTGGGAGGCAACCCAATTTTATTTTGTGTTTTTTGTTTTTGGTTCTGTTTAGGAATAAATAATCCATCTAGATTCTGTTTAGATGTGGTTTTATCTTTTAATTAGTGTTTGTGCCAAGGTAAACCTATTAGATCTTCTTGGAAGATAGTTATTTGATCTTGCTGTAATTTCCAGAATCTTTGCGCTCAGTGCCCGAATTTTCAAAAATCACCAGAACGTGATAAAATAGTGATTCCAATTGCTGCTGATCAATACACAAAATTCCCAGGTCGTCCAATTTTGGTAGAATTTTTTGGGTTCCATAAGTTTGCGTTAGTAACAGATTACTACAGACTGTTCTGTTTTTGACAGATTCTGTTTTGCGTGTGTTGTTTGCTTATTTTGATGGATCTATGGCTAGTAAAATAGTTTATAAACCACAGAGAAGTTGGAATACAGTAGGTTTAACACCAATACAAATAAAGAACAAGTTCACTACAGTACCTTAAAGTAGTCTTTTGTTTTCTTTCTCTAACGGAGCTCACGAGATTTCTATTGAGTTTTGTCTTGTGAAGTTTTCAAGTTTTGGGTGAATTCTTTTGATGGATTATGGAACAAGGAGTGGCAAGAGCCTAAGCTTGGGTATGCCCATGGCACCCCCAAGATAATCCAAGGACACCAAAAAGTCAAAGCTTGGGGATGCCCCCGAAGGCATCCCCTCTTTCGTCCACTTCCATCGGTAATTTACTTGGAGCTATATTTTTATTCACCACATGATATGTGTTTTGCTTGGAGCGTCTTGTATTATTTGTGTCTTTGCTTGTTAGTCTACCACAATCATCCTTGCTGTACACACCTTTTGAGAGAGCCATGTATGAATTGAAATTTGTTAGAATCACTGGCAGAAAAAGAGGCTTCCGTCCAGCCCCATTAGTCGCGAAACTGTAGGAACCGCGACTAATGAAGTCTATAGTCGCGGTTCGGCAGACGAACCGCGCCCAAAGGCCTGGGCCCAGGGCGCTCGGTGGCCAGCTGGTGCACGTGAGGGGCTTTAGTCGTGGTTGGCCAGGCCAACCGCGACTAAAGGTGCCCAAAGGCCTTTAGTCGCGGTTGGCCAGGCCAACCGCGACTAAAGCTCCTCCCCTATATATACCAGTTCAGCACACTCACTTAGCCATTTGGTGCCACTTCTCTTCGCAAGCTTCACAAGGGGGTGTAGGTTTGCTTTCGGTTCCTCTTATGCACACAAGGTGTTTGATGAAATGCCCCAAGAGCGTGAAACAAACATGATATGAAGTGTTGGAGCCACACTTGAGGTTCCTCATTTATTTTTTCCTCCTCGATCGCGGTTAGCAACTTGAACCTTTCATGCATGTGTGTCATTGATAAAATATGCATGTGTGTTGTTCGTTGTTTAATTTCTATTGTTTATAGCTAGTTAGTTTAACAAATGCATGATGGTTAATTATATATTTTGTATTATAATAATGCAGATGAATCGGCAATGGATGTACGGTAACCGACTCTCCCGCGAGTTCACTACGGGTTTGAAAGATTTCCTCGTAGTGGCTAATGCGAACAAGCAGAAGGGTTTTGTTATCTGTCCATGTGTTGACTGTAAGAATCAGAAGGGTTACTCTTCCTCAAGAGAAGTTCACCTGCACCTGCTTCGGCACGGTTTCATGCCAAGCTATAATTGTTGGACCAAGCATGGAGAAAGAGGGGTTATAATGGAAGAAGATGAAGAAGGGGATGATTTCATCGATGAAAGCTATCTTGCTCATTTCGGTGATACTTTCATGGAGGATGCTGAAGGTGAAGGGGATGGTGAAGGGGAAGGTGAAGGTGAAGAAGAGGCACGTGATGAGACCGTTGATGATCTTGGTCGGACCATTGCTGATGCACGGAGACGCTGCGAAACTGAAAAGGAGAGGGAGAATTTGGATCGCATGTTAGAGGATCACAGAAAGTCGTTGTACCCCGGATGCGATGATGGTCTGAAAAAGCTGGGATGCACACTGGATTTGCTGAAATGGAAGGCACAGGCAGGTGTAGCTGACTCGGCATTTGAAAACTTGCTGAAAATGTTGAAGAATATGTTTCCAAAGAATAACGAGTTGCCCGCCAGTACGTACGAAGCAAAGAAGGTTGTCTGCCCTCTAGGTTTAGAGGTTCTGAAGATACATGCATGCATCAACGACTGCATCCTCTACCGCGGTGAATACGAGAATTTGAATGAATGCCCGGTATGCACTGCATTGCGTTATAAGATCAGAGGCGATGACCCTGGTGACGATGTTGAGGGCGAGAAACCCAGGAAGAGGGTTCCCGCCAAGGTGATGTGGTATGCTCCTATAATACCACGGTTGAAACGTTTGTTTAGGAACAAAGAGCATGCCAAGTTGTTGCGATGGCACAAAGAGGACCGTAAGTCGGACGGGGAGTTGAGACACACCGCAGATGGAACGCAATGGAGAAAGATCGACATAGAGTTCAAAGATTTTGTAGCTGACGCAAGGAACATAAGATTTGGTCTAAGTACAGATGGCATGAATCCTTTTGGCGAGCAGAGCTCCAGCCATAGCACCTGGCCCGTGACTCTATGCATCTACAACCTTCCTCCTTGGTTGTGCATGAAGCGAAAGTTCATTATGATGCCAGTGCTCATCCAAGGTCCGAAGCAACCCGGCAACGACATCGATGTGTACCTAAGGCCATTAGTTGATAAAATTTTACAGCTGTGGGGCAGACCTGGTGTCCGTGTGTGGGATGAGCACAAAGAAGAGGAATTTGACCTACGAGCATTGCTTTTCGTAACCATCAACGATTGGCCTGCTCTTAGTAACCTTTCGGGACTGTCAAATAAGGGATACAATGCATGC
Source organism: Triticum monococcum (assembly GCA_034509565.1). Classification (NCBI taxonomy): domain Eukaryota; kingdom Viridiplantae; phylum Streptophyta; class Magnoliopsida; order Poales; family Poaceae; genus Triticum; species Triticum monococcum. The sequence continues at coordinate 85,548,375 of CM067845.1, read as the reverse complement.
ACGCACTGCTTACATGAGACTGAAAGTGTACATTTGCCTAATTGTAAGAAGAACGTGTACCTTGGGCATCGTCGATTTCTTCCGAAAATTCATCCAGTAAGAAAGAAAGGCAAGCATTACAACGGCAAGGCAGATCACCGGCCGAAGCCTGCGGAACGCACTGGTGCTGAGGTATTTGATATGGTCAAGGATTTGAAAGTCATCTTTGGAAAGGGTCCTAGCGGACAATCAGTTCCGAAGGGAGCTGACGGGCACGCAGCCATGTGGAAGAAGAAATCTATATTCTGGGATCTAGAATATTGGAAAGTCCTAGAAGTCCGCTCTGCAATCGACGTGATGCACGTTACGAAGAATATTTGCGTGAACCTCCTAAGCTTCTTGGGCGTGTATGGGAAGACAAATCATACAAAGGAAGCACGGCAGGACCAACAACGTTTGAAAGACCCTGATGACCGGCATCCGGAATGGTTTCAAGGTCGTGCCAGCTACGCGCTGACCAAAGAAGAGAAGGTCATCTTTTTTGAATGCCTGAGCAGTATGAAGGTCCCGTCTGGATTCTCGTCCAATATAAAGGGAATAATAAACATGGCGGAGAAAAAGTTCCAAAACCTGAAGTCTCACGACTGCCACGTGATTATGACGCAATTGCTTCCGATTGCTTTGAGGGGGCTCCTGCCGGAAAATGTTCGAGTAGCCATTGTGAAGCTATGTGCATTCCTCAATGCAATCTCTCAGAAGGTAATCAATCCAGAAGTTCTACCATGGTTACAGAACGATGTGATCCAATGTCTTGTCAGTTTCGAGTTGGTGTTCCCGCCATCCTTCTTCAATATTATGACGCACCTCCTGGTTCACCTAGTCGAAGAGATTTTCATTCTCGGTCCTGTATTTCTACACAATATGTTCCCCTTCGAGAGGTTCATGGGAGTATTAAAGAAATATGTTCGTAACCGTGCTAGGCCAGAAGGAAGCATCGCCAAGGGCTATGGAAATGAGGAGGTAATTGAGTTTTGTGTTGACTTTGTTCCTGACCTTAAGCCGATTGGTCTTCCTCGATCGCGGCACGAGGGGAGACTAAGTGGAAAAGGCACGATCGGAAGGAAATCAATGATATGTATGGACGGCCATGCTCTGACTGAAGCACACCACACTGTACTGACCAATTCCAGCTTGGTGGCTCCGTACTTTGAGAAACACAAGAATATTTTATGCTCGGACAACCCGGGGAAGCCTGAATCCTGGATTAGGAAGGCCCACATGGAGACTTTCGGCAGTTGGTTGAGAAAACATTTAATGAATGACAATGATGTTGTAGATCAGCTGTACATGTTGGCCAAGACACCATCTTCGACTATAACGACTTTCCAAGGGTACGAGATAAATGGGAATACATTTTACACGATCGCCCAAGATAAAAAGAGCACCAACCAAAACAGTGGTGTCCGCTTTGATGCAGCAACCGAGAATGGGCAAAAGGTCACATATTATGGTTACATAGAGGAAATATGGGAACTTGACTATGGACCCTCCTTTAAGGTCCCGTTGTTCCGGTGCAAATGGTTCAAGCTAACAGGAGGTGGGGTAAAGGTGGACCAGCAATACGGAATGACAATCGTGGATTTCAACAATCTTGGTTACCTTGACGAACCATTCGTCCTAGCGAAAGATGTCGCTCAGGTTTTCTAGGTGAAGGACATGAGTAGCAAACCGAGGAAACGGAAAGATAAGAAAACGATCAGTACATCATGCGATGATCCAAAACGCCACATTGTTCTTTCAGGGAAAAGAAACATCGTGGGAGTGGAGGACAAGACAGACATGTCAGAAGATTATAATATGTTTGCTGAAATTCCGCCCTTCAAAGTGAACACCGACCCAAGCATTAAGTTAAATGATGAGGATGCTCCATGGATACGGCACAATCGTAAGCAAGCAGGGACACAAGGGAAGAAATGATGTGTAATAATTTATTGTACCAAACTTTGTTGAATGGATCATGTGAATTATATTACCCGTGATGTGTTTGGTGTCCATTTTCGAATGATTCGAGATACCACTGTTGATACATGAAATTTGGAGTGATTTAGTCATACTCCTGCCTAGGCGTATAATATGCATACTCGTAGTCTTCATAGCCGCCGTCGTTGTACTGGTAGTCGTCGCCTTCTAAGTTGCCGCCGTCGTCGTCGCTGCTGTCGTCGCTGTCGTCGGGCGGCGCTCATGGCTCGAACTGAGGGTAGCGCAGGCGGGGGATATCGCCGGCCGTGATGTAGTCCATGACGCTCTGTAGAGTCCGGCCGTACCACCATAGCCGACGGCCGGCCTCGTGGAAGTTCCCAGGAGGCAGACCGTCCTCCTCATACCTGGCGAGCGCCCTCTCACGCCGATTGATGAAGAAGGCGTCCCAATTATGCTGGTTATCGGGATGCCAGTGGGGATTCATCCGCTGCTCCGGCGTGAGGTCGAGGTAGTAGTGGTTCGTGATGGCCGCCCGGCGCGCAGTACCCTGAGGGACGGGAGGGACTGGCACGCCGCCGGCGCTTAGGCTCCACCCGGTGGGGACGCGGTAGCCCGGTGGACAAGGGTAGTTCGAGGCGCAAAGCTCCTCCACCTGCTGGTAGGTTAGAGTGGGTGCGGTGGAAGCCATGAGAGAGTGATGAGAGATTGTAGAGATGTGATAATGCTGGCCAAGCCGGGCTACATATATGTAGTGAGAAATGGCGGGAAAAATGGGAGCGGGAAGACAGGAGGCGGGAAGAAAGTGGCGGGAAGAAAGTGGCGGGAAGAAAGAGGCAGGAAGACAGGGAAGAAATGGCGGGAAGAAGAGGAATCCAGAGCTGGTCATCTAACCTTTAGTCCCGGCTGGTTGGTGCAACCGGGACTAAATGTGGTTTTTGTGTCATCTAAGAAAACTGTCGGTGGGATAAGGACGTTTGGGTAAGCTTTAGTCCCGGCTGGAGGGTGCAACTGTGACTAAAGCTGTCGGCAGGATAAGGACGCGTGGGTAGCGCACGACGCCCTGTCGGAGGAACAAGACAAAGCAGAAGCGGCGCCGTGCCTATAAAAGGAGCATCGATACGCGGGAAGATAGAGGCGTGAAGAAATGGCGGGAAGACATAGGCGGGAAAGAACTGGCGGGAAGACTGGCCGGGAAGAACTTGTGGGAAGACAGAGGCGGCCGGGAAGAACTTCTGTGAGTTTTTTGATATATTATTTGTATTTTTAGAATTTTGAAATGAATTAGTTCTATGTTTCTGAATTTTTTGATATATTATTTGTATTTTTAACATATTGAATTGAATTAGTTTTATTTTTCTGAATTTTTTGATATATTATTTGTTTTTTTAAGATTTTGAATTGAATTAGTTTTATTTTTCTTAATTTTTTGATATATTATTTGTATTTTTAACATTTTGAATTGAATTAGTTTTATTTTTCTTAATTTTTTGATATATTATTTGTATTTTTAACATTTTGAATTGAATTAGTTTTATTCTTCTTAATTTTTTGATATATTATTTGTATTTTTAGAATTTTGAATTGAATTAGTTTTATTTTTCTGAATTTTTTTATATAATATTTGTGTTTTTAACATATTGAATTGAATTAGTTTTATTTTTCTGAATTTTTTGATATATTATTTGTATTTTTAACATTTTGAATTGAATTAGTTTTATTTTTCTTAATTTTTTGATATATTATTTGTATTTTTAACATATTGAATTGAATTAGTTTTATTTTTCTGAATTTTTTGATATAATATTTGTGTTTTTAACATATTGAATTGAATTAGTTTTATTTTTCTGAATTTTTTGATATAGCCAACCGTGACTAAAGGTCGTTGCGCGCGGGAACGCAAAAACCCGCCAAAAATACCTTTAGTCGCGGTTGGACTGGCCAACCGCGACTAAAGGTTACCCTTTAGTCGCGGGTCGCCTCCTCAACCGCGACTAAAGGGGGGATATAAATACAAGGGCCCGAACCTTCGCCTCCATTTCTCGTCTTCTCCGATTCTCTGCCGCGCCGAAGGCCTGCCGCCGTCGCCCTCGCCCTCGACGCCGCCCGCCGTCGCCCTCGCCCTCGACGCCGCCCGCCGTCACCCGCCGCGCTGTCATCGTCCTCTCGCGCCCCGGCCGCCCCGTCCGCCGTATGTTTGCACACAGCGCCCCGCCCCGGTCCACCGCGCACGCCCACGCCGCGTCCATCCCTTCCCCTGCCCTCCGCACGGACGGCTGCCCTGGCCCCGCGGCCGCCTTCTGTCCCGCACTTGCCTCCCTGGCGGCGCTCGCCGGCGGCCGTCGAGCAGGAGCCGCCGGGGCTGGGGGAGACAGGACAGGACCGGGGGGAGGAGTCTCGAGGCTTCCCTGCTTTTCCTTTTTCCGCTGCTTTCGCCTCGTGGGTTGGGTTCGAGCCTCGTCGCTTTTGGGTCACGCGAGCGGGGTGGGCCGGGCCGCCGGGCCGAGATACGAGTGGACCCATCTGGGCTTCAGCATTAACACATATTTTTGAATTCTCTGAAAAAACATATTTAGGAAGTTTTACAGCTATTTCAGTGAAAGTTTAACAAATCACATAACCAAATACATACTTCTTTGTGTTTGTTTGCAAGTCGACGATTTCTGAAAAATCGCCGCAAATAAAATTTATATCTAGGTAGCATCTTGCTTAGAAATGTGTGAAGACTAGTCTAGAAACTGCCTTGAAAGGCCGCCGATATACGAGCGGGCCGGTCTGGGCTTCAACATCGAGAAGACTTTTATATCCCTGGGGTAGAACATATTTTGAATTTGCTGGGAAAAAAACATATTCTGAATTCGCTTGAAAAACAGATTTGCAATTTTTTTCTATGAGACAGCTATTTCAGTGAAAGCTTAACAAATCACCTAACCAAATAGTACTTGTTTGTATCTGTTTAAAAGTCAATGATTTCTGAAACATCCTCGCAAATAAAACAATATGTTTATCTATAGCGCCTTGCTTAGAAGGAGAAGTGGTAAACAAAATGAGGACTAGTTTGGGAACTGCCATAAAACACCACCGGGAAAACGAAAGGGAAGAGACCGACTGCGAGAAATCAAACCGCAACGCGTTACATTACATCACATCACATCACATGTCGTGAAACTTGAAGCTACACATATATATATTTGATAGTAACAAAAGGGAAAGAGAAAACGACGAAAATAGCAGGTGAAAGTTACTGGGCAAACAACATCTCTTATTCAACATGTCGTGGCAACTTTATTGTAAACCCTATTACAACTTGAGTGTAAACCCTCTCCCACCCCTTCCTCGCCCCCTCCTTTTGCGACCGCCCTTTCGCCACCGCCACCGCCCCCCTTCTTCACTTAATTAATTTGTTTTTACTACATGTTTTCAGGACTGACATAATGGCGGACGATAGAGCTGACCCGATTATGGACAACTATGATCCGGACGGTGAAGCACATATGTTCGGCATCATAAACGGCGATATTCTATATGTGCCGACCGGACAAGAAGAAGATGATATCTTTTCTTATCTGAACCTTGACGGTGAAGATGAAGGGCGCCGTCAGCAAGATGATGCCGAACAAACGTCGATAAACGATGATCTTGAAATGGAAGTAGCAACCACCTCCGGCACCGAGGTATATATATACATTGAGCCTCTGGTGATACAAACTAACTGATTTGAATAAATATGTGTGTACTAACGCGCGCGACTCTCTTTCTTATTTTAGCCCTCGGCCGGATCGTTGAAATAATCGAGTACGTCGTCAAAGCGTGGCGCAACCAAGACGATGAAACAAGGAGAAACATGCACCATCGAGGTTGTCGACAGTGCAACCGGCAGGCCGCTGGAGCCCCGCAAGAACGCCACCAAGTTTGTCAGCCAATGCGGAGCCGTTGTTAGAGAGAACGTCTCGATCACCGTCCAGGAGTGGAATAAGCCAAAGAAGGCACGAATTGCTGGTTTCACTTTTGTCGATAAGAGAACAAAAAAAGATTGCTTCAAGAAGCTTATGGAACATTTCGTTCTACCTCCGGAATACAACAAATTCGATGAGGAGGGTAACAAGATTGAGGAAAACAAGGAGAGGAGGAGGCTAGTCAAACAGTTCGCTCTTCATAAGATGGCCGACGCATTCCGGAAATTCAAGCAAAATCTAGCCCATGACTTTGTCAAGCAGAACAAGACTCTGGATTTCAAAGGACAATATGAGAAACTGAAACATGATTGGCCAGAATTTGTGAAGCAAAAGAAATCGGAGCAGTTCATTCAAATATCGAAAATATAAGGAAAATGCGGCTAAGAAGGAGTACAATCATATTATGGGGCCAGGAGGGTATCGCCTTTGGGTGCCTAGGTTGGAGAAGATGGAGAACGAGCTGAGGGCGTGAGGAATCCGTCCAGGTACGGAGGGATGGGACCCAAGGGCCAAAAGCTGGTGGTACGGGCATGGGGGAACGCTGAACCCGGAGACAGGGGAGTGTGTTTACCGGGGCAAAATAATTAAACCCACCCAAGCCCTTATTGACGCAATGAGGGATGCTCAAGAGGGGAAGATCAAGTTCAACAGAGAGAACGACGCGCTGACAAAAGCCCTCGGGAATCCTGAACACGGAGGACGTGTACGAGGCATGGGGCACATTCCGTGGAAAATAGGGTTCCCCCAGAACGATGACCCGTACGGTTACAGAAGCCGTAAGAGAAAGATGGATCGGGAAGCAGATGTTGTGGCGCGGTTGGCATCGGAAATGGATGTGATGAAGAAAACCGTGAGTGTACTAGTAGCCGAAAGAGATGCAGCTCGGGCACAGCATGAAGATCATCCAGCGGATCTCGGAAGCCAGCAGCGGAGAAGCAGCGTGGCTTCCACGGAGGCCCCACCGGCTGGTGCAGATGCACCGAAGATCGAAATTACTGCACCGGAGCCTCTGGTGGTCGAAATTACTGCACCGGAGCCTCCTCGCTACCCCGTGGACGATATAAAGGAGATGAAAGAATGTCATCTGTATTATCCTATCGGGAACATGTCCATGAAGGTAGCCATCGGCAGTGCTTTACCATTTTTACCTGGAGCACTCCACCACAACAACCCCATTCAAGATGGCTATGCTCGTGTCACGGTGGAGGACATAGTCCAAGGGTTTGAGGACCTGGAGATTGACATTGCTACACCTGAAGGGGAGAAAAGACTTGGAGATGTCAAGCGCCATTTCATTCTATGGCAAAAGAAGTTTATCAAGTTTCCAGGCGAGGCGCCAAGGACAACAAGTCCACCCCCCTACGGTGGTGGTGGTGGCGGTGGCGGTGGTGGTGGTGGTGGTGGTGGTGGCGGTTCACCTACACCTCCGTCACGTCAGCCGACGCCCCTCAGTCCACAACGTCCGGCGGGTGATCAGACGCCGCCCCCCAGTCCTCGTCCGGCGGGTGATCAGACGCCGCCCCCCAGTCCTCGTCCGGCGGGTGATCAGCCGACGCCCCCCAGTCCACAATGTCCGGCGGGTGATCAGACGCCGCCCCCCAGTCCTCGTCCGGCGGGTGATCAGCCGACGCCCCCCAGTCCACAATGTCCGGCGGGTGATCAGACGCCGCCCCCCAGTCCTCGTCCGGCGGGTGATCAGACGCCGCCCCCCAATCCACCTCCGGCAAAGAAGCAGAAGCAGTCCTGGATTATTAACCCGGACCCTTATGTACCTAAGACCACAAAGGTACCGGAGCCATCACTGAAGCCTCTCCCCACAAGGCCTTGGGAACGTAGTGCCGAGGAAACTGCCGCGGCCGCGGCTGCTGATCATGACAAATGGAAGGCGGACTGCAAGAAGAAAAGAGAGCCCGAGCCCAAGCCAGTATTTTCTGATGAGCAAAAGAAGTGGGCTAAGTCATTTTTGAGCACACCGTCCCAAGCCGCGAAGAATCTGCCTGACGACTATGCACGTGAACTTCGTAGGCAGGCACTCATGTTGAAGGAGAAGAAAGAGTGGGCGGAGAACCAGGAGAACAAAGCCTTGGAGGAGGCCGAGAAAACGGAATTAGAAAGTAAAAAAAGCGGGAAACGAGTTGCCCAGCTCGGGGAACAAAGTAAAAAATCGATTGCCCCTCTTATAGTGAAAGCCGCCGGTCCGGATGACCCCGATATCATAGCAGCTGCGGCAGCACATGGATTGACTGTAACGAGTGCCAGAGAACAAGCGGCCAACTTAGGTATTACTCTTCGTGAAATGTTAGGCCTTGATGAGGCGCCAGTGAAGGAGGTAGTAATTACATATGTGAAGAATGGGCCTCTCGTCGAGCCTGCGCAGGAAAAGGATCTACCTCCACAAATGAAAGGTCTGCTGAAATGGTACAAGGGTTACATAAAAAATAAAAACGCCAAAGAATATATTTATGCGGAAGTTAGATATGAGCATCACTTCAAACATTACTATGTACAAATTCATCTGAGTGAATTGTTCCAGCTTTTCAATCTGCGCGAGCTCGACAAATCTATCATCAGTTGCTACGTTCTGTAAGTGATTTATTTCTACCCCATCTCGTTCATATTGCCTGCACTATATATATGTCCTAACTATATTGTTGTGTCCGCTATTATACATGCAGAATGAAGATTAAGGAATGCAGAGTAAGGAACATCCATGATGTTGGGTTCATTGACCCACACATCGTTAATGGATATGTGTTGGAGCATCACCCCGCCGACATGGAGGCAGACCTGTGGCGGTTTCTTACAAAGCAGGAACTCTAGAGTGATATTCTATTTCCTTACCATTTTGGGTGAGTGTTTCTGTCTTGAGCACATTCTCTTTTGTTTACTCCATGCATGGTATGTGGCCGGCTAATCGATGAGTTATGCATGACGTACTGTGCATGTATCGTGTCCGCAGGTTCCACTGGATTCTGCTAGTAATTAAAGTTGACACCTCAGAATGTCTCGTCCACGACTCTCTGAATATGGATCCAAAGCTTTGGGGCGGCATGAGAAGAATGCTGCAGAAGTAATTATTTTCATTCATTTGCGCTCTATATCGATCGGCCTATTTCGTTCATTTCCTAATATCAAGTAACTAATAACTCTCTTGTTCATTTAATTTTCTTTGCCTCGTAGGGTTTGGAGACGGTTCGTAGATACAAAGGTCGGTGAATTCAAAAAAGAGCTAGAATTCAAAAGGTCAAAGGCTAAGAATGCTGGGGATATTCAGCCAGCGGGGACCAATCTATGTGGATACTATGTCTGTGAGATGATCCGGAGATACACCTCTGAGCGGGTTCCGAGTGATACCAATGCTCAGAGGAATAACCTCCGGATGATGCTTAGTCCAGAAGCTCGCTTCCGACCACTTCAAGAGGAACTAGCTGGATGGTTCAGCAGGGAAGTCCTCCATTCTAAAGGAGAACACCATTACGAGGACGTAGAACTTTATATGCATTAAATTATGTATGGAAACTTGTTCAAAATTGTATATGGTCATCCGATGATATTGAATATATATTGTATATTCCTCTTGAATTCTTTTTGGTTCTAATTTCAAATTTGTTTGAAATTGTACATTCATATGCATGTATGTAGTACCGTCGAATATGTGAAACTCCTTCAAAATTAAAATAAAGCACAAAAGAAATAAAACAATACAAATTAAACAGAAAACAGGTTTAGGGGGGGCTAAAACCCTAAACCTGTGGCGGCCTTTAGTCGCGGTTGGCCAGAAGAACCGCGACTAAAGGTCCTCCGCCCCGACGGCCGCCTGGCGCCCACGTGGATGGGCCTTTAGTCGCGGTTCTTAAGCAACCGCGACTAAAGTGGGGGTCCTTTAGTCGCGCCTATTTGGTCGCGGTTGCGCAACCGCGACTAATGGCAGTTGCGAACCGCGATCAAAGGCCCTTTTTCCACCAGTGAATACTCTATGTGCTTCACTTATATCTTTTGAGCTTGATAGTTTACTCTATGTGCTTCACTTATATCTTTTTGAGCGTGATAATTTTTGCTCTAGTGCGTCACTTAGATCTTTTAGAGCACGGTAGTGGTTTGTTTTAAAGAAACTTGATCTCGCATGATTCACTTAGATTATTTTGAGAGTCGTTAATAGCATGGTAGTTCACTTAATGTTAATATACTTGGTATTCAAGATATGTGAAACTTTCTTTTGAGTGCGTTGAATACTAAGATAAGTTTGATGCTTGATAATTGTTTTGAGATATGGAGGTGATAATATCATAGTCGTGCTAGTTGAGTAGTTGTGAATTTGAGAAATACTTGTGTTGAAGTTAACAAGTCCCGTAGCATGCACGTATGGTTAAAGTTGTGTAACAAATTTGAAGCATGAAGTGTACCTGGCTTATGCATCCTTATGAGTGGCGGTCGGGGACGAGCGATGGTCTTTTCCTACCAATCTATCCCCCTAGGAGCATGCACGTAGTACTTGATTTTTGATGACTTCTAAATTTTTGCAATAAGTATATGAGTTCTTTTGACTAATGTTGAGTCCATGGATTATACGCACTTTTACCTTTCCGCCATTTGCTAGCCTCTTCGGTACCGTGCATTGCCCTTTCTCACATTGAGAGTTGGTGCAAACTTCGCCGGTGCATCCAAACCCCGTGATATGATACGCTCTTTCACACATAAACCTCCCCATATCTTCCTCAAAACAGCCACCATACCTACCTATCATGGCATTTCCATAGCCATTCCGAGATATATTGCCATGCAACTTCCACCATCATCATCATCATCATCATGACATGCTTTACTTTTGTCATATTGCCATTGCATGATCTTGTAGTTGACATCGTATTTGTGGCAAAGCCACCATGCATTATTTTTCATACATGTCACTGTTGATTCATTGCACCATCCCGGTACACCGCCGGAGGCATTCATATAGTCATATTCTTATTCTAGTATCGAGTTGTAATCATTATGTTGTAATAAATAGAAGTGTGATGATCATCATTATTAGAGCATTGCCCAATCAAAAAAAAGAGAGAGAAAGGCCAAAAAAAAGAAAGGCCCAAAAAAAGAGAGAAAATAAAAAGGGCAATGCTACTATCTCTTTTTCCACACTTGTGCTTCAAAGTAGCACTTTGTTCTTCATGTAGTGAGTCTCATATATTGTGCTTCAAAGTAGCACCATGATTTCATATAGTGAGTCTCATAAGTTGTCTTGTTCATACTAGTGGGAATTTTTCATTATAGAACTTGGCTTGTATATTCCAACGATGGGCTTCCTCAAAACGCCCTAGGTCTTCATGAGCAAGCAAGTTGGATGCACACCCACTAGTTTTCTTTTGTTGAGCATTCTTAGCTCTAGTGCATCCGTTGCATGGCAATCCCTACTCCTTGCATTAACATCAATTGATGGGCATCTCCATAGCTCATTGATTAGCCTCGTTGATGTGAGACTTTCTCCTTTTTTGTCTTCTCCACACAATCCACATCATCATATTCTATACCACCCATAGTGCTATGTCCATGGCTCGCGCTCATGTATTGCGTGAAGGTTGAAAAAGTTTGAGATTATTTGAGTATAAAACAATTGCTTGGCTTGTCATTGGGGGTAGAGAAGTTGGGAACATCTTTGTGTGACGAAAATGAAGCATGGCCGAACTATATGATTTTGTAGGGATGAACTTCCTTTGGCCATGTTATTTTGAGATGACATAATTGTTTGATTAGTATGCTTGAAGTATTATCATTTTTATGTCAATATGAACTTTTGTCTTGAACCTTTTGGATCTGAATATTCATACCATGATTAAGAAGATTTACATTGAAATTATGCCAAAGTATCACTCCGCATGAAAAATTCTCTTTTTATCATTTACCTACTCGAGGATGAGCAGGAATTAAGCTTGGGGATGCTTGATACGTCTCCAACGTATCTATAATTTTTTATTGCTCCATGCTACTTTATCTACTGTTTTACGCAATATTGGGCTTTATTATCCACTTTTATATTATTTTTGGGACTAACCTATTAACCGGAGGCCTAGCCCAGATTTGCTGTTTTATGCCTATTTCAGTATTTCGAGGAAAAGGAATATCAGACGGAGTCAAAACGGAACGAAATCAACTTGAGAAGTTATTTTTGGAAGGAAACCCACCTGATGGACTTGGACCCCACGTCAGAAGAGCCACGAGGCGGTCACAAGGGTGGAGGGCGCGCCCTCCCCCCTGGGCGGGCCCCCCTACCTCGTGGGTCCCCCGTAGCTCCACCGACGTTCTCCTTTCACCCATATAGTACCCTAAAACTTCCAGAACAGAAGATAGATCGGGAGTTCCGCCGCCGCAAGCCTCCAGAACCACCAAAAACCAATCGGGACCCCTTTCCGATACCCTGCCGGAGGGGGGATCCATCTCCGGTGGCCATCTTCATCATCCCGGCGCTCTCCATGACGAGGAGGGAGTAGTTTCCCTCGGGGCTGAGGGTATGTACCAGTAGCTACGTGTTTGATCTCTCTCTCTCTCTCTCTTGTGTTCTCTCTCGTGTTCCTCTATGGCACAATCTTGATGTATCCCGAGCTTTGCTATTGTAGTTGGATCTTATGATGTTTCTCCCCCTCTACTCCTTTGTGATGAATTGAGTTTCCCCTTTTGAAGTTATCTTATCAGATTGAGTCTTTTATGAGAACACTTGATGTATGTCTTGGTGATCAACTTGCGGGTTTTGTGACATTGGGAACCTATGCATAGGGGTTGGCACACGTTCTTGACTCTCCGGTAGAAACCTTGGGGCACTCTTTGAAGTACTTTTATGTTGGTTGGATGAATCTAAGATTGTGTGATGCATATCGTATAATCATGCCCACGGATACTTGAGGTGAAAATGGAGTATCTAGGTGACATTAGGGTTTTGGTTGATTTGTATCTTAAGGTGTTATTCTAGTAAAAACTCCAGGGTTGTTTGTGACACTTATAGGAATAGCCCAACGGATTGATTTGAAAGAATAACTTTGACGTGGTTTCGTACCCTACCATAATCTCTACGTTTGTTCTCCGCTATTAGTGGCTTCGGAGTGACTCTTTGTTGCATGTTGGGGGCTCGTTATATGATCTATCTATGTTATTATTGTTGAGAGAACTTGCACTAGTGAAAGTATGAACCCTAGGCCTTGTTTCCTATCATTGCAATACCGTTTACGCTCACTTTTACCACTCGCTACCTTGCTGTTTTTATATTTTCAGTTTACAAAAACCTATATCTACTATCTATTTTGCACTTGTATCACCATCTCTTCGCCGAACTAGTGCACCTATACAATTTACCATTGTATTGGGTGTGTTGGGGACACAAGAGACTCTTTGTTATTTGGTTGCGGGGTTGCTTGAGAGAGACCATCTTCATCCTACGCCTCCTACGGATTGATAAACCTTAGGTCATCCACTTGAGGGAAATTTGGTACTGTCCTACAAACATGTGCACTTGCAGGCCCAACAACATCTACAAGAAGAAGGTTGCGTAGTAGACATCACCTCCCATGCCCTACTTATCCTCGGATGAGTCCCCGACCTCGGCAGTGCCGGACGTTGGACGGCGGCAAGTAGGACGCGTGGCTGACGGTGCTCCCGTCGTCGGCCGCCAGCGTGGCCACCGCTTGTGCGGCAACTTGAGCGAGGGTGGCGACCTCAAGCTCCATCCCCGAAGACAAGCTCTCCCGCTGAGCGTTCGTGCTTGCGGTCATGGCAGATGTGGTTCCAGGTAGGAGGACGCTGCACTATGGTGTGGAGGTTAGCTGGGCGTTGCCGCTTTAAGTAGCTCATTCCAGTGAGGCCAAGCGTCCGGGTGCGTCATTAAGTCGCCGGAGTTGGTTTTGCGGGCACCGAGCCTCTTAATGACGACATACGAATGGACGGCATGAATGCGGGCAGTTGGCACCGGCTGGGAATGCACCGCGCGACGGCGCGAGGCACGAGGGTTTTGGTGTGCCAGGGTAGTCAACTACGGTTGTGGCAATGTTGGAGATGCCCTTTGCTCACATGCGATCCCCGCATGTCATTGAAAAAGCAAGATGACCCGGCATGGTCTTAGGTCCATAGGATGCAGTTGGCCGCGCTACACCACTCCGCGGACGCGTTGCGGCGCCCCGTGCATCCTCGACGAGCCGGGTGTTGGGGTGTGTTTGGATTGTGTCCAAAGTGCACCTTGCCAAAATTTTGGTCATGACCATAAGATTGGTCTTTGTTTGGATGGTTGCCATTTTTTTGGCATGCCAATGAACTCTAACCAACTCTAGTTCATTTTTCTTGCCAATGTCGGCCAAATCATGGGCAACCAATAACTCAACCAAAATTTTGGTCATGACCCAAAGATTGGTCTTTGTTTGGATGGTTGCCATTTCTTTGACATGCCAATGAACTGTAGACAACTCAAGTTCATTTTTGTTGGCAATGTCGGCCAAATCATGGGCAACGAATACCTCGACCAAAATTTTGGCTACCCAATGATTTGATGGGGCAATCTTGGGCGCAAACCAAACATACTGTTGGTCGTGCCACAGCACTAACGCCACCCTTGGCAAACTGAAACTGACCGTGTCTAGCGACGATATGAGCGTGTCGCTCACCGCGGTCGCTGTGTCCAGAGGCGGTGCTGGAGCTGTGCCCCGTTGTTGTCCCCAATGACCCACATGAACGGTTGTCGGTGGCGAGGAGGTCGTGGGCTAGCTCCTCCATTGGACTAGTCTGCGCTACGTCGTCCCGACGGGTGTGCCCCACATGTCAGTTTCCCTGTTTTCTCGGACATATTCGAGCGTCAGTGCTCCGCGTTGTGCATTAGGCCTTTCGCTATGTAGGCCAAGCGAGACAACTTATTGTTTATTTGAGCCATTCAAGCACAAGTGTAGAACCGGGCAATAGCACCGGTTCGTAAGGCCCTTTAGTGCCGGTTCGGTAACCGGCACTAAAGTGTGGGCACAAAAGCCCCCCCCCTTAGTACCGGTTCAGCACGAACCGGTGCTAAAGGGCAACCACGTGGCACGAGCCAGCTCCGTGGGCACGTAGGATATTAGTACCGGTTGGTAACACCAACCGGTACTAAATGTTTGGGTGTGTTTTGGTTTTATTTTTTATTTTTACTTTAATTTTGTGTTTTCAATTTAATTTAGTGATTGTTTTACATTATAATGAGTTGTTAAATCATTAGGTGAATGTACCGCAAATTAGTTTGACTAGATGCATGTGGATCCTAGCTAAGTCATCAAGTATATGTCACCTAATTAAGTGATCGAGGTAATATGGATGTGGCATATACTTGATCACTTAGCTAGAATCCATCCAGTTGAAACTAATATGCAGTTTCTTTCATAAATGATATAATAACTCATCATCATCATCATCATCATATTAATATAAAAACTCTTGCATCATATATATCATCACCAACAACAGTTTTCATAGCTAGCTAAAAATCATCATATAATAGTCGTCTCATTACCACTACTTAATCATCATATAGTCATTACCGCTATCTAATCACCACCAACACTAGCTTAAAGAAGAAACATTCACTTGTACCAGAAGCAAAGATATCATCGAGTTCAACATGGTAATGATATTATAAGCGTTCATAACACCACAAAAGCAAATCACACTTTGAGATTAAGTTTAGGACGAAGAACACGGACATGAGAGGACAAGTACTAAGAGCATGAAGTAGCTAATTAATCACTCCTGCTGCTCTCTCTCAGGTAAAATAGCATAGAACATGTATAGCTTTCCCGATTCATCATATTGGAGCATGCAGATGAATCTTTCTCCTAATTGTGGGCTGCACTTCGGATTGCTGCCCCCTAGTACTTCTCTGTGATCGTTCACAATTTTGCTCCAGTCCTTTACTATTAAGCATTCCTCGCTATTAGAAATCCTGAATGCACTAAAGTGCATTGTAGGATATCTTGGCCGTAAGCTAACAATATTCATGGTACCCTTAGTCTCGATCCAATCAGGCACAACATTCATCGGGAGTCCCTGTTGAAGAACATAGTATAGTAACATACTTAGCAACGAAGTTTAGCTTAAAAAATTATGTATGCAAAAGATGGACTATGGAGAAATAGTAGAAATCTTACCATCTTTCCTAAATATATGTGACCGTAGTTCAGTATGAACACTATTGGTCGCACGTTTTGACTACTAACATTTCTAAGTGCAGGAAAAAAATTGTCTTGACAGCATCAAGATCCTCAAGCCATGAAACATAATGACTTGTCTCCTCACAGTTTAGTTCAGCCCCGGGACAGTGGACGGCCATGTCTACCAAGCACCGGACATGTTTGCTTGATTGGAAGTAAGCTGTCAATATAAATTGAGATCTATTAATTATTCAACTGGTTCAAATAATCTCTTATCGAAGACATAAATATGGTTGAGAAACTCACATAATGGTAGAACTGGAGGCGTTTGCACATTGACCCAGATGTCTCTATTACCTTCAATATCATCTTCCGGACGAATATCAAAGGTGATAACCATATCAGGCTCAAATGCATAAGCCTTGCATAGTGCTTGCCAAGTTTTGCATTCAAAATAGGTGTATGTGTCTGCATTATATAATTTGACGTTGAAGGTATAACCATGCTCGGTCTTCAAGTAAACTCTTTTTACCTCCATAGTTTCGTTAGGAATGAAACCTATCTTATCCAAGACAAAAATTCTTGCATGGCAGGGGATACGCTAGTAGAATAGTGAAAAATTAAAATTAAAAGTTGAAGCAAATGAAGCATAAGTCATGCTTAATTACGAAAAAAGACTTGTCGCTGTGACTTACTATATCCACTTCGAAGTTCTCATCCAGCTTGATCCTGAAGCGTCTATCATCAACTAGAAAATTTCTGCAGCACAGGCCGCGCTGGTCTTCACAGTATTCGCACATAATGAAATCGTGTTCGTCGTCAGATGACATTCCTATGTTCATAGGTGAAACATTAAACACTTATTAGTTCTATTAATTCAACTAATTCTGTTAATTCAACTAGTTCAACTAATTAATTCAACTAATTCAACTAACCACTTACGAAAAATATACCTAAATAAAGTAGCTCAACTAATTCAACTAACTAGTTCAACTAATTAATTGAACTAATTCAACTAAACTAGTTTTATTAATTTTCTTACTAAAAATAAGGTAGCTAGTTCTATATAATAAAATGTTAATTAGATAATGAAATCTCATATAACTAAATTAAATATATATCTAACATATAATTTATATCCAATTCATCTAACATTTGACATTAATATCTAACATATGTTCATATATAGGTGAAACATTAAACACTTACTAGTTCTATTAATTCAACTAAATAAACTAGTTCTATTAATTCAACTAAGCATTTACTAAAAATATACTAATTCTATTAATTTCTTACTAAAATAAAGTAGGTAGTTCTATATAGTAATATTTTGATTAGATCATCAGGTCTCATATACCTAAATTTTCTTACTAAAATAAACTTGTTCTATTAATTTTCATACTAAAAATAAACTAGTTATATTAATTCAACTAGTTCAAATCTCATATATATACCTAATTAATATCTAGCTAATTCATCTAAAATTGAAATTAATATTTAACATCTTTTCCATATAATTCATCTAACATTAACATTCCAACATTATTATCTACGTAATTTATCTAACATTTATCTAAACAACAGAAAATAGAAAATAAGTAAAAACAATGTGTGTGTGTGTGTCTCTGTGTGTGTGTACGAGCGGGGCCAGTGGCGTACGGGCGGCGGCGCGAGACGGCGATGCGACGGGGACGGCGCGACGACGAGCGGCGGGCCGGGGGCGACGGTGCGAATGAGACGACGATGTAGTACGGGGCGGCGGCGACGGGCGGTGGGGGCGACGGCGGTGACGGAAACAACGGGTGGCGGGGGCGATGGCGGTGATGGCGACGACGGGCGACGGGGGCGGCGAGGGCGGCGGGGCCTGCGAGGGTGGCGCGCGATGGGCGACGGCGGCGATGTCGCGTGAAGAAGTTGGATCGAGAAGAAGTGGTGGTCGATGAAACTGAATTTTTCTTAAGTGCCATATATATAGGAGGGGCCTTTAGTACCGGTTGGAGCCACCACTACTAGGAAAAGGCCTACTAATGGCGCACCGGTTTTGCCTACTAATGGCGCACCACCGGTGCGCCATTAGTATCACGCCACTATAATTTTTTACTAATGGCGCACCACTGGTGCGCCATTAGTATCTGGTATGCTAATGGCGCACCAGGCAGTGCGCCATTAGTTTTGCCCACGGTGCGCCACTAGTGTCTGCTATACTAATGGCGCACCACATGGTAGTGCGCCATTAGTAACAATTTTTTTATTTTTTTTCTTAATCTCAGGTCACTATTTCACCTATGAGATATCCAGCACATATATATACAACAAGCATCCATATAATAATCATAGCCAACACACAAGTTCTATCATATATACATACATAGCCAACACCCAAGTTCCATCATATATACATACATAGCCAACACATCGTTCCATCGTTACATATTACAAAAGTTTCACATTGTTCATCCAACACCGTTATCCATTAATTCACAAAAGTTTCACATTGATACAAAACAAAAACACAAATGGAAAAGAAGCACTCCATCCATGCAAGCTTCCGTGAATTAAATCAAATCTGCAAAATGATAAACAAGAAGTTAGAAGAAGAAAAATAAGAAGACTAGAAGAATACTAGAAGAAGAAGAACAATAGAAAAAGAATAAGAAGAATTTTGGAAAAGATGAAGAATAAGAAGAAGACTATAAGCTTATTATGTAAACTTGATCATTTTGTGCTAACATAAGTTATTTTGGAGCTAACCTATAGGAAACTAAGCATATAAGCTCTAAGTTAGTATATATTAGTGCCAACTTAGGTAAAATGAAGCTAACCTATGTCATTTTGGAAAAGAAGAAGAATAAGAAAAAGACTATAAGCTTATTATGTAAACTTGATCATTTTGTGCTAACATAAGTTATTTTGGAGCTAACCTATAGGAAACTAAGCATATAAGCTCTAAGTTAGCATATTAGAGCCAACTTAGGTACAATGAAGCTAACCTATAGGAAACTAAGCATATTGGAGATAACATAGGTAACTAAGTATATATATATATATATATATATATCATTTTGGATATCTGACATATCTGACAAAGTTCAGTTCTCATGCATTGTTCTTATCCTTCTCCTTCCTCAGCCTGATGCGCCAAGAGCGGCGAGGCGGTGGAGGCAGTGGGACGTAGTCTTCTACCTCAATTGGCGTGGTCATGTCGCCCAGCTATGGGATTGTCGGCGCCACCACCGGTGCGTGGTCATTGTCAGGCACCACCACCATCGCGAGGCCACCTTCAGGAACGACCATCGCTAGGTCATCCTCAGCCACCTCCATCTTTTGCCCAAGGTCAGCCACCACCATCTCTTGCCCATGGTCAGCCACCACCATCTCTTGCCCTTGGTCAGCCACCACCAGCGCTAGGTCATCCTCAGCCTGATGCCCATCATCATCCTGCAGCTCCTCATCCCCACTCTGCTCCTCTTCTCCCACACTCCAGTCCGGATCATCCTTCTTGTTGTCTATGCTGCTGCCAGAATCGCTGCTGCTTTTGCTACAGCCAAAATCGCTGCTGGTTTCGCTACAGCCATAGTCCCTACTGCTTTGGCTGTAGCCAGTGTCGCTGCTGCTGCTCCCATTACCTGTCCAAACGCAACAATGACCGTTAACAATCGATGTGAGACAAAGCCAAATGTAGAGGAATAAGAAGAGGCAGAACGTATCGGGATCATCATCGTCAGCGTAGCGCATGCGACACATAGTCGCATTGAACACCTTCACGATGAGCATGGTGGCGTCGTCGTCGTACCTGAAAAGGAAGTAGCCCGGCCGCAGGTCGTAGGCACGGTAGAACTTCTCCCACCCACGAGACAAGTACATGTGTCCCTCCTTGATCACCAACTCCAGATCCCACTGCCTGCGAAACCCGCTGCCGGCCTGTCGCAGCTTCACATTATTTGGCGGATCTACACCCATCAGCATGTTCATAAAACTGTCAGGCAGCCTCTGCAGTTTGGGACAATGAGTGATGTAGCAAACAACAGATATCATAATGAGATGGGTGAAGGGGAGATCTCTCATTTTATATACCTGCGTCATGGATGATACTGAAGTCCCAAGTATGATAATGAAGAACTCGTAAGCATCCAACTCGTACTGTGGTGTCGCAGAGCGGCGGTGGCTGCTTCCCGCCATCTCTGATAAGCAGCAGAAGAGACCAATTAGTACCCTTACAACAGATCATAAAACATGCATGATAACAGGCATTAGTCGCAAGTACCCCATATGTCCTATTTTTAGCAAAGTCATGCTAAAATTCACGGAAAATTTCAGCATGACCTTTGCTGAAAATATGACATATGGAGTACCCGAATTTGCCGGAACGAAAGTTAATCGACATTCCGGCAAACTCAAGGGCCTCTCGGGGTACCTGCAAAATCATTATCCCAGCGTAATGAAGTCGCCAATTGGTCATTTCAGAAGATCACAAGTAGCATCATCACAAGTACAACATCATCACAAATACAACAGCAGGGATATTTTTATGATACAAGAAGAAAGCAACCACAACTACAGTAAAAACAAGCAACTACACACACAGGAGTTGTAAAATATCCTTGCTATTCTTTTTTACATAAACATGTAATTAGTCAAGACAACTTCTCTCATATTTTTAAACTTCCATTTATTTTAATCTACGGTAGAGACATGACATCATCACCCTCCAGAAAAAACCAACAAATATGGCATCAGAAACATATGTGCCACCTGTCAGAAAATATAGAAAAGAAAGCACATAGTTATAAAGATTAGTATGCGAGACTTTGTAGCAAGCTCTAGTTTCTCTTAATGGCAATTTGGGTGAACCTTTCCATGCAAAAAAATTAAACTGTTATACAGATTTTGGACCCCATCATATGCTAAGCAGGTGTGATGGTTCAGGCTTAATATGAAGCAAGCAGTAGATGAGGTGCAAACAAACATTTTTTTAAACAAATTGTGGTGGGATATTTCAAGACATTGCGGTTCGAGTGCTTCAGAATGGCTGTGAGATGAGAACTACAGACAATCAGATCCTCTTGACTATAGTACAGCATAAACTGAAGGATAAAAAGGGTGTTTGGATTCAGTTAACTGAATATGCTACTCTAGTTCCTGGAGTTGGTTACTTAATTTTGTCTATTCCCATTGGTCTGGCTGACCTTTGGGTAATAGCTACTTATACTTGTTGTTACATGTTACTGCTGTTATATATACTTACAGCAGCACTGCTAATGATACTAGCCCAAGTGCTTGTGGGTGTGTTGTCCTATTTGCATAAAAATACCATGTGTAAGTGGAGTGCAGTGTTCTGCAGAAGCAGATGTTCAGTTGGGTGCTACCCTGTCTATTTCTTCTATGCTATCCTTATACTCTGCTTAAGAATAGATGCTACTTGTCTTGGCTATATTATGCTTTCTTGTCTATTTTTCCATCCCTCTCTCTTCTATTAAAGTAATAAGAATAGATGTTGCCTGATCTTATTGCCTATGATGCTGGTCTGAGGCCTCTCTGGGTTCTAAAGTTATTTTTGTGGCTCCAAGAACTCGTACAAATCCTGTGATGCATGACACAACGTTTTCGTCTGAATTTTTCTGTAACTATACCTAACTGTACCTAACAGAAAAATTTACTTGAGAATCAACAACAATTTACAAGCCATGGCCATGGTCTCCACTCCCAAACCCTAACCCTATTTACAAGCCATTTTCTGTAACTGTACCTAACTGTCACCTGCGTGGTGGTGCCCTGCACAGCGGTCGTTGAGCTCGCGCGGTGTGGTGAGCTCGCCGGAGCTGGACGGGCCCTGCACAACGGTCGAGACTCAGAGCAGAGGTTGAGGGAAAGAGGAAGAAGAAGAAGAAGGAAGTGGAGGGGAGGGGCTCTCCTGCAGTCGAGGGAGTACACGGCGCCGGCCTGGCTGAGCTGAGGTAGGGCAGAGCAGCGCGCGGACGGCGGCGTCGCGTGGCCTGGCTGAGCTGGCGGTCGTTTTCTCCTCCTCCTCCCGGTCCTCCTCCACCGGCTTGGGGCGCGGGAGCGCGGGGGCGGCGGCGCGGGGGAGCTACAGTGGTGGGGGCGTGGGGGCGGCGGCGCGGGGGAGCTGCAGTGGTGGGGGGCGCAGGGGCGTGGGGGCGGCGGCGCAGGGGAGCTGCAGTGGTGGGGGCATGGTGGCGCGGGGGCGGGGGTCGGGGCGGCGGCGGCAGGGGACGGAGGGGGCGTGCAGGCGCGGTGGCGGCGTACGGTTGGGGCGGAGGTGGCAAATTAGGTCGAGTGGGGAGGAAGGGAGCGAGAGGAATAGGTGGAGTGGGGGGGGAGGAAGCTTACTAATGGCGCACCCAGTAGCGGTGCGCCATTAGAATGTTTTTTTATTACAGTTCAAGCCCTCAGGTTATATTCCACCTAACCCAATCTACATCAGAACCCGCCCACTAGCTTGACTGGTCAGCACACAGCACACACACTGGAGGTCCTGGGTTCGATTCCCAGGCTCCCCAATTTTTATTTTTAAGCATTAAAAATGCTGTTTGATATTTATTTGTGTTTAAATATGTTCAAACTTGTTTAAATCATAACAGTAATATTTTTTATAAAAACAGTAATAATTTTTTTAAAAAATATGTTCAAATTTGTTATTTGAAAATATTTATGAATATGAAAAAGGTGGAGTGGAGGGTGCGGTGGGTCATCAGCGACGGTGGAGTGGGGGAGGGTGCGGGCCGGGGGTCGGCGGCGGCGGCGGGTGGAGCGGGGGAGGGTGCGGTTGATCATCGGCGGCGGTGGAGCGGGGAGGGTGCGGTTGATCGTCGGTGGCGAGGGGGACATCGATGTCCCATGAACACGGTTTTCGAAGACCCGGGATCTCGATCTAGCTGGCGATATGTTGTGTCATCCATGCACCTTACGCATCCAGAAAATCCATGGACTACCTGCCCCACGAGATAACCGTAACCGAGATAGTCGTGTACTAGTGCATTTAAAATGTTGTTTGATATTTATTTGTGTTTAAATATGTTCAAACTTGTTTAAATCATAACAGTAATATTTTTTTTATCAAAACAGTAATATTTTTTTAAAAAAATATGTTCAAATTTGTTATTTGAAAATGTTTATGAATATGAAAAAGGTGGAGTGGAGGGTGTGATGGGTCATCGGCGACGGTGGAGTGGGGGAGGGTGCGGGCCGGGGTCGGCGGCGGCGGCCGGTGGAGCGGGGGAGGGTGCGGTTGATCGTCGGCGGCGAGGTGGACGTCGATGTCCCATGAACACAGTTTTCGAAGACCCGGGCTCTCTATCTAGCTGGCGATACGTTGGGTCATCCATGCACCTTATGCATCCAGAAAATCCGTGGACTACCCGCCTCGCGAGATAACCGTAACCGAGATAGTCGTGTTGTAGTGATATATATATATATATATATATATATATATATATATACATATATATATATATATACTAATGGCGCACCGCGTAGTAGTGCGCCATTACTAGTTTAAACTAGTAATGGCGCACTGTGACACGGTGCGCCATTAGTTGTTTTGCAAAAAAAAGAATAAAAAAATTCAGTACTGGCGCACTCCTTGTCCGGTGCGCCATTACTAGTTATAACTAGTAATGGCGCACTTCGGTCGGATGCGCCATTAGTATGTATGTAAAAATGAAAAAAAATATCACTAGTGGCGCACCTTTTGTCTGGTGCGCCATTAGTGTCTTCCACACTAATGGCGCATCACCAACAGGTGCGCCATTAGTGTCAATCCTATCTATAGCCCTTTTCCTACTAGTGCACCAACCGGTACTAAAGGCCAATTTTCGCCAGGCCAAGGGGCAGGAAACGGCCCCTTTAGTACCGGTTCGTGCCACGAACCGGTACTAAATGCCCAATCATTAGTACTGGTTGGAGCCACCAATCGGTACTAATAGTTGTGCGCTGCCACCGGCGGTGTACAATGTTTAGTCCCAGCTCACCGAGCGAAGGGCAGCCGCACTGGTTTATAAACCCAACCGCGGCTGCTCCTTCAAACTTCTCTATATAGCAGGCTTCTGGGCCTAACTATGGCATGCTGCCTTGTGAGCCTGCTGGCCCTTCTGGGCCTGCATTTGCACACCCTAGGTCTAGCAGGCCCAGTGGGCAGCGCCCTAACAAATTTTTTATATAGTTTTTTCTTTTCTGCATTATTTATTTTCATCTATTTATTTTTGAGTAATTTTTTATATAGTTTTTTTCGTTTCTACATTATTTATTTTCCTCTATTTATTTTTGAGTGATTTTTTATATAGTTTTTTTTCTGCTTTATTTATTTTCTTCTATTTATTTCTGACTAGTTTTTTTTCTGTATTTAGTTTCCTTGTGACCCTCTGTACTCTTTCACATGCTATGCGGGTGAAAAGATAATACCATTGCAAGTTTCAACATTTTCAGAGTTCATTTTGTAGTGATTTTCACTTTCACGATCATTTAGCTCTCTAAACAATTAGGTAAATGACTGAAAATCAACAAATGATGTCAGAACATGTTGGAAATTGATGACGTCGCTTTTAACGCTGCATACTGAACACAAAAGAAGTCCGGAGTTCAAATAAGTCTAAAAAACATTGAAGTGCCCGTGTAACAGATGAGTTCTCGTCCGAAACCCTGATACTCCGAAAGAGATTGTCTAGTTTGTACATGCAGTGCGTCCAGTTTTTGCCGTGACCCTCTCTACTCTTTCGCACATGCTATGCGGGTGAAATGATGATACCATGCCAAGTTTCAACATTTTCAGAGTTCATTTTGTAGTGATTTTCAATGTCACGGTCATTTAGCTCTCTAAACAATTAGGTAAATGACTGAAAACAACAAATGATGTCAGAACATGTTGGAAATTGATGACATCGCTTTGAATGCTGCATACTGAACACAAAAGAAGTCCGGAGTTCAAATAAGTTTAAAAACATTGAAGTGCCCGTGTAACGGATGAGTTCTCCTCCGAAACCCTGATACTCCGAAAGAGTTTGTACACGAAGTGCGTCCAGTTTTTGCTGTGACCCTCTCTACTCTTTCGCACATGCTTTGTGGGGTGAAATGATGATACCATGCCAAGTTTCAACATTTTCAGAGTTCATTTTGTAGTGATTTTCAATTTCACGGTCATTTAGCTCTCTAAATAATTAGGTAAATGACCGAAAAACAACAAATGATGTCAGAACATGTTGGAAATTGATGACGTCGCTTTGAATGCTGCATACTGAACACAAAAGAAGTCTAGAGTTCAAATAAGTTTAAAAAATATTGAAGTGCCCGTGTAACAGATGAGTTCTTGTCCGAAACCCTGATACTCCGAAAGAGATTGTCCAGTTCGTACACGAAGTGGGTCCAGTTTTTGCCGTGGCCCTCTCTACTCTTTCGCACATGCTATGCGGGTGAAATGATGATACCATGCCAAGTTTCAACATTTTCAGAGTTCATTTTTAGTGATTTTCAATTTCACAGTCATTTAGCTCTCTACACAATTAGGTAAATGACCGAAAAACAACAAATGATGTCAGAACATGTTGGAAATTGATGACGTCGCTTTGAATGCTGCATACTGAACACAAAAGAAGTCCGGAGTTCAAATAAGTTTAAAAAACATTGAAGTGCCCGTGTAACAGATGAGTTCTTGTCCGAAACCCTGATACCCCAAAAGAGATTGTCCAGTTTGTACATGAAGTGCGTCCAGTTTTTGCCATGACCCTCTCTACTCTTTCGCACATGCTATGCGGGTGAAATGATGCCATGCCAATTTTCAACATTTTCAGAGTTCATTTTGTAGTGATTTTCAATTTCACGGTCATTTAGCTCTCTAAACAATTAGGTAAATGACCGAAAAACAACAAATGATGTCAGAACATGTTGGAAATTAATGACGTCGCTTTGAATGTTGCATATTGAACACAAAAGAAGTCCGGAGTTCAAAAAGTTTAAAACCATTGAAGTGCCCGTGTAATAGATGAGTTCTCGTCCGAAACCCTGATACTCCGAAAGATATTGTCCAGTTTGTACACGAAGTGCGTCCAGTTTTTGCCGTGACCATCTCTACTCTTTCGCACATGCTATGCGGGTGAAATGATGTTACCATGCCAAGTTTCAACATTTTCAGAGTTCATTTTGTAGTGATTTTCAATTTCACGGTCATTTAGCTCTCTAAACAATTAGGTAAATGACCGAAAAACAACAAATGATGTCAGAACATGTTGGAAATTGATGACGTCGCTTTGAATGCTGCATACTGAACACAAACGAATTTCGGAGTTCAGATAAGTTTCAAAAACACTGAAGTGCCCATGTAACAGATGAGTTCTCGTCCGAAACCCTGATACTCCGAAAGAGATTGTCCAGTTTGTACACGAAGTGCGCCCAGTTTTTGTCGTGACCCTCTGTACTCTTTCGCACATGCTATGCGGGTGAAATGATGCCATGCCAAGTTTCAACATTGTCAGAGTTCATTTTGTAGTGATTTTCAATTTCACGGTCATTTAGCTCTCTAAACAATTAGGTAAATAACCGAAAAACACAAAATGATGTCAGAACATGTTGGAAATTGATGACGTCGCTTTGAATGCTGCATACTGAACACAAAAGAAGTCCAAAGTTCAAATAAGTTTAAAAACATTGAAGTGCCCGTGTAACAGATGAGTTCTCATCCGAAACCCGATACTCTGAAAGAGATTATCCAGTTTGTACATGAAGTGCGTCTAGTTTTTGCTGTGACCCTCTCTACTCTTTCGCACATGCTATGCGGGGTGAAATGATGATACCATGGCAAGTTTCAACATTTTCAGAGTTCATTTTGTAGTGATTTTCAATTTCATGGTCATTTAGCTCTCTAAACAATTAGGTAAATGACCGAAAAACAACAAATGATCTCAGAACATGTTGGAAATTGATGACGTCACTTTGAATGCTGCATACTGAACACAAAAGAAGTCCAGAGTTCAAATAAGTTTAAAAAATATTGAAGTGCCCGTGTAACAGATGCGTTCTTGTCCGAAACCCTGATACTCCGAAAGAGATTGTCCAGTTCGTACACGAAGTGCGTCCAGTTTTTGCCGTGACCCTCTCTACTCTTTCGCACATGCTATGCGGGTGAAATGATGATACCATGCCAAGTTTCAACATTTTCAGAGTTCATTTTGTAGTGATTTTAAATTTGACAGTCATTTAGCTCGTTATACAATTAGGTAAATGACCGAAAAACAACAAATGATGTCAGAACATGTTGGAAATTGATGACGTTGCTTTGAATGCTGCATACTAAACACAAAAGAAGTCCGGAGTTCAAATAAGTTTAAAAAACATTGAAGTGCCCGTGTAACAGATGAGTTCTCGTCCGAAACCCTGATACTCCAAAAGAGATTGTCCAGTTTGTACATGAAGTGCGTCCAGTTTTTGCCGTGACCCTCTCTACTCTTTCTCACATGCTATGCGGGTGAAATGATGCCATGCCAAGTTTCAACATTTTTAGAGTTCATTTATGTAGTGATTTTCAATTTCACGGTCATTTAGCTCTCTAAACAATTAGGTAAATGACCGAAAAACAACAAATGATGTCAGAACATGTTGGAAATTGATGACGTCGCTTTGAATGCTGCATATTGAACACAAAAGAAGTCCGGAGTTCAAAAAGTTTAAAAACATTGAAGTGACCGTGTAACAGATGAGTTCTCATCCGAAACCCTGATACTCCGAAAGATATTGTCCAGTTTGTACACGAAGTGCGTCCAGTTTTTGCCGTGACCATCTCTACTCTTTCGCACATGCTATGCGGGTGAAATGATGATACCATGCCAAGTTTCAACATTTTCACAGTTCATTGTGTAGTGATTTTCAATTTCACGGTCATTTAGCTCTCCAAACAATTAGGTAAATGACTGAAAAACAACAAATGATGTCAGAACATGTTGGAAATTGATGACGTCGCTTTGAATGCTACATACTGAACACAAAAGAAGTCCGGAGTTCAAATAAGTTTAAAAAACATTGAAGTGCCCGTGTAACAGATGAGTTCTCGTCGAAAACCCTGATACTCCGAAAGAGATTGTCCAGTTTGTACATGAAGTGCGTCTAGTTTTTGCCGTGACCCTCTCTACTCTTTCGCACGTGCTATGCGGGTGAAACGATGATACCATGCAAAGTTTCAACATTTTCACAGTTCATTTTGTAGTGATTTTCAGTTTGACGGTCATTTAGCTCTTTAAACAATTCAGTAAATGACTGAAAAACAAATGATGTCAGAACATGTTGGAAAATGATGACGTTGCTTTGAATGCTACATACTGAACACAAAAGAAGTCGAGAGTTCAAATAAGTTTAAAAAACATTGAAGTGCCCGTGTAACAGATGAGTTCTCATCCAAAACCCGATACTCCGAAAGAGATTATCCAGTTTGTACACGAAGTGCGTCCAGTTTTTGCCGTGACCCTCTGTACTCTTTCGCACATGCTATGCGGGTGAAATGATGATACCATGCTAAATTTTAACATTTTCATAGTTCATTTTGTAGATATTTTCAATTTCACAGTCATTTAGCTCTTTAAACAATTCGGTAAATGACTGAAAAACAACAAATGATGTCAGAACATGTTGGAAGTTGATGACGTCGCTTTGAATGCTGCATACGGAACACAAGAAGTCCAGAGTTCAAATAAGTTATTAAAAATGAAAAAGAGGTGCAATGCTGGTTAATTTGCTTCAAGCCTTTCGGAATAGTGTAGACTGCACTGCACATAGCTCAGTGCAATCTATGCTATTCCGAAAGGCTTGAAGCTAATCAACGTGCAGGTGAGCATTGCGCTTCTTCGTCATTGTCTCTACACTCAAGGCTTATAAACCGCTAATACTGCCTCTCTCTTGGCGAGGTGGGACTAAAAATCAGCTTACTAAGAAACTCTAGTACCGGTTCATGCCACGAACCGGTACTAAAGGTCTTCGAGGGGTCCCAAGCCTGACCACAGCCGCACTGGCCTCATTAGTACTGGTTCATGGCATGAACTGGTACTAAAGGTTGCCCACGAACCGGTACTAATGATGCCCGCCCGCCTAGCCGTTGGAACCAGCACTAATGGTCACATTAGTGCCGGCTCAAATTCAAACCGGCACTAATGTGCTTCACATTTGACCCTTTTTCTACTAGTGAAGTATAATCATGTGGCGTTTGCTTATTTCTCATTCCTCTCCAACCCTCTTCTCCATCGATCATGTCGCCCTCCAGTCGAGTCCATCCTCCCGCATGCCTCATTTGAACATTCCGCCGAGTATCATTCGCATGTACCCAACCTAGTCCTCTTTCAATCGATCTCCAGACCCCGAGATGAAATCGAGAGGGAACGAGTGGGGGCACGTGATACCTAAGGCGGATCTCCAGACCCCGCAGTAACATTTGGTCAAAGTAGTATAGTGGAAGTGGATCCTATGACGTAGGTATCCCTGCCTTACCCTCCCTTTCGGTCACTTACTGGCGGACCCCATGCTTGCTAGGCCCCGCATGTCAGTTACTCAATGGGTTCGGCCACGTCAGGGGATCCTCATCCATAGTATACTCCCTCTGTTTTTATTTACTCCGCATAAAACGGAGGGAGTGGTGGTATAATAAATGACGCGGGCGGGGGAGGGGGAGGGATGTCGGTTTGCAATGCGAACGCGACAAGAGCGATGTATAGTCAAAACCGATTGACCGGTCATCACTGGAACCACTATTCACACCAGAACCTTCGCTGCTTGGCCTACGCCAGCCACAGCCCTAAAACCACACCAAATCTCTAGCCCATTCCCCCACCTTTCGATCCCCTAGCCCGCATCAAGCGTCCCCTAGTTCACCGGAAAGCCATGGTGCGCCGCAAGATCACTTACTACAAGATGCTGACGCCGGAGTGCTGCGCAGAAATCGCGGCGACGGTCGGCGCCACAGACCTCTGTTCCCAAGCTCGCTTTTCGGCGGGCCAATCCCCGAGTTCTCTGGAGCCAAGATACAAGGAGGAGGAAGCCCATCCAATGTTCATAGCGGAGGTCGCGGCCTAGAAGGCCTCCGATGGGTATGAGACGATGGACGTCGACTTCGTGCCGGCGTCCGAGTCCCCCATGGTGCCGGCGGACCAGCGGTTCAACATGGCGATACTAAAGGAGGACCGGGAGGCAGAGGCTCAACTCGACACGGAGCGTGCACATGCCACTGCCATCAAGGCTCTCCTGCAGGCGGAACCGGATGTCATGGATGTGAACCGGGCGCCGGAGGCTCAACTTGAGGCGGAGCGCGCAGATGCCACTGCCATCAAGGCCCTCCCGCAGGCGGAACCGGACGTCCTGGACTTGAACCGGGCGGCAGAGGCTCGACTCGACGCAGAGCGCGTGGATGTCGCTCTCATCGACGCCCTCCTGCAGGCGGAACCGGACATCCTCGACTTGAACCGGGCGGCGGAGGCTCGACTCGACGCGGAGCGCGCAAATGCCACTTCCATCGAGGCCGTCCTGCAGGCGGAACCGGGCATCCTCGACTTGAACCGGGTTGTGCTCTCGTCCATGCAGAGTGCCCGCACGCTCCTCTTCAACGAGTAGCTGGAGGCCGAGGATAACCACGGTGCGGAGACACACGTCGGCAGCGACGGCTGGTTCACGCTGGCAGCCAAAGACGACGAGGTCGTCTCTTTCCGCGGGCAGTGATAGTTTTTCTTTATGTTGTTGTTTTTATGGATCTTTTGCTGTGTAAAAACATATATTTGTTATGCAAGTCGCCTGACTTGGGTCAGTCTACCATTTCAGGCGGTTGGATGAATATCCTACGTCTCCTAACCCTTCTTTCCATCTTCCTCACCTCTTCTTCTTCCCCAGCAGACCACCGCACAGGCCGTACTGATACTCCCCAACATGCGGTTGGATAAACGTACGCTATGAACGAAAATTATGTGTCAGCAATAGGATGGCTGAGTTTGGTGTGTTCACATGCGACAACATGTGTCAGTGAGGGTGCGTTCCCTTGCTTGGGTTTGCGGCATGCAGGAGCGACTGTGTGAGGGTGCGGTGCGACCGCGGCGTGCAGTAGTGACCGTGTGAGGGTGCGGTCCGACCGCGATAGCCGTGCGCAAGTGTACCTCCTTCTCAATTTGAAAACTTTAGGCAAGCTTGGCAAAAATGTGTGGCGAAGTTTGGCAATGCAAGGCCTAGACCCAAACAGGATAAGTATGTACGTACTAGGAGTACTAGTGTTAAAAAAGAAAGGCTGGGTTTTCCTTCACGGGATTTAATCGATACAAATCCTCGTTTCACGTGTCAATTAATGCGTGTTTTTTTCTCCAAAGACCAAAGAGCTAACCATCTCACTCCTCATCGCTTGATTAATGCAGCGCCATGCAAACCAACCTTCTCACTTCCGCATGCATGCAGGGGATATTAATGTCCTTGGTTACTAACCCCATCAATTTTGCCTCGATCAGTGTTAGTGGCCCTTTGCAAATTGTAATTTTGATATACTGGCGTTGTGTACAAAAAATGGAGGTAGTAACTATATTTGACTTCCTTCCCCATTGCGGTGACGTCGACTATATTTTTTTGGTGGTTTGGCGATGTGCGTTCGACGGAGAACACCATTGAGGGAGACCACGGTAAGTCGTTCACAAGTGCCGCCTGCAAGCCGAGACAACCGCCTTATTTGCATCCAGGAAGTCCTTTACTAGTACTACTAGGAGTAACTAATGTGGTGAGATGGCTTCTCGAAGAAGACGATGGAGAAGCAGAGTCAGCGAAGAGTGAAATGATGGTTGCTTCGTCCGTGCTTTTGTGATTTGATGCCTCACTGCTTTGTGATTTGTGATAGGAGGGACAGGGGAGTAGACTCTATGCTCTATACTGTACTACATGCGTCCAAGCATGGGAGAAAGAGGAGAGATGTTGCATTTTTCTATTCCTTCAATCAATTAATCAGGGAGCTTCGGTTCCATCTTTTTGGCTTTGGCAACACCGTCCACAATGGTTCCCACGATGCCAAAAGCTATTTTCACATTTGGCTACACATTGTGGATGCCCTTAACCGTACCACTTGGTTTTGCTCCTGTGTGCTATCTATACAAATCTCAATTATGTTGATCTAAAAATTTATAGAATCGAGATTAGTAAAAAGGAGCTGATTTTGCCGCGCGGATGGCGGGGAGGTTTCTTATTTGAGCAATGCTACATCCACGTAATGGTTTACGTAAAGTTACGAACTGATGTGATGTGGGAATATTTGATTAGATTAAAGGAGAGGATTAGGCCCACCCCACCTGAAAATCAGGGGGGCATATATAGATTAGATGGAAAGTATACGTAACAGCTGTGTAGCCCTTTGTAAGTCTAGGATTAGGCTTCTTATTTTTGGAGGACGTTCTCCTGGCGGTTTGCTAACATGCGGTCCCACATGTCAGTGCTTTACCAAGCCGATCCGTGTCCCACATGAGGCAGAACAATGGTAGAAGCAACACGTGGTTAAGTTGAAGAAGATGAGGGAGAAGCGGATTAAGCAACGAGTGAAATGATGGTTGCTTCGTCCCTCCAACTTAACTGCGGGAAAGGTGTAGCTTTGTGATTTGACGCCTCATTGCTCATTATTACGCCGGCGCCATGACTGGGGTGCTTCACCCCGGCTGCTTTGCACTGTATTCCGGTATGGCACGTGGACCCAGTAGCTTGATGTCCCACATGTCGGCGAAAGGGACTAGAAGATTTATGAAAGCGAGCGCTCCACTCTTACGACGGAGGAGTAGACGACACGACGGCCCAGTGAACTGTCACTTTTACTGTATAGTACTATAGTTTTGCTATTTTGCATGATCCATCGATACAAACCCGATTAAACAGGAAAGGCCGGGATTTTTCCCGCGCGGTAGATGATACTGGCCATACATTTCAAAGGCCATTTTAATGTATGCAAACTGAATAATTATAAGTAACAATATGATATCTAGTAAAACTAAAAACACATATGATTTATTGTGTTAGAGTGTAGTAGTAGTGTTGTATTGCATAGTTGTTAGATGTAACATGCAAGAACGTGTAGAGATGTAGATTTGGAGGGCCTACCGAGAGAAAAGCGTAATACGGTCACCGAACTTCAGAATAAGCTGATTACGGTCACTATATACGTTTTGCGGTGATTATACGGTCAGTTTCTCACAACTCTGCATCGGATTGCACTCTGCTGGCCAGCCAAATAGTCTGCATGGCGCCATGTTGACTAGTTAAATTGACCACGTTCGTTGGGGGTCCCACCTGTCAGTTCGCATAGGCAAAAGGTCAGATAAACACAAATTTACATAGGCGCAACAAGGCTCCAACCCGTGCGCGGGAATCACCTGGTTGCGTATGTGTCTGTCAGGGCCTGATGTGTGCGCATGCACGTGTAGGTTAAGCACTTGAGCGTGAGAGTGTGTGTTGGTCGTGTGGTGTACTGGTGTGTGCATGCATGCGTGCGTGTGTGCGTGTGAGTGTTGCGTGTGTGCGTGTGAGTGTTGCATGCGTGCGTGGCTGCGTGTGTACGTGTGAGTGTTGCGTGCGTGCGTGGGTGCATGTGTTTGTGTGAGTGTTGCGTGGATGCAGTTCGTGTGCATGCGTGTGTGTGTATAATCACCACACCAGCTCCTGTGTGTCAAAACAGACGGCTCAGCATACCAATACAAGGCCACCTTGTCCGCTGTGCCCGCGGTCATGACTTCGAACCACCGTCCAAATATTTTTTTGTCGTTTGTTTTCATTTTTACTAGCAAGATGCCCGCGCGTTGCATGTAACATCAAGATGCATTTGTATGACTTGTTTATCTTGTGAGGGAAAAGGATGAACGAGGGAAGGCCTTATTTGCAAATGTGGAGAGGTGTCTGGGTACCTTTTTGCAAAATTGCCATAGTTTCTTTCCTATCCGTCAGATACAAATCGGACAGCCTATATTGCAGGATGGCAGGCACACCATCATCACCAACTCTGTTTTTTATAAGAGTGTATTTTATGTATTTTATAAGAGTGTAGATGTAGAATAGATACAAGTCGACAGGTGGGCACGATAGTAGTGAGATAATGTGATGCAACACTAGAGGTGCCACGTGGAGCGTTTAACTGGTCAACTAGTCATGTCATGAGCAAATACAGAGTTGTACGGTAAGCCCGTGACTGCATAATAACCACTAAACATAAATGGTGACCGTAATGAGTGGATTCTGAAGTCTAATGTACGTATCGTACTTTCACTTCAAATACAATGATCGTCATTGCATATATCGCGAGAGAAAGATGAAACATGCGTGAATTTTCTGGGGGCTTACTTTTAGAGGACCTGGAGATAGTTTTGTGTGCATATGTGAAAGGGGCGTACGGGGGCGTATGCGATGGAGAGAGAGATGCTCTTCGTTTCTCTTTATTATGACAAACTTTGTATATAGTACAAAAATATACAAATTCACAGTGCGGAATAAATGTCATTGTGGGCACCATGCAATGCAAATTAGCGTCCGTACTCCTCCATATAACTTTGTAATGTTGTATATATGTAGAAACTCTAAAATAATTTTTTGGCCACACTTTATTAGAAAGGAATGTTGTATGCGAAATAAACATGAAGAGAGGGCTTTTTAGATCAATGGGGTACGTGATGTAACATGTGTGAATGTGTAGTTCATGCATTTGAGAGGGCCTAGAGAGGTATGTGTGTGTATCGACAAGAGATTCCATTCCCTTGAGTGTGTATATGCAAGAGGGGAGGGAATAGAGGCACCAGGAGAAATTTTCTGTATGTGTGGTGTTTGTGTTGGTATGTGTGGGTGTGAGAAGATAATGAGACGTGGGGGCAGAGGGTGTGTCACCGCGTGAGGTCCGGTGGGTCGAGGTGAGGCCCTTCGTTCTGTTCCGTCCTGCGCCACATTGGTCGGCCCGTGACTCATTTAGGAAGACCCATGGATGACTAGTCGTACAAGACAAAGATAGCAGAATTGTGAAGGACTAGGTGTCCACTGACAAAGCCGGCTAGGATTTGTAACCCTAGGTTCTCGGACCAAGGTAACCCCTTTATCTCTGATATTACAATTCATCCAACCTAACTTTAAGCGGCATCCTACAGAATGCTCTGCTAGAATCATACTCGTCGATTAGGAAGAGAGGTGTGAGACAATGCGTGATAGACAGGCGTAAAGATAATTTGCATACATGAGACACGTAGGCAAGTCCATGTATATAGAAAGGGTCGATGAGGATTGTGCGTGTGTATGTTTGCGAGAGGAAGAGTGCTTGTGATAAAGGTTAGTGAAAACAGTTGTAAATGGTTACGAGAGGGAGGGAGGGTTATATCTAGAGCATGTGTGTGAGAAAGACACCTCAGGAGAGAGTGTGTGAGCATGTGTGAGAGACCACTGATGGAGAGTGAAACTACAAATAAAAGACTGCTCTACACATTGAATAAAGATATAAATTGTATCCAAATATTAGGATGGGATCATGATATTTGCAATTCGCGTAAGGAGCGGTCATTGATCCATCAGACATCTAGATTCTATCGAATTTGAGCATGTCTATGTTATTATTCGACACAATTGATCCACATAGTTAGTATTTTGAACTCCAGACAATGCATCACTTTAGCAATCGAATATAAACGTGAGTATAGTTTGTGTTGTGTGTGTAAAGCACATTATACATACGAAAGTTACACAATGGACATTATAAATAGCTACTACCTATGAACTAGAATACATTTTAATTCAACTTAAGGTGGTTTAAAAAAATTGAATTCAACATGAAGTCCATTCAATTATTTGAATTTGATATCATGGCATTTGTAAACCATACCTAAATTATGGGGGCACCAATCTTTGCTCTGATTTTGTACATAATAGCATATGTAGTCGTGTACAAAATAGATTAAAATTTAGCTCCTCCATTCCAAAATAGTCGTAGTTATAGGATTTTCAAGTGTCAAAATTTCAAAAAAGTGGATAATTTAATGAGGTTTTTAAACATACAAGGTCAAATATAATGTTGTATATTTAGGTCAATCCTCATAGTTCAAGAGTACTCTAAACATGAATGCTTGTGTTTCGAAATTTCCAACAAAGCGCCAAAAGAGCCTCTACTCGCCCGAAACTGAGTGAGACCAATGTTTGGTAGTACAAGGAAATTAATTTTATAATAACTCCGACCCGTGAAACCTACTAGCCCGACGTCCAAAGGTCTAAACCGGGGTAGGTTTGTAGCTTCATCTAGACGCCACGCAACCACATCCAAAAAACATTCATACACAATGGCCGCCTAAGCACACATGCGCGCGGCCGAAATCGCTCCTGCCCACTATTTGGGACACCTGGGATTACCATCCTACCCCCGACCCGCAGTAGGCCCGAAATTTAAGAGGGGGCAAAGTTTGTACTTTCCCCAAATTTCAAACAAGCGCGTCCCATCTTCTGTTCAAAAAAGTCAAAAACAAGCGCGTCCCAGACCGAAACATAGTCCCCCCCACCCGTCCGATTCCCCATTCGTACTCCGTGGGCGCCAAAACTACCTCTCCACCAGCCGGGAAACCCCGTCGTCCTCCGTCCGCCATCCCATCCCACCCATCAACCGCTGCCCTCCTCCATCACGCCGGAGCCGATACCCTGACGTCTTCGTCCACCACAACCTCCACCGCAACGCCCTCCACGGCTAGTAGTTGAAGCCGAGGCCGAGCCGTCCGTACCCGAGCCAGTTTAACCACACCGTCCTGCGCCTCACCACTACCGCTCCAACTTCGCCACCCTCCACCGGACCGGAGCTATTCCTCCTATGCCATCCTTCGCCACCTCGGATCTGCCTCCCCTCTGCCGACATACGGCCACGGCAACACAGTCAACAATTAGGCCATGGGTTCGTCCAAGCCTGCACCCTCCAGAACATCGGTTTCCCCGGTAAAAAGAAGAAAATCGGCGCGACTTGTGGAGGTGACCACACCGGCAACCGAAAAAGGTACTCCTCTTCCCTTATTCGTGCAAATCTTACGTCTCTGCTTGCACGGTATTCATCCCACAGAAGACACTAGTTGACCGCTTCTTCTTGATACTAGATGTTCCTAGTAACTCGTGATGCACAAGGTTTCTCCTCATATACTATTTCACCTTAGCTAGAGGTTCTTTGCCCCCCTGAATTTCAATTTCTGGCCACTTGATTCCCAATTAACGGAAGCATTCCCCGTCGTAACAGGCGCTAGTATGCCTATTACGCCGGGGAAGCAGCGCCTTGGTGTTTATCTTAGGGGCATGTGCGGCGTAGAGCTAGTGGCGCCTGATCTGGAGGTCGGCCGGGATTAAAGGGATGGCCTGGGGGCGCTGCCAAGCACGGTGGTGGTGTGAGGTCGATGGGAGGGCGGGGCAGCAGAGGCAGGGGTCTGGGCCAGTGGTCGCTGGCGGTTCGAGAAAGATCGTCAACAGTGGCTGACGGGAGGTAGATGAAGGCCATCTGCCCGTTCCTTATAGATCGGACGGTTCATTAAAAAAATCGACTGACCTATTTATTTTCAGTCGACTGTTATCTTAGATATGACCACATGTGGTGGTGTGCTGGAGGAGTACCTGCATTTCATGTGCTCATATATTACAAAATCATACAGAGTAGAATCTAATTTTGTTTGCCATGCAATGTTGTAGAGCTATCATATGTCTCCTGTCATTTATTTTTCAGCCACCTGCTATCTGCTACTTTTACAGTGCACTAGTTCTACACACACTTCACCCTTACTCTCACTGTTGTGTTTTTATGCAAGGGTATTTCAGACTCTGCTACCATGAGAGAAGCCAAAAAGAAAAGAGAGAAGTCGCTCCAGTTTGGTGTGCGGCTGGGCAAGACACGCTTCAATGCTTTAAAGGGTGTAGTGTCAGAAGATGGAGACGGGGAACATAGCTCTGGAGTTGATGACCTCGCTCACAATGAACCACCATCCCAGGTGCTTGCATTAACTTCGCGGTGTCATATGTGGTTGCATGTTCCATATGGTGTCTAGCTTGTATTCGAAAGGCCGAAGTCGGTAAGATAAGGAAAGATATATTTTTACATGAACCACCATCCCGTGAGCACCAGAAGACAAATAGCTAGTCAGGGCACTAGCCGAGCTAGTGACAAGCCCAGCAAAGATAGGCATCACTTGGAAGCCAACTAAAAAGCTGTGATGGTGGCGAAGCAGCCCGCCTCCCACTAGGCTCTGAGGTCCTAGATGATCATGCTCACCACTCCAGCCGGATGTCTAGCTTGTATTGCTTCCAATTTGGTTAAATTGCATGTGCTTAGCTTACACATTATACCTTTGAATATGACATGCCTTTCTGTTTTTGGTACATACTAGTACATCTGTGTATTAACCATGTTCTTACATCG
Source organism: Triticum monococcum (assembly GCA_034509565.1). Classification (NCBI taxonomy): domain Eukaryota; kingdom Viridiplantae; phylum Streptophyta; class Magnoliopsida; order Poales; family Poaceae; genus Triticum; species Triticum monococcum. Next base: position 85,509,934 of record CM067845.1, on the reverse strand, counting down.
AACTAATGTTCTTGTGTATCCCTCATCAATCACTTATGACGAGGCAGGCAGGCAAGGGGACTACTCCTCATTTAAAGAATGCAGCGTCAGCCTCCCGACATGATTCTCAAGAAACAGAAATGCTAGATGAAGATAGTGAACGTAGCTCTGTAGTTGATTACAACATTTCCCCTACACTAGCATCGCAGGTGCTTGCTCTAACTTGACAGCGTGATATATGGTTGCATGTTGCATACGGTGTCTGGATTGTAATTCTTCCAATCTGGTTAAACTGCATGTGCTAGTCTGCTTAGCTTATACATTATACCTATTAATGTGACATGCCTTCCTATATTTAGTACATAGTACATCTGTCTATTAAGCATGTCCTTACATAAAACTATTGTTTTTTTGTATCCCGCATCAATCAACATGACGAGACACCTTTAGTATATGAAGTGTGATATTAGTTGCATCTTTCATATGATTTATAGCATGCGCTGCTTCTAATTTGTTGAAATTCCATTTATGATGGGACGCTTTTAACTTGGCAGAATCATATTGGTTGCATCTTTCATGTGGTGTCTAGCTTGCATTGCTTCTTATTTGCTGGAATGGTTTCTGCTTAGTTTACAGAAACAGTTGTGAACAAGCCATGCCATCCTGTTTTTCGTACATATTCCATCCTGGAATCATGTGTTTGCCTTACATCAAAGTAGTGATTGTCAGTATCATGCATGAATGAGTTCTAAAGAGAGAATTTTATTGCTTTTTCTTGTCGGCTTTACTTGACAATTCAAAATCAATAAAGCGGAAGGAAGTTAGCAAGGCAGCGGATAAAGGTGCTCCTTCCGAACGGAGAGCCTCTACAGTTTCTACTCCTCCACACCCCCAAGATGATTTCCAAGACAACACATGCATAGACACTCAACAAAGCTGTGTTTATGATGAGCACGTCTCCCCTAGTGCAGCATCATCGGTGCTCCCTCTAACTTGGCACTGTTATATGTGGTTGCATGTTATGTGTGATGTCTAGCTTGTATTGCTTCTAATTTTGTTGAATTCCATCTGCTTACTTTACACATTATACTTGAATAAGACACGTGTTCATGTTTCTAGAACATACAATATATGTCTATCACACCATGTTCTTACATCAAATTACTACTGTTGTGTAACCTGCAACAATCACTTATCATAAGACACGTTTGACTTCGGAGTGTGATATAGGTTACATCTCACATTCTTTTCTAGCTTGTATTACTAATTTGTTGAAATGGCACTTATGACGAGACAGTTTTAACTTGGTAGAGTGATATTCGTTGCATCTTTCATATGGTGTCTAGCTTTCATTGCTTCTAATTTGTTGAAATGCCTTCTCCTTAGTTTACACATCATAAGCTGTGAATATGCAATGATGTGAATATGCAATGGCACTAATGACGAGAGACATCTAACATGGTAGTGTGATGTTGTTTGCATCTTGCATATGATTTATTTCTTGTACTGCTTCACATTTGTTTAAACGCCATTTATGATGAGACACTGTTAACTTGGCAGAGCGATATTTGTAGCATCTTTCATATGGCGTCTACCTTCCATTGCATTGCTTCTAATTTGGTGAAATGTCTTCTTCTTAGTTTACACATCATAGTTCTGATTATCTCTTCTGTCCTGTTTTTCATACATATTAAATCCTCCTATCATGTGGTTGTCTAACATCAAAGTTCAGTTCGTCTGCATCACGCATCAATTTGTTCTGAAGAACTAAATTGTTATTCATTTTTCTTGTCGGCTTGACTTAACATGGCACAGAGAAAGAGGAAGAAACACAGAATGGCAGGGAATGAGAAGCGGATGAATCCTGCAGATTCTGCTGGTACTGATGGTGCAATAGAAGGTCAAAGTCCAGCAGAAAATTCTACAAACACGATATCCCATGCTACACCAGTTGCAAAAAAAGACAAACAGAAATGAATAGCTGCCACCAAACAAGCAGAGACAGCCCTAGTTCTTGCAACACCTACCACAGTACTACCAGCTGCACGACGTACTCGTGCGTCAACTGAGCTAGCAGCATGTTCCCAAGCTCCCTTGCCACTTGACACTACTTCCCAAGCACTCTTGACACAAGACGAGTTGGCAATATCAAATGGACCTTATGAGCTTCAACAGCAAGAAGGTAGTTGCTGGAGTCAAGTTACAGTTCCATGCTTCTTTATATGTAGTCTTAGAGTTTGATGTACACTAACACTTCCTATGTTTGTTGTTGGACTAGCACCTAGGCGCAAGAGGAAACAAACATCAGTGATAATGCTCGATAGGTTAACTAAATATAGTGGAGGAAGAATGGAGATCCGTTTTGAGGAAGGTTTAAAAAGGCCACATGATGCTACAGAGTCAGCCAAGTTAGTATCAGAGGCAGCCATTGCTGTTAGGTGTCATGCACGTATCCTCCCAACATGGATTCAGTACAGGAATGACAAAGACGAAACCCAGTTCAACATCTTCCTCGACCACTTATCTGTAAGTATGGTTATGTATGGAAACTAGTAATATCATCTTGCTCTGTCCAATACTTTCTAGGTTGCTGATAATGAGACTCCCATAATTTTCAACAGATGAGGTTCAAGTTGGATAGCCAAGATGATGCAACCAGACAAGCTTGCACCCATGTTTTCAAGTATGCTCTGCGATAATATCAGTATAACTTGAGGAAAACTCACTTTGAAGGCAAGGCCAACAGTGAACTTGCCCAAACATCTCCAGTGGAAAATATATCTGATGAAGACTAGAGAGGCCTCGTTAAACATTAGTCTGATCCGAAGTATCAGGTACATTATATATATGTCATCAGATCACATGTTGAAGTCCTATTTACGCATGTGCCACACAAATCTATCTTCTTGTAGGTGAACTGTTCAAAGGACAAGGCCAACCGTATGAAAGTGAAATTCCAATAGACGACAGGGTCTCGTAGCTATATTGCACACTGCGAGGCTCTTGTAATTAGCTACTGTTTCACTCTTTTCGCTGTATCATATTATCAAATCTATATTGACTTGTTCCAAATGCAGAGGAAAGCCCCCAAGGACCAAAAAGTACCTGAACCAAATGTTGTTGAAATCTTCAAGGACTGTCACACCAACAAGAAGAAGGGCATGACAACACCAGTCAAAGCCGCTGTTGTAAGTCCTTAATCCTCATGCCTTTTAACTACAACTTACTCTGACTTGTGCCTTGAACTTCATGGTTTGCAGACAATTTCTATTACTCTTTTCAATTTTATACACAATTGTCTTAGCGTATCATTGCACCTTACAAGGTTTAAAAGAGAGGAGTGATGTTCCTTTGATCTTGACCCGTAATCAAGTTCTGTGCTGGACTTGCCCACAAAATGTTACAATTGCCTGTTGGTCTGTTCTCAGTTGTTTTGTGATATGAATGACGTCATACTATGCTTACCGTATTATAAACTTCGTCTCTTTATCCTTTGCCCTCAATAAAATGTGAAGAAATAGACAATACATTAGCGATGGTACATGGTCATATGTTTCGAACCTAGTTTTATTATGTACTTTGCAATAAAATACAACTAATATTTTACATGGGTTCACCTGAATAAGTTCTGTATATAGACCAAAGCTATTTTGTTTGGTTTTTCTGCCTCCTAAATATCTTTTGTTCTGGTACAACTAATGTAAAACCTCAACATATCAGCGTGCTATGGAAAAAATGGTGGAACTGCCACCTTCTGAAGGTGGCGAGGCAACTATAACCGCAATGTCAGCTCTTGCTGCAGTGGGTCAGTACCTGTCCACTAACGGTGCCAAAAGCACGTTCCTGCGTAATACTGGGTTGGTTGTTAAGTTAATATCGTCCAAACTGCCTCATGATCAAGATATGCAAGCTCAAAGCAATGTTGTATCTGCGCTCCAGACACAAGTCCATTCCCTAACTATCAGGACCCCGATTCCTAAGTCACACCGATCTAGCATGTAACACATCATATCACTTTGCGGCCTCACGCACGGTATTCCCACGGGTGCCACCTTACCTGGCCCGGGACCGTTTGCGCCTTTTGGCTCACGTATATGATAGTGTCGCTAGCATCCATATGACAGAGAACCCGGGCCGACATGGCTAGTCGTGAAACCAAAGCGGCACTAACCCATGAGGACAGGCATACATGAATCATATCGAGCATGTCGGTCATCAACGTGTGAATCCGGGCTGTAGCACTGGGCTAACAGGACTCCGGTAACCCGGGCTGTAGCAGGCTAGGCAGGACTCCGGAAGTCATCGCGTGACATTTCCCCGAAGGGACAGACACAGGAACGAAATGAATCACATGCCGGCAAGTCAAGTGTTCCGAGCAGTAGTGCTGGGCTAGCAGGACTCCGGTGATCCGGGCTGTAGCGGACTACTATCGCTCAGAAGCACTAGACAACATTTCCCCATATGATAGGCTGCCAAGGATAAACAACTAGATAGTCGGATCCCACACATACCAAGCATTTCAATCAAACACACAATATGCTCGATATGTGTAAATACAACATGGCATCACAACATAACTCTACAACTCAAGTATTAATTCATTAGGCTCCGAAGAGCCAGATATTACAAACATGGGTCTCATGACCCAACATTCAGAGCATACAAGTCAAACACATGCGGAAGCTTAACATGTCTGAGTACAAACATCTATAAATGAAAAAGGCTAAGAAGCCTGACTATCTACCAGATCCTGCCGAGGGCACAAGATCGTAGCTGAGGTATCAAGCTAAACGACGAAGTCCACGCGAAACTACTAGCGAGACTGAAATCTCTCTGCAAAACATAAATTAAGCAAACGTGAGTACAAAGGTACTCAGCAAGACTTACATCAGAACTAGCTACATATGCATCGGTATCAACAAAGGGGGTGGTGGAGTTTAACTGCAGCAAGCCAGCTTTGACTCGGTGGCTATCTGAACTACGACTGCAAGCAACTCTTTTGAGGTGGCGCACACGAGTCCACATATTCACCAATCAATACACCACTATGGATCCGCTCTCGTCTCCCTACGAGAAGGCCATCCATAGCACTCACACTTATCTTGCGAGTTTTAGAGTATCCACTTTCACTTGTCTATGAACTATTATAGGCAACCCAGAAGTCCTTCACCGCGGACACGGCTATTCGAATAGATCATTTATAACCCTGCAGGGGTGTACTTCGTCACACATGTTTCCACCACTTAGCGTCTGCACACGACATGTGCTCGGCAGACTTCAAGCGAAAGCCGACGTGGGTGTAGACCACGACCTGACTAACCACACAAGTCTCTAGTCCAGGTTTATCGCCTATTCGGGTTCCATCCGCGAGGAGATCCGGCCGGAGTTTCGCTCACAGCCCCAAACGATGTGTGCAGGGTTCCCGAGACACCAAACGGGTGCCCGGTACATCGTGCCACAGTGTATCTACCGCATCATAGCCCACCCCTAGGTCAGCGCTACGCACAGCCGCCAACTCATATCCTATAAACACCAGAAACTAATTGCAACTCCTGGACAGAGGACGAGAGGGGTCAGTAAGTCGAGCGGGGTCATATTTCAGGGCCCAACGTGTGGTAGTAGCTGTTTCATGGATCACAAACACAGAACTCAGTTCCTGAGGACAGTTTCAATGAGACAACCCACCATGTACTCCTACATGGCCTCTCACCGCTGCCTTTACCAAATCGTGTTCACACACTTAGCTCACACACAGTAGGACATGTTTACACACCTCCGATCCATCCCCGATGAATCAGACCTGACTCAACTCTAAGCAGTAGCAGGCGTGACAGACAAGCATGAATGAGTAGGCACATCAGGGCTCAAACAACTCCTACTCATGCTAGTGGGTTTCATCTAATTACTGTGGCAATGACAGGTCATGCAGAGGATAAGGGGTTCAACTACCGCAACAAGTAACAGATGAATCGTTGTTGTCCTAATGCAGTAAAAGAGAGCAGGAGCGAGAGAGTGGGCTTGTATCGGAATGAACAAGGGGGTTGTGCTCGCCTGGCACTTCTGAAGATAATATAACTCTTCATCGGTGTCACCGATCACAGCGTCGGTACATCGTCTATCGAGAGGGGACATTTACCGGCAAACAAGGAAGAACACAATCAATGCGATGCAACAATATGATGCATGATCATGACATGGCAATATGCTGTTGATTGAGCTAATGCAACTAACAACAAGTTAAATGGAGTTGGTTTGAACACTAGGTTCAAATTCAAATTCCACATGTGGTTATTTAAATACCATTCATTTGATTTGTCCTAAACAGTGGCCTTAAGTTGTTCTAACATGCATGAAAATGGTACATATAGATTCCTTGAATTTTTCTGATAATTTGTCATATATAATTTATTTCATTTGGAGTTACGGTTGAATTTCTATGATTTTTAGAAGTTTTAAACATTTTGTGCAATTTCCTGAATAATTTTAAATCCAGAAATTCCTTTACTACGTCAGCACTACATCATTATGACGTCAGCAGGTCAACAGGGCCGGGCCCAGGTCAAACCTGACGTACGGGGCCCATATGTCATTGACTCAGCTATTTAATATGGTAAATTAACCTTAGATTAAGCCTAACTAAAATGTCAGTGGGGTCGGGGCCCACATGTCAGCGGCTAACCTAACTAAATTAGTGTTTGCTTAACTCCTAATCTAGGTTTGACCAGGGGGCGGGGCCCACGTGGTTAAATGGGTCAACCCCACCGGCGACATGACGCCGGCGAGGCCTGAGACGGCGGCGTGGCTCGGAAACGCAACATAGGCGACGAAACGAGCGGCGGAGGGCATCCGCGGGGAGCTGGAGCTCGCCCACACCCATCCCGGCAAGCAGCAGCAGCTAGGGCGGCCGGAGCTCGTCGGAAACGAGCTCGGGGCGGCGCCGGAGTTCGGACACGAGTGGGGACGCGGTTGCGGTGGCCATGGTGATGTGTGTATAGCACCTACGGCGTCTACGGGGTGCAGTGAGTATGATGGGCGCATGCCCGGGACCAAATGGTCACCGGAGCATCACCGGCGACGAGCGCGGCCGCGGCGGGTTTCGGTCATCAAGGGGGCGACGGCTACGGCGTGTGAGAGCGAGAACGGAGAGCGGGAGAAGGGGCAGGAGCTCACGGCGAGTGCATGATGGCCTCGGCGTGCCCAGGGAAGCACCGGAGCGAGCGAGGCGGCGAGAGGCATCTCCGGTGGCCGGTGACGAAGACGAGGAAGATGGCGTCGATGCAAGGCCTCCGGCGAGGCGTGGCTGGACGGAGAGGATGAGGGAGGCGTGGTGATGCTCGTGGACATGTCGGGTAGGCGAGGGGAGCACGGAGGCCGCGTCTACGGCGTACGGCGGCGACGAGCTCCGCTCGGCTTCGGGAAAGCGAGGGGAGGGGAGAGAGCTACGAGGAGGGAAGAGGTGCAGAGGGGCGAGGGGGTGTCGTGGCATCTCCCAGAGGCGTCCGGGCATCGAGGGGGTGCGGCGAGCAAGCAGGAGGTGGCCGGACGCGTGCTCGCGTGCGCCGGCCACACGCTCGTCCTCCTAGCAAGGGGGAAGACGACAGGGAGGAGCCCTGGTGGGCTGGGCTGTCCAGCTACAGTGCTGGGCCGGTTGGTGGCGCCAGGTAGGTTAGGTAGGTGGCCCAATGGCCTACTCTCTCTCTCTCTCTTATGTTTTTCTGTTTTAGTTTTTTTCTATTTTGTTCTGTTTTGTTTTGGTTTAGTAAAAATACTAAACCATTTAATAAAATCCTGAAAATATTCATGGACACATGCTGAATTATTTCAGTGGCCCAAAAATAGTTCCAACATTATTTGAGCATTTAAATTATTAATAGTGTTTAAATGCCCAAAGTCAAAGACAATAATGATTTAAATTCAGTGCCAAAATAATTCCTTAAAAATGTTCAATATTTTTGGTTTGGACACAAACCCTTGCCAAAATTATCAAACATTAATGAAGGCCATTTTGGTTTCACTGAATGCTAGCTTAAGGGTTCTTGCCCCTTTTTTATTTAAGTTTTTGAGGCGTCCACTTTCCTCAATTCAAGTTTCAGAAATTTAACATGATGCATGGATGCAAGCAAAGTCAAGCAAGGCCTGAACTGGGGCTGTGACAGCTCACCCCCACTAAACAAGAATCTCGTCCCGAGATTCAAGACGTGAGGTAAGAAGACAGAGGGGCACATCTAACACGGTCTTCACGATCCAGGTTGCATCTCATAAGGTTGTTGATCCGATCACCATCATTGTCTTGATGTCTTGCTCTGAGAACTCCAACCAACATGACAACGAGAGGGAAGGGAAAACCCTAGAAGGATCGATCTTCTCGAAGATCGAACAACTCAGGATCAACTCATGGAGTGAGACATATGAACATCTCTGGAGCTGAGAGGCAAAACTTGCATCAGGAGCGATAGAAGAAGCAATTTGACGAGGGTTTCACAGTAGCGAGGGAAATTGCCATGATACCATAATGAGACATCTTAAGGAAGGTGACTCGCAGAAATATTCCCTTAAGTGGCAAAAAGAATTTTTGATTCAGAGATCATTGAAACTCTTCATACCCGCTTAAGGCAATTTTCAATTGATGGTTTGAAGGAGTTTGAAAAAATCACATACTCGGACTAGAATGGATGATGTGGACTACCTTGTTGAAGACAACGCAATGGATGATTTTTGCTTATCATCGGAAATGGATGGGACCCATGGTAAGTCCACTTTTGAAGATGATCCTGAACAACAACTACTGAGGTGCAAGCTAGGAACAAAATGCAAATGTTGGAAATGATTCTAGTAACTGGGGAGAAGGTTCACCGGCAAAGGTGATTCCACCAATTGGATGGCTATCGAACAACTGAGAGAACGGAGGCACATTGCAGTTAACGACAACATCAGAACCTAGTGCCTGAGCGTGCTCTCAAGAACTTGAGCATTTCCATACTCATCAAGGTCTTACCAACATCCATGTCAAAGATCCTGGCAACACAACATACCACCATGATGAATGGTGATGGATAATGCAGATGCAAAGGAAGATAACACTTTCTCAGATTTCACCTTAGCGAAGCCAAGGAAACAAAATCTGGATGATCGACCGAGAGACATTTAGCACTCCGCTTCTAATGTTCTCCTTGATGTACTGGTTACCACGGTCATGCTTTAAGCATCGACATAGCCACCAAGTAGTGGTCGGACTTCGAAATACAATAGATCCATAAGGAACAACTTCTGGAGTAAATCCTACGAAATCCTTATGGGAAGGTGGCCAACTTTCTTCAATCGAGATACTACAATAATAGGTCTTCCGGCTGGATGTGTTGGCCACGACATCCACTTTACCGTTTATCGAGAGACCAATATTATAGTTCTTGGAAAATGCTCCAACCATCATATCTGCCTGAGATACAGATCTGGTTGGTGACAGGATATTCTAGACTCATCGAGTCTAGAAAGGAAAATGAAGGTTTGCAACACAAATCGACGAGATGACATTGCGAAATTCTCGGGGGAATGAACTACGGTAGTAAGCTCCAAAACATGAGCCGGTTCTGCTACAAGCATGTGAACACGTTGTCCTAGACAAGCATGGTCACCTGGTAGTCTTAAAATGAAACACTACCGAGTTTAGGGGGAACCATCAACAAGGATATCGAAGTCCTTGCGTAGGTCTAACCCTTAAGAAGAAACTTCTTCTCCTTGAACAAATCAATCAGTGGCTTGGGGTGCTAGGGATACGTATAGAATGTAGATGATCAGTCTATCAGACCATAGAATACTTCACACATGCATGACTGACTTGGGATGATTCCAGAGGAAGCAAAAACAAACTTTCTCGAATTCATGGCGGCAACTTACATCAGATGCACATGAATTAGAGGAAGTCACATCTTTCAACCGGACATATGCTTCATGATCGGGACATGAGGGCAATGCCTATAAAGTTTCCAACACTAGCTAGATGTTCAACACAATCATGGAGGAGAGAAAATGCCGCTGATGGGCTCAACAGCAACTCATCAGAATTTCCATATCACTGGACTTCCACCACTATGTGAACAATGTGATAGTATTGGTCAGACCAAAGATATAATGGTGTATGCTCGAGGGACAATCGCAAGTAAGACAACATTACGAACATCGTTGGGTCTGATTTGATTTGACGATAGCCCACACTCAAATCAAAGGGTTGATAAGACAATAGGTCCAACAACTGATCACAGGGACCAATCGATGAAGATATCACCTTTCTTCAACACAGATACAAGATATCCCTTAGGGATGAGTATGGTCGGACAAGCTTTTATCTTCCAACTCTCCAAGTTGTTGTTAAGCTTAACCAACTAGCTCAAGGATATCCTACACCGATTCTTGGAGAAAAGGGTGGCTACAAGAAACCAACTTGATCACGAACTCAACATAGCGATCAGATGACAACCAGGTGATACCTCCGAGAAGATATTCGGAAAATAACGAACCCCCGATATGTTATTAAGCTCGAGAACAATATTGCTTTTCAGGGCAAGATGATATGATCAAGGAGCGAGGGTTTAACAAAATCCTAACCCGTTGATCGAAGAGTGCACCAGGAAATAAGGACTAGGTAGCACAATCTATCTTAGAATGATGATTCAATAACCCAACACGCTAAGGATGAGAATATTGTCCATTAACTACCAAGCAACGGAGTTGCTAGGAGTATTGATTTCACACATCACGGTTCACTTGTCGGCATTCCGGTTGCGACAACATGGGACCGAGGAATGAAGAATGATGGTATGAAGTATCACTGCGTCAAGAATTCATAAGAGGTGGTGCAATTCTCATGACATTCTCGACATAAAGATGGTAACACTCCAAGGTAGAACAGAGCAAAAGCTGGATTGGCATTTGATCTGCGGAATACAACTGCTTTGACCCAACCTTGGATATGGATGAGGTACTGGAGTTTGTTTCTCCCAGTCATTCTAAAATAGAACGGCTTGACGAGCCACAAGAATACTAGGCATCGATGAACACGAATGCACGACTACTTCTGACTATCAATTGATAGACGAAGGTCAGAATATAACTGAAGGGGGGAACAACTCAAGGAACATATAACTTTCTGAGTTGTGGATGCATAGATTAGTATGTCGAACGAGTTCAACATATTTCTTCCGGATAACCCATGCAGAAAGGTAGAACTGGCAGAGCCACAATATAGAACGGAGGACTCATCAAGAGCACTCTGGTTGTGATCCTTTGGTTCAAGAACTTCTGCCATAAGTGGTTCATAGTATTTGGAAGAAGGAAATACCACGGATCTCGAGGTCTATCACAAGGTTTACTAATGTCCTAAGGAACTAGCAAACACTATCAACATGAAGCAGGTAGGGTGAGTCTCGGGTTCAAAACCCAGGAATAGAATGCCTACTAACTAAATGGCATCACGGGATGCTTTCAAGAATAACGGCCAGAATCATCACACTGGAAACGCAAAACATGGTTCGATTACTAGGTGGCACTCTAAGACATCTAGGGTCATAATAATAATTCCAAATATATGTTGAGGCAAAAGAATACCCCAACTCACAATTAGTGTGATTAACCTGGCCTAAATGGACATCAGGAACAGGGGAAAAGGTTTGCAAATGCATCAGACTATTTAGAAACCTGGGATGACTCGGACAGCATAACGGCTGTAAATGCTCGAAAAGATTAGAGACATCCTGCAAAAATGGTGGCATAACCACTCAGAATCATAATATCAAGGTTCTGAGGCCAGTTATGAATATATGGAAGTAGTAGGAATTGAACTGTAGCATGAATCCATCAATCCTATAAGTCAATGGGTTAGTAACACGTCATCCTGATAGATAGATAAGAAGGCCTAGTTGTTAATCCCCGTAGAAAGGAAGAGGATGACTCAGATCAGAAGGGCATGAGGTATAAGGAGTAAAAAGAGCCTTACGTTTCCTCCCACAATCAATTCCCTTATATAACTAAAGCATTTCTAGACACAACTTCGACCAGTTTGGCTTGGTAATCCTACAGGCAGTCAGGCTCTGATACCAACGCTGTCAGGACCCCGATTCCTAAGTCACACCGATCTAGCATGTAACACATCATATCACTTTGCGACCTCACGCACGGTATTCCCACGGGTGCTACCTTACCTGGCCCGGGACCGTTTGCGCCTTTTGGCTCACGTATATGATAGTGTCGCTAGCATCCATATGACAAAGAACCCGGGCCGACATGGCTAGTCGTGAAACCAAAGCGGCACTAACCCATGAGGACAGGCATACATGAATCATATCGAGGATGTCGGTCATCAACGTGTGAATCCGGGCTGTAGCACTGGGCTAACAGAACTCCGGTAACCCGGGCTGTAGCAGGCTAGGCAGGACTCCGGAAGTCACCGCGTGACATTTCCCCGAAGGGACAGACACAGGAACGAAGTGAATCACATGCCGGCCAGTCAAGTGTTCCGAGCAGTAGTGCTGGGCTAGCAGGACTCTGGTGATCCGGGCTGTAGCGGACTACTATCGCTCAGAAGCACTAGACTACATTTCCCCATATGATAGGCTGCGAAGGATAAACAACTAGATAGTCGGATCCCACACATACCAAGCATTTCAATCATACACACAATATGCTCGATATGTGTAAATACAACATGGCATCACAACATAACTCTACAACTCAAGTATTAATTCATTAGGCCCCGAAGAGCCAGATATCACAAACATGGGTCTCATGACCCAACATTCAGAGCATACAAGTCAAACACATGCGGAAGCTTAACATGTCTGAGTACAGACATCTATAAATGAAAAAGGCTAAGAAGCCTGACTATCTACCAGATCCTGCCGAGGGCACAAGATCGTAGCTGAGGTATCAAGCTAAACGTCGAAGTCCACGCGAAACTACTAGCGAGACTGAAATCTCTCTGCAAAACATAAATTAAGCAAACGTGAGTACAAAGGTACTCAGCAAGACTTACATCAGAACTAGCTACATATGCGTCGGTATCAACAAAGGGGGTGGTGGAGTTTAACTGCAGCAAGCCAGCTTTGACTCGGTGGCTATCTGAACTACGACTGCAAGCAACTCTTTTGAGGTGGCGCACACGAGTCCACATATTCACCAATCAATACACCACTATGGATTCGCTCTCGTCTCCCTACGAGAAGGCCATCCATAGCACTCACACTTATCTTGCGAGTTTTAGAGTATCCTCTTTCACTTGTCTATGAACAGTTATAGGCAACCCAGAAGTCCTTTACCGCAGACACGGCTATTCGAATAGATCATTTATAACCCTGCAGGGGTGTACTTTGTCACACATGTTTCCACCACTTAGCGTCTGCACACGACATGTGTTCGGCAGACTTCAAGCGAAAGCCGACGTGGGTGTAGACCACGACCTGACTAACCACACAAGTCTCTAGTCTAGGTTTATCGCCTATTCGGGTTCCATCCGCGAGGAGATCCGGCCGGAGTTTCGCTCACAGCCCCAAACGATGTGTGCAGGGTTCTCGAGACACCAAACGGGTGCCCGGTACACCATGCCACAGTGTATCTACTGCATCATAGCCCACCCCTAGGGTCAGCGCTACGCACGGCCGCCAACACATATCCTATAAACACCAAAAGCTAATTGCAACTCCTGGATAGAGGACGAGAGGGGTCAGTAAGTCGAGCGGGGTCATATTTCAGGGCCCAACGTGTGGTAGTAGGTGTTTCATGGATCACAAACACAGAACTCAGTTCCTGAGGACGGTTTCAATGAGACAACCCACCATGTACTCCTACATGGCCTCTCACCGCTGCCTTTACCAAATAGTGTTCACACACTTAGCTCACACACAGTAGGACATGTTTACACACCTCCGATCCATCCCCGATGAATCAGACCTGACTCAACTCTAAGCAGTAGCAGGCATGACAAACAAGCATGAATGAGTAGGCACATCAGGGCTCAAACAACTCCTACTCATGCTAGTGGGTTTCATCTAATTACTGTGGCAATGACCGGTCATGCAGAGGATAAGGGGTTCAACTACCGCAACCAGTAACAGATGAATCGTTGTTGTCCTAATGAAGTAAAAGAGAGCAGGAGCGAGATAGTGGGCTTGTATCGGAATGAACAAGGGGGTTGTGCTTGCCTAGCACTTCTGAAGATAAAATAACTCTTCATCGGTGTCACCGATCACAGCGTTGGTACATCGTCTATCGAGAGGGGACATTTACCGGCAAACAAGGAAGAACACAATCAATGCGATGCAACAATATGATGCATGATCATGACATGGCAATATGCTGTTGATTGAGCTAATGCAACTAACGACAAGTTAAATGGAGTTGGTTTGAACACTAGGTTCAAATTCAAATTCCACATGTGGTTATTTAAATACCATTCATTTGATTTGTCCTAAACAGTGGCCTTAAGTTGTTCTAACATGCATGAAAATGGTACATATAGATTCCTTGAATTTTTCTGATAATTTTTCATATATAATTTATTTCATTTGGAGTTACGGTTGAATTTCTATGATTTTTAGAAGTTTTAAACATTTTCTGGAATTTCCTGAATAATTTTAAATCCAGAAATTCCTTTACTGCATCAGCACTACGTCATTATGACGTCAGCAGGTCAACAGGACCGGGCCCAGGTCAAACCTGACGTGCGGGACCCATATGTCATTGACTCAGCTATTTAATATGGTAAATTAACCTTAGATTAAGCCTAACTAAAATGTCAGTGGGGTCGGGGCCCACATGTCAGCGGCTAACCTAACTAAATTAGTGTTAGCTTAACTCCTAATCTAGTTTTGACCAGGGGGCGGGGCCCACGTGGTCAAATGGGTCAACCCCACCGGCGACATGACGCCGGCGAGGCCTGAGACGGCGGCGCGGCGCGGAAACGCAACATAGGCGACGAAACGAGCGGCGGAGGGCATCCGCGGGGAGCTGGAGCTCGCCCGCACCCATCCCCACAAGCAGCAGCAGCTAGGGCGGCCGGAGCTCGTCGAAAACGAGCTCGGGGCGGCGCCGGAGTTCGGACACGAGCGGGGACGCGGTTGCGGTGGCCGTGGTGATGTGTGTATAGCACCTACGGCGTCTACGGGGTGCAGTGAGTATGATGGGCGCATGCCCGGGACCAAATGGTCACCGGAGCATCACCGGCGACGAGCGTGGCGGCGGCGGGTTTCGGTCATCAAGGGGGCGACGGCTACGGCGTGTGAGAGCGAGAACGGAGAGGGGGAGAAGGGGCAGGAGCTCACGGCGAGTGCAGTGATGGCCTCGGCGTGCCCGGGGAAGCACCGGAGCGAGCGGGGCGGCGAGAGGCATCTCCGGTGGCCGGTGACGAAGACGAGGAAGATGGCGTCGATGCAAGGCCTCCGGCGAGGCGTGGCTGGACGGAGAGGACGAGGGAGGCGTGGTGATGCTCGTGGACATGTCGGGTAGGCGAGGGGAGCACGGAGGCCGCGTCTACGGCGGCGACGAGCTCCGCTCGGCTTCGGGAAAGCGAGGGGAGGGGAGAGAGCTATGAGGAGGGAAGAGGTGCAGAGGGGCGAGGGGGTGTCGTGGCGTCTCCCAGAGGCGTCCAGGCATCGAGGGGGTGCGGCAAGCAAGCAGTAGGTGGCCGGACGCGTGCTCGCCCGCGCCGGCCACACGCTCGTCCTCCTGGCGAGGGGGAAGACGACAGGGAGGAGCCCTGGTGGGCTGGGCTGTCCAGCTACAGTGCTGGGCCGGTTGGTGGCGCCAGGTAGGTTAGGTAGGTGGCCCAGTGGCCTACTCTCTCTCTCTCTCTCTCTTATGTTTTTCTGTTTAAGTTTTTTTCTATTTTGTTTTGTTTTGTTTTGGTTTAGTAAAAATACTAAACCATTTAATAAAATCCTGAAAATATTCATGGACACATGCTGAATTATTTCAGTGGCGCAAAAATAGTTCCAACATTATTTGAGCATTTAAATTATTAATAGTGTTTAAATGCCCAAAGCCAAAGACAATAATTATTTAAATTCAGTGCCAAAATAATTCCTTAAAAATGTTCAATATTTTTGGTTTGGACACAAACCCTTGCCAAAATTATCAAACATTAATGAAGGCCATTTTGGTTTCACTGAATGCCAGCTTAAGGGTTCTTGCCCCTTTTTTTATTTAAGTTTTTGAGGCTTCCACTTTCCTCAATTCAAGTTTTAGAAATTTAACAGGATGCATGGATGCAAGCAAAGTCAAGCAAGGCCTGAACTGGGGCTGTGACACTAACAGAGACCCTTTGTGAAACAAGGAGAAACATTGCTCAATGTCGTCAAGATATGCATGGTTTTGAAACTAGACTATCAGACATTTGCTATGTTGTTCAGGAGCCTAGGGGAAATGAAGGCGAGGGTCATTGTGCTCCATCGGACAATACAACATGAAAACGTAACAGTCAGGTCAAATGAACTAAGCTTCTGAACTTCTAGTGGTGCATTTATCTACTAGACTGTAAAGTTTTATGCCAACCTTCCTTTTGTTATATAGTTGTAATTTGTTTTGGTGCAATACAAAATTTATTCTTAACGTGCAGCCACCGCCTGAAGAAAATAGCAAGCCATTTTTGTATAGTGTAGGGTGTTCCCTATATTTGCACTGGTGGCGATCTTTGATGCCGAGTGGATGTAATCTATGCAATCGCCTTAATAGCCTAGCGTTAGTTTTGGCCTTATTTATTTCCTAGTCTTCTTTTTCCCTGGTTTGCTAGTGGCCGCAACTACCATGGGACATATACGGGCCGTAGGATCCATGGGTCTCCTACGGGCCGTTGATAAATGGGCCTGTAATCAGTGGGCATCGGGCCGTCAGATAAATGGGTCTACATGGTCCATAATCAGGCGTAATTGGTATCGGCCCAGCATGGTAACAGGCCGTAGGACAGCAAAGGCTTAATTCTGTCATAGGCATAACATGTCATTAATGGGCCAGAATATAGGACGGGCTGGAAACGGCGCAACGGGTTAACAAGCCAGAAACGGGCCGACCCTTTCCATGGGCCGAATTTGGCCCATTAGGGTAATAGGCCAGTAACGGGCCGACTCTTGCCATGGGCTGAATTTGGCCCATTAGTGGACCATGCCAGTAAAGGGCCGACTCTTGCCGTGGGCCGAATTTGGCCCGATCAGACTCAAAATCTCGGTTACAAGACATCTCGACAATGGTAAAACCAAACCAGGAAAGCCACCCGAATGTGCCGACAAATCCCGATAGGAGCTGCACATATCTCGTTCTCAGGGCACACCGGATTGTCCAAACATCCGGTAGGCCAGCCCAGAGTTGCCCCTGGTGGCCACCGGGGGCGGACAAGTTGGACCAACACTCAGAGGAGCACTGGCCCGGGGGTTTAAAATAAGGATGACCCTTGAGTCCGCGGAACCCAAGGGAAAAAGAGGCTAGGTGGCGAATGGTAAAACCAAGGTGGGCCCTTGCTGGAGAAGTATTATTCAAGGTGAACTGTCAAGGGGTTCCCATTATAACCCAACCGCGTAAGGAACGCAAAATCAAGGAACATAACACCGGTATGACAGAAACTAGGGCGGCAAGAGTGGAACAAAACACCAGGCATAAGGCCGAGCCTTCCACCCTTTACCAAGTGTATAGATGCATTAAAGTACACAAGATATACTAATGATATCCCAACAATAAACATGTTCCAACAAGGAACAAACTCCAATCTTCACCTGCAACTAGCAATGCTATAAGAGGGGCTGAGCAAAGCGGTAACATAGCCAAACAACGGTTTGCTAGGACAAGGTGGGTTAGAGGTTTGACATGGCAATATGGGAGGCATGATAAAGCATGTGGTAGGTATCGTACCATAGGCATAGCAATAGAGCGAGCATCTAGCAAGCAAAGATAGAAATGATTTCGAGGGTATGATCATCTTGCCTGCAAAGTTCTCCGAGTTGACATTAGCTTGATCCTCGTAAGCATACTCAACGGGTTCCTCGATGACGTACTCGTCTCCCGGCTCTACCCAAAGCAATACCACAAGCAAAGGGAGACACAATCAACCACGGTGCAATGCGCAAGCAACATGATGCAAAACATGGTATGATATGTGGGATGTGAAATGCAATGCGTATGCATGCTTCGGAAGGAAAATATTGAACTAGGCCTCAACTTGGAAAACCAAGAGTGCTGCTGGAAAGATGAGTTGATTTTGGTCGAAATCGATATAAGGATCACCGGAATCGGATGCATGGTTTGCAAATGGCAAGCAAAACAATAATGGCACAAAGCTGCGATTAACAGCATGAGGCCATCTAAATGCATCAAGAACAACAGTCTACTGCACTCTAACAAAACAACAAAGCACATGGCAGTGATCCACTCAAGATGCTTGACAAAATGTGAACACTGAGATACGGCTAAGTCACACAATAGCATGTTCAAACAAGCATGGCAAAAGTGCAAAAGATATCAGGTTACATACTTAGTGAAAAAAACAATATGTCAAGATTTAACATCAGGAAGCAATGTTTAGAGCAAGATAACAACATGCTACAGGAACATATCATGGCAAGGCAAGGCCTGGCATGAAACTACACAAAGCATATAACAAAAGTCCCTTACTGACCATAAGCTGAAAGGGATCAGAAAATACAATGGCAACCATGTAAATATAGCAAGTTTCATTAACATATTTAGACTTAGCAGAAAACTGGAACATGGAAAAACAGAGTTACGTAGGCATGTTTGCGAGCTCGATGCACTGACCACAAGGCATTGCATGACAAACTAAGCATACACCCAGCAACTAGACATGATAAAGAAGCTAACCATGGCAAGAACACTCTCATAGCATGCATGGATAAACTACAACAACCTCGGCAAAATTGCTTAACATGTAAACAATATGCCAGGAACATTTTATAGCAAAAGTAGAGCAAGATTGAGTCATGCTAGGGTGCTCCATAAATGCAAACCAAGACATGGATGGATAGAGCATAACAATATCTCAAAATCATCCTTATTGAACATGCTCAAAAGAGGCATGGATCACTCTGTAGCAACAAGAATACATGGCATAAAAATATTATCAGGGAAAAGACTTAGAGAATTCTAAGTCCCTGAAATCAGCAACATCATGAGAGCTACTTTGCATGCTTGTGCTAGTCACCACAAAGATCACAAAAATACCTGGCATACACTCCTGTAAAGATGGCATGGCATACTTCAAAACACATGTAGGGCTCAAGTTCATAGGAGGCACACATTAAACATGGCCAAAATGGCAAATGCCCATAATCTGTTAAGAATCTGAAACTAACATTACATAGCACTCTTGCAACACCATTTAGGGCATCAATATGAACTCAAATGAACATGGTGCAATGTAATGAAATGAAGTGCACGTCGAGACGAACAATTGGATATGCTACACGCCCAAAATGGAGCCACGGGTGCAAAGTTATGATGCGATGAAGTATGCTAATAAATATGCAAAACTGGGACAAAAGTCAACCCTTAGGGTTTCTCAGATCCAAATCCGGATGGCGTGCAAAACGAGGATGGTCGGAGAGTCGCCGGAGCTCGGAGAAGAGGGCCGGCAAGGTCGCCGGAGTAGGGGACGCCGGATCCGGCCACCGGAGTCTTCGGGGCGGCGCGGCGGTGAGGGTGGTGGCTGCGGTCGGGGTAAGATGGCGAGGCGGCGAGGGCAGTCCGGCCGGCAGGCGTCGAGGGCGGCGGAGATCCGGGCGGCGAGGAAACGGGTGCCTCGGGCGCGCGGCAGCGGGGAACGGGCCCCGCGGGCCTGATGCGGGCCCCGTCGGCCGGCGGCGACGGGAGGCAGCGAAGTGGGTGCGGTCGCCACGTGTCGATGTGGGAGTGGGCGGCGGCGATGTTATCCGGCGCGTGGAGGGGAACGGGGCTAGGGTTAGGGTGGAAATGATCTGGGATTTTCGGTGGAATGCCTTTTTATACATAGAAGGAGCTAGGAGGCTCCAAATTGAGCACGGTTTTCGGCCACGCGATCGTGACTGAACGACCAAGATGATGGAGGGGGTTTTGGTGGGTTTTGGGCCACTTTGGAGAGGTGTTGGGCTGCAACACACATGAGGCCTTTACGGTTCCTCGGTTAACCGTTGGAGTATCAAACGGACTCCAAATGGCATGAAACTTGACAGGCGGTCTACCGGTAGTAAACCAAGGCCGCTTGGAAAGTCTCGTTCCAATCCAAGAATGTTTAACACCAGCACACGAAAAGAGACAAAAGGGGACACCGGAGGACATAGGAGTGCCGGAATGCAAAACGGACAATGGGGAAAAATGCTCGGATGCATGAGACGAACACGTATGCAAATGCGATGCGCATGGTGACATGACATGAGATGAATGACAAAGACAAAAGCAACACGAAGACAAAACCCAACAACGAGGAAATATCATATCTTAGTGCCGAAAATTGCAAGAGTTGGAATACAATTATGGCAGGTTACATATGGGGCGTTACACCCGTGTTGTTGTTCCGTGAATTTTAATGCGTTCCTTGAGAAAGTAAAGTTGAAAGATGATGGTAGAAATTACATGGACTGGGTCCGTAACTTGAGGATTATTCTCATTGCTGCACAGAAGAATTACGTCCTAGAAGCATCGCTAGGTGCTGGACCTGCTGCAGGAGCAACACCAGATGTTATGAACATTTAGCAGAGCAAAGCTGATGACTACTCGATAGTTCAGTGTGCCATGCTTTACGGCTTAGAACCGAGACTTCAACGATGTTTCGAACGTCATGGAGCATATGAGATGTTCCAGGAGTTGAATTTAATATTTCAAGCAAATGCCCGAATTGATAGATATGAAGTCTCCAATAAGTTCTATAGCTACAAGATGGAGGAGAATAGTTCTGTCAGTGAACATATACTCAAAATGTCTGGGTATAACAATCACTTAATTCAAGTGGGAGTTAATCTTCTGGATGATAGTGTCATTGACAGAATTTTTCAATCACTGCCACGAAGCTACAAAAGCTTCGTGATGAACTATAATATGCAAGGAATGAATAAGAAAATTCCTGAGATCTTCGCAATGCTAAAGGCTACGGAGGTAGAAATCAAGAAGGAGCATCAAGTGTTGATGGTCAACAAGACCAACAGTTTCAAGAAAAAGGGTAAAGGGAAGAAGAAGGGGAACTTCAAAAAGAACAGCAAACAAGTTGATGCTCAAGAGAAGAAACCCAAGTCTAGACCTAAGCGTGAGACTGAGTGCTTCTACTACAAGCAGACTGGTCACTGGAAGCAGAACTGTCCCAAGTATTTGGCGGATAAGAAGGACGGAAAGGTGAACAAAGGTATATGTGATATACATGTTATTGATGTGTACCTTACTAATGTGCTCGCAGTAGTACCTGGGTATTTGATACTGGTTCTGTTGCTAATATTTGCAACTCGAAACAGGGACTACGGATTAAGCGAAGATTGGCTAAGGATGAGGTGACGATGCTCGTGGGAAATGGTTGCAAAGTCGAAGTAATCGTAGTCGGCACGCTACCTCTACATCTACATTCGGGATTAGTTTTAGACCTAAATAATTGTTACTTGGTGCCAGCGTTGAGCATGAACATTATATCCGGATCTTGTTTGATGTGAGACGGTTATTCATTTAAATCAGAGAACAATGGTTGTTATATTTATATGAGTAATATATTTTATGGTCATGCACCCTTGAAGAGTGGTCTATTTTTGTTGAATCTCGATAGTAGTGATACACATATTCATAATATTGAAGCCAAAAGATGCAGAGTTGATAATGATAGTGCAACTTATTTGTGGCACTGCTGTTTAGGTCATATTGGTATAAAGCGCACGAAGAAACTCCATACTGATGGACTTTTGGAATCACTTGATTATGAATCACTTGGTACTTGCGAACCATGCCTCATGGGCAAGATGACTAAAATGTCGTTCTCCGGTACAATGTAGAGAGCAACAGATTTGTTAGAGATCGTACATACTGATGTATGTGGTCCAATGAATGTTGAGGATCGCGGCGGGTATCATTATTTTCTCACCTTCACAGATGATTTGAGCAGATATGGGTATATCTACTTAATGAAACATAAGTCTGAAACATTTTAAAAGTTCAAAGAATTTCAGAGTGAAGTGGAAAATCATCGTAACAAGAAAATAAAGTTTCTACGATCTGATCGTGGAGGAGAATATTTGAGTTACGAGTTTGGTATACATTTGAAACAATGCGGAATAGTTTCGCAACTCACGCCACCCAGAACACCGCAGCGTAATGGTGTGTCTGAACGTCGTAATCATACTTCACTAGATATGGTGCGATCTATGATGTCTCTTACTAATTTACCGCTATAATTTTGGGGTTATGCTTTAGAGACACCATCGAAATCTGTTAAGACGACGCCTTATGAACTGTGGTTTGGCAAGAAACCAAAGTTGTCGTTTCATAAAGTTTGGGGCTGCGATGCTTATGTGAAAAAACTTCACTGATAAGCTCGAACCCAAATCGGACAAATGTGTCTTCATAGGATACCCAAAGGAAACTGTTGGGTACACCTTCTATCACAGATCTGAAGGCAATACTTTTATTGCTAAATTTGGATCTTTTCTAGACAAGGAGTTTCTCTCGAAAGAAGTGAGTGGGAGGAAAGTAGAACTTGATGAGGTAACTGTACCTGCTCCCTTATTGGAAAGTAGTCCATCATAGAAACCGGTTCCTATGACACCTACACCAATTAGTGAGGAAACTAATGATGATTATCATGAAGTTTCAGATGAAGTTACTACCGAACCTCGTAGGTCAACCAGAGTGAGATCTGCACCGGAGTGGTACGGTAATCCTGTTCTGGAGGTCATGTGTTCTGGAGGTCATGTTACTAGACCATGGCGAACCTACGAACTATGAGGAAGCGATGGTGAGCCCAGATTCCGTAAAAGGGCTTGAGGCCATGAAATCTGAGATGGGATCCATGTATGAGAACAAAGTGTGGACTTTGGTTGACTTGCCCGATGATCGGCAAGCCATCAAGAATAAATGGATCTTCACGAAGAAGATAGACGCTGACGGTAATGTTACTAACTACAAAGCTCGACTTGTTGCAAAAGGTTTTCGACAAGTTCAAGGAGTTGACTACGATGAGACATTCTCACCCGTAGCGATGCTTAAGTCCGTCTGAATCATGTTAGCAATTGCCGCATTTTATGATTATGAAATTTGGCAAATGGATGTAAAGACTACATTCCTGAATGGATTTCTGGAAGAAGAGTTGTATATGATGCAACCTGAAGGTTTTGTCGATCCAAAGGGAGCTAACAAAGTGTGCAAGCTCCAGCGATCCATTTATGGACTGGTGCAAGCCTCTCGGAGTTGGAATAAACGTTTTGATATTGTGATCAAAGCATACGGTTTTATACAGACTTTTGGAGAAGCCTGCATTTACAAGAAAGTGAGTGGGAGCTCTGTAGCATTTCTAACATTATATGAGGATGACATATTGTTGATTGGAAATGATATAGAATTTCTGGATAGCATAGAAGGATACTTGAATAAGAGTTTTTCAATGAAAGACCTCGGTGAAGCTGCTTACATATTGGGCATCAAGATCTATAGAGATAGATCAAGACGCTTAATTGTACTTTCACAAAGCACATACCTTGACAAAGTTTTGAAGAAGTTCAAAATGGATCAGACAAAGAAAGGAATCTTGCCTGTGTTACAAGGTGTGAAATTGAGTAAGACTCAATGCCCGACCACTACAGAAGATAGAGAGAAAATGAAAGATGTTCCCTATGCTTCAACCATAGTCTCTATCATGTATGCAATGTTGTGTACCAGACCTGATGTGTGCCTTGCTATCAGTCTAGCAGGGAGGTACCAAAGTAATCCAGGCGTGGATCACTGGACAACGGTCAAGAACATCCTGAAATACTTGAAAAGGACTATGGATATGTTTCTCGTTTATGGAGGTGACAAAGAGCTCATCATAAATGGTTATGTTGATGCAAGCTTTGACACTGATCCGGACGATTCTAAATCGCAAACCGGATACATGTTTATGTTAAATGGTGGAGCTGTCGGTTGAAGCAATTCTAAACAAAGCGTTGTGGCGGGATCTACATGTGAAGCGGAGTACATAGCTGCTTCAGAAGCAGCAAATGAAGGAGTCTGGATGAAGGAGTTCATATCCGATCTAGGTGTCATAGCTAGTGCATCGGGTCCAATGAAAATCTTTTGTGACAATACTGGTGCAATTGCCTTGGCAAAGGAATCCAGATTTCACAAGAAAACCAAGCACATCAAGAGACGCTTCAAGTCCATCTGGGATCAAGTCCAGGTGGGAGACATAGAGATTTTCAAGATACATACGGATCTGAATGTTGCAGACCCACTGACTAAGCCTCTTCCACGAGCAAAACAAGATCAGCACCAAGGCTCCATGGGTGTGAGAATCATTACTATGTAATCTAGATTATTGACTCTAGTGCAAGTGGGAGACTGAAGGAAATATGCCCTAGAGGCAATAATAAAGTTATTATTTATTTCCTCATATCATGATAAATGTTTATTATTCATGCTAGAATTGTATTAACCAGAAACATAATACTTGTGTGAATACATAGACAAACAGAGTATCACTAGTATGCCTCTACTTGACTAGCTCGTTGATCAAAGATGGTTATGTTTCCTAGCCATAGACATGAGTTATCATTTGATTAAACGGGATCACATCATTTGGATAATGATGTGATTGACTTGACCCATTCCGTTAGCTTAGCACTTGATCATTTAGTATTCTGCTATTGCTTTCTTCATGACTTATACATGTTCCTATGACTATGAGATTATGCAACTCCCATTTACCGGAGGAACACTTTGTGTGCTACCAAATGTCACAACGTAACTGGGTGATTATAAAGGTGCTCTACAGGTATCTCCAAAGGTACTTGTTGGGTTGGCGTATTTTGAGATTAGGATTAGTCACTCCGATTGTAGGAGAGGTATCTCTGGGCCCACTCAAGTAATGCACATCACTATAAGCCTTGCAAGCATTGTAACTAATGAGTTAGTTGTGGGTGATGTATTACAGCACGAGTAAAGAGACTTGCCAGTAACAAGATTGAACTAGGTATTGAGATACCGACGATCGAATCTCGGGCAAGTAACATACCGATGACAAAGGGAACAACGTATGTGGTTATGCAGTTTGACCGATAAAGATCTTCGTAGAATATATAGGAGACAATATTTGCATCCAGGTTCCACTATTGGTTATTGACCAGAGACATGTCTCGGTCATGTCTACATAGTTCTCGAACCCGTAGGGTCTGCACGCTTAAAGTTTTGGCGATGATTGTATTATGAGTTTTTGTTTTTTGATCTACCAAAGGTAGTTCGGGGTCCAGGATATGATCATGGACATGACGAGGAGTCTCAAAATGGTCGAGACATAAAGATCGATATATTGGATGACTATGTTCGGACACTAGAATGGTTTCGGGGAGTTTCGAACATATACCAGGGGGATTACTGGAACCCCCCGGGGAGTTTAATGGGCCAAGATGGGCCTTAGTGGAGAAGAGGAGGGGCGGCTAGGGAAAGTGCACGCCCCCTCCCCCTCTAGTCGGAATTGGACAAGGAGGGGGGTGGCGCCCCCTTTCCTTCCTCTCCCTCCTTCCCTTCCTTTCCCCCTCCAACTCCAACTAGGAAAAGAGGGAGTCCTACTCCCGGTGGGAGTAGGACTCCTCCCTAGAGCGCCCTCCCCTGGCCGGCCGCCTCCTCTACCCTCATCCTTTATATACGGGCGTAGGGGGCACCTCTAGACACACAAGTTGATCTATTGATCTATTCCAACCGTGTGCGATGCCCCCTCCACCATATTCCACCTCGGTCATATCGTAGTCGTGCTTAGGCCGAGCCCTGCGTCGGTAGCAACATCATCACCGTCACCACACCATCATGCTGACGGAACTCTCTCGTGAAGCTCTGCTGGATCGGAGTTCGCGGGACGTCATCGAGATAAACGTGTGCTGAACTCGGAGGTGTCGTACGTTCGGTACTTGGATTGGTCGGATCATGAAGACGTACGACTACATCTACCGTGTTGTGCTAACGCTTCCGCTTTCGGTCTACGAGGGTACGTGGACGATACTCTCCCCTCTTGTTGCTATGCATCACCATGATCCTGTGTGTGCGTAGGATTTTTCTTGAAATTACTATGTTCCCTAATAGGAGGGCGCCTGCCCATCCCCTTGTCCAATTTGGACTGGGCAAGGGGGCGCGCGCCACCTCTGGTCGGCCCTCTATCTTCTCCACTAAGGTACTCTGAAACTTATCCAAAACGACCTAAACGATTCTGGTGTCCAAATGTAGCCTTCCAATATATCAATCTTTATGTCTCGACCATTTCGAGACTCCTCGTCATGTCTGCGAGCTCATCCGAGACTCTGAACAAACTTCGGTTGATCAAAACACGAAACTCATAATACAAATCGTCATCAAACGTTAAGCGTGCGGACCCTACGGGTTCGAGAACTATGTAGACATGACCAAGACATATCTCCGGTCAATAACCAATAGCGGAACCTGGATGCTCATATTGGCTCCTACATATTCTACGAAGATCTTAATTGGTCAAACCGCATAACAACATACGTTGTTCCCTTTGTCATCGGTATGTTACATACCCGAGATTCGATCGTCAGTATCATCGTACCTAGTTCAATCTCGTCACCGGCAAGTCTCTTTACTCGTTCCGTAATGCATCATCTCGTGGCTAAATCTTTAGTCACATTGCTTGCAAGGATCACACTGATGTGCATTACTAAGAGGGCCCAGAGATACCTCTCTGATACACAGAGTGACAAATCCTAATCTCGATCTTTGCCAACTCAACAAACACCATCGGAGACATCTGTAGAGAATCTTTATAGTCACCCAGTTATGTTGTGACGTTTGATAGCACACAAGGTGTTCCTCTAGTATTCGGGAGTTGCATAATTTCATAGTCTGAGGAACATGTATAAGTCATGAACAAAGCAATAGCAGAAAACTAAACAATCATTACGCTAAGCTAATAGATGGGTCTTGTCCATCACATCATTCTCTAATGATGTGATCCTGTTCATCAAATGACAACACGTGTCTATGGTCAGGAAACTTAACCATCTTTGATTATTGAGCTAGTCTAGTACAGGCATACTAGGGACACTCTGTTTGTCTATGTATTCACACATGTACTAAGTTTCTGGTTAATATAATTCTAGCATGAATAATAGGCATTTATCATGATAGAAGGAAATATAAATAACAACTTTATTATTGCCTCTAGGGCATATTTCCTTCAGTCTCCCACTTGCACTAGAGTCAATAATCTAGATTACATAGTAATGATTCTAACACCCATGGAGTCTTGGTGCTCATCATGTTTTGCTCGTGAGAGAGGCTTAGTCAACGGGTCTGCAACATTCAAATCTGTATGTATCTTGCAAATCTCTATGTATCCCTCCTTGACTTGATCGCGGATGGAATTGAAGCATCTCTTGATGTGCTTGGTTCTCTTGTGAAATCTGGATTCCTTTGCCAAGGCAATTGCACCAGTATTGTGACAAAAGATTTTCATTGGACCCGATGCACTAGGTATTACACCTAGATCGGATATGAACTCCTCCATTTGCTGATTCTAAAGCAGCTATGTACTCTGCTTCACACGTAGATCCCGCCACGATGCTCTGCTTAGAACTGCAACAACTGACAGCTCCACCATTCAACAAAAATATGTATCCGGTTTGTGACTTAGAGTCATATGGATCAATGTCGAAGCTTGCATCGACGTAACTGTTTATGATGAGCTCTTTGTCACCTCCATAAACGAGAAACATATCTTTAGTCCTTTTCAGGTATTTCAGGATGTTCATGACCGTTGTCCGGTGATCCACTCCTGGATTATTTTGGTACCTCCCTGCTAAACTAATAGCGTGGCACATATTAAGTCTGGTACACAACATTGCATACATGGTAGAAGCTATGGCTGAGGCATAGGTAATGACTTTCATTTTCTCTCTATCTTCTGCAGTGGTCGGGCATTGAGTCTGACTCAACTTCACACCTTGCAACACAGGCAAGAACCCTTTCTTTCACTGATCCAATTTAAACTTCTTTAAAACTCTATCAAGGTATGTGCTTTGTGAAAGTCCAATTAAGCGTCTTGATCTATATCTATAGATCTTGATGCCCAATATATAAGTAGCTTCACCGAGGTCTTTCATTGAAAAATTCTTATTCAAGTATCCTTTTATGCTTTTCAGAAATTCAGTATCATTTCCGATCAACAATATGTCATCCACATATAATATCAAAAATGCTACAGAGCTCCCACTCACTTTCTTGTAAATACAGGCTTCTCCAAAAGTCTGTATAAAACCATATGCGTTGATCACACTATCAACGCGTATATTCGAACTCCGAGAGGCTTGCACCAGTCCATAAATGGATCGCTGGAGCTTGCACACTTTGGTAGCCCCTTTGGGATCGACAAAACCTTCTGGTTGCATCATATACAACTCTTATTTAAGATATCCATTAAGGAATGCAGTTTTGACATCCATTTGCCAAATTTCATAATCATAAAATGCGGAAATTGCTAACATGATTCGTACAGACTTAAGCATCGCTACGGGTGAGAAGGTATCATCGTAGTCAACTCCTTGAACTTGTCAAAAACCTTTCACAACAAGTTGAGCTTTGTAGACAGTAACATTACCGTCAGTGTCAGTCTTCTTCTTGAAGATCCATTTATTCTCTATTGCTTGTCGATCATCGGGTAAATCAACCAAAGTCCATACTTTGTTCTCATACATGGATCCCATCTCAGATTTCATGGCCTCAATCCATTTCGCGGTATCTGGGCTTATCATCCCTTCCTCATAGTTCATAGATTCGTCATGGTCAAGTAACATGACCTCCAGAACAACATTACGATACCACTCTGGTGCGGATCCTGCTCTGGTTGACCTACGAGGTTCGGTAGTAACTTGATCAGAAGTTTCATGATCATCATCATTAGCTTCCTCACTAATCGGTGTAGGAACCACTGGAACTAATTTCTGTGATTAACTACTTTCCAATAAGGGAGAAGGTATGATTACCTCATCAAGTTCTACTTTCCTCCCACTCACTTCTTTCGATAGAAACTCCTTCTCTAGAAAGGATCCATTCTTAGCAACGAATATCTTGCCATCGGATTTGTGATAGAAGGTGTACCAAATAGTCTCCTTTGGGTATCCTATGAAGACACATTTCTCCAATTTGGGTTCGAGCTTATCAGGTTGAAGATTTTTCACATAAGCATCACAGCCCCAAACTTTAAGAAACGACAACTTGGGTTTCTTGCCAAACCACAGTTCATATGGTGTCGTCTCAACGTATTTTGATGGTGCCCTATTAATGTGAGAGACATCCTAGATCGCACCATATCTAATAGAGTGCGGTTACGACATGCGGACACACCATTACACTATGGTGTTCCAGGTGGCGTGAGTTGCGAAACTATTCCGCATTGTTTCAAATGAAGACCAAACTCATAACTCAAAATTTTCATCAATGTATTGTAGGCATGTATTCCGAATATAGTCATACATGCTTATAGAAAAGAACTTGCATGACATCTTTTGTCCTACCCTCCCGTGGCAGCGGGGTCCTAGCGGAAACTAAGGGATATTAAGGCCTCCTTTTAATAGAGTACCAGACCAAAGCATTAACACATAGTGAATACATGAACTCCTCAAACTACGTCATCACCGTTAAGTATCCCGATTATTGTCACTTCGGGGTTAATGGATCATAACACATAATAGGTGACTATAGACTTGCAAGATAGGATCAAGAACTCTCATATATTGATGAAAACATAATAGGTTCAGATCTGAAATCATGGCACTCGGGCCCTAGTCACAAGCATTAAGCATAGCAAAGTCATAGCAACATCAATCTAAGAACATAGTGGATACTAGGGATCAAACCCTAACAAAACTAACTTGATTACATGATAAATCTCATCCAACCCATAACCGTCCAGCAAGCTTACGATGGAATTACTCATGCACGGTGGTGAGCATCATGAAATTGGTGATGGAGGATGGTTGATGATGACGATGGCGACGAATTCCCCTCTCCGGAGCCCCGAACGGACTCCAGATCAGCCCTCCCGAGAGGTTTTAGGGCTTGGCGGCGACTCTGTATCATAAAACACGATGAATTCTTCTCCCTTATTTTTTAGCTCCGAAACCAAATATGTAGAGTTGGAGTCGAGGTCGGAGGAGCTCCAGGGGGCCACCAGGTAGGGGGTCGTGCCCTAGCGGGGCAGGCGCGCCCCCCACCCTCGTGGACAGGTGGTTGGCCCCCTGGTCTTCATCTTTTGCAAGGATTTTTTATTATTTCCGAAAAGATGTTCCGTAAAGTTTTAGGTTATTCCGAGAACTTTTGTTTCTGCACATAAATAACACCATAGCAATTCTGCTGAAAACAGCGTTAGTCCGGGTTAGTTCCATTCAAATCATGCAAGTTATAGTCCAAAACAAGGGCAAAAGTGTTTGGAAAAGTAGATACAATGGAGACGTATCAACTCCCCCAAGCTTAAACCTTTGCTTGTCCTCAAGCAATTCAGTTGATAAACTAAAAGTGATAAAGAAAAACTTTTACAATCTCTGTTTTCTCTTGTTGTTGTAAATATGTAAAGCTAGCATTCAAGTTTTTAGAAAAGATTATGAACTAACCACATTCACAATAGCGCATAGGTCTCATGTTTACTCATATCAATGGCATAATCAACTAGCAAGCAATAATAATAAATCTCGGATGACAACACTTTCTCAAAACAATCATAATATGATATAACAAGATGGTATCTCGCTAGCCCTTTCTGAGGCCGCAAAACATAAATGCAGAGCACCTTTAAAGATCAAGGACTGACTAGACATTGTAATTCATGGTAAAAGAGATCCAGTCAATTCATACTCAATGTAAACTAATAGTAATGAATGCAAATGATAGTGGTGCTCTCCAACTGGTGTTTTTTATAAGAGGATGATGACTCAACATGAAAGTAAATAGATAGGCCCTTCGCAGAGGGAAGCAGGGATTTGTAGAGGTGCCAGAGCTCGGTTTTGAAATAGAGGCGAATAATATTTTGAGCGGTATACTTTCATTGTGAACATAACAACCAAGAGATGGCCATATCTTCCATGCTACACACATTATAGGCGGTTCCCAAACAGAATGGTAAAGTTTATACTCCCCCTCCACCAACAAGCATCAATCCATGGCTTGCTCGAAACAACGAGTGCCTCCAACTAACAACAGTCCCAGGGGGAGTTTTGTTTGCAATTATTTTGATTTGATTTGCATAAAGCATGGGACTGGGCATCCCGGTGACCAGCCACTTTCTCGTGCGTGAGGAGCGGAGTCCACTCCTCTTGGGAATAACCCGCCTAACATGGAAGATACGGACATCCCTAGTTGATACATGAGCTATTCGAGCATACAAAACAAGATATTTATTTGAAGGTTTTAGAGTTTGGCACATACAAATTTACTTGGAACAGCAGGTAGATACCGTATATAGGTAGGTATGGTGGACTCATATGGAATGAATTTGGGGTTTATGGAGTTCGATGCACAAGCAGTATGCCCGCTTAGTACAGGTGAAGGCTAGCAAAAGAATGGGAAGCGACCAGCTAGAGAGCGACAACAGTCATGAACATGCATTAAAATTAATCAACACCGAATGCAAGCATGAGTAGGATATAATCCACCATGAACATAAATATCGTGAAGGCTATGTTGATTTTGTTTCAACTACATGCGTGAACATGCGCCAAGTCAAGTCACTTAAATCATTCAGAGGAGGATACCACCCTATCATACCACATCACAACCATTTTAATAGCATGTTGGCACGCAAGGTAAACCATTATAAGCTCCTAGCTAATCAAGCATGGCACAAGAAACTATGATATCTAGTTATCATTGCAAACATGTTTATTCATAATAGGCTGAATCAGGAACGATGAACTAATCATATTTACAAAAACAAGAGAGGTCGAGTTCGTATCAGCTTTTCTCATCTCAGTCAGTCCATCATATATCGTCATAATTGCCTTTCACTTGCACGACCAAATAGTGTGAATAATAATAATAGTGCACGTGCATTGGACTAAGCTGGAATCTGCAAGCATTCAATAAACAGGAGAAGACAAGGCAATATGGGCTCTTTTTGTCAGATCAACAATAATGCATATAAGAGCTACTTCAACAATTTAATTATGGTCTTCTCCTATCGACCCCCAAGGAAAAGAAAAGAAATAAAACTATCTACACGGGAAAGCTCCCAACAAGTAAAAGAAGAACATGAAATCTTTTTGGGTTTTCTTTTTAATTACTACTGCATGCATGGAAAGTAAACTAATTAAAAGCTACAACTAATTTTTTGGTTTTTCTTAAGGTTTATTAAACACACAAGAAGAAAGCATAAAAAGGAAATAAACTAGCATGGATAATACAATGAAAAAGTATGAGCACCGACATCTAGCAATGAGTGTGTGAACATAAATGTAATGTCGGTGAGAAATACGTGCTCCCCCAAGCTTAGGCTTTTGGCCTAAGTTGGTCTATGGCCACAGTTGGCCTGGCTGATATCCATAGTAATAGTTGGGGTCGTACTAAGATGAAGAAGACTCTGACTGGCACTGGTTGGCAATCATTTCCGGATCCCAATGGTAATTAGACTATCGTGGAGGATCAATTTGTGGTTCCGGCTCTGGCTCTATGGCTGATGTTGGGTTCCGATAGGCGTGAATAGCCTCTAACCGAACAAGGTACTGGCCTGCAGATAAATCAAACAAGGAAGGAGCACGCACGGTAATAGTCTCAGGATGATGTTTATCAAAGAACAATTTGTATTTAAGCTCCCCTTCCCTATTCTTAACAATAAAATCGTGTGCTGCCATACTCTTATAATCTAAGTAAACACGAGGCAGCAATTTTTCTTCCTGCTCATAATGCCTAATAGGTATGTTAAAATGTGCAGCTAGGCGTGAAGCATAGATGCCTCCAAAGATGGGCCCCTTGGTACGGTTCAGACTTAACCATTTAGCAATAATACCGCCCATACTAACAGAGTTATCACTGAATAAATGGTGGAAAAAAATAATAATATCAGGAACACTAAGGTTTCCACAGTTTCCGCGACCAATTAAGCAACGACTAGCAAAAATTGCAAAATAGCGTAAAACAGGAAAATGTATGCTAGTGATTCGTGCAACAAAAACCTTCCTCGTTTCCCCTACAGTGATGGTATCAAGAAACCCATCCACATCGCCGCGGTGTGGTACCTCTGTCATGCCCTCGAAAGGGACGAAACAAACCCGACAAAAATCATAAAGTGACATCTCCTTATGCTCATCATATAAATAAAAATCCACCGTAGGTGGTGAGCTCCTAGAATGGAAATGAAAGTTCTGCACAAAGATATTTGTGAGTAAGAGATAATGGCCGCGTTGGTCGTGGAGGAAAGCAGTGAGGCCTGCATTCTTAGCCAATTCATAAAAATCTTCATAAATCCCAGTTGCTCTCAAGAAATCATCGGAAGGCCATTCACACGACTGAACCTCCACGGTGCGAGGCAGATTGTACTTGGGCTTCTGTGCCTTTTCCTTCGAGCTTCGGCTCGATGAGCCCCTCAAAAATCTCTTCATTATTTTCTGAAAAATTCTGAAATTTTTAGTAACTTCAAAATAAAAGTGAACAAAGCTCAATAATATTGATGGCAACTACTCCTACAAGTGCCTAGAGCCTATATCATGCATCAAAACTACTTTTGACCATATAAATTTGACATGCAAGGTCAAGAACATGGTCACCTAGGCAGCATAAATTTGCAATGAAAAAAAAAGCACTAGAACAAAAATTAATTGAACCAATGGAGGAGTCACATACCAAGGAACAATCTCCCCAAGCAGTTTTGTGAGAGGTGCTTTGAGCAAGGAGATCGAAAATGGTAGCAAAATGAGCTAGAACTCGAGCTTGAGCTGGATATTCGTGTATGTGGGAGGAAGAAGTGTGTGGGTGTAGGAATAAGTGGAGGAGGGCCATCATGGGCCCACGAGGTAGGGGGCGCGCCCAGGAGGGTAGGGCGCGCCCTCCACCCTCATGGCCAGGTGGATGACCCACCTCATGTGTTCTTAGTGCCAAATATTCTCAAATATTCTAGAAAAAATCATATTTAAATTTCAGGGCATTTGGAGAACTTTTATTTTCGGGATATTTTTGTATTGCACGGATAATCAAATAACAGACAGAAACCACTATTTTTATTTTATTTAATATAAATAAAAGAAAGTAAAAGCAGGGTACAAATGGTTGTGCCTTCTAGTTTCATCCATCTCATGCTCATCAAAAGGAATCCACTAACAAGGTTTATCAAGTCTTGTTAACGAACTCATTCCGAATAACATGGAACCGGAGAAATTTTGAATAACAGTATCTTACCTCAACAGGGATATGCACATCCCCAATAATAAGAATATCATATTTCTTCTTGACATTAGGAAGAGGAAATTCAAAACCTCCAAATATAATCGATGGAATTTTTCCAAAAGAGTTGATACTATGAACTTGAGGTTGTTTCCTCGGAAAGTGTACCGTATGCTCACTACCATTAACATGAAAAGTGACATTGCCTTTAGTGCAATCAATAACAGCACCTGCAGTACTCAAAAAGGGTCTTCCAAGAATAATAGACATATTATCGTCCTTGGGAATATCAAGAATAACAAAGTCCATTAAAATAGTAACGTTTGCAACTACAAC
Organism: Triticum monococcum; assembly: GCA_034509565.1. NCBI lineage: Eukaryota > Viridiplantae > Streptophyta > Magnoliopsida > Poales > Poaceae > Triticum > Triticum monococcum. Next base: position 85,475,059 of record CM067845.1, on the reverse strand, counting down.
AGGCACATCCTCACAAATACCGACAGGTATAGAAGTTGATTTATCAGCCATTTGCAAGGATATTTTAGTAGGTATCAACTTATTCAAATCAAGTCTACAATATAAAGAGAGAGGCATAACACTAACACCAGCTCCAAGATCACATAGAGCAGTTTTAACATAGTTTCTTTTAATGGAGCATGGTATAGTGGGTACTCCTGGATCTCCAAGTTTCTTTGGTATTCCACCCTTGAAAGTATAATTAGCAAGCATGGTGGAAATTTCAGCTTCCGATATCTTTCTTTTATTTGTAACAATATCTTTCATATACTTAGCATAAGGATTCATTTTGAGCATATAAGTTAATCGCATACGCAAAAAGATAGGTCTAATCATTTCAGCAAAGCTCTCAAAATCCTCATCATCCTTTTTCTTGGATGGTTTGGGAGGAAAAGGCATGTGTTTCTGAACCCAAGGCTCTCTTTCCTTACCGTGTTTCCTAGCAACAAAGTCTTTCTTATCATAACGCTGATTCTTTGATTGTGGGTTATCAAGATCAACAGCAGGTTCGATATCTATATCATTATCATTACTAGGTTGAACATCATCATGAACATTATCATTAACATTATCACTAGTTTCAGGTTCATTACCAGATTGTGTTTCAGCATCAGAGATAGAAATACCATTTGGATTCTCAGGTATTTCAGTAATAGGTTCACTAGAAGCATGCAAAGTCCTATCATTTTTCTTTTTCTTCCTATTAGAAGGACTAGGTGCATCCACATTATTTCTCTGAGAATCTTGCTCAATTCTCTTAGGATGGCCTTCAGGATACATAGGTTCCTGAGTCATTCTACCACCTCTAGTCATAACTCTAACAGCATTATCATTATTCTTACTATTTAATTCATTGAGCAAATCATTTTGAGCTTTAAGTACTTGTTCTACTTGAGTGGTAACCATAGAAGCATGTTTACTAATAAGTTTAAGTTCACCTTTATCATTATCCATATAATCACCCAAGTGTTCAAGCGTATCGGAGTTGTATTTCAATTGTCTACCAAAATAAGCATTAAATTTTTCTTGTTTAACAATGAAATTGTCAAACTCATCTAAGCATTGTCTAGCAGACTTATAACGAGGGATATCACCTTCATCAAATCTATAGAGAGAATTTACCTTTACTACCTATGTCGGGTTATCAAGACCATGTACTTCTTTAATAGGTGAAGGATTAAGATCATATGTTTCTTCAACAGGCGGTAAATTGAGACCGTGTATTTCTTCAATAGGAGGTAAATTCTTAACATCTTCATCCTTAATACCTTTTTCTTTCATAGATTTCTTTGCCTCTTGCATATCTTCAGGACTGAGAAATAGAATACCTCTCTTCTTCGGAGTTGGTTTAGGAATAGGCTTAGGAGTTGGCTCAGGAAGTGTCCAATTATTTTCATTTGTCAACATATTATTCAATAGAATTTCAGCATCATCCAGTGTTCTTTCCCTGAAAACAGAACCAGCACAACTATCCAGGTAATTTTTGGAGGCATAGGTTAGTCCATTATAAAAGATATCAAGTATTTCATTTTTCTTAAGAGGATGATCAGGCAAAGCATTAAGTAACTTGAGAAGCCTCCCCCAAGCTTGTGGGAGACTCTCTTCTTCAATTTCCACAAAATTATATATATCCCTTAAAGCAGCTTGTTTCTTATGAGTAGGGAAATATTTAGCAGAGAAGTAATAAAGCATATCCCGGGGACTACACACACAACCAGGATCAAGAGAATTAAACCATATCTTAGCATCACCATTTAATGAGAACGGAAATATTTTAAGGATATAAAAGTACGAGTTCTCTCATCATTAGTGAACAGGGTGGCTATATCATTTAATTTAGTAAGATGTGCCACAACAGTTTAAGATTCATAGCCATGAAAAGGATCAGATTCAACCAAAGTAATTATAGCATGATCAACAGAGAATTCATAATCCTTGTTAGTAACATAGATAGGTGAAGTAGCAAAAGCAGGGTCAGGTTTCATTCTAGCATTAAGAGATTGCTGCTTCCATTTAGCTAATAACCTCTTGAGCTTGCATCTATATTTGCAAGCTAAAATAGCTAAAGAAGCTTCTTTATCAAAAACATAACCCTCAGGAATAACAGGTGAGTCTTCATCATCACTTTCATCAATATTATCAGATTCAATATTTTCATTCTCTCTAACCCTAGCAAGTTGTTCATCAAGAAATTCACCAAGTGGCACAGTAGTATCAAGCATAGAAGTAGTTTCATCATAAGTATCATGTATAGCAGAAGTGGCATCATCAATAACATGCGACATATCAAAACGAATAGCAGAAGCAGGTTTAGGTGACGCAAGCTTACCCAAAACAGAAGGTGAATCAAGTGCAGGGCTAGATGGCAGTTCCTTACCTCCCCTCGTAGTTATGGGATAAATCTTGGTTCTTGGATCTTTCAAGTTCTTCATAATGATAAGAAGGTATAAATCCCATGTGACTCAAAGTATAGAGCTATGCTCCCCGGCAACGGCGCGAGAAAATAGTCTTGGTAACCCACAAGTATAGGGGATCGCAACAGTTTTCGAGGGTAGAGTATTCAACCCAAATTTATTGATTCGACACAGGGGGAGCCAAAGAATATTCTCAAGTATTAGCAGTTGAGTTGTCAATTCAACCACACCTGGAAACTTAATATCTGTAGCAAAGTGTTTACTAGCAAACAAATATGATAGTAGTGGTAACGGTAGCAAAAGGTAACGATAGCAAAAGTAATATTTTTGGTATTTGGTAGTGATGATAGCAATAGCAATGGAAAAGTAAATAAGCGAAGAACAATATATGGAAAGCTCGTAGGCAATGGATCAGTGATGGAGAATTATGCCGGATGTAGTTCATCATATAACAGTCATAACCTAGGGTGACACAGAACTAGCTCCAGTTCATCAATGTAATGTAGGCATGTATTCTGAATATAGTCATATGTGCTTATGGAAAAGAACTTGCATGACATATTTTATCCTACCCTCCCGTGGAAGCGGGGTCCTACTGGAAACTAAGGGATATTCAGGCCTCGTTTTAACAGAGTACCGGACCAAAGCATTAACACATAGTGAATACATGAACTCCTCAAACTAGGGTCATCACTGGTAAGTATCCCGATTATTGTCACTTCGGGGTTACCGGATCATAACACATAATAGGTGACTGTAGACTTGCAAGATGGGATCAAGAACTCTCATATATTGATGAAAACATAATAGGTTCAGATCGGAAATCATGGCACTCGGGCCCTAGTGACATGCATTAAGCATAGCAAAGTCATAGCAACATCAATCTCAGAACATAGTGGATACTAGGGATCAAACCCTAACAAAACTAACTCGATTACATGATAAATCTCATCCAACCCATCACCGTCCAGCAAGCCTATGATGGAATTACTCACACACAACGGTGAGCATCATGGAATTGGTGATGGAGGATGGTTGATGATGATGATGATGATGATGGCGACGGATTCCCCTCTCCGGAGCCCCGAACGGACTCCACATCAGCCCTCCCGAGAGGTTTTAGGGCTTGGCAGCAGCTCCGTATCGTAAAACGTGATGAATCCTTCTCTCTTATTTTTTTATCTCTGAAACCAATATATATAGAGTTGGAGTCGAGGTCAGAGGAGCTCCAGGGGGCCCACGAGGTAGGGGGCGCGCCCTAGGGGGGCAGGCGCGCCCCCACCCTCGTGGACAGGTGGTGGGCCCCTGGTGTTCATATTTTGCAAGGATTTTTTATTATTTTTGAAAAGATGTTCCGTGAAGTTTTAGGTCATTCCAAGAAATTTTGTTTCTGCACATAAATAACACCATAGCAATTCTGCTGAAAACAGCGTGAGTCCGGGTTAGTTCCATTTAAATCATGAAAGTTAGAGTCCAAAACAAGGGCAAAATTGTTTGGAAAAGTAGATACGATGGAGACGTATCAATATTCACCTCCACGATCAGATCATAGAAACATAATTTTCTTGTTATGATGATTTTCCACTTCACTCGGAAATTCTTTGAACTTTTCAAATGTTTCAGACTTATGTTTCAACAAGTAGATATACCAATATTTGCTCAAATCATCTGTGAAGGTTAGAAAATAACGATACCCGCCGCAAGCATCAACACTCATCGGACCACATACATCAGTATGTACTATTTCCAACAAGTCTGTTGCTCTCTCAATTGTTCCGGAGAACGGAGTCTTAGTCATCTTGCACATGAGGCATGGTTCGCAAGCATCAAGAGATTCCAAAAGCCCATCAGCATGGAGTTTCTTCATGTGCTTTACACCATGAGGCATGGTTCGCAAGCATCAAGTGTAGGGGATCTATCGTAGCCTTTTCGATAAGTAAGAGTGTCGAACCCAATGAGGAGCGGAAGGAAATGACAAGCGGTTTTCAGCAAGGTATTTTCTGCAAGCTCTGAAATTATCGGTAACTGATAGTTTTGTGATAAGGTAATTGGTAACGGGTAACAAATAGTAAAAGTAAATAAGGTGCAGCAAGATGGCCCAATCCTTTTTGTAGCAAACGACAAGCCTGGACTAACTCTTATATAAAGGAAAGCTCTCTCGAGGACACATGGGAATTATCGTCAAGCTAGTTTTCATCACGTTCATATGATTCACGTTCAGTACTTTGATAATTTGATATGTGGGTGGACCAGTGCTTGGGTACTGTCCTTCCTTGGACAAGCATCCCACTTATGATTAACCCCTATTGCAAGCATCCGCAACTACAACAGAAGTACTAAGGTAAACCTAACCATAGCATGAAACATATGGATCGTTGGTGATGATGATGGTGATGATTTCCCCCTCCCGGAGGGAAGTTTCCCCGGCGGAGTTTCTTCCAGAAATCTTGCTTATGATTTTTTTCCTCACGAAAGACTCCATATAGCCAAAAATGGGCATCAGAGGGCCACCAGGGGGCCCACGAGGCAGGGGGCACGCCCCCCACCCTCGTGGACGGTGGGTGGCCCCCCTCTGGTACTTCTTTCGCCCAATATTTTTTATATATTCTGAAACATGCTCCAGTGAATTTTCATGACTTTTGGAGTTGTGCAGAATAGATCTCTAATATTTGATCCTTTTCCAGCCCAGAATTCCAGCTGCCGGCATTCTCCCTCTTCATGTAAAACTTGTAAAATAAGAGAGAATAGCATAAGTATTGTGACATAATGTGTAATAACATCCCATAATGCAACAAATATCAATATAAAAGCATGATGCAAAATGGACGTATCAATGACCTAAACGGCAATGCCACAAATAAGTTGCACTATCATTATTGAACTTATATCTTTTGGCCTCAATACTATGAATATGTGTACCACTACTATCGAGATTCAATAAAAATAGACCACTCATCAAGGGTGCATGACCATAAAAGATATTACTCATATAAATAGAACAACCATTATTCTCTGATTTAAATGAATACCCGTCTCGCATCAAACACGATCCACATATAATGTTCATGCTTAATGGTGGCACCAAATAACAATTATTCAGGTCTAATACTAATCCCGAAGGTAGATGTAGAGGTAACGAGCCGACGGCGATCACATCAACTTTGGAACCATTCCCCACGCGCATCGTCACGTCATCCTTAGCCTATCTTCTTTTAATCTGTAGCCCCTGTTTCGAGCTGCAAATATGAGCAACAGAACCAGTATCAAACATCCAGGCGCTACTACGAGCATTAGTAAGGTACACATCAATAACATGTATATCAAGTATACCTTTCACTTTGCCATCCTTCTTATCCGCCAAATACTTGGGGCAGTTCCGCTTTGAGTGACCAGTCCCTTGGTAGTAGAAGCACTCAGTCTCAGGCTTAGGTCTAGACTTGGGCTTCTTCACTTGAGCTGCAACTTGCTTGTCGTTATTCTTGAAGTTCCCCTTCTTCCCTTTTCCCTTCTTCTTTAAACTAGTGATCTTGTTGACCATCAACACTTGATGCTCCGTCTTGATTTCTACCTCTGCAGCCTTTAGCATTGCAAAGAGCTCGGGAATTGTCTTATCCATCCCTTGCATATTATAGTTCATCCCGAAGCATTTTTAGCTTGGTGGCAGTGATTGAAGAACTCTTTCAATGACACTATCATCAGGAAGATTAACTCACAGTTTAATCAAGTGGTTGTGGTACCCGGACATTTTGAGTATATGTTCACTGACATAACTATTCTCCTCCATTTGCAGTTGTAGAACTTATTGGAGACTTCATATCTCTCAATCCGGGCATTTGCTTGAAATATTAACTTCAACTCCTGGAACATCTCATATGCTCCATGACGTTCAAAACGTCGTTGATGTCCTGATTCTAAGCCGTAAAGCATGGCACACTGAACTATCGAGTAGTCATTAGCTTTGCTCTGCCAGACATTCATAACATCTGGAGTTGCTCCTGCAGCGGGCTTTGCACCTAGCAGAGGTTCCAGGACATAATTCTTCTTTGCAGCAATGAGGATAATCCTCAAGTTACGGACAAAGTCCATGTAGTTGCTACCATCATCTTCAACTTAGCTTTCTCTAGGAACGCATTAAAATTCAAAGGAACAGTAGCACGAGTCATTTATCTACAACAACATAGACATGCAAAATACTATCAGGTACTAAGTTCATGATAAATTAATATTCAATTAATCATATTACATAAGAACTCCCACTTAGACAGACATCCCTCTAGTCATCTTAATGATCACGTGATCCATATCAACTAAACCAGGTCCGATCATCACATGAAATGGAGAATTTTTCAATGGTGAACATGACTATGTTGATCATATCTACTATATGATACACGCTCGACCTTTCGGTCTGAGTGTTCAGGGGCCATATTTGCATATGCTAGGCTCATCGAGTTTAACCTGATTATTCTGCTTTTGCAAAACTGGCTTGCACCCGTTGTATGTGAACGTAGAGATTATCACACCCGATCATCATGTGGTGTCTCGGCACAACGAACTTCAGCAATGGTGCATACTTAGGGAGAACACTTGTAGCTTGAAATTTAGTGAGAGGTCATTTTATAATGCTACCACCGTACTAAGCAAAATAAGATGCATAAAAGATAAACATCATATGCAATCAAAATAAGTGATATGATATGGCCATCATCATCTTGTGCCTTTGATCTCCATCTCCAAAGCACCGCCATGATCACCATCGTCACTGGCTTGACACCTTGATCTCCATCGTAGCATCGTTGTCGTCTCGCCAACTATTGCTTCTCCGACTATCCCTACCGCTTAGTGATAAAGTAAAGCAATTACATGGCGAGTGCATTTCATACAATAAAGCGACAACCATATGGCTCCTGTTAGTTGCCGATAACTGTTACAAAACATGATCATCTCACACACAATTTATATATCATCATGTCTTCACCACATCACATCACAACATGCCCTACAAAAACAAGTTAGACGTCCTCTACTTTGTTGCTGCAAGTTTTACGTGGCTGCTACGGGCTTCTAGCAAGAACCGCTCTTACCTACGCATCAAAACCACAATGATTTTTCGTCAAGTGTGATGTTTTAACCTTCAATAAGGATCGAGCATAGTCAAACAAGATTCAACTAAAGCTGGAGAAACACACCCGCTAGCCACCTGTGTGCGAAGCACGTCGGTAGAACCAGTCTCATGAACGCAGTCATCTAATGTCGGTCCGGGCCACTTCATCCAACAATACCGCCAAATCAAAGTAAGACGTTGCTGGTAAGCAGTATGACTATTATTGCCCACAACTCATTGTGTTCTATTCCTGCATATAACATCTACGCATAGACCTGGCTCAGATGCCACTGTTGGGGAACGCAGTATTTCAAAAAAATTCCTCTGATCATGCAAGATCTATCTAGGAGATGCATAGCAACGAGAGGCAAGAGTGTGTTTGTGTACCCTCATAGACCGAAAGCAGAAGCGTTTATATCGTGGTATTTCTCACGGGGGGGGCTTGCGAGTCGACAGATGCCACAAGGGCTTAGTGTGTGGGTAGGACTGCTGCTGATAGGACCGGGAGCGGGTATGCGAGTAGCACGCGGTAGTTTACCCAGGTTCGGGGCTCTCCGGAGAGATAACACCCCTACTCCTGCATGTCTGAGTATATCTGGTATATCTGGTACAGAGTTGCTCCTAGAGCTGTATCTGAGGTCAGTGCCATAGGCATCTGGCCTCGTATCTGTGTGAATATGTGAGCACCCGAGTGTGTGGCGTGGTGCATTTGGCACTAGTGGCCGTATGGATGTGTGTCCATACGTGAGCATGTATGCATGTGTGTGAGTCCATCCTGATGGATGGATGGATCTCATATATATAGTGGGAGTTAGCTTAGGATGTAAGCCATGTAGGCATGGTAGCTAGCTAGCTAGTGGCATGGGCGGTAGTGGCTTTGGTTGTAAGCTACCTTGGGTAGCTTACATGCCAAGCCATGTAGGCATGGCTAGTGGCATGGTACATGTCATGCTTGTCCCCCGGGGTACTTTATAAATCAGTACCCAGGGGACACGGTACACTGTAGATGACGTCACGGTACGGTCGCCCCGTCGGTGTCTTGTCGGTGTCGGGTCGGGCTGCAGTCGGCAGCCGACTGGTCGGCGCAGTCGGCAGCCGGCTGGTTGGCGCAGTCAGAGTGAGGGGGCTTTGCTAGCGCCGATGTCTTGAAATATCTTCTTGCCGTCTTCAGGGTATCCGTGTCCCATTACTCCGACAGTAGCCCCCAAGCCTCGGGGCAACTTGGCAAAGTTGGGCGGAGGTTTTTTGGCAAATTTTCATGGAAATGATCATAAAAAAGGACAAAGTTAGTCCACGCAAATATATCATATGCTTTTTTAGTATTGCGAGTTTTATGCGGAGGGTGCCGACTCGGTTTCGTCCGAGCCCCCTTCAATCTTTTTCGTGTTCCCTCCACTCTTTGGCTTGTGCTCTTGCTTGCCGAATAGACGCTCTGCAGTCTGTGGCTGAGAGTGGGTCGTGAAGTGGAGTGTACAGTACTCAGAGTCTAGGAGCAGATTCAACCGAGTAGATACTCATAAAGGAAACGACCGGGTCACCCGAACCGTTTTTCTTCCTGGACGTTTTTCACGTGGGTGGCCTCCAGCGTTCGCTCTTGCTAGTCGGACAGCCGCTCTGCGGTCTGTGACTAAGAGTGGGCCTCTGGTACCGCGCACGATACTAAGCCGTCTGCAGGAACAAACATCTCAGGCCAAGCGGCCAGCCCCCGGGCCAACTCTGGCTGGCGCCGGGGCGGACAGTGATGCAACTGTAATTAAAATGCGGAGATAGCCCCCGAGCATCGCTCGGGGTTATCCGTGCTTGCGTGATGCAAAAATATGCGGGCGAGGAGCTCACATTTTTCGTGTATTTGCGGTCGTCGAAGATAGCTGGCGCGACTTGGCGCTCGCGGAGCGCGTCGGCACACCCGCTGGGTGTAGCCTTCGAGCCTCCGGGTGCTCGAAGGGGGGGTCCCGGCCGGTCAGGCTCGACCGGCCAGGCGGCAAGGCATCTTGCAGCGCCCTTCTTCTTCTGCCGGTTGCTGGCAGCCGGACAAAACTCTTCTCTTGTCTGTGATCTTCGCGGGGGCGCGTCAGCGCACCCGCTGGGTGTAGCCCCCGAGATTCGGGCAGACTGCTGAGCAGTCGGGCCAGATCTCCCGGCAACTACTTTGTCTTTTCTCTCGCGGGGGCGTGTCAGCGCACCCGCTGGGTGTAGCCCCCGAGATTCGGGCCGACTGCTGAGCAGTCGGGCCGGATCTTCTGGCAACTACCTTGTTTTCTCTCTCGCGGGGGCGCGTCAGCGCACCCGCTGGGTGTAGCCCCCGAGATTCGGGCCGACTGCTGAGCAGTCGGGCCAGATCTCCCGGCGACTACTTTGCCTTCTTTAGCCGGCTGGGCACACGGACCCCGACACAGCAGTCGGACTCTTTGCAGCCGGCCAGGCAGCCAGCGGTCGGACACACATCTGGTAGTCGGACGCATTTTTTTGCAGTGAGCCGGCCACCATTTCTTTTCCAGCTGAACACATCTCTCTCTCTTTTTTACCAAGGTGGCTGTGGGCAATCGGCCCTTTGACTTCTTTTCCAGCCGGCTAGCGGGCAGTCGGACAGGGGCGGGATGCGGCGAAAGTCGGTGGCCGGGTCGCAGCGGAAGCCGGCAAGCCGGGTCGCGGAAGCCGGCCAGGGGAGGCGGCGCCGGGCGGAGGAGCGGAGGCGAGCGGGACCCGGCTAAGCATGGGGCGGCGTCGGGGAGCCGGACGCGGCCGGTGCGGAAGCCGGCATGGGGCGAGCCGGCCGCTTGGGGAGCCGGAGCCGGCCACGGACGAAGCAGAGGGCGCGGCAGCGGCGTGGCAGAGCTAGAGGCGGAGCGAGGCCATGCGGGGATGCCAGACCCGGCGGGCGCGCGGACCCGGCCGCGGGCTGAGCCGGAGTCGTATCCGGCGGGCGTGGGGCCGCACGAGCCGAGGGCGGGTCCGGCCGGGGCGTGGGGACCTGGCACGGCAGCGGGGACCCGACGCGGGGGCGGGCAAAGACGGCGGGACCAGGCCGCGGGCGCGAGCCGGCGGGAGGCCCAGGCGACCTGGAGCTGGTCCAGGCCGGGCGCGCAGAGGCGGGGGAGGCCGGCCGCGGGGATGCCGGACCCGGCGGGCGGGCGGACCCGGCCGCGGGCTGAGCCGGAGTCGGATCCGGTGGGCGCGGGGCCGCACGAGCCGAGGGCGGGTCCGGCCGGGGCGTGGGGACCCGGCACGGCGGCGGGGATCCGACGCGGGGGCGGGCGAAGACGGCGGGACTAGGCCGCGGGCGCGAGCCGGCGGGAGGCACAGGCGACCTGGAGCCGGTCCAGGCCGGGCACGCGGAGGCGGGGGAGGCCGGCCGCGGGGCGGGACGAGGCGGCCCACGTAGGAGCCAGCGAGGGCGCGGGAGGCCGGACCCGGCGCTGCTGGCGGGGTCGGCGCGCGGTGTGATGGAGCCGGCAAGACGGAGCCAGCGAGGCGGAGCCGGTCAGAGGCGACTCAGAGCCGGCCCGGGCCGGGTGCGCGGATGGAGAGGAAATCGGCGCGGCGCGGGACGCGGCAGCGGCGACCCAAAGGAGGGCGCCGATGCGGAGCAGCGGGGCCCGCGCTGTGAGGAACGACGGGGCAGGAGCGGGATGAAGCCGGATGCGGGGGCGCCGGCGTCCGGGCGGGGGCGAAGCCGGTGTCAGGGAGTGGGGGTGAAGCAGGCCGAGCCGCGCGCGCGACAGAGCGGAGCAGGCGACGCGGGCAGCACTGGACGCGCAGTCGTGGCCGTGGAGGTTGTAGCGGAGCCGGCAGGAGTGTCGGCGGGGCCGCAAGCTGGCACGGAGCGGAGGAGGCACGCGGCCGAGCCGGCGGGGTCAGCGAGCGGCGAGCCGGCCCGGCGCATGCGCGCGAGGCGGAGCCGGCGAGTGCGCACAGAGCAGAGGCGGGCAAACACACGGACTATCTGGCCGATGCACGGCTAATGCATATGCAGAGTGTATGGCCAATGGTTTGACCATGGTTGATTGATGCATCTAGCTAGCTAGCGTAGATGATATATGGAGTAGCGAACGCCCGCACCGGCCGGAGCGAAGCGCAGCGCGGAGGGGAATGGACGCGAGTGGCGCGTGGATGGACGCAACCGACCGAACCGAGGCGCCGCGCGCGGCGCGCGCACGGACGGCTGGCCGACGCTGCGTTGGCAATGGTAAAGATGGTGAAGCCGACGGCGAGGATGCGCCATCCCGCACGGCCGCTCCGGGGGCGGGTCGAAGTCGAGCCCCCGAGCGCTACCAGAGAGAGGGCGCGACGCCACGGCGGCCATGGCGAAGATGGTCTCGCCCGGACTGCGAAACCAGCAGCAGCGTGGTAGCATAGTAGTAGTACCGCCCCACGGTGGGCGCCAACTGTCGTGGTATTTCTCACGGGGGGCTTGCGAATCGACAGATGCCACAAGGGCTTAGTGTGTGGGTAGGACTGCTGCTGATAGGACCGGGAGCGGGTATGCGAGTAGCACGCGGTAGTTTACCCAGGTTCGGGGCTCTCTGGAGAGATAACACCCCTACTCCTGCATGTCTGAGTATATCTGGTATATCCGGTACAGAGTTGCTCCTAGAGCTGTATCTGAGGTCAGTGCCATAGGCATCTAGCCTCGTATCTGTGTGAATATGTGAGCACCCGAGTGTGTGGCGTGGTGCATTTGGCACTAGTGGCCGTATGGATGTGTGTCCATACGTGAGCATGTATGCATGTGTGTGAGTCCATCCTGATGGATGGATGGATCTCATATATATAGTGGGAGTTAGCTTAGGATGTAAGCCATGTAGGCATGGTAGCTAGCTAGCTAGTGGCATGGGCGGTAGTGGCTTTGGTTGTAAGCTACCTTGGGTAGCTTACATGCCAAGCCATGTAGGCATGGCTAGTGGCATGGTACATGTCATGCTTGTCCCCCGGGGTACTTTATAAATCAGTACCCAGGGGACACGGTACACTGTAGATGACATCGCGGTACGGTCGTCCCGTCGGTGTCTTGTCGGTGTCAGGTCGGGCTGCAGTCGGCAGCCGACTGGTCGGCGCAGTCGGCAGCCAGCTTGTTGGCGCAGTCGGACTGAGGAGGCTTTGCTAGCCCCGATGTCTTGAAATATCTTCTTGCCGTCTTCGGGGTATCCGTGTCCCATTACTCCGACAGTTTAGTAACGTGGTAGATGTAGTCGAACGTCCTTGCAATCCAACCGATCCAAGTAGAGAACGTACGGCACCTCCCCGATCAGCACACGTTTAGCTCGGTGACATCCCTTGAACTCTTGATCCAGTTGAGGCCGAGGGAGAGTTCCGTCAGCACGATGGTGTGGCGACGGTGATGATGAAGTTTACCGGCGCAGGGCTTCGCCTAAGCACTACGACGATATGACTCAGGTGTGTAATTGTGGAGGGGGGCACCGCACACGGCTAATAGAAACTTTGGTGTGCCTTTGGGGTTTCCCCCTCCCACGTATATAAAGGGGGAGGAGAGGTGGCCGGCCCTAGGGGGGCGCGCCATGGAGGAGTCCTACTTGGACTCCCGGTCCAAGTAGGATTCGGTCCCCCCCTTTCCTAGTCCAAGTAGGAGAAGAAGGGAAGGAGGAAAGGAAGAGAAGGAATGAGGGGGGCGCTGTCGTTGTCAAATCCGGCGGATCTCGGGTAGGGGGTCCTGAGCTGTGCGTCTAAGGTCGATGGTAACAGGAGACAGGGGACACAATGTTTTACCTAGGTTCTGGCCCTCTCTATGGAGGTAATACCCTACGTCCTGCTTGATTGATCTTGATGAATATGAATACCTCGATATCATAATGGCTAAACCCTAGAGGTCTAGCTTGTATGGCTATGATGATGAATATCCACCTCCGAACTAAGTCCTCTTGTTTATATAGACACCGGGAGGATCTAGGGTTACACAAGGTCGGTTACAAAGAAAGGAATCTACATACTTAGTCTCCAAGCTTGCCGGCCCATCAGTCCGGCCCATGGCTAACAGGCCGGATGCCCGAGGACCCCTTAGTCCAGGACTCCCTCAGTAGCCCCTGAACCTGGCTCCAATGACAAGGTATCCAACGAGTAGGCCTGTCTTCAGCATTGCAAGGCGGGTTCCTCCTTCCGAACTCCAAAATATTCTTCGAACGTATCGACGTGTTCGGACCTGTAACACACATCACACACACAACCACAGAGAGAATATAATTTTACATGAGTCCAATCTTCTGACAACTTTTTGTAACATGACATCACATCTGTCCGGTCATAATTTCAAATTGTTTTTCGTCTGCCGCTCCATGTTTCGAGACGCGGTTGCCATTAGCATGTCTTGTCAAAGTAGAGATCATGTCCCCTTATTACGGGATTCTCATCAATACGGGCGTGGGTAACCCAATGTTGCGGTTTACACAACCCTTGGGAGTAGGCGAGTTTTAAGGTGAGTAGGAAGGCATTTGACATTCACAACCTTTATAAGGGGATAAGGATTCGTCACCCCCGCCTTCTCCTTCCTCTACCCATCCATTCTTGAGCTCCAGCACCCAAGCTCTAGCTTCCCCCGTCGGAGAAATCTCTCCAACCCTGTCCGGATCCGGAGCTGGTGGCAAGTGGATGGCCTCCTCTGTTAAGAAGAAAGACATCAAGGAGCTCTGAGGGGCCGGATACCTAGCTATGGAGATCGTTCACCGTCTCCCGGCTGAGGGACAAATCATCCCTACCCTAGAGCCCCATGAGAGGGTTGTGTTTCTCACAAATTTCATCCTCGGGCGAGGATTCCCTCTCCACCCGTTTGTCCACAGACTGATGTTTTACTACGGGCTGGACTTCCATGATCTGGCCCCCAACTTCATCCTCAACATCTCGGCATTTATAGTCGTTTGCGAGTCCTTTCTCAGTATCCCACCTCACTTCGGCCTATGGCTGAAGACCTTCAGTGTAAAGCCGAAGGTGGTGAGAGGACAACAAGCGGAGTGTGGAGGTGCCATGGTGGGCAAGATGCCCAACGTCACATGGCCCAAAGGCTCCTTTGTGGAGACGGTAATGGGGTGGCAGTCGGGGTGGTTCTACATCACCGAGCCGCGCAAGACCAACTGGGCGGCGGCCCCCGAATTTCGATCCGGAGCTCTGTTGCGGCTCACCTCCTGGAAAGAGAAGGGCCTAAACCGGGGTTCTTCGAACGAGTTAAATGGGCTCCAAACATGCATCCAGAACATGATAACAAGAGAATCAAACTTGTCAACGTGATCCAATTTATGCTCATTCCCCGGATCCTTCCATGCCAACGCCGGACTTGCTATTTGTGGGAGTTCGATCCCGCCAAGCACTAGACGCTGCTAGAGCTCTTCGGCACGACGCACAAAGACATGTGGAAAGTGCTCTTCAAGGCCGGGGAGACACCAGCGCCTATGACCAAGGATCACGGGCTTAGCCTAAAACGTCAAGCTAATTCGGTAAGTTCTCTCATGTTTTCAAGGTATAGCCTTTACTGGCATATTTTTAGAAGGAGTTTAAGCCTTCCTATCAATTTTTAGGCCTGGATCGACTTAGCAGGGTAGATTAACTATCCGACTCCGCTACCCGAAGACCAAAAAACCCCGCTTCTGACGAAGATCCTGTTTCCAACGCCTTATGATGTGCTGGAGAAGAAGGCCAAGAAAACGTCCAAGGGGGCCCGAAGTGGCCTTCACCGAAAAGGCACTTCGGACGTGACGTCTGAAGATGGGACTCACTCTTCGGTCGCCGAAGACGACGACCAGGAGGAGGAAGAAAGCGACTCCCCCCTGGGGGGAGGAAGAAAATGGAGGCCTCCCCAAATTTGGAGGCAAAGGCGCCCAAGTGGGGGAAGGGCTCCCTTGTGGATAACTCCGCATGGGATGTCGATAGCAGTCCGGAGCAAATGCCCCGAACCAAGCCTCTCGCCGCCTCGTAAGTACCAAAAACCTTATGGACATCCAAATGACTGGCCTGTCCATTTTGTAATATTAATATGTTTAAATTATGCCATCGTAGTCCAGCCCGTGACAGCTCTCTGCGATCCTCGACAGACGGTTCGCTAGATTCAAAGGAGATGGCCAATGTGTCACCGCCGCCCGCTCACTCCCCCAAGGCCAAGGACGACATGGAGCTGTTGTCCCGAAGTACTTTCCCGGGCCGGGGAGAGGCTCAAGAGGCGCCAAAAGGCGATGCACATGGAGACTAGTGGTGAGGAGGGCCGTGTTCAGTCCGGCCCTCAGCCGGACTCGATTCGAGAGACCGATGTGGCTCCTGAATCCGGCAGGCAATCTCCTTTGAAAGAAGGGGGTATGCATATTTCGCCGATGACCCCTATCCAACCCGGGGCAACGGATAATCTGCTGGAAGCACTGTGAGGCGCTTCCATTGTGGATGAGCACCGTGTCCTTATGGGTACGGTACTCGAGAAGGTTCAGTCCGCCAAAAGCGGACTGACCGAAGCCTGCGCTATCCTTTTAACAGGCTTTGCGGTAAGTGATGTAATTGTAGAAAGAATATCACAGTGTAGAAAGTAGCCCTGGATGCTCTAGTCGATGTTGGGAAAGAAAAGGCCGAACAGAGGATCAAAATAATTTTCGCAGGAGTCCAACATAAGATGTCTATGTGAATAAGCAGGCGTCGCTGCTGGCTGCTGCCGCTCATACTACGGAGGTTTCCGGCCTGAAGCAGAGCCTGGAGCGAGCCGAAGAATAGCTCGGCCTCATGAAGTAGTAGCTAGAGGGCAGCCGAGGTATGAAGTGACATGCGCGTATATTTAGGAAGGATGAATGATTCGTGCTGACTAAAGTGTCATGAATTTTATTAGGGGCCACGACCAAGGTGGCGGCCCTCAAGAAGGTGTTAGCCGAGGCCGAGGACAAAGCGGCCAAGGAGCGCGTCGCGCGCGAGAAGCACGAGGCCCGGGTCGGCGAGGTCCAGCAAGAGCTCCAGGACACCGTCAAGAAGTATGAGTCCTTTGTGACAGCCTGGTTTTTGCCCTCTGCTCTTTTCCTGATTTCTAGTTGAATTGATTTTGAAATTTGGACTTTTGAATCTTTTCATATGGACTTAGACACTTGGGTACCCCTTGGCTTTCACCCAAGTGCCTCATTTCCCTCTCTAACTATAATTTCCTCTCTGGTTCAACTCAAAATAATATTTCGAATATTTTTCTTAAATGAAAAATATTCATTTCCTTCTCTTAAACCCTAGCCAGCTCAATGTGCTCCAAAGCAACCCCAATTTTTCTTGACCACAAAAATCTGAGAAAATTCAAAAATACTCTTTGAACCCTAGGGCACCTTCCTGAGCAAAAATATTTCACCACTTTTTGAAACATTTTTGCTATAGAAAATATTTTCTGTTCTAGACAGAAATGGTAGTTTCTACAGCAATTACCATTTTACTTGCTCCATTGTGGCCGATTTTTGGTGTGCATCATCACCTTAGTAGATGATTGCTAACCTCCAAAGCCCAGACCCCAACTCCTAGTAGTTTGACCACATTAAGCTCTCAAAGTTATTGATCAGAAACTTACCACGTAGTTGAAATCTATTCTACTCCGCCTGAGATCAAACCCAAGTGTCGTAAACTCTAAAACTACCACGAACAACATGCCAGATATGAAGTTTGGACTTAGGTAGGCCTGAGGGCAGAGTTCACGCGGTGACCACGCGTTAGCATGATGCCAACCTGCATGTCCACGCGCTCTGCGTCGTGCCTGAGCTTCTGTTGCTCACGTGCTCGCTTCCCCGTCTGCCTAGCCCAACCAAAACGTGCCACAATCGTCGTCCTGAACCTCTTAACTCCCTCCTGGCGCTCGCAGACGCCAGAGCTCGCCGCCGCAAGCACGGGCGCGGTCCAGCCAACGCAACAGTGTATGGCGCACTGTGCTCATCGCCTTCCCCTCGCCCCTGTGCTCGTCCCCGCTCGCCCACAGTTCCCGCGTGAGCTATGTTGCCTTCTCCCACTCTCACTAACGTCGTTTGTCGCCGAGCGCCGTGTCCAGGTGTCCACTGGCGGAGCCCGAACCCCCCCCCCCCCCTCGATGCTCGGCTATAAATAGAGCCCTCCCCAGTCTCCTCGAGCATCACCCACTCCTCCCACACACTCCACGATCTTGTAGAAGCCGTAGCCCGGCCGGGCAGGCCGCGGGCCGCCGTCCCCGAGCTTGAGCTCGCCAGCGATCCCCTCGGGTCGTCTCCTTAGCTCCAGCCCCTACCAAGCCCGGGAAACCCTTCCAGGGCTTCCGCCGCTCTTCGGTGGTGTTGTTCCGCCTGGTTGGAGCCCCTCGAGTCGCCTCTGTTCGCCGTCGTCTTCATCTCCGGCAACCTCCGCTCTCTACCTCTGCTAGAGAGGCTGATTCCGACACCATCCGACCACCCCTAGCTACTCTATGGGTACTGGCAGGTGCGTCTCCGTCTCCTCTCTCGATCCCTCCCTCTCGTTTTGCCCAAGAAGCCCTCGTCGCCGGTGTGTGTGCTCCGGCGAAGCCGCGCCGTCCTCTGTTTCCTTCTCGCCCTCCCCTCACCTGACTAAGCGAGGCCCGCCAGTCAGCCACTCAGTAGGCGTGCGAAGCGGTTCGAGTGGTGGCGCCCGCGAGGCTTTACGCCTTCGACGTCACCCCCAGTCTATTTACTTAAAGTCAAATTTCAGATTTTTCCAGAGAGCTTCAAATAGCCAAAACTCTTTAACCATAAGTCCAAATGAATTGATTCTTTTTGCATTGTGTTCTTTGCAAAGAAATCTAGTAGCTCACACAAACTGGGATTTTTCCTGGCTGTCTAGATTTTCTGGTGAATATCATAAGGGTTCTTGATGTTTTCTTTTTGTGTTTATAAATGTTTTCATGGAGTGAATCTTGTCTTGAGGATCACCAGGAGGCTTGTGAACCCCATCTGCATTAAGGCAAGCCACAGAAACATTTTCATGGTGTCATTACAATATTTGTGATTTTTCAACTTGAATGAATGATTTAATCCATGCATTTAAGTCACTATTATGCTATTTATATCCTGTTAGTTGCTTGTTTAAGTTGTCATGCTTAGTTTACAGAAAGGTTGAAGCAAACTAAGTTGGTTAAGTAACAAGAAATAAATTTTGTCATGAAGAACTAATATAGTTATGAATACAAGTAATTATTTGAAGTTATTCTTCTTGCATGAGAAAAATGATAAATTTTGCTAGAAAGGATTTTGTTTAAAGTGAGATTTAATCCTAACCAGAGAAGTGTCATGAGTTGTTGATATTTATACTTAGTGTGGATATAGTTGACTCAGTCATTTCTATTGATATGTGATGCATATGTTAGTGTTGCATTTCATGGCTTACTATGACACCGGTTATTTTCATTTTAAGTTGAACCTGATAATAACTCAACTTGAATATATCGTTGATCGGGTCATGGTGCCACTGATCGAGGTTTTCCTAGTGCAACCACCTTTGCCTTTATGGGAAGGCCTTTATTCGGTCCGTTGTCATGCCTCTGGTCAGTGCCTCCAGCGAGGGAAGGTTATGGGCGTGCGGTACCCTGGCCCCGTAAGCAGACATAACCTTGTGTGCCTGTTGTTGAGATTATGGTAGCATGTCCCTATGTGGGACGTTTATGTTTTGGCCACGACGGTGGTCATTGGTGTCTTTGGTAGACACGGGGCCACCCAGGACTAGCTCGATGGGGAATGGGTCGGAGTGGCTGGGAGAGTGTCATGGCAATGGAGGGGTTTCGTCAGAATGTTGTTGGTCCACCCGAATGGGAGTGCGAGGCCATGGGATCCGTGGTGTGGGTACAGTGCGCTACCTCTGTAGAGTGTATTAATCTATCGATAGCCGAGTCCACGGTTACGGACACGTTCGAAAGTAGGGCACACCATGTATCAACATTTAATAAATCTTGCACACTAAGTTATGAACTTTGCATTGTTGATGATGGTGGGAAGGCCATCTTGCTGGTTGAGACCAAGTGTTGGTCGTGGTTGTGATCGCCGGAAGGATCACCGTTTGAGACCAAATGTTGCTCGTGGTTGTAGTCATCAGAAAGATCACAAGGTATCCCTAGTTAAGAACATGAGGATTGGTATGTTGGTGATCCAAGAGCGATCACCGTTGGTAAGCCAGTCCGAGGGACTTTTCTCACAAAAGCATGATCACAACATGTTGGATACATTGTTGCATTATTAATAATTGGTTAATTATCATGATATTGTTTGTCATTATGTTTATGCTTATTGTGAGCTTGCAAGTACATTCAATGTACTGACCTGGCGTGTCATGCCAGATTTCAGGAAAGTCTCGTTGGAAAGGAGTGATGTCCGAGTCTAGATCGTGTCCACATCGGTGTCACTGTGCTATGGAGTTCCGCTACGACATTGTTTTGCTGCCACGTAGTTGTTGTGATCGAGGCCCCTTTATGTTCACTAAATAATGTGTATATTGTTCAGCCGCACCGTGTGTGCCGCTTGGCCTCGCCACCTTTTGTAATATAAACTTTGATCCACTAGCATCAATAAAGCGGTTGTTTCCTGTACCAAGATTGTTGTGTGTTGCCAGAAGACATGGTCTCTGGGCTTGCAATGCATGGTACACCAGTTGCTCTGAGCCGGGGTGCCACATCCTTGGAGGGTGATTCTAAGACGCAAGCGTCCGAACTTGCGAAGGCCCACCAGAGCGCACAAGAGGCTCGAGCCGAGGCCCAGATCGCCCTCCTGGAAATCCAGGCGGCCAAGAAGATCGCGGCGGCTAAGGCTTTCATGATGCAAACAAGTCTGTGAAGGAAACATTCCTTTTACTTACCCGAATTTGAAGCTCTCCAGGGGCGTTTACGGATTTTCTGCACAACGTATCAGATGATGCTGAGTTCTATCGAGCCGAAGAAGGGAGTTCTACGGAGAAGTTGTTCTAGTCTCAATATCTTGGACCAGAACATCCGATGCCCTTCAGCGACCAACTAAAACAGTTGGTCGAGCTGCACAAGGCGGCCGAGCTAGCCATGAAGGACCTGATAGTCCACCTATGGTCTCCCACGCCGATACCCAGCAGCTACTTCAGACTTGTGAAGTGGCTTGTTAGTGCCTGCCCACGGCATGAGGTCATAAAGCGGTCGGTCTGTATTGAAGGTGCCCGGATGGCATTTGCCCGTGTCAAGATGCACTGGGCGAAGATGGATACCAAGAAGCTGATGACCGAGGGGCCGCCTGAAGGCAAGGAGCACCGCTGACCCGAGTTATATTTTGATGGTGTCCTGGAGGGATCCCGCCTTGTGGCGAAGCAATGTACGAATGATGTTATATTCCCATGAAAATATTTGTATTATCCTGTCCTGTAACATGAAACAATGATGTTATGTAATATAATGCTTGTTATGTTTTAATTTTTTTCCCTGTGCGGCCGTGTTGTATGAAATCTGAGGGTTGGCCAGTCGTCAGCTTCTGCCCCAACGTAGGTAGTACGGGGGTGTTCGGGATGGATTCTAAACAATCTTGATCCAATTATATGGTCCTTGAAGGAGTTGTTTAGCGCAAACAGCCAGGCAACCAGACTATGCGGCTTGAACGCCCTCACTTAGTCATAGGAGTTTTACATTAAAAACATGGGCGCATCCCCTAGCATCCGAACTAGTGTGATATAAGCGTCTGATCAAGAAGTACCGATCCTTCGCATAATGCAGAAGAAATCTCCAACGATTTGTAACCTCCAAACAGCTGACCCGCTCTCGCCGCATCATGACAGTCAGTTTTCGGCTTTCTCTATTGAGGTGCTCCATTGGATAAACCAAGGCACAATCATAGTAGTTCTCCCTTTACTACCTTAGCTGATATAGTGGAACGTAAGGTAGCAAGCACAGGAGTCAGGCAACCCAACTATTGACCAAAGACATGATTCGGAGCCAATGCATATAATGCTAAATTTGGGGTGCCGAACTATACTTATAAAAAGTGTTCAGACTTTTGTTGTCGTAATGTGGGGTGCTATGAAGCCCCTGGAAAACATGAAACGTAACAAAGTGTACGGGTGCTACCTGATAGGGCTATCCACATGGGATCTGAAAAAAGAGAAAGAAAACAGAAAAGGTACAAAGGTAAAAAGCTGGTGTCCTAAAGCTCCAGCCGCAAACTGTTCTCATTGTAATTTAATTAGTACGTCAAGGCACATTGATACAGGTAGTGTGATAAGCAACAGGCTATTTGACATGCCGAAACCAAGGGAGAGCTGCATGTGGGTCCTGAAAAACAGGTAGAGGTATCATTAACGGAATCACCTAAAAAGTCCCCCATATGTCTTCGTTTCTCATCGTCTTGGTGTGTTTATCCTTCAAGAGGACCGATGACCAGACCACCAGATGGGGTCTGTGGGATTGAGACCTGAAAAGAAAACAAGTAAAAGTGAAAGTATGTGTGTATCCGATGTTGGTTGAGCCATACTATGGACCACAAGATAGCTATGCCTCCGTCGATGCCCATGGGATTTTGAGTGCGTAGTTATGTACGCGCGGCACGAATGCCACCACTCTATCGGGACTAAGACGGAGGCCGGATTGCTAGTCAAGCTCCTGAAGAGCCGAGATCTCCTGCTGCAGAGTAGTTCGGACACTCTTAACGGTGTCCGTGGGCTCGACAGCCGAATTAAGGTTCTGCTTGGGAAGGCCGTTCTGTACTTCTGCTGCTAAGGCAGCTGTGTGCTCTTATGTATGGAGGGAGCGTTCCGTATTTCCGTTGACCGTTATGACATCGCATGTACCGGGCATCTTGAGCTTGAGATAAGCATAGTGTGGTACTATGTTGAATCCGCCTGAGATAAATCCTTCCATGTAACCAATCAGGCAGATTTAAAGCAGAAAATCCAGTCAGAAGCACACGAATCTTTGTATTCCATTCACCCTGGAGGTACGAAAATGTATGAAGACCTTCGACATATATTCTGGTGGGATGGAATGAAGAAAGACATTGCCTTGTGTATCCTGTTACAACATATGCAACAAGGTGAAGGCGGAGCATCAGAAGCCAGCCGGACTTCTCCAACGATGCCAGTTTCACAATGGAAATGGGATTATGTCTGCATGGATTTCATCACGGGACTACCTAAGACTCAGCGTGGCAATGATGCAATCTGGGTCATAGTAGACACCTTAACCAAGGTGGCTCACTTTATCCCGATCAGAACTACATATCGAGCAGATCAACTTGCACAACTAAATGTATCCAGAATAGTCAGTCTTCATGGAGTACCCCAAACCATCACTTCTGACCGAGGTTCACTTTTCACGTCCGCTTTTTTGTCACGTCTCCATCAAAGCTTGGGGACAGCGCTAAAATATAGTAGTGCTTATCATCCTCAGACTGATGGACAGACAGAGCCGGTAAATCAAATACTCAAAGATATGCTACAGGCCTATGCTTTAACCCAAGTACCTAAATGGGAAGAGTGCGTGTCGTATGCCGAGTTCTCTTACAACAATAGTTTCTAGACCAGTCTAAAGATGTCACCGTATGAGGCTTTGTATGGCCGTAAGTGCTGCACTCCTTTAAATTGGTCTCAACCTGGAGATAGACGTATCTACGAAACGAATCTCATGATGGAAGCTGAGAAGCAAGTCAAGGAAATCAGAGACAGATTACAATTGGCCAAATCTCGACAGAAGAGTTATTATGATGCAAAGCACCGACAGATCAGTTTTGAACTCGGAGAACACGTATACCTCCGAGTCACTCCTATGAAAGGAGTCAGGAGATTCCAGACTCATGGAAAGTTGGCACCCAGATTTATTGGTCCATTTCCAGTTATGTCCTGAGTGGGTACTATTGCATAACAGTTGGAACTACCCCCTAAATTGTCGGAAGTACACAATGTGTTTCACGTCTCACAGTTGAGGCGATGCATGTCGCCGCCTGAGAAAAGGACTGATATGACTACAATAGAGTTGGAAAAGGATTTAACATAGAAGAGAGGTCGGTTAGAATTTTGTATCAGATGGAAAGGGTCACTCGTAGTAAAGCAAGGAAATTCTACAAAGTTCATGGGAGCATCATACAGAGTCAGAATCAACTTGGGAACGGGAAGAATTTCTAAAGGAACATTATCCAGAATGGTTTTCCCAAGCAACCGAATCTCAAGGACGAGATTCATTCCAAGTGGGGGAGGTTTGTGACAGCCTGGTTTTTGCCCTCTGCTCTTTGCCTGATTTTCAGTTGAATTGATTTTGAAATTTGGAGTTTTGAATCTTTTCATATGGACTTAAACACTTGGGTACCCCTTGGCTTTCACCCAAGTGCCTCATTTCCCTCTCTAATTCTCATTTCCTCTCTGGTTCAACTCAAAATAATATTTTGAATATTTTTCTTAAATGAAAAATATTCATTTCCTTCTCTTAAACCCTAGCCAGCTCAATGTGCTCCAAAGCAACCCCAATTTTTCTTGACCACAAAAATCTGAGAAAATTGACAAATATTCTTTGAACCCTAGGGCACCTTCCTGAGCAGAACTATTTCACCACTTTTGGAATATTTTTTCTACAGAAAATATTTTTTGTTCTGGACAGAAATGGTAGTTTCTACAGCAACTACCATTTTACTTGCTCCATTGTGGCTGATTTTTCATGTGTATCATCACCTTAGTAGATGATTGCTAACTTCCAAAGCCCAACCCCCAACTCCCAGTAGTTTGACCATAGTAAGCTCTAAGACTTACTGATCAGAAACATACCAGGCAGTTGAAATCTATTCTACTGCACCTGAGATCAAACCCAAGTGTGGTAAACTCTAAAACTACCATGAACAACATGCCAGACATGAAGTTTGGACTTAGGTCGGCCTGAGGGAAGAGTCCACGCGGTGACCACGCGTGTGCACGATGCCAACTTGCATGTCCACGTGCTTTGCATCGTGCCCGAGCTTCTGTTGCTCGCATGCTCGCTTCCCCGTCTACCTAGCCTTGCCAAAACGTGCCACAATTGTCGTCCCGAACCTCTTAACTCCCTCCTAGCGCTCGCCGACGCCGGAGCTCGCCGCAGCGAGCACGGGTGCATTCCGGCCAATGCAACAGTGTGCAGCGCATTGTGCTCATCGCCTTCCCCTCGCCCATGTGCTCGTCCCCGCTCGCCCACAGTTCCTGTGTGAGCTGCGTCGCCTTCTCCCCCTCTCACTGACGCCCGTTCGGGCGCCGTGTCCAGGTGTCCACTAGTGGAGCCCGAACCCCCCTCGATGTTCAGCTATAAATAGAGTCCTCCCTAGCCTCCTCGAGCATCACCCACTCCTCCCACACACTCCACGATCTTGTAGAAGCCGTAGCCCGGCCGGGCAGGCCGCGGGCTGCCGTCCCCGAGCTGGAGCTCGCCGGCGATCCCATCGGGTCGTCTCCGTAGCTCCAGCCCCTCCCAGGCCTAGGCAACCCTTCCAGGGCCTCTGGCGCTCTTCGGTGGTGTTGTTCCGCCTGGTTGGAGCCCCTGGAGTCGCCTCTGTTCGCCGTTGTTTTCGTCTCCGGCCACCTCCGCTCTCTGCCTCTGCTAGAGAGGCTAATTCCGACGCTGTCCGACCACCCCTAGCTACTCTACGGGTACGGGCAGGTGCGTCTCTGTCTCCTCTCTTGATCCCTCCCTCTTGTTTTGGCCAAGAAGCCCTCGTTGCTGGCGTGTGCTCCGGCGAAGCCGCGCCGTCCTCTGTTTCCTTCTCCCCCTCACCTGACTAAGCAGGGCCCGCTAGTCATCCACTCAGTACGCGCATGAAGCGGTACGAGTGGTGGCGCCCGCAAGGCTTTACGCCTTCGACGTCACCCCCAGTCTCTTTATTTAAATTCAAATTTCATATTTTTTCCAGAGAGCTTCAAACAGCCAAAACTCTTTAACCATATGTCCAAATGAATTGATTCTTTTTGCATTGTGTTCTTTGCAAAGAAATCTAGCAGCTCACCAAAAATGGGATTTTTCCCGACTGTCTAGATTTTCTGGTGAATTTTAGAAGGGTTATTGATGTTTTCTTTTTGTGTTTATAAATGTTATCAGAGAGTGAAGCTTGTCTTGAGGATCACCAGGGGGCTTGTGAACCTCATCTGCACTAAGGCAAGCCGCAGCAATATTTTCATGGTGCCATTACAATATTTGTGATTTTTCAACTCGAATGAATGATTTAATCCATGCATTTAAATCACTATTATGCTATTTATATCCTGTTAGTTGCTTGTTTAAGTTGTCATGCTTAGTTTACAGAAAGGTTCAAGCTAACTAAGTTGGTAAGTAACAAGAAATAAATTTTGTTATGAAGAAGTAATATAGTTATGAATATAAGTAATTATTTGGAGTTGTTCTTCTTGCATGAGACAAAAGATAATTTTTTCTAGAAAGGATTTTGTTTAAAGTGAGGTTTAATCCTAACTAGAGAAGTTTCATGAGTTGTTGATGTTTATACTTAGTGTGGACATAGTTGACTCAGTCATTTCTGTTGATATGTGATGCATATGTTAGTGTTGCATTTCATGGCATACTATGACCCGGTTATTTTCATTTTAAGTTGAACCTGATAATAACTCAACTTGAATATATCGTTGACCGGGTCATGGTGCCACTAAATCGAGTTTTTCCCAGTGCAACCACATTTGCCTTTATGGGAAGGCCTTTATTCGGTCTGTTGTCATGCCTCTCGTCGGTGCCTCCAATGAGGGAAAGTTATGGGTGTGCGGTACCCTGGCCCGGTAAGCAGACATAACCTTGTGTGCCCGTTGTTGAGATTATGGTACCGTGTCCCCGTGTGGGACGTTTATGTTTTGGCCACGACGGTGGTCGTTGGTGTCTATGGTAGACACGGGGCCACCCAGGACTAGCCCAATGGGGAATGGGTCGGAGTGGCCGGGAGACTATCATGGGAATGGAGGGGTTTCGTCAGAATGTCGTTGGTCCACCCGAATGGGAGTGCGAGGCCATGGGTTCCGTGGTGTGGGCATAGTGCGGTACCTCTGCAGAGTGTATTAATCTATCGATAGCCGAGTCCATGGTTACGGACACGCTCAAAAGTAGGTCACACCATGGGTTAACATTTAATAAATCTTGCACACTAAGTTATGAACTTTGCACTGTTGATGATGGCGGGAAAGTCATCTTGTTGGTTGAGATCAAGTGTTGGTCGTGGTTGTGATCGCCGGAAGGATCACCGTTTGAGACCAAGTGTTGGTCGTGGTTGTGGTCGCCGGAAAGATCACGAGGTATCCCAAGTTAAGACCAGGAGGATTGGTACGTTGGTGATCCAAGAGCGATCACCGTTGGTAAACCAATCCGAGGGACTATTCTCACAAAAGCATGATCACGGCATGTTGGATACATTGTTGCATTATTAATAATTGGTGAATTATCATGATATTGTTTGTCATTATGTTTATGCTTGTTGTGAGCTTGCAAGTACATTCAATGTACTGACCTGGCATGTCATGCCAGATTTCAGGAAAGTCTCATTGGAAAGGAGTGATGTCCGAGTCTAGATCGTGTCCACATCGGTGTCCCTGTGCTATGGAGTTCCACTACGACATTGTTCCGCTGCCGCGTAGTTTTTATGATCGAGGCCCCTTTATGTTCACTAAATAATGTGTATATTGTTCAGCCGCACCGTGTGTGCCGCTTGGCCTCGCCACCAGTTGTAATATAAACTTTGATCCACTAGCATCAATAAAGCGGTTGTTTTCTGTACCAACATTGTTGTGTGTTGCCAGAAGACATGGTCTCTGGGCTTGCAATGCATGGTACACCAGTTGCTCTGAGCCGGGGTGCCACATCCTTGGAGGGTGATTCTAAGACGCAAGCATCCGAACTTGCGAAGGCCCACCAGAGCGCACAAGAGGCTCGAGCCGAGGCCCAGAACGCCCTCCAGGAAATCCAGGCGGCCAAGAAGATCGCGGCGGGTAAGGATTTCATGATGCAAAGCAAGTATGTGAAGGAAACATTCCTTTTACTTACCCGAATTTGGAGCTCTCCAGGGGCGTTTATGGATTTTCCGCATAGCGTATCAGATGATGTTGAGTTCTATCGAGCCGAAGAAGGGAGTTCTACGGAGAATTTGTTCTAGTCTCAATATCTTGGACCAGAACATCCGGTGCCCTTCAGCGACCAACTAAAACAGCTGGTCGAGCTGCACAAGGCGGCCGAGCTAGCCATGAAGGACCTGATAGTCCACCTATGGCCTGCCGCGCCGATACCAAGGACCTACTTCAGACTTGTGAAGCGGCTTGTTAGTGCCTGCTCGCGCCTTGAGGTCATAAAGCGGTCGGTTTGTATTGAAGGTGCCCATATGGCCTTTGCCCGTGTCAAGATGCACTGGGTGAAGATGGATGCCAAGAAGCTGATGGCCGAGGGGCCGCCTGAGGGCAAGGAGGACCGCCGACCCGAGTTATATTTTGATGGTGTTCTGGAGGGATCCTGCCTTGTGGCGGAGCAATGTATGAAGGATGTTATATTCCCATGAAAATATTTGTATTATCCTGTCCTGTAACATGAAACAATGATGTTATGTAATATAATGCTTGTTATGTTTTAATTTTTTTCCTTGTGCGGCTGTGTCGTATGAAATCTGAGGGTTGGCCAGTCGTCAGCTTCTGCCCCAACGTAGGTAGTACGGGGGTGTTCGGGATGGATTCTAAACAATCTTGATCCAATTATATGGTCCTTGAAGGAGTTGTTTAGCGCAAACAACCAGGCAACCAGACTATGCGGCTTGAACGCGCTCACTTAGTCATAGGAGTTTTACAATAAAAACATGGGCGCAACCCCTAGTATCCGAACTAGAGTGCTATAAGCGTCTGATCAAGAAGTACCGATCCTTCGCGTAATGCGGAAGAAATCTCCAACGATTTGTAACCTCCGAACAGCTGACCGGCTCTCACCGCATCATGACAGTCAGTTTTCGGCTTTCTCTACTGAGGTTCTCCATTGGATAAACCAAGGCACAATCGCAGTAGTTCTCCCTTTACTACCTTAGCTCATATAGCGGAACGTAAGGTAGCAAGCACAGGAGCCAAGCAACCCAACTATTGACCAAAGACATGATTCGGAGCCAATGCATATAATGCTAAATTTGGGGTGCCGAACTATACTTATAAAAAGTGTTCAAACTTTTGTTGTCGTAATGTGGGGTGCTATGAAGCCCCTAGAAAACATGAAACGTACCAAAGTGTACGGGTGCTACCTGATTGGGCTATCCACATGGGAGCTGAAAAAAGATAAAGAAAACAGAAAAGGTACAAAGGTAAAAAGCTGGGGTCCTAAAGCTCCAGCCGCAAACTGTTCTCATTGTAATTTAATTAGTACGTCAAGACACATTGATACAGGTAGTGTGATAAGCAATAGGCTATTTGACATGCCGAAACCAAGGGAGAGCTGCATGTGGGTCCTGAAAAATAGGTAGAGGTATCGTTAACAGAATCACCTAAAAAGTCCCCCATATGTCTGTGTTTCTCATCGTCTTGGTGTCTTTATCCTTCAAGAGGACCGATGACTAGACCACCAGATGGGGTCTGTGGGATTGAGACCTGAAAAGAAAACAAGTGAAAGTGAAAGTATGTCTGTATTCGATGTTGGTTGAGCCATACTATGGACCACAAGCTAGCTATGCCTCCGTTGATGCCCATGGGATTTTGAGTGCGTAGTTATGTACGCGCGGCACGAATGCCACCACTTGTCGGGACTGAGACGGAGGCCGGATTGCTAGTTAAGCTCCTGAAGAGCCGTGATCTCCTGCTGCAAAGTAGTTCGGACCCTCTTAACGGTGTCCGTGGGCTCAACAGCCAAATTAAGGTTCTGCTTGAGAAGGTTGTTCTGTACTTCTGCTGCTAAGGCAGCTGTGTGCTCTTCTGTATTTCCGTTGACCGTTATGACATCGCGTGTACCGGGCATCTTGAGCTTCAGATAAGCATAGTGTGGTACTGTGTTGAATCGAACAAACACAGTTCATCCGAGCAGTGCGCGATAGCCGCTACGGAAGGGGACGATATCGAAGATTAACTCCTTGCTTCAGAAGTTGTCCAGAGATCCGAAGAAAACCTCTAGTGTGATTGAGCCCGTACAGCGGGCTTCTAAACCTGGTATTACTCCTTTGAAGGTAGTCCTGGTGGGCTTGATCTGTGATGGGTTAATGCCCATTTTTTGCGTTGTATCCTGATAGAGCAGATTGAGGCTACTGCCTCCGTCCATAAGGACGCAAGTTAGGTGGAACCCATCAATGATTGGATCTAGGACTAGTGCGGCCGAACCACTGTGACGGATACTGGTTGGATGATCCCGGCGATCAAAAGTGGCTCTATCACGTAGACGTCCCTGAGCGCACGCTTGCGCTCCCTCTTGGGGATGTGGGTAGCGTATATCATGTTCACCATTTTGACCTGAGGGGGAAACTTCTTCTGTCCCCCTGTGTTGGGTTGCCGGGGCTCTTCGTCATCGTTCTCGCTTTGTGATCC
This sequence comes from Triticum monococcum, assembly GCA_034509565.1. Lineage (NCBI taxonomy): Eukaryota > Viridiplantae > Streptophyta > Magnoliopsida > Poales > Poaceae > Triticum > Triticum monococcum. The sequence goes on along the minus strand of CM067845.1, from coordinate 85,445,104 downwards.
CTTTTCCCTATTCTCGGTGTTTAATTTGTTGGCCTATTAAAAAACCCAGCAATCTCTATTTGTATGATTGGGTGGTTTGTCTGGGGTGCCATGAATCTGGCACGGACGATCAAGTATGCGGTCCAAGCTGGATGGGCCTCAATTGTTCTTTTGGAACGGCTTCTTCCACTGGCCGGACTTAGAGCCACTGAATCCGTCATTGACCGCCGTATCCTTGGTGTTATCACTATTGTTTCGACGCTTGTATCTGTTGTGTCGAGACTTGTCTTTGTTATTTTTAACTTCAGGGGTGCCGGCGTCGCTTGCATTGTTTTTGCTACGGGCCAACCAACTATCCTCACCCGCATAAAAGTGGGTCATGAGTGCCATGTGGGCCGCCATGGATTTTGGCTTTTCTTGGCCGAGCTGGCAAGCGGGCCATTCATCGCGGATGCTGTGTTTGAAGGCTACTAGGGCTTAGGCATTCAGGCAATTGACAATTTGGTTCTTTTTAGTTAAGAACCTGGTCCAGAATTTCCTGGCAGACTCTCCAGGTTGTTGAAGTATGTGGCTTAAGCCATCGGTGTCTGCTGGCCGGACATATGTACCTTGGAAGTTGTCGAGGAAGGCTTCTTCCAAGTCCTCCCAGTTGCCGATAGAATTTTCAGGCAGGCTGTTTAACCAGTGCCGAGTTGGCCCCTTGAGTTTTAAATGGAGGTATTTGATGGCGTGGAGGTCATCGCCACGGGCCATATGAATGTGGAGAATGAAGTCTTCGATCCACACCGCGGGGTCTGTGGTTCCATCGTATGATTCTATATTCATAAGTTTGAACCCTTCTAGGAATTCATAATCCATGACCTCATCAGTTAAGCAATGAGGTTGTGCGGTGCCTCTATATCGGTCTATATCGAGACGAAGCTCTGATGGAGTCCGTCTGCGGTTTTCAGCCCGTGCATGACTAAGTTTGTCACGTTCGAATAGGTGGCCATCGTCCCATGTCGAGGCACGTCCTTGAGATCCGTAGATTGATCTGGTATGTCCTGCTTTATTGTTCAGGTTTTGCCGGAGGTCATATGTATGGCCATGGGCTAATTTACCCCTACCTGTGCGATGAGGCGGGGCGGGCTGGTGTTCGGCGTGCGTTGCCGTTTTGTCCCAACCACGTGGTGGTCGGTCAGCCGCATTGTACGATGTTGGTATGTATTCTGGTGCCTCCTCGTCAAACTGAGGTAGCAATTTGCGCTTTGGATAACATTTGGTTCGGTTCTTAACGTCGTATTCTTTGGCTGCTAGGACATCAGTCCATTTATCATTGAGCAGATTTTGATCATCTTGAAGCTGCTGCTTCTTCTTTTTCAGGCTCCTTGCAGTGGCTATTAGTTGGTGCTTGAAGCGCTCCTGCTCAAGAGGTTCCTCAGGCACAATGAAATCGTCAGTGCTGAGGCTCACCTCATCTTCGGAGAGCGGAAGATAACTTCCGCCCTTTGAGTCCTCGTGTGTGGCCTGTTTACAAAGGCTAACCTGCCTATCTTCCCATTCATCTTGTTATGTTTCCACGGGGTCTTTGTTGTCTTCGGCACCTTCTGGAGTGTTATCTTCTCTTGTGCCGGCGTTGCCGTCTTTACTGCGGCGTGACTTAGCACTACAAAAAAAGACACATCCGTGACATTTTGGGCTGAACGAAAAAAAATTCTGTCATACATATGACACTTCTATGACGATAATTGTGACAAAACCCGGTATCATCATAGATGTGTTGGGCTCCTACTTCGATGACAAAAAATCATGACAGAAAATGGGCTTTTCATCCTGGGCGGGCCGGAGATGCAGCTGCATGACATTCTTTGGGCCGTGCATGACGGAAAAAACCGTGGTAGAAGCGAGGGCGAGGAAAATTTCGGGGAGTTCCCGGTTATGGTGGGAGGTCGGGGGCCGAGTGATGCGCGTTTCTCCCGTACACCTACGCGCGTGTGTGCGAGGCGTTGGCTCTAACTGAACCCGAGCGAGGCGTTGGGCTCTAACTAAACCCGAGTGATTGCACTGCAGGCTACGCATTACTGAACCCGAGCGATCGATCGATGGCTGTTAACTGAACCTGATCGAGCGATTCCCTTCGCTACTGCTGCTAACTGAAGCCGATCGATTGGATGAACAGTGAGCGCTGCGCGTGGGAGGGGGGGTTGGATGAACAGGACCCCGTGGTGTGGAGGGCTGGATGAACTGTAGACGATGGAGGGCTGCCCATGGAGGGGTGGTTGAACAGGACCCCGTGGTGTGGAGGGCTGGATGAACAGTAGTCGGTGGAGGGGTGCCTGTGGAGGGGTGGTTGAACAGTAGCCGGTGGATTTGCGCGCGGTGGAGGCTGGATGAACAGGAGCACGTCGAGGCTGGAGGAGGTCGACGGTAGCCCGTGGAGGCTGGAGGAGGTCGATGGTGGAGATGAACAGTATCCCGTGGAGTCCCGTTTTGCGGTACGCCACACCCCTCCCGATGAATAGCACCCCGTTCGGCCGTAGGACGTCCGTTTCGTCCGTTTTGCGGTACGCCACACCCCTTCCGATCAACAGGACCCCCGTTTCGACCGTAGGAGGTCTGTTTCCTCCGTTTTGTTGTACGCCACACCCCTCTCGATCAACAAGACCCCCGTTTCGACCGTAGGAAGTCTGTTTCCTCCGTTCTGTGGTACGCCAGGCCTCGTTTCCATCGCCTGTTCCATCCAAGCCCTCCAGATGAACACGACCACGCATTCCGTTCCGACCTAGCTGGTTGGCTCCCACGCGTTCCGTTGCGTCCCGATGAACACGACGCATTCCGTTGCTTCCCCATGAACACGACGCATTCCGTTGCCTCCCAATGAACACGACGCATTCTGTTGCCTTCCCATGAACACGAAGATGACGTTGTTTCTCCGTTCCGACCCAGCCATGTACACGAGCCCTGGCCGTACGTATGCGCGAGTAGGCGTTCGAGACCCCGCCCGTATGTACACATATGTGGCCATATTTTCTTTCTTGCACCCTGGCCGCTGTACGTACGTGTACATGCTATGTGCACGCTTCTACTACGACACGTGCACGCCTCTACTACGACACCTGCGTGCCTCTACATCGACCAGTATGTACGTACACGTTCGCGACCAGAATGACAACACTACGTATGCTTCGACCAGGTGGGTCCCGACTGTCAGGCACTTCCTTGCGTGCGAAGATGTAGCTGGTGGGTCCTAGCAGACAGGGGGGCGAATCGTTTTGTTTTTTTTTGCCCGGACGCACTTCCTTGCGTGCGGTGTAGCTGGTGGGTCCCATCAGTTAGGAGGAACATTTTTTTCATGAAATACAAAGGCCCGTCCGGTGGGTCCCCGCTGTCAGGTGGAGGAATAATTATTTTGCACGTAATAAGGAGGTACTTCCTTGCTGCGGCCGTGGACCCAGCTGTCAGCCTCTCCATGTACTGTCCACGTCTGATGGAAGTTGTTCCTTGACCACATTGACCACGCCGCGTCGAGAGCACCAGGGCGGTGGACGACGGCGAGGCCTAGGAAGGGGACGACACGGAGGCGGGGAAGACGCGACAGTGGATGCCCACGCGTAGAGGAGTACGAGGGTTCACTGGTTCACTGCGGTGTGAGGCTGCCGTCACCGCAGAATAACAGGGGGTGCGGGTGAGTAGAGGGATGGCCTGGCCAGCAGTAGGAGTAGTAGGGGGCAGTGAGGCCTTCGCCGCATCGCAGCCGGCCATGGGAGGCAGGGGCACGAGGCACGACCGGCGCTGGTTTGGGCGGCTGGAGCAAGAAGACCAGAGGTTGAAGAAGCACTACGGTCGTTGGATGGACATCGTACGGTCACTTGAGCTAGAATCGTGCATATTGACTAAGTTGACAAAGCCCTCCATCCCCGTCAACTTAGTAGACCCACAAGTCAGCCTCCCATCATGGTGGGTCCCAGGTAGAAGGGGGGGTATTCATTTTTCTGTGTGTAATAAGGATGCACTTCCGGAGGGTCCAAGCTGACAGCGGGGGGAATGTTTTTTTTGCGAAATACGGTGGTCCGTCCGATGGGTCCCAGCAGTCAAGGGCAAACGTTTTTTTACGAAATACGATGGCCCATATGGTGGGTCCCAGCAGTCAGGGGGAAACATTTTTTCCGCGAAATACTGGTGGCCCGTCCGGTGGGTCCCTGCTGTCAGGTGGAGGAATAATTATTTTGCACGTAATAAGGAGGCACTTCCTTGCGGCTGCCGTGGACCCAGCTTTCAGCCTCTCCACGTACAATACTCTTCCAATGGAAGTCGGTCGTTGACCACATTGACCACGCCACACTGAGAGCACCACGGCGTTGGACGACAGCGAGGCCTAGGAAGGGCACGACGCGGAGCCAGGGAAGACGCGGCAGTGGATGCCCACACGGAGAGGAGTATGAGGGTTCACTGGTTCGGCTGCGGTGTGAGGCTACCGTTGCCGCAGAATAACATGGGGAGTGGGTGAGTGGAGGGATGGCCTGGCCAGCGGTGGGAGTAGTATGGGGACGGTGAGGCCTCCGCGGCAGCACAGCCGGCCACAGGAGGCAGAAGCATGCGGCACAACCGGCGCTACTTTGGGCGGCTAGGGCAAGAATACCAGAGGTTGAAGAAGCAGTATGGTCGTTGGATGGACATCGTTGACCACGCCGCGCCGAGAGCACCAGGGCGGTGGACGACAGCGAGGCCTATGAAGGGAACGACACGGAGCCGGAGAAGACACGGCAGTGGCCGTCCACGCGGTGGAGAGTACGAGGGTTGACTGGTTTGGCTGTCATCGCCGAAAAATAACAGGAGATGTGGGTGAGTAGAGGGATAGACAGGCCAGGGATGCGAGTATGATGGGGCCGTGAGGCCTTGCCGGCAGCACTGCCGGCCACGGGAGGCGGGAGCAGGCGGTTCCGACGGCGCTGGTTTGGGCGGCTGGGGCAAGAAGATCAGAGACTGAAGAAGCACGATTGCCGTTAGATTGACATCTAATGGTCTGACGCTGGTAGAGTCGATTGTTGACTAAGTTTCTTTTTTGAGAAACCTTGTGTATGCATGAACTAAGTTGGCGCACAAGTCAGCCTCCAAATCTGTGGCAGACAACATAAAGCCCATTTGCTATTTTTTATAATTTGCAGCCCATTTGCTAATTCTTAAGTAATTTATTACAACCCATTTTGTGCCCAGGACCACGATCAAAAAGTTCAATCTTATTTTGCATATTTCGGTGGAGTCCGAACTATTGTAATCCCGAAATTATAAACATTTTTAAGAACTTATTGATTTGCCAAAAAATCGTTTTGTTTTTGTAAGCAAATAAGACGTGGGACAATTGAGTTGGTTTAAGGGAAAACCAGTGGTAAAAAATCAGCGCTGGGTGGGAAAAACAACAAAAATAAGGATGTAAATATGAAAAGGGAATTTTATGTGTTTTCAATATAATGATACGTGTATATGAACTAGTAAAACTATAGGTAGAGATTAGAAAACGGATGTAGGACATGCGTTTCAAGAGGAAAATAGAACTGGGCTGTGTGTTTGATTCAGTAAAAAAACTTCCTGCGGATGTTGTAAGACAAAATATAACTAACGCTGGCGGGCCATAGGCCAGTAGATACCTGCTGGATCTTTGTGCCCCGTTGTCGTCATGGGATGGGCCTATTAAAAACAAAACCAACCCTGGGCAATCTACAGCCCAGTTGAAACTTGCTCGACCTGAAAAAACAATATATGTTCTCAATAAACGAGAGAATTCTGCAAGGACAGACTGATAACTGGGATGCAGCACGGATATTGTTTTTTATCGTGATAATAACTGCATGCACTTGTTTCGAAAAAATTGGAGAACTGGGAATTCGATCGGCGGGTGCTTATGCTACCCATCAAATAAAAATCAGGTGCCTGAAAATTCGTTTTGAAACAAATGATTCAGCTTTATATCCACGTCGACCCTCGGCATGATGGTTGGAAGCAAATGCAAGTTCATACCAAAAGATCGTTAACAACAATACCAACTTGCGGACGACAAGGTAGTACAACTACCAATACCAAACTAACTTATAATCTTTTTACTCCTGGCCCTAGTGTTCGTCTGGTAGAAAATCTTGCAGAGGACCAGCTCCCGCTCCTTCTCTTGCTCCAGGTCCCCGAGGTGGTACTGGTGCATCACCCAGTTGGTCCTCTGCTGGTCGAAGTTCTTGTTGGTGTGGAGCACCAGAACCTTTTTTGCTGCCCGTCTGCCGGTCGTTCACCATCACCGGCAAGGTATTGCCGGTCTTGTGCCCCATCGCGTGCATGCCGCACTCCGACTGTATCTTACGACGCGTCCACGTGCCCCTTTTGAACGCCCTGGAATTGCGCAGGTAGAAATGCTTGCTTAGGCCACTCAGTGTGATACCTGCAGTATTGTGGAATACATGTTTTCGTGTACCTAGTTGGCATTTTCATGATATCTTTGGCATATTGCAGTCACTTGTTTCACTTTTTATTAACTGTCAAATTGTAATTGCTTCACCAGGTCTGTGTCTAAAAAGAAAAATAGAGCTATAAACAAAGGAATATGTTTGTGCAAGTAGACGGCCGATCGGTGTCTTACCTGGAAGTTTCTCAGGTTGGGTGTAGCATATGCCGTGCTCGTTGTCGATGGATGGTATGAACAAATCGATGAGAGACTGAAATCTCGTGCTGTCAGCACTCACTTTGGCCTCAAGGTGCTCGATCAGCTCCTGATCCGTATGATCGAACTTGACGCCAGCTGGCAGCACCGGACAATCCTTCTTCGACTTGCATCGGTAATTCCAGTTATATGGTACTCAATGTATGATCAATCGATTTTTTTAAGTGAATGATGAAAGATTTCGATAGATAAGTGATACTCCAAATCTGAAGTCTAGAATACCCGAACACGCCGCCGGGATTCTTGTGTCACCTCACGCGCAGCATGTTGTCATGTTAATTCAATGTGTGCACATGATGAATAATTTGACCGACGTATACTAGTAGTGCTACTATACTACTTAGTTGTCATATTTAGTGTCACAATTTATACATAGGTTTAACTAACAAGTACGCACTTGAAGCATTACTGATATATATATATATATATATATATATATATTATCAGAATATTATCAGAATAACTGTTCGGATAATATTATCAGAATAACTATTCGGATAACACTTCCGCACTGCATGCTCAACGCAAGGGCACTGCACTTTCTTTAGCTACAGCACTGCATTACAGAGACTAGTGAACTTCGTGTCGTAAAAAACTGTATGAAGTGTTTTTTCGGTACTGTTTTTTCTCTAGTTTTTTAACCGTTTATTGGAACGACGCATATGATATACCGTTGGAAAGCTGTGGATGAGGCGCAACTTCGCCATGTTGAACACTTTTCGAGATTCCTCACTGTTTAAGAGCAGATTTAAAAATGGTGCGGCCCATGACGAGTGCCAGTGAGCGTTTTTTCACGTTTTCTCTAAACCGCTCATCGAAATAGAGCAAACGATACACCGTTGGATAGATATCATCGAGGCGCATCTTTTTCATAGCTATTATTTTCTCTAATTCGTTACGGTTTAAGAGCAGTTTCAAATTTACTAAATCGCGGAATTCAGTTTTTAAAAAAAATCAAATTTTTGGTACTGTTTTCCCTCCAGTTTTCTAACCGTTTGTCGAAACAAGGCGTGTAATATATCATTGAAAAGCTATGGGAGAGGCGCAACTTTCATATGTTGAAATATTTTTGAGATTCCTTATGGTTTTAAGTTAATTTCGAAAATCGTGTGGCGAACGACGAGTGGCAGCAGCCGTTTTTCATGAAATTTTCAAAAACCACTGGTCGAAATGATTCAAATTATACGCCGTCGGAAAGATATCGATGAGGCGCAACTTTTGCATGTAGAACACTCTCACTAATTCATTATGGTTTAAGATAATTTTCCAAATTACCGAAATGTTGACACTCTCTTTTTCGGGACACCAAAATCGACGAGTGAACCGCATCGGACCGAAAACTGCACTGCTAAGGACTCGAAACCGCACCGCATCAGATGGGTAAGTGAACTGCATGAATTCTTTTATTTAGATGTAAATTTTCTCAGACAAGGAAGTGGACCGCACTTCACGCCGGGCGTAAGTGAACTGCAACACTATAGAGCAGTGAACCTCATTACTTTTTTTGTCGTTTCGGTAACATTTTTTATTTACACTTGCGAGATGAACAGCATTGGATGCCCGACCGCACTACTTGCATCAGACAGTCAAGTGAACTGCATGATTTCCTTTGTTAAACGGAAATTTTTCCACACGTTTTGCAACATGTTTGACAAGTACTCCCTCAATTTTTTTTACAAAACAAAATGTACTGCACTCGTGGGGTTGCCGAACTGCATTCGTTTTTCTCGACAAGTTTAATAACAAATTAAAATGCCACTTGGGCGTGGGGTTGTCGAACTACATGGCCACACTTTAGCGCACTACACGGGGGAGATAAGTGCACTACACAAATGATGCAAATAATAATGAAAATACACATTTAATATAAGTTTGCATGAGAAAACATCCACATAATATAAGATTGCATCCCTTTCTTTTATTTTGTCTCCATGTTACAATCATCCACACACAAAATACAACTCACTACACAGAGAAGTTGAAAGCAGCATATAATCATTGTGAGGAGTAGATTCCAGAGCTATCCATTTTCCACACTAGGGGAATCCTCTTTTTTCTGAATGTTTGTGCCAACCGCAAGCCGCTCGCCGGTGACCTGCAAGTCCACATGGAAGAAAGCTCTAGTGCACCGAACATTCCCATCCAAAAAGAAGAGTAAAGTGATATGATACGAATGAGAGTAGTGAAATGCAGCAAAAACACCAAACCGCATGCTGATGGTTTTGCTCCCGAAACCAATATACATGCTCGTCATAGCGTACTGCATAGGCCCGTGGGCAGAGCTTCACGCCGCTGTGGGGGATGAACCCACGCAGTGGACTGCGCAGGGGAGTGCCGACGTGCTGCGTGCCCGCACATAGTGGACTGCATGCGGCCCCGTAGGAGAGGACGATGAGGAGAACCAGGGAGGCAGCCCCACCGTGCCACCACCGTCGGAGAGTATGACGAGGACCATAGAGGTATCCCCGCAACGCCACCACTGTCGGAGAGGACGACGAGGACCAGAGAGGCAGCCCCTATAGGAAACGATGCCCCGCCGAACCGCATGCACTCACCGAACGCACCGCACGCCCTCGGTCACTCGAACTGCACGGCGGCGTTGTCCATGTGTTGCACCGCCACCGAGCTGCAGCATGAGCGCCACCGAACTGTAGAGAGCCCCCTCGCCCAGGAGCCACCGGAGGCAGGAGCGACATAGACCCATCAGCCATCATGTCCAGGATGGAGAGGAGGCAGGACAGGGAAGCTGCCCGACCACGGCGGCGCGGGTCGAGGCGAGACGCGATGGAGGCGGATCCCACCGGAGCCAGCACGGGGGAGAGGTCGTTGTGGCAGGGCAACCGCCATGGATGGGGAGGAGGTAGTAGCGCTGGCCGGCGCTGGTGGGAGGTGGTAGACCAGGGGGGGCCTGGATCCGGCAGGGGGGCATCGCGGGAGGGGGGCACTGCAAGGATATGACGGCGAGGTGTTTCCTAGAGCCGCCGGGGGCTTGGTCTGGCGTCGAGGCATCGCGGCTGGGCGGCCTGATCCGTTTTGGGCTCCTAGCTAGGATATGCCCCGGGGGCTTGCTCACAATGGCGCGCGGGAGAAAAGGTGGGGCGCGACGGGGTGCCACTCGGATCTGGTGCCCCTGCCGACCGCAGCGGGGGGTGGGGTGTGGGTGGAAGGTGGGCGGGCTGACGAAGGCCGTCGTGGGGATTAGGGGTGCGACTGTGTGTAGAGAAGGAGGACGTGGGGAGGGGTGGGTTAGTTTTCTTTCGTTCGGGCACTCGTGGTTAGATCGGCATCGGGAGGTGTTATCAGAATAAGGCTTAGGTGTTATTAGAATAAGACTCTAGAGTGTGTTATTAGAATAGACCTACCCTATATATATATATATATATATATACATAAACACTATTCTGATCATGGGATCAGAATAATATTCTGATCACAACCTGAACTGCCTGAGTAACGCGCCTGAACTTCCCTCTGTACAAACCCGAACTTCGGGCTATCTTCGCAGCCGTGGCTTCCCCCGCGAATTATTCCGGTCCGTAGTGTTGTGTGGGATGTGACTGTAATCCAGATACTCATACCTGCATCTAAATGCTCGTTTCGATTCGTAATTTTGCATTTTGGCGGATTCACTCTCGGGGCGGATGAACTCGTGTCTATTTATAAGTTTAATGCATTCAGTGGATGTTCTGGAACCTCTAACGTGATGGTAATTTTGTTTAAGTACGAGTTTCATGGGCAATTTGTCGTTAATTTCAACGGATTTGATTTGAGGCTCTGTGTTCTTCGTCCGCTGGAGTGGTTCCACCGCTTTTGTAGATTTGTTATTTTTATTCGAGTATAGAGGGCGGATTTGATTGCAGTAGTGAGATTGGACCGTTCATGCGTTGTAAATTCCATCGGGAAGGCGAATACACCGCTGAAATCGGGCGATTGGATCTCGTGTCCGCCCATGCTGGTTTTCGGTTCTTCAATGGGACTGCTTGGTTGATTTATCGTTTTGATGTCAGGGCGCAATAGGATATCGTTCGAGGTCGCGGCCTGAGAAGGTGTAGTCACCCAAGTGATTAAATCTGAAAAGCAAATTCGATAATGTATTTTTTTTCAGTGATTCTACTGTCTGTGTTACAGAGTTGGACTTCTACACCTTTTGTGCTTGAACTTCCCTCGTTTTAATGCATGTTTTTTGGTTGATGCTGCAATACGATCTGTTCGGTTGGTGTTGTTATAAAAATTTTGTGTACGTTTTTTTTTGTTTTTCAGAGTACTCATATACGTAAATGTGGAGGTGGTCCCCAGATACACAAATCATCCTTTTTATATTTATTCTATCTTTGGGGCTAGTTTTTTTGGATCATCCACGTTCTGTGGTAGTAATTGGACTTCTATGCTACCAGTGATTGAACTTCCTGATTTCCACATTGCAAGGTGGTGCAACATTGCGCTCTATTTTTTGTATTTTTTGTAATTTTCAATTTTCTAATTTGGGTTTTAGTTTGTTCCGTGGAAACTATGGGAATATTCCCAAATACGCATGCATACCTTACTTATTTTTTTGTAACACGTTTGCATACTTCAAATAGTGGTAGAACTTCAGTTTGTGTTTAACGTGAACTTACAAGATTTTTGCTTCTGTGTAATTTGTCTTTTGTACATGTTCATTTGATGTTTTTTCCAAACATCAAACTTCTGTGTCTTGACAACTTGAACTTACCTTTATTTAGAACATTTTATTAGTTAACTTACGCCTTGTGTTGAGGATATAACCTGTGAGGGTAAACCGCCCAGGAGGGCCCGGTTCACCTTAAGCTATACTAAAGCCCAAGGAAGTCCAAAAGATGGCGCTTTACGGATGAAGCTTAGAGGCCCAGAGCCCGCAGGCATTTTAGGGCCCATGAAGGTAAACCGCCATGATTGTATAAACTTGCATTGTAAGATAAGAAAGAAGAGACCGAGGCGGACACTTGTATGAGCCAGCCTCGGTACTCTGTAGACCGGCCGGGGTCCTCCTGAGTATATAAAGCGGTGACCCGGCGGCGGTTCAGGGAAAGAGAACAACAACTCGAAGCCAGACAAAGAGGATCTGCTCCCTGGCCTTCGAAACCCCAGCAATACCAATCACAACTAGACGTAGGCTTTTACCTTCATCGAAGGGGCCGAACTAGTATAAAACTCTCATGTCCCCTTGTCCGGTTTAACCCCTTCAAGCTAACCCGTAGCGATGGCTCCACGACTAAGTCCTTTCATGAGGACATCTGCCGTGACAATTCCACGACAGTTGGCGCCCACCGTGGGGCAATCGCACAATGGTTTCGAGTTCTTGAAGGGCAGCCTTGATGAACTCAAGGGATACGCCGTGGGCCGGATGACGAAGAGTCGCCCTGGAAAGCTCTACATCGACAACACAGGATGGGGTCCCGAGGCCGATTCAATCGAATACGGGTACCGGGTCCCCTTTGGTGGGATTCACATCTTCATTAGCAAGATCGGCGAACCGGCCCCCGAGCCGGACACCTACACCGACATCATCGAGACGGCTCGGCGTGCAAGTTCTTCACTGGTTCAGCCTGAGGCAAGGCATGTTTTCGTAGGTGTCATCCATGGTTCGGGGTACGAGGAGGAACCGATCTCCGATGGAGAAACCGTAGTCCGCAGCGGTGACGAGTCTTTCGGAGAAACTCAATCGCTTTACCAATTGCACGACGGCCGGATTGAGGAAGGATCCGAGGGCAACAGTATTCCGGATTCCGCCGGTCTGCCAAACCGGGCCGCCATCTTCATGGCCGGCACACGACCGGCGCCTCATTCATCTACCGCCGCAGCAGTGCTCTCCGGTTCAATGACGACCATGCCAGCAGGGGCAGGAAGCTCGGCGCCGCCTCCGGCCCAAGTCTTGTCTGATTTGTTCGACGCTCTAGCGACACTAATGTCCGCGGAGGCAGACGCAGCAGCCAGGGATCAGCATGATGCGGAGATTCTAAAAGTGAAAGATCTGATAGCCCAGGCTAAAGCGGACCTGGCCCTAGAGAACGCCAGGATGGCCATAGAGCGGGCCGAGTTGGAAGCACAGGCTTATCGGATTAGACTGGATCAGAATGCCTCGGAAGAGGTCATGAGAAGAAGGTACCGATCACGTCTCTCGTCGGTTTATGAGCCGCAGAATCTTTTCAACACGCCAGGTGTAGGAGCTGGTAACCAGCCCACGCCAAACCGGGCGGGGGCACCAGAAGCAGGAGCATCGGTTCAACCACGCGCAACAGACCTGCCTCGCCAGAACAACGTTGTAACATCAACGCCGCCCAGGCATTATTCCAACCCGTTGGATAATATTGTGGCCGTCACTTCACACCTAGAGGCCCTCCCAACCAACGGTGAATCACCAGTTGCAGTGGAAGCATGCCGGGCCAGGGATCTCCTTCAGACAGCACTGAATCAACAGCAAGCGCATTCACACAGCCGTGAGAGGATTCATTCCACTCCCTGTCCAAGCCGGAGTTACAGCAGACACGTGGAAGATGAACCGGCCATGTCCAGTAGCGCATGCCACCAAAATTCGCCGTGGGAGAACAACCCGGGCGGGGGAGGTGCTAAAGCGCAGGATGTTGTGGACCACAGTCGCGCACGATGAGAGGCCGAGTTGATAGCTCAACACGAAGCACAACAACATACTCCGGTTGACCCCACTGCCTCCGTGGAGCCAGGGGTAATGTTCAGTTCCCTGGGGGTACCATGTTTAACTTCCGCATTGCGTAATGTGTGATTGCCCAAGGATTTCAAGGGACCTCGTAAGGTACCAAATTACACCGCCGATTTGCAGCCAGAGGCGTGGGTGGAGAGCTATGAGATGGCAATGGAGATGTTAGATGTGGATGAGGCGGTATGTGCTAAATATTTCACCATGACGCTGGAAGGAACAGCTCGCACTTGGTTGAAGAGCTTGCCAACCAACTCTATCGATTCATGGGCCGAATTAAAGCGCGGTTTATCCAGAACTTCAAGGATATGTGCAAGCAGCCGATGTCAATTGTAGATCTGGTCGCTTGTGTCCAAGAGGAAGGGGAGTCCACGACCCATTGGGTTAAACGGGTCTCGATGATTTTGCATTCATCATATCGTATTAATGCAGACACCGCGGTATTAACATTAGAGGGCAATTGTCATTTCAAGTCGTTGAAACAGAAGTTGGGAAGGCTCAAACGTCATTGCAACGACATGTCAACACTCCTGGCTGCTTTAGTTAAGTATGCCTATTCAGATAATACCAAGGATCCGGATTCAGAGGAGGACAAACCGGAGAAGGGAAAGAAGAACGGCGGTGCAAAAGGGCAGCACCACAACCAAGGGGGCCATGGGAATAATAGTAAGCGTATAGCAGATAATTCAGATTTGGTGGCTAACACAAATATGCAGCGTCGCAAAGGTAAACCGCCCCAGCGCGGTGGAGGGATGAATCTGGAGCGTTTGTTAAACCAGCCCTGCCCGAAGCATGGAACCAAGGAGGCCCCTTCCACACATCTTTGGAAGGATTGTCACATAATGAGGGAGTTCAAAAATTCTGATTTATACCGGTATGATTAGGATCCACCGGGCGGTTCAGGCCCAGGTTTCCATGGGGGCGGCGGTTCAAGCTCTGGATTTCAGAACAACCAGGGCCATCAGAACAACCATGGTAATAACCAGCAGAATAACTAAGGGAATCAGCAACAGTCAGGTTACCAGAGTCACCCCAAACAGTTGAACAGCGGACAGTATCATGTGTTCACTACTAGCCTGTGCAAGCGGGATCAGAAATTTCACAAGAGGGCAGTCAATATTGTTGAACCGGCCGTACCACATTATCTACGATGGTCGGGGCAACCCATTGTGTGGAGCAAAGAGGATCACCCGCCCCAGGTTCACAATCCGGGTCAACTAGCTTTGGTGGTAGCCCCTCAGGTGGGGGGCTATAAGTTTACCAAGGTTCTGATGGATGGAGGGAGCAGTATCAACATCCTGTACTATGAGACTTTCCGTCGCATGGGATTGATAGATAAGAGTCTTAAACTGTCAAACACTATTTTTCATGGTGTAGTACCAGGTAAATCGGCATACCCTGTGGGAAAGATCGCTTTGGAAGTCGTGTTTGGAGATGAGCTTGATTCTAGGTCTGAGACATTGACCTTTGAGGTGGTGAAAATCCAGAGTCCATATCACGCGCTATTTGGACGGCCGGCTTATGCGAAGTTCATGGCGAGACCCTGTTATGGTTATCTACAGCTCAAAATGCCGGGTTATAAGGGGACGATCATAGTACATGGGATTCGAAAGATTGCCTTGGATTGCGAGGAAGGTGAAGCGGCCTATGCTGAATCGGTTTGTGCAATAGAGGAGCTAAAATTCTATAAAGACAATGTTGATCCGGCGGACATGACCCCTCTGAAGAAACCTACGACTGAGCATGACCCGACCCTAACATTCAAACCGGCTAATAATACTAAACTCGTTGACTTCGTCCCTGGCGATTCATCCAAGCAGTTTAGTATCAGTGCAAATCCGGATTTGAAATAGGAAAGCGCGCTCATCAAGTTCATCCGTGAGAACCGGGACATCTTTGCATGGAAACCTTCTGATATGCCAGGTGTACCGAGGGAACTCGCTGAGCACACTCTAAATATTGATCCTAAGTTTAAACCGGTCAAGCAGTACCTTCGCCGTTTTAACGAAGAAAGACGCAAGGCCATCGGCGAAGAGGTAGCCCGGCTATTGGCATCTGGGTTTATTGTCGAAGTGTTTCATCCCGAATGGTTGGCTAATCCGGTGCTTGTTCTTAAGAAAAATGGCACTTGGCGTATGTGTGTGGACTACACTGATTTGAATAAAGCTTGCCTGGCAGATCCTTTTGCTCTCTCGCTTATTGATCAGATCATTGATGCAACTGTGGGTTGTGAGCGCCTGTGTTTCCTGGATGCTTATTCAGGTTATCATCAGATTAAAATGGCAGTTAAGGACCAGGAGAAGACAGCCTTCATCACCCCCTTTGGAGCCTTCTGCAATGTTTCTATGCCCTTTGGGCTCAAGAGTGCCCAAGCAACCTACCAGCGTTGTGTGCAAAATTGTCTTCACAAGCAGATCGGGCGTAATGCTCATGCTTATGTGGATGATATTGTGGTGAAGTCCAGGAAGCAGGAAACCCTGATAAATGATCTCAAGGAAACGTTCGACAACCTTCGGGTTTATAAAATGATGCTCAACTCGGACAAATGCGTTTTTGGTGTTCCAGCAGGCAAACTCTTGGGTTTTCTTGTGTCTAATAGAGGTATTGAGGCAAATCCGGAAAAGATCAAAGCAATCACATCCTTGGCTAAAACGGCGTGTATCATTGATGTTCAGCGTCTGGCGGGCCGGATTGCAGCCCTCAGCCGATTTATCAGCCGTCTGGGAGAGAAGCGATTCCCCTGTATCAGATGTTGAAGAAAACAGATAGATTCGTCTGGAGTGACGCTGCCAATGCGGCATTCGAGGAATTGAAGCGGCAGCTAGCTGAACTTCCAGTCCTCGCTGCTCCAGTTGATAATGAACCTCTATTGTTGTACGTGGCTGCCAATGCCCGAGCGGTCAGTGTGGCGATTGTGGTTGAGCATAAGGAGGCCAGAAAAGAATATCCGGTTCAACAACCAGTTTATTATATCAGTGAAGTACTGATCGAATCAAAGCAAAGATATCCGCATTGGCAGAAGCTAGTGTATGGAGTTTTTATGGCATGTAGGAAACTCAAGCAATATTTTCAAGGCCATCCTATTATAGTGGTTAGTTCTGCTCCCTTGGGCGATATAATCCAGAATAGAGAGGCAACTGGCCGGGTTGCGAAGTGGGCGATCGAGCTTGGTCCCCATGGTTTGAAGTATACACCCCGAACAGCCATCAAATCTCAGGCGCTTGTGGACTTCATCAATGATTGGACCGAGTTACAGGCACCAGAAGACAAACCGGACAATACATACTAGACCATTCACTTTGATGGATCCAGGCAGCTGGAAGGCTCGGGGGCTGGAGTTGTCCTCACTTCCCCTCGAGGAGATAAGATTTGTTATGTTCTCCGCTTAATGTTTCCTTGTACTAACAATGCAGCGGAGTACGAGGCCTTGCTCCACAGCCTTCATGTAGCTAAGGAAATGAACTTAAGCCGGGTTCGATGCTTTGGAGATTCTGATCTGGTGGCTCAGCAAGTTTCTGGTACTTGGGATTCTAAGGACCCGCTCATGGCGGCTTATAGGCGCGAGGTGGATATTGTGGTAGGTCACTTTAAGGGTTATCAGGTGGAGCACATCGACCGGCGCAAGAATGAAGCAGCAGATGCTCTAAGCCGGCTGGGATCTCAGCGTAAGCCGGTACCACCTAATACCTTTCTAGATATCTTGCATAACCCATCTGTAAAGTTGCCTACAGAGGAGGATTTAGCTGTTCCTGATCCAGAGGCCCAGTTGGTAGCCGTTTTGCATGCCACTCCAGATTGGACGGTTCCATATTTGGCGTATTAGAACCGGGGCGAATTACCAGAAGACAAGCTTTTTGCCAGGCAGATAGTCCGGCGGTCCAAGTCTATGGTTGTTCACAATGGTGAGTTGCACCGTTCTAGCGTTTCACGCGTATTCCAACATTGTGTTTCTCCTGAAGAAGGACAAGAGATTCTACGGGAAATCCATGAAGGGGATTGCGGTCACCATGCCGGCTCAAAGTCCTTGGTTGCCAAGGCTTTCTGACACGGGTTCTACTGGTTGACAGCTCATTCTGATGCTGAAGACTTGGTAAAGCGGTGTGACGCTTGTCAGAAATTTTCACGTCGAGCTCATGTTCCTGCTCAAGAGTTACGCATGATCCCCATCACTTGGCCGTTTGCTACTTGGGGGCTTGATATGGTTGGACCCTTTAAGCGTTCTAAGGACAAGAAGACCCACCTGTTGGTGGCGGTTGACAAGTTCACCAAATGGGTTGAAGCGGAGCCCGTCAGTAAATGTGATGCAGCCACAGCGGTTCAATTTCTCAAAAAGATTATTTTCCGTTTCGGCTTTCCACATAGCATCATCACAGATAATGGTACGAACCTTTCTAAAGGTGAGATGGAGGAGTTCTACCAACGAGAGCACATCCGGCTTGATGTAGCATCCGTGGCTCACCCTAGTCTAATGGTCAAGCGGAGAGGGTGAATCAAGAAATTCTGAAGGGTATCAAGCCTCGGCTCATGGTCCCTTTGAAGCGGACGCCGGGTTGTTGGGTGGAAGAATTACCATCTATGTTATGGAGCATAAATACCACACCAAACCGATCTACTGGATATAGACCCTTTTTACTGGTCTATGGGGCTGAGGCTATCCTCCCAAGTGATATTCGTCACGACTCGCCCCGGGTCGCGAATTATGTTGAAGTGGACAACGAGCAAGCACGCCAAGACGCGCTGGACCTGTTAGATGAGAAACGAGACATGGCTTTGGCTCGGTCGGCGGCTTATCAACAAGACCTGCGGCGTTATCACAGCCGCCGGGTTAAGACAAGAAACTTTCAAGAAGGCGATTTGGTACTTCGGCTCATTCAAGACCAGAGTGATACGCACAAGTTATCCCCACCTTGGGAAGGGCCCTTTGTGGTCAGCAAAAATCTGTACAACGGATCATACTACCTCATTGACGCTCGAGAAGACTCACGTAGCTCTGAGGAGGAGACCCGGCGGCCATGGAACATAGCTCTCCTACGGCCTTATTACACTTGAAGCCACAGACTTTTCGTATGTACATATTTCAACAATGTATATATTATGATCAATATAATAAACCGGCATCCTTGCTATCAAGCAGGATCTCCGTCGTTTTTTCTTCAAATATCTGTTAACTTGCGGGCTTCAGCTAATAATGCAAAGTACTACCTGTTAGCCCGGCTACCATGCCACCATCTAGCTGGGGAGCTTCACACCCACGGGGCCAAAGAGAGTTTGTTACACACCACAACTCAAACATAGGCACCCGGCGAGCACAGCTCAGAAATATATCACATGGGGGCTTCTGCTTGCAAAGCGGAGTCTTGTCCATTAATCCGGCTATCACGCCACGACAAAGCTTGGGAGCTTCACACCCAAGGGGCCAAAGAGAGTCTTGTTGCTATGCACAACTCAAACATAGGCACCCATTGAGCACAGCTCACAATGTTACTTGGGGGCTCTTTGTGTCAAATACCAAAGAGTTTGAAAGGACCCTTGTAGCTGGGTATCGACCCACGGCTTGGAAGCCTAGTGTATTCACCTAAAACCCCGGGTTAACCTGCCTTCATCAAGTAAGCCACTCCTATCCAAGTAATCCTGGCACGACCCGTCGAACGTTTGACAGTTACTCTCATTGAGACCCTGAACTTGTCAAAGTTAAAATGATGATTGGTTAGTTGGAGGGCCATCTTAAAAGGCTTTGTCAAAATGGTTGAACTCAGTGGCCTGGCAGCCCATGAAAAGCCTCGATTTGGGCCTGGCAGCCCTTGAAAAGCCTCGACTACGGTTTTTTGTTTGCTTTTTTGCCAAGTTTTTTGTTTTTCGTAAGGTCTACATTAAACTGGAGTTTTTTTAACACGGCATGGCTTACGGATCTTTTGTTAAAGTATACAATTAAAGGTAATCCGGCATCCTTCAAAACCGGTCTGGCTTTGACACTTTGTCTCCAGCAATTGGCCGGTGTTCATCACAACCCGGTTCTATATCCTGTATATATACCAACATGGGATGGTGGAAGTTGGGTTTTCACCCTTCTTAAAATCACAATTGGTAAACCAACATCAATGTTTTATATCACAGGTATGATTTATTATTGCTGCAACCATAGTTGCTTACCAAGTTGTGTTGGATATTTTGACCCGTCCGGTGGTAAACCGCCTGGATAGATTTTCCTTATGCAGGCACAGGGATTGCATAATATTATAAAAATACATAAGCCAGTACTGAAATTATCATGACAAATCAACACAAAGTGTATCCTAGTGCACGAGGGCAACGGATCAAACTATTTTCACTACCTTATTACAAAGCGCTTGAAGGCCCAAAATATGGTGTTTCCAGCAGAACAAGGTTTATGGAGTATCACTTTGATTGCCGGATCAAGTTTCATTACCATGTTGATGCGAAGTTGATGGGTCATCTGGCGTCGTCTCAGCGTCCTCCTCCCCACCTAGCGGCTGGAAGTTTGTAGTGGTCCAGTCAATCCGGGTTAAGGCCTGAAAGATAGCTTCTTCACTGATAAGTTTTGATGGATCAATGTCAGGGGCATAAGTGTGCTTACGGATTCCTGGAATAAGATTTTGCGCCTCCGGAATGACAGGGTTAATCCGTTTGTTGTTGGCATCATAATAAGACCGGTGAACCGTCAAGTTAGCATCTTCTGCCAGCTGACTCGCCAGAGGACGCATTTCCCTTGTCACTCTTTTAAGGGCTGCATCATCAAAATCTGCCCCGTTTTCCTGTGTGCTTGGAAAGCCTTTGGCAAAGTCAACCGGATCCAAGTCAGCTATCCATGCTTTGGCTCGGGTAAGTGCCAACAAAGCGCCGGCCCTGGCAGCAGATCGCTTCACCTCTTCTAGCTGTGCTGGTACCATGGATAGCCTTGCCAGAGTGTCCTTGATCAGTGTTTGGGCCAGATTGTCATAGGATGCTGCGCAGATAACCCGTTGAGCACCGGTGTATAGTTGTTCAAGAAGAGTATATGCTGCTTTCAGCTTCATCCGTACATCTGAGCCTAGATGAGTAATGCGGCTACCTGCAACGGTTTAAGAATTTCATATTTCAACCGGCACCTTACAAGATGGATATTTTAGATACCTTGCTGGGAGTACTTACCAAATACTGCGGAGGTCATGGCGTTCACTTGACGCTTCAACCCAGAAAGTTCTTCTACCACCGGTTTAAGAGCAGATTCGACATCTTCAGCCCGTTTCAGCAATGTGCCCTTCTCAGTGTCCCAATTGGCACGTTGCATCTTGAATTCTTCCTTCAGTCGTTCTATGGAAGTTAAAGCGGCTCGAAGTTCATCTTTGGCTTTAGTCGATTCTTCTTGATGAGATTTGATACTCTCTTGAAGATCAGCGATCTGCGTCCGTTGATGGTTTATGTCAGCCTGCCAACATCAGAGGAGCACATCAATATTTTATCAAAGTCCCACGGGTTCATACAAGTTTCAATCCTGGCACTTGGGGGCTAATGTGGATTACTTCTTTCTTACTGCTTATTCAAAGTCCCAAGGATTCAGACAAGTTTCAATCCTGGCACTTGGGGGCTAATGCGGATTACTTCTTTCTTACTGCTTATTCAAAGTCCCAAGGATTCATACAAGTTTCAATCTTGGCACTTGGGGGCTAATGTGTATTTGTTCAAACTACTTAAAAGTCAACAATGTGCAGTTTGGAAATTCAAAGTCCTGGTTTGTTTTTACAAGCTAAACCGACCCTTGGGGGCTACAGGATACAAGGCAGTGAAAATACAAAGATAAGGAGGAAAATGTTTACCTCATAACGTTCCTTCATCAGATTTACCAAGTCAGCCTCATTGTCTCGGCTTGTATAAAGCCTTCTCCAGTTCAACTTCACCAGTAGGGGCACTGGTCTTGGCCTTCTTACTCAAAAAAGCTTTAGCACTAATATTAAAACAAGGATTAGCATGATTAACTGAGTTATGAAAGAGAAGGGATGACTGCATGCTTACCCAGGGACGGTTTTTAGTGGAGGCAGCTGAGTGGTTGATGAACCGCCAGACGAATTAGAAGATGCCTGATAAATTGAATCAGTTGAATTGAGAGGGCATTGGAAGAAACCTTTCATAAGATAACGTTTTTCAGGAGAACAAGCAACCTCTGGACGACGTTTCCGGTTTGGGGTATGAGGTAAACCGGAAGAAGTGACATGTTGACCACTATGCCCGGTTGTGCGACGCCCTTCGGTTTGCTGTGTCTTCAAAGAAAGTTTTCGATCCAAATGAGCAACAGGGTGAGAGCATTTCACTTTCCGAACTGCACGGCGAAATCGTTGAACCGGCACAAGTTCTGAGTCAGAAAGACAAATTACCTCAACATGATCTGCATGGCTGGCTTCCGCATCATCCTGGGAGTAATCATTATCAGTAAAATATATGGATAGAAGTCAAGGGAGTCAAACTTTACCTCTTCAGCCGAGTCATCGACATCTTCTAGCGGTTCCGAAGACTCAGCAGTTTTCTTTTTGGCAGCTCTCTTGATGACCTTGGTCTTACCACGAGGAGCCTTAGCTACTTTGTCTTGAGTTTTCCTTTTCCAAAAGGAGCTACTGGCCTATGGGATTGCACAAAAGGATTATTATAGAAGTGTCAAAGCAGAGAAGGATCAGGAAAGGTACAAGGTTAAAATCTTTACCACTGGCGGTTTGTTGGAGGCGTAAAAAGGACGCAGACCAATTTGAGTGCATATGGTGAGTGGTTCGTCAAGTATTTTCTTTACACTTTCACTACCTTCATCGTCCGTCAGTTCTATTTCATTAAACTGTTGTGGATCATTGGTGTTGCCGGTATATTCAAACATCAATCCGGGCCGGCGGCTTAAAAGGAGAATACACCATGAAATCCAGCAACGGACGAGGTCAACACCAGTTAAACCGTTGGCAAGGAGAGCCCGGAGTTAGGCGAGTTGAGATGCATAAGCTTGTCAGTCTTTGGCAGGCAATCTCTGAGGTAAAGGTGTTGGGGAACATAGTAATTTCAAAAAAATTCCTACGCACACGCAAGATCATGATGATGCATAGCAACGAGAGGGGAGAGTGTTGTCTACGTACCCTCACAGACCGTTCGCGGAAGCGTTATATCAACGCGGTTGATGTAGTCATACGTCTTCACGTCCGACCGATCCAAGTACCGGAAGCACGGCACCTCCGAGTTCTGCACACGTTCGGCTCGGTGACGTCCTTGCCTTGTCGATCCAGTAAGAGAGGCGAAGTAGTAGATGAGTTCCGGCAGCACGACGGCGTGGTGACGGTGTTGGTGAAGAACAATCTCCGCACGGCTTCGCCTAAGCACTATGAAAACTATGACGGAGGATAAACTAGAGAGGACGGGGTTGCCGGCACACGGCTTGGTGTTTCCTGATGTGTCTTTGGTGCTAGCCCTACCCCTCTATTTATATGTTGAGCCCTGGGGTCGAAACTTGGGGTAAAAGCCTCCACAAAGTCGGTTTCATCCGAAAGGCAAGAGTCCTTCTCGGTCTCCAGGGCCAGACGCCAGGGTTCCCGGCGTCTGGACCCAGACGCCAGGGACCCTAGCATCTGGCCCCTGGACTCCGCAAAACTTCCTTTTGCGCTTTCCAAAAACCTTGTGGGCTTTCCCCTTTGGCCCAAATAAAGTGTTTTCGTACCCAAACATTTCGGGAAACATCCAAAACCTCTTCCGGTGATTTCCGGAACCCTTCGAGTGACCAAACACTATTATCCCATATATCAAACTTTGTCTCCGGACCATTCCGGAGTTCCTCCTCATGTCCGTGATCTCATCCCGGACTCCGAACAACATTCGGTCACCAACATACATAACTCACATAGTACTATATCGTCAATGAACGTTAAGTGTCCGGACCCTACGGGTTCGAGAACTATGTAGACATGACCGAGACACCTCTCTGGTTGATAACCAATAGCGGGACCTGGATGCCCATATTGGCTCCTACATATTCTACGAAGATCTTTATCAGTCAGACCGCATAACAACATACGTTGTTCCCTTTGTCATCGGTATGTTACTTGCCCGAGATTCGATCGTCAGTATCTCAATACCTAGTTCAATCTCATTACCGACAAGTCTCTTTACTCGTTCCGTAATACATCATCTTGCAACTAACTCATTAGTTGCAATGCTTGCAAGGCTTATGTGATGTGCATTACCGAGAGGGCCCAGAGATACCTCTCCGACAATCAGAGTGACAAATCCTAATCTCGAAATACGCCAACCCAACATTCACCTTTGGAGACACCTGTAGAGCTCCCTTATAATCACCCAGTTACATTGTGACATTTGGTAGCACACAAAGTGTTCCTCCGGTAAACGGGAGTTGCATAATCTCATAGTCATAGCAACATGTATAAGTCATGAAGAAAGCAATAGCAACATACTAAACGATCGAGTGCTAAGCTAACGGAATGGGTCAAGTCAATCACATCATTCTCCTAATGATGTGATCCCGTTAATCAAATAACAACTCTTTGTCTATGGTTAGGAAACATAACCATCTTTGATTAATGAGCTAGTCAAGTAGCGGCATACTAGTGACATTTGGTTTGTCTATGTATTCACACAAGTATTATGTTTCCAGATAATACAATTCTAGCATGAATAATAAACATTTATCATGATATAAGGAAATAAAATAGTAACATTATTATTGTCTCTAGGGCATATTTCCTTCAGTCTCCCACTTGCACTAGAGTCAATAATCTAGATTACACAGTAATGATCCTAACACCCATGGAGCTTTGGTGCTGATCATGTTTTGCTCGTGGAAGAGGCTTAGTCAACTGGTCTGCTACATTCAGATCCGTATGTATATTGCAAATCTCTATGTCTCCCACCTGGACTAGATCCCGGATGGAATTTAAGCGTCTCTTGATGTGCTTGGTTCTCTTGTGAAATCTGGATTCCTTTGCCAAGGCAATTGCACCAGTATTGTCACAAAAGATTTTCATTGGACCCGATGCACTAGGTATGACACCTAGATCGGATATGAACTCCTTCATCTAGACTCCTTCGTTTGCTTCTTCCGAAGCAGCTATGTACTCCGCTTCACGTGTAGATCCCGCCACAACGCTTTGTTTAGAACTGCACCAACTGACAGCTCCACCGTTTAATGTAAACACGTATCCAGTTTGCGATTTAGAATCGTCCGGATCAGTATCAAAGCTTGCATCAACATAACCATTTACGATGAGCTCTTTGTCACCTCCATATATGAGAAACATATCCTTAGTCCTTTTCAGGTATTTCAGGATGTTCTTGACCACTATCCAGTGATCCACTCCTGGATTACTTTGGTACCTTCCTATTAGACTTATAGCAAGACATACATCAGGTCTGGTACACAGCATTGCATACATGATAGAGCCTATGGCTGAAGCATAGGGAACATCTTTCATTTTCTCTCTATCTTCTGCATTGGTCGGACTTTGAGTCTTACTCAATTTCACACCTTGTAACACAGGCAAGAATCCTTTCTTTGCTTGATCCATTTTGAACTTTTTCAAAACTTTGTCGAGGTATGTGCTTTGTGAAAGTCCAATTAAGCGTCTTGGTCTATCTTTATAGATCTTGATGCCCAATAGGTAGGCAGCTTCACCGAGGTCTTTCATAGAAAAACTTTTATTCAAGTATCCTTTTATGCTATCCAGAAATTCTATATCATTTCCGATTAGTAATATGTCATCTACATATAATATCAGAAATGCTACAGAGCTCCCACTCACTTTCTTGTAAATACAGGCTTCTCCAAAAGTCTATATAAAACCAAATGCTTTGATCACACTATCAAAGCGTTTATTCCAACTCCGAGAGGCTTACACCAGTCCATAAATGGATCACTGGAGCTTGCACACTTTGTTAGCTCCCTTTGGATCGACAAAACCTTCCGGCTGCATCATATACAACTCTTCTTGCAGAAATCCATTTAGGAATGCAGTTTTGACATCCATTTGCCAAATTTCATAATCATAAAATGCGGCAATTGCTAACATGATTCGGACAGACTTAAGCATCGCTACGGGTGAGAAGGTCTCGTCGTAGTCAATACCTTGAACTTGCCAAAAATGTTTTGCGACAAGTCGAGCTTTGTAGACAGTAACATTACCATCAGCGGCAGTCTTCTTCTTGAAGATCCATTTATTTTCAATTGCTTGCCGATCATTGGGCAAGTCAACCAAAGTCCATACTTTGTTCTCATGCATGGATCCCATCTCAGATTTCATGGCTTCAAACCATTTTGCGGAATCTAGGCTCACCATCGCTTCTTCATAGTTCGTAGGTTCATCATGATCTAGTAGCATGACTTCCAGAACAGGATTACCGTACCACTCTGGCGCGGATCTTACTCTGGTTGATCTACGAGGTTCAGTAGTATCTTGTTCTGAAGTTTCATGATCATTATCATTAGCTTCCTCACTAATTGGTGTAGGTGTCACAGAAACATGTTTCTGTGATGTACTACCTTCCAATAAAGGAGCGGGTACAGTTACCTTGTCAAGTTCTACTTTCCTCCCACTCACTTCTTTCGAGAGAAACTCCTTCTCCAGAAAGTTTCTGAATTTAGCAACAAAAGTCTTGCCTTCGGATCTGTGATAGAAGGTGTATCCAATAGTTTCCTTTGGATATCCTATGAAGACACATTTCTCCGATTTGGGTTTGAGCTTATCAGGTTGAAGCTTTTTCACATAAGCATCGCAGCCCCAAACTTTCAGAAATGACAACTTTGGTTTCTTGCCAAACCACAGTTCATAAGGTGTCGTCTCAATGGATTTTGATGGTGCCCTATTTAACGTGAATGCGACCGTCTCTAGAGCATATCCCCAAAACGATAGCGGTAAATCAGTAAGAGACATCATAGATCGCACCATATCAAGTAAAGTACGATTACGACGTTCGGACACACCATTACGCTGTGGTGTTCCGGGTGGCGTGAGTTGCGAAACTATTCCACATTGTTTCAAATGTACACCAAACTCGTAACTCAAATATTCTCCTCCACGATCAGATCATAGGAATTTTATTTTCTTGTTATGATGATTTTCAACTTCACTCTGAAATTCTTTGAACTTTTCAAACGTTTCAGACTTATGTTTCATTAAGTAGATATACCCATATCTGCTTAAGTCATCTGTGAAGGTAAGAAAATAATGATATCCGCCACAAGCCTCAACATTCATCGGACCACATACATCTGTATGTATGATTTCCAACAAATCTGTTGCTCTCTCCATAGTACTGGAGAACGGTGTTTTTGTCATCTTACCCATAAAGCACGGTTCGCAAGTACCAAGTGATTCATAATCAAGTGGTTCCAAAAGCCAATCAGTATGGAGTTTCTTCATGCGCTTTACACCGATATGACCCAAACGGCAGTGCCACAAATAAGTTGCACTATCATTATCAACTCTGCATCTTTTGGCTTCAACATTATGAATATGTGTGTCAGTACTATCGAGATTTAATAAGAATAGACCACTCATTAAGGGTGCATGACCATAAAAGATATTACTCATATAAATAGAACAACCATTATTCTCTGATTTAAATGAATAACCATCTCGCATCGAACAAGATCCAGATATAATTTTCATGCTTAACACTGGCACCAAATAACAATTATTTAGGTCTAATACTAATCCCGAAGGTAGATGTAGAGGTAGCATGCCGACTGCGATCACATCGACTTTGGAACCATTTCCCACGCGCATCGTCACCTCGTCCTTAGCCAATCTTCGCTTAATCCGTAGTCCCTGTTTCGAGTTGCAAATATTAGCAATAGAACCAGTATCAAATACCCAGGTGCTACTGCGAGCATTAGTAAGGTACACATCAATAACATGTATATCACCTATACCTTTGTTCACGTAGCCATCCTTCTTATCCGCCAAATACTTGGGGCAGTTCCGCTTCCAGTGACCAGTCTGCTTGCAGTAGAAGCACTCAGTTTCAGGCTTAGGTCCAGGTTTGGGTTTCTTCTCTTGAGTACCAACTTGCTTGTTGTTCTTTTTGAAGTTCCCCTTCTTCTTCCCTTTGCCCTTTTTCATGAAACTAGTGGTCTTGTTGACCATCAACACTTGATGCTCCTTCTTGATTTCTACCTCCGCAGCTTTGAGCATTACAAAGAGCTCGGGAATAGTCTTATTCATCCCTTGCATATTATAGTTCATCACGAAGCTCTTGTAGCTTGGTGGTAGTGATTGGAGAATTCTCTCAATGACGCAATCATCTAGAAGATTAACTCCCAATTAAATCAAGTGATTATTATACCCAGACATTTTGAGTATATGCTCACTGACAGAACTGTTCTCCTCCATCTTGCAGCTATAGAACTTATTGGAGACTTCATATCCATCAATCCTGGCATTTGCTTGAAATATTAACTTCAACTCCTGGAATATCTCATATGCTCCATGACATTCAAAACGTCGTTGAAGTCCCGATTCTAAGCCGTAAAGCATGGCACACTGAACTATCGAGTAGTCATCAACTTTGCTCTGCCAGACGTTCATAACATCTGGTGTTGCTCCAGCAGCAGGCCTGGCACCCAGCGGTGCTTCCAGGACGTAATTCTTCTGTGCAGCAATGAGGATGATCCTCAAGTTACAGACCCAGTCCGTGTAATTGCTACCATCATCTTTCAACTTTGCTTTCTCAAGGAACGCATTAAAATTTAACGGAACAACAACACGGGCCATCTATCTACAATCAAACATAAACACGCAAGATACTATCAGGTACTAAGTTCATGATAAATTTAGGTTCAATTAATCATATTACTAAAGAACTCCCACTTAGATAGACATCCCTCTAATCCTCTAAGTGATTACGTGATCCAAATCAACTAAACCATGTCCGATCATCATGTGAGATGGAGTAGTTTCATTGGTGAACACCATTATGTTGATCATATCTACTATATGATTCACGCTCGACCTTTCGGTCTCTGTGTTCCGAGGCCATATCTGTATATGCTTGGCTCGTCAAGTATAACCTGAGTATTCTGCATGTGCAACTGTTTTGCACCCGTTGTATTTTAACATAGAGCCTATCACACCAGATCATCACGTGGTGTCTCAGCATGAAGAACTTTTGCAACGGTGCATACTCAGGGAGAACACTTCTTGATAATTAGTGAGAGATCATCTTAAAATGCTACCGTCAATCAAAGCAAGATAAGATGCATAAAAGATAAACATCACATGCAATCAATATAAGTGATATGATATGGCCATCATCATCTTGTGCTTGTGATCTCCATCTTCGAAGCACCGTCCTGATCACCATCGTCACCGACGCGACACCTTGATCACCATCATAGCATCGTTGTCGTCTCGTCAATCTTATGCTTCCACAACTATCGCTACCGCTTAGTGATAAAGTAAAGCATTACAGCGCAATTGCATTGCATACAATAAAGCGACAACCATATGGCTCCTGCCAGTTGCCGACAACTTGGTTATAGAACATGATAATCTCATACAATAAAATTTAGCATCATGTCTTAACCATATCACATCACAACATGCCCTGCAAAAACAAGTTAGACGTCCTCTACTTTGTTGTTGCAAGTTTTACGTGGCTGCTACGGGCTTAGCAAGAACCGTACTTACCTACGCATCAAAACCACAACGATAGTTTGTCAAGTTGGTGCTGTTTTAACCTTCGCAAGGACCGGGCATAGCCACACTTGGTTCAACTAAAGTTGGAGAAACTGACACCCGCCAGGCACCTGTGTGCAAAGCACGTCGGTAGAACCAGTCTCGCGTAAGCGTACGTGTAATGCCGGTCCGGGCCGCTTCATCCAACAATACCGCCGAACCAAAGTATGACATGCCGGTAAGCAGTATGACTTATATCGCCCACAACTCACTTGTGTTATACTCGTGCACAACATCAACGCATAAAAACCTGGCTCGGATGCCACTGTTGGGGAACGTAGTAATTTCAAAAAAAATCCTACGCACACGCAAGATCATGATGATGCATAAGCAACGAGAGGGGAGAGTGTTGTCTACGTACCCTCGTAGACCGTTCGCGGAAGCATTATATCAATGCGGTTGATGTAGTCATACGTCTTCACGTCTGACCGATCCAAGTACCGAAAGCACGGCACCTCCGAGTTCTGCACACGTTCGGCTCGGTGACGTCCTCGCCTTCTCGATCCAGCAAGAGGGGCGAAGTAGTAGATGAGTTCCGGCAGCACGACGGCGTGGTGACGGTGTTGGTGAAGAACAATCTCCGCAGGGCTTCGCCTAAGCACTACGAAAACTATGACGGAGGATAAACTAGAGAGGACGGGGTTGCCAGCGTACGGCTTGGTGTTTCTTGATGTGTCTTTGGTGCTAGCCCTGCCCCTCTATTTATATGTTGAGCCCTGGGGTCGAAACTTGAACTAAAAGCCTCCACAAAGTCGGTTTCACCCGAAAGGCAAGAGTCCTTCTCGGACTCCAGGGCCAGACGCCAGGGATCCCGGTGTCTGGACACAGACGCCAGGGTCCCTGGCGTCTGGCCCCTGGACTCCGCAAAACTTCCTTTTGCGCTTTCCAAAAACCTTGTGGGCTTTCCCCTTTGGCCCAAATAAAGTGTTTTCGTACCCAAACATTTTGGGAAACATCCGAAACCTCTTCCGGTGATTTCCGGAACCATTCCGGTGACCAAACACTATTATCCCATATATCAAACTTTGTCTCCGTACCATTCCGGACTTCCTCGTCATGTCCGTGATCTCATCCCGGACTCACAAACAACATTCGGTCACCAACATATGTAACTCACATAGTACTATATCGTCAACGAATGTTAAGAGTGCGGACCCTACGGGTTCGAGAACTATGTAGACATGACCGAGACACCTCTCTGGTCAATAACCAATAGCGGGACCTGGATGCCCATATTGGCTCCTACATATTCTATGAAGATCTTTATCGGTCAGACCGCATAACAACATACGTTGTTCCCTTTGTCATCGGTATGTTACTTGCCCGAGATTCGATCGTCGGTATCTCAATACCTAGTTCAATCTCGTTACCGGCAAGTCTCTTTACTCGTTCCATAATACATCATCTTGCAACTAACTCATTAGTTGCAATGCTTGCAAGGCTTATGTGATGTGCATTACCGAGAGGGCCCAGAGATACCTCTCCGACAATCGGAGTGACAAATCCTCATCTCGAAATACGCCAACCCAACATTCACCTTTGGAGACACCTGTAGAGCTCCTTTATAATCACCCAGTTACGTTGTGATGTTTGGTAGCACACAAAGTGTTCCTCCGGTAAACGGGAGTTGCATAATCTCATAGTCATAGGAACATGTATAAGTCATGAAGAAAGCAATAGCAACATACTAAACGATCGAGTGCTAAGCTAACGGAATGGGTCAAGTCAATCACATCATTCTCCTAATGATGTGATCCCATTAATCAAATAACAAGTCTTTGTCTATGGTTAGGAAACATAACCATCTTTGATTAATGAGCTAGTCAAGTAGAGGCATACTAGTGACATTTGGTTTGTCTATGTATTCACACAAGTATTATGTTTCCGGATAATAAAATTCTAGCATGAATAATAAACATTTATCATGATATAAGGAAATAAAATAATAACATTATTATTGCCTCTAGGGCATATTTCCTTCAAAAGGGTGATTATTGCTGAGCCGGTGCGGATGGTAGCCCGATAAAGGATTCTCTTCAGCAGGGGCAGTATTCTGACAGTAGAACCAGGTGTGGTTCTAGTCTTTTGGATGGCTGTGAAGTTTGGCGTGAGGAAATTCAACCTCTTTCCTCTTTTGAATCGACACACCGCCAATTTCAGTATTAGGTCCATCAGAAAATTCCGTCCGGTGGTTTAAGTGAAAGAGATCTAGAAAGAGGTCGACAGTTGGTTCTTCTTGCAGATAAACCTCATAGAATACTTGGAAATTGCATATGTTGGACACAGAATTTGGTCCAATATCTTGAGGATGAAGTTGGAGCCTGGCAAGCACATCCCGAAATTTTTTTGATCCGGGAGGACTGAAACGTCGAGCTAAATGTTGAAAGAATACAATCACTTCTCCATCTTGAGGTTCAGGGGGGCACTCAGGGCCAGGAACTCGCCAATGGAGGACATTTTTTGAAGCTAAAGCGCCG
The DNA here is from genome assembly GCA_034509565.1 of Triticum monococcum. NCBI lineage: Eukaryota > Viridiplantae > Streptophyta > Magnoliopsida > Poales > Poaceae > Triticum > Triticum monococcum. The sequence goes on along the minus strand of CM067845.1, from coordinate 85,413,565 downwards.
GTGGTAACATATTCATTGCTTTGCGTTTCTGTGATCCAAGACGGAACCCAGTTGCAAGCAACAAATTGCTTCGTCATCTTAAAAAGTCTGTAAAAGGAAAATGGATGGTTTACAATTGGCGGTTCGTATGTGTTTGTCAAATATTAAACCGGCAATTCAAGGTATAGGTATAAAGTGAACCGGGCATGGTTGTTCAAAGTCTAGATGGCAGTTTAGGAGAGGGCTAATGACATACGACGGATTATCAACACTAAAGGATAAACCGCCTTTTGGAGGCAGAACCCCAAACTGAAAATTTGTTAAGTGTTGCGGAAACAACTTTCATAAGATGGTGATATAATTTTGGATCTACCGTTGGTCAAGAGACAAATTTTTTTGAGCTGTACAATGGTGTTAAACAGAACAGAGAAGATTCAGATGAGGATGTATACAAAAACAGTAAGATGCTGTAGTACGGCAGATTAAAGCTACAGATCCGGCCGCAAGGGGAAATTATCAGGTTTATCTAGATTCAGTACGATGCTAAAGGAAAAGCAGAGGAAGGGCTGATGAACACTGACGAACACCGAAGAAGCTTTGAAACCCTAATACAGATTCAACACATAACGGGAAGGAGTATGTAGCAGGGACACGCAGCGGTGGAGTATCTTCAGAGATCGGGTACGAACAGGGTGATGCAGCGGCCTGGTTGGTGCGGACTGGAAGATCAACGACGGCGGCGGCGGCGATACTTGAGGTCTTCGGGTCGCGAGGAGGAAGATGATGCGGTTTGGAAAGGGGGGAAATGGAAGGTGCCCCGGTCTTATTTATAAAGAAGTGGGGAAAACAGCAGGCGCAAAAATCAAGGAGTTGGAAGCGGCAAAAGACGATGCAGCTGTCGCCTCAATCTTCGGGAAACTAATTAAAGAGAAGGGAATCTTTATAAAACTTTTTATACAGGGATGACGTCACAATGATTTACTACAGTAACAGAAGATGACGTCATGGCGATTCACCAAAGTTCACAGGGAGAAGACAATATGGCGGTTTACGAGAAATTGCCAGAAATTCAAGGATTGAAGACTGACATGAATAGGTTCAAATCAATCTGGGGCCTAATGTTGAGGATGTAACCTCTGAGGGTAAACTGCCCAGGAGGGGCCGGTTCACCTTCAGCTATACTGAAGCCCAAGGAAGTCCAGAAGATGGTGCTTTACGGATGAAGCTTAGAGGCCCAGAGCCCGCAGGCGTTTTAGGGCCCATGAAGGTAAACCGCCATGATTGTATAAACTCGCATTGTAAGCTAAGAAAGAAGAGACCGAGGCGGACACTTGTATGAGCCAGCCTCGGGACTCTGTAGACCGGACGGGGTCCTCCTGAGTATATAAAGGGGTGACCCGGCGGTGGTTCAGGTACAGAGAACAACAACTCGAAGCCAGACAAAGCGGATCTGCTCCCTGGCCTTCGAAACCCCAGCAATACCAATCACAACTAGACATAGGCTTTTACCTTCATCGAAGGGGCCGAACTAGTATAAAAATCTCGTGTCCCCTTGTCCGGTTTAACCCCTTCAAGCTAACCCGTAGCGATGGCTCCACGACTAAGTCCTTTCACGAGGACATCTGCCATGACAATTCCACGACACCTTGTGCATTTTGTTTCTTCGACACTAAACATTATTATTCCTCAGGTGCTTCTTTCTCGGTTTTTTATGTCACAACAAAAATTTTCTTGAATGCAGGTTCATCTTTTTGACATTGATATTCTAGGACAGATTACATTCCAGAAATCAAAAACCCTTAGTAGATTTCTTCTGCAATTTGTTGTAACTAGTGTGTAAGTGTGGAGCTGGATCACAAGCACTATCTTCAATAGGATCTGGACTTCTTTTTTATTAATGGTTGAACTTCTGGTTTTGGAGATTTGCACTCCACATTGGAAGGCGAAGGTGCATGATGCTCTATATTTTGTTTGTTTGTTTTTCTTTGTAATTTTTAATTCTCCAGATGTTCTCTTTAGACTTTTGTCTTATGAGAAATCATGGGATTAGCCCAAGTATGGGCCGAGACAGGAACGAGCCGGCGCCGCGTCGTCGCATGCGGAGGCGAGTCCGTCACATCCGTGACCCCACTATCTATCTTGGGGTTTTTAGGGTTTAGGGTGCGTGCGGTGGGGGTGGAAATAGAATAACCGCATTGTGTCCTGTCAAATCCTAGCGCGCAGCAATGCGGTAGCGTGAGGCGGAGCAGTGGGGAGGGGGGTCAGGACCCCCCTCCCCTCCCCCTACGAGGCCGAGACAAGAATGAGCCAGAGCAGGCGACGACATAGCGTGTCGCGTCATCGCATGCGGAGGCGAGTCCGTCACATCCGTGACCCCACTATCTATCTTAGGGTTTTTAGGGTTTAGGGTGCATGCGGTGGGGGTGGAAACAGAATAACCGCATTGCATCCTGTCAAATCCTAGCGCGCAGCAATGCGGTAGCGCGAGGCCGAGCAGGGGGGAGGGGGTCGGGACCCCCCTCCCCTCCCCCTGCGAGGCCGAGACAAGAACGAGTCGGAGCAGGCGACGACGCGGCGTGCCGCGTCGTCGCATGCGGAGGCGAGTCCGTCACATCCGTGACCCCACTATCTATCTTAGGGTTTAGGGTGCGTGCGGTGGGGGTGGAAACAGAATAAACGCATTGCGTCCTGTCAAATCCTAGCGCGCAGCAATGCGGTAGCGCGAGGCTGAGCAGGGAGGAGAGGGGGGGTCGAGACCCCCCTCCCCTCCCCCTGCGACGCCGAGACAGGAACGAGCCGGAGCAGGCGACGATGCGGCGTGCCGTGCCGTCGCATGCGGAGGCGAGTTTGTCACATCCGTGACCCCACTATCTATCTTAGGGTTTTTAGGGTTTAGGGTGCGCGCGGTGGGGGTGGAAACAGAATAACTGCATTGCGTCCTGTCAAATCCTAGCGCGCACCAATGCGGTAGCGTGAGGCCGAGCTGGGGGGAGGGGGGTCGGGACCCCCCCCCTCCCCTCCCCCTGCGAGGCCGAGACAGGAACGAGCCGGAGCAAGCGGCGATGCGGCGTGCCGCGTCGTCGCATGCGGAGGCGAGTCTGTCACATCCGTGACCCCACTATCTATCTTAGGGTTTTTAGGGTTTAGGGTGAACTTCATCTGTTTTTGTAGTTGAACTTCTTCTTTTTGTTTCTTTATTGTTTATTTATTCTTATTCCTTTACTTCTTTTATTAGGGTACTTGAACTTCTGTTCTTTATTTTTTGAACTTCTTTTCTCTTGTTTTTTAGGGGCATATTTATGTATGTATGTTTCTTCCTTTAGTACCGTATTTGCCATCTATTTCTGGTTTTGAGGATATCAGTTGTGCTGTTTTGTGATCTTATCTCATTACAATATATGCATTCAAATGGTGCATTTATTTATCTACACATGTATTTACTATTTTAGCTGTTGGGGGGTAAAAGTGTAAATTCAGTGGCGCTGCAAGTCCCACGATAGAGAGGCATTAAGTGACCATCTCCCTCGCGACCACCTGCCAGAAAACTCCTCTCCCCTTGTCGCTCGCTCTCTCCCCCCTCTCCGTCGCTCCACTGCCTTCCTCTCCTCCAACTCCCCCCGATATCTCCGCCCCTGTCCCCTGCCCTCGTGCTGGAGTAACCGGCGCACGCCCCCGCTCCTATTTATCCCCCACACCCCGCTCTCTCTCGCCCAGCCCGCTCTCTTCTGCTCTGAAGCAAGTGCGGCAACTGCCTGCGCGGTTGCAAGGTGCGCGTGGCGTCATGGGGAGTGGAAGAACCGACGCGGATTCGTGCGTGCGGGAGTCGTCTGGAGAGGTACAAGTGCTGCCCCCCTCCCCCTTCTTCTGATGGTTTGGTGGTAGATTAGGTAGGGTTCTTGTGCGTGTGGTGGTTGGATTTCAATTCCCCGTGGTTAGATTTGTTTGTGAGATGCTTGTGTGTGCTCTTTGTCCCTTCATACTTGTGTGGATTTCATTTCCCCTTTGTTGATTTTAGCAGTTAGATGAATGTAAGAGAGGGTGAATGTGATGGATGGTTGATGCTGGATCTGATGTATTTAATTGCATTAGTGTTGTGGATTTCGAAGTCTAGATTATGTCTGTGACATTGTATTTAGTTTATGGATACATTTTTTTGTTGTGCTTGCCTAGATGTGCTACTGTTCATCCTTTGTTGGTATGTTGTAGTTGTTTCATCCTAGGGTTTGATTTAGTTTCTTTTTGTATTTTGTTGTATGATTTTGTACTTGCTAACTATATGCAATCAATCCCCTGTTTTTAGCAGGTTGTTCTAGTGTTTGGAGTTGCATTCATCAAGGCGGTTGTGTTGTCATGGCTTCAAAACCTTCTCCAGGTATCTTAATGTAGTTGTATCTTGTATTTTAAATAGCATTATTCTCATATATGTCTGCCCATATCTTCACTTAGTATTCATGTTGGACTGCCATTCTTAATAGTGTGAACTTCTAGTAATGGTTATGTGTATGCTTTTTACCATTAGTTTGAGTTAGTAGAGTGTTTTCTTACTTTGTAGTTGATGATTTTGCAGGTGAAACTTTGTCACCAAGTGTTGTTGGACTTCCCAGATGTTTCATTTTCGTAGTTTATATCTTTGTTTTTTTTTGTTATCATGTGATGGCATTGATATTTAGTTTGCCTATGAAATACTGTTTGTGGTCATGCTACATCTTTTTTATGTGCTACTTGCTTGGGTCACATAGTCGAACTTCTGGTTTTAATTATTGTTTGATTGTAATGAAATTTGGTTGAACTTCTGTTATGCACATTTTGTTTTGCTGCTTTGTTATGTATCGTTGAACTTCTGGACATTCATGATATATGTAGTAGCCCCTCTGGTGTAGATTGTTTTTATATTTAGTTTGTAGATTTTTAGTTTGTTTTTTGTGTTTACTGCTTTGTTAGGTATTGTTGAACTTCTGGGTATTGGACATTGTTGTAAAAGTAGAAGTCCCTTTGGTGAAGGATTGCGGATTAGAACTCAGCTGCCTTTTTACTTGCATTTTTTGTTGTTGGTGATGAGTTGAATAGTTTTGAAAAAATGCCTGCGATCAAGATGGAGCTTCAGAGGTTAATACTGATGCTCCAATATCTGATGCGGCTAAATCACCCATTATCCCTTTGACTGTGATTGCCGAGGTTGCTTCGAGCCTTGAGAATTTTTCAAGCCTTGAGGATCTTGCTTCTGCAGCTCTTGCTTCACCTAGTATGTGAAACCCCTTTTCTTTTCATTTTAAAGTTTTGAGCCATGTTTTTTTAGCTTGTTCTTGTCGTTTGTTTTTGTTTTTGTTCCTGACTTTTTTTTTGCTTCAAATCTTTGTGTTCTTTGCAGATGTGTCCACAGAGGAGGAAGCTGTGAACACCATCAACGATGTTTTATCTAAGTTGGGTTTATCAAAAACCCCTACTGCTGCTGAGGAGGTGGCTCCATCAGTCAAAGGTTGTGATTCTGTTCCGGATCCTTTGTGCTCTCTTCAGATGTCAGAGACACAGTCGCGGTCTGTTGATGGCACTGAACCTGTCACGCAACCCGAGGATGTGCCTCTTTAGCTTCTCCTGGAGGACCAACGTAAGAGGAAGAAGCAAGAAGATTTTGACAAGAAGAGGGCGGCCCACCTTGAGAAAGGTTCTGATGTTCCTGGATCTGTTCATGCGGCTGAGCGCACTGTTGAGGAAGACGTGTCATGTGGTAGTGATGGCAAGGTTGTCCCTGTTAAGAAGAAAATCAAGAAGACTGCTGCGAGGAAGCTAGTAGTTGGTGAAGTTACTCCTCGGAGGATCCCACATGTTTCAAGGCCTGCAGAAGTTGTTGAAGATGAAGGGTTAGGCCTTGGTGGTACGCCACGCCATAGTCCTCGTGTGCTTGCCACTTCCGCGCCTACACCTTCTCCGCTTGGTGCTGGTGCATCTGGTAAGGGTAAGAAATGCGGCGTGAAGCACAAGGTTCCACCTGCAAAGGTCAACAAGGGTGTGAAGAAGCGTTCTCGTGTTAATCTAGAGGACAAGGATGATGCTGATTTCAATGCTGATGATGAGGACGAGTCGATGATGATGCTGCCGCTAATCAGGTATGAATGTCTCATGTTTACTGTTTTTAAAGCATTTGTCACTGTTCCTGTAGTTTTATTGTTTTTAGCACTTCCTTGGCGTACACAGCTGACCTTCTGCTCCATCTCAATATAGACGAATAAATTAGCCGACGTGCTTTGCTTTTATGCTATTACTGCCTTTGTGTACATAGTTGGACTTCTGGGTATATACATGAAGAAATTAGCTCAACTTGTTTGTATGCATGTTTGATTACTGCCTTAGTGTATATGGTTGAACTTCTGCTTTTTAAATTTCCAACATTTTTGAAAGCATGTTAACTAGTGTTCATACATGATTGTACTGCCTATGTAGACATAGTTGGACTTCGGAGATACATGTTTGATTACTGCCATGTTATTGAACGTCATGTTCTAACTATGCCTCGTTCTGCCGGCCTAGGGAGTGGAACTTCCCCAAGATTTGAATTCTCCCGGGATGTTAATACCGGTGCCCCCCCCTGTAGATCCAAGAGGTTCTTCTGCTCGTGTGAGTGCTGCAGGTGGCGTTTCTTCCCAGAATTTGTTTGAAGTTGCCAATGTTTCTCTGGTTAGGATTGACAGTCTTCTTGAAACTGTTTGTGGGGAGTTGGCTCGTGTTCCTTCAACTGATGAGTGTCTTAGTCACATTGATGGGATTCTTCCTCCTGGACACGGATTTGATGCCGAGTCTTCGAAGGGGGTCTTATCTATTGAAGCTAAATTTCTTGAAGAGCTTCGTCAGAGCACTTCCCACCTTCGGACTAGCATTGGGTTGTTCAAGGAAATGCAGGATGCTCGTTGCAAGCCTTTTGAAGATGAGGCAAGTGTTGTTGTGAGACAGATTCAGAGGCAGGATTCTGTTCATTGGGGTCGTGAAGGAGGCCACGTGGAGCGTACCAAAGAGGTTTGTTTATGTTGGCTTTTGATATTTCTTTGCAATAATGTTCAATGTTAGCTTTCAGTTATTACTATTTGTAGTCATAGGCGCCCGTTATTGATTTCATGTGTCGTAAACCGTTTTTTAGCACAAGTGTTCCTATGTGACCTTCTCTGTTTATAGAACCTGAACTTCAACTGCTACAACACCTGAACTTCCATGACTGGCCCTTTTTTGTTCCCTTTTGTATCTTAGAGTAGTTTGATATCTGACCTGCTATGTTTACTGTATTTGGACTTCCATTATATGTCAGTTGTGATAGCTGACCTTCGCTGATTATGCAATCTGAACTTCTGCTGATTAGGTATTTTGTTTTCTACATGATTTATTTTTGTAGGCTGTTGATGATGATGCTAGGGTTGAGGAGGATGTTTTACCTGCGCATGAAGCTGCTCCTGTGCATGAGGCTGCCCGTGTGCATGAACCTGCTCCTGCTAGTGGCGTAATAGTTGATGAGGTTCATGGCAGTGAAAATAAGGTACCATTTTTTCTTGTCCATTTGTCTTGTTTGCCCCTGAGACGGACTTGCTGCCCTTGTGCATGAGGTTCAGTCAGCCCTTTCCAATGACTTTTTGTTCCTTTTTTGCAGCAGCAGAATGATGATGATAATGTTGCTCCAGAGAAGGTTGCAGACATGTCCGTCTCAGGCACCAGCTGCTCCGACGGGGTGGTCCTGACTGAACCTTTTTCGTCCATTGGCGCTGAGGTTTCTGATGCTGAGCAGGGCAAGGCATATGGAGACATCATTTTGGAGAAAGATCATGTTGAGTTTGCTGTACAAACTGGTGGTAGTGCTGCTGCAAGCCCAGAGAAGTCTCCTGCAGCAGAGCCATTAGTTGATGTTGATTTGGATGATGAAGATACCGAAAGCGATAGTTATGGAGAGGAGGTTGATCATTCCAGTGCGCCACTGGTCGAGGCAAGGATCCATGAAGAGAGGAGCATGCTTCTCTCTTCTTTCCCCATCCCCTTCCCTCTTTGTTGTTTGGTTTAGTCCATGATATCCCTTGTGAACTACCTGTGTGGTCTAAGTTGAACTTCTGGTTTTGTTGTTTGTCGTGTGGGTTGTAAAGAATATTAAGTGAACCTATTTTCTATGTGCGTGGAGGTTTGTAATGCATGGGTTCTGATGTCTATGATGCTGTGGTTTTATCTTTTCTGATGTAGCAGCTGAGATGTGCTTATGTTTTGAATGTTTGTGCTTCAATGTTGGTCTTAATTGAAACTGTCATGAATCTATGTGCTTTGAGTGTTGCTGTTAATTGCTATTTTCTTTTTGGTGAGAAGATAGCGACCTTGCTGTCGTCCGAAAGAAAATTGATGACTTTTATTACAATGTAACTAGGCTTAGGAATGATCATTCCAAGAGGTGAGTGCAGCTGCTCAATATTTACATCATCCATGTACCCCCTGTGAACTCCCTGTGGTTTCTTACCTGAACTTCCCAACTCTATGTACCTGAACTTCTCGTTTCTTTTGCTTCTCTGTTGCTGAACTTCTGGCCTCTTTTGCACTATACTGCCTGTTGTGATATAGCTGAACTTCTGTGCTAACATGTGTTATGAACTTCATGAGTTCCTGCTGCTGAACTTGCTTTACTTTCTATTCGCTTGTTTTAGAGAAATGATTATGTTCCGAAACAAGGAGTGTGAAGCTTCTGTTCAAGAAGTTGCAATATCTTTTGGTCCTCGCGGAATGCTTACATCTAATGTGGCTGAGTGTGCACTCTACTGTCTACGTGCGAAGTACCAGGGATCGGATAAACTCATCCTACCGTATTGGGTTTGTGTAAGTCAACCATACAGTGATTTCTTTTCTGTTTTGTTCCTTAACATTTTAGTTAAAACTTGTCGTCTCATTTTTGTATTTTTTCATATGTTGGTGTTGTCTGCATTATTTCAGGACAAGATTTTCATCGGTCAATTTGATTCCCGTGTGAGGAAGTACTTCATGGCGAGTGGTCCAGATAGCATGGATGCACATGATTCGGTATGCAATATCTTGTTCTTTGCCTCTGTATTAGTTTTGCAGTGCGATCCACTGTGTTAATATTTGTTTTATTTTTCTTTGTACCGTTCTGATATTAATTCTCATTTTTTAATGATCCTTGTGTTTATGATGCTTCAGGCTGTTTTCCCTACTTTTGACCCGCCTGAGCTTCCTGCTTCCATGGGTGGTGTCGGTATTCCTTGACCTGAAGAATTCAAGGTTCCAACTTCTCGGTTCCTACTATGGACCAAAAGATGAATGTGCGGTACGCTTGTTTCGACGGATGACCGACAACATCAAGAGGCTTTGAAAGGATGCCAGCAACGACAGGGAGACACCCTTCAGTCCTCTTAGCATCGACAAATTCCCTCTGGATTGGATTGATGTCCCCCAGCAGCAAAACAAGTATGAGTTCGACTTTTTTCTCTTTATCACACCTGTTTAACGGTAGTTGTAGTTAAGCTGCGACGTGTTTAATTCGTTGGCTTTCTTTTTCTGTCCTAACACTATTTCTTTTACTTCGTTTGATGGCAGTATCGACTGCGGATTCTTCATGCTTACGAATGTTAATTCGTATCATGACGGGGTTCTTGCAAATTATTCCCATGAGAATATCGGGGATATCAGGAAGACGTGGTTGTACTCAATCACTTCTTCTAACCTGTTTGAGACAGACTTCCAAGCTCTGTTTGGCTACTACACATGTAAGTATTTTTGTAACTTGTACTGCTTACCTGCACTACATCTTTTATTCTACCTGAACTTCATTTTTTTCTCTGAACTTGGACTTCTGCTTGAGGTCTGGCTGGGCTACTAGTTTCGAAAGGAGAGGAGCATTTTCTTTGTACATGAACTTCATTTCTATCTTTTTTAATTTTGCTTGTGTGTTTTGTTTCAGTAATTTCTGTCCTTCCATTGCTTAAATGGACATGAGCATTTTCTTTTCTAATTGAACTTTAGAGATGATGATTTCCAGTTCATCGGTTTATCTTGAACTGTGCCTCTAGTTGTGCCTGAACTTCATTTAGTTTTTTACTGCAACTAATTTTTTTAGGTCAGCTTGAGTAGTAACCATGTCATCTTTATTAGTTGGACTGCACATTGTGATGTTCCTGAACTTCAGTTGTATATTAATGGTGATGTTTTATCTTCCTTTTTTCTTTGACAGTGGATCCGTTGGAGTTGACCGATTACCACTACTCATTCCTCGGGTCACAGGAATACCAGCCTAGGGAGGAACTGATAAGTACAGCTCCGATAGAAGATGATAGACCTCGGACCCTCATTCCTTCCAAGTTGGGGAAGCAGGCTGGTGGTATTCATGGTACTCCAAAAACCCCTTGCTACATGAAGGCTGATGCAGTCGAAGCAGCCGAAGCAGAAGTGATTTCGTTCGATGATGATTTTGAGAAGATTGCTTACTCGAAGAATGTTAAATGTGCTGCTGGTACTCTTGCTGGTAGAGGTGGGAAGAATGATGTGATTACTAGGAGGAAACCAGAAGTTGAGTCTGGGAACATAACTTCCTCCAAGAGAGCATCAAGATTGCCTTTGAAGTGGCGTTCTCCTGTCGCTCCCCTGAAAAAATATAGTTACCCTTATCTATCCGAGGCCCGGAAGTTGAAACAGTATGTGCTGAGTAAAGACGGTCTAGAGAAGTATTCTGAGTGAGTTTTCTTCTTCTTTAACTTTGTTGCTGCCAGAGATGCTACTCTATGTTTGAAACTTCTGTTGTTGTAGTATGTGGGCTTCTGTTCATTTCTTCCTTGCCTTGGAGTTATAGTGTCTGAACTTCTGTTTGTTGTATTGTCTGAACTGCCGTTGTTGTAGTATCTGAACTTCTGTTTTATGTCTCCTCTTGCCTTTTGAGTTATAGTGTCTGAACTTTTGTTTGTTGTTGTATCTGAACTTCTAATATATTGTTTTACCATCCTTTTGTATTCTGCAGGACAAGCTACTGCATGTTTACCATCCCTGGGAATGTGATTGACCTCACAGGACATGTCCTTTATACGCTTTTCGGTGAAGGGCAGCAGATGGAAGGAGACATAATGGATTATCTCATAAATTTGTGGAAGGATAAGCCGGAGACCTCTGAGATTTTCACTAATGCTGACAGGGTTGTACTTAGTCCCTACTTCATACAGGTTTTAGTTCTTTGCACCCCTATCTCCTTTTTTGCCTTAGTTTCGTTGTAGTGGCATCTGGGAGGTGTTTTAATTTTGTTTTGGTGAATGCTTAGTACTGCCTGGAGTATGATTTCTACGCCACAACAGTTCCAAAGTTTGATGCAGAAAAATCTGCTGGTCTCCTCCCAATGTTTGTTCGCAAGGAAGAAGGCCTTCTTAACACAAAGCTGGTTAGTTTTTCATAACTCTTGCTTTTTTTAAATTTCATGTGCATCCTTTTGCTGAGTTTGTTAAGAAGTTTTTGTTCATGCCGGTTCTTGAGTACATATGCTTTATAGTTTGTGTTCACCGGTCCTTTCATTCTTTGCAAGTTTTCTTGATTCTATTCAAGCCAATTGGCACAATGGCGCACTATAGTGTGTACGTGGTGAATAGATATCGTGGGAGCATTGACGTACTTGATTCACTTTCTTACGCTAATATGAAACGTCGCGAACGAGTTTCCACGGGGACTGCCAAAGTATCGTGAGTGTTTCTTAGCCTGAACCTCCTTTCACATTCTCTTGTTTGACATGAAGTTTATTATGCCCTGTGTTAACAAAATATGTTGCTGTCTCTGTTTTGGTAATACTGCTTGAACTGACTGTCATTTAGAAGTTGAACTTCGGCTATTTTGTTTAGGTGGATCTTATGCAAGTGTCGCTTTTTTATGTACCTAAACTTAACTATTTTGGTTAACATCTTTTTGACTTCATCTAATTTTCTTATTTCTGGCAGATGAAGAGATTTGTTGGGTTGCTCGAGGAGGTGTACGGCAAGGCTGCATACAAGGCGAGCAAGCAGCCTAACTGGGTGACTATTGCAAAGAGGCCAACTTTCATCAATGTTCCGAAGCAGAAGAGTAATGATTGTGGTTTCTTTGCCGTGAAGTTCTGCTCTTCGTATGATGGTGATGAGGTTGTTGAAGATTTTGCTGACGTGGAACTATGTTCTGTCTTTGTTCTTGTCTCATCATCCTTTGATTATTCTCGTGTGTTTTTGTTGAGACACTCCTGCTGTGGTTTTAGATATCCATTACTAAACCATCGTTTTCACCTTTCTTTGTTTGCAGGCTGCTGCAGATGACTGGAAGGCTGAGTTCATGCACACTCTGATTTTTAGCGAGAAGAATGAAGTCGTGCGTTCAGAGCTCCCTAAAGAGATCCAGTCCTTTGGCCCGTGAATTCGAAGCATTAGTTTCATTGTAGATTTGATTTCGTATAGATTTTTAGGTTTGATAATGATTGGAACAATTCCGTAAAGATTTGGTTGTAAGAATATTTTTAGTGATTTGTGTATCTATAGGTGCAGCACTATTACTTATGATATTGTCGACAAATGCATTTGGTGTGAAGAATGATTTGGCTTTGTGAATTTCAATGTACTGCGTCATTTTTCAGTATCCATGTATTGAATGTTTTTGCCCCAACAGATGTACCTGAACTCCTGCCTCGGTTTTGGTTGAACTGCTTGATTTTTTGTGTTGTTTATTTTTGGGCTCCCAACATATGATCATAGAATTGAACTTCTGCTTTGAGATGTGGTTGGGCTGCTGGTTTCAGATGGAGAGGATATTCTGTGTTGTGTAATGTATTGGTAAAGTTCAACCCAACCAATATGTATGCGTTTGCATAGAATCTATATTTGTTTTTTTGTGTTTTTTCAAGTGCGAACGTATTTCATATGTAAATCTGTGCAGAAATATTATTGACGTTTCTTTATCTTTGTTGCATTGTACATGAACTTCTGCACGTATCCAAGCAGAACTTCACATTTGAACGCGTTGTCTTAGGCTTGCTAACCTTAGTTTACGTGGCGAAACTTTATTTTTTAAGCATATTCTTTTCCTACATCGATTTTACATACCATAACTTCTTCTGTAAGCTGACATGAACTTCAAAACTGTATGATTATTTTGCTGGTTGCTCTTTCAGGCAATACAACACCAGCACATCACTTCCTGCCATAACATACCAGGACTTCTGCAGTAATATTACTTGAACTTCACAATGTATGTTTTTCAATTTATTACTACTTGCTCTTTCATGCAATACAACACTAGCACATCACTTCCTGCCGTAACATACCAGGACTTCTGGAGTAATATTACTTGAACTTCACAGTGGATGTTACCAGGGGATGACATAATGTTCTGCACATTGACATGACACAAGTTTTCATTGTGTTAATTAACCTATTCTAACTATTCATGAGCCTTGCGCTCCTCCTAGGCTTTGGTGGTAGAGGTTTTTGCTTGACATGTACCTCTTCCTCTTCATCGTCCTCTTCCTCTTCATCGTCGTCTTCCTCTTCATCGTTGCATTCCACTTCCTCTTCCTCTTCCTCTTCCTCTTCCTCTTCGTCTTCCTCTTCTTCGACGGTGTCTTCATCTTCATCTTCCTCTTCATCTTCCACCACTTTCTTGTTGTTGGCTCTAGATCTTGCTTTCTATTTCTTCTCTGACATTTTGCTTGTCTTTTCAGCATCTGCGCGCTTCGGGCATGTTCTTGCATTATGTGGTTCATACTCCTTGCATATGCTACAAAGTATGCTGCTTGCTTTCTTTGGGTGTGGTCCCTTCTTTTGTTCCATAACTTTGGGTTGCTGTTTTTGAGATTTGGTTTGCTTGATCTCCTCAGCATCGTTTCTTTCCAATAGTGTTGGACAGGTCAGCTTGTTGTGTCCTGCAACCTGGTTGCACACACTGCATTTCCTGTGTCCAAGTGGCACTCCGTTCTCATCGTGCACGACGACTCTTCCTGCAGGTGGTGCCTTCATTTGAGCTCTCTTGTCACTTTTCTTTGCTGCAGTAATTTTCTTCCTACCCTTTGTTTCAGAATACAACGGCAATTTCATCGTCTCTTGTTGTCGCTACTCCATTGATTGGTCATCACCCTACTTGCATTGGTTGGCTTCAGCGGCAGCGTTGAGCATTTCAGCTGCATAATAATGAAGGTCATCTTCAATTTCAGCGTCCTCTTCAGCCATCCTTTCGTCAGCATCCGCTTGATTTGCTGAATGTATTGCATCAAGCTCTTCCACAAGCCTCTTGAGAACATAGTAGGCTCTGTCATATTGCTGGTCACATCTCATAGCTTTCTTGTTAACCATCAAATTCAGCTGCAGCAAGATGTCTTGCTTCGATAGCCTTGAGCTGCCATCTCATGCGGTTGTGTTGTAGTCCCTTGTATCAAAGGTTGGTTGTGATCTTGCAGTCTTTGTGTACCATTTGAGGATATACTTGTTTGGAAATTTGGTAGGCTTGATGTAGTCCAGTATGTTCATGATGTGAAGGCAGAACAGGCCTGCATTTTTGTGATGAATGTAGAATACATAGTTTGTGAGCCAGCAATGAGTTTCATAATTTTTGATATGATACTACTAGTCTAGCTATTTAATGATCTTGTTTTTCGCTCACCTCTGGGTGTCCAGAGCTTGCATTCACACTCGTATATTTCCTTCTCCGGGTCAGCTACAACCTGGAATTCATGCTTTGACCAGGAAAATATTTCTTCATCATCATGGCCAGGCTTGTTGTGGTAGTACACAAGGTACTTAGTGTGCTCTGCTGTACACTTTGCACGAAATAGCGTGGCCTTTCTCATCCTACTCCTCATCTCAGTGTACACGGCTCTTGTGTACTTGATAGACATGTCTTCCTCGTAGTCGTAAGTTGTTTTTGTCACAGGATTGGTCTGCACATGTCAAAAAATGAGATATTAGTCGAAGCAGAGTCATGGGTTTCTTTTTTTTAAAATTCAAAGTGCACATGTTGAAGGTAAAACAGAACATGATGGGGGTGTTTTGTACTTGTCATCATACCATGCTGGTCATTGTTTGCTCGTTCTCCTTCTGCATCCGAGTTTGTATGCAAGCATTGACCCGCCTAGCAAACTTGTGTAGGTTCTGGGTCCCCTTGACAAACCCTTTCTTTAGCACGTGGTTCATGCTCTCGCTTCGTTGTGTGGAAGTCATTCTAGCACAGAAAATGTTCTTGTAATACGCTGAAATCCACATCTTCCTATCACTCTAGAGCTGCATCATCATCTGGTCGTTCTCCAAGTTGTAGTTGTGCACGAGTTTAGCCCAGGCATCTTCAAACTCCGTTGGCATCAGCGGCTAGTTTAATATAGTTGTGAACTACTCTTTGAATGTTTTATACTTTTTGTACAGCAACGCGAGGTATTCCCTGTACTTCTTCATGATGTGCCAACGGCACAGCTTGTGGACGGTGTTTGGAAATGATTGTGGTATAGCTTTCGCCATCGATGGGCATTGGTCTGCATGAATTAAAAAAAATGAAACTTGATTCTTTTTTGTACTGATGGTGAACTTATGTTGTACAAGTACTTGAACTACACATCTTGGCACTATGGTATCTAAGAATGTCACATGTATTTTTTCTTTACAGCAGCGTTGCTGAACTTCTTTGGTATCAGTGCTTGAACTTCACAGTTAGCAGTAGGACAAACTAGTAGTGTCGCAATCAAAAAAATTCTTAAAGCATTGTTGTTGAACTTCTGTGGTGGCAGTGCTTGAACTTCACGTAAGTAACTATATTTTTCTGAACATGCTACATATATTTATCTTACAGATTTGTCCTTGAACTTCTATGATTCATGTATTTGAACTTCACATTCATAACTATTTTTTTTCTAAACATGTGACAGATAATTTTGCTTTCTTGTACTGCTAGTTGGACATCTGTGCTTATAGTGGTTGAACTGCATTCTTTACATTATTTTCAGACAAAACCAATGTACCCAACCAACACAGACCCATAGACTGAAAAGATGATGAAACTTGAGGAGTTTTTTTTTTGAACTCATCTGTTAGAATGCAAGTTGGGTGCTTGTTGTTCATGCACCGTAGAAATGTATCGAACAGCCACTTGAATGACTTTGCATCTTCGTCTCTTATCAGGGCAATAACAAATATCGTTGACTGCAAGTGATGGTTTGTTCCAACAAACACTCCCAGGGGCGTATGAAATCTGTTGGTCTTGTAAGTCGTGTCGAATGTTACGCAATCGCCGAAGTCTTGATGGGCTCCTCGGCAGCTTGCATTGGACCAGAAAATGTTTTTAATTGACTTGTCCTTGTCCACTTGGATGTCATAGAAAAACTCATAATTTATTGCCTTCATGTCTTTGAAGAATGAAACAAGTTTCAATACATCATCCAAATCATCTTTCCTTGCATTCATGGCTTTCCTGCAAATCACATGCAAACATGCATTTGTTTATTTTTTGCTAGCAAAGGGTTGTGATCTAGGATGCTATTTTACATTGCAGTATGTGGGTGTTTGAATACTTACTGGTTTAGCAAGTCTCATCCGGTCATGCTTAGGAAGTAGCTTCCATCTTCATTTTCAGATAGCATGGACATGATTGTTGTGTGCTTGACATCATGGTACTGCAGGAGCTTTACGTACTCCAAAATAGTGGGGTCATAATTCTTGTGTGAGTGCAAAAATACCAGCATGTCATCAGTTTGCATGAGCTCGTGATTATGATTGTACTCAATGTCCACTGCCACGCATGTGCCATCCTCCTACACCTTCACCATCATTCTTGCATTGCAGCCCGTCCTCTACGATGTTTTGTTTCGCTTCCTGTTGGCCTTTGAAGCAGAAGATGTGTGTATCCCTTGGAAGGCGCAAACAAAATACTTGTGGTTGTCATTTCCACCCATCTTCCTGATTCCAAAACCAGCGTGTCTGGCGTATCTGTTATAAAATTCCCTTGCTTTCTCTACATATTTGAATCGCATCTTTAGTCTTGGTATTAGATAATCTGGTAGATCTGGCGTCTGTAGAAAAAGAAAAAAAATATTCCAAATAGCACCTTAAAATGTAGTTTATGAACTTGTTATCCTGGAGGGAGCAGAGAATGTGCAGATAATACAAGATGCATATATAAATATTTTTTGTTTCACTTACGTGCGTGTATGATCGCAACTCCACCGGTGTCGGCTGCTGTCCCTCTGGGATGGGGCATGGCGGAGTAATCATAGCAGGATGCAGCAGTGGATCACGAGGAGGAAGGAGGGCTGAAGATGGCCTCTCTCTTGTTTGCGTCCTTTGTGCTTGAGGTGGTTGTGGAGGTATTGCGATCTTGGTCTTGGTTTGCTCTTTTGTTTTGTGAAGCAATCCATCTACCTTATGCCTCGTAGAATTCTGACTTGTAGCAGCAGCAGCAGGATCAAACAGTGGTAGTGTGCAGATCACTCTCCTCCGTGTGTGTGTGTTGATGTTGGATTTGTCCTGGGATCCGGTTTAGTTGCCTCGCTTTGGAATTGATGAGGCACACCAGGATAACCTCCAGAGTTACACGCAGGACTTGAGCTAACACACTCCTCCATCGGCATGCTTGGGAGTCTGCTGGTGGATACAAAGAATCCGCGGGGGATTTGCGGCATCACCCAATTAGGTGGAGGCGCAAACCTGTGCGGATAGGGCTGTGACCCAGCTTCTTGGAAGTATCCGTGTGTTTTGGGTGTCATCCATTTTTGGTCTGGAGCAGGTTGGTAATGTTGTTCGTGCGTTTGAGGTGTGACCCATTGAGGGGGTGGTGCAACGCATACAAGCTTTGGATTGTGTACCTGCTGCTGGGAACTTCTAAGCTTCTTCATGCGTCTCTCGTCTTGCTGACATAAAAGAAAAAAAATGTCTATTAGACCACAAGTTATATCTGCATATACCTTTGTAACTGAACTTAGCATTATTCACAGCCTGAACTTCTCATATAAAAGTGGTGAGAGCCATCACACTATGCACTGAGCTGAGCATCTGCCAATGCGTTTGTACCTGAACTGAGCACCCTTCACAGAATGAACTTCACATCATGTTTTTTAATTCTACAATATTTGGTTACTTATATGTACCTGAACTGAGCACTCTCTACAACCTGAACTTCTTGTTTTGCAAAGGGGAAATACTGTCTACAGTTAAAAAACCTGAACCTTCATGAGTTTTTGAATGGTTGGACTGCTAGTGCATACCAACCTGACCTTCATGTCATATCACATGCATGTTCTATTTTCCTTTTTTTGCACAGAACCAGACACATACCAACCTGAACTCTAGCACACTTACTAGTTGAACTTCACATGGCTTTTCCACATGTGAATGTGAATGCAGGCAGGTTTTATAGTGTTTGTAGCCTGGACTGAGGCTCACATACTACCTGAACTTCACATGCCTCTAAGCAGGCAGTTTTACAAAAGCTTTTGTAGCCTGGATTGATGCTAACACACCACCTGAACTTCACATAGTTGTAAGCAAATAACAAACCAAAGGAAGGAAGAAGTTCAACCATACCCTGGCTAGAAGTTCGGCCAACCTTTTTCCAACAGTTGATAGGCCACCTTGAGAAAAATTCGCCGTGGAGGTAGGAGAGGAACCGCATGGCAATCCATGTCTTGCAGGGGGCGCGAAGTTCATCTGCACGAAGCAAGAAGGTCAGCGAAGGCAAGATTGAGGAAGAAGGCAAGATCAGGGAGGAAATTCATATACCGTTCTTAGATTTGAAGGCGCCGCCGATGCAGCCTCCACCGCCGAGATGATTCCTTGGGTGCGATGTTCTCCATAGGTTGCACGTCGGCCGTCACGAGCACTGCCAAAGCGTCTGACGGTGACAATGGACCGAGGATGAGGCTTCCGGAAGTCCATGGCAGTCGTTCGTCACAGAAATCCGGCGGCTTCGCCGGCTCTGCCGGCTCCAGGCGACGTAGGCTCCCTCGCGCCGGCGTCCGCCGGCGCTCGCCAATGGTCGGGCAGGAGGTGGAGTTAGAGGGGGCGGATTTGGAGAAGGAAGGGAGGCGCTAGATCGGGCGGATTTTCGGCAGCGAATCACGGCGGAGATCGAGGGGGGGAGCGGAGAGGAGGTGGGTTGGGGAGGGGCGGCTCGATCGAGATCGGGGTCCAGGTGGGATTCTGTCGGGATCGGGGTCCAGGTGGGATTCTGTCAGGCTGGGCCGATAGTCCAGGGAAGTTCAGGAACCTGTCTTCGGGCTCTATATAGGGGTTGCTGTGATCCAAATAACTATTCTAATCCTGGGATTAGAATAGTGTTGTCCTATATATATATATATATATATATATATATATATATATATATATATATATATATATATATATATATATATATATATATATATATATATATATATATATATATATGGCTTCTGCACAACATCTCCATCATCATTATCAGTACATCCTACACAGGTGAGTTAGGATGCACTTGATCCCAGGAAGGTATCTATCCTTCAAACCAGAGGAGTGCTTCAAACTAAAAACAGTACATAATATCCAACAAAAGAGGGTCGTGCTAGAGCACAAAAATACATGGCTCAGTCTAGATATCAGCACGAATCAAGTTGTGCATATTTGCTGTTGGCATGAACCACATCGCCGCATGTCGGGTTTGCAAAAGCCACCCATCGCATGGAAGCTTGATTCCTTTCACACACTGAAGATTATCTGGCAACAAGCTGTGTTGATGAATCTCTGGATATGGTGATTCATGAAACCCATGGTATGATGTGTAAACACAGCCCCCCCCCTTCGCGAATGGAAGTTGCATAACACAGTAATACGCCTGGCCCAACGGAGCTGGGATCTTTCTCGAACACGAAGCAGCCATAGCCATCAATGTCACGAACGCCCCACACATTGTACTACATGTGGTTTGATGTAATGGTTTGGTCAATTTGGTACGCGTGAACGAGCATCAAATGATCGCCGTCAGCTGAACGAGCGATAAACCACCACCCATCGGCTGGTATGATTACAGGTCCTGGAATCATGAAGGCCAGCGCATTTGCATCTGCTACAACAATTCAAATTGGATACCAAAAGGACAAAAATAAACAATCACGTTCAGAGTATGTATGGAATTAAGATTATTATAATAGTGACACATATCATAGACAGAGAATTGCAATGTCGTGGTCATAATCATACCCCAAGTTAAAAAAAATAAGCCAATGGCTTTCATATTCTAGCAATATGTCATGGTTCAAACATCATGTAACAATGAGAGGAAAACAGTTATGACAGTGCCTACTCATATTCTACCATAGCACTTACTACTAATATTCTCATATCAACTCTAAGCAATAACATGCGTTGTTATAAAAAATTTGTAAACAAGAGTAACATGTAGCAATCATGATGTTATGCTCATAATATGTATTCTAACAATCATTAGATGCCAATTGTTCTCATATCAACTCTAACAATAACATGTGTGGTCATAAAAATCTAGGAAATGAGAGGGGCATATAGCAATGATGTGGTTATAGACATGCTATGCATTCTAAATTTGTAAAAAATGAACAGGAAGTCGTATTCATAAGGTAAAGATGAGATGAGATAGAACAATTACATGACGATAGATTCCACCAGTATAGGCAGCCAATCTGTGCGTCGACCGCGTAAATGATGCCATCGTGCACTATAGCATCAGACAGAAATGTTGCCTCAACAGGATTGATAATGAGCCATAACCATGTATGGCGACCGGATTCCAGATAGACTAATCCCATGTTGAATAAGGCAATGAGCTTGTAATCCATGTAGTTTTCTGATGGTGTGGGCACTTCGCATATTACAACTTCCTGCAAACAGAGGTCGAGCCAAAAGCTTGACGCATCTCGTGTGTAGTAGGCAGGAGTGTCTAGCGGGCCGCGAGGCTCGATGGCGGCGGTATCCAACGATGGAAGGGTGATATCTCGCTGGGTGTAGATATCCACGAGACACCACGGACTACCGGTGTGGTGGATGAGGACGATCCAGTTGGCCTTCATGCCCGCCCAGTAGTGGCCGCGCATGAAGGACAGGTGGACGGGTAGTGGTATCATGTCGAGGGGCACCACGGCAACCTCCGTAAAATCGTCAAGTCGGTGTCTGGGCCACCTGCGAGGATCAGGCATCAGCAAGCAGGGTGTCTTGAAAAGAGCCGACCGGTTGCAGACGAGTAGACGGTACAAAGACACCGAGCATGCGGCCAGACGGATGGTGCTGAGTAGGTCCATACGACTACAGATCTTCTCCAAGAGAACATCGGGGAGGGAATTCCAATCGTGGCTCTGCGTGTTAGTCGGTTCTGCCATTGGGGTTTTCGGTGCCTGCGAGCCAGCGGGGAAGTGGATTCGGGCAGGCGAGCGAAGAAGCTTCTCCTCGTGTGGCCGAGCAGTGGGTAGGGGGATATGGTACGTGCGAGCTACCAAGGAAGATGGCATGGGCGGGCGAGCAGTGAGCGGTGGTAAATGGTGTGCAGCCAACGATGGGGAAGAGAGGAGGAAGAAGAAGAGAGGGGGAAGAAGAAGAGAGGAGGAAGAAGAAGAGATGACAGTACTGGGTAAGGCTGATTTAGTAACACCAACACGCTAGTTCAGCTTATTAATTATGTGTCCCATCTCCTGCTGCGTGTATTGTCACTTCACTGCAAAGACTAGTGGAATAGTTCTCTCTAACCGAGATGGGGAATAATGGATCGCGAGGACTTCCTTTCTACAGTATCCCTATGCCTCTACGCTCACTTCACTCATTTTGCTCCATACCTAGTCACTTGTTGAAATCTGTAGAAAGACAAATACTCTGTATTTGGGAACAGAGGGAGGCTTTTACAACATACTATTTGGGAACATAGGGAGTATCGCCATATGGAGGCAACAGAGGAAGCTTGAAATATGAACATGTCAATGGGAGGGAGTAAGCCCCATGCATGCATGCATGCATGCATGCAACATGCAACACTGACACATACACATGGACGCATGCAACACTCACGCACCCATGCGGCACACAGCACACAATGCAACACACACGCTCACGCTCAAGTGCTCAACCTACTCCCTACGTCCGTGAACGACTGTACATTTAGAGATTTACACATTGACCAGGGCATAATTAACGCCCAAAAGTAGCAGACTTGTGTGTGCATGCGACCATTGAGATAAGAAGATTAAATGAAGGCCGTTGCATGCTGTAATTGAGGATCGACATGTAGCCTATACCTATAGCACAAGTTGGTGCATTAGTCAATCAACATCGATTTAGATTAAAGGCTAAATGCATTGGAAGTGTAGATGTACACCATGCAATACACTCTTTGTTTTATAGCTGATGTACACTCTTTGTTGGAAGACCGAGGAAGGACACGTGCATGCACTCACATACACAGCCAGGGCGGTTCGCGCGCAAGGGTTGGACTCGTGTCGCGCCTGCATAAAGTTTTGTTTAACTAATTTCTTTGCTCTGCCAACTGACAGGTGGGACCCAGAAACCAGGTGACAATTTAACCAGTAAACAAAGTGCCACGTCGACTATGTGGCCGGTTAGTAGGGTGCAATACGGTGCTCTACGATGAGCTAGTGATCGTATAATCGCCGCAAAACTATATATAGTGATCGTAAAGAGCGTATTGTTACATACATTGACCGCCAGTGTATTTTTCTCATTTCAAATTAAGCCATATTAATCGGAAAGGACACAGTATGGACTACTACTACTAGTACTAGTACTGCTTTGATGTGTCCCGTCAACTCGCCGAACGAGGAGAAGCTTGCTTACTACACCTCTCCCTTGCCCACGCACGCGGTGGTTCACATGACGAGGAGAGGGTTTTGACTACAGCACCCTCTCCCTCTTCCTCTCCCTCGCCCTCGCGGTGGACGTGCAGCAGTTCAATCGGTGTCAGATTGCCAGAAGCATATTGTACTGTAGTATCATGATTGTTGGACCTTCCGAAGAGGCGAAGAGCCAAGTGCAAGGTTCACACGAGTACGAACTGTTGAACCTCCTGAAGAGGCAAAGAGCCAAGCGCAAGGTTTTATAAGAGTTGTCGTCCTAGTAGGAGTGTACTACAACTATAGCGAACGATGCTACTGTATGATGCCGCCATGTCACGTATATCCAAAGCTGTGCCACCTTTTTTCTCAAAGAGCGTGTTGGAGCCCGTGCAACAACCACACAAGTTGCACGTACACATAACACATTTACTAGTAATAAATTCTAAAGGACAAATGCCAGTATGCCACACAAGTTCATCTCTAATTCATGTGATAAATTTGTGCATGACTAGTCTACATATATTCATAGCGCTACCGTTCACAATTACCGTACTCCACTTACACGTTATAGATGGGCTACATGTCCTCCTCCATGTTCCAATCCCAGGTGTTCTTCATGGATGACACGATCCATAGCGGTGGGCAACGAGAATCATTGTCGCGGCTTTCTAGTCCGGTTCCACATGATGGAGACTCATCCAAGCTGAAGCGGCATAAATCAAGGATAGCGTGTCCCAGCATGTCGTTCATCCGGCGGTGCGCACCGAAGACACAACCATGCTTCATGAACGGCAGGCCTTCCGTGTCGTGCACGGAAGGTGGCATCCACTTCACAATCGGGTAGCTGTCCCCAATGAAAAGCGAGTACTCTCCAAGAGTGTTCCTCAGCACCCACGTAGCATCACGGGGGTCGAACTCGGCGCCGTTCATCTGGTACATGCGGCATCCTAGATCTGGACACATGGTGACGTACATAGTCAAAGTCCATGCATAATAATGTTGTGCTCAAATATGGCGGTCAGTAATACTGTGCAGCAAACAGTACTACTCCGGTACAGAGGAAGTAAAATAACCGGCTTATTATATATAGCCACTCTTGGCTACATGGATGAGATGGTAAGACATGGAAAAAAATGGTGGCAGCTAGCGGGTTCAAGTCTTGAAGGGCCTAGCTAGCTATACGCGTCCTCCAAGGTAAAAAGTACTCCTACTAGTAATACAAAGTATACTACTAGTACAACAATGAAAGAGAAGGCGAGAGGGTTAAAAAATGGAATACCTGGGTAGATGGTGATGGTCCGATCGTGGTAGATTGTGTGACCATGTTGCACATCAGTGGTGCCATGGGTAACGACTGCTAAGATAGTTGATCCCAATATACCAAAGTTAGCTACAAGGTTCCAGGTTAGACCGAATCACGGATGCAAATGCACATCCAGGATCGGCGATCTTATTTTGATCGGGGGATGACTGGTCCCTGCAAAATAATGGAGTACCGTTAGGGATGCAAATGATGGTTTGTGCATTCCGTTTGTAATCTCCCGTACTGTAGGATGGCAACCAGATGAAACAAGTCCCCTGGCTTGTCACTGCGAAGATGCGACCTAGATGGCGCACGGCGTCTTCGAACGTGTAGGGGTACAAATCTGCCGCCGCCAACATGCGCCAGCCTCTGTCGTTACTGCCTCTTACATTGATGGCAATCCTTATGTCGAACATCGCGATGAGATAGTAATCATCGTAGCTGCGTCGCTTTGTCGGCTGGTCCGCAATTGCTATCTTCTTGAATCTCATGTAGGCATCATCATACGTATTCAAGCCCAGCCAGTCCGGAAGGCCGATCCCAATGGTGGAGAAGGGGTCTACCGGAACGGCCGCACTGCTATGGATGTTGTGCAAAATGATGGTGGTATCCGGCCGGAGGTATGCAAGCCAATCTTCGTTGGCACTGACCCAGACCTATATATAAGACGGTGGGCGGCGGAGAAATTACGGGATGGAAATGGAGTAACTAAGTACTACATGATCAAACTCCATTACTGACCTGCTCATCGGACAAAATCCGACTACCTCTCAACATCGGCAACTCTAGCGGAATCATCGTGCAACCATGGCCAGGGAGCGGTGGGATGTTCGAACGATTGTCCCATAGAAGAACCTTCTCCTCGAGGACGAATGGACGACCAACAAGTGTAGCCTTTTCCCAAGCCTGTTTAAGCAGCATCTTGAAAAAGTTGGTGCAGGAAGCACCAAGTCTTGCGGCGGTGAGGACGTCGGAGCGGCGTGCGATTTCTCCCAGAGGATCGTCATCCAAGGTCTCCCAGCCCCGACGAGGAGAAGAACTGCCTGGCGAATCCATGGGAGCAGCGACGAACTGCCTTCTCTTTGGGGGAGGGGAACTAGTGAGGAGGAGATAAGAGTGTAGTAACCGTAGGGCCTCGTCCCTTCCAACTGTAGATCGTTCCTCAGCGAAGGGGTGAGGCTATTATTTACTACTAGTACTGGCATTATGGAACATTATGGGAATGCATTATACTATAAATAATAGCACTAGTAAGAAATTTTTGGCACTAGGTAGTGGTTTTTGGCATGGATTAAGAAATTTTGGGTATGTTTTTGCCATTTTTTGTACACGCCAACTAGTGTCAAAAAACTTCTTACATTATGTGACGGAGGAGTACGTACTCGTACTGTAGTAGTACTAGTACTACTTTTCTAAACTAGTAGTGCGATGTATTGTACTTCTAGTCTAGTCTAGTATAGTGCATCAGTTTTGAACTCTTGAATCTCAGGGCCAAGGAGCTACAGTTGGAAGTGGAGGGTACTACTGTTCTCTAGAACCATCCTTGTACTATCAATGCAGGGGAAGTACACCTGCATAGTGGCCTAGTGGGACCTCTCGGTGCTCTATTCAGCCGCTCCTCTCACGTAGCTGGCCTACTCAGCCGCTCCTCTCATGCACACACTAGCAGCCTGTTTATCAGCGACGGTTACTGCGGGGGCAGAAAATTTGAGTTATTTGAAATAGCGAGACTAGGCTTTGCACTTCCATTTGTGGAGGTGTAATGGATCTCGTCGAACTTTGTTAGTAGTTCCTTCTTTATGAATGAGATGAAGCAAAGCTTTTGCCTCCATTTCAAAAACACACGTCGAGAGGAATTTCTTTTATAGTAGAGCCGATAATGGAGTGTAGTCCATGCGTGCAACGCCACAAGCTACAGAGTAGTAGTAGAGCACTTTACGTACAGAGCCATATTGCATAGTTCCCAATGCCCCGACAGGCTTTTCCGGCTCCCCGGGCTTACTTGGGAGGCGATAGTTTAAATATGCTACTAGCTGATGAGGAAGCTGCAAGCAAGGTGCGGCTAGGGCGAGCACACGAGCCACGGGATGCTGGGAAGGAAAACCCGTTCACGTGGCTAGGTTGTCCAGTGCACCCAAATTGTGGGGCCGCACGTCCATTTAACTTCAAAACTCAAACTACCCGTGTAAAATATTGGCTCGCAGCGAAGTGTAGTAGTACTTTTTTTAAAAGGTCGTCATGCGTTCGGCCGGGATCGAACCCACAAAACTAGGTATACACTCCCGCGGCCACTAGTAGTACTCGTTGGAGTACAACGCAACCTAGAACCGCGTTTTGTCGCTAGTAGTACGTACATTGTTCCTTACAAGAAACCTCGCTCGCCGTCGTTGCTGATTCCGACCACCCCAGCACCTCCCACTGCTACCAAACGACGTGCCTCGCCACGACGTGTCCGTAGAGCCCAGCCACACGAGCTCTCGTCGTCGGAGATGGCCGGGCGAGGAGTGCCGCCGCATTCTTATTAGCACCGGCGGCTAATCGCCGGTCAGGTGACGTGGTAGATTAGGTTAGCCACTAACCCCGTGGTTAGTTTAACCCGGTGACACTGACAGTCGAGCCCCACTCTCTAATTAACCTGGTTTAGTTTCTGTTTAGGTTTAACTAACCACAAGGGCCCCCACAGGTCAGTTTGACCTGGCCACGTCACCTGTTGACCGGACCCCACCTGTCTGTGACACTAACCTGTCTTGAGTCACTGACCAGTGGGCCCCACTGGTCAGGTTTGACCTGGACCGGCCTGTTGATCCTGTTGACGTCACCCAGACGCAATGATGATGCAGTAATTGATTTTCTGGATTTAAAATAAATCAGGAAATTCCAGAAAATGCCCAAAACTTCTAAAAATCATAGAAAATTATCTATAACTCCAAATAAGATAAATTATATATGAAAAATGATCAGAAAAATCAAATCTATCTATCTGTACCATTTTCATGCATGTTAGAACAACTTATGGCTGCTGTTTAGGACAAATCATATAAATGGCATTTAAACCCTCACATATGGAGTTTGAATTTGAACCTAGGGTTCAAACCAACTCCATTTGACATGTTGCTAGTTGCATTAGCTCAAAACACAACATATTGACATGTCATGATCATGCATCATATTGTGCATTACATTCATTGTGCTCTCCTTCTCTATTGCCGGTGTTTGTCCCCTCTTGATAGACGTAGTTCCGACTATGTGATCGATGACACCGATGAAGAACTATACTATCTTCAGACGTGCCAGGCAAGCAAAACCCCATTGTTCATTCCGATACAATCCCACTCTCTCTTTCCTGCTCTCTTTTACTGCATTAGAACAACCACTACAAGAAATATGTCAACTTGTGACCTTCTGTTAGTGACCCTGGAAGAATTGGTCATAGATCTATGACCATTTCAGACCAATTGGTCAAAAGTTGTTCGGGGGGCTCCAAAACCTAAACTATAACGACCATTTTGGTCAGAAAGGTCGTGATTTCCTTACATGAAATGGTCATAAAGCAGATAGCACTGGTCTGCTGCCTTATTTCTAGCTGATCATGACCAATATAGATGGTCATAACCTTGTAAATTGTGGTGGGTTGCTATGACTAGGCGCCACCTCATCAGTTTTGCCTATGTGTCATGTCCATGTGGCAGTTTTTGCCCTAGGTTGTGAAGCAACCTATATTTCTGTCATTCCCAAAATTCCCAAAAAAATCTCATAAATTCTTTGGGTCATATCTTCATCAAATATGTAAAAATCCTTCCTTGCCTAGTTCAAAACTAATTCAACAATATTCATTTTCCTATTCTGTTCACGACAGCACTTTATGAAGGAAGTGCTATTTATATATTCTTGATTGCCCTCGGAATTTTTTGGCACTCTTTCCTATTCAAATCATTACCGCATGACAAAATTCAGCTCCACTTGCCTAGCAAATCTTCCTCGGCAAATTTCCAAAGTTTTTGTCCACCTAGAAGCATTGTGAAGGAAGTACCTTTTTTATATATCCAAATGACATGAAATTTGTATAGTTTCTTCATATGCCCAAATTATCACCCTCCTCCAAATTGCAGCTCAGGAAAATTATCTATGTGAGCCCAGGTTCAATTTATATTTTATGGCCAAATTGGCACGTTGCAAAGCAAGTGTTATCTAGACCCCTCCTATTATCCTAAAACTCTTGGGCACTCTTCCATACCCAAATCATTGCCACATGATAATATTCAGCTCCATTTTCCTAGTCAATCTTTCTTAGGAAATTTTCAAAGTTTCTACCTGGAGAGAAGCTTTGTGAAGTAAGTACTAGCTAGGCTTACCCAAATGATCTGAAAATCTACCAAAGCATAACCATACCTATGTAACTTACCTACACCAAATTTGATCTCATTTCATTCATCCAATTTCTCTCACTAGTTTTCCCAAGTTTCTGTCCATAGAAGAGCATTGTGAAGGAAGTACCACTTTGGCATGTCCAAATGGTATCAATTTTCTACGGTGCTTTCCAATGCCCAAATAACCGTCCTCCACCAAATTTCAGCTCAATCCATTCATTATTTTGAGCCCAGCTTCAACATTCATATTTCTGTCCAGTGTGGTACTTTGCAAAGCAAGTACCACCTAGGATCCTCCTTTTGATCTAAAAATTTGCGAAGACATTCTTCTTAGTAGATGATCATCCTCAGCAAAAACTCACACCCATTGGCCATGTGCATTTCCCGTACCGCTAATCAAACACTTGGCTGCTAATTCATGTTTGAGCATCGATCGGTCTCCTCGTGAGAATCTTATGTTGTAATTTTCTTCCTAGAACCTACCTGGGGAGTGCCCAACCCACTAGACATGCCTAGGCTGCCCAGAACACATGGCAACGCCACGGTCACGCGGTGACCACGCGTCGGGCATGCGAGTTTACGCGCTCTAGAGTTGGGGGCCTTGGCCACCGCCCAAACCTCGACGTATCGCCATAAAACCATGTATTTATGATTAAATAGGTACTTATTTAACTCTAAATGATTTTTGGAAAAAATAAATAGTAAACCATGAGGCAGCTGCAGTTCAAATTTGACCCGCTTCCTACTAAATCGGCGGGAATTTGTCTTTTTCACCAGTGGTGGATCAAAACTTTTGACGCCCAACAATTTTGTCAATTATGCATTAAATATGGCCTAGTATTTTATAAAAATGATTTGGTCCAATTTTGCAACAATTATTTGGGAGGTCCTTCACAAAAAAAACTCCTTTTGGGCACTTGAAAAATGGAAAATGTTTTTTCGTCCAAAGAAAATGAAAACTTCCTTAGGCAACATTGTTTGCCATTCCAATATACACCCTTGTGCACAATATGGGATCATTTGAATAAATTATGCCATGAATGTGGCCATAAGATTGATCATTTGGCTTGAAAGCCATTGATCTCCACACGTGATAGCTCGTTTTTTAGAACACTTTTTTAAAATATTTGCCGTATTACAAGTTTGTTATTTTTCCTAGGAACTTGGCCACATATAATGACACAATGCGAAGGTTTCCCAATTTTTTAATTTTTTTGAAATTTTTATGCCCGTTTCAAAATGCGATCAAAACGGCGGGAATGACCGTTCTTAGCTAGTGGTTGAATCTTGGAATTTTTTTGGTGTTTCCTTGATTAAATATATACTTATGTAACTAGAAATGATTTTTGGAAAAAAATAAAGAGCAAACAATAAGGCAGCTGCAGTTCAAATTTGACCCCCTTCCTGCTGAATCGACGGGAATTTGTCTTTTTCACCAGAGGTGGATCAAAACTTTTGACACCCAACCATTTGGTCAATTGTGAATCAAATATGGCCTAGTATTTTAGAAAAATGATTTGGTCAAATTTTGCAACAAATATATGGTAGGTCCTTCACAAAAAGAACACAATTCGGGCACTCGGAAAATGAAAAATGAATTTTCCGTGCAAAGAAAATGAAAACTCTCTTAGGAAACATTGTTTGGAATTCCAAGATGCACCCTTGTGCACAATATGAGATCATTTGAACAAACTATGCCATGAATGTGGCCATAAGATTGATCATTTGGCTTGAAAACCCTGAATCTTCACGCGTGATAGCTCATTTCTGAGAACACTTTTTTAAAATAATTGTCGTATTACAAGTTTTTTATTTTTCCTGGAAACTTGGTCACATATAATGACACAATGCGAAGGTTTCCCTATTTTTTGATTTTTTTTGAAATTTTTATGCCCGTTTCAGAATGCGGTCAAAACGGCGGGCATGACCGTTCCTAGCTAGTGATTGAATCTTGGAAATTTTTTGGTGTTTCTCTGATTAAATAGATACTTTTGTACCTAGAAATGATTTTTGGAAAAAATAAAGAGCAAACTATGAGGCAGCTGCAGTTCAAATTTGACCTGCTTCCTACTAAACCAGCAGGAATTTGTCTTTTTCACCCGAGGTGGATCAAAACTTTTGACACCCAACCATTTGGTCAGTTGTGAACAACGATTCAACTATTACATGCTGCGGTAGCTGAACCCCTTTCCTCTGCATGACCTATCATTGCCATAGTAAATAGATGAAACCCACTAGCATGAGTAGGAGTTGTTTGAGCCCTGATGTGCCTACTCATTCATGCTTGTTGTCATGCCTGCTACTGCTTAGAGTTGATTCAGGTTTGATTCATCGGGAATGAATTGGAACGTGGTGAACATGTCCTACTGTTGAGAGCTAAGTGTATGAACACGATTTGGTAAAGGTAGCGGTGAGAGGCCATGTAGGAGTACATGGTGGGTTGTCTCATTGCAGGCGTTCTCAGGAACTGAGTTCTGTGTTTGTGATCCATGAAGAGTTACTACCACACATTGGGTTCCGGTAACTCGGCCCCTCTCGGCTTATTAATCAACTTGATCTCTGTCCAGGAGTTGCAACTAGTTTCTGGTGTTTGTAGGTAGTGTTAGTAGTCTACCAATTGGCACCCGGTATAGGTGGGCTTGGGACAGACTAGGCACAGTGGCACGGTGTACTAAGTGGCACCCGGATGGTGGGCTTGGGAACCCTGCACACATCGTTTGGGGCCGTGAGCGACACCCCAGCCGGATCTCCTTGCGGATGGAACCGGAATAGGCGATAAACCTGGACGAGAGACTTGTGTGGTTAGTCACGTCGTGGCCGACACCCTCGCCCGGCTTTCGCTTGAAGGTTGCCGAGGTACATGACGTGTACAGGGCGATAAGTGGCGAGAGCGTGTGTGAAGAAGTAGACCCCTGCAGGGTTATCATTATCTATTCGAATAGCTGGATTCCTCGGATATGGAAACTTGGACCCCTTGCATAGTTCATAGACAAGTGAAAGTGGATACTCTAAAATGCGCAAGATAAGCGTGAGTGCTATGGATGGCGTTCTCGTAGGGAGACGGGAGCGGATCCATAGTGGAGTATTGATATGGTGAATATGTGGACTTGTGTGCGCCACCTCAAAAGAGTTACTTGCAGTCGTAGTTCAGGATAGCCACCGAGTCAAAGCTGGCTTGCTGCAGTCAAACTCCACCACCCCCTTTGTTGATACTGATGCATATGTAGCTAGTTCTGATGTAAGCCTTGCTGGGTACATTTGTACACACGTTTGCTTAATTTATGTTTTGCAGAGAGACTTCAGTCTCGCTAGTAGTTCCGTGTGGACTTCAACGTTTAGCTTGATACCTCAGCTACGATCTTGAAGCCCTCGGCAGGATCTGATAGATAGTCAGGCTTCTCAGCCTTTTTCATTTGTAGAAGTCTGTACTCAGACATGTTAAGCTCCCGCTTGTGCTTTGACTTGTATGCTCTGAATGTTGGGTCATAAGACCCATGTTTGTATTATCTGGCTCCTCGGAGCCTAGTGGATAAATACTTGAGTCATAGAGTTATGCTGTGATGCCATGTTGTATTTTCACATATCGAGCATATTGTGTGTATGATTGAAATGCTTGGTATGTGTGGGATCCGACAACCTAGTTGTTTATCCTTGGTAGCCTCTCTTATAGGGAAATGTAGTCTTGTGCTTCCATGAGCCATAGTAGCCCGCTACAGACCGGTTCACCGGAGTCCTGCTAGCCCAGCACTACTGCTCCAGAACACTTGACTGGCCGGCATGTGATTCACTTTGTTCCTGTGTCTGTCCCTTCGGGGAAATGTCACGCGGTGACATCTAGAGTCCTGCTAGCCTGCTACAGCCCGGGTTCCCGGAGTCTTGTTAGCCTAGTTGCCACAGCCCGGATTCACACGCTGCTGACCGACATGGTCGATGTTGATTCATGTATGCTTGTCCCCGTAAGTTAGTGCTACTTTGGGTTCACGACTAGTCATGTTGGCCCGGGTTCTATGTCATATGGATGCTAGCGACACTATCATATACGTGAGCCAAAAGGCGCGAACGGTCCTGGCCATGGTAAGGCGACACCCGTGGGAATACAGTGCGTGAGGCCGCAAAGTGATATGAGGTGTTACAGGCTAGATCGGTGTGACTTAGAATCGGGGTCCTGATAGAGAAGGGCTTTGTCCAGCCCGTGTTAACATGTAATGTAAGTTCATCCTTCTCAAGTCTTCAAACTTTGTTCTAGTATAGATTTGGATAGGCATCATTTCCTACACTGATGTTTGCTTTGCTGTTTACATCTGATTGGGTGTTCACAACAACTACCAGTTTAAAATTGTAGTTGTAAAAACATGTTCCTTATGCAGAACAGATCCATTTATTTGCTTATATAATTGTGAAACCTGTTACGTGTCTCCTTGTTTCTCTTTTAGACTCGTATCTCTTATGCCAGGCAGAACTTTAGGGAAGATAGTGAGCCAAACCATCTTGAGGACAGCGAGATGACCCCAGGGTCCTGTCTTGATGAAGACAGTGGGTTGAAGCTACTCACCAACAGGTGTGAGACAACCTCTATGCAGTCGTTGCCTCAATCAGTTCGACTTCTTCAGTCTCAACTTAAAGCGGAAAGGCTTGCTTCAGCTCAGCTCTGACTTGAAGTCAAAGATGCAATGAAGATGTCAGAGGACTGCCGTGCCCACCATCATGCCTTAAATCTAGTGTTGATGCATCTATCGTTGAGACAACTGAGATCTACTCAGCTTCTTCAGCTGTTTGGGGGGCCGACCTGGCCAGGCCTAGTGCCTTCTGAAGTGCTCTCAGTTTTGTATATTCTTTTTTCGGCGCATTTATTTGCACTGGTGGCGAACTTTGATGCCTAGTGGATGTAATATGTGTGATAGCGTAGCGTAAGCTGCTTGCTTATTTATTTCCTTGTTGTCTTGTTTATTTGTTTGCTTGTAGTCATTGCAGTTCTTTTCCCGTGGTTTGCTAGTGGCTGCAAAACCTATTTTTTAAAACTATGCCACAATAACCATGGGCTAATATTTACTGTAGTGACACTGGGCCTCCTACGGGCCGTAGAAACAGTGGGCCTTCTACGGGCCTTAAAAACAATGGGCCTTCTACGGGCCGTAGAAATGATGGGCCTTCTACGGGTCGTATCATCAATGGGCCTTATACGGGCAGTATGATCGATTGGCCAAACATGGGCCAATAACAGGCCGCATTATGGTCGTAAACGGGCTAGAGTTGGAATCGTCCATTCATGGGCCGACCATAATGGGCCATCATTAATAGGCCGGATTTGATGATGCTATGAAAACGGACCAACATATTAACGGACCACAAACGGGCCAACTGTAATCACGGGCTGAATTTGGCCCACAAGCAGAAAATGACAGTAACAGGCCGTAAGTAAACGAATGCTGGAAATGCGCCCAAGAATAAATGGGCTCTGAGAAGGCCGAAAGATAACATGGGCTGGAAATGGCCCAACGGAATAACGGGCCGATAATGGGTATAAAGTGTTACACTATTCATTACAGGCCAGTTTCACCACGGGCCGTTAATGGGTGTAAAGTGATACATTGTTCATCACGGGCCAGTTTCACCACGGGCCGTTAATAGGTCAAGAGTTACATAGGGCCTCATATGGGTCGAACGCCATCATGGACCATACATGGGCCAGAAGTGAAAACGTGCTGGAATCATATTGGGTGGCCCAGATGACGCTATCGGGCCTAATTCGGATAGGGCGTAACGGGCCTTGGGTTAGTGGGTTGTAAATGGGCTATATGCGAATAGGTCGTTAACAGGCTTTACATGGTACCGCCCGCCACCTTTTGGCCAAGTCAAACAGGCCGGCCTTTTCACATGAATGAGCCTCTGTTTGGCCGTGCCACGTGTCGACGTATCATAGGCGCCTTCTGTCCAATGAGTGGATGACATATGTCCTAACGATGAGCCGACACGTGTTTCCTCTAGCCAATGATGATTTTACATGTGGAAAATCCCCATTGGTCGGGGCTATTAACGGGTTATCGGATCCAAAACCCGACCCGATAGCTTAACGGCATTCCGTTACGGTGGATGCCACGTGTTGGTCACCCTTGATGAAAGCACTTCTGTGACGCAGGATTTATCGTCATGGATGTGGACACTTCCATGATGATAATTTTGGTAATGTCATGGAACACATCTATGACAGCACAGGTATGACTATCTTGATTCTGTCATAAAATCATCATGGATGTACATGCATGACAGAAAATGCGACCTACTGTGACAAACACGTATCATCACGGAAGTGTATTTCTTTTGTAGTGTAGAGCGGCATTGCTGACGCCGGTGTTTGGATTGTATTTCGGAAGGTTTATCCTCAGCTAGATTTTCCTTGTCATCGCCGTTGTTCTCCTTTGGTGCATCCACCATGTATACATCATACGAGGAAGTAGTCGCCCAGCGTCCGGTGAATGGCGGGTTCTAGGCCTCTTCTTCTCCGGCATCGTCGTCCATACCGTCGATGTCCTCGGAGTCGTAATCAAGTGTGTCGGTTAAATCCTCGACCGTGGCTATGAAGTGGGTGGCGGGTGGGGAGCAAAATTTTCCATCGTTAGCTCCTATTCGAACCGGATATAGTTCACCTGTGAGTCCTCTGCCAAGGACAGGTTCTTTAATGAGTTTAGCATGTCGCCCAAAGGTGAGTCCTGGAAGATGTCTGCGGCGGTGAATTCGAAGATCGATAAAGATCAAGTTCGGCGTCCGCAGGCTCACATGGTTCAGAACTTATGGTCGGAAACGAGTCCGGAGTTCCGGTGGCACACGTATCGTGTGAGATCAAGTCTATGTGTGGCTCCAACACCGTGGAATCTGTGGCCTCCGTGGTGTTGGGGAACGTAGTAATTTCAAAAAAAATCCTACGCACACGCAAGATCATAGTGATGCATAACAACGAGAGGGGAGAGTGTTGTCCATGTAGCCTCGTAGACCAAAAGCAGAAGCGTTAGCACAACGCGGTTGATGTAGGCGTACGTCTTCATGATCCGACCAATCAAGTACCGAACGCACGGCACCTTCGAGTTCTGCACACGTTCAACTCGATGGCGTCCCTCGAACTCCGATCCAGCCGAGCGTTGAGGGAGAGTTTCATCAGCACGATGGCGTGGTGATGATGATGATGTTCTACCGACGCAGGGCTTCGCCTAAGCACCGCTACAATATGATCGAGGTGGATTATGGTGGACGGGGGCACCGCACACGGCTAAGAGATCAAGAGGTCAATTGTTGTGTCTATGGGGTGCCCCCTGGCCACGTATATAAAGGAGTGGAGGAGGGCAGGGGCCGGCCCTCTCTATGGCGCACCCTAGGGGAGTCCTACTCCCACCGGGAGTAGGATTCCCCCTTTCCTAGTAGAACTAGGAGCCCTTCCAAGTAGTAGGAGTAGGAGAGAAGGAAAGGGAAAAGAGAAGAGAAGGAAGGAGGGGGCGCAACCCTTCCCCCTAGTCCTATTCGAACTAGGCCTTGGGGGCGCAGCCTGCCTCTCTCTCTTTCCCCTAAAGCCCAATAAGGCCCATACACTCCCAGGCAAATTCCCGAAACTCCCCGGTACTCCGATAAATACCCGAATCACTCGGAACCTTTCCGATGTCCGAATATAGTCGTCCAATATATTGATCTTTACATCTCGACCATTTCGAGACTCCTCGTCATGTCCCGATCTCATCCAGGACTCCAAACTACCTTCGGTACATCAAAACACATAAACTCATAATATAACCGTCAACGAACTTTAAGCATGTGGATCCTACAGGTTCAAGAACTATGTAGACATGACCGAGACACGTCTCCGGTCAATAACCAATAGCGGAACCTAGATGCTCATATTGGCTCCTACATATTCTACGAAGATCTTTATCGGTCAAACCGCATAACAACATACGTTGTTCCCTTTGTCATCGGTATGTTACTTGCCCGAGATTCGATCATCGGTAACTCAATACCTAGTTCAATCTCGTTACCGGCAAGTCTCTTTACTCGTTCCGTAATACATCATCCCACAACTAACTCATTAGTTGCAATGCTTGCAAGGCTTAAGTGATGTGCATTACTGAGTGGGCCCGGAGATACCTCTCCGACAATCGGAGTGACAAATCCTAATCTCGAAACACGCCAACCCAACAAGTACCTTCGGAGACACCTGTAGAGCACCTTTATAATCACCCAGTTACGTTGTGACGTTTGGTAGCACACAAAGTGTTCCTCTGGTAAATAGGAGTTGCATAATCTCATAGTCATAGGAGCATATATAAGTCATGAAGAAAGCAATAGCAACAAACTAAACGATCAAGTGCTAAGCTAACGGAATGGGTCAAGTCAATCACATCATTCTACTAATGATGTGATCCCGTTAATCAAATGACAATTCATGTCTATGGTTAGGAAACATAACCATCTTTGATCAATGAGCTAGTCAAGTAGAGGCATACTAGTGACATTCTATTTGTCTATCTATTCACAAATGTATTATGTTTCCAGTTAATACAATTCTAGCATGAATAATAAACATTTATCATGATATAAGAAAATAAATAATAACTTTATTATTGCATCTAGGCCATATTTCCTTCAGTCTCCCACTTGCACTAGAGTCAATAATCTAGATTACACAGTAATGATTCTAACACCCATGGAGCCTTGGTGCTGCTCATGTTTTGCTCATGGAAGAGGCTTAGTCAACGGGTCTGCAACATTCAGATCCGTATGTATCT
Organism: Triticum monococcum; assembly: GCA_034509565.1. Classification (NCBI taxonomy): domain Eukaryota; kingdom Viridiplantae; phylum Streptophyta; class Magnoliopsida; order Poales; family Poaceae; genus Triticum; species Triticum monococcum. The sequence goes on along the minus strand of CM067845.1, from coordinate 85,376,371 downwards.
TGCAAATTTCTATGTCTCCCACCTGGACTAGATCCAGGATGGAATTGAAGCATCTCTTGATGTGCTTGGTTCTCTTGTGAAATCTGGATTCCTTTGCCAAGGCAATTGCACCAGTATTGTCACAAAAGATTTTCATTGGACCTGATGCACTAGGTATGACACCTAGATCAGATATGAACTCCTTCATCCAGACTCCTTCATTTGTTGCTTCCGAAGCAGCTATGTACTCCGCTTCACACGTAGATCCCGCCACAATGCTTTGTTTAGAACTGCACCAACTGACAGCTCCACCGTTCAATGTAAACACGTATCCGGTTTGCGATTTAGAATCCTCCGTATCAGTGTCAAAGATTGCATCGACGTAACCATTTACGACTAGCTCTTTATCACCTCCATAAACGAGAAACATATCCTTAGTACTTTTCAGGTATTTCAGGATATTCTTGACCGTTGTCCAATGATCCACTCCTTGATTACTTTGGTACCTCCCTGCTAGAGTTATAGCAAGGCACACCTCAGGTCTGGCATGCAGCATTGCATACATGATAGAGCCTATGGCTGGAGCATAGGGAACATCTTTCATTTTCTCTCTATCTTCTGCAGTGGTCAGGCATTGAGTCTTACTCAACTTCACACCTTGTAACACAGGCAAGAACCATTTCTTTGCTTGATCCATTTTGAACTTCTTCAAAACTTTGTCAAGGTATGTGCGTTGTGAAAGTCCAATTAAGCGTCTTGATCTATCTCTATAGATCTTGATGCCCAATATATAAACAGCTTCACCGACATCTTTCATTGAAAAACTTTTATTCAAGTATCCCTTTATTCTATCCAGAAATTCTATATCATTTCCAACCAAAATATGTCATCCACATATAATATCAGAAATGCTACAGAGCTCCCACTCACTTTCTTGTAAGGGGTTATTCCATCTGTGCCCCCAATTCCTTAGTTGTGCTCAGTTTTCCCCACATGGGGAAAAGTGAGGAAAAAGTGAGGAAAATTCAGGGGCAAAAGTGAGGAAAACGTGAAAGCAGAAAACCCGACACATGGGGAAAAGTGAGGAAAAAGTTAACGAAAGGGGAAAACTGAGCACAACTAAGAGACGAGGGGCATAGATTTAAATAACCCTTCTTGTAAATACGGGCTTCTCCAAAATTCTGTATAAAACCAAATGGTTTGATCACACTATCAAAGCGTTTATTCCAACTCCAAGAGGCTTGCACCAGTCCATAAATGGATTACTGGAGCTTGCACACTTTGTTAGCTCCCTTTGGATCGACAAAACCTTCTGGTTGCACATTATACAACTCTTCTTCCAGAAATCCGTTCAGGAATGCAGTTTTGACATCCATTTGCCAAATTTCATAATCATAAAATGCAGCAATGGCTAACATGATTTGGACAGACTTAAGCATCGCTACTGGTGAGAAAGTCTCATCGTAGTCAATCCCTTGAACTTGTCGAAAACCTTTTGCAACAAGTCGAGCTTTATAGACAGTAACATTACCGTCAGCATCAGTCTTCTTCTTGAAGATCCATTTATTCTCAATGGCTTGCCAATCATCAGGCAAGTCAACCAAAGTCCACACTTTGTTCTCATACATGGATCCCATCTCAGATTTCATGGCCTCAAGCCATTTTGCGGAACCTAGGCTCACCATCGCTTCTTCATAGTTCATAGGTTCTTCATGGTCTAGTAACATAACCTCCAGAATAGGATTACCGTACCACTCTGGTGCGGATCTTACTCTGGTTGACCTATGAGGTTCAGTAACACCTTGATCTGAAGTTCCATGATCATCATCATTAAATTCCTCACTAATTGGTGTAGGCGTCACAGGAACCGGTTTCTGTGACGAACTACTTTCCAATAAGGGAGCAGGTACAGTTACCTCATCAAGATCTACTTTCCTCCCACTCACTTCTTTTGAGAGAAACTCCTTCTCTAGAAAGGATCCATTCTTAGCAACGAATGTCTTGCCTTCGGATCTGTGATAGAAGGTGTACCCAATAGTCTCCTTTGGGTATCCTATGAAGACACATTTCTCCGATTTGGGTTCGAGCTTATCAGGTTGAAGCTTTTTCACATAAGCATCACAGCCCCAAACTTTAAGAAATGACATCTTTGGTTTCTTGTCAAGCCAGAGTTCGTAAGGCGTCGCCTCAACGGATTTTGATGGTGCCCTATTTAACGTGAATGCAGCCGTCTCTAAAGCATAACCCCAAAACGATAGCGGTAAATCAGTAAGAGACATCATAGATCGCACCATATCTAGTAAAGTACGATTACGACGTTCGGACACACCATTACGCTGTGGTATTCTGGGTGGCGTGAGTTGCGAAACTATTCCGCATTGTTTCAAATGTAGACCAAACTCGTAACTCAAATATTCTCCTCCACGATCAGATCGTAGAAACTTTATTTTCTTGTTACAATGATTTTGAACTTCACTCTGAAATTCTTTGAACTTCTCAAATGTCTCAGACTTATCTTTCATTAAGTAGATATACCCATATCTGCTTAAATCATCTGTGAAGGTGAGAAAATAACGATATCCACCGCGAGCCTCAACATTCATCGGACCACATACATCTGTATGTATGATTTCTAACAAATTCGTTACTCTCTCCATAGTATCGGAGAACGGCAGTTTAGTCATCTTGCCCATGAGGCACGGTTCGCAAGTACCAAGTGATTCATAACAAAGTGGTTCCAAAAGTCCATCAGTATGGAGTTTCTTCATGTGCTCTACACTGATATGACCTAAACGGCAGTGCCGCAAATAAGTTGCCCTATCATTATCAACTCTGCATCTTTTGGCTTCAACGTTATGAATATGTGTATCACTACTATCGAGATTCATCAAAAATAGACCACTCTTCAAGGGTGCATGACCATAAAAGATATTACTCATATAAATAGAACAACCATTATTCTCTGATTGAAATGAATAACCGTCTTGCATCAAACAAGATCCAGATATAATGTTCATGCTCAACGTTGGCATCAAATAACAATTATTTAGGTCTAATACTAATCCCGAAGGTAGATGTAGAGGTAGCGTGCCGACGGCGATCACATCAACTTTGGAACCGTTTCCCACGCGCATCATCACCTCGTCCTTAGCCAGTGTTCGCTTAATCCGTAGTCCCTGTTTCGAGTTGCAAATATTAGCAACAGAACTAGTATCAAATACCCAGATGCTACTACAAGCTCTGGTAAGGTACACATCAATAACATGTATATCACATATACCTTTGTTCACCTTGCCATCCTTCTTATCCGCCAAATACTTGGGGCAGTTCTGCTTCCAGTGACCAGTTTGCTTGTAGTAGAAGCACTCAGTTTCGGGCTTAGGTCCAGACTTGGGTTTCTTCTCTTGAGCAGCAACTTGCTTGTTGTTCTTCTTGAAGTTCCCCTTCTTCTTCCCTTTGCCCTTTTTCTTAAAACTGGTGGTCTTATTAACCATCAACACTTGATGCTCCTTCTTGATTTCTACCTCCGCAGCCTTTAGCATTGCGAAGAGCTCGAGAATCATCTTATCCATCCTTGCATGTTATAGTTCATCATGAAGCTCTTGTAGCTTGGTGGCAGTGATTGAAGAATTTTGTTAATGACTCTATCATCCGGAAGATTAACTCCCAGTTGAATCAAGTGATTGCACTACCCAGACATCTTGAGTATATGCTCACTGACAGAACTATTCTCCTCCATCTTGCAGCTGTAGAATTTATTGGAGACTTCATATCTCTCAATCCGGGCATTCTTTTGAAATATTAACTTCAATTCCTGGAACATCTCATATGCTCCATGACGTTCAAAATGCCGTTGAAGTCCCGGTTCTAAGTCATAAAGCATGGCACACTGAACTATCGAGTAGTCATCAACATGTGACTGCCAGGCATTCACAATGTCTGTAGTTGCTAGAGCTGGTGGTACACCTAGCGGTGCTTCCAGGACGTAACTCTTCTATGCAGCAATGAGGATAATCCTCGAGTTACGGACCCAGTCCGTGTAATTGCTACCATCATCTTTCAACTTTGCTTTCTCAAGGAACGCATTAAAATTCAACGGAACAACAGCACGGGCCATCTATCTACAATCAACATAGACAAGCAAGATACTATCAGGTACTAAGTTCATGATAAATTTAAGTTCAGTTAATCATTATGTTGATCATTGATACGTCTCCAACGTATCTATAATTTTTGATTGCTCCATGCTATATTATCTACTGTTTTGGACATTATTGGGCTTTATTATCCACTTTTATATTATTTTTGGGACTAACCTATTAACCGGAGGCCCAGCCCAGAATTGCTGTTTTTTGCCTATTTTAGGGTTTCGAAGAAAAGGAATATCAAACGGAGTCCAAACAGAATGAAACCTTCGGGAACGTGATTTTCTCACCGAACATGATCCATAAGACTTGGACCCTACGTCAAGAAACAAAGGAGGAGGCCACGAGGTAGGGGGGCAGGCCTACCCCCCAGGCGCGCCCTCCACCCTCGTGGGCCCCCTGTTGCTCCACCGACGTACTCCTTCCTCCTATATATACCTACGTACCCCCAAACGATCAGATACGGAGCCAAAACCCTAATTCCGCCGTTGTAACTTTTTGTATCCACGAGATACCATCTTGGGGCCTGTTCCAGAGCTCCACCGGAGGGGGTATCCATCACGAAGGGCTTCTACATCATCACCATAGCCCCTCCGATGAAGTGTGAGTAGTTTACATCAGACCTACGGGTCCATAGTTATTAGCTAGATGGCCTCTTCTCTATTTTTGGATCTCAATACAATGTTCTCCCCCACTCTTGTGGAGATCTATTCGATGTAATTTTCTTTTTGCGGTGTGTTTGTTGAGATCGATGAATTGTGGGTTTATGATCAAGTCTATCTATGAACAATATTGCAATCTTTTTTGAATTCTTTTATGTATGATTGGTTATCTTTGCAAGTCTCTTCGAATTATCAGTTTGGTTTGGCCTACTAGATCGATCTTTCTTGCAAACGGAGAAGTGCTTAGCTTTGGGTTCAATCTTGCGGTGTCCTTTCCTATTGACAGTAGGGGCAGCAAGGCACGTATTGTATTGTTGCCATCGAGGATAACAAGATGTGGTTTTCATCATATTGCATGAGTTTATACCTCTACATCATGTCATCTTGCTTAAGGCATTACTCTGTTTTCATTAACTTAATACTCTAGATGCATGCTGGATAGCGGTCGATGAGTGGAGTAATAGTAGTAGATGCAGGCAGGAGTCGGTCTACTTGTCTTGAACGTGATGCCTATATACATGATCATACCTAGATATTCTCATAACTATGCTCAATTCTGTCAATTGCTCAATAGTAATTCATTCACCCACCGTAAAATAATTATGCTCTTGAGAGAAGCCACTAGTGAAACCTATGGCCCCCGGGTCTATCTTCATCATATTAATCTTCTAATACTTAGTTATTTCCTTTGCTTTTTACTTTCATTTTATTTTACTTTGCATCTTTATCATAAAAATACCAAAAATATTATCTTATCATATCTATCATATCTCACTCTCGTAAGTGGCCGTGTAGGGATTGACAACCCCTTATTGCGTTGGTTGCGAGGATTTATTTGTTTTGTGCAGGTGCGAGGGACTCACGCGTAGCCTCCTACTTGATTGATACCTTGGTTCTCAAAAACTGAGGGAAACACTTACGCTACTTTGTTGCATCATCCCTTCCTCTTCAGGGAAAACCAACGCAGTGCTTAAGAGGTAGCAATCATATCTACTATATGATTCATGCTCGACCTTTCAGTCTTAGTGTTCCGAGGCCATATCTGCATATGCTAGGCTCGTCAAGTTTAACCTGAGTATTCTGCGTGTGCAAAACTGGCTTGCACCCGTTGTAGATGGACGTAGAGCTTATCACACCCGATCATCACGTGGTGTCTGGGCACGACGAACTTTGGCAACGGTGCATACTCAGGGAGAACACTTTTATCTTGAAATTTAGTGAGAGATCATCTTATAATGCTACCGTCAATCAAAGCAAGATAAGATGCATAAAAGATAAACATCACATGCAATCAATATAAGTGATATGATATGGCCATCATCATCTTGTGCTTGCGATCTCCATCTCCGAAGCACTGTCATGATCACCATCGTCACCGGCGCGACACCTTGATCTCCATCGTAGCATCGTTGTCGTCTCGCCAATCTTATGCTTCTATGACTATCGTTACTGCTTAGTGATAAAGTAAAGCATTACAGGGCGATTGCATTGCATACAATAAAGCGACAACCATATGGCTCCTGCCAGTTGCCGATAACTTGGTTACAAAACATGATCATCTCATACAATAAAATTTAGCATCATGTCTTGACCATATCACATCACAATATGCCCTGCAAAAACAAGTTAGACGTCCTCCTACTTTGTTGTTGCAAGTTTTACGTGGCTGCTACCGGGCTTAGCAAGAACCGTTCTTACCTATGCATCAAAACCACAACTATAGTTTGTCAAGTTGGCGTTGTTTTAACCTTTGCAAGGACCGGGCATAGCCACACTCGGTTCAACTAAAGTTGGAGAAACTGACACCCGCCAGCCACCTATGTGCAAAGCATGTCGGTAGAACCAGTCTCGCGTAAGCGTACGCGTAATGTCGGTCCAGGCCGCTTCATCCAACAATACCGCCGAACCAAAGTATGACATGCTGGTAAGCAGTATGACTTATATCGCCCACAACTCACTTGTGTTCTACTCGTGCATATGACATCTACGCATAAAACCAGGCTCGGATGCCACTGTTGGGGAACGTACTAATTTCAAAAAAAATCACATATGCAAGATCATGGTGATGCATAGCAACAAGAGGGGAGAGTGTTGTCCACGTACCCTCGTAGACCGAAAGCGGAAGCGTTAGCACAACGCGGTTGATGTAGTCATACGTCTTCACGATCCGACCGATCAACTACCGAACGCACGGCACATCCGAGTTCTGCACACATTCAACTCGATGACGTCCCTCGAACTCCGATCCAGCCGAGTGTTGAGGGAGAGTTTCGTCAACACGATGGCGTGGTGATGATGATGATGTTCTACCGACACAGGGCTTCGCCTAAGCACCGCTACGATATGATCGAGGTGGATTATGGTGGAGGGGGGCACCACACACGTCTAAGAGATCAAGAGATCAATTGTTGTGTCTATGGGGTGCCCCTGGCCGCGTATATAAAGAAGTGGAGGAGGGGAGGGGCCGGCCCTCTCTATGGCGCGCCCTAGGGGAGTCCTACTCCCACCGGGAGTAGGATTCCCCCTTTCCTAGTAGAACTAGGAGCCCTTCCAAATAGTAGGAGTAGGAGAAAAGGAAAGGGAAAAGAGAAGATAAGGAAGGTGGGGGTGCAGCCCTTCCCCCTAGTCCAATTCGGACTAGGCCTTGGGGGGTGGCCTGCCTCTCTCTCTTTCCCCTAAAGCCCAATAAGGCCCATACACTCCCCGCCGAATTCCCGTAAATCCTTGGTACTCTGATAAATACCCAAATCACTCGGAACCTTTCAGATGTCCGAATATAGTCGTCCAATATATCGATCTTTATGTCTCGACCATTTCGAGACTCCTCGTCATGTCCCTGATCTCATCCGGGACTCCGAACTACCTTCGGTACATCAAAACACATGAACTCACAATATAACTGTCATCGAACTTTAAGCGTGCGGACCCTACGGGTTTGAGAACTATGTAGACATGACCGAGACATGTCTCCGGTCAATAACCAATAGCAGAACCTGGATGCTCATATTGGCTCCTACATATTCTACGAAGATCTTTATCGGTCAAACCGCATAACAACATACGTTGTTCCCTTTGTCATCGGTATGTTACTTGCCCGAGATTCGATCATCGGTATCTCAATACCTAGTTCAATCTCGTTACCGGCAAGTCTCTTTACTCGTTCCGTAATACATCATCCCACAACTAACTCATTAGTTGCAATGCTTGCAAGGCTTAAGTGATGTGCATTACCGAGTGGGCCCGGAGATACCTCTCCGACAATCGGAGTGACAAATCCTAATCTCGAAACACGCCAACCCAACAAGTACCTTCGGAGACACCTGTAGAGAACCTTTATAATCACCCAGTTACGTTGTGACATTTGGTAGCACACAAAGTGTTCCTCTGGTAAATGGGAGTTGCATAATCTCATAGTCATAGGAACATGTATAAGTCATGAAGAAAGCAATAGCAACAAACTAAATGATCAAGTGCTAAGCTAACGGACTGGGTCAAGTCAATCACATCATTCTCCTAATGATGTGATCCTGTTAATCAAATGACATGTCATGTCCATGGTTAGAAAACATAACCATCTTTGATCAACGAGCTAGTCAAGTAGAGGCATACTAGTGACACTCTGTTTGTCTATGTATTCACACATGTGTTATGTTTTCGGTTAATACAATTCTAGCATGAATAATAAACATTTATCATGATATAAGGAAATAAATAATAACTTTATTATTGCCTCTAGGGCATATTTCCTTCACGTGGTCGGGTCGATCCTCCCGTCCTTGGGTGGCGCAGTCTGCTCTGGATCTAAGGTCAGAGCGGTTATGGGAGTTGTCTACTTGATGCGGTCTGATGACAGATTTAGGTCATGTCCCTCGGGGTGACCAGGAGTGGTAGCCGCGGTCTCTAATCCAGAAAAGATCAAGTCTCCATAGATGTCCGCAACGTAGTTCGAGCTCCCAAACCTGACCTGATGGCCAGGGGCGTAGCTTTCGATCTGCTCCACATGGTCAAGCGAGTTGGCCCGCAGAGCGAAGCCGCCGAACACGAAAATCTATCCGGGGAGGAAAACTCCCCCTTGGGCAGCATCGTTGTAGATGGTTTAAGGAGGCATCGAACCTCTTGATGACGGCACAGTGGAACTCTCAATGAAAGCACCAATGTCAGTGTCAAAACCGGCGGATCTCAGCTAGGGGGTCCCGAACTATGCGTCTAAGGTCGATGGTAACAGGAGACAGGGGACACAATGTTTTACCCAGGTTCGGGCGCTCTCTATGGAGGTAATACCCTACATCTTGCTTGATTGATCTTGATGAATATGAGTATTACAAGAGTTGATCTACCACCAGATCGTAATGGCTAAACCCTAGAGGTCTAGCCACTACTAGGAAAAGGCCTACTAATGGCGCACCAGTTTTGCCTACTAATGGCGCACTACTGGTGCGCCATTAGTATCACGCCACTAGTATTTTTTACTAATGGCGCACCACTAGTGCACTATTAGTATACCAGATACTAATGGCGCACCAGTAGTGCGCCATTAGTATGCCTAGAGGTGCGCCATTACTATCTGACTTAGTAATGGCACACCACATAGAAGTGCGCCATTAGTAATAATTTTTTTTCAATTTTTTTAAAAAATCAGTTTTTTTTATTTTTTTTCTTAATCTCGGTCACTATGGCTTAATCTCGAGTCAATATGCTTAATCTCAGGTCAAATCACACTCTGTGGTCAAACTTTCCGAAAGGTCACCCATCCTCACACTACTCCAGCCCAAGCATGCTTAACTTCATAGTTCTATCCAATACCAGCAGCACCTCACTTCACAGGCACTTGTTGATATATCTATAAGATCAATCCTATTAAACCTTGCTGATGTCTAGGACTTTGTTCATGTTCATGAGTATGATGAAATTTTGAAAAAATATTTCAAACTTCCCGGTCATATTACGTATCATATTTTGAGAAATAATTCAAAAAAAATTGAAACCAAGGTTTTTTCTGTTACTAGTGGCGCACCTACCATACGGTGCGCCACTAGTAAGTTTGAAATTTTTTGAATTTTTTTGCCTCCGGATCTTAAAAGCCTCGTAACTTTTTTTCTGTTAGGTTTTTGGGGATTTTGAAAATGTTTAACATAATTAGCCCCGTTTAATTCGGATGTAACTTTTCGAGTAGATGATTTTTCATATAAAAACTTTTTAATCCGAGTTCGTATGCAAAAGTTATGCCCATTTTACAAATTTCAGAGAGATTTTGCAAATAAAGTCGAAATTCATATTTGTAAATTTTCCCAACAACTAGACCACATATCACATAGGAAACTTATTTTCTTTTATTTTTTTGGCATTTCCATCATTTTATTTTATTTTTTTAAAACTGAAAAGTCGGTCCACAGGGGGGGTGCATTTGGTACGTTTTGGGCCAAGTTAGTAATGGTGCACCGTGGGAGTGGTGTGCCATTACTAGTTAAACTAGTAATGGCGCACCACACCCATGGTGCGCCATTACTAGTTTTGAAAAAACAATAAAACAAATTCTGAATTTTTTTTAAAAAAAAAACTTAGTAATGGCGCACCAGTTGACAGTGCGCCATTACTAGTTTTAACTAGTAATGGCGCACTATCCACTGGTGCACCATTACTAGTTTTGAAAAAATAAATAAAAAAATTTGGACAAAAAAATTGAAAATAATTTACTAGTGGCGCACCGTGGATGTGGTGCGCCATTACTAGTTTAACTAGTAATGGCGCACCACTCCCACGGTGCGCCATTACTAGTCTTGAAAAAAATGAAAAAAATTGTTACTAATGGCGCACCCTGGATGTGGTGCGCCATTAGTATTTGGACACTAATGGCGCACCACATGTCTGGTGCGCCATTAGTGTCATTTCCATCTATAGCCCTTTTCCTAGTAGTGAGCTTCTATGGCTATGATGATGAATATCCACCTCCTGACTAAGTCCTCCGGTTTATATAGACACAGGGAGGATCTAGGGTTACACAAGGTCGGTTACAAAGAAAGGAATCTACATATTTAGTCGCCAAGCTTGCCTTCCACGCCAAGGAGAGTCCCATCCGGACACGGGTGCAGTCTTCGATCTTCGTATCTTCACAGCCCATCAGTCCGGCCCATGGCTAACAGGCCGGACGCCCGAGGACCCCTTAGTCCAGGACTCCCTCAGGTGCCGCCCCTTCCCCTTGTCCAATTAGGACTAGGAAGGGGGGTGCGCCACCTCTGGCCGGCCCTCTCTCTTCTCCACTAAGGCCCATGATGGCCTATTAACTTCCCGGGGGGTTCCGGTAACCCCCGGTACTCCGAAACTTATCTGAAACGACCTGAACCATTCCGGTGTCCGAATGTAGCCTTCCAATATATGAATCTTTACGTCTCGACCATTTCGAGACTCCTCGTCATGTCTGTGATCTCATCCAGGAATCCAAACAAACTTCGGTTCATCAAAACACGAAACTCATAATACAACTCGTCATCGAACGTTAAGCGTGCGGACCCTATGGGTTCGAGAACTATGTAGACATGACCGAGACATATCTCCAGTCAATAACCAATAGCGGAACCTGGATGCTCATATTGGCTCCTACATATTCTACGAAGATCTTTATCGGTCAAACTGCATACAAACACACGTTGTTCCCTTTGTCATCGGTATGTTACTTGCCCGAGATTCGATCGTCGGTATCATCATACCTAGTTCAATCTCGTCACTGGCAAGTCTCTTTACTCGTTCCGTAATGCATTATCCCGTGGCTAACTCATTAGTCACATTGCTTGCAAGGCTCATAGTGATGTGCATTACCGAGAGGGCCCAGAGATACCTCTCCGATACACGGAGTGGCAAATCCTAATATCGATCTATGTCAACTCAACAAACACCATCAGAGACATCTATAGAGCATCTTTATAATCACCCAGTTACGTTATGATGTTTGATAGCACACAAGGTGTTCCTCCAGTATTCGGGAGTTGCATAATCTCATAGTCTGAGGAACATGTATAAGTCATGAAGAAAGCAATAGCAAAAAAACTAAATGATCATTGTGCTAAGCTAACGTATGGGTCTTGTCCATCACATCATTCTCTAATGATGCGATCCCATTCATCAAATGACAACACATGTCTATGGTTAGGAAACTTAACCATCTTTGATTAATGAGCTTGTCTAGTAGAGGCATACTAGGGACACTCTGTTTGTCTATGTATTCACACATGTACTAAGTTTTCGGTTAATACAATTCTAGCATGAATAATAAACATTTATCATGATATAAGGAAATATAAATAACAACTTTATTATTGCCTCTAGGGCATATTTCATTCAGGCTTATAACCCACTATTGTGCTTGCTCTAAGGGTAAAATTCAAGGTGGTATTTATGCTACTTGCTTAGTGAGACGTTTTAATATCAACATACGCCCTCGTGATTACTTTTTGCCTAGAGTTTACCTTGATCACCAGTCGATCCAGGATCACCACTTTATTGATGCTCCTGAGCCTTCCCACCACATTCATTATAACTTGGTTTTAGTGAGGATACTCGTGGTATTATTCTGTTTCCTGCACCTGCTTTGTTTGACTCACACGCCAGGAACGGATACACCATCCTACCACCAGACATCGTTGCTTATCGGAACGCGTTGGCAGCGGCAGAGGATGAGGCATAGGATTGGGATGCTCAAGTGCGCCGCCTCAGCACTTCCATATGGGACCGAATGGCTACTACGGATGGTGATTACCAAGCTAGGGAAAATCCTAAGCTTGGGGGAGTACGTCTTTCTCAACGACACTACATTCATGTTCACACATTTCATTCCACCTATCGATGTTCATCCTCTTTCATTGTATAATCCATGTCAGTTTTATTTTCTTGCCTTCTTCTCGTGTGTTTGAAATTTTTGAGAAAATCCAAAAATATTTATCGTTTCTTCTCGGTTTTTCTTTCTATTTTATTTAGTTATAGTATTAAAAGAAAACCCAAAAATATTTCTCGTTTCTTCATTTGCTTGTTGGGAGCTTTCTTGTGTAAATAGTTTTTCTCATTTTCTATTTTCCTTCATTAATTTGCTTCCTTCAAGAAAAAACAAAAACTCCAAAAAATATTTCAGTATGTTTCTCTGGAATTCTTTTCATTTGTTAAGTCATTGTAAGGAGAAGACCACGATGAAAATGTTGAGTGGCTCTCATATGCATTATTGTTGATCTAACGAAGAGCCCATATTACTTTGTCTTCTCCTTCGAATAAAATGTTTGCAGATTCCAGCTTAGTTCATGGCACTCCTGCACTATTATTATTTTCATATCATTCGGTCGTGCAAGTGAAAGGAAATAATGACGATACTTGATGAAGTGATTGTGGCAAGGAAAAGCGGGTATGAAATCAACTTGCTTTTGTCTTTGTAAATATGTTTAACTCTTTATCCATGATTCAACATATTATGATTAAACAAGTTTGTGATGACAATTAAAGATTATAGTTTCCCATGCCATGCTTAAGTAGCTAGGAGTGGATAATGATTTATCTTGGGTGTCAACATGCATTAAAATGGTTGTGATGTAGTATGATAGTATGGTATCATCCTCCGAATGTTTCAAGTGGCTTGACTTGGCACATGTTCACGCACACTAGTACAGCGAGCTGCTATACAAACGGTTTTTAACCCCTTTCCACGACGACATTTTAGACCGTCGCCAGGCGAGTGTGAGTGATAGGAGGTCCTTCCCACACGACCCAGAAACCGTCAGGGATAGGGAGCCATGATGCATATGTTTTGTATAAATAAGCATATGCAATGCCGGCATCTATCACAAACGTGAGTCTTTAGACAACTATTTCTGATATCTCGAATATCCCAAATGCTCCATCCTTCCTACTCATTTGTGCTCGCATTACCATCACATTCGGTATTTTGTGGTGCTACGTTTACGATGTGCGACCCATCACAAACAAATCACGATTATAGAACATGTACGATAAGCATACAATCACACACATTTACTTTTCCTCGACTGTATGCAATTCTATCTAAGAGTGCATACAGTTGTGCCTATAAAACTGTATGCGAAGCTTGAATATATCCACACGATTCATCCTTCGTACCGCGTCGGATGAAGACCTATCACACGCATTCTTCTATGAGAAAACGTTTGTGATGCGCACGACATCAAACAATCCATAATCGCCAAACGTGTGTGATAAGGTGACTTTTGCAAACATTTAATAAGAAGGAACTATGTGCGATGCTATTGTTAATCTCACACATTTTTTCTTGGATGATCATATGTGTAGCAGAGATTGATCGCACACGTAGTGGATCCAAGAAACGTGTCTGATTTCCACGTTTATCGCAGACGTTTTGCTTTCACAAACAGTGTGCAGCGTAATCCCTAATTTAATCCCTGCATTTAAAAATCACAAATTTTGAATTTGAAACTAGGCAATCACTTATTTCATATCAAACCCATGTTTACAAATATAGCTTCAAGCACGAATGCATAATTCGATGCATATGTACATATACTGAAGAACTACAGAAAGACCAAGTAAAGAATGATGAACCACAGTTGTATTAAAGACTGTAAATAGAGAGGTGAAAGACATTCTTGTTCCTGGAGAAGGTGAAGCGGAATGCCCATATTGTGCCATCCTCCATGCGTAATGCGCGCACGACTCTATGCCAACCCCTTGTGATGGCTGGCCGCCCATCCTTCACTGTATTCATTAGGACTTGTAGTCTCGATAAAATACTTTAACCTTCATTGTGTGTCCACCAATCATGTACTTTGCAAGGTAATCTTAAGTAAACTGCTTTAGGAACCGCTGCAATAAAAAAGATTCAGACATTGTTGTCTAACAACTCATTATGTGTAGTAAAAAGAGATGGCTGCAGAGTTTGTAGTTACCATCCTACAGCTCATTGCTGTGTTTGATAGAGTGTAAACAAATAATTTGATTGCCACCATTTGTATCTTTTTCCTAATAATCCTTATCAGTTTCCTCACTTGATATTGATTCATGAACATCTCATTGCCCCATACGCAAAAAAGGGTCGATGCGTGGATCTTTCCAAGGACATATGTACCTACAAGCAGCAAGTCAATATTAGAAGCTAAAAAGTGTCCAGGCCTGGATCTATATGCACTACATTATAGAACAACGGGGGCAGTACAAGCCGAGGGATGAAACTAACCTCGGCGGAAAAAGTTGGCCGCTCCCATTGTTGCCTGGATAAGTAGTGTAAAGGCATGATAAGTACAGCAACCTTAACATCAAACAAATATAGCCAAGGTAAACAACAACATCTCTAAATGATAGCGTGAATGTGTTGGTTTCAGCATGGTGTTAAAGTGGATATAAAATGGAAGGGAGCGTTACCTATAACAGGCTTAACAGCCACCAAATAATGCAATTCAAACTGGTATTGTTCAAAATGAATAGAACGTAGCTCATGCTTAAACATCACACTGGATAAATGAGTAAAACTGAAATAAAGGGCATGTGTTAACTACACTAGGCATAAGTGGAACCAAATATACCGTTCAAACTGGTATCAATAAAATCGAGCTGCACAGTTCCGACTTACACATAATGAACATCACATTGTGAATGACTGAAATAAACAAGACATAAATGATCAGTATAACAACCAAATATAGCCATTGAAAACTGGACAGTGTCTCACTGCAACCAACCTAACAAGCAAATATAGATAAACGGGGCATACGCTTGAAAACTGGACAAATGCTCACTACAACCAACCTAACAAGCAAATACAATAAACAAGGCATCTGCTTGAAAACTGGACAAATGCTCATTTCAACCAACCTAACAACCAAATACAGATAATCAAGGCATCTGTTTGAAAACTGGACAAATGCTCACTGCAACATACCTAACAACCAAATGCAGATAAACAAGGCATCTACTCACTATAAACAAGCAAATATAGCCATTCGTGAAACTGAAGTGGACAATTCATATTTAAACATCACATAAAGCTATTGAACATTACCTTTTTGCATAACTGAAATAATTAAACACGGCAGAATTAAAACACCGCATGGCAAAAGATACTACAAGAAAGGGTACGGGTTGGCTAGCTAGAAAAGGTAAGATTTGCTGATAGGATGTCGCCTCACTTGTCATGGATGGGATCCTTCTAGTTGGAAGAGCACAGACCCATGATGTGCTCTCTGATGTCACAGATGGGTTGTTTCACCTTGGAAGAACCTTTGTGGGTGCCCTCCTCGTGCTCGTGGTTGATGAGATCTGACTTGGCAATTGAGGATCCCAAGCCACCGCCGTAGAATGTGTCCTTCAGAAATAACAAAATGGCTTGATGGCGTATGTCGTGGAATTGTCACGGCAGATGTCCTCGTAAAAGGACTTAGTCACGGAGCCATCGCTACGGGTTAGCTTGAAGGGGTTAAACCGGATAAGGGGACACGGGAGTTTATACTAGTTCGGCCCCTTCGATGAAGGTAAAAGCCTACGTCTAGTTGTGATTGGTATTGCTAGGGTTTCAAAGGTCAGGGAGAAAATCCGCTTTGTCTGGCTCTCGAGTTGTTGTTCTTCCTTCAACCGCCGCCGGGTCACCCGTTTAGATACTCAGGAGGACCCCGGCCGGTCTACAGAGTCCCGAGGCTGGCTCATACAAGTGTCCGCCCTCGGTCTCCTCTTTCCTATCTTATAATATTAGTTTATACAATCATGGCGGTTTACTACCATGGGCCCTAAACCGCCTGCGGGCTCTGGGCCTCTAAGCCTTATCCGTAAAGCGCCATCTTCTGGGTTTCCTTGGGCTTCAGCATAGGTGAGGGTGAACCGGCCCCTCCTGGGCGGTTTACCCTTAATGGTTATATCCTCAACATTAGGCCCCAGATTGATTTGAACCTGTTCATGTCAATCTTCAATCTTTAGAAAAAACTACTTGACTTTCTGACAATTCTCGTAAACCGCCATATTGTCTTCTCCTTATGAAATTTGGTGAACCACCATGATGTCATCTTCTGACACCGCAGTAAATCATTGTGATGTCATCCCTGTATAAGAAGATTTATGAAGATTCCTTTCTCTTTAATTAATTCCCAAAGATCGAGGCAACAGCTACATCCTTTTTTGCCGCTCCCGACTCCTCGATTTTCGTCCCTGCTATTTTATTCCACTTCCCTTATAAATAAGACCGGGGCGCCTTCCATTTTCCCCCTTTCCTATTCACATCGTCTTCCTCCTCGCGACCCGAAGACCTCAAGCATCGCTGCCGCCGCCATTGTCGATCTTCCAGTCTGCACCAACAAGGCCGCTGCATCACCCTATTCGTACCAGATCTCTTAAGATACTCCGCCGATGCATGTCTCTGGTAAATACTCCTTCCCTTTTCTTGTTAAATCTGTATTTAGGGTTTCGAAGTTTCATCGGTGTTCGTCAGTGTTCGTCAGTGTTCATCAGCACTTCCTCTGCTTTCCCTTTAGCATCGTCTTGAATCTAGCTAGGCCTGATAGTTTGCCCTTGTGGTTGGATCTATAGCTTTAATCTGTTGTACTACAGCATCTTACTGTTCCTGTATAAATCCTTATCTGAACCTTCTCTGTTCTATTGAACACCATTGTAAAGCTCAGAAAAATTTGTCTTTTGAACAATGGTAGATCCAAAATTATATCACCATCTTATGAAACTTGTTTCCGCAACACTTAACAAACTTTTCAGATTGGGTTCTGCCTCCAATGGGCGGTTTATCCTTTAGTATTGATAATCCGTCGTATGTCATTAGCCATCTCTTAAACCGCCATCTAGACTTTGAACAGCAATGCCTGGTTCACTTCATACGTATACCTTGAATTGCCGGTTTAACATTTGACAAACACATATGAACTGCCAATCGTAAACCGTCCATTTTCCTTTTACAGACTTTGTAAGATGACAAAGCAATTTGCTGCTTGCAACTGGGTTCCATCTCGGATCACAGAAACACAAATCAATGAATATGTCACCACAGGCGCTTTAGCTTCAAAAAATGTCCTCCATTGGCGAGTTCCTGGCCCTGAGTGCCCTCCTGAGCCTCAAGATGGAGAAGTGACTGTGTTCACGCAACATTTAGCTCGAGGTTTCAGTCCTCCCGGATCAAAAAATTTCTGGGATGTTCTTGCCAGTTTCCAACTTCATCCTCAAGATATTGGACCAAATTCTGTGTCCAACATATGCGATTTCCAAGTATTCTGCGAGGCTGACTTGGTAAATCTGATGAAGGAACGCTATGAGGTAAACATTTTCATCCTTATCTTTGTATTTTTACTGCCTTGTATCCTATAGCCCCCAAGGGCCGGTTTAGCTTGTAAAGACAAACCGGGACTTTTGAATTTCCAAACTGCACATTGTTGACTTTTAAGTTTTTTGAACAAATACACATTAGCCCCCAAGTGCCAGGATTGAAACTTGTATGAATCCTCGGGACTTTGAATAAGCAGTAAGAAAGAAGCAATCCGCATTAGCCCCCAAGTGCCAAGTGTAGAACCAGTTGTATGTTTGGGACGTTTGATAAAATATTGATATGCTCCTCTGATTGTGGCAGGCTGACATAAACCATCAATGGACGCAGATTGCTGATCTTCAAGAAAGTATCAAATCTCATCAAGAAGAATCTTCTAAAGCCAAAGATGAACTTCGAGCCACTTTAACTTCCATAGAACAACTGAAGGAAGAATTCAAGACTGAACGTGCCAATTGGGACACTAAGAAGGGTACATTGCTGAAACGGGCTGAAGACGCCGAATCTGCTCTTAAACTGGTGGCAGAAGAGCTTTCTGGGTTGAAGCGTCAAGTGAACGCCATGACCTCCGCGGTATTTGGGAAGTACTCCTAGCAAGGCATCTGAAATATCCATCTTGTAAGGTGCCAGATGAAATATGAAATTCTTAAACCATTGTAGGTAGCCGCATTACTCATCTGGGCTCAGATGTACGGATGAAGCTGAAAGCAGCATATACTCTGCTTGAACAACTATACACCAATGCTCAACGGGTTATCTACGCAGCATCCTATGACAATCCGGCCCCAACACTGATCAAGGATGAAAGTGCGTTATATCGACTAGAGGGGGGTGAATAGGTGATTTTTACGAAAGTCTTCAATACGTGGAAGTTATGAAGACAAACAGTAGAGATAGGCCTATTACTATGCAGCGGAAGTTAGACTACACTAGGCAAACCATGGTCAAGTATCAACAAAGTGAAAGCACAGTGATGAATAGCTGCAGTGTAATACGGATCAGGTAGGAAGATATTATGAAGCCAAACAAAACAACACAGTCACTCAGTGAAGACAAAAGATACAGCAAACATGCAATGACTTCACAACGAGTAACAGTATATAAAGGGAAGTGAAGATGAAACCAGTGACTCGTTGAAGATAATGATTTGTTGGACCAGTTCCAGTTGCTGTGACAACTGTACGTCTGGTTGGAGCGGCTAGGTATTTAAACCTTAGGACACACAGTCCCGGACACCCAGTCCTGAACCGCAGCTCAGGACACCCAGTCCTCACCGTATTCTCCTTGAGCTAAGGTCACACAGACCTCGCCCAATCACTCTGGTAAGTCTTCAAGGTAGACTCCCAAACCTTCACAGACTTCGTTCACCGGCAATCCACAATGACTCTTGGATGCTCAGAACGCGACGCCTAACCGGCTGGAGGATGCACAGTCCTCAAGTGTAATAAGTCTTCAGATCACTCAGACAAGAAGACTTAAGTGATGCAATTTTCTCTGGCTCTGGGTGGTTAGGGCTTTTTCCTCGCTAGGTATTCTCCCTCAAAGGCTTCAAGGTGGGTTGCTCTCAAACGACAAAAGCCGTGCACTGAAATCTGAGCAGCCAACCGTTTATGGTTGTAGGGGTGGGCTATTTATAGCCACTAGGCAACCCGACCTGATTTGTCCGAAATGACCCTGGGTCACTAAGGAACTGACACGTGTTCCAACAGTCATATTTCAAACTCACACGGCAACTTTACTTGGGCTACAAGCAAAGCTGACTTGTCCGACTCTCGACAAGATTTGCTCTCATAGTCTTCACTCGAAGACATAGGTTTTTTGTTTAGGCATCACTTCAGTCGTTCTGACTGGTTCTCTTGGACCCCACTTAGCAGTACGGTGGTTCCTATGACTCAACACAAATAAAAGAGAACTACGAAAGACCTAAGTCTTCGAGCTCCATAGGCTTCATGTGGTGTCTTCTCTTGTCATAGTCTTCACAGTGAATATCTTCATATACCACCATTGACTGCAATGTCTTCGTACATTTTTAGGGGTCATCTCTGGTAGTAAAACCGAATCGATGAGGGACTTCTACATGTGTTATCCTGCAATTCTCACAACACATTAGTCCCTCAACTAGGTTTGTCGTCAATACTCCAAAACCAACTAGGGGTGGCACTAGATGCACTTACAATCTCCCCCTTTTTGGTGATTGATGACAAACTAGTTGAAGTTTTCAACGGGGAATATAGTCTGTGAAATTTTAAAGGATAAGGAATTGTCTTCATAAGTTGCAAGGGCTCCCCTGAAGATGTGCATATAAGTAATTTGCTTTTGGAATGCAAATGCACATGGCAGGTTGTACTTGTGGAGATCCACTTCAACTTATGATGACAATCCACTATGCATGTAAAAGTATATGAAGATAATGACATGCATAACGAAAAATGGACGTCTGCAGAATGATCTAAGTGCAGAATTTATCATCGCACAATAGGGTGGCTAATAAGTAGCAGACGACCATCGAGTTTAAGTGTTACAACTCAAAGAACCAAATGTAGCAAAACGAGAGTTGTAAGCACGAAGCTAAATATAGCAAAATATAAAGCACCCGCCCATAATGACCCGCTTGAAGACTATCAACCTCATATGCTTCTCCCCCTTTTGTCAGTGAGGACCAAAAAGGTTCGAAGACATAGAGTTTCTACTCGTTCACATGAGCGGCAGGGTCGTTGGTGGTGTTTGGCGGTGCTGAAGAGCTTGGTGCAGTGTCGACGCGTGCTGAAGGAGGTGGTGGTGATGTAGCATCGTCTTCATCCTCTATAATTCGGGCAGTCACTATGGTAGCAGAGGAAGAAAACTCCGAGTCTTCAAGGGATGGCATTCCTCGCAGCACAGCTCTTCTAGGAGGTGTGGAGTCAAACTTGAATCGCTCTGTGAAGCCATGCTCTTGAAGATCAGCTTCAGAACACATCATCGTGAGTCCTTTCCATGTGCGTCGACAGGTTTCATTTGCAACGAATGCATTCTTGGTGGCAAGATTTCGAATGCGATTTACATCCACCAAGAGGCTTTTCATCTGACGCTTCAGCCAGTCATGATGCCTATCTTGTTTTTGATGAAGGGCCACAAGAAGCTCTCGGTCATTGAGAACACGAGCGCGCTTCTTGGGTCTTGGAGCAGTGGTGCTGTCAGTGGCTTTAGTGGAAGCAGGGCATGGTGCACGTGTAGTGCCAGCCAACGGATACACCCAAAAGATTGCTTCAATTCCTTCAATGTTTTGAGTGAAGCTCTGGTGTTCTGCATTCTGAAGACTCAGAGGTTGCTTGGCCGGCTCAGGATAGATGGCTTCAGTAGAGGTATCCACATCAGGCAAGAAGATCCGATGGTTGCGGGCTGAGGGTTGATACAAGATAGCAGAGTGAAGTTTGATCAGCCTCATTACCCAAGGGGCATAGAATTTCAAACCAAACAAATCTGAGCCTGATCCAGCAAGTTGGCGGATGAAGAAGTCCTGTGCATTGAAGCATTTGCCGTGAAGAATAAAAAATATCAGAGTCTTCATTGCACCCTCAATCTTGTCATTTGGAGAGTGCCCTTTGACAAGCCAGAGAGTTCGCCTGATGATGTGATAGATGGTTCTGGGCAGGTACTCAAGGTCTTCAACGACGAACTCTGTGGGATAAGGAGCATCTTGGGGCAATGGCTTCATCATGGAGAGCATTTGACTCATATCAGGTTCTGGTTGCTGAAAGATGCTCTCAATAGCTTCAGCATGCAGCTGACAGCCTTGCTCGAAGTGATCGCCAGGAGTGGGCAAGCCAGTGAGCTCAATGATATCAAATGCATTGGCTTCATGATGAACATTGCCAGTCATCCACTCCAGAACCCAAGTCTTCGGATCTCTGTTGTACCCTTTGATGTGAAGGGTGGCATAGAATTGTAGCAGGAGCTCTTCATTCCAATGCTCTTCATCAGTAACAAACTGCAGCGGACCCACTTGCTTGAAGCAATCCAACGCTTCTTCTAGACAGGGCAGACCAGCAATAGCTTCAACATCAAGGCGCTTGTGTGGGAAGATGCGACCCTGGTTGTACAGGATGCATGAGTAGTAGCTTCGTTGAGGATAGCTCCAGAACCGATCTGATGAAATCCTTTCCCTTGAGTAGGGGTTCTTGGAGCTATTGAAGAAGGTATTGTCTGCCTTGAAGCTATTGACGTTGAAGGAGCCAGGTGCTGATGCAGGACCCGGGAACCTTGGCAGTCTTGGGATTGGCTTCTGTACCTGAGGCCTGTGCTCAACATGGTAATCAAATTGGGGACCGGCAGCAGACTCAGGAACAGAAGTATCAGGATTAGTGGCTTCACTGTCTTCTGATGCTTTTGGTGGGGAGGGCTCCACATTAGGTTCATGGTTGGTAGTGGCAGCCTCACGATTTGCATCCTCCACTTGACGAGCTGGAGGGTTAGACACAGGCACGTTCTCCTGGAGAACTGCTTCTTGGTGGAACAGGGGAGTGGGATCTTGTGATACTTCTTCTTCTACGGCTGATGCAGCCGGAATGTCTTCAGAGACTTGAGGCCTTGGACCTTTGCGAAGCCTGCGTAACACAGACGATGCCTATGGAGTTGGAGTGGGCTGGGCCTCAGATTCTTCTTCCTCTTGGGGGCGATCCGCCCATGAAGCATCCTGGGCAATTGGCGTCAATGGACGACCAATGCTGATGAGTTTGTTGTGGTCTTGCTGAGGAAGGACTGCATCATTTTCTACATTGTCATGATGACCAATGTCTTCAGCAGTGATGGGGTCGGCTGCTGGAATGTCTTCAGCTACAGGAGCCTCTGTGGAAGCAGGCTCATGAACTGTCAGTTGACGTTCTGCGTCAGGATAGACCACAGAAAGGGGTTCAACCATCAAGGGCTCTGTGGGAGCAGCCCGATCTCTCTTGGTCTTCCGCTTCTTCTTAGAGGGGGCAGTAGGAGGGGCTTCAGGATATTTCCTTTTCCTTGCTTCAGCCTCAGCAGTCCTGGTCTTCTTGAGCTGTGAAGTGGTTGACCGGCTCTTTGGCTTCGAGCCAGTCGTTGCAGTTGGGAAGACAATCGGAGCTGCTTCCTGCCTTGGTGCATCGGGTTCAGCCGTAGTAGGCTTCTTCTTCTTCTTTGCGGCCATCCTGGGGTTGACCGTAGTTTGATGATGAAGCCCTTAAAAGAGTGACAAGGGAAATGCGTCCTCTGGCGAGTCAGCTGGCAGAAGATGCTAACTTGACTGTTCACCGGTCTTATTATGATGCCAACAACAAACGGGTTAACATTGTCATCCCGGAGGCGCAAAATCTTATTCCGGGAATCCGTAAGCACACTTATGCCCCTGACATTGATCCGTCAGAACTTATCAGTGAAGAAGCTATCTTTCAGGCCTTAACCCGGATTGACTGGACCACCACAAACTTCCAGCCGGTAGGTGGGGAGGAGGAGTCTGATCCGACGCCAGATGACCCATCAACTTCACATCAACATGGTAATGAGACTTGATCCGGCAATCAGAGTGATGCTCCATAAACCTTGTTCTGCTGGAAACACCATACTTTGGGCCTTCAAGCGCCTTGTAATAGGCTAGTGAAAATACTTTAATCCGTTGCCATCGTGCACTGGGATACACTTTGTGTTGATTCGTCACGATAATTTCGGTACTGGCTTATGTATTTTTACAATATTATGCAATCCATGTGTCTGCATAAGGAAAATCTGTCCAGGCGGTTTACCACCGGACGGGTCAAAATACCCAACACAACTTGGTAAGCAACTATGGTTGCAGCAATAATAAATCATACCTGTTATACAAAACATTGCTGTTGGTTTACCAATTGTGATTTGAAGAAGGGTGAAAACCCAACTTCCACCATGCCATGCTGGTATATATATGATATAGAACCGGGTTGTGATGAACACCGGCCGATTGCTGGAGACAAGGTGTCAAAGCCAGGCCGGTTTTGAAGGATGCTGGGTTACCTTTAATTGTATGCTTTAACAGAAGATCCGTAAGCCATACCGGGTTAAAAAACACCGGTTTAACATAAACCTTACGAAAAACAAAACTTGGCAAGAAGCAAACAAAAACTATGGTCAAGGCTTTTCAAGGGCTGCCAGGCCCAAATCGAGGCTTTTCATGGGCTGCCAGGCCACTGAGTTAAACCATTTTGACGAAGCCTTTTAAGATGGCCCTCCAACTAACCAATCATCGTTTTAACTTTCACAAGTTCAGGGTCTCAATGAGAGTAACTGTCAAACGTTCGACGGGTCGTGCCAGGATTACCTGGATAGGAGTGGCTTACTTGATGAAGGCAGGTTAACCCGGGGTTTTAGGTGAATACACCAGGCTTCCAAGCCATGGGTCGATACCCAGCTACAAGGGTCCTTTCAAACTCTTTGGTATTTGACACAAAGAGCCCCCAAGTAACTTTGTGAGCTGTGCTCAATGGGTTCCTATGTTTGAGTCGTGCGTTACGCAATCGAACTCTCTTTGGCCCCTTGGGTGTGAAGCTCCCAAGCTAGATGGTGGCATGGTAGCCAGGCTAACAGGTAGTACTTCGCTTTATTAGCTAAAGCCCTCAAATTAACATATATTTAAAGAAAAAACGGCGGAGACCCTTCTTGATAGCAAGGATGCCGGTTTATTATATTGATCGTAATATATACATTGTTGAAATATGTACATACGAAAAGCCTATGGCTTCAAGTGTAATAAGGTCGTAGGAGAGCTATGTTCCATGGCCACCGGGTCTCCTCCTCAGAGCTACGTGAGTCTTCTCGAACGTCAATGAGGTAGTATGATCCGTTGTGCAGATTTTTGCTGACCACAAAGGGCCCTTCCCAAGGTGGGGATAATTTGTGCATATCAGTCTGGTCTTGAATGAGCCGAAGTACCAAATCGCCTTCTTGAAAGGTTCTTATCTTAACCCGATGGCTGTGATAACGCCGCAGGTCTTGTTGATAAACCGCCGACCGCGCCAAAGCCATGTCTCGTTTCTCATCTAACAGGTCCAGCGCCTCTTGGCGTGCTTGCTCGTTGTCTGCTTCAACATAATTCGCAACCCGGGGCGAGTCGTGACGAATATCACTTGGGAGGACAGCCTCAGCCCCATAGACCAGGAAAAAAGGTGTATATCCCGTAGATCGGTTTGGGGTGGTATTTATACTCCATAACACAGATGGTAATTCTTTCACCCAACAACCCGGCGTCCGCTTCAAAGGGACCATAAGCCGAGGCTTGATACCCTTCAGGATTTCTTGATTCGCCCTCTCAGCTTCACCATTAGACTGGGGGTGAGCCACGAACGCTACATCAAGCCGGATGTGCTCTTGTTGGCAAAACTCTTCCATCTCACCTTTAGAAAGGTTCGTACCATTATCTGTGATGATGCTATGTGGAAAGCCGAAACAGAAAATAATATTGTTGAGAAATTGAACCGCCGTGGCTGCATCACATTTACTGATGGGCTCCGCTTCAACCCATTTGGTGAACTTGTCAACCGCCACCAACAGGTGGGTCTTGTCCTTGGAGCGCTTAAAGGGTCCAACCATATCAAGCCCCCAAGTAGCAAACAGCCAAGTGATGGGAATCTTGCGTAACTCTTGAGCTGGAACATGAGCTCGACGTGAAAATTTCTGACAAGCGTCACACCGCTTTACCAAGTCTTCCGCATCAGAATGAGCTGCCAACCAGTAGAACCCGTGTCGGAAAGCTTTAGCAACCAAGGACTTTGAACCGGCATGGTGACCGCAATCCCCTTCATGGATTTCACATAGAATCTCTTGTGCTTCTTCAGGAGAAACACAACATTGGAATACGCCTGAAATGCTAGAACGGTGCAACTCGCCATTGTGAACAACCATAGACTTGGACCGCCGGACTATCTGTCTGGCGAAAAGTTCGTCTTCTGGTAATTCGCCCCGGTTCAGATACGCAAAATATAGAACCGTCCAATCCGGACTGGCATGTAAAACGGCTACCAACTGGGCCTCCGGATCAGGAACAGCTAAATCCTCCTCTGTAGGCAACTTTACAGATGGGTTATGCAAGATATCTAGAAAGGTATTGGGTGGTACCGGCTTACGCTGAGATCCCAACCGTCTTAGAGCATCTGCTGCCTCATTCTTGCGCCAGTCGATGTGTTCCACCTAATAACCCTAAAGTGACCTGCTACAATATCCACCTCGCGCCTATAAGCCGCCATGAGTGGGTCCTTAGAATCCCAAGTACCAGAAACTTGCTGAGCCAACAGATCAGAATGTCCAAAGCATCGAACCCGGCTTAAGTTCATTTCCTTAGCTACACGAAGGCCGTGGAGTAAGGCCTCGTACTCCGCTGCATTGTTAGTACAAGGAAACATTAAGCGAAGAACATAACAAATCTTATCTCCTCGAGGGGAAGTGAGGACAACCCCAGCCCCCGAGCCTTCCAACTGCCTGGATCCATCAAAGTGAATGGTCCAGTATGTATTATCCGGTTTGTCCTCTGGTGCCTGTAACTCGGTCCAATCATTGATGAAGTCAACAAGCGCCTGAGATTTGATGGTTGTTCAGGACGTATACTTCAAACCATGGGGACCAAGCTCAATCGCCCACTTCGCAACCCGGCCAGTTGCTTCTCTATTCTGGATTGTATCGCCCAAGGGGGCAGAACTAACCACTGTGATAGGATGGCCTTGAAAGTATTGCTTGAGTTTCCTACTTGCCATAAAAACTCCATACACTAGCTTCTGCCAATGCGGATATCTTTGCTTTGATTCGATCAGTACCTCACTGATATAATAAATTGGTTGTTGAACCGGATATTCTTTTCCATCCTCCTTACGCTCAACCACAATCGCCACACTGACCGCTCGGGCATTGGCAGCCACATACAACAATAGAGGCTCATTATCAACTGGAGCAGCGAGGACTGGCGGTTCAGCCAGCTGCCGCTTCAATTCCTCAAATGCCGCATTGGCGGTGTCACTCCAGACGAATTTATCTGTCTTCTTCAACATCTGATACAGGGGAATTGCCTTCTCTCCCAAATGGCTGAGAAACCGGCCGAGGGCTGCAATCCGGCCCGCCAGACGCTGGACATCATTGATACACGCCAATTTAGCCAAGGATGTGATTGCTTTGATTTTTTCCGGATCTGCCTCAATACCTCTGTTGGACACAAGAAAGCCCAAGAGTTTGCCTGCCGGAACACCAAAAACGCATTTGTCTGGGTTGAGCATCATTTTGTAAACCCGAAGATTGTCGAACATCTCCTTGAGATCATTTATCAAGGTTTCCTACTTCCTGGATTTCACCACAATATCATCCACATAGGCATGAACATTACGCCCGATCTGCTTGTGAAGACAATTTTGCACACAACGCTGGTAGGTTGCTTGGGCACTCTTGAGCCCAAAGGGCATAGAAACATAGCAGAAGGCTCCAAAGGGGGTGATGAAGGCTGTCTTCTCCTGGTCCTTAACTGCCATTTTAATCTTATGATAACCTGAATAAGCATCCAGGAAACTCAGGCGTTCACAACCCGCCGTTGCATCAATGATCTGATCAATACGCAGGAGAGAGAAAGGATCTACCAGGCAATCTTTATTCAAATTAGTGTAATCCACACACATACGCCAAGTGCCATTTTTCTTAAGAACAAGCACCGGATTAGCCAACCATTCGGGATGAAACACTTCGACAATAAACCCAGCTGCCAGTAGCCGGGCTACCTCTTCGCCGATGGCCTTGCGTCTTTCTTCATTAAAATGGCGAAGGTACTGCTTGACCGGTTTAAACTTAGGATCAATATTGAGAGTGTGCTCAGCGAGTTCCCTCGGTACACCTGGCATGTCAGAAGGTTTCCATGCAAAGATGTCCCGGTTCTCACGGATGAACTCGATGAGTGCGCTTTCCTATTTCGGATCCAGATTGGCACCGATACTAAACTGCTTGGATGAATCACCAGGGTGTCACACCCTAGCTAGACCATGCATTAGAGTGTGCATCATGTTTACTTTCATCAGAAACTTGAAATGGGGAAAGCAGAACCCCCAACAACACCCCCCCCCCCCTGAAATCAACTAGGGTTTACTAAAAATAAATTCAATGAACCTGAAATGCCCTTCTAAAATGCTCACCCTCTTTGCCTTGGGTTAGAACCTTTGGGAAAATAGGTGCACATTTTTCTAGGTCAACAGAAGGTCACTGATTTAATTCATAAATATTTGAATTTGGGCATTTAAATGCTATTAAATAATTCAAATGCTCAAATAATGTTGGAACTATTTTTTGGGCCACTGAAATAATTCAGCAACTGTCCATGAATATTTTCAGGATTTTATAAAATGATTTAGTATTTAAACTAAATCAAAACAAAATAACAGAAATAGAAAACAGAAATAAATAAAAGAGGTAAGGCCACTGGGCCACTTACCTGGACCTACCTGGCCCATCTCCAGCTGGCGGCCCAGCCCACCACCGCTGCCCCCTGTCGTCTCCCTCCTCGGACAGAAGGACAGGGGCGTGTGCTCGACGCCCGCCGGCACGCGCGTGCGCCACCTCCACCCTGCCTGGCCACCTCCTGCTTCCCGACCCCTCTAGACGAGCGCCACGCAGCCCCTGGAACCCCTCTCGCTCACTCTCTTGTCCCCATTCTCTCCTCTGGCTCCCTCTCTCTTCCACCGAGCGGAGCTCGTCGCCGCCGTACGCTGTAGACGCAGCCCCCGTGCTCCCCTCACCCTCCCGCCGAGTCCAGAAGCACCCCCGAAGCCTCCTCGTCCTCCCAATCGAGCCAGAAGACGCCAGGAGGCCTTGTTTCATCACCGTCGTGGTCATCTTCAACCTCGGGCACCCGAGCTCCTCACCGTCGATTCGTGCCGTCAAGGACGTCCCCAAGCCCGCTAGCCATCCCTACGGCACCGCTGTGAGCTCCCGATCCTTTCCCCCTTAACCACGCCGTCGTTTTCTCCCGTAGCTGCTGCCCTGCGAGCACCCGAAGCTCGCCGCCGCTGAGCCTCGACGCCGTCGTGGCTAGAGCCACGGTAGCTCGAAGCCGAGCACGCTGCTGTGCTCAGCACGCTTCCAGGAGCCGGGCGCGCCCACCCGTTCGACCTGCTGTGCCCCCTAGTGCCAACCCCGACCTTGCCCGAACTCCGGCCACCGCCGAGGTCGACGCCGTGCTTAGCTCCGGCCACCTCGCGGCCTCCCGTCCGTTCCTTTGGATGCGGACGAGCAAGAGCTCCTCCCTAGTGCCCCCAGCGCGCCAAACCACCGCCTGTGGCGCAATCCCGACGCGGACGCCGCCGTGATCTGAGGTCGCCGGCGGCTAAACGCCGGTAGCCGACGTGGCCGTCATTAACGGTTAATTATCCCACTAACCAACCCCTCTAGAGCCACTGCCATGTGGGCCCTAGTGCCTAATTAGTTAGTTAACTACTCTGTTAGATTAGCACCGGTCTCAGGAGGGCCCCACCTGTCATTTTGACTTTGCCACGTCACCGTTGACCTAGTCCCACACGTCAGCCACAAAAACCAGCTAGGGTCACTGACCAGTGGACCCCACTGGTTGGGTTTGACCTGGACCGTGCCTTTGACTCGCTGACGTCATGCTGATGCAAGACTGACGCAGTAACTCTTTTCTGGATTTAATTTTATATAGAAAATTCCAAAAAATTGCCTAAACTTCAAAAATTCATAGAAATTCAACCATAACTCCAAATGAGACAAATTATATATGAAAAATTATCAGAAAAATTCAATCTATCCATCTGTAATGGTTTCATGCATGACGAAACAAGTTTACCCTACTGTTTAAGCAGAATAAGGAAATGACCTATAAATGCAATAATTAATGAGCTAATATTTGAATCTTGGATTCAAATGAGTTCACCCCTTTCTGTTTTAGCTTGCATTAGGCCAAAACACATTCATATTGCCATGTCATAGCATGCATCACATTGTTGCATATCGTCATGTGTTGCTTGTGCTCGGTTGTGTTCTTCGTGGTAGGTTCTGCCTCCGAGGATATTCACGAGTATCCAACTGAAGGGCAGTATCCCGTTACCACTCCATCAGGCAAGCAACCATTGATCATTCCGATACAAACCCATGTTCTCGCTCCTGCTCTTGTTTACTGCATTAAGACAACACGATTCAAACTGCTGTCTGCTACGGTAGTTGAACCCTTATCCTCTGCATGACCTATCATTGCCACAGTAACTAGATGAAACCCACTAGCATGTGTAGGAGTTGATTGAGCCATGTTTTGTGATTCCTACCTTGCTATGCCTGCTATGCTTAGAGTTGTGTCAGGTCTGGTTCATCTGGGTGATGGGCTAGAGTGAAATGCTTGTGTCAGTAATATGTGGGATGTGTTGAACATGATTTGGTAAAGGTATCGATGAGAGGCCATGTAGGAGTACATGGTGGGTTGTTTCATTGAGGCCGCCCCTAAGAACTGAGATCTGTATGTGTGATTTAAGATTCAGCTACTACCGTGCATTGGGATCCTTAATTGACCCTCTCGGCTTCTTAGCCACCCTAGTACTCTGTCCAGGAGTTGCAAATAGTTTCTGGTGTTTGTAGGATATGTGTTGGCGGCCGTGCGTAGCGCTGACCCTAGGGGTGGGCTATGTTGCGGTAGATACACCGTGGCCGGGTGTACCGAGTCACCCGTTTGGTGTCTCGGGAACCCTGTTCACATCGTTCGGGGCCGTATGTGGAAACCTCGGCCGGACTCCCTGCGGATGGAACCTGGATAGGTGATAACCTGGACTAGGGGCTTAGGTGTTTAGGTAGGCCATGGCCGACACCCTCGCTGGGCTTCCGCTTGAAGGTTGCCGAGTACATGTCGTGTAGACGGCGGTAAGCGGTGAAAGCGTGTATGACGAAGTACACCCCTGCAGGGTATAAAACTATTCGAATAGCCGCGTCCGCGGTAAAGGACTACTTGGTTGCCTATACAGTTCATAGACAAGCTAATGGATACTACTAAAAGACTCAAGATAAGTGTGAGTACCGAGGATGGCCCTCTCGCAAGATACGAGGGAGGATCCACGGTGGAGTATTGTGTTGGTGAGTAGTGGACTCGTGTGCGAAAACTATTTTACTAAAGAGGTTCCGTAGGATAGCTTAGCCAAGAGTCAAAGCTGGCTTGCTGCATAACCCCACCACCTTCTTGAGAATGAGCATGTATAGTAGGTTCTGATGTAAGACTTGCTGAGTACCTTTGTACTCATGTTTGCTTATTTATTGTTTTCAGACGACAACACTGCCCCCTCCGATGGGTTTTATGTAGACCTTGACGTCGACGAGTGACTAGCCACCCAGGTGGTGATCCAGGCCATGGAGGGCCCTATGTAGATAGACAGGCTTCGAGAAGCCTTCTTTCTTTCTAGAGTCTGTACTCAGACTAGTTGCTTCCGCATGTGCTTGTATGACTGTATGACTTGAGTGTCGGGTCATGTGACCCCTATCTTTATGAATATGTTATGTATGGCTCCCTAGAGCCTTTAAATAAAGTACTTGAGTTGTAGTGTTTTGTTGTGATGCCATGTTGTATGTACTCATATCGGGCATATTGTGTGTATGACTGAAATGCTTGGTATGGGTGGGATCCGACAATCTAGTTGTTTGTCCTTCGCAGCCTTTCTTATGGGGAAATGTAGTCTAGTGTTCCTCGAGCCATAGTAGCCCGCTACAGCCCGGTTCACCGGAGTCCTGCTAGCCCAGCACTACTGTTCAGGACACTTGACTGGCCGGCATGTGTTTCACTTCGTCCCTATGTCTGTCCCTTCGGGGAAATGTCACGCGGTGATCTCCGGAGTCCTGCTAGCCCAGCACTACTGTTCAGGACACTTGACTGGCCGGCATGTGTTTCACTTCGTCTCTATGTCTGTCCCTTCGGGGAAATGTCACGCGGTGATCTCCGGAGTCCTGTCTAGCCTACTACAGCCCGGGATCCCCGGAGTCCTGTTAGCCCAGTGCTACAGCCCGGAATCACTCGTTGATGACCGACATATTCGATGTGATTCATGTATGCCTGTCTCCATAGGTCTGTGCCGCTTTGGGTTCACGACTAGCCATGTCGGCCCGGGTTCTCGGTCATATGGATGCTAGTGACATTGTCATATACGCGAGCCAAAAGGCGCAAACGGTCCCGGGCCATGGTAAGGCGACACCCGTGGAAAACCGTGCGTGAGGCCGCAAAGTGATATGAGGTGTTACCGGCTAGATCGATGTGGCTTAGAATCGGGGTCCTGACACAGGGACGAAGTCAACGAGTTTAGTCTCATTAGCCGGTTTGAACGTCAGGGCCGGGTCATGCTCAGTCGTAGGTTTCTTCAGAGGGGTCATGTCCGCTGGATCAACATTGTCCTTATAGAATTTCCGCTCCTCTGTAGCACAAACTGATTCAGCATAGGCCGCTTCACCTTCCTCGCAATACAAAGCAATCTTTCGACTCCCATGTACTGTGATCGTCCCCTTATAACCCAGCATTTTAAGATGTAAATAAACATAACAGGGTCTTGCCATGAATTTCGCGTAAGCTGGCCGTCCAAATAGCGCGTGATATGGACTCTGGATTTTCACCACCTCAAAGGTCAAAGTCTCAGACCTGGAATCATGCTCATCTCCAAACACGACTTCCAAAGCAATCTTTCCAACAGGGTATGACGATTTACCTGGTACTACACCATGAAAAATAGTGTTTGACGGTTTAAGATTCTTATCTGTCAACCCCATGCGACGAAAAGTCTCATAGTACAGGATGTTGATACTGCTCCCTCCATCCATCAGAACCTTGGTAAACTTATAGCCCCCCACCTGAGGTGCTACCACCAAGGCTAGTTGACCCGGATTGTCAACCCGGGGCGGGTGATCCTCTCTGCTCCACACAATGGGCTGCTCCGACCATCGTAGATAACGTGGTACGGCCGGTTCAACAGTATTGACTGCCCTCTTGTGAAGTTTCTGATCCCGCTTGCACAGGCTAGTAGTGAACACATGATACTGTCTGCTGTTCAACTGCCTGGGGTGACTCTGGTAACCTGACTGTTGCTAATTCCCTTGGTTATTCTGCTAGTTATTACCATGGTTGTTCTGATGGCCCTGGTTGTTCTGAAATCCAGAGCTTGAACCACCGCCCCCATGGAAACCTGGGCCCGAACCGCCCGGCGGATCCTGATCATACCGGTATAGATCAGAATTTTTGACCTCCCTCATTATATGACAATCCTTCCAAAGATGTGTGGAAGGGGCCTCCTTGGTTGCATGCTTCAGGCAGGGTTGGTTTAACAAACGCTCCAGATTCATCCCTCCACCGTGCTGGGGCGGTTTACCTTTGCGACACTGCATATTTGTGTTAGCCACCAAATCTGAACTATCCGCTTTACGCTTACCATTATTCCCATGGCCTCCTTGGTTTTGGTGCTGCCCTTTTGCACCGCCGTTCTTCTTTCCCTTCTCCGGTTTGTCTTCCTCTGAATCCGGATCCTTGGTATTATCTGAATCGGCATACTTAACCAAAGAGGCCATGAGTGTTGACATGCCGTTGCAGTGACGTTTGAGCCTCCCCAACTTCTGTTTCAACGGCTTGAAACGGCAATTGCCCTCTAACATTAACACTGCGGTGTCTACATTGATACGATCTGATGAATGCAAAATCGCCGACACCCGTTTGACCCAATGGGTCGTGGACTCTCCTTCCTCTTGGACACAAGCGGCCAGATCTACAATTGACATCGGCTGCTTACACGTATCCTTGAAGTTCTGGATAAATTGGCGCTTTAATTCGGCCCATGAACCAATAGAGTTGGTTGGCAAGCTCTTTAACCAAGTGCGGGTTGTTCCTTCCAACATCATGGTGAAATATTTAGCACACACCGCCTCATCCACATCTAACATATCCATTGCCATCTCATAGCTCTCCACCCACGCCTCTGGCTGCAAATCGGCGGTGTAATTTGGTACCTTACGAGGTCCCTTGAAATCCTTGGGCAATCGCACATTACGCAATGCGGGAGTTAAACATGGTACCCCTAGGGAACTGAACATCACCCCTGGCTCCACGGAGGTAGTGGGGTGAACCGGAGTATGTTGTCGTGCTTCATGTTGAGCTGTCAACTCGGCCTCTTGTCGTGCGCGGCCGTGGTCCACAACATCTTGCGCATTAGCACCTCCCCCAGCCGGGTTGTTCCCCCGTGGCAAATTTCGGTGGCGTGTGCTACTGGACACGGCCAGTTCGTCTTCCACGTGTCTGGTATAACTCCGGCTTGGACGGGGAGTGGAATGAATCCTCTCACGGCCGTGTGAATATGCTTGCTGTTGATTTAGTGTTGTCTGAAGGAGATCCCTGGCCCGACGCGCTTCCACTACAACTGGTGACTCGCCGTCGGTTGGGAGGGCCGCCAGACGCGAAGCGGCGGCCACAATATTATCCAACGGGTTGGAATAATGCCCGGGTGGCGTTGATGGTACAATGTTGTTCTGGCGAGGTAGGTCTGTTGCGCGTGGCTGAACTGGCGCTCCTACTCCCGGCGCCCCCACCTGGTTTAGCGTGGGTTGGTTACCAGCTCCTGCACCTGGCGTGTTGAAAAGATTCTGCGGCTCATAAACCTACGGGAGACGTGATCGGTACCTTCTTCTCATGACCTCTTCCGAAGCATTATGATCCAGTCTAATCCGATAAGCATGTGCTTCCAACTCGGCCCGCTCTGTAGCCATCCTGGCATTCTCTGCTGCCAGGTCCGCTTTAGCCTGGGCTATCTGATCTTTCACCTTTAGAATCTCCGCATCGTGTTGATTCCTGGCTGCTGCATCTACCTCCGTGGACATCAGTGCTGCTAGAGCGTCGAATAAATCAGACAAGACTTGGGCCGGAGGCGGCACCAAGCTTCCTGCCCCTGCTGGTGTGGCCGTCGTGGAACCGGAGAGCACTGCTGCGGTGGTAGATGAATGAGGCGCCGATTGTGTGCCAGCCATGAAGATGGTGGCCCGGTTTGGCAGACCGGGGGAATCCGGAATACTGTTGCCCTCGGATCCTCCCTCAATCCGGCCATCCTGCAACTGGTAAAGCGATTCGGTTTCTCCAAAAGACTCGTCACCACTGTGGACTACGGTTTCTCCATTGGAGACCGGTCCCTCCTCGTACCCCGATCCATGGACGACACCTATGAAAACATGCCTTGCCTCAGGCTGAACCGGTGAAGAACTTGCACATCGAGCCGTTTCGATGATGTCGGTGCAGATGTCCGGCTCGGGGGCCGGTTCGCCGATCTTGTCGATGAAGACGTGAATCCCACCAAAGGGGACCCGGTACCAGTATTCGATTGAATCGGCCTCGGGACCCCATCCTGCATTGTTGATGTAGAGCTTTCTATGGCGACTCTTCGTCATCCGGCCCACGGCGTATCCCTTGAGTCCATCGAAGCTGCCCTTCAAGAACTCAAAACCACCATGCGATAGCCCCACGCTGGGCGCCAACTGTCATGGAATTGTCACGGCAGATGTCCTCGTAAAAGGACTTAGTCGCGGAGCCATCGCTACGGGTTAGCTTAAAGGGGTTAAACCGGACAAGGGGACACGGGAGTTTATACTAGTTCGGCCCCTTCGATGAAGGTAAAAGCCTACGTCTAGTTGTGATTGGTATTGCTAGGGTTTCAAAGGCAGGGAGCGAATCCGCTTTGTCTAGCTCTCGAGTTGTTGTTCTTCTTTGAACCGCTGCCGGGTCACCCCTTTATATACTCAGGAGGACCCCGGCCGGTCTACAAAGTCCCGAGGCTGGCTCATAAAAGTGTCCGCCTCGGTCTCCTCTTTCCTATCTTATAATATTAGTTTATACAATCATGGCGGTTGTCACAGCCCTAGATTTTGCTTGCCATTAGTTGCCTTAAAGCATCCATGCATCATGTTTATTTTTCAATTAAATTTGAAATGGGGATTGGTAAACCCTAGCACCAAATGAAATTCAAATAGGTTCAAATAAAATATTTTTCAATGACCCAGAATGCCCTTTGGAAATGTTCATGATTTATGATAAAGGTGAAAACCTCTGCCAAAAATGATGAACATAATTATAGGTCATTCCTGGATTTTTGGATTAAATCATATTGTATTTGAATTGGAGCATTTAATGTCTATAAATACTTTGAGTCGTAGAGTCTTATTGTGATGCCATGTTGTATTTACACATATCGAGCATATTGTGTGTATGATTGAAATGCTTGGTATGTGTGGGACCCGATAATCTAGTTGTTTATCCTTGGCAGCCTCTCTTATGGGGAAATGTAGTCTTGTGCTTCCATGAGCCATAGTAGTCCGCTACAGCCCGATTCACCGGAGTCCTGCTAGCCCAGCACTACTGCTCCGGACACTTGACTGGCCGGCATGTGTTTCACTTCGTTCCTGTGTCTGTCCCTTTGGGGAAATGTCACGCGGTGACATCCGGAGTCCTGCCTAGCCTGCTACAGCCCGGGTTACCAGAGTCCTATTAGCCCAGTGCTACAGCCCGGATTCACACACTGCTGACCGACATGCTCGAAGTTGATTCATGTATGCCTGTCCCCATGGGTTAGTGCCGCCTTGGGTTCACGACTAGCCATGTCGGCACGGGTTCTCTGTCATATGGATGCTAGCGACACTATCATATACGTGAGCCAAAAGGTGCAAACGGTCCCGGGGCATGGTAAGGCGACACCCGTGGGAATACCGTGTGTGAGGCCGCAAAGTGATATGAGGTGTTACCAGCTAGATCGATGTGACTTGGAATCAGGGTCCTAACAGCGGTTTACTACCATGGGCCCTAAAGCGCCTGCGGGCTCTGGGCCGCTAAGCCTTATCCGTAAAGCGCCATCTTCTGGGTTTCCTTGGGCTTCAGCATAGGTGGGGGTGAACCGGCCCCTCCTGGGCGGTTTACCCTTAATGGTTATATCCTCAACAGCGTACAAGGATCGCAAATCCTTGACCGCATGGTGGAGGAGATCAGCTGGAGGGCCTTCGAAGAGATCGACGGTGGTTGAACCAGAGGGGTTGGGGATGGACCACTTAACCTGTGATATGGCCCACATGAAGTCGTCGCTGTCGATGAGCTTGATGTCGTAGCCAGCTTTCCTGAGATACAGTAATACGCTAGCCTGCTGACGTGAAGCCATCGGCATGGCAACATAGTCAACGTACTAGCTAGCTTCCGCAACGAGGTGTTGCTCCGGGATCGATAGGTCAGGACGAACGGCGGCCACCTCGCCAACGTCCGCCGGAGAGGCCATGATAAACCTCTTTTTGGCCGAACGCTCGTCGGGCTCCCCAAGATACATGGTTGGGCTTAGGCTGCGACACTCTGGAGCAGGGGATGTGGATCTGGTGGGGAGGGACACCGCATGCCTCATCCAAAAACTCAGGGGGGGACGACGGTATAGGAATTGCTTGGTAACCTGAACTTTATTATCTAAGCTAGGACGCATGGGCAGACCAACAGTGGTTGGCGGTGGCGGCGGCAGTGGTAGCGGCGAGCTAGGGTTCGAGGTGGGGAGGGCGAGTGGGGGACTGTGGATGCGGGGGCGGGGTGGTGTTTGAGGATACACCATGGCTACTAAAAATTTTAGTAATTGTGGGTGGAGATAGTGGTGGACGAGGGAGGGCGGCAGTTCAAATGCCTCGGCTACTGGAATTTTACTATAAGGTTAGTGCTGGAGGAGTGGGGTGATGGTTGAAATACCGCGGCTACTAAAATTTGGGTAAAGGAATTAATGCGAGGCGGGAGCACCCAAGATCGGACACGGTCCAATAAGAATATGCGTGTATGATAATAAGGAAAAGCGGCGGAACCGCCGATTTTTGCATCACTCAAGGAAGGTAGTTTGTTTTTAGATTTCTAGCTAGCTGATCTATCGCACACGGTTCGTCCTAATTTTTAGACGCAGATGTGGAACCCATCCGAGATAAACTACCCACATTTAGCTTGCGCAGGTGCTGATTTTACAGCGCACTAGCATCACACATGGTTAATGTTGGGGAACGTAGTAATTTCAAAAAGAATCCTACGCACACGCAAGATCATGGTGATGCATAGCAACGAGGGGGGGAGTCTGATCTACGTACCCATGTAGATCGCAACGGAAGCGTTGACACAACGTAGAGGAAGTAGTCGTACGTCTTCTTCCCGATCCGACCGGTCCAAGCACCGTTACTCCGGCACCTCCGAGTTCTTAGCACACGTACAGCTCGATGACGATCCCCGGGCTCCGATCCAGCAAAGCTTCGGGGAGGAGTTCCGTCAGCACGACGGCGTGATCACGATCTTGATGTACTACCGACGCAGGGCTTCGCCTAAGCACTACAACGATATGATCGAGGTGGAATATGGTGGCAGGGGCACCGCACACGGCTAAGGAACGATCTCAATGATCAACTTGCGTGTCTAGAGGTGCCCCCTGCCTCCGTATATAAAGGAGCCAAGGGGGAGGGTGCGGCCGGCCAGGAGGAGGGCGCAGGAGGAGTCCTACTCCTACCGGGAGTAGGACTCCCCCCCCCCAATCCTAGTTGGACTAGGATTCCCCGAGGGGGAAAGAGAGAGAGGGGGGCCGGCCACCTCTCCTAGTCCTAATAGGACTAGGGGAGGGGGGAGGCGCGCGGCCACCTTGGGCTGCCCCTTTCTCCTTTCCACTAAAGCCCATTAAGGCCCATATGGCTCCCGGGGGGTTCCGGTAACCTCCCGGTACTCCGGTAAAATCCCGATTTCACCCGGAACACTTCCGATATCCAAATATAGGCTTCCAATATATCAATCTTTATGTCTCGACCATTTCGAGACTCCTCGTCATGTCCTTGATCACATCCGGGACTCCGAACTAACTTCGGTACATCAAAATGCATAAACTCATAATAACTGTCATCATAACGTTAAGCGTGCGGACCCTACGGTTCGAGAACAATGTAGACATGACTGAGAAACATCTCCGGTCTATAACCAATAGCGGGACCTGGATGCCCATATTGGCTCCTACATATTCTACGAAGATCTTTATCGGTCAGACCACATAACAACATACGTTGTTCCCTTTGTCATCGGTATGTTACTTGCCCGAGATTCGATCGTCGGTATCCAATACCTAGTTCAATCTCGTTACCGGCAAGTCTCTTTACTCGTTCCGTAATACATCATCTCGCAACTAACTCATTAGTCACAATGCTTGCAAGGCTTATGTGATGTGCATTACCGAGAGGGCCCAGAGATACCTCTCCGACAATCGGAGTGACAAATCCTAATCTCGAAATACGCCAACCCAACATCTACCTTTGGAGACACCTGTAGAGCTCCTTTATAATCACCCAGTTACTTTGTGATGTTTGGTAGCACAAAAAGTGTTCCTCCAGTGAACGGGAGTTGCATAATCTCATAGTCATAGGAACATGTATAAGTCATGAAGAAAGCAATAGCAACATACTAAACGATCGGGTGCTAAGCTAATGAAATGGGTCATGTCAATCAGATCAATCAATTAATGATGTGACCTCGTTAATCAAATAACAACACCTTGTTCATGGTTAGGAAACATAACCAGCTTTGATTAACGAGCTAGTCAAGTAGAGGCATACTAGTGACACTAAGTTTGTCTATGTATTCACACATGTATTATGTTTCCGGTTAATACAATTCTAGCATGAATAATAAACATTTATCATGATATAAGGAAATAAATAATAACTTTATTATTTCCTCTAGGGCATATTTCCTTCAGTTAAGCCAGTACCTCCACGCTTGCTTGTGCTTGCGCAATCATGGTGATTTCACAGTGCACTTCCATCGCACACAGTTAAGCCACTACCTCCACATTTGCTCACGCTTGCGCAGTCGTCACCTTGGGTGAGGAATAGTTATTTTTCACCCCCCCCCCCTCTATTTTACCATCAATGCACCGTAATTTTATGTTCATAAGTTTTGTCTTATTTCCGATGTAAAAAGAGACCATAAGAAAATATACATTCGTCGTAAAATATATTTTATGTTATGTAAAATTACAAACTTAAAACATAGTGTAAAGTGCACATAAACTACAAATTTTCTAGTATTATGACCTATATTTTTATTTTCTTATACCAAATTTTATGTAGTGAATCAATAGGAATGCAACTATTTGAATTCCAAATGTAATTTAGTTATGAAGCGATCATAAGATTATCTCGGGTGAAGAATACCTTATTCTGCATCCTGGGTGATGAATAGTATCAATATATATATACCACTTGGGCCAATAGATTGAAGCATCATCAAAAATCGCACGAGAGGGGCCACAAAACCAGCACCGCCTGCATGCGGCCCAAAATGATGTACGTTGGAAGGGGTGATGTGTGTTTTCAATATCGAATAATGTACAATTTAGATGTGGTGCCTGCCTCTCGATACAGACAACCACCATGAAAGCCAGGTAATTAAGGACGAGATATGCAGGGTACGGTGTCGGTCCAACCCACCAATCAGAGTGTGTAGGAGGGAATCCTGGGAACGCATGAGCTCGAACGACATGTGACGGTGATCGGCCCTATCACGAACTAGGAGGAATCCATTTATGGCCAACACGCATCCCTCGTTATCGGTCAAAGGGATGATATATATATATATATATATATCATATTTTTTGATAACTTTTAAACCGTTAAAAGTTTAGAGAGCCTAAACAAGTTCGGTGGCAAGCTATGGTAGACACAGTTTTACACTCAGGGAGCCCACAGATATGTGTGTCATCACAAAAAACTGCACAAGGGAGACGTGGTCGATCAGAAGAACCCCTAAACACTGCATGCGGCCCGAAAATATGTATGTGTGGTGTGTGATGTGTTCAAATCCTCAATGCACAACTTCGATGGGGCACCAACTACATTACAAACCGAACACTGCACCCGACCCCAAGCCAGGTTCAATACGTACGATGTCGGTTCCCCAACTTCGAGGCGGGGGGACGGGGTGCCAACGCATGTGCTCAAACTTTATTTGGTCTAACATGGCACGCATAGCAATAGGAAACCATCATGGTCAAACCCTTCTCGTATGTTGGGTCGAAGGGATAGATTATGTGGGCCCTCCCTCATTATCTGTCAAGGATGATATATATATATATATAGACCTCGGGGAGCCCACAGATATGTGTGGCATCTATAAACTGCACAAGGGGGGCGTGCTCGATCAGAACACCCCCTATACCCTGCATGTGGCCCGAAAAAAATATATTCTAGTGTGTGATTTGTTCAAATCCCGAATGCACAACTTCGATAGGGCACCAACTACATTAGTAACATTACAAACTGAACATCGTACTCCCCTAGTTAGGTTAAAGACATATGATGTCGGTTCCGCAACTTCGAGGCGGGTGGGGGTAGGGGGTGTCGTCCAACGCATGTGCTGGAACTTGATTTGCTCTAACATATCACACAGCAAGAGGAAACCCTCATGGTCAAAACACTTCTCGTACGTTGGGTCAAAGGGATAGATTGTGTGGGCCTATAGATGTCGATCATTCTCTGATTTTTGAGAACAAGAAATAACGAATAAAAACATATTCTACAAATTACCAAAACAAGGATCTGAAGGTTTATATAATCATCATGACAGGTCACTACAGATACATTTAGATGATAAATGTCTATAATGACTGTATCATGGCGCTTTAATGAAGCTTGAGATATGCAACTTCCCACCGGGTCACCCATCATTAGACAACTCCGGCCCCAGCATGCTTAACTTCTGCGTTCTATTCGACTAGGTTAGTGGATGGGAAGCCGCCCCTTGCTGATAAGAATTGTCTCCTTGCCTTTAACGTGTTTCACGCTGGTCACCCTATGGGACCTACTCCCTACTATCACACATGTTTGTGCTTTTAGAAATTGTGTGCTATATTTACATGCTCGGTGTGTCGCCGCCTAGCCTTCTATGAGCACTGACACTGGCAGCGGAAAACCGATGGGAGAAGAGGCGGGAAATCGATGGGAGGAGTGGCCGGAAATGGTAGTGTGTTTGGATATATAACAATATTAATATGTAAAACTTAGTAAATAAGGAAGTGTGAGCTAGCACGACGCATGCGCACAGTGCTTACCCACGGGTGACAGACGGTTGACCAGAACCGCTTTAAATACAAGGTCTGTTTGGCCTTTTATATACATTATAATTAAGTTTTATAAGCATTAATTTAATGTGCATAACTCAAATTAGTGCACCAAAATGTCTACAAAAATCATACATGTGTACTTGGACGCATGTTTTGGTCCCATGCAAAGAATGGGAATGAATTACAACCGTCTCGGTGTCTGGCTCGGCCTCGGACATTGAGAATCTTGGTTTTTAAATCCCCGTAAATCCAAAACTCACCTGAAAATCGTGAAACATGGCATGGTGTCATGACATGGCACATATATGTCGTGGAAAAAATTGTCCATTTGGGGCAAGTTTTATTACAAGCCTCTTACAAACCGGAGCTTCTCTCAAGAAGCCTCGTGGTTCCGATAGGGAAACATGTCCCCCTTGTGGGTGAAACAATAATCGCTGCCTCTTTTCGCCTTGTATTTTTTTCTACAGTAAACATGGAATGACGGGATATCTATGCTGAAATTTAAAATTATTCAGGGTTCGTTTGGCCTTTTTATACATTAATTGAGTTTCTTAGGCATTTAATGTCCATAATTCAAATCTGAACTACAAATACATGCTCCGGTTCACCAAAATGGCTAGAAAAATCATGCATGTGTACTTGGGTACATGTTTAGGTCCCATGCAAGGAATGGCAATGAACTACAAGCGTATCGGCGTCCTGGATCGTCCTTAAACATTGGGAATCTCGGTTTTTAAATCCCTGTAAATCCAAAACTCACCAGAAAATCATGAAAGTTGGCATGGTGTCACGTCATGGCACATACATATGTCGTGGTAAAAAAATTGTCCAATTTGGGCCAAGCTGTATTATAAACCTCTTACAAACGAGAGACTCTCGCAAGAACCCTCGTGGTTTCAATAGGGAAACATGCCCCCTTGTGGGTGAAACAATAATCACTCCCTCTTCTCGCCTTGTATTTTCTTCTACACGCAACATGGAACAACGGGAGATTCGGGCTGAACTTTGAAATTATTCATGGTTCATTTGACCTTTTTTATACATTAACTGAGTTTTCTAGGCATTTAATGTCCATAATTCAAATCCGAACTACAAATACATGCTCCAGTGCACCAAAATGGCTAGAATAATCATACATGAATTCAACCGTCCCAGCGTCCTGGCTCGGCCTCAAACATTGTGAATCTTAGTTTGTAAATCCCCATAAATCCAAAACTCACCAGAATATCATGAAACTTGGCATGGTGTCACGACATGGCACATATATGTCGTGGTAAAAAAATTATCCAATTTGGGCCAAGCTATATTGTAAGCCTCTTACAAACCGGGGCTTTCTCGGAACCCTCGTGGTTCCGGTAGGGAAACATGCCCCTCTTGTGGGCGAAACGATAATCACCGCCTCTTCTCACCTTGTATTTTCTTTTCTACAGGCAACTTAGACTAACATGAGTGTCGTGCTTGAATTTGAAACTATTCAGGGTTCGTTTGGCCATTTTATATATTAATTGAGTTTTCTAGGCATTTAATGTAGTCCATAATTCAAATTTGAACTACAAGCACATGCTCCAGTGAAGCAAAATGGATGGAAAATCCTACATGTGTCATTGGGTGCATGTTTAGGTCTCATTGAAGGAATATGGGAATGAATTACACACGTCTCGTCGTCCTGAAACATTGAGAATCTCTGTTTTTAAATACCAGTAAATCGAAAACTCACCCAAAAATCTTGAAACTTGGCATGGTTTCATGACATAGCACATACATGTCGTGGTAAAAAAATCGTCCAGTTTG
Organism: Triticum monococcum; assembly: GCA_034509565.1. NCBI lineage: Eukaryota > Viridiplantae > Streptophyta > Magnoliopsida > Poales > Poaceae > Triticum > Triticum monococcum. Next base: position 85,332,423 of record CM067845.1, on the reverse strand, counting down.
AGACAAGGCACACACATTAATAGCCAATAAAGTCCTTTTGAAACAAATAATTGACACGTTGATATCGCAAACGGTTGTATTATATGAACTGTGTGCGTTCCCGTAACCATTTAAGTGCGGCCACGCGTCCCTCTTTTCTTATGGGATAGTACTAGCTCAGTCCTCATTCATTGGTCATCTTCGTATTTTGTGCCAAAATTTAACCATACTCGGTGGCATGCGTGCAACTGCTTGATTAGACGGGACAAGCATGAGAAATCCGCCATGCAGAAACATTATAGGCAGTTCCCAGACAGAAAATAAAGTTCATTTCCTTTCCGCCATTCTTTCACAATCCATGGCTGGTCGTATCCACGGGTGCCTTCCAAACTTTCAACTTTCCAAAGAATTTATTATTGTTATTTTTTCCATTTCGGGACTGGGCATCCCTATTACCTTGCCATTTTCTCATCTAATGACAAGTGAATAAACACTCATCTTAGGAATAACCCATCTAGCTTGAAAGATATTGACCACCCCTGTCGCTTCATGAGTGGTATGGGCATACAAAATGGATATTTTTTTTTAATGATTAGAGTTGCCACATGAAAATTTACTTGGAACAACATGTAAATACGGCTTATAGATAGGTATAGTGGACTCATTTGGCACAACTTTGGGTTTAAGGAATTGGATGCACAAGCAGTATTTCCGCTTAGTACAAATAAAGGATAGCAAATAGATTGAGAAGCAGTCAACCAAAAAACGAAAACGGTCATAAACATGCATTGAGAATAACTAACACTGAATAATGCACCATAAGTAGGATGTAACTTCATTGCATAACTATTGACTTTACGTGCATGCATAGGGAATCACAAACCTTAACACCAATATTATTACTAAATCACAATTACTTACTAGCATAACCCACATATTATCATCTCCATATCGCAAAACTATTGCAAGGAATCAAACTTATCATATCCAATGATCTATATGAAAGTTTTTATTATATCCTTCTTGAATATTCATCATATTGGGACCAAATTCATATCTTATGCAAATTACCATCACTATTATCAACTCTCAAAAAGATATAAGTGAAGGATGAGAGTTCATCTATTTCTTCAAAATATAATTGTTGTCATGCTCAAAAATATATAAGTGAAGTACTAGAGCAACTGCCTAGCTCAAAAGATATAAGTGAAGCACATAGAGTGTTCTAAAAAATCATGGAAAATGTGTGTCCCTCTCAAATAGGTGTGTTCAACAAATATGATTGTGATAAACTAAAAAGCAAACAAAGCAAAGACTCATATAATATGCGATGCTCCAAGCAAAACTCATATCATGTGATGAATAAAAATATAGCTCCAAGTAATATTACCGATGGTCGATAGAAGAAAGAGGGCATGCCTTTCGGGGCATCCCCAAGCTTAGTTGCTTGGGAGTCCTTGAATATTACATTGGGGGTGCCTAGGATATCCCCAATCTTAGGCTCTTGCCACTCCTTATTCCTTCATCCATCGGGATCTCACTCAAAACTTGAAAATTTCAGCACACAAAACTCAACAAAACCTTCATGAGATCCGTTAGTATAATAAATCAAATCACTACTTTAGGCACTGTTGTAAACCCATTCATATTTTATTATTGCATTATACCTACTGTATTATAACTTCACCATGGCTTATACCCCCCCCCCCCCCGATACAATCCATAGATTCATCAAAACAAGCGAACAACACAACGAAAACATAATCTGTCAAAAACAGAACAATCTCTAATAATTCGAACAATGACGATACTTTTGTAACTCCAAAAATTTAGAAAACTTAGGAAAATGTTTGCAATTTGTATATCAATCATGTGTAAAAAGCTCAGAATTTTATCATGCTCAAGAAAATTTTAACAATTCTACTAATGGACTCGTAAGTTTTTGTTTTTACATAGAATCAAAGCAACTATCATACAAATCATTCCAAAGGCTTTACTTGGCAAAAATACTAATTAAAACACAAAAAACACAATCATAACAGTAGCATAATTGTGTGCACACAAGAAAAAAGAAAAATAAGCAAGATAACTATTGGGGTGCCTCCTAACTAGCGTTATCGTTTTACGCCCCTAGCTAGGCATAATGCATAGTTTCAAGTGTTGTTATCTTTCTTCTTCTTTTCTAAAGACGTGTTCTCATCATGAGGATTTTCAAATATAATATGAAACACATCATCCATGGGAATTTTAGCATTACTAAGTTGACCATCCTCGAATCCCTCTTGATTCCCTTTTACAATCCAAGAATACTATTTATTAATACCATTGAAAACTTGTTGGATTATATTTAAGGGAGGGACCTCCTTTTTGGTGTTCTCATCAAAAGTATGATCATCACAAAATAAATATCTCAACAAGTAATCACTATTGTATAAAATCTCTTCTATCACTGGTTTTTCATGATTCATGCCGTAAAAATCAAAGATCTCTCTAGCTTCCCGCACTATGTAATCAAACTCATTCATGAGGACAAGGGTAGCTATCTTCTTCACTCTAGGGTTTTTTATGACTGGCAACTCATAAATAATCAAAGTAGGATGGGTACGAATAAATCTTCTCTCAAGTTTAAGGACAAGCGCAGAAATAGCTTCGGCATAATTTTTTGGTTATTTTAAGTATAGGAGCATCATCACAAGCCAAATTTCCAATGCAATTAAAGAATTCTTGGACAACACTTTTTTCTATAATATTCCCATGTCCCATCACGAAAGTTTTAGCATCTAAATTGGCAGGGATTTCAATTTTGGGAGTTTTACCATCCTCACTTTTTTCCATGCCAAAATTAGCCATGATAGCAACTTCAAGCAAACAAACAAAAGAACACGCAAAAAGGTAAAAGGAAAATATTTTTGTAAAAAAATTAGAAGTGGGAGAGATGAAAACGACAGGCAAATGACAAATAATGTAAATGCAAGGAGATGAAAGTTTATGCGTAGGTACTTGATAGATGTTGATCATGTCTCCCCAGCAACAGCGCCAGAAATTCTTCTTGTTACTTGTGAACTGTGTTGGGATTTCCCCAAAGAGGAGAGGATGATGAAGTACAGTAGAGATGACTATTTCCCTCAGTTAAGAACCAAGGTTATCAATCTAGTAGGAAAATCACACAACACCTTGTTAGCAGCACCTGCACACAAATAACAAATCCTTGCAACCCAACACGAACAAGGGGTTGTCAATCACTCGGCGGTTACGTGCAAGATTAAATTGTGTAGTAATTGATAGATAGATCGAACAAAAATACAAAATAAAATAAATAAAGTAAAATTTCAGCAAAGTATTTTTAGGATTTTATATATGATAAAAGTAGACCCTGGGGGCATAGTTTCCACTAGAGGCTTCTCTCTTGAAAACAACACATAGTGGGTAAACAAATAATTGTTGGGCAATTGATTGAAAAGCAAATAATCATGATGATATCCAAGGCAATGATCATGTATATAGGCATCACATCCAAGACAAGTAGACCGACTCATGCCTGCATCTACTACTATTACTCCACGCATCGACTGTTATCCAGCATGCATCTAGAGTACTATTAAGTTCATAAAGAACAGAGTAATGCCTTAAGCAACATGATGTAGACAAAGTAAATTCACTCATGAATAAACCCCATCTTTTTATCCTTAATGACAACTATACAAATATGTGGCATGTCCCTTCTGTCACTGGGATTGAGCACCACAAGATTGAACCCATCAGAAAGCACCTCTCTCATTGTAAGAAAAATCAATCTAGTTGGCAAAACCAAATAAATAGATTGGAGCGAAATACTAATCTATAAAAATCATGCATAAAAGAGTTAAGAGAAAACTCAAATAATATTCATGGATAATCTGATCATAAACTCACAATGCATCGGATCCCAACAAACACACCGCAAAAGTGATTACATAAAATAGAACTCCAAGAACATCGAGGAGAACATTGTATTGAAGATCAAAGAGAGAGAGAGAGAGAGAGAGAGAGAGAGAGAGAGAGAGCCATCTAGCTACTAACTATGGACCTGTAGATCTGTGGTAAACTACTCACACATCATCGGAATGGCAGCAAGGTTGATGTAGAGCCCCTTCGTGATTGATTCCCCTTCTGGCAGATTGTCGGAAAAGGCCTCCAGATGGGATCTCGCGGGAACAGGAATATGTGGCGGCGAAAAAAGTATTTTGGTTGGCTCTCAGTTGGTTTTCTGATTTTACAGAATTTATAGAGGTGGAGTTAGGTCAAATGGAGCCATGTGGGCCCCACCAGCCACCAGGGCGCGCCTACCCCAGGGCGAGCCCTGATGCCTCATGGGCACATGCTTCATCTTCTAGCCCTCTCCTCAAGCTTATAGTATCTCTTTTGTCGAGAAAAAAATCACCAAAAAGTTTCATGGTATTTGGACTTCATTTGGTACTGATATTCTGAAAAACCAAAAATAGATAAAAAACAACAACTGACACTGGGCACTAAGTTAATAGGTTAGTCCCAAAAAATGATATATAATTGCTTATAAATGCATATAAAACATTTAAGATTGATACTATAAAGCATGGAACAATAAAAAATATAGATACGTTGGAAACGTATCAGGAACCACCGATAATTTGTTTAGCATGGAAGATATTGAAAACTCTCGGTCGTGACATTGACAGGAAAGGCATGCCTCTCAAAATTATATTTATCTTTGATTTAAGGTTCGAGCTCTGGTACCTCTACAAATCCCTACTTCCCTCTACGAAGAGCCTATCCATTTACTTTCAGGAGGATCTCCTTCCTAGTGCACCCCCATTTATTTCGTAGGTAATCTGCATGGCGGGAGGGGATCCTAGGAGGATCTTCCTCCCTTTGGTGTGTTGGTCGTAGGGGGAGGCAACTCCTCCAAGTCGGCTACCCCCTGGCCATCTAGAAATAGAGGGGGAGGGCCCCCTGACACACAAGTTCCAAAGGTTGCGCCTCTTCCCTTCATGCCAATTCTCTCTCTCTCTCCCATCTCTTAGAGGTTGCTCCTTCTCTAGTTCTTCAGTAGCCTTTTCTATACGGCTAACTGTTGTTGAATCACTAATACGATATACGTGGATACAGCGGATGGGTCGTACATTCAACTCTCGATCAGGGAAATTAATCGTGGTTGGGAAGTATTACCTACCTGCGGGAATCGTGCTTCACCGATTCTCCATCAACTACTTCTGCTGCATCGGGACTTTGTTGGTGGTAATATAATCGCTATCCGTGCATTTCCATAGTTTTTCTGGGTGTATTCATACGTACGGTATTTTTTTCATTTTGTACCACGTTCCCCAACAGTGGCATAACGAGCGGTTCTATTTACGGTGTCGCCATTTTGCAGCGACGCCATCATTTCAGCGCCACGTTGTTGTGTTGTTCACATCTTTGCGTCACCTTCCCACCCACGACCAAGCTCTAGCCTTTGTTCCTTGGGCCCGCATGCCCGCCGCCCTTGATCGCACCACGCTGTCGTGTTAGTGACCCAACTTCGCTTCGCCCTCCCGTCCGTTAAATTTTTTCGAAACACAAACTACATTGACGACCTGTCGTGGATGAGAAAATGTATGTTATGTAAAAATGTTACACAATGTAAAAAAGTTAGTACAATAAAAAAAAATTTACCATTCAAAAAGAATGTACATTACATTTAGAATTTTTTTCACACATTTCAAAATATGTTTCTGCCATTTAAACCAATGGTTATACAATTTTAAAAATATCACAATGTTAAAAAGCATTTCAACGTGTTATTAAAACATGTTTAACACGTATTTGAAAAAAAATTCAATTTTTTTTCTTAAAAATATTATTCATGTATTCAGAAAATTTTAAACATGTTTAAATGTATATGAAAAATATATGATGTCTGTGAAAAAAGTAGAGATCAAAACTATTAAAAAATATTAATCACATTTTTCTTCAAACCTTAACCGTGTATAAAAATGGTCATGTTGTACACAAAAAATGTATAATGTGTATGCAAATTAGACATGTGTTGGAGAAAAATAGAAAAAAAAGAAAAAACCCAAAGAAAATCAATGAAAACCAAAAAAAGAAAAAAACTAAGAAAAAAACTAAAGGAAAACAGGGAGAAACCTAAAAACATGCAAACTAGTGAAAAGCGATAAAGAAAATGTAACGCCCCGGATGTAATTTGCCAGATTTGTACTCCGACTCTTGCCATTTTCGGCTCTAAGTTATGAGATTCGTGGTTGTGTTCTTGTCTTTGTTTGGCATTTTGTTCACGTCACGCATTTTATATCATGTCATCATGTGCATCTCATTTGCATACGTGTTCGTCTCATGCATCCGAGCTTTTTCCTTGTTGTCCGTTTTGCAATCCGGCACTCCTACGTCCTCCGGCGCCCCCTTTTGCCTCTTTTCGTGTGCGGGTGTTAAACGTTGTTGGAATGGACCGAGATTGGCCAAGCGGCCTTGGTACACCACCGGTAGACCGACTGTCAAGTTTTGTGCCATTAGGATTCCGTTTGATACTCCAACGGTTAACCGGGGAATCGTAAAGGCCTCGTGTGTGTTGCAGCCCAACACCCCTCCAAAGTGGCTCAATAACCCATCCAAAACCCCTCCTTCCTCTCGGCCGTTCGATCACGATCGCGTGGCCGAAAACAGCACCTCATTTGGACACTCCCACCTCCTTCTATGTATAAATAAGTGCCCCTCCTCCATTTTCGCGGACGAAACCCTAAAAAAACTCCCCCGCCACCACCGGACGCGTCCGTGATGGCCGGACACGTCCGCCGCCACCGCCCGGACCAACCGCCGCCTGCCACGTGGCAACGCCACCGCCCCCGCGCCGCCGCCCGCAGCGGGCTCCCGAAGCCCGTTCGCCGCCCGCGCCTAGCGTCGCCGCCTCCGCGCCCGTCGGCCGCCGCCTCCGCGCCAGCCCCGCCGCCGACCAGCCGCTCCTCCGCGCGCCGACCCGTCGACCGGCTCCGGCACCGCCCCGCCTCGCCACGCTCGCCGCCCGGCGCCGCCCCTCGGCATCAGTGCCTGGATCCGGCGAGATCCGGCCGGATCCGCCCCGGACTACCTCGCCGGCGACCTCCCCTCCTCATCTCCGGCCATCGCAGCTCAATGCCGGCGAGAGATCCCGACGAACCTCGTAAAACGCGCTAGCAAAACCTAGATCTATTTTGGAGAGGTGCATTTTCCACTAAGTCTTTTTCAGCTTCTATATTTTCTAGCTCTGTTCTACATGCCATAACTCCTCATCCGTAGCTCCCTTTTGCATGCATGATATATCAAAATGTTCACCAGGATGTGCTCTTCATTTTGTTCCATTGTGTCATGCTTGTTCGAGTCAATCTTGATGCCCTAATGACTGATGCAAGAGTGCTATAAAATGTTAGTTCCTGTTACTTAGCAGAGTATTAGCATTTGTCATTTTTGCTACATTTATTGTGTGCTGCATATGGGCATGAGCTCTACATGTGTTTTGGGCTATGCCATGCCATCTTTACAGGGGTGTATGCCATGTATTTTTGTGATCAATGTGGTGACTAGCACAAGCATGACAAGTAGTTCTCGTAATATTACTGTTTTCAGGGACTTAGAATTTCACTGTCTATTCCCTGCTGTTATTTTTATGCCATGTATTCATGTTGCTACAGTGAGATCCATGCTTCTTTTGAGTATGTTCAGTAAGGATGAATTGGACATATGGTCATGCTCTAACCATCCATGTCCCTGTTTGCATTTATGGAGTGCCCTTGCATGACTCAATCTTACTCTACTTTTGCTCTAAAATGTTCCTGGCAGATTGTTTACGTGTTGATCAATTTTGCCAAGGTTGTTGTAGTTGATCCATGCATGCTATGAGCTTGTTCTTGCTTTGGTTAGCTTCATGAACATGGCTTCTTGCTATTTCTATGCTTATCTTGTCATGCAATGCCTTGTGTTGAGTGAATCGAGCTCGCAAGGATGCCTTCGTAACTCTATTTTTGCCATGTCCAGTTTTCTGCTAAGTCTGAATCTGTTAACGAAACTTGCTATGTTTACATGGGTTCCATCATATTTTCTGTGCCCTTTTGGCTTATGGTCACTAAGTGACTTTTGTTCTATGCTTTGTGTAGAATCATGCCATGCATTTGTATGCTATGATGCGATCCTGTAGCGTGTTGTTATCTTGCTCTAAACATTTCTTCCTGATGTTAATTCCTAACATGTTAGTATTTTCACTAAGTCTGTGAAGCTGATATCTTTTGCTCTTTTGGCATGCTTGTTTGAACCTGCTCTTGTGTGATTTAGTTGTAGCTCAGTGTTCATCTTTTGTCGAGCATCTTGAGTAGATCAGTGCCATGTGCTTTGTTGTTATGTTGGAGTGCAGTAGCTTAGTTTCTTGGTGCATTCTAGATGGCATCGTGCTGTTAATCGCAGAATTGTGCCATTATTGTTTTGCTTGCCATTTGCAAACCGTGCATCCTTTTCTGGTGATGTTTATATCGATTTCGACCAAAATCAACTCATCTTTCCAGAGGTACACTTGGTTTACCGAGTTGAGGCTGAAGGAAATATGCCCTAGAGGCAATAATAAAGTTATTATTTATTTCCTTATATCATGATAAAGGTTTATTATTCATGCTAGAATTATATTAACCGGAAACATAATACATGTGTGAATACATAGACAAACAGAGTGTCACTAGTATGCCTCTACTTGACTAGCTCGTTAATCAAAGATAGTTATGTTTCCTAACCATGGACAAAGAGTTGTCATTTGATTAACGGGATCACATCATTAGTTGAATGATCTGATTGACATGACCCATTCCATTAGCTTAGCACCCGATCGTTTAGTATGTTGCTATTGCTTTCTTCATGACTTATACATGTTCCTATGACTATGAGATTATGTAACTCCCGTGTGCCGGAGGAACACTTTGTGTGCTACCAAACGTCACAACGTAACTGGGTGATTATAAAGGTACTCTATAGGTGTCTCCAAAGGTACATGTTGGGTTGACGTATTTCGAGATTAGGATTTGTCACTCCGATCGTCGGAGAGGTATCTCTAGGCCCTCTCGGTAATGCACATCACTTAAGCCTTGCAAGCATTGCAACTAATGAGTTAGTTGCGGGATGATGTATTACGGAATGAGTAAAGAAACTTGCCGGTAACGAGATTGAACTAGGTATTGGATACTCACGATCGAATCTCGGGCAAGTAACATACCGATGACAAAGGGAACAACGTATGTTGTTATGCGGTCTGACCGATAAAAGATCTTCGTAGAATATGTAGGAACCAATATGGGCATCCAGGTCCCGCTATTGGTTATTGACCGGAGACATGTCTCGGTCATGTCTACATTGTTCTCGAACCCGTAGGGTCCGCACGCTTAAGGTTACGATGACAGTTATATTATGAGTTTATGCATTTTGATGTACCGAAGGTTGTTCAGAGTCCTGGATGAGATCACGGACATGATGAGGAGTCTCGAAATGGTTGAGACATAAAGATTGATATATTGGAAGCCTATGTTTGGATATCGGAAGTGTTCCGGGTGAAATCAGGATTTTACTGGAGTACCGGGAGGTTACCAGAACCCCCCGGGAGCTATATGGGCCTTAGTGGACCTTAGTGGAAGAAGAGGAGAGGCGGCCAGGGCTGGGCCGCACGCCCCTCCCCCTAGTCTGAATAGGACAAGGAGAGAGGGGGCCGGCGCCCCCCTCCTTCTCTCTCCCTCTTTTCCCACCTCGCGAATCCTATTCCAACTAGGATTGGGGGAGAAGTCCTACTCTCGGAGGGAGTAGGACTCCTCCTGGCGCGCCCTATGATGGTCGGCCGGCCTCCCCCTCTTGAACCTTTATATACGGAGGCAGGGGCACCCCAGAGACACACAAGTTGATCCACGTGATCATATTCTTAGCCATGTGCGGTGCCCCCTTCCACCATAGTCTTCGATAATATTGTAGCAGTGCTTAGGCGAAGCCCTGCGACAGTAGTACATCAAGATCGTCACCATGCCGTCGTGCTGACAGAACTCTTCCCCGACACTTTGCTGGATCGGAGTCCGGGGATCTTCATCGAGCTGAACGTGTGCTAGAACTCGGAGGTGCCGTAGTTTCGGTGCTTGATCGGTCGGGCCGTGGAGACGTATGACTACATCAACCAAACGCTTCCATTGTCGATCTACAAGGGTACGTAGATCACACTCTCCCCTCTCGTGGCTATGCATCACCATGATCTTGCGTGTGCGTAGGAAATTTTTGAAATTACTACGTTCCCCAACAGTGGCATCCGAGCCTAGGTTTTATGTGTTGATGTTATATGCACGAGTAGAACACAAGTGAGTTGTGGGCGATATAAGTCATACTGCTTACCAGCATGTTATACTTTGGTTCGGCGGTATTGTTGGACGAAGCGGCCCGAACCGACATTACGCGTACGCTTACGCGAGACCGGTTCTCCCGACGTGCTTTGCACATAGGTGGCTTGCGGGTGATAGTTTCTCCAACTTTAGTTGAACCGAGTGTGGCTACGCCCGGTCCTTGCGAAGGTTAAAACAGCACCAACTTGACAAACTATCATTGTGGTTTTGATGCGTAGGTAAGATTGGTTCTTGCTTAAGCCCGTAGCAGCCACGTAAAACTTGCAACAACAAAGTAGAGGACGTCTAACTTGTTTTGCAGGGCATGTTGTGATGTGATATGGTCAAGACATGATGCTAAATTTTATTGTATGAGATGATCATGTTTTGTAACCAAGTTATCGGCAACTGGCAGGAGCCATATGGTTGTCTCTTTACTGTATGCAATGCAATCACGCTGTAATGCTTTACTTTATCACTAAGCGGTAGCGATAGTCGTGGAAGCATAAGATTGGCGAGACGACAACGATGCTACGATGGAGATCAAGGTGTCGCACCGGTGACGATGGTGATCATGACGGTGCTTCGGAGATGTTGATCACAGGCACAAGATGATGATGGCCATATCATATCACTTATATTGATTGCATGTGATGTTTATCTTTTATGCATCTTATCTTGCTTTGATTGACGGTAGCATTATAATATGATCTCTCACTAAATTATCAAGATAAAAGTGTTCTCCTTGAGTATGCACCGTTGCCAAAGTTCGTCGTGCCCAGACACCACGTGATGATCGGGTGTGATAAGCTCTACGTCCATCTACAACGGGTGCAAGCCAGTTTTGCACACACAGAATACTCGGGTTAAACTTGACGAGCCTAGCATATGCAGATATGGCCTCGGAACACTGAGATCGAAAGATCGAGCGTGAATCGTATAGTAGATATGGTCAACATAGCGATGTTCACCATTGAAAGCTACTCCATTTCACGTGATGTTCGGTTATGGTTTGGTTGATTTGGATCATGTGATCACTTAGAGGATTAGAGGGATGTCTATCTAAGTGGGAGTTCTTTAAGTAATTTGATTAATTGAACTTAAATTTATCATGAACTTAGTACCTGATAGTATCTGGCTTATGTATGTTTGATTGTAGATAGATGGCACGTGTTGTTGTTCTGTTGAATTTTAATGCGTTCCTTGAGAAAGCAAAGTTGAAAGATGATGGTAGCAATTACACGGACTGGGTCCGTAACTTGAGGATTATCCTCATTGCTGCACAGAAGAATTACGTCCTGGAAGCACCGCTGGGTGCCAGGCCTGCTGCACACTGGAGCAACACCAGATGTTATGAATGTCTGGCAGAGCAAACCTGATGACTACTCGATAGTTCAGTGTGCCATGCTTTACAGCTTAGAATTGGGACTTCAACGATGTTTTGAACGTCATGGAGCATATGAGATGTTCCAGGAGTTGAAGTTAATATTTCAAGCAAATGCCCGGATTGAGAGATATGAAGTCTCCAATAAGTTCTATAGCTGCAAGATGGAGGAGAACAGTTCTGTCAGTGAGCATATACTCAAAATGTCTGGGTATAATAATCACTTGATTCAGATGGGAGTTAATCTTCCAGATGATTGCGTCATTGACAGAATTCTCCAATCACTGCCACCAAGCTATAAGAGCTTCGTGATGAACTATAATATGCAAGGGATGAATAAGACTATTCCCGAGCTCTTCGCAATGCTGAAAGCTGCGGAGGTAGAAATCAAAAAGGAGCATCAAGTGTTGATGGTCAACAAGACCACTAGTTTCAAGAAAAAGGGCAAAGGAAAGAAGAAGGGGAACTTCAAGAAGAACAGCAAGCAAGTTGCTGCTCAAGAGAAGAAACCCAAGTCTGGACCTAAGCCTGAAACTGAGTGCTTCTACTGCAAGCAGACTGGTCACTAGAAGCGGAACTGCCCCAAATATTTGGCGGATAAGAAGGATGGAAAGGTGAACAAAGGTATATGTGATATACATGTTATTGATGTGTACCTTACTAGAGCTCGCAGTAGCACCTGGGTATTTGATACTGGTTCTGTTGCTAATATTTGCAACTCGAAACAGGAACTACAGATTAAGCGAACACTGGCAAAGGACGAGGTGACGATGCGCGTGGGAAATGGTTCCAAAGTCGATGTGATCGCGGTCGGCACGCTACCTCTACATCTACCTTCGGGATTAGTATTACACCTAAATAATTGTTATTTGGTGCCATCGTTGAGCATGAACATTATATCTGGATCTTGTTTAATGCGAGACGGTTATTCATTTAAATCAGAGAATAATGGTTGTTCTATTTATATGAGTAATATCTTTTATGGTCATGCACCTTTAAAGAGTGGTCTATTTTTGATGAATCTCGATAGTAGTAACACACATATTCATAATGTTGAAGCCAAAAAATGCAGAGTTGATAATGATAGTGCAACTTATTTGTGGCACTGCCGTTTAGGTCATATCGGTATAAAGCGCATGAAGAAACTCCATACTGATGGACTTTTGGAACCACTTGATTATGAATCACTTGGTACTTGCGAACCGTGCCTCATGGGCAAGATGACTAAAACACCATTCTCCGGTACTATGGAGAGAGCAACAGATTTATTGGAAATCATACATACAGATGTATGTGGTCCGATGAATATTGAGGCTCGTGGCGGATATCGTTATTTTCTCACCTTCACAGATGACTTAAGTAGATATGGGTATATCTATGAAACATATGTCTGAAACATTTGAAAAGTTCAAAGAATTTCAGAGTGAAGTTGAAAATCATCATAAAAAGAAAATAAAGTTTCTACGATCTGATCGTGGAGGAGAATATTTGAGTTACGAGTTTGGTATACATTTGAAACAATGCGGAATAGTTTTGCAACTCACGCCACCCGGAACACCACAGCGTAATGGTGTGCCCGAACGTCGTAATCGTACTTTACTAGATATGGTGCGGTCTATGATGTCTCTTACTGATTTACCACTATCATTTTGGGGTTATGCTTTAGAGACGGCCACATTCACGTTAAATAGGGCACCATCAAAATCCGTTGAGACGACACCTTATGTACTATGGTTTGGCAAGAAACCAAAGTTGTCGTTTCTTAAAGTTTGGGGCTGCGATGCTTATGTGAAAAAGCTTCAACCTGATAAGCTCGAACCCAAATCGGAGAAATGTGTCTTCATAGGATACCCAAAGGAGACTGTTGGGTACACCTTCTATCACATATCCAAAGGCAAGACATTCGTTGCTAAGAATGGATCCTTTCTAGAGAAGGAGTTTCTCTCAAAAGAAGTGAGTGGGAGGAAAGTAGAACTTGACGAGGTAACTGTACCTGCTCCCTTATTGGAAAGTAGTACATCACAGAAATCTATTTCTGCGACACTTACACCAATTAGTGAGGAAGCTAATGATAATGATCATGGAACTTCAGAACAAGATACTACTGAACCTCGTAGATGAACCAGAGTAAGGTCCACGCCAGAGTGGTACGGTAATCCTGTTCTGGAAGTCATGCTGCTAGATCATGATGAACCTACAAACTATGAAGAAGCGATGGTGAGCCCAGATTCCGCAAAATGGCTTGAAGCCATGAAATCTGAGATGGGATCCATGTATGAGAACAAAGTATGGACTTTGGTTGACTTGCCCGATGATCTGCAAGCAATTGGGAATAAATGGATCTTCAAGAAGAAGACTGACGCTGACGGTAATATTACTGTCTACAAAGCTCGACTTGTCGCAAAAGGTTTTCGACAAGTTCAAGGGGTTGACTACGATGAGACCTTCTCACCCGTAGCGATGCTTAAGTCCGTCCGAATCATGTTAGCAATTGCCGCATTTTATGGTTATGAAATTTGGCAGATGGATGTCAAGACTGCATTCCTGAATGGATTTCTGGAAGAAGAGTTGTATATGATGCAACCAGAAGGTTTTGTCGATCCAAAGGGAGCTAACAAAGTGTGCAAGCTCCAGCGATCCATTTATGGACTGGTGCAAGCCTCTCGGAGTTGGAATAAACGCTTTGATAGTGTGATCAAAGAATTTGATTTTATATAGACTTTCGGAGAAGCCTGTATTTACAAGAAAGTGAGTGGGAGCTCTGTAGCATTTCTGATATTATATGTGGATGACATATTACTGATTGGAAATGATATAGAATTTCTGGATAGCATAAAGGGATACTTGAATAAGTGTTTTTCAATGAAAGACATCAGTGAAGCTGCTTACATATTAGGCATAAAGATCTATAGAGATAGATCAAGACGCTTAATTGGACTTTCACAAAGCACATACCTTGACAAGATTTTGAAGAAGTTCAAAATGGATCAAGCAAAGAAAGGGTTCTTGCCTGTGTTACAAGGTGTGAAGTTGAGTCAGACTCAATGCCCGACCACCGCAGAAGATAGAGAGAAAATGAAAGATGTTCCCTATGCTTCAGCCATAGGCTCTATCATGTATGCTATGCTGTGTACCAGACCTGATGTGTGCCTTGCTATAAGTTTAGCAGGGAGGTACCAAAGTAATCCAGGAGTGGATCACTGGACAGCGGTCAAGAACATCCTGAAATACCTGAAAAGGACTAAGGATATGTTTCTCGTATATGGAGGTGACAAAGAGCTCATCGTAAATGGTTACGTTGATGCAAGCTTTGACACTGATCCGGACGATTCTAAATCGCAAACCGGATATGTGTTTATATTAAACGGTGGAGCTGTCAGTTGGTGCAGTTCTAAACAAAGCGTCGTGGCGGGATCTACATGTGAAGCGGAGTACATAGCTGCTTCGGAAGCAGCAAACGAAGGAGTCTGGATGAAGGAGTTCATATCCGATCTAGGTGTCATACCTAGTGCATCGGGTCCAATGAAAATCTTTTGTGACAATACTGGTGCAATTGCCTTGGCAAAGGAATCCAGATTTCACAAAAGAACCAAGCACATCAAAAGACGCTTCAATTCCATCCGGGATCTAGTCCAGGTGGGAGACATAGAGATTTGCAAGATACATACGGAGCTGAATGTAGCAGACCCGTTGACTAAGCCTCTTCCACGAGCAAAACATGATCAGCACCAAAGCTCCATGGGTGTTAGAATCATTACTGTGTAATCTAGATTATTGACTCTAGTGCAAGTGGGAGACTGAAGGAAATATGCCCTAGAGGCAATAATAAAGTTATTATTTATTTCCTTATATCATGATAAAGGTTTATTATTCATGCTAGAATTGTATTAACCGGAAACATAATACATGTGTGAATACATAGACAAACAGAGTGTCACTAGCTAGTATGCCTCTACTTGACTAGCTCGTTAATCAAAGATGGTTATGGTTCCTAATCATGGACAAAGAGTTGTCATTTGATTAACGGGATCACATCATTAGTTGAATGATCTGATTGACATGAACCATTCCATTAGCTTAGCACCCGATCATTTAGTATGTTGCTATTGCTTTCTTCATGACTTATACATGTTCCTATGACTATGAGATTATGTAACTCCCATGTGCCGGAGGAACACTTTGTGTGCTACCAAACGTCACAACATAACTGGGTGATTATAAAGGTACTCTACAGGTGTCTCCAAAGGTACATGTTGGGTTGACGTATTTCGAGATTAGGATTTGTCACTCCGATCGTCGGAGAGGTATCTCTGGGCCCTCTCGGTAATGCACATCACTTAAGCCTTGCAAGCATTGCAACTAATGAGTTAGTTGTGGGATGATGTATTACGGAACGAGTAAAGAGACTTGCCGGTAACGAGATTGAACTAGGTATTGGATACTGACGATCGAATGTCGGGCAAGTAACATACCGATGACAAAGGGAACAACGTATGTTGTTATGCGGTCTGACCGATAAAAGATCTTCGTAGAATATGTAGGAACCAATATGGGCATCCAGGTCCCGCTATTGGTTATTGACCGGAGACATGTCTCAGTCATGTCTACATTGTTCTCGAAACCGTAGGGTCCACACGCTTAAGGTTACAATGACAGTTATATTATGAGTTTATGCATTTTGATGTACCGAAGGTTGTTCGGAGTCCCAGATGAGATCACGGACATGACGAGGAGTCTCAAAATGGTCGAGACATAAAGATTGATATATTGGAAGCCTATGTTCGGATATCGGAAGTGTTCCGGGTGAAATCGGGATTTTACCGGAGTACCGGGAGGTTACCGGAACCCCGGGAGCTATATGGGCCTTAGTGGGCCTTAGTGGAAGAAGAGGAGAGGCGGCCAGGGCTGGGCCGCACGCCCCTCCCCCCTAGTCCGAATAGGACAAGGAGAGATGGGGCCGGCGCCCCCCTCCTTCTCTCTCCCTCTTTTCCCACCTCGCGAATCCTATTCCAACTAGGATTGGGGGAGAAGTCCTACTCCTGGAGGGAGTAGGACTCCTCCTGGCGCGCCCTATGATGTCCGGCCAGCCTCCCCCTCTTAAACCTTTATATACGGAGGCAGGGGCACCCTAGAGACACACAAGTTGATCCACGTGATCATATTCTTAGTCGTGTGCGGTGCCCCCTTCCACCATAGTCCTCGATAATATTGTAGCAGTGCTTAGGCGAAGCCCTGCGACAGTAGTACATCAAGATCGTCACCACGCTGTCGTGCTGACGGAACTCTTCCCCTACACTTTGCTGGATCGGAGTCCGGGGATCGTCATCGAGCTGAACGTGTGCTAGAACTCGGAGGTGCCGTAGTTTCGGTGCTTGATCGGTCGGGCCGTGGAGACGTATGACTACATCAACCAAATGCTTCCGTTGTCGATCTACATGGGTACGTAGATCACACTCTCCCTCTCGTTGCTATGCATCACCATGATCTTGCGTGTGTGTAGGAAATTTTTGAAATTACTATGTTCCCCAACAGAGGCCTGGTTCAATCTTTTCCTTCCGGAGCATGCATATGCATTGCATATAACATCCTGCATATCATGCCATGTTTTGCATCATGTTGCTTGCGCATTTCATCGTGATTGATTGTTGGTCTTTTGCTTGTGTGCTTGCCTTGGGTAGAGCCGGGAGACGAGTACGTGATCGAGGAACCCGTTGAGTACACTTATGAGGATCAAGCTTACGTCAACTCGGAGAACTTTGCAGGCAAGATGACCATACCCTCGAAATCACTTCTATCTTTGCTTGCTAGTTGTTCTCTCTATTGCTATGCCGCGATACCTACCACTTGCTATATCATGCCTCCCATGTTGCCATGTAGCCTCTAACCCACCTTTCCCAGCAAACCGTTGTTTGTCTATGTTACCGCTTTGCTCAGCCCCTCTTATAGCATTGCTAGTTGCAGGTGAAGATGGTGTTTGTTCCTTGTTGGAACATGATTATTGTTGGGATATCATTATTATATCTTGTTTACTTTAATGCACCTATATACTTGGTAAAGGGTGGAAGGCTCGGCCTTGTGCCTAGTGTTTTGTTCCACTCTTGCCGCCCTAGTTTCCGTCATACCGGTGTTATGTTCCTTGATTTTGCGTTCCTTACGCGGTTGGGTGTTATGGGAACCCCTTGACAGTTTGATTTGAATAAAACTCCTCCAGCAAGGCCCAACATTGGTTTTACCATTTGCCTACCTACCACCATTTACCTTCCATTGGGTTCTGCAGACTCAAGGGTCATCTTATTTTAACACCCCCCCCCCCCCCCCGGGCCAGTGCTCCTTTGAGTGTTGGTTCGAAATGGGCAACCTGCGGGGCCACCTCGACGCAACTTGAGGGTTGGTTTTACTCGTAGCTTGACCTATCCGGTGTGCCCTGAGAACGAGATACGTGCGACTCCTATCAGGATTTTTCGGCACATCGGGTGGCTTTGCTAGTCTTGTTTTACCATTGTCGAAATGTCTTGTAACCGGGATTCCGAGACTGATCGGGTCTTCCCGCTAGAAGGAATATCCTTCGTTGACCGTGAGAGCTTGTGATGGGCTAAGTTGGGACACCCCTGCAGGGTTTTGAACTTTCGAAAGCCGTGCCCGTGGTTACGGGCAGATGGGAATTTGATAATATCCGGTTGTAGAAAACTTGACACTTAACTTAATTAAAATGAATCAACCGCGTGTGTAGCCGTGATGATCTCTTTTCGGCGGAGTCCGGGAAGAGAACACGGTCTCGTGTTATGCTTGAACGTAACTAGTTTCAAGATCACTTCATGATCATTATAGCTACTCGACCGTGTTTTGCTTCTCCTCGCTCTGATTTGCGTAAGTTAGCCATCATAAATGCTAGTGCTTGCTGTAGATCCACCTCACTACCTTTTCCTACCCATAAGCTTAAATAGTCTTGATCGCGAGGGTGTGAGACTGCTGAGTCCCCGTGGCTCACAGATTACTTCCAAAAGCAGATGCAGGTGCTGACGACGCTAGTGCAGGGGACACGACCGAACTCAAGTGGGAGTTCGACGAGGATTCGGGACGTTACTATGTGTCTTTTCCGGACGATCAGTAGAGGAGCCCGGATGGGGCAATCGGGAATCTATGCATTTGGGGTTGTCTTTATTTATGTTGGTTCCACAGTCGGACCTTGATTGTATTCTGGATGATGTAATGCTATATTTATGTATTGTGTGAAGTGGCGATTGTAAGCCAACTCTTTATCCCTTCCTTATTCAGTACATGGGATGTGTAAAGATTACCCCTCTTGCGACATGCCTACTATGCGGTTATGCCTCTAAGTCGTGCTCCGACACATGGGATATATAGCCGCATCTTGGGTGTTACAAGTTGGTAATCAGAGCCTTCCCCAACTTAGGAGCCCCTTGCTTGATCGAATCGCTGATGTTGTTGACTCTAGAAAAATGTTTTGAGTCTTATAGGATTATATATATTGGAGAGTAGGATTCTTTTTTACTCCTCAGTCCCTTCGTCGCTCTGGTGAGGCCTCCTGACGTGGAGTTTTGACTCTTCTCTTCTCAAATTTCATGAAAAAAATTAGGATCACACGGGTATCTTGGAATCGCTTTGATGGTTTTGTGACGAGAACATTGTTCTTGGTGCCTCCTGACATTTAGGGGTTGTGGCAGTGTCCCAGGGAGTTGAGCTCCGTGGTGTTATCGTCACAATTTTATCGTTGCAATTCTGGAATACCTGAGTTCGCCAACATCGAAAATCTCCTTTATGCAGTTGTTGGTGAGATAACCTCGACGCCACCCAGTACTGGGGCGGGAGTTCAGGAGTATTGCCATAACTCGTATAATGGATGCTTTCCGAAGGTTGAGGTAAATGATTTCCGAAGGTTTCTTGGTTATGTGTTGAATGATGGATACAACTGGATGTAGGATTTGCTAGTTTTGGGTGAGATATTATGCTTCCCCTGTATACCCAACACCTGATTGCATAACCAGAAAGTTTCGGGAGTTTCATAGGTGGGAATTCATGTAGCTCTAGTATTTCTTTCCGCAGATATTTGGTTTGCGATTGGGTAATCCTTACCAATTATTTGTTCATATCCGTACCTTGTTGTTTTATTCATCTATCTCTATCTAAGTGGCTTCTCAATTTATGGAAGTGTGATGATTTACTTTGGAATGCATTCCTTCATTATTGTTCGAATGTCAAGGCTATATGTTGCAATTTCGATCCTTTGATTCAGCTTGAATATATGTATTTCAAGATGCTAATGGATGACAACCTCTTCAGGATGGCTCCTCCAATGCGTCAGAATCCGGAACCTTCGCCACCACCTCCACCTCCGGAGGCATGGCAAGCTGTCATGGCCGCCACCAACGCCAACACGCAGATGCTTTTGCAACTCTTGCAAGAGCGCAACCAAGGAAATCAAGGCCAAGACAACAATCAAGCTCAGTTTGCTACCCTCAACCAGTTCCTCGCAAACTAGTCGAAGTCCTTCAGTAACTGTGTCGAGGCCACAGACGCTGACGATTGGCTCGTGGATATATGCAAACATTTTGAGTGTAGCAATGTCAGGCCTGAGGACTTTGTCAAGTTTGCTTTGTTCCAACTCAAAGACCAAGCTGCTGAGTGGTATCAGCAATACAAAGGTTCCAGAGGAGGTCGTGTGATTACCTGGGATGATTTCCGCCGAGACTTCAAAGGTCACCACATTCCTCAAAGTGTTGCTGAGAGTAAGCGCGAGGAGTTCCGCAATCTGAAGCAAGGCAGCATGTCTGTTTACCAATACAACATCCTATTTCAGAGGCTCGCTCGCTTCGCTAAGCAAGATGTCCCTGATGAGAAGAGCATGATTTATCAATTCAGAGGTGGCCTCAGAGAAGATCTACAACTAGCTCTCGTGGTTTTTGAGTTGACCAAGTATGATGAATTCTACAACATGGCACTAAAGCAAGAAGCTGCTCAGCTCAAGTCCGATGCTTCTAAGAAGAGAGTCAGGGATGCAACTCCATCTTCTTCTTCAACTCAAGTGGCAGCTAAGCAGCAAAAGTTCTGGTTGCCTCCTCCTCCTCCTCCGTTCTGCTAGTCTTATCAGCAGAAGAGTAAAGGTGGCAATGGATCTTCCCACCCACCCAACCCAGACTATCAGAAGAAAGCTTCATCTCATGCTCCAAGGTCAAGTGCTTCATATCACCGTCCGCTCTTAGAGGTTACTTGCAACAAGTGTCAGCAGAAAGGGAACTATGTGAACAAATGCTTCTACCAAAGGTGCCTTCCGCCTCCTCCTCCTGTGAGATCTGCCAGCAATGCAGTGGTCAAGCATAATCCCAAGCATGCCAAGGTCAACATGATGAACGCAGCTCAGGCAGAGGACTCTTCAGAAGTGAACATGGGTAACCTTCCAGTTAACTCTATTCCTGCTAAATTTCTTTTTGATACTGGTGCATCGTATTGTTTCATGTCAAGACCATTTTTTGCCAAACATGACTTCAACACTTCACTTTTGGTTAAACCCATGTGGCTGACATTTCTCCGGGTAAACGTTTGAGCTCTAGCATGATAGCTCCTGATGTGTCAATCAAGATGGGCGACTACAAATTTCTGGCTTCTCTAATTGTTCTTGGTGACTCGGATATTGATCTAATTCTCGGCATGGATTGGCTTTCTAAGCATAAGGCTCAGCTTGATTGTGCTGCCAGGCAGATTCAATTAACACACTCGTCTGAGGATATGATCATCTTTGCTGTTCGTGATGATACCATTCGACTGTTTTCTCTCAATGAGAAGGGCGAGTTGAATGCCATCTCTCAGATTCCAATCGTTTGTGAATATCAAGACGTCTTTCCAAAAGAGCTTCCAGGAATGCCTCCTCACCGGCCAGTTGAATTCGTCATTGATCTTGAGCCTGCCACGGAACCTGTTTGCAAACGTCCTTACAAGCTTGGACCAGAAGAGTTGAAGGAGCTGAAGAAACAACTCGATGAACAAGAGCGCATGGGTCTGATCCGACCGAGTTCTTCTCCATGGGGTTGTGGTGTTCTTTTTGTCAAGAAGAAGGATGGAACGGAACGACTCTGCGTCGACTACCGTCCATTGAACAAGAAGACAATAAAGAACAAGTACCCACTTCCCAACATCAATGAGCTTTTCGAGCAACTCAAAGGTGCTCGAGTTTTCTCCAAGCTTGACCTCCGTATGGGCTATCATCAAATTCGCATTCGTGAACAAGATATCCCCAAGACAGCATTCAGAACAAGCTATGGTTCTTATGAATATACAGTCATGTCTTTCGGCCTTGTCAATGCTCCTCCAATGTTCTCTCGCATGATGAACTTCATCTTCAACCCTTACACAAATGATTTCGTCTTGGTGTATCCCGATGATATTTTGGTCTTTTCCAAGAAGAAGGAGGATCATGCCAAGCATTTGAGATTGGTGCTGGGCAAGCTCAGAGAACATCAATTCTATGCGAAGTTTTCAAAGTGTGAGTTTTGGCTCGATGAGGTTCTCTACCTTGGCCATATCATCTCCGCCAAGGGCATAGCTGTTAATCCTGAGAAGGTGTCTGCAATTGTGAATTGGGAACCGCCTCAGAATGTCAAGCAGCTCTGCAGTTTCCTTGGGCTTGCAAGCTATTGTCGAAGATTCATTGAGAATTTCTCTAAGATTGCAAAGCCTCTTTCCAACCTCCTCCAGAAGCATGTGAAGTATGTCTGGACACCTGAATGTGACATCGCTTTCAACACCCTCAAAGAGAAGTTAGTCACAGCTCCAGTTCTGACTCCTCCTGCTGAATCCAAACCATTCAAAGTTTTCTGTGATGCTTCCCTGCAAGGTCTCGGTGCTGTGTTAATGCAAGAGAAGAAAGTTGTGGCCTATACCTCTCGCTAGTTGAAGCCCAACGAAAAGAACTACCCCACTCACGACCTCGAGTTGGCGGCAGTTGCACATGCTCTTTTAACATGGAGACATCTCTTGTTGGGAAGGAAAGTGGACATCTTCACTGATCATAAGAGCCTCAAGTACATCTTCACTCAACCCAACCTCAACCTCAGGCAGACTCATTGGGTCGAAATGATTCAAGAGTATAATCCAAGTATTGAATCTACTCCAGGCAAGGCCAATGTCATTGCAGACGCTTTGAGCAGGAAGGCTTACTGCAATAGTTTTATTCTCAAGCCCTTCCAACCGGATCTTTGTGAAGCTTTCCGCAAACTTAATCTCCAAGTTGTTCCTCAAGGATTTATTGCCAACCTCCAAGTCTCTCCTAATTTGGAAGATCAAATTCGTGAGGCACAACTTCTTGATGCCATGGTAAAGAAGGTGAAGAATGGGATTGCCAAGAGCCAACCCAAGTACAAGTGATATCGCCTTGATGACAAAGACACTCTATTCTTCGAGGATCGAATTATGGTTCCTAAGGGTGATCTACGTAAAGTCATTATGAACGAGGCTCACAATTCACTCCTATCTATTCACCCTAGAAGTACAAAGATGTACCATGACCTCAAGCAGTTGTATTGGTGGACTCGAATGAAGCGAGAAATTGCTCAATTCGTGAATGAATGTGATGTCTGCAGAAGGGTGAAAGCTGAACACCAACGGCCAGCTGGTCTCCTCCAACCTCTCGCCATTCCAGAATGGAAGTTTGACCATATTGAGATGGACTTCGTGACTGGTTTTCCCAAGTCCAAGTGTGGCAATGATGTTATCTTTGTTGTCATCGACAAGCTTACTAAAGTGGCTCATTTTCTTCCTATCAAAGAATCTATCACAACAGCTCAGTTGGCAGAGCTATATACCTCTAGGATTGTCTCCTTGCACGACATTCCGCAGTTGATATCTTCATATCATGGAAGAATCTTTACTTCTAAGTTTTGGGATTCCTTTCAGAAGGCCATGGGCACCAACATTCGCTTCAGCACAGCCTTCCATCCTCAAACTAGTGGACAAGTCGAGCGAGTCAATCAAATTCTTGAAGATATGCTCAGGGCTTGTGTCATTTCCTTCGGTATGAAGTGGCAAGATTGTCTTCCATATGCCGAGTTCTCCTACAACAACAGCTTCCAAGCGAGTTCGGGCAAGGCCCCATTCGAGATTCTCTATGGTAGAAAGTGTCGTACCCCTCTTAATTGGTCAGAGACTGGTGAACGTCAACTTCTTGGCAATGACTTAATCACAGAAGCTGAAGAAATGTGCAAAGTCATCCGTGAAAATCTCAAAGCCACACAATCGCGCCGGAAGAGTTACTATGATAGCAAGCATCGTGACTGGGCTTTCGAGATAGGAGACCATGTCTACCTCCGCGTCTCTCCAATGAAAGGTACTCGTCGCTTCGGTATCAAAGGGAAGCTTGCCCCTAGATACGTGGGTCCTTTCAAGATCATGGCAAAAGAGGTGATCTCGCCTATCAACTTGAGCTTCCGTCCAACTTTGCAAAACGTGCACGACGTGTTTCACATGTCACAGCTTCGCAAGTGTTTCAAGACTCCTGACCGCACCATCAACTTTGAAGATATTGATCTCCAAGAAGACATGTCTTATCATGAGCATCCCGTTGCTATTCTTGAAGAAACCGAGCGCAAGACTCGCAACAAGTCTATCAAATTCCTGAAAGTGAAGTGGTCACATCATTCCAACCGAGAAGCCACCTGGGAACGCGAGGACCACCTCTGTTCCGAATATCTGGAGTTCTTTCAGTCCTAGATCTTGGGACGAGATCCTTTCTTAGTGGTGGAGTGTTGTAACGCCCCAGATGTAATTTTCCATATTTGTACTCCGACTCTTGCCATTTTCGGCTCTAAGTTATGAGATTCGTGGTTGGGTTCTTGTCTTTGTTTTGCATTTTTTTTCATGTCATGCATTTCATATCATGTCATCATGTGCATCTCATTTGCATACGTGTTCGTCTCATGCATCCGAGCTTTTCCCCGTTGTCTGTTTTGCAATCCGGCACTCCTATGTCCTCCGGCGTCCCCTTTTGCCTCTTTTCGTGTGCGGGTGTTAAACATTCTCGAAACGGACTGAGATTTGCCAAGCGGCCTTGGTACACCACCGGTAGACCGCCACTCAAGTTTCGTGCCAGTAGGAGTCCGTTTGATACTC
Organism: Triticum monococcum; assembly: GCA_034509565.1. Classification (NCBI taxonomy): domain Eukaryota; kingdom Viridiplantae; phylum Streptophyta; class Magnoliopsida; order Poales; family Poaceae; genus Triticum; species Triticum monococcum. The sequence goes on along the minus strand of CM067845.1, from coordinate 85,307,562 downwards.
CAACGGTTAACCGGCGAACTGTAAAGGCCTCGTGTGTGTTGAAGCCCAACACCCCTCCAAAGTGGCCCAATAACCCATTCAAAACCCCTCCTTCCTCTCGGCCATTCGATCACGATCGCGTGGCCGAAAACCGCACCTCATTTGGACACTCCCACCTCCTTCTATGTATAAATAGGTGCCCCCTCCTCCATTTTCGCGGACGAAACACTAAAAAAACTCCCCCGCCGCCGCCGCCCGGACCAACCGCCGCCTGCCACGTGGCAACACCGCTGCCCCCGCGCCGCCGGCCCGCCGCCGCCCGTAGTGGGCTCCCGAAGCCCGTTCGCCGCCCGCGCCTAGCGTCGCCGCCTCCGCGCCTGCCGGTCGCCGCCTCCGCGCCAGCCCCGCCGCCGACCAGCCACTCCTCCGCACGCTGACCCATCGACCGGCTCCGGCGCTGCCCCGCCTCGCCACGCTCGCCGCCCGGTGCCGCCCCTCGGCATCCGCGCCCGGATCCGGTGAGATCCGGCCGGATCCGCCCCGGACTACATCGCTGGCGACCTCCCCTCCTCATCTCCGGCCACCGCAGCTCAACTCCGATGAGAGATCCCGACAAACCTCGTAAACCGCGCCGGCGAAACCTAGATCTATTTCGGAGAGGTGCATTCTCCACTAAGTATTTTTCATCTACTATATTTTCTAGCTCTGTTCTACATGCCATAACTCCTCATCCGTAGCTCCCTTTTGCATACATTATATATCAAAATGTTCATCAGGATGTGCTCTTCATTTTGTTCCATTGTGTCATGCTTGTCTGAGTCCATCTTGATGCCCTAATGACTGATGCAAGAGTGCTATAAAATGTTAGTTCCTGTTACTTAGCAGAGTATGAGCATTTGTCATTTTTGCTACATTTATTGTGTGCTGCATATGGGCATGAGCTCTACATGTGTTTTGGGCTATGCCATGCCAACTTTACAGGGGTGTATGCCATGTATTTTTGTGATCAATGTGGTGACTAGCAGAAGCATGAAAAGTAGTTCTCGTAACATTACTGTTTTCAGGGACTTAGAATTTCACTAAGTCTTTTCCCTGCTGTTATTTTTATGCCATGTATTCATGTTGCTACAGTGAGACCCATGCTTCTTTTGAGTATGTTCAGTAAGGATGATTTGGACATATGGTCATGCTCTAACCATCCATGTCCCTGTTTGCATTTATGGAGTGCCCTTGCATGACTCAATCTTACTCTACTTTTGCTATAAAATGTTCCTGGCAGTTTGTTTACGTGTTAATCAATTTTGCCAAGGTTTTTGTAGTTGATCCATGCATGCTATGAGCTTGTTCTTGCTTTTGGTTAGCTTCATGAACATGGCTTCTTGCTATTTCTATGCTTATCTTGTCATGCAATGCCTTGTGTTGAGTGAATCGAGCTCGCAAGGATGCCTTCGTAACCCTGTTTTGCCATGTCCAGTTTTCTGCTAAGTCTGAATCTGTTAACGAAACTTGCTATGTTTACATGGGTTCCATCATATTTTCTATGCCCTTTTGGCTTGTGGTCACTAAGTGACTTTTGTTCTATGCTTTGTGTAGAATCATGCCATGCATTTGTTTGCTATGATGCGATCCTACAGCATGTTGTTATCTTGCTCTAAACATTGCTTCCTGATGTTAATTCCTGACATATTAGTATTTTCACTAAGTCTGTGAAGCTGATATCTTTTGCTCTTTTGGCATGCTTGTTTGAACCTGCTCTTGTGTGATTTAGTTGTAGCTCAGTGTTCATCTTTTGTCGAGCATCTTGAGTAGATCACTGCCATGTGCTTTGTTGTTATGTTGGAGTGCAGTAGCTTAGTTTCTTGGTGCATTCTAGATGGCATCGTGCTTTAATCGCAGAATTGTGCCATTATTGTTTTGCTTGCCATTTGCAAACCGTGCATCCGTTTCTGGTGATCTTTATATCGACTTCGACCGAAATCAACTCATCTTTCCAGAGGTATACTTGGTTTGCCGAGTTGAGCCTGGTTCAATCTTTTCCTTCCGGAGCATGCATATGCATTGCATATAACATCCCGCATATCATGCCATGTGTTGCATCATGTTGCTTGCGCATTGCACCGTGATTGATTGTTGGTGTTTTGCTTGCGTGCTTGCCTTGGGTAGAGCTGGGAGACGAGTACGTGATCGAGGAACCTGTTGAGTACGCTTACGAGGATCAAGCTTACGTCAACTCGGAGAACTTTGCAGGCAAGATGACCATACCCTCGAAATCACTTCTATCTTTGCTTGCTAGTTGTTCGCTCTATTGCTATGCCGCGATACCTACCACTTGCTATATCATGCCTCCCATATTGCCATGTAGCCTCTAACCCACCTTTCCTAGCAAACCGTTGTTTGGCTATGTTACCACTTTGCTCAGCCCCTCTTATAGCATTACTAGTTGCAGGTGAAGATGGTGTTTGTTCCTTGTTGGAACATGATTATTGTTGGGATATCATTATTATATCTCGTTTACTTTAACGCACATATATACTTGGTAAAGGGTGGAAGGCTCGGCCTTATGCCTGGTGTTTTGTTCCACTCTTGCCGCCCTAGTTTCCATCATACTGGTGTTATGTTCCTTGATTTTGCGTTCCTTGCGCGGTTGGGTGTTATGGGAACCCCTTGACAGTTTGATTTGAATAAAACTCCTCCAGCAAGGCCCAACCTTGGTTTTACCATTTTCCTACCTACCACCATTTACCTTCCACTGGGTTCTGCAGACTCAAGGGTCATCTTATTTTAACCCCCCTGGGCCAGTGCTCCTGTAACGCCCTCGATGCGGCTATATCTCCCGCGTGTCGAGGCACGACTTAGAGGCATAACCGCATTGAAAGCAATGTCGCAAGTTAGGAAATCATCACACATCCCATGTAATATAATGTAAAAGGGGAGGTTCATAGTTGGCTTACACTCGCCACGTCACATCAAAGTACATAAATAACATACATCATCCAAACACTCATGGCCCGACTACGGCGCCAAAATAAAAGACAACCCAACAAGCGACATAGGTCCCGATCACCCCAACTGGGCACCACTACTGATCATCAGGAAAAGACACATAGTAACACTGAGAGTCCTCGTCGTACTCCCACTTGAGCTCGAGCACGCCATCTGGAGCGGTATCATCTGTCCCTGCATCTGGTGTAATAGTAATCTGTGAGCCACAGGGACTCAGCAATCTTGCACCCTCGCGATCAAGACTATTTAAGCTTAATAGGTAGGGAAGGGGTAATGTATGAGTGGAGCTGCAGCAAGCGACTAGCATATATGGTGGCTAACTTATGCGCAAAAGAGAGCGAGAAGAGGAGGCAAAGCACGAGCGGGAAACTAGAGAGCAACCTGCGCAAACATAACTCCAACACCGTGTCCACTTCCCGGACTCCGCCGAGAAGAGGCCATCACGGTAACACACTCAGTTGATTCATTTTAATTAATTAAGGTTCAAGTTATCTACAACCGGACATTAACAAATTCCCATCTGCCCATAACCGCGGGCACGGCTTTTGAAAGATCAATCCCTGCAGGGGGGTCCCAACTTAGCCCATAACAAGCTCTCATGGTCAACGAAGGAATAGACCTCCACCCAAGACACACCAATCAGACTCGGTATCTCGGTACAATAAGATGATTCGACGGGTTAAAACAAGTCCAGCAACACCACCCGAATGTGCCGACAAATCCCGATAGGAGCTGCACATATCTCGTTCTCAGGGCACACTCAGATGAGACATCCTATGAGTAAAACCAACCCTCAAGTTGCCCCGAGGTGGCCCCGCAGTCTACTCGGTCGGACCAACACTCAGAGGAGCACTGGCCCGGGGGGGTTAAAATAAGATGACCCTCGGGCTCCGGAAACCCAAGGGAAAAAGAGGCTAGGTGGCAAATGGTAAAACCAATGTTGGGCATTGCTGGAAAAGCTTTAATCAAGGCGAGCTATCAAGGGGTTCCCATTATAGCCCAACCGCGTAAGGGACGCAACAATCCGGGAACATAACACCGATATGACAGAAACTAGGGCGGCAAGAGTGGAACAAAACACTAGGCGAGAGGCCGAGCCTTCCACCCTTTACCAAGTATATAGATGCATTAAGATAACATGGCAATTTAATGATATCCCAACAAGTAAATAAATGTCCCAACAAGGAACGGCTCCAATCGTCACCTGCAACTAACAATGCTATAAGAGGGGCTGAGCAAAGCGGTAACATAGCCAATCAACGGTTTGCTAGGACAATGGTGGGTTAGAGGCTCAATCATGGCAATTGGGAGGCTGACAAGCAAGTGGTAGGCATCATAGCATCGGCAAAATCGCAAACAAGTTGATGATCTGCCCAGATTTACCACGAAGCAAAAGTAGAGCTCGATTGACTCAAGCTAGAGCACTCCACATATGCAAACAAAGACATGGATGGATAGAGCATAACATGAATAACAAAACTCCCTCACTGATCATCCTCAAAAGAGGCACGGATCACTAGGAAACAAGCTGAACATATGGCATCATGAACTAAAATATCCCAGACTTAGTGGAATCCACTAAGTCCCTGAAAACAGAATTCTCAGGTGCCTCTCTTTGCAATCTTGCACAAGTCACCACACACATCCTAAAAATGCATGGGTGGCACCTCTGGAAAGAAGACAAAATGCTTAACAATTCATCCCAAAGACTCACAGGCATATCATGCACACAATAATCATGGCAAAAATGACAAAAGTCTATGATGAACTAACGGATCTGCAATTTAACTCACGAAGCCTCCTTCTAGCAGCATTTTGGGCATCAAGATGAACTCAAATGAAAATGATGCAATGGAATGAAATGATGTACATGTCGAGATGAAGATTTTGATATATCATATGTCCAAAACGGAGCTACGGATGAGGAGATATGGCAGGTCAAAGTTTGCTCGAAAATTAGGGTTTCGGGAGGAGAAAGTCAACCGAGAGGAGTAGATCTCAGATCTGGCACTGTTCATCACTGTTCATCGGCGCATTCTTCGAGGTTGACCGGACTTGGATCTCCGGTGAGGTGGAGAGAGGAGGCGAGGCGCCGGCGTTGGAGGCGATGGCGGCATCGGCCGCGGGCGGTGAGGAGGCGGCGAGGGCGGCCGGGCGGCGGAGAGGAGGCGGCGAGCTCCAGTGGCGCGGGGCGGCTCGAGCGACGGTGCCCGGCGACCGGCGACGAGCTCGGGCGGCGGAGGAGCCGAGGCGGCGCGCGGGGGCTCAGGCGGCGCGGGGAGACGGCGACTCGGGCCGGGAGGCGACGCGGGAGGGTCGGCCTCGGGCCGAGCGGGCCGGTGGGAGGTGCGGACGGCGGAGCGCCAAGTGGCGCGCTCTGATTGGGCGTGGGCGGCGGTGGAGGCGGAAACGGACACGTCCGTCGGTGGCAGCTTTGTCCGGCGGCGGTGGGCAAAAAATGGATCTGAGGTTAGGGATGGAGGGGATCCGAGATCTGAAAACGGGGGGAACTATTTATAGGCATAAGTAGAGCTGGGAGAGTCCAAATGAGGTGCGGTTTTTGGCCACACGATCGTGATCGAACGCTCTAGGACATGGAGCAGAGTTTGGTGGGTTTTGGGCCAAATTGGAGGGGTGTTGGGCTGCAACGCACACGAGGCCTTTTCGGTCCCTAGGTTAACCGTTGGAGTATCAAACGAAGTCCAAATGGTACGAAACTTGACAAGCGGTCTACCGATAGTAAACCAAGGCCGCATGGCAAGTCTCGGTCCAATCCGGAAATGTTTAATCCCCACACGCGAAAGAAAGCTAGAAATGGCCACCGGAGGAGAACGAAGCGCCGGAATGCAAAACGGACAACGGGGAAAATGCTTGAATGCAAGAGATGAACATGTATGCAAATGCAATGCACGTGATGACATGATATGAGATGCATGAAAACGAAAACAACACACGGAGACAAAGACCCGAACCCGAGAAATAAATATAACTTAACGCCAGAAACGGCAACAGTTGGAGTACAAATTGGGAAAGTTATATCTGGGGCGTTACAACACTCCACCACTACAAAAAGATCTCGTCCTGAGATCTAGGACTGAAAGAACTCCGGGTACTCAGAACGGAGGTGATCCTCGCGTTCCCAGGTAGCTTCACGGTCGGAATGGTGTGACCACTTGACTTTGAGAAATTTGATTGACTTGTTGCGAGTCCTGCGTTCAGTCTCTTGAAGGATTGCAACTGGGTGCTCACGATAGGAGAGATCTTCTTGGAGCTCAATGTCCTCAAAGTTGATGGTGCGTTCAGGCGTCTTGAAGCACTTTCAGAGTTGGGAGACATGGAACACATCATGAACATTGGCAAAGTTTGAAGGAAGCTCGAGTTGATAGGCGAGGTCGCCTCTCTTGCTGACAATCTTGAAAGGTCCGACGTATCTGGGGGCAAGCTTCCCTTTGATACCGAATCGACGAGTCCCTTTCATAGGAGAGATGCGGAGGTAAACATGATCTCCGATCTCGAAAGCCAAATCACGGTGCTTACTATCATAGTAGCTCTTCTGGCGGGATTGGGCTGCTTTGAGGTTATCACGAATGACCTTGCACATATCTTCTGCCTCTGTGATTAAGTCATTACCCAGCAGCTGACGTTCACCGGTTTCAGACCAGTTGAGAGGGGTACGACACTTCCTACCATACAGAATTTCAAATGGGGCCTTGCCCGAACTTGCTTGAAAACTGTTGTTGTATGAGAATTCAGCATAAGGAAGACAATCCTCCCACTTCATGCCGAAGGAGATAACACAAGCCCTAAGCATATCTTCAAGAATCTGGTTGACACGCTCGACTTGACCGCTTGTTTGAGGATGGAAAGCAGTGCTGAAGCGGATGTTGGTGCCCATGGCCTTCTGAAAAGAATCCCAAAACTTGGAGGTAAAGATGCTGCCACGGTCTGAAGATATCACTTGAGGAATGCCGTGCAGAGAGACAATTCGAGAGGTATAGAGTTCCGCCAATTGAGCTGAAGTGATCGACTCTTTGATAGGCAGAAAGTGAGGCACTTTGGTGAGCTTGTCGATGACAACGAATATAGCATCATTGCCACGCTTGGACTTTCGAAACCCAGTCACGAAGTCCATTTAAATGTGGTCAAACTTCCATTCTGGAATGGCAAGAGGTTGGAGGAGACCTGCTGGCCTTTGGTGTTCTGCCTTCACTCTTCTGCAGACATCACATTCATTCACGAATTGAGCGATCTCGCGCTTCATTCGAGTCCACCAATAAGTTTGCTTCAGATCCTAATACATCTTCGTGCTCCCAGGGTGGATGGAGAGGAGAGAATTGTGAGCCTCATTCATAATCACTTTACGGAGGTCACCTTTGGGTACCACAATTCGATCCTCGAAGAAGAGAGTGTCCTTGTCATCAAGGCGGTAGCACTTGTACTTGGACTAACTCTTTGCGATACCAATCTTCACCTTTTTCACCATAGCATCAAGAAGCTGGGCTTGGCGAATCTGGTCTTCCAAGGTAGGAGAAACTTGAAGGTTGGCGAGGAAACCTTGAGGAACAATTTGCAGATTAAGTTTGCGGAAAGCTTCACAAAGCTCAGGTTGATAGGGCTTGAGAATCAGACTGTTGCAATATGCTTTCCTGCTCAAAGCGTCAGCAATCACATTGGCCTTGCTTGGAGTATACTCGATACTCGGATTGTACTCTTGAATCATTTCGACCCATCAAGTTTGCCTGAGGTTGAGATTAGGCTGGGTGAAGATGTACTTGAGACTCTTGTGATCAGTGAAAATGTCCACTTTTCTTCCCAATAGAAGATGTCTCCAAGTCAACAAAGCATGCACAACTGCCGCCAACTCGAGATCATGAGTGGGGTAGTTCTTCTCATTAGGCTTCAACTGGCGAGAGGTATAAGCAACAACTTTATTCTCTTGCATCAGTACAGCACCAAGACCTTGGAGAGAGGCATCACAAAAGACCTCGTTCAGCTTGGTTTCATCAGGCGGAGTCAGAACTGGAGCAGTGATCAATTTCTCTTTCAAAGTGTTGAAAGCAATATCACACTCCGGAGACCAAACATACTTGACGTGCTTCTGAAGAAGATTTGAGAGAGGCTTTGCGATCTAAGAAAAGTTTTCAACGAATCTTCGGCAATAGCTTGCGAGACCGAGGAAGCTACGGAGTTGCTTCACGTTCTGAGGAGGTTCCCAATTAACAATTGCAGACACCTTCTCAGGATTCACGGCAATGCCCTTGGCAGAGATGATATGACCAAGATAAAGCACCTCATCGAGCCAAAATTCACACTTGGAGAACTTGGCGTAGAACTGATGTTCCCTGAGCTTGTCAAGAACCAAACGCAAGTGCTTGGCATGATCTTCCTTGTTCTTGGAGAAAACCAGAATGTCGTCGAGATAGACCAAAACGAAGTCATTGGTGTAGGGGTTGAAGATGAAGTTCATCATGCGAGAGAACGTCGGAGGAGCGTTGGCGAGGCCAAAAGACATGACAGTGTATTCATATGACCCATAGCTTGTCCTGAAGGCCGTCTTGGGAATATCTTGCTCACGGATTCGAATCTGATGATAACCCATACGGAGATCAAGCTTGGAGAATACTTGGGCACCCTTGAGTTGTTCGAAGAGCTCATTGATGTTGGGAAGTGGGTATTTGTTCTTGATGGTCTTCTTGTTCAATGGACGATAATCAACACAAAGTCGGTCCGTTCCATCCTTCTTCTTCACAAAAAGAACACCACAACCCCACGGAGAAGTACTAGGCCGAATGAGACCCATTCTTTCTTGAACATCGAGTTGTTTCTTCAACTCCTTCAACTCTTCGGGGCTGAGCTTGTAGGGACGTTTGCACATAGGTTCCGTACCGGGCTCAAGTTCAATAACAAATTCAACAGGCCGGTGCGGAGGCATTCCTGGGAGTTCTTCTGGGAAGACGTCTTGATACTCACAAACAACTGGGATCTGCGAAATAGCATCCAATTCACCATTCTCATTGAGAGAAAACAACCGGATTGTATCATCACGAGCGGCAAAGACAATGACATCCTCAGACGAATGAGTCAGTTGAATCTGCCTGGCTGCACAATCAAGGTGAGCCTTGTGCTTAGAGAGCCAGTCCATCCCCAGAATAAGATCAATATCCGAATTACCAAGAACCACCGGAGAAGAGAGAAACTTGTAATCGCCCAACGTGATAGAGATATCGGGAGCAACCAAACTTGAAGTCAAAAGCTTGCCCGGAGAAACAACTTGCATGGCTTTGGGCATAATCTCAGTATCAACATTGTGCTTCGATGCAAACGGGCATGACAAGAAAGAATGCGATGCACCAGTATCAAAAAGTACTTTTGCGGGAACATCATTAACAGGAAGGTTACCCATGATGACATCTGACGAATCCTCTTCCTGAGCTGCGTTCATCAAGTTGACCTTGGCGGACTTGGGGTTATGCTTGACCACAGCTGTACTTGCCGATCTGACAGGAGGAGGAGGAGGAAGACGCCTCTGGTTGAAACACTTGTTGGCGTAGTGACCCTTCTGTTGGCACTTGTTGCACGTGACCTCTGAAAGCGGACGGTGGTACAGAGCACTCAATCTTGGAGCTTGAGACGAAGTCTTGTTCTGAAAGCCTGGGTTGGGTGGGTGGGAAGAACCACTGCCACCTTTGCTCTTCTGCTGATACGGCTGACGGAACGGAGGAGGAGGAAGCCAATACTTCTGCTGCTTAGCCACTTGAGTAGAGGAAGAAGGCGTAGTGTCTCTGACTCGCTTCCTGGAAGCATCACACCTTAATTGAGCAGCCTCTTGCTTCAGTGCCATGTTGTAGAACTCATCGTACCTCAACGGCTCAAAAAGGACAAGAGCGAGCTGAATTTCTTCACGGAGACCACCCCTGAACTGGTATATCATACTCTTCTCATCAGGAACATCCTGCTTGGCAAAACGGGCGAGCTTCTGGAACAACTTGTTGTAGTCATAGACAGACAAAGAGCCTTGCTTCAGATTGCGGAATTCCTCATATTTGCTTTCAGTCACACTCTGAGGGATGTGATGAGCTCGGAAATCTCGACGGAAATCATCCCAAGTGATCAAACGTCCACCTCTGGAATCCTTGTACTACTGGAATCACTCTGCAGCCTGATCTTTGAGATGGAAAGAAGCGAACTTGACGAAATCTTCAGGTCTGACGTTGCTGCATTCAAAATGCTTGCCCAGATCCACTAGCCAATCGTCAGCATCGGTAGCCTCAACACAATTGCTGAACGTCTTCGGACCATTAGCGAGGAACTGGTTCAGAGTAGCAAAATGGTTCTGATTGTTGCCTTGATTCCCTTGACTGCCTTGATTGCGCTCTTGGAGGATTTGCATGATCAACTGTGTATTTGCATTGGTTGCGGCCATCACAGCTTGCCAAGCCTCCGGAGGAGGTGGAGATGGTGGCGGATCAGGATTCGGAGTCGTGCGCGTTGGGGGAGCCATCCTGAAGAGGTTGACCACCATTAGCACATAGATAGACAAATATTGAAGGTGAATCCAACGGAATGAAAATTGCAACATAAAGTCTTCACATCCGAACAAAATGAACGAATGCACTTCTCTTGAAGTGGTCACATATTCCTAAATTGTGAAGCCACGTAGAATTAGGTAGAAGAGGTAAATCAACAAGGGGTGGAATCAACATATGACTTCGAAGCAACTCGAATACCACAACTGAAAATAAAACCAAGGATTGGCTTGTGGAATAAGCCGGAACAAACATATGATAGAGATTTCGTCCGAAGTTTTCGTGGTGGGACCTACACGGGCTCGATCTTATAGCACCATCATGTACAAGGCAGTGCACATGACATACGAAGCGTCCCCGAGTCAGCATAGCCAAGGACTCTTTAAGACACAACGAGACCACTGTAAAATCGACCGTGAATAGGCGAACCACTAGACGTCAAACCCCAATTTCATATCATACATCTGTCAGAAAGATATCCTAAGAGCTACTTGAATTCCCACCTATGAAACTCCCGAAACTTTCCGGTTATGCAATCAGGTGTTGGGGATACAGGGGAAGCATAATATCTCACCCAAACTAGCAATACCTACATCCAGCTGTATCCATCCTTCAACACATAACCAAGAAACCTTCGGAAACCATCTACCTCAACCTTCGAAAAGCATCCGTTATACAAGTTATGGCGATACTCCCAAACTCCCGCCCCAGTACTGGGTGGCGTCGAGGTTATCTCACCAACGAACTGCATAAAAGAGATTTTCGATGTCGACGAACATATCTCAAGTATTCCAGAATTGCAACGATAAAATTATGATGACAACACCTCAGAGCTCAACTCCCCGGGACACTTCCACTAAACCCCTGACAGGAGGCACCAAGACAGTATTCTCATCATAAGCCATCGGAACAAATCCAAGATACTCGCGTGATCCTAAATATTTTTTTGTGAAATTTGAGAAGAGAAGAGTCAAAACTCTACGTCAGGATGCCTTACCAGAGCGATGAGGAGACTAGGAAGTAAAAAGAATTCCTAAGCTCTCCGATATATAATTCCTAAAGGACTCAAAACATTTTCTAGACACAACTCGGCTGCTAAAAACGATCAAGCAATGGGGGCTCCTAAGGTCGGGGAAGGCTCTGATTACCAACTTGTAACGCCCTCGATGCGGCTGTATCTCCCACGTGTCGAGGCACGATTTAGAGGCATAACCGCATTGAAAGCAATGTCGCAAGTTAGGAAATCATCACACATCCCATGTAATATAATGTAAAAGGGGAGGTACATAGTTGGCTTACACTCGCCACGTCACATCAAAGTACATAAATAACATACATCATCCAAACACTCATGGCCCGACTACGGCGCCAAAATAAAAGACAACCCAACAAGCGACATAGGTCCCGATCACCCCAACTGGGCACCACTACTGATCATCAGGAAAAGACACATAGTAACGCTGAGAGTCCTCGTCGTACTCCCACTTGAGCTCGAGCACGCCATCTGGAGCGGTATCATCTGTCCCTGCATCTGGTGTAATAGTAATCTGTGAGCCACAGGGACTCAGCAATCTTGCACCCTCGCGATCAAGACTATTTAAGCTTAATAGGTAGGGAAGGGGTAATGTATGAGTGGAGCTGCAGCAAGCGACTAGCATATATGGTGGCTAACTTATGCGCAAAAGAGAGCGAGAAGAGGAGGCAAAGCACGAGCGGGAAACTAGAGAGCAACCTGCGCAAACATAACTCCAACACCGTGTCCACTTCCCGGACTCCGCCGAGAAGAGGCCATCACGGTAACACACTCAGTTCATTCATTTTAATTAATTAAGGTTCAAGTTATCTAAAACCGGACATTAACAAATTCCCATCTGCCCATAACCGCGGGCACGGCTTTCGAAAGATCAATCCCTGCAGGGGGGTCCCAACTTAGCCCATAACAAGCTCTCACGGTCAACGAAGGAATAGACCTCCACCCAAGACACACCGATCAGACTCGGTATCTCGGTACAACAAGATGATTCGACAGGTTAAAACAAGTCCAGCAACACCGCCCGAATGTGCCGACAAATCCCGATAGGAGCTGCACATATCTCGTTCTCAGGGCACACTCAGATGAGACATCCTATGAGTAAAACCAACCCTCAAGTTGCCCCGAGGTGGCCCCGCAGTCTACTCGGTCGGACCAACACTCAGAGGAGCACTGGCCCGGGGGGGTTAAAATAAGATGACCCTCGGGCTCCGGAAACCCAAGGGAAAAAGAGGCTAGGTGGCAAATGGTAAAACCAATGTTGGGCATTGCTGGAAAAGCTTTAATCAAGGCAAACTATCAAGGGGTTCCCATTATAGCCCAACCGCGTAAGGGACGCAACAATCCGGGAACATAACACCGATATGACGAAAACTAGGGCGGCAAGAGTGGAACAAAACACTAGGCGAGAGGCCGAGCCTTCCACCCTTTACCAAGTATATAGATGCATTAAGATAACATGGCAATTTAATGATATCCCAACAAGTAAATAAATGTCCCAACAAGGAACGGCTCCAATCATCACCTGCAACTAACAACGCTATAAGAGGGGCTGAGCAAAGCGGTAACATAGCCAATCAACGGTTTGCTAGGACAATGGTGGGTTAGAGGCTCAATCATGGCAATTGGGAGGCTGACAAGCAAGTGGTAGGCATTGTAGCATTGGCATAGCAAAAGAGCGAGCAAACTAGCATAGCAAAGATAGTAGTGATTTCGAGGGTATGATCATCTTGCCTACACAGTTGTCAGAGTTGACTGCATCCTCAAAAGCAAACTCAACGGGCTCCTCGTTAGCGAACTTGTCTCCCGGCTCTACCCAACAACACAAACAAGCAACAAGGATACAATCAACCACGTGCAAGGGCAAACAATAAGATGCAAAGATGGTATGCTATGCGGGATGCGATGCGGGATGCAAGATGCAAGACGTGACAGGAAATGCATGAACCTGGCCTCATATTGGAAAACCAAGTGTGCCACTGGATAGAGGGTATGAAATCACTTGAAAGCGATATAAAGAACATAGGAATCGGAGCTACGGTTTGGAAATGGCAAGCGTTTTACGAAATGAACCGGTCTGCGATTTACAGCAAGTAAGCTCCTAAATGCAACGAAATGAACATGCTACAGCCACCAAACATGAGAACAAAATACATGGCAGGGATGTACACAAGATGCTTATTAAAACACTAGCACTGAGCCACGGCCAAATTCATCCAATAAGAGGTTCAAACAAGCATGGCAAAAACGCAAATGCAAAACAGATTTCAGACTTAGTGAAATTAACACTAGTCTGAAATTTCAGACCACGATGCTCTCTTCGGAGCAGCAAAACAACATGATACATAACCTGAACATGACAAGTAAGAACATGGCATGGAGCTACTCAACAAGCTTAACAAAACACCCAAAGTGACCTGGGGCCAAAAGGGTTCACAAAATACTCTAACGAGCACACGAACATAGCTCACGCACAATCAGTTTTCAGACTTGGTGAAAACTGAGACATGCTGAAATTTAACTCACGAAGGCATGTAAACGAGCTCGATGCACTCACCATGGTGCAAGTCATAGCAAGGCAAGCATATATCCATAAAGAAGGCACAAAATGCTAGCTAGACATGGCAAGAACAATGGCATAGCATGCATGGATCACTAACAATAGCATCGGCAAAATCGCAAACAAGTTGATGATCTGCCCAGATTTACCACGAAGCAAAAGTAGAGCTCGATTGACTCAAGCTAGAGCACTCCACATATGCAAACAAAGACATGGATGGATAGAGCATAACATGAATAACAAAACTCCCTCACTGATCATCCTCAAAAGAGGCACGGATCACTAGGAAACAAGCTGAACATATGGCATCATGAACTAAAATATCCCAGACTTAGTGGAATCCACTAAGTCCCTGAAAACAGAATTCTCAGGTGCCTCTCTTTGCAAGCTTGCACAAGTCACCACACACATCCTAAAAATGCATGGGTGGCACCTCTGGAAAGAAGACAAAATGCTTAACAATTCATCCCAAAGACTCACAGGCATATCATGCACACAATAATCATGGCAAAAATGACAAAAGTCTATGATGAACTAACGGATCTGCAATTTAACTCACGAAGCCTCCTTCTAGCAGCATTTTGGGAATCAAGATGAACTCAAATGAAAATGATGCTATGGAATGAAATGATGTACATGTCGAGACGAAGATTTTGATATATCATATGTGCAAAACGGAGCTACGGATGAGGAGATATGACAGGTCAAAGTTTGCTCGAAAATTAGGGTTTCGGGAGGAGAAAGTCAACCGAGAGGAGAAGATCTCAGATCTGGCACTGTTCATCACTGTTCATCAGCGTGTTCTCCGAGGTTGACCGGACTTGGATCTCCGGCGAGGTGGAGAGAGGAGGTGAGGCGCCGGCGTTGGAGGCGATGGCGGCGTCGGCCGCGGGCGGTGAGGAGGCGGCGAGGGCGGCCGGGCGGCGGAGAGGCGGCGGCGAGCTCCGGTGGCGCGGGGCGGCTCGAGCGACGGCGGCCGGCGACCGGCGACGAGCTCGGGCGGCGGAGGAGCCGAGGCGGCGCGCGGGGGCTCAGGCGGCGCGGGGAGACGGCGACTCGGGCCGGGAGGCGGCGCGTGAGGGCCGGCCTCGGGCCGAGCGGGCCGGTGGGAGGCGCGGACGGCGGAGCGCCAAGTGGCGCGCTCTGATTGGGCGCGGGCGGTGGTGGAGGCGGAAACGGACACGTCCGTCGATGGCGGCTTTGTCCGGCGGCGGCGGGCGAAAAATGGATCTGAGGTTAGGGATGGAGGGGATCCGAGATCCGAAAATGGGGGGAACTATTTATAGGCATAAGTAGAGCTAGGAGAGTCCAAATGAGGTGCGGTTTTCGGCCACGCGGTTGTGATCGAACGCTCTAGTACATGGAGCAGAGTTTGGTGGGTTTTGGGCCAAATTGGAGGGGTGTTGGGCTGCAACACACACGAGGCCTTTTCGGTCCCTCGGTTAACCGTTGGAGTATCAAACGAAGTCCAAATGGTACGAAACTTGACAGGCGGTCTACCGATAGTAAACCAAGGCCGCATGGCAAGTCTTGGTCCAATTCGGAAATATTTAATCCCCACACGGGAAAGAAAGCTAGAAATGGTCACCGGAGGAGAACGAAGCGCCGGAATGCAAAACGGACAACGGGGAAAATGCTCGAATGCAAGAGATGAACATGTATGCAAATGCAATGCACGTGATGACATGATATGAGATGCATGAAAACGAAAACAACACACGGAGACAAAGACCCGAACCCGAGAAATAAATATAACTTAACGCCGGAAACGGCAAGATTGGAGTACAAATTGGGAAAGTTATATCTGGGGCGTTACAGCTCCTTTGAGTGTTGGTCCGAAACGGGCAACCTGCGGGGCCACCTTGAGGCAACTTGAGGGTTGGTTTTACTCGTAGCTTGACCTATCCGATGTGCCCTGAGAACGAGATACGTGCGACTCCTATCGGGATTTGTTGGCACATCGGGTGGCTTTGCTGGTCTTGTTTTACCATTGTCGAAATGTCTTGTAATCGGGATTCCGAGACTGATCGGGTCTTCCCGCTAGAAGGAATATCCTTCGTTGACCGTGAGAGCTTGTGATGGGCTAAGTTGGGACACCCATGCAGGATTTTGAACTTTCGAAAGTCGTGCCCGCGGTTATGGACAGATGGGAATATGTTAATGTCCGGTTGTAGAAAACTTGACACTTAACTTAATTAAAATGAATCAACCGCGTGTGTAGCCGTGATGGTCTCTTTTCGGCGGAGTCCGAGAAGAGAACACGGTCTCGTGTTATGCTTGAACGTAAGTAGTTTCAGGATCACTTCTTGATCATTATAACTTCTCAACCGTGTTTTGCTTCTCCTCTCGCTCTCATTTGCGTAAGTTAGCCATCATAAATGCTAGTGCTTGCTGCAGATCCACCTCACTACCTTTTCCTACCCATAAGCTTAAATAGTCTTGATCGCGAGGGTGTGAGATTGCTGAGTCCCTGTGGCTCATAGATTACTTCCAAAACCATATGCAGGTGCCGACGATGCCAGTGCAGGGGACGCGACCGAACTCAAGTGGGAGTTCGACGAGGATTCGGGACGTTACTATGTGTCTTTTCCGGACGATCAGTAGAGGAGCCCAGTTGGAACGATCAGGGATCTATGCATTTGGGGTTGTCTTTATTTATATTGGTTCCGTAGTCGGACCTTGATTGTACTATGGATGATGTAATGCTATATTTATGTATTGTGTGAGGTGGCGATTGTAAGCCAACTCTTTGTCACTTCCTTATTCAGTACATGGGATGTGTAAAGATTATCCCTTTTGCGACATGCCTACTATGTGGTCATGCCTCTAAGTCGTGCTCCGACACGTGGGAGATATATCCGCATCGTGGGTGTTACAGAAAACTACAACTAACAAACTCACGCCACATACAATAATAACCTTTCCGAGTAGGTTAGGTCTCTCTCGCATCAGGCGGGAAATATCTCCCGCGAGACATTCGCCCGGGGGAAGACATTCTATTTGACGTGCTACCCGCGGTGACTATATCTTGCATTTGAGTCGGTAGAAAGTCTCACAGAAGGTTCTACAGTAATTGAGCCGGCCCATTCGCGCACACACAATTAAAGTAAAATGAGCACATGAAAGGTGAGAAGCATGGATCGATCCCTCGTCCCAGGAGTAGGGGTGCTAGCCACTCCGCCCAAGTCCCATCAGTCGTAAGTAGTAGGGGTGCGTCCTACTTGAATCGATTCGATCCAGTTTTCTTCTTTTTTTTCATTTCCTTTTGTTTTTGTTTTTGTTTTTCCCTTCTCCATTTTTTCGTTATTTTTTGCATTTTTTCTACATTTTTATTTCCTTTTTTATTTTGTTTGTGTTTTCTTTTCTTTGTTTTTTTGTTTTTATTCTATTTTTTTTGTATTTGTCAACAACATTTTTCTAATACACGTATAATATTTCCAGCATTTTTCTATACACAGTTTAAACATTTTTCAAATGCTTGATTAACACTTGTCAACTACATAATTAACATTTTTTAATACATCAACATTTTTTATGCATTTTAATTAACTCTTAACAAATAAAAGATTAACATTTTTTTAATACAAGGTCAATATTTTTTCTATACACCTTTAATATTTTCCAAATGCTTGATTAACCTATCAACGCCAGGTAACCTATGTAGCACCCGCAGCTCCCGTGACTCAGAGCCCGCTGGTGCATGCCTCGCTTTTTTTTAGGGTTATGCCTCGCTTTTTTTAAGGGGTATAAACCACACTTTATTATTTATTGATTGCTAGAAGCACGGTTTACAGAGTAAACCCATCCACAAGTGGCGACCGCCAGCTAAAGAAGAAAAGTTAGCTAATTTTCCATTTGACCGTTTGGCTATCGATCCATTTAAAAAAAAGACCCATTGATGAATTGACCCATTGAACTTTGATCATTGACTTTTAAAAGGTTCATGGAGGTGAAAAAAGTTCCTCTATTTGAATAAGTTCACAATTTGTAAAAAAAATTGCGGATTGGGAATCATGATTGCGAATTTGAAAAAGCTCATGAATTTATATAAAATTTCATGATTTTGAATTTTAAAAATTTGGCACTTTTTTTAAAAAACCGCGCATCTAAAAAAAGTTCACTAATCTGAAAACTTTCATGGTTGTTTTAAATCACTAGTTTTAAAAAATGTTCATAAATTTGAAAAAGTTCATGAATTTGAGGAAAGTTTCGATTTTAATAGAAACCAAAAAACGGAATAATGAAAAGGGGAAAAAAGAGTTCTCATTTAAAAAATAGGTTTTCGTTTTTTGTTTATCATGTTTTCAGTTTACTTTTTCCATGAAAATCTAGTCAAAACTGATTAATATGGGAATCTATTTTGAAAACAGTGTGTGATAAAACCCGGGGCGCAAGCGCGCAGCACACTGCCTTTCCCTCTATCTGGGCTTTAAGCAGTCAGCCCACGAACGCCCAAACAAACTCGAGCTGCACCGGATCGAGCGGGACGAACCCTAGACCGGTCTGCCGCCGCCCATTCGTGCAGGACCTGGAGCTGCGCCGCCGCCGCTCGTCCAGGTCCAGGAGGGTCGCCGGGTCGCCTTCTGCCAGCCCAGCGACCCCGCCCGTCCGGCGACACCGCGTCCTCGCCTGCCCGCTGGTCCGGTGACCCCGTCTGCCCGCCCGCTCGTCCTGGAGGGCAGCCGCCGCTCGTCTAGGAGAGCCACCGTCGCTGACTCACCGCGGACGCCGTCTGCCTGCCCGCGTACGCCAGTCCGCGATGAGGGTGAAGAGGCGATCGCGGCACCGCAAGGTGGTTAAGTTCTACTCCACCTGCTTCGGCTTCCGCGAGCCCTACAAGGTGCTCATCGATGGCACCTTCGTGCACCACCTCCTCGTCCACCAACTCCTCCCCGCCGACGACGCCCTCCGCGAGCTCCTCTCCGCGTCCAGGGCGCCCCCGCTCTTGACCTCCAAGTGCGTCGTCGCCGAGCTCAGGCGCCTCGGCAAGTCCCACTCCGAGGCGTTCGACGCTGCCCAACTCGTCGCCACCGCCAGGTCCCTCCTTCTCTTCCCTTCTCTTATCCATTTTTCTTTATTTCACAGCCTTACCACTCTAATCTATACATGCACTGGTCGCTGATGCAATTTTAAATGCGGATCTCTTTGTTCTGTCATATTGGTTACCTCATAGGTTCAATTTGACAATTTGTGTTTGGGCTATCTGAATACTTAGCTGGAATTAGTTGGGTCCCTGTGCGTTGCCATGGATAATTATATATAGAAAACAAATGTATGTAAAAACAAGGGCCCGGGAGCACGTGCTCCCGGGCACCAAATTGAATTTCTGCTCACTAATAGACTAAATAAGCACTAACTCTTATGAAGAAAAGAAAAATACATGGACCGTGTTGTTGCATGCAAAGTTGAGAATAAGTAGGTTTTGAAACCAATTAACTAGTGGAACTTCATTTCCAGCTTTGAAATAATGTAATGTGGCACTGGTTTGTTTGCTTCCATGCCAGACTGCAAATCATGTTCTGAAATTGGATCACATTGGTTTTGTTTTATCAGTTTGATTTGTATGAAATACTGCTACTACATTCAGTCAGGATAGTTTTACCCTTTTATGACTTGACGAGCTCGAGGCGGGGGCGTTGATAGTTTGTTCTCTGGACTTTTATTTGTGTGTTCAGCTGTGACCATGACAAAGTGGTCAGTGCAGTGGACTGTATTCTGTCACTTGTTGGTGATAAGAATCCGGAGCATTACTTTGTTGCCACCCAGGATTCTGATCTCCGGGCAAAGCTACGGGAGGTATGAAGATTCACTGCACTTCTAGCATTCTGCTTTTATCATTTTATCACCTCGATTTTGTTTGTGAAAGTATCTGCTCAGGGACACAATACAAGGCACAAACATAATGGCATCGACTTAAAAGAAATTACATAGCACTGATAACAGAATTTATATGCCATCTTAAAAACTTTTATTGCATAATGAACTCATGTATGTTTTGCTTGGATGTAGCATTCTACTTTTACCTTATTTTTGTCACCGGAATGTTACTTGTGAAGGAATCTGCTCAGCAACATGATACAACCGACAAGTATCATATCATCTACTTTACAGAAATGATATAGCCGAATGTATTAAGCCATCTTAGAAGCTACTTCTGCATTCAGTTTGCTCATGTATGTTTTGCTTGGGTACAGGTTCCTTGTGTTCCTGTGATATATGGTCTGAAGAACTCCCTGTTTATTGAGCAACCCTCTGTGCAGCAACGTCAGTTTGCTCAGTTGGATGAGGAGAAGCGTATACATATGGAAAAATCAGAATTTAAGAAGCTATTAAAGGCTTCATCTGAAGGAAAGACATCCGTCTGTGGAAACGCTCCCGGAGTGGCAGAGAAAAGCAAGTTTAAAAGAAACAGAGCAAAGGTTAATATTTACAGCTTCTGTTTTTCTGGATACTCCATTGTTATGATCTAGTGGGCGCAATCAACATTTTGAGATCATGATGGCATCTCTGCTTCTTTAACAAAATGTTAATGTGTGTTGTGCTGCAGGGTCCAAACCCACTCTCTTGCAAGAAAAAGAAACCAAAGCCTCAACCATCAGCTGCTCAAAATCAGGTAATTAATCATCACTACACAGCATTATCACTTGACATCTGTATGGTATGTTTAATACTCGGAACACACTCACTATAAGTATCTGTGCAATTAATGTTGTAAAAGCAATGTTGTAGTTGCCTACGGATGAGAAATAATGTGACAATTAAATCTTATATACTCTTAGACAGTGACACTTGCATATTCGCTTTTGCTGATGCTTACACGGACATTTCATGGCAACAAGCACTGATGAGAACTTGCTTCTTTAGGGCCCGAAGACTGATGGCGAGGCAAAGCGAAAGAGGGTTCGGAAGCGGAAGAGAAGCGCCAAAGGCAGTAGTCAAGCAGAGGCATCAAGCTGATGGACCTATGAAGAAGTTGCAAACAGCGGTTGGATGGTGTTTGATGGACCTACATAATCGTTAAAGAGCTTCATAAATCATGCATGACCGCTTGTGGCTTGAATTTTTTGACAATGTAACACTTAATAGTTTGTTTGACCCTGTTTGGACCTGTATATCCTGTCCCATTTAGTGATTTATATAAGTTTGTTCCAGGCTTTGCCCCTCCCTCGAGGGGGAAATCCCTCCAGTCTTTGTTACCGAATGGCAACAAAGGGAAGGGCGCAAAATCCCAAGCAATATAATATGGAAAATCCACAAATGACTTAGAAAACCCTTATTTATTTACTTTTGAAAAGAAGGCGCACAAAGGCATCTTAGATTTGATTAATATTAAGGAAAACTGCCCCTGCAAAAATATATTAAGAAAAGTTGAAGTTAGCACAAAGGATAGATAGCTGGCGCTACTGAACCATAGCTCACGATACCAGGTTCTGAAGAAACACAATAGCCACTTGCCCCTTGAGATGAGATCTAGAGATCGCTGAAGCAACATTGGTTGGAGCATTACCCCACACAATACATGCTTGCAATCCATCACCATTAGTTTAGAGGGCTGAACAAATCAAACCATGCAGCAGAACAATATGGAAGAAAGTCTCTCAAATCATTTTCCTATCATGAGGCGACGAGGCGTTCGACCATTGAACCATAGTCGCCACCCATCATCTACCCCTCTTGTCGCGGCAGGGCACCTGGCGAGGCAAAGCCCATGTGACGCCGACGACATCGATGAGGCCCGAATCGAGGGTCCTGTTGTGGAAGCGCTGGAGGTTTGATGTGGGATGACGAAGGATATATGTGCTCGAGCAGCGACCTTCTTAGGGGTGCACGAAGGCGGTGTTGGTGAAGCCGGTGGTGGCCAGAGGGATTCGACGCAAAATCTTCACCGGTTGTCCGACCTGGCTGGACCATCGGAGAAGAGGGCGTTCGTGCACGGTTCTAGACAGTGGAGGTCTCGACATCAGACTTGGGCCTGTCGTACAACGAGATGGGTGGATTTTTAGGTTTTCTTTAGGGAGTCTTTATATTTGGTTTGGGGCAGCGAAGCGGCGGCGTTGCCCCAAGATAGGAATAATGTTCTCCTCACCCTACCCCCGTTCCGTTGGTGTGATTTTCACTGACGGAGGGCATGTGGAGTTGTCTCTTCCGTGGGTCTCCTGGCACCAGTTGGTTAAGATTTTCGGTGGATCTGACCGGATTCGGACGACTTTTGTGGTGTACATGGTCTTCGAAGTTTCTACATGTGCTTATAGGTGTTTCTCTTCGACGGTCTTTTTCTTCACAGATCGCGGCTGCTGGCATCTCCTGTCTAGCTGAAAATTTAGGTCCAATAATCATTGAAAATTTCAAACTAGCATATTGCAGTGATGAAGAGATGTCCTTAACGAATGCTACGACACCGATATACAAAGTTGTGCCTGAGGTTTATGTTCATTTGTAATTTTTATTTAGGCACGATTGTTAGTAACAATTGTTTCAAACTAGAGTATTATTTATTTTTGCTTTTACTCTTGTACTTAGATTTAGAAGTAAGCCGTGATTTTTTTTACGTGTTTAGAAAAGTTGAGTCTTTAATGTTAGGATGGCCCATGAGGTTGTTGGAGATATGTCCTAGAGGCAATAATGTATGATAATATTTTATATGTGTTTATTAATAAAGATAGTCTTTGGACATTATTAATGATGTGTATCAACGAGTACGTGACTTATTTGTGAGACTATGCATTGTATAATGATTGTCCTAAAAGGTCCCTAGTCGAAAGGGCTGCATGGACGCGCAACCGACTGGACTAACATGTGACACGGTGGATGGTTTGGTCTCACTGGCCATGGAGCATTGGATGCTAGCCATATAATATGGACTCGGAAGGATCTGGTCGGATTCGACATAGTCGGATCTAAGTCGAGGTAAGATCTGAGTCGGACAGACCCGACTATGAGATGAACCGATAGGTCATCTAGGAGTCTCTAGTATAACATATGTTCTATGTCATAAGACCTGACCTGGTGCATGTACTTGGGATGGTGAGAGACCTGCTTTGGGCCGACCAAACACTACTCCGTGTCTGGGTAGTTATAAAGGTAGATTTCAGGCTTTATCCAGACCCATGCTGCGAGACATGGTCGGGCAAGATGAGATTTGCCCCTCCGATCAGGAGAGATATACTCTGGGCCCCTTGTGTGATCCAACCAAGATAAGCATGGCACAAGGATGGCAGAATCGCCTTGAGCCCGACAACATATATCTTGTGGCAAAGGAAACAGAAGTGTGACATTTTGTATAGGTTCACCAACCGGCTTCATTGTCTACTTGGTGGTTGGCATGCCTTGCTAGAGGCCGCTACCAGCCGAGCAGGTCAAAGGTGATCTGACATGCGACCAAGATGACTTGAACCTAAGGGGTCTCACGCTTAAGGGAAGGAACCTGTGAGGCCGGATCTGACTCCACGAGCCAGGTGTGATCTTACTCGAACTCGGATCCAGACTGAACAGAATTTGGGCTTTAGGATCCGTGCGAGGCCCAAGTGTTGAGCCCGCGACGGATGCCTATATATAATGGAGGTGCGGCACACTCATTTGGTTGATCACTTCAGCGCCGTCACTAGGGCTTTGCATGTGTTGCAAGTAGCCACCACCACTCGTCGTCGGCTGTGTGATCGGACCTAGTAGTCCACCGCACGGTGTTCCTCCTGCACGCGCGGATACCGTTAGAGGCGGTGCACTCGGACGAACTGGATTGTGGGATCTGATCGGCTACGTGGGAGATCGACGAGGAGGAGACAACTCCAGAGACGCGCTGGCCCAACTCTACTTCCGCTGCACGGACTGCGTGTCTAGTGGTAAGAGCATCTCCACTCGTTCGACCCCCCAGCGCATAGGCCGGCGCTCTTTTGGGCGCTCGCCTGACGCTATTTAGGCCCTGGGGGCGATCTAGGTCCCAGCCACGCCCCTAGGTGCCGCCCCCAAGGCGCCGCAAATTCAAACTTGGTCCATTCCCGCTCCCAAAAAACGCCACAAGTCCGGCGATCAGTGCCCCAGTTTGGCGATCACCTTGCCACAGTTCGTCGACCAAATGAAAAGTTCGGCGTACAAAAAGAAATTACGCATAGGCAACGCATCAAACGGCGGTGTCGGCCTCCGGCATCGGGGTAGTCGGCGTGTGCGGGCTGGGCGGCATCGGCGCGGCTTCTGTGCTGGGCGGCGTCGGCGCGACTTCTGTGCTGGGCGGCGTCGGCGTGGTTTCTGTGCTGCTGGGCGTCATGGAGGCATCATCGCTCGGGCTTGGCGGCGGTGTCGGTGTGAGCGTGGGAGTTGGAGGCGCCGTCGACAGCAGCTGGTTCAGGATGAGGCCGCGCTCCGCCAGATACCACGCCTTGAGCTGCGCATCGTTGCTCTTGAGCATGTCCGCCCCGCACATCAGGAAAGCCAGGTTGGTGTTCCTCTTCTTCACGACGACGTTGGTCCGGAGTAGGTCGAGCTTGACGGCGCTGTTCGTCATCAACGCCGACCACCGCGCCTCGGTCTTCTCTTCACGTAGGGCGGCCCGGGCTTGTGCGTCGGCGAGGAAATGCTCGATGGACTCTTGCACATGTGCGATAGCCGAGTCGGTGTGTTTCCCCTTCTTGGCCCCTTTGTTGCCTTCCGGGCACCCGTCGCCCACGCCCGGCGTTGGCGCGTCCGGCTTGTACGTCTCCTTGGCCTTGGCGCGGGTGTCCTGGCTATCCGCCCACTTCTCGCACTTGTCGATCTGCTTGAAGACGCGGAGGTACTTGAAATCTTGGTCACTGCTGTCCTAGCAAAACATGGCGAACATCCGCAGCAGCTGCACCGAGGAACAAATAGTCGGCGGGTGCACACACGACGAAAAATAGGGGAGACCAGCATGCCATACCTGATCCTCGATGCTGGCGCCGCTCTCCGGGTGAGCCGCGATCTCCTCGACGATCCCATGCCGTTTGTTGCACGCCATTTGGATGACCCCCAATGGTTCGCCATTGCCTTCGACCCGTACTGCATGTAGACGCATTTGAAGTAGGGGTCGACGAGCTTGCGCTCGTTGAACTCAGCCTTGATGCACTCCCAATACGTGTCGATGCTCTGGTTTGTGCCGGTGATTGGGTCGAGGCAGACGACTTTCCATGCTTCGGCGAGGCACTCGTCCTCCTTGGACACCCACTTGATGCGCGGCTCGCCGGTCCTGCCTTTCCTCGCCGGAGCAGGCGCCAACTCCTCCTCCTCCTCCTCCTCCGGATCCTCCTCGCCGTAGTCGAGCTCACCGTCCATTGTGTCATCTTGGGCAGTGAACCCGGGGAAGGCGGTGGCGGCAGCCGAGCCGGCCGTGATGATGTCTTCCATGTCGGCCTCCTTCGCATCGGTGTTGCCGAAATACGACGAGGAGGCTTGTGAGAAGGACAGCGCGCCATGGCAGAGAGGGGGCGTCGGGGAGGCTGCGAAAGCCGACGGCGAGTAGGTGTACGGAGGGTATTGCACGCCGGCGAAGGCGGGCGAGGGCGTGCGTTGGGTCGGGTGACCATGGGGAAAGGTGATGTTGGGGTTGAACCCGCCATGTGCGTCGTCGTCGGCGTGTAGCCCCAGGGTTGTGGCGACGACGAGAAGCCGGCCGGAGACCCGACGCTTTGGTGGCTCCACGCGCACGGGCGGTGGCTGCCGGGTGGATTCATCATCCCCGCGCGAGCCGCCTCGGCTTGTTTGGCCGAGCGCTCCGCTTGCTCCGCCACCGCCCTGTCCCTGGCCTTCTTGGCGTTCGCCTTGTTCTACCGGTTGGTGCTGACAGCCTCCCAGCGCTGATCTTCCACCCTCCATTCGGTGTTGTACATGCCTGAGGGCTTGGACGACGGCGCCCTCGGCTTCCTCTGCTTACGTCGGGTGATGGCAGCGGTGGCATCCGCCGCGGCGCGGGGGGGGGGGGGGGGCACGTACTTCTTGTTGGAAGCTTATCTAGGTCAATGATGATAAAACACGACTAACATAAACTTGTATTTGATTATTGGTGGATGTGTGGGCATCAAGAACTCACTCACCCCTCTTCTGGAACCTTTTCATTCTCATTGAATATTGACAACTCTGTCTTGGATGGTCACTCTTTGAGTGATAAGTAGAGGAGCTCGACTTCAGTGATGGGGATTGATCTGGTGCAAGAAGATGGTGGAGCTAGGTTGTATGATCTATCAAAGGCGAATCCGAGCCCTCTCAAATCTCAATGCAACTAATATTGTGGCCTCTACACATTTATTTATTCCTATCCCCTTTTTATGTTTAAAAGCGATGAATTGTCGTGGTTGTGGCATTTGCTATCTCATTAGGAGCAGCTACACAAAGATCACCTATGGTGGTGTTTGGTTTGCCTTCTCATGATTTTGTTGTCCATGGTGGGAACCAGTATGGTGCATTCAGAATTTTTCTTTCTGTTTTTACTTTTCCTGGAATAGCTATGATAACTCTGTTGTCCCTTGGATAGTTTATTTTAGGTTCTCTTATCGGGTTCGGGGCCAGTTTGCTTATTTCAATTGCTATTTGACTTTTGATAATCTCTTTCTTCTACTATACTATTTATCTACTTATCAGTTTGTACTGTTGTTTACTCTCCACTTCTTTACTGGTTTCAACTTAAGGGTTATATAGAGCAAATTCAGATGTCAGCATAACGGTTTCCTTCCTATCATGTTCATGAATGGCTCTGATGATATAGCTTCCCTGCGTCGATTTGACATTTGTTTGGATTTTGGATCTTGAGCATTTAGGAGGCTGTTCTGGATTGCTATGCTCTGTAGTGGTAGAATTTGTGTTTCATTTATTGCAGGAGATGAAATTGAGAGGCTGATGTGAATTCTTTTGTTTGTCGATTTTGTCAGTTCTAGGATTGGATGTTTCTGCAGTCTCTTTGTCTCTCCTGGAGGTTAGCCGATTGATGGATTTGGCTGCTGATCCCTTTGTGTTGCCTAAGTGGTGAGATGGAAATAAGGATTAAACATGACCCTGATGCTGGGACAATATTCCAATACGATTAGAGGGGCAGTGTTCTTCCAAAGATGATTTAGAATCTGAAAAATGTTTCTTACGTAGTCAGGAATTTGGGTTCATGGTTGAATTAACAAATACATATGCGGCTTCTAGATTATGTCGTTTACAATTCTTTTTTGATGGTATATTTACAACCTTTGTTGTTACATATAGTTTGTTTCTTAAATATCCTATAAGCATATATTATTGAATAGACCCACTTTCATTTTTTTTGTGATAAAATGAAATGAATAATGTACATGTTAAGGACATAATAAATCTTTTTCTTTTGATTTGGTTATGATTTGAGAATGCTCACATATTTTTTTGTGTTGCATCACCCCATTGTCTATGATAGTGTCCAACTAGGGATTTGAATGTTAGGACCTAGCTAGTACTATGATGTTATTAGGTTAATAAATACTACTATCTGGCTACTAGGTTCTATGATTATGGCTGGGGTGAATCCTTCCACTTTGCTCATCGGCACCGAAACAATAAATAATTCATGATGTCATTTCATTTTTAAAGAAAATATTATATGAAAAATTGGTAGTAGAACACTGCTAACTGTAATTCCCCATGTGTCTTGGCATTTTAGGTGCAATGGGAATCTTTAAGATGAAGTATCAAGCGGCACAAGCACCTATGGTAGAATGATGTGTTGACAGTGTACCTAATCCACTTGTGTTGACAATGCATATAATTTTTAAACTCAAGATTATATTGTCAGCTGCAATCTTTGTTCCCTTTTAAACTCAAGATTTTTAAACAAAACCATATACATTGTGAACCAAAGATAGTTCAGTATTCAGTTTAATTCTGCAATTTGTTCTGTTAGACAAATCACTATTGTGTTGAAAGTTGTGGTGTGCTAAATCATTTCTTTATGTTTGTACCTGCCAGTTCTAAGTGCATATTCTTTTCTTCTTATTTTGTATCTATACATAACAATTCTATTTTTCTTAGCCCTGCAGTTATGCATGACCTGTAGCTTATCCACATGGATCTTAAGGTACCAAACTTCCAAATTAGAACCTGACACAAATTTGAGATTTCCCGAATGTATACTTTTGTTCTTATTTCATTCTTTGGTGGTGATCCGTTGGTTGCTTAATGCTCTTTACTGCATGAGTAAATTTCTTTTTCTTTATTTCTAAACTCAGTTTTATTTTCCCCGTGAAGGTTTCCTGATGCAAATATATAGTGAAAGCGGTTTGAGAAAAGAAGCAAATCGTTCGAGCCAACCTATTTATATGGTGTGGAGAATATAAG
This sequence comes from Triticum monococcum, assembly GCA_034509565.1. Classification (NCBI taxonomy): domain Eukaryota; kingdom Viridiplantae; phylum Streptophyta; class Magnoliopsida; order Poales; family Poaceae; genus Triticum; species Triticum monococcum. The sequence continues at coordinate 85,279,169 of CM067845.1, read as the reverse complement.
ATTCTTGGCTTATTGATATGATCTGGTCATTTTTATAGGTGCCTAACTACTTAATGAACGTTCTAGCTATGTTGATGATGACAAGAAGAAAAGCTTCTTTGACCAGGTGTGTCTTCGGTTGTATCCTTGAAATATTTCACTACTTATGTTGGATGGATAATGGATCTCATATTTGCAAGGGATATTTACTAACAAACTACCAAAAATATATAGCTACTTCATTGTGACAAGTTTTTATATGAAAGACACATGTGAAATTTTCTATTAGTAGCTTTCTGTTCGAAGTCAATGGGATTTCAAATGCACAAGTGCGTAAGATAGTAAAGATTGTTCTTTTCCTGCTAAAGTTTTCATTGTGCAGGTTCGTTGACGTAATTCAAGCTATCCTAGTGGACTGACATCATGTTGAGAAATTAAGCAATTGTTCAATTAATTTAATCCAATAGTAAATCATGAACATGACATAGGCAGTGCTAATGACATACTGAATTTTGATGATGTACGCACGTACTAGGAAGATAATAGAAACATCTATGCAAACCACTAGTACTGCACATATGAAAGTAAACAGGAGCGGTGTAAATGTATTATACCCTCCAGTAGGCCAGTCGGCCGTAGCAGCAGCGGAGGCGTCGGCCTCGTCTACGATCCTCTTGTCCGCAGCAGCCTTCTCGGCAGCCGCACGATCGGAGTCAGTGCTCATGGTGAAGACGAAGTTGACGCAGAAGTAGTCGACGTAGATGAAGTTGTTGAACCAAGGCGAGCAGTCGCGTAGGAGACGCTCCCCAAAAACCTAATCGCCTCTCTCCCGTACAGGATCTGGAGAAGCGGGGTTTCGGAAGCTTGCTCTCCCGTCAGCCGTGTACGTGGTAGACGGGATGGGATCACCGAGGGCAGCAGTAGTGAAAGGAACGACCAGGGAGCAGTGGAGGTGTGAAGCGCATGGAGCTGAGCTGCGATGCCTCATATATATAGCCAGTCGGGTAGGAGAACGGTCTAGCAATAAAACCATTTAATTACAGGCGTTTCAACTCCATAAAACGCGTTTAATTACATACATTTCCATCTCCACAATAAAAATGTATTTATTATGGACGTTTTTATTTCCGCAATGAATATGACGTCTCACATTCATTTTGTGTCTGTAATGGACTCTCCAATTTTGACCGGTAAAACATTGCATCGGCTCGGCTCATTCCCGCAACCCGCGGCGTGATACGTCTCCAACGTATCTATAATTTTTGATTGCTCCATGCTATATTATCTACTGTTTTGAATGTTAATGGGCTTTATTATACACTTTTATATCATTTTTGGGACTAACCTATTAACCCAGAGCCCAGTGCCAGTTTATGTTGTTACCCTGTTTTAGGGTTTCAAAGAAAAGGAAAATCAAACGGAGTCCAATTGACCTGAAACTTCACAGAACTCATTTTTGGAAGGAAAGAAGCCCACAAGACTTGGAGTGCACATCGGGGGATCTCCTAGGAGGCCACGAGACAGGGGGGCGCGCCCACCCCCTTGGGCGCGCCCTCCACCCTCGTGAGCCCCTCGTGGCCCCCCTGACGTACTTCTTCCGCCTTTATATCTCCATATACCCTAAAAACATCCATGAACACAATAGATCGGGAGTTCCGCCGCCAGATGCCTCCGTAGCCACCAAAAACCAATCTAGACCCGTTCCGGCACCCTGCTGGAGGGGGCACTCCTTCTCCGGTGGCCATCTTCATCATCCGGGTGCTCTCCATGACGAGGAGGGAGTAGTTCTCCCATGGGGCTGAGGGTATATACCAGTAGCTATGTGTTTGATCTCTCTCTCTCTCTCTCTCTCGTGTTCTTGATTTGGCACGATCTTGATGTATCGCGAGCTTTGCTATTATAGTTGGATCTTATGTTTCTCCTCCCCCTCTACTCTCTTGTAATAAATTGAGTTTCCCCTTTTGAGTTATCTTATCGGATTGAGTCTTTAAAGATTTGAGAACACTTGATGTATGTCTTGCATGGGATACCCGTGGTGACAATGGGGTATTCTATTGATCCACTTGATGTATGTTTTGGTGATCAACTTGCGGGTTCCGCCCATGAACCTATGCATAGGGGTTGGCACATGAAGGAAATATGCCCTAGAGGCAATAATAAAGTTATTATTTATTTCCTTATATCATGATAAAGGTTTATTATTCATGCTAGAATTGTATTAACCGGAAACATAATACATGTGTGAATACATAGACAAACAGAGTGTCACTAGTATGCCTCTACTTGACTAGCTCGTTAATCAAAGATGGTTATGTTTCCTAACCATGGACAAAAAGTTGTTATTTGATTAACGGGATCACATCATTAGTTGAATGATCTGATTGACATGACCCATTCCATTAGCTTAGCACCCGATCGTTTAGTATGTTGCTATTGCTTTCTTCATGACTTATACATGTTCCTATGACTATGAGATTATGTAACTCCCGTGTGCCGGAGGAACACTCTGTGTGCTACCAAACGTCACAACGTAACTGGGTGATTATAAAGGTGCTCTACAGGTGTCTCCAAAGGTACATGTTGGGTTGACGTATTTCGAGATTAGGATTTGTCACTCCAATCGCAGAGAGGTATCTCTGGGCCCTCTCGGTAATGCACATCACTTAAGCCTTGCAAGCAATGCAACTAATGAGTTAGTTGCGAGATGATGTATTACGGAACGAGTAAAGAGACTTGCCGGTAACGAGATTGAACTAGGTATTGGATACCGACGATCAAATCTCGGGCAAGTAACATACCGATGACAAAGGGAACAACGTATGTTGTTATGCTGTCTGACCAATAAAGATCTTCGTAGAATATGTAGGAGCCAATATGGGCATCCAGGTCCCGCTATTGGTTATTGACCGGAGACATGTCTCGGTCATGTCTACATTGTTCTCGAACCCGTAGGGTCCGCACGCTTAAGGTTTCGATGACAGTTATATTATGAGTTTATACGTTTTGATGTACCGAAGGTTGTTCGGAGTCCCGGATGTGATCACGGACATGACGAGGAGTCTCGAAATGGTCGAGACATAAAGATTGATATATTGGAAGCCTATGTTTGGATATCGGAAGTGTTCCGGGTGAAATCGGGATTTTACCGGAGTACCGGGAGGTTACCGGAACCCCCCGTGAGCTATATGGGCCTTAGTGGGCCTTAGTGGAAAAGAGAAGGGGCAGCCCAAGGTGGGCTGCGCGCCCCTCCCCTCCCTTGGTCCGAATAGGACAAGGAGAGGGGGCCGGCCCCCTCTCTCTTTCCCCCCCTCCGCGAATCCTATTCCAACTAGGATTGGGGGGGGGGGAATCCTACTCCCAAATGGAGTAGGACTCCTCCTGGCGCGCCTCTCCTTGGCCGGCCGCACCCCCCTTGATCCTTTATATATGGAGGCAGGGGAACCCCAGAGACACACAAGTTGATCCACGTGATCTTATTCTTAGCCGTGTGCGGCACCCCCTGCCACCGTAGTCCTCAATAATATTGTAGCGGTGCTTAGGCGAAGCCCTGCGACAGTAGTACATCAAGATCGTCACCACGCCGTCGTGCTGACGGAACTCTTCCCCAACACTTTGCTGGATCGGAGTCCGGGGATCGTCATCGAGCTGAACGTGTGCTAAAACTCGGAGGTGTCGTAGTTTCGGTGCTTGATCGGTCGGGCCGTGAAGACGTACGACTACATCAACCAAACGCTTCCGTTGTCGATCTACTAGGGTACGTAGATCACACTCTCCCCTCGTTGCTATGCATCACCATGATCTTACGTGTGCGTAGGAAAATTTTGAAATTACTACGTTCCCCAACAGCACACGTTTTCGTCATGATTCTCTAGTAGAAACTTTGGGGCACTCTTTGAGGTCCTTTGTGTTGGTTGAATAGAAGAATCTGAGATTGTGTGATGTATATCATATAATCATACCCACGGATACTTGAGGTGACACTGGAGTATCTAGGTGACATTAGGGTTTTGGTTGATTTGTGTCTTAAGGTGTTATTCTAGTACGAACTCTAGGGCTGTTTGTGACACTTATAGGAATAGCCCAACGGAATGATTGGAAAGAATAACTTTGAGGTGGTTTCGTACCCTACCATAATCTCTTCGTTCGTTCTCCGCTATTAGTGACTTTGGAGTGACTCTTTGTTGCATGTTGAGGGATAGTTATGTGATACAATTATGATATTATTGTTGAGGGAACTTACACTAGCGAAAGTATGAACCCTAGGCCTTATTTCCACGCATTGCAATACCGTTTACGCTCACTTTTATCTTTATTTACCTTGCTGTTTTTATTATTTCAGATTACAAATACTCATATCTATCATCCATACACCACTTGTATCACCATCTCTTCGCCGAACTAGTGCACCTATGCAATTTACCATTGTATTGGGTGTGTTGGGGACACAAGAGACTCTTTGTTATTTGGTTGCAGGGTTGCTTGAGAGAGACCATCTTCATCCGATGCCTCCTACGGATTGATAAACCTTAGGTCATCCACTTGAGGGAAATTTGCTACTGTCCTACAAACCTCTGCACTTGGAGGCCCAACAACGCCTACAAGAAGAAGGTTGTGTAGTAGACATCAAGCTCTTTTCTGGTGCCGTTGCCGGGGAGGTGAGTGCTTGAAGGTATATCTTTAGATCTTGCAATCGAGTCTTTTAGTTTCTTGTTTTATCACTAGTTTAGTTTATAAAAGAAAACTATAAAAAAATGGAATTGAGTTTGTCTCATACACTTCACCTTTTTAATATCTTTCGTGAGTATGATGGAAATGATAATTGTACTCAAGTGCTAGAAGAAGAAATCTATAAAATGTTTGGCACTAAATATTTGAATGATGAGCATGATTGCAATGTTGTTATACGAATTCTTTGAATATCCATAATACTAATGATGATTGCACTAGTTATGGTGAAAATTTCTCCTATAAACATGTCAATTTTTGTGGAGTGCATTGGGTTTGTAAGTACACACCAAATAGGGAAGATAGATATTGCAAGAGGCATAAGTACTTAGAAACTAAATTGTTGCAAGAAAGTCTTGATGATTGTGCTAAAAAATTCAATATTTTTCGCGCCCCTTGTGAACTTTGCAATGAACATGGTCATTTAAATCTCCAATGCAAATTGTTTCATGACCGAATCATATCCAAAAATTGTGATAATTTGATTACCCTTGAGCATCATAAAGAGCTTAGCCTTCTTTTGGGGTATGAGGAAATGAAACGTATAACTGAGGGTATTCCAAAGTTTAATCTTGATAGATTTCTCGATTTTGATCTAGAGAAAATTTATATGTATTGTGCGGAGAATTGTATTGAAAATCCTTATATTGCCAACTACATAAAGAAAATAAAACAAATAGAAGATGAAGAGAATACTAATGAAAGGGAAGATGCTTCCCAATACCCTCCTATTATTTCTTATGATGAATCAGGTAACGAGGAGGAGCCTCCTATTCAACCAATCTCATTAATAAGGAGCTCCAAAAAGAGGATTGAACCCACACATGATGTGGTGAAGAAGAAGAAAAGAAAAAGGAAGAGAGGTAAAAAGATATCTCTCCCAAATAATGCTGCTCCTATTACTATTGTGCCTCATGAAAATATAATTGTGGAAGATAATAATACTTCTTATGATCTTGAAAATCTTTTTGGCACTTTCTTGGAAGAATATGATAATTGCTATACTATTGGTGCTATCCATACTATTAATTATGAGAGTGATTATGCTTATGATATGAAAAGGCCCAAGCTTGGGGATGCTACGTTTGATGAAGATGATGTTTTTGAGAATATATTTGCTGCAATTAATGTTTGTCCCAAGCTTGGGGATGCTACGTTTAATGAAGATGATATTTTTAGTCTCCCAAGTTTTGATATGCAAATTTATAATGATGATAGCATGCCTCCTACCTATGATGATTATTGTGATGATACTTATGATATAAAAGGTAGTCATTATATTTATAAAACTTGTCATGATTATGGTTACCCATTTTCTGAACATTACTCTTTTAATGTGGAAACAATTTATAATATTCGAGTCTCTTATGATACTCCCACTATTCCGAATGAGAAGAATTTTGCTTATGTGGAGAGTAGTAAATTTTCTATGCTTGTAGATCATGAAAAGAATGCTTTAGGTTCTGGTTATATTGTTTAATTCATTCATGATGCTACTGAAAATTATTATGAGGGAGGAACATATGCTTGTAGGAATTGCAATAATATCAAGTTTCCTCTCTATGTGCTTAAAATCTTGATGTGTTGCTTGCTTTACCTTCCTATGCAAGATGATTCTTGTTCCCACAAGTTGTTTGATCACAAAATCCCTATGCATGGGAAGTGGGTTAGACTTAAATGTGCTAGTCATATTCTTCACGATGCTCTCTTTATGTTACAATTCTTATCTTTTATGTGAGCATCATTGAAATCATCATGCCTAGCTAGGGGCGTTAAATGATAGCGCTTGTTGGGAGGCAACCCAATTTTATTTTTGTTCCTTGCTTTTTGTTCCTGTTTAGTAATAAATAATTCGTCTAGCCTCTGTTTAGATGTGGTTTTATGATTTTAATTAGTGTTTGTGCCAAGTAGAACCTTTGGGAAGACTTGGGTGAAGTCTTTATGATCATGCTGTAAAAAACAGAAACTTTAGCGCTCACGAGAATTGCTGACATTTTTATTTGGAGAGTGCTATTTAGTTAATTATTTTTGCAGAAGATTAATAGATAAATTCCTCAGGTCCATCAATTTATTTGAGAATTTTATGAGTTCCATAAGTATACGTTTGATCCAGATTACTACAAACTGTTCTGTTTTTGACAGATTCTGCTTTTCGTGTGTTGTTTGCTTATTTTGATGAATCTATGGCTAGTAAAATAGTTTATAAACCATAGAGAAGTTGGAATACAGTAGTTTTAACACCAATACAAATAAAGAATGAGTTAATTACAGTACCTTGAAGTAGTGTTTTCTTTTCTTTCGCTAAGGGAGCTTACGAGTTTTTTGTTAAGTTTCGTGTTGTGAAGTTTTCAAGTTTTGGGTAAGGATTCGATGGACTATGGAATAAGGAGTGGAAAGAGCCTAAGCTCGGGGATGACCAAGGCACCCCAAGGTAATATTCAAGGACAACCAAGAGCCTAAGCTTGGGGATGCCCCGGAAGGCATCCCATCTTTTGTCTTCATTCATCGGTAACTTTACTTGGAGCTATATTTTTATTCATCACATGATATGTGTTTTGCTTGGAGCGTCAATTTATTTTGTTAGTATTTGCATTCTGTTATTTATAAAAATGTTTTGCATCTTTTATTTCCATAAAAGTGGCATTGATAGCCTTTACTGTGCCTATGTTACAAGTATACATGTTGCTGTTTGAAAACAGAAAGTTTACCGCTATTGCAATAATTCCCTAGAAAAGTCAGAATGTGATAAAATGTTGAAACCTTTTGCATATTAAGATCTGATAAATTTACTACAGTGTGAATTTTCTTTCATAATTTTTGGAGCGAGGGAAGTATGGATGTTGCAGCATTCTTTACAGACTATCCTGTTTTGGCAGATTGCTGTTATGTTTGCATTGTTTGCATATGTTTGCTTCTTTCATGATTCTATTTGAGGATAGGACTATTAAATATGCAGAGGCATTTAGTATGCAATGTTGAATAATAATTTTAGTGATTTGCTACAGTAGAGTATTATAAGGTTTTTGCAATGGTTTATACTAACTTATCTCACGAGTCCTTGTTGAGTTTTGTGTGGATGAAGCTTTTGAGATTTAGGGAGACCGTGATATGAGAGGAATTAAGGAGACACAAAAGCTCAAGCTTGGGGATGCCCAAGGCATCCCAATATAATATTTCAAAAAGTCTCAAGCATCTAAGCTTGGGGATGCCCCGGTTGGCATCCCACCTTTCTTCTTCAACAACTATCGGTTAGTTTTGGTTGATCCTAAGTTTTTGCTTCTTCACATGATGTTTTCTATTCTTAGAATGTCATTTTATTTTGATTTGCTTGATGTTTGAATAAAATACCAAGATCTGAAATTCTTAAATGTTAGAGAGTCTTCACATAGTTGCATAATTATTCGACTACTCATTGATCTTCACTTATATCCTCCGGAGTAGTTTGTCATTTGCTCTAGTGCTTCACTTATATCTTTTAGAGCATAGTGGTAGTTTTATTTTGAAGAAATAGATGAACTATCATGCTTCACTTATATTATTTTGACAGTCTTAAATATCATGGTAATTTGCTTAAAATCCTAATATGCTAGGTATACAAGATTAATAATAAAACTTTCTTATGAGTGTATTGAATACTAAGAGAATTTTGATGCTTGATGATTGTTTTGGGATATGGAGGTAATAGTATGAAAGTCGTGCTAGTTGAGTAGTTGTGAATTTGAGGAATACTTGTGTTAAAGTTTGCAAGTCCCGTAGCATGCACGTATGGTAAACGTTGTGTAACAAATTTGAAACATAAGGTGTTTTTGATTGTCCTCCTTATGAGTGGCGGTCGGGGACGAGCGATGGTCTTTTCCTACCAATCTATCCCCCTAGGAGCATGCGTGTAGTGCCAAGGTTTTTGATGACTTGTAGATTTTTGCAATAAGTATGTGAGTTCTTTATGACTAATGTTGAGTCCATGGTTTATACGCACTCTCACCCTTCCATCCTTGCTAGCCTCTTCGGTACCGTGCATTGCCCTTTCTCACATTGAGAGTTGGCGCAAACTTCGCCGGTGCATCCAAACCCCGTGATATGATACGCTCTATCACACATAAACCTCCTTATATCTTCCTCAAAACAGCCACCATACCTACCTATTATGGCATTTCCATAGCCATTCCGAGATATATTGCCATGCAACTTTCCACCGTTCCGTTTATTATGACACGCATCATAATTGTCATATTGCTTTGCATGATCATGTAGTTGACATTGTATTTGTGGCAAAGCCACCATTCATAATTCTTTCATACATGTCACTCTTGATTCATTGCATATCCCGGTACACCGCCGGAGGCATTCATATAGAGTCATACTTTGTTCTAGTATCGAGTTGTAACCATTGAGTTGTAAATAAATAGAAGTGTGATGATCATCATTTTCTAGAGCATTTTCCCAAGTGAGGAATAAAAAAAAGAGAAGAGAAAGGCCAAAAAAAGAGAAGGCTGAAAAAAAGAAAAGAGAAAGGCCATAAAAAAATAAAAGGCCAAATAAAAAAATGAGAGAAAAAGAGAGAAGGGACAATGTTACTATCCTTTTACCACACTTGTGCTTCAAAGTAGCACCATGATCTTCATAGTAGAGAGTCTCTCATGTTATCACTTTCATATACTAGTGGGAATTTTTCATTATAGAACTTGGCTTGTATATTCCAACAATGGGCCTCCTCAAGTGCCCTAGGTCTTCGTGAGCAAGCAAGTTGGATGCACACCCACTAGTTTCTTTTGTCGAGCTTTCATACATTTATAGCTCTAGTGCATCCGTTGCATGGCAATCCCTACTCCTTGCATTAACATCAATCGATGGGCATCTCCATAGCCCATTGATTAGCCTCGTTGATGTGAGACTTTCTCCTTTTTGTCTTCTCCACATAACCCCCTTATTATTCTATTCCACCTATAGTGCTATATCCATGGCTCGCACTCATGTATTGCGTGAAAGTTTATAGGTTTGATATTACTAAAGTATGAAACAATTGCTTGGCTTGTCATCGGGGTTGTGCATGATGAGAGCATTCTTGTGTGACGAAAAGGAAACATGACTAAACTATATGATATTGTAGGGATGAACTTTCTTTGGCCATGTTATTTTGATAAGACATGATTGCTTAGTTAGTATGCTTGAAGTATTATCATTTTTATGTCAATATGAACTTTTATCTTGAATCTTTTGGATCTGAATATTCATACCACAATTAAGAAGAATTACATTGAAATTATGCCAAGTAGCACTCCACATCAAAAATTCTGTTTTTATCATTTACCTACTCGAGGACAAGCAGGAATTAATCTTGGGGATGCTGATACGTCTCCAGCGTATCTATAATTTTTGATTGCTCCATGCTATATTATCTACTGTTTTGAATGTTTATGGGTTTTATTATACACTTTTATATCATTTTTGGGACTAACCTATTAACCCAGAGCCTAGTGCCAGTTTCTGTTTTTACCCTATTTTAGGGTTTCGAAGAAAAGGAAAATCACGAAGTCCAATTGACCAGAAACTTCACGGAACTCATTTTTGGAAGGAAAGAAGCCTAGAAGACTTGGAGTGCACGTCGGGGGATCTCCGAGGAGGCCACAAGGCAGGGGGGCGCGCCCACTCCCCTGGGCGTGCCCTCCACCCTCGTGAGCCCCTCGTGCCCCCCCTGACGTACTTCTTCCGCCTATATATCTTCATATACCCTAAAAACATCCGTGAACACAATAGATCGGGAGTTCCGCTGCCAGAAGCCTCCGTAGCCACCGAAAACCAATCTAGACCCGTTCCAGCGCCGTGCTGGAGGGGGCAATCCTTCTTCGGTGGCCATCTTCATCATCCTGGTGCTGTCCATGATGAGGAGGGAGTAGTTCTCCCTTGGGGCTGAGGGTATGTACCAGTAGCTATGTGTTTGATCTCTCTCTCTCATGTTCTTGATTTGGCACGATCTTGATGTATCGCGAGCTTTGCTATTATAGTTGGATCTTATGTTTCTCCTCCCCCTCTACTCTCTTGTAATGAATTGAGTTTCCCCTTTTGAGTTATCTTATCGGATTGAGTCTTTAAAAATTTGACAACACTTGATGTATGTCTTGCGTGGGATACCCGTGGTGACAATGGGATATTCTATTGATCCACTTGATGTATGTTTTGGTGATCAACTTGCGGGTTCCGCCCATGAACCTATGCATAGGGGTTGGCACACGTTTTCGTCATGATTCTCCGGTAGAAACTTTGGGGCACTCTTTGAGGTCCTTCGTGTTGGTTGAATAGATGAATCTGAGATTGTGTAATGCATATCGTACAATCATACCCACGGATACTTGAGGTGACATTGGAGTATCTAGGTGACATTAGGGTTTTGGATGATTTGTGTCTTAAGGTGTTATTCTAGTACGAACTCTAGGGCTGTTTGTGACACTTATAAGAATAGCCCAACGGATTGATTGGAAAGAATAACTTTTAGGTGGTTTCATACCCTACCATAATCTCTTTGTTCGTTCTCCGCTATTAGTGACTTTGGAGTGACTCTTTGTTGCATGTTGAGGGATAGTTATGTGATCCAATTATGATATTATTGTTGAGGGAATTTACACTAGTGAAAGTATGAACCATAGGCCTTATTTCCACGCATTGCAATACCGTTTACGCTCACTTTTATCTTTATTTACCTTGCTGTTTTTATAATTTCAGATTACAAATACTCATATCTATCATCCATATACCACTTGTATCACCATCTCTTCGCCGAACTAGTGCACCTATACAATTTACCATTGTATTGGGTGTGTTGGGGACACAAGAGACTATTTGTTATTTGGTTGCAGGGTTGCTTGAGAGAGACCATTTTCATCCTACGCCTCCTACGGATTGATAAACCTTAGGTCATCCACTTGAGGGAAATTTTCTACTGTCCTACAAACCTCTGCACTTGGAGGCCCAACAACGTCTACAAGAAGAAGGTTGTGTAGTAGACATCACGGCGCGTGCGCGCGTCGTGGCGAGGCGGGCGACAGAGGAGGAGCGCGCATGTGGAACACCTCTCCTTCCTTCACACCAACTCATACTAGTGGGAGAAGAGCTCACCTTATAAGTTGGTGTATATCTCTCTCAACTAGCCATGTGGGACTAAACTTCCCACCACTCAACTGACAGCATGGGCCCTTAGGGATTTTCTCAAATTGTTAAGTGGGCATGTAGCCCAACTAATATTCAACAATCCCCCACCAGATCCCAAAGGCCCATGGTGTTGTCCTCTGTTCCAAACTCTGTTTTAATATACCAGTATTTTCAGCGGAGACCCGTTAAGGTTGAACATCCACCTAGAACAAATAGCTACACTCCTCCAAAACTGAACAATGGACTAGTCCTTGAATTGTCAATTTGGCGTGAAGAAGTTTCACCAAGTGTCTTACCAGTACTAGGCTGCCGAAGGCTGACCCCTCGGGTGGAGCATATTGGTCACTCCTGGCCTGTTCATGAACTTACTAGAGATCACCCTAATCTCATAGACTATGACCAGTAGTCAGGCTCATATAGGTGTGTTCCTCCAAAGATTGCTCTGTAGGATAGCATCTTGCTTTTACAAGCCTTGAAACACATTAAGAGAAAAGTCTACTTGCCATATAGTTACCGAGAGTTGTGCATCTCCAACGGAGTGCGTTAGCTAAAATACTCTTCTCAGTTAACCACTAGCTTGTTTTCCTAGGTTCTACTTCTCGGGATCTCCGATCACATAGGTTGGGTTACTACCATGGCAACTCATGTGGGTCTCATACCCATCTCCCTCGATGCATTATCTATCACCACACGGGATAGCCCTTTTGTAAAGGGATCTGCCAGATTCTTAGCCGTTTGGACATATTCCAACGCTATCACTCCGGAGTTTCTTAATTTTCTGACAGCTTTTAATCTCATTCATATGTGTTTGTTGGACTTCATGTTCTCGTTTGAACTCTTCACCTTAGTGATGATAGTCTGATTGTCACAGTTCATAAGGATAGCCAGAACCGGTTTATCAACCACTGGCAAGTCCATCAAAAGATCTCGAAGCCATCCTGCTTCGACACCAGATGTGTCTAATGCTGTTAATTCTGCTTCCATTGTTGATCTCGTTAAGATCGTTTGCTTGCAAGATTTCCAGGAAACAACGCCACCTCCAAGAGTAAACAAATACCCAGTTGTGGCCGTCATCTCATCAGCATCAGAGATCCAATTCGCGTCAGTATACCCTTCAAGTACCGACGGGTATCCGATATATTGAAGTCCATAGTTCATAGTACCCTTCAGATAGCACATAACTCTTTCAACAGCATGCCAATGTACATCACCCGGTTTGGAAACAAACTGGCTCAGTTTTCTCACAGCAAACACGATGTCAGGCCTCGTTGCGCTCGCTAGGTACATTAGTGAACCAATGATTTGAGAGTATCTCAATCTATAGCCGTGCCTTTGGACTTTTGAATCAGCACGCTAGGATCATATGGTGTTTGAGATGGTGTGCAGTCTGAATATCCAAAACGACTCAACACCTTCTCAACATAGTGGGATTGCAGAAGTGTAATCCCACCCTCCTTATCTCTCAGTAGCTTGATGTTCAAGATAACATCAGCCACACAAGGGTCTTTCATCTCAAAGTTCTGAGACAGAAATGACTTGACATCCTCAATGACTTTGAGGTTGGTTCCGAATATCAGTATGCCATCAACATACAAGCACATTATAACTCCTTCACCCCCACCATGGAGATAGTATACACATTTGTCAGCCTCATTAATAACGAAACCAACAGATGTTAGAGTTGTATTAAACTTATCATGCCATTTCTTAGGTGCTTGCTTCAGGCTATATAAAGATTCCAGCAACCTAATGTTCATCTGAACCACAAGTGAAAGAGCCACCCTTCTTCTTATCTTTCTTGAAGGTCTTCTTGCCCTACTTCTTAAACTTGGTATTCTGTTGGACCCCAGTCTTCCCCTTGGGCTTGTGGGGGTGGAAGTTCTTCTGCACCACATTGGTGACAGAGGTCCGTTGGTCCCTTTTCCGTGCGAGTCCTTTGCCCTCGAATTCTGCTCCACACTCAGGTGGCCAATGACATCCTCAACTGAGAATTCACGCCTCTGATATTTTAGAGTAGTGGCAAAGTTCCTCCAGGAATTGGGTAACTTAGCAATAATGCAACCCGCGACAAATTTGCCCGGCAGCACACACTTGAGAAGCTTAAGCTCCTTAGCAATGCACTGTATCTCATGAGCCTGTTCCAATACAGAATGGTTTTCGACCATTTTGTAATCGTGGAACTGCTCCATAATATACATCTCACTTCCAGCATCTGTTGCACCGAATTTAGGTTCGAGCGCCTCGCACAAGTCCTTGGCACCCCGCATATGTAAGTATGCATCAACCAGCTTATCTCCGATCATGCTCAGAACACATCCAACAAAGACGATGGTGGCCTCCCTAAACGCCTTCTCCTGTTCAGGAGCGATCGTTCCCGTCGGAGTAACACCAGCGACCCAGAACACGTTCATGGCTATGAGCCATAAGACGGTTTTAGTCTGCCATCGCTTAAAGTACGTCCCCGTAAATGGGGCTGGTTTCAATGCAGCAACAAAACCATGGATCGAAAATTGCCTACACATATTAGGTTTTTGGATTGTTGAGAAATTAAGCAATTGTTTGGTTAATTTAATCCAATAATAAATCATGAACATGACATAGGCAGTGCTAATGACATACTGAATTTTGATGATGTACGCACGTACTGGGCAGATAGTAGAAACATCTATGCAAACCACTAGTACTGCACACATGAAAGTAAACATGAGTGGTGTAAATGTGTTATACCCTCCAGTAGGCCAGTCGGCCGTAGCAGCAGAGGAGGCGTCGGCTTCGTCTGTGATCCTCTTGTCCGCAGCAGCCTTCTCGGCAGCCACACGATCGAAGTCAGTGCTTATGGTGAAGACGAAGGTGACACAGAAGTAGTCGATGTAGATGAAGTAGTTGAACCAAGGCGAGCAGTCGCATAGGAGACGCTCCCCAAAAACCTAATCGCCTCTCTCCCGTACAGGATCTGGAGAAGCGGGGTTTCGGAGGCCTGCTCTCCCGTTAGCCGTGTAGGCGGTAGATGGGATGGGATCATCGAGGGCAGCATCAGTGAAAGGAACGACAAGGGAGAAGTGGAGGTGTGAAGCGCATGGAGCTGAGCTGCGATGCCTCATATAGCCAGTCGGGTAGGAGAACGGTCCAGTAATAAAACCATTTAATTACAGACGTTCCATCTCCATAAAACACGTTTAATTACAGGCGTTTCCATCTCCACAAAAAACGTATTTATTATGGATGTTTTCATTTCTGCAATGAATATGACGTCTCACATTCATTTTGTGTCTGCAATGGACTCTCCAATTTTGACCGCCAAAACATTGCATCGGCTCAGCTCATTCCCGCAACCCGTGGTACGTGCGTGCGTTGTGATGAGGTGGGCGGAGGAGGAGGAGCGCGCGTGTGGAACACCTCTCCTTCCTTCACACCAACTCATACTAGTGGGAGAAGAGCTCACCTTATAAGTTGGTGTACATCTCTCTCAACTAGCCATGTGGGACTAAACTTCCCACCACTCAATTGACAGCATGGGCCCTTAGGGATTTTCTGAAATTGTTAAGTGGGCCTGTAGCCCAACTAATATTCAGCAATCCCCCACTAGATCCCAAAGGCCCATGGTGTTGTCCTCTGTTCCAAACTCTGTTTTTGATATACCGGTATTTTCTGTGGAGACCCGTTAAGGTTGAACTTCCACCTAGAACAAATAGCTACACTCCTCCACAACTGAACAATGGACGAGGCCTTGAATTGTCAATTTGATGTGAAGAAGTTTCACCAAGTGTCTTACCAGTACTAGGCTGCCGAAGGCTGACCCCTCAAGTGGAGCATATTGGTCACTCCTGGCATGTTCATGAACTTACTAGAGATCACCCTAATCTCATAGACTATGACCAGTAGTCAGGCTCATATAGGTGTGTTCCTCCAAAGATTGCTCTGTAGGATAGCATCTTGCTTTTACAAGCCTTGGAACACATTAAGACAAAAGTCAACCTGCCATACAATTACCGAGAGTTGTGCATCTCCAATGGAGTGGGTTAACTAAAATACTCTCCTCAGTTAACCACTAGGTTGTTTTCCCAGGTCCTACTTCACGGGGTCTCCGATCACATAGGTTGGGTTACTACCATGGTAACTCATGTGGGTCTCATACCCATGTCCCTCGATGCATTATCTATCACCACACGAGATAGCCCTTTTGTAAAGGGATCTGCCAGATTCTTAGCCGTTTGGACATATTCCAACGCTATCACTCCGGAGTTTCTTAATTTTCTGACAGCTTTTAATCTCATTCTTATATGTTTGTTGGACTTCATGTTGTCCTTTGAACTCTTCACCTTAGTGATGACAGTCTGATTGTCAAAGTTCTTAAGGATAGCCGGAACCGGTTGATCAACCACTGGCAAGTCCATCAAAAGATCTTGAAGCCATCCTGCTTCGACACCAGATGTGTATAATGCTGTTAATTCTGCTTCCATTGTCGATCTCGTTAAGATCATTTGCTTGCAAGACTTCTAGGAAATAGCGCCACCTCCAAGAGTAAACAAATACCCAGTTGTGGCCTTCATCTCATCAACATCAGAAATCCAATTCGCATCACTATACCCTTCAAGTACCATCGGGTATCCGATATAGTGAAGTCCATAGTTCATAGTACCCTTCAGATAGTGCATAACTCTTTCAACAGCATGCCAATGTACATCACCCAGTTTGGAAACAAACCGGCTCAGTTTGCTCACAGCAAACATGATGTCAGGCGTCGTTGCGCTCAGTAGGTACATCAGTGAACCAATGATTTGAGAGTATCTCAATTAATCTATAGCCGTGCCTTTGGACTTTCGAATCAACACGCTTGGATCATATGGTGTTTGAGATGGTGTGTAGTCCGAATATCCAAAATTACTCAACACCTTCTCAACATAGTGGGATTGTAGAAGTGTAATCCCACCCTCATTATCTCTCAGTAGCTTGATGTTCAAGATAACATCAGCCACACCAAGGTCTTTCATCTCAAAGTTCTGAGACAGAAACGACTTGACCTCCTCAATGACTTTGAGGTTGGTTCTGAATATCAGTATGTCATAAACATACAAGCACAACATAAATCCTTCGCCCCCACCCTGGCGATAGTATACACATTTGTCAGCCTCATTAACAACGAAACCAATAGATGTCAGAGTTGTATTAAACTTATCATGCCATTGCTTAGGTGCTCCCTCCAGGCCATATAAAGATTTTGTAACATCCCAAATTTTCAATTTGGAATGTTATACACTAGATCATCATTGCATATCATATTTTATTGCATTTTGGTTGATCCTAGAAATTCTACGCAACTCAAGGACCCTCACAGACAGTTCTCAAATTTTGAAAATAGCATCATTTGATTTTATTTATTTTATCTCCAATTATTTCTATTATCAAAATATGAGAGAGGGAATAAAATGACTTTCCCCAAAATAAAGAAATATTGAGGATTTAATTAAAAAAATCAAATAAGATTTTATTGTGGATTTATTTGCTATTTTATTTGAAATTAGGAAAAATGTGCGTTTTTCAAAAGTGCATTTATGGCCCAAATAAATGTTCATCCTGTGCAACGTGATTTTAGAAGCCGGGGAAAAATTTATTTTGGGATTTTTGGAGTCCGTTTAGTATTCCTTTTGTTTTTTTCTGAGCGTAATTATTTTTGAAAAGAAATCCGAATCGACTTTGGGCCGTAACCGGCCAGGACTCCGCCTAGCCGGGCCTTTAAATAGTGCCGCCCGAGGCCCGAGCCAGCCCAAGACACCCCGCCCGCAAACCCTAACCCTAGCATGCCGCCGTCGCCGGATCCGCCACCGCCGGAGGTAGATCTCGCCGCCGTTTTTTTAGAAAACCGATCGGTTTTCCGTCGGTTTGTTCGTTTTTTAGTTTCGTTTTTTTAAATAGATCGGTTTTCCGGTTTATTTAATTAGCGAGCGTTCGCTCGTTCGTTCGTTTTAACGAACGCGTTCATCGTTTAGGTCCAGATAACGAATGTTCATTCATTAATCTGTTTGTCGTTTTTCTTTTTCGCGGATTTAATCCGTGATTTTTCTGATCGCGATTCCTGATCCATTTTTCGTTCTAGTCTAACTTTTCGCTCGTTTATCGGAATCAAGCGATTCAAGCGCCTGGAGTTTCGCCTCGAAACCCTCTTTCCGTTTAACCAACTCAAACAAGTTTTTGCCACTGTAAAAATTGCCCTAGATCCAGAATAGTAAACGAAGCTTGTTTCTTTTGCCGTTTGTCTTTCGTTGATTCGTTCGGTTTGATTCTTTTTGCCAACCGGAGTTCTTAAGTTGAACCTTCTGGTTAGATCTCTTATTTGAGTTTTACCTGTGCATTAGTTGAGTACTTATTGTATGCTTGTTTGTTTGTGATAGAGTACCCGGAGTGCGCCGCTTGCTACTTCGAATCGCTAGGTTTTGCGGATCATCAGCAAGGCAAGTAACACTTTGATGATACCTCCTACTACCCAGTTTTTATTGCATCAGATCAATCCTCACACATTGCATGATTAGGATCTAATTAAATTGTGGGTTTGGGAAGTAGTTGAGGTAGTACCTATTACCTGTTACTATCAAACCTTTGGGAGTTACTTCTACGTTTGCTTATTATGCCATGCTATGCTACTAGACGTGGATTGGGTGAGTGTATCCATGACAGATTTGAGATTGTTAAATTAATGGTTTATCTAAGGTGGCAACTTAAATATACATCTGGGTGGATTGAGGTACCTGGGTATTCCAGCGATTGCCTGTTTTTTTTGGACCGCCACCCAGGCTCAAAGGGATCATGAGATTATTCATGCTAGAAACTTCCGTGTGCAGCCACAAGCTACTATGGGCTCAAGCATAGTTGACTAAGTTGTGCGAAATCTTACATTGGTAGACTAGCAGATGTAGGGGAAAGTAGGTGTAACGGTCTACCCGATCGTAAGGTGCTAGTGCTTCCGAAAGACTATGTCTCGGTCCTCCGTTTCTCAAACACCTTGTAGTGCGAGAATCCCAACGGAGGAGATCGAGTCTTGTGGGGAAAAGTGCGCAAACCTCTGCAGAGTGTATAAACTAATCATGGTTAGCCGTGTCCCCGGCTATGGACATCTTGAGTATCTAGTACCTGGATTATCATGTGAATCTCATCATGTTACTCTAAAATTAATTTATTGGGTTTTGTTTCATGATGATGCTTAATTGGGATTGAGAATGCTGTCAACCATTCTCAATGTTTAACAACCACCATGATAGTTAAATAAAATTTATTCCTTTGCAGTAGGGAAAATTTGGCTTTACGCAAAGCTGTAACCATAGATCTTTCCACCAGCCGAATATGCATATAGTATAGCCTATTTTATTCCATTACTCTCTATGTGTTACATTGCCAGCATATTCCATGTGCTGACCCGTTTCGGGCTGCAACGTTAATGTTGCAGACTTTTCAGACGACAATTAAGGTGCCTTTAGGTCATGGTTCTATACTCAGTGATGCCGTTGGATTTGATGGACTCACTTATCTTCCAAGCCTTCCGCTGTTATCATTATTAGATGGCCTTAAGCCATATTTATTGTAATAAGTTCTCATTTTGAGACATTCGATGTAATAAGTGTGTGATTGCTACTCTGTTATAAATCCTTCAAGTACTATGTGGTGTCAGCATTACTGATCCAGGGATGACACCTGAGCACAGAGATTGGACCGTTTGAGGTCTGGTCGCTACAAGATGGTATTAGAGCACACGCTGACTGTAGGACACGACCACTAAGCTAAAAGACCTAGATCACTACTCACTCTCTTCTCTTTCTGAGCTCTCCTCTTTTCTACTCTTTTAGGATGGCGGATGTAAGGAACAAGTTCACGCAACCGGATGAAGATACACCCTTTGGACGTCACTTGAAGGAAGTCACTAGATACCTGAACATAGGAGTACTAAGCTTCACCGGGACCTACAATGCCACTTTACCTGAAGAAGAGCGCTGGATGATTCAAGTTCAAGTTCCAGGAAGGACGTTCATGCCCGTCACTGAGCCCATAGAGTTTTCTTTTGATGCACCAACTTGGAATCTAGGAAAGAGCATGGCAGCTCACATCGCCATGGGACGCATTGGAGAAGTTTACTGCAATGATCTCAAGGATACTATCTACCAGATTTGTGGGCACTGAGATGAGCACTGGGAGATGATCAGCACTAGGAAGGATAGATCAGTTGTAGCTTTTATCCAGGAGTTAAACCAACACATTCGACGTTAGGAGAACCAGATGTGCGCCGACATGATAGATCTGAAGAATGCGAGGACAAGAATCAAGGAACTGGAGGAAGAACTCAAGCTACACGTGAAGATTATGAAGAGGAAATCGAAGTATTAGTGGAGAAGAATGACGATCTAATCAAGAAGATTGGAATATTCATGGGAGTCCCTACACCGGTGGAAGAAGACGAAGAACCCAAGGAAATTCGCCCGGAAGACTACATCATCATTGATGACACCGACTCGGATCCAGATGATAGCGATGATGACTATGTTGATGAAGCTGGAGCAGATATCATGGAGTCTGCAACCGAAGAATATTTCTAGTAGACCACCCCATCAGTAGTAGTAGTCCACCATGTAAATATAGTAGTCTGAGCACTTTTGCGATAGTTAGATCGATTGTATGCCCTTGTTTGATTGAATGAAGTGAATTGTTTGCTTTTGCCTCATGTGCATATGGGTAGTGTTTTCTCTCTAGACCCCTCTTTGTTCTTAAATCTCATCTTTTCTAAAACCCTCAGATGCCTCCGAGACGTGACCCCAGATTTACCTTCCCACCGGAGCTCACCCAGTTGATCCAGCAGCAGAACACATTGATGCAGTTGCTAGTCCAGAATTAGAATCAGGGGAACAACAACAACAACCCACCACCACCACCACCACATGTTGATCACTTAGCCCGTTTTCTTAGGCCGAATCCGCCGGTGTTTTCCAGTAGCACCGAGCCGATAGTAGCAGATGATTCTGTCGGGGGTTGCTGATCCCACGTACACCTATGGGGATCGGCGGACCGAGCCCCTTTCGGTTCGGCAGGGGGCGGTGGATGCACAAAGAGCAGATCGAGGCGAACACACAAGCGACGCGGTCGGTTTACCCAGGTTCGGGCCGCACGGATGCGTAAAACCCTACTCCTGCTTTGGTGGTTGTATTGAGTTCTTGCTCGGGAGCGATGAGTGCTACAGTACGCTCAAGCAACTGGCGAGACCGAGCGTGAGAATGGCCGTCCCCCTCTCTCTGTTGCGCATGGGCCTCCTTTTATATGTCTAAGGGGTCACCGACAGGTGGCAACAGAGGTGGGGGTAAAAATGTAAAAGAGGTGGTAGTTGGCGCCACCGCTTGCTATAGTTGTATCATACCTAACCCTGACGGCAGGGGACAAAGGCATTAAATGCCTGTCTGTGTCGCCTAGACGGGGCGGAAAGGGACCGTCAGGGGCGCCACCGTTTGCCACAATGGCTCCTTGTCAGCGCCTGCTTGCCACCGCATGCCCTTGGCTGCACAGCCTCCCGCCACGTACGCCAGGAATGGTCCCAGGGCGACACATTGGTGGGTGAGCTGGAGCGCGGGCTGCGGAGTAGTAGCTGGCCGCGGCAAGCGCCTTGCCACGGATGTTGCCTTGTCGCGTCCGGGAGCTTGTCGCTCACCGGGTCTTGTCGGGACGCGTAGTGCGCCGCAGCGAGCTTCTTGAGATGCTTTGGTTGGTCTTCCCGGCAAGCTCCTCTTGCTGGGGTCTCTTCTCCTTGCCGGCAAGCTCCTCTTGCGGGGCCTCGTCTCCTTCCCGGCAAGCTCCTCTTGCCGGGGCCTTGTCTTGCTCTTGGATACTTTGTTCTTGAATGGTCCCAAAGGAACCACGGAGGGTCTTGGCGGTCGCCCGGCAAGCCTTGCCGCAGGTCGCTGCGACTGCCCGTGCACAAGTTCGGGATACTAAGGTACCCCTACTTTAGTACACCGACAGGAGCCCCCGGGCCTGGGCCATACACGGTGCCGAGCGCTGTTGGGCCAGGCCCAAAACAGTGCACGGGCACGCGCGGCCTAGGTTACGCCATAACTCACTCCGCATCCGCCGCGCCCCCCCGCACGGCACGCGTCAAATGCGGCATCATGGGAGAGATCGTGGGCGGTTTTCGAGGTGCCCACTCCCCACGATCACGGGGTGGGGAGTGGCCGCCCCATCCGTTGCCTCGGTTCTGCACGCCTGCCACGCGGCTCCCATGCACTTGGGGTCGCGGACGGCGGAGGCAGGAAACGGGGCCGTCATGGGTCGAGGCAGCGGGTCGGCCCCAGCTCCCTGCCTTCCCGCGTCTTGATTCGCTGAGCGGGGCGGCCGAGCCCCCACCTCGCTCCTTTATAAAGAGCGGGAGGGGAGGACGGAAGCCCGCATTCTCTCGTCTTCTCCTCCCTTCAGCTCCTGCTCCCCTTTCTCTCATTCGCTATGGAGAAAGGGAACCCTGGTCCTTCATCAGTGGCGGCGAGGGTCGCCGCCAGACAGCGCATCCCTCCCTCTCCCGCACCCGTGGTGGCGGAGCCAGCCGTAAGGGGAAGAGGGAGGGGGCGAGGTCGTGGACGAGGTCGAGGACGAGGCCGCGGCGCTCGGGGAAGAGGTGGACGGGGCGGCGCGCCGGCTTCGCCTCCGCCGGCGGCTCCTCTTCCCACGGGGGTCCATGTTGGGGACGACCCCTGCGAGTTCTTCGTCAGGCTGCGCCGGGTGCCTTGTCATCGACTCTGACTCCCAGCTCCATGTGCGGGTGCGATGGAGTTGGACCCGCCCGAGACACTGAGACTGCACATGAGGGGCCGTGGGATCAGCGGCACGCGAGTCCGCGTTGAAGTGCCAGCCCTCGGTGTGATGTATCTTGGTCGAGGGTGGAAGACGTTCGCCCGTATCCATAGCTTGACGGCGGGGCTCGCCCTCCATTTTGAGTTGATGGAGGGCGATCTCCTCTCTGTCAAGGTCTTTGGGTGCTTCGGCACTCGGGTGAAGTGCTGCATGGACAGCTCCTCCGATAGCGAAGGCCCCTCCTCGAGCGAGAGTGACGAGGAGGGGAGCGACAGCGACGACGAGGGTAGCGGGCGGCAGGACGACGAGTCCGACTAGGTGTCAGGCGCCGCTCCGTGCGGCACCGGCAACCCCATCATCTGTGTCGCCGGCTCCTTGAACTCCCCGGGGTCGTCTCCTTGGGCGGCTGGCGTAGGGAGGCTGCGGAAGAGGAAGAGGGCTGGCGGCAAGGCTGTCAAGCCGGAGTACGAGGGCGTGGTGCCCTCGATAGCGTGCTGACGTCCTGCCGCCTCGTCTTCGAGCCCCGCTTCCGGCACCGCCATCACCGTCCAGCCTTGACGGCCCCCGGGATGTTCTCTTGGTGTCTTCTGGATCTCATAGCTCTCCTAGGCGCCCCTTTTGCCCTTCTCGCCTCCTTGACCTACCTCCTGAAGAGAGGTTCAAGAAAAGGATTACGGGCATCTTATCTTTTTAATTTGTAAGCCTTCGGGCCTTAGTTGCATTTAAAACTTGTAATTCTCTCTTTCATGTCTTTCATCCTCTATGGACTGTACCTACGTGGAATGTTTTTTAATGAAAAGGGGATGTTTGCCGGGTCATTTGTCTCGCGGGTAGAACCCATGTCAAGGAACAAATCCTTGGTATCTTTCAGATAGACACTCCTTCCCCGGCAACAGGCCCTGCCGTCTTCCCACGCCGCTCGACCTTTCTCACGCTTTTGACGGAGGTAGGGACGAGGCGGGTGCGTCCCCTCGTTTCATCCCTTTCCTGCTGCGACTACGACCAAAACTTGGCCCCAGGAACGAGCCCCAGGGCCTAGAGCTAAGGGAGCACGGTAGTTTGCGGGAAGAAACGAGGTTTCGTATTCCCCAGTCCATAAGAGAATGCATGAAGAGGGATGATAGACTTATCTGAGATTGCAGCCCCCGGCAACTCTAGCTTGCCGTGGGTGAACCTTGGTACTCGCAACCCCCGGCAACACTGGCTTGCCGGGGTCCAGATGCCGGCATGTCCTTCTTCTCCTTTTCGTCCCCAGGCGGTCCGGCAAGGATATGCGAGCCCTGCGAACCAAAGGAAACGAAAGAAAGACAAAGGGACACACACTCGACCTCTAAGTTAGGGGTTAGCCGCTGTTAAGCACTATCAACCCTAACCAAGGACCTGACTCGACCTAGCATGCATGCTATAACTCTGGGCGCCAGCGCTTCATTTACTTGTGCTCAGGGTCTGCGCCTGGCTTTGTACAAAGGATTACATGCAACAGCGGCAAGACTTGTACAAAAGGGTGGTTGCCGGACAGGGTCCGACAACCGCGCCTTACGGGTAAAACTTACGAAGATGCTCGATATTCCAGGAATTGCTCACTGGTACGCCATCTTCGGTCTCCAGGCGGACAGCGCCAGGCCTGGTGACTCGTTTCACCCGGTAAGGGCCTTCCCACTTCGGCGTCAACTTGTTGGAATTCTTGGCAGACTGAACGCGCCGAAGAACAAGGTCGCCTTCCTCGAGACTTCTGGCGTTAACTTTGCGGCTATGATAGCGGCGCAAAGCTTGCTGGTAGCGAGCGGCTCGCACATCAGCCTGAAGACGATCTTCCTCAAGGAGCAGCGCGTCATCTTGCCGCAGCTGCTCTTGCTCAAGCTCATCATAAGCGAGCACTCGAGGTGACCCGTATACGAGTTCCGTGGGGATAACTGCCTCCGCTCCATAGACTAGAGCGAAGGGTGTCTGGCCAGTGGCTCGATTTGGCGTCGTCCTGATCGACGAAAGAACCACCGGCAGCTCCTCGATCCAGTTGCGTCCGCACTTGTGCAGCCTGTCGAAAGTTCTGGTCTTGAGCCCGCGCAGCACTTCAGCATTTGCCCTCTCAGCTTGACCGTTGCTTCTCGGGTGAGCAACAGAAGCGAAGCAGACCTTGGTGCCAAGATCTTGGACGTACTGCATGAAGGTGCGGCTCGTAAATTGGGTACCGTTGTCGGTGATTATCCTGTTGGGGATTCCGAAACGGCAGACAATCGACCTGAAGAACTTGACTGCTGACTGTGCTGTCACCTTCCTCACTGGTTCCACTTCCGGCCACTTTGTGAACTTGTCGATTGCGACGTACAAGTACTCAAAGCCCCCGACAGCTCGGGGAAAGGGGCCGAGGATATCGAGCCCCCAGACCGAAAATGGACAGGATAAAGGGATCGTCTGGAGAGCTTGAGCTGGCTGGTGTATCTGCTTGGAATGGAACTGGCACGCTTCACACTTGGTTACTTGTGTAGTTGCATCCTAGAGGGCTGTCGGCCAGAAGAAGCCTTGCTGGAATGCTTTTCCGACAAGAGCTCTTACGCCAATGTGGTGACCACATATGCCTCCGTGTATCTCTGCCAACAGCTTCTGTCCATCTTCCCGAGGAATACACTTCAATTTCACACCGTTGAGTCTTCTTCTGCATAGTGTGTTGTCGACAAACTGGTACATACTAGACTGCCGGGCTACTCTTTCCGCTTCTTCTGGTTCCTCGGGAAGCTCTCCTGTCTGAAGGAAACGGACAATCTGCTACGCCCATGTTGGAGCCTGTGGCTCGACAACAAGGACTAAAGGCACATCTGCTGCTGCGGGAACGTCCGCTTCTACGGCAAGAGCCCATGGCTCTGCCGGAGCTTGACGTTCCCCAGCAAGCTTGCCGGAGCAAAACTTGTCGGGAGAATCTGCTTCAACGGAACAAACCCCGAGGCTTGCCGGAGCAGACTGCTCCTCAGCATTCTTGGCGTCGATCTTGGGGACCTTCTTGGTGGCGGCTTCGGGAAGCTCTGCCGGAAGATAGTCACCAGAAATCAACTTCCTCTTCTTGCTCTGTCCAGTTGATGGTGTTACGGACGGCTGAGTTAGCTTGAGCACAAAAATCCCTGGTTCCACAGGTAATTTAAGTGCAGCGCACTTCGACAGGCCATCGGCAATGTCGTTCTCAGCTCTTGGAACATGTTCCATTTGCAGGCCATCAAAGCGCTCTTCTAGCTTCCTCACTTCATCAACGTAAGCTTCCATCAACGGACTCTGGTAAACCTTGTTCACTTGGCGGACGACAAGCTGCGAGTCACCCCTGACAATGAGCTTCTTAATCCCAAGTTCTGCCGCGATCCTGAGACCGGCAAGCAGGCCTTCATATTCTGCAGTATTGTTTGTCGCTTGCTCCTTGGGAAAGTGCATCTGGACTATGTACTTGAGGTGCTCTCCAGTGGGTGTGACAAGCAGTACACCAGCACCGGCGCCTTGTAGCGAGAAGGCACCGTCAAAGTACATGAGCCACTCTTTGCTTGCTTCCTTGGCGGGGATGCTCGTCTCCGGAATTTCTTCGTCTGGAGTTGGCGTCCATTCTGCTATGAACTCTGCCAATGCTCTGCTCTGGATTGTTGATGTACTCTCAAACTTGAGGCCAAAGCTTGACAGTTCCAGTGCCCACTCGACAATCCTGCCTGTTGCTTCTGGATTTTGCAATATCCTCTTCAGCGGAAAGCGAGTGACAACTGTGATCTCATGTGCTTGGAAGTAATGGCGCAGCTTTCTCGAGGCCATGAGAAGGCTGAAAAGCAACTTCTGCACACCAGAGTACCTTGACCTAGCCCCCTGCAAAAGGGAACTGACAAAGTAAACTGGGCGTTGCACCATCTTCTTCTGTATCTCCTCTTGCATCTGCGCAGACCCTTGCTTGTCGGGACCAGAGCTTGTCGGGGATGCCCCCTGCTTGTCGTTGGATGTGCTTGCCGCGGTCGCTGGCTCGTCATCGGCCTCCCTCTCCGCTATTAACGCAGCACTAACCACTTGATTGGTTGCCGCTATGTACAGCAGCAACTTCTCTTGTGGTTTAGGTGCGACAAGTGTTGGAGTGGAGGACAGGTATCTCTTCAAGTCTTGCAGCGCAGCCTCTGCTTCCGGAGTCCATTTCATTGGACCTGCCCTTTTCAAAATTTTGAAAAATGGCAGGGCGTGCTCAGCAGACCGAGAGATAAACCTGCTGAGAGCAGCCACGCAGCCGGCAAGCTTGCGTACATCCTTGACGCGCTTTGGTGCTTCGATCTGCTCAATGGCCCTGATCTTGTCGGGATTAGCTTCGATTCCCCGCAGAGACACAAAGAACCCGAGAAGCTTGCCAGAAGGAACTCCAAACACACACTTCTCAGGGTTGAGCTTGAGGTTGACCTTGCGCAGATTTGCAAAAGTCTCTTCTAAGTCTTGTATCAGAGTTGCCCTGTCCTTGCTTTTGACCACTATATCATCCATGTAAGCTTCTACATTTCTGTGTATCTATGGCTTCAAAGCGATATGTACTACTCTGGAAAATGTCGAACCATCATTCTTTAATCCGAAAGGCATCTGTACGAAACAATACGTGCCACATGGAGTAATGAATGCGGTTTTCTCCTCATCCTCTTCTGCCATGAAGATCTGATGGTATCCTGAATATGCGTCAAGAAATGAAAGCAACTCACATCCGGCTGTGGAGTCAACAATCTGGTCAATGCGCGGCAAGGGAAATGGATCTTTGGGACAAGCTTTATTAACATCAGTAAAGTCAATACAAAGCCTCCATTTCCCATTCGCCTTGTGCACTACAACCGGATTGGCCAACCACGTGGGATGGAGCACCCCTCTGACAAGGCCTGCTGCTTCCAATTTCTTGATTTCTTCTGCTATGAATTCTTGGCGCTCCACTGCCTGTTTCCTGACCTTCTGCTTGACGGGCCGCGCATGAGGACAAATGGCAAGATGGTGCTCAATTACCTCCCTGGGAACACCGGGGATGTCAGACGGTTGCCATGCAAACACGTCGACATTCGCCCACAGGAAAGTAACAAGCGCGCTTTCCTATTTAGGGTCAAGCATGGCACTGATGGTGAAGGTACCACCAGTGCTGTCCTCCTTGGCGGGCACCTTCTTGGTAAGTGGTGGAGCCGCCATCGTCTTCTTACTCTTGCCGGTGGAGCTCGATGGTGCATCCTCGACGGCAGCGCAGCACTCCGAAGAGGCGCGCTTGCCGGAGTAGGCATCAGAGCTCTTGCCGGACTTGGTCTTCTTCTTCCCCCCGGGAGCTTTAGCGGCAAGTGTCTCACGGTCTGTCGCGGCAGCAGCTTCCCGGTAGATCTTGTCGACGCAGATAAGGGCATCCTTCTTGTCGCCAGGGACGGAGATGACGCTTATCGGGCCTGGCATCTTGAGCATGTTGTATGCATAGTGAGAGGCCGCCATGAACTTGGCGAGTGCGGGACGGCCAAGTATCCCATTGTAAGGCAATGGGAAATCAGCAACGTCAAAAGTGACCCTCTCTGTTTTGAAATTCAGCTTGCTGCCAAATGTCACCGGCAACGTGACCTTCCCTTTCGGCTTGCTCCTTCCCGGGTTAATTCCTTGGAATGTACCGGTTTCTTCGAGCTCGTTGTCCGGGATCTGGAGTTTCTGGAGCACAGCGGAGGAGATCAGATTTAGGCCGGCCCCGCCGTCAACTAGCATCTTAGTGACTTTGAGGTTGCGGATTGTTGGCGGGACCAACAATGGCAGGCACCCGACCGCAGTTGTGTGATCAGGGTGGTCCTCAATGTCAAAGACGATAGGCATGCTGGACCACTTCAGAAGCTTGCGTGATTCGACAGGTGGCTCTGCCGCATTAACTTCCCGGAGCCACTGTTTGAGTTGGCGGTGGGAAGTATGCAGAGAAGCGCCACCGTCAACACACAAGACTTCTGTAGCCTTCTGAAACTCCTGCTCGCTGTTCTCAACATCATCCATGTCTTCGTCGTCGTCTTCGTCTTCGTCCTTGTCGCGGCCGCGGGGAGGTCTGTCTCCTTGCCGCTGCTTGGCCTTGCCGCGGCTTCCTCCCTGGCCAGCGCGCTTCTTGCCGGCTTCTCCACCGCCTCCTTGGGCTCTCTCCTTGTCGCGCCGCTTGTACTCAGCTTTTTGTTGCTGGACAAGTTGCTCGACCCTCTTGCAGTTCTGGAGATCGTGGCCCTTGGTGCGGTGAATCTTGCAGTACTGCTTGCCGGAGCCGTCCTGCTTGTCGGTGGCCGCCACAGCCTGGCAGTTGGTGCACGCGGCAACCTCCTTGCCGGAGCTGCCAACTTTGGCTTGCTTGGTGGGGCCGTCATCGCCGGACTGCTCAACGACTAGTACCTCTTTGCCGCTCTTCTTCCTGTTGCGCCTCCGGTTTTTCCTTGCCGGGGCGGCATCCTCGCTGTCAGATCCCCCTGCTCCAGCATCTTCTCTGGGGAGTTTCCTCCCTTCTTCAGCGCGTGCACACTTGTCGGCCAGGGCGTACAGCTCGCTGACGTCTCTGATCCTGCTCATCGCCATCTCCTCCCGCATCCTGCGATTACGCACGTTCTGATGGAACGCGCTGATAACCGCGACAAGGTGGATGTCTGGGATGTTGCGTTGCACGCGGCTGAATCTCTGGATATACTTGCGCAGGGGTTCTCCTTCCTTCTGGGCAAGCAGGTGGAGGTCACTCTCTTGGCCATGTGGTTTGTGGCCGCCCGTAAAGGCGCCGACAAACTGATGGCACAAATCCACCCAAGAGGATATGGAGTTGTCCGGCAAGTGCATGAGCCAGGATCTGACTTCGGGCTTGAGCACGAGCGGGAAGTAGTTGGCAAGGACCTTGTCGTCTCGCCCACCGGCAGCTTGCACCGCAATGGTGTAGATGCTGAGGAACTCAGATGGGTGCGACTTGCCGTCGTACTTCTCCGGTACGTCTGGCTTGAAATGCTTCTGGTCGGGCCACTGGACTTGCCGCAGCTCACGAGTAAATGCAGGACAACCTGCTGCGTACGGCAAGTTACCTGGCTCTCCGGGTGCATGCATGTCAACAGAGGGCCCAGCGCGCAGGTCTGATTGACGCTGCGCTTCTCTTCGGCGCTTGATGCGTGTTCGAGCGTCTTCTTGCTGTCTCTCATGAAGAACTTGGCGTTGATCGCGACGAGCTCGCGGATCTGACGACACGGTGGAGTAGCTGTCGAGGTGGATCCGGCGAGTCGGCGATCTTGGCCTTCGGGGCGGAGAGTGCACAGTGGTTGCACCCTCGGCGGTCTTGCCGCCTCCGGCTCGCGCCTGGCTGAGTTGCCGCGGCAGCGATGCGCTCGGCTGCCGTGGATTGTCACCGTTGGCAAAGCCGATGAGGCTCTGGATAGTGGCCCTCCAGTCATCGATCTTCTCTGGCGCTGGAGGGTAGTCTAGGAGCAGCTGGGCACGTGCCAACGCTTCCGCCGGAGTGGTGGGCGGCGGCAGCGAACGGTGCGAGGAGCGAGATATGCTCGGACTTCTAACTGCGTTAGAAGGAGCAACATCTCGTCCAAGCGACCGCGCCACGCTCGCGCCAGCATGTTGGCGTGCATGCTGGTCTTGAGCACTCCGGGATCCGCCAGCTTGATCTTGGCCCAGCAGACGTATGGTACCGTGGGTACCATGACGTTGCTGGTCCCGCGCCTCCTGGGACGGGCGCGGTGCGTGTACGGACGCTGAGGTCTTGGAGTGCGCGCGGTCATTGTGGGAGGCGACCGCGCCGCCGGCGTGCGGCGCAGCCTTGTCCTTGGACCCGGCAACACCATGAGTCCCCCCGTCGTCGCCCGCTCTTCCGCCGACGCCTACCCCACCAGCCGTTCGCTCTGGCGATGGTGGGATCGGCGCAGACGGAGCGGCTACCTCCGAAGCCTTCTTCTTTGGCGGCATGTTGATGAAGAGGATGAAGATTTGGCTCGTGCGAACGCCGGATCAGGTTCGCACAACCTCGACGCTCCCCCTACCTGGCGTGCCAAAGATGTTGGGGGTTGCTGATCCCACGTACACCTATGGGGATCGGTGGACCGAGCCCCTTTCGGTTCGGCAGGGGGCGGTGGATGCACAAAGAGCAGATCGAGGCGAACGCACGAGCGACGCGGTCGGTTTACCCAGGTTCGGGCCGCACGGATGCGTAAAACCCTACTCCTGCTTTGGTGGTTGTATTGAGTTCTTGCTCGGGAGCGATGAGTGCTACAGTACGCTCAAGCAGCTGGCGAGACCGAGCGTGAGAATGGCCGTCCGCCCTCTCTCTGTTGCGCATGGGCCTCCTTTTATATGTCTAAGGGGTCACCGACAGGTGGCAACAGAGGTGGGGGTAAAAATGTAAAAGAGGTGGTAGTTGGCGCCACCGCTTGCTATAGTTGTATCATACCTAACCCTGACGGCAGGGGACAAAGGCATTAAATGCCTGTCTGTGTCGCCTAGACGGGGCGGAAAGGGACCGTCAGGGGCGCCACCGTTTGCCACGATGGCTCCTTGTCAGCGCCTGCTTGCCATCGCATGCCCCTGGCTGCACAGCCTCCCGCCATGTATGCCAGGAATGGTCCCAGGGCGACACGTTGGTGGGTGAGCTGGAGCACGGGCTGCGGAGTAGTAGCTGGCCGCGGCAAGCGCCTTGCCGCAGATGTTGCCTTGTCGCGTCCGGGAGCTTGTCGCTCACCGGGTCTTGTCGGGACGCGCAGTGCGCCACAGCGAGCTTCTTGAGATGCTTTGGTTGGTCTTCCCGGCAAGCTCCTCTTGCCGGGGTCTTGTCTCCTTGCCGGCAAGCTCCTCTTGCCGGGGCCTCATCTCCTTCCCGGCAAGCTCCTCTTGCCGGGGCCTCATCTCCTTCCCGGCAAGCCCCTCTTGCCGGGGCCTTGTCTTGCTCTTGGATACTTTGTTCTTGAATGGTCCCAAAGGAACCACGGAGGGTCTTGGCGGTCGCCCGGCAAGCCTTGCCGCGGGTCGCTGCGACTGCCCGTGCACAAGTTCGGGATACTAAGGTACCCCTACTTTAGTACACCGACAGATTGGCTCCGCAAGACAGCAAGGGAGTTGACCACAGCAGGATGCACAGATGCGAAAAAGGTGAAGTTTGCCGCACATCAGCTTGAAGGACCCACAGCATCATGGTGGGAGAATTTCACAGCCACTTTCCCTGTCGACACTATCACGTGGGACCATTTTCAGCAGGCTTTCCGTACTGCCCATGTTTCAGCAGGAGCTATGGCCATGAAGAAGCGAGAGTTTTGCAACTTGCGTCAAGGAGGACGGACAGTTGGCCAGTATGTGGAGGACTTTAGTAAGTTAGCACGTTATGCCCCAGATGACGTAGCTACGGATGCAGCTAAGCAGGAAAAGTTTTTGGAAGGACTGAATGATGAGTTGAGCATGCAGTTGATGGTAGCAACTTTCAACAACTACCAGGAGTTGGTAGATCGTGCTCTCATGATTGGAGGGAAGCAGCAGCTGATTGAGAATCGCAAGAGAAAGTATGGACAAGGGAAGTACAATTCAGGAGCTCAGCAAAAGCCACGTTTTACCCCTAGACCGGGAGGACATTTTCAGCATACCCATGGAGGAGGTAGCTCGCACAATCATAATGGCACCAAGAATGGTAATGGGAATGGAGGAAGCAATGGCCAGAACCGCACCAACCCATCGACCCCATCCAAGAGAGACCTGAGCCAAGTCACTTGCTTTAAGTGCTAGAAGACCGGACATTATGCCAATGAATGTCCTGAATCCTAGAATGGAAATGGCAATGGAAGCTCTGGGAAGAAGCCGAACCCTTTCAACAGGGGACAGGTGAACCACGTTAACGTGGAGGAGGTTGAAGAGCAGCCGGATGTAGTAATCGGTAAGTTTTTGGTTAAGTCATTTACTGCACTCGTTCTTTTTGATACTGGTGCATCGCATTCATACATATCAAGGGGATTTGTGGATAAGTATAACCTGCCCACGAAAGTTCTTAGAACACCTATGTTAGTAAGCTCACCAGGAGCGGAGTATATGGCTAGCCAAGGATGTTTTCAAGTGCCATTGAGTATAGGTAGGCATGTGTTTCCCTCGGATTTAATCATTTTGGAATCACAAGGATTGGATGTAATTCTGGGTATGGATTGGCTGTTGATGTATGGAGGAAATATCGATTGCGCCAGTAAGTCGATCTTGCTTACCACCCCAGAAGGGAGAAGGATCAAGTATGTATCCCGGCATGTGCCGAATAGGACTCAAGTAAATTGTTTAACATGAGTTGTGCAGGAGGAAGTACCAGTGGTGAAGGATTTCCCTAATGTATTTCCAGAAGAATTGCCAGGCATGCCACCGGATAGATATATTGAGTTTTTGATTGAGCTTTTGCCAGGCACAGGGCCAATATCTAAGACACCATATAGGATGCCCGCAAAGGATTTGGTGGAGATTAAGAAGCAGATTAAGGAGTTACTGGATAAAGGATATATTCGCCCAAGTTCTTCACCTTGGGGATCGCCAGTACTTCTAGTGGAGAAGAAGGATGGATCGTTAAGGATGGTTGTTGATTATCGAGGATTGAATGAAGTAACCATCAAGAACAAGTACCCACTACCGATGATCAATGATCTGTTTGGTCGATTGCAAGGAGCTAAGGTATTTTCCAAGATCGATCTGCGATCAGGATACCAGCAGTTGAAGATTCGAGACCATGATATACCTAAGACGGCTTTTACCACCAGGTATGGGCTGTACAAGTATACCATTATGTCA
Organism: Triticum monococcum; assembly: GCA_034509565.1. Lineage (NCBI taxonomy): Eukaryota > Viridiplantae > Streptophyta > Magnoliopsida > Poales > Poaceae > Triticum > Triticum monococcum. Next base: position 85,245,752 of record CM067845.1, on the reverse strand, counting down.
TTTGGTCTGACTAACGCACCTGCATATTTTATGAACATGATGAACAAAGTGTTTATGGAGTTTTTGGATAAGTTCGTCATATTGTTCATTGATGATATTCTGGTTTACTTGAAGAATGAAGAGGAGCATAAGGAGCATTTGCGTTTGGTACTTGGAAAGCTTAGAGAACATCAATTATATGCCAAGTTTAGCAAATGTGAGTTTTGGCTGAAGGAAGTTGGATTCCTTGGACATGTTATATCTGGAGAAGGTATAGCAGTAGATCCCACTAAGGTTGACACTGTGACAAATTGGGAAGCCCCAACAACAGTTGGAGAGATCCGGAGTTTTCTTGGACTCGCAGGATACTACCAGAGGTTTATTGAAAATTTCTCAAAGATTGCGAAGCCTATGACGGAGTTGTTGAAAAAGGATACCAAGTTCATATGGACTGAGGAATATGAGGCCAGTTTCCAGGAGTTGAAGAAACGTTTGGTTACATCACCTGTGTTGATTTTGCTAGATCAGACCAAGGATTATGAGGTGTATTGCGACGCTTCACGTCAAGGACTTGGAGCAGTGCTTATGCAGGAAGGAAGAGTTGTTTCATATGCCTCACAACAGCTTAAGCCTCATGAGTTAAATTATGCTATGCATGATTTGGAGTTAGCAGCCGTAGTGCATGCATTGAAAACCTGGAGACACTTTCTCATTGGAAACCATTGTGAGGTGTACACGGACCACAAGAGTTTGAAATATATTTTCACGCAGAAGGAGTTGAACCTCAAACAAAGGAGATGGTTGGAGCTCGTTAAGGATTATGATATGAGATTGCATTATCATCCCGGAAAGGCTAACGTAGTAGCTGACGCGTTGAGCCGTAAGAGCCATGTCAACACCCTAATGAAGGGAGATTTACCAAGGGAGTTAGCCGAAAATCTTCGTGACCTATGTTTGGAGATAGTCCCGAGAGGCTATGTAGCAGCATTGGAGATTCAGTCTACTTTGATGGATAAGATCAGAGAAGCCCAGAAGACTGACAAGGAGATTGCCTCTATAAAAGAGAAAATGAGCAAAGGAAAAGCTAAGGGATTTCGTGAAGATGAGCACGATACCTTATGGTTTGAAGACCGTGTTTATGTGCCAAATGATTCGGAGATTAGGAAGTTAGTTCTACAAGAGGCCCATGATTCACCATATTCGATACACCCAGGAAATACCAAGATGTATTTGGATTTGAAGGATACTTTCTGGTGGACCGGAATGAAGAAGGATATTGCGGAATATGTAGCAGTTTGTGATGTATGTCAGAGAGTAAAGGCAAAGCATCAGAAGTGAGCAGGATTGCTACAGCCATTGCCAATACCCGAATGGAAGTGGGATAAGTTAGGCATGGATTTTATTACAGGTTTACCCAAAACTCGTTCAGGCTATGACTCAATATGGGTTGTAGTCGATCGTTTGACAAAGGTAGCTCATTTCATTCCAGTGAAGACTACCTATACCAGTGCAAAGTTGGTAAAGATATACATGACCAGAATCGTATGTCTGCATGGAGTTCCAAGGAGCATTGTATCAGATAGAGGAACCCAATTTACCTCAAAGTTCTGGAATCAGTTGCATGAAACTTTGGGTACTAGACTGGAGTTTAGTACAGCTTTCCATCCGCAGACAGATGGATAGACCGAGAGAGTCAATCAGATTTTGGAAGATATGCTGAGAGCTTGTGTGTTAGATTACGGATCTAGTTGGGACGAGAATTTGCCGTATGCAGAGTTCTCTTACAACAACAACTATCAATCCAGTTTGAAGATGGCCCCTTTCGAAGCCTTGTACGGAAGGAGGTGAAGGACCCCATTGTCGTGGGATGAAGTTGGAGACCGCCAGTTGTTTGGACCTGATCTGATTAAGGAGTCTGAACAGAAAGTAAAATTGATTCACGATAGGCTCAAGGTAGCTCAGTCCAGGCAGAAGAGTTATGCAGATTCTAAACGCAAGGAGACAATTTACGGAGTCGGAGACCGAGTTTATCTCCGAGTATCACCACTTCAAGGAGTTAAGCGCTTTGGAGTTAAGGGAAAGTTAGCGCCACGTTTTGTAGGCCCATACAAAGTTTTGGAGCGTATGGGAGAAGTAGCCTACAAGTTGGAATTGCCTGAAGGATTGTTAGGAGTTCACAACGTGTTCCACATTTCCCAGTTGAAGAAGTGCCACGCAGAGATGGCTGATATACCGCTGAGAGACACAGTGCCGCTGGAAGCAATTCAGTTGGACAGTGATTTGACCTATGAAGAGAAACCAGTCAAAATTCTTGAGTATGCCAGCCAAGTCACCCGCAGCAAGGTTATCAAGTTTTGCAAAGTTCAGTGGAGCCACCACACGGAGGATGAAGCCACGTGGGAGCGAGGGGAAGAATTGCTGAAGGACCACCCTCACCTATTTTCTAGCCAACCCGAATCTCGAGGGCGAGATTCATCTTAAGGGGGTAGGTTTGTAACATCCCAAATTTTCAATTTGGAATGTTATACACTAGATCATCATTGCATATCATATTTTATTGCATTTTGGTTGATCCTAGAAATTCTACTCAACTCAAGGACCCTCGGAGAGAGTTGGGGATTTCGTTATTTTCATATTTGAGTTTTCTCAAATTTTGAAAATAGGATCATTTGATTTAATTTATTTTATCTTCAATTATTTCTATTATCAAAATATGAGAGAGGGAATAAAATGACTTTCCCAAAAATAAAGAAATATTGAGGATTTAATAAAAAATCAAATAAGATTTTATTTTGATTTTATTTGCTATTTTATTTGAATTTAGGAAAAATGTGCATTTTTCAAAATTGCATCTAGGCCCCATATAAATGTTCATCTTGTGCGGCTTGATTTTAGAAGCCGGGGAAAATTTATTTCGGGATTTTTGGAGTTAGTTTAGTATTCCTTTTGTTTTTTTCTGAGCGTAATTATTTTAAAAAAAATCCGAACCAACTTTGGGCCGTAACCGGCCAGGACTCCGCGTGGCCGGGCCTTTAAATAGTGCCGCCCGAGGCCCGAGCCAGCCCAAGCTGCCCGCCCCCAAACCCTAACCCTAGCGCGCCGCCGCCGCCTGCGCCGCCGCCGCCGCCGGAGGTAGATCTCGCCGCCGGTTTTTTGTAGAAAACCGATCGGTTTTCCGTCGGTTTGTTTGTTTTTTTAGTTTCGTTTTTTTAAATAGATCGGTTTTCTGGTTTATTTAATTAGCGAGCGTTCGCTCGCTCGTTTGTTTTAACGAACGCGTTCATCGTTTAGGTCCAGATAACGAACGTTCGTTCGTTAATCTGTTCGTCGTTTTTCTTTTTCGTGGATTTAATCCGCGATTTTTCTGATCGCGATTCCTGATCCGTTTTTCGTTCTAGTCTAACTTTTCGCTCGTTTATCGGAATCAGGCGATTCAAGCGCCTAGAGTTTCGTCTCGAAACCCTCTTTCCGTTTATCCAACTCAAACAAGTTTTTGCCACTGTAAAAATTGCCCTAGATCCAGAATAGTAAACGAAGCTTGTTTCTTTTGCCGTTTGTCTTTCGTTGCTTCGTTCGATTTGATTCTTTCTGCCAACCGGAGTTCTTAAGTTGAACTTTCTGGTTATATCTCTTATTTGAGTTTTACCTGTGCATTAGTTGAGTACTTACTGTATGCTTGTTTGTTTGCGATAGAGTACCCGGAGTGCGCCGCTTGCTACTTCGAATCGCTAGGTTTTGCGGATCATCAGCAAGGCGAGTAACACTTTGATCATACCTCCTACTACCTAGTTGTTATTGCATTAGAACAATCCTCACACATTGCATGATTAGGATCTAATTAAATTGTGGGTTTGGGAAGTAGTTGAGGTAGTACCTATTACCTGTTTACTATCAAACCTTTGGGAGTTACTTCTACGTTTGCTTATTATGCCATGCTATGCTAGTAGACGTGGATTGGGTGAGTGTATCCATGACAGATGTGAGATTGTTAAATTAATGGTTTATCTAAGGTGGCAACTTAAATACACATCTGGGTGGATTGAGGCACCTGGGTATTCCAGCGATTGCCTGTTTTATTTTGGACCGCCACCCAGGCTCAAAGGGATCATGAGATTATTCATGCTAGAAATTCCGTGTGCAGCCACAAGCTACTATGGGCTCTAGCATAGTTGACTAAGTTGTGCGAACTCTTACAGTGGTAGACTAGCAGATGTAGAGGAAAGTAGGTGTAGCGTTCTACCCGATCGTAAGGTGCTAGCGCTTCCGAAAGACTCTGTCTCGGTCATCCATTTCTCAAATACCTTGTAGTGTGAGAATCCCAACGGAGGAGATCGAGTCTTGTGGGGAAAAGTGCGCAAACCTATGCAGAGTGTATAAACTAATCATGGTTAGCTGTGTCCCCGGTTATGGACATCTTGAGTATCTAGTACCTGGATTATCATGTGAATCTCATCTTGTTACTCTAAAATTAATTTGTTGGGTTTTGTTTAATGATGATGCTTAATTGGGATTGAGAATGGTGTCAACCATTCTCAATGTTTCACAACCACCATGATAGTTAAATAAAATTTATTCCTTTGCAGTAGGGAAAAATTGGCTTTATGCAAAACTATAACCATAGAGCTTTCCACCAGCCGAATATGCATATAGTATAGCCCATTTCATTCCATTACTCTCTATGTGTTACATTGCCAGCATATTCCATGTGCTCACCCATTTCGGGCTGCAACATTAATGTTGCAGACTTTTCAGACGACGATTAAGGTGACTTTAGGTCGTGGTTCTATACTCAGTGATGCCGTTGGAGTTGATGGACTCACTTATCTTCCAAGCCTTCTGCTGTTATCGTTATTAGATGGCCTTAAGCCATATTTATTGCAATAAGTTCTCATTTTGAGACACTCGATGTAATAAGTGTGTGATTGCTACTCTGTTATAAATCCTTCAAGTACTGTGTGGTGTCAGCATTACTGATCCAGGGATGACACCTGAGCACAGAGATTGGACTGTTTGAGGTCTGGTCGCTACAGATTTCAGCAACCTACACAGCTTTCTTTCCTGACCATCTATCACAAAGCCATCTGGCTATTGCATGTAGATTTCCTCGTTTAGCTCTCCATTTAGAAAAGCTGTCTTAACATCCATCTGGTGGACGAGAAGACCATGCGAGACCGCCGACGAGAGTAATACTCAAATGGTGGTCAGTCTAGCCACAGGTGAATAAGTGTCGAAAAAATCTTCCTCTTCTTTCTGGTCATAGCCCTTGGCCACAAGCCTAGCCTTGTATATTTCAATCGTACCATCGGGCCTAAGCTTCTTTTTGGACACCCACTTACATCCTAATGGTTTGCAACCATAGGGATGCTCAGTGATCTCCCATGTCCCATTAGCCATGATGGAATCCATCTCGCTACGGACCGCATCCTTCCAGTAGTCAGCTTTTGGAGAGGCATACACTTCTGAAATAGAAGTGGGAGTATCATCCACGAGGTACACGATGAAATCATCACCAAAGGTCTTTGTAGTCCTTTGTCTCTTGCCCCTCGCTACCTCTTGAGCACTTGCGTTGGTTTTCCCTTGAAGAGGAAAGGGTGGTGCGGCAAAGTAGCGTAAGTATTTCCCTCAGTTTTTGAGAACCAAGGTATCAATCCAGTAGGAGGCTACGCGCGAGTCCCTCGCACCTACACAAAACAAATAAATCCTCGCAGCCAACACGATAAGGGGTTGTCAATCCCTACACGGTCACTTACGAGAGTGAGATCTGATAGATATGCTAAGATAATATTTTTGGTATTTTTATGATAAAGATGCAAAGTAAAATAAAAGGCAATGAAAATAACTAAGTATTGGAAGATTAATATCATGAAGATAGACCCGAGGGCCATAGGTTTCAGGGCTGGAAAAAGTGGTAGGCGTAAGCGAGGCGGTTGGCCTTCGACTAGTGCCTAGGTGGTGCTTAAGCGCCCTAGGCGCAACCTAGGAGCTTATATTTTTTTACTATCAGGGTGTATATGTGGTTATTACATGTGTACTTTATTAATTCAGGGCATATAAGTATGTTAACTACCAGCTACTACGATTGGAATGTGGCCCTTTTGGCATATCAGTGCAGTATGGCATGATTTCTCGCTTGGGTAGACAAATTCTTACTTGCTCTGCCTAGGCTTCTGCTTATGCCCTAGGCGAGGCGTTTGACCATTTCCTAGTGCCTGGGCATGCCTAAGCGCCTCCTAGGCACTGCCTTTTCCAACATAGGGTTTCACTAGTGGCTTCTCTCAAGAGCATAAGTATTTTACAGTGGGTGAACAAATTACTGTTGAGCATTTGACAGAATTGAGCATAGTTATGAGAATGTCTAGGTATGATCATGTATATAGGCATCACGTCCGAGACAAGTAGACCAACTCCTGCCTGCATCTACTACTATTACTCCACACATCGACCGCTATCCAGCATGCATCTAGAGTATTAAGTTCATAAGAACAGAGTAACGCCTTAATAAAGATAACATGATGTAGAGGGATAAACTCATGCAATATGATGAAAAACCCATCTTGTTATCCTCGATGGCAACAATACAATACTTTCCTTGCTACCCCTACTGTCACTGGGAAAGGACACCACAAGATTGAACCCAAAGCTAAGCACTTCTCCCATTGCAAGAAAGATCAATCTAGTAGGCCAAACCAAACTGATAATTCGAAGAGACTTGCAAAGATAACCAATCATACATAAAAGAATTAAGAGAAGATTCAAATATTGTTCATAGATAAACTTGATCATAAACCCACAATTCATCGGTCTCAACAAACACACCGCAAAATAAGATTACATCAAATAGATCTCCACAAGAGAGGGGGAGAACTTTGTATTGAGATTCAAAAAGAGAGAAGAAGCCATATAGCTAATAACTATGGACCCGAAGGTCTGAGGTAAACTACTCACACTTCATCGGAGAGGCTATGGTGTTGATGTAGAAGCCCTCCATGATCGATGCCCCCTCCGGCGGAGCTCCGGAATAGGCCCCAAGATGGGATCTCGTGGATAGAGAAAGTTACGGCGATGGAATTAGGGTTTTGGCTCCATATCTGATCGTTTGGGGGCACGTAGGTATATATGGGAGGAAGAAGTACGTCGGTGGAGCAACAGGGGGCCCACGAGGGTGGAGGGCGCGCCTTGGGGGGGGGGGTAGGGGCGCCCCTACCTCGTGGCCTCCCTGTTGGTTGCTTGACGTAGGGTCCAAGTCTCCTGGGTCTTGTTCGTTCCAAAAATCACGTTCCCGAAGGTTTTATTCCGTTTGGACTCCATTTGATATTCCTTTTCTTCGAAACCCTAAAATAGGCAAAAACAAAAATTCTGGGCTGGGCCTCCGGTTAATAGGTTAGTCCCAAAAATAATATAAAAGTGGATAATAAAGCCGAATAATGTCCAAAACAGTAAATAATATAGCATGGAGCAATCAAAAATTATAGATACGTCGGAGATGTATCAAGCATCCCCAAGCTTAATTCCTGCTCGTCCTCGAGTAGGTAAATGAAAAAACAGAATTTTTGATGTGGAATGCTACTTGGCATAATTTCAATGTAATTCTTCTTAATTGTGGTATCCCAGAACTCCGATTAAGAAAAAAATGTAACCGCCTGCAGTATACAAAATAAACTTTGTAGTCAGATCCGAAAGATTCAAGACAAAAGTTTAATATTGACATAAAAATAATAATACTTCAAGCATACTAACTAAGAAATTATGTCTTCTCAAAATAACATGGCCAAAGAAAGTTATCCCTACAAAATCATATAGTCTGGCTATGCTCTATCTTCACCACACAAAGTATTTAAGTCATGCACAACCTCGATGACAAGCCAAGCAATTGTTTCATACTTTTGACATTCTCAAAACTTTTTGAATCTTCACGCAATACATGAGCGTGAGCTATGGACATAGCACTTTAGGTGGAATAGGGTGGTGGTTGTGGAGAATACAAAAAGGGAGAAGATAGTCTCACATCGACTTGGCGTATCAACGGGTTATGGAGATGCCCATCAATAGATATCAATGTGAGTGAGTAGGGATTGCCATGCAACTGATGCACTAGAGCTATCAGTATCTGAAAGCTAAAAAAGAAACTAAGTGGGTGTGCATCCAACTTGCTTGCTCACAAAGACCTAGGGCATTTTGAGGAAGCCCATCATTGGAATATGCAAGCCAAGTTCTATAATGAAAAATTCCCACTAGTATAAGAAAGTGATAACATAGGAGACTCTCTATCATGAAGATCATGGTGCTACTTTGAAGCACAAGTGTGGTAAAAGGATAGTAGCATTGTCCCTTCTCTCTTTTACTCTCATATTTTTTTATTTGGGCCTTCTCTCTTTTTTTATGGCCTCTTTTTTTTCCGTCCGGAGTCTCATCCCGACTTGTGGGGGAATCATAGTCTCCATCATCCTTTCCTCACTTGGGACAATGCTCTAATAAGGATGATCATCACACTTTTATTTTCTTACAACTCAAGAATTACAACTCGATACTTAGAACAAGATATGACTCTATATGAATGCCTCTGGCGGTGTACCGGGATATGCAATGACTCATGAGTGACATGTATGAAAGAATTATGAACGGTGGCTTTGCCACAAATACAATGTCAACTACATGATCATGCAAAGAAATATGACAATGATGGAGCGTGTCATAGTAAACGAAACGGTGGAAAGTTGCATGGCAATATATCTCGGAATGGATATGGAAATGCCATGATATGTAGGTATGGTGGCTGTTTTGAGGAAGGTATATGGTGGGTGTATGATACTGGCGAAAGGTGCACGATATTAGAGAAGCTAGCAATGGTTGAAGGGTGAGAGTGCGTATAATCCATGGACTCAACATTAGTCATAAAGAAATCATATACTTATTGCAAAAATCTACAAGTTATCAAAGAAAAGTATTACACGCATGCTCCTAGGGGGATAGATTGGTAGGAAAAGACCATCGCTCGTCCCCGACTGCCACTCATAAGGAAGACAATCAATAAATAAATCATGCTCCGACTTCATCACATAACGGTTCACCATATGTGCATGTTACGGGAATCACAAACATTAACACAAGTATTTATCAAATTCACAACTACTCAACTAGCATGACTCTAATATCACCATCTCCATATCTCAAAACAATTATCAAGTATCAAACTTCTCATAGTATTCAACACACTCATAAGAGAATTTTATTATTAATCTTGTATACCTAGCATATAGGATTATTTAAGAAAATTACCATTCTATTTAAGACTCTCAAAATAATCTAAGTGAAGCATGAGAGATCAATAGTTTCCATAAAACAAATCCACCACCGTGCTCTAAAAGATATAAGTGAAGCACTAGAGCAAAACTATATAACTCAAAAGATATAAGTGAAGCACATAGATTATTATAATAATTTCAGAATCATGTGTGTATCTCTCAAAAGGTGTGTACAGCAAGGATGATTGTGGTAAACTAGAAAATAAAGACTCAAATCATACAAGACGCTCCAAGCAAAATACATATCATGTGGTGAATAAAAATATAGCTCCAAGTAAAGTTACCGATAGAAGTAGATGAAAGAGGGGATGACTTCCGGGGCATCCCCAAGCTTTGGATTTTAGGTGTCCTTAGATTATCTTGGGGGTTCCATGGGAATCCCCAAGCTTAGGCTCTTGCCACTCCTTTTTCCATAATCCATCAAATCTTTACCCAAAACATGAAAACTTCACAACACAAAACTTAAAGTAGAAAATATCGTGAGCTCCGTTAGCGAAAGAAAACAAAAGGCCACTTCAAGGTACTGTAATGAACTCATTATTTATTTATATTGGTGTTAAACCTACTGTATTCCAACTTCTATATGGTTTATAAACTATTTTACTAGCCATAGATTCATCAAAATAAGCAAGCAACACACGAAAAACAGAATCTGTTAAAAACAGAACAGTCTGTAGTAATCTGTAGCTAGCGCAAGATCTGGAACCCCAAAAATTCTAAACTAAATTGATGTACGTGAGGAATATATCTATTAATAATCTGCAAAAAGAATTAACTAAATATCACTTTGGAAATAAAAATGGAAGCAGTTCTCGTGAGCGCTAAAGTTTCTGTTTTTTACAGCAAGATTAACAAGACTTTCCCCAAGTCTTCCCAACGGTTCTACTTGGCACAAACACTAATTAAACAGAAAAAACACAACCAAAACATAGGATAGATAAATTATTTATTACTAAACAGGAACAAAAAACAAGGAATAAAAATAAAATTTGGTTGCCTCCCAACAAGCGCTATAGTTTAACGCCCCTAGCTAGGCATAAAAACAAGGATAGATCTAGGTATTGCCATTTTTGGTAGGAAATACATAAGTGGCTCTCATAATAGATTCATAAGGTAATTTAATTTTCTTTCTAGGAAAGTGTTCCATGCCTTTCCTTAACGGAAATTGTAATATAATATTTTCTTCCTTCATATCAATAATTGCACCAATTGTTCTAAGGAAAGGTCTACCAAGAATAATAGGACTTGAAGGATTGCAGTCTATATCAAGAACGATAAAATCTACGGGCACATAATTCCTATTTGCAACAATAAGAACATCATTAATTCTTCCCATAGGTTTCTTAATAGTGGAATCCGCAAGGTGCAGGTTTAAAGAGCAATCATCAAAATCATGGAAACCTAACAAATCACACAAAGTCTTTGGAACCGTGGAAACACTAGCACCCAAATCACACAAAGAATAGCATTCATGATCTTTAATTTTAATTTTAATAGTTGGTTCCCACTCATCATAAAGTTTTCTAGGGATAGAAACTTCCAACTCAAGTTTTTCTTCATAAGATTGCATCAAAGCATCAACGATATGTTTGGTAAAAGCTTTATTTTGACTATAAGCATGAGAAGAATTTAGCATGGATTGCAACAAGGAAATACAATCTATAAAAGAGAAATTGTCATAATTTAATCCCTTGGAATCCAAAATAGTAGGTTCATTAGTATCTAGAGTTTTGATCTCTTCAATCCCACTTTTATCAATTTTAGCATCAAGATCTAAAAACTCCGAATTTTTGGAATGCCTTCTAGGTAAAGGTGGATCATATTCAGTCCCATAATTATCAAGATTCATATTGCAAACCAAAGATTTAATAGGGGACACATCAATAACTTTTAGATCTTCATCTTTATTATCATGGAAACTAGAAGAACACGCTCTAATAAAGGAATCTTTCTTAGCACGCATCCTAGCGGTTCTTTCTTTGCACTCATCAATGGAAATTATCATGCCTTTGAGAGACTCATTGATACCATGCTTAGGTGGAATATATCTAAATTTCAAAGAATCAACATCAAGAGAAATTCTATCAACGTTCCTAGCCAACTCATCAATCTTAAGCAAATTTTCTCCAATCAAAGCATTGAAATTCTTTTGCGAAGTAATAAATTCTTTAATATTAGATTCAAAATAAGAGGGCATTTTATTATAATTTCCATAAGAATTGTTGTAGGATTACCATAATTATTAGAGGAATTACTAGGATAAGGCCTAGGATTAAAATTTCCTCTATACACGTTGTTACCAAAATTGTTCCTACCAACAAAATTCACATCCAAAGATTCATTATTATTCTCAATCAAAGTAGACAAAGGAATATCAATAGGATCAGAAGAAACACTTTTATTACCAAATAATTTCATAAGTTCATCCATCTTTCCACTCAAAACATTAATTTCTTCTATCACATGCACTTTTTATTAGTAGATCTTTCAGTGTGCCATTGAGAATAATTAACCATAATATTATCTAGGAGTTTAGTAGCTTCTCCTAAAGTTATTTCCATAAAAGTGCCTTCCGCGGCCGAACCTAAAAGATTTCTAGAAGCAAAATTCAATCTGGCATAATTTTTTGGTATAATCATCCACAAATTCAAACCATGTGTTCGGCCATTACGTATCATTAATTTCATCCTCTCCCAAGCTTGTGCAACATGTTCATGACCAAGTTGCTTAAAATTCATAATATCATTTCTAAGAGAGATGATCTTAGCGGGAGGAAAATACTTAGAGATAAAAGCATCTTTGCACTTATTCCATGAATCAATACTATTTTTAGGCAAAGACGAAAACCAAGCTTTAGCACGATCTCTAAGCGAAAAAGGAAATAGCTTCAATTTAACAATATCATTGTCCACATATTTCTTCTTTTGCATATCACACGAATCAATGAAGCTATTTAGATGGGTAGCGGCATCTTCACTAGGAAGGCCGAAAAACAGATCTTTCATGACAAGATTTAGTAAGGCAGCATTAATTTCACAAGATTCATCATCGGTAAGAGGAGCAATCGGAGTGCTAATAAAATCATTGTTGTTGGTATTGGTAAAGTTACACAATTTAGTGTTATCTTGAGCCATCGTGACAAGCAAGCAATCCAACACACAAGCACACAAGGAATGAGCAAAAAGAGGCAAATAGAGAAAGAGAGGGAGGATAGAGAGAGAGGGCGAATAAAATGGCAAGGGTGAAGTGAGGGAGAGGAAAACGAGAGGCAAATGAAAAATAATGTAATGCAGGAGATAAGGGTTTGTGATGGGTACTTGGTATGTTTGACTTTTGTGTAGACCTCCCCGGCAACGGCGCCAAAAATCCTTCTTGCTACCTCTTGAGCACTTGTGTCGGTTTTCCCTTGAAGAGGAAAGGGTGGTGCAGCAAAGTAGTGTAAGTATTTCCCCCAGTTTTGAGAACCAAGGTATCAATCCAGTAGGAGGCTACGCGTGAGTCCCTCGCACCTACACAAAACAAATAAATCCTCGCAACCAACACGATAAGGGGTTGTCAATCCCTACACGGTCACTTACGAGAGAAGATTACATCGAATAGATCTCCACAAGAGAGGGGGAGAACATTGTATTGATACCCAAAAATAGAGAAGAAGCCATCTAGCCAATAACTATGGACCCGTAGGTCTGAGGTAAACTACTCATACTTCATCGGAGGGGCTATGGTGATGAAGTAGAAGCCCTCCGTGATCGATGCCCCCTTTGGCCAAGCTCCAGAACAGGGCCCAAGATGGGATCTCGTGGATACAGGAAGTTACGGCGGTGGAATTAGGGTTTTGGCTCCGTATCTGATCGTTTGGGGGTACTTAGGTATATCTAAGAGGAAGAAGTACATCGGTGGAGCAACAGTGGGCCCACGAGGGTGGAGGGCGCGCCTGGGGGGGGGGGGGGGGTAGGCGCCCCCCTTACCTCGTGGCCTCCCTGTTGGTTGCTTGACTGTAGGGTCCAAGTCTCCTGGGTCTTGTTCGTTCCAAAAATCATGTTCCCGAAGGTTTTATTCCATTTGGACTCCGTTTGATATTCCTTTTCTTTGAAACACTAAAATAGGCAAAAAACCAGCAATTCTGGGCTGGGCCTCCGGTTAATAGGTTAGTCCCAAAAATAATATAAAAGTGGATAATAAAGCCCAATAATGTCCAAAACAGTAGATAATATAGCATGGAGCAATCAAAAATTATAAATACGTTGGAGACGTATCACCCCTACCAAGGGTTTCCTCGTCATCCTCCTCAGGATTTTCATCATGTGTTTGTTCATAATAATCCATAGGAATGGCAGGCTCAGGAGTCTCCTCAGATTCCTGTCTAGAAGTGCTTTGCATATCTCTCATAGGAAAAATATCCTCAAAGAATGTAGCATCCTTAGACTCCATAATTTTACCAACCTTCTGGTCAAGTACCTCAGATTTCACTACTAGAAATCTATAGCCAACGTTGTTCATCGCGTAGTCCAAATTAACACAGTCCACAGTCTTGGGTCCAAGCTTACGCTTTTTGGGGATCGACACATTGATTTTCACCAAACAGCCCCAAGTACGCAAGTACGAAAGTGTTGTCCTTCTCTTTGCCCATTTCTCAAAGAGAGTGATCTCATTATCCTTTGTCGAAACTTTATTCAGGACATGAGATGCTGTCAATATAGCCTCCCCCACCACGCCTTGGATAAACCCGATGTATCTAACATGGCGTTAACCAAATCAGTTAGAGTACGGTTTTTCCACTCGGCAACCCCATTTGACTGAGGTGAATAGGGAGTCGTCCTCTCATGAATAATTCCGTGTTCTGCACAGAAATAATCAAACTCATTAGAGAAATACTCTCCACCACGATCTGACTGAACTCGTTTTATTTTCTTTTCAAGTTGATTCTCAACTTCCGCCTTATAGATTTTAAAGTAGTGTAGAGCCTCATCTGTAGTGTTTAAAAGATATACACATCAATATCTTGTAGAATCATCTATCAGTGTCATGAAGTATCTTTTTCCACCTTTAGTCAATACACCATTCATCTCACAAAGATCAGAATGTATGAGTTCTAACAGCGCCAAATGTCTCTCCTCCGCAGCCTTATGGGGCTTGCGAGGTTGCTTTGCTTGCACACACGAATGGCACTTAGAACCTTTGGCTAAAGTGAAACTTGGGATTAAATTCAATTTTGCTAACCGAATCATACTACCAAAACCAATGTGACAAAGACGTGAATGCCAAACTTTTGTTTCATTAACACTCGAATGAATATTGTTCATGGCTTTATTACAAAAATCAGCGAGGGAAAAGCGGAACAGACATTAAGCAATTGTTTGATTAATTTAATCCAATAATAAATCATGAACATGACATAGGCAGTGCTAATGACATACTAAATTTTTATGATGTACGCACGTACTAGGCTGATACTAGAAACATCTATGCAAACCACTAGTACTGCACACATGAAAGCAAACATAAGCGGTGTAAATGTGTTATACCCTCCAGTAGGCCAGTCGGCCGTAGCAGCAGCAGAGGCGTCGGCCTCATCTGCAATCCTCTTGTCCGCAGCAGCCTTCTTGGTAGCCGCACGATTGGAGTCCGTGCTCATGGTGAAGACGAAGGTGACGCAGAAGTAGTCAACATAGATGAAGTAGTTGAACCAAGGGGAGCAGTCGCGTAGGAGACGCTCCCCAAAAACCTAACCGCCTCTCTCCCGTACATGATCTGGAGAAGCGGGGTTTCGGAGGCCTGCTCTCTCATCATCCATGTACGCGGTAGATGGGATGGGATCACCGAGGGCAGCAGCAGTGAAAGGAATGACCAGGGAGCAGTGGAGGTGTGAAGCACATGGAGCTGAGCTGCGATGCCTCATATATATAGCTAGTCGGGTAGGAGAACGGTCCAACAATAAAACCATTTAATTACAGACGTTTCATCTCCATAAAACGCGTTTAATTACAGACGTTTCCATCTCCACAATAAAAACATATTTATTATGGATGTTTTCATTTCTGCAATGAATATGACGTCTCACATTCATTTTGTGTCTGTAATGGACTCTCCAACTTTGACCGGAAAAACATTGCATTGGCTCGGCTCATTCCCGCAACCCGCGGCGCGCGCGCGCGTCATGACGAGGCGGGTGGCGGAGGAGGAGCGCACGTGTGTAACACCTCTTCTTCCTTCACACCAACTCATACTAGTGGGAGAAGAGCTCACCTTATAATTTGGTGTACATCTCAATCAACTAGCCATGTGGGACTAAACTTCCCACTACTAAATTGACAGCATGGGCCCTTAGGGATTTTCTGAAATTGTTAAGTGGGCCTGTAGCCCAACTAATATTCAGCAATCCCCCACCAGATCCCAAAGGCCCATGGTGTTGTCCTCTGTTCCAAACTCTGTTTTGATATACCAGTATTTTCAGTGGAGACCCGTTAAGGTTGAACATCCACCTAGAACAAATAGCTACACTCCTCCACAACTGAACAATGGACTAGGCCTTGAATTGTCAATTTGGCATGAAGAAGTTTCACCAAGTGTCTTACCAGTACTAGGCTGCCGAAGGCTGACCCCTCGGGTGGAGCATATTGGTCACTCTTGGCCTGTTCATGAACTTACTAGAGATCACCCTAATCTCATAGACTATGACCAGTAGTCAGGCTCATATAGGTGTGTTCCTCCAATGATTGCTCTGTAGGATAGCATCTTGCTTTTACAAGGCTTGGAACACATTAAGACAAAAGTCAACCTGCCATACAGTTACCGAGAGTTGTGCATCTCCAACGGAGTGCGTTAGCTAAAATACTCTCCTTAGTTAACCACTAGCATGTTGTCCTAGGTCCTACTTCACGGGATCTCCGATCACTTAGGTTGGGTTACTACCATGGCAAATCATGTGGGTCTCATACCCATCTCCCTCGATGCATTATCTATCACCACACGGGATAGCCCTTTTGTAAAGGGATCTGCCAGATTCTTAGCTGTTTGGACATATTCCAACGCTATCACTCCGGAGTTTCTTAATTTTCTGACAACTTTTAATCTCATTCTTATGTGTTTGTTGGACTTCATGTTGTCCTTTGAACTCTTCACCTTAGTGATGACAGTCTGATTGTCACAGTTCATAAGGATAGCCGGAACCAGTTTATCAACTACTCACAAGTCCATCAAAAGATCTCGAAGCCATCCTGCTTCGACACCAGATGTGTCTAATGCTCTTAATTCTGCTTCCATTGTCGATCTCGTTAAGATCGTTTGCTTGCAAGACTTCCAGGAAACAGCGCCACCTCCAAGAGTAAACATATACCCAGTTGTGGTCTTCATCTCATCAGCATCATAGATCCAATTCGCGTCACTATACCCTTCAAGTACCGACGGGTATCAGCAATAGTGAGTCCATAGTTCATAGTACCCTTCAGATAGCGCATAACTCTTTCAACAACATGCCAATGGAAATTACCCGGTTTGGAAACAAACCGGCTCAGTTTTCTCACAGCAAACGCGATGTCAGGCCTCGTTGCGCTCGCTAGGTACATCAGTGAACCAATGATTTGAGAGTATCTCAATTGATCTATAGCCATGCCTTTGGACTTTCGAATCAGCACGCTAGGATCATATGGTGTTTGAGATGGTGTGTAGTCCGAATATCCAAAACGACTCAACACCTTCTCAACATAGTGGGATTGCAGAAGTGTAATCCCACCCTCATTATCTCTCAGTAGCTTGATGTTCAAGATAACATCAGCCACACCAAGGTCTTTCATCTCAAAGTTCTGAGACAGAAACGACTTGACCTCCACAATGACTTTGAGGTTGGTTCTGAATATCAATATGTCCTCGTTTAGCTCTCCATTTAGAAAAGCCGTCTTAACATCCATATGGTGGACGAGAAGACCATGCGAGGCCGCCAACGAGAGTAATACTCGAATGGTGGTCAGTCTAGCCACATGTGAATAAGTGTCGAAAAAATCTTCCTCTTCTTTCTTGTCATAGCCCTTGGCCACAAGCCTAGCCTTGTATTTTTCAATCGTACCATCGGGCCTAAGCTTCTTTTTGAACACCCACTTACATCCTAATGGTTTGCAACCATAGGGACGCTCAGTGATCTCCAATGTCCCATTAGCCATGATGGAATCCATCTCGCTATGGACCGCATCCTTTTAGTAGTCTGCTTCTAGAGAGGCATACACTTCTGAAATAGAAGTGGGAGTATCATCCACGAGGTACACGATGAATCATCACCAAAGGTCTTTGCAGTCCTTTGTCTCTTGCCCCTTGAGGGAGTCCTAGATTAGGGGGTCTCCGGACAGCCGAACTATCTCCATTGGCCGGACTGTTGGACTATGAAGATACAAGATTGAAGACTTCGTCTCGTGTCCGGATGGGACTCTACTTGGCGTGGAAGGCAAGCTAGGCAATACAGATATGGATATCTCCTCCTTTGTAACCGACCTTGTGTAACCCTAACCCTCTCCAGTATCTATATAAACCGAAGGGTTTTAGTCCGTAGGACAACAACCACAACATACAATCATACCATAGGCTAGCTTCTAGGGTTTAGCCTCTCTGATCTCGTGGTAGATCTACTCTTGTACTACCCATATCATCAATATCAATCAAGCAGGACGTAGGGTTTTACCTCCATCAAGAGGGCCCGAACCTGGGTAAAACATTGTGTCCCCTGCCTCCTGTTACCATCCGGCCTAGACGCACAGTTCGGGACCCCCTACCCGAGATCCGCCGGTTTTGACACCGACATTGGTGCTTTCATTGAGAGTTTCTCTATGTCGTCGCCCTTAGGCTTGATGGTTCCTACTATCATCAATAGCGATGCGATCCAGGGCGAGACTTTTCTCCCCGGACAGATCTTCGTATTCGGCGGCTTTGCACTGCGGGCTAATTCGCTTGGCCATCTGGAGCAGATTGAAAGCTACGCCCCTAGCTGTCAGGTCAGATTTGGAAGTTTGAACTACATGGCCGACATCCGCGAAGACTTAATCTTCGACGGATTCTAGCCACAGCCGGGCGCGCTGCATTGTCACGATGGGTATGACCTAGCTCTGCCGCCGAACAGTACCCCAGAGGCCGCGCCCGCATCAGCTCCGACCCTTAGCTCAGAGCCAACTGCGCCAATCGAGGACGGGTGGCTAGACACCGCCTCAGGGCCTACAGTCTCAATAGTGATCGAGCCGAACACCAGCCTAATCCTCTGCGAAGCCCGTGACTCCAAGGTGCCGGACCCTTTTTTGGACTCCGAACCATCCGCTTGATGGAGGTAAAACCCTACATCCTGCTTGATTAATATTGATGATATGGGTAGTACAAGAGTAGATCTACCACGAGATCAAAGAGGCTAAACCCTAGAAGCTAGCCTATGGTATGATTGTTGTTCTGTATGTTGTATATTCTATTGACTAGCCTGGCCCTGGTTTATATAATGCACTAGAGGCCTAGGTTAACAAGAGTCCTAGCCGAATACGCCGGTGGGGAGAAGTCCATGTCTTGATCGCCAAGTCTTTGTGGAATCTTCCTTGTATGCGGCAGCTGTCCAAACTGGCCT
This sequence comes from Triticum monococcum, assembly GCA_034509565.1. Lineage (NCBI taxonomy): Eukaryota > Viridiplantae > Streptophyta > Magnoliopsida > Poales > Poaceae > Triticum > Triticum monococcum. Next base: position 85,226,882 of record CM067845.1, on the reverse strand, counting down.
ATGAGTATACGGCCATGGGGGGCCTCGGCCCAATCTAATAAACCGGGAGACGATGTGGTGAGTACCCCCTAGTCCAGGACACCGTCAGTAGCCCCCTGAACTGGTCTTCAAGTTAGGGACGCTCCTCGATTCTTCCGAACTGTTCTTCATCTTCGGTCGTCGGTCTTGAAAACTGGTTCAACAAATCTTCTTTATCTTCGATCGTGAGGATCGCCGAAATGCATTCGACGAGTTTACGCATCGGGTATCCGAGGAGCCCCTTTATGTTTCCGGCCTCTACCAATGCCTTGTTATTTTTATGCCACACCTCGGGTTTGAAGTTGTTCCCGGGCGGCAGCGTCCTCTTGCGTCCGAGCTCCAACGCTGGACTGTATTCGAGGTATCTTTTGCAAGCGAGCACCAACGCCGGACCGCTTCCCAGCTCTAACGCCGGAATGTATCCGAGCTCTAACGCCGGACTATGTCCAAGCTCCAACGCCGGACTATATCCGAGCTCCAACACTGGACAATGTCCCAGCTCCAACGCCGGACTATATCCGAGGTGCCATATCACCTTGGTTCAAAAAAGTTGAAGGAGTTTAGCCGAGCTTAATGCCAGAAAAGCCCTTTATGGAGCCAGCCACTAGCACCCGAGCTTTATGCCGGACTGCTTCCGAGGTGGTGCACCACCCCGACTGTGGGCCGTTTTTTTTCAATATTTTTTATTATTGCAATTTATTCTCTGCCAAGATATATAGCCAGTAGCCCTCAAGGTGTGTATCGGTCTAAAACCCGAGATGCACCTGAAGGATGACGTAAGACCGCTGATCCCAGTAGCCGCTGAGACTCAGGTTGATTTGCAAAATCGGCCTGAGGATCAAGTCCAAGCTCGGCAGAATACTTCGGGACACTAAAAGCGGCGTGCTCAGTCCTCGCGACTCAGGTTGGGTGCGGCCGACCAACCTGAGGATCAAAATCTCCTCGGAAACTATATTGCACATAAAATTTTCTGCATTGGACAAGCAATGCATTAGCCCCCGAGACACTGGTCGGGTGGTAACACCAGATCAGGGGATCAATGTGCCCCTTTAATATTTGTAAATAATAAGCCCGAAGCCCAGTAGCCCCCGAGCCTTAATGCGGGCACGGGTGGCCGAATTAAGGATCAATATCCATAGTAAAATCACAAATTATGTGTAATGACTCTATGTATCCAAGTACTTTACGCCATTAATGCTCGGATCCGCATTGTACAAAACTTTGTTGACCGACCATCGGCTTCCACCTCCTCGGCCAGTAGCCGAGGAGTGTTTGTCCTACTTTATAAAGCCTTTATGAGGGCAAAGATTTACAACAAACAAGGCAATCTGGCCATATGGTTTTATAAACAAAGGTACGCAGAGAGTTATATTACTGTTTAACAGAAGAAATGTCTTCCAAAGAAAATAGTCCCGCTATCAGTTTCTTTCTTTGGGTTATCATGCTAAGCATAATCATTAAACCTCAGCTCAAGTGTTCGGTGCCAATCCGAAAGTTGGTCTTAGAAAAAAGAAGTGCTTCTGTCGTGCTTTAACATGATACATCCTATCTCAAGACTTCGAGCGGGTCAGCCTACGGCTCCAACCTCCTATCCCAAGGGCGGAGTACTTCTCATCAGGCCAGTTTAGCAAACTAAACTCTAGCGGCTTTGAGAGAGAAATTAGGCTCCCCGGCTAGTGACCGCACACTCGTGTCGAAAAAAGGAGTGATAAATAATAATAATAAAACTTTGCAACGACTAAGAAGGAGAACACTTATTATAAAACGGCTCAAATAAACTTAAGAGCCCCCAAGTGACTTGGGTAGAAGAATGATTGCATGTACCGAAGTACTTATATCATATCTATGTTCAACCGAACTTTAAACGTGTCTTAACCGACCGTCAGCTTCTCCCTCTTCGGTCAAGGACAGAAAAGTGTTATGTACTCCATCGGTCGAGAATATCGACAGTGTTTCCAATAACCAGGTAATCAGGCCATAAGGTTGTAATAGACAAAGCGCGCTCAGGGAACTTATGCTATATTACCCTCAAGTGTAAGAAGCATCTTCGAAGAAAATAGTACCCCCACCAATACCTTTCTTCGGTGCTCATTGTTATTATGAGACTTGTGCAATAGATTTTTTGTACCCATGAGTTCCGTTGTGTGCCGACCATCATTGAAAACTATAAGAGCGCTAGCTTTCGGCTTCACCCAGTCTGAGGTCTGGCTCGGGCGACCCGATCGTGACAATCGCAGAGGTGCTCCCTTTACTCCCTAGCCGAACAATCGGGAACGTAGGGGTAAACACAGGAGCGAGGCAACCCAGCTTGCAAATCGCTTAAGTCAATATGGTGCATATTGTGGCGTAATACACGAACAAGGAACGAAGCCGTACAAGTATAATCATATGCAAGTGGAAAAGCTTCATGAAGGAAGCCCCCAAGTGAATTGGGTATTTGAATTTATGCGTCACAAACAAAGTTTGGACAAGGAAATTTTTTACAAGCAACTTTTTTCGAAAAAAGTATAATGCTTGGTCTAACCGAACACAAGTTAGAAATTAAAGCTTTGAGCATGAAAGCGACTTAGCTGGTTAATGTGTTCGGTATTGATGACGCGGTCCGAGCTTGATGCCGGGCAAGGTTCCATCCCCAAAGCTGGTCCTGAGGTGGCGGAGCGGAGAGCTCGACACGCCGAAGTGGTGACATAGCACGGTCAATGCAGACCGGAGAGTGACGCCGAAGTGCCCGGATCATTTTCCTGTGCACAAAAAATAGTGCAAACTGGAGATAATAGTAATAATGATAATTAAAAAAATGTTGCATAATAAATAATTTATGCAAAGTGAGGAATAGAAGAAATATGGCCTGGCGCCGAAGTCAATGTTGATGCAGGGCGTCGACGTGATGTAGTAAAGGCGTGGCAAAGCCTGAATTCACAGGTCGGTCCGAGCTCTGGATGCGGCATTCGCCGGACTATGTATGGAAACTGATCGAACCACCACGCGACGTTAATGCGGTCACCATTTGATAGACCTGTGTACATATCATGGACAAACCAGAGTAATAATTCCTTGGGAAAAGTGAACCCAAACAAGCAAAAAATACTGGGATTAATAGCACCTGGTTTATTTGTTGTAGCAATCCGAAGGAAGGTGATTCCCAAAATTGGGACTCGCTCCGCACACCCATTGCCTGATGGGCGATAAAACGATGGCATGTCAATGCTGGTAAAGGTTGACTCGCCGAGGCAAGCCCTCGGCCCAGCTAACGTGACGGAGCTGGTCGGCTAGTGACGCCGAAGTGTCCGGAGTAGGTTGATGAAGAGAAGGCGAAGCCCCCGGTCCAGCCGAGATGTCGAAGCCTCGACGTCAGCCGATGAGTTGAAGTAGGTCGGCGTGATGGACACCATCTTGAAAAATCAATAGTGCGGCCCTGTCGATGCAGGTCGTGACGTGGTCGATGCCGGCTTGATGAAGCGACCGTGCGGCGATGCCGGTATGCCCGCTCTGTGTAATCTGTGGGGCGGCGATGTTGATGATGATTTATCCTTCACGATGCCGGACTCTTGTTCGGCTTGCCAAGATGATGATCTGAAGAAGTTGAGCTCGGCTAAAGTGACGACGTGTCTAGTGCAGGTCGGCAGCCGTGGAGTAATATTGCCGGACTGGTTTGACACCAGCATGATGTTGAAGATCATGTTTAAAAGATCTTAAAGTTAGTGGGATGTGTTCGGGAACAAAACACAATACCCCATACAAAACTTCCTTCAAAAGGGATGTCCGAAATCCTGTTCATAAAAAAGATGAATTCGGGTCGGATTCGTTTTCGCGCAGAAAACAGATCTGAAAAGTGATGCACTAATCGGAATGTTCCCGAAGTTTGGACGGTCCGATCGAACTGAAATTTTGAGAGGTGGTAGATATAGGAATTCCGCAGCCGATCAACGGTTCGATCTTCCAATGGACGTCCGAGCTAGAAGCTAGACACCACGACCTAAACTCATCCAAATTCCCATCCAGATTTAACAGGGCTCCGGTATATCGTGGATTGCGAGAGATTCCTCCATCGGAACTCGACGAAATTTTCCAGGATTTGTTATAGACTCAATTCCGCACAATTCCACCAAAGCGATCGTCAAAGCGATACTAGAGGAGGTGGTGGCGGCAGATACGAGTTCGCTGTAAAAAAAAAGCACGGTCACTTGAGGGCAATGTTGTCGTTGAGCCCCCGAGCTCCATAGATGATTCCTCCGTGATCTTGATAGAGATCGGAGTTGATGTTTGATGAAGGCCCTCGTCCGAACATGGTGATCCGAACACGGGGTGCAATTCTTGGTCGAACCAAGGTGACCAGTCGAACTGGTGACGAAGACGCCGAAGTCGTAGTTGATCTGCAGGCGAGCCATCGATCCTTTTGTCGATCACACATCGGAACTCTCAATGAAAGCACCAATGTCGGTGTCAAAACCGGCGGATCTCGGGTAGGGGGTCCCGAACTGTGCATCTAGGCTGGATGGTAACAGGAGGCAAGGGACACGAAGTTTTACCCAGGTTCGGGCCCTCTTGATGGAGGTAAAACCCTACGTCCTGCTTGATTAATATGGATGATATGGGTAGTACAAGAGTAGATCTACCACGAGATCAGAGAGGCTAAACCCTAGAAGCTAGCCTATGGTATGATTGTTGTTCTATATGTTGTATATTCTACCGACTAGCCTGGCCCTGGTTTATATAATGCACCAGAGGCCTAGGTTAACAAGAGTCCTAGCCGAATACGCCGGTGGGGAGAAGTCCTTGTCTTGATCGCCAAGTCTTTGTGGAATCTTCCTTGTATGCGGCAGCTGTCCGAACTGACCCACGAGTATACGGCCATGGGGGGCCTCGGCCCAATCTAATAGATCGGGAGACGACGTGGTGAGTACCCCCTAGTCTAGGACACCGTCAGGCGCCGATCATGGAACTCACCGCCGCGGATATCTTTTAGCACTCGGCCTTCGGCAACATTCTGAATTCACTAAGGTCTCTCTCTTTGTCAGGAGAGCCCTGGCCGGACTATGGCCAACAGGATTGGGATGCGGACGACGGAGAAATTCGATGCCCACCCACCACCCACTTCGTAGCCATTGTCGATGATTTAACCGACATGCTCGACTTCGACTCCGAAGACATCGACGGTATGGACGATGATGCGGGAGGCGAAGAGGAACCACCTCCCACAGGGCGCTGGACGTCCACCTCATCATATGATGTATACATGGTGGACACACCAAAAGAAGACGACGACGAGGAACGGAAGGACGCAACGAAGGCTTATCCCCTCGAGAAGCAGTCAAAGTGGCGGCGTAAGCGCTGCCCCAAATCCCGCCTCGGCAGAAATAACGATCATACAGACCCAGTGTTGGAGCAGGGCGAACTACTGCCGGACCACGGCAATATGGAGAATCAAACCGAACAAACCAATTCTGTCAAAGATAATAGTCCGGACGACATAACGCCGGACAGGCACGCAGAGCAGCAGAATGCCCGTCAATGGCTTGTTGCCACCGCGAGGAGTCTGAAAAAGCAGAAGCAAAGGCTCAAGGTTGCGCAGGACACACTCCAAATCAGATGGAGTAAAGTACTCAACATAGCAGCGAAGTACGGAGGGAATCGCCCCACCAAGAGCTACCCAAAGCGGAAGTTGCTACCCGAATTCGATGAGGAAGCCTCAGACCCCCCACAACCAAAAATTAAAACAACCATCTGGCCGGATAGACGACCTCACATCCAACATAAAGCAGCAAGCAACGCCGCACATAAGCCAATACGCGGTCTATGCAAGGGCTCGCATCAAAAGGAGTGCGAAACCAGATCCATCTATGGACCATGCAAGCGTGCTCTAGCATACGATGCAACACAACAAACATCCGAACAACGCGGTACACCCAGATATAGGGGTGCCGCACACCCCCTATGTTTCACCGATGAGGTGCTGGACCATGAATTTCCTGAGGGATTCAAACCCGTAAACATAGAGGCATACGACGGAACAACAGACCCTGGGGTCTGGATTGAGGACTATATCCTCCATATCCATATGGCTCGGGGAGATGATCTCCACGCCATTAAGTATTTACCCCTCAAACTCAAAGGGCCAGCTCGGCACTGGCTTAAGAGCCTCCCCGAAAGCTCCATTGGAAGCTGGGAAGAGCTCGAAGACGCCTTTCAGGCAAATTTTCAAGGGACTTATGTCCGACCTCCGGACGCGGATGATTTGAGTCATATAACTCAACATCCCGGAGAGTCAGCCCGAAAGCTTTGGAACAGGTTTCTTACTAAAAAGAACCAAATTGTCGACTGTCCGGACGCTGAAGCCTTGGCACCTTTTAAGCATAGCGTCCGTGACGAATGGCTTGCCAGACACCCCGAAAAAGAAAAGCCGAGAACAATGGCAGCATTAACAAGCCTCATGACCCGCTTTTGCACGGGTGAGGATAGCTGGCTAGCCAGATGCAGCACCAGTGACCCCAGTACATCCGAAGTTAGAGATGGAAACGGGAAATCACGGCGCAACAGTAATAAAAAACGCCGAAATAAAGAAGGCAACACAAAGAGCACAACAGTAAACGCCGGATTCAAAAGCTCTCGGCCAGGTCAGCAAAAGCCGCCCTCTAAAGGCGCCAGAGATGAACTGTCTAGTCTAAACAAAATTCTGGACCAAATATGTCAGATCCATAGCACCCCTGGTAAACCCGCTAATCATACCCACAGAGAATGTTGGGTCTTCAAGCAGTCCGGCAATCTCAACGCCGTACACAAGGGGGAGGATACACCAAGCGAAGACGAGGATGAGCCTCTCAAGCAAGACACTGGGGAACAAAAGAAATTTCCACCAGAAGTCAAAACAGTAAACGTGTTACACGTGATCAAGGGGAGAAACAAAACGGCACTCCCAGAAAAATATGCCCAAGGGCCTATCACCGCGGAGTCCTGTCACTGGTCATCTCAACCGATCACTTTCGACCATCGTGATTACTCAGCAAGTATCCGGCATGCAGGATGGGCCGCCCTGGTATTAGACCCAATAATTGACGGATACCACTTCACAAGAGTCCTGATGGACGGTGGCAGCAGTCTGAACCTGATATACCAGGATACAATCCGCGAAATGGGGATAGACCCAACAAAACTTTGCCATAGCAATACTACCTTTAAAGGAGTAACACCAGACCCAGGGGCTCATTGCACGGGCTCCCTGCTACTAAAGGTTATATTCGGCTTCCCTGATAACTTCCGTAGCGAACATTTAACCTTCCACATCGCTCCGTTCCAAAGTGGCTATCAAGCACTACTTGGACGTGAAGCTTTTGCTCGCTTTAATGCAATACCACATTACGCTTCCCTGACACTCAAGATGCCCAGTCCATGCGGCATCATTACAGTGAACGGAAGTATTAAGCGATCCTTGCACGCCGAAGAGAATGCGACTACCTTGGCAGCCGCCCACTAAAAACTGCCTCGCCAACTAAAGTATTTGATAGGTCATCAAGACTACGGACGCGGTTAGACAAGTCCGGCGCTGCTATATGTAATTTATACCGGATGGCTGGCCACACCCCTATTACAAATACAAGGGGCCCGACACGCGCAGACAAGTGGCAATTTATACTCATTTCTAGTTATACATGGTTTCTTTAAAAACTATCTCCCTGCACGACAACTTTTTCACCTGAATTCCTCTCTTTTACAGATGACCATCTTGCTACACCCGTCCAGGATACGGCACAACGGAGACACAGGCGCAGACATGCAGCAGGGACCCGTTCCAAGGATTCTTTTTAGATTAAGACCCTGCGTAAACCTTTTTTTACTGTCTCTTGTTGATACACATCCACCAAATTCTCAGCACAATTGAGAAGGATGCTGACGTCTTGGCATGTGGCCACGTCAGAATAATGCACGTACCTGGACACAAGGGGCTTCTTACAAAGGGCACTATTTAGGCCCGGTTTATACCATAAAGACCGAATACCTTAGGGAGTGTTCGGCGTCGCGAGTTTGGCCTTATATGCATCAGCTCCGAATCATTGTCTTTGGTCAAATGTTGGGTTTGCCCGGCTCTTGTGTTTTGGTGGCTTGTGTTCCGCTTTACTGGCTAAGGCAGCACCAGGAGAACTACTGCGATTGTGCCCTGGTTCATCCAGACGAGCACCTCGGTAGAGAAAGCCGAAAACTGACTGTCATGATATAGCGTGAGACTGGTCAACCACTCGATGACCTATCGAAATGTTAGAATTCCTCTGCCTTAACGAAGGGCCATTTTCCGGCCAGGCATGTACGCACCCCGAGATCAGGAGAGTGCGGAGCCACCAGGGGCTATCTAGTAGCCCCACTGCCAAACTCTTATGGCTAAGTGAAAGGGTTAAAGCATTATAGTCCGATTGCCTCGTTCCCTACGCTATCACCTCCTTAATAGGACCAAGACGTTGGGTTAAGTGTGAACACGCGTTTTTCACGAGCACCTCTGCATTATATGCGTGGGGGTTGAAGCCGACAGCTGCAATCTTTCAGGTTATACACATGTATACATAAACGGCCGCACAGGAGGCATCATACTACTTTCAGGCAAAAGTATAAACATAGCCTTATAAAATTTCATACAAGCATTGTGTTTACAATGAGAATCATATCACTAAAATATAATATTCTTCGAGCACTGGGCCTCTATCAAATGAGCACCCTCGAGAACTTCCTTGAAATAGTGCTCGACAGCCACTCGGCCTATGGCCGAACCCTGCGCCGCAACAGTGGTAGTGTCCATCTCCGCCCAGTATGCTTTAACACGGGCAAGGGCCATCCGCGAGCCTTCTATGCATGCCGACCTCTTCATCGCATTAATGTGTGGCACCGAACCAAGGAACCGCTGCACTAAACTGAAATAACTATTCGGCTTTGGCTTTTCCGGCCATAGCTGATCCACAACAGACCTCATGGCGAGTCCGGACAACCTATTTAGTTCGGCCCATTCGGCAAGCTCATCAGTCAATGGAAGCGGACGCTCTAGAACGTTAAATTGCGACCAGAACAGCTTGTCCACTTCATGATCTGTTTGACCTTGGAAGTATTTGGCCGCATCGGCAGCGCTCGCCGCCAAGTCCATATACGCATCTGTTGAACTCCACAGCCGATCCAGAGGGGCATACCGTGGATCTCCGAACTTCCTCCGTAGCATGAAGGGCTTCCCAGCCGCAATATTCCCAGCCTCCCGCAGCTCCTCCTTCTTCGCTCTCATAGTAGAGCGGGTGTCTTTGTCCGCCATCGTGGCCTTCTCAAGGTCCGTTGCCTTCGCTCGGTTTTCTTTTTCAAGGAGCCGGCAACGGTCGGTAGTGCCTTTTAATTCTACGGCCATCTTGGCCATCTTCTCTTGGCTCTCACAATGTGCGCCTTCTCGGCTTTCAACTCTTTGGCCGCCTTCAAAGCAGCCGCATTACTAATCCTCGCTTGTTCCTTGGCTCGGGCAAGTTCTGCCCGCAAGGTTTCCACGGTGGTAGCTCCATCTGCAGTCACAACATATTAAAGATACTGGCATCATGCTGCTCTTACTATGTGGCGTTCACCAGATAATAACACTTACCCTGTGCCTCGTCAAGCCTCTTGTTAACAAGCCCGATGTCAGCGTCTACCGCATCCAGTTGCCATTTTAATTCGGCAAAGTCACTAGTCCGGCTAGCCACCGGAGCTTCCACCACCTGCACATAAGGGCAGTCTAGTTATTGCCTGGGACTATGATACTCTGTTCGCCGCCGTTCTCGACGACAACCAGAGTCTCGGGGGCTACTATCTACATAGGGCACACCTAACATGTGAAGTACTATCACATATTATCTCACGTACCTCAAAGCCTGTCAGTAGACTCATAAAGGCTTCATGTAATCCGCTTTCAGCGGACGAAATTCTCTCCATCACCGTACCCATTAGCGTACAGTGTTCTTCTGAGATGGCCGCTCGCCCCACTAGCTCCCTCAGAACGTCCGACCGCATACCATACGGTGCCGGACTCTTGTTTGCTCTCTTCGGGAGCCGGATGCTAGGGACTTCGGGGGTCTATGGGATTATCTTCTGGCCTCACCGGATCCGGAGAGGCCCTCCGTGACGACACTTCGGGGTCGCCCTCTTCTTGAGCGGAGGAGTCCGGGGGAGGCGTTTCGCTCTCCATCATCTCTGGAAGAAGATCCCCCGAAGATGAGCTCAACTGAGAGGGGCTAAGGCCCAAACTGCAAGATATATGCGGTGGTTATTTTCTCAGCAAAAAAAGATAGCATACCTTCACTATTGAAGTATTTTGGATCACTTACGACTCGTTGGAGGGCTGATCCCCCCGCGGACTTTGTGCGGCAAAAGCACCCCCCGAGGCAGGACCCTCTGTGGGAGACTTCTTCTCCCGTTTGGAGGCCTTGGCTTCCAGATCCTCAAAAGCAACCTTTTCCTCCCCCGCTTATCCTCCTTCATGGAGACGCTCATTCCCTCGGTTGGAACTGGCAGCGATGGGGGCCCGCGTCCGCCCGTATTACCCCCCCCATATCTTCCTTCGAGGGCTCCGGGCAAGGTGCGACCTTGAGCATCTTTTCCAATACCGGATTTTCCAAACCCTCAGGGAGGGGGCCCAAACACCGAATCATCTTCGCCTTTGTTAGCCAGTCTTGGTCAAAGATCAAACTCTCAGAAATAACTTCATGATGAATAAAAGACAGTGTGTTCGGCCAGAGGATTTCTTACTTGTTCGGCGGTGCAGTTGCTGCTCAGGCCCACGTCCTCGGTAATATCCGGACACTCTACTTGAGGTCCAAAGAATGACTTGTACATCTCCTCGTGCGTCAGGCCGAGGAAACTTTGAATGACACGCGGCCCCTCTGGGTTGAACTCCCACAAGCGAAGGGGTCAGTGTTTGCAAGGCTGGACTTGACGAACCAGCATAACTTGTATTACCACAACCAAATTAAAATCTCCCTTGAAGAGATCTCGAATGCGGCTTTGCAGTATAGGCACGTCCTTGGCTGGACCCCAGCTCAGACCTCTGCTAATCCATGACATCAGTTGTGGTGGGGGGCCCGAGCGGAAAGCGGGGGCAGCCGCCCACTTGGCACTTCTGGGAGTTGTGACGTAAAACCACTCTCGTTGCCATAATTCAGACACCTCTGGAAAGGAACCTTTCGGCCATGGAGCTCCTGCCATCTTGCCTATTTATGCACCTCCGCACGCTGCATGTTGCCCCTCGATCATCCTCGGCTTCACTTCAAAGGTCATGAGCCACAGGCCGAAGTGAGGGGTAATGCGGAGGAAGGCCTCACACACGACGATAAATGTCGAGATGTGGAGAAAGGAGTCCGGAGCTAGATCGTGGAAATCTAGCCCGTAATAGATCATCAAACCCCCGACGAAGGGATCCAGAGTGAGGACTAGGCCTCGGAGGAAGTGGGAGACAAACACAACGTTCTCGTTGGGTTCAGGAGTAGGGACGACCTGCCCTCGAGCAGGCAGCCGATGCGAAACCTCGGCGGTTAGGTATCTGGCCTTCCTCAACTTCTTAATGTCCTCTTCCGTAACGGAGGAGGGCATCCATCGGCCTTGAAGGCTGGATCCAGACATGATTGAAGATCCGGAGCACCTAACTTGGGCTTTGGGTGTTGGAACTCGAGGTAGGGGAAGGGTTCGATTGAGCACGAGAGGGAAAAAGCAAAAACCTTGTCCCTTTATAAAGAGGGTGAATATCAAGTGTCCTCTCCGTAGCCGTTTAGGACTTGCCTATAATCTAGGAGTCCTAGACATGGTTGGGTTACCCACGACCGCATTAATGAGAATCCCGTAATTGGGGGAACACGATCTCTGCTTTGACAAGACGTGTCAAGAAACCGCCTCGCGTTATGTGTGGAGCCGGTTGAAGAAAAACGGTTCGAATAATCACCGTGCCATGACATAGCGTCATGCTACCAAAACAAGTCAGCAAAATTGGATTTACAAAAATATCATTCTCTCTGCGGTGGAATGTGGTACTTAATTTGCAGGGTCGGACACTATCCTCGTATTTAAATTCTTCTATGATGTATTCGGAGAAGGAACCCACCTTGCAATGTCGAAGACAATATTGCGCGCCGGACTCATCGTCATTGAAGCCTGGTTCAGGGGCTACTGAGGGAGTCCTGGATTAGGGGGTCTTCGGACAGCCGAACTATCTCCATTGGCCGGACTGTTGGACTATGAAGATACAAGATTGAAGACTTCGTCTCGTGTCCGGATGGGACTCTACTTGGCATGGAAGGCAAGCTAGGCAATACGGATATGGATATCTCCTCCTTTGTAACCGACCTTGTGTAACCCTAACCCTCTCCGGTGTCTATATAAACCGAAGGGTTTTAGTCTGTAGGACAACAACCACAACATACAATCATACCATAGGCTAGCTTATAGGGTTTAGCCTCTCTGATCTTGTGGTAGATCTACTCTTGTACTACCCATATCATCAATATCAATCAAGCAGGACGTAGGGTTTTACCTCCATCAAGAGGGCCTGAACCTGGGTAAAACATTGTGTCCCCTGCCTCCTGTTACCATCCGGCCTAGATGCACAGTTCGGGACCCCCTACCCGAGATCCGCCGGTTTTGACATCGACACCCCTACCAAGGGTTTCGTCATCATCCTCCTTAGGATTTTCATCATGTGTTTGTTCATAATAATCCATAGGAATGGCAGGCTCAGGAGTCTCCTCAGATTCCTGTCTAGAAGTGCTTTGCATATCTCTCATAGGAAAAATATCCTCAAAGAATGTAGCAACCTTAGACTCCATAATTGTACCAACCTTCTAGTCAGGTACCTCAAATTTCACTACTAGAAATCTATAGCCAATGCTGTTCTTCCCGTAGCCCAAACTAACACAGTCCACAGTCTTGGGGTCCAAGCTTACGCTTTTTAGGGATCGGCACATTGACATTCGCCAAACAGCCCCAAGTACGCAAGTACGAAAGTGTTGTCCTTCTCTTCGCCCATTTCTCATAGGGAGTGATCTCATTATCCTTTGTCGGAACTTTATTCAGGACATGACATTCCGTCAATATAGCCTCCGCCCACCATGTCTTGGATAAACCCGATGCACCTAACATGGCGTTAACCAAATCAGTTAGAGTACGGTTTTTCCGCTCGGCGACCCCATTTGACTGAGGTGAATAGGGAGGCGTCCTCTCATGAATAATTCCGTCTTCCGCATAGAAAGAATCAAACTCATTAGAGAAATACTCTCCACCATGATCTGACCGAACTCGTTTTATTTTATTTTCAAGTTGATTCTAAACTTCCGCCTTATAGATTTTAAAGTAGTGTAGAGCCTCATCTTTAGTGTTTTGAATATCTAGTAGAATCAACTATCAGTGTCATGAAGTATCTTTTTCCACCTTTAGTCAATACACCATTCATCTCACAAAGATCAGAATGTATGAGTTCTAACGGCGCCAAATGTCTCTCCTCCACAGCCTTATGGGGCTTGCGAGGTTGCTTTGCTTGCACACACGAATGGCACTTAGAACCTTTGGCTAAAGTGAAACTTGGGATTAAATTCAATTTTGCTAACCGCGTCATACTACCAAAACCAATGTGACATTGGATTCGAGCGCCTCCCACAAGTCCTTGGCAACCCGCATATGTAAGTATGCATCAACCAGCTTATCTCTGATCACGCTCAGAACGCACCCAACAATGATGACGGTGGCCTCCCTGAACGCCTTCTCCTGTTCAGGAGCGATCGTTCCCATGGGAGTAACACCGGCTACCCAGAACACGTTCATGGCCGTGAACCATAAGACGGTTTTAGTCTACTAATGCTTAAAGTACGACCCGGTAAATGGGGATGGTTTCAGTGCAACAGCAAAACCATGGATCGAAAATTGCCTACACATATTAGGTTTTTGGATTGTTGAGAAATTAAGCAATTGTTTGTTTAATTTAATCCAATAATAAATCATGAACATGACATAGGCAGTGCTAATGACATACTGAATTTTGATGATGTACGCACGTACTAGGCAGATAGTAGAAACATCTATGCAAACCACTAGTACATCACACATGAAAGTAAACAGGAGCGGTGTAAATGTGTTATACCCTCTAGTAGGCCAGTCGGCCGTAGCAGCAGCGGAGGCGTCAGCCTCGTCTGCGATCCTCTTGTCCGCAGCAGCCTTCTCGACAGCCGCACGATCAGAGTCAGTGCTCATGGTGAAGACGAAGGTGACGCAGAAGTAATCAACGTAGATGAAGTAGTTGAACCAAGGCGAGCAGTCACGTAGGAGACGCTCCCCAAAAACCTAATTGCCTCTCTCCCGTACATGATCTGGAGAAGCAGGGTTTCAGAGGCCCGCTCTCCCGTCAACCGTGTACGCGGTAGACGGGATGGGATCACCGAGGGCAGCAACAGTGAAAGGAACGACCAAGGAGTGGTGGAGGTGTGAAGCGCATGGAGCTGAGCTATGATGCCTCGTATATATAGCCAGTCGGGTAGGAGAACGGTCCAGCAATAAAACCATTTAATTACAGACGTTTCATCTCCATAAAACGCGTTTAATTACAGAAATTTCCATCTCCACAATAAAAACATATTTATTATGGACGTTTTCATTTCCGCAATGAATATGACGTCTCACATTCATTTTGTGTCTGTAATGGACTCTCCAAGTTTGACTGGCAAAACATTGCATCTGCCCGGCTCATTCCCGCAACCCGCGGCGCGCGCGCGTCATGACAAGGCGTGGCGTGGCGTGGCGAGGCGGGCGGTGGAGGAGGAGCGCGCGTGTGGAACACCTCTCCTTCCTTCACACCAACTCATACTAGTGGGAGAAGAGCTCACCTTATAAGTTGGTGTACATCTCTCTCAAGTAGCCATGTGGGACTAAACTTCCCACCACTCAATTGACAGCATGAGCCCTTAGGGATTTTCTGAAATTGTTAAGTGGGCTTGTAGCCCAACTAATATTCAGCACATCACACATCCAGAATGCCAAAAGGCTTTTGGTAGATTGCAACGCGGGATTAAATCCATATGATGGTTCCACACCTTCGGTAGTCTTGCCATGCACCATCGTTTCATGAATTTGTTGGGTTATTTGAAATAAGCCTTTTGTGTTCTACGAGATCTAAATTCTCAATTTAGAACACCCATTTTCTCTTTTTTCCTACTATGAACTATTGTGTACTAATATTAACTTAAATCATTTGCCTTATGTTATTCCAGTTGCAGTATATGTAAATGCCTTTAGTTTACATGATCTAAAATACCTTGGTGAACTTTCTTCCCACACCATGTTAGAATTCTATATGGACTCATCTTGGCACAATCATGTTCTTTGTAATAGTAATGAAGGCAAAAGAGAATTTTTCATGTCTTGGTACATTTTAATTTCAGGTACCACTACTATGTTGCAAATGATAGATTAGGTTCTTATAAGCTTAGTTCTCTCAAATTTTCATGCTTTAATAATGGATTCTGCCTTTTTCAAAGTATAATAATGATTTGTAATTCTTACACAAGGACATCACTAAAGCAAGTTTTCCTTATTTAAAGATTTCTTTAGCTCAAAATGTTGTTGTACTAATATTTCTTTTTGAACTAGAAAGTTTCCAGATCGCAAGTATTCCTTGTTTAAAGATTTCTTCAGCTGAAATAGTTGTTGTACTACTATATGTCTTTTGAACTGAAGTTTCCAAATCGTAAGTTTTCCTTATTTAAAGATTTGTCGGCTCAAAATGTTAGTGTACTACTATGTCTTTTTTAACTGAACAGTTTCCAGGCCGCGAAGGATTGTCCTTTTCTTTGTTTAGAGATACTGGTACCGTAACATGCTATACAAATGGTTTTTAACCCCTTTCCATGACGACATTCTAAACCGTCGCTGAGTGAGTGTGTGCGATAGGGGGTCCTTCCCACACGACCCAAAAACCGACGGGGATAGACGAGCGGCTACTGACGACGCCATAGAATAAACGTATGAGAAGTCGCCCCAGTCCCACACGTAACGTCTCGCTGTTACGTTTCTGATCCAAGAGACATCCAAAATGATTACGCCACTATAGTCATGTGAAAAAGGTGGACATCAACATTTAATCTACCGATGTGTTTGCGATAGGTATGTTATCGCACACAGTTTAAGAATGTAAAATGTGTGCGGTGCCTCTACTAACGCCAACGTGTCCATTTTCATAACTGTGTGTGATAGGTATTCCTATCACACACATATATGTTTGAAACGTTTGCCGTATTACCATGTATAGCACACGCATATGAGACGAAATCGTGTGTGCGTCCGTCGGGCATTGCAAACGTTTCACGTCAAAGAATGTCTGTTCTCTATTTTTTATCGCAGACGCTCTTGTTTATTTTTATTTTTCCCTGTAATTTATATTTGAATTGGAAATTTTGAAATATGAAACGCGGAATTCAAATTCTTAGCACAATGGTTTAACAACCAATCCATAAATAAAATTCGCAGTACAATATGTCTAGTAATTATAGGATTAGGCAGCAGTTAACTATGATGAACCACAATATTTAGATGCGGTAAAGGTGAAGAGACAAGTGTAAATCATTTTGGCTGCCGATGGTGTTGAAGAAGCGGAATGTCCATAATGTGCCATCTTGCATGCCATAGGCACGAACAACTTTTGTCCAACCCCTTGTGACGATCACCCGCCCATCCTTCACTGCCTTTAGGAAGACTTCTAGAGAATTATCATGGTAGCATGAATTATATACTTTAACCTTAGTTGCTTCCACTCCAGTCATGTAGTTTGCAAGGTAATCATTAGCAAATTGCTTCAGAAATCACCGAAAAGAGAAAAATTTCAGATACTCAGGTCTAATAGAGTAACTTGCTGTGGGCTGGGGGAAAAGGCAACACATTACTTACCATCCTAAATTTCACTATTAACTTGGACAAAGTATAAATAAAGAGCTTAATTCCCATTGCCCGTTTCTTTCGCCTAACAATCTTTTTTAGTTTCCTCACTTGACGCTTGTTCATGAATATCTCATTGCCCCATACGCAAAATGGATCGAAGCATGGATCAGTACTTCTCATATATGTACCTACAAGCAACTAGTAAATGTTAGAAGCTAAACTGAGATTGCAAAAATGATGTAAAATACAACTACCTACGTTCCTAAGTACAATATTTTTAGAGATTCCAATATGAACTACATACGGATGTATATAGAATTATAAACATAGTTTAGATTAGAATCTATATTCACTCATTTTGCTCCGTATGTAGTCTATGTTGGAATCTCTAAAAATACTTATATTTAGGAACAGATGGTGTATAATACATGGGATGCAGCTAACTTCGACGGCAAACAACAACATCGCCCATTGTAGCCCTGTGTAAGTACATGGAAAGGCAATGTTAACTACAACAGGGTTAACATCCATCAAAAATAGAAAATGGTAATAAAACAACAGCATCTGTAGTGATATTTTCATTGCGAAAGAGTAGCACGGTAGCAAAGGGACGGATTAAAAAATGGATAGAATTGTTTGGTACAACAGACAACCTAGTATAGCCATTGAAACTGGTGATGATAGAACTGAAATTGATAGAGTTAAACATCACAAGGCAGGTGCTGCTAGAGCAGAGAATGACACTGTTGTCTATAAAAAGGTAGGGAAAATAGATAAGACGGGCTAGGTGTGTTGACTACAACATTCTTAATACATGAACTGTACAAAACATGGCCATTGCAATTGGTATTGGTAAGATTCAAGTGGTCAGTTCATACTTGGTAAGTCCTAAGGGGTAGTTGCTGGGGCACTTCATATGGACAAGAGCCTGCCCCAAGTCGGCCATAGCGGAGGCGAGGTGTTCCTCCGGGTCGAAGAGTGGATCAGTGCCGCTGACATGTATACCTACAAGAAGCAAGTAAATGTTAAAAGCCAAGCTGTAATTGCACAAATGATGTAAAATACTGTAAGACATGGGATGCAACTAACCTTGATGGCAAACAACAACATTGCCCGTTATGGCCCTATGTAAGTACATGGGAAGGCATGTTAAGTACAACAGGGTTAGCATCCACTAAAAATAGCAAATGGGCAACATCTCTAGTATATCTTCATTGCGGAGAGTAGCACGACAGCAAAGGGACATATTAAAAAAATGGATACAACTGTTAATTGCAACATTCTTAACAACATCCTAAGTCATGTTTTGTAAGTTTGTAGCCACCAAAACACAACTATTAAAACATGGTTACAACTGTTAATTGCAATAGGCTTAATAGCCATTGAAACCGTTACCGATAAAAATGCAATTAGCAGAGTTAAACATCGCAAGGTAGGTGCTGCAAGAGTAGAGAATGGCCCACTTGTCTATAAAAAGGTAGGGAAAATAGCTAAAACGTGTTAGGCATGTTTACTACAACATGCTTAATACATCAATCGTACAAAACGTAGCCATTGCAACTGGTATTGGTAAGATTGAACTGGTGAGTTCATACTTGGTAAGTCCCGAGGGGTAGTTGCTGGGGCACTTCATCTTGGCCAGAGGCCGCCCAAAGTCAGCGGCGGCGGAGGCGAGCTGTTCCTCCGGGTCGAAGCATGGATCAGTGCCGCTGACAATTGTACCTATAGGCAACCAGTAAATGTTAGCATCACCCATTGCACAAATGATGTAAAATAATGTAATACATGAGATGCAACTAACCTCAACGGTAAACAATAGCATCCCCCATTATGACCCTGTGTAATTACATGGACATGCATGTTAACTACATCAGGGTTAGCATCCACCAAAAATAGCAAATGTGCGGCATCTCTAGTGATATCCTGGGTCATGTATTGTAAGTTTGTTGCTGGTATTGGTGAAATTGAGCTGGAGAGTTAATACTTGAACATCACACCATGTGCAGTACTGAAATAAACAAGGCACATACATGCTTAATACATCAACCGTACAAAACATAGCCATTGCAAGTGGTATAGGTAAGATTGAGCTGGTCAGATCATACCTGGTAAGTCCTGAGGGTTAGTCCCTGGGGCACTTCATCTGGGCCAGATCCTGCACCAATTCGGTGGCGGCAGAGGTGAGGTGTTCCTCCGGGTCAACACGCACAACGGCCATCGCGCCATCAGCTCCTCGACCTCCACGTGATATGTGGTTGGGCTTGTGAGGCTATGCTCTGGAGGTAGGAGCGGTGGGGATTTGGAGGCATGAGGAGGTTTTGCAAGCGCCATTTAAATAATCAGGTCGGGGCCGTGATAGAGATCTGTGGGTTACCTGACTGGATCGATGATGCTCAGGCAGAATGTAGATGTGGTTGAAGCCGTGGTTGTGTGTGACGCCCCAAGACCGGAGCTTCAGATGCCTTCCAAGGTTTTTGGGTTTTGTCGTGTGATTTGTTTGGTTCGTTGCATCATGTGCATTGCATCATGTCATCATGCCATCATCTCATAAATCTTTTGCAACTCAACTAAATAAATTGCATGGATCTTCCGTCCATTTAAATCGAGGGAATTCACATGGTGATTCTCTTTATAACATATCCTCCCAATATTAGGGAGCTAAATAAAAATATTCCATTCGTTTGGATTTACCGCAAACACACTTGCAAAATATCCCAATGCCTTTGTTATCTTAATTCTCGGTCTCCAACATGGCCATATATTTGTTTCATCATATTTCGGAGCTCTACCAAAAATCCGAACATTTTTGGACACCTCCATTTCCTAGCCCTTGCTCAAACCATTTGAATTAAATTCAAATGACTTTGAATTAAATCCTTGCAATCTAGCCTCTCCTATTTTTCGTGGACCGTGCACATTTTTACGAGTCCGTGAAAATTATCCACATGTCCAACTTTTTCCCCTAACCTCTCTTTCTTTTTCTTTCATATCTCTATTTTGTTTTTTTTCTTTTGTTCTTAGAGAGAGAGCCAGCCCAGCTGGCCACTTGGGCCTCCCCCCAGGCCGGCCCAACCATCTCTCGTTTCCCTCAGCCCACCAAAATCCCTAAACCTAACCTAGCCCGACACCCCCAGCTCTCCCTTTTGTTTCCACCCCGCCAGGAGAACCCACGGGAAGACCCCACCTCCATCGATCCCCCTCCTCTCGATCCCTTGGCCTCTCCACTCTCTCCCTCTCGTGCCCTTGCCGCCACTGCCTCCGTCCGCAGCACCCCCGTCTCGCTCGCAGGCCCTCTCCTCTCCTGCACCATCCCCGACGCAGGCAAGCTCCGCCGCCGCACCTCGTCGCTGGAGTCCCGCTTCTCTGCCTCCCCTACTTTGCCGAGCACCAACCCCGGCGCCCCTGCAGCTTCTCCTCCTTCGCCAGGCGCCGCAGGCCGCCGCCCTGCACCCTCGCGCCCCAAGCTCCGCACGCCGCCTCGCTGCGCAGGAGCTTTGCCGGAGCTCGTCGCGTCCCCGCACCCTGCTCCTTCATGCCCGAGCCTCACCTCGAGCTCCTCTGCCTCTGCACCGCAAGTCCCCGCCGTTCCCCGTCAACCTCGCCGGAGCACATGACCTCCTCTGCCACTCGCCCGTCGTCGAAGCGCTCGTCCCCAAGTCCCTCGCCAAGCGCTTCTCCTCAGCGTCCTCTGTAACAAGCAGGAGGCCGCTTGTCCCGCTCCTGCCTCATCTTTCCCCACCTCGCCGTCCACCTCTTTTGCTTCGTCGTTGCTTCCATGGCCGCCTCCAGTCCCGTTCGCGACCGCACCAAGTCCAGCAAGGCGTCGGCCGTACACATTGAACGCGCCGAGTCCCTGCATCGCGCCATGTTGCTGTTAACGCCAAGTCCAAGAGTCACTGAACAGGGAATGATGCCAAGTACCAGGACGACAAGGACCGTCAAGTTTGTCTTCCGCCGTCTCCGAGATCGTCAAGTACCACTATGAGGTGTGCAACTACTTCCACAATGAAATGAGAACAACTACCGCCGTTGAAGGACGTCAAGTGAACATCTACCGATGACGTGTACGACCTACTCTGTGAACATGTATCACTACGTCCGGAGGCATCGGATCCGTCAAGTTCCACTACCGCCGTGAACAACTACCGTCGCTGAGATCACGAGAACCTCTACTTCCTCCTCAAAACATGAACGACTACCATCGACCCCAAGTGACTCGGATTCGTCAAGTCCTTCTACGAAAACGTGTACCACTACCATCGCGAGTACCTATACCATCGTCGTGTACCCCCTACTTCCACCATGTCCCGAGAACGTATACTTCCTTTACTTGGCACCTAACGAGAACCGTTCCGTTTGCATGCTTTGAAGGTATAACCTCGAGACGACGCCCGTGAACGAATGAATGCATGCTGTATGAGATGCACACTTGTTTTGCGTCGAGTCTGAACTATCGGTGCACATTGCCCCTCTTTTGCCTGCCACCGACATGTGGGAACTCGGTATCCGAGATCACCCCACCATTCTTGCATGACACGCTCCCGTCACTTTCTTTGCACCGATGTCTCAATTGAGTTTCCGGAAACAGAACGTTGCCGTGGCACCGTTTCCATTATCATCGCTGTGGCACCCATTCTTTCCTCCACGATGACAAATGCCTCATATCTTTTCATGTCAACATTTTCTTAAAATTGCATAAACTTTTTCATGTCATCCGCATCATGATAACAACAATTAAAATGTTTAAATTGTTGTTTGCATTAAATTACTAATGCATATGGGGATTTACCGGCTTTGTTGTTTGTTATATCCGGCCCCATTTAAATTGTTTAGATGGTATAGATTTGTTATGCCTCACCTCTTGCCATGTTTAACAACATTTAATATTGTTGGGTACCTAAACGAGAGAGAACTAAATAAGTTCCGTGGTATTTCGTCAATATGCAACTCGTTGCATATTGAGCTCCACTTAACTTGTAGTTTTGCTTGTGAACTTTGCCATGCCATGCTTCATTAAACCGGACATGCATCATACTTGTTTGTGCATCATGCCATGCTTATGTGATGGTTGTTTACTATGTTGTTTGCTTCTTTCCGGTGTTGCTTCTTCGGGTTGGTTCCAATAACGTCGCGTTTGTGAGGATCCATTTGACTTCGTCCGTTTATCTTCTTCATGGACTCGTTCTTCTTCCTTGCGGGATTTCAGGCAAGATGATCATACCCTCGAAATCACTTCTATCTTTGCTTGCTAGTTGCTTGCTCTTTTGCTATGCCTCTGCCGCGATACCTACCACTTGCTTATCATGCCTCCTATATTGTTGAACCAAGCCTCTAACCTACCTTGTCCTAGCGAACCGTTGTTTGGCTATGTTACCGCTTTGCTCAGCCCCTCTTATAGCGTTGTTAGTTGCAGGTGAAGATGAAGTTTGTTCCTTGTTGGAACATGGATGTTATGATTGGGATATCACAATATCTCTTATTTAATTAATGCATCTATATACTTGGTAAAGGGTGGAAGGCTCGGCCTTATGCCTGGTATTTTGTCCACTCTTGCCGCCCTAGTTTCCGTCATATCGGTGTTATGTTCCCGGATTTTGTGTTCCTCATGCGGTTGGGTTATAATGGGAACCCCTTGACAGTTCAGCTTGAATAAAACTCCTCCAGCAATGCCCAACATTGGTTTTACCATTCGCCACCTAGCCTTTTCTTTCCCTTGGGTTCTGCAGACTCAAGGGTCATCTTTATTTTAACCCCCCCGGGCCAGTGCTCCTCTGAGTGTTGGTCCAACTGAGCGATGTTCGAGGCTACCAGGGGCAACTCTGGGCTGGCTTACCCGACATCTTGCTCATCTGGTGTGCCCTGAGAACAAGATATGTGCAGCTCCTATCGGGATTTGTTGGCACATCTGGGTGGCTTTGCTGGTCTTGCTTTACCATTCTCGAAATGTCTTGTAACCGGGATTCCAAGTCTGATCGGGTCTTCCCGCTAGAAGGAATATCCTTCGTTGACCGTGAGAGCTTGTGATGGGCTAAGTTGGGACACCCCTGCAGGGATTTGAACTTTCGAAAGCCGTGCCCGCGGTTATGGGCAGATGGGAATTTGTTAACGTCCGGTTGTATAGAACCTGAAGTTGACCTTAATTAAAATGAATCAACCGCGTGTGTAACCGTGATGGTCTCTTTCCGGCGGAGTCCGGGAAGTGAACACGGTTGTTGGAGTTATGCTTGACGTAGGTTGTTATAGGATCACTTCTTGATCATACTTTTATCGACCGTGCTTTGCCTTCTCTTCTCGCTCTCTTTTGCGAATAGGTTAGCCACCATATATGCTAGTCGCTTGCTGCAGCTCCACCTCATACCTTTACCTTACCCATAAGCTTAAATAGTCTTGATCGCGAGGGTGTGAGATTGCTGAGTCCCCGTGACTCATAGATTCTTTCAAAACCAGCTTGCAGGTGCGTTGAACCGTGCAGATGATGCAACCAAGCTCAAGGAGGAGCTCGATGAAGATCTTGTCCTTTGTGTTGTTTCATTCTAGTTGATTAGTAGTGGAGCCTAGTCGGGTTGATCGGGGACCTTGTCGCTTTTGGGGTTCTTCTTTTATTTTGGTTCCGTAGTCGGACCTTGATTGTTTTTGGATGTTGTAATGCGTTATTCATGTAATTGTGTGAAGTGGCGATTGTAAGCCAACTATGTATCTTTTTTCCCTTATTGTATTACATGGGTTGTTTGCGAAGATTTCCTCACTTGCGACATTGCTTTCAATGCGGTTATGCCTCTAAGTCGTGCTTCGACACGTGGGAGATATTGCCGCATCGAGGGCGTTACATTGTGGCGGCGGCGGTTTGAGCTGCCGGGAGGGGATACTTCATAAATTTGATGGGTGGGGATGTGGTGGGAGGAATAAATTCTGAAATCGCGCGCCTAACGAAAATTTCGGTGTGAAAGTTTAAACACACAACACAGACGAAGCGCGTAAAATACTCGTGTGCGGGAATAGAGAAAATTGGCAGATCTTGTCTCCAAAAAATGCACATGTGTAGTTGATTTTTTTGGTCAATGGTATGCTTTCTTTATTAGGAAACATCGCACATGTATCTGACTTATGGATAATTAATGCAAAAAACGCACACGGGTATGCCATTGAAACCGTGTGTTTTGTGATCATCTAATAATTCTTATATCTATAAGTATCTCCGGCCGCACCTAATTTCAAAAATCTCTTTCATTGTATCAGGATTATTCAATGTACATGAACGAGGCAAGGTGACACCCGATGAACAATCATCGATTTATGAAATGCAATTAAGTGTCAACCTGACTCGCTCGCATAGCCAAATTTGATCCTATGCAACAAGAGAGAAGCTTGCTGCCATCCACTGGCACGGCAATTTAAGTCAGTGTGCGGCCAACTCGTGCAGCGACATGGGACTAAAAACCAGTTGTGGCCAGCTCTAGTCTCCGGTGGTTTTTGATGGCTGCGGGCGGACGTTTTGGGAGCATTTAGGGCCGGGTTGCGGCTACAAAACTTCAGAGAACACATGCTAATCAATGCTCAAAGCCCTTAAAGAATGCGCTTACCGACATTGTATGTTAATAATAGATAGTACCAACTTAAAGTACTACTGGTAATTTGCTCTAAAACTAGTACTGGTATGTAGTACTCATAGATGCTCATAATTAATTATAGAAACTTATGGGCGACACACGCACTAACTACTTCTCACATGCTGGCATCGAGGCATGCTAGCCAGATGCCGTCGTTCTCCTTCCCGGCCTTGTAGGCGACAGCCCACCGTGCTTCAATCTCCGTTGAGCTCTCCTTAGCACGGCGTGCAGCCTCTTCTTTCTTGCGATGGAGGGACTATCTTTTCTTGAATACTTTCTGCCTTTTTTGCTGCTTTTGTGCAGCTTTTGCCGCCTCTAGATCCACCACCCATTCAACCATGGCAGCATCAAAGTCCGCCCACGTACTTGTGCGGCCGCAGACGGCGATGAACTTGGCACGGCGGGATGCCATCACTTCCTTACCATGTGTGAGGTCGCGGGCAGCAGGGAACTCGGCGCGGCGGGATGCCATCGCTTCCTAACTAGTTACTATGCATCGTGGTGCCATGAACGACGCTTGGAGAGAGCTCTGCGACGGAGTGGCCGGACAGTCGTATAGTGCGGTGGTTTTTAAGAGCTCAACGACAAACAACGAAGGAAATTTGGCTTCCCTTACAATCTTGCTCATTCATTATCGCACACGGGCCATCTCCGTCGCCTCCAAAAGCAGTGTGCGTTGAGCCTATTGTGTGTTGTGTTATGATTGGCCAGAACCCCAACCACGCGGATCACGCGTGTGCACTGTAGGATGCGCCGCGATCGAACATCAATCCACATCCCTGACATCACACCCATACAGATGTAGCTGGATTGGATTTATATATGCGCTAAATGCCTAGAAAATGCACATAGTCCCCTAAATATGGTAAATGAGCCCGAAAAGGTGCCAAATTTGAACACGGTGATTTGCAGCTGGGTGTATGTTCATCGTAGAGAAAAACTCAAGCGCAAAGAACAAAGAAAAATTGGATTCCCCTTCAATCCTGGTGATTACCCTCTCGAAAGCATGGCACTTCTTCGGTGATGGTTCGATTTATGAAGGGCCTGCATGACGACATAAGCCAAACCTTCTCAAATTTTTACCAAGGCATTGTGAGGCCATACCATGGCACCATTCCAGGTGTCATGTTTTTCAAGCATTTATTTCATTTTTCTATAGTTGAAAAACCAATAAACAAATGTTTGTGGTTGACTATTGCCACACGTTTCATCGAAATATCTGCCCATTCCTTGTAAAAGGCATGATAATTTACTAAATAGCATGAGCATGGTTTTTCAGACCGTTCTTGTGCACCCTTTCATGCACCGATTGTTTGAATTTGAATTATGTGTGTTAATGCCTATAAAATGCACATGATCCCCTAAGTATGGTAAATGAACCCGAAAAGTGCCAAATTTGAACACGGTGATTTGCAGGGTGTATGTTCATCGTAAAAAAAACTCATGGACAAAGGATGAAGGAAATTTGGAATCCCCTTCAATCTTGGTGATTTCCCCCTCGAAACTATGAAACTTTCTTGGTGATGGCTCGATTTATGAAAGGCGTGCATGACGACATAAGCCAAACATCCAGGACACGGTGAGGCCATACCATGGCACCACGCCAGGCGTCATGTTTTCCAAGCATGCATTTCATTTTTCTATAGTTGAAAAACCAATAAACGACGTGTTTGTGGTTGACTATTGCCACACATTTCCTTGAAATCTCTGCCCATTCCTTGTAAAAGGCATGCGAATTTACTAAATAGCACGAGCATGGTTTTCCAGACCGTTCTTGTGCACCCTTTCATGCACCGATTGTTCAAATTTGAATTATGTGCATTAATGCCTAGGAAATGCACACAATCCCCTAAAAAAATGGTAAATGAGCCCGGAAAAATGCCAAATTTGAACATGTTGCATTGGAGGGGGTATGTTGATCGTTGGAAAAAAACTGAATGACAAACTAGGACAGAAATCTGGATTCCCTTTAATCTTGGTGATTTCCCCCTCGAAACCATGAAACTTCCTCGGTGATGGTTCAATTTATGAAGGGCGTGCATGATGACATAAACCAAACATTCCCAGCTTTTTACCAGGGCACCGTGAGGCCATACCATTCCGTGCCCTAGTAATAGTCAACCACAAGCGCGTCATTTTATGGGTTTCTAGACCATTCTCATGCACCTTTTCATGCACCGATTGTTTGAATTTGAATTATGTGCATTAATGCCTAGAAAATGCACATAATCCCCTAAATATGGTAAATGGACCCAGAAAAATGCCAAATTTGAACACGATGATTTGCAGGGTGTATGTTCATCATAGAAAAACTCATGGACAAAGGACAAAGGAAATTTGGAATCCCCTTCAATCTCGGTGATTTACTATCGCACATGATTCATCTTCGTCGCCTCTGCGAACCGTCTGTGTTCACCCACACATGCAAAAGGAAAAATAAAACCCTCACCCCCTTCCCACTCCGTCCCCACCCACTCGCCATAGACTCCTCCGCAACTCTGCACCTCATCAACTTCTATAGCGGTGGACACCCTAAGCTCGACGGCTGTCGTCGGTGGGCGGAGGTCGCGCTCCAAACGGCACGGGGTTTCGCCCCTACCACTTGCTGCTGCCTATCTGCACCGACTTGCACCAACATTCTAGACTCTGGTCTATTAGGGTTTCTGCGGGATTGGGCTGGGGAGTTTTCTCATGGAGAAGGTAATAAATTTAGCAAAACATTCACTCATCGCTTATCGCAGTCTGTCCGTTGCTGTTAATCAACCGGCGGAAAATGCCGTGGATTCATTTCTCTTCAAGCTAATTCGAGGGTTTTCATTCATGTGTCCATAGTGTGAGCACAAATCAGGCAAGTGTGGTCACGGCTAGTCGGAAACACAGTTCTATCTCACCATTCCAGATGACTTCAGTGAGCGCTCGGTATGTTCAATCTCACCCTACCATGGTACGCTTGGCCTAAATTGGTGAACATATACCGTCTATTGCTACATTTGAATAAAAGGTACGATGCTACGTGCAGCTTAGACGTCGAAGCCGATTTCCCCCTGTATTAGGAAAATTAATGATGTATTGTTCATTCAGTTACTCTCATATTTCCATAAAATCTTTGTTACATTATCTATTTTTAATTATATATTTTTTGTACATTGCTTTCAACTATATATTGTTTTGTTCTATCAGTTACTCCCATATTTGCATCTTACTCTGTTATTTCAATATATTTAATTTACGATCTTAATTTTTATTTCAAGCAGTACATCCCTTGCTTTGCAAGAACACGAGTAGAAGGAAATCTTGGGCTTTACTTTGTTGATGACTCCATGGATGTCATATTGACAATGCAACATGGATTTACAATGATAGTTAGCGTAAAACTTGATAAAGATGGTCACTCCTATTTTTATGCGGACCTTTGTTGACAAATTTCTAAGTTTTATAAACTGAAAGCTGGCAATGAAATTCTAGTGGGTGCACCACAGCCTAGTCTAATTAACATGGATGTTTACTTCCCCAACTTCATTAGCCGATCAAAGTCGATCGAGGTTAGTGTTCTTTCAACTTTCTCCATGTTGGCATATTACTTAGAAAAATCAGGGTATTTGTTCTGACTAATTGATCACTATTTAAACAACCAATTGTGATTTCATTTTCTTACTCTGTTCCTAGGCAGTAACAAATTCTATTTACCAATTTATGCGCACTATATATTCTTCTGCCATGTTCTGAATAAATAATAACTTTCCACCTTTTAAGCATGATATGTTAGATGCATAGTTAATGATTTGTATGTTACCCAGCGTACCAAATTTCACCGGAAAGACTTGAAGCATGTAATAAAATTTGTTGATAATCTAACAGAGATAGGACAACATATGAACGCTGGATTTTGGATGGGATTAATTATACCTATGGTGCACACATTGAACAAGATCAATTGTGTGCACAAAACACTGGTACAAAGTCTTATTTTTATCATGATGCTCATAAACTATATATATCTTCAATGATATGATACAACTGGTTTTTATTCTACATTTCAACAGAAATTGCCTACCGCAGCTGTTCCTAAATCGATTTCCGAGTGTCGTCGAATTACCCTTGTGCCTTCTAATAATGCCAAAGTGATTGCAAGGTACTGCGTTTCCTGCAGAAATGGATCCATTCGAACTAACAAGTTCTCGCTTGTCGTGGCAATGCATCCATTGGAAAATTGGAGATACTGTTCTACTCATGCTCTACCGAGGCACATGAGGGTTCTTCCTTTTCATTGACGAGATGTCGAGTCACTGTGATCAAGCTGCTTCCAGCGGATAGTTGTGGTTGTTGGCCCTCAGCTTCTTAAAATGTGCTAGCTATCACTACAGGAATTAGTCACATTGCCATCAGCCATGGCTGACGACAAAGGCATGGATGGCTGATGGCAAAGACCTTTGCCGTCAGCCAGCAGACGACAACAGGTCTGGCTGAATAGGCTACGGCAAAGGCCTCTTTGCCGTCCGCTGGTTGATGGCAAAGCTGCAAAGGGCTTTCCCGTCCGCTGACAGACGGCAAAGAGTCTGGATGGCACACGTGGTAGTTCAGGTCCGTTAAGTGGTTAACGTCATGCTTTGCCATCAACCAGTAGATGACAGAGGTGCAAAGGCCTTTGCCATCTGCTGGCTGACGACAAATCTGCAAATAGGCCAGCCCCTACACCCCAGGTTGCACAGGTAGCTCCCACATGGGATCATTGCCGTCTGCTAGCGGACGACAAAGACCTTTGTCGTCTTCCAACGGACGGCGAAGTGGCTATATAGCCCATGTTTTTCCTGGTTTTTCCTAAATTTATTCAATTTGACAGAATTTCACATATATATATATATACACAAATTTCAAAATAATTTCAACAATCATAACAACAATAAGTTTCCAACAACATATACATGTTTCCAACAACATGAACATATATATACAAGTTTCCAACAACATCTCCAACAAGTTTCCATAAATAAAAAGGAAGCACAAGCACAAGTAAAAGTTTGCAACAAGTTTCCATCAATGCTAGCTTCCTCATCTCAAGCAAATCTGCAAATTAGGAAAGATGAAAGTTAGAAGAAGAAGACTGATAAACCACAAGTATAGGGGATCAATTGTAGCCTCTTTTGATAAGTAAGAGTGTCGAACCCAACGAGGATCTAAAGGTAGACCAAATATTCCCTCATGTTCTATCGACCACCAATACAACTCTACGCACGCTTAACGTTCGCCTTACCTAGAACAAGTATGAAACTAGAAGTACTTTGTAGGTGTTGTAGGCTAGGTTTGCAAGATGATAAAGAGCATGTAAATAAAATCTAGGGGCTGTTTAGATAAATACACAACTAAGTTAGTTTTAGTAGAGAGCTTTTTGTCATGAGAAAGTTATTTGTCCCTAGACAATCGATAACTAGACCAGTAATCATTATTGCAATTTTATCTGAGGGAGAGGCATAAGCTAACATACTTTCTCTTCTTGCATCATATGCACTTATGACTGGAACTCTAGCAAGCATCCGCTACTACTAAAGATCATTAAGGTAAAACCCAACCATAGCATTATAAGGCATCAAGTCCTCTTTACTCCCATACGCAAACAACCTACTTACTCGGGTCTGTGCTTCTGTCACTCACGCCACCCACCATAAGCAAATCATGAACATATTGCAAACCCTACAGCGGGGATCCCTCACGCTTGCACGACACGGAGAGCACCATAGGACATCACCAATAATAAAACATGCAACTCAAACCAATCACGATCATCAATTAACCCATAGGAAAAAACAGATCTACTCAAACATCATAGGATAGCCATACATCATTGGGAAATAATATATAGCGTTGAGCACCATGTTTAAGTAGAGATTACAGCGGGTAAAAGAGGGGTTACACCACTGCATAGAGGGGGGAAGAGTTGGTGATGACGACAGTGAAGTTGTTGGTGTAGATTGTTGTCGCGATGATGGCCCCGGCGGTGTTCCGGTGCCACCGGGAGAGAGGGGGAGAGAGCCCCCTTCTTCTTCTTCCTTGACCTCCCCCCTACATGGGAGAAGGGTTTCCCCTCTGGTCCATGGCCTCCATGGCGGCAGAGGGGCGAGAGCCCCTTCGAGATTGGATCTCCCTCTCTCTATTTCCTTCTGTTTCTATGCTCCCTGATTTTGCCCTTTCATCGTTTCTTAAATCCCCGGAGATCCATAACTCCGATTGGGCTGAAATTTTGAAAAGATTTTTATGCGGATATTGGCTTTCTTGCCGCAAAAGAAGGGCACCAACCGCCTTACGGAGTGGCCACGAGGGCCCAGGGCGCGCCCTACCCCCTGGGGCGTGCCCCTCACCCTCGTGGGCACCTCAGGCATCGTCTCGCGTTGATTCCACTTCCCAAAATTCACATATATTCCAAAAAATCTCCGTAAGTTTTTATCCCATTTGGACTCCGTTTGATATGGATTTTCTGCTAAACAAAAAACATGCAACAAACAAGAACTGGCACTAGGCACTGGATCAATATGTTAGTCCCAAAAATAATATAAAAAGTTGCCAAAAGTATGTAAAAGTTGTAAATATTGGCATGGAACAATAAAAAATTATAGATACGATGGAGACATATCAGCATCCCCAAGCTTAATTCCTGCTCGTCCTCGAGTAGGTAAATGATAAAAAAGATAATTTTTGATGTGGAATGCTACCTAGAATAATCCTGATCATGTAATCTAATCATGGCATGAATATTAAGACACAGGTGATTCAAAGCAATAGTCTATCATTTGACATTAAGACAATAATACTTCAATCATACTAATAGAGCAATCATGTCTTTTCAAAATAACATGGCCAAAGAAAGTTATCCCTACAAAATCATATTGTCTGGCTATGCTCCATCTTCATCACTCAAAATATTCAAATCATGCACCCGAAGGTCTAAAGTATACTACTCACACATCATCGGAGGGGCCATGGAGTTGATGTAGAGGACCTCCGTGATCAATGCCCCCTCCGGCGGAGCTCTGGAAAAGGCCCCAAGATGGGATCTCTTGGGTACAGAAGGTTGCGGTGGTGGAAATAGGGTTTCGTGGTGCTCCTGGATGTTTTCGAGGTATGTGAATATATATAGGAGGAAGAAGAAGGTCGGTTGAGCCACAAGGGCCCATGAGGGGGAGGGCGCACCCAGGGGGTAGGCGCACCCCTACCTCGTGGCCACCTTGTTGGTTGCTTGACGTCCACTCCAAGTCCTCTGGACCATGTTTGTTCCAAAAATCACACTCCCGATGGTTTCATTCCATTTGGACTCCGTTTGATATTCTTTCTCTGCGAAACACTGAAATAGGCAAAAAAACAACAATTTGGGCTGGGCCTCCGGTTAATAGGTTAGTCCCAAAAATAATATAAAAGTGTATAAATAAGCCCATTAAACATCCATAACAGAATATATAATAGCATGGAACAATAAAAAATTATAGATACGTTGGAGACGTATCATGGGGAAGACAAAAAGGGAGAAAGTCTCACATCGACGCGGCTAATCAACGGGCTATGAAGATGCCCATCAATTGATGTTAATGCGAGGAGTAGGGATTGCCATGCAATAGATGCACTAGAGCTATAAGTGTATGAAAGCTCAAACTGAAACTAAGTGGGTGTGCATCCAACTTGATTGCTCATGAAGACCTAGGGCACTTGAGGAAGCCCATCGTTGGAATATATAAGCCAAGTTCTATAATGAAAATTCCCACTAGTATATGAAAGTGATAACTCAAGAGACTCTCTATATGAAGAACATGGTGTTACTCTGAATCACAAGTGTGGTAAAAGGATAGTAACATTGTCCCTTCTCTCTTCTCTCTCATTTTTTTCTTTTTTTGTAGGCTTCTTTGGCCTCTCTTTTTTTAGGCTTCTATGGCCACTTTTATTTTGATAACCTCACATGGGACAATGTTCTAATGATGATGATCATCACACTTTTATTTACTTACAACTCAAGATTACAACTCGATACTAGAACAGAGATATGACTCTATATGAATGCCTCCGGCGGTGTACCGAGATGTGCAATGATCTAGGGTGGCAATGAAATCAAAAAACGGACAAGCCATGAAAACATCATGCTACCTATCTTACGATCATGCAAAGTAATATGAAAATAAATGATCAAGTCATTTATATGATGATGATGGAAGTTGCATGGCAATATATCTCGGAATGGCTATGAAAATGCCATGATAGTTAGGTATGGTGGCTATTTTGAGGAAGATATAAGGAGGCTTATGTGTGCTAGAGCGTATCATATCACGGGGTTTGGATGCACCGGCGAAGTTTGCACCGACTCTCAAGGTGAGAAAGGGAAATGCACAGTACCGAAGTGGCTAGCAACGATGGAAGGGTGAGTGTGCGTATAATCCATGGACTCAACATTAGTCATAAAGAACTAACATACTTATTGCAAAAATATATTAGTCATCGAAACAAAGTATTAGACGCAATGCCCCTAGGGGGATAGATTGGTAGGAAAAAAACCATCGCTCATCCCCGACCACCACTCTTAAGGAAGACAATCAATAAATACATCATGCTACGACTTTGTTACATAACAGTTCACCATACGTGCATGCTACGGGAATCACAAACTTCAACACAAGTATTTCTACAATCCACAATTACCCACTAGCATGACTCTAATATTACCATCTTTATATCGCAAAACTATTGCAAGGAATCAAACATATCATATTCAGTGATCTACAAGTTTTATGTAGGATTTTATGACTAACCATGTGAATGACCAATTCCTGTCAACTCTCTAAATAGACATAAGTGAAGAAAGAGAGTTTAATTATTTCTACAAAAGATATGCCCATGCTCTAACGAATATAAGTGAAGCAAAAGAGCATTCTACAAATGGCGGTTTTCTATGTGTAGGGAAACAGGCAATCCAAACTTCAAATGATATAAGCGAAGCACATGAAGCATTCTATAAAGCCATACTCAAAAGATATAAGTGAAGTGCAAAGAGCATTCTATAAATCAACCATGGACTATATCATACCAGCATGGCACATCAAAGAAAAGTGGAAACTAAATACAAAAGACGCTCCAAGATTTGCACATATCACCTGAACGAAATGAAACCGAAAACATACCGATACTTGTTGAAGAAAGATGGGATGCCTTCCGGGGCATCCCCAAGCTTAGAGGCTTGAGTATCCTTGAATATTTACTTGGGGTGCCTTGGGCATCCCCAAGATTGAGCTCTTGCCTCTCCTCCTCCTCCTCATACCGAGACCTCCTCGATCCTTAATCCCTTCATCCACACATAAATCAACAGAAAGTTCGGTAAGATCTGTTAGTATAATAAAGCAAATCACTACTCTAAAAAATGTTGCAAACCAATTCATATTTTGTTTTTGCATTGCAGCTACTGCAATATAACTTTTCCATGGCTTAATACACTGATAGAAATCTATAGTTTCATCAAAACAAGCAAATAATGCATCAAAAACAGAATCTGCCTTAAACAGGACAGTCTGTAATAATATGAACATTCACCATACTTCTGGTACTCCAAAAATTCTGAAAAAATTAGGAAAAATAAAAATCTGTATATAAAGACATTTCAAGAAGTTTCAGAACTGTTTTCCGTTCCAGTAACAAATGTAAAATCGTGCACTACAGCCAAAGTTTTTGTTTTGCACCGCACAAACCAACAAGCAATGTAAACATCCTAAAGGAAAATATTGGAACATTATTTTTATAATACAATGGAATTGTACAAGGGGATAATTATTTTTGTTGAAAAGTTTCTGTAATCAAGATTCACAAAGTTTCCGCGAGCATGAACAAAGTTCAAGGAGCTCCCTCACTTCAACAATGCTTGTTTCTCTCACTTTCACTTTCCTTTTTGAAAAGTTTTGGGTTTCCCTCTTTATTTTTTGTTTTTAAACTCTATATAAAAGCACTCAACAGAAATAAATGACTCTAAAACTTCTGGGTTGTCTCCCTAGCAGCGCTTTCTTTAAAGCCATTAAGCTAGGCATAAGTTGCTCAAGTAATGAATCCACCCAGATCCCAAGGTATATCAAAGCCAATTTGAATTTGCAATGATTTGGCATTTAGTAGTGAGCACAAAGCAACATATATCAACCAATGACGAAGTATAACTCTCTTCATATGCATCGGCCTGTCATACAAGAACAATTCATGCAGATCAAGTAAAGGCCAATGCGTAGCATAAGAAGTTTCTTGCAATTTTATCGTGTTGGAAACATAGAGAGGCGGAGATGTAGCTCCTCTCTCATAATAATTGCAAGTAGGATCAGCAAGCACATGCATATTATATTCATCAAAATTATAATGTGCAATGGTAAAAGGCCACCCATCAATATAATCCTTAATAAGTGCAAACTTCTCTAATATAGTGTAGTTTGGAGATTTCAAAAAGATAATAGGACTACCACCTTGATTGTTGTTTTCCTACCTTATTTAGATTAGCTTGATTACCCCTTGTAATCCCTCTTGTACTTGTAATTGCTCTGCCTTTTAATAAAGTTTTGATTTGCTGTGGGGGTTTTTCCCTACAGTCCCCAGTCAAAAAAATATAATCCTTAATAAGTGCAAACTTCTCTAATATAGTGTAGTTTGGAGAATTCAAAAAGATAATAGGACTATCATGTGTGGGTGCAATAGGAACAGTTTCATGTTTAAAATAAGGAACTATAGCAAGTTCATCTCCATAAGCATAATTCACATTGGCATCTTGGCCACAAGAATAGCAAGCATCAAGTTCATCAAAAAGGGATATTTCAAATGAATCAACATGATCATAGCAATTATCTTGGCATTCATCCTTCGGTAAGAACGAAGGGACATTAAATAATATGTATGAGTTGGAGAGTTACTCTCATTAGAAGGTGGGCACGAGTAGCTAATCCGATCTTCCTCCTTTTGTTCTTCCCTCCCCTCATCATCTTTTTCATCCAATGAGCTCACAGTTTCATCAATTTCTTCTTCCATAGACTCCTGCAAAATATTAGTCTCTTCTCGGACAGCGGAGGCGTTCTCGATAAATTCATCAATATCATAATTGTATTTATAATTATCATAGCAATATATAAGGATATATATATATTTTCAGGTCTATAAATTGAATCATCAAAATCTTCAAACTCTTTAAACGAAGATTCAATTTCACAAGCACTCTTGAAAGCAACAAATTTTTCTATTTGTTCCACATCATAGTAATCATATATACCATTAGCATAAGAATCTAAGGTTTCATTATCATTAAATTTGCATGAAAAGGGGAGGTGTGGAGCCTTCATCCTAGAGCAACAAGTATAATCATATCTCAAGCATAGTTGGCGAGCATACCAACGGAACATATTAATCTGATCCCATAATAGTTTCCCTTTTTGAGTCAAGCGATAATGCCTAAAGTATTTACGTTGATCCAACGTGCCTCCCATTATATAATTGAATGGGGTTATCTCAGGATTATTAAAGTAGTGCATAATATCTTTCACATAATGAGCATCGAGGGTTTTAGGAGGTTCCCCATCTCCATGAGTAGCAAGTAAACCTAATTTTTTGGTATTTTGTGTTCCATATCCATAACTAAAGTTATAGAACAACTTAGAACAACAAATAAAATTCACTTAGTGATAAAGCAAACAAGCACACACGAGAATATTCACCACACGCTATTGCTCCCCGGCAACGGCGCTAGAAAAAGGTCTTGTTAACCCACAAGTATAGAGGATCGATTGTAGCCTCTTTAGATAAGTAAGAGTGTCGAACCCAATGAGGAGCTAAAGGTAGAACAAATATTCCATCAAGTTCTATCGACCACCGATACAACTCTACGCACGCTTAATGTCCACCTTACCTAGAACAAGTATGAAACTAGAAGTACTTTGTAGGTGTTGTAGGCTAGGTTTGCAAGATGATAAAGAGCATGTAAATAAAAGCTAGGGGCTGTTTAGATAAAGACACAATTAAGTTAGTTTCAGTAGAGAGCTTTTTGTCACGAGAAAGTTATTTGTCCCTAGACAATCGATAACTAGACTGGTAATCATTATTGCAATTTTATTTGAGGGAGAGGCATAAGCTAACCTTCTTATTCTTCTTCTTCTTCTTCTTCTTCTTCTTCTTCCTCTTCTTCTTCTTCTTCTTCTTCTTCTTCCTCTTCTTCTTCTTCTTCTTCTTCTTCTTCTTCTTCTTCTTCTTCCTCTTCTTCTTCTTCTTCCTCTTCTTCTTCTTCTTCCTCTTCTTCTTCTTCTTCTTCTTCTTCTTCTTCTTCTTCTTCTTCTTCTTCTTCTTCTTCTTCTTCTTCTTCTTCTTCTTCTTCTTCTTCTTCTTCTTCTTCTTCTTC
Organism: Triticum monococcum; assembly: GCA_034509565.1. Classification (NCBI taxonomy): domain Eukaryota; kingdom Viridiplantae; phylum Streptophyta; class Magnoliopsida; order Poales; family Poaceae; genus Triticum; species Triticum monococcum. Next base: position 85,189,982 of record CM067845.1, on the reverse strand, counting down.
TTCTTCTTCTTCTTCTTCTTCTTCTTCTTCTTCTTCTTCTTCTTCTTCTTCTTCTTCTTCTTCTTCTTCTTCTTCTTCTTCTTCTTCTTCTTCTTCTTCTTCTTCTAACTAAGGTAGGTAAAAGTGCTAAGTGTGTAGGTCATTTTAGAGCTAAGCTAGGTAAATAGGTTATTTGGAGCTAACCTACGTAGTTATGCCATTTTTGAGCTAACTAAGCATATTTATTCATTTTGTAGGACAAAATAGTAAGTGTATGTCATTTTAGAGCTATCCTAGTTAAAATCAGTTATTTTGGAGCTAGGTAAAGTTATTTTGTTAGTTTGGAGGAAAATAAACTAATTATATGATAGTTTGGAGCTAAACCAAGGTTATTATGTCATTTTTACCTAAGTGCGCTAATTATGTCATAAATGAAGTAGCTAAGCTAATTATAGATCATTATTGAGCTATCCTAGGTTGTTATGCCATTTTTTACCTAAGTGCGCCAATTATGTCATAAATGAAGTAGCTAAGCTAATTATAGATCATTATTGAGCTATCCTAGGTTGTTATGCCATTTTTACCTACATGAGCTAATTATGTCATAAATGAACTCGCTAAGCTAGCTATAGATCATTATTGAGCTATCCTAGGTTGTTATGCCATTTTATAGCTAACAAGGCATTTGTTAAGCAAAACACTTGGGAAAACTTACCATAATCCGGGAGGTGAAGGACCGGTCGGGGTTGCGCCACCGCGAGACGGAGAAGGATCGGTCGATCCTTTGTGGGAGGCATGCCGCATGAAAGATCATTTGCAATGTTTAGTTAGAATCATGCAACTAAAATGTGAATACTAGGAACTAATGACATCAGTGGAGGGGTCTGCCAGTTTTCTCGCACACTGACTGCACATTTTGTTTTCACGAGTCAATCATATTAGTTAGTAATGAAGCGAACATTACGTGCATGATTTGGCTAGTATGCGGGAGAAACTTACCATGAGGATCTCATATAGGGCCCGGTGACCCGCATGATTCCGGTTCCTCTCCGCCTCCAACTGGTTAGCTGTCCTCTCCTCCATCTCCCTCACCTTCTCCTTCGCCTGCCTAGTTGCCTCCGCCACAAGCTCCTTGGCCCTAGCCTCAATAGCGAGCTCCATTGGCCGTGGTCGAGGCCTCATCTCGGGAAGAGACTTCGTCTGGCGCTTCTTGATCTCCGGGAGACTTCTAGGACAACACATGAGTCCATCCCCAATGGCTACTGAGCCATGTTTCCTCCCATCACCAGATAGCATCACAAGCTCATGATCAAAATGACTCTGACTCGGGTTGAACTCCTCACCTTTCATCTTCTCCCCCAGTCTCTGTACCTCACAAGCTTGTCGTGGGAGGAGATGTTGGTGAAGCTCTCTGGATGATCGAGGTCATCCTCTGAGAATTCATTGGCCTTCTTGTACGGGGCACTATGGGCCATGGCATAGAGGTCGTACAGCGGCGACACCTCCTTGTTGTGTCACGCCTAAAACAGAGTGTCGGCGTTCTGGGAACGGGGGTCCCCAGACTTGCCTGCCTGCGGCCTGCGGCGTGGCTCGAGTGGGGGCCCAGCGCAGCCCATCTTCATCAACACGAGGCTCAAGACCCTCGCGAGGGGCCAAGCCTCGCGAGGCGGACGACACGGCGCATCCTCGAGCACGGCCTCGTCAGGCCGGCTCGCGAGGAGGCAGAGAGTTCAAGGCGGGGTACCTCCCGAGGTACCTATGACGCAAGCCATGACGACATGGGGCACCAGGCGGGTGCCAGCGCGCGTAGCGTCCCTCTTTCCTCTTTGGTGCAAGGGGGGCAAGCGTATCAGCGGAGTACCGAGGCATCAGGCAAAAGGTTGCCACTTCGGTGCAACGAGACCAGGACCAGGAGGACTATGAGACGGAGGTCACCATGGAGCCCAGCGCGGCGTCATCTCCAGAGCCTTTGGCAGGCGAAGACTGCTTTTGTGAGGATAGATGTACTCGCTGTCCCCCTTCAAATCAGCCCGCCATTGTTGGATCCCTTCCCGCTCAATATTTGGGGAGAGGACCAGGGCCTCTATAAATAGGACCAGCCACCCACATAGCAAGGGGTTCGATTCCTGGTCGTTCGGTCCTGGATGAAGACGAGTGAGAGAGAAAGCAGAGCGAGAGAGAGAGAGGGTGACTGAACTCTTCGTAGCGGTTCATAACCACAGCCAAGAACAGACCCTCGCGAGGCTATTCTTCCTTGTATTGTTCGTCCTCACCAGCCCTAGGAGGCAATCCATCCACCACACACTGGAGTAGGGTATTACACCAGATTGGTGGCCCGAACCAGTATAAATCTTGTGTCTTTCGTGCAGCTCTTTCAGTAGTTTAGATCCCATTGAGACGGAGAGGTTGAAGGTGAGATTTCCGCGCGCACCCCAGTGTTCGAACCTTAAGGGTCTACCGGAACCCAAAATCTGACATTTGGCGCGCCAGGTAGGGGTGCGCCAGAATTCGTCTCCCACCACTCCGTGCCCCGTCGTGTCTTCATCGCCATGCCAGGCAACTAGGAGGTAAACCCCGACCCGCGGGCTGCATGGCCCAAACACGTGGAACCGCTCGCCTCGGGCGACCCCGCGCCCCAGGCAGCTCGCGGTCCGCAGGGCGCTGCGGGCCGCGGGCGACGCGGACAAACTTTGGCAACTCTTACGCCGCGACAGGCTCGGTCGGCGGCAATGGCCTCCAATCACGCTGCGACAACAACACCATACACCCGCCGGGAGCAGGCGAATTCGAGGGCCGCGCTCACGGTGGCCCGAGAGCTGCTGCGATGTAGGCTGCTGGAGGGCGGCCACGACGTGCTGCTAGAGCGAGTGGCGGAGCTCCTGGGCTTCGCCGCCTCGGGGGCTCACCCCTTCTCCACCCAGGTCCCGTCTCCAGCTCAGAGCGACCCGCATGGGGGCTCCGCGCGCGCCCGCGGGCTTCAAGGCTACTCCGACGCCAACGAAGCTGTCAGCACCGGACCGGTGGCGGCGCTGCCCCCACCCCCGGCCCGCGAAGGAGAAGGACTCGACGTGACCCGCGGCCCCGGAGGGCGGCCGCATTGCCACCCAGTAGCAGGCATGACAGGTGGGGCCGCATGGCAAGCGGGGCGCCACGGCATGGCATACCAGATGATGGCGACGGAAGAGTACGTGCCCTGCATGATGGACCAAGGACACCCTCGCGAGGACGGGCAGGGCTCACTCCTTGGCACCAGCTGGGGAGACGAGGTGATGGAGGCTGAGCCCTTCCCGGCGCCCCAGGAGGAGCCCGCTGGCCACGCAGGGGGCAGCGATCACCGGGCGCCGCTAACTCTTCAGGGGCAGGTATATGCTAACCATGGATCGCAGGAGGTGCAGGTCGCCGCAGCGAGCGGCCGCCCCGCTCCCACAGCCCCTCACCCCTCGGGAGGAGGGTGCAGGGGGCTGCGGGGGAGGGACTGGGATCCGACATCATCACCGCGGTGTTCGGAGCAAGGCGTTCTCAGGAAGTAGGCCCTCTGCTGGGGAGGTGCCTCAGGGCCTGCCCCTGGCAGAGGACCCGTGGTCTTCGGGGGAACCGCTGGCGACTGCTCTACCCCATCGGGCGGCGTCCTGGGTTCCGGTCGTTGCTGATGGCACTAGAGTGTGGCGCAAGGCAAGGCCCTCGTCTGGCGATATGAAGCAAGGCCAGTACCTGTGAAGAAGCCCCGGTGCCTGTGAAGCTCGCCGCCCCGTGACACTCTCACGTAATAATGAGTGGGGCTGTACACACCCCGGAGTCTCAGGGGTGCCGGCCTCAGGCCGTGGGGCTCCCTCCCATGCCCAGTGGACAACACTTAGCTCCGTGCTGGTGAGAAGACGTCGAAGAATAGATTAGGTGCCGGACGCGGCTTTTTGTCTGCCTTTTGTTGCCTTGCCCTTTGGCTGTTGCTTTCCCCCGCTGGATTTAAGTTGGATTCGAATTTGAGATTTGCGTGTGTTCGGGGAAGGGGTGCTTATTATCGCTCGAGCTGTTTCTCGCGTTCCACTTACCGCTCCGTCACAGCTGCCTCCCCTCGCGAGCCCCTCGCGAGTCGGGTCAGGCCTGGCTCGTGCGCAACCCAGACTGCCGCTGTTACTCCTCCTCGGGAGGCTTTTCGGGGGCCTGCGGAGGTTGTCCTGTTTAAAAAGGCCCAGAGCCTGTGAAGCAAGGCGAGTGCCTGTGGAGCTCTCGCTCTCGAGGAAAAGGCCCGGAGCCTGTGAAGCAAGGCGAGAGCCTGTGAAGCAAGGCGAGTGCCTGTGAAGCTCTCGCTCTCGAGGAAAAGGCCCAGATCCTGTGAAGTAAGGCGAGTGCCTGTGAAGCTCTCGCTCTCGAGGAAAAGGCCCGGAGCCTGTGAATCAAGGCGTGTGCCTGTGAAGCTCTCGCTCTCGAGGAAAAGGCCCAGAGCCTGTGAAGCAAGGCGAGTGCCTGTGAAGCTCTCGCTCTCGAGGAAAAGGCCCAGAGCCTGTGAAGCAAGGCGAGTCCCTGTGAAGCTCTCGCGCCCGGAAGAAGGCCCAGGGCCCGTGTAGAAGACCAACGCATCAGGAGTTTCTCATCAGCGACAACCTCACATCCTGAGGACCCAGCTAGAAAGCGCCCAAGGCGTCGCGCCCTCCTGCAGGCCGCCGCTGAACCAGCGTGGGGCAAAGGTAAACCAGCCCACCATCGGGCACAAGCGCAATTTGGTAACTACTGATATGATAGACATATGTTTTTACATGAGGGGCTTCCCCTCCCAAAATGCTCTCACACACCACCAGGTCAAAAGCCTGAGTTTTATTCATGCAGAGTGAAAAAGAAAGGAGCGATACGCTCTCAGTCGGACAAATCCCCCAATGCATCCCCCGAAGCACCTCCTGAGCCCTCGCCGGAGTCGCCGAGCTCGCCATCGACGCCCGCGTCACTGCCGGCGGCGTCAGGGCCGCTCACTGCGCCGTCCTCGTCAGCACCCACGACCACGTCGCTGTCGTCCGAAGCGAAGGCCCTGACGAGGGCGTCCACGTTATCCTCCACCTAGTGCGACAGGTCGTCCCGGACGGCCTGGGGGACTGGGGCGATGACGACGTCGAAGTCGAAGCGGGGATTCATGTTCTGAAGATGGCTGAAGACACGGGAGAAGGCGCGCTTGAGCAAGGCACGGCTCCTCTCCTCCACCAACCTGTCGGCCCTAACCGACCGCGCCTCCAGCTCCGCCACCACGGCGGTGAAGAACTGCAGGTTACCGGCGTAGTTGATCGTGTGTGGCTCACCGACGGACGCCTCGCAGATGTTGCCCAAGGCGGAGTTGGCCCTCTCCCTGAGCATGGTGAACATTGGGCCATGCGTGTGCTCCAGGAGCCGCCGCTGGCATATCTCGTCGGCGTTCTGGCGCTCGACGGCCTCGGCCTCGTCCACCCGTTGGCGAAGGCGGAGCACCTCGGCTTGAGAGGCGGCCAGCTCTTTCTGCGTTGCCTCAATGGTGGCCCGGGAGACGTCGGCCAGCCGCATCGCCTCATCCCGTTGGGTCCTCAGGGCCGCGGTCCTGCCTTCAGCCTCGACCCGGATCATCCTTAGCTTCCCCTCGAACTCAGGCCCGAGGCCTTGGCGCGCCATCGCCACCCGCCGACAAACCTCCTCCAGGACACGCGCTTCCCGCGCAGCGACGTCGTCCTCCGCCTGCGTCACTAGGCGCTCCCTCGTCTCCAGCCTCTCGTACTCGCGGGAGCGTTTGGCGGCCTCCAGCGCCAATGCTTCCTCGCGCTTCTGAAGCTCAGCTGGGTCATCGGAGGCCACCTCCATCAACGCGAGGGCTGCCTCGCGTAGCTCCGCTTGCTCCTCCAACGAATGGCACCGGGCCAGGAGCTTGCGAGCTCGTTCCTCCGCCGCCTCTCGCCACCCGTCAGCCCTCCGGGCCTCCTCGATGGCCTGGGAGCGGGCCACTCGGGAGGCCTCCAGTGACGCCTTCGCTTCTTCATCATCAAGGTCGCGCTGGCGGCGCGCATGGGCGACGGCGGCTTCTAGCTCGCGCCTCCCTGCAGCTAGGTGCAGGCCCTCGGCCTCCAGGCGAGCATCTTCAGCGGCAAGCTCTTCCCCAAGAAGGTCCACCGCGTCGGCCGCTCGTCGAAGGAACCCTTGGCGGCGCGAGCGGCGCTCCCGAGCACGCTCGAGCACATCTTCCAGGTCATCATCCGCCCCAAGCAGGCGCCGGGGGCTGCGGGTCATCGTTCCCCCTCCGGGCATTGGGCTGGGGGCTGGCGACCTCCCAACGGCCGGACGCGCCATATCAGAAGCCCGACCAAGGGCCAGCCCGCCTCCAGATGAGGGGCGTAGGTGGCGCCTCAACCAGTCGCAGCCCAAGACCAGACGGGAGGTACCCGGCAGGCTGGCTATCCCCTGAGAGGGCCCGCGAAGGAAAAGTGTGGGGAATGAAGGGCCGCGGCGCACCTCGGGGCGATCCGCCCCATCAGACGCCCTCACCACGAGGGCAGAGCTGCTCGGAGCACTTGAGGATGGCGGAGGAGGCGAAGCCGAGGAAGGCGATGCCTCGGCGACTCTCGCGATCTCAGTTGGAAGGGGACTGCGGAGCAAGAATCAGCGAAAGCAACAAGAGGATTGGGAGTCAGGGAGGAAAAAGACTTACTCGTCAGTGGCGAAGTACTTCCTGAGCTTCAGCACGCGACAAGGGGAGTCAACACCCAGAGCCTCCCTTTTCCTCCGGAGGGCCTCGAAGTCCACGCGGAAGCGGCCCAAGAGAAGAGCGCAAGGATCAACCTGCCGCGAGGACGAGGCACCAGGACGGCCCACGTCGGGAGCGCCCGCCTGGCGCGTGCCACCAATCACCTCGTCGGAAGCCGGGACCAGGGCCTCCAAGGCCCCGGCCCCGGGCGCTGGGAGCGGCTGCCTACCACCTTCAGCCGCAGCAGTACGGGCCTCGGGAGCTGTCTCCTCACGAGCGGCCTCAGGCGCCGCACCTTCCTCCGGAGCCGTCCCCTCACGGGCGGTGCACAACGCTGCCCCCTCCTCCGAAGCCTCCACGGCCCCAGGCGCCTCCTTCCTCCCTTCTCCGCCGCTTGAGGAGGAGTCGCCTTAGCCGATTGGGAGGGGAGTCACCACTATAGGGTTCTCACGAGGCCCTCGGAGACCGGCTGGGCGCAGCCCCCACTCGTCGAAGTCAGGCATCTGCTTCACAAAGTCAGCCTTGCTCTGACAGAGATATAGCAAGGCCCCGCCTTGCCAGATGTTGCCAGGATTGGGGTCCCCAGCCAAAGTCAGGAGCGTCGACTTCAGCACCGCGGGGGCCAGGTCTGCTTCCTGGAGCCTCATGTCGTCCTCGCGCCCCCAGAGGGCCCACATTCGGCGAGAGTGCCGCTGCAGAGGAGCGACACGGCACAACAGAAACTCCTTCACCACCTTGCGTGCTGTCACGCCAAGTTTCCTCAGGAGCGCGAAGCGGGGCCAGACGAAGACAAGCCGAGGGCTCTTCAGCGTCTCCTGGCCCAAACCCGAATTAGGGACGGCAGGCGAGGTCGGCTCCGATAGCAAGGGGCTGGGCACCCCCGCGTCCACAAACAACCATCGCTCGTGGAACCCGGCCGCGGGCTGGGGGAGTCGGAAGTCAATTCCAGATGCCTCGGACACAGGCTCGGCAGCAAAGCTCACGCATGCCCAGCGCTGGGAAGGATCGACAAGACGCAGCGAGAAGAAGTGGCACAGCAGGGCGACCGAAGGAGGGATGCCCACCATGGCTTCGCAAACGAAGGCGAAGACCGAAAGGAGGGTGATGGACTCAGGACTGAGATGCATTAAGTGGATCTGATAATGCGAAAGAACAACATTGAAGAAATCGGAGAAGGGGGGAACCAGACCCGCCCACAAGGCATCGGTAAAACATGGGACCTCAGTGGCTGTCCTGTCAATGGAGAAGTGGGACGCGGGCCAGGCGGTCGTCCTTCCGCACTCGTTGAAGACGGTGGCCAGGGCCCAGCTCTCCCTTCCCAGGCACTTTTGGTTGAGCACAGTTGATCGACCGACGAGAGGGGCCACCGCTGGCGGCACACAAGACGAAGGCATGGATTTCTCTGCTCTCTCCTTCCACGTCGGAGCTATGGCGATGGGAAGGAGGGGGGGGGGGAATTCGAGATTGGATTGAAGGCAGGGGGAGGCGCTCGAAAGAAGGGAGAACAGAGGACACCCGAGCAACAGGAAAGGGGATGGCTGTGTACAACTACCAGGCCGCCTAGCAGGGCGCACAATAAGGAAGCATGGGGGAACGGTGCCGCCCACGTCCAATCAACCGCCACGCGGCGTCCAAGGCCGCAGGCTGTTAGGGCCCGCGGTGCTTCGCCCTTGCCCTTTCGCCTCTCGGCACGGCCAAGTCCATGCGCGCCTTGGGCCTGGGGGCTACTGTCGGCGTTCTGGGAACGGGGGTCCCCAGACTTGCCTGCCTGCGGCCTGCGGCATGGCTCGAGTGGGGGCCCAGCGCGGCCCATCTTCATCAACACGAGGCTCAAGACCCTCGCGAGGGGCCAAGCCTCGCGAGGCGGACGACACGGCGCATCCTCGGGCACGACCTCGTCAGGCCGGCTCGCGAGGAGGCGGAGAGTTCAAGGCGGGGTACATCGCGAGGTACCTATGACGCAAGCCATGACGACACGGGGCACCAGGCGGGTGCCAGCACGCGCAGCGTCCCTCTTTCCTCTTTGGTGCAAGGGGGGCAAGTGTATCAGCGGAGTACCGAGGCATCACGCAAAAGGTTGCCACTTCGGTGCAACGAGACCAGGACCAGGAGGACTACGAGACGGAGGTCACCATGGAGCCCAGCGCGGCGTCATCTCCAGAGCCTTTGGCAGGCGAAGACTGCTTTTGTCAGGATAGATGTACTCGCTGTCCCCCTTCAAATCCGACAGAGAGGAACAGGGTAAATTAGTAATTAAAGGAAGCATGAAGAATGAAATTGCATGAATCCTTAAGGGCTCGAACCACATACCCAGTGATCCCCATACTGAAACAGGTTGGAGCTCCCTTGATGGTGCGGCACACCTTGCATCTGGGCACGCTTGTCCCTGTTCTTGTTGTGGACGACTAGCCATTGGGGAGAGCACCACTCATCCACCAACCTCTCCCAACAGTCCATCTTATCCGGACACCATCTCGGGGGCACCTAAGTTAGACAAAGAGAAATTTCAGCGCTACGCCTATGAATCAAATCAAGGAAACTAGTACAAGGCCTTAAGAATAGGTAATTACCTTCATGTACTTGTCCTTACTTAGATACTTGACGCGACACTTCTTCTTCTCCCTCCTGATGTTACTCGAGGCGTAGTAGTCTCGGACAGCCTGCACCCGAGCCTCGTGTCGTGTGTTCTGAAGTAGGTGCTTGCACTCGGCTTCAAGAACCATAGCCGCGTCCGCCTCATGTTCCTCAAGACACATGTAGAAGGTCTGCAATCAAACAAGACAACACTGATCATTTGTACAACCACTAGGTACTGTTGATTTTTAATTTTGTAAAGGAGAAATTACCCAAAACCATTGTCTCACAATGTCGGGAACCGTCTCGCACATGACACCATCGACCATATCCCCCGGCGGGGCCGGGGCAGCCTCGTACAGCTCCTTGGTCAGTGCTAGCTGTGGAAGCTTACCCTCACCGGGCAACGTGACCCACCCCGGGAAGTGGTGCCGGACTAGAGTACCAAGGACCTGGTTGGGCCTGCGGACACCATCAGCGTGTATCCAACCCCTGCAGTATGACAAGGCCAACACATTAGACCTTAATTTGAACAATCATGAAGGCAAAAGGTTAAAAAAGAGTAAATGCACTTACTTCTCCCCATTAGGCTAAATCAACCACCTCTGGTCGCGGGTCGTCGGCACGAACGTTAGCTTAGTACCACCACACTGGTAGACCTTCTTTCCCTCCTCAACCATCTCGCCCTCGCTGTAGCTATCCTCAGATAAGGTCTCCTCGCCTTCTCCGGTGTCACGTGTGACGAAGACTCTGGGACTCGAGTCTCCTGGGAGGAAGACTATGGGACCCGAGTCTCCTGGGAGGAAGACACTAGGACCCGAGGCTCGGCCACCAGAGGCTCGTTGACCAGAGGCTCGGCGACCAGAGGCTCTTTGAAAGTGCAACCATCCTTGGGTGGTTTTGGTAATTCCTAAAAACATATAGCTCATTGAGCTAATGCTATTTCAAGATTAATATTTCAGGAAAGCTCAATGATTGGCATGGCATGGATTAGAAAGTGGACCCCTCAAAATGCTAAGGACAAAAGATTGGCTCAAGCTCAAAGCACAAGACTCTACATTTTACTTTTAGTGATCCAAGATCACATTGAGTCCATAGGAAAAGCCAATACTATTAAAATGGGGTGAGGTGTTGCTTAATGAGTTACTTGCTCAAAATGCTTATTGATATGCTCCAAAAACCCTCAACTACTTTCTCATATCCGCATATGTCCCAAACCAAAAGTCAAAGTCGGCCGCACCGAAATATTCTATCCGGCGCCACCGAGTTCATTTGACATAGCCACTGCCAGAATCCCTAATCAATTTAGTCTCATCGATAGGGATCTCGGTCTCACCGAGATGGGATTGCAAACTCTCTGATTCCATTCATAACGTTTTGGTCCAACCGAAATGAGCGACCGGTCCCACTGAGACTACAATGCAAACTCTCTGTTTCCCCTTCATAAGGTTTCAGTCTAACCGAGATGAGTGAATCGGTCCCATTGATTTGGCCTGACCAACTCTCTGTTTGCCTATTACCAAAATCGGTCTCACCAAGATTACATTATGCCCTAACCCTAATGGAATCGGTCCCACCGAGTTGACTTGTCGGTCCCATCGAAAACCCTAACGGTCACATTATGAACTAAATCGGTCTAACCGAGTTGTATGATTAGGTCCCACCGGGTTTGGTGATTTGTGTGTAACGGTTAGATTTTGTGTGGAGGCTATTTATACCCCTCCACCCACTCTTCATTCAAGGGGAGAGCCATCAGAATATGCCTGCACTTCCAACATACATTTCCTGAGAGAGAACCACATACACTTGTGTTGAGGTCAAGATATTCCATTCCAACCACATAAATCTTGATCCCTAGCCTTCCTCAAGTTGCTTTCACTCAATTCATCTTTCTACCAAATCCAATCCTATGATGGAGAGTTGAGTGTTGAGGAGACTATCATTTGAAGCACAAGAGCAAGGAGTTCATCATCAACACACCATCTATTACCTTTTGGAGAGTGGTGTCTCCTAGATTGGTTATGTGTCACTTGGGAGCCTCCGTCAAGACTATGGAGTTGAACCAAGGAGTTTGTACGGGCAAGGAGATCACCTACTTTGTGAAGATCTACCCTAGTGAGGCAAGTCCTTCGTGGGAGATGGCCATGATGGGATAGACAAGGTTGCTTCTTCGTGGACCCTTCGCAGGTGGAGCCCTCCGTGGACTCGCGCAACCCTTACCCTTCGTGGGTTGAATCCCCATCAACGTGGATGTACGATAGCACCACCTATCGGAACCACGCCAAAATCTCTGTTTCTACATTGCGTTTGCTCCCTCCAAATTCCTCCCTTTACCTTCATATGCAATTGTTTTACATTCTGCTTCTATACTCTTTGAATTGCATGTGTAGGTTGATTACTTGTTTGTGCTAAGTTGCTAAAATCTGCCAAGACTTAAAATTGGGAGAAGGCTAGATTTTTATTTGGTCAAGTAGTCTAATTACCCCCCTCTCATACTTTCGATCCTACACTCGTCGACCCGAGGCTCATGGATCGGAGTCCTACACGGGTCCACCTGATACAGAGTACTGCGGTGGTCCGGAGACTCATTTGGGGTGGCGGCGAGGAAGGCAGAACAACCTTCCTACCTCTCCCAGTGCCCTGTCCACCTCTATCTCCACCCCTCTTCTTCCCCCGACCTCCTCTCCCGGCCGAAGAAGAAGCGCCCGCCGAATGTGCTGGGGGTGTGTGCATGCTCTCTACTAGCGCTCTGCGAAGGTTCTGGGGTGCAATAACAACACCCCTCCCACGCGCCGAGGTAGGAGGCTCGGAGCGCTCTCGACCCAAGCCCACCATCTGTCAACACCTGCAATGACAAAGAGTAAACGAAATTAGTACAACATAAACATAATAAAAAAATTAGTGTGTATCATCATCATGAACATAATAAAAAATTGAATACCTAATAACATAAACTAATTAATATCAGGGTGTCAGGTGTCGTGTCGAGGGCAAGGGGTTGAGGGGTCGGGGTGTCAAGTCGAGGGTCGAGGGGTCGGGGTGTCGTTGTCGGGAAGGAAAATCCTCGACCCCTCGACCCCTCGGCGACCCTCGACCCCTTGACCCTCGACACGACACCCCGACCCCTCAACACGACACCCCAACACCTCTGCTTCCTCTTCCTCTTCTTCTTTTACTTCTTTTTCATCTTTCTTGTTTATTCTTAAAAAATACCTAAAATAATTAAACTAAATAACCTAAACTAACTAAACTAAAAAACCTAAACTAATTAAACTAAATAACCTAGACTAATTAAACCTAAACTAACTAAACTAGAAAACCTAAACCAATTAAACCTAAACTAACTAAAGTAAACAACCTAAACTAATTAAACCTAAACTAATTAAACTAAATAATTTAAACTAATTAAACTAAATAACCTAAACCTAAACTAATTAAAACTAAACTAACTAAACTAAAAAACCTAAACTAATTAAACCTAAACTAATTAAACTAAATAATCTAAACAAATTAAAGTAAAAAACTAAAAAATAGAAAAAACAGAAGATGGGGTGGCAGGGGTTCACCATGGGGGAAGGGGCGGCGGCGATGGGTCGGGAAGGGGGCGGCAACGGGGCGGCGACAAGGCACGGTGGTGATGGGGCAGGGAGGTTGCGGCGACGGTTGGCGCTCCTCGGGGGTGGTCCACCGGCGGCTGCGGCGGGGAGGTTCTTGAGGGGGTGTGGGAAGGCAGGGAGGGGGCGAGGACCGGGCGGGGGGGGGGGGGGGGGGGGGGAGTGTGACCGGGCTGGCGACGGAGAGTGAAAGAAATATGCCCTAGAGACAATAATAAAGTTGTTATTTATATTTCCTTATATCATGATAAATGTTTATTGTTCATGCTAGAATTGTATTAACCAAAAACTTGATACATGTGTGGATACATAGACAAAACACCGTGTTCCTAGTAAGCCTCCACTAGACTAGCTCGTTTATCAAAGATGGTTAAGTTTCCTAACCATAGACATGTGTTGTCATTTGATGAACGGGGTCACATCATTGGGAAAATGATGTGATGGACAAGACCCATCCGTTAGTATAGCATATTGATCATTTAGTTTTATTGCTATTGCTTTCTTCATGACTTATACATGTTCCTATGACTATGAGATTATGCAAGTCCTAAATACCGGAGGAACACTTAGTGTGCAATCAAAAATCACAACGTAACTAGGTGATTATAAAGATGTTCTATAGGTGTCTTGGATGGTGTTTGTTGAGTTGGCATAGATCGAGATTAGGATTTGTCACTCCTTTTATCGGAGAGGTATCTCTGGGCCCTATCGGTAATGCACATCACTATGAGCCTTGCAAGCAATGTGACTATTGAGTTAATCACAGGATGATGCATTACATAACGAGTAAAGAGACTTTCCGGTAATGAGATTGAACTAGGTATGATGATACTGACGATCGAATCTCGGGCAAGTAACATATACCGATGACAAAGGAAACAAAATATGTTGTTGTGCGGTTTGACCGATAAAGATCTTCGTATAATATGTAGGAGCCAATATGAGCATACAGGTTCTGCTATTGGTTATTGACCGGAGATGTGTCTCGGTCATGTCTACATAGTTCTCGAACCCGTAGGGTCCGCACGCTTCATGTTCGATGATGCACTGGTACAACGACCTCCTAAATAAACTGTTTAAAACCCCTTTCCGCGACGACATTTGAAACCGTCGCCAAGTAAGTGTGGGTGATAGGGGGGTCCTTCCCACATGACCCAGAAATCATCGGGGATAGGCCCTCGTGTGTCCCAGGTTGGGACCATGTGCGGTCGGGTGAGGCATGGAAACCCAATCATTTCCGTAGGTATGTACATTCCACACGGTGAATCCCAGAAATCATTTCCGTAGGTATGTACATCCCACATGGTGAACCCCAGAAATCATTTCCGTAGGTGTGTACATCCCACATGGTAAATCCCAGAAATCATTTCCGTAGGTATGTTCATCTCACACAATGAATCTCAGAAATCATTTCCGTAGGTATGTACATCCCACACGGTGAATCCCAGAAAATCATTTCCGTAGGTATGTACATCCCAGACAGTTCTTTGTGTGGAAACGTGTGTGCAAGGTGGCCTAACGCAAACAGTTCGCTGCCGGAAGCCGTGTGTGATTGTTAGTTGATCGAACACACCTACTTTCTAGAAACCATGAACGTTGTTTGAGTTCATCGTCCACGGTGCTGTCTGAGTAACCGTTTGCAATAGAAAACCCCAATAAGCAGGGCAATTAGCCTATTATTAATAATCCATGTACTAATCAAACTGATATTTCTTATAAAACATGCTAGATATTTCATATCCGTATAAAAGCCACTAGGATTTCATAATCGAATTACATCAGATAGCTTCGGCACTCAGTTATGCCATTACACAACAGCACTAGGTTTCACATGTAGCATCAAAAACCTTTGGAAAGTAGCATCATACACGGTAAATAGACAGATGAATCTCATCTTGGAAACTGCAGAAGCGGAAGGAAAATATTGAGCCTTCAATGATGTTAAATGTCCTTGCGACTTTAGGCCAGTGGCTATGGATAATTGCCCGCCCAACCTTCGTCCTCTCCAGCAAGACTTTAATATTGTACCGTGGGTGTTGAATGAATACATTCCTCGCCTCTTGACCATGCAAGTGGTTTGAGAGGTAATCATCGGTGAACTGCTTTGAAAAGTACTGAAAACAAAGCTATGCATAAATTGCTGTTGTAAATTTTGAAATGGCGCAAGGGGTAAAAACAAGGTAAAAGAGTTGGTACCATCCTATAGTTGACCGATGTCTTCTTCATTGTGCAAACAAAGATCTTGCTATTATTCCTCGCAAGTTTCTTCATCCTAACAATCTTTCTGAGTTTCTTGACTTGACTGATATTCATGGACATCTCATTTCTCCATATGCAAAATGGGTCGAACAGTGGGTCTAGGCCTCTGACAGCAGGACCTACATGTGCAAGACTAAATTGTAATAAACCTAAATATTAGAATGATTCCTGCAACTGCACAATATGTGCTATTAGCCAAAGGACCCTGCTTGAACAAACCTCGATGGTAAACCACAGTGTCTTCCATTGTTTCCCTGCAACACACATAAGGAAGATCTTGATCAGGTTAACTGAGAGTTGCCATACTATCAGTAAAAAAAATATTGAGTACAGCCAAATTTGATTGGTGTCACATGCATAACAATACAAAATTGTACCCACAACAAATGAAAATCAAATTGCAGAACTGAACCAAACAGTTAAATGGACAGCAGACCAAATGAACCAAAATAGTTAACTGAGCATGACATTGCAGAATAGAAGCATGTACTAGAAGATAAGACAGTTAACAAAACAAAGAATGCTTGAGAACAGTACTACGAAATGTAGCAATTGTTGGACCAAAGTGTTAACTGAACATTACATTTCAGAGGACCAAACTGTTAACTGAACATCAGATTGCATATTAGCATTACAGAGGACAAATCACTAGAAGGCACTGGCGGTGGCCTCGAGAAAACATCACGAACTGTATTTTAAAGTAGACAACTGCGCGGCGGTGTCGACGGTGGCCTCGAAGACGAGGTGCTCCTCCAAGATCTGGCGGTCGAGACGCATGTCTGCCAAAGCAACCTCGTTCGCGCGTGTGGCCGCATGCTACTCAGCTCCATGTTATACTGCGTGTAAAATGGCTGTGGGTGGCGCTTAATTGGAGGAGGGGGCAGTGATTTCGGTGGAAGGTGTCGCTCCATCAGTCGGGGCATGTGGGACGGGAAAGGAGGAGGATGGTGTGGGTGGGGTGTGGATTACCTGACCATATCAGGTCACGCAACAAGAAGAAGGGTCGGCGGCGAGGAGGCCGCGCAGCAAGAAGAAGGGTTGCCGGCGAGGAGGCGGTGCTGCAAGAAGAAGGGTCGCCGGCGAGGAGACGGCGCTGCAAGAAGAAGGGTAGCCGATGAGGAGGCGGCGCTGCAAGAAGAAGGGTCGCCGGCGAGGAGGCTAAGCTGCCAGTAAGCAGCAGTGAAGGTTTGAACTTGGAAAGCTAGGTGGAACAGTGGAAACGTGGCTTTTAGTAGGAGGGAGGGGGCGGGGAGATAGATATTTCCACGGTGGAATTTTTTTTCACTTTGTACCGTGATAAACTAGCGCGCAAGTGCGGTTCACTACAAAAAAAGACACATCCGTGACATTTTGGGCCGAACGAATTTTTTTTCTGTCATACATATGACGCTTCTATGACGATAATTGTGACAAAACCCGATATCATCATATATGTGGTGGGCTTCTACTTCTATGACAAAAAATCATGATAGAAAATGGGCTTTTCGTCCTGGGCGAGACGGAGACGCAGCTGCATGACATTCTTTGGGTCGTCCATGACGGAAAAAACCGTGGTAGAAGCGAGGGCGAGAAAAATTTCGGGGAGTTCCCGGTTACGGTGGGAGGTCAGGAGCCGAGCGATGCACGTTTCTCTCGTACACGTACGCGCGTGTGTGCGAGGCATTGGCTCTAACTGAACCCGAACGAGGCGTTGGGCTCTAACTAAACCTGAGCGATTGCACTGCAGGCTACGCGTTACTGAACCCGAGCGATTGATCGATGGCTGTTAACTGAACCCGATCGAACGATTCCTTCGCTACTGCTGCTAACTGAAGCCAATTGATGCTGCCTCTGGGATGAACAGTGAGCGTTGCGGGGGGGGGGGGTGTTGGATGAGCAGTGAGCACTGGCGTTGCCTCTGGATGAACAGGACCCTGTGGTGTGGAGGGCTGGATGAACAATAGACAGTGGAGGGGTGCCCGTAGAGGGGTGGTTGAACAGGACCCCGTGGTGTGGAGGGCTGGATGAACAGTAGATGGTGGAGGGGTGCCCGTGGAGGGGTGGTTGAACAGTAGCCGGTGGAGTAGCGCGCAGTGGAGGCTGGATGAGGAGGAGCCCGTGGAGGTTGGAGGAGGTCGACGGTAGCCCGTGGACGCTGGAAGAGGTCGACGGTGGAGACGAACAGTATCCTGTGGAGTCCCGTTTTGCGGTACGCCACACCCCTCCTGATGAACAGGACCCCCGTTTCGACGGTAGGAGGTCCGTTTTATCCGTTTTGCGGTACGCCACACCCCTCCCGATCAACAGGACCCCCATTTCGACCATAGGAGGTCCGTTTCGTCCATTTTGCGGTACGCCACACCCCCCGATCAACAGGACCCCCGTTTCGACCGCAGGAGGTCCGTTTCGTCCATTTTGCGGTACGCCATACCCCTCCCGATGAACAGGATCCCGTTTCGAACGTGGCCGGTCGAACACAAGGCCGTTTCCTCCGTTCTGTGGTACGCCATGCCTCATTTCCATTGCCTATTCCATCCAAGCCCTCCCGATGAACATGACCACACATTCCGTTTTGACCCAGCCGGTTGGCTCCCACGCGTTTCGTTGCCTCCCGATGAACATGACACATTCCGTTGCCTCCCCATGAACACGACGCATTCCGTTGCCCCCCATGAACATGACGATGATGCTGTTTCTCTGTTCCGACCCAGCCATGTCAACGAGCCCTCGCCGTACATATGCGCGAGTAGGCGTTCGAGACCCCGCCCGTATGTACACATACGTGGCCGTATTTTCTTTCTTGCACCCTGGCCGCTGTACGTACATGTACATGCTACGTGCGCGCCTCTACATCCACCAGTACTTATGTACATACACGTTCGCGACCAGAATGACAACGCTACGTATGCTTCGACCAGGTGGGTCCCGACTATCAGGCACTTCCTTGCATGCGAAGATGTAGCTGGTGGGTCCCAGCAGTCAGGGGGGCGAACCATTTTTTTGCCTGGACGCATGTCCTTGCGTGCGAAGGTGTAGCTTGTAGGTCCCAGCAGTTAGGGGGAAACATTTTTTTCATGAAATACGGTGGCCCATCCGGTGGGTCCCCGCTGTCAGGTGGAGGAATAATTATTTTGCGCGTAATAAGGAGGCGCTTCCTTGCTGCGGCCGTGGACCCAGCTGTCCACGTCTCCACGCATAGTACTCTTCCGATGGAAGTCGATCGTTGACCACATTGACCATGCTGCGCCGAGAGCACCACGGCGGTGGACGACGGTGAGGCCTAGGAAGGGGACGACACGGAGGCAGGGAAGACTCAGCAGTTGTTTCCCACGCGGAGGGGAGTACGATTGTACGAGGGTTTACTGGTTTGTCTACCGTCGTCAAAGAATAACAGTAGGTGTGGGTGAGTAGACGGATGGCTAGGGTAGCAATGGGAGTACGGTGGGGCGGTGAGGCCTGCACGGCTGCACAGCCGACCACGGGGAGGAGGGAGCAGGCAATCCCGCTAGCGCTTGTTTGAGCGGCTAGAGCAGGAAGAGCAGAGATTGAAGAAGCACGACGGGCGTTGGATGCACATCCAACAGTCAGTGCTTGTGCATCAACCTTTTTTTAGGAAAGCCTCAAATCTGTGGAAAACAGCATACAAACCATCTGCCATTATTTCTAATAATTTACAGCCCATTTGCTGTTTCTTAAGCTTTTTTTGGACCCCATATTCTTTTTGTTAGCATTACAGCCCATATTGTGGCCACGGTTAAAAAATTGTACGAAATTTTGCATATTTCGGTGCGGGCCGAACTGTTTTTCATCCCTAATTTTTGACTCACATTCAAACTGATTTTAAAAATAAATGTATATCAATATAAAATCCAACAAATTCTCCACGCATAAAAATTAATGTAATTTAAAATCATGAAATGAAATAGAAGATATTTGAAACTAATTGCCGGTTTGATGTGTTTTAAAAATATACAGCCCATTTCTCATTACTGATGGGCCATTTTCTCGGCCAGCCGAATGAAAGCTCCACTAGTCTTGAAAGATTTGCAGCCCAACAGGCCTGACAAAGTGACTTAATTGGTAAATCACAAAAAACTGGGTTGTGGCCGTGGACCCAGCTGTCAGCCTCTCGACGTATACTACTCTTCCGATGGAAGTCATTCCTTGACCACGTTGACCACGCCGCGCGGAGAGCACCACAGCGGTGGACGACGGGGAGGCCTAGGAAGGGGACGACGCGGAGCCGGGGAAGACATGGCAGTGGATGACCGCGCGGAGAGGAGTACGAGGGTTCACTGGTTCGGCTGTGGTGTGAGGCTGCCGTCGCAGCAGGGCCTGGCCAGCGGTGGGAGTAGTAGGGGGCGGTGAGGCCTCTGCGGCAGCATAGCCGGCCACGGGAGGCAGGAGCATGCGGCATGACTGGCGCTGCTTTGGGTGGCTGGAGCAAGAAGACCAGAGGTTGAAGAAGCACTACGGCCGTTGGATGGACATAGTACGGTCACTGGAGCTAGAATCGTTCATATTGACTAAGTTGACAAAGCCCTTCGTCCCCGTCAACTTAGTAGGCCCTCAAGTCAGCCTCCCACCAAGGTGGGTCCCATCTAGCCGGGGGAGTATTCATTTTTTTTGTGCGTAATAAGGAGGCACTTCCGGTGGGTCTGAGCTGACAGCAGGGGGAACGTTTTTTTCGTGAAATATGGTGGCCCGTCCGGTGGGTCCCAGCAGTCAGGGGGAAACGGTTTTTTTCGCAAAATACTGGTGACCCGTCCGGTGGGTCCCCGCTGTCAGGTGGAGGAATAATTATTTTCCGCATAATAAGGAGGCACTTCCTTGTGGCTGCCATGGACCCAGCTATCAGCCTCTCCACGTACAGTACTCTTCCGATGGAAGTCGGTCGTTGACCACATTAACCACGCCGCGCCGAGAGCACCACGGCGGTGGACGACGGCGAGGCGTAGGAAGGGAACGATGCAGAGCTGGGAAAGACGCGGCAGTGGATGCCCACGCGGAGAGGAGTATGAGCGTTCACTGGTTCGGCTATGGTGTGAGGCTACCGTCGCCGCAGAATAACAGGGGGTGTGGGTGAGTGGAGGGATGGCCTGGCCAGTGGTGGGAGTAGTATGGGGGCGGTGAGGCCTCCGTGGTAGCACAGCCGGCCACGGGAGGCAGGAGCAGGCGGCACGACCGACGCTGCTTTGGGCGGCTGGAGCAACAAGACCAGAGGTTGAAGAAGCACTATGGCCGTTGGATGGACATCATATGGTCACTGGAGTATTGACTAAGTTGACAAAGCCCCCTGTCCCGTCAATTTAGTAGGCCCACAAGTCAGCCCAACAATATGGTGGGTCCCAGCTAGCAGGGGGGTATTCATTTTTGTGGGCGTAATAAGGAGGCACTTCCTTGCGTGTGAAGAATTAGCTGGTGGGTCCGACCTGTCAGCGAGGGGAACATTTTTTCGCGAAATACAGAGGCCCTTCCTGTGGGTCCTAGTTATCAGGTGGAGGAATCATTAGTTTGCGTGTAATAAGGAGGCATTTCCTTGCGTGCGGCCGTGGACCTAGCTGTCAGCCTCTCCACGTACAGTCCACTTCCGATGGATGTCGTTCATTGACCACGTTGACCAGGCCGCGCCGAGAGCACTAGGGCGGTGGACGACAGCGAGGCCTAGGAAGGGAACGACACAGAGCCAGGGAATACTCGGTAGTTGTTTCCAACACGGAGGAGTACGAGGGTTTACTGGTTCGTCTGCCATCGCCGGAGAATAACAACATGTGTGGGTGAGTAGAGGGATGGCTATGCCAACGATGGGAGTACGGTGGGGCCGTGAGGCCTGCGCGGCAGCATAGCCGGCCGCGGGAGGAGGGAGCAGGCAGTCCTGCTGGCGCATGTTTGAGCAGCTGGAGCATGAAGAGCAGAGATTGAAGAAGCACGACAGCCATTGGATGGACATCCAACAGTCATTGCTCTCGTGTGTTGACTAAGTTGACAGGGCGTTGCGTGTGTGTCAACCTTTTTTTATGAAAGCATACGCGTCAACCTATAGTAGGCACACAATTCAGCCTCAAATCTGTGGAAAACAGGATACAGCCCATTTGCTAATTCTTAAGAATTTTTTTGGAGCCCATCTTCTTTTTGTTAGCATTACACCCAATATTGTGGCCACGGTTAAAATGTATACGAAATTTTGTATATTTCGGTGTGGTCAACTGTTTTTAATCCAGAAATATTGATGCACATTCAAACTATTTTGAAAAATAATTTATATAAATATAAAATCCAAATAATTGCCCATGCATAAAAATTAATGGAATTTAAGATCTTGTAATGAAAAAAATTGAAACTATTTCCTGGTTTGATGTGTTTTAAAAATATACAGCCCGTATCTAGGCAAACCGAATGAAACTCTCCTCGTCTTGAAAGATTTGCAGCCCAGCAGGGCTGATAAAGCAAGTATGCCTTGTTTGGGTATTTATTTTAAAAAATAGAACTGGGCTAGCCATTTTGAGCAAGAAAAAAACACAAGTGGGCTCATGATGTGGTAAACATAAATAAAACCCTGGCTAGACGGGCCACAACCCCCGCACAGCCCCGTTGTTACCCTGATCCGTCGCTAAAACTAGTATAAATAACAACTGCTTGCTCCTAAAAAAAACTGCGCGACTTGCTGGGTCCCTGGCGTCAGCCGCTCGTAGTGTAATTCTCTCGTTTATTGACTATGTTAACAATGGCGTGAGGCCCAGATGTCCAACCATTAGGAGGAACCATATTTTTGGGCTTGTACTATAGAGGCACTTGGTTGCGTACTGCCATGACGCTGGTGGGTCCCTACTGTCATCCTCTCCACGTACAGTCATCTCCTTGTTCCTCTCGGTTGTTGACGACGTTGACAACGCAAGAGGGCGGCGCACTATGCACGACAAGCGAATCAAGGCTGCAAGGCAGAGGACGACAGCGAGGCCTCGGACGGAACGAACATGAGCCGTTGAAGATGCGCCGGTTCAGTCGCAGGCGGAGGGGAGTATGAGGGTTGACTAGTTCGGGCGCAGGTGTGTGTTGGGGCTGACGTCACCGGAGAATAACAGGATGTGTGGGGGAATGGAGGGAGGGACTGGCCAGTGTTGGAGGGTACGTACGGTAGGGCGGCGGAGGCGCAACCAGCCATGGGAGGCGGGAGCAGGCGGAGCCGACGGGGTGGTTTGGTTTTGGCGGCTGGGGGAAGAAGAAGACAAGAGATAGAAGATACACGATAGATGTTGGATGTCAATCAAATGACTGGTAGGCAGAATCGTTTGTTGACTGGCTAGTAAGTCGACACCACCTTGGATAGGCTATTTCCTCGCGGGTCCCAAATGTCAGAATCCAAATCTGTCACGGTCATGCAGCCTTTCCTATGAAAATTTACAGCCCATTTGATGTGCTAGTTTGAAATAAGTTTGTGGGTGCTGGTGGGGGCTAATCACTTGGCTTCTGTAATGCACAGTGAGCTCAAGCAGCCGGCAAGAGTGATGTTATTTCCCTTGGTTGGGATTTGTTACAATATTTCACTCTAAATTAAACGAATGTCAAGCCATTTGCCTTGTTTCAAAGAAAATATGACAGTAACAGCCGAGTTGAAAAGGGCAGGAACATCTAACTCCAGCTTACAAACAGTACAAAATCACGAGGATTAATTGTTCATCAGGTTTACAAAAAAACAGATTGAGAAGGGCAACAACATCTAACTCCAGCACTGTTTTCGGCAGTCACAGTCAAATGGATCGGTCAGGTCCATAGAATGAACATCCTGGGTCGTAAAATTTACTGGATTATGACCACAATATGTTGTAAATAGAAGACCGACACGTTCAGAAGCTCCTTTTCCCACCTGAAACTCCTTTTTTTGCTCTTCGACATACCGATCCATCAATTCAGTAAATATATGGGCTTTTGAATTGATTTTACTATTTACTAGTGTGGATGGGCTGTTTTGTCTTGGGCCCAGAGAAACAGTTACTACTAGTACAGTGGAGACACTCTACAGCTACCCAGAAAAAGAATTACTACTAGTAGAGTGGAGACACTCTACCGCTTCTGGCTCCTCCTAGGTCATTGAAACGTCTCCCTCTACTGAATGCCATTATACTTTTGTTAACCAACATGTGGGCCATGCAGCGCGTGGGCCCAAATGCCATCCACCAAATTAGAAGGCAGTATGCAGGCGGAGAGTCACCCAGGTCATAGCGCGACAGTAACGAGCCGCCGTATCACAAAACACCACCTCCCCACAGTCTAAGTTTGACGGACGAAGCAACCATCATTTCACTCTTTGCTGAATCCCCTTCTCCCTCACCGTCTTCAAGAAAGACAACACTCGCATCTACCACTGTTCTTCTCTCCGAACGAAGGGAAGGTAAGCGGATCCATGATGTTGGTATATTTTTGTTCAGAGAAAAAAAAGAACTTTTGCAAAGCAGTAACCGGTCCTCACTCTCTTTTTTGTTTCATTGTCATTGTGATTGTGTTTTCCTTTCAGTGGTCTCCTAGTATTCGTCAGTTTCATGATGGACCAAGGAGAACCAGGCAAAGATCTGCCGATATTGGAGCAGACGCGGGAGGCTGATCTCCACGAGACAGAGAGCTCCAAGAATATGGAGGCAACCACCGAGCCGCCCCTAGATACGCTCACGACCACTAATGAGGTGGTCAATGCCCCGTTTGAGGTTACATCCCCCGTGGCACTGCAGGAGCAGTTTTCCCCCTTCGAGGATGTGTCCCCCCCGCTGAGCTGCCCAAGGTGATTTCCTTCTTTGCCGATCTCGATTGTGGTTTTTCATCTAAGTATGTGGTGATTTTTTTAGAAAAGGACGTATGTGGTGATTCATAATGCAACATTTTATTAGCTTCGATGCCATGCTATACATACTGGTTTAAATAACTTGTGTTTATTATACTGAAAAGTAATTCCGATTTTGTTTCTGTTTCAATTAGAGCCCTGATGCAGAGAAGGATTGTGTGGTTGTACATGTCACTCGCTATGAGATGGACAACCTGAATATACGCACTGGGAAAACAGAGTTCTTAGGCTGTTGGATCCTGGAAGCCATTTGTGGTTATACCAATGAAGAGTTGTATTCCAGCCTCACTATTGTCAGGCGTGTTGTCCAGGGTGTACTGAAGCACAAGAAGTTCAAAGCTACTCCTTCGTTTGTGAGGCATACTGTTCTTGTCAAGCTTACGCAGGAAGAGGACGTGGCATGCCTCTAGAAACAAGTTTATCAGTGGCAAGGCCACAAGGTTGTCTTCATGAAGGTTCACATGATTGAGCTGCTACGGGACGTCCTCGATGATGTTCATGGCAAGGTACGTCTTGTGTACAGCCCAAATTAGATCGAGGCATAAAATAGTTGCCCCATCTAGTGTTTAATAGTAGTTTGGATTGTGTTTAATTATCCGAACCCTGCCCGTTATCGACCCCTCTGGGCTAGTACTCTGTTTGAATCCGTCTATGGGAACTGCTGCTACTTTTGTGTGCCCGTGAATCATGTGAGAACCATCATAATTGTTGCCGAAACAGATGCGTCCTCACTAGTTTTTTCATGAATATGGCATGGTAAGACATAAGTTGTCACAGTTTATCATACGAGCAGTGTGTGTTTTGATGAAATAGAGCACTCATTTGAGAACCGTGCGCTGACGTATACATAAGTACTTGTAAACACAGTTGGTGCTACCCCACTTGTAAGCAGTTGTGCAAAACACGACACATTGGCTCAGCTCGCTTCAACACTAGGCTATCAACTAGCTAACAATCAAC
Organism: Triticum monococcum; assembly: GCA_034509565.1. NCBI lineage: Eukaryota > Viridiplantae > Streptophyta > Magnoliopsida > Poales > Poaceae > Triticum > Triticum monococcum. Next base: position 85,165,093 of record CM067845.1, on the reverse strand, counting down.
AATCTGCTGTCTGACATATAAGCAACTATGTATCTTGTTACAGTGGTTCATGCAGTGAATTGAGGCCACAATGTAATAAATTCCAAACGTTCACACGCTAGTCCAGCGCTCATGTGGAACACTCACATTAAACTCGTCTTCATAAAAAACTTGAAAAGCATAAGTTAAGAAATTTTATACATCTCAATGATTCATAGAACATAACAAACATATACTAGTTCATAGCAAAAGACAAAGTTGTGAGAAGGTTTACAAATTAGGAAAAAAACAAGCAAGGCTTCTCTGAGCAAAGGGCCTCCCGGTAGGCTTAAATTTCCTGGAGTTCACTCTGGTTTTTTCTTGTTGCCACCATCCAGGGTTAGGTTCTCTCATTCCAGAATAACCAATTATAATTGTGGTCTCAGCTAGAATGCTGAACTGAACCATGCAGTGTACTGACTAGCTGAAATGCTTGTGCATTCCACTAAATTTAAGCACCGCTATTTGCAGAAATAAGCAGACCACAATGCCTCTTGTCCGCGCACCTATCCAAAAAACCGCCATGCAGCCGTGCCAGCTAGTCCTCGGTCCATGGATGAACTGGTAGAAAGTGCATTCCGGACTAGGATGCAGTTGTTTTCGCTCATCCCTGCACTGCAATCAGGAAGTAAAACGTATGAATCGACTTCTTTTAGATTGTGTTGTTCATTCTACCTTAGTTACTACCAATGTAGGGATACCTTGAAGACGGGAGGTTAGATGACGACAACGAGGGATAGCCATCTCATTTTTCGCACACTACAAGGATCCGGGTCTATTGCAACAAAATTGGTCGTCACAATACATGTCGATTTGTGGCGATAAGTACCTATTCCCACGAGACAACATTCGTTGGCAGCCGTTGCGACTGGACACATGGTAATAGGTTATCGCCACAAAAAACAATCGTGGCAATAAAGTCTGATATTGCAACAACCATGTGGGAAGTTGCCACATATTTTCCCGTGGCAACACTCACCAAATGCCACAATTTCCTTTGTGGAGATAGCTTTAATGCAACATGTAACAAATCATGGCGACTAATAGCTTGTGGCGATAGACATTTGTGGTAACAACCTATGCCAATGACAGCTCGTTTTGTGGCGCATGCTCTTCCGTGGCAATAGTCAATTGTGGCAATAAACTATGGCAACAATCCTTGATTTCGTGGTATTAGGCATTTTGCCACGAACCACTACACTTGTGGCATTAACTTATGGCAACAAATATTCCAATCATCATAACGGGAAATTGCAACATACTAGTTTTGGTGGTGATAAATAGGTAACACAACAGGTGAAATGTTTGTTGCGAGAAACTATTGCGACAATTTAAACTTTTCATGGTGCTAACATGTGGCAACCGAAAGTGGGTTCTGGTAATAGCCTATTGCAACCATAAAAAAATACAGGTATTCAATTACAATATTCAAAACCATACATATAATATATAGATTCATAAAATTCATAATTCTAATAGCAAATATCCATCAAATGATACTCAAATTTAATTTAGCCATCCTAATTAAGGCCAAGATTTGGATCCTGCAATCAAGAAATCAAAAAAATAGTTCTAGTTAATGAGTCCAACATAACATACACCATACAATTATTCCAGCCCTTGTTAAAAATAACTATCACCAGACTATTTGGAGTAATACTGTGTCAACAAGCATGTAACTGAGGGATCAGAACAGTTTTACAAGTGTAAATGTCTAAAGCATAAGCACAAGTACATGTACTAAAAGCATCCGCTGTTGATTTAAGTTGTGACTCAATCTGTAGTTTCAGTTAAGTTCATGTCCCTAGCTAGCACATATTCGTTTTTTCAAAGTTGTGACTCGATGCAACAACAACACATGGTGAAAGAGAAGAAGCAGCTAGCTAATTATGATGGCCATATATATAAAATGCAGGTGAACATTAAGAGAAAGCAAGGTTGTGACTTACCATTGCTTTAAACATTTGAGAACTCCTTGTTCAGCTTGTATGAGCGCACTTGAAGAAATAACAGTTAGAGCGCACTTGAAGAAATAACAGTTAGCCTTGCACCTGGAGTCTTATTAGGACTAGATCTCTGAAAAAAGTATTTTGCAAGTTTGGACTACTATCTTATTTGTCAATCCTCTTTGTTGGCACCTGCAAATAGAGTTTTCTCTTCAATATGGATTCAATACCTTTTAGAATCAGTTGGACAGTGGCAGAAATACTAATCAAGTTAATCATAAGGCATGTAAGCAGGATCTGATGAATATGGCATGAAACACCAGCAATGTGAAGCTGGAACTAGGAAGAACAAAAAACAGAGTAAAAATGTTTAAGACTTGAATTAAGGTAACTGGACGCTCTTTATCTATGGATTGTGGCTAACAACAAATGAACTACATGCCACATAATCAAATTAAACCAACATCGAAGTAGCCAAAATGACTGAAATTATAAGGGGAAGGAAGCATATTAGGAATAACATATATACCTAAAACTTAAAGTTCTGACATTGACAGAAGTAGCCAGTTTCATTCAAATCTAACTCTGCATATATACTCCAAATCTAACTAGGAGTAGCTGTTTGGGGCAAGTTGCATTGGAAATTAAACTAAAATAATGCATCTGTTCTATTGTAGTGGTCTAGTACAGCATTGACTGTACAAGTTATTTTCCATGCTTGTCTCAATTAGCATGTTAGTGCCTCCTAGTACTGACCAATTCAAGAAAAAAGCCTCTAATTAGGAACGATTCCAATCATGAGATGGGAAACAAATAAACATGATAGAAGGAATTCCCAATCATGCAAAAGAGGAACATGGAAATTAGAAATAGCCATGTGGTGATGTCAATATGAACAAAATACTCACATTGACCATGGGAATGCGTCAGGCAAGGGAAACGTACATGCCTGCTGGTTCTGGCGACGGATGATAGCAAAGGCACAACAATGATTCTACAGTGCTCCATGGACGCGATCACGGGCCTCGCCGCCGTAGCACACACAGAGGAACCAAGGATGCCGCTCGTATTGGTGCGGCCGTCAGTCATGACCACGTCATCCATCTAGGGGTTTCCCCTCTCGTATTTCGATCAGGTGTACTGACTGGTTTTTTGTGGCTCCCTGAAGAAGTGGCTGAGTTGCACAAGTCCAGCTGGTTGAACCAGACCTGCAGTAGGCACTTACCCCTTCGCCAAAGGGGCCCACAACCCAGGTTCCTCTTCTTCATGTCCTCTCTTCTCCAACAAAAACGAGCAGTTCGGGCATTCTCAGATCCATGGCGATGAAGAACACATAAACAGGATTTGAAGCCCCCTAATTTTTGGGGGCCATGTGTAGTCGCCCACCTCGCACATCCTCATCAACAGCCCTGCAAAAAACAGTGTGCATCAGACAAGAACCACCAGAGATAAAACATCAAGACAAACTGAATACGAGATAAAGCATCAGACAAGAACCCTAATTTTTGGGGGCCCTGTGCAGTCGCCCTGGAATTAAGTGTGGAACCTATTTTGCGCATAATGTAACCAGGATGGATACTTGGTAAAAGGTGATGAAGTCTTACATTTACCTAAATAAAAAGGTAACCCTGATGGGTAGTTGTAAAAAGTGATGCTATCACCCATTGGATTATATCAAACAAGCATATGAGATTGAGATACGAGAAATATAACAATTGAAGTGAAATAAACAGACAAGTTTCTGCTGTATTTTCATAGTGAAGTTGGGATATACTACACTAAAATGATCATACATGTACTAGAACCCTTACCATGAAAAGCACTATGTATTACACCAACATTCCCTATCAGTAGAGTACATGTCCATGTTGCTCTTCACAATTTCTACTACCCAATTTGACAATCAGTAGACCTATTGAGCTGAATTAAATAATCACACAGGTATTCGGGTATGTATTTATAGGTGCAAGTTTGAGAGTATTCGAGTATGTATGGATATGTTACGGGTATTCGGGTATATGCATCTCCACCATGGGCTAGGAACACGTACGTACTACTATTATTACCAGGAGAGTCAATTAGCAGTGGGCATGTACCCTCAATGTCGTCCTTGCAACATGCTCCCCTTGGCACTAGTACACAAACAAGCAAGCAGCCTGTTGGATGGATTATTGTGGAAGATAGCTTACATATGGATCGATTCCTCGTGGATGTTAGCAGATGATGAGGACCGGTGGCTCCTAGCGCGGGAGGCGTGCATGGTCCATGCGCTAGTTCTGCGCAAGCCGCTTCAATTCTTCATGGCCTCCCGGAGGGAGGGATGGCTGCCGACGGCCCCGGCTAGATCTGTCCAGGATTGCGGCGGCTGCGCGCTCCTCATGGCCGCCTCCTCGAGCCTAGTGGGGAGGAGGGAACGATCCTGGGGCCCAGGGTTGCATTGGCGACCTATAGAGAAAGGGGCGAGCGGCGGCGGCATGAGGTGACTTGCGGTAGTGACTTGCGGCGTGGTATGCGGTGGCTTCGATGGGTAGGCGTGCGTGTGAAGGATCAGGAGAGAGAGGAGATAATAGGATAGGGCACCCGCAGGGCCGCAGCCGTTCGATCTAAGCAAATCCAATAGTTCCTATGTGTGATCAATGAGAGGGCCATCTTGACCAATCAAAACACGGTGTATTTTTTAGTGGGATATTTTTGCACTCGGTAAAATTTTAATATTTTTATTTTTTCTTCCCTTCTCTTTTTCTTGCTTGTTTTAATAAGGCCTATTAAAGGATATGAATAGGATTTTCTTTAACACCAACATTTTTTTGCACTTGTGATTTAAATTTGAATTCTATGCAATAAATGACTATAAATGCATTAAATGTACGAAAGAACCCATGAAACTTGGGAATGGTCACTCAAATATGGTCTACTTTCTATGCAAATTTAACTGGTGCCATTTCAAACCTATTTCCATACTTGCTTCACAAAAAATACCCATTTTTACACATAAAACTAGCATTTTTTTGAAAAAAGTTTAGAAACTCTATTTGTCAACATTGTTTTTTATTTTGATGTTTGTCAGTATTTTTTGTAATGGCAAGATGCACCTATGTGCTCAATTTGGGTACATTATCATAAACTATGCAATGAATATGGACATCACCTTGGAAAGTCATGAATGTTCATACATGATAGCTTGCTTTGTGAAGATTCTTTTCTTCAAAATGATCATATGGCAAGTTTAGTATTTTTTCTCGCAACTAGTACACATAAAAGGACTCGATGCGAAAGGATTGCATTTACTGAATTTGTATTATTTTCTTTATTTTTTTCCACAATGGGGTCATCAAAGCGGAGAGCTTGGGGGGTGTAAATCTGATCATATCGTAACCCCTAGAAATAGAAAATTACCAAGTCATGCCTACCTATACAAGAGATCGTGTCGAGGCTTCATCAAAGCGGGGTCATTCTAGAGGATCTTGGCATGTACTCTAGCTCAAAGTAGATTGATGCAACACTATTTATAACCCACGTCAAACGATAAGGACAGGAGCTACTGGCTACTATCTGTGACATGGGAAATGGGGTGTCCCAAGCACACTAAAATTGAGTACACTAGCAAACAAGGGATTACTATACATTGAGGTTACGATCTACTAGTTAATATTAAAAAAGCATTAAAGTTGCAGACGACTTGCTAGAACCATTTGCGTCCTTGATCTGCTATCCTGTCAGCCAAATGCAGTATGCTTCTCTACTTCGCAAGAGCTAGCATCTTTGGTATGCTATCTGGCCTGGTTCAACTCTGACTTTCCTTCACTCCAGTACAGCGCCGACCATAACTCCCTTCGGCTGACCAGTCCAGGGGCAGCGAAGAAGGACGACTCGGACGCCTGACAGTCACCTTCATACCTCCCTTTGCTTTGGACCAGGCTGCTTGGTCGATGCTGGTAAGATCTCTCTCTCTCGCTCTTCAATGCCTCCCCATTCTTCTACCAAAATGGATTTTTTAGGGTCCTAGAAATGTGCCCCCAAATCCCGTACAAATACCGCTCCAAGGGGGCGACTTTAGGTTTTCAGTAAAAAAATATGCGGGCTGGGCCAAGATACACTAGTAGAAAAAGGGGCTTTTGTCCCGGTTGGTAAGGCCCTTTAGTCCCGGTTTTCGAACCGGGACTAAAGGGTCGTTACTAATGCCTCTCCCCTTTAGTCCCGGTTCTTACACGAACCGGGACTAAAGGGCGCGGCCACGTGGAGCTTCACCTTTAGTCCCGGTTGGTAACACCACCAACCGGGACCAAAGGAAGTTTTATGATTTTTTTGATTTTTTTTATTTTCAAATTTCTGAATTATTTTAACCTCTAGTCTGTAATCACGACCCCTCATCACTGCTCAATTTATCCTCTAACCACTCCTCATCATTCCAAATCATCTAACTTCCCGAACGGTCACCCATCCTCCCACTCCCCCAGCCTGAGCACGCTTAACTTCCGGGTTCTATTCTCCCTCGTTTCCAAGTCTGCACTTGTTGTTTTCCTAACAATAGTAAGATGTCAATCCTATTAACCTTCAGGAATTTTGCTTGAGCATGAAGTGACACATTTTCATAGTTTGAGTTTGAAACTATTGTTTTAAAAAACTATAATTATTTAGTAACACTAATATTTCTTGAATAATTAGTTTGTCCATTGTTTGACCATATTTGACCAAAATTCGAAATAACTGAAATAATTATTTAGTAACACTAATATTCTAGAATAATTAGTTTGACCATTGTTTGACCACAGTTTGACCAGATTTGACCACATTTTTTCCAAAAAAAATTGAAACTATATTTTTTCTGTTACTAGTGGCGCACCTAGCAAATGGTGCGCCACTAGTAAGTTTGAATTTTTTTGATTTTTTCCACTCCGGATCTTAAAAGCCCCATAACTTTTTTCTTTTAGGTTTTTGAGGATTTTGAAAATGTTTAACAAGGTTCCCCGGTTAAATTCTTATGTAACTTTTCGAGTAGATGATTTTTCATATAAAAAACTTTTTAATCCGAGTTCGTATGCAAAAGTTATGCCCATTTTACAAATTCTAGAGAGATTTTGCAAATAAAGTCAAAATTCATATTTGTAAATTTTCCCAACAACTAGACCACATATCACATGGGAAACTTATTTATTTTATTTTTTTGACATTTCCATCATTTTCTTTTCTTTTTTCTAAAACTGAAAAGGCGGTCTACGGAGGGGGCACCAACCGGGACTAATGGGCATCGCACCCTTTAGTCCCGGTTCGTGGCATGAACCGGGACTAAAGGGCCCAGGTGAACCGGGACTAATGCCTTAGCCGCACGAACTGGGATAAATGCTCACATTAGCCCCGGTTCGTGACTGAACCAGGACTAATGTGAAAACTGCCCTGTGACCAAAGCCCTGTTTTCTACTAGTGATACGGGATCTACTAGTCCCTTTTTGGCCCATAAAGGTCCGATTTTTGGGGATCGGGCCAATATGTGGGATCTGTTAGAGTTGCTCTTAGCCGGATATACAAGGGATAACCTATGGGTTGCCCTCATAGCCGTTACTTTCGTGGTTACCTATTTAAAGGCTCCTTCTTCCCAGTAAGCTACCTACTCTCACATCTCATATCTAACGAAACATCACATACAAGAAATATTTATATCTCATCGTGAGAAAAAACATATATTTTTAGACAATTTGAATTTGCATGCAAAACTAATAGCGAAATTATTGTTTGAGAGTATTCGAGTATGTATGAATTTGAATTTGTGCGTTGTTTGAATTGGATGTGTTTAATTTTCGTTTTGTTGCATATTAAAATATAAAGAGCACCTATACATCGCTAGTCGCGCAAGCAACGCTAATTGACACTCACCCGCCGCGTGCCCTGGGCTAACCCAGCTAAGCGAGGTCGCTTTGCCCAGCTCGCTCGCTCGGGTGTTTCCACCGGTTCACCATGTTGACAGGTCGACTGGTTGACCGTTCACCCATGGCATAGTTGACTGTACACATCTATATAAAGTTTAGAATTTTAAAAGTTTTTCAAGTTTGAAAAAAGTTAGTGGCTTCAAAAAATGTTAATGAATTTGAAAATGTTCAAGAATTTCAAAGAAATGTTTCTCAATTCTAAAAAAGATCACTAATTTAAAAAAATCACGGACTCAAAAAATATACACGAATTTGAATTTTTAATGTATTTCAGAAAAAGGTCGTCCATTCTAAAAAAATTGCGATCTCGAAAAAAGTTACTAAAGTCAAAATAAGTTTACGTATTTGAAAAAGCAACACGAATTTGAAAAAATCGTGACATGAAAAAATATTGGCGAAAATGAAAATGTTTAGCCACTCAAAAAGAAGTTTGTAAATTTGGGAAAAAAATCACATTTCCCAAAAAAGTCAAAATTTTTAAATAGTTCCCCAATTTATCAAAAAACATCCATGAATTTGAATAAGTTGGTCAATTTTAAAATTGTTGCTAATTTTTTAAAAAATACACAAATTTCAAGGAAAAATTACTGAAATTTAAAAAGAAAAATGGAAAAATGGAAACTAAAAAGTAAAAGGAAATAGGAAAAGGAGAATAAAAACCAAATAGTTAACTAGAAGAAAAACAAACAAAAAGCTGCTGAGGATAAACCTAGCTGAAAAAGAAGAAAAACTAGGCTTTTTTTAGACAAAAGAAAAAACTATGCGGAAGTTTCCAGAACCAAAACTGGTCCTAAGTCACGGAATGGCAGCCCAATTTAACTCCTCGCCGGCCAGCCGAACACCTTTCTTTTTAATGGGCCTTATCCCAGCCGTTTATTATGTTTGAGAATAAGTTTATTTATTAACAATAAGCGTACAAATGGTGTTAGTCCATTGGTAATCACTTCTTTCCCTAGGTACGAGGTAGTATGTTCGACTCTTTGTATGGATCATTATTTTCTTCATGCATGCCCCAATTGTTGGTCACTTTCTTTTGTTCACTGGCCTGCATGTTCTATTTTTTTATATGAAGAATATGTATATATAATATGCTCTCATGCTAATATCTACTCCCTTTGTACCACAATACTTGTTCCCCGTATAATTTTGAGAACAATGTTTTAAATTTATTCTGTATTTTCAATAGGTTAAGTGAATGAATTTATGTGTAACATATCGGAAGTAATTCCAGTTTGAGTAATATATGTATCTCAATTAAGGTTCAAGTAATACTGAAAAAAGTTCAAGACCTATGTACAAGCTTATGTCAAAGACAATGATTGTTGATAAAATCAATTTAGTGAAAATTTGAACTTAAGCATTGTGGCACCATTCCTTTTTATAGTTTACACTATTCCTTTTTCTTTCTAAAGTTATATAGCTTGTAACAGTATGCATCAACACATGATATTAGTTACAGTATCAATACGTGTAACACACCAGGAGCAGCACAAACTTATATGTTAATGTGGTAATGTGTCGTTGACACATTTTCAAATCTTATCAACCATGTGTTACTCTCCGTGCATGTGTTACAGATATTTTTCTCCGTGACACATTTTTCTATATGTTACATCAATGTGTTAGTTAATCTATGCTTTGTTGTAGTGTTTGGTTAATTGAAATTGGTGCAATTAAAAATATTTAATTACTCATTAAAGCTTGCAAAAATCATAACTTAATATCTATAAGTTCAAATAATATATCATCACACTGTTTTACTTGTAGCTCAATATTACCACAAAGTTATTCTCTTGAAATACCTAGTCTCAGTTACAAGAAAATGATTGCCTCGCGCAATGGAATCTGTTTGTTGCAATATCGCTACCATATTGCAACGTCGATGCAGCTTGTTGCAATAGGTAGCCACTTTTTGCAACAATATTTGTAACTAATGCAATGGCACGCTGATGTTGCAATATCTTTTTGAATATTGCCACAAATAGTTATTCTGTTGAAATACCTAGTCTCTATTACAACAAAATGGCTGCCCTCGTGCAACGGATTTTTTTTGTCGCAATACCGTTACCATATCGCAACGCCGACACAATTCGTTGCAATATGAGCACTCTATTGCAACAAATCTAGTATTTATCGTGACAAAACTAAGCTGTGGCAATATGTGCGGCCTATTACCACAACCGGAGAATTTGTGGTAATATTGCGTTTTATTGCAACAAAACGTAGTTGTAGCAATAAATTTTGTAGCAACAGACCGGAATCCTTGTAGTGGCAGTTGTACTAAAACTGAGGTTTGTGCTTTTGATTGCGCGGATAGAAACGATACGGAGATAGACATCCCGAAACGATATGGAGACAGACATCCCTGTTTGCGCAAATACGAAATACGGTTATTTAAGCAGTGAGAGATATTACTACTTTCCCCCGTTTCCTCTTAGAACCAAGTCCTAGATTCATGCTACAACTTTCCCACTTTCTTCCCTAGTTGAACCAACGCTTTGAGTCGACTGTATGAACTAGCTTTACTTCTAATAATAGTAGAAGTCTAGGTGGCTTTGGAACAGCGGACGGAAGTAGAAAAGGATCCACACGAAGGGAGCTGGGGCAGTAGAGCAAGGCAGGTTTCGATGGAATATATACCTGAGGGTCGTCGACATGTGGCAAAGACGGCGTCGGGAGGCCGCATCTTGGCCACAATACCGCAGGGAGGAAGAAGGGGTCGGAGGCCCTCCCGAGCCGGCGCTCTCTCGGAGAGAACGACACGGTCGCCGATTAGAACGCGCGGGCAGCCGTTGGTCTCCTCCCTCGCCGCCGCCGACAGCGTGAACGATGCACCTACACCCCTTCCCCGGTCAAGGTTGTCTGGCCGGATTTGTGACCAGCCGTGAGCTGAGTGAGAGTGTGGCCACCTATGTGTTGCTTAGATCTGGAGAGCATGAGAGAGTGAATGAGAGGAACCCTAGTAAAGCAAGCGCTAAGGTTCCTGCTTTTATATATAGTGGAGTGATTTTGTTGTACCAGCTTCAAAAAAATGCACTCCTACGTGTACCCGTGAGTGGGTGTGAGAGAACTAGTGCGTGCGTGCACCGCTTCTCTTAGTGAGAGTACAATATACTATGCCCAAAGAACGTTCGCTGCAAGAGTAATAGTATAAGTGTGTGATGTGTGAGCTAAAATAAAATGTGCGCGCCGTCTTTTGTTTTTTAGAAGTTCTGAGGGTAGGGTGTGAAGAGCACATATGTGCGGGACGTCTACCTGTAGATAGACGGTGGGTGCGACGTGCGAGTTTGCGAGAGGACTCGGAAGAGTCGTGACTCGTGAGGGTGCGTGTGCGTGAGAGAGAGGGGGCACGTATCAATGCAATGCATGTGTCTGTAAATCATTATCCGACAAACATTCGCCACAAGACTTTTCCTGACGAACGCCATAAGAACCGTTAGATCGGCATCCGACAGTGTCAGTTTTGCCATGTCATTTAACAGAACAGCCACTCCTCCTACACACAAATCTTCCACGTGAGTGTTATCAACTGCCGTATGCTTCCTCCGTTTCGAAATGTAGTGCATATAGCTTTATTGAAAATTCGAACCTCACAATCTTTTATCAAGTTTTCGTGTACCAAATTGCACATGTAGAATACAATGTATATATCATTTCATTCATCTTCGAGAGGTAAATATAAAGATGGGTGAGGAGTCTACAAAGAAAGACCATCGTATCACCCGCGGCAATTTCAAGCATCCTTTAGTGTCGAGGAATATCATAGGAACTCTATATGATATGATTTTTATAGGATTTTTTTTCCTTTAGATCCAATTGGTTCATAGGAATAGATTCATATACTCCACATTTCAAAGGAAATAAACATGATATCATTTCTATAGCTTTAGAGCCACTTGGTTCATATGAATGGATTCCTGTACTCCCTTAATTTCAAAGGAAAATAAACATTAGTGTATATTCAATAGAAAAGTTCCTATGATATGAACCAAATTACATCTCTTTTCTAATCCTTCCTCATAGGAATTGAGATACACGTCATCTCTAGATTCAATAGAAAAGTTCCTATGATGTGAACCAAATGACATCTCTTTTCCAATCCCTACTCATAGGAATTGAGATGCTCCATGTCATCTCTTTCCCTACAACTTCCATGTATACATCTTCTATTCCTAAATAAATAGTACAACCCACTAGTAGTTTTTTTCCAAAACATGCAACTATGGCACAAGAACTATATAGTGTGCCAATAACTTTGAAAGATGGTCGCTAGATGAAGCTAACCCGATAGTGCAGAGATAGGCAAATCCGAGCACTACTGGCTGTTGGATATCATCAACATTCCACCAGATCTGCCACATGTACAATTTAGAAGACTCCATGGTTGAACTTAAGCATAATGCACAAACCTCAAAACACAAGCACTTCTCCTTTGTTCTAGAATCTTCTGTATCATAATTGATTATATTTTTCTAAATGAATTGCCATTATTTGTTTTTTACTTTATTATTTACAATGCACAACCCCATGAATCTTAACATTTTTTATAAAACTAATTGATTTTGAATGAGATGAACTATAAGAACTAAACGAACATCTACATCATGCATATATGACTCAAAGCTTTACATGCTATAGTGTGTATTTATTCATAATTTGGTTTCGAAATCTCATGCGTTCAATACATGTGTACCTTACTAGTTTTGAGTAGAGTAGCAAAATTCACGCGGCCCCGGGTATATCAAAATGCAGGGCCCATGCATCATTGCCTTTCGGTCGAACCTACGTCCACAATTTTTTGTACGTACTATATCTCCACTGGTCCCCGAACCAAAAATGCTGCCTCGTTCCCGTAAAACCAAGCGACCCACACATATTTAAGGCGTCGACTCGAACCCGTTTACTACGATGTGGCCCCGCACGCCGTAGTCCTCCTACAAACCCTACCATCGCACTTATCATTGGTTTTCTTCAAGAGGACGAGGGAGAAGCCAGTTTGTAGTGGAGGCGCTTTCAAAAAAAGGATCTGCAGTGGAGACCCCTACCCTAGGGTGCCCTAGGTAGCTGCCGCACGCATCATTGTTTTCTCTTTTATTTATGCTCTTGCGCCCTAGAGTGAAATGATGGTTGCTTCGTGCGTCCATCTTAATGCGGGAAAGGTGGGGCTTTGTGATTTGACCCCTCATCGCTTATTTTCTAGTGTATCTGTGGCGCTACGACCGGGGTGCCTCCAATTCCAACCGCTGCTCCAAACTGTAATTTGGTGCATCGCACGTGGAACAAGACGGTGGATGAGCCACATGTCTGCCAAAGGGGTCCTGTTAAGTGTGTCTCCATTTCGTGTGCGGACTGACCCTGCTTGAGTTGCTACGCCAACAAGACAGGAGCATCCTACCACTTGGTTTTGCTCCTTGGTGAATCCCGACTATATTGATCTAAAAAGATACATGATGAACTACCCTCTCCGTCTCGGTTTTTTTATTTTTAGGCGTCTCGGTTTAGAGGGCCTGCACGTAGTTCTAGGTCATCCATTTCACTAACTAAATATGAGTTACTATGTCACAAAAAGTATATCATTGGATTCTTAAGCGGATGTAGTTGTATTTAAAAGTCGAGGGCGGTGCTTTTCCTGCGCTGTAGGCGGGGCAGTTCCGCCTAGTCTGTTTGACAAAGACGCGAGAAGACGAGGGAGTAGGCTGCTGCAAACGTAGGGCTGTGTGATTTGACAGCGAGTTACTGCTGGACAGGTGGGGCCCCATGATTTGACTTGCCTTTATCATTTTAACTGTGGCGCTATGACTGGCGTGAGTCTCCCGATTCCTGACCACCTCCATACAAGTGCCTCTCCCAATGCTCCACCATGTAGTAGAGGCTGGCTCTTGCATGAGAGCCCACTTCTCCACTTTTTCCTTGCCTCTCTTTCCTCCACATATGCAAAAATGCCATGTAAAGTGCACTATTGTACTTACTTTTACTTGCTCCTACAGGTGCTTAAGCTTGCTACATAGGCATAAAGTCTGATGTGGCAAGTTAATCAAGAAGAGAGAGACTAGTTTGGTGAACCAAGGAAGGAACGGTGCGAAGTGCGTGTACCTAGGTGAAAAGACAATTTTGAGTCTATAGCTAATTAAATGAAGCAAACTTAGCAACACAATTTCATTGGAAGAGGTCACTCCTTGGCAAATGCAATAAATACTAGTACTCCCTGTGTCCCATAATATAAGAACGTTTTTGGCACTACACTAGTGTCAAAAACGTTCTTATATTATGGGACGGAGGGAGTACGAAGAAAGAGATAGAGAGGAGTAAAAAATACACTTATAGCCAATCTTGTTGTAGTACGAGTGACTAAGTGATGACTATGTATGACATGCTAACATCAGATAGCCTAACGCACCATGTTAAATCTCCAAGGGCGCGAGCGACGTGACGGTCGTGGTAGGCGCGACCATGATACGGGCTGCTGGCAGCCCTTGGATCTGAGATCAAACGGTCGCATGCTAAGTTGCTGAAAATTTGTAGAATAACCCTCCAGGATAGGATATTCACCTATAGGTCTAGAATCATGCCATGCAACCGTTCGATCTCAGATCAAACGGCTCTCGGAAGCCCGTATCATGGGAGAATGGAAAGCCACTACCCTGCCGTTCGCACGCTGGCAGTTCGCTCCTACTCGTCCCCACACGTCCTTCAATACTACGGCGGTTCGCTCCTAGTCGTCCTGTCCATTCACATTATGGCAGTTCCACTAATCCTAACCCTCCTCCCAAATCCATGGCATCCCAAATCTCCATGATCGGCGGTGAGTACAAGGTTAGAACCATCACCAACGATGAGTTCGACGTCATCTACACCCGTTCTTCTATGGCGGTGAAAGGATGCCTTTCTCACTTTAGACGCATGTTCGAAAACTCAGATGATGAGTGGGTCGCTGGGCTAGATGTTGAGTACACCAAAGTCCTGGGACGAGAGAAGGACCTAAAGGACGAAGAGAGGAAGAAGCCCGCCGTGATCCTGGTTTGCGTACATAACGTTTGCTTGGTCTACCACCTATGCCATGCCGACGTTGAGTGCCAGGATTTTAAGAACTTCCTCAAGGACAAAACAGTGAAATTCGTTATTGTAGACTTTAAGGACGACAAAGAAGTCCTGGGTCGGATAGGCCTCGTTGTAGGCAACCCCTTCGACCTCCAGAAGAATCGGCTGGTGCCCTCTCATCAGCCTTCAATGTTGACCCTGGCAAGAGCCATGGTTCATCCTTCATACAGTAAACTGGAGAAACCTCATTACATGTTTCCTCGTCATGCATGGCAGCGGAATGTACTAGATATAGACCACATCCACTATGCTGCAATGGATGGCTACCTTTGTTTAAATATCTACAAGGGTTGGATGAAGAGCAACAACCAAGTGTGCGGTTCAAGCAAAGAAGTATCGGCAAAGAGGAAGAGGGACAAGGACGAAGTTGAGGACATGGACGAGGACTCCGAGTAAGGTGGCAGTGTCGTTGCTCATGGTGGTTCTAAACTTCTAATGCAGTGTCTACTGGATTAGTTGCATAGTTTAATTCCAGGTGTACTTAGTTTAATTTGAGGGATGTGTTGTGCTGAGCCCCCAGCAAAACTATGTTATGTTTCTTCTCGTTACTTTAACTCTTCAGTATGTACATACTACTAGTATTTCTTTAATAGAATTTAGCACCCCAATTAAGCACGTACTAGCTTTTTTAATAGTACTATATGCATAATTTCGCGACGAGCGCTCTCTATATGTACCACCTTTTTTTTAATTTCAATTTTTGCTCCATGGCGCAATCCATTGGTAGTACTACTGTACAAAAGTATACATTTTTAAAAGGCTAGAGTACTGTTCATCACATATATAGCCAGTTAAATTATCAACCTAGAACGACGTGCATGCCATGTAGTAAACCGATACGGAGGAAGTATAGTAAAAATGAGGTGATTTTACCGAGCGATCGGCGGGGCAACATGGCCTGTCATGCGGTCCCACGTGTAATGATGTACCAAGGCGATGCGCGTGTCCCTCTTGAGGCAGAAGCAATACTACGTGGTTTGAGATGATGGCGAACCGAAGTGTGAAATAATGGTTGCTTCGCCCGTCTGGGAAGGTGCGGCATTGTGATTTGACGTCTCATTGCTCATTACAACTACTGGGCCGGTACGAGTGGGGTGTGTCCCCCCTACTGTTCTACACTGTTATTTGGTGCTTGACACGTCAACCCGGTTGCTATATGTCCCACATGTCGGCGATAGGAAGTACATAATTCATGAAAGGGAGCGTCGACGGAGGAGTATACTACAAAATTCATGAAAGGGAGCGACTTAGTTTTGGAAAAATCTGTTTTTACGTAGTACGTACCCACTAGGGTTTATAGGGCTCATCTAAAAAACATTCGTTTTTCCGTTTGATAAGTCTCAATTCTACTATACTAGTAGTAGTACCATTACATGTTGGATTTCGAGGTGCATTAGACCACCGGACGCAAGCAGTGTCAAGAGGAAACCACTACTTCGCCATGGCCGGCATCGGCTCGAGTTCATCCTAACATTCCCCTCTTCCATGGGGCCCATGCGGGGTCGACGAAGGTCCTCACAACAAAAGGATCCGGCAAGAAACCTGCTATGTATGACGGCGTCGCCTCCGCGGTGGCCTTCATGGGACCCAAGCGGCGGCGGCCTCCCGTGTTCTACTTCTCCTCGATGATGACGACGGATGTGGAGGCGCTGGCCACCGACTCGTCGCTCTTCGCGCACCCGGCTTCTATCGTTGCTTGCATGGCGCGGCCGCCGGCATGGGATTCTCGGCCACAGAAACAAGAGACGCGGTACGAGGCGGTGACGTGGACGGCCGCAACGACGCCCATGCGCCGCTCCTCGTCGAGCTGGCCTGGAGCGGCAAGTTGCTGAACCACACACCGGCTTGGGGTGGCAACGGGCTCCATCGGGTGAGGGGAGGGAGGTGGATCAGCGAGCTGCATAGCTCATATCCCATGGGCTACCCAGCCAGCTTGGATGCGGAATAACTACTCTTCATAAGCCATTGTAAGAGTGGACAAAATGGTGGAGGAGATAGGGGAGCGGCGGAGGTGTGCGATTCTTGGTCGATGTTTGGCCTCGTTTAAATAGGAGATTAAATAGATGGCGGACGGGAGGAGCTCAGCCGGCGTTGCGTTTAATGCCGGCCCGGTCATGAACGGACGTGTGTCCAGAGTGGGTTTCTCGGCTTCCACACGGGCAGGTTTCATGGAGGCGTTTGAATGCGGCACGGAGGCGTGTTCAGCCGGGCGTGCCGCGAGTGGCACCCTCGACTCTGACCTAGGACACCATGCCGTTCTTCCACTGATGTGTGGGCTCTTTGGGTGCATGTCCTGCATGGCAGTGACCCAACGCAGACAGCGCTCAACAGAGGAACCTTTGGTGGGCCAGGGCGGTCAGAAGCGGGCATTTCATAAACCGATGATTGTTCATTGAGTGTGACGTCATCTTTTTCATGTAGATAAGCCTACTATGTTGATAGCCCGTTTGATACGTTGTGATTCATAAAGACCGCTGCAAACATCAATGTTCTGCTTATCACAGATAAGATTGATTAATACCCGTAACAATCCATGTCCTTAACAAAGGGTGCATGCACGTATAGGTTGAGCGTGTGTATTGCGTCGTGTGATGTGTGCATGCAGGCGTGCGAGTGTTGCGTGTGTGCAAGGGTACGTTTTAGTGTTGCATGCATGGGTGCGTACGTGCGTGTGTTCGTGAGTGCATGTGTACGTGTCAGTGTTGCACGCCAGCATGCGTGCGTGTGTACGTGTCAGTGTTGCATGCCTACATGCGTGCGTGTCTTGCGTGCGTGCATGTGTACGTGGGGGTGAGGTGACACGTCAGTCGACTGACTTTTTCATCTCTGGTCATTAGATTTTCCAGCCGTTGGATGCGAAATCAAGGGCCTCCAGTTTCTCATCAAACTCCACCGCCCCTAAGCCGCCAGCCACCATCGGCCGAACCGCCAGCCCTCGCTGCCCGCGGCTGGCCCACCCTCCCCGAAACCACTCCCCACCGCCGGTCCGCCGCACCGGCCATCCGTCTAGCCCCCCTGCCAAGCTTTTTCTCCGGGGATCCCCACCCCACCACCCAATGAACACCTCCCCAACCGCCGGTGACTGCCACCCAGAGGTCTCACGACTTCGAATACCCACCGACCACTAATTTATTACCATTTCTGTCCTTCATATGCGCGCTGATGGGTGGGCCCGATGGTAATGTGCGCTGCTGAATGTGGTCTGTTTGACTGGTCAATTGATCATGTTATCAACAAATTACGGAGGTGTGTGGTGAGCCAGTGACCGTTTTATCACCCTAAAATGTACTCCTATTTTATTAACATAGTACAGACTCAAACTACCATTTCTTTCTTTCATATACGGGCTGACAGGTGGGCCTCACGGTTACGCGCCCCGATGGTGCAACACTAGTTGCGCCGTGTGGAACGTTTGACTGGTCAATTGATTGTGTCATCAACAAAATACGGAATTGTAAGGGTCAGCCAGTGACCGTATAATCATGATATGTATTTGTTTAACACAGTACAGATGCAAGGGCTCATATATACGTGCAAGCACTCACCGCTATAAGCGCACACACGTGAACCCTACCCCTATGAGCACCTTCGAGAGAGTGGGCCAGCATATATGATCTTGATATTTTATGAAGTCACCATAGGTGCCTCGTAGTCGAGTGGAACTTCTCCTCCCACTGAACGTACATCGTCGGAAAATACTAAAATTAACACAAGATAAATGCGAGCACCGGGACTTTAACCTTGGTGGGCTCGAGAAACCAGTGTCATTTAACCATCCAACCACTTGTTGGTTAGAACGACAAAATGTATGTGGTGACCGTGATGAGCTTATTCTGAAGTCCAGTGACCATATCGTGCTTTCGCTTCAAATACAATGACCGTAAGTGTCGTCAACAAAATACGGAGCACGCATCAAATGCAAAGTCCGTCAGTGTCATCAACAAAATATGGAGACGTATCGTGAGCTAGATACCATTGTACTATTGTATATGCTTATTTTCTTAGTGGCCGATTGCGTGTGTGGTGTGGTGGGCACATCATTTCTAGTTGTGGTGGGTCAACATGAAGACTCATGGGTCGGTTCCATCCTGTGCCCCATATAGGTTGGACCAAGAGGAGTTATAGGAAGACCCATGTGGAGGACTCAGCGTACAACACGAAGCTACCAAAGTCGCGAAGGACTCTATCCCCACTGGTGATAAGACGACTATATATGATTTGTAACCCTAGGCCCTTAGTATGTTATACGAGCTTGGGGGCTAGTTCGTCGATAGTATACACACACGCACAATGCCTGGTATTCACGTGTACTTTGTACACACCCCTGTCACTAATATACAGTACCAGGAGCAGGCTCTTTCTTCAACTGCAAGGGTCCGATCTGAACTAGGGTAAATCTTTGCCTCATATTACCATCCAGCCTAACAGCCAGGGATATCCTACCGAATGATATGATGAAATCATATCTGCCAACTACTAAGAGAGAGGTGTGTCGGGGGGGGGGCAATGTGTGCGAGAGTGGCCTAAAGATAATGTGTGTGCAGGAGACACGTAGGCACATATATGTGCGTATAGAGGGCTAGTAGAGACCGTGCATGTGTATATATGCATGTGAGGGAAATAGTGTTTTCCAACTGAGATTAGTGAAAAGAGTGGTACATAGTAGTCATAAAGAGAGAGAGAGAGAGAGAGAGAGAGAGAAACAGAGAGAGCATGTGCGTGAGACACCCCGACACCGTGAGAGAGATTGTGAGTATGTGTGAAAGAGAAATACTGATGCATATAAAGTGTGTGCACTTATGCGTTAGATAGAGAGATATATAACGCGTTTGTGAGAACGGGGCGAGGCATAGTGCATCTACGTGTAAAAGGCGGTTCTATGCATTAAATTAAAATATAAATGGCATTATTACTTTTGGATGAGATCATGAATTTTGCAAATTGCGTATGGATGAAAATTGGTCTATCTTACACCCATACTCTATTGAATTCTAGCATGTGCATGTGTTTATTTCATATTATCGATCCATAGAATGAGAGCGGTTTGAAATACAGGCAACGGATGCTTTTGCAATTCATATATAAACATTAATTAGTGCACTCCATGTTGTTAGTGTGAAGCACTTTAGACATTTGTCACTTACTTGGATACATTCCAAATTGCTAGCTATGAAATAGAATACATGTCGAATTCAACATAAAGGGAGTTTCGAAGATTCGAATTCATAGGAAGTGCATTCATCTATTTGAACCCGAGATAATGGCATTTGTAAATCAGATGTAAAAGGGGGCATAAATCTTTGTTGTGAGTTTGAACATGCTATATATATTCAAAAGCATATCTAACTTTTTTTTGGCAACCAAGGAGATTATATCTGGAACCATGCATGAACAGAGGTAAGTTGCATATTTTTTAATATATACTCTTGTACAATGTATATTCAAATGTACCCCCTCCATTCCAAAATAATTGTAGCTTCAGGATTTTCAAGAGTAAAGATTTGTGAAGTTTGTCAAATCTTGAAAGTTCAATTCAAGAGAACCGAAAACATTAATGCTTCGGCTCCCAAATATTGAATGAAGCGCCAAATAGGCCTCTGGTCACCCGAAACCGCGTGAGACTAATGTTTTGGTTGTAGGAAATTACTGTCCTGACTCTAGCCCGTGTAGCCTATCGACCCGATGTCAAAAGGTCTAAACCGGGGTAGGTTTGTAACTTCACCAAGACGCCAGTCTCAACCGCCTCCAAGAAGCATTCATACGCCGTGGGCGCCTACCTATGCGCTCGGCCGAAATCTATCCCGCCCACATTTGGGACACCTGACATGAATTTCCTACCCCCAACCCGCAATATGTCCGAAATTTTAGATGGGGCAAGGTTTGTAACTTTCCCCAAATTTCAAGCAAGCGTGTCTCAAACCGAAACATTGTTCCCCGTTAGTTCCCAACCTCCCTCCTTTTCCCCATTCATACTCCGTGGGCGCGAAAACGCCCTCTACACCAGCCGCGAAACCCCAACCTCCTCCGTTCTCCACCCCATAGCGGCCAATCCACCACCGCCCTCCTCCATCATGCCGGAGCCGGTACCCCGACGTCATCGTCCAATGCAACCGCAACTGCAATGCCCTCAAGGACTTAGCAGCTGAAGCCGAGGTAGAGTTGCCTCCACGATGCCGACGCCGACATGCGCTGTACCAGAACCACTCCGACTACGCCGTACTGCGCCTCACTGCTGCGGCTCCACTATCACAACCGTCCACCGCACCGGAGCTGTTCCAGCTACGCCGTCATTTGCCACCTCGGATCTGCTTCCCTGCCGCCGACAGACGGCCACCGCACCACACTCAACAACTTGGCCATGGGTTCGTCCAAGGCTGCACCGTCCTCCACAACTTCTGCTTTCCGGCGAACAACAAGAAGATCGTCGGAAAAACAGAAGGAGGACGCAGCACTGCCAGCAGAAAGAGGTACTCCTGTTCCCTTATTCGTGCAAATCTTACGTCTCCGCTCACACCGTATTCATCCCACGAAAGAAACTAGTTGAGCGCTTCTTACTGCATCTTCTTCGTGATACTAAATGCACAAGGTTTCCTCCCTTTTAGCATTTCACCTTTGCTAGAGGTCAGTAGCCTGCCTAGATTTCAATTTAGGGTCAGTCGAACCGCAATTAAAAGAAGCAACACCCGCTTAGGCACGCAGAGCACCTAGTCTGCCTGTTCCCCGAGGAAGCGGCGCATCGGTGTCTATCATAGGGGTGTGGGGCACAGGAGCTGCTTGCGCCCGATCTGGAGGTTGGCGGGGCTTGATTGGATGGCCGGGGGGCGGTGCCAAGAACGATGGTGCGGTCAGGTCGAGGGGAGGGCACGGGCAGGGGAGGAATACTGGGCCGGTGGTCGCTGGCGTTTCGAGGAAGATCATCAACACTGACTGGCTGGAGGTAGATGAAGGCGATCTGCCCGTTCTTTGTACATCGGACGGTACAGAAAAATGGACTGACCTATTTGCTTTCAGTCAACTGTTATTTTCATAGAATCATGTAGTAATTTAGTGTGCCATGCATGTTGTAGAGCTATCATATGTCTCCCGTCATTTATTTCTCACCAACCTGCTATCTGCTACCTTTACACTGTACTAATTGTGCACACATTTCACCCATACTCACACTATTGTTTTTTATGCATGGGTATTTCAGACTTTGACGCAGTGTTGATAAATGCAGAAAATAAAAGACAGAAGGCGCTCCAGTGTAATTCGAAGATAAGCACTAAGCGTTTCAGCGCTCTAATGGGTGCAGTGTCAGCAGTTGGAGACAGTAAACGTAGCTCTGTAGTTGATGATCTCAATTGCCACACACAACCATCCCAGGTGCTTGCTTTAACTTCGCGCTGTCAAATGTGGTTGCATGTTGCATATGGTGTCTAGCTTGTATTGCTTCCAATTTGGTTAAATTGCATCTGCTTACTTTACACATTATACCTTTGATAATGGCATGCCTTCCTGTTTTTGATACATACTACATATGTCTATTAACCATGTTCGTACATCAAACTAATGCTCTTTTGTATCCCTCGTCAATCACTTATGATGAGACAGTCACCCGAGTGGGTTATTGTGAGACGCCCTACTCGTTTAAAGAGTGCAGTGTCATCCTCCCCACATGATTCTCAAGAAACAACAAGGCTAAATGAGGATAGTCAATGTAGCTCTCTAGTTGATCACTGCAATTCCCCCACACCACCATCGCAGGTGCTTGCTCTTACTTGGCAGTGTGACATGTGGTTGCATGTTGCATATGGTGTCTACCTTGTAATGCTTCTAATTAGGGTAAATTACATCTGCTTAGTTAACACATTATACCTGTGAATATGACATGCCTTCCTATTTTTGGTACATACTACGTCTTTCTATTAACCATGTTCTTACATCAAACTACTTTTCTTGTGTATCCCTCATCAATGCTCCTAATTTGTTAAATTGCATCTCCTTAGCTCACACATTATACATGTGAATATGACACGCCTTCCGGTTTGTGGTACATACTACATCTGCCTATCGCACCATGTTCTTACATCAAACTACTGTTCTTGTGTATCCTGCGTCTATCGCTTATGATGAGACAGTCACGCGCGTGGGTTAATATGAGACGCAATACTCTTATAAAGAATGCAATTTCATCCTCTCCACATGATTCTCAAGAAACAGCAAGCCTAAATGAAGATATTGAACGTAGCTCTGTACCTGAAGACCGCACTTCCCCTACACGACCATCATATGTGCTTGCTCTAACTTCACAGTATGATATGTGGTTGCATGTTGCATACGGTGTCTAACTTGTAATGCTTCTAATTAGGGTAAATTGCA
This sequence comes from Triticum monococcum, assembly GCA_034509565.1. NCBI lineage: Eukaryota > Viridiplantae > Streptophyta > Magnoliopsida > Poales > Poaceae > Triticum > Triticum monococcum. Next base: position 85,141,746 of record CM067845.1, on the reverse strand, counting down.
TCTGCTTAGTTTACACACTATACCTGTGAATATGACATGCCTTCCTATTTTTGGTACACACTACATCTATGTGTTAACCTTGTTCTTACATGAAACTACCTCTCTTCTGTATCCTGCATCAATCACTTACGATGAGTCACCTTTTTTCGTCGCATATTGCATATTATTTCTAGCCTGTTGCCATGTATTGCTTCTAATTTGGTCAAATACATTTGTTAGGACACCCTTTTAATTTGGCAGAGTGATATTGGTTTCATCTTTCATATGGTTTCTAGCTTGCATCAATTCTAACAAGTTCAAGCACCTTGTGCTTACTGTACACTTTATACATCATACATATCAATATGTCACGCCATCCTGTTTTTCATACATATTCCATCCTCCTATCATGCGGCTGCCTTACATGAAAGTAGTGTTCGTCAGTATCATGCATCAATGAGTTCTGAAGAGAAAATTTTATTCCTTTTTCTTGTGGGTTTGACTTGACAAGGAAAAATCAAGAAAGAGGAAGGAAGAGAGTAAGGAAGGCGATGATGGTGGTCCTCTGCAGCAACATAAACGGAGCATCTATACCGATTCTCCTTGTACTGATAGTGCATTACAAGGTCCAAGTCTCCGCTCCCCTACTCCACCATCCAAGGTGCTTGCTCTAACTTGGCAGTGTGATATCTGGTTGCATGTTGCATATGGTGTCTAGCTCGTATTGCTCCTAATTAGTGTAAACTGCATCTGCTTAGCTTACACATGATACATGTGAATATGACACGCTTTCCTGTTTTTGGTACAAACTATATCTGTCTATCACACCATGTTCTTACATGAAACTACTCTTCTTGTGTATCCTACATTAGTCACTTATGATGGGACACCTTTAAGTTGGCAGTGTGATATTGGTTTGCGTCTTGAATATGATTTCTAGCATGTATTTCTTCTAGTTTGATGAACGCCACCTATGACAAGACAGTTTTAACTTGGCAGAGTGATATTGATTGCACCTTCCATATGGTGTCTTACAGTGTTTGTAATTTGTTAAAGTGCCTTCTGCTTAGTTACCACATCATAGGTGTGAATATGTCAAGCCATCCATTTTTTCGTACATATTCCATCCTCGTATCATCACTTTGCCTTTCATCAGAGTAGTGTTCGTCAGTATCATCCATGAATGAGTTCTGAAGAGCGAATGATATTCCTTTTTCTTGTCGGTATGACCTCACAATGCAAAATCAATAAAGCTGAAGGAAATTGGCAAGGCATTGGATGATGGTGGTCCTTCCGAGCAACTGAAACAGAGGTTCTCTATAGATTCTACTCCGCCATCCTCCCAATAAGATTCGCAAGACAACGCAAGGCTAGACAGTCAACATAGCTGTGTAGATGATGAGCACATCTCCCCTACTCCACCATCACAGGTGTTTGCTCTAACTTTGCACTATTATATGTGGTTGCATGTTGCGTATGATGTCTAGCTTGTATTGCTTCTAACTTTGTCGAATTGCATATGCTTACTTTACACATAATGCCTGTGAATATGACATGTGTTCCTGTTTCTACATCAGACTACTATTCTTGCATATCCCGCATCAGTCACTTATGATAAGGCACCTTTAAGTCGCCACTGTGATATTGGTTGTGTCTTGCATATGATTTCTAGCATGTACTACTTCTAATTTGTTGAAACGCCATACAGTTTGAACTTGGCATAGTGATATTGGTTGCATCTTTCATATGGTGTCTAGCTTGCAGTGCTTCTAATTTGTTGAAATGCCTTCTTCTTAGTTACCACATCATAGGTGTGAATATGTCACACCATCCTGTTTTTCATACATATTCCATCCTTGCAAGTTTTACCAAGCTAGTGGGGACACATAATCGCGTCCACCCATACAAGGGGATAAGCATCCACCTTTTTACCCACGCCTTCTTCCTCCACTGCCTATCCATTCTTGCACACTCGAGCTCCAGCGCCCAAGTCCGCACTACCACCTCAACCCTCTCCATTCATGTCTTGAGCGGGAGGCAAGTGGATGGTCTCCTCCGTCAAGGAGGGACACATCAAAAAGTTGAGGAAGGCCGGATATCTGGCCAGCCATATCGCGCACCGACTCCCCGAGAAAGGGCAGCTCATCCCCACTCCTAGGCCCCATGAGAGGGTGGTATTTCTCCCCCATTTCCTCCGCGGACTGGGCTTCCCTCTGCATCCATTTGTCCGGGGGCTCATGTTCTACTAAGGCCTGGATTTCCACGATCTGGCCCCGAACTTCGTCCTCATCATCTCGGCGTTTATCGTCGTGTGCGAGGCTTTCCTCCGCATCCACCCTTATTTCAGCTTATGGCTAAAGACCTTCAACATCAAGCCGAAGGTGGTGCGCGGCAGCCAGGCGGAGTGCGGCGGTGCCATGGTTGGCAAGATGGCCAACGTCCTCCGGCTCGAGGGCTCCTTTGTGGAGACCCTGAAGGGGTGGCAATCGGGATGGTTTTACATCACCGAGCCGTGCGACCCCGAATGGGTCGCAGCCCCCGAGTTTCGGTCCGGACCCCCTACGCGGCTCACCTCCTGGAAGGAGACCGGCCTGTCATGGGGTAAAAAAGCAGAGCTGACCAGACTCCAAACATGCATCCAAACCCTGGTCGACAAGAAGCTCAAGCTTGTCAACGTAGTCCAGGTTATGCTCGTCCGCCTGATCCTCCCGTGTCAACGATGGGCCTTCAACCTGTGGCAGTTCGACCCGGCGCAGCATCAAACTCTAAACAGGCTCTTCGACACGACGTACGAAGATGCCTGGAGGGTGCTTTTCAAGGGAGCCGAGGCTCCCGCATCCGCCGCCGAGGATCGCGGATTCAATACTCAGCATCACGCTCATGCGGTAAGCCGTTTTTGTCCTTTTATAGGGTATCCGTTTTTCATGGTTTGACTCTATGCGAGATCTAAGTTCCCTTATCTTTGATAGGATTGGGTGGCGACGTCCGGACAGATCAACTGTCCGGCTCCTCTGCCCGAAGGCCCAGTAGAAGCTCTCTTGGCGAAGCTGCTGGTTCCGGCGCCCTATGTGGTGCCGGAGAAGAAGGCCACGAAAAGGGCCACGGGGACTCGAAAGAGTGCCCGGCGTCAAGAGGTGTCGGATTCGTCATCCGACGGTCCTGAAGCGCCTTCCTCTCGTGAAGACAAGGAGGAAGAAGAAGAGACCTCTCCCCGTCCAGCGGGAGGAGAGAAGAAAAGGAAGGCCGCCCTCCCCGAGGAGGCCGGAGGGTCCAAGAAGGGGAAAACCCTTCCTCCGGACTGCTCCACCGAAGCCGACGACGACGAAGAGGAGTGGCAGCCCAGGGCCAAGCCCCTGGCGAAATCATAAGTGTCCGGATACCGGGGTAATTCATAGTATTCGTTTTTCACACAACTTTTCCTTATGTCGAATATGTTTGTGCAGCCCACCCAAAGACCGGCTTGACGCATCGTCGAGCGGCTCGCTGGACTCGTCGGAGGTGAACTCGCTTCCGACGGCTTCATCCCCCCGCCCCGCGGACGACACCGAAGTGTTGTCCCAACAGGTTCCAAGCTGGGAGGAGGTGGTCCTGGGGGCGCCGCAAGGCGACCTCCCGAACTCCAGGAGTAAAGGGGATGAAACCCCCTAGGGCTCCAAGTCCGGCTTAAGGCCGAACACAGCTCCGGAATCTTCAAGGGTTCCAGAGTCCAGTGGGCGACCTCCTTCCAAGAGGAACAAGCCTACCGTGCCGGTGACGTCCGCCCATCCGGAGGCGCCGGACAATATGTTGGAGGCGCTCCAAGGTGCCTCCATCGACGAGGGGCACCGCACTATTATGAGTGCGGTGATCCAAAAGGTTCAGTCCGCCAAAAGCGGACTGACTGAACCTTGTACAAGCCTTTTAACAGGCTTTGAGGTAAGTAAAGAATGTTCAAATAATGTTACCGCATAGACAGTAGCCCCTGATGCTCTGTTGGGCGTTCGAGAAGAAAAGCCGAATAGAGGATCTAAGAATTCGCAGGAGTCTAACAAAAGGAGTCAATATGCGTATGCAGGCTTCTCTGCTAGCGTCCGCCGCACTGACTGCGGAAGTGGACGTGCTGAAGCAGAGTCTCGAGAAGGCTGAGCAAGAGCTCGGGCGTGCCAAGAAGCAGCTCGAGGAGAAGGAAGGTAAGAAATACCCTATTTGAATATGTATATAAAAAAGGTGCAATTGCAAAAAATGACAGGATTGACATGGCTATTGTAGGGCCACGTCTGAGGTGGCGACCCTTAAGCAAGCACTGCTCAAGGCCGAGAAGAGTGCGGCCGTGGAGCGCACCGAGCGGGAGAGGTATGAGGCTGAGGTTGGCAAGGTGCGGGAAGAGCTCCAGGTTCTCATGAAGAAACATGAGAGTTTGGAGCTTGACTCGAAGACGCGAGCGTTCGAGCTCGAAGACCCTTAAGCAAGCACTGCTCAAGGCCGAGTCCCAGAAGACCCTCCAGGAGTTGGATGAGGTGAAGAAGATTGCGGTGGGTAAGGCATTCTTTATGCAAAGCAAACACATAAACGTGAGTTACCTGTTACTTACCCGAATCCGGAGCTCTCCAGGAGCGTTCACAGATCTTCCCCGAAGTGTATTTGATGCCACCGCATTCTATCGAGCCGAGGAGGGAAGCTCGACGGAGAAGGTGTTCTGGTCTCAGTACGCTGATGCCAGACACCCCGTGCCCCTGAGCGACCAGCTGAAGCAACTGGTAAAGCTCCACAAGGCGGCCGAACAGGCCATGAAAGGCCTCCTAGTTCGGCTGTGGCCTGGAGAGGCTCCGCCTGGGAGCTATTTCGGGCTGGTGCGGAGGCTGGTGGAGGCCTGTCCGAGGCTTGAAGACATCAAGCGCTCCGTCTGCATTGAAGGTGCCCGTAGGGCCCTTGCCCATTCTAAGGTGCACTGGGGCAAGCTGGATGTGGAGAAGCTTGTGAAGGACGGGCCACCTCCGGGGAAAGAGCATCGCAAGCCCGAGAATTATTATAAGGATGTTCTGAAGGGTGCCCGTCTTGTTGCGGATGAATGTACCAAGGATGTATTTTTTGAGTAAAACCCGCTCGTGTTATCCTGTGCGCTGAAAACTTGTTCATATGCGCAAAGCAATGCTGCTTGAATTTAAAATATTACCTTCTGTGCGGCTGTTTATCAATACTAAGAGATGGCGAGTCGTCGGCTTCTGCCCCCATGCCGCTAGTGCTGGGGAGTTCGGGGATAAACCTAGGCGCTCTTTTTCCCATATTTGGGTCCTTCGAGGGAGGCGCTCAGCCCAACGAACGAGGCAATCGGACTATAATGCGTGAACACTCTCACTTAGCCATAGAATTCTACAATTTTAAATTTCGGCGAAGCCCCTAGTATTCGGAAGACCGATTTCGGGGCGCTATCCACGCCTTGGCCGGACAGAGCCAGCTCCTCGCCCGAAGTGGCATAAGTCTTTAGGGACTCGAAAAAACCTCTCGAACAGCGACCAGCTCTCGCTTCATCATGACAGTTAGTTTTAGCTTTCTCCACTGAGGTGCTCGGCCCAGCTCAACTAGGGCACAATCGCAGTGGTTCTCCTAGTGCTACCTTAGCCGATATAGCGGAACGTAAGGCACCAAAACATAAGAGCCGGGCAAACCCAACTATTGACCCAAGACATGATTCGGAGCCGATGCATATAATGCTATAAGTTCGGGGTGCCGCACTTGTTAAAGTGTTCGGACTTCTCACACCATGTTGAGGGGTACTGAAGCCCTTGGCGTATTTTGGCCGTACCAAAGTGTACGGGTGCAACATGTTATTTAAGGAACATATATATATATATATATATATATTAAAAAGGGTAATGCAAAAAATGGACAAAAGCTACACATTGTTCACTGAAATAGCTGCGATCAAAGCAGAACGATACAAGTGATGCGATAAACAAAAAGTTGGACTATTTAACATGTTTCTTCAGGGGCAAGCTGCGGGATAGTATGCGAAACAGGTATACTGCTCGTGATAGAGACCACCTGGGATTTCCGTAATGCGGCATGGCTTGTCTGCTTCCCTGGTTTGTGCGGCAATTGAACTACCGAACAAGCCTTCCGAAGAGTAGAGCCCTGGAAGTAAGAGAAAAGTATAAAAAAGGTCGGCAGCCCCTGGTGCGGTTTAAGCCGTGTTTTGGGCGTGCCGTGATGGTGCCCCTCCCCCTATGCCCATGTTATTTCTAGGGCGTAGTTATGTAAGCGAAGCACTGGCATCGCCTATTTGCAGGGGTTGGGGTTGGGGCCGCATTGCTACGCCTGCTCAGAACGTGCCAGGCAGTCTTGTTGTAGGTTACTCCGGGCGCGCTTGACTGTGTCCGGACGTTTAATGGCCGGACTGGAGAACTTCCTGGAGACGCTGCCTTGTGCTTCCGCTGCAAGGGCCACCGTGTGCTTGTCCGTTTGGAGGGAGCGTTTGATGTTTCCATTGACCGTAATTACTCCTCGAGGGCCTGGCATCTTGAGCTTAAGGTATGCATAGTACGGGACCGCATTGAACTTGGCAAATGCGGTTCGCCCGAGCAGTGCATGGTAGCCACTGTGGAACGGGACTATGTCGAAGATTAACTCCTCACTTTGGAAATTATCCGGAGATCCGAAGACCACTTCAAGTGTGACTGAGCCTGTGCAGCTGGCCTCTACACCTGGTATTATGCCTTTAAAGGTCGTTTTGGTGTGCTTAATCCTCGAGGGATCTATGCCCATTTTCCACACTGTATCCTGGTAAAGCAGGTTCAGGCTACTGCCACTGTCCATAAGGACTCTAGTGAGATTGAATCCGTCAATAATTGGGTCGAGAACCAATGCGGCGAATCCGCTATGACGGATGCTAGTGGGATGGTCTCTTCGATCAAAGGAGATCGGGCAGGGGGGCCATGGGTTGAACTTTGGGGCGACTGGCTCTACCGCATATACGTCCCTTAACGCGCGCTTCCGCTCCCTTTTGGGGACGTGGGTGGCGTATATCATGTTCACCGTCCACACTTGTGGGGGAAAACCCTTCTGTCCATTGTTGTTCGGCAGCCGGGGCTCCTCGTCGTCGTCTCTATGCAACCCCTTGTCTTCATTGTCAGCGCTTAATCTGCCTGCCTGCTTGAACACCCAGCAATCCCTGTTGGTGTGATTGGCTGGCTTTTCGGGGGTGCCGTGTATTTGGCACAAGCGGTCGAGTATTCGGTCCAAGCTGGACAGGCCCCTAGGATTCCTTTTGAATGATTTTTTCTGCTGACCGGATTTAGAGCCTCTGAATCCGGCATTAACTGCCGTATCCTTAGCATTGTCGCCATTGATTCGGCGCTTCTGTTGGTTACGACGCGACCTGCCACTAACGTCCCTGATGTCTGAACTACCAAGGTTCTTGGTCATATTGTTGCTACGAGCAAGCTAGCTCTCCTCTCCCGCGCAAAAGCGGGTCATGAGTGCCGTGAGTGCTGCCATAGATTTCGGCTTCTCCTGTCCTAGGCGCCGGGCAAGCCACTCGTCATGGATATTATGCTTGAAGGCTGCTAAGGCCTCTGCGTCCGGACAGTCGAGTATTTGATTTTTCTTTGTTAGGAACCGTGTCCAGAATTGCCTGGCCGATTCGTCTGGCTGCTGAATTACGTGGCTTAGGTCATCAGCGTCTGGGGGTCGCACATAGGTGCCCTGGAAATTATCGAGGAATGCAGCTTCCAGGTCCTCCCAACAGCTGATTGACCCTGTTGGCAGGCTATTAAGCCACTGCCAGGCTGGTCCTTTAAGCTTGAGTGGGAGGTATTTGATGGCGTGGAAATCATCGCCGCGGGCCATGTGGATATGAAGGAGATAATCCTCGATCCATACCACGGGATCTGTTGAGCCGTCATATGATTCGATGTTTACGGGTTTGAAACCCTCAGGGATTTGATGATCCATTATTTCGTCTGTGAAGCACAATGGGTGTGCGGCGCCTCTGTACTGGGAGATATCGTGACTTAGCTCCAATGAGCTTTGTCTACTGTGTTCGGCCCTGCCGAATTTGTGGCCGGCGTGAAGCTTATCGTCTCGAGCCGTGGGGTGCCTACGCGATCCGTAGATCGATCTTCTTTGCCTTGACTTGTCCTCCAACATGTCTCGTAAGTCCCGCGCATATTCCCGTGCCTTGGTACGGGGTGCGGCTTGGGTGGAGGGCCATGAGGCCTCTCTGTCGCGGCCACGAGGTGGCCTGTCGGCCGCGTCGAGTGCTTCCTCCTCTAATCGGGGTAGCAATCTGCACTTCGGGTAGCACTTGGAGGGGCGTTCGGGTTTATGCTCTTCGGCCGCGAGGACTTTAGTCCATCTATCGACTAGCCGATCTTGATCAGCTTTAAGCTGCTGCTGTTTTTTCGTGACGCTTTGTAGCGACCCGACCCGAATGGATCAAGTCTCTGTGCTCCGATGTCATCCCTGGATCAGTAATGCTGACACCACATAGTACTTCGAAGGATTTATAGCAGACTAGCAATCACACACTTATTACATCGGTGTCTCAAAAGAGAACTTATTACAATAAATATGGCTTAAGGCCATCTAATATCGAAAACAACGGAAGACTTGGAAGGTAAATGGGTCCATCAACTCCAACGGCATCACTGAGTATAGAACCACGACCTAAAAGCACCTTACTCGTCGTCTGAAAAGTCTGCAACATTTAAAGTTGCAGCCCGAAAACGGGTCAGCACATGGAATATGTTGGCAATGTAACACATAGAGAGTAATGGAATGTAACAGCTATACTATATGCATATTTGGCTGGTGGAAAGCTCTATGGTTACGGTTTTGCGTAAAGCCAGTTTTTCCCTACTGCAAAGGAATAAATTGATTTAACTATCATGGTAGTTGAACATCGAGAATGGTTGCAGCATTCCGATCCCAATTAAGTGAACAATTAAAACCCAACAATATTAATTAGAAGTAACATGATGAGATTCACATGATATTCAAGTACTAGATACTCAAGATGTCCATAACCGGGGACACGGCTAATCATGATTAGTTTATTACACTCTGCAGAGGTTTACGCACTTTTCCCCACAAGACTCGACCGCCTCCATTGGGTTTCTCGCACTACACGGTGTTTGAGAAACGGATGACAGAGATAGAGTCTTTCAGAAGCACTAGCTCCTTACGATGGATAGACTGGTACACCTACTTTCCCCTACATCTGCTAGTCTACCCTGTAAGAGTTCGCATGACTTAGTCAACTATGCCAGAGGCCATAATGGCTTGTGGCTGCACACGGAAGTTTCTAGCATGAAAGATCTTATGATCCCTTTGGGCCTGGGTGGCGGTCCAAAAGAAAACAGGCAAGTCCTGATAGACATCAGGTGCCTCAATCGACCCAGATGTGTGTTTAAGTTGCCACCTTAGATAAACTATTAAAATTATCAATCTCACATCTGTCATGGATATCACTCACCCAATCCACATCTACTAGCATAGCATGGCATAATAAGCAAACGTAGAAGTAACTCCCAAAGCTTTCATAATAAACAGGTAATAGGTACTACCTCATCTACTTCCCATCCCACAATTTAATTAGATCCTAATCATGCAATGTGTGAGGATTGATCTAATGCAATAAAACTGGGTAGTAGAAAAGGTATGATCAAAGTGTTACTTGCCTTGCTGATGATCCGCGAGTCCTAGAGATTCGAAGTAACAGGCGGCGCAATCCGGGTAATCTATCGCAGACAAACAACAAGCATACAATAAGTACTCATCTAATGCATAGGTAAAACTCGAACAAGAGATCAAACCAGAAAGTTCAACTTAAGAACTCCGGTTGCAAAGAAAGAAAGAACCAAACAAAGCAACGGAAAACAACGGCGGAAGAAAACAACTCGGTTCTAGCAAGTTGAAACTAGGTCAAGTTTTACAGTAGCAAAAACTTATTTAAGTTGATTAGTCGGAACGGCGGTTTCGAAACGAAACTCCAGGCGCTTGAATCACCTGATTCCGATAAACGAGAGAGAAGATAAACTAGAACGAAGATCGGATCTGAGATCGCGATCGCGGAATAAATCCGGTGAAAAGAAGAAGAAGAACTGTTAAACGAACGGACGTTCGTTAACCTAGAATAACCGGTGATCACGTTCGTTAGGACGAACGGTCCGGCGAACGTTCTCTAGGCAACTAAACCGGAAAAGAAAACGAAACTGATCTAGGGTTTCGGAAAAGAAAACCGAAACAAAGAACCAAAAGAAAAACCGGAACGGTTTATAAGAAAAACCGAACCGAGGGATGGGGAGGCGCGGCGCGGCTACCTCCGGCGAGGGGGCTCCGGCGACGGTGGCGTTGGGCGGCGGCGGCGTAGGGCGGCGGCGTAAGGCGGCGGCGGCGTAAGGTGGCGGCGGCGCTAGGGCGGCGGCGTTAGGCGGCTTGGGGCGCGGGGTGAGGGGCGCGGGGTGGTGTGGGAAAAGGGGGGGTGTGGGGGTATTTAAAGAGGGGAGGGGGAGAGGAAACTTTGGGGAGGGGGCAAGAAAGAGGAGGGGGGCCTAGAGTCCGAATCGGACTCGGCTTGGGGCCGCGCGCGTGGTGGCCGGCCTGGCCTGCGGCTGGGCCTTGGCCCAAGCGGGCGCTGCACGGAAAAAAGAATTTTTTTAAAAGGTTTCGCGCGTAGAAAAACGCAGAAAAGAAAATCTAAACGAACTCCAAAATTCCCAAAGTAAATTTTCCCCGACTCCTAAAAATGAGTCGAACAAAATGAACTTTTCTCGGGGCCTAGGATGCAAATTTTGAAAACACGCATTTTTCCCTAATCCAAATAAAATGCAAATGAACACCGGAAAACAAAATTTGAATTTATTTATTAAATCTTCTTTTTCCTAGATTTTGGGAAAAGTCATATTATTTCCCTCTCTCATATTTTGATGTCGGAAAAATAATTGAAGATGAAATAAATAATTCAATGATCCTCTTTTCAAAGTTTGAGAAAACTCAAATATGAAAATGACGAAATCTCCAACTCTCTCCGAAGGTCCTTGAGTTGCGTGAAATTTCTAGGATCGACAAAATGCAAGAAATATGATATGCATGATGATCTAATTTATAACATTCCAAATTGAAAATTTGGGATGTTACAAACCTACCCCCCTTAAGATGAATCTCGCCCTCGAGATTCGGGTTGGCTAGAAAATAGGTGAGGGTGGTCCTTGAGCAAATCTTCTTCTCTCTCCCAGGTGGCTTCATCCTTTGAGTGGTGGTTCCACTGAACTTTACAAAACTTAATAACCTTACTGCGGGTAACTCTACTGGCAAAATCGAGAATCTTGACTGGTTTCTCTTCATACGTTAAGTCGTCCTTCAACTGAATCGCTTCAAGCGGCACTCTATCTCTTAGTGGTACCTCTGCCATCTCGGCGTGACATTTCTTCAGCTGAGAAATGTGGAATACATCATGAACTCCTGACAGTCCCTCTGGTAATTCCAACTTATATGCGACTTCTCCCATACGTTGCAAGATCTTATATGGTCCAACGAAACGCGGTGCTAACTTTCCCTTAACTCCAAAGCGCTTAACTCCTCGAAGTGGGGATACTCGGAGATAAACTTTGTCTCCGGTTTCGTAAACTGTCTCCTTGCGTTTAGAATCTGCGTAGCTTTTCTGCCTGGACTGGGCTACCTTGAGCCTATCGCGTATCAACTTAACTTTCCGTTCAGACTCCTTAATCAAATCCGGTCCAAAGAACTGACGATCTCCAACTTCATCCCATGACAACGGTGTCTAGCACCTCCTTCCGTACAAAGCTTAGAAAGGTGCCATCTTCAAACTGGTTTGATAATTGTTGTTATAAGAAAACTCTGCATACGGCAAGTTATCGTCCCAACTAGATCCATAATCTAGTGCACAAGCTCTCAGCATATCTTCCGAAATCTGATTGACTCTCTCAGTTTGTCCATCTGTCTACGGATGAAAAGTGGTACTGAACTCTAGCCTGGTTCTCAAAGTTTCATGCAACTGATTCCAAAACTTTGAGGTAAATTGGGTTCCTCTGTCTGATACAATACTCCTCGGAACTCCATGCAAACAAATGATCCTAGTCATGTATATCTTTGCCAACATAGCACTGGTATAAGTGGTCTTAAGTGGGATGAAATGCGCTACCTTCTTCAAACGATCCACTACTACCCATATCGAGTCATATCCTGCCTTCGTCCTGGGTAGTCCTGTGATAAAATCCATGCCTATCTTATCCCACTTCCATTCGGGTATCGGCAATGGTTGTAACAATCCGGCTGGCTTCTGATGCTCTGCCTTCACTCTATGACACACATCACAAACTGCTACATATGCTGCAATATCCTTCTTCATTCCGGTCCACCAGAATTTTTCTTTCAAATCTAAATACATCTTGGTATTTCTTGGGTGAATCGAATAGGGTGAATCATGTGCCTCTTGCAGAATCAACTTCCTGATCTCCGGGTCATTTGGCACATAAACACGGTCTTCAAACCATAGGGTATCGTGCTCATCCTCACGAAATCCCTTTGCTTTTCCTTTGCTTAGTTTCTCCTTTATAGAAGCAATTTGCTTGTCAGATTTCTGAGCCTCTCTGATTTTATCCATCAATGTTGACTGAATCTCCAAAGCTGCTACATAGCCTTTCGGAACTATCTCCAAACATAGTTCACGAAAGTTTTCTAATAACTCCCAGGGTATTTCCTCCGTTATTAACGTATTGACGTGGCTCTTACGGCTCAATGCGCAGCTACTACATTAGCTTTTCCGGGATGGTAATGCAATCTCATATCATAATCCTTGATGAGCTCCAACCATCTCCTTTGTTTGAGATTCAACTCCTTCTGCGTGAAAATGTACTTCAAACTCTTGTGATTCGTGTACACCTCGCAATGATTTCCAATGAGGAAATGTCTCCATGTCTTCAATGCATGCACTACGGCTGCTAACTCCAAATCATGTGTGGCATAATTCAACTCATGAGGCTTCAGTTGTCGTGAAGCATACGAAACAACTCTCCCTTCCTGCATAAGCACTGCTCCAAGTCCTCGACGTGAAGCGTCGCAATACACCTCAAAATCCTTGGTCTGATATGGAAAAATCAACACTGGTGAGGTAACCAATCGTTTCTTCAACTCCTGGAAACTAGCCTCACACTCCTCAGTCCATTTGAACTTAGTATCCTTCTTCAACAACTCCGTCATAGGCTTTGCAATCTTTGAAAAGTTCTCAATGAGTCTCCGGTAGTATCCTGCGAGTCCAAGAAAACTACGGATCTCTCCAACTGTCGTTGGTGCTTCCCATTCGGTTACGGTCTCAACCTTTGTGGGGTCAACTGCTATCCCTTCTCCGGATATAACGTGTCCGAGGAATCCTACTTCTTTCAACCATAACTCACATTTGCTAAATTTGGCATATAACTGATGTTCCCTTAGTTTCTCCAAAACCAAACGCAAATGTTCCTTATGCTCTTCTTCATTCCTCGAATAAACCAGGATGTCATCAATGAACACTACGACGAACTTATCCAAAAACTCCATAAACACTTTGTTCATCAGGTTCATAAAATAGGCAGGCGCATTAGTCAATCCAAATGACATAACGGTATACTCACACAGTCCATATCTTGTGGTGAATGCTGTCTTAGGTATGTCCTGCTCTCGAATCTTCAACTAGTGGTACCCTGATCGCAAATCGATCTTGGAAAACACTTTAGCTCCTTGCAAACGATCAAACAGATCATTAATCATTGGCAGTGGGCACTTGTTCTTGATGGTTACTTCATTTAATCCACGGTAATCAACAACCATCCGTAATGATCCATCCTTCTTCTCCACTAGAAGTACGGGTGATCCCCAAGGCGAAGAACTTGGGTGTATGTAACCTTTCTCTAGTAACTCCTTAATCTAATTCTTAATTTCTACCAAATCCTTTGCTGGCATCCGGTACGGTCTCTTTGATATAGGGCATGTACCTGGCAATAACTCAATCAAAAACTCAATGTCTCTATCCGGTGGCATGCCTGGCACCTCTTCAGGAAATACATCAGGAAAATCCTTTACCATTGGTACTTCCTCCTGCACAACTCCTGTCAGGCAATTTACTTGTGTCCTATTTGGCAAATGCCGGGATACATACTTGATCCTTTTTCCTTCTGGCGTTGTGAGCAAAATTAACTTACTAACACAATCGATGTTTCCTCCATACATCGACAGCCAATCCATACCGAGAATTACATCTAGACACTGGGATTCCAGAATAATTAAATCTGTTGGGAAAACATGCCTTCCTATGCTTAATGGCACTTGAAAGCATCCTTGACTGGCCATGTATTCTGTTCCTGGCAAGCTTACTAGCATAGGTGTTTTAAGAATCCTAGTGGGCAGGCTATATTTTCCACAAATCCCCTTGATATGTATGAATGTGATGCACCAGTATCGAAAAGATCAAGTGCGGTGAATGACTTAACCAAAAACTTACCGATTACTGCATCAGGCTGATCTTCAACCTCCTCCACGTTAACGTGGTCCACCTGTCCCCTATTGAAAGGGTTCGGCTTCTTCCCAGAGCTTCCATTGCCATTTCCATTCTGGCCTTCAGGACATTCATTGGCATAATGTCCGGTCTTGGAACACTTGAAACAGGTGACTTGACTCAGATCTCTCTTGGTTGGGGTTGATGGGGTGGTATGATTCTGGCCGTTGCTTCCTCCATTCCCATTACCATTCTTGTGGCCATTGTGTTTGTGCGAACTACCTCCTCCATGGGTATGCTGAAACTGAAATCCCGATTTAGGGGTAAAACGGGGCTTCTGTTGGGCTCCAGAGTTATACTTCCCCTTTCCATACTTCCTCTTGTGGTTCTCAATCTGCTGTTGCTTCCCTTCAATCATGATGGCACGATCTACCAACTCCCGGTAGTTGTTGAAACTTGCTACCATCAACTGCATACTCAACTCATCATTCAATCCTTCCTGAAACTTCTCCTGCTTGGTTGCACCCGTAGCAACATCATCTGGGGCATAACATGCTAACTTGCTGAAGGCATCAACATACTGGCCAACTGTCCTTCCTCCTTGGCGTAAGTTGTGAAACTCACGCTTCTTCATGGCCATAGCTCCTGCTGAAACATGGGCAGTGCGGAAAGCTTGCTGAAACTGATCCCATGTGACAGTGTCAACTGGGAAGGTGACTGTGAAATTCTCCCACCATGCTACCGCGGGTCCGTCAAGCTGATGTGCGGCAAACTTCACTTTCTCACCATCTGTGCACCCTCCAGTGGTCAAATCCCTTCCTATCTTGCGGAGCCAATCGTCTGCTACTATCGGCTCGGTGCTACTAGAAACCACCGGCGGATACAGCCTAAAGAAACGGGCTAAGTGGTCAACAGGTGGTGGTGGTGGTGGGTTGTTGTTGTTGTTGTTCTGCTGGTTCTGGACTAACATCTGCATCAATTGATTCTGCTGCTGGATCAACTGAGTGAGCCCCAGTGGAAATCCATTGTCACGTCTCGGAGGCATCTCAGGGTTTAGAAAGGATGAGAAATAAGAATAGAGTGAGGTCTAAAGAGAAAACACTACCCCAATGCACATGAGCAAATGCACACAAAATCACTTCATTCAATTCAAACAAGGGCTTACAATCGATCTAGCTATCGCAAAAGTGCTCAAACTATAGTGTTTACATGGGGGAAATACTACTAATATTTGGTGGTCATCTAGAAATTTGAACCGGTGGAAGACTCCATGATGTCCGCTCCAGCTTCGTCTTCAAAGTCGGGTTCGCTTGGTTCCGAATCGGTGTCGTCGATGATGATGTAGTTGTCCGGACATGCGACGTACATGTCTTCCTTCCTGGATGCTAACTCCCTCTTGAGTTCTTCAATCTCTTGCTTAAGATCGCCATTGTGTCTTGCTAGAGCTACGATCTCGTCCATGTAGTCCTTGCGTGTAGCCTTCAGTTCTCCTTCTAGCTCGATGATCCTTGCCTTCGCATTCTTCAACTCTATCATATCATTGCACATCTGGTTCTCGTGGCGTCGAATGTGCTGGTTGAACTCCTGGATAAATGATGCAATGGGTCTATCCTTCTTGGTGCTGACTAATTCCCATTGTTCATCTCGGCGTCCGCAAATCTGGTAGATAGTGTCCTTGAGGTCTTCTTGATAAACTTCTCCAATGCGTCCTATGGTGATATGAGCTGCCATGCTCTTTCCCAGACTCCAGGTTGGTGCATTGAAAACACTATCTATGGGCTTCGTGATTGGCGCGAATGTCCTTCGCGGAACGTGAGCATGAATCTTCCAGCGCTCCTCTTCAGGCAGAGTGGTGTAGAAAGTTCCGGTGAAACTTGGTAATCCAATGTTTAGGTACTTGGTGACTTCCTTCAAGTGAAATCCAAAAGGTGTGCCTTCATCCGGTTGAGCGTACTTGATCTTCGCGTCCTTCATCCTAAAGAGTAGAAAAGATGAGGAGTTAGAAAATGAGGAGAGAATAGTGATCTATGGCTTTACCTTAGTGGTCGTGTCCTACAGTCAGCGTGTGCTCTGATACCATCTCTGTAGCGACCCGACCCGAATGGATCAAGTCTCTGTGCTCCGGTGTCATCCCTGGATCAGTAATGCTAACACCACACAATACTTCGAAGGATTTATAGGAGAGTAGCAATCACACACTTATTACATCGGTGTCTCAAAAGAGAACTTATTACAATAAATATGGCTTAAGGCCATCTAATATCGAAAACAGCGGAAGACTTGGAAGGTAAATGGGTCCATCAACTCCAACGGCATCACTGAGTATAGAACCATGACCTAAAAGCACCTTACTCGTCGTCTGAAAAGTCTGCAACATTTAAAGTTGCAGCCCGAAAACGGGTCAGCACATGGAATATGCTGGCAATGTAACACATAGAGAGTAATGGAATGTAACAGCTATACTATATGCATATTTGGCTGGTGGAAAGCTCTATGGTTACGGTTTTGCGTAAAGCCAGTTTCTCCCTACTGCAAAGGAATAAATTGATTTAACTATCATGGTAGTTGAACATCGAGAATGGTTGACAGCATTCCGATCCCAATTAAGTGAACAATTAAAACCCAACAATATTAATTAGAAGTAACATGATGAGATTCACATGATATTCAAGTACTAGATACTCAAGATGTCCATAACCGGGGACACGGCTAATCATGATTAGTTTATTACACTCTGCAGAGGTTTGCGCACTTTTCCCCACAAGACTCGATCGCCTCCGTTGGGTTTCTCGCACTACAGGGTGTTTGAGAAACGGATGACTGAGACACAGTCTTTCAGAAGCACTAGCACCTTACGATGGATAGACTGGTACACCTACTTTCCCCTACATCTGCTAGTCTACCCTGTAAGAGTTCGCACGACTTAGTCAACTATGCCAGAGCCCATAATGGCTTGTGGCTGCACATGGAAGTTTCTAGCATGAAAGATCTTATGATCCCTTTGAGCCTGGGTGGTGGTCCAAAAGAAAATAGGCAAGTCCTGATAGACATTAGGTGCCTCAATCCACCCAGATGTGTGTTTAAGTTGCCACCTTAGATAAACCATTAAAATTATCAATCTCACATCTGTCATGGATATCACTCACCCAATCCACGTCTACTAGCATAGCATGGCATAATAAGCAAACGTAGAAGTAACTCCCAAAGCTTTCATAATAAACAGGTAATAGGTACTACCTCATCTACTTCCCATCCCACAATTTAATTAGATCCTAATCATGCAATGTGTGAGGATTGATCTAATGCAATAAAACTGGGTTGTAGAAAAGGTATGATCAAAGTGTTACTTGCCTTGCTGATGATCCGCGAGTCCTAGAGATTTGAAGTAATAGGCGGCGCAATCCGGGTAATTATCACAGACAAACAACAAGCATACAATAAGTACTCATCTAATGCACAGGTAAAACTCGAACAAGAGATCGAACCAGAAAGTTCAACTTAAGAACTCCGGTTGCAAAGAAAGAAAGAACCGAACAAAGCAACTGAAAACAACGGCGCAAGAAAATAACTCGGTTCTAGCAAGTTGAAACTAGGTCAAGTTTTACAGTAGCAAAAACTTATTTAAGTTGATTAGTCGGAACGGCGGTTTCGAAACGAAACTCCAGGCGCTTGAATCACCTGATTCCGATAAACGAGCGAGAAGATAAACTAGAACGAAGATCGGACCTGAGATCGCGATCGCGGAATAAATCCGATGAAAAGAAGAAGAAGAGCGGTTAAATGAACGGACGTTCGTTAACCTAGAATAACCGGTGATCACGTTCGTTAGGACGAACGGTCCGGCGAACGGTCTCTAGGCAACTAAACCGGAAAAGAAAACGAAACCGATCTAGGGTTTCGGAAAAGAAAACCGAAACTAAGAACCAAAAGAAAAACCGGAACGGTTTATAAGAAAAACCGAACCGAGGGATGGGGAGGCGCGGCGCGGCTACCTCCGGCGAGGGCTTCCGGCGAGGTGGCTCCGGCGGCGGTGGCGTTGGGCGGCGGCGGCGGTGTAAGGCGGCGGCGGCACTAGGGCGGCGTCGTTAGGGGCCTTGGGGCGCGGGGTGAGGGGCGCGGGGTGGTGTGGGAAAAGGGGGGTGTGGGGGTATTTAAAGAGGAGAGGGGGAGAGGAAACTTGGGGGAGGGGGCAAGAAAGAGGAGGGGGGCCTAGAGTCCGAATCGGACTCGGCTTGGGGCTGCGCGGCGCGCGCGCGCGCGTGGTGGCCGGCCTGGCCTGCGGCTGGGCCTTGGCCCAAGCGGGCGCTGCGCGGAATTTTTTTTAAAGGTTTCACGCGCAGAAAAACACAGAAAAGAAAATCTAAACGAACTCGAAAATTCCCAAAGTAAATTTTCCCCGACTCCTAAAAATGAGTCGAACAAAATGAACTTTTCTCGGGGCCTAGGATGCAAATTTTGAAAACATGCATTTTTTCCTAATCCAAATAAAATGCAAATGAACACCGAAAAACAAAATTTGAATTTATTTATTAAATATTCTTTTTCCTAGATTTTGGGAAAAGCCATATTATTTCCCTCTCTCATATTTTGATGTCGGAAAAATAATTGAAGATGAAATAAATAATTCAATGATCCTCTTTTCAAAGTTTGAGAAAACTCAAATATGAAAATGACGAAATCTCCAACTCTCTTCGAAGGTCCTTGAGTTGCGTGAAATTTCTAGGATCGACAAAATGCAAGAAATATGATATGCATGATGATCTAATGTATAACATTCCAAATTGAAAATTTGGGATGTTACACGCTTCTTGCCGTGGCCATAAGCCTGCGTTGAAAACGCTCTTGTTCGACGGGATCCTCCTGCACGGCGAATTCATCATCGTCGAGGCTTGCCTCGTCTTCGGAGGGAGGCATACAATTATCGTCCTCGACCTCTCTCTTGGCCGCTCTCTCATGAGGGCTGGTTTCTCCATCCTCCTGTGCTAAATCTTGCTCGGGGGGATGGTCTTCGGTGCTTTTCGGGGTATTATTATCTCCCGTGCTGGAATCGCCGTTTTTGTGTTGGCGGGATTTTGAGCGGCGCCGCTGACGCCGGCGCTTTTGCTATTTCTTGGAGGGGTCATCCTCCGCTGTTTCATCACCCTCTCCCTCTTTTGGGGTGTCCACCATGTATATGTCATATGACGAGGTGGCTTTCCAGGGCCTAGTAGGCGCTGGTTCTTCATCATCTCCTTCATCGGCGTCCATACCGTCGATGTCTTCGGAGTCGAAGTCAAGCATGTCGGTTAAGTTGTCGACAGTGGCTACAAAGTGGGTGGTGGGTGGGTTTTGAATTTCTTCATCGTCCGTGCCCCAACCTCGCTGACCGTAGTCCGGCCAGGGCTCTCCCGACAAAGAGAGAGAGAGACTTCAGTGATTTCAGGATATCGCCGAAAGGCGAGTGCTGAAAGACGTCCCCGGCCGTGAACTCCATGATCGGCGCCCAATCGAATACGCTCGGCAGGGGCATGGAGTGTTCTGAGTCCGGAGAAGAATTCGGCTCCATGGAGTCACGAGTCTTACAGAGTACGGGGCTGCTGTTCGGCTCAACCGCCGTTGGGATCCCAGCCCCCGAGGCGGTGTCGAACCGCCCATCCTCGATAGGCGCAGTCAGCTCCGAACCAGGGGCCGAAGCCGATGCAGGTGCGGCCTCCAGGGCACTGTTCGACGGCAGAGCTAGATCATGCTCGTCGTGACAGTGCGGCGCGCTCGGCAGTGGTTCGAATCCGTTGAAGATCAAGTCCCTGCGGATGTCGGCCGTGTAGTTTAAACTTCCGAATCTGACCTGACGGCCAGGGGCGTAGCTTTCGATCTGCTCTAGATGGCCAAGTGAATCGGCCCGCAGTGCAACGCTGCCAAAGACGAAGATATGTCCGGGGAGGAAGGTCTCACCCTGGACCGCATCGCCATTGATGATCGTAGGAGCCATCGGGCCTGACGGCGACGGCACAGAGGAACTCTCAATGAAAGCACCAACGTCGGTGTCAAAACCGGCGGATCTCGGGTAGGGGGTCCCGAACTGTGCGCCTAGGCCGGATGGTAACAGGAGGCAGGGGACATGAAGTTTTACCCAGGTTTGGGCCCTCTCGATGGAGGTAAAACCCTAAGTCCTTCTTGATTAATATTTATGGTATGGGTATTACAAGTGTTGATCTACCATGAGAACAGAGAGGCTAAACCCTAGAAGCTAGCCTATGGTATGATTGTTGATGTGTATGTTGTCCTACGGACTAAAACCCTCCGGTTTATATAGACACCGGATAGGGTTAGGGTTACATAGAGTCGGTTACAATGGTAGGAGATCTGAACATCTGTATCACCAAGCTTTCCTTCCACGCCAAGGAAAGTCCCTTCCAGACACGGGACGGAGTCTTCAATCTTGTATCTTCATAGTCCAGGAGTCCGGCTTGAAGGTATAGTTCGGCTATCCGAACACCCCCTAATCCCGGACTCCCTCAACAGTTTTCATACACCACCGTTTGCGATTATGGCATCACATACAGTCTCTCGAAGGGTCTCTGATCGTAATGTCGTGTTAGCAGCATCCTGTAGTAGCGATGATTTAAATTATGAGTTATGTGTTTTGATGCCCGAAGTATGTTTGGATTCCCAAATGATATCACGGACATGACGAGGAGTCTCTAAATGGTCGAGACATAAAGATTGATATATTGGACCATGTTATTCGGACACCGGGAGTGTTACGGATAGTTTCAGGTAAAAACAGAGTACCGGAGGGGTTACCGGAACCCCCCGGGGGAACTAATGGGCCACCATGGGCCTTGTTGGAGAGAGAGGAGGGCCGCTAGGGCAGGCCGCCCCCATTGCAGTCCGAATTGGACAAGGGAAGGGGGGCGACGCTCCCTTTCCTACTCCCTCTCCCTCTCCTTCCTTCCCCCTCTCTTCCTTGTGGAGGAATCCTACTAGGACTAGTAGTCCTAGTAGGACTCCCTCTCCCTGGGCGTGCCCCTAGGGCCGGCCGGCCTCCCCCTCCTTCCTTTATATACATGGGGAGGGGGCACCCTAGAAGACACAAGTTGATCTTTTAGCCGTGTGCGGTGTCCCCCTCCACAGTTACACACCTCGGTCATATCGTTGTAGTGCTTAGGCGAAGCCCTGTGCCAGTAACTTCATCATCACCGTCGCCACACCATCATGCTGACAGGACTCTCCCTTGGCCTCAACTGGATCAAGAGTATGAGGGACTTCACTGAGCTGAACAGGTGCTGATCGTGGAGGTGCCGTGTGTTTGGTACTTCGATCGGTTGGATCGCGAAGACATTCTACTACATCAACCGCGTTACGAAATGCTTCCACTTTCGGTCTACGAGGGTACATGGACACACTCTCCCCGCTCGTTTCTATGCATCCCCTAGATAGATCTTGCGTGATTGTAGGTAAAAAATTAAATATTGCGTTCCCCAACAGAGAGGTGGTGGGCCGGTGGGGTGGTGGGGTTGTGGGGCGACGGGGCGGCGGCGGTGCTCGTCGGGCAGAGAGGGGTGGCCGCGGAGAGGAGAGGAGAGTATAGCAAGAAGACCATAGGTTGAAGAAGCACTATGGCATTGGATGGACATCATACGGTCACATGAGCTAGAATCGTTCATATTGACTAAGTTAACAGAGCCCCCCGTCCCCGTCAACTTAGTAGGCCCACATGTCAGCCTCCCACTATGCTGGGTCCCAGCTAGCAGGGGGAGTATTCATTTTTTGTGCGTAATAAGGAGGCACTTCCTTGCGTGCGAACATATAGCTAGTGGGTTCGACCTATCAGCGGGGGAACATTTTTTCACGAAATACAGAGGCCCTTCCGGTGGGTCCTAGATGTCAGGTGGAGGAATCATTATTTTGCGCGTAATAAGGAGGCATTTCCTTGTGTGCGGCCATGGACCCAGTTGTCGGCCTCTCCACGTATGGTCCACGTCCGATGGATGTTGTTTGTTGACCACGTTGACCACGGCGTGCTGAGAGCACCAGGGCGATGGACGATGGCGAGGCCTAGAAAGGGAACAACATGGAGCCGGGGAAGACTTGTCAGTGGTAGCCCACGCGGTGGGGAGTACGAGGGTTTACTGGTCCGGCTCCATCACCGAAAAATAACAGGAGGTGTGGGTAAGTAGAGGAATGGCCTGGCCAGCAATGGAGTAGGGTGGGGCGGTGCGGCCAGTGCGGCAGCACAGCCGGCCACGGGAGGCGGGAGTAGGCAGTCCCACCGGCGCTGGTTTGGGCGGCTAGAGCAAGAAGATCAGATATTGAAGAAGCAACACGGCCGTTGGATTAACATCTAATGGTCACTGCTGCTAGAATCGTTTGTGGACTAAGTTGACAAAGACTTTCGTACATGTCAACCTAGTAGACCCACAAGTTAGCCTCCAAATATGTCCCAAACAGCATACAGCCTGAAATTTCTAGCCAGATTCAAATTAATTTAAAAACTAAACATACCTTAATTTAAATCCAATGAAATTTTACCCGCACAAAAAGAATGAAATTTAAAATATCAAAATCTGAAATAAAAAAGTATATTGGAACTAATTGCATGTTTGCTGTATTTTTTCATTTTACAACCCATTTAATATCACTTATAGCCCATTTTTTATTACTTATAGCCCATTTTCTAGGAAAAATGCATCCCTCCTCGTCTTCAAATATTTCCGGCCCAGCAGGGCATAGAAACACAAGTAGTCCTACCTTGGTTATTCTACAAAAAACAAAATAGCTGGGCTAGCCATTTTCAGAAAGGAAAAAAAACAAACTGGGCTAGTCATGTGCTAGACGGGCCATAGCTGCCGAACAACCTAGTTGATACCCTTCTCCGTCCCAAAAAAACAAAATTACTGCGCACGTAGCTGGGTCCCTACTATCAGCCACACCATGTATAGTCATCTCCTTATTCCTCTCGGTTCTTGACCATGTTTGTAACACCCCAGATGTAACTTGCCATATTTGTACTCCGACTCTTGCCATTTCGGCTTTAAGTATTGAGTTTCCCTTCGTGGTTGGGTTCTTGTCTTTGTTTTGCATTTTGTTCATGTCATGGATTTCATATCATGTCATCATGTGCATCTCATTTGCATACGCGTTTGCATCATGCATCCGAGCATTTTCCCCGTTGTCCGTTTTGCAATGCGACACTCCTACGTCCTCCGGCGACCCCTTTTGTCTCTTTTCATGTGCGGGTGTTAAACGTTTCGGTGACCGAGATTTGCCAAGTGGCCTTGGTACACCACCGGTAGACCGCCTGTCAAATTTTGTGTCATTTGGAGTCCGTTTGATACTCCAACGGTTAACCGGGGAACCGCCAAGGCCTCATGTGTGTTGCAGCCCAACACCCCTCCAAAACGGCCCGATAACCCTTCCAAACCTCTTCCATGTCCTCCGTCGTCGGATCATGATCGCGTGGTCGAAAACTACACCTCATTTGGACATTCCTACCTCCTCCTAGCTATAAATATGTGCCCCTCCCTAAAAATTCGCGCAGATGAAACCCTAGCCTAGCCCCTCTCTGCAGCAGGACACGTCCGGATCCCACCGGACAAAAATCGCTGCCGCGTTCGCACCAATTGGAGGCCGCCACATGGCAGCGCCACCGCCGGCCGGCCCGAGCCCGGGTCGGCCCCCGAGCCCGCGCGCCGCTGCCCCGCTTCCCCAGCGCCCTCCACCGCCCGCGCGCCCGAGTCTCCACCGCTTGCGCCGCCTGCTCCATCGCCTCGCCGCACCCTCCGCCGCCTTCGCCGGGGCTTCTCGCCGGCCGCCGCTCCGCCCTAGTCGCTCCGCTGCCACGCGCCTGCCACTGCTTCTCCCGAGCGCCGCCCCGCGCGAGCACGTCGTCGCCGGCGCCCTGCTCCGGCCGGATCCGCCGGCCCCTCCTCCCCCGACCATGCAGGCCACCGTCTTCCTATTCTCAGGCGCAAGTCCAGCGAACCTCGATCCACGTGCGCCCTGGGTCAATCCCTAGATCTGAGGTTGACCTTGTTTTTTCACGAAGTCCTTTTCTCTTCTACGTTTTATGCCTCTGTGCATCCTGCCATAACTTCAGGACTGTAGCTCCGTTTCATGCGCATGAGATATCAAAATGTTCACCATGATGTGATCTTCATTTATTCCATTATGGCATGCTTTTTTGAGTCCATCTTGATGCCCAAATCACTGATGCAAGAGTGTTATAAAATGTTTGCTCTTGTTACTTAGCAGATTATGAGGATTTGTCTTTTTTGTCATATTTGTTGTGTGTTGCATATGGGCATGAGCTCTACATGTGTTTTGATCTATGCCATGTCATCTTTACAGGGGTGCTTGCCATGTATTTTTAGTATCTTTGTGGTGACTATCACAAGCATGCAAAGTAGCCTTCGTGATATTGCTGATTTCAGGGACTTAGGATTTTACAAAGTCCTTGTTCTGCTGTTATTTTTATGCCATGTAAACTAGATGCTACAGTGAGATCCATGCTTGTTTTGAGCATATTCAGTAAGGGTGTTTTGGACATATAGTTATGCTCTATCCATCCATGTCCCTTTTTGCAATTATGGAGTGCCCTAGCATGTCTTAATCTTGCTCTGCTTTTGCTATAAAATGTTCGTGGCAGATTGTTTACATGTTAATCAATTTTGCCATGGTTGTTGTAGTTGATCCATGCATGCTCTGAACTCTCTCCTGCCTTGGTTAGCTTCATGAACATGTTGTCTTGCCAGTAGTATACTTATCTTGTCATGCAATGCTTTGTGGTGAGTGAATCAAGCTCGCAAAGAAGCCTTCTTATTTCTGTTTATGCCATGCTTTGTTTTCTGCTAAGTCTGAGTCTATTAATAAAACTTGCTATGTTTACATGGGTGCCATCATATCTTCTGTGCCTTTTTGTCTCATGATCAGTAAGGGACTTGTGTTCTATGCTTTGAGTATATTCATGCCATGCCTTTGCTTGCTATGATATGTTCCTGTAGCATTTTTTAGCTTGCTCTAAACATTGCTTCCTGATGTTATTCCTGGCATGTTAGTATTTTCACTAAGTCTGTGAAGCTGATATCTTTTGCACTTTTTCCATGCTTGTTTGAACCTGTTCTATTGTTGGAGTGTTGGAGTGCAGTAGCTTAGTTTCCCGTTGCATTCTAGATGGCATCATGCTGTTAATCACAGAATTGTGCCATTCTTGTTTTGCCTTCCATTTGCAAACCGTGCATCTGATTCCGGTGATCTTTATATCGATTTCGACCAAAATCAACTCATCTTTCCAGCGACCCTCTTGGTTTGCCAAATTGATGCCTTGATCAATCTTTTCCTTTCGGAGCATGCATATGCTTTGCATATCACATCCCCCATATCATGCCATGTTTTGCATCATGTTGCTTGCGCATTGGACCGTGGTTGATTGTTGTTTCCTTTGCTTCCGTTCTTGCCTTGGGTAGAGCCGGGAGACGAGTACGTGATCGAGGAACCTGTTGAGTATGCTAATGAGGATATAGCTTTCGTCAACTTTGAGAACTTTGCTGGCAAGATGACCATACCCTCGAAATCACTTCTATCTTTGCTTTCTAGTTGTTCACTCTATTGTTATGCCACGGTACCTACCACTTGTTATATCATGCCTCCCATATTGCCATGTCAAGCCTCTAACCCACCTTTCCTAGCAAACCGTTGTTTGGCTATGTTACCGCTTTGCTCAGCCCCTCTTATAGCATTGCTAGTTGCAGGTCAAGTTGAAGTTTGTTCCTTGTTGGAACATGGGTATTTGTTGGTATATCATTATTATATCTTGTTTACTTTAATGCATCTATATACTTGGTAATGGGTGGAAGGCTCGGCCTTATGCCTGGTGTTTTGTTCCACTCTTGCCGCCCTAGTTTCCATCATACCGGTGTTATGTTCCTTGATTTTGCCTTCCTTACGCGGTTGCGTGATAATGGGAACCCCTTGACAGTTCGCTTTGAATAAAACTCCTCCAGCAAGGCCCAACCTTGTTTTACCATTTGCCAGCTAAGCCTTTTCCCTTGGGTTCCGCGGACTCAAGGGTCATCTTTATTTTAAACCCCCGGGCCAGTGCTCCTCTGAGTGTTGGTCCAAAACAAAGCCACTTGCAGCGACACCTCGGGGAAACTTGAGGGTTGGTTTTAGTTGTATGTAGTGTTCATCCCGTGTGCCCTAAGAACGAGATATGTGTAGCTCCTATCGGGATTTGTTGGCACATCGGGAGGCTTTGCTGGTCTTGTTTTACCATTGTCAAAATGTCTTGTAACCGGGATTCCGGGTCTGATCGGGCCGTCCTGGGAGAAGGAATATTCTTCATTGACCATGAGAGCTTGTGATCGGCTAAGTTGGGACACCACCGCAGGGTTTTGAACTTTCGAAAGCCGTGCCCGCGGTTATGGGCAGATGGGAATTTGTTAATATCCGGTTGTAGAAAACTTGACACTTAACTTGATTAAAATGAATCAACCACGTGATGGTCTCTTTTCGGCGGAGTCCAGGAAGAGAACACGGTCTCGTGTTATGCTTGAATGTAAGTAGCTTCAGGATCACTTCTTGATCAGTATTAGCTTCTCCACCATGCTTTGCTTCTCTTCTCGCTCTGTTTTGCGTAAGTTAGCCACCATATATGCTTAGAGCTTTGTTGCGGCTCCACCTCACTACATTTCCTACCTTTAAGCTTAAATAGTCTTAATCACGAGGGTGTGAGATTGCTGAGTCCCCGTGACTCACAGATACTTCCAAACAGATGCAGGTGCCGATGATGCCAGTGTAGGGGACGCTACCGCACTCAAGTGGGAGTTCGACGAGGATTCGGGTCGTTACTATGTTTCTTTTCCGGATGACCAGTAGAGGAGCCCAGTTGGGGCGATCGGGGATCAAGCATTTGGGGTTGTCTTTATTTATGTTGGTTCTGTAGTCGGACCTTGATTGTATTCTGGATGATGTATGATATATTTATGTATTGTGTGAAGTGGAGATTGTAAGCCAACTCTTTATCCCTTTCTTATTGAGTACATGGGATGTGTAAAGATTACCCCTTTTGCGACATGCCTACTATGCGGTTATGCCTATAAGTCATGCTCCGACATGTGGGAGATATAGCCACATCGTGGGTGTTACAAGTTGGTAATCAGAGCCTTCCCCGACTTAGGAGCCCTGTGCTTGATCGAATCATTGACGTTGTTGAGTCTAGAAGAAAATGTTTTGAGTCTTAGAGGATTATATATATCGGAGAGTAGGATTCTTTTTACTCCTCAGTACCTTCCTCGCTCTGGTGAGGCCTCGTGAGGTAGAGTTTTGACTCTTCTCTCCTCAAATTTCACAATTTTTTTTGGGATCACGCGGGTATCTTGGAATCTTCTCGATGGTTTTGTGACGAGAATATTGTTCTTGGTGCCTCCTGACATTTAGGGGTTGTGGCAGTGTCCCGGGGAGTTGAGCTCCGAGGTGTTGTCATCACAATTTTATCGTTGCAGTTCTGGAATACCGGAGTTCGCCGACATTGAAAATCTCCTTTATGCAGTTGTTAGTGAGATAACCTTGACGCCACCTAGTACTGGGGCGGGAGTTTGGTTATATTGCCATAACTCGTATAACGGATGCTTTTTGAAGGTTGAGGTGAATGATTTCCGAAGGTTTCTTGGTTATGTTTTGAAGGATGGGTACAACTGGATGTAGGATTTGCTAGTTTTGGGTGAGATATTATGCTTCCCCTATATCCCCAACACCTGATTGCATAACCAGAAAGTTTCGGGAGTTTTATAGGTGGGAATTCATGTAGCTCTAGTATTTCTTCCCGCAGATATTTGGTTTGTGATTGGGTAATCCTTACCAATTATTTTCTCATATCCATACCTTTTTGATTTATTCTTCTATCTCTATCTAAGTGGCTTCTCAATTTATGGAAATGTGACGATTTATTGTGGAATTCTTTCGTTCATTCTTGTTCGAATGTTAATGTTATATGCTGCAATTTTGACCCATTGATTCAACCTGAATATATGCCTTTCAAGATGCTAACAGAGGTCAACCTCTTCAGGATGGCTCCTCCAATGCATCAGAATCCGGAACCTCCGCCACCACCTCCACCTCCGGAGGCATGGCAAGCTGTCATGGAAGCCACCAACGCCAACACTCAGATGCTTTTGCAGCTCTTGCAAGAGCGCAACTAAGGGCAAGGCAACCAAGGAAATCAAGGCCAAGGCAACAATCAACCTCAGTTTGCTCCCCTCAATCAGTTCCTTGCAAACCAGCCGAAGTCCTTCAGTAACTGTGTCGATGCCATAGACGCCGAAGACTGGCTCGTGGATATCTACAAACATTTTTGAGTGTAGCAATGTCAGGCCTGAGAACTTTGTCAGGTTTGCTTTATTTCAACTCAAAGACCAAGCTGCTGAGTGGTATCAACGATACAAAGATTCCAGAGGAGGTCGTGTGATTACCTGGGATGATTTCTGCCGAGACTTCAAAGCTCACCACATTCCACAAAGTGTTGCTGAGAGTAAGCGCGAGGAGTTCTGCAATCTCAAGCAAGGCAGCTTTTCTGTTTATAGAGGCTCGCTCGCTGCGCTAAACAAGACGTCCCTGACAAGAAGAGCATGATTTATCAATTCAGAGGTGGCCTCAGAGAAGATCTGCAATTAGCTCTCGTGCTTTTTGAGCCGACCAAGTATGATGAATTCTACAACAAGGCACTAAAGCAAGAAGCTGCTCAGATCAAGTGTGATGCATCTAAGAAGAGAGTCAGGGATGCAACTCCATCCTCTTCTTCAAATCAAGTGGCAGCTAAGCAACAGAAGTTTTGGTTGCCTCCTCCTCCTCCGTTCCGTCAGCCTTATCAGCACAAGAGTAAATGTGGCAGTGGATCTTCCCACCCACCCAACCCAGGCTATCAGAGCAAAGCATAGTCTCATACTCCAAGGTCAAGTGCTCCTTATCACCGTCCTCTCTCAGAGGTTACTTGCAACAAGTGTCAGCAGAAAGGGCACTATGCCAATAAATGCTTCAACCAAAGGTGCCTTCGGCCTCCTCCTCCTGTGAGATCTGCCATCAATGCAGTGGTCAAGCATAATCCCAAGCATGCCAAGGCCAACTTGATGAACGCACCTCAGGCAGAGGATTCTTCAGAAGTGATCATTGGTAACCTTCCAGTTAACTGTTTTCACGCAAAAGTATTGTTTGATACTGGTGCATCGCTTTCTTTCATTTCAAGACCTTTTGTTGCCAAGCATGAGTTTGTTACCGAAAAGATTCCTTTCCCGTTGAAGATTCTGTCCTCGGGCAAGTAGATGACATCTAATATTTGCGTCCCTGATGTGTCTATCAAGATGGGTGACTATAAGTTTATGTCTTCTTCTATTGTTCTTGGTGACTCGGATATTAATCTAATTCTCGGCATGGACTGGCTTTCTAAGCACAAGGCTCAGCTTGATTGTGCTGCCAGGCAGATTCAATTGACACACTCGTCTGAGGATGTGATCATCTATGCAGCTCATGATGATACCATTCGA
This sequence comes from Triticum monococcum, assembly GCA_034509565.1. Classification (NCBI taxonomy): domain Eukaryota; kingdom Viridiplantae; phylum Streptophyta; class Magnoliopsida; order Poales; family Poaceae; genus Triticum; species Triticum monococcum. Next base: position 85,111,785 of record CM067845.1, on the reverse strand, counting down.
CTGTTTTCTCTCAATGAGAAGGGCGAGTTGAATGCCATCTCTCAGATTCCAGTCGTATGTGAATATCAATACGTCTTTCCAGAAGAGCTTCCGGGAATGCCTCCTCACCTACCAGTTGAATTCGTTATCGATCTTGAGCCTGGCACGAAACCTATTTGCAAACATCCTTACAAGCCTGGACCAGAAGAGTTGAAGGAGCTGAAGAAACAACTCGATGAACAAGAGTGTATGGGTCTGATCCAACCGAGTTCTTCTCCATGGGGTTGTGGTGTTCTTTTTGTCAAGAAGAAGTATGGAACAGAATGACTCTGCGTCGACTACTGCCCATTGAACAAGAAGACAATAAAGAACAAGTACCCACTTCCCAACATCAATGAGCTTTTCGAGCAACTCAAGGGTGCCCAAGTATTCTCCAAGCTTGACCTCTGTATGGGTTATCATCAGATTCACATTCGTGAACAAGATATCCCCAAGACAGCATTCAGAACAAGCTATGGTTCTTATGAATATACTGTCATGTATTTCGGCCTTGTCAATGCTCCTCCAACGTTCTCTCACATGATGAACTTCATCTTCAACCCTTACACAAATGGTTTTGTCTTGGTCTATCTCGATGATATTTTGGTCTTTTCCAAGAACAAGGAGGATCATGCCAAGCATTTGAGATTGGTACTCGACAAACTAAGAGAACATCAATTCTATGCAATGTTTTCAAAGTGTGAGTTTTGGCTTGATGAGGTTCTCTACCTTGGCCATATCATCTCAGCCAAGGTCATTGCTCTTAATCCTGAGAAGGTGTCTGCAATTGTGAATTGGGAACCGCCTTAGAATGTCAAGAAGCTCCGCACTTTTCTTGGGCTTGCAAGCTATTGTCGAAGATTCGTCGAGAATTTCTCTAAGATTGCAAAGCCTCTTTCCAACCTCCTCCAAAAGCATGTCAAGTATGTCTGGACGTCTGAGTGTGACGTCGCTTTCAACACACTCAAAGAGAAGTTAGTCACAGCTCCTGTTCTGACTCCTCCTGATGAATCCAAACCATTCAAAGTTTTCTGTGATGCCTCCCTGCAAGGTCTCGGTGTTTTGTTAATGCAAGAGAAGAAAGTTGTGTCTTATACCTCTCGCCAGTTGAAGCCCAATGAAAAGAACTACCCCACTCATGACCTCGAGTTGGTGGAAGTTGTCCATGCTCTTTTAACATGGAGACATCTCTTCTTGGGAAGGAAAGTGGACATCTTCATTGATCATAAGAGCCTCAAGTAAATCTTCACTCAGCCCAACCTCAACCTCAGGCAGACTCATTAGGTTGAAATGATTCAAGAGTACAATCCGAGTATTGAATATACTTGAGGGTCATCTTTATTTTAAACCCCCGGGCCAGTGCTCCTCTGAGTGTTGGTCCAAAACAAAGCCACTTGCAGCGACACCTCGGGGAAACTTGAGGGTTGGTTTTAGTTGTATGTAGTGTTCATCCCGTGTGCCCTAAGAACGAGATATGTGTAGCTCCTATCAGGATTTGTTGGCACATCGGGAGGCTTTGCTGGTCTTGTTTTACCATTGTCAAAATGTCTTGTAACCGGGATTCCGGGTCTGATCGGGCCATCCTGGGAGAAGGAATATTCTTCATTGACCATGAGAGCTTGTGATCGGCTAAGTTGGGACACCACCGCAGGGTTTTGAACTTTCGAAAGCCGTGCCCGCGGTTATGGGCAGATGGGAATTTGTTAATATCCGGTTGTAGAAAACTTGACACTTAACTTGATTAAAATGAATCAACCACGTGATGGTCTCTTTTCGGTGGAGTCCAGGAAGAGAACACGGTCTCGTGTTATGCTTGAACGTAAGTAGCTTCAGGATCACTTCTTGATCAGTATTAGCTTCTCCACCATGCTTTGCTTCTCTTCTCGCTCTGTTTTGCGTAAGTTAGCCACCATATATGCTTAGAGCTTTGTTGCGGCTCCACCTCACTACATTTCCTACCTTTAAGCTTAAATAGTCTTAATCACGAGGGTGTGAGATTGCTGAGTCCCCGTGACTCACAGATACTTCCAAATAGATGCAGGTGCCGATGATGCCAGTGTAGGGGACGCTACCGCACTCAAGTGGGAGTTCGACGAGGATTCGGGTCGTTACTATGTTTCTTTTCCGGATGACCAGTAGAGGAGCCCAGTTGGGGCGATCGGGGATCAAGCATTTGGGGTTGTCTTTATTTATGTTGGTTCTGTAGTCGGACCTTGATTGTATTCTGGATGATGTATGATATATTTATGTATTGTGTGAAGTGGAGATTGTAAGCCAACTCTTTATCCCTTTCTTATTGAGTACATGGGATGTGTAAAGATTACCCCTTTTGCGACATGCCTACTATGAGGTTATGCCTATAAGTCATGCTCCGACATGTGGGAGATATAGCCACATCGTGGGTGTTACAAGTTGGTAATCAGAGCCTTCCCCGACTTAGGAGCCCTGTGCTTGATCGAATCATTGACGTTGTTGAGTCTAGAAGAAAATGTTTTGAGTCTTAGAGGATTATATATATCGGAGAGTAGGATTCTTTTTACTCCTCAGTACCTTCCACGCTCTGGTGAGGCCTCGTGAGGTAGAGTTTTGACTCTTCTCTCCTCAAATTTCACATTTTTTTTGGGATCACGCGGGTATCTTGGAATCTTCTCGATGGTTTTGTGACGAGAATATTGTTCTTGGTGCCTCCTGACATTTAGGGATTGTGGCAGTGTCCCGAGGAGTTGAGCTCCGAGGTGTTGTCATCACAATTTTATCGTTGCAGTTCTGGAATACCTGAGTTCGCCGACATTGAAAATCTCCTTTATGCAGTTGTTAGTGAGATAACCTTGACGCCACCTAGTACTGGGGCGGGAGTTTGGTTATATTGCCATAACTCGTATAACGGATGCTTTTTGAAGGTTGAGGTGAATGATTTCCGAAGGTTTCTTGGTTATGTTTTGAAGGATGGGTACAACTGGATGTAGGATTTGCTAGTTTTGGGTGAGATATTATGCTTCCCCTATATCCCCAACACCTGGTTGCATAACCAGAAAGTTTCGGGAGTTTTATAGGTGGGAATTCATGTAGCTCTAGTATTTCTTCCCGCAGATATTTGGTTTGTGATTGGGTAATCCTTACCAATTATTTTCTCATATCCATACCTTTTTGATTTATTCTTCTATCTCTATCTAAGTGGCTTCTCAATTTATGGAAATGTGACGATTTATTGTCGAATTCTTTCGTTCATTCTTGTTCGAATGTTAATGTTATATGCTGCAATTTTGACCCATTGATTCAGCCTGAATATATGCCTTTCAAGATGCTAACAGAGGTCAACCTCTTCAGGATGGCTCCTCCAATGCGTCAGAATCCGGAACCTCCGCCACCACCTCCACCTCTGGAGGCATGGCAAGCTGTCATGGAAGCCACCAACGCCAACACTCAGATGCTTTTGCAGCTCTTGCAAGAGCGCAACTAAGGGCAAGGCAACCAAGGAAATCAAGGCCAAGGCAACAATCAACCTCAGTTTGCTCCCCTCAATCAGTTCCTTGCAAACCAGCCGAAGTCCTTCAGTAACTGTGTCGATGCCATAGACGCCGAAGACTGGCTCGTGGATATCTACAAACATTTTTGAGTGTAGCAATGTCAGGCCTGAGAACTTTGTCAGGTTTGCTTTATTTCAACTCAAAGACCAAGCTGCTGAGTGGTATCAACAATACAAAGATTCCAGAGGAGGTCGTGTGATTACCTGGGATGATTTCTGCCGAGACTTCAAAGCTCACCACATTCCACAAAGTGTTGCTGAGAGTAAGCGCGAGGAGTTCTGCAATCTCAAGCAAGGCAGCTTTTCTGTTTATAGAGGCTCGCTCGCTGCGCTAAACAAGACGTCCCTGACAAGAAGAGCATGATTTATCAATTCAGAGGTGGCCTCAGAGAAGATCTGCAATTAGCTCTCGTGCTTTTTGAGCCGACCAAGTATGATGAATTCTACAACAAGGCACTAAAGCAAGAAGCTGCTCAGATCAAGTGTGATGCATCTAAGAAGAGAGTCAGGGATGCAACTCCATCCTCTTCTTCAAATCAAGTGGCAGCTAAGCAACAGAAGTTTTGGTTGCCTCCTCCTCCTCCGTTCCATCAGCCTTATCAGCACAAGAGTAAATGTGGCAGTGGATCTTCCCACCCACCCAACCCAGGCTATCAGAGCAAAGCATAGTCTCATACTCCAAGGTCAAGTGCTCCTTATCACCGTCCTCTCTCAGAGGTTACTTGCAACAAGTGTCAGCAGAAAGGGCACTATGCCAATAAATGCTTCAACCAAAGGTGCCTTCGGCCTCCTCCTCCTGTGAGATCTGCCATCAATGCAGTGGTCAAGCATAATCCCAAGCATGCCAAGGCCAACTTGATGAACGCACCTCAGGCAGAGGATTCTTCAGAAGTGATCATTGGTAACCTTCCAGTTAACTCTTTTCACGCAAAAGTATTGTTTGATACTGGTGCATCGCTTTCTTTCATTTCAAGACCTTTTGTTGCCAAGCATGAGTTTGTTACCGAAAAGATTCCTTTCCCGTTGAAGATTCTGTCCTCGGGCAAGTAGATGACATCTAATATTTGCGTCCCTGATGTGTCTATCAAGATGGGTGACTATAAGTTTATGTCTTCTTCTATTGTTCTTGGTGACTCGGATATTAATCTAATTCTCGGCATGGACTGGCTTTCTAAGCACAAGGCTCAGCTTGATTGTGCTGCCAGGCAGATTCAATTGACACACTCGTCTAAGGATGTGATCATCTATGCAGCTCATGATGATACCATTCGACTGTTTTCTCTCAATGAGAAGGGCGAGTTGAATGCCATCTCTCAGATTCCAGTCGTATGTGAATATCAATACGTCTTTCCAGAAGAGCTTCCGGGAATGCCTCCTCACCTGCCAGTTGCATTCGTTATCGATCTTGAGCCTGGCACGAAACCTATTTGCAAACGTCCTTACAAGCTTGGACCAGAAGAGTTGAAGGAGCTGAAGAAACAACTCGATGAACAAGAGTGTATGGGTCTGATCCGACCGAGTTCTTCTCCATGGGGTTGTGGTGTTCTTTTTGTCAAGAAGAAGGATGGAACAGAATGACTCTGCGTCGACTACTGCCCATTGAACAAGAAGACAATAAAGAACAAGTACCCACTTCCCAACATCAATGAGCTTTTCGAGCAACTCAAGGGTGCCCAAGTATTCTCCAAGCTTGACCTCTGTATGGGTTATCATCAGATTCACATTCGTGAACAAGATATCCCCAAGACAGCATTCAGAACAAGCTATGGTTCTTATGAATATACTGTCATGTATTTCGGCCTTGTCAATGCTCCTCCAACGTTCTCTCACATGATGAACTTCATCTTCAACCCTTACACAAATGGTTTTGTCTTGGTCTATCTCGATGATATTTTGGTCTTTTCCAAGAACAAGGACGATCATGCCAAGCATTTGAGATTGGTACTCGACAAACTAAGAGAACATCAATTCTATGCAAAGTTTTCAAAGTGTGAGTTTTGGCTTGATGAGGTTCTCTACCTTGGCCATATCATCTCAGCCAAGGTCATTGCTCTTAATCCTGAGAAGGTGTCTGCAATTGTGAATTGGGAACCGCCTTAGAATGTCAAGCAGCTCCGCACTTTTCTTGGGCTTGCAAGCTATTGTCGAAGATTCGTCGAGAATTTCTCTAAGATTGCAAAGCCTCTTTCCAACCTCCTCCAAAAGCATGTCAAGTATGTCTGGACGTCTGAGTGTGACGTCGCTTTCAACACACTCAAAGAGAAGTTAGTCACAGCTCCTCTTCTGACTCCTCCTGATGAATCCAAACCATTCAAAGTTTTCTGTGATGCCTCCCTGCAAGGTCTCGGTGTTTTGTTAATGCAAGAGAAGAAAGTTGTGTCTTATACCTCTCGCCAGTTGAAGCCCAATGAAAAGAACTACCCCACTCATGACCTCGAGTTGGTGGAAGTTGTCCATGCTCTTTTAACATGGAGACATCTCTTCTTGGGAAGGAAAGTGGACATCTTCATTGATCATAAGAGCCTCAAGTAAATCTTCACTCGGCCCAACCTCAACCTCAGGCAGACTCATTGGGTTGAAATGATTCAAGAGTACAATCCGAGTATTGAATATACTCCAGGCAAGGCCAATGTCATTGCAGATGCTTTAGCGGGAAGGCTTACTGCAACAACCTAATTCTCAAGCCATTCCAACCGGACCTTTGTGAAGCTTTCCGCAAACTGAATCTCCAAGTTGTTCCTCAAGGCTTTCTTGCCAACCTCATAGTCTCTCCTACTTTGGAAGATCAAATTTGTGAGGCACAACTTCTTGATGCAATGGCGAAGTAGGTGAAAAATGGGATTGCCAAGAGTCAACCCAAATACAAGTGCTATCACCTTGATGACAAAGATACTCTATTCTTCGAGGATCGAATTGTGGTTCCAAAGGGTGATCTACGTAAAGTCATTATGAACGAGGCGCACAATTCCCTTCTATCCATTCATCTTGGAAGTACAAAGATGTACCATGAACTCGAGCAGTCGTATTGGTGGACTTGAATGAACCGAGAAATTGCTCAGTTCGTGAATGAATGTGATGTCTGCAGAATGGTGAAAGCAGAACACCAACGACCAGCTGGTCTCCTCCAACCTCTTGCTATTCCAGAATGGAAGTTTGACCATATTGAGATGGACTTCGTAACTGGTTTTCCCAAGTCCAAGCGCAGAAATGATGCTATGTTTGTTGTCATCGACAAGCTTACTAAAGGGGCTCATGTAACGCCCCAGATATTGCTTTCCCAATTTGTACTCCAACTCTTGCCGTTTCCGGCATTAAGTTATATTTATTCCTCGGGTTCGGGTCTTTGTCTCCGTGTGTTGTTTTCTTTTTCGTGCATCTCATATCATGTCATCACGTGCATTGCATTTGCATACATGTTCATCTCATGCATTCGAGCATTTTCCCCGTTGTCCGTTTTGCATTCCGGCGCTTCGTTCTCCTCCGGTGGCTATTTCTAGCTTTCTTTCGTGTGTGGGGATTAAACATTTCCGGATTGGACCGAGACTTGCCATGCGGCCTTGGTTTACTACCGGTAGACCGCCTGTCAAGTTTCGTGTCATTTGGACTTCGTTTGATACTCCAACGGTTAACCGAGGGACCGAAAAGGCCTCGTGTGTGTTGCAGCCCAACACCCCTCCAATTTGGCCCAAAACCCACCAAACTCTGCTGCATCGTCTCGGTCGTTCGATCACGATCGCGTGGGCGAAAACCGCACCTCATTTGGACACTCCTAGCTCCCTCTATGCCTATAAATACCCCCTCCATTTCGGATCTCTTCTTCTCCCCCCGTCCAAACCCTCAAAAAAAACATCTCCGCGACCGGACGGACATTGTCCGACTCCGTCGGACGCTTCGCCGCCGCCGCCCGCCACCACCGACAGCCGGCCCGGGAGGCCCGCGCCCGGCCCCCAGGGACCACGCCGCCGCCCGAGCGTCCCCGCTCCTCTTCGCCGCGCGCGCCGCCGCCCCTTCCGGCTCCGCCCGAGTGCATCGAGCTCGTTTACATGCCTTCGTGAGTTATAATTTCAGCATGTCCCAGTTTTCACAAAGTCTGAAAACTGATTGTGTCTCATCGATGTTCATGTGCTTGTTAGAGTATTTTGTGGACCCTTTTGGCCCCAGGTCATTTTGGGTGTTTTGTTAAGCTTGTTGAGTAGCTCCATGCCATGCTCTTATTTGCCATGTTCAGGTTATGTTTCATGTTGTTTTGCTGCTCCGAAGAGAGCATCGTGGTCTGAAATTCCACACTAGCGTTAATTTCGCTAAGTCTGAAATCTGTTTTGCTTATTCAGTTTTGCCATGCTCGTTTGAACCCCTTAATGGATGATTTTGCCTATGGCTCAGTCCTGGTGATTTGATAAGCATCTTGTGTACATCCCTGCCATGTATTTTGTTTTCATGTTTGGTGGCTGTAGCATGTTCATTTCGTTGCGTTTAGGAGCCTACTTGCTGTAAATCGCAGATCGGCTCGTTTCGTAAAACGCTTGCCATTTCCAAACCGTAGCTCCGATTCCAATGATCTTTATATCGTTTTCAGGGGATTTCTTCCCTTCTATCCAGTGGCACACTTGGTTTTCCAAGTTGAGGCCAGGTTCATGCATTTCCTGTCACGTCTTGCATTTTGCATCCCGCATCGCATCCCGCATAGCATACCATCTTTGCATATTATTGGTTGCCCTTGCACGTGGTTGATTGTATCCTTGTTGCTTGTTTGTGTTGTTGGGTAGAGCCGGGAGAAGAGTTCGCTAACGAGGAGCCCGTTGAGTTTGCTTTTGAGGATCCAGTCAACTTTGACAACTGTGCAGGCAAGATGATCATACCCTCGAAATCACTACTATCTTTGCTATGCTAGTTTGCTCGCTCTTTTGCTTTGCCAATGCTACGATGCCTACCACTTGCTTGTCAGCCTCCCAATTGCCATGATTGAGCCTCTAACCCACCTTTGTCCTAGCAAACCGTTGATTGGCTATGTTACCGCTTTGCTCAGCCCCTTCTTATAGCGTTGCTAGTTGCAGGTGAAGATTGGAGCCGTTCCTTGTTGGAACATTTATTTACTTGTTGGGATATCATTATATTGCTATGTTATCTTAATGCATCTATATACTTGGTAAAGGGTGGAAGGCTCGGCCTCTCGCCTAGTGTTTTGTTCCACTCTTGCCACCCTAGTTTCCGTCATATCGGTGTCATGTTCCCGGATTGTTGCGTCCCTTACGCGGTTGGGCTATAATGGGAACCCCTTGATAGTTCGCCTTGATTAAAGCTTTTCCAGCAATGCCCAACATTGGTTTTACCATTTTCCACCTACCCTTTTTTTCCCTTGGGTTTCCGGAGCCCGAGGGTCATCTTTATTTTAGCCCCCCGTGGGCCAGTGCTCCTCTGAGTGTTGGTCCGGAACGTCAGCCGCCGGTGGCCACCAGGGGCAACTCTGGGCTGGCCTACCGGAAGTTTGGACAATCTGGGTGTGCCCTGAGAAAGAGATATGTGCAGCTCCTATCGGGATTTGTCGGCACATTCGGGCGGTGTTGCTGGACTTGTTTTGACCTGTCGAATCATCTTGTTGTACCGAGATACCGAGTCTGATCGGTGTGTCTTGGGTGGAGGTCTATTCCTTCGTTGACCGTGAGAGCTTGTTATGGGCTAAGTTGGGACCCCCCTGCAGGGATTGATCTTTCGAAAGCCGTGCCCGCGGTTATGGGCAGATGGGAATTTGTTAATGTCCGGTTGTAGATAACTTGAACCTTAATTAATTAAAATGAATCAACTGAGTGTGTTGCCGTGATGGCCTCTTCTCGGCGGAGTCCGGAAAGTGGACACGGTGTTGGAGTTATGTTTGCGCAGGTTGCTCTCTAGTTTCTCGCTCGTGCTTTGCCTCCTCTTCTCGCTCTCTTTTGCGAATAACTTAGCCACCATACATGCTAGTCGCTTGCTGCAGCTCCACTTATACATTACCCCTTTCCTACCTATTAAGCTTAAATAGTCTTGATCGCGAGGGTGCGAGATTGCTGAGTCCCTGTGGCTCACAGATTACTATTACACCAGATGCAGGGACAGATGATACAGCTCCAGATGGCGCGCTCGAGCTCAAGTGGGAGTATGACGAGGACTCTCAGCATTACTATGTGTCTTTTCCTGATGATTAGTAGTGGTGCCTATTCGGGGTTAGATTCAGGGCCTTGTTGCATGTTGGGGGTCTTTTCTATTTTGGCGCCGTAGTCGGGCCATGAGTGAATTGTATGATGGATGTTATTTATGTACTTTGATGTGACGTGGCGAGTGTAAGCCAACTATGTTATTCCCCTTTATATTATTATGTACATGGGATGTGTGATGATTTCCCAACTTGCGACATTGCTTTCAATGCGGTTATGCCTCTAAGTCGTGCCTCGACACGTGGGAGATATAGCCGCATCGAGGGCGTTACAAGTTGGTAATCAGAGCCTTCCCCGACCCTAGGAGCCCCCATTACTTGATCGTTTTTAGCAGCCGAGTTGCGTCTAGAAAAATGTTTTGAGTCCTTAGGAATTATATATCGGAGAGCTTAGGAATTATTTTTACTTCCCAGTCTCCTCATCGCTCTGGTAAGGCATCCTGACGTAGAGTTTTGACTCTTCTCTTCTCAAATTTCACTAAAAAAATTTTAGGATCTCGCGAGTATCTTGGTTTTGTTCCGATGGCTTATGATGAGAATACTGTCTTGGTGCCTCCTGTCAGGGGTTTAGTGGAAGTGTCCCGGGGAGTTGAGCTCTGAGGTGTTGTCATCATAATTTTATCGTTACAATTCTGGTATACTTGAGATATGTGCGCGACATCGAAAATCTCCTTTATGCAGTTCGTTGGTGAGATAACCTCGACGCCACCCAGTATTGGGGCGGGAGTTCGGGAGTATCGCCATAACTAGTATAACGGATGCTTTTCGAAGGTTGAGGTAGATGGTTTCCGAAGGTTTCTTGGTTATGTGTTGAAGGATGGATGCAGCTGGATGTAGGATTTGCTAGCTTGGGTGAGATATTATGCTTCCCCTGTATCCCCAACACCTGTTTGCATAACCAGAAAGTTTCGGGAGTTTCATAGGTGGGAATTCTAGTAGCTCTTAGGATATCTTTCCAACGGATGTATGGTATGAAATTGGGGTTCGATGTCTAGTGGTTCGCCTATTCACGGTCGATTTTATAGTGGTCTCGGTGTGTCTTAAAGAGTCCTTGGCTATGCTGACTCGGGGACGCTTCGTATGTCATGTGCACTGCCTTGTACATGATGGTGCTGTACGATCGAGCCCGTGTAGGTCCCACCACGAAAACTTCGGACGAAATTTCTATCATGTATTTGTTCCGGCTTATCCCGCAAGCCAATCCTTGGTTTTATTTTTCGAGTTGTGGTATTCGAGTTGCTTCAACGTCATATGTTGATTCCATCCCTCATTGATGTACCTCTTCTACCTGATTCTTCGTGGCTTCGCAATTTAGGAATATGTGACCACTTCAAGAGAAGTACATTCGTTCATTTTGTTCGGATGTGAAGACTTTATGTTGCAATTTTCATTCCGTTGGTTTCAACTTCATTTATCTGCCTATGTGATAACGGTGGTCAACCTCTTCAGGATGGCTCCCGCTAAGAGCACCAATCAGAACCAGAATCAAGATCCGCCACCACCTCCGCCTCCTCCGGAAGCATGGCAAGCTATGATGGCCGCTACTAATGCAAATACACAGTTGATCATGCAAATCCTCCAAGAGCGGAATCAAGGCAGTCAAGGGAATCAAGGCAACAACCAGAACCATTATGCAACTCTGAACCAGTTCCTCGCAAATGGTCCAAAGACGTTCAGCAACTGCGTTGAGGCTACCGATGCTGATGATTGGTTAGTCGATCTGGGCAAGCATTTTGAATGCAGCAACGTCAGACCTGAAGATTTCGTCAAGTTCGCTTCTTTCCAGCTCAAAGATCAGGCCGCAGAGTGGTTCCAGAAGTACCGGGATTCCAGAGGTGGACGTTTGATCACTTGGGATGATTTCCGTCGTGATTTCCGAGCTCATCACATTCCTCAGAGTGTGACTGAAAGCAAACGTGAGGAATTTCGCAATCTGAAGCAAGGCTCTTTGTCTGTCTATGACTACAACAAGTTGTTCCAGAAGCTCGCCCGTTTTGCCAAGCAGGATGTTCCTGATGAGAAGAGCATGATCTATCAGTTCAGTGGTGGTCTCCATGAAGAAATTCAGCTCGCTCTTGTCCTCTTCGAGCCGCTGAGATACGATGAGTTCTACAACATGGCACTGAAGCAAGAGGCTGCTCAGTTGAGGTGTGATGCTTCCAGGAAGCGAGTCAGAGACACTACACCTTCTTCCTCTACTCAAGTGGCCAAGCAGCAGAAGTATTGGCTTCCTCCTCCTCCGTTCCGTTAGCCGTATCAGCAGAAGAGCAAAGGTGGCAGTGGTTCTTCCCACCCACCCAACCCAGGCTTTCAGAACAAGACTTCGTCTCAAGCTCCAAGATCAAGTGTTCCGTACCACCGTCCGCTCTCAGAGGTCACGTGCAACAAGTGCCAACAGAAGGGTCACTACGCCAACAAGTGTTTCAACCAGAGGCGTCTTCCTCCTCCTCCTATCAGATCGGCAAGTACAGCAGTGGTCAAGCATAACCCCAAGCACGCCAAGGTCAATATGGTGAATGCAGCTCAGGCAGAGGATTCATCAGATGTGATCATGGGTAACCTTCCTGTTAATGATATTCCTGCAAAAGTTCTTTTTGATACAGGTGCATCGCATTGTTTCATCTCGAAGCCTTTTGCATCTAAGCATGAGTTGATTTCCCAAGCGATGCATAGTCCGTTAGCAGTGGTCTCTCCTGGTAAATGTTTGCTCGCCAACCAAGAGATTCCGGATATTTCCATCATGTTGGGTGATTTCAAGTTTCTGGCTTCTCCTATGGTTCTTGGTAATTCTAATATCGATCTTATTCTTGGGATGGACTGGCTCTCTAAACATAAAGCTCAGCTTGATTGTGCGGCCAAGCAGATTCAACTGACTCATTCGTCTGAGGATGTAATTGTCTTTGCCGCTCGGGATAATACCATCCGGTTGTTCTCTCTCAATGAGAAGGGTGAATTGGATGCTATTTCGCAGATTCAGGTTGTTTGTGAGTATCAAGACGTCTTCCCAGAAGAACTCCCAGGCATGCCTCCAAACCGGCCGGTTGAATTTGTTATTGAACTTGAGCCCGGTACGGAACCTGTGTGCAAACGTCCCTACAAGCTCGGCCCCGAAGAGTTGAAGGAGTTGAAGAAACAACTCAATGTTCAAGAAAGAATGGGTCTCATTCGGCCTAGTACTTCTCCATGGGGTTGTGGTGTTCTTTTTGTGAAGAAGAAGGATGGAACGGACCGACTTTGTGTTGATTATCGTCCATTGAACAAGAAGACCATCAAGAACAAATACCCACTTCCCAACATTAATGAGCTGTTTGAACAACTCAAGGGTGCCCAAGTATTCTCCAAGCTGGATCTCCGTATGGGTTATCATCAAATTCGCATTCGTGAGCAAGATATTCCCAAGACGACGTTCAGAACAAGCTATGGGTCATATGAATACACTGTCATGTCTTTTGGCCTCGCCAATGCTCCTCCGACGTTCTCTCGCATGATGAACTTTATCTTCAACCCCTACACCAACGACTTCGTTTTGGTCTATCTCGACGACATTCTGGTTTTCTCGAAGAACAAGGAAGATCATGCCAAGCACTTGCGTTTGGTTCTTGACAAGCTCAGGGAACATCAGTTCTACGCCAAGTTCTCCAAGTGTGAATTTTGGCTCGATGAGGTTCTTTATCTTGGTCATATCATCTCTGCCAAGGGCATTTCCGTCGATCCTGAGAAGGTGTCTGCAATTGTTAATTGGGAACCTCCTCAGAATGTGAAGCAACTCCGTAGCTTCCTCGGTCTCGCAAGCTACTGTCGAAGATTCGTTGAAAACTTTTCCAAGATCGCGAAGCCTCTCTCAAATCTTCTTCAGAAGCACGTCAAGTACGTTTGGTATCCGGAGTGTGATATTGCTTTCAACTCTCTGAAAGAGAAGTTGATCACTGCTCCAGTTCTGACTCCGCCTGATGAAACCAAGCCGTACGAGGTCTTTTGTGATGCCTCTCTCCAAGGTCTAGGTGTTGTATTGATGCAAGAGAAGAAAGTTGTTGCTTATACCTCTCGCCAGTTGAAGCCTAATGAGAAGAACTACCCCACTCATGATCTCGAGTTGGCGGCAGTTGTGCACGCCTTGTTGACTTGGAGACATCTTCTATTGGGAAGAAAAGTGGACATTTTCACTGATCACAAGAGTCTCAAGTACATCTTCACTCAGCCTAATCTCAACCTCAGGCAGACTCGATGGGTCGAAATGATTCAAGAGTACAATCCGAGTATCGAGTATACTCCAGGCAAGGCTAATGTGATTGCTGACGCTTTGAGCAAAAAAGCATATTGCAACAGTCTGATGCTCAAGCCTTATCAACCCGAGCTTCAACCCGAGCTTCGTGAAGCTTTCCGCAAACTTAATCTGCAAGTTGTTCCTCAAGGTTTCCTCGCCAACCTTCAAGTCTCTCCTACCTTGGAAGACCAGATTCGCCAAGCCCAGCTTCTTGATGCTATGGTGAAAAAGGTGAAGATTGGTATTGCAAAGAGTCAGTCCAAGTACATGTGCTACCGACTTGATGACAAGGACACTCTCTTCTTCGAGGATCGAATTGTTGTGCCCAAAGGTGAACTTCGTAAAGTGATCATGAACGAGGCTCACAACTCTCTCCTCTCCATCCACCCTGGTAGCACGAAGATGTATCAAGATCTGAAGCAAACTTATTGGTGGACTCGAATGAAGCGCGAGATCGCTCAATTCGTGAATGAATGTGATGTCTGTAGAAGAGTGAAGGCAGAACACCAAAGGCCAGCAGGTCTCCTCCAACCTCTTGCCATTCCAGAATGGAAGTTTGACCACATTGAAATGGACTTCGTGACTGGGTTTCCAAAGTCCAAGCGTGGCAATGATGCTATATTCGTTGTCATTGACAAGCTCACCAAAGTGGCTCACTTCCTGCCTATCAAAGAGTCAATCACTGCAGCTCAATTGGCGGAACTCTATACCTCTCGAATTGTCTCTCTGCACGGTATTCCTGAAGTGATATCTTCAGACCGTGGCAGCATCTTTACCTCCAAGTTTTGGGATTCCTTTCGGAAGGCCATGGGCACCAACATTCACTTCAGCACTGCTTTCCATCCTCAAACAAGCGGTCAAGTCGAGCGTGTCAACCAGATTCTTGAAGATATGCTCAGGGCTTGTGTTAGCTCCTTCGGCATGAAGTGGGAGGATTGTCTTCCTTATGCTGAATTCTCATACAACAACAGTTTCCAAGCAAGTTCGGGCAAGGCCCCATTTGAAATTCTGTATGGTAGGAAGTGCCGTACCCCTCTCAACTGGTCTGAAACCGGTGAACGTCAGCTGTTGGGTAATGACCTAATCACAGAGGCAGAAGAAATGTGCAAGGTCATTCGTGATAACCTCAAAGCAGCCCAATCCCACCAGAAGAGCTACTATGATAGTAAGCACTTGATTTGGCTTTCGAGATCGGAGATCATGTT
The DNA here is from genome assembly GCA_034509565.1 of Triticum monococcum. Lineage (NCBI taxonomy): Eukaryota > Viridiplantae > Streptophyta > Magnoliopsida > Poales > Poaceae > Triticum > Triticum monococcum. The sequence goes on along the minus strand of CM067845.1, from coordinate 85,096,585 downwards.
TACCTCCGCGTCTCTCCTATGAAAGGGACTCGTCGCTTCGGTATCAAAGGGAAGCTTGCCCCCAGATACGTCGGACCTTTCAAGATTGTCAGCAAGAGAGGCGACCTCACCTATCAACTCGAGCTTCCTTCAAACTTTGCCAATGTTCATGATGTGTTCCATGTCTCCCAACTCCGAAAGTGCTTCAAGACGCCTGAGCGCACTGTCAACTTCGAGGACATTGAGCTCCAAGAAGATCTCTCCTATCGTGAGCACCCAGTTGCAATCCTTGAAGAGACTGAACGCAAGACTCGCAACAAGTCAATCGAATTTCTCAAAGTCAAGTGGTCACACCATTCCGACCGTGAAGCTACCTGGGAACGTGAGGATCACCTTTCTGAGTACCCGGAGTTCTTTCAGTCCTAGATCTCGGGATGAGATCTTTTCGTAGTGGTGGAGTGTTGTAACGCCCCAGATATTGCTTTCCCAATTTGTACTCCAACTCTTGCCGTTTCCGGCATTAAGTTATATTTATTCCTCGGGTTCAGGTCTTTGTCTCCGTGTGTTGTTTTCTTTTTCGTGCATCTCATATCATGTCATCACGTGCATTGCATTTGCATACATATTCATCTCATGCATTCGAGCATTTTCCCCGTTGTCCGTTTTGCTTTCCGGCGCTTCGTTCTCCTCCGGTGGCTATTTCTAGCTTTCTTTCGTGTGTGGGGATTAAACATTTCCGGATTGGACCGAGACTTGCCATGCGGCCTTGGTTTACTACCGGTAGACCGCCTGTCAAGTTTCGTGTCATTTGGACTTCGTTTGATACTCCAACGGTTAACCGAGGGACCGAAAAGGCCTCGTGTGTGTTGCAGCCTAACACCCCTCCAATTTGGCCCAAAACCCACCAAACTCTGCTCCATCGTCTCGGTTGTTCGATCACGATCGCGTGGGCGAAAACCGCACCTCCTTTGGACACTCCTAGCTCCCTCTATGCCTATAAATACCCCCTCCATTTTGGATCTCTTCTTCTCCCCCCGTCCAAACCCTAAAAAAAACATCTCCGCGACCGGCCGGACATTGTCCGACTCGGCCGGACGCTTCGCTGCCGCCGCCCGCAGCCACTGGTGTCGCGCCACGTGGCCACGCCCGCCGCCGCCGACAGCCGGCCCGGGAGGCCCGCGCCCGGCCCCCAGGGCCCACGCCGCCGCCCGAGCGTCCCCGCTCCTCTTCGCCGCGCGCACCGCCGCCCCTTCCGGCTCCGGTGGCCGGAGCAGCCCCGCGCCACCGCGGCTCCACGCCGGAGCCCGCGCCCCGACGACGGCCGCCGCCGCTCCCTGCCGCCCGACGTGCCTCCGCCGCCGTTCCTCCACTCCGGCGCCGCCCGGTCCTCTCCGGCGAGCCTCCCCGCCGTCCTCCTCCGGTTCGCCGCCGTCTTCCCCATCAAGTTCCGGCCGGCGAACCTTGGGCTTCGTGCTGCTACAGTACCTCCTCGGATCTGAGATCCGGATCTGGGTTGACTTTCGTCCCTAACCCTAATTTTTCGTGCCTACTTTGACTGCTCATAACTTCGCATCCGTAGCTCCGTTTTGGTCATATGATATATCAAAATCTTCGCCTCGACGAGTACATCATTTCATTCCATTGCATCATTTGCATTTGAGGTCATCTTGGTGCCCAAAATTCTGTTAGAAGGAGGCATCGTGAGTTAAATTGCAGATCCGTTAGCTCATCATTGACTTTTGTCATTTTTGCCATGATTTGTGTGCATGATATGCCTGTGCCCCTTTGGGATGAATTGTTAAGCTTTTTGTCTTCTTTCCAGAGGTGCCTCTCATGCATTTTTAGGATGTGTGTGTTGTCTTGTGCACGCTTGCAAAGAGGGGTACCTGAGATTGCTGATTTCAGGGACTTAGTGATTTTCACTAAGTCTGGGATGTTTTAGTTCATGATGCTATATGTCCAGCTTGTTTCCTAGTGATCCGTGCCTCTTTTGAGGATGATCAGTAAGAGTGATTTGTTATGCTTGCTGTGCTTTATCCATCCATGTCTTTACTTGTTATGTTGGAGCACCCTAGGTTGACTCAATCGAGCTCAACTTTTGCATAGTTGTTAATTTGGGCAGATCGTGAACTCTTTTGCGATTTTGCCGGAGCTATTGCTAGTGATCCATGCATGCTATGCCATTGTTCTTGCCATGTCTAGCTAGCATTTTGTGCCTTCTTAATGGATATATGCTTTACTTTCCATAACTTGCACCGTAGTGAGTGCATCGAGCTCGTTTACATGCCTTCGTGAGTTATAATTTCAGCATGTCCCAGTTTTCACAAAGTCTGAAAACTGATTGTGTCTCATCGATGTTCATGTGCTTGTTAGAGTATTTTTTGGACCCTTTTGGCCCCAGGTCATTTTGGGTGTTTTGTTAAGCTTGTTGAGTAGCTCCATGCCATGCTCTTATTTGCCATGTTCAGGTTATGTTTCATGTTGTTTTGCTGCTCCGAAGAGAGCATCGTGGTCTGAAATTCCACACTAGCGTTAATTTCGCTAAGTCTGAAATCTGTTTTGCTTATTCAGTTTTGCCATGCTCGTTTGAACCCCTTAATGGATGATTTTGCCTATGGCTCAGTCCTGGTGATTTGATAAGCATCTTGTGTACATCCCTGCCATGTATTTTGTTTTCATGTTTGGTGGCTGTAGCATGTTCATTTCGTTGCGTTTAGGAGCCTACTTGCTGTAAATCGCAGATCGGCTCGTTTCGTAAAACGCTTGCCATTTCCAAACCGTAGCTCCGATTCCAATGATCTTTATATCGTTTTCAGGGGATTTCTTCCCTTCTATCCAGTGGCACACTTGGTTTTCCAAGTTGAGGCCAGGTTCATGCATTTCCTGTCACGTCTTGCATTTTGCATCCCGCATCGCATCCCGCATAGCATACCATCTTTGCATATTATTGGTTGCCCTTGCACGTGGTTGATTGTATCCTTGTTGCTTGTTTGTGTTGTTGGGTAGAGCCGGGAGAAGAGTTCGCTAACGAGGAGCCCGTTGAGTTTGCTTTTGAGGATCCAGTCAACTTTGACAACTGTGCAGGCAAGATGATCATACCCTCGAAATCACTACTATCTTTGCTATGCTAGTTTGCTCGCTCTTTTGCTTTGCCAATGCTACGATGCCTACCACTTGCTTGTCAGCCTCCCAATTGCCATGATTGAGCCTCTAACCCACCTTTGTCCTAGCAAACCGTTGATTGGCTATGTTACCGCTTTGCTCAGCCCCTTCTTATAGCGTTGCTAGTTGCAGGTGAAGATTGGAGCCGTTCCTTGTTGGAACATTTATTTACTTGTTGGGATATCATTATATTGCTATGTTATCTTAATGCATCTATATACTTGGTAAAGGGTGGAAGGCTCGGCCTCTCGCCTAGTGTTTTGTTCCACTCTTGCCACCCTAGTTTCCGTCATATCGGTGTCATGTTCCCGGATTGTTGCGTCCCTTACGCGGTTGGGCTATAATGGGAACCCCTTGATAGTTCGCCTTGATTAAAGCTTTTCCAGCAATGCCCAACATTGGTTTTACCATTTTCCACCTACCCTTTTTTTCCCTTGGGTTTCCGGAGCCCGAGGGTCATCTTTATTTTAGCCCCCCGTGGGCCAGTGCTCCTCTGAGTGTTGGTCCGGAACGTCAGCCGCCGGTGGCCACCAGGGGCAACTCTGGGCTGGCCTACCGGAAGTTTGGACAATCTGGGTGTGCCCTGAGAAAGAGATATGTGCAGCTCCTATCGGGATTTGTCGGCACATTCGGGCGGTGTTGCTGGACTTGTTTTGACCTGTCGAATCATCTTGTTGTACCGAGATACCGAGTCTGATCGGTGTGTCTTGGGTGGAGGTCTATTCCTTCGTTGACCGTGAGAGCTTGTTATGGGCTAAGTTGGGACCCCCCTGCAGGGATTGATCTTTCGAAAGCCGTGCCCGCGGTTATGGGCAGATGGGAATTTGTTAATGTCCGGTTGTAGATAACTTGAACCTTAATTAATTAAAATGAATCAACTGAGTGTGTTGCCGTGATGGCCTCTTCTCGGCGGAGTCCGGGAAGTGGACACGGTGTTGGAGTTATGTTTGCGCAGGTTGCTCTCTAGTTTCTCGCTCGTGCTTTGCCTCCTCTTCTCGCTCTCTTTTGCGAATAACTTAGCCACCATACATGCTAGTCGCTTGCTGCAGCTCCACTTATACATTACCCCTTTCCTACCTATTAAGCTTAAATAGTCTTGATCGCGAGGGTGCGGGATTGCTGAGTCCCTGTGGCTCACAGATTACTATTACACCAGATGCAGGGACAGATGATACAGCTCCAGATGGCGCGCTCGAGCTCAAGTGGGAGTATGACGAGGACTCTCAGCGTTACTATGTGTCTTTTCCTAATGATCAGTAGTGGTGCCTATTCGGGGTTAGATTCAGGGCCTTGTTGCATGTTGGGGGTCTTTTCTATTTTGGCGCCGTAGTCGGGCCATGAGTGAATTGTATGATGGATGTTATTTATGTACTTTGATGTGACGTGGCGAGTGTAAGCCAACTATGTTATCCCCCTTTATATTATTATGTACATGGGATGTGTGATGATTTCCCAACTTGCGACATTGCTTTCAATGCGGCTATGCCTCTAAGTCGTGCCTCGACACGTGGGAGATATAGCCGCATCGAGGGCGTTACATTTCCTGCCAATCAAACAATCTATCACAGCAGCTCAGTTGGCAAAGCTATACACCTCCAGGATTGTTTCTTTGCATGGCATTCCGCAATTGATATCTTTAGATTGTGGAAGCATCTTCACCTCTAAGTTCTGGGACTCCTCTCAGAAGGCCATGGGCACCAACATTCGCTTTAGCACAGCCTTCCATCCTCAAACTAGTGGCCAAGTCTAGCGAGTCAATCAAATCCTTGAAGATATGCTCAGGGCTTGTGTCATTTCTTTCGGTATGAAGTGGGAAGATTGTCTTTCATATGCCGAGTTCTCCTACAACAACAGCTTCGAAGCGAGTTCGGGCAAGTCCCCATTCGAGATTCTCTATGGCAGAAAGTGTCGTACTCCTCTTAATTGGTCAGAGACTGGTGAACATCAACTTCTTGGCAATGACTTAATCACAAAAGCTGAAGAAATGTGTAAAGTCATCTGTGAAAATCTCAAAGCCGCGCAATCGCGCCAGAAGAGTTACTATGATAGCAAGCATCGTGACTTGGCTTTTGAGATTGGAGACCATGTCTACCTCTGCGTCTCTCCTATGAAAGGCACGCGTCGCTTCGGTATCAAAGGGAAGCTTGCCCCTAGATATGTGGGTCCCTTCAAGATCATTGGCAAAAGAGGCGATCTCACCTATCAACTTGACCTTCCGTCCAACTTCGCGAATGTGCACGACGTGTTTCACGTGTCACACCTCCGCAAGTGCTTCAAGACTGCTGAGCGCACCATCAACTTCGAAGAGATTGATCTTCAAGAAGACCTGTTGACGGTGTCCTAGACTAGGGGATACTCACCACGTCATCTCCTTATCAGTTGGATTGGGCCGAGGACCCCCATGGCCGTATACTCATGGGCCAGTTCGGACAACCCCTGCCGCATAGAAGGAAGACTCCACAAGACTTGGAACCCAAGACAAGGACTCTCCTAAAACCCTAGGCCTTCGGTGTCTTATATAAACCGAGGCTAGGCTAGTCAATAGACAATTTTTCAGATTCATTAGATCAGTTTCGTGGTAGACATATGTACTCTGTACTACACCCATATGAATACAATCAAAAACAGGACGTAGGGTTTTACCTCCATCAAAAGGGCCCGAACCTGGGTAAAATCCTGTGTTCATATTACCATCGCTCCAAGACGCCTAGCTTAGGACCCCTACTACGAGATACGACGGATATTGAATCGACATTGGTACTTTCATTGAGAGCCTGTTGGGCGATCGTCGCGGATTGATGGGACAAACATGGGATATTTTTTCAATTAGACCTGTTCTACGTGAATCGTCTCTTTTGCAAGTCATTGCTTTCATGACGTGCTATATTGTTTGTAGTTATATCAGGATCCATGATCTAGAAAAATTTAACGACGGCGGCCGTATTGTCACCTCCTAGTACACCGGATCCGGACTCTTGTGCGGCTATTATGAGTACGTAAGACCCAGCGCACCATGGAAATTCCTGATGAAGTATGCGCATGCGGCGGTGGCCCAGAGTGGAGGGTTTGCTGCGTGAGTCAGCGGAAAAAGTTAAAGGAACAAAAATTAGTCCGGCCGGTGGCGACCCAGGTGAGACATGGAGCAGTGCACATGGTCCGATCAGAGTTCGTCCCTATGGAGCACGCATCAGGGGATTCTCTTTCCTTCCTTTTTTAATTCATCTCTTGCTTGGCCGCTGGCCCTCTGCAATGTTCTCTGACAAGTGCATGGACGCAAACTACTACTAACCACCTAATTGATTACTAGTTTTGCAGCACTGTATCTTAGATTTGGTACCTGGATTCTAGTAATCTAAGTACTACTACTCCACTTAAAGGATCAGTATATCTTTAATACTGGTGGATACTAGTTTGTATGGACCGCTTCCTCTTATTCGCTTCGGTCTGCTATGGTCATCGCTACTCAAACAGAAATATCAGCGGTGGCCGCGTGCGGACATAAAGCGGGTGCGTTTAATGGATTGTCAAACTGGCCCTGACAGCGCATGCAGTTCTTGATCGCGGAGCCGAGGACAAATCCACCATTGGCAGCGATCATCAAGGGAGATCCTTTCCCTTATTCTCATTCTTTTTCCTTATTTAATTCAGCCGGCCGTCGGTTGTCCACTAGTAGTTTTTTTATTTTTGTTAAAGTTTGCGTAGTTCTAATGCAATCATGCACTAGTTTTGCACCCGGCCTTCACTTCTTGATGACTACCACGTCAACTAGTGCTACTACTACCAGAATCAGGCGCTAGTACTGGTTTAGCTAGGTACGTAACACCACCACTTCACGTGGAGTACATGGCCAAGTTTAATTTTCCCTCAAATTGCTATGTGCACTAAGAGGCGGTCAACAAGAAGCGTGGATCCCTTTCCTTTTACTATGTTCTAGGGATTGTTGCACGTGGATTATTTTCTATTGGTTTGTACTGCATTATTTTTTGCAGAGATACTTACCGATGCTTGGAAATGCTTTTTTCGTGTGCATCGGTCTGGCCAGCCGACGTACGCGTCAGAACCTTCATCAAACCGACCTCCGCATTCAGATCGGCAGTTCCGTATATTGGTCAGCCCGACGCAGTCTTGACGCACTTCGGCAAGGACGTCCCTCATCCATAATCATCTTGTCTGCTATCAGCTTCGACGTCATCGGATAAGTCAACAGGTGCAATTGTTCTAGTTATTCACATTGTGCATATTAATAATATGTCAAAGAGTATTTTCTGCTCGTCAACGATTGTTTGTACTGCAGGTTTTGCAGTCTGGTCAACCTTGAGGCCGCCGTCTTAGGGCGATTCGATATGCCATCGCTGTCCCGCACTCATCTTTCTGTAACCCGGGCGACCCTGAGAATTCGGATTTTGTCACCTCATCACGCCGACGCCCTGCGACACATCGGCCTCGCGCCAGGCCAAAACTCCATTAATAATTTATTTTACATCAAAAAATTGTAAAGAAATTTTCTTTTCTTTATTTTGTTATTATCATCTGTCTTGTGCTATTTCATGCATGTAGATGGTGTCACGGCGGGGCGATGTCATCATCCTGCCCGAGTCGACCAAGTATTGGGGTCACCTCGGCACGTGTCCCTCTGCCGACATCTCCGCGCGGCCACTCCGCCATGCTGACTTCGGCGCTCAGGCCATGTTTATTTAATTATTTACTTCGCTTGAGTTAAATAAGTAGAAGAACCCTGTTTAAAAAAAGGGTATATTATTACTATCATTACTTGTTAGTACCTTTGTCTTGCACTATTTTTGTGTGCATAGGTAATCAACTTCGAGTGCGTCACGCAGTCAACTCTATGGGCCGATGTCGTCGTCCTGCCTGCACCAATCAAATTGCGGTGTCGCTTCAACTCGCATCCCTGTGTGCACCAACTTCAACCGTGCTATGTCGCCAAGTCGAGTTTTTTTTCCGGACACTTCGGAACCGGCTTGGGGGCTGGGACCTCGACCAGGCCGAAGACTGTGTTTGCCCCGCCATAAGTCCGGACCTCATCATCAACACCGAGCACACTAACCAGCAAAGTCGCTTTCATGCTCAAAAACTTTCAGTTTTAAATTTTGTTTGGTTCGACAAGCATTATGATTTTTTGACAAGGAGTCATTTGTGAAAAACTTTCTTTGTCAAAACCTTGTTTGTTGCAAGCAAATTCAAATACCCAGTTTACTTGGGGGCTTCCTTCGTGAAGCTTTTCCTCTTGCATATGATTATACTTGTACGGCTTCATTCCTTGTCCGTGTATTACGCCACAATATGCACCATATTGACTTAAGTGTTCCGCAAGCTGGGTTGCCTGGCTCCTGTGCTTACCCCTACGTTCCCGATTGTTCGACTAGGGAGTAAAGGGAGCACCTCTGCGATTGTCACGACTGGGTCATCCGAGCTCTGACCTCAGACTGGGTGAAGCCGAAAGCTAGCACTCTTATAGTTTTCAATCATGGTCGGCACACAAGAGAACTCATGAGTACACAAAATCTATTGCACAAGTCTCATAGTAATAATGAGCACCAAAGAAAGGTATCGGTGGGGACACTATTTTCTTCGAAGATGCTTCTTACACTTCGTTAGTAATATAGCATAAGTTCCCTAAGCGCTCTTTGTCTGTTACAACCTTATGGCCTGATTGCCTGGTCATCGGAAACACCGTCGATACTCTCGACAGGTAGAGTACATGACACTTTTTGGCCCTTGGCCGAAGAGGGAGAAGCCGACGGTCGGTTAAGATGCGTTTAAAGTTCGGGTGAACACAGATATGATATAAGTACTTCGGTACATACACTCATTATAGATAAAATTCTTTTACACAAGTCACGTGGGGGCTCTTAAATTAATATGAGCGGTTTTATAATAAATGTTTTCTTCTTAGTCGTTGCAAAATATTTTTCTACCACTCCTTTATCGACTCAGGTGTATGACCAATAGCCGGGTAGCCTGGTTCCTCTCTCAAACCGCTCGTGTTCAGTTCGCTAAACTGGCCTGAGAAACACTCCGCCTTCGGGATAGGGAGGTTGAAGCCGAAGGCTGACACACTTGATGTCTAGAGATCGGATTTGTCATGTCAAAGCACGACGGAAGTACACTTTTAAGACTAATTTCTTATTGTCACCAAAACAACTTGATTCAATCTAGATGTAAAGTTTATACGCATGTTTTTGTCCTTTGAGCTTATAACATCTTTTCACCTATTTTATATTTTCCTTTAAGGAAGCAGGACACTCTCTTGGTTGAGGTGTTCGGCGTGAAACTCTTTTATCAAACTACAGTTCGGCATCTTTTCTACCGAACCCCACCTTGGTATTATCAAAACATACATGACAGTTGAACTAGTTCCCGAGGAGGTACGATCCTAGGGTCGGCCTTGTTTCCCAACCCAATTCTCGGGGGGCTACTGCATTGGCAATCCAATGCAGAAAATTTAAGTGCAATATAGTTTTCGAGGAGATTATGATCCTCAGGCTGGTCGGCCGGACCCAACTTGAGTCTCGAGGACTTTGCACACCGTTTTTGTGTCCCGGAGTATTCTGCCGAGCTAGGAGTTGATCCTCAGGCTGATTTTTGCGAATCAACCTGAGTCTCAGGGGCTACTGGGATCAGCGGTCTTATGTCATCCTTCAGGTGCATCTCGGGTTTTAGACCGATACACACCTTGAGGGCTATTGGCTATATATCTCGGCAGAGAATAAATTGCACCAATCAAAAATATTGACAAAAATCGGCCCGCAGTCGGGGTGGTGCACCACCTCGGAAGCAGTCCGGCATAAAGCTCGGGCGCGAGTGGTTGGCTCCATAGAGGGCATTTCCAGCATTAAGCTCGGCTAAACTCCTTCAACTTTTTTGAACCAAGGTGATCCATGACACATCGGATATAGTCCGGCGTTGGAGCTTGGACATAGTTTGGTGTTGGAGCTCGGATACAGTTCGGCGTTGGAGCTCGGCTGTAACAATACTCTTCGGATATAGTCCGGCGTTGGATCTTGGATACATTCCGGCGTTGGAGCTCGGAAGCGGTCTAGCGTTGGTGCTCGGCTGCGAAAGATACCTCGAATGCAATCCGGCGTTAGAGCTCGGACGCAAGAGGACATTGCCACCTGGGAACAATTTCAAACCCGAGGTGTGGCATAAAAATAACAAGGCATTGATAAAGGCCGGAAACTTAAAGGGGCTCCCCGGATACCCGACGTGTAAACTCTTCATATGCACTTCGGCGATCCTCAAGATCGAAGATGAGAAGATTTGTTGAACCAGTTTTCAAGACCGATGACTAAAGATGAAAGATAGTTCGGAAGAATCGAGGAGCGTCCCCAACTTGAAGACCTGTTCAGGGGGCTACTGACGGTGTCCTGGACTAGGGGGTACTCACCATGTCATCTCCCGATCTGTACTACACCCATATGAATACAATCAAAAGCAGGACGTAGGGTTTTACCTCCATTAAGAGGGCCCCAACCTGCGTAAAATCCTATGTCCATGTTACCATTGCTCCAAGACGCCTAGCTTAGGACCCCTACTACGAGATACGCTAGACATTGAACCGACACCTGTCTTATCATTCACATCCCATTGCTATTCTTGAAGAAACTAAGCGCAAGACTCGCAACAAGTCTATCAAATTACTGAAAGTGAAGTGGTCACATCATTCCAACCGAGAAGCCACCTGGGAACGCGAGGACCACCTCCGTTCTGAATATCCGGAGATCTTTCAGTCCTAGATCTCGGGACGAGATCCTTTCATAGTGGTAGAGTGTTGTAACACCCCGGATGTAACTTGCCATATTTGTACACCGACTCTTGCCATTTCGGCTTTAAGTATTGAGTTTCCCTTCATACACCACCGGTAGACTGCCTGTCAAATTTCGTGTCATTTGGAGTCCGTTTGATACTCCAACGGTTAACCGGGGAACCGCCAAGGCCTCGTGTGTGTTGCAGCCCAACACCCCTTCAAAATGGCCCGATAACCCTTCCAAACCTCTCCCATGTCCTCCGCGGTCGGATCACGATCGCGTGGTTGAAAACTACACCTCATTTGGACACTCCTACCTCCTCCTAGCTATAAATACGTGCCCCTCCCCAAAAATTCGCGCAGATGAAACCCTATCCTAGCCCCTTTCCGCGGCCGAACACGTCCGGATCCCACCAGACGAAAATCACCACGGTGCCCGCACCAATTGGAGGCCGCCACGTGGCAGCACCACTGCCTGCCGCCGCCGGCCCGCCCAAGCCCGGGTCGGGCCCCCGAGCCGGCGCGCCGCCGCCACGCTTCCCCAGCGCCATCCGCCCGCGCGCCCGAGTCTCCGCCGCTCGCTCCGCCTGCTCCGCCGCCTCGCTGCACCCTCCGCCGCCTTCGCCGGAGCTTCTCGCCGGCCGCCGCTCCGCCCTCGTCGCTCTGCCGCCGCGCGCCTGCCGCTGCTTCGCCCAAGCGCCGCCCCGCGCGAGCTCGTCGTCACCGGCGCCCTACTCCGGCCGGATCCGCCTACCCCTCCTCCCCCGACCACGCCGACCACCGTCTTCCTCTTCTCCGGTGCAAGTCCGGCAAACCTCGATCCGCGTGCGCCCTGGTTCAAACCCTAGATCTGAGGTTGACCTCGTTTTTTTACTAAGTCCTTCTCTCTGCTACGTTTTATGCCTTTGTTCATCAGGCTATAACTTCATGACTGTAGCTCCGTTTCATGCGCATGAGATATCAAAATGATCATCATGATGTGCTCTTTATTTCATTCCATTGTGTCATGATTGTTTGAGTCCATCTTGATCCCCAATCACTGACGCAAGAGTGCTATAAAATGTTTGCTCCTGTTACTTAGCAGATTATGAGGATTTGTCTTTTTTGTCACATTTGTTGTGTGCTGCATATGGGCATGAGCTCTACATGTGTTTTGTTCTATGCCATGCCATCTTTACAGGGGTGCTTGCCATGTATTTTTGTGATCTTTGTGGTGACTATCACAAGCATGCAAAGTAGCCTTCGTGATATTGCTGATTTCAGGGACTTAGGATTTTACAAAGTCCTTGTTCTGCTGTTATTTTTATGCCATGTAAATTAGATGCTACAGTGAGATCCATGCTTGTTTTGAGCATTTTCAGTAAGGGTGTTTTGGACATATGGTTATGCTCTATCCATCCATGTCCCCTTTTGCAATTATGGAGTGCCCTAGCATGTCTTAATCGTGCTCTACTTTTGCTCTAAATGTTCCTGGCAGATTGTTTACATGTTAATCAATTTTCCCATGGTTGTTGTAGTTGATCCATGCATGCTATGAACTTCCTCTTGCCTTGGTTAGCTTCATGAACATGTCTACTTGCTATTAGTATGCTTATCTTGTCGTGCAATGCCTTGTGGTGAGTGAATCGAGCTCGCAAAGATGCCTTCAAATTTCTGTTTATGCCATGCACTGTTTTCTGCCAAGTCTGAGTCTGTTAATAAAACATGCTATGTTTACATGGGTGCCATCATATCTTCTGTGCCTTTTTGGCTCATGATCAGTAAGGGACTTTTGTTCTATGCTTTGAGTAGATTCATGCCATGCCTTTGTTTGCTATGATATGTTACTGTAGCATGTTGTTAGCTTGCTCTAAACATTGCTTCCTAATGTTATTCCTGGCATGTTAGTATTTTCACTAAGTCTGTGAAGCTGATATCTTTTGCACTTTTTCCATGCTTGTTCGAACCTGTTCTAGTGTGATTTAGCCGTAGCTCAGTGTTCATGTTTTGTCAAGCATCTTGAGTATATCACTGTCATATGCTTTGTTGCTATGTTGGAGTGCAGTAGCTTAGTTTCCCGTTGCATTCTAGATGGCATCGTGTTGTTAATCGCAGAATTGTGCCATTCTTGGTTTGCTTGCCATTTGCAAACCATGCGTCCGATTCCGGTGATCTTTATATCGATTTCGACCAAAATCAACTCATCTTTCCAGCGGGCCTCTTGCTTTTCCAAGTTGATGCCTTGATCAATCTTTTCCTTCCGGAGCACGCATATGCATTGCGCATTGCATCGTGCCATGTTTTGCATCATGTTGCTTGCGCATTGCATCATGGTTGATTGTTGTTTCCTTTGCTTGTGTTCTTGCCTTGGGTAGAGCCGGGCGACGAGTACGTGATCGTGGAACCTGTTGAGTACGCTAACGAGGATCATGCTTTCGTCAACTCTGAGAACTTTGCAGGCAAGATGACTATACCCTCGAAATCACTTCTATCTTTGCTTGCTAGTTGCTCGCTCTATTGCTATGCCGCGATACCTACCACTTGTTATATCATGCCTCCCATATTGCCATGTCAAGCCTCTAACCCACCTTTCCTAGCAAACCGTTGTTTGGCTATGCTACCGCTTTGCTCAGCCCATCTTATAGCGTTGCTAGTTGCAGGTGAAGTTGAAGTTTGTTCCTTGTTGGAACATGGGTATTTGTTAGGATATCATTATTATATCTTGTTTACTTTAATGCATCTATATACTTGGTAAAGGGCGGAAGGCTCGGCCTTATGCCTGGTGTTTTGTTCCAATCTTGCAGCCCTAGTTTCCGTCATACCGGTGTTATGTTCCTTGATTTCGCGTTCCTTACACGGTTGGGTGATAATGGGAACCCCTTGACAGTTCACTTTCAATAAAACTCCTCCAGCAAGGCCCAACCTTGGTTTTACCATTTGCCACCTAAGCCTTTTCCCTTGGGTTCCGCGGACTCAAGGGTCATCTTTATTTTAAAACCCCCGGGCCAGTGCTCCTCTGAGTGCTGGTCCAAAACAGAGCCACTTGCAGCGCCACCTCGGGGAAACTTGAGGGTTGATTTTAGTTCTACGTAGTGTTCATCCGGTGTGCCCTGAGAACGAGATATGTGCAGCTCCTATCGGGATTTGTCGGCACATCGGGAGGCTTTGCTGGTCTTGTTTTACCATTGTTGAAATGTCTTGTAACCGTGATTCCGAGTCTGATTGGGCCGTCCTGGGAGAAGGAATATTCTTCGTTGACCGTGAGAGCTTGTGATGGGCTAAGTTGGGACACATGTCGGTGTCAAAACCGGCGGATCTCGGGTAGGGGGTCCCGAACTGTGCATCTAGGCCGGATGGTAATAGGAGGCAGGGGACACGAAGTTTTAGCCAGGTTCGGGCCCTCTTGATGGAGGTAAAACCCTACGTCCTGCTTGATTAATATTGATGATATGGGTAGTACAAGAGTAGATCTACCATGAGATCAGAGAGGCTAAACCCTAGAAGCTAGCCTATGGTATGATTGTTCTGTGTCTTGTATCGACTAGCCTGGCCCTGGTTTATATAATGAACCAGAGGCCTAGGTTAACATGAGTCCTAGCCAAATACGCCGGTGGGGAGAAGTCCTTGTCTTGATCGCCAAGTCTTTGTGGAATCTTCCTTGTATGCGGCAGCTATCCGAACTGCCCATGAGTATACGGCCATGGGGGGCCTCGGCCCAATCTAATAGATCGGGAGACGATGTGGTGAGTACCCCCTAGTCCAGGACACCGTCAGTAGACCCCTGAACCGGTCTTCAACTTAGGGACGCTCTTCGATTCTTCCGAACTGTTCTTCATCTTAGGTCGTCGGTCTTGAAAACTGCTTCAACAAATCTTCTTTATCTTGGATCTTGAGGGTCGCCGAAATGCATTCAACGAGTTTACACATCAGGTATCTGAGGAGCCCCTTTAAGTTTCCGGCCTTTACTAATGCCTTGTTATTTTTATGCCACACCTAGGGTTTGAAGTTGTTCCCGGGCGGCAGCGTCCTCTTGCGTCCGAGCTCCAACGCCGGACTGTATTCGAGGTATCTTTTGCAACTGAGCACCAACGCCGGACCGCTTCCCAGCTCTAACACCGGAATGTATTTGAGCTCCAACACTGGACTATGTATCCGAGCTCCAACGCCGGACTGTATATCCGAGCTCCAACGCCGGACTGTATCCGAGCTCCAATGCCGGACTATATCCAAGGTGTCATAAATCACCTTGGTTCAAAGAAGTTTGAAGGAGTTTAGCCGAGCTTAATGCCGGAAATGCCCTCTATGGAGCCAGCCACTAGCGCCCGAGCTTTATGCCGGGCAGCTTCCGAGGTGGTGCACCACCCCGAATGTGGGCCGATTTTTGTGAATATTTTTTATTGGTGCAATTTATTCTCTGCCGAGATATATAGCCAGTAGCCCTCAAGGTGTGTATCGGTCTAAAACCCAAGATGCACCTGAAGGATGACGTCAGACCGCTGATCCCAGTAGCCGCTGAGACTCAGGTTGATTTGCAAAATCGGCCTGAGGATCAAGTCCAAGCTCGGCAGAATACTTCGGGACACTAAAAGCGGCGTGCTCAGTCCCCGAGACTCAGGTTGGGTGCAGCCGACCAACCTGAGGATCAAAATCTCCTCAGAAACTATATTGCACATAAATTTTTATGCATTGGACAAGTAATGCAGTAGCCCCCGAGACACTGGTCGGATGGTAACACCAGATCAGGGGATCAATGTGGCCCTTTAATATTTGTAAATAATAAGCCCGAAGCCCAGTAGCCCCCGAGCCTTAATGCGGGCACGGGTGGCTGAATTGAGGATCAATATCCATAGTAAAATCACAAATTATGTGTAATGACTCTATGTATCCGAGTACTTTACATCATTAATGCTCGGATCTGCATTGTACAAAACTTTGTTGACCGAGCATCGGCTTCCACCTCCTTGGCGAGTAGCCGAGGAGTGTTTGTCCTACTTTATAAAGCCTTTATGAGGGCAAAGATTTACAACAAACAAGGCAATCTGGCCATACGGTTTTATAAACAAAGGTACGCAGAGAGTTATATTACTGTTTAACAGAAGAAATGTCTTCCAAAGAAAATAGTCCCGCTATCGGTTCCTTTCTTTGGGTTGTCATGCTAAGCATGATCATTAAACCTCGGATCTAATGTAAGAGCAAAATATTGAGGATTTAGTTTGGGAGGCCAGTTAATAGCCCCTGGTAGTGTTCGGCGACAGTCGGGGTCAAGCCGTAAACACTTCGGCCAATGTTATGAACGACCCATCATTTAACATAGTCATCAGATCGCTGACCAGTTTACGCTTATTGTGAAAGTCAGTTTTCGGCTTTCTCCACTGAGGTGCTTAACCATGTGAGCTGGAAGCACAATCGCAGTGGTTCTCCCTTTGCACGCCTAGCCGAACAAAACAGAACGTAGGAAGCAAGTGCAGGAGCCGGGCAACCCAACTATTGACCAACGACACAATTCGAAACCGATGCATATATAGCAATATCTGAGAATGTTTTTGCCGAATCCCTCAAGGTGTCCGGCGTTGCACTGCGAGACTAATGCTGGAAAAGCACAAATAGTTTAAAAGTGCCAAAAAGCTTGGAAAACCAAGAAACGTCAGTAAAAACATGACGTCCGAACAATATCAAGTGTTCGGTGCCAATCCAAAAGTTGGTCTTAGAAAAAAGAAGTGCTTCTGTCGTGCTTTAACATGATACATCCTATTTCAAGACTTCGAGCGGGTCAGCCTACGGCTTCAACCTCCTATCCCGAGGGCGGAGTACTTCTCATCAGGCCAGTTTAGCAAACTAAACTCTAGCGGCTTTGAGAGAGAAATTAGGCTCCCCGGCTAGTGACCGCACACTCGTGTCGAAAAAAGGAGTGATAAATAATAATAATAATAAAACTTTGCAACGACTAAGAAGAAGAACACTTATTATAAAACGGCTCACATAAACTTAAGAGCCCCCAAGTGACTTGGGTAGAAGAATGATTGCATGTACCGAAGTACTTATATCATATCTATGTTCAACCGAACTTTAAACACGTCTTAACCGACCATCAGCTTCTCCCTCTTCGGTCAAGGACCGAAAAGTGTTATGTACTCCATCGGTCGAGAATATCGACGGTGTTTCCTATAACCAGGCAATCAAGCGATAAGGCTGTAACAGACAAAGCGTGCTCAGGGAACTTATGCTATATTACCGTGAAGTGTAAGAAGCATCTTCGAAGAAAATAGTACCCCCACCAATACCTTTCTTCGGTGCTCATTGTTATTATGAGACTTGTGCAATTAATTTTTTGTACTCACGAGTTCTGTTGTGTGCCGACCATCATTGAAAACTATAAGAGCGCTAGCCTTCGGCTTCACCCAGTCTGAGGTCCGGCTCGGGCGACCCGATCGGGTGACCCGGTCCAGCCGAGATGTCGAAGCCTCGACGTCAGCCGATGAGTCGAAGTAGGTCGGCGTGATGGACACCAGCTTGAAGAAGCAATAGTGCGGCCCTGTCGATGCAGGTCCTGACGTGGTCGATGCCGGCTTGATGAAGCGACCGTACGGCGATGCCGGTATGCCCGCTCCGTGTAATCCGTGGGGCGGCGATGTTGATGATGATTTATCCTTCGCGATGCCGGACTCTTGTTCGGCTTGCCGAGATGATGATCTGAAGAAGTTGAGCTCGGCTAAAGTGACGACGTATCTAGTGCAGGTCGGTAGCCGTTGAGTAATATTGCCGAACTAGTTTGACACCAGCATGATGTTGAAGATCATGTTCAAAAGATCTTAAAGTTAGTGCTATGTGTTCGGGAACAAAACACAATACCCCGTACAAAACTTCCTTCAAAAGGGATGTCCGAAATCCCATTCAAAAGTGATGCACTAATCAGAAGGTTACCAGAGTTTGGACGGTCGGATCGAGCTGAAATTTTGAGAGGTGGTAGATATAGGAATTCCGCAGCCTATCAACGGCTGGATCTTCCTAAGGACGTCCGAGCTAGAAGCTGGACACCACGCCCTAAACTCATCCAAATTCCCATCCAGATTTGACAGGGCTCCGGTATATCGTGGATTGCCAGAGATTCCTCCATCGGAACTCGACGAAATTTTCCAGGGTTGTTATAGACTTAATTCCGCACAATTCCACCATAGCGATCGTCAAAGAGATGCTCGAGGAGGTGGTGGCGGCAGATACGAGTTCGCTGTAAAAAAAAGCACGGTCACTTGAGGGCAATGTTGACGTTGAGCCCCCAAGCTCCATAGATGATTCCTCCGTGATCTTGATAGAGATCGGAGTTGATGTTTGATGAAGGCCCTCGTCCGAACATGGTGATCCGAACACGGGGCGCAATTCTTGGTCGAACCAAGGTGACCAGTTGAACTGGTGGCGAAGACGCCGAACTCGCAGTTGATCTGCAGGCAAGCCATCGATCCTTCTGTCGATCACACAGCGGAACTCTCAATGAAAGCACCAATGTCGGTGTCAAAACCGGCGGATCTCGGGTAGGGGGTCCCGAACTGTGCATCTAGGCTGGATGGTAATAGGAGGCAAGGGACACGAAGTTTTACCTAGGTTCGGGCCCTCTTGATGGAGCTAAAGCCCTACATCCTGCTTGATTAATATTGATGATATGGGTAGTACAAGAGTAGATCTACCACGAGATCAGAGAGGCTAAACCCTAGAAGCTATCCTATGGTATGATTGTTGTTCTGTATGTTGTATATTCTATCGACTAGCCTGGCACTGGTTTATATAATGCACCAAAGGCCTAGGTTAACAAGAGTCCTAGCCGAATACGCTGGTGGGGAGAAGTCCTTGTCTTGATCGCCAAGTCTTTGTGGAATCTTCCTTGTATGCGGCAGCTGTCCGAACTGGCCCATGAGTATACGGCCATGGGGGCCTCGGCGCAATCTAATAGATCGGGAGACGACGTGGTGAGTACCCCCTAGTCCAGGACACCGTCAGGCGCCGATCATGGAACTCACCGCCGCGGATATCTTTTAGCACTCGCCCTTCGGCAACATTCTGAATTCACTAAGGTCTCTCTCTTTGTCAGGAGAGCCCTGGCCGGACTATGGCCAATAGGATTGGGATGCGGACGATGGAGAAATTCGACGCCCACCCACCTCCCACTTCGTAGCCACTATTGATGATTTAACCAACATGCTCGACTTCGACTCCGAAGACATCGACGGTATGGACGACGATGCGGGAGGCGAAGAGGAACCACCTCCCACAGGGCGCTGGACGTCCACCTCATCATATGATGTATACATGGTGGACACACCAAAAGAAGACGACGACGAGGAATGGAAGGACGCAACAAGGCTTACCCCTCGAGAAGCAGTCAAAGTGGCGGCGTAAGCGCCGCCCCAAATCCCGCCTCGGCAGAAATAACGATCATACAGACCCAGCGTTGGAGCAGGGCGAACTACTGCCGGACCACGACAAAACGGAGAATCAAACCAAACAAACCAATTCTGTCAAAGATAATAGTCTGGACGACATAACGCCGGGCAGGCACCCGGAGCAGTAGAATGCCTGTCAAAGGCTTGTTGCAAACGCGAGGAGTCTGAAAAAGCAGAAGCAAAGGCTCAAGGCTGCGCAGGACACACTCCAAATCAGATGGAGTAAAGTACTCAACACAGCAGCGAAGTACGGAGGCAATCGCCCCACCAAGAGCTACCCAAAGCGGAAGTTGCTACCCGAATTCGATGAGGAAGCCTCAGACCCCCCACAACCAAAAATTAAAACAGCCATCTGGCCGGATAGACGACCTCACGGCCAACATAAAGCGGCGAGCAATGCCGCACATAAGCCAATACGCGGTCTATGCAAGGGCTCGCATCAAAAGGAGTGCGAAACCAGATCCATCTATGGACCATGCAAGCGTGCTCCAGCATACGATGCAACACAACAAACATCTGAACAACGCGGTACACCTAGATATAGGGGTGCCGCACACCCCCTATGTTTCACCGATGAGGTGCTGGACCATGAATTTCCAGAGGGATTCAAACCCGTAAACATAGAGGCATACGATGGAACAACAGACCCTGGGGTCTGGATTGAGGACTATATCCTCCATATCCATATGGCTCGGGGAGATGATCTCCATGCCATTAAGTATTTACCCCTCAAACTCAAAGGGCCAGCTCGGCACTGGCTTAAGAGCCTCCCCGAAAGCTCCATTGGAAGCTGGGAAGAGCTCGAAGATGCCTTTCAGGCAAATTTTCAAGGGACTTATGTCCGACCTCCGGACGCGGATGATTTGAGTCATATAACTCAACATCCTGGAGAGTCAGCCCGAAAGCTTTGGAACATGTTTCTTACTAAAAAGAACCAAATTGTCGACTGTCCGGACGCCGAAGCCTTGGCAGCTTTTAAGCATAGCGTCCGTGACGAATGGCTTTCCAGACACCTCGACCAAGAAAAGCCGAGAACAATGGCAGCATTAACAAGCCTCATGACCCGCTTTTGCACGGGTGAGGAAGCTGGCTAGGCAGATGCAGCACCAGCGACCCCAGTACATCCGAAGTTAGAGATGGAAACGGGAAATCATGGCGCAACAGCAATAACAAATGCCGGAATAAAGAAGACAACACGAAGGGCACAACAGTAAACGCCGGATTCAAAAGCTCTCGGCCAGGTCTGCAAAAGCCGCCCTCTAAAGGCGCCAGAGATGAACTGTCCAGTCTAAACAAAATTTTGGACCAAATATGTCAGATCCATAGCACCCCTGGTAAACCCGCTAATCATACCCACAGAGAATGTTGGGTCTTCAAGCAGTCCGGCAATCTCAACACCGTACACAAGGGGGAGGATACACCAAGCAAAGACGAGGATGAGCCTCTCAAGCAAGACACTGGGGAACAAAATAAATTTCCACCAGAAGTCAAAACAGCAAACGTGTTACACGTGATCAAGGGGAGAAACAAAACAGCACTCCTAGAAAAATATGCCCAAGGGCCTATCACCGCGGAGTCCTCCCACTGGTCGTCTCAACCGATCACTTTCGACCATCGTGATTACTCAGCAAGTATCCGGCGTGTAGGATGGGCCGCCCTGGTATTAGACCCAATAATTGGCTCGGCTAATTCCCGCAACCCGCGGCGCGCGCGCGTCGTGATGAGGCGGGCGGCGGAGGAGGAGCGCGCGTGTGTAACACCTCTCCTTCCTTCACACCAACTCATACTAGTGGGAGAAAAGCTCACCTTATAATTTGGTGTACATCTCTCTCAACTAGCCATGTGGGACTAAACTTCCCACTACTGAATTGACAGCATGGGCCCTTAGGGATTTTCTGAAATAGTTAAGTGGGCCTGTAGCCCAACTAATATTCAGCAATCCCCCACCAGATCCCAAAGGCCCATGGTGTTGTCCTCTGTTCCAAACTCTGTTTTGATATACCAGTATTTTCAGTGGAGACCCGTTAAGGTTGAACATCCACCTAGAACAAATAGCTACACTCCTCCACAACTGAACAATGGACTAGGCCTTGAATTGTCAATTTGGCGTGAAGAAGTTTCACCAAGTGTCTTACCAGTACTAGGCTGTCGAAGGCTGACCCCTCGGGTGGAACATATTGGTCACTCCTAGCCTGTTCATGAACTTACTAGAGATCACCCTAATCTCATAGACTATGACTAGTAGTCAGGCTCATATAGGTGTGTTCCTCCAAAGATTGCTCTGTAGGATAGCATCTTGCTTTTACAAGCCTTGGAACACATTAAGACAAAAGTCAACCTACCATACAGTTACCGAGAGTTGTGCATCTCCAACGGAGTGCGTTAGCTAAAATGCTCTCCTTAGTTAACAACTAGCATGTTGTCCTAGGTCCTACTTCACAGGATCTCTGATCACTTAGGTTGGGTTACTACCATCGCAAATCATGTGGGTCTCATACCCATCTCCCTCGATGCATTATCTATCACCACACGGGATAGCCCTTTTGTAAAGGGATCTGCCAGATTCTTAGCCGTTTGGACATATTCCAACGCTATCACTCTGGAGTTTCTTAATTTTCTGGTAGCTTTTAATCTCATTCTTATGTGTTTGTTGGACTTCATGTTGTCCTTTGAACTCTTCACCTTAGTGATGACAGTCTGATTGTCACAGTTCATAAGGATAGCCGGAACCGATTTATCAACTACCGACAAGTCCATCAAAAGATCTCGAAGCCATCCTGCTTCGACACCAGATGTGTCTAATGCTATTAATTCTTCTTCCATTGTCGATCTCGTTAAGATCATTTGCTTGCAAGACTTCCAGGAAACAGCGCCACCTCCAATAGTAAACATATACCCAGTTGTGGTCTTCATATCATCAGCATCATAGATCCAATTCGCGTCACTATACCCTTCAAGTACCGACGGGTATCAGAAATAGTGAAGTCCATAGTTCATAGTACCCTTCAAATAGCGCATAACTCTTTCAACAACATGCCAATGGAAATCACCGGGTTTGGAAACAAACCAGCTCAGTTTGCTCACAGCAAACGCGATGTCAGGCCTCGTTGCGCTTGCTTAGTACATCAGTGAACCAATGATTTGAGAGTATCTCAATTGATCTATAGCCGTGCCTTTGGACTTTCGAATCAGCACGCTAGGATCATATGGTGTTTGAGATGGTGTGCAGTCCGAATATCCAAAACGACTCAACACCTTCTGAACATAGTGGGATTGCAGAAGTGTAATCCCACCCTCATTATCTCTTAGTAGCTTGATGTTCAAGATAACATCAGCCACAACAAGGTCTTTCATCTCAAAGTTCTGAGACAGAAACGACTTGACCTCCACAATGACTTTGAGGTTGGTTCCGAATATCAATATGTCATCAACATACAAGCACAATATAACTCCTTCGCCCCCACCATGGCGATAGTATACACATTTGTCAGCCTCATTAACAACGAAACCAACAGATGTCAGAGTTGTATTAAACTTATCATGCCATTGCTTAGGTGCTTGCTTCAGGCCATATAAAGATTTCAGCAACCTACACACCTTTCTTTCCCGACCATCTATCACAAAGCCATCTGGCTGTTGCATGTAGATTTCCCCGTTTAGCTCTCCATTTAGAAAAGCCGTCTTAACATCCATATGGTGGACGAGAAGACCATGTGAGGCCGCCAACAAGAGTAATACTCGAATGGTGGTCAGTCTAGCCACAGGTGAATAAGTGTTGAAAAAATCTTCCTCTTCTTTCTGGTCATAGCCCTTGGCCACAAGCCTAGCCTTGTATTTTTCAATCGTACCATCGGGCCTAAGATTCTTTTTGAACACCCACTTACATCCTAATGGTTTGCAACCATAGGGACGCTCAGTGATCTCCCATGTCCCGTTAGCCATGATGGAATCCATCTCGCTACGGACCGCATCCTTCTAGTAGTCAGCTTCTAGAGAGGCATACGCTTCTGAAATAGAAGTGGGAGTATCAACCACGAGGTACATGATGAATCATCACCAAAGGTCTTTGCTGTCCTTTGTCTCTTGCCCCTTGAGGGAGTCCTGGAATAGCCGGTCTCTGGACAGCCGAACTATCTCCATTGGCCGGACTGTTGGACTATGAAGATACAAGATTGAAGACTTCGTCTCGTGTCCGGATGTGACTCTACATGGCGTGGAAGGCAAGCTAGGCAATACGGATATGGATATCTCCTCCTTTGTAACCGACCTTGTGTAACCCTAACCCTCTCCGGTGTCTATATAAACCGAAGGGTTTTAGTCCGTAGGACAACAACCACAACATACAATCATACCACAGGCTAGCTTCTAGGGTTTAGCCTCTCTGATCTCGTGGTAGATCTACTCTTGTACTACCCATATCATCAATATCAATCAAGCAGGACGTAGGGTTTTACCTCCATCAAGAGGGCCCGAACCTGGGTAAAACATTGTGTCCCCTGCCTCCTGTTACCATCCGGCCTAGACGCACAGTTCGGGACCCCCTACCCGAGATCCGCTGGTTTTGACACCGACATTGGTGCTTTCATTGAGAGTTCCTCTGTGTCGTCGCCCTTAGGCTTGATGGCTCCTACTATAATCGATAGCAATGCGATCCAGGGCGAGACTTTTCTCCCCGGACAGATCTTCGTATTCGGCGGCTTTGCACTGCGGGCTAATTCACTTGGTCATCTAGAGCAGATTGAAAGCTACGCCCTTGGCCGTCAGGTCAGATTTGGAAGTTTGAACTACATGGCCGACATCCGCGAAGACTTAATCTTCGACGCATTCGAGCCACAGCTGGGCACGCCGCACTATCACGACGGGTATGACCTAGCTCTGCCGCCGAACAGTACCCCAGAGGCCGCGCTCGCATCAGCTCCGACCCTTAGCTCGGAGCCAACTGCGCCAATCGAGGATGGGTGGCTAGACACCGCCTCAGGGGCTGCAGTCTCAATGGCGATCGAGCCGAACACCAGCCTAATCCTCTGCGAAGCCCGTGACTCCAAGGTGTCGGACCCTTTTTTGGACTCCGAACCGTCCGCGCCCCTGCCAATCGAATCCGATTGGGCGCTGTCAGTGTCAAAACCGGTGGATCTCGGGTAGGGGGTCCCGAACTGTGCGTCTAGGCTGAATGGTAACATGAGGCAAGGGACACGAAGTTTTCCCAGGTTCGGGCCCTCTTGATGGAGGTAAAACCCTACGTCCTGCTTGATTAATATTGATGATATGGGTAGTACAAGAGTAGATCTACCACGTGATCAGAGAGGCTAAACCCTAGAAGCTAGCCTATGGTATGATTGTTGTTCTGTATGTTGTATATTCTATCGACTAGCCTGGCCCTGGATTATATAATGCACCAGAGGCCTAGGTTAACAAGAGTCCTAGCCGAATACGCCGGTGGGGAGAAGTCCTTGTCTTGATCGCCAAATCTTTGTGGAATCTGCCTTGTATGCGGCAGCTGTCCAAACTGGTTCATGAGTATACGGCCATTGGGGGCCTCAGCCCAATCTAATAGACCGGGAGACGACGTGGTGAGTACCCCCTACTCCAGGACACCGTTAGTAGCCCCCTGAACCGGTCTTCAAGTTAGGGACGCTCCTTGATTCTTCCGAACTGTTCTTCATCTTCGGTCGTCGGTCTTGAAAACTGGTTCAACAAATCTTCTTTATCTTCGATCTTGAGGATCGCCGAAATGCATTCGACGAGTTTACGCGTCGGCTATCCGAGGAGCCCCTTTAAGTTTCCGGCCTCTACCAATGCCTTGTTATTTTTATGCCACACCTCGGGTTTGAAGTTGTTCCCGGGCGGCAGCGTCCTCTTGCGTCCGAGCTCCAACGCCGGACTGTATTTGAGGTATCTTTTGCAACCGAGCACCAACGCCGGACCGCTTCCCAGCTCTAACGCCGGAATGTATCCGAGCTCCAACACCGGACTATGTCCAAGCTCCAATGCTGGACTGTATCTGAGCACCAACACCGGACTATATCCGAGCTCCAACGCTGGACAGTGTCCCAGCTCTAACGCCGGACTATATCCGAGGTGTCATATCACCTTGGTTCAAAAAAGTTGAAGGAGTTTAGCCGAGCTTAATGCCAGAAATGCCCTATATGGAGCCGGCCACTAGCGCCCGAGGTTTATGCCGGACTGCTTCCGAGGTGGTGCACCACCCCGACTGCGGGCCGATTTTTTGTCAATATTTTTTATTATTGCAATTTGTTCTCTGCCGAGATATATAGCCAGTAGCCCTCAATGTGTGTATCGGTCTAAAACCCGAGATGCACCTGAACGATGACGTAATACCTCTGATCCCAGTAGCCGCTGAGACTCAGGTTGATTTGCAAAATCGGCCTGAGGATCAAGTCCAAGCTCAGCAGAATACATCGGGACACTAAAAGCGGCGTGCTCAGTCCTCGCGACTCAGGTTGGGTGCGGCCGACCAACCTGAGGATCAAAATCTCCTCGGAAACTATATTGCACATAAAATGTTCTACATTGGACAAGCAATGAAGTAGCCCCCGAGAGACTGGTCGGGTGGTAACACCAGATCAGGGGATCAATGTGCCCCTTTAATATTTGTAAATAATAAGCCCGAAGCCCAGTAGCCCCCGAGCCTTAATGCGGGCACTGGTGGCCGAATTAAGGATCAATATCCATAGTAAAATCACAAATTATGTGTAATGACTCTATGTATCCAAGTACTTTACATCATTAATGCTCGGATCCGCATTGTACAAAACTTTGTTGACCGAGCATCGGCTTCCACCTCCTCGGCCAGTAGTCGAGGAGTGTTTGTCCTACTTTATAAAGCCTTTATGAGGGCAAAGATTTACAACAAACAAGGCAATCTGGCCATACGGTTTTATAAACAAGGCAATCTGGCCATACTGTTTAACGGAAGAAATGTCTTCCAAAGAAAATAGTCCCGCTATCGGTTTCTTTCTTTGGGTTGTCATGCTAAGCATGATCATTAAACCTCAGCTCAAGTGTTCGGTGCCAATCCGAAAGTTGGTCTTGGAAAAAAGAAGTGCTTCTATCGTGCTTTAACATGATACATCCTATCTCAAGACTTCGAGCGGGCCAGCCTACGGCTTCAACCTCCCATCCCGAGGGCGGAGTACTTCTCATTAGGCCAGTTTAGCAAACTAAACTCTAGCGGCTTTGAGAGAGAAGGCTCCCCGGCTAGTGACCGCACACTCATGTCGAAAAAAGGAGTGATAAATAATAATAATAAAACTTTGCAATGACTAAGAAGGAGAACACTTATTATAAAATGGCTCAAATAAACTTAAGAGCCCCCAAGTGACTTGGGTAGAAGAATGATTGCATGTACCGAAGTACTTATATCATATATATGTTCAACCGAACTTTAAACGCGTCTTAACCGACCGTCAGCTTCTCCCTCTTTGGTCAAGGACCAAAAAGTGTTATGTACTCCATCGGTCAAGAATATCGACGGTGTTTCCAATAACCAGGCAATCAAGCCATAAGGCTGTAACAGACAAAGCGCGCTCAGCGAACTTATGCTATATTACCGTGAAGTGTAAGAAGCATCTTCGAAGAAAATAGTATCCCCACCGACACCTTTCTTCGGTGCTCATTGTTATTATGAGACTTGTGCAATATATTTTTTGTACTCATGAGTTCCGTTGTGTGCCGACCATCATTGAAAACTATAAGAGCGCTAGCTTTCGGCTTCACCCAGTCTGAGGTCCGGCTCGGGTGACCCGATCGTGACAATCGCAGAGGTGCTCCCTTTACTCCCTAGCCGAACAATCGGGAATGGAGGGGTAAACACAGGAGCGAGGCAACCCAGCTTGCAAATCGCTTAAGTCAATATGGTGCATATTGTGGCGTAATACACGAACAAGGAACGAAGCCATACAAGTATAATCATATACAAGTGCAAAAGCTTCATGAAGGAAGCCCCCAAGTGAATTGGGTATTTAATTTATGCGTCACAAACAAAGTTTGGACAAGGAAATTTTTTACAAGCAACTTTTTTCCAAAAAAGTATAATGCTTGGTCGAACCGAACACATGTTATAAATTAAAGCTTTGAGCATGAAAGCGACTTAGCTGGTTAATGTGTTTGGTATTGATGACGCCGTCTGAGCTTGATGCGGGGCAAGGTTCCATCCCCCAAGCTGGTCCCGAGGTGGCGGAGCGGAGAGCTCGACACGCCGAAGTGGTGACATAGCACGGTCAATGCAGACCGGCAGAGTGACGCTGAAGTGCCCGGATCATTTTCCTGTGCACAAAAAATAGTGCAAACCAGAGATAATAGTAATAATGATAATTAAAAAATGTTGCATAATAAATAATTTATGCAAAGTGAGGAATAGAAGAAATATGTCCTGGCGTCGAAGTCAATGTCGATGTAGGGCGTCGGCGTGATGTAGTAAAGGCGTGGCAAAGCCTGAATTCACAGGTCGGTCCGAGCTCCGGATGCGGCGTTCGTCGACTATGTACGGAAACTGATCGAAGCACCACACGACGTTAATGCGGTGACCATTTGATAGACCTATGTACATATCATGGACAAACCGGAGTAATAATTCCTTGAGAAAAGTGAACCCAAACAAGAAAAAATACTAGGATTAATAGCACCTGGTTTATTTGTTGTAGCAATCCGAAGGAAGGTGATTCCCAAAATTGGGACTCGCTCCGCACACCCATTGCCTGATGGGCGATAAAACGACGGCATGGCAATGCTGGTAAAGGTTGACTCACCGAGGCAAAGCCCTCGGCCCAGCTAACGTGACGGAGCTGGTCGGCTAGTGACGCCGAAGTGTCCGGAGTAGGTTGATGAAGAGATGGCGAAGCCCCCGGTCCAGCCGAGATGTCGAAGCCTCGACGTCAGCCGATGAGTCGAAGTAGGTCGGCGTGATGGACACCAGCTTGAAGAAGCAATAGTGCGGCCCTGTCGATGCAGGTCGTGACGTGGTCGATGCCGGCTTGATGAAGCGACCGTGCGGCGATGCCGGTATGCCCGCTCCATGTAATCCGTGGGGCGGCGATGTTGATGATGATTTATCCTTCGCGATGGCGGACTCTTGTTTGGCTTGCCGAGATGATGATCCGAAGAAGTTGAGCTCGGCTAAAGTGACGACGTGTCTAGCGCAGGTCGGCAGCCGTGGAGTAATATTGCCGGACTGGTTTGACACCAGCATGATGTTGAAGATCATGTTCAAAAGATCTTAAAGCTAGTGGGATGTGTTCGGGAACAAAACACAATACCCCATACAAAACTTCCTTCAAAAGGGATGTCCGAAATCCTGTTCATAAAAAAGATGAACTCGGGTCAGATTCGTTTTCGCGCAGAAAACAGATCCGAAAAGTGATGCACTAATCGGAAGGTTCCTGTAGTTTGGACGGTCGGATCGAGCTAAAATTTTGAGAGGTGGTAGATATAGGAATTCCGCAGTGGATCAACAGTTGGATCTTCCAAAGGACGTCCGGGCTAGAAGCTGGACACCACGCCCTAAACTCATCCAAATTCCCATCCAATTTTGATAGGGCTCCGGTATATCATGGATTGCCAGAGATTTCTCCATGGAAACTCGACAAATTTTTTCAGGGTTTTTATAGACTCAATTCCGCACAATTCCACCAAAGCGATCGTCAAAGCGATACTCAAGGAGGTGATGGCGGCAGATACGAATTCGCTGTCCAAAAAAAACAGCACAGTCGCTTGAGGGCAATGTTGACGTTAAGACCCCGAGCTCCATAGATGATTCCTCCGTGATCTTGATAGAGATCGGAGTTGATGTTTGATGAAGGCCCTCGTCCGAACATGGTGATCCGAACACGGGGCGCAATTCTTGGTCGAACCAAGGTGACCAGTCGAACTGGTGACGAAAACGCCGAAGTCGCAGTTGATCTGCAGGCGAGCCATCGATCCTTTTGTCGATCACACAGCGGAGCTCTCAATGAAAGCACCAATGTCGGTGTCAAAACCAGCGGATCTCGGGTAGGGGTCCCGAACTGTGCATCTAGGCCGGATGGTAACAGGAGGCAGGGGACACGAAGTTTTACCCAGGTTCGGGCCCTCTTGATGGAGGTAAAACCCTATGTCCTGCTTGATTAATATTGATGATATGGGTAGTACAAGAGTAGATCTACCACGAGATCAGAGAGCCTAAACCCTAGAAGCTAGCCTATAGTATGATTGTTTTGTGTCTTGTATCGACTAGCCTGGCCCTGGTTTATATAATGCACCAGAGGCCTAGATTAACAAGAGTCCTAGCCGAATACGCCGGTGGGGAGAAGTCCTTGTCTTGATCGCCAAGTCTTTGTGGAATCTTCCTTGCATGCGGCAGCTATCCGAACTGGCCCATGAGTATACGGCCATGTGGGCCTCGGCCCAATCTAATAGATCGGGAGACGACGTGGTGAGTACCCCCTAGTCCAGGACACCGTCAACACCCCTGCAGGGTTTTGAACTTTCGAAAGCCGTGCCTGCGGTTATGGGCAGATGGGAATTTGCTAATATCCGGTTGTAGAAAAATTGACACTTAACTTAATTAAAATGAATCAACCGCGTGTGTAGCCGTGATGGTCTCTTTTCGGTGGAGTCCAAGAAGAGAACACGGTCTCGTGTTATGCTTGAACATAAGTAGCTTCAGGTTCACTTCTTGATCACTATTAGCTTCTTGACCGTGCTTTGCTTCTCTTCTCGCTCTCTTTTGTGTAAGTTAGGCACCATATATGCTTAGTGCTTTGTTTCAGCTCCACCTCACTACCTTTCCCACCTTTAAGCTTAAATAGTCTTGATCGCGAGGGTGTGAGATTGCTGAGTCCCCGTGACTCACAGATACTTCCAAACAGATGCAGGTGCTGATGATGCCAGTGCAGGGGACGCTACCGAACTCAAGTGGGAGTTCTTCGAGGATTCGGGTGGTTACTATGTTTCTTTTTCGGATGATCGGTAGAGGAGCCCAGTTGGGGCGATCAGGGATCTAGCATTTGGGGTTGTTTTTATTTATGTTGGTTCCGTAGTCGGACCTTGATTGTATTCTGGTGACGTATGATATATTTATGTATTGTGTGAAGTGGCGATTGTAAGCCAACTCTTTATCCCTTTCTTATTTAGTACATGGGATGTGTAAACATTACCCCTTTTGCGACATGCCTACTACGCGGTTATGCCTACAACACCGGAGGGCAGCGCCACGATGAGTGAACCAAGGCGGAGGACGATGGTGAGGCCTCGGATTGGAACGAACAGGAGCCGGGGAAGATGCATGGATTTTTAGGGTGCAATGTGGCCACGATGCATGCGCGGTAGCACAGCCAGCCGTGAGAGGCAGGAGCAGGCGGTCCCGCCGGTGCTGGTTTGGCTTTGGCGGCCAGAGGAAGAAGAGACTGAAGAAACACGACAGACGTTGAATGTGAAGGAAATATGCCCTAGAGGCAATAATAAAGTTATTATTTATTTCCTTATATCATGATAAATGTTTATTATTCATGCTAGAATTGTATTAACCGGAAACATAATACATGTGTGAATACATAGACAAACAGAGTGTCACTAGTATGCCTCTACTTGACTAGCTCGTTAATCAAAGATGGTTATGTTTCCTAACCATGAACAAAGAGTTGTTATTTGATTAACGAGGTCACATCATTAGTTGAATGATCTGATTGACATGACCCATTTCATTAGCTTAGCACCCGATCGTTTAGTATGTTGCTGTTGCTATTCTTCATGACTTATACATGTTCCTATGACTATGAGATTATGCAACTCCCGTTTACCGGAGGAACACTTTGGGTGCTACCAAACGTCACAACGTAACTGGGTGATTATAAAGGAGTACTACAGGTGTCTCCAAAGGTAGATGTTGGGTTGGCGTATTTCGAGATTAGGATTTGTCACTCCGAATGTCGGAGAGGTATCTCTGGGCCCTCTCGATAATGCACATCACATAAGCCTTGCAAGCACTTCAACTAATATGTTAGTTGTGATATGATGTATTACGAAACGAGTAAAGAGACTTGCCGGTAACGAGATTGAACTAGGTATTGGATACCGCCGATCGAATCTCGGGCAAGTAACATACCGATGACAAAGGGAACAATGTATGTTGTTATGCGGTCTGACCGATAAAGATCTTCGTAGAATATGTAGGAGCCAATATGGCCATCCAGGTCCCGCTATTGGTTATTGACCGGAGACGTGTCTCGGTCATGTCTACATTGTTCTCGAACCGTAGGGTCCGCACGCTTAAGGTTTCGATGACAGTTATATTATGAGTTTATGAGTATTGATGTACCGATGGAGATCGGAGTCCCGGATGAGATCGGGGACATGACGAGGAGTCTCGAAATGGTCGAGATGTAAAGATCGATATATTGGACGACTATATTCGGACATCGGAAAGGTTCCGAGTGATTTGGGTATTTTTCGGAGTACCGGGTAGTTACGGGAGAAGTAATGGGCCTTGATGGGCTTTGGTGGGAAGAGGAAAAGGCTGCTGCGCCCCCCCTCCCCTTTGGTCCGAATTGGACTAGGGAAAAGGGGGCCGGCCACCTATCCTTCTCCTCCTATTCCTTCTCCCTTCCTCCCCTTTTGGTGGACTCCTACTAGGACTTGGAGTCCTAGTAGGACTCCCTATCCTGGCCGCACCTTTGCCTTGGCCGGCCTCCTCCTCCTCCATCCTTTATATACAGGGGCAGGGGGCACCCCATAGACACACAAGTTGATCCTTGAGATCGTTCCTTAGCAGTGTGCGGTGCCCCCTGCCACCAAATTCCACCTCGATCATACCGTTGTAGTGCTGAGGCAAAGCCCTGCGTCGGTAGTACATCAAGATCGTCACCACGCCATCGTGCTGACGGAACTCTTCCTCGACGCTTTGCTGGATCGGAGCCCGAGGATCGTCATCGAGCTGAACGTGTGCTAAGAACTCGGAGGTGCCGGAGTAACGGTGCTTGGATCGGTCGGATCGGGAAGACGTACGACTACTTCCTCTACGTTGTGTGATCGCTTCCGCAGTCGGTCTGCGTTGGTACGTAGACAACACTCTCCCCTCTCGTTGCTATGCATCACCATGATCTTGCGTGTGCGTAGGAAAATTTTGAAATTACTACGTTCCCCAACAGAATGTCAATCCAATGGTCAAGGTTGTCACAATCATTTGTTGACTAAGCTGACACCAAGTAGCATACTTTTTTATATATAGGAAGAAAAGAAAAACTAGGCTTGTTCGCCTGATAACATTCCCGAAAGTGCAACCATTCGATCTTGCGTCACAACTAAAACTGCGAGGAAAATGCGTTCGTCTGCCATCCTCCTCCCAGGGAACGTTCGCCACATAAGTGACTAGCACCCTTGGTTTTCAACCGAGAGGATTGGGTTTGAGTCCCAGGAAATCTCAATTTTGTCCTCCTTCCTTCCTCATGAAAAAAAGAAAGAAAATCAAAGATTTGAGAAGGTGTATAGAAAAAGCTAGTGTACCAGTAAAGAGACGTTGCTAAGTTTTAGAAAAAAGAGAGACATGCTCCTGTAGCTGGTTCGAATCCAAACCTAGACTATGACAATATATGGTGCTATGCTACTCTGCAAATAATGCAACTGACATATCCAATGTCCGCTTCTCCTCTTCTCTACTTACTCTCCTAGCATCAGAAGCTCTGGCCGCAGCAACCATGTCCGCTGGCTGCTCATCCACTTGCTCTTCAGCACGCAACAACCAGATATGCACCAAGTCGCCACCCGTACCATCGCCTGTGGGTCTCATCACCCCCCGCCGGCACACGCACTGCAGCCGGTTGCTCATCGCAAGCCGCTGCCGTTGGTGTGGTGCCACTGCTACAAATGACGCAGAGTCATCCATCGCGTCTCAACCACAATCCTCAACGCTGGCCGAGCCTTCTACAAATGCCCAAATCATGGGGTAATAATATGTTTAAGTGTTGTTCTACTGCTTTCAGTTGCTGATATTTTTAATAGTTTGGTTGATGATCTTCTAATTTGATTCGTGCAGAAAAGGGAAGATTCGTGTGATTTGTATTTCTAGGAAGTTGCTGATGTGGGGGAACGCAACTACGCTAATTATTTGGTTAGCCGAGGAATCCCAATACCAGCAGGTTGGGGTGTTCGACAAGTAACTGAAGGAACGACAGAACAGGTGCAGAGCGAAAGGTTAAAGATGCAGTTCCTCTAATCATGGCCAAACAACAGCTGTTGAATGGCCTAGATAGCAATGAGGAGATGAAAGAGCTTGTGAAGATAATGGGCAAAATCGATGTGCTCTGTAGGATGTTTGTCTTTTTATTTGAAGTGTATGTAGCACTCGTGGTGTATTCAGTGGCTATGACATGAGTACTTTGCTGAAACCAGTATTGAATGAAACCTGTGTAGCAGGCTGGGCGTAGTGTTGTGAACATCTAATGATTTCTATTAACAAAAATCAGGGGGTATATCCCCTTTTTCTCATAAATAAATAAATAGCATAGGCACTTTTGGTAATAAATAAATGAATTAGTAGAGGCCCTGTCGGGTCAGCTTTGCTCCCAATTGAAGACGTCTAGCAAATTGCAGTCCAACAACAAACTATGTCATCAAATTCAAGTTTCACAGCCAAATATGAGTACAACTAAACAACAATGTCATCATGTTTTAGTCGTCATACAATCACCAAAAACAAATGAACATACATAACAAGTGATGTTCCCACAGCAAAATACTAAACAACACGTTCATCAGGTTTCAGTTGTCATAGCAAACACAATTTCACATAGTAGTTAAAAACATCTTCTGACAGGTAAATACGACAAAAGCAATCTAATCATCATCCGCAGCAGCATCAACATCTTCGCCATGTGTATCAGTCTGAATCGTAATTCCCTAGAGTGTCATCTTCTTATTCATCCTCAATGTCCTCGAACGTTGGCTTCTTCTTGATCAACTCTTGTATGTCCACAGCACGACAGGCAATCTTTTCACCAGCGTCATTGACGTGATGGTTCTCAAAGATATTAGGAACATTTGTGGAATCTTGTACATCAGGAGCAGTGTACGCATCATCTTGTTGTGCAATTTCATTAAACGAATTCCTCTACTCAAACCTTTGCAATACTCTCCAGTCATCGCTACGTGCAAATGTGTCTTCCAAGAAAAAATATCTTTGTTGCTTGATTTGCCAAAATAAAAGGCTCGTTGGTCTGGTATGCCTCCTTGACATTGATGGATTTGCAATAATCATCATCTTTGGGTTTTGCGATCCTAGAAAACAGGTTATACCAATGACAACACAACAGAACCACACACCGATTATCCTCGAAACTGGAGATATACTGCAACTGAACCATGTCTGTTATGTTAGCATACATTTTAGTTGTCTCTATGATGTATGTATCCATAATCATGATGGCACTGCTTTCTGGCTTCCTACCTTCGTCGCTTGCAAGGGTGTTGTAGCGCACATCTCCAACAACGCAAGATTCATAATGTCTTACCCGAGTATCAGGACCCATTGCTAATGCGTAAAGGGCATCATCAACTGCTTGCCCATCGTCCCGCATATTCTTAACCTATGGTTAGAAAATAGACAAGCTGATCATCTTATGTACTCAATATATTAAAAAAACTAACAGTGCAATTCAAAAGCTTACATGGCTCTTGAACCATTTCGAAAATCCTGCCATAACCAGTTTGTCAATGTTTCTTGGATTTTGCGGCAGTAACTCCTTTTTGTAGATGCTGCACAACATAGTGATCACGTCAAACATCTAAATATATAAGAATGTGCAGCAAGTTTAGTAGATTACGATGTATCACTACTATGAAAAGGGCTATAGATAGGATTGATACCAATGGCGCACCAGGGAAGCAGTGCGCAACTACTGTATACTAATGGCGCACCTGTTGGTGATATGCCATTAGTGTGGAAGACACTAATGGCGCACCAGAAACAGGGTGCGCCACTAGTATTAATTTTTTTTCCATTTTTTCATACATACTAATGGCGCATCAGGTAGACAATGCGCCATTACTAGTTCTAACTAGTAATGGCGCACCTGGCAGAGAGTGCGCCATTACTATAATTTTTTTCTTATTCTTTTTTTTGCAAAACTACTAATGGCGCACCGTTTCACAGTGCGCCATTACTAGTTTAAACTAGTAATGGCGCACTATTAGACGGTGCGCCATTAGTATATATATTTATATTTTTTACTTTTTTGCAAAACAGTAATATTTTTTGAACTCATGCTTGAATATTTTTAAATTTCATGGGCACGTTTTGAATTCATGAATATTTTTTCAAATTTGATGATGTTTTTTCATATTCATAAATGTTTTACCAATTCACAAATGAATGCAACTAAAAATCCAAAAAAAACAAATTTGATGATATTTTCAAATAATAAATTTGATGATATTTTTTCATATTCATAAATATTTTCAAATAACAAATTTGATTATATTTTTTAAAAAATTATTACTATTTTTATAAAAAATTATTACTGTTTCATATTCATATTCATTTTCTAAAAACTTATTCGATGCAAATAATAATAATAATAATAATAATTACTAATGGCGCACCGCTGGGTGGTGCGCCATTGATATATAAAAAAATAGTTACTTATGGCGCACCCCTGGATGGTGCGCCATTGCTAAGCCTCCCCCACACTAAAATCCCCAAGCTCCATTTCTCTCTAATCCCTCCCCTGCCTCGTCTCACCCGCGTCTGACCACTGCCGCCCACCACTTCCCCTATGCTCGCCGTCCCCGGCCATGCTCGCTTCCCCCGCCGCACCCGACCACCTCCCTCACCGTCCCCCTCCGCCCACGCCCGCGCCCTCGCCGTCCCCCTCCCCCCATCGCCCCGCCTGCGTCAACCTCCCTCCCGAGCGCGACAGCTAGGGTTCCTAGCCGCCGCCACCGCTGCCGGCCCCGGCCCACTCCAACGACCCCCGCGCCCGCTCCACACCCGCTCCGGCTCCCCCGTGCCCGCTCCGACGACCCCCGTGCCCGCTCCACACCCGCTCCGGCTCCCCTCGCAGCCATCCCCAAGGTGAGCTATCTGGGCTAGCTAGGGTTCACCGCAAGCAAAGAAAGAGAGGAAGAAATCCCCCCGTCCCCCCGCCCCTTTGCTAAATGTCGATGGAATCAAATTTGCCGCCCCGCAGGTGAAGGAGGACGATGCTTTCCTGCCGTGGCTGCGGAGCAAGGCCGGGTCCGCCATCTCGTCGGTGCTGCGCATCGGGACCTCGCCGCTGGGAAGGTCTGTTCTTGGCTACTGTCGATTTGCTACATAGAGCAGAGCAGAGCAGAGCAGAGCAATAACAGTGTCCTTGTTCGCGTCGCAGCCGATCCAGGTGGGGGACTGCACCGGATCTGCCATCGCCGAGGAGCCGCACAGCACCGGATCCACCTCGTCCTCTTCCTCGGGTCGCTGTCGTCTTCCTCAACTCCAGCCACCTTAACTCCGGTCTCCGCTCCACCTCTGCACCGTGGTTCAGTACACTAGTCCTATTGTCTTTGACTACTTGATTTAACTTGCTGTACTTCCCACTACAAGTTGATTTACTGAATATGCTACTCTAGTTCCCGGAGCTGGGTTTCTATTTGTGTGTTTGGTATACAGTTTCTAGTTTGCGCATCACTATAAGAGGAGTGCATTTTTCTAGGTTCTCTCACAATCTCCATATGTTAGTTTGTTATCTTTTATACTTACAGTACAACAGGTTAACAGTTTGAAAGCCAGACAGTGAGGCTTTCTAGTGTATGGTCCTAACACACAACAATTTTATTAGTTGAGGTTCACACTAGACAAACTTGTGCCAGCTAAGAAAAAAATAGAGTTCTACATTAACTTGTCTGCCAGCTGGAGCAAGAAGCCTGAACTAGTTTTCCTTAGCTATCGCCTCATTTAGAAAATATTGGACAAGATCCCAAGAGACTTGGAGATATGTACAAGATCAGTAAGATAATAGCTTGATGTTTAAGGATCATTGCAGTCAAACTCTGGAATATTTACAACGAAAATGATCAAAGGTATGGCCAGTGCCATCAGGAATTCACAGGTGAACCAATGCATCATAGTGGAACACTAAACTGACAATTCCATCATATGTATCACCAATATTCTTGATTAGTGATTACCTGAATTAGTTTGTAAACTGTTAGGCTCTGGTTAAAAATAAAAACAATAATAGAAGTTTTGTATTTTGTAAGTAAAAAACCCCACATATGCACCAGAGTAGACCTATGCATCAGAACCAAAGTAGACCTAGCTCTGCATTAGTTGTTTTGTGCTTCAAGTGTCCCAGTCAAGGACAAACTGAGTGGTTGCAAAATAATATTATGTGGTCAATATGCATTAGTTCTGAACTGGTCAACCATGAATTGGGATGATAATGTTATTTTTCCTTCTTAACAGAATGGTGTCATAATCAGAACAAAGCTGCTGCAAATGCATACATTTTTTACAAGTGCATCTGCACCTTCTGATCCATTTAGAGTTATCATAAATATATTTCCAAGGTTTTTTTCATTTCACTGTAGAGTCTTTGCTTCTGGACTCAATGCACATTCACTAGTCATAAGAGATAAATACTAGTAAGTCAAGGGCACCAGAATTTGATCACGCCTCTTTTGAGAAGTATGTCTATTGATTCAAAATTGCCATGGCAAAAATATGTTTCAGAAAATGACATAGACTATAATTTCCTGGCATGATCCATAGAATAAAAATGTAGAATAAAAAATGCCATGATCCATACACTATAATTTTTTGTTGGGTGACATATTATATCTGGAATGGAAGCTCACATAAGTTGAGCTGATTTTTGTCCATATGAAAGCAGAGGACCATATGGTCTGTGGATGGGTTTTGTCTCCGACCATTGTGTCGTGATGATTTTGCAGGTACCCCGAGAGGCCCTTGAGTTTGCCGGAAGGTCGATTAACTTCCGTTCCGGCAAATTCGGGTACTCGATATGTCCTATTTTCAGCAAAGGTCATGCTGAAATTTTCCGTGAATTTTAGCATGACTTTGCTAAAAATCGGACATATGAGGTACTTGCTACTAATGCATGGGCCGGGGTATCTTAGTACTTAGTTAAGTAGGATCAACTGCCCCTTTATTCTTGCTGCATTAAACCATAAGTGGCAATAGAGCCAAGTGGTTAGTGCCAAGTGATTAGGCCCAACCTAGGGTGCCTCGGCATCAATAAACCCTAAATGATGAAAACTTAACTTGGCTGCCCCGGATGCCTCGGTGTTGATGAGAACCTAAATGATGTACGCTTAGGCTTTTAGGGTGCCTCGGCGTCGACAAACCCTAAATGATGAAAGCTTAGGCTTTTAGGGTGCCTCAGTGTCGACAAACCCTAAATGATGAGACCATGATCTTGTTCCTTGACAATAACCAACTTTTTGACCAAACTTTTTTCCTATTTAGAGCGAAACATGGCCCACAATGATGAGGCCGGTGGTTCGGGCGGCAAGCAATTTTGGGAGCTATCCCAGGAAATGGAGGAACAACCTCACCGCTATGAGGACGCAGCGGAAGACACCGATCCTGATTACACAACCCCTAGTGGCGTCGGGGATGACACCACTGATGGTGCCGCCGAGGATGCCACCACTGATGATGGCGGCGCACACACAGATGGCAGCCAACCGAAGAAGCAAAGGAAGGACCGGCGCCCGAATGTGCTCCGCACCCTCAAGGAGGAATTCACTCAAGTGGACTCCGACGGGAATCCAACGGAGCCCAAACATATAGTCAAGGGGTACTCGCTTCAGCTCGGGTGCATTCTCCGGAGCACTGCCTTGATCAACACCGAGAACCTTAGGCATAAGGACCGAGGGAATTTGCGCAACCTCCTCTTCACGAAGCTGCACGAACGATACAAGTTCCCCGCCGAATTTGAAAACACACACCTCTCAGGAATTAAAGTGAACAGTGCCACCCTCACGAGGATGAGCACGGCCCTATCTACTTGCAAAAGCGTGGTGAAGAGAATGATTGATAAAGGTGATAGTTATGAGAAGATCAAGGCGAAATATCCTTTAATGAGCGAAGATGAGTACAAGGAGTTCAAGATCAATTGTGAGAGTAGTGCAACCTCCACATCAAGTCAGTGGGGGAAAGAAATGTGGGAGTTGAACTTAGGGGAACACAAACTCGGTCCCGGCGGTTACAGAGTGGCGGAGCCTATATGGGACAAGGAGGACGCGAAGCGTGCCAAGCAAGGCCTATTGCCCCGCTTCGAGAAATACAACAGTGACAAGCAGACCAGGAACTATGTCAGGGGCCGATACAAGGAGGACCCGATAACAAAGGAGCTTACCACGGATCCGAAGACCAGGGCGCTTGAGCTTCTTCTGGTAAGGAATACACACCCGCGTAATTAGCTCCATATGGTTGCACTCTAATTAATCCCCAATATTTCTAAATGGTTCACGTTCCTTTTGCAGGACACTGAAAGCAGTAGCGCGGGGTCGTCTAAGAGCTCCCCTTTTGACACCCCTTTAAATAGGGCGTCGAACGTAATGAAAAACAAGGATAAGCTCACTAAGCCGACGTCAGCTGGTCGTGTGGCTGGCAAAGGCTTGTCCACAAAATGGGGGTCATACTATACCGCTGGTGTGCGGAAGGAGAAAAAGACCAGCTCGGAAAGCCAAACGCGTGAGGTTGAAGAACTCAAGGCACAAGTGGCACGGATTCCGGAGCTTGTCCAAGAGCAAGTGCAACAACAACTTGGAATGGCGCTCAATGCCATGGTGCCTACATTGATTCATAGGTTGACGACGTGGATTGCGGGCGGCCAACAAGGGCCTCCCCCGGTTCCCAGCTTCACGGCCAGCAACTCGCACAGCGCGCAGGCGGCTCCATTGGTGTCTCCGGCGGCTCCATTGGTGTCTCCGGCGGCGGCGCCATTGGTGTCTTCAGCGGAGGAGGTATTCGTGTCCCCGGCGCCGGCACGGGCATTGGAGCTTAATGCACCCGTGTGTATGCCGGCCGGCACCTCGCCAGCAAGCGCCCCCTCCATCAGTTGCACGCCCGCCATTGGCGGTTCCTCGACATTAGCCGAGCTCGACGGCATCACGGTAACTAAGCCTCTCGGCCGATGACCTCATCTCCTTGCCTTTGACTGGGCATCCCTAACGCCCTGTACATCTTTTCGCAGGGCACCGCCGACGTTCCTCGCACTCTTCTGCACTTCGTGGGCACCGAGTTGGTCGATGTCGCCAAGGGCAGAATCGTTCAACCGGGCAACCTCAGGTTCCACGGTAATCCGATGCCACCCATAATGTATAGGGTTCAAGTGGTTCGGGTGCTGCCAGGCTGCAACGAGCTGTTACCTCCAATTCGACCCGCTGGGGCCGACAAAGAAGATGAGATGACCCTCAGCACCTGCGTAAACTGGCCCCTGCTTTGGCCGAAGAGCCAAATTCGTTTGGGGACGGGGGACACCACCCCACAGACAAGACCGCCAGTCGTGCCAGCGCCAAGCCATGGCAAGAACGCTGCAACGCTACCAGACCTGCCGGACATCCCTATGGCACAGGATCCGGACAGCCCTATGGCACAGGATCCGGACGGCGATGACAACGACGACGGTACGTTTACCAAAGTTGATAAGTACTTTGCCGAACATGGGTACGCTGACTAGTTCTGCGGGCCTCTTTCTCAAGAACCCAACCAAGACGACCGCGATCTAGCTGGTACGGCGGAGAAATCCAATTGCAACAGGCGTCGTCTGGCGTTCAGTTCTCAGGACACGCCTCCAGCTCCCGCCTTCACCGAGCCTCAGATAGCTGAGGTGCGAAATATTATCAGCCCCAACACGCTCAAGAAGGCGGTCTATGAGCAGAACTCAGTCCCATTACAGGGGATCAAGAAGAAGGGACGAAAACGAAAGACTAACAAGGGGGCCGGTGCGAGCCAGCCGGCACCGAGTTCGATCCGTGCTCAGGACGGGCCACCTTCACCTAAGGATATCTCGAGGAGGGTGCATGTGGCGGGTAGGGCGATGCTACCGCCAAATATGCTGAATGCTGCAACCGGTGCTATGCGGAGTCTGCACGACAGTGTTCTTTCTTTGGAGAAGCGGCGTCTCAGAGAGAAGGATGTGGCATACCCGGTTTTCGTGGCCAAGGTGCCAGAGGGCAAGGGCTTTGTGGATGGCGACATCGGGGGTACGATCGTCCTGCGGTTTGATGACATCTTTGCTATGTTTAACCTTCATCCGCTGCACTACACCTTCGTTCGGCTGTTTTCGCTGAGTATGGAGATGCGGATCATTAGAGACAAGACCCCGGACATCGTGATAGTCGACCCCTTCTACATGCGTGCCAAGCACTTGAGCAGCGCTGGGGACCGCCAAGTTGCGAGTTCACACCTCGAAGGCGTCATTCTGGCAAACCCAGATAAGGGTAACTTCCTTGTGGCTTACTTTCCCGAGTAAGTCATCCGTTAACCGCCCCGTAACATATGATTTCTTAGATTTCGATCGTTCTTTTTTTCTAGCATTCCGTGTTCTGTGCAGTGACACACATTGCACACTCATCCTCTTAAGCCCGAAATATTCCATGGCCACGTATTTAGACCCGAACCGTATCTCCAAGATAGACTACACAAATGTCAAGAAAGTTCTTGATGATGTTCTCCCCGCCTACGCCAAATCTGGAGGCACCTTCACCAGGGCAGTTCGTAAGTACGGCAAGCACATGTTCTCACACAATACGAAGTTCTGCTGCATCAAGCAGCCGCCTGGCGGTCAGAAGGATGCCTACTACGCCCTCCATCACATGCGGGCGATCGTAAGGGACCATCATCAACTTCTGCTACCAGATAATCTCAAATATTGGGCCGCGAGCTTGTCGGCAGTCCAGGACACGGACCTCAGACAAGAATTCTTTCGCATCGAGTCGGAGTTTGCGGACATCATCCATCAAGATGTCCTTCATACCTCGGGGCGGTTCTTCCTCAGATATCAACCATCCAACAGTGAGATAGATGAAATGCTACAAATGCAGGGTGACAACGACCGCGATTTCATGACCATCACGACAGACGGCGGCTTCATCCATGTTCCTGTCCGATGAGTCGAGTCGAAAGTAGTGATGTGTAGTTCTGAAACATTGATTGGCTCATGTTGTAATTATACTTTAATGAATTCGTATGTCTCTTTGGTTTGGACAGTCGTTCAACTTAGATGTAATCGATGCTATTTATTAGTAGGACCATGAATCGTGCTATTAATGTCTTGCTTTTCTCTTTCGATCCTTTTGTTGCACACTTACATATTGCTTATGTATTGTCTGTTGTTTGTCTTGTGCATAGAGATGCCGTCGTATGTCGTGTACAAGGGTAAGGTTCCCGGAGTCTACGACGACTTGGAGGAGTGTCGGAGACAGGTTCACCGTTTCAGCGGTAATAGTTACAAAGGGTACACCACTAGGGCGGAGGCCGAATCTAGATACGCCCGCTATCTAGCAGGAGAGAGGAGGGAGCGTTGGAGGAACCGGATGAAGACCAGTTTGATCACGATGATGCTCATCGTGATGACCACAGCTCTCTTCTATGTGATGGTAGTTTAGAT
Organism: Triticum monococcum; assembly: GCA_034509565.1. NCBI lineage: Eukaryota > Viridiplantae > Streptophyta > Magnoliopsida > Poales > Poaceae > Triticum > Triticum monococcum. The sequence continues at coordinate 85,053,659 of CM067845.1, read as the reverse complement.
GATCGATATCGACTTGTAATGTGAAGACAAACTCGATACTCGCGGTCTTGAGACTTGTAATGTTTTATCTTTGTTCGGTCTTTTGAATTCGGAGACTAATATGATGAATTGTATTCAGAGACTAATCTTCTATTGTATTCGATGAATCTGATGTTGCTGTCTATATTCTGTCTAATAATATATTTTATATTCTATCTAATAATATATTTTATAACATGCGCAAAAATCAGAAAAGGAAAAAAACCAAATATTCATACTAATGGCGCATCACCACCAGGTGCGCCATTAGTATGCCAAAGGATACTAATGGCGCATCAACAAAGAATGCGCTATTAGTATGACAAAGCCATGCTTACGTATGGCCCCCCGGGAGGCACTCTAATGGCGCATGATGTTACATACTAATGGCGCACTAGTTGGTGCGCCCTTAGTATACCAGATACTAATGGCGCACCAGTGGTGTGCCATTAGTAAAAATTACTAGTGCCATGCTACTAATGGCGCACCGGTGATGCGCCATTAGTAGGCAAAACCGGTGCGCCATTAGTAGGCCTTTTCCTAGTAGTGTATAAGCTATAGTACTTAGCATTTACTTGATATAAGGTAGTATCTCAGGACAGTTATTCAACACATACCAACCCATTTTGTCCAAATCTTTAGGTTTGTCCTCTTGTCGACTCTTCCCTGTAACTCGAACAGAATAATCGAAAACATTGAGCCCGGGATTGTCTTCACCCACCTCTTTGCTAAGGTGATCAACTGTTTCAATGTATTTTGAGCAGAATGTCAACGCTTCTGTAGCAATGTAGGCCTCTGCAATGGAACCCTCGGGTCCAGCTCTGTTCCTAACATAGCCCTTGAAAGTGCCTAGCCACCTTTCAATAGGGTACATTCAGCCATACTGTACTGGACCTCTAAGTAGTGCCTCATCAGGTAGATGAACGGCCAAATGCACCATCACATCAAAGAAGGCTGGAGGATATATCTTCTCAAGGTCGCATAGGATAGTTGGTATCTTGTCTCTAAGACGCTCCAAAGCATCTATCCTGATATTCCTACTGCAGAGTTCCCTGAAGAATTGTCCCAAATCTGCAACTGCTCTGTATAAGTTAGGGCGGCCCAATCCTCTAAGGATAACAGGTAAAACCCTTTGAATTAGGACGTGACAGTCATGAGTTTTCAACCCTTGTACCTTGTTTCCATCTGCAGTGACTCTCCTTTCAGGGCTGGAAGCAAATCCATGTCGGAATCTCACACATGACAGGACCTCACAGAATTCTTTTCTTTTTGCCTTGTCCAAGAGGTACACAGCTGGTGCCATATCTCGTGGTTTACATTCATCTTGCACCTGCAAATCCTTTCTGATACCCAGGTGTGTCGAATTAATCCTAGATTTTAAGGTATTGTCGAGGGTTGGGTGCGACATATGCCAATTGATGGCTTATCATGGTGGGAGCGAGTAGAACGTCGCCGGTGCCTGAAAGTGGGATGAGGCGTAGACACAAACGCCAGCGTACTTTACCTAGGTTCAGGGCTCTCCTAGGAGACAACACCCCTAGTCCCGCTTTGCGGGGTCTCCACATGATCACTAAGGCACTAGTGAGTACAATGGTGCTCCTCGAGCTGTATGCTAGAGGTAGAAGAAGGCAGCCACACTCTCTCCTTCCTCTAGGTATGAGTCTAATTCTAAGAGGTTGGGAACCCTTTGCATGGGTGCCCTCGGGGGTTTATATAGGCCTACCCCTAGGGGTACAATGGTAATACGGTCGGTTGTGGGTCCTGGTTGTCAGTGTCTCTGGTCACCGGCTTCTCCGCCGACTGCAGGGGCCCGCCGCCTGGTGGGCCCCGCCAACAGGTCTGGTACGCAGTCGACTGGCCGCTCCCGTCACTTGCTGGTCTTGCCGGCCGCTAGTTACTGTCGCCACGATGCTAATGACGCATGCTTGCACTAGTGCAGAACCGGGCAATAGCACCGGTTCTTAAGGCCCTTTAGTGCCGGTTTGGTAACCGGTGCTAAAGTGTAGGCACTAAAGGCCCCCCCTTTAGTACCGGTTCAGCAAGAACCGGTGCTAAAGGGCAACCACGAGGCACGAGCCAGCTTCGGGGGCAGGGAGCCCTTTAGTACAGGTTGGTGTCACCAACCGGTATTAAAAGGTTGGGGGGTTTGTGGGTTTATGATTTCTTTTTCATTTAATTTTGTGTTTTCCATTTAATTATTTTTCATTTGCTGGTATTTTACGATACTACATATTCTACACGTTATGCATATATAGAAATAGAATTTCTAGTAGAACCGATCATATATTGTACACGTTATGCATATATATAATTTCTCCTAATTGGTGCCTTCGGAGCACGATAACAATTGAAAGTGGTTCATGTGGGCGGTAGCGGGTAATAGTATTCTCCTTTGGGATCTATGACCTGGTCGAGCAAAAATCCCGCTATTTCCTCTTGAATTGCTTCTATGTGGTCCTGTGTTAGGAGCTTGTCCCGCACCTCTTTGAACTGTTAAGAAGGAGATCAATATGCATGTGTATTAGTTGTGTGACTAGATATCGATAATGGTGTAAAAGTTGTGAACAGTGTTCTGACAATCGATATCATACCCACTCTTGTCTTTGAGATTTGCTCCTTTCGAACGCCATCATGCAAATGTTCTCGCAAATCTAGCATGCACATAGATCATTCCCCGGTGCCTGCTTCAGGGCCTTTACAAGAATGGAATTTGATCAGATAATAATTAATCAAGCATGATAATTAAAGAGATGGCAGCTAGCTAGTTCTACTTAATTACTTACCTTGGGTCGATACCATTTCAGATTTTATTTCCATGGGCCTGGAGTGGCCCTAATGAACTTTGCCCAAGCCCTGCCCGCCGACAAAGAAAATGAATAAATGGGTTATTAAATAGTTGTTATCAGGAAATGACGAACTAATTAAATAGGCCGAGATATAGTTAATAATGATTGAAATTACCTGTTGACTATCCCCTTCACGATGGTGTAGTCACTTGCTTTCTTAAGTAGTGACTCTAGTACTTCAACTGTTCCTTCATCAACTTTAATGATTAATAAGATCCAGTGAAATCTGCATGCACACACGTTTGCATGTCTTAATTAAGCGGGCATATGTAAGAAAAAACATGTAGCTAGCTAGTAGGGAAAAACAGAATTTGTAGTACAAGACAGCGTGACTCACTGGAAGTTGTAAGGAAGTAGTATATCTTCATTGTATTTGAGTTCCTTGAAGAACTGTAGCATGCTTTCCTCTACACTTTTTTCGTGATATGGATCTATTTTCCATGTGTATTCATTAATGGTATTTGGGTCAACGAACCCAATGCCATAGCGTCCACCTTTTTTCATTTCATAAATCTTCATCCTGCATAATACCACAGAAAAGAATATAGTGAGGATAATTACAGGTAATGATTGATCAAAAAGATCACTATAGCTAGCTTGAGACTTAAATTATAGACAGAAATCACTTACAAACAATAGCAACTGACGATAGATTTGTCGAGTGCGTCTTGATTGTATAGCTGAAATAGTTCTGAATACTCAACGGTCATAGCTTTCTCATGTTAGTAATGATCCTTGTTGACATTCACCATGAGGGACTCTCGATTGGAAATCTTGGTAATGTCCATGTACCATTGATGCAATTCATACATTCTCGTTGGGAGCTTATGGACCTCCTCTGGCTCGACCAAAGGTTGGCCCCGGGCATATTTCCGTTTTATTTCCTCCTCTCTAGTCGGAGACATGGGCTCGATATCGAGGAGTTGTCCAACAGTGATCCCAATCGATTCAGCATGTGCAATATGCTCCTCGGTTATTACCACATCGCCCACCCCGGGAACGTTAACGGTTTGCCCACAATAATATTGGGCGCGCCTGCTCTCATGTGTTGTTGGCACAACAAGCGGGAGGATTGATTGCGCCGCCTGTTCTCCCAGCTGGGGAACAGTTTTACCGCTCCTTTTGCCAGCTGATTTGCTTGAGCTCGAGCTCGCCTCTTTCTGTAGACGTGTTCGATTTAACTTCTTGATGTGGCGCTCATAGTTTGTGTCAACAGGCTTGGGAGCTGATGCTCTAGCCATACGAATGAAGTGGTCAATCTTTTCCACAGGCACTTTCTCCCTTGGCGGCGGTGGCAGTTTCGGTGAAAAATGGGCTTCCACCTAGGCCTTTGATATGGCTACATTTTCCTCCTCGGACTTGTCGTAAGGCTTCTACGGAAGAGGCGCGAGGCTTGGACCATATTGAAATCGCTTGCCTCCGCCTGTACCTCCAGTACTACCTCGACTTGTACCGCTACGCACCATAGCTGAGGCGGCTCTCTTCCGTGATTGCTGAGGCGGCGAAGACAGCTGACGTGGCTGAGTTGCAGGAGGAGGAGTGGCCTGAAGCTGTGCCGGACTTGGAGGAGGAGTGGCCTGAAGCTGTGCCGGACTTGGAGGAGGAGTGGCCTGATGCTTTGCCGGACTTGGAGGAGGAGGAGTGGCCTGAAGCCGTGCCAGACTTGGAGGAGGAGTGGCCTGACGCATTGGTGGACTTGGATGAGCGGGAGTCTACTGACTCGGTGGCGGACTGTGACGAGCAGTCGGATGACGCGGTGTCGGTGGCCTTCAAAAGATGATGCAATCCTTTCTCCACAGGATGATACGATGGTTGGCCTCTCCTAGTGTGCTCATCATCACCTCCAGGAATGTCAATCTCTAGCCCCGAATATTGGTCCACGACCTCATCAACCAAGACACGAGCATAGCCCGCTGGAATCGGGTTGCAATGGAATGTTGCCTCGGGGGGGATTTGTAAAAGCAAGGGCGTCCGCCACCTTCATGGATATGTTCTTCATTTTGAAGTGTAGCTCGCAGTTAGTGTTCTCCATTATGTCATCCACTAGGTAGCTATCCAGCAATGCGTCGCCCGGGTCGGAACCCACGCTGCTTCTCGGCATGGATGGGACGGTGCTATCCAATGGTGGATCATCCGCTAGCTGCTGCGACCCCCTTTGCTGGCTAAGTGAGTCGATCTGCTCCTGCTGCCGCTGGAATTTGATTGCCAAGTCCACGTGCGCTGATTCTAGGCCTTGAAGGCGTTCATAGTTTAGCTTCCTCTGCTCCTCCTCCATCTTCCTCTTCTTCTCCTCCGCTATCTTCTTTCTCGCACGGGTTCTGTAGTTGGCGTTCCAGTCCGAAAACCCCTCATACCACGGAATAGCGCCCATGCCTCGTGTTCTTCCCGGGTGTTCAGGATTTCCTAGGGCACATGTAAGCTCGCCGTTCTCTCTGTTGGGCTCAAACAACCCCGATCGAGCCTCTTCTATTGCAACAAGTAGCTTATCTTCGGCTCCGTCCAGACATGCCTTCTTCGAAACTTTGCCTGATTTCGGGTCCAACTCCCCCCATGCGCATAGAACCAAGTCATGCACCTGGGGGGCCAGCTCAATGTTTCTGGAGCGACACCTGCATCCAACATCTCTTTCTCAGACTTATCCCACTTAGGCATTCCCACCACATAGCCACCTGGCCCTAGCTTATGGAACTTATCCTTTTTTGCGGCATTGGCCTTGTTTATTCTCGACCGTCCCTTAGATAATTATGAATCCTTGAATTTCACGAAATCGTCCCAATGAGCACTTTGCTTCTCTAGCGTTCCCTCGAATACTGGAGTCTTCCTTCCTCCGTTGATGTACTTGGCCCATTCACTAATCTTGTGGTTCTTGAATGCTACCGCCATCTTCCTAAGAGCAGCGTCCTTGACTTTCTCCACATCTACATCTGTGAAATGATCTGGTAGGGTGAAATGTTCCATGAGCGTTTCCCAAAGCAGAAGTTTTTGTCTCTCGTCGACAAAAGTAACTCCTGGACGTGGCTTTGCTGGCTCTGTCCATTCTTGAAGGGAGATCGGGAGCTGGTCCTTCACAAGAACTCTGCACAGACAAATGAACTTGTCCGCAATCTTCTTAGGCGCTAATGGTTCGCCATTAGGTCTGATGGCCTCGATATTGTACTTTTCGCCCTCCTTCAACTTTTTGTTCGGGCCACGTTTCCTGTTGCCTGAAGATTTGCTCGATCCGGATAGCTGAAAGAAGAAAGATCGATTCGTTAATATTTCTTCAAGTCATTTAAAACATGTGATGATCACCAGATGCCTTCTTATATAAATATATATACCTCGCCGGTCTTTATTGTTTCAAGATCAACATTTTCTTCGTCATGTTCATAGTTCATGACTTCATCAATTCGGTCGTCGCGATCGAATATCATATCACCCTCCCCGGTGTTGTTTAGATATTCGGAGCCGTCATAATCTTCTTCATTCTGATCATCATCTGGCCCGTGAGGATTGCGTATGATATTGAACAGGGCCTCTTCTCCCTCTCTGCCGGTATTGTCCGCCATAGGTTTTGTTTAACTAATCCAAAAGAAATATAAAACAATTTAGTACTCAAATTACATCGTCTCGAATAATAGATATAATCTCGAATACATCGTCTCGAATAATAGATATAATCTCGAATACATCGTCTCGAATAATAGATATAATCTCGAATACATCGTCTCAAATAATAGATATAATCCCGAATACATCGTCTCGAATAATATATAATCTCGAATACATCATCTTGAATATTATATATCGAATACATCACTGGCTAGGTAGCTAATAAAGATCGAATACTACAACAGAATCTAGGACACTCGCGGTTCCTGCGTCACGGGCGGTGGTCACCCAAAGAGAAGGAACCCTCACAGGATCATAGCTGAAGTGAGATCCCTGAAGAAATTGCCAGGTATTGGAGAACCTGCCGCCCTCTAACGCAACCATGTAGCGATGGACATGCTCGTCCTCCTCCCTGACACGGCGACGTACCACATACGGCAGGGCCGGCTCCCTCCGCACCAAAACTGGCCCACGCGAACGCCACCAAACGAGATTAGGGTCGACGACGGGACCCGGGGCCGGGTTCCACATCAAGCGGCGCGCCCCTCCAGGCAGCACCTCCCAGTGCCAGCCCGGTGGAGCCCAGTCCCGGAGATGGGTCAGCCGGACGTCGTCGCTGACGGGTCGACGGCGAGGATGCGAGCCGGGCATCGTCGAGAACAAATACTAGCTATATGCCCGCAAAAAGTAACATTTTTTTAATGATTGGATTATGATAACTAAAATTTCTAACATTTCTATATAACTAACATTCCTATAACATTTCTAACAATGCTATATAACTAGCATTTCTATAACATTTCCAATATTTCTATAACTAAAAAACAGAAAAAAAAACTTATAACATTTCTATATATATAACTAACATTTGTATAACATTTCTAATATTTCTATAACTACAAAAAGAAAAATTTCAAACTTTTTTATAACTATTTCTATAACTAAAAAACAGAAAAAAAAAATCTAACAATTCTAACATTTCTATAACATTTCTAACAATGCTATATAACTAACTATTTCTATAACTAAAAAAGTAAAATTTCTAACATTTTTATAACTATTTCTATAACTAAAAAACTAAAAAAATGTATGTGTGTGTGTGCTCACCGGCGAGGCGAGAGGCGACGGGGGGCGGCGACGGGGACGGCGACGGGCGCGGCAACGATGGGTATGGCGACGACGGGGACAGGGACGGGGCGGCGATGACGGGGACGGGGATGTATGGGCCGGGGTGGTGACGATGGGGATGGGGCGGCGATGACGGGGACGGTGACAACGTGGGACAGGCCGGGACGGGGCGGCGGTGACGACGGGGACGATGGGGACGGGGACGACGGGGCAGCGACGACGGGGACGGGTCGGCGACGGGGGCGGTGACGAGGGATTTGGAGACGGGGGCGGCGGGCGACGGGGCGGAGGAGAAGAAGCAGATGAGAAACTGAAATTTTTGAAGTGTTTAGTTATATAGGATGGACCTTTAGTACCGGTTGGAGCCACCAACCGGTACTAAAGGCCTGTTTTGGCCAGGCCAAGCGGCGGGAAGCGCACCCCCTTTAGTACCGGGTGGTGGCTCCAACCGGTACTAAAGGCCCCCCTTTAGTACCGGTTGGTGCCACCACCCGGTACTAAAGGGGGTGCGCTGGGGCAGGTGCGGTGCGGCAAGTTTAGTCCCACCTCGCTAGCCGAGGGGCGTCCGCACTGATTTATAACCCCCGTGCGGTAGCTCTCTTGAGCTCCTCTCCAAAGCAGGCCTACGGGGCCTACATGTTCTGTGCTGCCCTGTGGGCCTACTGGGCCATTGCGGGCTTGCATCCTGGCCCAACAACAGGTTGGGTTTCTAGTCGTATGCAGGCCGCTCTGGCCCAGTAGGCGGGCTTATTATTATTATTTTTGCTTTATTTATTTTTGAGTTGTTTTTTTGTGTATTTAGAGTTTCTTTGTGAATATTTTTGCTTTAGGTACAAAAAATTACAAACTTTCTGTCAATGCCCGTAGTTTTCAAATTTGAATAGTTTAAATTTTAAATTGTTTGAAATTAGTGTGAATCACTAGTTTGTGAATAAATTAACTTTAAAAATCAGTAAAGGCATGAAAGAATTTGTTTGCACATAAAATTTCTTCGCGTTTCAAATGCCAAAACACATAACTACCCTACCTATTACAGAGATTCCCTCCTGGGTGTGAAACATAGAAGAAAGTGATGATAGTGAAGCCGATCACATCCCAGATCTTTGGGTGTGAAACTTTTTCTTCACGTGTGTCCCATTGCGCCGTAACCGTGTAAAATCTTCATCATTTAACGGGATGCTCGGGTCAATATTCACCGTGAATGGAGCAATTTCATCAAACTTTTCATAATCTTCTGACATGTCTGTCTTGTCATCCACTCCCATGATGTTTCTCTTCCCAGAAAGAACTATGTGCCGCTTTGGCTCATCATACGATGCGTTCGCTTCATTATCTTTTCTTTTTCTTGGCTTGGTAGACATGTCCTTCACATAGAAAACCTGTGCCACATCATTGGCTAGGACGAATGGTTCGTCTGCATACGCAAGATTGTTGAGATCCACTGTTGTCATTCCGTACTACGGGTCTTCCATTACCCCGCCTCGTGTCATATTGACCCATTTGCACCGAAACAAAGGGACCTTCAAACCACGTCGATAGTCAAGTTCCCATATGTCCTGTATATAACCAAAATATGTTTCCTTTCCCGTCTTGGTTTCTGCATCAAAGCAGACACTACTGTTTTGGTTGGTGCTCTTCTTATCTTGGGCGATCGTGTAAAATGTATTACCATTTATCTCGTACCCTCTGAAAGTCATTATATTCAAAGATGGTAACTGGGACAACAAGTACATGTCATCTTCAATAGAGGTGTCATGCATGGTACGTGTCTGCAACCAGCTGACGAAACTCCTGGTTTGTTCACGTGTAATCCAGTCATCAGATCGCTTCGGGTGTTTGGAGCGTAGCAAATTCTTGTGTTCATCCATATACGGAGCCACCACGACGGAATTCTGTTGAACTGTGTAGTGTGCTTCAGTGAGAGAATGTCCGTCCATACATATTATTTGTTCCCCACCTAGCGTGCCTTTTCCATCCAATCTGCCCTTATGCCGCGATTCAGGAACACCAATCGGCTTAAGGTCAGGAATAAAGTCAATACAAAACTCAATGACCTCCTCATTTTCATGGCCCTTGGAGATGCTTCCTTCTGGCCGAGCACGGTTATGAACATATTTCTTTAAGACTCCCATGAACCTCTCAAAGGGGAACATATTGTGTAGAAATACAAGACCCAAAACGTTAATGTCTTCGCATAGGTGAACTAGGACGTGCGTCATGATGTTGAAGAAGGATGGTGGGAACACCAACTCGAAACTGACAAGACATTGCACGAAATCATTCTCTAACCTTGGTATAATTTCTGGATCGATTACCTTCTGAGAGATTGCATTGAGAAATGCACATAGCTTCACAATGGCTAATCGAACGTTTTCCGGTAGAAGCCCCCTCAATGCAACCGGAAGTAGTTGTGTCATAATCATGTGGCAGCCATGAGACTTTAGGTTCTGGAACTTTTTCTCTGCCATGTTTATTATTCCCTTTATATTCGACAAGAAGCCAGACGGTACCTTAATACTGAGCAGACATTCAAAGAAGATTTCCTTCTGTTCTTTGGTAAGAGCGTAGCTTGCATGACCCTGATGTATACCGTATTTTCCGTGCATACGTTGCTGGTTCTCCCGTGCCTCGGGTGTATCTTTTGTCTTCCCTTACACGCCCAAGAAGCCAAGCAGGGTCACACAAAGGTTCTTCATCACGTGCATCACGTCGATTGCGGAGCGGACCTCTAGGTCTTTCCAATAGGGCAGGTCCCAAAATATAGATTTCTTCTTCCACATGGGTGCGCGTCCGTTAGCGTCATTCGGAACAGGTTGTCCACCAGGACCCTTTCCAAAGACCACCTTCAAATCCTTGACCGTATCATGTACATCAGCACCAGTACGGTGGCGAGGCTTCATCCGGTGATCTGCCTCACCTTTGAAATGCTTGGCTTTCTTTCTTACGGGATGCCTGCTCGGAAGAAATCGACGATGTCCCAGGTACACATTCTTCTTACAATTAGCCAAATATATACTATCGGTATTGTCCAAACAGTGCGTGCATGCGCGGTATCCCTTGTTTGTCTGTCCTGAAAGTTTACTGAGAGCAGGCCAATCATTGATGGTCATGAACAGCAATGCCTTTAGGTCAAATTCTTCCCCCATGTGCTCATCCCACGCACGTACACCTATTACATTCCACAGTTGTAAGAGTTCTTCAACTAATGGCCTTAGGTACACATCAATGTTGTTGTCGGGTTGCTTAGGGCCTTGGATGAGCACTGGCATCATAATGAACTTCCGCTTCATGCACAACCAAGGAGGAAGGTTATACAAACATAGAGTCACAGGCCAGGTGCTATGGTTGCTGCTTTGCTCCCCAAAAGGATTAATGCCATCTGAGCTTAGACCAAACCATACGTTCCTTGCGTCATCTGCAAACTCCTTCTCATACTTTCTTTCGATTTTTCTCCACTGCGACCCATCAGCGGGTACTCTCAACTTTCCGTCCTTCTTACGGTCTTCTCTGTGCCATCGCATCGCCTTGGCATGCTCTTTGTTTTGGAACAAACGTTTCAACCGTGGTATTATAGGAGCATACCACATCACCTTGGCAGGAATCTTCTTCCTGGGGCGCCCGCCCTCGACATCACCAGGGTCATCGCGGCTGATCTTATAGCGCAATGCACCGCATACCGGGCAAGCGTTCAAATCCTCGTACTCACCGCGGTAGAGGATGCAATCATTAGGGCATGCATGTATCTTCTGCACCTCTAACCCTAGAGGGCAGACAGCCTTCTTTGCTTCGTACATACTCTCGAGCAATTCGTTGTCCTTTGGAAGCATATCCTTTATCATTACTAGCAACTTTCCAAATCCCTTGTCAGATACACTATTCTCTGCCTTCCATTGCAGCAATTCCAGTGTGGTGCCCAGCTTTTTCTTGTCACCTACGCAATTAGGGTAAAACAATTTTTTGTGATCCTCTAACATGCGCTGCAACTTCTTCTCCAAATCACTTGTGCAGTTTCTCTTTGCATCAGCAATGGCCTGACCTAGATCATCAACGGGCTCATCTGATGCCTCTTCTTCAGCTTCTTCCCGCATTGCCGGCTCAGCTTCTTCCCGCATTACCGGCTCAGCTTCTTCCCTCATTGTTGTGTCATCGTATTCAGGGAACCCATGGCCAGGATAGCTGTTGTCATCCTCTTCTTCTTCATTGTCTTCCATCATAACCCCTCTCTGTCCATGCTTGGTCCAAACATTATAGTGGGGCATGAAACCAGACTCAAACAGGTGGACGTGAATGGTTCTTGGCGTAGAGTAATTGTGACCATTCTTATAGCCAGCACATGGACAAGGCATAAAACCATCCGCTCGCTTGTTTGCCTCAGCCGCAAGCAAAAAAGTACGCACGCCATTAATGAACTCGGCAGAGCATCGGTCATCATACATCCATTGCCGGCTCATCTTCAATACATAGCACCGAAAACATCAAATTAATACAATACATAAAGTTCATACATAAAGATCATACAACACTTAAATGCAACAAACAAATAACTCTCTAGCTAAATAATTTAAATGCAACAACAAATGCGATCAAGATCGCAACTAAGGTAACAATTGATCCAACAACATAATGATACCAAGCCTCACTATGAATGGCATATTTTCTAATCTTTCTAATCTTCAAGCGCATTTTCTCCATCTTAATCTTGTGATCATCGACGACATCGGCAACATGCAACTCCAATTCCATCTTCTCCCCCTCAATTCTTTTCAATTTTTCCTTCAAATCCTCGTTTTCTCTTTCAACTAAATTTAACCTCTCGACAATAGGGTCGGTTGGAATTTCCGGTTCAACTACCTCCATACAAATATCTATGTCAACTTGATGGGCATAATTTGTCATAAACACGAAATGCAATGAATAGTTTTGAAAGAGAATATACCACATCCGAATCATAACCCGGATGAGGGCCGACGGGGACGGATATCAAAACCATGGCACTATGTATAACAAACAACGTATGGGTAAGATAATTATACGAGTAACTATATATCCAAATCACACAAACATCAATTTTTTTATATAAAACTTCATGAACAAGAGGCTCACCACAAGGTGGTGCCGGCGACGGGACGTTGCGAGGGATCGACGGTGGTTACGACAGAGATTTAGAAGGTACTAAGTAAACCACACCTACATATGCAAACTAAGTGTTATTTTTGACCTCAAATTTCATATAAATCAAATACTAGCACATATATATAATTCCTCCCAAATTACTAAACTCAAAAATCAATCACTATATAAAGCATTGCACAAGCTAATCTAGCAATGAAATATGAAAGGAAAAAGTTGCTAACCTTTGTGATAATTTGAATGGATGGGGGCCTTCAAATCTTGACAAATTTTCGGCAAAATGTGTGATAAGCTTGAGAGGAAGAGGGAAAAGAACAGAGAGGAGAGGGGAAAGGGGAAGAACAGAGCGAGCTCGGGTGGACGAAGGGTCTATGTAGGACGACCTTTAGTACCGGTTCGTGATATGACCCGGTACTAAAGGTGCTGGAGGGGCCCCGGACTGACAACATCCTGCCACCACTCACTTTAGTACCGGTTCGTGGCACGAACCGGTGCTAAAGGTTCGCCATGAACCGGTACTAATGAGAGTGGCCGGCTAGCCGTTGGAACCGGCACTAATGCACACATTAGTGCCGGCTCAAATTCAAATCGGCACTAATGTGCTTCACGTTTGACCCTTTTTCTACTAGTGTTGGTCAGGGGAGCATGGGTATGCTACCTCTTGAGCACTGCGTTGGTTTTCCCTTGAAGAGAAAAGGGTGATGCAGCAGAGCAGCGTAAGTGTAGGATCGAAAGTATGTCTAGAGTGGGGGGGGGGTGATTAGACTACTTGACCAAATAAAAATCTAGCCTTTTCCCAATTTTAGCTCTTAGCAGATTTTAGCTATCTTAGCACAAGTCAAGCAATCTTCACACAATTCAAGCAAGCATGCAAAAGAGTATATGAGCAGCGGAAAGTAAAGCATGCAACTTTCAAGTATGTAAAGGGAAGGGTTCGGAAGATTCAAACGCAAGTGGAGACACGGATGTTTTTGTCGTGGTTCCGATAGGTGGTGCTATCATACATCCACGTTGATGGAGACTTCAACCCACGGAAGGTAACGGTTGCACGAGTCCACGGAGGGCTCCACCCACGAAGGGTCCACGAAGAAGCAACCTTGTCTATTCCATCACAGCCGTCGCCCACGAAGGACATTCCTCACTAGCGGTAGATCTTCACGAAGTAGGAAATCTCCTTGCCCTTACAAACTCCTTGGTTCAACTCCACAATCTTGTCGGAGGCTCCCAAGTGACACCTAGCCAATCTAGGAGAAACCACTCTCCAAGAAGTAACAAATGGTGTGTTGATGATGAACTCCTTGCTCTTGTGCTTCAAATGATAGTCTCCCCAACACTCAACTCTCTCTCACAGGATTTCGATTTGGTGGAAAGAAGATTCGAGTGGAAAGCAACTTGGGGAAGGTTAGAGATCAAGATTCATATGGTTGGAATGGAATATCTTGACCTCAACACAAGTGTAGGTGGTTCTCTCTCAGAAAATGTGTATTGGAAGTGTAGGTATGTTCAGATGGCTCTCTCCAAGAATGAAGAGTGGGTGGAGGGGTATATATAGCCTCCACATAGAATCTAACCGTTACACACAATTTGCAAAAGTCGGTGGGACCGAATGGTTAAACTTGGTCGGACCGGTTCAGCAAACCTAGTGACCATTAGGTTTTTCGGTGGGACTGAGATGCAACTCGGTAGGACCGATATGGTTAGGGTTAGGGCAGAACGTAATCTCGGTGTGACCGATTACACAAACTCGGTGGGACCGATTTTAGTAATAAGCTAACCAGAGAGTTGGCCAGCTAAACTCAGTGGGACCGATTCGCTCATCTCGGTAAGACCGAAATGTTACAAAAAGGAAACAGAGAGTTTACATTGCAATCTCAGTGGGACCGATCGCTTATCTCGGTAAGACCGAAACGTTACGAAGGGAAACAGAGAGATTACAATCCCATCTCGGTGAGACCGAGATCCCTATCGGTGAAACCAAATTGCTAGGGTTTGTGGCAGTGGCTATGACATTTGAAACTCAGTGGCGCCGGATAGATAGAATCGGTGGGGCCGAGTTTGACTTTTGGTTTAGGCCAAATGTGGATGTGGGAAGGTAGTTGAGTGTTTTGGAGCATATCACTAAGCACTTTGAGCAAGCAAGGCATTAAGCAACACCTCATCCCTCCTTGATAGTATTGGCTTTTCCTATAGACTCAATGTGATCTTGGATCACTAAAATATAAAATGTAGAGTCTTGATTTTGAAGCTTGAGCCAAACCTTTTGTCCTTAGAATTTTGAGGGATCCACTTTCCTCATCCATGCCATGCCATTCATTAAGCTTTTCTTGAAATATTAATCTTGGAATAATGTTAGCTCAATGAGCTATATGTTGTTAGGAATTACCAAAACCACCTAGGGATAATTGCACTTTCAATCTCCCTCTTTTTGGTAATTGATGACAACATATAGATCAAAGCTTTGACAAATGATAATAAGAGTGAAAGATATTGTCGCTTTGAGAAGAATCTGAAAAGCAAGGGCTCCCCCTAAATTTGTGCATATCTTAAGATTTGCTTTGGACTGCAAATGCACAATGAGTTAGGATCATAGGTTACTCTTCCATGTCACACACATCTTGGTGGAGCACTCAAAATGATAAGAATTAAATACATGCACTCATCACCAAGCAAAGTGAATGATCATATAAGGATAAGTAAGATAATATCATCTAACAAGCATAAGTGTAGCTTATGATCAACCACATGATCATCAATGTCTCACAGATAATAGCATAGTATCTCAAGCAATCAAAAGATAAACAAATTTCAACCACCAAAGCAAGAGAGAATAAAAAGCAACGCTCTCTCTCGAAGCCTATGATCTATACATTTTTCTCCCCCTTTGGAAACAAGTTACCAAAAAGTTCATAGAAGATGCATAGCACTAAAACGTCTCTCAGGCTTGGTCTTCAGGTGGTGGTGTCCGAAGAACACCAAGGACGAATGCTTCAGTTGAAGTAGATGGAGCTGCTGGGGTAGGTGCTGGAGCTGGTTGCGCTGGAGCTGTAGTTGGTGCAGATGAAGTGACTCTAGTGTCTGGTACAGGCACTGCAGCAGATCTCTGAGCTCGAGGCACTTTGGAAAATGCATCAGTGGTTGTCTTGCCCTTCCTCTCCTGCATGTCATCCTGTAGCTGCTCCACAACAGACTGAATCTCAATTACTTTGACATCTAAATCAAAGAATTTTTGTTCCACGATTCTTTCCAGGCTCTCCTGGTTTTGAGTTAGGGTGGCCAACCCCTTCTCAATCCTCAGAGATGATGCTATCAAGTAACTAAGCTGGTCCTACTTGCTTTTCAAAAAGTCCTCAAATGCCTCCTCTTGAGTTGGCATCTTGGCAGCCTTCTCCATCTTTGCCTTCTCCTTCTTTGCTTGTGCTTGCACTGAGGAGGGTTCATTTTCATTCATCACAACTTGGTTGTCCTCGAAGTCAGGATAGATAGGCAAGTGTTACTTATCCAACAAGTATGTGCCTGTGCCCATCTTTGAGTTTATCAAATCCTGGATCTGTGGGGCATATCCACAACTTCTTTTCTGGTCAGCTGTAGTCCTCTTGATAGTCTCAACTATAAGGCTCATGACCTTGGACTTCTGTGGCACATCAAATATATGTAGCAAGTTAATTGCATGGCCTCTGATCATTCTGTGATCACCAGACTTGGGCAAGAGAGTGTGCCTAAGGATCCAATTGATTGTAGGAAGCCCTAACAACAAGTGTTTTACTGACCCAAACTGGTGAGTCTCAAGATCATCTTTAGGAATCTCCTTGTACATATTTGCCATAGAGTTGTGATCCATCTTCTTCTTGGAATAGACATCCAAGTCATCTTCTTTTTCCTTAGGAGCATTGATCAGATTTGCCCATTCCTCAATAGTTGAGTGGTACCTTGTACCTTCAGACATCCATACTATCCTGCCATCTGGATAGAAGTGTGTTGTGGAGTAGAATTGCATTATGAGCTCCTCATTCCACTTTGTGAGCTTCTTCCTAACAAAGTCTGCAACTCCACAAGCACTGAAGCTGTCAAACACACCAGGATAGTGTTCCTCATTTTCCTAGATATACTTCCAGTCGACCCACTTCATTTCACACACTATGGGCTTCTTGTCCAGCAGCACTGTCTCATAGAAATCCTGATGTTCCTTTGTGTGGAACCTGTAATCAACAGCAGTCCTTCTCCTGGTAGCATATGGATCTGTCTCTCTCCATTTCCTCAGTCCTGAGTCTCTCCTAATCTTCATGTTCTTAGCCACAGGATGAGCATCATTGTGGTCTGGAATTTTTGGCTTCAATTTTCTCAAAACATGCTCTTCATCTTCTTCTTCAGCAACAGTCTCAGGCACTGGGGCCTTGTTCTTCTCAGCAGCTGGTATGTTTCTGGTATTTCTCTTTGGTGCAGTCTTGGGCTTGGAGGCAGCTTTGGGTGCTTCTTTGGGCTTTGATGATGCAGCCCCTGTCCTAATAGCATCACCCATAAGCTTCTATGCCTTGGGTGCTGGTGCAGCAACCACTTCTTCTTCCATCATGGAAGCCTTTCCAATCACTCTGGCCATGGTCTTCTTGACCCTTTCCTTCCTTTTCTTTCCTTCTGCAGCAGGCTCTTTGGGTTGAGATTCCAAAGATGCTTGAGAGGATGCTCTGGCCTTAGACATTGGTTGTCTTCCTGCTGGCCTTTCGATCTTCATCCCTGGCTTAACTGCAGCTGAGCTGTACTCCTTCTTAACCACTTTCTTATTTGATGTGGCCTCATCCTCAGTGGCCACATAGTCTTCATCCTCAGACTTTGAAGTTTTCTTCTTGCTTGCTCTAGTGGCAGCCTTTGGAAAATTGCTTAGGGTGCTCCTGCTGCCATCATCTAAACTGCTAGAGGGACTAGTGCCCTCACTCAGGTGAACCTGCTCCTCTGACCTGTTCTGGCTGTCACTCTGGTCAGACATGTTGCAAACACTGACAGCAGACCCTGTGAATAGATATAGATGAGATAGAGTGGACGAGCATCACAAAATACAGAGGTTTTTGCAAAAGAATGAGTCAAAAACTTAGTTTTAGTTTTCCACAGAAAGCATTTCGGATCAAATGATTTGCAAACTCGGTGATACCGAAGCAGCTGTTGGAACCTAAACTAGTGAACTCGGTCAGACCGAGTCATAGTTCGGCGGCACCGAGACTGCTAGGGTTTCACAAAGTCCTGAACTCGGTCACACCGATTTGCAATTCTCGGTCAGACCGAGAACCACATGTGCAATGGCCTTGGCCGAATCGGTGGAACCGAGTTCTGCAACCCGGTGGGTCCCAGACGGTTTCGGCGGAAACCTAACCCTAAATTTCAATTGAACTCTAATCTACAGAGTGTTTTGACTGGATAGAAGCGTTTCAATCGTGGTAAGAATCATAATGAACACAATGTGCTAGGAATCGGACGGGGATAGCACTGTGATCGAGTCCATACCCTAGTTTGGCGATGAACTCGCTACGGCGGCAACGGTGGGGAATAATTCCGTTGACGGCGGTGGAGACCAGCGACAGGAGGCGGCTGGCGACGAGGAGAACGATCTAGAGACCCAGGAGGCAGAGCGAGCTATGCACGAGTGAAGGGGTTTCGGAGAAATTTCCAAAAAAATCCCGTGAGTATATATAGCCCGACCCTGTCGGTGTGACCGAGTGGAACAACTCGGTGGCACCGAGATGCATAACTGTTGACAGTTACAGCAACTCGGTGTGACCGAAAAGTTCAAATCGGTTGCATCGAGATTGAAAACCTAGATTGACTTAGTGACCTCGGTATGACCGAAATGGATGAATCGGTCAGACCGAAATGCACAGAGAAGTTTTGGAAGTTTAAGTCTATGACGAATCAGGGACTCCGAGTGCTCCTCACACAGAGTGGTTCGAATCTGACTTGATCAAATTTTGTGATGTAGCATGAATAGAGTTTGAGACGAGAAAAGCATAGATAGCTAGAGAGGGTTCTTAGGCATTCTTTTCCATCCACTTGGCAAAAGAAAAGAAAACCAATCAATCAAAACAACAAGTGGATGTCCTCGAATGAGTAAAATATGCAATCAACATGCTCACACAATAAAATGGCAATTGAAATATGTGGCAAAGCATGCACAACCAATTCTAGCATCTATCAAACAATTTGCGATGACTAGGTCATCTATATATGAGTATATTGACTTAGGAGTCAAATGAGAACATTTGATCATAGGTCATACTCATCGTTTAAGCACAAGTGGGGTTACCACTTTTACATAAAGCATTGTTTTGTTCACACCATTAGAGTTGCTTTAGCTCAATTCTTAGAGTAAAGCTCCCCTAGATGTGAGATCCCCCCTAAGAGGGATGAACTAACCTTGGGTTTTGTCGATGATGACTTCTTGTAGATTTTGAAGATGTGGATGCTCAATGTTGATGTAGATCATTTGGAGCTATCCATTGGAGTGAGTTGCACTTTTAATACCTACACGGGTAAGTCCCACAAGGAACAAACAAGGATATCCATAGACATAGAGTGATGCACACACAAGATGATGTCTATGCAAGCTTTTCGGTTACCTTGTCCCTTGTCTTACCAACAAGAGGGTTTGTGATTCCTTGAACTAGTGCAAGATGTGGAAGTTGATTGCACTTGTTCTTGCCAAGATGATAAGAGTAAAGTATGTTGGCGGAGTCACCCTCAAGAACTCTCTAGTTCTTCTTCTTCGGGATCCACACCATCTTGACGGGAATCCTCGGTGTTGTAGTTGTACTTGATGAAGTGGAACTTGAAGTGGTCTTGGGAACCCACTTGACCAAGGCCTTAGGAGCTTCTTCAAATGCATCAATTTCCTCTTGAAGCTTGTCCTTGCCTTTTTGCTTGTGGTCTTGTGGTGGAAGATCATCTTGAGCTTGTGTCCCTTTGAGAGAAGTAGGATCATACTTCTCTTGTTGAGGAACAAACTTCGTGTTGGGGTATTGATCTTCTTCCCACTCAACTCCATTGGCATTGAACTTTCATTCAAAACCAACACATTGATTCTTCTGGTGCTTTCCTTGCTTGCGTACAATTTCCTCGAATTGCTTACTTCCGGCAAGGCTCTTGTAAACACCTTTCTATATAATTCCCTTCCATAAGCTATTTTCTTGCTCAAGTGTAACTTTGCTAAGAGAATCATTAGTGTAATCAAGAGAACTACTAGAGCAACAATATTGGATTTAGCATGATTATTGTTACTACTAGAGGAAGAATCTTTCTTGTTCTTGTTACTAGACTTGACTTGAGGCACGTAAGTGGATAAGAGTAAATGCTTGGCAATGTAAGAAGAACTTTTGTTGCAAAGATCATCATTGATTGCTTTTAAGAACTCATGCTCTTGCTCAAGGTTGAGCTTTTCAAAGCGCAATTTCTCATGAGTCCTTAAAAGTTCTCGATGATCTCCTAAGATAGTTTCATGAGCTAACTTAAGAGTGTTTAGTTCTTTAGTTAGAGACCCAATCTTCTCCATATCATTGTCATTCGTTTTATCTTGATTAGCATAATTAATTCATGTTTCATCATAGTATTCATCACTAGAGTTGTCAACAAGTAAATCATCATCACCTAACAAGTCATCTTCATCACTATTGAAATCAACATACTCGGGGTGTGATACCTTTGGGCCTTTAGCCATGAAGCATGTTCCAACTCCTTCATTTGGTGAGTCAAATATGTCGTAGGAGTTGGTTGTCACAAGTGCTAGACCGGCAACACCTTCATCTTGAGTATATTCAGAGTCGGAGTGATAGCTTCTCTCGGAGTGGTTGTCGGAGTCGGAGCCGGATACCCATTCACCAATATGAGCTTGATGTCTTTGTTTTGTGTAGCTCCTTGATGACTTGTCCTTTCTTTCCGAATCCTTGCTTGTCCGTGAGGGTCTTCGTTCATAACGATCATCTCTACTCCTTCTTTCTCTAGATGGTGATTCTTCTCTTCTACTTCTTCTCTTGGGAGAATCTTCTCTTCTCTTGTAGGGGGGCGTACACTCATTGGAATAGTGTCCGGGCCTTCCACAATTGTAGCAGTTTCGCTCTCGACTAGAAGATCTTTTGTCATTGTAGGACCTTGATTTGGAGCTTCTCTCTTTGCTTCTACTCTTGTAGAACTTGTTGAAGTCCTTCACCATTAAGCTCAATTCTTCATTGAAGGTTTGTTTCTCACTCGATGATGTGGGGGCTTCACATGAGGCTTTGTAAGCACCACTGATTTGTTGTGAAGTTCCTCTTTATCCTTGAGTGACATCTCATGAGCAACAATTCTTCCGATGACTTCCGTTGGCTTGAGATCTCTGTAATTGGGCATCATTTGGATCAATGTGCACACGGTATCATATTTTCCATCCAATGCTCTTAGGGTCTTCTTGATGATGAATCTATCGGTCATCTCTTCACTCCCTAAGCCGACAATCTCATTTGTGATAAGAGCAAGCCTAGAGTACATTTCAGCGACACCTTCACCATCCTTCATTTTGAACTTGTCAAGTTGACTTTGAAGCACATCCAACTTGGATTCCTTGACGGAGTCGGTACCTTCGTGCATATCAATCAAAGTATCCCAAATTTCCTTTGCATTCTCAAGACGGCTGATTTTGTTGAATTCTTCGGGGCACAATCCGTTGAAGAGGATATCACAAGCTTGAGCGTTGTATTGTAGCATCTTCAACTCATCCACGGTAGCTTCACGATTTGGTTCTTTCCCATCAAAGAATTCACCTTGCAAGCCAACACACACAATAGCCCAAACGGCGGGGTTATGTCCAAGAATATGCATTTTCATCTTATGCTTCCAACTAGCAAAATTAGTACCATCAAAGTAAGGACCTCTACGGTGATAATTTCCCTCGCTAGATGCCATACTGTCCTAGGTTGTGAAACCAAGGCTATGACCACCAAAAGCTATGGAAATCAAAGCAAATGGAGACCAAAGCTCTGATACCACTTGTAGGATCGAAAGTATGTCTAGAGGGGGGGTGATTAGACTACTTGACCAAATAAAAATCTAGCCTTTTCCCAATTTTAGTTCTTAGCAGATTTTAGCTATCTTAGCACAAGTCATGCAATCCTCACACAATTCAAGCAAGCATGGAAAAGAGTATATGAGCAGCGGAAACTAAAGCATGCAACTTGCAAGAATGTAAAGGGAAGGGTTTGGAGGACTCAAATGCCATTGGAGACACAGATGTTTTTGTCGTGGTTCCGATAGGTGGTGCTATCGTACATCCACGTTGATGGAGACTTCAACCCACGGAGGGTAATGGTTGCGCGAGTCCACGGAGGGCTCCGCCCATGAAGGGTCCATGAAGAAACAACCTTGTCTATTCCATCACGGTCGTCGCCCACGAAGGACTTGCCTCACTAGCGGTAGATCTTCACGAAGTAGGCGATCTCCTTGCCCTTACAAACTCCTTGGTTCAACTCCACAATCTTGTCGGAGGCTCCCAAGTGACACCTAGACAATCTAGGAGACACCACTCTCCAAGAAGTAACAAATGGTGTGTTGATGATGAACTCCTTGCTCTTGTGCTTCAAATGATAGTCTCCCCAACACTCAACTCTCTCTCATAGGATTTCGATTTGGTGGAAAGAAGATTTGAGTGGAAAGCAACTTGGGGAAGGCTAGAGATTAAGATTCATATGGTTGGAATGGAATATCTTGACCTCAACACAAGTGTAGGTGGTTCTCTCTCAAAAAATGTGTATTGGAAGTGTAGGTATGTTCTGATGGCTCTCTCCATGAATGAAGAGTGTATGGAGGGGTATATATAGCCTCCAGACAGAATCTAACCGTTACACACAATTTGCCAAACTCGGTGGGACCGAATGGTTAAACTTGGTCGGACCGATTCAGCAAACCTAGTGACCGTTAGGATTTTCGGTGGGACTGAGATGCAACTTGGTAGGACCGATATGGTTAGGGTTAGGGCATAACGTAATCTCGATGTGACAGATTACACAAACTCGATGGGACCGATTTTGGTAATAAGCTAACCAGAGAGTTGGTCAGGTAAACTCGGTGGGACCGATTCGCTCATCTCGGTAAGACTGAAATGTTACAAAAGGGAAACAGAGAGTTTACATTGCAATCTCGGTGGGACCGATCGCTCATCTCGGTAAGACCGAAACGTTACGAAGGGAAACAGAGAGATTACAATCCCATCTCGGTGAGACCGAGATCCCTATCGGTGAAACCGAATTGCTAGGCCTTGTGGCAGTGGCTATGACATTTGAAACTCGGTGGCGCCGGATAGATAGAATCGGTGGGGCCGACTTTGACTTTTGGTTTAGGTCAAATGTGGATGTGGGAAGGTAGTTGAGAGTTTTGGAGCATATCACTAAGCACTTTGAGCAAGCAAGCCATTAAGCAACACCTCATCCCTCCTTGATAGTATTGGCTTTTCCTATAGACTCAATGTGATCTTGGATCACTAAAATATAAAATGTAGAGTCCTGATTTTGAAGCTTGAGCCAAACTTTTTGTCCTTAGAATTTTGAGGGATCCACTTTCCTCATGCATGCCATGCCATTCATTGAGCTTTTCCTGAAATATTAATCTTGGAATAATGTTAGCTCAATGAGCTATATGTTGTTAGGAATTACCAAAACCACCCAGGGATAGTTGCACTTTCAATAAGTATTTCCCTCAGTTTTTGAGAACCAAGGTATCAATCCAGTAGGAGGCCACGCATGTGTCCCTCGCACCTACACGAACAAATAAACTACTCGCAACCAACGTGATAAAGGGGTTGTCAATCCCTTCACGGTCACCTATGAGAGTGTGATCTAATAGATATGATAAGATAATATTTTTGGTATTTTTATGGTAAAGAGGAATAAAGATGCAAGTAAAATAAATGGCAAAGGAAATAACTAAGTATTGGAAGAATAATATGATGGAAAATAGACCCGGGGGGCATAGGTTTCACTAGAGGCTTCTCTCGAGAGCATAAGTATTACAGTGGGTGAACAAATTACTGTTGAGCAATTGACAGAATTGAGCATCGTTATGAGAATATCTAGGTATGATCATGTATATATGCATCACGTCTAAGACAAGTAGACCGACTCCTGCCTGGATCTACTACTATTACTCCACACATCGACCGCTATCCAGCATGCATCTAGAGTATTAAGTTCAAGAGAACAGAGTAACGCTTTAAGCAAGATGACATGATGTAGAGGGATAAACTCATGCAATATGATATAAACCCCATCTTGTTATCCTCGATGGCAACAATACAATATGTGCCTTGCTGCCCTGACTGTCATTAGTAAAGGACACCACAAGATTGGACCCAAAGCTAAGCACTTCTCCCATTGCAAGAAAGATCAATCTAGTATGCCAAACCAAACTGATAATTCGAAGAGACTTGCAAAGATAACCAATCATACATAAAAGAATTCAGAGAAGATTCAAATATTGTTCATAGATAAACTTGATCATAAACCCACAATTCATCGGTCTCAACAGAAACACCATAAAAGAAGATTACATTGAATAGATCTCCACAAGAGAGGGGGAGAAATTTGTATTGAGATCCAAAAAGAGAGAAGAAGCCATCTAGCTAATAACTATGGACCCGTAGGTCTGAAGTAAACTACTCACACTTCATCGGAGGGGCTATGGTGTTGATGTAGAAGCCGGCGAAAGGTGCGCGGTATTAGAGAGGCTAGCAATGGTGGAAGGGTAAGGGTGCGTATAATCCATGGACTCAACATTAGTCATAAAGAACTCACATACTTATTGCAAAAATCTATTAGTTATCGAAGCAAAGTACTACGTGCATGCTCCTAGGGGGATAGATTGGTAGGAAAAGACCATCGCTCGTCCCCGGCCGCCACTCTTAAGGAGGACAATCAATAAATACATCATGCTCCGACTTCTTAACATAACGGTTCACCATACGTCCATGCTATGGGGATCACAAACTTCAACACAAGCATTTCTCAAATTCACAACTACTCAACTACCACGACTCTAATATCACCATCTTCATATCTCAAAACAATTATCAAGTTTCAAACTTCTCATAGTATTCAACACACTCATAAGAAAAATTTTATTATTAATCTTGAATGCCTAAAATAATTAAAGCAAATTACCATGCTGTTTTTAGGACTCTCAAAATAATCTAAGTGAAGGACAAAAGTTTCTATAAAACAAATCCACCATCGTGCTCTAAAGGATATAAGTGAAGGACTAGAGCAAAAACTATATAACTCAAAAGATATAAGTGAAGCACATAGAGTATTCTGACAATTTCCGAATCATGAGTGCCTCTCTCAAAAAGGTGTGTGCAGCAAGGATTATTTTGGAAAACTAAAAAATAAAGACTCAAATAATACAAGACGCTCCAACCAAAACACATATCATGTGGTAAATAAAAATATAGCTCCAAGTAAAGTTACCGATAGAAGTAGAAGAAAGAGGGGATGCCTTCCGGGGCATCCCCATGCTTTGGCTTTTAGGTGTCCTTAGATTATATTGGGGTGCCATGGGCATCCCCAAGATTAGTCTCTTGCCACTCCTTGTTCCATAATCCATCAAATCTTTTACCCAAAACTTGAAAACTTCACAACACAAAACTTAAAGTAGAAAATATCGTGAGCTCCGTTAGCGAAAGAAAACAAAACACCACTTCAAGATACTGTAATGAACTCATTATTTATTTATATTTGTGTTAAACCTACTGTATTCCAACTTATCTATGGTTTATAAACTATTTTACTAGCCATAGATTTATCAAAATAAGCAAACAACACACGGAAAACAGAATCTGTCAAAAACAGAACAGTCTGTAGTAATCTTCAGCTAACGCAAGTTCTGGAACCCCAAAAATTATAAAATAAATTTCTGGACGTGAGTAATTTATCTATTAATCATCTTCAAAAATAATTAACTAAATATCACTTTCCAAATAAAAATGGCAGCAGTTCTCGTGAGTGCTAAAGTTTCTGTTTTTTACAGCAAGATTAAAAAGACTTTCCCCAAGTCTTCCCAACGGTTCTACTTGGCACAAACACTAATTAAACACAAAAAACACAACCGAAACAGAGGCTAGATAAATTATTTATTTATTACTAAAAAGGAGCAAAAAGCAAGTAATAAAAATAAAATTGTGTTGCCTCCCAACAAGCGCTATCGTTTAACGCCCCTAGCTAGGCATGAAATCAAGGATAGATTCATAAGGTAATTTAATTTTCTTTCTAGGGAATTGTTCCATGCCTTTGCTTAACGGAAATTGGAATCTAATATTCCCTTCCTTCATATCAATAATTGCAGCAATCGTTCTAAGGAAACGTCTACCAAGAATAATATGACATGAAGGATTGCAATCTATGTCAAGAACAATAAAATCCAAGGGCACATAATTCCTATTTGCAACAATAAGAACATCATTAATTCTTCCCATAGGTTTCTTAATAGTGGAATCCGCAAGGTGTAAGTTTAAAGAGCAATCAACAAAATCACGGAAACCTAGCAAATCACAGAAAGTCTTTGGAATCAAGGAAACACTAGCACCCAAATCACACAAAGCATAGCATTCATGATCTTTAATCTTAATTTTAATAGTAGGTTCCCACTCATCATAAAGTTTTCTAGGGATAGAAACTTCCAACTCAAGTTTTTCTTCATAAGATTGCATCAAAGCATCAACGATATGTTTGGTAAAGGCTTTATTTTGACTATAAGCATGAGGAGAATTTAGCACATATTGCAACAAGGAAATACAATCTATCAAAGAGAAATTATAATAATTAAATTCCTTGAAATCCAAAATAGTGGGTTCATTAATATTTAAAGTTTTGCTTCTTCAATCCCACTTTTAACAATTTTAGCATCAAGGTCTAAAGAATCCAAATTTTTGGAACGTATTCTTGGTATAGGTGGATCATATTCAGTCCCATCATTATCAAGATTCATATTGCAAAACAAAGATTTAATAGGGGACACATCAATAACTTTTAGATCTTCATCTTTATTGTCATGGAAACTAGAAGAACACGCTTTTATAGAGCAATCTTTCTTAGCACGCATCCTAGCGGTTCTTTCTTTGCACTCATCGATGGAAATTCTCATGGCTTTGAGAGACTCATTGATATCATGCTTAGGAGGAATAGATCTAAGTTTCAAAGAATCAACATCAAGAGAAATTCTATCAATGTTCCTAGCCAACTCATCAGTCTTACGCATTTTTTCTTCAATCAAAGCATTGAAATTCCTTTGCGAGGTAATAAATTCTTTAATATTAGATTCAAAATCAGAGGGTATCTTATTAAAATTTCCATAAGAATTGTTGTAGGAATCACCATAATTATTAGATTAATTACTAGGATACGGCCTAGGATTAAAGTTTCCTCTATACGCATTGTTACCAAAATTATTCCTACCAACAAAATTCACATCCAAAGATTCATTATTATTCTTAATCAAAGTGGAAAAAGGCATATCATTATGATCAAAAGAAACACTTTTATTAGCAAATAATTTCATAAGTTCATCCATCTTACCACTCAAAACATTAATTTCTTCTATCGCATGCACTTTCTTATTAGTATATCTTTCAGTGTGCCATTGAGAATAATTAACCATAATATTATCTAGGAGTTTAGTAGCTTCTCCTAAAGTGATTTTGAAAGTGCGTTATATCGAATAGAGGGGGGGGGTGAATAGGCGATTTTTATGAAAGTCTTCAAAACATGGAAGTTATGAAGACAAACAGTAGAAATAAACCTATTACCCTGCAGCGGAAGGTAGACTACACTAGGCAAGCCATAGTCAAGTATTCAATAGAGTGAAAGCACAATGACAAATAGCTGCAATGTAGTAAGGATCAGGTAGGAAGATAATATGAAGCCAAACAGAACAAGCAGTCACTCTGTGAAGATAAAAGACAGTGCAATTATACAATGACTTCACAAAGAGTAATAGTACGTTAGGAGAAGGGAAGGATGAAACCAGTGACTCGTTGAAGACAATGATGTGTTGGACCAGTTCCGGTTGCTGTGACAACTGTATGTCTGGTTAGGGCGGCTAGGTATTTAAACCTGAGGACACACAGTCCCGGACACACAGCTCAGGACACCAGTCCTCACCGTATTCCCCTTGAGCTAAGGTCACACAGACCTCGCCCAATCACTCTGGTAAGTCTTCAAGGTAGACTCCCAAACCTTCATAGACTTCGTTCACCCGCAATCCACAATGTCTCTTGGATGCTCATAACGCGACGCCTAACCGGCTGGAGGATGCATAGTCCTCAAGTGTAATAAGTCTTCAGATCACACAGACAAGAAGACTTAAGTGCTGCCTAATTCTCTTTGGCTCTGGGTGGTTAGGGCTTTATCCTCGCAAGGAATTCTCTCTCAAAGTCTTCAA
Source organism: Triticum monococcum (assembly GCA_034509565.1). NCBI lineage: Eukaryota > Viridiplantae > Streptophyta > Magnoliopsida > Poales > Poaceae > Triticum > Triticum monococcum. Next base: position 85,025,514 of record CM067845.1, on the reverse strand, counting down.
GGTGGGTTGCTCTCAAACGACAAAAGCCGTACTCTGAATCTGAGCAGCCAACCGTTTATGGTTGTAGGGGGTGGACTATATATAGCCACTAGGCAACCCGACATGATTTGTCCGAAATGACCCTGGGTCACTAAGGAACTGACACATGTTCCAACGGTCAGATTTCAAACTCACACGGCAACTTTACTTGGGCTACAAGCAAAGCTGACTTGTCCGACTCTGGACAAGATTCGCTCTCATAGTCTTCACTCAAAGACATAGGTTTTGTTTAAGCATCACTTCAGTCATTCTGACTGGTTCTCTTGGACCCCACTTATCAGTACAGTGGTTCCTATGACTCAACACAGAAGAGAAAGAAATACAGAAGATCTAAGTCTTCGAGCTCCATAGGCTTCATGTGGTGTCTTCTCTTGTCATAGACTTCAATGTGAATATCTTCATATACCACCTTTGACTTCCATGTCTTCATCATTTTTAGGGGTCATCTCTGGTAGGAAAACCGAATCAATGAGGGACTTCTACCTGTGTTATCCTACAATTCTCACAAACACATTAGTCCCTCAACTAGGTTTGTCGTCAATACTCCAAAACCAACTAGGGGTGGCACTAGATGCACTTACAATCTCCCCCTTTTTGGTGATTGATGACAAACTAGTTGAAGTTTTCAACGGGGAATATAGTCTGTGAAATTGTAAAGGATAAGGAATTATCTTCATAAGTTGCAAGGGCTCCCCCTGAAGATGTGCATATAAGTAATTTGCTTTTGGAATGCAAATGCACATGGCAGGTTGTACTTGTGGAGATCCACTTCAACTTATGATGACAATCCACTATGCATGAGAAAGTATGTGAAGATAATGACATGCATAATGGAAAATGGACGTCTGCAGAATGATCTAAGTGCAGAATTTATCGTCGCACATGCGGAATTTATCATCGCAACACAAGGTGGCAAATAAGTAGCAGACGACCATCGAGTTTAAGTGTTACAACTCAAAGAACCAAATGTAGCAAAACGAGAGTTGTAAACACGAAGCAAAATATAAAGCGCCCGCCCTTATGGACCCGCTTGAAGACCATCAAACTCATATGCTTCTCCCCCTTTTGTCAGTAAGGACCAAAAAGGTTTGAAGACATAGAGCATCTACTCGTTCCCACGAAGAGTAGGTGAAGGAGCAGGGTCGTTGGTGGTGTTTGGCGGTGCAGAAGAGCTTGGAGCAGAGTTGAAGCATGCTGAAGGAGGTGGTGGTGAAGTAGCATCGTCTTCATCCTCGATTACTCTGGCATTCACAGTTGCAGCAGAGGAAGAGAACTCAGAGTCTTCAAGGGATGAATTGCTCAGTGAAGCCATCCTCTTGAAGATCATCTTCAGAACACATCAGCGTCAGCCCTTTCCATGTGCGTCGAGAGGTTTCATGAGCAACAAAGGCATTCTTGGTGGCAAGATTGCGAATGCGATTAACATTCACCAAGAGGCTTTGCATTTGACGCTTCAACCAGTCATGATGCCTGTCCTGCTTTTGATGAAGAGCCACCAGAAGCTCTCGATCATTGAGAACACGAGTGCGCTTCTTGGGTCGTTGGGCAATGGTGCTATCAGTGGCTTCAGTGAGAGCAGGATGCGGTGCATGTGTAGTGCCAGCCAAAGGATACACACGAGTTACTGCTTCGATGCCTTCAGTGTTCTGAGAAAAACTTTGATGCTCTGCATTCTAAAGACTTAGAGGTTCCTTGGCAGGCTCAGGATAGATGGCTTTAATAGACATATCCACATCAGGCATGAAGATCCGATGATTGCGGGGAGAGGGCTGATATGAGATAGCGGAGTGAAGTTTGATCAGCCGCATCACGCAAGCGGCGTAGAACTTCAAACTAAACAGATCAGAGCCAGATGCAGCAAGTTGGTGAATGAAGAAATCCTGTGTATTGAAGCATTTGCCATGAAGAATATAGAAGACCAAAGTCTTCATTGCACCTTCCAGCTTGGCATGTGGAGAGTGCCCTTTGATGGGCCAGAGAGTTTACCTTATGATATGATAGATAGTCCTTGGCAGATACTCTAGGTCTTCAACGAAGAACTCTGTGGGATATGCAGCATCTTGGGGCAATGGCTTCATCATACTGAGCATCTAACTCATATTAGGTTCAGTCTTCTGAAAGATGCTCTCAATAGCTTCACTATGAAGCTGATAGCCATGCTCATAGAGATCGCCAGGAGTGGGAAAACTAGTGAGCTCAATGATGTCAAAGGCTTTGGCTTCGTGATGAACGTTTCCTGTCATCCACTCCAAGACCCAAGTCTTCGGATCTCTGCTATACCCGCAGATGTGAAGTGTGGCATAGAATTGGAGCAGCAACTCTTCATTCCAATGCTCTTGGTCAGTGACAAACGGTAGCAGTCCAACCTCTTTGAAGCAATCCAGAGCTTCTCCCAAACAAGGCAGACCAGCCATTGCTTCAATGTCAAGGCGCTTGTGTGGGAAGATGCAACCTTGGTTGTAAAGAACGCATGAGTAATAGCTTCGCTGCGGATAACTCCAGAACCGATCAGATGATATTCTTTCCCTTGAGTAGGTGTTCCTGGAGTTATTGAAGGATGTGTTGTCTTCTCTGAAGCCATTGATATTGAAGGAGCCAGGTGCTGATGCAGGACCTGGGAACCTGGGCAATCTTGGGATTGGCTTCTGTATCTGAGGCCTGTGCTCAACATGATAGTCAAAATGGGGACCGGCAGCAGACGCAGGAACAGAAGCAGCGGGATCAGTGGCTTCTGGTGCTTTTGTTGGTGAGGGCTCCACATAAGCTTCAGCCATGACAGCGTCAGTGGCTTTAGTGGTGTTGGTGGTGGCAGCCTCAAGATTTTCAACCTCCACTTGACGAGCTGGAGGGTCAGTCACAATCACGTTCTCCTTGAGAACCGCTTCTTGGTGGGACAGGGGAGTGGCAACTTGTGGGACTTCTTCTTCAGCAGCTGATGCAGCCGGATTGTCTTCAGCAGAGACTTGAGGCCATGGAACTTTGCGAAGCCTGCGCAATGCGGGTGACGCCTATGGAGTTGCTGTTGGCTGGGCCTCAAAGTCTTCTTCCTCTTGTGGGTGATCCGCCCATGAAGCATCCTGTGCAATTGGTGTTAGTGGACGACCAATGCTGATGAGTTCATTGTGCGTGAGCACAGGCGATGATACCTATTGGTGCTCTAGCTGAGGAAGGGCTGCATCATCTTCAACATGGTCATGGTGACCAATGTCTTCAGCAGCGATGGGATCAGCTGCTGGAAAGTCTTCAGCTTCATGAGCCTCTGTGAAAGCAGGCTCATGGACAGTCAGTTGACATTCTTGTGGATCGGCGTCGGGGTGAACCATGGAAATGGGTTCAACAATGAAGGGCTCTGTGGGAGCAGCCCGTTCCTTCTTGGTCTTTCTTTTCTTCTTGGCGGGGGCAGTAGCAGAGGCTTCAGGATGTTTTCTCTTCCTTGCTTCAGCCTTAGCAGTCCTGGTCTTCTTCAGTTCTGAAGCGGTTGACCTGGCCTTTGGCTTCGGGCCAGTCATGCTAGTTGGGAAGACAAGGGGATCTGCTTCCTGCCTTGGTGCTTCGGGTTCAGCCATAGCGGGCTTCTTCGTCTTCTTGGCAGCCATCCTGGGGTCGATGCCAGGACGCCCAAGGGCCTTGCGCTTCTCAGCCTCATTGTAGGCTTGCACACACCTATCAGCCAAGACCTTCATGCGCTCACGAGAATCCTGAGCTTCTACATGTTTCTTTAGAAAGGCTTCCTTGAGCTCGTGCAGCATAATCTTGAAGTTCTTCACGTCTTGCACGCTGAGCTTGGCCATATGCTTCTTGAACTGAGATTTCTCAAAGTCAATCTTCTGCTTCAGTTCAACAACGCACTGGGCGATGGCTAACTCTGAAGCAATGGCGCCATGGAAGGCGGCACTGAGGCCAATGGGTAGATGCAGATCGTCGAAGCTGATGTTTGGTGTGTCAAGCCATTCATCAATGAAGTTGTGGATGATTGTTACATCAAAGAGAGGCAGATCATTGAAGATTTCTGCTTCTTCTTTGCTTTTGATGAGTTGCTCAAGAGCGTCATCTGCAAGATCTTCATCACTTGACAGATCAATGTCATCATTGCACAGAATGGCAGCAGCAGTTAGCTCTTGGCCGGTGTGTGGCAGAGGCATCTTGACCTTTTGGGGCTTGGAGATGCGTGACAAATCTTCAGACTGCACACTGTCTTCAGGAGGTGCAGTTGCCAGTGGCTTCGCTCGTGAGATTTTTGGTGAAGGGGCAGGCTTTGAGGCTTTAGGCTTCTTCAACTTCTTTGGCTTCGGCGCTGCAGGCGCTTCATCTGATTCAGCGTCAGCTGCAGGCTCATTCACGGCTGTCCCTTGAACCAAGATATGGGTGATGAGACCTTCAAGGTTGTAGGAAGGACCGATGACATTGGGTTCTGCATCTCGTGTGCCATCAGCCCTTGGAGCAGAGGGACCAGGGTTGAAGTCTAATCCCAAAGACTTCTTGTTCTGCTTCGCTGAGTTCTTGGCAAACTGGAAGTTGCACTTGAACAGATTGTCGTCACGACACCATAGTAGTGATGATGGGTGTGCATCAGCAGGCTGTGGCCCACGGACCATGCAGGGATAGAAGCCTTGTTCAATGGCGTCTTCTCTGGACCTGGGTTGAGGATTCTTGTATAGGATGTCTCCCCATGGTCTCTAGATGGCATTTTTCTCAGCATATTCCTGGGTCACAAACCGGTATCTGAACCATTGTTCTGCCCAATATCTTCGAATCCATTGGATTCGGGTCTTGCGCTGATTATAATCCTCTTCAGGATCTGTCTTGTAAAGCTCTGAGAGGTCATCAGGCAAATCTCTTGATGTTCCCCCACGATGCTGTCTGCCACCCTTCCTTGCTGATTTCTCTGCAGCCATGAACTTCAAACTGAATGGCTTCAACATGTTCAAAGGCTTCAAAGGTTTTTGCTTGCTGGATAAACAGGAACTGGCTTTGGGAGAATTTATATGATGCTGTAAGAATTCTGCAAATGAATGCAGACTATGAGAACCAAGGGATTCTCCCACAGACATGTACCTGTGACAGCATTAAGGTGCGAGGGAAGGGGAAGAGGTCATATGCATTCTCACACAATTTTGAAGATAAATCAGTTTAGAAGACATTGACCTCATCATGCGAAGACATTCACTCATAGATAAGGAGTTGGTTCCAGATTTGTACGAATCCAGAGATCAGTACAAGTGAGGAATCTAACTACTTTGTGAAGCACAAGTGAATATACTAGGCATGTTATGAGATGCAGTATGAAAGAGATCCAACTTGTGTGAATAGAAACTGCTTGTGGTAGAAAGTGACAAAGCCATAGGATCAAAGGGGCCGTAAAAAGGAAGTTTTATTTACCACACTAAGAACTGCCAGACGGAGTGGGAGAGGAGGCCAAGCAGTTTGATCTTCCGTGCCCTAACTTGGCGACGAAGGACACCTACGGCAACGGCGGAGAGCATGATGTCCGCGGTCGGCTTGAAGACTACGTCGGAGAGGTTGCGGCAGCAAAGCGCTTCGTCGCCGGCGTCGTCAAAGGCTAGCGGTGGCGCTAGGGTTCGTGCGAGAGTGGAAGAAGAGATAATGACCGCTGTGATGTGTGTATTTATAGGTACAGGGGCGGCACTGCATTATTACACAGGTGCCCCTAGCGATTCGCATCTGAGGAACATGTGGCCTTCATGCAGCATATTGCGGTTTGTTCCACGTCCCACGCACGCCTGGATTGTCGGGTGGTCGTTCCTACTTCTCTGGGTTTCATGTGGAGGAATGAGCATTGAAAGCGGACTTAAGTTTTGTCTTTGTATCTTCTGCTGACAAGGACGCAGAGAAGACATTCGACAGTTTCAATAGAATGCATATGATTTGGAGAGATAGAGTTTGAGATAGAAAGCATAGAGAGGTTAGGGTCCGATCACATTCACTTAGTTCAAAAGATTCAACAAGAAGACATAGCTATAAGTGAATGCTGTAGAGGACAGAACACTAGTATATATATATATATAATCAACATAGTGAAGATAATCATGAAGACATGTTGAGATTGAAGCCAAACCAAATGTGAAGACATAGCAAATGTAACGCCATGAGTGAAACACTTCAAACAGAACATTTGGTGGTGGCGTTACCCACCGTATAGGAAGTATTAGACCCAGACACGGCGCACAATTATTGTGGCGCTCCGAAGTCAAATTCCACATTAATGTATTCACACTTAGAATGTATGTCTTCATTGATTGAAGATATAATTTACTTCGTGTGTTGCACATCTAAGTCATCAATACGCATAAGTGTTAGGATGTGTGCCTGATCACAGGACATTTGAGGATTCCAAGATATTTAGCTCACACCGTAACTTGCAAAATCTCTTCTCATCCAAGGGCTTAGTGAAGATATCTGCCAATTGCTCTTCAGTGTTGACGTGTATGATGTCAATATCTTCCTTCACAACATGATCTCTGAGAAAGTGATGACGAATTTCAATTTGCTTTGTCTTCAAGTGCTAAACTGGGTTGTTGGCAATCTTGATGGCGCTTTCGTTCTCGCAGTAGAGTGGCACTTGCTTCAGATGAATGCCATAGTCCTTGAGTGTTTGCTTCATCCACAGAAGCTGAGCACAGCAAGATCCAGCAGCAATGTATTCAGATTCAGCAGTGGAGAGAGATACACAGTTCTGCTTCTTTAAGGACCAACATACAAGTGATCGTCCCAGAAAGTGACATGTGCCTGATGTAGACTTGCGATCAACTTTGTCACCAGCATAATCAGCATCCGAGAATCCAACCAGATCAAACTCTGAGCCCTTTGGATACCATAATCCTAGAGTTGGGGTGTGAGCCAAATATCAAAGAATTCGCTTCACAGCTAAGTGATGCGACTCCTTTGGTGCCGCTTGAAATCGAGCACGCATGCAAACACTAAGCATACTATCTGGCCTAGATGCACATAGATAAAGCAAAGAACCAATCATGGAGCGGTATACCTTTTGATCGAACTCTTTACCATTGTCGTCAGGACCCAAATGATGCTTGGCTGGCATTGGCGTCGAGAAGCCTTTGCAGTCTTGCATACCGAACTTCTTTTGGCAATCTTTGAGATACTTCTCTTGAGATATGAAGATGCCATTGCATTGCTATCGTATTTGAAGACCGAGGAAGAACTTCAGCTCTCCCATCATGGACATCTGATATTTCTCTTGCATCATATATCCAAACTCTTCACCGTACTTCTGATTGGTGCAGCCGAAGATAATGTCATCCACATATATTTGGCACACAAACAGTTCACCATCATATGTCTTCGTGAAGAGAGTGGGGTCGAGGGAACTAGGTATGAAGCCTTTGCTCTTCAGGAAGTATTTGAGTGTGTCATACCAGGCCCGAGGGGCTTGTTTGAGGCCATACAGTGCCTTGTTGAGCTTGTATACCATGTCAGGATGTTTTGGATCTTCAAAGCCAGGTGGTTGTGCAACATACACTTCTTCTTCAATATTGCCATTGAGGAAGGCGCTCTTCACATCCATTTGATATAGAAGTATGTTGTGATGATTTGCATAGGCCAGCAGTATGCATATGTCTTCAAGTCTAGCCACAGGAGCAAATGTTTCATCAAAGTCAATGCCTTCCACTTGAGTATATCCTTGAGCAACAAGACGAGCTTTGTTTCTGACAACTTGACCATGCTCATCTTGTTTGTTGCGGTATATCCATTTTGTGCCTATTATGTTGTGCTTCCGAGGATCGGGACGCTTAACCAGTTCCCATACATTATTCAGCTCAAACTGTTGAAGCTCTTCTTGCATAGCTTGAATCCATTCAGGTTCCATGAAGGCTTCTTCAACTTTCTTGGGTTCTATTATTGAGACGAATGCGAAGTGCCCACAGAAATTTGCTAGCTGAGTTGCCCTTGAACGAGTGAGTGGACTGGGTGCATTGATGCTATCAATTATTCTTTCAATTTGCACTTCATTGGCAACATGAGGATGTACAGGGCGAAGATTTTGCTCTTGCTGATCATTGTCGTTGTTAGAGGGAATGTCTTCAGGCTGAGCATTGTCTTCAGGTTGATCAGGTGCTGAGATGATAAGTTCTTCTTCAGGATGAGCTTCAGAAGGTATAATTTCTCCAGTTCCCATTAGCTTGATTGATTCACTGGATGGAACTTCATCTAGCACATTTGGCAGGTGCTCTCTTTGGGAACCATTGGTCTCATCGAACCGCACATCCACTGTTTCAACCACTTTATAATGAAAGAGATTGAAGACTCTATAGGAGTGCGAATCCATTCCATATCCAAGCATAAAACCCTCATGTGCTTTTGGTGCAAACTTTGAGGTGTGATGTGGGTCCTTGATCCAGCACCTGGCGCCAAATACTCTGAAGTAACTGACATTTGGCTTCTTGCCAGTAAGGAGCTCATAAGATGTCTTGTTCAGAAGCTTGTGAAGATAAACACAATTGATTGTATGGCATGCAGGATCAATGGCTTCAGGCCGGAATTTTCTTGGAGTCTTGTATTCATCTAGCATCGTTCTGGCCATCTCAATGAGTGTTCTGTTCTTGCGTTCGACGACGCCATTCTGCTGTGGTGTGTACGGGGCTGAGAATTCATGTGTGATACCCAAGGTATCAAGATATGTATCAAGGCCAGTGTTCTTGAATTCAGTGCCATTGTCACTTCTGATGTGCTTTATCTTGGCGCCATAGTTGTTCATTGCTCGATTGGCAAAGCGTCTGAAGACATCCTGCACTTCAGTCTTGTAGAGGATTATGTGCACCCAAGTATATCTAGAATAATCATCAACAATGACAAAGCCATAGAGGCAAGCAGTAGTACTAAGAGTTGAGTAATGAGTGGGACCGAATAGATCCTTGTGGAGCAGTTCGAAGGGTCGAGTAGTAGTCATGATTGTCTTCAAGGGATGTTTGGCCCTCGTCATCTTTACTGCTTCACAGGCACCGCATAAGTGATCTTTCTTGAACTTGACGCCCTCGATGCCTATGACATGCTTCTTCTTTGCAAGGGTGTGGAGGTTCCTCATGCCAGCATGCCCAAGCCTCCGATGCCAGAGCGAGCATTCTAAAGCTTTTGCTAAAAGACATACGGCAAGCTGTGGTCCCGCTGAGAAATCTACCACGTACAAATCATCTTTCAAATATCCTTCAAACACTAGAGACTTGTCAGATTCCATTAGAACAAGGCAGCGATATTTTCCAAATATTATGATAATGTTCAAATCGCAAAGCATTGAGACAGACATTAAGTTGAAGCCAAGGGATTCAACAAGCATGACTTTATCCATGTGTTGATCCTTTGAGATTGCAACTCTACCTAGACCCAATACCTTACTTTTACCAGTGTCAGCAAATGTGATGTGGCTCTTGTCGGATGGGCGTAAGGTTGAGTCCATTAGAAGGCTTCTTTTGCCAGTCATGTGATTTGTACACCCACTATCAATAATCCATTCTGAAGATGCTGGTGTCGTACCCTACAGTGCAGTTAGGGGGATCGGCTTCACGAAGAGAATTGTGAAGCAAAAACATTTGACGAACCAGTGGGTTACGAAAGCTTAGATCCAGATTAGGACTAATAGGGAGAGTAGCATGCGATTCAGGAACGAAGTACATAGTAATGCCATTCGGGCATTTGATCTTCTGCCCTACAAGATGTTTAAGGTCCCCAGCAATAGCGTCAGATGATTTTGGTTTTTCTGCTGGAGACCTTTCCCTGCAAAAGAGAGTTAAGCTTTCTTAGCCACCCACATCTTCAAGGGTGGCTTAGAAGAAATAAGTCTAAGTGCAGCGTCTGAGAACTTTGGCTTTGAAGCCCTAGCAAAAAGTCTTGCAGGCGGACAATAGTACTCAGAAGAATAAGCAGAATAGTTCTTGGTCTTATGAACATGGTGGTTCGATGAACAGCGCTCATATTCATAGGCCTGAGTATGGTTTCCCTGCAAAACATTTGTGTTAGTGCGACTCAGGTGAGTCCTCTGTCTGTATGAAGCCTTTGGGCCATATGAAGCCTGTGGTCTGGGGTTAGTCTTTTTCATCTGTGGTGTCATGACGACATTCACAGGAAGATTTTGCAAACACCTTTTGGGCACCCAGATCTTCTTCATAGGCGGTCCATTCCTGCAGTTAGTACCAATGTACCTGGCAAACACTTCACCATTCTGATTCTTAAACAGTTTATAGTTTGCATCAAAGGATTCATCAATGATAATGGGGTTAGCACAAGTGAAGCCAGATAGATTGGATGGATTAGCTGAAGGTTCCTTTGCAGCAACCCATGTGGTTTTGGGGTACTGCTCAGGTTTCCAGTAAGAGCCATCAGCATTCATTTTCCTTACAAACCCAACACCCTCTTTCCTCGGGTTTCGGTTCAGAATCTGCTTTTGGAGGACATCACATAGTGTCGGATGCCCTTTAAGACTTTTGAACATCCCTGTTTCAAGCAATGTCTTCAACCTAGCATTCTCATCAGCAATAGCAGTGGTATCCTCGGCAGAGGGGTTAGTTACCACATCAACAGTTGAAGATATTGCAACAGTAGCAGCAGTAGAACATTCAGCAACAGAAGTAGCATTATCACGCTCAATGCATTTAAGACTTGGTGGTTCAAATCCTTCCTGAGCGGAACTGATCTGTTCGGCGCGAAGTGACTCGTTTTCTTTTTGAAGATCTTCATGAGCCGCTCTCAATTTCTCAAGATCTTGCTTCCTTTGAAGATAATCATAGGAAAGCTTTTCATGAGTTGTTGAGAGCGTTTCATGACGACTTTCAAGTTCCTCATACTTAACGTGAAGATTTTTTATGTCTTCAATTAAGGACTCAGATCGAGTCATTTCAGCGCCCAACAGATCATCGCTTTTGTCTAACAGTTTTTGAATATGTTCCATGGCTTTCTGTTGTTCAGTTGCAATTTTAGCAAGTGTTTTGTAGCTGGGTCTTGAACCACAATCAGAGTCATCGTCACTAGATGTTTGATAGTGAGTAGTGCGTGTGTTTACCTTGGCACCACGTGCCATGAAGTAGTAGGTAGGAGCAGAGTAGTCCTTCTCATTTGCATCGGTGTTGGTGGTGAAGTCATTTTCTTCAGTGTTGAAGATGGACTTGGCAACGTATGATGTAGCCAGACTTGCAACGCCAGAATCGGACTCCTCCTCGGACTCCACCTCCGCCTCCTCAGAAGCAGACTCCTCCTCTGAATCCATTTCCTTGCCAACAAACGCACGTGCCTTGCCAGATGAGCTCTTCTTGTGTGATGAAGAATTTGAGGAAGACTTGGAAGAAGACTTTGAGTATTTCTTCTTCTTCTTGTCGTCAGAGTCATATTCCATGCTCTTCTTCTTATTTCTGTTCTCATTGTCCCACTGCGGACACTCAGAGATGAAGTGGCCAGTTTTCTTGCACTTATGGCATGTTTTCTTCTTGTAGTCATGAGCAGAAGCTTCATCATTCCTTGAGCTTCATCGTGAAGACTTTCTGAAGCCTTTCTTCTTGGTGAATTTTTGGAACTTCTTCACAAGCATAGCAAGTTTCTTTCCAACGTCTTCAGGATCATCAGAACTGCTGTCAGATTCTTCTTCAGATGAGGAGACAGCTTTTGCCTTCAAGGCACGAGTTTGCCCATAGTTTGGACCGTAGATATCTCTTTTCTCGGAAAGCTGAAACTCATGTGTGTTGAGCCTCTCAAGTATGTCAGACGGGTCGAGTGTCTTGAAATCAAGTCGTTCTTGAATCATCAGGGCTAGGGTGTCAAACGAACTGTCAAGTGATCTCAGTAGTGTCTTGACGACTTCATGCTTGGTGACCTCAGTAGCGCCGAGGGCTTGAAGCTCATTTGTGATGTCAGTGAGTCAGTCAAATGTGAGCTGGACATTCTCATTGTCATTTCGCTTGAAGCGGTTGAAGAGGTTGCGAAGGACACAGATTCTCTGATCTCTCTGGGTTGACCTTGGAGAGCCAGTCCCAGACCAGCTTAGATGTTTCCAAAGAACTCACATGGCCATACTGTCCTTTGGTCAGATGACTACAGATGATGTTCTTGGCAGTAGAATCTAGTTGAACGAACTTCTTGACATCAGCAGCAGTGACACCTTCTCCAGCCTTTGGAACGCCGTTCTTGACGACATACCATAGGTCGACGTCAATGGCTTCAAGATGAATGCACATCTTATTCTTCTAGTAGGAATATTCAGTTCCATCGAAGACGGGGCACGCCGCGGAGACTTTAATTATCCCTGCAGTCGACATAGCTAAAACTCCAGCTGGTTAAACCGAATCACACAGAACAAGGGAGCACCTTGCTCTGATACCAATTGAAAGTGCGTTATATCGACTAGAGGGGGGGTGAATAGGCGACTTTTATGAAAGTCTTCAAAACGTGGAAGTTATGAAGACAAATAGTAGAAATAAACCTATTACCCTGCAGCGGAAGGTAGACTACACTAGGAAAGCCATAGTCAAGTATTCAATAGAGTGAAAGCACAATGACAAATAGCTGCAATGTAGTAAGGATCAGGTAGGAAGATAATATGAAGCCAAACAGAACAAGCAGTCACTCTGTGAAGATAAAAGATAGTGCAATTATACAATGACTTCACAAAGAGTAACAGTACGTTAAGAGAAGGGAAGGGTGAAACCAGTGACTCGTTGAAGACAATGATGTGTTGGACCAGTTCCAGTTGCTTTCACAACTGTACGTCTGGTTAGGACGGCTAGGTATTTAAACCTGAGGACACACAGTCCCGGACACCCAGTCCTGAACACGCAGCTCAGGAAACCCAGTCCTCACCGTATTCCCCTTGAGCTAAGGTCACACAGACCTCGCCCAATCACTCTGGTAAGTCTTCAAGGTAGACTCCCAAACCTTCACAGACTTCATTCACCGGCAATGCACAATGTCTCTTGGATGCTCAGAACGCGACGCCTAACCGGCTGGAGGATGCATAGTCCTCAAGTGTAATAAGTCTTCAGATCACACAGACAAGAAGACTTAAGTGATGCCTAATTCTCTTTGGCTCTGGGTGGTTAGGGCTTTATCCTCGCAAGGAATTCTCTCTCAAAGTCTTCGAGGTGGGTTGCTCTCAAACGAGAAAAGCCGTACTCTGAATCTGAGCAGCCAACCATTTATGGTTGTAGGGGGTGGGCTATTTATGGCCACTAGGCAACCCGACCTGATTTGTCCGAAATGACCCTAGGTCACTAAGGAACTGACACGTGTTCCAACGGTCAGATTTCAAACTCACACGAAAACTTTACTTGGGCTACAAGCAAAGCTAACTTGTCCGACTCTGGACAAGATTCGCTCTCATAGTCTTCACTCGAAGACATAGGTTTTGTTTAAGCATCACTTGAGTCATTCTGACTGGTTCTCTTGGACCCCACTTATCAGTACGGTGGTTCCTATGACTCAACACAGAAGAGAAAGAACTACGAAAGATCTAAGTCTTCGAGCTCCATAGGCTTCATGCAGTGTCTTCTCTTGTCATAGACTTCAATGTGAATATCTTCATATACCACCTTTGACTTCAATGTCTTCATACATTTTTAGGGGTCATCTCTGGTAGGAAAACCGAATCAATGACGGACTTCTACCTATGTTATCCTGCAATTCTCACAAACACATTAGTCCCTCAACTAGGTTTGTCGTCAATACTCCAAAACCAACTAGGGTGGCACTAGATGCACTTACAGATTTCCATAAAAGTGCCTCCCGCGGCCGAATCTAAAAGATTTCTAAATTCAATACAGCATAAAATTTTGTATAATCATCCACAAATTCAAACCATGTGTGGAAATTACGTATCATTAATTTCATCCTCTCCCAAGCTTGTGCAACATGTTCATGATTAAGTTGCTTAAAATTCACAATATCATTTCTAAGAGAGATGATCTTAGCAGGAAGAAAATACTTAGAGAGAAAAGCATCTTTGCACTTATTCCACGAATCAATACTATTTTTAGGCAAAGACAAAAACCAAGCTTTAGCACGATCTCTAAGCGAAAAAGGAAATAGCTTCTTTTTCCGCGAAACCCTAAAATAGGCAAAAAGTAGCAATTCTGGGCTGGGCCTCCGGTTAATAGGTTAGTCCCAAAAATAATATAAAAGTGTATAGTAAAGCCCAATAATGTCCAAAACAGGATATAATATAGCATGGAACAATCAAAAATTATATATACATTGGAGACGTATCAGGGTACAGTCCCACCGCCTGGTGGGAGATCACTGTAGCCACTCCCGGTCTCATCTGGTTAACTGTGCATTGGCCCCGAGGGAGGGATGGGTAGTGTGCTGGGAGCCGTCCTCCCTCAGGTCCGACCGGTCAGGCTTCCGCTGACCTCCGGGCTCTCGCTGCCCAGTAGGGCCTGCCGCCTTCAGGACGTACCGATAGGTCGTCGTGGGAACAGGGCTCTGCCAGCCAGCAGGGACGTCAAGGATGGAGTGGCAACAGTGCCACGTACAGGAAGAGATCTCCGCCTGTACGGAGCACTGTGGCCATGCCCGGCCCTGGTTATGGGGGTGATGGGCTATACTGTAGCCTTACCCTGTCTCGTCTTCTTAATGGGAGCGCAGACTCTGAGGGCGCGGTGGGCCGCCTACTAGGAACTGGCCTCTCTAGAGGCTGCTTGCAGGAAGTCGACCCATCTTGGAGCCGCCTTCTTGAGCTCAGCCGCCTTCTGGCAGCAGGCCACTTGGGACAGCCGGCCACCAGAAGGCGGCACTTCTTCTTGATGTCTTGAGGGGCACAGCGAGCCCCGATGTCTTGAAAGGCTCAGGGACTCGGGTTAGGCTACCCGTGGCCCATTACTCTGACAGTAGTCCCCGAAGCTGGTGAGGCGTCGCAGCTATTAAGCCGAGAAGCCTCAGCAGTTTACTTCTCCGAGGGCTCTGGTCTGAATTTTTGTCCGACTCCTAGCGCGCCGCGTGGAAGGAGTCGGCCACGACCAGACGGGTGCGTCCGGGAACTTCGAACGCAATGGCGGGAACCAGGTGGCTTACTAGCGAAGCCCCTAGGCCCGTCGCCCGATGTGGGAATGCCACTTGGCGTTAACTAACCGGGCCAGCCTGCCAGCACACGCGCGCGATGGGACGTGACAGCAGGCTGGGCCCACCACTACCGGGCCTCGGCATGCGACTTCATCCGCCGCGGTCGAGGCGGCCGGTTGAGCTTCTCCGTGGAGTTACCGCGCACGGTAACTCGTGCGAGAAACGAGGGGACGTGGGGTCGTGGGCTGATGTCTACTATACAGCCATCTTCTTGTAGACGTTGTTGGGCCTCCAAGTGCAGAGGTTTGTAGGACAGTAGCAAATTTCCCTCAAGTGGATGACCTAAGGTTTATCAATCCATAGGAGGCGTAGGACGAAGATGGTCTCTCTCAAGCAACCCTGCAACCAAATAACGAAGAGTCCCTTGTGTCCCCAACACACCCAATACAATGGTAAATTGTATAGGTGCACTAGTTCGGCGAAGAAATGGTGATACAAGTGGTATATGGATGATAGATATGAGAATTTGTAATCTTAAATTATAAAAATAGCAAGGTAACTAATGATAAAAGTGAGCGTAAACGGTATTGCAATGTGTTGAAACAAGGCCTAGGGTTCATACTTTCGCTAGTGCAAGTTCCCTCAACAATAATAACATAATTGGATCACATAACTATCACTCAACATGCAACAAAGAGTCACTCCAAAGTCACTAATAGCGGAGAGCAAACGAAGAGATTATGGTAGGGTACGAAACCACCTCAAAGTTATTCTTTCCAATCAATCCGTTGGGCTATTCCTATAAGTTTCACAAACAGCCCTAGAGTTCGTACTAGAATAACACCTTAAGACACAAATCAACCAAAACCCTAATGTCACCTAGATACTCCAATGTCACCTCAAGTATCCGTGGGTATGATTATACGATATGCATCACACAATCTTAGATTCATCTATTCAACCAACACATAGAACCTCAAAGAGTGCCCCAAAGTTCCTACCAGAGAATCATGACGAAAACGTGTGCCAACCACTATGCATAGGTTCATGGGCGGAACCCGCAAGTTGATCACCAAAACATACATCAAGTGAATCACGTGGTATCCCATTGTCACCACAGATACACACGGCAAGACATACATCAAGTGTTCTCAAATCTTTAAAGACTCAATCCGATAAGATAACTTCAAAGGGGAAACTCAATCCATTACAAGAGAGTAGAGGGGGAGAAACATCATAAGATCCAACTATAATAGAAAAGCTCGCGATACATGAATATCGTACCACCTCAAGAACACGAGAGAGAGAGATCAAACACATAGCTACTGGTACATACCCTCAGCCCCGAGGGAGAACTACTCCCTCCTCGTCATGGAGAGCACCGGGATGATGAAGATGGCCACCGGAGAGGGATTGCCCCCTCCGGCAGGGTGCCGGAATGGGTCTAGATTGGCTTTCTGTGGCTACGGAGGCCTCTGCTGGTGGAACTCCCGATCTATTGGGCTCCTCGATAGTTTGAGGGTATATGGAGATATATAGGTGGAAGAAGTAGGTCAGGGGAGCCACGAGGGGCCCACGAGGGTGGATGGTGCACCCTAGGGGGTGGGCGCTCCCCCTGCCTCGTGGCTCCCTCTATCCTTTGCTGACATGCACTCCATGTTTTTCCGGTAGCTTTCCTTCCAAAAATAACTTCTCCAGTTGATTTCATTCCGTTTCGACTATGTTTGATATTCCTTTTCTTTGAAACACTGAAATAGGCAAAAACACAAATTCTAGGTTGGGCCTCTGGTTAATAGGTTAGTCCCAAAAATAATATAAAAGTGGATAATAAAGCCCAATATTGTCCAAAATAGTAGATAATATAGCATGGAGCAATAAAAAATAATAGATACGTTGGGGACGTATCAAGCATCCCCAAGCTTAATTCCTGCTCGTCCTCGAGTAGGTAAATGATAAAAACAGAATTTTTGATGCAGAGTGCTACTTGGCATAATTTCAATATAATTCTTCTTAATTGTGGTATGAATATTCAGATCCATGAGATTCAAGACAAAAGTTCATATTGACATAGAAATAATAATACTTCAAGCATACTAACTAAGCAATTATGTCTCTTCAAAATAACATGGCCAAAGAAGGTTATCCCTACAAAATCATATAGTATGGCTATGCTCCATATTCACCACACAACATATTTAAATCATGCACAACCCCGATGACAAGCCAAGCAATTTTTTCATACTTTTGATGTTCTTAAACTTTTTCAATCTTCACGCAATACATGAGCGTGAGCCATGGACATAGCACTATAGGTGGAATAGAATGGTGGTTGTGGAGAAGACAAAAAGGAGAAGATAGTCTCACATCAACTAGGTGTATCAACGGGCTATGGAGATGCCCATCAATATATATCAATGTGAGTGAGTAGGGATTGCCATGTAACGGATGCACTAGAGCTATAAATTTATGAAAGCTCAAAATAAACTAAGTGGGTGTGCATCCAACTTGCTTGCTCACGAAGACCTGGGGCATTTTGAGGAAGCCCATCATTGGAATATACAAGACAAGTTCTATAATGAAAGATTCCCACTAGTATATGAAAGTGACAACATATGAAACTCTCTATCATGAAGATCATGGTGCTACTTTGAAGCACAAGTGTGGTAAAAGGATAGTAGCATTGCCCCTTCTCTCTTTTTCTCTCATTTTTTTATTTGGGCCTTCTCTTTTTTTATGGCCTCTGTCGGTGTCAAAACCAGCGGATCTCGGGTAGGGGGTCCCGAACTGTGCGTCTAAGGCGGATGGTAACAGGAGGCAGGGGACACGATGTTTTACCCAGGTTCGGGCCCTCTTGATGGAGGTAAAACCCGACGTCCTGCTTGATTTATTCTTGATGATATGGGTATTACAAGAGTTGATCTACCACGAGATCGGAGAGGCTAAACCCTAAAAGCTAGCCTATGGTATGATTGTATGTTGTCCTATGGACTAAAACCCTCTGGTTTATATAGACACCGGAGGGGGCTAGGGTTACACAAGGTCGGTTACAAAGGAGTTGATATCCATATCCGTACTGCCTAGCTTGCCTTCCACGCCAAGTAGAGTCTCATCCGGACACGAGACGATGTCTTCAATCTTGTATCTTCATAGTCCAACAGTCCGGCCAAAGGATAGAGTCCGTCTATACGGAGACCCCCTAATCCCGGACTCCCTCAGTAGCCCCTGAACCAGGCTTCAATGATGATGAGTCCGACGCACTGTGTTGTCTTCGGCATTGCAAGGCTGGTTCCTCCTCCGGATATACCACAGAAGAGTTCAAATAAAAGGATAGTGTCCGACCCTGCAAAATAAGTTCCACATGGCACCGAAGAGAGAATAATACTTCCACAAATCTAATCTGCTGACACGTTTAGGCAACATGACATCATGCCATGGCTCGGCGATTATTTGAACCATTTTTCTTTAACTAGTCCCGCACATAACGCGAGGCAGTTTCTTGACACGTATTGTCAAAGCAGAGATCGTGTTCCCCTTATTACGGGATTCTCATCAATACAGGCATGGGTAACCCAACCGTGCCTAGGACTCCTAGATTTTAAACAAGTCCAAAAAGGCTACGGGAGGATGCTTGATATTTTCCCTCTTTATAAAGGGACAAGGCTTTTACTTTTTTTTCCTCCCGTGCTCAATCGAATCCTTCCCCCGCCTCGAGTTCTAACACCCAAAGCCTAGGTCAGGTGCTTCGGATCTTTAATCATGTCCGGATCCATCCTCCAGGGCCGGTGGATGCCCTCCTCCGTCACGGAAGAGGATATCAAGAAGTTGAGGGAGGCAAGATACCTCACCGCCGAAGTCTCACATCGGCTGCCCACCCGAGGGCAGGTCGTCCCTACTCCTGAACCCAACGAAGACGTTGTGTTTATCTCCCACTTCCTCCGAGGACTAGGCCTCACTCTGTTTCCCTTCGTAAGGGGTTTGATGTTCTATTACATGCTTGATATCCATGATCTAGCCCCGGGTTCCTTTCTCCACATCTCGGCATTTATTGTCGTATGTGAGGCCTTCCTCCGCATTACCCCTCACTTCGGCCTGTGGCTCAAGACCTTTGATGTGAAGCCGAAGATGATCGAAGGGCAGTATGTAGCATGTGGAGGCGCATTAATAAACAAGATTGCAGGAGCTTCGTGGCCCAAAGGGTCCTTTCTAGAGGTGTCCGGATTATGGCAATGGGAGTGGTTCTACATCACCGCTCCCAGAAGTGCCAAGTGGGTGGCTCCCCCCCCCCCCCCCCCCGCCTTCTGCTCAGGCCCTCCACCACAGCTGATGTCATGGATCAGCAGGGGGCTGAGCTAGGGTCTAGCCAAGGATGTGCCCATATTGCAAAGCCGCATCCGAGATCTATTCGAGGGAGAATTTAGTTTGGTTATGGTAGTGCAAGTCATGCTGGTTCGTCGAGTCCAGCCATGCAAACGCCGACCCCTCCACTTGTGGGAGTTCAACCCAAAAGGACCGCGCACTATTCATAATTTCCTCGGCCTGACGCACGAGGAGATGTATAAATCATTCTTTGGACCTCAAATAGAGTGTCCGAATACTACCGAGGACGTGGGCCTGAGCAGCAACCGCTCCGCCGACCAAGTAAGTAATCCTCTAGCCGAACACACCGTATTTCATTTATCATGATGTCATTCTGAGAAATCGCTCTTTGACTAGGACTGGCTAACAAAGGCGAAGATGATTCGGTGTTCGGCCCCCCTTCCTGAGGGTTTGGACAATCCGGTACTGGAAAAGATGCTCGAGCTAGCACCTTGCCCGGAGCCCTCAAAGGAATATAAAGGGGGGGATAATCAGAGCGAAAGCGGGCACCCATCGCTACCAATTCCAACCGAGGGAATGAGCACCTCTGTGAAGGAGGATAACCAAGGGGAAGATTCTGACCTTCTTTCGCTCCGGGGAAGGAAGAGGACTGCCTCTGAAGATCCGGAAACCAAGGCTTCCAAACGGGAGAAGAAGTCGCCAACAGAGAGTCCTGCCTTGGGGGGTGCTCTTGCCGCACAAAGTCCACGCGAGGATCAGCCATCTAACAAGTCGTAAGTGATCAAAAAATACTAAATAGTAAAGATATTTTACCTTATTTCCAAGGAAAATAACCGAAACGTTTATCTTGCAGTTCGGATCTTAGCCCTTCTCAACTGAGCTCGTCTTCAGGGACCTTCTTCCGGAGATGATGGAGAGCAAAACGCCTCCCCCGGACTCCCCCGCTCAAGAAGAGAGCAACCTTGAAGTGTCGTCATGGAGGGCCTCTCCGGATCCGGTGAGGCCAGAAGATAATCCTATAGTCACTCGAAATCCCCAGCGTCCGGCTCTTGAAGAGAACCAACAAAGGAGTCTGGCGCCGTCTGGTATGCAGTTAAACGGGCTGAGGGATCTGCTAAAGGGAGCGACCATCTCGGAAGAACACCGTACGTTGATGGGTATGGTGATGGAAAGGATTTCGTCCGCCGAAAGCGGGTTGCATGACGCCTTTATGAGTCTACTAACAGGCTTTGAGGTACATAAAATGATGTACATTTGTGATAGTACCGCACATTTTTAGGTGTGCCCTGTGTAGATAGTAGCCCCTGAGACTCTAGTTGTTGCCGAGAGCGGCGGCAAACAAAGGATCGTAGTCCAATGTACTAACCAGACTGCATTTATGTGCAGGTGGTGGAAGCTCCGATGGCTAGTCGGATTGATGAGTTTGCCAAACTAAAGCGGCAACTGGATGTGGCGGATGCCGACATTGAGCTTGTTAACAAGCGGCTTGACGATGCACAGGGTAAGTGATGTTTTCTGGTGAATGTCACATAGTAAGAGCAGCGTGATGCCAGTATCTTTAATATGCGTTGACTGCAGATGGAGCTGCCACCATGGAGACCCTTCGGGCGGAACTTGCCCGAGCCGAAGAACAAGCAAGGAGTAGTAATGCGGCTGCTTTGAAGACGGCCGAAGAGTTAACAGCCGAGAAGGCCGCGCATTGCAAGAGCAAAGAGAAGATGGCCAAGATGGCTGTAAAGTTAAAAGACACTGCTGACCATTGCCAGTTCCTTGAAGAAGAGAACCGAGCGAAGGCAACTGACCTCGAAAAGGCCACGATGGCGGCCAA
Source organism: Triticum monococcum (assembly GCA_034509565.1). Lineage (NCBI taxonomy): Eukaryota > Viridiplantae > Streptophyta > Magnoliopsida > Poales > Poaceae > Triticum > Triticum monococcum. Next base: position 85,004,318 of record CM067845.1, on the reverse strand, counting down.
AGACACCCGCTCTGCCATGAGGGCGAAGAAGGAAGAGCTGCGTGAAGCCGGTGATCTTGTGACTAGGAAGCCCTTTTTGCTGCGGAGGAAGTTCGGAGATCCGTGGTATGCCCCTCTAGATCGGCTGTGGAGTTCGGCAGATGCATATCTGGATTTGACGGCGAGTGCTATCGATGTGGCCGAATACTTCCGTGATCAAACAGATCGTGAAGTGGACAAGTTATTCTGGTCGCAGTTTAACGTTCTAGAGCGTCCACTTCCACTAACTGATCAGCTTGCCGAATGGGCCGAACTCAATAGATTGTCTGGACTCGCCATGAGGTCCGTCGTAGATCATCTATGGCCGGAAAAGCCGAAGCCGAACAGCCATTTCAGCTAAGTGTAGCAGTTTCTTGGTGCGGTGCCGCGCATCAATGCGATGAAGAGGTCGGCGTGCATAGAAGGCTCGCGGATGGCCCTTGCCCGTGTCAAAGCATACTGGGCGGAGATGGATGCTACCACTGTTGCGGCGCAGGGTTCGGCCATAGGCCGAGTGGCTGCCAAGCACTATTTTGAAGAAGTTCTTGAGGGTGCTCGTTTGATAGAGGCCCAGTGGTCGAAGAATATTATGTTTGAGTGACATGTATTCCCATTGTAAAAACAATGTTTTATTGAATTTATCAAGGCCGTATTTATACTTGTGCCCGAAAGTATTGTGATGCCTCCTGTGCGGCCGTTTATGTATACATGTATATAACCTGAAAGATTGCAACCGTCGGCTTCAGCCCATGCATATAATGCGGGGGTGTTCGCAGAAGATGTGTATTCACACTTAATCCAATGTCTTGGTCCTAATAAGGAGCTGATAGTGCAGCGAACTAGGCAACCAGACTATAATGCTTTAACACATTCACTTAGCCATAGGAGTTTGATAGTGGGGCTACTATATAGCCCCTGGTGGCTCCGCACTCGCCTGAATTCGGGGTGCGTACTTGCCTGGCCGGGAAACAACCCTTCGTTAAGGTGGAGGAATTCTAAGATTCCGATAAGTCATCGAGTGGTTGACCAGTCTCGCGCTATATCATGGCAGTCAGTTTTCGGCTTTCTCTACTGAGGTGCTCGTCCGGATGAACCAGGGCACAATCGCAGTAGTTCTCCTGGTGTCGCCTTAGCCGATATAGCGGAATGTAAGGCAGCAAAACATAAGAGCCGGGCAAACCCAACATTTGACCAAAGACATGATTCGGAGCTGATGCATATAAGGCCAAACTCGCGGCGCCGAACACTCCCTAAGGTATTCGGTCTTTATGGTGTAAACCGGGCCTAAACAGTGCCCTTTGTAAGAAGCCCCTGGTGTCCAGGTACGTGCATTGTTCTAGCGTGGCCACATGCCAAGACGTCAGCATCCTTCTCAATTGTACTGAGAATTTGAGGGATGTGTATCAACAAGACACAGTAAAAAAGGTTGACGCAGGGTGTTAATCTAAAAAGAATCCTTTGAACGGGTCCCTGCTGCACGTCTGCGCCCGTGTCTCCGTTGTGCCATATCCTGGACGGGTGTAGCACGATGGTCATCTGTAAAAGAGAGGAACTTAGGTGAAAAGTTGTCATGCAAAAAGTTAGGTTTTAAAGAAACCATGTACAGTTCAAGATGAGTAAAAATTTCCACTTGTCTGCGTGCGTTGAGCCCCTTGTATTTGTAATAGGGGTGTGGTCATCAAACCTGTATGAATTACATATAGCTGCGCTGGACTTGTCTAACCGTGTCCGTGGTCTTGACGACCTATCGAATGCTTTAGTTGGTGAGGCCGTTATAGTGTGCGGCTGCCAAGGCAGCCGCACTCTCTTTGGCGCGCAGGGATCACTCAATATTTCCATTTATTGTAATGATGCCACGTGGACCGGGCATCTTAACCGTTAGGGAAGTGTAATGCGGTATTGTGTTAAAGCGAGTGAAAGCTTCACGTCCAAGTAGTGCTTGATAGCCACTTTGGAATGGAGCAATGTGGAAGGTTAAATTTTCGCTACGGAAGTTGTCGGGGAAGCCGAATATAACCTCTAGTAGTAGGGAGCCCGTGCAATGGGCCCCTGGGTCTGGCTTTACTCCTCTAAAGGTAGTATTGCTGTGGCAAATTTTCGTTGGGTCTATCCCCATTTTGCGGATTGTGTCCTGATATATCAGGTTTAAGCTGCTGCCGCCGTCCATCAGGACTCGTGTGAAGTGGTATCCGTCAATTATTGGATCTAATACCAAGGCAGCCCTGATGGTCGAAGGTGATCAGTTGAGACGGCCAGTGGCAGAACTCCGCAGTGATAGGCCCTTGGGCATGTTTATCTGGGAGTGCCGCTTTGCTTCTCCCCTTTATCACGTGTAACACGTTTACTGTTTTGACTTCTGGTGGAAATTTCGTCTGTTCCCAAGTGTTTTGCTTGCGAGGCTCATCCTCGTCTTCACTTGGTGTATCCTGCCCCTTATGTTCGGCATTGAGCTTGCCGGACTGCTTGAAGACCCAACATTCTCTGTGGGTATGATTTGCAGGTTTATCGGGGGTGCTATGGATCTGACATATTTGGTCCAGAATTTTGTTTAAGCTGGACAGTTCATCTCTGGCGCCTTTAGGGGCGGCTTTTGCTGACCTGGCCGAGAGCTTCTGAATCGAGCGTTTACCGCTGTGCTCTTCGGGTTGTCTTCTTTATTCCGGTGCTTATTATTTTTGTTGTGTCGTGATTTCCCGTTTCCTTCTCTAACTTCGGATGTACTTGGGTCGCTGGTGCTGCATCGGGCTAGCCAACTGTCCTCGCCCGCGGAAAAGCGGGTCATGAGGCTTGTTAATGCTGCTATTGTTCTCGGCTTTTCTTGGCCGAGGTGTCTGGCAAGCCATTCATCTCGGACACTGTGCTTAAAGGCTGCCAAGGCTTCGGCGTCCGGACAGTCGACTATTTGGTTCTTTTTAGTAAGAAACCTATTCCAAAGCTTCCGGGCTGACTCTCCGGGCTGTTGAGTTATATGACTCAAATCGTCCGCATCCGGAGGTGGGACATAAGTCTCTTGAAAATTCGCCGGAAAAGCGTCTTCGAGCTCTTCCCAGCTTCCAATGGATCTTTCGGGGAGGCTTTTAAGCCAGTGCCGAGCTGGCCCTTTGAGCTTGAGGAGTAAGTACTTGATGGCGTGGAGATCATCTCCTCGAGCCATATGGATATGGAGGATATAGTCCTCAATCTAGACCCTAGGGTCTGTTGTTCCGTCGTATGCCTCTATGTTTACGGGTTTGAATCCCTCTAGAAATTCATGGTCCAGCACCTCATCGGTGAAACATAGGGGGTGTGCTGCACCCCTGTATCTGGGTGTACCGTGGTGTTTGGATGTTTGTTGTGTTGCATCATATGCCGGAGCACGCTTGTGTGGTCCATAAATGGATCTGGTTGTACCGTCCTTTTGATGCGAGCCCTCGCGTGGATCGCCTATTGGCTCATGTGCAGCATTGTTCGCCGCTCTATGTTGGCCGTGAGGTCGTCTATCCGGCCAGATGGCCATTTTAACTTTTGGTTGCGGGGGATCTAAGGCCTCCTCATCGAATTCAGGTAGCAACTTTCGCTTCGGGTAGCTCTTGGTGTGGCGGTTACCGCTGTACTTCGCCGCTGTGCTGAGTACTTTACTCCATCTGATTCTGAGTGTGTCTTGTGCAGCGTTGAGCCTTTGCTTCTGCTTTTTTAGACTCCTCATGGTGGCAACAAGCCTTTGATGGGCATTCTGTTGCTCCGGGTGTCTGTCCGGTGTGATGTCGTCCGGATTATTATCTTTGACAGAGTTGGGTCGTTTCGTTTTGCCGCGGTCCGGCGATTGTTCACCCTGCTCTAACGCTGGGTCTATATGATCGTAGTTTCTGCCGAGGCGGGATTTGGGGCGGCTGTAACGCCCTCGATGCGGCTATATCTCCCACATGTCGAAGCATGACTTATAGCCATAACCGCATTGAAAGCAATGTCGCAAGTGAGGTAATCTTCACAACAACCCATGTAAATAAATAAAGAGGAAAGGTACATAGTTGGCTTACACTCGCCACGTCACACGAATACATAAATAAGTCATCACATTCATCCAATACACTCAGGGTCCGACTACGGAACCAAAATAAAGATCAACCCCCAAATGCGACAAAGTCCCCGATCGCCCCAATTGGGCACCACTACTGATCATCTAGGAAAGACACATAGTAACGATGAGAGTCTTCATCAAACTCCCACTTGAGCTCAAACGCGTCATCTGGAGTGGAATCATCGGTCCCTGCATCTGGATTTGGAAGGAATCTGTGAGTCATGGGGACTCAGCAATCTCACACCCACGTGATCAAGACTATTTAAGCTTATGGGTAAGGTAAAGGTATGATGTGGAGCTACAGCAAGCGACTAGCATATATGGTGGCTAGCATTGCAAAAGAGAGCGAGAAGAGAAGGCAAAAGCACGGTCGAACAACTATGATCAAGAAGTGATCCTAGAACAACCTACATCAAACATTACTCCAACACCGTGTTCACTTCCCGGACTCCGCCGATAAGAGACCATCACGGTTACACACGCGGTTGGTGCATCTTAAATAAGTTAAGTTTCAGGTTTTCAACAACCGGACATTAACAAATTCCCATCTGCCCATAACCGCGGGCATGGCTTTCGAAAGTTCAAATCCCTGCAGGGGAGTCCCAACTTAGCCCATCACAAGCTCTCACGGTCAATGAAGGATATTCCTTCTCCCAAGACAATCCGATCAGACTCGGCATCCAGGTTACAAGACATCCTCGACAATGGTAAAACAAGTCCAGCAACACCGCCCGAATGTGCCGACAAATCCCGATAGGAGCTGCACATTTCTCGTTCTCAGGGCACACTCAGATAAGACATCCTACAAGTAAAACCAACCCTCAGGTTGCCTCGAGGTGGCCCCGCAGTCTACTCGGTCAGACCAACACTTAGAGGAGCACTGGCCCAGGGGGGTTTAATAAAGATGACCCATGGGCTCCGGAAACCCAAGGCAAAAAGAGGCTAGGTGGCGAATGGTAAAACCAAGGTTGGGCATTGCTGGAAGAGTTTTATTCAAGGCGAACTGTCAGGGGTTTCCCATTATAACCCAACCGCGTAAGGAACAGAAAATCCGGGAACATAACACCGATATGACGGAAACTAGGGTGGCAAGAGTGGAACAAAACACCAGGCATAAGGCTGAGCCTTCCACCCTTTACCAAGTATATAGGTGCATTAAAATAAACAAGATAATATTGTGATATCCCAACAATAAACAAGTTCCAACAAGGAACGATCTCCAATCTTCACCTGCAACTAGCAATGCTATAAGAGGGGCTGAGCAAAGCGGTAACATAGCCAAACCACGGTTTGCTAGGACAAGGTAGGTTAGAGGTTTGACATGGCAATTTGGGAGGCATGATAAGCAAGTCGTACGTATCGTAGCATACAAGGTTGTCAGAATCGTGATTTTGAATCGGATCGAAGCTTTGATGGTAGGATCACAAATCGTAGAATCTTCACTATCAGGATCGTAAAGTCGTAGATTCTAAGAACTAAAATTGTAGAATCATAGGGGTTTGTTTGGATCGTAAAGTCGTAGAATCGTATAACAGAATCGCGATTCTGACAACCTTGGTAGCATAGGCATAGCAAAAGAGCGAGCATCTAGCAAGCAAAGATAGAAGTGATTTCGAGGGTATGGTCATCTTGCCTCCAAAGTTATCAGAGTTGCCTTGATCCTCGTAAGCGTACTCAACAGGCTCCTCGTTCATGAACTCGTCTCCCGGCTCTACCCAAACAGGAACAACAAGCAAAAGGAGCACAATCAACCACGTGCAATGCTCAAGCAACATGATGCAAAACATGGTATGATATGCGGGATACGGTATGTGATGCATATGCATGACTTGGAAAGGAATGATTGAACCTGGCCTCAACATGGAAAACCAAAGGTGCCACTGGAAAGAGGAGATGATTTCAGTTGAAATCGATATAAAGATCACCGTAATCGAATGCACGGTTTGGAAATGGCAAGCAAAACAAATGTGGCACCGGTCTGCGATAATCAGCAAGTGACCATCTAAATGCACCAAGATAAATATGCTACAGCACTCAAACATGGCAACAAAATACATGGAAGGGATCCACTCATGATGCTTGACAAAAGATGAACACTGAGATACGGCTAATTCATCCACTAACAGGTTCAAACAAGCATGGCAAAAGTGCAAATGATAACAGGTTTCAGACTTAGTGAAATTACCACAAGTCTGGAATTTATCATCAGGAAGCTATCTTTAGAGCATGAAAACTACATGCTAAAGGAACATATCATGATAAAGAAAGGCATGGCATGAAGCTAATTTAACCATATAACAAAAGTCCCTTAGTGACCTTGAGCCAAAAGGGAACAGAAAATACAATTGCAAGCATGTGAACGTAGCAAAAACACAAACAGATTCAGACTTAGTGTAAAACTGGAGCATGCAAACCGATTAACAAGTAGGCATGTTTACGAGATCGATGCACTCACTACGAGGCATTGCATAACAAACTAAGCATACATCCATCAAGAAGACATGGCATAGGAGCTAGACATGACAAGAACAACAACATAGCATGCACGAATCAATAGCAACAACCTCGGCAAAATCGCTAAACATGTTAACAATCTGCCAGGAACATTTTATAGTAAAAGTAGATCTCGATTGACTCAAGCTAGGTTGCTCCATAATTGCAAACAAAGACATGAATGGATAGAGCACAACAATATTAACAAAACATCCTCACTGATCATCCTCAAAAGAGGAATGGATCACTAGGAAACAACATGAACATATGGCATAAAACCAATATCAGGACAAGGACTTAGTGAAATTCTAAGTCTCTGAAATCAACATCATTGAGTAAGCTACTTTGCATGCTTGTGCTAGTCACCACAAAGATCACAAAAATACATGTCACACAACCCTGTAAAGATGGAATGGCATTTAACGAAACACATGCAGAGCTCAGGATCATAGCATGCACACATTAATCATGGCAAAAAAGACAAAAGGCCATTTGCTGAAACAGATCTGAGAAATTCATCACATAGCCCTCTTCCAACAGCATTTCGGGTATCAAGATGAGCTCAACTGAAAATGATGCAATGAGATGAAATGATGTACACGTCGAGACGAACATTTTGATATGCTACACGCACGAATCAGAGCTACAATGACAGAGTTATGGCATGCGGAAAAATGCAAAAATCTAGGGTTGCTCAGGGAAAAAGTCAACCGAGAAGATATTTCCAGATCTGAGATCTGGCAGGCGCGGATCCCGAGATTCGTCGCCGGAATCTAAGAACTATCCAGAGGGTCGCCGGACTTGCCGAGTGGAGGAGGAGGCGGCCGGATCCGGTGGTGGAGCTCGCCGGGGCGTCATGGAGGAGCTCCGGGCGGCAGGTGGAGGCCCGGCGCGGCGGACAGCGGGGCGCCGGCGAGGTTGGTGGCGCCGGCGGGCGGCAGAAGCGCGCGCCAGGGCGGACCTTTTGGGCGGCGCGGGGGAAGAGGAAGCCGGCGGGCGCGCGGGGCGGCTCGGCCCGGGAGGCGGCACGGGAGGGCCGGGCTGGGCCTGGCAGGCCCGCGTCGGTGGGGAGGCGGCGAGGCGGTCCCCCGGGACAGGTGGCGAAGTCCGATTAGCGGCGGCAGTGATGTCCGCTAGGCGGCGGACATTGTCCAGCGGCGGAGGTGCTGATGGACTAGGTTAGGGGGGGATGAACCGCGGAATTTTTTAGGGGGTGCCCTTTATATAGAGGTAGAGGAGGCTAGGAAGCTCCAAATGGAGTGCGGTTTTCGGCCACGCGACCATGATCGAACGCTCTAGACGATGGAGGGGTTTTTGGTGGGTTTTGGGCCAAATTGGAAGGCTGTTGGGCTTCAACACACACGAGGCCTTTTCTGTCCCTCGGTTAACCGTTGGAGTATCAAACGAAGTCCAAATGGTACGAAACTTGACAGGCGGTCTACCGGTAGTAAACCAAGGCCGCATGACAAGTCTCGGTCCAGTCTAAAAATGTTTAACCCCCACACACGAAAAGAGGTGGAAAGGACCACCGGAGGACATCGGAGCGCCGGAATGCAAAACGGACAACGGGGAAAATGCTCGGATGCATGAGGCGAACACGTATGCAAATGCAATGCACATAATGACATGATATGAGATGCATGACAAAGACAAAACACACCGAGACAAAAAACCGACAACGAGGAAATAAAATAACTTAGTGCCGGAAACGACAAGAGTTGGAGTACAGATAAAGTAAATTACATCCGGGGTGTTACAGCGGCGCTTACGCCACCGCTTTGACTGCTTCTCCAGGGGACAACCCTTCGTTGCGTCCTTCTGTTCCTCGTCATCGTTTTCTTTTAGTGTGTCCACCATGTATATGTCATGTGATGAAGTGGGCGTCTATTGCCCTGTGGACAATGGTTCCTGTTCGTCTCCTGCATCGTCGTCCATACCGTCGATGTTTTCGAAGTCGAGGTCGAGCATGTCGGTTAAATCGTCGACAGTGGCTACTAAGTGGGTGGTGGGTGGGCGTTGAATTTCTTCATCATCCGCGTCCCAATCCTGCCGGACATAGTTCGGCCAGGATTCTCTTGACAAGGAGAGAGACCTTAATGAGTTCAGTACATTGCCAAAGGGCGAGTGTTGAAAAATATCCATGGAGGTAAAATCCATGTTCGGCGCCCAATCGGATTCGATAGGAATGGGCGCAGGCGGTTCGGAGTCCGTGGCCGGAGAAGGATCCGGCAGTTTGACAACACGGCTCTCGTGAAGGGTAAGGTCGATATTCGGCTCGATCGCCGCTGAGGATAAGGCCTCCGTGGCGGGGTCTATCCAGCCATCCATGGACGGTGCAACTGGCTCCGAATTAAGGGTCGGAGCGGCTGACAGTGTGATCTCCTGAACACTGTCCGATGGTTGAGCTAAATCATACTCATCGTGACCGTGTGACGCACAAGGCAGAGGCTCGAATCCGTTGAAGATCAAGTCTCCGCGGATATCGGCCGTGTAGTTTAAGCTTCCAAACCTGACCTGGTGGCCAGGGGCGTAACTTTCGACCTGCTCCAGATGGCCAAGCGAGTTGGCCCGCAGTGCGAGGCCGCCGAACACAAAGATCTGTCCGGGGAGAAAAATCTCACCCTGGACTGCATCGCTATCGATGATCGTAGGAGCCATCAAGCCTAACGGTGACGACATAGAGGAACTCTCAATGAAAGCACCAATGTCGGTGTCAAAACCGGCGGATATCGGGTAGGGGGTCCCGAACTGTGTGTCTAAGGCGGATGGTAACAGGAGGCAAGGGACACGATGTTTTGCCCAGGTTCGGGCCCTCTTGATGGAGGTAAAACCCTACGTCCTGCTTGATTTATTCTTGATGATATGGGTATTACAAGACTTGATCTACCACGATATCGGAGAGGCTAAACCCTAAAAGCTAGCATATGGTATGATTGTATGTTGTCCTACGGACTAAAACCCTCCGGTTTATATAGACACCGGAGGGGGTTAGGGTTACACAAGGTCGGTTACAAAGGAGGAGATATCCCTATCCATACTGCCTAGCTTGCCTTCCACGCCAAGTAGAGTCCCATCCGGAGACGAGATGAAGTCTTCAATCTTGTATCTTCATAGTCCAACAGCCGGCCAAAGGATAGAGTCCGGCTGTCCGGAGACCCCCTAATCCAGGATTCCCTCAGCCACTTTTCTCTTTTATTAATGGGCTTCTTTGGCCTCTTTTATTTATTTATTTTCGTCCGGAGTCTCATCCCGGCTTGTGGGGGAATCATAGTCTCCATCATCCTTTCCTCACTGGGACAATGCTCTAATAATGATGATCATCACAGTTTTATTTTTCTTACAACTCAAGAATTGCAACACGATACTTAGAACAAAATATGACTCTACATGAATGCCTCCGGTGGTGTACCGGGATGTGCAATGATGCATGCGTGACATGTATGAAAGAATTATGAATGGTGGCCTTGTCACAAATACGATGTCAACTACATGATCATGCAAAGCAATATGACAATGATGAAGCGTGTCATAATAACGGAATGGTGGAAAGTTGCATGGATATATGTCTCGGAATGGCTATGGAAATGCCATAATAGGTAGGTATGGTGGCTGTTTTGAGGAAGGTATAAGGTGGGTTTATGGTAGCGGCGAAAGTTGCGCGGTACTAGAGAGGCTAGCACTGGTGGAAGGGCGAGAGTGCGTATAATCCATGGACTCAACATTAGTCATAAAGATCTCACATACTTATTGCAAAAATCTATTAGTTATCGAAACAAAGTACTACGCACATGCTCCTAGGGGGATAGATTGGTAGGAAAAGACCATCGCTCGTCCCCGACCGCCACTCATAAGGAGGACAATCAATAAATAAATCATGCTCTGACTTCATCACATAACGGTTCACCATACGTGCATGCTACGGGAATCACAAACTTCAACACAAGTATTTCTCAAATTCACAACTACTCAACTAGCATGACTCTAATATCACCATCTCCATATCTCAAAACAATCATCAAGCATCAAACTTCTCTTAGTATTCAATACTCTATATGAAAGTTTTTACTATTCTTAGATGCCTAGCATATTAGGATTATTTAAGCAAATTACCATACTATTTAAAACTCTCAAAATGATATAAGTGAAACATGAGAGTTCATCTATGTCTATAATACCACCACCGTGCTCTAAATATATATAAGTGAAGCACTAGATCAAACAACAAACTACTCCAAAAGATATAAGTGAAAATCAATGAGTAGTCGAATAATTATGCAACTATGTGAAGACTCTCTAATATTTAAGATTTTCAGATCTTGGTATTTTATTCAAACAGCAATAAAAACATAATGAAATAAAATGACGCCCCAAGCAAAACACTAATCATGTGGCGAATAAAAATATAGCTCCAAGTAAAGTTACCGATGAATGAAGACGAAAGAGGGGGTGCCTTCCCGGGCATCCCCAAGCTTAGGCTTTTTGCTTTCCTTGAATATTACCTTGGGGTGCCTTGGGCATCCCAAATCTTAGGCTCTTGCCACTCCTTATTCCATAGTCTATCGAATCTTTACCCAAAACATGAAAACTTCACAACACAAAACTTAACAGAAAACTCATAAGCTCCGCTAGTATAAGAAAGTAAATCACCACTTCAAGGTACTGTAATGAACTCATTATTTATTTATATTGGTGTTAAACCTACTGTATTCCAACTTCTGTATGGTTTATAAACTATTTTACTAGCCATAGATTCATCAATATAAGTAAACAACACATGAAAAACAGAATCTGTCAAAAACAGAACAGTCTGTAGAAATCTGAATCAAACGTATACTTATGGAACTCATAAAATTCTCAAATAAATTTCTGGACCTGAGGAATTTATCTATTAATCATCTGCAAAAATAATTAACTAAATAGTACTCTCCAAATAAAAATGGCATTAATTCCCGTGAGCGCTAAAGTTTCTGTTTTTTACAGCATGATCAACAAGACTTCTCCCAAGTCTTCCCAAAGGTTCTACTTGGCACAAACACTAATTAAAAGCATAAAACCACATCTAAACAGAGGCTATATGAACAAGAATAAAATTGGGTTGCCTCCCAACAAGCGCTATCGTTTAACGCCCCTAGCTAGGCATGATCATTTCAATGATGCTCATATAAATGATAAGAATTAAAACATAAAGAGAGCATCATGAAGAATATGACTAGCACATTTAAGTCTAACATACTTCCTATGCATAGGGATTTTGTGAGCAAACAACGTGTGGGAACAAGAATCAACTTGAATTGGAAGGTAAAACAAGGATAACTTCAAAATTTTAAGCACATAGAGAGGAAACTTGATATTATTGCAATTCCTACAAGCATATGTTCCTCCCTCATAATAATTTTAAGTATTATCATGAATGAATTCAACAATATCACCAGCACCTAAAGCATTCTTTTCATGATCTACAAGCATAGAAATTTTATTACTCTCCACATAAGCAAAATTCTTCTCATTCGGGATAGTGGGAGTATCATAAGAGACTTGTATACTATAAATTGTTTCCACATTAAAAGAGTAATGTTCAGAAAAGGGGTAACCATAATCATGGAAGTTTTATAAATATAATCACTACTTTTTATAGCATAATTATCATCACAATAATCATCATAAGTAGGAGGCATGCTATCATCATTATAAATTTGCATATCAAAACTTGGGAGACTAAAAATATCATCTTCATTAAACGTAGCATCCCCAAGCTTGGGACAAACATTAATTTCAGAAAATATATTCTCAAATATGTCATCCTCATCAAACATAGTATCCCAAAGCTTGGGCCTTTTCGTATCGAAAGCATAATCACTTTCATCATTAATAGTATCGATAGCACCAATAGTATAGCAATTATCATATTCTTCCAAGCAAGTGCCAAAAAGATTTTCAAGATCATAAGAAGTATCATTATCTTTCACAATTATATTTTCATGAGGAACAATAGTAATAGGAGCTGCATTATTTGGGGGATATATCTTTTTACCTCTCTTTCTTTTTCTTTTCTTCTTCTTCACCACATCATGTGTGGGTTCAATCCTCTTTTTGGAGCTCCTTATTAATGAGATTGGTTGAATAGGAGGCTCCTCCTCATTACCAGATTCATCATAAGAAATAATAGAAGGATATTGGGAAGTCTCTTCCCTTTCATTAGTATTCTCTTCATCTTCTATTTGCTTTCTTTTCTTTATGTAATTGGCAATATAAGGATTTTCAATGCAATTCACCGCACAATACATATAAATTTCCTCTAGATCAAAGCCAAGAAGTTTGTAACGTGCAAATTCTGGAAGATTATTAGTTAAACGTTTCATTTCTTCATAACCCATAAGCAAACTAAGTTCATTATAATGTGCAAGGGAAATCAAGTCATCACAATTTTTGGACACGATTAGATCATGGAGCAAATTGCATCGGATAGCTAAATGACCCTGTTCATTGCAAATTCCACAAGTACGGCCAAGAAAATTTAAATTTTTAGCACAATCATCAAGAATTTCTTGAAACAATTTAGTTTCTAAATACTTATGCCTCTTGCAATGTCTATCTTCCCTATTTGGTGTATACTTGCAAACCCAATGTACTTCACAAAAATTTACATGTTTATAGGATACATTTTCATCATAACTAGTGCAATCATCATTAGTATCATGGATATTCAAAGAATTCGTACTAACAACATTGCAATCATGCTCATCATTCAAAGATTTAGTGCCAAACATTTTATAGACTTCTTCCTCTAGCACTTGAGCACAATTTTCCTTTCCATCATACTCACGAAATATATTAAAAAGATGAAGCGTATGAGACAAACTCAATTCCATATTTTTGTAGTTTTCTTTTATAAACTAAACTAGTGCTAAAACAAGAAACTAAAAGACTCGATTGCAAGATCTAAAGATATACCTTCAAGCGCTAACCTCCCTGGCAGCGGCACCAGAAAAGAGCTTGATGTCTACTACACAACCTTGTTTTGTAGATGTTGTTGGGCCTCCAAGTGCAGAGGTTTGTAGGACAGTAGCAAATTTCCCTCAAGTGGATTACCTAAGGTTTATCAATCCGTAGGGGGCGTAGGATGAAGATGGTCTCTCTCAAGAAACCCTACAACCAAATAACAAAGAGTCTCTTGTGTCCCCAACACACCCAATACAATGGTAAATTGTATAGGTGCACTAGTTCGGCGAAGAGATGGTGATACAAGTGGTATATGGATGATAGATATGAGAATTTGTAATCTTAAAATAAAAAAAACAAGGTAACTAATGATAAAAGTGAGCGTAAACGGTACTGCAATGTGTTAAAACAAGGCCTAGGGTTCGTACTTTCGCTAGTGCAAGTTCCCTCAACAATAATAACATAATTGGACCACATAACTATCCCTCAACATGCAACAAAGAGTCACTCCAAAGTCACTAATAGCGGAGAGCAAACGAAGAGATTATGGTAGGGTACGAAACCACCTCAAAGTTATTCTTTCCAATCAATCCGTTGGGCTATTCCTATAAGTGTCACAAACAGCCCTAGAGTTCGTACTAGAATAACACCTTAAGACACAGATCCACCAAAACCCTAATGTCACCTAGATACTCCAATGTCACCTCAAGTATCCGTGGGTATGATTATACGATATGCATCACACAATCTCAGATTCATCCATTCAACCAACACATAGAACCTCAAAGAGTGCCCCAAAGTTCCTACCGGAGAATCACGACGAAAACGTGTGCCAACCCCTATGCATAGGTTCATGGGCGGAACCCGCAAGTCGATCACCAAAACATACATCAAGTGAATCACGTGGTATCCCTTTGTCACCATAGATACGCATGGTAAGACATACATCAAGTGTTCTCAAATCTTTAAAGACTCAATCCGATAAGATAACTTCAAAGGGGAAACTCAATCCATTACAAGAGAGTAGAGGGGGAGAAACATCATAAGATCCAACTATAATAGCAAAGCTCATGATACATCAAGATCGTACCACCTCAAGAACACGAGAGAGAGCACTAGTAGAAAAAGGGTCAAACATGAAGCACATTAGTGCTGGTTTGAATTAGAGCCGGCACTAATGTGTACATTAGTGCCGGTTCGTTGCGGCGATCAATAGTACCGGTTCGTGGCAAACCTTTAGTACCGGTTCATGCCACGAACCGGTACTAAAGAGGCTGTGTCAGCCTGCGGTCAGGCTATGGCCCCACCATCACCATTTAGTGGCGGTTCGTACCACGAACCGGTACTAATGAGGTTATGGCAAGCTGTTTTTAGTCCCACCTCGCCAAGAGAGAGGCAGTATGAGCGGTTTATAAGCCGTGAGTGCACATACAATGACGAAGAGTTGCAATGCTCACCTACATGTGTTGATTAGCTTCAAGCCATTCGGAATAGTGTAGATTGCACTGCGGCATAGATTGCACTGAGCTATGTGCAGTGCAGTCTACACTATTCCGAATGGCTTGAAGCAAATTAACCAGCATTGCACCTCTTTTTTATTTTTAATAACTTATTTAAACTCCGGACTTCTTTTGTGTTCAGTATGCAGCATTTAAAGCGACGTCATCAATTTACAACATGTTCTCACATCATTTGTTGTTTTTCGGTCATTTACCTAATTGTTCAGTATGCAACATTCAATTTCGAGAAGAAAATAAATAGAAGAAAATAAATAATGTAGAAAATAAAAAAACTATACAAAAAAATTAATCAAAAATAAATAGAAGAAAATAAATAATGTAGAAAAGAAAAAACTATATAAAAAACTACTCAAAAATAAATAGAAGAAAATAAGTAATGCAGAAAATAAAAAACTATATAAAAACTGGACGCACTTCGTGTACAAACTGGACAAACTCTTTCCGAGTATCAGGGTTTCGAAGTCCGGAGTGGGTACTAATGTACAACTTTCACCGAAGCCCAGAGTGGGTACTAATGTGCATCCCACCAATCAGGAAGAATCACACAGATCGTGTGTTTCTTTCTAGCTCTTGCGAGTCGTTGGATCAAAGGTGTGTTTCTTCCTTGCTCATGTGAGTCGTTGGATCGAAACTACCACAATCACTTTGTGAGCCAGACGACCCTATATATAGCCCACCTCTCGCCTTCCCAGCATAAGTCTTTCAGTTCATCGACTACATACATCTACCAGTTCATCGACTGAATACAAATCATTCGGATTCGCCATCATACGCCCAACCGTGCATTTGATATGCATATATATGCATCACGAGCCACGGTAGGGCTGTATGATGGCGATACCGATTGGTTTGTTATAGATCCGACATAAAAGGTTTGATACAACTTCTTTTTTGTGACATAAGAGCTATCTCTCCTCGTACCTATTTTAGTTACACAACTACCTATTTGTGCCAAATTTTCACGTTTGCTGTTGCTCTTGCATCATAAGCATCCATGTTAACTGGACTTACAAGTAATGCAATTTAACCAAACTATCTTGTGTTCAGTATGTAGCATTTAAAGCGACGTCATCAATTTCCAACATGTTCTGACATCATTTGTTGTTTTTCGGTCATTTACCTAATTGTTTAGAGAGCTAAATGACCGTGAAATTGAAAATCACTACAAAATGAATCCTGAAAATGTTGAAACTTGGCATGGTATCATCATATCACCCGCATAGAATGCGCAAAAGAGTATCAGGGTTTCGGACTATACAAAAATAAATAATGCAGAAAATAAAAAAAAATATACAAAAAAATTACTCAAAAATAAATAGAAGAAAATAAATAATGCAGAAAAGAAAAAACTATATAAAAAAATACTCAAAAATAAATAAAAGAAAAAACTATATAAAAAATTTATTGGCGCACTGCCCTGTGGGTCTACCAGACCTAGGGTGTGCAAATGCAGGCCCAGAAGGGCCAGCAGACTCACAGGGCAGTGCGCCCTAATTAATTAGGGCCACAAGCCTGCTATATAAAGGAGTTCGAAGAGGTAGCCGCGGCTGGGTTTATAAACCAGTGCGGCTGCCCTTCGCCGGACGAGGTGGGACTAAACTTTGGGGTGGCAGTGCAAGGCCTTTAGTACCGGTTGGTGGCTCCAACCGGTACTAAAGGCCCCCCCTTTAGTACCGGTTGGTGGCTCCAACCGGTACTAAAGGCCTTCGTTTCCCGCCGCTTGGCCTGGCGAAAATAGGCCTTTAGTACTGGTTGGAGCCACGAACCGGTACTAAAGGCCCATCCTATATATATAGCACTTACGAAAATTTCAGTTTCATCTCCCCACTTCGTCTCCAACCTCAGCCGCGCGCGCCGCTCGATCCCGTCGTCGCCGCCCGTCGCCCGTACCGTCGCCCGTCGTCTCGCGCTGTCCCTGCCGCCGCCCGTCGTCGTCATCGTCTCGCGCTGCCGCCCCGAACACCGCCGCCGTCCGTCGTCATCGCCGCGGCCGTACGTCTCTCTCTCGCTCCCGCACACACACACACACACACATACATACACACACATACACACACACACTGGCGCCCCCGCCCTGTACGTACGGGGCGGCGGCGTACGGGGCCGCACACACACACACACATACCACACACACACGCATACACACACACATACACCCATACGTACACACATATACGTATATATACACACACATGCATACACACACACACATACACACACACACATTTTTTTACTTATTTTCTGTTTTTTAGATAAGTTAATTAGATGATCGAATGTTAGATTAATGTCGAATGTTAGATGAATTAGCTAGCTAGATAGAAAAATTGTCGAACTAAAGATTAGAACTAGTTGAATAATTAATATAACTAGTTTATTTTTAGTAAGACAATTTAGGTATATGAGATTAGAACTAGTTGAATAATTAATATAACTAGTTTATTTTTAGTAAGAAAATTTAGGTATATGAGATTAGAACTAGTTGAATAATTAATATAACTAGTTTATTTTTAGTAAGAAAATTTAGGTATATGAGATTTGATGATCTAATTAAAATATTATTTGTTAATGAGTTTGTCTGTTTATTTAATTTTTTATATATTTTGAGTTTATATAAATGTTAGATTAATATCGAATGTTAGATGAATTAGATAGAAAAGTGAAATATATAGTAATGTCAATTGAATATATAGTTAGATATATTAATGTCAAATGTTAGATGAATATATATTTGGCTAGATATAGGTGTTTAATGTTTCACCTATATGAACATAGGAAATGTCATCTAACGACGAAAAATATTTTATTATGTGCGAACACTGTGAAGACCAGCGCGGCCTGTGCGACCAAAATTTCCTTGTTGATGGTAGGCGCTTTAGCATCAAGCTGGATGAGACATTCGAAGTTGATACAGTAAGTCACTTTGTCAATTATTATTTGAATGCAAAACTTATGCTTCATTTGCTTCAATTTATAATTTTAAATTTTCACTATTCTACTAGCGCATCCCCTGCCATGCAAGAATTTTTTTCTTGGATAAGATAGGTTTTAGTGCTATAGATGATATGGAGGTAAAGAGAGTTTACTTGAAGACGGAGCATGGGTATACTTTCAACGTCAAATTATATAATGGAGACACATACACCCATTTTGAATGCAAAACTTGGCAAGCACTATGCAAGGCTTATGCATTTGAGCCTGATATGGTTATCACCTTTGATATTCATCCGGAAGATGATATTGAAGGTAATATAGACGTCTGGGTCGATGTGCAAACGCCTCCAGTTCTACCATTTGGTGAGTTTTTCTCAACCATGCATGCATATGTTTATGTCTTTCATACAGTTTATTCAAAAATAGTTGACAACTAATTTGTATTGTCAGCTTATTTCGGTTCAAGCAAACATGTCCGGCGCTTAGTAGACAGGACCTACTACTGCCCCGAGGCTCAACTAAACTGCGAGGAGATAAGTCATTATGTTTCATGGCTTCAGGATCTTAATACTGTCAAGGAATTTTTTTTCGTAAACTTAGAAATGTTAGTACTCAAAATGTGCGACCAATGGTGATCGTATTGAACTACAGTCACATCTATAATCAAAAGATGGTAAGATTTTAAATATTTGTCCTTAATTAGTGCATCTTTTGCATACATTATTTTTGAAGCTAAATTTTCATTGCTTAGTAAATTAATTACTATACGATGTTGTTCAATAGGGACTTCCGATGACAGTTGTGCCTCAGTGGATCGAGACAAAAGGTCGCATGTCAATGGTTAGCTTACGACCAAGATTTCCTACATTGCACATGAGTGCATTCAGGATTTCTAAAAGCGAAGAATGCTTAATAGTGAAAGATTGGAGCAAAATTGTTAACGATCGCAGAGAAGTACTAGGAGACAGTAAGGAGAAGCGCAAGCCAAGATTAGGAGACAGATTCATCTGCATGCTCCAGTATGATGAATCAGGAGAGCTATACATGTTCTATGCTATTCTACCTGAGAGGGAGCAGCAGGATCAGTAGCTACTAGTTCATGCTCTTAATTAGTACTTGTCTCATATCTGTGTCCTCAACTTCGATGTTGGTGATGATTATGTTGAACTTGATGATATCTTTGCTTCTGTTACAAAGTGAATGTTTCCTCTTTAAGCTACCCAGCGTTGATGATGATTAGATAGCTAGCGGTAATGACTATGATGATTAAATAGTGGTAATTAGACGACTACGATGATTTTTAGCTAGCTAGAGTTTATTTATTTATTAATATGCGATGATGATGACGACGACGACTACAACTCATTATAACGTAAAACAATCCTAAATTAAATTGATAACACAAATTTAATTGAAAAATACAAAATAAAACAAAAACCCACAACCATTTAGTACCGGTTGGTGTTACCAACCGGTACTAAAGGGCTCCCGGCCCCCGGAGCTGGCTCGTGCCACGTGGTTCCCCTTTAGCACCGGTTCGTGCTGAACCGGTACTAAAGGGGGGCCTTTAGTGCCCAAACTTTAGTGCCGTTCCTGAATCGGCACTAAAGGGCCTTACAAACCGGTGCTATTGCCCGGTTCTGCACTAGTGGAGAGAGATCAAACACATAGCTACTGGTACATACCCTCAGTCCCGAGGGAGAACTACTCCCACCTCGTCATGGAGATCACCAGGATGAGGAAGATGGCCACCGGAGAGGGATTGCCCCCTCGGGCAGGGTGCCGGAGCGGGTCTAGATTGGCTTTCGATGGCTACGGAGGATTCTGGCGGCGGAACTCCCGATCTATTGTGCTCCTCCATAGTTTTAGGGTATATGGAGATATATAGGCGGAAGAAGTACGTCAGGGGAGCCACGAGGGGGCCACGAGGGTGGAGGGCGCGCCCCCTGCCTCGTGGCTCCCTCGTTCCTTTCCTGACGTACACTCCAAGTTTTTCTGGTAGCTTTCCTTCCAAAAATAACTTCTCCATTTGGTTTCATTTCGTTTCGACTCCGTTTGATATTCCTTTTCTTCGAAACACTGAAATAGGCAAAAAACAGCAATTTTGGGCTTGGCCTCTGGTTAATAGGTTAGTCCCAAAAATAATATAAAAGTGGATAATAAGGCCCAATATTGTCCAAAACAGTAGATAATATAGCATGGAGCAATCAAAAATTATAGATACGTTGGAGACGTATCATGGGCACAGTTAATCCCACGATCCCACGCCTGCCCCCTCGGCTTCATAGCCCGACGGCTATAAGTAGGGGGAGGAGGGGAAGTGGTAGAGCACGCGCGCCCTCCTGCCCCACTCTTGCCTCTTTCTTCCTCCTCTGGCCGCAGCGCCCTCGTGCTCCGCTGGAGTGCTGCAGGCACCCATTTCCGTCGAGCTCTTCCGCCCCGAGCCCTTCTTGGCCATGCTTCGATCCTCAGCTCCCCTACCGCGCCATTTGCCTCCTCAAGCTCTTCATGGTGCGCGAGCGGGGAGGAGACTAGGACGGGTCGAACGTCAACGACGCCCACATCGCCTTACTCCGCGACACGTGGCGCCTTTCCGGCGCTGGCTACATGAAGGCGCGGGTGCCTCTCGAGGGGGTGATTTCGCCAGCGCTGGGGGAGGGCGAGCAGGTCGTCTTCCGCTCGCACTTCATCCATGGCTTCGGCCTGCTGGCGAGCGGCTTCCACCGCTCGATCCTCGAGTTCTAGCATCTCCAACCTCATCACAGCACGCCAAACACCGTGATGCTTCTATCCGCCTTCGTCATGATGTGCGAAGGCTACCTCGGTGTCCTCCCCACCATCGGGTTGTGGGGGGCGTTCTTCTACACCAAGTTGGGCACCTCTGCCAAGGAGAAGGCAACCCAGTGTGGTGCCTTTGTCGCGGTGCGCCGGCCATCTCCTCGGAATGTCTTCCCCGCCATCAAGATGCCACAGTCGGTCAAGATGTGGCAGCAATCTTACTTCTACGTGGAGAACAACGACCCGGCCGTCGACTTAATCAACCTGCCGGTCCTATGAAGCCGGCCCACCGGCAGAGCCTCGGGCCAATTGCGGCTACAAGACGAAGCCAGTGTCACCAGACGGCGCCGCCGCCATCAATTGACTCCGGGTGCTGGTCGAAGCCGAAGGCCTCAAAGCGTCCGACTTGCTGGTCACCTTTGTCGCGTGCCGGGTTCTCCCGCTCCAAGGCCGGCCTCACTTGATCAGCTGGATGAGCAGGCACCGCGATCCGTGCTGGCTGTGTACCAAGGAGATGCCGGATGCCGAGGTGGCAAACTTGGTGAACGAGATCTCCGACCTCAAGCTGGACGGGTCCTGGCAGTTCGGCAAGCAGCCGTACTCCCGCGCGGACCCGCCGCCTGCCGTAAGCTCTTCAACCTTTTCCCTCTTTCGTCCTCCCGAGCCCTTCCGCTGCGCGGGCCCTTCCGCCAAGCCGACGTCCCGAGGCGGTACGCGAAAGTGTAAATAGGGCGCCGCCTTGTTTGGCAGCACGCTGAAGAAGGCCAAGAACCCGACCGCCGCGACCAGGCGGAAGGAAGCCGCCGCGAAGGCGGCCAAGTTTTAGAAACTCCTGAAGGCGCCTCCCATGGTGTCGGTGTAAGTATCCTTTTCTCCTGTCTTCCTTTCTTATTGATTCTATCTGAACTTCCTCTCCTTGTCTTCTTTACTTAGGGCTCCGCTCGCGCTCAAGAAGACAGCCGCCTCCTCCGTCATCGGGTCGGCGGAGGCCTCCACCACCAGCCGGCCAATCGATCCTGCGTCCGACCTCCGGGAGGCGCAGGAGTGAAACGCGCGGGAGGCACGTGAGGATCGGGGGGCCGCCCGTCAAGGGAAGGCGGAGGCAGACAAGGCGGACGCCGCCGTGCTGAAGAAGCTGGCGGAGGCCAAGGCCGATGCCACCGTGAAGAAGTGGCTTGAAGAAACCGCACGCCACCAGGAGACGCTATTCGTCGTCCCCCTGAACTCCGCACCGCCACCGCCAGAGTTTGTGGCGCTAACTGGGGGTGCCAGCGACGATCGCCCAATCATGGAGAGGGAAGGCGGAGACTTCATCATGCCATACATAGTCATGCCTCCACCACCGCCGACTGAGGGAGCACGGGACAAGCAGCCGGCTGACCCGCCAGCGCCACCAGCCGAAAGCGATATGGTGATGGCCCCAACTCCCGAGGTCCACACACCATTATGCTACACGTTTGCAAAGGCGGCTTCGGCGCCGCGCCCGCTGGAAGTCGGTGCCGCGAGCTCTTCGATCCTGGACGCCGAGGCGACCAGCGCCGCACTCGTTGATTCGGTGTGGGGAGGCGGACAGGCCCCTTGAACCAGGCGATCCTGGACGTCCACGGCAAACTTCCAGCCGAAGCCGATGCCCTGAAGCGGTGCAACCAGACATTCCTGCAGTCACGAGTGGCCATCCAGGTATGTTTCTTCATCTTCGACTCATGTATTTCTTACACTTCTCTATGGGGGCGCGCCAGCGCACCCACCAGGTGTAGTCCCCGAGTTTCAGGCCGGCTGCCGAGCAGGCCGCCCGGAACTTTAATTGGCGAGCTCTGAGTACTAACTTCATCTGCTGTCTTCACTATAGGACTATCACAACCTCCGCGCAGTCGCCTTCAACTCTAATGTCTGAGAGCTGGACCGGGAGGCCCTTGACTTTTTCGAGAGCCGGAGTAAGTCCTTGTTTTCTTTCTCTGCGGGGGCGCGCTGGTGCACCCACGGGCTGTAGTCCCTGAGATTTAGGCCGACTGCTGAGCAGTCGGGCCGGATCTCCCTGGCAACTGTTCTTCTTTTCTGTTGGCTACTGACGCCTTTTCCTTTCCCCCTTCTTGCAGAGGCCAACGCTGCCCTGCAGCAGCAGCTTGGTGAAGCCGACACCGCCTTGCGCGCCAAGGAGGTCGAGTGCAGCAAGCTGGCCGAAGAGCGTGACTGGGCTGGCCACGTAGCTAGCGGAACATGCGGAGCTTCTCAAGACGGCTTAGAAAAGAGGCGGAGGCGAAGGAGTCCAGTCTCCTTGCTGAGTTCGAGACCGAACGCTCCGCTTGGACTGATAAGGAGGCAATGCTGACTACCGGCTTCGGTGAGATCGAAGACATGGTTGACGGTAAACTTCTTCCTTCTTCTTTCTTTGATCTGCCGGCTGCTGACCAGGCCGGGTTCTAGCTTCCGGCTTCTACCTCACTTGCATTTTGCTCGTGCATACTTCTTCCCTAGCCACTCCAGCGCCGCCAACCAGGCTATCAAGGCCTATCACGAGGAATGGAGGGTGGACGGAGCGCAGATTGCTGCCGACACCCCCCGGTCCATTAGTGAGCAGTCCTCAGCATCCAGGCCCGCCTTCGGCTAGCTCATCCGATGCTGCGTTGTCTTCAGCGTGTCGGGGCCCAGGCAATCTCCGCCTTGTGGCCAGGCATGCCGGCTCCATGCACTCCCAGCCGGACTGCCGACTGGCTGGAAGTGGCGGCCGACCGTCTTGAGGCTTGGAAGGGCTCCTCGGCCCGGGCTGGAGCACACCGGGCTTTGGAGTTTGTCAAGGCATGGTACCCTGGGCTAGATCTAGCCCAGTTGAGCATGTTTCGACTGGAGGTCCAGGAGGAGCTGGTGGCAGTGGAGCGTGACCTCATCAAGCAGGCGGCGGCGATTGCCGAGTGCACCAACATCTTCATCCCGGAGCTAGCTCAGAATGGTGCCGAGGCACCGCCAGAGTGGTTCGGGCTGAACCCAGAGGATGGTGAGGACTCAGCCGAAGTGATTGACTCCAGCGATGAGGGAGAAGACGAGGACGACGAGGAAGGTGAAGAGGAAGAGCCAGAGGTCGAAGCGGACGGCCAGCCTCAGCTCGACTGTGCCTCTAGCAACGAGCCACGCCAGAGCGAGCCGACTGCTGCTGAAGGCAACCAAGCGGAGACTGACCATCCAGCCGCTCCACCGACCGGCACCACCAATTCCACTATTCCGCCGAACCTGTCTGCTGCTCCCTAGGCTGCCAATTTATCTTTGTTTTTACATGCTTATCAGTCTTGACAAACTTTGTTTGCTTCGCACAATTCCACCCGTGGGGTGTATTTCAAACTTCTGTTGAATGTTGGCCAAGAGCCTTTTGATATGTAAATATGTTTGCCGAGTTCTATCTCTTCTCGCATTCTGCTCCTTGGCCTTTTTCCTTTGCCGCACTCCCTCAGTTGCTGTCTTGCCAGCCGAACAGCCGCTCTGCGGACTGTGGCTGGGTCAAGTACTTAGCCACTTTCGGGAAGGCAATTACTTAGCTGACTAGAGCGTTTAGCAATTTAGGTAGAATCCGGCCCGCCAGCTGCGCAACAGCCAATCGGCAAGGCCGGGAGCCAGCTTGAGCTATGTACATTCTTTTGGGTCCTTAGCCATTTTTCATGTGGGCACCCTTTTCTGCCTTTGACTCCTGCCTACCGAACAATCGCTCTGCAAGCTACGACTTTGGCAGGAGAAGGCATAAGTGGCAACACATTACTTGTCCGGCTGCTCAAAACATTACATAGTACAAGGCGGCAAGCCCCCTGGTCGACTAGTCGAACCCGGTGCCAGGCGGACTAACACATTCATAGGCATAATACTTATCATATAGATAAAGGAGGCCAGTCCCCGAGCTTCTTCTCGGGGGACCCGGAGTCTTCATGATTAATACAAAAGTTGGCTTGGTACATACTGCATCAACTGTAAAACCTTCGGAGGATGTTTGCATTCCAGGGTCGTTCCATCTCCTTGCCGGAGTCGTCTCTTCTGCGTGCTCGAGGCTTGTGAGCATCGATCAGGTAGTAGGAGTCATTGCCCAACACCTTGCGGATGATGAAGGTGCCTTCCCAAGGTGCCGAGAGCTTGTGCTGGCCGGCTGTTCGCTGGATCAGCCGAAGCATAAGGTCTCCCTCTTGGAAGGGTCTTGGCTTGACCTTCCGGTTGTAGTATCAGCATAGACTCTGTTGGTAGATGGTGGACCGGCTGAGCGCCAGCAGTCGGCCCTCTTCCAGTAGATCGACGCCGTCTTCTCGTGCTTCTTTCGCCTCCTCCTCGGTGTACATGGTGACTCGAGGGGCGTCGAATTCTATGTCCGTCGGATGACGGCCTCGGCACCGTGGACGAGGAAGAAGGGTGTGAAGCCGGTCGACTTGTTCGGAGTTGTGCGCAGGCTCCAGAGGACGGCCGGTAGCTCATCGA
This sequence comes from Triticum monococcum, assembly GCA_034509565.1. Classification (NCBI taxonomy): domain Eukaryota; kingdom Viridiplantae; phylum Streptophyta; class Magnoliopsida; order Poales; family Poaceae; genus Triticum; species Triticum monococcum. The sequence continues at coordinate 84,979,136 of CM067845.1, read as the reverse complement.
GCCAACAGCCGGCCGAGCGCTCCAGAGGCTCGACCAGTCGGGGCTTGATGCCGGACAAAATGAGGCCATTTGCTCGCTCAACTTGGCTGTTTGACTGTAGATGGGCAATAGTCGCTAAGTCCAGTCGGATGCCCTGTGTCATGCAGAAATGGGCCAAGGCGCCTATGGCAAAGTTTGTGCCGTTGTCGGTGATGATGTTGTGTGGTATGCCATATCGGATGGTGATGCGGTCATAAAAGTCATAGCAGTCGGACCATTCAGCTTCTTGATTGGTTTTGCTTCTATCCACTTGGTGAACTTGTCCACCGCGACAAGCAGATGAGTCATGCCGCCGCGTGCTGTCTTGAATAGTCCCACCATATACAGCCCCCAGAGAGCGAAGGGCCAGGTAACGGGGATGGTCTTGAGTGAAGAAGCCGACTGACGTGGCTTAGAGCAGAACTTCTGGCACCCTTTGCATTTCTGGACCAAGCCTTTTGCGTCTTCTAGAGCAGTCGGCCAGAAAAATCCATGGCGCAAAGCTTTGGCAACAAGTGCTCTTGAAGCCGCGTTGTGGCCACACTCGCCTTGGTGGATATATTTGAGGATTTCTTGACCTTGCTCTGGCTCCACGCAGCGCTGGTACACACCAGTGACACTGTGGCTCGCAAGTTCTCTGTTGACAATGGTGTCCGCTGCTGCCCGGCGTTGGACTTGCCGGGCTGAGATCTCATCAGTCAGTCAGCAGCTCTTTTCCCATGAAGGTGTTTCTATTTCCTCGACTACCAGAACCGCAACTTGCCTGAGGGCGGTGGGGCCGGGAGGCAGCAGGTTGGAGTCGGTTGCCTCTTGCTGAGTCGATGAAGCCCCCGGGAGGACTGCTGCAGTCCCCAGACCGGGTGCCACCTACCGAATTCCCCGGGCTGGCTACTGAGGTCCTCAAGTCGGATCCGACTGCTTTGGGGGAGCCTGCACGAAGATGGAATCTGACTATGGCGATGGCCTGACAGATGGCTTAAGGAGGCGTTGCAGGGCGACGCCAGCTAGTATCGCTTGCCGGGTGGAGCCGATTCGTGCCAAGGCATCTGCTTGCTCATTGAAATTTCTTTGCACATGTAGGAACTCGCACCCTTTAAAGTATCCATCGAGTTGCTGGACGAGGAAGCGGTAGCTTGCCATGTTTGCATCTTTGGCGTCCCAGTCGCCTAACGATTGCTGGACCACTAAGTCAGAGTTTCCATAACACAGGATCCGGCGAATGCCGAGTTCCTTGGCAAGCCGGAGCCCGGGAATGAGTGCTTCGTATTCAGCAACGTTGTTGGAGGCGGCAAAGTGGATTTGCAGCACATATATGAGCTTGTCACCTTTGGGAGAGGTGAGGACGATGCCGGTTCCCAAACCAGTGTGCATCTTCGAACCATCAAAGTGCATCCGCCAATGGGTGGAGTCTGGCGTTGGCGGCAGGTACTGGGTCTCGGCAAAGTCGACGAGGAAGTCGGCCAGTGCTTGTGACTTGACGGTGGTGCGAGGCTGGTAGTAGCTGGTGTAGGGGTCCAAATCTATGGCCGATTTTCCCACTTGGCCCGAAGCATCTCGGCTGCTAGTGATCTCGGCAAGAGGAGTAGTGCAGACAGCAGTGATTGGGTGCTCTTGGAAGTATGGCTTCGGCTTCTTGGCGGCGAAGTGTACGCCGTAGCACATCTTCTAATAATGTGTGTAGTTCTCCTTGGAGGCAGACATCACTTCACTCAGGTAATACACCAGCCTCTGGACTGGTAGTGCTTTGCCTTCTCTCTTGCGTTCCACAACTATGACTGTGGTGACCACCCGACTAGTGGCAGTGATGTAGAGAAGCATGGGCTCCTTAGCAGTCGGAGCCTCTAGGACAGGCGGAGTGGTCAGCATCTTTTTGGGCTAGAGAAAAGCTTCATCCGCCTTGTCGTTCCACTCGAAAAAAGTGGTCTTCTTCATGAGCTGGTACAGGGGAAGAGCCTTCTCGCCCAGCCGACTGATAAAACGGATGATAGATGCCAAGCAGCCGGTGAATTTTTGCACATCCAGCAGTCGGGTGGGCACCTCCATCCTCTCGATGGCCTTGATCTTCACGGGGTTGCATTCTATGCTGTGCTCTGAGACTAGGAAGCCAAGAAGCTGGCCGGCTGGTACTCCAAAGATGCATTTCTCCAGGTTGAGCTTGATCTGAAATCGATGAAAGTTTTCAAAGGTCTCGTTGAGGTCTTCTAGCAGCATTCCGTGCTTCTCCGTCTTCACCACAACATCGTCCACAGAGACATGGGCGTTTCTGCCGAGTTTCTTGAGGAGACACTTCTTCATGCAACGCTGAAACATGGCGCCGTCATTTCTCAAGCCGAACGTCATGGTCTAGTAATAGAAGGCTCCGAATGGCATGCTGAAGGCGGTCTGCAGCCTGTCGGCCGAGTTCAGCTTGATTTGATGATACCCTGAGTATGCATCCAAAAAGCTCAACAACTCACATCCGGCTATGGAGTCAATTACTTGGTCAATTCTTGGCAAATCAAATGTGTCTTTGGGGCAAGCTTTGTTGAGGCTGGTATAATCAACACACATGCGCCACTACTTATTCTTCTTCAGCACAAGGACTGGGTTGGCTAACCTTTCGGGAAAGAACACCTCCATGATGAAGCCGGCTGCTAGAAGCCGGGCTATCTCTTCTTCAACAACTCTTCTCTTCTCCTCTGTCAGGCGGCACAAGGGCTGCCTGACTGTCTTGGCATCAGGTCGGACATGTAGTTGTGCTCGGCGAAATCTATCGGAACACCCGGCATGTCCTTGGGAGACCATGCAAAGATGTACCGATTCTCACGGAGGAAATCGATGAGCTCGCTTTCCTATTTGCTGTCAAGGTTCGCACCTATGGCAGCGTGCCTCTCCGGGTGCTCTGGGTCCAAGGGTATCTTCTTTGTTTCTTTTGCCGGCTTGAACGAGCCCTCAGCTTCTGACTCCTTGGGGTTGGGCGACATTTCTGGCAGCTTGCCTACCATTACCACAACCCGGTCCAGGAGCCGCTTTTCAACTGCAATCACGAGGGAATCGGCTAGCCGGCTGCTGTCTATCGCGCAGGAAGACGACTTCTTCTAGTCCCTAGTTATGGTTAGGATTCCCTTGGTGCTTGGCATCTTCATCTTGAGGTAGGCATAGTGGGGGACCGCCATGAACTTGGCCAGAGTAGGCCGGCGAACTAGTGCGTGATAAGGGCTCTCAAGGTCCACCACCTCAAACCAGACCGGTGTAACACCCACGATGCGGCTATATCTCCCACATGTCGGAGCACGACTTAGAGGCATAACCACATTGTACACATCCCATGTACTGAATAAGAAAGAGATAAAGAGTTGGATTACAATCGCCACTTCACACAATACATAAATATAGCATTATATCATCCAGAATACAATCAAGGTCCGACTACGGAACCAAAATAAAGACTACCCCAAAGGCGGAAGATCCCCGATCGCCCCAACTGGGCTCCACTACTGATCGTCTGGATAGGAAACATAGTAACGTCCTGAATCCTCGTCGAACTCCCACTTGAGTTCGGTCCCATCCCCTGGACTGGCATCATCGGGACCTGCATCTGGTTTTGGAAGTAATTTGTGAGTCACGGGGACTCAGCAATCCCACACCCTCGCGATCACGACTATTTAGGCTTATGGGAAGGAAAAGGTAATGAGGTGGAGCAGCAGCAAGCACTAGCATATGGTGGCTATCTTACGCAAATGAGAGCGAGAAGAGAAGCAAAGCACGGTCGAGAAGCTATAAAGATCAAGAAGTGATCCTGAAACTACTTATGTTCAAGCATAACATGAGACCTTGTTCTCTTCATGGACTCCGCCGAAAAGAGACCATCACGAGTAAACACGCTGTTGATTCATTTTAATTAAATGTTCGGTATTTTACAACCGGATATTAACAAATTCCCCTCTGCCCATAACCGCGGGCACGACTTTCAAAAGTTCAAAACCCTGCAGGGGTGTCCCGACTTAACCCATCACAAGCTCTCACGGTCAACGAAGGATTTTCCTTCTCCCAGGATGCCCCGATCAGAGTCGGAATCCCGGTTACAAGACATTTCGACAATGCTAAAACAAAACTAACCAAGCCGCCCGAATGTGCCGACAAATCATGATAGGAGCTGCACATATCTCGTTCTCCCACTACTAGGGAAAAGCCTAGCAGCAACGCGGGTTTTAGGCCTATCAGCAACGCGGGTACCCGCGCTACCAATAAGGCGCTACAGCTAATAGTTAGTAATAGCGTGGGTTGAACCCGCGCTACTACTAACAAAGTTAGTAGTAGCGTGTGCCACCCACGCTACTGCTATTTAGTACCCGTGCCACTACTAACAAAATAGTATCAGCGTGTCCACACTACGAACGCTACTAGTATCCTAAATACTAGTAGCGCGCAGTCTTTTCCCACGCCACTACTAACTAATTTATAATTAAAAATAAATAAAATCCACTAATTCCATTTTATGCATATAGTTCCCAGTAAACACAACAATAGTGAGCACTGATGGGCTCCTATTTCATGGTTAACCAGAAACCGAAGGAAATAAATCAGCCAAAAAACCTCATTATTCATTGCAACTCACAAATGACCACTTCAAAGAACATGCAAGTATCTACGTCATTAACAATTGCAAACATAAGTTTCTTTTTACTACAGTTGTTGTATGTACTATCACACAGTTCCTCATTCTGTTCTCACTCAATAATAAGAAAAATGAAAAGAAAAGATAGAGATAATCTGCCGCAATTGCACTTCGGTGTCATGGATTCAGTCTGCCGCTTCAACATCTCATTATCTGGCAGCACTTTGTCGCTATCTTCTTCCTATGAATAAAAACAGACCTTGTCAGAGAAGCAAATGTGAAACCTTATTACAACATGTATGCCAAGTCGCTAACCCATAGAGACAGCTAGAACAAATGTGGAAACTTTCCATGTTGCCGAGTAAGTATATTAACTAGACAAAGTTAGATGACAGTGAAGCTTAAAGCTGCAGTAAGAAATATTAGATATACACATTTTGAAAATCAACCTCAGAAGTGGATACTCTTGTAGACCTGCAAGAGCAGATATGGTAGTAACCAAAATCCTATAAAGATTCGAGGTTAAAGATTATAAATCCAATTTGTCATTAGCATAAAAATATTAGTTCCATGAAGAAGTTTGTCAAGAGATATTTTCTAGTGTTTCTAAGACAGTGACTGAAACATAATGAAAGAAAACACGTTTCTGCATTTTAATTAGGGGGAGCTTTAGTTCTAAAATACTGGAACTGTGACTGAATGATCATATATACTATTAGAAAAACAGACCAAAATCCCCGCAGAAAGAAACAGACCAAAAAAATTAACTTCCTACTTACAGTGGCAAGAAAATATTATATGAAGTGTTATAATAAATAATGCTAACCATGAAGTCTTCTTCCATATAACAAAGGAGTGACGAAACCAAAAAACTTGTAATTCAAGTACGACATGCAATTAGTTAATTATTTGCATGTCAACAGTTCTAACGTCTAGCTACAGATCTTCAAAGTAAAGATTGTGAACTCTATTAGACATGATTATATCAATTAGACCAAATAGAAAATAATTCAATATGTTGTATATCCATTAAATGAAGTTCAATCTATCTTCTGATTATTAGTGTTTCAGTTAGGTCATTAATCCTTCTACGGCCGCCGGTTAATAGGTGCGCCATGACTTTTTACAGGAAAAAATGCAAAGGAAATAACAAGTTAGTATTTTTCCAAATCTAATTATACGGCCACGTTGATCATACCTTACTAATTCTGGCCGGACACTAGTAACACAAGAAAAACTCATTTGATAGTGTGATCATTTGAGATCACTAAATCATCTTCTATACGACGTAGGCCAGTAACATTTACATCAGCTTGCTCACTTGTAGCTGTTGGAGCAACCAAATCATCCTGAGCCAATACAGGGTTGCTGCTCAGGCCAAGAACAACAACTGTAACAAGACTGGAATTAGGATTGCCATGGTACCAAATATGATATTTATTTCATTAAATCAAATGGAGGAGGCTGCATATGCAGAGAGCAGACCTGTTTGCCCAATCAGTATAGCAGCACATGTTGCCGTGCAGGAGCACGCGGCACCTATGACCTTCGCTCGGGTTGATGATGATGTCTCGCTTGATACTCCCTTGTCCGCTGAGACGGCACTCTGTCGCCGCTGCGGCCACCAGCGGCATTCTGCTCAATGGCGGCCAAGGCATGCCTTGTGGATGTCTAGGAAGCTCGAATCAGGCTGGACCTGAGAAGAAACAGAGCATGGCCGTGTGATGTCCTGGCTGAATCAGACTACATTGCCTAAGGAAATAAAATGGGAAAAAGGAGGAGCGTACTTGGGAGTCACAACTCTTTAGGAACATCCATCTTGGCAGTGCTAGTACAAGAAAATGGCAGCAACTGAACATGCGTGTAGTGCACAAAGGGATGGCAAATACAGTTGAGTCTATTAAGCCCTCCACTGTAGTAAGGCAGCCATCTCCATCCTCCTCTGAAACCACTTGACAAGGTCCAATGCTCTGTCACTGTAATCCTTCTTCTTCTGTAAATTGGTCTGCAAGAACTCCTATCACTGTAAAAAATTTGTGACAGCAAACATATACTACAAGGACATATCCACAACGCGCTTAACACTAGAGAGAGATGCTACAGCCAAACAAATCATGACCAAACACATATCATCCAGTCCAGGACTTGCTCACTGCTATTTTGCTTGCAGATTCTGCCTTCAGGTTACAGCAACCAACTGAAAATAATACTACATAGAAATCACAAGTAGTGTTTAGCCTACGTGCAAATACAAATACTTGGTTCTCTCAACCGCATAAAAGTGCAAATACAAATCACAATACAAACTGTCCGCAGATAATGCACAATGCACGACACTCTTCTTTCCCGATCAAACTTTTGATTCATATGGGATCCCTATAAGCAGCACATTGGCTCGTTGCGACAAGAACAAAATTCAGAAGTGTGGTAGGGGTATCAGTAATTTTAGGAGGAAATTATTGGCGCTTAATTGAGGAAACTGAGCATACACGTGGTGTTTCTTGGACTTACTAATTTTCTATCTTGATGTTTTTATTTTCTTTGAGAAACAGATTGAGACGTTGACTGTCAGCATTGTGCGTGCTAATTCAATATGATCCGGTCTCCGGATATCCATTCTGTCACTTTTCAAACACTTTCTGGTGTCAGGTTGGTTACATGCTGGAAGGAAGCATCGAACTTGTTGTTTATTAATATATATATATATGCAAAAACGGGTAGCAATTAGCCTAATCAGTGTCTGTTGGGACGTCAATCCCTGCATAAAAGTGCAGTAGTTTTCTTTAGTGGAATCCTTGTGACATTCCAGTCTTGGTCTCCAATGTGACCAACCAACCAGAGATCTAAATAGTGTAGCATCTACGTATAGAACATGAATAAACTTGATCGATTGCCTTGGGCAAGATAGAGATCTGTGAAGAGGGAGGAAGGAGAGGAGAGGAGAGGAGGGCCTACCTCGGCTAGGAGTTGCTGCTGTGGGAGGCGCAGGTGGAGCCGTCGTGTACCTCGCCGGCTCCAACATTCATGCGTGGCGTCGGCCCACAGCAGGGAGGCGTCGGCGGTCTCTTGTGACCTGCGTTGCGTGAGGAATCCAGCCAAATTGAATCAGAAAATGGCAATTCAAATTGAATCGAACAACATCCGGGATCTGGCCAAATCGTGTCCAACACACACACACACACGCATGAAGGGAAGGTAGGGGGGAGAGACCTCCATGGCGTCGGTCGGAGCACCATCTCCATCTCTCTCCCTCATGCGGGCATACTTAGGAAGACATACGATCGAGGGCGGAGAGACCTCCGGCGGTAGTATGACACGCTCAGGGCGGCGGGCGGGCACGTGCGCGGCCGAGGTGGCGGGGGCAGGCAGCGGCGCGAGACAGGGAGCGGCGGGCGCGCGGCTGCCGGCATGGCGCACGCGGCGGGGGGCATGGGGGCGGATGGACGGAGGAGAGGAGGTGGAAGGGAGGTCGGTGGCGAGTGGGTTGGGAGAGGAGGTTGGGGATCTGGATCGGGCTCCGTGGTTTTTTTGTGAGACAGACGGGAGTGGGTGGACAGGGACGGTTGGTGGGGTGGGGGTGGGGATCGGGCCGGGGTGGACACGCTTAGTAGTAGCGTGGGGTCTCACCTATGCTACTACTACTTACTTAGTAGTAGCGCTGGTTTTATACCCCTCGCTACTACTATGGCCTATCCCGGGGGCATTCTTGGAGACCATTTAGTAGAAGCGCGGGTTTATACCCCTCGCTACTACTATCAACTTAGTAGTAGCGCGGTTTTTATACCCCTCGCTACTACTAATTAGGAGTAGCGCTCATTTTTAAACCGCGCTGCTGATAAACTTCTGTGTATAAGGTTTTCCCTAGTAGTGATTAGGGCACACCGGATTGTCCAAGATTCCGGTAGGCCAACCCAGAGTTGCCCCTGGTGGCCACCGGCTGCTGACAGGTTGGACCAACACTCAGAGGAGCACTGGCCCGGGGGTTGAAAATAAAGATGACCCTTGCGTCCACGGAACCCGAGGGAAAAAGTCTTATGTGGCAAATGGTAAAACCAAGGTTGGTCCTTGTTGGAGGAGTCTTATTCAAGGCAAACTATCAAGGGGTTCGCATTATAACCCAACCGCGTGAGGAACGCAAAATCAAGGAACATAACACCGGTATGATGGAAACTAGGGCGGCAAGAGTAGAACAAAACACCAGGCATAAGGCCGAGCCTTCCACCCTTTACCAAGTATATAGGTGCATTAAAGTAAACAAGATATGACAATGATATCCCAACAATAATCATGTTCCAACAAAGAACAAACTCCATCTTCACCTGCAACTAGCAACGCTATAAGAGGGGTTGAGCAAAGCGGTACCATAGCCAAACAACGGTTTTCTAGGACAAGGTGGGTTAGAGGCTTGACATGGCAATATGGGAGGCATGATACAGCAAGCGGTAGGTATCGCAGCATAGCAATAGAGCAAGCAACTAGCAAGCAAAGATAGAAGTGATTTCGACGGTATGGTCATCTTGCCTGCAAAGTTCTCCGACTTGACGTAAGCTTGATCCTCGTAAGCGTACTCAACGGGTTCCTAGATCACGAACTCGTCTCCCGGCTCTATTCAAAGCAAGAACACAAGCAAAGGAAACAACAATCAACCATGGTGCAATGCGCAAGCAATATGACGCAAAACATGGCATGATAAGCGGGATGTGACATGCAATGCATATGGGTGCTCCGGAAGAAAAAGATTGAACCAGGCCTCAACTTGGCAAACCAAGCGTGCCTCTGGAAAGATGAGTTGATTTCGGTCGAAATTGATATAAAGATCACCGGAATCGGATGCACTATTTGCAAATGGCAAGCAAAACAAGAATGGCACAATTCTGCGATTAACAACACGATGCCATCTAGAATGCAACAAGAAACTAAGCTGCTACACTCCAACATAGCAACAAATCACATGGCAGTGATCTACTCAAGATTCTTGACAAAAGATGAACACTGAGCTATGGCAAAATCACACAACAGCAGGTTCAAACAAGCATGGCAAAAGTGCAAAAGATAACAGCATCACAGACTTAGTGAAAATACTAACATGTCAGGAATTAACATCAGGAAGCAATGTTTAGAGCAAGATAACAACATGCTACAAAATCATAATATAGCAACACAAGGCAGGGCATGAATCTACTGAAAGCATGTAACAATAGTCCCTTATTGACTATAAGCCAAAATGGCACAGAGAATATGATGGCACCCATGTAAACATAGCAAGTTTCATTAACAGATTCAGACTTAGCAGAAAACTGGACATGGCAAAAATAGTATTATGAAGGCAAGTTTGCGAGCTCGATGCACTCAACACAAGGAATTGCATGACAAACTAAGCATACTCCCGGCAATAGGACATGTTCATGGAGCCAACCAAAGCAAGAACAAGTTCATAGCATGCATGGATCAACTACAACAACCTTGGCAAAATTGATTAACACATAAACAATCTGCCAGGAACATTTTATAGCAAAAGTAGAGCAATATTGGATCATGCTAGGTACTCCATAAATGCAAACAAGGACATGCATGGATAGAACATAACCATATTCCCAAATCATCCTTACTGAACATACTCAAAAGAAGCATGGATCTCTTTGTAGCAACATGAATACATGGCATAAAAATAACAGCAGGGAAATGACTTAGTGAAATTCTAAGTCCCTGAAATCACCAACATCACGAGAGCTGCTTTGCATGCTTGTGCTAGTCACCACATTGATCACAAAAATACATGGCATACACCCCCGTAAAGATGACATGTCATATCCCAAAACACATGTAGAGCTCATGCTCATATACAACACACAATAATCATGGCAAAAATGTCAAATGTCCATAAATTGATAAGAATCAGGGGCTAATATTTTATAGTACTCTTGCAACAGTCATTTGGGCATCAATATGGACTCAGACAAGAATGGTGCAATGGAACAAAATGAAGAGGGCATCCTAGCGAACATTTTGATGTATGGCACGCCCAAAACAGAGCTACGAATGCAGAGTTATGGCATGATGAAAAGTGCTTCAGAATGTTGAAAAAAGACTGATATTCCAAAGTTAACCTAGGGTTTGTTGAATCTATATCTGAGCGCGCGGAAGCCGATGCAGCCGGAGCTCTCTCCGGAGTTGGTGCGGTAGGCGGCCGGAGAAGGGGGGGTCGCCGGATCCGGAGCCAGTGGTCGCCGGGTACGACGGAGGGCGGCGTCGGGCGCGGGGACGGCGGAGCGCGGCGGCCGGCATTAGTCGGCGGCGGAGGCCTCAAGCGCGCGATTGCCCGGGCAACGGTGGGTGGACGCGTCCGGCGGACGCGGACGTGTCCGGCGGCACGGGAGGAGCGGGCCTAGGGTTTTGGACAAAAAAATGGACGGAGGGAGCTAGGAGAGTCCAAATGGAGTGCGGTTTTCGCCCACACGATTGTGACCGAACGACCGAGAGGATGTAGGGGGTTTGGATGGGTTTTGGGCCACTTTGGAGGGGTGTTGGGCTGCAACACACACGAGGCCTTTACGGTTCCTCGGTTAACCGTTGGAGTATCAAATGGACTCCAAATGGCACGAAACTTGACATGTGATCTACCGGTGGGTACCAAGGCCGCTTGGCAAATCTCGGTCCAATTCGAGAAAGTTTAACACCCGCACACGAAAAGAGGCAAAAGGGGGTGCCGGAGGACATAGGAGTGCCGGAATGCAAAACGGACAACGGGGAAAATGCTCGGATGCATGAGACGAACACGTATGCAAATGAGATGCACATGATGACATGATATGAGATGCATGTCATGGACAAAAAGCAAAACAAAGACAAAACCCAACCACGAGGGAATATGATAACTTTGATCCAAAAATGGCAAGAGTTGGAGTACAATTATGGTAGGTTACATCCGGGATGTTACAACACTCCACCACTACGAAAGGATCTCGTCCCGAGATCTAGGACTGAAAGAACTCCAGATATTCAGAATGAAGGTGGTCCTCGCGTTCCCAGGTGGCTACTTGGTCGGAATGATGTGACCACTTCACTTTTAGAAATTTGATAGACTTGTTTTGAGTCTTGCGCTCGGTTTCTTCAAGAATATCAATGGGATGCTCATGATAAGACATGTCTTCTTGGAGATCAATCTCTTCGAAGTTGATGGTGCGGTTAGGAGTCTTGAAACACTTGCGAAGCTATGACATGTGAAACACGTCGTGCACGTTTGCAAAGTTGGATGGAAGCTCAAGTTGATAGGCGAGGTGGCCTCTTCTGCCAATGATCTTGAAAGGACCCACGTATCTAGGGGCAAGCTTCCCTTTGATACCGATGCGACGAGTACCTTTCAATGGAGATACGCGGAGGTAGACATGGTCTCCGATCTCGAAAGCCAAGTCACGATGCTTGCTATCATAGTAACTCTTCTAGTGCGATTGTGCGGCTTTGAGATTTTCATGAATGACTTTGCACATTTCTTCAACCTCTGTGATCAAGTCATTGCCAAGAAGTTCGCGTTCACCAGTCTCTGACCAATTAAGAGGAGGACGGTACTTTCTGCCATAGAGAATCTCAAATGGGGCCTTGCCCGAACTCGCTTGGAAGCTATTGTTGTAGAAGAACTTGGCATATGGAAGACAATCTTCCCACTTCATACCGACTGAAATGACACAACCCCGAGCATATCTTCAAGAATTTGATTGACCCGCTCGACTTTCTCACTAGTTTGAGGATGAAAGGTAGTGTTGAACCGAATATTGGTGCCCATGGCCTTCTGGAAGGAGTCCCAGAACTTAGAAGTAAAGATGCTTCCATGATCTGAAGATATCAACTGCGGAATGCCATGCAAGAAGACAATCCTGGAGGTATATAGCTCTGCCAACTAAGCCTCTGTGATAGATTCTTTGATAGGAAGAAAATGGGCCACTTTAGTGAGCTTGTCGATGACAACGAAGATAGCATCATTTTCACATTTGGACTTGGGAAATCCGGTCACGAAGTCCATCTCAATATGGTCAAACTTCCATTCTGGAATGGCAAGAGGTTGGAGGAGACCAGCTGGTCGTTGGTGTTCTGCTTTCACTCTTCTGCAAACATCACATTCATTCACGAACTGAGCAATCTCGCGCTTCATCCGAGTCCACCAATACGACTGCTTGAGGTCATGGTACATCTTTGTACTTCCAGGATGAATAGATAGGAGTGAATTGTGAGCCTTGTTCATAATGACTTTACGAAGGTCACCCTTAGGAACAACAATGCGATCCTCGAAGAATAGAGTATCTTTGTCACCGAGGCGATAGCACTTGTACTTGGGTTGGCTCTTGAAAATCCAAATCTTCACCTTCTTCACCATTGCATCAAGAAGTTGTGCCTCACGAATCTGATCTTGCAAAATAGGAGAGACTTGGAGGTTGGAAAGAAGTCCTTGAGGAACAACTTGGAGATTAAGTTTGCGGAAAGCTTCACAAAGATTGGCAATCCAAATCTTCACCTTCTTCACCATTGCTTCAAGAAGTTGTGCCTCACGAATCTGATCTTCCAAAGTAGGAGAGACTTGGAGGCTGGAAAGAAGTCCTTGAGGAACAACTTGGAGATTAAGTTTGCGGAAAGCTTCACAAAGATCCGGTTGGAAGGGCTTGAGAATCAAATTGTTGCAGTAAGCCGTCCTGCTCAACGTGTCTGCAATGACATTGGCCTTGCATGGAGTATATTCAATACTCGGATTATACTCTTGAATCATTTCGACCCAACGAGTCTGCCTGATGTTGTGGTTGGGTTGAGTGAAGATGTACTTCAGACTCTTATGATCAGTGAAGATGTCCACTTTCCTTCCCAACAAGAGATGTCTCCATGTTAAAAGAGCATGGACAACTGTCGCCAACTCGAGATCATGAGTGGGGTAGTTCTTTTCGTTGGTCTTCAACTGGCGAGAGGTATAGGCCACAACTTTCTTCTCTTGCATTAACACAGCACCGAGACCTTGAAGGGAAGCATCACAGAAAACCTCGAATGGTTTGGATTCATCAGGAGGAGTCAGAACTGGAGCTATGACTAACTTCTCTTTGAGGGTGTTGAAAGCAATGTCACATTTATGCGTCCATACATACTTTACATGCTTCTGGAGGAGGTTGGAAAGAGGCTTCGTGATCTTAGAGAAATTCTCAACGAATCTTCGATAATAGCTTGCAAGTGCAAGAAAGCCGCGGAGCTACTTCACATTCTGAGGTGGTTCCCAATTCACAATTGCAGACACCTTCTCAGGATTAACAGCTATGCCCTTGGCGGAGATGATATGCCCAAGGTAGAGAACCTCATCGAGCCAAAACTTGCACTTTGAAAACATCGCATAGAACTGATGTTCTCTGAGTTTGTCCAGCACCAATCTCAAATGCTTGGCATGATTCTCTTTGTTCTTGGAAAAGACCAAAATATCATCGAGATACACCAAGACGAAGTCATTTGTGTAAGGGTTGAAGATGAAGTTCATCATGCGGGAGAATGTTGGAGGAGCATTGACAAGGCCGAAAGACATGACAGTGTATTCATAGGAACCATAGCTTGTTCTGAATGCTGTCTTGGGGATATCTTGTTCACGAATGTGAATCTGATGATAACCCATACGGAGGTCAAACTTGGAGAAAACTTGAGTACCTTTGAGTTGTTCAAAAATCTCATTGATGTTGGGGAGTGGGTACTTATTCTTTATGGTCTTCTTGTTCAATGGGCGGTAGTCGACACAAAGTCGGTCCGTGCCATCCTTCTTCTTGACAAAAAGAACACCACAACCCCATGGAGAAGAACTCGGTCGGATCAGACCCATACGCTCTTGTATATCGAGTTGTTTCTTCAGCTCCTTCGACTCTTCTGGTCCAAGCTTGTAAGGACGTTTGCAAACAGGTTTCGTGCCAGGCTCAAGATCGATGACGAATTCAACTGGCCGGTGAGGAGGCATTCCTGGAAGCTCTTCTGGAAAGACGTCTTGATATTCACAAATGACTAGAATATGAGAGATGGCATCCAACTCGCCCTTCTCGTTGAAAGAAAATAGTCGAATGGTATCATCACGAGCGGTAAAGACGATCACATCCTCAGACGAGTGTGTCAATTGAATCTGCCTGGCAGCACAATCAAGCTGAGCCTTGTGCTTAGAAAGCCAGTCCATGCCGAGAATTAGATCAATATCCGAGTCACCCAGAACAATTGGAGAAGCCAGAAATTTGTAGTCGCCCATCTTGATAGAAACATCCGTGACCACGGTGTTAGCGTTCACGCGTTTACCCGGTGAGACAACTGCTAGCTGACTAGGAAAAACTTGGAAAGCCAACTCATGCTTAGATGCAAATGGTCTTGAGATGAAACTAAGTGATGCACCAGTATCAAAAAGAACTTTTGCAGGAATATCATTAACAGGAAGGTTACCCAAGATCACTTCTGAAGAGTCGTCTGCCTGAGCTGTGTTCACCATGTTGACCTTTGCAAACTTGGGATTATGCTTGACCACTGCATTCCTGGCAGATCTCAGAAGAGGAGGGGGCAGAAGGCGCCTCTGGTTGAAGCATTTGTTTGCATAGTGCCCCTTCTGCTGACACTTGTTGCACGTAACCTCTGAGAGCGGACGATGATACGGATCACTTGACCTTGGAGCATGAGACGAAGCTTTGTTCTGAAAGCCTGGGTTGGGTGGGTGGGAAGATCCATTGCCACCTTTACTCTTCTGCTGATAAGGCTGACGCAACGGAGGCGGAGGCAACCACAACTTTTGCTTCTTAGCTGCCACTTGAGTTGAAGAAGAAGAAGGAGTTGCATCCCTGACTCTCTTCTTAGATGCATCGCACTTGAGCTGAGCGGCCTCTTGCTTTAGTGCCATGTTGTAGAACTCATCATACTTTTTTGGCTCAAAAAGCACGAGAGCTAGTTGCAGATCTTCTCTGAGGCCACCTCTGAATTGATAAATGATGCTCTTCTTGTTAGGGACGTCTTGTTTGGCGAAGCGAGCGAGCCTTTGGAACAGGATGTTGTATTGGTAAACAGACAAGCTGCCTTGCTTCAGGTTGCGGATCTCCTCACACTTACTCTCAGCAACACTTTGAGGAATGTGGTGAGTTTTGAAGTCTCGGCGGAAATCATCCCAGGTAATCACACGACCTCCTCTGGAATCTGTGTATTGTTGATACCACTCAGTAGCTTGGTCTTTGAGTTGGAACGAAGCAAACTTGATAAAGTCCTCAGGCCTGACATTGCTACACTCAAAATGTTTGTAGATATCCACGAGCCAATCATCAGTGTCTGTGGCCTCGACACAGTTACTGAAGGACTTCGGCTGGTTTGCGAGGAACTAGTTGAGGGTAGCAAACTAAACTTGATTGTTGCCATGGCCTTGATTTCCTTGGTTGCACTCTTGCAAGAATTGCGTAAGCATCTGCGTGTTGGCGTTGGTAACGGCCAAGACAGCTTGCCATGCCTCCGGAGGTGGAGGTGGTGGCGGAGGTTCCGGATTCTGACGCGTTGGAGGAGCCATCCTAAAGAGGATGACATCCGTTAGCATCTTGATAGACATATATTCAAGCTGAATCAATGGATCGAAATTGCAACATATAGCCTTAACATTCAAACAAGAATGAATGAATGAATTCCAAAGTAAATGATCACACTTCCATAAGTTGAGAAGCCACTTAGATAAAGGTAGATGAATAAAACAACAAGGTACAGATATGAACAAATAATTGGTAAGGATTGCCCAGTCACAAACCACATATCTGCGGAAGAAATACTAGAGCTACAAGAACTCCCACCTACAAAACTCCCAAAACTTTCTGGTTATGCAATCAGGTGTTGGGGATATAGGGGAAGCATAATATCTCACCCAAAACTAGCAAATCCTACATCTAGTTGTATCCATCCTTCAACACATAACCAAGAAACCTTCGGAAATCATTTACCTCAACCTTCGAAAAGCATCCGTTATACAGTTATGGCAATACTCCCGAACTCCCGCCCCATTACTGGGAGGCGTCGAGGTTATCTCACCAACAACTGCATAAAGGAGATTTTCGATGTCGGTGAACTCAGGTATTCCAGAACTACAACGATAAAATTATGACGACAACGCCTCGGAGCTCAACTCCCCGGGATGCACCAAGAGGCACCAAGAACAATGTTCTCGTCACAAAACCATCGGAACGATTCCAAGATACCCGTGTGATCCTAAATATTTTCTTCGTCAAATTTGAGAAGAGAAGAGTCAAAACTCTAAGTCAAGAGACCTCACCAGAGCGATGAAGGGACTGAGGAGTAAAAAGAATCCTACTCTCCGATATATATAATCCCTCTAAGACTCAAAACATTTTTCTAGACTCAACAACGGCAGCGATTCGATCAAGCATGGGGGATCCTAAGTCGAGGAAAGCTCTGATTACCAACCTGGCTCTGATACCAACTTGTAACACCCACGATGCGGCTATATCTCCCATGTGGCGGAGCACGACTTAGATGCATAACCGCATTGTTTGGCATGTCGCAAGAGGGGTAATCTTTACACATCCCATGTAATGAATAAGAAAGAGATAAAGAGTTGGCTTACAATCGCCACTTCACACAATACATAAATATAGCATTATATCATCCAGAATACAATCAAGCATAACACGAGACTGTGTTCCCTTCCCGAACTCCGCTGAAAAGAGACCATCACGGCTACACACGTTGTTGATTCATTTTAATTAAGTTAAGTGTCAGGTATTCTACAACCGGATATTAACAAATTCCCATCTGCCCATAACCGCTGGCACGACTTTCGAAATTTCAAAACCCTGCAGGGGTGTCCCAACTTAGCCAATCACAAGCTCTCACGGTCAATGAAGGATATTCCTTCTCCCAAGATGCCCCGATCAGACTCGGAATCCCGGTTACAAGACATTTCAACAATGGTAAAACAAGACCAGCAAAGCCGCCCGAATGTGCCGACAAATCCTGATAGGAGCTGCACATATCTCATTCTCAGGGCACACCAAATTGTCCAAGATTCCGGTAGGCCAACCCAGAGTTGCCCCTGGTGGCCACCGACTGCTGACAGGTTGGACCAACACTCAAAGGAGCACTGGCCCGGGGTTTAAAATAAAGATGACCCTTGAGTCCGCGGAACCCAGGGGAAAAAGGCTTAGGTGGAAAATGGTAAAACCAAGGTTGGGCCTTGCTGGAGGAGTTTTATTCAAGGCGAACTGTCAAGGGGTTCGCATTATAACCCAACCACGTAAGGAATGCAAAATCAAGGAACATAACACCGGTATGACGGAAACTAGGGCGACAAGAGTGGAACAAAACACCAGGCATAAGGCCGAGCCTTCCACCCTTTAGCAAGTATATAGGTGCATTAAAGTAAACTAGATATAATAATGAAATCCCAACAATAATCCTGTTCCAACAAGGAACAAACTCTATCTTCACCTGCAACTAGCAACGCTATAAGAGGGGCTGAGCAAAGCGGTAACATAGCCAAACAATGGTTTGCTAGGACAAGGTGGGTTAGAGGCTTGACTTGGCAATATGGGAGGCATGATATAGCAAGTGGTAGGTATCGTGGCATAGCAATAAAGCGAGCAACTTGCAAGCAAAGATAGAAGTGAATTCGAGGGTATGGTCATCATGCCTGCAAAGTTCTCCGAGTTGACGTAAGCTTGATCCTCGTAAGCGTACTCAACGGGTTCCTTCATCACGAGCTCGTCCCCTGGCTCTACCCAAATCAATAACACAAGCAAAGGAAACAACAATCAACCACGGTGCAATACGCAAGCAACATGATGCAAAACATGGCATGATAAGCGGGATGTGATATGCAATGCATATGCGTGCTCCAGAAGAAAAAGATTGAACCATGCCTCAACTTGGCAAACCAAGCGTGCCTCTGGAAAGATGAGTTGATTTCGGTCGAAATCGATATAAATATCACCGGAATCGGATGCACGGTTTGCAAATGGCAAGCAAAACAAGAATGGCACAATTCTGCGATTAACAACACGATGCCATCTAGAATGCAACAAGAAACTAAGCTGTTGCACTCCAACATAGAAACAAAGCACATGGCAGTGATCCACTCAAGATGCTTGACAAAAGATGAACACTGAGCTATGGCAAAATCACATAAGAGCACGTTTAAACAAGCATGGCAAAAGTGCAAAAGATAACAGCATCACAGACTTAGTGAAAATACTAACATGTCAGGAATTAACATCAGGAAGCAATGTTTAGAGCAAGATAACAACATGCTACAGGATTATAACATAGCAACACAAGGCACGGCATGAATCTACTCAAAGCAGACATGTTACGGTTCCTCGGTTAACCGTTGGAGTATCAAACGGACTCCAAATGGCACGAAACTTGATAGGCGGTCTACCGGTGGTGTACCAAGGCCTCTTGGCAAATCCCGGTCCAGTCCGAGAATGTTTAACACCCACACATGAAAAGAGACAAAAGGGGGCGCCAGAGGACATAGGAGTGCCGGAATGCAAAACAGACAACGGGGAAAATGCTCGGATGCATGAGACGGACATGTATGCAAATGAGATGCACATGATGACATGATATGAGATGCATGACATGGACAAAAAGCAAAACAAAGAAAAAACCCAACCACGAGGGAATATCATAACTTAGAGCCGAAAATGGCAAGAGTTGGAGTACAATTATGGTAAGTTACATCCGGGGTGTTACAACCGGCTCTCAGCAAAAGTGTTCTTTGTCTCCGAAGAGGACATCAATTTAAGTCTTGCCGATTGGTGAGCAGGAAAGGCCAGGAACTATGCCATGGAATACAGTCCGACTGGGCCGAAGCTACCTCTGTTTGATTCCTAACTTCTCCATAGTGTCTCGGTACAGGATGTTGATGCTGCTACCGCCATCTATCAGGACTCGGGAGAAGCAAGGAGCCCACCTCTCTTTGCGAAAGTGGCCTCCAAAACCAGGGCATAAGAACCGAGATTGGGCATCACCTCTGGGTGGTCACCTCTGCTCCAGCTGATGGGCTTCTTAGACCAATGCATGAACTCGGGGGTCTCTAATGTGACTGCATTTACTTCATGCCATCGCTGCCGTTTGTTGTGCCTTTCGTCAGCCACGTTGGTGAACACGACATAAGCTCCATGCTCTTTGGGGTATTCGTCTTGTATGGCGCCGACTGGCCAAACCACCGGCTGCTGGGGAGGAGGAGGTGGCGGGCCGACAGGCGGAGGAGGCGGGAGTCCATCACCCTTGGTGATCGTGGTGAGCCAGTGGCATTTCCGAGTGGTGTGGTTGGACGGCTTCACGCCGCCGTGGAACTTGCAGGGTGCACCGAGAGTCTGCTCATACGAGAAGGTGGGCAACCAGTTGGGCTTGCCGCCCTTCTGACATTTGGGTGGAGGCTGCCCTTTGGGCTGCTTACCTTCGATTGTCGCCACCTGCCGGCTTGTGGGAGCCGGCTGCGTGGCCTTGCGCTTGTTGTCATTCGGTTGCTGATGCGGACTGGTGTCACCAGCCGGAGTCCTAGAAGCTTGAGGAGCCACTTTACCAGATGCGTCCACTAGGATTTCCATCTTCATGGAGGAGTTGGACGTGGCGTACTTGTCTGCTATGATCAGCAGTTCATCAAGGGTCGCGGACTCGTCGCAGAGAAGCCGGTGCTTGAGGAGGGTGCCTTCTCGGCACCCGGCAGTGAAGTACTTGATGGCATGCACCTCGTGCACGCCTTCGCAGGAGTTGCGCAGCTTGGCCCAGCCCGTGAGGTAGTCACGAGTCGACTCGTTGGGGCCTTGGATGCGTAAGGAAAGCTGGCGAGGCTTGGGCGGCCACTTGTACATGATGGTGATGTTGGGGAACGCAGTAATTTCGAAAATTTTCCTACGCACACGCAAGATCATGGTGATGCACAGCAACGAGAGGGGAGAGTGTTGTCTACGTACCAACGCAGACCGACTGCGGAAGCGATCACACAACGTAGAGGAAGTAGTCGTACGTCTTCTTCCCGATCCGACCGATCCAAGCACCGTTACTCCGGCACCTCTGAGTTCTTAGCACACGTTTAGCTCGATGACGATCCTCGGGCTCCAATCCAGCAAAGCGTCGAGGAAGAGTTCCGTCAGCACGACGGCGTGATGACGATCTTGATGTACTACCGACGCAGGGCTTCGCCTAAGCACTACAACGGTATGATCGAGGTGGAATTTGGTGGCAGGGGGCACCGCACACGGCTAAGGAATGATCTCAAGGATCAACTTGTGTGTCTTGGGGTGTCCCCTGCCCCCGTATATAAAGGTTGGAGGAGGGGGGCTGGCCGGCCAGAGAGAGGGAGGCGCAGGGGGAGTCCTACTCCTACCGGGAGTAGGACTCCCCCCTCCAATCCTATTCCAACTAGGACTCTCCAGGGGGAAAGGAGAGAGAGGGGGGCCGGTCCCTTCTCCTAGTCCTACTAGGACTTGGGGAAGGGGGGGCGCGCGGCCAGGCTGTGGGCTGCCCCTTTTCTCTTTTCCACTAAGGCCCAATAGGCCCATTAGTCTCCCGGGGGGTTCCGGTAACCCTCCCGGTATTCTGGTAAAATCCCGATTTCACCCGGAACACTTCCTATGTCCAAACATAGGCTTCCAATATATCAATATTTACGTCTCGACCATTTTGAGACTCCTCGTCATGTCCGTGACCTCATCCGGGACTCCGAACAACCTTCGGTACATCAAAATGCGTAAACTCATAATAACTGTCATCGTAACATTAAGCGTGCGGACCCTACGGTTCGAGAACAATGTAGACATGACCGAGACACGTCTCCGGTCAATAACCAATAGCGGGACCTGGATGCCCATATTGGCTCCTACATATTCTACGAAGATCTTTATCGGTCAGACCGCATAACAACATACGTTGTTCCCTTTGTCATCGGTATGTTACTTGCCCGAGATTCGATCGTCGGTATCCAATACCTAGTTCAATCTCGTTACCGGCAAGTCTCTTTACTCGTTCCGTAATACATCATCTCACAACTAACATATTAGTTGCAGTGCTTGCAAGGCTTATGTGATGTGTATTACCGAGAGGGCCCAGAGATACCTCTCCGACAATCGGAGTGACAAACCCTAATCTCGAAATACGCCAACCCAACATCTACCATTGGAGACACCTGTAGTACTCCTTTATAATCACCCAGTTACGTTGTGACGTTTGGTAGTACCCAAAGTGTTCCTCCGGTAAACGGGAGTTGCATAATCTCATAGTTATAGGAACATGTATAAGTCATGAAGAAAGCAATAGCAACATACTAAACGATCGGGTGCTAAGCTAATGGAATGGGTCATGTCAATCAGATCATTCTACTAATGATGTGACCTCGTTAATCAAATAACAACTCTTTGTTCATGGTTAGGAAACATAACCATCTTTGATTAACGAGCTAGTCAAGTAGAGGCATACTAGTGACACTCTGTTGGTCTATGTATTCACACGTGTATTATGTTTCCGGTTAATACAATTCTAGCATGAATAATAAACATTTATCATGATATAAGGAAATAAATAATAACTTTATTATTGCCTCTAGGGCATATTTCCTTCAGTCTCCCACTTGCACCAGAGTCAATAATCTAGATTACACAGTAATGATTCTAACACCCATGGAGCCTTGGTGCTGATCATGTTTTGCTCGTGGAAGAGGCTTAGTCAACGGGTCTGCAACATTCAGATCCGTATGTATCTTGCAAATCTCTATGTCTCCCACCTGGACTAAATCCCGGATGGAGTTGAAGCGTCTCTTGATGTGTTTGGTCCTTTTGTGAAATCTGGATTCCTTTGCCAAAGCAATTGCACTAGTATTGTCACAAAAGATTTTCATTGGACCCAATGCACTAGGTATGACACCTAGATCGGATATGAACTCCTTCATCCAGACTCCTTCGTTTGCTGCTTCCGAAGCAGCTATGTATTCCGCTTCACATGTAGATCCCGCTACGACGCTTTGTTTAGAACTGCACCAACTGACAGCTCCACCGTTTAAAGTAAACACGTATCCGGTTTGCGATTTAGAATCGTCCGGATCAGTGTCAAAGCTTGCATCAACGTAACCTCTTACGGTGAGCTCTTTGTCACCTCCATATACGAGAAACATATCCTTAGTCCTTTTCAGGTATTTCAGGATGTTTTTGACCGCTGTCCAGTGATCCATTCCTGGATTACTTTGGTACCACCCTGCTAAACTTATAGCAAGGCACACATCAGGTCTGGTACACAGCATTGCATACATGATAGATCCTATGGCTGAAGCATAGGGAACATTTTTCATTTTCTCTCTATCTTCTGCAGTGGTCGGGCATTGAGTCTGACTCAACTTCACACCTTGTAAGACAGGCAAGAACCCTTTCTTTGCTTGATCCATTTTGAACTTCTTCAAAATCTTGTCAAGGTATGTGCTCTGTGAAAGTCCAATTAAGCGTTTTGATCTATCTCTATAGATCTTTATGCCTAATATGTAAGCAGCTTCCCCGAGGTCTTTCATCGAAAAACTTTTATTCAAGTATCCCTTTATGCTATCCAGAAATTCTATATCATTTCCAATCAGCAATATGTCATCCACATATAATATCAGAAATGCTACAGAGCTCCCACTCACTTTCTTGTAAATACAGGCTTCTCCAAAAGTCTGCACAAAGCCAAATGCTTTGATCACACTATCAAAGCGTTTATTCCAACTCCGAGATGCTTGCACCAGTCCATAAATGGATCGCTGGAGTTTGCATACTTTGTTAGCTCCCTTTGGATCGACAAAACCTTCTGGTTGTATCATATACAACTCTTCTTCCAGAAATCCATTCAGGAATGCAGTTTTGACATCCATCTGCCATATTTCATAATCATAAAATGCGGCAATTGCTAACATAATTCTGACGGACTTAAGCATCGCTACTGGTGAGAAGGTCTCATCGTAGACAACCCCTTGAACTTGTCGAAAACCTTTCGCGACAAGTCGAGCTTTATAGACAGTAATATTACCGTCAGCGTCATTCTTTTTCTTGAAGATCCATTTATTCTCAATTGCTTGCCGATCATCGGGCAAGTCAACCAAAGTCCATACTTTGTTTTCATACATGGATCCCATCTCAGATTTCATGGCCTCAAGCCATTTTGCGGAATCTGGGCTCACCATCGCTTCTTCATAGTTCGTAGGTTCATCATGATCTAGTAGAATGACTTCCAGAACTGGATTACCGTACCACTCTGGTGCGGATCTCACTCTGGTTGATCTACGTGGTTCAGTAGTATCTTGTCCTGAAGCTTCATGATCATCATCATTAGCTTCCTCACTAATTGGTATAGGTGTCGCAGAAACAGTTTTCTGTGATGTACTATTTTCCAATAAGGGAGCAGGTACAGTTACCTCGTCAAGTTCTACTTTCCTCCCACTCACTTCTTTCGAGAGAAACTCCTTCTCTAGAAAGTTTCTGAATTTAGCAACAAAAGTCTTGCCTTCGGATCTGTGATAGAAGGTGTATCCAATAGTTTCCTTTGGATATCCTATGAAGACACATTTCTCCGATTTGGGTTCGAGCTTATCAGGTTGAAGCTTTTTCACATAAGCATCGCAGCCCCAAACTTTAAGAAACGACAACTTTGGTTTCTTGCCAAACCATAGTTCATAAGGTGTCGTCTCAACGGATTTTGATGGTGCCCTGTTTAACGTGAATGCGGCCGTCTCTAAAGCATAACCCCAAAACGATAGCGGTAAATCAGTAAGAGACATCATAGATCGCACCATATCTAGTAAAGTACGATTACGACGTTCGGACACACCATTACGCTGTGGTGTTCCGGGTGGCGTGAGTTGCGAAACTATTCCACAATTTTTCAAATGTACACCAAACTCGTAACTCAAATATTCTCCTCCACGATCAGATCGTAGAAACTTTATTTTCTTATTACGATGATTTTCAACCTCACTCTGAAATTCTTTGAACTTTTCAAATGTTTCAGACTTATGTTTCATTAAGTAGATATACCCATATCTGCTTAAATCATCTGTGAAGGTGAGAAAATAACAATATCCGCCACGAGCCTCAATATTCATCGGACCACATACATCGGTATGTATGATTTCCAATAAATCTGTTGCTCTCTCCATAGTACCGGAGAACGGTGTTTTAGTCATCTTGCCTATGAGGCACGGTTCGCAAGTACCAAGTGATTCATAATCAAGTGGTTCCAAAAGCCCATCAGTATGGAGTTTCTTCATGCGCTTTACACCGATATGACCTAAACGGCAGTGCCACAAATAAGTTGCACTATCATTATTAACTTTGCATCTTTTGGCTTCTACATTATGAATATGTGTATCACTATCATCGAGATTCAACAAGAATAGACCACTTTTCAAAGGTGCATGACCATAAAAGATATTACTCATATAAATAGAACAACCATTATTCTCTGATTTAAATGAATAACCGTCTCGCATCAAACAAGATCCAGATATAATGTTCATGCTCAACGCTGGCACCAAATAACAATTATTTAGGTCTAATATTAATCCCGAAGGTAGATGTAGAGGTAGCGTGCCAACCGCGATCACATCGATTTTGGAACCGTTTCCCACGCGCATCGTCACCTCGTCCTTTGCTAGCGTCCGCTTATTCCGTAGTCCCTGTTTCGAGTTGCAAATATTAGCAACAGAACCAGTATCAAATACCCAGGTGCTACTGCGAGCTCTAGTAAGGTACACATCAATAACATGTATATCACATATACCTTTGTTCACTTTGCCATCCTTCTTATCCGCCAAATACTTGGGGCAGTTCCGCTTCCAGTGACCAGTCTGCTTGCAGCAGAAGCACTCAGTTTCAGGCTTAGGTCCAGACTTGGGTTTCTTCTCCTGAGCAGCAACTTGCTTGCTGTTCTTCTTGAAGTTTCCCTTCTTCTTCCCTTTGCCCTTTTTCTTGAAACTAGTGGTTTTGCTAACCATCAACACTTGATGCTCCTTCTTGATTTCTACCTCCGCAGCTTTCAGCATTGCGAAGAGCTCGGGAATAGTCTTGTTCATCCCTTGCATATTATAGTTCATCACGAAGCTCTTGTAGCTTGGTGGCAGTGATTGGAGAATTCTGTCAATGACGCAGTTATCTGGAAGATTAACTCCCATCTGAATCAAGTGATTATTATACCCAGACATTTTGAGTATATGCTCACTGACAGAACTGTTCTCCTCCATCTTGCAGCTATAGAACTTATTGGAGACTTCATATCTCTCAATTCGGGCATTTGCTTGAAATATCAACTTCAACTCCTGGAACATCTCATATGCTCCATGACGTTCAAAACATCGTTGAAGTCCCGATTCTAAGCCGTAAAGCATGGCACACTAAACTATCGAGTAGTCATCAGCTTTGCTCTGCCAGACGTTCATAACATCTGGCGTTGCTCCAGCAGCAGGCCTGTCACCCAGCGGTGCTTCCAGGACGTAATTCTTCTGAGCAGCAATGAGGATAATCCTCAGGTTACGGACCCAGTCCGTGTAATTGCTACCATCATCTTTCAACTTTGCTTTCTCAAGGAACGCATTAAAATTTAACGGAACAACAGCACGAGCCATCTATCTACAATCAACATAAACAAGCAAGATACTATCAGGTACTAAGTTCATGATAAGTTTAAGTTCAGTTAATCAAATTACTTAGGAACTCCCACTTAGATAGACATCCCTCTAATCTTCTAAGTGATCACGTGATCCAAATCAACTAAACCATAACCGATCATGACGTGAGATGGAGTAGTTTTCAATGGTGAACATCGTTATGTTGATCATATCTACTATATGATTCACGCTCGACCTTTCGGCCTCCGTGTTCCGAGGCCATATCTGTATATGCTTGGCTCGTCAAGTATAACCTGAGTATTCTGCGTGTGCAACTGTTTTGCACCCGTTGTATTTGGGCGTATAGCTTATCACACCCGATCATCACGTGGTGTCTGGGCACGACGAACTTTGGCAACGGTGCATACTCAGGGTGAACACTTCTTGATAATTTAGTGAGAGATCATCTTATAATGCTACCGTCAATCAAAGCAAGATAAGATGCATAAAAGGATAAACATCACATGCAATCAATATAAGTGATATGATATGGCCATCATCATCTTGTGCTTGTGATCTCCATCTCCGAAGCACCGTCATGATCACCATCGTCACCGGCTCGACACCTTGATCTCCATCGTAGCATCGTTGTCGTCTCGCCAATCTTATGCTTCCACGACTATCACTACCGCTTAGTAATTAAGTAAAGCATTACATCGTGATTGCATTGCATACAATAAAGCGACAACCATATGGCTCCTGCCAGTTGCCGATAACTCGGTTACAAAACATGATCATCTCATACAATAAAATCAGCATCATGCCTTGACCATATCACATCACAACATACCCTGCAAAAACAAGTTAGACATCCTCTACTTTGTTGTTGCAAGTTTTACGTGGCTGCTACGGGCTTAAGTAAGAACTCATCTCACCTACGCATCAAAACCACAACGATAGTTCGTCAAATAGACTCCGTTTTAACCTTCTCAAGGACCGGGCATAGTCACACTCGGTTCAACTAAAGTTGGAGAGACAGTCTTCCGCAAGCCATCTATGTGCAAAGCACGTCAAGGGAACCGGTCTCGCGTAAGAGTACGCGTAAGGTTGGTCCGGATCGTCTCACCCAACAATACCGCCGAACCAAAGTATGACATGCTGGTAGGCAGTATGACTTGTATCACCCACAACTCACTTGTGTTCTACTCGTGCAAATAACATCAAACCATAAAATCTAGGCTCGGATGCCACTATTGGGGAACGCAGTAATTTCGAAAATTTTCCTACGCACACGCAAGATCATGGTGATGCACAGCAACGAGAGGGGAGAGTGTTGTCCACGTACCAACGCAGACCGACTGCGGAAGCGATCACACAACGTAGAGGAAGTAGTCGTACGTCTTCTTCCCGATCCGACCGATCCAAGAACCGTTACTCCGGCACCTTCGAGTTCTTAGCACACGTTCAGCTCGATGACGATCCTCGGGCTCCGATCCAGCAAAGCGACGAGGAAGAGTTCCGTCAGCACGACGGCGTGATGATGATCTTGATGTACTACCGACGCAGGGCTTCGCCTAAGCACTACAACGGTATGATCGAGGTGGAATTTGGTGGCAGGGGGCACCGCACACGGCTAAGGAATGATCTCAAGGATCAACTTGTGTGTCTTGGGGTGTCCCCTGCCCCCGTATATAAAGGTTGGAGGAGGGGGGCTGGCCGGCCAGAGAGAGGGAGGCGCAGGGGGAGTCCTACTCCTACCGGGAGTAGGACTCCCCCCTCCAATCCTATTCCAACTAGGACTCTCAAGGGGGAAAGGAGAGAGAGGGGGGCCGGCCCCTTCTCCTAGTCCTACTAGGACTTGGGGAAGGGGGGGCGCGCGGCCAGGCTGTGGGCTGCCCCTTTTCTCTTTTCCACTAAGGCCCAATAGGCCCATTAGTCTCCCGGGGGGTTCCGGTAACCCTCCCGGTATTCCGGTAAAATCCCGATTTCACCCGGAACACTTCCTATGTCCAAACATAGGCTTCCAATATATCAATCTTTACGTCTCGACCATTTGGACACTCCTCGTCATGTCCGTGATCTCATCCGGGACTCCGAACAACCTTCGGTACATCAAAATGCATAAACTCATAATAACTGTCATCGTAATGTTAAGCGTGCGGACCCTACGGTTCGAGAACAATGTAGACATGACCGAGACACGTCTCCGGTCAATAACCAATAGCGGGACCTGGATGCCCATATTGGCTCCTACATATTCCACGAAGATCTTTATCGGTCAGACCGCATAACAACATACGTTGTTCCCTTTGTCATCGGTATGTTACTTGCCCGAGATTCGATCGTCGGTATCCAATACCTAGTTCAATCTCGTTACCGGCAAGTCTCTTTACTCGTTCCGTAATACATCATCTCACAACTAGATCGTCTGCTGCTGCCTGGGCAGCTCATATATTCTCTATAGGCGTAGCGTAGACGAGACGATCTGTCCCGAACATGCTGGCGATGGTTGAGCCACACTTCCGGATCGGGCCAATGCAGCTAGGCCCACCAAGAGCTGGCGTGCCGCCGACGGCACGGTCCATCTCACACTGCTCGGCCTCCGAAAGGCATCTCATGCTGGCCAGCCGGTTCGCACTTTCGATGAGCTGGACACGACGTGCCTCCAGCGTCTCCTCATGGGCGTCTTGTGGGATGAGCGTGGTCAGGTCTTGCATCGTCGCCTGCAACGGATCCTGGCTACCTCCGCCAGAGTGCTCGCCGTGGCTGATGACGAGCACCTCTGTGACGGTGCTGCCGCCGCTGTTCGTGCGAGGAAGGGGTTTGTCGTAGACCACCACGTTGGTGGGGAACATGTAGCGACACCGTGTCAGAGTCGACAAGCATCGGGTCGGTGGAGCCAACCGACTCCAAGTCCACAGTAGGCTCGCCGACGACGTGGAGCTGATCGAGAAGGTTGTTGAGGCGGCTCTCAGGGCCTTCCGTGCCTGCATCATATGCGGGCTCGTCGGAGAGGCGAATCTCGCCAACAAGATCGGCTCGGCAGCTTGCCACACAGGTGACCTCTGCTCCATGCAGCACGTCGGCGCAGACGCCGTCTGGCGTGCTGGGCTGGCTGCGCTCGCCAGGAAAGAACAAGGTTCCCATCTAGAACAAGTCTCCGGGATACGGTGCACCTTGCCCCATGGTGGGCGCCGAATGTCGGGGGTTGGGTGCGACATATGCCAATGGATGCCTTATCATGGTGGGAGCGAGTAGAACGTCGCCGGTGCCTGGAAGCGGGATGAGGCGTAGACACGAACGCCGGCGTACTTTACCCAGGTTCAGGGATCTCCTAGGAGATAACACCCCTAGTCCTGCTCTGTAGGGTTTGTGCATGATCACTAAGGCACTAGTGTGTACAATGGTGCTCCTCGAGCTGTATGCTAGAGGTAGAAGAAGGCAGGCACGCTCTCTCCTTCCTCTAGGTATGAGTCTAATTCTAACAGGTTGGGAACACTTTGCATGGGTGCCCTAGGGGTTTATATAGGCCTACCCCCCAGGGGTACAATGATAATACGGCCCGGTGTGGGTCCCGACTGTCAGTGTCTCTGGTCGCCGGCTTCTCCGCCGGTTGCGGGGGCTCGCCGCCTGGTGGGCCCCGCCGACAGGTCTGGTACAGAGCCGACAGGCCACTCCCGCCGCTAGTTACTGTAGTCGCGATGCTAATGACGCATGCTTGGTCAGGGGAGCGTGGGTACAGTCCCGCGGCCTGGTGGGAGATCACTGTAGCCACTCCCGTTCTCATCTGGTTAATTGTGCATGGGCCCCGAGGGAGGGACAGACCGGCTACTGGGAGCCAGCCTACCTCGGGTCTGACTGGCCAGGCTTCCACCAACCCCCGGGCTCTCGCTGCCCAGTAGGGCCCGCCGCCTGCAGGCCGTACCGACAGGTCATCGTGGGAACAGGGCTCTGCCGGCCAGCAGGGACGTCGGGGATGGAGTGGCAACAGTGCCATGTATAGGCAGAGATCTCCGCCTGTATGGAGCACTGTGGCCACGCCCGGCCCGGGTTATGGGGGTGATGAGCTACACTTTAGCCTCACCATGTCTCGTCTTCTTAATGGGAGCACAGACTCTGAGGGCGCAGTGGGCCGCTTGCTAGTAGCTGGCCTCTCTGGAGGCTGCTTGCAGGAAGTCGGCCCGTCTTGGAGCCGCCTTCTCAGCCGCCTTCTGGCAGCCGGCCGCTTGGGACAGCCGGCCACCAGAAGGCGACACTTCTTATTGATGTCTTGAGGGGCGCAGCGAGCCCCAATGTCTTGAAAGGCCCAGGGACTCGGGTTAGGCTACCCGTGGCCCATTACTCCGACCTGTATCTTTTGTCATGACTTCAATATTAAGAAGTGTGCCGATAATGTTGTCACATATATTTTTCTCGATGTGCATCACATCAAGATTATGCCGCAGATCCAAATCTTTCCAATACTCACTACAAAAAAAAGACACATCCATGACATTTTGGGCCGAACGAAATTTTTTCTGTCATACGTATGACACTTCTATCACGATAATTGTGACAAAACCCGGTATCATCATAGATGTGGTGGGCTCCTACTTCTATGACAAAAAATCATGACAGAAAATGGGCTTTTCGTCCTGGGTGGGCCGGAGACGCAGCTGCATGACATTCTGTGGGCCGTCCATGACGGAAAAAACCGTGGTAGAAGCGAGGGCGAGGAAAATTTCAGGGAGTTCCCGGTTACGGTGGGAGGTCGGGGGCTGAGCGATGAGCGTTTCTCTCGTACATGTACGCGCGTGTGTGCGAGGCGTTGGCTCTAACTAAACCCGAGCGATTTGTTGGGCTCTAACTGAACCCGAGGGATTGCACTGCAGGCTATGCGTTACTGAACCCGATCGACCGATCGATGGCTGTTAACTGAACCCGATCGAGCGATTCCTTCGCTACTGCTGCCGATCGATGCTACCTCTGGGATGAACATTGAGTGTTGCGGGGGGGGGGGGTGTTTGGATGAACAATGAGCGGTGGCGTTCCCTCTTGATGAACAGGACCCCGTGTTCTGGTGGAGGGCTGGATGAACAGTAGACAGTGGAGGGGTGCCCATGGAGGGGTGGTTGAACAGGACCCCGTGGTGTGGAGGGCTAGATGAATAGTAGACAGTGGAGGGGTGCCCGTGGATGGGTGGTTGAACAGTAGCCAGTGGAGTAGAGCGCGGTGGAGGCTGGATGAACAAGAGCCCGTGGAGGCTGGAGGAGGTCGACGGTAGCCCGTGGAGGCTGGAGGAGGTCGACGGTGGAGATGAACAGTATCTCGTGGAGTCCCGTTTTGCAGTACGCCACACCACTCCCGATGAACAGGACCCCCGCTTCGACCGTAGCGCTCCAACGCATGTCTGTTTTATCCGTTTTGCGGTACGCCACACACCTCTCGATCAACAGGACCCCTGTTTCGACCTTAGGAGGTCCGTTTCGTCCATTTTGCGGTATGCCACACCCCTCCCGATCAACAAGAACCCCGTTTTGACTTTAGGAGGTCTGTTTCCTCCGTTTTGCAGTACGCCAGACCCCAAATGATCAACAGGACCCCGTTCCGAACATAGGAGGTCTGTTTCCTCCGTTGTGCAGTACGCCAAGCCTCGTTTCCATCGCCTGTTCCGTCCAAGCCCTCCCGATGAACACGACCACGCATTCCGTTCCAACCCAGCCGGTTGGCTCCCACGCGTTCCGTTGCCTCCCGATGAACACGACGCATTCCGTTGTCTCCCAATGAACACGACACATTCCGTTGACTCCCCATGAACACGACGACGACGCTGTTTCTCCGTTCCGACCTAGCCATGTACACAAGCCCTAGCTGTACGTGTGCGCGAGTAGGCATTCGAGACCCCGCCCGTATGTACACATACGTGGACGTATTTTTTTTCTTGCACCCTGGCCGCTGTACGTACGTGTACATGCTACGTGCGCGCCTCTACTACGACACGTATGCACCTCTACTACGACACGTGCACGCCTCTACATCCACAAGTATATATGTACGTACACGTTCACGACCAGAATGACAACGCTACGTACGCTTTGACCAGGTGGGTCCCGACTGTCAGGCACTTCCTTGCGTGCGAAGATGTAGTTGGTGGGTCCCAGCAGTCAGGGGGGCGAATAGTTTTTTTTGCCCGGACACACTTCCTTGCGTGCGAAGATGTAGCTAGTGGATCCCAGCAGTCAGGGGCAAACATTTTTTTCGTGAAATACAGTGGCCCGTCCAGTGGATCCCCGCTGTTAGGTGGAGGAATAATTATTTTGCACGTAATAAGGAGGCACTTCCTTGCTGCAGCCATGGACCCAGCTGTCAGCCTCTCCACGTATAGTCCACGTCTGATGGAAGCCGTTCCTTGACCATGTTGACCACGTCGCGCCGAGAGCACCAGGGCGGTGGACGACGACGAGGCCTAGGAAGGGGACGACGCGGAGCCAGGGAAGACGCGGCAGTGGATGCCCACGCGTAGAGGAGTATGAGGGTTCACTGGTTCGCTGCGGTGTGAGGCTGTCGTCGCCGCAGAATAATAGGGGGTGTGGGTGAGTAGAGGGATGGCCTAGCCAGCGGTGGGAGTAGTAGGGGGCGGCGAGGCCTCCGCCGCATCGCAGCCGGCCATGGGAGGCAGGAGCACGAGGCACGACCGGCGCTGGTTTGGGCGGCCGGAGCAAGAAGACCAGAGATTGAAGAAGCACCATGACCGTTGGATGGACATCATACGGTCACTGGAGCTAGAATCGTGCATATTGACTAAGTTGACAAAGCCCTCCGTCCCCGTCAACTTATTAGGCCCACAAGTCAGCCTACCACTATACTGTGTCCCAGCTAACAGGGGGAGTATTCATTTTTTGTGCCTAATAAGGAGGCACTTCGTTGCGTGCGAAGATATAGCTGGTGCGAAGATATAGCTGGTGGGCCGTAACGTTTTTTTCGCGAAATACAGAGGCCCTTTCGGTGGGTCCCTGATGTCACGTGGAGGAATCATTATTTTGCACGTAATAAGGAGGCATTTCCTTGCATGCGGCCGTGGACCCAACTGTCGGCCTATCCACCTATAGTCCACATCAGATGCATGTCGGTCGTTGACCACGTGGACAAGGTCGCGCCGAGAGCACCAGGGCGGTGGACGATGGCGAGGCCTAGGAAGGGAACGACATGGAGGCAGGGTCGACTCGGTAGTTGTTTCCCACGCGGAGGGGAGTACGACTGTATGAGGGTTTGCTGGTTCGTCTGCCATCGCCGGAGAAAAACAGTAGGTGTGGGTGAGTAGAGGGATGGCTAGGCCAGCGATGGGAGTACGGTGGGGCGGTGAGGCCTGCGCGCCAGCACAGCCGGCCGTGGGGAGGGAGCAGGCAGTCCCGCCGGCTCTTGTTTGAGCGGCTGGAGCAGGAAGAGCAGAGATTGAAGAAGCACGACGACCGTTCGATGGACATCCAACAGTCACTGCTTGTGCGTCAACCTTTTTTTAGGAAAGCCACAAATCTGTGGAAAATAGCATACAGCCCATCTGCCATTGTTTCTAATAATTTACAGCCCATTTGCTAATTCTTAAGTTTTTTTGGAGCCCATATTCTTTTTGTTAGCATTACAGCCCATATTGTGGCCATTGTTAAAAAATTATATGAAAATTTTCATATTTCGGTGGGGTCTGAACTATTTTTAATCCCAAAATTTCGACTCACATTGAAACTGATTTTAAAAATAAATGTATATCAATATAAAATCCAACAAATTCTCCATGCATAAAAATTCTTGTAATTTAAAATCTCGAAATGAAAAAAAGATATTTGAAACTAATTGCCGGTTTGATGTGTTTTAAAAATGTACAACCCATTTCTCATTACTGATGGGCCATTTTCTCGGCCAACCGAATGAAAGCTCTCCTCGTCTTGAAAGATTTGCAGCCCAACAGGCCTCAGAAAGCGACTTACTTTGCAAATCACAAAAAACTGGGTTGTGTCCGTGGACCCAGCTGTCAGCCTCTCCACGTACAGTACTCTTCTGATGCAAGTCGTTCCTTGACCACGACGCATGGAGAGCACCACGGCGATGGACGATGGCGAGGCCTAGGAAGGGGACAATGCGGAGCCGGGGAAGACGCGACAGTGGAAGCCCACACGGAGAGGAGTATGAGGGTTTGCTAGTTCCACTGCGGTGTGAGGTTGCCGTCGCCGCAGGGCCTGGCCAGCGGTGGGAATAGTAGGGGCCGGTGAGGCCTCCGCGGCAGCACAGCCGGCCACGGGAGGCAAGAGCATGCAGCACGACCGGTGCTGCTTTTGGCGGCTGGAGCAAGAAGACCAGAGGTTGAAGAAGCACTACGGCCATTGGATGGGCATCGTACAGTCACTAGAGCTAGAATCGTTCATATTGACTAAGTTGACAAAGCCCTCCATCCCCGCCAACTTAGTACGCCCACAAGTCAGCCTCCCACAATGGTTGGTCCCAGCTAGCAGGGGGTATTGATTTTTTTGTGCGTAATAAGGAGGCACTTCCTTGCGTGCGAAGATATAGTTGGTGGGTCCGACATGTCAGCGGGGGGAACGTTTTTTTCACGAAATACCGAGGCGCTTCCGGTGGGTCCCAGCTGTCAGGTGGAGGAATCATTATTTTGCACGTACAGTCCATGGCCGATGGATGTCATTCGTTGACCATGTTGACCAGGCCGCGCCGAGAGCACCATGGCGGTGGACGACGGCGAGGCCTAGGAAGAGAACGACACGGAGCCGGGGAAGACTCGGTAATGGTTTCCCACGCGGTGGGGAGTACGAGGGTTTACTGGTTCGGCTGCCGTCGCCGGAAAATAACATGAGGTGTGGGTGAGTAGAGGAATGGCCTGGCCAGCAATGAAGTAGGGTGGGGCGGTGCGGCCTGTGCGGCAGCACAGCCGGCCACGGGAGGCGGGAGCAGGTAGTCCCACTGAAGCTGGTTTGGGCGGCTGGAGCAAGAAGATCAGATATTGAAGAAGCAGCACGGCCGTTGGATTAACATCCAATGGTCACTACTGCTAGAATCGTTTGTAGACTAAGTTGACAAAGCCAAAGTACACGTCAACCTAGTGGACCCACAAGTCAGCCTCCAAATCTGTCCCAAACAGCATACAGCCCAAAATTTCTAGCCAGATTCAAATTAATTTTAAATCTAAATAAACTTTAATTTAAATTCAATGAAATTTTACCCGCACAAAAACAATGAAATTTAAAATATCAAAATCCAAAAGAAAACACTATTTTGGAACTAATTGCATGTTTGCTGTATTTTTTCATTTTACAACCCATTTATTATTACTTATAGCCCATTTCTTATTACTTATAGCCCATTTTATGGGCAAAATGCATGGCTCCTCGTCTTGAAAGATTTCTGGCCCAACAGGGCGTAGAAAAGCAAATAGGCCGGCGTTGGTTATTCTGCAAAAAACAAAATAGCTGGCTAGCCATTTTCCGAAAGGAAAAAAACAAACTGGGCTAGTCATGTGATAAAAATATGAAATAAAAGCCTGGGCTAGACGGGCCACGGGTCCCGCACAACCCAGTTGATACCCTTCTCCATCACGAAAAAACAAAATTACTGCGCGTGCTACTGAGTCCCTACTGTCATCCTCACCATGTATAGTCATCTCCTTATTTCTCTCGGTTGTTGACCATGTTGACAACATCGGAGGGTGGCGCCGCGGCGAGCGAACCAAGGCAGAGGACGATGGTGAGGCCTCGGATGGGAACGAACAAGAGCCGGGGAAGATCACAACCAGCCGTGGGAGGCGGGAGCAGGCGGTCCTGCCGGCGCTGGTTTGGCTTTGGCGGCTCAAGGAAGAAAAGACTGAAGAAACGCGACAGCCGTTGAATGTCAATCCAATGGTCAAGGTTGGCACAATCGTTTGTTGACTAAGTGGACACCAAGTAGCATACTTGTTTATATATAGAAAGAAAATCAAGGAATTGGGAAGGCGTATAGAACAAGCTAGTGCACCAGTAAAGAGACGTTGCTGAGTTTTAGAAAAAAATAAAGACATGCTCCTGTAGCTGGTTCGAATCCGAACCTAGACTATGACTATATATGATGCTATGCTACTCTGCAAGTAATGAAACTGACATATCCAACGTTCACTTCTCCTCTTCTCTACTTACTCTGCCTAGCATCAAAAGCTCTGGCCGCAGCAACCATGCCCGCTGGCTACGCGTCCACCTGCTCTTCAGTAGGCAACAACCAGATATGCGCCAAGTCGCCACCCGTACCATCGCATATGGGTCTCATCACACCCCCGCCGGCACGTGCATCGCAGCCGATTGCTCATCGCAACCTGCTACCATTGGTGTGGTGCCACTGTTGCAAATCACGTAGAGTCATCCGTCGCGTCTCAACCACAATCCGCTACCCTGGCCGAGTCTTCTACAAATGCCCGAATCATGGGGTAATAATATGTTTAAGTGTTGTTCTGCTTTCAGTTGCTGATTTTTTAATAGTTTGGTTGATGATCTTCCAATTTGATTCATGCAGAAAAGGGAAGATTCGTGTGATTTGTATTTCTAGGAAGTTGCTGATGTGGGGGAATGTAACTACGCTGATTATTTGGTTAGCCGAGGAATCCCAATACCAGCAGGTTGGGGTGTTGGACAAGTAACTGAAGGAATGGCAGAAGAGGAAGATGCAGAGTAGAAGGTTAAAGATGCAGTTCCTCTGATCATGGCCAAGCAACAGCTGTTGAACGGCCTTGTCAGCAATGAGGAGATGAAAGAGCTTGTGAAGATAATGGCAAAAATCTATGTGCTCTGTAGGATGATTGTCTCTTTATTTGCAGTGTATGTAGCACTCGTGATGTATCCAGTGGCTACGACATGAGCACTTTGCTGAAACTAGTAATGAATGAAACCTGTGTAGCAGGCTGGGCGTAGTGTTGTGAACATCTAATGATTTCTATTAACGTAAATTAGGGGCTATCCCTTTTTGCTCATATAAATAAATAAATAGCAGAGGCCATGTCGGTTCAGCTTTGTTCTCATTCGAAGACGTCGAGAAAATTGCAGTCCAACAGCAAATTATGTCATTAAATTCAAGTTTCACAGCCAAATATGAGTACAACTAAACAACAATGTCATCATGCTTTAGTTGTCATACAATCACCAAACACAAATCAGCATACATAATAAGTGATGTTCTCACAGCTAAATACTAAACAACATGTTCAACAGGTTTCAGTTGTCATAGCAAACACAATTTCACATAGTAGATAAAAAACGTCTCCTGACAGGGAAATACGACAAAAGCAATGTAATCATCATCCGCAGCAGCAGCGTCAACATCTTCTCCATGTGTATCAGTCTGAATCGTAATTCCCCATGGTGTCATCTTCTTCTTCGTCCTCAACATCCTCAAACGTTGGTTTCTTCTTGATCAAGTCTTGTATGTCCACAGCACGATAGGCAATCTTTTCACCGGCATCATTCACGTGATGGTTCTCAAAGATATTAGGAACAACTGTGTTATCTTGTACATCAGGAGCAGTGTAAGCATCATCTTGTTGTGCAACTTCATTAAACGAATTCCTCTGCTCAAACCTTTGCAATACTCTCCAGTCATTGCTACGTGCAAATGTGTCTTCCAAGAAAAATATCTGTGTTGCTTGATTTGCCAAAATAAAAGGCTCGTTGGTCTGGTACGCCGCCTTGACATTGATGGATTTCAAATAATCATCAGCTTTGGGTTTTGCGATCTTGGAAAACAGGTTATACCAACGACAGCACAACAGAACCACACACCGATGATCCTCGAAACTGGAGATATACCGCAACTGAACAATGTCTGTTATGTTAGCATACATTTCAGTTGTCTCTTTGTCATACATATCCGTGCTCATGATGGCACTGTTTTATGTCTTCCTGCATTCGTCTCATGCAAGGGTGTTGTAGCGCACATCTCCAACAACGCAACATT
The DNA here is from genome assembly GCA_034509565.1 of Triticum monococcum. Classification (NCBI taxonomy): domain Eukaryota; kingdom Viridiplantae; phylum Streptophyta; class Magnoliopsida; order Poales; family Poaceae; genus Triticum; species Triticum monococcum. The sequence goes on along the minus strand of CM067845.1, from coordinate 84,940,971 downwards.
CGTAATGTCTTACCCGAGTATCAGGACCCATTGCTAGTGAGTAAAGGGCATCATCAACTGCCTGCCCATCCTCCCACATCTTCTTAACCTATGGTTAGAAAATAGACAAGCTGATCATCTTATGTACTCTATATATTAAAAAAACTGACAGTGCAATTCAAAAGCTTACATGGCTCTTGAAGCATTTCGAAAATCCTTCCATAACCAGTTTGTCAATGTTTCTTGGATTTTGCGGCAGTAACTCCTTTTTGTAGATGCTGCACAACATAGTGATCACGTCAAACATCTAAATATATAAGAATGTGCTGCAAGTTTAGTAGATTACGATGTATAAGCTACAATACTTAGCATTTACTTGATATAAGGTAGTATCTCAGGACAGCTATTCAACACATACCAACCCATTTTGTCCAAATCTTTAGGTTTGTCCTCTTGTCGACTCTTCCCTGTAACTCGAACAGAATAATCGAAAACATTGAGCCCGGGATTGTCTTCAGCCACCTCTTTGCTAAGCTGATCAACTATTTCAATGTATTTTGAGCAGAATGTCAATGCTTTTGTAGCAATGTAGGCCTCTACAATGGAACCCTCGAGTCTAGCTCTGTTCCTAACATAGCCCTTGAAAGTGCCTAGCCTCCTTTCAATAGGGTACATCCAGCCATACTGTAGTGGACCTCTAAGTAGTGCCTCATCAGGTAGATGAACATCCAAATGCACCATCACATCAAAGAAGGCTAGAGGATATATCTTCTCAAGGTCGCATAGGATAGTTGGTATCTTGTCTCTAAGACGCTCCAAAGCATCTATCCTGATATTCCTACTGCAGAGTTCCTTGAAGAATTGTCCCAATTCTGCAACTACTCTGTGTAAGTCAGGGCGGCCCAATCCTCTAAGGATAACAGGTAAAACCCTTTGAAGTAGGACATGGCAGTCATGAGTTTTCAACCCTTGTACCTTGTTTCCATCTGCACTCACTCTCTTTTCAGGGTTGGAAGCAAATCCATGTGGGAATCTAACACGTGACAGGACCTCGTGGAATTCTGTTCTTTTTACCTTGTCGAAGTCGTACATAGCTGGTGCCATATCCAATTGTTTACCTTCATCTTTGTCGGTGTCAAAACTGGCGGATCTCGGGTAGGGGGTCTCGAACTGTGCGTCTAAGGCGGATGGTAACAGGAGGCAGGGGACACAATGTTTTACCCAGGTTCGAGCCCTCTTGATGGAGGTAAAACCCTACGTCCTGCTTGATTGATATTGATGATATAGGCAGTACAAGAGTAGATCTACCACGAGATCAGAGAGGCTAAACCCTAGAAGCTAGCCTATGGTATGATTGTATGTTGTCCTACGTACTAAAACCCTCCGATTTATATAGACACCGAAGAGGTTAGGGTTACACAAGGTCGGTTACAAAGGAGGAGATACACATATCTGTATTGCGTAGCTTGCCTACCACGCCAAGTAGAGTCCCATCCGGACACGAGACGAAGTCTTCAATCTTGTATCTTCATAGTCTAACTGTCCGGCCAATGGATATAGTCCGGCTATCCGAAGACCCCCAAATCCAGGACTCCCTCAGTAGCCTCTGAACCAGGCTTTCAATGACGATGAGTCCGGCGCAGTATTGTCTTCGGCATTGCAAGGCGGGTTCCTCCTCCAAATACACCACGGAAGAATTTGAATACAAGGATAGTGTCCGACCCTGCAAAATAAGTTCCACATACCACTATAGAGAGAATAATATTTCCACAAATCTAATTTGCTGACTTGTTTTGGCAACACGACATTATGTCACGGCCTGGGGATTATTCGAACTGTTTCCTTTCACTAGCCCCGCACATAACGCGAGGCAGTTTTTTGACACGTCTTGTCAAAGTAGAGATCGTGTCCCCTTATCACGGGATTCTCATCAATACGGGTGTGGGTAACCCAACCACGCCATCGATTACGGCGCTTGGGGGACAAGCGAGTTTTACCAAGCTAGTGGGGACGCATAGTTTCGTCCGCCCATATAAAGGGATAAGGATTTACCTTTTCATCCACACCTTCTTCCTCCTTCGCTCATCCGTTTCCGCACGCTCCAACCATGTCTGGAGCGGGAGGTAGGTGGATGGTCTCCACCGTCATGGAGGGACACGTCAAGAAGCTTAGGAGAGCTGGATACTTGCCTGATGACATCGCGCACCGTCTCCCAGACGAGGGGCAGCTCATCCCCACCCCCAAGCCCCATGAGAGGGTAGTGTTCCTTACCCATTTCCTCCGTGGACTGGGATTCCCTCTCCACCCATTTGTCCGGGGGCTCATGTTCTACTTGGGACTGGATTTCCATGATCTGACCCTGAACTTCATCCTCAACATCTCAGCGTTTATCGTCAAGTGCGAGGCCTTCCTCCGCATCAAGCCCCACTTCGTCTTATAGCTGAAGACTTTTAATGTCAAGCCGAAGGTAGTGAACGGCTGCCAGGCGGAGTGCGGAGGCGCCATGGTTGGCAAGATGCCCAATGTCACATGGCTCGAGGGCTCCTTTGTGGAGACCATAAAGGGGTGGCAGTAGGGGTGGTTCTACATCATCGAGCCGCGTGACCCTACATGGGTGGCGGCCCCCGAGTTCCGATCTGGATTCGCCACACGGCTCACCTCCTGGCAAGAGAAGGGCCTGTCCTGGGGTAGTTCAGGAGAGCTGACCGGGCTGCAAACATGTATTCAAAACATGGTCAACAAGAAGCTCAAACTCGTCAACAATGGTCCTTCAACTTGTGGGAGTTTGACCCGGCGCAGCACCGAACTCTGAATAGGCTCTTCGACACAACTCACGAAGATGCCTGGAGGGTGCTGTTCAAGAGTGCCGAGGTCCCCCCTCCCACTACTGAGGATCGCGGATTCCGCGCGAAGCGCCAAGCCAGCATGGTAAACTGCTTTACCTCTTACAGGATACTTGTTTTTCATAGCTTGACTCCATGCGGGATCTAAACTCCCGAACCTTTGATAGGACTGGCAGGAGACGGCCGGGCAGATCGATTGTCCGGCTCGTTTGCCCAAAAGCCCAACAGACGCTCTTCTAACGAAGATGCTGACCCCGGCTCCTTATACGGTGCCGGAGAAGACCAAGAAGGCAAAGGGAACCCGAAAGAGTTCCCGGCGCCAGGTGTCATCGGACTCACCGTCCGAGGACTCTACGGCGCAATCCTCCCCCGAAGATGAGGAGGCAGAAGAAGATGCTCCCCCTTGATAGAGGCAAAGGTGTCCCGATGTTTCGATGAGATGTTCTCATCACCCCTCCAGACGGGGGAGACAAGAAAAGGAAGGCCGCCCCAACTAGGGAGGCCAAAGGGTCCAAGAAGGGACGGACCCTCCTTCCGGACAGCTCTACCACCGCCGCCGACGGCGAAGATGAGTGGCTGCCCAGGGTCAAGCCCCTGGGGAAGTCGTAAGTATTCGGATACCAGAGTCACTCATAGAACCCCTTTTTTGCACTACTTTACCAAACACCGAATGTGATAATGCAGGCCACCCCGAGCCCGTATCGATGTATCATAGGACGACTCCCTAGGCTCGTCGGACATGGATAGCGATCCAGTTCCGACCACCACCTCCCCCCATCCTGCGGACGACGCCGAGGTGTTGTCTCAAGAGGCACTGGGTCGAGGGGAAACAGTCCCGGAGGCGCCTCAAGGCGCCCTCCCGGACTCCGGGAGCAGAGGGGGAAGGGCCCCTGAGGGCTCTGAGTTCGGCCCTCAGCCGAACACCGCGCCGGAACCTCCAGTGGTTCCGGACTCGGGCAGGCGGCCTCCTTCTAAGAGGGGCAAGACGCCTGCACCGGTGACCTCTCTCCATCCAGAGGCGCCGAACAATCTGCTGGAAGCGCTTCGCAGCACTTCCATCGACAAGGAGCACCGCACTATTATGAGTGCGTTGATTCTGAAGGTTCAGTCCGCTAAGAGCGGATTGACTGAAGCCTGTGCCAGCCTTCTAACAGGCTTTGAGGTAAGTGTTTAAAGTATAGGAAAAATATTACCGCATAGACAGTAGCCCCTGATGCTCTGTTCGGTGTTCACAAGGAAAAGCCAAACAGAGGATCAAACAATATCACAGGAGTCTAATATGAGTATGTCAATATGCATATGCAGGCTTCGCTGCTCGCGTCCGCCGCACTGACTGCGGAGGTCGCCGTACTAAAGCAGGACCTTAAAGGGTCCCAGGATGAGCTCGGCCTTACCAAGAGGCAGCTCGAGGAGAACAAAGGTAAGTAGTACCTAGTTTGTGGATAAGTATGAAAAGAATGCGATTGCAAAATGACAGGATCATCATGAATTTGCCAGGGGCCGTGACCGAAGTGGCGACCCTCAAGCAAGCACTGTCCGAGGCTGAAGATAAAGTGGCCAGGGAGTGCACCGAGTGAGAAAAGCAAGAGGCTCGGGTGGGCAAGGTGCAGCAAGAGCTCCATGCTCTCGTGACGAAGCACGAGGCGTTGGAGCTTGACTCGAAGACACGAGAGTCTGAGCTTGCCGCGGCCCTCGAGAGCGCAAAAAGTGCCAAGGCCGAAGCCCAAAAGGCCCTCCAGGAGATCAACGCAATGAAGAAGATAGCGGTGGGTAAGGCATTCTATATGCAAAGCAAGAATGTAAAAGTAAATTACCGATTACTTACCCGAATCTAGAGCTCTCCAGGAGCATTCGCAGATTTGCCCCGCAGCGTGTTCGATGCCGCACAATTTTACCAGGCCGAGGATGGAAGCTCAACGGAGAAGCTGTTCTGGTCTCAGTATACTGGGGCCGAACACCCGGTGCCAATGAGCGACCAGCTGAAGTAGCTGGTCGAGCTACATAAGGCGGCCGAACAGGCCATGAAGGGCTTTATAGTCCGCCTGTGGCCTGGCGACGCCCTTCCGAATAGCTTCTTCGGCCTAGTGAGGCGGCTTGTGGATGCCTGCCCGCGGCTGGAGGTCGTCATGCGATCCATCTGCATTGAAGGTCCACGCTGGGCTTTCGCCCGGGTGAAATTGCAATGGGTCAAGCTAGACACCATGAAGCTGATCAAGGAAGGGCCGCCGGAGGGAAAGGAGCATCGCCACCCCGAGATGTACTACGAGGGTGTTCTGCCGGGTGCCCGTCTCATAGCGGACGAGTGCACAAAAGATGTAATATTTGAGTAAAACTTGCTCGTGTGATCCTGTATTTATGAAAACTTGTTTCATATGCACTATGCAATGCTTGTTTGAATTTAAAATATTACCTTCTGTTTGTCTGTTTATCCAATCTGAGAGATGGCTAGTCCTCGGCTTCTGCCCCCATGCCGCGAGTGCTGGGGTGTTCGTGATAAACCTGAGCAATCTTGGTCCCATTTTTTGGTTCAACACAACGAACAAGGCAACCGGACTAATAATGCTTTATCACTCTCACTTAGCCATAGAATTCTATAATTTTAAATTTTGGTGAAGCCCCTGGTATTTGGAAGGCCGAATTCGGGGCACGATACACGCCTTTAAGCGGGACAGGGCCGGCCCCTCGCTCTAAGCGGCATAAGTCTTTAGGGACTCGAAACCTCGCCAAACAGCGACCAGTCTCTCGCCTTATCATGACAGTCAGTTTTAGCTTTCTCTACTGAGGTGCTTAACCCAGCAGAACCGGGGCACAATCGCAGTAGTTCTCGTAGCGCTACCTTAGCCGATAGAGCGGAACATAAGGTACCAAAACATAGGAGCCGGGCAAACCCAACATTTGACGAAAGACATGATTCGGAGCTGATGCATATAATGCTATAAGTTCGGGGTGCCGCACTTGTGAAAGTGTTCGGACTTTTCACACCATATTGTGGGGTACGTAAGCCCCTGGTGTATTGACCGTACCAATGTGTACGGTTGCAAGGCGTCATTAATGAACACATATATATAAAACATGAATGCAATAATAGTCGTAGTGTTATGCATTGTTTATTCAAAAAGGTCCGTTAAATCAGAATGATACAGATAGTGCGATAAGCAAAGAGTAGGACTATGTCCCTTCCAAGGGCAAGCTCAGGAATAGTATTAAATCAAATATTTTGCTCGTTACTGTAATCCACGTGGGAATTCCGTGGTGTGACGTACCTTTCTGCCTCCTTGGTTGCTGCATCATGTGTTCGGCAATAGTGCTACCGGACAGGGTTTCCAGAGATTAATGTCCTGAAAAAGAGGAAAATAACCAATCGGGAATCCCCTAGTGCGGTTTAAGCCGCGTCTTGGGGCGGGCCACAGTTGTGCCCCTTCCCGCCTGTGCCCATGCTATTTTTAATGCGTAATTATGTACGCGTGGCACGAGTTTGCCGCATGGCTGGGACTAGGGTCAAGCCCGCATTTCTACGCGGGCTTAGATCAAGCTAGGCGGTCTAGTTGCCTATTGCTCCGAGCACGCTTGAAGGTGTCCGGGTCTTGAAACGCCGAACTGGTGGATTGCCTTGAGAGGCTACTTTGCGCTTCTGCTGTGAGGGCCGCAGTGTGCTCCTCTGTTCGGAGAGAGCGCTTTGTGTTTCCATTGACTGTAATAACCCCACGAGGTCCTGGAATCTTGAGCTTGAGTTATGCATAATGCGGTACCGCATTGAATCTCGCAAATGCGGTTCGCCCAAGTAGTGCATGATAACCACTGCGGAACGGGACTATATCGAAGATTAACTCTTCGCTTCGGAAGTTATCCGGGGATCCGAAGACCACTCCCAGTGTAATTGAGCCTGTGCAATGGGCCTTTACGCCTGGATTAACACCTTTAAAGGTCGTTTTTGTTTGTTTGATCCTTGAGGGGTCGATACCCATTTTGCGCACTGTGTCCTGATAAAGCAGGTTCAGGCTGCTGCCGCCATCCATAAGGACTCGAGTGAGGTGAAATCTGTCAATGATTGGGTCTAGAACCAGTGCAGTGAATCCGCCATGACGGATACTAGTGGGGTGGTCCCTATGGGTTGAACTTTGGCACGACTGGCTCCAACGCATATACGTCTCTGAGCGCACGCTTCCGCTCCTTCTTGGGGATGTGGGTTGCGTATATCATGTTCACCGTCCGCCCTTGTGGGGGAAACCTCTTCTGTCCTCCGGTGTGTGGCTGCCGGGGCTCCTCCTCGTGATCGCCATGTGACCCCTTATCCTTGTTTTCGGCAATTAACTTGTTGGCCTGCATGAACACCCAACAATCCCTATTTGTGTGATTGGTTGGCTTGTCTGGGGTGCCGTGTATTTGACACGAGCGATCGAGTATGTGGTCCATACTAGACAGGCCCGGCGTACTTTGTTTAAATGGCTTTTTCCGCTGACCGGGTTTAGAGCCTTTGAATCCGGCATTGACTGATGTGTCCTCAGTATTATCACTGTTAATGCGGCGCTTATGTTTGTTGCGACGGGACCTGCTATTACCGTCCTTGGTATCCGAGGTACCATGGTTCTTTGACATATTGTCACTACGAGCCAGCCAGCTGTCTTCTCCCGCACAAAAGCGGGTCATGAGTGTCGTGAGGGCTGCCATAGATTTCGGCTTTTCCTGACCAAGGTGCCGGGCTAGCCACTCGTCGCGGATGTTATGTTTGAAAGCCGCTAGGGCCTCTGCATCCGGACAGTCGATGATTTGATTTTTCTTTGTTAGGAACCGAGTCCAGAATTGCTTGGTTGATTCTTCTGGCTGCTGAATTATGTGGCTCAAGTCATCGGCATCTGGTGGTCGCACATAAGTGCCCTGAAAGTTGTCGAGGAATGCGGCCTCCAGATCTTCCCAACAGCTGATTGACTTTGCTGGCAAGCTATTAAGCCAATGCCGCACTGGTCCTTTGAGCTTTAGTGGGAGGTATTTGATGACGTGTAAGTCATCACCATGGGCCATGTGGATGTGGAGGAGGAAATCCTCGATCCATACCGCAGGATCTATTGTGCCGTCGTATGATTCAATATTTACAAGTTTGAAACCTTCTGGGATTTGATGATCCATTACTTCGTCTGTGAAGCATAAGGGGTGTGCGACACCTCTGTATTGGGCTATATCGCGATGCAGCTCAAATGGGTCTTGCCCGCTGTGTTTGGCCCGGCCGGATTTACTTTTACTGTATCCGGCGTGACGTTCATCGTCTCGCATAGTGGCGCGCCCTTGTGATTCATAGATCGATCTTGCATGTTTTGCTTTGTCCTCCAATACGTCTTGTAGGTCTGGCGTGTTTCCCCATGCTTTTTTATTTGAATGGCGTCGGGGTGCGGGCTGAGCTTTTGGCTGGAATACCTCTATCACGGCCACGAGGTGGCTGATCAGCCGCATAATGCGCTTCTTCCTCCAGTCGAGGTAGCAGCCTGCAGTTTGGATAACTCTTGGAGGGGCGCTCGAGTTTATATTCCTCGGTCGCGAGGACTTCAGTCCATCTGTCAGCTAGCAGATCTTGATCAGCTTGAAACTGCTGCTTCTTTTTCTTAAGGCTATTTGCCGTGGCCATAAGCCGGCGCTTGAAGCGCTTTTGTTGGACGGAATCCTCTGGCATGGCGAATTCGTCATCGCCGAGGCTTTCCTTGTCTTCGGAGGGGGGCATGTAATTATCATCCTCCGCCTCTCCGTCTACCGCTCTCTCAGGAGGGCTAGCTCCTCCATCCTCCTGCTCTAAATCTTGCTGGAGGGGGTTGTTGTTGTCTTTGGCACTATCCGGAGTGTTATTACCTCCTGTGCCGGTATCACCACTTTTGCTTTGGCAGGACTTAGAGCGGCGTCGCTGACATCGGCGCTTGGGTTGCTTCTTGGAGGGGTCATCCTCTGCTGTCTCGCTGCCATTGCCTTCTTTGGGTGTATCCACCATGTATATATCGTATGATGAGGTGGCTGTCTAGTGCCCTGTGGGAAGTGGTTCCTCTTCGTCTCCTGCATCGTCGTCCATACCGTCGATATCTCCGGAGTCAAAGTCGAGCATGTCGGTTAAGTCATCAACAGTGGCTACTAAGTGGGTGGTGGGTGGGCCACGAATTTCTTCGTCGTCCACATCCCAGTCCTGCCGGACGTAGTTCGGCCAGGACTCTCCTGGCAAGGAGAGAGACCTTAATGAGTTCAGTATGTCACCGAAGGGCGAGTGCTGAAAGTTATCCGCGGAGGTAAACTCCATGATCGGCGCCCAATCAGATTCTATAGGAACGGGCGCAGGCGGTTCGGAGTCCGTGGCCGGAGAAGAATTCGGCAGTTTAACAACACGACTCTCGGGCAAGGTAAGGTCAATGTTTGGCTCAATCGCCGCTGAGCGTAACGCCTCCGTGGATACCCAGTTGTGTCAAATCAATCCTAGATTTTAAGGTATCTTTCATCTTGCCTTCAATATTAAGAAGTGTGCCGATAATGATGTCACATATATTTTTCTCGATGTGCATCACATCAAGATTATGCCGCAGATCCAAATCTTTCCAATACTCCAAGTCCCACAAAGTGGACCTGCGGGTAAACAATAATCTCTCTTCTACCCTGCCACACTTCCTTTTCCCTCTACCATTATTAGGATGGTTTCCTGGTGTAATATGCCTGACCTTCTCTAATTCCACTTGCAACTCATCGGCGGTGAGCCTCTTTGGCGCATCACGGTTTCATGCTTTGCATAGAACATATGTCTTTGGTATTTTGTAGGATGCGGCTTGTCCTTGGCAAGGAAACGGCGGTGTACAATGTAACAGATCTTGCTAAGTATTGCACATCGGAATCTGTCACGGCGAACACAGGCATTGTAACCATGTGTCGTTCGCCCTGACATAGTGCCCAAAGCCGGATAATCATGGATGCACTAAATTATAACAGCACGCAGAAAGAAATCAGCTGGTGGGCTGCTATATAGGTCTCTAGTGAGAACACCCTTCCTTAGTTATTGAAGTTCCTCCACAAGAGGCTCCATTAACAAATCAAAATCCTTTCCAGGACTTTTTGGACTTGGGATGAGCAAGGCCATCATGTAGTTTGATTCTTTGGTGCAGACATTTGGAGGCATATTGTAAGGGATAACAAGCACTGGCCACATGCTATATGTGGCGCTCTGGTGGCCAAATGGGTCAAATCCATTGGAAGCTAAGCCAAGTCTAATATTTCTCGGGTCAGCAACAAACTCTTTGTGTTTATCATTGAAGCTTTTCCACTAACTACCCTGAGATGGATGGCTCATTACATTCTGATCTCTGTAATCCTGGTTCCTAGAATGCCACAATACATCCTCTCTTGTTTCAGCATCATGAAATAACCTCTGCAATCTTGGTGTAATTGGAAAATGTCTCAGAACATTATGAGGAATCCTCTTCACAGCATCGCCATCTTTCCATCTTGATGATTTGCATTTCAGGCATTCACTTAAGTTGGCATAATCCTTCAGGAACAGAACACAATTATTCTTACAAACATGGATCATATCATATCCAATTCCAATTGCACGAAGGAAATTCTTCATTTTACTGTAGGTGTGTGGCAGCTCACACGCATCTGGGAAAGATTTGCGGAAAGCAGCCAACGTCACATCGAATGATTTGTTGGTCATCCGCTCAGATGTCTTCACCTGAAGAAAGGTGACCATAGCTGAGAATACTGACAACTTATTTCATGGGGTGACAGCACCGTTGCATTGTTCCAACATGCGAGCCCACCGTTTTTCTTCTGCAGGTGAAAGTTCATGGAATGGACGAACATTTCGTAGCATTCTTTCAATGTTGGTCAAACTCACTGGCTTCGCCACCACCACCTCCTCCTCCTCTTCCACCTGAGCATTAGGCAGATCAAGATGGTGATCTGCTGCTTCCACGTAGTCAATAACATTGACGTTCACAGCTTCACCATGATGAACCCACCTAGTATATGTGACCGACATCCCATACAAGTGTAGATGATTTTTCACAGTTGACTGGGGTCTTGTAACTAAATTCATACAACTGCTACACGAGCAGAGCACATCTGATTTTGGACCACCGTACTCAGCTCTGATAAAGTTCATGAAGTTTTCAAACCCCTCGACATATGCAGCGGAGAATCTTCGAGCAAAAGTTATGCAAGTCATGTCCATCTGTTAGACATACAAATTAGTTCTTCTACTAGATATTACAGGAAAAACATATATGCTTTTTTATGAAGTACAGAAAAAATACCTAGGTCGATGTCTAAAGCTATGGCAAGATATTTGGACAAGCAGATCTAAGTAATGAAATATATGTAAAGCTAATTCAGCAAACATATTTGAGTGCCAAATTATGGCAGGCTATTCAGCAGTCAATGAGGCTGAGCACACAACCATTGTACTATCGAAGGCCATCGCAGCAACAAAGATCGAGTATAAAACAGTGTAGAGCTATTTCACCTAATAGATTGGCTACTAGATCATGGCAATCTACGTCACAATAAATATATGGCAGGATATTTTAGCAACTAATTGGCCTTGGCATGCCATCTCAACTAAGCAGATTGAGTGCAGAACAGGGCAAGGAAGCTTCTTATGCAGAGCATATTGACAGTAAACTACTTCGGCAAACAGTGAGATTAACAGCGTCTATCAGCTAACATTCAGCGCTACACCGACATGAACATGGCTTCAGTCTAGAATGCACCTACCATCGGAGATGCTGACTGCCGTGCGTCTCCACATGAACATCGCCAGTGGTGGTGGCGCTGACCGCCGTGCGCCTCCATAAGAACGTAGCCAGAGGTGGCGGGGCGGCTAGAGGACGGCAGTCTACGAGAGCGTACTGTGGGAGCGAGAGGATCGCCGAACCGCGGCGCCAATGTATCGCTGCGGCAGGGAGGGCGGCTTTGGCGGAGCGAATGGAGTGGAGGGGGATAGGGGGAGGTGGGTTTGGGGAATATTATTGGCTAGTTGGCCAAAGGGCGGTTGAATTGTATTTGGGGGGGATTTTTGGGTGTGGGGGGGGAGGATTTTCGCACGGTGGGCGGGGGGAGTTTGGCGCATGGTCGGTTTCTCCAAGTGCAGCCCGACGTGTCAGTGAAGAGGCAAGCCGAAGCGCGTTCCGTTTGCGTGAGCCATGTGCAGGACCGAATGTGTGTGGGGTGCAATGCGACCGCGTAAGGAGTGCTGTGAGTGTACCACCTTTTTTCCTTTTAAACTAGGTGCTTCGACCCCTAAAAAAATTTGTTGCTTCGCGCGATCCACCGATACTACTACAAGTAATCTGGTAATCCCGACCAAAACAGCGCGGCCGGGTCTTTTCCCGCGCGATATGCTGGGAGGTTGGCTTAGTTGGGTTTTTTAGGACGAGTAATGCTACACCTACATAATCCCAGTTACGTAATTAACGTAATGTGAAACGTGTGAGCTGTTGATTGTAGATTGGGGGGAGGGAGGGGCCCACCACCATGAAAATCAGGGGAGGAGAGAGAGAGAGAGGCAATTTACGTTAACCCTTTCATAGGTTCCCGTAGATGTAGAAACATGTGAAATGCGTGAATGTGTAGTGGATGTACTATTGGAGTGCCTGAGATAATTTGTGTATGTATAGACCCTATGTGTTCATTTTACTTTGCATGTTAAATTTGTCTCGGTTCAATAAAAAATAGAGTTGGTGATGATGGTGTGCATGTCATCCTGCAATATAGGTCGTCCGATCTATATATAACGGATAGGAAGGAAACTATGAAAATTTACCCGCACTCCTATCCACATTTGCAGATAAGGCTTTCCCTCGTTCATCCTTTTCTCCCAGAAGATCTTGATCTTCCATGCAACGCACGGGCATCTTGCTAGTACTCCTACAATATGTATATTATTGTGAAAGTTCATATACATCGGCCAAGATTAATGCAAACACGGCAGATTTTCATTACATTTTGAACTTTTATAGGACAAAAAAATAAAAGAAACCCGACCCTAAACCTATTCTACGGCGGGCGACCGACGTCCTCCATCTGCGATCTCTAAGTACGGGGGCGGGGTTCAAGACCCGTGAAGTGAAGGTGCGGTCTCCGGCGAGCAAGAGTAGAACACGGGATACGGACCAGCCAGTTGGCACACCATAATCTCCCGCCTCCCCTGCCCTACTCATCCTCGGAGGATTCCCCGACCTCGGTGGTGCCAGACGTTGGACGGCGGCAAGTAGGACGTGTGGCTGGCGGTGCTCCCGTCGTCGGCCTCCAGCGTGGCCACCGCTTGTACGGTCGCGTCCGCGTCCGGCTACGCCGCTATTGCGTCGCGAGAGGCGACTTGAGCGAGGGCGGCGACCTCGAGCTTCATCCGCAAAGACAAGCTCTCCCGCAGAGCGTTGGTCATGGCGGATGTGGTGCCAGGTAGGAGGACGATGCGCTATGGTGTGGAGGTTAGCTAGGCGCCGCTTTAAGTAGCGCATTCCGGTGAGGCCAAGCGTTCGGGTGCGTCATTAAGTCACCGGAGTTGGTTCCTCGGGCACCGAGCCTCTTAACGATGACATATGAACGGGCGGCATGAATGTGGGCAGCTGGCGCCGGCTGGGAACACACCGCGCGATGGTGCGAGGGACGAGGGTTTTGGTGTGGCAGGGTAGTCAGCTGCGGTCGTGGCAACGTTGGAGATGCCCTTTGGTCACATGCGATCCCCGCATGTTATTAAAAAGCAAGACGACCCGGCATGGTCTCAGGTCCAGAGGATGTAGTTGGCCACGCTACACCACTCCGCGGACGCGTCGCGGCGCCCCGTGCATCCTCGACGAGCTGGGTGTTGGGGTGTGTTTGGATTGTGGCCAAAGTGCACCTTATCAAAATTTTGGTCATGACCCAAAGATTGGTCTTTGTTTCGATGGTTGCCATTTTTTTCGCATGACAATGAACTCTAGCCAACTCTAGTTCATTTTTCTTGCCAATGTCGGAAAAATCATGGGCAACCAATACCTCAACCAAAATTTTGGTCATGACACAAAGATTGGTCTTTGTTTGGATGGTTGCCATTTCTTTGGCATGCGAATGAACTCTAGCAAACTCTAGTTCATTTTTCTTGCCAATGTCGGCCAAATCATTGGCAACCAATACCTCAACCAAAATTTTGGCTACCCAATGCTTTGATGGGGCAACCTTGGGCACAAACCAAACATACCATTGGTCGTGCCACAACACTAACGCCACCCTCGGCACACTGAAACCGACCGTGACTAGCTATGATATGAGCGTGTCGCTCACCGCGGTCGCCGTGTCCAGAGGCGGTGCTGGAGTTGCGCCCCGTTATTGGCCCCAACGACCCACATGAACGATTGTCGATGGCGAGCAGGTCATGGGCCAGCTCCTCCATTGGACTAGTCTGCGCTACGTCGTCCCGATGGGTGTGCCCCACATGTCGGTTTCCCTGTTTTCTCGGCCATATTCGAGCGCCAGTGCTCCGCGTTGCGCATTAGGCCTTTCACTATGTAGACCAAGCGAGACAACTTATTGTTTATTTGAGCCATTCAAGTATAATCATGTGGCGTTTGCTTATTTCTCATTCTACTCCAACCCTCTTCTCCATCGATCATGTCGCCCTCCAGTCGAGTCCATCCTCCCGAGTGCCTCATTTGAACATTCCGCTGAGTATCATTCGTATTTACCCACCCTAGTCCTCTTTTAATAGATCTCCGGACCCCGAGATGAAATCGAGAGGGAACGAGTGGGGGCACGTGATACCTAAGGCGGATTCAAAATTTTGAACCAGTGATCATAGCGTCCGAAAATCATATATAAAGGGTATTCAATGTTCGTTTCGTTTTTGAACGTACAATATACTCCCTCCTATCCTTTCTAGTTTACATGTAAGTTTTATGTGTAGTCAAAGTATCTCTACTTTGGTCAAAAAGGTATCAACATTCAACAATGCCCAATCAATATTGTTAGATTCGTACGTACTCCTAGATTTGTACTCGAGATGGTTTCCAATTTTACTATTGACAAGATTAATAGTACATGAGAGGTATAATGTGAAAATTATATCATTGGAAACTCCTTTCACATACGAATTTGACCATATGCTTTGTGTAAGTTGCATGTCATATATGATTACTCTAACATTTGGTCAAAGTTGGCCTCGAAAAACGCATTAGACCCTGCATGCTTTGTGTAAGTTGCATGTCATATATTATTACTCTAACATTTGTGTAAGTTGCATGTCATATATTATTACTCTAGAATTTGGTCAAAGTAGTATAGTGGAAGTGGATCTTCTGACGTAGGTATCCCTGCCTTACTCTCCCTCTCGGTCACTTACTGGCGGACCCCATGCTTGCTAGGCCCGCATGTCAGTTACTCAATGGGTTCGGCCACGTCAGGGGATCCTCATCCGTAGTATACTCCCTCTATTTTTATTTACTCCATATAAAACATAGGGAGTGGTGGTATAATAAATGACGCGGGCGGGGGAGGGGGAGGGACGTCGGTTTGCTCTCAACTGCAGTCCCACAAGCGAGCGAAAACGCAAGACGAAGCGCGTTCCATTCGGTGAGCGACGTGGAGGCTCCAGCGTGCCGGGCTACAACGCGAACGCAACAAGTGCAATGTATAGTAAAAACCGATTGACCGGTTGTCCCTGGAACCACTATTCACACCAGAACCTTCGCTGCTCGGCCTACGCCAGCCACTGCCCTAAAACCACACCAAATATCCAACCCATTCCCCCACCTTTCGATCCCCTAGCCCGCATCAAGTGTCCCCTAGTTCGTCGGAAAGCCATGGTGCGCCGCAAGATCACTTACTATAAGATGCTGACGCCGGAGCGCCGCGCAGAAATCATGGCGGCGATCGGGCCCACAGACCTTCGTTCCCAAGCTCGCTTTGCGGCGGGCCAATCCCCGAGTTCTCTGGAGCCAAGCTACGAGGAGGAGGAAGTCGATCCAATGTTCATGGCGGAGGTCACGGTGCAGAAGGCCCCCGATGGGTATGAGACGATGGATGTCGACTTTGTGCCGGCATCTGAGTCCCCCATGGTGCAGGCGTACCAGCGGTTCAACATGGCGATACTAAAGGAGGACCGGGTGGCAGAGGCTCAACTCGACATGGAGCGCGCGCATGTCACTGCCATCGAGGCTCTGCTGCAGACGGAACCGGATGTCGTGGATGTGAACCAAGCGGCGGAGGCTCTACTTGAGGCAGAGCGCGCGGATGCCGCTGCCATCGAGGCCCTCCTGCAGGCGGAACAGGATGTCCTGGACTTGAACCGGGCGGCAGAGGCTCGACTCGACGCAGAGCACGCGGATGCCGCTCTCATCGACGCCCTCCTACAGGCGGAACCGGACGTCCTGGACTTGAACCGGGCGGCGGAGGCTCGACTCGACGCGGAGCACGCGGATGCCGCTGCCATCGAGGCCCTCCTTCAGGTGGAACCGGACGTCCTCGACATGAACCCGGCTGTGCTCTCGTCCGTGCAGAGCGCCTGCACGCTCTGCTTGAATGAGTAGCTGGAGGCCGAGGACAACCACGGTGTGGAGACACACGTCGACAGCGACGACTGGTTCACGCCGGCAGCCAAAGACGACGAGGCCGTCTCTTTCCATGAGCAGTGATAGTTTTTCTATATGTTGTTGTTTTTACGGATCTTTTTCTGTGTAAAAACATATATTTGTTATGCAAGTCGCCTGACTTGGGACAGTCTACCATTTCAGGCGGTTGGGTGAATATCCTACATTTCCTAACCCTTCTTTCCTTCTTCCTCACCTCTTCTTCTTCCCCAACAGAGCACCGCACGGGCCGTACGGATACTCCCCAACATGCGGTTGGATAAACATACTCTATGAACGAAAATTATGTGTCAGCGATATGATGGCTGAGTTTGGTTTTTTCACATGCGACAGCACGTGTCAGTGAGGGTGCATTCCCTTGGTTGGGTTTGCAGCGTGCAGGAGCAACTGTGTGAGGGTGCGGTGCGACCGTGTGAGGGTGCGGTGTGACCGCGATAGCCGTGCGCAAGTGTACCTCCTTCTCATTTTGAAAACTTTAGGCAAGCTTGGCAAAAATGTGTTGCGAAGTTTGGCAATGCAAGGCCTAGACCCAAACAGGACAAGTACATACGTACTAGGAGTACCAGTGTTAAAAAAGAAACGCGGGGTTTTCCTTCATGGGATTTAATCGATACAAATCCTCATCTCACGTGTCTATTAATGCGTATTTTTTCTCCAAAGACCAAAGAGCTAACAATCTCACTCATCATCGCTTGATTAATGCAGCGCCATGCAAACCAACCTTCTCACTTCCGCATGCATGCATGTCATCTCTCTCTCTCCCCTGTCCATCTCTTTGCACACATGCGCCTCTCGCTATCTCTCTCTTGTTTCTGCATGCAAGCAGCTCTCTCTGCCTTGGGAAGATGCGAAGCACATGGGAAAGAGAGATGGGATTACTGCAGGCATGCATGCGGTGGAAAGGGATGGAGGGCCCGGTTGGAAAGAGAAGCGAAAAAATGCCAATGCGCGGTGCATTGCGGGGAAAACGAAATTTTCTTAGACGCAGACAAAAAAGGACCAGAGGGAGTACTACTAGGAGTACTAGTGCAGTGAGATGGTTTCTCGAAGAAGATGATGGAGAAGCGGAGTCAGCGAAGAGTGAAATGATGGTTGCTTCATCTGTGCTTTTGTGATTTGACGCCTCACTGCTTTGTGATTGGTGATAGAAGGGACAAGGGAGTAGACTCTGTGCTCTATATTGTACTACATGCGTCCAAGCATGGGAGAAAGAGGAGAGACGTCGCATTTTTTCTGTTCCTTCAATCAATCAATCAATCAGGAAGCTTCGGTTCCATCGTTTTGGCTTTGGCAACACCGTCCACAATGGTTGCCACGATGCCAAAAGCTATTTTCACATTTGGCTACACATTGTGGATGCCCTTAACCATACCACTTGGTTTTGCTCCTGTGTGCTATCTATACAAATATCAATTATATTGATCTAAAAAATTATAGAATCAAGATTAGTAAAAAGGAGGTGATTTTGCCGCGCGAATGGCGGGGGAGGTTTCTTATTTGAGCAATGCTACATCCATGTAATGGTTTACATAAAGTTATGAACTGATGTGATGTGGGACTATTTGATTGGATTAAAGGAGAGGATTAGGCCCACCCCACCTTAAAATTAGGGGGGCATATATAGATTAGGATTAGGATTCTTATTTTCGAAGGACGTTGTCCTGGCGGTTTCCTAACATGCGGTCCCACGTGTCAGTGCTTTACCAAGCCGATTCGCATCCCACATGAGACAGAACAACGGCAGAAGCAACACGTGGTTAAGTTGAAGAAGATGATGGAGAAGCGGATTCAACAACGAGTGAAATGATGGTTGCTTCGTCCCTCCAAATTAACTGCGGGAAAGGTGCAGCTTTGTGATTTGACACCTCATTGCTCATTACTACGCCGGCGCCATGACTGGGGTGCTTCACCCCGGCAGCTCTGCACTTTATTCCGGTATGGCACGTTTACCCGGTAGCTTGATGTCTCACATGTCGGCGAAAGGGACTAGAAGATTTATGAAAGCGAGCGCTCCACTCTTACGACGGAGGAGTAGACGACACGACGGCCGAGTGAACTGTCACTTGTACTGTATAGTACTATAGTTTTGTTGTTTCGCACGATCCATCGATACAAACCCGAGTAAACAGGAAAGGGCGGGATTTTTCCCGTGCGGTAGATGATACTGGCCATACATTTCAAAGGCAATTTTAATGGATGCAAACTGAATAATTATAAGTAACAATATGATATCTAGTAAAACTAAAAACACATATGATTTATTGTGTTAGAGTGTAGTAGTAGTGTTTATTGCATACTGTAGTTGTTAGATGTAACATGCGAGAACGTGTAGAGATAAAGTTTTGGTGGGCCTACAGAGAGAAGAACGTAATACGGTTACCGAACTTTAGAATAAGCTGATTACGGTCACTACATCCATTTTGCGGTGATTATACAGTCACTTGCTCACAGTTCAGCATCGGATTACACTCTGTTGACCGGCCAAATAGTCTGCGTGGCACCATGTTGACTAGTTAAATTGACGACGTTCCTTGTGGGTCCCACCTGTCAGTTCACATAGGCAAAAGGTCAGATAAACACAAATTTACACAGCCGCGACAAGGCTCCAACCCGTGCATGGGAATCACCTGGTTGTGTATGTGTTTGTCAGGGGCTCATATGTGCGCATGCACGTGTAGGTTGAGCACTTGAGAGTGAGAGTGTGTGTTGGTCTTGTGGTGTACTGGTGTGTGCATCAGTGCATGCATGCGTGCGTGTGTGCATGTGAGTGTTGCGTGCATGCGTGTGAGTGTTGCGTGCGTGCGTGGTTGTGTGTGTACGTGTGAGTGTTGCGTGCGTGCGTGGGTGCATGTGTTTGTGTGAGTGTTGCGTGGATGTAGTTCATGTGCATGCGTGCGTGTGTGTATAATCACCACACCAGCACATGTGTGTTAAAACAGATGGCTCAGCATACCAATACAAGGCCACCTTGTCCGCTGTGCCCGCGGTCATGACTTTGAACCACCGTCCAAATATTTTTTTGTCGTTTGTTTTCATTCTTACTAGCAAGATGCCCATGCGTTGCACGTAACATCAAGTTGCATTTGTATGACCTATTTATCTTGTGAGAGAAAAGGATGAACGAGGGAAGGCCTTATTTTCAAATGTGGAGAGGTGTGTGGGTACCTTTTTGCAAAATTGCCAGAGTTTCTTTCCTATCCATCAGATATAAATCGAACGGTCTATATTGCAGGATGGCAGGCACACCATCATCACCAACTCTATTTTTTATAAGAGTGTATTTTATGTACTCTATAAGAGTGTAGATGTAGAGTAGATACAAGTCGACAGGTGGGCACGATGGTAGTGAGATAATGTGATGCAACACTAGAGGTGCCACGTGGAGCGTTTAACTGGTCAACTAGTCATGTCATGAGCAAATACAGAGTAGTATGGTGAGCCCGTGACTGTATACTAACCTCTAAACGTAAATGGTGACCGTAATGAGTCGATTCTGAAGTCCAATGTACGTATCGTGCTTTCGCTTCAAATACAATGATCGTCATTGCATATATCGTGAGAGAAAGATGAAACATGCGTGAATTTTCTGTGGGCTTACTTTTAGAGGACCTAGAGATAGTTTTGTGTGCATTCGTGAACGGGGCGTATAGGGGTATGCAATGGAGAGAGAGATGCTCTTTGTTTCTCTTTATTATGACTAACTTTGTATATAGTATAAAATATACAAATTCACAGTGCGGAATAAATATCATTGTGGGCACCATGCAATGCAAATTAGCATTCGTACTCCTCCATATAACTTTGTAATGTTGCATATATGTAGAAACTCTAAAATAATTTTTTGGCCACACTTTATTCAAAAGGAATGTTGTATGCGAAATAAACGTGAAGAGAGGGATTTTTAGATCAATGGGGTACGTGATGTAACATGTATGAATGTGTAGTTGATGCATTTGGCGGGGCCTAGAAAGGTATATGTGTGTATTACGTGATGAAGCCATGTACCTACGGTAGGGGCACGGACCCGTCCTAGAGAGCCCTACCGTAGGACATCCCTAGAAGAAGTCACCTTTCAATCAACTTGAAGGTATCTCACTCGACGGGTTGAAGACACTCGACCAAGAAGCTATCACTCGACCGACCAAAAGACCTGCAGTCACTCCGCAGGCAAACGGTCGGCTATTAAGTAGTCTTTATGGTTATTATGACACTTTATTAGGGACGTTATCAGTAACGCCCCACCTTAAATGTACCTTAAACCCTGCATTACTGAGGGAAGGAGAGGGCTGGCGAACTCTATATAAGCCACCTCCCTCCTCGGTATCAAGGGTTCGCACCCCTGTCATTTACACACGCATAATTCAATCGACCGCCTCCGGGCATCGAGACGTAGGGCTGTTACTTCCTCCGAGAAGGGCCTGAACTCGTAAACCTTGCGTGCTTACAACTTCCCAATAGCTAAGGTCTAGCCTCCTCATACACACCCCCCCTACCTCACTGTCAGACTTAGAACCACGACAGTTGGCGCCCACCGTGGGGCATTAGTCTTAGCGCCTAATTGGAGAAGTTGCGATTTTTCCGATCCACTTGATCATGTTTGCCTGCGGGGCTTTGGCAGAGGGCTGCGAGATCCATCTCGGCGCACTCACCTTCATCGCCGACGACTCCGCCTGGCTCCAGGAGGCGCCGCTCGACGTTGACGCGCTCCCCGTCCGTGGCGTCCTCCTGCGGCAGCCGTCGACCCCATATCGGTCGACTCCCAGGTCATCTCCCCGCCCTGTCTCCTGCCAGCGCAAGCGCACAGGTCGGTCGAGACTCCAGCGGTGGGTGAAGCACGCCGTGGCCCGCTAGTCGGTGGCCCCACAAGTCACGGCAATCGAGCCCAACGAATCCCTCTGCGGCCCGTTCGATCTGTCGGCTGGCTCCGCGGAGACCGCATCCGAGTGCGATAGCAGTGACCCTTTGGCGGAGGTTCTGGCGGTCGATGGGACACGCAGTCCTCCTGGATTCCATCGCGCTGATAGTGGTGCGGATAGAGGCGATCTGTCGCATCCCCACGACGAATACCTCCCCGAACCACTTACGTCATTACAGCTAGAGGAGCTTCGTCGCCGGAACATGGACGCGCTCCACACTCCTATTGTTGGACAAACCCCCGAGGCCCGGGCCTTGCAGGACGCGTGCTTGGCTAATTTGGCCGAGCGCACTCGACTAGAGAATCTACAGCGAGCACTCGACGAGCGAGCGCGTCAGCGGGCTCCCGAGTCCAGTCGACGACAGCAAGCTCCCGAATCCAGTCGACGTCAGCTCTTCCCACCGCCGCAGGTATACCGAACTCCAGTTCAGAATTTGGCTGCCGCGGCCCGCATAGCAGAGTTAATCCAGCCCTCTCAGTCAGAGGCTAGCAGAGGATTGTTGCAGATCAGAGCATTGATCCGAGCGGCGGGAAATCAGAATTCCACCGTCTCTCAGCTGCGGGACAGGATCCACAGTCGATCCGTTGCAACAGAAACAGTCCAGTCGGCTCACAGCCCGAGATCGGCCCCGAGGCGTGAGGGACGTGGAGACCGGCACGATCAGTACAAGAGGAACGAACAGTATGATCACCAACCCGACCGTGATGATAAACGTCGAGTGCCATCCCCTCCCCCGAGGAGTGGATCGTATGCACCCCGACATCAAGATGACAGGCGCCCCCATAATGTTGGGCAGAGGATCCCAGTCGACCCCAGAGACCCAGGCTTTGATGCGAGATCCATCCTCATTCAAGGTTTGGTGGACAGGAACAGGGCTCATCGAGAGGGCCACAACAGAGATATGCCCACCGGCAGCAGAGCGCATGCCTCGGGGCCTGAATGTTTCAGTCGAGCCATCAGGGCCGCGGTGATCCCTCCCAACTTCAGGCTGGCGACTGGAGTCAGCCAGTTCACCGGTGAATCCAAGCCCGACACGTGGCTCGAAGATTACCGAGTGGTTGTGCAGATTGGCGGAGGCAATGATGAGGTGGCCATGAAGCATTTACCTCTCATGTTGGAAGGCTCAGCTAGGGCGTGGCTGAATCAGTTGGCGTCCAGCAACATTTACACTTGGCAGGATCTCGCCCGAGTGTTTATCACAACCTTTGAAGGGACGTGCAAGCGCCCTGCAGGCCTTACGGAGTTGCGGTCTTGTGTGCAGAAGCCAAATGAAACTCTGAGAGAATACATCCAAAGGTGGATCACACTGCACCACTCGGTCGAGAACGTGCCAGACCATCAAGCAGTTTGCGCTTTCAAGGAAGGCGTTAAATACAGGGAGTTGAATCTGAAGTTTGGTCGAACTGGAGAGATGTCCCTGAATCGGATGATGGAGATTGCCACCAAGTACGCTAATGGTGAAGACGAGGACCGACTCCGAAGTGGCAAACTCAAATCAGTCGCCCAAGAAACCGGAGGAAACTCCAGTCGGAAGCAGAAGCGGAAGGCCGAGCCAGCCGCCCCTGGGGAGGCCCTGGTTGTGGCCCAGGGAAACTTCAAGGGAAAACCCAAGGGCACATGGAAGCCCAAGAAGGTTAAGGATCAGGATGGGAATGATGTTTTGGACCTGCCATGTCACATCCACACCAAGAAAGATGAAGAGGGAAATTTTATTTTCCCGAAGCATACCACTCGACAGTGCCGGCTCCTGATTCAGCAGTTCCAGGGCAAGCAGCCCAAGGATAAGGAAAATGAACCAGACAGAGTTGAGGACAAGGAGGATAGTGACGATGGATACCCCCAAGTCAATTCCACCTTGATGATTTTTGCTGATGTCGAAAGCAAAAGTCGACTGAAAGTCATTAACCGTGAGGTGAACATGGTTGCTCCGGCGACACCTAGTTACCTCAAATGGTCTCAGACCGCCATCACATTCGACCAATCTGATCACCCGACACACATTGCCACCCCAGGGAGGCAAGCTTTGGTGGTCGACCCGGTCGTCGAAGGTACTCGACTGACCAAAGTCCTGATGGATGGCGGCAGTGGCCTGAACATACTGTATGCTAAAACTTTGAAAGGAATGGGCATTCCGATGTCCAGACTCAGCGCCAGCAACATGAGCTTCCACGGAGTCATTCCTGGGAAGAAAGCCGAGTCACTCGGCTAGATTGCTCTCGATGTGGTTTTTGGTGATTCAAAGAATTACCGCAAGGAAAAGTTGACATTTGAAGTTGTGGACTTCCAGAGTGCTTATCACGCCATTTTGGGCAGGCCAGCTTACGCACGCTTCATGGCTCGACCATGTTACGTGTATCTTAAATTAAAGATGCCTGGCCCCAAAGGTGTGATCACTGTTACGGGCAACCGGAAGAAAGCAGAAGAATGTTTTCAGAAGGGATCAAAGATCACCGACGCTCAGATGGCAGAGGTCGAGCAGAAAGAGTACCAAAAGACTGCTGACTCAAGTGAATTGCTGCGGGCTAAGAAGCCCGCCTCCGAGTCAGCTTTTCAGTCGGCTGGCGAAACAAAGATAGTCCACATTCACCCGACCGATCCCGACGCTGCTCCGACTCACATCTCGACGACGCTCGACTCCAAATAGGAAGAAGCGCTCATCCAGCTCCTCCGTGAGAACTGGGACATCTTCGCATGGAAACCCTCTAACATGCCTGGAGTTCCCAGGGGGCTGGCTAAGCACCATCTGCGAGTCGACCCAAAGTTCAAGTCCGTGAAGGAACATCTTCGACGGTCCGCCGTCAACAAGAAACAAGCCATTGGCGAAGAAGTGGCTCGGCTCTTAGTAGTCGAGTTCATCTGAGAGATTTACCACTTCGAGTGGCTCGCCAATGTCGTCATGGTCCCCAAGAAGGACAAGTCACTCCGTATGTGCATTGATTTCAAACATATCAATCGGGCCTGCCCGAAAGATCATTTTCCTCTCCCTCGCATCGACCAAATTGTCGACTCAACTGCGGGATGCGAGAGATTGTCTTTTCTAGATGCCTATTCCGGGTACCATCAGATCCGTCTGTATGGGCCCGATGAAATCAAAACAGCTTTCATCACTCCATTCGGATGCTTCTGTTACGTCACCATGCCATTTGGCCTCAAGAACGCCGGAGCCACATTCATGAGAATGATCTAGAAGTGTTTACTCACTCAAATCAGTCGGAATGTGGAGGCGTACATGGATGATATCGTGGTCAAGTCCCGGAAAGGTTCCGACCTGCGGGCTGACCTTGCTAAAACCTTTGCCAACCTCAGGAGGTACGATATCAAGCTCAATCCGTCAAAGTGCACTTTCGGGGTTCCAGGTGGAAAGCTACTCGGTTTTCTCATTTCCGAACGGGGAATCGATGCCAATCCTGAAAAAATTGGCACCATACTCCGGATGAAGCATCCTGTACGCGTGCATGATGTCCAAAAGCTTACAGGCTGCTTGGCCGCCTTAAGTCGATTCATTTCTCGACTCGGTGAAAAAGCGTTGCCTCTTTACCGACTGATGAAGAAGTCTGACAAGTTCGAGTGGACTCCAGAAGCTGATGCAGCGTTTGCACATCTCAAAGCTCTGCTCTCCACCCAGCCAGTGCTAGCTGCCCCAATCAGCAAAGAGCCTCTGTTGCTTTACATTGCAGCCACAGGACAAGTTGTCAGTACAGTACTTACGGTCGAGCGGGAAGAGGAAGGGAAGGCCTTCAAAGTTCAACGCCCTGTATATTATGTGTCTGAAGTTTTGACCCCTTCAAAACAAAGATACCCCCACTACCAGAAGCTTGTATATGGGATTTATATGACCACGAAGAAAGTTGCACATTATTTCTCTGACCACTCCATTACAGTCGTCAGCGACGCCCCATTATCAGAGATTCTGCATAACAGAGACGCAACTGGTTGAGTGGCCAAGTGGGCGATTGAACTCCTTCCTTTAGATATCAAGTTTGAAGCAAAGAAGGCTATCAAGTCCCAAGCAATCGCGGATTTCGTCGCCGAGTGGATTGAACAGCAACTTCTGCCTCACGTTCACTCAGAGCACTGGACCATGTTCTTCGATGGATCCAAGATGCTGAATGGATCGGGCGCGGGCGTAGCCTTGGTCTCCCCCCGAGGGGATAAGCTCAGATATGTTCTCCAAATTCACTTCGATTCCTCCAATAATGAAGCAGAGTATGAGGCACTTTTGTATGGGTTGCGCATGGCCATTTCACTCGGCGTCCGTCGCCTCATGGTCTATGGCGACTCAGATTTGGTGGTTAATCAAGTGATGAAGGAGTGGGACGTTAGGAGTCCGGCAATGACTGGGTATTGCAATGCAGTGCGAAAGCTAGAAAAGAAGTTCGAGGGGTTAGAGCTCCACCACATCCCCCGACTGAAAAATCAGGCAGCTGACGACTTGGCAAAGATAGGCTCCAAGAGAGAAGCCATTCCAAGCAACGTGTTCTTGGAACACATTCACTCACCGTCAGTCCAAGAGGATCCTTTCACAAAAGAAGCCCCGCAGCCGAAAAGTGCCACAGATCCGACTGAGGTTGAAGTGCCTACAGTGGTCGACCTAATCATGGAAGTCTTGGCAATCACCCCTGACTAGACAATACCGTACATCGCATATATCTTAAGGAAAGAACTCCCGGAGGACGAGGAGGAGGCTCGACAGATCGTCAGCCGATCCAAGGCCTTCACAGTCATAAGGGGACAGCTGTACCGAGAGAGCGCGACCGGAGTCAGCCAGAAATGCATAACACCAGAAGAGGGTCAGATAATCCTTAATGATATCCACTCGGGGACCTGCGGTCACCATGCGTCCTCTCGGACTATTGTGGCTAAAGCATACCGAGCTAGATTTTACTGGCCAAGAGCAAATGAGATGGCAAAAGAGATAGTCGACAAGTGTGAAGGGTGCCAGTTTTACTCCAACATGTCGCACAAGCCCGCATCAGCCCTGAAGACCATTCCGCTCGTCTGGCCCTTTGCCGTCTGGGGATTGGACATGGTTGGTCCCCTAAGAACGGGCAGGAGTGGATTCACTCATGTACTTGTGGCAGTCGACAAATTTACCAAATGGATCGAAGCTAAGCCCATCAAGAACCTCGATGCTGGCACTGCTATCAGTTTCATCAGAGGGTTAACATTCAGATATGGAGTCCCGCATAGCATCATCACTGATAACGGGTCAAACTTTGATTCGGACGAGTTCAGAGCATTTTGCGCTTCTCAAGGCACACGAGTCGACTATGCTTCGGTCGCTCATCCCCAGTCGAATGGACAGGCTGAGAGAGCAAATGGTCTGATTCTCAAAGGGCTAAAGCCTCGGCTGATGCGTGATCTCAAGCACGCGGCAGGCGCTTGGGTCGACGAGCCTCCGCCAGTTCTGTGGGATTAAGGACCACCCCTAACCGGTCGACTAGAAGGACTCCATTCCTTCTGGTTTATGGAGCCGAAGCAGTCCTGCCGAGTGATCTTCTTTATAATGCACCCCGAGTCGAACTTTACACCGAAGATGAAGCAGAGCAGGCCCGGCAAGACGCAGTCGACCTCTTAGAAGAAGAAAGGGAGATGGCCATGATCAGATCGACCATTTATCAGCAAGACTTGCGCCGTTTCATGCCCGGAATGTGAAAAGTCAAGCCTTCCAAGAAGGAGATCTGGTCCTCCGAGTGGATCAACAAAAGCCACACAAACTTGCTCCTACTTGGGAAGGCCCTTTCATAGTCACCAGAGTCCTCCACAATGGAGCATACCACCTCTACAATGTCGATCGCCAGATCGACGAGCCACGAGCTTGGAACGCGGAACTGCTCCGCCCCTTTTACACCTGAGTTCTCCTTTAGATGAGATGTAATAAGAAAAATAATTTCTACAGTTCATTTTTATTAAAGACAAGAGTGTTCCAATAATGGCTGTCACTTTGTTTGCATACAAAACCCCCAGCGGGTGACTTGGCTGCGAATCCGTTTCGCCTAAGTTTGAAAAAATCCTACCGAGTGGAGAGCGACCCTCCCACTCGGGGGCTTAGCTGCAGTCCAGTACTCGCCTAAGTTCTCCCACTCGGAAACTTAGCTGCAGTCAAGCACTCGCCTAAGTTCGAAAAAACCCTACCGAGTGGAGAGCGATCCTCCCACTCGGGGGCTTAGCTGCAGTCCAGTACTCGCCTAAGTTCTCCCACTCGGAAACTTAGCTACAGTCAAGCACTCGCCTAAGTTTGAAAAAAACCTACCGAGTGGAGAGCGATCCTCCCACTTGGGGGCTTAGCTGCAGTCTAGTACTCGCCTAAGTTCTCCCACTCGGAAACTTAGCTGCAGTCAAGCACTCGCCTAAGTGTGAAAAATCCTACCGAGTGGAGAGCGATCCTCCCACTCGGGGGCTTAGCTGCAGTCCAGTACTCGCCTAAGTTCTCCCACTCGGAAACTTAGCTGCAGTCAAGCACTCGCCTAAGTTTGAAAAATCCTACCGAGTGGAGAGCAATCCTCCCACTCGGGGGCTTAGCCCCAATCCAGTACTCTCCTAAGTTCTCCCACTCGGAAACTTAGCTGCAGTCAAGCACTCGCCTAAGTTTAAAAAACCCTACCGAGTGGAGAGCGATCCTCCCACTCGGGGGCTTAGCTGCTGTCCAGTACTCGCCTAAGTTCTCCCACTCGGAAACTTAGCTGCAGTCAAGCACTCGCCTAAGTTTGAAAAATCCTACCGAGTGGAGAGCGATCCTCCCACTCGGGGGCTTAGCTGCAGTCCAGTACTCGCCTAAGTTCTCCCACTCGGAAACTTAGCTGCAGTCAAGCACTCGCCTAAGTTTAAAAAACCCTACCGAGTGGAGAGCGATCCTCCCACTCGGGGGCTTAGCTGCAGTCCAGTACTCGCCTAAGTTCTCCCACTCGGAAACTTAGCTGCAGTCAAGCACTCGCCTAAGTTTGAAAAATCCTACCGAGTGGAGAGCGATCCTCCCACTCGGGGGCTTAGCTGCAGTCCAGTACTCGCCTAAGTTCTCCCACTCGGAAACTTAGCTGCAGTCAAGCACTCGCCTAAGTTTAAAAAAAAACCTACCTGGTGGAGAGGGATCCTCCTACTCGGGGGCTTAGCCGCAGTCCAGTACTCGCCTAAGTTCTCCCACTCGGAAACTTAGCTGCAGTCAAGCACTCGCCTAAGTTTGAAAAAATCCTACTGAGTGGAGAGCAATCCTCCCACTCGGGGGCTTAGCTGCAGTCTAGTACTTGCCTAAGTTCTCCCACTCGGAAACTTAGCTGCAGTCAAGCACTCGCCTAAGTTTGAAAAAATCCTACCGAGTGGAGAGCAATCCTCCCACTCGGGGACTGAGCTGCAGTCCAGCACTCGTTTGAATACAATACCAAAGTCCTACACGACAGATCAAAACCACGAAGATATTCAGCCAGAAATTAAGTTCGGATAAAGCTTAAAAGGCCCCAGGCCCCGAATCAAAGTACTCGAGCCCTCGGCTCAGCAGAGTTTAAACGGTTACAAATCCACTCGGCATTCCGAGGCAAATTTAAGGAAAGGCATAAAAGTTTTTTTCATTCCTCGGATGGAGGACTGGCAGGGGCGACGAACTCATCCAGGTCGATTCCGTCCGCAATACGAGTGGCAGCAGCAATGAAGGTCTCCATGAAGTCTTGAAAGCTATGCCTCTTGGTATTGGCGACTTGGATGGCGGCCAACTTCTCTTCTCGCGCCTCCTTGCAATGGACACGGACTAAAGATAGAGCCACATCAGCGCCGCACCGGGCACAAGACTTCTTCCACTCCTGCACTCGATCGGGGATTCTGTCAAGTCGAGTCATCAGAGACTCGAGATCATTCTGGAGCGTAGACTCTGGCCAAAGTGTCGGGTCGATCCGCGACATGGCAACCTTCAGCCGAGCCAAGTAATCCATGGTGCCATTGATACGAGATTCCAGTCGGAGCAGATTCATGGCGGCATCATCATTCACCGGAGAATTGATTGGGTCCAAACGCCTTTCAATTCGCCCGGTCTCTTCTTCAAAGTTCTGACAAAACTCTGCATACAAGACCCAAGGATAAGCCAACGATCGCAAACTGAGTCGACACAAAAGAAAACCAGCCGGAATTGACTGCGCACCTTCGAGCTTGGTGTACAACATCTTGGCAAGACTCCTCAAGTAGCTCTCCAGGTCATCCCTTCTGCGAGCGACGCCTTCCATCTGCTCGCTCAGGGTGAGGTGCTTCTTCTTCCAATGCGAGCACTCCCTGTTGGCTTCATTCAGAGCGGTCTTCAGCTTGGTATTCTCATCTTCTATCTGGCTGACCGAAGCCAGCTTCTGTTCAGCCAGTGCAACCTTGTCATCAGCCTCCTTGTGGGCAGCAGCCAAGTCCCGATCCGTCTTCGCCAGGGCCTCACTCAGTTCTCCTGCAAAAGAAACGATGATTGGTTCAGAAACAGCAGAAAGGTACCCAAGCTTAAAACAAAACCAGTCGACAAGGTCGTCTTACCAGCAACGCCATCTCTGACCTTCTACAGCTCCGTTCTGGCCAGCTCCAGATCGAGAGTCAGTTGAATCCGCCGCTTCTCCAACTCAGTATAGCGAGACGCAAGTTCACAAGATTTCTGCAAAAGGAAAATTCAGTCGACAGACATCGAAGATAAGTTGCTTCCGAGTAACTGAGGAAAAAAGGTGACGTTTCTAAGACTACAGCCGAATCAAAAACATTCGACAGTAGTCTCGGGGACTACACCCAGTGGGTGCACTCAGCGTGCCCCCACTGGTTTAAAAAAAAGTCGACTGTCCGCAGTCGACCGGATACAGATCCATTCGACATGGCTCGACCAGACCAATAAAAGGAATACAGATACAGAAACGCAATGTAAAGACTACAGTCGACTGCCAGCAGTCCACCGTAGTCTCGGGGACTACACCCAGTGGGTGCACTCGGCGTGCCCCCACTAGTCCAAGAAGGGGAAAACACACCCAGTGGGTGCACAGATACAAAGATCTTCAAAAAAAGAGAGGGAGAAAGACTCTTCAAATAATCAAGTATCAAGTCGACTGACCTGGACATTACTCTGAAGCACCGAACTTGCGTCATAAGCTGCCTGGCTGGCCTCCCGAGCCTTCTTCACCTGTTCCATCATGACCCCCGCCTGGCAAATAGCCTCCTTCGCAGCGGCCACTTCGTCCTCAGGGGCA
This sequence comes from Triticum monococcum, assembly GCA_034509565.1. Taxonomy (NCBI): domain Eukaryota; kingdom Viridiplantae; phylum Streptophyta; class Magnoliopsida; order Poales; family Poaceae; genus Triticum; species Triticum monococcum. The sequence goes on along the minus strand of CM067845.1, from coordinate 84,910,462 downwards.
GGGTATGCGACAAAAAGCGAAGTTGGATTTGCAGTCGACACTGAAGGCTGCGCACTCGACAGGGGATTGGCAAAGGTCACAGAAGCCCGAGGGGCATCGCCACCATCTCGAGCCATGGTCTCAGGCGCCAGAGTAGGCTGGGGAGTCCTGTCAGCCGACGACCTCTTAGTCCTCCCCATCCTCAGCGGTTCGTTGTCGTCGTCATCCGGGAGGTCGATAACATGAGGAGGGGCTGCAAGGTGGACTTTCAATCGACCAGAATCGCAAGAAACGACCAGTCGACTCAAAAATAGAACGTCAATAATCGTACCAGGGTTGGAGGTAACAGCGTCCCCCATCACTTGGTCGTCGTCTTTGGCAGAGACCTCGGAGGTAGCAGCGCTACAAATTTCGAAAAATCAGCCAGTTAGCTTAATGAGTCGACCAAGGATCCGTCCTCCATCGACGAAGGAAAACAAGCTTTATTACCCGGAAATAATAGGGACAGTTATCTTCATCTTGGGCAGAGTCTTGGGAGGCTTGGATAGCGTCGTGCATGGTTGCTTGGGGACCTTCCCAGTCGGTGTTGGAGAAGAAGTCCGAGGGCGTTTTGACGACGGCCCAACGGAGGCAGTCGCCTGGCCACGTCCCTGTGCCGGGTCGTGTGCGAGCTTGGATCGCCTTTCCGGGCGGGGGGGTTCGGCCTCCTCCTCCTCCTCTTCGCTGGAGAAGACGTCATCGCCTCCCTCTCCTTCACCATCCGACTCCCACTCGCCCTGGTCATCCCCGCTCTCGCCTCCGCTCCCTTCTCCTTCCTCAGTCGACCCCTATGCCCCATTGGGCGTCGAGTACATCTTAGTGGTCGCCTGAAAGACAGCAGACAAAACAAAAGTCAATCGACCTACTCAAAAGAAGACCAACGCAAAAAACAAAGATCTCAGTCGGGAGCATAAAAACGCACCTGGTCGACCTCATACGAACTGTCGAGTCGAATGACCCTCCTGGCTCCTCAGTGGTTGTCCTTGTTCCCCGTGATGCTTGACAGCCACCCCTCCAACATCTCGTCGGTGACCTCCTCTGGGTGGATCCGAGTGGTGTCCTCGAGGCCAGAGTACAGCCACATCGGGTGGTCCCGAGCCTGGAGCGGTTGGATTCGCCTCTTGAGGAAGACTTCCAGCAGATCCATCCCCGTCACGCCCTCATGGACAAGTTCAACCACTCGACCCGCCAGTACCTTGACCTGGGCCTTTTTCTTCAGGCGTCACCTTCAGAGAAGCAGGCTTTTCGGCTCGGTCGAGGGAGAAAGGTGGGAGCCCAGTCGACTGCCCTGGAGTCACCTAATCCTGGCAGTAGAACCAAGTCGCCTGCCAACCTCGGACTGACTCCGGGAAAGTAATGGATGGGAAACAGCTCTTCCCCCTCATCTGGATCGCTAAGCCCCCACACAGCTGGATCACTTGTGTCTTCTCATCACTCGACTTGGCCTTCTTGACCGAGTGAGAGCGACAGGTGAAGATGTGCTTGAAAAGCCCCCAGTGTGGGCGGCAACCTAGGAACGCCTCACACATAGAAATGAAAGCGGCAAGATAGACTATGGAGTTTGGGGTAAAGTGATGGAGCTGCGCTCCAAAGAAGTTCAAGAAGTTGCGGAAGAAAGAATGGGGCGGCAGAGAAAACCCTCGGTCGATGTGAGTGGCCAGGAGCACGCACTCACCGTCGCGAGGTTGGGGTTTGATCTCTCCCCCCGGAACACGCGCAGCCTTGTGAGGAATGGCTCCCCCCCTCAACCAGGTCATCAAGATCCTCCTACCGGAGCACCGATGGCATCCAGTCGCCCTGGATCCAACCTTTGGGCAGGGCCGTCCGAGAGGAAGATCCGCCGCGCGCAGACTTCTTCCCCTTCCCCGCCGCCGCCGCCTTCTTCGCGCGCTCCAGAGCGGTCGTCTTGCCCTTCACCATCGTCGCCGGTGAGATCTCGAGCTGGTTTGCGGTGGCTGGGCGAGAGCGAAGGAAGCAGGGGAGGTTACGAAGAAAGAGAGGAAGAAGGACAAGAGAAGAGAACGTGCATTGTTGGGGGACTCCGAGCCGGCAACTTATAAGGGGCCGCTTCCGAGTGGCTGACCAGTAGGCCCAAGCTATCCAGTCAAATCCCGTGGCAGGCGCGCGCGCAGTACGTGGCGAAAAAGGCAGCGCGGAGATCGAGGAGCCTCGCATTGTCACTTCCGATTACTGCGGCCGCCCCCGTTCCGCGCGCTTCCCAAAAAATCCGAATCCCACGATATCCGCTGGCTGCAGACCAACTTGTCAAAACAGAAATCCCGCGCACACCGGCGCTCGATGCCTCACAAGTAAAGAAATCCATTCGACGAAAGGCCTGGAACGGATCAAGGCGACTGAAAGAGGTTAATGACGTCATCCGTGACAGTCGACCCAGAACGAAGCACTCATATAACCCGAAGAGTCAGTCGGAAAGGTCCCTAACCCCTTTTCTCACTCTAGCCTCGATCCATTCGGGGGCTAATGATGAAGCCATGTACCTATGGTAGGGGCACGGACCCGTCCTAAAGAGCCCTACCGTAGGACATCCCTAGAAGAAGTCACCTTTCAATCAACTTGAAGGTATCTCACTCGACGGGTTGAAGACACTAGACCAGGAAGCTATCACTCGACCATGAAGTCAACCACTCGACCGACCAAAAGACCTGCAGTCACTCCACAGGCAAACAGTCGGCTATTAAGTAGTCTTTATGGTTATTATGACACTTTATTAGGGACGTTATTAGTAACACCCCACCTTAAATGTACCTTAAACCCTGCATTACTGAGGGAAGGAGAGGGTTGGCGAACTCTATATAAGCCACCTCCCTCCTCAGTATCAAGGGTTCGCACCCCTGTCATTTACACACGCATAATTCAATCGACCGCCTCCGGGCACCGAGACGTAGGGCTGTTACTTCCTCCGAGAAGGGCCTGAACTCGTAAACCTTGCGTGCTTACAACTTCCCAATAGCTAAGGTCTAGCCTCCTCACACCCCCCCCCCTACTTCACTGTCAGACTTAGAACCACGACATTACGTATTCGAGAGAGGCATGGATAGAGCGGCCGACAGGGGGCGTGGGAGAGATAGCACGAGAAATGAGAGTGGTCTAGAGAGAGAGAGACGAACATGATGTCACGACAAGAGATTCCATTCCCTTGAGTGTGTATGTGCAAGGGGGGAGGGAATAGAGGCACCAGGAGAAATTTTCTATGTGTGTAGTGTTTGTGTTGGTATGTGTGGGTGTGAGAAGATAATGAGACGTGGGGGCAGAGGGTGTGTCACCGCGTGAGGTCCGGTGGGTCGCGGTGAGGCCCTTCGTTCGGTTCCGCCCTACGCCACATTGGTCGGCCCGTGACGCATTTAGGAAGACCCATGGATGACTAGTCGTACAAGACAAAGATAGCAGAATTGTGAAGGACTCTGTGTCCACTGACAAAGTCAGCTAGGATTTGTAACCCTAGGTTCTCAGACTAAGGTAACCCCTTTATCTTTGATATTACTATTCATCCAACCTAACTTTAAGGGGCATCCTACAGAATGCACTGCTAGAATCATACTCGTCGATTAGGAAGAGAGGTGTGAGACAATATGTGAGAGACAGGCGTAAAGATAATGTGCGTACATGTGACACGTAGGTAGGTCCATGTATATAGAAAGGGTCGATGAGGATTGTGCGTGTGTATGTTTGCGAGAGGAAGAGTGCTTGTGATAAAGGTTAGTGGAAACAGTTGTAAATTGTTACGAGAGGGAGGGAGGGTCATATCTAGAGCATGTGTGCGAGAAAGACACCTAGGGAGAGAGTGTGTGAGCATGTGTGAGAGACCACCGATGGAGAGTGAAACTACACATAAAAGACTGCTCTACTCATTGATTAAAGATATAAATTGTATCCAAATATTAGGATGGGATCATGATATTTGCAATTCGCGTAAGGAGCGGTCATTGATCCATCAGGCATCTAGATTATATAGAATTTGAGCATGTCTATGTTATTATTCGACACAATTGATCCACATAGTTAGTATTTTGAACTCCAGACAATGCATCACTTTAGCAATCGAATATAAACGTGAGTATAGTTCATGTTGTGTGTGTAAAGCACATTATACATATGAAAGTTACACAATGGACATTATAAATAGCTACCTATGAACTAGCATCCATTTGAATTCAACTTAAGGTGGTTTAAAAAAATCGAATTCAACATGAAGTCCATTCAATTATTTGAATTTGATATCATGGCATTTGTAAACCATACCTAAATTATGGGGGCACCAATCTTTGCTCTGATTTTGTACATAATAGCATATGTAGTCGTGTACAAAATAGATTCAAATTTAGCTCCTCCATTCCAAAATAATCATAGTTATAGGATTTTCAAGTGTCAAAATTTCAAAAAGAGTTGGATAATTTAATGAGGTTTTCAAACATACAAGGTCAAATATAACATTGTCTATTTAGGTCAATCCTCATAGTTCAAGAGTGTTTAGGTCAATCCTCATAGGTCAAATATAACATTGTCTATTTAGGTCAATCCTCATAGGTCAAATATAACATTGTCTATTTAGGTAAACCATACTCTAAACGTGAATGCTTGTGTTTCAAAATTTCGACCGAAGCGCCAAAAGAGCCTCTACTCACCCGAAACTGCGTGAGACCAATGTTTGGCAGTACAAGGAAATTAATTTTCTAATAACTCCAACCCATGAAACCTACCGGCCCGACGTCCAAAGGTCTAAACCGGGGTAGGTTTGTAGCTTCATCTAGACGCCACGCAACCGCATCCGAAAAACATTCATACACAATGGCCGCCTAAGCACACATGCGCGTGGCCGAAATCGCTCCCGCTCACTATTTGGGACACCTGGGATTACCATCCTACCCCCGACCCGAAGCAGGTCCGAAATTTAAGACGGGGGCAAAGTTTGTACTTTCCCCAAATTTCAAACAAGCGCGTCCCATCTTCTGTTCAAAAAAGCCAAAAACAAGCGCATCCCAAACCGAAACATGGTTCCCCCACCCGTCTGATTCCCCATTCGTACTCCGTGGGCGCCAAAACTACCTCTCCACCAGCCACGAAACCCCGCCATCCTCCGTACGCCACCCCATCCCACCCATCAACCGCCGCCCTCCTCCATCACGTCGGAGCCGATACCCTGATGTCGTCGTCCACCGCAACCTCAACCGCAACGCCCTCCACGGCTAGTAGTTGAAGCCAAGGCCGAGCCGTCCGTACCCGAGCCAGTTCAACCATGCCGTCATGTGCCTCACCGCTGCCGCTCCAACTTCGCCACCCTCCACCGCACCGGAGCTATTCCTGCTACGCCATCATTCGCCGCCTCGGATCTGCTTCCCCTCCGCCGACATATGGCCACGGCAACACAGTCAACAATTTGGTCATGGGTTCGTCCAAGCCTGCACCCTCCAGAACATCGGTTTCCCCAGTAAAAAGGAGAGGAACAGCACGACATGTGGAGGTGACCACATCGGCAACCAAAAAATGTACTCCTCTTCCCTTATTCGTGCAAATCTTACGTCTCTGCTTGCACGGTATTCATCCCACAGAAGACACTAGTTGACCGCTTCTTCTTGATACTAGACGTTCCTAGTAACTCGCGATGCACAAGGTTTCTCCTCATATACTATTTCACCTTAGCTAGAGGTCTGTCGCCCCCCTGAATTTCAATTTCTGGCCAGTTGATTCCCAATTAACGGAAGCATTCCCCGGAGTAACAGGCGCTACACTAGTAGAAAAAGGATCAAACGTGAAGCACATTAGTGCTAGTTGTAATTTGAGCCGGCACTAATGGTACCATTAGTGCCGGTTCGAACAGCTATGCATTAATGCCGGTTCGTGTTGAACCTTTAGTACCGCTTCGTGCCACGAACCGGTACTAAAGGGGTGATGGCAGGCTGGCATCAGGCCGGGGCCCCACGATCACCTTTAGTACCAGTTCGTGTCACAAACCGGCACTAAAGGGCTAACTTTAGTACCGGTTTGTGCCATGAACCGGTACTAAAGGGGTCTGACCTATAGTACCAGTTTGTGACACAAACCGGCACTATAGGGCAATTTTCAAACTCTACCCCCCCCCCCCCCCCCGTGTGTCGCCATTTCAGTTCTGATAAAATCAAACGAAAATGATGAAAACTTCAAAAAATAAAATCCTTCGAGAGGTAGTTATATTACTACATCTACTAGTTAGGAAAATTTGAAAACTTAAATTTGGACATGTTTTGCAAAAAGTGTAGGGAAATTGTAAAACGGCTATAACTTTTGCATACGATGTCGGAAAAAACGTATAATATATCAAAAAAATCAGCACAAAAATCCGCATCTGATGGAGACCGCCTACGGCTTGTTTGCAATTTTTTAGAATCCTCAAATTCTAAAACGAAAAAAAGATATGGTCAAATTTCAGTTTTTTAAAAAAAAATTGGTTAAATCTGGTCAAACTACTTATTCAAGAAGTATTAATGTTACTACATAATTATTGAAGAATATTAGTGTTACTAAATAATTATTTCAATTTTTTAAATTTTGGTCAAATCTGGTCAAACTATGGTCAAACTTATTCAAGAAATATTAGTGTTACTAAATAATTACTGTTTTTCAGAATAATAGTTTCAAACTCAAATGGTGAAACGTGTGACCTAATGGTCAAGCTAAATTGCTGAGGGTTAATAGGATTGACAACTTACATTTGTCAGGAAAACAACAAGTGCAGACTTGGAATGTAGGGGGAATAGAACTCCGAAGTTAAGCGTGCTCAGGCTGGGGGAGTGAGAGGATGGGTGACCGGCCGGGAAGTCAGGCTATTTGGAATGAGTGATCCACACTTGAGCAGTTAAGAGAGGTGATTAGAGACTAAATCATCAAATAATTCAGAAAAATTAAAAATAGAAAAAAATCAAAAAAAAATTCCAAAATTTTCAAAAAAAAATCAAAAAACATTTAGTACCAGTTGGTAACACTAACCGGTACTAAAAGCCCCCCATACCAGGGCGTGAGCTCACGCCACGTGGTGGCACTTTAGCGTCGGTTCGTGCCGAACCGGTACTAAAGGGGAGGGGGGCTTTAGTGCCCACCCCCTAGAGCCGATTATGGAACCGGCACTAAAGGCCCTTACGAACCGGCGCTAAAGCTCCGTTTTCTACTAGTGCTAGTACGCCTATTACGCCGGGGAAGCAGCACCTTGGTGTTTATCTTAGGGGCGTGTGCGGCCTAGAGCTACTGGCGCCCGATCTGGAGGTCAGCCGGGATTAAAGGGATGGCATGGGGGCGCTGCTAAGCACGGTGGTGGTGTGAGGTCGATGGGAGGGCGGGCGGCGGAGGAAGGGGTCTGGGCCGGTGGTCACTAGCAGTTCGAGAAAGATCGTCAACAGTGACTGGCGGGAGGTAGACGAAGGCCATCTGCCAGTTCCTTATAGATCGTACAGTTCATTAAAAAATCTACTGACCTATTTATTTTCAGTCGACTGTTATCTTAGATATGACCACATGTGGTGGTGTGCTGGAGGAGTACCTGCATTTCATGTGCTCATATATTACAAAATCATACGGAGTAGAATCTAGTTTTGTTTGCCATGCAATGTTGTAGAGGTATCATATGTCTCCTCTCATTTATTTTTTAGCCACCTGCTATCTGCTACTTTTACAGTGCACTAGTTCTGCACACACTTCACCCTTACTCTCACTATTGTGTTTTTATGCAAGGGTATTTCATACACTACTGCCATGAGAGAAGCCAAAAAGAAAAGAGAGAAGTCGCTCCAGCTTCGTATGCGGGTAGGCAAGACACGTTACAACGCTATAAAGGGTGTAGTGTCAGCAGATGGAGAGGGTAAACGTAGCTCTGGAGTTGATGACCTCGCTCGCAATGAACCACCATCCCAGGTGCTTGCTTTAACTTCACAGTGTCATATGTGGTTGCATGTTCCATATGGTGTCTAGCTTGTATTCGAAATGCCGAAGTCGGTAAGATAAGGAAAGATATTTTTTTACATGAACCACCATCCCGTGAGCACCAGAAGACAAATAGCTTGTCAGGGCACTGGCCGAGCCAGTGACAAGCCCAGCAAAGATAGGCATCACCTGGAAGCCAACTAAAAAGCTGCGATGGTGGCAAAGCAGCCCGCCTCCCACCAGGTTCTCAGGTCCTAGATGATCATGCTCACCACTCCAGCCAGATGTCTAGCTTGTATTGCTTCCAATTTGGTTAAATTGCATCTGCTTAGCTTACACATTATACCTTTGAATATGACATGCCTTTCTGTTTTTGGTACATACTAGTACATCTGTGTATTAACCATGTTCTTACATCAAACTAATGTTCTTGTGTATCCCTCATCAATAACTTATGACAAGGCAGGCAGGCAAGGGGACTACTCCTCATTTAAATAATGCAGCGTCTGCCTCCCGACATGATTCTCAAGAAGCAGAAATGCTAGATGAAGATAGTGAACGTAGCTCTGTAGTTGATTACAGCATTTCCCCTACAGTAGCATGGCAGGTGCTTGCTCTAACTTGGCAGCGTGATATGTGGTTGCATGTTGCATGGTGTCTATATTGTAATTCTTCCAATCTGGTTAAACTGCATGGGCTAGTCTGCTTAGCTTATACATTATACCTGTTAATGTGACATGCCTTCCTGTATTTAGTACATAGTACATTTGTCTATTAAGCATGTCCTTACATAAAACTATTGTTTTTTGTATCCCGCATCAATCAACATGACGAGACACCTTTAGTATATGCAGTGCGATATTAGTTGCATCTTTCATATGATTTATAGCATGCGATGCTTCTAATTTGTCGAAATCCCATTTATGATGGGACGCTTTTAACTTGGCAGAGTCATATTAGTTGCATCTTTCATGTGGTGTCTAGCTTGCATTGCTTCTTATTTGCTGGAACGGTTTCTCCTTAGTTTACACAAACAGTTGTGAACATGCCATGCCGTCTTGTTTTTCGTACATATTCCATCCTGGTATCATGTGTTTGCTTTACATCAAAGTAGTGATTGTCAGTATCATGCATGAATGAGTTCTGAAGAGAGAATTTTATTGCTTTTTCTTGTTGGTTTTACTTGACAATTCAAAATCAATAAAGCGGAAGGAAGTTAGCAAGGCAGCGGATAAAGGTGCTCTTTCCAAACGGAGGGCCTCTACAGTTTCTACTCCTCCACACCCACAAGATGATTTCCAAGACAACACGTGCATAGACACTCAACAAAGCTATGTTTATGATGAGCACGTCTCCCCTAGTGCAGCATCACCGGTGCTCCCTCTAACTTGGCACTATTATATGTGGTTGCATGTTATGTGTAATGACTAGCTTGTATTGCTTCTAATTTTTTTATTCCATCTTCTTACTGTACACATTATACTTGAATAAGACACGTGTTCCTGTTTCTAGAACACGCAATATATGTCTATCACACCATGTTCTTACATCAAATTACTACTGTTGTGTAACCTGCAACAATCACTTATCATAAGACACGTTTTACTTCAGAGTGTGATATAGGTTACATCTCATATTCTTTTCTAGCTTGTACTACTAATTTGTTGAAATGGCACTTATGACAAGACGGTTTTAACTTGGTAGAGTGATATTCGTTGCATCTTTCATATGGTGTCTAGCTTTCATTGCTTCTAATTTTTTGAAATGCCTTCTCCTTAGTTTACACATCATAAGCTGTGAATATGCAATTCTGTGAATATGGAATGGCACTAATGACGCGAGACCTCTAACATGGTAGTGTGATTTTGTTTGCATCTTGCATATGCTTTATTTCTTGTACTGCTTCACATTTCTTTAAACGCCATTTATGATGAGACACTGTTAACTTGGCAGAGCGATATTTGTAGCATCTTTCATATGGTGTCTACCTTCCATTGCGTTGATTCTAATTTGGTGAAATGTCTTCTTCTTAGTTTACACATCATAGTTCTGGTTATCTCTTCCATCCTGTTTTTCATACATATTACATCCTCCTATCATGTGGTTGTCTAACATCAATGTTCAGTTTGTCTGCATCACGCATCAATTTGTTCTGAAGAACTAAATTGTTATTCATTTTTCTTGTCGGCTTGACTTAACATGGCACAGAGAAAGAGGAAGAAACACAGAATGGTAGGGAATGAGAAGCGAATGAATCCTGCAGATTCTGTTGGTACTGATGGTGCAATAGAAGGTCAAAGTCCCGCAGAAAATTCTACAAACACGGCATCCAATGCTACACGAGTTGCAAAAAAAGCCAAACAGAAACAGATAGCTGCCACCAAACAAGCAGAGACAGCCCTAGTTCTTTCAACACCTAACATAGTACTACAAGCTGCACGACTTACTCGTGCGTCAATTGAGCTAGCAGCACGTTCCCAAGCTCCCTTGCCACCGAACACTACTTCCCAAGCACTCTTGACACAAGACGAGTGGGGAATATCAGATGAACCTAATTGTGAGCTTCAACAGCAAGAAGGTAGTTGCTAGAGTCAAGTTACTGTTGCATGCTTCTTTATATGTAGTCTCACAGTTTGATGTACACTAACACTTCCTATGTTCGTTGTTGGACTATCACCTGGGCGCAAGAGGAAACAAACATCAGGGATAATGCTCGATAGGTTAACTAAATTTAGAGGAGGAAGAATGGAGATCCATTTTGAGGCAGGTTTAAAAAGGCCACGTGATGCTACAGAGTCAGCCAAGTTAGTATCAGAGGCAGCGGTTGCCGTTAGGTGTCATGTACGTATCCTCCCAACATAGATTCAGTACAACAATGACAAAGACAAAACCCAGTTCAACACCTTCCTCGACCATTTATCTATAAGTATGGTTATGTATGGAAACTAGTAATATCATCTTGCTCTGTCCCATACTTTCTAGGTTGCTGATAATGAGACTCCCATAATTTTCAAGAGATGAGGTTCAAGTTGGATAGCCAAGATGATGCAACCAGACAAGCTTGCACCCATGTTTTCAAGTTTGCTCTGCGACAGTATCGGTATAACTTGAGGAAAACTCACTTTGAAGGCAAGGCTAACAGTGAACTTTCCCAAACATCTCCAGTTGAAAATATATCGGATGAAGACTGGAGGGGCCTTGTTAAACACTGGTCGGATCCGAAGTATCATGTACATTATATATATGTGATCAGATCACATGTTGAAATCCTATTTACGCATGTGCCACACAAATCTATCTTCTTGTAGGTGAACTGTTCAAATAACAAGGCCAACCGTACGAAAGTGAAATTCCAACAGGCGACAAGATCTCGTTGCTATATTACACACTGCGAGGCTCTTGTAATTAGCTGTTGTTTCACTCTTTTTGCTATACCATATTATCAGATCTATATTGACTTGTTCGAAATGCAGAGGAAAGCCCGCAAGGACCAAAAAAATACCTGAACCAAATGTTGTGGAAATCTTCAAGGACTGTCACACCAGCTAGAAGAAGGGCATGACTACACCACTCAAAGCCGCTGTTGTAAGTCCTTAATCCTCATGCCTTTTAACTACTACTTACTCTGACTTGTGCCTTGAACTGCATGGTTTGCGGTCAATGTCTATTACTCTTTTCAATTTTATACACAATTGTCTTAGCGTATCATTGCACCTTACAAGGTTTAAAAGAGAGGAGTGATGTTCCTTTGATCTTGACCAGTAATCTAGTTCCGTGCTGGACTTCCCCACACAACGTTACAATTGCCTGTTTGTCGGTTCTCAGTTGTTTTGTGATATGAATGATGTCATACTATGCTTACCGTATTATAAACTTCGTCTCTTTATACTTAGCCCTCAATACAATGTGAAGAAATAGACAATACATTAGTGATGGTACATGGCCATATGTTTGGAACCTGGTTTTATTATGTACTTTGTAGTAAAATACAACTAATATTTTACATGGGTTCACCAGAATAAGTTCTGTATATAAACCAAACTATTTTGTTTGGTTTTGCTGCCTCCTAAATATCTTCTGTTCTGGTACTACTAATGTAAAACCTCAACTTTTCAGTGAGTTATGGAAAAATGGTGGAACCGCCACCTTCTGAAGGTGGCGAGGCAACTATAACCACAATGTTAGCTCTTGCTGTAGTGGGTCAGTACCTGTCCACTAACAGTGCTAAAAGCACGTTCCTGCATAATACTGGGTTGGTTGTTAAGGCAATATTGTCCAAACTGGCTCATGATCAAGATATGCAAGCTCAAAGCAATGTTGTATCTGCGCTCCAGACACAAGTCCATTCCCTAACAGAGACCCTTTGTGAAACGAGGAGAAACATTACTCAATGTCGTCAAGATATGCATGGTTTTGAAACCAGACTATCAGACATTTGCTATGTTGTTTAGGAGCCTAGGGGAAATGAAGGGAGGGTTATGGTGCTCCATCAGACAATACAACATGAAAACATAATGGTCAGGTCAAATGAAACGAGCTTCTGAACTTCTGGTGGTGCATTTATCTGCTAGACTGTTAAGTTTTATGCCAACCTTCCTTTTGTTATATAGTTGTAATTTGTTTTGGTGCGATACATAATTTATTCTTAACGTGCAGCCACCGGCTGAAGAAAACAGCAAGCCATTTTTGTATAGTGTAGGGTGTTCCCTATATTTGCACTGGTGGCGATCTTTGATGCCGAGTGGATGTAATCCGTGCAATCGCCTTAATAGCCTAGCGTTAGTTCCGGCCTTATTTATTTCTTAGTCTTCTTTACCCCTGGTTTGCTAGTGGCCGCAACTACCATGTGCCATATATGGGCCGTAGGATCCATGGGTCTCCTACGGGCCGTCGATAAATGCGCCTGAAATCGGTGGGCCTCGGGCCATCGGATAAATGGGTCTACATGGGCCATAATCGAGCGTAATTGGTATTAGCCCAGCACTGTAACATGCCGTTAAAAGGTCGTAGAAGAGCAAAGGCTTAATTCTGTCACAAGCATAACGAGTCGTTAGTGGGCCAGAATATATGACGGGCTGGAAACGGCGCAACGGGTTAACAGGCCAGAAACGGGTTGATCTTGCCATGGGCCCAATTTGGCCCATTAGGGTAACAGGCCAGTAACGGGCCGACTCTTGCCATGGGCCGAATTTGTCCCATTAGGCGAACAGGCCAGTAACGGGCCGACTCTTGCCATGGGCCGAATTTGGCCCATTAGAGGAACAGGCCAGTAACGGGCCGAAAGTAATCGAGGGCCGAAAAGGAGCCCAAGAACATATGGGTCGTCAATAGGCCGAAAGCTAACACGGGCTGGAAACGGCCCATGTAAATCACGGGCCGTTAATGGGTATAAAGAAAATTACTGTTCATTATGGGCTAGAGTCACCGTGGGCTTGTAAAGGGCCGAAAGATACGAAGGCCTCATATGGGCCGAAAGACGTCGTGGGCCATACATGGGCCGAAAGTGAAATGGGCTAGTGTTATATTCGACGGCCCACATGACATTGTTGGGTTGATTTCCTTTAGGGCCTAACGGGCTGTCAGTTAACGGGCCGTAAAATGGGCTATTTGCGAAGAGACCGCTAACAGGCTTTTTATGGGCCAGCCCGTTAACTTTGGACCAAGTCAAACGGGCCGGCTTTGTAAGCTAAATGGGCCAGTGGTGGGTTGTGGCACGTGTCGACATATCATAGGTGCTTATCTGACCCACTGACGAGCTGACACGTGTTTCTTCTGGCCAATAAGAATTTTACACGTGGAAATTTCCCATTGGTCAGGGCTATTAACAGGTTATTGTCAGGACCCCGATCCTAAGTCACACCGATCTAGCATGTAACACATCATATCACTTTGCGGCCTCACGCACGGTATTCCCACGGGTGCCACCTTACCTGGCCCGGGACCGTTTGCGCTTTTGGCTCACGTATATGATAGTGTCACTAGCATCCACATGACAAAGAATCCGGGCCGACATGGCTAGTCGTGAACCCAAAGCGGCACTAACTCATGGGGACAGGCATACACGAATCAACTTCGAGCATGTCGGTCATCAGCGTGTGAATCCGGGCTGTAGCACCGAGCTAACAGGACTCCGGTAACCCGGGCTGTAGCAGGCTCGGCAAAACTCCGGATGTCACCGCGTGACATTTCCCCGAAGGGACAGACATAGGAACAAAGTGAAACACATGCCGGCCAGTCAAGTGTCCTGAGCAGTAGTGCTGGGCTAGCAGGACTCCGGTGAACCGGGCTGTAACGGACTACTATGGCTCATGGAAGCACTAGACTACATTTCCCCTTAAGAGAGGCTGCCAAGGATAAACAACTAGATTGTCGGATCCCACACATACCAAGCATTTCAATCATACACACAATATGCTTGATATGTGTAAATACAACATGGCATCACAACATAACTCTATGACTCAAAGTATTTATTCATTAGGCTCCGAGCAGCGAGATATTACAAACATGGGTCTCATGACCCAACAATCATAACATACAAATCAAAGCACATGCGGAAGCTTAACATGTCTAAGTATAGACATCTACAAATGAAAAAGGCTGAGAAACCTGACTATCTACCAGATCCTGCCGAGGGCACAAGATCGTAGCCGAGGTATCAAGCTAGACGTCGAAGTCCACGTGGAACTACTAGCGAGACTGAAATCTCTCTGCAAAACATAAATTAAGCAAACGTGAGTAAAAAGGTACTCAGCAAGATTTACATCATAACTAACTACATATGCATCGGTATCAACAAGGGGGTGGTGGAGTTTAACTGCAGCAAGCCAGCTTTGACTCAGTGGCTAACCTGAACTACGGTTGCAAGCAACTCTTTTGAGGTGGCGCACATGAGTCCACATATTCACCATTCAATACACCACTATGGATCTGCTCCCGTCTCCCTACGAGAAGGCCATCCATAGCACTCACGCTTATCTTACGAGTTTTAGAGTATCCATTTTCACTTGTCTTTGAACTATGCAAGGGGTCCAAGTTTCCATATCCGAGGAATCCGGCTATTCGAATAGATAATGATAACCCTGCAGGGGTGTACTTCTTCAGACACGCTCCCACCACTTATCACCATATACACATCATGTCTCTCGGCAACCTTCAAGCGGAAGCCTGGCGAGCGTGTCATCCACGGCCTACCTAAACACTCAAGTCTCTAGTCCAGGTTTATCGCCGGCAATAGAGAAGAACACAATCAATGCATATGCGACAATATGATGCATGATCATGACATGGCAATATGCTGTGATTGGAGCTAATGCATCTAGTTATGATTTAAATGAAGTTGGTTTGAATACAAGATTCAAATTCCAACTCCATATATGATTATTAAAATGCCCTTAATTGTTTTCTCCAAAACAGAGGACAAACATTGTTCAAACATGCATGAAAATGGTACAGATGGATTCCTTGAATTTTTCAAATAATTTATCATATATAAATTATTTCATTTGAAGTTACGGTTGAATTTCTATGATTTTTAGAAGTTTAGGCAATTTTCTGGAATTTTCTGAATTATTTTTAATCTAGAAATGACTTATTGCGTCAGCAAGTCAACACGCGCCGCCCAAGTCAAACCTGACGGCTGGGCCCCACACGTCAGCTGGTCAGCTAATTGACAGGGTTAATTAACACTAAATTAATTCTAAACTAGAAATTAGTTAGGGGCTGGCCCCACATGTTAGTGACTGAGGAGGAAGTCAAACAGGGTTGGCCCGGGTCAAACTCGCCGGAGTTGACCTGGCGCTCATCGCCGGCAAGGCCAGAGACGGCAGAGGGGCTCGGGATTCCTCCTCCGGCGACCAAATGGCCGGAGGAGGGCATCTACGCGGAGCTGGGAATCACCCGCATCCACTCGTGGCAGCGACTGGAGCTGGGGTGGCCGGAGTCTACCGGAATGGAGCTTGCGGCGGTGGCCGGAGTACGGGACTGGTGCGGGTTAGCGCTGTAGTGTGCTAACGAGCGAGGCGGTGGGCTAGCGGAGCGCTACACGATGCGGAGAGTAGGTTAGGCACGCCGGGGTGACCTAATGGTCACCGGAGCTACGCCGACGATGAGCTCAGGCGGCGGCGTGCTACGGCCAGCTACGAAATGATAGCTACGGCAAGCGGCAAGCCACGGGGTTAGGGGCAAAACGTGCAGGAGCTCACGGTGGTTCGGATGAGGTAGACGACGAGCTCGGGGAGGCGGAGACGGCGGTGAATCGGCGCGTGTGGCTTCTAGCGACCGAGAAGGAAGAAGCTGAGGCAGCTGATGATGCAGGCCGTCCCAGCGCTCGGGGAAAGGGTTGGGTGGAGCGGCGGACGATGGCAGAGGCCGTGGACAGCGAGGGGAGCATGGCGGCTGTGGCAAACGGCGTCGGCAACGACGAGCTCCGCCCGGGAGAGGAAGCAGAGAAGGGGGAAGGGGTCAGGAGAGAGCAGAGAGCGACGGGAGAGGCAGAGGGGGCCGCAGGGTGATGCGTGGCGTCGTCCAGACGCGTCGGGGCAGTGGCGGGAAGTAGGAGGTGGCGGGGCGTGCGCCGGCGTGCGGCGGACACACGCCTAGCTACCTTCTGGCGCGAGGTGGGAGACGACTGGCAGCGGTGGTGGGCTGGGCCAGCTGCTGGGCTGCATAGTACTGGCCTCTAGGCTGGCTATGGTTGGGCCTCTCAAGTAAGGCCAGGTGAGTTCGGCCCTTTCCAAATTTATCTCTGTTTTGTTTTTATTTATACATTTTGCCACTAATACAAAATTCAAAATGAATCCAAAACAGTGCCAAAACACTCCGAGATATTTTATGTTACCTCTCTGGACTATTCCAAAAGTACATAAAACATTTCAAAGCATTTGAAAATATATTCATTATATATTATGAATATATCCCCAAATTCAAATAGATTATTGATTTAAATTCAGAGACCAAATAATTCCTTACAAATGTTCTAGAATTTTGGTTTGATATATAACTCTTGCCAAAATTCACAAAACTAGTTTTAGGGCATTTTGGATTCACAGAATGCTATTTAAAGGGTGCTTGCCCTTCTTTTAATCAGATTTCTAAGGTTTCAACAATCCTCAATTCAAGTTTCAGAAATTTAAACATGATGCAAGCAAGATGCAAACACTAGGCAACACCAGAAGCTAGGGATGTGACAGTTATCGGATCCAAAACCCGACCCGATAGCTTAACGGCATTCTGTTACGGTGGATGCCACGTGTCGGTCACCCTTCATGAAAGCACTTCTGTGAAGCACGATTTATCGTCATGGAAGTGGACACTTCCGTGATGATAATTTTGGTAATGTCATGGAACACTTCTACGACAGCACATGTATGACTATCTTGATTCTATCATAAATTTGTCATGGATGTACATGCATGACAAAAAACGTAACCTACTTTGACAAACACGTATCATCATGGAAGTGTATTTTTTTGTAGTGACTCCAAGTCCCACAAAGTGGACCTATGGGTAAACAATAATCTCTCTTCTGCCCTGCCACGCTTCCTTTACCCGCTACCATTATTAGGATGGTTTCCTAGTGTAATATGTCTGACCTTCTCTAATTCCACTTGCAACTCATCGGCGGTGAGCCTCTTTGGTGCATCGCGGTTTTCATGCTTTGCATTGAACACATGTCTTCGGTATTTTGTAGGACGCGGTTTGTCCTTAGCAAGGAAATAGAGGTGTCCAATGTAACAGATCCTGCTAAGTATTGCGTATGACATCGGATTCCGGTCACAGCGAACACATGCATCGTAACCATGTGTCATTCACCCTGACATAGTGCCCAAAGCCGGATAATCATGGATGCACCAAATTATAACAGCACGCAGAAAGAAATCAGTTAGTGGGTGCTATATAGGTCTCGAGTGAGAACACCCCTCCATATCTGTTGAAGTTCCTCCACAAGAGGCTCCATGAATAAATCAAAATCCTTTCCAGGACTTTTTGGACCTGGGATGAGCAAGGCCATCATGTAGTTTGATTCTTTGGTGCATAAATTTGGAGTCATGTTGTAAGGGATAACAAGCATTTTGTGTCAGCAGCAAACTTTTTGTGTTTCTGATTGAAGCTTTTCCAGTCACTACCATGTGATGATGGCTCATTACATTCTGATCTCTATACTCCTGGTTGCTAGAATGCCACAGTACATCCTTTCTTGTTTCCGCATCATGAAACAACCTCTGCAATCTTGGTGTAATTGGAAAATGTCTCAGAACATTACGAGGAATCCTCTTCATAGCATCGCCATCTTTCCATCTTGATGATTTGCATTTCGGGCATTCACTTAAGTTGGCATAATCCTTCCAGAACAGAACACAATTATTCTAACAAACATGGATCATATCATATCCAATTCCAACTGCATGAAGGAAATTCTTTATTTTACTGTAGGTGTGTGGCAGCTCAGACGCATCTAGGAAAGCTTTGCGGAAAGCAGCCAACATCGCATCGAATGATTTGTTGGTTATCCGCTTAGATGTCTTCACCTGAAGAAAGGTGACCATAGCTGAGAATACTGACAACTTATTACCTCGGGTGACAGCCACGTTGCATTGTTCCAACATGCGGGCCCACCATTTTTCTTCCGCATGCGAAAGTTCACGAAATGCACGACCATTTATAGCATTGTTTCAATGTTGGTCAAACTCAATGGCTCCGCCACCACCACTATTAACCCACAAGCATAGGGGATCACAACAGTTTTCGAGGGTAGAGTATTCAACCGAAATTTATTGATTCGACACAAGGGGAGCCAAAGAATATTCTCAAGTATTAGCAGCTGAGTTGTCAATTCAACCACACCTGGAAACTTAATATCTGCAACAAAGTATTTAGTAGCAAAGTAATATGATAGTAGTGGTAACAGTGGCAAAAGTAACGGTAGCAGTTTTGGTTTTATAGTGATTGTAACAATAGCAACGGAAAAGTAAATAAGCGAAGATCAATATATGAAAAGCTCATAGGCAATGGATCTGTGATGGATAATTATGTCGGTTGCGATTCCTCATGAAACAGTTATAACATAGGATGACATAGAACTAGCTCCAGTTCATCAATGTAATGTAGGCATGTATTCCGAATATAGTCATACGTGCTTAAGGAAAAGAACTTGCATGACATCTTTTGTCCTACCCTCCCTGTGGCAGCGGGGTCCTATTGGAAACTAAGGGATATTAAGGCCTCCTTTCAATATAGTACCGGACCAAAGCATTAACACTTAGTGAATACATGAACTCCTCAAACTACAGTCATCACCGGTAAGTATCCAAATTATTGTCACTTCGGGGTTAACGGATCATAATATATAATCGGTGACTATATACTTGCAAGATAGGATCAAGAACTCACATATATTCATGAAAACATAATAGGTTCAGATCTGAAATCATGGCACTCGAGCCCTAGTGACAAGCATTAAGCATAGCAAAGTCATGGCAACATCAATCTCAGGACATAATGGATACTAGGGACTAGACCCTAACAAAACTAACTCGATTACATGATAAATCTCATCCAACACATCACTGTCCAGCAAGCCTACGATGGAATTACTCACGCACGGTGGTGAGCATCATGCAATTGGTGATGGAGGAAGGTTGATGATGATGATGGCAATGGATTCCCCTCTCTGGAGCCCCGAACGGACTGCATATCAGCCCTCCCGAGAGAGATTAGGGCTTGGCGGTGGCTCCATATCGTAAAACGTGATGAATCCTTCTCCCTTATTTTTTTCTCCCCGAACGTGAATATAAGGAGTTGGAGTTGAGGTCAATGGAGCGTCAGGGGGCCCACGAGGCAGGGGGCGTGCCCAAGGGGGTAGGCGCGCCCCTCACCATCGTGGACAGGGTGTGGGCCCCCTGATGTTGATTCTTTCACCAGTATTTTTATATATTCCAAAAATATGCTCCGTTGATTTTCAGGTCATTCCAAGAACTTTTATTTCTTCACAAAAATAACACCATGGCAATTCTGTTGAAAACAACGTCAGTCCGAGTTAGTTCCATTCAAATCATGCAAGTTAGAGTCCAAAACAAGGGCAAAAGTGTTTGGAAAAGTAGATACGATGGAGAACAGCCATTTTCTCGTGAGTGAGGAGCGGAGTCCACTCCTCTTGATAATAACCCGCCTAGCATGGAAGATACAGACAGCCCTAGTTGATACATGAGCTATTCTCGTGTACAAAACAGAATTTTTATTTGAGGGTTTAGAGTTTGGCACATACAAATTTACTTGGAATGGCAGGTATATATCGTATATAGGAAGGTATGGTGGACTCATATGGAATAACTTTTGGGGTTTATGGAGTTGGATGCACAAGAAGTATTCCTGCTTAGTACAAGTGAAGGCTAGAAAGAGAGTGGGAAGCGACCAGCTAGAGAGCGACAACAGTCATGAACATGCATTAAAATTAATCAACACTGAATGCAAGCATGAGTAGGATATAATTCACCATGAACATAAATATCGTGGAGGCTATGTTGATTTTGTTTCAACTACATGCGTGAACATGTGCCAAGTCAAGCCACTCGAATCGTTCAAAGGAGGATACCACCCTATCATACCACATCACAACCATTTTAATAGCATGTTGGCATGCAAGGTAAACCATTATAAACTCCTAGCCAATTAAGCATGGCATGAGCAACTATAACCTCTAATTGTCATTACAAACATGTTTCATTCAAAATAGGATGAATCAGGATCGATGAACTCATCATATTTACAAAAACAAGAGAGGTCGAGTTCATACCAGCTTTTTTCATCTCAATCAGTTCATCATACATCGTCATTATTGCCTTTCACTTGCATGACCGTATGGTGTGGATAATAATAATAGTGCACGTGCATTGGACTAAGCTGGAATCTGTAAGCATTCAATACAAGGGATAAGACAAGGTAATATAGGCTCCTTGTTAGATCGACAATAATGCATATGAGATCCACTCAACATTTTCATTGTGGTCTTCTCCTCTCAACCCCTAAGGAAAAGAAAGGAAATAAAACTATTTACACGGGAAAGCTCCCAACAAGCAAAAATAGAATGAGAAATCTTTTTGGGTTTTCTTTTTAATTACTACTACATGCATCAAAAGTAAACTAGCTAAAATCTACAACTAATTTTTTTGGTTTTTCTTAAGGTTTTTCAAACACACAAGAAGAAAGCTTAAAAAGAAAATAAACTAGCATGGATTATACAATGAAAAAGTATGAGCACCAACAACTAGCATGAGCGTGTGAACATGAATGCAATGTCGGTGAGAAATACGTACTCCCCCAAGCTTAGGCTTTTGGCCTAAGTTGGTCTATGCCCATGGATCAAAGTTGTAGCTGGGATCGTATTGAGATGCAGCGACAATTGCCTCATGAGCTGCAGCTTGGAGGCGAGCTGTCTCCGTCCTCCTCTCGTACTCATTTGCCTCCTCCCTGGTTATAACATATCTCCCTTTTGTCTAAAAGTCAAAGAAAGCGGGAGCAGGGAGAGCAACGTGGACGGTGCGCCGTCTGTCAAAGATTAGTCGGTACTGGAGGAATTGATCGTTCCTCTCAACAAACTGATGACGAACCATAGCAATATAATCTAGATAAGAAGCAGGAAACTCAATATCATCCCCCATATGGGTATACCAAGAAACTTAGCTACACGAGTTGCATAAATTCCACCAAACAAATCTCCAGTTAAAACATAAAGACGCAACCTACATGCAACAATATCCCCCAAGTTGTATTGTTTGTCTCCTCAATACAGCACTCTTGAGAACACTAAGATCGGGAACACACATGTGACATGCCTCATCCTTGTCGTTAATGCATCTACCCACGAAGAGAGAAAAATAATGTATGGAAGGAAAATGAATGCTCCCTATGGTAGCTTGTGTTATTTCTCTAGATTCCCCCACAGTGATACTAGCAAGAAATTCTTTCAATTCAGATTTGTGAGGTTCACTAGCACTATCTCACTGTGGGAGTTTACAAGCAGTATTAAAATCTTCTAAGTCCATGGTATAAGATTTATCATAAAGATCAAATAGGACATTGTGAGAATTGCGTGAGGATGTAAATTTAAACCTTCTCACAAATGAATCAGTTAAATAGAGGTATTGCCAGCACTTATTTGACTCGAACATCTCAGGATCAGCGTTACACACATATGCGTCAAATTCTTCCTTGATGCCTGCCTGGACCATGAAATCATCTGACGACCATTCACAAGGCCACACTTGAGCCTCCCTTGGTTGTTCATTGTCTGGCTCACGCATTGCGGGCCTTGGGCCTTTCTTCCTTGAGGAACCACCTTGGTACATTTTCCTAAATATATTCTTCCTCTGAAAGATTTCTGAAATTTTTAGTAACTTAAAATAAAAGTGAACCAAACTCAACACAATTGATAGCAACTACTCCTAGAAGTGTCTAGAGGCTATAGCATGCATTAAAACTGCTTTTGACCACATAAATTTGACATGCAAGCTCAAGAACAGGGTCACCTAAGCAGCAAAAATTTGCAATAAATAAAGCAGTAGAACAAAAACTAATTGGACCATTGGAGGATTCACATACCGAAGAATATTCCCCAAAGTTGTTTTGTGAATGGAGCTTTGAGCAAGGAGATCGAAAATGGCAGCAAGATGAGCTAGAACTCGGGTTTGAGCTGGTGGATGATTTTTTCTGGAGAAAGACGAAGTGTGTGGGTGCAAGAATAAGTGGAGGGGACCCACGTGGGGTCCACAGGGCAGGGGGCGCGCCCAGGGGGGTAGGGCATGCCCTCCACCCTCGTGGGCACATGGTGGGTCCCCCTGGTGTGTTCTCAGTGCCAATAATTCTTAAATATTCGGGGAAAAATCATATTTCATTTTCAGGGCTTTTGGAGAACTTTTATTTTTGGGGTATTTTTTATTGTAAGGATAATTCAGAAAGCAGACAGAAAATACTATTTTTTCTTTACTTAATATAAATGACAGAAAGTAAAAAGAGGGTACAGAAAGTTGTGCTTTCTAACTTCATCCATCTCATGCTCATCAAAAGGAATCCACTAACAAGGTTGATCAAGTCTTGTTAACAAACTCATTCCTAATCGCATGAAACCAGAGAAATTTCGAATAACACTAGGTTACCTCAACTGGGATATGCACATCCCCAACAATAATAGTATCATATTTCTTCTTGACAGTAGGAAGAGGAAATTCAAAACCTTCAATAATAATCGTTGAAATTTTTCCAATAGAATTGATACTATGGACTTGAGGTTGTTTCCTCGGAAAGTGTACCATATGCTCATTACCATTAACATGAAAAGTGACATTGCCTTTGTTGCAATCAATAACAGCTCCTGCAGTATTCAAAAAGGGTCTACCAAGGATAATCGACATACTATCATCCTCGGGAATATCAAGAATAACAAAGTCCTTCAAATAGTAACGTTTGCAACCACAACTGGCACATCCTCACAAATCCCGACAGGTATAGCAGTTGATTCATCAGCCATTTGCAAAGATATTTCAGTAGCTGTCAACTTATTCAAATCAAGTCTACGATATAAAGAGAGAGGCATAACACTAACTCTGGCTCCAAGACCACATAAAGCAGTTTTAGCATAGGTTCTTTTAATGGAGCATGGTATAGTTGGTACTCCTGGATCTCCAA
Source organism: Triticum monococcum (assembly GCA_034509565.1). Taxonomy (NCBI): domain Eukaryota; kingdom Viridiplantae; phylum Streptophyta; class Magnoliopsida; order Poales; family Poaceae; genus Triticum; species Triticum monococcum. The sequence continues at coordinate 84,886,855 of CM067845.1, read as the reverse complement.
GTTTCTTTGGTATTCCACCCTTAAAAGTATGGTGGAAATTTTAGCTTCCGGTATCTTTATTTTATTAGTAAAAATATCCTTCATGTACTTAGCAGAAGGGTTCATTTCAATCATATAAGTCAAACGCATATGCAAAAAGATAGGTCTAATCATTTCAGCAAAGCGCTCAAAATCCTAATCATCCTTTTTCTTTGATGGTTTAGGAGGAAAAGGCATGGGTTTCTGAACCCATGGTTCTCTTTCTTTACCGTGCTTCCTAGCAACAAAGTCTCTCTTATCATAACGTTGATTCTTTGATTGTGGGTTATCAAGATCAACAACATGTTCAATCTCTACATCATTATCATTGCTAGGTTGAGCATCAACATGAACATCATCATTAACATTATCACTAGGTTCATGTTCATTACCAGATTGTGTTTCAGCATTAGAAATAGAAATATCATTGGGATTCTCAGGTGTGTCAACAACAGGTTCACTAGAGGCATGCAAAGCCCTATCATTTTTCTTTTTCTTCTTCTTAGAAGGACTAGGTGCATCAACATTAATTCTTTGAGAATCTTGCTCAATTCTCTTAGGGTGGCCCTCGGGATACAAAGGTTCCTGAGTCATTTACCCCCTCTAGTCATAACTCTAACAACATTATCATTTTCTTGTTGTTTAATTCATTGAGCAAATCATTCTGAGCTTTAAGTACTTGTTCTACTTGAGTGGTAACCATAGAAGCATGTTTACTAATAATTTAAGTACACCTTTAACTCTAGACATATAATCACTCAAGTGTTCAAGCATATCAGCATTGCGTTTCAATTGTCTACCAACATAAGCATTGAAGTTTTCTTGTTTAACCATAAAGTCATCAAACTCATCCAAGCATTGGCTAGCAAACTTAGTAGATGGGATTTCACATTTATCAAATCTATAGAGATAATTTACCGTTACTACCTATGTCGGGTTATAAAGACCATGTATTTCTTCAATAGGTGGTAAATTCTTAACATCTTCAGCTTCAATACCTTTTTCATTCATAGATTTCTTTAATCTTGCATATCTTCAGGACTGAGAAATAGAATACCCCTTTTCTTCGGAGTTGGCTTAGGAGTTGGTTTAGGAAGTGCCCAATCATTTTCATTACTCAACATATTATTCAATAGCAATTCAGCTTGATCAATAGTTCTTTCCCTGAAAACACAACCAACACAACTATCCAGGTAGTCTCTGGAAGCATCGGTTAGTCCATTATAAAAGATATCAAGTATTTCATTTTTCTTGAGAGGATGATCAGACAAAGCATTAAGTAAATGGAGAAGCCTCCCCCATGCTTGTGGGAGTATCTCTTCTTCAATTTTAACAAAATTATATATTTCCCTTAAAGCAGCTTGTTTATTATGAGCGGGGAAATATTTAGGAGAGAAGTGATAAATCATATCCTGGGGATTACACACACAACCAGCATCAAGAGTATTAAACCATGTTTTAGCATCACCCTTTAATGAGAACAGAAACAACTTAAGGATAATGTAATAGCGAGTTTTCTCATCATTAGTTAATAGGGCGGCTATATCATTTAAATTAGTAAGATGTGCCACAACAGTTTCAGATTCATAGCCATAGAAAGGATCAGATTCAACCAAAGTAATTAATTCAGGGTTGACAGAGAAATCATAATCCTTATCGGAAATACAGATAGGTGAAGTAGCAAAAGCAGGGTCATATTTCATTCTAGCATTCAAAGACTTTTCTTTCAGCTTAGCTAATATTTTCTTAAGATCAAATCTATCATTGCAAGCTAAGAAGTCTCTAGCAGTTTCTTTATCCATAACATAACCCTCAGGAACGACAGACAATTCATATCTATGGGGAGAATCTTCATCATCACTTTCATCAACATTATCAGTTTCAGTAATTTCATTCTCTCTAACCCTAGCAAGTTGTTCATTAAGAAATTCATCTACTGGCACAGTATTATCAAGCATAGAAGTAGTTTCATCATAAGTATCATGCAAAACAGAAGTGGCATCATCAATAACATGCGACATATCAGAATGAATAGCAGGTGTTGGTGTCACAAGTTTACTCAAAATAGAAGGTGAATCAAGTGTTGAGCTAGATGGCAGTTCCTTACCTCCCCTCGTAGTTGAGGGAAAAATCTTGGTTCTTTTATCTTTCAAGTTCTTCATAGGGATCAGCAGATATAAATCCCAAGTGACTCAAAGAATAGAGCTATGCTTCTGGGCAACGGCGCCAGAAAATAGTCTTGATAACCCACAAGTATAGGGGATTGCAACAGTTTTCAAGGGTAGAGTATTCAACCCAAATTTATTGATTCGACACAAGGGGAGCCAAAGAATATTCGCAAGTATTAATAGCCCAGTTGTCAATTCAACCACACCTAGAAACTTAATATCTGCAGCAAAGTATTTAGTAGCAAAGTAATATGATAGTAGTGGTAACGGTGGCAAAAGTAACGGTAGCAGTTTTTGTTTTATAGTGATTGTAACAGTAGCAATGGAAAAGTAAATAAGCGAAGATCAATATATGAAAAGCTCGTAGGCAATGGATCAGTGATGAATAATTATGTCGGATGCGATTTCTCATGCAATAGTTATAACATAGGGTGACATGGAACTAGCTCCAGTTCATCAATGTAATGTAGGCATGTATTTCGAATATAGTCATACGTGCTTATGGAGAAGAACTTGCATGACATCTTTTGTCCTACCCTCCCCTGGCAGCGGGGTCCTAATGGAAACTAAGGGATATTAAGGCCTCCTTTTAATAGAGTACATGACCAAAGCATTAACACTTAGTGAATACATGAACTCCTCAAACTATGGTCATCACCGATAAGTATCCCGATTATTGTCACTTCGGGGTTAACGGATCATAACACATAATAGGTGACTATAGACTTGCAAAATAGGATCAAGAACTCACATATATTCATGAAAACAAAATAGGTTCAGATCTGAAATCATGGCACTCGGGCCCTAGTGACAAGCATTAAGCATAGCAAAGTCATAGCAACATAAATCTTAGGACATAATGGATACTAGGGATTAAACCCTAACAAAACTAACTCGATTACATGATATATCTCATCCAACCCATCACCGTCCAGCAAGCCTACGATGGAATTACTCACGCTCGGCGGTCAGCATCATGAAATTGGTGATGGAGGAAGGTTGATGATGACGATGGCGACGGATTCCCCTCTTCGAAACCCCAAATGAACTCCAGATCAGCCCTCCCGAGAGAGATTAGGGCTTGGCGGTGGCTCCGTATCGTAAAACACGATGAATCCTTCTCCATTATTTTTTCTCCCTGAACATGAATATATGGAGTTGGAGTTGAGGTCGGTGGAGCGTCAGGGCGCCCATGAGGCAGTGGGGCGCGCCCAGGGGGTAGGCGCGCCCCCACCCTCATGGACAGGGTCTGGGCCCCCTGACGTCGATTCTTTCGCCAGCATTTTTTATATATTCCGAAAATATTCTCCGTTGATTTTGAGGTCATTCCAAGAACTTTTATTTCTGCACAAAAATAACACCATGGCAATTCTGCTGAAAACAGCGTCGGTCCGGGTTAGTTCCATTCAAATCATGCAAGTTAGAGTCCAAAACAAGGGCAAAAGTGTTTGGAAAAGTAGATACGATGAAGAAGTATCAACCACCTCCTCCTCCTCTTCCACCGGAGCATCAGGCAGATCAAGATGGTGATCTGCTGCTTCCACATAGTCAGTAACATTGACGTTCACAACTTCACCATGATGAACCCACCTAGTATATGTGACTAACATCCCATACAAGTGTAGATGATTTTGCACAGTTGACTTGGGTCTTGTAACTGAATTCATACAACTGCTACACGGGCAGAGCACATCTGATTTCGGACCACCGTATTCAGCTCTGATAAAGTTCATGAAGTTTTCAACCCCCTCGACAAATGCAGCGGAGAATGTTTGAGTAGAAGTTATCCAAGTCATGTCCATCTGTTATACATACAAATTAGTTCTTCTACTAGATATTACAGGAAAAACATATATGCTTCTTTATGAAGTCCAGAAAAAATACCTAGGTCGATGTCTAAAGCTATGGCAAGATATTTGGATGAGCAGATCTAAGTAACGAAATATATTTAAAGCTAATTTAGCAAACAGATTTGAGTGCTAAATTATGACAGGATGTTTCAGTAGTCAATGAGGCTGAGCACATAGCCATCGAACTATCAAAGGCCATCGCAGCAACAAAGATCGAGTATAAAACGGTGTAGAGCTATTTCACCTAATAGATTGGCTACTAGACCATGGCAATCTACATAACAATAAATATATGGCATGATATTTTAGCAACTAGTCGGGCTTGGCATGCCATCTCAGCTAAGCAGATTGAGTACAGAACAGGGCAAGGAAGCTTCTTAACCAGAGCATATTGACTGTAAACTACTTCGGCAAACAGTGAGATTAACAACGTCTATCAGCTAACATTCAGCGCTACACCGACATGCACGGGGCCTTAGTCTAGAATATGCGTACCGTGGGAGAAGCTGACCGCGGTGCGTCTCCACACGAACATTGCCAGCGGTGGCGACGCCGACCGCCATGCGCCTCCACAAGAATGTCGCCAGCGGTGGCGGCACGACTCGAGGACGGCAGTCTACGAGAGCGTACCGTGGGAGTGAGAGGATCGCCTTGCATCCCCTTGATGAACCGCGGCGCCAACATATCGGCGCGGCGGGGAGGGCGGCTTTGGCCGAGCGAATGGAGTGGAGGGGGGCGGGGTGAGGGGGTTTGGGGAATAGTATTGGCTAGTTGGCCGAAGGGCGGTTGAATTTGGGATTTGGGGGGAATTTTGGGGGGGGCGGGGGTCGCGCGGTGGGCGGGGGGAGTTTGGCGCATGGTCGGTTTCTCCAAGTGCAGTACAATGTTTCAGTGAAGAGGCAAGCCGAAGCACGTTCCTTTTGTGTGAGCCGTGTTCAGGACCGAACGTAGGTGGGGTGCAATGCGACCGTGACAGGGGTGCTGTGAGTGTACCCCCTTTTTCCTTTTAAACAAGATGCTTCGCCCCCTCAAAAAAAACTTGGTGCTTCGCGTGATCCTTCGATACTACAACTAGTAATCTGGTAATCCCGAGTAGAATGGCCCGACTGGGTCTTTTGCCACGCGATATGCTGGGAGGTTGGCTTAGTTGGGTTTTTTGGACGAGTAATGCTACACCTACATAATCCCTATTACGTAATTAACGTAATGGGAAACGTGTGAGCTGTCGAACGTAGATTGGGGGGAGGTAGGGGCCCACCACCATGAAAATCAGGGAGGAGAGAGTGAGGCAATTTACGTTAACCCTTCCGTAGGTCCCGTAGATGTAGAAATATGTGAAATGCATGAATGTGTAGTGGACGTACTATTGCAGTTCCTAAGGTAAATTGTGTATGTAGACCCTATGTGTTTGTTTACTTCACATGTTAGCTTTGTCTCGGTTCAAGAGTTGGTGATGATGGTGTGCCTGCCATCCTGCAATATAGGCCATCCTATCTATATCTAACGGATAGGAAGGAAACTATGCCAATTTACCTACACTCCTCTCCACATTTGCATATAACGCCTTCCCTCATTCATCCTTTTCTCCCACAAGATCTTGATGTTCCGTGCAACGCACATGCATCTTGCTAGTACTCCTACAATATACTATATTATTGTGAAAGTTCATATACACCGGCCGAGATTAATGCAAACACTACAGATTTTCATTACATTTCGAACTTTTATAGGATAGGAAAATAAAAGAAACCCAACCCTAAACCTATTCTACAGCGGCGACCGACATCCTCCATCTGCGATCTCCATGTACGGGGGCAGGGTTCAAGACGAAAGTGCGGTCTCCGGCGAGGAAGAGTAGAACACGGGAGACGGACCAGCCAGTTGGCACACCATGCCCTGCCGCCTCCCATGCCCTACTCATCCTTGGAGGAGTCCCCGACCTCGGCGGTGCCGAACATTGGACGACAAGAAATATGAAGTGTGGTTGACGGTGCTCCTGTCGTCGGCCGCCATCGTGGCCACCGCTTGTGTGGTCGCGTCCGCGTCCGGCTACGCCGCTATTGCGTCGCGAGCGGCGACTTGAGCGAGGGCGGTGACCACCAGCTTCATCTTCAAATACAAAGTCTCCCGCAGAGCATTCGCGCTCACGGTCATGGCAGATGTGGTGCCAGGTAGCAGGATGACGCGCTATGGTGTGGAGGTTAGCTAGGCATTGCCACTTTAAGTAGCGCATTCTGGTGAGGCCAAAGCGTCCAAGCGCGTCATTAAGTTACCGGAGTTTGTTCCTCGTGCACCAAGCCTCTTAACGACAGCATATGGACGGATGGCATGAATGCGAGCAGCTGGCGCCGGCTAGGAACGCACCGCGCGATGGCGCGAGGGACGAGGGCTTTTGGTGTGCCAGGGTAGTCAGTTGCGGTCGTGGCAACGTTGGAGATGCCCTTTGCTCACATGCGACCCCACATGTTGTTGAAAAAGCAAGACAACCCGGCATGGTCTCAGGTCCTGGGGATGCAGTTGGCCGCGCTACACCACTCCACGGACGCGTCATGGCGCGCGCGCACTTCGATGCCCCGTGCATCCTCAGCGAGCCGGGTGTTGATCTGCTGGTCGTGCCACAGTGCTAATGCCACACTTGGCAGACTGAAACCGACCGTGTCCAGCGATGATGAGCATGTCGCTCACCGCGATCGCCCTGTCCCAAGGTTGTGCTGGGGCTGCGCCACGTTGCTGGCCCCCACGACCCACATGAACGGTTGCCGGTGGCGAGGAGGTCATGGGCCAGCTCCTCCATTGGACTAGTACGCACCACGTCATCCTGACAAGTGTGCCCCACATGTCGGTTTCCCTGTTTCCCCGGCCATATTCGAGAGTTAGTGCTCCGCGTTGCGCATTAGGCGCAGAACAAGTGGTTTTTGTGCCCTGATTCTAATTAATGTGGTATAGTACCAGGTTGCTACCCTAGCCCCAAGTGTGGTGGTTTTGGGTACGGTGCCACCCTTTTTGTTTTCAAGTAGTGAAGTGTAACACTTTATTAAGTAGCCGGATGGTGTGCTAAATGTAGGTGTCCGACTGTTTGAAAGAATAATTGAGGTGTGCCCGGTCCGTGCCCGCATTTAGGGGTCCAACTAACCAAGTTCCGGCAGTAGTAAATATACTAGTCCCTGCGTACTCCCTCTGTTTTTATTTACTCCGCATTTTAGTTTTGCTCAAAGTCAAACTTTGTAAACTTTGACAAAGTTCACAGACAGAAATAACAACATATACAATAACAAATCAATACCATTAGATTCATTATTGAATATACTTTTACATCATATATATTTGCTATTGTAAATGTTCATATTTCTACTCTTACTAGCAAGATGCCTGTGCGTTGAATGTAACATGAAGATGCATTTGTATGACTAGTTTATCTTGTGAGAGAAAAGGATGAACGAGGGAAGGCCTTATTTGCAATTGTGGAGAGGTGTGTGGTACCTTTTTGCAAAATTGCCATAGTTTCCTTCCTATCCGTCACATATAAATCGGACGGCCTATATTGCAGGATGGCAGGCACACCATCATCACCAACTCTGATTTTTATAAGAGTCCATCCGATTTATATCTGACGAATAGGAAGGAAACTATGACAATTTTGCAAAAAGATACGCACACCCCTCTCCACATTTCCAAATAAGGCCTTCCCTCATTCATCCTTTTCTCCCACAAGATAAACTACTCATACAAATGCATCTTGATGTTCTGTGCAATGCACGGGCATCTTGCTAGTGTACATAAAAAGAAGAGTTGGTGATGACGGTGTGCCTGCCATCCTGCAATATAGGCCATCCGATCTATATCTAACAGATAGGATGGAAACGATGACAATTTACCCGCACTCCTCTCCACATTTGCAGATAAGGCCTTCCCTCATTCATCCTTTTCTCCCGCAAGATCTTGATGTTCCGTGCAAGGCACAGGCATCTTGCTAGTTTTCTATAAACTTGGTCAAATTTTATGAAGTTTGACTTCAGTCAAACCTAATATGCAGAGTAAATAAAAACAGAGGGAGTATCTTGCTCCGTGACCAAGACATAAGGGAAAACGAGACAACTTATTGTTTATTTGAGCCGTTCAAGTATAATCATGCGGCGTTGCTTGTTTCTCATTCCTCTCCAACCCTCTTCTCCATCGATCATGCCGCCATCCGATCGAGTCCGTCGTCCCGCATGCGTCATTTGAACATTCCACCAAGTATCATTCGCTTGTATTTCCAATAATGTAATTTGTACGACATGTATACAAACAAACGGTTCATTTAAAGTTTCACTTTGCCTCCACTACGTGTCACTTCCCATCTTAGTTTTGACATCCCATTCGGTTCATGCCCCGACACATCTTGATGAGATCGATTAATGTTTGAGAGATCAATTGTGTGTCATGCAAGGAGATAAAGGTTTGGTCTGTTTCTATGATAGAATGAAAGAAATGACCTGCGGGGGGGGGGGTCTATTGGGATCAGAGGGAGTATATTGTACGTTCATAAGCGAAACGAACGATTGTACCCACCCTAGTCCTCTTTCAATGGATCTTCGGACCCCGAGATGAAATCGAGAGAAAACGAGTGGGTGCATGTGTGATACCTAAGGCGGATTCAAAATTTTGAACCGATGATCGTAGCATCCGCAAATCATATATAAAGGGTATTCAATGTTTGTTTCACTTTTGAACGTACAATATACTCCCTCCGATCCTTTCTAGTTTACATATAAGTTTCATGTGTAGTCAAAGTATCTCTACTTTGATCAAACTTACAGAAAAAAGTATCAACATTCAACAACGCCCAACCAATATTGTTAGATTCGTACATACTCCTAGATTTGTATTCAAACAGAGATGGTTTCCAATTTGTTTTCAACCATGTAAATGTGCTCGTTCTCGCGCATGCTCTTCCTACTAGGATTTCGCCACATATAGCCAGTCCAATAGTAACTATTTTTAAGCTCCCTGTCCAATAGTACTAGTGGAGTACTGACAACATCTGTAGTAGAGTATGCAGTGCTCATAGTACTCCCTCCTTCCATTTATATAGGACCTAAGATAAAGTCTAATAAGGCCTAGTCATTAGGCTATAAGACTTGTCTTGTCATTAAAATCCTACTTGGAGGAGTGAGAAGAGAGGAGAGAGAGTGAAGCGGGTTCTTATATCCTACAGCCCGGCCATAACACATAGATCAAGAAAAAAGAGTACGCATGCAACTCTCTTCCAATCATATACCTTGCTCATGCAAATATTAAATGCTTAGAGCCAACCTAATAGTCATTAAGAGCCAACTTACATGGAACTTTTGCTGATGTGAAGGAGAGAGATGTGAGAAACTAAGGGGAGTGAGCTCTCATGCAAGAGCCTAGCTATATATGCATTCGTAGGTAAATACAATAAATATGAAGAAAGAGATAGGAGAGAGGAGATGGGAAAAAGTACTAATACAATATCCAACCTTTTATATTATTTTTTGGCAAATAGCCAACCTTATAACGCACACTATTGCATGAGTGCATATAGATGATGGCTTTAGATGACATGGCAGTTCCTTATAGCCATCAGCTGGCTATATTATTAACCACGCTCTAATGCGTTTTTCAAAACCGCCTTTGACTATTGACAAGATTAATAGTACATGAGATGTATAATGTGAACATTATATCATTGGAAGCTCCTTTCACATACGAATTTGACTGTATGCTTTGTGTAAGTTGCATGTCATATATTATTACTCTAACATTTGGTCAAAGATAGCCTCAAAAAATGCATTAGGCCATGTAGATGGAAGGAGGGAGTAGTAGTGGAAGTGGATCCTCTGACGTAGGATCCCTGCCTTACCCTCCCTTTTGATCACTGACTGGCGGACCGATGCTTTCTAGGCCCCGCATGTCAGTTACGCAATGGGTTCGGCCACGTTAGGGGATCATCATCCGTAGTATACTCCCTCTGTTTTTACTTACTCCGCATAAAACAAAGGGAGTGGTAGTACAAATGACGCGGGCGGGGGAGGGGGAGGGACGTCGGTTTTCTCTCAACTGCCGTCCCACAAGCGAGCGAAAACACAAGACGAAGCGTGTTCCATTCGGTGAACAACGTGGAGGGTCCAGCGTGCTGGGGTGCAACGGGAACACGGCAAGAGCGATGTACAGTCAAAACTGATTGACCGGTCGTCACCAGAACCACAATTCACACTAGAACCTTCGTTGCTCGGCCTACGCCAGCCACGGCCCCAAAACCACACCTCCTCTCCAGCCCATTTCCCCACCTTTCGATCCCCAAGCCCGCATCAAGCGTCCCCTAGTTCGCTGGAAAGCCATGGTGCGCCGCCAGATCACGTACTACAAGATGCTGATGCTGGAGCGCCGCGCAAAAATCGCAACGGCTGTCGGTGCCAGAAACCTCCGTTCCCAAGCTCACTTTGTGGCGGGCCAATCCCCGAGTTCTCTGGAGCCAAGCTACGTGGAGGAGGAAGCCGATTCAATGTTCATGGTGGAGGTCGAGCGCAAAAGGCCCCCGATGGTTATGAGACGATGGACGTCGACTTCGTGTCGGTGTCCGGGTCTCCCATGGTGCAGGCGGACTAGCGGTTCAACCTGGCGATACTAAAGGAGGACTAGGAGGCAGAGGCTCAACTCAACGCAGAGTGCGCGCATGCCGCTGCCATCAAGGCTCTCCGTCAGGCGGAACCGGATGTCATGGATGTGAACCGGGCGGCGGATGCTCAACTCGACGCGGAGTGCGCGTATGCCGCTGCCATCGAGGCCCTCCTACAGGCAGAACCGGACGTCCTGGACTTGAACCGGGCGGCGGAGGCTCAACTTGACATGGAGCGCGCGGATGCCGCTGCCATCGAGGCCCTCCTGCAGGAGGAACCAGATGTCCTCGACTTGAACCGGGCGGTGCTCTCGTCCATGCAAAGCACCCGCACGCTCCGCGTGAACGAGTAGCTGGAGACCAAGGACAACCACAGTGCGGAGACAAACGTCGGTAGCTACTGCTGGTTCGTGCCGGAAGCCAAAGACGACGAGGCAGTCTCGTTCCGTGATCTTTATGTTGTTGTTTTAGGGATCTTTCGCTGTGTAAAAACATATATTGTTATGCAAGTCGCCCGACTTTCATCATTTGGGTGAGTCTACCATTTTAGCCGGTTGGATGAATATCCTACGGTTCCTAACCCTTCTTCCTCACCTCTTCTTCTTCCCCAACAGTCCACCACACGGGCCGTACAGATCCACCCCAACATGTGGTTGGATAAACATAATGTATGAACGAAAATTATCTGTCAGTGGTAGCATGTGTCAGTGAGGGTGTGTTCCCTTGGTTGGGTTTGCGGCGTGCAGGAGAGACTGTGTGAGGGTGCCGTGCGATCGCGGCGTGCAGGACCGACCGTGCGAGGGTGCAGTTCGATACAAATCATCGTTTGATGTGTCAATTAATGCGTATTTTTTTCTCCAAAGCCCAAAGAGCTAACCATCTCACTCATCATCGCTTGATTAATGCAGCGCCATGCAAATGAACCTTCTCGCTTCCGCATGCATGTAAGGGTATATTAATGTCCTTGGTTGCTAGTACAAGGCAAAACCCATCAATTTTGCCTCGATTAGTGTTAGTGGACTTTTGCAAATTGTAATTTTGATATACTCGCCTGGTGTATAGAAAAATGGAGGTAGTAACTATTTGACTTCCTTCCCCATTGCGGTGACGTCGACGACATCTCGAACGTTGTGGTTTGGCGAAGTGCGTTCGACGGAGAACACCATTGAGGGAGACCACGTAAGTCGTTCGCAAGTGCCACCTGCAAGCCGAGACAACCGCCTTATTTGCATCCAGGAAGTCCGTTGAACCAAAGGACGCGTAAATGTACTAGTACTACTAGTACACAATAGTGTCTTCCGTCCAGCTTAGTGCGGTGAGGTGGTTTCTTGAAGAAGACGATGGAGAAGCGGAGTCAGCGAAGAGTGAAATGATGGTTGCTTCATCCGTTCTTTGTGATTTGATGCCTCACTTATTTGTGATTTGTGATAGAAGGGACATGGGAGTAGACTCTGTGCTCTATACTGTACATGCGTCCAAGCACGGGAGAAAGAGGAGAGACGTTGCATTTTTCTATTCCTTCAATCAATTCATCAGGGAGGTTCGGTTCCATCTTTTTGGCTTTGGCAGCACCGTCCACAAATGGTTCTCGTCGATGACAAAAGCTATTTTCACATTTGGTTACACATTCTAGATGCCCTTGACCGTACCACTTGGTTTTGCTCCTGTGTGCTATCTATACAAATCTCAATTATATTGATCTAAAAAATTATAGAATCAAGATTAGTAAAAAGGAGGTGATTTTGCCGCGCGGATGGCGGGGGAGGTTTCTTATTGTTAGAGGATGTTGGCCTAGCGGTTTGCTAACATGCCGTCCCATGTGTCAGTGCATTACCAAGCCAATCCGCGTCCCACATGAGGCAGAACAACAACAGAAGAAACACGTGGTTAAATTGAAGAAGATGAGGGAGAAGCGGATTCAGCAACGAGTGAAATGATGGTTGCTTCGTCCCTCCAACTTATTTTTTAACTAGAATTATTATTACTTCATCCCTCCAACTAGTTAACTGCTAGAAAGGTGCAGCTTTCTGATTTGACACCTCATTGCTCATTACTACGCCGGCGCCATGACTGGGGTGCTTCACCCCTGCTGCTCTCCACTGTATTTAGGTATGGCACGTGGACCCGGTAGCTTGATGTCCACATGTCGGCAAAAGGGACTAGAACATTTATGAAAGCGAGCGCTCCACTCTTACGATGGAGGAGTACACGACACGGCGGCCCAGTGAACTGTCACTTGTATTGTATACTAGTACTATAGTTTTGCTGTTTCGCACGATCCATCGATGCAAACCCGATTAAACAGGAAAGGGCGGGATTTTTCCCGTGCGGTAGATGATACTGGCCATACATTTCAAAGGCAATTTTAATGTATGCAAACTGAATAATTAAGTAACAATATGATATCTAGTAAAACTAAAAACACATATGATTTATTGTGTTAGAGTTTAGTAGTAGTGTTGTATTGCATAGTTGTTAAATGTAACATGTGAGAACGTGTAGAGATGTAGTTTTGGAGGGCATACAGAGGGAAATCATAATACGGTCACCGAACTTTAGAATACGCTCATTACGGTCACTATATATGTTTTGCGGTGATTATACGGTCACTTGCTCACCGTTCAACATCGGATTGCACTATGTTGACCGGCCAAATAGTCTACGCGGCACAATGTTGACCGGTTAAATTGACCATGTTCCTTGTGGGTCCCACCTGTCAGTTCGCATAGGAAAAATGTCAGATAAACACGAATTTATGCAGGCGCGACAAGACTCCAACCCGTGCGCGGGAATCACCTGGTTCTGTATGTGTCTGTCTGGGCCTGATGTATGCGCATGCATGTGTAGGTTGAGCACTTGAGCGTGAGAGTGTGTGTTGGTCGTGTGGTGTGTGCATGCATGCGTGCGTGTGTGCGTGTGAGTCTTGCGTGCGTGCATGGCTGCGTGTGTACGTGTGAGTATTGCGTGTGTGTGTGGCTGCATCTGTTCGTGTGAGTGTTGCGTGCATGCAGTTTGTGTGCATGTGTGCGTGTGTGTATAATCACCACACCAGCTCCCATGTGTTAAAACAGACGGCTCAGCATACCAATACAAGGCCACCTTGTCCGCTGTGCCCGCAGTCATGACTTCGAACCACCGTCCAATATTTTTTGGTCGTTTGTTTTCATTCTTACTAGCAAGATTCCCGTGCGTTGCATGTAACATCAAGATGCATTTCTATGACTAGTTTATATTGTGAGAGAAAATGATGAACGAGGGAAGGCCTTATTTGCAAATGTGGAGCGGTGTGACGGTACCAGAGGGAGTCCTGGATTAGGGGTTTTTCGGGTAGCCGGACTATACCTTCAGCCGGACTCTAGGACTATGAAGATACAAGATTGAAGACTTCGTCCTGTGTCCGGATGGGACTTTCCTTGGCGTGGAAGACAAGCTTGGCGATGCGGATATTCAAGATCTCCTACCATTGTAACCGACTTTGTGTAACCCTAACCCTCTCCGGTGTCTATATAAACCGGAGGTTTTTAGTCCGTAGGACATCATCATACAACAATCATACCATAGGCTAGCTTCTAGGGTTTAGCCTCCTTGATCTCATGGTAGATCTACTCTTGTACTACACATATCATCAATATTAATCAAGCAGGACGTAGGGTTTTACCTCCATCAAGAGGGCCCAAACCTGGGTAAAACATCGTGTTCCTTCCCTCCTATTACCATCTGGCCTAGACAAATAGTTCGGGACCCCCTACCCGAGATCCGCCGGTTTTGACACCGACATTGGTGCTTTCATTGAGAGTTCCTCTATGTCGTCGCTTTTAGGCCCGATGGCTCCTTCGATCATCAACAACGATGCAATCCAGGGTGAGACTTTTCTCCTCGGACAGATCTTCGTCTTCGGCGGCTTCGCACTGCAGGCCAATTCGCTTGGCCACCTTGAGCAGATCGAAAGCTATGCCCCTGGCCATCAGGTCAGGTTTGGAAGCCTAAACTACACGGCTGACATCTACGGGGACTTGATCTTCGACGGATTCAAGCCACAGCCATGCGCGCCGCACTGTCTCGATGGGCATGATATAGCTCTGGCGCCGAACAACGAATTGGAGGCCGCACACGCGTCGGTTCCGACCATTGATTCGGAGCCTATGGCGCTGATCGAGGATCAGCGGTTGGACGCTGCCTCAGGGGCTACGACCTTAGAGGCGATCGAGCCGAACTCCAGCCCCGCACTCCGCATGGCCCGTGATTCCGAGGAGCCGGATTCCTCTCCGAACTCCGAGCCCCCCGCGCCCCTGCCAATTGAATCCGATTGGGCGCCGATAATGGAGTTCACTGCCGCGGACATCTTTCAGCACTCGCCCTTCAGTGACATCCTAAATTCTCTAAAGTCTCGCTCTTTATCAGGAGAGCCCTGGCCGGACTACGGTCAGCAAGGTTGGGATACGGACGATGAGGAAATTCGAAACCCACCCACCACCCACTTCATAGCCACTGTCGACGACTTAACCGACATGCTTGACTTCAACTCCGAAGACATCGACGGCATGGACGAAGAAGTAGGAGACGAACAAGAACCAGCACCTGTAGGGCGCTGGAAGGCCACCTCATCATATGACATATATATGGTGGACACACCAAAGGATGGAGATGGCGATGGAACAGCAGGGGACGATACCTCTAAGAAACAGCCCAAGCGTCGGCGTCAGCGGCGCCGCTCTAAATCTCGCCAAAGCAAAAACGGTGATTCCGGCACGGGAGATAATACTACTCCGGATAGCGCCAAAGAACACCCCCTCCAGCAAGATTCAGCACAGGAGGACAGAGAAGCCAGCCCTCATGAGAGGGCGGCGTACAAAGAGGTTGAGGATGATAATTATACACCTCCCTCCGAAGACGAGGCAAGCCTCGATGACAACGAGTTCGTTGTGCCAGAGGATCTCGCCGAACAAGAGCGTTTTAAACGCAGGCTTATGGCCACGGCAAGCAGCCTCAAGAAAAAGCAGCAACAGCTTAGAGCTGATCAGGATTTGCTAGCTGACAGATGGACTGAAGTCCTTGTGGCCGAAGAGTATGAACTCGAACGCCCCTCCAAGAGTTACCCAAAGCGCAGGCTACTACCCCAACTAGCGGAGGAAGCACCTACATCACCAGCGCACGACATGGCCGACTAACCACCTCATGGCCGTGATAGAGAGGCCTCTTGGCCCTCCACTCAAGCCATGCCCCGACGCCGCATCAAGCATACTAAGGCACGAGAAAATACGCCCGACCTGCGCGACATACTGGAGGACAAGGCAAGGCAAACAAGATCAATCTATGGATCGCGCAGGCGCCCCACGGCACGTGACGGTGATCGTCACTCCGGTTGCAATAAATCCGGCCGGGCCGAACTCAACAGACAAAGCTCCTTCGAGGTGCGTCATGATATAGCCCAATACAGAGGCACCGCACACCCACTATGCTTCACAGATGAAGTAATGGATCATAAAATCCCTGAGGGCTTCAAACCCGTAAACATCGAATCGTACGATGGCACAACAAATCCTGCGGTATGGATCGAGGATTATCTCCTTCATATCCACATGGCCCGCGGTGATGATCTACACGCCATCAAATACCTCCCACTCAAACTTAAGGGACCGCCCGGCATTGGCTTAACAGCTTGCCAACAGACTCAATCGGTTCTTGGGAGGACCTGGAAACTGCATTCCTTGATAACTTCCAGGGCACTTATGTGCGACCACCAGACGCCGATGACCTAAGCCACATAATTCAGCAGCCAGAGGAATCGGCCAGGCAATTCTGGACACGGTTCCTAACAAAGAAAAACCAGATAGTCGACTGTCCGCACGCAGAGGCCTTAGCGGCCTTCAAGCATAATATCCGTGACGAGTGGCTTGCCCGGCACCTGGGACAGGAAAAGCCGAAATCTATGGCAGCCCTCATGACACTCATGACCCGCTTTTGCGCGGGAGAAGACAGCTAGCTAGCTCGCAGCAACAATTTAACCAAGAACCCTGGTAATTCGAATACCACGGAAAAAAGTGACAGGTCGCATCGGAAAAACAAAAGCGCCACGTTAACAGCGACAGCAACGAGGATATGGCAGTTAATGCCGGATTCCGAGGCTATAAGTCCGGTCAGCGGAAAAAGCCATTCAAAAGAAATACTCAGGGCCCATCCAGTTTGGACCGAATACTCGACCGCTTGTGCCAGATACATGGCACCCCCGAAAAGCTAGCCAATCACACCAACAGGGATTGTTGGGTGTTCAAGCAGGCAGGCAAGTTAAGAGCTGAGAACAAAGACAAGGGGCTGCATAGCGACAACGAGGAGGAGCCAGGCCACCGAACAACAGTGGACAGAAGGGATTTCCCTCGCAAGTGCGGATGGTGAACATGATATACGCAACCCACATCCCCAAGAGGGAGCGGAAGCATGCGTTACGGGACGTATATGCGATGGAGCCAGTTGCCCCAAAGTTCAACCCATGGTCCTCCTGCCCGATCACCTTTGATCGAAGGGACCACCCCACTAGCATCCATCACGGTGGCTTCGCCGCATTGGTTCTAGACCCAATCATTGACGGATTTCATCTCACAAGAGTCCTCATGGACGGCGGCAGCAGCCTGAACCTGCTTTACCAGGATACAGTCCGAAAAATGGGCATAGATCCCTTGAGGATCAAGCCCACCAAAACGACCTTTAAAGGCGTCATACCAGGTCTGTAAGCGAACTGTACAGGCTCAATCACACTGGAAGTGGTCTTCGGATCTCTAGATAAACTTCCGAAGCGAGGAGTTAAACTTTGACATGGTCCCGTTCCATAGTGGCTATCACGCACTGCTCGGGCGAACCGCATTCGCAAAATTCAATGCGGTACCGCACTATGCATACCTCAAGCTCAAGATGCCCGACCCTAGAGGAGTAATCACGGTCAATGGGAACACTGAACGCTCCCTCCGAACGGAGGAGCACACGGCAGCACTCGCAGCAGAAGTACAAAGCAGCCTCTCCAGGCAGTTCTCCAGCTCGGCCTTCAAAAAGCCGGACACTATCAAGCGCGCCCAGAGTACCCTACAACAAAACTGCCTGGCACGTTCTGAGCTAGCGTAGCAATGCGGCCCCAACCATAGCCCTCGCAATATAGCAAAACCAGTGCTTTGCGTACATAACTACGCTCTTGAAATACCATGGGCACAGGGGAAGGGGCACTATCACGGCACGCCCGAAATACGGCTTAAACCGCACCATGGGCTGCCGGATTCCTTTTTTTCTTTTATTTATTTCTCTTACTCTCAGGACTCCATACATCGGATGACCCGTTCGGCAATTCAACTGCCCCACAAACGATGCAAGATCCAGGAAAGCAGACAAGCCACGCCGCATTATGGAACTCCCAGGTGGTCTCTATTGCGAGCAGTATACCTGTTTTTTAATTCAATTCCGCGGCCTGCCCCTGGCCAGGACATGTTAAATAGTCCAATTTCTTTTGCTTATCGCACTATTTGTATCGTTCTGCTTTCATAGAAGCCTTTCTATAAACAATGCATAGCTATTTGTCTATTTTTCGCGTTATCCTCTTTTTATATATATGTTTATTAATAACATGTTGCATCCGTACACTGTGGTACGGCAAAAATACGCCAGGGGCTTCAGTACCCATCAATCTGGCGTGAGAAGTCCGTACACTTTCACAAGTGCAGCACCCCGAACTTATAGCACTATATGCATCGGCTCCGAATCATGATTTGGGTCAATAGTTGGGTTTGCCCGGCTCCTATGTTTTGGTGCCTTACGTTCCGCTCTATCGGCTAAGGTAGCACTAGGAGAACTACTGCGATTCTGCCCCAGTTGAGCTGGGCTGAGCACCTCAGTAGAGAAAGCTAAAACTGACTGTCATGATGAGGCGAGAGACCGGTCGCTGTTCGAGTGGTTTTTCGAGTCCTTAAGGACTTATGCCGCTTCGAGCGAGGAACCGGCTGTGTCCGGCCAAGGCGTGGATAGCACCCCGAACTCGGTCTTCCGAATACTAGGGGCTTCGCCGAAATTTAAAATTATAGAGTTCTATGGCTAAGTGAGAGTGTTCAAGCATTTTAGTCCGATTGCCTTGTTCGTTGTGCTGAGCGCCTCCCTCGACGGACCCAATCATGGGAAAAAGAGCGCTCAGGTTTATCCCGAACACCCCAGCACTAGTGGCGTGGGGGCAAAAGCCGACGACTGGCCATCTCTCAATTTTTTGATAAACGGCCGCACAGAAAGTAACATTTTAAATTCAACAAGCATTGCTTAGCGCATATGAGCAAGTTTTCAGCGCACAGGATAACACGAGCGAGTTCATTCAAAAATTACATCCTTGCTACATTCATCCGCCATAAGGCGGGCACCAGCCAGAACATCCTTGTAATAGTTCTCGGGCTTGCAATGCTCCTTCCCCGGCGGCGGCCCGTCCCTCACAAGCTTCTCACCGTCCAGCTTACCCCAGTGCACCTTTGCACGGGCAAGGGCCCTACGGGCACCTTCGATGCAGACGGAGTGCTTGATGACCTCGAGCCTTGGACAAGCCTCCACTAGCCGTCGCACCGGTCCGAAGTAGCTCCCAGGCAGGGCCTCTCCAGGCCACAGCCGAACTATGAAGCCCTTTAGGGCTTGTTCGGCCGCCTTGTGGAGCTCGACCAGCTGCTTCATCTAGTCGCTCAAGGACACAGGGTGTCCGGCCTCAGCATACTGAGACCAGAACACCTTCTCCGTCGAGCTGCCTTCCTCGGCTCGGTAGAATGCGGCGGCATCGGATACGCTGGGGGGAAGATCTGCGAATGCCCCTCGAGAGCTCCGGATTCGGGTAAGTAACAAGTAGCTTAGTTTTATATGTCTTCTTTGCATAGAGAATGCCTTACCCACCACTATCTTTTTTACTGCATCCAATTCCTGGAGGGCCTTCTGGGCTTCGTCCTTGGTAGATTCGGCAGTTTTAAGGGCCGCAGCAAGCTCGGACGCTCACGTCTTCGAGTCGAGCTCCAAACTCTCATGTTTTTTCATGAGAGCCTGAAGCTCTCGCTGCACCCCACCGACCTGCGCCTTAAATTTCTCCCGCTCAGTGCGCTCCATGGCCGCTTTCTTCTCAGCCTCGGACAGCGCCTGCTTGAGGGTCGCCACCTCAGTTGTGGCCCCTACAATAAGCAGTGTACTCCTGTCATTTTTTGCAATTGCCTCTTCTTATAGGCATTTTTTCTATAAGGTATCTCTTACTTTCTTTCTCCTCGAGCTGCCGTTTGGCAAGGCCGAGCTCTTGCTCGGTCCGCTCGAGGCCCTGCTTCAGGGCACCCACCTCCACAGTCAGTGCGGCGGTGGCCAGCAGCGAAGTCTGCATACGTATATTGACTCCTTTTTAGTTAGACTCCTGTGATATTTAATAGATCCTCTATTCGGCTTTTCTTTCCGAACGCCAGACAGAGCATCAGGGGCTACTGTCTATGCGGTAATATTTTTATATATTTTTTACTTAGCTCGAAGCCTGTCAGAAGGCTAGCACAAGCTTCAGTCAGTCCGCTTTTGGCGGACCAAACCTTCTGGATCACCGTACTCATGATGGTACGGTGCTCCTCATCGATCTAGGCGCCCTTAAGCACCTCCAGCAGATTGTCCGGCGCCTCCGGTTGGACGGAGGACGCCAGCTCAATAGGCTTGCTCCTCTTGGCAGGAGTTCGCCTGCCACGGTCCGGGACCATTGATGATTCCGGCGCGGTGTCCGGCTTAAAGCCGGACTTGGAGCCCTGGGGGGGTCTTGTCCCCTGTACTCCTGGAGTCCGGGAGGTCGCCTCGCGGTTCCTCCTAGACTACCTCCTCTTGCCCCGAAGCTTGTCACGACGCCACTTCGTGGTCATCCGCAGCACAGGGGGAGGCAGCGAGCGGAACTGAATTCACGTTCGAGGAATCCAGGGAGCCGCTCGACGACTCGCCGAGCCCGTCCTTGGGCGGCCTGCATGATTATATTCGACGTTAGGGAAAGCTACGCAACAAAAGGAATAACATGAGTTACTCTGGTATCCGAACACTTACAATTTCTCCGGACGCTTGGCCCTGTCTGGCCACTCCTCTTCGTCCTCATCGGCGTCGGGGGCGTAGACCGGCGGAGGGGTTTTCCTCTTCTTGGACCCTTCGGCCTCCCCTACTAGGGCGGCCTTCCTCTTCTTTCCTCCCCCCGTTGGAGGGGGAGAGGTCTCTTCTTCCTCCTCCTCGTCTTCACGGGAGGAGTGCGTCTCGGACTCGTCGGACGACGAGTCCAACACCAACATATGCCGGGAACTCTTTCGAGTCCCCGTGGCCTTCTTCTTCTTGGCCTTCTTCTCCGGCACCACATAAGGTGCCGGAACCAGCAGCTTCACTAGGAGAGCAGGGGCTTGGTCTTCGGGCAAGGGAGCCGGACAGTTTATATGTCCGGACTTCGCCTGCCAATCCTGTCAAAGGTGAGGGAGTTTAGATCCCTCATAGAGTCAAACTATGAAGAAACTTAACATCCTATAAAGGATGAAAATATTTTACCTCGCCAGCAGGACGCTACGAGCTGAATCCACGGTCTTCGGAGGCAGATGCGGTAGCCTCGGCGCCTTTGGTTAGCCCCTTCCAGACATCTTCGTACGTCATGTCAAAGAGCCTTCTCAGAGTTCGGTGCGGCGCCGGGTTGAACTCCCACAAATTGAAGTCCCGTTCTTGACACAGAAGGATCCGGCGGACGAGCATGACCTGGACTACGTTGACAAGCCTGAGCTGCTTGTTCACTAGGGACTGGATGCATTTTTGCAGTCCAGTCACCTCTTCTTCGTCGCCCCACGACAAGCCCGTCTCCTTCCAGGACGTGAGCCGTGTAGGGGGTCTAAATCGGAATTCTGGGGCTGTGATCCACTTCGGATCGCATGGCTCGGTGATGTAAAACCACCCTGACTGCCACCCCTTCAAGGTCTCCACAAAGGAGCCCTCGAGCCATAGGACGTTGGCTATTTTTCCCGCCATGGCACCTCCGTACTCCGCCTGGTTGCTGCGCACCACCTTTGGCTTGACGTTGAAGGTCTTGAGCCAGAGGCCGAAATGGGGGGCGGATGCAGAGGAAAGCCTCGCACACGACGATAAACGCCGAGATATTGAGGATGAAGTTCGGGGCCAGATCGTGGAAATCTAGGCCATAGTAGAACATGAGCCCGCGGACTAATGGGTGGAGAGGAAAACCCAGTCCGCGGAGGAAGTGGGGAAGAAATACTACCCTCTCATGGGGCCTTGGGGTGGGGAGAAGCTGCCCCTCCTCAGGAAGCCAGTGCGCGATGTCTTTGGACAGGTATCCGACCATCCTTAGCTTTTTGACATGGCCCTCCGTAACGGAGGAGACCATCCACTTGCCTCCCGCTCCGGACATTGTTGGAGAAGGTTGAGGTAGGAAGTGCGGGCTTGGGCAATGGAGCTCGGGTGCGCAGAAGATGGATAGGCAAAGGAGGAAGAAGGCATAGGTAAAAAGGTGGATCCTTATCCCCTTATATGCACGGATGCGACTATGCATCCCCACCAGCCTAGTAAAACTCGCTTGCCCGGCGCCGTGATAAATGGCATGATTGGGTTACCCACGTCCGTATTGATGAGAATCCTGTAAATGGGGGACACGATCTCTGCTTTGACAAGACGTGCCAAGGAAACCGCCTCGCAAAACACGCTGAGGTGGAAAAGTGAAAATGATTCGAATAAAGGCTTGGCCATAGTGTGATGACACGCTGCTGAATACGTCAGCAGATTAGATTTGTGTTAATATTATTCTCTCTGTGGCAATACATGGAAACTTATTTTGCAGAGCCGAACACTACTCTCACTGTTTACAAACTTTTATGAAGAATTTGGAGGAGGAACCCGCCTTTCAATGCCGAAGACAATCTACGCGCCGGACTTGTCGTCATTGAAGCCGAACTATACCTTCAGTCGGACTCTAGGACTATGAAGATACAAGATTGAAGACTTCGTCCCGTGTCCGGATGGGACTTTCCTTGGCGTGGAAGGCAAGCTTGGCGATGCGGATATTCAAGATCTCCTACCATTGTAACCGACTTTGTGTAACCCTAACCCTCTCCAGTGTCTATATAAACCGGAGGGTTTTAGTCCGTAGGACATCATCATACAACAATCATACCATAGGCTAGCTTCTAGGGTTTAGCCTCCTTGATCTCGTGGTAGATCTACTCTTGTACTACCCATATCTTCAATATTAATCAAGCAGGACGTAGGGTTTTACCTCCATCAAGAGGGCCGAACCTGGGTAAAACATCGTGTTCCATGCCTCCTGTTACCATCCGACCTAGACGCACAGTTCGGGACCCCTACCCGAGATCTGCCGGTTTTGACACCGACAGTACCTTTTTGCAAAATTGCCATATTTTCATTCCTATCCATCAGATATAAATTGGGCGGCCTATATTGCAGGATGGCAGGCACACCATCATCACCAACTTTGTTTTTTATAAGAGTGTAGAAGAGTAGATACAAGCCAACAGGTGGGCCCAATGTTAGTGAGATAATGTGATGCAACACTAGAGGTGCCACGTGGAGCATTTAACTAGTCAACTAGTCATGTCTTGAGCAAATATAGAGGTGTACTGTGAGCCCGTGACTGTATAATAACCACAAAACGTAAATGGTGACCGTAATGAGTGGATTCTGAAGTCCAATGTACGTATTGTGCTTTCGCTCCAAATACAATGATCGTCATTGTATATATCGTGAGAAAAAGATGAAACATGCGTGAATGTGCCGGGGGCTTAATTTTAGAGGACCCGGAGATAGTTTGTGTGCGTACGTGAAAGGGGCGTAGAGGGGGTGTATGCGATGGGGAGAGAGATGCTCTTCGTTTCTCTTTATTATGACTAACTTTATATATAGTATAAAAATTCACATTGAGGAATAAATATCATTACGGGCACCACGCAACAAATTACTGCTCATACTCCTCCATATAACTTTGTAATGTTGTATATATGTAGAAATTCTAAAATAATTTTTTGGCCACACTTTATTCAAAAGGAATGTTGTATGCAAAATAAACGTGAAGAGAGGGCTTTTTAGATCAATAGGGTACATGATGTAACATGTGTGAATGTGTAGTTGATGTATTTGGCACGGCCTAGAGAGGTATGTGTGTGTATTACGTATTTGAGAGAGGCATGGATAGAGGGGCCGGCGGGGGGAGGGGGCGTGGGAGAGATATCATGAGAAATGAGAGAGGTCTAGAGAGAGAGAGAGACTAATATGATGTCACGGCGAGAGATTCCCTTGAGTGTGTATATGTAAGGGGGGGTGGGATAGAGACACGATGAGATCTTTTTTGTGTGGTGTCTGTGTTGTTCTGTGTGGGTGTGAGAAGATAACGAGACTTGGGGGTAGAGGGTGTGTCACCGCGTGAGGTCCGGTGGGTCGAGGTGAGTCCCTTGGTTCGGTTCCTGCGCCACATTGGTTGGCCCGTGACACATTTAGGGAGACCCATGGGTGACCTGTCGACAAGAAAACAATAGCAGAATTGTGAAGGACTCTGTGTCCACTAACAAAGCCGCCTAGGATTTGTAACCCTGGGTTCTCGGACTAAGTTAATGTCACATCCCTAGTTCTATTAATGCCTAGTGCTAGCATCTGGTGTTGCATCATGTCTAAATTTTTGAAAGTTGAATTGGGGAAAGCTGAAAGCCCCAGAAATCAATTAAAAAAATGACCAACATTAAAAATTGCTTCAAATAACCTAAGAAAATGTTCCTGTTTTCTCTAAAAATATTGGCAAGAGGCAAAATTCAAACCAATATTTTTGGGTTCACAGAAATATTTATTTTGGGCATTTGAGTTAATCCAATAATTATTTGCATTGGACTTATATTTGTGATATATTAACTATATGTCCAATAATTCTGATAAATTGTTGAGGGGCTTTGGAATAATCCATTTAGTCCCTGCAAAAATTATCAGAAGTGGAAAAAAATAGTTTGGTTCAAAAACCAAATTAAAACCCATTTGCATAAATAGAAAACAGAAAACAAACAGGAAATTAGGAAAAGAACAGAGACCCGTACCTGGGCCACTTACCTGTGCGGCCCACCTGTAGCCCACCCACCTGGCCCAGGAGAGAAGCCGGCCAAGCCCACTTACCCCCCCCCCCCCCCCGCTCGTCGTCTTCCTCCTGCCAGTAGGCAGGAGCGAGCACGCGCGCACCCGAGGAGCTCTCCACCTCCTGCTTCGCGCTGGACGCCGCTCCTTCGTCCTAATCCGCGTCTGGAGACGTGCGAGGCCCTCCTCGACGCCACGCGACACCTGCACCTCTCCCTCTCTCTCCCTCGAGCGCCCTCCCTCCTCTGTCTCTCTCGCGCGCGTCCGCCCGAACGCGCCCATCGCCGCCGCTCGCTGCCACGGCGTCCACAGCCACCCCCTCGCTCCCTCTCCGCATCCCTGGGCTCCGCCCTGACCCCGTGGAGCTACACATCCGAAGCACGCGACCAGAGGAGGCCCCAGTCGACCCGAGCGTCATCGTCTTCATCTCCGGTGCCCGAAGATCGCCGTCGTCAATTCGCCGTTGCAGAAGCTTCCCCGAGCCCGCTGTCGCCTACAAACGACGCGCTGTGAGCACCGCCGCTTTTCCCCTCTCTCCTCGTAGTCTATCCCGTGCCATAGCCCTGTTAGTCGCCGTGCCCGTGAGCTTCTGTCACCGGCCATGTCGCCGCCGCCGCTTTAGCCACTGCAGCTCGCGCCTGAGCGTGTCACCATGTTCACTGCACTCCCAGGAGCCCGCAGCACCCTTCGGTTTCCCCTCTAGTGCACCGTAGCGACGAATCCATCGGCGCCCGAACTCCGGCGGCCGCAACCGAGCTCGCCGCCGTCGACTCCGGCCACCCCCGGCCCGGAGACCACCACCATCTGATGCGCCATCGCGCCAGCTCTCCGTAGGGCCAAAGGGC
Organism: Triticum monococcum; assembly: GCA_034509565.1. Lineage (NCBI taxonomy): Eukaryota > Viridiplantae > Streptophyta > Magnoliopsida > Poales > Poaceae > Triticum > Triticum monococcum. The sequence goes on along the minus strand of CM067845.1, from coordinate 84,861,234 downwards.
GCATCGAACGGTGCACGGTAGGCGAAACCCGAGCCACCCCGATGCGTCTCCGCCGCGTTTTTGGTCGTCGCCGGTGAAACTCCGGCGAGCCAACGTGGCACACTTAGTTAACGCTAATGACGCCATTAGCTGATCACTGTGCCACTGACGGATGGGCCCCACGCGCTAATTAACCCCGGATTTATTCCCTGTTTAACTTAGACTAACCCACCGGGCCCACATGTCAGGTTGACTTTGCTGACGAGGCAGTTGACCGGGCCCACACGTCAGCGACCCTAACCAGCACTGGGTCACTGACCAGTGGACCCGACGGGTCAGGTTTGACCCAGGGCAGCTCAGTTGACCTGCTGACGTCACAATGACGTAGTGCTGACGCCATAACTCATTTTCTGGATTAATTTTAATTCAGGAAATTCCAGAAAATACCCAAAACTTCTAAAAATCATAGAAATTCAACCGTAACTCCAAATGAAATAAATTATATATGTAAAATTATCAGAAAAATTCAAGGAATCCATCTGTACCATTTTCATGCATGTTTGAACAATGTTTGTCCTCTGTTTTGGACAAAACAAATAAAGGGCATTTAAATAATCATATATGGGGTTGGAATTTGAATCTCGTACTCAAACCAACTTCATTTAAAACATAACTAGTTGCATTAGCTCAAACCACAACATATTGACATGTCATGATCATGCATCATACTGTGCATTGCACTGATTGTATTTCTTTCTCTGTTGCCGGTATTTGTCCCCTCTCGATAGACGATGTACCGACGCCGTGATCGATGACACTGATGAAGACTCAATGTTATCTTCAGAAGTGCCAGGCAAGCACAACCCCCTTGTTCATTCCGATACAAGCCCACTCTCTCGCTCCTGCTCTCTTTTACTGCATTAGGACAACAACGATTTATCTGTTACTTGCCGCGGTAGTTGAACCCCTTATCCTCTGCATGACCTGTCATTGCCACAGTAAATAGATGAAACCCACTAGCATGAGTAGGAATTGTTTGAGCCCTGATGTGCCTACTCATTCATGCTTGTTTGTCATGCCTGCTACTGCTTAGAGTTGAGTCAGGTCTGATTCATCGGGGATGGATCGGAGGTGTGTAAACATGTCCTATTGTGTGTGAGCTAAGTGTGTGAACACGTTTTGGTAGAGGTAGCGGTGAGAGGCCATGTAGGAGTACATGGTGGGTTGTCTCATTGAAACCGTCCTCAGGAACTGAGTTCTGTGTTTGTGATCCATGAAACAGCTACTACCACACGTTGGGCCCTGAAATATGACCCCGCTCGACTTACTGACCCCTCCCGTCCTCTGTCCAGGAGTTGCAATTAGTTTCTGGTGTTTATAGGATATGTGTTGGCGGCCGAGCGTAGCGCTGACCCTAGGGGTGGGCTATGATGCGGTAGATACACTGTGGCACGGTGTACCGGGCGCCCGTTTGGTGTCTTGGGAACCCTGCACACATCGTTTGGGGCTGTGAGCGAAACTCCGGCCGGATCTCCTCGCGGATGGAACCCGAATAGGCGATAAACCTGGACTAGAGACTTGTGTGGTTAGTCAGGTCGTGGTCTACACCCACGTTGGCTTTCGCTTGAAGTCTGCCGAGCACATGTCGTGTGCAGACGCTAAGTGGTGGAAACATGTGTGACGAAGTACACCCCTGCAGGGTTATAAATGATCTATTCGAATAGCCGTGTCCGCGGTAAAGGACTTCTGGGTTGCCTATAACAATTCATAGACAAGTGAAAGTGGATACTCTAAAACTCGCAAGATAAGTGTGAGTGCTATGGATGGCCTTCTCGTAGGGAGACGAGAGCGGATCCATAGTGGTGTATTGATTGGTGAATGTGTGGACTCGTGTGCGCCACCTCAAAAGAGTTGCTTGCAATCGTATTTCAGTTTAGCCACTGAGTCAAAGCTGGCTTGCTGCAGTTAAACTCCACCACCCCCCTTGTTGATACCGATGCATATGTAGCTAGTTCTGATGTAAGTCTTGCTGAGTACTCTTGTACTCATGTTTGCTTAATTTATGTTTTGCAGAGAGACTTCAGTCTCGCTAGTAGTTCCGCGTGGACTTCGACGTTTAGCTTGATACCTCAGCTACGATCTTGTGCCCTCGACAGGATTTGGTAGATAGTCAGGCTTCTTAGCCTTTTTCATTTATAGATGTCTGTACTCAGACATGTTAAGCTTCCGCATGTGCTTTGCATTGTATGCTATGATTGTTGGGTCATGAGACCCATGTCTGTAATATCTCGCTCCTCGGAGCCTAATGCATAAATACTTGAGTTGTAGAGTTATGTTGTGATGCCATGTTGTATTCACACATATCTAGCATATTGTGTGTATGATTGAAATGCTTGGTATGTGTGGGATCCGACTATCTAGTTGTTTATCCTTGGCAGCCTATCATATGGGGAAATGTAGTCTAGTGCTTCTGAGCGATAGTAGTCCGCTACAGCCCGGATCACCGGAGTCCTGCTAGCCCAGCACTACTGCTCAGGACACTTGACTGGCCGGCATGTGTTTCACTGCGTTCCTATGTCTGTCCCTTCGGGGAAATGTCACGCGGTGACATCCGGAGTCCTGCCTAGCCTGCTACAGCCCAGGTTACCGGAGTCCTGTTAGCCCAGTGCTACAGCCCGGATTCACACGCTGTTGACCGACATGCTCGAGGTTGATTCATTTATGCCTGTCCCCATGGGTTAGTGCCGCTTTGGGTTCACGACTAGCCATGTCGGCCCGGGTTCTTGGTCATATGGATGCTAGCGACACTATCATATACGTGAGCCAAAAGGCGCAAACGGTCCCGGGCCAGGTAAGGTGGCACCCGTGGAAATACCGTGCGTGAGGCCATAGAGTGATATGATGTGTTACATGCTAGATCGGTGTGACTTGGAATCGGGGTCCCGACAGCGTTGGTATCAGAGCCTGACTGCCTGTAGGATTACCAAGCCAAACTGGTCGAAGTTGAGTCTAGAAATGCTTTAGTTATGTAAGGGAATTGATTTTGGAAGGGAACGTAAGGCACTTTTTACTCCTTTACCCTATGCCCTTCTGATCTGAATCAACCTCTTCTTTCTACGGGGATTAAGAATTAGGCCTTCTCATCTATCTATCAGGATGACGTGTTACTAAACCGTAGTTGCCTAAGATTGTTGGATTTAAGCCCAGTTCAGTTTCTACTACTTCTGTGTGTTCATAGTTGGTCTTGAACCTTGATATTGTGCTTCTGAGTGGTTATGCCACCATTTTGCAGGATGTCTCAAATCATTTTGAGCATTTATAGCCGTTATGCTGTCCGAGTCATCCCAGGTTTCTAAAGAGTCTGATGCCTTTGCAAATCCCTTCCTTCTGTTCCTAATGTCCATTTGGGCCAGATTAATCACACTAATCGGTGAGTTGAGGTACCTTGTTGCCTCGACATATATGTTGGAGCTATTACTATGACCCTAGGTGTTTTAGGGAGTCATCTAGTGATCTAGCCATGTTTTGTGTTCCCAGTGTGATGATTCCGGCCCTCATTCTCGAAAGCATCCCGTGATGCCATTTAGTTAGTAGGCATTCTATTCCTGGGTTTTGAACCCGAGACTCACCCTACCTGCTTCATGTTGATAGTGTTTGCTAGTTCCTTAGGACATTAGTAAACCTTGTGATAGACCTCGAGGTCCGTGGTATATCCTTCTTCCAAATACTATGAACCGCCTATGGCAGAAGTTCTTTGAACCATAAGATCACAACCAGGGTGCTCTTGATGAGTTCTCCATTCTATATTGTGGCTCTGCCAGTTCTACCTTTTCTGCATGGGTTATCCGGAAGAAATATGTTGAACTCGTTCGACATACTAATCTATGCATCCACAACTCAGAAAGTTATATGTACCTTTGAGTTGTTCCCCTTCCGTTATATTCCGATCTTCGTCTATCAATTGATAGTGAGGAGTATGTATGCATTCATGTTCATCGATGCCTAGCACCCTTGTGGTTCGTCAAGCCGTTCTATTTCAGAATGACTAGGAGAAACAAACTCCAGTACCTCATCCATTTCTGGGATCGGGTCAAAGTGGTTGTATTCTGCAGATGAAAATGCCAATCCAGCTTTTGTTCTGTTCTACCTCGGAGTATTACCCCCTTTATGTCCAGAGCATCGTGAGAATTGCACATCTCTCATGAATTCTTGACGCAGTGATACTTCTTACCATCATTGTTCATTCCTCGGTTCCCGTGTTATTGTAACCGGAATGCTGGCACGTGAGTCGTGATGTGTGAAATCAATACTCCTAGCAACTGTGTTGCTTGGTAGTAAATGGACGAAATTCTCATTCTTAGCGTGTTTGTTATCAAATCATCATTCTAAGATTGATCGTGCTACCTAGTCCATATTTCTGGTGCACTCTTTGATCGAGGAGTTAGGATTGTGCCAATCCCTTGCTCTTTTGATCACATCTTCTTGCCCTGAAAAGCAAGGTTGTTCTCGAGCTTAGTAACATACCGGTGGTTCGTGATTTTCCGAATATCTTCTCGGAAGTGTTACCAGGTTGTCATCTGACCGTTATGTTGAGTTCGTGTTCAAGTTGGTTTTCCGATAAACCACTTTTCCCCAAGAACCTGTGTTGGATACCCCTGAGCTAGTTGGTTAAGCTTAACAACAACTTGGAGAGTTGGAAGATGAAAACTTGTCCGACTTAGTTCATCCCTAAGGGATATCCTTGTGTGAGTGTGTGTTTAAGAAAGATGATATCTTCACCAATTGGTCCTCGTGATCAGCTCTTGAATCTATTATCTTGTCCAAACCTTGATTTGAGTGTGGGCTATCGTCAAATCAAATCAGAACCAACGATGTTCGTAATGTTGTCTTACTTACGGTTGTCCCTCGAGCATACACCATTATATCTTTGGTCTGACCAATACTATCACATCGTTCACATGATGGTGGAAGTCCAGTGATATGGAAATACCGATGAGTTGTTGTTGAGCCCATCAGCAGCATTTTATCTCCCCCATGATTCATGTCGAACGCTACACTAGCATTGGAAACTTTATAAGCATTATCTTCGTGTTTCGTTCATGAAGCATATGTTTGGATGAAAGTAGTGACTTTCCCTGATTCATGTGCACATGTTGCAAGTTGCCGCCGTGAATTTGGGAAAGTTTGTCTTGCTTTCTCTGGAATCATCCCAAATCGGTCACGCATACGTGCGAAGTATACTGTGGTTTGGAGACTTGCAACCTTCATTCTATATGTATCCCTAGCACACCAAGCCACTGATTGATTTGTTCAAGGAGAAGAAGTTTCTTCTTAGGGGCTAGAATTACACAAGGACTTCGTTATCCGCAATGATGGTTCCCCACTTGAACTCGGTAGTGTTTTATTATAAGACTACTACGTGGTCATGCTTGTCTGGGACAGTGTGTTCACATGTTCGTAGCAGAACCAGCTCATGTTTTGGAGCTTACTATCGTAGTTCATTCCCCGAGAATCTCGCAACGTCGTCTCGTCGATTTGTGTTGCAAACCTTCATTTTCCATTCTAGACTCGATGAGTCTGGAATATCCTGTCGCCAACCAGATCTGAATCTCAGGCAGATATGATGGTTGGAGCATTTTCCAAGAACTATAATATTGGTCTCTCGATAAACGGTAAAGTGGATGTCGTGGCCAACACATCCAGCCGGAAGACCTATTATTGTAGTATCTCGATTGAAGAAAGTTGGCCACCTTTCCATAAGGATTTCGTAGGATTTACTCCAGAAGTTGTTCCTTATGGATCTATTGTATTCCGAAGTCCAGCCACTACTTGGTGGCTATGCCGATGCTTAAAGCATGACCGTGGTAACCAGTACATCAAGGAGAACATTAGAAGCGGAGTGCTAAATGTCTCTCGGTCGATCATCCAGATATTGTTTCCTTGGCTTCGCTAAGGTGATATCTGGGAAAGTGTCATCTTTCTTTGCATCTGCATCTTCCACCCTTATTCATCATGGTAGCATGTTGTGTTGCTAGGATCCTTGACACGGATATTGGCAGAACCTTGATGAATACGGAAATGCTCAAGTTCTTGAGAGCATGCTCAGGCACTAGGTTCTGACGTTGTCATTAACTGGAATGTGCCTCCGTCCTCGCAGTTGTTGATAGCCATCCAATTGGTGGAATCACCTTTGCCGGTGAACCTTCTCCCCAGTTACTAGAATTATTCCCAACATTTGCATTTTGTTCCCAGCTTGCACCTCAGTAGTTTTGTTCAGGATCATCTTCAAAAGTGGACTTACCATGGATCCCATCCACTTCCGATGATAAGCAAAAATCATCCATTGCGTTGTCTTCAACAAGGTAGTCCACATCATCCATCCTAGTCCAAGTATGCCATCTCTTCAAGCTGTCTCAAACGATCAATTGTAAATTGCCTTAAGCAGGTATGAAGAGTTCCAATGATCTCTGAATCAAAAGTAATTCTTTTTGCCACTTAAGGGAATAATTCCGCGAGTCACCTTCCTTAAGATGTCTCGATATGGTATCATGGCAATTATCCCTCGCTACTTTGAAACCATGCATCATCCTACTCCGGCGTGGGTTTGTTGCGTACCAAATTGAACCTTGTCATCTGCTTCTTCTCGTTGATTCTGATATGTGCCTTGTGTCACAACTCAAGAGGTGTTCTTACGTCTCATTCCGTGGAGTTGATCTTGTATCCACTCTTGGGAGGTTGTCTTGCTCTCTTGTCGCCATGCTGGATGAAGCTCTCGAAGCAAGGATGCCAAGATCGACATGATGCAATGAATCAACATCTTTGAGAAGGGCAATCGGATCGTGAAGGTTCTTTATTGGCGTTCCCTCTGTCTTCTTACCTCACGTCTTGAATCTCGGGACGAGATTCTTGTTTAGTGGGGGCGAGTTGTCACATCCCTAGTTCTATTAATGCCTAGTGCTAGCATCTGGTGTTGCATCATGTCTAAATTTTTGAAAGTTGAATTGGGGAAAGCTGAAAGCCCCAGAAATCAATTAAAAAAAATGACCAACATTAAAAATTGCTTCAAATAACCTAAGAAAATGTTCCTGTTTTCTCTAAAAATATTGGCAAGAGGCAAAATTCAAACGAATATTTTTGGGTTCACAGAAATATTTATTTTGGGCATTTGAGTTAATCCAATAATTATTTGCATTGGACTTATATTTGTGATATATTAACTATATGTCCAATAATTCTGATAAATTGTTGAGGGGCTTTGGAATAATCCATTTAGTCCCTGCAAAAATTATCAGAAGTGGAAAAAAATAGTTTGGTTCAAAAACCAAATTAAAACCCATTTGCATAAATAGAAAACAGAAAACAAATAGGAAATTAGGAAAAGAACAGAGACCCGTACCTGGGCCACTTACCTGTGCGGCCCACCTGTAGCCCACCCACCTGGCCCAGGAGAGAAGCGGGCCCAGCCCACTTACCCCCCCGCTCGTCGTCTTCCTCCTGCCAGTAGGCAGGAGCGAGCACGCGCGCACCCGAGGAGCTCTCCACCTCCTGCTTCGCGCTAGAGGCCGCTCCTTCGTCCTAATCCGCGTCTGGAGACGCGCGAGGCCCTCCTCGACGCCACGCGACACCTGCACCTCTCCCTCTCTCTCCCTCGAGCGCCCTCCCTCCTCTGTCTCTCTCTCGCGCGTCCGCCCGAACGCGCCCATCGCCGCTGCTCGCTGCCACGGCGTCCACAGCCACCCCCTCGCTCCCTCTCCGCATCCCTGGGCTCCGCCCTGACCCCGTGGAGCTACACACCCGAAGCACGCGACCAGAGGAGGCCCCAGTCGACCCGAGCGTCGTCGTCTTCATCTCCGGTGCCCGAAGATCGCCGTCGTCAATTCGCTGTTGCAGAAGCTTCCCCGAGCCCGCTGTCGCCTACAAACGACGCGCTGTGAGCACCGCCGCTTTTCCCCTCTCTCCTCGTAGTCTCTCCCGTGCCATAGCCCTGTTAGTCGCCGTGCCCGTGAGCTTCTGTCGCCGGCCATGTCGCCGCCGCCGCTTTAGCCACCGCAGCTCGCGCCTGAGCGTGTCACCATGTTCACTTCACTCCCAGGAGCCCGCAGCACCCTTCGGTTTCCCCTCTAGTGCACCGTAGCGACGAATCCATCGGCGCCCGAACTCCGACGGCCGCAACCGAGCTCGCCGCCGTCGACTCCGGCCACCCCCGGCCCGGAGACCACCACCATCTGACGCGCCATCGCGCCAGCTCTCCGTAGGGCCAAAGGGCGCATCGAACGGTGCTCGGTAGGCGAAACCCGAGCCACCCCGATGCGTCTCCGCCGCGTTTTTGGTCGTCGCTGGTGAAACTGCGGCGAGCCAATGTGGCACACTTAGTTAACTCTAATGACGCCATTAGCTGATCACTGTGCCACTGACGGATGGGCCCCACGCGCTAATTAGCCCCGGATTTATTCCCTGTTTAACTTAGACTAACCCACCGGGCCCACATGTCAGGTTGACTTTGCTGACGAGGCAGTTGACCGGGCCCACACGTCAGCGACCCTAACCAGCACTAGGTCACTGACCAGTGGACCCCACGGGTCAGGTTTGACCCAGGGCAGCTCAGTTGACCTGCTGACGTCACAGTGACGTAGTGCTGACGCCATAACTCATTTTCTGGATTAATTTTAATTCAGGAAATTCCAGAAAATACCCAAAACTTCTAAAAAGCATAGAAATTCAACCGTAACTCCAAATGAAATAAATTATATATGTAAAATTATCAGAAAAATTCAAGGAATCCATTTGTACCATTTTCATGCATGTTTGAACAATGTTTGTCCTCTGTTTTGGACAAAATAAATAAAGGGCATTTAAATAATCATATATGGGGTTGGAATTTGAATCTCGTACTCAAACCAACTTCATTTAAAACATAGCTAGTTGCATTAGCTCAAACCACAGCATATTGACATGTCATGATCATGCATCATACTGTGCATTGCATTGATTGTATTTCTTTCTCAGTTGCCGGTATTTGTCCCCTCTCGATAGACGATCTACCGACGCCGTGATCGATGACACTGATGAAGACTCAATGTTATCTTCAGAAGTGCCAGGCAAGCACAACCCCCTTGTTCATTCCGATACAAGCCCACTCTCTCGCCCCTGCTCTCTTTTACTGCATTAGGACAACAACGATTTATCTGTTACTTGCCGCGGTAGTTGAACCCCTTATCCTCTGCATGACCTGTCATTGCCACAGTAAATAGATGAAACCCACTAGCATGAGTAGGAATTGTTTGAGCCCTGATGTGCCTACTCATTCATGCTTGTTTGTCATGCCTGCTACTGCTTAGAGTTGAGTCAGGTCTGATTCATCGGGGATGGATCGGAGGTGTGTAAACATGTCCTATTGTGTGTGAGCTAAGTGTGTGAACACGTTTTGGTAAAGGTAGCGGTGAGAGGCCATGTAGGAGTACATGGTGGGTTGTCTCATTGAAACCGTCCTCAGGAACTGAGTTCTGTGTTTGTGATCCATGAAACAGCTACTACCACATGTTGGGCCCTGAAATATGACCCCGCTCGACTTACTGACCCCTCCCGTCCTCTGTCCAGGAGTTGCAATTAGTTTCTGGTGTTTATAGGATATGTGTTGGCGGCCGTGCGTAGCGCTGACCCTAGGGGTGAGCTATGATGCGGTAGATACACTGTGGCACGGTGTACCGGGCGCCCGTTTGGTGTCTCGGGAACCCTGCACACATCGTTTGGGGCTGTGAGCGAAACTCCGGCCGGATCTCCTCGCGGATGGAACCCGAATAGGCGATAAACCTGGACTAGAGACTTGTGTGGTTAGTCAGGTCGTGGTCTACACCCACGTTGGCTTTCGCTTGAAGTCTGCCGAGCACATGTCGTGTGCAGACGCTAAGTGGTGGAAACATGTGTGACGAAGTACACCCATGCAGGGTTATAAATGATCTATTCGAATAGCCGTGTCCGCGGTAGAGGACTTCTGGGTTGCCTATAACAGTTCATAGACAAGTGAAAGTGGATACTCTAAAACTCGCAAGATAAGTGTGAGTGCTATGGATGGCCTTCTCGTAGGGAGACGAGAGCGGATCCATAGTGGTGTATTGATTGGTGAATGTGTGGACTCGTGTGCGCCACCTCAAAAGAGTTGCTTGCAATCGTAGTTCAGTTTAGCCACTGAGTCAAAGCTGGCTTGCTGCAGTTAAACTCCACCACCCCCCTTGTTGATACCGATGCATATGTAGCTAGTTCTGATGTAAGTCTTGCTGAGTACTCTTGTACTCACGTTTGCTTAATTTATGTTTTGCAGAGAGACTTCACTCTCGCTAGTAGTTCCGCGTGGACTTCGACGTTTAGCTTGATACCTCAGCTACGATCTTGTGCCCTCGACAGGATTTGGTAGATAGTCAGGCTTCTTAGCCTTTTTCATTTATAGATGTCTGTACTCAGACATGTTAAGCTTCCGCATGTGCTTTGCATTGTATGCTATGATTGTTGGGTCATGAGACCCATGTCTGTAATATCTCGCTCCTCGGAGCCTAATGCATAAATACTTGAGTTGTAGAGTTATGTTGTGATGCCATGTTGTATTCACACATATCGAGCATATTGTGTGTATGATTGAAATGCTTGGTATGTGTGGGATCCGACTATCTAGTTGTTTATCCTTGGCAGCCTATCATATGGGGAAATGTAGTCTAGTGCTTCTGAGCGATAGTAGTCCGCTATAGCCCGGATCACCGGAGTCCTGCTAGCCCAGCACTACTGCTCAGGACACTGGACTGGCCGGCATGTGTTTCACTGCGTTCCTATGTCTGTCCCTTCGGGGAAATGTCACGCGGTGACATCCGGAGTCCTGCCTAGCCTGCTACAGCCCGGGTTACCGGAGTCCTGTTAGCCCAGTGCTACAGCCCGGATTCACACGCTGTTGACCGACATGCTTGAGGTTGATTCATTTATGCCTGTCCCCATGGGTTAGTGCCGCATTGGGTTCACGACTAGCCATGTCGGCCCCGGTTCTTGGTCATATGGATGCTAGCGACACTATCATATACGTGAGCCAAAAGGCGCAAACGGTCCCGGGCCAGGTAAGGTGGCACCCGTGGAAATACCGTGCGTGAGGCCACAGAGTGATATGATGTGTTACATGCTAGATCGGTGTGACATGGAATCGGGGTCCTGACAGTTAACCCCTTATCTCGGATATTACTATTCATCCAACCTAACTTTAAGGGGCATCCTACAGAATGCTCTACTAGAATCATACTCGTCGATTAGGAAGAGATGTGCGAGACAATGCGTGTGAGACAGACCTAAAGATAATGTGCATACAGGAGACATGTAGGCAGGTCTATGTATATAGAAAGGGTCGATGGGGATTGTGCGTCTGTATGCTTGTGAGAGGAAGAGTTCTTGTGATAAAGGTTAGTGAAAACAGTCGTAAATGGTTACGAGAGGGAGGGAGGGTTTTATTGAGAGCATGTATGCGAGAAAGACACCTCGGGAGAGAGTGTGTGAGCATGTGTGAGAGACCATCGATGGAGAGTGAAACTACACATAAAATACTAATGTACACATTGATGAAAGATATAAATTCTATCCAAATATTAGGATGGGATCATGATATTTGCAATTCGCGTAAGGAACAATCATTGATCCATCAGGCATCTAGATTCTATCGAATTTGAGTATGTCTATGTTATTATTCGACATAATTGATCCACATAGTTAGTATTTTGAACTCCATAGAATGCATCCTTTAGCAATCGAATATAAATGTGAGTATAGTTCATGTTGTGTGTGTAAAGCACATTATACATATGAAAGTTACACAATGAACATTATAAATAGCTAGCTATGAACTAGTATACATTTGAATTCAACTTAAGGTGGTTTAAAAAAATCGAATTCAACATGAAGTCCATTCAATTATTTGAATTCGATATCATGGCATTTTTAAATCATACCTAAATTATGGGGGCACCAATCTTTTCTCTGATTTTTTACATAATAGCATATATAGTTGTGTACAAAATAGGTTCAAATTTAGCCCCTCCATTCCAAAATAATCGTAGTTATAGGATTTTCAAGTGTCAAAATTTCAAAAAGAAGCAGATAATTTAATGAGGTTTTCAAACATAAAGGTCAAATTTAACATTGTCAATTTAGGTCAATCCTCAAAGTTCAAGAGTACTCTAAACATGAATGCTTCTGTTTCAAAATTTCGAACGAAGCGCCAAACGAGCCTCTACTTGCCCGAAACCGCGTGAGACCAATGTTTGGTATTAGAAGGAAATTACTTTTCAAACTCCGACCCGTGAAACCCACCGGCCCGACGTCCAAAGGTCTCAACCGGGGTAGGTTTGTAGCTTCATCTAGATGCCACGCAACCGCCTTCGAAAAACATGCATACACAATGGCCGCCTAAGCACACATGCTCGCGGCCGAAATCGCTCGCGCCCAATATTTGGGACACCTGGGATTACCATCCTACCCACGACCCGCAGTAGGTCCGAAATTTAAGAGGGGGGCAAAGTTTGCATTTTCCCCAAATTTCAAACAAGCGCGTCCCATCTGTTCAAAAAGGCCAAAAACAAGCGCGTCCCAGACCGAAACATGGTTCTCCCTTAGCTCCCCCCCCCCCCGTCCGATTCCCCATTCGTACTCCGTGGGTGCCAAAACTACCTCTCCACCAGCCGCGAAACCCCGGCTTCCTTTGTACGCCACCCCATCCCACCCATCAACCGCCGCCCTCCTCCATCACGCTGGAGCCGATACCCCGACATCGTCGTCCACCGCAACCTCAACCACAACGCCCTCCAAGGCTAGTAGCTGAAGCCGAGGCCGAGCCATCCATACCCGAGACAGTTTAACCATGCCGTCCTGCGCCTCACCGCTGCCGCTCCAACTTTGCCACCGCCCACCACACCGGAGTTGTTCCTGCTACGCCGTCCTTCGCCACCTCGGATCTGCTTCCCCTCTGGTGACATACGGCCACGGCAACATAGTCAACAATTTGGCCATGGGTTCGTCCAAGCCTGCACCCTCCTCCAAAACATCGGTTTCCCCGGCAAAAAGAAGAAGATCGGCGTGACATGTGGAGGCGACCACACTGGCAACCAAAAATTGTACTCCTCTTCCCTTATTCGTACAAATCTTACGTGTCTACTTGCACAGTATTCATCCCACAGAAGACACTAGTTGACCACTTCTTCTTGATACTAGATGTTCCTAGTTACTCGTGATGCACAAGGTTTCTCCTCATATACTATTTCACCTTAGCTAGAGGTCCGCCGCCCCCTTGGATTTCAATTCCTGGTCAGTTGATTCCCAATTAACGGAAGCATTCCCCAGCGTAAGAGGCGCTAGTCCACCTATTACACCAGGGAAGCAGCGCCTCAGTGTTTATCTTAGGGGCGTGTGGGGCCTATAGCTGCTGGCGTCCGATCTGGAGGTCGGACGGGATTAAAGGGATGGCCTGGGGATGCTGCCAATCACAATGGTGGTGTGAGGTCGAGGGGAGGGCGGGGCGGCGGAGGCAAGGGTCTGGGCCGGTGGCTGCTGGCGGTTCGAGAAAGATCGTCAATAGTGACTGGCGGGAGGTAGACGAAGTCCATCTGCCCGTTCCTTATAGATCGGACGGTTGATATAAAAATCGACTGACCTATTTATTTTCAGTCGACTGTTATCTTGATAGGACCACATGTGGTGGTGTGCTGGAGCAGTACCTGCATTTTTCTTGTGCTCATATATTACAAAATCATGCGGAGTAGAATCTAATTTAATTTGCCATGCAATGTTGTAGAGATATCATCTATCTCTTGTCATTTATTTTTCAGCCACCTGCTATCCGCTACTTTTACAGTGCACTAGTTCTGGACACACTTCACCCATACTCTCACTATTGTGTTTTTATGCAAGGGTATTTCAGACTCTGCTGCCTTCACAGAAGCAGAAAATAAAAGAGAAAAGTTGCTCCAGCATGGTACGCGGCTAGGCCAGACACGTTTCAGCCATTTTAAAGGTTGCAGTGTCAGCAGATGGAGACGTTAAACGTAGCTTTGGAATTGATGACCTTGCTCCCAATGAACCACCATCCCAGGTGCGTGCTTTAACTTCGCGGTGTCATATGTGGTTGCATGTTGCATATGGTGTCTAGCTTGTATTTGAAAGGCCGAAGTCGGTCTTTATTAAGGTAAGGAAACATATTTTTTTACATGAACCACCATCCTGGGAGCACCAGAAGTCAAATGCCTAGTAAGGGCACTGGCCGCGCCAGTGACAAGCCCAACATAGACAGGCATCACCTGGAAGCCAACTAAAATGCCACAATAGTGGCGAAGCAGCCCGCCTCCCACCAGGCTCTCAGGTCCTAGATCATCATGCTCACCACTCCAGCCGGATGTCTAGCTTGTATTGCTTCCAATTTGGTTAAATTGCATCTGCTTAGCTTACACATTATACCTTTGAATATGACATGCCTTCCTATTTTTGGTACATACTAGTACATCTGTCTATTAACCATGTTCTTACATCAAACTAATGTTCTTGTGTATCCCTCATCAATCACTTATGATGAGGCAGTCAGGCAAGTGGACTACTGTGAGAAAATATCCTCATTTAAAGATTGCAGCGTTAGCCTCCCCACATGATTCTCAAGAAACAACAAGGCTAGATGAAGATAGTGAACGTAGTTCCATAGTTGATTACTGCATTTCCCATACACTAGCATCCCAGGTGCTTGCTCTAACTTGGTAGTGTGATATGTGGTTGCATGTTGCATATGGTGTCTAGATTGTAATTCTTCCAATCTAGTTAAATTGCATGTGCTATTCTTCTTAGTTTATACATTATACCTATTAATGTGACATGCCTGCCTGTTTTTAGTACATAGTACATCTGTCTATTAAGCATGTCCTTACATAAAACTATTGTTTTTTTGTATCCCGCATAAATCAATATGACGAGACACCTTTAATATATGCACTGTGATATTAGTTGCATCTTTCATATGATTTATAGCATGCGCTGCTTCTAATTTGTTGAAATACAATTTATGATGGGACGCTTTTAACTTGGCAGAGTCATATTGGTTGCATCATTCATGTGGCGTCTAGCTTGCATTGCTTCTTATTTGTTGAAATGGTTTCTGCTTAATTTACACAAACAGTTGTGAATATGCCATGCCGTCCTGTTTTTTGTATTATTCCATCCTGGAATCATGTGTTTGCCTTACATCAAAGTAGTGATTGTCAATATCATGCACGAATGAGTTCTGAAGAGTGAATTTTATTGCTTTTTCTTGTCGGTTTTACTTGACAATTCAAAATCAATAAAGCGGAAGGAAGTTAGCAAGGCAGTAGATGATGGTGCTCCTTCCATACGGAGGGCCTCCACAGATTCTACTCCTCCATCCCCCAAGATGATTTCCAAGACAACACATGCATAGACACTCAACGTAGCTATGTTGATGATGAGCACGTCTCCCCTAGTGCACCATCACAGGTGCTCCCTCTAACTTCGCACTGTTATATGTGGTTGCATGTTATGTATGATGTGTAGCTTGTATTGCTTCTAATTTTGCTGAATTTCATCTGCTTACTTTACACATTATACTTATGAATAAGACACGTGTTCCTGTTTCTAGAACATACAATATCTGTCTATCACACCATGTTCTTACATCAAAGTACTACTGTTGTGTAACCTGCAACAATCACATATCATAAGACATGTTTGACATGGGAATGTGATATAGGTTACATCTCGCATTCTTTTCTAGCTTTTGTACTACTTCTAATTTGTTGAAATGGCACTTATGACGAGACAGTTTTTAACTTGGTAGAGTGATATTCGTTGCATCTTTCATATGGTGTCTAGCTTTCATTGCTTCTAATTTGTTGAAATGCCTTCTCCTCAGTTTACACATCATAAGCTGTGAATATGCAATGGCACTAATGACGAGAGACCTTTAACTTGGTAGTGTGATGTTGTTTGCATCTTGCATATGATTTATTTCTTATACTGCTTCACATTTGTTTAAACAGCATTTATGATGAGACACTGTTAACTTGGCAGAGCGATATTTGTAGCATCTTTCATATGGTGTCTACCTTCCATTCCATTGCTTCTAATTTAGTGAAATGTCTTCTGCTTAGTTTACACATCATAGTTCTGGTTATCTCATGTCGTCCTGATTTTCGTACATATTACATCCTCCTATCATGTGCTTGTCTAACATCAAAGTTCAGTTTGTCTATATCACACATCAATTTGTTCTAAAGAACTAAATTGTTATTCATTTTTCTTGTTGGCTTGACTTAACATGGCACAAAGAAAGAAGAAGCAAGACATAACGACAGGGAAAGGGAAGCGGAAGAATCCTGCAGATGCTGCTGGTACTGATGGTGCAATAGAAGGTCAAAGTCCGTGCAACATGAGCTGCAGAACAAGCCAAACAGAAACAAATAGCTGCCACCAAACAAGTAGAGATAGCCCTAGTTGTTGCAACACCTTCCATAGTACCACCAGCTGCACGATTTACTCGTTGGTCAACTCAGCTAGCAGCATGTTCCCAAGCTCCCTTGCCACTCGACACTACTTCTGAAGCACTCTTGACAGAAGATGAGTTGGCAAGATCAGATGAACTTTGTGAGCTTCAACAGCAAGAAGGTAGTTGCTGGAGCCAAGTTACAGTTGCATGCTTCTTTATATGTAGTCTCACAGTTTGATGTACCCTAACACTTCATATGTTTGTTGTTGGACTAGCACCTAGGCGCAAGAGGAAACAAACATCATGGATAATGCTCGATAGGTTAACTAAATCTAGAGGAGGAACAATGGAGATCCATTTTGAGGCAGGTTTAAAAAGGCCACGTGATGCAACAGAGTGAGCCAAGTTAGTATCAGAGGCAGCGGTTGCTGTTAGGTGTCATGTACGTATCCTCCCAACATGGATTCAGTACATGTCAGGGGTTTGGTGCGACATATGCCAACGGATGGCTTATCATGGTGGGGGTGAGTAGAACATCGCCGGTGCCTGGAAACGGGATGAGGCGAAGACATGCACACCGGCGAATCTTACCCAGCTTGAGGGCTCTCCGGGGAGATAATACCCCTACTGCTGCTCTGCGGGGTCTCCGCATGATCACTATGGACAAGTGTTTACACGGTTGCTCCTTGAGCTGTTTCTTAGAGGTAGGAGAGGGCAAGGCTAGCTCTCTCCTTCTATCTGGTATGGTCTAGAGCTACTGGGTTCCAACCCTTTGCATGGGTGCCCTGGGGGTTTATATAGGCCTACCCCCCAGGGGTACAATGGTAATTCGTTTGGGCGCGGTCCCAGCCGTCAGTTCCTTTGGTCTCCGATTTCTCCGCCGACTGCTGGGGCCTGCCGATTGGTGGGCCCCGCCGACTGGTCTGGTACGGAGCCGACAGGCCGCATCTGCCACGGGCGGGTCTTGCCGGCTGCTGATTATTGTAGTCGAGCTTCTGATGACGCGGGCTTGGTCATGGGGTCGTGGCAACAGTCCTGCCGCCTGGCGGGCGATCACTATTGCCACTCCCCATCACATCTTGATTAATGGTGCATGGGGCCCAGGGGAGGGCTCGGCCGACTCCTGACGGATTCGACTGGCGGTCCTCTCGCCGTCTCCTAGGGTCTCACTGACTAGTGGGACCTGCTGCTTCCGGGTCGTTTAGACAAGCTGTCGTGGGCGCAGGACTCGGTACTGTGGTGCTGATGTCAGGTCCGGTAGGGCAACAGTGCCACGCCGCACGGAGATCTTCCTGAGTACGACGTGCTGTGGCCATGCCTGCCCTTTGTAAGGGGCGGGAGTGGGCTTCACTGTAGCCACGCCCCTGCCCCGTCCCCTTCGATGAGGTCATGGGTTTGTTGGAGTCGCCGGCCGACTCCCCAAAGCCGGCTTCTCTGGAAGTCGTCCCTGGGACTCGGCCGTGAGCGGGCAGTCGGCCGCCTTGCCGTCCGACTCCTCAGGAGGCGGCTCTTCGCCCTGGGGTCTCGAGGGGCGCAGCCTGCCCCAATGTCTTGAAAGGTTATCGGACTCGGGTTGGCCTACCCGTGGCCCATTACTCCGACAGTAGTCCCCGAAGCTGGTGAGGCGTCGCGGGCGATCGGCCGAGAAGCCTCAGCAGTTTCTCTTTCCGGGTGCTCAACACATGGTCTTTGATTCACTTCTGCCGGGCTGTCTAGAAGGAGTCGGACTTGCTCAACTCGGACTCACTCAATTCCGACTTGCTTAGTATTTCAAATGTCGCGGCGGGATTTTAAGTGGCGTGCTAGCTAAGCCTCCAGGCCACCGCCCATTCTTGGCCTGTCACGTGAGGGCACGTGGCCAGGCCGTCCTGCCAGCCTACGCGTGCGACGGACAGGCCCATAGGCGGGGCCTGCCACTACCGCGCCTTGGCGCCCGAGCGGATCCGCTGCGGCCCCGGTGGATGGTTGGGATTCCCGTGGAGTTACTGCGTGCAGTAACTTTACGTGGATCATGGGGGTCGTGGGGTTGTGGGCGCAGTAAATCCCCACGTCCGCCCCCTCGGCTTCGCAGCCCACGGGGCTATAAGTAGGGGGAAGAGGGGGGCACACGCGCCCCTCCTTCCCACTACTCCTCGTTCTCTTCCTCCTTGCTGCTCCTCACTCTCCTCCTTCCTCTTCTCTTATTCGCTCCGCCGCATGCCCAAGCTCCGGCGAACGCTGCGGCGACAGCTCGCGATGAGTTCTTCCTCCGCTGCCGTGCCTCCCCCAGTGTGCTCCGGCACCTGGCACGGTTCCGAAGTTCATGAAGACCACATTGAGTTCCTGCGCCGGACCCGTCGGCTTCCCAGCGAGGATCGCGAGCGGGTCATCTTCTGCTTGCACTCCCTGCACGGGCTGGGGCTGCCGGCGAGCAGTTTTTTCCGGTCCTTCCTGGAGTTCTACGGTCTCCAGCTGCACCACCTCACCCCCAACGCAGTGGTGTTGCTGTCCGCCTTCGTGGCCCTGTGCGAAGGCTTCCTCGGAGGCCTCCCCACCCTCGAGCTCTGGGGGGAGTTCTTCTTCTCCAAGCTCGGCACCCAGGCCGCGGGCGTGCCGGCTTAGTGCGGCGCCTTCATCGTCGTCCGAAGGTCGGGGGCCGACAATCCCTTCCCCTCCATCTCACTAATAAAGTCGGTGAAGATGTGGTAGAGATCCTACTTCTACGTCAGGAACGTCGCCACGAGGGGCGACTGGGTCAACCTGCCGGCTTTCGAAGCCGGCCCGCCGGCTGGGAGGCTGCCCAACTGGTCGTACCGGGCCAGGTCGCTGACGCCTACGGGAGCCTGCGCCATCACGCAACTCCGAGTACTGACACAGTCGGAGGGTCTGACTGGTCCGGACCTGCTGGCCGCCTTCATTTCACGCCAAGTTCTCCCACTCCAAGGCCGCCCTCACATAATATGCCAGATGAGCGGGCATCACGACCCGAGTCAGATGTGCACCAAGGACGTGCCTCACAAAGAGGTGGCCTTCATGGTGAACTACCTCTCGAACAGCAGGCTCCTGGAGGACTGGCGATTCGGCAAGGAGGCGTACTCCCGCGCCAACCCCCCACCCGTGGTGAGTCGCCTTTCTTTTCTTTCTTTAGATTGTCTTCTTCTTTTAGAGTTTTGTTTTGACCAGTCGGCTTTGGTTAGAATCCCCTTCTTCACCCACCATCCGGCACCTCGGGGCCGGCCCGTGAGTTCCTCACCGACCGGGCGGAGACCAACGTCGACGACCCCGATCTGGGGGCGGCGGCTCTGGAAGACGACGCCGAGGGAGGAGGAGGGACAGCAGGCGACTTCAGGCCTTCGGCTACCTTCGCCGACTGGCCTGAAGACAACACCGAGGGAGAAGTCGCCCCTCGCCATCGGCTAGGAGCCAGCCAGCCTGGCGCAGGCTCTTCTGCCGCGCCAGGCGCTCCAGGCGGCGGGAAGAAGCGCAAGGCCGTGCCAACCTTATTCGGCAGTCGGCCGAAGAAGCCCAAGGGCTCCGCTGCGGCGACCCGGTGGGACGAGGCAGCCGTGAAGGCTATCCACTTCCGTAAGTGAAGAAGCCGCCGTTGGTCTCCGCATAAGTATTCTGTCTTCAAAGTTTTATTCTTTCTTTGTGATTTGTCTGAGTCTCTGCTTGCCCCTCTTGCTTCAGGGCTCCCCTCTCTCTTGAGCGGGTCGCCGCCGCCTCCGTCATGGGGTCAGCGGAGACGTCTGCCACCACTCGGCGGATTGACCCCGCTGCTGACCTCCGGGAGGCGACGAAGCGGGATGCGCAGGAGAAGCGCAATGAAGAAGAGGCCCTCCGCCTGGAGAAGGAGGAGGCTGACAAGGCGGAGGCCTCCGCTAAGAAAAAACTAGCGGAGGCCGAAGCCGCCGCCGCGGCGAAGCAGCGGGCTGAGGAAGCCGCACGCCGCCAGTCGGCAGTGCTCATCACCCTGTTGAACTCTGCGCCGCCGCCTCCGGAGTTCACGGGGCCAACTGGAGAAGCCGGCGGGGAGAACCCCGTCAAGGAGAGGTCAGGCGGTGACCCCTCTACTTCGGATGCGAACGTTCCGCCGCCGCTCCGCCGCCGTCTGAAGGCGCACAAGGCGAGCAGCCAGCGGACCCTCCGGTGCCGCCGACCGAAGACGAGGCCATGGCGAGGCTACTCCTCCAAGTCGGCTCGCCAACGCGCCGTCGTCTGGAGAAGGCGACTTCGGCACCCTGCCCCCTAGAAGCCGGCACCGCCAGCTCGGCGGCCCCAGACGCCGAAGCGACAAGCACCGCACCTATTGGGTGGGTGCGAGGAGCCGGCACAGGGCCGCTGAACCGGGCGCTCCTGGACGTCTAGGCGAAGCTCTATGCTTAGGGCGACGCTCTCCAGAGTTGCACCAGGGCGTTCCTAGCGTCGCGGGCAGCCGTCCGGGTATGTTTTTTCCTTTGGTCCTTGTTTTCTTGTTCCTCTCTGTGGGGGCGCGCCAGCGCACCCACTGGGTGTAGTCCCCGAGTTTCAGGCCGGCACTGAGCAGGCGGCCCGGAACTCCAATTGATGAACTTCTGGGTACTAACTTTGTCTGAAATGCTTGTCGTAGTATTACCACAACCTCCACGTCACTGCCTTCAACCGTAACGTTGAAGAGCTGGGCAAGCGGACCACCGACTTGGCGGAGAGCCGGAGTAAGTCCTTTTTTCTTCTCTGCGGGCGCGCGCTAGCGCACCCGCGGGCTATAGTCCCCGAGATTTGGGTCGACTGTTGAGCAGTCGGGCCGGATCTCCCCGGCGACCTACTTTATTGATGACTGTTATCTTTCTTCCTTTTCTTCAGGAGCCAACGCTGCTCTTCAACAGCAGCTGAGCGAAGCCAACTCCGCCCTGCGCGCCAAAGGGAAGGAGTGCAGCAGGCTCACCACAGAGCGCGATCTACTGGCCACTCAGTTGGCAGAGCAGAAGGAGCTGCTTGTGAAGTCACAGAGGGAGGCGGAGGAGACGGAAACCGCCCTCTTGGCCGAGTTCGCGAGTGAGTGCTCCTCCTGGTCTGACAAGGAGGCGCTGCTGTCCTCCGGCTTCCACGAGATAGAAGACATCATTGATGGTGAGTCTCTTTGTTTTCTTTCTTCGAGATGCCGATTTAAATCGTGCCGACTCCTGGTTTTTGACTAGCTTCCTCATTTCTTCGCGTCTTTGCAGACTTCTTCCCTGGGCAGTCACAGGCCGCCATCCAAGCCATTGAGGCCGACCGTGAAAGTCGGAGGGCGGAGGGCACAGAGATCACCGCCGATGCCCCCAGAACTCTTGATGATCACATCCTGAGCATCGAGGCTCGCCTCCGGCCGGCTCACCGAATGCTGTGCCGGCTTCAGCGCGTCGGTGCCCAGGCGAATGCCGCCCTTTGGCCAGATATGCAGGCTCCGGGCACCCACAGCCTGACAGCCAACTGGCTAGAGGTCGCGGCTGGTCGCCTTGAGGCCTGGAAGGGCTCTTCGGCCCGGGCTGGAGCGCGCCGGGCCTCGGAGTTTGTCAAGGCGTGGTACCCGGGGCTGGATCTAGACCGGTTGGCCACGCTTCGGTCGGAGGCCCAGCCGGAGCTGGCGGCTGTGAAAGATGCCCTCGTCAAACGTGCTACGGCGATCGCCGAGTACACCTACACCAGCATCTTCGTCCCCGAGTGGTCTGAAGACGGCGAGGAGGTACCGCCGGAGTGGTT
Source organism: Triticum monococcum (assembly GCA_034509565.1). Lineage (NCBI taxonomy): Eukaryota > Viridiplantae > Streptophyta > Magnoliopsida > Poales > Poaceae > Triticum > Triticum monococcum. Next base: position 84,839,054 of record CM067845.1, on the reverse strand, counting down.
TGGGAGGAACCCAGACTACGGCGAAGACTCGGCGGAGGTGATTGGCTCCAGCGTCGAGGAGGAGGATGAGGCGGAGGATGGAGGCGAGGCGGAGGCACCAGAAGACAGAGTAGACGGCCCGCCTCAGCCTGACCGCGCCTCCAGCAATGATCCGCGTGCGACCGAGTCGACTGCCGCCGGAGGTGATCAAGTAGAGACTAGCTAGCCGGCTACCCCGACGCCTAACGCTGGCGCCTCCTCCGACCCTCCGAATCCGTCTGCTGCCTCCTAAGCTGCCGCTGTATCTTTTATTTTATCTGCTTCAGTAGTCTTTGAAGAACTTGTTAATTCGCACAATTCCACCCGCGGGGTGTATTTTGAACCTCAACTCGAACATTTGGCCAAGGGCCTATGTTATGTAAATATATATATATCTATCTTTTCTTGCTCATTGTTCTTTTGGCTTTTTTCCTTTGCCGCTTTCTCTTAGTTGCCTGCCTTGCCAATCGGACAACCGCTCTGCAGACTGTTGCTGGATCAAGTGCTAGGCTACTTTGGGAAAGCAAGTACTTAGCCGATTTCAAGATTTTTTTTGAGCAAGTTGGATAGGAAGCGGCAGTTCGACTATCCGAGAGTCGGTTTGCGAGAAAGGTTGGAAGCCATCTTGATCTATGTTTTATGCTTTGAGTCCTTAGCCATTTTTCATGTGAATGCCCATTCTACCTTACTGCTACCCACCATACAGTCGCTCTGCGAGCTGCGGCTTCTGACAGGAGACGGTTTGGGCGTTTATACACTACTTGTCCGACTGTAGGAAGCATTTCATAGTGCAAGGCGGCATGTCCCCAGGCCGATTTGTCAAGCCCGGTGCGAAACGACATATAAAGGAGTAACATACTTGCAGTCATAATTTTTATCATACAGACAAAAGAGGGCAGTCCCCGAGCTCGCCTCGGGGGGCCCGAAGTCTTGGTTCATTAATACAAAAGGTAGCATGGTACATACTGCATCAGCTGTAAAACCTTCGGAGGAGATTTGCATTCCATGGCCGCTCTGTCTCCTTGCCGGAGTCGTCCCTCTTGCGTGCTCGGGGCTTCTGAGCGTCGATCAGGTAGTAGAAATCGTTGCCTAGTACTTTGCTGATGATGAAAGGGCCTTCCCAAGGCGCCGACAGCTTGTGCTGGCCAGCTGTTCGCTGGATCAGCCGGAGCACAAGGTCGCCTTCTTGGAAAGATCTTGGCCTGACCTTCCTATTGTGGTACCGACGCAGGCTCTGCTGGTAGATGCTGGACCGGCTGAGTGCCAATAGCCGGCCCTCTTCCAGCAGATCGACGCCGTCTTTTCGTGCTTCTTCTGCTTCCTCCTCGGTGTACATGGTGACTCGTGGGGAGTCGAACTCTATGTCCGTTGGGATGACGGCTTTGGCACCATGGACGAGGAAGAAGGGAGTGAAGCCGGTTGACTTGTTTGGAGTCATGCGCAGACTCCAGAGGACGGGTGGCAGCTCGTCGAGCCAACAGCCAGCCGAGCGCTCCAGAGGCTCGATCAACCGAGGCTTGATGCCGTACAGGATGAGGCCGTTTGCTCGCTCCACTTGGCCATTTGACTGCGGGTGGGCGACGGACGCTAGGTCTAGTCGGATGCCCTGTGTTGCGCAGAAACGGGCCAAGGCGCCTTTGGCAAAATTTGTGCCGTTGTCGGTGATGATGCTATGTGGTATGCCGTACCGAATTGTCACTACTAGGGAAAAGCCTAGCAGCAGCGCGGGTTTTGGGCCTATTAGCAGCGCGGGAGCTGGCGCTACTAATAAGGCGCTACAGCTAACATATAGCAGCAGCGCGGGTGCCACCCGCGCTACTACTACGTCCGTTAGTAGTAGCGTGGGTAAAAACCCGCGTTACTACTAACCCGAGGAATTTTTTTTTCAATTTTTTGCGCGAATTTTCAAATTTCTGAATTATTTTAACCTCTAATCTCTAATCACCCTCATCACTGCTCAATATAATCTCTAGTCACCCCTCATCATTCCAAATCATCTAACTTCCCGGACGGTCACCCATCCTCTCACTACTCCAGCCTGAGCACGCTTAACTTCCGTGTTCTAGTCTCCCTCGATTCCAAGTCTGCACTTGTTGTTTTCCTGACAATAGTAAGATTTCAATCCTATTAACCCTCGGGAGTTTAGCTTGAGCATGAAGTCACACATTTCGCTGTTTGAGTTTAAAACTATTGTTCTAAAAAACAATAATTATTTAGTAACACTAATATTTCTTGAATAAGGAGTTTGACCAAATATTGACCGAACTTTGACCACAGTTTGACCAGATTTGACCAAAATTCCAAAAAACTGAAATAATTATTTAGTAACACTAATATTCTTGAATAATTATTTAGTAACACTAATACTTCTTGAATAATTATTTAGTAACACTAATACTTCTTGAATAAGTAGTTTGACCATAGTTTGACCAGATTTGACCAAAATTTAAAAAACTGAAATTTGAGCATAACTTTTTTTCCTTTTAGAATTTGAGGATTCTAAAAAAATTTCAAACAGGCCGTAGGTGGTCTCCATCGTATGTGGATTTTCGTGCTGAATATTTTGATATATTATACGTTTTTTCTGACATCGTATGCAAAAGTTATAGCCGTTTTACATTTTCCCTACACTTTTTGCAAAACATGTCCAAATTTAAGTTTTTAAATTTTCCTAACTAGTAGATGTAGTAACATAACTACATCTCAAAAGATTTTAATTTTTGAAACATTTTGATATATTATACGTTTTTTTCTAACATCGTATGCAAAAGTTATAGCCGTTTTACATTTTCCCTACACTTTTTGCAAAACATGTCCAAATTTAAGTTTTTAAATTTTCCTAACTAGTAGATGTAGTAACATAAATACATCTCGAAGGATTTTAATTTTTGAAGTTTTTATCATTTTCTTTTGCTTTTTACAAAACCGAAAAGGCGATCCACCGGGGGGTTGGGGTAGAGTTTCAAAATGGGACCTTTAGTAGTAGCGAGGGATTTTACCCCTCGCTAATACTATGGCATGTCCCGGAGGGGCACGGTTGAGACCTCTTAGTAGTAGCGAGGGGTAAAAACTTAGTAGTAGCGTGGGTTTATAACCCTCACTACTACTATGGCATGGCCCAAGGGCACGGTAGAGACCGCTTAGTAGTAGCGAGGGGTAAAAAACAGCGCCACTGCTATAAACTTAGTAGTAGCGAGGGTTAAAAACCCGCGCTACTGCTACTTAGCAGCAGCGCCTGATTTTAAAGCACGCTGCTGGTAAGATTCTTTGTATAGGCTTTTCCCTAGTAGTGTGTGATATCGGTGATGAAAGTCACGGCAGTCGGACCGTTCAGTTTCTTAATTGGCGTCGCTTGTATCCACTTGGTGAACTTGTCCACTGCGACAAGTAGGTGAGTTAAACCACCTCGTGCTGTCTTGAATGGTCCCACCATGTCTAGACCCCAAACTGCGAAAGGCCAGGCAATGGGGATGGTCTTGAGCACAGAAGCCGGCTGGTGCGGCTTGGAGCTGAACTTTTGGCATCCTTTGCATTTTTGGACCAACTCCTTGGCCTCTTCCAAGGTAGTCGGCCAGAAGAAACCGTGCCAAAAGGCTTTGGCGACGAGTGCTCTTGAAGCCGCATTGTGGCCGCATTCGCCTTGATGGATGTCTTTGAGAATCACTTGGCCTTGCTCTGGCTCTGTGCAGCGCTGGTAGACACCAGTGATGCTGCGCCTGACCAGCTCTATGTTGACTATGGTATAGGCTGCCGCCCGACGTTGTACTTACCGAGCTGAGGTCTCATCAGTTGGTAGCTCTTTGTTCACCAGGAATTTGAGGATGGGCTGGGCCCATGAGGGTGCTACTATTTCTTCGACTACCAGAACTGCGACTTGGACGAGGGCGGCTGGGCTGGGAGGCGGCGGGTTGGAGTCAACAGCCGCTTGCTGGGTTGATGAAGTCCCCCAGCCGATTGGCGCGGTCCTTGGGCCGAGTTCTGGAATCTTCGAGTCCGCCACCGCAGTCCCCGGGCCGGGTTTCGCAGTCCCTGGGCTAGCCTCGACTGTGGCGGCTCCGGAGTCATCTGTTGAGATCCTCGTGCCGCCAGCCGGGGCTCTGGAGTCGGATCCGACGTCTTCGGGAGGAGCCGGTATGAAGATGGAGTCTGATTCTGGCGAGGGCTTGACGGACGGCTTGAGAAGGCGTTGAAGGGCGACACCAGATGGTATTGCTTGGCGGGTAGAGCCGATTCGTCACTACAAGAAATATGTTAATACGTGACCGTACTGATCCATCACAAATGAGTGAAAATCTGTCATCGGTGCCCATGCATGACGGACTTGAAGTCCGTCATGTATATCGCGTCATAATTTGACATTGTGCCTTCCTTGACGGTTCTTGACCGTCATGGATCTATCCCAAGCCCGCCCAGGCCCAAACCATTATGACGGAACAAGCCGTCATAGCCTGACGCCACGTTGGATTTTCTATTAGCCAATTGGAATGATGTGGCAGCCTACGTGGATACTGCTTTTCGTCACAGAAATCGTCACGAATGTAGGCAGAATTTAAATATGGTCCAGCCAATTTCTTTCAGACCAATTTTGACACAGTATATTTTTTAGCCAATTTTGGCCTAAAGAGAAAGTAATTTGAAACAGTTCACACAATATGCAACAAACTGTATGTATATATTTTTCTCAAAAAAATTCTGTGTATATATACAACATAGCAGTTTACAAATCCTTCATGTAATGATAATTTGCAACAGAGATTCACTAAATATATCACACAACAAGGTTAAAAAGCACTACAATCCAGTTTACATCAACAAATCAACAAAACATATAAACTTTCGAGGATGTTGTTCAGGTGCTTCATCGACTCTCCTGATGGCAAGTATCACATCATGTCATGGCATGGATTATGTTGGGTAGCACTATGTAGCCCACTACCCATTCATACCTAGCATATTTAAAAGAACATTAGATATTTGCAGATTAATAGATAGTAGAGACAAGAGTATTACAACAAGTAAAAAAATGTATTACATGTTCTCTTGGCCAGTATTGAGAGTATTGTTACTTATAACAGGAAAAATAATGAAATTAAACAAACCAGTATATTTGTATAGAAGGTGACAAGAACTACAAATATAATTTATTACATGGCTTACAAATTACATCATGGTTATAAGGTACAGTCTAAATCATAAAACATGAACACCAACAGCAAGTGTTATTATGAACTGTCTCACCTTGCAACACCCAAATGCTCTCATCCACCCACTTGACCAGCATAGTATTGTTATTTATAACAGGAAACAATAATGAAACGAACCAGTATACATGTATACAAGACAACAATAGGAACAAGAAATCAGAGGGAGAGTCAAGCCATAGTGGAATCAAGGACATAAGAGAGAAGATAAATTTGACTGTTTTTATGTAAAATAAAGGTTCGGAAATGTGCAGAGATATTCAGTGTTGGACGTTGCGAAGACCATACTTATTTTTTGTATACATTTACGAAATGAATATTCTAATCTTGTTAGCTAGTTGTCAAGCAAATTGTTTATCGAAACGTTTACTGCAAATTTACATAACACAACACTTTCTTTAAGACATCGGATAGTTCATATAAAGAATATGAACCATGAGTTAGAGACAATATCTTCTAAATATTAAGTTATGAATTGTCAGTCAAACAATGTAAACTGGATGTACGAAATTAACCAGATAAAGAGTATTAAAACATTAAGCTGATATATGCTTGTGACAAAAAGGACCTTAAAAGTGCAGAAGCCTTTCTAGTGTGAACTATATAACTGTATAAATGGACAAGACAATTCTTTATAAGACATAACAGAAATTACATTCAGAAACGGAAATATATACTTTGATGCTCTAAGTTTATTAGTTCTATGGTAATTGTTGAATTGCAAAACAGGAGTACACGAACATAGAGGAAAAAGAGCAGAAATTTACAGGAATGAGCGCAAGATTTAAAGCTTTCACATGCTCAGCTCCATTCCCATGAATAATAGAAAAGGTTTGTAGACAAATGCACTTCTATATATCCCGCAAAAAAATAAAAATGCACTTCTATAGGACATGCAGAAAAATTGATAATATTCCAAAAGACATGAAAATAACTAACTGAATATACACTTCTTCATATATAAGGGAAATTGAATGTCATGGTAACACAGGCTAAACCTCAGGAGATGCTAGCATGTTATTGTACTGTAAACCTCAGGAGATGCTAGGGTGTTAATCTCAATCCACAATTGTAGTGGATGATTGTAGGTGTCTCATCTGGAGAACTACGTTCCAGCAGAGTAGCAATCATTTAGAAAGAAAAGAAAAAACAGAGCAAGAAGGGTCAACCTTATTGTTCTTTGCGGAATCATGGTGGTCGGGGCGGAGGACCTGGCCATCGAGCTCGTCCAGCTCGTCGGGCTGGAGCGTGTGGTCCCGGAGTTCCACTTCCATTGAACTGAGGAGGCGGAGAGGTCCTGCTGATCTGAATCGAAGCAAGAAACTTTGATTGGGGCTGGGATAGAAAATGAAGTAATGAAGGAGAGAGGAGACAGTGGGGGGAAGAAGGGAGGGACCTTTTGCGGGTCGTTGACGTCGCCGGAGGGGTTGAGATCAGGCCTCCCGCAGGTCACGGTCCTCGTCCTCTCTTCATCCGGCGCTTGCTACTCCAAATCTTCAGATGGCGAGGCAGTTGCGCCGCTTGGGAGGAGGGAGGCGCTACACCAAATCTTTAGATGGCGAGGCAGCTGCGCCGCTTGGGAGGAGGGAGGCCCCTGTCGTAGATCCATGGCCCAGGCCGTGAGCAGCAGAGGCGCGCCATAGCGGGGCTAGGGTTGGTCGCGGCTTCCATCGGGCAGGTGCAACCACGATAGCCATGGATCTTGGGCGGAGAGGTGGGGAGGTGGAGGCGGATGACGGGGCCGAGGAGAGGCGAGGTGTGCTGGCGGCGGATGGAGAAAGAGATTGGGGATGAGAGTGTGTTAGGGTTAGAATTTATATGGGGGAAATGTTTTGGGCTTTAGGCGGGCTTTAGTGGGCTTGTGGGTCTGTACTGGGTGGTTCATGACGAATTCCTAGATTGTCACCGGAAATCCGTCATGGATTAACAGGTTTCTTGTAGTGCGTGCCAATGCATCTGCTTGGTCATTGTCATTCCTTGATATATGACGGAACTCGCATCCTTCGAAATACTCGCTGAGTTGCTGCACGAGGAAACGGTAGCTCGCTATGTTTGCATCTTTCGCGTCCCAGTCGCCGGATGATTGCTGGACCACTAAGTTCGAGTCACCATAACACAAGATCCGGTGGATGCCAAGCTCTTTGGCAAGCCGGAGCCCGTGAATGAGCGCCTCGTACTCGGCGACGTTATTGGAGGCGGCAAAGTGGATTTGCAGCGCATACTTGAGCTTGTCGCCTTTGGGAGAGGTGAGGACGACGCTGGCTCCCAAGCCAGTGCGCATCTTGGAGCCGTCCAAATGCATCCACCAATGGGTGGAATCAGGTGCTGGAGGCAGGTACTGGGTCTCGGCCCAGTCGACAAGGAAGTCGGCCAGTGCTTATGATTTGATAGCGGTGTGGGGCTGGTAGTAGATGGTGTAAGGAGCCAGCTCTATGCCCACTTGGCCACTCGACCAGAAGCATCTCGGCTACCGATGATCTCGGTAAGTGGGGCCGTGCAAACCACCGTGATTGGATGCTCTTGAAAGTAAGGCTTCAATTTCTTGGCAGCAAAGTGTACGCCATAGCACATCTTCTGGTAGTGGGGGTAGTTCTGCTTGGAGGTCGATAGTACCTCGCTCAGGTAATATAATGGTCTTTGGACAAGCAGCGCCTTGCCTTCCTCCTTGTGCTCCACTACAATGACTATGCTGACTACCCGGCTAGTGGCGGTGATGTACAGGAGCATAGGTTCCTTGGGAGTCGGAGCCGCCAGGACAGGCGGAGTAGTCAACATCTTCTTCAACTGGTGAAAAGCTTCGTCCGCCTTATCGTTCCACTCGAAAAAAGTGGTCTTCTTCATGAGTTGGTATAAGGGGAGAGCTTTCTCGCCCAGCCGACTGATGAATCCGCTGATGGACGCTAAGCAGTCGGTGAACTTCTGCACATCCAGCAGTCGGCTGGGTACCTCAATTCTCTCGATGGCCTTGATTTTTACTGGGTTGCATTCTATGCCGCGTTCAGAGACCAGGAAACCTAGCAGCTGGTCGGCTAGTACTCCGAAGACACGCTTCTCGGGGTTGAGCTTGATCTGGAACCGGCGCAGGTTCTCAAAGGTCTCCTTGAGGTCTTCCAGCAGTGTTCCATGCTTTTCCATTTTCACCACTACGTCGTCCATGTAGACGTGGGCATTCCTGACGAGCTTCTTGAGGAGACACTTCTGCATGCAACGCTGAAAGGTGGCGCCGGCATTCCTCAAGCCGAACGTCATGGTGAGGTAGCAGAATGCTCCAAACGGCATGATGAAGGCGGTCTTCAATCTGTCAGCCGGGTTCAGCTTGATCTGGTGATATCCTGAGTATGCATCCAAGAAACTGAACAGCTCGCATCCGGCTGTGGAGTCTATCACCTGATCGATTCTTGGTAGGGAAAATGGGTCCTTGGGGCAGGCCTTGTTGAGGCTCGTGTAGTCAATACACATTCGCCACTGCTTGTTCTTCTTTAGTACCAGGACCGGATTTTCCAGCCACTCCGGAAACACTACAAGAAATATGTCAACTTGTGACCTTATGTTAGTGACCCTGGAAGAATTGGTCATAGATCTATGACCATTTCAGACCAATTGGTCAAAAGTTGTTCGGGGGCTCCAAAACCTAAACTATAACGACCATTTTGGTCAGAAAGGTCGTAATTTCCTTACACGAAATGGTCATAAAGCAGATAGCACTGGTCCGCTGCCTTATTTCTAGCTGATCATGACCAATATAGATGGTCATAACCTTGTAAATTGTGGTGGGTTGCTATGACTAGGCGCCACCTCATCAGTTTTGCCTATGTGTCATGTCCATGTGGCAGTTTTTGCCATAGGTTGTGAAGCAACCTATATTTCTGTCATTCCCAAAATTCCCAAAAAAATCTCATAAATTCTTTGGGTCATATCTTCATCAAATATGTAAAAATCCTTCCTTGCCTAGTTCAAAACTAATTAAACAATATTCATTTTCCTATTCTGTTCACGACAGCAGTTTATGAAGGAAGTGCTATTTATATATTCTTGATTGCCCTCGGAATTTTTGGGCACTCTTTCCTATCCAAATCATTACGCATGACAAAATTCAGCTCCACTTGCCTAGCAAATCTTGCTCGGCAAATTTCCAAAGTTTTTGTCCACCTAGAAGCATTGTGAAGGACGTACCCTTTTTATATATCAAAATGACATTAAATTTATATGGTTCCTTCATATGCCCAAATTATCACCCTCCTCCAAATTGCAGCTCAGTCAAATCATCTATGTGAGCCCAGGTTCAATTTATATTTTATGGCCAAATTGGCACGTTGCAAAGCAAGTGTTATCTACACCCCTCCTATTACCCTCAAACTTTTCGGGCACTCTTCCATACCCAAATCATTGCCACATGATAATATTCAGCTCAATTTTCCTAGTAAATCTTTCTCAGGAAATTTCCAAAGTTTCTACCTCGAGAGAAGCTTTGTGAAGTAAGTACTATCTAGGCTTACCCAAATGATCTGAAAATCTACCAAGGCATAACCATACCTATGTAACTTACCTACACCAAATTTCAGCTCATTTCATTCATCCAATTTCTCTCACTAGTTTTCCCAAGTTTCTGTCCATAGAAGAGCATTGTGAAGGAAGTACCACTTTGGCATGTCCAAATGGTATCAATTTTCTACGGTGCTTTCCAATGCCCAAATAACCATCCTTCACCAAATTTTAGCTCAATCCATTCATTATTTTGAGCCCAGCTTCAACATTCATATTTCTGTCCAGTGTGGTACTTTGCAAAGCAAGTACCACCTAGGATCCTCCTTTTGATCTGAAAATTTGCGAATACATTCTTCTTAGTAGATGATCATCCTCAGCAAAAACTCACGCCCATTGGCCATGTGCATTTCTTGTACTGCCAATCAAACACTTGGGTGCTAATTCATCTTTGAGCATAGGTCGGTCTCCTCGTGAGATTCTCCTGTTGTAATTTTCTTCCAAACCTCGACGTATCGCCACCAAACCATGTATTTATGATTAAATAGATACTTATGTAACTAGAAATGATTTTTGGAAAAAATAAAGAGCAAACAATAAGGTAGATGCAGTTCAAAATTGACCCGCTTCCTACTGAATCGGCAGAAATTTGTCTTTTTCACGAGTGATGGATCAAAACTTTTGACACCAAACCATTTTGTCAATTATTCATGAAATATGGCCTAATATTTTATAAAAACGATTTTGTCCAATTTTGCAACAAATATATGCTAGGTCCTTCACTAAAAGAACTCAATTCGGGCACTCGGAAAATGGAAAATGAATTTTCCGTGCAAAGAAAATAAAAAGTCCCTTAGGCAACATTGTTTGCCATTCCAATATGCAGCCTTGTGCATAAGATGAGATCATTTGAACAAACTATGCCATGAATGTGGCCATAAGATTGATCATTTGGCTTGAAAGCCATGAATCTTCACGCATGATAGCTCATTTGTGAGAACACTTTTTTAAAATAATTGCCGTATTACAAGTTTATAATTTTCCTGAAAACTTGGTCACATATAATGACACAATGCGAAGGTTTTCCAAATTTTTGATTTTATTTGAATTTTTTATGCCCGTTTCAAAATGCGGTCAAAACGGCGGGTTTGACCGTTCCTAGCTAGTGGTTGAATCTTGGAAAATTTTTGATGTTTCCCTGATTAAATAGATACTTATGTATCTAGAAATGATTTTTTGAAAAAATAAAGAGCAAACTATGAGGCAGCTGCAGTTCAAATTTGACCCGCTTCCCGCTGAATCGGCGGGAATTTGTCTTATTCACCAGAGGTGGATCAAGGCATTTAACACCCAACCATTTGGTCAATTGTGAATCAGATATGGCCTAGTATTTTATAAAATTGATTTGGTCCAATTTTGCAACAAATATATTGTAGGTCCTTCACAAAAAGAACTCAATTCGGGCACCTGAAAAATGGACAATGAATTTTCCATGTAAAGAAAATAAAAAGTCCCTTAGGCAATATTGTTTGCCATTCCAATATGCACCCTTCTGCACAATATGTTATCATTTGAACAAACTATGCCATGAGTGTGGCCATAAGATTGATCATTTGGCTTGAAAGCCATGAATCTTCATGCATGATAGCTCATTTCCGAGAACACTTTTTTAAAATAATTGCCGTATTTCAAGTTTGTTATTTTTCCTGGGAACTTGGCCACATATGATGACACAATGCGAAGGTTTCCCAATTTTTTGATTTTTTTTGAATTTTTTATGCCCGATTCAAAATGCGATCAAAACGGCGGGAATGACTGTTCCTAGCTAGTGGTTGAATCTTGAATTTTTTTGTGTTTCTCTGATTAAATAGGTACTTATGTACCTAGAAATGATTTTTGGGAAAAATAAAGAGCAAACTATGAGGCAGCTGCAGTTCAAATTTGACCCGCTTCCAGCCGAATCGGTGGAAATTTGTCTTTTTCACCAGAGGTGGATCAACACTTGTGACACCCAACCATTTGGTCAATTGTGCATAAAATATGGCCTAGTATTTTACGAAAATGATTTGGTCCAAATTTGCAACAATTATTTGGTAGGTTATTCACACAAAAAACTCATTTTGGGCAGTCGAAAAATGGAAAATGATTTTTTCGTCCAAAGAAAACGAAAACTTCCTTAGGCAACATTGTCTTCCATTCCAATATGCACCCTTGTGCACAATACGAAATCATTTGAACAAATTTTCGTTCAAATTTTCCACGCTTCCTACTGAATGGACGAAATTTGTATTTTTATAAGAGGTGGATCAAAAGCCTTTGACATGTAACTCTTTGGTCAATTTTACATAAAATGTGGTCTAATATTTTTGAAAAATGGAGTTGTGCTATTTTGGAACAAATATTTGGTAGCTTCTTGACAAAAAATTCTTTTTATGCACTCGAAAATTGGAAAATCATCTTTTTGTGCAAAGAAAATAAAAGCCGTCGAACTATGGCATCGTTTGCCATTCTAAGATGCACACTTATGAAAAAAACGAGATCATTTTGACAAACTATGTCGTTGTTATGTTTATTTTTTTTTAAGTTTTGGGTCCAAAATTTTGAGATTCAAGTGCGAGATAGCCGGCCAATGAGACGCGAGGGACAACTTTCACGCGGATCACTAACTAGGACACAATCTGAGCCATCCATCAGGCATCCATCCAACGGTGGAGCTTCTCCCGAGAGTCAAAAACCCTAACCCACCCACCCACCCTTCCCTCGATCCCCCAGATCCCCACCCGCCGCCACCCCCACTCACTCACTCACTCCCCCTCCCCTCGGTCCCCCAGATCCGTCCTCTCCTCTCCTGCAACCCCAAACCCGGCCCTGCCGCCGATCTCCACTCCCGCAAACCCATCCCCATCCCCGCGGGCGACCTCCTCCCCCACTCCTCGACTGCCCTGGCGACATCCTCTACTTCATACCCGCCGGCGACCTCTCACCTCTCACCTCCGCCTTCCACTCCACCCTCAACTTCTCTCCACGCCGAAACCCAAGATCGATGCCATGGCCACCTCTCTCTAGCGTCCCCTCTCTCTCTCCCTGTGGCAGCATTCACCACTTCAACACCGTCGGCGACCACAACCATGGCCTCAACCTCCCCTTCCCTCCCTAGTTGGAGATCCACTAAATTCCTCTCGCTCCCCCGATTCCTCTCCAATCCCGCCGCTAGCCGACTACCACCCCCACCGGCGACCTCCCTTCCTCCCGAGATGTACGGATGTGGCGAGACGGATCGCCGGATCCCCGCCGCGCTGGACCGGTGAGATCCAGCTCCTTGCCGATCCCATGGCCTCCGTGGTGGCGCGAGTCCTCCTCCTCATTCTTGCTGTCGCCTCCTCCCTTGCGGGGCGCACGGACGCCCTTCGGTCGCTGGGCGTCGGCGACGAGGCGGGGGCCGGGGCCGCCGCACATGGGGAGGACGCCATGGACCTCAACCCCACCAGCTTGGGCGCCTTCCTCACGGCCTCGCGGGAGCAGTTCGCCATCGTTGAGTTCTTCGCCCACTGGTCAGTCGCTCCCTGGCTTGATTCGCGTCCTTTTTTTATTCCATATGCGGATTGCTTCGATTCGATTTCATCTGAGATCAATCCTTTGCACGTACGCGCTTGATCCAGGTTGCTCCATGAGACGACCGTGTTCTTCAGCATGGACCACCTGCAGCGCCTCGCGAGGCAGGGCCAGTGGGACGACGCCATCAAGTACGTCGTCCGCTTCGTGCCCAAGGTCGATGCGATGCTCGGCGAGGAGGGGAGGCTCCTCTTCAGCTTCATCAATCTGCACAAAACCATCCACTCCATCGCAACACCCCCTCCGGCGCCGTCAGGCGCACCCGCTTGCTCTCGGCCTTGCACCGCAACGAGAAGCTCAGGTGACTTGTATTTTTTTCCAACCGTGTTCCATTATTCTGAGGGGTTCTGCATGCAAGTACGTCTGTACTTGTGAGCGTGTAGCATAGATAAAACTTCAGGTTTTGAACATCTCTTCCTCTGATACAGGGCCGCCATCGACTGGCAACTCGTGAGGAACAGGGCTGCGGAGATCGCCAAGGATTTGATCGCCAAGACCCCCGAGTTCAATGACCTGCTGTGGTTGCCCAACTGCCGGGATAAGCCACACAACATTCTCCCTATCCGATCCTGCAGCAGGTATATATGCTCCTTCCTACTAGTAGTACTTAAATCCGAATCCCAGCGAGTATGCGATTGGTTTTCAGTTTTGCTGGACACATATGTGGATTCGGAACTGACTGGAACATGATGATTCTGTTAGCCCACTGAAGAATTACCCAACACCTCAATACTCTGCCACACTATGTTGAGTTTTTTTTAATCATGTGCGAGTCAATTGATACTACAGTAGTCTATTTAGTCCTAGTTCTTTGCAGGACCTTGTTTTGTTAGACTCAGCATAGAAGGATGCTATTCTTGCAGTGTCTATTCTGTCGAAAAATTGAAAACACTTTTCTTAATGCAATCTTTATATTTGACCATGAAAACACTTTGCTTGCTGTCAAAGATGGTGTGTATTGTACACACCCCTCTGTGATTTATGCACTTCACATGCATTTTCCCCATCACCCACAAACCGTAACATGCTAGTTGTATGTGCTACTGCAATTCTTGCACTTGATTTCAAATCGTTCTCTGCTCTGTGTGTGCACGTGTGTTAATGATGGATTGGCTGGTCAGATGATGCTACAACAACATATTCCTGAGATTCTCTTTGAGGAATACAAAATCAAGGTCTTAAAGACTGATGGCCAGCCTGTCTAATGTTTGTTTTCTTCTATACACTTGCTCCTTCCAGTAGGCATTGCAAGTGATATGTTTAAGTGTAGTCCTCTAGTCACATTTTTTAACCAGTACGATATGATTGTAGCATACTTCTAGTTTTAGTCATTTAACATCTTAATTTAGCTAGAATGATGAAGTAGTTGCACCTGGAAGATGGTCTGAGCAAATGATGATTCATATGATTAGTCTAGCGTTGCTATGTTTGATCTGGTGGTGCCAAAAAAACTCATGCTTATGCTGAGCTTACTTTTAATATCATTTTATTCTGTGTGATGAGCTTAGTTTTGTACTGTAGCCACCTTCTTGTTTACTTTGTTGAATCCTGTCTTCTGTACTAATCCTGAGCTTCTAGCATTTGGCTTCTGTGTGCTAATTAAACCTAATAAGTATGTATACTTCTTTGAGATACAAATTCCACATTTGCATGTTTATGTGCTAATTAAACCTGATAAGTATGTATACTTCTTTGAGATACAAATTCCACATTGCATGTTTATGAGGTTCAATTTCTACAGATGTTGCCAAATGAATGTGTCAACATGTCTCTCCTTAGGGGTTGTTTTAAACCGCAAATGATCTACTGTATCAATTTTTTGCTATTCAAAGATTGAAATCCTGGTTCATTTTCAAAGATCGAAATGTTGTTGACCCTGTTCTTCTATGCTTAAATGGTAAAAATGTCGCATTTTGCTTGTTCTAACCATTTTTCTTGATAACTTGCAGATGCTGGCCTTCATTCATGTTTTGTCGTGAGGTCCAGGATGAACAAGTTGGGAGAAGCATTGGAGCTAGTTATACTATGATAGTTGTGTTACCTGATGTGAACATTTTTTTATTATAAACTTGATGTGAAGCATATTTTTCTGTAATAATGTGTTACCAGGATGAACCATCCTTGCTGTGTTACCAGGATGAACAAGTTTGATTGTAATATTGTGCCAAGTTTGGCTCTTTCTGATTGTATTCGTGATGTGTACCATATTTTTCCTGATTAGTTGTGCTATGTTTGAAGCATTTTGTTTTCTCTCTGTTCGGATTTAAATATTGTTATTTATTTACTGGAAAATTGAGATCTGAAGAATATAACAATGACAACTGGGACCCACTTGTTAGAACCTGACAACTGGGTCCCATCTCACTAGTGGGCTCATCTTTTGGAAAAAATAAAATTAAAAAAGGCCATGGCCTAGAAAATAAAAAGGCCGAATTCTTGGGCCAGGCCCATGTAGCTAATAAAAGCACATGAAAAAAATATAGAAAGGCCGAATTGTTGGGCTAGGCACATGTAAAACGCTGAATTGGACTGGGCTGATTCTTGTGCCACATCAGATTGCCACATCGGATGCCTACGTGGCCTGGGGAGGTTGCTAGTGACCAAAACGCCACAGTAGACGTATTTTGGTCGTAAACGTCTTCGACCATTCCAGAAGAAAGGTCGCTATAGTCAGTTTATGACGGCCAGCTTTTGACCTTATGTTTTTGGTCACAAAAAGGTCACAAATTGAAATTTGTGACCATTCAATGACCAATAGTGGTGGTCACAAGTTGACATATTTCTTGTAGTGAAAGAAAACTTCCATAATGAAGCCGGCTGCTAGGAGTCGGGCTATCTCTTCTCCGACAACTCTTCTCTTCTGTTCTAATAAGCGGCGCAGGGGCTGCCTGACCGGCTTTGCATCAGATCGGACATGTAACTTGTGCTCGGCGAAATCCGTCGGTACACCTGGCATGTCTTTGGGGGACCATGCGAAGATGTCCCGATTCTCACGGAGGAAATCGATGAGCTCGCCTACCTATTTGCTGTCGAGGTTTGCACCTACGACGGTGTACCTCTCTGGGTGCTCCAGATCCAAGGGTATCTTCTTTCTCTCTTTAGCCGGCTTGAACGAACCCTCGGCCTCCGGCTCTTTTGGGCTGGGCGATACCTCAGGCTGCTTGCCGGCCATCATCACAACTCGCTCAAGGAGCCACTTCTCAGCCGCGATTACCAGGGACTCGGCCAGCCAACTGCTCTCAGCTGTGCAAGCTGATGACATCTGATAGTCGCCTGCCACAGTCAGAATTCCCCTGGAACTGGGCATCTTCATCTTGATGTAAGCATAGTGGGGGACCGCCATGAACTTGGCCAAGGCAGGTCGGCCAAGTAGCGCACGGTATGGGCTCTCAAGGTCCACCACCTCAAACCAAACAGACTCTCTTCGGAAGTGATCTTTGTCCCCAAAGAGGACGTCCATCAGGATCTTGCTGATCGGCGAGCAGGAAAGCCCAGGTACAATGCCGTGGAACACTGTTCGGCTGCTCTGAAGCTGTATTTGCTTGATTACTAACTTCTCCATGGTATCCTTGTACAGGAGATTGATGTTGCTGCCCCCGTCTATCAGAACTCGCGAGAAACGCGCGGCCCTTTTGTTCGTAGCAAAGGTGGCATACAGGACCAAGGCGTAGGAGCCCGGACTCGGCATCACTTCTGGGTGGTCAGCCCTGCTCCAGCTGATGGGCTTCTCAGACCAGTGCATGAACTCTGGCGTCTCTGAGGCTACTGCGTTCACCTCTTGTCGCTGTAGCCGCCTGCTGTGTCGATCATCAGCCGCCTGCTGTGTCGATCACCAGCCTCCTCCGTGTTCTTCAGGGTATTCGTCTTGTACTGCGCCGATTGGCCTGACTGCCGGCTGCTCGAGCGGAGGCGGCTGCCCAGCAGGCGGGGGTGGCAGGAGACCGTCTCCCTTGCCGATCCTAGTGAGCCAGTGGCACTTCCGGGTGGTGTGATTCGACGGCTTTGCGCCATTGTGGAACTTGCAAGGTCCATCCAAGGTCTTCTCATAGGAGAAGGCCGGCAACCAGTTAGGCTTGCCGCCTTTCTGTCGCTTGGTTGGAGGCTGCTCTTCTGGCTGCTGGGCTTCAACGGTCGTGACCTGCCGGCTGCTGGAAGCCGGCTACGGGGCCTTGCGCATGTTGTCGCCCTGCTATTGTCGCCGGCCGGCGTCTGCCGCCGGAGTTCTTGGAGCTTGAGGAGCCACTTCGACAGTTGTGCTGATTTGAATTTCCGCCTTCATGGAGGAGTCGGCCATGGCGTACTTGTCCGCTATGATCAGCAGCTCGTCAAGGGTTTCTGGCTCGTCGCAGTGGATCTTGTGCTTGAGGAGGGTGCCTTCTCGGCATCCGACTGTGAAGTACTCGATGGCCTGCACCTCGTGCACGCCCTCGCAGGAGTTCCAGAGCTCAGCCCAACGCGTGAGGTAGTCGCGAGTCAACTCGTCAGGACCTTGCACGCACAAGGAGAGCTGATGAGGCTTGGGAGGACGCTTGTACGTGCTGGTGAATTTGCGGACGAACGCTTCGGTGAAGTCGACCCAGCTGTTGATGCTGCGGGGCTTTAGGCTGTTCAGCCATGTCCGGGCCATGCCCTGGAGCATGAGCGGAACGTACTTTACGGTGACACGCTTGTTGCCGTTTGCTATGCTGACAGCCGTGGAGTAGTCGACTAGCCAGTCTTCTGGCTTCACGGAGCCGGTATACTTGGGTGTGTCTCTTGGGAGCGTGAACCCTCTGGGAAAGGGCTCGTCCCGAATGCGGGGCCCGAAACAAGGCGGACCCAGCTCATCTTCTTCTTCCAGCGCCAGGGACTGATGAAGTCGGTCGATCTGGTGGCGGGCGTCATTCTCTCCAACTCCCTCTCGGCGGCCAAGGCGGTCATCGAGAGTCGGATGGTCAACATGCGGCGGGGAGACTCGCCTCTCCTTACGGGGAGGGGGAGGTGAACAGTCGTCCCGTCGTTCCACTGCTCTCGGGCGGCCATCTCGGTCGCGCTCTATGGTAATGCGAGTCCGACTGTGGCTAACAGCCGGCTCCTTGTCCTTTCTTCCTCGGGCACCGCCAGTCGGTCTCCGAGATGTCGCACCTTGATCTCGGTGCGGGTCGCCGTTTGGCCGCTGCGGCGCCTCCATGCGGCAGCCGGCCTCGTTTTGCGCGGTGGCCGCGTCGAGGAGCCGCTGGATTTGCTCCATCATGAGGCGGCGTTCTTCGCCCTCGAAATTGTCCAGCTCATCCGCCGCTGCCTGGGCGGCTCGGATGTTCTCTGCTGGTGTAGCGTACACGGGGTGGCTAGACCCAAACAGGCTGGCGATGGCTACGCCGTGCTATTGGACCGCGCCAAGGCGGCTTGGCCCTGCCGGGGCTGGCGAGATGCCAACGGCGCGATCCATCTCCCGCTGGTAAGCTTCTGACGAGCGTCTCATGCTGGCCAGCTTCTTCGCGCCTTCAACGAGCTGAAGGCGGCGCGCTTCTAACGTCTCTGCGTCAGCATCTTCCGGAATGGGCGCAGTTAGGTCTTGCAGCGCCGTGCCGAGTGAGTCGGGCACTCCACCGCCAGGGAACTCGTCATGACTGATGACTAGCACCTCAGTGACGGTGCTTCTGTCGCTCTCTGCGTGGGGGAGAGGTTCGTCGTAGACCACCATGTTGGTGGGGAACGCGTCGAGCGACGCGGTGTCGGAGTCGACCAGCATCGGGTCGGTGGAGCCTACGGACTCCAAGTCTACGGCAGGCCCGCCGGAAATGTGGAGTTGATCGAGGAGGCCCGCGAGGAGGTTCTCGGGGCCACCTATGCCTGCGTCGGACGCAGGTTCGTCAGAGAGGCGGGCCTCGCCGACAAGTTCAGCCAAATAGCTGGCTGCGCAGGTGATCTCAACGCCGCGTAGCGCGTTGATGCAAACTTCGTCTGGCGTGCCTGACTGGCTGCGCTCGCCAGGGAGGAAAAGGGCTCCCTTCCAGAACAGATCTCCAGACGGCGGTGCACCAGGCCCCACGGTGGGCGCCAAATGTCGGGGGTTTGGTGCAACATATGCCAACGGATGGCTTATCATGGTGGGGGCGAGTAGAACGTCGCCGGTGCCTGGAAACTGGATGTGGCGAAGACATGCACGCCGGCGAATCTTACCCAGCTTCAGGGCTCTCTGGGGAGATAATACCCCTACTGCTGCTCTGCGGGGTCTCCGCATGATCACTATGGCCAAGTGTTTACACGGTTGCTCCTTGAGCTGTTTCTTAGAGGTAGGAGAAGGCAAGGCTAGCTCTCTCCTTCTATCTGGTATGGTCTAGAGCTACCGGGTTCCAACCCTTTGCATGGGTGCCCTGGGGGTTTATATAGGCCTACCCCCAGGGGTACAATGGTAAATCGTTTTGGCGCGGGCCCAGCCATCAGTTCCTTTGGCCTTTGATTTTCTCCGCCGACTGCTGGGGCCCGCCGATTGGTGGGCCCCGCCGACTGGTCTGGTACAGAGCCGACAGGCCGCGTGCGCCGCGGGCGGGTCTTGCTGGCTGCTGATTACTGTAGTCGTGCTTCTGATGATGCGGGCTTGGTCATGGGCTCGTGGCAACAGTCCTGCCGCCTGGCGGTCGACCACTATTGCCACTCCCCATCACATCTTGATTAATGGTGCATGGGGCCCAGGGGAGGGCTCGGCCGACTCCCCGGGCCGACTCCTGACGGATTCGACTGGCAGTCCTCTCGCCGTCTCCTAGGGTCTCACTGACTGGTGGGACCTGCTGCTTTCGGACCGTTCAGAGAAGCTGTCGTGGGCGGAGGACTCGGTACTGTGGTGCTGATGTCAGGGCCGGCAGGGCAATAGTGCCATGCCGCACGGAGATCTTCCTGAGTACGGCGTGTTGTGGCCATGCCTGCCCTTTATAAGGGGCGGGAGTGGGCTTCACTGTAGCCACGCCCCTGCCCCGTCCCCTTCGATGAGGTCATGGGTTTGTTGGAGTCGCCGGCCGATTCCCCAAAGCCGGCTTCTCTGGAAGTCGTCCCTGGGACTCGGCCGTGAGCGGGCAGTCGGCCGCCCTGCCGTCAATTCCTCAGGAGGCGGCTCTTCGCCCTGGGGTCAAGAGGGGCGCAGCCTGCCCCGATGTCTTGAAAGGTTATGGGACTCGGGTTGGCCTACCTGTGGCCCATTACTCCGACAGTACAGGAATGATAAAGACGAAACCCAGTTCAACACCTTCCTCGACCATTTATCTGTAAGTATGGTTATGTATGGAAACTAGTAATATCATCTTGCTCCGTCCAATACTTTCTAGGTTGCTCATAATGAGACTCCCATAATTTTCAACAAATGAGGTTCAAGTTGGATAGCCAAGATGATGCAACCAGACAAGCTTTCACCCATGTTTTCAAGTCTCCTCTTTGACAGTATCGGTATAACTTGAGGAAAACTCACTTTGAAGACAAGGCTAACGTTGAACTTGCCAAAACATCTCAAGTGGAAAATATATCGGATGAAGACTGGAGAGGCCTCGTTAAACACTGGTCCGATCCGAAGTATCAGGTACATTATATATATGTGATCAGATCACATGTTGAAGTCCTATTTACGCATGTGCCACACAAATCTATCTTCTTGTAGGTGAACTGTTCAAAGAACAAGGCCAACCGTACGAAAGTTAAATTCCAACAGACGACAAGATCTTGTAGCTATATTGCACACTGCGAGGCTCTTGTAATTAGTTGTTGTTTCACTCTTTTCGATGTACCATATTATCAGATCTATATTGACTTGTTCCAAATGTAGAGGAAAGCCCGCAAGGATCAAAAAGTAGTTGAACCAAATGCTGTGGAAATCTTCAAGGACTGTCACACCAGCAAGAAGAAGGGCATGACTACACCAGTCAAAGCAGCTGTTGTAAGTCCTTAATCATCATGCCTTTTAACTACTACTTACTCTGACTTGTGCCTTGAACTGCATAATTTGCAGTCAATGTCTATTACTCTTTTCAATTTTATACACAATTGTCTTAGCATATCATTGCACCTTACAAGGTTTAAAAGAGAGGAGTGATGTTCCTTTGATCTTGACCAGCAATCTAGTTCCATGTTGGACTTGCCCACACAACGTGACAATTGCCTGTTTGTCTGTTCTCAGTTGTTTTGTGATATGAATGATGTCACACCAGTCAAAGCCATTGTTGTAAGTCCTTAATCCTCATGCCTTTTAACTACTGCTTACTCTGACTCGTTCCTTGAACTGCATGGTTTGTAGCCAATGTCTATTACTCTTTTCAATTTTATACACAATTGTCTTAGCTTATCATTGCACCTTACAAGGTTTAAAAGAGAGGAGTGACGTTCCTTTGATCTTGACCTGTAATCTAGTTCCATGATGGACTTGTCCACACAACATTACAATTGTCTGTTTGTCTGTTCTTAGTTCTTTTGTGATATGAATGATGTCATATTATGCTTACCGTATTATAAACTTTGTCTCTTTATCCTTAGCTGTTAATACAATGTGAAGAAATAGACAATACATTAGCCATGGTACATGGTCATATGTTTGGAACCTGGTTTTATTATGTACTTTGCAGTAAAATACAACTAATATTTTACATGGGTTCACCAGAATAAGTTCTGTATATAGACCAAAGCTATTTTGTTCAGTTTTGCTGCCTCCTTAATATCTTCTATTCTGGTACTAATGTAAAAACTAAACTTTCCAGCAAGCTATGGAAAAAATGGTGGAACCGCCACCTTCTGAAGGTGGCGAGGCAACTATAACTACAATATCAGCTCTTGCTGAAGTGGGTCAGTACCTATCCACTAACAGTGCCAACAGCACGTTCCTGCGTAATACTGGGTTGGTTGTTAAGGTAATCTCATCCAAACTGCCTCATGATAAATATATGCAAGCTCAAAACAATGTTATATCTTCGCTCCAGACACAAGTCCGTTCCCTAAAAGAGACCCTTTGTGAAACAAGGACAGACATTGTTTGATGTCGTCAAGATATGCATGGTTTTGAAACCAGACTATCAGACATTTGCTATGTTGTTTGGGAGCCTAGGAGAAATGAAGGCAAAGGTTATGGTGCTCCATCGGACAATACAACATGAAAACGTAACGGTCAGGTCAAATGATCTGAGCTTCTGAACTTCTGGTGGTGCATTTATCTGCCAGACTGTTAACTTTTATGCCAACCTTCCTTTTGTTTTATAGTTGTAATTTGTTCTTAACGTGCAGCCACCAGCTGAAGAAAACAACAAGCCATTTTTGTATAGTGTAGGGTGTTCCCTATATTTGCATTGGTGGCTATCTTTGATGCCCAGTGGATGTAATCTGTGCAATCGCCTTGATAGCCTAGCGATAGTTTCGGGCTTATTTATTTCCTAGTCTTCATTTTCCCTGGTTTGCTAGCTAGTGACCGCGACAACCATGGGGCATATACGGACCGTCGTAACCATGATCCTACTACGGGCCGTAGGATGCATGGGCCTCCTACGGGCCGTCTTTAAATGGGTCTCCAACACGGCCGTAGAATCGATGGGCCTCAGGCCGTCGGATGAATGGGTCTACATGGGCCGTGAACAGGCCGGAGGACAGCAAAATACTTAATTCTGTCATAGGCATAATGGGTCGTTAATGGGCTAGAAAATAGGACGGGCTGGAAATGGCGCAATGGGTTAACAAGCCAGGAACGGGCCGAGTATTTCCACGGGCCGAATTTGGCCCATTATGGGAACAGGCCAGTAACAGACTAGAAGTAATCGAGGGCGAGAAAGGAGCCCAAGAACGTATGGCCGTCAGTAGGACAAAAGCTAAGATGGGCTGGAAACGGCCCATGCGAATCATGGGCTGTTAACGGGTACAAAGAAATTTACTGTTCATTCTGGGCTAGAGTCACCGTGGGCCTTTAAAGGGCCTAAATATACGAAGGCCTCATATGGGCCGAAA
This sequence comes from Triticum monococcum, assembly GCA_034509565.1. Taxonomy (NCBI): domain Eukaryota; kingdom Viridiplantae; phylum Streptophyta; class Magnoliopsida; order Poales; family Poaceae; genus Triticum; species Triticum monococcum. Next base: position 84,815,793 of record CM067845.1, on the reverse strand, counting down.
GATGTCGTGGGCCATACATGGGCCGAAAGTGAAACGGGCTAGTGTTATATTCGACGGCACACATGACGTTGTTGGGCCGATTTCGGGTAGGCCGTAATGGGCCGTGAGTTACCGGGCCATAAAATGGGCTATTTGCGAAGAGACCGTTAACAGGCTTTTCATGGGCCAGCCCGCGAACTTTTGACCAAGTCAACCGGGCCAGCCTTTGTAAGCTAAATGGGCCAGTGGTGGGCCGTCGCACGTGTCGACATATCATAGGCGCCTATCTGACCCACTTACAAGCTGACACGTGCTTCCTCCGGCCAATCAGAATTTTACACGTGGAAATTTCCCATTGGTCCAGGCTGTTAACGGGTTATCGGATCCAAAACCGGACCCGATAGCTTAATGGCGACCCATTATGGTGGATGCCACGTGTCGGTCACCCTTGATGAAAGCACTTCTATGACGCGTGATTTATCGTCATGGAAGTGGACACTTCCGTGATGATAATTTTGGTAATGTCATGGAACACTTCTACGATAGCACAGGTATGACTATCTTGATTCTGTCATAAAATCGTCATGGATGTACATGCATGACAGAAAACGTGACCTACTATGACAAACACGTATCATCACAGAAGTGTCTTTTTTTGTAGTGGTGTATGGAGGGCGCCTGCTTCGGGCGCGTCCCACTGAGCTAATACATGCTGCTGCAGGCGCTGCGGGCGGCGCAGGTGCTGGGGCTGGGCTGCAACGGCTTTAAGGTCTGTGAGGACCGCGCCCTCTTCTCCATCTCCGCTTGGCGTGGTCGCCGCTTCAACTGCCTACCGACCGGCCCTGTCCTCTGGGCTCTAGATTCGATTTCACCACTACTAGTAGCTAGCTAGGCGTTTCATCACATCCAAAATTTCATTTATTCTTCTGATTGTTTCATTGGTACTTGTTGTAGACTGAATTTGGGGGCATGCGCTGCTTGTTTTGGATTGAACTTGGGGGCGTACCCCATGCCATGGGTGTGTGTCTGTTCATTGTAGGGTGCGTGCCTTCCCGTTTTTGGTTCAGATTAGTGCATAGATTTTGGCAGGAATGATGAAATGATCTGTTGATTGATCGTCGATTGGATTGGATGGTTTGGTGGTTTATCTGTCTAACTGTGTTTGATCTTTCTATTCGATCAAATCGTGCCCAAGAGGGAAAGTTGCATTTGGTGAAAAGGGGATAAACCCAGATGAAATCAGGTCCTGATGACTTCAGTAAGGCTAATTGCGAGCCGAATGACTGGCACTAGGGCTGATTGAAAGCTTTCTTATCATCATAAGAAGGCAATTACGGTATGCGAGCTGATGCCTCGGGTCAAATTCAATGCTTTCAAAAATGGGGAAATAATATATCGTTGGAAATCTATTGAAAATGCGAAACTTTGTCATGTTGAACGTTTGCTCAAATTCACAAGCGTTTAGAAGTTATTTAAATACGGTGTGACCCATCGTGTTGTTTTTCCGTCCAAAAAATAGAGTACTCGTACTGATCTATATGTATGTTTGTATTGTGGTATTTTTTACAGAGTAGTGTTGAATAAGGTGAGACTGATCGTGTCGTTTTTTCTGTCCCAAAAACACAGTACTCGAATTGATCTTTTGTATGGGTTTGTACTGATGTACTTTTCATATACCAGACTTTTACTTTGTTTTCCTCACAACTATTTTGTCGATTTTGAACTTCCATTTTTTCTGTTCTGGAACTTACTAAAGTTTTTTCCTAGTAAAATGTGCACTCCCTTTTTGAAACAATGTATGAACGTTCACATGGAGAGTAATTGAACTTTTGAGCACTTCCTTATTAAATTCATGTGGAAAGTGCCACATTTTCTTTCGTAGGTGAAACTTTCTTGCTGTGTGGGTTTTGGACTTATCTGTCTTTCTAGTTTGAACTCACCCAACAATTTTTACATTGACCTTTATTAGTATTTTTTTATTTTTATATTGCATGATCGTTATGTTCTTTTCACACTGGGAACTTCCTGCGTATTCTTTTAAGTTCCTTTTTATTCTAAACATCTTGTTTTCTCACCTTTGATCCACTGAATTTTTTACTTTTTATATTGAGCTGCCACAAATGTTTTGTGTGTGTTTGTACTGATCTTTTGTGTGTGTTTGTACTGAGGTATTTCTCAGTCTAAAATGTTTTAGGGGTTGATCCCTTGAACTGAAGGTGTCATCATATCCGAACTTGTGAGGTTCATCAATTTTTTTGTGAATTCAAACCCATTTGTCCTTTCTTGCACACACATCCAATTGTATGTACATCAACTTTTTATTACCTGTAAATAAACTCTATTTTTAGTCGAACTTTCCCTATAGATGTACATGAATTTTTTACCTGTAAATAAGCTCTCCTTTCTTCTTGAACTTTCAGTGTAGATGGCATGATTTTTTCCATTTAGGTCACCATTTATTTGAAACTGAATATGCACAAGAGAAGGACCACATGCTTCCAACAATCTGACGAGGTTACAATAAATACGAGCCAGTATATACAACAGAAAGGGTTCAAGTAGTTACTATAAAAAATCAAGTAGTACCAAGCTCTCCTTATTTTGTTTGATGTAGTTCCTCAAAGTGATGTAGCATACACATAATTGCTTTTTTAGGAGCTTGAGCTATTGTTTCGGTTAACATAGAACCATCAATTGTAAAAGTGGCGAACTGAATATAACTTATTTTCTATGGATCTCAACGGAGTAAAACAGGGAGCAGTATGTGAATGGCAGCACAAGAACGACGAGCATTGCTGTGGCATCCAGCAATGGCATCATTAGCAAGATGGTGTAGAAGGCCCCTAAGGAATCCCTTCAACTCAGGATGTAGTGGCAGCAAGGATTTTTTTGTTGAATCCACTGAACTGAAGGAGCTCCTTCGACCTGTAAGATGGACGGAAAAAATCATACAAGGTGAAATGAAATTTTTCAAGGCCGAAATGACCATAATCATGCAAAACATCTAAAAATAACGACAAGTTCATGCACAGTGACATTAGAAGTACACAAACAAACTTAAATAGAAGTTCTGTACTTTGAAATACTTCATTTTAGTTCCCAAATACTTCATTCATTTCGAAATGTGAACTTCTACATTTATTTTCTTAGAACTTATTATGTTTTCCCTGCAAATTTCATCGGTTTTTTGTGTTTCATGTTTTTTGTTTATTTTTGTTTCCGTTTTTCAATGAACTTATTATTAGAGAGACTCCTTTTCTTTTCTCAATTCAAAAGTGAGAAAAGACTAGTTTTAGGTACCAATATAATCAACATTTTTCTATGAACGGCCTGATCGCTGTGACAGTGAACGGCCTGGGCGACGGTATTGGACTGACGTACATAGCCGAGGCCGATGAGGGCAGCACGGGAGCAGAGCTACATGGACTCTAGGCCATCTATACATGAACTTCCGTTCATAATAGCTCTCCCTGGTGAACTATGATAAGCCCAAATGCAAATGGGAGCACTAATGGCACCCCTCTATGGTATCTCAATAAACACAAATTCTCCTATTTAGAGCATCACAGAGCTCACATCTCGCATAAATAAGACACAGAGAGCACACACCATGCATGCCCGCACTACATCAGACCCAATACCTGAGCTTGCAAGACAATAGCAGCAGTGAATATTCTTTTATTACCTTCTTTGTAGCGGTAGCATCAAGCACACTAGGTAACAACTAGGAGCTAACAGGAGGTGCACCAACAGCTAGTGGCAGCAAGTCCAGGTCGTCCTAGATGCAGCTGGAAACGAGAGGCAGACGAAGGTCCAGGTCGTCCTGGTTTCGAAAATATTACACAACCAAGTACTGATGAAAATCAATCATTGTTCATATCTCCAAATCCAGTGCAAAAAATTAGAGATGACATAAGCTAATATTATAGCTGATTATGATGTAGCATTACAAAAAATAATATCTTTAGCCCATAAATTAAAAGGAAAATCTTAGTGCAAATACTTTTTGCTGTACTGAACGCAAATAGTTTCAATTCCCATGTACATAACATAAAAAATGTAGAGGGCATCAAATCATAACCAGAACATATATGTTTTAGAATTCCTCCAGGCTCCTGAAAACTAATTAACCAGCACACACAAATATATCCATTCACCCTCTGTCATAGAATGAATGAAAAACACAAAAGAAAAATAAATGAGCAAACTGCTTATCCTGAAGTTTGGGCAAACTGAATAGGAGAAGCAACAAGAAGGAATACATTAGACCATGGAGAGGCGCACACCGTCCTCATTAGTAGAGGCGCAGGTCACTAGCTCGGATCTAGGAGAGACATTTTTTCATGATGACCTTTTGCTCCCTCTCCCTGCCTTAACCCATACAGACGAATAAAAAAGAGCCAACCATAAATGCAAAGTACGCTGAACTCTCAACTTTTCTGGAGCTTTTTGTTGGACCGAAGCATGCTTCAAAGCAGGACAAGATCGAGCAGATCAGGAGGAAGCTGAGCAACACACATTAGAGATGCAAGACCACAGTACATCAATTAGAGATGTCATTGAACTCTGGGACATTTTTGCTACAAGAACTGAATCTACAACAATCTTGGACTTTCAAGTTCCATACGCAAGATAGCTACAAATTGCTAAAATCAATCACGAACAGAAAAAACACCAAAAGGTTCTCCAAATGGTTGCTTGAGGAAGAGCCAACACTATTTTGGGGTGGCAGACGGCAGCAGGATGTGGCCTGGGTTGTCGCGCATCGGGAAGGGTGAGGAAAACGGCAACCCAATCACTATAGTGGAAATAGGAGCTGACGGCCATGGACTGCTCCTCGGCATGAACTTGACTGCTCGGATGCCACGGGGCTTGACTGGGGACGGCGCTGGACATACTGGAGCAGTGGCAAGGGAGCTTAAAACAGCAGTGTACATCGGCAACAGTCTGCTCACACAAGGTGATGTATTGCTCTCCTGGGATGAAGGGGCAAAGTGTGTGCCTACTGAGCGGCAGCGTCGAATTGCTTCAGGTTGTGTCGCTGAACGACCCAGTGTGGCGGCCGTGAAAGGTATGGGAAGTACAGTAATGGAGCTCAACAGGCAGTGGCACAAGGCTTAACACAATCGACCTGGGAGCTGCGACGGTGAACGGCCTGGGGCGGCCGGGTTGGACTGCTAGTATGGATGCCACATCTTGGAAACCTTTGCAATTGACATGGGGATGCTTCCAGATGCACCTTCGATCATGCACCAAGACATTTCATTTTATGTTTTTTATAGTAGAACAAATACTAATTTTTATGCCAAGTAAGATCAAACTGAATAGAAGTGGAGCTTCATTTGCAAGAATAGAAAAGAACATATGCTTCTTTTGATCCATATAGGCATAACACCTGTTGTGCTACAGGAAGAACATGGAAACAAGGAGTAAATTGGACTTCTAGTTGTTAAGTAGGTGAACTGAAAAGCATACAAAACATACACTAAAGAGCGGGATCCAGCTGGTGACTTTGCGGCGGGCCATCTCCACACACACGGCCACACTCCACACTCCACCACGCCCCAATATCCACCTCGCCGAACTGAATGAAATTTATAAATTGAACCGAACTGATAGAAGAATTTGGACATCATGTGTACATCAAGAAATAAACTTGAGCAGTACCAACTACTAAACAAAAAGGTTTTAGTATATTGGGATTAGAGATTGTACATTGGTGAACTTCGTCTCCATACAGAATCATTAATCAAATAGATGTACTGTTCGCGAGGTTTTATCAACATGATAAGTAGTAGAAGTACTACTCTAGGTGGCAAAGTAGTAGCGGCACAAAAGAAGGCCACCATCAACAGTGAGTACTACCGCGACACCTAAACTATGTGTTGGCCAGGCTTGCTTTACATAGTACTACAAGATTTTTATGGAAAAAGTACTACAAGATTTGTGAACATGAGGGCATATAGAAGTTGTACTGAGGGTGTGAATTAGAGCGGCCGGAAGAAGCTGCAGCAGCAACACGCACACACCACCAGATAAGTTCTCCTATCCACAGAACACATGTATACATAAACACATCTCCATCTACAACAAACAAAAGAAATTGTTGACCTCCAGAGTTTTTGCCAAGTGAATTAATTTTTGCAACCAGCGAACTTGCTACACTTAGCAAAGGTGAACTGCTAATTCCCAAAAACTGCAGGATGTCCACTTCCGTGAACCAGAACTTTTGAACTTCACGTATGCTCATATATGTTGTTTCTTTTGAATTCCCTATCAAATGATCGGTTTCAGTAGCCGAGAAAATTGGCTCAACCTCATATCTACGAAAATGAATTTGATTGAACCTTCGCACATAGGAAGTGTGAACTTCTCTCAAAGCTAAATAGTTCAGACACATACATACAATCAAAAAAACATGCAAAATTTGGTCATGTTTAGACATATATCAGGAGAATATCTAGAGACCACAACTTACAACTTTTTCAATCATGACCCCTTTACTGCTACCAAAGGAGGAGAATATCTAGAGACCACTACTTACAACTTACAACTTACCACTTTTTCTTCTACACTTAGACCCTCTCGAGTCTGAACTGATACAATTATTTTTGAATAAGTTAATTGCGTTCCCCTCCTGGTATAACATGGATATATATAGGAGGAAGAAGTAGGTCAGTTGAGCCATGAGGGGCCCACGAGGGGGGAGGGCACGCCCAGGGGGGTAGGCGAGCCTCCTGCCTCGTGGCCACCTTGTTGGTTGCTTGACGTCCACTCCAAGTCCTCTGGATCATGTTTGTTCCAAAAATCATCCTCCCAAAGGTTTCATTCCATTTGGACTCCATTTGATATTCTTTTTCTAAGAAACACTGAAATAGGCAAAAAACTGCAATTTGGGCTGGGCCTCCGGTCAATAGGTTAGTCCCAAGAATAATATAAAACTGTATAAATAAGCCCATTAAACATCCAAAACCGAATATATAATAGCATGGAACAATCAAAAATTATAGATACGTTGGAGATGTATCACATATGTGGCTACTACACACATGCCATTTCCACACACCAAAGTAAATTATATATTACATGCATAATTAAGTAGGATAAATGATCATCTGATCATCATCTACTTCTTGTGATACTTGCCGCTACTACTCTGCTTGTGGCTCGATCCGGCCTCGGCGATTTTGGGAAAGAGGCACTTCCTCATGTCAATGATCTGCCTGTGCATCTCGTAGCATGTGTACACACTCTTGGCCGCGAACCTGAGGTGAGGTTCATCCAGTTGCCGCATCCAGGCCCCGTGCTAGGATACGAGAATTCTTAGTAGGGGTCGATGATGACAGAGGTGGGTTAGACCAGGGAGTCCTTCTTCGTGCTACCCCAGACCCTATAGTGGTCACAGATTTCAACAAAGTTCTTGCAGGCCAAGCCCGTAACCTTGACGCTTTTACATCATCGAATGTTTCCACCATAGCGAACTTGTAGTCGGTGTTGTTAACAAACCTGGCAAAACGGTCGCAAGGCTATGTGTCCATGCCGTAGTGGTAGATGAGGACATGATGGCGCACGCACAACTGGGTGACGGCAACCTTCTTATCCTTGCTGAGATGACCGCCGGTGTACTGGAGGTCGATGCCGACCACCATGTACTTGTCTCGAGCAAGCAACTGTTCCATCGTGTTGATTTAGTCCTCCACCACGGCCGAGTCGATGGTGTACACCACCGAGAGATCCGTCTCCCTCGTGTGGGTCTCCACTTTATGCTCGCCGAACTCCATTGGAGCGCCGCTAGATATCCTCTCTGTATGTGTCGTCGTGGGTGTGCTTGTTGTGTTGTGGGACGAGATTGAAAGGTTAAAGAGACTAGGGCTATAGTGGCCGTGGGAATTAATGGGGAAGCTGGACGGCCTAGAATATCCGCATGCACGGATGGCAATTCTAATTTGCAGCGCGTAACTACATCGCGCCGCATGTAATTGCATCGTGGCGACGCGCGCGGTGCAACCGAATGCATATGGGCCCCCAACGTGATCGTGCGTAGGCCCCAACCACTGGCAGAGCGCGCGTAGGGACGTGAATAGAGCGCTCTACGGTCGCCTCAATGGCGATAAACCATATATATGCATATAGCAGTTGAACACACAAGGAAAAGTTGTGCACGAGCCGAGTGTGTGGAGGTATGTGAGCAGAGCGCGCCAATGGATGCGAGTAGAGCACATCGCGGCACCTAATAGCGAGAAGAGCATGCCGAGGGACGCGAGCAGAGGCCGGTGCAGTGATACGTGGCAAATAAGATGAACTGTGCGAGCGATGGTGGAGACATCAAGCACCTATCATATTAGAGTTGCATGTGTGATACGTGACATACAGTTGATCCATCCGAGTTGTTTGTGATGGAATAAGCCGTGTGTGTTGTGGGCAAACGCTTGCTGGTATACAACCATTTGCGATTGATGAGTTCATCACCGACGGGTTCCCTAGTGTGGTCCATGTGCGATGTGATATGCTCCATCTCCACAACATCTAGGCTTTGTGTACAAAAAAACAACATATATATACTTATAACAGGACATTATTGAAAAACCAAATTAAACATCCAACTACCTTATATAACAAATACCATAAATATTGCAAGGTTCAAATTCCAGCATTACAAGGCCAAAATTCAAAGATTACAAGGTTCAAACAATTCAGACACATTAAATTCAACTTCTTCAGAATCTTCTTCATGCGTTATTTCTGCGGAAGGATCAACCACCAAGAAGTCATATAGCGGCTCGATACAATGACTTCTGAATAATCTGTCATATGAAGTTACAAACTGAAATTCAGCTTCTGTAGAGCCTTTTCCATTCAGTTGTACATGCCTATGCTCTTTAGCAATCCATTCACTTATTCGCGGAAAATATAGGGCAACCCTCATTAACTTGAGCAACCTTGCTTTCTCAACAAAGAACCTGGCGAATTTAATTTCTGGTGTGGTGCCTCGGTACTCATTAAAAATGATTTTTGTTAGATGAAGATCAAGGCATTCAATGGGATTTTTATATTCCCCAACATTTTCTACTTCCAGGCCTGCTAGTATCTACAAACGAAGACAACATATTAGTGCCTAGCTGCATATTTGAACACTTCGGGCCTCTTTGATTTGCAAGATTTCTAAAATACACGAAAAGAGTGAAATGCCACTTCAATGTTTCATGATAAACTTTTATCACGAAAGCATGTCGGGCGAAGGAATAAACGCGTACAACACTAGCATCTCAAAAAAAATATGTATTTAAATACTCAAAATTTCCTTTAGAAATCATTCTACATTTGTCATTGTAATCATGGATAAAAGTAACAAAAACTTGAGCTCCGTTGTGGTTAACAATTAACAGGAAAGGTACATCACCTCGATGTATAGCTTCTCCGTGCAAGGAAAGTATCTAAGGAATCTAACAACATCATCCAGATCAGGGCCGACAGTTGTAATACCAAGATCTTCACTGTGCGCAGAGGCTGGTCAAGCTTGTGGGAATCATTTTCTGGATGACAAGCGAACATATAGATCAACAAAAATTAGATAAAATGTGTTCTCCAATAATATATAAGGATAAGAAGAAGACTGTTGTACATGAACAGATAATGATCCAGTAACAAGTTGTACATCGCATGAAGACGAAGGTAATGTGGAGGCTACTGAACCCATCCATTGCATGAAGACGAAGGTACTCGAGCGTTGTACAGCTGATGAGCAGGCGCTCCAAATCCTCCTTTGAGATGTGGATGGAAAGGAGCTGGAGGTGCTTAAGCTTAGGGAGATGAAGAGTGTGCGCAACATCAATCCGGGGGAAAATGCACCACCTGAATGTAGCACGGTGCATCATGGGCGCGAGGCGGAGCATAGACGGCGACAACGAGCAAGGAGGTCCAGCATGAAAGCTGAGCTCCTCGAGCCGATCCAGGGCTAGGGATACAAACCAGTAGCGCAACTTGAGTTTGGTCTTGTTGTGGGGACTGAGCCTGCCAATAGCAAGGCATCTGATAGGCCCAGGGTGCATGGCGATGACGTGGGACAAGGCGTCCAGGCATTGCTAGTCCCTGCTGCAGAACTCGTGGTCGACAATGAGGTCCAGGGGGTGGAGTGCCAGAGGGGGCGCCACCGTCAGGATAGGAGAGTGGTCCGCATGCCATATTTGATTGGGAGGTGGGATATGATGGTTACCAACATCTCATCAGGGAGGCTACTGATGAAGTCCATGTTTGCCGGATGCTTTTGCGGTTCTGGCTCGACCCGCCCCACTTGTTGGCTGGCTCATCCTCCATCTCACAGCAGGCGGCGATCCTTGGCGGCGGTGCTTGTAGATGAGAATGGAGGACTGTTCTATGTACCTTCTCGAGGTGGCCGAAACAAAAGTCCAAAACCAACAATAAATTCCAGCGCTCGCGGCTCGCTTCCCGGTCTAGTGAGCGTGCGTGGCAGACTGCTCATAGTCGTCTTGTCTAATCAAACAGGTGCCCACGCTAGTAAATGGTTAGTTGAAAGCCCACGGTTGGACTAATACGCCCGTTTTTGATAATAACATGGTGGCGATTTGTTAAAAAAGCCTAGGAAAATCATTGTATAAAAAGAAGAAACGAACCCTGAATAATTTCATATGTTTAGCAAGGTTGCATGTTGCCTCTGTAAAATAAACGACGGCGATGAAGTTAATGTCGCGCTGCTGCCCGCGCGAGACCTTGTTGGTGGCGACAAAAACCTCTGCGCCCAGCTTCATGCGTTGCACAGGTGCTTCACCAGCCCCGGGGTCGCCACTCCGACCGATGGTGCGCTTCAGCAAAATCCTAATACACTCCATGCGGCGGTGACAACTATGGATGGGGTGTGCGGCCACCTATTATGACTAGTGGATCGGGCCCGCCATTAATATGGAGCAGTGGGAGCAAGGTGGGCGGCGGTCAAAGGGCCGGCTCACCTCCTAGTGAGCCTGCGCAGCAGACTGCTCGCATGCCTGCCGTCATTTAACACAGCTACTAGCACGCCCCACGGTGAGTGCATAGAAAACACGCACATGCCTCAACCTCCCGGTCTGCCTACGCGGCGGACTGCTAGCATGCGTCTCGTCAAGTCATGCGTGCTCGTACGGCACACGGGACGCATGCACGGGATGTGTTATATTGATTTTTTTTCCTTTTTGATGATTAATTCTGCCGCTTTATTGCTTAATCGAAGCACGACACATACATTGTTTGTCTAACGCACACGGTTCGAATAAAGAGACCATTTGTGATATTGGTTGATAATTATTGATAATTTCCTGTCTTTAAGAAGATTATATCAAGGGACATTTCCATTTCTACCCCTAACTTGAACCCACTACTCAGATTTGCCCCTAATTTCGAAGCATGCTCAAATTTTCCCCTTTGTTATTAGTTGCACTTATAAAAATGCCCTTCCATGTCATTACTGTTAAGTTAAAGGCATTTGACCGTTAATGGGGCGTTTTTTGGACATTTCTACCCGTCCCTCCATACGTCACTGACATGTGGGGCCCACTCACAGAAAAATAAAAAGTATAAGTTCCCTCTCCCTCTCTTCCTCTCTCTGCTTATCTCACTTACACGCGGGACCGAAATGAAAAAAATGTCAATTTATAAAATTTTATTCACTTAATTGTTTCAGGGGTGGGCCCACTAGTCAGCGGCTCTAACAGGGTCATTAAGAACTATAATAAAATGGTTTATCCCTAATATAAGTAACAAGCTCGGGCCCACCTTTCATGTACATGACAGAGTTTGAACTCTGGCAAGCACCGCGCTCCGGGGTCGGCTCCAGAGTCGAGATTGTGAGGGAGCACGCGAGGGGGAGCTGCGAATGGTCCAGATGCAAGGCGGGGTCGCGAGGTGCTCGACAAGGGCACTAGGAGTTCGTAGAGCAGCCAGGAAGCTCGCCGGCGACGAGGTCCCGTGACGGCGCAAGGTGTTACGCACGGGCAAGCTACATTACAGAGGGGGAGCAGACTCAAGAACGTGAGAAAATGCTCACTTATTTGACGAAGGCGCAATCCAGGAGGCCTGGGATTCACTAGAGCGGCGACCTTGTTGTCTATGTCGGACGGCGGAGCGAGGCAACGCGGCCATGGTGGCTCAGGAATGAAAGGCTCTACATCGAGGGGTCCACAGGTTCTGGAAGCATCAAATCTCGATGAAGCAGCCAAGAGAAAGCATAGGGACGACATAGAAGAGGGGATCGAGGCGCGGTGAAGCATCACCGGAGGGGGAGAAGATGACGTGAACCATAATGATTGGTGGTGTTATACTTCAATTCATTCGGTGTGGTAGTCGAGGACGGACAGGCGGAGTCTGTGGACAAGGTTACGTGTCGTTGGGTTCTTGTTGGCCGCGTGCACGACGAACAGCACCAGGGCGGACGGGCATGATTCCGATGGAGCACGATTTCGTTGCACGGCTGAGAGAAAAGAGGGGCGGGGGAGGAGGAGAGGGAGGGCGGGGGATGGGGGAGAGGGGACTGCAGCGGGGAGGGAAGGAGTCGGAGCCATGTGGCGCCACACCCCGGCGACGCCGTGTACTGGGCATGGGCTCTCGGAGGTGAGAGAGAGACTGGTGAGGTAGCGAGGGGAGAGTTTTTCCCTTTATTTTTTATATTTTATTTATTAAGTCCCACATGTAAGCTAGAGAAAGAGTGTTTTTATTTTCTCTTTTAGGGCCCACGTGTAAGAAGGGGCAAAATGTCAAGCAAACGCCCAGAAAACGGTCAAAGGTCTTTGACTGGACGGTAACGGCACGGAAGGGCATTTCTATAAGTGCAACTGACGGTAGAGGGGCAAATTTGAGCATGCTTCGGAATTAGGCGCAAATCTGATTAGTGGGTTCGAGTTAGGGGCGCAAATGTAAATGTCCCTTATATCAAAACTTGTCGGGGGCGACTGATCCCACAGACACCTATGGGACCACGGCGGACCGAGGCCCCTTTCGGTTCGGCAGGGGGCGGAGAGAGCACGAAGAGCAGATCGAGGCAAAACGCACGAGCACACGATCGGTTTACCCAGGTTCGGGCCGCACGGATGCGTAAAACCCTACTCCTGCTTTGATTTGTATTGTGTTCTTGCTCGGGAGCGATGAACGCTACAGTACCCTTGGATGGCTAGTGAGACCGAGCGTCAGAATGATCGTCCTCCCCCCTATTGCGCATGGGCCTCCTTTTATATGTCAAAGGGGTCACCGACAGGTGGCAACAGAGATGAGGGCGGTGGTGGCGAACGGTGCGAGGAACGGGACATGCTCGGACTTCTAACTATGTTAGAAAGAGCAATATCTCGTCCAGGCGACCGTGCCATGCCCGCGCCCGCATGCTGGCGTGCATGCTGGTCTCGAGAACTCCGGGATCCGCCAGCTTGATGTTGGCCCAGCAAACGTATGGTACCGTGGGTACCATGACGCTGCTGGTCCTGCGCTTCCTGAGATGGGCGCGGTGCGTGGACGGACGCCGAGGTCTTGGAGTGTGCTCGGTCGTTGTGGGAGCCGACCGCGCCGCCGATGTGCAGCGCAGTCTTCTCCTTGGACCTGGCAGCACCATGAGCCTCATCGTCGGCGCCCGTTCTTCCGCCGGCGCCCACTCCACCAGCCGTTCGCTCCGACGATGGTGGGCTCGGCACAGACGGAATAGCTGCCTCCGAAATCTTCTTCTTCGGCGGCATGTTGATGAAGATGACGAAGATTCGTCTTGTGCGAACGTCGGATCAGGTTCACACAGCCTCGACGCACCCCCTACCTGGCGCGCCAAAGATGTCGGGGGCGACTGATCCCATGGACACCTATGGGACCACGGCGGACCGAGGCCCCTTTCGGTTCGGCAGGGGGCGGAGAGAGCACGAAGAGCAGATCGAGGCGAAACGCACGAGCACACGATCGGTTTACCCAGGTTCGGGCCGCACGGATGCGTAAAACCCTACTCCTACTTTGATTTGTATTGTGTTCTTGCTCGGGAGCGATGAACGCTACAATACCCTTGGATGGCTAGTGAGACCGAGCGTCAGAATGATCATCCTCCCCCCTGTTGCGCATGGGCCTCCTTTTATATGTCAAAGGGGTCACCGACAGGTGGCAACAGAGATGAGGGTAAAAAGGTAAAAGAAGTGGTGGTTAGCGCCACCGCTTACTACAGTTGTATCATACCTAACCCTGACGGCAGGGGACAAAGGCATTAAATGCCTGTCTGTGTCGCCTAGACGGTGCGGAAAGGGACCGTCAGGGGCGCCACCGTTTGCCACGATGGCTATCTTGTCAGCGCCTGCTTGCCACCGCATGCCGCTGGCTGCACAGCCTCCCGCCACATACGCTAGGAACGGTCCCAGAGCGACAGGTTGGTGGGTGAGCTGGAGCGCGGGCTGCGGAGTAGTAGCTTGCCGCGGCAAGTTCCCTGCTGCGGATGTTGTCTTGTCGCGTCCGGGGGCTTGTCGCTCACCGGGTCTTGTCGTGTCCGGGAGATTGTCGCTCACCGGGTCTTGTCGGGACGCGCAGCGCGTCGCAGCAAGCTTCTCGAGATGCCTTGGTTGGTCTTCCCGGCAAGCTCCTCTTGCCGGGGTCTTTGTGCTTTGAGTGGCCTTCCCGGCAAGCTCCTCTTGCCGGGGCCTTGCGCCTTGGCTCGAATACTTTGTTCTTGAATGGCTCCAAAGGAACCACGGAGGACCTTGGCGGTCACCCGGCAAGCCTTGCCGCGGGGTGCTGCGACTGCCCGTGCACAAGTTCGGGATACTAAGGTACCCCTACTTTAGTACACCGACAAAACTTGTCTCAAATTTGAAAATAATAATAATATCAAAGTCTATTGGTCTCCATTTGACACCATGTAAGTTTGATGAGTTTCAACTTTGTTTTGGATTTACTGGATTTTGAAATCAAGATTCTCTATGTTAGAAATTTATTGCATAGGGACTAAACATACACCCAGGGACACGTACACATAAGATTTTGTGAAAGTGCGTTAAGTCGACTAGAGGGGGTGAATAGGCGATTTTTACAAATTCGTCACTGAGGAATTTTAGGATGAAGAAATTCCTAAGTCACGAACGAGTAGCATAGGAATAAGTACTCAGGTGCAAATATAACAAAACAAAACCACAATCATCATGATGAAATGAAAACAAGCACACAGTACGGAAAGCGTAAACACAAGATAAGTAGGCTGAAGACAAACCGACTAAAGAAATTGAACTGAGGAAATCGAGAAAGTCTTCAGTCAAAGTCTTCAAATAGTAGCAATCAAGTACACAACATAGTAATGAGGAATTGAAAGGGTTGAGGAAATAGAACCAGTTAGCTTGGTGAAGACAATGATTTGGTAGACCAGTTCCAACTGCTGTGATAGTCGTACGTCTCATTGGAGCGGCTAGGTATTTAAACCCGAGGACACACAGTCCTCATCGTATTCTCCTTGAACTAAGGTCACACAGACCTTGTCCAGTCCCTCGTGGTAAGTCTTCAGGTGACTTCCAAACCTTCACAAACTTGATCACCCGACGATCCACAATTTCCTCTTGGATGCCGTAGACCATGGCGCCTAACCGTTTGGAGGATACACAGTCCTCAAAGGCAACAAGCGTCGGTTCCACACAAGAACAATCTCTTTAGTGGTGCTAAATCATTTGGGTTTGTAGGTCTTTGGTTTGGGGTTTTGGGTTTTTCCTCACTTGATGATTTTCGCTCAAAGTCCTCGGAGGATGGGATGCTCTCAGTGACAAGTGTCAGTTTCTATTGGAGCAGCCAACCAACTAGTGGTTGTAGGGGGCAGCTATTTATAGCCTAGGGAGCAGACCGACATGATAATGCATAAATTCCCTTCAATGGTATGACCGTTCGGTGGGTAGATATTTTGGGACAGTTCGCGCATAGCACAGCAACGGTCGGAAATTTGACTATGAAATTCCTTGGGGCTATCATGTTCCTCACTTGTAGGTAATCCGCACTGGCGAATTCCTAACTCCTCAGTCAGAACAAATTCCTCAGAGACCATAAAAACTTCATCTCTGTCATTGAAGAAAATGACTGAGTTGTATGAGATTTCCAATGGCTTCACTCGAAAGGATTGGTAGGTGTAGGATTTTGAGATGAGCATCTCCTGGATACTTTTCCTTAGTTTTACCTCAACCCCCTTTCACAGTACGGTGTTTCCTATGACTTAGGAAAGAGAAAATAAAACTACGAAAACAAAGTCTTCACGCTTCATGTTCCTCGCATCAATACCAAGTCTTTAGGATCACACCAATTTCTTCACTTTCAAACTCTTCAGAAAAACCAAAGTCTTCAGTTGAAGACATCCATTTTTAAGGGTAGACTATCTCTGTAAATATCAACCTCCTCATAGACTTATAGACTTGTGTACACTCACAAACACATTAGTCACTTAACCTATGAGTCTTCAATACACCAAAATCACTAAGGGGCACTAGATGCACTTAGAATCTCCCCCTTTTTGGTGATTGATGACAATATAGGTTAAGTTTTCAATGGGGATAAACATATGAAGTGTAAATACTGATATTGAGGAATTTGATTGCAAGATATAGAAGAACTCCCCCTGAAGATGTGCATATGTGAGGAAATTGCTTTTGAGAAGCAATGCACATATGATATGAAGAATTTGAAATGCACGATGAAATATGGTGACTAATGTAATTCAGCATGCGTGCATTAACATATCTGAGGAAACAACATGTAGAAGAACATAGCGAAAGTATCAGACCACCATCGGAGTTAAGATTACAACTCGATCCAACAAAGTATTCAGAAGAACGAGAGTTGTAACTTAGCAAAATAAGCCTATATATAGACCCGCTTGAAGACTAACTCAAATTTATCCCCCTTTGTAATTGAATGACCAAAAGGGACAAAAATGAGGACTAACGCCCCTGAAGAATATCATCATGAGGTCTATGGAGGAGCGCTAGCATTGTTGGGGTCGATTGTTGAACTAGGGTCTCTCGCAGTGTCGTCAAAGTCTTCATTTTCATCAGTCTCGTGCGATGAAGAATAAGAGCTGGCCACCAAGTGAGGAACTTTGACCTTATTGAATTTCTTCGAAGGTGGCTGAGACCAGTCAAAGTCCTGCTTGAAGCCCATATTGTTGAGGTCATCTTCACCATAGAGATGATATAGTATAGCCCAGGTGCGATCAAATACTTCATGGAGGTAGTAATGGTTCTTCTTCACTGAATTCTGAGTGATGGTCATGTTCTGAAGAATTGAACCAAACTGACGCTTGACCCATTTATGGTTGCAGTCGACCTTCTGGTGAAGACTGAGGAGCAGCTCACGATCAGTCAGCACCCTTGGAGCTCTGCCTTGAGGATTTTGCTATGAAGCATTGGCGGCAGAGTCATGAGTAGCAGAGTCATCATGGGTGGGCTAGGATGCAGCTTTGCGAAACTGTCCATCCAAGGGACGAATGCCTTCGTTAATAATAGCAGACTTGCCCTTCTCATCAGATGAGTAAATAGGTCGTATGAAGACTTCAATGGGCGGAAAGTAGCTGAGATGATTCTGAAAGTCAGCCTCTAATTGATTGAAGACCTTGATCTAAGGAATCTCATAATCCAAGGAGCGTAAGGCTTCAACTCAAAAGGTGGCAGTGCAACATTGGCCAGTGTCCTCATGAAGAAATCATGGTAGTTGATTGGAACACCATGAATTATGTTGAATAGCAAATTCTTCATGATGCCAATGACTTCTTCTTCATTAGAATCGTGGCCTTTGATAGGACTCAGGGTCTTGTTCAGAATGCGAT
Source organism: Triticum monococcum (assembly GCA_034509565.1). Classification (NCBI taxonomy): domain Eukaryota; kingdom Viridiplantae; phylum Streptophyta; class Magnoliopsida; order Poales; family Poaceae; genus Triticum; species Triticum monococcum. The sequence goes on along the minus strand of CM067845.1, from coordinate 84,798,023 downwards.
AGATAGTCCTTGGCACATATAGCAATTCCTTCACGAGGAATTTGGTTCGGGGGGCTTGACCAGGCTTCAGCGGCTTCATCAATACTTGCATGTCATGATTAGATAGCTCAGGTTCATGATAGATGAGCTGCGCACCTTCAAGGGGAGGACTGACAGGCAGGGCATGAAGCAATCCAGAGGCCGGTGCTTTGAAGTGAGTGTTTTATGTCATCCGTTCCAACACCCAATAATTCACATCTTCAGCATTGCCGTGATATGTAGCATCGCGTAGAACTGAAGAATTAGTTCTCCATTTCATTTAATGATATCGGTGCAGAAATTGAGCAGTCCAGCATCATGAAGACCACTCAGGACTGGGGTGAAGCAAGGTAGTGATTCCATGTCAACATGAGGAATATGCTCATGGTCGAAGATCTTATCTTTGTCAAAAAGCAAGAGGAATAGAAATTCATCTTACTTGTTGTCCAGAAATGCTTCCTTCGAAGACGAGCAGATTCATATGGGGTGTAATCAGTGAAGAATACATGCTCATGAAAGAAGTCATCTGCCTTGAATTTCTGCTTCTTTGAGAAGGGATTCTTCGGCTTGGGCTGAGGAGTATCAGTCAATGTCTTCGTAGCCTCAGGAATCACAGTCTCAGGAGCCGCAAGCTGAGGAATTTCAGTGCCAACATCTTCAGTGGCAGCCTGGGTCTCCATTTCTTTAGCAGCATGAGCATCATCACTAGTGGCTGGAATTTCTTCAGGAATGGTGAGCAGTGAACCTTGAGGTTCATCAAAGCCCATATGAGTTTCTTTAGTCTGGACAGGGAATTGAGGAATCTGTTGCAGAGGAGTGAATAATGGTGAATTGGGGTGCTGACTTTCCCAGTAGTCATCATTCAGAATATGGGTGGAGCACCCAATGTCCACGTCTTCATCTTCTTCATTAATATCTTCAATGCCTGCCTGTTTAGCTGTGAACTGAGGCATGGGTGATGATACCAGAGGAGTGGAAGGGATGTTATCCACTTCAATTTCTTCATCCAACTACTCTGTCGAAGCAGCAGAAGGATCTTCTTCATTAGATTCATTTGGTATTTCATAATCTTCACCGAAGGGTACGAGCTCCTTTGATGGCATGCTCAAAATAGGAATAGCATCAATGGGATTGTCAAAAGAGCTTGTCGAAGTCTTCATCTTATTTGGTACTGTACAGTCTGAGGCAGCTGATGCTTTCCTTTTCTTCACGACTGCTCGCTCCACAACTTTGGTTTTCTTCGCTTCTAATGTAGAAGGAAGAACTAGGCTTGGTGTTGGTGCAAGAGGAGCAGATGAAATTGGTTCATTTTCCTCAGGCGCAACTAATGCAGTTGCCCTGGATTTTTCAGGTTCTTCAAGCGCAGCGATAGATGCTTCAGCTGGCCTTGCTTGTTCTTCAGGTGCAACACTAGTGGTAGCTGGCAATGTCATCAGTAGCTGGAATATCTTCATCAGCCCTGGTACTTTCAGTTTCGTCAGTAGCCTGATTTGTATCAGTGGTGCTGGCATGTTCTTCAGTGGGCTAGGCAGATGCCTCAGCCTAAGGAGATTCAAGTTGCATTGAAGAAGCAACATTTGAAGTGAATTTTTCAGCCATTTTAACAAATCTCACTTTGGCTCCAAGCCAATCTGCACGGTAGGCTTGGAATTCATCACTGAGTCCATTGATCTCCACTTGTGCAGCCACAAGTTCATCAGTTGTCATTTTGACAACGTTCTTCTTCAGAAAACGCTGCTTCTTGTACTGAGCTTTCTTCAGCTGCCTGGCCTTCTGAAATTTACATTTTTCTTCGCCTATGAAGGCGGTCAGCATGTGACTCTAGCCAGGAGTGAGCTTGAAGTCAGGCTTTGTGTAACGTCCACGATGCGGCTATATCTCCTACGTGTCGAAGCATGACTTAGAGGCATAACCGCATTGTAAGCAATGTCGCAAGTGAGGTAATCTTCACACAATCCATGTAATGAATAAGGGAAAAGATACATAGTTGGCTTACACTTGCCACGTCACACAATATCATAAATATCATTACACTCATCCAGATACAATCAAGGTCCGACTACGGAACCAAAATAAAGAACAACCCCAAATGCGACAAAGTCACCGATCGCCCCAACTGGGCACCACTGCTGATCGTCTGGAAAAGAAACGTAGTATCGCCCTGAGTCCTCATCGAACTGCCACTTGAGCTTAGTCGAATCTCCTCGAGCGGTATCATCGGTCCCTGCATCTGGTTTTGGAAGTAATCTGTGAGTCACGGAGACTCAGCAATCTCACACCCCCGCGATCAAGACTATTTAAGCTTAAAGGAAGGGGTAAAAGGTATGAGGTGGAGCTGCAGTAGGCAACTAGCATATCTGGTGGCTAACATACGCAAAAGAGAGTGAGAAGAGAAGGCAAAGGCGTGGTCGATAAATGATGATCCAGATTTATTTTATTTTAATTAATTCGATTTATTTTAATTAAGTTAAGTTTCAGGATTTCTACAACCGGACAATAACAAATTCCCATCTGCCCATAACCACGGGCACGACTTTTGAAAGTTCAAATCCCTGCAGGGGTGTCCAAACTTAGCCCATCACAAGCTCTCACGGTCAACGAAGGATATTCCTTCTCCCCAGACAATCCAATCAGACTCGGAATCCCGGTTACAAGACATCTTGACAATGGTGAAACAAGAACAGCAAGACCACCAGCTATGCCGACAAATCCCGATAGGAGCTGCACATATCTCGTTTTCAGGGCACACCGGATAAGCTAAGCATACGGGAGCCAACGTAACCCAAGTTGCCAAGGGACGGCCCTGCACGGTGCTCTGGGTTGGACCAAAACTTAGAGAAGCACTGGCCCGGGGGTTTAAATAAAGATGACCCTTGGGTTGGCCGACCCAAGGGAAAGAAAAGGCTAGGTGGTAAATGGTAAAACCAATGTTGGGCCTTGCTGGAGGAGTTTTATTCAAGGCGAACTGTCAAGGGGTTCCCATTATAACCCAACCGTGTAAGGAACGCAAAATCAAGTAACATAACACCGGTATGACGGAAACTAGGGCGGCAAGAGTGGAACAAACACACCAGACATAAGGCCGAGCCTTCCACCCTTTACCAAGTATATAGGTGCATTAAATAAATAAGAGATATTGTGATATCCCAACAAAATATCCATGTTCGAACAAGGAACAAAACTCCAATCTTCACCTACAACTAGCAACGCTATAAGAGGGGCTGAGCAAAGCGGTAACATAGCCAAACAACGGTTTGCTAGGAAAGGTGGGTTAGTGGCTTGGCTTAACAATATGGGAGGCACGATAATAAAGTGGTAGGTATCGCAGCAAAGGCATGGCAATAGAGCGAGCAACTAGCAAGCAAAGATAGAAGTGATTTCGAGGGTATGGTCATCTTGCCTGCAAAGTTCTCCGAGTAGACAAAAGCTTGATCCTCGTAGACGTACTCAACGGGAACGTCGAACACGAACTCGTCTCCCAGCTCTACCCAAAGCAAGAACACAAGCAAAGATAGACGCTATCAACCACGTGCAATGCACAAGCAACATGATGCAAAACAATGCATGACATGTGGGATGCGATATGCGATGCATATGCATGCTTCGGAAAGGAAAGATTGACCCTGGCCTCAACTTGGAAAACCAAGAGTTCCACTGGAAAGAGGAGTTGATTTAGGTTGAAATCGATATAAAGATCACCGGAATCGGATGCACGGTTTGCAAATGACAAGCGAAACAAATATGGCACCGATCTGCGATTAACATCACGAGGCTATCTAAATGCATCAAGAAGACCAAGCTACAACACTCTAACATGATAACAAAGCACATGGCAGGGATCCAAAAGATGAACAGTGAGCTATGGCTAGTTGACACAATAGCAGGTTCAAACAGGCATGGCAAAAGTGCAAGAGATAACATGGCATAGCAAAACAAGCATGACATCAAGTCAGGAATTTAACATCAGGAAGCAATGTTCAGAGCAAGATAAGAACATGCTACAGGAACTTATCATGGCAAAGTAAAGCATGGAATGAAGCTACTCAAAGCATTCAACAACAGTCCCTTACTGACCATAAGCCAAAAGGGATCAGGAAATACAATGCCAACCATGTGAACATAGCAATTATCTTTAACAGATTGAGATTTGTAGAAAACTGGAACATGGCAAAAGAGATATTAAGTAGGCATGTTTACAACTTCGATGCACTCACCACAAGGCATTTCATGACAAACTAAGAATACACCCAGCAAGTAGACATGGCATAGAACCTAAACATGGCAAGAACAACAACATAGCATGCATGGATCAACTATAACAACCTCGGCAAAAATGCTTAACATGTAAACATTCTGCCAGGAACATTTTATAGCAAAAGTAGAGCTCGATTGAGTCAAGCTAGGGTCCTCCATAATTGCAAACAAAGACATGGATGCATAGAGCACAATAATATCTACAAAACATCCTTACTGATCATGCTCAAAAGAGGCATGGATCCCTCTGTAGCAACAAGAATACATGACATAAAAATATTAAGAAGACAAAGACTTAGAAGATTTCCAAGTCCCTGAAATCAGCAACATTACAAGAGCTACTTTGCATGCTTGTGCTAGTCACCACATAGATCACAAAAAAACATGGCATACACCACTGTAAAGATGGCATGGCATACTTCAAATCACATGTAGGGCTCAAGTTCATAGGAGGCACACATCAATCAAGGCAAAAATGACAAAATGCCCAAAAACTGATATGAAACTGAAACTAACAGAAACTAGCACTCTTCTAACAGCATTTAGGGCATCAAGATGAGCTAAAATGAACATGATGCAATGAGATGAAATGAATTAATCATCAAGGCGAACATTTTGTTATGCTACACGCCCAAAACAGAGCCACGGATGCATAGTTATGATGCAATGAATAATACTAGAAACTATGCAAATCTCAGGACTTATCAGATTTCAGGCGAGCGTCAAATAGCTAAAAAGCGCACTCGCGGGACTTAGAGGGGTTGCTCACCAATGGGCTTCGGCCCAGGACAGCGGAGAAGTAACGCGGGCTGGAGGAAGCGGGCCGGCGGGGGCGGAGCTGGGCCGCGGGGCCCACGCGGTGGTCGTCCTCCTCCCGATCCAGCCTGGATTGGGGAGGCAGGAGGCGGCAGGCGATGGCCGGAGTTTCGACGGCGGCGCGAGGCCGGAAGTGGCCGGGGCGAGGCGGTGGCGGCAGGATCCGACCAGCCGGCACCTGATCCGGGCGGCACGGACGGTGGAGATGGCCGGGAGGCGCAGATGGGCACCGGGGCAGCGAGCATGGAGCTCCGGCGGCGGCGGCGCTAGGGCATGGGGCACGGAGAGGCGGTGGAGGGCGGAATCCGGCGAGGCACCGTGGCGGCTATATCTCCTATGTGTAATGAAGTACTCGTCGAGACGAACATTTTGTTATGCTACACGCCCAAAACGGAGCCACGGATGCAGAGTTATGATGTGATGAATAGTGCTAGAAATTATGCAGATCTCAGGACTTATCAGATTTCACGGCGAGCGTCAAATAGGTAAAAAGCGCATGCGTGGGATTTAGAGGGGTTGCTCACCAATGGGCTTCGGCCCAGGACAGCGGAGAAGTAACGCGTGCCAGAGGAAGCGGGCCGGCGACGGTGGAGCTGGGCCGCGGGGCCCACGCGGTGGTTGTCCTCCTCCCGATCCCGCCTGGATCGGGGAGGCAGGAGGCGGCGGGCGGTGGCTGGCGTTGCCGCGGCGACGCGAGGCCGGAAGTGGCCGGGCCGAGGAGGCAGCGGCGGGATCCGACCGGCCGGCACCGGATCCGGGCGGCGCGGACGGCGGGGATGGCCGGGAGGCATGGATGGGCACCGGGGCGGCGAGCTTGGAGTTCCGGCGGCGGCGCTAGGGCATGGGGCATGGAGAGGCAGTGGCGGGCGGAATCCGGAGAGGCACCGTGGCGGCGGCGCGAGGCAACGCCCACGGGTGGCGGCGGCACGGGTGAACCGGGGAGGCTCGGGCGGCGGACGGGCTCCTTGGGCCCGATTCGGGTCCGGCGGGCTGTGGCGGCCGGGAAGGCGTGGTGGCAATAGGTGGCGGCGCGTGGTTGGGTGCGGGCGGCGGCGGAGCTGACATGCTGGCTCGCCATTGGCCGGGGTGACATGGCTGCGGGGCGGCGGACATGTCCGGCGCAGTGGGAAGTTTTGTCCGGTGGCGCGAGGAGCGGGGCTAGGGTTTGATTTGGGCGGAAATTTCGGAGGAAAGCACATATATATAGGTAGAGGGAGCTAGGTGACTCCAAATTGAGCACGGTTTGGGGCCACGCGATCATGATCGAACGATTGAGATGATGGAGGGGGTTTAGGTGGGTTTTGGGCCACTTTGGGGGGGTGTTGGGCTGCAACACACATGAGGCCTTTACGGTTCCTCAGTCAGCCGTTGGAGTATCAAACGAAGTCCAAATGGCATGAAACTTGACAGGCGGTCTAGTGGTAGTAAACCAAGGCCGCATGAAAAGTTTCGGTCCAATCCAAAAATGTTTAACACCCGCACATGAAAAGAGGCAAAAGGAGGACGCCGGAGGACATAGGAGCGCCAGAATGCAAAACGGACAACGGCAAAATGCTCTAATGCATGAGATGAACATGTATGCGAATGCGATGCACATGATGACATGATATGAAATGCATGACACGCAAGAAAATGACAGGGCAACAACAACGAATAACTGGAAGACACCTGGCACATCGGTCTCGGGGCATTACACATAGGATTGTTGGGGTCCTTGTGCCAGTGATCGATGTACTCAAGGATCACCTTGGGATCCAACAGAAGAGGCACATTGGTGCTTTTGGCTCTAGCGGCCCTTTGCTATCTGCCTCTTATGATATCTTCCAGTTCTTCATCATCATCCTCATATTCACTAGACGGAACAGGGAAGGCGACCTGCTTCTTATGAGGACTTGGTCTCGTGCCTCATCCAACAGTGGTCTTTGTCTTTAGCAGAGTGGGGCCTGTTGAGGATTGAGGAGGAGCTGAAGAACTTACAGAGGCTCCTAAGGCAATTGAGATGCCTTTGGTCCTTTGACATGAGACGAGATGCACAGGTGTTGAGGACTTTGCCGGAGGAGCAGAGGTTTTTGCGACTTGAGGAACTAGGGCAGCTTGAGGAATTGGCAGTGATGGCATTGATGAGCTTGGCCGTGAGGGCATTGGTGAAGAATTGGGCTTGCGAGATGGCTTCTTTTGTATAGACTTCCTGGGCTTGCTAGCAGAAGCATCAGCAACAGCAGCAGAGTCTTCATTAAATATTCTCACAGCTTCCTTAGCCATTTTGTCTATCTTGGTTTGTCATTTTTCCCATTGATCAGGATAGTCCTCACTGCACTTGAGGCTGGTGGGATTAGCTTCTTGGCCAGGTGCTAGTGGAGGTCTTGGGCAAGGAGGGTGAAGAGCGAATTTCTTCATGTACTTTGGAGTGACATACCAGTACTCCCTCCATTCCCGTGCCCATCTCCTCTCTATCCTTTGTATGCGCACCTTTCGCTGGTTCTTGTTCTCCTTGCCATGATTGGCCTCATCAGGAGTACAATATTCTTCATAAATGTCCTCAGGGATCTCAAACATTGTGTTGACTTCCAGTCTCTTTCCTCCCTTCTGAGGTTCCTTGCCATCTGCCATATTCTTCAGCTGAGGATTTTGAACAATCGAGTTCTCTGAAGAAGTGTGCAATTTCTCTTCGAGGAACGCTGCAAATGAGTTAAGTTGATGAGAACCTAGTGATTCAGGAGCGGACATGAGTACATGTGAACAGAGTATAGGTGCGAAGAATTTGTAGAGGTCATATGCGTTCTCAGAAGTTTTTGCAAAAAGAATAGGTTTGAGGAATTTAACCAGAGGGGTCTTGAGGAATTTCACTAAGCGCCTTTTGACTTAGGTTCCAGAGTTGTATAGATTAAAAATCCACACATTTGAGGAATTTTGAAGAAAAAATGTTGCTTAAGAGAAACAGATCAAGAACAGATGCTTGTGTGAGGTGTTTAAAGTGTGGAAGTTGGAGAATAAACACCTTTTGAAGATTTATGGAAATCATCAGAATCAACAAGGGCGGTAAAAGTAACTTCTAATTATCCTTTAACGAAGAAAACGACGAAATGGGAATGTAGATTGGAAGTTCTTCAGTCCAGATCTTCCATGCGCTAACTTAGTAGAGGAAGATAGCCACGGAGGTAGCGCAGTGAAGAAATCCACGGCCGGCGCGAGTACGACGGCGACAAGGTAGAGGCAGTGAAGCTCTTCCTCACCGGCCATGATGGAAGTAGCGGTGGTGCTAGGTCGGGAAGCTCGAGTGAGGGGAAGTGCGGTCGAGTAAGGTAAATGCAGTCTGAGAAGGTGAGGGTTATATATAGCCGAGGTGAAAAACCGCTCGCCCGAAGAAATTGGATGAACGTGCCCCTGACTCTTCTCATCCTAAGTGACATGTGTCAGCCATGTGCAGAGTGGTGGCGATCATGTGAGATCGTGGGTGAATAGATAATTCTTATCGTGGGATGTGGAACGGTTTAGGCGGCAAAAGCCGAAAATTTAGATAAGACAATTTTAATGTTTCATTCGCAAATTCTTCAGCTGACAAGGAGACCTTGAAGATTTTGAACGGGTTTCAAATAGAACGCACATGAAGAATTTGTGAACAGACTGGGTTGAGTATAGCATAGAGGAGGTAGGGTCCGATCACATTCACTTAGCAGAAAAGGCAACTTGAAGAAATAGCAATAAGTGAATGCTGTAGAGGACTAAAAACTCAAATATATATAGTTAATGAAGAACACAATCGGAAAGAGTGAAGATAATGCAAAGTTGAAGAATTTGAACAACTGAGGAATTTACAAACTGAATAAATACTCAAAATGAAGAGTTTCAACTTTTGTTGGTGGCGTGACCCACCGTATAAGAATGATGATTTCAAACGCCGGGTACATTGTCGTAGGGCTCTGAGAATAAAATTCTTCGTTAATTTCTTCACACTTAGAGGGTTAGTCTTCATTGATTGAAGAAAAACGTTACTTCGTGTGTTGCACATCTAAGTCATCCATTTTGCATAAGTGTTAGGATGTGTGTCCTTTTCAAAGAACATTCAAAGATTCTAAGATATTTCCCTCACACCGCAACTTGCTAAATCTCTTCTCATCCACGGGCTTTGTGAAGATATCGGCTAGTTGTTCTTTAGTCTTCACGTGCTCGATAGAGATGTCACCCTTCAACACATGATCACGAAGAAAATGATGACGAATCTGAATGTGCTTTTTCTTCGAGTGCTGAAATGGGTTATGAGCAATCTTGTTGGCACTCTCATTGTCACAGTAGAGAGGCACATTCTTCACATTGATGCTATAGTCCTTGAGGGTTTGCTTCATCCATAGCAATTGAGCACAACATGAACCAGCAGCAATGTACTCAGCTTCAGTAGTAGAAAGTGATACACAGTTCTGTTTCTTCAAGGACCAACATACCAATGATCGTCGGAGGAAATGGCATGTGCCTGATGTTGACTTGCGGTCCACACGATCACCATCATAGTCAGAGTAAGAATATCCAATGAGATCAAAAGCCGAGCCCTTGGGATACTATAATCCAAGTGTTGGAGTGTGAGCTAGATATCGAAGAATATGCTTCACAGCCTTACGGTGTGATTCCTTTGGTGTAGCTTGAAAATGGGCACACATGCAAACAATAAGCATAATTTTTGGCCTAGATGCACATAGATACAATAAAGAGCCAATCATGGAGCGGTATACCTTTTGATCGAAGTCTATACCATTTTCATCAGTGCATAGATGGCCATTTGTGGTCATAGATATTTTGACGCCTTTGCAATCTTGCATGTCAAATTTCCTCAATACAACCTTGAGGTATTTCTTCTGAGATATGAAGATGCCTTTGCATTGTTGACGTATCTGAAGACCTAAGAAGAATTTCAATTCTCCCATCATAGACATTTGATACTCTTCACTCATCATATAGGCAAGTTCATCATTGTAACGTTGGTCAGCACAGCCAAAGATGATATCATCAACATATATTTGGCACACAAATAATTCATCAGCATAGGTTTTGGTGAGAAGAGTTGGGTCAAGTGAACCGGGTTTGAAGCATTTCTTCATGAGGAATTCCTTCAAAGTATCATACCATGCCTGAGGGGCCTGCTTGAGGCCATAGAGGGCCTTATTGAGTCTGAAGATTTTGTCAGGATGCTTTGGATCTTCAAAACCTGGGGGTTAAGCAACATATACTTAATCCACAAGCTTACCATTGAGGAATGCACTTTTCACATCCATTTGATATAAGATGATATTATGATGGTTAGCATAAGCAAGTAATATGCAAATAGCCTCAATTCTAGCAACAGGTGCAAAAGTTTCATCGAAATCAATTGCTTCAACCTGTGTGTAGCCTTGAGCTACAAGCCGTGCCTTATTCCTCACCACAACGGCATTTTCATCTTGCTTGTTGCGATAGATCCATTTTGTGCCGATGATATAGTGCTTGCGAGGGTCTGGTCGCTTGACAAGTTCCCACACATTGTTGAGCTCGAACTGATGTAATTCCTCTTGCATAGCTTGAATCCACTCAGGCTCCAGAAATGCTTCATCTACCTTAGTGGGCTCTGTGATAGAGACAAAAGCAAAGTCTCCACAAAAGTTAGAAAAGTGTGAAGCTTTTGAGCATGTGAGAGGACCTGGTGCTTTGATGTCGTTGATGATTCTCTCAGTCTGCACTTCATTAACAATGCGAGGATGAGCTGGTTGACAATGTTGAGGGGGCTCGACATTTTCTTCAGTGCCATTTTCCTAAGGTGCACCATCATGATGGTCTTCACTATCTGGAATGATTTCTTCAGCAGATTTATCGGTAAGAATGACATCCTGAGTAGCTTTGAACTTAATGGATTCCTCAGGTGGCATTTCATCTAGCACGGGAGGTAGGTGCGCTCTTTGTGAGCCGTTAGTTTCATCGAACCACACATATACAATTTCAACAACCTTGTGGTGATAGGTGTTGACGACTATGTAGGTGTGCGAGTCCTTTCCATAACCAAGCATAAAATCTTCATGTGCTTTCGGTGCAAATTTAGAATTGTGATAAAGATCTCTTATCCAACATTTAGCACCGAAGACTTTGAAATAACTCACATTGGGTTTCTTGTCAGTGAGGAGTTCAAATGAGGTCTTTCTGAAGAATTTGTGAAGATATACCCTGTTGATGATGTGGCACGCAGTATCAATTGCCTCAGGCTAGAAGCGAGGAGGCGTCTTTTATTCATCAAGAATAGTGCGAGACATCTCAACAAGAGTCCTGTTCTTGCGCTACATGACGCCATTCTGCTGAGGAGTATAAGGAGCAGATAACTCGTGAGTAATACCAAGTTCATCAAGACCAGTATTCTGAACTCGGTTTCATTGTCACTTCTGATGTGCTTGATCTTCACACCAAAGTTGGTTGAAGCCCTCGAGGAATATCGTTTTAAGACTTCCTGCACTTTAGTTTTGTAAGTGATGATATGCACCCATGTATAACGAGAATAGTCATCAACAATGACAAAGCCATATAAAGATGCAACATTAGTAAATGTGGCATAATGAGTAGGGCCAAAGAGATCCATGTGAAACAATTCAAATGGACGAGTGGTAGTCATGATGGTATTTGAGGGATGCTTGGCCTTGGTCATTTTTCCAGCTTCACAAGCTCAACACAGATGGTCCTTGAGGAATTTGACACCCTCGATGCCAATGACATGCTTCTTCTTCGCGGGAGTGTGTAAGTTCCTCATGCCAGCATGACTAAGTAGGCGATGCCATAGCCATCCTTCTGAAGCTTTTGCAAGTAGACATGTAGCAGGTTGTGGTCCTGTAGAGAAATCAACAATATACAGATCTCCTCTCCTAAAGCCTTCGAAGACTTTGGAATTGTCAGCTTCCATGATCACAACACAACAATACTTGCCAAAGTCAACAACCATATCAAGATCACAAAGCATTGAGACTGACATGAGGTTGTATCCTAAGGACTCGACGAGCATGACTTTGTCCATGTGTCAATCCTTTGAGATCGCAACCCTACCTAGACCCAATACCATGCTTTTGCCTTTGTCAGCGTAGGTGATATGCTTCAGATGCGATGGAGATAAAGCATTGTCCATCAGTAAGTTCTTGTCACCAGTCATATGATTTGTACATCCACTATCGAGTACCCACTCAATGGCTTTGGGTTGATCATCCTGCAGATGAATTAGTGCAACTTACGAACTCATATACTTCAGTAGTGAAGAATATGACATCAAGCAATAGAACAGATAAGGAAGTATTAGGACGTGAGAAATGAAAATTCATTTTTCTTGATTAGCTTGCGTCCTTATTTCAAGCATATTCAGGTCTCCAGCAAATTCTTCAGACATTTAGGTTCGTTTGGAGACCTGACCCTACAAAAGAGATTAGTTCTCTTTCTTCACCACCCACATCTGGAGGGGTGGCAAAGAGTATCATTCTGCGAGCTCCATAAGACAAAGGTGGCATAGATGCCAATCCACTTCGTTTCACATAAGACGGGTTAGCGTAAGCTTATGAATAAGCAGAGAAATTCTTTGAGGATTTATGAACATAATGATTTGAAGAATAATGCACATATTCATAGCCCTTAGATTTTCCCTGCGAAACAGAAGTGTTAGCACGATGATGTTCATATGAATATTTTGATCCATATGAGGAATTTGATCTAGGTGAGGAATGTGGTCCATATAAGGACTTGGATCCATATGAAGACTTTTGTCCATATGAAGAATTTGATCTGGGGTTCCTATTCTTCGTAGGAGGTTTCATGATGACATTCACTCGAAGAGTTTCAAGGCACCTTTTGGGAACCCAGATTTTCTTCATAGGGGGAACGTTCTTGTAGTTAGTAACAACATATCTAGCAAATACTTCACCATTCTGATTTTTGAACAGCTTATAGTTGGAGTCAAATGACTCATCAGAAGAATATGAAGATTCACATGTAAAGCCAGATAAAGTGGATGGATCTACTGGAGGTACCTTTGCAGCAATCCATGGAGTTTTGGGATACTGCTCAGGTTTTCAGTAGGTCCCATCAGCATTGAGTTTCCTCTCAAAGGCAGTACCCTCTTTCCTAGGGTTCCTGTTTAGAATCTGCTTTTTAAGCACATCACAAAGTGCCTAATGCCCTTTGAGGATTTTGTACATGCATGTCAAATACAATTCCTTCAGCCCTGCATTGTCAGTGATACTAGCAATATCCTCAGATGAGGAATTAGTAATAGCAGAGACAGGTGAAGAAATTGCAGCAATAGAAGCATTTGAACTTTCAGGTGAAGAATTAGCAGATTCACGTTCAATGCACTTCAAACATGGTGGAATGAATTCTTCCTGAGCAACGCTGATTTGTTGAGCAAGTAATGAAGCACGCTCCTTCTGAAGATCTTCATAACTCACCCTTAGCTTCTCAAGATCTTGCCTTCTTTGAAGAAATTCATAAGAAAGCTTCTCATGGTCAGATAAGAGAGTGTTATGATGGCTCTGAAGATTGTCAAACTTGGACTGAAGTCTCCGAAGATTTTCAGTCAATGTTTTGGTGCGATCCATTTCTTCACCCAATATATCATTGCTCTCATCAAGCATATTTTGAACTTTTTCCAAAGCTCGTTGTTGTTTAGTGGCAAGGGAAACAAGTTTGGTATAGTTGGGTACAAATTGATCACCAGATTCATCATCACTAAACTCAGATAGCTAGCATTCAATTACCTTGGCAACTTTTTCCATCAGGCATGGTGCAGAGGATGATGATTCTGAATCAAAAGTCATAGCCTTGCGCGATTCCATGAAATACTCAAACCAGGGATCATGATGAGTTCGATGACCTTCATAGACCTCAGAGAGTCGGTCCCAGATAAGCTTCGCATGGCTGAGATGCATAATGTTCCTAAACTAATTTTGAGACACACAGGAGCAGATGATGTCCTTCGCCGTGAGGTTGAGAAGAGTGTACTTGTGAAAGGCGTCAGCCTCCGCCATCTTGCATAGATCGGTAAGACCAATCTTAGTGATGATCCACAGCTCGTTGTTCATCGCCATAAGTCACTTCTTCACCATGGCCTTCCACTTGGGATAATCATGACCGTCAAAGATGGGGCATGACACAGTCTTCATTCCTGCGGTCGACATAACTAAAACTCCAGACGGTTAAACCAAAATCACACAGAGTAAGGGAGTACCTTTCTCTAATACCAATTGAAAGTGTGTTAAGTCGACTAGAGGGGGGTGAATAGGCGATTTTTACAAATTGCGTCACTAAGGAATTTCAGGGTGAAGAAATTCCTAAGTCACGAATGACTAGCAGCGAAATAAGTACTCAGGTGCAAACATAACAGAACAAAAGCATAGTCATCATGATGAAATGAAAACAAACACTAAGTACAGAAAGCGTAAACACCGGATAAGTAGGCTGAAGACAAATTGACTGAAGAAATTGAACTAAGGAAATTGAGAAAGTCTTCAGTCAAAGTCTTCAAATAGTAGCGATCAAGTACACAACATAGTAATGAGGAATTGAAAGGGTTGAGGAAATAGAACCAGTTCGCTCGGTGAAGACATTGATTTGGTAGACCAGTTCCAACTGCTGTGACAATCATACGTCTGGTTGGAGCGGCTAGGTATTTAAACTTGAGGACACACAGTCCCAGACACACAGTCCTCACTGTATTCTCCTTGAACTAAGGTCACACAGACCTCGTCCAATCACTTGTGCTAAGTCTTCAGGTGACTTCCAAACCTTCACAAACTTGGTCTCCCTGCGATCCACAAATTCCTCTTGGATGCTCTAGATCATGACGCCTAACCGTCTGGAGGATACACAGTCCTCAAAGGTAACAAGCGTTAGATCCACATAGGAACAATCTCTTTAGTGATGCTCAATCAGTTTGGGTTTGTAGGTGTTTGGTTTGGGGTTTTGGGTTTCTCCTCACATGATCATTTTTGCTCAAAGTCCTTGGAGGATGGGATGCTCTCAATGACAAGTGTCGGTTTCTCATGGAGTAGCCAACCAGCTAGTGGTTGTAGGGGGCGGCTCTTTATAGCTTAGGGAGCAGCCCGACATGATAGGACATAAATGCACTTCAATGATATGACCGTTAGGTGGGTAGATATTTTGGAACAGCTGGCGCATAGCACAACAATGGTCGGAAATTTGACTATCAAATTCCTCGGGGCTACCATGTTCCTCACTTGTAGGTAATCCACACTAGCGAATTCCTAACTCCTCATTCAGAACAAATTCCTCAGAGACCAGAAGAACTTCTTCTCTATCATTGAATAAATTGACTGAGCTGTATGAGATTTCCAATGGCTTCACTCGAAAGGATTGGTAGGTGTAGGATTTTGAGATGAGCATCACCTGGAAACTTTTCCTTAGTTTTACCTCGACCCCCTTTAACAGTATGACGTTTCCTATGACTCGAGAAATAGAAAGTGAAACTACGAAAACAAAGTCTTCACGCTTCACGTTCCTCGCATCAATACCAAGTCTTCAGGATCACACCAATTTCGTCACTTTCAAAGTCTTCAGAAAAACAAAAGTCTTCAATTAAAGACATTCATTTTTAGGGGTCGACTTTTGATACGTCCATTTTGCATCATTCTTTCATATCGATATTTATCGCATTTTGGGCTGTTATTACACATTATGTCACAATACTTATGCCTATTCTCTCTTATTTTACGAGGTTTACATGAAGAGGGAGAATGCCGATAGCTGGAATTCTAGGCTGGAAAAGGAGCAAATATTGGAGACCTATTCTGCATAGCTCCAAAAGTCCTGAAACTTCACGGAAGTTATGTTTGGAATTAATAAATAAATATCGGAGAAAGAATCCACCCGAGGGGGCCCACACCCTGGCCACGAGGGTGGGGGCGCGCCCCCTACCTCGTGGGCCCCCTAGTGGCCCTCTCATGTCCATCTTCTGCTATATGAGGTCTTTCATCGAGGAAAAAAACATAAGCAATCTTTCGGGAAGAAACTCCGCCGCCATGAGCCGGAACCTTGGTGGAACCAATCTAGGGCTTCGGCAGAGCTGTTCTGCCGAGGAAACTTCCCTCCGGGAGGGGGAAATCATCACCATCGTCATCACCAACGATCCTCTCATCGGGAGGGGGGCAATCTCTATCAACATCTTCACCAGCACCATCTCATCTCAAACCCTAGTTCATCTCTTGTATCCAATCTTTGTATCCAAACCTCATATTGGTACCTGTGGGTTGCTAGTAGTCTTAATTACTCCTTATAGTTGATGCTAGTTGGTTTACTTGGTGGAAGATCATATGTTCAGATCCATTATGCATATTAATACCCCTCTGATTATGAACATGAATATGCTCTGTGAATAGTTACGTTTGTTCCTGAGGACATGGGAGAAGTCATGCTATAAGTAATCATGTGAATTTGGTATTCGTTCGATATTTTGATGAGACGTATGTTCTCTTTCCTCTAGTGGTGTCATGTGAACGTCGACTACATGACACTTCACCATTGTTTGGGCCTACAGGGAGGCATTGGGAAGTAATAAGTAGATGATGGGTTCCTAGAGTGACAGAAGCTTAAACCCTAGTTTATGCGTTGCTTCGTAAGGTGCTGATTTGGATCCATATGTTTCATGTGATGGTTAGGTTTACCTTAATACTTCTGTTGTAGTTGCGGATGCTTGCAATAGGGGTTAATCATAAGTGGGATTCTTGTCCAAGTAAGGGAAGTACCCAAGCACCGGTCCACTCACATATCAAATTATCAAAGTACCGAACACGAATCATATGAACATGATGAAAACTAGCTTGACGATAATTCCCATGTGTCCTCGGGAGTGCTTTCCTTCATATAAGAGTTTTTCCAGGCTTGGCCTTTGCTACAAAAAGGATTGGGCCATCTTGCTGCACCTTATTTACTTTTATTAGTTGCTACTCGTTACAAATTACCTTATCACAAAACTATCTGTTACCGATAATTTCAGTGCTTGCATGGAATACCTTACTGAAAACTGCTTATCATTTCCTTCTACTCCTCATTGGGTTTGACACTCTTACTTATCGAAAAGGCTATGATAGATCCCCTACACTTTTGGGTCATCAAGACTCTTTTCTGGCACCGTTGTCGGGGAGTGAAGCGCCTTTGGTAGGTGGAATTTGGTAAGGAAATATATATATATATATAGTGTTGAAATTTACCGTCACTTGTTACTACGGAACATAATCCTTTGAGGGGCTTGTTCAGGGTATCTTCACCCCAACCACTAGAGCAAACTATTGGGGAACGTGGTAATTTCAAAATTTTCCTACGCACACGCAGGATCATGGTGATGCATAGCAACGAGAGGGGAGAGTGTTGTCTACGTACCAACGCAGACCGACTGCGGAAGCGATCACACAACATAGAGGAAGTAGTCGTACGTCTTCTTCCCGATCCGACCGATCCAAGCACCGTTACTCCGGCACCTCCGAGTTCTTAGCACACGTACAGCTCGACGACGATCCCCGGGCTCCGATCCAGCAAAGCTTCGGGGAGGAGTTCCGTCAGCACGACGGCGTGGTGACGATCTTGATGTACTACCGACGCAGGGCTTCGCCTAAGCACTACAACGGTATGATCGAGGTGGAATTTGGTGGCAGGGGGCACCGCACACGGCTAAGGAACGATCTCAAGGATCAACTTGTGTGTCTAGAGGTGCCCCCTGCCCCCGTATATAAAGGATGAAAGGGGGGAGGCTTGCCGGCCAAGCTAGGAGGCGCAGGAGGAGTCCTACTCCTACCGGGAGTAGGACTCCTCCCCCCAATCCTATTCCTAATAGGATTCCCCAAAGGGGAAGAGAAGAGAGAGGTGGCCGGCCCCACTCCTAGTCCTAATAGGACTAGGGAGAGGGGGGGAGGTGCAGCCCTATGTGGGCTGCCCTCTCACCTTTCCACTAAGGCCCATGTTGGCCCATTTGGCTCCCGGGGGGTTCCGGTAACCCTCCCGGTAATCCGGTAAAATCCCGATTTCACCCGGAACACTTCCGATGTCCAAACATAGGCTTCCAATATATCAATATTTATGTATCGACCATTTCGAGACTCCTCGTCATGTCCGTGATCACATCCGGGACTCCGAACTACCTTCGGTACATCAAAATGCATAAACTCATAATAACTATCATCGTAACGTTAAGCGTGCGGACCCTACGGTTCGAGAACAATGTAGACATGACCGAGACACGTCTCCGGTCAATAACCAATAGCGGGACCTGGATGCCCATATTGGCTCCTACATATTCTATGAAGATCTTTATCGGTCAGACCGCATAACAACATACGTTGTTCCCTTTGTCATCGGTATGTTACTTGCCCGAGATTCGATCGTCGGTATCCAATACCTAGTTATGCGGTCTGACCAATAAAGATCTTCGTAGAATATGTAGGAGCCAATATGGGCATCCAGGTCCCGCTACTGGTTATTGACCGGAGACGTGTCTCGGTCATGTCTGCATTGTTCTCGAACCATAGGGTCCGCACGCTTAACGTTACGATGACAGTAATTATGAGTTTATGCATTTTTATGTACCGAAGTTAGTTCGGAGTACCGGATGTGATCACGGACATGACGAGGAGTCTCGAAATGGTGGAGACATAAAGATTGATATATTGGAAGCCTATATTTGGACATCGGAATTGTTCCGGGTGAAATCGGCATTTTACCGGAGTACCGGGGGGTTACCGGAACCCCCGGGGGGTTATTGGGACAACATGGGCCTTAAGGGAGAAGAGGAGAGGCGGCAAGAGGTGGCCGCGCGCCCCTCCCCTTCCTAGTCCGAATAGGACAAGGGAAGGGGGCCGGTGCCCCCCCTTTCCTTCCTCTCTTCCTCCTATTCTCCCCCTTTTCTCCTAGTCCAACTAGGAGTCCTACTCCCGGTGGGAGCAGGACTCCCCTTGGCGCGCCACACCTTGGCCGGCCGCCTCCTCCCCTTGCTCCTTTATATACGGGGGCAGGGGGCACCCCAAGACACACAAGTTGATCCTTGAGATCGTTCCTTAGCAGTGTGCGGTGCCCCCTGCCACCATATTCCACCTCGATCATATCGTTGTAGTGCTTAGGCGAAGCCCTGCGTCGGTAGAACATCAAGATCGTCACCACGCTGTCGTGCTGACGGAACTCCTCCCCGAAGCTTTGCTGGATCGGAGCCCGGGGATCGTCATCGAGCTGTACGTGTGCTAAGAACTCGGAGGTGCCGGAGTAACGGTGCTTGGATCGGTCGGATCGGGAAGAAGACGTACGACTACTTCCTCTACGTTGTGTCAACACTTCCGTTGCGATCTACAAGGGTACGTAGATCAGACTCTCCCCCTCGTTGCTATGCATCACCATGATCTTGCGTGTGCGTAGGAATTTTTATGAAATTACTACGTTCCCCAACAGTATCTACTTTTCCACACACTTTTGCCCTTGTTTTGGACTCTAACTTGTATGATTTGTATGGAACTAACCTGGACTGACGTTGTTTTCAACAGAATTGCCATGATGTTGTTTTATGTGCAGAAAACAGAATTTCTCAGAATGACATGAAACTCCACGGAATATCTTACAATAAATAATAAAAAATCCTCGCCAAAGATGAAGACCAGGGGGCCCACACCCTGTCCACGAGGATGGAGGGCGCCCCCCCTAGGGCACACCCCCCTACCTCATGGGCCCCCTGGAGACCTCCCGACTCCAACTCCAACTCTATATATTTGCTTTCGGGGAGAAAAAAATAGGAGAGAAGAAATCATTGCGTTTTATGATACGGAGCCGCCGCCAAGCCCTAAAACCTCTCGGGAGGGCTGATCTAGAGTCCGTTCGGGGCTCCGGAGAGGGGGATTCGTCGCCATCGTCATCATCAACCATCCTCCATCACCAATTTCATGATGCTCACCGCCGTGCGTGAGTAATTCCATCACAGGCTTGCTGGACGGTGATTGGTTGGATGAGATTTATCGTGTAATCGAGTTAGTTTTGTTAGGGTTTGATCCCTAGTAACCACTATGTTCTGAGATTGATGTTGCTATGACTTTGCTATGCTTAATGCTTGTCACTAGGGCCTGAGTGCCATGATTTCAGATCTGAACCTATTATGTTTTCATCAAGATATGAGTGTTCTTGATCCTATCTTGCAAGTCTATAGTCACCTATTATGTCTTATGATCTGTTAACCCCGAAGTGACAATAATCGGGATACTTACCGGTGATGACCATAGTTTGAGGAGTTCATGTATTCACTATGTGCTAATGCTTTGTTCCTATTCTCTATTAAAAGGAGGCCTTAATATCCCTTAGTTTCCATTAGGACCCCGCTGCCACGGGAGCATAGGACAAAAGATGTCATGCAAGTTCTTTTCCATAAGCACATATGACTATATTTGGAATAAATGCCTACATTACATTGATGAATTGGAGCTAGTTCTGTGTCACACTATGTTATGACTGTTACATGATGAACCGCATCCAGCATAATTATCCATTACTGATCCGATGCCTACGAGCTTTCCGTATACTAGTTTACGCTTATTTACTTTCCCATTGCTATTGTTACAATCAGTAAAAATACCAAAAACATTACTTTGCTTTCGTTACTCTTTTGTTACCATTACCATCACTATCGTATTACTTTGCTACAAAACACTTTGCTGCAGATACTAAGTTTCCAGGTGTGGTTGAATTGACAACTCAGCTGCTAATACTTGAGAATATTCTTTGGCACCCCTTGTGTCGAATCAATAAATTTGGGTTGAATACTCTACCCTCGAAAGCTGTTGCGATCCCCTATACTTGTGGGTTATCAAGACTAATTTCTGGCGCCGTTGCCGGGGAGCATAGCTCTATTCTTTGAGTCACTTGGGATTTATATCTGTTGGCATTGTTGAGGAAATCGTTAACCGGAACTGCTCGGTTGGCTGGCGAGTAGGGGATTAATAGGCTAATCGGCAAGTTAATCGGCCATTTAATCAATTAATCGGACGATTATCAGTTTATCGGCTACTCGGTGACCCTATGAGTAGGGATTAATCGGCAAGTTAACTGGTTACTCGGATGAATTCCTGAACAGGGTCTGTTGGACACTATGACGAACTTGAGAGATCCAAAAACCAAGATTTATCCCTCAACTACGAGGGGAAGTAAGGAACTACCATCTAGCTCCGCACTTGATTCACCTTCTGTTATGAGTAAATTTGCGACACCTAAACCTGCTTCTACTATTCGTTCTGATATGTCGCATGTTATTGATGATGCCACTTCTGCTATGCATGATACTTATGATGAAACTACCTCTATGCCTGATACTACTGTGCCACTTAGTGATTTTCTCGATGAACAACTTGCTAGGGCTAGAGAAATTGAAAATATGGAATCTAATTATGATGATGAAAGTGATGATGAAGAATCACTTGTTATTCCTGAGGGTTATTTATTTGATCAAGAAGCTTCTTTAGCTATTTTAGCTTGCAAAGATAGATATGAACTCAAAAGGTTATTAGCTAAATTGAATAAGAAATCTCTAAATGCTAGGATGAAACCTGACCCTGCTTTAGCTACTTCACCTATCTGTGTTGCTGATAAGGATTATGAATTCTCTGTTGATCCTGATATAATTACTTTGGTTGAATATGATCCTTTTCATGGCTATGAATCTGAAACTGTTGTGGCACATCTTACTAAATTAAATGATATAGCCACCCTGTTCACTAATGATGAGAGATCTCGCTACTTTTATATCCTCAAACTATTTCCGTTCTCATTAAAGGGTGATGCTAAGATATGGTTTAATTTTCTCGACCCTGGTTGTGTGCGTAGCCCCCAGGATATGATTTATTACTTCTCTGCTAAATATTTCCCTGCTCATAAGAAACAAGCTGCTTTAAAGGAAATATACAACTTTGTGCAAATTAAAGAAGAGAGTCTCCCACAAGCTTGGGGGAGGCTTCTCAAGTTACTTAATGCTTTGCGTGATCATCCTCTTAAGAAAAATGAAATACTTGATATCTTTTATAGTGGACTAACTGATGCTTCCAGAGATTACCTAGATAGTTGTGTTGATTCTCTTTTCAGGGAAAGAACACCGGATGAAGCTATAATCTTATTGAATAATATGTTGTCAAATGAAAATAATTTGGCACCTCCTGAGCCAGCTCCTGCTCCAATTAATGAGCCTATTCCTAAACCAACTCCGAAGAAGAGAGTTGTTCTATTTCTCAGTCCCGAAGATATGCAAGAGGCAAAGAAATCAATGAAAGAAAAAGGTATTAAAGCTGAAGATGTTAAGAATTTACCTACTATTGAAAAAATACATGGTCTTAATTTACCGCCCATTGAAGAAACATATGATCTTAATCCTTTATTTATTGAAGAACATCCTAATCCCGATAACACGACATAGGTAGTAAAGGTAAATTCTCTCTATAGATATGATAAAGCTGAAATCCCTCCTACTAAAATTTCTAGTCAGTGCTTGGATGAGTTCGATAATTTTATGTTTAAGCAAGAAGACTTCAATGCTTATTTTGGTAGACAATTAAAACAAGATGCTGATATGATTAAATACTTGGGTGATTATATGGCTAATATTAGAGGTGAACTTAAACTTGTTAGCAAACATGCTTCTATGGTTACCACTCAAGTAGAACAAGTACTTAAAGGTCAAAAAGAATTGCTCGATGAGATGAATAGTAAGAAAAATGATTATGCTGTTCAAGTGGCTACTAGAACTGGTAGAATGACTTAGGAACCTTTGTATCCAGAAGGCCACCCTAAGAGAATTGAGCGAGATTCTCAGAGAAATAAAATTGATGCACCTAGTTCTTCTAAAAAGAAGAAAAAGAAAAATGATAGAACTGTGCAAACTTCTAGTGAACCTATTGCTGAACCACCTGATAATCCAAATGATATCTCTATGTCTGATGCTGAAACACAATTTGGCAATGAACATGAACCTAATGAAAATATAAATGATGATGTTCATAATGATGCTCAACCTAGTAATGATAATGATGTAGAAATTGAACCTACTGTTGATCTTGATAACCCACAATCAAAGAATCAACGTTATGATACGAAACACTTTGTTGCTAGGAAGCATGGCAAAGAAAGAGAACCTTGGGTTCAGAAACTGATGACCCACAAGTATAGGGGATCTATCGTAGTCCTTTCGATAAGTATGAGTGTCGAACCCAACGAGGAGCACAAGGAAATGACAAGCGCTTTTCAGCAAGGTATTCTCTGCAAGTACTGAAATAAGTGGTAACAGATAATTTTGTGATAAGATAATTCGTAATGAGTAACAAGTAACAAAAGTAAATAAAGTGCAGCAAGGTGGCCCAATCCTTTTTGTAGCAAAGGACAAGCCTGTACAAACTCTTATACAAGGAAAAGCGCTCCCGAGGACACATGGAAATATCGTCAAGCTAGTTTTCATCACGCTCATATGATTCACGTTCGGTACTTTGATAATTTGGTATGTGGTTGGACCGGTGCTTGGGTACTGTCCTTACTTGGACAAGCATCCCACTTATGATTAACCTCTATTGCAAGCATCCACAACTACAAAAAAAGTATTAAGGAAAACCTAACCATAGCGTGAAACATATGGATCCAAATCAACCCCTTACGAAGCAACACATAATCTAGGGTTTAAGCTTCTGTCACTCTAGCAACCCATCATCTACTTATTACTTCCCAATGCCTTCCTCTAGGCCCAAATAATGGTGAAGTGTTATGTATTCGACGTTCACATAACACCACTAGAGGCTAGACAACATACATCTCATCAAAATATCGAACAAATACCAAATTCACATGACTACCAATTGCAAGACTTCCCCCTTGTCCTCAGGAACAAACGTAACTACTCACAAAGCATAAACATGTTCATAATCAGAGGGGTATTAATATGCATATAGGATATGAACATATGATCTTCCACCAATTAAACCAACTAGCATCAACTACAAGGAGTAATTAACACTACTAGCAACCTACTAGCACCAATCCCGGACTTGGAGACAATAATTGGATACAAGAGATGAACTAGGGTTTTGAGATGAGATGGTGTAGATGAAGATGTTGATGGAGATTGCCCTCTCCCGATGAGAGGAGCGTTGGTGATGATTTCCCCCTCCGGGAGGGAAGTTTCACCGGCAGAACAGCTCTGCCGGAGCTCTAGATTGGATCCGCAAAGGTTCCGCCTCGTGGCAGCGGAATTTCATCCTGAAAGGTTGCTTCTTCTTTTTTTTCTCGATGAAAGACTTCATATAGCAGAAGATGGCTATCGGAGAGCCACTAGGGGGCCCACGAGGTAGGGGGGCGCGCCCCCCACCCTCGTGAGCAGGGTGTGGGCCCCCTGGTCTTCATCTTTGGCGAGGTTTTTTCATTATTTATTATAAGGTGTTCCATAGAGTTTCAGGACTTTTGGAGTTGTGCAGAATAGGTCTCTAATATTTGCTCCTTTTCTAGCCTAGAATTCCAGCTGCCAGCATTCTCCCTCATTATGTAAACCTTGTAAAATAAGAGAGAATAGCCATAAGTATTGTGACATAATGTGAAATAACAGCCCATAATGCAATAAATATTAATATAAAAGCATGATGCAAAATGGATGTATCAACTCCCCCAATCTTAGACCTCGCTTGTCCTCAAGTGAAAGCCGATAACAATAAATATGTCCCCATGTTTAGAGGTAGAGGCGTCGATAAAAATAAAATATGGACATGAAGGCATCCTGATTATTCTCATAACAGCAACATATATAGATATTGTCATATGATTACTTATGTTCAAGTGATGATCTATTCACAATGCGAAAGTATGAATCAGAAACCTTATTGAGAACCAACAAACTATAACCTCAGTCATTGAAGCAATTGCAATTTGTCATAACATCAGAAAGAGTCTATGTCAGAGCTAAAAAGCAAGTCCACATACTCAACTATCAACTAGTCCTTCATAATTGCTAACACTCACGCAATACTTGTGGTTACGGAGTTTTAATCGGACACAGGGAAAGATAGGGGCTTATAGTTTCGCCCCACAACCTTTTACCTCGAGGGTAATGTCAACAATAATAACTCATGCCCCCCTAAATCCAATTAGATATATCTATCAGGATCTTCCAACACACTATGCTAGCCAAAGGATAAAATGTAAAAAGGAAAGGTGAAGATCACCATGACTGTTGCATAAGGCAGAAGATAATAATAAAAGATAGGCCCTTCGCAGAGGGAAGCAGAGGTTGCCATGCGCTTTTATGGTTGGATGCATGAAATCTTAATGCGAAAGAACGTCACTTTATATTGCCCCTTGTGATATGAACCTTTATTATGCAGTTCGTCGCTTTTATTACTTCCACATCACAAGATCGTATAAACCTTATTTCTCCCACACTAATCATACATATTTAGAGCAATTTTTATTGCTTTGCACCTATGACAACTTACTTGAAGGATCTTACTCAATCCATAGGTAGATATGGTGGACTCTCATGGCAAAACTGGTTTAAGGGTATTTGGAAGCACAAGTAGTATTTCCACTTGGTGCTGAGAATTTGGCTAGCAAGAGGGGGAAAGGAAAGCTCAACATGTTGGAGGATCCATGACAACATACTTTATCTCAGATATAAGAAAACATAACTCATCATGTTGTCTTCCTTGTCCAATATCAACTATTTAGCATGTCATATTTTAATGAGTGCTCACAATCATAAAAGATTTCAATGATAATATATTTATATGTGAAGACCTCTCTTTCTTTATTACTTCCTATTAATTGCAATGATGACCAAAACTATGTTTGTCAACCCATAATAACTTTTAAATCATCAGACTATTCCTATGTGAAGTCATTACTCTCAATAAGATCAATATGAACTTTTGTTTCTTTTTATCTTTTCTTTTATTTACCCAAGATCATAGCAAGAAAATCAAGCCCTTGACTCAACACTAATCTTTATTATATAGCTCACAGACTCGATTACATAGAGAGATCATAAGGCAAAACTTAAAACTAGATCATGCCATAAACTTTATTCTACTAGATAAAGTACTACTAATATGATCGAACTAAGGAAAATGGTAAAGATAGGAGTTGTGATTGTGATACGATACCGGGGCACCTCCCCCAAGCTTGGTGGCTGCCAAGGCGAGTGCCCATACCCATGTGATTATATTTCCTTCTTTGTTGTTGGCGTAATATTCTTGGTGATGATTCCTGTCAGGATACGATTTTCCTCCTCGAGCTTGTTGACTTGCTGCTTGAGGTCCATTATTTCCTTACGAAGCTTTCCTGTAACGGCTAAGGCTCCTTGCACCCAAGGGTGTTTCACAGCTGCGGGAGAACAAGTGACACTCCTCTTCATATTTTCATAAGAAAGAAATCTAACATTGGAAGGGATAACCGATTTTGGAATAGCTGAGCTCTATAGTTCCCCCATCGTGAACCCAGCTCGAAAGCGAGAGGTGACTTCTTGTTCCTCCATGGCATCTATCCTCATTAAGTCAGCCTCCATCTCTTCCTGCGTTGCTGGCCCAAAGTGGTCCGAGTCGCTGTTTGCCCTTGGTTCCGGTGCCGGATTAGATACCCGACTCTCCCCGACTAACTCTTGAGAAGACATCTTGCTCTAATCTGCAGCAGCAACAACTCAAAACAAAAACAGAGGATATTTGCGTGATATGGGAGTCAAAACGTCCGGGAGAATATATAGTGAATTTTTACCGACCAAAATACATATCGTGCAAGAAAACGGAGTCCGAAAGGCACACGAGGTTCTCACGAGGTAGGGGGCGCGCCCAAGGGGGTAGGGCGCACCCTACACCCTCGTGTCCTTCCCGGACTACTACTTATTTTTCTATTTTTCTAAATATTCCAAAACGGAGAAATATTGCCTTAAAAACTGTTTTGGAGTCGGTTTACTTACTGTACCACATACCTATTCCTTTTCGGACTCTGAAACGTTCTGGAAGGTGTCCCTTATGTATTCTTCCGGGGTTACGGTTTCAATAATATTGGTTTCAACATTTATGGGGTTACCTGACATATAATGTTTGATTCTTTGACCATTTACCACCTTAGGATTTGTGCCTTTGAAGTTGTTGATTTTTATGGCACCGGAACGATAGACCTCCTCGATAACATAGGGGCTTCCCATTTAGAGAGAAGTTTTCCTGCAAAAAATCTTAAACGAGAGTTGTATAGCAATACATTAAACTCACGCTTTTGTATCCTTTTGTCATGCCATCTTTTAACCTTTTCTTTAAACAACTTGGCATTTTCATAAGCTTGGGTTCTCCTTTCATCAAGTGAGCTAATCTCAAATAACCTCTTCTCACCGGCAAGTTTGAAATCACAGTTGAGCTCTTTAATAGCCCAATATGCCTTATGTTCTAGTTCGAGAGGTAAGTGACATGCTTTTCCATATACCATTTTATAAGGAGACATACCCATAGGATTTTTATATGCAGTTCTATAGGCCCATAATGCATCATCAAGTTTCTTGGACCAATTCTCTCTAGACCTATTAACAGTCTTTTGCAAAATTAATTTGAGTTCTCTATTACTCAATTCTACTTGACCACTAGACTATGGATGATAAGGAGATGCAATTCTATGATTAACATCATATTTAGCAAGCATTTTACGGAAATCACCATGAATAAAATGTGAACCACCATCAGTCATTAAATATCTAGGAGCTCCAAACCTTGGAAAGATAATGTCTTTAAGCATTTTAATAGAAGTGTTATGATCAGCACTACTAGCTGGAATAGCTACTACCCACTTAGTAATGTAATCAACAGCAACTAGAATATGTGTATAACCATTAGAGGAAGGAAAAGGTCCCATATAGTCAAAGCCCCAAACATCAAATGGTTCAATAACAAGTGAATAATTCATAGGCATTTCTTGACGTCTACTAATATTACCAATTCTTTGACATTCATCACAAGATAGGACAAACTTACGGGCATCCTTGAAGAGAGTAGGCCAATAAAAACCAGATTGCAATACCTTATGTGCAGTTCTATCTCCCGCGTGGTGTTCTCCATAAGTTTCGGAGTGGCACTTGCGTAGGATCTGTTCCTGTTCATGCTCAGGTACACAACGTCTAATAACACCATCTACTCCTTCTTTATAAAGATGTGGGTCATCCCAAAAGTAATGCCTCAAATCATAAAAGAACTTTTTCTTTTGCTGGTACATGAAACAAGGTGGTATAAACTTAGCAACAATGTAATTAGCATAATCACCATACCATGGAGCAGTATGAGAAGCATTTATGACATTCAATTGCTCATCAGGAAAGCTATCATCCATAGGTAGTGGGTCATCAAGCACATTTTCTAACCTAGACAAGTTGTCTGCAACGGGGTTCTCAGCTCCTTTTCTATCAACAATATGCAAATCAAATTCTTGTAGCAGGAGAACCCATCTAATAAGTCTAGGTTTAGCATCTTTCTTTTCCATAAGATATTTAATAGCAGCATGATCAGTGTGGATAGTTACTTTAGGATCAACAATATAAGATCTGAACTTATCACAAGAAAATACAACTGCTAAAAGTTCTTTTTCAGTAGTAGCATAATTTCTTTGAGTATTGTCTAGAGTCTTACTAGCATAATGGATAACATTTATTTTTTATCAACTCTTTGCCCTAGTACAACACCTATAGCATAATCGCTAGCATCAGACATAATTCCAAAGGGTAAATTCCAATCTGGTGGCTGAACAACAGGTGCAGAGACTAATGCTTTCTTAAGTATTTCAAATGCTTCTACACAATCATCATCAAATACAAATGGTATATCTTTTTGTAATAAATTAGTCAGGGGCCGGGAAATGTTTGAGAAGTCCTTAATGAACCTCCTATAAAATCCGGCGTGACCAAGGAAACTTCTTATACCTTTGATGTCCTTGGGACATGGCATCTTTTCAATAGCAACAACCTTGGTTTTCTCAACTTCAATACCTCCTTCAGAAACTTTATGCCCCAAGACAATACCTTCATTAACCATAAAGTGTCACTTTTCCCAATTCAAGACAAGATTAGTTTCTTCACATCTCTTCAAAACTCAATCAAGATTGCTCAATCAATCATCAAAAGGAGATACATAGACGGAAAAGTCATCCATGAAAACCTCACAAATCTTTTCACAAAAGTCAGAGAATATAGCCATGATGCATCTTTGAAAGGTAGAAGGTGCATTACATAAACCAAAAGGCATACGTCTATAAGCAAAAGTACCAAAAGGGCATGTAAAAGTAGTCTCTGATTGATCTTTAGCCGACACAGGTATTTGAGAGAAACCAGAATAACCATCTAGAAAGCAATAATGTGTATGTTTGCATAATCTTTCTAGCATTTGATCGATAAAAGGTAAAGGGTAGTGATATTTCTTAGTATCTTTATTTAATTTGCGGAAATCAATTACCATCCTATAACCTGTAATAATTCTTTGTGGAATCAATTCAACTTTATCATTAGGAACAACAGTGATACCTCCCTTCTTAGGGACACAATGAACAAGACTTACCCACTGACTATTAGCAACGGGATAAATTATATCTGCCTCCAAAAGCTTTAGTATTTCTTTTCTTACCACTTCTTTCATTTTAGGATTCAGACGTCGTTGAGGATCACGAACTGGTTTGGCATCTGCTTCCAAATTTATTTTATGTTGACATAGAGTTGGACTAATGCCCTTAAGATCATCAAGAGTATATCCAATAGCAGCACGATGCTTCTTCAGAGTTTTCAATAATATTTCTTCTTCATGCTCTGAAAGATTAGCACTAATAATAACAGGATATATCTTCTTTTCATCAAGATAATTATATTTAAGATTACCAGGCAACGGTTTAAGCTCAAACACAGGATCACCCTTAGGTGGAGGGGGATCCCATAGGATTTCAACAAGCAAATTGTGTTTCAGAATAGGTTCCTGTTTAAAGAATACTTCATCTATTTCTCTTCTTTCATTCATAAACATATCATTCTCATGGTCTAGTAAATATTGTTCTAAAGGATCACTGGGAGGTACAATAATAGAAGCAAGACCAATAATTTCATCCTTACTAGGCAATTCTTCTTCGCGGTGTTGTTTACTAAATTTAGAGAAATTAAATTCATGAGTCATATCATCTAAGCCGACAGTAACAACATCCCTTGTGCAATCTATGGTAGCATTAGTAGTATTCAAGAAGGGTCTACCAAATATAATGGGACAAAAGTTGTCTTGTGGGGAACCAAGAACAAGAAAATCAGCAGGTGCAATGTCATGCATAATTTCTTTGTATAAGTCAATAGGTATTGCACTAGCACTAGCATCCATATCACATAAGCCATGATAACAATGATCTCCTATTTTAATAGAAATAACAGGCATGCCTGCCACAGGTCTAGGTTTATCTGTATCACGGGGTTTAGCAATTCTAGCAGTTTCATTACCGAAGTAAATAACATGCCGATCTATATTATCAGACAAGAGATCTTTAACAATAGCAATATTAGGTTCAACTTTAACTTTCTCAGGAGGTGTATATGTTTTAATATTGCTTTTACGAACCACAGTTGAACCTTTAGCATGATCCTTTATCCTAACGGGGAAAGGTGGCTTCTCAACATAAGAAGTAGGAACAATAGGATCATTATAAGTGATAGTCTTTTCTTCAACTTTAATAGGTGCACCTACTTTTACTTCTATGAGAGGATGATATTTAAACCACTTCTCCTTGGGAAGATCAACATAAGTAGCAAAAGATTCACAGAAAGAAGCTACTATCTCAGAATCAAGTCCATATTTAGTGCTAAACTTACACAAAATATCGGGATCCATAAAATATTTAACACAATCAAACTTAGGTGTCATACCTGACTCCTTACCATTGTCGAGGTCCCAATCTTCAGAGTTGCGTTTAATTCTTTCCAATAAATCCCATTTGAATTCAATAGTCTTCATCATAAAAGAGCCAGCACAAGAAGTATCAAGCATGATGCGATTGTTACCAGAAAGCCGAGCATAAACATTTTGAATAATCATTTCTCTTGAGAGCTCATGTTTGGGGCATGAATATAACATTGACTTAAGCCTCCCCCAAGCTTGAGCGATGCTTTCTCATTCGCGAGGCCAAAACTTATATATATAATTGCGATCATGATTAACAAGATGCATAGGATAAAACTTCTAATGAAATTCCAATTTCAATCATTTGTAATTCCAAGACCTCATATCATCACATAGCCTATACCATGTCGATGCATCTCCCCTCAAAGATAAGGGGAAGACCCTCTTCTTAACAACATCTCCAGGTGCACCTGCAAGCTTAAATAATGCACAAACTTTATCCACATATATTAGATGTTCATCAGGATGTTTTGTTCCATCTCCTAAAAAAGGATTAGCTAGCAGTTTTTCCATTATAACCGAAGGAACTTCAAAGCAAGCATTTTCATTTTCATTTTCAGTAGGTTGAGGAGCAACTCTTTGCTCTATTGGTCAGGGTGAATATACCCCAAACAAGCCGCTCAGATGATTACTTTCCATAGTAACAAGTGACAGTAAATTTCAGCACACTATATAAATTTTTCCTTACCAAATTTCACCTACCAAAAGTGCTTCACTCCCCGACAATGGCGCCAGAAAAGAGTCTTGATGAGCCACAAGTATAATGGATCTATCGTAGTCCTTTCGATAAGTAAGAGTGTCGAACCCAACGAGGAGCAGAAGGAAATGACAAGCGGTTTTCACAAGGTATTCTCTGCAAGTACTGAAATAAGTGGTAATAGATAGTTTTCTGATAAGATAATCTGTAACGAGTAACAAGTAACAAAAGTAAATAAAGTGCAGCAAGGTGGCCCAATCCTTTTTGTAGCAAAGGACAAGCCTGGACAAACTCTTATATAAGGAAAAGCGCTCCCGAGGACACATGGGAATATCGTCAAGCTAGTTTTCATCACGCTCATATGATTCGCGTTCGGTACATTGATAATTTGGTATGTGGGTGGACCGGTGCTTGGGTACTGTCCTTACTTGGACAAGCATCCCACTTATGATTACCCTCTATTGCAAGCAGCCGCAACTACAACAAAAGTATTAAGGTAAACCTAACCATAGCATGAAACATATGGATCCAAATCAGCCCCTTACGAAGCAACACAAAACTAGGGTTTAAGCTTCTGTCACTCTAGCAACCCATCATCTACTTATTACTTCCCAATTACTTCCTCTAGGCCCAAATAATGGTGAAGTGTTATGTAGTCGACGTTCACATAACACCACTAGAGGCTAGACAACATACATCTCATCAAAATATCGAACGAATACCAAATTCCCATGACTATTAATAGCAAGACTTCTCCCTTGTCCTCAGGAACAAACATAACTACTCACAAAGCATAAACATGTTCATAATCAGAGGGGTATTAATATGCATATAGGATCTGAACATATGATCTTCTACCAATTAAACCAACTAGCATCAAGTACAAGGAGTAATTAACACTACTAGCAACCTACTAGCACCAATCCCGGACTTGGAGACAAGAATTGGATACAAGAGATGAACTAGGGTTTTGAGATGACATGGTGCTGATGAAGATGTTGATGGAGATTGCCCTCTCCCGATGAGAGGAGCGTTGGTGATGACGATGGTGATGATTTCCGCCTCCGGGAGGGAAGTTTCCCCGGTAGAACAGCTCTGCCGGAGCTCTAGATTGGATCCGCCAAGGTTCCGCCTCGTGGCGGCGGAGTTTCGTCCCGAAAGGTTGCTTCTTTTTTTTTTCTCGACGAAAGACTTCATATAGCAGAAGACGGCTATCGAAGAGCCACCAGGGGGCCCATGAGGTAGGGGGGCGCGCCCCCAACCCTCGTGAGCAGGGTGTGGGCCCCCTGGTCTTCATCTTTGGCGAGGATTTTTCATTATTTATTATAAGGTGTTCCGTGGAGTTTCAGGACTTTTGGAGTTGTGCAAAATAGGTATCTAATATTTGCTACTTTTCCAGCCCAGAATTCCAACTGCCAGCATTCTCCCTCCTTATGTAAACCTTGTAAAATAAGAGAGAATAGCCATAAGTATTGTGACATAATGTGAAATAACAACCCATAATGCAATAAATATCGATATAAAAGCATGATGCAAAACGGACGTATCAGAAACCCATGCCTTTTCCTCCCAAACCATCCAAGAAAAAGGATGATGCGGATTTTGAGCGCTTTGCTGAAATGATTAGACCTATCTTTTTGCGTATGCGATTGACTGATATGCTCAAAATGAACACTTATGCTAAGTACATGAATGATATTGTTACAAATAAAAGAAAGATACCGGAAGCTGAAATTTCCACCATGCTTGCTAATTATACTTTTAAAGGTGGAATACCAAAGAAACTTGGAGATCCAGGAGTACCTACTATACCATGCTCCATTAAAAGAAAATATGTTAAAACTGCTTTATGTGATCTTGGAGCCGGTGTTAGTGTTATTCCTCTCTCTTTATATCATAGACTTGACTTGAATAAGTTGACACCTAATGAAATATCTTTGCAAATGGCTGATAAATCAACTGTTATACCTGTCGGCATTTGTGAGGATGTGCCTGTTGTGGTTGCAAACGTTACTATTTTAACGGACTTTGTTATTCTTGATATTCCCGAGGACGATAGTATGTCTATTATTCTTGGAAGACCTTTTCTTAATACTGAAGTGGCTATTATTGATTGCAACAAAGGCAATGTCACTTTTCATGTTAATGGTAATGAGCATACGGTACACTTTCCGAGGAAACAACCTCAAGTTCATAGTATCAATTCTGTCGGAAAAATTTCATCAATTATATTTGGAGGTTTTGAATTTCGTCTTCCTAGTGTCAAGAAGAAATATTATATACTTATTATTGGGGATGTGCATATCCCCGTTGAGGTAACCTAGTGTTATTCAAAATTTCTCCGGTTTCATGTTAATCGGAATGAGTTTGTTAACAAGACTTGATCAACCTTGTTAGTGGATTCCTTTTGATGAGCATGAGATCGATGAAACTAGAATCACAACCTTCTGTACCCTCTCTATACTTTCTATTATTTAGTTGAAATAAAGTAAAAATAGTATTTTTCTGTCTGTTTCCTAATTTATCCGTGCAATATAAAAATATCCCAAAAATAAAAGTCCTCAGAATGACATGCCAATTTAATATGATTTTTTCGGGAATATTTGTGGATTTATGGTGCAAAAATTACAGCGGGGGGGGGGGGGGGGGCTGCCACCTGGTCACGAGGGTGGAGGGCACGCCCCTGCCTCGTGGGCCCACGGAGGCCCTCCTCCACTTATTCCTGCACCCATCCTCTTCTTCTTCCTCCCACAAACACAAAAAACCAACTCTAGCACGAGTTCTAGCTCACTTTGCTGCCATTTTCGATGTCCTTGCTCAAAGCACCTCTCACAAAACTGCTTGGGGAGATTGTTCCTTGGTATGTGACTCCTCCATTTGTCCAATTAGTTTTTGTTCTATTGCTTTATTCATTGCAAATTTTTGCTGCTTAGGTGACCCTATTCTTGAGCTTGCATGTCAAATTTATATGGTCAAAAGTAGTTTTGATGCATGATATAGGCTCTAGGCACTTGTAGGAGTAGCTGCTATCAATATTATTGAGTTTGGTTTACTTTTATTTTGAAGTTACTAAAAATTTTCAGAATTTTACAGAGGAAGAAAATGTTTAGGAAAATGTTCCAAGGTGGTTCTTCAAAGAAGCAAGGACCCAGGCTTGCCATGCGTGATGCTGACGAAGAGCCACCAAGAGACGCTCCAGTGCGTCCTTGTGAGTGGCCTTCTGAAAATTTTATGGATCGAGCGGGAATAAAAGAAGAATTCAACGCATATTTGAGTAATGCTGATCTTGCGAGCTTCGAGGAAGAGAAGTGCAGTCAGCATCATAACCTCACTAGTTCCTTTGTGAGGAGGTTTGAATTTTCCACTTCACGTAACTCTCCAACTGTCTTGTTTGATCTTTATGATAAATCTTATACCATGGACTTAGAGGATTTTACCACTACATGCAAACTTCCACAATGGGGTAGTATAAGGGATCCTCGCAAATCAGAATTTAGAGATTTTCTTGCTGATATAATTTTGGGAGAATCTAGAGATATTACACAAGCTACCATAGGGAGCATTCACTTTCCTGCTATACATTATGTTGCTCTCTTCATAGGCAGATGCATAAATGGTAAAGACGAGGCATGTCACGTGTGTGTCCCTGACCTCAGTATTCTTAGGAGTGCTGTGTTAGGAGAAAAATCATATAATTTGGGAGCCATTGTTGCATGTAGGTTGCATCTTAATAGGCTTAATGGAGATTTCTTTGGTGGGATTTATGCAACCTGCGTAGCTAATTTTCTTGGTATAGATGTACGCCAAGATGATATTGAATTACCTCCTGCCTATCTAGATTTTAATGCTGTGGTTCACCACCATTTTGTCGAGAGGAACGAATCACCTCTCCAGTACCAACTAATCTTTGACAGACGCCATGCTGTCCGGATTACTCTCCCTGCTCCTGCTTTCTTTGATTATCAGGCAAGAGGAGGATATACTATTACCAGAGAGGAGGCAGATGAGTATAAGAGGAGAGCGGAGGCCGCTCGTCACCACACTGCAGCTCAGGAGGTGATAGCCGCTGCATCTCAGTACGACCCCAACTTCTACTATGGATATCAGCCAGGCCAACCGTGGCCATAGACCAACTTAGGCCAAAAGCCTAAGCTTGGGGGAGTACGTATTTCCCACCGACATTACATTCATGTTCACACACTCATTGCTAGATGTCGGCGCTCATACTTTTTCATTGTATCTTCCATGCTAGTTTATTTTCCTTTTTATGCTTTCTTCTTGTGTGTTTAATAAACCTTAAGAAAAACCAAAAAAAATTAGTTGTGGCTTTCAATTAATTTACTCTCCATGCTTGTAGTAGTAATTAAAAAGAAAACCCAAAAATACTTCCCGTTCTTCTTTTGCTTATTGGGAGCTTTCCCGTGTAAATAGTTTTATTTCTTTTCTTTTCTTTGGGGGTCAGGAGGAGAAGACCATGATTAAATTGTTGAAGTGGCTCTTATATGCATTATTTTTTATCTAACAAAAGAGCCCATATTGCCTTGTCTTCTCCTGTTTATTGAATGCTCCCAGATTCCAGCTTAGTCCAATGCACATGCACTCTTATTATTATTCACATCATTCGGCCGTGCAAGTGAAAGGAAATTATGATGATATATGATGGACTGACTGAGATGAGAAAAACTGGTATGAACTCAACCACTTTTTTTGTAAATATGATGAGTTCATCGTTCTTGATTCATCTTGTTATGAATAAACATGTTTGCAATGACAATTAGAGATCATAGTTGCTTGTGCCATGCTTGATTAGCTATGAGTTATAATGGTTTAGCTTGCATACCAACATGCTATTGAGATAGTTATGATGTGGTATGATGGGGTGGTATCCTCTTTTGAATGATTTAAGTGACTTGACTTGGCACATGTTCACGCATGTAGTTGAAACAAATCAACATAGCCTTACAGATATTTATGTTCATGGTGGATTCTATCCTACTCATGCTTGAATCCAATGTTTATTAATTTTAATGCATGTACATGGCTGTTGTCGCTCTCTAGTTGGTCGCTTCCCAGTCTTTTGCTAGCCATCACCTGTACTAAGCGGGAATACTGCTTGTGCATCCAATCCCTTAAACCCCAAAGTTATTCCAGATGAGTCCACTATACCTTCCTATATGCGGTATCTACCTGCCGTTCCAAGTAAATTTGTATGTGCCAAACTCTAAACCTTCAAATAATCATCCTTTTTTGTATGCTCGAATAGCTCATATATCAACTAGGGCTGTCTGTATCTTCCATGCTAGGCGGGTTATTCTCAAGACGAGTGGACTCCGCTCCTCACTCATGAGAAAGTGGCTGGTCACCGGGATGCCCAGTCCCATGCTTTATGCAAACTAAATCAAAATAATTGCGAAACAAAACTCCCCCTGGGACTGTTGCTAGTTGGAGGCACTCATTGTTTCGAGCAAGCCATGGATTGATGTTTGTTGGTGGAGGGGGAGTATAAACTTTACCATTCTGTTTGGGAACCGCCTATAATGTGTGTAGCATGGAAGATATCGCCATCTCTTGGTTGTTATGTTGACAATGAAAGTATACCGCTCAAAATATTAATTATCTCTATTTCAAAACCATGCTCTGGCACCTCTACAATCCCTGCTTCCCTTTGCGAAGGGCCTATCTATTTACTTTTATGTTGAGTCATCGCCCTCTTATTAAAAGCACTAGCTGGAGAGCATAGCTATCATTTGCATTCATCACTGTTAATTTATATTGGGTGTGACTATGATTGGATCTCTTTTAACCTGGATTACAATGTCTACTCAGTCCTTGATCTTTAAAGGTGATCTGCATTTATGTTTTGTGGTCTCAGAAAGGGCTAGCAAGATACCATCTTGTTATATCATATTATGATTGTTTTAAGAAAGTGTTGTCATCCGAGATTTATTATTATGGCTTGCTAGTTGATTATGCTATTGATATGGGTAATCATGAGACCTGAGAATTATTGAAAATGTGGTTAGTTATAATCTTTGCTGAAAACTTGAATGCTAGCTTGACATATTTACAACAACAAGAGCAAACAGAGTTTGTAAAAGTTTTTCTTTATTTCTTTTAGTTTGTCAACTGAATTTCTTGAGGACAACCAAGGGTTTAAGCTTGGGGGAGTTGATATGTCTCCGTCGTATCTACTTTTCCAAACACTTTTGCCCTTGTTTTGGACTCTAACTTGTATGATTTGAATGGAACTAACCCGGACTGACGTTGTTTTCAACAGAATTGCCATGATGTTGTTTTATGTGCAGAAAACAAAAGTTCTCAGAATGACATGAAACTCCATGGAATATCTTACAATAAATAATAAAAAATCCTCGCCAAAGATGAAGACCAGGGGGCCCACACCCTATCCACGAGGGTGGAGGGCGCCCCCCTAGGGCACACCCCCCTACCTCGTGGGCCCCCTGGAGACCTCCCGACTCCAACTCCAACTCTATATATTTGCTTTCGGGGAGAAAAAATAGGAGAGAAGAAATCATTGCGTTTTATGATACGGAGCCGCCGCCAAGCCCTAAAACCTCTCGGGAGGGCTGATCTGGAGTCCGCTCGGGGCTCCGGAGAGGGAGATTCGTCGCCGTCGTCATCATCAACCATCCTCCATCACCAATTTCATGATGC
Organism: Triticum monococcum; assembly: GCA_034509565.1. Taxonomy (NCBI): domain Eukaryota; kingdom Viridiplantae; phylum Streptophyta; class Magnoliopsida; order Poales; family Poaceae; genus Triticum; species Triticum monococcum. The sequence continues at coordinate 84,759,626 of CM067845.1, read as the reverse complement.
TCACCGCCGTGCGTGAGTAATTCCATCACAGGCTTGCTGGACGGTGATGGGTTGGATGAGATTTATCGTGTAATCGAGTTAGTTTTGTTAGGGTTTGATCTCTAGTATCCACTATGTTCTGAGATTGATGTTGCTATGACTTTGCTATGCTTAATGCTTGTCACTAGGGCTCGAGTGCCATGGTTTCAGATCTGAACCTATTATGTTTTCATCAATATACGAGTGTTCTTGATCCTATCTTGCAAGTCTATAGTCACCTATTAGGTGTTATGATCCGTTAACCCTGAAGTGACAATAATCAGGATACTTACCGGTGATGACCGTAGATTGAGGAGTTCATGTATTCACTATGTGCTAATGCTTTGTTCCGGTTCTCTATTAAAAGGAGGCCTTAATATCCCTTAGTTTCCATTAGGACCCCGCTGCCACGAGAGGGTAGGACAAAAGATGTCATGCAAGTTCTTTTCCATAAGCACGTATGACTATATTCGGAATACATGCCTACATTACATTGATGAATTGGAGCTAGCTCTGTGTCACCCTATGTTATGACTATTACATGATGAACCTCATCCAGCATAATTATCCATTACTGATCCGATGCCTACGAGCTTCCCATATACTGGTTTATGCTTATTTACTTTCCCGTTGCTATTGTTACAATCACTACAAAATACCAAAAACATTACTTTGCTTTCGTTACTCTTTTGTTACCGTTACCATCACTATCATATTACTTTGCTACTAAACACTTTGCTTCAGATACTAAGTTTCCAGGTGTGGTTAATTGACAACTCAGCTGCTAATACTTGAGAATATTCTTTGGCGCCCCTTGTGTCGAATCAATAAATTTGGGTTGAATACTCTACCCTCGAAAGCTGTTGCGATCCCCTATACTTGTGGGTTATCAGTAGGTATGCCTGATGATGTTATCAAGAAGAAGGTCTTCCCTTTATCTTTGAAGGGAGAGGCATTGACATGGTATAGGCTATGTGATGATATGGGATCATGGGACTATAAGCGATTGAAATTGGAATTTCGTTAGAAGTTTTATCCCATGCATCTCGTTTATCGTGATCGTAATTATATATATAATTTTTGGCCTCATGAAGGAGAAAGCATCGCTCAAGCTTGGGGGAGGCTTAAGTCAATGTTATATTCATGCCCCAATCATGAGCTCTAAAAAATGATTATTCAAAATTTTTGTGCTCGGCTTTCTCTCAGTAATCGCACCATGCTCGATACTTCTTGTACTGGATATTTTATGATGAAGACTATTGAATTCAAATGGGATTTATTGGAAAGAATGAAACGCAACTCTAAAGATTGGGACCTCGGCGAAGGTAAGGAGTCAGGTATAACACCTAAGTTTGATTATGTTAAATCTTTTATGGATACCGATGTTTTCCGTGAATTTAGCACTAAATATGGACTTGACCCTGAGATAGTAGTGGTTTAAATATAATCCTCCCATTGAAGTAAAAGTAGTTTCACCTATTAAAGTTGAAGAAAATACTATCACTTATAATGTTCATGTTGTTCCTACTGCTTATATTGAGAAACCACCTTTCCCTGTTAGAATAAAGGATCATGCTAAAGCTTCAACTATAGTCAACAAAAGTAATATTATGACACACAAACCCCCTGAGCAAGTTAAAGTTGAACCTAAAATTGCTATGGTTAAAGATCTCTTGGCCGATAATATTGATGGGCATGTTATTTAGTTCTGCAACGAAGCTGCTAGAATTGCTAGACCTGATGCTAAAAATAAACATAGACCTGTTCTAGGCATGCATGTTATTTCCGTTAAAATAGGAGATCATTGTTATCATGGCTTATGTGATATGGGTGCTAGTGCAAGTGCAATACCTCATTCCTTATACCAAGAAATTATGCATGATATTGCACCTGCTGAGATAGAAGAGATAGATGTTACAATTAAGCTTGCCAATAGAGATACTATTTCGCCAGTTGGGATTGTTAGAGATGTTGAAGTCTTGTGTGGGAAAGTTAAATATCCTGCTGATTTTCTTGTTCTCGGTTCCCCATAAGATAGCTTTTGTCCCATTATATTTGGTAGACCCTTCTTGAGCATTGTTAATGCTAGGATAGACTGCGAAAAGGATGTTGTTACTATTGGTTTGGGTGATATGTCTCATGAGTTTAATTTTGCTAAATTTAGTAGACAATCCCGTGATGAGGAATTTCCTAATAAAGATGAAATTATTGGTCTTGCTTCTATTGCCGTGCCTCCTACTGATCCTTTAGAACAATATTTGCTAGACCATGAAAATGATATGTTTACAAATGAAAGAAGGGAAATAGATGAAGTGTTCTTTAAACAGGGACCTATTCTGAAACACAACTTGCATGTTGAAATCCTACGGGATCCTCCTACACCGAAGGGTGATCCCGTGTTTGAGCTTAAACCATTTCCTGATACTCTTAAATATGCTTATCTTGATGAAAAGAAGATATATCCTGTTATTATTACTGCTAACCTTTCAGAGCACGAAGAAGAGAGATTATTGAAAACTCTGAAGAAGCACCGTGCTGCTATTGGATATACTCTTGACGATCTTAAGGGCATTAGTCCCACTCTATGTCAACACAAAATAAATTTGGAGAAAGACGCCAAACGAGTTACTGATCACCAACGACAGCTAAATCCTAAGATGAAAGAAGTGGTAGGAAAGGAAATATTAAAGCTCTTTGAGGCAGGTATAATTTATCCCGTTGCTGATAGTCAATGGGTAAGTCTTGTCCATTGTGTCCCTAAGAAGGGCGGTATCACTATTGTTCCTAATGACAAAGATGAATTGATCCCACAAAGAGTTATTACAGGTTATAGGATGGTAACTGATTTCCGCAAATTAAATAAAGCTACGAAAAATATCACTACCCTTTGCCTTTCATTGATAAAATGCTAGAAAGATTATCCAAACGTACACATTTTTTCTTTCTAGATGGTTACTCTGGTTTCTCTCAAATACCAGTGTCAGCTGAGGATCAAGAAAAGACCACTTTTACTTGCCCTTTCAGTACCTTTGCTTATAGATGTATGCCTTTTGGTTTATGTAATGCACCTGCTACTTTTCAAACATGTATGATTGCTATATTCTCTGACTTTTGTGAAAATATTTGTGAAGTTTTCATGGATGATTTCTATGTTTATGGATCCTCTTTTGATGTTTGCTTGAGCAACCTTGATCGAGTTTTGCAGAGATGTGAAGAAACAAACCTTGTCTTGAATTCGGAGAAGTGCCACTTTATGGTTAATTAAGGTATTGTCTTGGGGCATAAAATTTCTAAAAGAGGTATTGAAGTTGACAAAGCTAAAGTTGATGCTATTGAAAAGATGCCTTGTCCCAAGGACATCAAATGTATAAGAAGTTTCATTGGTCATTTCGGTTTTTATAGGAGGTTCATTAAGGACTTCTCAAAAATTTCCCGGCCTCTGACTAACCTATTAGAAAAATATATTCCTTTTGTCTTTGATGATGATTGTGCAAAAGCATTTGAAATACTTAAGAAAGCCTTGATTTCTGCACCTATTGTTCAGCCATCTGATTGGAATTTACCCTTTGAAATCATGTGTGATGCTAGTGACTATGCTGTAGGTGCTGTTCTAGGACAAAGAGTTGATAAAAAATTAAATGTTATTCAATATGCTAGTAAAACTCTAGACAATGTCCAAAGAAATTATGCTACTACTGAAAAGGAATTCTTAGCAGTTGTATTTGCTTATGATAAGTTTAGACCTTATATTGTTGATTCCAAAGTAACTATTCACACTGATCATGCTGCTATTAAATAGCTTATGGAAAAGAAGGATGCCAAACCTAGACTTATTAGATGGGTTCTCCTGCTACAAGAATTTGATTTGCATATTATTGATAGAAAGGGAGTTGATAATCCCGTGGCAAACAACTTGTTTAGGTTAGAGAATGTTCTTGATGACCCACTACCTATTGATGATAGCTTTCCTGATGAACAATTAGCTATCATAAATGCTTCTCGCAGTTCTCCATGGTATGGTGATTATGCCAATTATATTGTTGCTAAATTTATACCACCTAGTTTCACATACCAGAAAAAGAAAAAGTTTTTCTATGATTTAAGACATTACTTCTGGGATGACCCACATCTTTATAAAGAAGGAGTAGATGGTGTTATTAGACATTGTGTACCTGAGCATGAACAGGAACAGATCCTACGCAAGTGTCACTCCGAAGCTTATGGAGGACACCATGCTGGAGACAGAACTGCACATAAGGTACTGCAATCCGGTTTTTATTGGCCTACTCTCTTCAGGGATGCCCGTAAGTGTGTCTTGTCTTGTGATGAATGTCAAAGAATTGGTAATATTAGTAGACGTCAAGAAATGCCTATGAATTATTCACTTATTATTGAACCATTTGATGTTTGGGGCTTTGATTTCATGAGACCATTTCCTTCCTCTAATGTGTACACTCATATTTTAGTCGCTGTTGATTACGTTACTAAGTGGGTAGAAGCTATTACAACTAGTAGTGCTGATCATAACACCTCTATTAAGATGCTTAAAGAAGTTATTTTAACGAGGTTTGGAGTCCCTAGATATTTAATGACTGATGGTGGTTCACATTTTATTCACGGTGCCTTTCGTAAAATGCTTGCCAAGTATGATGTTAATCATAGAATTGCATCTCCATATCACCCGCAGTCTAGTGGTCAAGTAGAATTGAGTAACAGAGAGCTCAAATTAATTTTGCAAAAGACTATTAATAGATCTAGAAAGAATTGGTTCAAGAAACTTGATGATGCATTATGGGCATATAGAACTGCATATATAAATCCTATGGGTATGTCTCCGTATAAAATGGTTTATGGAAAAGCATGTCACCTACCTCTTGAATTAGAACATAAGGCATATTGGGCTATTAAATAGCTCAACTATGACTTCAAACTTGCCTGTGAGAAGAGGTTATTGGACATTAGCTCACTTGATGAATGGAGAACCCAGGCCTATGAAAATGCCAAGCTGTTTAAAGAAAATGTTAAAAGATGGCATGATAAAAGGACACAAAAACGCGAGTTTAATGTAGGTGATTATGTATTATTATACAACTCTCGTTTAAGATTTTTTTTCCAGGCAAACTTCTCTCTAAATGGGAAGCTCCTTACGTTAGCGAGGAGGTCTACCGTTCCGGTGCTATAAAAATCAACAACTTCGAAGGCGCAAATCCGAAGGTGATGAACGGTCAAATAATCAAACATTATATATCAGGTAATCCCATAAATGTTGAAACTAATATTATTGAAACCGTAACCCTGGAGGAATACATAAGGGACACTTTCCGGAATGTTTCAGACTCCAAAAAGGAATAGGTACGTGGTACGGTAAGTAAACACTACAAAAAAATACACTACCGTGATGATACGTGTTTGTCATAGTAGGTCGCTTTGTTGTCATGCATGTACATCCATGACAAATTTATGATAGCATCAAGATATTCATACCTGTGCTGTCGTAGAAGTGTTCCATGACATTACCAAAATTATCATCACAGAAGTGTCCACTTCCATGATGATAAATCGGGCGTCACAGAAGTGCTTTCGTCAAGGGTGACCGACACGTGGCATCCACCGTAACAGAACTCCGTTAAACTATCGGGTCGGGTTTTGGATCCGATAACCCGTTAACAGCCCCAACCAATGGGGATTTTCCACGTGTAAAATCATCATTGGCTAGAGGAAACACGTGTTGGCTCATCGTTGGGACATATGTCATCCACTCACTGGACAGAAGGCACCTATGATACGTCGACACATGGCATGGCCCAACAGTGGCCCATTCCTGTGAAAAGGCCGGCCCATTTGACTTGGTCAAAAGCTGGCGGGCCGGCCCATGGAAAGCCTGTTAACGGCCTGTTCGCATATAGCCCATTTACAACCCGCTAACCCAAGGCCCGTTATGCCCTATCCGAATTAGGCCCAGTAGCGTCATCTGGGCCATGCAATATGATTCCAGCATGTTTTCACTTCTGGCCCATGTATAGCCCATGACATGTTTCGGCCCATATGAGGCCCTTTGTAACTCTTGGCTCATTAGCGGCCCGTGCTGAAACTAGCCCGTAATGAACAGTGTATTTCTTTACACCCATTAACGGCCCGTGGTGAAACTGGCCCGTAATGAACAGTGTATCACTTTATACCCATTAACGGCCCGTTATTCCGTTGGGCCGTTTCCATCCCAAGTTAACTTTCGGCCTTTTGAGGGCCCATTTATTCTTGGGCTCATTTGCAGCATTCGGTTACTTACGACCCATTACTGTCATTTTCTGCTTGTGGGCCAAATTCAGCCCGTCATTACAGTCGGCCCGTTTGTAGACCGTTAGTCTGTTGGGCCATTTTCATAGCATCACCAAATACGGCCTATTAACGGCCTGTTATGGTCAGCTCATAAAACGTACAATTTCCATTAAAGGCCTGTCTATGGCCCATTAAAGGCCCCTACAAGATCCATAAATGAGTCGGCGGCCCATGGATCCTACGAGATGTAGAAGGCCCATGGATCCTACGAGACGTAGAAGGCCCATGGATCCTACAAGACGTAGAAGGCCCATGGATCCGACGGCCCGTGAAGGGCCATGGTCGGGCGAGTTGGCCCCCGTTTGAACGATATAGCATATTCAAAGAATTATCCTACTGAATACTATCACCTCTAAAAAGCATACACTATACAACGAAGGGATCAAGGCATAGAAAGGTAGAATAATCCTATACTATACAATAAAGAAACAACAGCCGATTATACCCACTGGGCATTATGGTTCGGCACAGGTGATAATAAAGCATACAGAAAGAACAAATTACATACACTGGGCAAATACAGCTCATACATCATGGACGCGCATCAACTTAACTCCATTTGAACTATAATCTCTTCAGAAAATAGGATTGGCCGGATTCAGATAGCACAAATTTCAGTCTGCAAAATCTCCAATTCCTTCATGGTTACCACAGTGTCTTGTTTCATTTTTTGACTCCTGCATCTAATACCTGCATGTCCAGTCTCAACTTGTTCATTATATGTTGACAATCATGTACACGTTGTCTTGCCACCTCTAGTTGATGCTCGAGAACATCAGCACATTCCAATTCCAATCCATAATCATTCGGTAATGGCCATGCCGCACTGCTCGTAGATCTTTGTGTTGATGTCACTTCATCCTGAAATGTTTCTGTAAGTACACATGACTAGGGCAAAAATATAGTTACAACAGTGAAGCGAACAAGACACTATTTTGTACTACATGGCAAAACAGGACTAACAATAATGTTGCACGTCACTTTCAAAAAAAATGTTACATGTCATGAAGCATAAGCAGGTGATATTTTAAAAATTATAAAAAAGATAGTCTGTGCAGCCTGCATACAGAAATCTCTCTTAGCTCACCAGAGGAGCATTATGTTGGGGCCCAATCAAAAACACAGACAAGTTACAAATTTAGACAGCATGTTGCGTATAAGTAAGCAAGCAGTTGGCCCTTCTGTGCCTCAATTAAAGTCTTAGGGAGCATAATGAACAGCAGAGGGTTTCATACAAACATACTACAGCAGGCAAAACTATGCAATCATTAGCTTAGTATAAACTAGATTGTGAGCCTCATGCAATAATAGTTGGTTAATAGACTTCAAAGCTTCAGGCACACTTCGGCAGATTAATTAAATGGTAAGGCCTTTAATTATGTCAGCTAATAGTGATACAAGTACCGAACATTAGGCATGATTATTTGGGCATCTCATTAACTGAGGACAAATAAAGCAATTGAAAAGAGAAAATTAACTATGCCTGAAACAAACAAGGAATTGAACTATTGAGTTGCATCCAGTGACTTACCTTAGCAGGTTGAAGAGGCTCACCGCAGCTCCTACTTCTCTTGCAAGGCTCCTTCCTAACATCTTGTACTTGGAAATCCTCAATCTTATCTTCATTAGACCCCCTCTGCAAGGTGACACAAACTTGTTACTCGTCTCCTTGGAAGATAAATATGCATACTTTCCAGTCTGTGAACACAAAAGGATGAGATTATAACAAAACAACACCACATAATGAAACATGCCACATCTCTTGCACTTGCACACAATGAAATGAGCATTTACTATGTCTGCACTATGTAAAAACTAGGCATACCTTCGAACTGGATCTCTAGGTACTCTTGGAGAGCCTACTCTAGTGTACATCCGAAGCTTCATGTCACCTATGAGTTAGACAAGGCCCCACTACAGCAGCCCTTAGTGTTTTAATTGTGGACAAGCTATGTTAGAGTGTTAGGTCAAGAACAACAAGTAATCAAAGCAAACAGTCCTAGTATGGCTGGCTGATGCAAACAAGCAATTGAATAGATGTGTGAGCAAATCTTACATATCAAGAAAAGAAGCAAAGAAGGAAGCTTAAAGACCATCACTTGACTGACCAGATTTAAGGGGCATTTAAACATCATGTGGAACGTATGAACTAACATAAACATTGCACATTCCAGATTCTATAATGCAATGCACATGTATTAGGTTATGCCATGTATGATGATGCCTAAATTTACAGATAGCAGACATGAGTGATTCATCATTGCAAGCACAATTGAATTGCAGGTTAAGGGCCAGTTCAATTCCGCCTTTTCAGGGCATATTGTCGAAATAAGCCATAAAAGATGTAAAGAAGTCATTTTTGAGTTATGGGCTTGGGCTTAACTAATTTCGCTTTGGAGGGGGGTGTTTCTGGTAGAACCTCACTAAAAATTGAAGGGAAGGGGAATAGTGAAATGACTCTGTTGTTTGCCTATATTACACTCAAAATGCAACTGCTGACTCCCGTGTCACACCTGACCCTCAAGTAAAAACAAACACACAAGCATTCATTACCCTGCCCACTTGCAGCTCCTCTCCCCTTTCCCTCTACCTCGATCCCCTGCCTATAGCACTAGGGTTCCCCCAGCGAGGCGTCGCCACTAGTCCCATCTGGCCTGGTCCTCGATGATGCTATGTCCAGCTAGGCTACATGGCCGGTGGGTAGGGGCAAATCTCCCTGGTTGCTCCTCCCTCCGGCGCCTCCCCTCATTCTCATGGTCTCCAGCAGCTGCTCCACTGTGGTTCTTCCAATGCACTACTCCGGCGGGCGCTGCACAACTACGGCTGATGCCACACTACGACAGAAGGCACCTTATTCCCCCTCCCCTCCTCCCCGGCCATGGCCTTGAGGTGTTGTTGAAGGATTAGCTCATCCAACAAGGTGAGGATCTCATATGATTTTTGCCAAGTTTTCATTCTGATCCACTATACGATGAAAAGCTATGAGTTGCTTCTACTGCTGCTATATGATGCATTGCTATGAGCTGCTCCTGCTACTGCTATATGATGAATTGATATGAGCTGCTGCTGTTGTATGATGAGTTGCTATGAGCTGCTGCTGCTGCTATATGACGAATTGCTATGAGCTACTGCTGCTATATGATGAGTTGCTACAAGCTGCTCCTGCTGCTGCTATATGATGAATTGCTATGAGCTGCTCCTGCTGTTGCTATATGATGAATTGCTATGAGCTGCTCCTGTTGCTGCTATATGATGAATTGCTATGAGATGCTGCTAGTATATGATGAATTGCAGACTGCTGCTGATGTATGATGAGTTGCTATGAGCTACTGCTGCTATATGATGCTTTCAAGTGGTGCTGCTATACAATAATAACCAGCCACTTGGACCATCGAATTTCAATAAATAATTGTTCTTCATTTAAATGTGGGTCATGCGTTCTTCGTTTAAATTAGGCAATGGAATCTCTATGGAAAACATTGACCAAAGTAGATTGTGCCAAGCAGTTGGTATCTTTGTATTTGCATTTTGAGCAAATAGTGATGGTCTGTTTTCCTATCATATTAATTAATGCACTGGGTTCAATTTGTGATGTTTGCAAGTCAAATTAATTTCCATATGGGCAGCAAAATGAAAAAAAATATAATGCAATCTAGACATTCCACTGATCATACCAAAGATAAGCTTAAAACGCAATGAAAAGAACTGGTTGGCTTATTACATGGAGCTTATATTCACTGGTGCTTGTTTTCTTAGGATAACTCATAATAATTGTCCCTAAGAAACTTGGCTAATAGAACTGGCATACAAATAACATGTCACGATGATTGCATTGGAGGAGTGACGTACCATAGCGCACTATATAGGCTCACCGCTGCCTCTCCTTTTTTTGGATGTTCCATGAAATTCCCACATACATCTTGTACTTTTTCATTGTGTAACCCTATCTGCAAGTTGACACGGCTAATTCCAGACATCTCTACATGATACTACATTGCATATCCCTTGTGCATATTTAAACCACCAATTAACGATTGTGTGCATACCATAAACTGTCCATGACTCTGTATGCTGGACTAGCAGGCACTCTAAGGGAGCCTAATGTAGTGCACTGGAATTCCTACATGCCACCTACGATTTTGTGTAATGTACTGCCCCTGTTCCTAAATATATGTCTTTGTAGAGATTCTAGTATGGACCACATACAGATGTATATAGATGCATTTTCGAGTGTAGATTCACTCATTTTGCTCCATATCTAGCCTATAGTGGAATCTCTAGAAAGACTTATATTTAGGAATGGAGGTATGAGGTAGTATCATGTATGACATCTACATATCTAATTTAGCAGCCAGTAGTAGAAATCATTGTCTGCACAAAGGGATCACTGGTCGAAAATCCTAGCAAAGCACGCTGGCAGGCACAGAACAATACAAGAGAGAGAGACGCGCTTACAAGATCATAGCAATGCCTCAGTCCAGGATCTTGGTTGGCCAAGTTGTTAGATCCAGAAGAAACATCATCCTTGTTGTTTTTGCCAGCTGCATAACAGGTAACAGCGACCGGTTAGTATATTTGAAGTACATCGGGCAGGTGATGCTGGACGGGTTTAAAGGTGACAAGTACCTAGGCCATGGCGGGTGCTTGGAATCTCTCCAGACGGTGGGAATCAGGTTAGAAATATCGAGGGTGATGACGCTGCGCTGGCTGTCGGGGTCCGGTAAGGAGATCTAGAACCGTCGAGTAGGGTGTTTGTGGAGCGGCTCCGATAGGGTGCACTACGGTGTGGGCGAAGCGGATCTGTGGTCGTGGACGAGGGCGTAGGTGAACCTGCTCCGGTGGTTGGGTTAAGGATGGTGTCGACGACGCGGATCTGCAGACGTGGATGGTGCGTCAGAAGCTGCTCCGGTGGTCGGGTTAAGGATGGTGTCGACGATGCGGATCTGCGGTCGTGGACGGGGCGTCAGAAGCTGTTCCGATGGTTGGGTTAAGGGTGGTGTCGACGATGCGGATCTGCGGCCGTGGACGGGGCGTCAGAAGCTGCTCCGGTAGGTTGGATGAGGGTGAGAGGAAGTGGATCTGAGGCCGTGGACTTGTGAGTTGGCAAAGCAGCCCCGGTAGGGTTGAGAATGATATAGCCGAAGCTACTCCGGTAGGGTTGACGATGGTGTCGGCGAAGCGGCTCCGGTAGGGTTGAGGAAGGTGTCGACAAGGCGGCTCCGGTAGGGTTGAGGAAGGTGTCGGCAAAGAGGATCAGAGGCTGTCGACAGGGGCGTTGATGGGGCAGCTCCGGGGGGTGTGGACGAAGCATCTCTGGTGGGGAGTACGAACGAGCCGCTGCAGATGCGCGGCGGTTGACGAGAGTACTGATGAAGCAGATCCGGCGCCGTGGACAAGGCCGACACTGAATGGGCTATGGTATAGTGGTGGATGAGCAGTCTACTTGTTTCTAGGGGAGGTGGGAGGGGTAGATGCGGCCGCAGAGGCAGATCCGGTGAGGTAGACGCCGCTGGCAGTGAATGGGCTATGGTACGCCGGTGGATGAGCAGTCTAGGGTTTCGAGAGGGGAGGGGATAAAGGGCGATGAAGTACGGACGACGTGATGTAAGATGCTCTGGTGCTGTGGAGTTAGTTGTTTTGCGGGAGGGGGAGAGGAAATGGGGGTGACGTGTAGTGGGGGAACCAGAAGTTACCAAAGCAGCCCCGACCTATCATGTAGATGAGGGCGGTATTGTAACTGTTGGTCTCCGTGCACCAAGGACAAAAGGGGGATTTCGCATGCAAAATACTAAGGTGGTGGAAATTTTAGGAGGCGAGAGATTTTGCCGCCCACGGGATCATTCGTATCCAGTTTCAACTAATTTTAGACCGTGCTAGCGGGAAGGTCATGCTAGACTGTGTACACGGGGCACGCGTCAGCAGTTAATAGCTGGTGTGAAGTCCACCCCAGGAAAAAAACAATAACTCGGGATGATGCACTGATAACTTGGACGTTCACACGGGCGCGACCAATCGTACGGGTGTAGTGGCGCGTTCACAAAAAGGATCAAACGCTTAGCCTATGTATTTCTCGTGTAAATAGATAATTTAGTGCCATTGGTTATTTACTTTAAACATAATGCATTGATCTGTTAGTGTAGAGGCGCACAAAAAGAAATGGAAATTGTAGTCAGGTACTTAAAAGTGTCACCTCATATGATTACATAGCCTCCATTTCATAAATTGTGTACCCGTTGAATTCATATATGAATATTACATATATTACTTCAAAATAGAAACATAAATCATCCAAGACTGATGAATTTGAATGCAAGAGTAACAATGGTGCATGTACATGATAGCTACATTGGTTTTTTGAAGAAACATCACTGTAACTTTGGCATGCACAACTGAAAAGGTTTATTTAAGTAGAAAGAAATGTGATATGTGAGTGTCCAATCTTTATAGCGTTGAATCGATATTGTACCTTTGGCCACGATACAAATTACATATTGACTTATGTTCAAGCGATGCACGTCCACGATCGCTAGATAGTGATACCTGAATGAATTGTGCAATCTCTCTCACACGCATACATATCTCATTTCCTTGTGGCCATCGGAATCACACACGCGCACTTCGTGTATTTCTCTCCCTCTGTCAGGGTTAAATTCGTCTTTCTACCCCATCCTACAAGTCTCTCACACAGAAACACACATGCTCTCTATGTCTAACATGCCAACCCCTTTAATTACGCCCACCCACAGCCACTGATGTCTCAAAGTATAATAATGTCTCTCACACATATGCTATCTACCTATCCCTTAATATAGCTAGATATGTGTCACGCAAACTCCTTCTCCATACTAGCAAGATGCCCATGCGTTGCACGGAACATCAAGATGCATTTCTATGAGAAGTTTATCTTGTGGGAGAAAAGGATGAACGAGGGAATGCCTTATTTGCAAATGCGGAGAGGGGTGTCGGTATATTTTTGTAAAATTGCCATAGTTTCCTTCCTGTCCGTCGGATATAAATCGGATGGCCTATATTGCAGGATGGCAGGAACACCATCATCAGCAACTCTGTTTTTTTATAAGAGTAGAGATATGTGAGTGTCACTACCCCCCCCCACACACCCACACTTCCCAACACCGAAGGAGTAGGGTGACACACCGATCTTGATACTAATCTATCGACTGGCTTCTCTCTCAAACATACACACACACACAGACTACCCGACATCGAAGGAGTAGGGTGGCACATCGATCTTGATAATAATCTATCTACTCCTCTTTCAAACACACAAACACACACACACACACACACTCGCTAGTTTTGCCTCTGTGCCTATCGCACACACTCTCGATAGTCTTTCTCTCCCTCCCCCCCCACAATGACAGCAGAAGGGTGACAACTCGATCTGATCAGAATCTGTCAATTGGTTTCTCTCTCAAACATTGTGTCTCGGTGCCTCGCTCAGTAGCCCCCTCGATATGTAGAATTCTCACGCGCGCACAGCTGTAGTGACGATGACGCTGAACCCAGTGTGCCTTGTTTTTACCGGCCTCATGTGATAGTTTTCACCCTGTTTTCTGTTAATTAACAAGGCAACATTTTCTTTGTTACTACTAGTGAATCTGAAATCATTCGGGGCAGACATAAAATATATCACTTCAACCCAATTATCGCAGCAACTATTTTAAAAGAAATTAGCTAGCTACCCGTGCATTGCACGGAACATCAAGATGAACTTGTATGAGTAGTTTATCTTGTGAGAGAAAAGATTGAACGAGGGAAGGCCTTATTTGCGAACGTGGAGAGACGTGTTGGTATATTTTCGCAAAATTGCCATAGTTTCTTTTCTATCCGTTAGATATAAATCCGACGGCCTATATTGCAGGATGGCACGCACACCATCACCACCAACTCTGTTTTCTAATCCCTCTGTTTGAAAATACTTGTCATCAAAATGGATAAAAAGAGATGCATCTAAAACTAAAATACGTCTAGATACATTTCCTTTTATCCATTTTGATTAACAGTATTTCCGGACGGAGGGAGTATTTGTCTTTTTAGAGATTTCAACAAGTGACTATGACAGGACCTTACCAACATACTCAAAAAAGTAGTCAATAATTTTGATGTTACCCTCTTTTCTTGGTGGTGCAGTGCCATCTGGATACCTCATAAATAAACCAAGGACAAATCTGACCCCTTCCTGAAAATACGTACGGAGCAAAATGAGTGAATCTACACTCTAAAATATGTCTACATACACATCCGTATGTGGTAGTCCATTTGAAATCTGAAAAAGAAAAATATTTAGGAACGAATGGAGTATATATAAGAGTAGACATGGGGATATATCTCCAGCATGGTCTACAACAAAAATGTGCTGGGCTGGTTAGCGCCAGATGCTCGCGACGCGATGACATGAGTTCGACTTATGTCTTTTAACTTTATGTTTTTATATTATATATTACTCTACTTATTTAATATATACTTATTTTGCTACTATACTGACAGTGGAACCAATAGAGTGCTTAGAATACAAGATTAAGGATGGACTTGTTTCTTTTTAACTTTCTGTACGAAGCTGTAGCCACCCTGCAAGTCACGTGTACACTGTACATGCAATTAACTTTTTATAGAGGGACAATCATACATGCAATTAACTCAAATGGATTGGATGTCACTCTATTATTTCCAGCATAAAGAGCATCTCCAACGGCAGTCGGCAAATTTCCTCCCACTTGCTTAAGCGGAGGACGACATCAAACGCTAGCGGCATACATTTTTACAACTCTAACCAACCAGATGAAATTCGTGCAAACACGGACTGATTTCATATAAGCATGAAGGTTTCGTATAAAAAATCCAGATCTTCATATAAACATGATGGATTTCATTACATTCACATGAACTAAGAGGTGCCAATCCGGCTCTCTTGTATAATTAATGCTCCCTCCGTCTGGAAATACTTGTCCTAGAAATGGATGTATCTAGACTTATTTTAGTTCTAAATGGCCGCCCGCGGATCCCTTTGTCTTCCTCATGTCCATCAGACACTTGCGGGGTCGACGAAGGTCCTCCGAAGAGATGAAGCACCAAAGAAACCACCTGAATCCACGGTCATCACCTCAGCGGTGGCCTTCATGGGTCCCAAGTGGCGGCAGCATCCCGTGTTGTACTTATCGATGATGGCGGCGGACACAGAGAAGCTGGCCACCGACTCATCACTCTCCATGCACTCGGCTTCTGTCTCTGCCTGCATGGCACTGCCGTAGGCACGGGAGGCGCGGCCACCGCAGACACTGGTGGCGCAGTACGACGCGGCAGCGACGACACCCGTACCGGCATGCTCGCCGCCGTGCCGGCGTGGAGCAACTCGCCACTCCTCATTAAGCTAAACTGGAGTGGCGAGTTGCTGAACCACGCGCCTGCTTGGGGCGGCAACTGGCTCCGTTGGGCCAAGCGAGGTTGGTGAAGCACCGAGCGGCCTCGCCCATATCCGGAGGGCTCGGCGGGCCACCCAGCCAGGTAATATGCCGGAGAACGGCTCATCGGAAGCCATTTGAAGAGTGGAGAAAATGGTGAAGGAGGAGATGGGGGAGCGGCGGAGGGGTGCGATTCTTGCCCGCTGTCTGTCTGGCCTCGTGTAAATAGAGGGCGGACGGTAGGAGCTTGGCCGGCGTCTGGCCTTGTTTAAACTGAGGGCAGACGGGAGGAGCTCGGCCGGTGTTGCGTTTAATTCCGTCCCGCTCATGAACGGACGTGTGGCCGGAGTAGGATTCTCGGTTTGCATGCGGCTTTAACGGAGGGGTTTAATGGAGGCGCCGCGCGTGCAGCGGGCGGCGCGGTATTATTCGATTTGACAGCAGTAATGAGCCATCAAATCACAAAGGCCCTCGCCTCTCGTGAAACCGACCGAGCTAGACGGCCCCACCCTCTAGCCTTTTAAAAAATGTATAAACTCAACTTTTGTACTGTAGTAGTATCGATGGATTGCGCCATTGTCGGATTTCGGGTTCCGGCAGAACCTTGAGGTTCGAACACTGGGGTGCGCGCGGAGATTTCGCCTCCTACCTACCTGCACCCCTCCGCCACGCTAGGATCTAAACTATGGGAAGAACAACACAAGATACATAGGGTTTATACTGGTTCGGGCCACCGTTGTGGTTTAATACCCTACTCCAGTGTGTGGTGTGGTGGATTGCCTCTTGGGCTGATGATGACAAACAATACAAGGAAGAACAACCTCGCGAGGGTCTGTTATTGGCTGGGGCGATGAACTGCTGGGAGGAGTTCAGCCACCTTTCTCTCTCTCTCCCACTCTCTGCTTCCAACCAACCGACCCCTTGCCATGTGGGTGGCTGGTCCTATTTATAGAGGCCCTGGTCCTCTTCCCAAATATCGAGCGGGAAGGGAGCCAACAATGGCGGGCTAATTTCAAAGGGGACAGCAAGTATCAGCTATCCTGACAAAAGTAGTCTTCGTCTGCGCGAAGCTCTGGTGATGACGCCGTCTTGGGCTCCACGGTGACCTCCGTCTCGTAGTCCTCCTGGTCTTGGTCTCGTTGCACCAAAATGGCAACCTTTGCCTGATGCCTCGGTACTCCGCGACTGCGCTTGCCCCCTTTGCAGCAAAGAGGAAAGGAGGACGCTGCGCGGGCTGGCGCCCGCCTGGCGCCCTTGGTCGTCATGGCTTGCGTCACGGGCACCTCGCAAGGTACCCCGCCTTGATGTCTCCGCCTCCTCGTGAGCCAGCCTCGTGAGGACGTGCCTGAGGAAGCTCCGCGTCGTCCGCCCTGCGAGGCTTGGCCCCTCGCGAGGGTCTTGAGTTTGTGTTGGTGAAGACGGGCCGTGCTGGGCCCCCTTTTGAGCCACGCTGCAGGCCACAGGCAGGCAAGTCTGGGGACCCCCGTTCCCAGAACACCGACAGTAGCCCCCGGGCCCAAGGCGCGCCCGGACTTGGCCGTGCAGGGAGGCGGAAAGGCAAGAGCGAAGCGCCGCGGGCCCTAACAGCTTGTGGCCTTGGGCACCGCGTGGCGGTTGATTGGACGTGGGCGTCTCCACTTCCCCATGGAGCCTTGGCAACTGCGCGGATTGGACTAGTCCCTGCATGAAAAACGGGTCATGATTACCTGCGATCGTGGAGGTCAGCGGTTGGCCTTCGCCGGCTATAAGTACGGAACAACGTGCGCCCTTCCAGTTCATCTCCCCTTGCTTCTCCTTCTTCTTCATGGCCCTGTCGAGGAGGTTCTCGGCCGTGGAGAAGGGGAAGGCTTGCCAGGTTGAGCATGCCTCTCCCCCACCCAAGCGCGGCCGAGGGCGCCCCCGCAAACATCCTGTGGCCACCACGGCAGCTCCCCGTGGCCGTGGAGACGCTTACCAGCACGGTGGTTGGCGGATTGCTGCGCCCGGGGGGTGCGCTCCGGCTGCGCGTCCCCCCATGCCGCGCTTTCGCACTTCTAAGGTGCTGCCGGAGTTCATCGTGTGGTCGGCGGAACCGACCAGCACCCGGCTTCCACTTCCTCGCTTCCTCCTTGGCGAACTCCCGGCCGGCGCCCCGGGCGGCCTCTGGCTTCAGGCCGACGGCTGCTGCAGCTGGGCCTCATGGGTTTCACTTGAGTCCTCCGCAGCCGGGAGCCTGGCCCTGGCCCGCGGTTGGCAGTCGTTTGCCCGCGCGCGTGGCCTGGGTCATCGGTGCACCCTACACTTCAAGTTCGACGGCGACGCCACCCTCTACGTGAGGGTGTTTGGGGAAGATGGTCGTCGCGCAGGGTGTTGCCCCGAGGGCGACGACCGCACCTGGGAACCCGGCTCCGGCGATGATGAAGAGGGCAGCGCTCGCGCGGCTGGTGGCGCTCAGGGTTCCTCAAGCTTCTTTAGTTCTTCTTCAGGCGGCGACTCTTCTAGCGGTGGCCGCGGTCAGCCTCCACGCCTTCGTATCTGCTTGGGAGGTGGTAGCGTCTCCGCCCACCGTCGCGCCCTGGTGAAGCGCAAGAGGGAGTCCGCCTGAGCTCGGAGGTAGCTCAGGCTTCCCTGCAGGCCGGTGTGAGGCGAGCCGCACCAGATTTTTTCTTTCTCTTCCCTTTTCCTGCGTAAAAAGGACAGTAGCGTGGTGCCCCGCGGGGGCGCGTATGGGTTATTGCTATTAATTATCGTTTTGCTTTCTTTATCGTACCTTCCGGCTACGTGACCGCGCGTGGATGGTTCCCGGCCCCAGCCGTGGGGGCGACCGACCCAGGCCCTGTGTTTGTGTCGTGATGCCCGAGGGGCACGGACTGGAGGGGTGCTCCTACAAGGGGCCCAGGTCGCGAACCCTTTGAATGACTAGGATAGGAACACTCGCGAGGGTGCTCGGCTCCCCCCTCGCGAGGCCTTGCACAAGAGAAATCAAGGCAGGAGAGTGAAAAGCCGAAGAACCGCAAGCCAAAGACGGCAACAACTTCAATAAAACTTCAAATGAAGAGGAACAAGCCAACTGCGGAAAGCAAATGAAAAGCCGCATCCGGCACCTAGTCTAGTCTTCGACGTCTTCTCACCAGACGCGGAGCTAAGTGCTGCCACTGGGCGTGGGAGGGAGCCCCAGGGCCTGAGGCCGGCGCTCCTGAGACTCCGGGGTGTGTACAGCCCCAACTCATTATTACGTGAGAGTGTCACGGGCGGCGAGCTTCACAGGCATCGGCCTTCTTCACAGGCTCCGGGCCTTTTCCAAAACGCGATAGCTTCACAGGCATTCGCCTTGCTTCACAGGCTCCGGGCCTTTTCCAAAACGCGATAGCTTCACATGCATTCGCCTTGCTTCACAGGCTCTGGGCCTTTTCCAAAACGCGATGGCTTCACAGGCATTCGCCTTGCTTCACAGGCTCCGGGCCTTTTCCAAAACGCGATAGCTTCACAGACATTCGCCTTGCTTCATAGGCTCCGGGCCTTTTCCAAAATGCGATAGCTTCACAGGCATTCGCCTTGCTTCACAGGCTCCGGGCCTTTTACAAAACGCGATAGCTTCACAGGCATTCGCCTTGCTTCACAGGCTCCGGGCCTTTTCCAAAACGCGATAGCTTCGCAGGCATTCGCCTTGCTTAACAGGCTCCGGGCCTTTTCCAAAACGCGATTGCTTCACAGGCATTCGCCTTGCTTCATAGGCTCCGGGACTTTTTAGGAGTAGAACCTCCGGAGGTGCTGGATGTTCGATTCATTCTGGACCGGCACTCCCTCCTGAGTTTCCAAGCGCGCGGAGCCGGGCCTGGAAACATGAACAACCTTGAACGGGCCCTCCCACATGGGAGAGAGCTTGTACGGTCCCTCCCTGGAGAGAACCCGCCTGAGCACGAGGTCTCCTACCTCAAGAGTCCTGGGGCGGATGTTGCGGCAGTGATATCGCCGCAGGGCTTGTTGGTACCTCGCCGCTTGCAGTGCGGCTTCCCGGCGACGCTCCTCCCCCAGCACGAGGTCCATCCCCCGCATGGCGTCCTGCTGCGCCTCGTCGAACGCCAGGACCCGTGCGGAGCGACATCTGACCTCGTGAGGGAGGACTGCTTCCGCTCCGTAGACCAGGAAGAACGGGGTCTCTCCAGTCGGCTTGGTCACTGTGGTGCAGATGGACCACAGCACGGACTGCAGCTCGTCGTACCAACCTCTGCCGCAAGCCTCCAGCTTCTTCTTGAACGTCCTGGTCTTGATGCCCCTCAGGACCTCCGCGTTGGCTCGCTCGGCCTGGCCGTTACTTCGGGGGTGCGCCACTGAAGCGTAGCATATCTGCGTTCCAAGGTTAGCACAGTATGTTTTGAAGAGGTTACTGGTGAATTGTGAACCGTTGTCCGTGATGATGCGATTCGGCACCCAGAACCGGCTCATGACGCCCTTGATGAACTTGACTGCGGAACCCGCAGGAATGGTGCGGACAGCCTCCACTTCAGCCCACTTGGTGAACTTGTCCACGGCAACGTAAAGGTAGCAGTAGCCCCCTGGCGCCCGAGGAAACAGACCCAAGATGTCGAGCCCCCAGACTGCGAATGGCTACGAAAGGGGGATAGTCTGCAAGCCCCCTGTCGGCTGATGGATCTGCTTGGTGTGGAACTAGCAGGCCTCACAAGCTTTCACTAGCTCAACAGCGTCATTGAGCGCGGTGGGCCAATAAAACCCACTGCGGAACGCCTTGCCAACGAGGGTCCGTGATGATGAATGATGTCCGTAGTCTCCGCCGTGTATATCTTCCAGTAGTTCCTTCCCTTTCTCCCTGGTGATGCAGCGCAGGGAAACATCATTTGGTCGCTTCCGGTAGAGCTCTCCATCTTTGATGCAGTATGCCGTGGCCAGGCACGCCACTCCCTCTGCTTCCTCCTCCTTCTCCGGCAGGGTCCCTTGCGTTATGTAGCTCCGGAACTCCGTGATCCAACATCCCTACTGAGGTTCCATCGTCAGGAGCAGGCGTGCTCCCGAGGCCGGGCCACAAGCCGGAGCTCCTGAGGCAGGTGGCTGAGGGAGCTCCTCCCTGGGCTGAACCGTGTTTGATAATGACGGTAAGGCTGCAGGCTTGAAGAGCCGCTCCTCGAAAATGCCAGGCTCCTGAGGTAACCGCCTGGACGCGAGTTTGGCGATGTCATCGGCTTCCTGATTGGTGCCACTGGGCACATGCTACAACTCCAACCCCCAGAACTGCTTCTCCATCCTACGGACCTCTGCAAGGTAGGCCTCCATGTGCTCATCCTTCGGCTCGTACACCTTGTTGGAGAAATTGACAAGGAGCTGCGAATCGCCCTTGATGGTGAGGCGTTTCACCCCCAGGGCAGCTGCGGCCTTCAAGCCTGCTATTAAACCTTCATACTCTGCTATGTTGTTGGAGACCTTTTCACCTTGCTGGAAACAAAGCTGCACGGCGTAATAGAGCTTGTCCTGGGTGGGCGATATAAGCACCGCCCCAGCCCCTGCGCCGTGTCTAGAGAATGCCCCATCGAAGTACATGAACCAGCCTTCTGGCGCCTCGCTTCTCGGGGACAGGGACCGATCCTCGTCGGCCTTGAGGCCTGGCACCTCCGTCCATTCTGCCACAAAATCCGCCAACGCTGCTCCCTTGATGACTCTGGTCATGCTGAATTCGAGCTGAAACACTTGCAGCTCTATGTTCCACTCAGCGACCCTCCCAGCTGAATTGGGGCTCCTGAGCACCCTCTCCAGGGGGTATGACGAGACGACCTTGATGGGGTGATCCTAAAAATAGTGCCGCAGCTTGCGCGAGGCCACCAGTAGCGCGAGGAGGAGTTTTTGAGGCATAGGGTACCGCACCCTTGCATCCCGCAACACTGTGCTGACAAAGTACACTGGGTGCTCAACGAGGTGGCGTGCGTCAGTGCTGGTGGCTCCCTTTGGAGACCATGGCGCCTCTTGAGACAATGAGGCCTCCTGAGACTGGCCATCTGGGAGAGGGGCCTCTTCCGCCTCTGGTGCGCCCCTCTGCGGCGGCTGATCCTCCTCAGCCGCTGTGGCGGTTTCTATGGGCCTTCCTCGTACCAGTTCCGCCTTGTCCCGGGCTGCTGCCGCGGTTTTGATTCGACGCTCCTCTCTGACTGCCACCAGGGCTGCGCTGGCGGAGTAGGGAGTGGCGGCGAGGTAAAGCACCAGGGGCTCTTGAGGGCGCGGAGGCACCATGACCGGTGGACTGGTCAGGTATTTCTTGAGATCTTGGAACGCCTTGTCGGCCTCTTCAGTCCACTCGAAGGGCCCCTTTTTCTTCATTAGCTGGAAGAAGGTTAGCGCTCGCTCCCCCAACTTGGAGATGAAGCGCCCTAGCGCGGTCACGTGCCCTGTGAGCTTCTGCATTTCTCCGAGGGTCTTTGGCGGGCTTATGTCTTCCATTGCCTTGACCTTCTCCGGGTTAGCCTCGATGCCTCGGTGAGACACGAGGAAACCCAAGAGCTTGCCCGAGGGGACTCCAAACACACACTTCTCTGGGTTTAGCCGTAGGTTCACTGCGTTGAGGCTCGCGAAGGTTTCCTCCAGGTCTTGTATCAAGGTCCTGGCCTCCCGAGATTTTACCATGATGTCATCGATGTAAGCTTCAACATTCTTCCCGAGCTGCGGGCCCAAGGTGATATGCATCAGCCGCTGAAAGGTTGCCCCTGCGTTACGTAGCCCGAATGGCATGCAGGTGTAGCAGTACACCCCACACGGGGTTAGGAAGGCTGTCTTCTCGACGTCTTCTACCGCCATCTTGATCTGGTGAAAGTGGGCGCCTATGGTGAAAGTGGCGTTGGTGGACCCATCCTCATCGATGGGTATCTGCTTGGTTTCTGCCTTGTCTTGGGTGAACAATTGCTTCTTCTTGGCGGGCGCAGCTCCCTTGGGCTCGGGGGCCTCCAAGTCGGCGGGCTGTGCCGACGCCGCTGTCTTGAAGACGAGCTTGAGCACCCGTAGAGCGTCACCGGTGTCCCCGTGCATGGTGAGGACACCGCTGCTCCCGGGCATCTTCATGAGGTTGTACGCTGGGTGTGTCGCGGCCATGAACTAGGCCAGCGCTGGGTAGCCGAGGATGGCATTGTAGAGGAGGCCGATGGGGGCGATGTCGAAGTCGACCAGCTCGGTGCGGAAGTTGTCGTAGGTGCCGAAGGTCGCTGGGAGCCGGATCTGTCCCAAGGAACTGGACGACCTGCCCCCAACGCCTGAGAAGGGCCGGCTGGGCTGCAGCCGTTCCAGGGGTATGCAGAGGAGGTTGAAGGCCTCGACTGAGAGCACGCTGAGGCTCGCCCCACCATTGATGAGAGTTCTGGTGACGGTCACCTGGCAGATGGTGGGGGTGCATACATGGGGAGCGCACCCGAGCTGGCCGAGTTGGAGGGGTGGTCCTCCGGGCTGAAGCTCAGGCCGGTCTCGGGCGCCGCCCGATCCAGGGGAGCCCCCTGCCGCGTGGAAGCGGCGCTGACCCGGCGGATGAACGGCTTGATGCGGTAACTTGTAGGCGGCACCTGCGAGCCGCCCAAGAGGGCCGCGATGACTGGGGGTGTTGGTGCAGCGTGATAGGCGGGGGAGAGGTTGTGGGGCTCCATGAGCAGGCGGAGCACGCGGGACGAAGACCCAGCTGGGGCGAGCGAGGGAGATGCGGTGCGGCCGTCTTGCCGCACAGACAGATGCCGGGATGATGCTTGCTGCTCATCCCCCGTCGGGCCGGTGGCGGCGTTGATGGCAGGTGACGGGGAACGGTGAGGACGCCCGCCGACAGGGGCCGTCTGGGCGACGCGGGAAGGAAGGCGGCCCGGCGCTCTGCGCGGGCCCGACGAGCGTCAGACATGGGCGCGATGGTCGGAGGAGAACGGGGTGGTGGGAGCCGAATTCCGGTGCACCCCTACCTGGCGCGCCAAATGTCGGATTTCGGGTTCCGGCAGACCCTTGAGGTTCGAACACTAGGGTGCGCGCGAAGATTTCGCCTCCTACCTACCTGCACCCCTCCGCCACGCTTGAGGGAAGTAATGGGTGGAGGTCCGGGAAAAGAGGCTGCAAGATGTGAATGCAATGCAGTTTTCCCTCAATGCCCTCATATAAAGGCGCCCCTCCATTCCAATGCATCTACCACATCGTACGCACCTAAGCATTTGCCTAAGCACCTACGCTAAGCGCAAAAGAGCTCACTCCAGACCCATGGCGGCGATGCGCGTGAGCGGCCAGCGGTTGCGCCAGATAGTCCACAACACCGACCTGTGGCATGGCGCCGAGGATCATCTCCAGATGGTGTTGGAGACCGGCTGGTGGATGGTCGCCGTCGATGCCAGCTACAACTCTCAGTTGGACCAGATGATCGTTGCCACCAGCAACAAGTTCATCGTCCTCAAGAAGGTCGTGGACGACATCAACATACCCCTCCAGCCCGCGCGCCCGGGCTCCTCATTGCCTGCCACCCTAATAGGGCTCCATGGCCAGAACCTCTTTTAAGCACTGGTGGCCCTGCGACTGCCCGCCGACGCCACGAAGAATG
Source organism: Triticum monococcum (assembly GCA_034509565.1). Classification (NCBI taxonomy): domain Eukaryota; kingdom Viridiplantae; phylum Streptophyta; class Magnoliopsida; order Poales; family Poaceae; genus Triticum; species Triticum monococcum. The sequence continues at coordinate 84,735,320 of CM067845.1, read as the reverse complement.
TCCACCTGGAGGCCGCGCTCGCCGCGAGGCGCCTCGCCCTGCAAGAATTCGTCGACCTACACATCCACGTGTACGAGGAAATCGTGTACATAGGTATCTACAAGGCCAGTGACGACCCTACAACGTTGGCCTTCCTCAACCGGCTGGAAGCCTTGGATGCCTTTGCTGAGAAGCACCTCGACCTCGCCACAAAAGCCGCCGCTCCTTAGCCGTCGGTCGGTGGCCCGGCGCACTAAGTTATGGAGGAGGAGGTCGTACGTTCGTGGATCCATCTTTCTTCTTTCCTTCTGTAACCACCACCGCGATCGCATCATCATGGCCTTAATTCTTATTGTGGTGTTGCATTCTCATTCCAGTCAATACCGACATGTCCGATCCCTTTGCTTAATTATATGAATCACTGTAACTAGTACTCCATCCGTCAATTTATAAGTTGTGCTTACCTTTTCCATCAACTTCGTGCAACGCGCGGGCATCTTGCTAGAGCACTAGAATATGTCTATATAATCCGTATGTGATAGTCCATTTAAAATCTCAAAAAACACAAATATTTAGGTACGGAGGGATTAATATATTAGGAGTAAATCAAAAAAATAGTGATTTCTTTCAAGTTTTTGAACAAATACTACTATTCTACCACTTTGGATCCGTCGCAACGCACGGGCACATTGCTGGTAAAAGGAAAAGGCATGCCGCGTTCGTGTCGCACCTCCACACGCCCGGGAATCGGTAGTACAACACAACCCGTCCGACACGACACATAGCTTAGGGAAGGCGTGTTGCCTAGCATTTTCACTTTCATGTGGGACCGCCGTTGAGCAAACCGACACCCCGCCCGCCGCCGGGTTGGAAAACAGAAACAAGGGGAAGAGCTAGCTGTAGCACGGAAGCCAAGAAATTTGGTGTCAGACGAGGCTCGTTGATAGAGTAGGAGCATTCCGTACTAGTACTACTCCTACTAGTACCAAGTTTGTACTCCTAATACTATATTACTAGTACTACCACTATACAACTAGTAGGTACGTGCACGGCACAGCATCGTAGGAACAAAAAACGGGAAGATCTTTTTTTGGGTGATTTATCTTTTTTTCAATCAACGTAGTATGAATAATATGATATGGGGGGCACCCATGAAGCTTATGTGGCTTGGTTGCATGGCTACGGAAGGTTAGAGAAAAATAAATAGATAATGTGTTTAGAGTGCACTCCACTAAATAGATATACTTTGGATCCACTGCAACGGACCGGCACATCTATATCTATACCCCCTATATAGTGTGTGAAAAACTTTGAAAGTTGGTCGTTGGTTGAAGCCAATCCGACGGTACAAAGATGGCAAATCGGAGCACTACTGGCCATTGGATATCATCCACTAGATTCTGCCACATGTATAATCTAGAAGACTCCATGGTTGAAATTAATTCATGACTAACTGTGCCACAACTAAGCTTAGGCAAAGTTATTAGTTCTTCAAAATGAGAGCCACAAGTTGGCAAGCCTAAGGCAATCTTGCCACAATTTTGTGTGTATGTCATGTGGGGCATTAGTGTGGCTTGCCTAAGGTGTGCCTTGAACCAAACACTCACCTAAGTTAATCAAACTTGCCTAACCTTACATTCCACCAGATTTTGCCACATGTTAGAATCCAAAAAGCTCCACATGTAGAAGCATAATGCACAAACCACCAAAATCTCATGCGTGCAATGCACGTGTACCTTAGTAGTACTAGTTGGTAGTAGTAAGACACAAATTCCAGTTTTGGCACGAGCTCATACTGCGGGAGCACCACAAGGCCTGCCGTAGGAGTTACATTTCCCTCTCGGGGCCCACGGGACCGAACTTCAGTGGCTTAGTGCCCGGCCTATGAGTCAATGACATGCGGACCTTAAATGCAGCTGGCCCACATGTCATTCTCATGGTGGTGGCATGGTTCGCGACTCAATCGTTCAAGATGAACCGTCCGGTGGTGGCGTGGCCGTGGCGAGGGTGCCACTACTGGGCGTCGGGGCATTACGAGGCGTAGATGGACACACCGACGGGTACTACCTGTAGTACATAAGTACTCCAGCTGAGGATTGATGCCCACGAAATGTGTCACAGCCGCTGGATGAAAATTCGATGGTGCGGGAGTACGGATCGGAGCACAGCAGCGGAGCAGGCAAACCGCGTCCAATCAGGTGTGTCTGTGGTAGAAAGTTGATGGTCGCCGCAGTTCAGCTGGCCCGCATGTCATGCACACAAAGGCAGAGTAGCGGTGGGGCTGAGAGGTATGAGGGGCACGTCGGGGGGATGAGGATCCCCTGACGTGAACAATACTGCCATTCTGTCACTGACATGTGGGACCCATAAGCGTGGGTCCCACCTGTCAGCGAAGGAAAGGCAGGGCAAGGCAGTGAAAGCCACGTCAGAGGATCCATGTCCACGTCGAGGGGCGTCGTGCCGTTGGTTGGAGCGGCGTTGTGGGAATCACGTGTGGGTGTGGCAGTGGTAGAAACAAGAAACATGATGGTCGTCGTGGTTCAACTTCCATGGACAAGCTGTCATGTCTGCTGACACATGTATATCAAAACTAGAGTGTTTATATTTCAAGCACGTGAACAAGTATTATTCTACTACTTTGGATCCATTGCAACGCACGGGCCAGCACGTTGGTAGTAGTAGTGTCCATCTCTATCTCTAGAGGCCTTCCCTCATTCATCCTTTTCTCTCACAAGATAAACTACTCATACAAGTGCATCTTGATGTTACGTGGAACGCACGAGGATGTTTCCATGGGGCTCTCTCCAGCACGGCGTGGCCGTAGTTGCAAGTTGACGCCCCTTGAGATGCCGACATTGAGGGGCACTCGGATTTCCTCCGATGAGCAGGTAAGATGAGTTTGATCACGTAGTAAATGCATTCTAAAGATTACTTCCGTGTCCATTTCCTAATTCTCCCCTTCCCCACTGTTTCACAGGTTAGGCTCGGTGCGAGTGGAGATTGGCTTGCATATGTACGGGGGGTACCAACATCAATTTGCACAACATTTACAACGGTGACACCGTTCCCGTAGAACCTTTGTCCAACATTGGGATCAGCCATGCAATGGGCCACCGCATGAATTGGTACGACGGAACCACGGTGATATTGAATAAGATAGCACGAACCTTGCACATGGCGGTCAAAGGCGGACCATGCTATCTGCGGCCGATTTGTTACCGTACGAGTAGGAAGACGATGTGCTCCTTTCTAACCGCATCTTCGCGGTGACAAACCAGGGGACTTATTTTGTATGGGACATATCCTACGATATACTCCCTCTCTCAAGTTTATTTGTTTTGAATCTTTTCGTTTAATAAGTTTCAAATTCGAATTTAGAGCTCCCCATCACATGTTGAGATTACAATGTCCATTAAATCATCGCGTGCATGTATAGTAAAGAAACAAATCTCGAGTTTGGCACGAGTTCTGGCGCAGGAGCACCACAAGCCCTGGCGCAGGAGTTACATTTCCCTCTCAGTGCCGTCGCGCCTTACTACACCTACCTTTGAGTCAATAACATGTGGACCCGATAGGTGACTGGTCCACATGTAATGCTCCCGTAGGCAAAGGGGTAGGGGGCCAAGAGGGGTGAGCCGCAAGTCGGGGGACTTGTGGTTTCGTGGGTTCGAGCGGTATCGTGGGAATCGCGGGTGGCTGTGGTAGAAACTTGATGCTTGCCGCATTTTATGTGGCCCACATGTCATGCACACAAAGGCCAGGGGCGGTGCTGCCGAGAGGGGTGAGGGGCATGTCGGGGGGCGTGGTGCCGTGGGTTGGAGAGGCGTCGTGGGAATCACGAGATGAAACGTGATGGTCGCCGTAGTTGAACTTCCATGGACAAGCTGTCATGTCTACAGACACATGCACTGCATACCGATCACTGGAAGGAGTAGCAGAGAAAGCTATATATGCGGATAAATAGTTCCTTATAGTCAAGCGGACCACGCTACTACTCTGTTCCAAAGACATGCACACCATCGAAATAGTCCATCTATATCAATATACACCGAGAGGGAATAATTTTTTTACAAGAGAGGAAATAGTTCATCCATCCATAATGCCCTCCTACTGGTGCAACCTTTTCTTCTTCTTCTCCTCCTTCTTGTTCTTATTCTCTGAGGGAGATGGCTTCGCAACAAGCTCTTTGGACCATGCAGCTATCTCGAAACTCACACGGGCATCGAGGGCAGCATATTTTATCCGCTCGTATGTCAAGGGATAATTCTCCCATCCAGATGACCTTAATGCCACCATCTCGTCACCCTTCTGAAGATTTGTACAAAGCACAAAATTTGCTACATCGAATAGGGATGGTGTCTGTTTATCACAATATTCTACAGGAATTTTGATTCTGGTTTGTAGGTGAGCGATGCTTTTCAAAACAAGGTTGTACGGCTCCAGCTTCTGTTTGTCCCCTTCGATGGCTGCCCCACAGAAGTATACGTCCTCCCGAGACAAGAAATCGTGAAGCTCATGTGGTATGGAGGGCGAGTGTATGATGTGGTACACCAAAACAGCATCTTCGTGGCACAGCTGAAGGATGGCGGCGCGCTGGATCTTCCTAGGGGCACGCTCCATGTACTCTGTGTCGAGACTGATGACCCTCGTCTCTACCTTTTCCAGGGAGTTGGATACATTGTTGATCCACTGCCGAAAAACCCTTGGGTGGACGGTGACGGTGGCAACTAGGCGCATCGAGCCTTCGACGAGGACATATTGGACGCTAAAAACCTACATCTCAATCTCTTCCGCCATTTGGAACCGCTGGAATGGAGGGCTATGGTTTGGAGAATTAGGATTAGATGGCTAGTCTAACTGAAGTAGTAGATGATTATTTAAGGAGGTTAAAACAATGTGAATGTAGTGGGGTTTGGATGCAAATGAAGACGAAGGGGTGGTGAAGAAGCCGAGGAGAATCGGTTCTCGACGGAGATGTAAATGGGAGAAGTGGCATGCAGGCAGTTGATTAGACGGCTAGGTAGACTAAATGAAAAGGCTATGCGGGTAGACCTTTGAGTCGTACCTGTTCGTATACGTGCCCATCCTTCCTGATAGGTGGGACCTATGCAAACAGATAAAAAAATGTGTCGTAGTTTTTTTTGAGCGCGTGAGTGGGAGACACAACATTCTCTGGTTAAGGAATACTCCCTCCGTTTAGGTGAGTATAAGTCACCTTATGAAAATCAGGTTTTCCCAAAACCTTTAGGCGTGGAGCATTAACTTCCTGCTGGATCCCCTCCTAGCCTCGTTAGCCAGCATTCTATTCCTCTGCTGCCGCGTTCTACCTTTCCATTTTTCCTCTTCTCAAGTGTGGAACGATCTGCATGCCGTCCTTGATGCACCAGAACGACCACTACATGCATCGCGGTAGGGCGTTGATTCGGCATGCACGAGAATTTGGTTAGTCCTCCCTTCGGTCGCTGCGTGCTGTCCCTCAACATTGGCATGGCGGCGCTTGACGACCAGTTTGCTGGCAAAGTGTTGATGGTAACCATCAACGGCGACCGGCATCCCGTCTCGCCGGACGACCTTCTCAAAGCTCTTGGCATTGTGCACGGCATACAAATAAGTGACTTGCTCGTCGATGTCTGTCCGCCACAGGCTGATTACTTCGTCAGGTTCTGGACAAGTTTCGACTGTAGTCATGTGTTCGAATCTTCCCTGCGTTTGTTCTGTGATGGCGCGCTGGTGAGCTTTGATTGGTGGCACCCAGGGTGGGGCTCGGTGCCCTCTGAGCTTGAGTTTTTAACAAAGCTTACCTTCCACAGCATGCCTCGACGTGCTTGGAACAGTGAGACCATGAACAAGCTTATCAACGACCTTGGAGGTGAGCTCGTAAATATGTTTGTTCCTCCAGACAGCTGGGCTCTGATGGTTATGGCATGGATGAAGAAGTCGTCCACCATACCGAAGGTGATTGGTGTTGAGATACCGGTGCAAGATCCGAGGTTGTACTATTTTTCGCCACCAAGGCCGCCACGGACCATGTTAGTGTTGTACCTGTATCGAGTGTTCGTGCATGTCAAAGAAATGGTCAATCCATCAATCGAAGTCCTGCCGCCACCGCTGGTGCCAGGGTCCGTCGATGACGTCCATTACAGGAGTCAACGTCAGACTTTCCCTGTGTTGCTCGGAACGATGGATGACACAGGGCCTACTCCATCGCGCGGCGGAGGCCACTGCTTCTTTGGGATAAGAGGCAGGGCTGGCTGCCTGGATGTGCTCTAATTTGAGGTAACAACTAAATCTTGTCAGATACTAGTTAAATCCGAGCTATGGGTGTGAAGCACTGATATGCCAGTACATTTGATTGTGAGCTGTTCTAATGTTGTACCTGAACTTTTTTTAGAAAGGGATGTACGTCAACTAAATGTGCTAGCAGAACTTATTGTGTTGTCTGTCTGTTTTCTTTGCACAACATTCAAGATATTTCCTCGTCATTGATAAAGACGATGAACCGTTATGTACGACTTCGTTGGTTTCAACATAGCCCTTCCCATATCGATCCACTGCTTCCATCCTGATTGTGCCACATGCGTGAAATTTTTGTATGCAAGTTCAGTGTGCTATGATGTTCTATATGATTGTGTCAACTATATAAGTTTTTTACTGAGCATCAACAATGCATATGGCTGAAAGATGTATTTACGAGCATCGACCAATGGGTCTCTCTCTCTATCTCTCTCTCTCACGCACACGCACGCACACACATGCGCACACGCACATGTGGGACCCGTTGAATTATTTATTTGCTTGTGATAGCTTTTAATTAGGTTCCACTATAATCTAACTTTTTTCTTAAGTTATTAAATGAGCTCAGTGACTTCAAAAAGTTGTACAGAAGCCTTGTTTGGGCCTTTCCAACGTCGCTGAATGTGGGCTGAGTAACCATGTTAGGTTGTACTGTACTACACAGGCCTTTTTTTCAACATCACCAATGCAACTGGGCCGACAGTTGTACACAATATCCGGGTCAACTTGTTATTCTCCGCCCCGTTGGGCTGCAAACTTTCCTAGGAGGTATGCATTAGGATTAACAAGAAAATGGACTTTAAGAAATAATAAATGGGATGTAATTATAATAACTGGACAATTACTATGCACCAAACACATCATTAGTTTCAAAAATATATTATTTTTGGAATTTGGAAATTTCAATTTCATTACTTGTTGCGCGTGCAATATTTTGTTGGATTTTAATGTAATACAACTTCATTTTGAAATTATATTTAACCTGACTAGAAATTTCGGATAAAACCATTTCGGATCCCATCAAATGTCGGAATTTTTTTTGAATTTTGTTTTGAGCAATTGTTTGAAATTATTAATCGTTGTCCTAGCTAGAAGTTGGGATGCACTTTTAACAAACAGTAAATGGGATGTAGTAAATTCCATTAGAATTAAAAAATGGGTTGTACATTCTTACAAATCGCAAATGGGCTATATGTTCTCTGCCAAATACAAGCTGTGGGCCTACTAAGTTGGCACGTACCAAGGGCTTTGTCAACTTAGTCAATATAAACGATTCTAGCTGCAGTGATCGTACAATGTCCATCCAACGGCCATAGTGCTTCTTCAACCTCTGGTCTTCTTGCTCCAGCCGCCCAAAGCAGCGCCGGTCGTGTCGCGTGCTCCTGCCTCCCGTGGCCGGCAAAAAAAATTATCGTCATAGAAGTGTCATATGTATGATAGAAAAAAAAATTCGTTCGGCCCAAAATGTCACGGATGTGTCTTTTTTTGTAGTGAAACCGAATCCAAAATAGTTCTAATGGCATTTTTCTTCGTTTTGGCATATTTAAGAAAATAGGAAAATAGGAAGATGACCGGAAAGGACACGAGGCTTCCACGAGGGTGGATGGCGCGCCCTACCCCCTGGGCGCGACCCCTGCCTCGTGGGCACCTCGTGTGCTCTCCGGACTCCGTTTTCTTGCACGATACTTCTTTTGGTCGGTAAAAATTCATTATATAATCTCCCGAAGGTTTTGACCACCATACCATGCAAATATCATTTGTTCTTCTTTCAAGCTGTTTTTCTGACAGATCTACATCACCATGACGTCTCCAAGTGCCCCCAAGGACATGTTCTTCGAGAAGGTCATCAACCCTTACCTCGCGGAAGTGTTGCAACATCCTCAAACAATTGAGATGCGTGAGGGGTTACCGCACATCCGTGATGTTGAGGGACCAAGGAGGACTGGAAGCGTGGAGACAAGGCTCGAGGTAATGGAGCAACAAGTTTTCAAGTGTCAGGAGATGGTGGAGCGTGGACTCGATTCCAATCACATAATGATCATGGAGTTCACCAACAACCACAAGCTGGACGCCAAGGACATTGGGGAGGCCATCTTCAAGCTTCATGAGAAAATCGAGCACCTCCAAGCCCAGATCTATGACCTGCAAAATCAAAACTGTGAGTATGAATATGGCTGCAGATTCAAAAGCATGAGTTTGGCTGTAGATTTAAGGATCCCGGAGACTCGATCATCCTTCTATGATGGTGAGCCTATGCCTTGGAAGAGGGACGACAAGCCTACATCACCAACAAGCGCATCACCACCTCCGAGGAAGGAAACATAAACACATGGGTATGGGTACTCCCCTTGGCAGCTGCGATGCTTGGGGGAGTCCCATGGTATCGTGTCACCATCACTTTTATCTTTATCGTTTTTCTTAGTTCAATCCTTTTGATAATATCTTGATCTAGTAGAATAAAGTTTTAGTATGATCTAGTTTTTATTTTTTCTTTATGATCCTTCTATGTAATCGAGTCCGTGAGCTCTATATAATAAAGATTAGTGTTGAGTCAAGAGCTTGATTATTTTGATATGATCTTGAGGGAATAGAATAAAAGGGAAGAACTAAAACGAAATAAAGAGATCATATGGATCTTATGGAGAGTAGTGACTTCACATATAAAGAGTATGATGAATAAAAGTTGTTGAGAGTTGACAAACATAGTTTTGGTCATCATTGCAATTAATAGGAAGTAATAAAGAAAGAGAGGTTTTCACATATAAATATACTATCTTGGACATCTTTTATAATTGTGAGCACTCATTAAAGTATGATATGCTAAAGAGTTGACGTTGGACAAGGAAGACAACATAATGGGTTATGTTTTCTTACATCTGAGATAAATTATATTGTCATGGATCATCCAACATGTTGAGCTTGCCTTTCTCTCTCTTGCTAGCCAATTTCTTTGCACCAAGTAGAGATACTACTTGTGCTTCCAAATATCCCTAACCCTAGTTTTGCCATGAGAGTCCACCATATCCACCTACGGATTGAGTAAGATCCTTCAAGTAAGTTGTCATCATTGCGAGAAATAAGAATTGCTCTCTAAATATGTCAATTTTGCATCATGCTTTTATTATGCAGAAATAAGAATCTTATAAAGCTTATTTTGGGGGAGTTGATACGTCCATTTTGCATCATGCTTTTATATCGATATTTATTGCATTATGGGTTGTTATTACACATTATGTCACAATACTTATGCCTATTCTCTCTTATTTTACGCGATTTACATGAAGAGGGAGAATGCCAGCAGCTGGAATTCTGGGCTAGAAAAGGAGCAAATATTAGAGACCTATTCTTCACAGCTCCAAAAGTCCTGAAACTTCACGGAAGTTATTTTTGGAATTAATAAAAAATGCTAGAGAAAGAATCCACTAGAGGGGGCCACACCCTCACTAGTCCCGGTTGGAGACACAAACCGGGATTATAGGGAAATTTTCAAACTCTACCCCCCCCCCCCGTGTATCGCCATTTTAGTTTAGAAAAAATCATAAGAAAATGATAAAAACTTCAAAAAATAAAATCCTTTGAGAGGTAGTTATAATACTACATCTACTAGTTAGGAAAATTTGGAAACTTAAATTTGGACATGTTTCGCAAAAAGTGTAGGGAGAATGTAAAACAGCTATAACTTTTGCATACGACGTCCGATTTTGATAGCCTATGGCATGTTTGCAATTTTTTAGAATCCTCATATTCCAAAAGGAAAAAAAGATATGCTCAAATTTCAGTTTTTTTTATTTTTGGTTAAAGCTGGTCAAACTACTTATTCAAGAAGTATTAATTATTCAAGAATATTAGTCTTACTAAATAATTATTTCAATTTTTTGAAATTTGGTCAAATTTGGTCCAACTATGGTCAAACTTATTCAAGAAATATTAGTGTTACTAAATAATTACTGTTTTTTTAATAGTAGTTTCAGACATAAACGGTGAAACGTGTGACCTAATGCTCAAGGTAAACTGCTGAGGGTTGATAGGATTGACAGCTTACATTTGTTAGGAAAACAACAAGTGCAGACTTGGAAAGTAGGGGGAATAGAATTCCGAAGTTAAGCGTGCTCAGGCTGGGGGAGTGAGAGGATGGGTGACCGGTTGGGAAGTTTGACGATTTGGAATGAGTGATCCACACTTGAGCAGTTAAGAGGGCTGATTAGAGACTAAATCATCAAATAATTCAGAAAATCAAAAAATCAATTTTTTTACCAAAATTTCCAAAAAAATAAAAAATCAAATAATTCGTAACACCAACCGGTACTAAAGGTCCCCCCATACCACGGCACGAGCTCACGCCACGTGGTGGGCCTTTAGTGGCGGTTCGTGCCGAACCGGTACTAAAGGGGGGGCCTTTAGTCTGCACTCTTTACTGCCGGTTGCAGAACCGGCACTAAAGGCCCTTACGAACCGCCGCTGAAGCACCTCCTCCCGTTTTGCCGTGCGATGGCCTCGGCGTCATCAACCCGCCTTTGAAGAGAGAGCAGCTTGGCGCGGGCGGACACCAAGTCCGCCTGCGCTGTGACCAGGGCGGCAGCCGTGGCCGCCTCACGCCGCTCCGCCTCATCTGACCTAGGCTGGGGAGTGGCAGTCTTGCCCGCTGCCCCAGTTCCCACATGCTTCAACTCCAAGACGCGCCGACCTTCAAGATCCGCATGAACCTCAGCCACTCGGCGGTCGACTTCCTCCTGGACTCAGGCCTCGCGAGCCCCGACATCATCCTTCGCTTGGGCAACTTGATGCTCCCTCGTCTCTAGTTGCTCGAGCTCGAGGCTGCGCTCCACGACTTCCAGAGCCAATGCCTCCTCGCGCTTCTGGACCTCATCTTCCTCGGCAGGTGTCCCCCTTAGTGCCATGAGGGCGGCCTTGCACGCCTCCACTTGCTGCTCGAGGGACGCACTCAAGGAGTGGAGCTCCCACACGTGCTTCTCTGCAGCCTCGTGACAGCGGTCAGCTTCACGAGCCTCCTCTAAAGCCCGGGAGCAGGCCTCACGAGAGGCCACGAGGGAGGCCTCAACCTTCATGTTCTCTAGGTCATGCTGGTGACGCCGAGGTTGATGGCCACTTTCAGCTTGTGCCACTCATTCGCCAACCGAAGACCCTCGGCCTCAAGGCACACGTCAACACCCTCAAGTTCTTCGCTGAGTCCGTTTATCGCGTCTGTCGCCTCCTGGAAGAGCTCATGGTGAACGACGCTCCACTCATGCTCGAACTCGAGCGCACGGCCCATTTTGCCCTCCACCACGGGGGCTGTGGGTGGCGCCCGGTGCGGCGCGCCCCCTCTCGGCAGGGTGCTGGGGCCTGGTGCGGCCTGAAGCGCCAGCCGGCCCTCACGAGGGGCCCGAGCCGAACAAGGCCCGCTGCTTAAAGAAGACCCTAGGGTCGTGGCCAGCCAGCTGACAACCGAGACCAGGGGGAGCCATTGGCTCGCCTACTGCGCTCCGAGCGATGCCGTGAAGAAAGGACAGCGAAGGAGCGAGCTCGGGGCGGCTTGACGACGGACCAATTCCCATGGCTGACCCCGCGTCATGGGCGGCACCCGAACCTGCGGCGCTGGAGCTTGGCGGGTGCGACAGGACGAGAGGGAGCTGCTTCTCAGGAGATTTCACATTCCCCGCAGAAGGTGTCCTTAGGGAACAATCGTCAGGAAGGGAAGACGGCTCACAGAAGATCACTGAAATAAGGTACTTACTCTTCGACGGTGATGTACTTTCGTCGCATCAACGGCCCGAAGATACCATTGCCACTCGGAGATCAACAACATGTTTTCCGCTCGGGCGATAATGGCGTTGAAGCGGAGCAACCCGGCGCCTGATAAACTCCCTCACCACCATCGGCGCGGTCACGCCGCGGTCCCTCAGCATCCTTAGCTGGAACCGGACATGATCAAGACGGGGGCTCGCGAGCCTGTCATGGCCCCAGCCAGAGTGGGGAATAGCGGGCGTTGATGGGGTGTGGAGTAGGGGGCTGAGCACACTAGCGTCGACAAATACCCACCGTGTCCGAAACTCACTCATAGAGGGAGGAAGCTCAATGTCGATCCCCATTCCCGCCGTCGCTGCCACGGCTTGGAAGCTCACACACCCCAAGCTTTGCCGAGGATCGGTCAGATGTAATGAGAAGAACTGGCGGAGAAGGGCCACAAAGGGAGCGATGCTCACCATGGCCTCGCACACAAAGGCGAAGACGATAAGGAGAGGCATGGATTGGGGGGCGAGATGCAGCATGTGGATATGGTAGTGTTCAAGCACTACGTTGAAGAAGGCAGAGAAAGGGGGAATCAGGCCCGCCCAAAGGGTGTGGATGAAGATTGGGACCTCGGGGACCGTCCGAGCGATGCGAGCGTGAGACGCGGGCTAAACCACCGTCTCCCCTCACTCGTTCAAGCTGGTGGTGAGCATGGGACACACCTTGTCCACGGCCTCGTCGTTGAGCACCAAGGATCGACCGACTGCAGGCTCTTTGGCTAGAGGCGCACTTGGCGGAGACAGTGGCTTCTTCCCCTTGTCAGCTTGTTTCGGTGCCATGGCGATGAAGCAGGCGGAGTGCAGTTCAGATTGGAGAGGAGGGGCAGAGTCTCGAGGAAGCAGAAAGACTGTGGAAGCAAGGCGTGGGAAACGGGAGAATAACTGTGTAGGTTGCGAGGGCCGCATAGCCAGGCGGGTTCAAAGGCAGCGTGGGGAAGCGCAGACGCCCACGTCCAATCAACCGCCACGCGTCAACCAAGGCCGCAGGCTTTGGGGAACCGCGGCGCTCCATGCTTGACACTCTGGCTTTGCCTCGAAGCCGAGCCCGAGCACACCTTTGGCCCAGGGGCTACTATCGGCGTCCTGGGAATGGGGGTCCCCAGACTTGCCTGCCTACGGCCCACGGTGTGGCTGGGCTGGCAGGTCTATACGGCCCATTTTCATCAACATGGCATTCAAGACCCTCGTGAGGGGCCAAGCCTCACGAGGTGGACGATGCAAGACCTCCTCAGGAGCGGCCTCGCCAGGAAGGCTCACGATGAGCGAAGAGATCAAGGCAAGGAAAACCTCATGAGGTCCTCATGACATGAGCCATGACGATCGAGACCAGGAGGGCGCCAGCGCATGCAGTGTCCTTGTTTCCTCTTTGGTGCTAAGGGGCAAGCGCAGGTACAGAGTACCGCGACATCATGCAAAGGATTCCATATTGGTGCAACGATACCAAGACCAGAAGGACGGCAGGACGGAGTTCACCATGGAGCCCAAGACGGCATCACCACCAGAGCCTTGGGCAAGCGAAGACAGCCTTTTGTCAGGATAACTTGTACTAGTTGTCCTCTTTCGAATCGGCCGTTGTGGGCTCCCTTCCCGCTCAATATTTGGGGAGATGACCAGGGCCTATATAAGTAGAACTAGCCACCACAGTGAAAAAGGGGGGAAAGAGAGGAAAGAAAAAAAGAGAGGACAAGGGGATGAGAGACAAGTGAGGATCGACCACATTAGAAGTCCACCAAGCACAAGAACACCTCAACCTCAGGAGGCTGTTCTTCCCCTTGTAACTGTTCTTCATTATCCCAAGAGGCAATCCACGACCACCACACTGGAGTAGGGTATTACACCACAACAGTTGCCCGAACCAGTATAAATATTGTGTCTTTCTGTGTTGTGAGTTTGGTGAGTTCATCTGCGAGATCTTAAAGAGCTAGGGCATCTGTCGGTGTTAAAACCGGCGGATCTCGGGTAGGGGGTCCCGAACTGTGCATCTAGGCCGGATGGTAATAGGAGGCAAGGGACACGAAGTTTTACCCAGGTTCGGGCCCTCTTGATGGAGGTAAAACCCTACATCCTGCTTGATTAATATTGAAGATATGGATGTTACAAGAGTAGATCTAACACGAGATCAGAGAGGCTAAACCCTAGAAGCTAGCCTATGGTATGATTGTATGTTGTGATTGTTGTCCTACGGACTAAAACCCTTCGGTTTATATAGACACCGGAGAGGGTTAGGGTTACACAAGGTCGGTTACAAAGGAGGAGATATCCATATACGTATTGCCTAGCTTGCCTTCCAAGCCAAGTAGAGTCCCATCCGGACACGAGACGAAGTCTTCAATCTTGTATCTTCATAGTCTAACAGTCCGGCCAACAAAGATAGTCCGGCTGTCCGAAGACCCCCCTAATCCAGGACTCCCTCAGTAGCCCCTGAACCAGGCTTCAATGACGATGAGTCCGGCGCGCAGTTTTCTTCGGCATTGCAAGGCGGGTTCCTTCTCCGAATACATCACAGAAGAATTTGAATACGAGGATAGTGTCCGACCCTGCAAAATAAGTTCCACATTCCACCATAGAGAGAATAATGTTTTCGCAGATCTAATCTGCTAGCTTATTTTAGCAACACAATGTTATGTCATGGCCTGGTGATTGTTCGAACCGTTTCTTTTAACCAGCCCCGCACATAACGCGAGGTAGTTTTTCGACACATCTTGTCAAAGCAGAGATCGTGTCCCCTTATTACAGGATTTTTATCAATACGGGCGTGGGTAACCCAACCGTGCCATCAATTGCGGTGCTTGGGGGATAAGCAAATTTTACCAGGCAATGGGGACGCTTAATTTTGTCCGCCCATATAAAGGGATAAGGATTCACCTTTCTATCCATGCCTTCTTCCTCCTCTGCTCATCCGCTCCCGCACACTCGAGCTCTAGCGCCCAAGCTCTCACTTCCATCTCAACCTTCTCCAACCATGTCTAGAGTGGGAGGCAAGTGGATGGTCTCCTCCATCACAGAGGGAGACGTCAAGAAACTGAGGAGAGCCAGATACCTGCCTGACGACATCGCGCACCGGCTCCCATATGAGGGACAGTTCGTCCCCACCCCCGAGCCCCATGAGAGGGTGGTATTCCTCACCCATTTCCTCCGCGGACTAGGATTCCCTCTCCATCCCTTTGTCCCGGGGCTCATGTTTTATTACGGCCAGGATTTCCACGATCTGGCCCCGAACTTCATCCTCAACATCTCGGCATTTATCGTCGTGTGCGAGGCCTTCCTCCGCATCAAGCCCCACTTCGGCTTATGGCTGAAGACCTTCAATGTCAAGCCGAAGGTAGTGAGCGGCCGCCAGGAGGAGTGCGAAGGCGCCATGGTGGGCAAGATGCCCAACATCACATGGCTCGAGGGCACCTTCGTGGATACCATAAAGGGGTGGCAATCGGGGTGGTTCTATATCACCGAGCCGCGCGACCCCGCATGGGTAGCAGCCCCCGAGTTCCGATCTGGCATCCCCATGCGGCTCACCTCCTGGAAAGAGAAGGGCCTGTCCTAGGGTAATTGAAAGGAGCTGACCGGACTCCAGTCATGTATTCAGAACATGGTGGACAAGAAGCTCAAGCTTGTCAACATAGTCCAGGTTATGCTCGTCCGCCAGATACTCCCATGCCAACAACGGGAGTTTACCTTGTGGGAGTTAAATCCGGTGCAACACCGAACTCTGAACAGGCTCTTCAATACGACTCATGAAGATGCCTGGAGGGTGTTTTCAAGAGCGCCGAGGTCCCTCCCCCCATTACTGAGGATCGCGGATTCAGCACAAAGCGCCACGCCAGTGCGGTAAGTTGTTTTACCTTTTACAGGATATTTGTTTTCTATATAGATTGGCTCTATGCGGGATCTAAACTCTCGTGTCGTTAACAGGACTGGCAGAAGATGGCCGGACAAATCGACTGTCCGGCTCCCTTGCCCGAGGCCCTGTAGATGCCCTTCTAGCGAAGATGTTGACTCCGGCTCCTTACAAGGTGCCGGAGAAGACCAAGAAGGCCAAGGGAGCTCGAAAGAGTTCCCGACGCCAGGCGTTGTCGGACTCACCGTTCGATGACTCTGCGGCGCACTCTTCCCCCGAAGACGAGGAAGAGGAAGAAGAGGCTCCCCCACCAACTGTGGGAGATAAGAAAAGGAAGGCCGCCCCAACTGGGGAGGCCGGAGGTGTAACACCCTCGATGCGACTATATCTCCCACGTGTCGAGGCACGACTTAGAGGCATAATCGCATTGAAGGCAATGTCGCAAGTGAGGTAATCTTCGCACAACCCATGTAATATAATAGGGGAAAAAGTTACATAGTTAGCTTACAATCGCCGCTTCACACAATTACATGAATAAACATAACATCAATCAAATACACTCATGGTCCGACTACGGAACCAAAATAAAAGAAGAACCCCAAATGCGACAAAGGTCCCCGATCGACCCCAACTAGGCTCCACTACTGATCAACTAGAACGAAACAACATAAATGAACAAGGTCTTCAACGAGCTCCTCCTGAGCTGGGTTGCGTCATCTGCACGGACTCAACAGCACCTGCAAGCTGGTTTTGGAAGTAATCTGTGAGCCACGGGGACTCAGCAATCTCGCACCCTCGCGATCAAGACTATTTAAGCTTATGGGTAAGGTAAAAGGTATGAGGTGGAGCTGCAGCAAGCGACTAGCATATATGGTGGCTAACTTATTCGCAAAAGAGAGCGAGAAGAGAAGGCAAAGCACGGTCGATAAAAGTATGATCAAGAAGTGATCCTAGACTACCTACGTCAAGCATAACTCCAACAACCGTGTTCACTTCCCGGACTACGCCGGAAAGAGACCATCACGGTTACACACGCGGTTGATTCATTTTAATTAAGGTTAACTTCAGGTTTTCTACAACCGGATGTTAACAAATTCCCATCTGCCCATAACCGCGGGCACGGCTTTCGAAAGTTCAAATCCCTGCAGCGGTGTCCCTACTTAGCCCATCACAAGCTCTCACGGTCAACGAAGGAATAGACCTCCACCCGAGACATTCCGATCAGACTCGGTATCCCAGTACAACAAGACATTTCGACAGGGTAAAACTAAACCAGCAACACCGCCCGAATGTGCCGACAAATCCCGATAGGAGCTGCACATATCTCTTTCTCAGGGCACACTCAGATTGTCCTAGGTACGGGCAAGCCAGCCTAGAGTTGCCCCTGGTGGCCACCGGCAGCTGACAGGTGGACCAACACTCAGAGGAGCACTGGCCCGGGGGGGGGGGGGGTAAATAATGATGACCCTTGAGTCTGCAGAACCCAAGGGAAAGAAAAGGCTAGGTGGCAAATGGTAAAACCAATGTTGGGCATTGCTGGGGAAGCTTTACTGAAGGCGAACTGTCAAGGGGTTCCCATTATAGCCCAACCACGTAAGGGACGCAAAATCCGGGAACATAACACTAGTAGAAAACCGGGCAATAGCACCGGTTCGTAAGGGCCTTTAGTGCCGGTTATGGAACCGGCACTATTATTTCGGCACTAAAGGCCCCCCCCTTTAGTACGGGTTCAGCACGAACCGGCGCTAAAGTGCCACCACGTGGCACGAGCCAGCTCCGGGGGCCGGGAGCCCTTTAGTACCGGTTGGTAAAACCAACCGGTACTAAATGGTTTGGGGTTTTTTTGGTTTTATGATTTTTTTTTCATTTAATTTTGTGTTTTCCATTTTAATTCTTTTTCGTTTGCTGATATTTTACGGTACTACACATTGTACATGTTATATATATATATATATATATATTTATATATATATAGAATTTCTAGTAGAACCAATCATATATATATCATCAATTATGTCTCACAAACCAACATATTAATTCACACATACACACATGTATAGCTATATATATACACAATTTCTCCTACATATGCATATGTTGCCTTTGGAGCCAGTGTCATTATAGCCTGATTGGTGCCTTCGGAGCACCAGACAATTGGAAGTGGTTCATGACTTGGTCGATGGGGGCGGTAGCGGGTAATAGTATTCTCCCTTCGGATTTATGACCTGGTCGAGCAAAAATCCCGCTATTTCCTCTTGAAGTGCTTGTACGCGCTCCGTTGGTAGGAGCTTGTCCCGCACCTCATTGAACTATGTTAAGAAGGAGATCAATATGCATGTGTATTAGTTGTGTGACTAGATATCGATAATGGTGTAAAAATTGTGAATAGTGTTCTGACAAGCGTACCCATTCCTGTCTTTGAGATCTGCTCCTTTCGGACGCCATCATGCGAATGTTCTCGCAAACACAGTATGCACACAGATCAGTCCCCTGCGCCTGCTTCAGGGCCTTTATTACGAGAATGGAATTTAATTTGATCAGATAATAATTAATCAAGCATGATAATTAAAGAGATGGCAGCTAGCTAGCTAGCTATAGTACTACTTAATTACTTACCTTGGATCGAAACCATTTCAGCTGTGGTTTCCATTCGCCTTCCGTGACGCTGATGAACCTTGCCCAAGCCCTGCCCGCCGACAAAGAAAATGAATAAAGGGGTTATTAAATAGTTCATATCATGAAATGACGAACTAAATAGGCCGAGATATGTAGTTATAAATAATGATTGAAATTACCTGTTGAATATCCCATACAAGATGTTGTAGTTAGCTTTTGCTGTGAGTAGCGAGTCCAGTATTTCAACTGTTCTGGCGTCAACTTTAATGATACACAAGATCCAGTGAAATCTGCATGCACACACGTTTGCATGTCTTAATTAAGCGGGCACATGTAAGCAAAAACATGTAGCTAGCTAGTAGGCAAAAACAGAGAATTTGTAGTACAAGAAAGTGTGACTCACTCGAAGTTGTAAGGAAGTAGTATATCTTCATTGTATTTGAGGTGCTTCAAGAACTCTAGCATGCTCTCCTCTACCTCTTTTTCATAATATGGATCTAATTTCCGTGTGTATTGATTAACGGTGTTTGGGTTAATGAACCCAATGCCATAGCGTCCACCTTTTCTCATTTCATACATCTTCATCCTGCATAATACCACAGAAAAGAATATAGTGAGGATAATTACACATAATGATTGATCAAAAGGATCACTACAGCTAGCTTGAGAATTAAATTATAGAAAGAAATCACTTACAGACAATAGCAACTGACGATAGATTTGTCGAGTGTGTCTTGATTGTATAACTGAAACAGTTCAGAATACTCAACGGCCACAGCTTTCTCATGGTAGTAATCATCCTTCTTGACATATACCATGAGGGACTCTCGATCGGATCTCTTGCAAATGTCCATGTACCATTGATGCAATTCATACATTCTCGTTGGGAGCTTCTTTGACATCTTCTGGCTCGACCAAAGGTTGGCCCCGGACAAATTTCCGTTTTATTTCCTCCTCTGTAATCGGAGGCATGTCCTCGATCTCGAGGAGTTGTCCAACAGTGATCTTGAATTCTTCAGCCTGCATTATATGCTCCTGGGTTATTACCACATCGCCCACCTCGGGAACGTAAACTGTTTGGCCACAATAATATTGGGCGCGCGTACTGTCACGTGTTGTTGGCGGCACAACAAGCGGGGGGATCGATTGCGCCGCCTGTTTTCCCAGCTGGGCAACGGTTTTCCCGCATTTTTTGACAGCTGCTTGATGTTTGCTCGAGCTCGAGCTCGCCTCCTTCTGTAGACGTTGTCGATGTAACTTCCTGATGTTGCGCTCATAGTCTGAGTCAACAGGCTTAGGAGCTGGTGGTTGAGCCATACGAATGAAGTGGTCAACTACTTCCACAGGCACTTTCTCCCTTGGTGGCGGTGGCGATTTCGGTCCAAAATGGGCGTCGACTTCTGCCCGCACTATGGCATTGGTTTGCTCCTCGGTCCTATCGTAAGCCCTCACAGGAAGAGGAGTACTAAGGTTTGGACCATATTTATATCGCTTGGCTCCGCCTGTACTTCGTGTACTATGACCTCGACTCGTACCGCTACGCACCATAGCTGCGGGGTGTCTCTTCTGCGATTGCTGAGGTGGCGGAGACGGCTGACGGGGCTGAGTTGGACGAGGAGGAGTGGCCTGAAGTTGTGCCGGACTTGGAGGAGGAGTGGATGTCTGACGCTGTGTCGGACATGGAGGAGGAGTGGCCTGACACTTTGCCGGACTTGGAGGAGGAGGAGTGGCCTCACGCATTGGTGGACTTGGAGGAGCGGGAGTCTGCTGACTCGGTGGTGGACTACGACGAGGAGTCGGGTGACGCGGTGTCGGTGGCCTTCGAAAAATGATGCAATCCTTTCTCCATAGGATGATACGATGTTTGGCATCTCCGAGTGTGTGCTCCTCGTCACCTCCAGGAATGTCAAGCTCTAGCCCCGAATATTGGTCCGCCACCTCATCAACCAAGACACGAGCATAGCTCGCTGGAATCGGGTTGCAATGGAAGGTTGCCTCGGGGGAATTTGAAAAAGCAACGGCGTCCGCCACCTTCATGGATATGTTCTTCATTTTGAAGTGTAGCTCGCAGTTAGTGTTCTCCGTGATGTCATCCACGGGGTATCTATCCAGCACTACTGCGTCGCCCGGGGCGGAACCCACGCTGCTTCTCGGCATGGATGGGGTGGTGGTATCCAAGGCTGGATCATCCGCTAGCTGCTGCAGCTTCTCAGACCCCCTTTGCTGGCTAAGTGAGTCGATTTGCTCCTTCTGCCGCTGGAATTTAGCTGCCAATTCCGCTTGACTTGCTTCTAGGCCTTGAAGGCGTTCATAGTCCCGCTTCCTCTGCTCCTCCTCCATCTTCCTCTTCTTGTCCTCCGCAATCTTCTTTCTCGCACGGGTTCTGTAGTCCGCGTTCCAATCCGAAAACCCCTCATACCACGGAATAGTGCCCTTGCCTCGTGTTCTTCCCGGGTGTTCAGGATTTCCCAGGGCACGCGTAAGCTCGTCGTTCTCTCTGTTGGGCTGGAACACCCCCGATCGAGCCTCTTCTATTGCAACAAGTAGCGCATCCTCGGCTCCCTTCAGACATGCCTTCCTCGAAACATTGCCTGGCTTTGGGTCCAACTCCCCCCCCCATGCGCATAGAACCAAGTCCTGCACCTGGGGGGCCAGTTCTTAGTAACCGGGGTGACACTTGCATCCTCCATCTCTTTCTCAGACTTATCCCACTTAGGCATTGCCACCGCGTAGCCACCTGGCCCCAGCTTATGGAACTTATCCTTTTTTCCGGCATTGGCCTTGTTTATTCTCGACCGTTCCTTAGCTAATTCTGAATCTTTGAATTTCACGAAATCGTCCCAATGAGCACTTTGATTCTCTAGTATCCCCTCGAATACTGGAGTCTTCCTTCCTCCCTTGACGTACTTCTCCCACGTCATTCTCTTGTGGTTCTTGAATGCAACCGCCATATTCCTAAAAGCAGCGTCCTTGACTTTCCGCATATCTGCTTCTGTCATATTATCTGGTAGGGTGAAATGTTCCATGAGAGTACCCAAAGCAGTTTTTTTTATTGTCGTCGACAAAAGTAACATCTGGACGTGGCTTCGCTGGCTTTCTCCATTCTTGAAGGGAGATCGGGAGTAGGTCCTTCACAAGAACTCTGCACTAACGAATGAACTTGTCCGCAATCTTCTTAGGCGCTAATGGTTCGCCATTAGGTTTGAATGCCTTGATATTGTACTTTACGCCCTCCTTCAACTTTTTGTTCGGGCCTCGTTTCGTCCTTTTGCTCGATCCGGATGGCTGAAAGAAGAAAGATCGATTCGTTAATATATCTTCAACTCATTTAAAACATGCGATGATCACCAGATTCCTGCTTATATAAATATATATACCTCGTCGTAGTTCATGACTTCATCTTCTCGGTCGTCGCGATCGAATATCATATCACCCTCTCCGGTGTTGTTTAGAAATTCGGAGCCGTCAAAATCTTCTTCATTCTGATCATCATCTGGCCCGCGTATGATATCGAACATGGTCTGTTCTCTCTCTCTGTCGGTATTGTCCGCCATAACTTTTATTTAACTATGCCAAAAGAAATATAAAACAATTTAGTATAATCTCGAATACATCGTCTCGAATAACAGATATAATCTCGAATACATGCATCATCTCGAATAGTAGATTTAATCTCGAATACGTCGTCTCGAATAATAGATATAATCTCAATACATCGTCTCGAATAATAGATATATATAGTCTCGAATACATCGTCTCGAATAATATATCACTAGCTAGCTAGCTAATAAAGATCGAATAGTACAGAGTAATCTAGGTGCGGGCGGTGGATACCCAAAGAGAAGGAACCATCACTGGATCATAGCTCGGGTGATCTCCCCAAAGAACCTGCCAGGTATTGGAGAACCTGACGTCCATAGCAGCCATGTAGCGACGGACGTGCTCGTCCTCCTCCCTGACACGGCGACGTACCACCTCCGACGGGGCCGGCTCCCTCCGCACCGAAAGTGGCCCACGCGAATGCCACCAAAGGAGATGAGGGTCGACGACGGGACCCAGGTTCCTCACCAAGCGTCGCGCCCCTGAACGTAGCACCTCCCAGTGCCAGCCCGGCGGAGCCCAGTCCCGGACATGGGTCCTCTGAAGTAGGACGTCGTCGCGAACGGGTCGACGGCGAGGATGCGGGCCGGGCATCGTCGACAACAAATACTATATGCAAATTAAATGTAACACTAATTATGCTAGCATTGCATATGTCAAAATTCTATATGCTATTTCATACTAATTAAGCATCTAACACTAAAAACAGAAAAAACAACTTCTATACATCCATTAAAAACAGAAAAACAACATTATATAAAAAAATTCCATACTAATTAAACACTAATTATATCCGGGCTCACTAAAAACACTAAGCATCTAACACTAAGCATTGCATATGTCAAAATTCTATATATATATATGCTATTCCATACTAATTAAACACTAAGCATCGATCTAATTAACACTAAAAACAGTGTGCGTGTGTTCATCATGCATGCTTGTGTGTGTATATATGGGCTCGGGGGGCGGCGCACATGGTGGCCACCGGGGGTGAGGGAGAGGGGTTAGAGGGGGAGAGCTCACAGCGGGGGGACAGCGACGGCGAGGCGACGGCCCGGGGCGGCGACGGGCCGGGGCGTGACGGGGGCGCGGCGACGGCGCGAGGACGGGCCCGGGGCGGCGACGAAGACGAGGGCGGCGACAGCGACGAGGGCGGCGATGGGGATGAGGGCGGCGACGAGGATGGGGTTGGCGACAGCAACGGCGCGCGACGGGGGTGGTGTAAGACGGGGGCGGCGACGACGTCGAACGATCGGGAAGAAAACAGAGGGAGAATGAAATTTTGCGAAGTGCTGTATATATAGAAGCCACCTTTAGTACCGGTTGGAGCCACCAACCGGTACTAAAGGCCTGTTTTGGCCAGGCCAAGCAGCGGGAAGGGCAGGTCTTTAGTACCGGGTGGTGGTTCCAACCGGTACTAAAGACCCCCCTTTAGTACCGGTTGGTGCCATGAACCGGTACTAAAGGGGGTGCGCTGGCGCAGGTGCGGTGCGCAAGTTTAGTCCCACATCGCTAGCCGAGGGGCGACCGCACTGGTTTATAAACCCCCATGCGGTAGCTCTCTCGAGCTCCTCTCCAAAGCAGGCCTACTGGGCCTACATGTTCTATGCTGCCCTGTGGGGCCTATTGGGCTTGCGGGCCTGCATCCTGGCCCAATAACAGGTTGGGTTTCTAGTCGTATGCAGGCCGTTGTGGCCCAGTAGGTGGGCTTTTTTCATTTAGTTTTTTCTTTTCTGCTTTATTTATTTTGTTTTATTTATTTTTAGTTGTTTTTTGCTGTATTTAGAGTTTCTTTGTGAATATTTTTGATAGTTTTTAGAAACTTTCAGTTAGTGCCGGTAGTTTTTTAATTTGAATAGTTTATATTTTGAATTATTTGAAATTTGTGTGAATCACTAGTTTGTGAATAACTTAACTTTAAAAATACATTTTCCAGTGATTCTATTTTGTTATGTTTAATATTAGTGTGTTTTATCATTATATTCAATTTGGTAATGCTTAAGTTATTTAAAAAATGAAATGACTTTGTAACGGATGAGTTTTCGTCCGAAACCCTAATACTTCGAAACAGATTGACCATTTTGTACACGAAGTGCATTCAGTTTTTGCGGTAACCCTCTCTACTTTTTTGCACATGCTATGTGGGTGAAATTATGATGCCATGCCAAATTTCATCCTTTTCTGAGTTCATTTGAAATGCTTTTCAACTTCAGGGTCATTTAGCTGAAAAAAACAGTAAATGCATGAAAGAATTTGCTTGCATCCCAGATCACATCCCAGATCTTTGGGTGTGAAACTTTTTCTTCGCGTCTGTCCCTTTGCGTCGTAGCCATGGAAAATCTTCATCATTTAACGGGATGCTCGGGTCAATATTCACTGTGAATGGAGCAATTTCATCAAACTTTTCATAATCTTCTGACTTGTCTGTCTTGTCATCCACTCCCACGATGTTTCTCTTCCCAGAAAGAACTATGTGCCTCTTTGGCTCATCGTACGATGCATTCGCTTCCTTATCTTTTCTTTTTCTTGGCTTGGTAGACATGTCCTTCACATAGAAAACCTGTGCCACATCATTGGCTAGGACGAATGGTTCGTCTGCATACGCAAGATTGTTGAGGTCCACTGTTGTCATTCCGTACTGCGGGTCTTCCGTTACCCCGCCTCGTGTCATATTGACCCATTTGCACCGAAACAAAGGGACCTTCAAACCATGTCGATAGTCAAGTTCCCATATGTCCTGTATATAACCATAATATGTTTCCTTTCCCGTCTTGGTTTCTACATCAAAGCGGACACCACTGTTTTGGTTGGTGCTCTTCTTATCTTGGGCGATCGTGTAAAATGTATTACCATTTATCACGTACCCTTTGAAAGTCATTATATTTGAAGATGGTAACTGGGACAGCAAGTACAGGTCATCTTCAATAGAGGTGTCATGCATGGTACGTGCTTGCAACCAGCTGGCGAAACTCCTGGTTTGTTCACGTGTAATCCAGTCATCAGACCGCTCCGGGTGTTTGGAGCGTAGCAAATTCTTGTGTTCATCCATATACGGAGCCACCAAGGCGGAATTCTGTAGAACTGTGTAGTGTGCTTCAGTGAGAGAATGTCCGTCCATACATATTATTTGTTCCCCTCCTAGCGTGCCTTTTCCATCCAGTCTGCCCTTATGCCGCGATTCAGGAACACCAATCGGCTTAAGGTCAGGAATAAAGTCAATACAAAACTCAATGACCTCCTCATTTTGACGGCCCTTGGAGATGCTTCCTTCTGGCCTAGCACGGTTATGAACATATTTCTTTAAGACTCCCATGAACCTCTCAAAGGGGAACATATTGTGTAGAAATACAGGACCCAAAACGTTAATCTCTTCGCATAGGTGAACTAGGACGTGCGTCATGATGTTGAAGAAGGATGGTGGGAACACCAACTCGAAACTGACAAGACATTGCACCAAATCATTCTGTAACCTTGGTATGATTTCTGGATCGATTACCTTCTGAGAGATTGCATTGAGAAATGCACATAGCTTCACAATGGCTAATCGAACGTTCTCCGGTAGAAGCCCCCTCAATGCAACCGGAAGCAGTTGCGTCATAATCACGTGGCAGTCATGAGACTTTAGGTTCTGGAACTTTTTCTCTGCCAAGTTTATTATTCCCTTTATATTCGACGAGAAGCCAGACGGTACCTTAATACTGAGCAGGCATTCAAAGAAGATTTCCTTCTCTTCTTTGGTAAGAGCGTAGCTTGCATGACCCTGATGTATGCCGTCTTTTCCGTGCATACGTTGCTGGTCCTCCCGTGCCTCAGGTGTATCTTTTGTCTTCCCATACACGCCCAAGAAGCCAAGCAGGGTCACACAAAGATTCTTCGTCATGTGCATCACATCGATTGCGGAGCGGACCTCGAGGTCTTTCCAATAGGGCAGGTCCCAAAATATAGATTTCTTCTTCCACATGGGTGAGCGTCCGTCAGCGTCATTTGGAACAGGTTGTCCACCAGGACCCTTTCCAAAGACCACCTTCAAATCCTTGACCATATCATGTACATCAGCACCAGTACAGTGGCGAGGCTTCGTCCGGTGATCCGCCTCACCTTTGAAATGCTTGCCTTTCTTTCTTACGGGATGCCTGCTCGGAAGAAATCGATGATGTCCCAGGTACACATTCTTCTTACAATTAGCCAAATATATACTGTTGGTATCATCCAAACAGTGCGTGCATGCGCGGTATCCCTTGTTTGTCTGTCCTGAAAGATTACTGAGAGCAGGCCAATCATTGATGGTGACGAACAGCAATGCCTTTAGGTCAAATTCTTCCCCCATGTGCTCATCCCACGCACGTACACTTGTTCCATTCCACAGTTGTAAGAGTTCTTCAACTAATGGCCTGAGGTACACATCAATGTCGTTGCCGGGTTGCTTAGGGCCTTGGATGAGCACTGGCATCATAATGAACTTCCGCTTCATGCACAACCAAGGTGGAAGGTTATATAAACATAGAGTCACAGGCCAGGTGCTATGGTTGCTGCTCTGCTCCCCAAAAGGATTAATGCCATCTGCGCTTAGACCAAACCATACGCTCCTTGCGTCATCTGCAAACTCCTTCCCATAATTTCTTTCGATTTTTCTCCACTGCGACCCGTCAGCGGGTACTCTCAACTTTCCGTCTTTCTTATGGTCTTCTCTGTGCCATCGCATCGCCTTGGCATGCTCTTTGTTTTGGAACAAACGTTTCAACCGTGGTATTATAGGAGCATACCACATCACCTTGGCAGGAATCTTCTTCCTGGGCGCCGGCCCTCGACATCACCAGGGTCATCGCGGCAGATCTTATAGCGCAATGCACCACATACCGGGCAAGCGTTCAAATCCTCGTACTCACCGCGGTAGAGGATGCAATCATTAGGGCATGCATGTATCTTCTGCACCTCTAACCCTAGAGGGCAGACAGCCTTCTTTGCTTCGTATGTACTCTCGGGCAATTCGTTGTCCTTTGGAAGCATATCCTTTATCATTACCAGCAACTTTCCAAATCCCTTGTCAGATACAGCATTCTCTGCCTTCCATTGCAGCAAATCCAGTGTGGTGCCCAGCTTTTTCTTGTCACCTACGCAATTTGGGTACAACAATTTTTTGTGATCCTCTAACATGCGCTGCAACTTCTTCTTGTCCAAATCACTTGCGCAATTTCTCTTTGCATCAGCAATGGCCTGACCTAGATCATCAATGGGCTCATCTGATGCCTCTTCTTCAGCTTCTTCCCGCATTGCCGGCTCAGCTTCTTCCCGCATTACCGGCTCAGCTTCTTCCCCCATTGTTGTATCATCGTATTCAGGGAACCCATGGCCAGGATAGCTGTTGTCGTCCTCTTCGTCTTCATTGTCTTCCATCATAACCCCTCTTTCTCCGTGCTTGGTCCAAACATTATAATGGGGCATGAAACCGGACTTAAACAGGTGGACGTGAATGGTTCTTGACGTAGAGTAATTGTGACCATTCTTACAGCGAGCACATGGACAAGGCATAAAACCATCCGCCCGCTTGTTTGCCTCAGCCGCAAGCAGAAAAGTATGCACGCCATTAATGAACTCGGGAGAGCATCGGTCATCGTACATCCATTGCCGGCTCATCTTCATTACACAACACCGAATAGACCAAATTAATACAAGTTCATACAATTAATACAAGTTCATACATAAAGTTCATACAACACTTAAATCCAACAAACAAATAACTCTCTAGCTAAAGCATTTAAATGCAACAACAAATATGATCAAGATCGCAACTAAGGTAACAATGGATCCAACAGCATAATGATACCAAGCCTCACTATCGATGGCATATTTTCTAATCTTTCTAATCTTCAAGCGCATTTTCTCCATCTTGATCTTGTGATCATCGACGACATCGGCAACATGCAACTCCAATTCCATCTTCTCCCCCTCAATTCTTTTCAATTTTTCTTTCAAGTACTCGTTTTCTCTTTCAACTAAATTTAACCTCTCGGCAATAGGGTCGGTTGGAATTTCCGGTTCACATACCTCCTAGAAAAAATTTCTATGTCAACTTGATGGGCATAATTTGTCATAAACACAAAATGCAACTAGTTTTAAAAGAGAATATACATACCACATCCGAATCATAACAAGGACTAGGGCCGACGGGGACGGATATCAAAACCATGGCACTATATGTATAACAAACAACGTATTATACGAGTAACTATATATCCAAATCACACAAACATCAATTTTTATATAAAATTTCATGAACAAGAGGCTCACCACAAGGTGGTGCCGGCAACGGGACGGTGCGGGCGATCGACAGTGGCTATGACGGAGATTTAGAAGGCACTAAGTAAACCACACCTACATATGCAAACTAAGTGTTATTTTTGACCTCAAATTGCATATAAATCAAATACTAGCACATATATATATCCTCCCAAATTAATCACTATATAAACCAATGCAAGAGCTAATCTAGCAATGAGAGATGAAAGGACAAAGTTGCTAACCTTTGTGATCATTTGAATGGATGAGGGCCTTCAAATCTTGACAAATTTTGGGCAAATTTTGTGATGAACTCGAGAGGAAGAAGGGAAGATCAGAGGAGAGGGAGAGGGGAAAGGGGAAGAACAGAGTGCTGGTGGACGAAGGGTTTATATAGGACGACCTTTAGTACCGGTTCGTGCCAAGAACCGGTACTAAAGGGGCTGGAGGGGCCCCATTCTGTCAACATCCTGCCACCACTCTCATTAGTAACGGTTCATGGCACGCACAGGTGCTAAAGGTTAGCCACGAACCGGTACTAATGATGGAGGCCCGGCTAGCCGTTGGAACCGGCACTAATGTATACATTAGTGCCGGCTCAAATACAAACCGGCACTAATGTGCTTCACGTTTGACCCTTTTTCTACTAGCGTAACACCGATATGACGGAAACTAGGGCGGCAAGAGTGGAACAAAACACCAGGCATAAGGCCGAGCCTTCCACCCTTTACCAAGTATATAGATGCATTAATTAAATACGATATATTGTGATATCCCAACAAGTAAACATGTTCCAACAAGGAACAATATCTCCATGTTCCAACAAGGAACAAACTTCAATCTTCACCTGCAACTAACAACGCTATAAGAGGGGCTGAGCAAAGCGGTAACACAGCCAAACAACGGTTTGCTAGGACAAAGGTGGGTTAGGGGCTGAACATGGCAATTTGGGAGGCTGACAAGCAAGTGGTAGGCATCGTAGCAATGGCATAGCAAAAGAGCGAGCAAACTAGCATAGCAAAGATAGTAGTGATTTCGAGGGTATGAACATCTTGCCTGAGATCCCGCAAGGAAGAAGAACGAGTCCATGAAGAAGATAAACGGACGTAGTCGAACGGATCCTCACAAACTCGACGTTACCGGAACCAGCCCGAAGAAGCAACACCGGAAAGAAAGAAAACAACATAGTAAACAACCACCACATAATCATGGCATGATGCACAATCAAGAATGATGCATGTCCGGTTTAAAGAGGCATGGCATGGCAAAGTGCAACAAACAACACTACAAATTAAGTGGAGCTCAATATGCATCGGGATGCATATTGACAAAACACCACATCAATTATTTATTTCACTCTCGTTTATGTACCCAACAATATTAAATGTTGATTAACATGGCAAGAGGTGAATAAAATGAAAACTACCTATCTAGTCAAATTTAAATGAGGCCGGGAACATCAAACAACAAGTCCGGAAAATCCCCATGTGCAAATATTAGGTATGGTCCTGATCTGTCCTAAACACAATTTTAGAGTTGTTTAACATGCAAAGTGATGCACCATGATAAACTAGGCAAAATTCTACCCCATTTACATATAAAGTTTATTTAATTCGGAGCTACGGTTATTTAGTTATGAATTAAAGCATTTTAGCATGGCATAGGGGCAAATTTAACTAAACAGCATTTTAAACATTCCAAACATAGATGAAAGTTGGATATTATTAAACTACACAAAATTCTGAGCAAGTTTCATATATAATTCATTTTAATCCGATGCACGGTTGTGAAGTTATTATATGCATGAAGAACAGGGGCTAAACTGCAAAACTGCTGACTCCTGGATAATTAGACAAATCTCAGTACTGAAAAAAAAAGTGACATGGACTGAATCTGGCAGGCCCGACAGGAAAAAAAATAAGAGGAGGGGCGCTTGGGGGCTGCTCACAATGGGCCTTGGCCCGGGAAAGATGGGAAGCAGGCCGGCAGGCTTCGGCTGGGCCTTGCAGCTGGGGTGGATCAGCGAAGGGGAGGCAGGCTGGGCCTTGGGGCGCTCTGGTGCTGGCTCCAGGCGAACAGGGACGCGGTCAACGGCGATGCAGGACTTGGCACTGGCCGTCTCGTTCCTAGAACAGGGGAGCTGGCGCGGTCAACGGAGACAGCAGCGACGCGGCAGGACTCCGGCGAGCGCTCCGGTGGCCGGGGACGGGGCCCAGTCGGCGGGATCCGGCAGGAGCGTTCAAGGGCGGCGGATGAGAGGGGATCCGGTCCAGATTGGGGCCGAGGCAGCGGGAGTCCATGACAAACTCCATGGCGGTGGGGCGAGGAACTTGGCCGGCGGTGCGTCTTGGGGAAAATCGGGCGCGGGGATGGAGCTCCTAGCAGGGAACGGGGCGACGACGAGCATCCTCAGGAGGCGCAGCGGCGAGCTCCATCGGGCGGCCATGGCTGGGCGGAGCTCCTTCACGTTCCTGGTACAGAGACAGAGAGAGATTGAGAGAGAGGAGAGGAAAGGAACGGGAAGGAGGATGCAGGAGCGGACGGGCCTCGGTTGCTGCTGCTGCTCGTGTGCTCCGGCGCGGCGAAGCCATCAGCGAGGAGAAGGGAGGTGAGGTGGCGGTGGCCTTGCAGGTTGGGATCGATGGGAGATGCTGGTGGTTGGCTGGATCGGCTGCTGGATCAGGAGGAGAACAGTGGAGGCGCTGGGTTGGTTCGATCGGAGCTGGGAGGATCCCGAGGGGAACTAGAAAGAGTGGCGGCGGCGCGAGGTACGATCCCTAGAAATTAGGTGGGTTGTCTAGATATATATGGTAGGTGGGTTTAAGTTAGGGGCGTCTGGTCCCTTCGATCATAATCGGACGGTCGCGAAAACTTATGTTAGGAAGCCCAATTAACAAAACGGAGACGTTTTGTAGATGTTTGGGGATGTTCCGGACACAGCGGTAACGACTGTTCGGGTCGGGTCCGGGACAGCTTTCGGGCGCGCGCGAGGGGGGCTGCGAGCTGACGAGAGAGGTTAGGTAGGACCTGGTGGTGAGTAGTGGGCTGTGTAGACGGGCTCGAGCTGAGAGAAGAGAAGAGATAGACCCGGCGACTGTTTCCATAGACCGAAAACGTCCGACGTAAAGACCGGCTATAATGCCGCTATAGTTATCTGTTGGGGCGTCAAACGAACTCCGAACGCGATGAAACTTGACAGGCGGTCTGTCTACACTATAATAAGACCACACGTCAAATCTCATCTCATTCCGAGAACATTTTTCGGTCACTTATAAAATACTATTTCGGACGTGCCGCGGGCGCGTGCAAGTGCGGTAGGGCTCAGAACGGACAACGGAGAGGACGAGGAGGCCGGGACGGATGCAAGTTTTGAAAACATGATGATGCAATGCACATGATGACATGATCAAATGCAACACGCAAGCAAATGACATGGCAACGACAACGAATAACTGGAGGACACCTGGTACATCGGTCTCGGGGCGTTACAACACTCCACCACTACGAGAGGATCTCGTCCCGAGATCTAGAATGGCACCGGAGGGGAAAACGGAAGAGAAAGAGAAGAGGTAAAACAAATTGCTTCTTTGACAAACGAGTGAAACCAAAGAACCTTGAAAAGGTTGAACAAATTCGAGAAAAGAATAGAACGAAGGAGAACAAAGTCGAAAACACTCCGTTAGAAAAGAGGGACAAAGAACATTGCGAAACCTTGAGGTTGAAGGGAAGATATATCTAGAAAACACTCCGGTTAAGGAAGGGGATCAGGGAAAAAAAACCAAAATTCGGGCAGCACTCCGGTTGAAAAGAAAAGAATTGAATAAGGTCTTGATAAGATGAGAAGATACTTGATGAAATCACAACACACTGCCACCGGAACTATTGAATGAATTGAAACAAGGGGTAAGAAAGCTCTCGGACAGCACCCCGGTTTAAAAGAGATGAAACACTTGATAAAAAATGAAAGAGCTTGAGAAAAAAAGAACACAATACTCCGGTTAAACAAAGTAGAGAAGGAAAAGACTGATATAATTTGGACAGCACTTTGGCTGTAAATGGAAGAAATTGAACATGATCTTTGACAAAACAAGATGATGGGTTGGAAATATGAACATCACAATACCTCCGGAACAAAAGAATAGAAGATAGATAATTGAGATAGAAAAATGGAGAAGAAAATGCCAACTTCTGCCACAAAAGAGCTTGAGAAGGCATTCTTAGGAGAAGGGTTGAACGGAGTTGTTGGAGCAATCCACAACCAAAAGAGTAAGCTTGATATGGTCTTATGGAATACATCTGAAATTATGAGGTGACAACCTGCAACTCACGGAAGCAGAATTGGATTGATATGAACAGGGAGACGAGAAGCTTATTTCACCGGGAGGATAAAAGAAGAACTTGGTTCATTTATAAACACCATAGATAGCAACAATCCCTAGGGAAGTCTTTAGGTGAAATATAACCCAAGAAAACTCCAATGACAAGATTGACGGATTGAAAGTATCTCAATCTTAACAACATGTGAATCATGGAACATGAACTCAAATTATTAAGAATGACATAATACCACCTTCGATAATATGGTAGAAAGAAATTGCACTTCGGATAGCAATATGAAGAATTCTTGAGCACCTCTGAAAAGAAACTTGATGAACACTTCGAGAAGGAATTAAATCCTTGATGGACCACTATGTAGAACCTCCATGAAGAACTCCGTTAAACAAAAGAATGATCAAATGGAAAGAAAAGGGAAGTTGAAAACACAAGGTGAAACCTTGTAATTATTAGATGGAACTTTGCGACGAGATAATGCGGAAAAGCTTGGAACTCCAGAAAAGAAAGATGAACAAATAAAATCAAGAATTTGATGAGCCTCCGGAATAAAGAATTAATCACTTGGATGAACAAGAATAAGAATTACATTATGCTTATTCTTCACCAATTCAAATTGATGGCAACCAATGGAATTGGCATACTACTTATTCTCGTAGAAAGGATTAAGATAGATAATGCGCAAACTTGAAGAGGCCTTCAAAGAACCACTGGTAGAATTAGAACAATGAATGAATTGATATGATAACGAAAGAAGAGGAATCTTGCACGAACCACCGTAAGAATTGAAAAAGAACGGAGTAAGATAAAGAAACACCAGAAGAATTATAAAATGAACAAAGATGCTTGAGAGGATTTAGATACAAGTGAATGTAATAGATCATGGACCGATTAAAGATCACTTGAACGAAGCACCGGTAAAAATTTAGAGTAAGAGAGCTGAAGGCTGGAATGAATAAGTCTGACTTGATGGACTCCGGATAGCAAACTGAGAAGACTCTTAAATTGCTCCGGAAGGGTGAAAAGAATTCTCACGATGAAAACAATTACGAGAGGATGGCAACAAGCTAGAATCCCGAATCTTGAAGAGAATGGAGCAAGATTAAAGAGAAACTCTTCTTCGGTCTTCAAATGATGAGAATGACAACGAGAAACACCACCAAGAATTATTTAGACACTCCGGAAGAATCAAACGAAGAGGTTGAGCCAACGATGAAAAGAATTTGAAAGATCTGGAGAAAGGCATTTGACTGATGATAAATCATTCTTACGTCAAGCTTCTAAAAGAATTTTACGGATATCTCCGGGGGAATTAGGAGAGTCAGGTAAGATCCTGGGAAAAAGACCTGTGGGTTAGGGCCCACTCAAAAGAAAACACCGTAGAACGATTACTTGAAAAGGAGAATGCACCGGTTGAATTAAATGCCTAGAATGAAATAACAACCTCGAAAGAGCTTGAACGAATGCAGAGTGGAAACAAGAATCTTCGAGATATCTTGAGCACTCCAGAACAATTGAATAGCGAGAAGTGAATTATTATGAAGTGCACCGGTATGAGAATGTATTTAAAACGAGGAGAAAGATATGATCAATAACGCTTGAATTTAGACCACCGGAGAAGAAAAATGAGTGAAGGTTGACGAACTTGAAGCTCCGTTAGAATATATGTGAGAATCACCGGATAAGAATATTGACGGGAAAAGAATGGAGATATTTCCACCAATAAAATGGATACTTGAATAAGAAATCTGAATCCTTGGAAAAAAACAAGGGAGGGAGGGTGGGAAAAAACAAAGGCGACTTGGAGACGGATGAAGCAAACACCGTTGAGAAGAAATGATAATTGATCTTGCAAATATTGAAGTGATCGGATCCACTTGAAGAGAAACACGCCGGTTAAAAGGGATTGACATGATAGTCTCGATGACCGAGAAGGATTAGTACTCACATCGGGGTATGAGAACACCACTTTGGGAAGGTATGGAATCAACATTTAACTTCGAAGCAACTCGAATACCACAACTCAAAACAAAAACAAAGGGTTGGCTTGCAAAATAAGCCGGAACAAACATATGATAGAGATATCATCCGAAGTTTTTGTGGTGAGACCTACACGGGCTCGATCGTACAACACCATCATGTACAAGGCAGTGCACATGACATACGAAGCGTCCCCGAGTCAGCATGGCCAAGGACTCTTTAAGACACAACGAGACCACTATAAAATCGATCATGAATAGGCGAACCACTAGACGTCGAACCCCAATTTCATATCATACATCTGTCGAAAGATATCCTAAGAGCTACTTGAATTCCCACCTATGAAACTCCCGAAATTTTCCGGTTATGCAATCAGGTGTTGGGGATACAAGGGAAGCATAATATCTCACCCAAACTAGCAAATCCTACATCCAGCTGTATCCATCCTTCAACACATAACCAAGAATCCTTCGGAAACCATCTACCTCAACCTTCGAAAAGCATCCGTTATACAAGTTATGGCGATACTCCCGAACTCCCGCCCCAGTACTGGGTGGCGTCGAGGTTATCTCACCAACGAACTGCATAAAGGAGATTTTCGATGTCGCAAACATATCTCAAGTATACCAGAATTGCAACGATAAAATTATGATGACAACACCTCAGAGCTCAACTCCCCGGGACACTTCCACTAAACCCCTGACAGGAGGCACCAAGACAGTATTCTCATCATAAAACCATCGGAACGATTCCAAGATACCCGCATGATCCTAATTTTTTTTAGTGAAATTTGAGAAGAGAAGAGTCAAAACTCTACGTCAGGATGCCTTACCAGAGCGATGAGGAGACTGGGAAGTAAAAAAGAATTCCTAAGCTCTCCGATATATAATTCCTAAATGACTCAAAACATTTTTCTAGACACAACTCGGCTGCTAAAAATGATCAAGCAATGGGGGCTCCTAAGGTCGGGGAAGGCTCTGATTACCAACTTGTAACACCCTCGATGCTACTATATCTCCCACGTGTCGAGGCACGACTTAGAGGCATAATCGCATTGAAGGCAATGTCGCAAGTGAGGTAATCTTCGCACAACCCATGTAATATAATAGGGGAAATAGTTACATAGTTGGCTTACAATCGCCGCTTCACACAATTACATGAATAAACATTACATCAATCAAATACACTCATGGTCCGACTACGGAACCAAAATAAAAGAAGAACCCCAAATGCGACAAAGGTCCCCGATCGACCCCAACTGGGCTCCACTACTGATCAACTAGAACGAAACAACATAAATGAACAAGGTCTTCAACGAGCTCCTCCTGAGTTGGTTGCGTCATCTGCACGGACTCAACGGCACCTGCAAGCTGGTTTTGGAAGTAATCTGTGAGCCACGGGGACTCAGCAATCTTGCACCCTCGCGATCAAGACTATTTAAGCTTATGGGTAAGGTAAAAGGTATGAGGTGGAGCTGCAGCAAGCGACTAGCATATATGGTGGCTAACTTATTCGCAAAAGAGAGCGAGAAGAGAAGGCAAAGCACGGTCGATAAAAGTATGATCAAAAGTGATCCTAGACTACCTACGTCAAGCATAACTCCAACAACCGTGTTCACTTCCCGGACTCCGCCGGAAAGAGACCATCACGGTTACACACGCAGTTGATTCATTTTAATTAAGGTTAGCTTCAGGTTTTCTACAACCGGACGTTAACAAATTACCATCTGCCCATAACCGCGGGCACGACTTTCGAAAGTTCAAATCCCTGCAGGGGTGTCCCAACTCAGCCCATCACAAGCTTTCACGGTCAACGAAGGAATAGACCTCCACCCGAGACATTCCGATCAGACTCGATATCCCAGTACAACAAGACATTTAGACAGGGTAAAACTAAACCAGCAACACCGCCCGAATGTGCCGACAAATCCCGATAGGAGCTGCACATATCTCTTTCTCAGGGCACACTCAGATTGTCCAAGGTACGGGCAAGCCAGCCTAGAGTTGCCCCTGGTGGCCACTGGCAGCTGACAGGTGGACCAACACTCAGAGGAGCACTGGCCCGGGGGGGGGGGGTAAATAATGATGACCCTTGAGTCTGCAGAACCCAAGGGAAAGAAAAGGCTAGGTGGCAAATGGTAAAACCAATGTTGGGCATTGCTAGAGAAGCTTTACTTAAGGCGGACTGTCAAGGGGTTCCCATTATAGCCCAACCGCGTAAGGGACGCAAAATCCGGGAACATAACACCGATATGACGGAAACTAGGGCGGCAAGAGTGGAACAAAACACCAGGCATAAGGCCGAGCCTTCCACCCTTTACCAAGTATATAGATGCATTAATTAAACACGATATATTGTGATATCCCAACAAGTAAACATGTTCCAACAAGGAACAACATCTCCATGTTCCAACAAGGAACAAACTTCAATCTTCACCTGCAACTAACAACGGTATAAGAGGGGCTGAGCAAAGCGGTAACACAGCCAAACAATGGTTTGCTAGGACAAAGGTGGGTTAGGGGCTGAACATGGCAATTTGGGAGGCTGACAAGCAAGTGGTAGGCATCGTAGCAATTGCATAGCAAAAGAGCGAGCAAACTAGCATAGCAAAGATAGTAGTAATTTCGAGGGTATGATCATCTTGCCTGAGATCCCGCAAGGAAGAAGAACGAGTCCATGAAGAAGACAAACAGACGTAGTCGAACGGATCCTCACAAACTCGACATTACCGGAACCAACCCGAAGAAGCAACACCGGAAAGAAAGCAAACAACATAGTAAACAACCACCACATTATCATGGCATGATGCACAATCAAGAATGATGCATGTCCGGTTTAAAGAGGCATGGCATGGCAAAGTGCAACAAACAACACTACAAATTAAGTGGAGCTCAATATGCATCGGGATGCATATTGACAAAACACCACATCAATTATTTAGTTCACTCTCGTTTATGTACCCAACAATATTAAATGTTGATTAACATGGCAAGAGGTGAAGCAAATGAAAACTACCTATCTAGTCAAATTTAAATGAGGCCGGGAACATCAAACATTAAGTCCGGAAAATCCCCATGTGCAAATATTAGGTTTGGTCCTGATCTGTCCTAAACACAATTTTAGAGTTGTTTAACATGCAAAGTGATGCCACCATGATAAACTAGGCAAAATTCTACCCCATTTACATATAAAGTTTATTTAATTCGGAGCTACGGTTATTTAGTTATGAATTAAAGCATTTTAGCATGGCATAGGGGCAAATTTAACCAAACAGCATTTTAAACATTTCAAACATAGATGAAAGTTGGATATTATTAAACTACACAAAATTCTGAGCAAGTTTCATATATAATTCATTTTAATCCGATGCACGGTTGTGAAGTTATTATATGCATGAAGAACAGGGGCTAAACTGCAAAACTGCTGACTCCTGGATAATTAGACAAATCTCAGAACTGAAAAAAAACGTGACATGGGCTGAATCTGGCAGGCCCGACAGGAAAAAAAATAAGAGGAGGGGCGCTTGGGGGCTGCTCACAATGGGCCTTGGCCCGGGAAAGATGGGAAGCAGGCCGGCAGGCTTCGGCTGGGCCTTGCAGCTGGGCTGGATCAGCGAAGGGGAGGCAGGCTGGGCCTTGGGGCGCTCTGGCGCTGGCTCCAGGCGAATAGGGACGCGGTCAACGGCGATGCAGGACTTGGCGTGGGCCGTCTCGTTCCTGGAACAGGGGACCTGGCGCGGTCAACGGAGACAGCAGCGACGCGGCAGGACTCCGGCGAGCGCTCCGGTGGCCGGGGACGGGGCCCAGCCAGCGGGATCCGGCAGGAGCGTTCAAGGGCGGCGGAGGAGAGGGGATCCGGTCCAGATCGGGGCCGAGGCAGCGGGAGTCCACGACGAACTCCATGGCGGTGGGGCGAGGAACTTGGCCGGCGGTGCATCTTGGGGCAAATCGGGCGCGGGGATGGAGCTCCTAGCAGGGAACGGGGCGACGACGAGCATCCTCGGGAGGCGCAGCGGCGAGCTCCATCGGGCGGCCATGGCTGGGCGGAGCTCCTTCACGTTCCTGGTACAAAGACAGAGAGAGATTGAGAGAGAGGAGAGGAAAGGAACAAGAAGGAGGATGCAGGAGCGGACGGGCCTCGGTTGCTGCTGCTGCTCGTGTGCTCCGGCGCGGCGAAGCCATCAGCGAGGAGAAGGGAGGTGAGGTGGCGGTGGCCTTGCAGGTTTGGATCGATGGGAGAAGATGGTGGTTGGATGGATCGGCTGCTGGATCAGGAGGAGAATAGTGGAGGCGCTGGGTTGGTTCGAACGGATCTGGGAGGATCCCGAGGGGACCAGAAAGAGTGGTGGCGGCGCGAGGTAGGATCCCTAGAAATTAGGTGGGTTGTCTAGATATATATGGTAGGTGGGTTTAAGTTAGGGGCATCTGGTCCCTTCGATCGTAATCGGACGGTCGCGAAAACTTATGTTAGGAAGCCCAATTGACAAAACGGAGACGTTTTGTAGATGTTTGGGGATGTTCCGGACACAGCGGTAACGACTGTTCGGGTCCGGTTCGGGACAGCTTTCGGGCGCGCGCGAGGGGGGCTGCGGGCTGACAAGAGAGGTTAGGTAGGACCTGGTGGTGAGTAGTGGGCTGTGTAGACAGGCTCGAGCTAAGAGAAGAGAAGAGAGGGACCCGGCGACTGTTTCCGTAGACCGAAAACGTCCGACGTAAGGACCGGCTATAATGCCGCTATAGTTATCCGTTGGGGCGTCAAACAAACTCCGAACGCGATGAAACTTGACAGGCGGTCTGTCTACACTATAATACGACCACACGTCAAATCTCATCTCATTCTGAGAACATTTTTCGGTCACTTATAAAATACTATTTTGGACGTGCCGCGGGCGCGTGCAAGTGTGGTAGGGCTCAGAACGGACAACGGAGAGAACGAGGAGGCCGGGATGGATGCAAGTTTTGAAAACATGATGATGCAATGCACATGATGACATGATGAAATGCAACACGCAAGCAAATGACATGGCAATGACAGCGAATAACTGGAGGACACCTGGCACATCGGTCTCAGGGCGTTACAGGAGGGTCCAAGAAGGGAAGGACGCTCCTTCCGGACAGCTCCACCGCCGCCGACGAAAGTGAAGAAGAGTTCTTGCCCAGGGCCAAGCCCCACACGAGATCGTAAGTATTCGGATACCAATGTAACCCATAGGATTCCTTTGTCGCATTGCTTTCCCTAACGCCGAACTCAATTGTGCAGTCTACCCCGAGCCAATATCGAGGTATCCTCGGACGGCTCCTTGGGCTCATTAGACATGGATAGCAATCCAGTCCCGACCGCCACCTCCCGTCATCCAGCCGACAACGCCGAGGTGCTGTCTCAAGAGGCACCGGATCGAGGGGGGACAGTCCCGGAGGCTCCTCAAGGCGACCTTCCGGACTCCGGGAGCCGAGGGGACGGGGTCCTCGAGAGATCCGAGTTCGGTCCTCAGCCGAATACCGATCCGGACCCTCCAACGGTTCCGAGCTCGGGCAGGCGGTCTCCTTCTAAGTGGGGTGAAACGCCTGTGCCGGTGACCTCTGTCCATCCAGAGGCACCGGACACTATGTTCGAAGCGCTTCGCAGCGCTTCCATCAAGGAGGAGCACCGCACTATCATGAGTGCGGTGATCCAAAAGGTTCAATCCGCCAAGAGAGGATTGACTGAAGCCTGCTATACTAGCCTTCTAACAGGCTTCGAGGTAAGTGTTTTAAAATGTAATAGAAGTATTACCGCATAGACAGTAGCCCATGATGCTTTGTTCGGTGTTCGCAAAGAAAAGCTGAGCAGAGGATCAAATAATATCGCAGGAAGCTGACTCGGAAGCGGGCTTCTTAGCTCGTACCAACTCACTCGGATCTGCAGTCTTCTGATACTCTTGCAGCTCAACCACTGCCATCTGAGCGTCAGCAATCTTTGAGCCTTTCTGAAAGAACTCTTCTGCTTTCTTCCGATTGCCTGTAACAGTGATCACACCTTTGGGACCAGGCATCTTCAATTTGAGATACACATAACATGGTCGGGCCATGAAGCGTGCATAAGCTGGCCTGCCCAAAATGGCATGATAAGCACTTTGGAAGTCCACAACCTCGAATGTCAACTTTTCCTTGCGGTAATTCTTTGAATCACCGAAAACCACATCAAGAGCAATCTGGCCGAGTGATTCGTCTTTCTTCCCGGGAATGACTCCGTGGAAGCTCATGTTGCTGGTACCGAGCCTAGACATCGGAATGCCCATCCCTTTCAATGTTTCAGCATACAGTATGTTCACGCCACTGCCTCCATCCATCAGGACTTTGGTCAGTCGAGTGCCTTCAACAACTGGGTCGACCACCAAAGCTTGCCTCCCAGGGGTGGCAATGTGCATGGGGTGATCAGACTGGTCGAATGTTATGGCAGTCTGAGGCCACTTCAGATAGCTGGGTGTTGCCAGAGCAACCATATTCACTTCACGATTAATGACTTTCAGTCGACTTTTGCTTTCGACATCAGCAAAAATCATCAGGGTGGAATTGACTTGGGGGTATCCATCGTCACTATCATCCTTGTCTTCAACTCTGTCCGGCTCTTTTTCCTTATCTTTGGGCTGCTTACCCTGAAATTGCTGGATTAGGAGCCGGCACTGTCGAGTGGTATGCTTTGGGTAAATAAAATTACCCTCTTCTTCTTTCTTGGTGTGGATGTGACATGGCAGATCCAAAACATCATTTCCATCTTGATCCTTGACTTTCTTGGGCTTCCAGGGGCCCTTGGCTTTTCCCTTGAAATTTCCCTGGGTTACGGCCAGGGCCTCCCCAGGGGCGACTGGCTCGGCCTTCCTCTTCTGTTTCCGACTGGAGTTTCCTCCGGTTTCTTGGGCGACTGCCTTGTGCTTGCCACTCTGGAGGCGATCTTCGTCTTCGCCATTGGCGTATTTGGTGGCAATCTCCATCATCTGATTCAGAGACATCTCTCCAGTTCGACTGAACTTCAGATTCAATTCTCTGTACTTAACGCCTTCTTTGAAGGCACAAACTGCTTGATGATCTGGAACATTCTCAACCGTGTGATGCAATGTGATCCACCTCTGGATGTAATCCCTTAGCGTTTCATTCGGGTTCTGCACGCAAGACCGCAACTCTGTAAGGCCTGCAGGTCGCTTGCATGTTCCCTCAAAGGTTGTGACAAACACTCGAGAGAGGTCCTCCCAAATGTAGATGCTGCTGGGCGCTAACTGAATTAGCCATGTTCTGGCTGAGCCCTGTAACATGAGAGGCAAATGCTTCATGGCCACCTCATCATTGCCACCGCCAATCTGTACACCCACTCGGTAATCTTTGAGCCAAGTGTCAGGCTTAGACTCACCGGTGAACTTGCTGACTCCAGTCGCCAACCTGAAGTTGGGAGGAATCACTACGGCTCTGATGGCCCGACTGAAACACTCTGGCCCTGAAACACGTACTCTGCTGCTGGCAGGCGCATCTCTGTCGTGGCCTTCTCGGTGAGCTCTGTTCCTGTCAACCAGACCCTGAACGAGGATGGATCTCGCATCAAAGCCTAGATCCCTGGGGTCGACTGGAATCCTCTGCCCAACACTATGAGGGTGCCTGTCATCTCGCTATCGAGGCGCATATGACCCACTCCTCGGGGGAGGGGTTGGCACTCGACGTCGATCCTCACGATCGAATCGGTGATCATACTGCTCATTTCCTCTGTACTGATCGTGCCAGTCTCCACGTCCCTCACACCTCGGGGGCGATCTCGGGCTGTGAGCCGACTGGACTGTATCTGTTGCAACGGATCGACTGTGGATCCTATTCCGCGACTGAGAAACAGCGGAATTCTAGTTCCCTGCCGCCCGGAGCAGCGCTCTGATCTGCAACAAGCCCCTGCCAGCCTCTGACTGGGAGGGCTGAATTGACTCTGCTATACGGGCCGCGGCGGCCAAATTCTGAACTGGGGTTCGATATACCTGCGTCGGCGGGAAGAGTTGACGTCGACTGAACTCAGGAGCTCGCTGACGCGCTTGCTCGTTGAGTATTCGCTGGAGATTCTCCAGTCGGGTGCGCTCGGCCAAGTTAGCCAAGCGCGCGTCCTCCAAGGCCCGGGCCTCGGGGGTTTCTCCGATGATAGGAGTGTGTGTCCTATCGACCTCCAGAACCTCAGCCGCTAGGTCGCTGCTGTCACACTCGGATGCAGTCTCCGTGGATCTAGTCGACATGTCGAACAGGCCGCAGAGGGATTCGTCGGGCTCGATTGCCGCGACTTGTGGGGCGGCCGACTGGCGAGCCACGGCATGCCTCACCCACCTCTGAAGGCTCGACCTACCGGAGCGCTTGCGCTGGAGGGAGACAGAGCGGGGAGACGACACGGGGGCCGACTGATACTGGGTCGATGGCTGCCGCAGGAGGACGGCACGAACGCATGCGCGGAAGAGCGTCACACCGCGGACGGGGAGCGTGTCGATGTCGAGTGGAGCCTCCTGAAGCCAAGCGGAGTCGTCGGCGATGAATGTGAGCGCGCCGAGACGGATCTAGCGGCCCTCCACCAAAACTCCGCACGAAACCATGATCAAAGGGGATCCGAAGAATCGCAACTTCTCCAATTAAGTGCTAAGATTCCTGCCCCATGGTGGGCGCCAACTTTCGTGGTTCTAACTCTGACAGTGATGTAGGGGGTGTGTATGGAGAGGCTAGATCTCAGCTATTGGGAAGTTGTAAACACGCCAAGGTGTACGAGTTCAGGCCCTTCGCGGAGGAAGTAACAGCCCTACGTCTCGGTGCCCGGAGGCGGTCGACTGGATTATAGGTGTGTGAATAACAGAGGTGCGAACCCCTCATACTGAGGAGGGGGTGGCTTATATAGAGTTCGCCGGTCCTCTCCTGCCCTCAATAATGCAAGGTTTAAGGTATATTTAAGGTCGGGCGTTACTAGTAACGCCGCTAATAAAGTGCTATAACGACCATAAAGACTACTTAATAGCCGACCGTTTGCCTGCGGAGTGACTTTAGGTCTCCTGGTCAGTCGAGTGGTTGGCTTCATGGTCGAGTGATAGTTTCTTGGTCGAGTGTGATACCTTCAAGTCGATTGAAAGGTGACTTCTTCTAGGGATGTCCTTGGGTAGGGCTCTTTTGGACAGGTCCGTGCCCCTACCCTAGGTACATAGCTTCATCAACCTTAGCCGATAGAGCGGAACGTAAGGTACCAAAACATAGGAGCCGGGCAAACCCAACATTTGACCAAAGACATGATTCGGAGCTGGTGCATATAATGCTATAAGTTCGGGGTGCCGCACTTGTGAAAGTGTTCGGACTTTTCACACCATACTGTGGGTACGTAAGCCCCTGGTGCTTTGGCCATACCAGAGTGTACGGTTGCAAGGCGTGGTTGATGAGCACATATATATATATATAACAAGAATGCAATAATAGCTGTAATGTCATGCATTCTTTATTAAAAAATTGCATTACAGCAGAGTGATACAGATAGTGTAATAAGCAAAAGAGTAGGACTACGTCCCTTCCAAGGGCGAGCTGAGGAATGATATGAAATATGTAATCAACTTGGGGATTCCGTTATATAACGTAGTTGTCTGCCGCCTTGGTTGTTGTATCATGTGTGCACAATAGAGCTGCTGGACGGTGTCTCCAGAGATTAAAGTCCTGAAAGAAAAAGAAAAATAGCCAAACGGGAAGCCCCTAGTGCGCTTTAGGCCGCGTTTTGGGGCGTACCGCAGTTGTGCTCCCCCCCTCCCACCTGTGCCCATGGTATTTTTAACGCGTAATTATGTACACGCGGCACAAATAACGCCGTTGGGCTGGGATTGGGGTGGCCGCCGTATTGCTACGCGAGCTCAGATCGCGCCAGGCGGTCTGTCTA
The DNA here is from genome assembly GCA_034509565.1 of Triticum monococcum. NCBI lineage: Eukaryota > Viridiplantae > Streptophyta > Magnoliopsida > Poales > Poaceae > Triticum > Triticum monococcum. The sequence goes on along the minus strand of CM067845.1, from coordinate 84,690,719 downwards.
CCGATTGCCCCGAGTGCGCTTGAAGGTGTCCGGGCTTTGAAACGCCGAACTGGTAGATTGCCTTGCGAGGCTGCTTTGTGCTTCTACTGCAAGCGCCGCGCTGTGCTCCTATGTTCGGAGAGAGCGCTCTGCGTTTCCATTGACTGTGATAACTCCGCGAGGTCCTGGCATCTTGAGCTTGAGGTATGCATAATGTGGTACCGCACTGAATCTAGCGAATGCGGTTCGTCCGAGCAGCGCGTGATAACCACTGTAGAACGGGACTATATCGAAGATTAACTCTTCGCTTCGAAAGTTATCCGGGGATCCGAAGACCACTTCCAGTGTAATTGAGCCTGTGTAGTGGGCCTCTACGCCTGGAATGACGCCTTTAAAGGTCGTTTTTGTGGGTTTGATCCTTGAGGGGTCGATACCCATTTTGCGCACTATGTCCTGATAAAGCAGGTTCAGGCTGCTGCCGCCATCCTTAAGGACTCGAGTGAGGTGAAATCCGTTGATGATTGGGTCTAAGACCAGTGCAATGAATCCGCCATGACGGATACTAGTGGGGTGGTCCCTGCGATCGAAGGTGATTGGACAGGAGGACCAAGGGTTGAAGTTTGGGGCAACTGGCTCCAACGCATATACGTCCCTGAGCGCACGCTTCCGCTCCCTCTTGGGGATGTGGGTTGCGTATATCATGTTCACCGTCCGCACTTGCGGGGGAAACCTCTTGTGTCCTCAAGTGTGCGGCTGCCGGGGTTCTTCCTTGTTATCGCTATGCGGCCCCTTGTCCTTGTTTTCGGCAATTAACTTGCTGGCCTGCTTGAACACCCAACAATCCCTGTTGGTGTGATTGGCTGGCTTGTCTGGGGTGCCGTGTATTTGACACAAGAGATCGAGTATACGGTCCAAGCTGGACGGACCCGGCGTACTTTGTTTGAACGGCTTTTTCTGCTGACCGGGTTTAGAGCCTTTGAATCCGGCATTACCTGTCGTATCCTCAGTACTTTCGCTGTTAATGTGGCGCTTATGCTTGTTGCGACGTGGCCTGCTATTGCCTTCCCTGGTATCGGAGGTACCATGGTTCTTTGATATGTTATTACTACGAGCCAACCAGCTGTCTTCTCCCGCACAGAAGCGGGTCATGAGTGTCGTGAGAGCTGCCATAGATTTCGGCTTTTCCTTACCAGGGTGCCGGGCTAGCCACTCGTCTCGGATGTTGTGCTTGAAAGCCGCTAACGCCTCCGCATCCGGACAGTCAATGATTTGATTTTTCTTTGTAAGGAACCGAGTCCAGAATTGCCTGGCCGACTCTTCTGGTTGCTGAATTATGTGGCTCAAGTCATCGGCGTCTAGTGGTCGCACATAAGTGCCCTGAAAGTTGTCGAGGAATGCGGCCTCCAGATCTTCCCAACAGCTAATGGAGTCTGTTGGCAAGCTATTAAGCCAATGTCGCACTGGTCCTTTGAGTTTTAGTGGGAGGTACTTGATGGCATGTAAGTCATCACCGCGGGCTATGTGGATGTGGAGGAGGAAGTCCTCAATCCATTTTGCGGGATCTGTTGTGCCGTCGTATGAATCAGTGTTTATAGGTTTGAAACCTTCTGGGAATTGATGTTCCATTACTTCGTCTGTGAAGCATAAGGGGTGTGCGGCGCCTCTGTATTGGGCTATATCGCGACGTAGCTCGTATGGGTCCTGCACGTTGTGTTCGGCCTGACCGGATTTGTTTTTACTGTATCCGGCACGATGTTTACCGTCTCGTATAGTGGTGGGCCCTCTTGATCCGTAGATCGATCTTGAATGCTTTGCTTTGTCCTCCAATATGTCTCGCAGGTCTGGCGTATCTCCCCATGCCTTTTTATTTGGATGGCATTGGGGTGGAGGCTGAGCGTTTGGCTGGAATGCCTCTCTATCGCAGCCACGAGGTGGCCGATCAGCCGTATCATACGCTTCTTCCTCCAGTCGGGGTAGTAACCTGCGCCTTGGGTAACTCTTGGAGGGACGCTCGAGTTTATATTCCTCGGCCGTGAGGACTTCAGTCCATTTGTCAGCTAGCAGATCTTGATCAGCTTGAAGCTGTTGTTGTTTTTTCTTCAGGCTATTTGCCGTGGCCATAAGCATGCACTTGAAGCGCTCTTGTTCGACGGGATCCTCTGGTACGGCAAATTCATCGTCGCCGAGTCTTGCCTCGTCTTCGGAGGGGGGCATGTAATTGTCATCCTCCTCCTCTCCGCCAGCCGCCCTCTCAGGAGAGCTGGCTCCTTCATCCTCATCCTCTAAATCTTGCTGAAGGGGATTGTTGTTGTCTTCGGTGCTATCCGGAGTGTTATTATCTCCTGTGCCGGTATCACCACTTTTGCTTTGGCGGGACTTAGAGCGGCGCCGCTGACGTCGGCGCTTGGGTTGCTTCTTAGAGGGGTCATCCTCCGCTATCTCGTCGCTGTTGCCTTCATTGGGTGTATCCACCATGTATATGTCATATGACGAGGTGGCTTTCTAGTGCCCTATAGGTGCTGGTTCATGTTCGTCTCATACATCGTTGTCCATACCGTGGATGTCTTCGGAGTCGAAGTCAAGCATGTCGGTTAAATCATCGACGGTGGCTACAAAGTGGGTGGTGGGTGGGCGTCGAATTTCTTCGTCGTCCGCATCCCAATCCTGTTGGCCATAATCCGGCCAGGACTCTCCTGACAAAGAGAGAGACCTTAGTGAATTCAGAATGTCACCGAAGGGCGAGTGCTGAAAGATATCCGCGGCGGTGAATTCCATGATCGGCGCCCAATCGGATTCAATTAGCGGGGGCGCGGATGCTTCGGGGTCCGGAAGAGAGTCCGGCACCTTGGACTCACGGGCTGTGCAGAGGATTATGCTGGTGTTTGGCTCGATTTCCGTTGAGGCTGCAGCCCCTGAGGCGGTGTCTAGTCACCAGTCCTCGATTGGCGCAGCTAGCTCCGAGCTAAGGGTTGGAGCTGATGCAGGAGCGGCCTCTGGGGTACCATCCGGTGGCAGAGCTAGGTCATACCCATCGCGACAGTGCGACGCGCCCGGCTGTGGCTCAAATCCATCGAAGATCAAGTCCCCACGGATGTTGGCCATGTAATTCAAACTTCCAAATCTGACCTGATGGCCAAGGGCGTAGCTTTCAATCTGCTCCAGATGGCCAAGCGAATTAGCCCGCAGTGCAAAGCCGCCGAATATGAAGGTCTGTCCGGGTTGAAAAGTCTCACCTTGGACCGCATCGCTACCGATGATAGTAGGAGCCATCAAGCCTAATGGCGACGACACAGAGGAACTCTCAATGAAAGCACCAATGTCGGTGTCAAAACCGGTGGATCTCGGGTAGGGGGTCCCGAACTGTGCGTCTAGGCCAAATGGTAACAGGAGGCAAGGGACACAAAGTTTTACCCAGGTTCGGGCCCTCTTGATGGAGGTAAAACCCTATGCCTGCTTGATTAATATTGAAGATATGGGTGTTACAAGAGTATACCTGCCACGAGATCAGAGAGGCTAAACCCTAGAAGCTAGCCTATGGTATGATTGTATGTTGTGATTGTTGTCCTACGGACTAAAACCCTTCGGTTTATATAGACACCGGAGAGGGTTAGGGTTACACAAGGTCGTTTACAAAGGAGGAGATATCCATATACGTATTGCCTAGCTTGCCTTCCACGCCAAATAGAGTCCCATCCGGACACAAGACGAAGTCTTCAATCTTGTATCTTCATAGTCTAAAAGTCTGGCCAACGGAGATAGTCCGGCTGTCCGGAGACCCCATAATCCAGGACTCCCTCAACGTGGATCGATAGGGAGAAAACCTTCACGCGCACCCCAATGTTCGAACCTCAAGGGTTTGCCGGAACCCGTGATCCAACAACCATCTCATCTCAAACCCTAGTTCATCTCTTGTATCCAATCTTTGTATCCAAACCTCAGATTGGTACCTGTGGGTTGCTAGTAGTGTTCATTACTCCTTGTAGTTGATGCTAGTTGGTTTACTTCGTAGAAGATCATATGTTCAAATCCAGTATGCATATTAATACCCCTCTGATTATGAACATGAATATGCTTTGTGAGTAGTTACGTTTATTCTTGAGGACATGGGAGAAGTCATGCTATAAGTAGTCATGTGAATTGGGTATTCGTTCGATATTTTGATGAAACGTATGTTGTGTTTCCTCTAGTGGTGTCATGTGAACGTCGACTACATGACACTTCACCGTTGTTTGGGCATAAAGGGAGGCATTGGCAAGTAATAAGTAGATAATGGGTTGCTAGAGTGACATAAGCTTAAACCCTAGTTTATGCATTGCTTCGTAAGGGGCTGATTTGGATCCATATGTTTCATGCTATGGTTAGATTTACCTTAATACTTCTTTTGTAGTTGAGGATGCTTGCAATAGGGGTTAATCATAAGTGGGATGCTTGTCCAAGTAAGGGAAGTAGCCAAGCACCGGTCCACCCACATATCAAATTATCAAAGTACCGAGCGTGAATCATATGAACGTGATGGAAACTAACTTGACGATAATTCCCATGTGTCCTCGGGAGCGCTTTCCTTCATATAAGAGTTTTTCTAGGCTTGTCCTTTGCTATGAAAAGGATTGGACCATCTTGATGCACCTTATTTACTTTTATTACTTGCTACTCGTTACAAATTACCTTATCACAAAACTATCCGTTACCGATAATTTCAGTGCTTGCAGAGAATACCTTACTGAAAATTGGTTATCATTTCCTTCTACTCCTCGTTGGGTTCGACACTCTTACTTATCGAAAAGGCTACAATAGATCCCCTACACTTGTGGGTCATCAACTTTCTCTATAAATATCAACCTCCTCATGGACTTATAGACCTGTGCACACTCAGAAACACATTAGTCCCTTAACCTATAAGTCTTCAATACACCAAAATCACTAAGGGGAACTAGATGCACTTACATTTTGCAATCCATTTTTGTGCACTATCATGGGTCTCGTGTAGATCAAATTTGATTTTTGCTCATTAAATCCCTGGGAAATCAATCAATGTATAAAAATATAGAAATGTTATCTATTTTTCAATTTTTAGCACTAAACTCCTTTGGTCACATGTTTGATGTAGAAAAAGTTTGACATGCATCTTGGCCACATACACGCGGTGATCCTAGGACACTCACTTGCGTGGGACACTCTCTATGGGCCCGCGAGGTCGCCGTCTAGCACTATGACATGCTGTGAGAGAGGTTAATTTGACCAACAAGGATGGTATTTTTTTGGTTTTTGTTACATACGGTAGGAGTATATATATAGTACGCGTTGAAGAGGGTGGCTGAGGGCAACATATACTACGCATCATATAGGACAGTCACTCGCGTGCGATGCTTCCCTCCATGGGCCTTCGAGGTTGTCCTTCGTCAGTTTCACCCAACAAGGAGGTTTCTTTTTGGGTTGTGTTGGAGTAGGAGTATATAGTACGCGTCGAAGAGGGGAGGAGGGGGCCGGGGCAGCACATATATACCACACACACACGTCACGAATGATCTTGCTCTGTGTGTGGACTTTTAAGTTTCTGAGGCAAGTGCCACAAAGAAGTTGCACATATTGGGTATTAAAAACATCAGCAACACATTGGGCCACGTGCAGATGATGGTTGCCACTCATTCGCCTGCGATGCTTCCCTCCATGGGTTCGCGAGGTCGTCATCCATCTAATATGACACAACGAGAAAGGTAGTTTGACGAACAAGGAGGATTATTTTCAGGTTGTGTTACAGTATGTCGCGTCGATGAGGAGAGTGAGCGGCATATATATACTGGGTGTCATGACGCTCGGTTCGTGTGGGGGCTTAAAGGTTTCTGAGGTAGGTGCCACTTCAAAGTTGTGCATATATTAGGTATTCAAACATCACAATCACACATCTCTATACATGTGTTTCTCCCACAAGCAAGCGAAGGCAGTTGTCCTCTAGCACTCACTCATGAGGTTATCTGCGAGATGCTTCGTCCATCTCTGTGTGCCCGCTTGGTCAATCACTGTGACCGACAGCGAAAGAGGTTAATTTGACTTATAATTAGGAGGTTCATCTTGTACGGTATGGTACATGCATGCCATGATGTGAGAGATAACATATTATACTTTGAGCACATGTGTGCGCACGAATCCCTTACATCGGGTCGAAGGGGGGGCAAGCACGTGATGCGTCATGAACCAGATATGTGTGGAGACTATGCGATTTTCGACGCATGCATGTGCCACATCAAAATGTCATGCTTTTGGTATTCAAACATATATGCATGCATCACGCATGTCCATACATATGTTTAGGGCACATGCATGCAGTGGTTGTCTTTGGACACTCTCCCTCGCTTGGTTATCATTGACGGCCTATATATTTGTGGGCCCGCGTGGACGTCCATCACTTCGACCAACAATGCGAGAGAGGTTACCATGGTCGCTTATTCTCTTGGTTCGCGTTACCGTATAGTCGTACGTCGATCATGATGAGATTCGAGACCTAAATTTGAGGGCTTGCATACACATGAATCCCTATATATATAGTATATGCGTCGTGAACCCTCACTCCGTGTGGGGACTTTCCGGTTCCAAAAGCACGGTACCACATTGAAGTTGTGCATTGGGTGTATTCAAACACCACATGACACTTCATACATATGTTTGCATTGGGCCACATGCACGCAGTGGTTGTCTTCGGGCACTCCCTCGCATGGTTATCGGTGAAAAGCTAGCCTATTTTGTGGGGCCACGTGTGGACTTCCATGAATGACTTTGACCCAACAACAAGAGAGGTTATATGACCAAGGTGGTGATTCTTCTTGGACAGTCTTACAATACGCCTTGGTGAGATGCCCCCTCCCACCGACTCAAAGTGTGTGTGGGGGGGCACAGTACTACTTTGCACTAGATGAACTTCCGTGTGGTCGGGGATGTCCCGTTAATTTGCGATGCACATGTGCCACATCAAAATTCTGATTTGGTTATTTAAATATCATGTACCACATCGTTTTCACATAAACACACACACACACACACACACACACACATCGGGCCACCTGCAGGTGTGGTTCGTATGTGGTCTCACCCATCTAACTCAAGAAGAACACATTTCTGGGCCTGCACATGGTCCACATTTGATCGAAAGCAAGGGGGGTGATCATGATGTACTCCTTTCGGTTTTGTGTTACGGTAGGGTGAGATGTCAGACCTAGCTATTTTGGGTCATGCATTCATAGCTAGGATTCCCCTCCCACCAACACGATTACACAAAGTGCGTGTGTGTGTGTCTGGGGGGCTAGCAATAATAAAACGCGCTTTGTGCGACAGGTGCCACATCAAAGTTGTGCATTGGGTATTTGAACATTAAACCAGCCTTTTCATACATATATTTGGTCCACATGCAAGTGTGTTAGTGTTCTGAACCTTTCCCGCGTTTTTTCGCCAAATTTATAAACAGTAGACGAGTCGGACGCAGCAACCGTCTGCGACCGGGTATGCAATAGACATGGTTCCCTAGGACTACCCATGTGTCGCGCCCCTGTCACCCACATGATCATAGTAAATTGGGCTCCACGAGGCTCCCCCCTCTCAAAAATATATACCCGCCTAGATCGTTTTTCTGTTTGATAACACACGATTAGTATGTGTGGACCATGTGCAATGTCTCTTACTCCCACTCTACTTCAATCAGTAGATCCAAATTTTCAGTAGCCCCGGCATTTTACTCCCACATGCATCCCTCGCAATCTCAAAAATATCTGCTCGACTGGAGTGTTTTTCTGTTTGATAGCACGTGATTATTATGTCTTAACCATGTGTGATGTTCATTACTCCTGCCCCGCTCTGCTTCAATCCGTTGATCCAAAATTTCGGTAGCCCCGCCATTTTACTCTCGCCTAGTAAAATTTTCAATACCCGCGACATTTCCTCAAACACCACCTTGGACCCCCTCCACACACACCCCCCAAATCCTTTGCTCACCCCGAATCCCCCACTCACACATATACACACCACCCCTCCCTCGCTCTAAACCTAGCTAGGTCGTCGCTGCGCCGCCTCCATCGTCAACCTCTGCCGGTTTGCCCGTGCAGTTTACCCACCAATATACATACCCTCGCCGCCCTGAGTTTCTGAGATGACGCCAATAAAACACCCCCTTTCCCACAGATCCCCTTCCCCACACCCTCCCCAATGCCAGAGTGTCACAGCCTAAGCCCGGCTACGCTTCTCGGGGAGCTCGAGGAGCAAATGGCCCAAAAGAGCTTTACTACGACCTCTTTACCCGACATCAGCAAGGTTGCCGCCGAGGAATCTAACGACGATGACTGGACCTGGATGGAGCCTTTCAATTAGCGGGGTAGAGTATTCTGGCATGTCACGGACGCTAAATACGACATCGAGGTCGTCGGTAGTGACGGCTTGACGTGGGCTATGTCAGAGGTTAAGTTGTTCACCCTCTGACCCTTCAGGTTTGACAGTCGTTGATCTCTTCGATGGCCTGCCGCTGATCTCCCGTGGCTCGTTATGAACAATCTGCCATCCTTCATCGCCATGGAGCCCCTTTTGTCATTTCTGAAGGACACGTTTTGCAACGCTGGCCTAGGATCCTCAGCTGGCAAGTCAGACCTCATCAACAACGACCGTGAGGAGGAGCCAATCTATGACAAGTGAGGAAACCCATAATTTTTTTTCTCGGACCCCTTTTGTAGTCACAACCTGTCCATTATTTATTTCTATATATGGTTGTTTGCATTACGCCTTGTTTATTTCTATGGTTTTTGGTTATTCGGTTGTTTGTAGTTAGCATATGTCCAGTTTCAATTGCCATCTTTGGTTGTTCGTAGTATGCCTTGTTTATTTCAGCTATTCACAGTGTGATGTTCTATATGTGCTAGTATGAACTGTGCAGTTAAATTTCATCAATAACAATTTTAACAATAGCTCTATGAATGACCATATTTGGTTGCTATTAAGCATGTTGTACTCCCTTCGAATCTTTAGTTCGCATATAAGATTTGTCGAAAGTCAAGCCTCGTAAAGTTTGACCAACTTTATTAAAAAATACCAACATTCACAATATGAAATGAATATCAATAGATGTGTCATTTCTTAAATATTCATATTGTATAACTTTAGCATGATAGATGTTGATGTTTTTTCACATAAATAAGGTCAAACTTTATGAAGCTTGACTTGAGACAATTCTTATATGCAGAGTAAAAGGACCGGAGGGAGTATTTCACACGCCTTTCCATTTGATTTAACAATGGCAATATTTGGATACTTTAACTTAGCTAGAGGTTAGAGTTAGTTTCTAGCTCATGAAAGTTAAAAGGGAGAGAGGGATTGGTGGAATAGTTGATTGTATTGCTTGAGCCTCGTGGGCATATATATAGGTGTACATGGTCATCTTGGAGTACAATTCAAGGTAGAATAAATTCTAATATCCTACATTTCCTAAATAACAATGATACTCAACAATGACTAACCCTAACCTAACTCTACCAAAGAGGTGTTTGGATGACATGGTTAGATTGACAATAAATGCACTAGGAGAACTAGTCCCAATTTGCACCTCTTGGGTGGGATACTTATTTTGGGTGGGTTAGACGCAACTAGCTCAAACTAGCCCTCATGTTTGGGCTCGTTATGAACAATTTGCCATCCTTCGTCGCCATGGAGCCCAATTTGTCATTTCTGAAGGACACATTCTGCAATGCTGGCTTGGGATCCTTAGCTGGCAAGTCAGACCTCATCGACACTAACCACAAGGAGGAGCCAATCTGTGACAAGTGAGGAAACCCATCATTCGTTTTCTCGAACCGCTTTTGTAGTGAGAACCTGTCCAGTATTTATTTTTATATTTGGTTGTTTGCATTATGCCTTGTTTATGTCTACAGTTTTTGGTTGTTCGGTTGTTTGTAGTTACCATATGTCCAGTTTCAATTGCCATCTTTGGATGTTTGTAGTATGCCTTGTTTATTTCAGCTATTAATAGTGTGATGTTCTATATGTGCTATTATGAACTGTGCAGTTCAATTTCTTCAATACCAATTTTAACAATAGCTCTATGAATGACTATATTTGGTTGATGTTAAGCATGTTGTACTCCCTTCGAATCTTTAGTTCGCAAATAAGATTTATCTAAAGTCAAGCCTCATAAAGTTTGACCTACTTTATAGAAAAAATACCAACATTCACCATATGAAATCAATATTAGTAGATGTTTCATGACTTAAATTCTCATATTGTATAACTTTAGCATGGTAGATGTTGATATTTTTTCATACAAATAAGGTCAAACTTTGTGAAGTTTGACTTGAGACAATTCTTATATGCAGAGTAAAAAGACTGGAGGGAGTATTTAAAACGCCTTTCCATTTGATTTGACAATGGCATTGTTTGGATATTCTAACTTAGCTAGAGGTTAGAGTTAGTTTCTAGCTCATGACAGTTAAAAAGGAGAGAGAGGGAGATTGGTGGAATAGTTTATTATATTGATTGAGCCTCATGGGCATATATAAAGGAGTACATGGTCATCTTGGAGTACAAGTCAAGGTAGAATAGATCCTATGATACCCTATGTTTCCTAAATAACTCTGACTAACCCTAAACTAACTCTAGCCAAAGAGGTGTTTGGATGATAGGGTTAGATTGACAATAAATGCACTAGGAGAGCTAGTCCCAATTAGCACCTCTTGGATGGGATAGTTGTTTTGGGTGGGTTAGACGTAACTAGCTCAAACTAGCCCTCGTGTTTGGACACTTTAGGGCTATTTGAGCCCAAACTAGCTCAAACTAACTCTAACCCATGGATCCAAACAGGGCCAATAACTAGCGTACTTAGACCTGCACAATACAAGTTTTAATGACTATGTTTGCCTGCTTTTAAATATTAGGCATGTTGCAGTTAATAACACACCTTTCCACTTCTTGTTTTTAAATATTAGGTTTTTAACAATTTGGTCTTGCACATGTAGGTCCTGCCGTCAGAGGTTTGACCCACTGTTCGACCCTTTTTGCATATGGGGAAATGAGTGGTCCATGAATATCAGTAAAGTCAAGAAAATCAGAAAGATGGTTAGGATAAAGAAATTAGCGGCAAAAAACAACAAGATCTTTTTCTGCGCAATGAAGAAGACATCAGTTCACTATAGCATGGTAGTAACAGTTATACCTTGTCTTTTTAATTCCTTTGCGTCATTTAAAATCTAGAGAAGATATTTATGCATATCCTTATTTTTAGGCCATTCCAAAGTAGTCCACTGATGATTACCTCTCAAACCACCTGTATGGTCAGGAGGCAAGGATGGTATTCATACAACACACACGGTTCAATATTGAAGCCTTCTTGAAGAGGACGAAGGATGGACAGTTAATCATCCACATGCACTGGCCTAAAGTTTTTTTGACAGAAAGACTGTAAGGGAACCCCCCTATAGTATAATTGGTTCAACAAACCCAAATTGCAAGTACCATGCCTTGAACCTGGGTGGGTGGCAAGGCATCAGCCCTTCCCACCACTAGGCTATGCCTTAGTCTGCCACTGGCCTAAAGTTGCAAAGACCTTCAACATGAATGAAGGCTCAATATTCACCTTCCTCTTCAGCAATTTTCTAGATGAGATGCACCTAACTATGTACTATCTACGATGCTAATTTCCAAAGGTTATAGATGTTGCATGTGAAACTTGGTGCGGGTGCAGTTGTGTAATGGGGTAGCTGAGTGCTGAAGCTATATGATGTTGTACTCTGATGTATTGCAATTATGAAATCCTACTTCCTTAATACGAAAATGAAATATATTGTGTGCTTAACATGAAATTTAAATTATATTAATAAATGGATTATTAATAATAGGCCAATTAGCTTGCTAATTGGGTTTTTCTCTTGCAAAGGGTTATTGAGAAAACACCGTGGGCGACGACTTCAGACAACGCATATTGTTTCTAGGAATAAAACATGTTGGATCAATGAACAAATCGCACATGACTTCCTCTTGAAAACTATTTGCGTTATGCCACTATGCGCAAATGTTTACCACATAAAAAGCGTGTGTGATGGACAGCCTATACCACACAATTTCTTCTACGCACCGTGTGTGATGCATTCAATAACGCAAATGGTAAAATTGTTAATATCGTCTGCAATGGCAATGCTATCACCAACGATTTAATGGGGAAAATTGTGTGTGATGTACATATGAACGAAAATGTTTTCCCTAGATTGACTGTGTGGGATGTACATAGGAACAGAAACGTACTTCTTGGATTGACTATGTGGGATGTACATACGAACGGAAATGTATTCCTTCGATTGACTATGTGGAATGTACATACCTACATAAATGTTTGTCTGTGACTGATTGTGTGGGGTGTACTTACGACCGGAAACATTGGGAATGTATAACTATATTTTTTAAGAAAACTATACGTATAATCATATTAGATCCCTCGCCAGTCGCATACGACCTCATTTTTCCCAGCGTGTGTGACCGAAGGTGAAAGCACAAGTGCTCCCTCGGTGATATTGGTAATCAATGTCAACATATCTCCTATTGGACTAATACTTTCATCTAATATATTTAAGAAAGTTCAGCAAAGGCGTGGCATGGACAAGAGGATGTGGAACCCCTTTCTAGATGCTAAGGACAGAAGTTTGGCAAAAGCTCAAGACTCTTCATTTCTATTTTTAGTGATCCAAGATCACATTTAGTCTATAGGAAAGCCAATACTATTAAAAGGGAATGAGGTGTTCCTTAATGGTCTACTTGCTCAAAGTGCTTAGTGATATGCTCCAAATCCCTCAACCACTTTCTCAATTCCAAATATGTCCAAAAGCTAAAGTAAAACTCGGCCCCACCAAGTTGATTCATCTGGCGCCACCGAGTTCACAAGGACATAGCCACTGCCAGAAACCCTAATTAGTTCGGTCTCACCGATGGGATCTCGGTCTCACCGAGATGGGCTTGCAAACTCTCTGTTGCCTGTTGCAACTATTTCGGTCTCACTGAAATATGCAGTCGGTCACACCGAGTTTGCTTGACGAACTCTCTGTTTGCTTATTACCAAAATCGGTCTCACCGAGTTTGTGGAATCGGTCAAACCGAGTTGAGGTTTTACCCAAACCCTAGCACATCAGTCCCACCGAGTTGATCATGTCGGTCCCACCGAAAATCCTAACATTCACATTATGAACTGAATCGGTCTCACAGAGTTCATATATTTGGTCTGACTGAGTTGGCTCTTTTGTGTGTAATGGTTAGATTTTGTGTGGAGGCTATATATACGCATCCACCCTCCTCTCCATAAGTGAGAGAGCCATCAAAACGTGCCTACACTCCAACATTCATTTTCTGAGAGAGACAGAACCACCTACTGATGTGTTGAGATCAAGACATTCCAATCCAACCACAAGAATCTTGATCTCTAGCCTATCCGAAGTTGCTTTCTACTCAAATGATCTTTCCACCATAGCCTAATCTGTGAGAGAGAGTTGAGTGTTGGGGAGACTATCATTTGAAGCACAAGAGCAAGGAGTTCGTCATCAACACACCATCTATTACCTTTTGGAGAGTGGTGCCTCCTAGATTGGTTAAGTGTCACTTGGAGCCTCTGTCAAGATTGTGGAGTTGAACCAAGGAGTTTTTAAGGGAAAGGATATCACCTACTTCATGAAGATCTACCCAAGTGAGGAAATTCTTTGTTGGCGATGACCATGGTGGCATAGACAAGGTTGCTTCTTCGTGGACCCTTCGTGGGTGGAGTCCTCCGTGGACTCGCACAACCGTTACCCTTCGTGGGTTGAAGTCTCCATCAACGTGGATGTATGATAGCACCACCTATCGAACCCACACCAAAAATCTCCAGGTCTACATTGTGTTTGCTCACTCCAATCCCATCCCTTTACTTTCTTGCAATTTGCATGCTTTACTTTCTGTTGTTCATATACTCTTGCCATGCTTGCTTGAAATGTATTGTGAATGTTTAAACTTATGCTAAAACTCCACCTCAACTTGAAGAATTTAAAAACTGCTACTTTTGCTTGTTGAGGGTCTAATCGCCCCCCTCTAGACACCTCTTCTCGATCCTTTCAATTGGTATCAGAGCATTGGCCTCCATTGCTTTGGTTTAAACACCATTGGAGGAAGATGGATGAGTCTATGATGGGAGTCTTAGACATAGAGTGCCTATGCTTGATGGATAGTTCTTTAATGCTTGTAAAAATAAGATGCTTGAGATTTTCAATGAATATCACTTGAACAAGTACATCACTAGCCCTTGTGCGCCCCTTATTGATCCTTGCATCCTACCCCCGATGAGTCTGTTGACATGATTCGCAATCTTAGAACTGTTAATCTTATCACTAGACCATATGGAGATATCTTGAGGAACGCTTCTGGAACTATTACTTGAAAAATCTAGATGTGATTCTCCAAAAGTCCATTTCTTTAAATAAGATGAGTCCTAATGATCCTAAATTTGGTGATTTTCTATTTGAGCTACGTGACCTTATGCGTGCCAAAGGAGATGTTGGAATCATTAGTAACATCATCTCAGAAGTCATTAGAATTCATAAAGATGAACATTGTCATGATCATAAAACTAATGAATCACTCTCTCTATGTGATGATCAATCACAAGACGATGTTGAACATGGATACTATGATGAGGATGATGATAGTGAATTTAATCTCAATGAGTCTATCAGTCACTTTGGTCTTATGGATAACCTACGCGGCTACATGGCCGGAGGAAAGGAATGCGTTCTTGATAGTGGATGTACCGATTGTTGGGGAACGTAGTATTTCAAAAAAAAAATCCTACGATCACGCAAGATCTATCTAGGAGAAGCATAGCAACGAGCAGGGAGAGTGTGTCCATGTACCCTCGTAGACCGAAAGCAGAAGCATTTAGTAACGCGGTTGATGTAGTCAAACGTCTTCGCGATCCAACCGATCCAAGCACCAAGTGCACGCTACCTCTGTGTTCAGCACACGTTCAGCATAATGACGTCACTCAAACTCTTGATCTAGTTGAGGATGAGGGAGAGTTCCATCAGCACGACGGCGTGGTGACGGTGATGATGATGTTTCCAGTGCAGGGTTTCACCTAAGCACTACGACGATATGACCGAGGTGTGTAACTGTGGTGGGGAGCACCGCACACGGTGAAGAGAAGACTTGGTGTGCCTTTGGAGTGCCCCCTCCCACGTATATAAAGGAGGGGGGAGAGGAGGCCGGACCTAGAGGGGGTGCGCCAAGGGGGGAGTCCTACTTGGACTCCTGGTCCAAGTAGGATCCCCCCCTTTCCTAATCCAACTAGCAGAAGGAGGGAAGGGGGAAGAGGGGAGAAGGAAGGAGGGGGGTGCCGCCCCCTCCTAGTCCAATTAGGACCAGCCCATGGGGGCGCGCGGCCACCCCTTGAGGCCCTTCTCTCCTTTCCCCTAAAGCCCATTAAGGCCCATTACTCTCCCGGGGGGTTCCGGCAACCTCCCGGTTCTCCGGAAAATACTGGAAACACTTCGCAACCATTCCTGTGTCCAGATATAACCTTCCAATATATCAATATTTACCTCTCGACCATTTCGAGACTCCTCGTCATGTCCGTGATCTCATCCGGGACTCTGAACAAACTTCGCTCATCAAATCACATAACTCATAATACAAATCATCATCGAACGTTAAGCGTGCGGACCCTACGGGTTCGAGAACTATGTAGACATGACAGAGACATATCTCCGGTCAATAACCAATAGCGGAACCTGGATGCTCATATTGGTTGCTACATATTCTACGAAGATCTTTATCGGTCAAACCGCATAACTACATACGTTGTTCCATTTGTCATCGGTATGTTACTTGCCCGAGATTCGATCGTGGGTATCATCATACCTAGTTCAATTTGGTTACCGGCAAGTCTCTTTTCTTGTTCTGTAATGCATCGTCCCATAACTAACTCATTAGTCACATTGCTTGCAAGGCTTATAGTGATGAGAATTACCGAGATGGCCCAGAGATACATCTCCGATACACGGAGTGACAAATTCTATTCTCGATCTATGCCAACTCAACAAACACCATCGGAGACACATGTAGAGCATCTTTATAATCACCCAATTACGTTGTGCCATTTGATAGCACACAAGGTGTTCCTCCGGTATTCGGGAGTTTCATAATGTCACAGTCGTAGGAACATGTATAAGTCATGATGAAAGCAATAGCAATAAAACTAAGCGATCATTTATGCTAAGCTAATGGATGAGTCTTGTCCATCACATCATTCTCTAATGATGTGATCCCATTCATCAAATGACAATACATGTCTATGGTCAGGAAACTTAACCATCTTTGATTAACGAGCTAGTCTAGTAGAGGAATACTAGGGACACTCTGTTTGTCTATGTATTCACACATGTACTAAGTTTCCGGTTAATACTATTCTAGTATGAATAATAAACATTTATCATGATATAAGGAATTATAAATAGTAACTTATTATTGCCTCTAGGGCATATTTCCTTCAGTCTCCCACTTGCACTAGAGTCAATAACCTAGATTACATAGTAATGATTCTAACACCCGTGGAGTCTTGGTGTTGATCATGTTTTGCTCGTGAGAGAGGCTTAGTCAACGGGTCTACAACATTCAGATCCGTATGTATCTTGCAAATATCTATGTCTCCCTCCTTGACTTGATTGCGGATGGAATTGAAGCGTCTGTTGATATGTTTGGTTCTCTTGTGAAATCTGGATTCCTTCGCCAAGGCAACTGCTCCAATATTGTCACAAAAGATTTTCATTGGACCCGATGCACTAGGTATGACACCTAGATTGGATATGAATTCCTTCATCCAGACTCCTTCATTTGCTGCTTCCGAAGCAGCTATGTACTCCGCTTCACACGTAGATCCCGCTACGACGCTCTGCTTGGAACTACACCAACTGATAGCTCCACCATTCAATATAAATACGTATCCGATTTGTGACTTTGAGTCATCCGGATCAGTTTCAAAGCTTCCATCGATGTAACCATTTACAATGACCTCTTTGTGACCTCCATAAATGAGAAACATATCCTTAGTCCTTTTAAGGTATTTCAGGATGTTCTTGACCGCTGTCCAGTGATCCACTCCTGGATTAGTTTGGTACTTCCTTGATAAACTAATAGCAAGGCACACAACAGGTTTGGTACATAACCTTGCATACATGCTAGAACCTATGGCTGAGGCATAGGGACTGACTTCCATTTTCTCTCTATCCTCTGCAGTGGTCAGGCATTAAGTCTGGCTCAACTTCACACCTTGTAATGCAGGCACGAACCCTTTCTTTGACTGATCGATTTTGAACTTCTTCAAAACTTTATCAAGGTATGTGCTTTGTGAAAGTCCAATTAAGCGTCACCACGGTCTTTCTTTGAAAAATTCTTATTCAAGTATCCTTTTATGCTATCCAGAAATTCTGTATTATTTCCAATCAACAATATGTCATCCACATATAATATTAGAAATGCAACAGAACTCCCACTCACTTTCTTGTAAATACAGGCTTCTCCAAAAGTCTGTATAAAACCATATGTGTTGGATTACGAATTCCGGCAAAACGCTTGAGGTTCAAACTCGGGGGTGCACACGAATATCTCTCTCCCCCTAGCTCACACTCTCGCAACGATCTCAAAGCCTAGCTCGCCAAACCCGAGGAACAAGTGACACAAGAGTGTATACAGGTCCGGGCCACCGTCGCGATATAATACCCTACTCCAGTGTAGTATGGTGGATTGCCTTGTATGCTGGAGATGAACAAGTAAAAGGGAAGAACAACCTCCTGAGGAGAGGTGTTCTTGAGCTCGGTGAGCTTGTGTGGTGGCCTTGGTCGAATGGATCTAGTACCCTAGTGGTGGCTAGTCCTATTTATAGAGGCCTGGGTCCTCTCCCAAAATATTAGGCGGGAAGGGATCCCACAACAGCCAATTTGACGGGGGACAGCTAGTACAAGCCATCCTGACAAAAGGTGGTCTTCGCCTGCCAAAGGCTCTGGTGGTGACACCATCGTGGGCTCCGTGTTGACCTCCGTCTTGTTGTCCTGCTGGTGTTGGTCTCATTGCACCGATATGGAAACCTTTGCCTGACGCCTCGGGACTCCTCGCTTGCGCTTGCCTCTTTAGCACCTAAGAGGAAGCTGGCACTCTATGCCCGTTGGTGCCCACCTGGCCTTGGTCGTCATGGCTCACATCACGGAAACCTCACGAGGTGCCCCTCGCCTTGATCTCTCTGCTCCTCATGAGCCAGCCTAGTGAGGTTGCCCCTGAGGTGGTCTTGTGTCGTCGGCCTCGCAAGGCTTGGCCCCTTGCCTAAGACGCGCCCGTGCTTGGCTTCGCGGTGAAGCCAAGGGCCAAGTGCGGAGCAGCGCGGGCCCTAACCACCCGCGGCCTTGATTGACATGTGGCGATTGATAGGACGTGGGTGCCTCCACTTCCCCATGCATCCTCGATTTCCACCTAGCGAGGCTACCATTGTCATCTTCGGAGCTCCACCTCCTTTACAGGCAGCACTCTCCGCCGCTCCCTCATCTTCAGGAAGCAGCGGATCTCTTCCCCCGGTCCAATTTGACACCAACTCCGCCCACCACCATGGCACCAAGTCCGAAGAAGAAGGGAAAGAGGGAGTCACATGCCTCGGCCCCCGTGATGCTGGTTTTTGAGCCCGCTATCAAGCGGTCGGTGGTGCTCAACCAAGAAGCGTTGGGCAAGGTGCGCCCGGCGCTTGCCGCTAATTTCAATGAGTGTGGGGCGACGGTGGCCTGGCCTGCTTCCCGTGCCGAAGTTGACAGGACGACCACCAAGGTCCCCATCCATCTTCATGCCCTCTAGGTAGGCTTGATTCCCCCCTTCTCCAATTTCTTCAATGCGGTGCTCTCGCATTACCAGATCAATGCGCTGCATCTCGATCCCCAATCCATTATCCTCCTTGCTATCTTCGCCTTCGTCTGCAAAGCCATGGTGGGGATTGCCCCTTCCGTGGCCCTACTTCGCCACCTCTTCTCGCTGCACTTGACAGATCCTCTCCAGCACTCAGGGTGTGTATCCCTTCAGGCCGTCGTAGTGACTGTCGACTCGGGGATTGACTTTGAGCTCTCGCCGGTCATCAGGGGCTTGAGGAAGAGGTGGCTGTTTGTGGACGTTAGCATGTGCAGCCCCTGCTGCTGCTCCCCCGGATTCTAGCTACTCCGAGCTCCGGTTGGGGGCACGCGAAGCTCACTGATCGGTGGCTCGCCCATGTCTGGCTCCGACTTGCCAGGCGGAAGGACCTTGGAGTGACGGCGCCCATGGTGGTGAAGGAGTTCATCCGGTGTTGCATGGCTCCGCTCCAGCGCCACTCTCGGCGAATGTGGACCTTCTCCGGCTATGGGGACCGGATGAGGCTTCAGGCTCCGGCTCTTCCTCCTAAGGCACAGCGCACGGTGCTTGAGCTCATGACAGGCGACCCGATGCCAGCCAACCTGCCGGAGGAGCGCTGTCTTCTGTACTGCTGCTCGAACAAGGTGGAGTTCGTGAAGCAGATGCCCCTCTTCGACGAATGGGGACCATGCTCGGTTGGCCTTGAAGGGCCTCGCGAGAGCCCTGTCTTCGTCGCCCCCTGCCTGCCGCGAGCGCGATGCCCGCCCCAGGAGCAGGCGTAGGGGGGTGGTTACTGTCGAGCGATGGCGACGATGCTGCTGAAGAATCGCACCACTCGGGGCTCCTGAGGTGCCGCCCCCGGGACTCTGGAGAGCCGTCCTGAGGAAACGGCCTGGGGGCGATGCAGTCCGACGCTCCTGGGGTTGGAGCCCCCGAGGCCCCGGTGAACCGCCACGAGGCGATTACCGAGGTCTCCGCGCGGTCCAGCACCCCTGAGGTCGCCTCCTTTGGAGTCACACCATCTGTACCCGCCCTTGGTGATGACGCCCAGGGCTTCGGCCAGCTCCGACCGAACTTCACGGCTCTCCGCAAGAGGAGGCGGTCTACAAGCTGCAGTGGTGATGCCTTCTGGCCATTGAAGCAGAGGAAGTACATTGCTATTGACGAGTGAGTACCTTATATTTGCAATTTCTCAAGTGCCACTTCTCCTCCTAACCATGATTCCTCAGGGTCCCTTCTGCAAAGGCAACGAAGTCTTCCGAGAAGCAACCTCCTCCTGCCTCGAGTCCTCTGCTGTCCTTGAGCGCCCCAAGCCAGCCTGCAGCACTTAGCGCGAGGTCGGCTGGAGAGGCAAGTACACTGGCTTGGCGTCTCAATCCCACGTTCTTGCCGGCTGTTCTTCGCGGCCTTGTTTGGGATGCGTCAAGTGTGCCAAGGGCTCCTCCTATGGTTATTGACCGCGGTTGGGTGGCCTCGGTTCTGGCCTCTCCTTCGGGTAACGAGCCTCCATCCTTCCGGGCACCCAACGGGGCCCGAAGGTCGACTGGAAAGACGCCGGCCTGCAGCCCCCTGCTGGGAGGAGGTGAGCCACCTCGAACCTCTTCAATGACTCCCGGCGTGGAGGACGAACCCGGTTGTGCATTTGAGCTTACGAGCAGGCGGGGTGCCGTCCGTCACAAGCTCTTCCAGGAAGCTATGGGTGCGCTGAGCCAGCTTGGGGAAGAGTTTGTATGTCGACGCTCGCCTTGAAACTGAGGGTCTTCGGCTAGTGGATGAATGGCGTCAATTGTCGGTGGCCATCAACCTCGGGCGCCTCCAGCGTGAGCGCGCCAATGCGAAAGCCGAGGCATCCCTTGCAACTTCGTGCAAGGCTAGCGCCAGAGCCTTGGAGGAGGCCAGGGAGGCAGACCACTACCGCGAGGTCGCCGAGAAGCACAGGCAGGACCTTCAGGCCCTGAATGCCTTCCTAGAGCGGCAGGCGGAGGTGTGTAGAGCTGCCTTGGCGTCGAAGAAGGGGGCACCGTCCGACGAGGAGGATATCTTGAAATGCGAGGAAGCGCTAATGCTGGAGGCCACAGAGCGCAACCTTGAGCTTGAGCGGTTGGAGACAAGGGAGCGTCTGGTTGCTCAGGCGGAAGATGCCGCCAGCGTGCGTGAGGCCAGGATCCAGGAGGAAGTGGACCACTGGGTGGAGGAGGCTCGCGCTGATCTTGCCAATAGGTACGACCTGAAGCTGAAGCTCGTGGAAGCCGAAGCTGAGGGCAGGGCCACCACCCTCAGGTCGAGGTTGGCTGAGGTGGAGCAGTGCGAGAAGACCGCTGCAACTGCCTTGATCTCCATGCAGGCCGAGTTGGTCTCCGCCTGTGTTGAACTGCTCCCGCTTCAGCAGCGAGTTACCGCTGCTGAGTCCCTCACGCAGCAGAGCAGGGAGGAGGCGATCCGCCGACAGACGTTGCAGCACGAACACGCCCCATGCTCCAGGACCTCAGGGTGAGGGCCAATCGGGCGCTGGCCATCATGTGCGACGAATATGCCCCCCATCCTCATGCAGAATACTATGTCGGCCATCTTCACTTCTTCACCGACGTCGTGACGCGCCTGGAGGACCGGGCTGAGAGGGCTCGCGAGCTCGTTGACGAAAAGATCTGTGTCCTCCTTGGGAGCGCGTTTTCCCGCATCTTCAGCGCCGCCATCGCCCAAGTGCCCGGAGCTATCTGGGACAACCTGGTGCTCTGGGTGGATGATAATGTTGATGCTCTGGTTAGAGCTTTCGCTTCTAATGATGACGCTGTGGTGGTCGCGGCGGATGAAGGCGACGTGGTCGATGATGGTGAAGACGATGCTGGCGACGACGCCAGTAGCATGTCCGGGAGTGATTCGGAAGATGCTGCGAGCGACATGTCCGATTGAGCCTGCGCTCCTTGTTTTGAAATTGCATGCAAAAAGATTGGGCATGGCCCCCAATGATGTAAGTGCATTTTGGGGAGGGGGAGCCCCTCATGTAATCAGACTATTGTTTAATTCCCTGAGCCAAACCTAAGGCATGCTTTAGCGAGTTCTCAAGTTCCTCCACGAGCTTGCCATAGTAACTTACCTCAGTCTAGGTGGGCCCCAGACTGTCCTTGTAGTTGTAGATGTGTAGTTCTCCCGAGGGGAGTCCTCCGCGGGCTTGTGAGGTTTCGGGTTTCTGAGGAGCCCGCTGGTCCACCCAAGAGGACCTTGCGAGAGACGGGTGTTAGATCACGGTGGGATGCGCGTGCATACCATGCCCAGCTCCCGCTCATGAGGCGCTCACGAGGGAGGGGCAGTAGGCGCTGGCCTCGAAATAAGGCACGGAGCTAGAAAACTCAAGAAATCAACATGAACGAGAAAATATGCCCCCATGCTTTGCCAATAAAAATACGACAGCGAGTTCAAATCCAAAAGGCGACAAATCGAGCTACAGAAAAAGGGGTTGAAAGCAAATGGCCGCGTCCGGCACCTAGCTAGTATTCTTGTCTTCTCACCAGCGCGGAGCCTAGTGATTTTACTGGTCGTGAGCTTAGTCATTGGGTGATAGTGTCGACGGCTAGCGCTGAGGATGGAGCTTCCATTGGGACGTGGGCGGGAGCCCCCGAGGCCCGAGGGCGGCTCTGCGGAGACTCGATGGCGTGTACAGCCCCACTCATTATTACATGAGAGTGTCACGGGAGGATACCTTCACAGGCGCTAGCCTTGCTTCATATCCCTAGACGAGGGCCCCGCCTTGTGCCACCCTCGACCACCGTTGGTTTGTTAGGAAACCAGGACGAAGCCAAGGGCCAAAGGGGACGCTGGCGGCACCCTCGGTGACCACGGGCCCTCTGCCGGGGAGGCGCTGAGGGCTCGCCGGTGCCTCCCCGGCAGAGGACCTACCTCTGGGCGACACCTTGCCCCGCGTGGCATGAGGAAGGGCCTTGCTCCGGATCCCTTCCGTGCAGCCCCCAGTGCACCGCCCCTGACTAGAGTGGGGCTGCAATGCTGGGGTCGCCGTCCGCCGCTGCGGCCTGGTCCACCTGCGACCCATGGTTAGCGTAAGCCTGCTCTTGAGATATCAGTGGTACCCTGAGGTGGTTATCGTTGGCGGGGTCAGTGAGGCTCCTGGGTGGCTCATAGAAGGCCTCGGCTTCCAGCATCTCTTCTTCCCAGCACTACAAAAAAATACACTTCCATGATGATACGTGTTTGTCACAGTAGGTCGCTTTTTTTTGTCATGCATGTACATCCATGAAAAATTTATGACAGAATCAAGATAGTCATACCTGTGATGTCGTAGAAGTGTTCCATGACATTACCAAAATTATCATCATGGAAGTGTCCACTTCCATGATGATAAATCGCGTGTCACAGAAGTGCTTTCGTCAAGGGTGACCGACACGTGGCATCCACCGTAACGGAACACCGTTAAGCTATCAGGTCGGATTTTGGATCCGACAACCCGTTAACAGCCCCAACCAATGGGGATTTTCCACGTGTAAAATCATCATTGGCTGGAGGAAACACGTGTCGGCTCATCGTTGGGATAGATGTCAACCACTCATTGGACGGAAGGCGCTTATGATACGTCGACATGTGGCACGGCCCAACGGAGGCTCATTCCTGTGAAAAGGCCGGCCCGTTTGACTTGGTCAAAAGCTGGCGGGCCGGCCCTTGGAAAGCCTGTTAATGGCATGTTCGAATATAGCCCATTTACAGCCCGCTAACCCAAGGCCCGTTACACCCTATCCGAATTAGGCCCAGTAGCGACATCTGGGCCATCCAATATGATTCCAGCCCGTTTTCACTTCTGGCCCATGTATGGCCCATGACGTCTTTCGGCACATATGAGGCCCTATGTAATTCTTCGCCTACTAACGGCCCGTGGAGAAACTGGGCCGTAATGAACAGTGTATCACTTTACACCCATTAACGGCCCGTGGTGAAACTGGCCTGTAGTGAACAGTGTATCACTTTATACCCATTAACGGCCCATTTTTCTGTTGGGCTGTTTCCAGCCCATGTTAACTTTCGGCCTTCTCAAAGCCCATTTATTCTTGGGCTCATATCCAGCATTCGTTTACTTACGCCCCGTTACTGTCATTTTCGGCTTGTGGGCCAAATTCAGCCCGTGGTTACAGTCGGCCCGTTTGTGGTCCGTTAATACGTTGGGCCGATTTCATAGCGTCATCAAATATGGCCTATTAACGATGGCCCATTATGGTCGGCCCATGAACGGACGATTCCAACACTAGCCCGTTTACGGCCATAATGCGGTCTGTTTGGTCCATGTTTAGCCAATCGAGTATACGGCCAGTATAAGGCCCATTGATAATACGGCCCGCAGAAGGCCCATTGTTTCTACGGCCCGTAGAAGGCCCATTGTTTCTACAACCCATAGAAGGCCCACTGTTTCTACGGCTAGTAGGATGCCCAGTGTCACTACAGTAAATATTAGCCCATGGTTATTGTGGCCTAATTTTAAAAAATAGGTTATTGTAGCCACTAGCTAACCGCGGAAAAAGAACTGCAATGACTACAAGCAAACAAATAAACAAGACAACAAGGAAATAAATCAGCAAGCAACTAACGCTAGGCTATCACGGCTATTACACATATTATATCCATTGGGCATCAAAGTTCGCCACCAGTGCAAATATAGGGAACAAAGCAGCATATCATATACACTGGTTGCCAAAGTTGGCGACCAGCGCAAATAAACGCCGCAGCAAAACAAATCCAGAACCGAAACCACTTCAGAAGATCTCAAGAAACAATATCCTGGGTACCCATAATGCTGGCAAGATGCTTAGCAAGCTTATTAACTTTCTCTTGTTTGGCGCTTAAATCCTCCAGTGCTTGCTATTGCACCAGAAAATATGCATCTGAATTCTGCAGGGACTTCCTCAGTCCTTCAGCTTCCTGTCGCAGCACATCTGATCGATGTCTTTCAACTTGAAGTTGAGGCTCAAGAAGACGAACTGATTTAGGCAGCGAGTTCGAAGAGCTTGTGCCAGCAGTAGTGGCCAGTAACTCGAACACTACATCAAGACAGGACTTTTGGGTTCCCTCACTGTCGTCAAGATAGTTTTTATCAGCTTTCTTGGAGACCAACAGGGGTGTCTCACTATCTTGAACCTTATCTGCATTACTTCCTTTACCATTGGATAACGCGGTACTGTTCTCCAATATTTTGTATGCATTCTAAAAGAGAAACAAGCAGACACGTCACATGTTTACCATGTTGTATATGAAAATCATTTTGATAAATGACTTCAGTAGTAAAGTGGATAGGATAACAGCATGAAACAAACATATATCTATGTACCATGGTCACTTTATGGTCTATACCATTATAGTTTTTGTTGCCAAATCAAGACAGAGACACAGTTCAAATAATATTTGTTCAAGACAAAGCAGAATATAAGTGTGGGTAACTATAGAGCAATAACAACACTTGTAATGTGCATGACATGAGAACATAATTGTTTATTCAATTGAAACTGAAATCAACATAAAGCAGGTTACAACATTGGAGTATGAGTAAATACAGTCATGCAAGAGCAAAGGAGTATGAACCATAGCTACAGAACTTGACCTGAGAACAAATCTTCTTCTCCTTTAAGCGTTGAGTTGGGATTCAGAGTGGTGGTCCTCGTGCTTTGGGCACTGCAGTTCCCTTACTAACTACTCGTGTTTGGGTGCTCTGTGGTGGAGACGGTGCTGTGCCAACTGGAACTGGGTTACTATCTGCCGGGGTTGGGGTTAGAAGGGTGTAGCTGGTTCTCTATCCAACTGGGTAGGGGTACAATCTGTGAGAGTCTGGGTTATGTGTGGTGGACCTGGTCCTTGGGCAAGTACAATAGTGGTTCTCTCTGAATCAACTGGTAGCACTATCTTTTCTGAAGACCGTGTTGTTACTCCCTTAGATACTACCATCACGCTCTCCAATTCAAATGGCTGATAAACAAGAAAAGTAATTGAAAGTATAGACATTGTATGATAGACAGGTGCAATGGATAGTGGGGAATAAAAGAGGGCATGATATAATTCATATTTATGTTGTCTAACCAAACAGGATAGCATGACACAATTTCACATACATGATGGCTAACTAAACAGGATAGCATGACACAATTTCACATTATGATGGCTAACTAAAAAAGATGGAAAGACATAGTTCAAATATATGAGACTATGTAAACAGGATGACATGACATAACTATATAATGTGTTCATTAAATAGGTTGGCATGCCATAATTCACATACATTCACGGATAGAATGCCATAATTCAAAATATGATGACTGTAAACACTAAATAGGATGAGATGATATAACTATATGATGTCTCTATTAAATGGGTTGCCATGCCATAATTCAGATAGATGATGTGTATGAACTATGTAAACATGATGGCATGATATAATTCAAATATATGATTTATATAGTAAGCAAGTAAGAAGATGGCAATCCATATATATATGATATAAAAACTAAGCAATGCAATACAACATGCATGACATGGGTAATATAACCCTGCCAAGTTTGAGCATAGACCTCAGGGGGAAAATAGGACTGGTCATCAGTCTCTAAATCCTCCTCTGAGGAGCTTTCTGTAACTAGCAAGATGTCTGCTTCAGCGGGTAGCATTGTCTGCACTGAATACCTTGTATTCACTCTAGATACTTCCATCACCGCTTCAAATGGCTGATGCACAGGAAGAGTAGTTGAATATACAAACGTTGTCGCCAAATGGAACACGTAATACACAAAAAATGATAGCATGGTATAATTCACATACATGATGATTGGCTAAACAGCATGGCATTGCATAATTCACATATATAATGCCTTTGCAACAAGATAGCATTGTATAATTCACATATATAATGTCTTGCAACAAGATGGCAATGCATAATTCACATATATGGTAATTAGACACTAAACAGGTGGCATTCACACAAAGCATGTCTAAACTAATCAAATGACATAGCAATGCGAGACACCATACACACGATATGAGCAACATAACCCTGCCAAGTTAGAGCATACACCTCGGGGGGGGGGGGGAATAGGACTGGTCATCTGTCGCTGAATCCTCCTCTGAGAAGCTATCCGTAACCAGCGAGATATGCGCTTTGTAAGATAGCATAGTCTGCTCTGAAGACCTTGTTTTCACTCCAGAATTTTCCATCACCGTGTCAAATGGCTGATGCACACGAAGAGCAGTTGAATGTAATAACATTGTTGACAAATGTAATATGTAATGAAAAAAAGGATGGCCTGATATAATTTACATATAAGATGACTGGCTAAGCAGGATGGCATTCCAAAATTCACATATATGATGCCTGGCTAAACAATATGGTGTTGCATAATTCACATAAACGATGAATAAACTAAACAGATGGCGTTCGCACAAAGGATGTCTAAACTAAGCAGATGACATATTTGATGTATAAAGTAAGCAATGCAAGACACCATATGCATGATATAACCAACATCAGCATGCCAAGTTAGAGCAAAGACCTCAGGGGGTAAATAGGAGTTGTCTTCTCCTTCTGAATCCCCCTCAGAACAGATATCTTTCTCTCGATTACAATCCGAAATGCATGGAGGGGGGTTGCCTTTGCGCCTACCATGGAGCGACGTCTGCATGAAATTTTATTGCCACACAAGGCTCGTCTCTTTTGCTCTACATGTTCAGTTCCATTGTTTACAATAACTATCATGCATAGGAATAAAACATAGTGAGATAATGTAAGGAGTGCATGAGAAATCCGGAGTGATGGTAGCAACCTGTGGATAGACCCAAAACCAATAATAGCAGGTACATAATGGCTTTAGTTAAAAAATACAGATAAGAGCTTCTTTACTGTTTGTTTCCCACCCAACATGAAACTCATAGTAGACACCGGAGATTAACTAGATAGTAGATAGATACTATAGATAGCGGCCCCGATATGTTCCCCATAGCCATTTAAAAACTCAAGTTTGACCATTAGTTTGGAGCTGACTCATAGTCTAATCAGTGAACAGGACAATAAAGTAGCATGTAATATTAAGCGATGCATAACATAAGCAGACACGAAAGAGTGCGACCTCTCTTGCGGACCCGTGTAGTCCTCGAGGTCATCTGCTCGGTTGATGATGGTAGTGCAGTTTTCATGGCTGCCAGTGGTGGGGAAGAAGATATGAGGCGGCGAAAGATAGTCTGGAGGCCAGATCCCTCCTGTGCTGGACCCTTCTGTCGTTGGAGCAGCTGAGCTGGGGTGGACGACGGTGTAGCAGGAGCGGGACAAACCACGCAAGGTTTTCTTTGACAACTATCTGTAAGAGAAGTAATTCTGTAAGGGCTCGTTTGAATTGGAGGATTACAACAATGCAGGGATAGGAAATAGACAGGAATAGGATTGGAATGCACGTGCAAAATAGAGAATTTAAAAACACAGGATTTCTGCCAATCTGGGTGTTTGATTCACAACAATTGGAAGATCACAGGATGCAAAGAAGCATGGTGAGATTAAGTCAAACCACAAGAAAATGTACGGTTATAATGCTATTATGCTACTATCTCTTAGTCTTGTGCTTCATGAATAGGAATTTGAAAAGGAGGAAAAGTGAAAATTAAAATTCCTACGTTTTTCTTTCAAGGAGACACTAAAGGAACAAATCTGTGTGCTCAGTGGACAATATATATAACATGTAGAGTAAAAAAGAGATGCAACAAGTGTACAACCTCTTTGGCGAAGCCGTGTCGATCTCAGCATGATTGGGTTGGCCGGTGAGGATGCTCCGGCTGACTTGGCTATCGGAGGAGGGGAAGAAGATCTTAGGCGTATGGACATGGAGCCCGAGGTACTGCTCTGCTGTGATGGAGGGTTTCGTCGTTGGAGCAGCTCTGGTGAGTTGTACGACCCCGAGGCTAAAGTAGGACAAGAGAGACAACGAACAACGTTAACCTGAGTGGAATTCTAATAGTATCTCCAATACATGACGTAAAATACATAACCACAAAGTGCTAGATGTAAAATACATCACCCGCTCATCTCTGAACTTAACTCTCGAAACAGAATTTAACTGTGAAACTGAACTTAACTGTCGAAACTAAATTTTGCTGTCGAAACTGAATTTTGCTGTCGAAACTGGACGCACAAGCAAGGTGAGGCTACACATCAGTCGACTGACTTTTTCATCTCTGGTCAGTCGATTTGCAGCCGTTGGATACGAAATCAAGGGCCTGTGGTTCATCTTCAACCTCCACCCCCTGAGCCGGCCAAACAGCAGCCCCCCGCCGCCCACGGTTCGCCGCCCCGTCCGCCCCGAAAACACTGCCCACCGCCGGTCCGCCGCCGCCCCGGCCATCCCTCTAGGCCCCCCGTGCCGAATTTTTTTCCGGCGATCCCCACGCCATCGCCCCGCGAACACCCTGCCACCGCCGGCGACCACCGCCCCCATCCTGAACCCTAAGATAGATAGTGGGGTACCTCTCTGGCGAGCCCCCCTCCCCGCTGCGGCTGGTTCTTCCTTCACCCCGGCGGCATCGGAGTGAAGTGTAGCTAAATCGGAGCAGCATCGCAAGCAAGAGCAAGAGCGAGAGCAACAGCGCGAGCAAGAGCAATAGTAAGAGCAGACCAAGCAGGGGACCGAGAGCAAGAGCAGAGCAGCAGCGCGAGCGCGAGCTAAAGCAGCAGCAGGTCCTACTGATGTGGACGTCGCCGCCGAGGGAGCGACGCCGTGGAGGAAGTGGTCGGCGACGCTGTCATGGATGGAGCCGCGACGTGTCGGCTCAGGACCGAGCACCGGCAGCACCGTGAGATCGAATAAACAAGAAAATGCTGCGATTAGTGTACAACCTCTTTGGTGGCGCCGATTAGGCCATAGCTTCATCCGAGGAAACGGTGATGATGATGCTCTTCCGGTGGTGCAGGTGAAGACGGCGGTGTGGGAATGGAGGTGGCGTGAAAGACGAGGGGAACGTCGGGGGAGCTCCTTAGAGGTGGGGGACAGGGTGGCTGAACCGGCGGGACAATGAGATCGACGATGGATCCTCATCCTGTATGGTGGATGAGGGACGTCGAGGTGTTGCTGTGGACGACGTCGTCGGGGAAGAGGCTCCGGCTGGGTGGCGAAAGGAGCAGGGTGTGGGGTTTCGTCGCGGGTTTTCGCGGCCTCGGTGTACGAATGGGTGGGCGGATGGGATGGCAGTGGGGAGCCATGGCTTAGAGACGCGCTTGTCCGAAATGTGGTGTAAGTTATGAAAGTACCCCCACCGATTTGAGGCAGTTCTTTCGGTTCAGGGGTACCACGCGCATTTCACGTGTTGGGATTTCACAGGAGGTGGGAGTTTTCGCGCGCATTGTAATTTCGGAATAGCAAGGCGCGGGTTGAGATGGAGGGAGTTGTCGGAGCACAACGAGACAAAGATATATCTTAAATATTTCGGGCTAACAAGGCGCGGGTTGAAATTTCCGGACAAGCCTAACGTGTACTGTACCAAATCAATGCGCCCTACAAATGTCATTCAAAACTTTGAATTCATGTTCTGTTCAATTAAAATATTTTCCTACGTGTATAATGCATGCAACCTACTACTCAAATGAACATTTTAGTGCATTCCAAATGTATATACTACCACTTCAATATGAACTAAATTTGAATTTGTTTCTCTATTTGAATAAGATATACAATAATGATTGTTGTGAAGTCAAAGCATTTGAATTCATTTCTCTGTTTTAATAAGATCTACAATCATCATTATTGTCAAGTTAAACCATCGTTTGTGTATTATCTTCACAGCACACCACATGATTAGTCTCGATTTACATATGAACTATGTGTACTATATGAACTCGAACTAGATTTTTTGAATACACTTTATTTTGATTTCAAATCACATTACATTTCTAGCTCTAGCTAGATCTTCATAATCTAAACCATGTCACATATGTATAATGTGTTTATCACATTATGTATGGTGCCCCGCCCCCTATGCCTACAAGTATTTAGATGTGAGTTGCAAACACCACACATTACCACAAATTCAAATAAAATGCGAGAATGTTCGATATATAGTATTGTTTAGATTGTTCGATATTTAGTTGTAAGCTGCAAACACCACACATTATCACAAATTCATATAAAATGTGAGATTGTTTGATGTAAAATATGGTTTAGATTGTTCGGCATTTAGCTGTGAGTTGCAAACACCATGCATTATCACATTATGGTATAACATGTGCACAGCACGTGTATCACCGCTATATTCATGCATGCAATGTTTAAAACACTATGATCTCCTATTCAAATATATGAATCCTCTTTCATATCAAATTATGATCTTTGTTAGTCCCACACAATCCTCTAACCTTTGTAGCTACCACTAACTTTCTCTCGTGCATGCACACACCCACCTCGCCCTCCCCCTCCCTCAGCAATCTATCCACCGGGCACATTCATTTTTTTCTTTAGGTCGTTCTACCAGAGTCTCCACAACTCCTTTCCGACACACGCCGATCAATAAACCTCTCCAGCGATGCCTGCCTACAACATGCAAACACACCTTCAATCTCCTCCGTTATGTGTCCTTGCCTCGTGTCTCTGATACGGTCAGACACACATGTAAACTCTCGCCCCTCTTTTCACCGCTCTCTCACAACTGCACACTCTTCCCCCTATCTAGCTAGTAGTTGGGCCTCTCGCACCACCTCCTAGCTCCATTCTCTCTGTCTATCCGTCTCGCTGGGCCTTATTAGCCTCTAACAAATGGACGTACACCGACCGATCTCTCGCTATACATATAGCTAGCTAGGTCCTTATAACTCGTTTTTACCCCCACGTCAATCGATCTACCTCATTAGTTGTGTCTCTCCCTTCCTTCGACAAACTACAATTGATCTACCGATCTAGTTAGGTTTGCTTACCAAACACATGGTTCCCCTTCATCATCCATGGATGCGTCCCGACAGATCTATCACGCACAGGCACACACAGAAACACATCTGCACTCTTACAAATAACATTGTAGTTCCACCCTCAGTTTGTCTAGTAGGCCTCTCCCACCATCTTCGAGAAGCGACTCCATCACCCATCCAACACTCTACCCCTCTCCCTCCCTCTCTCTCCTCTATCTCTCTCCCATCATATTTCCCGTACTTCAGTTATGTATGGGTGTCGACCGATCTCCCTAAAGACATAGCTGGGTCTCTCCTTCTCAACACATCTACGAGTCGTTCTACCTCTATAGTTAGGCCTCTGCCTACCCCTCCCACCACCTCCCTCCCACCCCACACACACCGATACATCGAGCGCTCTAGTCATGTCTCCCTGCCACACACAAACTTGACGTGTGCCCTCTAACGTTCTGGTAGGCCAGTCCCCCTATATCTTTGACTTGTACACACACAATTTCTATGGCTCTCTTCATCGATCTCGCACCCACCCACTTGATCCTCTCTTCGACTCTATCGATAGCTATGACCCCTCCCTCTCTTCTCGTGGATTGCCCGACCCTCTATGTATGATATGGATAGGCCTCCATTTCACACACATTGCATGCAAAATTTTGTTTGAGATGTCGTCGACACATATTCCCACAAATAATTCACGAAATCAACCCCCCACCCCACCCCCACCCCAAAACAAAAAACACTCACGAACGCGGTTTGTATCTCTCACACACACCCACGTAGGTGGGGAACATGCACGAAGAGAAGAGGTGCATGCACGACGCATGTACTCCCGTCTCTTTCCCAACCACACCCGCGCGGGTACACGGTGGAGCTCATTTCTGTACGAAAAGGCAGCCCACGTAGTAATTTGGCACGTGTACTGGTTGTCCACTTGGTGGAGGGAGGATCGTCTCCCACGGGTGAACAAACAAATTGCGACTTGACGTGTTATGTTAAAAAAAGAGGCAAACCATGTGGGGCCTACCTTAGAGGCAAGGCTCTATACATTGGAGTACTTTTGATGTGTCCCGTCTCCCCCACCCATGGGCGCGGTGGCTCGCAGGATGAGGTGAAGCTTCCTTACTACGCCTTACGACCGCTCCCTCGCCCATGCGCGCGGTGGCTCGTAGGACGTGGAGAAAAATTTACTACTCCCTTCCTTTACTCCTCGTCCCTACTACCTTGGTTATAGAGATTATATCATATTGTTTTGAATATATATGTCCTTTAGTAGATTTCAATATGAACTACTAGTACATACTCCAAACACTAATGTATATAGACGTATTTTAGAGTGTAGATTCACTCATTTTGCTCCGTATGTAGCACTCTCCCTCGCCCCTCGACCCTCGCCCATGTGGTGGACGTGCAACAATCCATTCGGTGTCATATAGCCAGAACGATATATACTGCACTACCATTATTGCTTGACTTCCCGAAGAGGCGAAGAGCCAATCGCAAGGTCAATATTTTGGAGATGCCAAGCGCAAGGTTATAGGAGAACGAGTAGTAGGTGCCGCGTCATTTATAAATAAAGTTTTTTTTCTTCAGTGACACGTACACAATATAATAGGTTCATATGCAGAGAAAAGGATTACATAGTCAGGACGGGCCAGCCTACACGGTTGCTTGCTGGGGTTGCTCTCTTCACACTCTCTCGCACAAAACGACTGTGGCCACATCTCTAACATCCCGGCGGATCACGTCCGCTTGGGGAAGGGGTGGATGCTTAGTGTAGATGCGGTGGTCGTCGCCGACGGCGAAAACCCACTGTCGGCACATCCCGATTAGGGGTCCCCGCCGTTCTCTCTCACAAAGCCGGTGAGGTTGCCTTCGTCCCTTGCTCACTGCCGCGATGTGGGCAGTTGCCGCCTCCCACTGCCCTCCTCAAGGTTGAGCTACGTCCCTCAGGTACAACTCCCTTCACAGCCAGCTTGCACCACTGCTCCAGCTTCCCACATCACTCCATGTGGATATTTCTCTACTTTTTTGCCCCGCACATACCTCTACTGGCTTCTACGTACCGTATTTGTGATGAGTTTATGTCTCATCAACTAGTCCCAGCAATCTTATTCTAATCACGCTTGTTCAATTTCTTTTCCACAGGGATGCTCATCTCGATTTTGGTGAAACTGCACAGAATGATCCGATGGTCAAAAGGTTGCAAACTTCATTTATTAGGAAGCTCGAATGTTGCCAGCAAATTGAAGCCTGGTCAGGGTTCATGGTTCAAGGGCTAGGGACTGCATGGATCGTTTTTTTCTTTAGCTTCCTCTGTTCCAAAATAAGTGTCAAATTTAGTAGTAGTACAACTTTGTACTAAAGTTTGCACAAAGTTGAGAAACTTATTTTGGAACGGAGGGAGAATATATTTGCCATGATCTGTCAATCATTGAGATGCAATAGCATGCATGTTAGTCTCCTTTGTAGTTGATGAAATGTTGCAACGAGCAACCTTGGAAGCAAGATACATGTAACAGAAGCTGGAAGCTTCATAGCATTGTACAAATTTATCTCGCTGATAAATTATAGTACGTACTATACTAGTACTTCCTCTGTTACTAAATATAAGTCTCTGTAGAGATTTCACCATGAACCACATGTGGATGTATATAGATGCATTTTAAGTGTAGATTCATTCATTTTGTTTCGTATGTAGTGGAATCTCTACAAAGACTTATATCTACTAGTAATAGCTAGCCCCCACTAGTAGGAATTCTCAATCCTCTCCTTGAGCCACATCATCAAAATTGATGTAGCTGTTAGATGAAGTAAATCAGTCCATAATAGTCGTCTAATCTTGACGTTGAGAGGCTCCGCACTAAGCCACATGCAAGCATGCAGAATTACCATGCCACATGCATGTGAGTGGGTTTTAAATCACATCAACATGTCTGCATGCAAGGATGCACCGGTAGCATGCATGTAAGTGAGCTTTTAAGTCCCATTAACATGTCAAAAAGAAAAATATAATCCCATTATGCAGTAGGAGTTCAGGAGTTGGCTGATCTTTTTTCCTTACGTGGGATGATCTAAATGATGATGGGAGTTTATTTAGTTTGGCTACCACATTTGTCATGCAGTTATAGAGTTTTTTTTGTTCTATGAAATCGATAATTTTGCGCAGAGAGATATACCGTTGTTCCGCGCCAATGTGCGGGGACTCATCTAGTAATATTTAGGAACGGAGGGAGTACTATGTAAAGAGTTAGGTGTTGCACGGTGATAGTAGTGTGAGGTGGGCCATGTAATCACTGAGCCTGCGTGTTTTCACTGCTCTTGCACGCCTTCGCTGTAAGAATGGAGAAAATTGTAATCCAGTAGTAGTAGTATACCTCCTTTCGCCGAAACCGTGGGACATCCAGTAGTCCTACCACCTCTGTAATAAAGACCAATGAGCCGTCAAATCACATAGACCCAGCAGTAAGTTGGACGGACGAAGCAACCATCACTCTTGCGCCAGTGAGAGGTCACGTCCGCTCTGCCCGGGCATGAATGCGGCACCGATTCTATGGAGCGGCGCTGACCGTTTTGGGCAGGAAGCGCGCCCGGGCGATGGAGGGGCTTTGGGTGGGCCAGGCTAGTCAGGAGTGGGCGTGGCAGTTGTCCGCATGTCCCTACCGGACACACCCGGAAACGAGAGGATGCACCGAAACTCGCGGCTAAAATCGTACACTACACAATATCTCTCTGTAGGAGTAGGTCGATCTGTCACTCTCTCTAACACACACATGGTGTTAAACACACACACACACACACACACACACACACACGCGCGCGCGCACGCATGCACACGCACGCACCTTGGTCCCGTTGCACCTTCTAACATGACTTATTACACCTAGACGGAGGGAGTAGTAAGTATACGAGATACAGTGGCACACTGACTTAAGTCGAATACAAGTGGCCAAATTTTGTGTGCATGTTATAATAAGGATTCACTTAAAATAGTACGTGAGCGAACAGAGGGATCAATTGGACAGTGTTCCCGAGCAGTAGCGAGATGTGTGAGGTAAGATACACTGCTGGCGCTTTTAATTTTTCTTATTAATTTTTTTGTTTCACCCTCTGACTGGTGGGACCCAACGTACTACGTGGAGAGAGGTAAGGTGACTAAGGTTGCATTATTTCTGCACCACTGTGGATAGTCTTACCACCAAAGCCACATGACACGATTATGATTGAAATCCCAATGACTCCCACACACACAAAAAACACGGCATGCTTGTCACACGAATGTAGGAATGTATAAAAGGTTATTTCCCTCTCGTTGAACATAACGGGAGGGTTGTGTAGCTGGTTAGCCTGTTCGCTCACTCTCTCGCCCTCTCCCGCTGGAGCCTCAGCGCTTGTAATTGCTCTCTTCACACACTCTCGCCCTCTCTAGATGTAAACAAGACATCATTGGCCTCTCTCTCCCCTCACTGCTGCTCAAAGAGCCGGCAGGATCCGTCCGCCGGGAAGGGAAGGAAGCTTAACACTGTCGCCGTCGGCGAGGGACTACCGGCGCAGCTGTTCACTTTCCACCCAGCGGTGGCGCGGGAGGGCCTCCGACCCCTTCTTCTTCGCCGCCGTCCCGTCGCCCACCGAACCACGCCCCAAGAACCTTAAGGTATAATTTACTTACTCCACATGCATTGCTCTAGCTGGATGTATACCATGAATCTAGGATGTGGTTCAAAGAGGAAAGGAGTGGGGGAAAGTAGTGGGAAAAGTTGTAGATAGCATGAATCTAGGACGTGGTTCAAAGAGGAAATGAAGGGGGAAAGTTGTATATCATTAATCTAGGATGTGGTTCAAAGAGGAAAGGAATGGGGGAAAGTAGTGGGGAAAGTTGTATCGCATAAATCTAGGACGTGGTTCAAAGAGGAAAGGAAGGGGCAAAAGTGCTAGTTCAAAAAGGAAAGGAAGGGACAAGGCTGTAGAGTTTGAGTAGGACTAGATTTGCTGCGCTCACATAGGGAAAGGCGTCTAAAGATAACAAAATTGGGACCAACACAAATATGCTCCTTGGTTGCTTGTTCTTTGTTGCAACAGACTGTGCATGACCACAGTACATCGGTAGATGCACATGGTGCTGGTGCATCTACTGTCCCGTGCAACTCATCAGCTGTTGTTAATCCAAGGCCCTGGTTGGTTAAAAACTCCCTAGTCCCTACCTGCTGGTTCCAGGGACTAAACATGGACTAGAGGTTATTAAATGACATGCTTAAAGACCATGTTACCCCTAGTAATGAACTAGTAGAGACAAGGTGCGATGCATGGCAGGGGCAACTGTTGCAAAAAGTCCCAAAAAGACTCCCTCAGGGTCTTCTTTCTTTAGTCCCAAATGCCCACTTTTAGTCCCTAAAAGTCCCTCCTCTTTGGTTTAGATGGGACTGACACGGAGTTTTTTTAGTCCCTACACCAAAATGTCCCTGTAAACAAACACCCTCTAATAATGCTCCTGGAAAATTAATGCAATGCCACAGTTAAAAGCAAATTACATGTCTAACGAATTTATTGTTAATATAAGCTCTATGTTAATATTAATCAACGCCACTGTTTGAGAAAAGCTACTATCTTGCTTTCTTTCCCATTGAGATAAGGTATATGCTTCTTTTTGTTGGCTTCTATGTCATCCACCATTATTGACCACTAATTGTTTCCTTTGCACCTGTGTGTAAACAGGGTTATCTACTTCAACTCGTTGCCATTGTGACCTTTTGTTGCACTGCACAAAACACTTTTGTTTTAAGAGTGTTTTGTGTAGTTCAACCAAAATGTCAGACCGACAATGTTGCTTGATTTCTAGATCTTTGTGGAACTGCACAAGAGGAGATCTTACTTCCTATCCGTTAAGGCGAATTTGGTTCAGATCTTCTTCTTGTGAGTTGTTTGAATTCCGCATCATGAAAGGTCAGTACTAGCCTTCTTTCACATGATTCTGCAATGTGCATTCATATGTTGTGCTACTTGTACGATAATGTTGCTTGATTTTAGTGAACTGCACAAATGGAGACAGGAATTCCAATCTGTATGTGCACCATAATATCCTATTGAGGTAAGATAAGGATATTTCACAACTGCTGGCCTGTATTTTGCCACTTTCATCAGAAAATTAAGTTTAGTACTATATTTGTTGTAGCGACCAGATCTCGAACAGTCTGATCTCTGTGCTCCGGTGTCATCCCTGGATCAGGAATGCTGACACCACACAGTACTCAGAGGATTTATAACAGAGTAGCAATCACACACTTATTACATCGAGTGTCTCCATAGAGAACTTATTACAATAAATATGGCTTAAGGCCATCTAATAACGATAACAGCGGAAGGCTTGGAAGATAAGTGAGTCCATCAACTCCAACGGCATCACCAAGTATAGAACCACGACCTAAAAACTCCTTAATCGTCGCCTGAAAAGTCTGCAACATTAACGTTGCAGCCCGAAACGGGTCAGCACATGGAATATGCTGGCAAGGTAACACATAGAGAGTAATGGAATGAAACAGCTATACTATATGCATATTTGGCTGGTGGAAGGCTCTATGGTTATAGTTTTTGCATAAAGCCAATTTTTCCCTACTTCAAAGGAATAAAATTACTTAACTATCGCCTCCGTTTGGTTTCTCGCACTACAAGGTGTTTGAGAAACGGATGCCCGAGACATAGTCTTTCAGAAGCGCTAGCACCTTACGATCGGGTAGACCGTACCACCTACATCCCCTACATCTACTAGTCTACCACTGTAAGAGTTCGCGCGACTTAGTCAACTATGCTAGAGCCAATAATAGCTTGTGGCTGCACACGGAAGTTACTAGTATGAATAATCTCATGATCCCTTTGAGCCTGGGTAGCGGTCCAAAAGAAAACAGGCAAGTCCTGGATTACCCAGGTGCCTCAATCCACCCAGATGTGTATTTAAGTTTCCACCTTAGATGAACCATTAATTAACAAACTCACATCTATCATGGATATCACTCACCCAATCCACGTCTAGTAGCATAGCATGGCATAATAAGGAAACATAGAAGTAACTCCCAAAGGTTTGAAAATAAACAAGTAATAGGTAATACATCAACTAGTTCCCACCCCACAATTTAATTAGATCCTAACCATGCAATGTTGGAGGATTTGATCTAATGCATTAAAACTGGGTAGTAGAGAAGGTATGATCAAAGTGTTACTTGCCTTGCTAATGATCCGGGAAACCTAGCGATTCGAAGTAACAAGCGGCGCACACCGGGTACTCTATCGCAAACAAACAAGCACACAATAAGTACTCATCTAATGCACAGGTAAAACTCGAATAAGATATCTAACCAGATGGTTCAGCTTAAGAACTCCGGTTGGCAAAAAGAATCAAATCGAACGAAACAACGAAAGTCAAACGGCGAAAGAAAACAACTTCGTTCTACTAATCTGGATCTAAGGCAATTTTTACAGTAGCAAAAACTTGTCTAAGTTGGTTAAACGGATAGAGGGTTTCGAGACAAAACTCCAGGCGCTTGAATCGCCTCATTCCGATAAACGAGCGAAAAGTTATACTAAAACGAAAATCTGATCCGGAATCACCATCAGAAAAATCACGGATTTAATCCGAGAAAAAGAAAAACGATGAACGTTCGATAGAAGGAACGAACGGATGAACGCTCGCTAATTAAATAAATCGGAAAAACTGATCTATTTAAAAAACCGACGAAAAACCGAACGGTTTTTCAAAGAAAAAAAAAAAAGCGGCACGGACTTCGAGGCGACCTCGGCGGCGAGTCGGCGAGGCGGCGGCGGCAGGGCGGCGGCGGCGGCAGGGCGGCGGCGCGGCGCTCGGGGCAGCTAGGGTTCGGGGGCTTTGGCTGGCTCTCCCCCCGGCTTATAAAGGAGACCGGGCCAGGAGTCCGGGTCGGACACGGCCCGTGAAGTCGGTTCGTTTTTTTAAATAGTTACGCGCAGAAGAAAAATAAAAAGAAATACTAAACGGATTCCAAAAATTCCGAAATAAATTTTCTCGGGCTTCTAAAACCAAGACGCACAAGGTGAACATTTATTTGTGACCTAAATGCAATTTTGAAAAATGCACATTTTTCCTAAATTCAAATAAAATAATGAAAAAGTATGAAATAAAATCTTATTTGACTTTATTATGAAATCCTCAATATTTCTTTATTTTGGGAAAGTCATTTTATTCCCTCTCTCATATTTTTGTAATAGAAATAATTGACGATAAAATAATAAAAATCAAATGACCCTATTCTCAAAATTTGAGAAAACTCAAATATGAAAATAATGAATTTCCCAACTCTCTCCGTGTGTCCTTGAGTTGCGTAGAAATATCTAGGATCAAAGCCAAAGGCAAATAAAATATGATATGCAATGATGATCTAATGTATAACATTCCAAATTCAGAATTTGGGATGTTACAAACCTACCCCCCTTAAGATGAATCTCGCCCTCGAGATTCGGGTTGGCTAGAAAATACGTGAGGGTGGTCATTGAGAAAATCTTCCTCTCGTTCCCAGGTGGCTTCATTCTCCGTGTGGTGGCTCCACTCAACTTTGCAAAACTTGATAACCTTGTTGCGAGTGACTCGACTGGCAAACTCGAGAATCTTTATTGGTTTCTCCTCATAGGTCAAATTGTTATCCAACTGAATTGTTTCCAATGGCACTGTGTCTCTCAAGGGTATGTCAGCCATCTTCGCGTGACACTTCTTCAACTGAGAAATGTGGAACACATCATGAACTCCTGACAATCCTTCGGGCAATTCCAACTTGTAGGCCACTTCTCCCATACGCTCCAAAATTCGGTATGGTCCTACAAATCGTGGCGCTAACTTTCCTTTAACCCCAAAACGCTTTGTTCCCCGAAGTGGAGATACTCGAAGATAAGCTCTATCTCCAACTTTGTAAACAGTCTCCTTGCGTTTTGAATCTGCATAACTCTTCTGTCTGGACTGAGCTACCTTGAGCCTATCGCGAATCAATTTCACCTTCTGTTCAGATTCTTTAATCAAATCAAGTCCAAACAACGGGCGGTCTCCAACTTCGTCCCACGACAGCGGTGTCCTGCACCTCCTTCCGTACAAAGCTTCGAAAGGGGCCATCTTTAAACTGGTTTGGTAACTGTTGTTGTAAGAGAACTCTGCATATGGCAAATTGTCGTCCCAACTAGATCCATAATCTAGCGCACAAGCTCTCAGCATATCTTCCAAAATCTGATTGACTCTCTCGGTCTGTCCATCTGTCTGTGGATGAAAAGCTTTACTGAATTCTAGCCTGGTACCCAAAGTTTCGTGCAACTGCTTACAGAACTTTGAGGTAAACTGGGTTCCTCTATCTGATACGATATTCCTCGGAACTCCATGCAGACATACGATCCTGGTCATGTATATCTTTGCCAACTTAGCACTGGTGTAAGTGGTCTTTACGGGGATGAAATGAGCTACCTTCATCAATCGATCAACTACAACCCAAATCGAGTCATAGCCTGAACGAGTCCTTGGTAATCCCGTGATAAAATCCATGCCTAACTTATCCTACTTCCATTCGGGTATTGGCAATGGCTGTAGCAATCCTGCTGGCTTCTGATGCTCCGCCTTTACTCTCTAACATACATCACAAACTGCTACATACTCTGGAATATCCTTCTTCATTCCGGTCCACCAGAAAATGTCTTTCAAATCCAAATACATCTTGGTATTTCCTGGGTGAATCGAATATGGTGAATCATGTGCCTCTTGCAGAATTGGCTTCCTAATCTCCGGGTCATTTGGCACATAAACACGGTCTTCAAACCATAGGGTGACGTGCTCATCCTCACGAAATCCTTTAGCCTTTCCCTTGCTAAGTTTCTCCTTAATAGAAGCAATCTCCTTGTCAGTCCTTTGGGCTTCTCGGATTCTATCCATCAAAGTTGACTGAATCTCGAATGTTGCTACATATGTCGGATTTCGGGTTCCGGCAGACCCTTAAGGTTCGAACACTGGGGTGCGCGCGGAAATCTCACCTTCAACCTCTCCGTCTCGATGGGATCGAAACTACTAAAAGAACTGCACGAAAGACACAAGATTTATACTGGTTCGGGCCACCGATGTGGTGTAATAGCCTACTCCAGTGTGTGGTGGATGGATTGCCTCCTGGGGCTGGTGTGGATGAACAATACAAGGAAGAACAGCCTGCCGAGGGTCTGTTCTTAGCTGTGGCGATGAATTGCTATGAAGAGTTCAGTGACCCTCTCTCTCTCTCTCTCTCTCAGATCCCGGACCGAACGACCAGGAATCGAACCGAACCGAACCAAAAACCGAACCCCTTGCTATGTGGGAGGCTAGTCCTATTTATAGAGGCCCTGGTCCTCTCCCCAAATATTGAGCGGGAAGGGATCCAACAATGGCGGGCTAATTTGAAGGGGGACAGCGAGTACATCTATCCTGACAAAAGCAGTCTTCGCTTGCCAAAGGCTCTGGTGATGACGTCGCGCTGGGCTCCATGGTGACCTCTGTCTCGTAGTCCTCCTGGTCCTGGTCTCGTTGCACCGAAGTGGCAACCTTTGCCTGATGCCTCGGTACTCCACTGATACGCTTGCCCCCTTTGCACCAAAGAGGAAAGTGGGACGCTGCGCGCGCTGGCACCCGCCTGGTGCTCCGTGTCGTCATGGCTTGCGTCATAGGTACCTCGCGAGGTACCCCGCCTTGAACTCTTCGCCTCCTCGCGAGCCAGCCTGACGAGGGTGTGCCCGAGGATGCGTCGTGTTGTCCGCCTCGCGAGGCTTGGCCCCTCGCGAGGGTCTTGGGCCTCGTGTTGATGAAGATGGGCCGTGCTGGGCCCCCGCTTGAGCCACGCCGTAGGCCACAGGCAGGCAAGTCTGGGGACCCCCGTTCCCGGAACGCCGACAGTAGCCCCCGGGCCCAAGGTGCGCATGGACTTGGCCGTGCCGAGAGGCGAAAGGGCAAGGGCAAAGCGCCGCGGGCCCTAACAGCCTGCGGCCTCGGACGCCGCGTGGCGGTTGATTGGATGTGGGTGCCTTAGCAACCACGCGGGTTGGCAAGGGAGAGGCATCTTCCCAGACTTCGCCCTAGCTTTCTCCAGTTGCTGCTCAGATCCCCTTTCTTGCGCCTCCCCTTTCTTCCTCCAAACTTCCAGATCTACTCTGGTTGCGCGACCTAGGAAGCCATGGCGCCTCGCAAGCCTCCGGCCGAAGCTTGGTATTCCCCTGCTCTGGACCCGCCAACTGTGTCCAAGGCCACCTTTGCCCGGCGGTGCCGGATGGCGGCGGCGCAGGGCGTCGTCGGGACGGAGGTGTTCAAGGTCGGCTCCGCCTCCCCTGAAGGTCGAGGGAGCACCTATTACCCTTTCTTTGTGAGCGCCATCACAGCGGGCTTGGTGCCTCCCTTCTCCGAGTTCTTCTTCTCTGTCCTCCGCCACTACAACTTGCTGGCTCTGCATCTCCACCCCAACTCTGTCCTTCTCCTGGCAATCTTCGCTTACTACTGCGAGGCCCACATAGGGGTGCAGCCCTCGGTGGCCTTGCTGTGCCACTACTTCTACCTCCGGGCTACTGCAATTCTCCTTCCGCGTGCGCGAGCTTCGTCGCGCATGGCATCACCATTACCATCTCGAGTCCTGGGAAGAGGGCTGATGGCTTCCGGAGGAAGTGGGTCTTGGTTGACGCCGGGCGCGTCCACCCTCGGTTGATCCCGCCCACGGAGCAGGCCGTGAGCGCCAGTGACTGGTGCCGGGCGGAGCTCACGGATCCCGGCGCGAAGCCGGTGTTGGAGAAGATGGATGCGGACTTGAGGCCAGCCAACATGGCTACGGTGAAGTT
Source organism: Triticum monococcum (assembly GCA_034509565.1). Lineage (NCBI taxonomy): Eukaryota > Viridiplantae > Streptophyta > Magnoliopsida > Poales > Poaceae > Triticum > Triticum monococcum. The sequence goes on along the minus strand of CM067845.1, from coordinate 84,647,104 downwards.
CACTGGTGCGTCACTGTTGAGGGAGTTCTTGGAGCTGCAGCTGGCTCCACTCCGGCAGTACTCTTCTCCGATGTGGAGGCCTCATCTGAGCCCCGTGCCTGTGGACGAAGAGGGTGTGAACGTGGTTCTTCAATCTCTGGTCGGGGGCACGGTGGCAAGGTTGGAGGGCGCTCCCGAGCCCTTGTTTCTTCGCAGTGACTGGGAGCAGGTGGTGAAGTCCATGCCCGTTTTCAACGGGGTCGGGCTCGTGCCCGTGGCGCTCTCTGAAGGACTGGTGGACGTGCCCTCCGGTGACTCCAGCGAGGAAGAGGACGGAGAGGAGCGGGGAGAGGGGCCCGACTCCGGGGCGACTGACGGAGAGTCGAGGGCTCCCCTCCCTCGGTGCTCACCCCGCACTCTCCGCCTATCACCGAGCGATGATGATGATGATGACGATGATGTGCTGGGTAGCGGGAGCTCGCCCCCGGTCCCGAAGAAGGACAGGACCGGGCTGGTCCCCCGCGAGTCTGCCCCTACGCCGGGGCAGTCCGCTGCCGCGCCTTCTGCTCCCAAGGACGACCCTTCCAGCCGGCTGTTTGGCTTGAAGTTAGGCCGAAAGCTGCCCGAGCTCACCGGCGATGACCCGTAAGCGCTTGATCCTTGTTCTCTTGTTTCTCATTCTGCTAACGAGGCTTGATGATTGCTTCCCTTGAGTAGGCGGGCGCCCACGGCGAAGAAAGCGAAGCAGGCTCCTGAGGCTCCATCCGTGGCAGCGCCCCCGCCTGTGAAAGGGGGCGATCGCAGTGCGTGGGCTTCTCCTGGTCGGTCGCCCTCATGAGGTCCGGCCATGCTGGCGGGGGCGAGCTCAGCCCCCATGGCCCAGGTGACTCCTAAAGTGTCCTCGTCTGGCGCCACTGCCACGGCTAGGGAGACGCAGCAAATGCTGGCTCGGGATTCGGTGGCCTTGCCGCCACCACCTTCTCCTCCCGTTTTGCTGGCCACTACTCCCTCGGCTCCTCCTGTCGTCCTGGGGCACGCCGACGCTCCTCCGTCTTCTTCCTCCGTCTTGGAGCATGCTGCTGCTGAACTGGACCAGCTGCACCAGGACCTTCTCGGCGCCGACCCTCGCCTGGTGGCCGGGCGTCTGGAACTAGCTTCGGGGTGGATTCACTCTGATGCTTCGATCCGGGCGGCGCCGGTTCATGCCTCGACGGCCCGCGGCAAGGAGAAGCGGGCCGTCCTTGAGGCGAAGATTGCTCGTGGCGCGGCCCTGGGGGAAGCGGTCAAGACCCGCGCCCGCTGCAAGGCGCTGGAGGACGAGCTGCAAGGCTTGCGGGGCCAACTTGCGGAGGAGGTTCGCCTTCGCCAAGAGCAGGAGAAGGGGGCGAAGGCGCATGAGGCGGCGCTCGAGGACGCGGAGGCCAAGCTCAAGAAGCACCGCAAGCGTCTAGGTGTGTGGAAGACAGAGCTGGAGGCGACAAAGGCCGAGCTGGAGGCCAAGGCTCAGGTCCTCGCCAAGGATCGCATGGCCTTCGCGGACATGGAGAAGGACGCCCGCGCTTCGCTGAAGATACTTTACGAGAGCGGCTTGGACAGCCCGCTTGTTGGTGACGAGGATGGCCCCGCCAAGCTGCTTCCCTTCCTGGTCAAGGCTCTTGAGGACGTCGTCCTTGGCATCGGCCCCGCGGCCGAGGCCGAGGCGCACGTCCTGTCTTCTACCGCGCTGACACGGGTCTTCGCCCACGTCTACCTCCGCGATCCCAACACCGACCTCGACGTCCTGCTGGAACCGGTGAGCGGCGAGGGTGCTGCTGCCGCTGTCGAAGCCGTGAAGGGGCGCGCGGAGGCGCCGCTGGAGAAGTTCTGGGCCTTCAGCACCAGGCCGAAGCAAGGCGCTACTGACCCTGCTGTTCCAGAAGGCGAAACCAGCACCGACGAGTGACTCCGTCCCATTCCTGCTCTTCTTTAGGTTCCTGCACATGCATCACGCCTCAGGGAGGCATTTAAACTTGCGTTTGGCATTGAAATTGACAGTATGGACTGTAATATTTGCTTTTAAGTTCCTTGAATTTTATGTTTTTCTTCCCTACTTGCTTGTGTTCTACGCCGGCAGGGCCCCGCCCCGCGCATGCCTCACCCAGCATTGGCCCCGACCGGAAACCAGGACGGGACCAAAGGAGTGAGGGGCCACATGACAAGTTAGGCTCCTGAGTCGCGATGCTCAGGAGTCCCCTTTGGCGCTCAAACAACAAGTAGGGAAGCATGATGTAGGCGTGTCTTCCGTTCTACGTCTGCAGAGCCCGACTCCGTGCGTACCTCACCCAGCATAGCCTGTCGGAACTAAGGAGTGAGGGGCTACCGAGCCAGTTAGGCCCCTGAGTCGCGATGCTCAGTGGTCCCCCTTGACGCGCGAACAGCGGGTGACGAGTTGAGATGTAAGCATGGCTACCGTTCTACGTCTGCAGAGCCCGGCCCCGCGCGTACCTCACCCAGCATAGCCTTTCGGAACTAAGGAGTGAGGGGCTATGGGACCAGTTAGGCCCCTGGGTCGCGATGCCCAGGGGTCCCCCTTGACGACCAAACGGCCTTCATACCTTGGCTCCGCTCGGGGAGAGACGCGCAGCGAACCAGGCCAGAGGGGCCTGGCTGGGCGGCGTACGCCTGGGCGTGACCCAGCCGTAGCCACCGTGCCCAGCCCCCTCGCGCGGCGCTCCCAAGGGGAGGCATTGCGATGAGGCCAGCCACTGAGCTCTGGGCTCCCTCAGGTTAACGCGGCCCGGAGGCCACCCTCAGTTGTTTATCACCAGCGCGGAGCATAGCGCTTCCGTATGTGTATGGCCATAGCCGCTCCTCGGCAGTGTCATCAGCCAGCGCGGAGCATGGTGCTTCCACTGGTATGTGGGAGGGGGCTCCCCTCCTGGAGGAGCCCCCGGGGCGTATACAGCCCCGCCCTGACACGTGACCAGCACGGTAGAGCTGGGTGAGGTGTATCTGGGCACCCATGAGCCAGCGCGGGACTCACGAGGCCCTACCTCTGGGCGGGTTGCGCCCGCCACTGGGCCGTATCTTGAGATGTGTCCCTGCAAAATTTGGTTAGATGCCGGTACTCTACGTCCTCGGGTCCCGGCCCTCGAGCTTGTCTCAGCCGTCGCTGGTATGCCAGGTCGCGATGCCATGGACAAGGCCAGAGGGTGAGGGCTGGAGAGCCAGTAAGAGCCCTGAGTCGCGATGCTCTGGCACCCCCCCCTTAACGTGCAAGTGGCCAACATGGGAAGAGAAAATGCCGCGGACGGGCACCATGTAGCTAAGCGTGATAGGCAATGCATAGCTGGAAATAAACGCTAGGGGGATACACGCCGCTGGGTCTGGCCCGAACGGCTTGGGGATGATGCAGCCCGAGGGGCACCCCCAACAAGGCAAACTAGCGATGGAAAGGTAAATGCAGATACATGCCGCGTGGACGGACCCACGCAGCCTGGGAGTGGTGCAACCCTGGGAGGGTGCTCCCAGCTGAGAATGGAACTTGAAAGATGTCACCTGAGGATGTCGTCGGTGTAGTGGCGTTGGTGCAGTAGACTTGGCGAGCTGCGGAAGCCGATCCTCACAAGTCCCCAGGCCCCAGGGCCTCGGGAGGCTCCGGAGGCACTAGTGACTCCTCGCGAGCTGTCTGCACCAACGCCAGAGCCGTGGAACGCCTGTCTTCCTGAGCCTCCATGATGCCTCTCATGAGGCGCTGGTACGCCGCAGCCATGCTCGGCAGGCCGTAAGGCATGCGAACATAGCTGTGGGGTGGACCTCCGCAGCGCCCCACTCGTGAGGGCCAGAGGCGCTCTGTTGCGGCGATCTGATTGAGCCCTGGTGCATCGACGCAGACGCACAGCCCACCATCCTCGCCTGGATGTGGGGCCACGGCTGGCAAGCGGCGGCAACCTCTCATGATCCTTGTCTCCTGTAGCTCTTGAATGGCCTCGTCAATGAACTCTTGCTGGTCTGATCTTCCTCGCCTGGCTCCCTCTCGAGGGAAACGTGCTGCGAAGCACGCCTCCACATGGTGCCCAAGCGCCTCCCTCGTGACCCAGGCTAGGTCGGTGGCCCTCCAGGTGAGAGCCCCCGAGCCCTGCCTGAGGAGGGCGTCGAGCGCGCTTTCCTATGCGATGGATGGAGGGCCCTCCTGAGGGGGCACAGGCCCTAAGGGGCCTGCCTCCTGAGGGGCTGAGCCTGACGACGTCTTCTTCTTCTTGGGGGTGGCCTCAGGAAGCCTCCTGCTTCCGCGATCTGGGTCTTCTAGCGACGCGGCCTGAAAGGCTCGCTCCAGGGAACACACTGCATCTCTCTCTTCACAGGGCACCGTGATGACACCGCCGCTTCCTGGCATCTTGAGGACGTTGTAGCCGTGGTGGGTCACGGCCATGAACTTGGCCAGCGCTGGGTACCCGAGGATGGCGTTGTACGGCAGGCGGATGTGGGCCATGTCGAAGTCGATGAGCTCGGTGCGGTAGTTGCTGCGGGCCCCGAAGGTGACAGGGAGGCGGACCTGCCCGATCGGGACTGTGGAACCGTTGGTGATCCCGGAGAAAGGCCTGGTTGGCAGAAGCTGGTCATAGAGCACTTGGAGGTTGTTGAATGTTTCCACGGACGGGACGTTGAGCCCTGCCCCGCCATCGATGAGGGTCTTGGTGACCTGCACGTTGCTGATGACTGGGGAGCAGAGCATCGGGAGGACTCCTGCAGTGGCCGCGCACTTGAGCTGGTCTGCCGAGCTGAACGTGATGGGGCACGCCGACCACCTGAGGGGGTGCGTTGCTTCGAGGTTGGGGAGAACTGCATTCACTTCGCGCGCAAACTGCTTGAAGATACGTTGGGAGGCTGGGGCTTGAGCTCTGCCCAGGATGCAGGCGATCGCGCGCGGCTCCTGGAAGCCCCCAGCCCCCTCATCTTGATGGTGGTCCTCGTTCCTTCTTGGTGGAGGCGGCAGCGGAGGTAGGCCTGCGTTGCCATGAGGGCGATCCTCACGAGGCTGGTCTCTCCAATCCCCCTCGTGAGGTAGGTCCCGCCAGCGGTCCTCGCGAGGCTGGTCGCGCCACCCCTGGCGCGGGCCGCGGTCTTCTTAGCGCCCTGGGTTTCTTCCTCCTCGGCCATAGCCCCGGTCAGCACGGTCAGGGCGACGGCCGATCCTTCCTTCTCGTACGGCGCGGAGCTCTTGACATTCGTTGGTGTTGTGGGTGTGGAGGTCATGGTACACACAGTACCGGCTGCCTCTGGAGGGTTCGGGCAGATCCTTGCCCAGCTTGGTGTCTGGTTCTGCCGCGAGTACGGCAGCCCCCTTGTGCTTCACGTCCTTGGCCTTGGGCTTCTTCTCTTCTGGGTCCGCGGCAGGTAGCTCGAGGAGGGAGAGACGTCCCTCCTCAGCCCTAGCGCACTTGTTCGCCAAGTTGAACAGCTCCAGGGAGGTGCAGAGGTCTTTGTGCATCGCCAGCTCCTCCTACATCTTGACGTCACGCACGCCGTCAGGGAAGGCGGAGATGATGGCCTCCTCTGACACCCTGGGGATCTTGAGGCGCGCGCTGTTGAAGCGCTGGATGTACTTTTGCAGGGTCTCTCCGGGTTGTTGCTTGATGCGGCGCATGTCGCTCACGGCAGGCGGCCGGTCGCGAGTACCTTGGAAGTTGGCGATGAAGCGGGCGCGCATCTGGTCCCAGGAGGAGATCGTGCCTGGAGCCAGATTCAGGAGCCAGGTTTGAGCTCCTTCCTTGAGCGCCATGGGGAACCAGTTCGCCATGACCTTTTCATCCCCGCCGGCAGCCTCGATGCCCAGCTCATAGAGCTGGAGGAATTCTGCGGGATCGGTTGTGCCGTCGTAGTGAGGAGGCAGGTCGGGCTTGAACTTGCCGGGCCACGCAACGCTGCGCAGCTCAGTGGTGTAGGCATGGCAGCCCGCGGTGGCTATGAAAGGCCTCGGTTGGTGGAGAGCTTGGTCTTGAGGGTCCCCACGCGCTGCAGCTATGAGCAGGGCGGGGTCTTGACGCGCCGGAGCTGGAGCAGGGTCGCGGCGTGCCGGAGTAGGGAGCGCCCGGGCAGCCCCCTGCGGGCAAGGGATTTCTTGGCAGCTTCGCTCTTGCTGCGCTAGCGCCTGACGGAGCGGGTTCTGCCCAGGGACCAAGCGCCTTGGAGCCACGGCATCTTCTTGGAGAGGAGGCGGCTGGTGCGCCTCCGGAGCTTCGTTGCCCGCGCGGGGCGGAGTGTGGCGCAGAGGGACGGACGGCGTGGAAGAGCCCCCTGCGGCACGGACAAGCTTGGCGATGCGGTCGAGCCATTCTTCGTAGACGTCATCGACGGGAAGGTAGCGCAGGAGCTCGTTTGCCGCGAGGAGCGCAGCTCGAGCCCCCAAGGGTGCGCGGAGCGTGCGGGATGAAGAACCAGCTGGTGCGAGTGACGGGGTGGCGGTGCGGCCGTCTTGCCGCACGGACGGGTGCTGAGACGATGCCTGTTGCTCGCCCCCCGCCGGGCCGGTGGCGGCATTGATGACGGGCGACGGGGAACGACGAGAACGCCCACCGACGGGGGCCGTCTGGGCGATGCGAGAAGCGATGGAGGCCCGGCGCTCGGCGCGGGCTCGACGAGCGTCTGACATGGATGCGACGGTTGGAGGAGAGCGGAGCGGTAGAAGACGAATTCCGGCGCACCCCTACCTGGCGCGCCAAATGTCGGATTTCGGGTTCCGGCAGACCCTTAAGGTTCGAACACTGGGGTGCGCGTGGAAATCTCACCTTCAACCTCTCCGTCTCGATGGGATCGAAACTACTAAAAGAACTGCACGAAAGACACAAGATTTATACTGGTTCGGGCCACCGATGTGGTGTAATACCCTACCCCAGTGTGTGGTGGATGGATTGCCTCATGGGGCTGGTGTGGATGAACAATACAAGGAAGAACAGCCTCCCGAGGGTCTGTTCTTGGCTGTGGTGATGAACTGCTATGAAGAGTTCAGTCACCCTCTCTCTCTCTCTCAGATCCAGGACCGAACGACCAGGAATCGAACCGAACCGAACCAAAAACCGAACCCCTTGCTATGTGGGTGGCTAGTCCTATTTATAGAGGCCCTGGTCCTCTCCCCAAATATTGAGCGGGAAGGTATCCAATAATGGCGGGCTAATTTGAAGGGGGACAGCAAGTACATCTATCCTGACAAAAGCAGTCTTCGCCAGCCAAAGGCTCTGGTGATGACGCCGCGCTGGGCTCCATGGTGACTTCCATCTCGTAGTCCTCCTGGTCCTGGTCTCGTTGCATCGAAGTGGCAACCTTTGCCTGATGCCTCAGTACTCCGCTGATACGCTTGCCCCTTTGCACCAAAGAGGAAAGAGGGACGCTGCACGCGCTGGCACCCGCCTGGTGCTCCGTGTCGTCATGGCTTGTGTCATAGGTACCTCGCGAGGTACCCCGCCTTGAACTCTCCGCCTCCTCGCGAGCCAGCCTGACGAGGCTGTGCCCGAGGATGCGTCGTGTCGTCCGCCTCGCGAGGCTTGGCCCCTCGCGAGGGTCTTGAGCCTCGTGTTGATGAAGATGGGCCGCGCTGGGCCCCCGCTTGAGCCACGCCGCAGGCCGCAGGCAGGCAAGTCTGGGGACCCCCTTTCCCGGAACGCCGACAACATAGCCTCTCGGAACTATTTCCAAACATAGTTCACGAAGATTTTCTTCTGACTCCATTGGTATTTCTCCCGTCATTAATGTATTGACATGGCTCTTGCGGCTTAATGCGTCAGCTACTACATTAGCCTTTCTGGGATGATAATGTAATCTCATATCATAATCCTTGATGAGCTTCAACCATCTCCTTTGTCTGAGGTTTAACTCCTTCTGTGTGAAAATGTATTTCAAACTCTTATGGTCCTTGTACACCTCACAATGGTTTCCAATGAGGAAATGTCTCCATGTTTTCAATGCATGCACTACGGCTGCTAATTCCAAATCATGCGTAGCATAATTCAACTCATGAGGTTTCAGTTGTCTTGAGGCATATGAAACAACTCTCCCTTCCTGCATAAGCACTGCTCCAAGTCCTCGACGTGAAGCGTCGCAATACACCTCATAGTCTTTGGTCTGATCTGGCAAAATCAACACCGGTGAAGTAACCAATCGTTTCTTCAACTCCTGTAAACTAGTCTCACATTCCTCAGTCCATATGAACTTGGTATCTTTCTTCAACAATTCCCTCATAGGCTTCGCAATCTTCGAGAAATTCTCAATAAATCTCCGGTAGTATCCTGTGAGTCCCAGAAAACTCCGTATTTCTCCAACTATTGTTGGTGCTTCCCACTTGGTCATGGTATCAACTTTAGTGGGATCTACTGCTATTCCTTCTCCGGATATAACGTGTCCGAGGAATCCTACTTCCTTCAACCAAAACTCACATTTGCTGAACTTGGCATACAACTGATGTTCTCTGAGCTTCTCAAGTACCAATCGCAAATGTTCCTTATGCTCTTCTTCATTCTTCGAGTAAACCAGGATATCATCAGTGAACACTATGACGAACTTATCCAAGAACTCCATAAACACTTTGTTCATCATGTTCATAAAATATGCAGGTGCATTAGTCAGACCAAATGACATAACGGTATACTCGTACAGCCCATACCTGGTGGTAAAAGCTGTCTTAGGAATATTCTGTTCTCGAATCTTCAACTGGTGGTATCCTGATCGCAGATCGATCTTGGAAAATACCCTAGCTCCTTGCAATCAATCAAACAGATCATTGATCATTGGTAGTGGGTACTTGTTTTTGATCGTTACTTCATTCAATCCTTGATAATCAACAACCATCCTTAACGATCCATCCTTCTTCTCCACTAGAAGTACTGGCGATCCCCAGGGCGAAGAACTTGGGCGAATATATCCTTTATCCAGTAACCCCTTAATCTATTTCTTAATTTCCACCAAATCCTTTGCAGGCATCATGTATGGTCTCTTTGATATTGGCCCGGTGCCTGGCAATAGCTCAATAAAAAACTCAATATCTCTATCCGGTGGCATGCCTGGCAACTCTTCTGGAAATACTTCAGGGAATTCTCTTACCACTGGTACTTCCTCCTGCACAAATCCTGTAAAGCAATTTACTTGAGTCCTCTTTGGCACATGTCGGGATACATACTTGATCCTTCTCCCTTCTGGGGTGGTAAGTAAGATTGACTTACTAGCACATTCAATATTCCCTTCATACTTTGATAACCAATCCATGCCTAATATCACATCCAATCCTTGGGATTGCAATACTATTAGGTCAGAGGGAAAAACATAGTTACCAATCCTTAATGGTAACCGATCACACCATCGACTGGCCATATATTCTGCTCCAGGCGAGGTTACTAACATGGGTGACCTAAGGGCTTGGGTTGACAGGTTATACTTATCCACAAATCCCCTTGAAATGTATGAATGCGATGCACCAGTATAAAAAAGAACGAGTGCAGTAAATGACTTAACCAAAAACTTACCTATTACTGCATCAGGCTAAGCTTCAACCTCCTCCACGCTAACATGGTTCACCTGCCCCCTGTTGAAAGGGTTCGGCTTCTTCCTAGAGCTTCCATTGCTATTTCCCTTTTGTAATTCAGGAGATTCATTAGCATAATGTCCGGTCTTCGAACACTTAAAGCAAGTGACTTGGCTTAGGTCCTTCTTGGCTGGGGTTGATGGGTTGGTGCGGTTCTAGCCGTTGCTTCCTCCATTACCATTACCATTCCTGGTGCCATTGTGATTGTGCGAGCTACCTCCTCCATGGGTATGCTGAAAATGTCCTCTTGGTCTAGGGGTAAAACGTGGCTTCTGCTGAGTTCCTGAGTTGTACTTTCCTTGTCCATACTTCCTCTTGCGGTTCTCAATTTGCTGGTGCTTGCCTTCAATCATAAGAGCATGGTCTACCAACTCCTGGTAGTTGTTGAAGGTTGCTACCATCAACTGCATGCTCAACTCATCATTCAGTCCTTCCAGAAACTTCTCCTGCTTAGCTGCATCCGTAGCAACGTCATCTGGGGCATAACGTGCTAATTTACTTAAGTCCACCACATACTGGCCAACTATCCGTCCTCCTTGGTGCAAGTTGCGAAACTCACGCTTCTTCATGGCCATAGCTCCTGCTGAAACATGGGCGGTTCGAAAGCCTGCTGAAACTGGTCCCACGTGACAGTGTCGATAGGGAAAGTGGCTACGAAATTCTCCCACCATGATGCCGCGGGTCCTTCAAGCTGATGTGTGGCAAACTTCACCTTCTCCGCATCCGTGCATCCTGCTGTGGTCAACTCTCTAGCTGTCTTGTGGAGCCAATCATCTGCTACTATCGGCTCGGTGCTACTGGAAAACACCGACGGATTCAGCCTAAGAAAACGGGCTAAGTGATCAACAGGTGGTGGTGGTGGGTTGTTGTTGTTGTTCCCCTGATTCTGATTCTGGACTAGCAACTACATAATGTGTTCTGCTACTAGATCAACTGGGTGAGCTCCGGTGGAAAGGTAAATCCGGGGTCACGTCTCGGAGGCATCTGAGGGTTTAGAAAAGATGAGATGTAAGAATAGAGGGGGTCTAAAGCGAAAACACTACCCATATGCACATGAGGCAAAAGCAAACAATTCACTTCATTCAATCAAACAAGGGCATACAATCGATCTAACTTTCGCAAAAAGTGCTCAGACTAATGGATTTACATGGTGGACTACTACTACTGATGAGGTGGTCTACTAGAAATATTCTTCAGTTGCAGACTCCATGATATCTGCTTCGGCTTCATCAACCTAGTCATCATCGCTATTTTCTGGATCCGAGTCGGTGTCGTCGATGATGATGTAGTCTTCCGGGCGAATCTCCTTGGGTTCTTCGTCTTCATCTACTGGTGTGGGGCCTCCCATAAATATCCCGATCTTCATAGTTAGGTTGGCATTCTTGTCCACCAATACTTCAATTTCTTCTTCATAATCTTCACATGTAGCCTTGAGTTCTTCCTCCAGTTCCTTGATTCTTGTCCTTGCCTTCTTCAGGTCTATCATGTCGGAGCACATCTGGTTCTCCTGACGTCGAATGTGCTGGTTTAATTCCAGGATAAAAGCTGCAATGGATCTATCCTTTCTGGTGTTGATCATCTCCCAGTGCGCATCTCAGCGCCCACAAATCTGGTAGATAGTATCCTTGAGATCATTGCGGTAGACTTCTCCAATGCGTCCCATGGCGATGTGAGCTGCCATGCTCTTTCCTAGATTCCAAGTTGGTGCATCAAAAGAAAACTCTATGGGCTCAGTGACTGGCATGAACGTCCTTCCTGGAACTTGAACTTGAATCATCCAGCGCCCTTCTTCAGGTAAAGTGGCGTTGTAGGTTCCGGTGAAGCTTGGTACTCCTATGTTCAGGTACCTAGTGACTTCCTTCAAGTGACGTCCAAAGGGTGTATCTTCATCCGGTTGCGTGAACTTGTTCCTTGAACCACCATCCTAAAAGAGTAGAAAAGATGAGAGGTCAGAAAAGAAGAGAGTGAATAGTGATCTAGGTCTTTAGCTTAGTGGTCGTGTCCTACAGTCAGCGTGTGCTCTGATACCATCTCTGTAGCGACCAGACCTCAAACAGTCTGATCTCTGTGCTCCGGTGTCATCCCTGGATCACTAATGCTGACACCACACACTACTCGGAGGATTTATAACAGAGTAGCAATCACACACTTATTACATCGAGTGTCTCCATAGAGAACTTATTACAATAAATATGGCTTAAGGCCATCTAATAACAATAACAACGGAAGGCTTGGAAGATAAGTGAGTCCATCAACTCCAACGGCATCACCGAATATAGAACCACGACCTAAAAACTCCTTAATCGTCGTCTGAAAAGTCTGCAACATTAACGTTGCAGCCCAAAACGGGTCAGCACATGGAATATGCTGGCAAGGTAACACATAGAGAGTAATGGAATGAAATAGCTATACTATATGCATATTTTGCTGGTGGAAGGCTCTATGGTTACAGTTTTTGCGTAAAGCCAATTTTTCCCTACTTCAAAGGAATAAAATTATTTAACTATCATGGTAGTTGTTAAACATTGAGAATGGTTGACAGCATCCTCAATCCCAATTAAACATCATCATTATTAAAAACCCAACAAAATTAATTTATAGAGTAACATGTTGAGATTCACATGATAATCCAAGTACTAGATACTCAAGATGTCCATAACCGGGGACACAACTAACCATGATAAGTTTATTTCACTCTATAGAGGTTTGCGCACTTTTCCCCACAAGACTCGATCGCCTCCGTTTGGTTTCTCGCACTACAAGGTGTTTGAGAAACGGATGACCGAGACATAGTCTTTCAGAAGCGCTAGCACCTTACGATCGGGTAGACCGTACCACCTACATCCCCTACATCTGCTAGTCTACCACTTTAAGAGTTCGCACGACTTAGTCAACTATGCTAGAGCCCATAATAGCTTGTGGCTGCACACGGAAGTTTCTAGTATGAATAATCTCATGATCCCTTTCAGCCTGGGTGGCGGTCCAAAACAAAACAGGCAAGTCCTGGATTACCCAGGTGCCTCAATCCACCCAGATGTGTATTTAAGTTGCCACCATAGATGAACCATTAATTAAGAAACTCACATCTGTCATGGATATCACTCACCCAATCCACGTCTACTAGCATAGCATGGCATAATAAGCAAACGTAGAAGTAACTCCCAAAGGTTTGAAAATAAACAGGTAATAGGTAATACCTCAACTACTTCCCACCCCACAATTTAATTAGATCCTAACCATGCAATGTTGGAGGATTTGATCTAATGCATTAAAACTGGGTAGTAGAGAAGGTATGATCATAGTGTTACTTGCCTTGCTGATGATCCGGGAAACCTAGCGATTCGAAGTAACAAGCGGCGCACTCCGGATACTCTATCGCAAACAAACAAGCACACAATAACTACTCATCTAATGCACAGGTAAAACTCGAATAAGAGATCTAACCAGATGGTTCATCTTAAGAACTCCGGTTCGCAAAAAGAATCAAATCGAACGAAGCAACGAAAGTCAAACGGCGAAAGAAAACAACTTCGTTCTACTAATCTGGATCTAAGGAAATTTTTACAGTAGCAAAAACTTGTTTAAGTTGGTTAAACGAATAGAGGGTTTCGAGACGAAACTCCAGGCGCTTGAATCGCCTGATTCCGATAAACGAGCGAAAAGTTATACTAAAACGAAAATCGGATCCGGAATCGCGATCAGAAAAATCGCGGATTCAATCCGAGAAAAAGAAAAACGACGAATGTTCGCTAGAACAAATGAACGGACGAACGTTTGCTGGAACGAACGAACGGACGAACGCTCACTAATTAAATAAATCGAAAAAAACGATCTATCTAAAAAAACCGACGAAAAACCGAACGGTTTTTCGAAATAAAAAATGAAAAAACCGGCGCGGACTTCGAGGCGACCTCGGCGGCGATTCGGCGAGGCGGCGGCGCGGCGGCTTCGGCGACAGAAGGTGGCGGCGCGGCGGCGGCAGGGCAGCGGCGGGGCGCTCGGGGCGGCTAGGGTTCGGGGGCGCGGGCTGAGGCTTCGGCTGGGCCTCCGCCCGGCTTATAAACGCGACCGGGCCAGGAGTCCGGGTCGGACACGGCCCGTTAAGTGGGTTCGTTTTTTTCTAAATAATTATGCGCAGAAAAAAAAATAAAAAGAAATACTAAACAAACTCCAAAATTTCCGAAATAATTTTCGTGGGCTTCTAAAATCAAGCCGCACAAGGTGAACATTTATTTGGGACCTAAATGCAATTTTGAAAAACGCACATTTTTCCTAAACTCAAATAAAATAACGAAAAACTCCGAAATAAAATCTTATTTCATTTTATTATTAAATCCTCAATATTTCTTTATTTTGGGAAAGTCATTTTATTCCCTCTCTCATATTTTTATAATAGAAATAATTGACGATAAAATAAAAAAATCAAATGATCCTATTCTCAAAATTTCAGAAAACTCAAATATGAAAATAACGAATTTCCCAACTCTCTCCGTGGGTCCTTGAGTTGCGTAGAAATATCTAGGATCAAAGCCAAAGGCAAATAAAATATGATATGCAATGATGATCTAATGTATAACATTCCAAATTGAAAATTTGGGATGTTACACATGTGCTCCCTAATTGACATGCCAAATCTTACATTGAAGGCGAAGCTTGTTTGTTATTGAACCAAGTGATGAAGGGGAAGAACAAGGGGAAGAAAAACTAAAATCAACTCCCGTTACTCATGAAAAAGTGGTATTGTCCTTGAGAAGTGCTTCATCTGTGTTGTTTTAAATATTTCCTTTCCTTTTTTCGAGCAAACAGTGATGCTAGCATTTAGTAGTCCTCTTGTCTTTGCACAACATGATCATCTTCCTCTGAAGAAGAATATGGAGTATGTGAAGTGACTACTTCTGATTATGCTAGGATGAAGAAGCCCTGTCTATCTTATCATCAGAAGGAGCAGTTGAAGGATGGTTACATTACTCCCCGCAAGACCAAGCTAACTTCAGCTCAGAAGGACTGACAAAATCTCCATTTTTTTGCTGTGATGCGCGAGTGAAATGTTGTTCTAGGATTCTTTCTGGTGAGTTCCATTTTTCTAAAAGTGTGCTCTACATGGACCATGTATGTGCCTGTTAAAACTGTCAATTCATAGTACAGTTTGCTCTATACTAATCACTTTTTTGTATTTGTGCAAACAGGGGTGCTCAGCTTGATTTCAATGGGAACTTCACAAAATGTTCATGAATACATCGACTCATTCATTTCCACCACAAGAAAGGAGGTGCCGATAAGTTGAAGACGTTGCAGCATATAAGGGCGAAATCATACAAGCTACGCGCGAATTTGGTTGATTTTGGTGGATCTGCACAAAAAGGACAGCTGGTTTATTTAGCACGAGGTGCCATGTCAATGTGCGAACTGATGGCAAACCCTGCCCATTCCACAATCGTAGGCATTTGATATTTTGGAATGGGACAACCTTGTCAAATTTTGCTCATTGATTTTAGCAAGACATGCGTTTGATATTTTCGAATGGGACGCCCTTGCTGTCAGCAGCGTCGACCAATTTTTTCTTTATTCTTTAGTTGTGAAGTAAATATTGCCTCTGACATGTGAGTCGCTGAGATGCATAATCATCGATTGTTTTGAATGTTCTCTATGAATTGCCAGGCCTGTGTGTTTGATTGCAATGTACAGAAACTCTAAAAACCGGCTCAAACTCTTTGTACTCCTTCTGTTCCTTTTTACTTCACACATTGTGAAAGTGCATACTTTTTTTGTATACGATTGGTCAAAGTAGAGATACTTTGACTATAGACAAAACTTGTATGCAGACTAGAAAGGACCGGAGGGAGTACATGTGAAACTGCTGCAAATGAGGTGATCACCCTGGGAATAATGCTAGTACATATTGCTTTGCATGTTCATCCAATGCCAGTGATACAGGAATTCGAACTAATCAGAATAAATTCATTCATACACGGTCGGATTTCATATAAACATGCCAGATTTCATTACATTTCATACATTCTTCAACTAAAAAGGGGTGCGCTGGAGGTATGATTAATTAACCGAAGCTACCCACCTGTGTCCCGCTGAACCGAACAGAAGCTTCAGTGACTTAACTGTAGGTGCAGTTTCATAACTGACATGTGGCCTGTTGGGCCCACGTGTCAGTCAGCAAACTGTACCAGCAGTTAAGTAGAAGCAGCGTTATTCTCCAGCAGAACTCCCCGACTCCATGTCTCCGCCAAGAAGCTAACCGGCCGTCAATGGTCAACCCGCCTAGCTTGGCTCCAACAGGAGGGTAGCAGCGGTGGCCTTACTTGGACCCGAGTGGCGGCGACCTACCGTGTTCTACTCTTCCTCGTTTTCTGTGTGGCGTAGCCTCGCTGGCAGTGGGGCGGGGCCTCGGCGGAGCCGGCGATGTCCTCTGTCTCGTTGCCGGCGGGCGGCGCCTCAGCGGAGCGGTGGAAATCCTCCCCCGCGTTGCCGGCAGGGTGGGGCCTCGGCTGAGCCGGTGATGTCGTCTGCCTCATTGTTGGCGGGGCGGGGCCTCGGTGAGCCGACGGTGTCCTCTGCCTCGTTGTTGGCGCCGCGGGGCCTCGGCAGAGGAGGGCCTCGTCGACGCCAGCGGAGCGGGGACTCGTCGGAGCAGGCATTGTCCTCTGCCTCGTCCTCGGTCTCGCCAAATAGCGCCTCGCCTACTTCATCGCCCTCTTTGCTAGCCTCTTTGTAGGCGGTCGCAGCCTCCGCCGCCCGCATGTGCTCCCGCCAGTGCTCGAGGTGGCCCTTGCAGGCGGAGCGGTACGAGTCGAGCAGCGCCTCCTGCTCCGCCCGCTCCGCGGCGATCTGCTCCTCCGCCTGCAGATGCTCCTAGAGGAGATGGTGGTTGTAGGTGGCGTCGGCCTGCACCTCCCGGAACTGCTCCTGACGCATCTGCGTCACACTATCCATATATTGGGCACGGGCCTCGCCGATGGTCATGGTGTAATGCACCAGCAAGGATGGCACGGGGGAGGGGGTTGGCGCCGGATCATCGACTACCATGTTCTCCATTGGGACGTCGTCGTCCTCCGGCTGCCTGAAGGCCAGCCGGTCGGAAGCAATGGCTGCCATCTCCTTGTGGTCTGTCGTCCGCCCGTCCCGAAGAGCACTGGAGCACGAGGAAGCCATGGTGGGCAGTAGTGGTGTGGACAGGAGAAAGGGAACGGATGCGGATGACTACGGCTATGGCCGGCGCAGCAGTTTATATAGCAATGGTGCGCGGACGGAGGGACAGACATGTCGCGCCAGAGTAGCCGCCTCGGCAACCGCGTATCATTAATGTGGCCAGCAGATGGATGGACGGATGACACTTGTGTCATTTGAAGGCGGAGCAATCGCCTGCACCGGGAAGCGGGGCGGGCGGCGCTGACTGTTTCGGGCGAAAAGCGCGCGCGGGCGAGGAGATGACTTTACTTTGAGAGGATGACAATGGGGACCCACCTGGTCCATAGCCTCACGTACGCAAGTGCCTCCTTATTTTATATATATATATATATATATATATATGTATAAAACTATACTCCCTCCGTCTAGGTGAACAAGTCTTATTAGAAGGTGGATGACGACCTAGGTGTAAGCAGATTGGTGGAAAAGAAGAATATTTCTCTCTTATAAACACAACATTTAATCACAGCAGTTAAGAGGAAGCCTTATTAGCTACCCATGTAGGCCATCGTAATTAATAGCATGCAAAGCGCTTTTATTTCTAACCTAATAACCGCATGGACGTGCTGCATGCATTGGTCCTTGCCCGAGCAAAAAAAAGGGAGGAAAGGGGTTTCCACGGGAGACAATGAGGCAGAGGTGGAAGCGCTCGCTGGAGTTACTTATTTTTCTTCCCCCTGGTTTCCTGACATCACAGTCCCACACCATTGTCAACCTATGTAGTACTAATCAATAAACGAGAGAATTGCACAAGAAGTGGTCGACAGCTGGGACCAAGCAGCTCGAGCAGTATTTGTGTTTTTGAGGTGTGAGCACTTCATTGTTTTTTGATGTTTAGCCCAGATGTTAATATTTATCCTCTGAACAACAACGAAAACATCGCTGCAGGTATTAACTGGGCAGGCTGTGGCCCGTCTAGCCAAGGCCAGATATCCAGCCCAGATATTAATTTTTTTCAAGCTGAAAATGGCTAGCCCAGCTATACTTTTTTTAGGAATACCCAGGCAAGGTCAAGTTGTTATTCTACGCCCCGCTGGGCTGCAAATCTTTCCTAGGAGGGATGCATTAGGCTTAACAAGAAAATGGGCTTTAAGAATAATAAATGGGATGTAATTATAAAAACTGGGCAGAACTATAAAAAAATGCACCAAACAACTGATTACTTTATAAAATGTTATTTTTGGATATTGAAAATTTTAATTTCATTAATTGTTGCGAGCGCAATGTTTCGTTGGATTTTTACGTAATATAAATTTATATTGAAATCGTATTTAATCTGACTAGAAATTTCGGGATAAAAATATTTCGGATCCCATCAAAATGTGGGAAATTTTATTGAATTCTGTTTTGAACGGTTGGTTGAAATGGGTTGTACTTTTAACAAACTGTAAATGGGTTGTAGTAAATTCCATTAGAATTCAAAAATGGGCTACACATTCTTACAAATCTCAAATGGGCTATAAGTTCTCTGCCACACACTTCTGGCCTTACTAAGTTGACGCATCCCCTAAAAAAACAGAATTGACGCGTATGCAAGGATTTGTCAACTTATAGTCAACACACGGTTCTAGCAGCAGTGGTCGTTGGATGTCCATCCAACGGAAGCCGTGCTTCTTCTTCAATTTCAGATATTCTAGTTTCACCCGCCCAAAAAATGATTCCTCCCCCTGACATCTGGGGCGCACCGTTTCGGAAGCTGACCTGTGGGCCTACTAAGTTGACATACCAAGGGCTTTGTCAACTTAGTCAATATAAATGATTCTAGCTGCAGTGACCGTACGATATCCATCCAACGGCCGTAGTGCTTCTTCAACCTCTGGTCTTCTTGCTCCAGCCGCCCAAAGGAGCGCAGGTCGTGCCGCATGCTCCTGCCTCCCATGGCCGGCTATGCTGCCGCAGAGGCCTCACCACCCCCTACTATTCCCACCGCTGGCCAGGCCCTGCGGCGACGACAGCATCACACCGTAGCCGAACCAGTGATCCCTCATAGTCCTCTCCGCGCGGGCTTCCACTGCCGCGTCGTCCCCTTCCTAGGCCTCGCCGTCGTCCACCGCCGTGGTGCTCTCCGCGCGGCGTGGTCAACGTGCTCAAGGAACGACTTTCATCGGAAGAGTACTATACGTGCAGAGGCTGACAGCTGGGTCCACGGCCACATCACAGTTTTTTTGTGATTTGCCACGTAAGTCGCTTTGCCAGGCATGCTGGGCTGCAAATCTTTCAAGACGAGGAGATCTTTCATTCGGTTGGCCGAGAAAATGGCCCATCAGTAGTGAGAAATGGGCTGTACATTTTTAAAACACATCAAATCGGCAATTAGTTTCAAATATCTTTTTTTTATTTCAAGATTTTAAATTACATTAATTTTTATGCGTGGAGACTTTGTTGGATTTTATATTGATATAGATTTATTTTTAAAATTAGTTTGAATGTGAGTCGAAATTTCGGGATTAAAAATAGTTCGGACCGCACCGAAATATGCAAAATTTCGTATAATTTTTTAACCGTTGCCACAATATGGGCTATAATGCTAACAAAAAGAATATGGGCTCCAAAAAAACTTAAGAATTAGCAAATGGGCTGTAAATAACGATTACTCCACCTAACAGCTGGGTCCACGACCGCAGCAAGTAAGTGCCTCCTTATTACACGGAAAATAATGATTACTCCACCTGACAGCTGGGACCCACCGGACGGGCCACTGTATTTTGCGAAAAAACATTTCCCCCTGTCTGCTGGGACCCACCAGCTACATCTTCGCACGCAAGGAAGTGCGTCCGGGCAAACAAACGATTCGCCCCCTAACTGCTGGGACCCACCAGCTACATCTTCGCAGGCAAGGAAGTGCCTGACAGTCGGGACCCACCTGGTCAAAGCGTGCGTAGCGTTGTCATTCTGGCCGCGAACGTGTACGTACATACTGGTCGATGTAGAGGTGCGCAAGTGTCGTAGTAGAGGCGCGCACATGTCGTAGTAGAGGCGCGCACGTAGCATGTACACGTACGCACAGCGGTCAGGGTGCAAGAAAGAAAATACGGCCACGTATGTGTACATACGGGCGGGGTCTCAAACGCCTACTCGCGCATACGTACGGCGAGGGCTCGTGTACATGGCTGGGTTGGAACAGAGAAACAGCGTCGTCGTCATGTTCATGAGGAGGCAACGAAATGCATCGTGTTCATGGGGAGGCAATGGAATGTGTCGTGTTCATCGAGAGGGCTTGGACGGAACAGGCGATGGAAACGAGGCCTGGCGTACCGCAGAACGAAGGAAACGGCCTTGTGTTCGACCAGCCACATTCGAAACAGGATCTTGTTGATCGGGAGGGGTCTGGCGTACCGCAAAACAGAGGAAACGGACCTCCTACGGTCGAAACGAGGGTCCTATTGATCGGGAGGGGTGTGGCGTACCGCAAAACGGACGAAACGGACTTGTGTTGGAGCGCTACGGTCCAAACGGGGTCCTGTTCCTCGGGAGGGGTGTGGCGTACCGCAAAACGGGACTCCACGGGATACTGTTCATCTCCACCGTCGACCCCCTCCAGCCTCCATGAGCTACTGTTCATCCACCATCGACCTCCTCCAGCCTCCACCTGTGATTGTTCATCCACGGGCTCCTGTTCATCCAGCCTCCATCGTGCGCTACTCCACCGGCTACTGTTCAACCAGCCCTCTCCACGGACTCCTGTTCAACCACCCCTCCATGGGCTACTGTTCATCCTACCCTCCACCGTATACTGTTCATCCTGCCCCCACGGGGTGGTCCTGTTCATCTAGCCCTCCACGGGGTCCTGTTCATCCAGCCCCAACCGGCTCGATCGATCGGGGTCCTGTTCATCCAGAGGCAACACCACGGTGTCCTGTTCATCCACCCCCACCGGGAACTGTTCATCCAACCCCCCACCCCCCCCCCCCCCCCGCAACGCTCACTATTCATCCAAAGGAAGCATCAATCGGCTTCAGTTAGCAGCAGTAGCGAAGGAATCGCTTGATCAGGTTCAGTTAACAGCCATCGATCGATCGCTCGGGTTCAGTAACGCGTAGCCTACAGTGCAATCGCTCGGGTTCAGTTAGAGCCAGCGCCTCGCGCACACGCGCGTACGTGTATGAGAGAAACGCGCATTGCTTGGCCCCTGACCTCCCACCATAACCGGGAACTCCCCGAAATTTTCCTCGCCCTTGCTTCTGCCACGGTTTTTTCCGTCATGGATGGCCCAAAGAATGTCATGCAGTTGCGTCTCCGGCCCGCCTAGGACGAAAAGCCCATTTTCTGTCATGATTTTTGTCATACAAGTAGGACCCCATCATATCTATGATGATACCGGGTTTTGTCACAATTATCGTCATAGAAGTGTCATATGTATGACAGAAAAAAAATTGTTCGGCCCAAAATGTCACGGATGTGTCTTTTTTTGTAGTGCAGCCCGGCTCGTGGGATGTGTAGGGGTCGTCCTCTGGCGTGTACTCCTGACCCACCTTGTGGGGCACATAGGCTTCCTGAGCTGCCTCTCCGGAACCTCTTCCGAGGCGCCCTGTGCCCCATGCTGCCGAGCCCGATCCGCCTCCCTGGTGGCTGTAGGGTGGCGCTTGATTGGGACCGTGAGGAGCAGCACCCGTACCGACACCACTCGTGGGAGGCAAGGGCGCGGCCGGATGTCCGGCACCGCTGGTCTTGCTGGCACTGGCAAGACCTCCTGGTGCTCTTGGGAGCATGGGGGAACGACAAGGGCCGTCATGTGACCTGGCCACAACTTGAGACGTAAGTAGGGAGCAGAAAGGCGCCGTACCCCTGGCAGCAGCATCCAACAGCTTGGCGACACGTTCCACCAACATGTTGAGGCCACTCTCCATCAGCCAACACCGCAGTAGCTCCCGCGCCACCACGAGTGCGGCTCGCATGTTCGCTTGTTCCCATCGTGTGTGTGGCGCCCTCGCTGCTGCATAGCTTGCGGATCTTGCGGCGGCCCACGCATGCTGCGGTGTGAGGGTGGAAGGCGTCGGTCCGTGCCGCCCGTGTCCCGCGGTGTTCGGTGGTGTGCGAGCCGCCTGGAGCGTGGAGTTGAGGTCTCCTTGGGAGGACGGTGCCGCCTTGACGGGCGGAGCAGCCCACTGGTCGGCGTTGGTCCTCGGGTCGCCGGACATCGAGACCGCGGAGTGTTGGCAGATCAGCTGATGGAAAAGAGGCTTCAGCGCGCCCCTAGGGTGCCCATGAAGATCTCTCTCCCCCTAGCTCACACTCTCGCAACGATCTCAAAGCCTAGCTCGCCGAACCCGAGGAACAAGTGACACAAGAGTTTATACTGGTTCGGGCCACCGTTGCGGTGTAATATCCATTAAGGAATGCAATTTCGACATCCATTTGCCAAAATTCATAATCATAAAATGTGGCAATTGCTAACATGATTCGGACAGACTTAGGCATAGCTACGGGTGAGAAGGTCTCATCATAGTCAACTCCTTGAACTTGTTGAAAACCTTTCGCAACAAGTCGAGCTTTGTAGACAGTAACATTACCATCAGCGTCAGTCTTCTTCTTGAAGATCCATTTATTTTCAGTGGCTTGACGATCATCGGGCAAGTCAACCAAAGTCCATACTTTGTTCTCATACATGGACCCCATCTCAGATTTCATGGCCTCAAGCCATTTCGCGGAATCTGGGCTCATCATCACTTCATCATAGTTCGTTGGTTTGTCATGGTCAAGTAACATGACCTCCAGAACAGGATTACCGTACCACTCTGGTGCGGATCTTACTCTAGTTGACCTACGAGGTTCAGTAGTAACTTGATCTGAAATTTCATGATCATCATCATTAGCTTCCTCACTGATTGGTGTAGGAATCACTAGAACTGATTTCTGTGATGAACTACTTTCCAATTCGAGAGAAGATACAATTAACTCATCAAGTTCTACTTTCCTCCCACTCACTTCTTTTGAGAGAAACTCATTCTCTAGAAAGGATCCATTCTTGGCAACGAAAATCTTGCCTTCAGATCTGTGATAGAAGGTGTACCGAACAGTCTCCTTTGGGTATCCTATGAAGACACATTTCTCCAATTTGGGTTCGAGCTTATTAGGTTGAAGCTTTTTCACATAAGCATCGCACCCCAAACTTTAAGAAACGACAACTTGGGTTTCTTGCCAAACCATAGTTCATATGGTGTTGTCTCAACGGATTTAGATGGTGCCCTATTTAACGTGAATGCAGCCGTCTCTAAAGCATAACCCCAAAACGATAGAGGTAAATCAGTAAGAGACATCATAGATCGCACTATATCTAATAAAGTATGGGTACGACGTTCGGACACACCATTACGCTGTGGTGTTCCAGGTGGCATGAGTTGCAAAACTATTCCACATTGTTTGAAATGAAGACCAAAATCGTAACACAAATATTCACCTGCATGATCAGATCGTAGAAACTTTATTTTCTTGTTACGATGATTTTCCACTTCACTCTGAAATTCGTTGAACTGTTCAAATGTTTCAGACTTATGTTTCATCAAGTAGATATACCCATATCTGCTCCAATCATCTATGAAGATCAGAAAGTAACGA
This sequence comes from Triticum monococcum, assembly GCA_034509565.1. Lineage (NCBI taxonomy): Eukaryota > Viridiplantae > Streptophyta > Magnoliopsida > Poales > Poaceae > Triticum > Triticum monococcum. Next base: position 84,623,820 of record CM067845.1, on the reverse strand, counting down.
TACTAATACGTCTCCAACGTATCTATAATTTTTGATTGCTCCATGGTATATTATCTACTGTTTTGGACTATATTGGGTTTTATTTTCCACTTTTCTATTATTTTTGGGACTAACCTATTAACCGGAGGCCCAGCCCAGAATTGCTGTTTTTTCCTATTTCAGTGTTTCGAAGAAACAGAATATCAAACGGAGTCCAAATGGAATAAAATCTTCGGAAATGTGATTTTCTCATCAGATAAGATCCAGGAGACTTGGACCCCCCGTCAAGTAGCCACGAGGTGGTCACGAGGGTGGGGGGCGCCCCCCCTAGGGCGCGCCCCTGCCTCGTGGGCCCCTCGGAGCTCCACCGACGTACTTCTTCCTCCTATATATATCCACGTACCCCCAAACGATCGGGGACGGAGCCAAAAACCTAATTCCATTGCCACAACTTTCTGTATCCACGAGATCCCATCTTGGGGCCTGTTCCGGAGCTCCGGTGGAGGGGGCATCGATCACGGAGGGCTTCTACATCATCATCCAAGCCTCTCCGATGAAGTGTGAGTAGTTTACTTCAGACCTACGGGTCCATAGCTAGTAGCTAGATGGCTTCTTCTCTCTTTTTGGATCTCAATACAGTGTTCTCCCCCTCTCTTGTGGAGATCTATTCGATGTAATCTTCTTTTGCGGTGTGTTTGTTGAGACCGATGAATTGTGGGTCTATGATCCAGTTTATCTATGACTAATATTTGAATCTTCTCTGAATTCTTTTATGTATGATTGGTTATCTTTGCAAGTCTCTTCGAATTATCAGTTTCGTTTGGCCTACTAGATTGGTTGTTCTTGCCATGGGAGAAGTGCTTAGCTTTGGGTTCGATCTTGCAGTGTCCTTTCCCAGTGACAGAAGGGGCAGCAAGGCACGTATTGTATCGTTGCCATGACAAGATGGGTTTTTATCATATTGCATGAAACTATCCCTCTACATCATGTCGTCTTGCTTAAGGCGTTACTCTGTTTTTAACTTAATACTCGAGATGCATGCTGGATAGCGTTTGATGAGTGGAGTAATAGTAGTAGATGCAAAATCGTTTCGGTCTACATGTCTCGGACGTGATGCCTATATACATGATCATACCTAGATATTCTCATAACTATGCTCAATTCTGTCAATTGCTCAACAGTAATTTGTTCACCCACGGTAGAATACTTATGCTCTTGAGAGAAGCCACTAGTGAAACCTATGTCCCCCTGGGTCTCTTTCTTATCATATCAATCTCCATCACTTTATTATTGCTTTTCTTTTACTTTTTACTTTGCATCTTTATACCAAAAATATTATTTATCATCTCTATCAGATCTCACTTCCGTAAGTTACCGTGAAGGGATTGACAACCCCTAAGCGCGTTGGTTGCATTGAGCTATTGTTTTGTGTAGGTACAAGGGACTTGAAGCGTAGCCTCCTACTGGATTGATACCTTGGTTCTCAAAAACTGAGGGAAATACTTATGCTACTTTGATGCATCATCCTCTCCTCTTCAGGGAAATCCAACGAAGTGCTCAAGAGGGAGCAAGAAGAGTTTATGGCGCAGTTGCTGGGGAGTCTGCGCAAAAGTCAACATACCAAGTACCCATCACAATCCCTATCTCCCGCATTACATTATTTGTCATTTGCCTTTCGTTTTCCTCTCCCCCACTTCGCCCTTGACGTTTTATTCGCCCTCTCTCTCTCTCTTGCTATCCTTCCTCCCGCTCTATTTGCCTCTTTTTGCCCATTTGCCTTTTGTTTGCTTGTGTGTTAGTTTGTTTGTTTGTCGCAATGGCTCAAGGTAATACCAAATTGTGTGATTTCACCAATACCAACAATAATGATTTCCTTGGCACTCCGAGTGCTCCTCTTACTGATGCCGGATTTGGTGAAATTAATGTTGCTTTGCTGAATCTTGTTATGAAAGATCCGTTTTCCAGCCTTCCTAGTGAAGATGCTGCTACCCATCTCAATAGCTTCATTGATTTGTGTGACATGAAAAAGAAGAAAGATGTCGATAATGGTATTGTTAAATTGAAGCTATTTCCTTTTTCGCTTGGAGATCGTGCTAAAGCTTGGTTTTCATCTTTGCCTAAAAATAGTATTGATTCATGGAACAAGTGCAAAGATGCTTTTATCTGTAAGTATTTTCCTCCCGCTAAGATCATCTCTCTTAGAAACGATATTATGAATTTTAAGCAACTTGATCATGAACATGTTGCACAAGCTTGGGAGAGAATGAAATTAATGATACGTAATTGCTTACTCATGGTTTGAATTGTGGATGATTATACAAAAATTTTATGCCAGATTGAATTTCGCTTCTAGAAATCTTTTAGATTCAGCCGCAGGAGGCACTTTTATGGAAATCACTTTAGGAGATGCTACTAAACTCCTAGATAATATTATGGTTAATTATTCTCAATGGCACACTGAAAAATCTACTAATAAAAAAGTGCATGCGATAGAAGAAATTAATGTTTCGAGTGCAAAAATGGATGAACTTATGAAATTACTTGCTACTAAGAGTGTCTCTTCTGATCCTAAGGGTATGCCATTGTCTACGTTGATTGAGAATAATAATGAATCTATGGATGTGAAGTTTGTTGGTAGGAATAATTTTGGTAACAAAGCGTATAGAGGGAATTTTAATCCTATGCCTTATCCTAGTAATCCTTCTAATAATTATGGAAATTCCTACAACAATTCTTATGGAAATTATAATAAGATGCCCTCTGATTTCGAATCTAATATTAAAGAATTTATAACTTCGCAAAAGAATTTTAGTGCTATGATTGAAGAGAAATTGCTTAAGATTGATGATTTGGCTAGGAACATTGATAGAATTTCTCTTGAGATTGATTCTTTAAAGCTTAGATCTATTCCTCCTAAGCATGATATGAATGATTCTCTCAAAGCCATGAGAATTTCCATTGATGAGTGCAAGGAAAGAACCGCTAGGACGCGTGCTATGAAAGATGCATTTATTAAAGCGTGTTCCTCCAATTCCTATGAAAATCAAGATGAAGATCTAAAAGTTATTGATGTGTGTCCTATTAAATATTTGTTTTGCAATATAAATCTTGATGAAACTGAATATGATCCACCTTTACCTAGAAGGCATTCTAAAAATTCGGAGTATTTAGATCTTGATGATGAAATTGATAAAAGTGGGATTAAAAGAAATAAAACTCTAGATGTTGCTAAACCCACTATATTGGATTTCAAGGAATTTAATTACGAAAATTGCTCTTTGATTGATTGTATTTCCTTGTTGCAATCCGTGCTAAATTCTCCTCATGCTTATAGTCAAAATAAAGCCTTTACCGAACATATCGTTGATGCCTTGATGCAATCTTATGAAGAAAAACTTGACTTGAAAGTTTCTATCCCTAGAAACCTTTATGATGAGTGGGAACCTACTATTAAAATTAAAAATAAAAATTATGAGTTCTATGCTTTGTGTGATTTGGGTGCTAGTGTCTCTACTATTCCCAAAACTTTGTGTGATTTGCTAGATTTCCGTGATTTTGATGATTGTTCTCTACACTTGCATCTTGCGGATTCCACTATTAAGAAACCTACGGGAAGAAAAAATGATGTTCTTATTGTTTCAAATAGGAATTATGTGCCCGTAGATTTTATCGTTCTTGATATAGATTGCAATCCTTCTTGCCCTATTATTCTCGGTAGACCTTTCCTTAGAACCGTTCACTAGTAGAAAAAGGGGCTATGGTCCAGGCCGCCTCAGCCCATTAGTCCCGGTTCAGTCTTGAACCGGGACCAATGTGGGCATTGGTCCCGGTTCGTGAGCCCAGGGGGCCGGCCGGGCCACGTGGGCCATTGGTCCCGGTTCGTATGGACCTTTTGGTCCCGGTTGGTGGGATGAACCGGGACCAAAGGGCCTCCTTCCTGGCCCACCACTATTTGTCCCGGTTGGTGGCTTGAACCGGGACCAAAGGCTCCCCTTTAGTCCCGGTTCATGCCACGAACCGGGACCAATTAATTGCCTATATATACCCCCTCGCGCAAGAGCAGAGCACAGTGCTCTGTTTTTTCTGGCCGAGGGGGAGAGGCCTTTGTGGTGCTCTAGCTCACCTCCTATGCACATGAGGTGTTCGATGGAATGCCCGAGCCACACTACTTAAGCTTTCTCCTCTCGAAGCTCGACCTCCAAGCTCCATTTTCCTCGAGATTTGTCTAGATTTAGCGGTCCGTCACGCCCCATCCCCGTCTTCACCGCCATCGATCACCCGCGCCGATCTCATCACCGACACCACCGTGGTGAGCCTCTTGTTCTTATCTTCTTTCTGAAAGGAAAAATATTCTTACTTGTATGTTTAGATAGATACTTGTATCATTTTCTTACATTTATTATTGCATCTTATATAGTGCGATGGTTTTGGTATCCGCCCCCGTCGGCCCTCGTCCTGTCTATGATTCGGATGTGGTATGTATATTATCTTTATAACTATTGGTTCATTTATTGTTTATGAAAATTATGCCGACCAACGTGACATAGATTTTATTTATCTAGGATGTATGTGAATCGGAAATGCCAATCGACCCTATTGTCGAGAGGTTAAATTTAGTTGAAGAAGAAAACAATTTGTTGAAGGAAAAAATAAAAAAAATCGAGGAGGAGAAGATGATATTGGAGTTGCATGTTGCGGATGTCGTGGATGATCACAAGATCAAGATGGATGCAATGCGCTTGAAGATTAGAAAGATTAGAAAATATGCCATTCATACCGAGGCTTGGTATCATTATGCCGTTGGATCAATTGTTACCTTGGTTGCGATTATGATCGCATTTGTTTTCGCATTGAAATGTTTTACATAGTTTCAATGTATGGTTTAATTAATTAGATGCTCTGGAGAGCTATATGTTGTTAGATGAGAACTATGTATGTACTTTGGTTTTAATGTGATGATGAACTTCTATTAATTTGGACACTTAATTATATATAATGCACGCAGATGAACCGGCAATGGATGTACGGTGACAGACACACCCGCGAGTACATTAAGGGCGTGCATGAGTTTCTCGATGCGGCTGAGGCAAACAAGCAGAATGGTTTTATGTGTTGTCCATGCACTGAATGTGGGAATACGAGGTCTTACTCTAACCGGAAAATCCTTCACTCCCACCTGCTTTACAAGGGTTTCATGCCACACTATAATGTTTGGACGAGGCACGGAGAAATAGGGGTTATGATGGAAGACGGCGAAGAAGAAGAGTACGATGACAACTATGTGCCCCCTGAATATGGTGATGCTGCAGCAGGGGGAGCTGGTGAAGATCAAGAGGAACCAGACGATGTGCCCAATGATGCTGCCACGGGTGAAGCTGCTGAAGATCAAGAGGAACCAGACGATGTGCCCGATGATGATGATTTCCGCCGGGTCATTGTCGATGCAAGGACGCAATGCATTAGTCAAAAGGAGAAGCTGAAGTTCGATCGCATGTTAGAGGATCACAAAAAAGGGTTATACCCCAATTGCGAAGATGGCAACACAAAGCTCGGTACCGTACTGGAATTGCTGCAGTGGAAGGCAGAGAATGCTGTGGCTGACAAAGGATTTGAGAAGCTACTGAAAATATTGAAGAAGAAGCTTCCAAAGGATAACGAATTGCCCGACAGTACATACGCAGCAAAGAAGGTCGTATGCCCTCTAGGATTGGAGGTGGAGAAGATACATGCATGCCCTAATGACTGCATCCTCTACCGCGGTGCATACAAGGATCTGAACGCATGCCCGGTATGCGGTGCGTTGCGGTATAAGATCAGACGAGATGACCCCGGTGATGTTGACGGCGAGCCCCTCAGGAAGAGGGTCCCTGCAAAGGTGATGTGGTATGATCCTATAATACCACGGTTGAAACATCTGTTCAGAAATGAAGAGCATGCCAAGTTGATACGATGGCACAGTGAGAACCGAAAGAAAGATGGGAAGTTGAGAGCACCCGCTGACGGGTCGGAGTGGAGAAAAATCGACAGAAAGTACTGGGATGAGTTTGCAAAGGACCCAAGGAATGTATGGTTTGCTTTAAGCGCGGATGGCATTAATCCTTTCGGGGAGCAGAGCAGTAATCACAGCACCTGACCCGTGACTCTATGTATGTATAACCTTCCTCCTTGGTTGTGCATGAAGCGGAAGTTCATTATGATGCCAGTTCTCATCCAAGGCCCTAAGCAACCCGGCAACGAAATTGATGTGTACCTAAGGCCATTAGTTGAAGAACTTTTACAGCTGTGGAATGGAAACGGTGTACGTACGTGGGATGAGCACAGACAGGAGGAATTTAACCTTAAGGTGTTGCTGTTCGTGACCATCAACGATTGGCCCGCTCTCAGTAACCTTTCAGGACAGACAAACAAAGGATACCACGCATGCACGCACTGTTTAGATGACACAGAAAGTATATACCTGGACAAATGCAGGAAGAATGTGTACCTGGGCCATCGTCGATTTCTTCCGACCAACCATCAATGTCGAAAGAAAGGCAAGCATTTCAAAGGCGAGGCAGATCACTGGAAGAAGCCCGCCATGCGCACCGGTGATCACGTGCTTGCTATGGTCAATGATTTACCCTACGTCATCTTTGGAAAGGGTACCGGTGGACTAGCTGTTCCGAATGACGCTGAGGGACACGCACCCATGTGGAAGAAGAAATCTATATTTTGGGACCTACCCTACTGGAAAGACCTAGAGGTCCGCTCCTCAATCGACGTGATGCACGTGACGAAGAACCTTTGCGTGAACCTGCTAGGCTTCTTGGGCTTGTATGGGAAGACAAAGGATACGCCGGAGGCACGGGAGGACCTTCAACGTTTGCACGAAAAAGACGACATGCCTCCGAAGCAGTATAAAGGTCCTGCCAGCTACGCTCTTACGAAAGAAGAGAAAGAAATCTTCTTTGAATGCCTGCTTAGTATGAAGGTCACGACTGGCTTCTCATCGAATATAAAGGGAATAATAAATATGCGAGAGAAAAAGTTTCAGAACCTAAAGTCTCATGACTGCCACGTGATTATGACGCAACTGCTTCCGGTTGCATTGAGGGGGCTTTTACCGAAAAACGTCCGATTAGCCATTGTGAAGCTATGTGCATTCCTCAATGCAATCTCTCAGAAGGTGATCGATCCAGAAATGGTACCAAGGCTAAGGAGTGATGTGGCGCAATGTCTTGTCAGTTTCGAGCTGGTGTTCCCACCATCCTTCTTCAATATCATGACGCACGTCCTAGTTCATCTAGTCGACGAGATTGTCATCCTGGGTCCCGTATTTCTACACAATATGTTCCCCTTTGAGAGGTTCATGGGAGTCCTAAAGAAATATGTCCGTAACCGCGCTAGGCCAGAAGGAAGCATCTCCATGGGCCATCAAACAGAGGATGTTATCGGGTTTTGTGTTGACTTCATTCCTGGCCTTAACAAGATAGGTCACCCTAAATCGCGGTATGAGGGGAGACTGACTGGAAAAGGCACTCTTGGAAGAGACTCAATAATATGCAGGGACGGATATTCTTGGTCTCAAGCACACTACACAGTTCTACAGAACTCTACCTTGGTGACCCCGTATGTCGATGAACACAAGAACAGTCTGCGCTCCGAACACCCGGAGCAATGCGACGACTGGATTACATGTGAACACATCACGACTTTCAGCAGTTGGTTGGAAACACGTCTCAGAGGTGACAACACTGTTTGTGATGAGTTGTACTTTTTGTCCAGGGGACCATCTTTGACTGTATTGACTTACAAAGGATACGAGATAAATGGGAATACATTTTACACGATCGCCCAAGATCAAAAGAGCACCAACCAAAACAGCGGTGTCTGCTTTGATGCAGCAACCGAGAGCGGAAAGGACACATATTATGGTTACATAGTGGACATATGGGAACTTGACTATGGACCTGATTTTAAGGTCCCTTTGTTTAAGTGCAAATGGGTCATTCTGTTTGGCGGCGGGGTACAAGTAGACCCACAGTACGGAATGACAACAGTGGATCTGAAAAATCTTGGGTACACTGACGAACCATTCGTCCTAGCCAATGATGTGGCACAGGTTATCTATGTGAAGGACATGTCTACTAAACCGAGAAAAAGAAAAGATAAGGAAGCGAATACATCAGACGATGAGCCAAAGCGCCACATAGTTCTTTCAGGAAAAAGGGACATCCTGGGAGTGGACGGCAAGACAGACATGTCTGAAGATTATGAAAAGTTTCATGAAATTCCTCCCTTCAATGTCAAGGCTGACCCAAGCATCCTGATAAACAATGAAGATTATCCATGGTTACGGCGCAATAAGCAAATGACACAAGCGAAGAAAAAGTGAAGACTTTCTCCCGCAATAAGAAAATGCTATGTGGGTGAAATTATGATACCATGCATCCCAACTTTCAACTTTTTCAGAGTTCATTTGAAATGCTTTCATGTCTTATGGTTTGAAACTTTGATACTTCGAAAGTGACTATCCATTTTGTACACGAAGTGCATCAAGTTTTTGTCGTAACCCTCTCTACTTTTTGGAACATGCTATGTGGGTGAAATGATGATACCATGCCAACTTTCAACCTTTTCAGAGTTCATTTTGAAATGCTTTCCAATTTCAGAGTCATTTAGCTCAAAGAATGAATTAATAGCAAACAGAATGAACTACAAAACTTTTATGAAAATAAAAACAATCAATTAAAATATTATGTTATGATCAACTAAAATAAAACTATAATATTCTTCAATAGCAAAAAGAATATAATTTGTGTGACGTAAAAGCAAACTATAAGTATTTAATTGTAAGTATAAATAAAAAATAAATAGCAAAGAAGAAAAAAATTCATAAACTAGTGATTCACACAAATTTTTAAAAATTCAAATTTAAACTATTTAAAATTTAAGACTAATGGCACTAATAGAAAGTTTATAATTTTTGTGACCTAAAAGCAAAAAGAAATCACTAAAAAACTGTAAGTATTTAGTTGTAAGTAGAAATAAAAAATAAATAGAAAAAAATTCTAATTTTATAGTAAAGTTATTCATAAACTTGTGATTCACACAAATTTTTAAAAATTCAAATTTAAACTATTTAAAATTTAAAACTAATGGCACTAATAGAAAGTTTATAATTTTTGTGACCTAAAAGCAAAAAGAAATCACTAAAAAACTGTAAGTATTTAGTTGTAAGTAGAAATAAAAAAAATAAAAAACCAAAAAAATTTAGAAACAAAAAAGAAAAAACCAAAAATAATGCCTCCTACTGGGCCTCCACGGCCTGAATACGACTAGAAACCCTACATGGGCCAGGATTCAGGCCCGCAGAGGCCCAATAGGCCCATAGGCAGTAGCAGTTTAGGCCCGAAAGCCTGCATTTGAGAGGAGTTCGAAAGGGGAGGTAGAGCAGCGCTTATAAACCAGTATCGGCGCCCTTCAGCTAGCGATGTGGGACTAAACTTCTGGGCGCGGGGCGCACAAGGGCATTGGTCCCGGTTGGTTGCAACAACCGGGACTAAAGGGGGCATTGGTCACGGTTCGTGGCACCAACCGTGACCATTACCCCCCTTTAGTCCCGGTTGGTGCCACCAACCGGGACCAAAGGCCGCCGCTTCCCGCCCTTTGGGCTGCTGAAAATTGGCCTTTGGTCCCGGTTCGTGGCACCAACCGGGACTAAAGGGAGCATTAGTCACGGGTCGTGCCACGAACCGGGACCATTGCTCTGCCTATATATACAGCACTTGCGAAATTTTCGGCAACTGCTCCATTCCCCATCGCCGACGCCGCTAGGCTGCTCGTCCTCCTTGTCGCCGTCGCCGCGCCCTGCCCCATCGTCGCCCCACGCCCCTGGCCCGTGCTCGCCGTCGCCGTCGCCCCGCGCCCCTGCCCCCGCGCGCCGGCGCCCTCGCCGCCCCCGCCGTCCTCGTCGCGCCCCCGCGCGCCCTGCTCGCCGTCGCCGTCCCTGCCCCGTCGCCGTCGCCCTCCCGCGTGCCGCCCCGCCGTCGCCGTCGCCGTCGCCCGCCCGCCCCCATCGTCGCCGTCGCGGTCCTCCTCTGGTCCGGCTGCGGCGCCCTTTTTTCTGTTATATGCTTTTTTTCTGCTATATGCTTTTTTTCCATGTATATATGCGAAAAATATATATGTATATATATGCTTGTTTTTTCATAGATATTTTTCTGTTCATAGATATTTTTTCATAGCTATATTAGGATTTTTTTTGTTCATAGATATTTTTTCATATATATGCTTGCTTTTTATATATATGTGTATATATGTTCTCTGTGTATATATCTATGTTCGTGTATATATGCAAAAAAATAGTTCTTTAGAAAAATTAGGATTTTTTTGGTGATATTAATTATTGTAAATATGAAATTGTTTTTATATTCATAAGAACAAATGAATTAGAAGAGGGAGAAGAAGAGGGGGTCGAGAGGGGGTCTAGGGTCGCCGAGGGGTCGAGGGTCGTCGAACATGAGAGGAGGAAGAGGATAAAAAAAAGAGGAAGAAGAAGAAAAAAAAGAGGAGAAGTCTCTTTTTTTTCTTCTTCTTCCTCTTTTTTTATCGGGAACGAGGGTCGTCGAGGGTCGCCGAGCGGTAGAGGAAGAAGAGGATAAAATAGAAGAGGAAGAAAAAAAAGAGGGGTCGACGGTCGCCTAGGGGTCGAGGGTCGAGAGGGGGTCTAGGGTCACCGAGAGGGGAGAGGAAGACGAGGAGAAATAAATAAGAAGAAAAAAGAAGAAAAAAAGAGGAGAAGAAGAAAGGAATAGAGGAGAAAAGAGAAAAATAGAATATATTCTATTTTTCTCTTTTCTCCTCTATTCCTTTCTTCTTCTCCTCTTTTTTTTTCTTCTTTTTTTTCTTCGACACGTGGGGAGGGGGGGGGGTCGAGAACGCCGGACATTCATGAGAGAGGCGAGGAAAGAATAGAGGAGACTTCTCCTCTATTCTTTCTTCTCTTCTTTTTTCTTCTTCTTCCTCTTTATTTTATCGGGAACGAGGGTCGTCGAGAGGGCCGCCGAGTGGTAGAGGAGAAACCCTAAATAGACAGTATCGTCGGTGTGAGATACATGTACCGTCGGTGTCGGACATTACATCCACATCCCACAAGTGGCGCGGGCTTCGATGCCCACGTCACTTGTGGGACGTGGATGTAGTGTCCGACACCGAAGGCCACATGTATCTCACACCCACGATACTTGCTAGCTATTTAGGGTTTCCTTTGACACTAGGCAACCTCCCGACCCCTCGGCGATCCTCTCGAACATGAGAGGAAGAAGAGGGTCGTCTAGGGTTCGAGGGTTCGAGGGTTCTTCTCCTCTATTCTTTCTTCTCTTTTTGTTCTTCTTCTTCTTCCTCTTTATTTTATCGGGAACGAGGGTCGTCGAGAGGGTCGCCGAGTGGTAGAGGAGAAACCCTAAATAGAAAGTATCGTCGATGTGAGATACATGTACCGTCGGTGTCGGACACTACATCCACATCCCACAAGTGGCGCGGGTTTCGACGCCCACGTCACTTGTGGGACGTGGATGTAGTGTCCGACACCGAAGGCCACATGTATCTCACACCCACGATACTTGCTAGCTATTTAGGGTTTCCTCTACCGAAAAGAAGAGGAGAAATAAATAAGAAGAAGAAAACAGAAGAAAAAGAAGAGGAGAAGAAGAAAGGAATAGTGGAGAAGAAGAGAAAATAGAATATATTCTATTTTCTCTTCTTCTCCACTATTCCTTTCTTCTTCTCCTCTTTTGTTTCTTCTTTTTTTTTTCTTCGATCTTCTCCTCTAGCTATTCCTTTCTTCTTCTACTCTATTGGTTGAGGGTCGGGAACTAGGGTAGAGGGTCGAGGGTCGTTAAGGGGTCAAGGGTCGAGGGTTTCAGGGTCGTTGAGGGTTCGAGGGGTCAAGAATCGCCGAGGGGTCGAGAGAGGTTTCCTAGTGTCAAAGTATTGAATAAATCCATGCCTTCATCATTAGCCGGAAGTAACCAGGGCATGTTGGTATGAAGTTCTGCAAAGTTGTTCTGGAATGGAGTCCCGGATAGAGTAATCCGCCTTTTGGTACGAATTCAGCAAAGGCCTTCCAAATAGCGATATTCGGAAGGCTCTTGCTGAACTTTGTACCAAAAAGCGAATTATCCTATCTGGGACTCCGTTCCAGAACAACTTTGAAGAGCTTCCTACCATCATGCACATGTTACTTTTGCCTAATGATGAAGACATGGTTTTGTTGAATCCTTTGACACTAGGCAACCTCCCGACCCCAAGGCGATCCTCTCGAACATGAGAGGAAGAAGAGGATAAAAAAATAAGAGGAAGAAGAAGAAAAAAGAGGATAGGAAAGAATAGAGAAGTTCTTCTCCTCTATTCTTTCTTCTCCTCTTTTTTTCTTCTTCTTCCTCTTTTTTTATCGGGAACGAGGGTCATCGAGGGACATATATAGATGTAGTGTCGTCGTTGTCGATATATACCCCTCCCGATAGCTTACTATGATTAGGTAGCTAGTTCTACGTTTGGCACTAATATATCCATCTGTCATGTTTGAATAATAATTGCCATGTTGTAAATATTTGTAGAAACTATGGACACCGCGCTAGACGAAGCAACAAAAGAAGCGTTGTTGAGGGAGATAATCGCACAAGGAAGTGATGCCGTCTCGTACTATCTCAACGATATCATCGATGGTCCGGAAGGAGAGGGTGAACAAGCTGGCTACGGTGACCTAATGCCAGTGCAAGAAGAAGAACATGAGGACGGCGCCGGTGACCCAATGCCGGTGCAAGAAGGAGACCGTGATGACAACTCCGGTGACCGAACCGAGTCCGGCCAGGTATATATATTAGTTAAGCCTATGCTGACTAGCTGATTGATGCATTCATTGTTTTGGTATGTACACATATTAATTAAGTCTTTGTTCTTTTTTCTAGCCCTCCGGATCGAGCACAACTTCAGTAAAGAGACGAGGCCCGAAGAAAAAGTTGAGCTCGGATGAAAAGCTTGAGATCACAGCAATCGCGCCCGACGGCCAACCTATTGAACCCCTCCGGACAAAGAGGGCATTTGTTGCTCAGTGCGGGGTTCTGGTTAGGGACAAGATCCCGATAAGAATCCAGCAATGGTTTAAGCCGGCTACAGAAGACCATGAGGTGTCTTATGTCAATGATATGCAGAAAAATGATCTTTGGACTGAGCTGAAGTCAAATTTCACCCTACCGCCAGAGGATAATCCAGAGAACCCAATTAAAGAGAAATTAATCAAGTCTTTTGCTCTGAAGAGGATGGCAGATCTATTCAGGAGGTGGAAGAAAGAGCTGAATAGGTTTGTCGATAAAAAAGAGACACCAGAATTCAAGGGCAGATATGAGAAGATCGGAGATCACTGGCCCGCATTTGTGGCCTACAAGACATCGGAAAAGAGTAAGAAGATGTCAGCGACAAACAAGCAGAATGCCGCGAAGAAGAAGCTTCACTATCGCACGGGGTCAGGTGGCTACCTCGTAGCCCGGCCTAAGTGGTCCAAGGTTGAGAATGATCTGGTTCATAAAGGGATCAGACGAGAGACAAATAACTGGCCAGACCGTTGCCGGACTTGGTTCTTCGGGGCTGGCGGAACCTTGGACCCTGAAACAGGGGAATGCATTTGGACGAATGAACAAATGGACATACCAGTCAGTAAGCTTAAGCACTATATCGACGCAGCGCAGGAAGGGACGTTCTTTCCAGACAGAGAGCACGACGAGCTCACAATGGCCCTCGGGAATCCTGAGCACCCTGGACGGACACATGGCATGCCAGGCTCCGTTCCGTGGAAGGTTGGGTTTCCGGACGCAGGCGGTTACAAATCCCATGAGAGGAGGAAAAAAGTGCACCAGACCGAACTGTAGGCGCTGCACGCAAGGGTACAAGCGATAGAGGAACGAGAAGCAAATCGCAGCAAACGTACTGCCAAAGCCTCCCCCCAAGCTACCCCGCCATCTCAGCGCAGAAGCAGCGTGGCTTCCACCGAGTAGCTTTAGCTGCAGCATGCCTTGACGGCTCCTGCCAGCTATCCTGTGGATGCTATAACGGAGTCTCAAAATTACCACCTTATGACGCAATGGATGAATTTGAAGGTCAAGGCGGCTGTTGGCTCTGTTTATCCTACTGAACCCGACGCAACTTTTCACTGCATGCCGATTCCAGAAGGATATGCTAGGGTGATGGTGGATGAGATAACGGAGGGATTTGAGGACCTCCAGCTTGACCACCCTACCGGTGAAGGGGAGACTCGGCTGGGGTCTGCTCTGAAGACTCCATGCCTATGGCGGAAGGACCTCATCAACCTTCCGAACTGGACGCCTCCGCCTCCTCCTCCTCCTCCGGCGAGTCAGGGCACTCCGCCTCCTCCACCGCCTCCTCCTTCGGCGAGTGACGATCAGGGCCCTCGGCCGGCTCCTTCTCCGGCGCGTGGCGGCACTCCGCCTCCGTCTCCGCCTGCACCGACGCGCCCGAGCAGCCAACCTCCTCCTTCTCCGCCTCGTCAGCAAGGGCAGAAGAGACCTGCCGCCGCTCGAGCTGCTCCGGCGGGTCGTAGTCCTTCTCCTCCGCCTCTTAAGCAAGTAAAGAAGACAACTGCTTCATCTGCTCGGTCGGCGTCTAGCAGTACAACCAGAGGCGGGAGGACATACAGATTCGGTCCTTCTCTGAAGACTCCAGAGAAGTTACCATACGAGAGGACCCAGGAGGAGAACGCCGAGATCGCGTGAGAAGAAGTGAGGAAATTCTTTGAAGGGGTGAAAGCAAAGAAACATCCACCTCCGGAGGAGAAGGTAGATGGGGTGAAAGTGAAGCGCACTCTAGCTGCCCTGACAAAACCACCAAAGTCTGATCCGCCGAAAGGAAACTATGACCGCATTATTGGAAAGGAATTTGCCGAAGCGGAGCGGTCGGGAACTACTGTCAGTGATGAAAGGCTGAAAAAACGACGAGCTGGGAAACAAATTGCCCAGCTCGGCAAACAAGCGAAGCAATCATGCCCCCCGCTCAAGGTGCCTAGCCACAACGTCGCTAATGATCCGAGGATGGTGCCCGGTTATAATAATCTTGCAGATTACCTGCCCGACGAAGTACATTATGAACCCATGGACATGCAGATGCAAAGATACGAGTACGGGAAGCCTCTCGTCAAAGATGAAAGATCTCTATCAACGATGATGCGAAGATTGCATGATTGGTACTTGAAAATCTGCAGAGACTCTGGGGGGAGGAGTACTTTGTATGTGAGAGTTAAAAAGGAGCATGACCTCGTTGGAATTGATCTGTTGCCTGTTCCATTTGAGGAGTTCTATCAGTTTTTCAATCAATTGGCCCTCGATAAAACAACGGTCGCCTGCTACTGTCTGTAAGTAGTAGTACTTCTGTCATTAAGTTTCTCTATATAGCTTAGCTCTTTCATTGCATGTATTTATAATCATCCTCACTATATTATGCAGATTGAAGATCGTCGAATTGAAGAAAAGACAAGTCGGTGATATTGGGTTCATTAACACATATCTCATAGATGCAATTCAGGTTAAACTTCATGTCGCAGCTACCGAGGACAACTTGCTACAATCGTTCGTAATAAATCAAAACAAAGATATAATACTCTTTCCTTACAACTTCAAGTGAGTGTTACTGTCTTGTGCGTATTCGGTTTCCCTTATATATTACTCAAGGTTATAGTAATGTAATTCATGAGTTATGCATGCGTGTGCAGTTTCCACTATATTCTCCTAGAGATTAAGCTTGAGCAGGGACTAGTAACCGTCTTAGACTCAAAACAAAAAGATCCCCAGGACTATGCAGACATGACTGAAATCCTCAAGAAGTAAGTTAAATCGATCATTATCCACCATATCAGCAACTTTGTTCATTTCCTGATATCAAGTAATTGTTTTCTTTGTCCGGCAGGGTTTGGAGAAAATTCACCAAAAAAGTTCCGGGACTGCCGAAGGAGCTGGAATTTAGACACCCGAAAGTAAGTACTATAGTAGCATGTTCCGCGCATCTCCTAGTGATTCAAGCGCTAGTTTCATCAATACCATTTAGCATTCTTGCTTATCAGTTTGATTGACCTCTATTTCTTGTAAAGTGGTTGTGGCAGGAACAAGGGAATGATTTCTGTGGATACTACATCTGCGAGTCCATCCGCCACACGACGTGTGAGCGGGGCGGGTACTCTAACAAACAATATGAAGTACGTAAATAACAATATTCACAATTTTATTTTATTACCATCATTTGTGTTGAGTTTCATTCATTCATATATATATATATATATGTATTGACCCCCTTCTTCAAATTAGATGTTTCGGAAGCGGGATGAACTCCTAGCAGTAGCTCGCATGCGAGCAATTCAAGAGGAATTGGCGGCATTCTTTCTTGACCACGTGATCCCTGAAGACGGAGAATTCTATGTTAAACCTGAGTCCGTATGATTATATTTGTAAGAGATAATTACTGTATATATGTAGCCGATACTGTCAGATAGATATATGAGAACTTGTTGTTCGACCAATCTCTCAGAGAAGGAGAGGTGGTCGATATCACTTCTCTCTGTATGCATATATGTTCATGATGATATTTTGTTTCCTTTGTTTGCTTTACTAGCTAGCCAGCGTGTCTAGTCCTCTCTATACGTATGTATAGTACGTAGCGTCGACCAAGCACGGACATAAGAGAGGACACTTCTCTATATTAATTATAGCTAGCTAACACAATATATGAAACACCTAAATTAACCCCCCAAAACACCCAACCCCCCCCCCCTTTCAAAAAAAAACAAAAACCCTAGCCACAGAAATGCTGACGCGTGGATGCCTGTTGGTCCCGGTTGGTGCCACCAACCGGGACCAAAGGGTCTCCTGACTGGGCTCTGCACACTGCCCACGTGGATGGGCTTTAGTCCCGGTTCTGGATTGAACCGGGACTAAAGGTGGGAGGTATTAGTACCGACACTTTAGTCCCGGTTCAGGAACCGGGACTAAAGGCCCTTACGAACCGGGACTATAGGCCCTTTTTCTACCAGTGGTTGGTGCAATTATTGATATGAAGGAAGGGAATATTAGATTTCAATTTCCATGAAAAAAAAGGGCACGGAACACTTTCCTAGAAAGAAAATAAAATTTCCATATGAATCTATCATGAGATCCACTTATGGATTGCCTACCAAAGATGGCAATACCTAGATCTATTCTTGCTCGTTATGCCTAGCTAGGGGTGTTAAACGATAGCGCTTGTTGGGAGGCAACCCAATTTTATTTTTATTCCTTGATTTTTTTCTCCTGTTTAGTAATAAATAATTTATCTAGACTCTGTTTTGTTTGTGTTTTTTTGTGTTTCATTAGTGTTTGTGCCAAGTAGAACCGTTGGGAAGACTTGGGGAAAGTCTTGTTGAACTTGTTGTAAAAAACAGAAACTTTAGCACTCACGAGAACTGCTGTCATTTTTATTTGGTAAGTGCTATTTATTTAATTATTTTTGAAGATGTTTAATAGATAATTTCCTCACGTCCAGAAATTTATTTTAGAATTTTTGGGGTTCCAGATCTTGCGCTAGCTACAGATTACTACAGATTGTTCTCTTTTTGACAGATTCTGTTTCTCGTGTGTTGTTTGCTTATTTTGATGAATCTATGGCTAGTAAAATAATTTATAATCCATAGAAAAGTTGGAATAAAGTATGTATAACACCAATATAAACTAATAATGAGATCATTACAGTACCTTGAAGTGGTCTTTTGTTTTCTTTCACTAACGGAGCTCACGAGATTTTTCTACTTTAAGTTTTGTCTTGTGAAGCTTTCAAGTTTTGGGTAAAGATTTGATGGATTATGGAACAAGGAGTGGAAAGAGCCTAAGATTGGGGATGCCCATGGCACCCCCAAGATAATCTAAGGACACCTAAAAGCCAAAGCTTGGGGATGCCCCGGAATGCATCCCCTCTTTCGTCAACTTCTATCGGTAACTTTACTTGGAGCTATATTTTTATTCACCACATGATATGTGTTTTGCTTGGAGCGTATTTTATGATTTGAGTCTTTGCTTGTTAGTCTACCACAATCATCCTTGCTGTACACACATTTTGAGAGAGCCATACATAATTTGGAATTTGATAGAATACTCTATGTGCCTCACTTATATCTTTTAGAGCATGGTGGTGGATTTGTTTTATAGAAACTTTTGATCTCTCATGCTTCACTTAGATTATTTTGAGAGTCTTAATAGCATGGTAATTTTCTGAAAATCTTAATATGCTTGGTATGCAAGATTAATAATAAAACTTTCTTATGAATGTGTTGAATACTAAGAAAAGTTTGATGATTGATGATTGTTTTGAGATATGGAGGTAATAATATCAAAGTCATGCTAGTTGAGTATTTGTGAAATTGAGAAATACTTGTGTTGAAGTTTGCAAGTCCTGTAGCATGCACATATGGTAAATGTTATGCAACAAATTTGTAACATGAGGTGTTATTTGATTGTCTTCCTTATGAGTGGCGGTCGGGGACGAGCGATGGTCTTTTCCTACCAATCTATCCCTCTAGGAGCATGCTCATAGTGCCGAGGTTTTTGATGACTTGTAGATTTTTGCAATAAGTATGTGAGCTCTTTATGGCTAATGTTGAGTCCATGGATTATATGCACTCTAACCCTTCCATCCATGTTAGCCTCTTTGGTACCATGCATTGCCCTTTCTCACATTGAGAGTTGGTGCAAACTTCGCCGGTGCATCCAAACCCCATGATATGATACACTCTTTCACAGATAAACCTCCTTATATCTTCCTCAAAACAGCCACCATACCTACCTATTATGGCATTTCGATAGCCACTCCGAGATATATTGTCATGCAACTTTCCACCGTTCCGTTTATTATGACACACATCATCATTGTCATATTGCTTTGCATGATCATGTAGTTCACATTGTATTTGTGGCAAAGCCACCGTTCATAATTCTTTCATACATGTCACTCTTGATTCATTGCATATCCCGGTACACCACCAGAGGCATTCATATAGAGTCATCTTATTCTAGTATCGAGTTGTAATCATTGAGTTGTAAATAAATAAAAGTGTGATGTTCATCATTATTAGATCATTGTCCCAAGTGAGGAATAAATAAAAAAAGAGAAAGGCCATAAAAAAGAGAAGGCCCAAAAAAAAGAGAAAGTCCATAAAAAAGGAAAGGCCCAAAAAAATGAGAGAAAAAGAGAGAAGGGACAATGTTACTATCCTTTTACCACACTTGTGCTTCAAAGTAGCACCATGATCTTCATAGTAGAGAGTCTCCCATGTTATCACTTTCATATACTAGTGGGAATTTTTCATTATAGAACTTGGCTTGTATATTCCAACAATGGTCCTCCTCAAGTGCCCTAGGTCTTCGTGAGCAAGCAAGTTGGATGCACACCGACTAGTTTCTTTTGTTGAGCTTTCATACAATTATAGATCTAGTGCATCCGTTGCATGGCAGTCCCTACTCCTTGCATTAACATCAATCAGTGGGCATCTCCATAGCCCATTGATTAGCCTCGTTGATGTGAGACTTTCTCCTTTTTGTCTTCTTCACATAACCCGCCTCACTATATTCTATTGCACCCATAGTGCTATATCCATGGCTCGCGCTCATGTATTGCGTGAAAGTCTATAGGTTTGAGATTACTAAATTATGAAACAATTGCTTGGCTTGTCATCGGGGTTGTGCATGATGAGAGCATTCTTGTGTGACGAAAATGAAACATGACTAAACTATATGATTTTGTAGGGATGAACTTTCTTTGGCCATATTATTTTGAGAAGACATAATTGCTTAGTTAGTGTGCTTGAAGTATTATCATTTTTATGTCAATATGAACTTTTGTCTTGAATCTTCTGGATCTGAATATTCATACCATAATTAAGAAGAATTACATTAAAATTATGCCAAGTAGCACTCCGCATCAAAAATTCTCTTTTTATCATTTACCTACTCGAGGACGAGCGGGAATTAAGCTTGGGGATGCTTGATACGTCTCCAACGTATCTATAATTTTTGATTGCTCCATGCTATATTATCTACTGTATTGGACTATATTGGGCTTTATTTTCCACTTTTATATTATTTTTGGGACTAACCTATTAACCGGAGGCCCAGCCCAGAATTGTTGTTTTTGCCTATTTCAATGTTTCGGAGAAACAGAATATCAAACGGAATAAAATCTTCGGAAACGTGATTTTCTCATCAGATAATATCCAGGAGACTTGGACCCCCCGTAAAGAAAGCCACGAGGTGGTCACGAGGGTCGGGGCGCCACCCCTAGGGCGCGCCCCCTGCCTCATGGGCCCCTCGGAGCTCCACCGACGTAATTCTTCCTCCTATATATATCCACGTACCCCCAAACGATCAGGGACAGAGCCAAAAACCTAATTCCACCGCTGCAACTTTCTATATCCACGAGATCCCATCTTGGGGCCTGTTCTGGAGCTCCGCCGGAGGGGGCATCGATCACGAAGGGCTTCTACATCATCATCCAAGCCTCTCCGATGAAATGTGAGTAGTTTACTTCAGACCTACAGGTCAATAGCTAGTAGCTAGATGGCTTCTTCTCTCTTTTTGGATCTCAATACAATGTCCCCTCCCCCTCTCTTGTGGAGATCTATTTGATGTAATCTTCTTTTTGCGGTGTGTTTGTTGAGACCGATGAATTGTGGGTTTATGATCTAGTTTATCTATGAATAATATTTGAATCTTCTTTGAATTCTTTTATGTATGATTGGTTATCTTTGCAAGTCTCTACGAATTATTAGTTTGGTTTGGCCTACTAGATTGGTTGTTCTTGCCATGGTAGAAGTGCTTAGCTTTGGGTTCGATCTTGCAGTGTCCTTTCCCAGTGACAGAAGGGGCAGCAAGGCACGTATTGTATCGTTGCCATCGAGGATAACAAGATGGGGTTTTATCATATTGCATGAAACTATCCCTCTACATCATGTCATCTTGCTTAAGGCGTTACTCTGTTTTTAACTTAATACTCTAGATGCATGCTCGATAGCGGTCGATGAGTGGAGTAATAGTAGTAGATGCAGAATCATTTCGGCCTACTTGTGTCGGACGTGATGCCTATATACATGATCATACCTAGATATTCTCATAACTATGCTCAATTCTGTCAATTGCTCAACAGTAATTTGTTCACCGACCGTAGAATACTTATGCTCTTGAGAGAAGCCACTAGTGAAACCTATGGCCCCCGGGTTTCTTTCTTATCATATCAATCACCATCACTTTATTATTGCTTTTCTTTTACTTTTTACTTTGCATCTTTATACCAAAAATACCAAAAAATTATCATCTCTATCAGATCTCACTTTCGTAAGTGACCGTGAAGGGATTGACAACCCCTAAGCGCGTTGGTTGCATTGAGCTATTGTTTTGTGTAGGTACAGGGGACTTGAAGCGTAGCCTCCTACTGGATTGATACCTTGGTTCTCAAAAACTGAGGGAAATACTTATGCTACTTTGCTGCATCATCCTCTCCTCTTCGGGGAAATCCAACGCAGTGCTCAAGAGGTAGCAGATACCCGCCGCGAGCCTCAACACTCATCGGACCCCATGCATCAGTATGTATTATTTCCAACAAGTCAGTTGCTCGCTCCATTGTTGCAGAGAAGGGAGTCTTAGTCATCTTGCCCATGACGCATGGTTCGCAAGCATCAAGTGATTCCATAATCCCATCAGCATGGAGTTTCTTCATGCGCTTTATACCAATATGACCTAAACGGCAGTGCCACAAATAAGTTTCACTATCATTATTAACCTTGCATCTTTTGGCTTCAATATTATGAATATGTGTATCACTACAATCGAGATTCTAGAAGAATAGAACACTCATCAATGGTGCATGACCATAAAAGATATTACTCATATAAACATAACAACCATTATTCTCCGATTTAAATGAATAATCATCTCGCATCAAACAAGATCCAAATATAGTGTTCATGCTCAACGCTGGCACCAAATAATAGTTATTTAGGTCTAAACCTAATCCCAACGGTAGATGTGGAGGTAGCGTGCCGACGGCGATCAAATCGACTTTGCAACCATTTCCCACACGCATCGTCACCTCGTCCTTAGACAATCTTCGTTTAATCCGTAGCTCCTGTTTTGAGTTGCAAATATGAGCAACAAAACCAGTATCAAATACCAGGCGCTACCACGAGCATTAGTAAGGTACACATCAATAACATATATATCAAATATACCTTTCACTTTGCCATCCTTCTTATCCGTCAAATACTTGGGGTAGTTCCGCTTCCAGGGACTAGTCCCTTTGCAGTAGAAGCACTTAGTCTCAGGCTTAGGTCCAAAATTGGGCTTCTTCACTTGAGCAGCAACTTGCTTGCCGTTCTTCTTGAAGTTCCCCTTCTTCCCTTTGCAATTCATCTTGAAACTAGTGGTCTTATTAACCATCAACACTTGATGCCCCTTCTTGATTTCTACTTCCGCGGCCTTTAGCATTGTGAAGAGCTCGGTAATTGTCTTATCCATCCCTTGCATATTATAGTTCATCGCGAAGCTTTGGTAGCTTGGTGGCAGTGATTGAAGAACTCTGTCAATGACACTATCATCAGGAAGATTAAATTCTAGTTGAGCAAGTGGTTGTGGTACCCAGACATTCTGAGTATATGTTCACTGACAGAACTATTCTCCTCCATCTTGTAGCTATAGAACTTATTGGAGACTCCATATCTCTCAATTCGGGCACTTGCTTGAAATATTAACTTCAACTCCTGGAACATCTCATATGCTCCATGACATTCAAAACGCCGTTGAAGTCCCAATTCTAAGCCGTAAAGCATGGCACACTAAACTATCGAGTAGTCATTAGCTCTGCTCTGCCAGACGTTCATAACGTCCGGAGTTGCTCCTGCAGCGGGTCTTGCACCTAGCGGTGCTTGTGGGACATAATTCTTCTGTGCAGCAATGAGGATAATCCTCAAGTTATGGACCCAATCCATGTAGTTGCTACCATCATCTTTCAACTTAGCTTTCTCTAGGAACGCATTAAAATTCAAGGGAAGGGTAGCACGGGCCATTGATCTATAACAACATAGACATGCAAAATACTATCAGGTACTAAGTTCATGATAAATTAAAGTTCAGTTAATCGTATTACATAAGAACTCCCACTTAGATAGACATCCCTCTAGTGATCTAAATGATCACGTGATCCATGTCAGATCACGGGTTCCGGCAAAACCCTCAAGGTTCGAACACTGGGGTGCGCGCGAAGATCTTCCCCTATCGATCCACGTCCAAACTTTGCTAAGATCTTACAGGCTAATTCGATGAACTCACAACACAAAGGACACAAGATTTATACAGGTTCGGGCCACCATTGTGGTGCAATACCCTACTCCAGTGTGGTGGTGGTGGATTGCCTCTTGGGCTAAGGATGAATAGTACAAGGGGAAGAACAGACTCCTGAGGAGAGGTGTTCTTGTGCTCGGTGAACTTGTGGTAGTTCTGGTCTCTCTTGATCCATTCCCCCTAGCTATGGTGGTGGCTAGTCCTATTTATAGAGGCCATGGTCCTCTCCCCAAATATTGAGTGGTAAGGGAGCCAACAACGGCCAATTTGAAAGGGGACATCTAGTACAGCTTATCCTGACAAAAGCAGTCTTCGCCTGCGAAAGGCTCTGGTGGTGACGCCGTCTTGGGATCCACGGTGACCTACGTCTTGCCGTCCTGCTGGTCTTGGGCTTGTTGCACTGATAGGGAAACCTTTGCTTGACGCCTCGGTACTCCACGCCTGCGCTTGCTTCCTTAGCACTAAAGTGGAAACAAGGACACTATGCGCGATGGTGTCCGCCTGGTGCCCGCCTGATCTCAATCGTCATGGCTCACGTCATCGGAACCTCGTGAGGTTTGCCTTGCCTTGAACTCTCCGCCCCTCGCAAGCCAGCCTGGTGAGGCCTCTCCCGAGGAGGTCTTGTGTCGTCCGCCTCGCGAGGTTTGGCCCCTCACGAGGGTCTTGAGTCCTTGCTGGTGAAGATGGGACGTACGGGCCCGCTCGTAGAGCCACGCCGTGGGCCGCAGGCATGCATGTCTGGGGACCCCCGTTGCCAGAACGTCGACAATCCATATCACCTAAACCATGTCCGATCATCAAGTGAGATGGAGTAGTTTTCAATGGTGAACATGACTATGTTGATCATATCTACTATATGATTCACGTTGGACCTTTCGGTCTCAGTGTTCCGAGGCCATATCTGCATATCCTAGGCTCGTCAACTTTAACCAGAGTATTCTGTGTGTGCAAAAACTGGCTTGCACCCGTTGTATGCGAACGTAGAGCTTATCACACCCGATCATCACGTGGTGTCTCAGCACGGCGAACTGTAGCAATGGTGCATACTCAGGGAGAACACTTATACATTGAAATTTAGTCAGGGATCATATTATCATGCTACCGCCATACTAAGCAAAATAAGATGCATAAAGGATAAACATCACATGCAATCAAAATAAGTGATATGATATGGCCATCATCATCTTGTGCTTTTGATCTCCATCTCCAAAGCACCGTCATGATCACCATCGTCACCGGCTTGACACCTTGATGTCCATCATAGCATCGTTATCGTCTCGCCAACTATTGCTTCTATGACTATTGCTACCGCTTAGTGATAAAGTAAACCAATTACATGGCGATTGCATTTCATACAATAAAGCGACAACCATAAGGCTCTTGCTAGTTGCCGATAACTTCTACAAAACATCATCATCTCATACAATAATTTATATCTCATCACGTCTTAACCATATCACATCACAACAAGCCCTACAAAAACAAGTTAGACGTCCTCTACTTTGTTGTTGCAAGTTTTACGTGGCTGCTACGGGCTTCTAGCAAGAACTGTTCTTACCTGCGCATCAAAACCACAATGTTTTTTTGTCAAGTGTGTTCATTACTAGGGAAAAGCCTAGCAGCAGAGCGGGTTTTGGGCCTATTAGCAGCGCGGGGGCCGGCGCTACTAATAAGGCGCTACAGCTAACGTATAGCAGCAGCGCGGGGTGCCACCCGCGCTGCTACTACATCCATTAGTAGTAGCATGGGTAAAAACCCGCGCTACTACTAACTCGCGGAATTTTTTTCGAATTTTTTGCGCGAATTTTCAAATTTCTGAATTATTTTAACCTCTAATCTCTAATCACCCTCATCGTTGCTCAATTTAATCTCTAATCACCCCTCATCATTCCAAATCATCTAACTTCCCGGACGGTCACCCATCCTCTCACTACTCCAGCCTGAGGATGCTTAACTTCCGGGTTCTATTCTCCCTCGATTCCAAGTCTACACTTGTTGTTTTCCTGACAATAGTAAGATGTCAATCCTATTAACCGTCGGGAGTTTCGCTTGAGCATGAAGTCACACATTTCGCTGTTTGAGTTTAAAACTATTGTTCTAAAAAACAATAATTATTTAGTAACACTAATATTTCTTGAATGAGGAGTTTGAGCACATTTTGACCAAAGTTTGACCACAGTTTGACCAGATTTGACCAAAATTCCAAAAAAACTGAAATAATTACTTAGTAACACTAATATTCTTGAATAATTATTTAGTAACACTAATACTTCTTGAATAAGTAGTTTGACCACAGTTTGACCAGATTTGACCAAAATTAAAAAAAAACTGAAATTTGAGCATAACTTTTTTTCCTTTTAGAATTTGAAGATTCTAAAAATTTGCAAACATGTCATAGGCAGTCTCCATTAGATGTAACTTTTCGAGTAGATGATTTTTCATATAAAAAACTTTTTAATCCGAGTTCGTATGCAAAAGTTATGCCCATTTTACAAATAAAGTCAAAATTCATATTTGTAAATAAAGTCGAAATTCATATTTGTAAATTTTCCCAACAACTAGACCACATATCACATGGGAAACTTTTTTTTTGACATTTCCATCATTTTCCTTTGTTTTTTTCTAAAACTGAAAAGGCGATTGTAACGCCCCGAGATGTCTTCCAGGGTTTGCGAGATTCGTTGTGTGATTTGTTTCGTGTGTTGCATTCATTTTTGCATCATGTGCATTGCATCATGCCATCATGCCATCATCTCATAAATCTTTGCACCTCAACTCACTAAATAAATTGCATGGATCTTCGGTCCATTTAAATCGAGGGAACTCACATGGTGGTTTCTCTTTATAACCTATCCTCCCGATAGTAGGGAGCTATATTCAATATTTCTTTAATTTGATAGTCACCATAACACACGTGCAAAATAATCCTCATGCCTTTTTTTCTTCTCAACTCTTGGTCTCTAACTTTGTCATATATCTTTTCTTCATTTTCCGGAGCTCCACCTAAATTCTCAACGTTTTTGGGCACTTCGAAAAACCTATCCTAGTTCAAACCCATTTGAATTAAATTCAAATGAGTTTGAATTCTTTTCATTCGATCTTGGCTATTCCATTTTTCTTAGAACCAGCGCATTCTTGTGAGTCCGGGAATTTAACTGCCATGCCCAAATTCCATCCATACCCTCTCTTTCTATTTTTTCCCTTCTATCTATTTTCTATTTTTCTCTTTTTGGTTAAGAGAGAATTAGAGAAAGAGGGAAAGAGAGGCCAGCCCAGCTGGGCCTCTCGCCGGCCCATTCATCACCGAGGCCACCAATCCCGTAGCTAACCCTAGCGCCAGGGAGCTTCTCCCCTCGCGCCTCCACCTCTCTCTCGATCTCTTTTCTCTCTCCCTCGTCGCCACTCCTCGTCCCCATCCTCCTCTCGATCCCTCTCCTTCTCCCCGTGCCTCCTCCACCCGCATAGCACCCCGCAGCGAGCGCCAGGAGCTCGCCTCTCCTTCGCCATGGCCTCACAGCCCGATCCCCATGGCACCATGGTCGCGGCCAAGCTCTGCGCGCCAAGCCCTGCCCGACCTCCTCCTACACCGTCGCCTCGCCATGGAGAAGCTTCGCTCGGGCCCCTTCGGCATCGTCCAGCCACACCGCGCCCGCGCCACCGCTTCTCCGCCTCGCCCGGAGCTCCAAATTCGCCGGCCACCGCTGCCGCTGCCGACCTCCGCAGCACCAAGTCCTTCCAGCCGTGAGGCAGTGCCCCCTCGTGCGCCCATGGTCCTCCCTTCTTTGTCGTGACCGGCAACAGGAGCATCGCAGAGCGCTCCCCGCGACCTCGAGGCAGGAGACCGCCATGTTTGGCCGCTCAGGTCCCACCGGCGCCTGCTCCTGTTTCGAGCAGGGGAACAAGGAGGACGAACCGCATCGCCTCCTGCCCGTGCTTCACCTTCCGTTTGCTGCCCCGCTGCCTTTTTTGTCGTTGCCATGGTCACCGAATCCAGGGACGCAAGGCCGCCTTCGGAGATCCTTTTCGCCAAGTACCATGCCCGGTGAAGACCAAGACAGAGACCTTCTCGAGCAGGAACGTTTTTGGGATCGTCAAGGCCACCTCAAGTTCGACTACGTTTTCCCGCCTGGACCGAGACCAACAAGTACCACAACGACGCATCATGTTCATCTACCACCGTCTTCGGAACCGCTAAGAATGCCAAGTACCCCTACGCACGAAGACGCCAAGCCCGTTTCGGGATTCATCAAGTACCGCTACAGATGGTTCAAACGTCTACGAAACGTGTACCACTACCGTCCACCCGCGAAGACCCCGTGGACGTCAAGTTCCTTGTCGTGACCCCGAACATCTACGGAACATGAACAATTACTTCCTCTTCGAAACGTGAACCACTACCGCCGCAAAACGACTACTTCCCCTCCGAACCGATTCACTTCGAAAATGCACGCTCCGAAGGTATAACCCCGAGTCGACGCCCGAGAACGAATGCTTGTGTTGTATGAGACGCACCCTTTGTCTGCACCGTGTCCGTTTTGACACTCGTTTCCATGCCGTCGTCCCATGGGGAACCCGGTATCCGGGATCACCCCACCATCCTCGCATGATCCGTTCATCCACATTTTTCTCTTGCACCGACATCTCAATGAGTTGTCGGATCACCCAGAATGTTGCGTGGCACCATTTCCATGGTAGTTGGCGTGGCACCCTTTTTGTTCCGCCATGACGACCAAATGCTTCATAATGCTCATGTCAACTCTTAGTAAAATTGCATAAAACTTGTTCATGTCATCTGCATCATGATAACAACAATTAAAATGTTTAAATTGTTGTTGCATTAAATTACTAAGGCATATGGGGATTTACCGGATTTGTTATTTGTTATATCCGGTCCCATTTAAATTGTTTAGATGGTGTAGATTTTGTTATGCCTCACCTCTTGCCATGTTAATCCACATTTAATATTGTTGAGTACCTAACCGAGAGAGAACTAAATAATTGATGTGGTGTTTCGTCAATATGCAACTTGTTGCATATTGCGCTCCACTTAATTTGTTGGGTTGCTTGTGCTCTTTGCCATGCCATGCATATTTAAACCGGACATGCATCATACTTGATTGATCATCATGCTATGATTATGTGGTGGTTGTTTACCATGATTGTTTGCTTCTTTCAAGTGTTCCTTCTTCGGGTTTGTTCCGGTAACGTCGTGTTGTGAGGATTCGTTCGACTTCGTCCGTTTGGCTTCTTCATGGACTCGCTCTTCTTCCTTGCGGGATCTCAAGCAAGATGATCATACCCTCGAAATCACTACTATCTTTGCTTGCTAGATGCTCGCTCTTTGTTATGCCAATGCTACGATGCCTACCTTTTGCTTGTCAGCCTCCCAATTGCCATGTCAAACCTCTAACCCACCATGTCCTAGCAAACCGTTGATTGGCTACGTTACCGCTTTGCTCAGCCCCTCTTATAGCGTTGCCAGTTGCAGGTGAAGATTGGAGGCCGTTCCTTGTTGGAATACTTATTTACTTGTTGGGATATCACAATATATCTTATTTAATTAATGCATCTATATACTTGGTAAAGGGTGGAAGGCTCGGCCTTATGCCTGGTGTTTTGTTCCACTCTTGTCGCCCAAGTTTCCGTCATATCAGTGTTATGTTCCTGGATTTTGCGTCCCTTACACGATTGGGCTATAATGGGAACCCCTTGACAGTTCGCCTTAAGTAAAGCTTTTCCAGCAATGCCCAACATTGGTTTTACCATTTGCCACCTAGCCTTTTTTTCCTTGGGGGTCGCGCGCCCAAGGGTCATCATTATTTTACACCCCCGGGCTAGTGCTCCTCTGAGTGTTGGTCCAACTTGTCAGCCGCCGGTGGCCACCAGTGGCAACTCTGGGCTGGCCTACCGGAAGTTTGGACGATCCGGTGCGCCCTGAGAAAGAGATATGTGCAACTCCTATCGGGATTTGTCGGCACATTCGGGCGGTGTTGCTGGTTTAGTTTTACCCTATCGAAATGTCTTGTTGTACTGGGATACCGAGTCTGATCGGAACGTCTCGGGTGGAGGTCTATTCCTTTGTTGACCGTGAGAGCCTTTAATGGGCTAAGTTGGGACACCCCTGCAGGGATTTGAAGTTTCGAAAGCCGTGCCCGCGGTTATGGGCAGATGGGAATTTGTTAATGTCCGGTTGTAGAAAACCTGAAGTTGACCTTAATTGAAATGAATCAACAGTGTGTGTAACCGTGATGGTCTCTTTCCGGCGGAGTCCGGGAAGTGAACACGGTTGTTGGAGTTATGCTTGACGTAGGTAGTCCAGGATCACTTCTTGATCATACTTTTACCGACTGTGCTTTGCCTTCTCTTCTCGCTCTCATTTGCGTAAGTTAGCCACCATATATGCTAGTCGCTTGCTGCAGCTCCACCTCATACCTTTACCTTACCCATAAGCTTAAATAGTCTTGATCGCGAGGGTGCGAGATTGCTGAGTCCCTGTGGCTCACAGATACTTCCAAAACCAGCTTGCAGGTGCCGATGAGTTCGTGCATATGATGCAACCAAGCTCAGGAGGAGCTCGTTGAAGATCTTGTCCTTTGTGTTGTTTCGTTCTAGTTGATCAGTAGTGGAGCCCAGTTGGGGTCGATCGGGGACCTTTGTCGCATTTGGGGTTCTTCTTTTATTTTGGTTCCATAGTCGGACCTTGAGTGTATTTGTATGATGTAATGCTTTATTCATGTATTTGTGTGAAGTGGCGATTGTAAGCCAACTATGTATCTCTTTCCCTTATGTATTACATGGGTTGTGTAAAGATTACCTCACTTGCGACATATGCCTTCAATGCGATTATGTCTCTAAGTCATCCTCGACACGTGGGAGCTATAGTCGCATCGAGGGTGTTACAAGTTGGTATCAGAGCCTTCCCCGACCTTAGGAGCCCCATTGCTTGATCGTTTTTAGCAGCCGAGTTGTGTCTAGAAAAATGTTTTGAGTCATTTAGGAATTATATATCGGAGAGTTTAGGAATTCTTTTTACTCCCCAGTCTCCTCATCGCTCTGGTAAGGCATCCTGACGTAAGAGTTTTGACTCTTCGCTTCTCAAATTTCACTAATTTTTTTTAGGATCACGCGGGTATCTTGGAATCGTTTCCATGGTTTTATGGTGAGAACATTGTCTTGGTGCCTCCTGTCAGGGGTTTAGTGGAAGTGTCCCGGGGAGTTGAGCTCTGAGGTGTTGTCATCATAATTTTATCGTAGCAATTCTAGAATGCCTGAGTTTAGTATGCCGACATCAAAAATCTCTTTTATGCAGTTCATTGGTGAGATAACCTCGATGCCACCCAGTACTGGGGCGGGAGTTCGGGAGTATCGCCATAACTTGTATAACGGATGCTTTTCGAAGGTTGAGGTAGATGGTGTCCGAAGGTTTCTTGGTTATGTGTTGAAGGATGGATACAGCTGGATGTAGGATTTGCTAGTTTGGGTGAGATATTATGCTTCCCCTGTATCCCCAACACCTGATTGCATGACCGGAAAATTTCGGGAGTTTCATAGGTGGGAATTCAAGTAGCTCTTAGGATATCTTTCCGACAGATGTGTGATACGAAATTGGGTTTCGACGTCTAGTGGTTCGCCTATTCATGGTCGATTTTATAGTGGTCTCGTTGTGTCTTAAAGAGTCCTTGGCTATGCTAACTCGGGGACCCTTCGTATGTCATGTGCACTGCCTTGTACATGATGGTGCTGTATGATCGAGCCCGTGTAGGTCCCACCATGAAAACTTCGGACGAAATCTCTATCATATGTTTGTTCCGGCTTATTCTGCAAGCCAATCCTTTGTTTTGTTTTGAGTTGTGGTATTAGAGTTGCTTCGAAGTCAAGAGTTGATTCCATACCTTTCCTAAATGGTCTTCTCATACTCCGATGTGAATACCAATCCTTCGTGATCATCAAGATTGTTTTGTCAATCCTTTTTCACCGGTGTGTTTCTCTTCTAGTGATTCCGATCATTTCAACATCCGCAAGATCAATTATCAGTTCTTCTCAGCGGTGTTTGTTTCATCCATCTCCAAGTTGCCTTTGTTTTTTTCCCGCCCTCCCTCCCTTGTTTTTCTGCAACGACTCAGATTTCTTAATCAAGTATCCTTTTGTTCTTAAGAAGTCTCTCCATTCTTTTCCATCAATGTTCTTACTCGGTGATTCTCATGAAGATTCTGACGGAGCTTCAAGTTCGTCACTCTTCACTCGTTTTCTTCTCCGGTGGATTCAATTCAAACATTGTGGATCTTATCCCTTTCCTCATTTCAAGGCTTTCTCATGCCGGTGCAATTCTTAATCGTTCACCTCTCGCTTGCCATTCTATTGTTCCGGAGTGTTCAAGATATCTCGAAGATTCGTGTTTCCACTCTGCTTTTGTAATTCTTTCAAGCTCTTTCGAGGTTGTTATCTCATTCTAGTCATTTCATTCAACCGGTGTTTTCTCTCTTTTAAATCGTTATATCAGTGTTTTCTTTTGAGTGGGCCCTAACCCACAGGTCTTTTCCCAGGATCTTACCTGACTCTTCTTATTTTCCCAGAGCTATCCTCAAATTTCTTTTCGAAGTTTGACGTAAGAATGATTTCTCTTCAGTCAGATGTGTTTCTCCAAGATCTTTCTAATTCTTTTCATCGCTGGCTCAACTTTTACATTCTTCATTCCGGAGTGCCTCAAGAATTCATGGTGGTGTTTCTCATCATCATTCTCAGATTTTGGAGACCGAAGAAGATTTTTCTCTCAATCTTGCTCCATTCTCTTCAAGATCCGCGATTCTATCTTGTTGCCATCCTCTCATAATTATTTACGATTGTGAGATATTCTTTTCAACCATCCGGAGCAATTCAGAGTATTTTCAGTTTGATTATCCGGACTCCATCAATTCAGGTTTATTCATTCTCAGCTTTCAGTTATCGTTCTCCTAATCTTACCGGTGCATCGATCAATTATCCTCTAACTAGTTCTTGATCTCTTCATTCTCATGTAACCAAATCCTCTCAAGCATTTTTCGCTCATTTGGTAATCCTTCCCGGTGTTCTTTATGTTTTATTCGTTCTTTTTCAATTCTTACGGTGGTTCGTTCAAGATTTCTTCTTCTTTCGTTATCTTATCAATTTATTCGTTGTTCCAATCCTACCGGTGGTTCGTTGAAGACTTTGTCAAGTTGACGCTATACCTATCTTAATCCTTTCTACAAGAATAAGTAGTATGTCAAATCCATTGCTTGCCAGCAATTAAATTGGTGAAGGATACGCATAACAGAATTCTTATTCTTGTTCATCCAAGTGATTAATTTCCTATTCCGGAGGCTCATCAAATTCCTGATTTCAATTGTTTCATCTTCTCTTTTTCCCGGAGTTCCAACCTTTTTCAATTATTTCACCACGGAGATCCATCTAATCATTGCAAGGATTCACCTTGTGTTTTCTATTTATCTTTCTTTTCTTCTTTTGTTACCGGAGTTTCTTCATGAAGGTTATACTTGATGGTTCATCAAGGGATTTAATTCATTCTCTAAATGTTCATCAAGTATCTTTTTCACAAAAGCTCAAGCTTTCTTCATATTGTAATCCGGAGTGCTTTGTTTCTTCCGTATCATTGGAGGTGGTATTATGTCATTCTTGATAATTGGAATTCATGTTTCATGATTCACATGTTGTCAAAAATGAGATATGTTAAATCCATCAATCTCGTCAATGGAGTTATCTTGGGTTCGTTTTGCACCTAAATCCTTCCCTTAGGATTGTTGCTAATTATGGTGCTTATAAATTATCCAAATTTCTTCATTTATCCTTTTCCGTTGTGATATAGTTTCTCGTGTCCTTGTCCTTACCAATCAAATTCTTTCCCGTGAGTGGAAGGTTTTCATCTCTTAATTTGAGATGTGTTCCATAAGCCCACATCAAGCTTATCCTTTCGTTGTTGATTTTTCCAACAACTCCGTTCTAGCCTTTGTTGTAAGCGTGCTCTGCCAAGATCTTGTTTTCTACTTTGTTCACTCCTTTCCATTCTCTCTTTTCTTCTGGAGGCATTTTGATGTGGCTTTCATCTACTTTTTCTTTTTGTTCTTGTCAAGATCAAGTTCTTTTCATCTTATCAAGTCTTGCATCTCTTTCCAACCAGAGCGCTATACGAATTTGATCTTCTTTGTTCCTCCTTTCTATCAGTGTGTTTTCAATATTGTTCATCTCCGTTGTATTCTTTTCTCGTATTTTCTTAACCTCTTCAAGGTTCATTGTTTCCCTCATTTGTCAATGAAGCAACTTTGTTTTACCTTTTCTCTTTCTCCTCCGTTTTCCCTCCGGTGCCATTCTAGATCTCGGGATGAGATCCTCTCGTAGTGGTGGAGTGTTGTAACGCCCCAAGATGTCTTCCAGGGTTTCCGAGATTCATTGTGTGATTTGTTAAATCTGTTGCATTCATCTTTGCATCATGTGCATTGCATCATGCCATCATCTCATAAATCTTTGCACCTTAACTCACTAAATAAATTGCATGGATCTTTGGTCCATTTAAATCGAGGGAACTCACATGGTGGTTTTGTTGGGGAACGTAGTAATTTCAAAAAAAATTCCTACGCACACGCAAGATCATGGTGATGCATAGCAACGAGAGGGGAGAGTGTTGTCTACATACCAACGCAGACCGACTGCGGAAGCGATCACACAACATAGAGGAAGTAGTCGTACGTCTTCTTCCCGATCCGACCGATCCAAGTACCGTTACTCCGGCACCTCCGAGTTCTTAGCACACGTTCAGCTCGATGACGATCCCCGGGCTCCGATCTAGCAAAGCTTTGGGGAGGAGTTCCGTCAGCACGACGGCGTGGTGACGATCTTGATGTACTACCAACGTAGGGCTTCGCCTAAGCACTACAATGGTATGATCGAGGTGGAATTTTGTGGCAGGGGGCACCGCACACGGCTAAGGAACGATCTCAAGGATCAACTTGTGTGTCTAGAGGTGCCCCCTGCCCCCGTATATAAAGGATGAAAGGGGGAGGCTGGCCGGCCAAGCTAGGAGACGCAGGAGGAGTCCTACTCCTACCGGGAGTAGGTCTCCTCCCCCCAATCCTATTCCTAATAAGATTCCCCAAAGGGGAAGAGAAGAGAGAGGTGGCCGGCCCCTCTCCTAGTCCTAATAGGACTAGGGAAAGGGGGGAGGCGCAGCCCTATGTGGGCTGCCCTCTCACCTTTCCACTAAGGCCCATGTTGGCCCATTTGGCTCCCTGGGGGTTCCGGTAACCCTCCCGGTAATCCGGTAAAATCCCGATTTCACCCGGAACACATCCGATGTCCAAACATAGGCTTCAAATATATCAATATTTATGTCTCGACCATTTCGAGACTCCTCGTCATGTCCGTGATCACATCCGGGACTCCGAACTACCTTTGGTACATCAAAATGCATAAACTCATAATAACTGTCATCGTAACATTAAGCGTGCGGACACTACGGTTCGAGAACAATGTAGACATGACTGAGACACGTCTCCGGTCAATAATCAATAGCGGGACCTGGATGCCCATATTGGCTCCTACATATTCTACGAAGATCTTTATCGGTCAGACCGCATAACAACATATGTTGTTCCCTTTGTCATCGGTATGTTACTTACCCGAGATTCGATCGTCGGTATCCAATACCTAGTTCAATCTCGTTACTGGCAAGTCTCTTTACTCGTTCCGTAATACATCATCTCATAACTAACATCTTAGTTATTATGCTTGCAAGGCTTATGTGATGTGTATTACCGAGAGGGCCCAGAGATACCTCTCCGACAATCGGAGTGACAAACCCTAATCTCGAAATACGCCAACCCAACATCCATCATTGGAGACACCTGTAGTACTCCTTTATAATCACCCAGTTACGTTGTGACATTTGGTAGTACCCAAAGTGTTCCTCCGGTAAACGGGAGTTGCATAATCTCATAGTTATAGAAACATGTATAAGTCATGAAGAAAGCAATAGCAACATACTAAACAATCGGGTGCTAAGCTAATGGAATGGGTCATGTCAATTAGATCATTCAACTAATGATGTGACCTCGTTAATCAAATAACAACTCTTTGTTCATGGTTAGGAAACATAACCATCTTTGATTAAGGAGCTAGTCTAGTAGAGGCATACCAGTGACACTCTGTTTTGTCTATGTATTCACACATGTATTATGTTTCCGGTTAATACAATTCTAGCATGAATAATAAACATTTATCATGATATAAGGAAATAAATAATAACTTTATTATTGCCTCTAGGGCATATTTCCTTCAGTCTCCCACTTGCACTAGAGTCAATAATCTAGTTCACATCGCCATGTGATTTAGTAGCAATAGTTCACATCACCATGTGATTAACACCCATAGTTCACATCGTCATGTGACCAACACTCAAAGGGTTTAATAGAGTCAGTAATCTAGTTCACATCTCTATGTGATTAACACCCAAAGAGTACGAAGGTGTGATCATGTTTTGCTTGTGAGATAATTTTAGTCAACGGGTCTGTCACATTCAGATCCGTAAGTATTTTGCAAAATTCTATGTCTATAATGCTCTGCATGGAGCTACTCTAGCTAATTGCTCCCACTTTCAATATGTATCCAGATTGAGACTTTAGATTCATCTGGATCAGTGTCAAAAACTTGCATCGACGTAACCCTTTACGGCGAACCTTTTTGTCACGTCCATAATCGAGAAACATATCCTTATTTCACTAAGGATAATTCCGACCGCTGTCCAGTGATCTACTCCTAGATCACTATTGTACTTCCTTGCCAAATCAGTGTAGGGTATACAATAGATCTGGTACACAGCATGGCATACTTTATAGAACCTATGAATGAGGCATAGGGAATGACTTTCATTCTCTTTCTATC
This sequence comes from Triticum monococcum, assembly GCA_034509565.1. Classification (NCBI taxonomy): domain Eukaryota; kingdom Viridiplantae; phylum Streptophyta; class Magnoliopsida; order Poales; family Poaceae; genus Triticum; species Triticum monococcum. Next base: position 84,587,536 of record CM067845.1, on the reverse strand, counting down.
TTCTGCCGTGGTCGGGCTTTGAGTCTTTACTCAACTTCACACCTTGTAACACAGGCAAGAAACTTTTTCTTTGCCTGTTCCATTTTGAACTACTTCAAAATCTTGTCAAGGTATGTACTTATTGAAAAACTTATCAAGCGTCTTGATCTATCTCTATAGATCTTGAAGCTCAATATGTAAGCAGCTTTACCGAAGTCTTTCTTTGAAAAACTCCTTTCAAACACTCCTTTTATGCTTTACAGAATAATTCTACATTATTTCCCATCAACAATATGTCATTCACATATACTTATCAGAAATGATGTAGTGCTCCCACTCACTTTCTCGTAAATACAGGCTTCACCGCAAGTCTGTATAAAACTATATGCTTTAATCAACTCATCAAAGCGTATATTCCAACCTCGAGATGTTTGCACCAGTCCACAGATAGATCGCTGGAGCTTGCATATTTAGTTAACACCTTTAGGATCGACGAAACCTTCTAGTTGCATCGTATACAACTCTTCTTTAGCAAATCCATTAAGGAATGCAGTTTTGTTTATCCATTTGCCAGATTTCATAAAATGCGGCAATTGCTAACATGATTCGGACAGACTTAAGCATAGATACGAGTGATAAAATCTCATCGTAGTCAACACCTTGAACTTGTCGAAAACCTTTTGCGACAATTCTAGCTTTGTAGATAGTAACACTACTATCAGCGTCCGTCTTCCTCTTGAAGATCCATTTATTTTCTATGGCTTGCCAATCATCGGGCAAGTCAACCAAAGTCCATACTTTGTTCTCATACATGGATCATATCTCAGATTTCATGGTTTCAAGCCACTTTGCGGAATCTGGGCTCACCATCGCTTCTTCATAGTTCGTATGGTCAGCATGATCTAGTAGCATGACTTCCAGAACAGGATTACCGTACCACTCTGGCGCGGATCTTACTCTGGTTGATCTACGAGGTTCAGCAGTGTCTTGTTCTGAAGTTTCATGATCATCATCATTAGCTTCCTCACTAACTGGTGTAGGTGTCACAGAAACATTTTTCTGTGATGTACTACTTTCCAATAAGGGAGCAGGTACAGTTACCTCGTCAAGTTCTACTTTCCTCCCACTCACTTCTTTCGAGAGAAACTCCTTCTCCAGAAAGTTTCCGAATTTAGCAACAAAAGTCTTGCCTTCGGATCTGTGATAGAAGGTGTATCCAATAGTTTCCTTTGGATATCTTATGAAGATGCACTTCTCCGATTTGAGTTTTGAGCTTATCAGGATGAAACTTTTTCATATAAGCATTGCAACCCCAAACTTTAAGAAACGACAACTTTGGTTTCTTGCCAAACCATAGTTCATAAGGCGTCGTCTCGACGGATATAGATGGTGCCCCTTTTTTTAACGTGAATGCAGCTGTCTCTAATGCATAACCCCAAAAACAATAGTGGTAAATCGGTAAGAGACATCATAGATCGCACTATATCTAATAAAGTACGGTTATGACATTCGGACACACCATTACACTATGGTGTTCCTTGTGGCGTGAGTAGTGAAACTATTTCACATTGTTTTTAACTGAAGGCCAAACTCGTAACTCAAATACTCTTTTCTATGATCAGATCATAGAAACTTTATTTTCTTGTTACGATGATTTTTCACTTCACTCTGAAATTCTTTGAACTTTTCAAATGTTTCAGACTTATGTTTCATCAAGTAGATATACTCATATCTGCTCAAATCATCTGTGAAGATCAGAAAATAATGATACCTGTCGCGAGCCTCAATATTCATCGGACCACATACATTAGTATGTATGATTTCCAACAAATCTTTTCTCGCTCCATTGTTCCGGAGAATGGCGTTTTAGTCATCTTGCCCAAAAGGCATGGTCCGCAAGCATCAAGTGATTCATAATCAAGTGATTCCGAAAGCCCATCAGCATGGAGTTTCTTCATGTGCTTTATACCAATATGACCTAAATAGAAGTGCCACAAATAAGTTGCACTATCATTATTAGCTTTGCATCTTTTGGTTTCAATATTATGAATATGTGTATTATTAAGATCGAGATCCAATGAACTATTTTCATTGGGTGTGTAACCATGTAAGGTTTTATTCATGTAAACAGAACAACAATTTATTCTTTTACTTAAATGAATAACCGTATTACAATAAACATGATCAAATCATATTCATGCTCAACACAAACACCAAATAACACTTATTTAGTTTCAACACTAATCCCCAAAGTATAGGGGAGTGTGCGATGATGATCATATCAATCTTGGAACTACTTCCATCACACATCGTCACTTCACCCTTAACTAGTCTCTGTTTATTCTGCAACTCCCGTTTCGAGTTACTAATCTTAGCAACTGAACTAGTATCAAATACTGAGGGTTTGCTATAAACACTAGTAAAGTACACATCAATAACATGTATATCAAATATACTTATGTTCACTTTGCCATCCTTCTGATCCGCCAATCACTTGGGGTAGTTCCGCTTCCAGTGACCAGTCCCTTTGTAGTAGAAGCACTTAGTCTCAGGCTTAGGATCAGACTTGGGCTTCTTCACTTGAGCAGCAACTTGCTTGCCGTTCTTCTTGAAGTTCCCCTTCTTTCCTTTGCCCCTTTTCTTGAAACTAGTGGTCTTGTCAACCATCAACACTTGATGTTTTTCTTTGATTTCTACCTTCATTGATTTCAGCATCACGAAGAGCTTGGGAGTTGTCTCCGTTATCCCTTGCATATTATAGTTCATCACGAAGTTCTACTAACTTAGTGGTGGTGACTAGAGAATTCTGTCAATCACTATCTTATCTGGAAGATTAACTCCCACTTGATTCAAGCGATTGTAGTACCCAGACAATCTGAGCACATGCTCACTAGTTGAGCGATTCTCCTCCATCTTTTAGCTATAGAACTTGTTGGAGACTTCATATCTCTCAACTCGGGTATTTGCTTGAAATATTAACTTCAACTCCTGGAACATCTCATATGGTCCATGATGTTCAAAACGTCTTTGAAGTCCCGATTCTAAGCTGTTAAGTATGGTGCACTAAACTGTCAAGCAGTCATCATATTGAGCTAGCCAAACGTTCATAACGTCTGCATCTGCTCCTGCAATAGGTCTGTCACCTAGCGGTGCATCAAGGACATAATTCTTCTGTGCAGCAATGAGGATAATCCTCAGATCACGGATCCAATCCGCATCATTGCTACTAACATCTTTCAATACAATTTTCTCTAGGAACATATCAAAATAAATATAGGGAAGCAACAACGCGAGCTACTGATCTACAACATAATTTGCAAAATACTACCAGGACTAAGTTCATGATAAATTTAAGTTCAATTAATCATATTGCTTAAGAACACCCACTTAGATAGATATACCTCTAATCCTCTAAGTGATCACGTGATCCAAATCAACTAAACCATAACCGATCATCACGTGAGATGGAGTAGTTTTCAATGGTGAACATCGTTATGTTGATCATATCTACTATATTATTCACGCTCGACCTTTCGGTCTCCGTGTTCCGAGGCCATATCTGTATATGCTTGGCTCGTCAAGTATAACCTGAGTATTCCGCGTGTGCAACTGTTTTGCACCCGTTGTATTTGAACGTAGAGCCTATCACACCCGATCATCACATGGTGTCTCAGCACGAAGAACTTTTGCAACGGTGCATACTCAGGGAGAACACTTCTTGATAATTTAGTGAGAGATCATCTTATAATGCTACCGTCAATCAAAGCAAGATAAGATGCATAAAAAGATAAACATCACATGCAATCAATATAAGTGATATGATATGGCCATCATCATCTTGCGCTTGTGATCTCCATCTCCGAAGCACCGTCATGATCACCATAGTCACCGGCGCGACACCTTGATCTCCATCGTAGCATCGTTGTCGTCTCGCCAATCTTATGCTTCCATGACTATCACTACCGCTTAGTAATAAAGTAAAGCATTACATCGTGATTGCATTGCATACAATAAAGCGACAACCATATGGCTCCTGCCAGTTGCCGATAACTCGGTTACAAAACATGATCATCTCATACAATAAAATCAGCATCATGCCTTGACCATATCACATCACAACATGCCCTGCAAAAACAAGTTAGACGTCCTCTACTTTGTTGTTGCAAGTTTTACGTGGCTGCTACGGGCTTAAGTAAGAACTCATCTCACCTACGCATCAAAACCACAACGATAGTTCGTCAAATAGACTCCGTTTTAACCTTCTCAAGGACCGGGCGTAGCCACACTTGGTTCAACTAAAGTTGGAGAGACAGTCTTCCGCAAGCCATCTATGTGCAAAGCACGTCGAGGGAACCGGTCTCGCGTAAGAGTACACGTAAGGTTGGTCCGGATCGTCTCGTCCAACAATACCGCCGAACCAAAGTATGACATGCTGGTAGGCAGTATGACTTGTATCGCCCACAACTCACTTGTGTTCTACTCGTGCAAATAACATCAAACCATAAAAACCTAGGCTCGGATACCACTGTTGGGGAACGTAGTAATTTCAAAAAAGAATTCCTACGCACACGCAAGATCATGGTGATGCATAGCAACGAGAGGGGAGAGTGTTGTCTACGTACCAACGCAGACCGACTGTGGAAGCGATCACACAACGTAGAGGAAGTAGTCGTACGTCTTCTTCCCGATCCGACCGATCCAAGTACCGTTACTCCGGCACCTCCGAGTTCTTAGCACACGTTCAGCTCGATGACGATCCCCGGGCTCAGATCCAGCAAAGCTTTGGGGAGGAGTTCCGTCAGCACGACGGCGTGGTGACGATCTTGATGTACTACCAACGCAGGGCTTCGCCTAAGCACTACAATGGTATGATCGAGGTGGAATTTGGTGGCAGGGGGCACCGCACACGGCTAAGGAACGATCTCAAGGATCAACTTGTGTGTCTAGAGGTGCCCCCTGCCCCCGTATATAAAGGATGAAAGGGGGGAGGCTGGCCGGCCAAGCTAGGAGACGCAGGAGGAGTCCTACTAGGATTCCCCAAAGGGGAAGAGAAGAGAGAGGTGGCCGGCCCCTCTCCTAGTCCTAATAGGACTAGGGAGAGGGGGGGAGGCGCAGCCCTATGTGGTCTGCCCTCTCACCTTTCCACTAAGGCCCATGTTGGCCCATTTGGCTCCCGGGGGGTTCCGGTAACCCTCCCGGTAATCCGGTAAAATCCCGATTTCACCCGGAACACTTCCGATGTCCAAACATAGGCTTCCAATATATCAATCTTTATGTCTCGACCATTTCGAGACTCCTCGTCATGTCCGTGATCACATCCGGGACTCCGAACTAGCTTTGGTACATCAAAATGCATAAACTCATAATAACTGTCATCGTAACGTTAAGCGTGCGGACCCTACGGTTCGAGAACAATGTAGACATGACCGAGACACGTCTCCGGTCAATAACCAATAGCGGGACCTGGATGCCCATATTGGCTCCTACATATTCTACGAAGATCTTTATCGGTCAGACCGCATAACAACATACGTTGTTCCCTTTGTCATCGGTATGTTACTTGCCCGAGATTCGATCGTCGGTATCCAATACCTAGTTCAATCTCGTTACTGGCAAGTCTCTTTACTCGTTCCGTAATACATCATCTCATAACTAACATCTTAGTTATTATGCTTGCAAGGCTTATGTGATGTGTATTACCGAGAGGGCCCAGAGATACCTCTCCGACAATCGGAATGACAAACCCTAATCTCGAAATACGCCAACCCAACATCCACCATCGTAGACACTTGTAGTACTCCTTTATAATCACCCAGTTACGTTGTGATGTTTGGTAGTACCCAAAGTGTTCCTCCGGTAAACGGGAGTTGCATAATCTCATAGTTATAGGAACATGTATAAGTCATGAAGAAAGCAATAGCAACATACTAAACGATCGGGTGCTAAGCTAATGGAATGGGTCATGTCAATCAGATCATTCAACTAATGATGTGACCTCGTTAATCAAATAACGACTCTTTGTTCATGGTTAGGAAACATAACCATCTTTGATTAACGAGCTAGTCTAGTAGAGGCATACTAGTGACACTCTGTTTTCTCTATGTATGCACACATGTATTATGTTTCCGGTTAATACAATTCTAGCATGAATAATAAACATTTATCATGATATAAGGAAATATATAATAACTTTATTATTGCCTTTAGGGCATATTTCCTTCAGGTTTCTCTTTATAACCTATCCTCCCGATAGTAGGGAGCTATATTCAATATTTCTTTAATTTAATATTCACCATAACACACGTGCAAAATAATCCTCATGCCTTTTTTTCTTCTCAACTCTTGGTCTCTAACTTTGTCATATATCTTTTCTTCATTTTCCAGAGCTCCACCTAAATTCTCAACATTTTTGGGCACTTCAAAAAAACCTATCCTAGTTCAAACCCATTTGAATTAAATTCAAATGAGTTTGAATTCTTTTCATTCGATCTTGGCTATTCCATTTTTCTTAGAACCAGCGCATTCTTGTGAGTCCGGGAATTTAACTGCCATGCCCAAATTCCATCCATACCCTCTCTTTCTATTTTTTCCCTTCTATCTATTTTCTATTTTTCTCTTTTTGGTTAAGAGAGAATTAGAGAAAGAGGGAAAGAGAGTCCAGCCCAGCTGGGCCTCTCGCCGGCCCATTCATCACCAAGGCCACCAATCCCGTAGCTAACCCTAGCGCCAGGGAGTTTTTTCCCCTCGCACCGCCACCTCTCTCTCGATCTCTTTTCTCTCTCCCTCGTCGCCACTCCCCGTCCCCATCCTCCTCTCGATCCTTCTCCTTCTCCCCGTGCCTCCTCCACCCGCATAGCACCCCGAAGCCAGTGCCAGGAGCTCGCCTCTCCTTCGCCATGGCCTCACAGCCCGATCCCCATGGCGCCATGGTCGCCGCCAAGCTCTGCGCGCCAAGCCCTACCCGACCTCCTCCTATGCCGTCGCCTCGCCATGGAGCAGCTTCGCTCGGGCCCCTTCGGCATCGTCCAACCACACCGCGCCCGCGCCACCGCTTCTCCGCCTCGCCCGGAGCTCCAAGTTCGCCGGCCACCGCTGCCGACCTCCGCAGCACCAAGTCCTTCCAGCCGCGAGGCAGTGCCCCCTCGTGCGCCCATGGTCCTCCCTTCTTCGTCGTGAGTGGCAACAGGAGCATCGCCGAGCCCTCCCCGCTACCTCGAGGCAGGAGACCGCCATGTTTGGCCGCTCAGGTCCCACCGGCACCTGCTCCTGTTTCGAGCAGGGGAACAAGGAGGACGAACCGCATCGCCTCCTGCCCGTGCTTCGCCTTCCGTTCGCTGCCCCGCTGCCTTTTTTGACGTTGCCAAGGTCACCGAATCCAGGGACGCAAGGCCGCCTTCGGAGATCCTTTTCGCCAAGTACCACGCCCGGTGAAGACCAAGACAGAGACCTTCTCGAGCAGGAAGGTTTTTGGGATCGTCAAGGCCACCTCAAGTTCGACTACGTTTTGCCGCCTCGACCGAGACCAACAAGTACCACGACGGTGCATCATGTTCATCTACTGCCGTCTTCGGAACCGCTAAGAACGCCAAGTACCCCTACGCATGAAGACGCCAAGCCCGTTTCGGGATTCATCAAGTACCGCTACAGATGGTTCAAACGTCTACGAAATGTGTACCACTACCGTCCACCCGCGAAGACCCCGTGGACGTCAAGTTCCTTGTCGTGACCCCGAACATCTACGGAACATGAACAATTACTTCCTCTTCGAAACGTGAACCACTACCGCCGCGAGAACGACTACTTCCCCTCCGAACCGATTCACTTCGAAAATGCACGCTCCGAAGGTATAACCCCGAGTCGACGCCCGAGAACGAATGCTTGTGTTGTATGAGACGCACCCTTTGTCTGCACCGTGTCCGTTTTGACACTCGTTTCCATGCCGTCGACCCATGGGGAACTCAGTATCCGGGATCACCCCACCATCCTCGCATGATCCGTTCATCCACATTTTTCTCTTGCACCGACATCTCAATGAGTTGTCGGATCACCCAGAATGTTGCGTGGCACCATTTCCATGGTAGTTGGCATGGCACCCTTTTTGTTCCGCCATGACGACCAAATGCTTCATAATGCTCATGTCAACTCTTAATAAAATTGCATAAAACTTGTTCATGTCATCTGCGTCATGAGAACAACAGTTAAAATGTTTAAATTGTTGTTGCATTAAATTACTAAGGCATATGGGGATTTACCGGATTTGTTATTAGTTATATCCGGACCCATTTAAATTGTTTAGATGGTGTAGATTTGTTATGCCTCACCTCTTGCCATGTTAATCCACATTTAATATTGTTGAGTACCTAACCGAGAGAGAACTAAATAATTGATGTGGTGTTTTGCAATATGCAACTTGTTGCATATTGAGCTCCACTTAATTTGTAGGGTTGCTTGTGCTCTTTGCCATGCCATGCATATTTAAACCGGACATGCATCATACTTGATTGATCATCATGCTATGATTATGTGGTGGTTGTTTACTATGATTGTTTGCTTCTTTCCGGTTTTGCTTCTTTGGGTTGGTTCCGGTAACGTCGTGTTGTGAGGATTCGTTCGACTTCGTCCGTTTGTCTTCTTCATGGACTCGCTCTTCTTCCTTGCGGGATCTAAGGCAAGATGATCATACCCTCGAAATCACTACTATCTTTGCTTGCTAGATGCTCGCTCTTTGCTATGCCAATGCTACGATGCCTACCTTTTGCTTGTCAGCCTCCCAATTGCCATGTCAAACCTCTAACCCACCATGTCCTAGCAAACCGTTGATTGGCTATGTTACCGCTTTGCTCAGCCCCTCTTATAGCGTTGCTAGTTGCCGGTGAAGATTGGAGGCCATTCCTTGTTGGAATACTTAATTAGTTGTTGAGATATCACAATATATCTTATTTAATTAATGCATCTATATACTAGGTAAAGGGTGGAAGGCTCGGCCTTATGCCTGGTGTTTTGTTCCACTCTTGCCGCCCTAGTTTCCGTCATATCGGTGTTATGTTCCCGGATTTTGCGTCCCTTATGCGGTTGGGCTATAATGGGAACCCCTTGACAGTTCGCCTTAAGTAAAGCTTTTCCAGCAATGCCCAACATTGGTTTTACCATTTGCCACCTAGCCTTTTTTCCCTTGGGGGTCGCGTGCCCAAGGGACATCATTATTTTACACCCTCGGGCCAGTGCTCCTCTGAGTGTTGGTCCAACTTGTCAGCCGCCGGTGGCCACCAGGGGCAACTCTGGGCTGGCCTACCGGAAGTTTGGACTATCCGGTGTGCCCTAAGAAAGAGATATGTGCAGCTCCTATCGGGATTTGTCGGCACATTCGGGCGGTGTTGCTGGTTTAGTTTTACCCTGTCAAAATTTCTTGTTCTACTGGGATACCGAGTCTGATCGGAACGTCTCGGGTGGAGGTCTATTCCTTCGTTGACCGTGAGAGCTTGTAATGGGCTAAGTTGGGACACCCCTGCAGGGATTTGAACTTTCGAAAGCCGTGCCCGCGGTTATGGGCAGATGGGAATTTGTTAACGTCCGGTTGTAGAAAACCTGAAGTTAACCTTAATTAAAATGAATCAACAGCGTGTGTACCCGTGATGGTCTCTTTCCGGCGGAGTCCGGGAAGTGAACACGGTTGTTGGAGTTATGCTTGACGTAGGTAGTCCAGGATCACTTCTTGATCATACTTTTACCGACCGTGCTTTGCCTTCTCTTCTCGCTCTCATTTGCGTAAGTTAGCCACCATATATGCTAGTCGCTTGCTGCAGCTCCACCTCATACCTTTACCTTACCCATAAGCTTAAATAGTCTTGATCGCGAGGGTGCGAGATTGCTGAGTCCCTGTGGCTCACAGATACTTCCAAAACCAGCTTGCAGGTGCCGATGAGTTCGTGCAGATGACGCAACCAAGCTCAGGAGGAGCTCATTGAAGATCTTATCCTTTGTGTTGTTTCGTTCTAGTTGATCAGTAGTGGAGCCCAGTTGGGGTCGATCGGGGACCTTTGTCGCATTTGGGGTTCTTCTTTTATTTTGGTTCCGTAGTTGGACCTTGAGTGTATTTGTATGATGTAATGCTTTATTCATGTATTTGTGTGAAGTGGCGATTGTAAGCCAACTATGTATCTCTTTCCCTTATGTATTACATGGGTTGTGTAAAGATTACCTCACTTGTGACATATGCCTTCAATGCGATTATGTCTCTAAGTGGTGCCTCGACACGTGGGAGCTATAGTCGCATCGAGGGTGTTACAGCGATCCACGGGGGGGGGGGGGGGGGGTAGAGTTTCAAAATGGGACCTTTAGTAGTAGCGAGGGACTTTACCCCTCGCTACTACTATGGCATGTCCCGGAGGGGCACGCTTGAGACCTCTTAGTAGTAGCGAGGGGTAAAAACTTAGTAGTAGCGTGGGTTTATAACCCTCGCTACTACTATGGCATGGCCCAGGGGCATGGTAGAGACCGCTTAGTAGTAGCGAGGGGTAAAAACCAGCGCTACTGCTATCAACTTAGTAGTAGCAAGGGTTAAAAACGCGCGCTACTACTATGGCATGTCCCGGGGGGCACGGTACAGACCGCTTAGTAGTAGCGAGGGTAAAAAACCAGCGCTACTGCTATCAACTTAGTAGTAGCGAGGGCTAAAAACCCACGCTACTGCTACTTAGCAGCAGCGCCTGATTTTAAAGCGCGCTGCTGGTAAGATTCTGTGTATAGGCTTTTCCCAAGTGGTGGTTGTTTGAACCTTCAACAAGGACCGGGCATAGTCAAACTCGATTCAACTAAAGTTGGACAAATAGACACCCGCCAGCCAGCTGTGTCCAAAGCACGTCAGTAGAACCAGTCTCATGAACGCGGTCATCTAATGTCAGTCCGGGCCGCTTCATCTAACAATACCGCCGAATCAAAGTAAGACGTTGTTGGTAAGCAGTATGACTATTATCGCCCACAACTCTTTGTGTTCTACCCGTGTGTATAACATCTACGCATAGACCTGGCTTGGATGCCACTATTGGGGAATGTAGTATTTCAAAAAATTCCTACGATCACGCAAGATCTATCTAGGAGAAGCATATCAATGAGCGGGGAGAGTGTGTCCACGTACCCTCGAAGACCGAAAGTGGAAGCATTTAGTAACGCGGTTGATGTAGTCGAACGTCTTCGCGATCCAACTGATCCAAGCACCAAACGTACGGCACCTCCGTGTTCAGCACATGTTCAGCAAAATGACGTCCCTCCAACTCTTAACTAGTTGAGGACAAGGGAGAGTTCCGTCAGCACGACAGCGTGGCAAAGGTGATGATGATGTTACTGGCACAGGGCTTCCCCTAAGCACTACGACGATATGACCAAGGTGTGTAACTGTCGAGAGGGGCACCGCACACGGCTAAGAGAAGACTTGGTGTGCCTTTGGGGTGCCCCCCTCCCACGTATATAAAGAAGGGGGGAAGAGGAGGCTGAACCTAGAGAGGGCGCGCCAAGGGGGGGGGAGTCCTACTTGGACTCCCGGTCCAAGTAGGATTCGCCCCCCCCTTTCCTATTCCAACTAGGAGAAGGAGAGAAGGGGGAAGAGGGGAGAAGGAAGGAGGAGTGTGCCGCCCCTCCTAGTCCCATTCGGACTAGCCCATGGGGGGCGCACGGCCACCCCTTGAGGCCCTTCTCTCCTTTCCCCTAAAGCCCATTAAGGCCCATTACTCTCCCGGGAGGGTCCGGTAACCTCCCGGTACTCCGGAAAATACCTGAAACACTTTGGCACCATTCCGGTGTCCGAATGTAACCTTCTAATATATCGACCTTTACCTCTTAGCCATTTCGAGACTCCTCATCATGTCCGTGATCTCATCCAAGACTCCGAACAAACTTCGGTCATCAAATCACATAACTCATAATACAAATCATCATCGAATGTTAAGCGTGCGGACCCTACGGATTCGAGAACTATGTAGACATGACCGAGACACATCTGCGGTCAATAACCAATAGCGGATCCTGGATTCTCATATTGGTTCCTACATATTCTATGAAGATCTTTATCGGTCAAACCGCATAACAACATACGTTGTTCCCTTTGTCATCGGTATGTTACTTGGCCGAGATTCGATCGTCAGTATCATCATACCTAGTTCAATCTCATTACCGACAAGTCTATTTACTCGTTCCGTAATGCATCATCCTGTAAGTAACTCATTAGTCACATTGCTTGCAAGGCTTATAGTGATGAGCATTGCCGAGGGGGCCCAGAGATACCTCTCCGATACACGGAGTGACAAATCCTAATCTTGATCTATGCCAACTCAACAAACACCATCGGAGACACCTGTAGAGCATCTTTATAATCACCCAGTTACGTTGTGACGTTTGATAGCACACAAGGTGTTCCTCCGGTATTCGGGAGTAGCATAATCTCATAGTCAGAGGAACATGTATAAGTCATGATGAAAGCAATAGCAATAAAACTAAACGATCATTTATCCTAAGCTAATGGATGGGTCTTGTCCATCACATCATTCTCTAATGATGTGGTCCCGTTCATCAAATGACAATACATGTCTATGGTCAGGAAACTTAACCATCTTTGATTAACGAGGTAGTCTAGTAGAGGCATACTAGGGACACTCTGTTTGCCTATGTATTCACACATGTACTAAGTTTCCGGATAATAAAATTCTAGCATGAATAATATACATTTATCATGATATAAGGAAATATAAATAACATCTTTATTATTGCCTCTCGGGCATATTTCCTTCACCGATCACATGACCGGAGACAAGGATATGTTTCGTGAGCTTGCTGGAAATGATGGCCCTCGAAAGTATGCCACTTTTGGTGATAACTCGAAGAGTAAGGTGGTTGGACTTGGTAAGGTGGCCATCTCACATGACAGTTCCATCCAAAATGTTATGCTCGTTGAATCTCTTGGCTATAATTTACTTTCTGTATTTAGACTAGCTGATTTCGGTTTCAATGTCCTATTTACTGAAGTATATTGCCAAGTGTTTCAAATAGATAATCATAATATGGTCTTTACCGATATACGTAGAGGTGATCTATACAATGTTGATTTCACTAAAAAGGCTCGCCTATAACTTTCTTAATTTCTAAATCTTCTAAAGGTTGGTTGTGGCATAAAAGGTTAGGTCATATGTGAGGGAGTCCTGGATTAAGGGGTCCTCGGGCATCCGGCCTGTCTGACATGAGCCGGACTATTGAGCCATGAAGATACAAGATAGAAGACTTCCTCCCATGTCTGGATAGGACTCTCCTTTACGTGGAAGGCAAGCTAGGTGGCCGGATGTACTATTTCCTTTCTATGTAACCAACTTTGTATAACCATAGGCACCCCCGGTGTCTATATAAACTGGAGGGTTTAGTCCGTAGAGGCAATCATAATCATATAGGCTAGACTTCTAGGGTTTTAGCCATTACGATCTCATGGTAGATCAATTCTTGTAACCCCCATACTCATCAATATTAATCAAGAAGGACATAGGGTATTACCTCCATCAAGAGGGCCCGAACCTCGGTAAAACTTTGTGTCCCTTGTCTCCTGTTACCATCAACCTCAGACGCACAGTTCGGGACCCCCTACCTGAGATCCGCCGGTTTTGACACTGACATTGGTGCTTTCATTGAGAGTTCCTCTGTGACATCGAAGACATGGTTGATGGCTCTCCTTGTTATAAAGGACAGTATCACCTCCGGAGGAGCCCTGGCCTTAGGCCAAACCCTTCGGCTAGGCGGCTTTACCATGACCGCCCGTCCAGCCGTTAAGCGGACGATGACTTCTCGGGTCATCAAAAATCACCTTCGTGTTGACCCCGAATACTCCAAAAGGATGGATCTGACAGAGTTGTCATCTTTAAACGAGCTCCTCGATCGCATTGCCACCATGGGGGCGCTACGGACTATGATCGGATTGGGCTTAAACCCGATCAGAGAGAAATCAAATCTCCATCGATCACCCATCAGATAGCAGTAGTATAGGAGAAAATCAACAACTCTTTCTATATATTGAGGATGAAATATGTTCGGATTTCTGAGCCCAAAGAGCCGGATACCCGTCCACAGAACAACATGCCCCCACTACAAAAAAAGACACATCCGTGACATTTTGGGCCGAACGAAAAAAATTATGTCATACTTATGACACTTCTATGAAGATAATTGTGACAAAACCCGGTATCATCATAGATGTGGTGGGATCCTACTTCTATGACAAAAAATCATGACAAAAATGGGCTTTTCGTCACAGCTGCATGACATTCTTTGGGCCGTCCATGACGGAAAAAACCATGGTAGAAGCTAGGGCGAGGAAAATATCGGGGTGTTCCCGGTTACGGTAGGTGGTCGGGGCCGAGCGATGCACAGAGGTTTGCATGTTTCTCTCATACCTGCACGCGCGTGGGTGCGACGTGTTGGGCTCTAACTGAACCCGAGCGAGACGTTCGCCTACTGAACCCGAGCAATTGCACTGCAGGCTACGCGTTACTGAACCCGAGCGATCGACCAATGGCAGTTAACTGAAGCCGATCGATCGATTCCATCGCTACTGCTACTAACTAAAGCCGATCGATGTTGCCTCTGGATGAACAGTGAGCGTTGCTGGGGGGCTTGGATGAACAGTTCCCAGTGGGGTGGATGAATAGGACCCCGTGGTGTTGCCTCTAGATGAACAGGACCCCGATCGATCGAGCCGGTTGGGGCTAGATGAACAGGACCCCGTGGAGGGCTGGATGAACAGGACGACCCCATGGATGGCTGGATGAATAGTAGATGGTGGAGGGCTGTATGAACAGTAGCCCGTGGAGGGGTGGTTGAACAGGAGCTCATGTGGAGAGGGCTGGTTGAATAGTGGCCGGTGGAGGCTGGATGAACAGGAGCCCGTGGATGAACAGTCGCAGGTGGAGGCTGGAGGAGGTCAACGGTGGATGAACAGTAGCCCGTGCAGGCTGGAGGGGGTCGACGGTGGAGATGAACAGTATCCCGTCATTGGTAGAAAAAGGGCCTGTAGTCCCAGTTCGTAAGGGCCTTTTGTCCCGGTTCTG
This sequence comes from Triticum monococcum, assembly GCA_034509565.1. Taxonomy (NCBI): domain Eukaryota; kingdom Viridiplantae; phylum Streptophyta; class Magnoliopsida; order Poales; family Poaceae; genus Triticum; species Triticum monococcum. The sequence continues at coordinate 84,572,480 of CM067845.1, read as the reverse complement.
GAACCGGGACTAAAGGGTCAGTACTGATGCCCTGTCCCTTTAGTCCTGGTTCAATCCAGAACATGGACAAATGGGCCTCCACATGGCCTGTGCACGGAGCCTAGCCAGGAGACCCTTTGGTCCCAGTTGGTGGCACCAACCGAGACCATTAGGCATCCACGCGTCAGCATTTTTGTGGCTGGGGTTTTTTTTTTGAAAGGGGATGGGTTTTGGGGGTTTTGGGGGGTTAATTAGGTGTTCCATATATTGTGTTAGCTAGCTATAATTAATAGAGAGAAGTGTCCTCTCTTATGTCCGTGCTTGGTCGACGCTACGTACAGTACATACGTATAGAGAGGACTAGACACGCTAGCTAGCTAGTAAGCAAACGAAGGAAACAGAAGATCGTCATGAACATATATGCATACAGAGAGAAGTGATATCGACCACCTCTCCTTCTCCGAGAGATTGGTCGAACAAGAAGTTCTCGTATATCTATCCGACACTACCGGCTACATATATACAATAATTATCTCTTACAAATATAATCATACGGACTCATGGTCCACATAGTATTCTCCGTCTTCAACGATCACGTGGTCAAGAAAGAATGCCGCCAATTCCTCTTGAATTGCTCGCATGCGAGCTGGTGCTAGGAGTTCATCCCGCTTCCGAAACATCTAATTCGAAGAAGGGGGTCAATACATATATATATGAATGAATGAAACTCAACACAAATGATGGTAATAAAATAAAATTGTGAATGTTGTTATTTACGTACTTCATATTGTTCGTCAGAGTACCCGCCCCGCTCATAGATCGTGTGGCGGATGGACTCGCAGACGTAGTATCCACAGAAATCATTCCCTTGTTCCTGCCACAACCACTTTAGAAGAAATAGAGGTCAATCAAATTGATAAGAAAGAATGCTAAATGGTATTGATGAAACTAGCGCTTGAATCACTAGGAGATGCGCGGAACATGCTACTATAGTACTTACTTTCGGGTGTCTAAATTCCAGCTCCTTCGGCAGTCCCGGAACTTTTCTGGTGAATTTTCTCCAAACCCTGCCGGACAAAGAAAACAATTACTTGATATCAGGAAATGAACAAAGTTGCTGATATGGTGGATAATGATCGATTTAACTTACTTCTTGAGGATTTCAGTCATGTCCGCATACTCCTGGGGATCTTTTCGTTTAGAGTCCAAGACAGTTACTACTCCCTCCTCAAGCCTAATCTCTAGGAGAATATAGTGGTACCTGCGCTCGCATGCATAACTCATCAATTACATTACTATAACCTGGACTAATATATAAGGGAAATCGAATATGCACAAGACAGTAACACTCACTTGAAGTTGTAAGGAAAGAGTATTATATCTTTGTTTTCATTTTTTTTGAATGATCGTAGCAAGTTGGCCTCGGTATCTTTGGGACGATGTTCAACCTCAGTTGCATCTATGAGATATGTGTTAACGAACCCAATATCACCGATTTGTCTTTTCTTCAATTCTGCGATCTTCAATCTACATAATATAGTGAGAATAATTGTAAATACATGCAATGAAAGAGATGAGCTATATAGAGAGACTTAATGACAGAAGTAGTAGTACTTACAGACAGTAGCAGGTGAACGTTATTTTATCGAGGGCCAATTGATTGAAAAACTGATAGACTCCTCAAATGGAATAGGCAACAGTTCAATTCCAACGAGGTCATGCTTCGGTTTAACTCTCACATACAAAGTACTCCTCCCCCCAGACTCTCTATAGATTTTCAAGTACCAATCATGTAATCTTCGCATCATCGTTGTTAAAGATTTCTCATCTTTGACGAGAGGCTTCCCATACTCGTATCTGTGTATCTGCACCTCCATGGGATCATAATGTACATCGTCGGGCAGGTAGTCGTCAACATTGCAATAACCGGGCACCATCCTCGGATCGACGATGTCGCTAGGCACCTTGAGCGGGGGGCACTATTGCTTCGCTTGTTCGCCGAGCTGGGCAATTTGTTTCCCAGCTTCTCGTTGTTCTTTCAGCCTTTAATCACTGACTGTACTTCCCGACCGCTCCGCTTCGGCCCATGTCTTTGCAATAATGTGCTCATAGTTGCCTTTTGGCGGAGACTTGGGTGGTTTTGCCAGGGCAGCCAGAGTGCGCTTCACTTTCACCGGATCTACCTTCTCCACCGGAGATGGATGTCTCTTTGCTTTCAACCCTTGAAACCAGTATTCCACTTCGGTTTGCGCGATCTTCGCGTCCTCCTTCGGGGTCCTCTCGTATGGTAACTTCTGTGGACTCTTCAAAGAAGGACCGAATCTGTATGTCCTCCCGCCTCTGGTTGTACGGCTAGACGCCGGCCGAGCAGACGGAGCGGCTGTCTTCTTTACTTGCTTACGAGGTGGAGGAGAAGGACTATGATGCGCCGGAGAAGCTGCCAGAGCGGCGGCGGGTCTCTTCCGCCCTTGCTGACGAGGCGGAGAAGGAGGAGGCTGGCTGCTTGGGCGCGCCGGTGCAGGCGGAGAAGGAGGCGGAGTGCCGCCATGCGCCGGAGAAGGAGCCGGCCGAGGGCCCTGATCGTCACTCGCTGGAGGTGGAGGCGGTGGAGGAGGCGGAGTGCCCTGACTCATCGGAGGAGGAGGAGGAGGCGGAGGCGTCCAGTTCGGAAGGTTGATGAGCTCCTTCCGCCATAGGCATGGAGTCTTCAGAGCAGACCCCAGCCGAGTCTCCCCTTCACCGGTAGGGTGGTCAAGCTGGAGGTCCTCAAATCCCTCCGTTATTTCATCCACCATCACCCTAGCATATCCTTCTAGAATCAGCCGGCAGTAAAAAGTTGCGCCGGGTTCAGTAGGATAAACAGAGCCAACAGCCGCCTTGACCTTCAAATTCATCCATTGCGTCATAAGGTGGCAATTTTGAGACTCCGTGATAGCATCCACAAGATAGCTGGCAGGAGCCGTCAAGGCATGCTCTGGCTGAAGCATCTCGGTGGAAGCCACGCTTCTTCGGCGCTGAGATGGCGGGGTAGCTTCGGGGGAAGTTTCGGCAGTACGTTTGCTGTGATTTGCTTCTCGTTCCTCTATCGCGTCTATCCTTGCTTGCAGCGCCTGCATTTGGGTCTGCTGCACTTTTTCCTCCTCTCATGGGATTTGTAACCGCCTACGTCCGGAAACCCAACCTTCCACAGAATGGAGCCTGGCGTGCCTTGTGTCCGTCCAGGGTGCTCAGGATTCCCGAGGGCCATTGTGAGCTCGTCGTTCTCTCTGTCTAGAAAGAACGTCCCTTGCTGCGCTGCTTCGATATACTGCTTAAGCTTCCTGACTGGTATGTCCAGTTGATCGTTCGTCCAAATGCACTTCCCTGTTACAGGGTCCAAGGTTCCGCCAGCCCCAAAGAACCAAGTCCGGCAACGGTCTCGCTAGTTAATTGTCTCTGGTTCGATCCCTTTATCAACCAGATCATTCTCAGTCTTGGCCCACTTAGGCCGGGCTATGAGGTAGCCACCTGACCCCGTGCGATGGTGATGCTTCTTCTTTGCAGCATTTTGCTTGTTTGTCGCCGACATCTTCTTACTCTTTTCTGATGTCTTGTGGGCCACAAATGCGGGCCAGTGATCTCTGATCTTCTCATATCTGCCCTTGAATTCTGGTGTCTCATTATTTTCGACAAACTTATTCAGCTCTTTCTTCCACCTCCTGAATAGTTCTGCCATCCTCTTAAGAGCAAAAGACTTGATTAATTGCTCTTTAACTGGGTTCTCTAGATTATCCTTTGGCGGTAGCGTGAAATTTGACTTCAGCTTAGTCCAAAGATCATTTTTCTGCATATCATTGACATAAGACACCTTAGGGTCTTCTGCAGCCGGCTTAAACCATTGCTGGATGCTTATCGGGATCTTGTCCCTAACCAGAACCCCTCATTGAGCAACAAATGCGTTCTTTGTTCGAATGGGTTCAATCGGTTGGCCGTCGGGCGCGATTGCTATGATCTCAAACCTTTCATCCGAGCTCAACTTTTTCGTCGGGCCTCGTCTCTTTACCGAAGTTGTGCTCGATCCGGAGGGCTACAAAAAGAACAAAGACTTAATTAATGTGTGTACATACCAAAACAATGAATGCATCAATCAGCTAGTCAGCACAGGCTTAACTAATATATATACCTGGCCGGACTCGGTTCGGTCACCGGAGCCGTCATCACGGTCTCCTTCTTGCACTGGCATTGGGTCACCGGAGCCGTCCTCATGTTCTTCTTCTTGCACCGGCATTAGGTCACTGTAGCCAGCTTCTTCACCCTCTCCTTCCAGACCATCGGTGTCATTGAGAAACAACGAGACAACATCACTTCCTTCTACGATTATGTCCCTCAACAACGCTTCTTTTGCTTCGTCTCGGGCGTTGTCCATAGTTTCTACAAATATTTACAACATGGCAATTATTATTCAAACATTACAGATGGATATATTAGTGGCAAACGTAGAACTAGCTACCTAATCATAGTAAGGAATCATATATATTAATTAGTGGCCTCGACGCTGCTTCTCTAGGGTTTGGGGTGGCCTCGACAATGCTTAAAGGGTTTGGGGTGGCCTCAAGAACGCTTCAAGGAGGGGGTAATATCGACCCCCCCCCCCCACGTGTTGAAGCTATCGGGAGGGGGTATATATCGAAAATGATGACACTACATCTATGTCCCTCGACGACCCTCATTCCTGATAAAAAAAGAGGAAGAAGAAGAAAAAAAGAGGAGAAGATAGAATAGAGGAGAAGAACTCCTCTATTCTTTCTTCTCCTCTTTTTTTCTTCTTCCTCTTCTTTTTTTATCCACTTCTTCCTCTCATGTTCGAGAGGATCGCCGAGGGGTCGGGAGGTTGCCTAGTGTCAAAGGATTCAACAAAACCATGTCTTCATCATTAGGCGAAAGTAACAGGTGCATGATGGTACGAAGCTCTCCAAAGTTATTTTGGAACGGAGTCCTAGATAGGATATTTCGCTTTTTGGTACAAAGTTCAGCAAGAACCTTCCAAATATCGTTATTTGGAAGGCCTTTGCTGAAATACATACAAAAAGGCAAATTATCCTATCCGGGACACCATTCCAAAATAACTTTGGAGGACTTCGTCATGCCCTGGTTACTTCTGGCTAATGATGAAGCCATGGATTTCTTCAATACTTTGACAGTAGGAAATATCTCTCTCGACCCCTCGGCGATCCTCGACCCCTCAAACCCTCGACGACCCTGGAACCCTCGACTCCTCGGCGATCCTCTTCTTCCTCTCATGTTCGAGAGCATCGCCGAGGGGTCGGGAGGTTGCCTAGTGTCAAAGGATTCAACAAAACCATGTCTTCGTCATTAGGCGAAAGTAACAGGTGCATGATGGTACGAAGCTCTCCAAAGTTATTTTGGAACGGAGTCCTAGATAGGATAATTCGCTTTTTGGTACAAAGTTCAGCAAGAACCTTCCAAATATCATTATTTGGAAGGCCTTTGCTGAAATTCATACAAAAAGGCAAATTATCCTATCCGGGAAACCATTCCAAAGTAACTTTGGAGGACTTCGTCATGCCCTGATTACTTCTGGCTAATGATGAAGCCATGGATTTCTTCAATACTTTGACACTAGGAAATCTCTCTCTCGACCCCTCGGCGATCCTCGACCCCTCGAACCCTCGACGACCCTGGAATCCTCGACCCCTCGGCGATCCTCTTCTTCCTCTCATGTTCGAGAGGATCGCCGAGGGGTCAGGAGGTTGCCTAGTGTCAAAGGATTCAACGAAACCATGTCTTCATCATTAGGCGAAAGTAACAGGTGCATGATGGTACGAAGCTCTCCAAAGTTATTTTGGAACGGAGTCCTAGATAGGATATTTCGCTTTTCGGTACAAAGTTCAGCAAGAACCTTCCAAATATCGTTATTTGGAAGGCCTTTGCTGAAATTCATACAAAAAGGCAAATTATCCTATTCGGGACACCATTCCAAAATAACTTTGGAGGACTTCGTCATGCCCTAGTTACTTCTGGCTAATGATGAAGCCATGTTTTTCTTCAATACTTTGACAGTAGGAAATCTCTCTCTCGACCCCTCGGCGATCCTCGACCCCTCAAACCCTCGACGACCCTGGAACCCTCGACCCCTCGTCGATCCTCTTCTTCCTCTCATGTTCGAGAGGATCGCCGAGGGGTCGGGAGGTTGCCTAGTGTCAAAGGATTCAACAAAACCATGTCTTCGTCATTAGGCGAAAGTAACAGGTGCATGATGGTACGAAGCTCTCCAAAGTTATTATGGAACGGAGTCCTAGATAGGATAATTCGCTTTTTGGTACAAAGTTTAGCAAGAACCTTCCAAATATCATTATTTGCAAGGCCTTTGCTGAAATTCAAACAAAAAGGCAAATTATCCTATCCGGGACACCATTCCAAAATAACTTTGGAGGACTTCGTCATGCCCTGATTACTTCTGGCTAATGATGAAGCCATGGATTTCTTCAATACTTTGACACTAGGAAATCTCTCTCTCGACCCCTCGGCGATCCTCGACCCCTCGAACCCTCGACGACCCTAGAATCCTCGACCCCTCGGCGATCCTCTTCTTCCTCTCGTGTTCGAGAGGATCGCCGAGGGGTCGGGAGGTTGCCTAGTGTCAAAGGATTCAACAAAACCATGTCTTCATCATTAGGCGAAAGTAACAGGTGCATGATGGTACGAAGCTCTCCAAAGTTATTTTGGAACGGAGTCCTAGATAGGATATTTCGCTTTTTGGTACAAAGTTCAGCAATGACCTTCCAAATATCGTTATTTGGAAGGCCTTTGCTGAAATACATACAAAAAGGAGAATTATCCTATCCGGGACACCATTCCAAAATAACTTTGGAGGACTTCGTCATGCCCTGGTTACTTCTGGCTAATGATGAAGCCATGGATTTCTTCAATACTTTGACAGTAGGAAACATCTCTCTCGACCCCTCGGCGATCCTCGACCCCTCAAACCCTCGACGACCCTGGAACCCTCGACTCCTCGGCGATCCTCTTCTTCCTCTCATGTTCGAGAGGATCGCCGAGGGGTCGGGAGGTTGCCTAGTGTCAAAGGATTCAACAAAACCATGTCTTCGTCATTAGGCGAAAGTAACAGGTGCATGATGGTACGAAGCTCTCCAAAGTTATTTTGGAACGGAGTCCTAGATAGGATAATTCGCTTTTTGGTACAAAGTTCAGCAAGAACCTTCCAAATATCATTATTTGGAAGGCCTTTGCTGAAATTCATAAAAAAGGCAAATTTTCCTATCCGGGACACCATTCCAAAATAACTTTGGAGGACTTCGTCATGCCCTGATTACTTCTGGCTAATGATGAAGCCATGGATTTCTTCAATACTTTGACACTAGGAAATCTCTCTCTCGACCCCTCGGCGATCCTCGACCCCTTGAACCCTCTACGACCCTGGAATCCTCGGCCCCTCGGCGATCCTCTTCTTCCTCTCATGTTCGAGAGGATCGCCGAGGGGTCGGGAGGTTGCCTAGTGTCAAAGGATTCAACAAAACCATGTCTTCATCATTAGGCGAAAGTAACAGGTGCATGATGGTACGAAGCTCCCCAAAGTTATTTTGGAACGGAGTCCTAGATAGGATATTTCGCTTTTTGGTACAAAGTTCAGCAAGAACCTTCCAAATATCGTTATTTGGAAGGCCTTTGCTGAAATTCATACAAAAAGGAAAATTATCCTATCCGGGACACCATTCCAAAGTAACTTTGGAGGACTTCGTCATGCCCAGGTTACTTCTGGCTAATAATGAAGCCATGGATTTCTTCAATACTTTGACAGTAGGAAATATCTCTCTCGACCCCTCGGTGATCCTCGACCCCTCAAACCCTCGACGACCCTAGAACCCTCGACTCCTCGGTGATCCTCTTCTTCCTCTCATGTTCGAGAGGATCGCCGAGGGGTCGGGAGGTTGCCTAGTGTCAAAGGATTCAACAAAACCATGTCTTCGTCATTAGGCGAAAGTAACAGGTGCATGATGGTACGAAGCTCTCCAAAGTTATTTTGGAACGGAGTCCTAGATAGGATAATTCGCTTTTTGGTACAAAGTTCAGCAAGAACCTTCCAAATATCATTATTTGGAAGGCCTTTGCTGAAATTCATACAAAAAGGCAAATTATCCTATCCGGGACACCATTCCAAAATAACTTTGGAGGACTTCGTCATGCCCTGATTACTTCTGGCTAATGATGAAGCCATGGATTTCTTCAATACTTTGACACTAGGAAATCTCTCTCTCGACCCCTCGGCGATCCTCGACCCCTCGAACCCTCGACGACCCTGGAATCCTCGACCCCTCGGTGATCCTCTTCTTCCTCTCATGTTCGAGAGGATCGCCGAGGGGTCGGGAGGTTGCCTAGTGTCAAAGGATTCAACGAAACCATGTCTTCATCATTAGGCGAAAGTAACAGGTGCATGATGGTACGAAGCTCTCCAAAGTTATTTTGGAACGGAGTCCTAGATAGGATAATTCGCTTTTTCGTACAAAGTTCAGCAAGAACCTTCCAAATATCATTATTTGGAAGGCCTTTGCTGAAATTCATACAAAAAGGCAAATTATCCTATCCGGGACACCATTCCGAAGTAACTTTGGAGGATTTCGTCATGCCCTGATTACTTCTGGCTAATGATGAAGCCATGGATATCTTCAATACTTTGACACTAGGAAATCTCTCTCTCGACCCCTCGGCGATCCTCGACCCCTCGAACCCTCGACGACCCTGGAATCCTCGACCCCTCGGAGATCCAATTCTTCCTCTCATGTTCGAGAGGATCGCCGAGGGGTCGGGAGGTTGCCTAGTGTCAAAGGATTCAACGAAACCATGTATTCATCATTAGGCGAAAGTAACAGGTGCATGATGGTACGAAGCTCTCCAAAGTTATTTTGGAACGGAGTCCTAGATAGGATATTTCGCTTTTTGGTACAAAGTTCAGCAAGAACCTTCCAAATATCGTTATTTGGAAGGCCTTTCCTGAAATTCATACAAAAAGGCAAATTATCCTATCCGGGACACCATTCCAAAATAACTTTGGAGGACTTCGTCATGCCCTGGTTACTTCTGGCTAATGATGAAGCCATGGATTTCTTCAATACTTTGACAGTAGGAAATCTCACTCTCGACCCCTCGGCGATCCTCGACCCCTCAAACCCTCGACGACCCTGGAACCCTCGACCCCTCGTCGATCCTCTTCTTCCTCTCATGTTCGATAGGATCGCCGAGGTGTCGGGAGGTTGCCTAGTGTCAAAGGATTCAACAAAACCATGTCTTCGTCATTAGGCGAAAGTAACAGGTGCATGATGGTACGAAGCTCTCCAAAGTTATTTTGGAACGGAGTCCTAGATAGGATAATTCGCTTTTTGGTACAAAGTTCAGCAAGAACCTTCCAAATATCATTATTTGGAAGGCCTTTGCTGAAATTCATACAAAAAGGCAAATTATCCTATCCGGGACACCATTCCAAAGTAACTTTGGAGGACTTCGTCATGCCCTGATTACTTCTGGCTAATGATGAAGCCATGGATGTCTTCAATACTTTGACACTAGGAAATCTCTCTCTCGACCCCTCAGCGATCCTCGACCCCTCGAACCCTCGACGACCCTGGAATCCTCGACCCTTTGGCGATCCTCTTCTTCCTCTCATGTTCGAGAGGATCGCCGAGGGGTCGGGAGGTTGCCTAGTGTCAAAGGATTCAACGAAACCATGTCTTCATCATTAGGCGAAAGTAACAGGTGCATGATGGTACGAAGCTCTCCAAAGTTATTTTGGAACGGAGTCCTAGATAGGATATTTCGCTTTTTGGTACAAAGTTCAGCAAGAACCGTCCAAATATCGTTATTTGGAAGGCCTTTGCTGAAATTCATACAAAAAGGCAAATTATCCTATCCGGGACACCATTCCAAAATAACTTTGGAGGACTTCGTCATGCCCTGGTTACTTCTGGCTAATGATGAAGCCATGGATTTCTTCAATACTTTGACAGTAGGAAATCTCTCTCTCGACCCCTCGGCGATCCTCGACCCCTCAAACCCTCGACGACCCTGGAACCCTCGACCCCTCGTCGATCCTCTTCTTCCTCTCATGTTCGAGAGGATCGCCGAGGGGTCGGGAGGTTGCCTAGTGTCAAATGATTCAACAAAACCATGTCTTCGTCATTAGGCGAAAGTAACAGGTGCATGATGGTACGAAGCTCTCCAAAGTTATTTTGGAACGGAGTCCTAGATAGGATAATTCGCTTTTTGGTACAAAGTTCAGCAAGAACCTTCCAAATATCATTATTTGCAAGGCCTTTGCTGAAATTCATACAAAAAGGCAAATTATCCTATCCGGGACACCATTCCAAAATAACTTTGGAGGACTTCGTCATGCCCTGATTACTTCTGGCTAATGATGAAGCCATGGATTTCTTCAATACTTTGACACTAGGAAATCTCTCTCTTGACCCCTCGGCGATCCTCGACCCCTCAAACCCTCGACGACCCTAGAATCCTCGACCCCTCGGCGATCCTCTTCTTCCTCTGATGTTCGAGAGGATCGCCGAGGGGTCGGGAGGTTGCCTAGTGTCAAAGGATTCAACAAAACCATGTCTTCATCATTAGGCGAAAGTAACAGGTGCATGATGGTACGAAGCTCTCCAAAGTTATTTTGGAACGGAGTCCTAGATAGGATAATTCGCTTTTTGGTACAAAGTTCAGCAAGAACCTTCCAAATATCGTTATTTGGAAGGCCTTTGCTGAAATTCATACAAAAAGGCAAATTATCATATCCGGGACACCATTCCAAAATAACTTTGGAAGACTTCATCATGCCCTGGTTACTTCCGGCTAATGATGAAGCCATGGATTTCTTCAATACTTTGACACTAGGAAACCTCTCTCGACCCCTCGGCGATCCTCGACCCCTCGAACCCTCGATGACCCTGGAACCCTCGACCCCTAGACGACCCTGGAACCCTCGACCCTATAGAACCCTCGAACCCTCGACCCTGAAACCCTCGACCCTTGACCCCTTAACGACCCTCGACCCTCTAACCTAGTTCCCGACCGTCGCCCCCTCGGCGATCCTCGACACCCTCGTTCCCGATAAAAATTAAGAAGAAGAAGAAGAAGAAGAAGAAGAAGAAGAAGAAGAAGACAAAGAAGAAGAAGAAGAAGAAGAAGAAGAAGAAGAAGAGGAAGAAAGAGGAGGGGAAGAAAGGAATGGTGGAGAAAAAGAGAAAAAAAGAAGAAGAAAAAAGAGGAGAAGAAGAAAGGAATAGTGGAACCCTCTTCTTTTTCTTCCTTTTTCTTCTTCTTATTTATTTCTCCTCTTCTTCCTCTCCTCTTCTTCTTTCTAAGTCCTGCTTATATACACAGAGTACTGGTCCCGGTTCGTACCCCTCTCGACCCCTCGTCCCTCTCTCGACCCCTCGACGACCCTCGTCCCGGATAACATTTTTTTTCTCCCCTCGACCCCTCTCGACCTCTCGTCCCCCCCTCGACCCCTCATCATCATCTATCACCCCCTCATTTTCTTTAGCATATATCCATGAACAAAAAAATAATTCATATATAGAAAAAATGCTATGTGAACATACATACATATGAGCATATACAGAGAGCATATACATAGCCAAATCCATATACAGAGAGCATATACATACATACATATGAGCATATACATACATACATAGCCAAATCCAAATACATATGAGCATATACATACACATATGAAAAAATTTATCACACATAGAGAGCGGCGGCGGCGGCGGCGATGGTTAGAGCGACAGGGATCGATGGGAAGGGGGGAGCTCACTGGGGGCGTGACGGGGAGGAGGCCGGGGACGGGGAGGAGGCCGGCGACAGCGCGGGGGACGCCGGCGATGCGGCGCGGGGCGACGGGGAGGGGGCCGGAGATGGCACATGCAGCGATGAGGAGGAGGCCGGCGACGGCACACGCAGCGACGGGGAGAAGGCCTGCGGCAGCGCGGGGCGACGGCGATAGGGAGCAGGCGACGACGGGCTCGGGGCGGCGACGACGACGATGAACGGCCTGGAGGCGTCGGGGGGAATGGGAGCGGTTGGAGAAATTTTCAAAAGTGCTACCTTATATACCTAGAGCAATGGTCCCGATTCGTGGCACGAACCGGTACCAATGCACACCTATGGTCCCGGTTCGTGCCACGAACCGGGACCATAGGTCTCTTTTCAGTAGCCGAAAGGGCGGGAAGCAGAGGCCTATGGTCCCGGTTGGTGGCACCAACCGGGACTAAAGGGGGGCATTGGTCACGGTTGGTTTCCAACCGTGACCAATGCCCCCCTTTAGTCCCGGTTGGTGCCACCAACCGGGACCAATGGCCTTGTGCTGCCCCGCGCCCAAAAGTTTAGTCCGACCTCGCTAGTTGAGAGGGCTTGGGAGTGGTTTATAAGTTTAGTCAACTGCAGGCTTTCGGGCCTAATCTGTCACTGCAATGCCTGTGGGCCTACTGGGCCTGCTGCGGGCCTGAATCCTGGCCCATGGTAGGGTTTCTAGTCGTATTCAGGCCGTGGTGGCCCAGTAGGTGGCATTTTTTTTGTTTTTTTGTTGCTTTATTTATTTTCTTTTGTTTTTTGCTTTATTTTTTAATTCTTTATGCTTTTAGTTTTAGAAAAATTATAAACTTTTTGTTAATGCCATTACTTTTCAAATTGGAAAACACTTTTTTAGTTTTTTTTGTTTTCTTTGTTGCTTTATTTATTTTATTTTGTGATTAACTTTACTATAAAAATAGTTTTTTCCTGTTTTTTTGTTTTGTTTTTTGCATTATTTATTTTCTTTTGTTTTTTGCTTTAATTTTTAATTCTGTTTGCTTTTAGGTTAGCAAAATTATAAACTTTCTGTTAGTGCCATTAGTTTTAGAAAAATTATAAACTTTATGTTAGTGCCATTAGTTTTACAAAAATTATAAACTTTCTGTTAGTGCCATTAGTTTTCAAATTTGAAAACACTTTTTTAGTTTTTTTTGTTTTCTTTGTTGCTTTATTTATTTTATTTTGTGATTAACTTTACTATAAAAATAGTTTTTTCCTGTTTTTTATTTGTTTTTTGCATTATTTATTTTCTTTTGTTTTTTGCTTTAATTTTTAATTCTGTTTGCTTTTAGGTTAGCAAAATTATAAACTTTCTGTTAGTGCCATTAGTTTTAGAAAAATTATAAACTTTCTGTTAGTGCCATTAGTTTTCAAATTTGAATAGTTAAAATTTGAATTCTTTGAAAATTGTTTGAATCACAAGTTTGTGATTAACTTACTAAAGATGAGAATAGATGCGCTTATAGAGAAAATTCAACCGAAATTCCTAGTAAATTTCTATGAATTTCAGAGAAATTCACTATGAATTTAGGTTAAACTTTTCTCTATTAGGGCATCTATTTTCACTTTGAGAGGAGCTCAACAAGGCAGAGAGGGAAGGGCTTATAAACCGGTGTGAGCCCCCTTCGGTTGGCGAGGTGGGACTAAACTCTGCCCACAACGAGGACCAACCCTTTAGTCCCAGTTTGTGGCACAAACCCGGACTAATGGTCATGGGCCAGGGGCGAGGAGCAAAATTATAAACTTTCTGTTAGTGCCATTAGTTTTAAAAAGTTGAAAGTTGGCATGGGCCAGGGACTAATGGTCATGGTATTATGAGGGCCGAACCATAAGACATGAAAGCATTTCAAATGAACGCTGAAAAAGTTGAAAGTTGGGATGGTATCATAATTTCGCCCACATAGCATGTGCATGTACAAAACGGACAATGGTAGCATGTTCGTGTGTTACAAAGTTGTGGGAGAAAGTCTTCACTTTTTCTTCGCTTGTGTCATTTGCTTATTGCGCCGTAACCATGGATAATCTTCATTGTTTATCAGGATGCTTGGGTCAGCCTTGACATTGAAGGGAGGAATTTCATGAAACTTTTCATAATCTTCAGACATGTCTGTCTTGCCGTCCACTCCCAGGATGTCCCTTTTTCCTGAAAGAACTATGTGGCTCTTTGGCTCATCGTATGATGTATTCGCTTCCTTATCTTTTCTTTTTCTCGGTTTGGTAGACATGTCCTTCACATAGATAACCTGTGCCACATCATTGGCTAGGACGAACGGTTCGTCAGTGCACCCAAGATTTTTCAGATCCACTGTTGTCATTCTGTACTGTGGGTCTACTTGTACCCCGCCGCCTAACAGATTGACCCATTTGCACTTAAACAAAGGGACCTTAAAATCAGGTCCGTAGTCAAGTTCCCATATGTCCACTATGTAACCATAATATGTGTCCTTTCCGCTCTCGGTTGCTGCATCAAAGCGGACACCGCTGTTTTGGTTGGTGCTCTTTTGATCTTGGGTGATTGTGTAAAATGTATTCCCATTTATCTCATATCCTTTGTAAGTCAATACAGTCAAAGATGCCCCCCTGGACAACAAGTACAACTCATCACAAACAGTGCTGTCACCTCTGAGATGTGTTTCCAACCAACTGCTGAAAGTCCTGATGTGTTCACATGTAATCCAGTCGTCGCACTGCTCCGGGTGTTTGGAGCGCAGACTGTTCTTGTGTTCATAGACATACGGGGTCACCAAGGTAGAGTTCTATAGAACTATGTAGTGTGCTTGAAACCAAGAATATCCGTCCCTGCATATTATTGAGTCTCTTCCAAGAGTGCCTTTTCCAGTCAGTCTCCCCTCATACCACGATTTAGGGAGACCTATCTTCTTAAGGCTAGGAATGAAGTCAACACAAAACCCGATAACATCCTCTGTTTGATGGCCCATGGAGATGCTTCCTTCTGGCCTAGCGCGGTTACGGACATATTTCTTTAGGACTCCCATGAACCTCTCAAAGGGGAACATATTGTGTAGAAATACAGGCCCAGGATGACAATCTCGTCAACTAGATGAACTAGGACGTGCGTCATGATATTGAAGAAGGATGGTGGGAACACCAGCTCGAAACTGAAAATACATTGCGCCACATCACTCCTTAGCCTTGTTATGATTCCTGGATCGATCACCTTCTGAGAGATTGCATTGAGGAATGCACATAGGTTCACAATGGCTAATCCGACGTATTCCAGTAGAAGCCCCCTCAATGCAACCAGAAGGAGTTGCGTCATAATCACGTAGCAGTCATGAGACTTTAGGTTCTAAAACTTTTTTCTCTGGCATATTTATTATTCCCTTTATATTCGACGAGAAGCCAGTCGTGACGTTCATACTGAGCAGGCATTCAAAGAAGATTTCTTTCTCTTCTTTCGTAAGAGCATAGCTGGCAGGACCTTTATACTGCTTCGGAGGCACGCCGTCTTTTTCGTGCAAATGTTGCAGGTCCTCCCGTGCCTCAGGTGTATCTTTTGTCTTCCCATACATGCCCAAGAAGCCTAGTAGGTTCACGCAAAGGTTCTTCGCCACGTGCATCACGTCGATTGAGGAGTGGACCTCTAGGTCTTTCTAGTAGGGTAGGTCCCAAAATATAGATTTCTTCTTCCACATGGGTGCGTGTCCCTCAGTGTCATTCGGAACAGCTAGTCCACCGGGACCCTTTCCAAAGATTACGTAGTCTAAATCATTGACCATAGCAAGCACGTGATCACCGGTGCGCATGGCGGGCTTTTTCTGGTGATCTGCCTCGCCTTTGAAATGCTTGCCTTTCTTTCGACATTGATGGTTGGTCGGAAGAAATCGACGATGGCCCAGGTACACATTCTTCCTGCATTTGTCCAGGTATATACTTTCAGTGTCATCTAAACAGTGCGTGCATGCGTGGTATCCTTTGTTTGTCTGTCCTGAAAGGTTACTGAGAGCAGGCCAATCGTTGATGGTCATGAACAGCAACGCCTTAAGGTTAAATTCCTCTTGTCTGTGCTCATCCCACGTACGTACACTGTTTCCATTCCACAGCTGTAAAAGTTCTTCAACTAATGGCCTTAGGTACACATCAATTTCGTTGCCGGGTTGCTTAGGGCCTTGGATGAGAACTGGCATCATAATGAACTTCCGCTTCATGGACATCCAAGGAGGAAGGTTATACATACATAGAGTCACGGGCCAGGTGCTGTGATTGCTGCTCTGCTCCCCGAAAGGATTAATGCCATCCGCGCTTAAAGCAAACCATACATTCCTTGGGTCCTTTGCAAACTCATCCCAGTACTTTCTCTCGATTTTTTTCCGCTGCGACCGGTCAGCGGCTGCTCTCAACTTCCCATCTTTCTTTCGGTTCTCACTGTGCCATCTCATCAACTTGGCATGCTCTTCGTTTTTGAACAGACGTTTCAACCATGGTATTATAGGAGCATACCACATCACCTTCGTAGGAACCCTCTTCCTGGGGGGCTCACCGTCAACATCACCAGGGTCATCTCATCTGATCTTATACCGCAATGCACCGCATACCGGGCATGCGTTCAGATCCTTGTATGCACCGCGGTAGAGGATGCAGTCATTAGGGCATGCATGTATCTTCTCCACCTCCAATCCTAGAGGGCATATGACCTTCTTTGCTGCGTATGTACTGTCAAGCAATTCGTTATCCTTTGGAAGCTTCTTCTTCAATATTTTCAGTAGCTTCTCAAATCCTTTGTCAGCCACAGCATTCTCTGCCTTTCACTGCAGCAATTCCAGTATGGTACCGAGCTTTGTGTTGCCATCTTCGCAATTGGGTTATAACCCTTTTTTGTGATCCTCTAACATGCGATCGAACTTTAGCTTCACCTTTTGACTTTCGCATTGCGTCCTTGCATCGACAATGACCTGGCGGAGATCATCATCATCGGGCACATCGTCTGGTTCCTCTTGATCTTCAGCAGCTTCACCCGTTGCAGCATCATTGGGCACATCCTCTGGTTCCTCTTGATCTTCACCAGCTCCCCCCGTTGCAGCATCACCGTATTCAGGGGGCACATAGTTGCCATCGTACTCTTCTTCTTCGCCGTCTTCCATCATAACCCCTATTTCTCCATGCCTTGTCCAAACATTATAGTGTGGCATGAAACCCTTGTAAAGCAGGTGGGAGTCAAGGATTTTCCGGTTAGAGAAAGACCTCGTATTCCCACATTCAGTGCATGGACAACACATAAAACCATTCTGCTTGTTTGCCTCAACCGCATCGAGAAACTCATGCACGCCCTTAATGTACTCGCGGGTGTGTCTGTCATCATACATCCATTGCCGGTTCATCTTCGTGCATTATATATAATTAAGTGTCCAAATTAATAGAAGTTCATCATCACATTAAAACCAAAGTGCATACATAGTTCTCATCTAACAACATATAGCTCTCCAGAGCATCTAATTAATTAAACCATACATCGAAACTATGTAAAACATTTCAATGTGAAAACAAATGCGATCATAATCGCAACCAAGGTAACAATTGATCCAACGGCATAATGATACCAAGCCTCGGTATGAATGGCATATTTTCTAATCTTTCTAATCTTCAAGTGCATTGCATCCATCTTGATCTTGTGATCATCGACGACATCCGCAACATGCAACTCCAATATCATCTTCTCCTCCTCAATTTTTTTTATTTTTTCCTTCAACAAATTGTTTTCTTCTTCAACTAAATTTAACCTCTCGATAATAGGGTCGGTTGGCATTTCCAATTCACATACATCCTACATAAATAAAATCTATGTCACGTTGGTCAGCATAATTTTCATAAACAATAAATGAACCAATAGTTATAAAGATAATATATATATACCACATCCGAATCATAGACAGGACGAGGGCCGACAGGGGTGGATACCAAAACCATCGCACTATATAAGATGCAATAATAAAAGTAAGAAAATAATACAAGTATCTATGTAAACATACAAATAAGAATATTTTTCCTTTCAGAAAGAAGATAAAACAAGAGGCTCACCACGGTGGTGCCGGCGATGAGCTCGGCGCGGGTGATCGACGGCGGTGAAGACGGGGACGGGGCGTGACGGACCGCTAAACCGAGACAAATATTATGGAAAATGGAGCTTGGAGGTCGAGCTTGGAGAGGAGAAAGCTTAAGTAGTGTGGCTCGGGCATTCCATCGAACACCTTGTGTGCATAGGAGGTGAGCTAGAGCACCACCAAGCCATCTCCCCCTCGGCCAGAGAAAAACAAAGCACTGGGGTGCTCTGCTCGCGAGCGAGGGGTATATATAGGCACCTCATTGGTCCCGGTTGGTGGCATGAGCCGGGACTAAAGGGGAGCCTTTGGTCCCGGTTCAAGCCACCAACTGGGACCAATGGTGGTGGGCCAGGAGCGAGGCCCATTGGTCTCGGTTCATCCCGCCAACCGGGACCAAAAGGTCCAGATGAACCGGGACCAATGGCCCACGTGCCCCGGCCCTCCCCCTGGGCTCACGAACCGGGACCAATGCCCACATTGGTCCCGGTTCTGGACTAAACCGGGACTAATGGGCTGACCCAGCCTGGACCAAAGCCCTGTTTTCTACTAGTGCGTGGAGTCCCGTTTTGCGGTACGCCACACCCCTCTCGATGAACAGGACCCCCGTTTCGATCGTAGCGCTCCAACACAATTCTGTTTCCTCTGCTTTGCGGTACGCCACACCCCTCCCGATCAACAGGACCCCGTTTCGACTGTAGGAGGTCTGTTTCCTCCGTTTTGCGGTACGCTAGACCCCTCCCAATGAACAGGATCCCGTTTTGAACGTGGCCAGCCGAACACAAGGTCGTTTCCTCCGTTGTGCGGTACGCCAGGCCTCGTTTCCATCGGCTGTTCCGTCCAAACCCTATCGATGAACACGACGACACATTCTGTTCCGAGCCAGCCGGTTGGCTCCCCATGAACACGACGACGACACTGTTTCTCTGTTCCGACCAAGCCATGTGCATGAGCCCTGGCCATATGTATGCGCGAGTAGGCGTTCGATACCCTGCCCGTATGTACGTACGTGGCCGTATTTCCTTTCTTGCACACGGGCCGCTGTACATACGTGTACATGCTACGTGCGCAACTACGACACGTGCGTGCCTCTGCATGGACTAGTATGTACGTACACGTTCGCGGCCAGAATGACAACGCTACGTACACTTCGACCAGGTGGGTCCCGACTGTCAGGCACTTCCTTGCGTGCGAGATGTAGCTGGTGGGTCACAACAGTCAGGGGGGCGAATCAATTTTTTTGCCTGGACGCACTTCCTTGCGTGCGAAGATGTAGCTGATGGGTCCCAGCAGTCAGGGGGGAAACGTTTTTTTGTGAAATATGATAGCCCATTTGGTGGGTCCCCGCTGTCAGGTGGAGGAATAGTTACTTTGCGCATAATAAGGATGCAGTTCCTTGCGGCTGCCGTGGACCCAGCTGTCAGCCTCTCCACGTACAGTACTCTTCTGATGGAAGTCGGTCGTTGACCACATTGACCACGCCGCACCGAGAGCACCATGGCGGTGGACGGCGGCGAGGCCTAGGAAGGGGACGACGCAGAGCCGGGGAAGACGCGGCAGTGGATAACCACACGGAGAGGAGTAAGAGGGTTCACTTGTTCGGCTACGGTCTGAGGCTACCGTCACCGCAGAATAACAGGGGGTGTGGGTGAGTGGAGGGATGGCCTGGCCAGCGGTGGGAGTAGTAGGGGCGGTGAGGCCTCCGCGGCAGCACAGCCAGCCATGTGAGCTAGGAGTAGGCGGCACGACCAGCGCTGCTTTGGGCGGTTGGAGCAAGAAGACTAGAGGTTGAAGAAGCACGACGACCATTGGATGGACATCATACTGTCACTGCAGCTAGAATCGTTTATATTGACTAAGTTGACAAAGCCATTGGTACGCGTCAACTTAGTAGGCCCATAGGTCAGCTTCCGAAATGGTGCGCCCCAGATGTCAGGGGGAGGAATCATTTTTTTTGGTGGGTGAAGCTAGAATATCCGAGATTGAAGAAGAAGCATGGCATCTGTTGAATGGATATCCAACGGCCACTGCTGCTAGAACCGTGTTGACTATAAATTGACAAAGCCTTGCATACGCGTCAACTCTTTTTTTTCAGGGGACGCGTCAACTTAGTAAGGCCACAAGTGTGTGGCAGAGAACTTATAGCCCATTTGAGATTTGTCAGAATGTGCAGCCAATTTTTGAATTCTAATGGAATTTACTACAGCCCATTTACAGTTTGTTAAAAGTACAGCCCATTTCAACCAACCATTCAAAACAAAATTCAATAAAATTTCCCACATTTTGATGGGACCCAAATATTTTTATCCAGAAATTTCTAGTCAGATTAAATACAATTTCAATATAAATTTATACTATGTAAAAATCCAACTTAACATTGCACTCGCAACAATTAATGTAATTAAAATTTTCAAAATCCAAAAATAATATTATATAAAGTAATTATGTGTTTGGTGCATTTTTTTAAAGTTACTGCCCAGTTTTTATAATTACATCCCATTTATTAATTCTTAAAGCCCATTTCCTTGTTAAGCCTAATGCATCCCTCCTAGGAAAGATTTGCAGGCCAGCGGCATGGAGAATAACAACTTGACCTTGCCTGGGTATTCCTAAAAAAAGTATAGCTGGGCTAGCCATTTTCAGCTTGAAAAAAATTAATATCTGGACTGGATATCTTGGTTGGGCTAGACGGGCCACAGCCCGCCTAGTTAATACCTGCAGCGATGTTTTCGTTGTTGTTCAGAGGAGAAAAATTAATATCTGGGCTAAAGATCGCTCAAGAAAAACTTTGCAAGGCTCACACCTCAAAAACACAAATACTGCTCGAGCTGCTTGGTCCCAGCTGCTAGCCGCTTCTTGTGCAATTCTCTCGTTTATTGACTACATAGGTTGATAATGGTGTGGGACCGTGATGTCAGGAATCCAGGAGGAAGCAACAAAAATAGTTTTATGTACTAATAAGGAGGCACTTGCGTACGTGCGGCTATGGCCCTGGTGGATCCCCACTGTCATCGTCTCCAAGTAAAGTCATCTCCTCATCCTCATGTCCGTTGGCCATGTTGACAACCCGAGACGGCGGCGCCACCGCGAGTGCAACAACTCAAAGGACGACGGAGAGGGTCTCGCGGGCCCTACGGATAGTGTGATACAACGCCCGCTGCTCATTCGGGAAGCCAGGATCATGGGGCCACATGTCCGCGACGGCATTGTCGTTCACTTGTTCACCGGTGCTCGTTGAGGAGACGTAGGTTGCAGCACATGTCCTCCTGCGTTGGTAGCTCTTCCGCCATTAGGGCGTCGAAGTGCGGCCGCACCTGCTCTATGGTGAACACGACATGAACCGGCTTGGACAGTTGCGCTGGCTCCTGCTCGGAAGCTACGTCCATCGTCTGATTGTCATCGCTTAGCTCGGCGAGCTAGTTGGCGAGCCAGCATGTCCGGCTGCTGGACCGACCCGCTGCCAAGCATGAGTTTGACTGCCCTGTCCCACCCAGACCGCCTTCCTCACCCGCGCGCGCTTTCCGCCCGAAACGGTCAGCACCGCCCGTCCCGCTTCCTGGTGCAGGCGATTTCTCCGCCTTCAAATGACACAAGTGCCATCCGTCCATCCTTCTGCCGCCCACATTAATCATACACGGTTGCCGAGGAGGCTACTCCGCCGCCACACGTCCGTCCCTCTGCCACCCACCATTGCTATATAAACTGCCGCATCGGCCATAGCCGCAGTCATCCGCATTCGTTCCCTTTCTCATGTCAACAACGAAGTCTTGTTTAGATCTGGAGAGGGTGAGAGAGTGTGAAGAGAGCAACTACAAGCAGACCAGCAGTGAGGGGAGAGAGAGAGAGGCCAACGAAGTCTTGTTTAGATCTGGAGAGGGTGAGAGAGTGTGAAGAGAGCAACTACAAGCGCTGAGGCTCCAGTGTGTATATATATATTAGAGAGAGTGTGAAGAGTGCAAACCCAAGAAAACAAGCGCCGAGGCTGCAGCTGATCGTATAGCTCCGTATCCATCCATTTTGAGCAGTCAAAGAATCCTCCTGGCACAAATTATGGTCAAGTGTAGTTATCGAACCCGAGACCTCAAGTTTGATGAGCGAACAAGCTAACCAGCTACACAACCCTCCCGTTATGTTCAACGAGAGGAAAATAACCTTTTATACATTCCTGCATTCGTGTCACAAGCATGCCATGATTTTTTTTTGTGTGGGAGTCATTGGGATTTAAATCATAATCATGTCATGTGGCTTTTGTGGTAAGACTATCCACAGTGGTGCAGAAATAATGCAGCCTTAGTAACCTTACCTCTCTCCACATAGTACGTTGGGTCCCACCAGTCAAAGGGTGAAACAAACAAATTAATAAGAAAAATTAAAAGCGCCAGCGGTGTATCTTACCTCACACAACTCGCTACTGCTTGGGAACAATGTCCAATTGATCCCTCTGTTCGCTCATCTACGTACTATTTTAAGTGAATCCTTATTATAACATGCACACAATTTTGGGCACTTATATTCGACCTAAGTCAATGTGCCACCGTATCTCGTACGACTCCCTCCGTCTAGGTGTAATAAGTCACGTTAGAAGGTGCAGCGGGACCAAGGTGCAAGCAGATTGGAGGAGAAGGAGAAACTTGACCTGTCATTCCTCCAATCAATGCCCTGATTTCTGTCTCTAAACACAATAATTAATCCAAACAACTAAGAGATGTCGTTTTAGCTACCATGCAGGGCCACATATTAACTCGCATGCAAGCCGACTTTGATTTCTTGGCTGATCAACGCGTAGTTGCGCTCTATGCATTGGGTTTCCGGGGGAGATACCAAGGCAGAGTAAGGAGCGTTTGGTTACATTGATTGGCTGGTCATAGTGGTGAGTAACTTGGACTAGTCTATGTTACTACTACACGAAGTTTGCCGTCGGAAGCGAGCCGATCTGGATCTCCTGAGCTAGAAATGTTTTTCTAGCCCACCCAAGCTAGCTGGCCCATAAAAGCTAACATATTTTAACAATTCCAAACGCCTAACCTTGCCCGGCTATGCTATAAGCTGTTCTTGCTAAGGATCCAAATGCTCCCTAAGTAACAATGCTCGCTAGAAACGAGCCCAGGAGGGGATTGAGATGCGAAGTTAATGGACGACGCCTAAACATTTTGGGAATATATGATTTCCATAATATGACTTAACACCTAGATGGAGGGAGTACTACTACTCAGTCCAGGTTTGATGGAATATTCTTCACCTCTTTGCTTCTTGTACGTACTCCATCTGTATCTCACTTCATGTCGCTTCGCACTCGCACGATTTTCCTAATCTATGAACCTATGTGTGTGTGTGTGTGTTTTAACAACATGTGTGTGTTAGAGAGAGCAACAGATCGACCTACTCCTATAGAGAGATTGTGTGTAGTGTACGATTTTAGCCGCGAGAGTTGGAGCATCCTCTCATTTCCGGGCGTCCGGTAGGGATAGGAGGACAGCTGCCCTGCCCGCTCCTGACCAGCCTGGCCCACCCAAAGCCCCTTCATCGCCCGCATGCACTTCCCGCCCGAAACAGTCAGTGCCGCTCCACCGAATCGGTGCCGCATTCATGCCCGGGCAGAGCAGACGAGACCTCTCACTGGCGCCTGCATTGAAGGGAGAAGCGGATTCAAGACTGATGGTTCCTTCATTCGTCCAACTTACTGCTGGGTCTATGTGATTTGACAGCTCATTGGTCATTATTACTGAGGTGGTAGGACTGCTGGATTTCCCACTCTTTCGGCGAAAGGCGGTACTATTAGGTTACAATTTTCTCCATTCTTACAGTGGAGGAGTGCAAGAGCAGTGAAAACATGCAGGCTCAGTGATTACATGGCCCACCTCACACTATCACCATATTTTCTGGACACCATGTGACACATAACTCTTTACATAGTACTCCCTCCGTTCCTAAATATAAGTCTTTGTAGAGATTCCACTAGGTGGACTACATACGGAACAAAATGAATGAATCTACACTTAAAATGCATCTATATACATCCATATGTGGTTCATGGTGAAATCTCTACAAAGACTTATATTTAGGAACGGAGGAAGTACTAGTATAGTACGTAATGTAATTTATCAGCGAGATAGTACAATGCTATGAAGCTTCCAACTTCTGTTACATGTATCTTGCGTCCAAGGTTGCCCGTTGTAACATTTCATCAAATACAAAGGAGACTAACATGCATTGCATCTCAATGATTGATAGATCATAGAAAATACGTACTCCCTCCGTTCCAAAATAAGTGTCTCAACTTTATGCAGGGGGTGTTTGTTTCTAGGGACTTTTTAGTGTAGGGACTAGAAAAAGTCCCTCTTAGAGACTTTTTAACCAAATAGGAGGGACTATTAGGGACTAAAACTTGCTTTTTGGGACTTAATGAAGAAGACTCTCAAGGAGAGTCTTTTTTGGGACTTTTCCAATAATGCCCCTCCCTGCAACCATTGCCCCGCCGCCTCATGGTGTTGTTTGGTTGTTATTTTTCTGTATACTGGGGGTAACATGGTCATTCAATAACCTCTAGGGAGGGCCTAGGGACTTTTTAGTCCCTGAAAACAAACAGGGAGGGACTTTTTAAGGAGTAGGGACTTTTTAGTTGGGACTATAAAAAGTCCTAGGACTTATGAACCAAACAGGGCCTCAATATGGACTACATACGGAGCAAAATGAGTGAATCTGCACTCTAAAATACGTCTATATACATCAGTGTTTGGAGTATGTACTGGTAGTTCATATTGAAATCTACTAAAGGACATATATATTCCAAACAATATGATAATCTCTCTAAACAAGGTAGTAGGGACGAGGAGTAAACGGTGGGAGTAGTAAAAATTTCTCATCGTCCTGTGAGCCACCGCACGCGTGGGCGACGGAGCGGGCGTAAGGCGTACAGTACTACTACTAGTAAGCAAGCTTCACCCCATCCTGCGAGCCACCGCGCCCGTGGGCGGGGAGACGATGGACTAAGCAAGCTTCTCCTCGCTCTACGAGTTGATGGGACACATCAAAAGTACTCCAGTGCATAGAGCCTTGCCTCTAAGGTAGGCCCCACATGGTTTGCCTCTTTTTTAACATAACGCGTCAAGTCACAATTTGTTTGTTCACCCGAGGTAGACGGTCCTCCCTCCATCTAGTGGACAACCAGTACACGTGTCAAATTACCACGTGGGCTGCCTTGTCGTACAGAAATGAGCTCCACCGTGTACCCGCGCAGGTGTGGTTGGGAAAGAGAGTACGTGCGCCATGCGTGCACCTCTTCTCTTTGTGCACGTCCCCCACCTACGTGGGTGTGTGACAGATACAAACCTAGACAAATGGCTTGTGCATTCGTGAGTGTTTTTTGTTTTTTTGGGGGGAAGTTGATTTCGTGAATATATTTGTGGGAATATGTGTCGATGACATCTCAAACAAAATTTTGCATGCAATGTGTCTGAAATGGAGACCTATACATATCATATATAGAGGGTCGGGCTATCCACGAGAAGAGAGGGAGGGGTCATAAATATAGAAGAGAGGATCAAGTGGGTGGGTGCGAGATCGATGAAGAGAGCCATCGAAATTGTGTGTGTGTGCAAGTAAAAGATATAGGGAGACTGGCCTACCGAGACGTCTGGGGGCACAGGTCAAGTTTGTGTATCGTAGGGAGACATGACTAGAGCGCTCGATGTATCAGTGTGTGTGTGGGGGGGGAGGGGGTGGGGGAGGGGTAGGCAGAGGCCTAACTATAGAGGTAGAACGACTCGTATATGTGTTGAGAAGGAGAGACCCAGCTATGTCTTGAGGGAGATCGGTTGACAACCATACATAACTGAAGGACGGGAAATAGGATGGGATGGAGAGAGAGAGAGAGAGGAGAGAGAGGGAGGGAGAGGGGTAGAGTGCTGGATGGGTGATGGAGTTGCTTCGCGAAGATGGTGGTAGAGGCCTACTAGACAAACTGAGGGTGGAACTGCAATATTATCAATAAGAGTGGGGATGTGTTTATGTGTGTGCCTATGCGTGATAGATCTGTCGGGACGCATCCATGGATGATGAAGGAGAACCATGTGTTTGGTAAGCAAACCTAACTAGATCGGTATATCAATTGTTGTTTGTCAGGGGAAGGGAGAGACATAACTAATGAGGTAGATCGATTGACGCGTGGGGAAAACGAGTTATAAGGACCTAGCTAGCTATATGTATAGCGGGAGAACGATCGGTGTATGACCATTTGTTAGAGTCAAATAACGCCTGGCAAGATGGATAGACAGAGAGAATGGGGCTAGGAGGTGGTGCGAGAGGCCCGGCTACTAGCTAGATAGAGGGAGGAGTGTGCGGTTGTGAGATCGATGAAAAGAGGGGCGAGAGTTTACATGTGTGTGGGACTATATAAGAGAAACGAGGCAAGGACACATAAAGGAGGAGATTTAAGGTGCGTGTGTATGTTGTAGGCAAACATTGCTGGAGACGTTTATCGATCGATGTGTGTCGGAAAGGAGTTGTGGAGACTGTGGGAGAATGACCTAAAGAAAAAAAATGAATGTGCGTGATGGATAGAATGTTGAGGGATGGGGCAAGGAGGGCATGTGCATGCACGAGAGAAAGTTAGTGGTAGCTATAAAGGTTAGAGGATTGTGTGGGTGTAAGAGACTAACAAAGATCATAATTTGATATGAAAGTGGATTCATATATTTGAATAGGAGATCATAGTGTTTTAAACATATGCATGCATAATATAGCGGTGATATGCGTGTTGTGGTTTTGCACATGTTATACCATAAGGTGATAATGCATGGCGTTTGAAACTCACAGCTAAATGTCGAACAATCTAAACCATACTATACATCAAACGATCTCACATTTTATTTCAATTTGTGATAATGTGTGGCATTTGCAGATTACAACTAAATATCAAACAATCTAAACAATACTATATATCAAACATTCTCACAATTTATTTGAATTTGTGGTAATGTGTGGTGTTTGCAACTCACATCTAAATACTTGTAGGCGTAGGGGGTGGGACACCATACATAATGTGATAAACGCATTATACATATGAGACATGATTTAGATTATGAAGATCTAGCTAGAGCTTGTAATGTACTATGATTTGAAATCAACATAAAGTGGATTCAAAAAATCGAGTTCGAGTTCATATAGTACACATAGTTCATATGTAACTCGAGACTAATCATGTGGTGTGCTGTGAAGATAATACACAAACGATGGTTTAACTTGACAATAATGATGATTGTAGATCTTATTAAAACAGAGAAACAAATTCAACTGCTTTGACTTCACAACAATCATTATTGTAGATCTTATTCAAATAGAGAAATGGATTCAAATTTAGTTCATATTGAAGCGGTAGTACATACGTTTGGAATGCACTAAAACGTTCATTTGAGTTGTAGGTTGCATGCATTATACACGTAGAGAAATATTTAATTGAACATAACATGAATTCAAAGTTTTGAATGATATTTGTAGTGCGAATTGATTTCGTACAGTACACGTTAGGCTTGTCCGGAAATTTCAACCCACGCCTTGTTAGCCCGAAATATTTAAGATATATCTTTCTCTCGTTGTGCTCCGACAACACCCTCCATCTCAACTCGCGCCTTGCTATTCCAAAATTACAACGCGTGCGAAAACTCCCACCTCCTGTGAAATCCCGACATGTGAAATGCCCGTGATACCCCTGAACCAAAAGAACTGCCTCAAATCGGTGGGGGTACTTTTGTAACTTACCCCACATTTCGGACAAGCGCGTCCCTAAGCGATGGTTCCCCACTCCCATCCCATCCGTCCACCCATTCGTACATTGAGGCCGGGAAAACCCGCGAAGCCCCACACCCTCCTCCGTCCGCCACCCATCCGAATCCTCTTCCCTAACGACGTCGTCCACAGCAACACCTCAACGTCCCTCATCCACCGTACCGGATGAGGATCCGTCGTCGATCTCGTCGTCCCGCCGGTCCAGCCACCCCGTCCTCCACCTTCAAGGAGCTGCCCCGACGTTCCCCTCGTCTTTCGCGCCACCTCCATTCCCACACCGCCGTCTTCACATGTACCACCGGAAGAGCATCATCGTGACTGTTTCCTCGGATGAAGTTGTGGCCTAATTGGCGCCACGAAAGAGGTTGTACACTAATCGCCACATTTTCTTCTTGATTCGATCTCACGGTGCTGCCGGCGCTCGGTCCCGAGCCGACACGGCGCGGCACCATCCATGGCGGCGTCGTCGGCCACTTCCTCCACTGCGTTGCTCCCTCGGCGACGACGTCCACATCAGTAGGAGATGCTCCTTTAACTCTCGCTCGCGCTGCTGCTCTGCTCTTTCTCTCGGTCCCATGCCTTCTCTGCTCTTGCTCTTGCTCGCGCTACTTCTCTTGCTCTTGCTCTTGCTCTTGCTTGCGATGCTGCTCTAATTTAGCTACACTTCAGTCGACTGAATCGACTTTTGGGTCGGTCAATTTTTAGGGGATGGGGGGCTTGCCGGAGTTAAGGAAGAACCAGCTGCAGCTGGGAGGGGGGCTCGCCGGAGAGGTACCCCACTATCTATCTTAGGGTTCAGGGTGGGGCGGTGGTCGCCAGCGGTGGTGGGGCGGTGGCGTGGGGATCGCCGGAGAAAAAGCTCGGCATGGGGGGAGAGGGATGGCCGGGGCGGCGGCGGACCGGCGGTGGGGAGTGTTTTCAGGGCGGGCGGGGCGGCACACCGCCGACCGCGGGCGATGGGTTGCGGCTGTTTGGCCGGTGGTGGCTAGCAGCTCAATGGGTGGAGGTTGAAGATGCACTGCAGGCCCTTGATTTCGTATCCAACGGCTGCAAAATCGACTGACCAAAGATGAAAAAGTCAGTCGACTGACGTGTAGCCTCACCTCTAGTGCATTCAGTTTTGACAGTAAAATTCAGTTTTGATAGCAAAATTCAATTTCGACAGTTAAGTTCAGTTTTGACAGTTAAATTCAGCTTCGATAGTTAAGTTCAGAGATGAGCGGCTGATCTATTTTACGTACATGTAGCACTTTGTGGTTATGTATTTTACATCATCTATTAGAGATTCTATTAGAATTCCACTCAGGTTAACGTTATATCTCTTGTCCTGCTTCGGCCTCAATGTCGTACAACTCACCGGAGCTACTCCAACGACGAGACCCTCCATCATAGTGGAGCAGTACCTCGAGCTCCATCTCCAGACGCATAAGATCTTCTTCCCCTCCTCCGACAGCCAAGTCAGCCGGAGCATCCTCATCGGCCAGCCCAATCACGGTAAGATCGACATGGCTTCCCCAAAGAGGTTGTACACTTGTTTCATCTCTTTTTTACTCTACATGTTATATATATTGTCCACTGGGCACACGGAGTAACGGGAAATACGATTCTTTTATCCTACTATATGACAAGCAGTGAGGTACCAGGCAACTTAGCTATCCGTGATGGACTCTCTTGAACGCCATCATTATTTATCTCTGCGCATTTGAGATGTGCATTTGTCGATGGCCCTAGGAGCGGAGCTAGTAGGGCAGTGGTCTGGGTCCAAAGTAATAGAAGTAGCACAAAACATTTTTTTAGTGTAGGCTTTTCCTTGCTCAAGCCTGCCTACTAGAACCGCCAGTGCTTGAAAGGAAAAGTGAATGAAAGAGATAGGAATTGGAAAGTTTCCTATGGTACTACTTTTCATGAATTTGGTGGAAAGGAATGGAGCAAAGGAAAACTGTAGGATATGTTCCTTTAGTGTCTCCTTGAAAGAAAAGTCGTAGGAATTTTAATTTCCACCTATCCTCCTTTTCAAATTCCTATTCTTGAAGCACAAGACTAAGAGATAGTAGCATAATAGCATGATAACCGTAGATTTTCTTGTGGTTTGACTTAATCTCACGATGCTTCTTTGTATCTTGTGTTCTTCCAATTCTTTTGAACCAAACACCCAGATTGGCAGAAGTCATGTGTTTTTAAATTCTCTGTTTTGCACGTGCATTCCTATCCTATTCTTGTCTATTTCCTATCACTGCATTGTTAGAATCCTCAAATTCAAACAAGCCCTTACACAATTACTTCTGTTACATATATGTGTCAAAGAAAACCTTGTGTAGTTTGTCCTGCTCCTGCGGTGCTATATTCGACCCCAGCTCAGCTGCTCCAACGACGGAAGGGTTCACCACCGCAGGGATCCACTCTCCAGACTGTCTTTAGCCGCCTTAGATCTTCTTCCCTGCCGCTGGCAGCCACGACAACTGCATTGCCATCGTCAACTGAGTAGATGACCTTGAGGACTACACGGGCCCACAAGAGAGGTCGCACTCTTCCGTGTTTGCTTACGTTATGCATCGCTTAATATGATGACATGCTACATTATCATCGTGTTCACCTATTAGACCCCGAGTCAGGTCCAAACTTATGCTGAAACTTGAGTTTTTAAATGGTTGTGGGGTACATATTGGGGAAGCAATCAGTACTATCTGTCTACTATCTGGTTAATCTCGGGTGTCTACTATGAGTTTCATGCTGGGTGCAAACAAACATTAAAGGAGCCATTATCTGTATTTTTTAACTAAAGCTATTATCTGCCTGCTATCATTGGTTTTGGGTCTATCCACAGTTTGCTACCATCACTCTGGATTTGTGCATGCACTCCTTACATAATCTCAATATGTTTTATTCCTATGCATGTAAGTTATTGTACACAATGGAACTGAACATGTAGAGCAAAAGACACGAGCCTTGTGTGGCAATAAAATTTCATGCAGACGTCGCTCCATGGTGGGTGCAAAGTAGGCCCCCCTCCACCCATTTCGGATCGTAATCAAGAGGAAGATAACTGTTCTGAGGGGGATTCAGAAGCAGAAGAACACTCCTATTTACCCCATGAGGTCTTCGCTCTAACTTGGCATGCTGATGTTGGTAATATCATGCATATGGTGCCTTGCATTGCTTAGTTTATACATCAAAGATGTCATCTGCTTAGTTTAGACATGCTTTGTGTTAATGCCATCTTTTTAGTTTCTTTATCATATATGTGAATCATACAATGCCATCTTGTTTAGCCAGGCATCATATATGTGAATTTTGCAATGCCACCCTGGTTAGCCAGTCATCTTATATGTGAATTATATCATGACATCTTTTTTTATTACATGTTAAATTTGTCAACAATTTGAGTACATTCAATTACTCTTCGTGTGCATCAGCCATTCGACACGGTCATGGAAAAATCTAGAGTGGAAACAAGGTCTTCAGAGCAGACAATGCTATCTGACGAAGCGCATGTCTTGCTTGTTACAGATAGCTCCTCAGAGGAGGATTCAGAGACAGATGACCAGTCCTATCCCCCCCCCCCCGAGGTGCATGTTCTAACATGGAAGGGTTATGTTGCTCATATCGTACATATGGTATCTTGCATTGCTATGTCATTTTCTTAGTATGGACATGCTTTGTGTGAATGCCACCTGTTTAGTGTCTAATTACCATATATGTGAATTATTTAATGCCATCTTGTTGCAAGACATTATATATGTGAATTATGCAATGCTATCTTGCTGCAAGGCATTATATATGTGAATTATGCAATGACATGTTGTTTAGCCAAGCGTCAATATGTGAATTATATCATGTCGTCCTTTTTTGTATTTCTCATTGCTTGTGTCCACAATGTTTGTATATTCAACTGCTCTTTCTGTGCATCAGCCATTTGAATTGGTGACGGAGAAATCTGGAGTGAAAACAAGGTCTTCAGAGCAGACAATGCTACATGCTAAAGCAAATATCTTCCTGGTTACAGATAGCTCTTTAGAGGAGGATTCAGAGGCAGATGACCAGTCCTATTTTCCCCCTGAGGTGTATGCTCAAACTTGGCAGGGTTATATTACTCATATCATGCATATGTTGTATTGTAATGCTTAGTTTTTACATCATATAGAGGATATTGACTGCCATTTCCTTAGTTGACACATCATATATGCGATTGCCCTCTGCTCACTTCCTTAGTATGTGAATCATATATTTGAATTATATCATGCCATGATGTATACATAGATAGCATGTATCTGAATTATGGCATGCCAACCCATTTTCTAAAGACGTAATATAGTTATATCATCTCATCCTGTTTACATAGTCATCATATTTTGAATTATGTCATTCTATCCGTGAATTATATCATGCCATCATGTTTCCATCGACGGCATGTTTGTGATTTATGGCATGCCAACCACTTTAATAGACACATTGTATAGTTATATCATGTCATCCTGTTTACATAGTCATCATATTTTGAAGTATGTCATTCTATCCTATTTAGTTAGCCATCATACATGTGAAATTGTGTCATGCTATCCTTTTTAATTAGCCATCATATATGTGAAATTATGTCCTACTATTCTGTTTGGTTAGACCACATAAACGTGAATTATTTCATGCCCTGTTTTCTTCCCTACTATCCATTGCACCTGTCTATCTTACAATGTCTGTACATTCCATTACTTTTCTTGTTTATCAGCCATTTCAATTGGAGGGGGTGATGGCAGTAACTGTGGGAGTAAAAACACGGTCTTCAGAAAAGATCGTGCTACCTGTCAATGGAGATAGAACCACAGTTGTACTTGCCCAAGAACCAGCCCCACCACACATAACCCAGTCTCACGCAGATTGTACCCCTACCTAGTTGGACAGAGAACCAGCTACACCCCTTCTAACCCCGACCCCAGCAGATGGTAACCCAGTTCCCGTCGACACAGCACCGTCTCCACCATAGAGCACCCAAACACGAGCAGTTAGTAAGGCAACTGCAGTGCCCAAAGCACGAGGACCACCACTCCGAACCCCAAGTCAACGCTTAAAGCAGAAGAAGAATTGTTCTCAGGTCAGGTTTCGTAGCTATGGTTCATACTACTTTGCTCTTGCATCACTGTATTTACTCATACCAACTAATTTCAAATTTGAAGGATGCAATTGAAACTCCAATGGTGCAATAGGTATGTTTTAAACCTATTTATTTAATGTGTTTGCTGTTGTAACTTGCTCTATGTTGATTTCAGTTTCAATTGAATAAACAATTATGTTCTCATGCCATGCACATTACAAGTGTTGTTATTGCTGTGTAGTTTCCCGCACATATATTCTGTCTATGCTGCTTTGTCTTAAATAGATATGATTTGAACTGTATCTATCTTGATTTGGCAACATAAACTAGAATGATATACACCATACAGGGACCATACTACATAGATATATGTTTGTTTCATGTTGTTATCCTGTCCACCTTACTACTGAACTGGTTTACCAAAATGAGCTTCATATACTACATTGTAAACCTGTGATGTGTTTGTTTGTTTCTCTTTTAGAACGCGGATAAAATATTGGAGAAGAGTACCCCGTTATGCAATGGTAAAGGAAGTAATGTAGATAAGTTTCAAGGTAGTGAGACATCCTTGTTGGTCTCCAAGAAAGCTGATAAAAACTATACTGAACACAATGAGACAACCCCAAAGTCTTGTCTTGATGTAGTGTTCGAGTTACTGGCTACTACTGCTGGCACCAGCTCTTCGAACACGCTGCCTGAATCAGTTCGGCTTCTTGAGTCTCAACTTCAAGTTGAAAGACATCGATCAGATGTTATGCGCCAGGAAGCCGAAGGACTGAGGAAGTCCCTGCAGAATCCAGATGCATACTTTCTGGTGCAACAACAAGTGCTGGAGGATTTAAGTGCCAAACAAGAGAAAGTTAATAAGCTTGCTAAGCATCTTGCCAGCATTATGGGTACCCAGGATATTGTTTCTTGATCTCTTCCAAAGTGGTTTCAGTTCTGGACT
The DNA here is from genome assembly GCA_034509565.1 of Triticum monococcum. Taxonomy (NCBI): domain Eukaryota; kingdom Viridiplantae; phylum Streptophyta; class Magnoliopsida; order Poales; family Poaceae; genus Triticum; species Triticum monococcum. The sequence goes on along the minus strand of CM067845.1, from coordinate 84,538,765 downwards.
TGTTTTGATTCGGCGTTTATATGCTCCTTTGTTCCCTATATTTGCACTGGTGGCGAACTTTGATGCCCAGTGGATGTAATATGTGTAATAGCCATGATAGCCTAGTGTAAGTTGGTTGCTAATTTATTTCCTTATTGTCTTGTTTATTTATTTTCTTGTAGTCAGTGTTGTTTTTTTCCGTGGTTTGCTAGTGGTCGCAATAACCTATTTTTTAAAACTAGACCAAAATAACCATGGGCTACATATTTACTGTAGTTAACATGGGCCTCCTACGGGCCGTAGAAACTACGGGCCTCCTATGCATAGAAACAATGGGCCTTATACGGGTCGTAGACACAATGGGCCTTCTACGGGCCGTATCATCAATGGGCCTTCTCCGGGTCGTATGATCGGTTGGACAAACATGGGCCAATAACAGACCACATTATGGTCATAAATGGGCTACAGTTGAAATCGTCTGTTCATGGGACGACCATAACGGGCCATCGTTAATCAGCCGTATTTGATGACGCTATGAAAACGGCCCAACATATTAACGGGCCACAAACAGGCCAACTGTAACCACGGGTTGAATTTGTCCCACGAGCAGAAAATGACAGTAACGGGCCCTAAGTAAACAAATGCTGGAAATGAGCCCAAGAATAAATGGGCCCTGAGAAGGCCGAAAGATAACATGGGCTGGAAATGGCCCAACGGAATAAAGGGTCGTAATGGGTATAAAGTGATACACTGTTCATTACGGGCCAGTTTCACCACGTGTCGTTAATGGGTATAAAGTGATACACTGTTCATTATGAGCCAGTTTTTCCACGGGCTGTTAATGCGCCGAGAGTTACTAAGGGCCTCATATGGGCCGAAAGACGTCATGGGCCATACATGGGTCGGAATTTAAAACGGGTTGGAATTATATTTGACGGCCCAGATGACGCTACTGGGCCTAATTCGGATAGGCCATAAACGGGCCCTAGGTTAGCGGGCTGTAAATGGGATATATGCGAACATGCCGTTAACAGGCTTGTCGTGTGCCAGCCCGCCACCTTTTGACCAAGTCAAACGGGCCGGCCTTTTCACAGGAATGGGCCTCTGCTGGGCCGTGCCAGGTGTCGACATATCATAGGCGCTTTGGGTCCAATGAGTGGATGACATATGTCCCAACGGTGAGCCGACACGTGTTTCCTCCAGCGAATGATGATTTTACACATGAAAAATCCCCAATGGTCGGGGATGTTAACGGGTTATCAGATCCAAAACTGAACCCGATAGCTTAACAATGTTCCGTTACGGTGGATGCCACTTATCGGTCACCCTTGACGAAAGCACTTCTGTGACGCATGATTTATCATCATGAAAGTGGACACTTCCGTGATGATAATGTTGGTAATGTCATGGAACACTTCTACGACAGCACAACTATGACTATCTTGATTCTGTCATAAAATTGTCATGGATGTACATGCATGACAGAAAACGTGACCTACTGTGACAAACACGTATCATCACGGAAGTGTATTTTTTTGTAGTGCCCATCCTCCGAACCTAGAATCGGACGACGGACCTGAAAATCGGTTGATATCCCGGAGCCCAAACTATTAAGCTCGGAAGTTCCTTAGACTTCGGATCCCAAATTGGCTCAAGGTTCAGATCTAAAGCCACCCACCCACCCAGATATGCGCGACCTCATGTGCATATGTAGCAGTCTCGGGAAACAGTCCATCACTTTTGGGCCAGATTCCTCCTTGTCAAAGACAAAATTAAATATTGCCGCGACGAAGACGCGATCTTAGTATTCTGCAATAATTGCACGGATGAAGGAATCCTCAATGCCATCAACCGTCGTCACATATCACACTTTGCTGACTTGGCAACCATAGTACAGAAGTACTGCGCAATGGAAAGCGCCTAGAAAGCTCAGGAAGCTCACTGGGAACCACCGGTTTCCACTCAATCCCTCGTCCGGGCAAAAAGGATGCACCCTAGCGGGGTGCCCGACCCAGTAGTAAAGAAATCGAAGCCCATCACGGGACGCAGAACCGTTCTAGAGGGATGGCTCGATAGGCCATGCAAAATACACACAACACTAGATACCATACCAAGCCACAGCCTTAGAGCATGTTCGATACTCCGGCAAGTGTCCAAGAGCGGCAAGGATATCCTCACCAAAAACACCGTGGAGCAACTCCCCCCAGAACAACACGACCACGGAGTATTGACAGTCTTCAAGACTTTCGCTTCAAACAATCGGCGCAAGAAGGCACTCCGCGACCTCGTTCAAGTCTGCCAAGTCGCAATAATAAATCCCTGGAATGACACGGCCATAACTTTCAACGCTAGTGACGAACCAAAAATCCGGTCAGCTCGAGCACCAGCCGCCTTGGTCCTCAATCCAATTGTGGACGGTGGTAGTGGACTAAACCTCATCTACGAGGACACACCGAATAAAATGGAAATAGACAGGAGCCGCATCGAGCATAGTAATACAACCTTCCGAGGGATCATTCCCAGCCGGGAGGCATGATGCGCGGGGAAAATTACACACGATATGGTATTCGGCACGCCGGAGAACTATCGGTCCGAAGAGATAACCTTCCAAGTGGCCCCTTTCAACAGTGGTTATCATGCCCTATTGGGGCGAGATGCATTCACATGCATTACAGTTATACATCATTACGGGTATATGAAGCTCAAGATGCCCGGGCCCAACGGTATTATCACTCTTGCTAGTGATCCAGACATAGTCCTCTGCACCAAAAACAAAATAGCATCCCTAGCCCTCAAGGCACTGTCTGAGGCCCTCGCGGCCGAAGACTTAACCGCACTACGCTGCACGGTGGATAGGCATGACGTAATCCTTGATAAGCGTCCCAAATCCACCTCTTTCAAACCAGCAGTCGAAATAGTCAAATTCCAAGTCCACCCGACGGACCCTAAGAAGACAGCTTCCATCGGGGCATAGCTGGTCCCAACGGTTGACACCGCACTACGAACATTCCTGCGCGAGAACTGGGATATATTCGCTTGGCACCCTTCTGATATGCTAGGAATCCCACGCAGGTAGGCTGAACACAGCCTCAATATATTGAAGGGATATAAGTGGGTCAAGCAAACACTCTGGCGCTTATCTGAACCTAAACGACAAGCCATGGGGGAGGAGCTAGCCAAGTTAATCGAGGCCGGATTCATCAGGGAAATAAAACACTCGGACTGGCTAGCAAACCTGGTGATGGTACCAAAGAAGGACAAATCCTGGCGCATGTGCGTCGACTTCAATGACCTCAATAAGGCTTGCCCTAAGGATTCCTTCCCCGTCCACCGCATCGATTAGATCATTGATGCTACTGCAGGACACAACTCACTATGTTTCCTCGACGCATACTCTGGATACCATCAAATTAAGATGAAGGAATCCGATCAGGCCACAACGGCATTCATCACCCCATACGGGCCTTTCTGCTTTAACACTATGCCCTTTGGGATTAAAAACGTTGGCGCCACCTACCAACGCATGATTCAAACATGCCAGGAGAAGCAAATCGGCAAGACAATGGAAGCATATGTGGATGATGTCGTCATCAAAACTAAACACGTCAAGTCGTTAATAGACGACTTGCGTCTCACATTCGACAATCTCCGGACATATGACATTAAACTCAATCCAGAAAAGTGTGTTTTCGGCGTTGCCGCCGGAAAGCTGTTGGGCTTCATCGTTTCCAATAGAGGAATTGATGCAAATCCAGCCAAAATCCGAGCTTTGTCACAATTGGCCACGCCAACTGACCTCAAATAGGTCCAAAAACTAGCCGGATGTGTGGCAGCTTTAAGCTGCTTTATCTCCAGACTAAGAGAAAAAGCATTGCCACTTTATCGCCTTCTCCGACATACCACCACTTCGAGTGGACGGAAGCGGCAACGGCCGGACTGGAGGAAATAAAAAGCTCTTTTAGCGAGCAACCCGATCCTGGCCGCGCCAAACGTCGGTGAACCGATGTTATTATACATCTCTGCAACGCACCAGGTGGTGAGCGCAGTGCTCGTCGTTGAGCGAGGGGAGGACGGACACAAGTTCCCACTCAAGAAACCGGTATACTATGTATCCACTATCCTTACACCATGCAAATCCCGGTACCCTCATTACCAAAAGATAGCATATGCGGTATTCATGGCATCCCGGATGCTACGACACTACTTCCAAGAGTCCTCGATTACAGTGGCTTCCGAAGTACCACTTAATGACATAATAAATAACCGCGACGCTATGGGTCGGATTTCTAAGTGGGCTATTGAGCTCCTACCATTTGACATAACATACAAACCACGCAGGGCCATTAAATCCCAAATATTGGCCGACTTTGTCGCCGAATGGACAGAGGCCGAACTCCCTACAGAATACGGCACATATTCCAACTGGGTCATGTACTTTGAAGCCTCTAAAATGCTGGCTGGTTTAGGAGCAGGCGTCGTTTTAATGTCCCCCACTTCAGACATAGTCCAGTATGTACTCCAAATATTATACACATACTCCAACAATGCAGCCGAATACGAGGCCTTATTGCATGGTCTTCGGATGGCTACCTCCATGGGCATACAACACCTGGAGGTGCGCGGGGATTCAAACCTCACAATATCCCAGATAAATGGAGACTTCAATGCCAATGACACGAAGATGGCGGCCTACCGTAACGCCATACTCAAAATATCAGCATGGTTTGAGGGACTCGAGTTCCATCACGTGGCTCAAGAGAGTAATCAAGTGGCGGACGTCCTCACTCGCATGGGCGCCAAGCATGACCCCGTCCCTCCTAACATCTTTTTGGAAAGGCTCTCCAAGCCATCCGTGGTATGGCAGGATTAGTGCGGCAACACTAGTCTGGATCCGACTATACCCCCAGATTCCGAACACAATACCGATATCATCGGGGGCTCAGCCACCAAAATAACACCATCGGCCCATCTAATAATGGCAGTAATTACCCCATGGACCGAACCATTCTTGGCCTACCTTAATAGGCGAGAGCTCCCGGTGGACCAGAATGAGGCTCGCTACATTGTTCAGCGCTCGAAAGCCTACAAGGTCCACGACAGAGACCTATACAAGAAAAGTTCTAAAGGAGTCCTTCAAAGATGTATCTCCAAAGAAGAAGGACGGCAGCTCCTGGCTAAAATCCATGCTGGCCTCGGCGGTCACCACGTCGCGGCTCGGGCCCTTGTAAATAAGGCCTTCCATATAGGTTTCTTCTAGCCGACGGCCTGAGAAGACGCCCAGGACTTAGTACAACTTGTGTTGGATGCCAGCTCTTCGCCATTCAAAGCCATATGCCGCCTACTGCAAGGTTCCCAGAATCGCGATTTCGAATCGGATCGGAGCTCTGATAGTAGAATCATAAATCGTAGAATCTTCACTACCAGGATCATAGAATCGTAGATTTTATGAACTAAAATCATAGAATTAGATGGGTAAGTTTGTATCGTAAAGTCTTAGAATCGTATAACAGAATCACAATTCTAACATCCTTGGCCTACTGCACTACAAACAATCCCCATTACTTGGCCTTTTGTGGTCTGGGAGCTTGATATGGTGGGACCCCTTAAATGAGGGAGCCATAAGAAAAAATATCTGCTAGTCATGGTAGATACATTCACCAAGTGGATAGAGGCCAAACCAGTGTAAACAGCCGAAGCTGGACTGGTGATAGACTTTATATGCGGTGTCGTGCACCATTATGGTGTCCCACACAGCATCATCACCGATAAGAGCTCCAATTTCATAGCCGATGAAGTAAAATCCTGGTGTGCTAAATTGGGCATTAAACTCGATTACGCCTCGGCCTATCATCCACAAACAAACGGTCAAGTCGAACGAGCTAATGGTCTTATTATGGGTGGAATTAAGCCTAGACTAGTGCGGTCTTTGAAAGAATCAGACAAGCACTGGGTTGAGGGGCTCGACTCTGTACTCTGGGGGCTGCGGACCACGCCCAATCGCACTACCGGATATACACCTTTCTTCATGGTGTACGGTGCAGAAGTTGTGTTGCCCTGCAACATTACTCATGACTCACCTAGAGTGCGCATGTATGAAGAGAAAGAGGCCGAGCTTGATCGGCAGGACGGCTTAGATGCCCTGGAGGATGAGCGCGACATCGCAAAAGCCCGTTCCGCATTTTATCAATAGCAGGCTCGGAGATATCAAAGCAGGGAGGTGCGAGCCAAGACTTATAACGTTGGCGAACTTGTTCTATGCTTACCAGAGAAGAAAAAGGACAAACTCAAGCCCAAGTGGGAGGGTCCCTTCATCATAGATCAAGTTCTCACTGGAGGAGCGTACCGCCTGTGTGACGCATCGGATAACCGCTTAGAGCCGAACCCGTGGAATGCCGCCAGACTCTGAAGATTCTATGCCTAGAGTCAGACTCTTTGTTCGTATTCTTATCCCTTTGTTTCCATTATTTTCTTTTTCCTCTCTTTAATTTTTTGTTGAGCTCTTTAGATCTTGTGCGGCCAAACCACGCACCTATGATGTGCACATCCTTAAATGTATACACTCATAATACTTGGGGGCTTCGTTTATAGAAGCTTATTATTATTTTCCGAGCATCAAGCTCAACACATATTTGTCCTCTTCCACATATGTACCTTTTCTTCACCATTATATGCATCGTTATGACTTAAGTTTTGGCCAAGCTGGGTTGCCTGGCTCCTGTCCTTATGCCCTACGTCCCCGTTTGTTCGGCTAGGGCATAAAGGGAGCACCTCTGCGATTGTTACTGCGGGATCATCTGGACGTGTGCCTCAGACTGGGTGAAGCCGAAAGCTAGCGTTCTTAAGGGAATATTCGGTCGGCGAACTAAAGACGAGTTGCACTCATTACACTATGAACCCCCAGATGTCACTCACACTGCGATTTTTTTCAATCACAGTTCGGACATGCATACTAATGCATATTCGCCCACAGAAAGGAACCCTTAATGGAACTATTCTCTCTGGAAGATGTTTCTTACAGTTACAATGTAATATAACATAACTAGCCGGATACAACGTGTCTATTCAAGAAACTATGACCCCTACGCCTGGTTTCCATGCATGCCTCAGTTTATATCACTGAGTGGGTATTCGGAAACACTCCGAGCCTTCGGGTCCAGAGGTCGAAGCGAAAAGGTCTGCCATGACAATCATTTTACAATCCGGCTAGGGACAAATTTGTCAATTGAAGTACATAGTCATTTAGACTCAAAAACTTCTTCCTCTATGCCGTCTAACAGGCTGTCTAGCTTACAATCCTGTTGGGAATATGTGGAGGCTATCTTTACTTGGTCATATACCAAACTAGCTGGAATTTCTTTTCTATCTGGCCCCTTAGGTCCGACCCGGGCCATATGATTTGGATCGAGCTTGGTATGCCATGTTTTTACCATGGCCCAGGCCTCTCGCGCACCTTCTCGGCAGGCTGATATCTTCCATAATCGGAAGCATCGCCGAGCTCCCTGGAATAGCTTCACAAGCTCCCCCATACTTCCTGAATAAGAGCCGGACAACCACAAAGATTTGGCAATGCTTCGCATTGCTTGCCGAGCTCGCTCGTGCAATTGGGACAGCTCTTGCAGAAGGTCGCCTTGAGAGCCGGACATTTCCTCTTCGGGGCGGCTAGTTAGCATACCTGCGGACATCAATCTGTCAGATCGTTTCTTCGCTGAAATGCATAAAGGTGAGGTCAAAACGTACTGAATATGCCACCTTGTAGCCTCCTATTCTCCTTGATGGCGTCAGTTAGCTGGGCTCGAACATCTTTTAGGTCTTCGCCCAACCGGGTATTGGAATCCTGCAGTTTGTTCTTTTCATCCCTGACCCGCGTCAGCACATGTTCGCCTAGCGCATGTTGCCGTTTGGCCTCTTGTTCACCAGCCTGGGCGACCTTCAGTTTCTCTCTCAGTTGCTCTACTGATTCTGTCAGCGGAAACACAACAGTATTAATATTACTGGTATATGATTATACTTTTTCTGATGGGGAGAAACATTACCAGGCGATGCCTCCTTGGATTTTTCCAATTCAGCGGTAGTCGCAGTTAGCTGGGTCTGACACTTTACTAGCTCTCGAGATAGTAGGCTATTCTTCTCCGTAAGTCTCGGGGGCTACTGGTATATGATTATCAAATCTACACTTACTCGCATATCTTTTAGATGCTGGTCCATGGCTCTAGCAAGTCCATCCCGAGCAGCTCGGATATATGCATCGGCCGAGCTGAAGGCATTGAATGCCTCTTTTGAAAATCCGGGGTCACACAGAGCGGCCCTCCGATGACGATGATTCATGGCGCTCTCCACTTAAGAGTTCGTGATGGACATATCATCCGAATCCTCTACGGAAGTACAGTCCGGCGCCACTCCTGTGTCAGCCCTCGTCCTTAGGGAAGGTTCTGGAACCTGACTAGTGGAGGCGCGACTGGCAGGATCCCCGGACATAGTCCACCGGACGCTCTTCCTGATAAAATGTGGCGGATAATGTCAGAATTTGATGTGACGACCAGGAGGCATATTAAAAAAGAAAGCCATACCTCTTTGATGAAGGTTCTTTTGTATTGTCGTTTGCCTTTCTCTTCGAAGATGTGCTCGGCGCGGGCACCGCTCTCCTCGGAGATGCCTCTGGTGCACGTTGTGGCGTCAAGCGCCTCCCCTTTGGAGCAGGAAATAGTGCGGTGGGTGAGGCGTAATAAGGAAGCTCTTTCGAAGAAGGTATCTCTTGATTACTTACATGTGAGGCAGGAAGGAGGTCGGGATAGTCGGCCACGATTGGCACAACTGTGCCATCATAGCTCGCCTGGTAGAATACTCCCTTCTCGAGCTCCACAAATATGTCTGGATCCTCTTCGAATCCGGAGTCAAGATCTCGGTTGTGATCCTCTGGCTGTGGGGCGGGGTTATGGATCGCCTCGGTAACCTTCTGCCATTCCCGTTATAACTATATGGGTTAATGTCCATTAAAAGTGATTCAGGGAGAAGATTGAGTAAAGTGGTGGGATGAGAGCTCACCCAGCTCGGAGGTTTGTACATGGAAAATCCATATCGACATTTAAGATGAGTGTACTCCTCTTCCTCCCCTTTGTATAGTTCGACCAATATTTTGACCAAAGCGGCGGGGGTGTCCAGACCCTTCCGATAGCAGCGTGAGGCGTCATCCTCCCCATTACAGTGCCACATGGGAAGCCCTCGGTATTGGAGTGGCTGGACCCCCTGCACTATGGAAGTCGCCATCACCTCGATTATTGATAATCCGGACCGGGCAAGTGTCTTTATCTTGCCCATCAATTGACGGACTTCCGCGCTATCTTCCTCCTCAAGGCTCCGAGGGCGCCAGCTGTGACATTCATTCACCGGAGCATTTGAAAATTTGGGAAGGCCCATTCGAAATGGGTCGGGGAGAGCGATGTCCTCGATATAAAACCATTCTGAGGGCCATTCTTCGGGCACCTTCTTCGGTGTGCCGGACAGGTATCCGGTCCCAGCTATGCGGCATACTTCGGTGCTGCCCACCTTGAATATCGACCCTTCTCGGTTGCTAGGGACGAGGCAGAATAGCTTCCTCCACAAATCAAAGTGGGCTTCACAGCCCAGGAAAAGCTCACACAGGGCAACAAAACCCGCGATGTGCAGGATAGAGGCCGACGCGAGGTTGTGCAGTTGGAGGCCGTAATACTCCAGGAGTCCACGGAGGAAAGGGTGGGTTGGAAACCCAATGCCTCTCAATAAGTAAGATACGAAGCAAACCCGTTCCCCTAGTTGGATTGGGGAAATTTTCCGCCAGAACTTTGTCCGTGAAGGAGGTCAATCCTGCTCAAACAGGGACCAGATCCGCGGGGGAAGGACTCCCTATGTTTGGAGCTTAACCAACTGCTCATGGGATATAGAGCATCTCTCCCAATCACCTTTTTTGGAGTCGTGAGGGCAGGAGGAGGAACTAGGGACGCTAGCCATGTCGAATGGTTTCCCCTAGAAAGACTCTAAGGATTTTCCGTTGGGTGTGGAATGGATCTGAGATCAAACCCCTTTAAATAGAGGCCTTTCTTATGTAGCCGGAGGGGGGCTATGCAAAAATACCCTGACCTCTCGTATTTGGTCGACGCATGGAAGCAGAAGGTGTGGAGGCAAAAAAGCCGATGGGTGCGACATTAAATGGAGGGCCGAATACAACTCTTTAAGTCAAGTACTTTGAAGTTTTCGGAGTAGGAACCCTCCTTGCAATGCTGAAGATAATATGCACGCCGGACATCTTGTCATTGAAGCCTGGTCCGGGGGCTCCTGAGGGAGTCCAGGATTAAGGGGTCCTCGGGCATCCGGCCTGTGTGATGTGGGCCGGACTATTGGGCCATGAGGATACAAGATAGAAGACTTCCTCCCATGTTCGGATAGGACTCTCCTTTACATGGAAGGCAAGCTAGGCGGCCGGATGTACTATTTCCTTTCTATGTAACCGACTTTGTATAACCCAAGGCACCCCCGGTGTCTATATAAACCGGAGGGTTTAGTCCTTAGAGGCAATCATAATCATATAGGCTAGACTTCTAGGGGTTTAGCCATTATGATCTTGTGGTAGATCAACTCCTGTAACTCCCATACTCATCAATATTAATCAAGCAGGACGTAGGGTATTACCTCCATCAAGAGGGCCCGAACCTGGGTAAAACTTCGTGTCCCTTGTCTCCTGTTACCATCAACCTCAGACGCACAGTTCGGGACCCCCTACCCGAGATCCACCGGTTTTGGCACCGACAATGTGGGCATGCGAAATCTTGATAAGCTTATTAAAGGTGATCATATCCTTGGAGTGAAAGACATTATATTTGACAAGGATAGACTGTCCAGTGCTTGTCAAGTAGGAAAACAGGTTGGAGGAAGCCACCCCGTGAAAAACATCATGACCACGAGAAGACCGCTCGAGCTGCTTCATATGGATCTTTTTGGTCCCAACACCTACAAAAGTCTCGGTGGTAACTCGTTCGCTTTAGTCATTGTCGATGACTTTTCAAGATTTATGTGGGTGTTCTTTCTTGATGATAAATCGCAGATCCAAAAGATCTTCAAGAGTTTTGCTAGGAAGGCCCAAAATCAATTTGAAGTGAAGATCAAGAAGGTTCAAAGCGACAATGGAATGGAGTTCAAGAATGCAAATGTGTACGTCTTTCTTGATGAAGAAGGGATTTCACATGAGTTCTCGGCTACGTACACGCCTCAACAAAATGAAGTTGTTGAGAGGAAGAACCGAACTCTTATTGAGATGGCGAGGACGATGCTTGATGAGTACAATACGCCAAAACACTTTTGGGAAGAAGCGATTGAGGCAGCTTGTCATGCAACAAATCGTCTATATCTTCACAAGCTACTCGGCAAGACGGCATACAAGCTCCTCATGGGTAACAAACTCTAAGTTGGATACTTTCGAGTATTCAGCTCAAAGTGCTATATTTTTTATAAGCATCATCGTTCAAATTTTTCTCCTAAATCTCATGAAGTTTTCCTACTCGGTTATGGCTCTAACTCTCACACTTACCGTGTCTACAACAATTTCACCCAAAAGGTTGAAGAGACGGTAGATGTGAATTTTGATGAATCTAACGGCTCGCAAGTAGAGAAATTGCCGATTGATGTAGGAGATAAAGACCCTTCGGAAGCAATCCAAGACTTGTCTATTGGCAAGATTCGCCCAACGGAGGTGAAGGAGAGTACCTCATCCATTCAAGTGGAAGCTTCTACCTCACGACAAGGTGAACCATGAGTTGACTTGAAGGCATCCATAAGTGGGACAAGCCAAGATGAAGGAAACGAGGAAGTACACCAAGATGAACCTCATCAACCTCCTTCTCCACCTCCACAAGATAACAACAACACCAACAACGAGGAAGGAGAAGAGGAAGAACAAGATGATGAAGAAGATGTTCCACCCCGACCCAAACAAAAAATCTCATGAGTTAGAGCAAGAGTTTCAAGAGACCATCCCGTCGAACAAATCTTTGATGATATCCAAACCGGGAGAATTACTCGCTCTAAAACTCATTTGGCTAATTTTTTTGAACATTATTTATTTATCTCTAGTATTGAACCTTTGAAGGTTGAAGAAGTGCTTGATGATCTGGATTGGGTAAACGCCATGCACAAAGAGCTACACAACTTCGAGAGGAACCAAGTGTGGACCTTGGTAGAAAAGTCGGATAACAACCAAAATATCGTTGGTACAAAATGGGTGTTTCGGAATAAGCAAGAAGAAGATGGACAAGTTGTATGCAACAAGGCCCGTCTCGTCGCCCAAGGCTACACTCAAGTCGAAGGTATGGACTATGGTGAGACATATGCCCTCGTTGCTAGACTTGAGTCCATACACATCTTACTTGCTTATGCCAATCATCATGATATTATCTTATATCAAATGGACATTAAAAGTGCTTTTCTAAATGGTGAAATTGAGGAGGAAGTTTATGTTAAACAACCTCCCAACTTTGTTAATCCTAAGAAACTCGGTCATGTTTACAAACTTCACAAAGCTCTTTATGGTCTTAAACAAGCTCCTAGAGCATGGTATAAATGCTTGGCCAAGTTCATTACTGAAAAATGCTTTGAGATTGGAAAAATTGATTCTACTCTTTTTATAAAAGGGTGAATGGTGAATTATTTGTGTGCCAAATTTATGTGGATGATATCATATTTGGTTCGACTAACCCTCATTTTAGTGAAAAGTTTGGAAGGCTAATGTCGGAGAAGTTTGAGATGTCTATGATGAGCAAACTCAAGTTCTTTCTTGGTTTGCAAATCAAGCAAACTAAGGAGGGTACCTTTGTTTCCCAAAAAAGTATACCAAGGACTTACTCAAGAAGTTCAACATGCACGAAAGCAAAGGTGTGAAAACACCCATGCCTAGTAGTGGACATCTTGACTTGACAAAGGATGGCAAAGCGGTTGACCAAAAGGTTTATCGCTCTATGATTGGTTCATTGTTATATCTATGTGCCTCTCGCCTCGATATTATGCTAAGTGTATGCATGTGTGCACAATATCAAGCAGCCCCTAAGGAATGTCATCTTAAGGCTGTGAAAAGGATAGTGAGATACTTAATTCATACACCAAACTTTGGCATTTGGTATCCTAAGAGGTCCTCTTTTGATCTTGTTGGCTACTCCGATTCAGACTATGCCGGTGACAAGGTTGATATAAAGTCCACTTCAGGTACTTGTCAATTTCTTGGGAGATCTCTTGTGTCTTGGTCCTCCAAGAAACAAAACTCGGTATCCTTAACCACCGCCGAAGCAGAATACATTGCCGCCAGTTCATGTTGTGCTCAATTACTTTGGATGACCCAAACTCTTAAATATTATGGTATTAATGTGAAACATGTTCCATTTGCTTTGTGATAATGAAAGTTCTATTAAGATTGCTCACAATCCTGTGCAACATTCTCGAACTAAGCATATTGAAGTTCGTCATCATTTCATTCGAGATCATGTTACTAAAGGAGACATCGATCGTAAGCATGTTCGTACCGATAAGCAATTGGTGGATACATTCACCAAACCGCTTGATGAGAAAGTATTTTGCCATTTGAGAGGTGAATTGAACATCATTGATGCCTAAAACTTGGAGTAGAAACTCCATTTGGATGCATGCAAGGCATGAGCCTTTGACTAATCCTTGATATTTCTCTTATGATGAAGATCATATGTCTTGGATCTATATTTGTACCCTTGTATGTCATCTAACCCTTGTAGGTACTTGGATGAGCCCCAATCTATGAGATTGCAACTCACTCACATCTTGAGCAATCTCTACATCACCAAGTCTCTACAATATGGTGGTTGAAGACAAGGAAGCATGAATCCACTTAACATATCCTTTGACAATTTCTTTATATCAAATTTCATTTGGTATCAAATTTCATGATTGTCACTTTGGATACACGAGTGCTCTTCCTTGCAAAACTAACCCATGTAGGTAGATGGACTCAAGCTACAAGTGGTGCTCCCAGCTCTTGATGAACTACATCAACCTTGACCATCCTACACAAGTTCAACTACATGATCTAGATCAACCTCACCACCCAAGGTATGTTATTCCATCTTAGAGAAGCTTTACCCCAAGACATGGGTCAAAGCATCTCAACAGGATGAGAATACATCAAAATGCTTAAACGAAAAATGGTAACCCCATTTGGAGCTTAAACGATGAGTATGACCTATGATCAAGTGACCTCACTTGACTCCTAAGTCAATATACTTTAACATAGGTGACTGTCTCGCCGACCAATTCTAGATGAAGTTCTCTAGTGTTTCTTTGCGTTCTTGCATTTGTCTCTTGCTTGCTTGTTCCTCTTTCAAAAAAAACTTCATCTAGATTTCATTTCTTCCGTCTATTATCTTCTGCATTCCCTACATCTAATTCATTGCAAATCCTTCAGTTAATTCCTTGCAACTCTTTGTGAGATCTTATTTGCCTAGGGAGCTGAGATGACAAAATATTTCCTCTGTATTGAACCCAGTCTCACCGATTTCTGCATCCTGGCTAGACTGAACTACTATCTTGCATTGTAGATTGTTCATCAGTCCAACCGACAAAGACAAACCCGGTCTGACCGATATGCATCATCTCTGACATCTCCAACTCGGTGTCACTGATGAAAATACCTCAGCGTTACCGATTTCACTACTAACAAAACATTTTGCCATTGCCATTTTCATTTTCCTTCCAGCTCCACTCGATGATTCTTGTCCTCTACTAGCATCTTAAATTACATGCTGCTTTGTAATGTGACTCAAGGACCAAACCTATATGACTCATGCTCCAGAAGATCCCTTCTTGGAAATTGATGTCAAAGGGGGAGAGAAAGCACATCAAAGCTTATCACATAAGAGAGACATCACATCTTAGCTTCTCCAGATGCCTATCAACCATAGAGGAGTGAAGTCACATGTCTTTAAGAGGGGAAAGACATGTTAAGTAAAGGTTATGATGCTTTGTCCTGATTTTCTTTTGCCCTATCTTCTCCCATTATCCAATATCAGATTCAGGGGAAGAAAGAGTTCATACCTAACGGAATCAAATCTTTGGAATTCATTGCATATCTTTGTTCTTTGGGGACATGTCTATACCCAAATTGAGTACTAAGTGCTCACTCACTACATGTCACCCCAGTCTTGGTACTCTTGTGGTTTCCTAAACTTTCTCAAATTAGTAGGTGTTCTTTTGTTATCTAACTCTGTTTTCTCTAGTTCACCTCCTCCAAAGTCAACTCAAGACCACAAGGTAAGTATATGCATCACACTCATGTGCATGATGATCTCTTGCTGAAGTACATATTGTTTGCAAGAAGGACTCATGAACATGAAGGTACATTTTCTGTATTTACATCATTTGCTCTGATGCATATAGCCAAGACACATGTAACTCATTACTTGCTCTAACATGCTTATGCATTCACATGCTCTTACCCACAATATTTACATGACTGCATACATGTAGGGGGAGCCTATGCATGTTACATGTCTTTCCAAAGCTTTACGTGTTATTCTTCATATCTTCATCTAAAGCTTTGATGTGTGTTGTCATCAATTACCAAAAAGGGGGAGATTGAAAGCACAAGTGCTCCCTGGGTGATTTTGGTAATTAATGTCAACATATCTCCTGTTGGACCAATATTTTCATCTAGTGTATTTCAGAAAGTTTAGCAACGGCGTGGCATGGACAAGAGGATGTGGAACCCCTTTCTAGATGCGAAGGACAGAAGATTGGCAAAAGCTCAAGACTCTTCTTTCTATTTTTAGTGATCCAATATCACATTGAGTCCATAGGAAAGCCAATACTATTAAAAGGGGATGAGGTGTTGCTTAATGGTCTACTTGCTCAAAGTGCCTAGTGGTATGCTCCAAAGCCCTCAACCACTTTCTCTATTCCAAATATGTCCAAAACCTAAAGTCAAACTCGGCCCCACCAATTTGATTCATCCAGCGCCACCGAGTTCACTAGGACATAGCCACTGCGAGAAATCCTAATCAGTTCGGTCCCACTGATGGGATCTCGGTCTCACTGAGTGGGCTTGCAAACTCTCTGTTGCCTGTTGCAACTATTTCAATCTCACCGACATACGCAGTCGGTCACACCGAGTTTGCTTGACAAACTCTCTGTTTGCTTATTACCAAAATCGGTCTCACCGAGTTTCTGTAACCGGTTAAACTGAGTTGAGGTTTTACCCTAACCCTAACACATCGGGCCCACCGAGTTGATCATGTCGGTCCCACCAAAAATCTTAACATTCACATTTTGAACTGAATTGGTCTCATCGAGTTCATATATTCGGTGTGACCGAGTTGGCTCTTTTGTGTGTAATGGTTAGATTTTGTGTGGAGCCTATATATACCCCTCCACCCTTCTCTCCATAAGTGAGAGAGCCATCAGAACGTGCCTACACTTCCAGCATTCATTTTCTGAGAGAGAACCACCTACTCATGTGTTGAGATCAAGACATTCCAATCCAACCACAAGAATCTTGATCTCTAGCCTTCCCCAAGTTGCTTTCTACTCAAATCATCTTTTCACCATAGCCAAATCTATGAGAGAGAGTTGAGTGTTGGGGATACTATCATTTGAAGCACAAGAGCAAGGAGTTCATCATCAACACACCATCTATTACCTTTTGGAGAGTGCTGTCTCCTAGATTAGTTAAGTGTCACTTGGAGCCTTCGTCAAGATTGTGGAGTTGAACCAAGGAGCTTGTAAGGGCAAGGAGATCGCCTACTTCGTGAAGATCTACCCAAGTGAGGCAAGTCCTTTGTGGGTGATGGCCGTGGTGGGATAGACAAGGTTGCTTCTTCGTGGACCTTCGTGGGTGGAGCCCTCCATGTACTTGTGCAACTTTTACCCTTCGTGGGTTGAAGTCTCCATCAACGTGGATGTACGATAGCACCACCTATCAGAACCACGCCAAAAATCTCCGTGTCTACATTGCGTTTGCTCACTCCAATCCCATCACTTTACTTTCTTGCAATTTGCATGCTTTACTTTCTGCTGCTCATATACTCTTGCCATGCTTGCTTGAAATGTATTGTGAATGTTTAAAATTGTGCTAAAACTCCACCTCAACTTGAAGAATTTAAAAACTGCTACTTTTTCTTGTTGAGGGTCTAATCACCCCCCCCCTCTAGACACCTCTTCTCTATCCTTTCAGGAGGGCCTATCCCCGATGGTTTTTGGGTCGTGTGGGAAGGACCCCCCCCCTATCGCACACACTCACTTGGCGACGGTTCAAAATGCCATCGCGGAAAGGGGTTAAAAACCGTTTGTATAGCACCTCGTTGTATCAGTGACTTCTGCCTGTTGAGCACGCTTCTGCAATTATGCGTACGCACCTCTCTCTTCCATTAACTGACACATGAGCCCGCTATAGACGGATTACCAGCTAGATCTACCATCATCTGTTTGATGTAGTATGCATGAGAATCCTCTACCACACAACATGCATTAGAGCATTCTAAGTGGGTTTTAAATTGCAATGCTTCCCACATGAACATGCGCAAGAAAACACCCCACCACAACATGCAACATACTCCCTCTGTTCCATTTACTCATGCGTACATCATTGACTTTCAAATGGAGATCACAATATCACCAATTCACTCTCTCATTCAGAAACTCGTGATAGATTAATGACCTTCTCTTTTCAATGACCAAGTATTAGCATGGTAAAACATACTCCTTTTGTTTTGTTTTATTGTGTGCCTAAGCTTTTGGCCAAAATTCCATAATGTACTACATGGATGCAGTTTCAGACAGCACTACCCTTTGCTAGAATGATGGATGTTATATTAGAGAACGTAGGGCACATAGGAGTGAGACAAACCTGCACACAAGTGTTTTTTGGTCGATAGCACAACAAACATCTCATGCATCGTAAGATCCATTTTCATGGAAATACTAGTACTTCTTGGTCGTCGGAACTCGCTCTTCTTCCTTTCAATGTCACGTGGGACATCCAGCATCCAGATCCATGTGTCATGCAAGAAAATAGAGATATGTACAAGTGAGACTCAGGAACGGTCACACGCTTAGGGGGGTATGTGTAGGGGACGTAGTAATAATGAATAATGAGCAGCCAAATCACACAGTAAGTTTGTCAGACAAAGCAACCATCATTCCACTCTTCAATGGCATGTATGCAAAATAAAAAGGTTGATATGGAGAGAAAAAGAAAACCGCTCCACTATATATACATAATAACATAATACTAGCCAGGAGCCCAATCTACCTGCCTGATTGCTATTGGGGAACGCAGTAATTTCAAAAATTCCTACGCACACACAAGATCATGGTGATGCATAGCAACGAGAGGGGAGAGTATCGTCCATGAACTTGTGTCTTGGAGTACCCCCCTGCCCCCATATATAAAGGAGCAAGGGGGAGGCCGGCCGGCCCTAGCAGGGCGTGCTAGGAGGAGGTGTCCTCGTCCTAGTGGGAGTAGGACTCCCCTTTCCTAGTCCCACTAGGAGGGGGAAGGAAGGAGTGGGGACGGGAAAGGCAAGGGCCCCCCTTCCTTGTCCTATTCGGACTCAAGGGGAGGGGCGCGCGGCCCTGCCCTGGCCGGCCCCTCTCTCTCTCCACTAGGGCCAAACAAGCCCATTATCCCCGGGGGGTTCCGGTAACCCCCCCCCCCCCCCCCCCGGCACTCCGGTAAAATCCCGACTTCACCCAGAACTATTCCGATGTCCAAATATAGGCTTCCAATATATCAATCTTTATGTCTTGACCATTTTGAGACTCCTCGTCATGTTTGTGATCATATCCGGGACTCCAAACTACCTTCAGTACATCAAAACACATAAACTCATATTACCGATCATCACCGAACTTTAAGCATGTGGACCCTACGGGTTCAAGAACTATGTATAGATGACCGAGACTCATCTCAGGTCAATAACCAATAGCGGAACCTGGATGCTCATATTGGTTCCTACATATTCTACGAAGATCTTTATCGGTCAAACCGCATAACAACATACGTTGTTCCCTTTGTCATCGGTATGTTACTTGCCCGAGATTCGATTGTCGGTGTCCTCATACCTAGTTCAATCTCGTTATCGGCAAGTCTCTTTACTTGTTTCGTAATGCATCATCCTGTAACTAACTCATTATTCACAACGCTTACAAGGCTTATAGTGATGTGCATTACCGAGAGGCCCAAAGATACCTCTCCGAGGTCGGAGTGACAAATCCTAATATCGATCTATGCCAACTCAACAAGTACCATCGGAGACACCTGTAGAGCACCTTTATAATCACCCAGTTACGTTGTGACGTTTGGTATCACACAAAGTGTTCCTCTGGTACTCGGGAGTTGCATAATCTCATAGTCATAGGAACATGTATAAGTCATGAAGAAAGCAATAGCAACAAACTAAACGATCATCGTGCTAAGCTAACAGGTGGGTCAAGTCAATCACATCATTCTCTAATGATGTGATCCCGTTAATCAAATAACAACTCATGTCTATGGTTAGGAAACATAACCATCATTGATTCAACGAGCTAGTCAAGTAGAGGCAAACTAGTGACACTCTATTTGTCTATGTATTCACACATGTACTAAGTTTCCATTTAATACAATTCTAGCATGAATAATAAACATTTATCATGATATAAGGAAATATAAATAACAACTTTATTATTGCCTCTAGGGCATATTTCCTTCAGTCTCCCACTTGCACTAGAGTCAATAATCTGGATTACACAGTAATGATTCTAACACCCATGGAGTCTTGGTGTTGATCATGTTTTGCTCGTGAGAGAGGCTTAGTCTATGGGTCTGCAACATTCAGATCCGTATGTATCTTGCAAATCTCTATGTCTCCCTCCTTGACTTGATCATGGATGGAACTGAAGTATCTCTTGATGTGCTTGGTTCTTTTGTGAAATCTGGATTCCTTTGCCAAGGCAGTTGCACCAGTATTGTCACAAAAGATTTTCATTGGACCCGATGCACTAGGTATGACACCTAGATCGGATATGAACTCCTTCATTTGTTGCTTCCGAAGCAGCTATGTACTCCGCTTCACACGTAGATCCCGCCACGATGCTTTGCTTAGAACTGCACCAACTGACAGCTCCACCGTTCAATAAAAACACATATTTGGTTTGTGACTTAGAGTCATCCGGATCAGTGTCAAAGCTTGCATCGATGTAACCATTTACGACGAGCTCTTTGTCACCTCCATAAACGAGAAACATATCCTTAGTCCTTTTCAGGTATTTCAGGATGTTCTTGACCGTTGTCCAGTGATCCACTCCTGGATTACTTTGGTACCTCCCTGCTAATAGCAAGGCACACATCAGGTCTAGTACACAGCATTGCATACATGATAGAGCCTATGGCTGAAGCATAGGGAACATCTTTCATTTTCTCTCTATCTTCTGAAGTGGTCGGGCATTGAGTCTGACTGAATTTCACACCTTGTAACACAGGCAAGAACCCTTTCTTTGCTTGATCCATTTTGAACTTCTTCAAAACTTTATCAAGGTATGTGCTTTGTGAAAGTCCAATTAAGAGTCTTGATCTATCTCTATAGATCTTGATGCCCAATATATAAGAAGCTTCACCGAGGTCTTTCATTGAAAAACTCTTATTCAAGTATCCTTTTATGCTATCCAGAAATTCTATATCATTTCCAATCAGCAATATGTCATCCACATATAATATTAGAAATGCTATAGAGCTCCCACTCACTTTCCTGTAAATACAGGCTTCTCCAAAAGTCTGTATAAAACCATATGCTTTGATCACACTATCAAAACATTTATTCCAACTCCGAGATGCTTGCACGAGTCCATAGATGGATCGCTGGAGCTTGCACACTTTGTTAGCACCCTTTGGATCGATAAAACCTTCAGGTTGCATCATATACAACTCTTCTTCCAGAAATCCATTCAGGAATGCAGTCTTTACATCCATTTGCCAAATTTCATAATCATAAAATGCAACAATTGCTAACATGATTCAAACGGACTTAAGCATCGCTACGGGTGAGAAAGTCTCATCGTAGTCAACTCCTTGAACTTGTCAAAAACCATACGCAACAAGTTGAGCTTTGTAGACAGTAACATTACTATCAGCGTCAGTCTTCTTCTTGAAGATCCATTTATTCTCGATTGCTTGCCGATCATCGGGCAAGTCAACCAAAGTCCACACTTTGTTCTCTTACATGGATCTCATCTCAGATTTCACGGCCTCAAGCCATTTTTCGGAATCTGGGCTCATCATAGCTTCCACATAGTTCGTAGGTTCGTCATGGTCAAGTAACATGACCTCCAGAACAGGATTACCATACCACTCTGGTGCGGATCTTACTCTGGTTGACCTATGAGGTTCTGTAGTAACTTGATCTGAAGTTACATGATTTTCATCATTAGCTTCCTCACTAATTGGTGTAGGAGTCATAGGAACAGATTTCTATGACGAAGTACTTTCCAATAAGGGAGCAGGTACAGTTATCTCATCAAGTTCTACTTTCCTGCCACTCACTTCTTTCGAGAGAAACTCCTTTTCTAGAAAGGATCCATTCTTAGCAACGAATGTCTTGCCTTCAGATATGTGATAGAAGGTGTACCCAACAGTTTCCTTTGGGTATCCTATGAAGACACATTTCTCCGATTTGGATTCGAGCTTACCAGGTTGAAGCTTTTTCACGTAGGCATCGCAGCACCAAACTTTAAGAAACAACAACTTTGGTTTCTTGCGAAACCACAGTTCATAAGGCGTCATCTCAACGGATTTATATGGTGCCCTATTTAACATGAATGCAACCGTCTCTAAAGCATAACCCCAAAACGATAGCGGTAAATCAGTAAGACACATCATAGATTGCACCATATCTAGTAAAGTATGATTACGACGTTTGGACACACCATTACGTTGTGGTGTTCCGGGTGGCATGAGTTGCGGAACTATTCTGCATTGTTTCAAATGAAGACCAAACTCGTAACTCAAATATTATCCTCCACGATTAGATCGTAGAAACTTTATTTTCTTGTTACAATGATTTTCCACTTCACTCTGAAATTCTTTGAACTTTTCAAATGTTTCAGACTTATGTTTCATCAAGTAGATATACCCATATCGGCTAAAATCATCTATGAAGGTGAGAAAATAACGATACCCGCCGCGAGCCTCAACATTCATTGGAACACACACATCAGTATGTATGATTTCCAACAAATCCGTTGCTCGCTCCATTGTTCCGGAGAACGGTGTTTTCGTCTTCTTGCCCATGAGGCATGGTTCGCAAGTACCAAGTGATTCATAATCAAGTGATTCCAAAAGTACATCAGAATGGAGTTTCTTCATGCGCTTTACCCGAATATGACCTAAACGGCGGTGCCATAAATAAGTTGCACTATCATTATCAACTCTGCATCTTTTAGCTTCAATATTATGAATATGTGTATCACTACTATCGAGATTCATCAAAAATAGACCACTCTTCAAAGATGCATAACCATAAAATATATTACTCATATAAATAGAACAACCATTATTCTCAGATTAAAATGAATAATCGTCTCGCATCAAACAAGATCCAGATATAATGTTCATGCTCAACGCTGGCACCAAATAAAAATTATTCAGGTCTTAAGTTAATCCCAAAGGTAGATGTAGAGGTAGTGTGCCGACCGCGATCACATCGACTTTGGAACCATTTCCCACACGCATCGTCACCTCGTCCTTAGCCATTTTTCGCTTAATCCGTAGCCCCTGTTTCGAGTTGCAAATATTAGCAACAGAACCTGATGTGGAATTGTCATGGCAGATGTCCTAGCGAAAGGACGTAGTCGTAGGGCCATCGGAACTAGGAAGCTTAAAGGGGTTAATCAGGACAAAGGACACGAGAGGTTTTATACTAGTTAGGCCCCTTACGATAAAGGTAAAAGCCTATGTCTAGTTGTGTTGGTATTGCTGGGGTTTCGATCACCAAGAGGCTTAACTCACCGGCTTGGTTATCGATCTCTTGTTTCTTGCCCTAAGCCGCCACCGGGTCGTCCCCTTATATACACGGGTTGATGCTTGGTGGCCTACAGAGTCCCAGCCAGCTCATAATCGTGTCCGGCTCGGTGACTTCCTTTACATGCCTTTCTTTACAAGTTTTTCCTTACATACGGCGGTTTGCAATATTGGGCCTTAAGCCGCCTCTAGGCCTTTGGGCCTTCTATAAGATTTGATAAACTATCATCTTAATGTTTACTGGGCTTCTTGTGTAACCCGCCATTGGGGCTGACCCGGCCCCTCCTGGGCGGGTCATAACTGATAGCTATATCCCCAACATTAGGCCCCAGGTTGACTTTGAACATTGTTCTTTGTCAATCTTCAACACTTACACAAAATCCATCTTCTTATCCTCGCAGAAGTTTTTGTAACCCGCCATGACGTCATCTCTTGAAAGCGCAAAAAACATTATGATGTCATCTCCCAACGGATCTTCACATTTAATGTCTTTCGGGAATCGAGGCGTCTGTGTAGTTGGATAACCATTATTCGGCTCTTCCTCAATTTTCGCGCCAGTTTGTTCAAATTTTTCCTTATAAATAGGCATGCCTCGGCCTTCCTCATTCTTCTCTCTCTCTCCATCTTCTTCCTCTCGCAACCCTCCTGCTGCTCGAGCATCACAGCCTTCGCGCTTCTCCTCCGTCTCTGTCGACCTTGGCCGCTGCATCAACCCGAATCGGTCCAGAGAACGGTGGCGACTTCCACAGAAGATCCGTGGTTGTAAGTGTTCTCCTTTTCACTTCTCAGATCCGCATTAGGGTTTCCAGACTTCTTCGTGTTCTTCATAGTTCATCGCAGTTCTTCATAGTTCTTCCACCGCAGGCCTCTTCTTGATCCAAAAAGATATATATGCTTTTGCGGTAGTGTTTTTGTGCCTACTCTTGATGCCCACAGATCCCTTTCTGTGGTTCAAAGATCTCATTAGAACTCACAGACTCATTTGCGCTAAACTTTTTAGGTCTAGAATTTTTCCCATTTTGAATAGCCATTTGATCTGGAATAATACCAAGCAGTTAGGAAACTTGTTTGTCTCAACACTTAGCTGAATTTGCTTTTCTCAAATATCTGTAGTCATGGCGGCTTACTGTGCCAGCTTACTTTTCCTTATATGACATTAGCCCTTAACTAAGCCGCCATTACTTCCCTATACTATCATCATTTAACTGTTAATTTCACCATTGAATTGAACCGGCATGTTGCCTTTCTTTCAGCTTGTCATCATGCTGTCCAAAGCGCCAACCATCTGCAGCTGAGTCCCCTCAACTGTAACCGAGGAACGTTTGAAGGAGTTCTTTTCCACAGGGTTTTTGCCAGGTGAGGGAGTCCTGGATTAGGGGGTGTTCGGGTAGCCGGACTATACCTTCAGCCAGACTCCAGGACTATGAAGATACAAGATTGAAGACTTCGTCCCGTGTCCGGATGGGACTTTCCTTGGCGTGGAAGGAAAGCTTGGCGATGCGGATATTCAAGATCTCCTATCATTGTAACCGACATTGTGTAACCCTAACCCTCTCCGGTGTCTATATAAACCGGAGGGTTTTAGTGCGTAGGACAACTCCATATACAACAATCATACAGTAGGCTAGCTTCTAGGGTTTAGCCTCCTTGATCTCGTGGTAGATCTACTCTTGTACTACCCATATCATCAATATTAATCAAGCAGGACGTAGGGTTTTACCTCCATCAAGAGGGCCCGAACCTGGGTAAAACATCATGTTCCTTGCCTCCTGTTACCATCCGGCCTAGATGCACAGTTCGGGACCCCCTACCCGAGATCCGCCGGTTTTGACACCAACATTGGTGCTTTCATTGAGAGTTCCTCTGCGTCGTCGCTTTTAGGCCCGATGGCTCCTTTGATCATAGACAATGATGCAGTCTAGGGTGAGACTTTTCTCCCCGGACAGATCTTTGTCTTCGACGGCTTCGCACTGCGGGCCAATTCGCTTGGCCACCTTGAGCAGATCGAAAGCTACGCCCCTGGCCATCAGGTCAGGTTTGGAAGCCTAAACTACACAACTGACATCCGCGGGGACTTGATCTTCGACGGATTCGAGCCACAGCCAAGCACGCCGCACTGTCTCGATGGGCATGATATAGCTCTGCCGCCAAACAGCGCCTTAGAGGCCGCACACGCATCGGTTCCGACCATTGATTCGGAGCCCACTGCGCCGATCGAGGATCAGCGGTTGGACGCTGCCTCAGGGCCTACGATCTCAAAGGCGATCGAGCTGAACTCCAGCCCTGCACTCCGCATGGCCCGTGACTCTGAGGAGCCGGATTCCTCTCCAAACTCTGAGCCCCCCGCGCCCCCGCTGATCAAATCCAATTGGGCGCCAATAATGGAGTTCATTGCCAGGGACATCTTTCAGCACTCGCCCTTCGGCGACATACTGAATTCTCTAAAGTCTCTCTCTCTCTTTATCAGGAGAGCACTGGCCGGACTACGGTCAGCAAGGTTGGGATATGGACAATGAGGAAATTCAAAACCCACCCACCACCCACTTCGTAGCCACTGTCAACGACTTAACCGACATGCTTGACTTCGACTCCGAAGACATCGACAGCATGGACGATGAT
Organism: Triticum monococcum; assembly: GCA_034509565.1. NCBI lineage: Eukaryota > Viridiplantae > Streptophyta > Magnoliopsida > Poales > Poaceae > Triticum > Triticum monococcum. Next base: position 84,513,135 of record CM067845.1, on the reverse strand, counting down.
GCAGGAGACGAGCAAGAACCAGCACTTGTAGGGCGCTGGAAGGCCACCTCGTCATATGACATATATATGGTGGACACTCCAAAGGATGGATATGGCGACGGAACAGCAAGGGACAATACCTCTAAGAAACAGCCCAAGTGCCGGCGTCAGCGGCGCCGCTCTAAATCCCGCCAAAGCAAAAACGGTGATTCCGGCACAGGAGATAATACTACTCCGGATAGGGCTGAAGAACACCCCCTCCAACAAGATTCAGCATAGGAGGACAGAGAAGCCAGCCCTCATGCGAGAGCGGCACACCAAGAGGTTGAGGATGATAATTATGCACCTGCCTCCGAAGACGAGGCAAGCCTCGACGACGATGAGTTCGCCGTGCCAGAGGATCCCGGCGAACAAGAGTGTTTTAAATGCAGGCTTATGGCCACGGCAAGCAGCCTCAAGAAAAAGCAGCAACAACTTAGAGCTGATCAGGATTTGCTAGCGGACAGATGGACTGAAGTCCTTGCGGCCGAAGAGTATGAACTTGAACGCCCCTCCAAGAGTTACCCAAAGCGCAGGCTGCTACCCCGACTAGAGGAGGAAGCACCAACATCACCAGCGCATGACATGGCCGCGACAGAGGCCTCTTGGCCCTCCACTCAAGCCATGCCCCGACGCCGCATCAAGCATACTAAGGCACGGGAAAATGAGCCCGACCTGCGCGACATACTGGAGGACAAGGCAAGGAAAACAAGATCGATCTACAGATCACGTAGGCGCCCCGCGGCATGTGATGGTGATCGTCACTCCTGTAGGATCGAAAGTATGTCTAGAGGGGGTGATTAGACTACTTGACCAAATAAAAACTTAACCTTTTCCCAATTTTAGTTCTTGGCAGATTTTAGCTATTTTAGGACAAGTCAAGCAATCATCACACAATTCAAGCAAGCATGCAAAGAGTATATTAGCAGCGGAAAGTAAAGCATGCAACTTGCAAGAATGTAAAGGGAGGGGTTTGGAGAATTCAAATGCAATTGGAGACACGGATGTTTTTCCCGTGGTTCGGATAGGTGGTGCTATCCTACATCCACATTGATGGAGACTTCAACCCACGAAGGGTAATGGTTGCGCGAGTCCATGGAGGGATCCACCCACGAAGGGTCCACGAAGTAGCAAACTTGTCTATCCCACCATGGCCATCGCCCATGAAGGACTTGCCTCACTAGCGATAGATCTTCATGAAGTAGGCGATCTCCTTGCCCTTACAAAATCCTTGGTTCAACTCCACAATCTTGTCGGAGGCTCCCAAGTGACACCTAGCCAATCTAGGAGACACCACTCTCCAAGAAGTAACAAATGGTGTGTTGATGATGAACTCCTTGCTCTTGTGCTTCAAATGATAGTCTCCCCAACACTCAACTCTCTCTCATAGGAATTGGATCTAGTGGAAAGAAGGTTTGAGTGGAAAGCAACTTGGGGAAGGCTAGAGATCAAGATTCATATGGTAGGAATGGAATATCTTGGTCTCAACACATGAGTAGGTGGTTCTCTCTCAGAACATATGAGTTGGAATTGTGTATGTGTTCTGATGGCTCTCTCCACGAATGAAGAGGAGGTGGAGGGGTGTATATAGCCTCCACACAAAATCCAACCGTTACACACAATCTACCAATCTCGGTGGGACCGAATCAACAAACTCGGTCAGACCAAAAAGGTAAACCTAGTGACCGTTAGAGATTTTTGGTGGGACTGACATGCAACTCGGTAGGACCGATTCTGTTAGGGTTTGGGCATAACATAATCTCGGTGAGACCGATTACACAAACTCGGTGAGACCGATTTTGGTAATTAGCTAACCAGAGAGTTGGTCAGGCAAACTCGGTGGGACCGATTTGCTCTTTCGGTGAGACCGAAAAGTTACAAAAAGGAAACAGTGAGTTTACATTGCAATCTCGGTGGGACCGATCCGCTCTTTCGGTGAGACCGAAAAGTTACGAAAGGGAAACAGAGAGTTTGCAATCCCATCTCGGTGAGACCGAGATCCCTGTCGGTAGGACCGAATTGCTAGGGTTTGGCAGTGGCTTATGACAAGTGAAACTCGGTGGCGCCGGATAGAAAGAATCGGTATGACCGAGTTGGCTTAGGGTTTAGGTCATTTGTGGATATGGGAAAGTGGTTGAGGATTTTGGAGCATATCACTAAGCACATGAAGCAAGAGGCTCATTATGCAACACCTCATCCCTCCTTGATAGTATTGGCTTTTCCTAAAGACTCAATGTGATCTTGGATCACTAAAATATAAAATGAAGAGTCTTGAGATTTTGAGCTTGAGCCAATCCTTTGTCCTTAGCATTTTGAGGGTTCCACTTTCACATCCATGCCATGCCAATCATTGAGCTTTCCTGAAATAATCATCTTGGAATAGCATTAGCTCAATGAGCTCTATGTTGTTATGAATTACCAAAACCACCTAGGGATAGTTGCACTTTCAATCTCCCCCTTTTTGGTAATTGATGACAACATATAGATCAAAGCTTCGACAAATGATAATAGGCATGAAATATATCGTCGCTTTGAGAAGTATGTGATAAGTAAGAGCTCCCCCTAAATTTGTGCATATTCAAGATTTGCTTTGGACTGCAAATGCACAAAGAGTTAGAGTCATGGGTTACTCTTCCATGTCACATACATCTTGGTGGAGCGCTTAAAATGATAAGAATGAATTACATGCACCCATCACCAAGAATAGTGAATGATCACATAAGATAGATAGGATAATAATATTAAGCAAACATTAAGTGTAGCTTATGATCAAACACATGATCATCAATGTCTCACAGATAATGACGTAGTATCTCAAGCACACAAGCAAACAAAGTTCGAAAAACCACCAAATAAAACAAGAGAGAATAAAAGCAACACTCTCTCTCGAAGCCTATGATCTATACATTTTCTCCCCCTTTGGCAACAAGTTACCCAAAAGTTCCTAGAAAATGCATAGTGCTAAGTCGACACTCAGGCTTGATCTTCAGGTGGTGGTGGAGTCCGAAGCACTCCAAGGATGAAGCCTTCTGTAGACGTGGTCGGAGTCGAGGCTGAAGTGGACGCTGGAGCTGGTGGAACTGAGGCTGTGGCTGGTGCAGAAGTGGTGGCTCTGGTGTCAGCAACTAGCACTACAGATGACCTCAGACCTCGTGGCACTCTGGCAAAAGCATCAGTTGTAGTCTTGCCTCTCCTCTCCTGCATGTCATCCTGGAGCTGCTCCACTGCAGTCTGAATCTCTGTCACTTTGACATCCAAGTCATAGAACTTTTGTTCCATGATCCTCTCTAAGCTTGCCTGGTTTTGAGTTAGGGTGGCTAGTCCTTGCTCAAGCCGCAGGGTGGATGCAATCAAGTAACCAAGCTGCTCTTGTTTGGTTTTCAGGAAATATTCAGATGCCTCCTCTTGAGTAGGCATCTTGGCAGCTTTCTCCTTCCTCGCTTTCTCCTTCTTGGCTTGTGCTTGGGCAGATGATGGCTCATTCTTAGTCATAACAACTTGGTTATCTTCAAAGTCTGGACGGATGGGCAGGTGTTCCTTGTCCAATAAGTATATGCCCGTGCCCATCTTGGAGTTGATGAGCTCCTGAATCTGTCGGCCATATCCACAGCTCCTCTTCTGGTCTGCTGTTGTCCTCTTGATTGTTTCTATCATAAGGCTCATAACTTTGAATTTCTGTGGCACGTCAAAGATATGAAGCAAGTTGATTGCATGGCCTCTGATCATCTTGTGATCTCCAGACTTGGGCAATAAGGTGTGCCTCAGTATCCAATTGATTGTTGGCAGCCCTGATAGAAGATAGTGTACTGAGCAAAACTTGAACGTATCAAGTGCTTCATTTGGAATCTCCTTGTACATGTTGGACATAGATTTGTGGTCCATCTTCTTCTTGGCATAAATGTCCAAGTCATCTGCTTGCTCTTCTGGGGCATTAATCAGCTGAGCCCATTCAGCAACTGTGGACTGGTACCTTGTACCCTCTGACATCCAAATTATCTTACCATCTGGATAAAAATGGGCTGTGGAGTAGAACTGCATGATGAGTTCCTCGTTCCACTTTGTGAGCTTCTGCCCAACAAAGTCCTCTACTCCACATGCCTTGAAGTTGTCCTGCACTCCAGGGTAGTACTCTTCGTTGTCCTTGATGTATTGCCAATCGACCCATCTCATATCACAGACTATTGGCTTCTTGTCTAGCAGCACTGTCTCATAAAAATCTTGTTGCTCCTTGGTGTGAAACCTTTAGTCAACTGCAGTCCTTCTTCTTGAAGCATACGGGTCTGCTTCTCTCCACTTCCGGAGCCCTGAATCTCTCCTGAGTTTCATATCCTCAGCCACAGGATGAGCATCGTTGTGGTTTGGGATCTTGGGCTTGAGCTTTCTAAGAAAATTCTCTTCCTCTTCTTTTGCAGCTTCAGGCACTGGGGCCTTGTTCTTCTCAGTAGCTGGGATGCTTCTTGTATTTCTCTTTGGCTTTGGCTTTGGAGCTGGCTTGGCCTTGGAAGCAGCTGCCCCTAATCTTATGGCATCACCCATCAGCTTGGGTGCCTTTGGTGCTGGTGCAGCTATCTCTTCTTCTTCCTCCTCATCTTCCATGATGGAAGCTTTGCCAAGCACTCTGGCTACAGTTTTCTTCACCCTTTCTTTCCTCTTCTTGCCTTCAGCAGCAACTGGCTCTATGGGAGTGGGATTCTCAGTTGAAACTCTGGCCTTTGACATAGGATGCCTGCCTGCTGGCCTTTTGATCTTCATCCCTGGTTTTATGCCGTGTGTTGGCTCAACTCTCTTGGAAGTTGCTTCCTCTTCTACCACATAATCCTCATCTTCTGAGTCTGAGGTTCTCTTCTTTCTCTGTCTTGTGGCAGCTTTAGGCAGATTGCTAAGGGTGCTCCTGCTGCCGTCATGTGAGGAACTTGAGGGACTAGTGCCCTCACTCATCTGCACTTGCTGCTCTGACATGTTCTGGCTATCACTTTGGTCTGACATGATGCAAACTCTGACTGCTGACCCTGTGAATAGGTTATAGATGAGATAGAGTGGATGAGCATCACAAAATGCGGAGATTTTTGCGAAAGAATAATTCAAAAACTTAGTTTTAGTTTCCCACTGAAAGCATCTCGGATCTACCGATTTCTAAACTCGGTGATACCGAAGCAGTTTTGGAACCTAAACTAGTGAACTCGGTCAGACCGAGTCACAGTTCGATGGCACCGAGACTGCTAGGGTTTCACAGAGTTCCAAAATCGGTCACACCGATAAGTAATTCTCGGTCGGACCGAGTCTCAGTTGTGCAATGGCATAAGCCAAATCAGTGGGACCGAGTTTTTCAACTCGGTGGGTCCGAGATGGTTTCGGCGGAAACCTAACCCTAAAATTTTCGAATTAAACCTAATCTACGAGTTCATTGACTGGATAGAAGTTTATCAAACATGGCAAGAATCATGATGATCACAATGTGCTAGGAATCGGATTGGAGAATAGCACAAAGATCGAGTCCATACCCTAGTTCGGCGGAGACTCGCTACGGCGGCAACGGCGGGGTAGAATTCCTGTTGACGGCGATGGAGACCAGCGACTAGAGGCGGCTGGCGGCAAGGAGACGATCCGGAGACCAAGTTGGCAGAGCAGGCTATCGCGTGGGCGAAGGGGTTCGGAGAAATTTCCAAATTTTTGCCCGTGACTATATATAGCCCGACCCTGTCGGTGTGACCGAGTGGAACAACTCGGTGGCACCGAGATGCAAAACTGTATACAGTTGTTGCAACTCGGTGTGATCGAATGGTTCAAATTGGTTGCACCGAGATCGAAAACCTAGATCAACTTAATGATCTCGATAGGACCGAAAGTAGGGAATCGGTCAGACAGAGAATCACAAAGAGGTTTTGGAAGTTTAAGTCTATGACGAATCGGGGACTCTGAGCGCTCCTCACACAGAGTGGTTCGAATCTGACTTGATCAAATTTTGTGATGTAGCATGAATAGAGTTTGAGACGAGAAAAGCATAGATAGCTAGAGGAGGTTCTTAGGCATTCTTATCCATCCACTTGGCAAAAGGAAATAAAACGAAACAACCAAAACAACAAGTGGATGTCCTCGAATGAGTAAAATATGCAACCAACATGCTCACACAATAAGATGGCAAATGAAATATGTGACAAAGCATGCACAACCAACTCTAGCATCTATCAAGAAATTTGCGATGACTAGGTCATCTATATATGAGTATATTGACTTAGGAGTCAAGTGAGAACACTTGATCATAGGTCATACTCATCGTTTAAGCTCAAGTGGGGTTACCACTTTTACATAAAGCATTGTTGTGTTCACATCTTTAGAGTTGCTTTAGCTCAAGTCTTAGACTAAAGCTCCCCCTAGATGTGATATCCCCCCTAAGAGGGATGAACTAACCTTGGGTTTTGTCGATGATGACTTCATGTAGATGTTGAAGATGTGGATGCTCAATGTTGATGTAGATCACTTGGAGCTATCCATTTGAGTGAATTGCACTTTCAATACCTACATGGGTTAGTCCCACAAGGAACAAACAAGGATATCCATAGACATAGAGTGATGCACACGCAAGATGATGTCCATGAAAACTTTTAGGTTACCTTGTCCCTTGTCTTACCAACAAGAGGGTTTGTGACTCCTTGAACTAGTGCAAGATGTGGAAGTTGATTGCACTTGTTCTTGCCAAAATGATAAGAGTGAAGTATGTTGGCGGAGTCACCCTCAAGAACTTTCTAGTTCTACTTCTTTTGGATCCACACCATCTTGATGGGAATCCTTGGAGTTGTAGTCGTACTTGATGAAGTGGAACTTGAAGTGGTCTTGGGAATCCACTTGACTAAGGTCTTAGGAGCTTCTTCAAATGCATCAATCTCCTCTTGAAGCTTGTCCTTGCCTTTTTGCTTGTAGTCTTGTGGTGGAAGATCATCTTGAGCTTGTGTCCCCTTGAAGGAAGTATCATACTTCTCTTGTTGAGGAACAAACTTTGTCTTGGGGTATTGATCTTCTTCCCACTCAACTCCATTGACATTGAACTTTCGTTCAAAACCAAAACCTTGATTCTTCCGGTGCATTCCTTGCTTGCGCACAATTTCCTCGAATTGCTTACTCCCTGCAAGGCTTTTGTACACTCCTTTCTCTATAATTCCCTTCAATAAGCTATTTTCTTGCTCAAGTGTAACTTGGCTAAGAGAATCATTAGTGGAATCAAGAGAATTACTAGAAGCAACAATATTGGATTTAGCATGATCATTGTTACTACTAGAGGAAGAATCTTTCTTGTTCTTGTTACTAGACTTGACTTGAGGCATGTAAGTGGATAAGAGTAAACGCTTGGCAATGTAAGAAGAACTTTTCTTGCGGAGATCATCATTGATTGCTTTTAAAAACTCATGCTCTTGCTCAAGATTGAGCTTTTCAAAGCGTAATTTCTCATGAGCTCTTAAAAGTTCTCGATGATCTTCGAAGATAGTTTCATGAGCTAACTTAAGAGTGTTTAGTTCTTTAGTTAGAGCCTCAATCTTCTCCTTATCATTGTCATTCGTTTTATCTTGATTAGCATGATTAATTGACGTTTCATCATAGTATTCATCACTAGAGTTGTCAACAAGCAAATCATCATCACCTAACAAGTCATCTTCATCACTATTAAAATCAACATACTCGGGGTGTGTTACCTTAGGACCTTTGGCCATGAAGCATCTTCCAATTCCTTCATTTGGTGAGTCAAATATGTCGTAGGAGTTGGATGACACAAGTGCTAGACCGGCAACACCTTCATCTTGAGTATCTTAGGAGTCGGAGTGATAACTTCTCTCGGAGTGGCTGTCGGAGTCGGAGCTAGATACGCATTCACCAACATGAGCTTGATGTCTTCGTTTTGTGTAGCTCCTTGATGATTTTTCCTTCCTTTCCGAATCCTTGCTTCTCCGTGAATATCTTCGTTCATAACGATCATCTCTACTCCTTCTCTCTCTTGGTGGTGATTCTTTTCTTCTTCTTTTTGGAGAATCTTCTCTTCTCTTGTAGGGAGCCGTACACTCATTGGAATAGTGTCCGGGTCTTCCACAATTGTAGCAGTTTCGCTCTCAACTAGAAGATCTTTTGTCATTGTAGGACCTTGATTGAAGCTTCTATCTTTGCTTCTACTCTTGTAGAACTTGTTGAAGTTCTTCACCATTAAGCTCAATTCTTCGTTGAAGTTTTGTTTCTCACTTGATGATGTAGGGGCTTCACATGAGGCTTTGTAGGCACCACTTGATTTGTTGTGAAGTTCCCCTTTATCCTTAAGTGACATCTCATGAGCAACAATTCTTCCAATCACTTCCGTTGGCTTGAGATCTTTGTAATTGGGCATCATTTGGATCAATGTGCACACGGTATCATATTTTCCATCCAAGGCTCTTAGAATCTTCTTGATGATGAATCTATCGGTCATCTCTTCACTTCCTAAGCCGGCAATCTCATTTGTGATGAGAGCAAGCCTAGAGTACATTTCAGCGACACCTTCACCATCCTTCATTTTGAACTTGTCAAGTTGACTATGAAGCACATCCAACTTGGATTCCTTGACGGAGTCAGTACCTTCGTGCATATCAATCAAAGTGTCCCAAATTTCCTTTGCATTCTCAAGACGACTGATTTTGTTGAATTCTTCGGGGCACAATCCGTTGAAGAGAATATCACACGCTTGAGCATTGTATTGCAACATCTTCAACTCATCCGTGGTAGCTTCACGATTTGGTTCTCTCCCATCAAAGAAGTCACCTTGCAAACCAACACACACAATAGCCCAAACGGCGGGGTTATGTCCAAGAATATGCATTTTCATTTTATGCTTCCAACTAGCAAAATTAGTACCATCAAAGTAAGGACCTCTACGGTGATAATTTCCCTTGCTAGATGCCATACTATCCTAGGCTATGAAACCAAGGCTATGACCACCAAAAGCTATGGAGATCAAGGCAAATGGAGACCAAAGCTCTGATACCACTTGTAGGATCGAAAGTATGTCTAGAGGGGGGTGATTAGACTACTTGACCAAATAAAAACTTAACCTTTTCCCAATTTTAGTTCTTGGAAGATTTTAGCTATTTTAGGACAAGTCAAGCAATCATCACACAATTCAAGCAAGCATGCAAAGAGTATATTAGCAGCGGAAAGTAAAGCATGCAACTTGCAAGAATGTAAAGGGAAGGGTTTGGAGAATTCAAACACAATTGGAGACACGGATGTTTTTCTCGTGGTTCGGATAGGTGGTGCTATCCTACATCCACATTGATGGAGACTTCAACCCACGAAGGGTAACGGTTGCGCGAGTCCACGGAGGGCTCCACCCACGAAGGGTCCACGAAGTAGCAACCTTGTCTATCACACCATGGCCATCACCCACGAAGGACTTGCCTCACTAGCGGTAGATCTTCACGAAGTAGGCGATCTCCTTGCCCTTACAAACTCCTTGGTTCAACTCCACAATCTTGTCGGAGGCTCCCAAGTGACACCTAGCCAATCTAGGAGACACCACTCTCCAAGAAGTAACAAATGGTGCGTTGATGATGAACTCTTTGCTCTTGTGCTTCAAATGATAGTCTCCCCAACACTCAACTCTCTCTCATAGGATTTGGATCTAGTGGAAAGAAGGTTTGAGTGGAAAGCAACTTGGGGAAGGCTAGAGATCAAGATTCATATGGTAGGAATGGAATATCTTGGTCTCAACACATGAGTAGGTGGTTCTCTCTCAGAACATATGAGTTGGAATTGTGTATGTGTTCTGATGGCTCTCTCCACGAATGAAGAGGAGGTGGATGGGTATATATAGCCTCCACACAAAATCCAACCGTTACACACAATCTACCAATCTCGGTGGGACCGAATCAACAAACTCGGTCAGACTGAAAAGGTAAACCTAGAGACCATTAGAGACTTTCGGTGGGACTGACATGCAACTCCGTAGGACCGATTCTGTTAGGGTTTGGGCATAACGTAATCTCGGTGAGACCGATTACACAAACTCGGTGAGACCGATTTTGGTAATTAGCTAACCACAGAGTTGGTCAGGCAAACTCGGTGGGACCGATTTGCTCTTTCGGTGAGACCGAAAAGTTACAAAAAGGAAACAGTGAGTTTACATTGCAATCTCGGTGGGACCGATCCGCTCTTTTGATGAGACCGAAAAGTTATGAAAGGGAAACAGAGAGTTTGCAATCCCATCTCGGTGAGACCGAAATCCCTCTCGGTAGGACGGAATTGCTAGGGTTTGGCAGTGGCTTATGACAAGTGAAACTCGGTGGCGCCGGATAGAAAGAATCGGTATGACCGAGTTTGGCTTAGCGTTTAGGTCATTTGTGGATATGGGAAAGTGGTTGAGGATTTTGGAGCATATCACTAAGCACATGAAGCAAGAGGCTCATTAAGCAACACCTCACCCCTCCTTGATAGTATTGGCTTTTCCTAAAGACTCAATGTGATCTTGGATCACTAAAATATAAAATGAAGAGTCTTGAGCTTTTGAGCTTGAGCCAATCCTTTGTCCTTAGCATTTTGAGGGTTCCACTTTCACATCCATGCCATGCCAATCATTGAGCTTTCCTGAAATAATCATCTTGGAATAGCATTAGCTCAGTGAGCTATATGTTGTTATGAATTACCAAAACCACCTAGGGATAGTTGCACTTTCAACTCCGGATGCAATAAATCCGGCCGGGCCGAACTCAATAGACAAAACTCCCGTGAGTTGCGTCGTGATATAGCCCAATATAGAGGCGCCGCACACCCACTATGCTTCACAGATGAAGTAATGGATCATAAAATCCCTGAGGGCTTCAAACTCGTAAACATTGAATCGTACGATCGCACAACAGATCCTGCGGTATGGATCGAGTATTATCTCCTTCATATACACATGGCACGCGGTGATGATCTACACGCCATCAAATACCTCCCACTCAAACTTAAGGGACCGGCCCGGCATTGGCTTAACAGCTTGCCAGCAGACTCAATCGGTTCTTGGGAGGACCTGGAAGCTGCATTCCTTGACAACTTCCAGGGCACTTATGTGCGGCCACCGAACGCCGATGACCTACGCCACATAATTCAGCAGCCAGAGGAATCGGCCAGGCAATTCTGGACACGGTTCCTAACAAAGAAAAACCAGATAGTCGACTGTCTAGACGCAGAGGCCTTAGCGTCCTTCAAGCATAATATCCGTGACGAGTGGCTTTCCCGGCACCTAGGACAGGAAAAGCCGAAATCTATGGCAGCCCTCACGACACTCATGACCCGCTTTTGCACGGGAGAAGATAGCTGGCTAGCTCGCAGCAACAATTTAACCAAGAACCTTGGTAATTCGAATACCAAGGACAAAAGCGACAGGTCGCGTTGGAACAAACAAAAGCGCCGCGTTAACAGCGACAGCAACGAGGATACGGCAGTTAATGCCGGATTCCAAGGCTACAAATCCGGTCAACGGAAAAAGCCATTCAAAAGAAATACTCAGGGCCCGTCCAGTTTGGACCGAATACTCGACCGCTTGTGCCAGATACATGGCACCCCCGAAAAGCCAGCCAATCACACCAACAGGGACTGTTGGGTGTTCAAGCAGGCAGGCAAGTTAAGAGCCGAAAACAAAGACAAGGGGCTGCATAGCGACAACGAGGAGGAGCCCAGGTCGCCAAGAGGGAGCGGAAGCGTGCGTTGCGGGACGTATATGCGATGGAGCCAGCCGCCCCAAAGTTCAACCCATGGTCCTCCTGCCCGATCACCTTTGATCGAAGGGACCACCCCACTAGCATCCGTCACGGCGGCTTCGCCGCATTGGTTCTAGACCCAATCATTGACGGATTTCATCTCACAAGAGTCCTCATGGACGGCGGCAGCAGCCTGAACCTGCTTTACCAGGATACAGTGTGAAATATGGGCATAGATCCCTCGAGGATCAAGCCCACCAAAATGACCTTTAAAGGCATCATACCAGGTGTAGAAGCCAACTGTACAGGCTCAGTCACACTGGAAATGGTCTTCGGATCTCCGGATAACTTCGGAAGCGAGGAGTTAATCTTCGACATAGTCTCGTTCCGTAGTGGCTATCACGCACTGCTCGGGCGAACCGCATTCGCAAAATTCAATGCGGTACCGCACTATGCATACCTCAAGCTCAAGATGCCAAGCCCTAGAGGAGTAATCATGGTCAATGGGAACACTGAACGCTCCCTTCGAACGGAGGAGCACACGGCAGCGCTCGCAGCAGAAATACAAAGCAGCCTCTCTTGGCAGTTCTCTAGTTCAGCCTTCAAAAAGGCGGACATTGCCAAGCGCGCCCGGAGTACCCTACGACAAGACCGCCTGGCACGTTCTGAGCTAGCGTAGCAATGCGGCCCCAACCCTAGCCCTCGTGATATAGCGAAACCAGTGCTTCGCGTACATAACTACGCTCTTGAAATACCATGGGCACAGGGGAAGGGGCACTATCATGGCACGCCCGAAATACGTCCTAAACCGCACCAGGGGCTGCCGGATTCCTCCTTTTTCTTTTTTCTCTTACTCTCAGGACTCCATACTTCGGATGACCCATTCGGCAATTCAACTATCGCACAAACGATGCAAGATCCAGGAAAGCAGACAAGCCACGCCACATTATGGAACTCCCAGGTGGTCTCTATTGTGAGTAGTATACCTGTTTTTTAATACAATTCCACGGCCTGCCCCTAGCCAGGACATGTTAAATAGTCCAATTTCTTTTTCTTATCGCACTATTTGTATCGTTCCGCTTTCATAGCAGCCTTTCTATAAACAATGCATAGTTTTGTCTAGTTCTTACATTATCCTCTTTTTATATATATGTTTATAACATGTTGCATCCGTACACTATGGTACGGCAAAAATACGCCAGGGGCTTCAGTACCCATCAATATGGCGTGAGAAGACCGTACACTTTCACAAGTGCGGCACCCCGAACTTATAGCACTATATGCATCGGCTCCGAATCATGATTTGGGTCAATAGTTGGGTTTGCCCGGCTCCTATGTTTTGGTGCCTTACGTTCCGCTATATCGGCTAAGGTAGCACTAGGAGAACTACTGCGATTGTGCCCCAGTTAAGCTGGGCTGAGCACCTCAGTAGAGAAAGCTAAAAATGACTGTCATGATGAGGCGAGAGACCGGTCGCTGTTCGAGAGGTTTTTCGAGTCCTTAAAGACTTATGCCGCTTCGAGCGAGGAACCGGCTTTGTCCGGCCAAGGCGTGGATAGCGCCCCGAACTCGGTCTTCCGAATACTAGGGGCTTCACCGAAATTTAAAATTATAGAGTTCTATGGCTAAGTGAGAGTGTTCAAGCATTATAGTCTGATTGCCTTGTTCGTTGTGCTGAGTGCCTCCCTCGATGGACCCAATCATGGGGAACAGAGCGCTCAGGTTTATCCCGAACACCCCGGCACTAGTGGCATGGGGGCAGAAGCCGACGACTGGCCATCTCTCAATTTTTTGATAAACGGCCGCACAGAAAGTACTATTTTAAATTCAACAAGCATTGCTTAAGCATATGAACAAGTTTTCAGCCCACAGGATAACACGAGCGAGTTCATTCAAAAATTACATCTTTGGTACATTCATCCGCCATAAGGCGGGCACCAGCCAGAACATCCTTGTAATAATTCTCGGGCTTGCGATGCTCCTTCCCCGGCGGCGGCCCGTCCCTCACAAGCTTCTCACCATCCAGCTTACCCCAGTGCACCTTTGCACGGGCAAGGGCCCAACGGGCACCTTCGATGCAGACGGAGCACTTGATGACCTCAAGCCTTGGACAAGCCTCCACCAGCCGCCGCACCAGTCCAAAGTAGCTCCCAGGCAGGGCCTCTCCAGGCCACAGCCGAACTATGAAGCCCTTCAGGGCTTGTTCGGCCGCCTTGTGGAGGTCGACCAGCTGCTTCAACTGGTCGCTCAAGGGCACAGGGTGTCCGGCCTCAGCGTACTGAGACGAGAACACCTTCTCCATCGAGCTGCCTTCCTCGGCTCGGTAGAATGCGGCGGCATCGGATATGCTGCGGGGAAGATCTGCGAATGCCCCTGGAGAGCTCCGGATTCGGGTAAGTAACAAGTAGCTTAATTTTACATGTCTGCTTTGCATAGAGAATGCGTTACCCGCCGCTATCTTTTTCACCGCATCCAATTCCTGGAGGGCCTTCTGGGCTTCCGCCTTGGCAGATTCGGCAGTTTTAAGGGCCGCAGCAAGCTCGGACGCTCACGTCTTCGAGTCGAGCTCCAAACTCTCATGTTTTTTCATGAGAGCCTGAAGCTCTTGCTGCACCCCGCCGACCTGCGCCTCAAATTTCTCCCGCTCGGTATGCTCCATGGCCACTTTCTTCTCGGCCTCGGACAGCGCCTGCTTGAGGGTCGCCACCTCAGTTGTGGCCCCTACAATAAGCAGGGTACTCCTGTCATTTTTTGCAATTGCGTCTTCTTATAGGCATTTTTTCTATAAGGTATCTCTTACCTTCTTTCTCCTCGAGCTGTCGTTTGGCAAGGCCGAGCTCTTGCTCGGTCCGCTCGAGGCCCTGCTTCAGGGCACCCACCTCTGCAGTCAGTGCGGCGGTGGCCAGCAGCGAAGCCTGCATACGTATATTGACTCCTTTTTAGTTAGACTCCTGCGATATATAATAGATCCTCTATTCGGCTTTTCTTTCCGAACGCCAAACAGAGCATCAGGGGCTACTGTCTATGCGGTGATATTTTTATATATTTTTTACTTACCTCGAAGCCTGTTGGAAGGCTGGCACAAGCTTCAGTCAGTCCGCTTTTGGCGGACCGAACCTTCTGGACCACCGTACTCATGATGGTACGGTGCTCCTCGTCGATGGAGGCGCCCTTAAGCCACTCCAGCAGATTGTGCGGCGCCTCCGGTTGTACGGAGGACGCCGGCTCAATAGGCTTGCTCCTCTTGGCAGGAGTTCGCCTGCCGTGGTCCGGAACCGTTGATGATTCCGGCGCGGTGTCCGTCTTAAAGCCGGACTTGGACCCCTGGGGGGTCTTGTCCCCTTTACTCCTGGAGTCCGGGAGGTTGCCTCACGGTTCCTCCTGGACCACCTCGTCTTGCCCCGGAGCTTGTTGCGACGCCACTTCGGCGTCATCCATAACACAGGGGGAGGCAGCGGGCAGAACTGAATTCACGTCCGAGGAATCTAGGGAGCCGCTGGACGACTCGTCGAGCCCATCCTTGGGCGGGCTGCATGATGATATTCGACATTAGGGAAAGCTGCGCAATAAAAGGAATATCATGAGTTATTCTGGTATTCGAACACTTACGATTTCGCCGGACGCTTGGTCCTGTCCGGCCACTCCTCTTCGTCCTCGTCGGCGTCGGGAGCGTAGTCCGGCAGATGGGTTTTCCTCTTCTTGGACCCTTCAGCCTCCCCTACTGGGGTGGCTTTCCTCTTCTTTCCTCCCCCCGCTGGAGGGGGAGAGGTCTCTTCTTCCTCCTCCTCGTCTTCACGGGAGGAGTGCATCTCGGACTCGTCGTCCGACGAGTCCGACACCACCATATGCCGGGAACTCTTTCGAGTCCCCGTGGCCTTCTTCTTCTTGGCCTTCTTCTCCGGCACCACATAAGGTGCCGGAACCAGCAGCTTCACTAGGAGAGCAGGGGCTGTGTCTTCGGGCAGGGAGCCGGACAGTTAATCAGTCCGGACTGCGCCTGCCAATCCTGTCAAAGGTGAGGGAGTTTAGATCCCGCATAGAGTCAAACTATGAAGAAACTTAACATCCTGTAAAAGATGAAAATATTTTACCTCGCCAGCAGGACGCTGCGAGCTGACTCCGCGGTCCTTGGAAGCGGATGTGGGAGCCTCGGCGCCTTTGGTTAGCCCCTTCCAGGCATCTTTGTACGTCGTGTTGAAGAGCCTGCTCAGAGTTCAGTGCTGCGCCGGGTTGAACTCCCACAGATTGAAGTCCCGTTCTTGACACAAAAGGATCCGGCGGACGAGCATGACTTGGACTACGTTGGCAAGCCTGAGCTGCTTGTCCACCAGGGACTGGATGCATTTTTGCAGTCCGGTCACCTCTTCTTCATCGCCCCACAACAAGCCCGTCTCCTTCCAGGACGTGAGCCGCGTAGGGGGTCCGGATCGAAATTCAGGGGCTGCGATCCACTTCGGATCACGTGGCTCGGTGATGTAAAACCACCCTGACTGCCACCCCTTCAAGGTCTCCACAAAGGAGCCCTCGAGCCATAGGACGTTGGCTATTTTGCCCGCCATGGCACCTCCGCACTCCGCCTGGTTGCCGCGCACCACCTTTGGCTTGACGCTGAAGGTCTTGAGCCAGAGGCCAAAATGGGGTTGGATGTAGAGGAAAGCCTCGCACACGACGATAAACACCGAGATATTGAGGATGAAGTTCGGGGCCAGATCATGGAAATCTAGGCCATAGTAGAACATGAGCCCGCGGACGAATGGGTGGAGAGGAAAACCCAGTCCGCGGAGGAAGTGGGGAAGAAATACTACCCTCTCATGGGGCCTTGGGGTGGGGAGAAGCTGCCCCTCCTCAGGAAGCCGGTGCGCGATGTCTTTGGACAGGTATCCGGCCTTCCTTAGCTTTTTGACATGGCTCTCCGTAATGGAGGAGACCATCCACATTGACAAGATGGATGGGCAAAGGAGGAAGAAGGCGTAGGTAAAAAGGTGGATCCTTATCCCCTTATATGGGCGGATACGATTGTGCGTCCCCACCAGCCTAGTAAAACTCGCTTGCCCAACGCCGTGATAAATGGCGCGGTTGGGTTACCCACGTCTGTATTGATGAGAATCCCGTAAAAGGGGGGCACACGATCTCTGCTTTGACAAAACGTGCCAAGGAAACCGCCTCGCAAAACGTGCTGAGGCGGAGAAGTAAAAACGATTTGAGTAAAGGATTTGGCCGTAGTGTGATGACGCACTGCGGAATACGTCAGCAGATTTGATTTGTGTTAATATTATTCTCTCTATGGCAATATGTGGAAACTTATTTTGCAGAGCCAGACACTACTCTTGGTGTTTACAATCTTCTATGAAGGACTTGGAGGAGGAACCCGCCTTGCAATGCCGAAGACAATTTGCGCGCCGGACTCGTCGTCATTGAAGCCTGGTTCAGGGGCTACTGAGGGAGTCCTGGATTAGGGGGTGTTCGGGTAGCTGGACTATACCTTCAGCCGGACTCCAGGACTATGAAGATACAAGATTGAAGACTTCGTCTCGTGTCCGGATGGGACTTTCCTTGGCATGGAAGGCAAGCTTGGCGGTGCGGATATTCAAGATCTCCTACCATTGTAACCGACTTTGTGTAACCCTAACCCTCTCCGGTGTCTATATAAACTGGAGGGTTTTAGTCCGTAGGATAACTCCATATACAACAATCATACCGTAGGCTAGCTTCTAGGGTTTAGCCTCCTTGATCTCGTGGTAGATCTACTCTTGTACTACCCATATCATCAATATTAATCAAGCAGGACGTAGGGTTTTACCTCCATCAAGAGGTCCCGAACCTGGGTAAAACATCGTGTTCCTTGCCTCATGTTACCATCCGGGCTAGATGCACAGTTCGGGACCCCCTACCCGAGATCCGCCGGTTTTGACACCGACACCAGGGAAAACCGTCATGTCTTACCGTGCCCCATACCCAGAGGAAGAATGGCCCAATCCAAGAGACGGCGAAGTGATTGTTTTTACTGACCATATGAACCGTGGCTTTTCATCGCCGGCTCAAAGTTCTTCAGAGATTTCCTCCACTTTTTCAAACTCCACCCTCAATATATCAGGCCCAACTCCATATCTAATATCTGCAATTTCCAAGTGCTCTGTGAGGTGTACCTTCAGCAAGAGCCGACCGTGGAGCTGTTTAGAGAAGATTTGTATCTGAACCGGCAAAATGAGTGCACCAACGGCCTTAGCTTGGAGCTTGGAGGCATCTCAATTCAGCATCGGCAGGGCGCTGTCTTCCCCCTCATAGTCTTGCCAAGTCACCCTAAAGACTGGAATCAGACTTGGTTTTATTGTCAAGACACCTCACCAGCAAACGAACATCCCCTGCCGGGTTATCGCTCAGAGCGTCTTGACTCCAAATTTGCACTTCCTGACAAACTCACTATTGCTGAATGCAAGAAGTTGATACCATCCATCAAAAGGATTAATGCTTTGTTGGGGAACGGGTTAACCGGAGTTGATCTGACCTGCTGCTGGATCTCATGGTGGGTTATCCCTCTAAGCCGTTGATCAAAATTGATGTACGAGTATGGTGGAGGCCCAGATGACTCTCTTCATCATAGCTCCATTCAGTTAACGGAAGAAGATATTGTTTCAATGTCAACCCTTATGGTGAATGAAAAATATGAAGACTGCAGTATCGCCAAGTTAAACCCCTTCTGCAAGCTTAACCCGGTGCCAGAAGTAAGGACACTCTGATCTCTACTTTGTATGTTTCCCAGCCATTTTGTTTAATACTTGTCTGACCTTTCATCTTGTTTTTGCCTGTCTGCGGGCCAAGTCTGACTTCTAGAAAGTTAAATATGACCATGAAGCTGCCAAGAAAGCGAGAGCCGCTGCCATAAACGCCAAGAAAACGACCCGGAAGTCGAAACAGAAGAAGAAGAAGAGCACTGCTGAAGATTGGATGAAGCTTGACGATACTTCTGAGTCGGAGGTAGCCCTTTACTCCCTTGGCCAATTTTTTAATAATATTATTAACACTCATCATTACCAGGATGACACTGGGGCCAGTCAGGTCGTGGAAGAAGAGGTAACTATTTCCTTCGACTCAGCCCATTTGCCAAGACAGAAACTTCGAGTCGTAACCCGGAAAGTAAGGTTTTCACACCCTTTGGCTTATCTGGACTCTCACTTTCCTTTGAAAAAGCAGCAACATGAGAGCCGCTGTCAAGCCCGGACCGAAGACGAACCGCCTATTGTTCTTCAACAAACTCCTCAAAAATGCCAGAATGAGGTTTATTTCTTTGTCTTTGATTTTCTGTTAATGGATCTCCTCCCTTGCATTACTTACTTTGTTTTATCTTTGCAGGAGGAGTCTCGCTCGTCTGGCGACTCGTCTCAGACCCCATTTTCCGGCCTTCAAGACTGCCCCTGGGTAAGGAAAAATCCTTTGTCCTCCGTGTTTCTCAAATTGTCTCTTTATACTGACAGTCCAATAATATTTCACTTAGTGGCCAAGCTAAGTCTAAGAAGGCCAAGGTGACTAAGCCAGTGGAACACCCGCTATTCCTTGCACCTGAACCGGCGAGGCCACCTTCTCCTCCAGCAATTGAAACTCCAGAAGACCCGCCTGTCAATGCGGAAGCAAATCCTCCTGAGCCGTCAGTTGATGATACCACCATTAACCCTTCCACAACTGGTCCATCGAGCTCGGCCAACCCGCCATCACCGTCTGCACAAGACGTTTTAATCATCGGGAGCCGTCTTGTTGAACTGGGGAATCCAACCGTGCTAGCTCACCACACGGTGAAACAAGAGGCATTTGAGAGGCAGAAAGTGCATTTTGACGTTGCACATTATGATCATCTAAATGCCAACGATATTTTATCCAGCTATCTCAGCCATGTGCACTCCAGTCGCGACACAGAGATCGAAATGGTCAAACAGTTGCAGCTGAAATACGAAGTATGTTCTTCCGGCTTATCTATATTCCGCCAGCCCCCAAGTCTTCAGATTATGAGATAACCAGAATGATCTGTAGACTTTATAATATAGGCTAAGTCTTTTACCTTTGAAACTTTTCTTGAGTTCAATACAATAGAACAAAGCTTCACCTGTAGTCCCCAAGGGCCGGTTCATTTGATCATAAATGAGTCGGTACTTTAAATTGTCTTGTACCCTATCCAAAGAACTTCGTAATCCAGCTTAACCTGGAGAAACTTGTTGAATAGCATACATTAGCCCCCAAGTGCCAAGTGTTGTTACTTTGTAAAGTACTTGGGACTTAAAGTATGTCTTTAGAGTCATTAGAAATTGTTTTGGCATACATTAGCCCCCAAGTGTCAAGTGCTCTTACTTTGTAAAGTACTTGAGACACAAATCTTGACCTTTGAACCTTAAGCAAAATCTTGACTCATCTGGGTACGTTTTTTCCAGAATGCATTATCTGAACTGAGCTCGCAATTGACTGATGCGAATACCCGGCTGGCGGGTCAAGAGGCAGAAATCAAGTCTGCTAACTCGAAATTCCAAGTAAGTCTCGCTGAGATGGAAAAATTAAAGACCAGCTTCATCGCCAAGAAGAAAACCTGGGCAGTGGAAAAAACGCTTCTGACACAACGCGCTGAGAAGGACGAAGCAGCCCTTGAAGAGGTTTCAATGGAGCTGAACGGTTTAAAGGGCCGGGTGTCTCAAATGGTGGCCGCCATTGAGGGAGTCCTGGATTAGGGGGTGTTCGGGTAGCCGGACTATACCTTCAGTCGGACTCCTGGACTATGAAGATACAAGATTGAAGACTTCGTCCCGTGTCTGGATGGGACTTTTCTTGGCGTGGAAGGCAAGCTTGGCGATGCGGATATTCAAGATCTCCTACCATTGTAACCGACTCTATGTATCCCTAACCCTATCCGGTGTCTATATAAACCGGAGGGTTGTAGTCCGTAGGACATCAACTCCATATACAACAATCATACCATAGGCTAGCTTCTAGGGTTTAGCCTCCTTGATCTTGTGGTAGATCTACTCTTGTACTACCCATATCATCAATATTAATCAAGCAGGACGTACGGTTTTACCTCCATCAAGAGGGCCCGAACCTAGGTAAAACATCATGTTCCCTGCCTCCTATTACCATCCGGCCTAGACGCACAGTTCAGGACCCCCTACCCGAGATCCGCCGGTTTTGACACCGACATTGGTGCTTTCATTGAGAGTTCCTCTGTGTCGTCGCCTTTAGGCCCGATGGCTCCTTTGATCATCAACAATGATGCAGTCCAGGGTGAGACTATTCTCCCCGGACAGATCTTTGTCTTCGGCGGCTTCGCTCTACGGGGCAATTCGCTCAGCCACCTGGAGCAGATCGAAAACTACGCCCCTGGCCATCAAGTCAGGTTTGGAAGCTTAAACTACACGGCTGACATCCGCGGAGACTTGATCTTCGATGGGTTCGCGCCACGGCAAGCGCGCCGCACTATCTCAAGGGGCATGATCTAGCTCTGCCTCCGGACAGTGTCCTGGAGGCCGCACATGCATCGGTTCCGACCCCTAACTTGGAGCCTATTGCGCCAATCGAGGATGAGCGGTTGGACGTCACCTCGGGGGCTTCGATCTCAAAGGCGATCGAGCCGAACGCTAGCCCTGCACTCTGCATGATCCGTGACTCCGAGGATCCGGACTCCTTTCCGAACTCCGAACCCCCCGCGCCCCTGCCGATCGAATCCGATTGGGCGCCGATAATGGAGTTCACCGCCGTAGCCATCTTTCAGCACTCGCCTTTTGGCGATATCCTGAACTCTCTCAAGTCTCTCTCCTTATCAGGAGAGCCCTGGCCGAACTACGGTCAGCGAGGATGGGATACGGACGATGAAGAAATTCAAAGCCCACCAACCACCCACTTGGTAGCCACTGTCGACAATTTAAACGACGTGCTCAACTTCGACTCCGGAGACATCGATAGCATGGATGACGATGCAGGAGATACTGATGAACCAACGCCCATAGGGCATTGGACAGCCACCTCATCTCACGATGTGTACATGGTGGATACCCCTAAAGGAAGAGACAACGAGGAAAAATGGGATGGGATGGGAGATCGACCCCCCGAAAAGCAAAACGCCGACCCAAGCCCCGCCTCGACAAAAACCCAGCCATAGAGCAGGACGAGCCGGTAGATGACGAGCAGGCCTTAGAGCAACCATCCGAACAGGGCAACACGGATAGAGAAACCGAACATCCCTCCTCCGGCGAAAATGGCATTCCGGACGACCTCACGCCGGATAAACCTATGGAGCAGAAGAATCTCCACGAGAGGCTCGTTGCAACTGCATGCAGCCTAAAAAAGCAGAAGCGGAAGCTAAAAACAGTGGAAGATGCACTCCAGATTAGATGGAGCAAAGTAATCAATACCGTAGATAAATACGGTGACAGTCGCCGCACTAAAAGCTATTCGAAAAGAAATCTACTTCCTGAATTCGACGAAGAGGCCCTAGAGCCCTCGCATTCAAAAAATGAGAAAGCCACACGGTCGGATAGATGACCCCATAAAGCGGCAAGCGGCGCCGCACTTAAATCGGCATGCGACCCACTTAAGGATTCGCATCATGGCCCAGTCAGGTCCATTTATGGGCCAAGAAAGCAAGCTCTTGTAAGCAATGCTATGAAGCCATCATCAGAATCCGGCACACCCAAATACAGGGGCGCCGCACACCCCCTATGTTTCACCAATGAGGTCCTGGACTATGAATTTCCAGAGGGATTCAAACCCGTAAACATAGAGGCATATGATGGAACAACAGACCCTGGAGTTTGGATCGAGGATTATATCCTCCACATACACATGGCTAGAGGAGATGATCTCCACGCCATAAAATATTTACCCCTTAAGCTTAAAGGGCCAGCCCGGCATTGGCTTAAAAGCCTTCCCAAAAACACAATTGGAAGCTGGGAAGAGCTCGAGGATGCTTTCCGAGCAAACTTTCAAGGGACATATGTCCGCCCTCCGGATGCAGACGATCTTAGTCACATAACTCGACAACCTGGAGAATCAGCTCGGCAGTTCTGGAATAGATTCCTCACTAAAAAGAATCAGATAGTCGACTGTCCGGACGCCGAAGCCTTAGCAGCTCTCAGGCATA
Source organism: Triticum monococcum (assembly GCA_034509565.1). NCBI lineage: Eukaryota > Viridiplantae > Streptophyta > Magnoliopsida > Poales > Poaceae > Triticum > Triticum monococcum. The sequence goes on along the minus strand of CM067845.1, from coordinate 84,490,311 downwards.
ACGTCCGAGATGAATGGCTCGCCAGACACCTCGGCCAAGAAAAGCCAAGAACAATGGCCGCACTAACAAGCCTCATGACCCGCTTTTGTGTAGGGGAGGACAGCTGGTTGGCAAGGTGCAGCCCCAGCGACCCAAGTACATCCAAAACTAGGGATGGAAACGGAAAACCGCGACGCAACAAGGACCGTCGCTGGACTAAGGACAAAAGTCCGAAGAGCACAGCAGTCAATGCCCGATTCAAAGGCTCACGACAAAATCAAGCAAAATCGCCCCCCCCCCCCAGGATAACAGGGATGATCCATCCAACCTAAATAAAATCCTGGACAAGATATGTCAGATACACAGTACTCCCGGGAAGCTTGCTAACCATACCCACAGAGACTGTTGGGTTTTCAAACAATCCGGCAGACTCAATGCCGAACACAAGGGGCTCGACACACCAAGCGAAGACGAGGACGAACCCCAAAAGCAGAGCATCAGGAAACAAAAGAACTAACCACAAGAAGTAAAAACAGTGAACTCACTTCACATAACAAAACGTGCGGCGCCCGTAAAGGTACACACCACACGGCCCATCCCCAAAGGGTCCTGCCACTGGTTGTCAAAACCGATCATCTTCGATCAGCTAGATTATTCTAGAAATATCAAGAATGCAGGCTGGACGGCCTTGATACTCGATCCAATAATTGGCGGACTCCAGTTTTCAAATGTCCTTATGGACGGCGGAAGTGGACTAAACCTGATATATCAGGATACAATCCAGCACATGGGGATAAAGCCAGCAAGAATCCGCCGCAGCAAAACCTCCTTTCAAGGGGTAATACCTGGTCCGGACACCCATTGTATGGGTTTTCTCCGGCTCGAAGTCATATTCGGCTCTGCCGATAACTTCCGCCGCGAAAAGTTGACCTTCCATATCGTCCCGTTCTCAAGTCGCTATCAAGCACTACTGGGACACGAAGCTTTCGCTCGCTTTAACGCAATACCGCATTATGCATCTCTTACGCTTAAGATGCCCGGTCCATGAGGCATCATCTCTTTGAAGGGGAAGCACTAAAGTGCACCTCCCCAAGCGGAGGACTGTGCGGCCGCTTTGACAGCCCCACAGCAAAATGGCCTCACCGGCCAAAAAACTTCGAAATAGGTCATTCAAGACCACGAACGCGGATAGACGAGTTCGGTGCAAAATCATCATTGATGTAGGCCTAGTGGCCATATACCCCCGCACTAGGGGCTCCACGCATATACAATAAGAGACAATAAAGCTCAATCTTATATATTTTACTTTATACTTTGTTTATTTTAAACTTTTTCGGCACGACCCGTTTTCAACTCAGTTCCTCTCTTTTACAGATGAACATCGTGCGGCGCCCATCCAGGATACGGCACAACGGAGACACAAGCGCAGACGTGCAGTAGGGACCCGTCCTAAAGGATTCTTTTTAGATTAAGGCCCTGCATAAACCTTTTTTACTGTCTCTTGTTGCTACACATCCCCTGGTTTTTTCTGATATAACCAAGGAGGAGGTTGGCGTCTTGGCATGTGGCCACGTTAGAATTTTTGCACGTACCTGGACACTAGGAGCTTTTTTAATAAAGAGTGTTATTTCGCCCGCACTCATAAAGACCGAACACCTTAGGGAGTGTTCGGCATCGCGAGTTTTGGCATTATATGCATCAGCTCCGAATCATGTCTTTGGTCAAATGTTGGGTTGCCCGGCTCCTGAGTTCGGCTACCTTACGTTCCGCTCTATTGGGTAAGATAGCACCAGGAGAACTACTGCGATTGTGCCCCGGTTCGGTCGGGCGAGAACCTCAGTAGAGAAAGCCGAAAACTGACTGTCATGATGTAGCATGAGACTGGTCAGCCACTCGATGAACTATCAGAATCTATCAGATTCCTCCGCTTTAACAAAGGGCCGCTTGCCGGTCAGGCACATACGCGCCCCGAACTCGGACGAGCGCAGTTGCCACCAAGGGGCTACCTAAATAGTCTCACTGTCAAACTCCTATGGCTAAGTGAAAGTGTTAAAGCATTATAGTCCGGTTGCCTAGCCTGCTGCGCTATCACCTCCTTGTAGGACCAAGACGTTGGGTTAAGTGTGAAAATGTGTCTTCTGCGAGCACCCCCGCACTATGTGTGTGGGGGCTGAAGCCAACGACTGCCATCTTTCAGATTTTGTATGTATGTATATATATATACATATATATATATATATATCTTAAATCGGCCGCACAGGAGGTGTTCCCAATACTTGGAGGCACAGGTATAAAAAAGGCCACTACAATTTATCAAAATATTACTTTATAATTACATATGCTATCATAACATAGCATCTTTCGAGCACTGCATCTCTATTACACGAGTGCCTTCAAGAACTTCCTGAAAATAGTGCTCGGAGGGTACTCGGTTTTTGTCCGAATCTCGGGACGCAACAACGGTGGTCTCCATATCTGCCCAGTATGTCTTAACATGGGCAAGAGCCATCCTAGCGCCCTCTATGCATGCTGACCTCTTCATTGCATTTATACGCGGCACCGCGTCAAGGAATTGCTGCATTAAGCTGAAATAACTCTTCGGCTCCGATCTCCCCGGCCACAGGTATCCCATGACGTACTTCATGGCGAGTTCGGACAACCTATTCAGTTCGGCCCATTGAGCCAAACGATCATCCACTGCTAGTGGACGCTCTGGATTGTGAAACTGCGACCAGAAAAGCTTTTCCACTTCGCGATCTTTCTGATCTCGAAAGTGTTCGGTTGCATCAGCAGCACTCGCTGCCAAGACCAGATAGGTATCCTCCACACTCCACATCCGGTCCAACGGAGCAAACTTTGGATCGCAAAATTTCCTTCGCAGCATAAAGGGCTTTCCAGCCGCAATCTGTTCGGCCTGATGCAGCTCCTCCTTCGCAGCTCTCATCGCAGAGCGCGCATCCTTGGCATTGGCAACAGCCTTCTCTAAGTCCGTCTGTTTCGCCTGGTCTTCTTTTTCAAGAAGTATGCAATGGTTTGTAGTGCTTTTTAACTTTTCAGCCATCTCGGCCATCTCTTCCTTGCTTCGGCAATGAGCAGCCTGTTCGGCTCTCAGCTCTTCAAGGGCTTTCTTGGTGGCCGCATCACTTTCGCTGGCTTGTTATTTAGCTTGGGCAAGTTCTGCCCTAAGACTCTCCACGGCGGCCGCACCATCTGTGTCAAGCACACACATCGTAAGACACAGGCATAAAACTGCTCTTACCTGATGCCGCCCGAGGAATTACATACCTTGAGCCTCATCAAGCCGCTTATTGACAAGCATGATGTCAGCATCTGCCAGGTCCAGTTGCCGCTTTAGTTCGGCACAATCGTCAGTTCGGCTCGATTCCGGACACCCTGCCGCCTACATTCAAAGGCGACATCTTAGACCTGGGATTATGATCCTCCGCATGCCGTCATTTCTTGACGACGCGCAGAGTCTCAGGGGCTACTATCTACACAGGGCGCATCTTATTCATGCGCAACCGACAAAAGTGTACATTATCTAATGTACCTCGAAACCTGTCAGTAAACTTTTGACGGCCTCATGCAATCCGCTCTTGGCGAATGAAATCCTTTCAATCACCGTGCCCATCAATGCACGGTGCCCCTCTGAGATAGAAGCTCGCCCCAGCAGAATCTTTAGCTCCTCCGGCCGAGCACCAGACGGTGCCGGGCTCGTCCCATGGCCTCTTTCGAAGGCCGCACGCGGAGAACCTCGGGGGGCGCATAGCTACCTTCCGCCCCTGCCGGATTCGGAGAAACCCTCCGCGACGACACCTCAGGGTCGCCCGCCTCGCTAGGCGGCACGGCAGGGGGAGGCGTCCCACTCCCCATCATCTCCGAAAGGAGATCCCTCGAAGACGAGCTCTGCTGAGAAGGGCTGAGGTCCAAGCTACAAGGTAAAGGTTTGGTTAATCTTCTCAGATATAAATCAAGGATTTCCCTCATCCCTCAAAAGGAAAATCTTTCTCCACTTACGGCTCGCTGGAGGGCTGATCCCCTTGAGGGTGTAGTCCGACCGAGGAACTCCCCGACGTCGGACCCTCTGACGAGGATTTTCTCCCCTGCTTCGAGGCCATGGTTTCCGGGTCGTCAGAGGCGGCTCTCTTCTTCCCCTTAGGAGAGGAATTGTCGGTTCCTCCCTTCAGAGCAGCCTCCTTCGAGGAGGCCATAGCTTCCTTGTCCTCCCCCTCCAAAGGCATTATCTCCAACATCCTGACCAGCATGGGATCCGGCCTGGTTTCAGGAACGGGAGCCGGACACCTGATCAGCTTTGCCTTCGCTATCCACTCATGTTTAAAAGAACGGCTCTTTTAGGGGCAAGTTCATGACAATTATACGGATAGAAGGTCCGGGCACAAGGTTTCTTACTTGAGTATCCGAGCGATTGCAGCTTAGTCCTGCGTCCTCTGTTAAATCCGGACACATCTCTTGTGATCCAAAGAACAGTTTATACATCTCCGCGGGCGTTGCGCCCATAAAGTTCTGGAAAGCTCGCGGTCCCTCTGATTTAAACTCCCACAGGCGAAGGGGGCGACATTTGCCGGGCAATATTCGGCGAATCAGCATGACCTGTGTCACCTTGACCAAGCTGAGGTCTCCTTCCAAGAGATCCTTAATTCGGCCCTGTAACAAGGGCACGTCTTTGGGCAAACCCCAATCTAACCCTCTGTTGACCCATGACGCTAGCCGTGGTGGGGGACCCGAGCGAAAGGCAGGAGGCGCCACCCACTTGGTGCTCCGGGGAGCGGTGATATAAAACCAATCTCGTTGTCACAAACCTAGCTCCTCTTGAAAAGAGCCCTCGGGCAATGGAGCATCAGCATTTTTTGCTTATAATAGCGCCTCCGCACTCTGCGTGCCGTCCCTTGATCATCTTCGACTCCACTTTGAAGGTCTTGAGCCATAATCTGAAGTGAGGGGTAGCACGGAGGAACGCTTCGCATACAACGATAAACAAGGAGATATGGAGGATGGACTCCAGAGCTAAGTCGTGGAATTCCAACCCGTAATAAAACAGCAGTCCCCTCATAAAGGGATCCATCGGGAAGCCTAACCCCCGAAGGAAGTGAGACATGAACACTATGCTCTCACCGGGCTGGGGACTGGGGATAGCCTGCCTTTGAGCAGGCAACCTGTGCGAAATTTTGGGGGTAAAGAACTTAGCCTCTTTCAACTTTAGCACGTCCTTCTCCGTGACGGAGGAGGGCATCCATCGGCCTTGAAGGTCGGAACCGGACATTGTCGAAGGTCCGAGGCGCCCAGAATCTGGAGCCTAGGGTGTTGGAACTCGAGGCGATGGGTGAACTTGTTTTGGGATTGGAGAAAAGGAGTAAGGCCCTGGTCTCTTTATAAGAGGTTGAATACCAGGAGCCCTCCCCGTAACCGTTTAGGGACTCGCCTTTAATCGAGAAAACATGCTAACGAGCACGATTGGGTTACCCATGTCCGTATTGATGAGAATCCCGTAAAAGGGGGGCACACGATCTCTGCTTTGACAAAACGTGCCAAGGAAACCGCCTCGCAAAACGTGCTGAGGCGGAGAAGTAAAAACGATTTGAGTAAAGGATTTGGCCGTAGTGTGATGACGCACTGCGGAATACGTCAGCAGATTTGATTTGTGTTAATATTATTCTCTCTATGGCAATATGTGGAAACTTATTTTGCAGAGCCAGACACTACTCTTGGTGTTTACAATCTTCTATGAAGGACTTGGAGGAGGAACCCGCCTTGCAATGCCGAAGACAATTTGCGCGCCGGACTCGTCGTCATTGAAGCCTGGTTCAGGGGCTACTGAGGGAGTCCTGGATTAGGGGGTGTTCGGGTAGCTGGACTATACCTTCAGCCGGACTCCTGGACTATGAAGATACAAGATTGGGACTTTCCTTGGCGTGGAAGGCAAGCTTGGCGATGCGGATATTCAAGATCTCCTACCATTGTAACCGACTCTATGTAACCCTAACCCTATCCGGTGTCTATATAAACCAGAGGGTTGTAGTCCGTATGACATCAACTCCATATACAACAATCATACCATAGGCTAGCTTCTAGGGTTTAGCCTCCTTGATCTCATGGTAGATCTACTCTTGTACTACCCATATCATAAATATTAATCAAGTAGGACGTAGGGTTTTACCTCCATCAAGAGGGCCCGAACCTGGGTAAACATCGTGTTCCCTGCCTCCTGTTACCATCCGGCCTAGACGCACAGTTCGGGACCCCCTACCCGAGATCCGCCGGTTTTGACACCGACAGCCATCTTTGGTAAGCCGTCTATCTTTAATCTTGTGTACTTTTTGCTGATCGGAATATAAGCCGCCAGCTGACTTTGTTGACAAAATATGTGCAGGCCCATGAAGCAAGAATCTGAGCCAAGATCATGTGATTAAACTGAAGGCAATGTATACCTTAGTGGAGCAATTGTATATTGGTGCACAACGGGCACTTGCTGCCATCTCTCCTGCCAATCAAGGACACAACCAGCTCAGCGACGTCTTGAAGAAACTGTCAATCCTACCCGCCAGGTTTCAAGAAGTGAAGCGCTCCTGTGCGAGAGCCGGAGCTTTGACTTGCCTGAGCCGCTCCAAGGCTTGGGTGCCAGATCTAGACCCAGCGGACGTGGGCAGAGGATATCCCACCGTGAAAGAAGACGGAAATCCCTTTGAGCAGGATGACTTCATGGCTTGCGTGCGCGGAGTCTGACCTCATACGACTATTCTTGGAGATGAAACCAACATCGAGAAGTATCAACCGGGTTTTGATGTTGGAAATAAGAAGATGGCAACTCCCTCGTACAAGGTGACATATTTAATCCCGCCTGTTCGTGAAAATACAATTGACACGGCCGGCCTGATTGACGAAGAAGCAGAATTTGTCACCGTGAATGGTTTTGACTGGTTAAAACCCAGCTTCCAGTCAACAGAGAGCGGTGAACTGGCGAGGGAGGAGAAATAACCATCTTCATGGGCTTATAAAAGACTTGTAATAGTTTAGCTGTGAAAACACTGCATGCTTTGCTTATGCCATCGCGCATAAAACACTTCTATGTGATTCTGTGTTTCCTGATGTCACTATATGCATCATATTTATGGTTGTCCCTGTAATACTTTAGCTCTGTTCCTGTAAATACAAGAGAAAAAACTAGCTTGGCGGCTTAGTACCGAACGGGTTAAAACACCCGGCTTATGGCCAATATGTTTACCATAATAGAAAATAGAAACAGATATAAAAAGAGAACAAGGATGAAACTAACCCTTTGGTTAATGTAGCAGGCAATTGCGTATGAACAATAGCCATACTTGTACCTTTGATCCTTAGACCACCGGTTTAAATAACCCGGGTAATGAAGATGATAACTCAATCTTTTTGAGAAGTCAATGCTTCTGAATACTTAATGATCATCATACCTTGGTGGCTTTGTTGTCAAATAATCCAGCCGGCGAAGAAGATCATGCTAATTATTTGTGAAATTGAGAAAATAAAAAACTGAAAGGCAAATAACAGGTAATAAGTACGATTTAACCTTGTATTTAAAGGTTGGGGTTTCTGATTCGATTATGATTAGTAAACCGGACCAAAGGGGTTAGGCTAAGGTTCGAATACGACCATATAGCCCCCCGTGGCTTTGACGTTGCGCCGATCAAGAGGGTACCGATAGCTATGTTCTCTTTGGTTCGAATACGACCTATGTTTAAACAGGAAGCCCCCAAATGACCTTGAGAGGTTCTTAACGACCCTGATTCAAATACGATCCATGTCGGACCCAAAAGGGGTTAAGCTATGATTCGGATACGATCAAGAAGCCCCCTAGTGAGTTTGGCCTTGAGCCAATCAAGAGGGTTACGACAGCTATGTTCTCTTTGGTTCGAATACGACCTATGTTTGAACAGGAAGGCCCCAAGTGACCATGATAGTTGCAGCTAGATTCGAATACGATCATAAGCTGGACCAAAAAAGGTTAGACTTGATTCAAATATGATCAGCTCCTTAATAGTCATTTGAAAATAAGAAATAACAAAGATGCGTAATCGTTGAAAAGAAAAGAAACCGATGGTCCTGCTTTATTACTTATCATGGTATATACAATGCTAAAGTATGTACGTGATGAGAGCCGGTGGCTCAAGTGTAGTATGGCCGAAGTTGGGCAATGTTCCACGGCCGGCGGGTCTCCTCCTCCGACGTACGTGAGTCTTTATGCTCTCGAACATCAATGAGGTAATATGAACCGTTGTTTAAGTTCTTGCTGACCACAAAGGGTCCTTCCCAAGGTGGGGATAACTTGTGTGTATCTGGCAGATCCTGGATGAGCCGGAGCACCAGGTCGCCTTCCTGAAAAGTCCTGGACTTAACCCGGCGGCTGTGATAACGGCGCAGGTCATGTTGATAAATTGTTGATTGAGCCGCTGCTAAGTCTCTTTCTTCATCTAACAACTCGAGTGCATCCTGTCTGGCTTGTTCATTATTAGCTTCAAGATAAGCCGCCACACGGGGCGAGTCATGACGGATGTCACTAGGCAACACTGCTTCTGCTCCATACACCATGAAGAAAGGTGTGTAACCTATAGACCTGTTAGGTGTGGTGTTGATACTCCACAGCACCGAGGGTAATTCCTCTACCCAACAACCTGGTGTTCGCTGTAAGGGAACCATAAGCTGGGGCTTGAGACCTTTTAAAATTTCCTGATTTCTCTCTCAGCTTGACCATTAGATTGAGGATGAGCTACGGAAGAAACATCAAGCTGAATATGCTCATGTTGACAAAACTCCTCCATAGCCCCATGGGATAGATTAGTGCCATTGTCAGTGATAATGCTGTGTAGAAAACCAAAATGGAAGATCACCTTTTTCATGAACTGAACCGCTGTGGCCGCATCATACTTACTCACCGGCTCTGCCTCAACCCACTTTGTGAATTTATCAACTGCCACTAAAAGATGTGTATTTTTATCCTTAGACCTTTTAAAAGGTCCCACCATGTCAAGCCCCCAGACCGCAAACAGCCAAGTGATTGGAATCATCCAGAGCTCTTGAGCCGGCACATGTGCTCGTCATGCGAACTTTTGACATCCATCACATCTGCTGACCAGATCCTCTACATCAGCGTGAGCCGTCAACCAGTAAAAAACGTGTCGAAAAGCCTTGGCCACCAGAGATTTTGACCCGGCGTGATGACCACAATCTCCTTCATGGATCTCACGAAGTATTTCTTGGCCTTCTTCAGGGGAAACACACCGCTGAAACGCTCCAGAGACGCTGCGATGGTATAGTTCTCCATCAGAAATCGTTATTGACTTAGACCGCAGGTTATCTGTCGAGCCAGGGTCTCATCCACTGGCAACTCTCCCGGGGTCATGTAAGCCAAGAACGGCACTGTCCAATCTGGGATGACATGAAGAGCCGCCACCAACTACGCCTCCGTGTCAGGAACGGCTAAATCTTCTTCTGTGGGTAACTTGCAGACGGGTTATGCAAAACATCCAAAAAGGTGTTAGGTGGCACCGGCTTATGCTCAGACCCCAGCCGTCTTAAAGCATCATCCGCTTCATTCTTCCTATGGTCAATGTGCTCCACCTGATAACCTTTAGAATGCCCTGCAACAGCATCAACTTCCCGGCGATAAGCCGCCATGAGAGGATCTTTGGAATCCCACTTACCTGAGACTTGTTGAGCCACTAAATCTGGGTCGCCAAGACACCGGACCCAGCTCAAGCTCATCTCTTTGGCCACTCGAATACGATGGAGCAAAGCTTCATATTCCGCTGAGTTGTTAGTACACGGAAACATCAGCGGCAAAACATAACAAAATTTGTCACCTCGAGGGGAGGTTAAAACAACTCCAGCCCCCGAGCCTTCCAGTTGTCTGGAACCATCAAAGTGAACAGTCCAATATGTGTTGTCTAGTTTCTCTTCCGGCATCTGCATCTCTGTCCAGTCATTAATAAAATCAACCAGTGCTTGAGACTTGATCGCAGTACGTGGTACATACTTCAACCCATGAGACCCAAGCTCAATGGCCCATTGGCGACTCGTCCAGTGGCTTCTCTGTTTTCAATGATGTCTCCCAAAGGAGCAGAGCTAACCACAGTGATTGGGTGACCCTAAAAATAATGTTTAAGCTTCCGGCTCGCCATGAACACTCCATATAGGAGCTTCTGCCAATGTGGATATCGTTGTTTGGATTCAATTAGCACCTCACTGACATAGTAAACCGGTCGTTGAACCGGATGCTCCTTGTCAACCTCCTTGCGCTCCACCACAATCGCCACACAAACAGCTCGTGAGTTGGCGGCTACGTATAACAACAGCGGCTCTTTCTCAACTTGAGCAGCAAGGACCGGTGGCTCAGCAAGTTGTGTCTAGATCTTCAAAAGCAGAGTTTGTAGCATCGCTCCAAACAAAATCATATGTTTTCTTCATCATCTGATACAAAGGCATCGCCTTCTCCCCTAACCGTCTTATGAACCGGCTCAAAGCAGCAACACGACCCGCCAGCCGTTGAACGTCATTGATGCATGTTGGTTTGGCCAGGGATGTAATTGCCTTGATTTTCTCCGGGTTAGCTTCAATACCTCGGTTGGACACCAAAAAACCCAAGAGCTTGCCGGCTGGGACTCCAAAAACACACTTAGCCGGGTTAAGCATCATTTTGTAGACTCGGAGATTATCGAAGGTCTCTTTTAGATCTGCGACCAAGGTTTCCTCTTTCCTTGATTTTACCACTATATCATCCACATAAGCATGAACATTACGCCCAATCTGATCATGAAGACAATTCTGCACACACCGTTGGTAAGTCGCCTAGGCACTCTTAAGCCCAAAAGGCATAGACACATAGCAGAAAGCTCCAAAAGGAGTGATAAAAAGCCGTCTTCTCTTGATCTTTGACTGCCATCTTGATCTGATGATAACCTGAATAAGCATCCAAGAAACTCAAACGTGCGCAACCCGCTGTAGCATCGATGATCTGATCAATGTGGGGGGGGGGGCAAAAGGGTCAGCCATACAAGCCTTGTTTAAATGAGTGTAATCCACACACATACGCCAGGTGCCGTTCTATTTTAGTACAAGCACCGGGTTGGCTAACCACTCTGGGTGAAATACTTCTACAATGAATGCAGCCGCCAAGAGCCGGGCCATATCTTCTCCAATGGCATTGCGCCTTTCTTCATTGAACCGTCGGAGAAACTGTCTAACAGGTTTAAACTTTGGATCAATATTGAGAGTGTGCTCAGCGAGTTCCCTCAGGACACCCGGCATGTTGGAAGGTTTCCATGCAAAGATTTCCCGGTTCTCACGGATGAACTCGATGAGCGCGCTTTCCTATTTTGGATCCAAGTTTGCACTGATGATGAACTGCTTGGATGAGTCACCAGGCACAAAGTCAACCATCTTGGTGTCATCGGCTAATTTGAACTTCAACACCGGCTCATGCTCTGTTGTTGGTTTCTTTAACGACGTCATGTCTGCCGGGTCAACGTGATCCTTGTAAAACTTTAACTCCTCGGTTGCACAAACAGACTCAGCATAGGCAGTATCACCTTCTTCACACTCCAAGGCTATTTTCCGGCTCCCATGTACTGTAATGGTGCCCTTATAACCCGGCATCTTGAGCTGCAAATATACATAACATGGCCGAGCCATGAACTTGGCATAAGCCAGTCGTCCAAACAGAGCATGATATGGGCTTTTGATCTTAACCACCTCAAAGGTTAAATTTTCTGCTCTGGAGTCATACTCATCTCCAAAGGCTACTTCCAGTTCAATCTTACCAACTGGGTATGCCGACTTGCCAGGTACCACACCGTGAAAAACAATGTTGGATTGTTTAAGACTCTTATCAGTCAACCCCATCCGGCGGAACATCTCATAATAGAGGATGTTGATGCTGCTGCCTCCATCCATGAGTACCTTAGTGAATTTATATCCACCAACCTGAGGCGCCACTACCAAGGCCAAGTGACCCGGATTATCAACCCGGGATGGGTGATCCTCTCTACTCCACACAATAGGCTTCTCTGACCAACGTAAGTAACGTGGAATCATCGGCTCAACAGCATTGATGACCCTCTTGTGAAGCTTCTAGTCCCTCTTACATAAACTAGTAGTGAACACATGGTATTGCCCACTATTCAGCTATTTTGGGTTGCTCTGATATCCGGATTGTTGCTGCTGATTACCTTGGCCGGGTTGTGGATTATACCCTCCTTGGTTACCAGAATGGCCCTGACCGTGAAATCCTCCTCTACCTGAACCGGCGCCGAGCCATGGAAACCGCCTCTACCTGAACCGCCACCTGGGCCGTGACCTCCATCAAACGCGTTTGAATTTTTAAATGCCTTCATGATTGTACAATCTTTCCATAGGTGGGTGGCTGGATTCTCCCAGGTGTCGTGCCTTGGACAAGGCTCATTCAATAGTTGCTCAAGGGCGGGACCTGACCCGCCCGACCGAGGGGGTTGCCTTCCCTTCCATCATTGATTTCTGCCCTGCGCATTAGTGTTAGCGAAAAACTCATCACCCTTACGTTTATTACCTCCTTGATTTGCCAGGTTATGCTGGTGACCCTTGTCGTTGCCGTTCTTCTTTCCCTTTGCTGTCTTTTCTTCGTCAGACACCGGGTCTTTGGTACTATCAGAATCAGCATATTTGACGAGAGCCGCCATCAACTGGCCCATGTCATTGCAGTCACGCTTGAGCTGCCCCAACTTCTGCTTCAGAGGTTCAAAACGGCAATTTTTCTCCAACATCAAGACTGCTGAGCTAGCATCCATCTTATCAGACGAATGTATTATCTCCTTGACTGGGCGCACCCAATGGGTTGTAGACTCACCATCCTCTTTCTTACAATTAGTCAGGTCCACAATTGACATAGCCTACTTACATGTGTCTTTGAAGTTCTAGATGAATCGGGCCTTCAACTTCGCCCATGAGCCGATAGAATTGGGTGGCAACCCCTTCAACCAAGTATGAGTTGTTCCATCCAACATCATAGTGAAATACTTGGCCATTGCCGTGTCGCTGACCTCCAACAACTCCATAGCCATCTCATAACTCTCAATCCAAGCCCCAGGCTGCAAGTCAGTCGTGTAATTAGGCACCTTACGGGGCCCCTTAAAGTCTTTTGGCAAACGCTCATTACGTATGGTCGGCACCAGGCAAGGGACACCTTCGGTTCTTGTGGCCACCCCTGCCTCAACTGAGGTTGTTGGATAAGTCGGAAAGGTCTGATGAGCTGCCTGCTCTGCTGCTAGTTGAACCGCTCACTCCGCCTCTTGTCGGATCCTCTCCTAATCCACCAAGTTAATGGCTCCAGCCTGCACCCGCTCATACCTGTGCGGCCGCTTGCGGCGCTAAGCATTGCTTGACATGTCAGCTGAATCCATATGCCTACTATAGCTTGGGCTCCGGCTCGGGCGAGGAGTTGAATGGATCCTGTCTCGAATGTAGGAGTATGCATATTGTTGTGCCAGAGCTGTTTGAAGCTCTCTCACCCTTCGCGTTTCGACTGCCACTGGTGAGTCACCTTCCATCTGGAGAGCCGCCAAACGAGCCGATGCTGCAATGAGGTTTTCCAAGCGATTGGAGAAGTGATCCGGCGGCGTTGGTATGTAATGAGGTGGAGCGGTAATTACACGAGGTGGTTCCATGGCACGCGGTTGGACCGGCGTGCCAGGTGTCGTGATCCGATTTGCCTCCGGCGGGTTGCTTCCCCCAGCTCCGGGCGTATGAAAAAGGTTCCTAGGATCAAGTGTCAGAGGTAGACGTGACTGAGTTTTCTGATGCCTTCTCCTCATGACCTCGTTTGATGCGTTCAGATCCACCGAGAGCCGGAAGGTCTCCACTTGAAGCTGTTGAGCACGAACGTCCAAAGCCGCCCGCTCCGCTGCCATCCTGACTTCCTCTGAGGCCAGATTTTCTTTAGCTTGCACCATCTCTTCACGTATGCGTGCCACCTCTGCGTCATGCTGGGCTTTATCCACCGGCTCTACCACGACAGTCAACAGAGTCGTCAGTTTATCCATGAGGTCCATTAGAATCTGAGCCGGGGGCGCGCGGGGTCTCCTGACCCGGCTGCGGCCGACTCGGTAGCTGTTGCCGCTGCTATTATGGAGTTCTGCCCGGGCTGTATCCCTGCCATGAAGACTCCGGCCCAATTCGGTGGCTCAAGGGGGTCCGGAATACTGCTGCCATCGGAACAGCCCCGAGCATGCCATCCTGCAGCTGGTACAAAGAGTCTGTCTCGCCTGTTGATGATGCAGTGTCAGAACAGACGACCGTCTCACCTCCCTCCACCGATCCTTTAGAGTATTCACCGCCGTGGACGCAACCTACAAAGACATGCTTCACGATAGATTGAACATGGGTGGTCATCACGCGCCGAGCCGTTTCGATGAGGTTGGTGTGGACGTCCGGCTCAGGGCCTAACTCGCCAATCCGGCTGATGAAGACGTGAATTCCGCCGAAGGGGACCCGGTACCCACACTCAATTGAGCCGGCCTCGGGGCCCCAGCCCTCGTCGTTGATGTAGAGCTTGCCGCAACGAATCTTGGTCATCCGGCCCACAGCGTATCCCTTGAGCCCTTCGAAGTTGCCCTTCAAGAACTCAAATCCACCGTGCAGTGGCCCCATGGTGGGCGCCAACTGTCATGGAATTGTCACGGCAGATGTCCTAGCAAAAGGACTTAGTCGTAGGGCCATCGCAACTAGGAAGCTTAAAGGGCTTAATCGGGACAAAGGACACGAGAGGTTTTATACTAGTTCGGCCCTTACGATGAAGGTAAAAGCCTACGTCTAGCTATGTTGGTATTGCTGGGGTTTCGATCACCAAGAGGCTTAACTCGCCGGCCTGGTTATCGATCTCTTGTTTCTTGCCCTAAGCCGCCACCGGGTCGTCCCCTTATATACACGGGTTGATGCCTGGTGGCCTACAGAGTCCAGGTCGGCTCATAATCGTGTCTGGCTCGGTGACTTCCTTTACATGCCTTTCTTTACAAGTCTTTCCTTACATACGTCGGTTTGCAATATTGGGCCTTAAGCCGCCTCTAGGCCTGTGGGCCTTCTATAAGATTTGATAAACTATCATCTTAATGTTTACTGAGCTTCTTGTTTAACCCGCCATTGGGGCTGACCCGACCCCTCCTGGGCGGGTCATAACTGATAGCTAAATCCCCAACAGAACTAGTATAAAATACCCAGGTGCTACTGCGAGCATTAGTAAGGTACATATAAATAACATGTATATCACATATACCTTTGTTCACCTTGCCATCCTTCTTATCCGCCAAATACTTGGGGCAGTTCCGCTTCTAGTGACCAGTCCCTTTGCAATAGAAGCACTTAGTCTCAGGTTTAGGTCCAGACTTGGGCTTCTTCACTTGAGCAGCAACTTGCTTGCCATTCTTTTTGAAGTTCCCCTTCTTCCCTTTACCTTTTTTCTTGAAACTAGTGGTCTTTTTGACCATCAACACTTGATGCTCCTTCTTGATTTCTACCTCCGGAGCCTTTAGCATTGTGAATAGCTTGGGAATTGTCTTATCCATCCCTTGCATATTATAGTTCATCACGAAGCTCTTGTAGCTTGGTGGCAGTGATTGAAGAATTCTGTCAATGACACTATCATCCGGAAGATTAACTCCCAATTGAATCAAGTGATTGTTATACCCAGACATTTTGAGTATATGCTCACTGATAGAACTATTCTCTTCCATCTTGCAGCTGTAGAACTTATTAGAGACTTCATATCTCTCAATCCGGGCATTTGCTTGAAATATTAACTTCAACTCCTGGAACATCTCATGTGCTCCGTGATGTTTAAATCATCGTTGAAGTCCCGGTTCTAAGCTGTAAAGCATGGCACACTGAACTATCGAGTAGTCATCAGCTTTGCTCTGCCAGACGTTCATAACATCTGCTGTTGCTCCTGCAGCGGGTTTGGCACCTAGCGGTGCTTCCAGGATGTAATTCTTCTATGCAGCAATGAGGATAATCCTCAAGTTACGGACCCAGTCCGTGTAATTGCTACCATCATCTTTGAACTTTGGTTTCTCAAGGAACGCATTAAAATTCAACGGAACAACAGCACTGGCCATCTATCTACAACAACATAGACATGCAAAATACTATGAGGTACTAAGTTCATGATAAATTAAAGTTCAATTAATCATATTACTTAAGAACTCCCACTTAGACAGACATCCCTCTAATCATCTCAGTGATCACATGATCCATATCAACTAAACCATGTCCGATCATCACGTGAGATGGAGTAGTTTTCAATGGTGAACATCACTATGTTGATCATATCTACTATATGATTCACGCTCGACCTTTCGGTCTCAGTGTTCCGAGGCCATATCTGCATATGCTAGGCTTGTCAAGTTTAACCCGAGTATTCTGCGTGTGCAAAATTGGCTTGCACCTGTTGTATGTGAACGTAGAGCTTATCTGTAATGCCCCGGATACAACTTTCCATATTCGTACTCCGACTCTTGCCTTTTTCGGAGATGCGATATGATTTTCCCTTCGTGGTTGGATTTTTTTTTTTCATTTTGCTTATGTTCATGTCATGCATTTCATATCATGTCATCATGTGCATCTCTTTTGCATACGTGTTCGTCTCATGCATCCGAGCATTTTCCGCGTTTTCCGTTTCTCAATCCGACACTCCTACCTCCTCCGGCGTCCCCTTTTGCCTCTTTTCGTGTGTGGGTGTTAAACATTCTCGGAACGGACCGAGATTTGCGAAGCGGCCTTGGTACACCACCGGTAGACCGCATGTCAAGTTTCGTGCCATTTGGAGTTCGTTTGATACTCCAACGGTTAACTGGGGAACCGTAAAGGCCTCGTGTGTGTTGCAGCCCAACACCCCTTCAAAGCGGCCCAATAACCCATCCAAAACCCCTCCATCCTCTTGGGTGTTCGATCACGATCGTGTGGCCGAAAACCGCACCTCATTTGGACTCTCCTAGCTCCCTCTACCTATATATTTGGGTCTCCCTCCAAATTTTCGCGGATGAAACCCTAACCTTCTTCCTCCTCGCGCCGCCGGACAAAAATCACGCGCTGGACATGTCCGCGACGCCGTCCGGGCCCAACCAGACATCGCCACCTGTCCCGCCGCCGCCTTACCACCGCGCGGCCCAGGGAAGCCCGTCGCGGGCCCGCCCGGGCCCGGATCTGCGTGTCCCCGCCCGCCGGCGTTGCCCTTCACCCGCGCATCTCCACCGTTGCGCCGCCTCGCACCCCCGCGTGGCATCGCCGGCCTCCACCGCCCAACCTCCGATGGGCGGCCGGAGCCGGTCACCAACGCCTGTCGCCGCCTCCACCGGAAGCTCGCCGCACTGCGCCGTCTCCTCCTCGCCGGAGCTGCGCGCCGCCCTCGCCAGAGCTCCGCCTCCGCCGGATCCGGGAGAGGTGGACGAGATCCACCAAGCCCGGGAACCAAACATCGCGCGCACGTCCTGGATCTCCTCGTCCCGCTCGCCCTCGTCCCGCGTTAACTTTCTGCGAGGTCTATTTTTCTCCAAGTCCCAGATCTGATAAGTTTTATGCCTCTGTTCATCATGCCATAACTCCTCATCCGTAGCTCCATTTTGCATGCATGATATATCAAAATGTTCTTCATGACGTGCTCTTCATTTTGTTCCATTGTGCCATGCTTGTTTGAGTCCATCTTCATGCCCAAATTGTTGATGCAAGAGTGCTATAAAATGTTAGGTGCTGATTCTTATCAGATTATGAGCATTTGTCATTTTTGCCATGATTATTGTGTGCTGCATATGGGCATGAGCTCTACATGTGTTTTGGGCTATGCCATGCCATCTTTACAGGGGTGTATGCCATGTATTTTTGTGTTCAATGTGGTGACTAGCACAAGCATCCAAAGTAGCTCTCGTAATATTGCTGATTTCAGAGACTTAGAATTTCACCAAGTCTTTGCTCTGCTGTTATTTTTATGCCATGTATTCATGCTGCTACACAGAGATCAATGCTTCTTTTGAGTATGTTCAGTAAGGATCATTTGGACATATTGTTATGCTCTATCCATACATGCCCCTGTTTGCAATTATGGAGTACACTAGCATGACTCAATCTTGCTCTACTTTTGCTATAAAATGTTTCTAGCAGATTTTTTACGTGTTAATCAATTTTGCCCAGGTTGTTGTAGTTGATCCATGCATGCTATGAGATTGTTCTTGCCATGGTTAGCTCCATGAACATGCCTTATTACTATTTCTATGCTTAGCTTGTCTTGCAATTCCTTGTGTTGAGTGCATCGAGCTCACTAACATGCCTTCATAATTTTGTTTATGCCATGCTCAGTTTTCTGCTAAGTCTAAATCTGTTAACGAAACTTGCTATGTTTACATGGGTGCCATCGTATCTTCTGATCCTTTTTTGCTTATGATCAGTAAGGGACTTTTGTTATATGATTTTAGTAGATCCATGCCATGCCTTGTATTGCTATGATATGTTCCTGTAGCATGTTGTTATCTTGCTCTAAGCATTGCTTCCTGATGTTAATTCCTGACATGTTATTTTCACTAAGTCTATGATGTTGATATCTTTTGCATTTTTTCCATGCTTGTTTGAACCTGCTCTTGTGGGATTTAGCCGTAGCTTAGTGTTCGTCTTTTTTCAAGCATCTTGAGTAGATCACTGCCATGTGCTTTGTTGCTATGTTGGAGTGTAGTAGCTTAGTTTCTTGTTGCATTCTAGATGGCATCGTGATGTTAATCGCAGAATTGTGCCATTCTTGTTTTGCTTGCCATTTGCAAACCGTGCATCCGATTCTGGTGATCTTTATATCCATTTCGATCGAAATCAACTCATCTTTCTAGCAGCACAATTGGTTCGCCAAGTTGTAGCCTGGTTCAATCTTTTCCTTCCGGAGCACGCATATGCATTGCATATCACATCCCGCATATCATCCCATGTTTTGCATCATGTTGCTTGCGCATTGCACCGTGGTTGATTGTTGTTCCTTTCATTGTGTTCTTGCCTTGGGTAGAGTCGGGAGATGAGTTCGTGATCGAGGAACCCATTGAGTACGCTTATGAGGATGCTGTTTTCGTCAACTCGAAGAACTTTGCAGGCAAGATGACCATACCCTCCAAATCACTTCTATCTTTGCTTGCTAGTTGCTCGCTCTTTTGCTATGTTGTGATACCTACCACTTGCTATATCATGCCTCCCATATTTCCATGTTAGCCTCTAACCCACCTTGTCCTAGCAAACTATTGTTTGGCTATGTTACTGCTTTGCTCAACCCCTCTTATAGCGTTGCTAGTTGCAGGTGAAGATGGAGTTTGTTCCTTGTTGGAACATGATTATTGTTGGTATATCATTATTATTATATCTAGTTTACCTTAATTCACCTGTATACTTGGTAAAGGGTGGAAGGCTCAGCCGTATGCCTGGTGTTTTGTTCCACTCTTGCCGCCCTAGTTTCCGTCATACCGGTGTTGTGTTCCTTGATTTTGCGTTCTTTACGCAGTTGGGTTATAATGGGAACCCCTTGACAGTTCGCTTTGAATAAAACTCATCCAGCAAGGCCCAGCCTTGGTTTTACCATTTGCCACCTAAGCCTTTTTCCCTTGGGTTCTGCAGACTCAAGGGTCATCTTTATTTAAACCCCCGGGCCAGCGCTCCTCTGAGTGTTGGTCCAAACTAGAGCACCGTGCAGGGCCATCCCTTGGCAACTTGGGTTACGTTGTCTCATGTACGCTTAGATTATCCGGTGTGCCCTGAGAATGAGATATGTGCAGCTCCTATCGGGATTTGTCGGCACAGCGGGTGGTCTTGCTGGTCTTGTTTTACCATTGTCGAGATGTCTTGTAACCGGGATTCCGAGTCTGATCGGGTCTTCCTGGGAGAAGGAATATCCTTCGTTAACCGTGAGAGCTTGTGATGGGCTAAGTTGGGACACCCCTGCAGGGTTTTGAACTTTCGAAAGATGTGCCCGCGGTTATGGGAAGATGGGAATTTGTTAATATCCGGTTGTAGAAAACCTAACACTTAACTTAATTTAAAATGCATCATCCGCGTGTGTAGTCGTGATGGTCTCTTTCCAGCGGAGTCCGAGAAGTGAACACGGTTCTTGTATTATGCTTGAACGTAAGTAGTTTCAAGATCACTTCTTGATCACTTCTAGTTCACGACCGTCCTTTGCTTCTCTTTCCGCTCTCATTTGCGTAAGTTAGCCACCATATATGCTAGTGCTTGCTGCAGCTCCACCTCACTACCTTTTCCTACCCATAAGCTCAAATAGTCTTGACCGCGAGGGTGTGAGATTGCTAAGTCCCCGTGACTCGTAGATTACTTCCAAAAACCAGTTGCAGGTGCCAATGATACCAGTGCAGGTGACACAACCCAGCTCAAGTGGGAGCTCGATGAAGATCGTGTTCGTTGTGTTGTTTCATTTTCCTTTTGATCAGTAGTGGAGCCCAGTTGGGGCGATCAGGGATCTATGCAATTGGGGTTGTCTTTCTTTATTTGGTTCTGTAGTCGGACCTTGATTGTATCCTGGATGATGTAATGCTAGGTTTAACTTGTATTTGTGTGAAGTGGCGATTATAAGCCAACTCTTTATCCCTTTCTTATTCAGTACATGGGATGTGTAAAGATTACCCCTCTTGCGACATGCCTACTATTTGGTTATGCCTCTAAGTCGTGCTCCGACACATGGGAGATATAGCCGCATCATGCGTGTTTCAAGTTGGTAATGAGAGCCTTCCCCGACTTAGGAGCCCCCTGCTTGATCGAATCATTGACGTTGTTGAGTCTAGAACAAAATGTTTGGAGTCTTATAGGATTATATATATCGGAGAGTAGGATTCTTTTTACTACTTTGTCCCTTCATTGCTCTGGTGAGGCCTCCTGGCGTAGAGTTTTGACTCTTCTCTTCTCAAATTTTACGAAAAAAATTCTTAGGATCACGCGGGTATCTTGGAATCGTTCTGATGGTTTTGTGATGAGAACATTGTTCTTGGTGCCTCCTGCCATTTAGGGTTGTGGCAGTGTCCCGGGGAGTTGAGCTCCGAGGTGTTGTCGTCACAATTTTATCGTTGCAATTCTAGAATACCTGAGTTCGCCAACATCGAAAATCTCTTTTATGCAGTTGTTGGTGAGATAAACTCGACACCACCTAGTACTGGGGCGGGAGTTCGAGAGTATTGCCATAACTCGTATAACTGATGCTTTTCGAAGGTTGAGGTAAATGATTTCCGAAGGTTTCTTGGTTATGTGTTGAAGGATGGATACAGCTGGATGTAGGAATTGTTAGTTTGGGTGAGATATTATGCTTCCCCTGTATCCCCAACACCTGATTGCATAACTAGAAATTTTCGGGAGTTTATAAGTGGGAATTCAAGTATCTCATAGGATTTCTTTCCAACAGACGCATGATACGATATGGGATCTATCATATGTTTGTTTCCGGCTTATTTTGGAAGCCAATCCTTTGTTTTATTTTGATTTGTGGTATTCGAGTTGCTTCGAAGTCAAGTGTTGATCCATACCTTTTCCTAAATGGTGTTCTCATATTTCTATGGGAGTGCTAATCCTTTTCGATCATCGATATGGTCTTATTAATTCTTTTCTAACCAGCGTGTTTTTATTCAAGTGGATCCGATCATTTCAACATTAGCAAGATCAATTATCAGTTCTTCTCAACGGTGCTCATTTCATTCGTCCCAAGCTGCCTTCTTTTCCCGCCCTCTCACCCTTTTTCTCCAAGGACTCGGTTTTCTTAATCAACTATCCATTTTATTGATGGAAGTCTCTCCATTTTTTCCGTCAATGTTCTTACCAGGTGGTCTCATGAAGATGCTCTACAAGTTCATCATTATTCATTCTCTTTCTTCTCCGGTGGATTCAATTCAAGCTTTGTCGAGCATATCCTCTCCTCGTTTCAAAAGCTTTCTCATGCCGGTGCACCTCATAACCATTCCCCGCTTCCTTTTCAATTGTTCTGGAGTGTTGTAGATATCTCAAAGATTCGTGTTTCCACTCTGCATTCGTTCAAGCTCTTTCGAGGATATTATCTCATTCAAGCCATTTAATTCAACCGGTGCAATCACTCTTCAATTCATTTCAACGGTCTTTATTTTGAGTGGGCCCTAACCCACAGGTCTTTTCCCAGGATCTTACCTGACTCTTCTAATTTTCTCGGAGTTATTCTCAAATTCATTTCCAAGTTTGACATAAGAATGAATTTTCATCAGTCAAATGTCTTTCTCCAAGTTCTTTCAAATTCTTTCATCGTTGGTTTAACCTTTCTAATTTGCATTCTGGAGTGCCTCAACAATTCATGGTGGTGTTTCTCGTCATCATTCTCAGAACTGAAGACCGAAGAAAAGTTTTCCTCCAAATCTTACCCGTTCTCTTAAAACTCGTGGTTCTAGCTTCATGCCATCCCCTCATGATTGTTTTCGATTGTGAGAATTCTTTTCAACCATCCGGAGAAATTCAGGAGTCTTTTCAGTTTGATTCTCTGGAGCCCATCATCTCAGAATTATTCATTCTCGGTGTGTAGCTATCGTTCTCTTGTATCAAGTTCCCTCAGGTATCTTCATTCGTTCTCTAATTCTTACCGGTGATTCATCCCTTTACTTCTTTCATTTTCAATTCTTACGGTGTTTCGTCCAACATTTCTCTTCCTTGGTTATTTATCAATTCATTTGTTCTTCCCAATCCTACCGGTGGTTCATTGAAGACCTTCTCAAGTTTACGCTATATCTCTCTTAATCCTTTCAACGAGAATAAGTAGTATGCCAAATCCGTTGCTTGTCATCAATTTAATTGATGAAGGATAAGCATAATGTAATTCTTATTCTTGTTTCATCCAAGTGATTAATTCCTTATTCCGGAGGTTCATCAAAATTCTTGATTTCTTTTGTTCATCTTTCTTTTCCGGAGTTCCAAGTTTTTCCGCATTATCTCGCCACGAAGCTCCATATAAATCATCGCAAGGCTTCACCTTGTGTATTCAACTTATCTTTCCTTTCGTTTGATCATCCTTTTGTTACCGGAGTTCTTCATGGAGGCTCTACATGATGGTTCACAAAGGATTTAATTCCTTCTTGAAGTGTTGATCGAGATTCTTTTCAAAGGAGCTCAAGTATTCTTCATCTTGCATTTCAAAGTGCAATTCTTTCTACCTTATATTTTGAGGTGGTGTTAAGTATATTTTGACAATTGTTTGGTGTTTCATGATTCACAAGTTATCCGGGATGACATATTGTAAACCCATCATTTTCAATTTGTTCATGAGATCCTTTGTAACCCATCAATCTCTTCTTTGGAGTTATCTTGGGTTATATTTCACCTTAAGACTTCCCTGAGGATTATTGCTATTATGGTGCTTATAAATGACCCAAGTTCTTCATTTATCCTCCCGGTGAGATAAGCTTCTCGTCTCCTTGTTCATATCAGTCCAATCTATTGTTTCCGCTAGAGGCAGAATTTCACCTCAAATTTCGAGAAGTTTTCCATAAGCCCACAACAAGCTTACTCCTTTCGTTGTTGGTTTTTCCAACAACTCCGTTCGACCCTTCTCCTAAAGATGCTTTTCCAAGCTCATTTGAGGTAGAAGATGTTGTTTTTCCTCCATTCTTTTGATTCCATTCTTACAGTTGTTCCGGAGGCAGTGTGTTGTTGATTTCATCAAGTATCCTCTCATCTTGTCAAGCTCATATCCAATGCCTTCCTTTTCCAACCGGAGTGTTATCGTAATTGATCTTTATCGTTCCTTGTTCATCTCGTTTCAACCGGAGTGCTTGCATGTACTTCTTGTCCATCATAACCTTTTTCTTATGTCTTTCAACCTACAAGGTTCCCGTAATGTTCCTTGTTCCTCTTTTCTAACGGAGTTTTTTTAACTTTGTTCATCTCCGTTGTATTCTTTTCTCGAAGTTGTTCAACCTCTCAAGGTCCTTTGGTTTCACTCGTTTGTCAAAGAAGCAACTTAGTTTTACCTCTTATCTTCCTCTTCCTTTTCCCTCCGGTGCCATCCTAGATCTCGGGACGAGATCCTCTCGTAGTGGTGGAGTGTTGTAACACCCCGGATACAACTTTCCATATTCGTACTCCGACTCTTGCCTTTTCCGAAGATGCGATATGATTTTCCATTTCGTGGTTGGGTTTTGTTTTTCGTTTTGCTTTTGTTCATGTCATGCATTTCATATCATGTCATCATGTGCATCTCTTTTGTATACGTGTTTGTCTCATGCATCCGACCATTTTCCCTGTTGTCCGTTTCTCAATCCGACACTCCTACGTCCTCCAGCGCCCCCTTTTGCCTCTTTTCGTCTGCGGGAGTTAAACATTCTCGGAATGGACCGAGATTTGCCAAGCAGCCTTGTTACACCACCAGCAGACCGCCTGTCAAGTCTCGTGCCATTTGGAGTTCGTTTGATACTCCAACGGTTAACTGGGGAACCGTAAAGGCCTTGTGTGTGTTGCATCCCAACACCCCTTCAAAGTGGCCCAATAACCCATCCAAAAGCCCTCCATCCTCTCGGACATTCGATCACGATCACGTGGCCAAAAACCGCACCTCATTTGGACTCTCCTAGCTCCCTCTACCTATATATTTGTGTCTCCCTCCAAATTTTCGCGGATGAAACCCTAACCTTCTTCCTCCTCGGGCCGCCGGACAAAAATCACACGCTGGACATGTCCGTACCGCCGTCTGCGCCCAACCAGAGATCGCCACCTGTCCCGCCGCCTCCCTACCACTGCGCGGCTCGGGGAAGCCCATCGCGGGCCCGCCCGGGCACGGATCTGCGTGCCGCCACCCAGGAATCGCCGCTGCCCGCGTGCCCGGCGACCCTCGCTACGTCCCCTCCCGTCGGTGCCGCGCTGCACCAGCGCATCTCTGCTACCTCTTGAGCACAGTGTTGGTTTTCCCTGAAGAGTAAGGGATGATGCAGCAAAGTAGCGTAAGTATTTCCCTCAGTTTTTGAGAACCAAGGTATCAATCCAGCAGGAGGCTACGCGCGAGTCCCTCGCACCTGCACAAAACAAATAAATCCTCGCAACCAACGCAAATAGGGGTTGTCAATCCCTATAGGGCCACTTACGAGAGTGAGATCTGATAGATATGATAAGATAATATTTTTGGTATTTTTAAGATAAAAGATGCAAAGTAAAATAAAGGCAAAGTAAATAGCAAAGGAAATAACTAAGTAGTAGGAGATCAATATGATAAAGATAGACCCGGGGGCCATAGGTTTCACTAGTGGCTTCTCTCGAGAGCATAATTATTCTACGGTGGGTGAACAAATTACTGTTGAGCAATTGACAGAATTGAGAATATCTAGGTATGATCATGTATATAGGCATCACGTCCGATACAAGTAGACCGACTCCTGCCTGCATCTACTACTATTACTCCACTCATTGACCACTATCCAGCATGCATCTAGAGTATTAAGTTAAAAACAGAGTAACGCCTTAAGGAAGATGACATGATGTAGATCATGCAATATGAAGAAAACCCCATCTTGTTATCATCGATGGCAACAATACAATACGTGCCTTGCTGCCCTTACTGTCACCGGGAAAGGACACCGCAAGATTGAACCCAAAGCTAAGCACTTCTCCCATTGCAAGAAAGATCAATCTAGTAGGCCAAACCAAACCGATAATTCGAAGAGACTTGCAAAGATAACCAATCATACATAAAAGAAATCAGAGAAGATTCAAATATTATTCATAGATAGACTTGATTATAAACCCAAAATTCATCAGTCTCAACAAACACACCGCAAAAAGAAGATTACATCGAATAGATCTCCACAAGAGAGGGGGAGAACATTGTATTGAGATCCAAAAGGAGAGAAGAAGCCATCTAGCTACTAACTATGGACCCGTAGGTCTGAGGTGAACTACTCACACTTCATAGGAGGGGATATGGTGTTGATGTAGAAGCCCTCCGTGATCGATGCCCCCTCCGGTGGAGCTCCGGAACAGGCCCCAAGATGGGATCTTGTGGATACAGAAAGTTACGGCGGTGGAATTAAGGTTTTGGCTCCTCTTCTGGTCATTTGGGGGTATGTGGATATATATAGGAGGAAGGAGTACGTCGGTGGAGCAACAGGGGGCCCACGAGGGTGGAGGGTGCGCCTGGTGGGGGTGGGCGTGCCCCCCTACCTCGTGGCCTCCTGTTTCCTTTCTTGACGTAGGGTCCAAGTCACTCTGGTCTTATTCGTTGAGAAAATCATGTTCCCGAAGGTTTCATTCCGTTTGGACTCCATTTGATATTCCTTTTCTTCGAAACCCTAAAATAGGCAAAAAAAACAGCAATTCTGGGCTGGGTCTCTGGTTAATAGGTTAGTCCCAAAAATAATATAAAAGTGGATAATAAAGCCCAATAATGTCCAAAACAGTAGATAATATAGCATGGAGAAATCAAAAATTATAGATACGTTGGAGACGTATCAAGCATCTCCAAGCTTAATTCCTGCTCGTCCTCGAGTAGGTAAATGATAAAAACAGAATTTTTGATGTGGAGTGCTACTTGGCATGATTTTAATGTAATTCTTCTTAATTGTGGTATGAATATTCAGATCCGAAAGATTCAAGACAAAAGTTCATATTGACATAAAAATAATAATACTTCAAGCATAGTAAAAAAGCAATTATGTCTTCTCAAAATAACATGGCTAAAGAAAGTTATCCCTACAAAATCATATAGTCTGGCTATGCTCTATCTTCACCACACAAAATATTTAAATCATGCACAACCCCAATGAAAAGCCAAGCAATTGTTTCATACTTTTGACATTCTCAAAAAAAAATCAATCTTCACGCAATACATGAGCGTGAGCCATGGATATAGCACTATAGGTGGAATAGAGTGGTGGTTGTGGAGAAGACAAAAAGGGAGAAGATAGTCTCACATCAACTAGGCGTATCAACGGGCCATGGAGATGCCCATCAATATATATCAATGTGAGTGTGTAGGGATTGCCATGCAACGGATGCACTATAGCTATAAGTATATGAAAGCTCAAAAAGAAACTAAGTGGGTGTGCATCCAACTTGCTTGCTCATGAAGACCTAGGGCAATTTGAGGAAGCCCATCACTGGAATATACAAGCCAAGTTCTATAATGAAAGATTCCCAGTAGTATATGAAAGTGATAACATGAGAGACTCTCTACTATGAAGATCATGGTGCTACTTTGAAGCACAAGTGTGGTAAACCAATAGTAAAATTGTCCCTTCTCTCTTTTTATCTCATCATTTTTTTATTTGGGCCTTTTCTCTTTTTTTATGGCCTCTTTTTTTGGCTTCTTTGGCCTCTTTTATTTATTTTTCGTCCGGAGTCTCATCCCGACTTATGGGGGAATCATAGTCTCCATCATCCTTTCCTCACTGGGACAATGCTCTAATAATGATGATCATCACACTTTTATTTTTCTTACAACTCAACAATTACAACTCGATACTTAGAACAAAATATGACTCTATGTGAATGCCTCCGGCGGTGTACCGGGATATGCAATATGACAATGATGGAGTGTGTCATAATAAACGGAACGGTGGAAAGTTGCATGGCAATATATCTCGGAATGGCTATGGAAATGCCATAATAGATAGGTATGGTGGCAGTTTTGAGGAAGGTATATGGTGGGTGTATGATACCGGCGAAAGGTGCGCGGTATTAGAGAGGCTAGCAAAGGTGGAAAGGTGAGAGTGCGTATAATCCATGGACTCAACATTAGTCATAAAGAACTCATATACTTATTGCAAAAATCTACAAGTTATCAAAGCAAAGTATTACGCGCATGCTCCTAGGGGGGTAGATTGGTAGGAAAAGACCATCGCTCGTCCCCGACCGCCACTCATAAGGAAGGCAATCAAAAAATAAATCATGCTCCGACTTCATCACATAACGGTTCACCATATGTCGGTGTCAAAACTGGAGGATCTCGGGTAGGGGGTCCCGAACTGTGCATCTAGGCGGATGGTAACCGGAGACAAGGGACACGATGTTCTTACCCAGGTTCGGGCCCTCTCGATGGAGGTAAAACCCTACTCCTGCTTGATTAATATTGATGATATGGGTAGTACAAGAGTAGATCTACCACGAGATCAAGGAGGCTAAACCGTGGAAGCTAGCCTATGGTATGATTGTTGTTCGTCCTACGGACTAAAACCCTCCGGTTTATATAGACACCGGAGAGGGCTAGGGTTACACAGAGTTGGTTACAATGGTAGGAGATCTACATATCCGTATCGCCAAGCTTGCCTTCCACGCCAAGGAAAGTCCCTTCCGGACACGGGACGAAGTCTTCAATCTTGTATCTTCATAGTCCAGGAGTCCGGCCGAAGGTATAGTCCGTCTATCCGGACACCCCCTAATCCAGGACTCCCTCAGTAGCCCCTGAACCAGGCTTCAGTGACGATGAGTCCGGCACGCAGATTGTCTTCGGCATTGCAATGCGGGTTCCTCCTCCAAGTACTTCATAGAAGATTTTGAACACAAAGGTAGTGTTCGGCTCTGCAAAATAAGTTTCCACATATTGCCCTAGAAAGAATAACATTTACACAAATCTAATCTATTGAAGTATTCCGTAGCGTGACATCACACCACGGCCATGTCATTATTCGAATCGTTTTACTGTCCCACCTCAGCGCATTTAGCGAGGCGGTTTCCTTGGCACGTCTTGTTAAAGCAGAGATCGTGTCCCCTTATTCCGGGATTCTCATCAATACGGGCGTGGGTAACCCAACCGCGCCATTGATTACGGCGCTTGGGAGATAAGCGAGTTTTACCAGGCTGGTGGGGACGCATAGTTGCGTCCGCTCATATAAGGGGATAAGGATCCACCTTTTCATCCACGCCTTCTTCCTCCTTTGCCTATCCATTTCCGCGCACTCGAGCTCCAGCGCCCAAGTCCGCACACCCCACCTCAACCTTCTCCAGCCATGTCCGGAGCGGGAGGCAAGTGGATGGTTTCCTCCGTCACGGAGGGACACATCAAAAAACTGAGGAAGGCCGGATACTTGTCTAACGACATTGCGCACCGGCTTCCCGAAGAGGGGCAGCTCATCCCCACCCCTAGGCCCCATGAGAGGGTGGTGTTCCTCCCCCATTTCCTCCATGGACTGGGCTTCCCTCTCCAACCATTTATTCGAGGGCTCATGTTCTACTATGGCCTGGATTTCCACGATCTGGCCCCGAACTTTGTCCTCAATATCTCGGTGTTTATCGTTGTATGCAAGGCTTTCCTCTGCATCTGCCCCCATTTTGGCCTATGGCTCAAGACTTTCAATGTCAAGCCGAAGGTGCGCGGCACCCAGGCGGAGTGCGGAGGCGCCATGGTGGGCAAGATGCCCAATGTCCTATGGCTCGAGGGCTCCTTCGTGGAGACCCTAAAGGGGTGGCAATCGGGGTGGTTTTACATCACCGAGCCGCGCGACCCTGAATGGGTCGCAGCCCCCGAGTTCCGATCCGGACCCCCTACGCGGCTTACCTCCTGGAAAGAGATGGGCCTGTCGTGGGGTAAAAAAGGAGAGCTGATTGGACTCCAAAAATGTGTCCAAACCCTGGTGGACAAGAAGCTCAAACTTGTCAACGTAGTCCAGGTTATGCTCATCCACCGGATCCTCCCGTGTCAACAACAGGCATTCAACCCGTGGGAGTTCGACCCGGCGCAGCACCGAACTCTGAGCACGCTCTTTGACACGATGTACGAAGATGCCTGGAAGGTGCTTTTCAAGGGCGCCGAGGCCCCCGCATCCGCTACCGAGGATCGCGGATTCAGCACGCAGCGTCACGCTAGTGCGGTAAGTTGTTTTTACCTTTTATAGGGTATTAGTTTTTCATAGTTTGACTCCATGCGGGATCTAAGCTCCCTTGCCTTTGACATGATTGGGAGGAAACGTCCGGACAGATCAACTGTCCGGCTCCTTTGCCCGAAGGCCCAGCGGACGCTTGCTTGGTGAAGCTGCTGGTTCCGGCACCCTATGTGGTGCCGGAGAAGAAGGCCTAGAAGAAGGCCACGGGGACTCGAAAGAGTGCCCGGCGCCTGGAGGTGTCGGATGATGTGTCGGATTCATCATCCGACGACTCCAAGACGCACTCCTCCCGTGAAGACAAGGAGGAAGAAGAAGAGACCTCTCCCCCTCCAGCGGGGGAAGGGAAGAAAAGGAAGGCCGCCCCAACTGGGGAGGCCGAAGGGTCCAAGAAGGGGAAGACCCTTCCTCCGGACTACTCCACCAACGCCGACGACGGCGAAGAGGAGTGGCCGCACAGGGCGAAGCCCCTGGCAAGATCGTAAGTATTCGGACACCAGAGCAATTCATAGTGTTCCTTTCTTGCACAGCTCCTCCTTATGCCGAATATGACTATGCAGTCCGCCCAAGGCCGGGCTCGACGAGTCATCGAGCGGCTCCCTGGATTCGTCGGATGTGAATTCGCTTCCGACTGCTACCTCTCCCCACCCTACGGACGACGCCGAGGTGGCGTCCCAACAGGTTCCAAGCCAGGAGGAGGTGGTCCTGGAGGCGCCGCAAGGCGACCTCCTGGACCCCAGGCGCAAAGGGGATAAAACCCCCAAGGGCTCCGAGTCCGGCCTTGAGTCGGACACCGCGCCGGAACCTTCAACGGTTCCGGGCTCCAGTAGGCAGCCTCCTTCCAAGAGGAGCAAGCCTACCGAGCCGGTGACCTCCGTCCAACCGGAGGCACCAGACAATTTGCTGGAGGTGCTTAACGGCGCCTCCATCGACGAGGAGCACCGCACTATTATGAGTGCGGTGATCCAGAAGGTTCAGTCCACCAAGAGCGGACTGACTGAAGCCTGTGCCAGCCTTCTAACAGGCTTTGAGGTAAGTAAAGAATATGTAAAAATATTACCGCATAGACAGTAGCCCATGATGCTCTGTTCGGCGTTCAGAAAGAAAAGCCGAATAGAGGATCTAATAACATTCGCAGGAGTCTAACATAATCAAGTCAATATGCGCATGTAGGCTTCGCTGCTGGCCTCCGCCGCACTGACTGCGGAGGTGGATACGCTGAAGCAAAAACTCGCGCGGTCCGAGAACGAGCTCGGCCATGCCAAGAGGCAACTCAAGGAGAAGGAAGGTAAGTAATACCTTGCGCAAGTATATAGAGAAGATGTGGTTGCAAAAAATGACAGGATCAACACGCTATTATAGGGGCCACGGACAAGGTGGCAACCCTTAAGAAAGCGCTATCCGAGGCCAAAAACAGAGCGGACACGGAGCGCACAGAGAGAGGGAAGCAGGAGGCACGGGTGGAGGAGGTGCAGAAAGAGCTCCAGGCTCTCGTCAAAAAACACGAGAGTTTGGAGCTTGACTCAAAGACGCAAGCGTCCGAGCTTGCGGCAGCCCTCGAAAGCATGAAGTCTGCCAAGGCCGAAGCCCAGAAATCCCTCCAAGAAATTGAAGCGATGAAGAAGATAGCGGCGGGTAAGGCATTCATTATGCAAAGCAAGCACGTGAGAGTGAATTACTTGTTACTTACCCGAGTCCGGAGCTCTCTAGGAGCATTCACAGATTTGCCCCACAGTGCGTTTGATGCCGCCGCCTACTACCGAGCCGAAGAGGGGAGCTCGACGGAGAAGGTGTTCTGGTCTCAGTATGCTGAGGCCGGACACCTGGTGCCTTTGAGCGACCAGCTGAAGCAAATGGTCGAGCTCCACAAGGTGGCCGAACAGGCCATAAAGGGCCTCATAGTTCGGCTTTGGCCTGGAGAGGCTCTGCCTGGGAGCTGCTTCGGGCTGGTGAGGCGGCTGGTGGATGCCTGTCCACGGCTTGAAGTAATCAAGCGCTCCGTCTGCATCGAAGGTGCCCGTAGGGCGCTTGCCCTTGCTAGAGTGCACTGGGGCAAGATGGATGCGGAGAAGCTGGTGAAGGACGGGCCGCCGTCGGGCAAGGAGCATCGCGTCCCGGAAGCGTATTATGAGGGCGTCCTGAAGGGTACCCGCCTTATAGCGGATGAATGCTCCAAAGATGTAATTTTTGAGTAAACTTGCATTTGTGATCATGTACGCTGAAAACTTGTTCATATGCGCTAAGCAACGCTTTCGAATTTAAAATATTACCTTTTGTGCGGACGTTTATCAAATTTGAGAGATGGCGAGTCGTCGACTTCTGCCCCCATGCCACGAGTGCTGGGGTGTTCGGGATAAACATGAGCGCTCTTTTTCCCATTCTTGGGTCCTTCGAGGGAGGCGCTCAACACAACGAACAAAGCAATCGAACTATAATGCTTGAACAGTCTCACTTAGCCATAGAATTCTATAATTTTAAATTTCGGCGAAGCCCCTAGTGTTCGGAAGACCGAGTTCGGGGCGCTATCCACGCCTAGGACGGACAAAGCTGACTCCTCGCTCTAAGCGGCATAAGTCTTTAGGGACTCGAAAACCTCTTGAACAGCGACCAGCTCTCGCCTCATCATGACGGTTAGTTTTAGCTTTCTCTACTGAGGAGCTTAGCCCAGCTCAACTGGGGCAAAATCGCAGTAGTTCTCCTAGTGCTACCTTAGACGCTATAACGGAACATAAGGTACCAAAACATAGGAGCCGGGCAAACCCAACTATTGACCCAAGACATGATTCGGAGCCGATGCATATAATGCTATAAGTTCGGGGTGCCGCACTTGTGAAAGTGTTCGGACTTCTCACACCGTATTGTGGGGTACTTAAGCATCTGGCATATTGGTCGTACCAAAGTGTACAGGTGCAACATGTCATTAATGAACATATATTCGTAAAAAAGAGTAATGCAATAATAGAGAGAAGCTATGCATTGTTTATTTTAAAAAAAGATGCGATCAAAGCAGAACGATACAAATAGTGCAATAAGCAAAAGATGGGACTATTTAACATGTCCTTTCTAGGGGCGACCTGCGGAACGGTATGTGAAACAGGTATACTGCTCGTTATAGAGACCACCTTAGAGTTCCATAGTGTGGCGTAGCTTTCTGCTTCCCTGGTTGTATCGTTTGTGCGGCAATTTTTACTGCCGGACAAGCCTTCCGAAGAATGGAGTCCTGAAAATAAGAGAAAATTAAGAAATCGGCAGCCCCTAGTGCGGTTTAAGCCGCGTTTCGGGCGTGCTGTGATGGTGCCCCTCCCCCTGTGCCCATGGTATTTCCAGAGCATAGTTATGTACGTGCAACACTGGTTTCGCAAGTTCGCGAGGGCTGGGGTTGGGGACGCATTGCTACGCTTGCTCGGAACGTGCCAGGCGGTCTTGTTGTAGGTTACTCCAGGCGCGCTTGACAGTGTCCAGACGTTTAATGGCCGGACTGGAGAATTGCCTTGAGAGGCTGCTTTGTAATTCCGCTGTGATAGCCGCCGTATGCTCCTCCGTTCGGAGAGAGCGTTTGGTGTTTCCATTGACCGTGATGACTCCTCGAGGGCCTGGCATCTTGAGCTTGAGGTATGCATAGTGCGGCACCGCATTGAACTTGGCAAATGCGGTTCGCCCGAGCAGTGTGTGATAGCCACTGCAGAATGGGTGTCGGTGTCAAAACCGACGGATCTCGGGTAGGGGGTCCCGAACTGTGCGTCTAGGCCGGATGGCAACAGGAGGCAGGGGACACGAAGTTTTACCCAGGTTCGGGCCCTCTCGATGGAGGTAAAACCCTACGTCCTGCTTGATTAATATTGATGATATGGGTAATACAAGAGTTGATCTACCACGAGATCAGAGAGGCTAAACCCTAGAAGCTAGCCTATAGTATGATTGTTGATGTGTATGTTGTCCTACGGACTAGAACCCTCCGGATTATATAGACAACGGATAGGGTTAGGGTTACATAGAGTCGGTTACAATGGTAGGAGATCTGAACATCCGTATCACCAAGCTTGCCTTCCATGCCAAGGAAAATCCCTTCCGGACACGGGACGGAGTCTTCAATCTAGTATCTTCATAGTCCAGGAGTCCGGCTGAAGGTATAATTCGGCTATCCAAACACCCCCTAATCCAGGACTCCCTCAGTAGCCCCTGAACCAGGCTTCAATGACGACGGGTCCGGCGTGCAAATTGTCTTCAGCATTGCAAGGCGGGTTCCTCCTCCAAGTACTTCATAGAAGATCTTAAACACAAAGATAGTGTCCGACTATGCAAAATAAGTTTCCACATACTTCCATAGAGAGAATAATATTTACACAAATCTAATCTGCTGACGTATCCCATGGTGCGACACACCACGGCCGAGCCTTTATCCGAGTCGTTTAATTACCCACCTCAGCGTGGTATGCGAGGTGGTTCCCTTGGCACGTCTTGTAAAAACAAAGATCGTGTCCCCTTATTACGGGATTCTCATCAATACAGGCGTGGGTAACCCAACCACTTCTAGGACTCCTAGATCATAGGAAAGTCCAAACGGACACGGGGAGGACGCTTGATATCCACCCTCTTTATAAAGGGGCAAAGTTGTTACCTTTTCCCTCCCGTGCTCAATCGAATCCATCCCCCGCCTCAAGCTCAAATGCCCAAAGCTCAGGTCAGGTGCTCCGAACCTTCAGTCATGTCCGGATCCAGCCTTCAAGGCCGATGGATGCCCTCCTCTGTCACGGAAGAAGACATCAAAAAGTTGAGGGAGGCCAGGTATCTGACCACCGAAATGTCGCATCGGCTGCTTCCCCGGGGGAAGGCCGTCCCTTATCCCAAACCCAACGAGAGCGTCGTGTTTGTCTCCCACTTCCTCCGAGGTCTAGGTTTTGCTCTGGATCCTTTCGTCAGGGTCTTGATGTTTTATTACGGGCTAGATTTCCATGATCTAGCTCCGGACTCCTTCCTGCATATCATGACTTTTGTTGTCGTATGCGAGGCCTTCCTCCGGGTTACCCCCCACTTTGGCTTATGGCTCAAGACCTTTGAAGTAAAGCCGATGGTGATCGAAGGGCAACATGCAGAGTGTGGAGGCGCCTCAATACGCAAGATGATGGGAGATCCGTGGCCCAAAGGTTCCATCCCAGAGGTGTCTGCATTGTGGCAACAGGAGTGGTTCTACATCACGACTCCTAGAAGCGCCAAGTGAGTGGCTGCCCCCATTTTTCGCTCGGGCCCTCCACCCCGACTGATGTCATGGATCAGCAGAGGACTGAGCTGGGGTCCAGCCAAGGACGTGCCTTTACTGCAGAGCCACATTCAAGATCTCTTCAACGACGATCTCAGTTTGGTTGCGGTAATACAAGTTATGCTGGTTCGTCAAGTCCAGCCTTGCAAACGTCGGCCCCTTCGCATGTGGGAGTTCAATCCCGAGGGTCCGCGTGCCATTCAAAATTTTCTCGGCCTGACGCACGAGGATATGTATAAGTCATTCTTCGGACCTCAAGTAGAGTGTCTGGAAATCACCGAGGACGTGGGCCTGAGCAGTAACCGCGCCGCCGAACAGGTAAGGAATCTTCCGGCCGAACATATTATCTTTCCTTCGTTACGAAGTTATTTCCGAGAGTTTGCTTTTTTGACCAGGACTGGCTAACAAAGGCGAAGTTGATTTGTTGTTCGGCCCCCCTTCCTGAGGGTTTGTAGAATCCGGTATTGGAAAAGATGCTCCAGACCGCACCTTGCCCGGATCCCTTGAAGGAAGATACTGTGGAGGGTAATGCGGGCAGATGCAGGCCCCCAACACTGCCTATTCTAACCGAGGGAGCGAGCGTCTCCGTGAAGGAAGATGACCGGAAGAGGAAAAGGACTGTGCCCGGGAATTCGGAGCCGAAGCTTCCAAACAGGAGAAGAAATCTTCCACCGGGGGCCCTACCTTGGGGGGCGCTGCTACCGCACAAAGTCCGCGGGGGGATCAATTCTCCGGGAGTCGTAAGTGACCCGAAAACTTTAATAGTACAGATATGCCATCCTTTTCTTCTGAGAAAATAACCACCACATATATTTGTGCAGTTTGGGCCTTAGCCCCTCTCAAATCAGCTAGTCTTCGGGGGATCTTCTTCCAGAGATGATGGAGAGCGAGACGCCTCCTCCGGACTCCTCCGCTCCGAAAGCGGGCGACCCTGAAGTGTCGTCGTGGAGGGCCTCTCCGAGTGCGGAGAGGCCAGAAGGTGATCCAATTGATCCCCAAGGCTCCTAGTGTCCGGCTCCCGGAGAGAGTAGACAAAAGAGTCCGGCGCCGTCTAGTATGCGATCGGACGTTCTGAGGGAGTTGGTGGGGCGAGCGGCCATCTCAGACGATCACCATGTGCTGATGAATATGGTGATGGAGAGGATATCGTCCGCCGAAAGCGGATTGCATGAAGCTTTTATGAGTCTACTGACAGGCTTTGAGGTACGTAAAAAGGAATGTGTAATAGTCCTACACATGTTAGGTGTGCCCTATGTAGATAGTAGCCCCTGAGACTCTGGTTGTCGTCGGAAACGATGACGAACGGAGGATCATACTCCCAGGTAATAACCATACTACCTTTATGTGCAGGAGATGGAAACTCCGGTGGCCAGCCGGACTAGCCAGTTTGCCCATTTAGAACGGCAGTTGGATGTGGCAGATGCCGACATCGAGCTTGTTAATAGAAGGCTTGACGAGGCGCAGGGTAAGTGTCCTTGTCTGGTAAACGCCACATAGGAAGAGTATGATGCCAGTGTTTTTAACATGTTATGACTGCAGATGGAGCTGCCACTGTTGAAGCCTTGCGGGCGGAACTTGCCCGAGCCAAGGAACAAGCAAGATTGGGTAATGCGGCTGCTTTGAAGGCTGCCAAAGAGTTGCGAGCCGAGAAGGCCGCACATGGCGAGAGCCGGAAGAAGATGGCCAATATGGCCGTAGAATTAAAAGCCGCCATAGACTGTTGCCGGGCTCTTGAAAAGGAGAACCAAGCAAAGGCATCGGACCTTGAGAAGGCTGCTGTAATAGGAAAAGACCTCCGCTCTGCTATGAGGGCAAAGAAGGAGGAGCTGCGGGAAGCCGGGGATATTGTAGCCGGGAAGTCCTTTATGCTGCAGAGGAAGTACGGAGATCCACGGTATGCCCCTCTGGATCGGCTGTGGAGTTCGGAGGATGCGTATATGGATCTGGCGGCGAGCGTTGCCGATGCGGCCAAGTACTTCCAGAGTCAGACGGACCGTGACGTAGACCACCTGTTTTGGAAGCAATTCCTTTCTCCCGAGCGTCCGCTTTCGTTGACGGACCAATTAGCCGAATGGGCCGAACTAAATAGGTTGTCCGGACTCTCCATGAGGTCTGTTGTGGATCAACTATGGCCGGGAAGGTCAAAACCGAGCAGCTATTTCAGCTTGGTGCAGCAGGTCCTCGATGTGGTACTGCGCATAAATGCGATGAAGAGGTCGGCATGCATAGAAGGCGCACGGATGGCCTTTGCCCGTGCTAAAGCATACTGGGCAGAGATGGACGCTACCACTATTGCGGCGCAGGATTCGGCCATAGGTCGAAGGGCTGCTGAGCACTACTTTGAGGAAGTTCTTCAGGGTGCTCGTTTGATAGAGACCCAGTGCTCAAAAAATATTATGTTTGAATGACATGTAATCTCATTGTAAGCGAAATGCTTTTTAGATTTTTATGAGGCTACTTTTATACTTTTGCCTGAAAGTAATGTGATGCCTCCTGGGCGGCCGTTTATGTATACATGTGTATAACCTGAAAGATTGCAGTCGTCGACTTCAACCCCCATGCATATAATGTGGAGGTGTTCGCAGAAACACGCGTTCACACTTAACCCAACATCTTGGTCCTATTAAGGAGGTGATAGCGGAGCGAGCGAGGCAACCGGACTATAATGCTTTAACACTTTCACTTAGCCATAAGAGTTTGACAGTGGGGCTACTAGATAGCCCCTGGTGGCTCCGCACTCTCCCGATCCCGGGGTGCATATATGCCTGGTCGGAAAGCGACCCTTCATTAAGGCGGAGGAATTCTAACATTCCCATGGGTCACCGAGTGGTTGACCAGTCTCACGCTAGATCATGATAGTCAGTTTTCGGCTTTCTCTACTGAGGTGCTCGTCTGGATGAACCAGGGCACAATCGCAGTAGTTCTCCTGGTGCTACCTTAGCTGGTAAAGCGGAACATAAGGCACCAAAACACAGGAGCTGGGCAAACCCAACATTTGACCAAAGACAATGATTTGGAGCTGATGCATATAGGGCCAAACTCATGACGCCGAACACTCCCTAGGGTATTCGGTCTTTGTGGTATAAACCGGGCCTGAAGAATGGCCTTTGTAAGAAGCCCCTTGTGTCCAGGTACATGCATTGTTCTGGCGTGGCCACATGCCAAGACATCAGCATCCTTCCCAACGGTGGATATGTATCAACAAGAGACAGTAAAAAAGGTTTACGCAGGGTCTTAATCTAAAAAGAATCCTTGGGTCGGGTCCCTGCTGCACGTCTGCGTCTGTGTCTCCATTGTGCCGTTTCCTGGACAGGTGTAGCACGATGATCATCTGTAAAAGAGAGGAATTTAGGTAAAAAGGTTGTCGTGCAAAAGGATAGTTTTCTAAAGAAACCATGTATAATTCAAGATAAGAAGAAATCGCCACTCGTCTGCGTGCATTGAGCCCCTTGTACTTTTGAAAGATAGGGGTGTGACCGTTTATTCGATATGAGTAGCAGCGCCGGACTTGATTAGTTGTGTCTGAGGTCTTGACGACCTATTGGATGCTTTTGCTGGTCCGGGCGCCTTTAGTGTGCGGCTGCCAAGGCAGCCTCACTCTCTTCGGCGCGCAGAGATCGCTTGATACTTCCGTGCACTGAAATGATGCCACGTGGACCGGGCATCTTGAGTGTTAGGGAGGCGTAGTTTGGTATTGCATTAAAGCGAGCGAAAGCTTCGCGTCCGAGTAGTGCTTGATAGCCACTTTTAAACGAAGCGATGTGGAAAGTTAAATGCTCGTGACGGAAGTTATCGGGGGAGCCGAATATAACTTGTAGTAGGAGGGAGCCCGTACAACGAGCCCCTGGGCCTGGCGTTACTCCTTTAAAGGTAGTATTGCTATGGCGAGTTTGTGTTGGGTCTAAACCCATCCCGCGGATTGTATCCTGATATATTAGGTTTAGGCTACTGTCGCCATCCATCAAGACTCGTGTGAAGTGGTATCCACCAATTACTGGGTCTAATACCAGTGCAGCCCATCCTGCGTGCCGGATACTTGATGCGTAATCACGATGGTCGAAGGTGATCGGTTGAGACGACCAGTGGCGGGACTTCACGGTGACAGGCATTTGGGTATATTTTTTAGGGAGTGCCGCATTGTTTTTTCTCTTGATCACGTGTAACACGTTCACTGTTTTTGACTTCGGGTGGAAATTTCTTTTGTTCCCCCTTGTCTTGCTTGGGAGGTTCGTCCTCGTCTTCACTTGGTGTATCCTCCCCCTTGTGTATGGCGTTAAGCTTGTCGGACTGCTTGAAGACCCAACATTCTCTGTGGGTATGATTAGCAGGTTTGCTAGGGGTACTATGGATCTGACATACTTGGTCCAGAATTTTGTTGAGGCTGGACAGTTCATCCCTGGTGCCTTTGGAAGGCGGCTTTTGGTTTGGCCGAGGGACTTTGAATCCGGCATTTACTGTCGTGCCCTTCGTGCTGTCTTCTTTATTCCGGCGTTTGTTATTGCTGTTGCGCTGTGATTTCCCGTTTCCATCTCTAACTTCAGATGTACTGGGGTCGCTGGTGCTGCAACTGGCTAGCCAGCTGTCCTCACCCAGGCAAAAGCGGGTCATGAGGTTTGTTAATGCGGCCATCGTTCTCGGCTTGTTTTAGCCGAGGTGTCTGGCGAGCCATTCATCGTGGACGCTGTGCTTGAAAGCCACTAAGGCTTCGACATCCTGGCAATCGACAATCTGGTTCTTTTTAGTAAGAAACCTATTCCAAAGCTTTCGGGCTGACTCTCCGGGCTGTTGAGTTATGTGACGCATGTCGTCCGCATCCGGAGGTTGGACATAAGTCCCTTGAAAGTTTGCCCGAAAGGTGTCTTCGAGCTCTTCCCAACTTCCAATGGAGCTTTCGGGGAGGCCTTTGAGCCAGTGACGAGCTGGCCCTTTGAGTTTGAGAGGTAAGTACTTGATGGCATGGAGATCATCCCTCGAGCCATATGTATATGAAGGATATAGTCCTCAATCCAGACCTAGGGTTTGTTGTTCCGTCGTATGCCTCTATGTTTACAGACTTGAATCCCTCTGGAAATTCATGGTCTAGCACCTCATCGGTGAAATATAGGCGGTGTGCGGCACCCCTATAGCTGGGTGTGCCGCGTTGTTCGGATGTTTGTTGTGTTGCATTTATGCTGGGGCGCGCTCGCATGGTCCATAGATGGATCTTGTTGCACCGTCCTTTGGGTGCGAGCCCTCGCATGGGTCGCGTGTTGCATTGTGAGCGGCGTTGAATGCCGTTCTGTGGTGGTAGAGGGGTCATCTATCCGACCAGGTCGCTGCTTTGATATTTGGTTGTGGGGGGTCTGAGGCCTCCTCATCGAATTCGGGTAGCAGCTTCCGCTTTGGGTAGCTCTTGGAGGGGCGATTGTTGCCGCACCTTGCTACAGTGTTGAGTATTTTGCTCCATCTGAATTGGAGCTTGTTTTGCGCGGCCTTGAGCCTCCGCTTCTGCTTTTTGAGGCTCCTTGCGGTGGCAACGAGCCTTTTACGGGCATTCTGCTGCTCCGAGTGCCTGTCCGGCGTTATGTCGTCCGGACCATTATCATTGACAGGATTTGTTTGTTCGGTTTGATTATCTGGATTGCCGTTGTCTGGCAGCGGTTAGCCCTGCTCCAGCGCTGGATCAGTGTGATCGCTATTTCTGTCGAGGCGGGATTTGGGGCGGCGCTTGCGTCGCCACTTTGACTGCTTTTCGAGGGAACAATCCTTCGGTGCGTTCTTCCACTCCGCGCCGTCATCTTTGGGTGCGTCCACCATGTATACGTCATATGAAGAGGTGGCGTTCCAGGGCTCGATAGGCGGTGATTCTTCATCATCTCCTTCATCGGCGTCCATACCGTTAATATCGTCGGAGTTGAAGTCGAGCATCTCGGTTAAATCGTCAACAGTGGCTACCAAGTGGGTGGTGGATGGGTTTTGAATTTCTT
The DNA here is from genome assembly GCA_034509565.1 of Triticum monococcum. Taxonomy (NCBI): domain Eukaryota; kingdom Viridiplantae; phylum Streptophyta; class Magnoliopsida; order Poales; family Poaceae; genus Triticum; species Triticum monococcum. The sequence goes on along the minus strand of CM067845.1, from coordinate 84,449,263 downwards.
CATCGTCCGAATCCCAACCTTGCTGACCGTAGTACGGTCAGGGTTCTCCTGATAAAGAGAGAGACTTCGGTGACTTCAGGATATCACCGAAAGGCGAGTGCTGAAAGACGTCCGCGGTCGTGAACTCCATGATCGGCGCCCAATCGGATTCGCTCGGCAGGGGCGCGGAGAGTTCGGAGTCCGGAGAAGAATCCGGCTCCATGGAGTCACGAGCCTTGATGAGTACGGGGCTGGTGTTCGGATCAACCGCCGTTGGGACCGCAGCCCCCGAGGTGGCGTCCAACCGCCCATCCTCGATCGGCGCGGTCGGCTCCGGACTAAGGGTCGGAGCCGATGCGGGTGCGGCCTCCAGGGCACTGTTCGGCGGCAGAGCTAGACCATGCTCGTCGTGACAGTGCGGCACGCTTGGCAGTGGTTCGAATCCGTCGAAGATCAAGTCCCCGCGGATGTCGGCCGTATAGTTTAAACTTCCGAATCTGACCTGACGGCCAGGGGCATAGCTTTCGATCTGCTCTAGATGGCCAAGTGAATCGGCCCGCAGTGCGAAGCCGCCAAAGACGAAGGTCTGTCCGGGGAGGAAGGTCTCACCCAGGACTGCATTGCCATTGATGATCATAGGAGCCATCGGGCCTGACGGCGACGTCACAGAGGAACTCTCAATTAAAGCACCAATGTCGGTGTCAAAACCGGCGGATCTCGGGTAGGGGGTCCCGAACTGTGCGTCTAGGCCGGATGGTAACAGGAGGCAGGGGACACGAAGTTTTACCCAGGTTCTGGCCCTCTCGATGGAGGTAAAACCCTACGTCCTGCTTGATTAATATTGATGATATGGGTAATACAAGAGTTGATCTACCATGAGATCAGAGAGGCTAAACCCTAGAAGCTAGCCTATGGTATGATTGTTGATGTGTATGTTGTCCTACGGACTAGAACCCTCCGATTTATATAGACACCGGATAGGGTTATGGTTACATAGAGTCGGTTACAATGGTAGGAGATCTGAACATCCGTATCGCCAAGCTTGCCTTCCACGCCAAGGAAAATCCCTTCCGGACACGGGAAGGAGTCTTCAATCTTGTATCTTCATAGTCCAGGAGTCCGACTGAAGGTATAATTCGGCTATCCGAACACCCCCTAATCCAGGACTCCCTCAACGGGACTATGTCGAAGATTAACTCCTCGCTTTGGAAATTATCCAGAGATCCGAAGACCACTTCAAGTGTAACGGAGCCTGTACAGTTGGCCTCTACACCTGGTATGACGCCTCTAAAGTTCATTTTAGTGGGTTTAATCCTCGAGGGATCGATGCCTATTTTCCGCATTGTATCCTGGTAAAGCAGGTTTAGGCTGTTGCCGCCGTCCATAAGGACTCTAGTGAGGTGAAATCCATCAATAATTGGGTCTAGAACCAATGCGGCGAATCCACCATGACGGATGCTAGTGGGGTGGTCCCTTCGATCTAAAGTGATCGGGCAGGAAGACCATGGGTTGAACTTTGGGGCGACTGGCTCCATCACGTATACGTCCCTTAGCGCACGCTTCCGCTCCCTCTTGGGGACGTGGGTTGCGTATATCATGTTCACCGTCCGCACTTGTGGGGGAAAACCTTTCTGTCCACTGTTGTTCGGCGGCCGGGGCTCCTCCTCGTCATCGCTATGCAGGCCCTTGTCTCTGCTTTCGACATTTAACTTGCCTGCCTGCTTGAACACCCAACAATCCCTGTTGGTGTGATTGGCTGGTTTTTCGGGGGTGCCATGTATCTGGCATGAGCGGTCGAGTATTCGCTCCAAACTGGACAGGCCCGAAGTAATTCTTTTGAATGGCTTTTTCCGCTGACCGGGTTTAGAGCCTCTGAATCCGGCATTAACTGCCGTATCCTCAGTATTGTTGCTGTTAATGCGGCGCTTTTGCTTGTTGCGACGCGACCTGCCACTGTTGTCCTTGGTATCCGAATTACCAGGGCTCTTAGTCATGTTATTGCTGCGAGCTAGCCAGCTGTCTTCTCCCACGCAAAAGTGGGCCATAAGTGTGGTGAGGGCTGCCATTGGTTTCGGCTTTTCCTGTCCTAGGTGCCGTGCAAGCCACTCGTCGCGGATGTTATGCTTGAAGGCTGCTAGGGCCTCTACGTCCGGACAGTCGATGATTTGATTTTTCTTGGTTAGGAACCGTGTCCAGAATTGTCTGGCCGATTCCTCTGGCTGTTGAATTATGTGGCTTAGGTCATCGGCGTCTGGTGGTCGCACATAAGTGCCCTGGAAATTGTCGAGGAATGCGGCTTCTAGGTCCTCCCAACAACCAACTGATTCTGCTGGCAAGCTGTTAAGCCAGTGCCGAGCTGGTCCTTTAAGCTTGAGTGGGAGGTATTTGATGGCGTGTAGGTCATCACCACGGGCCATGTGGATATGAAGGAGATAGTCCTCGATACATACCGCAGGATCTGTTGTGCCATCGTATGATTCGATGTTCACGGGTTTGAAACCCTCGGGGATTTGATGATCCATTACTTCATCTGTGAAGCATAGTGGTGTGCGGCGCCTCTATATTGGGCTATATCACGCCGCAGCTCAAACGAGCTTTGTCTACTGTGTTCGGCCTGGCCGGATTTACTGTATCCGGAGGGACGATTACCGTCTCGTGCCGTGGGGCGCCCATGCGATCCATAGATCGATCTTGTTTGCCTTGCCTTGTCCTCCAATATATCTCGCAGGTCTGGCGCATTTTCCGGTGCCTTGGTATTTTTTGAGCGGCATCGGGGTGCGGCTTGAGTGGAGGGCCGAGCGGCCTCTCTGTCGCGGCCACGGGGTGGCCGGTCGGCCGCATCATGCGCTGGTGATGTAGGTTTAGGTGCTTCCTCCTCTAATCGGGGTAGCAACCTGCGCTTTGGGTAGCTCTTGGAGGGGCGTTCGAGTTCATACTCTTTGGCCGCAAGGACTTCAGTCCATCTGTCGGCTAGCAAATCTTGATCTGCTCTAAGTTGTTGCTGTTTTTTCTTGAGGCTACTCGCCGTGGCCATAAGCCTGCGTTTGAAACGCTCTTGTTCGATGGGATCCTCCGGCACGACAAATTCGTCGTCGTCGAGGCTTGCCTCGTCTTCGGAGGGAGGCATATAATTATCGTCCTCGGCCTCTCTGACTGCCGCTCTCTCATGAGGGCTGGCTTCTCCATCCTCCTGTGCTGAATCTTGCTGGAGGTGGTTGTCTTCGGCACTGTCCGGGGTGTTATTATCTCCCGTGCCGGAATCACCGTTTTTGCTTTGGCGGGATTTAGAGCGGCGCCGCTGACGCCGGCGCTTAGGCTGCTTCTTGGAGGGGTCATCCTCCGTTGTTCCATCGCCATTGCCTTCTTTTGGGGTATCCACCATGTATATATCATACGATGAGGTGGCTTTCCAGTGCCCTATAGGCACTGGTTCTTGATCGTCTCTTGCATCGACGTCCATACCGTCGATGTCTTCGGAGTCGAAGTCGAGCATGTCGGTTAAATCATCGACAGTGGCTACGAAGTGGGTGGTGGGTGGGCTTTGAATTTCTTCTTCATCCGCATCCCAACCTTGCTGGCCATAGTCCGACCAGGGCTCTCCTGATAAAGAGAGAGACTTTAGTGAATTCAGAATATCGCCGAAGGGCGAGTGCTGAAAGATGTCCGCGGCGGTGAACTCCATGATCGGCGCCCAATCGGGTTCGATCGGTAGGGGCGCGGAGGGCTCCGAGTCTGGAGAGGAGTCCGGCTCCTTGGAGTCACGGGCTTCGCAAAGAATAGGGCTGGTGTTAGGCTCGATCGCCGTAGAGATTGCAGCCCCTGAGGCGGTGTCCAACCACCCATCCTCGATTGGCGCAGTTGGCTCTGAATTAAGGGTCGGAGCTGATGCTGGTGCGGCCTCCAGGGCACTGTTCGGCGGCAGAGCTAGATCATGCCCATCGTGACAGTGCGGTGCACTCGGCTGCGGCTCGAATCCGTCGAAGATCAAGTCTCCGCGGAGGTCGGCCGTGTAGATCAAACTTCCAAATCTAACCTGATGGCTAGGGGCGTAGCTTTCGATCTGCTCCAGATGACCAAGCGAATTGGCCCGCAGTGCAAAGCCGCCGAATATGAAGATCTGTCCGGGGAGAAAGGTCTCACCCTGGATCGCATCGCTGTTGATGATCGGAGAAGCCATCGGGCCTAAAAGTGACGACACAGAGGAACTCTCAATGAAAGCACCAATGTCGGTGTCAAAATCGACGGATCTCGGGTAGGGGGTCCCGAACTGTGCGTCTAGGTGGATGCTAACAGGAGACAAGGGACACGATGTTTTTACCCAGGTTCGGGCCCTCTCGATGGAGGTAAAACCCTACTCCTGCTTGATTAATATTGATGATATGGGTAGTACAAGAGTAGATCTACCACGAGATCAAGGAGGCTAAACCCTAGAAGCTAGCCTATGGTATGATTGTTGTTCGTCCTATGGACTAAAACCCTCCGGTTTATATAGACATCGGAGAGGGCTAGGGTTACACAGAGTCGGTTACAATGGTAGGAGACCTACATATCCGTATCACCAAGCTTGCCTTCCACGCCAAGGAAAGTCCCTTCCGGACACGGGACGAAGTCTTCAATCTTGTATCTTCATAGTCCAGGAGTCCGGCCGAAGGTATAGTCCAGCTATCCGGACACCCCCTAATCCAGGACTCCCTCGCCATACGTGCATGCTACAGGAATCACAAACTTCAACACAAGTATTTCTCAAATTCACAACTACTCAACTAGCATGACTTTAATATCACCATCTTTATATCTCAAAATGATTATCAAGTATCAAACTTATCATAGTATTCAACACACTCATAAGAAAGTTTTATTATTAATCTTGTATACCAAGCATATTAGGATTTTAAGCAAATTACCATGCTATTTAAGACTCTCAAAATAATCTAAGTGAAGCATGAGAGATCAATAGTTTCTATAAAACAAATCCACCACCGTGCTCTAAAAGGATATAAGTGAAGTACTAGAGCAAAATTATATAACTCAAAAGATATAAGCGAAGCACATAGAGTATTCTAACAAATTCCAAATCATGTATGGCTCTCTCAAAAGATGTGTACAGCAAGTATGATTGTGGTAAACTAACAAGCAAAGACTCAAATCATACAAGACACTCCAAGCAAAACACATATCATGTGGTAAATAAAAATATAGCTCCAAGTAAAGTTACCAATAGAAGTACACAAAAGAGGGGATGCCTTCCGGGGCATCCCCAAGCTTTGGCTTTTAGGTGTCCTTAGATTATCTTAGGGGGGCCATGGGCATCCCCAAGATTAGGCTCTTGCCACTCCTTGTTCCATAATCCATCAAATCTTTATCCAAAACTTGAAAACTTCACAACACAAAACTTAAAGTAGAAAATCTCGTGAGCTTCGTTAGTGAAAGAAAATAAAAGATCACTTCAAGGTACTGTAATGAACTCATTCTTTATTTATATTGGTGTTATACCTACTGTATTCCAACTTCTCTATGGTTTATAAACTATTTTACTAGCCATAGATTCATCAAAATAAGCAAACAACACACGAAAAACAGAATCTGTGAAAAACAGAACAGTCTGTAGTAATCTGTACCTAGCGCAAGATCTGGAACCCCAAAAATTCTAAAATAAATTTCTGGACGTGAGGAATTTATCTATTAATCATATGCAAAAAGAATTAACTAAATATCACTCTCCAAATAAAAATTAAAGCAGTTCTCGTGAGCGCTAAAGTTTCTGTTTTTTACAGCAAGTTCAACAAGACTTTCCCCAAGTCTTCCCAACGGTTCTACTTGGCACAAACACTAATTAAACACAAAAAACAAAACCAAAACAGAGGCTAGATAAATTATTTATTACTAAACAGGATCAAAAATCAAGGAATAAAAATAAAATTGGGTTGCCTCCCAACAAGCGCTATCGTTTAACGCCCCTAGCTAGGCATAACAAGCAAGAATACATCTAGGTATTGCCATCTTTGGTAGGCAATCCCTAAGTGGCTATCATAATAGATTCATAAGGTAATTTAATTTTATTTCTAGGAAAGTGTTCCATGCCTTTCCTTAATGTAAATTGGAATCTAATATTTCCTTCCTTCAAATCAATAATTGCACCAATCGTTATAAGGAAAGGTCTACCAAGAATAATAGGTCATGAAGGGTTGCAATCTATGTCAAGAACAATAAAATCTAAGGGCACATAATTCCTATTCGCAACAATAAGAACATCATTAATTCTTCCCATAGGTTTCTTAATAGTGGAATCCGCAAGGTGCAAGTCTAGAGAGCAATCATCAAAATCACGGAAACCTAACAAATCACACAAAGTCTTAGGAATCGTGGAAACACTAGCACCCAAATCACATAAAGCATAGCACTCATGATCTTTAATTTTAATTTTAATAGTTGGTTCCCACTCATCATAAAGTTTTCTAGGGATATAAACTTCCAATTCAAGTTTTTCTTCATAAGATTGCATCAAGGCATCAACTATATGTTTAGTAAACGCCTTATTTTGACTATAAGCATGAGGAGAATTTAGCACGGATTGCAACAAGGAAATACAATCAATCAAAGAGCAATTTTCATAGTTAAATTCCCTGAAATCCATAATAGTGGGTTTAGCAACATCTAGGGTTTTAATTTCTTCACTCCCACTTTTATCAAATTTAGCATCAAGATCAACAAATTCCGAATTCTTGGAACGCCTTCTAGGTAAAGGTGGATCATATTAAGTCACATCATTATCAAGATTCATATCGCAAAAAAAGATTTAATAGGGGACACATCAATAACTTTTAGATTTTCATCTTTATTTTCATAGGAACTAGAAGAACACGCTCTTATAAAGGCATCTTTCTTAGCACGCATCCTAGCGGTTCTTTCTTTGCACTCATCAATGGAAATTCTCATGGCTTTGAGAGACTCATTGATATCATGCTTAGGTGGAATAGATCTAAGTTTCAAAGAATCAATATCAAGAGAAATTCTATCAATGTTCCTAGCCAAATCATCAATCTTAAGCAATTTTTCTTCAATCATAGCATTAAAATTCTTTTGCGAAGTAATAAATTCTTTAATATTAGATTCAAAATCAGAGGGCATCTTATTATAATTGCCATAAGAATTGTTGTAGGAATTACCATAATTATTAGAGGGATTACTAGGGTAAGGCCTAGGATTGAAATTTCCTCTATACGCGTTGTTACCAAAATTGTTCCTACCAACAAAATTCACATCCATAGATTCATTATTATTCTCAATCAAAGTAGACAAGGGCATATCATTAGGATCAGAAGAAACACTCTTATTAGCAAATAATTTCATAAGTTCATCCATCTTTCCACTCAAAACATTAATTTCTTCTATCGCATGCACCTTTTTATTAGTAGATCTTTCAGTATGCCATTGAGAATAATTAACCATAATATTATCTAGGAGTTTAGTAGCTTCTCCTAAAGTGATTTCCATAAAAGTGCCTCCCGCGGCCGAATCTAACTGATTTCTAGAAGCAAAATTCAATCCGACAAAAAAATTCTGAACAATCATCCACAAATTTAAACCATGAGTAGGGCAATTACGTATCATTAATTTCATTCTCTCCCAAGCTTGTGCAACATGTTCATGATCAAGTTGCTTAAAATTCATAGTATCGTTTCTAAGAGAGATGATCTTAGCAGGAGGAAAATACTTAGAGATAAAAGCATCTTTGCACTTGTTCCATGAATCAATACTATTTTTAGGCAAACACGAAAACCAAGCTTTAGCACGATCTCTAAGCGAAAAAGGAAATAGCTTCAATTTAAAAATATCATTATCCACATCTTTCTTCTTTTGAATGTCACACAAATCAACGAAGCTATTTAGATGAGTAGCGGCATCTTCACTAGGAAGGCCGGAGAACAGATCTTTCATGACAAGATTCAGCAAAGCAGCATTAATTTCACAAGATTCAACATCGGTAAGAGGAGCAATCAGAGTGCTAATAAAATCATTGTTGTTGGTATTGGTAAAGTCACATAATTTAGTATTATCTTGAGCCATCGTGACAAGCAAGCAAACTAACACACAAGCAAACAGAAAGCAAGCAGGCAAAAAGAGGCAAATAGAGAGGGAGGATAGAGAGAGGGCGAATAAAACGGCAAGGGTGAAGTGGGGGAGAGGAAAACGAGAGGCAAATGGCAAATAATGTAATGCGGGAGATAAGGGTATGTGATGAGTACTTGGTATGTTGACTTTTCCGTAGACATCCCCGGCAACGAGGCCAGAAATCCATCTTGCTACCTCTTGAGCACTGCGTTTGTTTTCTTCAAAGAGGAAGGGATGATGCAGCAAAGTAGCGTAAGTATTCCCCTTAGTTTTTGAGAACCAAGGTATCAATCCAGTAGGAGGCTACACGCGAGTCCCTCGCACCTGCACAAAACAAATAAATCCTCGCAACCAATGCAAATAAGGGTTGTTAATCCCTATAGGGCCACTTACGAGAGTGAGATCTGATAGATATGATAAGATAATATTTTTGGTATTTTTATGATAAAAGATGCAAAGTAAAATAAAGGCAAAGTAAGTAGCAAAGGAAATAACTAAGTAGTAGGAGATCAATATGATAAAGATAGACCCGGGGGGCATAGGTTTCACTGGTGGCTTCTCTTGAGAGCATAAGTATTCTACGGTGGGTGAACAAATTACTATTGAGCATTGATAGACTTGAGAATAGTTATGAGAATATCTAGGTATGATCATGTATATAGGCATCACGTCCGAGACAAGTAGACCGACTCCTGCCTGCATCTACTACTATTACTCCACTCATCGACCGCTATCCAGCATGCATCTAGAGTATTAAGTTAAAAACAGAGTAACGCCTTAAGCAAGATGACATGATGTAGAGGGATAAACTCATGCAATATGAAGAAAACCCCATCTTGTTATCGTCGATGGCAACAATACAATACGTGCCTTGCTTCCCTTACTATCACCGGGAAAGGACACCGCAAGATTGAACCCAAAGCTAAGCACTTCTCCCATTGCAAGAAAGATCAATCTAGTAGGCCAAACCAAACTGATAATTCGAAGAAACTTGCAAAGATAACCAACCATACATAAAATAATTCACAGAAGATTCAAATATTATTCATAGATAGACTTGATCATAAACTCACAATTCATCGGTCTCAACAAACACACCGCAAAAAGAAGATTACATCGAATAGATCTCCACAAGAGAGGAGAACATTGTATTGAGATCCAAAAAGAGAGAAGAAGCCATCTAGCTACTAACTATGGACCCGTAGGTCTGAGGTGAAATACTCACACTTCATCGGAGGGGATATGGTGCTGATGTAGAAGCCCTCCGTGATCTATGCCCCCTCCGGCGGAGCTCCGGAACAGACCCCAAGATGGGATCACGTGGATACAGAAAGTTACGGCGGTGGAATTAGGGTTTTGGCTCCTCTTCTGATCATTTGGGGGTACGTGGATATATATAGGAGGAAGGAGTACGTCGGTGGAGCAACAGGGGGCCCACGAGGGTGGAGGGTGCGCCTAGTGGGGGTGGGCGCGCCCCCCTACCTCGTGGCCTCCTGTTTCCTTTCTTGACGTAGGCTCCAAGTCTCTCTGGTCTTATTCGTTGAGAAAATCACATTTCCGAAGGTTTCATTCCGTTTGGACTCCGTTTGATATTCCTTTTCTTCGAAACCCTAAAACATGCAAAAAAACAGCAATTCTGGGCTAGGCCTCCGGTTAAGAGGTTAGTCCCAAAAATAATATAAAAGTGGATAATAAAGCCCAATAATGTCCAAAACAGTAGATAATATAGCATGGAGCAATCAAAAATTATAGATATGTTGGAGACGTATCAATCTCTGCCACCGCCACCCTCCTGTCGTTGCGCCGCCTCGCGCCCCCGTGTGGCCTCGCCGGCCTCCGCCACCCGACCTCCAATGAGCGCCCGGAGCCGGTCACCGGCGCCTGTCACCGCCTCCGCCGGAAGCTCGCTGATACGTCCATTTTGCATCATGCTTTTATATCGATATTTATTGCATTATGGGCTGTTATTACACATTATGTCACAATACTTATGCCTATTCTCTCTTATTTTACAAGGTTCACATAAAGAGGGAGAATGCCGGCAGCTGGGATTCTAGGATGGAAAAGGAGCAAATATTATAGACGTATTCTACACAGCTCCAAAAGTCCTAAAACTTCACAGAAGACGTTTTCAGAATATATATATATATATAATACTCAGCGGAAGAAGTTCACCAGGGGGGCCACACCATACCCACGAGGGTGGGGGCGTACCCCCTACCTCGTGGGCCCCCTGGTGGCCCTCCGGTGGCCATCTTCTGCTATATGAAGTCTTTTGATGGAAAAAAATAGGAAGCCATCTTCTCGGACAAAACTCCGCCGCCACGAGGCGGAACCTTGGCAGAACCAATCTAGGGCTCCGGGAGGGGGAAATCATCGCCATCGTCATCACCAACGCTCCTCTCATCGGGAGAGGGCAATCTCCATCAGCATATTCATCAGCACCATCTCCTCTCAAAACCCTAGTTCATCTCTTGTATCCAATTCTTGTCTCCAAGTCCGGGATTGGTTCTAGTAGGTTGCTAGTAGTGTTAATTACTCCTTGTAGTTGATGCTAGTTGGTTTAATTGGTAGAAGATCATATGTTCAGATCCTATATGCATATTAATACCCCTTTGATTATGAACATGTTTATGCTTTGTGAGTAGTTACGTTTGTTCCTGAGGACATGGGAGAAGTCTTGCTATTAGTAGTCATGTGAATTTGGTATCCGTTTGATATTTTGATGAGATGTATGTTGTCTCTCCTCTAGTGGTGTTATGTGAATGTCGACTACATGACACTTCACCATTGTTTGGGCCTAGAGGTAGGCATTGGGAAGTAATAAGTAGATGATGGGTTGCTAGAGTGGCATAAGCTTAAACCCTAGCTTATGCGTTGCTTCGTAAGGGGCTGATTTGGATCCATATGTTTCATGCTATGGTTAGGTTTACCTTATACTTTTGTTGTAGTTGCGGATGCTTGCAATAGAGGTTAATCATAAGTGGGATGTTTGTCCAAGTGAGGGCAGCACCCAAGCACTGGTCCACCCACATACCAAATTATCAAAGTACCGAATGCGAATCATATGAGCATGATGAAAACTAGCTTGATGATATTCACATGTGTCCTCGTGAGCACTTTTCTCTATATAAGAGTTTGTCCAGGCTTGTCCTTTGCTACAAAAAGGATTGGGCCACCTTGCTACACTTTATGTACTTTTGTTACTTGTTGCTCATTACAAATTATCCTATCACAAAACTATTTGTTACCACTTATTTCAGTACTTGCAGAGAATACCTTGCTGGAAACCGCTTATCATTTCCTTCTGCTCCTCGTTGGGTTCAACACTCTTACTTATCAAAAGGACTATGATAGATCCCTTATACTTGTGGGTCATCAAGACTCTTTTTTGGCGCTGTTGCCGGGGAGTGAAGCACCTCTAGTAGGTGGAATTTGGTAAGGAAAATTTTATATAGTGTGCTGAAATTTACTGTCACTTGTTACTATGGAAAGTAATCCTTTGAGGGGCTTGTTTGGGGCATCTTCACCCCGACCATTAGAGCAAAGAGTTGCTCCTCAATCTACTCAACCTACTAAAAATGAAAATGAAAATGAGAATGTCTGCTTTGAAATTCCTTCGGGTATGATAGAAAAACTACTAGCTAATCCTTTTTAGGAGAGGGAACAAAACATCCCGATGAGCATCTGATATATGTGGATGAAGTTTGTGGATTATTTAGCATGTGTACCCGGAGACATTGTTAAGAAGAAGGTCTTCCCTTTATCTTTGAAGGGAGATGCATAGACATGGTATAGGCTGTGTAATGATATGGGGTCTTGGAATTACCAATGATTAAAATTGGAATTTCATCAGAAGTTTTATCCTATGCATCTTGTTAATCGTGATCGCAATTATATATATAATTTTTGGCCTCGCGAAGGAGAAAGCATCGCTCAATCTTGGGGGAGGCTTAAATCAATGTTATATTCATGCCCCAATCATGAGCTCTCAAGAGAAATGATTATTCAAAAAATTTATGCTCGGCTTTCTGATAACAATCGCACCATGCTTGATACTTCTTGTGCTGGCTCTTCTATGATGAAGACTATTGAATTCAAATGGGATTTATTGGAAAGAATTAAACGCAAGTCTGAAGATTGGTACCTCGACAAAGGTAAGGAGTCAGGTATGACACCTAGGTTTGATTGTGTTAAATCTTTTATGGATACCGATATTTTCCGTAAATTTAGCACTAAATATGGACTTGACTCTTAGATAGTAGCTTCTTTCTGTGAATCTTTTGCTACTTATGTTGATCTCCCCAAGGAGAAGTGGTTTAAATATCATCCTCCCATAGAAGTAAAAGTAGCTTCACCTATTAAAGTTTAAGAAAAGATTGTCACTTATAATGATCCAATTGTTCCTACTTCTTATGTTGAGAAACCACCTTTTCCTGTTAGGATAAAGGATCATGTTAAAGCTTCAACTGTGGTTCGTAAAAGCAATATTAAAACTTACACACCTCCTGAGCAAGTTAAAGTTGAACCTAATATTGCTATTGTTAAAGATCTCTTATCTGATAATATTGATGGGTATGTTATTTATTTCTGTGATGAAATTGCTAGAATTGCTAAACCTTGTGCTAAAGATAAACCTAGACCGGTGGTAGGCATGCCTGTTATTTTGTTAAAATAGGAGATCATTGTTATCATGGTTTATGTGATATGGGTGCCAGTGCTAGTGCAATACCTATTAGCCTATATAGAGAAATTATGCATGATATTGCACCTGTTGAGTTAGAAGATATTGATGTCACAATTAAACTTGTCAATAGAGATACTATTTCACCAATGGGAATTGTTAGAGATGTTGAAGTCTTGTGTGGGAAAACTAAATATCTTGCTGATTTTCTTGTTCTTGGTTCCCCACAAGATAGCTTTTGTCCCATTATTTTTGGTAGACCCTTCTTAAATATTGTTAATGCTACCATAGATTGCAAAAGGGATGTTGTTACTATCGGCTTAGATGATATGACTCATGAATTTAATTTCTCTAAATTTAGTAGACAACACCGTGAAGAAGAATTACCTAATAAGGATGAAATTATTGGTCTTGCTTCTATTGCCGTACCTCCTAGTGATCCTTTAGAACAATATTCGCTAGACCATGGAAATAATATGTTTATGAATGAAAGAAGGGAAATAGATGAAGTATTCTTTAAACAGGAACCTATTCTGAAACACAATTTGCCTATTGAAATCCTAGGGGATCCTCCTCCACCCAAGGGTGATCCCGTGTTTGAGCTTAAACCGTTACCTGATACTCTTAAATATGCTTATCTTGATGAGGAAAAGATATATCCTGTTATTGTTAGTGCTAACCTTTCAGAGCATGAGGAAGAGATATTATTGAAAACTCTGAAGAAGCACCGTGCTGCTATTGGGTATACTCTTGATGATATTAAGGGCATTAGTCCCACTCTATGTCAACATAAAATTAATTTGGAAGAAGATGCTAAACCAGTTCGTGATCATCAATGACGGTTGAATCCTAAAATGAATGAAGTGGTAAGAAAGGAAATACTAAAGCTCCTTGAGGCAGGTATAATTTATCTCGTTGCTGATAGTCAGTGGGTAAGTCCTGTCCACTGTGTCCCTAAGAAGGGAGGTATTACTGTCGTTCCTAATGATAAAGATGAATTGATTCCTCAAAGAATTATTACAGGTTATAGGATGGTAATTGATTTCCGCAAATTAAATAAGGCCACTAAAAAGGATCATTACCCCTTACCTTTTATCGATCAAATGCTAGAAAGATTATCTAAACATACACATTTTTGCTTTCTAGATGGTTATTTTGGTTTCTCTCAAATACCTATGTCAGCTAAGGATCAATCAAAGACTACTTTTACTTGCCCTTTTGGTACTTTTGCTTATAGACGTATGCCTTTTGGTGTATGTAATGCACCTGCTACCTCTCAAAGATGCATGATGGCTATATTCTCTGACTTTTGTGAAAAGATTTGTGAGGTTTTCATGGACGATTTCTCCATCTATGGATCTTCTTTTCATGATTTCTTAAGCAACCTTGATCGAGTTTTGCAGAGATGTGAAGAAACTATCTTGTATTGAATTGGGAAAATTGCCACTTTATGGTTAATGAAGGTATTGTCTTGGGGCATAAAGTTTCTGAAAGAGGTATTGAAGTTGATAAAGCTAAGGTTGATGCTATTGAAAAGATGCCATGTCCCAAGGACATCAAAGGTATAAGAAGTTTCCTTGATCACGCCGGTTTTTATAGGAGGTTCATTAAGGACTTCTCCAAAATTTCTCGGCCTCTGACTAATTTATTACAAAAAGATATACCATTTGTCTTTGATGATGATTGTGTAGAAGCATTTGAAATACTTAAGAAAGCATTGATCTCTGCACCTATTGTTCAACCACCTGATTGGAATTTACCCTTTGAAATTATGTGTGATGCTAGTGATTATGCTGTAGGTGCTATTCTAGGGCAAAGAGTTGATAAGAAACTAAATGTTATTCAATATGCTAGTAAAACCCTAGACAATGCTCAAAGAAATTATGCTACCACTGAAAAAGAATTCTTAGCAGTTGTATTTGCTTGTGATAAGTTCAGACCTTATATTGTTGATTCTAAAGTAACTATTCACACTGATCATGCTGCTATTAAATATCTTATGGAAAAGGAAGATGCTAAACCTAGACTTATTAGATGGGTTCTCTTGTTACAAGAATTTGACTTACATATTGTTGATAGAAAGGGAGCTGAGAACCCCGTTGCAGACAACTTGTCTAGGTTAGAAAATGTTCTTGATGACCCACTACCTATTGGTGATAGCTTTCCTGATGAGAAACTAAATGTTATAAATGCTTCTCATAATGCTCCATGGTATGCTTATTATGCTAACTACATTGTTGCTAAGTTTATACCACCTAGTTTCACATACCAGCAAAAGAAAAAGTTCATTTATGATTTGAGGCATTACTTTTGGGATGACCCACATCTTTATAAAGAAGGAGTAGCTGGTATTATTAGACGTTGTGTACCTGAGCATGAACAGGAATAGATCCTGCGCAAGTTTCACTCCGAGAGCTTATGGAGGACACCATGCTGGAGATAGGACTGCACATAAGGTATTGCAATCTGGTTTTTATTGGCCTACTCTCTTCAAGGATGCCCGTAAGTTTGTCTTATCTTGTGATGAATGTCAAAGAATTGGTAATATTAGTAGACGCCAATAAATGCCCATGAACTATTCACTCGTTATTGAACCATTTGATGTTTGGGGCTTTGACTATATGGGACCTTTTCCTTCCTCTAATGGTTATACACATATTTTAGTTTCTGTTGATTACGTTACTAAGTGGGTAGAAGCTATTCCAACTAGTAGTGCTGATCATAACACTTCTATTAAAATGCTAAAAGAAGTTATTTTTCCAAGGTTTGGAGTCCCTAGATATTTAATGACTGATGGTGGATCACATTTTATTCATGGTGCTTTCCGTAAAATGCTTGCTAAATATGATGTTAATCATAGAATTGCATCTCCTTATCACCCTCAGTCTAGTGGTCAAGTAGAATTGAGTAATAGAGAGCTCAAATTAATTTTGCAAAATACTGTTAATAGGTCTAGAAAGAATTGGTCCAAGAAACTTGATGATGCACTATGGGCCTATAGAACTACATATAAAAATCCTATGGGTATGTCTCCGTATAAAATGGTTTATGTAAAAGCATGTCACTTACCTCTCGAACTAGAACACAAGGCATACTGGGCTATTAAAGAGCTCAATTATGATTTTAAACTTGCCGGTGAGAAGAGGTTATTTGATATTAGCTCACTCGATGAATGGAGAACCCAAGCCTACGAAAATGCCAAGTTGTTTAAAGAAAAAGTTAAAAGATGGCATGACAAAAGGATACAAAAGTGTGAGTTTAATGTAGGTGACTATGTATTGTTATACAACTCTCGTTTAAGATTTTTTGTAGGAAAAATTCTCTCTAAATGGGAAGGTCCTTACGTTATCGAGGAGGTCTATCGTTCTGGTGCCATAAAAATCAACAACTTCGAAGGCACAAATCCAAAGGTGGTGAACGGTCAAAGAATCAAACATTATATCTCAGGTAATCCCATAAATGTTGAAACCAATATTATTGAAACCGTAACCCCGGAGGAATACATAAGGGACACTTTCCGGAACGTTTCAGACTCCGAAAAGGAATAGGTATGTGGTATGGTAAGTAAACCGACTCCAAAACAGTTTTTAAGGCAATATTTCTCCGTTTTGGAATATTTAGAAAAAATAGAAAAATAAGAAGCAGTCCGGGAAGGACACGAGGGCTCCACGAGGGTGGAGGGCGTGCCCTACCCCCTGGGCGCGCCCCCTACCTCGTGGGCACCTCGTGTGCTCTCCGGACTCCGTTTTCGTACACGATACGTATTTTGGTCGGTAAAAATTCATTATATAATCTCTCGGGGGTTTTGACTCCCTTATCACGCAAATATCTCTTGTCTTTGTTTCGAGCTGTTTCCTGTCAAGGTTTTCAAGGCCAGGTACTATGTCGTCTCCCTCCTCCTCCAACCATGAGGGCAATGATGCTTGGCTAATGAAGATAGAACTGAAGAGAGAAGAACCCATGGAGATCAACAAGGATGAAGGGATCAAGGAAGCCACGGAGGACCAAGCTCCGGCAACAGAAGACATCCTTCAACCTGATCACAATCTTCTTACCCCAACTGAGATTGAAGCTTTCAAGATGATTGAGCTAGCTCGTATACAAAATAAGTATCTCACACGTGAAAATATTTTGTTGAAGAAGCATATCATCGCACTCAAGGGCATTATCCGCAAGTTAGAAGACCTCCTACGCTCGATGTGCGACTATCCAGCATCAACAACTCTCCCGTCTTCACCAACAAAGAAGAATTGAGCATCGGGTATGGGCACTCCCCTTGGCAACTGCCAAGCTTGGGGGAGTGCCCCGGTATCGTATCACCATCACTTTTATCTTTACCATTTTTCTTAGTTCGATCATTTTGATAATATCTTGATCTAGTAGAATAAAAGCTTTTAGTATGATCTAGTTGTGATTTTTGCTTTATGATCTTTCTATGTAATCGAGTCCGTGAGTTATATATAATAAAGATTAGTGTTGAGTCAAGGGCTTGATTATTTTGCCATGATCCTAAGTGAATAAAAGAAAACAGAAAGAATAAAAAGGAAACAAAGAGATCATGTGGATCTTATGGATAGTAATGAGCTCACATAGAAAGAGTATGATGAATAAAAGTTGTTGAGAGTTGACAAACATAGTTTTTGTCATCATTGCAATTAATAAGAAGTAATAAAGAAAGAGAGGTCTTCACATATAAATATACTATCTTGGACATCTTTCATGATTGTGAGCACTCATTAAAATATGACATGCTAAAGAGTTGACGTTGGACAAGGAAGACAACGTAATGGGTTATGTTTTCTTACATCTGAGATAAATTATATTGTCATGGATCATCCAACATGGTTGAGCTTGCCTTTCCCCCTCATGCTAGCCAAATTCATTGCACCAAGTAGAGATACTACTTGTGCTTCCAAATACTCTTAAACTAGTTTTGCCATAAGAGTCCATCGTACCTACCTATGGATTGAGTAAGATCCTTCAAGTAAGTTTTCATCGGTGCAAGCAATAAAAATTACTCTCTAAATATGTATGACTTATTAGTATGGGAGAAATAAGCTTTATACGATCATGTGATATGGAACAGATAAAAGCGACATACTGCATAATAAAGGTCCATATCACAAGTGGCAATATAAAGTAACGTTCTTTCGCATTAAGATTTTGTGCATCCAACCATAAAAGCGCATGACAACCTCTGCTTCCCTCTGGGAAGGGCCTATCTTTTACTTTTATCTCCTACATTGCATAAGAGTCATGGTAATCTTCACCCTTCCTTTTTTACATTTTATCCTTTGGCAAGCACAGTATGTTGGAAAGATCCTGGTATATATGGCTAATTGGATGTGAGTTTTCATGAACTATTATTGTTAACATTACCCTTGAGGTAAAACGTTGGGAGGCAAAACTGTAAGCCCCTATCTTTCTCTGTGTCTGATTAAAACTCCATACCCATAAGTATTGCATGAGTGTCAGCAAGTGTGAAAGACTATATGATAGTTGAGTATGTGGACTTGTTGAAAAGCTCTTATATTGACTCTTTCCTATTTTATGATAAATTGCAATTGCTTCAATGACTGAGATTATAGATTGTTGGTTTTCAATGAAGTTTACGATTCATACTTGAAATTGTGATTGAATTATTACTCTAGCATAAGAGATCATATGACAAGAATTATGTAAGTTGTTGTTCTAAGAATGATCATGATGCCATCATGTCCGTATTTTATTTTATCGACACCTCTATCTCTAAACATGTGGACATATTTTTTGATTTCGGCTTTTTGCTTGAGGACAAGCGAGGTCTAATCTTGGGGGAGTTGATACGTCCATTTTGCATCATGCTTTTATATCGATATTTATTGCATTATGGGCTGTTATTACACATTATGTCACAATACTTCTGCCTATTCTCTCTTATTTTACAAGGTTTACATAAAGAGGGAGAATGCCGTCAGCTGGGATTCTGGGCTAGAAAAGGAGCAAATATTAGAGACGTATTCTGCACAGGTCCAAAAGTCCTGAAACTGCACGAAAGACGTTTTCAGAATATATAAAAAATACTCAACAGAAGAAGTTCACCAGGGGGCCACACCCTGCCCATGAGGGTGGGGGCGCCCTACCCCCCTGGGCGTGCCCCCCTACCTCGTGGGCCCCCTGGTGGCCCTCCGGTGGCCATCTTCTACTATATGAAGTCTTTCGATGGAAAAAAAAATAGGAAGCCATCTTCTCGGACGAAACTCTGCCGCCACGAGGCGGAACCTTGGCAGAACCAATCTAGGGCTCCGGGAGGGGGAAATCATCACCAACGCTCCTCTCATCGAGAGAGGGAAATCTCCATCAACATATTCATCAGCACCATCTCCTCTCAAAACCCTAGTTCATCTCTTGTAGCCAATTCTTGTCTCCAAGTCCGGGATTGGTGCTAGTAGGTTGCTAGTAGTGTTAATTACTCCTTGTAGTTGATGCTAGTTGGTTTAATTGGTGGAAGATCATATGTCCAGATCCTATATGCATATTAATACCCCTCTGATTATGAACATATTTATGCTTTGTGAGTAGTTACGTTTGTTCCTGGGGACATGGGAGAAGTCTTGCTATTAGTAGTCATGTGAATTTGGTATTCGTTCGATATTTTGATGAGATGTATGTTGTCTCTCCTCTAGTGGTGTTATGTGAACGTCGACTACATGACATTTCACCATTGTTTGGGCCTAGAGGAAGGCATTGGGAAGTAATAAGTAGATGATGGGTTGCTAGAGTGACATAAGCTTAAACCCTAGTTTATGCGTTGCTTCGTAAGGGGCTGATTTGGATTCATATGTTTCATGCTATGGTTAGGTTTACCTTAATACTTTTGTTGTAGTCGCGGATGCTTGCAATATAGGTCAATCATAAGTGGGATGCTTGTCCAAGTAAGGGCAGCACCTAAGCACTGGTCCACCCACATACCAAATTATCAAAGTACCGAACGCGAATCATATGAGCGTGATGAAAACTAGCTTGATGATATTCCCATGTGTCCTCGGGAGCGCTTTTCTCTATATAAGAGTTTGTCCAGGCTTGTCCTTTGTTACAAAAAGGATTGGGCCACCTTGCTGCACTTTATTTACTTTTGTTACTTGTTGCTCGTTACAAATTATCCTATCACAAAACTATCTGTTACCACTTATTTCAGTACTTGCAGAGAATACCTTGCTGGAAACCGCTTATAATTTCCTTCTGCTCCTCGTTGGGTTCGACACTCTTACTTATCTAAAGGACTACGATAGCTCCCTTATACTTGTGGGTCATCACTCGCCGCCCTGCGCCGTCTCCTCCTCGTCGGAGCTGCGCGCCGCCCTTGCCGGAGCTCCGCCTCCGCCGGATCCGGGAGAGGTGGACGAGATCCACCAAGCTCGGGAACCAAACGTCATGCCCACATCCTGGATCTCCTCGTCCCGCTTGCCCTCGTCCCGCGTTGACTTTCTGCGAGGTCTATTTTTCTCTAAGTCCCAGATCTGATAAGTTTTATGCCTCTGTTCATCATGACGTGCTCTTCATTTTGTTCCATTGTGCCATGCTTATTTGAGTCCATCTTGATGCCCAAATTGTTGATGCAAGAGTGCTATAAAATGTTAGGTGTTGTTTCTTATCAGATTATGAGCATTTGTCATTTTTTCCATGATTATTGTGTGCTGCATATGGGCATGAGCTCTACATGTGTTTTGGGCTATGCCATGCCATCTTTACAGGGGTGTATGCCATGTATTTTTGTGTTCAATGTGGTGACTAGCACAAGCATGCAAAGTAGCTCTCGTAATATTGCTGATTTCAGAGACTTGGAATTTCACTAAGTCTTTGCTCTGCTGTTATTTTGATGCCATGTATTCAGGTTGCTACAGAGAGATCCATGCTTCTTTTGAGTATGTTCAATAAGGATGATTTGGACATATTGTTATGCTCTATCGATCCATGCCCCTGTTTGCAATTATGGAGTACTCTAGCATGACTCAATCTTTCTCTATGTTTGCTATAAAATGTTTCTGGCAAATTGTTTACATGTTAATCAATTTTGCCAAGGTTGTTGTAGTTGATCCATGCATGCTATGAGATTGTTCTTGCCATGGTTAGCTCCATGAACATGTCTTCTTACTATTGCTATGATTAGCTTGTCATGCAACGCCTTGTGTTGAGTGCATCGAGCTCACTAACATGCCATCATAATTCTGTTTATGTCATGCTCAGTTTTCTGCTAAGTCTAAATCTGTTAACGAAACTTGCTATGTTTACATGGGTGCCATCGTATCTTCTGGTCTTTTTTGGCTTATGGTCAGTAAGGGACTTTTGTTATATGCTTTGAGTAGATCCATGCCATGCCTTGTATTGTTATGATATGTTCCTATAGCATGTTGTTATCTTTCTCTAAACATTGCTTCCTGATGTTAATTCCTGACATGTTATTTTCACTAAGTCTGTGATGCTGATATCTTTTGCATTTTTGCCATCCTTTTTTGAACCTTCTCTTGTGGGATTTAGCCATAGCTCAGTGTTCATCTTTTGTCAAGAATCTTGAGTAGATCACTGCCATGTGCTTTGTTGCTATGTTGGAGTGCAGTAGCTTAGTTTCTTGTTGCATTGTAGATGGCATCGTGTTGTTAATCGCAGAATTGTGCCATTCTTGTTTTGCTTGCCATTTGCAAACCGTGCATCCGATTCCGGTGATCTTTATATCGATTTCGACCGAAATCAACTCATCTTTCCAGCGGCACACTTGGTTTGCCAAGTTGAGGCCTAGTTCAATCTTTTCCTTCCGAAGCACGCATATGCATTGCATATCACATCCCGCATATCATGGCATGTTTTGCATCATGTTGCTTGCACATTGCACCATGGTTGATTGTTGTTCCTTTGCTTGTGTTCTTGCCTTGGGTAGAGTCGGGAGACGAGTTCATGATCGAGGAACCCGTTGAGTACGCTTACGAGGATCTAGTTTTCGTCAACTCAGAGAACTTTGCAGGCAAGATGACCATACCCTCGAAATCACTTCTATCTTTGCTTGCTAGTTGCTCGCTCTTTTGTTATGTTGTGATACCTACCACTTGCTATATCATGCCTCCCATATTGCCATGTCAGCCTCTAACCCACCTTGTCCTAGCAAACTGTTGTTTGGCTATGTTACCGCTTTGCTCAGCCCCTCTTATAGCGTTGCTAGTTGCAGGTGAAGATGGAGTTTATTCCTTGTTGGAACATGATTATTATTGGGATATCATTATTATTATATCTTGTTTACCTTAATGCACCTATATACTTGGTAAAGGGTGGAAGGCTCGGCCTTATGCCTGGTGTTTTGTTCTACTCTTGCCGCCCTAGTTTCCGTCATACCGGTGTTATGTTCCTTGATTTTGCGTTCCTTACGCGGTTGGGTTATAATGGGAACCCCTTGACAGTTTGCTTTGAATAAAACTCCTCCAGCAAGGCCCAACCTTGGTTTTACCATTTTCCACCTAAGCCTTTTTCCCTTGGGTTCTGCAGACTTAAGGGTCATCTTTATTTAAACCCCCGGGCCAGTGCTCCTTTGAGTGTTGGTCCAAACTAGAGCACCGTGCAGGGCCGTCCCTTGGCAACTTGGGTTACGTTGGCTCCTGTACGCTTAGCTTATCCGGTGTGCCCTGAGAACGAGATATGTGCAGCTCCTATCGGGATTTTTTGGCACAGCGGGTGGTCTTGCTGGTCTTGTTTTACCATTGTCGAGATGTCTTGTAACCGGGATTCCGAGTCTGATCGGGTCTTCCTGGGAGAAGGAATATCCTTCATTGACCGTGAGAGCTTGTGATGGGCTAAGTTGGGACACCCCTGCAGGGTTTTGAACTTTCGAAAGTCGTGCCCGCGGTTATGGGCAGATGGGAATTTGTTAATATCCGGTTGTAGAAAACCTGACACTTAACTTAATTTAAAATGCATCATCCGCGTGTGTAGCCGTGATGGTCTCTTTCCGGCGGAGTCCAGGAAGTGAACACGATTCTTGTGTTATGCTAGAACATAAGTAGTTTCAGAATCACTTCTTGATCACTTCTAGTTCACGACCGTGCTTTGCTTCTCTTCCCGCTCTCATTTGCGTAAGTTAGCCACCATATATGCTAGTGCTTGTTGCAGCTCCACCTCACTACCTTTTCCTACCCATAAGCTTAAATAGTCTTGACCGCAAGGGTGTGAGATTGCTGAGTCCCCGTGACTCATAGATTACTTCCAACAACCAGTTGCAGGTGCCGATGATACCAGTGCAGGTGACGCAACCCAGCTCAAGTGGGAGCTCGATGAAGATCGTGTTCGTTGTGTTGTTTCGTTTTCCTTTCGATCAGTAGTGGAGCCCAGTTGGGGCGATCGAGGATCTATGCAATTGGGGTTGTCTTTCTTTATTTGGTTCCGTAGTCAGACCTTGATTATATCCTGGATGATGTAATGCTATGTTTAACTTGTATTTGTGTGAAGTGGCGATTATAAGCCAACTCTTTATCCCTTTCTTATTCAGTACATGGGATGTGTAAAGATTACCCCTCTTGCGACATGCCTACTATGCGGTTATGCCTCTAAGTCGTGCTCCGACACGTGGGAGATATAGCCGCATCGTGGGTGTTACATTATCACACCCGATCATCATGTGGTGTCTCGGCACGAGAACTTTCGCAACGGTGCATACTCAGGGAGAACACTTATACCTTGAAATTTAGTGAGAGATCATCTTACAATGCTACCACCGATCTAAGCAAAATAAGATGCATAAAAGATAAACATCACATGCAATCAATATAAGTGATATGATGTGTCCATCATCATCTTATGCCTGTGATCTCCATCTCCAAAGCACTGTCATGATCACCATCGTCACCGGCTTGACACCCTTGATCTCCATCAAAGCATCATTGTCGTCACGCCAACTATTTCCTCCACGGTTATCGCTACCGCTTAGTGATAAAGTAAAGCAACTACATGGTGATTGCATTTCATACAATAAAGCGACAACCATATGGCTCCTGCCAGTTGCCGATAACTGTGTTACAAAACATGATCATCTCATACAATAAAATTTAGCATCATGTCTTAACCATATCACATCACAACAAGCCCTGCAAAAACAAGTTAGACGTCCTCTACTTTGTTGTTGCAAGTTTTACGTGGCTGCTACGGGCTGAGAAAGAACCGTTTTTACCTACGCATCAAAAACCACAATGCGGTATAGTGATTGCTTTTTGATCTTCAGAAAGAACCATGTTCATTGAATATGATTCAACTAAAGCTGGAGAAATAGACACCCACTTAGCCACCTGTGTGCGAAGCACGTCGGTAGAACCAGTCTCACGTAAGCGTACGCGTAATGTCGGTCTGGGCCACTTCATCCAACAATGCCGCTGAATCAAGAATCAACTAGTGACGGCAAGCAATATGTATATACCCACGCCCACAACTCCTTTGTGTTCTACTCGTGCATATAACATCTACGCATAAACCTGGCTCGGATGCCACTATTGGGGAACGCAGTAATTTCAAAAAAAATCCTACGCACACGCAAGATCATGGTGATGCATAGCAACGAGAGGGGAGAGTGTCATCCACGAACCCTCGTAGACCGTAAGTGGAAGCGTTATGAGAACGCGGTTGATTAGTCATACGTCTTCACGATCCGACCGATCCAAGTACCGAACGTACGGCACCTCCGAGTTCAGCACATGTTCAGCTCGGTGATGTCCCATGAACTCTGATCCAGCAGAGCTTCGAGGGAGATTTCCGTCAGCACGACGACGTGATGACGGTGATGATGATGCTACCGACGCAGGGTTTCGCCTAAGCACCTCTATGATATAATCGAGGTGGATTATGGTGGAGGGGGGCACCGCACACAGCTAAAAGATCAACTGATCAATTTGTGTCTTGGGGTGCCCCCCTGCCCCCATATATAAAGGAGCAAGGGGGGAGGCCGGACGGCCCTAGCAGGGTGCACCAGGAGGAGGAGTCCACCTCCTAGTGGGAGTAGGACTCCCCTTTCCCAGTCCCACTAGGAGAGGGAAGGAAGGAGTGGGAGAGGGGAAAGGCAAGGGGGGCGCCGCCCCCTTCCTTGTCCTATTCTTACTCAAGGGGAGGGGCACGCGGCCCTGCCCTAGCCGGCCCCTCTCTCTCTCCACTAGGGCCCAACAAGGCCCATTAACCCCCGGGGGGTTCCGGTAACCCCCCCGGCACTCCGGTAAAATCCCGATTTCACCCGGAACTATTCCAATGTCCAAATATAGGATTCCAATATATCAATCCTTATGTCTCGACCATTTCGAGACTCCTCGTCATGTCCGTGATCATATCCGGGACTCCAAACTACCTTCGGTACATCAAAACACATAAACTCATATTACCGATCGTCACCGAACTTTAAGCGTGCGGACCCTACGGGTTCAATAACTATGTAGACATGACCGAGACTCATCTCCGGTCAATAACCAATAGCGGAACCTGGATGCTCATATTGGTTCCTACATATTCTACAAAGATCTTTATTAGTCAAACCGCATAACAACATACGTTGTTCCCTTTGTCATCGGTATGTTACTTGCCTGAGATTCGATCATCGGTATCCTCATACCTAGTTCAATATCGTTACCGGCAAGTCTCTTTACTTGTTCCGTAATGCATCATCCCGCAACTAACTCATTAGTCACAATGCTTGCAAGGCTTATAGTGATGTGCATTATCGAGAGGGCCTAGAGATACCTCTCCGACAATCGAAGTGACAAATCCTAATCTCGATCTATACCAACGCAACAAGTACCATCGGGTACACCTGTAGAGCACCTTTATAATCACCCAGTTATGTTGTGACGTTTGGTAGCACACAAAGTGTTCCTCTGGTACTCGGGAGTTGCATAATCTCATAGTCATAGGAACAAGTATAAGTCATGAAGAAAGCAATAGCAACAAACTAAACGATCATCGTGCTAAGCTAACGGATGGGTCAAGTCAATCACATCATTCTCTAATGATGTGATCCCGTTAATCAAATGACAACTCATGTCCATGGTTAGGAAACATAACCATCATTGATTCAACGAGCTAGTCAAGTAGAGGCAAACTAGTGACACTCTATTTGTCTATGTATTCACACATGTACTAAGTTTCCATTTAATACAATTCTAGCATGAATAATAAACATTTATCATGATATAAGGAAATATAAATAACAACTTTATTATTGCCTCTAGGGCATATTTCGTTCACTTGTTGGGGTTGCTCTCTTCACACTCTCTCGCACAGAACGACGGTGCCCACACCGCTGGTCACATATCCGTCCGGATCCAGCCGCCGGGGGAAGGGGAGGATGTTGTGCGTGGACGTGGTCGGCAGCGGCGAGGGAGAAAACCCACTGTCGGTGCGTCCCGATCAGGGGTCCCCACCGTTCTCTCTCATAAAGCTCAGGCGCGGTAGCCTTCGCCCCTTGCTCACTGTTGCGGTATGGGCTGATGCCGCCTCCCACCGCCGTCCTAACTACACCCCGACGTCCCTTACGTACAATTTCCTTTTGGAGCCGGCTTGCTCCACTACCCCAGCTCCCCACGTCGCTCCATGTGGATACTTGTCTACTTCTACCGGCTTCTATTTGTGATGAGTTTATGTCTCATGAACTAGTGCCACTACTATTATATTCTAATCACACTTCTTCAATATCTTTGCACGAGAATTGAGGACTGCGGGCTGAGACAATACTTTGCATGCGCGTAACTACCCAGCATTTCCTCCATAGCAAATTCGGGGGCAAAATAGTCTAGTAATTTTTACCTCTTCGAGTTAGAGACATACATATACGATCTCGATGTAGATCATCATGTACTTTGTACCCCATATCAATACAATCAGAGCAGGACATGGGGTTTTACCTCTTCGAGGGGGCGCGAACCTAGGTAAACATCGTGTACCTCTTTTGTCCTATTACCATCAAGCTACGTCCACATCTTGGGACCCCTACCCAAGGTCCTTCGTTGGCACCAAGGCACAGAGCTTTTTCTTGCCAGCTCACCCATGCCACTACGAGGTCATCAAGACAAGCTCAACGAGGATTGACCCCCCCCCCCCCCCCCGAGATCCGGATCAGAGCGTACCACTTCGAAGACAAAGAAGACATCTGACCCACCTACCTCTACCCGTCCCATCGCCCACACGGCTAAGACAGACAATCACCACCGTTGTAGTGTTCCCCACTAGAGAGCCAAAACATGCAAACCGCCACCCCGGCATCCATGTCCAAGCCATAACCACCTGCCCACATCACGGTGCACCCACTCCTAGCCCAACATCAACCACGAAGTCTGGATTGACACCTCCATGGTAGGAGGCGTGGACACCTATGCCTCCAGCCAGTCCTGGTGGACCGAGGGAGACACAACTCTGTGACTACCAATGGTCGCCGTTGAGCACGCTCACACGACACCATGTCCATGGTCTTCGACGCCAATCTGCCTGACGGACTCACGATGTCCTGCCCACCACCATCAACCACTGTACCCACGAGAAGAGGGACCTCATCGCCCGCGGGCACCACCCAGACTAGGCCCACCATCATCTATCTGGAGCGGAGATCTGACCCATCCCGGACCCAAAACTGATCCGCCCGAGCACGAGCTCCAAGTCCTGGCCATCTTCGCTACATGAGCACCCCGGCCCGGACCTGGAAGAAGAGAGGCACCACCAGCACCCGCACCCTGCTGCCAACCGCTGTCGCCCAAGCCGTAGCGACTGACCCGCCGATCGATGTAGCCACCCAGATTCATTGACGACCTCGAGCAGCTCCCTTGCATCGCGCCTGCAGCACCTGGCCAGATCCCTCGATAGACCAGGGCCACCACTATGCGCCTGCAGCATACCCCTTCTGCCAACAACCATGATCGCCTGGAGGCAGGGCCATGACCATCGCCCCATGCTTACCCGACCTGCGCCGCTCAACAAACCAATGCTTGCCCGCCGAGCACGCAACACCGCACCTCCGGAATCCGCGCAGCCGCCGCACCCTTGACACAGTGTCGCCCCGCGCTGCGCACACTATCAGGAGGGGAGAAATGCCCCCTCCCCCGCCGCCGCCTACACTGACTGGGCTTTGCCCGACGACGTCGAAGGGGACGGAAGATGAGAAAGGAGAGGGAGGCGACAAAAGCTAGGGTTCACACCATGCGCACACTATCGGGCGAGACGAGTTTCCGATCAACTCGGATTCGCGTCCTAGCTATTCTAGCCGGGCACAAATCTTTTTTTACACTGGCCGGGCACAAATCTTTTTTTACACTTAAGTTGGCGCTAACGAAATGAGAAGTGCATTGTGAATGTTTTCGTTCCCTGTAGCATCTTTGAACGTGGCGTTTTTTTTTTTTGGCAGTAGTAGCGTTTTTCTAACCCCCATTTTTTCAGTAGTAAAAAAAGAAGAAGTGAAAAGACACGCCATCACCTGGACCGTTGCAACTCCCATCCCGAGTACCCTAGTTGGAAATTTGCCTGTCCGTCCCCAATTCGAGACGGAAATCTCCCGTTCCGCTCCCGATTTGAGACGGACGCGCTGCCGCCGACCTCCTCCTGCCCACCCCCGCTCCCGCTCCCGCTCCGGATCCAGCCCCAAGCCCCCAGCCCACCAGCTCCACTTTCCTTCTATATCCGCCGCCACGCCACGCACGCCACCTCGACGAAGCCGTGTCCGGCAAGGACAAGCCTCCGGCTGCCGCAACCGCCTCTGCCCTGGCTATAAAGGCACGCCCTTTGGCCGGTCCGCTCCTCCTATCTTCGCCCAGGCCATGCCTCTCGCCTCGATTCGTCCTCGACTCCTGCCTCTCCTCCTCCCGCGTCTGGTTTCATCTTGCTCCTCCTCGCTCGACTCGTCCGTTTAGACTAGAAAGAATTGCTCGTCCTCGATTCGTCTGTTTTGAAGCGCGTCTAATTTGATTGATTTTGATCGTCCTCGGTTCATCCGTTTAGATAGAAATCACGTCTGGTTTCATTTTGCTCGTCCTCGCCGTCGCCCGTTTAGCATCGCTTCCGAGTTGATTTTACTCGTCCTCGCCGTCGCCAGTTTAGAGTCGCGTGTGCTCATCCTCGCCGCCGCCCGTTTAGAATCGCTTCCGAATTGATTTTGCTCGTCCTCGCCGTCGTCAGTTTAGAGTTGCGTGTGATTTGATTCTGCTCGTCCTCCCCGTCGTCCGTTCAGATCAGAATCGCGTCTGTTTTGATTTTCTTGTCCTCGACGTCGGCAATTTAGATAGAATCCGCGTCTTGATTTGATTCTGCTCGATCTCGTCCTAGTCCGTTTGGAATCGCGTCTGATTTGATTCTGCTCGATCCCCTGTGTTGCTGCTGGGTTCTTTACACTGATGCTCTCGCGTGTTCTTCGTGTCGTCTCATCGGGGGTATCCGTGGAGGAAGCGAGCGGTCGGTCGGTCGGTTTGGGTCGTTTGGTTTGCGAACTAACAAGTCTGTTTGTGAAACTTCTGCGTGCGCTTCTGTTATCTGAGAGACGCTCACGTTCCTGTGTTTCGTGTTCGCGTCGGGCCCTTGTTCGCGTCTGCTTTTGAAATTGGAATTGCTGTTTATCGTGCTTGTTCAGATCGGTTCCTCTGTTCCGTTACCTGCGCTGTTCGTCAGTTACTTTCATATCTCAAACGCATGCACCCTTTGATACTGCTTGATGGATGTTCAGATCTCAAATGCTGTGTTGTTCATATCGGTTATTTTGATTGAAATTGGGTTGTTGGCCCTCTGTCGATTCTTATTCTACTTGATGGATGTTCAGGGTGTTACTATGTTGTTTTCAATTGCTTACTTCTTGTCATGCTTTGCTCATGTTCCCATATATGGTGATGTGTATTCAGGGGTGCAAACCATTTAGGCAGAAAGTTTTACAAGAGTGCAAACCATGTGGCCTTCCTTTCTTCCTCATGTTGCTATTTCCATTTAACTGCTCATCATACGAGTACTAGATGAGGTGCTGCTAGTTAGTCCCCCTTAGACTTTGTTCTAGATAAAAGAGCATAACTCCAGAATTTTGTCATTACACACCTGGGCATATAATTCTGCTGTGAGCATAACTCCAGAATTTATTTATCTGTGAAAGCTTGTTCATCACATGTTTTTTGTGAATGCTGCTAACTTTATAGCTTTCTGAAATTACTTCGGTCTTGCATGTATGCTTTCTGTTTGTGCCCCTATCTAAGTCTGTTTCTTGTGTGCAAGCGCTCCATTCTGTGTGTGTCACTGTGTGTGGCTTGATGGTGAATATGTGTGGCTTGACTCTGTGTGTGTGTGTGTGTGTGTGTGGCTTGATTGTGTGTGTGGCTTGATGGTGAATATGTGTGGCTTGACTCTGTGTGTGTGTGTGTGGCTTGACTGTGTGTGGCTTGATGGTGAATTTGTGTGTGGCTTGACTGTGTGTGTGACTCTGTGAATATTACATTTGCTTGATGGTGTGGCTTGTATGCTTTGTTGAATGATTGGTTTGTATAACTTGTGTTTTATATTGTTGTGGCACGATTGATTGCTGTTTGTTGAATGCGAACTCGTATCTTGACGAATAATCATGTATGCTAACTTGGTATTGGTAGTTCCTGATCACCTATTACTTGTTTAGTGTAGACTGGCTATTCTTTTTTCTGAACTTTTTTGTGATTATGTCTTCACATTGCACTGCTCGATCCATATCGACATCCCACGCTGTCTGATGAGGATAAAGATGTAAGGAACTCCTCCCAAGAATCTCTCTTGCTCTTTGTATTAACTTGACGACTAGGCTTTACATATTAAAAATATATATTTTTTCGTGAAACTGGAGCTCCTTGCTGTAACCCATTATATGACTTTATGAGCATGCACCACTTTCAGGTTATGAGAAAAATAGGGTGCCCCAACCAAGATTGACTTCCTCTCTCTTTCTTATACAAGACATGCAGAAGATGTGTGGCAAGTAAGTAACTCATTATGTCAGATATTTAGAGTGTACTACTTCACAGTGCCATCTTTCCCAACAGATTGAATTTTTTTATATTGATATTGGGTTGACTAGTATCACATGTTTGTTTTCATTTCATACTTTGGAAAAATGTTCCTAATGTTGATAGAATATTTTTCCTACAATAGGCATGGGAGTTCCTCTCAAAGTTAGGTGATCTTAGCCAAACTCTGATTTTGCCAAAATTGAGAATGTGGAGGTAATTTCAAGATATTCCTTCAACATTCCTGAGCAACTTGAATTTGTTTACCACCTATTGACTCCTTATTCCTTGCAGGGCTTGAACCATTTTGATGAGATCCTGGAAGAAGCAGATGGCATAATTCTGTCAAGAGGAAACTTTGGAATTGATCTTCCACCTGAAAAGGTTGGTTATCTCAACCTTCGCAATGCATTATCTCTTAACATGTCGTCCTAGTAGTGAAAAAATTAGAGAGAATCACCCCAATGCATTGTTTCTTAAGGGTTGTATCTAAATGATGTTGCATTGTGGAGAAAATTAAAGAGTAGGAAAACAAGGAGTGCAAGAAAACGAGCTAAGAGCCGTATCTATATAAACATACAGCTCCACTCTCGTTCTTTCTTAATTATTACAGTGCCACATCAGCATTTTGACTATGCCATCTTTCTAAGAGAAGCATTGTGAGTGCCCTTGGCAGTTGAAGGCATTTTGCTTGATTAACATGTATTTTCCCCATTTCCATGAAGCTTAGTGATGATTCATATTGAGCACTACTTTGTTCGTTCTTTAGGTGTTCTTATTTCAGAAGTCTGCTCTGCACAAGTGCAACATGGCTGAAAAGCCTGCTGTTGTTACTCATGTTGTGGACAGTATGACGGACAACCTAAGGCCTGCTCGCGCGGAGGCAACTGATGTGGCAAACACGGTGCTAGACGGTTAGTTTTTGCCTCTTGCAGATATCTTATACTTTGGTTATCCTGTAAGTTTTTGCCTCTCGCAGAATCCAATGAAAGTTCTGATTCCGAAAGCTCCGACTCCGAGGTATTCATTTACCTACCAATTTCGAAGTGGAAGCTTCATCATTTAATAGCATTTTTAATTATCTTTTTGCCTGATTTCACCATGTTTCACTTCGTTTTCAGAAGCCAGCTACCAAAGTGAAGAATTCTGCGGGTTGCTACTGCACAAAAGAAAAACCTGGAATTGGACGGCTCTGACAGCGATTCTGATGATTCATCAGATGAGGTAAGAATCATATTTCTAGCAATGCATGTCTATGTGAGATCATTACAAAAGCATGAAACATATCTCTTGCACTTACCATTCCCCTGACCTTGTTGTTTAATTCTGTGGAGTTTGCAGGATATGGCCACTAAAGAACCAGTAGCCAAGAAAGTGGTAGAATCAGTGAAAGTTCTTATTCTGACTCTGAGGAGGTATCAGTCTAATAGTTATATGAAAACTAAGGCTTCATTGTGATACTAACATTTTCAATATATTTCCAGGATACCACTGCTAAACCAGTTAAGAAGAATAAAGAATCTAGTGATAGCTCAGATTCTGACTCAGATTCAGATTCTGAAGAAGTAAGTTCTCTGTTGTACTTGTTTACTCTTGGTAACTTCTCTTGTGTGATATTTGTATTTCTTAAACATTGTTTTGTTTCTAGCAAATCTTTTGTCTATGCCATATTTCTAATGCGGTTCCTTTCTCTGTCCAGGATACCACTGCTAAAACAGTTTCTGTATAGAAAGAAGAATCTAGTGGTAGCTCAGATAATGACTCGGATTCCGATTCTGATGAAGTAAGAGTTCTGTTACTTGCTTACTCCTGGTCACTTTTTTGTTGTGCAATGTTTAAAATTCCTTCCAATGTTTTGCAGCCAGCAAAATCTACTATTCCTGCTAAGAGGCTTCTAACAACAGAGAAAAAGAGTGAACACGTACGCATTATTTTCAAAATTTTATTTTCTTGAAAGCATTGTCTTCTGTGATATTTGTTGTACATTAATTGATCTTGTTGTAATTCAATATTTGCAGTCCAAGGATGATTCTGATGATAGTTCTCATGAGAGTGATGAAGAGCCTGCACTAAAGAAGCCTAAGGAATTTTTGGTGTTTGCTTTTTCATCTGAAGATTTTGGTCTCTAAGGTTGCTAAGAAAGAAAGCAGTGGTGATGATGACAATTCTGAAGAGACCTCCAGCAGTGATGATGAAAATGATCAATCGGTGTCAATGTGAAAGTCCAAGCAGAACGAAGTATGGTTTGAGTATTTATGCTGTTGTAATTTTTCCACTTATGTTTGATGGTAATCAGCCTCTAACTAGCTTCCTAATTTCAGGAACGAAGATCTGAATCACCCTCACCCCTCTAGAGAAATCAGTTTACTCATTCAAGTTCTGGAAATTCCTTATAGCTTTCTGAGTTTACTTCGGTCTTGCATGTGTTAGCTTTTTATTTGTGCCCCTTTCTTTGTATGTTTCTTGTGTGCAAGCGTTCCATTCTGTGTGTGTGACTGTGTGGCTTGACTCTGTGTGTCTGGCTTGACTCTGTGTGTGTGTGTGGCTTGACTGTATCTGTGTGACTGTGTGGCTTGATTGTTTGTGTGCTTGACTATCTCTGTGTGTGTTTGTGTGACTGTGTGAATATTGCATTTGCTTGATGGTGTGGTTTGTATGCTTTGTTGAATGATTGGTTGTGTATAACTAGTGTTTTATATTGTTAGGGCCTAACACTGCCTTTGCCGGTCCCAAGCCCGGATGTGAAAATGTGGAGGGAGCTGCAGTTACCTCCTTTGTATTGTTTGCATTATGAGTATCGATAGAAATTACACAGTCAAGGTTACTGTCCTAATCAAATAGTGAATCACATAATTTTTTTGCATGTGATTCCTTTCTGAAGTTGTATGAGGTCAGTTTTTTCTTATACGATACCAAAGGGAAGCGACTGTGTGTGGCTTGACTCTGTGTGTGTGTGTGTGTGTGTGTGACTGTGTGTGGCTTGATTGTTTGTGTGCTTGACCCTGTGTGTGTTTGTGTGACTCTGTGTGAATATTGCATTTGCTTCATGGTGTGGTTTGTATGCTTTGTTGAATGATTGGTTGTGTATAACTTCT
Organism: Triticum monococcum; assembly: GCA_034509565.1. NCBI lineage: Eukaryota > Viridiplantae > Streptophyta > Magnoliopsida > Poales > Poaceae > Triticum > Triticum monococcum. Next base: position 84,415,412 of record CM067845.1, on the reverse strand, counting down.
TTTATATTGTTGGGGCCTAACACTGCCTTTGCCGGTCCCAAGCCCGGATGTGAAAATGTGGAGGGAGCTGCAGTTACCTCCTTTGTATTGTTTGCATTACGCGTGTCGATAGAAATTACGCAGTCTAGGTTACTGTTCTAATCGATAGTGAATCTTCACAGAATTTGTTTGCATGAGGTCAGTGTTTTTCTTATACGATACCACAGGGAAGCGAGTAACTAAGAATCTAGGCCTATAAGGGTTTGATTTTTCTCCCTTTCTGATTTTTTTATGGTGCCTTGTCAGCATGACGTGTATGGTGCTTTGGTTTTACTTCTGTGCGTGATCTTTTTAGGTGGAGAGGTCTGCACGTACGACACGTTTTGGATTTGTTTTGGAGTCCACCGCTTTGACCGTCTTCTGACGCTTTGACTGTTTCCATCGTAGGTGACGTGTGCTTTCTGATTTTGACTGTTTCTCCTTGTTTGCCATGTTTGCATATCAGTTTGTTTGGGCCGATTTTTCTGGGCCCTTCTTGTGGTACGGGTGTGTTCCTTTCTTTTTTCTTCTGCTGCCTATAAAGTCCTTATGGTGTTAGATCTTCTGGTTGATCTGTTCCAAGTCACTCTGAATATATTCCTGATGCTACTTCTGGCGGTGGATCTTCTGGTCGATCTGTTCTAAGCGCCGCTCAATATGTTCCTGGTATGTCTTTTGACCGCCCTGATTCAGTTTTAACCAATAATTCAGTTTTAACCATTCGACTTGTATACAGAAGTACTTCTTTGTTACTGTAGTTATGATTGTTAACTTGTAACCATCAGCAAAATATTACGCAAGAAATATAAATTCGACGTTTAAACTTCAACAGCCAATCTTTGTCCTACTTTTGATACCTTAAGCTCACAGCATCTCTGGAATCGCCAAAATTTCCTCATGTGGACATTTTTTTGTCTATATGTTGAGCAACCACATTGTCTGTTGTGCCCCATGATAAGCTACTTTGTTGGACCCTACTAGAGAAATAAGTGCCCATTGTACTTGTATGCATGAGTGCATTTTCCTGGCATGGGTTCTTGATGTGCACCCTTCTCCAAATTGCCTTGGTTATATGCAAATCGATGAGATGGGTAATGCACTTAGTTAGCTACAGTTTTCTTCTTACTTCTACTGTCAATCAGTGTCATATTCTGTTAGAAGGAGGCTCAAAAGGTTTCCGTCACGAGACCCGCTGCAGATCAATTGGTACGTGCTTCTTGAACTTCTATTTGCTGTTGGGTAGATGCATAAATGCTTTTCTTAATTCTGTCTTTCGGTGAAACATGAATTGAAATGTTTCAGATTTGAGCTGCATAGTGAGCTTGTGTTTTTAGGTCAACCTAAGAGTTTATTTTATTGTTTGGAGCCTAAATGATGTATATTTTAACATTTGGCGAATTATTTATTAGCCATTCAAGTGAATAAGATCTGCCCTTTTGCCTGACTTTGCCAATATTAGTCTGATTTGATTTTGTCTGCATCTGTACAATATGTGATGTTAGGCATGGTTGCCCGGACATTACTTTATCTCCACCATCAGTTTTGGACCTGGGCCAGTTTCATTTCGTCGGTCTCACTTGACTTGAGAAGTACAGTTAGATATTTCCTTTGATTGGCATCTCTAGTGGTATTAATATATCAGTCATGATGGGCCTGCTGACTTTCTTTACTATATACTATATGGCATGATCTGGTTAGGTCTGACTTACATCATATAAATTCATAATGTAGTCACTAGTCGTTTACTATTTTCAGTTTACGTTGCACTTTGACCATAAGATATGGCGATTAATTGGAGCACAGTGACTTAAAAAAAACCACTCGCAGTTTACTCAATGATGTTCCTTTTGAAACCATCGTATGCCATTTGCAACTCTTTAATGATCTGCACCCTGTATAACCTTTGCAATTATTGCTTGATTTATTTTTTCTGTTGTGTGTGCTTTTGCGCTGTGTTCATATTATTGTATGGTTTTCTGTGGTTAGTTTTGGATCCTACTGAAGCGCGCCAGCGTCGGCATGAGATTCGACATGGGAAGCGTCTTATTTATTAACCACGGTCCATTGGCTGGAGTCAAGGAAATTCTCAAGCATAAAACGGCATCAAAGGAGAGGCGGACGACAAAGCTTCAAAATTGACTTAACAGCTGTGCCCCTGTCGTCGCCCTCTCTCTCTGTCTCCTCTGCTCTTTCCTCCCTCTGCCACCCCGTGTCATAGACGCCACACCCTCCCTGCGCCGTCGCCACCCCCTCCCTGCCAAGTCGCCGCCCCCTCCCTGCCTCCCCACCCCCTCCTGAGCCTTCCCGCCGCAGCCGCGGTTCGACCGCCCCCGAGGAGCTTCGCCCGTTGCCACCCCTCCCCGCCCCGTCGCCACCCTGCCTCGCCGCCGCCCCGTCGCCGCCCCCTCCCTAACCCGTCAGCGCCCCCCACAGTGAGTCCCTGCCACCCCCTCTCTATTATTGTTTTTCTTTTTTTGTTTTTCTTTTCTATTTAGTTTAGGTTTTTTAGTTCAAGTTTTTTCAGTTTAATTAGTTTAGGTTATTTAGTTTAATTAGTTTAGGTTATTTAGTTTAAATAGTTTAGGTTTAATTTGTTTAGGCTATTTAGTTTAATTAGTTTAGGTTTTCTAGTTTAGGTTTAGGTTTAATTAGATTAGGTTATATAGTTAGCTAGATTAGATTAGATTATATTAGATTAGTGTTAGGTTTTAGTTAAATAGTCATAATTAAAGGAAGTAAAAAAGATGAAAAAAGAAGAAGAAAAGTAGAATAAGAAGTGGCTCGGGTTAAAGTCCTTCCCTTTCCTCGCCTTCCCCTCGTCTCTGTACTTCACAAGCTTGTGGTGGGAGGAGATGTTGGTGAAGCTCTCTGGATGATCTAGGTCAGACTCCGTGGGCCATATGGGCCATGCCTTAGAGGTCGAACAGACTTGGCACAGGCTTCTTGTGGTGGTGCGCTTGGGAGAGAGGAAAAAATATATTAGTTATGCCATTTTTTAACTAACTAAAGCATATTAAGGTTATTATGTCATTTTATAGAGCTATCTAAGGTTATTATGTCATTTTAGAGCTAAATATGTCATCAATGAACTAGCTGAGATTAGTTTAGGTCGTTATTGAGCTATTGAAGGTAGTTATGCCATTTTTTAACTAACTAAAGCATATTAAGTCATTTTATAGAGCTATCCAAGGTTATTATGTCATTTTAGAGCTAAATATGTCATAAATGAACTATCCAAGGTAGTTATGCCATTTTTTAATTAACTAAGCATATTAATTAAGTCATTTTGGAAGGGATAAATGCTAGCATGAAGAATGAAATTGCATGGATCATGTAGCAAACCACATACCCAGTTATCCGCGTACTCAAACAGATTGGAGCTCCCTTGATGGTGTGGCACACCTTTCATTTGGTCGCGCTTATCCTTGGCCCTTTGGTGTTCGACTTTCCATTTGGGAGAGCACCACGTATCCACCAACGCCTCCCAATAGTCCATCTTATCCACACACCATCTCGGGGGCACCTAAATGAGTCAAGAGTAATTTCAGGGCTACGCCTACGAATCAAATCAAGAAAACTAAGTTCAAGGCCTTAAGAATAGGTAATTACCTGCATGTACTTCTCCTTACTCAAAAACTTGGCACGACACTTCTTGCCCCTCCTAATACCCTTCGAGGCGTAGTACTCTCGAACAGCCTGCACCCGAGCCTCGTGCCTTAAGTTCTGAAGTAGGCGCTTGCACTCGGTTTCGACAACATACACGCGGCCTCCTGCTCTCCCTCTGAAACCCTGTAGAAGGTCTGCAATCAAACAAGACAACACTGATTAGTACAATCACTAGGTAGTGTTGATTTTTAATTCTGTAAAGGAGAAATTACCCAAAACCGACAGAACACAATGTCGGCCACCGTCTCGCACAAGACACCGTCGACCCTCTCCTCCGGCGGGGCCGGGGCAACCGAGTACAGCTCCCAGGTCAGTGCTAGCTGTGGAACCTGACCCTCATCGGGCAACGTGACCCACCCAGGGAAGTGCTGCCGGCAAAGCACACCAAGGACATGGTTGGGCATGCGGACACCACGGGGGTGTACCCAGCCCCTATAGTCTGACAAGGCCAACGCATTAGATATTAATTTGAAGGAACATGAAGGCAAAAGGTTAAAAACAGTAAATGCACTTACTTCAACCCTTTAGGCGCAATCAACCACCTCTGGTTGGGGGTCGTCGGCACGGGCGGGAGCTTTGTACAGCCACGCTTGTAGACCTTCTTGCCTTTCTCAACCAGCTCGTCGTCGCTGTAGCTATCATCTGAAAACGTGTCCTCGCTACCATCCTCCGGGCCACTAGCCTCCGAAGCCTCGTGGGAAGAAGACTGCGGGATCGGAGTCTTCTGGGACGAAGACCCCATGACCGGATTCTTCTGGGACGAAGACCCCATGACCGGAGTCTTCTAGGACGAAGACTCTAGGACCGGACGCATGTGGGGCGAAGGATCGGCGACCCGAGTCTGGTGGGGCGAAGGATCAGCGACCGGAGGCTCATGGAGCGGAGTCTGAGACGGGTCCGCATCAGACGGAGCAGTCATGTGGTCGGGTGAATTAGCTGAGGGTGGCGGCAAGGAAGGCGTAACAGCCTTCCTACCTCTCCCGCTGCCACGTCCACCTCTACCAGCCTTCTTCATCATCCCCCGACCTCTCCCAGCCGAAGAAGAAGTGCCCACCGCAGTTGTCTGCATACTGTCTAGCAGCGCTCTCCGGAGGGGCTGGGCTGGAATAATGGAACCACCCCTCCTAGTAGCACTCACAGGAGGATCGGGGCGCTCTGGACCCTTGCCCACCATCCTGTCAACACCTGCAATGACAAAAAGTAAACGAAATTAGTACAACATAAAAAAATTGGATACCTGACATCAACATAACAATATGTATAAAATTTAAGTGTATCATAATCACGAACATAATAAAAATACACCCAATCAACACAAATATATATGATGATTTTGTATCATCATCATGACCGGGGTCGATCGGGGTGTCAGGGTGTCGAGGTGTCGGGGTCGGGGTCGGGGTGTGCTGTCAGGGTGCCAGGGGTCGGGGTCGGGGTGTGCTGTCAGGGTGTCAGGGGTCGGGGTCGGGGTGTCGATTGTCGGGGTCTCAGGGTGTCGGGGTATCAGGGTCGGGGTGTCGGTGGTCGGGGTGTCAGGTCTGGGGGTGTCGATGGTCGGTGGTCGGGGTCGGGGTGTGGTGTCAGGGTGTCGGGGTCGGAGTACGTTAACGACCATCCCGCCCCCGTCCTCTTTGCCGTCAGCAAACGGTCGACAAAGAGGTGGGGCCGGTGGGCTTGAGTTGGTTAAACAATAACTGGACCCACCCACCTCTTTGCCGTCTGCTAGCGAACGGCAAAGATTCTTTGCCGTCAGCCAGCGGACGACAAAGAATTGGTTGATGGCAAAGACCTTGTTTGCCATCAGCGACATCTTTGTCATCCGTTTTCGTGTGCCTGACGGCAAAGACCTTCTTTGCCGTCAGCCAGCGGACGGCAAAGAGGTGGCAGACGGCAAACAAGCTAATTCCAGTAGTGAATGGAATAATGGGCCGTTAATGGGTATAAAGGGGTACATTGTTCATTGCGGGCCAGACTCACCACGGGCCGTTAATGGGCCAAGAGTTACAAATGGTCTCATATGGGCCGAAAGACATCATGGGCCATACATAGGCTAGAAGTTACAACGGGCTGGAATCATATTGGAAGGCCCAGATGAGGCTATTGGGCTTAATTCGGATAGACCGTAAAGGGTCGTAAGTTAGCGGGCTGTAAATGGGCTATATATGAACAGGTCGTTAACAGGCTTTTCGTGGGCCGGCCCGTTACCTTTTGACCAAGTCAAACGGTCCGGCCTTTTCACCGGAATGGGCCTCTGTTGGGTCGTGCCACGTGTCGACGTATCATAGGTGCCTCCTGTCCAATGAATGGATGACATCTGTCCCAACGGTGAGCCAACACGTGTTTCCTCCGGCCAATGAGAATTTTACACGTGGAAAATCCTCATTGGTCCAGGATGTTAGTGGGTTATCATATACAAAACCAGACCAAATAGCTTAACGGTGTCCCATTATGGTGGATGCCACGTGTGGTCACCCTTGACGAAAGCACTTCCATGACGCGCGATTTATCGTCATTGAAGTGGACACTTCCGTGATGATAATTTTCGTAATGTCATGGAACACTTCTACGACAGCAGGGGTATGACTATCTTGATTCTGTCATAAATTTGTCATGGATGTACATGCATGACAGAAAACGTGACCTATTGTGACAAACACGTATCATCACAGAAGTGTCTTATTTTTGTAGTGCAAGCCACTGCTCCATGAGTAATGATTGATCGTGAGCTTCTTCTAAGTCTTCATTAGAAGGTCGATCGTAATCACAAGTGGGCCAAGCGTCAATTTGGCTCAATTCTTCAAAATATGACTGTCACGCAAAACACTGTGAAGAAGAATCACTACTATGCGCATGAAATCTTCAATCGCACTTGGGCCATATTGTCTCACCTATATGGTGATGAAGACCTCAAGCGGATGGGATTTCAACAGGACTTTGACTGGTCTCAGCCACCTTTGAAGAAATTCAAGAAGGTCAAAGTTCCTCAGCTGGTTACAAGTTCATATTCTTCATCGCGATGGATGAAGCCAAAGATTTGAACATCATTGCGGAAGGCCATACCTCAACGGACGACCCCAACAACACTGGCGCTCCTCCATCGACATCATGATGATATTCTTCTGGGGCGTTAGTCCTCATTTTTCATCCCTTTTGGTCATTCGATGACAAAGGGGGAGAAATTTGTGTTAGTCTTCAAGCGGGTCTTATATATGGGTAGTTTTTTTCGTTAAGTTACAACTCTTATTCTTCTGAGGTGTTTGCTTTGATGAGTTGTAAACTTAAGTCCTATGGTGCTCTAATACTTTTGAACTGCTTTCTGCATGCTTATTTCCTCAAGTACCTTAATGCATGCATGCTGAATTTCGTCAGACACCATATTTCATCATGCATTTCAAATTCTTCATATTATATGTCAAATGCGTGTATGAATACAAGATATAGAGGGGGTCTCCTTGATTTTACTCTACAATGTGCATTTTCCATCCAACTCAAATTCCTCAAATAGGCACATCTTCAGGGGGAGTTCTTCTATATATTACAATCAAATTCCTCAATATTAGTATTTACACTTTATATGATTATCCACGTTGAAAACTTAATCTATTTGTCATCAATCACCAAAAGGGGGAGATTGTAAGTGCATCTAGTGCCCCTTAGTGATTTTGGTGTATTGAAGACTTATAGGTTAAGGGACTAATGTGTTTGTGAGTGTACACATGTTCTATAAGTATATGAGGAGTTTGATATTTACGATGAAAGTCAACCCCTAAAAATGAATGTCTTCAGTTGAAGACTTTGGTTTTCTTGGAGACTTTGAAAATGAGGAAATTGGTGTGACCTTGAAGACTTTGATATTGATGCGAGGATTATGAAGTGTGAGGACTTTTGTTTTTGTAGTTTCTTTTTCTCTTTCTTGAGTCAAACAACATGTTGTTAAAGGGGTCGAGGTAAAACTAAGGAAAAGTTTCCAAGTGATGCTCATCTCAAAATCCTACACATACCCAATCCTTTCGAGTGAAGCCATTTGAAATCTCATACAGTTCGGTCAATTTCTTCATTGATAGAGACAAAGATCTTTTGTTCTCCGAGGAATTTGTTCTGACTGAGGAGTTAGGAATTTGCCAGTGTGGATTGCCTAAAAGTGAGGAACATGATAGCACTGAGGAATTTGAGAGCTCAAATTTCCGACTGTTCTTGTGCTATGCGCCAGCTGTCCAAAATATCCTATCCACCCACTACTGCAGGATGCTGCTACCGCGACACTACGATCAGAGACCCTTCAATGAAATTGTGTGCGATGCAATAATCACAAACGATGGTGTAAAAAACCATAAAAAGGTGCAAAACGTTTGCGATGATAGATGCATCAAACACGGTTCAGATTTTGGTTGCATGTGCGACTCGGGGCATACGGTTCAGTTAAATTAACTGTTTGCGATGAGGAGGAACAAAAGAAATGGGCTGCCAGATGAAGGTGTGTGCGATATGCAGCATACGCTTCACTCGGAAGAACTGTTTGTGATTAGGCAACACAAAAGAAACGGTCGGCCAGATTAAGGTTTGTGTGATATACAGCACGCGGTTCATTCGGATGAACTGTTTGCGTTGAGACAAGAGAATCAAAACAGTTCAATATAACAAGATGTGTGTGATACGCACTAAATAGGTCTGTAATCAAAAATGTGTGTGAAGACCGATAATAACACAGACGATTGCTTCTAATAAGACATATGTGATATGCTCTGTCTACACAACATCTATTGGCCATTGAGGGACGAGCAGTCATCCGGATACGCCATAAGGATGCGAAGAGGCATCCTATATCAGCAAGGACTAGTTGTTCCACCAGTAGCTCATGTAAGAGAACTCTCAAGTTAAGTGTGCTCGGGCTGGAGCAGCCATCAGATGGGTGACTGGATGGGAAGTTGTGTTGATGTTAAATTAACCGATAGGATGGGTCATATATGTCAAATTAAATGACTGATATGACCCATCCCATGAGTTAATTTAACCTCGAGGTCCTTGTTATTTATTTATTTATTATTTTTAACACATGTTAAAGACGGTCTACTGCATTACTTTTTGACAATGTGCGATACATGGCATACAGTTGATCCATCCGACCTGTTTGTGATGCAATAAGCCGTGTGTTATGGGAAAACGCTTGCTAGTGTACAACCGTTTGCGATTGATGAATTCATCACTGACGGGTTCCCTCGTGTGGTCCATGTGTTGGGGAACGTAGTAATTTCGAAAATTTTCCTACGCACACGCAAGATCATGGTGATGCATAGCAACGAGAGGGGAGAGTGTTGTCTACGTACCAACGCAGACCGACTGCGGAAGCGATCACACAACGTAGAGGAAGTAGTCGTACGTCTTCTTCTCGATCCGACCGATCCAAGCACCGTTACTCCGGCACCTCCGAGTTCTTAGCACATGTTCAGCTCGATGACGTTCCTCGGGCTCCGATCCAGCAAAGCATCGAGGAAGAGTTCCGTCAGCACGACGGCGTGGTGACGATCTTGATGTACTACCGACGCAGGGCTTCGCCTAAGCACTGTAACGGTACGATCGAGGTGGAATTTGGTGGCAGGGGGCACCGCACACGGCTAAGGAACGATCTCAAGGATCAACTTGTGTGTCTTGGGGTGTTCCCTGCCCCCGTATATAAAGGTTGGAGGAAGGGGGGCCGGCCGGCCAGGGAGAGGGAGGCGCAGGGGAGTCCTACTCCCACCGGGAGTAGGACTCCCCCCTCCAATCCTATTCCAATTAGGACTCTCGGGGGGAAAGGAGAAAGAGGGGGGGCCGGCCCCTTCTCCTAGTCCTACTAGGACTTGGGGAAAGGGGGGCGCCGGCCAGCTATGGGCTGCCCCTTTTCTCTTTTTCCACTAAGGCCCAATAGGCCCATTAGTCTCCCGGGGGGTTCCGGTAACCCTCCCGGTATTCCGGTAAAATCCCGATTTCACCCGGAACACTTCCTATGTCCAAACATAGGCTTCCAATATATCAATCTTTACGTCTTGACCATTTCGAGACTCCTCGTCATGTCCGTGATCTCATCCGGGACTCCGAACAACCTTCGGTACATCAAAATGCATAAACTCATAATAACTATCATCGTAACATTAAGCGTGCGGACCCTACGGTTCGAGAACAATGTAGACATGACCGAGACACGTCTCTGGTCAATAACCAATAGCGGGACCTGGATGCCCATTTTGGCTCCTACATATTCTACGAAGATCTTTATCGGCCAGACCGCATAACAACATACGTTGTTCCCTTTGTCATCGGTATGTTACTTGCCCGAGATTCGATCGTCGGTATCCAATACCTAGTTCAATCTCGTTACCGGCAAGTCTCTTTACTCGTTCCGTAATACATCATCTCACAACTAACATATTAGTTGTAGTGCTTGCAAGGCTTATGTGATGTGCATTACCGAGAGGGCCCAGAGATACATCTCCGACAATCGGAGTGACAAACCCTAATCTCGAAATACGCCAACCCAACATCTACCATTGGAGACACCTGTAGTACCCCTTTATAATCACCCAGTTACGTTGTGACGTTTGGTAGTACCCAAAGTGTTCCTCCGGTAAACGGGAGTTGCATAATCTCTTAGTTATAGGAACATGTATAAGTCATGAAGAAAGCAATAGCAACATACTAAACGATCGGGTGCTAAGCTAATGGAATGGGTCATGTCAATCAGATCATTCTACTAATGATGTGACCTCGTTAATCAAACAACAACTCTTTGTTCATGGTTAGGAAACATAACCATCTTTGATTAACGAGCTAGTCAAGTAGAGGCATACTAGTGACACTCTGTTGGTCTATGTATTCACACATGTATTATGTTTCCGGTTAATACAATTCTAGCATGAATAATAAACATTTATCATGATATAAGGAAATAAATAATAACTTTATTATTGCCTCTAGGGCATATTTCCTTCAGTCTCCCACTTGCACTAGAGTCAATAATCTAGATTACACAGTAATGATTCTAACACCCATGGAGCCTTGGTGCTGATCATGTTTTGCTCGTGGAAGAGGCTTAGTCAACGGGTCTGCAACATTCAGATCCGTATGTATCTTGCAAATCTCTATGTCTCCCACCTGGACTAAATCCCGGATGGAGTTGAAGCGTCTCTTGATGTGTTTGGTTCTTTTGTGAAATCTGGATTTCTTTGCCAAGGCAATTGCTCCAGTATTGTCACAGAAGATTTTCATTGGACCCGATGCACTAGGTATGACACCTAGATCGGATATGAACTCCTTCATCCAGACTCCTTCGTTCGCTGCTTCCGAAGCAGCTATGTACTCCGCTTCACATGTAGATCCCGCTACGACGCTTTGTTTAGAACTGCACCAACTGACAGCTCCACCGTTTAAAGTAAACACGTATCCGGTTTGCGATTTAGAATCGTCCGGATCAGTGTCAAAGCTTGCATCAACGTAACCTCTTACGGTGAGCTCTTTGTCACCTCCATATACGAGAAACATATCCTTAGTCCTTTTCAGGTATTTCAGGATATTCTTGACCGCTGTCCAGTGATCCATTCCTGGATTACTTTGGTACCTCCCTGCTAAACTTATAGCAAGGCACACATCAGGTCTGGTACACAGCATTGCATACATGATAGAGCCTATGGCTGAGGCATGGGGAACATCTTTCATTTTCTCTCTATCTTCTGCAGTGGTCGGGCATTGAGTCTGACTCAACTTCATACCTTGTAACACTGGCAAGAACCCTTTCTTTGCTTGATCCATTTTGAACTTCTTCAAAATCTTGTCAAGGTATGTGCTCTGTGAAAGTCCAATTAAGCGTTTTGATCTATCCCTATAGATCTTTATGCCTAATATGTAAGCAGCTTCCCCGAGGTCTTTCATCGAAAAACTTTTATTCAAGTATCCCTTTATGCTATCCAGAAATTCTATATCATTTCCAATCAGCAATATGTCATCCACATATAATATTAGAAATGCTACAGAGCTCCCACTCACTTTCTTGTAAATACAGGCTTCTCCAAAAGTCTGTATAAAGCCAAATGCTTTGATCACACTATCAAAGCGTTTATTCCAACTCCGAGATGCTTGCACCAGTCCATAAATGGATCGCTGGAGTTTGCATACTTTGTTAGCTCCCTTTGGATCGACAAAACCTTCTGGTTGTATCATATACAACTCTTCTTCCAGAAATCCATTCAGGAATGCAGTTTTGACATCCATCTGTCATATTTCATAATCATAAAATGCGGCAATTGCTAACATAATTCTGACGGACTTAAGCATCGCTACGGGTGAGAAGGTCTCATCGTAGTCAACTCCTTGAACTTGTCGAAAACCTTTCGCGACAAGTCGAGCTTTATAGACAGTAATATTACCGTCAGCGTCAGTCTTTTTCTTGAAGATCCATTTATTCTCAATTACTTGCCGATCATTGGGCAAGTCAACCAAAGTCCATACTTTGTTTTCATACATGGATCCCATCTCAGATTTCATGGCCTCAAGCCACTTTGCGGAATCTGGGCTCACCATCGCTTCTTCATAGTTCATAGGTTCATCATGATCTAGCATCATGACTTCCAGAACTGGATTACCGTACCACTCTGGTGCGGATCTCACTCTGGTTGATCTACGTGGTTCAGTAGTATCTTGTTCTGAAGTTTCATGATCATCATCATTAGCTTCCTCACTGATTGGTATAGGTGTCGCAGAAACAGTTTTCTGTGATGTACTATTTTCCAATAAGGGAGCAGGTACAGTTACCTCCTCAAGTTCTACTTTCCTCCCACTCACTTCTTTCGAGAGAAACTCCTTCTCTAGAAAGTTTCCGAATTTAGCAACAAAAGTCTTGCCTTCGGATCTGTGATAGAAGGTGTATCCAATAGTTTCCTTTGGATATCCTATGAAGACACATTTCTCCGACTTGGGTTCGAGCTTATCAGGTTGAAGCTTTTTCACATAAGCATCGCAGCCCCAAACTTTAAGAAACGACAACTTTGGTTTCTTGCCAAACCATAGTTCATAAGGTGTCGTCTCAACGGATTTTGATGGTGCCCTATTTAACGTGAATGCGGCCGTCTCTAAAGCATAACCCCAAAACGATAGCGGTAAATCAGTAAGAGACATCATAGATCGCACCATATCTAGTAAAGTACGATTACGACGTTCGGACACACCATTACGCTGTGGTGTTCCGGGTGGCGTGAGTTGCGAAACTATTCCACAATTTTTCAAATGTACACCAAACTCGTAACTCAAATATTCTCCTCCATGATCAGATCGTAGAAACTTTATTTTCTTGTTACGATGATTTTCGACCTCACTCTGAAATTCTTTGAACTTTTCAAATGTTTCAGACTTATGTTTCATTAAGTAGATATACCCATATCTGCTTAAATCATCTGTGAAGGTGAGAAAATAACGATATCCGCCACGAGCCTCAATATTCATCGGACCACATACATCGGTATGTATGATTTCCAATAAATCTGTTGCTCTCTCCATAGTACCGGAGAACAGTGTTTTAGTCATCTTGCCTATGAGGCACGGTTCGCAAGTACCAAGTGGTTCATAATCAAGTGGTTCCAAAAGCCCATCAGTATGGAGTTTCTTCATGCGCTTTACACTGATATGACCTAAACGGCAGTGCCACAAATAAGTTGCACTATCATTATTAACTTTGCATCTTTTGGCTTCTACATTATGAATATGTGTATCACTATCTTCGAGATTCAACAAGAATAGACCACTCTTCAAAGGTGCATGACCATAAAAGATATTACTCATATAAATAGAACAACCATTATTCTCTGATTTAAATGAATAACCGTCTCGCATTAAACAAGATCCAGATATAATGTTCATGCTCAACGCTGGCACCAAATAACAATTATTTAGGTCTAATATTAATCCTGAAGGTAGATGTAGAGGTAGCGTGCCGACCGCGATCACATCGACTTTGGAACCGTTTCCCACGCGCATCGTCACCTCGTCCTTTGCTAGCGTCCGCTTATTCCGTAGTCCCTGTTTCGAGTTGCAAATATTAGCAACAGAACCAGTATCAAATACCCAGGTGCTACTGCGAGCTCTAGTAAGGTACACATCAATAACATGTATATCACATATACCTTTGTTCACTTTGCCATCCTTCTTATCCGCCAAATACTTGGGGCAGTTCCGCTTCCAGTGACCAGTCTGCTTGCAGTAGAAGCACTCAGTTTCAGGCTTAGGTCCAGACTTGGGTTTCTTCTCCTGAGCAGCAACTTGCTTGCTGTTCTTCTTGAAGTTTCCCTTCTTCTTCCCTTTGCCCTTTTTCTTGAAACTAGTGGTTTTGCTAACCATCAACACTTGATGCTCCTTCTTGATTTCTACCTCCGCAGCTTTCAGCATTGCGAAGAGCTCGGGAATAGTCTTGTTCATCCCTTGCATATTATAGTTCATCACGAAGCTCTTGTAGCTTGGTGGCAGTGATTGGAGAATTCTGTCAATGACGCAATCATCTGGAAGATTAACTCCCATCTGAATCAAGTGATTATTATACCCAGACATTTTGAGTATATGCTCACTGACAGAACTATTCTCCTCCATCTTGCAGCTATAGAACTTATTGGAGACTTCATATCTCTCAATTCGGGCATTTGCTTGAAATATTAACTTCAACTCCTGGAACATCTCATATGCTCCATGACGTTCAAAACGTCGTTGAAGTCCCGATTCTAAGCCGTAAAGCATGGCACACTGAACTATCGAGTAGTCATCAGCTTTGCTCTGCCAGACGCTCATAACATCTGGCGTTGCTCCAGCAGCAGGCCTGTCACCCAGCGGTGCTTCCAGGACGTAATTCTTCTGTGCAGCAATGAGGATAATCCTCAGGTTACGGACCCAGTCCGTGTAATTGCTACCATCATCTTTCAACTTTGCTTTCTCAAGGAACGCATTAAAATTCAACGGAACAATAGCACGAGCCATCTATCTACAATCAACATAAACAAGCAAGATACTATCAGGTACTAAGTTCATGATAAGTTTAAGTTCAGTTAATCAAATTACTTAGGAACTCCCACTTAGATAGACATCCCTCAAATCTTCTAAGTGATCACGTGATCCAAATCAACTAAACCATAACCGATCATCACGTGAGATGGAGTAGTTTTCAATGGTGAACATCATTATGTTGATCATATCTACTATATGATTCACGCTCGACCTTTCGGTCTCCGTGTTCCGAGGCCATATCTGTATATGCTTGGCTCGTCAAGTATAACCTGAGTATTCTGCGTGTGCAACTGTTTTGCACCCGTTGTATTTGGACGTAGAGCTTATCACACCCGATCATCACGTGGTGTCTGGGCACGACGAACTTTGGCAACGGTGCATACTCAGGGAGAACACTTCTTGATAATTTTTAGTGAGAGATCATCTTATAATGCTACCGTCAATCAAAGCAAGATAAGATGCATAAAAGGGATAAACATCACATGCAATCAATATAAGTGATATGATATGGCCATCATCATCTTGTGCTTGTGATCTCCATCTCCGAAGCACCGTCATGATCACCATCGTCACCGGCGCGACACCTTGATCTCCATCGTAGCATCGTTGTCGTCTCGCCAATCTTATGCTTCCACGACTATCACTACCGTTTAGTAATAAAGTAAAGCATTACATCGCGATTGCATTGCATACAATAAAGCGACAACCATATGGCTCCTGCCAGTTGCCGATAACTCGGTTACAAAACATGATCATCTCATACAATAAAATCAGCATCATGCCTTGACCATATCACATCACAACATACCCTGCAAAAACAAGTTAGACGTCCTCTACTTTGTTGTTGCAAGTTTTACGTGGCTGCTACGGGCTTAAGTAAGAACTCATCTCACCTACGCATCAAAACCACAACGATAGTTCGTCAAATAGACTCCGTTTTAACCTTCTCAAGGACCGGGCGTAGTCACACTTGGTTCAACTAAAGTTGGAGAGACAGTCTTCCGCAAGCCATCTATGTGCAAAGCACGTCGAGGGAACCGGTCTCGCGTAAGAGTACGCGTAAGGTTGGTCCGGATCGTCTCACCCAACAATACCGCCGAACCAAAGTATGACATGCTGGTAGGCAGTATGACTTGTATCGCCCACAACTCACTTGTGTTCTACTCGTGCAAATAACATCAAACCATAAATCCTAGGCTCGGATGCCACTGTTGGGGAACGTAGTAATTTCGAAAATTTTCCTACGCACACGCAAGATCATGGTGATGCATAGCAACGAGAGGGGAGAGTGTTGTCTACGTACCAACGCAGACCGACTGCGGAAGCGATCACACAACGTAGAGGAAGTAGTCGTACGTCTTCTTCTCGATCCGACCGATCCAAGCACCGTTACTCCGGCACCTCCGAGTTCTTAGCACACGTTCAGCTCGATGACGTTCCTCGGGCTCCGATCCAGCAAAGCGTCGAGGAAGAGTTCCGTCAGCACGACGGCGTGGTGACGATCTTGATGTACTACCGACGCAGGGCTTCGCCTAAGCACTGTAACGGTAAGATCGAGGTGGAATTTGGTGGCAGGGGGCACCACACACGGCTAAGGAACGATCTCAAGGATCAACTTGTGTGTCTTGGGGTGTTCCCTGCCCCCGTATATAAAGGTTGGAGGAAGGGGGGCTGGCCGGCCAGGGAGAGGGAGGCGCAGGGGAGTCCTACTCCCACCGGGAGTAGGACTCCCCCCTCCAATCCTATTCCAATTAGGACTCTCGGGGGGAAAGGAGAAAGAGGGGGGGCCGGCCCCTTCTCCTAGTCCTACTAGGACTTGGGGAAAGGGGGGCGCCGGCCAGCTATGGGCTGCCCCTTTTCTCTTTTTCCACTAAGGCCCAATAGGCCCATTAGTCTCCCGGGGGGTTCCGGTAACCCTCCCGGTATTCCGGTAAAATCCCGATTTCACCCGGAACACTTCCTATGTCCAAACATAGGCTTCCAATATATCAATCTTTACGTCTCGACCATTTCGAGACTCCTCGTCATGTCCGTGATCTCATCCGGGACTCCGAACAACCTTCGGTACATCAAAATGCATAAACTCATAATAACTGTGATCGTAACGTTAAGCGTGCGGACCCTACGGTTCGAGAACAATGTAGACATGACCGAGACACGTCTCTGGTCAATAACCAATAGCGGGACCTAGATGCCCATATTGGCTCCTACATATTCTACGAAGATCTTTATCGGTCAGACTGCATAACAACATACGTTGTTCCCTTTGTCATCGTTATGTTACTTGCCCGAGATTTGATCGTCGGTATCCAATACCTAGTTCAATCTCGTTACCGGCAAGTCTCTTTACTCGTTCCGTAATACATCATCTCACAACTAACATATTAGTTGTAGTGCTTGCAAGGCTTATGTGATGTGCATTACCGAGAGGGCCCAGAGATACATCTCCGACAATCGGAGTGACAAACCCTAATCTTGAAATACACCAACCCAACATCTACCATTGGAGACACCTGTAGTACTCCTTTATAATCACCCAGTTACGTTGTGACGTTTGGTAGTACCCAAAGTGTTCCTCCGGTAAACGGGAGTTGCATAATCTCATAGTTATAGGAACATGTATAAGTCATGAAGAAAGCAATAGCAACATACTAAACGATCGGGTGCTAAGCTAATGGAATGGGTCATGTCAATCAGATCATTCTACTAATGATGTGACCTCGTTAATCAAACAACAACTCTTTGTTCATGGTTAGGAAACATAACCATCTTTGATTAACGAGCTAGTCAAGTAGAGGCATACTAGTGACACTCTGTTGGTCTATGTATCCACACATGTATTATGTTTCCGGTTAATACAATTCTAGCATGAATAATAAACATTTATCATGATATAAGGAAATAAATAATAACTTTATTATTGCCTCTAGGGCATATTTCCTTCACCATGTTCATCTCATCATCATCTACTTCTTGTGCTAGCTCGATGTTCCTTATATGCTAAGTTTTAATTAATTCATGGCGTTTTATGAACACGCCACCATTTCCCGCCATTTCCTCACCTGTTTCCTGCCAACCAGTGATATTGCGCATAAACCTAGGAGGCACGCGACACACGGAGGCAACAAACGCATCCTGTAGCATGATGCGTCTCCAATGTATCTATAATTTATGAAATATTCACGCTGTTATATTATCATTCTTGGGTGTTTTACAATCATTTTATAACAACTTTATATCATTTTTTGGGACTAACCTATTGACCCAGTGCCTAGTGCCAGTTGTTGTTTTTTGCTTGTTTTTTACATCGTAGGAAATCAATATCAAATGGAGTCCAAACACCGCCAAACTTTTTGAAGATTTTTTATGGACCAGAACACCCGGGATGGGCCAGAGCAGCACCTGGGGGTGCCCCGAGGGGCACAACCCACCAGGGCGTGCCTGGGGGCCCAGGTGCGCCCAGGTGGGTTGTGTCTCGGTGGCCTCCCGCACCCCTTCTTCGCCCTATAAATTCCCAAATATTCCAAAAACCCTCAGGGTGAACCTAGATCAGAAGTTCCGCCACCGCAAGGCTTTGTAGCCACCGAAAACCAATCTAGACCCGTTCCGGCACCCTGCCGGAGGGGGGAATCATCTCCGGTGGCCATCTTCATCATCCCGGCGGCCACCACGATGAGGAGGGAGTAGTCCACCCTCGGGGCTGAGGGTTTGTACCGGTAGCTATGTGTTTAATCTCTCTCTCTTGTGTTCTTGAGATGTCACGATCTTGATGTATTGCGGGCTTTGTTAATATGGTTAGATCATATGGTGTTTTCCCCTCTCTATCTTGTTGTGATGAATTGATTTTTTCCCTTTGAGATTTCGTTGTTATCGGATTGAATACTTTTATGGATTTGAGAACACTTGATATATGTCTTGCAATTTAATACTCGTGGTGACAATGGGGTATCATATTGATTCACTTGATATATGTTCTGGCACTCAACTCGCGGATTCCCGAGGTGACATTGGGGTAATCTATGCATAGGGGTTGATGCATGTCCTTGTCTTTGTTTCTCCGGTAGAAATCTTGGGGCACTCTTTGAAGTTCTTTGTGTTGGATTGAGTATTATGAATATGAATTTGCTTTGGTGTTATTTTAGTACGAACTCTAGGATAGATCGAATGGAAAGAATCTCTCCATGTTATTTTAGTACGAACTCTTGAATAGATCGAACGGAAAGAATAGCTTTGAGGTGGTTTCGTACCCTACAAACAATTTATTCTTATGTTCTTTGCTAGATAGGAACTTTGGAGTGATTCTTCATCGCACTTTGAGGGGTGGTTATATGATCCAATTATATTAGCATTATTGAGAGATTGCACTAGGGAAAGTACGGACCCTAGGCCTCATTTTCAAGCATTGCAATACCATGTTTGTGCCCGTTTACTATTTGCTACCTTGCTCTTTTTATTTATTCAGATTATAAAAATATATTTCTACCATCCATATTACACTTTTATCACCATCTCTTTGTCGAACTAGTGCACCTAGACAATTTGCCATTGTATTGGGTGTGTTGGAGACACAAGAGATTTCTTGTATTTGGTTGCAGGGTCGTTTGAGAGAGACCATCTTCATCCTACACCTCTCACGGATTGATAAACCTTAGGTCATCCACTTGAGGGAAAATTGCTACTATCCTACAAATCTTTGTGCTTGGAGGCCCAACACGTGTCTATAAGAATAGAGTTGCATAGTAGACATCAAGCTCTTGCATTCTTTAATAAGTATGGAAACTCTTGCGTAGTAGACATCATAATCTTTGGAGTTTAATAAGTATTGATACTCTTGCATTCTATACAGACTGTACTGTTTTGGCAGATTGATGTTATGTTTGCATATGTTTTCTTGTTTAATGATCCTATTTTAGGATAGGAGTGTTAAATATGCATAGGCATTTAGTATGCAATGTTGAATAATAATTTTAGTGATTTGCTACAGTAGAAAACGATAAGGTTTTTGCATTGGTTTATACTAACTTATCTCACGAGTTCTTGTTGAGTTTTGTGTGGATGAAGCTTTTGAGATTTAGGAAAACCGTGATATGAGAGGAATTAAGGAGATGCAAAAGCTCAAGCTTGGGGATGCCCAAGGCACCCCAAGATAATATTTCAAGAAGTCTCAAGCATCTAAGCTTGGGGATGTCCCGGTAGCCATCCCACATTTGTTCTTCAACAATTATCGGTTAGTATCGGTTGAGCCTAAGTTTTTGCTTCTTCACATGATGTGTGCTATTCTTGGAATTGCATTTTGTTTTGTTTTTGCTTGTTGTTTTAATAAAATACTTAGATCTAAAAAAAATAGAGTCCTCAAATAATTGCCAGGGAGGCTAGGTAAGCGGCACACACATCCTGTCAACGAAGCTCTTTTCTATGGAATTGCTCTAGAGCTTCACTTATATCTTTTTGAGCACAATGTGATTTTGTATTTTTGAAGAAATTATCTCTTGCTTCACTTAAATTAATTTGAGAGAAAGAAATATTATGCTCGTGATCTTCACTTATATTTGTTTGAGCTTATCAAAAGCAATACATGAAAATTAGTCCCAAAGTGGTAGATATCCAAGAAGGATATAATAAAAACTTTCATGAAGATCATTGGACAAAATAAACTTGATTCCTTGTAACAGTTTTGAGATATGATGATGTGATATGTGAGTCATGTTGATGAGTAATTATGCTTTAGTAAGAATATTGGTGTTAAGGTTTGTGATTCCCTATGCAAGCACGAAAGTCAATAGTTGTGCAATGAAATTACATCCTACTTGTGGTGTATTATTCGGTGTTAATTATGCTCAATGCTCGCTTATGAGATTATTTATTTCTTGGTTGGTCACTTCTCAATCTTTTGCTAGCCTTCATTTTGAACTAAGTATGATCACTACTTGTGCATCCAAAATCCTTTAAACCAGTTTTGCCACATGAGTCCACTATATCTACCTATATGCGGTATTCTTTTGCCGTTCTAAGCAAATTTGTATGTGCCATCTCTAATTTTTAAAATAAATTTCTCTTCTGTGTGCTTGTACCGTTCGTGGGGCGGTGAGGGGTGGCCAATATTTTCCATGCTAGATGTGTTATTCTCACGATGAGTGTTTATTCACTTGTCATTGCATGAGAGTAAGGCAAAGGTATTATGAATGCCCAATCCCGAAATGAAAAAAATGAATTTACTTTATGTTGTCAAATAATAAGTTCCTTGGAAAGTGTTGGTATGGAGGGCAACCATGGATTCGGCTAGCCATGGAAAGTGAAAGTATGGTGGAAAAAGGAATAAACTTTATTTTCTGTTTGGGAACCGCCTATGATATATCTAGCATGGGAAGTGTTGGGAGCTCTAAGTCGTTTTCGTTGGTGGGAAAAGTATGCCTCTCAAAATGTTTTTATCTCTCAATTTTCACTTTGAGCTCTGGCACCTCTACAAATCCCTACCTCCCGCTGCGAAGGGCCTTTCTTTAACTTTATGCAACTTTTGTTTTTAATTTGAGTCTCCATCTTCTCTTATAAAGCACCAACTAGGAGGCACTATGATTGTACTTGAGCATTGGGTGTAGCTAATATGCGAGTGTGTTTCATGAATGGATCAGTGATTCAGCATGATGGGCCAAGGATAACTTATTTTAGCGTTGATATTTTGAAAGACGTGGTTGCTTGTTGGTATGCTTGAGTATTGAAGTCCTCATGTCAAAACTAGACTATTGCTTTGAACCATATAGAAGTACAAATGTCCATGCAACAAAAGAAAAGAGTTTATAATGAATATGATAGGTAGCATTCCACAACAAAAATTCTATTTTCAATTGCTACTTCATCATGATAAGTTTTATGAGAAAGAGTTGTTGTTATGATGCTAGGAAAAGTGATTGAAATTATCATTGATCAAACTTATGCACTTTGCTAGCATTTACACTTCATAAACTATTTCTTTTATCATTGACCTACTCGAGGACGAGTAGGAATTAAGCTTGGGGATGATGATACGTCTCCAATGTATCTATAATTTATGAAGTATTCATGCTGTTATATTATCATTCTTGGGTGTTTTACAATCATTTTATAGAAACTTTATATCATTTTTTGGGACTAACCTATTGATCTAGTGCCTAGTGCCAGTTGCTGTTTTTTGCTTGTTTTTTACATCGTAGGAAATCAATAACAAACGGAGTCCAAACACCGCGAAACATTTTGGAGATTTTTTATGGACCAGAACACCCAGGATGGGCCAGAGCAACACCTGGGGGGTGCCCCGAGGGGGGCACAACCCACCAGGGCGTGCCTGGGGGCCCAGGTGCGCCCAGGTGGGTTGTGCCTCGGTGGCCTCCCGCACCCCTTCTTCGCCCTATAAATTCCCAAATATTCCAAAAACCCTCGGGGTGAACCTAGATCAGAAGTTCCACCGCCGCAAGGCTCTCACTAGTAGAAAAAGGGTCAAACGTGAAGCACATTAGTGTCGGTTTGTATTTGAGCCGGCACTAATGTGCACATTAGTGCCGGTTCGTGGCGGCGATCAATAGTACCGGTTCGTGGCGAACCTTTAGTACCGGTTCATGCCACGAACCGGTACTAAAGAGGCTGTGTCATCCTGTGGTCAGGCTATGGCCCCACCATCACCATTTAGTGCCGGTTCGTACCACGAACCGGTACTAATGAGCGGTGCCGGTTACGGAAAGCTATTTTTAGTCCCACCTCGCCAAGAGAGAGGCAATATGAGCGGTTTATAAGCCGTGAGTGCACAGACAATGACGAAGAGTTGCAATGCTCACCTACATGTTGATTTGCTTCAAGCCTTGCGGAATAGTATAGATTGCACTGAGCTATGTGCAGTGGCTTAGTGCAATCTACACTATTCCGAATGGCTTGAAGCAAATTAACTAGCATTGCACCTCTTTTTTTATTTTTAATAACTTATTTAAACTCCGGACTTCTTTTGTGTTCAGTATGCAGCATTTAAAGCTTGTTATGCCTCAAGGTTGTTGTGGTTTGGAAATTATGGATTTGACAACCATGAATCATAGCTTTTTGTGTAAGTGACTTGGGAAACTCAAGTTTGGCAAACTCTATTGACTAGTAGAAAAACGGTCAAATGTGAAGCACATTATAGTGCCGGTTTGAATTTGAGCCGGCACGAATGTGACCATTAGTGCCGATTCCAACGGCTAGGCGGGCTGCTACCATTAGTACCGGTTCGTTGCCAATCTTTAGCACCGGTTCATGGCACGAACCGATACTAATGTGCATCCCACCAATCAGGAAGAATCACACGGATCGTGTGTTTCTTTCTAGCTCTTGCGAGTCGTTGGATCAAGGGTGTGTTTCTTCCTAGCTCATGTGAGTCGTTGGATCGAAACTATCACAATCACTTTGTGAGCCAGACGACCCTATATATAGCCCATCTCTCGCCTTCGTCCCTGCATAAGTCTTTCAGTTCATCGACTACATACATCTACCAGTTCATCGACTGCATACATCTACCAGTTCATCGACTGAATACAAATCATTCGGATTCGCCATCATACGCCCAACCGTACATTCCATTTGTTGGCGCACTGCCCTGTGGGTCTACCAGACCTAGGGTGTGCAAATGCAGGCCCAGAAGGGCCAGCAGACTCACAGGGCAGCGCGCCCTAATTAATTAGGCCTAGAAGCCTGCTATATAGAGGAGGTCGAAGAGGTAGCCGCGGCTTGGTTTATAAAACAGTGCGGCTGCCCTTCGCCGGGCGAGGTGGGACTAAATTTTGGGGTGGCAGCTCAAACTCCAAATACAGCAAAAAACTAAATGAAAAAAATCCCACCTACTCGGCCACAGCGGCCTGCATACGACTAGAAACCCAACCTGTTGTTGGGCCAGGATGCAGGCCCGCAAGCCCAATAGGCCCCACAGGGCAGAGTAGCAGATGTAGGCCCAGAAGGCCTGCTTTAGAGAGGAGCTCGAGACAGCAGCGGCGGCGGGGCTTATAAGCAGGTGCGAGTGCCCCTCGGCTAGCGAGGTGGGACTAAACTTTTGTGCACCGCGGGTGGCAGCGCACCCCCTTTAGTACTGGTTCGTGGCTCCAACCGGTACTAAAGGGGGGTCTTTAGTACCGGTTCGTGGCACGAACCGGTACTAAAGGGGTCGTTTCCCGCCGCTTGGCCTGGGGAAAATAGGCCTTTAGTACCGGTTGGAGCCACGAACCGGTACTAAAGGCCAATCCTATATATACAGCACTTACGAAAATTTCAGTTTCAACTCCACTTCGTCTCCAACCTCCGCCGCGCGCGCCGCTCGATCCCGTCGTCGCCGTCCGTCGTCATCGTCGCTGTCCCCGCCGCCGCCCGTCGTCGTCTCGCGCTGCCGCGCGCCCCGAACGCCGCCGCCGTCTGTCGTCATCGCCGCGGCCGTACGTCTCTCTCTCGCTCCCGCACACACATACACACACACATACACACGCATACACACACACACGGGCGCCCCCGCCCCGTACGCCGGCGCCCCCGCTCGTACGTACGGGGCGGCGGCATATGGGGCCGCACACACACACACACATATACCACACATGCACACACACACGCATACACACACACATACACACATACGGACACACATATGTATACGTATATATACACACACATGCATACACACACACATACACACACAATTTTTTTTACTTATTTTCTGTTTTTTAGAAAAGTTAATTAGATGATCGAATGTTAGATTAATGTCGAATGTTAGATGAATTAGCTAGCTAGATAGAAAAATTGTCGAACTAGAGATTAGAACTAGTTGAATGATTAATATAACTAGTTTATTTTTAATAAGAAAATTTAGGTATATGAGATTAGAACTAGTTGAATAATTAATATAACTAGTTTATTTTTAATAAGGAAATTTAGGTATATGAGATTAGAACTAGTTGAATAATTAATATAACTAGTTTATTCTTAGTAAGAAAATTTAGGTATATGAGATTAGAACTAGTTGAATAATTAATATAACTAGTTTATTTTTAGTAAGAAAATTTAGGTATATGAGATTTGATGATCTAATTAAAATATTATTTGTTAATGAATTAGATAGAAAAGTTAAATATATAGTAATGTCAATTGAATATATAGTTAGATATATTAATGTCAAATGTTAAATGAATATATATTTGGCTAGATATAGGTGTTTAATGTTTCACCTATATGAACATAGGAAATGTCATCTGACGACGAAAAAGATTTTATTATGTGCGAACACTGTGAAGACCAGCGCGGCCTGTGTGACCAAAATTTCCTTGTTGATGGTAGGCGCTTCAGCATCAAGCTGGATAAGACATTCGAAGTTGATACAGTAAGTCACTTTGTCAATTATTATTTGAATGCAAAACTTATGCTTCATTTGCTTCAACTTATAATTTTAAATTTTCACTATTCTACTAGCGCATCCCCTGCCATGCAAGAATTTTTGTCTTGGATAAGATAGGTTTCAGTGCTATAGATGATATGGAGGTAAAGAGAGTTTACTTGAAGACGCAGCATGGGTATACTTTCAACGTCAAATTATATAATGGAGACACATACACCCATTTTGAATGCAAAACTTGGCAAGCACTATGCAAGGCTTATGCATTTGAGCCTGGTATGGTTATCACCTTTGATATTCGTCCGGAAGATGATATTGAAGGTAATATAGACATCTGGGTCGATTTGCAAACGCCTCCAGTTCTACCATTTGGTGAGTTTTTCTCAACCACATGCATGCATATGTTTATGTCTTTCGTACAGTTTATTCAAAAATAGTTGACAACTATTTTGTATTGTCAGCTTATTTCGGTTCAAGCAAACATGTCCGGCGCTTGGTAGACAGGACCTACTACTGCCCCGGGGCTCAACTAAACTGCGAGGAGATAAGTCATTATGTTTCATGGCTTGAGGATCTTAATACTGTCAAGACAAATTTTTTCCCTACACTTAGAAATGTTAGTACTCAAAACGTGCGACCAATGGTGATCGTATTGAACTATGGTCACATCTATAATCAAAAGATGGTAAGATTTTAAATATTTGTCCTTAATTAGTGCATCTTTTGCATACATTATTTTTGAAGCTAAACTTTCATTGCTTAGTATATTAATTACTATACGATGTTGTTCAACAGGGACTTCCGATGACAGTTGTGCCCCAGCGGATCGAGACAAAAGGTCGCATGTCAATGGTTAGCTTACGACCAAGATTTCCTACATTGCACATGAGTGCATTCAGGATTTCTAAAAGCGAAGAATGCTTAATAGTGAAAGATTGGAGCAAAATTGTTAACGATCGCAGAGAAGTACTAGGGGGCAGTAAGGAGAAGCGCAACCCAAGGTTAGGAGACAGATTCATCTGCATGCTCCAGTATGATGAATCAGGAGAGCTATACATGTTCTATGCTATTCTACCTGAGAGGGAGCAGCAGGATCAGTAGCTACTCTTCATGCTCTTAATTAGTACTTGTCTCATGGATCCGTGTCCTGAACTTCGATGTTGGTGATGATTAATTATGTTGAACTTGATGATATCTCTTTGCTTCTGTTACAAAGTGAATGTTTCCTCTTTAAGCTAGCCAACGTTGATGATGAATTACATAGCTAGCGGTAATGACTATGATGATTAAATAGTGGTAATTAGACGACCACGATGATTTTTATCTAGCTAGAGTTTATTTATTTATTAATATGCGATGATGATGATGATGACGACTACAACTCATTATAACGTAAAACAATCCTAAATTAAATTGATAACACAAATTTAATTGAAAAATACAAAATAAAACAAAAACCCACAACCATTTAGTACCGGTTGGTTTTACCAACCGGTACTAAAGGGCTCCCGGCCCCCGGAGCTGGCTCGTGCCACGTGGTACCCCTTTAGCACCGGTTCGTGCTGAACCGGTACTAAAGGGGGGGGCCTTTAGTGCCGAAATAATAGTGCCGGTTCCATAACCGGCACTAAAGGCCCTTACGAACCAGTGCTAATGCCCGGTTTTCTACTAGTGTCTATACCCACCGAAAACCAATCTAGACCCCGTTCTGGCACCCTGCCGCAGGGGAAATCATCTCCGGTGGCCATCTTCATCATCCCGGCGCCACCACGATGAGGAGGGAGTAGTCCACCCTTGGGGCTAAGGGTTTGTACCAGTAGCTATGTGTTTAATTTCTATCTCTCGTGTTCTTGAGATGTCACGATCTTGATGTATCGCGGGCTTTGTTAATATAGTCGGATCATATGGTGTTTTCCCCTCTCTATCTTGTTGTGATGAATTGAGTTTTTCCCTTTGAGATTTCGTTGTTATCGGATTGAATACTTTTATGGATTTGAGAACACTTGATATATGTCTTGCAATTGAATACTCCTGGTGACAATGGGGTATCATATTGATTCACTTGATATATGTTCTAGCACACAACTCACGGATTCTCGAGGTGACATTGGGGTAATCTATGCATAGGGGTTGATGCACGTTCTTGTCTTTGTTTCTCCGGTAGAAATATTGGGGCACTCTTTGAAGTTCTTTGTGTTGGATTGAGTATTATGGATATGAATTTGCTTTGGTGTTATTTTAGTACGAACTCTAGGATAGATCGAACGGAAAGAATAGCTCTATGTTATTTTAGTACGAACTCTTGAATAGATCGAACGGAAAGAATAGCTTTGAGGTGGTTTCATATCCTACAAGCAATTTATTCTTATGTTCTCTGCTAGATAGGAACTTTGGAGTGATTCTTCATCGCACTTTGAGGGGTGGTTATATGATCCGCTTATATTAGCATTGTTGAGAGATTGCACTAGCAAAAGTACAGACCCTAGACCTCATTTTCAAGCATTGCAATACCGTTTTTGTGCCCATTTACTATTTGCTACCTTGCTGTTTTTTTATTCAAATTATAAAAATATATTTCTACCATCCATATTACACTTTTATCACCATCTCTTCGCCAAACTAGTGCGCCTATGCAATTTGCCATTGTATTGGGTGTGTTGGGGACACAAGAGGTTTCTTATATTTGGTTGAAGGGTCGTTTGAGAGAGACCATCTTCATCCTACACCTCTCACGGATTGATAAACCTTAGGTCATCCGCTTGGAAAATTGCTATTGTCCTACAGAACTCTGCGCTTGGAGGCCCAACACGTGTCTACTAGAATAAAGTTGCGTAGTAGACATCATAGCACATCCACCTTTTCCAAGCATTCTAACCCACCAAAGCACCGGCTCTACCATCAACCTCGTTGATGAGGAAAACCAAAAGGCGCCACGACCCGTCGAGGCCGCGGCGCTCCCCGGCAACGCGATGGACAACGCCGTGATGCATTTCATCGCTAGGGTTGAGCAGACCCTTGGCGCATGGCGCTTCAGTGCTGCAGATCAAGATAGGCATGTCAGCACCGACAGGCTGCAGCTTTCCGCACAACATGATCAATGGCGCGCCGCAGAGCAAGCTAGGAGCGTCCGCGCCCATTGGCTGTGGCTCGCCGCACGGCAAGACCGTTGGAGCACCGCAGAGCGAGAGGCGTGGTGCGCCGCATAGCAAGAATGGATCCATCGGCGCTTGCCTACTGTCGACACGGCATCGTAGCTGGGTACACGTCCCGTTAGTACCCCCATTCCTCGCTAGGAGTGGGCAGAGGCCCTCTACGCCATACTTGCACCAGAGGTCGGCCGCGCCGTACTTGCACCGGACGCCCGCCACGCCGTTTGCATGGGTCGCGCCGTTCGCCTTGTCCATGGCCCGCTTGATGCCAACGCGCTGGACAGTATGCTCGACCACCTCCTTGGCCCAGGTGTCCACCTAGGCGCTGTAGAGCAACATGGCCGTCGCATCCTTGAGCTGGTGATCTCCAATGAAATAGCCAACTTGGAGCTCGAGATCGCGCTCCAGATGTACTGCGAGCATGTCGACCGATTGGACGAATGCCTGCACGAGTTAGGCAGAGCCAAGAGCTACCGTAGGCAAGGGCTGCTGGTCATGGTCTCATGGACGTGTTTTATTTTGTTGAGTCGTTTCGATGTGGATAGCTATGTATTCACATCAATCATAGTATTGCTTTGTTTATTGCTCTGTTTCAATATGTGTACTCTGTTTTCCATTCTTATATGTTCTGTTTCAATGTGTGTATATACGCTTTCCATTATGTATATGTGGATGATAACAGCTAGATTCAAA
This sequence comes from Triticum monococcum, assembly GCA_034509565.1. NCBI lineage: Eukaryota > Viridiplantae > Streptophyta > Magnoliopsida > Poales > Poaceae > Triticum > Triticum monococcum. The sequence goes on along the minus strand of CM067845.1, from coordinate 84,386,507 downwards.
TTAGTATACAAAAACAGATAGAAGATGGAATTCATAATATATATATATTAATTGTTCATTAGTTCATCAGAGAATATATATATATATAATATCATCACATATGCATGATAATACTTAACTACTAGGTACAATGCATAAAATTGGAAATGAACAATACTAAAACTAATAATCCCTCCTGGGGATAGTATTCCGGCAGCCCCTCGCCAGCAACTCCCTGATGTGCGGTGTCTTCCTAGTGCGGGGGCAGTACTCTGCCTCCTCCGCCTCGCAGCGCTTGACGTACCGATCTACCTCTTGCTGGCGGACAAGCGCAAAGATCTTGCCATTTCGTTGGGGGCCCACCGGAGCTCCTCGTCGATGGAACGCTAGAGCTTATCAGCCCACCTCCATGCAGTGACGAGGCGCCCAGCACCTTTGACCTTCCTCGCGAACTACCCGTCTTCGTACATCTCCTCCGCACGACGACGCGCCCGCCCCCAAAGCTCCGGCGCCTCCTTTTTCCAGGCGGCATCACAGGCTTCACAAGCCGCCTGGTACCTGGCTTCCTCCTCCGCCATCTCCTTCTGGAATGCCACTTGCCTGGCTTTCGCAGTCGGCGGCAGCGACTTCCACAAACAAAGATTGTACTGGCCCCAAAACCAATCCAAAGTTGGCGGGTCCGGTGTAACCTCGTCCGGCGATGCGTAGAGGTCCTCATCGCTGCTATTCAAGTGAGCGTCCTTGGGGGGCGGCGACTCCTCGTCGGCGCGTGGGGCAGCTCGGCGGTGCCATGACAGAGATATGAGAGAGACAGAGAGAGGGAGAGCGAGGGAAGGATGTAGATGAGAATGCAAGCGGGACGACGTGAGCAAGGTAGTATTTATTGGCGGCCGGAATCTAGATCGACGGGAACAGTACACACGCCGGTCGCCGGAATTTACGGGTACTGTAGTTTGAATTACACATGATTCCCGCAACAAAATCCGTGTGTGAACATAATAGCTAACGGTTTCCAATACAGAACCGTGTCTGATTAATGTCCCACGAGATAGAGTGCCAATCGTGTGGGGGCCGGTTGTCTTGCTAGATCTTTACATTTTCTTTTTTGAACACCAGATATTTACATCGTCTGATGATTTTTTAACTCGCACACATGTACACAAAAATATAATTTTTCAAACTGTTATTGTTAGCCGTTGCATGTAGATGTAGTTCAAATTTGAATTACGGTCATTAAATGGCTAGAAAATCACTTAAATGTCTTTAAAAGGTCAAATGGCCCTTAGAATTTTCCAAATTTTCACATGATAGTTGTAGTAGTGCACGTTAAACATAGAAAAATTTGAAGGCCGTAAGAGGAAGCTATCTCCTGTTCATCATCAAACATGCATTGTCCCCTCCCGGAACCACGAGCCTTCTAGTGAGTTGCTCCGGTTTGTGACGGGTGTGTGTCCAAACTTTCATCAAATAGGCCAATTTTTTACCACATCATCTTGGAGGGATGACATTACTGAAGGAAATATGCCCTAAAGGCAATAATAAAGTTGTTATTTATATTTCCTTATATCATAATAAATGTTTATTATTCATTCTAGAATTGTATTAACCGGAAACTTAGTACATGTGTGAATACATAGACAAACAGAGTGTCACTAGTATGCCTCTACTTGACTAGCTCGTTGAATCAATGATGGTTATGTTTCCTAACCATAGACATGAGTTGTCATTTGATTAATAGGATCACATCATTAGAGAATGATGTGATTGACTTGACCCATCCGTTAGCTTAGCACGATAATCATTTAGTTTGTTGCTATTGCTTTCTTCATAACTTATACATGTTCCTATGACTATAAGATCATGCAACTCCTGAATACTGGATGAACACTTAGTGTGCTATCAAACGTCACAACGTAACTGGGTGACTATAAAGATGCTCTACATGTGTCTCCGATGGTGTTTGTCGAGTTGGCATAGATCGAGATTAGGATTTGTCACTCTGAGTATCGGAGAGGTATCTCTGGGCTCGCTCGATAATGCACATCACTATAAGCCTTGCAAGCAATGTGACTAATGAGTTAGTTACGGGATGATGCATTACAGAACGAGTAAAGAGACTTTCCGGTAACGAGATTGAACTAGGTATTGAGATACCGATGATCGAATCTCGGGCAAGTAACATACCAATGACAAAGGGAACAACGTATATCGTTATGCGGTTTGACCGATAAAGATCTTCGTAGAATATGTGGGAGCCAATATGAACATCCAGGTTCCGCTATTGGTTACTGATCGGAAACATGTCTCGGTCATGTCTACATAGTTCTCGAACCCGTAGGGTCCGCATGCTTAACGTTCGGTGACAATTGGTATTATGAGTTTATGTGTTTTGATGTACCGAAGATAGTTCGGAGTCCCGGATGTGATCACGGGCATGACGAGGAGTCTCGAAATGGTCGAGACATAAAGATTGATATATTGGATGACTATATTCGGACACCGGATGAGTTCCGGGGGTCACCGGATAATTATCGGAGTGTCGGGGGGTTATCGGAACCCCCGGGGGGAACTAATGGGCCAGATGGGCCATAGTAGAGAGAGAGGGCCGACCAAGGCAGGCCGCGCGCCCCTCCCCGTCTAGTCCGAATTGGACTAGGGAACGGGGGCGCCCCCCTTTCCTTCTCTTCTCTCCCTCTCTTTCCTTCCCCCCTTCCTCCTCCTAGTAGGACTAGGAAAGGGGAGTCCTACTCCTACTAGGAGGAGGACTCCTCCCCTCCTTGGCGTGCCACCAAGGGCCGGCCGGCCTCCCCCTTGCTCCTTTATATACGGAGGCAGGGGGCACCCCATAGACACACAAGTTGATCATTGATCCCTTTCCCGTGTGCGGTGCCCCCCTCCACCATAATCCACCTCGGTCATATCATCGTAGTGCTTCGGCAAATCCCTGTGTCGGTAGCTTCATCATCACCGTCATCACGCTGTCGTGTTGACGAAGCTCTCCCTCGACACTCAGCTGCATCAAGTGTTCATGGGACATCACCGAGCCGAACGTGTGCAGATCGCGGAGGTGTCGTACTTTCGGTACTAGGATCAGTCGGATCATGAAGACGTACGACTACATCTACCCCATTGTTGCTGTCAAAACCGGCGGATCTCGGGTAGGGGGTCCCGAACTATGCATCTAGGCCGGATGGTAACAGGAGGCAAGGGACATGAAGTTTTACCCAGGTTCGGGCCCTCTCGATGGAGGTAAGACCCTACGTCCTGCTTGATTAATATTGATGATATGGGTAGTACAAGAGTAGATCTACCACGAGATCAGAGAGGCTAAACCCTAGAAGCTAGCCTATGGTATGATTGTTGTTTTTTATGTTGTATATTCTATCGACTAGCCTGGCCCTGGTTTATATAATGCACCAGCGGCCTAGGTTAACAAGAGTCCTAGCCGAATACGCCGGTGGGGAGAAGTCCTTGTCTTGATCCCCAAGTCTTTGTGGAATCTTCCTTGTATGCGGCAGCTGTCCGAAGTGGCCCATGAGTATACGGCCATGGGGGGCCTCGGCCCAATCTAATAGATCGGGAGACGATGTGGTGGGTACCCCCTAGTCTAGGACACCGTCAGTAGCCCCCTGAACCGGTCTTCAAGTTAGGGACGCTCCTCGATTCTTCTGAACTGTTCTTCATCTTCGGTCGTCGGTCTTGAAAACTGGTTCAACAAATCTTCTTTATCTTCGATCTTGAGGATCGCCAAAATGCATTTGACGAGTTTACACGTCGGGTATCCGAGGAGCCCCTTTAAGTTTCCGGCCTCTACCAATGCCTTGTTATTTTTATGCCACACCTCAGGTTTGAAGTTGTTCCTGGGCGGCAGCGTCCTCTTGCGTCCGAGCTCCAACGCCGGACTGTATTCGAGGAATCTTTTGCAACCGAGCACCAACGCCGGACCGCTTCCCAGCTCTAACGCCAGAATGTATCCGAGCTCCAATGCCGGACTATGTATCCGAGCTCCAACGCTGGACTGTATATCGGAGCTCCAACGCCGGACTGTATCCGAGCTCCAACGCCGGACTATATCCGAGGTGTCGTAAATCACCTTGGTTCAATGAAGTTTGAAGGAGTTTAGCCAAGCTTAATGCCGGAAATGCCCTCTATGGAGTCAGCCACTAGCGCCCGAGCTTTATGCCGGGCTGCTTCCGAGGTGGTGCACCACCCCGAATGTGGGCCAATTTTTGTGAATATTTTTTATTGGTGCAATTTATTCTCTGCCGAGATATATAGCCAGTAGCCCTCAAGGTGTGTATCGGTCTAAAACCCGAGATGCACCTGAAGGATGACGTAATACCGCTGATCCCAGTATCCGCCGAGACTCAGGTTGATTTGCAAAATCGGCCTGAGGAGCAAGTCCAAGCTCGGCAGGATACTTCGGGACACTAAAAGCGGCGTGCTCAGTCCTCGAGACTCAGGTTGGGTGCGGCCGACCAACATGAGGATCAAAATCTCCTCGGAAACTATATTGCACATAAAATTTTCTGCATTGGACAAGCAATGCAGTAGCTCCCGAGACACTAGTCGGGTGGTAACACCAGATCAGGGGATCAATGTGCCCCTTTAATATTTTTAAATAATAAGCCCGAAGCCTAGTAGCCCACGAGCCTTAATGCGGGCACGGGTGGCCGAATTAAGGATCAATATCCATAGTAAAATCACAAATTATGTGTAATGACTCTATGTATCCAAGTATTTTACGTCATAAATGCTCGGATCCGCATTGTACAAAACTTTGTTGACCGACCATCGGCTTCCACCTCCTCGGCCAGTAGCCGAGGAGTGTTTGTCCTACTTTATAAAGCCTTTATGAGGGCAAAGATTTACAACAAACAAGGCAATCTGGCCATACGGTTTTATAAACAAAGGTACGCAGAGAGTTATATTACTGTTTAACAGAAGAAATGTCTTCCAAAGAAAATGGTCCCGCTATCGGTTCCTTTCTTTGGGTTGTCATGCTAAGCATGATCATTAAACCTCAGCTCTAATGTAAGAGCAAAATATTGAGGATTTAGTTTGGGGGGCCAGTTAATAGCCCCCGATAGTGTTCGGCCACAGTCGAGGTCAAGCCGTAAACACTTCGGCCAATGTTATGAACGGCCCATCATTTAACATAGTCATCGGATCGCTGACCAGTTTACGCTTATTGTGAAAGTCAGTTTTCGGCTTTCTCCACTGAGGTGCTTAACCATGTGAGCTGGAAGCACAATCGCAGTGGTTCTCCCTTTGCATGCCTAGCCGAACAAAACGGAACGTAGGAAGCAAGTGCAGGAGCCGGGCAACCCAACTATTGACCAAAGACACAATTCGAAACCGATGCATATATAGCAATATCTGAGAATGTTTTTGCTGAATCCCTAAAGGTGTCCGGCATTGTACTGCGAGAGTAATGCTGGAAAAGCACAAATAGTTTTAAAGTGCCAAAAAGCTTGGAAAACCAAGAAACGTCAGTAAAAACATGACGTCCGAATAATATCAAGTGTTCGGTGCCAATCCGAAAGTTGGTCTTAGAAAAAAGAAGTGCTTCTGTCGTGCTTTAACATGATACATCCTATCTCAAGACTTCGAGCGGGTCAGCCTACCGCTTCAACCTTCTATCCCGAGGACAGAGTACTTCTCATCAGGCCAGTTTAGCAAACTGAACTCTAGCGGCTTTGAGAGAGAAATTAGGCTCCTCGGCTAGTGACTGCACACTCGTGTCGAAAAAAGGAGTGATAAATAATAACATTAATAATAAAACTTTGCAACGACTAAGAAGAAGAACACTTATTATAAAACGGCTCAAATAAATTTAAGAGCCCTCAAGTGACTTGGGTAAAAGAATGATTGCATGTACCAAAGTACTTATATCATATCTATGTTCAACCGAACTTTAAACGCGTCTTAACCGACCGTTGGCTTCTCCCTCTTCGGTCAAGGACCAAAAAGTGTTATGTACTCCATCTGTCAAGAATATCGACGGTGTTTCCAATAACTAGGAAATCAGGCCATGAGGCTGTAACAGACAAAGCGCGCTCAGGGAACTTATGCTATATTACTGCGAAGTGTAAGAAGCATCTTCGAAGAAAATAGTACCCCCACCGATACCTTTCTTCGGTGCTTATTGTTATTATGAGACTTGTGCAATAGATTTTTTGTACTCATGAGTTCTGTTGTGTGCCGACCATAATTGAAAACAATAAGAGCGCTAGCTTTCGGCTTCACCCAGTCTGAGGTCCGGCTCGGGTGACCCGATCGTGACAATCGCAGAGGTGCTCCCTTTACTCCCTAGCCGAACAATCGGGAAAATAGGGGTAAACACAGGAGCGAGGCAACCCAGCTTGCAAATCGCTTAAGTCAATATGGTGCATATTGTGGCGTAATACACGAACAAGGAACGAAGCCGTACAAGTATAATCATATGCAAGCGGAAAAGCTTCATGAAGGAAGCCCCCAAATGAATTGGGTATTTGAATTTATGCGTCACAAACAAAGTTTGGACAAGGAAATTTTTTACAAGCAAATTTTTTCCAAAAAAGTATAATGCTTGGTCGAACCGAACACAAGTTAGAAATTAAAGCTTTGAGCATGAAAGCGACTTAGCTGGTTAATGTGTTCGGTATTGATGACGCGGTCCGAGCTTGATGCGGGACAAGGTTCCATCCCCCAAGCCGGTCCCGAGGTGGCGGAGCGGAGAGCTCGACACGCCGAAGTGGTGACATAGCACGGTCAATGCAGACCGGCAGAGTGACGCCGAAGTCCCCGGATCATTTTCCTGTGCACAAAAAATAGTGCAAACCGGAGATAATAGTAATAATGATAATTAAAAAGTGTTGCATAATAAATAATTTATGGAAAGTGAGTAATACAAGAAATATGGCCTGGCGCCGAAGTCAATGTCGGTACAGGGCGTTGGCGTGATGCGGTGAAGGCGTGACAAAGCCTGAATTCACAGGTCGGTCCGAGCTCTGGATGCGGCGTTCGCCGTATTATGTATGGAAACTGACCGAACCACCATGCGACTGTCGTTAATGCGGCCACCATTTGATAGACCTGTGTACATATGATGGACAAATCAGAGTAATAATTCCTTGGAAAAAATGAACCAAACAAGGAAAAAATACTAGGATTAATAGCACCTGGTTTATTTGTTGTAGCAATCCGAAGGAAGGTGATTCCCAAAACTGGTACTCGATCCGCACACCCATTGCCTGATGGGCGATAAAACGACGGCACGGCAATGCTAGCAAAGGTTGGCTCGCTGAGGCAAAGCCCTCAGTCCAGCTAACGTGACAGAGCTGGTCGACTAGTGACGTCGAAGTGTCCGGAGTAGGTTGATGAAGAGATGGCGAAGCCCCCGGTCCAGCCGAGATGTCGAAGCCTCGATGTCAGCCGATGAGTCGAAGTAGGTCGGCATGATGGACACCAGCTTGAAGAAGCAATAGTGCGGCCCTACCAATGCAGGTCGTGACGTGGTCGATGCCAGCTTGATGAAGCGATCATGCGGCGATGCCGGTATGCCCACTCCGTGTAATCCGTGGGGCGGTGATGTTGGTGATGATTTATCCTTCGCGATGCCGGACTCTTGTTCGGCTTGCCGAGATGATGATCCAAAGAAGTTGAGCTCGGCTCAACAAAGTGACGACGTGTCTAGCGCAGGTCGGCAGCCGTGGAGCAATATTGCCGGACTGGTTTGACACTAGCATGATGTTGAAGATCATGTTCAAAATATCTTAAAGTTAGTGGGATGTGTTCGGGAACAAAACACAATACCCCATACAAAACTTCCTTCAAAAGGGATGTCCGAAATCCCGTTCAAAAAAAGATGAACTCGGGTCGGATTCGTTTTCGCGCAGAAAACAGATCCGAAAAGTGATGCACTAATCGGAAGGTTCCCGGAGTTTGGACGGTCGGATCGAGCTGAAATTTTGAGAGGTGGTAGATATAGGAATTCCGAAGCCGATCAACGGTTGGATCTTCCAAAGGACGTTCGAGCTAGAAGCTGGACACCACGCCCTAAACTCATCCAGATGCCCGTCCAGATTTGACAAGCCTCCGGTATATCGTGGATTGCGAGAGATTCCTCCATCGGAACTCGACAAAATTTTCCAGGGTTGTTGCAGACTCAATTCCGCACAATTCCTCCAAAGAGATCATTAAAAAGACACTTGAGGAGGCGATGGAGGCGGACACAAGTTTGTTGTCCCGAAAAACAGCACGGTCGCCCGTGGGGAATGTTGACATTGAGCCCCCGAGCTCCCTGGATGATTCCTCGATGATCTTGATAGAGATCGGAGTTGATGTTTATAAAGGCCCTCATCCGAACATGACGATCGGAGGTAGGGCGCAGTCCTTGGTCAAACCAAGGTGACCAGTCGAGCTGGTGACGAAGATGCCGAAGTCGCAGTTGATCTGCAGGCGAGCCATCAACCTTTTGTCGAACACATAGCGGAACTCTCAACGAAAGCACCAATGTCGGTGTCAAAACCGGCGGATCTTGGGTAGGGGGTCCCGAACTGTGCGTCTAGGCCGGATGATAACAGGAGGTAAGGGACACGAAGTTTTACCCAGGTTCGGGCCCTCTCGATGGAGGTAAAACCCGACGCCCTGCTTGATTAATATTGATGATATGGGTAGTACAAGAGTAGATCTACCACGAGATCAGAGAGGCTAAACCCTAGAAGCTAGCCTATGGTATGATTATTGTTCTGTATGTTGTATATTCTATCGACTAGCCTGGCCCTGGTTTATATAATGCACCAGAGGCCTAGGTTAACAAGAGTCCTAGCCGAATACGCCGGTGGGGAGAAGTCCTTGTCTTGATCGCCAAGTCTTTGTGGAATCTTCCTTGTATGCGGCAGCTATCCAAACTGGCCCATGAGTATACGGCCATGGGGGGCCTCGGCCCAATCTAATAGATCGGGAGACGACGTGGTGAGTACCCCCTAGTTCAGGACACCATCACCCGTTGTCATAATGCTTCTGCTTATGGTCTACGAGGGTACATGGACAACACTCTTCCCCTCTCGTTGCTATGCATCACCATGATAGATCTTGCATGTGCGTCAATTTTTTTTTGAAATTACTGCGTTCCCCAACAATGTTATCAGAGCCAGGTCTATGCATATATGTTATATGCATGAGTAGAACACAAAGGAGTTGTGGGCGTGGGTATATACATAATGCTTGCCATCACTAGTTGATTTTTGATTCAACGGTATTGTTGGATGAAGCGGCTCAGACCGACATTACGCGTACGCTTACGCGAGACTAGTTCTACTGACGTGCTTCACACACGGGTGGCTGGTGGGTGTTAGTTTTTCCAACTTTACTTGAATCGGATTCAATGAACAAGGTTCTTTCTGAAGATCAAAAAGCAATCACTATACCGCGTTGTGGTTTTTGATGCATAGGTAAGAACGGTTCTTGCTCAGCCCGTAGAAGCCAGGTAAAACTTGCAACAACAAAGTAGAGGACGTCTAACTTGTTTTTGCAGGGCATGTTGTGATGTGATATGGCCAAGACATGATGCTAAATTTTATTGTATGAGATGATCATGTTATGTAACACAGTTATCGGCAACTGGCAGGAGCCATATGGTTGTCGCTTTATTGTATGAAATGCAATCGCCATGTAATTGCTTTACTTTATCACTAAGCGGTAGCGATAGTCGTAGAAGCAATAGTTGGCGAGACGACAATGATGCTTCGATGGAGATCAAGGTGTCAAGCCGATGACGATGGTGATCATGACGGTGCTTTGGAGATGGAGATCAAAGGCACAAGATGATGATGGCCATATCATATCACTTATATTGATTGCATGTGATGTTTATCCTTTATGCATCTTATTTTGCTTAGTTCGGCGGTAGCATTATAAGATGATCTCTCACTAAATTTCAAGGTATAAGTGTTCTCCCTGAGTATGCACTATTGCTACAGTTTGTCATGCCGAGACACCATGTGATGATCGGGTGTGATAAGCTCTACGTTCACATACAACGGGTGCAAGCCAGTTTTGCACACGCAGAATACTCAGGTTAAACTTGATGAGCCTAGCATATGCAGATATTGCCTCGGAACACTGAGACCGAAAGGTCGAGCGTGAATCATATAGTAGATATGATCACCATTGAAAACTACTCCATCTCACGTGATGATCGGACATGGTTTAGTTGATATGGATCACGTGATGATTTAGATGATTAGAGAGATGTCTATCTAAGTGGGAATTCTTAACTAATTTGATTAATTGAACTTTAATTTATCATGAACTTAGTACCTGGTAGTATTTTGCATGTCTATGTTGGTGTAGATAGATGGCCCGTGTTGTTGTTCCATTGAATTTTAATGTGTTCCTAGAGAAAGCTAAGTTGAAAGATGATGGTAGCAACTACACGGACTGGGTCCATAACTTGAGGATTATCCTCATTGCTGCACAGAAGAATTACGTCCTGGAAGCACAGCTAGGTGACAAACCCGCTGCAGGAGCAATGCCAGATGTTGTGAACACCTAGCAGAGTAAAGCTGATGACTACTCGATAGTTCAGTGTGCCATGCTTTACGGCTTAGAACCGGGACTTCAACGACATTATGAACGTCATGGAGCATATGAGATGTTCTAGGAGTTGAAGTTAATATTTCAGGTAAATGCCCGGACTGAGAGATATGAAGTCTCCAATAAGTTCTACGACTGCAAAATGGAGGAGAATAGTTCTGTCAGTGAACATATACTCAAAATGTCTGGGTACCACAACCACTTGACTCAGTTGGGAGTTAATCTTCCTAATGATAGTGTCATTGACAGAGTTCTTCAATCACTGCCACCAAGCTACAAGAGCTTCGTGATGAACTACAATGCAAGGGATGTATAAGACTATTCCCGAGCTCTTTGCAATGATAAAGGCTACGGAGGTAGAAATCAAGAAGGAGCATCAAGTGTTGATGGTCAACAAGACCACTAGTTTCAAGAAAAAAGGTAAAGGGAAGAAGGGGAACTTCAAGAAGAACAGCAAGCCAGTTGCTGCTCAAGTGAAGAAACCCAAGTCTAGACATAAGCCTGAGACTGAGTGCTTCTACTGCAAAGGGACTGGTCACTGGAAGCGGAACTGCCCCAAGTATTTGGCGGAGAAGAAGGATGGCAAAGAGAAAGGTATATTTGATATACATGTTATTGATGTGTACCTTACTAATGCTCGCAGTAGTGCATGTGTATTTGATACTGGTTCAGTTGCTAACATTTGCAACTCGAAACAGGGGCTACGGATTAAGTGAAGATTGTCTAAGGACGAGGTGACGATGCGCGTGGCAAATGGTTCCAAAGTCGATGTGATCGCCATCGGCACGCTACCTCTACATCTACCTTCGGGATTAATTTTAGACCTAAATAATTGTTATTTGGTGCCAGCATTGAGCATGAACATTATATCTGGATCTTTTTTAATGTGAGATGGTTATTCATTCAAATTAGAGAATAATGGTTGTTCTATTTATATGAGTAATATCTTTTATGGTCATGCACCCTTGATGAGTGGTCTATTTTTACTAAATCTTGATAGTAGTGATATGCATGTTCATAGTATTGAATCCAAAAGATGTAGAGTTGATAATGATAGTGCAACTTATTTGTGGCACTGTCGTTTGTGTCATATTGTTGTAAAGCGCATGAAGAAACTCCAATCTGATGGACTTCTAGAATCACTTGATTATGAATCACTTGGTACTTGCGAACCATGCCTCATGGGCAAGATGACTAAAACTCCGTTCTCTAGAACAATGGAGCGAGCAACAGAGTTATTGGAAATCATACATATTGATGTATGTGGTCCAATGAACATTGAGGCTCGCGGCGGATATCGTTATTTTCTCACCTTCACAGATGATTTGGGCAGATATGGGTATATCTACTTAATGAAACATAAGTCTGAAACATTTGAAAAGTTCAAAGAATTTCAGAGTGAAGTGGAAAATCATCATAACAAGAATTCTACGATCTGATCATGGAGGAAAATATTTGAGTTACAAGTTTGGTCTTCATTTGAAACAATGCGGAATAGTTTCGCAACTCACGCACCCGGAACACCACACCGTAATGGTGTGTCCGAACGTCGTAATCGTACTTTACTAGATATGGTGTGATCTATGATGCCTCTTACTAATTTACTGCTATTGTTTTGGGTTATGCTTTAGAGACGGCTGCATTCACGTTAAATAGGGCACCATCTAAATCCGTTGAGACGACACCTTATGAACTGTGGTTTGGTAAGAAACCCAAGTTGTCGTTTCTAAAATTTTGGGGCTGCGATGCTTATGTGAAAAAACTTCAACCTGATAAGCTCGAACCCAAATTGGAGAAATGTGTCTTCATAGGATACCCAAAGAAGACTGTTGGGTACACCTTCTATCATAGATCCGAAGGCAAGATATTAGTTGCTAAGAATGGATCCTTTCTAGAGAAGGAGTTTCTCTCGAAAGAAGTGAGTGGGAGGAAAGTAGAACTTGATGAGGTAATTGTACCTTCTCCCGAATTGGAAAGTAGTTCATCACTGAAATCGGTTCCAGTGATTCCTACACCAGTAAGTGAGGAAGCTAATGATGATGATCGTGAACCTCGTAGGTCAACCAGAGTGAGATCCGCACCAGAGTGGTACGGTAATCCTGTTCTGGAGGTCATGTTACTTGACCATGACGAACCTATGAACTACGAGGAAGCGATGATGAGCCCAGATTCCGCAAAATGGCTTGAGGCCATGAAATCTAAGATGGAATCCATGTATGAGAACAAAGTGTGGAATTTGGTTGACTTGCCCGATGACTGGCAGGCCATAGAGAATAAATGGATCTTCAAGAAGAAGACTGACGATGACGGTAATGTTACTGTCTACAAAGCTCGACTTGTTGCAAAAGGTTTTCGACAAGTTCAAGGAGTTGACTACGGTGAGACCTTCTCACCTGTAGCGATGCTTAAGTCCGTCCGAATAATCTTCGCAATTGCCGCATTTTATGATTATGAAATTTGGCAAATGGACGTCAAAACTGCATTCCTTAATGGATATCTTAAAGAAGAGTTGTATATGATGCAACCAGAAGGTTTGTCGATCCAAAAGGTGCTAACAAAGTGTGCAAGCTCCAGCAATCCATTTATGGACTGGTGCAAACCTCTCGGAGTTGGAATATAAGCTTTGATGGTGTGAGCAAAGCATATGGTTTTATATAGACTTTTGGAGAAGCCTATATTTACAAGAAAGTGAGTGGGGTCTCTGTAGCATTTCTGATATTATATGTAGATGACATATTGTTGATCGGAATTGATATTGAATTTTTGAATAGCATAAAAGGATACTTTAATAAGAATTTTTCAATGAAAGACCTCGGTGAAGCTGCTTATATATTGGGCATCAAGATCTATAGAGATAGATCAAGATGCTTAATTGAACTTTCACAAAGCGCATACCTTGATAAAGTTTTGAAGAAGTTCAAAATGGATCAGGAAAATAAAGGGTTCTTGCCTGTGTTACAAGGTGTGAAGTTGAGTCAGACTCAATGCCCGACCACTGCAAAAGATAGGGAGAAAATGAAAGTCATTCCCTATGCTTCAGCCATAGGTTCTATCATGTATGCAATGTTGTGTGCCTTGCTATTAGTTTAGTAGGGAGGTACCAAAGTAATCCAGGAGTGGATCACTGGACAGTGGTCAAGAACATCCTGAAATACCTGAAAAGGACTAAGGATATGTTTCTCATTTATGGAGGTGCCAAAGAGCTCGTCGTAAACGGTTACGTCGATGTAAGCTTTGACACTGATCTGGATGACTCTAAGTCACAAACCGGATACGTATTTTTATTAAATGGTGGAGCTGTCAGTTGTGCAGTTCCAAGCAGAGTGTCGTGGTGGGATTTACATGTGAAGCAAAGTACATATCTACTTCGGAAGCAGCAAATGAAGGAGTCTGGATGAAGGAGTTCATATCCGATCTAGGTGTCATACCTAGTGCATCGGGTCCAATGAAAATATTTTGTGAAAACAATGGTGCAATTGCCTTGGCAAAGGAATCCAGATTTCACAAAAGAACCAAGCACATCAAGAGACGCTTCAATTCCATCCGTGATCAAGTTAAGGAGAGAGACATAGAGATTTGCAACATAAAAACATATCTGAATGTTGCGGGCCCGTTGACTAAGCCTCTCTCATGAGAAAAACATGATCAGCACCAAGACTCCATGGGTGTTAGAATCATTACAATGTAATCTAGATTATTGACTTTAGTGCAAGTGGGAGACTGAAGGAAATATGCCCTAGAGGCAATAATAAAGTTTTTATTTATATTTCCTTATATCATGATAAATGTCTATTATTCATGCTAGAATTTTATTAACCGGAAACTTAGTACATGTGTGAATACGTAGACAAACAGAGTGTCACTAGTATGCCTCTACTTGACTAGCTCATTGAATCAATGATGGTTATGTTTCCTAACCATAGACATGAGTTGTCATTTGATTAACGGGATCACATCATTATAGAATGATGTGATTGACTTGACCCATCCGTTAGCTTAGCACGATGATCATTTAGTTTGTTGCTATTGCTTTCTCCATAACTTATACATGTTCCTATGACTATGAGATCATGCAACTCCCGAATACCGAAGGAACACTTAGTGTGCTATCAAACATAACAACGTAACAGGGTGACTATAAAGATGCTCTACCGGTATCTTTGATGGTGTTTGCTGAGTTGGCATAGATCAAGATTAGGATTTGTCACTCTGAGTATCGGAGAGCTATTTCTGGGCCCTCTCGGTAATGCACATCACTATAAGCCTTACAAGCAATGTGACTAATGAGTTAGTTACGGGATGATGCATTACGGAACGAGTAAAGAGACGTGCCATTAACGAGATTGAACTAGGTATTGAGATACCGACGATCGAATCTCGGCCAAGTAACATACCGATGACAAAGGGAACAACGTATATCATTATGCGGTTTGACCGATAAAGATCTTCATAGAATATGTGGGAGCCAATATGAACATCCAGGTTCCGCTATTGGTTATTGACCGGAAACATGTCTCGGTCATGTCTATATAGTTCTCGAACCCGTAGGGTCCGCATGCTTAACGTTCGGTGATGATCGGTATTATGAGTTTATGTGTTTTGATGTACCAAAGATAGTTCAGAGTCCTGGGTGTGATCACGGACAAGACGAGGAGTCTCAAAATGGTCAAGACATAAAGATTGATATATTGGATGACTATATTCTGACACCGGATGAGTTCCGGGGGTCACCGGATAATTATCGGAGTGTCGGGGGGTTATGGGAACCCCCGGGGGGAAATAATGGGCCACATGGGCCTTAGTGGAGAGAGATGTTGCGGAATGCAGTAATTTCAAAAAAAAATCCTACGCGCACGCAAGATCATGGTGATGCATAGCAATGAGAGGGGAGAGTGTTGTCTACATACCTTCGTAGACCGTAAGCGGAAGCGTTATGGCAACGCGATTGATGTAGTCGTACATCTTCATGATCGACCGATCCTAGCACCGAAAGTGCGGTACCTCCGCGATCTGCACACGTTCGGCTCGGTGACGTCCCACAAACTCACGATCTAGTAGAGTGTCGAGGGAGAGCTTCATCAGCAAGACGGCATGATGACGGTGATGATGATGCTATCAGAACAGGGCTTCGCCTAAGCACCGCTACGATATGACCAAGGTGGATTATGGTGGAGGGGGGCACCGCACACGGCTGGAAACAATCAACTTGTGTGTTCTAGGGTGCCCCCTGCCCCCGTATATAAAGGAGCAAGGGGGGAGGCCGGCCGGCCTTGGGGCGCGCCAAGGAGAGGGAGGAGTCCTCCTCCTAGTAGGAGTAGGACTCCCCTTTTCCTAGTCCAACTAGGAAGAAGGAGGAGGAAGGAAAGAGAGGGAAAGAGGGGCCCCCTCCTTGTCCAATTCGAACTCCCAAGGGGGGGGGGCGGCCAGCCCTATGGCCCCTCCTCTTTCTCTCACAAGGCCCATGTTGGCCCATTAATTCCCCCGGGGGTTCCGATAACCCCCCGGCACTCCGATAATTATCCGGTGACCCCCGGAACTCGTCCGGTGTCCGAATATAGTCATCCAATATACCAATCTTTATGTCTCGACCATTTCGAGACTCCTTGTCATCTCTGTGATCACATCTGGGACTCCAAACTACCTTTGGTACATCAAAACACATAAAATCGTAATACCGATAGTCACCGAACATTAAGCGTGCAGACCCTACGGGTTCGAGAACTATGTAGACATGACCGAGACATGTATCCGGTCAATAACCAATAGTGGAACCTGGATGTTCATATTGGCTCCCACATATTCAACGAAGATCTTTATTGGTCAAATCGCATAACGATATACGTTGTTTCCTTTGTCATTGGTATGTTACTTGCCCGAGATTCGATAGTCGGTATCTCAATACCTAGTTCAATCTCGTTACCAGCAAGTCTCTTTACTCGTTCTGTAATGCATCATCCCATAACTAACTCATTAGTCACATTGCTTGCAAGGCTTATATTGATGTGCATTACCGAGAGGGCCCAGAGATACCTCTCCGACAATCGCAGTTACAAATCCTAATCTCGATCTATGCCAACTCAACAAACACCATCGGAGACACCTGTAGAGCACCTTTATAATCACCCAGTTACGTTGTGACATTTGGTCGTACACAAAGTGTTCCTCCGGTATTCGGGATTTGCATGATCGCATAGTCATAGGAACATGTATAAGTTATGGAGAAAGCAATAGCAACAAACTAAATGATCATCGTGCTAAGCTAATGGATGGGTCAAGTCAATCACATCATTCTCCAATGATGTGATCTCGTTAATCAAATGACAACTCATGTATATGGTTAGGAAACATAACCATCATTGATTCAACGAGCTAGTCTAGTAGAGGTATACTAGTGACATTCTGTTTGTCTATGTATTCACACATGTACTAAGTTGCCGGTTAATACAATTCTAGCATTAATAATGAACATTTATCGTGATATAAATAAATATAAATAACAACTTTATTATTGCCTCTAGGGCATATTTCCTTCAAGAGAGAGGGTCGGCCAAGGCAGGGCCGTGCGCCCCTCCCCCTCTAGTCCGAAATGGACTAGGGAAGGGTGGGAGCGGCACCCCCCTTTCCTTCTCTTCTCTCCCTCTCTTTCCTTCCCCCCTTACTTATCCTAGTAGGACTAGAAAAGGGGAGTCCTACTCCTACTAGGAGGAGGACTCCTCCCCTCCTTGGCGAGCCACCAAGGGCCGGCCGGCCGCCCCCTTGCTCCTTTATATACGGGGGCAGGGGCACCCCATAGACACACAAGTTGGTCATTGATCCCTTAGCCGTGTGCGGTGCCCCCCTCCACCATAATCCACCTCTCGGTCATATCGTCGTAGTGCTTAGGCGAAGCCCTGCGCCGGTAGCTTCACCATCACTTTCATCACGCCGTCATGCTGACGAAGCTCTCCCTCGACACTCAGCTGGATTGAGAGTTCGTGGGATGTCACCGAGCCGAACGTGTGCAGATCACGGAGGTTCCGTACTTCCGGTACTAGGATCGGTCGGATCATGAAGACGTACGACTACATCAACCCCGTTGTCATAACGCTTCCGCTTACGGTCTATGAGGGTACGTGGACAACAGTCTGCCCCTCTCATTGCTATGCATCACCATGATAGATCTTGCGTGTGCGTAGGAATTTTTTCAAATTACTGCGTTCCCCAACAATTACATCAAGCAAGGTTTCATGTTTCTCTGATCATTTTTAAAAATTTTGGAATTAAAATGCCATGGCACTCCATGCATGTGCCCATACCATGAGACCAATATGTTTGAAAATTCCTTCTAATTTACTACACATGGAATTAACTCACACACAAGTACACAAATATGATTTTTCAAACCATTATGGTTAGCCGTTGCATGTAGATGTAGTTCAAATTTGAATTACGGTCATTAAATTGCTAGAAAATCACTTAAATGTCTTTAAAAGGTCAAATAACCCCTCAAATTTTCGAAATTTTCACATGACAGTTATAGTAGTGCACGTTAAACATAGAAAAATTTGAAGGCCGTAAGAGGAAGTTATTTCCTATTCGTCATCAAACATGCATTGTTCCCTCTCAGAACCACGAGCCTTCTAGTGAGTTGCTCCGGTTTGTGAGGGGGTGTGTCCAAACTTTCGTCAAACAGGCCAATTTTTTACCACATCATCTTGGTGGCATGACATTACATCAAGCAAGGTTTCATATTTTTCTGATCATTTTTTAATTTTTTGGAATTAAAATGACATGGCACTCCATGGATGTGTCCATGCCGTGAGAGCAATATGTTTGAAAATTCCTTGTAATTTACTGCAAATGGAATTAACTCGCACAAAAGTACACAAATATGATTTTTCAAACCGTTATAGTTAGTCGTTGCATGTAGATGTAGTTCAGATTTGAATTATGGTCATTAAATGGCTAGAAAATCACTTAAATGTCTTCAAAAGGTCAAATGACCCCTAGAATTTTCCAAATTTTCACATGACAGTTGTAGTAGTGCACGTTAAACATAGAAAAAATTTGAAGGCCGTAAGAGGAAGTTATTTCCTGTTCGTCATCAAACATGCATTATTCCCTCTCGGAACCACGAGACTTCTAGTGAGTTGCTCCTGTTTGTGAGGGGTGTGTGTCCAAACTTTCGTCAAACGGCCAATTTTTTACCACATCATCTTGGTGGCATGACATTACATCAAGCGAGGTTTCATGTTTTCTGATCATTTTTTAAGTTTTTAGAATTAAAATGCCATGGCACTCCATGCATATGCCCATACCATGAGACCAATATGTTTGAAAATTCCTTCTATTACTGCACATGGAATTAACTCGCACACAAGTACACAAATATGATTTTTCAAACTGTTATGGTTAGTCGTTGCATGTAGATGTAGTTCAAATTTGAATTGCAGTCATTAAATGGCTAGAAAATCACTTAAATGTCTTTAAAAGGTCAAGTAACCCCTGAAATTTTCCAAATTTTCATGTGACAGTTGTATTAGTGCACGTTAAATGTAGAAAAAAATTGAAGGCCATAAGAGGAAGTTATCTCCCGTTCGTCATCAAACATGCATTCTTCCCTCTCGGAACCACGAGCCTTCTAGTGAGTTGCTCCGGTTTGTGAGGGGGGTGTGTCCAAACTTTCATTAAATAGGCCAATTTTTTACCACATCATCTTGGTGCCATGACATTACGTCAAGCAAGGTTACATGTTTTTCTAATCATTTTTTATTTTTTTTGGAATGAAAATGCCATGGCACTCCATGCATGTGTCCATGCCGTGAGACCAATATGTTTGAAAATTCCTTCTAATTTACTACACATGGACTTAACACGCACACAAGTACACAAATATTATTTTTCAAACCGTTATGGTTAGCCGTTGCATGTAGATGTAGTTCAAATTTGAATTACGGTCATTAAATGGCTAGAAAATCACGTAAATGTCTTTAAAAGATTAAATGACCCCTAGAGTTTTCCAAATTTTCACATGACAATTGTATTAATGCATGTTAAACGTATAAAAAAATTGAAGGCCGTAAGACGAAGCTATCTCCTGTTCGTCATCAAACATGCATTGTTCCCTCTCGGAACCACAAGCCTTCTAGTGAGTTGCTCCTGTTTGTGAGGGGTGTGTGTCCAAACTTTCGTCAAACATGCCAATTTTTTACCACATCATCTTGGTGGCATGACATTACATCAAGCAAGGTTTCATGTTTTTCTGATCATTTTTTAATATTTTGGAATTAAAATGCCGTGGCACTCCATGCATACATATGCATGTGTCCATGTCGTGAGACCAATATGTTTGAAAATTCCTTCTAATTTACTACACATGGAATTAACTCGCACGCAAGTACACAAATATGATTTTGCAGACCGTTATGGTTAGCCGTTGCATGTACATGTAGTTCAAATTTGAATTACGGTCATTAAATGGTTAGAAAATCACTTAAATGTCTTGAAATTTTCCAAATTTTCACATGATAGTTGTATTAGTGCACGTTACACATAGAAAAATATTGAAGGCCGTAAGAGGAAGCTATCTCCCGTTCATCATCAAACATGCATTGTTCCCTCTCGGAACCACGAGCCTTCTAGTGAGTTGCTCCAGTTTGTGAGGGGTGTGTGTCCAAACTTTCGTCACACATGCCAATTTTTTTGCCACATCATCTTGGTGGCATGACATTACATCAACCAAGGTTTCATGTGTTTCTAATATTTTTTTAATTTTTTTAGAATTTAAATGCCATGGCACTCCATGCTTAATTGTGTCATAGCCGTTAGACCAATATGTTTGAACATTCCTTCCAATTTACTGCATAGGGAATTAAATCGCACACAAGTACACAAAATATGACTTTTCAAACTATTATGGTTAGCTTTTGCATGTACATGTGGTTCAAACTTCAATTACGGTCATTAAATGGCTAGAAAATCACTTAAATGTCTTAAAAGGTCAAATGACCCCTGAAATTTTCCAAAATTTGACATGACAGTTGTATTAGTACTACAAATTTTCTCGTACATTTAAAACACCATCCGTTGCCATTTTACTCCAAATTCGTCTTTCACAGCTAATAAAATATCTACAAC
The DNA here is from genome assembly GCA_034509565.1 of Triticum monococcum. Classification (NCBI taxonomy): domain Eukaryota; kingdom Viridiplantae; phylum Streptophyta; class Magnoliopsida; order Poales; family Poaceae; genus Triticum; species Triticum monococcum. The sequence goes on along the minus strand of CM067845.1, from coordinate 84,365,831 downwards.
ATCACACACAGTTGTTTTGTAGGAACCGTTTTGCGATGAAAATATCTGGGTCTATTTAAGTCTTCCTCCTTAAGCTTCGTCGGCTCGTCTGCTCTAGTGCCGGCAACCCTCAAATCCATGAATCCCGATCCTCATTCCCGCACCCACCTCTTACAAAGATGACGTCGTGGAAACGCTTCATGAAGGCCCGTACGATGGTCGCATCCCCCCGAGAGCCACCGCTTGTGCTGAGAGCGCGGCCGCCTACGCCGAGAGTGCCGCCGCATCCGCATTGAGCGCGGCCGCTTCCGCCGAGAGGGCGTCTGTAGCTGCTGATGCGACCGCAAATGCCGAGAGTGCTCGAGTTGTTGTCCATGCCGCCGATGTCTCCCTGGCCCGGGTCGAGGCCATCCACACCAAGATCGAGGATGCACACGCCAAGATATTCCAGGCCACCTCAGAATCCAGCATGCAACCCACCTCTGAAAAGGCGGCGGTGGCCATGGAGCACCTGCTTCCTCATGAGGTTGCCGAGCAGGAGCTGGAGATGTAGGAGTCAGCGGAGATTGAGGAGTGCCAGGAGGAGGAGTTGCGCGTGGCCGAGGTCGAGATAGAGAAGAGTCTGTCCGTCGAGAAATTGGCAGTGGAGTACCAACACGAGCTCTGGCGCAGCCACTACTATGAGTACTACAACCTTGAGGGCGGCGCTGAGGACGAGGACAAGGACGTGGTCAACGTAAGCAGGGGGCGCGGAGTCCACCAATGGTGGCATGTCGCCAGGACAAGTCATCGACGGCTCATCTCACACCAGCGATGCATAGGCCAGCGCGGCAGCAGATTTGTTAAAATTATGCGTACTTAGGCTTTGTTTTTAATGCTGGTCTTTTGTTAGAGCAATGTTTAGGTCAACTGGCTCTGTTTAATTACTAAAATTGCTCGATTCAGTAAGTGTGGTCTGTGTGCTGTATGCTCTTTTGTGTGCCCAAATTAGCAAGCGATGTTAAATTATGCAATGACGTACCCGAGAAAATTTCCACCAAAATTTGAATTATCAAACTCTTCCCATGCGCGTAAAGAAGAAGAATCGTTTGCGATGCACACAATCGTTCAAAGTGAATGGTCCGGCGGCACCGCTCGCTAAGTTTCCCTCCACATTTCCAAAATTTTGGCCTACCGCCAAAATATCTACCCCCCTTCCCCACCCCGTTTTCTCCCTGACCACAAGTCACATTTCCCCTGTTTTCTCCTTCCTTCCTTCCTTCCTTCCTAAGCTATAGTCGCTTCCTCATTTGCTTCCTTGCTCTCGCTGTCTCGCATCCTACCGCCGAGGTTGCCATGGTCTTCTTCAAAGACCTCTCCAGCAGTTCCTCCTCCGGCGACGACTCCTTCACCACCCCGGTATGCCTCTCTTCTCTCTCTCGGGATATGACTTGGAATGAAGTATTTTTACCCGACGGTCGATTTGAGTCATTTCTTCCTCTTGTAGCTCCCTAGGACCATCAGTGGCAACGAATGGAGCGGGGTGGCTGAAGATCTATCTGCTCGTTGTCACCATCAATCGCCATGTGTGAAGCTAGTTGCGTTTGAATCTGTGGATAGTGGGAAGAAGTTTATGGCATGTGCAGAGAAGGTTAGACCCTCTTTCGTTGTTACAAATCATTTGTTAGATGTGATTCATACACTGTCATGGTCCCAACCCAGTCATACCACACCTTCTGTCGGGGAACGTAGCGTGCAATTTTAAAATTTTCCTACGCTCACGTAAGATCTATCTAGGAGATGCATAGCAACGAGAGGGAAAGAGTGTGTCCATGTACCCTCGTAGACCGAAAGCGGAAGCGTTAGGTTAACGTGGTTGATGTAGTCGAACGTCTTCATGATCCAACCAATCTAGTACCGAATGTATGGCACATCCGAGTTCAGTACACGTTCAGCTCGATGACGTCCCTCAAACTCTTGATCCAGTAGAGGATTGAGGGAGAGTTTCATCAGCACGACGGCGTGGTGATGGTGATGTGATGTGATCCGCGCAGGGCTTTGCCTAAGCACTACGACGCTATGACCGGAGGAGTAAACTGTGGTGAGGGGGCACCGCACACGGCTAAGAGAACAACCGATGTGTTATGGGGTCCCCCCCACCCCCGTATATAAAGGAGGGGAGGGGGAGGTGGCCAGCCAGGAGGGGCACGCCATGGGGGTGGTCCTACTATGACTCTACTCCTGGTAGGATTCGCCCCCCACTTTTCCTTTCTTACCGGAGGGGAAAAGGAAGGAAAGGGAGAGGGAGAGGGAGAGGGAAAGGGAAAGGGGGGCGCCGCCCCCTCCCCTAGTCCAATTCGGACTGCCATGGGGGGCATGCGGCCACCCCTTGCGGCCCTCCTCTCTCTCCACTAAGGCCCATGTTAGCCTAATACTTCCCCGGGGGGTTCCGGTAACCCCTCGATACTCCGGTAAAATACTCGAAACCATTCTGATGTCCAAATACTACCTTCCAATATATGAATGTTTACCTCTCAACCATTTTGAGGCTCCTCGTCATGTCGGTGATCTCATCCGGGACTCCAAACAAACTTCGGTCACCAAAACCCATAACTCATAATACAAATCGTCATCCAATGTTAAGCGTGCGGACCCTACGGGTTCGAGAACTATGTAGACATGACCAAGACATATCTCTGGTCAATAACCAATAGCAGAACCTGGATGCTCATATTGGTTCCTACATATTCTATGAAGAACTTTATCGGTCAAACCGCAATAACTACATACGTTATTCCCTTTGTCATCGGTATGTTACTTGCACGGGATTCGATCGTCGGTATCGTCATGCCTAGTTCAATCTCATTACCGGCAAGTCTATTTACTTGTTCTATAATGCATCATCACGCAACTAACTCATTAGTCGCATTTCTTGTAAGGCTTATAGTGAATGCGCATTACCGAGAGGGCCTAGAGATACCTCTCCGATACTCGAAGTGACAAATCTTAATGTTGATCTATGTCAACCCAACAAACACCTTCAGAGACACCTCTAGTGCATCTTTATAATCACCTAGTTACATTGTGACGTTTGATAGCACACAAGGTGTTCCTCCGGTATTCGGGAGTTGCATAATCTCATAGTCAGAGGAATATGTATAAGTCATGAAGAAAGCAATAGCAATAAAACTAAACGGTCGTATGCTAAGCTAACATATGGGTCTTGTCCATCACATCATTCTCTAATGATGTGATCACGTTCATCAAATGACAACACATGTCTATGGTCAGGAAACATAACCATCTTTTATTAACGAACTAGTCAAGTAGAGGCATACTAGGGACACTCTGTTTTGTCTATGTATTCACACAAGTACTAAGTTTCCGGTTAATACAATTCTAGCATGAATAATAAACATTTATCATGTGAGGAATAATCCAATTGAAAACTAAAATCATGATGACAAGTTTCATGGATATCATTATTCTTTATAGCATACAAGGCATCACAATAATCATCATAGATAGCAACTTTGTTCTCATAATCAATTGGAACCTCTTCCGAAATAGTGGATCCATCACAAAATAAAGGAATGACCTCTCCAAATCCACTTTCATCAATATAATCATCATAAATAGGAGGCATGCTTTCATCATAATAAATTTGCTCATCAAAACTTGGGGGACAAAAAATATCATCTACATCAAACATAGCTTCCCCAAGCTTGTGGCTTTGCATATCAGTAGCATCATAGATATTCAAGGAATTCATACTAACAACATTGCAATCTTGCTCTTCATTCAAATATTTAGTGCCAAACATTCTAATGCATTCTTCTTCTAGCACTTGAGCACAATTATCGGAATCCTTATTTTCATGATAGATATTAAAAAGATGAAGCATATGAGGTACCCTTAATTCCATTTTTTGGTAGTTTTCTTTTATAGACTAAACTAGTGATAAAACAAGAAACTAAAAGACTCGATTGCAAGATCTAAAGATATACCTTCAAGCACTCACCTCCCCGGCAACGGCGCCAGAAAAGAGCTTGATGTCTACTACACAACCTTCTTCTTGTAGACTTTGTTGGGCCTCCAAGTGCAGACGTTTGTAGGACAGTAGCAAATTTCCCTCAAGTGGATGACCTAAGGTTTATCAATCCGTAGGAGGCGTAGGATGAAGATGGTCTCTCTCAAGCAACCCTGCAACCAAATAACAAAGAGTCTCTTGTGTCCCCAACACACCCAATACAATGGTAAATTGTATAGGTGCACTAGTTCGGCGAAGAGATGGTGATACAAGTGCAATATGGATAGTAGATAATGGTTTTTGTAATCTGAAAATATAAAAACAGCAAGGTAACGAAGGATAAAAGTGAGCGTAAACGGTATTGCAATGCTAGGAAACAAGGCCTAGGGTTCATACTTTCACTAGTGCAAGTCCTCTCAACAATAATAACATAATTGGATCACATAACTATCCCTCAACATGCAATAAAGAGTCAATCCAAAGTCACTAATAGCGGAGAACGAATGAAGAGATTATGGTAGGGTACGAAACCACCTCAAAGTTATTCTTTCCAATCAATCTGTTGGGCTATTCCTATAAGTGTCACAAACAGCCCTAGAGTTCGTACTAGAATAACACCTTAAGACACAAGTCAACCAAAACCCTAATGTCACCTAGATACTCCAATGTCACCTCAAGTATCCATGGGTATGATTATACGATTTGCATCACACAATCTCAGATTCATCTATTCAACCAACACATAGGACCTCAAAGAGTGCCCCAAAGTTTCTACCGGAGAATCACGATGAAAACGTGTGCCAACCCCTATGCATAGGTTGATGGGCGAAACCCACAAGTTGATCACCAAAACATACATCAAGTGAATCACGTGATATCCCATTGTCACCACAGATACGCACGGCAAGACATACATCAAGTGTTCTCAGATCTTTAAAGACTCAATCCGATAAGATAACTTCAAAGGGGAAACTCAATCCATTACAAGAGAGTAGAGGGGGAGGAGAAACATAAGATCCAACTATAATAGCAAAGCTCGCAATACATCAAGATCGTGCCAAATCAAGAACATGAGAGAGAGAGAGATCAAACACATAACTACTGGTACATACCCTCAGCCCCGAGGGAGAACTACTCCCTCCTCGTCATGGAGAGCACCGGGATGATGAAGATGGCCACCGGAGAAGGATTCCCCCTCCGGCAGGGTGCCGGAATGGGTCTAGATTGGCTTTCGGTGGCTACGGAGGCTTCTGGTGGCGGAACTCCTCATCTATTATGCGTTCTGGAAGTTTTAGGGTACGTGAGTATACATGGGTGCAGGAAGTACGTCGATGGAGCTTCGGGGGCCCCACGAGGCAGGGGGCGCATGGAGCAATCAAAAATTATAGATACGTTGGAGACGTATCACTCCCTGCTAAACTTATAGCAAGGCACACATCAGGTCCGGTACACAGCATTGAAAAAAATGATAGAACCTATGGCTGAGGCATAGGGAATGACTTTCATTTTCTCTCTATCTTCTGCAGTGGTCGGGCATTGAGTCTGAATCAACTTCACACCTTGTAACACGGGCAAGAACCCTTTCTTTGACTGATCCATTTTGAACTTCTTCAAAACTTTATCAAGGTATGTGCTTTTTGAAAGTCCAATTAAGTGTCTTGATCTATCTCTATAGATCTTGAAGCCCAATATATAAGCAACTTCACCGAGGTCTTTCATTGAAAAATTCTTATTCAAGTATCCTTTTATGCTATCCAGAAATTATGTATTATTTCCAATCAACAATATGTCATCCACATATAATATTAGAAATGCTACAGAGCTCCCACTCACTTTCTTGTAAATACAGGCTTCTCCAGAAGTTTGTATAAAACCATATGCTTTGATCACACTATCAAAGCATACATTCCAACTCCGAGAGGCTTGCACCAGTCCATAAATGGATCGCTGGAGCTTGCACACTTTGTTAGCACCTTTAGGATCGACAAAACCTTCTGGTTGTATCATATACAACTCCTCTTTAAGAAATACATTAAGGAATGCAGTTTTGACATCCATTTTCCAAATTTCATAATCATAAAAATCGGCAACTGCGAACATGACACGGACAGACTTAAGCATCGCTACGGGTGAGAAAGTCTCATCATAGTCAACTCCTTGAACTTGTCGAAAACCTTTCGCAACAAGTGAAGCTTTGTAGATAGTAACATTACCATCAGTGTCAGTCTTTTTCTTGAAGATCCATTTATTTTCTATGGCTTGCCGATCATCTGGCAAGTCAACCAAAGTCCATAATTTGTTCTCATACATGGATCCCTTCTTAGATTTCATGGCCTCAAGCCATTTCGCGGAATTCGGGATCATCATCGCTTCCTCATAGTTCATAGATTCGTCATGGTCTAGTTACATGACTTCTAGAATAGGATTACCGGACCACTCTGGTGCGGACCGTCCTCTGGTTGACCTACGAAGTTTGGTAGTAACTTGATCTGAAGTTTCAAGATCATCGTCATTAACTTCCTCACTAATTTGCATAGCCATCACTGGAACTGATTTCTGTGATGAACCATTTTCCAATTCGGGAGAAGGTACAATTACCTCATCAAGTTCTACTTTCCTCCCACTCACTTCTTTCGAGAGAAACTCCTTCTCTAGAAAGGATCCATTCTAGCAACAAAGATCTTGCCTTCGGATCTGTGATAGAAGGTGTACCCAACAGTTTCTTTTGGTATCCTACGAAGACGCACTTCTTCGATTTGGGTTCGAGCTTATCAGGATGAAGCTTTTTCACATAAGCATCGCAGCCCCAAACTTTAAGAAATGACAGCTTAGGTTTCTTGCCAAACCACAGTTCATATGGTGTCAGCTCAACGGAATTAGATGGTGCCCTATTTAACGTGAATGCAGCAGTATCTAAAGCATAACCCAAAACAATAGTGGTAAATCGATAAGAGACATCATAGATCGCACCATATCTAATAAAGTACGGTTACGACGTTCGGACACACCATTACGTTGTGGTGTTCCAGGTGGCCTGAGTTGGGAAACTATTCCACATTGTTTCAAATGAATACCAAACTCGTAACTCAAATATTTGCCTCTGCGATCAGATCGTAGAAACTTTATTTTCTTGTTATGATGTTTTTCCACTTCACTCTGAAATTCTTTGAACTTTTCAAATGTTTCAAACTTGTGTTTCATTAAGTAGACATACCCATATCTGCTTAAATCATATGTGAAGGTCAGAAAATAACGATGCCCAGCGCGAGCCTCAACACTCATCGGACCGCATACATCGGTATGTATTATTTCTAATAAGTTAGTGGCTCGCTTCATTGTTCCGGAGAACGGAGTCTTAGTCATCTTGCCCATGAGGCATGGTTCGCAAGCATCAAGTGATTCATAATCGAGTGATTCCAAAAGTCCATCTGCATGAAGTTTCTTCATGCGCTTTACACCAATATGACCTAAACGGCAGTGCCACAAATAAGTTGCACTATCATTATTAAGTTTGCATCTTTTGGCTTCAATATTATGAATATGTGTATCACTATGATCAAGATTCAACAAAAATAGACCACTCATCCAGGGTGCATGACCATAAAAGATATTACTCATATAAATAGAACAACCATTATTCTCCGATTTAAATGAATAACCGTCTCGCATCAAACAAGATCTAGATATAACATTCATGCTCAACGTTGGCACCAAATAACAATTATTCAGGTCTAAAACTAATCCCGAAGGTAGATGTACAGGTAGTTGTTGGGGAACGAAGTAATTTCAAAAAAAAATCCTACGCACACGCACGATCTATCATGGTGATGCATAGCAACGAGAAGGGAAGAGTGTTGTCCACGTAACCTCGTAGACCGTAAGCGGAAGCGTTACGACAACGCGGTAGATGTAGTCGTAGGTCTTCACGATCCGACCGATCCTAGTACCGAAAGTACGGCACCTCCGCGATCTGCACACGTTCAGCTCGGTGATGTCCCATGAACTCTCGATCTAGCTGAGTGTCGAGGGAGAGCTTCGTCAGCACGACGGCGTGATGATGGTGATGATGATGCTACCGGAACAGGGCTTCTCCTAAGCAACGCTACGATATGACCGAGGTGGATTATGGTGGAGGGGGGCACCGCACACGGCTACGAGATCAATGATCAACTTGTGTGTCTATGGGGTGCCCCTGGCCACGTATATAAAGGATGGAGGGAGGAGGAGGCCGGCCCTAATTGGGCGCGCCCAAAGTGTGGAGTCCTACTAGGACTCCCTAGTCCTAGTAGGATTCCACCTCCCACATGGAATAGGGAAAAAGGGAAGGGAGAAGGAGAAGGAAGGAAGGGGGCGCCCCCTTTCCCTAGTCCAATTCGGACGAGTCCATGGGGAAGGGGCGCGGCCACCCTTGAGGCCTTTCTCTCCTTTCCCGTATGGCCCATTAAGGCCCAATACGAAATCCCATAACTCTCCGGTACTCCAAAAAATATCTGAATCACTCGAAACCTTTCCGATGTCCGAATATAGCCTTCCAATATATCGATCTTTATGTCTCGACCATTTTGAGACTCCTCGTCATATCCCCGATCTCACCTGGGACTCCGAACAAACTTCGGTCATCAAATCACATAACTCATAATATAAATCGTCACAAAACATTAAGCGTGCGGACCCTACGGGTTTGAGAACTATATAGACATGACCGAGACTCATCTTCGGTCAATAACAAATGGGGGAGCTAGATGCTCATATTGGTTCCTACATATTCTACGAAGATCCTTATCGGTCAAACCGCATAACAACATACGTTGTTCCCTTTGTCATCGGTATGTTACTTGCCCGACATTCGATCGTCGGTATCTCAATACCTAGTTCAATCTCGTTATCGGCAAGTCTCTTTACTTGTTCCGTAATGCATCATCCCGCAACTAACTCATTAGGCACATTGCTTGCAAGGCTTATAGTGATGTGCATTACTGAGAGGGACCAGAGATACCTCTCCGATAGACGGAGTGACAAATCCTAATCTCGATCTATGCCAACTCAAGGAACACCATTGGAGACACCTGTAGAGCATCTTTATAATCACCCAGTTATGTTGTGACGTTTGATAGCACACAAGGTGTTCCTCCGGTATTTGGGAGTTGCATAATCTCATAGTCAGAGAAACATGTATAAGTCATGAAGAAAGCAGTGGCAGTAAAACTGGACGATCATTATGCTAAGCTAACAGATAGGTCTTGTCCATCACATCATTCTTTAATGATGTGATCCCGTTCATCAAATGACAACACATGTCCATGGCTAGGAAACTTTACCATCTTTGATTAACAAGCTAGTCAAGTAGAGGCATACTAGGGACACTCTGTTTGTCTATGTATTCACACATGTACTAAGTTTCCGGTTAATACAATTCTAGCATGAATAATAAACATTTATCATGATATAAGGAAATATAAATAACAACTTTTTTATTGCCTTTAGGGCATATTTCCTTCAGTCTCCCACTTGCACTAGAGTCAATAGTCTAGTTCACATCGTCATGTGATTTAACACCAATAGTTCACATCTTTATGTGATTAGTTCACATCTCCATGTGACTAACACCCAAAGGGTTTACTAGAGTTAATAATCTAGTTCACATCGCTATGTGATTAACACCCAAAGAGTGATAATGTTTTGCTTATGAGAGAAATTTAGTCAATGGGTCTGCCACATTCAGAGCCGTATGTATTTTGCAAATTTTCTATGTCTACAATGCTTTGCACGGAGCTACTCTAGCTAATTGCTCCCACTTTCAATATGTATCTAGATCGAGACTTAGAGTCATCCAGATCGGTGTAAAAGCTTGCATCGACGTAACTCTTTACGATGAAACTCTTTGTCACCTCCATAACCGAGAAACATTTCCTTATTCCACTAAAGATATTTTTGACCGCTATCCAGTGATCCACTCTTGGATCACTATTGTACCCTCTTGCCAAACTTATGGTGAGGTACACAACAGGTCTGGTACACAGCATAGCATACTTTGTAGAACCTATGACTGAGGCATAGGGAATGACTTTTCATTCTCTTTCTATTTTCTGTCATGGTCGGGTTTTGAGTCTTTACTCAACTTCACACCTTGCAACACAGGCAAGAACTCCTTCTTTGACTGTTCCATTTTGAACTACTTCAAAATCTTGTCAAGGTATGTACTCATTGAAAATATATCAAGCGTCTTGATCTATCTCTATAGATCTTGATGCTCAATATGTAAGTAGCTTCACCGAGGTCTTTCTTTGAAAAAATTCCTTTCAAACATTCCTTTATGCTTTCCAAAAAATTCTACATTATTTTTGATCAACAATATGTCATTCACATATACTTATCAGAAATGTTGTAGTGCTCCCACTCACTTTCTTGTAAATACAGGCCTCACCACAAGTCTGTATAAAACTATATGCTTTGATCACACTACCGAAGTGTAGATTCCAACTCTGAGATGCTTGCACCAGTCCATAAATGGATCACTGGTGCTCACACACTTTGTTAGCATCTTTTGGATTGACAAAACCTTCTAATTGCATCATATACAACTCTTCTTTAAGAAATCCATTAAGGAATGCAGGTTTGACATCCATTTGCCAAATTTCATAAAATGCGGCAATTTCTAACATGATTCAGACAGACTTTTAAGCATCGATACAAGTGAGAAAATCTCATTGTAGTCAACACCTTGAACTTGTCGAAAACATTTTTGCGACAATTCGAGCTTTGTAGATAGTAACACTACTATCAGTGTCTGTCTTCCTCTTGAAGATCCATTTAGTCTCTATGGCTTGCCGATCATTGGGCAAGTCAACCAAAGTCCACACTTTGTTCTCATACATGGATCCTATCTCAGATTTCATGGCCTCAAGCTATTTCGCGGAATCTAGGCTCATCATTGCTTCCTCATAGTTCGTAGATTTGTCATGGTCTAGTAACATGATTTCTAGAATAGGATTACCGTACCATTTCGTGCGGAATGCATTCTGGTTGACCTCCGAGGTTTGGTGGTGACTTGATCTAAAGTTTCTTGATCATTATCATTAACTTCCTCACTAATCAGTGTAGGCATCATTGGAACTGATTTTTGTGATGAACTACTTTCCAATTCAGGAGAAAGTACAATTACCTTATCAAGTTCTACTTTCCTCCTACTCACTTCTTTCGAGAGAAACTCCTTCTCTAGAAAGGATCCATTCTTAGCAACGAATATCTTGCCTTCGGATCTGTGATAGAAGGTGTACCCAATAGTTACTTTTGGGTATCCTATGAAGACGCACTTCTACGATTTGGGTTTGAGCTTATCAGGAATCGCAATCCCAAACTATAAGAAATGACAGCTTAGGTTTCTTGCTAAACCATAGTTCTGTCGGGGAACGTAGCAATAATTCAAAAATTTCCTACGTGTCACCAAGATCAATCTAGGAGATGCTAGCAATGAGAGAGAGGGAGTGCATCTTCATACCCTTGAAGATCGCTAAGCGGAAGCGTTGCAAGAACGCGGTTGGAGGAGTCGTACACGTAGGGAGTCAGATCGCGGTCGAATCCGATCTAAGCACCGAACAACGGTGCCTCCACGTTCAACACACGTGCAGCCCGATGACGTCTCACGCGCCTTGATCCACCAAGGAGGAGGGAGAGGTTGAGGAAGAAGCTCCAATAGTAGCACGACGGCGTGGTGGTGATAGAGTGGCAGTTCTCCGGCAGCGCTTCGCCAAGCTCATGCGGAGGAGGACATGTGTTGGGGAGGGGAGGGGAGGGGCTGCGCCTTGGATGTCGTGTTGCAGCCCTCCCCTCACCCCTCTATTTATAGGGAGAAGGGGGAAGGGGCCGGCCCCTCTAGATGAGATATAGAGGGGGGCGGCGGCCAAGGGGGAGGGGGCTTGCCCCCCAAGCAAGGGGGCGCCCCCTTTAGGGTTCCCCCCAAACCCTAGGCACATGGGCCCTAGGGGGGATGGCGCCCAGCCCACTAGGGGCTGGTTTCCTTCCACCTACACCCCATAAGGCCCTCCAGGACAGGTAGCCCCACCCGGTGGACCCCCGGAACCCCTCTGGTGGTCCCGGTACAATACCGGTATACCCCCAAATATTTCCGGTGACCGTATGATGACTTCCCATATATAAATCTTCACCTCTGGACTATTCCGGAACTCCTCGTGACGTCCGGGATCTCATCCGGGACTCCGAACAACATTCGGTAATCACATACAGGTCTTCCTAATAACCCTAGCGTCATCAAACCTTAAGTGTGTAGACCCTACGGGTTCGGGAACCATGCAGACATGACCGAGACAACTCTCTGGCCAATAACCAACAGCGGGATCTAGATACCCATGTTGACTCCCACATGTTCCATGATGATCTCATCGGATGAACCATGATGTCGAGGATTCAAGTAATCCCGTATACAATTCCCTTTGTCAATCGGTACGTTACTTGCCCGAGATTCGATCGTCGGTATCCCAATACCTCGTTCAATCTCGTTACCGGCAAGTCGCTTTACTCGTTCCGTAACACATCATCCCATGACCAACCCTTAGTCACATTGAGCTCATTACGATGATGCATTACCGAGTGGGCCCAGGGATACCTCTCCGTCATACGGAGTGACAAATCCCAATCTCGATTCGTGCCAACCCAATAGACACTTTCGGAGATACTTGTAGTGCACCTTTATAGCCACCCAGTTACGTTGTGACGTTTGGTGCACCCAAAGTATTCCTACAGTATCCGGGAGTTGCACAATCTCATGGTCTAAGGAAAAGATACTTGACATTAGAAAAGCTTTAGCAGACGAACTACACGATCTTGCGCTATGCTTAGGATTGGGTCTTGTCTATCACATCATTCTCCTAATGATGTGATCACGTTATCAATGACATCCAATTTCCATGGTCAGGAAACCTTAACCATCTATTGATCAACGAGCTAGTCAACTAGAGGCTCACTAGGGACATGTTGTGGTCTATGTATTCGCACATGTATTACGATTTCCGGATAACACAATTATAGCATGAACAATAGACAATTATCATGAACAAGGAAATACAATAATAACCATTTTATTATTGCCTCTAGGGCATATTTCCAACAGTCTCCCACTTGCACTAGAGTCAATAATCTAGTTCACATCACTATGTGATTGTAATGAATCCAACACCCATGGGGTTTGTTCATATCTTGCTTGTGAGAGAGGTTTATTAGTCAATGGGTCTGAACCTTTCAGATCCATGTGTGCTTTGCAAATCTCTATATCATCTTGTAGATGCAGCTACCATGCGCTACTTTGAGCTATTCCAAATAACTGCTCTACTATACGAATCCGGTTTACTACTCAGAGTCATCCGGATTAGTGTCAAAGTTTGCATCGGCGTAACCCTTTACGACAAACTCTTTTACCACCTCCATAATCGAGAAAATTCCTTAGTCCACTAGTTACTAAGGATAAGTTCGACCGCTGTAATGTGATCCATTCCTGGATCACTCTTGTACTCCTTGACTGACTCATGGCAAGGCACACTTTAGGTGCGTTACACAGCATAGCATACTGTAGAGCCTACGTCTAAAGCATAGGGGACGACCTTCGTCCTTTCTCTCTCTTCTGCCGTGGTCAGGTCTTGAGTCTTACTCAATACTCACACCTTGTAACACAGCCAAGAAGTCCTTCTTTGCTGATCTATTTTGAACTCCTTCAAAATCTTGTCACGGTATGTATTCATTTGAAAGTACTATTAAGCGTTTTTTTATCTATCCTTATAGATCTTGATGCTCAATGTTCAAGTAGCTTAATATAGGTTTTCCATTGAAAAACACTTTTCCAATAACCCTGCATGCTTTCCAGAAATTCTACATCATTTCTGATCAACAATATGTTAACAACATATACTCATCAAAAATTCTATAGTGCTCCCACTCACTTCTTTGGAAATACAAGTTTCTCATAAACTTTGTATAAACCCAAAATCTTTGATCATCTCATCAAAGCGTACATTCCAATTCTGAGATGCTTACTCCAGTCCTTGGAAGGATTTCTGGAGCTTTGCATACTTGTTAGCATCTTTCAGGATTGACAAAACCTTCTGGTTGTATCACATACAACCTTTCCTCAAGAAAAACATCGAGGAAACAATGTTTTGACATCCTATCTGCAAGATTTCATAAATAATGCAGTAAATGCTAACATAATTCCAACAAACTCTTAGCATCGCTACGAGTGAGAAAGTCTCATCGTAGTCAACTCCTTGAACTTGTCGGGAAACATCTTAACGACAAGTCGAGCTTTCTTAATGGTGACACTTACCATCATTGTCTGTCTTCCTTTTAAAATCCATCTGCACCCAACAGCCTTACGACCATCAAGTAGTTCTTTCAAAGTCTATACTTTGTTTTATACATGGATCCTCTCTTAGATTTTATGGCCTCGAGCCATACGTCGGAACCCGGGCCCACCATCGCTTCTCCATAGCTCGTAGGTTCAGTGTTGTCTAGCAACATGATTTCCAAGATAGGATTACGTACCACTTTGAAGTAGTACACATCCTTGTCATACTTGCGGTCGACATGGCCTTCCACTTGGGATACTCGTGACTGTCAAAGATGGGGCATGTCACCTTCGTCATACCTGCGGTCGACATAACTAAAACTCCAGGCGGTTAAACCAAAATCACACAGAACAAGGGAGTACCTTGCTCTGATACCAATTGAAAGTACGTTATATCGACTAGAAGGGCGTGAATAGGCGATTTTTATGAAATTCTTCACTGAGGAATTTGCCGGTGAGGAAATTCCTTAGCGAAGAACTACTAGCAGCGGAATAAGTACTCAAAGGTAAACATAACAGAAGACAAGCATAGTCATCATGATGAAATGAAGACAGGCTCAGAGTACAGGAAGCGTAATCACAGGATAACACGGGATGAAGACAAACAGACTGAAGAAATTGAACTGGGGAAATTAAACTGGGGAAATTGAGAAAGTCTTCAGTCAAAGTCTTCAAACACAGATATGAACAAACATATAGCACAGTTATGAGGAAATGAAAGAGTTGAGGAAATAGAACCAGTAATCTTGGTGAAGACAATGATTTGGTAGACCAGTTCCAACTGATGTCTTAGTTGTACGTCTGGTTGGAGCGGCTGAGTATTTAAACTCGAGGACACACAGTCCCGGACGCCCAGTCAAGGACACTTAGTCCAAGACACCCAGTCCTCACCGTATTCTCCTTGAACTAAGGTCACACAGACCTCGTCCAATCACTCGTGGTAAGTCTTCAGGCGACTTCCAGACCTTCACAAACTTGGTCACCCGGCGATCCACAGTTCCTCTTGGATGCTCTAGACCATGACGCCTAACCATCTGGAAGAAGCACAGTCTTCAAAGGTAACAAGCATCGGATCCACTCAGGATCAATCTCTTCAGTGATGCTCAATCACTTGGGGTTTGTAGGTGTTTGGGTTTTGGGTTTTTGGTTTTTCCTCACTTGATGATTTTTGATCAAAGTCCTCGGAGGATGGGTTGCTCTAAATTGACAAGTGTCGGTTTCTTTCGGAGCAGCCTCAATCAGCTAGTGGTTGTAGGGGGCGGCTATTTATAGCCTAGGGAGCAGCCCAACATGATAAGACATAAATGCCCTTCAATGATATGACCGTTAGGTGGATAGATATTTTGGAACAACTGGCGCATAGCACAGCAACGGTCGGAATTTTGAGTAGCAAAATCCTCACGGCTATCATGTTCCTCACTGTGTAGGCAATCCGCACTGGCGAATTCCTAACTCCTCAGTCAGGACAAATTCCTCAGAGACCAGAAGAACTTCGTCTCTATCACTGAAGAAATTGATTGAACTGTATGAGATTTCCAATGGCTTCACTCGAAGGGATTGGTAGGTGTAGGATTTTGAGTTGAGCATCACATGGAAATTTTTCCTTAGTATTTCCTCGACCCCCTTTAACAGTACGGTGTTTCCTATGACTCAAGAAAAAGAAAAAGAAAACTATGAAAACGAAAGTCTTCAAACTTCATATTCCTCGCATGAATATCAAGTCTTCACGGACACACCAATTTATTCACTTTCAAAGTCTTCATGGAAGTCTTCAGAAATACCAAAATCTTCAGTCGAAGATATTCATTTTTAGGGGTCGATTTTTCCTGTAAATATCAAACTCCTCATAGACTTATAGACCTGTGTACACTCACACACGCATTAGTCCCTTAACCTATAAGTCTTCAATACACCAAAATCACTAAGGAGCACTAGATGCACTTACAATCTCCCCCCTTTTGGTGATTGATGACAATATAGGTTAAGTTTTCAATGGAGGTAAACATATGAAGTGTAAATACTGATATTGAGGAATTTGTTTGCAAGATATAGAAGAACTCCCCCTGAAGATGTGCATAGTGAGGAATTTTCTTTTGAAGCAATGCACACTTGAAGAGTTGAATCATGGAGATCTCCCCCTATATCTTGTAATTCATACACGCATTTAACATATAATATGAAGAATTTGAAATGCATGATGAAATATGGTGCCTAATGAAATTCAGCATGCGTGTAATAATATTAACGAGGAATAAGCATGCAGAAAAGAGTATTAGAGCATAGTACATCAAAAGTATCAGAGCACCATCGGGTTAAGATTACAACTCGATCCAATAAAGTTTCAGAAGAACGAGAGTTGTAACTTAGCAAAAAACGTTGTATATGGGCGATAAAATAGACCCGCTTGAAGACTAACTCAAATTTCTCCCCCTTTGTCATCAAATGACCAAAAGGATCAAAAATGAGGACTAACGCCCATGAAGATAATCAAGTTGAAGAAGGAGTGCCAGCGTTGTTGGGGTCGTTGGTTGATGTAGGGCCTGCCGTAGTGTTGTCTAAACCCTCATGTTCATCAGTGTCGCGCGATGAAGAATATGAGCTGGCCACCAGAGAAGGGACCTTGACCTTCTTGAATTTCTTCGGTGGAGGTGCAGACCAGTCAAAATCTTCATTAAGACCCATGTTCTTCAGATCTTCTTCACCATACAGATGTGACAGGATTTCCCAGGTGCGACCGAAGACTTGATGGAGGTAGTAGTGGTTTTTCTTCACTGCATTGTGTGTGGCAGTCATGTTGTGAAGAAGTGAACCAAACTGACACTTAACCCATTTGTGATTTCGATCCACCTTCTGGTGAAGACTAAGCAGAAGTTCACGGTCTGTCATCACGCGCGGAGCAGTGGCTTGAGGAGTGGACTTGGGAGCATTGGCAGAGTCATGTGTGGCAAAGTCATCATTGGTGGAATAAGATGCAGCTTTGCGAAACTGACCATCCAATGGACGAATGCCTTCATCAATTATAGCTGGTGCCTTGCCCTTTCCATCAATTGACGAATATGTCTGCTTGAGGACTTCAATTGGGGGCAAGTAGCTGAGATGATTTTGGAAATCAGCTTTGTAGTTGAGTGAAGACCTTGTCCTGAGGAATCTCATGATCCAAGGTGCATAAGGCTTCAGCTCAAACGGAGACAGTGCAACATTGGCCATAGTCCTCATGAAGAAATCGTGATAGTTGACAGGAATGCCATGAACGATGTTGAATACCAGATTCTTCATGATGCCAACAATTTCCTCATCAGATGAGTCGTGGCCTTTGATAGGACTGATTGTCCTCGTAAGAATATGATAGACAGTTCTGGGCACGTATAGCAATTCCTTCACGAGGAATTTTGTTCGTGGTGCCTGACCTGGTTTCAAAGGCTTCATCAGCACTTGCATGTAATGATGTGTGAGCTCAGCTTCACTGTAGATACAGCGAGCTTCTTCAAGGGGAGGACTGAGTGGTAGAGCACGAAGCAATTCAGAGGCTGGTGCAGTGTAGTTAGTGTTTTCAGACATCCAGTCCAGCACCCATGAATTCACATCTTCAGCATTTCCGGTGATGTGCAGCATCGCATAGAATTAAAGAATCAGTTCTTCATTCCAATCGCAGATGTCAGAGCAAAAATTTAGCAGTCCAGCATCGTGAAGAACACTAAGGACTGGTGCGAAGCACGGCAGAGATTCCATATCCATGTGAGGAATATGCTCATGGTAGAAAATCTTCTCCTTGTTGAACAGCACTGAGGAATAGAAATTGGCTTGACTAGCAGTCCAGAAACACCTCTTCCTAATGCGAGCAGAGTCATATGGGTTATAATCTTCGAAGAATACGTGCTCGCCGAAGAAATCATCAGCCTTGAACTTTTGCTTGCGTGAGAATGGATCCTTTGGCTTTGGCAGAGGAGTGTCAGTGAGTTGCATCACGACCTCAGGAATCTCAATCACAGGTTCTTCGGGCTAAGGAATTTCTGGTTCTTCCTCAGTGGCAGTCTGCGTAGTTGGTTGGTCAGCAGCAGCAGTTTCGTCAGTGCTAGTGGCTGGAATTTCCTCATGGACAAATGCAGTGGGATGAGTTTCTTCAAAGCCCATGTGAACAGTTTGTGTGGGGGACTGAGGAATTTGATGTAGAGGGGTGAACATTGGAGAGTTTGG
Organism: Triticum monococcum; assembly: GCA_034509565.1. NCBI lineage: Eukaryota > Viridiplantae > Streptophyta > Magnoliopsida > Poales > Poaceae > Triticum > Triticum monococcum. The sequence goes on along the minus strand of CM067845.1, from coordinate 84,347,295 downwards.
ATGTTGGCTTTCCTAGAATTCATCACTGATTACGGGTGTGAAGCAGCCAATGTCAACATCTTCATCTTCCATTTCTTCAACGCCAGCCTCTTCAGCTATGAACTAAGGCATAGGCGAGGAGATGATAGGTGTTGAAGGGATCGCATCCACTTCAATTTCTTCATCCAACGGTTCAGACGAAGTAGCAGAAGGAGTTTCTTCATCAGATTCGCTGGGGATCACATATTCTTCATCAAAAGGAACAAGGTCCTTTGATGGCCTGGTTGAGATGGGAACAACATCAATCGGATTTGCAAATGAGCTTGTCATAGGCTTTATTTTCTTTGGAGCTGAAGAATCTGAAGCAGCTGATGCTTTCCTTTTCTTCATTGCAGCACACTCTGCAGCCTTGGTCTTCTTCACATCTGATGTAGATGGAAGGATTGGAGTTGAAGTTGGTGCAGGAGCAGTTGAGGAATCTGGTTGATTTTCTTCAGACACAACTGATGCAGTTGCCCTGAGTTCTTTAGTTTCTTCAGGCACACCACTAGTGGGTGCCCTGGAAATTTCTTCAATGGCTGGAATGCAGTCATCAGCCCTGGAACTCACATTTTCTTCAGTAGCCTGATTGTCATTATGGTGCTGGCATGTTCTTCAGTCGGCTGAGCAGATGCTTCAGCCTGAGGAATTTCCTGTTGTGTTGGGGCAGCAACATTTGAAGTGAATTGTTCAGTTATCTTTACAAATCTAACTTTGGATCCTTGCCAATCAGCATAGTAGGCTTGGAAGTCATCGCTGAGGGTTTTGATTTCAGATTGGATTTTTACAAGCTCATCAGTGGTCATAGTGACAACATTGTTCTTCAGGTATTTCTCCTTTCTGTACTGGGCCTTCTTGATCTACCTGGCCTGATCATATTTCCATTTCTCCTCTTGGATGAAATGAGTCAGCATGTGATTTTGACCAGGCGTCAGCTTGAAGTCAGGCATAGGAGTATTTGGGTCCTTGTGCCAGAGATCAATGTAGTCGAGGATCAGCTTGGGATCCAAAAGCAGTGGCACAGGTGTGCCTTTGGCTCTAGCGGCCCTAACTTGTCTGTCTCTGATGATTTCTGCAAGTTCATCATCATCAGCTTCATCTTCTTCAGATGGCACTTGGAAAGCGACTTGCTTCTTTTGAGGACTTGGCCGAGGAACTCGTCCAGCAGTTGCCTTGGTCTTCATCAGAGTGGGGCCAGATGAAGAATTTGCTGCAGCTGCGGAGCTTGCCGAGACACCAGAGGCAATGGAGATGCATGTAGTCCTTTGGCACGAGGCCAGATGCGCAGGTGCTGAGGACTTTGTCGGAACAACTGAGGACTTTGGAGGAGGTGCTGAGGATTTTGAAGGAGCAGCTTGAGGGATTGGTCGTGAGGACCTTGAAGAGTCTGGCCGTGAGGGCGCAGCTGAGGAACTTGGCCGTGAGGGCACTGTTGGTGAAGCACTTGTCTTACGAGCAGGCTTCTTAGGCATGGATTTCCTTGGCTTGACAGAGGCCTCAGTAGAGGCAGTAGCAGCCACAGCAGAGTCTTCATTGAATTTCCTCACTGCTTCTCTGGCTTGCTTGGCCAACTTGCCTTGGGGCTTGGCCCATTCATCAGGATAGTCCTCACCGCGCTTGAGGCTGGTGGGATCTGCTACTTGGCCAGGTGCCAATGGAGCTCTTGGGCATGGAGGATTGAGTGCGAATTTCTTCATGTACTTAGGAGTGACATATCTGTACTCCCTCCATTCTCTTACCCATCTCCTCTCTATCCTCTGTTTGCACACTTTGCGCTCATTCTTGGTTTCCTCAGTAGGTGTGTAGTACCCAGCATATATGTCATCAGGGATCTCAAAAGCTGTGTTTACCTCTGGCCTCTTTCCTCCCTTCTGTGGCCTTTTACCATCAGCCATTTTCTTCAGTTGAGGAATTTGAACAATCGAATTCTCTGAAGAAGTATGCAACTTTTCTTAGAGGAACGCTGCAAATGAGTTAAGTTGATGAGAACCTAGTGATTCAGCAGCTGACATGAGTACCTATGAACAAAGTATAGTTGCGAGGAATTTGGAGAGGTCATATGCGTTCTCAGAAGGTTTTTCAAAAAGAACAAGTTTGAGGAATTTGACCAGATGAGTCTTGAAGATTTTCACTAAGCGTTCTTTGTCTTAGGTTCCAGAGTTGTATAGATCGAAGATCCACACAATTGAGGAATCTTGAAGAAAAATGATGCTTAGAGAAACGAATCAAGAATAGATGACTTGTGAGGTGTTTAGTGTGTGAAGATTTGAAGAATAAAACACCTTTGAAGATTTTATAGAGAAACTTCGAATCAAAGAGGGCAGTAAAAGTGACTTTTAATTACCCTGAATGAAGAACACGACGAACAGTGAGGTGAAACAGTGGAGTTCATCGGTGTAGATCTTCCACGCCCTAACTTGGCGGAGGAAGACGTCTACGGCGGCGGCAGAGGTGAAGATTTCCGCGGTCGGCGCGAGTACGACAACGACGAGGTCGAGGCAGTGAAGCTCTTCCTCACCGGTGACGATGGAGTAGCGGCGGCGCTAGGGTTTGGGAAGCTCGAGTGGGAGAGAGAGAGAGATCGAGCGGAGTAAAGGAAGTGAGGAAGGGATGAGGGGGTATTTATAGTAGCAGTGAAAAACTGTTCGCCCGAAGATTTGGGACGAACTTTCCCCTGACCCTTTTCCTTCGCACGACATGTGTCACCCACGTACTGTGTAGTGGAGATCGTGTAAGATCATGGGTGAATTAATAATTTATCATGGGATGCGGAACGATTTGAGCGGCAAAACCGAAAATTTGGATAAGATTAGTTTTAAAGTTCCGTTCTCAATTTCTTCAGCTGACAAGGACACAGTGAAGATTTTGAACGAGTTTCAAATAGAACGCACATGAAGAATTTGTGAACAAATTGGGTTGAGTATAGCATAGAGGGGAAGGGTCCGATCACATTCACTTAGCAGAAAATCAACTTGAAGAAATAGCAATAAGTGAATGCTGTAGAGGACATAAACTCATATATATATATAGCCAATGAAGAAAAACAACGGAACTAGTGAAGACTATGCAAAGTTGAAGAATATGAATAATTTGAGGAATTTCAACTTTTGGTGGTGGCGTGATCCACCGTATAAGAATGATGATTTCAGACACCGCATACAATTATCGTAGGGTTCTGAGAATCAAATTCTTCATTAATTTCTTCACACTAAGAGTGTTATTCTTCATTGATTGAAGTAAAACGTTTCTTCATGTGTTGCACATCTAAGTCATCAATTTTGCATAAGTGTTAGGATGAGTGTCCTTTTCAAAGAACATTTGAAGATTCTAGGATATTTAGCTCACACCGCAACTTGCTAAATCTCTTCTCATCCAAGGGCTTTGTGAAGATATCGACTAGCTGTTCTTTAGTCTTCACATGCTCAATAGAAATGTTGCCCTTCAACACATGATCACGAAGAAAATGATGATGAATCTGAATGTGCTTTGTCTTCGAGTGCTGAACTGGGTTGTGAACAATCTTGATGGCACTCTCATTGTCACATAAGAGAGGCACATTCTTCATGTTGACGCCGTAGTCCTTGAGAGTTTGCTTCATCCATAGCAATTGGGCATAGCAAGAACCAGCGGCAATGTACTCAGCTTCAACAGTAGATAGTGATACGCAGTTCTGTTTCTTCGAGGACCAACAGACCAAAGATCGTCCGAGGAAATGACATGTACCATATGTTGACTTGCGATCCACATGATCACCAGCATAGTCAGAGTCAGAATATCCAACAAGATCAAAAGCCGAGCCCTTGGGGTACCATAATCCAAGTGTTGGTGTGTGAGCTAGATATCGAAGAATATGCTTCACAGCCTTATGGTGTGATTCCTTCGGTGTAGCTTGAAATCGGGCACACATGCAAACACTAAGCATTATATCTGGCCTAGATGCACATAAGTATAATAAGGAACCTATCATGGAGCGGTATACCTTATGATCGAAGTCAATACCATTTTCATCAGTGCACAGATGGCCATTTGTGGGCATAGGAATTTTGACGCCTTTGCAATCTTGCATGCCGAATTTCCTCAGTACATCCTTGAGGTATTTCTCCTGAGATATGAATATGCCATTGTGTTGTTGACGAATTTGAAGACCTAAGAAGAATTTCAACTCTCCCATACTAGACATTTGATATCCTTCACTCATCATATAGGCAAATTCATCACTATAACGTTGGTCAGTACAGCCAAAGATAATATCATCAACATATACTTGGCACACAAACAATTCACCATCACAAGATTTAGTGAAAAGAGTAGGGTCGAGTGAACCGGGTTTGAAGCCTTTCTTCATGAAGAGTTCCTTCAAAGTATCATACCAAGCCCGTGGGGCCTGCTTGAGGCCATAGAGGGCCTTGTTGAGTCTGAAGACTTTGTCAGGATTCTTTGGATCTTCGAAACCTGGGGGTTGAGCAACATATACTTCTTGTCGGCGTTCTGGGAATGGGGGTCCCCAGACTTGCCTGCCTGTGGCCTGCGGCGCGGCTCAAAGGGGGGCCCAGCACGGCCCATCTTCACCAACACAAACTCAAGACCCTCGCGAGGGGCCAAGCCTCGCGGGCGGACGACACGGAGCTTCCTCAGGCACGGCCTCATCAGGCTGGCTCACGAGGAGGCGGAGAGATCAAGGCAGGGTACCTCACGAGGTGCCCGTGATGCAAGCCATGACGACCAAGGGCGCCAGGCGGGTGCCAGCCCTCGCAGCGTCCTCCTTTCCTCTTTGGTGCAAAGGGGGCAAGCGCAGCCGCGGAGTACCGAGGCATCAGGCAAAGGTTGCCATTTCGGTGCAACGAGACCAAGACCAGGAGGACTACGAGACGGAGGTCACCGTGGAGCCCAAGACGGCGTCATCACCAGAGCTTTGCGCAGACAAAGACTACTTTTGTCAGGATAGCTGATACTTGTTGTCCCCTTTCAAATTAGCCCGCCATTGTTGGCTCCCTTCCCGCTCGATATTTGGGAAGAGGACCAGGGCCTCTATAAATAGGACCAGCCACCCACATAGCAAGGGGGTCTCTTGGGTCGGTTGGTTGGAAGCAGAGAGAGAGAGAGAGAGAGAGAGAGAGAGAGAGAGAAAGGTGACTGAACTCCACCCAGCAGTTCATCGCCCCAGCCAAGAATAGGCCCTCGCGAGGCTGTTCTTCCGTGTATTGTTCATCATCATCAGCCCAAGAGGCAATCCACACACCACACACTAGAGTAGGGTATTACACCACAACGGTGGCCCGAACCAGTATAAACCCTGTGTCTCTTGTGGTGTTCTTTCGGTAGTTTAGATCCTAGCATGGCAGAGGGGTGCAGGTAGGTAGGAGGCAGAATCTCCGCGCGCACCCCAGTGTTCGAACCTCAAGGGTCTGCCGGAACCCGAAATCCGACACTTCTTCCTCAAGCTTACCATTGAGGAATGCACTTTTCACATTCATTTGATATAGAGTGATATTATGATGGTTAGCATAAGCAAGTAATATGCGAATAGCCTCAAGTATAGCAACAGGTGCAAAAGTTTCATCGAAATCAATTCCTTCAACCTGTGTGTAGCCTTGAGCTACAAGCCGTGCCTTATTCCTCACAACAAGGCCATTTTCATCTTGCTTGTTGCGGTACATCCACTTCGTGCCGATGATATTGTGCTTGCGAGGATCTGGACGTTTGACCAGTTCCTAGACATTGTTGAGCTCGAACTGATGTAATTCTTCTTGCATGGCCTGAATCCACTCAGGCTCCAAAAATGCTTCATCTACCTTAGTGGGCTCTGTAATAGAGACAAAAGCATACTGCCAACAAAAGTTAGACAAATGTGAAGCTTTTGAGCGTGTGAGAGGACCTGGCGCTTTGATGTCATTGATGATCTTTTCAACTTTCACTTCTTTTGCAATGCGAGGATGAGCTGGTTATCGTTGAAGAGTTTGATCAATGTTTTCTTCAGGATCATTTTCTTCAGGTGCATTAGCTCGATGTTCTTCATGTTATGGAATGAATTCTTCAGCAGATTCTTCAGTAGGAATGACATCCTCAGTAGCCTTGAACTTGATAGTTTCCTCAGGTGTTGGTTCATCTATCACAGTAGGTAGGTGCTCTCTTTGCGAGCCATTAGTTTCATCGAACCGCACATCTACAGTTTCAACAAGTTTGTGAAGAACGTTGCTGAAGACTCTGTAGGTGTGCGAGTCATTTCCGTAACCAAGCATAAAACCTTCATGTGCTTTCGGTGCAAATTTTGAGTTGTGATGAGGATCTCTAATCCAACATTTAGCACCGAAGACTTTGAAATAACTTACATTGGGTTTCTTATCAGTGAGGAGTTCATAGGCAGTCTTTTTGAAGAATTTGTGATATACTCTGTTGATGATGTGGCACGCAGTATCAATTGCCTCAGTCCAGAAATGATGAGGCGTTTTGTATTCATCAAGCATAGTGCGAGCCATCTCAGCAAGAGTCTTGTTCTTGCACTCCACGACGCCGTTCTGCTAAGGAGTGTAAGGAGAAGATAACTCATGAGTAATACCAAGTTCATCAAGATAGTCATCGAGACCAGAATTCTTGAACTCAGTGCCATTGTCACTTCTGATGTGCTTGATCTTCACACCAAAGTTGGTTGAAGCCCTCGAGGAAAATCGTTTGAAGACTTCCTGCACTTCATGTTTGTAAGTAACAAGGTGTACCCATGTGTAATGAGAATAATCATCAACAATAACAAAGCCATATTGAGATGCTTCATTTGAGATAGCAGAATAATGGTTAGGACCAAAGAGATCCATGTAAAGCAATTCAAATGGGCGAGTGGTGGTCATGATAGTCTTCGCTGGATGCTTGGCCTTGGTCATCTTCCCAGCTTCACAGGCTCCGCATAGGTGATCCATGAGGAATTTGACATTCTCGATGCCAATGACATGCTTCTTCTTCGCAAGCGTGTGCAAATTCCTCATGCCTGCATGACCAAGTCGTCGATGCCAGAGCCAGCCTTCTGAAGCTTTTGCAAGTAAGCACACGGCTGGTTGTGGTCCTGTAGAGAAATCAATAATATACAGGTCTCCTCTCCTAAAGCCTTCGAAGACTTTGGAATTGTCAGCTTCCATAACCACAACACAACGGTACTTGCCAAAGACAACAACCATATCAACAGACATAAGGTTGTATCCTAAGGACTCAACAAGCATGACTTTGTCCATGTGTCGATCCTTTGTAATCGCAACCTTACCTAGACCCAATACCTGACTTTTGCCTTTGTCAGCAAAGATGATATGCTTCAGATGCGACGGTGATAATGGAGCATCCATCAATAGATTATTTTCACCAGTCATGTGGTTTGTACATCCACTATCGAGGACCCACTCAGTGGCTTTGGGTTGATCATCCTGCAGATGAATTAGTGCAGCTTACAAACTCATATACTTCATCAGTGAAGAATATGACATCAATTCATCAGATCAATTTCATCAAGTAAAAGAACTGATAAAGCAATATGAGGACGTGAGAAATGAAAGTTCATTTCTTCATGATTAGCATGCGTCCTTTCAGGCATGCTCAGGTCTCCAGCAAATTCTTCAGACGATTTCATGCGTCTGGAGACCTGACCCTGCAGAAGAGATTAGTTCTTTTTCTTCACCACCCACATCTAAAGGGGCGGCAAAGAGTTCATCATTCTGCGAGCTCCATACGAGAAGGATGGCATAGAAGCCAGTCCATTTCGTTTCACATAAGAGGGGTTAGAGTAAGCATAAGAGTAAGCAGAGAAATTCTTCGAGGACTTATGGGCATAATGATTTGAAGAATAATGCACATGTCCATAATCCTTAGATCTTCCCTGCGAAACAGACGGGTTAGCACGATGATGTTCATATGAGGACTTTGATCCATATGAAGAATTTGATCTGGGGTTCCTATTCTTCACAGGTGGTGTCATGATGATATTCACCTGAAGATTTTCAAGGCATCTTTTGGGAACCCAGATTTTCTTCACAGGGGAGCCGTTCCTGCAGTTAGTGCCAACATATCTAGCAAATACTTCACCATTCTGATTTTTCAATAGCTTATAGTTGGAGTCAATTGACTCATCATCAGAATGAGGAGATTCACATGCAAATCCAGATAAGTTAGATGGATCAACTGAGGTCCCTTTGCAGCAACCCATGTAGTTTTGGGGTACTGCTCAGGCTTCCAATATGTACCATCAGCATTGAGTTTCCTCTCAAAGGCGATACCCTCTTTCCTAGGGTTCCTGTTGAGGATTTGCTTTTTAAGCACATCACAAAGAGCCTGATGCCCTTTGAGGCTTTTGTACATGTCTGTTGTGTACAATTCCTTCAGCCCTGCATCGTTAGTGATACTAGCAATGTCCTCAGATGAGGAATTAGTGATAGCAGAGGCATGTTAAGAATTTGGAACATTAGCAGCATTTGAACATTCAGGTGGCGAATTAGCAGATTCACGTTCAATGCACTTCAAGCATGGAGGAACAAATTCTTCCTGAGATGCGCTGATTTGTTGAGCAAGTAATGAATCGCGCTCCTTCTGAAGATCTTCATAACTCACTCTTAGCTTCTCAAGGTCTTGCTTTCTTTGAAGAAATTCATAAGAAAGCTTCTCATGATCTGATAAGAGAGTGTTATGTTGATCTTGAAGGGTGTCATACTTAGTATGAAGTCTCTGAAGACTTTCAGCCAAAGCTTTTGACTGATCCATTTCCTCACCCAACATATCATCGCTCTTGTTTAGCATATAGTGAGCTTTTTCCAAAGCTCTTTGTTGTTTAGTAGCAAGGGAAGCAAGTTTGACATAGCTGGGTCCAAATTCATCACCAGATACATCATCACTAGACTCGGATAGGTAGTATTCAGTTACCTCGGCATCTTTTGCCATAAGGCATGATGCAGAAGATGATGATTCTTGTTCAAATGTCATCGTTTTGAGAGATTCCTTAAAGTCCTCAAACCAAGGATCATCACAAGTTCAATGACCTTCATAGACCTCAGAGAGACGGTCCCAGATGAGGTTCGCGTGATCGAGATGCATGATATTCCTGAACTGATTTTGTGACAGGCTGGAGCAGGTGACATCCTTCGCCATGAGGTTGAGAAGAGTATACATGCGAATGTCATTAGCATCCGCCATCTTGCACAGATCAGTCAGGCCAATCTCAGTGACGGTCCATAACTCGCTGTTCATCGCCATGAGGCGTTTCTTCATCATGGCCTTCCACTTGGGATACTCGTGACCGTCAAAGACGGGGCATGTCACCTTCGTCATACCTGCGGTCGACATAACTAACACTCCTGGCGGTTAAACCAAAATCACACAAAACAAGGGAGTACCTTGCTCTGATACCAATTGAAAGTACGTTATATCAACTAGAGGGGGGTGAATAGGCGATTTTTATGAAATTCTTCACTGAGGAATTTGCCGGTGAGGAAATTCCTTAGCGAAGAACTACTAGCAGTGGAATAAGTACTCAAAGATAAACATAACAGAATACAAGCATAGTCAACATGATGAAATGAAGACAGCCACAGAGTACAGGAAGCGTAATCACATGATAACACAGGATGAAGACAAACAGACTGAAGAAATTGAACTGAGGAAATTGAGAAAGTCTTTAGTCAAAGTCTTCAAACACAGATATGAACAAACATACAACACAGTTATGAGGAAATGAAAGAGTTGAGGCAATAGAACCAGTAAGCTCGGTGAAGACAATGATTTGGTAGACCAGTTCCAACTGCTGTCTCAGTTCTACGTCTGGTTGGAGCGGCTGAGTATTTAAACTCGAGGACACACAGTCCCGGACACCCAGTCAAGGACACTTAGTCCAAGACACCCAGTCCTCACCGTATTCTCCTTGAAATAAGGTCACACAGACCTCGTCCAATCACTCGTGGTAAGTCTTCAGGCGACTTCCAAACCTTCACAAACTTGGTCACCCGGCGATCCACAATTCCTCTTGGATGCTCTAGACCATGACGCCTAACCGTCTGGAAGAAGCACAGTCTTCAAAGGTAACAAGCATCGGATCCACTCAGGATCAATCTCTTCAGTGATGCTCAATCAATTGGGGTTTGTAGGTGTTTGGGTTTTGGGTTTTTTGGTCTTTCCTCACTTGATGATTTTCGCTCAAAGTCCTCGGAGTATGGGTTGCTCTAAATTGACAAGTGTCGGTTTCTTTCGGAGCAGCCTCAACCAGCTAGTGGTTGTAGGGGCGGCTATTTATAGCCTAGGGAGCAGCCTGACATGATAAGACATAAATGCCCTTCAATGATATGACTGTTAGGTGGATAGATATTTTGGAACAGCTGGCGCATAGCACAGCAACGGTCAGAATTTTGAGTAGCAAAATCCTCAGGGCTATCATGTTCCTCACTGTGTAGGCAATCCGCACTGGCGAATTCCTAACTCCTCAGTCAGGACAAATTCCTCAGAGACCAGAAGAACTTCGTCTCTGTCACTGAAGAAATTGACTAAACTGTATGAGATTTCCAATGGCTTCACTCGAAGGGATTGGTAGGTGTAGGATTTTGAGTTGAGCATCACATGGAAATTTTTCCTTAGTATTTCCTCGACCCCCTTTAACAGTACGGTGTTTCCTATGACTCAAGAAAAAGAAAAAGAAAACTATGAAAACGAAAGTCTTCAAACTTCATATTCCTCGCATGAATATCAAGTCTTCACGGACACACCAATTTCTTCACTTTCAAAGTCTTCATGAAAGTCTTCAGAAAAACCAAAATCTTCGGTCGAAGATATTCATTTTTAGGGGTTGACTTTTCCTGTAAATATCAAACTCCTCATAGACTTATAGACCTGTGTACACTCACACACGCATTAGTCCCTTAACCTATAAGTCTTCAATACACCAAAATCACTAAGGGGCACTAGATGCACTTATAGTTCGGACACACCATTATGCTGTGGTGTTCTAGGTGGCACGAATTTGTGAAACTATTCCACATTGTTTTAATTGAAGACCAAACTCATAACTCAATTATTCGTCTCCGCGATCAGATCGTAGAAAATTTATTTTCTTGTCACGATGATTCTCCACTTCACTCTGAAATTCTTTGAACTTTTCAAATGTTTCAGACTTGTGTTTCATTAAGTAGATATACTCATATCTGCTCAAATCATCTATGAAGGTCAGAAATTAACGATACCCGCCACGAGCCTCAACACTCATCGGACTGCATACATTGGTATGTATTATTTCCAATAAGTCAGTGGCTCGCTCCATTGTTCTGGAGAACGGAGTCTTAGTCATCTTGCCCATGAGGCATGGTTCGCAAGCATCAAATGATTCATAATCAAGTGATTCCAAATGTCCATCCGCATGGAGTTTCTTCATGCGCTTTACACCAATATGACCTAAATGGCAGTGCCACAAGTATGTTGCACTATCATTATCAACTTTGCATCTTTTGGCATCAATATTATGAATATGTGTATCACTACGATCAAGATTCAATGAACCATTTATATTGAGTGTATGACCATAGAAGGTTTTATTCATGTAAATAGAACAACAATTATTCTTTGACTTAAATGAATAACCGTATTGCAATAAACATGATGCAATCATATTATGCTCAACGCAAACACCAAATAACATTTATTTTAGGTTCAACACTAATCCTGAAGGTAAAGGTAGTGTGCGATGGTGACCTTATCAACCTTGGAATCACTTCCAACTCACATCATCACCTCGCCCTTAACTAGTCTCTGTTTATTTTGTAACTCCCGTTTTGAGTTACTACTCTTAGCAACTGAACCAATATCAAATACTAAGGTGTTGCTATAAACACTAGTAAAGTACACATCAATAGCATGTATATCAAATATACACTTTTGTTCACTTTGCCATCCTTCTTATCCGCCAAGTATCTAGGCCAGTTCCACTTCCAGTGACCATTTCCTTTGCATTAGAAGCACTCAGTTCCAGGCTTGGGTCTAGCTTTGAGCTTCTTGTAACGCCCTCGATGCGGCTATATCTCCCACGTGTTGAGGCACGACTTAGAGGCATAACCGCATTGAAAGCAATGTCGCAAGTTAGGAAATCATCACACATCCCATGTACATAAATAATATAAAGGGGAGGTACATAGTTGGCTTACACTCGCCACGTCACACCAAAGTACATAAATAACATCCATCATACAAATCACTCATGGCCCGACTACGTAGCCAAAATAGAAAAGACCCCAACATGCGACAAGGCCCTGAATCTAACCCCGACTGGGCACCACTACTGATCATCAGGAAAAGACACATAGTAACGCTGAGAGTCCTCGTCGTACTCCCACTTGAGCTCAAGCGCGCCATCTGGAGCGGTATCATCTGTCCCTGCATCTGGTGTAATAGTAATCTATGAGCCACAGGGACTCAGCAATCTCGCACCCTCGCGATCAAGACTATTTAAGCTTAATAGGTAGGAAGGGGTAAAGGTAAGTGGAGCTGCAGCAAGCGACTAGCATATATGGTGGCTAACTTATCCGCAAAAGAGAGCAAGAAGAGAAGGCAAAGCACGAGCGAGGAACTAGAGAGCAACCTGCGCAAACATAACTCCAACACCGTGTCCACTTCCCGGATTCTGCCGAGAAGATGCCATCACGGCAACACACTCAGTTGATTCATTTTAATTAATTAAGATTCAAGTTATCTACAACCGGACATTAACAAATTCCCATCTGCCCATAACCGCGGGCACGGCTTTCGAAAGATCAATCCCTGCAGGGGGGTCCCAACTTAGCCCATAACAAGCTCTCACAGTCAACGAAGGAATAGACGTCCACCCAAGACACACCGATCAGACTCGGTATCTCGGTACAACAAGATGATTCGACAGGTTAAAACAAGTCCAGCAACACCGCCCGAATGTGCCGACAAATCCCGATAGGAGCTGCACATATCTCTTTCTCAGGGCACACTCAGATGAACACTACGTACAACTAAAACCAACCCTCGAGTTGCCCCGAGGTGGCGCTGCAAGTGGCTTTGTTTGGACCAACACTCAGAGGAGCACTGGCCCGGGGGGGTTAAAATAAGATGACCCTCGGGCTCCGGAAACCCAAGGGAAAAAGAGGCTAGGTGGCAAATGGCAAAACCAATGTTGGGCATTGCTGGAAAAGCTTTAATCAAGACGAACTATCAAGGGGTTCCCATTATAGCCCAACCGCGTAAGGGACGCAACAATCCGGGAACATAACACCGATATGACGGAAACTAGGGCGGCAAGAGTGGAACAAAACACTAGGCGAGAGGCCGAGCCTTCCACCCTTTACCAAGTATATAGATGCATTAAGATAACATGACAATATAATTATATCCCAACAAGTAAATAAATGTTCCAACAAGGAACGGCTCCAATCGTCACCTCCAACTAACAACGCTATAAGAAGGGCTCAGCAAAGCGGTAACATAACCAATCAACGGCTTGCTAGGACAATGGTGGGTTAGAGGCTCAATCATGGCAATTGGGAGGCTGACAAGCAAGTGGTAGGCATCGTAGCATTGGCAAAGCAAAAGAGCGAGCAAACTAGCATAGCAAAGATAGTAGTGATTTCGAGGGTATGATCATCTTGCCTGCACAGTTGTCAGAGTTGACTGGATCCTCAAAAGAAAACTCAATGGGCTCCTCGTTAGCAAACTCGTCTCCCGGCTCTACCCAACAACACAAACAAGCAACAAGGATACAATCAACCACGTGCAAGGGCAAACTATAATATGCAAAGATGGTATGCTATGCGGTATGCGATGCGGGATGCAAAATGCAAGACGTGACAGGAAATGCATGAACCTGGCCTCAACTTGGAAAACCAAGTGTGCCACTGGATAGAGGGGATGAAATCACCTGAAAACGATCTAAAGATCATAGGAATCGGAGCTACGGTTTGGAAACGGCAAGCGTTTTACGAAATGAACCGATCTGCGATTTACAGCAAGTAGGCTCCTAAATGCAACAAAATGAACATGCTACAGCCACCAAACATGAAAACAAAATACATGGCAGGGATGCCCACAAGATGCTTAACAAAACACTAGCACTGAGCCACGGCCAAATTCATCCATTATGAGGTTCAAACAAGCATGGCAAAAATGAATATGCAAAACAGATTTCAGACTTAGTGAAATTAACACTAGTCTGAAATTTCAGACCACGATGCTCTCTTCGGAGCAGCAAAACATCATGATACATAGCCTGATTATGACAAGTAAGAACATGGCATGGAGCTACTCAACAAGCTTAACAAAACACCCAAAGTGACCTGGGGCCAAAAGGGTTCACAAAATACACTAACGAGCACATGAACATAGCTCACGCACAATCAGTTTTCAGACTTAGTGAAAACTGAGACATGCTGAAATTATAACTCACGAAGGCATGTAAACGAGCTCGATGCACTCACTACGGTGCAAGTCATGGCAAGGCAAGCATATATCCATAAATAAGGCACAAAATGCTAGCTAGACATGGCAAGAACAATGGCATAGCATGCACGGATCACTAACAATAGCATCGGCAAAATCGCAAACAAGTTGACGATCTGCCCGGATTTACCACGAAGCAAAAGTAGAGCTTGATTGACTCAAGCTGGAGTACTCCACATATGCAAACAAAGACATGGATGGATAGAGCATAACATGAATATCAAAACTCCCTTACTGATCATCCTCAAAAGAGGCACGGATCACTAGGAAACAAGCTGAACATATGGCATCATGAACTAAAATATCCTAGACTTAGTGAAAATCACTAAATCCCTGAAAACAGAATTCTCAGGTGCTTCTCTTTACAAGCTTGCACAAGTCACCACACACATCCTAAAAATGCATGGGTGGCACCTCTGGAAAGAAGACAAAATGCTTAACAATTCATCCCAAAGACTCACAGGCATATCATGCACACAATAATCATGGCAAAAATGACAAAAATCTATGATGAACTAACGGATCTGCAATTTAACTCACGAAGCCTCCTTCTAACAGCATTTTGGGCATCAAGATGAACTCAAATGCAAATGATGCCATGGAATGAAATGATGTACATGTCGAGTCGAAGATTTTGATATATCATATGTCCAAAACGGAGCTACGGATGCGGAGATATGGCAGGTCAAACTTAGCACAAAATTCAGGGGGGAGAGGGAGAAAGTCAACCGTCAGTGGATCTCAGATCTAGGGTTTGTCCGGCGCGCGAACCGAGGTGCTCCGGCGAGCTCGAACCGGCTCCGGCGAGGTGGTGGCCGAGGCATCCGGGTCCGCTGGCGGCGAGGTGGCGCCGGCGACGAGGGCATGGCGGAGGAGTGCGGCGGCCGGGGCGAAGGCGTGGCGAGGCGGCGGCGTCCCGGCAGGCGGAGGCGAGGTGCGGGCTCCGGCTAGATCCGGTCGGCGAGGCGGCGAAGTCCGGCGGCCGGAGCCGGAGAAGACGAAGGCGGCGCGGGGAGATGGCCTCGGGATCCCGCGGGGCGGCGGCGGCCTCGCGCGGGCTGGGGAGGGCCGGCCGCGGGCCACGACGGGCTGTCGGTGGAGGCGGCGGGCGCAGCTGTAACGCCCTCGATGCGGCTATATCTCCCACGTGTCGAGGCACGACTTAGAGGCATAGCCGCATTGAAAGCAATGTCACAAGTCAGGAAATCATCACACATCCCATGTACATAAATAATATAAAGGGGAAGAACATAGTTGGCTTACACTCGCCACGTCACATCAAAGTACATAAATAACATCCATCATACAAATCACTCATGGCCCGACTACGGCGCCAAAATAGAAAAGACCCCCAACATGCGACAAGGCCCTGAATCTACCCCGACTGGGCACCACTACTGATCATCAGGAAAAGACACATAGTAACGCTGAGAGTCCTCGTCGTACTCCCACTTGAGCTCGAGAGCGCCATCTGGAGCTATATCATCTGTCCCTGCATCTGGTGTAATAGTAGTCTGTGAGCCACAGGGACTCAGCAATCTCGCACCCTCGCGATCAAGACTATTTAAGCTTAATAGGTAGGAAAGGGGTAATGTATAAGTGGAGCTGCAGCAAGCGACTAGCATGTATGGTGGCTAACTTATTCGCAAAAGAGAGCGGGAAGAGGAGGCAAAGCACGAGCGAGGAACTAGAGAGAAACCTACGCAAACATAACTCCAACACCGTGTCCACTTCCCGGACTCCGCCGAGAAGAGGCCATCACAGCAACACACTCAGTTGATTCATTTTAATTAATTAAGGTTCAAGTTATCTACAACCGGACATTAACAAATTCCCATCTGCCCATAACCGCGGGCACGGCTTTCGAAAGATCAATCCCTGCAGGGGGGTCCCAACTTAGCCCATAACAAGCTCTCATGGTCAACGAAGGAATAGACCTCCACCCAAGACACACCAATCAGTCTCGGTATCTTGGTACAACAAGACGATTCGACAGGTTAAAACAAGACCAGCAACACCGCCCGAATGTGCCGACAAATCCCGATAGGAGCTGCACATATCTCTTTCTCAGGGCACACTCAGATGAGCGCTCCATACAACTAAAACCAAACCTCGAGTTTCCCCGAGGGGGCGCTACACAGGACTCTAGTTCGGACCAACACTCAGAGGAGCACTGGCCCGTGGGGGCTAAAATAAAGATGACCCTCGGGCTCCGGAAACCCTAGGGAAAAAGGGGTAGGTGGCAAATGGTAAAACCAATGTTGGGCATTGCTGGAAAAGCTTTAATCAAGACGAACTATCAAGGGGTTCCCATTATAGCCCAACCGCGTAAGGGACGCAAAAATCCGGGAACATAACACCGATATGACGGAAACTAGGGCAGCAAGAGTGGAACAAAACACTAGGCGAGAGGCCGAGCCTTCCACCCTTTACCAAGTATATAGATGCATTAAGATAACATAGCAATATAATGATATCCCAACAAGTAAATAAATGTTCCAACAAGGAACGGCTCCAATCTTCACCTGCATCTAACAACGCTATAAGAAGGGCTGAGCAAAGCGGTAACATAGCCAATCAACGGTTTGCTAGGACAATGGTGGGTTAGAGGATCAATCATGGCAATTGGGAGGCTGACAAGCAAGTGGTAGGCATCGTAGCATTGGCAAAGCAAAAGAGCGAGCAAACTAGCATAGCAAAGATAGTAGTGATTTCGAGGGTATGATCATCTTGCCTGCACAGTTGTCAGAGTTGAATGGATCCTCAAAAGCAAACTCAATGGGCTCCTCATTAGCGAACTCGTCTCCCGGCTCTACCCAACAACACAAAAAAGCAACAAGGATACAATCAACCACGTGCAAGGGCAACCAATAAGATGCAAAGATGGTATGCTATGCGGGATGCGATGCGGGATGCAAAATGCAAGACGTGACAGGAAATGCATGAACGTGGCCTCAACTTGTATAACCAAGTGTGCCACTGGATAGAGGGGATGAAATCACCTCAAAACGATATAAAGATCATAGGAATCGGAGCTACGGTTTGGAAATGGCAAGCGTTTTACGAAACGAACCGATCTATGATTTACAGCAAGTAGGCTCCTAAATGCAACGAAATGAACATGCTACAGCCACCAAACATGAAAACAAAATACATGTCAGGGATGTACACAAGATGCTTAACAAATCACTAGGACTGAGCCATAGGCAAATTCATCCATTAAGAGGGTCAAACAAGCATGGCAAAAATGAATAAGCAAAACAGATTTCAGACTTAGTGAAATTAACAATAGTCTGAAATTTCAGACCACGATGCTCTTTTCGGAGCAGCAAAACAACATGAAACATAACCTGAACATGACAAGTAAGAGCATGGCATGGAGCTACTCAACAAGCTTAACAAAACACCCAAAGTGACCTGGGGCCAAAAGGGTTAACAAAATACTCTAACGAGCACACGAACATAGATGAAACACAATCAGTTTTCAGACTTCGTGAAAACTGAGACATGCTGAAATCATAACTCACGAAGGCATGTAAACGAGCTCGATGCACTCACTACGGTGCAAGTAATGGCAAGGCAAGCATATATCCATAAAGAAGGCACAAAATTGTAGCTAGACATGGCAAGAACAATGGCATAGCCTGCATGGATCACTAACAATAGCACCGGCAAAATCGCAAAAGAGTTCACGATCTGCCCAAATTAACAACGATGCAAAAGTTGAGCTTGATTGACTCAACCTAGGGTGCTCCAATTTAACAAGTAAAGACATGGATGAATAAGCATAACATAAATATCAAAACTCCCTTACTTATCATCCTCAAAAGAGGCACGGAACACTAGGAAACAAGCTGAACATATGGCATCATGAACTAAAATATCCCAGACTTAGTGAAAATCACTAAGTCCCTAAAAACATATTACTCAGGTGCCCCTCTTTGCAAGCTTGCACAAGTCACCACACACATCCTAAAAATGCATGGTTGGCACCTCTGGAAAGAAGACAAAATGCTTAACAATTCATCCCAAAGGGTCACAGGCATATCATGCACACAATAATCATGGCAAAAATGACAAAAGTCTATGATGAGCTAACGGATCTGCAATTTAACTCACGATGCCTCCTTCTAACAGCATTTTGGGCATCAAGATGAACTCAAATGCAAATGGTGCAATGGAATGAAATGATGCACATGTCGAGATGAAGATTTTGATATATCATATGTCCAAAACGGAGCTACGGATGCGGAGATATGAGCAGTCAAACATAGCATTAAAAAACTAGGGTTAGGAGAAAAAGTCAACCGAGATGGATCTCTCAGATCCAGATCCAGCGCGCGGATTTCGAGGATCGCCGGAGATGAGGTCGTGGTGGCCGGATCCGAGGCCGCCGGCATTGGGGAGGCGTGGAGGAGGGCGGCACGGCACCGGCCGGCGAGGAGAAGGCGGCGGGGCGCCGGAGCAGGGCGGCGCCGGTGCGGGGCGGCGGCGCACCGGCGTCGAGGCGGCGGGGCGGAGCAGGTGGCCGGCACCGGCGAAGGGCGGCGAGGAGCGGGCCGGACGCGGGGAAGACGAGGCGGCGTGGGCGGCGGAGAGTGGCCCGGGAGGCGGCGCGGGAGGGCCCGCCCCGGGCTTCGGCGGGCCAGCGGCGGGAGGAGGGGGGCGGCGCCACGTGGCGGCCCCTCAGTGGCCGCGGGCGGCGGCAGCGTTTGTCCGGGCCGGGACGGACATGTCCGGCTCGGCGCGGGGATTTTTTTAGGGTTTCGGGGTGGAAGACGATCCGAAAATGGGGGGGGGGCTTTATATAGGCATAGAGGGAGCTAGGAGAGTCCAAATGAGGTGCGGTTTTCGCCCACGCGATCGTGATCGAGCGACCGAGACGATGGAGCGGAGTTTGGTGGGTTTTGGGCCAAATTGGAGGGGTGTTGGGCTGCAACACACATGAGGCCTTTTCGGCCCCTCGGTTAACCGTTGGAGTATCAAACGAAGTCCAAATGACCCGAAACTTGACAGGCGGTCTACCGGTAGTAAACCAAGGCCGCATGGCAAGTCTCGGTCCAATTCGGAAATGTTTAATCCCCACACACGAAAGAAAGCTAGAAATGGCCACCGGAGGAGAACGAAGCACCGGAATGCAAAATGGACAACGGGGAAAATGCTCGAATGCATGAGATGAACATGTATGCAAATGCAATGCACGTGATGACATGATATGAGATGCACAAAAAAGAAAACAACACACGGAGACAAAGACCCGAACCCGAGAAATAAATATAACTTAATGCCGGAAACGACAAGAGTTGGAGTACAAATTGGGAAAGTAATATCTGGGGCGTTACAGCAGCCAACGGGGCGGCGCCACGTGGCGGAGGCGGGCGGTGGCGGACGCTGTCCGGCCGGGGGCGGACACGACCGTCGGCGCGGAGGAGCTTTTAGGGTTTCAGGGTGGAAGACGATCCGAAAAACGGAGGGGCCTTTATATAGGCATAGAGGGAGCTAGGAGAGTCCAAATGAGGTGCGGTTTTCGGCCACACGATCATGATCGAACGCTCTAGGACATGGAGCAGAGTTTGGTGGGTTTTGGGCCAAATTGGAGGGGTGTTGGGCTGCAACACACACGAGGCCTTTTCGGTCCCTCGGTTAACCGTTGGAGTATCAAACGAAGTCCAAATGGTACGAAACTTGACACGCGGTCTACCGGTAGTAAACCAAGGCCGCATGGCAAGTCTCGGTCCAATCCGGAAATGTTTAATCCCCACACACGAAAGAAGGCTAGAAATGGCCACCGGAGGAGAACGAAGTGCCGGAATGCAAAATGGACAACGGGGAAAATGCTCGAATGCATGAGATGAACATGTATGCAAATGCAATGCACGTGATGACATGATATGAGATGCATGAAAAGAAAACAACACACGGAGACAAAGACCCGAACCCGAGAAATAAATATAACTTAGCGCCGGAAACGGCAAGAGTTGGAGTACAAATTGGGAAAGTTATATCTGAGGCGTTACACTTCTTCATGGGAGTGGTAACTTGCTTGCCTTTCTTATTTGAAGTTCCTCTTTCTTTCCCTTGCCCTTTTACTTGAAACTAGTGGTCTTGTCAACCATCAACACTTGATGCTTTTCTTGATTTCTACCTTCGCTGATTTCAGCATCGCGCGGAGCTTGGGAATTACTTTCGTCATCCCTTGCATATTATACTTCATCACAAAGTTCCAGTAACTTGGTAATAGTGACTAGAGAACTCTGTCAATCACTATTTTATCTGGAAGATTAACTCCCAACTTGATTCAAGCAATTGTAGTACTCAGACAATCTGAGCACATGCTCATTGGTTGAGCTATTCTCCTCCATCTTGTAGGCAAAGTACTTGTCTCATACCTCTCGACTCGGGCATGAGCCTGAAATACCAATTTCAGCTCTTGGAACATCTTATATGCTCCGTGGCGTTCAAAACGTATTTGAAGTCCCGATTCTAAGCCGTAAATTATGGCGCACTAAACTATCAAGTAGTCATCATACCGAGCTTTGTCAAACGTTCATAACGTCTCCATCTGCTCCTACAATAGGTCCATCACCTAGCGGTGCATCAAGGACATAATTCTTCTGTGCAGCAATGAGGATAATCCTCAGATCACGGAGCTAGTCTGCATTATTGCTACTAACATATTTCAACTTATTTTTCTCTAGGAATATATCAAAAAATAAACGGGGAGCTACATCGCAATATATTAATCTACAACATAGATATGCAAATACTATCAGGACTAAGTTCATGATAAATTAAAGTTCAATTAATCATATTACTTAAGAACTCCCACTTAGATAGGCATCCCTCTAGTCATCTAAATGATCACGTGATCCAAATCAACTAAACTATGTCCGATCATCACATGAGATGGAGTAGTTTTCAATGGTGAACATCACTATGTTGATCATATCTACTATATCATTCACGCTCGACCTTTCGGTCTCTAGTGTTCCGAGGCCATATCTGCATATGCTAGGGTCGTCAAGTTTAACCCAAGTATTCCGCGTGTGCAAAACTGGCTTGCACCTGTTGTATGTGAACGTAGAGCTTATCACACCCGATCATCACGTGGTGTCTCGGAACGACGAACTGTCGCAACGGTGCATACTCAGGGAGAACACTTATACCTTGAAATTTAGTGAGAGATCATCTTATAATGCTACCGCCGAACTAAGCAAAATAAGATACATAAAGGATAAACATCACATGCAATCAAAATATGTGACATGATATGGCCATCATCATCTTGTGTCTTTGATCTCCATCTCCAAAACACCGTCATGATCTCTATCGTCATCGGCATGAGACCATGATCTCCATCATCTTGATCTCTATCAACGTGTCGTCACATGGTCTTCTCACCAACTATTGCTTTTGCAACTATTGCTATCGCATAGCGATAAAGTAAAGCAATTATATGGCGCTTGCATCTTATGCAATAAAGAGACAACCATAAGGCTCCTGCCAGTTGCCGATAAATTTAACAAAACATGATCATATCATACAACAATTTATATCTCATCACGTCTTGACCATATCACATCACAACATGCCCTGCAAAAACAAGTTGGACGTCCTCTACTTTGTTGTTGCAAGTTTTACGTGGCTGCTACGGGCTGAGCAATAACTGTTCTTACCTACGCATCAAAAACCACAACGCGGTATAGTGATTGCTTTTTGATCTTCAGAAAGAACCATGTTCATTGAATCCGATTCCACTAAAGTTGGAGAAACAGACACCCACTAGCCACCTATGTGCGAAGCACGTCGGTAGAACCAGTCTCGCGTAAGCGTACGCGTAATGTCGGTCCGAGCCGCTTCATCCAACAAAACCACCAAATCAAGAATCAACTAGTGACAGCAAGCAATATGTATATACCCATGTCCACAACTTCTTTGTGTTCTACTCGTGCATATAACATCTAAGCATAGACCTAGCTCGGATGCCACTGTTGGGGAACGCAGTAATTTCAAAAAAAATCATACGCACACGCAAGATCTATCATGGTGATGCATAGCAACGAGAAGGGAAGAGTGTTGTCCACGTACCCTCATAGACCATAAGCGGAAGCGTTATGACAACACGGTTGATGTAGTCGTACGTCTTCACGATCCGACCGATCCTAGTACCAAAAGTACGGCACCTCTGCGATCTACACACGCTCAGCTCGGTGACGTCCCACGAACTCTCGATCCAGCTGAGTGTCGAGGGAGAGCTTCGTTAGTACGACAGCGTGATGATGGTGATGATGATGCTACCAGAACAGGGCTTCGCCTAAGCACCGCTACGATATGACTGAGGTGGATTATGGTGGAGGGGGGCACCGCACACGGCTAAGAGATCAATGATCAACTTGTGTGTCTATGGGGTGCCCCCTGGCCACGTATATAAAGGATGGAGGGAGTAGGAGGCCGGCCCTCATAGGGCACGCCCAAAGTGTGGAGTCCTACTAGGACTCCCTAGTCCTAGTAGGATTCCACCTCCCACATGGAATAGGAAAAAAAAAGGGAAGGGAGAAGGAGAAGGAAGGAAGGGGGCGCCCCCTTTCCCTAGTCCAATTCGGACCAGTCCATGGGGAAGGGGCACGGCCATCCTTGAGGCCTTTCTCTCCTTTCCCGTATGGCCCATTAAGGCCCAATACGAATTCCCGTAACTCTCCGGTACTCCGAAAAATACCCGAATCACTCGGAACCTTTCCGATGTCCGAATATAGCCTTCCAATATATCGATCTTTACGTCTCGACCATTTCAAGACTCCTCGTCATATCCCCGATCTCATCCGGGACTCCGAACAAACTACGGTCATCAAATCACATAACTCATAATACAAATCGTCACGGAACATTAAGCGTGTGGACCCTACGGGTTCGAGAACTATGTAGACATGACCGAGACTCATCTTCGGTCAATAACCAATAGCGGAACCTGGATGTTCATATTGGTTCCTACATATTCTATGAAGATCTTTATCGGTCAAACCACATAACAACATACGTTGTTCCCTTTGTCATCGGTATGTTACTTGCCCGAGATTCGATCTTCAGTATCTCAATACCTAGTTCAATCTCGTTACCGGCAAGTCTCTTTACTTGTTTCGTAATGCATCACCCCGCAACTAACTCATTAGTCACATTGCTTGCAAGGCTTATAGTGATGTGCATTACTGAGAGGGCCCAGAGATACCTCTCCGATAGACGGAGTGACAAATCCTAATCTCTATCTATGCCAACTCAACAAACACGATTGGATACACCTATAGAGCATCTTTATAATCACCTAATTACGGTGTGACATTTGATAGTACACAAGGTGTTCCTCCGGTATTCGGGAGTTGCATAATCTCATAGTCAGAGGAACATGTATAAGTCATGAAGAAAATAGTAGCAATAAAACTGAACGATCATTATGCTAAGCTAACGGATGGGTCTTGTCCATCACATCATTCTCTAATGATGTGATCCCGTTCATCAAATGACAGCACATGTCCATGGCTAGGAAACTTTACCATCTTTGATTAACGAGCTAGTCAAGTAGAGGCATACTAGGGACACTCTGTTTGTCTATGTATTCACACATATACTAAGTTTCCGGTTAATACAATTCTAGCATGAATAATAAACATTTATCATGATATAAGGAAATATAAATAACAACTTTATTATTGCCTCTAGGGCATATTTCCTTTAGTAGCATGCCGACGGCGATCACATCGACCTTGGAACCATTTCCAGCGCGCATCGTCACCTCGTCCTTAGCCAATCTTCGTTTAATCCATAGCCCCTGTTTCGAGTTGCAAATATGAGCAAAAGAACCAGTATCAAATACCTAGGCGCTACTATGAGCATTAGTAAGGTACACATCAATAACATGTATATCAAATATATCTTTCACTTTGCCATCCTTCTTATCTGCCAAATACTTGGGGCAGTTCCGCTTTTAGTGACCAGTCCCTTTGCAGTAGAAGCACTCAGTTTCAGGCTTAGGTCCAAACTTGGGATTCTTTCTTTGAGCAGTAACTTGCTTGCTATTCTTCTTGAAGTTCCCCTTCTTCCCTTTACCCTTTTTCTTGGAACTAGTGGTCTTGTTAACCATCAGCACTTGATGCTCCTTCTTCATTTCTACCTCCGCAGCCTTAAGCATCGCAAAGAGCTCGGGAATTGTCTTTTCCATCCCTTGCATGTTATAGTTCATAACGAAGCCTTTATAGCCTGGTCACAATGATTGAAGAACTCTATCAATGACACTATCATCAGGAAGATTAACTCCCAACTGAGTCAAGTGGTTATGGTACCTAGACATTCTAAGTATGTGTTCACCGACAGAACTATTCTCCTCCATCTTGCAGCTATAGAACTTGTTGGAGATTTCATATCTCTCAACTCGGGCATTTGCTTGAAATATTAACTTCAACTCCTGGAACATCTCATATGCTCCATGACGTTCAAAACGTCTTTGAAGTCCCGATTCTAAGCCATAAAGCATGGCATGTTGAACTATCGAGTAGTCATTAGCTTTAGCTTGCCAGATGTTCATAACGTCCGTAGTTGCTCCTGCAGCGGGCCTTGCACCTAGCGGTGCTTCCAGAATGTAATGCTTCTGTGCAGCAATGAGGATAATCCTCAAGTTATGGACCCATTCCGTGTAGTTGCTACCATCATCTTTCAACTTAGCTTTCTCTAGGAATGCAATAAAATTCAAGGGAACGGTAGCAGGGGCCATTGATCTACAACAACATAGATACGCAAAAACTATCGGGACTAAGTTCATGATAAATTAAAGTTCAATTAATCATATTACTTAAGAACTCCCACTTAGATAGACATCCCTCTAGTCATCTAATGTTGGGGAACACAGTAATTTGAAAAAAATCCTACGCACACGCAAGATCCATCTAGGTGATGCATAGCAACAAGAGGGAAGAGTGTTGTCCACGTACCCTCGTAGACCGTAAGCGGAAGCAGTATGACAATGCGGTTGATGTAGTCGTACGTCTTCACCATCCGACCAATCCTAGCACCAAAGGTACGGCACCTCCGCGATCTGCACACGTTCAACTCGATGACGTCCCATGAACTCTAGATCTAGCTGAGGTCGAGGGAGAGTTTTGTCAGCATGATGGTGTGATGACGGTGATGATGAAGTTACTGATGCAGGGCTTCGCCTAAGCACTACAACAATATGACCGAGGTGGAAATCTGTGGAGGGGGCACCGCACACGGCTAAACAATCAACTTGTGTGTCTATGGTGTGCCCCCTCTCCTATATATAAAGGAGTGGAGGAGGGGGAGGGCCGGCCCTCTATGGCGCGCCTCAAGGGGGGAGTCCTACTTCCGGTGGGAGTAGGATTCCCCCTTCCCTTGTTGGAGTAGGAGAGAAAGGAAGGGGGGGAGAGGGAAGGAAGGGGGCCGGCCCCCCACCCAATTCGGATTGGGCTTGGGGGGCGCGCCCTCCACCTTGGCCGCCTACTCCTCTCTCCCACTAAGGCCCAATAAGGCCCATACACTCCCCGGGGGGTTCCGGTAACCCCCCGGAACTCTGGTAAATGCCCGAACTCACCCGGAACCATTCCGATGTCCAAACATAGCCTTCCAATATATCCATCTTTATGTCTCGACCATTTCGAGACTCCTCGTCATGTCCGTGATCATATCCGGGACTCCGAACTACCTTCGGTACATCACAACACATAAACTCATAATACCGATCGTCACCGAACGTTAAGCGTGCGGACCCTCTGGGTTCGAGAACTATGTAGACATGACCGAGACTCATCTCTGGTCAATAACCAATAGCGGAACCTGGATGCTCATATTGGTTCCTACATATTCTACGAAGATCTTTATCAGTCAAACCGCATAACAACATATGTTGTTCCCTTTGTCATCGGTATGTTACTTGCCGAGATTCGATCGTTGGTATCTCAATACCTAGTTCAATCTTGTTACCAGCAAGTCTCTTTACTCGTTCCGTAATGCAACATCCCATAACTGTTGGGGAACGCAGTAATTTCGAAAATTTTCCTACGCACACGCAAGATCATGGTGATGCACAGCAACGAGAGGGGAGAGTGTTGTCTACGTACCAACGCAGACCGACTGCGGAAGCGATCACACAACGTAGAGGAAGTAGTCGTACGTCTTCTTCCCGATCCGACCGATCCAAGCACCGTTACTCCGGCACCTCCGAGTTCTTAGCACACGTTCAGCTCGATGACGATCCTCGGGCTCCGATCCAGCAAAGCATCGAGGAAGAGTTCCATCAGCACGACGGCGTGGTGACGATCTTGATGTACTACCGACGCAGGGCTTCGCCTAAGCACTACAACGGCATGATCGAGGTGGAATTTGGTGGCAGGGGGCACCGCACACGGCTAAGGAACAATCTCAAGGATCAACTTGTGTGTCTTGGGGTGTCCCCTGCCCCCGTATATAAAGGTTGGAGGAGGGGGGCTGGCCGGCCAGAGAGAGGGAGGCGCAGGGGGAGTCTCAAGGGGGAAAGGAGAGAGAGGGGGCCGGCCCCTTCTCCTAGTCCTACTAGGACTTGGGGAAGGGGGGGCGCGTGGCTAGGCTGTGGGCTTCCCCTTTTCTCTTTTCCACTAAGGCCCAATAGGCCCATTAGTCTCCCGGGGGGTTCCGGTAACCCTCCCAGTATTCCGGTAAAATCCCGATTTCACCCGGAATACTTCCTATGTCCAAACATAGGCTTCCAATATATCAATCTTTACGTCTCGACCATTTCGAGACTCCTCGTCATGTCCGTGATCTCATCCGGGACTCCGAACAACCTTCGGTACATCAAAATGCATAAACTCATAATAACTGTCATCGTAATGTTAAGCGTGCGGACCCTACGGTTCGAGAACAATGTAGACATGACCGAGACACGTCTCCGGTCAATAACCAATAGCGGGACCTGGATGCCCATATTGGCTCCTACATATTCTACGAAGATCTTTATCGGTCAGACTGCATAACAACATATGTTGTTCCCTTTGTCATCGGTATGTTACTTGCCCGAGATTCGATCGTCGGTATCCAATACCTAGTTGAATCTCGTTACCGGCAAGTCTCTTTACTCGTTCCGTAATTCATCATCTCACAACTAACATATTAGTTGCAGTGCTTGCAAGGCTTATGTGATGTGCATTACCGAGAGGGCCCAGAGATACCTCTCCGACAATCGGAGTGACAAACCCTAATCTCGAAATACGCCAACCCAACATCTACCATTGGAGACACCTGTAGTACTCCTTTATAATCACCCATTTACGTTGTGACGTTTGGTAGTACCCAAAGTGTTCCTCCGGTAAACGGGAGTTGCATAATCTCATAGTTATAGGAACATGTATAAGTCATGAAGAAAGCAATAGCAACATACTAAACGATCGTGTGCTAAGCTAATGGAATGGGTCATGTCAATCAGATCATTCAACTAATGATGTGACCTCGTTAATCAAATAACAACTCTTTGTTCATGGTTAGGAAACATAACCATCTTTGATTAACGAGCTAGTCAAGTAGAGGCATACTAGTGACACTCTGTTGGTCTATGTATTCACACATGTATTATGTTTCCGGTTAATACAATTCTAGCATGAATAATAAACATTTATCATGATATAAGGAAATAAATAATAACTTTATTATTGCCTCTAGGGCATATTTCCTTCAGTCTCCCACTTGCACTAGAGTCAATAATCTAGATTACACAGTAATGATTCTAACACCCATGGAGCCTTGGTGCTGATCATGTTTTGCTCGTGGAAGAGGCTTAGTCAATGGGTCTGCAACATTCAGATCCGTATGTATCTTGCAAATCTCTATGTCTCCCACCTGGACTAAATCCCGGATGGAGTTGAAGCGTCTCTTGATGTGTTTGGTCCTTTTGTGAAATCTGGATTCCTTTGCCAAGGCAATTGCACCAGTATTGTCACAGAAGATTTTCATTGGACCCGATGCACTAGGTATGACACCTAGATCGGATATGAACTCCTTCATCCAGACTCCTTCGTTTGCTGCTTCCGAAGCAGCTATGTACTCCGCTTCACATGTAGATCCCGCTACGACGCTTTGTTTAGAACTGCACCAACTGACAGCTCCACCGTTTAAAGTAAACACGTATCCGGTCTGCGATTTAGAATCGTCCGGATCAGTGTCAAAGCTTGCATCAACGTAACCTCTTACGGTGAGCTCTTTGTCACCTCCATATACGAGAAACATATCCTTAGTCCTTTTCAGGTATTTCAGGATGTTCTTGACCGCTGTCCAGTGATCCATTCCTGGATTACTTTGGTACCTCCCTGCTAAACTTATAGCAAGGCACACATCAGGTCTGGTACACAGCATTGCATACATGATAGAGCCTATGGCTGAAGCATAGGGAACATCTTTCATTTTCTCTCTATCTTCTGCAGTGGTCGGGCATTGAGTCTGACTCAACTTCACACCTTGTAACACAGGCAAGAACCCTTTCTTTGCTTGATCCATTTTGAACTTCTTCAAAATCTTGTCAAGGTATGTGCTCTGTGAAAGTCCAATTAAGCGTTTTGATCTATCTCTATAGATCTTTATGCCTAATATGTAAGCAGCTTCCCCGAGGTCTTTCATCGAAAAACTTTTATTCAAGTATCCCTTTATGCTATCCAGAAATTCTATATCATTTCCAATCAGCAATATGTCATCCACATATAATCTTAGAAATGCTACAGAGCTCCCACTCACTTTCTTGTAAATACAGGCTTCTCCAAAAGTCTGTATAAAGCCAAATGCTTTGATCACACTATCAAAGCGTTTATTCCAACTCCGAGATGCTTGCACCAGTCCATAAATGGATCGCTGGAGTTTGCATACTTTGTTAGCTCCCTTTGGATCAACAAAACCTTCTGGTTGTATCATATACAACTCTTCTTCCAGAAATCCATTCAGGAATGCAGTTTTGACATCCATCTGCCATATTTCATAATTATAAAATGCGGCAATTGCTAACATAATTCTGACGGACTTAAGCATCGCTACGTGTGAGAAGGTCTCATCGTAGTCAACCCCTTGAACTTGTCGAAAACCTTTCGCGACAAGTCGAGCTTTATAGACAGTAATATTACCGTCAGCGTCAGTCTTTTTCTTGAAGATCCATTTATTCTCAATTGCTTGCCGATCATCGGGCAAGT
Source organism: Triticum monococcum (assembly GCA_034509565.1). NCBI lineage: Eukaryota > Viridiplantae > Streptophyta > Magnoliopsida > Poales > Poaceae > Triticum > Triticum monococcum. The sequence continues at coordinate 84,317,608 of CM067845.1, read as the reverse complement.
CAACCAAAGTCCATACTTTGTTTTCATACATGGATCCCATCTCAGATTTCATGGCCTCAAGCCACTTTGCGGAATCTGGGCTCACCATCGCTTCTTCATAGTTCGTAGGTTCATCATGATCTAGTAGAATGACTTCCAGAACTGGATTACCGTACCACTCTGGTGCGGATCTCACTCCGGTTGATCTACGTGGTTCAGTAGTATCTTGTCCTGAAGCTTCATGATCATCATCATTAGCTTCCTCACTGATTGGTATAGGTGTCGCAGAAACAGTTTTCTGTGATGTACTATTTTCCAATAAGGGAGCAGGTACAGTTACCTCGTCAAGTTCTACTTTCCTCCCACTCACTTCTTTCGAGAGAAACTCCTTCTCTAGAAAGTTTCCGAATTTAGCAACAAAAGTCTTGCCTTCGGATCTGTGATAGAAGGTGTATCCAATAGTTTCCTTTGGATATCCTATGAAGACACATTTCTCCGATTTGGGTTCGAGCTTATCAGGTTGAAGCTTTTTCACATAAGCATCGCAGCCCCAAACTTTAAGAAACGACAACTTTGGTTTCTTGCCAAACCATAGTTCATAAGGTGTCATCTCAACGGATTTTGATGGTGCCCTATTTAACGTGAATGCGGCCGTCTCTAAAGCATAACCCCAAAACGATAGCAGTAAATCAGTAAGAGACATCATAGATCGCACCATATCTAGTAAAGAATGATTACGACGTTCGGACACACCATTATGCTGTGGTGTTCCGGGTGGCGTGAGTTGCGAAACTATTCCACAATTTTTCAAATGTACACCAAACTCGTAACTCAAATATTCTCCACCACGATCAGATCGTAGAAACTTTATTTTCTTGTTACGATGATTTTCAACCTCACTCTGAAATTCTTTGAACTTTTCAAATGTTTTAGACTTATGTTTCATTAAGTAAATATACCCATATCTGCTTAAATCATCTGTGAAGGTGAGAAAATAACGATATCCGCCACGAGCCTCAATATTCATCGGACCACATACATCGGTATGTATGATTTCTAATAAATCCGTTGCTCTCTCCATAGTACCGGAGAACGGTGTTTTAGTCATCTTGCCTATGAGGCACGGTTCGCAAGTACCAAGTGATTCATAATCAAGTGGTTCCAAAAGCCCATCAGTATGGAGTTTCTTCATGCGCTTTACACCGATATGACCTAAACGGCAGTGCCACAAATAAGTTGCACTATCATTATTAACCTTGCATCTTTTGGCTTCTACATTATGAATATGTGTATCACTATCATCGAGATTCAACAAGAATAGACCACTCTTCAAAGGTGCATGACCATAAAAGATATTACTCATATAAATAGAACAACCATTATTCTCTGATTTAAATGAATAACCGTCTCGCATCAAACAAGATCCAGATATAATGTTCATGCTCAACGCTGGCACCAAATAACAATTATTTAGGTCTAATATTAACCCCGAAGGTAGATGTAGAGGTAGCATGCCGACCGCGATCACATCGACTTTGGAACCGTTTCCCACGCGCATCGTCACCTCGTCCTTTGCTAGTGTCCGCTTATTCCGTAGTCCCTGTTTCGAGTTGCAAATATTAGCAACAGAACCAGTATCAAATACCCAGGTGCTACTGCGAGCTCTAGTAAGGTACACATCAATAACATGTATATCACATATACCTTTGTTCACTTTGCCATCCTTCTTATCCGCCAAATACTTGGGGCAGTTCCGCTTCCAGTGACCAGTCTGCTTGCAGTAGAAGCACTCAGTTTCAGGCTTAGGTCCAGACTTGGGTTTCTTCTCCTGAGCAGCAACTTGCTTGCTGTTCTTCTTGAAGTTTCCCTTCTTCTTCCCTTTGCCCTTTTTCTTGAAACTAGTGGTTTTGCTAACCATCAACACTTGATGCTCCTTCTTGATTTCTACCTCCGCAGCTTTCAGCATTGCGAAGAGCTCGGGAATAGTCTTGTTCATCCCTTGCATATTATAGTTCATCACGAAGCTCTTGTAGCTTGGTGGCAGTGATTGGAGAATTCTGTCAATGATGCAGTCATCTGGAAGATTAACTCCCATCTGAATCAAGTGATTATTATACCCAGACATTTTGAGTATATGCTCATTGATAGAACTGTTCTCCTCCATCTTGCAGCTATAGAACTTATTGGAGACTTCATATCTCTCATTTCGGGCATTTGCTTGAAATATTAACTTCAACTCCTGGAACATCTCATATGCACCATGACGTTCAAAACGTCGTTGAAGTCCCGATTCTAAGCCGTAAAGCATGGCACACTGAACTATCGAGTAGTCATCAGCTTTGCTCTGCCAGACGTTCATAACATCTGGCGTTGCTCCAGCAGCAGGCCTGTCACCCAGCGGTGCTTCCAGGACGTAATTCTTCTGTGCAGCAATGAGGATAATCCTCAGGTTATGGACCCAGTCCGTGTAATTGCTACCATCATCTTTCAACTTTGCTTTCTCAAGGAACGCATTAAAATTTAACGGAACAACAGCACAAGCCATCTATCAACATAAACAAGCAAGATACTATCAGGTACTAAGTTCATGATAAGTTTAAGTTCAGTTAATCAAATTACTTAAGAACTCCCACTTAGATAGACATCCCTCTAATCCTCTAAGTGATCACGTGATCCAAATCAACTAAACCATAACCGATCATCACGTGAGATGGAGTAGTTTTCAATGGTGAACATCGTTATGTTGATCATATCTACTATATGATTCACGCTCGACCTTTCGGTCTCCGTGTTCCGAGGCCATATCTGTATATGCTTGGCTCGTCAAGTATAACCTGAGTATTCTGCGTGTGCAACTATTTTGCACCCGTTGTATTTGGACGTAGAGCTTATCACACCCGATCATCACGTGGTGTCTGGGCACGACGAACTTTGGCAACGGTGCATACTCAGGGAGAACACTTCTTGATAATTTAGTGAGAGATCATCTTATAATGCTACCGTCAATCAAAGCAAGATAAGATGCATAAAAGGATAAACATCACATGCAATCAATATAAGTGATATGATATGGCCATCATCATCTTGTGCTTGTGATCTCCATCTCCGAAGCACCGTCATGATCACCATCGTCACCGGCGTGACACCTTGATCTCCATCGTAGCATCGTTGTCGTCTCGCCAATCTTATGCTTCCACGACTATCACTACCGCTTAGTAATAAAGTAAAGCATTACATCGCGATTGCATTGCATACAATAAAGCGACAACCATATGGCTCCTGCCAGTTGCCGATAACTCGGTTACAAAACATGATCATCTCATACAATAAAATCAGTATCATGTCTTGACCATATCACATCACAACATACCCTGCAAAAACAAGTTAGACGTCCTCTACTTTGTTGTTGCAAGTTTTACGTGGCTGCTACGGGCTTAAGTAAGAACTCATCTCACCTACGCATCAAAACCACAACGATAGTTCGTCAAATAGACTCTGTTTTAACCTTCTCAAGGACCGGGCGTAGTCACACTTGGTTCAACTAAAGTTGGAGAGACAGTCTTCCGCAAGCCATCTATGTGCAAAGCACGTCGAGGGAACCGGTCTCGCGTAAGAGTACGCGTAAGGTTGGTCCAGATCGTCTCACCCAACAATACCGCCGAACCAAAGTATGACATGCTGGTAGGCAGTATGACTTGTATCGCCCACAACTCACTTGTGTTCTACTCGTGCAAATAACATCAAACCATAAAACCTAGGCTCTGATACCACTGTTGGGGAACGCAGTAATTTCGAAAATTTTCCTACGCACACGCAAGATCATGGTGATGCACAGCAACGAGAGGGGAGAGTGTTGTCTACGTACCAACGTAGACCGACTGCGGAAGTGATCACACAACGTAGAGGAAGTAGTCGTACGTCTTCTTCCCGATCCGACCGATCCAAGCACCGTTACTCCGGCACCTCCGAGTTCTTAGCACACGTTCAGCTCGATGACGATCCTCGGGCTCCGATCCAGCAAAGCATCGAGGAAGAGTTCCGTCAGCACGACGGCGTGGTGACGATCTTGATGTACTACCGACGCAGGGCTTCGCCTAAGCACTACAACGGTATGATCGAGGTGGAATTTGGTGGCAGGGGGCACCGAACACGGCTAAGGAACGATCTCAAGGATCAACTTGTGTGTCTTGGGGTGTCCCCTGCCCCCGTATATAAAGGTTGGAGGAGGGGGGGCTGGCCGGCCAGAGAGAGGGAGGCGCAGGGGGAGTCCTACTCCTACCGGGAGTAGGACTCCCCCCTCCAATCCTATTCCAACTAGGACTCTCAAGGGGGAAAGGAGAGAGAGGGGGGCCGGCCCCTTCTCCTAGTCCTACTAGGACTTGGGGAAGGGGGGGCGCGCGGCTAGGCTGTGGGCTTCCCCTTTTCTCTTTTCCACTAAGGCCCAATAGTCTCCCGGGGGGTTCCGGTAACCCTCCCGGTATTCCGGTAAAATCCCGATTTCACCCGGAACACTTCCTATGTCCAAACATAGGCTTCCAATATATCAATCTTTACGTCTCGACCATTTCAAGACTCCTCGTCATGTCCGTGATATCATCCGGGACTCCGAACAACCTTCGGTACATCAAAATGCATAAACTCATAATAACTGTCATCGTAACGTTAAGCGTGCGGACCCTACGGTTCGAGAACAATGTAGACATGACCGAGACACGTCTCCGGTCAATAACCAATAGCGGGACCTGAATGCCCATATTGGCTCCTACATATTCTATGAAGATCTTTATCGGTCAGACCGCATAACAACATACGTTGTTCCCTTTGTCATCGGTATGTTACTTGCCCGAGATTCGATCGTCGGTATCCAATACCTAGTTCAATCTCGTTACTGGCAAGTCTCTTTACTCGTTCCGTAATTCATCATCTCACAACTAACATATTAGTTGCAGTGCTTGCAAGGCTTATGTGATGTGCATTACCGAGAGGGCCCAGAGATACCTCTCCGACAATCGGAGTGACAAACCCTAATCTCGAAATACGCCAACCCAACATCTACCATTGGAGACACCTGTAGTACTCCTTTATAATCACCCATTTACGTTGTGACGTTTGGTAGTACCCAAAGTGTTCCTCCGGTAAACGGGAGTTGCATAATCTCATAGTTATAGGAACATGTATAAGTCATGAAGAAAGCAATAGCAACATACTAAACGATCGTGTGCTAAGCTAATGGAATGGGTCATGTCAATCAGATCATTCAACTAATGATGTGACCTTGTTAATCAAATAACAACTCTTTGTTCATGGTTAGGAAACATAACCATCTTTGATTAACGAGCTAGTCAAGTAGAGGCATACTAGTGACACTCTGTTGGTCTATGTATTCACACATGTATTATGTTTCCGGTTAATACAATTCTAGCATGAATAATAAACATTTATCATGATATAAGGAAATAAATAATAACTTTATTATTGCCTGTGGGGCATATTTCCTTCAATAACTAACTCATTAGTCACATTGCTTGCAAGGCTTATAGTGATGTGCATTACCGAGAGGGCCTAGAGATATCTCTCCGATACACTGAGTGACAAATCCTAATCTCGATCTATGCCAACTCAACAAACACCATCAGAGACACCTGTAGAGCATCTTTATAGTCACCCAGTTACATTGTGACGTTTGATAGCACACTAGGTGTTCCTCTGGTATTCGGGAGTTGCATAATCTCATAGTCAATAATAAACATTTATCATGATATAAGGAAATATAAATAAAAATTTTATTATTGCCTCTAGGGCATATTTCCTTCACCTTCAACCAAACGCATCCTAAGACAGTGTCACAATTTGTACCTAGTATCTAAAATTGTTGCCATCTCATCAGCGGGGCCATTAGAAAATTATTTGGCACTGCTTCAGCAGTTTGTGCGGCCAACTTTGGTCCACACATCCGAGCTGTCAAGCAGTAAAATACTAAATCTTTATGGCACGAAGGAACTGGGCATCGGAGCAACTAGGTGCTCTGGAGTCCGGGTCCCTGATTTTTTTCCGCTACATCGGCTCGCCAGTGCAGGGCACCGGTGCGAGATGTAGCAACAGTTGTCTTTACACCAGTTTTTGCATAGTGGACGGCCTTAGTGCTATTAGTTCTATGTTACTAAATTTGTGCATGTACACACCTGTTAGTATCAATTTGCTGTCATCCAAACACTGTCGCTATGTTGTTGCAGTTATATTTACCCTCCTCATAAAATGTTCAATTTGTTATTTATTGTACATGAGTAAGAACTTGTAGCGTTGTTGTAGTTAATTATAACTTCTGATGTTTCAGAATTTGGTTGTTGTCTCAGTAGCAATTAATTCATTTGCACATTGATCTTTTTGAGAAGATATGTCATAATTAACATATTTCTTCAGTTTTTCAAAATAAGCATTGGTGATTTTCTATGTTGCTATAAACCCATTTCCCCTACAATTGTTACTGATCTAGTTTTAAATATTACAGGATGAACGGAAGTGTTCTTACTTGGAGTGGGTTGATCAAGAGTGGCCACAGTCTTTGAAGTCTAGCAAAGCTCTGGAGCATGTATGAAGAAGAGAACAGAGGTAGGCTTAAAGAAAGTGTTGTCAACGCTGAAGAATATTTGAATATGCAGGATAAAAAGAGGAAGGTGGAGAATAAGCTCAGATTTTTTAAATCAGACTTTGCTAAGATGATGTCGGCGAAGGAGGAGGCACTTTCCCAGTTGGCCTGTGCAAACAGGTTCTTACTGAACTGAAAGCAGAGGTGGATAAGACGAGTCTGGATGATCTCGATTAGGGAATGAATATATTGTTCTAGTATTGTTCTTATGAAGTTGAACTAGCTATATGTTGTACCGTGTTGTTTTCATGTAAGCTATCATACTGTGATGTTATAATATATTTATGTGTCTGATATGAAATTGTCAAACAGCTATTCGATATGAAATGTGAATTTGCGTAATACTGGAATTATTAATTTTAAACTAATAAACCTGCTAAATGTGTCATGGAACTTTGCAAACGGTTCTAGCAGTAAAAGCGCTTGTGATGGATAGCCTAATGCCACACAGTTTTCTTCATCAAATTGTGTGTGATGTAGTTGATAAAAGAAAACAGTTAAACAAGGCAGAGCGTGTGTGATAGTTACACCTTTCACACACGAGCCTACACATAAAACTGTGTGTGATGTACATATGAACGGAAACATTTTCCCTGGATTGACTGCGTGGGATGTACATAAGAACGGAAAGGTATTCCTTGGATTGACTGTGTGTGATATACATACGAACGGAAACGTTTTTTCTGGATTGACTGTGTGAGATGTACATAAGAACGGAAATGTATTTCTTGGATTGACTGTGTGTGATATACATACGAACGGAAATGTTTTTCTGGGATTCACCATGTGGGATGTACATACGAACAGAAATGATTGGGTTTCGATGCCTCGCCCGACCGCACACGAGCTTATTTTGCCCCAGCCTGTGTCCCAGGAGGGCCTATCCCCGACTGTTTCTGGGTCATGTGGGAAGGACCCCCTATCGCCCACACTCACTTGGCGACGGTTCCAAATGCTGTCGCGGAAAGGGGTTAAAAACCGTTTGTATAGCACCGACGCATACCAGTGACCTAACGGTCATATCATTGAAGGGCATTTATGTCTTATCATGTCGGACTGCTCCCCGACTATAAATAGCCGCCCCTACAACTACTAGCTGATTGGCTGCTCCGAGAGAAACTGACACTTGTCATTGAGAGCATCCCATCCTCCGAGGACTTTGAGCGAAAATCATCAGTGAGGAAAACCCAAACCCAAACACCTACAACACAAAGTGGTTGAGCATCACTGAAGAGATTGAACCTATGTGGAACCGACGCTTATTACCTTTAAGGATTGTGCATCGTCCAAACGGTTAGGCGTCATGGTCTGGAACATCCAAGAGGAATTGTGGATCGCCGAGTGACCGAGTTTGTGAAGGTTTGGAAGTCACCTGAAGACTTACAATGAGTGATTGGGTGAGGTCTGTGTGACCTTAGCTCAAGACAAATACGGTGAGGACTGTGTGTCCTCAGGTTTAAATACCTAGCCGCTCCAACCAAACGTATAACTGTCACAGCAGTTGGAACTAGTCTACCAAATTATTATCTTCACCAAGCTACTGGTTCTACTTCCTCAACCCTTTCATTTCCTCATTCATGTGTTGATGAACTTGATCGTTACTGTTTGAAGACTTTGACTGAAGACTTTCTCAATTTCCTCAGTCCTATTTCTTCAGTCATCTTATCTTCAACCTGCTTATCTTGTTTTCACGCTACCTGTACTTTGAGCTTGTTTCATATCATCATGATGACTGTGTTATTGTCATGTTATACTTGCACCTGAGTACTTATTCTGCTGCTTGTAGTTTGTCGCTTAGGAAATTCCTCACTTAGAATTTCCTCAGTGACGAATTTGTAAATATCGCCTATTCACCCCCTCTAGTCGATATAACGCACTTTCAGTTCCGAGCAGCGGCGCGGTGGCCACCCCCTCCGGCGGTGCCACCGAACCCAGGACCACGAGGTTCGGATACGGAGGCAGAGCTGGAGCGGCCCTCACCGCATTGGCTGGACGAGGCGGTCTGGTGCAAAGAGGAGACGGCACGCGCAAAGCCCGCATGAGATCGACCCCGAAGTTTGCCAACCCGACAACCCACCGCTCGTGGATGCGGTTGTTGCCGCCGCTGATGAGGGTCAGCGGACGTCGCGATAGCGGGCGACTCATCGGAGGAGAGGAGAGGAGAGCAACGGGCGGTGAGAGAAGAGTGAGGAAGCGTGGTGTGAAAGGGAGTGGGCGATGAGACAAGAGAGGGGGAGTTATGAGCCGTCTTGTCCGCCTCCCGTGCTCCCCGAGGCGTGTAGCGAAGAGCCACGCGTGGCCGCGCTCAGCCTGGCTATGGAGAAACCGCCGATTCGGTAGTAGCTCGCAGGCCTAACTTGAGACTGCTTTAAATTCCGTACGGGCCGAGACGTGGGTGTAGCCTAGGCAACCAAACAGATTATGTTCGTCCTGCACGGGTCTAATAGGCCCAAATACGAGCAACCAAATGTGTCATTAGTTTTTATCCCTAGTGTCTTAGGATGTTGTATGAGAGCGTACATTGTGTACATGGGCGATGCTGCCTCGTCCCTTTTTTGGCTGTGTACATGGTGTACATGTGCTCCGTTTTTTTTAGCAGGTGCTCCCAGCATGCTCGTGGTGCTGAGCACCAGATGGAGATGCCCGAAACGCTCTTGAGCTTCTCATGCGCCGGCCGTAGACTGGGCTCCCTCACCCGCGCATCCGACAGATCACGTGCTCCCAAGCAATAGAGAAGAGGAGATCGAGGACGAGCATGAGGTAGCACCATCGCCCGCGTGCTTGCCTTCATCTTCCGCGGTCACTTTCCTTCATCCATCATGAAGCGGGAGTGGCCGTGGGCCGTGGTGTCCGGCGAGGTAGAACGGAATTGCGATGTCCAGCGAGGTGCAGCAAGCTCGAGGTTGCTGGCGAGGTAGATTAGAGGCATCGTGGCTGGCTAAAGGGACTCGTGTGGGTTTGCCGTGGACGGCACACTCAGTGCATGCAATGTGTTCGATGAAATGCACAATAATCTAATGTGAGAAGGAAGAAGGTGGGAGAATGAAATACTGTCGTGTGGACGAAGACCGGTCAAAACCATGCTGAGTCAGCAGTGATATCGAAACAACCGAGACAAGGAACTAATTTGTTCGGTTTTAAGAGTTAAGAGTGTAAGCAGTTCGGTTTTAAAATTGAGGACTAAATCTAGACTTCGCTACCAACTGAGGGATGAAAAATATATTTGTCATAATGGTGCGACAAAGCGCGCATTTATTTTTAGTCATACCATTTCTTACTTTGGTGTTCCTTTCTATTTGTGTGTTTTCTATTACGCGTTAACCGGGAAAGGAACACGTATCGGCAGGAATGTGTATTCGAAACAATGCAGGTGCCACATGTCCCCCTTCCGGATAGACCCATGCCGACCATCGCGTCACGCTCCGGTGCCACGTGGCCTGCCGACATCACGGGCCCACGGACTTAATCGTCAACAACCTCCAACCTCAAGTCTTCGTGTGATAATGGTAACAGCGTACTAGTAGCAGATGATTTTGAACTCGACTGACCGCTGGGCCCCATCTCGCCGCGGAAGATTCTAGCCCCTCGGGAGAAGGCTCAGTGACTCGCCGGCGAGATGATCGTGTCGGCGCTCGCGACGGCGGTGGGCGTCAACCTGGGCCTGACCGTGCTGCTCGTCTCCGCCTACTCGCTCCTCCGCCGCCGCCCGCCGTTCGTCTCCGTGTACGCCCCCCGCCGCCCCTACGCGCCGCTCGAGTCCTGGCTCGCCGCCGCGTGGCGCCGCTCCGAGGACGACATCCACGCCGCCGCGGGGCTCGACGGCGTCGTCTTCGTCCGCATTTTCGTCTTCAGGTCCCGGTCCCAAACCCCCATCCCCTCTCACCCGCTGTGCTTGTTCGTTCCCTTTCGCCTTGTTACTGAATCCGAGGGTGCTGTGGGGCTATGGGATGCTGCAGCATCAGGCTTTTCGCCGTAGTCGCTGTGGTGGGCGTCGGCGTGCTCATGCCGATAAACTTCATGGGGGACCAGCTGCGGCTGATCGACTTCACCGACCTGCCCAGCAAGTCCGTCGATGTCTTGAGTATCTCCAATGTCCAGGACGGGTCCAATAAGTGAGATATTTTATCCCCTGATATTTTATAATTTTGGTGCATTTATTTTGGGAGTTCTACATGTCATGGTTAGTGTCTGAAGGTGAATTTAACTGGTCAATTAGCCCCATGATATACGTATATAATTCTAGAGTAGTTTACTTTTGTAATTACTGTTTATGCCGTTCAGGTTTGGTATTAGGAGGTTAATTCTCCTCATACTGCAGTTTTTTAATTTCATGGAGTGCATATAAGGAGTTACACTTTTCTGAGTGCTTGTCTAGCGTTGATGAACCTGATGGCCAATCTCCATGCGCTTTGTCATGTGATATACTCCCTCCGTTCCGAATTACTCGTCACAGAAATGGATGTATCTAGATGTATTTTAGTTCTAGATACATCCATTTGGGCGACGAGTAATTTGGAACGGAGGCAGTAATTGTTTTGTGTTTTCTACGTATTAAATGACCAGTGTAATCAAAATTAGGTAGCTATTCCAGAATTCTGATATCTACAGCTATTCATATCAGTTATGTTGTTTTATACATGTAGAACTGTAGATTAATAGATTATAGATGATGCTGCATCTCTGTTTTAAAAAAGAAACATTGTTAAGTATTCAGTACATAGAATTTGATTAGGATGGTGTGGAACAGCTCTAGCCACTCAAATCACAGGGGCTTCACATCATGGCATTCTCCAGGGCTTCTTGCTTATGCAAAACAATTTGTTGGAGTCTAATTAGATGTTTCTATTGGAAATTATCTACCTTTCTGAGCTCTAAGTCATGCTTATTACATGTGGTAACGTGGTTCACAGATTATGGCTTCACTTCTCTGCTTTGTACATCATAACTGGAGTCGCATGCTACCTGCTGTATTATGTAAGTAATTTAATGTTTCTTCTACTTTTTGTTTAATTTTTAATTTGCATTTTCTTTCTACATTCGTAACATGATTCCTTGTGTATCAGAGTATCAGTTGGACAGAACGCATTATCCTTTTATAATGAATACGTGCTCATTGGATCTGGCATCTGTTTATTACATTACTAGTACTTGTTTGTAAAAAAAATTGGTGCTTGACCAGTTTTAGTTTTCTCTGTAAGCAATACTTTGTGTTTTTTCTTTGCAGGAGTACAGATATATTTCTGGCAAGAGGCTTGAGTATTTTATGACATCGAAGCCACTACCACAGTATTTCACAGTTCTGGTTCGAGCTATCCCTATAACTGATGGTGGTTCTGTGAGTGATGCTGTTGATAAGTTCTTCAAAGAGTATCATTCATCCACCTACTTGTCACATACTGTTGTTCATCAAACTGGCAAACTCCGCCGCCTTCTTGTAAGATTCAGTTCCTTTGGATACATTTGTTGAGTACGTAATGGGCCTAATGGGCCCGTTAGTCTTAGGGTTAATTAGAGATAAGAGTCGCTTGCTTAGGGGTCAAGTAAGCCTTGCTTGGGAGTCAAGTAAACCTCTCTATATAAAGAGAGGAGATGTATCAATCTAATCAAGCAAGAATTAAGAAGGAAATCCCTTCCCTCTTGCCCGGCCGTGGGCAAAAAGGTCCCCGGCCGGCCCTCTCGCGCCCTCCTTCTAGCAGCGCCATAACAATTTGGTATCAGGTAGCTCAGTTCCGATCATGTCTTCGTCACCTCCCACCCCGTTGCTTCCGCTGCCGACCGTCACCACCGCGCCGCTGGCCATCTACACCGCGCCGCTGGTCGCATCCTCCGGCGCCGCCACCGCCCAGATGTCGGCGCCCTCCACCGCACCACCGTCCGCCGTCTACACCCCGGCGGAGATCACCGGGGTCCTCAACGACCTCGTCACAGCCGTCCAGGGGATTCGACTGTACCTGGCCAGCCCCTACGGGCCGCAGCCGCCCCTGCCGCTGACCGCCACCGCCGGGCTGCCGGCCCTGCCGTGGTACTCGCCGCATCCAGGGGCCTCCGCGGCATTCGCTGGGACGCTACTGCCCCAGCTGCAGCTGTCGCCCACCGCCGCCCGGCAGTGGCCGCAGTGGCCGGGGCCGGCTCCTGCGGCGCCTCCAGCGCCCATCGCCACCCCCGCGCCGCCGTGGTTGCCGTGGCAGCCGCCGCACCAGGCGGCCTTCGCCGCGCTCGCCGGGCCACTGCAGCTGCCATCCATCGCCACCACCGCCCAGCCCTGGCTGCACTGGCAGCCGCCGCTCCTGCCGGCCTCTGCCGCGCCCGGCGCTCCGCCGCAGCAGCCGCTGCCGCTGCCCGGTGCGCCACCGCTGCAGCCGCTGCAGCAGCCACCGCCGGTTAGCTCCGGCCCCGCATCGACCGCGCCGGCGGGAGTCCCGCTCCACCAAGTCCAGTCCCCGCCGTCGCCGTCACCGCTTCCGTCTTGGATCGCTACCCGCCACGTGTCGGCGGCGGTGAGGCTGCAGGCTACTGCGCGCGGCCTCCTAGCGCGTCGGCGTGTGCGGGAGATGCGTGGTCTGCAGCTGCCGCTCCTCCAAGTTGCCCTTCGCTGTGCAAAGGACCTCGATCTCATCTGCTGCGCCGGGGATCTTGGGCATGCGGTTTCCCCCACGGGCAGCGGGCATGCTGTTTTCCCCACGGGCAGCGACCTCCAAGTCTGCGACATTGGCGGTTGGGGGGGGCGCATCCCTCCTCGTCATTCTCCATCGCAAGCCCCCCACTCTTCCCTGTGCGGTGCAGACCAACAGCCGTCCGGCAGGAAGAAGGCATGGTGTCACCGACAACAACGCACCACGTAGCACCACTGCATTCCGTCACCGGGCGCTGCGCGCCTCTGCTGGTCACTCTTGCGACCACTTCCAGGTGGTCCTACACATGCACTCCTTTTGTCCAGATGGTGTCCATGGGATCCAGGTGGCTGTACAAGTGCATGTCCGACGTGCGGATGGTGTCCACTTTTTGTTAAGGGGTCCAAAATAAAGTGTACCAGTCCATTTCAGGTTGAGAATAATAAAACAAGCCGAGATGTAAAAGGCTTATTTTTAGGTGTTAGGTTTGGGTTGCGTCGAGTCATGGTTATAAGTTGGTTAGGCTGCAGCTTGAGGACAAGCTGCATGTCCAGGTGGGGTGTAGTGTTAGAGTACGTAATGGGCCTAATGGGCCCGTTAGTCTTAGGGTTAATTAGAGATAAGAGTCGCTTGCTTAGGGGTCAAGTAAGCCTTGCTTGGGAGTCAAGTAAACCTCTCTATATAAAGAGAGAAGATGTATCAATCTAATCAAGCAAGAATTAAGAAGGAAATCCCTTCCCTCTTGCCTGGCCGTGGGCAAAAAGGTCCCCGGCCGGCCCTCTCGCGCCCTCCTTCTAGCAGCGCCATAACAACATTTGTATTGCATAATTATGAACAGATGTCCATGAATCATCAATGGTCCTAATAAAACGTTTATATGGGCTGTCTATCGACTTCTTACATGACATAAGGGTTGCTGGGGAATATAGTTGTATGAAAAATACTAGCATGAGGTTTGCAAGACATGCATTTCAATCCAGTGATGAACAACCTTGTCTCGTTGAATTTATTTTAACTTCATCAACTCAGTATGTAATAATTTGTATATCTTTTACAACATGATCTTAATGCACTCAGTATGCAATATTTGCATAGGTCAACTTTCATGGATGTCAAAATTTTATAAGCTTACCACATAGCATTCTTACTCTACACATAGCAATATAGCATTCTTTTTTGACAACCAATCTGTTAATACTCCCTCCGTCCCAAAATTCTTGTCTTAGATTTGTCTAAATACGGATTTATCTAGTTACATTTTAGTGTTAGACACATCCGTATCTAGACAAATCCAAGACAAGAATTTTGGGATGGAGGGAATAGATTTTTGTATCCATTTATTCTCAAAGCAATATATTGGATGTCATGTCTGTCCAGTGAAGTGTTCTGGGTTGACGATTGCACATATACATGTAGTAATTAACTAGTTACTGATTTTCTATATAAGCATGCCAACTGGATGCTTATCCTCATACTTCTAACCTTCTTAGAACATTTTATTTTCATGTGAAAAAAACTTTGCTCATCTCCCCTAGATGTATATGATAGTAATGGCACACTGGTTTGTTTGCTCTCCCGAACTTCGTAAGGAACACTGCATTCTAGCTTGTTGAACAGTGTCCTGTTTCACTTCTCTAATTGCCTGTTCGATTTCTATCCAGAATGAGACCGAAATTATGTGGAAAAAGCTAAAGAACCTAAAATATGTACCACAACGACCTTCTACTGATAACCCTCCAAAAAAGTTTCTTGGACTATTTGGAAGAAATAATCCTATTGGGAAATATCAGAAAAGGCTGGAAGACCTAGAGGAAAATGTTAGAATGGAACAATCAGATGCTACTAGGAGACGGGTATGTATTTCTGTTTTTTCTTTGGTCTTGGCTAAGTTAACTATGGTGTATTGATTAGTTTATCTTCCTAGTTGTCCTTTTGTTCTGACAAATGAAGTGCAAACATATTGATATTCTCTTATCTATACTTAATGTTTCATAACTCTTCAGGAGATTCCTGCTGCTTTTGTTTCATTCAAATCTCGATATGCTTCAGCGAATGCAATTTACATAAGGCAGTCAGACAATCCAACTGAGTGGCAAACTGAGCATGCTCCTGATCCTCATGATGTTTATTGGCCTTCCTTTTCTACATCATTCATGGAACGGTGGATATCCAAATTTGTAGTATTTGTAGCTTCAGTTATCCTGATAATCGTGTTTCTTCTAGTTGTGGGAATTATTCAAGGGCTCACTTATATGGAGCAACTTGAGGCATGGCTGCCTTTCCTGAGGAACATACTGGAAATGTTAGTTTCTTTCCATAGATTATAATCATATATGTTTCTCTCATTGGTTCTTTATTTTGTTATCTGGAAAGGGCCTAGTCAGCATATATGCTCAGATGCTGAATTAGTGATACTGGTGCTACCCGTTCTTATTATGTTGGTTTTATCTATCTAATGTATGGCACATCAAAATGGCTAAAAACCTGACTTTTGCCTTCTTTGATCTTTCCAGAGCCATTGTCAGTCAATTGGTTACTGGGTATCTTCCCAGTGTCATTCTTCACTTCCTTTCCTCTTATGTGCCCTCAATAATGAAGCTATTTTCAACCATGCAAGGATTTGTGTCTGTCAGTGGGATTGAGAGAAGTGCTTGCAACAAAATGCTTCGGTTTACAATATGGACTGTGTTCTTTGCAAATGTTCTTACTGGCTCAGCCTTAAATCAACTTAACATATTCCTTGATCCAAAAGAAATACCTGAACGGCTTGCGGTTGTTGTACCTGCACAGGTAGGGCATGTGTTTTTTGATTGTCGTCAGCATGACAAGTTCAGTTTGGTGTATACTACGAGAAAGTTACCATGAGTTGCTTCTGAGATCGTGCTCTCCCCTCCAAGCTTCATAGAACATGGACAATAACCTTTCTGTTGACATGGATAATATACTTATACAGTTACATGGATACAGTTCTGTACTTTGTTTTTTCGTTAATAGCTTTAATAACAGGCTTCCAAAACTTAGCCTTCGTCAACGTTCTTTGTTTTGTCGACATCCTTCTTGCTGTGGCCTACTTATCCACTTCAATATATACCTGCTTACACAATTTTCACTTGTGGCATATGGTATTAGTCCATCCCAGAGCACGTGTGTTGCTAAAAATAATAATTGGTTTCATGATAATTCTGCAGGCATCTTTCTTTATTGCATATGTGGTGACTTCATGGACAAGTATAACATCAGAACTCACTCAAACTTCTGCCCTTCTGTATCACTTGTGGGGGAGCTGCGCAAAGTGTTGCAAGAGGGAAGACTCAGAAGCTCCATCGATGCACTATCATAGTGAAATTCCTCGGATTCTCTTGTTTGGACTTCTCGGGCTCACGTACTCCATTGTAGCTCCACTTATCCTCCCATTTGTATTGGCTTACTTCTGCCTTGGCTACTTCATATTCCGTAATCAGGTGAAAACACTGCAGATTATTAATTGCCCCTTTTAGCTTCCTGTTGCTGCTACACGTCGTAGCGTGATCTCCTTGTGCATGTAGGTTGAAATGTGGACTTCCATATCTAGGTCTTCCCAAAATTTGGATAGTGAAGTACCTGTTTTTGGTACTTTGGATAGATTTTTCTTGGATTTGGCCGCCAGTATTGCAATGATTGATTCATTGCTGTCACCATACATGAGCACATAAAATCAAATTGATGTTGGTCAAGGCGTATGATGCAGGCCTGCCTTTCTCTTAATATGTTTAGGACAGAACCAAATTGTCACTTTCTGGAAGATGAACTAGACCATCTAGTGGTGGAATTTACTTTTACCCTTTTCTTATAAACGTGGACATGCCTTGATACTATGTAAACTTTAATATATAATATGAAAAATAGAGTTGTTGATCAAACTATACTTTCATATATTGGTAGGCTGACAGTAGTATATCGGGTGTCCTGGTTACACCTGTTCTGAGGAGTGACTGCAACACGGAATAATTTGCTGTGTTAAAATTGCCAAGTAGAAGACATATATGTTCGACGTGTAATTGTTCTTTGCTGCTGGATAAAATTTTCAGAAGTAGTGAAATACTTGCCTTCAGCTTTATAAACCCCGATAGCGCAATTTGCACATGTCTTTATCATTCATCAGTGTAGCTATCTGCAGTTTCTAACTTTGCTACTACAAATGCAGCTTTGTAATGTGTATGCACCCAAGTATGACACCGGTGGAAGATTTTGGCCCATTGTGCACAATGCAACCATATTTTCTCTTGTGCTGATGCATTTGATTTCAATTGGAGTATTTGGAGTAAAGCAATTTCCACTTGGTTCAAGTTTGCTGGTGCCTCTACCGATTCTCACACTTCTGTTCCATTCATACTGTGGAAACCGATTTTACCCCATCTTCGAAGCATACTCTACTGAGGTACCTTTTTATAATGCATAGGAGGCCATTCTATGTGTGCACCTGTTTACCTTAGCAACATCAGCAACTGTTTTCTTATTCGGAATCTCTAGATACCATTTCTGTGGCATACAAACCCTTCATGTTTCACTTTTGTTCATGCAGTCATTGGTAAACAAAGATATACAAGAACAAAGCAAACCAGAGATGGCAGAGTTCTTCAGCAGTCTTGAAACAGCCTACTGTGACCCGGCACTGCAGCCTATCCAACGGTCTTCGAACGCTGATGAACGTACTGCACCACTCTTGTCTTCTGTCTAGATCCAGACAAGTCATGGTATCCTGGCTCCCATGGTGTGAGATTTTTGTTTGGTTTTGGACTTTTGATGATCAGGTACATAACAGTACAGGTGTGCTTCTTGTTGTGTTTTTACATGGTAAAGCAGAACTTAGGACACAAATCCTTGTATTTATTATGTTGTACATTTTTTTAGGTCCTTTTATTTGTTGTGTTGTACATTTTTCTTGGAGGAGTTTGTTGTGCATATTTTTGTGTATCAGATTTGATGCCCGCTTTTTTAGAGATGAACAATCCATTTTTACTTATGTTTTGTGTTGGCAATGCAAACTGTTTGAACCGACCACGCAAGTTGTAGATCTTAAGTTCCATGCAACCCACTCTCTCTTCCAACTATGTGTTTACGTGGATGTTGTTTTGCTCCATATAACTCGGTATATGAGATTTTCTGCCACATGGAGCAATGTGATCAGGAGGAGCTGTTTTTCCTCCTTCAGTCCTTATAAGTGCATTTAAATATGGCCGCTCTGAGTATATATATGATACTTCAACGCCAAGGCTGAGTTTCTCTAAACACAGAAGCCTGCTACGGTGTAGAAGAGATCATGGTGCGGCGTTCTACACCTATATTGTGTTATTACCCAGTTATACGCTGAGGTCAGTTGACAAGCTCATACTACTCTGCATTCACACTGACTTTGAAAATGTCTTGGCAACACAAAACCGTACTATTTCAACCTGGCCAGGTCTTAATTTTCTCTCAACGGCTCTCAGATGTACCCAAGAAAGATATGCTCGCATCAGTTGATCGTACTCCGTCGTCAAAATGGCCCAAAGTAGCAAGATTATGCGTTACTGCTTTGTCTTAAACTGATATCAGATTCAGTAGAGTTTGCCTTGTCTTGGATCAATTATGCTTCCACCATGGCCGATTACTCTACTGCTTGGCCAAACCCCAAAGAACAAATTGTGTGGCCACTTGGAGAGAATACGGAGGTGGCACTCTGGTAATCTGTCCTGGGCAATCTTGTGCCATTTGGCTCTCCTTTTATCTTGTTCATATAAAATGTGTAGGTACTGCAGGAGGAACTCTAGTGCTAATATGGCAAGCAAGAACCCGTGTCAAAGCAGGAACCCATGTGAAATAGTGGTCGGTGTAAACCCATATGAGATTGTTTGCCACTTGGAGGCTGGAGCTATGGGATCAGGAGGACCAGGTTTTTCTTCTTCAGTCCTTTTTTAAGTGCATTTAGATCCGGCCGCTCTGAATATATTTATGCTACTTCGACGTCAAGGCTGAGTTTCTCTAAACACTAAAGCCTGCTACGGTATGGAACCGATCATGGTGTGGTGTTCTATCTACGCCGCCTACATTGTGCTATTACCCAGTTATTATACGCTGAGGTCAGTCGACAGCCGCATACTCCACATTCACACTACACTGGCTCTGAAAATGTCTTGCCGCCATATCAAAACCATACAGGTCAAGCGCTCCTTCTTTTTTCATCATATATGTGGTACAATCAACTGATGCAAGCATATCTTTGTTGGGTACATTTGAGAGACATAAGGGCTTCAAAATGATCCAAAATAACAATTCAGACCAGCCGAGAAGGAAGAACGGTAGCAGGATTATGCGTTACTGCTTTGTCTTAACTGATATCAGACTCAGTAGAGTTTGCCTCGTCGTGGATCAAATATGCTTCCTCCATGACCGATTATTCTACTGCTTGGCTGGACCCCAAAGAACAAATTATGTGATTGGTTGGCTGCCACTTGGAGAGAACTCGAAGGTGGCACTCTGGTAACCTATCTTGGGCAAATCTTGTGCCATTTGGCTCTCCTGTCCTCTGTCATATAAAATGTGCAGGTACTGCAGGACCCCTAATGCTAATGCTAACTTGGTAAGCCAAACAGTCCGTGTAAACCATTGGCTAACAGTGGTGCGCCATTTGTCCTCTTCACGGGTAGGTTGAACAGTGCTCCATGACACGCCTTCCTTTGTACCTAGTCACTGTCATTTACTCGTTAAACCATGAGCCTCACGATATATCTTGGGTCACAGAGCACGAAAACGCATTCTGATGTGACACAATGATATATTTCCTGATCTCTGTTTCCTGGCCAGAACTCAATGGAATTCCCGGTGCAGTTGCAAGCTTGACCTTGTCAACCATATCACAGATAGGTAGACCTGACCAGGAGTGCAGGACAAAAAAGATGGCCAGCTACAAAGGTCGAGAAGCTCAGTCCGCAGCTGGGGCCAAACCGCTAGACGTTCACAAGTTGCATGTCCTAATTGTGACGAGGACATCAAGAGTACTGGCATATGCCACCAAAATACTCCTTAGAACATCAGAGGATGATCTTCAATTTTCAATTGTTGTGAGGGAGGCGCATCGGAGGCACCGTCGTCGTCATGCATGACAAAACGCAGACGGGTGGGAACAAAATCATTTTTTTTGCTGGTAGGGAACAAAAACAAATTGACAGCCGCATTTAATTTTAACCCCCGCTCTGGTTGATTAAGAAACCGGTTAGGGGTCAAGAATTTCAACCCCTAGGGCTGTTGTTTTGTTCTGCTTACGTCGTCGCTCTTGGACACAGGCGTTAACTCCATGGCCGCAGCTCAGCGTGCCTTGGGAACTGTGAAATTTGCGGACCTGGAAATCATGTAAATAAAAAGCACACGCACATAGTGACTGGTGACTTGGTCGTGTGTTATTATGCAAGTTAACTAGATTCCTTTTACGAGCACCGCGTACAGAATAGACATATAGCGACACCACCCACGCACTTACACACCGTCAATTGATGACCTATCCAAGGACATATACAGTACATCCTTTTGGAGTCGGAAGGAGTATCCAGTCCCAAAGTACTCCCTCTGTAAATAATTATAAGACATTTTAGATCACTAAAAGTAGTGATCTAAAATGTCTTGTAATTGTCTCTGTAAATAATTATAAGATGTTTTAAATCACTGCTTTGCTAGTCTTAGAAAATGTGACAGTCAAATTTGTGTAATTTTGTCCGTTAAGGTATTTAAAAACTACTCACAGTAAGATGAAAACAACATTCAGGTTCAACACAAAAATACTGTGCATATGAAAGGTAAGAACAAAAGATGTATATTCGAGGCCGTCACTGTCCAAATCATGTGTTTCAAACCAAGGGAGTACTACTACTGAACTGAAGCAGTTTGCGGCATCCGGGCTATGTCAGTTGGACTGTGTTTAAGACAGTTACAAAGTTTTACAGCATCTCTTTTTCAGATACCATCACTTGTGTAATTGCTATGTGAGTGTCCTAGTGGGACTGCAAAACATCAACTTCACTACACACTTTCTGGTAGTACAAAGTGAGATCATCAACTCCCACTTTTTAACCTTTCCTTTGACGTTGCAATCCAAGTAGTGTGCATTGCTAAGCAAGCTAGTTAACAATAAGAAGAGCCAAGTTGGCTCAATCAAAGAACACACTACCAAACTACCTAGTTGCTCAATTGAGGTCTCATATTGCACCGCATGTATATAATATGGGCCATACACACATCATCGTCAAAATGCCCTGGATTTTGCACACTAAGACAAAAGGTAATATCTGGATGTCGCCGAACTGGTCAAAGAGCAGTGTACATGTCCTGCATTATTCCCCTTTCATTGCTACGGTGAAAGTGACAAACATCAAATTCTTGCGCGACAATGATCTACGTCGCAAACCCGGTATGATAAAATACATTGGTGTAATTAATGTCTTGAGAGGTTAACAATGCACAACATACCATAATATAACCGTCTTTATGTAAGGTTTGTATTTGAAGTATTATATCATGAAAACCCAGCCCTTGAATGGGCCTCGAGCTAGCGATCCTGTTATAATGTATCTTGGCATCAATTATATGTACTATGATACATCTCACAGGGTGTATTCTAGAGAGAGAAATGGTGATTTCACACCGTTCATATCAAGTGTTTTTATGATCACGATCATACAATAATATCAATAGCAATACGGTCATGTCAAAATGTTCGATTCATGGACGACTTCCTATTCTGATCGCATGAGGAATGATTGATCTAGCCACATCGTGGTGAGACAGGAGGGATCTAAATAAGAGATGAAGCATAGTTAAGGGGAAGCACCATACCACCAAAATTCACGTGTTGGAATGAAAGGTGGGTAAGGGGTCATCGCTATCGGATGGCTTCGCCTTTACCCCCGCTAAGTAGCATGGATGATGAGGGAACATGCATGGCAAGGTGGTGTTGTGGTAGGAGGGGTAGTACGAAAATAGCCTATGCTGGCATTTCGACCCTGCTAGACCTGAATCATTTTCTTAGGCCGGGTTACAACAACCTACAAATGCTAACCAATCCCATCTGACCAGAGGGACGAGAAATATACTATGAAATGATTTTTAGTAATAAAAACAACATTGCTTCTATTTTTTAACACCATATCTTGTTTGAAGAATTTTAGGCTTTTCTTGGGGGGGGGGGGGGGGGGGGGGGAGGGTAGAGTTCAAAGCCGTCATGACTTGATGGCCGGGCTTTGGGCCAACCCATTGAGCCGAGTTGCCCATGCTTAGGTCTACCCTATACAAACTTTGAGCCTTAGTATAGTGGTTTAATCATCTTTCTTTCTCGCATATACAGATCATTTCACACAAAAGTTTAGCCCGATGAGGAATCAAAGAGGTCTTGACCGAGTGAGATTGACTTGCTTCACCATTAGGATTGTAATCCTCAGGGTTAAGCAATAATAATCTCATTTTCCCGCAAAAAAAAAGAGGTCTTGAACTCAAAATTTCTTGGCTCTCATACCATATTGACTATCCATGCAGCAATACACTCCTACAAAAAAGGCCAGCAAGATATATACTCATACTTTGAAGTCCAAGAGGACTAGGTGTACCTAGCTAGTTTTACACCAACTAAATCATATATGTATAGTCATATGAACCTGTCAATGACTAGGCCAACACGACCACACCCTCATCCTTAGCTAAGCAGATTCAAAAGACAACTTTTCACAGCATGAACACATGAATTAACTAGAGATCCAATCCCTCTCACTAGATATCCTTGTCCCCCCATTTGTTGAACACCACAACTTAACAAATGCAATGTATTTTTTGTACTCCCAATCAGTGCTACTAAGCCATCACCATTAACAACATAAATGCAACACATTGCATACAAATACTTAGTAAACTTATATATGAATTAATATGAATACACAAATGAGCTAGACTAGCACAAACACAAGCAACAAAAGGCATCTTCCTCCTCTCCTCCCTTATATATACCCCTGACCTGATCATCTCTTTTCAGCCTCCAGTCCATACTCCACGCCGAGCCGGATCGATGGTTCCATCCATGGCGAGGAAGCGCAAGGCATCCGACGACGTCTCTGACAGTGCTGACATCGACGTCGGCATACCTCTATCACTAGCTTCGACAGACGCATGGACGACGTCCACGGTTGCGGCTGCGACGGCGGCGAGGCAGCAGCAGCGGGGCAGGAAGCGGTTCGTGGGCGTGCGGCAGCGGCCGTCCGGCCGGTGGGTGGCGGAGATCAAGGACACGATCCAGAAGATCCGCGTGTGGCTCGGCACCTTCGACACCGCCGAGGAGGCCGCCCGCGCCTACGACGAGGCCGCCTGCCTCCTCCGCGGCGCCAACACCCGCACCAACTTCTGGCCCCGCCCCTCGCCGCCTGCCGCCTTGCAGCCGCCGCCGCCGGCTATGCTGTCGATGCAGGCGCCGGCGTTGCCTTCCAAGGTCTCCAACCTCCTCCTCCTCCGCCTCAAGGCCCGCAACCAGCAGCTCCTCCTCAACGACGCCACGGCGCCGCAAGAGGCTGCACTGCTGCAGCAGCAGATGCAGAAGCAGATGTCCTCGTCGACGTCGTCGTGCCAAGAATCATACGTCCATGGCCGTGACGACGAGTACTGCTTCCAGGTAGACGACTTTTTGAGCGAGGAGTGCAACAACTCGCCAGAAATGGAGGAGGAAGAAGAAGAGGTGGAGGAAGAAGAAGAGGTGGAAGAGGAGGAGGAGCTGGACTTCCAGTTCATGGACAAGCAGACGGTGGCCGAAGACGAGGACGCCGGGATCTGCTCCCCGTTCGAGATGGTCGCCGCCGAGCTCGGCGGCTCGGCGCCGGTGGAGGCTAACGATGTGGACGGCGAGCCGGCGACGGCGGTGCAGGAGGCGATGAGGAGGATGGACTACGAGAGGAAGGTGTCCGCGTCGCTCTACGCGCTCAGCGGTGTGTCCGAGTGCCTCAGGATGCGCCTCGGCGGCGGCGCCTCCGCCGCGCGCGATCAGCTCTCCGGCCTGCGCGAGGCGTGCCGCAAGAAGCAGAGGGCGGCGGTGCAGCAGCCAGCATCGGAGCAATCCTCAGAACCAGCTGCTGCTGCTGCTGATCATGACACGGAGGAGGACGGTAAAGCTTACGTGCAAGAGGAGTGTTCAGGCAGCAGCAGCGGCAGCAGCAGCCTCACGGAGGCGGGGAGCTCGTCGTCACCGGAGGCGGCGAACGGCAGCGGCGACGGGGACGTGCTGCTGTGGAGCTCCCTGGACCTGGCGCCCATCTGCTACATGGCATAGGCTGACCAGTTTTGTTGTTGTGTTCCATGGTTGCAACTTGCAGTTAGGTTGTGTTGGTGTGAAATTCGTTTTGCTCCATGCATGGCAGATGGCTCATATGAGAAGCCCTGGCCATCACTTGCTTAATTACCAATTTATTTTGAGAAACAGTGGTAATATCAACAGAAACGATCTTGCATGCACCTCGGCTGGTAGTGCTTCAAAGTATAACTCATCTGCATATCAAACTTGCATTGAGATTCAGAGAACAGAGCCTTCGTCGCCGTTGCATCCCCTCCAGAGCCGCCACCGCCGGCGTTTAGCCGGAGGTGAGAGGGTGGGGTCCTAACCCCTTTCGTCATACATGGTTCGAGTACCAATTTTGCACCAGTTTTCTCATGGACACCACTCTTCAACCTCAAGGCCACCAATAGGCGTCAGCAAGAATGCACAGATGAGGCTTACAAGAATCTTTCCACACTTAATTTTCTCATGTGGATAACTTTAGAAATGTGTTCATGCATGGAGTTGAATTCCTCAAGTTTAGATATTGGGGCCAAAATATGGCCAAAATATACAGTACTAGTATAGTGCCAAAGAAACAGTCAAGAGTTTATCATATCATTCTTCTGTTCTTCTCTATACAACAGTGTGTGTGATACACAAAACTAACACTGATAATCTGGAAAAGCTCAAGCTAGAACTTTGCAGATGCACTCAAACCTCAGAATCTCCATCATGCTAAACTTGTTAATGTTTTCGGCTATTTAGAGCAAAAGGCTATGAGCGTCCTAATAAAACTGGGCAAACCGCCTTAGTGAAATCTTCATGAAACTTCTGCTCTGAAAACCTTTGAGCACGCTTCCGTGCTGCTGCCGCCATTTCTCGCCTCTCTGGCTCCGGCATCCTCAAGACCTTGAGGATTGCCTCCGCAAATTCTTCCTTCCTGGAGGCCAGAAACCCTGTCTGGCAGCTGTCCTCCTCTAGCACAATATCCATCATTGGTCCTGCAGATTTATGGGCTGCAAAAAATAGGATATGTTATTAAATGTTCAATGTCAGCATGATCACCCCCGCAAAAAAAAAATGCCAGCATGATCAGCTCCAAGTGCAGCATCATTCGGTTCATGGTTCTAGAAATTCTTCTTTGCCTTACCTTTGACACCCAAAAATTGCAATGTGGAGTACATTCAACGAGGGATTTGTTGTTCACAGCAAAGAAAAATGTAATGTTTTTATAATAATTGCAATCTGTAACCCAAAACTTCGAACTAAACAGCTATAGTGCAAAGCATGCATAGCATCCTTTGGAAAGTGAAGTTGAGGATATCAACCAGAGATCAATAGGATACTTGCTCAGTTACTCACCAATTGGAATAGCACCAGCAGCCATGTACTCGACGACACTTATTCCAAAATGCTCATCTGTCATTGAATGGAGCCCACAAATTGCACCACCAAGAAGCTGTACCAGGTCTCTGTTTCATGCAATAATATACCTGTTAATTACTAGACAAAGAAAAGGTGGTTTCTAGCTGTAGTTTCGAAACCAAGACCTGTAAGAGATATCCTGGTGGAACTCTACAAGCTCATCCATGTGAAGCTCCACAGCTCTGTCCTTAAGCTTTTGTAATCTTTCCAGATCCTCTTTATTCCGGCAACTGCCAGCAAATTGAAGTTTTGGCTTAAGAAAGTCTGAATCTAGCCTTTCAAGAGCAAGTGCAAATGCCTCCAACTGAAGACCATGGGCCTGAGGAGAGTAGAGAGTAAAAGGGTAGAGGTACTTTAGTGAGTGAGCTGTAAGATCTTGTAACAGATTTTGATGCAATGGTAAGTTGACATACCTTTTCAGGACGGAACTGTGCAACTGATATAAGAATAGGAGGTGTTGTTGATCTTTCCAGGGGAAGCATCTGTTTTATTCATTAAATGTTTATTGTGAGTACAAACCAAATCTTTTTGTGTAATTAGATTTTAGCCTAACAAGAAGAATGCAGAAGTAATTTTAGTCGATGACTTGCATTCATAACATGTCCACATGATCACAGCACATAATTGATTGTGACTGATGGGAATCTGGACATACCTGCAGGGCGGAAGTATCGCATGGAGGGTATACCCTCTTAGTACGCTCTGGGACTTTCCAAATATTCACAATATGGGATCTTGTCCATGAGGAATTCACCATCACAAGATGTGCACAGGAGCCAACTAAACCATACAACCAACTGAATATGGTGTAGTACAGAACTTTGCATCGAGACAACCAAATGCTACAGCCAAAAGAACATCCAATTAGTACAGAACTTTGCATCGAGATAACCAAATGCTACAGCCAAAAGAACATCCAATCAGTACAGAACTTTGCA
Source organism: Triticum monococcum (assembly GCA_034509565.1). NCBI lineage: Eukaryota > Viridiplantae > Streptophyta > Magnoliopsida > Poales > Poaceae > Triticum > Triticum monococcum. The sequence continues at coordinate 84,290,713 of CM067845.1, read as the reverse complement.
TCGAGATAACCAAATGCTACAACCAAAAGAACATCCAATTAGTTTTGCATGGTTGATATAATTGATACAAGCTATTGAAAATATAAAGAATATTATTCCTTTGTGGATGCACAATTCTGTTAATTCAGACTATATCATAAGAGGAAAGAAACATATGTCAAGAACACCGACCATATCATAGATTAGGCCAAGAGAACATGCATGTTTAAGTAACACGTTTTTGGACATTCTTTTGATCATGCACAGTAAGATTTTAAACTCCCAGATACAATAATGCACCACTGTTTTCCAAATTACCATGCTCCAATAAAAGGAATCGAATCTAAAATTGTTCCCATACCTTCCAGAGATAAGAGAGTTGTTGTTGTACATTGAGTTGCGCTGCTTAACACGTTCGACCATATCAGAGCTGATCGTGGGATAATGAGTATAGCAGAGGACCTTGCAACCAAACAGCCAAGCCAGTGGATACGTAAAAGCATAGCCACTTGTATCAAAGTAGAACTGTGGGGTGAATTTGTTAAGAGCCTCCCATGCGAGATATACTGAGCCAAGACTTTGCCCTATCATTGTGAAGCGCGGATATGTGCTTGCTTCGATCCACTTTCTCTTGTTCAAATAAACGACCTGAAAATGCAGTTCAGACATTTTAATGCTCTTGCCAGTACACCACATTTGTTTTGATTAAGTTCCAATTGAATGCAGACTTGCAGTAGTATGTCATTATGTTAAGTAGTACTACAGCACTAGACTGCATTTTTCTCATTTCATAACAGAAGTAGAATGCAGTGTTAAACTAACCGGGAGGTCGCCCAGATAAAAATTTACAAGAAAAAGCAATCAGAACGGCAAGAGGGTCCATTGCAGAACTAAAGCAAGCTCAATTTGCAAGAAGCAAAGCAGCTACGACTAGGACCGTCTCCCGAGATCCAATTTCTACTACGCAAGAAACTGCGCTCCATGGGGCCGTGCCGTACCTGCGGCGGGCGGAGGAGGCGGACACCGAAGCGATCGAGCGCGCGGGCGGCGAGTCCATCGGGGGACGCGTCCGCGTCGCCGGTGAAGACGGCGCAGGGGAGGTCGGGGCAGAGGTCCTGGACGGCGCGCACGGCGCACCAGAGCACGCGCTCCCCGCCACCGCCGTCGTTGGTGTACGGGTGGAAGAACCCCGCCGCGGCCGCGGGGTCGGGCGCGCGGCGGCGCAGGAGGCGGAAGAGGCGCCGGAGGGCGAGAGCGAGGAGGGTGGAGACGAAGGTGAGAAGGCCAGCGAAGATCGCCATGGATGCGACGCCAAAGTCTGGGGTCGGTCGGACTTCGAGAACAGTATATTTTTTTTTTCAGGGGGTATAGTTTTTCTTTGAGGGGTTCGAGAACAGTATAGTTTTTCTTTTTTCTTTCACTTGGACGCAACTGTTATTCTTTGAGGGGTCCGAGCAACAGTAAAATCTGAAAAAATGTTAAAAAAAAATCTTAGTATTATGCAAGCAACATTGGTGTTTTTCCAACACGTGTGCACAATTCGCTATGAAATCACATTCGTGTAGGTGTGGGCAAAAAACAAAATTGATCTGTGGTTTCGTAGCGAAGTTTTGCATGCATGTTAAAAAAAATATCAATATTTAATGCCAAAAAATCAGATTTAAAAAAAATTATTTAACATTTTTTTTGGATTTTATTGTTCACCCGAACTCATGTGAGCTCGGGTGCAAAACAACACTGTAAAATTCAAGAAAAATATAAAGTAACTCTTATGACTAAGAATTACAATAAAATCTGTTGGAAACATCTTCTTCGATGTATCAATCTTTACTTGTAGAAATACTCCAAAGACTTGGGCAAAGAGTATGCAATTGGATTGGAACAACAATTTTGTCACTTTTTTTACCCGTACAAACATTATCAATAATGGATTTTGAAAATGCCTTGACTCGCCCATTCAACCTTGATCATGAACGTACTTGGGCAAGGGATGATCCCTAGAAGTGCAGGACGTAGGATCACAATATATTCATCATTGTGTCGATGAAAGATTTCAACTTCACAAATAATCAATCCAACAAAAAAGTTTGACACCATAACATAAACTTATCAGATCCGAAAAATCGGAACTGCAATGACAGAAAGTTCTCTAACCTCATGGCATCGCCAAAAATACGAGTAAATTTATTCTCACAAAATATGATGACGAAAAACATAAGATTCTTGAAGATGTGAGGTCACCCCATCTCTCAGCACCAAGATGGCAGCCGGAAGCAAGGGGGCCACAAAATCCCTTGCGACGGCGGCGGCTGCAGCTAACGAAACCCTAGAAAGTCTAAACTTCAAGCGATCTAGGAAGAAAAAATGGAACTCTAGAACAATATAGTAGGCTTTGGGTTTTGAGTTCTGGGTAATTCGACAGGGAAGGCTGTTAGGGCATATCTCTCTTCAGTTGGTTTTGATGTTGATGACACTGCGCTTTGCGGACTAACCGCATGCGTTGAGCATTTCAGATATTCTTATATATGGCACACGGCGGTTTTATTCCCCCTGGATAAAGAACGAGCGGAGAGAGATTTTCCTGCGTCTCTTTTCGTTGATTTGAGTCATAGTGACGGTGCCCTGCACCAGGGGTGGCTCTCTCAAGGGAGCACGACCTCGACGTCTACAAGGGGCCCACTTGGCCCAATACAAGGAAGAAGCCCTAGGGAGCGATGGGGACCTTCGTGCCCTCCAAGGCTAAGGGCGACGACGCCCAAGATCACATCTACCGCCATGTAAACCTTAGACCTTCCTTCCTATATAAAGGAAGGTCGGGGATCTCTCTGGATTATTTATTCTTAGATAGACAAACTCTCGGTAGCAATCTCATACAGCATTGTAACCCCTCACACAAGGTATCCATCCATCATGAATAACAAAAACAAGCAGGACGTAGGGTTTACTCTCCGGATGCCCGAACCTAGATAAACCCTTTGTGAGACCTCCAATCTAAGACTTCCAGCTACGCACAAATCCCTACCAAGGGATCTAACGGTATTTTGCACCGCCAATTGGCGCGCCAAGCACGAGCGGAGTTGGCTAGAAACTGATCTTGGGCCAGATCTGTTTTGTCCTCTGATGACCTCTCGCCGGGAACGAGCCCATTGTTCAGCTCCCTCCTCTTCATCGTCAACGAGATGGGTATGGTCAACATCAACCCACCGACCCACCCTATTACTCCAGGATCTCCAGCAAGAACCCACAGCGGTTGCACCCGATCTAAAGGGCATGCATCAGCGTTAGGATCAGCGGGAACCACGGGTCACCTTAGTCACACATACCCGGAGGAGCCGGAACCAACCATCCAACTCGTTGCGATGGTCTGCGGCAATTTGCGCCTCGTCCACACACCAGAAGATTGCCTCATTGCCGACCTCAACACTAGCAATGCCACTAATCTATTTGACATCATCTTGACCTCGGACAACGAAAGCCGAGATGAGGGACCACTCTGCCTCACGGACGAGGACAAAAACATTGGCCCTCAACCCATCAACCAAGTCACCTACTCTGACCTCTAGGGAGAATCAGAATCCCCCAAGCTTAGAGGCCGCTGACACCACCGACCAGGAGACATCTTAGTCAGAAGCTCCACCGGCAATCTTCCTCCATCAAATTATGATAACTAAACCAACCATGAGAGTACCACAGGCAGTAGTAACGACATGGCCCACCTCCTCACACCTGCCCGTGTCGGGGTCGATGGCCGGCATGATGCAACCACCCACCGACCCCATCGCAATACCCTAGCGGCAGGTTGACACGGCGTAACGCCCTCGATGCGGCTATATCTCCCACGTGTCGAAGCACGACTTAGAGGCATAACCGCATTGAAAGCAATGTCGCAAGTGAGGTAATCTTCACACAACCCATGTAATACATAAGGGAAAAGAGATACATAGTTGGCTTACAATCGCCACTTTACACAATTACATGAATAAAGCATTACATCATCCAAATACAATCATGGCCCGGCTACGGAACCAAAATAAAAGAAGAACACCAAATGCGACAAAGGTCCCCGATCGACCCCAACTGGGCTCCACTACTGATCAATTAGAACAAAACAACACAAAGAGCAAGATCTTCATTGAGCTCCTCCTGAGCTTGGCTGCGTCATCTGCAAGGTAACCTCGGCACCTGCAAGCTGGTTTTGGAAGTATCTGTGAGCCACGGGGACTCAGCAATTTCGCACCCTCGCGATCAAGACTATTTAAGCTTATGGGTAAGGTAAAAGTATGAGGTGAAGCTGCAGCAAGCGACTAGCATATATGGTGGCTAACATACGCAAATGAGAGCGAGAAGAGAAGGCAAAGCACGGTCGATAAAAGTATGATCAAGAAGTGATCCTATAACAACCTACATCAAGCATAACTCCAACAACCATGTTCACTTCCCGGACTCCGCCGGAAAGAGACCATCACGGTTACACACGCGGTTGATTCATTTTAATTAAGGTCAACTTCAGGTTCTATACAACCGGACGTTAACAAATTCCCATCTGCCCATAACCGTGGGCACGACTTTCGAAAGTTTAAATCCCTGCAGGGGTGTCCCAACTTAGCCCATCACAAGCTCTCACGGTCAACAAAGGAATAGACCTCCACCCAAGACATTCCGATCAGACTCGGTATCCCGGTACAACAAGACATTTCGACAGGGTAAAACTAAACCAGCAACACCACCCGAATGTGCCGACAAATCCCGATAGGAGCTGCACATATCTCTTTCTCAGTGCACACTCAGATGAGCAGTCCGTACAACTAAAACCAGCCCTCGAGTTTCCCCGAGGTGGCGCTGCAAGGGGCTCTAGTTTGGACCAACACTCAGAGGAGCACTGGCCCAGGGGGGTTAAAATAATGATGACCCTTGAGTTTGCAGAACCCAAGGGAAAGAAAAGGCTAGGTGGCGAATGGTAAAACCAATGTTGGGCATTGCTGGAAGAGCTTTACTTAAGGCGAACTGTCAAGGGGTTCCCATTATAGCCCAACCGCGTAAGGGACGCAAAATCCGGGAACATAACACCGATATGACAGAAACTAGGGCGGCAAGAGTGGAACAAAACACCAGGCATAAGGCCGAGCCTTCCACCCTTTACCCAGTATATAGATGCATTAATTAAATAAGATATATTGTGATATCCCAACAAGTAAACATGTTCCAACAAGGAACAACATCTCCATGTTCCAACAAGGAACAAACTTCAATCTTCACCTGCAACTAACAACGCTATAAGAGGGGCTGAGCAAAGCGGTAACATAGCCAATCAACGGTTTGCTAGGACAAGGTGGGTTAGAGGCTTGGTTCAACAATATGGGAGGCATGATAAGCAAGTGGTAGGTATCGCGGCATAGGCATAGCAAAAGAGCGAGCAACTAGCAAAGCAAAGATAGTAGTGATTTCGAGGGTATGATCATCTTGCCTGAAATCCTGCAAGGAAGAAGAACGAGTCCATGAAGAAGATAAACGGACGTAGTCGAACGAATCCTTACAACACGACATTATCGGAACCAACCCGAAGAAGCAACACCGGAAAGAAGCAAACAACATAGTAAACAACCAACACATAGACATGGCATGATGCACAAACAATTATGATGCATGTCCGGTTAAATGAAGCATGGCATGGCAAAGTGCACAAACAATACTACAAATTAGGCAACAATATTAAATGTTGTTAAACATGGCAAGAGGAGAAGCATAATAAAACTACCTAATTAGGCAAGTTTAAATGAGGCCAGAATAACAAACAACAATTCCGGTAGATCCCCATATGCATTTATCAATCTGGTGCAACAACAATTTTAAACATTTTAATTCTCTCTCGTTTAGGTACTCAACAATATTAAATGTTGTTAAACATGGCAAGAGGAGAAGCATAATAAAACTACCTAATTAGGCAAGTTTAAATGAGGCCGGAATAACAAACAACAATTCCGGTAGATCCCCATATGCATTTATCAATCTGGTGCAACAACAATTTTAAACATTTTAATTGTTGTTATCATGATGCGGATGACATGAGCAAGTTTTATGCAATTTTTATTAAAAGTTGACAAGAGTATTATGAAGCATTTTGTCATCATGGCGGAACGAAAGAGGTGTCACAACAACGACAACTTGAGTGAGATACCAATGCAAATGAGAAGTGTGCGGATGTGTGGAACACGCAGGAGATGGGGAGTGATCCCGGATACCGGGTGTCCCACATGAAGGTGGCATGGCAAAAGAGGGGCATCGCAAGCAACAACTCGATCACGGTGCAAACATGAGCATCTCATACAACACATGCATTCGGTCCACGGGTGATCGTCTCGGGGTTATACCTTTAAAGCATGCATTTTTCGAAGCAGTTCGAGTTTGGAGCGGTGTAGAGGAAGTAGATGTTCACGGGACGTCGTGGAAGTAGTGGTACACGTCTTCTCGTCAAATCAACGGCGGCGGTAGTTGTACACTTGACGGTCTTCGGCGATGATAGTGGTACATCTTGTAGTGGAACTTGGGCGTAGTGGTACACGGCGACGGTAGTGGTACACGTTTTCGTAGATGTCCGGGGTCGTCGGTAGAGGTACTTGTCGCATTGCCGAGCGTAGTCAACCTCGGCATATCCGAAGGGGTACTTGTGGTCAACGCGGCCTCTAGTGTACTTGTCGGTCCAGCAAGCGTAAGCAATTCGGGGCGGTCACGGTCTCGGCAACAAGTCTTGGCGTCCCAAAACTTCAGGAGCGGAGGTACACACAGGCAACAACAACAACAACGTTGGGGTCTCGGTCATGGCCATGCCAGGAGACAACAGTGGCATAGCCGGCTTGGTGGTTGGCCTGTGGTGGAGGTCATCCCGACGGGGACGGGCCACCGGAGTCAGATCCGGCCGGTGAGGCGCCGAAGATGGCCGGGGCTGAGCTAGTTCAGGTCGGGGAGGCAAGGTAGCAGTCCGGTGGCGTGGTTGGACAGCGAGGATGCGCAGGGCGGAGCAGAGGAGGTCGGCCGAGCTGCCGGAGAGCAACTGCAGGGGAGGCAAAGGGGAGACACTCCGGCGACGAGGTGTAGCAGCGGAGCTTCGAGCTCAGCCGGCAGCGGCCATGGAGGACGGCGGCGCGGAGGCAGGGACCTTGAGGGCGCGACGCTCGGGAACCGGTGTCCGTCAGGGTCGCGGTAGCGGCCTCCGGCGAGGGAGCCGAACAGAGGTGGGGCGACGAGGGAACTGGAGGGACGGGCAGGCGAGCAGGGGCTTTGGTCGCTGGCGGGGTAGGCGGCGCGCACGGGAGAGGCACGGGGAAAGGGAGCAAGGCGGCAGAGTGGGAGGAGCTCTCCCTGTACGGCGCTGGGAGGAAACGAAAGAGGAGGAGGGGTTCGAGGGAGATGGGGTGCGCGAGGCTGTGGTTCTCTCTGGCAGCGCACAGGAGAGAGGAAAGAGATCGAGAGAGAGGTGGCGGTGCAAAGGGAGAAGCTCCCTGGCGCTAGGGTTAGCTGCGGGACTGGGAAGCGGGCCGACCTAAGGTGCAGCTGGGCCTGAATGGCCTGTTGGGCACCCTCTCTCCCACTCAAAAGAGAAAAAAACAGAGATAAGGAAGAAAAGAGAGAGATGATAGGGGACGAAGTTGGACACGCGGATAGTTTTCCCGGACTCACAAAAATATGTTAGGACCGAGAAAATTAGGAAAGACCAAGATTGAAAGAATAAATTCAAATGTATTTGAATTTAATTCAACTCATTTGAAAAGAGTAGGGATCCGAAGTTTCCAAAAATGTTGAACCTCTAGGAAGAGCCTCGATAAAACAATAAAAGAAAATGAGGACAAGTCGGAGACCAAGAATTGAGATAACCAAGGCATTGGGATTTATTTGCAAGTGTGTCAATGGTCAATTACAAAAGAATGGAATATTTAATAATAGCTCCATAATTATTAGGAGGATATGTTATATAGAGAAATCACCAGGTGAACTCCCTCGGTTTAAATGGACTGAAAATCCATACGATTTATTTATTTGATTTGAGATGCAAAGATTAAAGACATGATGACATGATGCAAATGCACATGATGCAAAGATGAAAACGACGAACCAAACAAATCACATGACAAAACCCGGAAACATGGAAGGCATCTGAAGCTCCGGTCTTGGGGCGTCACACACGGGCATCCCAGTAAGCTCACCGTCGGGATTCCCCACAACTACGACGGCCTTAAGGAATGCGGCATCCACGTTGTCGCCCATAAAAGTATACGCCCTGAATTACCTCACGACGCCCATCACCGGCACTGACTGAAGTCTAGGACACTAGGGGCCATCCGCGTGTCCCAACTAAACGCGCAGCTCGCACTGCAGCAAAGGTCACCGGAGGCCTTAGCGTGTGAGGCGCGTTGGAAGGCGGTAACACAAGAACGCCTACGTCGCGCCCCTGGTAACCGCGGAATCTCATCAACAATCTCGTTAACCTCGGATGAGTGCAAGGCATAGGAATGAACTAGCTGACAAGGCTGCACCACCACCAACTCCAGCTCGCGACCTCCAAACAGCGACATCATAGGCTGACCAGCTCCAGGCTACGCCAGGAGATCCCAAACTCTCGGCCAGCCTTACCCACATACTCCATGGGACGGTGGAACTTCATGATAACATCTCTCGCTCAAGGGATAGGCTCGCAGGCACTGACAGCGCCTTATCCGCTGCCAACCACCCTACCCGCTAGTGCCCACAAGAATCAGTAGAACGACCAGAGGTCGCACCGGCGACCAGGGCCACAAACCTCTGACAACCCATATCGGTCGTTGATACGTCCATTTTGCATCATGCTTTTATATTGATATTTATTGCATTATGGGCTGTTATTACACATTATGTCTCAATACTTATGCCTATTCTCTTTTTTTACAAGGTTTACATGAAGAGGGGGAATGCCGGCAGCTGGAATTCTGGGCTGGAAAAGGAGAAAATATTAGAGACCTATTCTACACGTCTCCAAAAGTCCTAAAACTCCACGGGAGTTATTTCCAGAATATATAAAAAATACTGAGCGAAGAAAATACCAGAGGGGGCCCACACCCTGGCCACGAGGGTGGGGTGCGCGCCCTACCCCCTGGGCGCGCCCCCTGCCTCGTGGGCCCCCTGGTGGCCCTCCGATGCTCATCTCTGGCTATATGGAGTCTTTCGTCCGAGGAAAAATCATAAGCAAGCTTTCAGGACGAAACTCCGCTGCCACGAGGCGGAACCAATCTAGGGCTCCGGCGGAGCTGTTCTACCGGGGAAACTTCCCTCTGGGAGGGGGAAATCATCACCATCATCATCACCAATGATCCTCTCATTGGGAGGGGGTCAATCTCCATGAACATCTTCACCAGCACTATCTCATCTCAAACCCTAGTTCATATCTTGTATCCAATCTTTATATCCAAACCTCAGATTGGTACCTGTGGGTTGCTAGTAGTGTTGATTACTCCTTGTAGTCGATGCTAGTTGGTTTACTTGGTGGAAGATCATATGTTCAGATCCATTATGCATATTAATACTCCTCTGATTATGAACATGAATATGCTTTGTGAGTAGTTAGGTTTGTTCCTGAGGACATGGGAGAAGTCTTGCTATTAGTAGTCATGTGAATTTGGTATTCGTTCAATATTTTGATGAGATGTATGTTGTCATCCCTCTAGTGGTGTCATGTGTACGTCGACTACATGACACTTCACCATTGTTTGGTCCTAGAGGGAGGCATTGGGAAGTAATAAGTAGATGATGGGTTACTAGAGTGACAGAAGCTTAAACCCTAGTTTATGCGTTGCTTCGTAAGGGGCAGATTTGGATCCATATGTTTCATGCTATGGTTAGGTTTACCTTAATACTTCTGTTGTAGTTGCGGATGCTTGCAATAGGGGTTAATCATAAGTGGGATGCTTGTCCAAGTAAGGACAACACCCAAGCACATATCAAATTATCAAAGTACTGAATGCGAATCATATGATCGTGATGAAAACTAGCTTGACCATAATTCCCATGTGTCCTCGGGAGCGCTTTTCTCTATATAAGAGTTTGTTCAGGCTTGTCCTTTGCTACAAAAAGGATTGGGCCATCTTGCTACACCTTGTTTACTTTTATTACTTGTTGCTCGTTACCAATTACCTTATCACAAAACTATATGTTACCGATAATTTCAGTGCTTGCAGAGAATACCTTGCTGAAAACCGCTTTTCATTTCCTTCTGCTCCTCGTTGGGTTTGACACTCTTACTTACCGAAAGGGCTACGATAGATCCCCTATACTTGTGGCTCATCAAGACTCTTTTCTGGCACCGTTTTCCGGGGAGTGAAGCACGTTTGGTAGATGGAATTTGGTAAGGAAAAATTTATAAAGTACGCTAAAATTTACTGTCACTTGTTACTATGGAACATAATCCTTTGAGGGGTTTGTTCGGGGTATCTTCACCTCGTCCGGAACCACAATTAGTTACCCCTCAACCTACTGAACCTACTAAAAATGTTTACTTTGAAATTCCTTCGGGTATGATAGAGAAACTGCTAGCTAATCCTTTTGCAGGAGATGGAACATTGCATCCCGATTTGCACTTAATCTATGTGGATGAAGTTCGTGGATTATTTAAGCTTGCAGGTATGCCCGATGATGTTATAAAGAAGAAGGTCTTCCCTTTATCTTTGAAGGGAGATGCATTGACATGGTATAGGCTATGTGATGATATGGGATCATGGGACTATAAGCGATTGAAATTGGAATTTCACTAGAAGTTTTATCCTATGCATCTTGTTCATCGTGATCATAATTATATATGTAATTTTTGGTCTTGCGAAGGAGAAAGCATCGCTCAAGATTGAGGGAGGCTTAAGTCAATGTTATATTCATGCCCCCAATCATGAGCTCTCAAGAGAAATGATTATTCAAAAAAAATTATGCTCGGCTTTCTCTTAGTAATCGCTCCATGCTCGATACTTCTTGTACTGGATCTTTTATGATGAAGACTATTGAATTAAAATGGGATTTATTGGAAAGAATTAAACGCAACTCTGAAGATTGGGATCTCGACGAAGGTAAGGAGTCAGGTATAACACCTAAGTTTGATTGTGTTAAATCTTTTATGGGTACCGATGCCTTTCATGAATTCAGTACCAAATATGGACTTGACTCTGAGATAGTAGCTTCTTTTTGTGAATCATTTGCTACTCATGTTGATCTCCCTAAGGAGAAGTGGTTTAAATATAATCCTCCCATTGAAGTAAAAGTAGTTGCACCTATTAAAGTTGAAGAAAGGACTATCACTTATAATGATCCTATTGTTCCTACTGCTTATGTTGAGAAACCACATTTCCTTGTTAGAATTAAGGATCATGCTAAAGCTTCAACTGTAGTCAACAAGAGTAATATTAAGACACATAAACCCCCTAAGAAAATTAAAGTTGAACCTAATATTGCTATGGTTAAAGATCTCTTGGCCGATAATATTGATGGGCATGTTATTTATTTCTGTGAAGAAACTACTAGAATTGCTAAACCCAGTGCTAAAGATAACCATAGACCTGTGGTAGGCATGCCTGTTATTTCCGTTAAAATAGGAGATCATTGTTATCATGGCTTGTGTGATATGGGTGCTAGTGCTAGTGCAATACCTATTTCTTTATATAAAGAAATTATGCATGATATTGCACCTGCTGAGATAGAAGATATCGATGTTACAATTAAGCTTGCCAATAGAGATACTATTTCACCGATTGGGATTGTTAGAGATGTTGAAGTATTGTGTGGGAAGGTTAAATATCATGCTGATTTTCTTGTTCTTGGTTCCCCACAAGATAGCTTTTGTCCCATTATATTTGGTAGACCCTTCTTGAATACTGTTAATGCTAAGATAGACTGTAATAAGGATATTGTTTCTATTGGTTTAGGGGATATGTCTCATGAGTTTAATTTTGCTAAGTTTCGTAGACAACCCCGTGATGAGGAATTGCCTAGTAAAGATGAAATTATTGGTCTTGCTTCTATTGCCGTGCCTCCTACTGATCCTTTAGAACAATATTTGCTCGACCATGAAAATGATATTTTTATGAATGAAAGAAGGGAAATAGATGAAGTATTCTTTAAACAGGGACCTATTCTGAAACACAACTTGCTTGTTGAAATCCTAGGGGATCCTCCTCCACCCAAGGGCGATCCCGTGTTTGAGCTTAAACCTTTACCTGATACTCTTAAATATGATTATCTTGATGAAAAGAAGATATATCCTATTATTATTAGTGCTAACCTTTCAAAGAAGGAGGAAGAGAAATTATTGAAAACTATGAAGAAGCACCGTGCTCCTATTGGATATACTCTTGATGATCTTAAGGGCATTAGTCCCACTCTATGTCAACACAAAATAAATTTGGAGAAGGATGCCAAACCAGTTATTGATCACCAATGGCGACTAAATCCTAAGATGAAAGAAGTGGTAAGAAAGGAAATATTAAAGTTCCTTGAGGCAGGTATAATTTATCCCGTTGCTGACAGTCGGCGGGTAAGTCATGTCCATTGTGTCCCTAAGAAGGGAGGTATTAATTTTGTTCCTAATGATAAAGATGAATTGATTCCGCAAAGAATTATTACAGGTTATAGGATGGTAATTGATTTCCGCAAATTAAATAAAGCTACTAAAAAGATCATTACCCTTTACCTTTTATTGATCAAATGCTAGAAAGATTATCCAAACATACACATTTTTGCTTTCTAGATGGTTACTCTGGTTTCTCTCAAATACCTGTGTCAGCTGATGATCAAGCAAAGACCACTTTTACTTGCCCTTTCGGTACCTTTGCTTATAAGTGTATGCCTTTTGGTTTATGTAATGCACCTGATACCTTTCAAAGATGCATGATGGCTATATTCTCTGACTTTTGTGAAAAGATTTGCGAGGTTTTCATGGATGATTTTTGAGTTAGATCCTCTTTTGAGGATTTTTTGAGCAACCTTGATCGAGTTTTGCAGATATGTGAAGAAACTAATCTTGTCTTGAATTGGGAGAAGTGCCACTTTATGGTTAATGAAGGAATTGCCTTGGGGCATAAAATTTCTGAAAGAGGTATTGAAGTGGATAAAGCTAAAGTTGATGCTATTGAAAAGATGCCGTGTCCCAATGACATCAAAGGTATAAGAAGTTTCCTTGGCCATGCCGGTTTTTATAGGAGGTTCATTAAGGACTTCTCAAAAATTTCTCGGCCTCTGACTAATCTATTACAAAAAGATATTCCTTTTGTCTTTGATGATGATTGTGTAGAAGCATTTGAAATACTTAAGAAAGCATTAATTTCTGTACCCATTGTTCAGCCACCTGATTGGAATTTACCCTTTGAAATTATGTGTGATGCTAGTGATTATGCTGTAGGTTCTGTTCTAGGACAAAGAGTCGATAAGAAATTGAATGTTATACAGTATGCTAGTAAAACTCTAGACAATGCCCAGAGAAACTATGCTACTACTGAAAAGGAATTCTTAGCGGTTGTATTTGCTTGTGATAAGTTCAGACCTTATATTATTGATTCTAAAGTAACTATTCACACTGATCATGCTGCTATTAAATATCTTATGGAAAAGAAAGATGCTAAACCTAGACTTATTAGATGGGTTCTCTTGCTACAAGAATTTGATTTGCATATTATTGATAGAAAGGGAGCTGAGAACCCTATTGCAGACAACTTGTCTAGGTTAGAGAATGTTCTTGATGACCCACTACCTATTGATGATAGTTTTCCCGATGAACAATTAAATGTCATAAATGCTTCTCGTACTGCTCCATGGTATGTTGATTATGCTAATTATATTGTTGCTAAGTTTATACCACCTAGTTTCACATACCAGCAAAAGAAAAAGTTCTTCTATGATTTAAGGCATTACTTTTGGGATGACCCACATCTTTATAAAGAAGGAGTAGATGGTGTTATTAGACGTTCTGTACCTGAGCATGAACAGGAATAGATCCTACGCAAGTGTCACTCTGAGGCTTATGGAGGGCACCATGCTGGAGATAGAACTGCACACAAGGTATTGCAATCTGGTTTTTATTGGCCTACTCTCTTCAAGGATGCCCATAAGTTTGTCTTGTCTTGTGATGAATGTCAAAGAATTGGTAATATTAGTAGACGTCAAGAAATGCCTATGAATTCTTCACTCGTTATTGAACCATTTGATGTTTGGGGCTTTGATTACATAGGACAGTTTCCTTCCTCTAATGGGTATACACATATTTTAGTTGCTGTTGATTACGTTACTAAGTGGGTAGAAGCTATTCCAACTAGTAGTGCTGATCATAACACTTCTATTAATATGCTTAAAGAAGTTATTTTTCCGAGGTTTGGAGTCCCTAGATATTGAATGACTGATGGTGGTTCACATTTTATCCATGGTGCTTTTCGTAAAATGCTTGCCAAGTATGATGTTAATCATAGAATTGCATCCCCCTATCATCCACAGTCTAGTGGTCAAGTAGAATTGAGTAACAGAGAGCTCAAATTAATTTTGCAAAAGACTGTTAATAGATCTAGAAAGAATTGGGCCAAGAAACTTGATGATGCATTATGGGCTTATAGAACTGCATACAAAAATCCTATGGGTATGTCTCCATATAAAATGGTTTATGGCAAGCATGTCACTTACCCCTTGAACTAGAACATAAGGCATATTGGGCCATTAAAGAGCTCAATTATGATTTCAAACTTGCCGGTGAGAAGAGGTTATTTGACATTAGCTCACTTGATGAATGGAGAACCCAGGCCTACGAGAATGCCAAACTGTTTAAAGAAAAAGTTAAAAGACGGCATGACAAAAGGATACAAAAGCATGAGTTTAATGTAGGTGATTATGTATTGTTATACAACTCTCGTTTAAGATTTTTTGCAAGAAAACTTGTCTCTAAATGGGAAGGTCCTTACATTATCGAGGAGGTCTATCGTTCCGGTGCCATAAAAATCAACAACTTCGAAGGCACAAATCCGAGGGTGGTGACCGGCCAAAGAATCAAACATTATATCTCAGGTAATCCTATAAATGTTGAAACTAATGTTATTGAAACCGTAACCCCGGAGGAATACATAAGGGACACTTTACGGAACGTTTCAGACTCCGAAAAGGAATAGGTACGTGGTATGGTAAGTAAACCGACTCCAAAACAGTTTCTAATGGCAATTTTTCTCCGTTTCGAAATATTTAAGAAAATAGGAAAATAAGAAGTCGTCCGGGAAGGACACGAGGCTTCCACGAGGGTGGAGGGCGCGCCCCCTACCTCGTGGGCACCTCGTGCACTTTCCGGACTCCGTTTTCCTGCACGATACTTCTTTTGGTCGATAAAAATTCATTATATAATCTCCCAAAGGTTTTGACTACCGTATCACACAAATATCTCTTGTTTTTGTTTCGAGCTATTTTCTGTCAGGGTTGTCAAGGGCAGGCATCATGTCGTCTCCCTCCTCCTCCAACAATGAGGGCAACGATGCTTGGCTAATGAAGATAGAGCTTAAGAGAGAAGAACCCATGGAGATCAACAAGGACGATGAGATCAAGAAGGCCATGGAGGACCAAGTTCCGGCAGCAGAAGCCATCCTTCAACTTGATCACAATATTCTTACCCCAACTGAAATCGAAGCTTTCAAGATGATTGAGTTAGCCCGCATTCAAAATAAGTATCTCACAAGTGAAAATATTTTGTTGAAGGAGCATATCATCGCACTCAAAGGCATTGTCCGCAAATTGGAGGATCTCCTATGCTCGATGTGTGATTATCCATCATCACCAACACCTTCATCACCATCCCCAAAGAAGGAGACATAATCACACGGGTATGGGCACTCCCCTTGGCAACTGCCAAGCTTGGGGGAGTGCCCCGGTATCGTATCACCATCACTTTTACCTTTACCATTTTTCTTAGTTCGATCCTTTTGGCTATATCTTGATCTAGTTGAATAAAGTTTTAGTATGATCTAGTTGTGAGTTTTGCTTTATGATCCTTCTATGTAATCGAGTCCGTGAGCTATATAAAATAAAGATTAGTGTTGAGTCAAGGGCTTGATTATTTTGCTATGATCTTGAGGGAATAAAATAAAAGAGAAGAAATAATAGATCATATGGATCTTATGGAGAGTAATGAGCTCACATATAAAGAGTATGATGAATAAAAGTTGTTGAGAGTTGACAAACATAGTTTTGGTCATCGTTGCAATTAATAGGAAGTAATAAAGAAAGAGAGGTTCACATATAAATATACTATCTTGGACATCTTTTATGATTGTGAGCACTCATTAAAATATGACATGCTAAAGAGTTGACGTTGGACAAGGAAGACAACGTAATGGGTTATGTTTTCTTACATCGAAGATAAATTATATTGTCTTGGATTATCCAACATGTTGAGCTTGCCTTTCCCTCTCATGCTAGCCAATTTCTTTGCACCAAGTAGAGATACTACTTGTGCTTCCAAATATCCCTAAACCCAGTTTTGCCATGAGAGTCCACCATATCTACCTATGGATCGAGTAAGATCCATCAAGTAAGTTGTCATCAGTGCAAGCAATAAAAATTGCCTTCTAAATATGTATGACTTATTAATGTGGAGAAAATAAGCTTTATATGATCTTGTGATGTGGAAGAAATAAAAGCGACGGACTGCATAATAAAGGTCCATATCACAAGTGGCAATATAAAGTGACGTTCTTTTGCATTAAGATTTTATGCATCCAACCATAAAAGCGCATGACAACCTCTGCTTCCCTCTGCGAAGGGCCTATCTTTTACTTTTATCTCTTACTTAATGCGAAGAGTCATGGTGATATTCACCTTTCCCTTTTTCATTTTATCCTTTGGCAAGCACAATGTGTTGGAAAGATCCAGATATATATAGCTAGTTGGATGTGAGTTTTCATGAACTATTATTGTTGACATTACCCTTGAGGTAAAAAGTTGGGAGGCAAAACTATAAGCCCCTATCTTTCTCTGTGTCCGGCTAAAACTTCATAACCATAAATATCGCGTGAGTGTTAGCACTTGTGAAAGACTAAATGATAGTTGAGTATGTGGACTTGCTGAAAAGCTCTTATATTGACTCTTTCCTATGTTATGATAAATTGCAATTGCCTCAATGACTGAGATTAAAGTTTGTTAGTTTTCAATGATGTTTATGATTCATACTTGAAATTGTGAATGAATTGTTACTTTAGCATAAGAGATCATATGACAATATATATATATATGTTGTTGTTCTAAGAATGATCATGATGCCCTCATGTCCGTATTTTATTTTATCGACACCTCTACCTCTAAACATGTGGACATATTTATCGCTATCGGTTTCCGCTTGAGGACAAGCGAGGTCTAAGCTTGGGGAAGTTGATACATCCATTTCGCATCATGCTTTTATATTGATATTTATTGCATTATGGGATGTTATTACACACTATGTCTCAATACTTATGCCTATTCTCTCTTATTTTACAAGGTTTACATGAAGAGGGGGAATGCCGGCAGCTGGAATTCTTGGCTGGAAAAGGAGCAAATATTAGAGACCTATTCTGCACGTCTCCAAAAGTCCTGAAACTCCATGGGAGTTATTTCCAGAATATATAAAAAATACTGAGCGAAGAAAATACCAGAGGGGGCCCACACCCTGGACACGAGGGTGGGGGCACGCCCCCTGCCTCGTGGGCCCCCTGGTGGCCCTCCGATGCCCATCTCTGGCTATATGGAGTCTTTTGTTTGAGGAAAAATCATAAGCAAGCTTTCGGGATGAAACTCCGCCGCCACGAGGCGGAACCTTGGCGGAACCAATCTAGGGCTCCGGCGGAGTTGTTCTGCCGGGGAAACTTCCCTCTGGGAGGGGGAAATCATCGCCATCGTCATCACCAACGATCCTCTCATCGGGAGGGGGTCAATCTCCATGAACATATTCACCAGCACCGTCTCATCTCAAACCCTAGTTCATCTCTTCTATCCAATCTTTGTATCCAAACCTCAGATTGGTACCTGTGGGTTGGTAGTAGTGTTGATTACTCCTTGTGGTTGATGCTAGTTGGTTTACTTGGTGGAAGATCATATGTTCAGATCCATTATGCATATTAATACTCCTCTGATTATGAACATGAATATGCTTTGTGAGTAGTTACGTTTGTTCCTGAGGACATGGGAGAAGTCTTGCTATTGGTAGTGATGTGAATTTGGTATTCGTTCGATATTTTGATGAGATGTATGTTGTCATCCCTCTAGTGGTGTCATGTGAACGTCGACTACATGACACTTCACCATTGTTTGGGAGTAGAGGGAGGCATTGGGAAGTAATAAGTAGATGATGGGTTGCTAGAGTGACAGAAGCTTAAACCCTAGTTTATGCGTTGCTTCGTAAGTGTCTGATTTGGATCCATATGTTTCATGCTATGGTTAGGTTTACCTTAATACATCTGTTGTAGTTGCGGATGCTTGCAATAGGGGTTAATCATAAGTGGGATTCTTTTCCAAGTAAGGACAGCACCCAAGCACCAGTCCACCCACATATCAAATTTGAAGGAAATATGCCCTAGAGGCAATAATAAAGTTATTATTTATTTCCTTATATCATGATAAATGTTTATTATTCATGCTAGAATTGTATTAACCGGAAACATAATACATGCGTGAATACATAGACAAACTTAGTGTCACTAGTAAGCCTCTACTTGACTAGCCCGTTAATCAAAGATGGTTATGTTTCCTAACCATGAACAAGGTGTTGTTATTTGATTAACAAGGTCACATCATTAGTTGAATGATCTAATTGACATGACCCATTTCATTAGCTTAGCACCCGATCGTTTAGTATGTTGCTATTGCTTTCTTCATGACTTATACATGTTCCTATGACTATGAGATTATGCAACTCTCGTTTACCGGAGGAACACTTTGGGTGCTACCAAACGTCACAACGTAACTGGGTGATTATAAAGGAGTACTGCAGGTGTCTCCAAAGGTAGATGTTGGGTTGGCGTATTTCGAGATTAGGATTTGTCACCCCGATTGTCGGAGAGGTATCTCTGGGCCCTCTCGGTAATGCACATCACATAAGCCTTGCAAGCACTGCAACTAATATGTTAGTTGTGAGATGATGTATTATGGAACGAGTAAAGAGACTTGCCGGTAACGAGATTGAACTAGGTATTGGATACCGACGATCGAATCTCGGGCAAGTAACATACCGATGACAAAAGGAACAACGCATGTTGTTATGCGGTCTGACCGATAAAGATCTTCATAGAATATGTAGGAGCCAATATGGGCATCCAGGTCCCGCTATTGGTTATTGACCGGAGACATGTCTCGGTCATGTCTACATTGTTCTCGAACCGTAGGGTCCGCACGCTTAACGTTACGATGACAGTTATTATGAGTTTATGCATTTTGATGTACCGAAGTTAGTTCGGAGTCCCGGATGTGATCACAGACATGACGAGGAGTCTCGAAATGGTCGAGACATAAAGATTGATATATTGGATGACTATATTCGGACACTGGAAGTGTTCCGGATAATTTCGGAGAAAACCGGAGAGCCGAAGGGGTTACCGGAACCCCCCGGGGAAGTAATGGGCCTTATTGGGCCTGAGGGGAGAGAGAGGGCAACAGCCCAAGAGGTGGCGCCCCCCCCTCAAGGGAGTCCGAATTGGACTAGGAGGGGAGGGCGCGCCCCCCCCTTTCCCTCTCCCTCTTCCTCTCTTTCCTTCCCCCCAAGTCTCGTAGTTGGACTAGGAAAGGGGAGTCCTACTCCCACTAGGAGGAAGGCTCCCCCTCCCTTGGCGCGCCCCATAGGCCGGCCGGCCTCCCCCTTGCTCCTTTATATACGGGGGCAGGGGGGCACCTCTAGAAACACAAGTTGATCGTTCCTTAGCCGTGTGCGGTGCCCCCTGCCACCATATTCCACCTCGATCATATCGTTGTAGTGCTTAGGCGAAGCCCTGCGTCGGTAGAACATCAAGATCGTCATCACGCCATCGTGCTGACGGAACTCCTCCCCGAAGCTTTGCTGGATCGGATCCCGGGGATCGTCATCGAGCTGTACGTGTGCTAAGAACTCGGAGGTGCCGGAGTAACGGTGCTTGGATCGGTCGGATCGGGAAGAAGACGTACGACTACTTCCTCTACATTGTGTCAATGCTTCCGTTGCGATCTACAAGGGTACGTAGATCAGACTCTCCCCTTGTTGCTATGCATCACCATGATCTTGCGTGTGCGTAGGAAAATTTTGAAATTACTACGTTCCCCAACAGTGGTATCAGAGCCTAGGTTTTATGGTTTGATGTTATGTGCACGAGTAGAACACAAGTGAGTTGTGGACGATATAAGTCATACTGCCTACCAGCATGTCATACTTTGGTTCGGTGGTATTGTTGGACGAGACGACCCGGACCAACCTTACGCGTACGCTTACGCGAGACCGGTTCCCTCGACGTGCTTTGCACATAGATGGCTTGCGGGTGACTGTCTCTCCAACTTTTGTTGAACCGAGTGTGGCTACGCCCGGTCCTTGAGAAGGTTAAAATGGAGTCTATTTGACAAACTATCGTTGTGGTTTTGATGCGTAGGTGAGATTGGTTCTTACTTAAAGCCTGTAGCAGCCACGTAAAACTTGCAACAACAAAGTAGAGGACGTCTAACTTGTTTTTGCAGGGCATGTTGTGATGTGATATGGTCAAGGCATGATGCTAAATTTTATTGTATGAGATGATCATGTTTTGTAACCGAGTTATCGGCAACTGGCAGGAGCCATATGGTTGTCGCTTTATTGTATGCAATGCAATCGCGATGTAATGCTTTACTTTATTACTAAGCGGTAGTGATAGTCGTGGAAGCATAAGATTGGCGAGACGACAACGATGCTACGATGGAGATCAAGGTGTCGCGCCGGTGACGATGGTGATCATGACGGTGCTTCGGAGATGGAGATCACAAGCACAAGATGATGATGGCCATATCATATCACTTATATTGATTGCATGTGATGTTTATCTTTTATGCATTTTATCTTGCTTTGATTGACGGTAGCATTATAAGATGATCTCTCACTAAATTATCAAGAAGTGTTCTCCCTGAGTATGCACCATTGCGAAAGTTCTTCGTGCTGAGACACCACGTGATGATCGGGTGTGATAGGCTCTACGTTCAAATACAACGGGTGCAAAACAGTTGCACACGCGGAATACTCTGGTTATACTTGACGAGCCAAGCATATACAGATATGGCCTTGGAACACGGAGACCGAAAGGTCAAGCGTGAGTCATATAGTAGATATGATCAACATAATGATGTTCACCGATGAAACTACTCCATCTCACGTGATGATCGGACATGGTTTAGTTGATTTGGATCACGTGATCACTTAGAGGATTAGAGGGATGTCTATCTAAGTGGGAGTTCTTAAGTAATATGATTAATTGAACTTAAATTTATCATGAACTTAGTACCTGATAGTATCTTGCTTGTTTATGTTGATTGTAGATAGATGGCTCGTGCTGTTGTTCCATTGAATTTTAATGCGTTCCTTGAGAGAGCAAAGTTGAAAGATGATGGTAGCAATTACACGGACTGGGTCCGTAACTTGAGGATTATCCTCATTGCTGCACAGAAGAATTATGTCCTGGAAGCACCGCTAGGTGCCAGGCCTACTGCTGGAGCAACACCAGATGTTATGAACGTCTGGCAGAGCAAAGCTGATGACTACTCGATAGTTCAGTGTGCCATGCTTTACGGCTTAGAATCGGGACTTCAACGACGTTTTGAATGTCATGGAGCATATGAGATGTTTCAGGAGTTGAAGTTAATATTTCAAGCAAATGCCTGGATTGAGAGATATGAAGTCTCCAATAAGTTCTATAGCTGCAAGATGGAAGAGAACAGTTCTGTCAGTGAGCATATACTCAAAATGTCTGGGGTATAATAATCACTTGATTCAATTGGGAGTTAATCTTCCAGATGATTGCATCATTGACAGAATTCTCCAATCACTGCCACCAAGCTACAAAAGCTTCGTGATGAACTATAATATGCAAGGGATGAACAAGACTATTCCCGAGCTCTTCGCAATGCTGAAAGCTGCGGAGGTAGAAATCAAAAAGGAGCATCAAGTGTTGATGGTTAACAAAACCACTAGTTTCAAGAAAAAGGGCAAAGGGAAGAAGAAAGGGAACTTCAAGAAGAACGGCAAGCAAGTTGCTGCTCAGGAGAAGAAACCCAAGTCTGGACCTAAGCCTGAAACTGAGTGCTTCTACTGCAAGCAGACTGGTCACTGGAAGCGGAACTGCCCCAAGTATTTGGCGGATAAGAAGGATGGCAAGGTGAACAAAGGTATATGTGATATACATGTTATTGATGTGTACCTTACTAATGCTCGCAGTAGCACCTGGGTATTTGATACTGGCTCTGTTGCTAATATTTGCAATTCGAAACAGGGACTACGGATTAAGCGAAGATTGGCTAAGGACGAGGTGACGATGTGCGTGGGAAACGGTTCCAAAGTCGTGGGAAACGATGTGAGAGGGCAGCAGCCCAAGAGGTGGCGCGCCCCCCCTCAAGGGAGTCCGAATTGGACTAGGAGGGGAGGGCGCGGCCCCCCCTTCCCCTCTCCCTCTCCCTCTCCCTCTCTTTCCTTCCCCCCAAGTCTCCTAGTTGGACTTGGAAAGGGGAGTCCTACTCCCAATAGGAGGAGGACTCCCCCTCCCTTGGCGCGCCCCATAGGCCGGCCGGCCTCCCCCTTGCTCCTTTATATACGGGGGCAGGAGGGCACCTCTAGACACACAAGTTGATCGTTCCTTAGCCGTGTGCGGTGCCCCCTGCCACCATATTCCACCTCGATCATATCGTTGTAGTGCTTAGGCGAAGCCCTGCGTCGGTAGAACATCAAGATCGTCATCACGCCGTCGTGCTGACGGAACTCCTCCCCGAAGCTTTGCTGGATCGGAGCCCGGGGATCGTCATCGAGCTGTACGTGTGCTAAGAACTCGGAGGTGCCGGAGTAACAGTGCTTGGATCGGTCGGATCGGGAAGAAGACGTACGACTACTTCCTCTACGTTGTGTCAACGCTTCTGTTGCGATCTACAAGGGTAAGTAGATCAGACTCTCCCCTCGTTGCTATGCATCACCATGATCTTGCGTGTGCGTAGGAAAATTTTGAAATTACTACGTTCCCCAACAAAATTATCAAAGTACCGAACGCGAATCATATGATCGTGATGAAAACTAGCTTGACGATAATTACCATGTGTCCCCGGGAGCGCTTTTCTCTATATAAGAGTTTGTTCAGGCTTGTCCTTTGCTACAAAAAGGATTAGGCCATCTTGCTGCACCTTGTTTACTTTTATTATTTGTTGCTTGTTACCAATTACCTTATCACAAAACTATCTGTTACCGATAATTTCAGTGCTTGCAGAGAATACCTTGCTGAAAACCGCTTATCATTTCCTTCTGCTCCTCGTTGGGTTCGACACTCTTACTTATCGAAAGGACTACAATAGATCCCCTATACTTGTGGGTCATCAGTTGTCGCTCTACAAAAGCGGCCATCCTTGCCACCAATGAGCCCTGCACCAGTAGGACAGCCAACCCTTCAGCATGACATAAGCGCGAGCAGTAGGGACTTATAGACTAAGCCTAGGGGCTCCTTGTTGGGAAACATAGTAGAAAACAAAAAAAACGCCCTATGATCAATCGGGAGCAATACGAAGATGCATATAGGGTTTGGATCAACAATTGTTACCGACTCTGGAGTACAACGAAAGTAGACGAGTCGGTGCAGATCATACTTGGAGTCCCTCGAACCGTTGATGACGATCCCGCGAACCGCCCTCGAATGATCCATTGAACAGAAGACCGAAAGCATGGCCTCTCTACTTGATTGCAAGCATACAGTCTTCACGACGTCACCGTCTAGAGCTAATCGTTGCCTGATAATTGGAGGGGGGAGATTAGAACCACACTGGACTTCTAATTATGAGGATTAGAGGGACTAGGTCTAGCTCTATTTAGTCAACTTGGACCAACTAGAACTAGATGAACTAGAGGAGGCTCCTAAACTTGTGTGTCCAAAAGGGCCAAAGTCCTCAAGTATATATATGTTGGAGGGAAGGGAGAGGGGGCGCCACAAGGGGAGGAAAACCTCTCCCTTTGGTCGGCCAAGGAGGGGGACCCCCCCTCCAATTTGGCCTCCCATTCCTTCTACAAGGAGGAAGGGGGCGCCTCCACCTATTTGGGCCCAAGTGGCCCAAGTAGCTCCCCACCCTCTTGGTCTTTTAAAGCCCGTTGATATTGATATAAATATAAAAGCCTTCCAACTATTATTAGAGCCTTTTACTATTAATTTAACATCTCTGGAAACATTTTTCCATCTATATATTATTTATCGATAATACCAGGTATTGCCCGATAAACCCCGAAACCCTTCCTCTGACCCCAAAATACAATGGTAACACCCATGGGTATGCCAAATTTGGACATGTAATTACGAACTATGCCATCGATGTGGCCATGACAATGGGCATGTGCGTTGAAGTCCATACAAGCTCATAGTAGATAGGCCATTTTCTGAAGGTTTTTTTTAAATTGTGGCATTGCAAGCCATGATTTTTCCCAGTAACTAGTTCACAGAAAGGGCTCCATGCACAAGGATTTCATTTTTGAGACCTTTTCATTTTCTTTGATTTTTTTTTTCAAAATGAGGTCAAACTTGCAAGGTTGACCAGACCTATTAAAGTGTTGGGAATTTCAACTTTTGTTGTGCCCAGTGCCTACACCACCAATTCAAAAGGTAAAAATTATTTTTGCCAATTTTCAAGACATACATACATGACACTTGTAGTTCAAATTTGAGCTAGTTCGGATAAATATGTAGAAATTCGGTAAATGGATGAAATATAGAAATAAAGCTTGAAAATTCATGAAACTTGGGCAGTGTGCATCCATTGTGGTCTACTTTGGATGAAAAATGGAAGGACCCAATTTTATTACTTTTTTGTAGCACTTACTTCACAAAAAGGTGATTTCCGGGACTTGAAAAATGAAAACAATATGTTTTATTCCAAATATATATACATAATTGCTATGCTAACATTATCCACAATGGTAACACCCATGGGTGTGCCAAATTTGGACATGTAATTATGAAGTATGACATGGATGGGGCCATGATGATGGGCATGTGCATTCAAATCCATACAAGTTCATAGTATAGATAGGCCATTTTGTGATGTTTTTTCCAAAATTGTGGTATTGCAAGTCCATGATTATTTTTCAGTAACTAGTTCATACAACAGGGCTCCATGCATAAGGATTTCATTTTTGAGGCCTTTTTATTTTCTTTGATTTTTTTCCAAAATGAGGTCAAACTTGCATGGTTGACCAGACCTACCAAACTATTGGGAATTCCAACTTTTGTTGTGCCCAGTGCCTACACCACCAATTCAAAAGGTAAAAATGAATTTTCCAATTTTCAGGACATACATACATGACACTTGTAGTTCAAATTAGAGCTAATCGGATAAATCTGTAGAAATTTAGTAAATGGATGAAATATAGAAATAAAGCTTGAAAATTCATTAAACTTGGGCAGTGTGCATCCACTATGGTCTACTTTGGATGAAAAATGGAAAGGCCCCACTTTATTACTTTTTTTATAGCGCTTACTTCACAAAAAAGTGATTTCTGACAAAAAGTAACCGGTCTACCTGGGCTCTGGTTATATTCGGTCAACACGGGTTTTTTCTCCAAAAAATGCATCTCTCTCTGCTCCAACCGCCGCCCGCACTACAAAAAAATACACTTTTGTGATGATACATGTTTGTCACAGTAGGTCACGTTTTCTGTCATGCATGTATATCCATGACAATTTTATGACAGAATCAAGATTGTCATACCTGTGCTGTCGTAGAAGTGTTCCATGACATTGCCAAAATTATCATCATGGAAGTGTCCACTTCCATGACGATAAATGGCACGTCATGGAAGTGCTTTCGTCAAGGGTAACCGACACATGGCATCCATCATAACGAGTCGCCGTTAAGCTATCGAGTCAGGTTTTGGATCCGATAACCCGCTAACAGGCACGACCAATGCTGATTTTCCACGTGTAAAATTCTCATTGGCTGACGGAACCACATGTCAGCTCCACGTTGGCGCATGTGTCACTCATCCAATGGGCGAGATGCGCCTATGATATGTTGACACGTGGATCGGCCTAAAAGTGGCCCATAAAGATTAAATGGACCGGCCCAACTAAAGGCCCACAAGATTTTACGGACCATAATGGGCCGACCCAGCTAAAGGCCCACAAGATTTTGTAGACCATAATGGGCCGGCCCAGCTAAAGGCCCAACATTCCCAGCTAAGGTCCGTACGGCTAGTGTCAAATCGGCCCGTCAACGGCCCGTCCTAAACTTGTCATCATCACGGCCCATGGTCACTTTTGGCCTATTAACAGTCCGCTAAGTATTTGGGACGAATTACGGCCCGGTGTATTTCCGGCCTGTTAAAGGTCCTGCTTCATTTGGGCCCATTTATAGGCCATTGAAACTTTCATCCCATAAACGACCATGAAGGATTTGGGTCATATTCGGCCATGTCTGACATTCGTCATGTTAGAGGCCCACTATAGATTTGGGCCACTTTCAGCCTGTTGTGATTTTCGGCTTGTTAACGTCAGACGAAATTTATGGGCCATATGTGGTCGAACGTCACATCGGGCCTATTAACGACCCATATAAAACTGACACTAATCAAGCCCGATCGAACTTCCGGCCTGTTAAAGGCCCGTGTAGTAGGTCGGTGCATTTATGGCCTGTGAACGATCCACATTGTAAATGGGCCATCATTTCGGCCTACTAATGACCAGTGGGTTATTTGGCACAATCTGGGCCTAATCTCACTTTCGGCCTATTAAAGGCCCATGTTTTTATGGGCTCAAGATATTTACACCTGTAAATGGCCTATTGTTACTGAGGGCCCAAATTATGTTTAGGCAAGTTAAAGGCCCACTATGGGCACATGCCTACCAGAAAAAATATGAAAGCTTATGCTGATTTAGGCCTAGATATTTTTAGTGGGCTACATGCAAATTACGTCCCATAATCATTTTTAGCCCAACTGGAATGGGCCCGATGAATGTTGGCATGTTGGGCTCCTACGAAGATTTTAGCCGAATACATTACTAAGATAAACCTACAGTATACAAAAATAGCGTCACAATTACTACAGCCTTTGACAACATCATAAATGTTGTATCACAACAAAATAAATTCCAACCATACAACAAAAGGCCTTTTGGCACAAAGTTTACAGTCCTTGCAGATAAAAGCACCATCAGAAGTATAGAAGCACAGATCATTTGACCTGAGTGCTAATGTTTCAGGCTGTAGAATCTGATGGAGCAACATGATCTTCCCCTTTTTCCGCTATTGCTCTTGAACAACGAAGAAAATGTCTGATAGTTTGGTTTCAAAACCATTCATATCTTGACGACATTTGTCAACCACTGTTCTTATTTCTGAAACAACATCCATTAGGGATTGGACTTATGTCTGGAGCACAGATATATCACTCTGTCTAGCCGGAAGATTTTGTTCAGTAGGCGATTTGGACGAGGTTACCTTGACAACCAACCTAGAATTACGCAGGAAGGTGCTTTTTTCACTGTTTGTGGAGAGAACCGACGCACTGCAACAAGAGGTGACATTGTGCCTGTGGTAGCCTCATCACCTTCAGGTGGTTGTGGTTGTTGAATCATTTGTTCCTAGCTTGCTGAAAGTTTGAACTTGTAGATTAGTGTACTAGATAAGTTAGTAATGAGACAAAAAACAAACAAAGTAGGTTTCACGTTTATACATAACTTATTTTGGTGAACTACTGTAATACATTAGCATGTATTATAGTGCCAACTACATAATAAAATCACTTTCGGAACATATGTCCATGTAGCATGCCTACTGTATTGTCTATTTCCTCACATTCGTTGACATCTAAGGATAAAGAGAAATTGTTTAAAGTAGGATGAACATAGTATGACATCATTCATATCATGGGCAAATAGATATAAAACAAACATGCTATTGTATCATTGTGTGCGCACGTGAACATCACAACTAGATTATGGATCAAGACCAAAAGAATATCCTTCATCTCTTTTAAACCATGTAAGGTGAAATGATACGTTAAGACAACTGTGTATAAAAGTGAATAGAGTAACTAACATTGGCTGCAAACAAAGCATTTAAATGAACACATCACGGTACCAATCAGTTCAAAGGCAGGAGGAGCAAGGACTTACAACAACAGCTTGAACTGGTGTGCTCATGCCCTTCATCTTGCTGGTGTGGCAATCCTTGAAGATTTACACTACATTCGGTTTAGGTTCTTTTTGGTCCGCACGGGCTTTCCTCTATATTTGGAACAAGTCAATATAGATACGATAATATGGCACAGAAAAAAGAAGGAACTAGCAGCTATTTACAAGAGCCTTGCAGTGTGCAATATAGCTACGGGATCCGGTTGTCTGTTGGAATTTCACTTTAGAACGGTTGGTCTTGTTCTTCAAACAGTTAGCCTAGAAGAAGATACACTTGTAAGGCACATACATAAATACAAGTTTAATATGTGGTCTGATCAAATACATGTACCCTTCCTGATACTTTGGATCAGACCAATGTTTAACAAGGGATGTCCAGTCTTCATCTGTAATATATTCCACTGGAGATGTTTGGGCGATTTCATTGTTAGCCTTGCCTTCAAAGTGATATTTTCTAAGGTGGTACTGATACTGTCGCAGAGCAGGCTAGAAAACATGAGTGCACGCTTGTTTAGTTGCATCATCTTTCGGATCCAACTTGAACCTCATCTGTTGAAAAAAGAATGTGAGTCTTATTAGGAGGAAGCTAGAAAGTATGGGACAGAGCAAGACAATATTACAAATTGCGATGAATAACATTACTTACGGATAAATGGTCAAGGAAGGTGTTAAACTGGGTATTGTCTTTCTCATTCCTGTACTGGATCCACGTTGGGAGGATACGTGCATGACACCTAACGGCAACGGCTACCTCTGATACTAACTTCGCTGACTCTATGGCATCACGTGGCTTTTTTAAACCTGCCTCAAAATGGATCTCCATTCTTCCTCCTTTCGATTTTGTTAATTTGTCAAGCATTATCCCTGATGTCTATTTCCGCTTGCACCATGGTGCTAGTTCAACAACGAATATGGAAAGTGTTAGTGCACATCAAACTATGAGAGTACATATAAAGGAGCATGCAACTGCAACTTGACTCATTCAGGTACCGTCTTGGTGTTGATGCTCATGAGGTTCATCTGATCTTGCCAAGTCCTGCTGCGTTAGAAGTGCTTCGGAAGTAGTGTTAGGTGTGAAGGCAGCTTGGGAACTGGCCAGTTCCGGAGCAAATGAACGAGTAACTCATTGAGATGTTGGTACAGTTGAAGCAGATGCTGCAGCTGGTGGAGCAGGTGATACTGTGTTTGTAGATTTAGCCGGTGGACTTGGACCTTCTTCTGCACTATAAGTACCAGCAGAATCTCGAGGGCAGAATCACCCGACGAGTAACACCATTCCCTACTATATTCTTTTCCTTGCTCTTTTTTGACTTTACCATGTCAAGCCATACCCACAACACATTGATGCATGATACAGACAAGCAATACTTTGATGTAAGACAACCGTATGAGGATGGAATATGTAAGAAAAACAGGACGGCGTGACATATTCACAGCTACGATGTGTAAACTAAGTAGAAGGATTTTCAAGAAAATAGAAGTAATGCAAGCTAGACACCATATGAAAGATGCAACCAATATCACTCTGCCAAGTTAAAAGTGTCTTGTCATAAGTAGCATTTCAAAAAATTAGAAACAATACAACATAGAAATCAATGCAAGATGCAACCACTATCAAACTGCCATGTTAAAAACGTCCAATCATGAGTGACTAATGTAGTATACACAACATCAGTACTTTCATGTAAGAACATGGTATGATAGATAGATGCGGTGTATTCTAGACACAGAAAGGCATGCCATATGCACGTGTATAACGTATAAACTCAGTAGGTGCAATTTAATCAAAATTGAAGAAATACAAGCTAGACAACATATGCAACATGAAACCAATTATCACACTGTCAACTTAGAGCAAGCACCTGCGATGGTGAAGTACGGGAGATGAACTCATCATGTAGACTAAACCTGGGCAAAGGTCGGGCCGGGACGGGTTTCGAGCAGGGCTTGTAAAAGCCTGACCTTCATTTCCCAAGCCCGAGCCCGGCCCGAAGCCCGAAATACTCCCTATTTTCAAGCCCGAGCCTGGCCCGAAATCAAGCCCGAAGCCCGTCCCGAACGTTGTTTTTTAGTGTATGCACATGCAAGCCCGGCCCGAAGCCTGAAAGCCCGACCCAAGATACAGAAAAAATGAAGCCCGAGCCCGGCCCGAACTATCTTCCAGGCTGCAAAACAAGGCCCGAGCATGACCCGAATGTCAAGCCTGACCCGGCGCGGCCCGGGTTTTTCAGGCCGGGCTTGGGTCGGGTCGTCGGGCCGGGCTGCCCATGCCCGGGCTTAATGTAGACTGATGTCAACTACGCAACTTTATTCTTGTAGACACGTGTTGAGCCTCCAAGCGCAGAGTTTTGTAGGATAGCAGCAATTTTCCCTCAAGTTGATGACCTAAGGTTTATCAATTCGTGAGAGGTGTAGGATGGAGATGGTCTCTCTCAAACGACCCTACAACCAAATAAAAGAAATCTCTTGTGTCCCCAACACATCCAATACAATGGCAAATTGTATAGGTGCACTAGTTCGGTGAAGACATGATGATAAAAGTGTAATATTGATGGTAGAAATATATTTTTATAATCTGAATAAAAAAACAGCAAGGTAGCAAATAGTAAACGGGCACAAAAATGGTATTGCAATGCTTGAAAATGAGGCCTAGGATCCATAATTTCGCTAGTGCAATCTCTCAACAATGCTAACATAGTTGGATCATATGATTATCCCTCAAAGTGCAATAAAGAATCACTCTCGAGTTCCTATTAGCAGAGAACAAAAGATAGAAATTGTTTGTAGGGTATGAAACCACCTCAAAGGTATTCTTTCCGATAAATCTATCCTAGAGTTCATACTAAAATAATGCAAGGTATTCTTTCTGATTGATCTAATCAACAGTTCGTACTAAAATAAGACCATATGATACACATCAACCAACTCTAATGTCACCTAGATACTCCAATGTCACCACGAGTATCTGTGAGTTAATTCTACGATATGCATCCAACAACTTCATGATCATAATATTCAATCCATGCAATGAACTACAAGGAGACCCCAAAGTTTCTATCAGAGAAAAGATAATAAAACGTGCGTTAACCCCTATGCATAAATTACCCCAATGTCACCTCAGGAATCCGCAAGTTGAGTGCCATAACGTACATCAAGTGAACCAATATGATACCCCATTGTCAGCTCAAGTATTCATACCACAAGACATATATCATGTGTTCTCATATCTGAATATTCAATCCGACAAGAGAAAACTTCAAAGGGTAAAGATTCAATTCATCACAACAACAGTATAGAGGGGAGAAACATCATATGATCCATCTATGTTAACAAAACCCATGATATAGATCATGAGAGAGAGAGATTAAACACATAGCTACTGGTACAAACCCTCATCCCTGAGGGTGGACTATTCCCTCCTCATCGTGGTGGCCGCCGGGAAGATGAAGATGGCCACCGGAGATGATTCCCCCCTCCGGCAGGATGCCGGAACGGGTCTAGATTGGTTTTTGGTGGTTACAGAGCCTTACTGCGGCAGAACTTCTGATCTAGGTTAACCCCGAAGGGTTTCAAAATATTTGGGAATTTATAGTACAAAGAAGGGGTACGGGAGGCCACTGAGGTGGGCACAACCCACCTGGGCGCGCCTGGGGGCCCAGGCGCGCCCTGGTGGGTTCTGCCCCCCTCGGAGCACCCCCAGGTGCAGCTCTGGCCCATTGGAAGTGTGCTGGTTGATAACCCACAAGTATAGGGGATCACAACAGTTTTCGAGGGTAGAGTATTCAACCCAAATTTATTGATTCGACACAAGGGGAGCCAAAGAATATTCTCAAGTATTAGCAGCTGAGTTGTCAATTCAACCACACATGGAAACTTAATATCTGCAGTAAGGTATTTAGTAGCAAAGTAATATGATAATAATGGTAATGGTAGCAAAAGTAATGTTTTTGGTACTTTGTAGTGATTGTAACAATAGCAATGAAAAAGTAAATAAGCGAAGAACAATATATGGAAAGCTCGTAGGCAATGGATCGGTGATAGACAATTATGCCGGATACAGTTCATCATGTAACAGTCATAACCTAGGGTGACACAGAACTAGCTCCAATTCATCAATGTAATGTAGGCATGTATTCCGAATATAGTCATACGTGCTTATGGAAAAGAACTTGCATGACATCTTTTGTCCTACCCTCCCGTGGCAGCGGGGTCCTAGCGGAAACTAAGGGATATTAAGGACTCCTTTTATTAGAGTACCAGACCAAAGCATTAACACATAGTGAATACATGAACTCCTCAAACTACGGTCATCACCGGGAGTGGTCCCGATTATTGTCACTTCAGGGTTGCCGGATCATAACACATAGTAGGTGACTATAGACTTGCAAGATAGGATCAAGAACTCACATATATTCATGAAAACATAATAGGTTCAGATCTGAAGGCATGGCACTCGGGCCCTAGTGACAAGCATTAAGCATACCAAAGTCATAGCAACATCAATCTCAGAACATAGTGGATACTAGGGATCAAACCCTAACAAAACTAACTCGATTAGATGATAAATCTCATCCAACCCATCACCATCCAGCAAGCCTACGATGGAATTACTCACGCACAGCGGTGAGCATCATGAAATTGGTGATGGAGGATGGTTGATGATGACGATGGCGATGGATTCCCCTCTCCGGAGCCCCGAACGAACTCCAGATCAGCCCTCCCGAGTGTGACGCCCCCGATTTAATCGTACACTAATCATACACGCAAACGTGTACGATCAAGATCAGGGACTCACGGGAAGATATCACAACACAACTCTACAAATAAAATAAGTCATACAAGCATCATATTACAAGCCAGGGGGCCTCGAAGGCTCGAATACAAGAGCTCGATCATAGACGAGTCAGCGGAAGCAACAATATCTGAGTACAGACATAAGTTAAACAAGTCTGCCTTAAGAAGGCTAGCACAAACTGGGATACAGATCGAAAGAGGCGCAGGCCTCCTGCCTGGGATCCTCCTAAACTACTCCTGGTCGTCGTCAGCGGACAGCACGTAGTAGTAGGCACCTCCGGTGTAGTAGGAGTCGTCGTCGACGATGGCGTCTGGCTCCTGGGCTCCAACGTCTGGTTGCGACAACCAGGTAGAAGGGATAGAGGGAAAAGAAGGAGAAAGCCACCATGAGTACTCATCCAAAGTACTCGCAAGCAAGGAGCTATACTACATATGTATGCATTGGTATCAACTGGAATAAGGCTATCATATGTGGACTGAACCGCAGAATGCCGGAATAAGGGGGGGATAGCTAGTCCTGTCGAAGACTACGCTTCTGGCAGCCCCCGTCTTGTAGCATGTAGAAGAGAGTAGGCTGAAGTCCTCCAAGTAGCATCGCATAGCATAATCCTAACCGATGATCCTCCCCTCGTCGCCCTGTGAGAGAGCGATCACCGGTTGTATCTGGCACATGGAAGGGTGTGTTTTATTAAGTATCCGGTTCTAGTTGTCATAAGGTCAAGGTACAACTCCGGTTCGTCCTTTTACCGAGGGACACGACTATTCGAATAGATAAACTTCCCTGCAGGGGTGCACCACATACCCCAACACGCTTGATCCCATTTGGCCGGACACACTTTCCTGGGTCATGTCCGGCCTCGGAAGATCAACACGTCGCAGCCCTACCTAGGCACAACAGAGAGGTCAGCACGCCGGTCTAAATCCTATGGCGCAGGGGTCTGGGCCCATCGCCCTTTGCACACCTACACATTGCGTACGCGGCCGGAAGCAGACCTAGCCTAGTGGCTTTCCAGTCCAATCTGGCGCGCGCCACTCAGTCGCTGACATCACGAAGGCTTCGGCTGATACCACGATGCCGGGATACCCATAACTATTCCCGCGTAGATGGTTAGTGCGTATAGACCAAATGGCCAGACTCAGATCGAATACCCAAATCTCGTTAAGCGTGTTAAGTATTCGCGAACGCCGACCAGGGCCAGGCGCACCTCTCTCCTAGGTGGTCTCAACCTGCCCTGTCGCTCCGCCACAAAGTAACAGTCGGGGGCCGTCGGGAACTCAGGCCCACCACTACCTGGATGGAGCCACCTGCCCCTTCAGCCCCCATCTCCAAACAGTATCACCGGTAATGTAATAGTGTAATGTATATAGTATATGCCCGTGATCACCTCCCAGGGGATCACGGCCAAGTAGCATAGCATGGCAGACGGACAAGAGTGAAGGGCCACTGATGGAACACTAGCATCCTATACTAAGCAGTAGGATAGCAGGTAATGGTAACAACAGTAGTAGGAAGGACAGGCTATGCAGCAGTATAGGATTAACTGAAAGCAGTAACATGCTACACTACTCTAATGCAAGCAGTAGAGAAGAATAGGTGATATCTGGTGATCAAGGGGGGGGGGGGGGGCTTGCCTGGTTGCTCTGGCAAGAGAGAGGGGTCGTCAACACCGTAGCCGTACTGGGTAGCAGCGGCGTTGGTCTCAGTATCTAGCGGAAGAAGAGGGGGGAAGAAACAATGAATACAATGCAAACAGATGCATAACGATGCATGACAAGACAAGTAACGGTGTTAGGGGTGCCCTAACGCGGTATGAGGTGATACCGGTGATGGGGGGAAACATCCGGGAAAGTATCCCCGGTGTTTCGCGTTTTCGGGCAGAGTAGCCGGAGGGGGAAAGTTGCGAGTTTGCTATGCTAGGGATGCGTGACGGATGAACGGGCTGCGTATCCGGGTTCGTCTCGTCGTTCTGAGCAACTTTCATGTACAAAGTTTTTTCATCCGAGCTACGGTTTATTTTATATGATTTTTCAAAGTTTTAAACAATTTCTAAAATTTTCTGAATTTATTTATTATTTCAAAATTAAAGGTGAAATTGCTAAGTGTACCCACAGCTTGTACACAACAATGTACTAAAGGGGCTGACTGGTGGGGTCAATGGGTGGTCCAGTCAGCATTTGACCAGTCAACTGTTGACTGGTCAACAGGGTCTAACAGGGCCCACCTGTCATGGACTAACAACTAACTAACCTAATTAATTGGTTTAATTAACAGTTTAATTAGGTTAAGTTAATTAGGTTAATCTAATCAATATTAACTAAGTTAATTAATTCTTTAATTAAGTAATTAATTAATTATTTATTTTAAACTCCTTTTTTTTTATCATTTTGGTTCTGGGGGTGGGGCCCCACTGTCATAGGGCCAGAGGAGGCCTAGCGGGTTTGGGCGTGGGTGCCCGCCCGAACACGCACGGGCGCATGTGCTCTGGGCACCGGCGTCGGGCGTGTGGTCTGCGGCGAGTCGAGGGAGGCCAGGGTGAGCGGTGGCCGGGTGGTGCAGGAGGCGAGCGGCAGGCCAGCATGCGGTAGCGGCTGCGGGTGGCCGCGGCGGAACCAGGAGGCGGCGACGCAGGCGGGCGTAACCAGCTGCCGGCGAGCACGGCGAGCGGCCAGGGGAGACGCAGCGAGCAGGGCTCGGCCATGTGCGGGCGACACCAGCGTTAGAGAGGCGAAGCACGGGCGCGTGCGAGGCCACGTGAGATCGTGCCCGAGCGCGGGCAGCGCGTTCTGCGAGGGAGGGGAAGGCGGGGGGCTTGGCCGACGCGGGCGCGCGCGGTCGATGGCCTCGGCGGGGCGTAGGTGTAGAGGCGGCGCGGAGCGCATGGTGAGCACGCGGGGCGAGGGAGAGAGGAGGCCGGGGCCTCACCGCAGGGCTGTAGGGCACGGGCAACGGGGGTCGAAGAGGAGGACGGAGACGAGGCGATGCAGGGGAAGGAGGCGACGAGGGCGTCCGGCGAGGTGGGCATCAGGGGAGCCTGGGTCGGGGCGGCGAGCGTTGGGCGCTCCCGATCCAGATCCGGGGATCGGGGGGAGTGGGGAAGAATGGGGGAAGTGGGGGGAACGGTTTAGGGTTTCGGTCAGGGGTGGGGGTATGTAGGCGCGGTTGGGCCGGCCGAAGTGGCCAACTGGGCCGGCAGGTTGGGTCGGTTGGCCCCCTGGGGGGGGGGGGGTTCTTCTATTTTTTTGATAGTTTTGTTTTCTATTTTTTTATTTTATTTGCTTTATTCCCTTTTCTGTTTTAATTCCCTTTTAAGTATTTTAGTTTGTTAAAGTACAAGAATGGTCCCTAACTTAGTACTACCACTAAAACTCACTGCAATAAAAAGTTTAACACCTAAATAGAATAGTTTAACATTTTATTAATTATAAAAGGCATTTCAATAATTGTTTTGACTACTGTTTTATTCATTCTAGAGTATTTAAAATTTTTATATAAGTGTGCTTTCTCCATCATAATTATTCATGATTTATTTGAATCCACCCGAACATTTAGTTTTAATTTTTGAAAACTTTTATTGTTTGCCTATATTTTATATTTTAAATTTGAATCGTTTTTGAATCATCGCGATATTATCAACAGTAATCGTGGTGACGTGGCAACATTAGCAGAGGTTTACTGTAGCTTGATTATCCGGGCGTCACAATTCTCCTCCACTACAAGAAATCTCGTCCCGAGATTTTGGAGCGGAGTAAGGGGGAAAGTTCTGGTTACGATATTCTAACGGATCTTCTCGAAGAAGTTAATCCCTTTCATTGATGTCTTCAATTCTTTATTCGAATGCATCATGATGAAGTTGTCTTCCTTCGGGAACTCCATTGTACTTACGAAAGGATAAGGGGGTATTACGGAAGAACGGACCTTACAAGGTTGACCATCTGGTGGATAACTCAGGGAATGTGGTAGAAAGTAACTCTTGAATAGATACTTAAGAAAATATCGAGAGTAAAGTGGTGCAATAAGAAGTTTCAAGCGGATAGGCAATCGTTCATTGCCTGAAACAGAGTGTGAATGGGGTTCAGAGCAAAGGGAATAAGTATTGTGTCCGATACCAGAATTGATCACTAGGAAGGTGGCTCGCAAATTACTTATGAAGTCAAGTTCTAGGAATAACTTTGGCAACAGGGTGTATAGGAGAGTCAGGTTTCGATCCTGGGACCTGTGGGTTATGGGCCCACATGTGGGTTAAAAGTAGGAAGGGCGGTGACATCTTGCACGATCATGTAAGCAAGGCATGTCAGAGGATTGTCTGTCATTTATGTCGGCAACAACATCGGTACCAAGGGCGAGGAACGAAGAGAACCATTTTCCTGCCCGTCGAAACGAGGCGGACCAATAGGCAAAGTTCTCGTTCATCGGTGGTTACCGGAATGTCAACAACAATAGTAACAGGGTCTTACTGACAGAGTTGTACGCTGAGGTGCTTATAAAAGCAGTGACGTATTACTGCTTAGATCATATAAACCTCAAGAAGGTTAAACAGAACAATGGAAAGGAAAATGTGATTATCAAATTAAACAGAACAATGGAAAGGAAAAATGTGTTTAAGCACATATTTCAGGGGTATATCCTTCCCAATACAAGCATAGTATGATACCCAAGACCGGATAGAAGGTAGAAACCCACTTAGGTAAGGGGAGAGGAATTTCATGACGTTACCCATACAACGGTGTTTGGATAGTTGAGCAAGAAACAATTAGTATTGGGCTTCAAATGTTCTTGTTGAAGAACGGAGTACCATAAACGTGCTTCGAGATAGCATTGACATGGTCAACAGGTGAAAATCAGACGTTGGAAACAAAAAGGATCCATTAGGAATAACTTGTAGAATAAGTCTTATAGTTTCCTCATGGAAAAATGGATAACTTTGCTAAAAAGGGGACTATAACAATAGGTCCTCCGGCCAGGTGTGCTAGGCATGACACCATCTTACCGGGTCATATAAAGACCAATGTTATAACTCTTGGAAAATGTACCAATCATCATATCTGACCAAGATCCAGATCTGATTGGTGCATGATACCTTGGACTCATGATGCCCGAGAAGGAAAAGGGGCAAACACAATTTGACAAGATGGAGTTACAAGATTATCGAGAAACGGACTACAGAAGCAGGTCCCGAAACCAGAGTTCGGCATTAAACCAAGGAGTGGATGAGGAGGTGGCTGATGGACTCAGCGACATATCATCGAGATTTCCAAAGGGTTGATTTCCACAATTATGTGAACAAGGAAATATCATTTGTCGGATCAAATGTCATAATGATGTATGCTCGATGGAAACATACACAACTTGAACAATGATAGAAGGGTGCACCCAGGAATCTGGACTAGGTAGCACGATCAATGTTTGAATGATGATTCAATAATCAATAGACTTAGAATGAAACTGTAGACCAATAACTTCAAGCAATAGGGTTGCTAGAAGTTTAGAATTTACACATCACAGATCATTTATCGGTATTCCGGTTAGAAACAACACGGAGACCAAGAAATGAACGCAAAAGGCGAGAGATATTACTATATCAAGAATTCTCAAGAGGTGGTAAAATTACCACGACATTCTTGACATAAAAGGTGGTAACATTCCAAGGTAAGAAGAACAAATGCTGGATAGCAAGGATCTCAAGGTATAACACAAAACACGAATAAGTTTGTGTTGAACGGAAGGCAATAAAGTGGTCGGTGTCAATACAAACCATTGCGGGGCGAGGATGGTATTTCTCATCAAGAATTCGATATATATCTTGGAAGAGCTCAGGATCTTGATGATGACCACGACACATTTGTCGAGAAATTTCACGAAGATGTAATCGGTTGGCGATGACATCAAGTCAAATGATGATGCAGTGAAAGTCAAATAATATTTGAAGAAGAACTCATAAGAAGTTATGCAGTTCCGTGATAAACTCAAGATACCAGAGGGGGTAATACTCGACGATGGATCAAAGTAGAGGTTGGACTGGGGTATTGCTCTACAGAAGTCAAGCGCTTAAACTTGCCGGTGAAATGGGGTCAAAGAAGAACATATGGTCGAAACCACGATTGCAAAAGGCCGGATCCCAGATATAAGAACTTATACCAAGGGAAAAATAATTTAAGAGAAGCTTTAATGATAAGATCTACATCATGTCCATGGGCATGAACACAAAGTTCAAGGTCGACTCCCACTTCTTCAATGCATAACCTTTCATTCACCTCTCGTATTTTGAAAATGACATTAGTTGTTGAAAGTTTTACCTGGTGCAATACCAGATAAGTATGACCCGTGAAATCTTCCGGGTTAGCACAGATTAGGGGAAGGCATTAGTTCAAACCATCAGGTATCTTAGGAACATATATCACAAACTTCAGGGGTAAATAACACAAGCTCGAAAGTAGAGCATGGTTGACAAGGCAGAGGATACAATATACCAAAGGCATTATATACCAGTGGAAAGGCTCACAAGGTTATTCAATATTAAGGGCGATGTCAGATGAAATCCAACAATGGATCTGACGATCCACAACGGAGCTGATGCGAGTATCGGTACTCTACCAGAAGAAGAAAGAATGCAAGGGGATCAGCTGATAGAAACAACTAACTCAAAGCTCAATGCAAGAAAATTTTATGATTTCCAAATCAAGGGATCAGAAACAATCATTCTGATCAAAAATGAATAAGCTCAATAGACTTAGAAGCACAAACGATCAAGGCATCGATTGGTCAAGAACCAGCTCATATCCAAATGACGTCTGAGCCGGAAGGATGAATCCTAGGATTCAACTGAGGAATGCGGGCATCCTCAACATATTGAATCAACGAACTTAAAATGATAAAGAGAAGGGAGGACAATAAGATTACGAAACTTATGGGATTAACCATAATTCAAGCAAGCGAGAATTTCAAAAACAATAGGCTGCTCGAGATTTTCGAAAGATCGAATGATATTTTGAAGTCTTTGGCGAAACACATGAACAACTGGGAATGAGCGGATACTCGATAAGTGCGAGAATTATCCATAGGGGTATTCAGGTGACAGAGAACAGCAAGGGAGTAAGCTCAAAGGATTCTCGAAACAATAGAGAGAATTTCGGTGTATCATGTTATAACAAGATCAACTGGGAAGCATTGTATGAATGGTGCGTATACGTGGTTATCAATAGGGGTTTATCGACGGAGGGGAATTGCAAAAGCGACACCATAAAGTCTCAAGAGAACATCGGAGAGTATCTTCGGATTCTTTTGATGCAGCAAACAATCATCTGTAATAAGGGGCTCTCCGGGAGAAAGTATTATCGAGAACCTAGAGTCAGAGTTAGTAAAATCATTTAACCCAAATAGAAGAGAGATCAGAGTCCGAGAGTATAGATCGAGGAATAAAAGATCCTACTACCACCCAATGGCGACGTGTGCCCGTAAGACACACAACCATGTTAGTAAAAGTTTTTGCAATGTCTAGACTCGACTTCGGCCAAGGAGTGTGGAAGGGGGATTCC
This sequence comes from Triticum monococcum, assembly GCA_034509565.1. Lineage (NCBI taxonomy): Eukaryota > Viridiplantae > Streptophyta > Magnoliopsida > Poales > Poaceae > Triticum > Triticum monococcum. The sequence continues at coordinate 84,250,058 of CM067845.1, read as the reverse complement.
TACAGGCAGTCGGCTCTGATACCAACTTGTGACGCCCCCGATTTAATCATACACTAATCATACACGCAAACGTGTACGATCAAGATCAAGGACTCACGGGAAGATATCACAACACAACTCTACAAATAAAATAAGTCATACAAGCATCATATTACAAGCCAGGGGGCCTCGAAGGCTCGAATACAAGAGCTCGATCATAGACGAGTCAGCGGAAGCAACAATATCTGAGTACAGACATAAGTTAAACAAGTCTGCCTTAAGAAGGCTAGCACAAACTGGGATACAGATCGAAAGAGGCACAGGCCTCCTGCCTGGGATCCTCCTAAACTACTCCTGGTCGTCGTCAGCGGACAACACGTAGTAGTAGGCACCTCCGGTGTAGTAGGAGTCGTCGTCGACGATGGCGTCTGGCTCCTGGGCTCCAACGTCTGGTTGCGACAACCAGGTAGAAGGGATAGAGGGAAAAGAAGGAGAAAGCAACCGTGAGTACTCATCCAAAGTACTCGCAAGCAAGGAGCTATACTACATATGTATGCATTGGTATCAACTGGAATAAGGCTATCATATGTGGACTGAACCGCAGAATGCCGGAATAAGGGGGGGATAGCTAGTCCTGTCGAAGACTACGCTTCTGGCAGCCCCCGTCTTGTAGCATGTAGAAGAGAGTAGGCTGAAGTCCTCCAAGTAGCATCGCATAGCATAATCCTAACCGATGATCCTCCCCTCGTCGCCCTGTGAGAGAGCGATCACCGGTTGTATCTGGCACATGGAAGGGTGTGTTTTATTAAGTATCCGGTTCTAGTTGTCATAAGGTCAAGGTACAACTCCGGTTCGTCCTTTTACCGAGGGACACGACTATTCGAATAGATAAACTTCCCTGCAGGGGTGCACCACATACCCCAACACGCTTGATCCCATTTGGCCGGACACACTTTCCTGGGTCATGTCCGGCCTCGGAAGATCAACACGTCGCAGCCCTACCTAGGCACAACAGAGAGGTCAGCACGCCGGTCTAAATCCTATGGCGCAGGGGTCTGGGCCCATCGCCCTTTGCACACCTGCACGTTGCGTACGCGGCCGGAAGCAGACCTAGCCTAGTGGCTTTCCAGTCCAATCCGGCGCGCGCCACTCAGTCGCTGACGTCACGAAGGCTTCGGCTGATACCACGACGCCGGGATACCCATAACTACTCCCGCATAGATGGTTAGTGCGTATAGACCAAATGGCCAGACTCAGATCGAATACCCAAATCTCGTTAAGCGTGTTAAGTATTCACGAACGCCGACCAGGGCCAGGCCCACCTCTCTCCTAGGTGGTCTCAACCTGCCCTGTCGCTCCGCCACAAAGTAACAGTCGGGGGCCGTCGGGAACTCAGGCCCACCACTACCTGGATGGAGCCACCTGCCCCTTCAGCCCCCATCTCCAAACAGTATCACCGGTAATGTAATAGTGTAATGTATATAGTATATGCCCGTGATCACCTCCCAAGGGATCATGGCCCAGTAGCATAGCATGGCAGACGGAAAAGAGTGAAGGGCCACTGATGGAACACTAGCATCCTATACTAAGCAGTAGGATAGCAGGTAATGGTAACAACAGTAGTAGCAAGGACAGGCTATGCAGCAGTATAGGATTAACTGAAAGCAGTAACATGCTACACTACTCTAATGCAAGAAGTACAGAAGAATAGGCGATATCTGATGATCAAGGGGGGGGGGGGGCTTGCCTGGTTGCTCTGGCAAGAGAGAGGGGTCGTCAACACCGTAGCCGTACTGGGTAGCAGCGGCGTCAGTCTCGGTATCTAGCGGAAGAAGAGGGGGAAGAAACAATGAATACAATGCAAACAGATGCATAACGATGCATGACAAGACAAGTAACGGTGTTAGGGGTGCCCTAACGCGGTATGAGGTGATACCGGTGATGGGGGGAAACATCCGGGAAAGTATCCCCGGTGTTTCGCGTTTTCGGGCAGAGTAGCCGGAGGGGGAAAGTTGCGAGTTTGCTATGCTAGGGATGCGTGACGGACGAACGGGCTGCGTATCCGGATTCGTCTCGTTGTTCTGAGCAACTTTCATGTACAAAGTTTTTTTCATCCGAGCTACGGTTTATTTTATATGATTTTTCAAAGTTTTAAACAATTTCTAAAATTTTCTGAATTTATTTATTATTTCAAAATTAAAGGTGAAATTGCTAAGTGTACCCACAGCTTGTACACAACAATGTACTAAAGGGGCTGATAGGTGGGGTCAATGGGTGGTCCAGTCAGCATTTGACCAGTCAACTGTTGACTGGTCAACAGGGTCTAACAAGGCCCACCTGTCATGGACTAACAACTAACTAACCTAATTAATTGGTTTAATTAACAGTTTAATTAGGTTAATCTAATCAATATTAATTAAGTTAATTAATTCTTTAATTAAGTAATTAATTATTTTATTTATTTATTTATTTTAAACTCCTTTTTTATCATTTTTGTTCTGGGGGTGGGGCCCCACTGTCATAGGGCCAGAGGAGGCCTAGCGGGTTTGGGTGTGGGTGCCCGCCCGAACACGCACGGGCGCGTGTGCTCTGGGCACCGGCGTCGGGCGTGTGGTCTGCGGCGAGTCAAGGGAGGCCGGGGTGAGCGGTGACCGGGTGGTGCAGGAGGCGAGCGGCAGGCCAGCGTGCGGTAGCCGCTGCGGGTGGCCGCGGCGGAACCAGGAGGCGGCGACGCAGGCGGGCGTAACCAGCTGCCGGCGAGCACGGCAAGCGGCCAGGGGAGACGCAGCGGGCAGGGCTCGGCCATGTGCGGGCGACACCAGCGTTAGAGAGGCGAAGCACGGGCGCGTGCGAGGCCACGTGAGATCGTGCCCGAGCGCGGGCAGCGCATTCTGCGAGGGAGGGGAAGGCGGGGGGCTTGGCCGACGCGGGCGCGCGCGGTCGATGGCCTCGGCGGGGCGTAGGTGTAGAGGCGGCGCGGAGCGCATGGTGAGCACGCGGGGCGAGGGAGAGAGGAGGCCGGGGCCTCACCGCAGGGCTGTAGGGCACGGGCAACGGGGGTCGAAGAGGAGGACGGAGACGAGGCGACGCAGGGGAAGGAGGCGACGAGGGCGTCCGGCGAGGTGGGCATCGGTGGCGCCTGGGTCGGGGCGGCGAGCGTTGGGCGCTCCCGATCCAGATCCGGGGATCGGGGGGGGGGGGGGGGAGTGGGGGAGAATGGGGGGAGTGGGGGGAACGGTTTAGGGTTTCGGTCAGGGGTGGGGGTATGTAGGCGCGGTTTGGCCGGCCGAAGTGGCCAACTGGGCCGGCAGGTTGGGTCGGTTGGCCCCCTGGGGGGGGGGGGTTCTTCTATTTTTTTGATAGTTTTGTTTTCTGTTTTTTTATTTTATTTTCTTTATTCCCTTTTCTGTTTTAATTCCCTTTTAAGTATTTTAGTTTGTTAAAGTACAAGAATGGTCCCTAACTTAGTACTACCACTAAAACTCACTGCAATAAAAAGTTTAACGCCTAAATAGAATAGTTTAACATTTTATTAATTATAAAAGGCATTTCAATAATTGTTTTGACTACTGTTTTATTCATTCTAGAGTATTTAAATTTTTTATATAAGTGTGGTTTCTCCATCATAATTATTCATGATTTATTTGAATCCACCCGAACATTTAGTTTTAATTTTTGAAAACTTTTATTGTTTGCCTATATTTTATATTTTAAATTTGAATCGTTTTTGAATCATCGCGAGATTATCAACAGTAATCGTGGTGACGTGGCAACATTAGCAGAGGTTTACTGTAGCTTGATTATCCGGGCATCACACCGAGAGAGTTTACGGCGGCTCCATATCGTAAAACGCGATGAATCCTTCTCTTTGATTTTTTCTCTCCGAACATGAATATATAGAGTTGGAGTTGAGGTCAGAGGAGCTCCAGGGGGCCCACGAGGTAGGGGGCGCACCCAGGGGGCAGGCGCGCCCCCACCCTCGTGGCTAGGGTGTGGGCCACCTGGTCTTGATCTTTTGCCAGTATTTTTTATTATTTCCAAAAATAATCTCCGTGAAGTTTCAGGTCATTCCGAGAACTTTTGTTTCTGCACATAAATAACACCATGGCAATTCTGCTGAAAACAACGTCAGTCCGGGTTAGTTCCATTCAAATCATGCAAGTTAGAGTCCAAAACAAGGGCAAAAGTGTTTGGAAAAGTAGATACGACGGAGACGTATCAACTCCCCCAAGCTTAAACCTTTGCTTGTCCTCAAGCAATTCAGTTGACAAACTTAAAGTGATAAAGAAAAACTTTTACAAACTCTGTTTGCTCTTGTTGTTGTAAATATGTAAAGCCAGCATTCAAGTTTTCAGCAAAGATTATAAACTAACCATATTCACAATAATGCTTAGGTCACATGTTTACTCATATCAATGGCATAATCAACTAGTGAGCAATAATAATAAATCTCGGGTGACAACACTTTCTCAAAACAATCATAATATGATATAACAAGATGGTATCTCGCTAGCCCTTTCTGAGACCGCAAAACATAAATGGAGAGCACCTTTAAAGATCAAGGACTGACTAGACATTGTAATTCGTATTAAAAGAGATCCTGTCAAGTCCTACTCGATGTAAACTAATCAGTAATGAATGCAAATGACAGAGGTGCTCTCCAGCGGGTGCTTTTTAATAAGAGGAGGATGACTCAACATAAAAGTAAATAGATAGGCCCTTCGCAGAGGGAAGCAGGGATTTGTAGAGGTGCCAGAGCTCGGTTTTGAAATAGAGATGAATAATATTTTGAGCGGTATACTTTCATTGTCAACATAACAACCAAGAGATGGCAATATCTTCCATGCTACACACATTATAGGCGGTTCCCAAACAAAATGGTAAAGTTTATACTCCCCCTCCACCAATAAGCATCAATCCATGGCTTGCTCGAAACAACGAGTGCCTCCAACTAACAAGAGTCCCAGGGGGACTTTTGTTTGCAATTATTTTGATTTGATTTGCATAAAGCATGTGAATGGGCATCCCGGTGACCAGCCATTTTCTCGTGAGTGAGGAGCAGAGTCCACTCCTCTTGAGAATAACCCGCCTAACATGGAAGATACGGACAGCCCTATTTGATACATGAGCTATTCGAGCATACAAAACAGAATATTTATTTGAAGGTTTAGAGTTTGGCACATACAAATTTACTTGGAACGGCAGGTAGATACCGTATATAGGTAGGTAATGGTGGACTCATATGGAACGACTTTGGGGTTTATGGAATTGGATGCACAAGCAGTATTCCCACTTAGTACAAGTGAAGGCTAGCAAAAGATTGGGAAGCGACCAACTAGAGAGCTACAACAGCCATGAACATGCATTAAAGTTAATGAACATTGAGTGCAAGCATGAGTAGGATATAAGCCACCATGAACATAAATATCGTGAAGGCTATGTTGATTTTGTTTCAACTACATGCGTGAACATGTGCCAAGTCAAGTCACTTAAATCATTCAGAGGAGGATACCACCCTATCATACCACATCACAACCATTTTAATAGCATGTTGGCACGCAAGGTAAACCATTATAAGCTCCTATCTAATTACGCATGGCATAAGAAACTATGATCTCTAATTGTCATCGCAAACATGTTTATTCATAATAGGCTGAATCAGGAATGATGAACTAATCATATTTACAAAAACAAGAGAGGTCGTGTTCATACCAGCTTCTCCCATCTCAATCAGTTCATCATATATCGTCATAATTGCCTTTCACTTGCACGACCGAACGATGTGGATAATAATAGTGCACGGGCATTGGACTAAGCTAGAATCTGCAAGCACTCAATAAACAGGAGAAGACAAGGCAATATGGGCTCTTTTTTTAGATCAACAATAATGCATATAAGAGCCACTTCAACACTTTAATCATGATCTTCTCCTATCGACCCCCAAAGAAAAGAAAAGAAATAAAACTATATACACGGGAAAGCTCCCAACAAGCAAAAGAAGAACAAGAAATCTTTTTGGGTTTTCTTTTTAATTACTACTACAAGCATGGAAAGTAAACTAATTAAAAGCTACAACTAAATTTTTTGTTTTGTTTTTCTTAAGGTTTATTAAACACACAAGAAGAAAGCAATAGAAGGAAATAAACTAGCATTGATAATACAGTGAAAAAGTATGAGCACCGACATCTAGCAATGAGTGTGTGCACATGAATGTAATGTCAGTGAGAAATACGTACTCCCCTAAGCTTAGGCTTTTGGCCTAAGTTGGTCTATGGCCACGGCTGGCCTGGCGGATATCCAAAGTAATAGTTGGGGTCGTACTGCGAAGAAGAAGACTCTGATTGCCACTGGTTGGCAATCATCTCCGGATCCCACTGGTAATTAGACTGTCATGGAGGATCAAATTGTGGTTCTGACTCTGGCTCTGTGGCTGATGTAGGGTTCCGGTAGGCGTGAATAGCCTCCGGCGAGACAAGGTACTAGCCTATAGATAAATCAAACAAGGAAGGAGCAGGCAAGGTGATAGTCTCAGGATGACGTTTATCAAAGAACAATTTGTATTTAAGCTCCCCTTCCCTATTCTTTACAATAAAATCATGCGCTACCATACTCTTATAATCTAAATAAACAGTAGGCAACAATTTTTCTTCTTTTTCATAGTGCCTAATAGGTATGTTATAGTATGCAGCAAGGCGTGATGCATAGATACCTCCAAAGATGGGGCCCTTTGTACGATTCAGACTTAACCTTTTAGCAATAATACCACCCATACTAACCGAGTTGTCATGGAATAAACCATGGAATAAAATAAAAATATCAGGAACACTAAGGTTTCCACAGTTTCCGCGACCAATTAAGCAACGACTAGCAAATATTGCAAAGTAGCATAAAACAGGAAAATGTATGCTAGTGATTCTTGCATCGGAAACGTTCCTAGTTTCCCCTATGGTAATAGTGTCAATAAACCCTTCCACATCTGTACGATGTGGTTCCTCTAAGCTACCCTCGAAAGGTATTTTGCAAACCCTGCAAAATTCATATAGTGACATCTTCTTAACCACATCATATAAATGAAACTCTACTGAAGGAGGTGATTCCTTAGGATAATAGTAGAAGTTTTGCACAAAAGTATTGATGAGTAAGAGATATTGTTCGCGTTGGTTGCGGAGGAAGTCGGTGAGGCCTGCATTCTTAGCCAATTCATAAAAATCATCATAAATCCCGGCTGCTCTCAAGAAATCATCGGAAGGCCATTCACACGGCCGAACCTCCGTGGTGCGAGGCAAATTGTATTTGGGCCTCTCTGCTTCTTCACTTTGCTTTTCCTTCGAGCTTCAGCTCGATGAGCCCCTCAAAAATCTCTTCATTATTTTCTGAAAAGTTCTGAAATTTTTAGTAACTTCAAAATAAAAGTAAACCAAACTCAACAAAATTGATAGCAACTACTCCTACAAGTGCCTAGAGCCTATATCATGCATCAAAACTACTTGGAACCATATACATTTGACATGCAAGCTCAAGAACAGGGTCACCTAAGCAGCAAAAATATGCAATGAATAAAGCACTAGAACAAAAACTAATTGGACCATTGGAGGAGTCACATACCAAGGAACAATCCCACAAAGCAGTTTTGTGAGAGGTGCCTTGAGCAAGGAGATCGAAAATCGCAGCAAAAGGGGCTAGAACTCGTGCTTGAGCTGGATAATGGTGTTTATGGGAGGAAGAATGAGTGTGCGGGTGCAGTAATAAGTGGAGGAGGGCCACCGTGGGCCCACGAGGCAGGGGGTCGCTCAGGGGGGGGGGGGGGGGTGGGCGCGCCCTCCACCCTCGTGGCCAGGTGGATGCCCCCTTGCTGTGTTCTCAGCGCCAAATATTCTCAAATATTCCAGAAAAAATCATATTTAAATTTCAGGGCATTTGGAGAACTTTTATTTTCGGGGTATTTTTATATTGCACGGATAATTCAGAAAACAGACAAAAATTACTATTTTTGCTTTATTTAATATAAATAATAGAAAGTAAAAGGGGGGTACAAAGAGTTGTGTTTTCTAAATTCATCCATCTCATGATCATCAAAAGGAATCCATTAGCAAGGTTGATCAAGTCTTGTTAACAAACTCATTCCGAATAACATGGAATCGGAGAAATTTCGAATAACACTATGTTACCTCAACGGGGATATGCACATCCCCAATAATTAGAATATCATATTTCTTCTTGACAGTAGGAAGAGGAAATTCAAAACCTCCAAAAATAATCGATGGAACTTTTCCAATAGAATTAATACTATGAATTTGAGGTTGTTTCCTCGAAAAGTGTACCATATGCTCATTACCATTAACATGAAAACTGACATTGCCTTTGGTGCAATCAATAACAACTCCTGTAGTATTCAAAAAGGGTCTTCCAAGAATAATAGACATACTATCGTCCTCGGGAATATCAAGAATAACAAAGTCCGTTCAAATAGTAACGTTTGCGACCACAACAGGCACATCCTCACAAATACCGACAGGTATAGCAGTTGATTTATCAGCCATTTGCAAAGATATTTCAGCCAGTGTCAACTTATTCAAATCAAGTCTATGATATAAAGAGAGAGGCATAACACTAACACCGGCTCCAAGATCACATAAAGCAGTTCTAACATAGTTTCTTTTAATGGAGCATGGTATAGTGGGTACTCCTGGATCTCCTAACTTCTTAGGTATTCTACCCTTAAAAGTGTAATTAGAACCATGGTGGAAATTTCAGCTTCCAGTATCTTTCTTTTATTAGTAACAATTTCTTTCATGTACTTAGCATAAGGATTCATTTTGAGCATATCAGTTAATCGCATATGCAAAATATAGGTCTAATCATTTCAGCAAAGCACTCAAAATCCCCATCATCCTTTTTCTTGGATGGTTTGGGAGGAAAAGGCATGGGTTTTTGAACCCATGGTTCTCTTTCTTTACCATTTTTCCTAGCAACAAAGTCTTTCTTATCATAACGTTGATTCTTTGATTGTGGGTTATCAAGATTAACAACAGGTTCAATTTCTATATCATTATCATTGCTAGGTTGAGCATCATCATGAACATTATCATTAACATTATCACTAGTTTCAGGTTCATTACCAGATTATGTTTCAGCATTAGAAATAGAAATATTATTTGGATTCTCAGGTGTTTCAGCAATAGGTTCACTAGAAGCATGCAAAGTCCTATCATTTTTCTTTTTCTTCCTTTTAGAAGGACTAGGTGCATCTATATTATTTCTTTGAGAATCTTGCTCAATTCTCTTAGGGTGGCCTTCAGGATACAAAGGTTCCTGAGTCATTTTACCAGTTCTAGTAGCCACTCTAACAGCATAGTCCTTATTCTTACTATTCAATTTATTGAGCAAATCATTTTGAGCTTTAAGTACTTGTTCTACTTGAGTGGTAACCATAGAAGCATGTTTACTAATAAGTTTAAGTTCACCTTTGACATTAGCCATATAATCACCCAAGTGTTCAAGCATATCAGCACTGCGTTTTAATTCTCTACCAAAATAAGCATTGAAGTCTTCTTGCTTAACCATAAATTTATCAAACTCATCTAAGCATGGGCTAGCAAACTTGGTGAATGGGATTTCAGCTTTATCATATCTATAGAGAGAATTTACCTTTACTACCTGTGTCAGGTTATAAAGACCATGTATTGCTTCAATAGGCGGTAAATTAAGACCATGTATTTCTTCAATTGGAGGTAAATTCTTAACATCTTCAGCTTTAATACCCTTTTCTTTCATGGATTTCTTTACCTCTTGCATATCTTCAGGACTGAGAAATAGAACACCCCTTTTCTTCGGAGTTGGTTTAGGAATAGGCTCAGGGGCTTGCTCAGGAAGTGTCCAATTATTTTCATTTGTAAACATACTATTCAATAAAATTTCAGCTTCATCCGGTGTTCTTTCCCTGAAAACAGAACCAACATAACTATCCAGGTAATCTCTGGAAGCATCGGTTAGTCCATTATAAAGATATCAAGTATTTCATTTTTATTAAGAGGATGACCAGGCAAAGCATTAAGTAATTGGAGAAGCCTCCCCCAAGCTTGTGGGAGACTCTCTTCTTCAATTTGCAAAAAATTATATATATCCCTTAAGGCATCTTGTTTCTTATGAGCAGGGAAATAGTTAGCAGAGAAGTAATAAATCATATCCCGGGGACTACGCAAACAACCAGGATCAAGTGAATTAAATCATATCTTAACATCACCCTTTAATGAGAACAGAAATATTTTAAGGATATAAAAGTAGCGAGTTCTCTCATCATTAGTGAAACGGGTGGCTATATCATTTAATTTAGTAAGATGTGCCACAACAGTTTCAGATTCATAGCCATAAAAAGGATCAGATTCAACCAAAGTAATTATCTCAGGATCAATAGAGAATTCATAATCTTTATCTGTAACAAAGATAGGTGAAGTAGCATAAGCAGGATCATATTTCATTCTAGCATTCAGAGTTTTTTTGTTTAAGCTTAGCTAATAATTTCTTAAGATCACTTCTATCATTGCAAGCAAGAAAGTCTCTTTTAGTTTCTTCATCCATAACATAGCCCTCAGGCACAACAGTGTAACGCCCTCGATGCGGCTATATCTCCTACGTGTCGAAGCACGACTTAGAGGCATAACCACATTGAAAGCAATGTCACAAGTGAGGTAATCTTCACACAACCCATGTAATACATAAGGGAAAGAGGTACATAGTTGGCTTACAATCGCCACTTCACACAATTACATGAATAAAGCATTACATCAACCAAATACAATCAAGGTCTACTACGGAACTAAAATAAAAGAAGAACCCCATATGCGACAAGGTCCCCGATCGACCCCAACTGGGCTCCACTACTGATCAACTAGAACGGAACAACACAAAGGACAAGATCTTCACCGAGCTCCTCCTTGAGCTTGGTTGCATCACCTGCTTGGTAACATCAGCACCTGCAAACTGGTTTTGAAAGTATCTGTGAGCCACGGGGACTCAGCAATCTCACACCCTTGCGATCAAGACTATTTAAGCTTATGGGTAAGGTAAAAGGTATGAGGTGGAGCTGCAGAAAGCGACTAGCATATATGGTGGCTAACATACGCAAATGAGAGCGAGAAGAGAAGGCAAAGCACGGTCGAGAAACTATGATCAAGAAGTGATCCTAGAACAACCTACGTCAAGCATAACTCCAACACCGTGTTCGCTTCCCGGACCCCGCCGAGAAGAGACCATCACGGTAACACACGCGGTTGGTGCATTTTAATTAAGGTCAACTTCAGGTTTTCTACAACCGGACGTTAACAAATTCCCATCTTCCCATAACCACGGGAACGGCTTTCGAAAGTTCAAATCCCTGCAAGGGTGTCCCAACTTAGCCCATCACAAGCTCTCGCGGTCAACGAAGGATATTCCTTCTAGAGGGAAGACCCGATCAGGCTCGGAATCCCGGTTACAAGACATTTCGACAATGGTAAAACAAGACCAGCAAGACCACCCGATGCGCCGACATCCTGATAGGAGCTGCACATATCTCGTTCTCAGGGCAACACGGGATGAGCGCTCCGTACAACTAAAACCAGCCCTCAAGTTTCCCCGAGGTGGCGCTACAAAGGACTCTAGTTCGGACCAAAACTTAGACAAGGACTGGCCCGGGGGGGGGGGGGGGTTAAAATAAAGATGACCCTCAGGATGCACGACTCCCAAGGGAAAAAGGCTAGGTGGCGAATGGTAAAACCAAGGTTGGGCCTTGCTGGAGGAGTTTTATTCAAGGCGAACTATCAAGGGGTTCCCATTATTACCCAACCGCGTAAGGAACGCAAAATCCGGGAACATAACACCGATATGACAGAAACTAGGGCGGCAAGAGTGGAACAAAACACCAGGCATAAGGCCGAGCCTTCCACCCTTTACCAAGTATATAGATGCATTAATTAAATAAGATATATTGTGATATCCCAACAAGTAAACATATTCCCACAAGGAACAACATCTCCATGTTTCAACAAGGAACAAACTTCAATCTTCACCTGCAACTAACAACGATATAAGAGGGGCTGAGCAAAGCGGTAACATAGCCAAACAACGGTTTGCCAGGACAAGGTGGGTTAGAGGCTTGGCTTAACAATATGGGAGGCATGATAAGCAAGTCGTAGGTATCACAGCATAGGCATAGCAAAAGAGCGAGCAATTAGCAAGCAAAGATATAAGTGATTTTGAGGGTATGGTCATCTTGCCTGAGATCCCGAAAGGAAGAAGAACGAGTCCATGAAGAAGACAAACGGACGTAGTCGACCGGATCCTCACACACACGACGTTATCGGAACCAGCCCGAAGAAGCAACACCGGAAAGAAGCAAACAACATAGTAAACAACCAAGACATCAACATGGCATGATGCACAATCAAGTATGATGCATGTCCGGTTTAATGAAGTATGGCATGGCAAAATGCACAAACAATCCTACAAATTAAGTGGAGCTCAATATGCAACGGAGTTGCATATTGAAGAAAACACCACATGACTTATTTAGATCGATCTTGTTTATGTACCCCACAATATTAAATGTTGTTAACCATGGCAAGAGGTGAAGCAAAGTAAACTACACAATCTAAGCAATTTAAATGGGGCCGGAACCATCAAACAACAATTCCGGTAAATCCCCATATGCATTTAGCAATTTGGCGCAACAACAATTTTAAACATTTAAATGTTATTATCATGATGCGAATGACATGAGAAAGTTTTATGCAATATTTATGAATAAGTTGATAAGAGTATTATGAAGCATTTGTCACCGTGGTGGAAAGGAAAGGGGTGCCACGGCGACGAATACGAAAATGATGCCACGGCAACATATTGGTTATCAGGTAGCCCACGGGGATACCGGTGCAAAAGGAAGTGACGGTAGCGTGCAAAAGATGGTGGGGTGATCCCGGTAACCGGGTTCCCACGGGTCGACGGTGGTGCCAAGCGAGGGAAACAACTAACGTTCACGGGCAGATACAACATCCAAACATGCATCTCATAGAACTCATGCATACTGTCCACGAGTGGTCGTCTCGAGGTTATACCTTCGAAGCGTGACTTTTCGGAACGGATCAAGTTCGATGCGGTGTAAGGGAAGTAGACGTTCTCGGGACGTTGAGGGAAGTAGTGGTTCACGCGACGGTAGTCGAAGTAGTCGTCCTATCGTTCATCGGCGATCATCGGAGCGGTAGTGGAAGTAGAGGCTCACGACGTCTTGTCGAAATTCACGGTGGCAGTAGTCGTACACATTCCATAGAGGATCGGGGTCGCGGCGAGGAAGTTGACATCCACGGGGTCAACGGTAGTGGAACTTGACGAAAAGCACATCGACGGTAGCGGTACATACGTTGTCGGGGTACTTGTCGGTCTTCGGCGATGGTAGTTGTACACGGTTCAATGTACTTGCCATGTCGTCATCTATACGTAGTGCTTATGAAGAGGAACTTGGCGCGTCCCAAAATGAGCAAGGCAAAAGCCCTTGTTCAATGAAGCTCGAACTTGACGAAATCCACAAACAGGTCTTGGCGTATCCTGGTCTTGAAGAGGTCTCCGGAAAAAGAACTTGGCGAAAACCCCCAAAGGCGTTGCTCGTTCATTTGAAAGGGGAAAGACAGCAGCATCAGTGAGCATGGCAAGGATCGAGCGCCAATGATGCCATGGGCATGTAGCAAAGCAAAGGAGCTTTGGGGCTCCTGTCATAGCAGAGGCAAGAGCGGGGCACGAGGAGCAAGGCGAGCAGCAACAGAACTTGGCCGGTGCGGAGCAAAGCAGCAGCGAGGAGGAGAAAAGGAGCAGGGGCTTGCCGGATGTGGAGTGGCGTCTGGTCGCCGGCGAGGTGGCCGTCCGGCCGATGAGATGAGCGCAGGGGATCGGGTGCTGGTCGTGTTCATCGGCGAGAAGCAGGGCATGGGAGGAGGAAGGCCATGGCGCGACTGCCGTTGATCCACGGCGAGGTAGAGGAGCCGGGGGAGGCGAAGGTCGAAGCTGGTGGCTCTGCAACATTGCGGCACGGCGGCCAAACATCGCAGCAAACGAACGGGGAAACCCAAGGGACTCGGGCTCCCGGCGAGCAGGATGAACGGGGAGGAGGAGATCTCGCCGCGGTTCTAGCGGAGCTGCTCTAGGAGTGGATGAGGAGAAATCGGGGAAGCGCGTAGGGGAGAGGGGCAGCGCCACGCAAGGGAGACGAGTGTGGGGTCGGGAAGACTGGTGGCGGCGCTCGAGGAAGATAGGATCGGGAGGAGAGGGAGGTTGGCTGGGCCTCAGGCCATCTAGGGTTAGCACTGGTTGGGCTGCGAGAAGCCTTGGGCCAAATGGGCCGCAGGAGGCCCAAGTGGCCAGGCTGGGCTCTCTCTCTCCCTCTTCTAAATTACTTCTTTAATTCCTGATTTAACAAATCAACCGAGAAAAAAGAAATGTTGAGAGAGATAGGAGAAGAATTTGTGCAGGGCAATAATTTTTCTTAGACTCGTAAAAAGGAGCTTGATCCAAGAAAATACATTTGGCACTGTTTGGAAGGATTGCATTCGAACACATTTGAATGTGATTCAAATGAGTTTGTATTAGGAAAACATTTTTGGAGAGTCCAAAAATGTTCGGAATTTTTGTGGAGAACGGGAAAGCGGTGAAAGAAATTATTGGCAAAGTTTGGGGACCAAACTTGAAGTATAAAATACATGGAATTATTTTGCAAGTGTGTTCATGGGTGATTCCGAAAATGGATTATTTAATATAGCTCCCTAATAACGAGAGGATATGTTATAAAGAGAATCACCATGTGAATTCCCTCGGGTTAAATGGACCGAAGATCCATACAATTTATTTAGTTGATTTAAGAAAAGAAATGACATGATGGCATGATGGAAAGATGAATGCAACAAACCAACAACTCACACGACGAAAACCCGGAAACTCTGGAAGGCATCTGAAGCTCCAGTCTTGGGGCGTTACAACACTCCACCACTACGAGAGGATCTCGTCCCGAGATCTAGAATGGCACCGGAGGGAAAACTGAAGAGAAAGAAAAGAGGTAAACCTAAGTTGCTTCTTTGACAAACGAGTGAGACCAAAGAACCTTGCGAGGTTGAATAAATTCGAGAAAAGAATACAACGAAGGTGAACAAAGTCGAAAACACTCCGTTAGAAAAGAGGGACAAATAATCATTGCGAAAAAAACCTTGAGGTTGAAGGGCAAGATATATATTGAAACCACTCCGGTTAAGACAAGATAGAGAAGATTAAGAATGATATAATTTGGAGAGCACTCCGACTGTAAACGGAAGGAATTGAACATGAATTTGACAAGATGAGGGGATATTTGATGAAAACAATAATACACTACCTCCGGAACTATTGAAAGAATGGCACAAAGGGTAAGAACGATTTCAGGCGGCACTCCGGTTGAGAAGGGAGGCAAAAAAACTTGACAGGATGGGAAGAACTCGAAAAGCAGGCACGACACTCCGGTTAAAAGGATAAGGACGAAAAGAACACGATCCTGACAAAACAAGAAGATGGGTTGCAGAGAGCAACATCACAATGCCTCCGGAACGCAGGGAAACAAGATCTTGAGAGAGCACGGTTACAACAAATGCTAGAACGGAGTTGTTGGAAAACCAACAACTAAAAGAACAAGCTTGATATGGTCTTATGGAATACATCTCAAATTATGAGGTGACAACCTGCCACTCACGGGAGAAAGAATTGGATTGATATGAACAAGGAGACGAGAAAGCTATTTCACCGGGAGGATAGATGAAGAACTAGGGTCGTTTATAAGCACCATAAATAGTAACAATCCTTAGGGAAGGCTTTAGGTGAAACATAATGTCGGGACCCCGATCCTAAGTCACACCGATCTAGCATGTAACACATCATATCACTTTGCGGCCTCACGCACGGTATTCCCACGGGTGCCACCTTACCTGGCCCGGGACCGTTTGCGCCTTTTGGCTCACGTATATGATAGTGTCGCTAGCATCCATATGACAAAGAACCCGCGCCGACATGGCTAGTCGTGAATCCAAAGCGGCACTAACTCATGAGGACAGGCATACATGAATCACATCGAGCATGTCGGTCATCAACGTGTGAATCCGGGCTGTAGCACTGGGCTAACAGGACTCCGGATGTCACCACGTGACATTTCCCCGAAGGGACAGACACAGGAACAAAGTGAAACACATGCCGGCCATTCAAGTGTCCTGAGCAGTAGTGCTGGGCTAGCAGGACTCCGGTGAACCGGGCTGTAGCGGACTACTATGGCTCAAGGAAGCACTAGACTACATTTCCCCATAGGAGAGGCTGCCAAGGATAAACAACCAGATTGTCGGATCCCACACATAGCAATACACGTTACACGTACGCATAACATGCAAGTATGTGCTGTACAACATGGCATCACAACATAACGCAAACTCATATATATAAAGGCTCAACAGAGCCACATAGCATAAATACAAACAGGGGTCACATGACCCATCATTCAGAGCATACAAGCAACGGAAGCATTACATGTCTAGGTACAGACAACTACAAAAGAAAAGAGCTGGAAAGCCTGACTATCTACAAGACCCTCCCAAGGGTACAAGATCGTAGCTGAGGTAACAAGCTACTCGTCGAAGTCCAAGTGGTACTACTAGTGAGATAGAGGTCTCATCTGCAAAACATAAATAAAGCAAACGTGAGTACAAAGGTACTCAGCAAGACTTACATTAGATCCTAACATACATGCATTTGTATCAAGAGGGTAATATGGGGTTTAGTTGCAGCAAGCCAGCTTTGACTCAGTGGCTATTCTGTTCTACGATTACGAGAAACTTCTTTAAGGTGAGGCAGCGCACACGAGTCCACTAGTCACCACATCAATACACTACTATGGATTCATCCTCGTCTCCTTACGAGAAGGCCATCCATAGCACTCACACTTGTCTTGAGCATCTTAGAATATCCACTTTAAGTTGTCTATGTACCACGTAGGCATCCAAGAAGTCCATAACCGAGGACACGGCTATTCGAATAGATCATGATAACCCTGCAGGGGTGTACTTCTTCACACACGCTCTCACCACTTATCACCATGTACACGTCATGTATCTCGGCAACCTTCAAGCGGAAGCCTGGCGAGGGTGTCGGCCATGACCTGACTAACCACACAAGACTCTAGTCCAGGTCTATCGCCTATTCGGGTTCCATCCGCAAGGAGATCCGGCCGGAGTGTCGCTCACGGCCCCAAACGATATGTGCAGGGTTCCCAAGCCCACCTCGCCGGATGGATCTGCACTTGGTACACCGTGCCACTTGTGCCTAGTCTGTCCCAAGCCCACCTGGCCGGGTGCCACTTGGTAGACTACTAACACTACCTACAAACACCAGAGACTATTTGCGACTCCTGGACAGAGATCAAGTTGGCTAATAAGTCGAGAGGGGCACTTAAGCATTCCAATGTGTGGTAGTAGCTAGTCATTGGGAAACATACACGGAACTCGGTGCTTAAGGACGGTTCCAGTGAGACAACCCACCATGTACTCCTACATGGCCTCTCACCGCTACCTTTACCAAATCGTGTTCACACGCTTAACTCTCAGTACCAGAACATATCGTACCACTCCAATTCATTCCCGATGAATCAGACCTGACACAACTCTAAGCAATAGCAGGCATGGCATGGCAAGAACACAACATGGCTCAATCAACCCCTACACATGCTAGTGGGTTTCAACTATTTACTGTGGCAATGACAGGTCATGCAGAGGAATGGGTTCAACTACCGCAGCATAAAGTAGCAGTTGAATCATTGTTGTCCTAATGCAATAAAAGAGAGCAGGAGCGAGAGAGTGGGATTGTATCGGAATGAACAAGGGGGGTTGCTTGCCTGGTAGTTCAACAGGGGGGCACTGCTTCACTGATAGGTACTCTCGAACACTTCCGGAGCAGGACCTATCGAGAAGGAACGGTGCCAACAATCAATACACAAGCATATGCAACAATCTGATGCATGAACATGGCATGAAGATGTGATGCTGTTTGAGCTAATGCAACTAGTATTCAACTGCATGAAGTGCATTTGAACCAAAGATTCAAATGCATCTCCAAATAAGCTCTTTATATAAGCCATAAGTGTGTTTCCATATATACAGCAAGTATAGGTTGGTTTGTCATGCATGAAAATGGTACAGATGGATAGATTGAATTTTTCTGATAATTTTTCATATATAAATTATTTCAATCCGAGCTACGGTTGAATTTATATGAATTTTTGAAGTTTTGAACATTTTCTGGAATTTCCTGATTAATTTTAATACCAGAAAATGATTTATTGCGTCAGCACAGCGTCATGCTTGCGCCAGCAAGTCAACAGCGCTGACCAAGTCAAACCTGACGTGTGGGGTCCACACGTCAGTGACTCATTTAGTTAACAGGGGGTTTAATTAGTCTAATTAGGATTAGTGGGCGCCGGGCCCACTGGTCAGTGACTAACTAGGTAACTAACCTAGTTAATTAGTGTTAATATAATACTAACTAATTGTTAGGGGGGTGGCCCACGCGTCAGTGACACAAGGGGGAGGGTCAACCCTGGTTAGCGGGGTTAAAGCCACCGGCGGCTTGATGCCGGCGAGCCAGACGCGGCGGAGGGCCTCGGATTTCGCCCTCCGGCGACCATTTGGACGGCGGAGACCACTGGCGAGGAGCCAGCGCTCGTCCGCGTCATCTGGAGCAAGTGGGAGAGGCGGGGATGGCCGGAGCTCGCCGGAGCGGAGCTCGGGGCGGCGGCCGGAGCACGGGCTTCAAGCGGGAGCGGGCTGTGGGGCACGGGGAGGCCACCCGAGGGGCTCTGCGGCACCCTCATGGCACCAGGAGCACGGTGACATGCTCGGTTGCGGCTGGCTCGGCCCCTGGCCACGGTGGCGCCATGAACGGCGGAGCCGAGCTCTCGGCCAAGGTGGCCGGCAGGGCTAGGGGGGCGCTCGAGCTACGGGGCTAGGGGGAGGAGGAAGGGAAGCTCACAGCGAACTCGAAGGCGCCGTCGGTGAGCTCGGGAAGGCGTGGGTTGCCGCGAATTTGACGGCGGCGATCCACGGCGGCCGAGGCGAAGACGATGGCAATAGCGGCGCTCCAGGGCTTCCCGCGTCACGTGGCTCGACAGAGAGGTGGACGGTGACGTGGCGGAGCTTCTGAGCTGGTCGGAGAAGCGAGGGGGAGGCGGTGGCTACGGAAACGGCGAACGGCGGCGACGGCAGTGCTCGGGCGTGGTGAAGAGAGCGAGACAGAGAAGGGGAGAGAGGGAAGCGAGTGAGGGAGAGGAGAGAGGGACCTCCAGGGTGCCGTGGCGCTCGTAGCGGCGTCGGGGTGGCACCAGGCAGACAGGAGGTGGCGGTGCGCGTGGCTGCGTGCGCCGGGCGTGTGCCCCTATCATCTTGGCGCGAGGAAGGGGACGACTGGCATCGCCAGTCAGCTGGGCCGGCTAGAGGAGCTGGGCCGCCAGCTGGGCTACCAGGCAAGTAAGGCCAGGTAGTTTTCCTCCATTTTTATTTTCTTTTCTATTTTTCTGACATTTGTTTTTATTTAATAAAAATACTAACTCAATTAATTTACTTATGCCAATTTTTGCAGGAGCTAGTGGTATTATTCCAGAGCTCCTCAACAACTAACATAATTTTTGGACATATATATTATATATAACAAATATATATCCAAAGCAAATAATTATTCATTAAATCCAAATGCCCAAAATAAATATCTATGAGCTCCTAATAATATTGGTTTGATTTTTATCTCTGTCCAATATTTCCAGAGAGCAACATGAACATTTTGTTGGACCTTTTTGGAGCAATTTTTATCTGAAATCATTTCCAGAAATGATATCCGAGGGTTTCACTATCCCCATTTCAAAGTTAAATGAAAATCAAACATGATGCAAGCAAGATGCCAACACTAAGTATTACCAGAAGCTAGGGATGTGACAACTCGCCCCCACTCGAAGAAATCTCGTCCCGAGATTCAGGGGTTGGCAGAAAGAAAGCGGGGTACTCCAGTCGAAGACGATCTGCACGCTCCCAGGTAGCTTCTCTCTCAGAATGATGAGACCACTGAACCTTGAGAAACTTGATGTTATGACGTCGAGTGACACGCTCTGCTTGATCCAGAATGCGGACGGGGTACTCTCGATAAGTGAGGTTATCTTGGAGATCAAGCGTTTCGTGGTCCACCCCGCGGATGGGATCCGAGAAGCAACGCCTGAGTTGAGAGACGTGGAAGACATCATGAACTCGAGAAAGATGTGGTGGTAGTTCCAACTGGTAGGCAACCTCTCCTCGTTTCGCGAGAATGAGAAAAGGACCAATGTAACGAGGAGCCAACTTGCCCTTGATACCGAATCGATGGGTACCCTTCAAAGGGGTAACCCGAAGGTAAGCTTTGTCGCCAATTTCATAAGTCACTTCCTTATGACTACGGTCATACTGGCTCTTTTGACAAGATTGGGCTGTTTTCTGCCTCCTGGATCATATCCGGTCCAAAGAATTGTCTTTCACCGGTTTCTGACCAGTTCAAAGGTGTTCGACATCTTCGTCCATACAGAACCTCAAAAGGAGCTTTCTTGAGGCTGGTTTGGTAGCTGTTGTTATAAGCAAACTCGGCAAAAGGAAGACACTTCTCCCAATCCATACCGAATGAGATAACACAAGCTCTAAGCATGTCTTCAAGAATCTGGTTGACCCTTTCCACCTGACCACTTGATTGAGGGTGGAAAGCGGTACTGAAAGAAAGATGGGTGCCCATGGCAGTTTGGAAACTCTCCCAGAAGTGAGAAGTGAAAAGACTACCATGATCTGAATTGATCTCTAGTGGAACACCATGAAGTGACACTATTCGAGAAATATATAAGTCAGCGAGCTGACTAGTGGTGATACTCTCTCGAACAGGTAGGAAGTGAGCCACTTTGGAAAGACGATCAATGACTACGAAGATAGCATTATTCCCTCGATTGGTCCTGGGAAAGCCGGTGATGAAGTCCATACCAACTTTATACCATTTCCATTCAGGAATAGCTAAAGGCTGAAGAGTGCCAGCAGGCCTCTGATGTTCTGCCTTAACGTGACGACAAACGTCACAGTTAGCAATGAACTCAGTGATTTCTCTCTTCATGCTAGTCCACCAGAACCTCTGGCGTAGGTCCTGATACATCTTAGTACTACCGGGATGAATCGTGAGAGGGGATTCATGTGCCTCCTTAAGAATCAGTTGTCGCAGATGTTGATTCTTGGGAATCACCAAGCGATTCTCAAAGAAAACAACACCTCGATCATCCATGGAGAAACATCCACCAACTCCCTTCTTAATGTTTCTCTTGATGCGGATAACACCCCTATCAAACTTCTGATCAGTAATGATCTGATCCTCAAGGGTAGGTTTCGCCATCAAGGTAGAAAGGAATCCGTGAGGAGCAATGTGAAGGTTAAGCTTACATAATTCCTCATGGAGAAGTGGCTAGCCCTGTTGCAACATGAGATTGTTGCAATAGGACTTACGACTTAGCGCATCAGCCATGACATTCCCCTTGCCCGGCGTGTAGGTAATTCCTAAGTCGTAATCTGAGATCAACTCCAACCAACGTCTTTGCCTAAGGTTCAAATCTGGTTGGGTGAAGATGTACTTGAGACTCTGGTGGTCGGTGTATATCTCGCAACGTTTACCGAGAAGGTAATGTCGCCAGGTCTTAAGTGCATAGACTACGGCTGCAAGCTCTAGATCATGTGTAGGATAATTCCCCTCATGTGGATGCAACTGTCGAGATGCATAGGCAATCACATGGCGATCTTGCATAAGAATGCAACCTAGTCCCTGTCGTGAGGCATCACAATATATAACAAAGTCCTTAGTGAAGTCCGGTGACACAAGTATGGGAGCAGAAGTTAGGCGTCTTTTCAGTTCCTGAAAACTGTGCTCACACTGTGGGGACCACTCAAACTTTTTATCTTTCTTGAGAAGTTCCGTGAGAGGTTTGGCCACTTTGGAGAAGTTCTCAACGAAGCGGCGGCTAGGCCAAGGAAACTCCTAACTTGCTTAACCGTTTCAGGTGGAGTCCAATCAAGAACGGCTTGAACTCTTTCGGGATTGACAGCAATGCCCTTACCAGAGATTACGTGGCCGAGATAGGTCACTTCTGGCAACCAAAATTCGCACTTGGAGAACTTGGCGTAAAGGCGGTGTTCTCTGAGTTTTTCTAACACAAGTCTAAGATGTTCGGCATGCTCTTCCTCGTTCTTCGAGTAAATAAGGATATCATCGAGGTAAACCACGACGAACTTATCTAGGTACTCCATGAAGATCGAGTTCATCAAACGGGAGAATGTAGCTGGAGCATTGGTTAGACCGAAGGACATGACAGTGTACTCGTACTGGCCATAATGAGTGACGAAAGCCGTCTTAGGAATGTCCCCGTTTCTAATCTTGATTTGGTGGTAGCCTAACCTCAAATCCATCTTGGAAAAGACTGAGGATCCAGCGAGCTGATCATATAGGTCGTTGATCCTGGGAAGCGGATACTTGTTCTTTATCGTGACCAAGTTAACGGGACGATAATCTACAACCATCCGGTCCGTACCATCCTTCTTCTTGACGAAGAGAACGGTGCAAGCCCAGGGAGAAGAACTAGGACGGATGAAACCCTTTTGCAAGGATTCATCGAGTTGTTTCTTAAGCTCGGCTAGCTCTAAGGGTGCCATCTTGTAAGGTCTCCTAGAAATTGGGGCGGTTCCGGGGATAAGATCTATAACAAACTCTACATCTCTGTCAGGTGGAATACCTGGCAGTTCCTCCGGAAAGAAATCCGGAAAGTCACGGACTACCGGAATATCTTCAAGGTCTGGAAGAGGGCTGGCATTTAGAGAATAGAGTTGACACTTTGCAATTTTGGTGGAGACAGTGACTATCTTGCCAGAGGGGTGTGTGAGCTGAACAGACCTGGTGTAACAATCAATCTTGGCATAATGAGCTTTCATCCAGTCCATACCCAAGATGATGTTAAAATATGGAGACTTAAGAGATATCAAGGAAGCTAGGAATACAAGTCTGTCAACATGTATTTCATTGCCATAACTTATCCTAGATGTTTGCCACTTGGATCTAGGAGTTTGAATGAGTAGTGGGGAGGGCATATCACAAAATGACATGTCGTGCAAACGGGCATAACTTTCGGATATGAAGGAGTGAGATGCCCCAGTATCGAATAGAACCGAAGCTCAGTGACAGTTGACAAGGAGTGTACCTAGAACGACATCTAGATCATCATGAGCGTCTTTAGCTGAGACGTGATACACACGTCCAAGTTCAGTGGGAGCTGACTTGGCACTGATCATCTGGTGTGAAGGCTTACTACCACGGCCAACAGACTTCTCGGGCTGGGGTGGGGCAACATTGGTCTGAGTGCAAATACGGGCAATGTGGCCTGGCTCTCCACACTTGTAACAGATCTTGGAGGTAGGACAAGGACCCGCATTGACAAGTGGTCTACCAATAGTCATGGGTGTAGCATACGGTTGAACTACGTGATGTGCCATACAAGAAGGCCTTAGTGTATAACTGGGTGGAAGAGCGGAGTTCGGAACCCAAATCCGGCGCTTTTGAGAACTAGAACCGGAGGAGGAAACCATATCACGGGTGTGCTTACGAGATTCCTCGTAAGTGAGTTGAGCTGTCTCTGCATTAATGGCCTTGTTCACAAGAGCGTGGAATGTATTGCAATGATGCAACTGGAGATCACGACGCAACTTGGGGTTGAGACCCTTCCGAAATCTAGCCTGCTTCTTGGCATCTGTGGACACTTCTTCTGTAGCATAGCGAGCAACGTTCTCAAATTCTCTACTATAAGCATCAACGACCAACTTACTCTAGGTGAAACTATAAAACTCTTCTCTCTTGCGGTCAATGAGAGCCTGAGGGATGTGATGCTCACGAAAAGCCTCAATGAAATCTCTCCAGGTGGGTGTCTGGCCAGCTGGAAGCATAGTCTCATAGTTCTGCCACCAAATACTAGCAGGACCTTCCAGGTGATAAGTAGCATAGGTGACCTTGTCACTTTCAGCTACGTTCGCAGAACGGAGCTTGTGTGTAATACTACGGAGCCAGTCATCTGCATCGAGTGGCTCGATGGAATGATGAAAGGTAGGTGGGTGCAAGCGAATGAAATCATGAATGGTTACAGACCCTTTGAACTGATGTGCGGTGTTCTCCTCGATACGTGCCAACAAGCGGTTAGACTCACGCTTGTTCCTCTCAATCTCTAACATGAACTCTGCCACCGAAGGTTGGTCGGGAGGATCCTCATCCCTACCATCCCCGTGGTTCTGGCTACGAGCAACAGAACTTCGTTTAACTGATGACATCCTGAGAAACGAAACCAAGGACGGATCAGCATCAACTATAGACTATAGAATGTAGGACAAGGAAATTCGTAACTCTCAAACTCCTAGGGCAATTCCGGCAGCATAACGGCAGTAAAATGCTCAGAATGAGACATCCTGCTAAAATGGGGTAGTAACATACTCAACATCATCACTCAAGGTTCTGGGATAGTACTAAACAGACTACTCCGAAAGTACTCGAAAACTGGGATATGACTCTGATCAGCCAATCCTATGGAACTACGGAGTAGTAACACGTGATCCTGATAGATGGAAGAGAAAGCCTAGTTCCTTAACCCCGTAGGAAAGGTAGGACGACTCAGATTAGAAGGCCATGAGGTATAAGGAGTAAAAGAGCCTTACGTTCCTTCCCACAATCAATTCCCTTACATAACTAAAGAATTTCTAGACTCAACTTCGACCAGGTTGGCTTGGAAATCCTACAGGCAGTCAGGCTCTGATACCAAAGCTGTCGGGACCCTGATCCTAAGTCACACCGATCTAGCATGTAACACATCATATCACTTTGCGGCCTCACGCACGGTATTCCCATGGGTGCCACCTTACCTGGCCCGGGACCGCTTGCGCCTTTTGGCTCACGTATATGATAGTGTCGCTAGCATCCATATGACAAAGAACCCGCGCCAACATGGCTAGTCATGAATCCAAAGCGGCACTAACTCATGAGGACAGGCATACATGAATCACATCGAGCATGTCGGTCATCAACGTGTGAATCCGGGCTGTAGCACTGGGCTAACAGGACTCCGGATGTCACCGCGTGACATTTCCCCGAAGGGACAGACACAGGAACGAAGTGAAACACATGCCGGCCAGTCAAGTGTCCTGAGCAGTAGTGCTGGGCTAGCAGGACTCCGGTGAACCGGGCTGTAGCGGACTACTATGGCTCAAGGAAGCACTAGACTACATTTCCCCATAGGAGAGGCTGCCAAGGATAAACAACCAGATTGTCGGATCCCACACATAGCAATACACGTTACACGTACGCATAACATGCAAGTATGTGCTGTACAACATGGCATCACAACATAACGCAAACTCATATATATAAAGGCTCAACAGAGCCACATAGCATAAATACAAACAGGGGTCACATGACCCATCATTCAGAGCATACAAGCAACGGAAGCATTACATGTCTGGGTACAGACAACTACAAAAGAAAAGAGCTGGAAAGCCTGACTATCTACAAGACCCTCCCAAGGGTACAAGATCGTAGCTGAGGTAACAAGCTACTCGTCGAAGTCCAAGTGGTACTACTAGTGAGACAGAGGTCTCATCTGCAAAACATAAATAAAGCAAACGTGAGTACAAAGGTACTCAGCAAGACTTACATTAGATCCTAACATACATGCATTTGTATCAAGAGGGTAATGTGGGGTTTAGTTGTAGCAAGCCAGCTTTGACTCAGTGGCTATTCTGTTCTACGATTACGAGAAACTTCTTTAAGGCGAGGCAGCGCACACGAGTCCACTAGTCACCACATCAATACACTACTATGGATTCATCCTCGTCTCCTTACGAGAAGGCCATCCATAGCACTCACACTTGTCTTGAGCATCTTAGAATATCCACTTTAAGTTGTCTATGTACCACGTAGGCATCCAAGAAGTCCATAACCGAGGACACGGCTATTCGAATAGATCATGATAACCCTGCAGGGGTGTACTTCTTCACACACGCTCTCACCACTTATCACCATGTACACGTCATGTATCTCGGCAACCTTCAAGCGGAAGCCTGGCGAGGGTGTCGGCCACGACCTGACTAACCACACAAGACTCTAGTCCAGGTCTATCGCCTATTCGGGTTCCATCCGCAAGGAGATCCGGCCGGAGTGTCGCTCACGGCCCCAAACGATATGTGCAGGGTTCCCAAGCCCACCTCGCCGGATGGATCTGCACTTGGTACACCGTGCCACTTGTGCCTAGTCTGTCCCAAGCCCACCTGGCCGGGTGCCACTTGGTAGACTACTAACACTACCTATAAACACCAGAGACTATTTGCGACTCCTGGACAGAGATCAAGTTGGTTAATAAGTCGAGAGGGGCACTTAAGCATTCCAATGTGTGGTAGTAGCTAGTCATTGGACAACATACACGGAACTCGGTGCTTAAGGACGGTTCCAGTGAGACAACCCACCATGTACTCCTACATGGTCTCTCACCGCTACCTTTACCAAATCGTGTTCACACACTTAACTCTCAGTACCAGAACATATCGTACCACTCCAATTCATTCCCGATGAATCAGACCTGACACAACTCTAAGCAATAGCAGGCATGGCATGGCAAGAACACAACATGGCTCAATCAACCCCTACACATGCTAGTGGGTTTCAACTATTTACTGTGGCAATGACAGGTCATGCAGAGGAATGGGTTCAACTACCGCAGCATAAAGTAGCAGTTGAATCGTTGTTGTCCTAGTGCAATAAAAGAGAGAAGGAGCGAGAGAGTGGGATTGTATCGGAATGAACAAGGGGGGTTGCTTGCCTGGTAGTTCAACAGGGGGGCACTGCTTCACTGATAGGTACTCTCGAACACTTCCGGAGCAGGACCTATCGAGAAGGAACGGTGCCAACAATCAATACACAAGCATATGCAACAATCTGATGCATGAACATGGCATGAAGATGTGATGTTGTTTGAGCTAATGCAACTAGTATTCAACTACATGAAGTCCATTTGAACCAAAGATTCAAATGCATCTCCAAATAAGCTCTTTATATAAGCCATAAGTGTGTTTCCATATATACAGCAAGTATAGGTTGGTTTGTCATGCATGAAAATGGTATAGATGGATAGATTGAATTTTTCTGATAATTTTTCATATATAAATTATTTCAATCCGAGCTACGGTTGAATTTATATGAATTTTTGAAGTTTTGAACATTTTCTGGAATTTCCTAATTAATTTTAATACCAGAAAATGATTTATTGCGTCAGCACAGCGTCATGCTTGCGCCAGCAAGTCAACAGCGCTGACCAAGTCAAACCTGACGTGTGGGGTCCACACGTCAGTGACTCATTTAGTTAACAGGGGGTTTAATTAGTCTAATTAGGATTAGTGGGCGCCGGGCCCACTGGTCAGTGACTAACTAGGTAACTAACCTAGTTAATTAGTGTTAATATAATACTAACTAATTGTTAGGGGGGTGGCCCACGCGTTAGTGACACAAGGGGGAGGGTCAACCCTGGTTAGCGGGGTCAAAGCCACCGGCGGCTTGACGCTGGCGAGCCAGACGCGGTGGAGGGCCTCGGATTTCGCCCTCCGGCGACCATTTGGACGGCGGAGACCACTAGCGAGGAGCCAGCGCTCGTCCGCGTCATCTAGAGCAAGTGGGAGAGGCGGGGATTGCCGGAGCTCGCCGGAGCGGAGCTCGGGGCGGCGGCCGGAGCACGGGCTTCAAGCGGGAGCGGGCTGTGGGGCACGGGGAGGCCACCCGAGGGGCTCTGCGGCACCCTCGTGGCACCAGGAGCACGGTGACGTGCTCGGTTGCGGCTGGCTCGGCCCCTGGCCACGGTGGCGCCATGAACGGCGGAGCCGAGCTCTCGGCTAAGGTGGCCGGCAGGGCTAGGGGGGCACTTGAGCTACGGGGCTAGGGGGAGGAGGAAGGGGAGCTCACAGCGAACTCGAAGGCGTCGTCGATGAGCTCGGGAAGGCGTGGGTTGCCGCGAATTTGACAGCAGCGATCCACGGCGGCCGAGGCGAAGACGATGACAATGGCGGCGCTCCAGGGCTTCCCGCGTCACGTGGCTCGACAGAGAGGTGGACGGCGACGTGGCGGAGCTTCTGAGCTGGTCGGAGAAGCGAGGGGGAGGCGGTGGCTACGGAAACGGCAACGGCGGCGACGGCAGTGCTCGGGCGTGGTGAAGAGAGCGAGACAGAGGAGGGGAGAGAGGGAAGCGAGTGAGGGAGAGGAGAGAAGGACCTCCAGGGTGCCGTGTGCTCGTAGCGGCGTCGGGGTGGCACCAGGCAGACAGGAGGTGGCGGTGCGCGTGGCTGCGTGCGCCGGGCGTGTGCCCCTGTCCTCTTGGCGCGAGGAAGGGGACGATTGGCGTCGCCAGTCAGCTGGGCCGGCTAGAGGAGCTGGGCTGCCAGCTGGGCTGCCAGGCAAGTAAGGCCAGGTAGTTTTCCTCCATTTTTATTTTCTTTTCTATTTTTCTGACATTTGTTTTGATTTAATAAAAATACTAACTCAATTAATTTACTTATGCCAATTTTTGCAGGAGCTAGTGGTATTATTCCAGAGCTCCTCAACAACTAACATAATTTTTGGACATATATATTATATATAACAAATATATATCCAAAGCAAATAATTATTCATTAAATCCAAATGCCCAAAATAAATATCTATGAGCTCCTAATAATATTGGTTTGATTTTTATCTCTGTCCAATATTTCCAGAGAGCAACATGAAGATTTTCTTGGACCTTTTTGGAGCAATTTTTATCTGAAATCATTTCCAGAAATGATATCTGAGGGTTTCACTATCCCCATTTCAAAGTTAAATGAAAATCAAACATGATGCAAGCAAGATGCCAACACTAAGTATTACCAGAAGCTAGGGATGTGACACATAACCCAAAATAATTCCAACGAAGAGGTTGATGAATTTAAAATACCTCATCTTGATAACTTGTGAAACACGAAGCATGAAGGGAAATTATCAAGAATGACATAACACCACCTCAAAAGATATGCGTGAAAGAATTGCACTCTGGATTGCAAGATGAAGAAAACTTGAGCTCCTTAAAAGAATCTCGATGAAAACTTCGAGAAGGAAATAAATCCTTGATGAACCATCATGTAGAACCTCCATGAAGAACTCCGTTAAACAAAAGAATGATCAAACGGAAAGAAAGGGTAGTTGAAAACACAAGGTGAAGCCTTGTAATGATTTAGATGGAGCTTCGCGATGAGATAATGCGGAAAAGCTTGGAACTCTAGAAAAGAAAGATGAACAAATGAAATCAAGAATTTGATGAGCCTCCGGAGTAAGGAATTAATCACTTGGATGAAACAAGAATAAGAATTACATTATGCTTATCCTTCATCAATTAAATTGATGCCAAGCAACGGATTTGGCACACTACTTATTCTCGTAGCAAGGATTAAGAGAGATATAGCGCCAACTTGGGAAAGTCTTCTTTGAACCACCGGTAGGATTGACAACGAATAAATTGATAAGGAAGAGAAACCTGGAAGAACCACCGTAAGAAATGAAAATGAACGAAGATACTTGAGAGAATTTAGATACAACTGAAACGAAGAGATCACGCGCTGATTAAAGAATATTGAATGATGCACCGGTGAGATTTGGGGAACGAGAGCTGAAAGCTGAGAATGAACAAGTCTTCTGAAATGATGGGCTCCGGATAATCAAACTGAAAATACCCTTGAATATATACTGATGGGTGAAAAAAAGATTCTCACAATCGAAAATAATTATGAGAGGATGGCAACAAGCTAGCACCATGAATCTTGAAGAGAATGGATCAAGATTAAAGAGAAACTCTTCTTCGGTCGTCAAAAGATGAGAATGACAACGAGAAACACCACCAAGAATTATTGAGGCACCGGAATAAAGAAGAATATAAAAGTTGAATCAACAATGAAATGAATTTGAAAGATCTTGGAGAAAGACATTTAACTGATGATAAATCATACTTACATCAAACTTTGAAAGGAAATTTTGAGGATAGCTCCGGGAAAATAGGAAGAGTCAGGTAAGATCCTGGGAAAAGACCTGTGGGTTAGGGCCCACTCAAAGAAACACCGTTGAACGATTTGAAGGAGAGATTGCACCGGTTGAATTAAATGGCTTGAATGGGATAACAACCTCGAAATAGGTTGAACAGATCTTGAATGACAAGACGAGCCTTTTGAGAAAGCTTTGAGCACGCCGGAACTAATGAATAGTGAGAAGTAAATTGTTATGAGGTACACCAGTATGAGAAGGCATTGAAATGAGGAAAGGGGTAAGATCAACAAAGCTTGACTTGAAACCACCGGAGAAGATAAAAGAAAGAAGAATGATGAACTAGAAGCTCCGTTAGTATCTTCATGAGAATCACCGGATAAGAACATTGAAGGAAAATAATGGAGAGGCTTCACATCAATAAGATGGATACTCGATTAAGAAATCTGAGTCCTTAAAGAAAAACAAGGGAGGGAGGGCGGGAAAAAACAAAGGCAACTTGGAGATGGATGAAACAAACAACATTGAGAAGAACTGATAATTGATCTTGTGAATGTTGAAGTGATCGGATCCACTTGAAGAGAGACAACCCGGTAGAACAAGATTGGCATAACAATCTCGATTATCGAGAAGGATTAGTATTCACATCGGAGTATGAGAACACCATTTGGGGAAGGTATGGAATCAACACTTGACATTGAAGCAACTCGAATACCACAACTCCAAACAAAAACAAAGGATTGGCTTGCAAAATAAGCCGGAACAAACATATGATAGAGATTTCATCCGAAGTTTTTGTGTTGGGGCCTACACGGGCTCGATCGTACAACACCATCATGTACAAGGCAGTGCACATGACATACGAAGCGTCCCCGAGTCGGCATAGCCAAGGACTCTTTAAGACAAACGAGACCACTGTAAAACCAACCGTGGATAGGCGGACCACTAGACGTCGAACCCAAATTTCATATCATACATCTGTCGGAAAGATATCCTAAGAGCTACTTGAATTCCCACTTATAAACTCCCGAAATTTTTCCGGTTATGCAATCAGGTGTTGGGGATACAGGGGAAGCATAATATCTCACCCAAAACTAGCAAATCCTACATCCAGCTGTATCCACCCTTGAACACATAACCAAGAAACCTTCGGAAATCGTCTACCTCAACCTTCGAAAAGCATCCGTTATACAAGTTATGGCAATACTCCCGAACTCCCGCCCCAGTACTGGGTGGCGTCGAGGTTATCTCGCCAACAACTGCATAAAAGAGATTTTCGATGTCGGCGAAACTAAACTCAGGTATTCTAGAACTGCAACGATAAAATTGTGACGACAACACCTCGGAGCTCAACTCCCCGGGACACTGCCACAACCCCTAAATGTCAGGAGGCACCAAGAACAATGTTCTCATCACAAAACCATCGGAACGATTCCAAGATACCCGCGTGATCCTAAAAAAATTAGTGAAATTTGAGAAGAGAAGAGTCAAAACTCTACATCAGGATGCCTTACCAGAGCGATGAAGGGACTGGGGAGTAAAAAGAATTCCTAAACTCTCCAATATATAATTCCTAAATTACTCAAAACATTTTTCTAGACTCAACAACGGCTGCTAATACGATCAAGCAATGGGGCTCCTAAGGTCAGGGAAGGCTCTGATTACCAACTTGTAACGCCCTCGATGCGGCTATATCTCCTACGTGTCGAAGCACGACTTAGAGGCATAACCGCATTGAAAGCAATGTCGCAAGTGAGGTAATCTTCACACAACCCATGTAATACATAAGGGAAAGAGGTACATAGTTGACTTACAATCGCCACTTCACACAATTACATGAATAAAGCATTACATCAACCAAATACAATCAAGGTCTGACTACGGAACTAAAATAAAAGAAGAACCCCATATGCGACAAGGTCCCCGATCGACCCCAACTGGGCTCCACTACTGATCAACTAGAACGGAACAACACAAAGGACAAGATCTTCACCGAGCTCCTCCTTGAGCTTGGTTGCGTCACCTGCTTGGTAACATCAGCACCTGCAAACTGGTTTTGAAAGTATCTGTGAGCCACGGGGACTCAGCAATCTCACACCCTCGCGATCAAGACTATTTAAGCTTATGGGTAAGGTAAAAGGTATGAGGTGGAGCTGCAGCAAGCGACTAGCATATATGGTGGCTAACATACGCAAATGAGAGCGAGAAGAGAAGGCAAAGCACGGTCGAGAAACTATGATCAAGAAGTGATCCTAGAACAACCTACGTCAAGCATAACTCCAACATCGTGTTCGCTTCCCAGACCCCGCCGAGAAGAGACCATCATGGTAACACACGCGGTTGGTGCATTTTAATTAAGGTCAACTTCAGGTTTTCTACAACCGGACATTAACAAATTCCCATCTGCCCATAACCGCGGGCACGGCTTTCAAAAGTTCAAATCCCTGCAGGGGTGTCCCAACTTAGACCATCACAATCTCTCGCAGTCAATGAAGGATATTCCTTCTAGCAGGAAGACACGATCAGGCTCGGAATCCCGGTCACAAGACATTTTGAAAATGGTAAAACAAGACCAGCAAGACCGCCCGATGCGCCGACATCCTGATAGGAGCTGCACATATCTCGTTCTCAGGGCAACACCGGATGAGCGCTCCGTACATCTAAAACTAGCCCTCAAGTTTCCCCGAGGTGGCACTGCAAAGGACTCCAGTTCGGACCAACACTTAGACAAGCACTGGCCCGGGGGGGTTAAAGTAAAGATGACCCTCGGGATGCGCGACTCCCAAGGGAAAAAGGCTAGGTGGCGAATGGTGAAACCAAGGTTGGGCCTTGCTGGAGGAGTTTTATTCAAGGAGAACTACCAAGGGGTTCCCATTATTACCCAACCGCGTAAGGAACGCAAAATCCGGGAACATAACACCGATATGACGGAAACTAGGGCGGCAAGAGTGGAACAAAACACCAGGCATAAGGCCGAGCCTTCCACCTTTACCAAGTATATAGATGCATTAATTAAATAAGATATATTTTGATATCCCAACAAGTAAACATATTCCCACAAGGAACAACATCTCCATGTTCCAACAAGGAACAAACTTCAATCTTCACCTGCAACTAACAACGATATAAGAGGGGCTGAGCAAAGCGGTAACATAGCCAAACAACGGTTTTCTAGGACAAGGTGGGTTAGAGGCTTGGCTTAACAATATGGGAGGCATGATAAGCAAGTGGTAGGTATCACAACATAGGCATAGCAAAAGAGCGAGAAACTAGCAAGCAAAGATAGAAGTGATTTCGAGGGTATGGTCATCTTGCCTGAGATCCCGAAAGGAAGAAGAACGAGTCCATGAAGAAGACAAACGGACGTAGTCGACCGGATCCTCACACACACGACATTATCGGAACCAACCCGAAGAAGCAACACCGGAAAGAAGCAAACAACATAGTAAACAACCAACACATCAACATGGCATGATGCACAATCAAGTATGATGCATGTCCGGTTTAATGAAGTATGGCATGGCAAAATGCACAAACAATCCTACAAATTAAGTGGAGCTCAATATGCAACGGAGTTGCATATTGAAGAAAACACCACATGACTTATTTAGATCGATCTTGTTTATGTACCCCACAATATTAAATGTTGTTAACCATGGAAAGAGGTGAAGCAAAGTAAACTACACAATCTAAGCAATTTAAATGGGGCCGGAACCATCAAACAACAATTCCGGTAAATCCCCATATGAATTTAGCAATTTGGTGCAACAACAATTTTAAACATTTAAATGTTATTATCATGATGCGAATGACATGAGCAAGTTTTATGCAATATTTATGAATAAGTTGATAAGAGTACTATGAAGCATTTGTCACCGTGGTGGAAAGGAAAGGGGTGCCACGGCGACGAATACGAAAATGATGCCACGACAACATATTGGTTATCAGGTAGCCTACAGGGATACCGGTGCAAAAGGAAGTGACAGTAGCATGCAAAAGATGGTAGGGTGATCCCGGTAACCGGGTTCCGACGGGTTGATGGTGGTGCCAAGCGAGGGAAACAACTAACGTTCACGGGCAGATACAACATCCAAACATGCATCTCATACAACTCATGCATACTGTCCACGAGTGGTCGTCTCGAGGTTATACCTTCGAAGCGTGACTTTTCGGAACGGATCAAGTTCGATGCGGTGTAAGGGAAGTAGACGTTCTCGGGACGTCGAGGGAAGTAGTGGTTCACGCGACGGTAGTCGAAGTAGTCGTCCTATCGTTCATCGGCGATCATCGGAGTGGTAGTGGAAGTAGAGGCTCATGACGTCTTGTCGAAATTCACGGCGGCGGTAGTCGTACACATTCCGTAGAGGATCGGGGTCGCGGCGAGGAAGTTGACATCCACGGGCTCAACGGTAGTGGAACTTGACGAAAAGCACATCGACGGTAGCGGTACATACGTTCTCGGGGTACTTGTCGGTCTTCAGCGACGGTAGTTGTACACGGTTCGATGTACTTGCCGTGTCGTCATGTATACGTAGTGCTTCCGAAGAGGAACTTGGCACGTCCCAAAATGATCAAGGCAAAAGCCCTCGTTCAATGAAGCTCGAACTTGACGAAATCCACAAATAGGTCTTGGCGTATCCTGGTCTTGAAGAGGTCTCCGGAAAAAGAACTTGGCGAAAACCCCCAAAGGCGTTGCTCATTCATTTGAAAGGGGAAAAACAGCGGCATCAGTGAGCATGGAAAGGATTGAGTGCCAATGACACCATGGGCATGTAGCAAAGCAAAGGAGCTTTGGGGCTCCTGTCATAGCAGAGGCAAGAGCGAGGCACGAGGAGCAAGGCGAGCAGCAACAGAACTTGGCCGGTGCGGAGCAGAGCAGCAGCGAGGAGGAGAAAAGGAGCAGGGGCATGCCAGATGTGGAGTGGCGCCTGGTCACCGGCGAGGTGGCCGTCCGGCCGATGAGATGAGCGCAGGGGATTGGGTGCTGGTCGTGTTCATCGGCGAGAAGCAGGGCGTGGGAGGAGGAAGGCCATGGCGCGACTGCCGTTGATCCACGGCGAGGTAGAGGAGCCGGGGGAGGCGAAGGTCGAAGCTGGTGGCTCTGCAACATTGCGGCATGGCGTCCAAACATCGCAGCAAACGAACGGGGAAACCCAAGGGACTCGGGCTCCCGGCGAGCAGGACGAACGGGGAGGAGGAGATCTCGCCGCGGTTCTAGCGGAGCTGCTCGAGGAGTGGACGATGAGGAATCGGGGAAGCGCGTAGGGGAGAGGGGCAGCGCCAGGCAAGGGAGACGAGCGTGGGGTCGGGAAGACTGGTGGCGGCGCTCGAGGAAGATAGGATCGGGAGGAGAGGGAGATTGGCTGGGCCTCAGGCCATCTAGGGTTAGCGCTGGTTGGGCTGCGAGAAGCCTTGGGCCACAGGAGGCCCAAGTGGCCAGGCTGGGATCTCTCTCTCCCTCTTCTAAATTACTTCTTTAATTCCTGATTTAACAAATAAACCGAGAAAAAAGAAATGTAGAGAGAGATAGGAGAAGAATTTGTGCATGGCAACAATTTTTCTTAGACTCGTAAAAAGGAGCTTGATCCAAGAAAATACATTTGGCACCGTTTGGAAGGATTGCATTCAAACACATTTGAATGTGATTCAAATAAGTTTGAATTAGGAAAACATTTTTGGAGAGTCCAAAAATGTTCAGAATTTTTGTGGAGAACGGGAAAGCGGTGAAAGAAATTATTGGCAAAGTTTGGGGACCAAACTTGAAGTATAAAATACATGGAATTATTTTGCAAGTGTGTTCATGTGTGATTCCGAAAATGGATTATTTAATATAGCTCCCTAATAACGGGAGGATATGTTATAAAGAGAATCGCCATGTGAATTCCCTCGGGTTAAATGGACCGAAGATCCATACAATTTATTTAGTTGATTTAAGAAAAGAAATGACATGATGGAAAGATGAATGCAACAAACCAACAACTCACATGACGAAAACCCGGAAACTCTGGAAGGCATCTGAAGCTCCGGTCTTGGGGCGTTACAAACAGGTAATTCATAGTTATTAGGAGAGCCTTCATCATTACTTTCATCAGTATTATCAGTTTCAATAATTTCATTCTCTCTAGCCCTAGCAAGTTGTTCATCAAGAAATTCACCAAGTGGCACAGTAGTATCAACTATCAAGCATAGAAGTAGTTTCACCATAAGTATCATGCATAGAAAAAGTGGCATCATCAATAAT
Organism: Triticum monococcum; assembly: GCA_034509565.1. NCBI lineage: Eukaryota > Viridiplantae > Streptophyta > Magnoliopsida > Poales > Poaceae > Triticum > Triticum monococcum. The sequence goes on along the minus strand of CM067845.1, from coordinate 84,213,661 downwards.
ATGCGACATGTCAGAATTAATAGCAGAAGCATGTTTAGGTGTGGCAAGCTTACTCAAAACAGAAGGTGAATCAAGTGCAGAGCTAGATGGCAATTCCTTACCTCCCCTCGTGGTTGAGGGATAAATCTTGGTTTTTGGATCTCTCATGTTCTTCCTAATGATAAGCAGATATAAATCCCAAGTGACTCAAAGAATAGGGCTATGCTCCCCGGCAACGGCGCCAGAAAATAGTCTTGATAACCCACAAGTATAGGGGATTGCAACAGTTTTCGAGGGCAGAGTATTCAACCCAAATTTATTGATTCGACACAAGGGGAGCCAAAGAATATTCTCAAGTATTAGCAGCTGAGTTGTCAATTCAACCACACCTGGAAACTTAATATCTGCAACAAGGTATTTAGTAGCAAAATAATATGATAATAATTGTAATGGTAGCAAAAGTAATGTTTTTGGTATTTTGTAGTGATTGTAACAATAGCAACGGAAAAGTAAATAAGCGAAGAACAATATATGGAAAGCTCGTAGGCAATGGATCGGTGATAGAGAATTATGCCGGATATGGTTCATCATGTAATATTCATAACCTAGGGTGACACAGAATTAGCTCCAATTCATCAATGTAATGTAGGCATGTATTCCGAATATAGTCATACGTGCTTATGGAAAAGAACTTGCATGACATCTTTTGTCCTACCCTCCCGTGGCAGCGGGGTCCTAGCGGAAACTAAGGGATATTAAGGCCTCCTTTTATTAGAGTACCGGACCAAAGCATTAACACATAGTGAATACATGAACTCCTCAAACTACGGCCATCATCGGGAGTGGTCCCGATTATTGTCACTTCGGGGTTGCCGGATCATAACACATAGTAGGTTACTATAGACTTGCAAGATAGGATCAAGAACTCACATATATTCATGAAAACATAACAGATTCAAATCTGAAATCATGGCACTCGGGCCCTAGTGACAAGCATTAAGCATAACAAAGTCATAGAAACATCAATCTCAGAACATAGTGGATACTAGGGGATCAAACCCTAACAAAACTAACACGATTACATGATAAATCTCATCCAACCCATCACCGTCCAGCAAGCCTACGATGGAATTACTCACGCATGGCGGTGAGCATCATGAAATTGGTGATGGAGGATGGTTGATGATGACGATGGCGACGAATTCCCCTCTCCGGAGCCCCGAACGGACTCCAGATCAGCCCTCCCGAGAGAGTTTAGGGCTTGGCGGCGGCTCCGTATCATAAAACGCGATGAATCCTTCTATCTGATTTTTTCTCTCCGAACATGAATATATAGAGTTGGAGTTGAGGTCGGAGGAGCTCCAGGGGGGCCACGAGGTAGGGTGCGCGCCCAGGGGGCAGGCGCGCCCCCACCCTTGTGGCTAGGGTGTGGGCCCCCTGGTCTTGATCTTTTGCCAGTATTTTTTATTATTTCAAAAATAATCTCCGTGAAGTTTCAGGTCATTCCGAGAACTTTTGGTTCTGCACATAAATAACACCATGGCAATTCTGCTGAAAACAACGTCAGTCCGGGTTAGTTCCATTCAAATCATGCAAGTTAGAGTCCAAAACAAGGGCAAAAGTGTTTGGAAAAGTAGATACGACGGAGACGTATCACTGGTCCATAAAAAATCCACAAAAAGTTTCATGGTGTTTGGACTCCGTTTGATATTGATTTCATGCGATGTAAAAAACGAGCAAAAAAAACAGCAACTTGCACTGGGCACTGGTTCAATAGGTTAGTCCGAAAAATGATATAAAGTTGCTATAAAATGATTGTAAAACATCCAAGAATGATAATATATTAGCATGAATGCTTCATAAATTATAGATACGTTGGAGACGTATCAGCATCCCCGAGCTTAATTCCTACTCGTTCTCAAGTAGGTAAATGATAAAAGAAATAATTTATGAAGTGTGAATTCTAGCAAGGTGCACAAGTTTGATCAATGACAATTTCAATCACTTTTTCTAGCATCATAACATCAATTCTTTCTTATAAACTTCTCATGTTATAGTAGCAACCAATTCACATATTAAGGTTCAAACAATGAGCTCTCTTGAAACTCAACAACCTATGTTCTCAGTCACCAAGCAATTGTAATTCAACTTATTCAACAGAGTTTAAGTAAGATCTCCACATACCCAACCATCATATAGTCTTCTATGATTGCTAGCACTCACCGCATACCCATGAGCAAAACATTTCAACCGGACACATAGAAAGATAGGGGCTTATTGTTTTGCCTCCCAACGTATTCACCTCAAGGGTGATATCAACAATAATAACTCATGCTACCCATATTCAACTAGACATATGTGCCTAGATCTTTCCTCACCACATGATGCTTGCCAAAAGAGAAAAATAAAAAGGATTAGAGAGAAAAACTTTGACTCTTTGCAGAAAAGTAAATACTAAAAAGTAAAAGATAGGCCCTTCGCAAAGGGAAGCAGAGGTTGCCATGCGCTTATTTGTTTGTATGCTCAACCCTTTGGCACAAAAGAACATCATTTTGTATTGCCCCTTATGATAGCAACCTTTATTATGCAGTCTGTCGCTTTTATTCTTTGCCATCACAAGTTCGTACAATGCTCAATTTTCTCTTACACTAAATGATTTCACACTTTTAGAAGCAATTTTTATTGCCTTATTGCACCGATGACAACTTACTTGAAGGATCTTGCTCAATCCTTACGTAGGTATGGTGGACTCTTGAAAATAAGATTTGGGTTTAAGGGTTTTTGGATGCACAAGTAGTATCTCTACTTGGTGCGGAATTTTTGGATAGCAAAGATGGGGGGCAAGCACCACATGTTGAAGGATCTATGATAATATAACTTCTATGTGAATATGAACAGACATAAACCATTACGTTGTATTCCTTGTCCAATGTCAACAATTTTGGCATATAATATTTTGATGGGGGCTCACAATCACAAAAGATTTCCATGATAGTGTATTTGTATGTGAAAGTTCTCTTCCTTATACTAATTATTCGTGAATTGATTGTACGACCAATATTGTGATTGTCAAGCCTCAAAATATTTCACTTTCTAAACCCAATGTGAAGCTACCACTATGCATGATATGATTTCAACTTTATGATATTCAATTTATTCAACAATTTACTCATAGGATATAAGTGAAGCACAAGAGCAAATGAAAAGCTACTCCAAAAAAGATATAAGTGAAGATCAAGCGAGTAGTTAAGTAAAGAGGTAGGTATTTGAGGACTATCTCTTATTCAAAAACTTTCAGATCTAAGCATTTTATTGAAACAGCAAGCAAAACAAAATAAAATGACATTCCAAGAATAGCACACATCATGTGAAGAAGCAACAACTTAGGCTCAACCGATACTAACCGATAATTGTTGAAGAAGAAAGGTGGGATGCCTACCGGGGCATCCCCAAGTTTAGATGCTTGAGACTTCTTGAAATATTATCTTGGGATGCCTTGGGCATACCCAAGCTCGAGCTTTTTTGTCTCCTTAATTCCTTTTATATCACGTTACCCTAAATCTCAAAAGCTTCATCCACACAAAACTCAACAAGAACTCGTGAGATAAGTTAGTATAAACCAATGCAAAAACCTTATCATTCTCTACTGTAGCAAATCACTAAAATTATTATTCAACATTGCATACTAAATGCCTCTGCAAATTTAATACTCATATCCTCAAATAGGATCATTAAACAAGCAAACATATGCAAACAATGGAAATATAACAGCAATCTGCGAAAACAGTAAAGTCTATAAAGAATGCAAGAGTATCAATACTTATTCAACTACAAACATTATGAAAATTTACCACACTGTAGAAAATTTATCAGATCTTATTTTGTAAAAAGTTTCAACATTTTATCGCATTCTGACTTTTCTAGGGAATTTTTGCAACAGCGGTAACTTTCTGTTTTCAAACGGCAACATGTATACTTGCAAAAAAAAGCATGGAAAAGGCTATCATTGCCACTTTTATTGAAATAAAAGATGCAAAACATTATTGTAAATAACAGCAAGAAAATCCTAACAAAATAAATTGACGCTCCAAGAAAAACACATATCATGTGACGAATGAAAACATAGCTCCAAATGAGGTTACCAATAATGTTGAAGACGAAAGAGGGGATGCCTTCCGGGGCATCCACAAGCTTAGTTGCTTGGATCTTCCTTTAATATTACCTTGGGGTTGCCTTGGGCATCTCCAATCTTAGGGTCTTGTCACTCCTTATTCTCCTCATATCGACATCTCACCCAAAACTTGAAAACTTCAATCACACAAAACTTAACGGACTTTGTGAGATAGGTTAGTATGATAAAGAGCAAACCATTTCACTTTGGTACTATCAAAGACAAGATTCATAATTGTTTCCACACAATACCTACTGTATCATATCATTTCCACAATTTATATGGAACACCCAGGATGTAACTTGCCATATTTGTAACTCTGACTCTGCCATTTCCGGCTTTAAGTTATGAGATTCCCTTCGTGGTTGGGTTTTTTCTTTGTTTTGTGTTCATGTCATGCATTTCATATCATGTCATCATGTGCATCTCATTTGCATACGTGTTCGTCTCATGCATCCAAGCATTTTCCCCGTTGTCCGTTTTGGAATCCGACACTCCTACGTGCACCGGCGTCCCCCTCTTCTCTCTTCTCATGAGCGGGTGTTAAACGTTCTTGGAATGGTCCGAGATTTTACAAGTGGCCTTGGTACACCACCGGTAGACTGCCTGTCAAATTTTGTCCCATTTGAAGTTCGTTTGATACTCCAACGGTTAACCGGTAACCACGAAGGCCTCTTTTGTGTTGTAGACCAAAACCCCTTCAAAACGGCTCAATAACCCATCTAAACCACTCCCATGTCCTCCATTGTCGAATCACGATCGTGTGGGCGAAAACTACATTCCATTTGGACACTCCTACCTCCTCCTACCTATAAATAGGTGCCCTCCCCGAGTTTTTCGCGCAGACAAACCCTAGCCCGGCTCCCTCTCCGCCGCTGGACACGTCCGGATCGGACCAGACGCGTCCGCGCCGCCGCCCGCAGCCAACCGGCGCCCGCCATGTGGCGCGCCACCGCCTCCCACCGCGCCGGCCCGCGGGGCCCGACCATTGCCCCCCACGGCCCGTCTCGCCGCCGCCCGCGCTGGCCACCGCCTGCCGCCTCACCGCCCGCAGCTCACCTCCTCCCCGCACGCCCCGCCGCCTCCTATGCTCCCCGTCACCGGCAAGCGACTCTGGCGAGCTCCTCCCCGACCGGATCTGGCGAACCCGCTCCATCTCCGGCGAGTTCTCCGGCAAGTTTCTCCGGCGCGCCTCGGTTCCCGTACGAAGAACCCTAGATCTGAGTGGTATATTTTTCCCTAAGTCCTCCCCCTCATATTTTCATGCTTTGTTCAACGCATCATATATCCGTGAACGTAGCTCCGTTTCATGCATATACGATATCAAAATGTTCATTGGGAGATCCTCTTCATTTCATTCCATAGTGGCATGCTTTTTTAGTTCATCCGGGTGCCCAAATCATTGATGCAAGAGTGCTATAAAATGGTTATCCTGTTACTTAGCAGATTATCATGTTTTGTCATTTTTGTCACATTTGATGTGTGCTTCATATGGGCATGAGCTCTACATGTGTTTTGATCTATGCCATGCCATATTTACAGGGGTGCTTGCCATGTATTTTTGTGATCAATGTGGTGACTAGCACAAGCATGCAAAGTAGCCTTCGTGATATTGCCGATTTCAGGGACTTAGGATTTTGCTAAGTCATTTTCCTCCTATTATTTTTATGCCATGTAAACATGATTCTACAGTGAGATCCATGCTTGTTTTGAGTATCTTCAGTAAGGGTGTTTTGGACATATGGTTATGCTCCATCCATCCATGCCCCTGTTTGAAATTATGGAGTGCCCTAGCATGTCTTAATCTTGCTCTACTTTTGCTATAAAATGTTCCTGGCAGATTGTTTACATGTTAATCAATTTTTCCATGGTTGTTGCTATTGATCCATGCATGCTATGAACTTTCTCTTGCCATGGTTAGCTTCATGAACATGTCATCTTGCTGTAGGTATGCTTGGTTTGTCATGTAAGGCTTTGTGATGAGTGGTTTGAGCTCGCAAAGTTGCCTTCATAATTATGTTTATGCCATGCTCTGTTCTCTGCTAAGTCTGAAACTGTTAATAAAACTTGCTATGTTTACATGGGTGCCATCATATCTTCTGTACCTTTTTGGCTCATGATCAGTAAGGGACTTTCGTTCTATGCATTTAGTAGAATCACTCCATGCCTTTGTTTGCTATGATATGTTCCTGTAGCATGTTGTTTGCTTGCTCTAAACATGGCTTCCTGATGTTATTCCCGGCATGTTAGTATTTTCACTAAGTCTGTGAAGCTGATATCTTTTGCATTTTTTCCATGCTTGTTTGAACCTGCTCTTGTGTTATTTAGCCATAGCTCAGTGTTCATGTTTTGTCAAGCATCTTGAGTACATCACTGCCATATTCTTTGTTGCTATGTTGGAGTGCAGTAGCCTAGTCTATTGTTGCATTCTACTCCCTTCGTTCCTAAATATTTGTATTTCTAGGCATTTCAACAAGTGACTACATACGGAGCAAAATGAGTGAATCTACACTTTCAAATATGTCTACATACATCCGTATGTAGTAGTCATTTGAAATGTCTAGAAATACAAATATTTAGGAACAGAGGGAGTAGATGGCATCGTGCTGTTAATCGCAGAATTGTGCCTTTCTTGTTTTGCTTGCCATTTGCAAACCGTGCATCCGTTTCCGGCGATCCTTATATCGATTTCGACCGAAATCATCTCATCTTTCCAGAGACACACTTGGTTTGCCAAGTTGATGCTTTGACCATTCTTTTCCTTTCAGAGCACGCATATGCATTGCATATCACATCTCGCATATCATGCCATGTTTTGCATCATGTTGCTTGTGCATTGCAACGTGATTGATTGTTGGTCCTTTTGCTTGTGTTCTTGCTTTGGGTAGAGCCGGGAGACGAGTACGTGATTGAGGAACCTGTTGAGTACGCTAACGAGGATCAAGCTTTCGACAACTCTGAGAACTTTGCAGGCAAGATGACCATACCCTCGAAATCACTTCTATCTTTGCTTCCTAGTTGTTCGCTCTATTGCTATGCCGCGCTACCTACCACTTGCTATATCATGCCTCCCATATGGCCATGTCAAGCCTCTAACCCACCTTTCCTAGCAAACCGCTGTTTGGCTATGTTACCGCTTTTGCTCAGCCCCTCTTATAGCGTTGCTAGTTGCAGGTGAAGTTGGAGTTTGTTCCGTGTTGGAACATGGATATTGTTGGGATATCATTATTATATCTTGTTTACTTTAATGCATCTATATACTTAGTAAAGGGTGGAAGGCTCGGCCTTATGCCTGGTGTTTTGTTCCACTCTTGCCGCCCTAGTTTCCGTCATACCGGTGTTATGTTCCTTGATTTTGCGTTCCTTACGCGGTTGGGTGATAATGGGAACCCCTTGACAGTTCGCCTTGAATAAAACTCCTCCAGCAAGGCCCAACCTTGGTTTCCCATTTGCCACCTAAGCCTTTTCCCTTGGGTTCCGCGGACTCAAGGGTCATCTTTATTTTAAACCCCCGGGCCAGTGCTTCTCTGAGTGTTGGTACAAACTAGAGCACCGTGTGGGACCGTCCCTTGGCAACTTGGGTTATGTTGGTACATGTACGCTTAGCTTATCCGGTGTGCCCTGAGAACGAGATATGTGCAGCTCCTATCGGGATTTGTCGGCACAATCGGGTGGTCTTGCTGGTCTTGTTTTACCATTGTCGAAATGTCTTGTAACTGGAATTCCGAGTCTGATCGGATCTTCCTGGGAGAAGCAATATCCTTCGTTGACCATGAGAGCTTGTGATGGGCTAAGTTGGGACACCCTTGCAGGGCTTTGTAATGTTGAAAGTCATGCCCACGGTTATGGGCAAATGGGAATTTGTCAAATCCGGTTGTAGAGAACTTGACACTTAACTTAATTAAAATGAATCAACCGCGTGTGTAGCCGTGATGGTCTCTTTTCGGCGGAGTCCGGGAAGAGAACACGGTCTCGTGTTATGCTTGAACGTAAGTAGCTTCAGGATCATTTCTTGATCACTATTAGCTTCTCGACCGTGCTTTGCTTCTCTTCTCGCTCTCTTTTGCGTAAGTTAGCCACCATATATGCTAGTGCTTGCTGCAGCTCCACCTCACTTCCCTTTCCTACCCTTAAGCTTAAATAGTCTTGATCTCGCGGGTGTGAGATTGTTGAGTCCCCGTGACTCACAGATAGTTCCAAACAGATGCAGGTGTTGATGATGCCAGTGCAAGGGACGCTACCGAACTCAAGTGGGAGTTCGACGAGGATTCAGGCCGTTACTATGTTTCTTTTCCAGATGATTAGTAGAGGAGCCCAGTTGGGACGATCGGGGATCTAGCATTTGGGGTTGTCTTTCTTTATTTTGGTTTTGTAGTCGGACCTTTTTTTGTACCTTGGATGATGTATGGATTATCTATGTGTTGTGTGAAGTGGCGATTGTAAGCCGACTCTTTATCCCTTTCTTATTCAATACATGAGATGTGTAAAGATTACCCCTCTTGCGACAGACCTACCATGCGGCTATGCCTCTAAGTCGTGCCCCGACACGTGGGAGATATAGCCGCATTGTGGGTGTTACATTATATTGAGCAATATAAGCCATATAAACTAGAAAACAAGCAAACTATGCATTGAAAACTGAATCTGTCAAAAACAAAACAATCTGTAGTAATCTGTACTCCAACCATACTTCTGCTACTCCAAAAATTCTAAAAAATTAGTAAAGCCTGAGAAATTTGTCTATTAATCTTCTGCAAAAAGAATCAGCATTTTATCATGCTTCTGTTAGACATGAGAATTGTTTTCCTGAGCGCAAAAGTTTCTGTTTTCCAGCAAGATCAAATCAACTATCACCATAGACCATCCCAAAGGTCTTACTTGGCACTTTATTGAAACGAAAGCCATAAAACATGATTACTACAGTAGTAGAAGCATGTGAACACACAAAAGCGGTAGTAAAATTGTTGGGTTCTCTCCCAACAAGCGCCTTTTAATGCCTTTTTAGCTAGGCATGATGATTTCAATGATGCTCACATAAAAGATAAGAATTGAAACATAAAGAGAACATCATGAATCACATGTCAAGCACATTTAAGCCTAACCCACTTCCTATGCATAGGGATCACACAGAGAGGAAACTTGATATTATTGCAATTCCTACAAGCATAAGTTCCTTCCTCATAATAATTTTCGGTAGCATCATGAAGAAATTCAACAATATAACCATCACATAAAGCATTATTTTCATGACATAAAAGCATAGAAAACTTCTTACTCTCCACATAAGCAAATTTATTCTCATGAATAGTAGTGGGAACAAACTCAACAAAATAACTATCATGGGATTGAAACTTAAAATCATGACGACAAGTTTCATGGTTATCATTATTCTTTATAGCATACATGTCATCACCATAATCATCATAGATAACAACTTTGTTCTCATAATCAATTGCAACCTCTTCCAAGATAGTGGATTCATCATTGAATAAAGTCATGACCTCTACAAATCCACATTCATCAATATAATCATCATAAATAGGAGGCATGCAATCATCATAATAAATTTTCTCGTCAAAACTTGGGGGAGTAAAAATATCATCTTCAACAAACATAGCATCCCCAAGCTTATGGCTTTGCATATCATTAGCATCATGGATATTTAAAGAATCCATACTAACAACATTGAAATCATGCTCATCATTTATACCAAACATTCTATTTAATTCTTCTTCTATAAATTGAGCACATTTTTCCTTTCCATCATTTTCACGAAAGATATTATAGAGATGAATAATATGAGATAACCTCAATTCCATTTTTTGTACTTTTCTTTTTATAAACCAAACTAGTGATAAAACAAGAAACTAAAAGATTCCATTGCAAGATCTAAAGATATACCTTCAAGCACTCACCTCCACAACAACAGCGCCAAAAAAGAGATTGATGTCTACTACGCAACTTTATTCTTGTAGACACATGTTGGGCCTCCAAGCGCAGAGTTTTGTAGGACAGTAGCAATTTCCCTCAAGTGGATGACCTAAGGTTTATCAATCCGTGCGAGGTGTAGGATGAAGATGGTCTCTCTCAAATGACCCTGCAACCAAATACAAGAAATATCTTGTGTCCCCAACACACCCAATGCAATGGAAAATTGTATAGGTGCACTAGTTCGACGAAGAGATGATGATAAAAGTGTAATATTGATGGTAGAAATATTTTTTTATAATCAGAATAAATAAAAATAGCAAGGTAGAAAATAGTAAATGGAAACAAAAACGGTATTGCAATGCTTGAAAATGAGGCCTAGGGTCCGTACTTTCTCTAGTTCAATCTCTCAAAAATGCTAGCATAGTTGGATCATATGATTGTCCCTTAAGTGCAATAAAGAATCACTCCCGAATTCCTATTAGCAGAGAACAAAAGATAGAAATTGTTTGTAGGGTACGAAACCACCTCAAAGCTATTATTTCCGATCAATCTATCCTAGAGTTCATACTAAAATAACGCAAGCTATTCTTTCCGATCGATCTAATCAAGAGTTTACTAAAATAACACCATATGACACACATCAACCAACTCTAATGTCACCTAGATACTCCAATGTCACCACGAGTATCCATGAGTTAATTCTATGATATGCATCCAACAACTTCATGATCATAATATTCAATCCACACAAAGAACTACAAGGAGACCCCAAAGTTTCTATCGAAGAAAAGATAATAAAATGTGCATCCATCCCTATGCATAAATTACCCCAATGTCACATCAGGAATCCGCAAGTTGAGTGCCATACCATACATCAAGCAAATCAATATGATACCCCATTGTCACATCAAGTATTCATACCGCAAGACATACATCATGTGTTCTCATATCTGAATATTCAACCCGACAAGACAAAATGTCAAAGGGTAAAGATTCAATTCATCACAACAAGAGTATAGAGGGGAGAAACATCATATGATCCATCTATGTTAACAAAGCCCATGATACAGATCACGAGATAGAGAGAGATTAAACACATAGCTACTGGTAGAAACCCTCAGCCCCGAGGGTGGACTACTCCCTCCTCATTGTGGTGGCCGCCGGGATGATAAAGATGGCCACTGAAGATGATTCCCCCCTCCAGTAGGGTGCCAAAACAGGTCTAGATTGGTTTTCGATGGCTATAGAGCCTTGCGGCAGCAGAACTTCTGATCTAGGTTAACCTCGAAGGGTTTCAGAATATTTGGGAATTTATAGTGCAAAGAAGGGGTACGGGAGGCCACCAAGGTGGGCACAACCCACCAGGGCGCTCTTGGGGCCCCAGGCGCGCCCTGGTGGGTTGTGCCCCCCTCGAGGCACCCCCCAAGTGCATCTCTGGCACATTGGAAGTGGTCTGGTCCATAAAAAATCCAGAAAATAGTTTCGCGGTGTTTGGAATCCATTTGATATTGATTTCCTACGATGTAAAAAAACAAGCAAAAAAACAGCAACTGGCACTGGGCTCTGATTCAGTAGGTTAGTCCCGAAAATGATATAAATTTGCTATAAAATGATTGTAAAACATCCAAGAATGATAATATATTAGCATGAATGCTTCATAAATTATAGATACATTGGAGACGTATAGTAGACTTGGGACTTCAACTTCATTAGCAGTACCAGTGGCAAATCTAGAGAGAATCTGTTTGCGTTGGTCCGAAGGACCACCAACATCCCCTAACTTACGCTTGTCCTTCCTATTTTCTGATATTGCCTTATGAAGTCAAAATCACAAGAAGATGAGTAAAATTAGCTCTGCATAACTGGTTGATGCATGATACAAACAAACACTACCTTGATTTAAGGCAAGCGCAGGATAGGAGGATGGAATATATACAAAAAAGACAGCATTGCATATTCACACATACAATAGGAGGATGGAATATGTATGAAAAACAGTAAGCAGAAGGCATTTCAACAAAATTAGAAGAAATGAAAGCTAGGCACCACATGAACATGCAACCAATATCACTCTATCAGGTAAAAAGTGTCTCGTCGTAAGTGCCATTTCAAGAAATTAGAAGCAGTACAAGCTAGAAGACAATGCAAGATGCAACCTACATCACACTCCCAAGTTAAATGTGTCTTATGGGTAAGTGATCGTTGCAGGTATAAGTTGTAAGCTACGCAGATGCAATTCAACAAAATCCGAAGCAATACAAACTAGACATCATACAAAACACGCAACTACACATAACGGTCCCAAGTTAGAGCAAGCAACTGTGATGGTGGAGTAAGGGAGATGTGCTCATTATCTACATGTATGTTCTAGAAACAGGAACACGTGTCATATTCACACGCATTATGTGTAAAGTAAGCAGATGCAATTCAACATAGTTACACGCAATACAAGCTAGACATCATACGTAACATGCAACCACATATAATAGTGCCAAGTCAGAGCAAGCACCTGTGATGGTAGAGTAGGGGAGATGTGCTCATCATCTACATAGCTACGTTGACTGTCCAGCCTTGTGTTGTCTTGCAAATCTTGTTGGGAGGATGGCGGAGTAGAATCTATAGAGACCCTCTGTTTGAGTTGCTCTGAAGGACTACCATCATCCACTGTTGGACTAATTTCCTTCAGCTGTATTGATTTTTCATTGTGAAGTCAAACCGAAAATTCGCTCTTCAGAACTCATTCATGCATGATACTGACGAACACTACTCGGATGAAAGGCAAACACATGATACAAGGATGGAATATGTACGAAAAACAGGACGGCGTGACATGTTCACACCTATGATGTGGTAACTAAGCAGAAGGCATTTCAACAAATTAGAAGCACTGCAAGCTAGACACCATATGAAAGATGCAACCAATATCACTCTGCCAAGTTCAAACTGTCTGGCGTTTCAACAAATTAGAAGCATTACATGGTAGAAATCATATGCAAGACATAACCAATATCACAGTGGCGACTTAAAGGTGCCTTATCATAAGTGACTGATGCAGGATATGCAAGAATAGTAGTATGATGTAAGAACATGGTGTGATCACATATAGTATGTTCTAGAAACAGGAACACGTGCCATATTCACAGACATTATGTGTAAAGTAAGCAGATGCAATTCAACAAAGTTAGAAGCAATACATGCCACACATAATACGCAACATGCAACCACATATAATAGTGCCAAGTTAGAGCAAGCACCTATGATGCTAGAGTAGGGGAGATGTGCTCATCATCTACACAGCTACGTTGACTGTCTAGCCTTGCGTTGTGTTGCGAATCTTGTTGGGAGGATGGCAAAGCATACTTTGTAGAGACCCTCTATTTCAGTTGCTCGGAAGGACCACCATCATCCAATGCCTTACCAATTTCCTTCCGCTTTATTGATTTTGCATTGTGAGGTCAAATCGACAAGAAAAAGGAATAAAATTCGCTCTTCAGAACTCATTCATGCATGATACCGACAAACACTACTCTGATGAAATATGTATGAAAAACGGGATGGCTTGACATACTCACACCTATGATGTGGTAACTAAGTAGAAGGCACTTCAATAAATTAGAAGCACTGCAAGCTAGACACCATATGGAAGGTGCAATCAATATCACTGTGTCAAGTTAAAACTGTCTTGTCATAGGTGGCGTTCATCAAACTAGAAGCACTACATGCTAGAAATCATATTCAAGACGCAAACCAATATCACAGTGCCAACTTAAAGGTGTCCTGCCATAAGTGACTGATGCAGGATAGACAAGAAGAGTAGTTTCATGTAAGAACATGGTTTGATAGACAGATATAGTATGTACCAAAAAATGGAAAGCGTGTCATATTCACATGTATCATGTGTAAGCTAAGCAGATGCAGTTTACACTAATTAGGAGCAATACAAGCTAGACACCATATGCAACATGCAACTAGATATCACACTACCAAGTTAGAGCAAGCACCTTGGATGGCGGAGTAGGGGAGCAGAGACTTGGAACTTGTAATGCACTAGAAGTACAAGGAGAATCCATACAGATGCTCCATTTACATTGCTGCAGAGGACCGCCATCATCACCTTCCTTATTCTTTTCCTTCCTCTTTTTTGATTTTGCCTTGCCAAGTCAAACCCACAAGAAAAAGGAATACAATTTGCTCTTCAGAACTCATTGATGCATGATACTGACGAACACTACTTTCATGTAAGGCAGCCGCATGATAGGAGGATGGAATATGTATGAAAATAGGACGGCATGACATAATGACATGTATGATGTATAAAGTGTAAACTAAGCACAAGGTGTTTGAACTAGTTAGAAGCAATGCAAGCTACAAACCATATGAAAGATGAAACCAATATCACTCTGCCAAATTAAAAGGGTGGCCTAACAAATGTATTTGACCAAATTATAAGCAATACATGGCAACAAGCTAGAAATAATATGCAATATGCAACGAATAAAGGTGTCTCATCGTAAGTGATCGATGCAGGATACGGAAGAGAGGTAGTTTCATGTAAGAACAGGGTTAACAGATAGATCTAATGTGTACCAAAAATAGGAAGGCATGCCATATTCACAGGTATAATGTGTAAACTAAGCAGATGCAATTTACCCTAGTTATAAGCATTACAAGCTAGACACCGTATGCAACATGCAACCACATATCACGCTGCGAAGTTAGAGCAAGCACCTGCGATGGTGGTGTAGGGGAAGTGCGGTCTTCAAGTACAGAGCTACGTTCAATATCTTCATTTAGGCTTGCTGTTTCTTGAGAATCATGTGGAGAGGATGAAACAACACTCTTTATAAGAGTAGAGCGTCTCATACTAACCCATGGGCGTGACTGTCTCATCATAAGCGATAGATGTAGGATACACAAGAACAGTAGTTTGATGTAAGAACATGGTGTGATAGGCAGATGTAGTATGTACCAAAAATGGGAAGGAGTGTCATATTCACATGTATAATGTGTAAGCTAAGGAGATGCAATTTAACAAATTAGGAGCAATACACACTACTAGGGAAAAGGCTAGCATCAGCGTAGGTATTAGGTGTATCAGTAGCGCAGGGACCAGCGCTACTAATAAGGCGCTACAGCTAACACGTAGCAGTAGCGTGTCGGTGTACTAGAGTAGGGGTACCCTAGTATCCCGAACTTGTGCACGGGCAGTCGTAGCATCCCGCGGCAAGGCTTGCCGGGTGACCGCCAAGGTCCTCCGTGGTTCCTTTGGAGCCATTCAAGAACAAAGTATCCAAGACCCCGGCAAGAGGAGCTTGTCGGGAAGGAGACAAGAACCCGGCAAGAGGAGCTTGCCGGGAAGGCCAACCAAGGCATCTCAAGGAACTTGCCGCGATGCACCACGTGTCCCGGCAAGGCCCGGTGAGCGACAAGCTCCCAGACGCAACAAGACAACGACCGCGGCAAGGCGCTTGCTGCGGCAAGCCTCCACTATGTACCTGCGCTCCAGCACATCCACCAACGTGTCGCTCTGGGACCCTTCCAGGCGTACGTGGCGGGAGGCTGTGCAGCCAGAGGTACACGGTGGCAAGCGGCACTGACAAGATTGCCATCGTGGCAAGCAGTGGCGTCCCTGGCGGTCCCTTTCTGCACTGTCTAGGCGATGCAGACAGGCATTTAATGCCCTTGTCCCCTGCCGCCAGGGTTAGGTATGATACACTGTTGTAGGCGGCGGTACGTACCGCAATGCCTTTTTCATTTTTACCCTTGTCTACATTGCCACCTGTCGGTGACCCCTTGAGCATATAAAAGGAGGCCCATGCGCAACGTAGGGAGGGTCGGCCAACAGAACATACTCACGCTCAGTCTCATTAGCTGCTGGTGTGCACTGTAGCACTCAGCGCTCCCGAGCAAGAAATCAATACACACCACAAAGCAAGAGTAGGGTTTTACGCATCCGTGCGGCCCGAACCTGGGTAAACTGATCGCGTGCTCGTGCGTTTCGCCTCGATCTGCTCTTCGTGCTCTCTCCGCCCCCTGCCGAACCGAAAGGGGCTCGGTCCTCCGGTCCCGTAGGTGTCCGTGGGATTAGCGACCCCCGACATCTTTGGCGCACCAGGTAGGGGTGCGTCGAAATTGTGTGAACCTGATCCGGCGTTCGCACGAGCTACATCTTCATCGACTTCACCGACATGCCGCCAAAGAAGAAGGCTTCGGAGGCGGCTGCTCCGTCCGTGCCGAACCCACCATCGCCGGAGCAAACGGCTGGTGGGGTAGACGCCGGCGGAAAACGGGCGTCGACGAGGGAGCCCATGGTGCTGTCAGGTCCAAGGACAAGGCCGCGCTGCACATCGGCGGCGCAGTCGGCTCCCACAACGACCGGGCACACTCCAAGACCTCGTCGTCCGTACACGCATCGCGCCCATCCCTGGAGACACGGGACCAGCAGCGTCATGGTACTCATGGTACCATACGTTTGCTGGGCCAAGATCAAGCTGGTGGATCTCGGAGCGCTCAAGACCAGCATGCACGCCAACGTGCTAGCGCGAGCGGGGCACGGTCGCCTGGACGAGAGACTGCTCCTTCTAACATGATTAGAAGTCCGAGCATATCTCGCTCCTCGCACCATTCGCCGCCGCCGCCCGCCACTCCAGCAGAAGCTTTGGCGCGAGCTCAACTGCTCCTAGACTACCCTCCAGCGGCAGACAAGATCGACGACTGGAGGGCCACCATCCAGAGTCTCATCGGCTTCGCCAATGGCGACATCCCACGGCAGCCAAGTACATCGCAGCCGCGGCAAGTTAGCCAGGCGCGAGCCAGTGGCGACAAGACCGGTGGGGGTGCAACCACCGTGCACTCTCCACCCCGAAGGCCAAGATCACCGACTCGCCGGATCCACCACGACAGCGACTCCACCGCGTCGTCGGATCCTCGAGCTCGTCGCGATCAGCGCCAAGTTCTTCATGAACGGCATCAAGAAGACGCTCGTACACGCATCGAGCACCAAAGAGAAGCGCGGCGTCAATCAGACCAGCGCGCTAGGCCCTCTGTCGACATGCATGCGCCAGGGGAACCAGGTGACTTGCCGTACGCGGTAGGTTGCCCTGCGTTTACCCGTGAGCTGCGGCAAGTCCAGTGGCCCAGCCAGAAGAATTTCAAGCCAGACGTACCGGAGAAGTATGACGGCAAGTCGCACCCGTCGGAGTTCCTCAGCATCTACACCATCGCGGTGCAAGCTGCCGGGGGGCGAGACGACAAGGTCCTTGCCAACTACTTCCCGCTGGTGCTCAAGCCCGACGTCAGGTCCTGGCTCATGCACTTGCCGGACAACTCCATATCCTCTTGGGCAGACCTATGCCATCAGTTTGTCGGCGCCTTTACAGGCTGCCACAAACCTCATGGCCAAGAGAGTGACCTTCACCTGCTCGCCCAGAAGGAAGGAGAGCCCCTGCGCAAGTACATTCAAAGATTCAGCCGTGTACAGCGCAACATCCCAGACATCCACCCTGCTGCGGTCATCAGCGCGTTCCATCAGAACGTGCGTAACCGTAGGATGCGGGAGGAGATGGCGATGTGCAGGATCAGGGACGTCAGTGAGCTGTATGCCCTGGCCGACAAGTGTGCACGTGTTGAGGAAGGGAGGAAACTCCCCGGAGAGAATACGGGAGCAGGAGGATCTGACAGCGAGGATGCTGCCCCGGCAAAGAAAAACCGGCGGCGGAACAACAGAAAGAAGAAAGGCAAAGAGGTGCTAGTCGTTGAGTAGTCCGGCAACGAAGGTGGCGCCAAGAAAGCCAAAGTTAGTAGCTCCGGCAAGGAGATTGCCGCATGCACCAACTGCCAGGTTGTGGCGATCGCCGACAAGCAGGACGGCACCGACAAGCTGAAGGAAATATGCCCTAGAGGCAATAATAAAGTTATTATTTATTTCCTTATATCATGATAAATGTTTATTATTCATGCTAGAATTGTATTAACCGGAAACATAATACATGTGTGAATACATAGACCAACAGAGTGTCACTAGTATGCCTCTACTAGACTAGCTCGTTAATCAAAGATGGTTATGTTTCCTAACCATGAACAAAGAGTTGTTATTTGATTAACGAGGTCACATCATTAGTTGAATGATCTGATTGACATGACCCATTCCATTAGCTTAGCACCCGATCGTTTAGTATGTTGCTATTGCTTTCTTCATGACTTATACATGTTCCTATAACTATGAGATTATGCAACTCCCGTTTACCGGAGGAACACTTTGGGTACTACCAAACGTCACAACGTAACTGGGTGATTATAAAGGAGTACTACAGGTGTCTCCAATGGTAGATGTTGGGTTGGCGTATTTCGAGATTAGGTTTTGTCACTCTGATTGTCGGAGAGGTATCTCTGGGCCCTCTCGGTAATACACATCACATAAGCCTTGCAAGCATAATAACTAAGATGTTAGTTATGAGATGATGTATTACGGAACGAGTAAAGAGACTTGCCAGTAACGAGATTGAACTAGGTATTGGATACCGACGATCAAATCTCGGGCAAGTAACATACCGATGACAAAGGGAACAACGTATGTTGTTATGCGGTCTGACCGATAAAGATCTTCGTAGAATATGTAGGAGCCAATATGGGCATCCAGGTCCCGCTATTGGTTATTGACCGGAAACATGTCTCGGTCATGTCTACATTGTTCTCGAACCGTAGGGTCCGCACGCTTAACGTTACGATGACAGTTATTATGAGTTTATGCATTTTGATGTACCGAAGGTTGTTCGGAGTCCCGGATGAGATCACGGACATGACGAGGAGTCTCGAAAAGGTCGAGACATAAAGATTGATATATTGGAAGCCTACGTTTGGGCACCGGAAGCGTTCCGGGTGAAATCGGGATTTTTCCGGATTACCGGAAGGGTTACCGGAACCCCCCGGGAGGTAAATGGGCCTATTGGGCCTTAGTGGAAAAGAGAGAAGAGGCAGCCCACACCTGGCCGGCGCCCCCCCCTTTCCCAAGTCCTAATAGGACTAGGAGAGGTGGGCCGGCCCCCTCTTTCTCCTTCTTCCCCAAGAATCCTAGTTGGAATAGGATTGGGGGGAAGGAGTCCTACTCCCGGTGGGAGTAGGACTCCTCCCTGCGCCTCCCTCCTAGCCGGCCGAACCCCCTGCCCCTGGCCTTTATATACGGGGGCAGGGGGCACCACAAGACACACAAGTTAATCGTTCCTTAGCCGTGTGCGGTGCCCCCTGCCACCAAATTCCACCTCGATTATACCGTTATAGTGCTTAGGCGAAGCCCTGCGTCGGTAGTACATCAAGATCGTCACCACGCCGTCGTGCTGACGGAACTCTTCCTCGACGCTTTGCTGGATCGGAGCCTGAGGAACGTCATCGAGCTGAACGTGTGCTAAGAACTCGGAGGTGCCGGAGTAACGGTGCTTGGATCGGTTGGATCGGGAAGAAGACGTACGACTACTTCCTCTACGTTGTGTGATCGCTTCCGCAGTCGGTCTGCGTTGGTACGTAGACATCACTCTCCCCTCTCGTTGCTGTGCATCACCATGATCTTGCGTGTGCGTAGGAAATTTTTTGAAATTACTGCGCTCCCCAACAGTGGCATCCGAGCCTAGGTTTTTATGGTTTGATGTTATTTGCACGAGTAGAACACAAGTGAGTTGTGGGCGATACAAGTCATACTACCTACCAGCATGTCATACTTTGGTTCGGCGGTATTGTTGGACGAGACGATCCGGACCAACCTTACGCGTACTCTTACGCGAGACCGGTTCCCCCGACGTGCTATGCACACAGATGGCTAGCGGAAGACTGTCTCTCCAACTTTAGTTGAACCAAGTGTGACTACACCCGGTCCTTGAGAAGGTTAAAACGGAGTCTATTTGACGAACTATCGTTGTGGTTTTGATGCGTAGGTGAGATGAGTTCTTACTTAAGCCCGTAGCAGCCACGTAAAACTTGCAACAACAAAGTAGAGGACGTCTAACTTGTTTTTGCAGGGCATGTTGTGATGTGATATGGTCAAGGCATGATGCTGATTTTATTGTATGAGATGATCATGTTTTGTAACCGAGTTATCGGCAACTGGCAGGAGCCATATGGTTGTCGCTTTATTGTATGCAATGAAATCGCGATGTAATGCTTTATTTTATTACTAAGCGGTAGTGATAGTCGTGGAAGCATAAGATTGGCGAGACGACAACGATGCTACGATGGAGATCAAGGTGTCGCGCCGGTGACGATGGTGATCATGACGATGCTTCGGAGATGGAGATCACAAAGCACAAGATGATGATGGCCATATCATATCACTTATATTGATTGCATGTGATGTTTATCCTTTTATGCATCTTATCTTGCTTTGATTGACGGTAACATTATAAGATGATCTCTCACTAAATTATCAAGAAGTGTTCTCCCTGAGTATGCACCGTTGCAAAAGTTCTTCGTGCTGAGACACCACGTGATGATCGGGTGTGATAGGCTCTACGTTCAAATACAACGGGTGCAAAACAGTTGCACACGCGGAATACTCTGGTTATACTTGACGAGCCAAGCATATACAGATATGGCCTCGGAACACGGAGACCGAAAGGTCGAGCGTGAATCATATAATAGATATGATCAACATATTGATGTTCACCATTGAAAACTACTCCATCTCACGTGATGATCGGTTATGGTTTAGTTGATTTGGATCACGTAATCACTTA
Source organism: Triticum monococcum (assembly GCA_034509565.1). NCBI lineage: Eukaryota > Viridiplantae > Streptophyta > Magnoliopsida > Poales > Poaceae > Triticum > Triticum monococcum. The sequence goes on along the minus strand of CM067845.1, from coordinate 84,192,859 downwards.
GAGGATTAGAGGGATGTCTATCTAAGTGGGAGTTCTTAAGTAAATTAACTGAACTTAAAATTATCATGAACTTAGTACCTGATAGTATCTTGCTTGTTTATGTTGATTGTAGATAGATGGCTCGTGCTGTTGTTCCGTTGAATTTTAATGCGTTCCTTGAGAAAGCTAAGTTGAAAGATGATGGTAGCAATTACACGGACTGGGTCCGTAACCTGAGGATTATCCTCATTGCTGCACAGAAGAATTACGTCCTGGAAGCACCGCTGAGTGCCAGGCCTGCTGCAAGAGCAACACCAGAAGTTATGAACGTCTGGCAGAGCAAAGCTGATGACTACTCAATAGTTCAGTGTACCATGCTTTACGGCTTAGAACCGGGACTTCAACGACGTTTTGAACGTCATGGAGCATATGAGATGTTCCAGGAGTTGAAGTTAATATTTCAAGCAAATGCCCGGATTGAGAGATATGAAGTCTCCAATAAGTTCTATAGCTGCAAGATGGAGGAGAACAGTTCTGTCAGTGAGCATATACTCAAAATGTCTGGGTATAATAATCACTTGATTCAATTGGGAGTTACACTTCCGGATGATTGCGTCATTGACAGAATTCTCCAATCATTGCCACCAAGCTACAAGAGCTTTGTGATGAACTATAATATGCAAGGGATAAACAAGACTATTCCCGAGCTCTTCGCTATGCTGAAAGCTGCGGAGGTAGAAATCAAGAAGGAGCATCAAGTGTTGATGGTTAACAAAACCACTAGTTTCAAGAAAAAGGGCAAAGGGAAGAAGAAAGGGAACTTCAAGAAGAACGGCAAGCTAGTTGCTGCTCAAGAGAAGAAACCCAAGTCTGGACCTAAGCCTGAAACTGAGTGCTTCTACTGCAAGCAGACTGGTCACTGGAAGCGGAACTGCCCCAAGTATTTGGCGGATAAGAAGGATGGCAAGGTGAACAAAGGTATATGTGATATACATGTTATTGATGTGTACCTTACTAATGCTCGCAGTAGCACCTGGGTATTTGATACTGGTTCTGTTGCTAATATTTGCAACTCGAAACAGGGACTACAGAATAAGCGGACACTAGCAAAGGACGAGGTGACGATGCGCGTGGGAAACGGTTCCAAAGTCGATGTGATCGCGGTCGGCACGCTACCTCTACATCTACCTTCGGGATTAATATTAGACCTAAATAATTGTTATTTGGTGCCAGCGTTGAGCATGAACATTATATCTGGATCTTGTTTGATGCGAGACGGTTATTCATTTAAAACAGAGAATAATGGTTGTTCTATTTATATGAATAATATCTTTTATGGTCATGCACCCTTGAAAAGTGGTCTATTCTTATTGAATCTCGATAGTAGTAATACACATATTCATAATGTTGAAGCCAAAAGATGCAGAGTTGATAATGATAGTGCAACTTATTTGTGGCACTGCCGTTTAGGTCATATCGGTGTAAAGCGCATGAAGAAACTCCATACTGATGGGCTTTTGGAACCACTTGATTATGAATCACTTGGTACTTGCGAACCGTGCCTCTTGGGCAAGATGACTAAAACACCGTTCTCCGGTACTATGGAGAGAGCAACAGATTTATTGGAAATCATACATACCGATGTATGTGGTCCGATGAATATTGAGGCTCGTGGCGGATATCGTTATTTTCTCACCTTCACAGATGATTTAAGCAGATATGGGTATATCTACTTAATGAAACATAAGTCTGAAACATTTGAAAAGTTCAAGGAATTTCAGAGTGAAGTTGAAAATCATCGTAACAAGAAAATAAAGTTTCTACGATCTGATCGTGGAGGAGAATATTTGAGTTACGAGTTTGGTGTACATTTGAAAAATTGTGGAATAGTTTCGCAACTCACGCCACCCGGAACACCACAACGTAATGGTGTGTCCGAATGTCGTAATCGTACTTTACTAGATATGGTGCGATCTATGATGTCTCTTACTGATTTACCGCTATCATTTTGGGGTTATGCTTTAGAGACGGCCGCATTCACGTTAAATAGGGCACCATCTAAATCCGTTAAGACGATGCCTTATGAACTATGGTTTGGCAAGAAACCAAAGTTGTCGTTTCTTAAAATTTGGGGCTGCGATGCTTATGTGAAAAAGCTTCAACCTGATAAGCTCGAACCCAAATCAGAGAAGTGTGTCATCATAGGATATCCAAAGGAAACTATTGGATACACCTTCTATCACAGATCCGAAGGCAAGACTTTTGTTGCTAAATTCGGAAACTTTCTTGAGACGGAGTTTCTCTCGAAAGAAGTGAGTGGGAGGAAAGTAGAACTTGACGAGGTAACTGTACCTACTCCGTTATTGGGAAATAGTACATCACAGAAAACTGTTTCTATGAGACCTACACCAATAAGAGAGGAAGTTAATGATGATGATCATGAAACTTTAGATCAAGATACTACTGTACCTCGTAGATCAACCAGAGTAAGATCCGCACCAGAGTGGTACGGTAATCCTGTTATGGAAGTCATGCTACTAGATCATGATGAACCTACGAACTATGAAGAAGCGATGGTGAGCCCAGATTCCGCAAAGTGGCTTGAAGCCATGAAATCTGAGATGGGATCCATGTATGAGAACAAAGTATGGACTTTGGTTGACTTGCCTGATGATCGGCAAGCAATTGAGAATAAATGGATCTTTAAGAAAAAGACTGACGCTGATGGTAATGTTACTGTCTACAAAGCTCGACTTGTCGCAAAAGGTTTTCGACAAGTTCAAGGAGTTGACTACGATGAGACTTTCTCACCCGTAGCGATGCTTAAGTCTGTCAGAATCATGTTAGCAATTGCCGCATTTTATGATTATGAAATTTGGCAAATGGATGTAAAAACCGCATTCCTGAATGGATTTCTGGAAGAAGAGTTGTATATGATGCAACCAGAAGGTTTTGTCGATCCAAAGGGAGCTAACAAAGTGTGCAAACTCCAGCGATCCATCTATGGACTGGTGCAAGCATCTCGGAGTTGGAATAAACGCTTTGATAGTGTGATCAAAGCATTTGGGTTTATACAGACTTTTGGAGAAGCCTGTATTTACAAGAATGTGAGTGGGAGCTCTGTAGCATTTCTGATATTATATGTGGATGACATATTACTCATTGGAAATGATATAGAATTTCTGGATAGCATAAAGGGATACTTGAATAAAAGTTTTTCAATGAAAGACCTCGGGGAAGCTGCTTACATATTAGGCATAAAGATCTATAGAGATAGATCAAAACGCTTAATTGGACTTTCACAAAGCACATACCTTGACAAGATTTTGAAGAAGTTCAAAATGGATCAAGCAAAGAAAGGGTTCTTGCCTGTATTGCAAGGTGTGAAGTTGAGTCAGACTCAATGCCCGACCACTGCAGAAGATAGAGAGGAAATGAAAGATGTTCCCTATGCTTCAGCCATAGGCTCTATCATGTATGCAATGCTGTGTACCAGACCTGATGTGTGCCTTGCTATAAGTTCAGCAGGGAGGTACCAAAGTAATCCAGGGGTGGATCACTGGACAGCGGTCAAGAACATCCTGAAATACCTGAAAAGGACTAAGGATATGTTTCTCGTATATGGAGGTGACAAAGAGCTCACCGTAAGAGGTTACGTTGATGCAAGCTTTGACACTGATCCGGACGATTCTAAATCGCAAACCGGATACGTGTTTACTTTAAACGGTGGAGCTGTCAATTGGTGCAGTTCTAAACAAAGCGTCGTAGCGGGATCTACATGTGAAGCGGAGTACATAGCTGCTTCGGAAGCAGCAAACGAAGGAGTCTGGATGAAGGAGTTCATATCCGATCTAGGTGTCATACCTAGTGCATCGGGTCCAATGAAAATCTTCTGTGACAATACTGGTGCAATTGCCTTGGCAAAGGAATCCAGATTTCACAAAAGAACCAAACACATCAAGAGACGCTTCAACTCCATCTGGGATTTAGTCCAGGTGGGAGACATAGAGATTTGCAAGATACATACGGATCTGAATGTTGCAGACCCGTTGACTAAGCCTCTTCCACGAGCAAAACATGATCAGCACCAAGACTCCATGGGTGTAAGGATCATTACTATGTAATCTAGATTATTGACTCTAGTGCAAGTGGGAGACTGAAGGAAATATGCCCTAGAGGCAATAATAAAGTTATTATTTATTTCCTTATATCATGATAAATGTTTATTATTCATGCTAGAATTGTATTAACCGGAAACATAATACATGTGTGAATACATAGACCAACAGAGTGTCACTAGTATGCCTCTACTAGACTAGCTCGTTAATCAAAGATGGTTATGTTTCCTAACCATGAACAAAGAGTTGTTATTTGATTAACGAGGTCACATCATTAGTTGAATGATCTGATTGACATGACCCATTCCATTAGCTTAGCACCCGATCGTTTAGTATGTTGCTATTGCTTTCTTCATGACTTATACATGTTCCTATAACTATGAGATTATGCAACTCCCATTTACCGGAGGAACACTTTGGGTACTACCAAACGTCACAACGTAACTGGGTGATTATAAAGGAGTACTACAGGTGTCTCCAATGGTAGATGTTGGGTTGGCGTATTTCGAGATTAGGTTTTGTCACTCTGATTGTCGGAGAGGTATCTCTGGGCCCTCTCGGTAATACACATCACATAAGCCTTGCAAGCATAATAACTAAGATGTTAGTTATGAGATGATGTATTACGGAATGAGTAAAGAGACTTGCCAGTAACGAGATTGAACTAGGTATTGGATACCGACGATCGAATCTCGGGCAAGTAACATACCGATGACAAAGGGAACAACGTATGTTGTTATGCGGTCTGACCGATAAAGATCTTCGTAGAATATGTAGGAGCCAATATGGGCATCCAGGTCCTGCTATTGGTTATTGACCGGAAACATGTCTCGGTCATGTCTACATTGTTCTCGAACCGTAGGGTCCGCACGCTTAACGTTACGATGACAGTTATTATGAGTTTATGCATTTTGATGTACCGAAGGTTGTTCGGAGTCCCGGATGAGATCACGGACATGACGAGGAGTCTCGAAAAGGTCGAGACGTAAAGATTGATATATTGGAAGCCTACGTTTGGGCACCGGAAGCGTTCCGGGTGAAATCGGGATTTTTCCGGATTACCGGGAGGGTTACCGGAACCCCCCGGGAGGTAAATGGGCCTATTGGGCCTTAGTGGAAAAGAGAGAAGAGGCAGCCCACACCTGGCCGGCGCCCCCCCTTTCCCAAGTCCTAATAGGACTAGGAGAGGTGGGCCGGCCCCCTCTTTATCCTTCTTCCCCAAGAATCCTAGTTGGAATAGGATTGGGGGGAAGGAGTCCTACTCCCGGTGGGAGTAGGACTCCTCCCTGCGCCTCCCTCCTAGCCGGCCGAACCCCCTGCCCCTGGCCTTTATATACGGGGGCAGGGGGCACCACAAGACACACAAGTTAATCGTTCCTTAGCCGTGTGCGGTGCCCCCTGCCACCAAATTCCACCTCGATTATACCGTTACAGTGCTTAGGCGAAGCCCTGCGTCGGTAGTACATCAAGATCGTCACCACGCCGTCGTGCTGACGGAACTCTTCCTCGACGCTTTGCTGGATCGGAGCCCGAGGAACGTCATCGAGCTGAACGTGTGCTAAGAACTCGGAGGTGCCGGAGTAACGGTGCTTGGATCGGTTGGATCGGGAAGAAGACGTACGACTACTTCCTCTACGTTGTGTGATCGCTTCCGCAGTCGGTCTGCGTTGGTACGTAGACATCACTCTCCCCTCTCGTTGCTGTGCATCACCATGATCTTGCGTGTGCGTAGGAAAATTTTTGAAATTACTGCGTTCCCCAACACAAGCAGTACTGCAAGATCCACCGCACCAAGGGCCATGACCTCCAGAGCTGCAAGAAGGTCGAGCAGCTTGTCCAGCAGCAAAAAGCTGAGTACGAGCGGCGCGACAAGGAGAGGGCCCAAGGAGGCGCTGGAGAATCCGGCAAGAAGCGCGTCGGCCGGGGAGGACGCCGCGGCAAGGCCAAGCAGCAGCAAGGAGACAGACCTCCCCGCGGCCGCGACAAGGATGAAGATGACGACGACGAGGACATGGATGATGTCAATACCAGTGAGCAGGAGTTCCAGAAAGCCACAAAGGTCTTGTGCGTTGACGGCGGTGCTTCTCTGCATACTTCACACCGCCAACTCAAGCAGTGGCTGCGAGAAGTCAATGTGGCGGAACCACCTGTCGAGTCGCGCAAGCTTCTGAAATGGTCCAGCACGCCTATCATCTTTGATATTGAGGACCACCCTGATCGCACAACTGCGGTCGGGTGCTTGCCGTTGTTGGTTTCACCAACTATCCGCAACCTCAAGGTCACTAAGATGCTAGTTGACGGCGGGGCCGGCTTGAACCTGATCTCCTCCACTGTGCTCCAGAAAATCCAGATCCCTGACAGCGAGCTCGAAGAGACCGGCACGTTCCAACGAATCAACCCGGGAAGGAGCAAGCCGAAAGGGAAGGTCACGTTGCCGGTAACATTTGGCAGCGAGATGAACTTCAGGACTGAGAGGGTCACTTTCGATGTTGCCAATTTTCCATTGCCTTACAATGGAATACTCGGCCGTCCAGCACTCGCCAAGTTCATGGCAGCCTCTCACTACGCATACAACATGCTCAAGATGCCAGGCCCGATAAGCGTCATCTCTGTCCCTGGCGACAAGAAGGATGCTCTTATCTATGCTGAAAAGATCTACCGGGAAGCAGCAGCCGCAACAGATTGCAATTCACTTACCGCTGAAGCTCCCGGGGGGAAGAAGAAGACCAAGTCCGGCAAGAGTTATGATGCCCACTCCGGCAAGCGCACCTCTTCGGAGTGCTGCGCTACCATCAAGGACGCACCATCGAGCTCCACCGGCAAGTGTAAGAAGGCAATGGCAGCTCCGCCAGAGACCAAGAAAGTGTCCGCCAAGGAGGACGACACTGGTGGTACTTTCACCATCAGTGCCACTCTTGACCCTAAATAGGAAAGCGCGCTCATTGCTTTCCTGCGGGCGAACGTCGACGTGTTTGCATGGCAACCGTCTGACATCCCCGGTGTTCCCAGGAAAGTAATTGAGCACCATCTTGCCATTTGTCCTCATGCGCGGCCCGTCAAGCAGAAGGTCAGGAAGCAAGCAGTGGAGTGCCAAGAATTTATCGCAGAAGAAATCATGAAATTGGAAGCAGCAGGCCTTGTTAGAGGATTGCTCCATCCTACGTGGTTGGCCAATCCTGTAGTCGTGCGCAAGGCAAATGGGAAATGGAGGCTTTGTATCGACTTTACTGATGTTAATAAAGCTTGTCCCAAAGACCTATTTCCCTTGCCGCGCATTGACCAGATTGTTGACTCCACGGCCGGATGTGACCTGCTTTCATTTCTTGACGCATACTCAGGATACCATCAAATCTTCATGGCAGAAGAAGATGAGGAGAAAACCACATTCATTACTCCATGTGGCACGTACTGTTTCATACGGATGCCTTTCGGTTTAAAGAATGCTGGTTCAACATTTGCAAGAGTAGTCCATGTCGCTCTTGAGCCACAAATGCACAGAAATGTGGAAGCATACATGGATGACATAGTGGTCAAGAGCAAGGACAGGGCAACACTGATTCAAGATTTAGACGAGACCTTTGCAAATCTGTGCAAGATCAAGGCCATTGAGAAGATCGAAGCACCAAAGCGCGTCAAGTATGTACGAAAGCTTGCCGGTTGCGTGGCTGCTCTCAGCAGGTTTATCTCTCGGTCTGCTGAGCGCGCCCTGCCGTTTTTCAAAATTTTGAAAAAGGCAGGTCCAATGAAATGGACTCCGGAAGCGGAGGCTGCGCTGCAGGACTTGAAGAGATACCTGTCCTCCACTCCAATACTTGTCGCACCTAAGCCACAAGAGAAGTTGCTACTGTATATAGCGGCAACCAATCAAGTGGTTAGTGCTGCGTTAGTGGCGGAGAGGGAGGCAGATGACGAGCCAGCAACCGCGGCAAGCGCATCCAGCGACAAGCAGGGGGCTTCCCCGACAAGCTCTGGTCCCGACAAGGATGGATCTGCGCAGGTGCGCGGAGAGATACAGAAGAGAATGGTGCATCGCCTAGTTTACTTTGTCAGTTCCCTTCTGCAGGGGGCTAGGTCAAGGTACTTTGGTGTGCAGAAATTGCTTTTCGGCCTTCTCATGGCCTTGAGAAAGCTGCGCCATTACTTCCAAGCACATGAGATCGCAGTTGTCACTCGCTTTCCGCTGAAGAGGATACTACAGAATCCAGAAGCGACAGGCAGGATTGTTGAGTGGGCACTGGAACTGTCAAGCTTTGACCTCAAGTTTGAGAGTACTTCAACTATCCAAAGCAGAGCATTGGCAGAATTCATAGCAGAGTGGACGCCAACACTAGATGTAGAAATTCCAGAAACGAGCATCCCCGTCAAGGAGGCAAGCAAAGAGTGGCTCATGTACTTTGACGGTGCCTTCTCGCTGCAAGGCGCTGGCGCTGGTGTGCTGCTTGTCGCACCCACCGGAGAGCACCTCAAGTACGTAGTCCAGATGCACTTTCCCAAGGAGCAAGCGACAAACAATACTGCGGAGTATGAAGGCTTGCTTGCCGGTCTCAGGATCGTGGCAGACTTTGGGATCAAGAAGCTCATTGTCAGGGGTGACTCGCAGCTTGTCGTCCGCCAAGTGAACAAGAGTTATCAAAGTTCGTTGATGGAAGCCTACATTGAAGAAGTGAGAAAGCTAGAAGAGCACTTTGACGGCCTACAGATGGAGCATGTCCCAAGAGCTCAGAACGACATTGCCGATGGCCTGTCAAAGTGCGTCGCACTTAAGTTACCTGTGGAACCAGGGATCTTTGTGCTCAAGCTGACTCAACCGTCCGTAGCACCATCAACTGGACAGAGCAAAAAGAGGAAGTTGATTTCTGGTGACTATTTTCCGGCAGAGCTTCCCGAAGCCGCCGCCAAGAAGGTCCCCAAGATCAACGCCAAGAGTGCTGAGGAGCAGTCTGCTCCGGCAAGCCCTAGGGTTTGTTCCGTTGAAGCAGACGCTCTCGACAAGTTTTGCTCCGGCAAGCTTGCCGGGGAACGTCAAGCTCCGGCAGAGCCGCAGGCTCTTGCCGTAGAAGCGGATGTTCCCGCAGCAGCAGATATGCCTTTAGTCCTTGTTGTCGAGCCACAAGCTCCAGCATGAGCACAGCAGATTGTCCGTTTCCTTCAGACAGGAGAGCTTCCCGAAGAGCAAGAAGAAGAGGAAAAAGTAGCCCGGCAGTCAAGTATGTACCAGTTTGTCGACAGCACACTATACAGAAGAAGACTCAACGGTGTGAAATTGAAGTGTATTCACCGGGAAGATGGACAAAAGCTGTTGGCAGAGATACATAGAGGCATATGTGGTCACCACATAGGCACAAGAGCACTTGTCGGCAAAGCATTCCAGCAAGGCTTCTTCTGGCCAACAGCCCTCCAGGATGCAACTGCACAAGTAACCAAATGTGAAGCATGCCAGTTCCATTCCAAGCAGATACACCAGCCAGCTCAAGCTCTCCAGACGATCCCTTTATCCTGGCCATTTTCGGTCTGGGGGCTCGATATCCTCGGCCCCTTTCCCCGAGCAGTCGGGGGCTTTGAGTACTTGTACGTTGCAATCGACAAGTTTACAAAGTGGCCGGAAGTGGAACATGAGGAAGGTGAGAGCACAGTCAGCAGTCAAGTTCTTCAGGTCGATTGTTTGCCGCTTCGGGATCCCTAACAGGATAATCACCAACAACGGTACGCAATTCACGAGCCGCACCTTCATGCAGTACTTCCAAGATCTTGGTGTCAAGGTCTGCTTCACTTCTGTTGCTCACCCGAGAAGCAACGGTCAAAAGGAGAGGGCAAATGCTGAAGTGCTGCGTGGGCTCAAGACCAGAACTTTCGACAGGCTGCACAAGTGTGGAAGAAACTGGATCGAGGAGCTACCGGTGGTTCTTTGGTCGATCAAGACGACGCCAAATTGAGCCACTGGCCAGACACCTTTCGCTCTAGTCTATGGAGCAGAGGCAGTTCTCCCCACGGAACTCGTATACGGGTCACCTCAAGTGCTCGCTTACGATGAGCTTGAGCAAGAGTAGCTGCGACAAGATGACGCGCTGCTCCTTGAGGACGACCGTCTTCAGGCTGCTGTGCGAGCTGCTCGCTACCAGCAAGCTTTGCGCCGCTACCATAGCCGCAAAGTTAACGCCAGAAGTCTCGAGGAAGGCGACCTTGTTCTTCGGCACGTTCAATCCGCCAAGAATTCCAACAAGTTGACGCCAAAGTGGGAAGGCCCTTACCGGGTGAAACGATTCACTAGGCCTGGCGCTGTCCGCCTTGAGACCGAAGATGGCGTTCCAGTGAGCAACTCCTGGAACATAGAGCATCTTCATAAGTTTTACCCATAGGGCGCAGTTGCCGGAACCCGTTCTGGCAACCACCTTTTGTACAAGTCTTGCCGCTGTTGCATGTAATCCTTTGTACAAAGCCGGGCGCAAACCCGTGCATAAAGATCATGTGCTCAGCACATCTTGTCAAATTTCATGCTTTTTATTCTTTTTGCATATGTTATCTGACACTTTGTGCAGCGCTTACCCCCGGTAAGCAACAACGAGCCATAAGGCTCCATATATTTTCTCCTCTTTCTTTTTTCTAAAGGAAAGGAAGGTTCCCTCGCACACAAGTTTGTCGGGAGGGGGGGGGGAGGAGAAGATGTGGTATGGACCAGGCGTCGTTCCGCCTTACCGGGAAGCAAACGGCAGAAAAGATAAGTTGCCAAAAGTTTGAGCAATCAGATTTTTAAAATTTTTAAGTTATCTTCCTTGAACGACCGTACTTTGTATGGAAAACCTGTGCGTGGAGGAACCAACTTGTAGCTAGTTGCGCCCTTACTGTTGTTTCGAGTCCGCTCAACAACTTAAGTGAGCTGCGACTAGCTGCGACAAGGTTTCTTGTTGGTAGCGGCACCGCCAGCAGGCTACTGACGTTCCGCACTCAGCGCTCGCGACAAAGGTGCCTGCGCCGGCAAGTTCCCTAAAAGCATAGGGCAAAAACATACAAAGGAAGGAATCAAGTAGAGGAAATAACATTGCAATCATTACCCAAAATAAAGTTACATTACAAGATAGCTTGTCGCGGCTCTAACAGATTGTTTGCATAACATGACTAGCAGCGACAAGAAAAGAAGAAAACGCGCGGCCTAGTCTACGCGGTCGCCCTCGACCCTCTTGATCCCGCTCACCTTGTCCACAATGGGTGCGACAGGGGTCTTGAGCGCCTCCAGATCAGCATCCGGCGGCAAGGACCTGAGGACGTTGGTGAGGTTGAGGCCCGGGTTGCGGAACGCCACCTTCACCAGCACCTTCTGAAGAGCTCCCGCAGATCTTGCGTGACTCGTCAGCCAGCTGCTTTGGGATCCTCTCCCGGAGTCGTCGGAGGGCCATCGCCACGCCTTTGAAGAACGAAGTAAGCTTGGCATTGGGTTGGAGGTTCTCGTCAGAGGGATACCCAAGATCCTCCATCCCCAGCTATGCCAGCTCCTTGTCAATATCTGCGGCAACATCCACGAGACCCTCAGTCCAGTGCTCTACATTCTCCCGGAAAGTGCTCTGGGCGGCAGCGGCACTCGCCAGCAGGGCCTTGCCGGCCTTGACTTCCTCCTTCAGGGCCGTCTCCTGCTCCTTGGCGCCGTCCAGCGTCTTGGTCAAAGCGATCAGCTTCAACTCAAGATCTGCATTGGAGTCCTTGGCGGCATCAAGCTCTTTGCCCTTCTCGGCAAGATGGGCCTGCAGCTCCGAGTAGCTGTTGGCGTCCTTCTCCCGCTCAAGCTTGAGCACGGCAAGCTCGTCACCGCCTGCCTTGAGATTGGCCTCCAGCTGCGCCACTTTCGTCTCCAGCTCCTTCTTGGCGGCCTCGGCAGCTGTGGCAGCGTCTTCTGCTTGCTTGAGGGCTCCGCCAAGCGTTCGCTCGCGCGTGGCAAGCTCCTCCTCGTGGCTGTCAAGATCGACTTTCCGCTGCACCAGCTCGCCCTCCTGCACGGACAGCTTCTCAGCGGCAAGCCTTTGTTGCTCTTCGACTTCAGCCTTCTCGAGGAGGAAGGCCCTCTGCTCCTCGGCAAGCTGCTCCCGCTCCACTGCCAGGGACCGGAGAGCTTCTTGATTGTGACCCCGGAGCTCCTCTGCGCGCTTCTCAATGTCGACTCCCGCCTTCGCGACAAGCGCCTCGCGGGATTCCAGCTTGGCTTGCCGGGCGCGGTAGAGTGACACCAGCTTCCGCAGCAGCCGCTCCTCCTCAGGCTCGCCGCTGCTGCTGCTTGGCGCGTCAACCAGCGCCAGCCCGGCGGAAGCAAGCACTTCTCCGTCGAAGCTTTCTCCCTCGACCGGCACCCTGGAGCTTGACGCCCAGGGGAGGTTGATGAAGATGTCGTCACCGGCCTTCAAGTAGACGCCGGGCTGGGGCTCTTCGGAGCCCGGCGCTGCGGCAGCGGCGGAGGGATCGGCGGTCGACGCAGCGCCGGGCGCTCCTGCGGCCTCAGGGTCGTCAGTGCGATCGCCAGATCCCCCGCCTGCTTCTGCGGCGGCAGCCTTGGCAGCCTCTTCGCCGGCGGGATCATCAGCGACGGCTCCTTCCTCGGCGGCAACTTCGGTCTCCATCGGCTCCGCAGCAGATGGATCTGACAGCCGGAAAAAGGGGAGAAGAGTCAAGCAAATATCCAAAAAAAGAAGATCAAAAGAAGAAGAACCCAAGGGAAGTTTTGAAGCAAGGAGAGTACCTGTGCCAGGTTCTGCAGTTGTGGTCTCCGCCGCCGGGGGGCCACTGGTGCTGTCCCTTGCCGGAGACCCCTCCCTTGCCGGAGACTTCTCCCTTGCCGGGGGGCTCTCCCTTGCCGGAGACCTCTCCCTTGCCGGAGGACCCTCCCTTGGCGTTTCGGGGGCGGCCTCTGGGCGCTCCTGGTGGGGCTGCTCTGCTCCTACACAAGTCAACAATCAGATATCAACAAAGCAAGAATCTTCGTGCGCGCCCAACAGCGGAAAGCAAACAAGATACTTACGCTGGGGGCTGCTCTGGAGAACAGTTGCCGGGTCCGGCAAGGTTGTCTCGGGCGCATCCCCTGTTGACGCGGTGGGTTCGTCCTCGATGACAATCACCGGGGCCTTGGCTCTCTTCGCCGCTCTCCGGGCCAGAGTCCTGAGAAGGAATGGGTTCAGATTGAAGCAAGTGAGATACAAGACAAAACCGCAAGGATTGAAGAACTACAAGTACAAAACAACAAGGAGCTGAACGCGGAGAAGTCAAAGTCTGGCTCACGCCCGACGCGAGAAGGTGGAGGAGTAGGTTCCCTTGGCCGCTTGGCGGGAGCAGAAGCGGTGGTCCGGGAAGACCCCGCTCCAGTTGCAGCAGCAGCATGGGGCGCTCCCGTGGCAACAGTGCTTGCCGCGGTGGAGCGTGTCGCGCGGTGCGGCGACTGTCGGCTCGCCTGCCGCCTCGCTACGTCCCCGGCCTTGCGGGGACGCATTCTTGGTGGAGATGGAGGCTCTTCTTGCGGCGAGCTGTCTGAGGATGAGGAGGAAGAGGAGTTGATATCCAACGAGCCGCTCGTGTCTTCGGCGGGCTCGCTCGGCTCGGCGTCACGCCCGGCAAGATCTTTCTTGCCGGCAAGCTCCTCTTGCCGGGCAAGCTCTTTCTTGCTGGCAAGCTCCTCTCGCTCGGTATGGCTTGCCGCCTCTGCTGCCTCTGCCTCCTCCACGGTGAATCCAAACTCGCCCGCAGCTGCGGCTGCCGCCGCCTCTTCCAGCCTGGTGGCGATGCGTTTCAACTCCGCCTCGGTGGTGTCGCGAGTGAGGCCATTCTTCTCATTGGAGCGGATCGGCACTTCTACCAAGTTGTCGAAGAACTGCTGCACGACGTCATCAGCAGGCTCTTGCCAAGTTGGGACAATTCCATGCGAGTCGCACAACGGCATCATTGCCCGGATGCGGTCGAGCGCGGAGTTGTTGCACAGCGGAACGACGCCCTACGGCAACCTGAACGCTTCGGGGTGATCAGGATCATACTTGAAGAGCTCCTGGAGCATCGCGTTGAGCTCCAGGACAGTGAAGTTGTAGTTGAGGCCCGGACGCAGCCTCATGATATCCGCCGCGTTCTTGAACTCCCAGGCGGGCCTCCTCTGTTCCTGCAGGGGGGCGATGCGGCGGCGAAGGAAATCTGCGCCAACGGCGCCTACTGCGAGTCCGGCAAGCCTGAGGCGTTGGATCCTAGTGACAGCAATCCTCAGCCTATCGTCTTCCGGGGCCACGTCACTCCAATCGCTGCCACGCACTGCTGCAGTTTGGCGCCGGGCAGTAAATGGCTGCGGGTTCTCCTCGACAATCCAGCACCAGTCTGCTCTCCACTCCTCCCACTTGCCGCGGAACTCGCCCTCCAGATACGAGTCTTTCTTGCCGGCCCTTGAGATCCAGGCGATTCTGCCGGATAGAGGCTCTCCTCTCTCTACTCGGGGCATGAAGAAGTGGCGGAAAGGGCTACATTGGGGTGGACTCCGACAAAGTTTTCACAGAGATGTGCGAAAACTGCCATGGTCAGGACGGCATTGGGGGTGAAATCAAGGAGGCAGAGACCGTAGGTGTTCATGATGTCGTAGAAAAATTCAGAGAAGGGCGGGCAAAGCCCGCAGTAGAAGAACACAGCGAAGAAGGGGTATCCATTTGGAGCCATTTTATGAGCAGTGGCTAGAAGTACCTTGGTGCTCGGATGCGCTCGCATCTCCGTCGACCAGAAGAGGTAGTAGTACTCCCTCAGCTCCTTTGCGGCAAGCTTGGGGGGGAAGATTACCCGCTCCTTCCGCAGCGCCGCGAGCCGCGAGCCGCTGCGCCTCGGTCGACTTCACAACCTTCCCCTTCTCGGCTTTCGGAGCCATGGCGGAAGTGGTGGAGGAGGTCGACGGCGTCGGTGGTGCTGGTGGCGATGGGGGGCAGGGCGCTGCTCTCTTTGCTTTGGGAAGACGGAGGCGCGGCGGAGGTTTTCAAGATTTGGAAAGGGGGCGAGTGGGCGCACTACCCCTGCTTCCCCTTGCTTATAAAGGGGGAGGTGGCGGACGTTCCGCCTTTCCTAATAAAGAAACCACCCACGATCTCTCCCACGACACCGCGTTCGACGCGTGCCATTTGGGGAGGGCGCGGTGGATGCGGAGTGAAGTACGGCGTAACTCAGGCCGCGCATGCCCGTGCCCTGTTTTGGGCCTGGCCCAACAGCACTCGGCACCGTGTATGGCCCAGGCCCGGGGGCTCCTGTCGGTGTAATAGAGTAGGGGTACCCTAGTATCCCGAACTTGTGCACGGGCAGTCGCAGCATCCCGCGGCAAGGCTTGCCGAGTGACCGCCAAGGTCCTCCGTGGTTCCTTTGGAGCCATTCAAGAACAAAGTATGCAAGACCCCGGCAAGAGGAGCTTGCCGGGAAGGAGACAAGACCCCGACAAGAGGAGCTTGCCGGGAAGGCCAACCAAGGCATCTCAAGGAACTTGCCGCGATGCACCACGCGTCCCGGCAAGGCCCGGTAAGCGACAAGCTCCCGGACGCGACAAGACAACGACCGCAGCAAGGCGCTTGCCGCGGCAAGCCTCCACTATGTACCTGCGCTCCAGCACATCCACCAACGTGTCGCTCTGGGACCCTTCCAGGCGTACGTGGCGGGAGGCTGTGCAGCCAGAGGTACACGGTGGCAAGCGGCGCTGACAAGATTGCCATCATGGCAAGCAGTGGAGTCCCTGGCGTTCCCTTTCTGCACCGTCTAGGCGACGCAGACAGGCATTTAATGCCCTTGTCCCCTGCCGTCAGGGTTAGGTATGATACACTGTTGTAGGCAGCGGTACCTACCGCAACGCCTTTTTCATTTTTACCCTTGTCTACGTTGCCACCTGTCGGTGACCCCTTAAGCATATAAAAGGAGGCCCATGCGCAACATAGGGAGGGTCGGCCAACAGAACATACTCACGCTCGGTCTCGTTAGCTGCTGGTGTGCACTGTAGCACTCAGCGCTCCCGAGCAAGAAATCAATACACACCACAAAGCAGGAGTAGGGTTTTACGCATCCGTGCGGCCCGAACCTGGTAAACTGATCACGTGCTCGTGCGTTTCGCCTCGATCTGCTCTTCGTGCTCTCTCCGCCCCCTGCCGAACCAAAAGGGGCTCGGTCCGCCGGTCCCATAGGTGTCCATGGGATTAGCGACCCCCGACATAGCGCATGCTCACCAACGCTACTGCTACACAAGTGTAGCAGCAGCGTGCTTAATGTAAGTTCACTACTGCTAATATCTATAGCGCGCTTCTCCTGTGCGCGCTACTGCTACTACTGCGCTGCTGCTAACTGTTCTCCACTCGCTACTGCTAATTTTAGTAGTTTTTATTTTTTGGGCATATTTGTTTTGTATTTGAACATGCTTTATAGAAGAATCTTTAGCACATACAAATGTCATCATGATACACATACAAATGCCCGCGAGACCACAAATGTAATCATAGCATATACATACTAATAGTCTCATCATAATCATCATCCAACACAAAGTGGTATCTTGTCATCATGTCGAAAATAGCGATACATGCAAGTCTCGAATACTTGCAACTACAACGTCATCCATCTAAACAAAGGTATACGCGAGAAGAGCTATCACTATGAGTGAGAGCGGAACTATGCAGTACATGAGGTGGCGGTTACGAGTCCTCTCTCGCGCTAGCGTGAACCTCAAGTAACTAGCTTCTCCTTCTTGTCTGCTTTTGAAGCCTATATGGCTGGCGCTCGAGAACCCATTCACTTGTGCCTGACACTCATGCCACTCGTTGTACACCCCCGGAACCTTCCCTTTGTACACGACATATCACTTCCATCTCACCATCAAGAAACTAGGTACCTGTTAGAGATGCATGTTCATGAAGAGGATGTACAATCATATATATGCAACAAAATATACTAGAGCAACACCGAAAAAGAAAGGGTTAGCAACTAGATGCAACATATAGTATGCAAATTAATTAACTAGAGGTACGCAGGTCATCGTACGCAAACTAACAAAGTAGCATTACACAAGTTCGGCAGGGACCATGGACATCACAAAGTTTCATCGCTACAAAAAGTATACAAGTTCAACCGACACATATCATCATCATCGGCATCATAAATCACTAGAAGTTCCATCCTTCCATATCATCGAGGATGGACCCTAGCTTCTTGAATGGCGTGAGGTCTAGACGTTGCGTGCCTATGCGAGTTCGGACGTCAGCTCGCGATATAGGGCCGTGGTGGAACATCCCCTTCTCATCGACGACTTCTTTCATGATGATCGTCGCAATGTCGCTTTGGATGCGAAAGAAGTCATCTCTAAGTTTATAATCCGCTTCTCCATGAGATTCTAGCCACTTGTGGATATGCTCATCATTTCTGCTTCTCATGCGAAGCTTTTGGTGATCCGTGTTGAACTGAATCATGAGATGGACGATGTAGAATCCATCCTTCTTTCTTGGTTTTGGGACATGGATGCAGGAGAAGTTAGTTTTATGCGCGAAACCAATCTTCTTGTTCCTTTGTTTCCTGATCTGCATGTGGCCACCTCTAATGCTGAAGCCTTGGAGAGCATCATCTAGAATATTCATTATGTGGGTGTAGTCTTTTTTCTCGTAGTCTCTGGAAGGGTCAAAATACACGGCGTGGGAGACTTGCGGGTAAAGAACGATAAGGACGGAGTGCCCATTGCTGCGGGGAAAAGACACCTCAAAGTATTCCCCATATGAGAGAGAAGGAATGATTGAAATGGATGAACGGGTTGTCCGGAACTGACTTACTTTGGATGATAATGCACGAGGACAATTTCCCGGTCCTTATTCTGTACCATGAAGTTTTGGAGGTACTCCCTAGCAGTTTAACGCTCAAAGTCGCCGAGACTCAAGAAAGACTCGTGCATGTAGTACGGATCCACCACACAGATTTGCAAGACTTCTTCACTCTTCATGACGGAGCTCATATGTAGCGCAAAAAGGCGGACGATTGTAAAATCGAGCCGCCTTGTTAGAAACATCTCAAAGATATGGTCAAACCACAGGAAGAACACCTCCGCGGGCCGTGTATCGACGTAGCACTTCCCCTCAGGCACACGAGCCGCGTATGTCGGATATCCTGGATCCTTTAAGGCTAGTAGGCTTTTCTCAGTCGACAACACATGGTCGTGTAGTCTCCTGAGATCCCCTGATAGTGCCTCCAGCGGTTTTGGCGGTAGCATAGGCTCACCCGTGAGATGGAACATGGCCGCACCTTTCACGGGTACACGCTCTTCATAATGCATCTTCTGGCTGCTTTGTGCTCTGGCTTGTTTGGAGGCAGTTATCTTCCCCGATCTCTTCCTGTCCTTTTTTCTTGGTCACACCTTCCAGACCCTTCCTTAACCCCTGCCCCAGGGTTCCCGGGCTAAGCACTGTATGACCCCTGGCTAGTTGAGCCTGTGTTGAGGCGACATCTTCAGGCGTGTCCTATGAGGAATTCATGAAGGAAGACTTTTTGCAATCCTTCCAACGACTTTCCTGCCCGGGCATATCATCCATATCCTCATTAGCATGCTGATAGCCCGATTCGTCATATGGTTGACTCATCATATCTATGTCACAGTTATACGCGTTTGTATTGAGGAAACCCATAGGGTCGACCTCCGTCTCATCATCCATTCTCTATTCTACATGACCGATTACGTCAGCCAGTACTATTGCACCCCCTTCATTACGTCGTCCGCCGCTCTCACTCAGCACTACAGGAGCTGGTAATTGCGTAGGCGGGGTGGTGGTCTTCCGCACATGCTTGTTGATGTGTGGTTATTGGTGTGCTCTCAGCCGGCTCCAAACGAATAAGATCCTTCGGCCATAGCAGCACCAAACCCTTGCATCTTCCAATCCGTGGTGAGGTCTCATCGTCCTCTCCCACATGCTGTACTAGAGGAGGCAGTGCCTCGTGCCTCAATTTCACACTGGACAAGCTAACCCTGAAGTGCCCAGCGGGGATCGGCTGGTTGTGGAACGTGGGTTGCAAGGGGTTCAATATCATCCCCTTTCCCACGTCGACCTTCTGGCCTTTTATCAAGTAGAGTATGGTGCACGGGGTTTCTTCGCCCTGCAAACTCATATGTCTGTGGCGTAAAACATCCGAAAGGCAACGAAAATGGAATATTATATATATATATATATGTTGGTGCGACATGTAATTACCGTGATGGCGTCGACCTCAGCCAAAGACGAAGGCCCACCTAGCGCGCCAGAGACTGAGGACGGGCTGCTATGAGCGGGCGCGACCGCGAGAGGAGGCTCGGTTGCGTGAGCAAGTGATGGTGCGGTGTTGTTGTTGTTCATGGAGTTGCTCCCGACGAAACTGGGCATCGGGAAATCATGTATCGTCTTGTCTGGATTTTCCTTCATCCAATTGATGGTAGCTGGAACCAAGTTAGTTGCAAAATCATTTCTGTCGGCAGTTACAGCTGCATTGACTGCCTGCTGTAGCAACTCATTTTTCTCCTCGGCTGTTTTTTCCGCGTCCTCAGCTGCTTTTTTCTCGACCACAAGCTTCACCTTCGCATCGATGTCCGCCTGACTAAACTTCTTTTTCTGCTTCTTGGCCTCCGGGCCCTCATTGTAAAACACCTTCCACGTGGCGCCGTCTCCATCGCCGTGCACACGACCATATTGCGGCCGCTGGCCCAAAGGGAGTCCCTTAATTTCGTTCAAGGCCCGGTTGAGAGGGGTGTCCCACTTGGGCCTCGTCGGAGAAGTAGGGCTTTCGGCTGCAAGCTGGTGATGCTTCTCCAGTAGTCTAATCAATTTCCTCGTGATCTAGTCCGTGTAAAAAACCTTTTTCTCCTTGTCCCACTTATAGCGGGCCCTAATGAAGTCACGCTCCAAGGGGTTGGTGAACTTTGTGAAGGGGTCTGGGAGACCCACGGCTTCACGTTCCGCGTCCTCCTTATCCCATATGGGCCTTTTACCAAGGTAGCCACGGCTTCCGAGGTGATGCTTCCCCGTGTTCCTTTGCTAAAGGCTCTTAAATTTCACAGCCTTAGCCTTGGCTGCCTCGGTAGCGCAAGTGTCCTTGAACTTTTCGAACTCCTCTTTCGTAAGTGTCGGATTTTCCTCTAGAATCTTGGACAAGGGTTCCTTAGCCTTAATAGCTCGTTTCACCCTCCCTTTCCAGGAGGCCAAATCATTGCTAAACATGCCCATGGCGTGATTGTTAATCCTTTTCATCTTCGGATCATCCCAGGTTGTTCTATGTTATCATCCCGGTCGGGGAACTTGAATCACTTGTGCAACTTCATTAGGAGCAACTACGTTAAATGTTCTTTACTCCTTAAGTCATCGTCGTTGATCCTCGCGCATTCCCGTAGGATGCATCCTAATTGGTTCCCATAGCACTTGCGAGGTTCATCCGGCTCTAATGGCTCAAACTTGCCAGGTGCCATCTTTGTGATCACAAGTCGTCCAATCCCTAGTTTGTTAGGTTTTTGTATCCTCTGCTTCTTATGCTTCCTCTTTTCGGTAGCGGCATCGGCGCCGGTACCTTCCCGGCCGGTATCTTCCTTGCCGGTACCTTCCCCGCCGGTCTCGGTGCCGCCATCGGTGCCGGCGCCATCGGGGTCGATGTCGGCGTCAGTACCATCATCGAGGCCGACCTGCAAACCTTGCTTAGCAGTCAAATAGTCGAGGTACTCTTGTTCACCCTCATAATCCATCTCGTCTGCATCTTGGTCAGAAGGCCCAGTTTCTTCATTGTTCGACATGTTTCCTATGATTAAGTGTCCTCGCTTATTTCTAAAAGTATGAATAAATGATAAATGACATAAAAAGAAATCTATGTGCCAGCACTCGATATGCCAACTATGTAGCAGAAATCATGCCTTTATTCACGGCAAATTTTGGCATGACCTTTGCTAAAAATGGACATATCGAGCGCCTGAAATTCACCGGAACGGAAATGAATCAACATTCCGGCGTAACATAGGCCACTCGGATCATTTACCAAAATTGAACCAAAACATCACATGTCCAAATGACATGTTCAAATTCCAAACACGACATGTCCAAAACATGACACATCCACATATCACATGTCCAGTTCAAATTTGCATATAAATTTAGCCTACCTAAATTTGCTTTAACAAGGGATGTTGATTTGGACAATTGCTTAAATGCTTCCTTTTCTTTTAACTACAATTGCTTAACCCTAAATTTCTGTCCTATTTTAAAACCTAGCTAAATTCATAACTAAATAGATAACCTAATTAGCCTACCGCCCTAACTAAAACCTAAGTAAATCAACCAAAGAACGCTAGCTAGCAGAGAGAGAGGGGGGGGGGGGTTACAGAGGGTGCATGGGCGAGCGAGGCGAGGGCCGGGTCGGGGGCGAGCACCGGCCGGGGTCGGGGCGAGCGCCGGGGCACGGCGGTGCGACGGGGGGAAGAGAGAGTGGGGATTTGGGGGGAAAAGAGGTGGGATGAAGAAGGGAGAGTGAGAATTTTAGGTTAAGTGTACGTAGCAGTAGCGTGTTTAGACAAAACGCACTGCTACTACCTTCACTAGCTGTAGCGGTTTAGATAAAACGCGCTGCTACTACCTTCACTAGCTGTAGCGGTTTTATAAGAAAATCGCAACTGCTAGCTTGACTGTAGCTGTTTTATAAGGAAATCGCTACTGCCAGTTTTCCTTTTTTCTTTTGCTTTATTTTCTCCCACTTTTACTTCCCGAGAGCAGTGAACGAAGGGAAGGCGATATATGTTGCATCATTTGACGGTTAAATATGTATACAAAATAGGAACATATATATATTACATCATTGGACCCATGCATAATAATGGCTAAGTGTGTATACAAAATAGGAATATATATATATATTACATCATTTGACCGATAACATACGGTTCCTCAGCGCTGGCGTTTTCGTTTTTGAGTCAGTTTCGTTCCCTTCTTGTTCGTCGAAGAATAATTGAGCCCCTCATTGTGACTTTGCCTTTTCCATGGAGTACGATTTTTCTTAGGTAATGTAGTATTGATTCTTATTTTGACGTATACTTCATCATCATCGTCATCTTCCCTCATTGGATTGCCGTACTGATCATAGTCTTCCTCGTTGGCGACTCCATCCATTCCAATGATGTTCCTTTTGCCTCTCCTCACGTCAATACGACTGGGATTGCATGGGTCGGCTATGAAGAAGCATTGTGTCACGTGCTTAGTGTGTACCCATGGATCGTTTTTGGCGATAGCGTTCACGGTAGCGCTCTTGGCGTCGGGTATAGTCATGGTAGTGAAAATCCGGTTTTCTCTTTCGACATTCTTAGCCCATCTGACACGGAACATCGTTGTGTTGTGCAGTCCAGAGTAGTCAAGCTCCCAGATCTCCTCGACCCTTCCATAAAATCGTTTAGTTGCGCCGTTGTCGCTGCCGGTCATGCATTCCATCGTCACCCCTGAGTTCTGATCATCACTGTCCATATCTTTGGCCTCCGTGTAGAACGTGTATCCGTTGATATCATATGCCTGATAGGTTACGAGGTTGGGCGAGGGGCCACGTGCTAAGGCGTATATGAGCAATCCGTCCTTAGAGCCCTCCTCCGGGGGATTAGCAATAATATGCTGTTTGAACCAATGTAGGAAAGTGGAGTTGTGCTCTATAGTAACTTCGGCATCCATCCTGCATACCCCCTGGTCACGATACTTCTTTGCGATAATTTATTTGTGAAGTGCCACGAAAGGATCTACCTCGTCTAGGTGTTGTAGCACTACCAAGTTTGCTCTGTCAAAGTCGCTGCGTCGATCTAAGTATGCCACGTGCAGTTCCCTGCGACCATTGCAGCGACCTTCTCCTTCGAGCCTCCCATCGTGCTTGTTAACAGGCAAACCAACACTAACACCAGGCGGCTGGTCTGCGCCATATAGAAAATTCTCATAGAAAGAGATGCACTCTTGTGTCACATAGCCCTGGACGATGCTTCCATTCATACAGGACATGTTACGAATGAATCCTTTGATGATCCCATTCATCCTCTCCAACGGCGTCATGTTGTGCAGGAATGACGACCCCAGGTCTATTATGTCATCCACAATATGGACACACAGATGCACCATCACGTCAAAGAACGCAGGCGGGAAGTACATCTCAACCTCATTCAGTATCACAACGATCTCTTCCTATAGCCTTTGGAGCTACTTCACACTGATCGACTTTCGAGAGATGACATTGAAAAAGTTGCAGAGACCAATAAGCGTGTCATGGGCGTGCTTGTCTATTATCCCTCTAAGGGCAACAGGTAGTATCTGCGTCATCATCACATGACAGTCATGGGACTTCACCCCGCTGAACCTTTTCTTGTCCGTGCCTAGATATCTGTTTATCTTGCCACAGTAACCGGAACTAACTTTGACTCCGGTAAGGCACTTAAAGAATTGATCGATCTCAGCCTGACTTAAGGTGAAGCAAGAAGGGGGGCAATAATCCTCTTTCTTTATTTTCTTGCCCTTCTTCTCCCGTGCCTCTGTCTCCGTCTCTGTCTCGTCTGACATTTTACGGGGCAGCATGTGCAGATCTTCCCTGATTTCCAAATCTTGCAAGTCTTTTCTTGCCTTCGGCCCATCCTTGGTCTTATCCGGCATGTTCATCAGTGTTGCGAGCAAGCTCTCAAGGATATTCTTACAGATATGCATTTGATCAAGGCAATGATGTGTATCGAGTTTGTGCCAGTACTCCAAGTCCCATAACACAGACCTCATCTTCCATACCTTCAGCAGCGGCTCTGGCGCCTTTCTCATCGTCTTTCCCGGCATGGGGCACTCCTTCCAGTTTTTCAACAGCTCATCGATTTCGGCACCGCTCCGCTTACGTGGAGGTCCTCGATGCTCAGCGTGACCATTGAATAGATCTCCACGGTTTCTCCACGGGTCGTCCTATTCGAGCCATCTTCGATGCCCCATGTACACGATTTTCCCAGACCTGCCATCTTTCCTTGACGTTAGCTGCTGAGATGTCGTATCATCCATGCACCGCGTGCATCCGCAATATCCATGGCACACCTGGCCTGCCACATATCCGTAACCGAGATAGTCCTGCACTGTCGTGATCAGCGCGGCTCTCATGTTGAAATACTCGCCTTTGCTGGCATCCCATGTCTTGGACGGTGTTTTCCATAACGTGTCTAACTCCTCTTGAAGTAGCCCCAAATACAAATTAATATTATTTCCTGGTTGTTTTGGCCCTTGAATAAGCATTCTCATGTGAATGTACTTCGATTTCATGCACAACCAGGGGGGAGGTTGTACATCCATACAAACACGGGCCATGTGCTATGGTTGGTGTTCTGGTTGCCAAATGGATTCATGCCATCGGTACATGCGCCGAGCATGATGTTCCTTGCATCACATTCAAAATACCGATAGAATCTGTTCAACGCTCTCCACTGGCTTCCATCCTTGATGTGTCTCAGCTTCGGATCATCTCCATCGTCGGGCTTCTTCCTCTCCGCGTGCCAGCGCATTAGCTTTGCTTCCTTGTGATCTACAAAATACCTCTGGAGATAGGGAGTGATCGGTAAGTACCATACCCCTTTCTGGGGACATTTCTTCCCGGCCTTCTTGTATCGAGAAGCATTGCACACCGGACAGCTTGTTTTTTCCGCGTGCTCCTTCCGATAAATTATGCAATCGTTGATGCATGCATGGTATCTAACGTGTGGCAGATCAAGAGGGCACGCGATCTTCTTGGCCTCATCAACACTACTAGGACATAGATTACCCGCGGGAAGAACATCCTTTAGGTACTTGAGATGCTCATCGAGGCTAGTGTCGGTCCATTTGTTTTTAGCTTTCGTCTTCAGGAGTTGGAGCGTGAAACTCAAGCGGGTCACCTCGGGATTGCAACCATCATACAATGGAGAGTTCGAATCTACCACCAGTTGCTCCAGCTTAGCCTCCTCTCCAGAAGCAGCTCTCTCAGTACTCGTCTCCTTGCGAATCAATGCTTGAACATGAGGGTCCCGCATGATTGAACTTAGTACCGACGAACTCTGCTGCGTGGAGTCCATGTCGTTCTCTCCGCCGCCATGTCCGGCCCCTTCTCCGCTGCCATGTCCGGCCCCTTCTCCGCCACCATGTCCGACCTCTTCCCCGCCGCCATTATTGATCATTTCTTCGTCTTGACCCGTGTCATCATAGCCTGCCCCATCGGCATCCTCAACATCGTCATCCTCATCTTCAATTATCCACCGAGTATAGCCATCCATGAAACCAGTCTTGAGCAGGTGCACTTCGACACGACCATCGTCATGGGGGTCGAGCCAAACTATTCCTTTGCATTTTCGACACAGACATAAAACCTCTGTCTGGTTATTTTCTTTCATGTCCTGCACCGTCGACCGCAACCACCTGTCCACCATCGTTCCACTGACCAGCGTCAACTCTGCACGGTAATAATAAACAAATTGATTATAAAAATGCGTGCATGCATCAAAGTCATACAAAAATTCGGCATGAGCTTCCTTAAAAATAGCACATATATAGATCTAGAGTTTGCCCGAAATTCGCCGAAACAGAAATAAATCGACATTTCAGAAAAACATAGGCAACTCAAAAGCACAATTTGGCATCAACTCATGCCACACACACAATTTCCGTAAACATATCACACACACATAAACATATTTCCATTTTGCAAAAGCATGAAATTTTAATCACCTATATCTAGAGATCGAGCACACGGTGAAGATGATAATGTAGGGAGATCAAAAGTGCACAAAGCTCTTCTTGACAAAGATAGATCTAGTTAGGGGGCAAATAGGTCACCTAACTAAATGCTACATCTACCTAGCTACCTAATTTGGGAGGAGACAACTTCAACTAGTGGAGGGGGAAGGAAAAAGAGAAAGGAGATGCATTAATGGAGGTGGTGTAGTTAGGTAGGAGTAATGAAGAGAGAGAAAGGTAGGTAGAAGAGGGAGAGTAATGGGGGAGAATTATTGAGGAAGAAGAAGAGTGAGAGTGGGAGAGGTAGGGGAAAGGGAGAGGAGGGGGAGGGGGAGGGCGGGTGGGGAAAAGGTGGTGGGTGCAGATTAGCAGTAGCGCGGGACGTAAAGCGTGCTGCTCCTAAGAAAGTAGCAGCAGCGCGCTTTCGGTACAAGTGCTACTACTAACCGGACCAAAAGTGTGCCCGATTTGAAAATTAGCAGCAGCGACCTCAGAAAAACTATGCTACTACTACAGCTATAGCAGTAGCGCGGCCTGCGGCACCGCGCTGCTGCTAAATGGAGTTGGGTGGGCACTTTCAGTCCATATTTGTAGCAGCGCGGGTTACGCCGAGCGCGCTACTGCTAAGCACTTGTCAGTAGCGGGTTTTCCACACCCGCGCTACTGCTAATTAGCAGCAGCGCTCCTTTTTGAGCCGCGCTGCTGCTAAGATTCTGTGTATAGGGTTTTCCCTAGTAGTGACAAGCTAGGCACCATATGCAACATGCAACCAGATATCACACTGCCATGTTAGAGCAAGCATCTGGGGTTGCGGAGTAGGGGAGATGAGATTTGGAACTTGCACTGCAGTAAGAGTAGCAGGAGAATCTGCAGATATCATCTGTTTCGGTTGCTCCAGAGGACCACCATCATTCCATGCCTTCGTCCTTTTAGATTTTGCCTTGTCAAGTAAACACACAAGAAAAAGGAATGAAATTCGCACTTCCAAATTCGTTGATGCATGATACCGATGAACACAACTTTTATGTATGGCAACCACATTGTAGGAGGATGGAATATGCATGAAAAACGCTAAGTAGAAGGCATTTCAACAAATTGGAAGCAATGCAATCTAGACACCATATGAATGATCGTACCAAAATCACTCTACTAAGTTAGATGTGTCTCATTATAAGTGGCACTTCAACAAATTAGAGGCAATAGATGTTTGAAATGATATGCAAGATGCAACCAATATTACACTACCAACTTGAAGTTGTCTTGTCAGAAGTGATTGATGAGGGATACACAAGAAAAGTAGTTTGATGTAAGAACATGGTTAATAGAAAGACGTAGTATGTACCAAAAACAGCAAGGCATGTCATATTCATAGGTATAATGTGTTAACTAAGCAGATGCAATTTACCCTAATTAGAAGCATTACAAGGTAGACATCATGCATATGCAACATGCAACCACATATCATGCTGCCAAGTAAGAGCAAGCACCTGTGATGGTGGTGTAGGGGAATTGCGGTCATCAACTAGAGAGCTCCGTTGACTATCTTCATTTAGCCTTGCTGTTTCTTGAGAATCATGTGGGGAGGATGACATTGCACTCCTTAAACGAGTAACCCGTCTCACAGTAACCCACTAGGGTGACTGTCTCATCATAAGTAATTGATAAGGGATACAAAAGAGCATTAGTTTGATGTACGAACATGGTTAATAGACATATGTAGTATGTATCAAAAACAGGGAGGCATGCCATTATCAAAGGTATAATGTGTAAAGTAAGTAGATGCAATTTAACCAAATTGGCAGCAATAAAAGCTAGACACCATATGCAACATCCAACCACATTTGACAGTGCGAAGTTAAAGCAAGCACCTGGGATGGTTGTGTGTGGCAATTGAGATCATCAACTGCAGAGCTACGTTTACTGTCTCCATCTGCTGACACTACACCCTTTAGAGTGCTGAAACGCTTAGTGCTTATCTTCGAATTACACTAGAGCCACTTCTGTCTTTTCTTTTGTGTATTCATCAACACTGCGTCAGAGTCTGAAATACCCATCCATAATAAACAATAGTGTGAGTATGGGTGAAGTGTGTGCACAAGTAGTATAGTCTAAAAGTACCAGATAGCAGGTCGATGAGAAATAAATGACAGGAGACATATGATAGCTCTACAACATGCATGGCACATGAAATTACTAGATTCTAGGATTTTGAAATATGAGCACAGGGATGTGATGTCTACTACACAACCTTCTTCTTGTAGACGTTGTTGGGCCTCCAAGTGCAGAGGTTTGTAGGACAGTAGCAAATTTCCCTCAAGTGGATGACCTAAGGTTTATCAATCCGTAGGAGGCGTAGGATGAAGATGGTCTCTCTCAAGCAACCCTGCAACCAAATAACAAAGAGTCTCTTGTGTCCCCAACACACCCAATACAATGGTAAATTGTAAAGGTGCACTAGTTCGGCGAAGAGATGGTGATACAAGTGGTATATGGATGGTAGATAAAGGTATTTGTAATCTGAAATAATAAAAACAGCAAGGTAACAAGTGATAAAAGTGAGCGTAAACGGTATTGCAATGATAGGAAATAAGGCCTAGGGTTCATACTTTCGCTAGTGTAAGTTCCGTCAACAATAATAACATAATTGGATCACATAACTATCCCTCAACATGCAACAAAGAGTCACTCCAAAGTCACTAATAGCGGAGAACGAATGAAGAGATTATGGTAGGGTACGAAACCACCTCAAAGTTATTCTTTCCAATCAATCCGTTTGGCTATTCCTGTAAGTGTCACAAATAGCCCTAGAGTTCGTACTAGAATAACACCTTAAGACACAAATCAACCAAAACCCTAATGTCACCTAGATACTCCAATGTCACCTCAAGTACCTGTGGGTATGATTATATGATATGCGTCACACAATCTCAGATTCATCTATTCAACCAACACAAAGGACCTCAAAGAGTGCCCCAAAGTTTCTACTGGAGAATCACGACGAAAACGTGTGCCAACCCCTATGCACAGGTTCCCGATGTCACGAAACCCACAAGTTGATCACCGAAACATACATCAAGTGGATCAGTAGAATACCCCATTGTCACCACGGGTATTCCACGCAAGACATACATCAAGTGTTCTCAAATCTTTAAAGACTCAATCCGATAACATAACTTCAAAGGGGAAACTCAATTCATTACAAGAGAGAAGAGGGGGAGGAGAAACATAGGATCCAACTATAATAGCAAAGCTCGCGATACATCAAGATCGTGCCAAATCAAGAACACGAGAGAGAGAGATCAAACACATAGCTACTGGTACATACCCTCAGCCCCGAGGGAGAACTACTCCCTCCTCGTCATGGAGAGCACCGGGATGATGAAGATGGCCACCGGAGAAGGATTGCCCCCTCCGGCAAGGTGCCGGAACGAGTCTAGATTGGTTTTTGGTGGCTACGGAGGCTTCTAGCGGCGGAACTCCCGATCTAATCTTTGTTCTGGAAGTTTTACGATACGTAGGTATATATGGGTGCAAGGGGTACGTCGGTGGAGCTTCGGGGGCCCCACGAGGCAGGGGGCGCGCCCTAGGGGTGGGCGCGCCCCCCACCCTCGTGGCCAGCTCCCGTATCTTCTGACGTAGAGTCCAAGTCTATCTGGTGGCTTTCCTTCCAAAACTAACTTCTCCAGTTGATTTCGTTCCGTTTCGACTCCGTTTGATATTCCTTTTCTTCGAAACACTTAAATAGGCATACAACAGCAAATCTGGGCTGGGCCTCCGGTTAATAGGTTAGTCCCAAAAATAATATAAAAGTGGATAATAAAGCCCAATATTGCCCAAAACAGTAGATAATATAGCATGGAGCAATAAAAAATTATAGATACGTTGGAGACGTATCAGGATGGTTGGGAAATGCAAATGCTCCTCCAGCACACCACAGGGTGTGGTCCTATGGAAATAATAGTCAATTGAAAGCAAATAGGCCATTCCATTTTTTCTGCACCGTCTGATGTACAAAGAACGGGCAGATCGCCTTCATCCACCTCCAGCCAGTCAGTGTTACAATCTTCCTAGAAATGCCAGCGACCACCGGCACAGTCCCCTGCCTCCGCCCTCCCCTCGACCTCACCGCACCGCCGTGCTTGGCACCGCCCCGGCCATCCCTTCAAGCCCCGCCGACTTCCAGATCAGGCGCAAGCAGCTCCTGTGCCTCACACCCCTATGATACACACTGATGCGCCGCTTCCCTGGCGAGCAGATGAACTAGGTGCTCCGCATGCCTAAGTGGGTGTCGCTTATTTTAATTGCGATTCAACTGACCCTGAATTGAAATCCAGGCGGGCTACTGACCTCTAGCCAAGGTGAAATAGTAAATGGGAGGAAACCTTGTGCATTTAGTATCACGAAGAAGATGCAGTAAGAAGCGCTCAACTAGTTTCTTTCGTGGGATGAATACGGTGTGAGTAGAGACGTAAGATTTGCACGAATAAGGGAAGATGACTACCTCTTTCTATTGGCAGTGTCGTGTCCTCCTTCTGTTTTTCCAACGATCTTCTTGTGGTTCGCTGGAAATGAGAAGTTGTGGAGGACGGTGGAGCCTTGGATGAACCCATGGCCGAGTTTTTGAGTGTGGTGCGGTGGCCGTCTGTCGGTGGCAGGGAACCAGATCCAAGGCGGCGAATGACAACATAGCGGGAACAGCTCCGGTGCAGTGGATGGTTGCGACAGCGGAGTGGCAGCAGTGAGGCGCAGGACAGCGTGGTCGAAGTGGTTCTGGTACGACGCACGTCGGCATCAGCGTCGTGGAGGCAGCTCTGCCCCGGCTTCAGCTGCTAAGTCCTTGAGGGCGTTGCGGTTGCATTTGCGTTGGACGACGATGTTGGGGTACCGGCTTTGACGAGATGGAGGAGGGCGGCGGTGGATTGGGCATGATGGGGTGGAGGACGGAGGAGGCTGGGGTTTCACGGCTAGTGGAGAGGGCGTTTTGATGCCCACGGAGCATGAATGGGGAAACATAGGGCAAGCTTTTAAATCTAGGCTCACAAGACCGATATATAGGCCGATATATCACTTTTGGGGCTCTACCGATATAAACATAACATATCATTTTGTAAATATCATTTTCAAACATATCATCCAATATGGACCGAAATATTGACTGATATGACCGATATATAGCCCGATATGTCCACTGATATAGAACAATATGTAGATGACAACAATTATTTATTAGAATGCAGTGAAATAAGATTATGCATTTACAACTTCAGTATATATAATCAAAGTTATGCACAATGTTTCATACAAATGCATATGTATGATATTGTTTTTAATCATAGAGAAAGGATTTTATGAATCTTTCCTTCATAGTTTCTTAATCAACAAGTTAATAAACCAGGAATCTAAAAGTGTTATGTTAAATCATTAACATCATACATTTTGTTTTACTAAAAACAAATGTTGAACAAGAATAATGAAGTAAAAAACTAGACATGTTTTCTCCGATATATCTACATATCGTCTGATATATCACCCGATATCCGACATCTGATATGTCAAAGGCAAACCGATACGTACCCGATATCCGATATTTTGAAGAGGGGGGAACTAAGGGGGAACAATGTTTCAGTTTGGGACGCACTTGTTTGCAATTTGGGGAAAGTTACAAACTTTGCCCCATCTAAATTTTCAGACATATTGCGGGTTGGGGGTAGGACAGTAATCTCAGGTGTCCCAAATGGTGGGAGGGATAGATTTCGGCCGGCGCATGGGTGTTTAGGCGCCCACGGCGTATGAATGCTTCTCAGAGGTGGTTGAGACTGGCGTCTTGGTGAAGTTACAAACCTACCCCGGTTTAGACCTTTGGACATCGGGATGATAGGCTACACATGCCAGAGTCAGGACAATAATTTCCTACCACCAAACATTAGTCTCGCACGGTTTCGGGTGACCAGAGGCTTATTTGGCGCTTCGTTCAATATTTGGGAGCAGAAGCATTAACGTTTTCGATTCTCTTGAATTGAACTTTCAGGATTTGTCAAATTTCACAAATCTTGACTCTTGAAAATCCTAAAACTACGATTATTTTGGAATGGAGGGGGTACATTTGAATATACAATGTACACGAGTATATATTAGTAAAAAATATGCAACTTACCTCAGTTCATGAATGGTTCCAAATATAATCACCTTGATTGCAAAAAAATAGTTAGACACGCGTATGAATATATAGCATGTTCAAATGCAAAACAAAGATCGATGCCACCTTTTAGATCTGATTTACAAATGCCATTATCTCGGATTCAAATAGATGAATGCACTTCCTATGAATTCGAATCTTCGAAACCCCCTTTATGTTGAATTCAACATGTTTCTATTTCGGAGCTAGCAATTTGGAATGTATCCATGTAAGTAACAAATGTATAAAGTGCTTCACTCTAACAACATGGAGTGCACTAATTAATGTATATATATGAATTACAAAAGCAATGCATTGCTGTATTTCAAACCGCTCTCACTCTATGGATCGATAATATGAAATAAACACATGCACATGCTAGAATTCAATAGAGTATGGGTGTCTGATAGACCGATTTTCGTTCATACGCAAATTGCAAAAGTAATGATGTCATCCAAAAATAATAATGCCATTTATATTTTAATTTAATGCGTAAAACCACCTTTTACACATAGATGCACTATGCCTCGCCCCGTTCTCACACAGGCGCTATATCTCTCTCTATCTAATGCATAAGCGCACACACTTTATATACATCAGCATTTCTCTTTCACACATGCTCACAATCTCTCCCGGGGTGTTGGGGTGTGATGTCCACTACGCAACTTTATTCTTGTAGGCTCGTGTTGGGCCTCCAAGCGCAGAGTTTTGTAGGACAGTAGCAATTTTCCCTCAAGTGGATGACCTAAGGTTTATCAATTCGTGGGAGGTGTAGGATGAAGATGGTCTCTCTCAAACGACCCTGCAACCAAATACAAGAAATTTCTTGTGTCCCCAACACACCCAATACAATGGAAAATTATATAGGTGCACTAGTTCGGCGAAGAGATGGTGATAAAAGTGTAATATGGATGGTAGAAATATCTTTTTATAGTCTGAATAAATAAAAACATCAAGGTAGCAAATAGTAAATGGGCACAAAAACAGTATTGCAATGCTTGAAATGAGGCCTAGGGTCCGTACTTTCACTAGTGCAACCTCTCAACAATGCTAATATAATTGGATCATATAGCCACCCCTCAAAGTGTGATGAAGAATCACTCCAAAGTTCCTATCTAGCGAAGAACATACGAAGAAATCGTTTGTAGGGTACAAAACCACCTCGACGCTATTCTTTCCGATCGATCTATCCAAGAGTTCGTACTAAAATAACACCAAATAATTTCAGATTCATAATACTCAATCCAACACAAAGAACCTTAAAGAGTGCCCCAAGATTTCTACCGGAGAAACAAAAGACGAGAACGTGCATCAACCCCTATGCATAGATTACCCCAATGTCACCGCAGGAATCCACAAGTTGAATGCAAAAACACATACCAAGTGAATCAATATGATACCCCATTTTCACCACGCGTATTCATATCCAAGACATATACCAAGTGCTCTCGAATCCATAAAAGTATTCAATCCGATAACAACGAAATCTCAAAGGGAAAAACACAATTCATCACAACAAGATAGAGAACGGAAAATACCATATGATCCAACTATATTAACAAAGCCCGTGATACATCAAGATCGTTCCATGGTGGGTTGTGCCCCCCTCGGGGCACCCCCCTTGTGCTGCTCTGGCCCATCCCGGGTGTTCTGGTCCATAAAAATTCTCCAAAAAGTTCCGCGGTGTTTGGACTCCGTTTGATACTGATTTTCTGCGATGTAAAAAACAAGCAAAAAACATCAACTGGCACTAGGTCGATAGGTTAGTCCCAAAAAATGATATAAAGTTTCTATAAAATGATTGTAAAACATCCAAGAATGATAATATAACAGCATGAATACTTCATAAATTATAGATACGTTGGAGACGTATTGGCTTCCCCAAGCTTAATTCCTACTCGTCCTCGAGTAGGTAAATGATAAAAGAAATAATTTATGAAATGTGAATGCTAGCAAAGTGCATAAGTTTGATCAATGATAATTTCAATCACTTTTCCTAGCATCATAAAAATAGTTCTTTCTTATAAAACTTCTCATGTTAATGTAGCAACCAATTCACATGTTAAGGTTCAAATGATGAATTCTCTTGAAACTCAACAACCTATGTTCTCAGTCACCAAGCAATTGTAATTCAACTTATTTAACAGAGTTTAAGTAAGAGCTCCACATACTCAACCATCATATAGTCTTCTATGATTACTAACACTCACCGCATACACATGAGCAAAACGTTTCAACCGGACACATAGAAAGATATGGGCTTATAATTTCGCCTCCCAACGTATTCACCTCAAGGGTGATGTCAACAATAATAACTCATGCTACCCATATCCAACTGGATATATGTGCCCAGATCTTTCCTCACCACAGGAGGCTTGCCAAAAGAGAAAAATAAAAAGGAATAGAGAGAAGAACTTTGACTCTTTCACTAGTACGCGTCGGCGCTAAACAAACGGATTTTAACCCCTTTCCGCGATGGCATTCGGAACCATCGCCAAGTGAGTGTGGGCGATAGAGGGGTCCTTCCCACACGACCCAGAAACTGTCGGGGATATGCCCTCCTAGCACACACGCTTGGCAAAATGAGGTCATGTGTGACCGACGAGCACTCAAATACAGAAATACTTACATTAGTGCTAAAAATACAATTATACAGGCGAAATCATTTCCGGTCGTAAGTACATCCCACACAGTCAGTCACCGGTAAGCGTCATTCGTATATACATCCCACACAATCACTCCAAGGAAAAAGTTTGGCAAGGTGGCATAACGCAAACAATTTTCAAGAGAATGTCATGTGTGATTGTTCACTGATCCAACACGGTTTATTCCTTGAAACTGTGTGCATTGCTGGAGGTCATCTCCCACGGTGTTTTCTCATTAACCGTTTGCAATAGGAAAATCCAATTAGCAAGCTAATTGGCCAATTGGCGGGCTAATTTCCCTATTATTAATAATCCATTTACTATTCTAATTGACATTCATATTAAGCACATAATATATTACATTCCATTTCCATATTAAGGAAGCAGGATTTCATAATTGAAATACATCAGAGTACAACATGATATAGCTTCAGCACTCAGCTACCCCATTACACAATTGCACCAGCAGCAAGTTTCACATGCAACATCTAGAACCTTTTGAAATTAGCATCATAGACGATACATAGAGAGATGCATCTCATCTGGAAAACTGCTGAAGCGGAAGGCGAATATTGAGCCTTCATTCATGTTGAAGGTCTTTGCAACTTTAGGCCAGTGTCTGTGGATGATTGACCGTCCATCCTTCGACTTCTTCAGGAAGACTTCAATATTGAACCGTGGGTGTTGTATGAAAACTTTCCTCGCCTCCTAATCATAGAGGTGGTTTGAGAGGTAATCATCAGTGAACCCTGAAAACAAGAATGTGCATAAATAGCGTCTCTATATTGGAAATGGGGCAAAGGAATAAAAAAAGGCAAGGTATAATAGTTAGTACCATCTTGTAAACCTCAGTGCTTCCCATTGTTTCCCTGCAACACATATAAGGTAGTTAGTCATCAGGTTAAGTAAGGGTTCGCATGCTATCAGTAAAATATGTTGATGAAAAATAAGCACATTGCAGATTCATCAAATTAATTCAAGCCACATGGAAAATCCATTTATCCAAACCAAGCATGATTAAGAACTAGGAAATATAGCACTTGTATATGTTTCTCATGTATTAAGTGCAGCAAAATTCAATTTATTTCTCACATGGTATATAATAACAGAATGCAGCCACAACAATTGAACATCGCATTGCAGAATTGAACCAAGCAGTTAACTAAACACCACAACAAATGAACCAAACGTTAACTGAGCACCACATTGCACAATATAACATACTTGTAATAGAAGATCAGACAGTTAACCAAACCAAGCATGCTTATCAACTTGGAAATATTGCACCCTAAAGAATTGAACATCACATTTAAAGAATTGAACCAAGTAGTTAACTGAACACCACATTGCATGACATATAGAACATATACACTATAGCAGAAGATTGCATGGTAAAAGTAGATAGCACAATTCACTAGAATTTGTTAAGGAAAGGCAATAGCTAGCAAACTGAACATATGGGTCCTTATAGTGAGCTAATAAGACAAGCTACTCCTCATTGTTGGAGATATCAATGACGTTTGGCTCCTCGGACATGGAAGAGGGCGAGGCCTCCGCATTGTGGGTGCCCTTGTTGTAGTGGTGAGTTGCCTGAGCCATGCCAGGCACCAACCTGCTGGATCTCGAGATGAGGTAAGCATGTGCACGTTGAGAAAACACCGACAGTGGCCTTCGTCGAAGGCACCAACAGTGGCCTTGAGAAAACTCCACGAACTGTCGTTTAAAGCAGCCGACTACGAAGCACCGACAGTGGCCTCGTAGTCTTCGTCGAAGGCACCGACAGTGGCCTTGAGAAAACGCCACAAACTGTCGTTTAAAGCAGCCAACCACATCGCAGCATCGGCGCGCAAGGCGTCAGCGTTGGCCTCGACGACTAGGTGCTCCTCCAAGATCTGGGGGTCGGCACGAATGGTAGCCATCACGACCTCATCCGCGTGTGCGGCTGTGATTTGCTTCTCCGCTGCCAAATGCTCCTTGAGCCCAGATGTGTGTTAAAGTAGCCACCTTAAATAAACCCTTAGTTCATAATAACACTCACAACTGTCATGGATCACTCAAACCAAACCACGTCTACGAGCATAGCATAGCAGTATAAGCATAACGTAGAAGTAACTCCTAGGGTCTGATATAAAGGACAGTAGGTTCTACCTCATCATCTACTTCCCAATACCCACATGTTATCAATCCTACTCATGAAATGTTTGACGGTTGAAACTAATGCATAAAAACCGGGTAAAAGGGGTGTGACAAAGTGTTACTTGCCTTGCTGACGATCTGCAAACCCTAGAGACTCGTAGTAGCACGCTTCGCACTCTGAAAACTCTATCGCAAACAAACAATAGCATACATAAGCACTCAAGCAATAGATGCAAGGGTAAAACTCAGATTATAAAGTCCAAATTGAAAGTTCAACTGAAGAGCTTCGATTAGCAAAAAGAAATAGTCAAATCTAAGCTACGAAACTCAAACGACGATCAAAAGAAGTTCGAATTCAAATCTACTTGTAACCAAATTTTAATTTATCAAAATCATGTTCAAGTTTGTTAACTGGAAAGAGGGGTTCGAGATGAAGATTTTGGCGTTGGTTTCACTGGATTTGGACCAATGGTTAAAAAGTTGCAAGGGTTTGAAGATCAGGGGCTAATTTGCGATAAAAATAATCACGGGTAGGTCCCTGGCAAAAAAATCAGAAAAAGAAAAATCTATCGGATGAACGTCCGCTAACAAAGACAAATGAACGAATTTGTTTGTTATAAGAACTAAACAAACGAACGTTTACAGAATAGATCTAACCGAAGAAAAACCGATCTATAAAAAACCCGGAGTAGATCTAGGGTTTACCGACGAAAACCCGGAAAAAACCGGTCGGCGGTGGCGGGTCGGGTTCCGGCGACGGCGCGACGTGGGGCGGCGGCGAGAGGCGGCGGCGGCGCGGTGCGACGCGGATCTTGAGGCACGGCGGTGGCTAGGGTTTCACAGGGCGCGGCTTGGGCTGGCGGCCTCGGGCCTCTCCTTATAAAGGCTGGCGGCGCCGGGGTGCCTCGGAGTCCCGGCCCGAGCCGGCTCCTAGGTCGGTTCGCATTTTCTTTTTAATAAAATAAATTCCTCTGAAGAAAATCCAAAATAAATATAGAAAAAATCTGAAAATGCCAAAAACAATTTTCACTATCTAAATAAAATATTTAGAACAAAGTGAACATTTTTCTGGCCTAAAATGCAATTTCAAAAAAATGCATATTTTTTTCTAATTCAAATACAACATTGAATAAAATCCAAATATAATATTTATTTGATTTTAACATTTTTCCTCCAATATTTCTTTTATTTTGGAGAAGTCCTTTTATGCCCTCTCTTTTATTTTTAATATTGGAAATATTTCAGAGAGAACAATATTAAAACCAAAATGATCCTCTTTTCAAATTTGAGAAAATTCAAGTATGAAT
This sequence comes from Triticum monococcum, assembly GCA_034509565.1. Lineage (NCBI taxonomy): Eukaryota > Viridiplantae > Streptophyta > Magnoliopsida > Poales > Poaceae > Triticum > Triticum monococcum. Next base: position 84,154,798 of record CM067845.1, on the reverse strand, counting down.
ATGAACGAAACCTCCAGCTCTCTCCTTGGGTCCTTGAGTTGCTTAAGATTTCTCGGATCAAACCAAAATGCAAATAAAATATGATATGCATATGATGACCTAGGTATAACATCGAAATTGAAAATTGGGATGTTATAGAGCATGAATCTATAGGTGGAGAGCATTTGGATTGCATTGCATCCAGACTTGATTTCAGTCCCTTAATGCCAAGTTTGACAGCCATGGCATTGTTCTGCATTATTCTTTTCATGCGCGCAAGCTAATAATCATTATGAAGCTGTTCAGAATTTGAGATTCATGAGAACATAAAAAGTAGTCAGATTATCTATGGAATGCATTGCGGATTCAACTCGAAGAGTGTCTGCCTATAAACCCATGCATATGCAAAGTTCACCACAACCGTGCTGACTAGACCACACACAGAAATACAAACCTCTTATGTCTCTATAACAAGCAAACACACATTTCAAAGCTGAAGTAGGAACATTAGAATCATATCAAATTCGTATTTCAACAAATAAACTAAGGAATTATCAATGGCATAATGTTTAGCTTCAAGGGTGGAGTGCTGGTAGTGCGACACAAAGCAAGTAGGGAGATTGTATTCCATGTAAAAGATCGTAGTCTATGTAAAAGCTGGAAATGACACTTTCTTTATATACAATGCAGTGCTCGTTGCCCACACATGATGGAACAGATCACACAGAGAAATACTATTCACTCATGTCTACGGTTCCAGTATTTTGAAACAGGGTGGTCCACCGTAAAAGAATATTGACAACAAATATTACAAGGCACTCATAGATGTAGTGAATCAATCATTTACTTGTGAGCTTACTAGGACAGATATGCAGAATTGTAACTGCAGTAAGAGACCGTCCAAAATCTAAATCAAGAAGTTTGTCTAGAACTTATTGTTTGCAACTAATCTACGTGAATAATTGGATATCATATCGAATGAGTAAGAAAGACAAGTAAAATTGTCAACAAACCTGGCCTGCAGTAGTAATCTGGGTCAATGTCACTACGACCAACAATCCAAAATGACTAGTGTCTGTTCCTAGGGCCGGAATTTTGAAACCCTGTGAACTTTACATGTACTAAAGATTACTGAAATACATCTGAATAATTAAGTGTAGGTAGCACTCAGCACACACCAAACCCTAATGATAGTCCTGTCTAATGAGTAATGAATCAATTAGAAAATGGGTGATGAGGAGCGGCTACGGATTGTTGAGGACGTATCTCAGGATAAATCGGGTTGGCTTAGTAGGTGCTGCACGCGTGAGCCCTGAATGGACTGGGAAGGTAGGCACGGTGGCGCGCCCGGGCAGTGGTGACGCTATTGGGGGAGCGGCTCCTGACCCCCTATTAGTTCGGCGTCTCCTCCTAGAGTCATGCCATCCGAGGATGGCAAGTCGCCAGCAAGGCAGGCGGCTAGGGCGAGTAGAGATCGGAAGCGCACAACAGAATAGAGGGGAATCGGGGCCGACCCAAAATCCCAGGGTGGGCCACGGCCCACCGTGGGCACCCTGTAAAGATACCCACCCGAGCGGCGAACATGCATTTTCGAAACTAAATTAGGAACATTTAGCTGACCAATTAAATGACTCTGTTTGAATAATATTATATTCGTATTTGAACAACTAAGCTTGTTTGGCTTGATGGGTGGAGCAGTGCTATTATGACACATATAGTGATCATAAAAGGGGGAAACCCTAAGCATTTTTCAGCAAAAGAGGGTTTCCCCTCCGATTTCTATTAAATAAACCACCACATAACCAGCATGATCAATTAAACCCTAAGCATGATCAATTAAACCCTATTATGACTGTGCCATGGCAGATTTAAAGCTACAAACCAGGGAAATGCTATTTAGCATCCATTGTTTGCTTCAAACTAAGAACTAAATTCTAAGAGCTGAAAAGAAAGTACATTAACCAAGTTACGATCTATTTTCTGGTTGAGATCAAAAAGTTGTGGGGATATGAAGTACCACGTCTTTTGCGACACCGTGTAGGCATCGGGTGTGCGATGGATGTCGGTGGTGTTGAAGCAGATCTGCGACGGTAGACAGGTGCATCGGGGGATAAGTCCTATTGCGGTGGAAGAGAAGGTCGTGTGAGCGGCCCCGGCAAAGAGGACGACGGCGCCGATGAAGCAAGAGGACGCGATGCAAGGCTCTTGGCTCATCGCCGTGGATGAGAAACATCCATCTCTAGCAGTGGACGACACGGTCTTGCTAGGCGCTCCGGCATGGTGGAGGAGAGTGGCGATGGATGGGGTGGAGGATGACGACGATGGATGGGGTGGCGGACGGAGGAGGCTGGTGTGGGGATGGTGTTCTAGCGCGGATGGTGTATGAATGGGAAAATGGAGGGAGAGGTATGGGGAACCATGTTTTTGGGACGCGCCTGTCTAAAATATGGGAAAGTTACGAACTTAGCCCCCATTTAAAATTTGGACACCTCATTGGTTGGGGATAGGATGGTAATCTCGCATCTCGCAAATATTTGCCCAGACCAATTTCGAGCGAGGTGAGGGTGTTTTGGCACCCATGGTTGGCGCCCACGGTGTATGAACGGGGCTGACAGGTAGGGCGATTGTGTCACGTCTGAGTGAAGTTACAAACCTACCCCTATTGAAAATATTTGCCTACATCGATTTCAGCCGAGTCGAGTTTGTTTTGCCGCCCACCGTCTATGAATGGGGAAATGGAGGGAGAAACAGAGGTCTTTCGGACGAGCTTGAATCAAATGTGTTTTGCCGCCCATGTTTGGTGCCCACTGTGTCGGAATGGGCTCAGAGGCTATCGTGTCACGTCTAATTGAAGTTACTAACCTACCCCTATTGAGAGCCGTGGAAATCGGGCCGATGGATTGTACGTGTAAGGGGTAGACAGTAATTTCCATCTCCCAAACACTTGGCTTCGGGCAGCCGACATGGGAGTGGACATTTTGCCGCTTCTTTCGAATTTTGGGACAATAAGCATCCACGTTTACCCTGGAAACTAAATTCGAATCCATTTGTATTCCTATACAAATCTATATAAATCATTCTATGTGTTTTTATATATCTTCTTAAGCACGACAAAGATGTATTCCACTGTCATATATGAATATGATTTACAAATGCTGATACTCGAATTCAGAAGCTAGAATCCAGTTTAAGGTGAATTCGAATATTTGGAACCGTTTATGTCCAACTCAAATGTCACACGTGCCATAATGTGTACTCCCATTTAGATATGTACACAAGCGATGCATAAAGATTCAAATACCAAGTCAATCAACCAACAATATACAAAACTAGGAGACATATAAACACTTATAGAGTATATGGATCAATAATATCAACTAACATACATAAGCCAGGCCACTGTACTTTTTTTGCTAGAAGAGCATCTTTTTAGCGAAGCTAGTACAACATATTGGCCCTTTCCGATGCATGCCACATATGGTTCATCTATACTAGTATTATTGCTGAATGCACATTCAGCCCGATTGGCATATTTGTAGGTCTGGCACAGCAATCAAAATGAAATGTCTCCGAGTCTTATCAATTAATACAGACTTGCGCTCAAATAAAATTACAAACCAAAAAACAAAAAACAATTATTACATGATCTCTAAAACAAATGGTTTGATTGATTACATGAACAAACAACACAAAGTTTATTCAATGATGGAAATAACATTTCACCTATGATTTACCAAGTGGGATTTTAATTTCCTTTTTTCCTTTAGGACCTTAACAATGCGGTCAGTCTCAGCTTGCTTCGTTTTGAAATCCACCAAATATTTAATGGTTGTCTTGAGTACTGCTTGTGATTGTGTTGTTTGCTTCCTCAACATGTCAACTTCATCTCTAAGTGCAGAAGCAGAATCTCTTTCTACCACTAGTTTAGCCTCTAGAGCATAGGCAGTTTGCAATTCATGATGCACGATTGGGCCAGTGGCACTTCTATGGGATGATACAACGTCCATGGGGACCTCGCTCTTTGATCTTGGGCTAACCTGTTTTTCCATTAAAGTTCCGATTGGATTCCGAAAAGTTGAAGTTAGCAAAACATCTAAACTGGGAGTTATAACAACAAACCAGTTAAACAAACACTGGTGCGCGTCGGTCCTAAACAAACGGTTTTTTACCCCTTTCCATGACGACATTTGGAACCGTCGCCAAGTGAGTGTGTGCGATAGGGTGTCCTTCCCACACGACCCAGTAATTGTCGGGGATAGGCCCTCCTGGGACCCAGGCTGGGGCCGTGTGCGATTGGGCGAGGCATCGAAACCCAATCATTTCCGTAGGTATGTACATCCCACACGGTGAATCCCAGAAATCATTTCCGTAGGTATGTACATCCCACACGGTGAATCCGAGAAATCATTTTCGTAGGTATGTACAACCCACACGGTAATCCAAGAAAATCATTTCTGTAGGTATGTACATCCCACACGGTGAATCCCAAGAAAACATTTCCGTTCGTATGTATATCACACACGGTAAATCCAGGGAATACGTTTCCGTCCTTATGCACATCCCACACAGTCAATCTAGGGAAAACGCTTCCGTTCGAACATAAATCACACACAGTTTTATGTGTAGGCTCGTGTGTGAAAGGTGTAACTATCACACACGGTCTTCATTGGTTATCTATTTACTTTTATCAACTATATCACACACGATTTGATGAAGAAAATTGTGTGGCATTGGGCTATCCATAGCAACCGGTTTTACTGCTAGAACCGTTTGCAAAGGTCCATGACAAATTTAGCAAGTTTATTAGTTTACAATTAATAATTCCCATATTCCGCAAATTCACATTTCATATCGAACAACTGTTTGCCAATTTCATACCAGGCACATAAATATATTATAACATCGTAGTACGATAGCTACATGAAAACAGCATAGTACAACATATAACTAGTTCAACTTCATAAGAACAATATATTCATTTCCCTAATCGAGATCATCCAGGCTCGTCTTATCCACCTCTGCTTTCAGTTCAGTAAGAACCCGTTTTGCACGGGCCAACTGGGAAAGTGTCTCCTCCTTCGCCAACACCATCTTAGCAAAGTCTTTAAAAAAATCTGAGCTCATTCTCCACCTACAACTTTTTATCCCGCATCTTGAAATATGCTTCAGCGTTGAAAAGACTTTCTCTAAGCCTAGCTGTGTTCACTTCCTCATACATGCTCCAGAGCTCCGTTAGGCACATCTTCAAAGACTATGGCCACTCTTGATCAACCCACTCCAAGTAAGAATACTTCCGTTCATCCTATAATATTTAAAACTAGATCAGTAACAATTGTAGGGGAAATGGGTTTATAGCAACATAGAAAATCACCAATGCTTATTTTAAAAAACGGAAGAAACATGTTCATTATGACATATCTTCTCAAAAAGATCAATGTGCAAATGAAATAATTGGTACTGAGACAACAACCAAATTCTGGAACATCAGAAGCTATAATTAACTACAATGACGCTACAAGTTCTTACTCATGTACAATAAATAACAAATTGAACATTTTATGAGGAAGGTAAATATAACTGCAACAGCATAGCGACAGTGTTTGGATGACGGCAAATTGCTACTAATAGGTGTGTACATGCACAAATTTAGTAACATAGAACTAATAGCACTAAGGTCGTCCACTATGTATGCCAAAACTTGTGTAAAGACTATTGTTGCTACATCTCGCACCGGTGCCCTAAACTGACGAGCCGATGCAACGGAAAAAAATCGGGGACCCGGACTCCGGAGCATGTAGTTGCTCGGATGCCCAGTTCCTTCGTGCCATAAAGATTTAGTATTTTACTACTTGGTTGCTCGGATGTGTGGTGCAAAGTTGGCTGCACAAACTGCTGAAGAGGTGCCAAATAATTTTCTAATGGCACTGCTGATGAGATGGCAACAATTTAAGATACTAGGTACAAACTGTGACACTGTCCTAGGATGCGTTTGGTTGAAGGTGTGGTATGAATGGGTTGGGACCATGACAGTGTCTGAATCACATCTAACAAATGATTTGTAACAACGGAAGAGGGTCTAACCTTCTCGGCACATGCCAGAAACTTCCTCCCAGTGTCCACAGAATCAAACACAAGCACCTTCATGCATGGAGATTGATGGTGACAACGAGCAGATAGATCTTCAGCCACCCCGCTCCATTCGTTGCCACTGATGGTCTTAGGGAGCTACAAGAGGAAGAAACGACTCAAATCGACCTCCGGGTAAAAATTCTTCATTCCAAGTCATAGCCCGAGAGAGAAGAGAGGCATACCTGGGTGGTGAAGGAGTAGTCGCCGGAGGAGGAACCGCTGGAGATGTCTTTGAAGAAGACCATGGCGACCCCGGCGGTAGGCTGCGAGGCGACGAGAGCGAGGAAGCAGCTATAGCTTAGCAAGGAAGGAAGGAAGGAGGAAACAGGGGAAATGTGACTTGTGGTCGAGGAGAAAAGGGGGTGGGGAAGGGGGAAGGGGCGGGGGTAGATATTTTGGCGGTAGGCCAAAATTTTGGAAATGTGGAGGGAAACTTTGCGCGCGGTGCCGCCGGGCCATTCACTTTGAATGATTGTGTGCATCACAAACGACTCTTTTGCTTTACGCGCATGGGATGAGTTTGATAATTCAAATTTTGGTCTCAAGGCATGGGCACATTCACTTTGAACACGCGCGATGCCGCCGGACCATTCACTTTGAACGATTGTGTGCGTCGCAAACGATTCGTCTGCTTTACGCGCATGGGATGAGTTTGAAAATTTAAATTTTGGTGGAAATTTTCCCGGATACGTCATTGCATAATTTAACATTGCTTGCTAATTTGGGCACACAAAAGGGCGTCCAACGGATAGACCACACTTACAGAATCGAGCAATTTTGGTAATTACACAGAGCCAGTTGACCTAAACATTGCTCTAAAAAAAGACCAACATTAAACCTAAGTACGCATAATTAAAAATCCGCCGCTGCGCCGGCCTATGCATCGCCGGTGTGAGATGAGACGTCAATGACTTGTCCTGGCAACATGCCACCGTTGGTGGACTCCGCACCCCCCTGCCAAAGTCGACCACGTCCTCGTCCTCGGCGCCACCCTCAAGGTTGTACTACTCGCAGTAGTGGCTGCGCCAGAGCTTGCCTTGGTACTCCACCGCCAATTCCTCGGCGGACAGACTCTTCTCTACCTCGACCTCGGCCACACTCAACTCCTCCTCCTGGCGCTCCTCGATCTCCGCCGCCTCCTGCATCTCCAGCTCCCGCTCGGCAACCTCATGAGGAAGCAGGTGCTCCATGGCCACCGCCACCTTTTCATACGTGGGTTGCATGTTGGAGTCCGAGGTGGCCTGGAATATCTTGGCATGTGCATCCTCGATCTTGGCGTGGATGGCCTCGACCCGGGCCAGGGCGACATTAGCGGCACGGACGACAGATCGAGCGCTCTCGGCGTTTGGAGCCACCATCGCAGCAACAGCTGCAACCGTCTCGATTGCTGCAGCTGCCCTGTCGGCTGCCGCAGAAGCCCTTGATACGTCTCCGTCGTATCTACTTTTCCAAACACTTTTGCTCTTGTTTTGGACTCTAACTTGCATGATTTGAATGGAACTAACCCGGACTGGCGCTGTTTTCAGCAGAATTACTATGGTGTTATTTATGTGCAGAAACAAACGTTCTCGGAATGACCTGAAACTTCACATAGCAACTTTTTGGAAAATATAAAAAGTACCTGCAAAAGATGAAGGCCAGGGGTCCCACCACCTGTCCATGAGGGTGGGGGCGCGCCCTCCTACCTCGTGGGCCCCCTAGAGCTCCTCCGACTCCAACTCTATATATTGTATTTCGGGGAGAAAAAAATCAGAGAGAAGAATTCATCACGTTTTACAATACAGAGCCACCGCCAAGCCCTAAAACCTCTCGAGAGGGCTGATCTGGAGTCCGTTCGGGGCTCTGAAGAGGGGAATCCATCGCCATCATCATCATCAACCATCCTCCATCACCAATTTCATGATGCTCACCGCCGTGCTTGAGTAATTCCATCGTAGGCTTGCTGGACGGTGATGGGTTGGATGGGATCTATCATGTAATCGAGTTAGTTTTGTTAGGGTTTGATCCCTAGTATCCACTATGTTCTGAGATTGATGTTGCTATGACTTTGCTATGCTTAATGCTTGTCACTAGGGCCCGAGTGCCATGATTTTAGACCTGAACCTATTATGTTTTCATCAATATATGTGAGTTCTTGATCCTATCTTTCAAGTCTATAGTCACCTATTATGTGTTATGATCCGTTAACCCCGAAGTGACAATAATCGGGATACTTACCGGTGATGACCGTAGTTTGAGGAGTTCATGTATTCACTATGTGTTAATGCTTTGTTTCGGTACTCTATTAAAAGGAGTCCTTAATATCCCTTAGTTTCCGTAAGGACCCCGCTGCCACGGGAGGGTAGGACAAAAGATGTCATGCAAGTTCTTTTCCATAAGCATGTATGACTATATTCGGAATACATGCCTACATTACATTGATGAACTCGAGCTAGTTCTGTGTCACCCTAGGTTATGACTGTTACATGATGAACCACATCTGTCATAATTCTCCATCACCGATCCATTGCGTACGAGCTTTCCATATATTGTTCTTCGCTTATTTACTTTTCCGTTGCTATTGCTATCATCACTACAAAATACCGAAAACATTACTTTTATTACTGTTACCTTTTGCTACCGTGACCACTACTATCGTATTACTTTGCTACTAAATACTTTGCTGCAGATACTAAGTTTCCAGGTGTGGTTGAATTGACAACTTAGCTGCTAATACTTGAGAATATTCTTTGGCTCCCCTTGTGTCGAATCAATACATTTGGGTTGAATACTTTACCATTGAAAACTGTTGCGATCCCCTATACTTGTGGGTTATCAAGACTATTTTCTGGCGCCGTTGCCGGGGAGCATAGCTCTATTCTTTGATTCACTTGGGATTTATATCTACTTATCTTTATGAAGAACCTGAAAGATCCAAGAACCAAGATTTATCCCTCAACTACCAGGGGAGGTAAGGAACTGCCATCTAGCTCTACACTTGATTCACCTTCTGTTTTGAGTAAGCTTGCGACACCTAAACCTGCTTCTGCTATTCGTTCTGATATGTCGCATGTTATTGATGATGCCACTTTTTCTATACATGATACTTATGAAGAAACTACTTCTATGCTTGATACTACTTGGCCACTTGGTGAATTTTTCTTGATGAACAACTTGCTAGGGCTAGAGAGATTGAAAATATTGAATCTGATAATACTGATGAAATTGATGATGAAGACTTGCCTGTTATTCCTGAGGGTTATGTTTTTGATAAAGAAGCTTCTTAGCTATTTTAGCTTGCAAAGATAGATACGAACTCAAGAGGTTATTAGCTAAATGGAACAAGCAATCTCTAAACGCTAGAAGGAAACCTGACCCTACTTTTGCTACTTCACCTATCCGTGTTACCGATAAGGATTATGAATTCTCTGTTGATCCTGATATAATTACTTTGGTTGAATCTGATCCTTTTCATGGCTATGAATCTGAAACTGTTGTGGCACATCTTACTAAATTAAATGATACAGCCACCTTGTTCACTAAAGATGAGAGAACTCGCTACTTTTATATCCTTAAACTATTTCCGTTCTCATTAAAGGGTGATGCTAAGATATGGTTTAATTCTCTTGATCCTGGTTGTGTGCGTAGTCCCTAGTATATGATTTATTACTTCTCTGCTAAATATTTCCCTGCTCATAAGAAACAAGCTGCTTTAAGGGATATATATAATTTTGTGCAAATTGAAGAAGAGAGTCTCCCACAAGCTTGGGGGAGGCTTCTCCAATTACTTAATGCTTTGCCTGATCATCCTCTTAAGAAAAATGAAATACTTGATATCTTTTATAATGGACTAACCGATGCCTCCAGATATTACCTGGATAGTTGTGTTGGTTCTGTTTTCAGGGAAAGAACACCGGGTGAAGCTGAAATTCTATTGAATAATATGTTGACAAATGAAAATAATTGGACACCTCCGGAGCCAATTCCTGAGCCTATTCCTAAACCAACTCCGAAGAAGAGGGGTATTCTATTTCTCAGTCCTGAAGATATGCAAGAGGCAAAGAAATATATGAAAGAAAAACGTATTAAAGCTGAAGATGTTAAGAATTTACCTCCTATTTGTCAGTGTACTAGAGTAGGGGTACCCTAGTATCCCGAACTTGTGCACGGGCAGTCGCAGCATCCCGTGGCAAGGCTTGCCGGGTGACCGCCAAGGTCCTCTGTGGTTCCTTTGGAGCCATTCAAGAACAAAAGTATCCAAGCCAAGGAGACAAGACCCCGGCAAGAGGAGCTTGCCGGGAAGGAAACAAGACCCCGGCAAGAGGAGCTTGCCGGGAAGGCCAACCAAGGCATCTCAAGGAACTTGCCGCGACGCACCATGCGTCCCGGCAAGGCCCGGTGAGCGACAAGCTCCCGGACGCAACAAGACAACGACCGCGGCAAGGCGCTTGCCGCGGCAAGCCTCCACTCTGTACCTGTGCTCCAGCACATCCACCAACGTGTCGCTCTAGGACCCTTCCAGGCGTACGTGGCGGGAGGCTGTGCAGCCAGCGGTACACTGTGGCAAGCGGCGCTGACAAGTTTGCCATCGTGGCGAGCGGTGGCGTCCCTGGCGGTCCCTTTTGCACTATTTGGGCGACGCAGACGGGCATTTAATGCCCTTGTCCCCTACCGTCAGAGTTAGGTATGATACACTATAGTAGGCGGCGGTACCTACCGCAACATCTTTCCGTTTTTGCCCTTGTCTACGTTGCCACCTATCGGTGACCCCTTGAGCATATAAAAGGAGGCCCATGCGCAACGTAGAGGGGGGTCGGCGAAACAGAACACTCACGCTCGGTCTCATTAGCTGCTGGAGTGTACTATAGCACTCAGCGCTCCCGAGCAAGAAATCAATACACACCACAAAGCAGGAGTAGGGTTTTACGCATCCGTGCGGCCCGAACCTGGGTAAACTGATCGTGTGCTCGTGCGCTTCGCCTCGATCTGCTCTTCGTGCGATCTCCGCCCCCCTGCCGAACCGAAAGGGGCCCGGTCCGCCGGTCCCATAGGTGTCCGTGGGTTAGCACCCCCGACATCTTTGGCGCGCCAGGTAGGGGAGCGTCGAGGTTGTGTGGACCTGATCCAGTGTTCGCACGAGCTAAATCTTCATCGTCTTCATCGACATGCCGCCGAAGAAGAAGGCTTCGGAGGCGGCTGCTCCGTCCGCGCCGAACCCACCATCGCCGGAGCAAACGGCTGGTGGGGTAGACGCCGGCGGAAGAATGGGCGTCGACGAGGGAGCTCACGGTGCTGCCAGGTCCAAGGACAAGGCTGCGCTGCCCCTCGGCGGCGCAGTCGGCTCCCACAACGACCGGGCGCGCTCCAAGACTTCGGTGTCCGTACACGCACCGCGCCCATCCCAGGAGGCGCGGGACCGGCAGCGTCATGATACTCACGGTACCATACGCTTGCTGGACCAAGATCGAGCTGGTGGATCCCGGAGTGCTCAAGACCAGCATGCACGCCAACATGCTGGCGCGGGCGGGGCACGGTCGCCTGGACGAGATACTGCTCCTTCTAACGTAGTTAGAAGTCCGAGCATATCCCGTTCCTCACACCGTTCGCCACCGCCGCCTGCCACTTCAGTAGAAGCTTTGGCGCGAGCTCAACTGCTCCTAGACTACCCTCCAGCGGCAGACAAGATCGACGACTGGAGGGCCACCATTCAGAGTCTCATCGGCTTCGCCAACGGCGACACTCCACGGCAGCCAAGTACATCGCAGGCGTGGCAAGTCAGCCAGGCGCGAGCCGGTGGCGACAAGACCGGTGGGGGTGCAACCACCGTGCACTCTCCGCCTCGAAGGCCAAGATCGCCGACTCGTCGGATCCACCACGACAGCGACTCCACCGCGTCATCAGATCCACGAGCTCGTCGTGATCAGTGCCAAGTTCTTGACGAACGACAGCAAGAAGACACTCGTACTAGCATCGAGCGCCGAAGAGAAGCGCGGCGTCAATCAGACCAGCGCGCTGGGCCCTCTGTCGACATGCATGCGCCAGGGGAACCAGGCGACTTGCCGTACGCGGTAGGTTGCCCTGCGTTTACCCGTGAGCTGCGGCAAGTCCAGTGGCCCAGCAAGAAGAATTTCAAGCCAGACGTACCAGAGAAGTACGATGGCAAGTCGCATCCATCGGGGGACGGGACGACAAGATCCTTGCCAACTACTTCCCGCTGGTGCTCAAGCCCAACGTCAGGTCCTGGCTCATGCATTTGCCAGAAAATTCGATATCCTCCTGGGCGGACCTATGCCATCAGTTTGTCGGCGCCTTTACAGGCGGCCACAAATCTCATGGCCAAGAGAGTGACCTTCACCTGCTCGCCCAGAAGGAAGGAGGGCCCCTGCGCAAGTACATTCAGAAATTCAGCCGTGTACAGCGCAACATCCCAGATGTCCACCCTGCTGCGGTCATCAGCGTGTTCCATCAGAACATGCGTAACCGCAGGATGCGGGAGGAGATGGCGATGTGCAGGATCAGAGATGTCAGTGAGCTTTATGCCCTGGCCGACAAGTGTGCACGTGCTGAGGAAGGGAGGAAACTCCCCGGAGAGAATACAGGAGCAGGAGGATCTGACAGCGAGGATGCTGCCCCGGCAAAGAAAAACCGGCGGCGGAACAACAGGAAGAAGAAATGCAAAGATGTGCTAGTCGTTGAGCAGTCCGGCAATGACGGTGGCGCCAAGAAAGCCAAAGTTGGTAGCTCCGGCAAGGAGATTGCCGCATGCACCAACTGCCAGGCTGTGGCGGTCGCCGACAAGTAGGACGGCACCGACAAGCAGTACTGCAAGATCCACCGCACCAAGGGCCATGACCTCCAGAGTTGCAAGAAAGTCGAGCAGCTTGTCCAGCAGCAAATGGCTGAATACGAGCGACGCGACAAGGAGAGGGCCCAAGGAGGCGCTGGAGAATCCGGCAAGAAGAGCGCCGGCCGGGGAGGACGCCGCGGCAAGGAGACAGACCTCCCCGCGGCCGCGACAAGGATGAAGATGACGACGACGACGAAGACATGGATGATGTCGAGACCAGTGAGCAGGAGTTCCAGAAAGCCACAGAGGTCTTGTGCGTTGACGGCGGTGCTTCCCTGCATACTTCACACAACCAACTCAAGCAGTCGGTGCGGGAAGTCAATGCGGCAGAACCGCCTGTCGAGTCACGCAAGCTTCTGAAATGGTCCAGCACGCCTATCATCTTTGATATTGAGGACCACCCTGATCGCACAACTGCGGTCCGCTGCTTGCCGATGTTGGTTTCACCAACTATCCGCAACCTCAAGGTCACTAAGATGCTAGTTGACGGCGGGGCCGGCTTGAACCTGATCTCCTCCGTTGTACTCCAGAAACTCCAGATCCCTGACAGCGAGCTCGAAGAGACCGGCACATTCCAAGGAATCAACCTGGGAAGGAGCAAGCCGAAAGGGAAGGTCATGTTGCCGGTAACATTTGGCAGTGAGATGAACTTCAGGACCGAGAGGGTCACTTTTGATGTTGCCGATTTCCCATTGCCTTACAATGGGATACTCGGCCGTCCTGCACTCGCCAAGTTCATGGCGGCCTCTCACTATGCATACAACATGCTGAAGATGCCAGGCCCGATAAGCGTCATCTCTGTCCCTGGCGACAAGAAGGATGCTCTTATCTGCGCTGACAAGATCTACCGAGAAGCGGCAGCCGCAACGGATCGCAAGTCACTTGCCGTTGAAGCTCCCGGGGGGAAGAAGAAGACCAAGTCCGGCAAGAGTTCTGATGCCCACTCCGGCAAGCGCACCTCTTCGGAGTGCTGCGCTACCGTCGAGGACGCACCATCGAGCTCCACCGGTAAGTGTAAGAAGGCAATGGCGGCTCCGCCAGAGACCAAGAAAGTGTCCGCCAAGGAGGACGGCACTGGTGGTACCTTCACCATCAGTGCCACTCTTGACCCTAAATAGGAAAGCACGCTCATTGCTTTTCTGCGGGCGAACGTTGACGTGTTTGCGTGGCAACCGTCTGACATCCCCGGTGTTCCCAGGAAAGTAATTGAGCACCATCTTGCCGTTTGTCCTCATGCGCGGCCCGTCAAGCAGAAGGTCAGGAAGCATGCAGTGGAGCGCCAAGAATTCATCGCAGAAGAGATCAAGAAATTGGAAGCAGCAGGCCTTGTCAGAGGAGTGCTCCATCCTACGCGGTTGGCCAATCCTGTAGTCGTGCGCAAGGCAAACGGGAAATGGAGGCTTTGTATCGACTTTACCAATGTTAATAAAGCTTGTCCCAAAGACCCATTTCCCTTGCCGCGCATTGACCAGATTGTTGACTCCACGGCCGGATGTGACTTGCTTTCATTTCTTGATGCATACTCAGGATACCATCAAATCTTCATGGCAGAAGAAGATGAGGAGAAGACCACATTCATTACTCCATGTGGCACGTACTGTTTCATATGGATGCCTTTCGGTTTAAAGAATGCTGGTTCAACATTTGCAAGAGTAGTTCATGTCGCTCTTAAGCCACAAATGCACAGAAATGTGGAAGCCTACATGGATGACATAGTGGTCAAGAGCAAGGACAGGGCATCTCTGATTCAAGATTTAGATGAAACCTTTGCAAATCTGCGCAAGATCAACCTCAAGCTGAACCCCGAGAAGTGTGTGTTCGGAGTCCCCTCCGGCAAGCTTCTCGGGTTCTTCGTGTCTCAGCGGGGAATTGAAGCCAATCCCGACAAGATCAAGGCCATTGAGCAGATTGAAGCACCAAAGCGTGTCAAGGATGTACGAAGACTTGCCGGTTGCGTGGCTGCTCTCAGCAGGTTTATCTCTTGGTCTACGGAGCGCGCCCTGCCGTTTTTCAAAATTTTGAAAAAGGCAGGTCCAATGAAATGGACTCCGGAAGCGGAGGCTGCGCTGCAGGACTTGAAGAGATACCTGTCCTCCACTCCAACACTTGTCGCACCTAAGCCGCAAGAGAAGTTGCTGCTGTACATAGCGGCAACCAATCAAGTGGTTAGTGCTGCGTTAGTAGTGGAGAGGGAGGCAGATGACGAGCCGGCAACCACGGTAGGCGCATCTAGTGACAAGCAGGGGGCTTCCCCGACAAGCTCTGGTCCCGACAAAGATGGATCTGCGCAGGTGCGCGAGGAGATACAGAAGAGAATGGTGCAGCACCCGGTTTACTTTGTCAGTTCCCTCCTGCAGGGGGCTAGGTCAAAGTACTCTGGTGTGCAGAAATTGCTTTTCGGCCTTCTCATGGCCTCGAGAAAGCTGCGCCATTACTTCCAAGCACACGAGATCACAGTTGTCACTCGCTTTCCGCTGAAGAGGATACAGTAGAATCCAGAAGCAACAGGCAGGATTGTTGAGTGGGCACTAGAACTGTCAAGCTTTGGCCTCAAGTTTGAGAGTACTTCAACTATCCAAAGCAGAGCATTGGCAGAATTCATAGCAGAGTGGACGCCAACACCAGATGAAGAAATTCTAGAAACAAGCATCCCCGTCAAGGAAGCAAGCAAGGAGTGGCTCATGTACTTTGACGGTGCCTTCTCGCTGCAAGGCGCCGGTGCTGGCGTGCTGCTTGTCGCACCCACCGGAGAGCACCTCAAGTACGTAGTCCAGATGCACTTTGCCAAGGAGCAAGCAACAAACAATACTACAGAGTATGAAGGCTTACTTGCCAGTCTCAGGATCGCGGCAGACCTTGGGATCAAGAAGCTCATTGTCAGGGGTGACTCGCAGCTTGTCGTCCGCAAAGCGAACAAGAGTTATCGGAGTCCGTTGATGGAAGCCTACGTTGACGAAGTGAGAAAGCTAGAAGAGCACTTTGACGGCCTACAGATGGAGCATGTCCCAAGAGCTCAAAACGACATTGCCGATGGCCTGTCAAAGTGCGCCGCACTTAAGTTACCTGTGGAACCAGGGATCTTTGTGCTCAAGCTGACACGGCCGTCCGTAACGCCGTCAACTGGACAGAGCAAGAAGAGGAAGTTGATTTCTGGTGACTATTTTCCGGCAGAGCTTCCCGAAGCCGCCGCCAAGAAGGTCCCCAAGATCAACACCAAGAGTGCTGAGGAGCAGTCTGCTCCGGCAAGCCCTAGGGTTTGTTCCGTTGAAGCAGATGCTCCCGACAAGTTTTGCTCTGGCAAGCTTGCCGGGGAACGTTAAGCTCCGGCTGAGCCGCAGGTTCTCGCCGTAGAAGCGGACGTTCCCGCAGCAGCAGATGTGCCTTTAGTCCTTGTTGTCGAGCCACAAGCTCTAGCATGGGCACATCAGATTGTCCGTTTCCTTCAGACAGGAGAACTTCCCGAAGAGCAAGAAGAAGCGGAAAGAGTAGCCCGGCAGTCAAGTATGTACCAGTTTGTCGACAACACACTGTACACAAGAAGACTCAACGGTGTGAAATTGAAGTGTATTCACCGGGAAGATGGACAAAAGCTGTTGGCAGAGATACATGGAGGCATATGTGGTCACCACATTGGCGCAAGAGCACTTGCCGGCAAAGCATTCCAGCAAGGTTTCTTTTGGCCGACAGCCCTCCAGGATGCAACTGCACAAGTAACCAAGTGTGAAGCGTGCCAGTTCCATTCCAAACAGATACACCAGCCAGCTCAAGCTCTCCAGACGATCCCTTTATCCTGGCCATTTTTGGTCTAGGGGCTCGACATCCTCGGCCCTTTTCCCCGAGCAGTCGGGGGCTTTGAGTACTTGTACGTCGCAATCGACAAGTTCACAAAGTGGCCGGAAGTGGAAGCAGTGAGGAAGGTGACAGCACAGTCAGCAGTCAAGTTCTTCAGGTCGATTGTTTGCCGCTTCGGGATCCCTAACAGGATAATCACCGACAACGGTACGCAATTCACGAGCCGCACCTTCATGCAGTATGTCCAAGATCTTGGCGCCAAGGTCTGCTTCGCTTCTGTTGCTCACCCGAGAACCAACGGTCAAGCGGAGAGGGCAAATGTTGAAGTGCTGCGTGGGCTCAAGACCAGAACTTTCGACAGGCTGCACAAGTGCAGAAGAAACTGGATTGAGGAGCTGCCGGTGGTTCTTTGGTCGATCAGGACGACGCCAAATTGAGCCACTGGCTAGACACCTTTCGCTCTAGTCTGTGGAGCAGAGGCAGTTCTCCCCACGGAACTCGTATACGGGTCACCTCGAGTGCTCGCTTATGATGAGCTTGAGCAAGAGCAGCTGCGACAAGATGACGCGCTGCTCCTTGAGGAAGACCGTCTTCAGGCTGCTGTGCGAGCTGCTCGCTACCAGCAAGCTTTGCGCCACTACCATAGCCGCAAAGTTAATGCCACAAGTCTCGAGGAAGGCGACCTTGTTCTTCGGCATGTTCAGTCCGCCAAGAATTCCAACAAGTTGACGCCGAAGTGGGAAGGCCCTTATCGGGTGAAACGAGTCACTAGGCCTGGCGCTGTCCGCCTTGAGACCGAAGATGGCATTCCAGTGAGCAACTCCTGGAACATTGAGCATCTTCGTAAGTTTTACCCGTAGGGCGCGGTTGCCGGAACCCGTTCCGGCAACCACCTTTTGTACAAGTCTTGCCGCTGTTGCATGTAATCCTTTGTACAAAGCCGGGCGCAGACCCCATGCATAAAGCTCATGTGCTCCGCACATCTTGTCAATTTCATGCTTTTTATTTTTGGCATGTGTTATCTGACACTTTGTGCAGCACCTACCCCCGGTAAGCAATAACGAGCCATAAGGCTTCCTATCTTTATTTTCTCCTCTATCTTTCTCAAGGAAAAGAAGGTTCCCTCGCACACAAGTTTGCCGGGGGGAAGGAGAAGATATGGTATGGACCAGGCGTCGTTCAAGAAAGTTTCGCCTTGCCGGGAAGCAAACAACAGAAAAGATAAGTTGCCAAAGTTTGAGCAATCAGATTTTTTAAATTTTTTAAGTTATCTTCCTTGAACGACCGTGCTTTGTATGGAAAACCTGTGCGCGGAGGAACCAACTCGTAGCTAGTTGTGCCCTTACTTTGTTTCGAGTCCGCTCAACAACTTAAGTGAGCTGCGACTAGTTGCGACAAGGTTTCTTGTCGGTAGCGGCACCGCCAGCAGGCTGCTGACGTCTCGCACTCAGCGCTCGCGGCTAAGGTGCCTGCGCCGGCAAGTTCCCTAAAAGCGTAGGGTAAAAACATACAAAGGACGAAATCAAGTAGAGGAAATAACATTGCAATCATTACCCGAAATAAACTTATATTACAAAGTAACTTGTCGCGGCTAACAAATTGTTCTCATAACATGACCAGCGGCGACAAGAAAAGAAGAAAACGGGCAGCCTAGTCTACGCGATCGCCCTCGACCCTCTTGATCCCGCTCACCTTGTCCACAATGGGTGCGACAAGGGTCCTGAGCGCCTCCAGATCGGCATCCGGCGGCAAGGTCCTCAGGACATTGGTGAGGTTGAGGCCCGGGTTGCGGAAGGCCACCTTCACCAACACCTTTTGAAGAGCTCCCGCGCAGATCTTGCGCGACTCGTCGGCCAGCTGCTTTGGGATCCTCTCCCGGAGTCGCTGGAGGGCCGACGCCATGCCTTTGAAGAACAAAGTGAGCTTGCTGTTGGGTTGGAGGTTCTTGTCGGAGGGATACCCGAGATCCTCCATTCCCAGCTGCACCAGCTCCTTGTCAATGTCTGTGTCAACATCCACGAGACCCTCCGTCCAGTGCTCCACATTCTCCCGGAAAGTGCTCTGGCCGGCAGCGGCACTCGCCAGCAGTGCCTTGCCGGCCTTGACCTCCTCCTTCAGGGCCGTCTCTTGCTCCTTGGCACCGTCCAGCGTCTTGGTCAAAGTGGTCAGCTTCAACTCAAGATCTGCGATAGAGTCCTTGGCGGCGCTAAGCTCCTGGCCCTTCGCGGCGAGGTGGCCCTGCAACTCCGAATGGCTGTGGGCGTCCTTCTCCCGCTCAAGCTTGAGCGCGGCAAGCTCGTCACCGCTCGCCTTGAGATCGGCCTCAAGCTGCGCCACCTTCATCTCCAGCTCCTTCTTGGCGGCCTCGGCAACTGCGGCAGCATCCTCTGCTTGCTTGAGGGCTCCGCCAAATGTTCTCTCGCGCGCGGCAAGCTCCTCCTCGTGGATGTCAAGATTGACCTTCCGCTGCACCAGCTCGCCTTCCTGCACAGACAGCTTATCAGCGGCAAGCCGCTATTGCTCTTCGACTTCAGCCTTCTCAAGGAAGAAGGCCTTCTGGTCCTCGGCAAGTTGCTCCCGCTCCACTGCCAGGGACCGGAGAGCTTCCTGATTGAGACCCCGGAGCTCCTCCGCGCGCTTCTCGATGTCCACTCCCGCCTTCGCGACAAGCGCTTCGCGGGATTCCAGCTTGGCTTGCCGGGCGCGGTAGAGCGACACCAGCTTCCGCAGCAGCCGCTCCTCCTCAGGCTCGCTGCTACTGCTGCCCGGCGCGTCAACCAGCGCCAGCCCAGCGGAGGCGAGCACTTCTGCATCAAAGCTCTCTCCTTCGACCGGCACCCTGGAGCTTGACGCCCAGGGGAGGTTGATGAAGATGTCGTCGCCCGCCTTCAAATAGACGCCTGGCTGGGGCTCTTCGGAGCCTGACGCTGCGGCAGCGGCGGAGGGATCGGCGGTCGACATAGCGCCTGGCGCTCCTGCGACCTCGGGGTCGTTAGTGCGATCACCAGATCCCCCGCCTTTTTCTGCAGCGGCAGCTTTGGCGGTCTCTGCGCCGGCGGGATCATCAGCGCCGGCTGCTTCTTCGGTGGCAGCGGCGTCGTCAGCGGCAACCTCGGTCTCCATCAGTTCCGCACCAGATGGATCTGACAGCCGGAAAAGGGGAGAAGAGTCAAGCAAATATCCAAAAAAAGAAAGATCAAAAGAAGAAGAACCCAAGGGAAGTTTTGAAGCAAGAAGATTACCTGTGCCAGGATCTACAGTCGTGGTCTCCGCCACCGGGGGGCCGCCGGTGCTGTCCCTTGCCGGAGAACTCTCCCTTGCCAGAGACTTCTCCCTTGCCGGGGGGCTCTCCCTTGCCGGAGACCTCTCTCTTGCCGGAGGAATCTCCCTTGGCATTTCGGGGGCGGCCTCCGGGCGCTCCTGGTGGGGCTTCTGTGCTCCTGCACAAGCCAACAATCAGATATCAGCAAAGCAAGGATCTCCATGCGCGCCCAACAGCGGAGAGCGAACCAGATACTTACGCTGGGGGCTGCTCTGGAGAACAGTCGCCGGGTCCGGCAAGGTTGTCTCGGGCGCATCCCCTCCTGTCGCGGTGGGTTCGTCCTCGATGATAATCACCGGGGCCTTGGCTCTCTTCGCTGCTCTCTGGGCCAGAGCCCGCAGTAGAAGGACACAGCGAAGAAGGGATATCCGTTTGGAGCCATTTTATAAGCGGCGGCTAGAAGTACCTTCGTGCTCGGATGCGCTCGCGTCTCCGTCGACCAGAAGAGATAGTAGTACTCCCTCAGCTCCTTCGCGGCAAGCTTGGGGGGGAAGATTGCCCGCTCCTTTCACAGCGCCGCAAGCCGCTCCGCCTCGGTCGACTTCACAGCCTTCCCCTTGTCGGCTTTCGGAGCCATGGCGGAAGTGGTGGAGGAGGTCGACGGCGTTGGTGGTACTGGTGGCGATGGGGGGCAGGGCGCTGCTCTCTTTCAAGCTTTGGGAAGATGGAGGAGCGGCGGAGGTTTCCGAGATTGGAATGGAAAGGGGGCGAATGGGCGCACTACCCCTGTTTCCCCTGCTTATAAAGAGGGAGAGGGCGGATGTTCCGCCTTTCCGAATAAAGAAACCACCCACGATCTCTCCCACGACGCTGCATTCGACGCGTGCCGTTCGGGGAGGGCGCGGTGGATGCGGAGAGAGATACGGCATAACCCAGGCCGCGCGTGCCCATGCCCTATTTTGGGCCTGGCCCAACAGCGCTCGGCACCGTGTATGGCCCAGGCCCGGGGGCTCCTGTCGGTGTACTAGAGTAGGGGTACCCTAGTATCCCGAACTTGTGCACGGGCAGTCGCAGCATCCCGCGGCAAGGCTTGCCGGGTGACCGCCAAGGTCCTCTGTGGTTCCTTTGGAGCCATTCAAGAACAAAAGTATCCAAGCCAAGGAGACAATACCCCGGCAAGAGGAGCTTGCCGGGAAGGAAACAAGACCCCGGCAAGAGGAGCTTGCCGGGAAGGCCAACCAAGGCATCTCAAGGAACTTGCCGCGATGCACCACGCATCCCGGCAAGGCCCAGTGAGCGACAAGCTCCCGGACGCGACAAGACAGCGACTGTGGCAAGGCGCTTGCCGCGGCAAGCCTCCACTCTGTACCTGCACTCCAGCACATCCACCAACATGTCGCTCTGGGACCCTTCCAGGCGTACGTGGCGGGAGGCTGTGCAGCCAGCGGTACACGGTGGCGAGCGGTGGCGTCCCTGGTGGTCCCTTTTGCACTATTTGGGCGACACAGACGGGCATTTAATGCCCATGTCCCCTGCCGTCAGAGTTAGGTATGATACACTGTAGTAGGCGGCGGTACCTACCGCAACATCTTTCCGTTTTTGCCCTTGTCTATGTTGCCACCTGTCGGTGACCCCTTGAGCATATAAAAGGAGGCCCATGCGCAACGTAGAGGGGGGTCGGCGAAACAGAACACTCACGCTCGGTCTTGTTAGCTGCTGGAGTGTACTGTAGCACTCAGCGCTCCCAAGCAAGAAATCAATACACACCACAAAGCAGGAGTAGGGTTTTACGCATCCGTGCGGCCCGAGCCTGGGTAAACTGATCGTGTGCTCGTGCGCTTCGCCTCGATCTGCTCTTCGTGCGATCTCCGCCCCCCTGCCGAACCGAAAGGGGCCCGGTCCACCGGTCCCATAGGTGTCCGTGGGTTAGCACCCCCGACACTATTGAAGAAATACATGGTCTTAATTTACCGCCTGTTGAAGAAACATATGATATCAATCCTTTACCTATTGAAGAAACTCATGGTCTTGATAACCCGACACAGGTAGTAAAGGTAAATTCTGTCTATAGATATGATAAAGCTGAAATCCCATCTACTAAGTTTGCTAGCCCATGCTTAGATGAGTTTGATAAATTTATGGTTAAGCAAGAAGATTTTAATGCTTATTTTGGTAGACAATTGAAATACAATTCAAATATGCTTGAACACTTGGGGTGATTATATGGCTATGTCAATGGTGAACTTAAACTTATTAGTAAACATGCTTCTATGGTTACCACTCAAGTAGACCAAGTACTTCAAGCTCAAAATGATTTGCTCACTGAATTGAATAGTAAGAATAATGATAATGCTGTTAGAGTGGCTACTAGAACTGGCAGAATGACTCAGGAACCTTTGTATCCTAAAGGCCATCCTAAGAGAATTAAGCAAGATTCTCAGAGAAATAATATAGATGCACCTAGTCCTTCTAAAAGGAAGAAAAATAAAAATGATAGGACTTTGCATGCTTCTAGTGAACCTATTATTGAAACACCTGAGAACCCAAATGATATTTCTATTTCTGATGCTGAAACTCAATCTGGCAATGAACCTGAAACTAGTGATAATGTTAATGATAATGGTCATGATGATGCTCAACCTAGTAATGATAATGATATAGAAATTGAACCTGCTGTTGATCTTGATAACCCACAATCAAAGAATCAACGTTATGATAAGAAATACTTTGTTTCTAGGAAACACAGTAAAGAAAGAGAACCATGGGTTCAGAAACCCATGCCTTTTCCTCCCAAACCATCCAAGAAAAAGGATGATGAAGATTTTGAGCACTTTGCTGAAATGATTAGACCTATCTTTTTCCATATGCGATTAACTGATATGCTCAAAATGAATCCTTATGCTAAGTATATGAAAGATATTGTTACAAATAAAAGAAAGATACCAGAAGCTGAAATTTCCACCATGCTTGCTAATTATACTTTTAAGGGTGGAATACCAAAGAAACTTGGAGATCCCGGTGTACCAACTATACCATGCTCCATTAAAAGAAACTATGTTAAAACTACTTTGTGTGATCTTGGAGCTGGTGTTAGTGTTATGCCTCTCTCTTTATATCGTAGACTTGATTTGAATAAGTTGACACCTACTGAAATATCTTTGCAAATGGCTGATAAATCAACTGCTATACCTGTCGGTATTTGTCGGATCACGGGTTCCGGCAAACTCTTAAGGTTCGAACACTGGGGTGCGCGCGGAGATCACGCCTTCTACCTCCCCGCCTCGCAAAGATCTAAACTACTGAAAGAACTGCACAAGAGACACAAGGTTTATACTGGTTCGGGCCACCGTTGTGGTGTAATACCCTACTCCAGTGTGTGGTTGGTGGATTGCCTTCTGGGGCTGGTGATGATGAACAATACAAGGAAGAACAGCCTCGCGAAGGTCTGTTCTTGGCTGGGGTGATGAACTGCTAGGAGGAGTTCAGTCACCCTTCTCTCTCTCTTCTTTGCTCTCACTTGTCGACCGTCCGTCTGCTATGTGGGTGGCTGGTCCTATTTATAGGCAAAGGCCCTGGGCCTCTTCCCAAATATTGAGCGGGAAGGGCGCCAATAGTTGGCCAATTCGAAGGGGAACATCTAGTACACTTATCCTGACTAAAGTTGGTCTTCGCCTGCCAAAGGCTCTGTGGTGACGCCGTGCTGGGCTCCGTGGTGACCTCAGTCTCGTAGTCCTCCTGGTCTTGGTCTCGTTGCACCGAAATGGCAACCTTTGCCTGATGCCTCGGTACTCCACGGCTGCGCTTGCCCCCTTTGCACCAAAGAGGAAAGAAGGACGCTGCGCGCGCTGGCGACCGCCTGGCACCCTCGATTGCCATGGCTTGCGTCATGGGCACCTCGCGAGGTACCCTGCCTTGATTTCTCCGCCTCCTTGCGAGCCGGCCTGAGGAGGCTGTGCCTGAGGATGCGCCGTGTCGTCCACCCCGCGAGGCTTGGCCCCTCGCGAGGGTCTTGAGTCTTGTGTTGATGAAGATGGGCCGCGCCGGGCCCCCATTTGAGCCACGCCGCAGGCCGCAGGCAGGCAAGTCTGGGACCCCCGTTCCCAGAATGCTGACAGTAGCCCCCGGGCCTAAGGCGCGCGTGGACTTGGCCGTGCTGAGATGCGAAAGGGCAGGGGCGAAGCGCCGTGGGCCCTAACAGCCTGCGGCCTCGGGCGCCACATGGCGGTTGATTGGATGTGGGCAGTACCGTTCGCCCACGCTCCCTTATTTTGTGCCCTGCTATGTTACCCCACAGTTGTACACAGCCGCCCCTCTTCCTGTTGCTCGAACGTCCCTTGTTCTTCCTCCCTTCGAACTTCGACTCTCGCCTCCAATCCCATCTCACACTTCCCCTCTCTTGTCCACCGCCATGGCTCCGACGAAGAAAGAGGAAGGGAAGAAGCCCGCGTCTCCATCTCGCCCACCGTTGTCGGTGGCCCCCGCTGTCGGCCGCTCAATCATACTCAATCTAGAGTGCCTGGATAAGCTCAGTCTAGCCCTGGCCACCATCTTCAACGAGTGTGGGAGGACGACGGCCTGGCCTACGTCTCACTTCCCCACTGACAGGATAATCACCGAAGTTCATTACTTTGCCGATGCCTTGTGGGCGGGTCTAGTTCCCCCCTTCTCCGATTTCTTCAACGCCGTCCTCTCCCATTACCAGACCCACATGATGCATCTGGGTCCTGAATCCATTGCCCTCCTCTCGGTCTTTGCATTTGTCTGCGAGGCGCTGATGGGCATCCCTCCTTCTGTTGCCTTGCTGCGCCACTTCTTCTCTTTGAGCCTTGCCGACCCCACTCAATGCTCGGCGTGCGTGAGCTTCGTCGCCGCGCTTGAGACCGCGGCCTCGGGTATTGACTTCAAGCTCCCTCCGCCTCTAGCTGGGTTCCGCGAGCGGTGGTTGTACGTCGATGTCGGGGTGCCTAGCCCCCGGCTGGCGAAGCCAACTTTGCCTGCTGTACCTAATTCAGGCTGGGGCCAGGAGACACTTAAGAGCCCCCGGCTCGCCTTCGTTTGGCGCCGCTTCACATTCTTGAGATCGCTCAACGTGACAGCGCCCAAGGTGGTGAAGGAGTTCCTGCTGCGCTGCATTGCCCCTCTCCAGCGCCATTCTCGT
Organism: Triticum monococcum; assembly: GCA_034509565.1. NCBI lineage: Eukaryota > Viridiplantae > Streptophyta > Magnoliopsida > Poales > Poaceae > Triticum > Triticum monococcum. The sequence goes on along the minus strand of CM067845.1, from coordinate 84,129,652 downwards.
CGAATGTGGGCCTTCAGCGGGCATGGTGATCACATGAGGCTTCGGGAAGAAGACTTGACGCCCGCGGCGCTAAGGACGGTACTCTTGGTCCTGACTGGCGACCCCAACCCCGGCAGTATCCAGCGGGGAGGAGCTCTGCCGTACCTCTCCCAGAACAGGGATGACTTTGTGAGGCAGATGCTCTCCTTTGATGAGTGGGGGCTACGTCCCGTCGGCCTCCAAGGGCTTCGCGAGAACCCTGTGGCGGTGACTGCCCTTCCGATTGGTCCGCGTGAGTCCTCCTCTAGTGGTGGAGTAGGGAGGCAGGAGACAGTGGGGGGTCGAGAGAGCTACTGACGAGGTGGCCGCACTTGGCGATGCTCTTGATGGGGCAGCCCCTGAGGCCCGTGCTGCCGAGGCTGCGGGTGAGGTGCGGCTGCTTCCGATGCTTAGGGCCGAGGCCCCTGAGGCCCCGGCCACGCCCTCTGGTGAGGCAACTGACTGTGCGCGTCAAGCATGCGTCCTCGACGCAGGTCGCCTTGGTGCTCCGTCCTCCTCGCAGGTTGATTCCTGCGCACCTCTCCTGGGCCGCTTCCGTGTGGACTTTGAGGCTCTCCGGAGAAAAAGGGAAGCCCTGGGTGATGACTTCCCTTGCCGCTTGCTGAAGCGCCGGAAGTACTTTGCTACTGACGAGTAAGTCCTCTCCTTTCCTGTCTTCTGACCCACTTGTTGCGTCTACTGATCCTTGCTTTGCAGGCCCCTTCCGACTGAGCTCGCGGAAGTCGCCGAGGTGCCGCCTCCTTTGGCTTCGCCCCCTCTATCGTCCTCAAATACTCCGAGCAGCTCTGCCCTTGTTGTGAGGGCGTCTGAAGGGGTGGACCATCCCGAGGTGCACCGCGGCCCTTCATTCCCCGCGATTTTCCTTCGCGGGCCCTCTCGGGGAATAGCCAGTCTGCCATGGGCTTCTCGTCTGGTCGGGGACCGCGACTGGTTGGGGCGCCTTCTTTGCCCTTCATCTGGAGACAGGCTGGCCCTAGGCCAGGCTTCTGGTGCGGCGCACCCGGCCATCGCGAGGGCGCCAGCCCCCAGCCCCCTGCCCGGAGGAGGAACGACTATTCGCGGCCCCGGCGCTTGCTTGGGGCGGATGATGCTGTGGAAGACGTGCTTGAGCGCGCCCGGGAGCGCCATGCTCGCCGCCAAGGGTTCCTTCGAAGAGCGACCGACGCGGTGAACTTGCTTGGGGAGGAGCTTGCTGATGAAGACGTGCGCCTGGAGGCCGAGGGCCTGCGCCTGGCGGCAGGGAGGCGCGATCTGGAGGCCGCCATTGCCCTCGCGCGTCATCAGCGCGACCTTGATGGCGAAGAGGCGAAGGCGTCGCTGGAGGCCTCCCGGGCGGCCCGATCCTAGGCCGCTGAGGAGGCCCGGGGAGCAGGCCGACGGCGAGAAGCAGTAGAAGAACAGGCCCGGGAGCTCTTGGCCCGGTGCCACTCGTTGGAGGAGCAAGCGGAGCTGCACGAGGCAGCCCTTGCATCGATGAAGGTGGCTTCTGGCGACCCGGTTGAGCTTCGGAACTGCGAGGAAGCGTTGGTGCTGGAAGTTGCCGAACGCACTCGTCAGTACGAGCGGCTGGAGATGAGGGAGCGCCTAGTGACGCAGGTGGAAGACGATGTCGCTGCGCGGGAAGCGCGTGTCCTGGAGGAGGTTTGTCGCCGGGTAGCGACGGCGCGCCAAGGCCTTGAGCGTGAGTTTGAGGGGAAGCTGGGGATGATCCGGGTCGAAGCCGAGGGCAGAACCGCAGCCCTGAGGGCCCAACGGGATGAGGCGACGTGGCGGGTCGACGCCTCCCGGGCCACCCTTGAGGCAGCGGAAAAGGAGTTGGCCGCCTCCCAGGCTGAGGTGCTCCGTCTTCGCCAGCGGATGGAGGAGGCTAAGGGCATCGCGCGCCAGAATGCGGACGAGATACGTCAGCGGCAGGTCCTGGAGCACGTGCACGGTCCCATGCTTGCCACGCTCCGGGAGAGAGCTAGCGCGGCCTTGAGCAACATCTGTGAGGCGGTTGTTGGTGAGCCACACACAACCAACTATGCTGGCAACCTTCAGTTCTTCACTGCCGTGGTGACGCAGCTGGAGGCGCGTTCGACAAGGGCCGATCGGTTGGTGGAAAAGAGGAGCCACGCACTGCTCGGGCGCGCCTTCTCCCGTGTCTTCAGCCATCTCAAGATCATGGATCCCTGCTTCGATTTTGACGCTGTCATTGCCCCAGTCCCCCAGGCCGTCCGAGGTGACCTGGCACACTAGGGGGAAGACAACGTGGACGCCCTTGTCAGGGCCTTCGCTTCGGACGATGACGACGTGATCGTGGGTGCTGACGAGGGCGGCGCGGCGAGCGGCCCTGACGCCGCTGGCGGCGATGCAGACGATGATGGCGGATTGGGCGACCCCGGCGAAGGCTCAGGAGGTGCTTCCGCGGACGCATTGGGGGATTGGTCTGACTGAGTGTGTATCGCTCCTGTCTACTTCACCCTACATAAATAGAACTCAGGTTTTTGTCCTCATGGCTTGTGAGAGCATTTTGGGAGGGGAAGCCCCTCATGTAAAACCCGTTTTTAGCGTATTAATAGTTGTCGTATTGCACGAGCGACCACGCCTGGTGGCTGGCTGGTTTACCTTTGTTTCGCGCAAGCCCCGAAGCAGCCTGTGGGAGGGCGTGACGCCCTTGGTGTTCTTTAGTTGAATCCGTTGGATACGAGAGCGTCCCCGGCGGGGAGTCTCACAAGCGTTCGCCTTCTTCACAGGCTCTGGGCCTTTTCCTGAACGTGCAAGCTTCACAGGCACTCGCCTTGCTTCACAGGCTCTGGGCCTTTTCCTGAGCGCGATGACTTCACAGGCATTCGCCTTCTTCACAGGCTCTGGGCCTTTTCAAAATGCGAGGGCTTCACAGGCACTCGCCTTGCTTCACAGGCTTTGGGCCTTTTCAGAATGCGAGGGCTTCACAGGCACTCGCCTTGCTTCACAGGCTCTGGGCCTTTTCAGAATGCGAGGGCTTAATAGGCACTCGCCTTGCTTCACAGGCTCTGGGCCTTTTCAGAATGCGAGGGCTTCACAGGCACTCGCCTTGCTTCACAGGCTCCGGGCCTTTTCAGAATGCGAGGGCTTCACAGGCACTCGCCTTGCTTCACAGGCTCTGGGCCTTTTCAGAATGCGAGGGCTTCACATGCACTCGCCTTGCTTCATAGGCTCTGGGCCTTTTCAGAATGCGAGGGCTTCACAGGCACTCGCCTTGCTTCACAGGCTCTGGGCCTTTTCAGAATACGAGGGCTTCACAGGCACTCGCCTTGCTTCACGGGCTCTGGGCCTTTTCAGAATGGGACAACCTCCACAGGCACCCGAAGATCCTCTCGAGAGGGAGCAACAGCAACAATTTAGGTCACGCACGAGACAGGCCTGACCAGAGTCGCGAGGGGCTCGCGAGGGGAGGCAGCTGTGGCGAAGCGGTAACCAGAACGCGAGAAATGGCTCGAGCGAGAATAAGCATCCCTTCCCCGAACACACGCAAATCTCAAATTCGAATCCAACTTAAATCCAGCGAGGGAAAAGCTACAGCGAAAGGGAAAGGCAACGAAAAGTAGACAAAAGGCCGCGTCCGGCACCTAATCTAGTCTTGGACGTCTTCTCACCAGGGCGGAGCTAAGTGCTGTCCACTGGGCATGGGAGGGAGCCCCAGGCCTGAGGCCGGCACCCCTGAGACTCTGGGGCGTGTACAGCCCCACTCATTATTATGTGAGAGTGTCACGGGGCGGCGAGCTTCACAGACACTGGGCGTTCTTCACAGGTACTGGCCTTGCTTCATAATGCCAGACGAGGGCCCCGCCTTGCGCCACACTCTAGTGCCGTCAGCAACGACCGGAACCCAGGACGCCGCCCGATGGGGTAGAGTGGTCACTAGCGGTTCCCCCGACGACCATGGGTCCTCTGCCAGGGGCAGGCCCGAGGCACCTCCCCAGCAGAGGGCCTACCTCCTGAGAACGCCTTGCTCCAAACGCCGCGGTGGTGATGTCGGATCCCAGCCCCTCTCCTGCAGTCCCCTGCGCCCTCCTCCCGAGGGGTAGGAGACTGTGGGAGCAGGGCAGCTGCTGGCCGCAGCGACCTGCACCTCCTGCGATCCATGGTTAGCATATACCTGCCCCTAAAGAGTTAGCGGTGCCCGATAATCGTTGCCTCCAGCGTGGCCAACGGGTTCGTCCCGGGGCTCCTGGAATGGCTCAGCTTCCATTGCCTCGTCCCCCCAGCTTGGGCCGAGGAGCGAGCCTTGTCTGTTCTCATCAGGGTGTCCTTGGTCCATCATGAGGGGCATGTATTCCTCCGTCGCCGTCATCCCGAGTGCCACGCCGTGATGCCCCGCATGCCATGCGGTCCCACCTGTCATGCCTACTGCGGGGTGGCAGCGCGGCCGCCCTCCGGGGCCGCGGGTCGCGTCGAGTCCTTCTTCTTTGCGGGCCGGGGGCGGGGGCAGCACCGCCGCCGGTCCGGTGCTGATAGCTTCGCTGGCGTTGGAGTAGCCTTAGAGTCCGCGGGTGCGTGCGGAGCCCCCGCGCGGGTCGCCCTGGGCTTGAGATGGGAGATGGGTGGAGAAGGGGTGAGCCCCCGAGGCGGCGAAGCCTAGGAGCTCCGCCACTCGCCCCAGTAGCACCTCGTGGCCGCCCTCCAGCAGTCTGCACTGCAACAGCTCTCGGGCCACCGTGAGTGCGGCCCTGGAATCCGCCTGCTCCCGGCGGGTGTACGGTGTCTTGGTTGCGGCGTGATTGGAGGCCCTTGCCGCCGACCGCGCTTGCCGTGGTGTGATGGTCGCGGAGGCCTGTCCACGTCGCCCACGGCCTGCAGCGCCCTACGGACCATGATCTGCCTGGGGCGCGGGGCCGCTCGAGGCGGGCGGCTCCGCACAGGTGGGCCACGCCGCCCATGGACCTTGGTTGCCCGCCTGGTCGCCGGACATGGTGATGACGAAGCGACGGGAGGCGGAGCGGTAGGAAGGCAAATTCCGGCGCACCCCTACCTGGCGCGCCAAATGTCGGATCACGGGTTCCGGCAGACCCTTAATGTTCGAACACTGGGGTGCGCGCGGAGATCACGCCTTCTACCTCCCCGCCTCGCAAAGATGTAAACTACTGAAAGAGCTGCACAAGAGACACAAGGTTTATACTGGTTCGGTCCACCGTTGTGGTGTAAGACCCTACTCCAGTGTGTGGTTGGTGGATTGCCTTATGGGGCTGGTGATGATGAACAATACAAGGAAGAACAGCCTCGCGAAGGTCTATTCTTGGCTGGGGTGATGAACTGCTAGGAGGAGTTCAGTCACCCTTCTCTCTCTCTCTCTTCTTTGCTCTCACTTGTCTTTCTCTCACTTGTCGACCGTCCGTCAGCTATGTGGGTGGTTGGTCCTATTTATAGGCAAAGGCCCTGGGCCTCTTCCCAAATATTGAGCGGGAAGGGCACCAACAGTTGGCCAATTCGAAGGGGAACATCTAGTACACCTATCCTGAGTAAAGTTGGTCTTCGCCTGCCAAAGGCTCTGTGGTGACGCCGTGCTCGGCTCCATGGTGACCTCCGTCTCGTAGTCCTCCTGGTCTTGGTCTCGTTGCACCAAAAGGCAACCTTTGCCTGATGCCTCGGTACTCCGCGGCTGCGCTTGCCCCCTTAGCACCAAAGAGGAAAGAAGGACGTTGCGCGCGCTGGCGCCCGCCTGGCACCCTCGATCGTCATGGCTTGCGTCATGGGCACCTCACGAGGTACCCTGCCTTGATTTCTCCGCCTCCTCGCGAGCCAGCCTGAGGATGCGCCGTGTCGTCTGCCCCGCGAGGCTTGGCCCCTCGCGAGGGTCTTGAGTCTTGTGTTGATGAAGATGGGCCGCGCCGGGCCCACATTTGAGCCACGCTGCAGGCCGCAGGCAGGCAAGTCTGGGGACCCCCGTTCCCAGAATGCCGACAGTATTTTCTAGCCATTTAATGACCGTAATTCAAATTTGAACTACACCTACATGCAACGCATAACCGAAACGGTTTGAAAAATCATATTTGTGTACTTGTGTGCGGGTTAATTCCATGTGTAGTAAACTATAGGGAATTTTCAAACATATTTGTATCACGACATGGACACATATGCATGGAGTGGCATGGCATTTTAATTCCAAAAAAAACGGGAACACATGAAACCTTTGTTGATGTAATGTCATGCCACCAAGATGATATGGTAAAGAAAATTGGCATGTTTGACGAAAGTTTGGACACACACCCCTCACAAACCGGAGCAACTCGCTAGAAGGTTCATTGTTCCGAGAGGGAACAATGCATGTTTGATGACGAACGGGAGATAGCTTCCTCTTACGGCCTTCAAATTTTTCTACGTCTAACATGCACTCCTACAACTGTAATGTGAAATTTTGGAAAATTCTAGGGGTCATTTGACCTTTTAAAGACATTTAAGTGATTTTCTAACCATTTAATGACCGTAATTCAAATTTGAACTACATCTACATGCAACGCCTAACCAAAACGTTTTGAAAAATTATATATGTGCACTTGTGTGCGAGTTAATTCCATGCATACTAAATTAGATGGAATTTTCAAACATATTGGTCTCACGACATGGACACATGCATACGTATGCATGGAGTGACATGGCATTTTAATTCAAAAAATAGAAAAATGATGAGAAACACATGAAACCTTGGTTGATGTAATGTCATGCCACCAAGATGATGTGGTAAAGAAATTGGCATGTTTGACGAACATTTGGACACGCACCCCTCACAAACCGGAGCAACTCGCTAGAAGGTTCGTGGTTCCGAGAGGGAACAATGCATGTTTGATGACGAACGGGAGATAGCTTCCTCTTACGGCCTTCAAATTTTTCCCTATGTTTAACATGCGTTAGTACAACTGTCATGTGAAAATTTGGTAAATTTCAGGGGTCGATTGACATTTTAAAGACATTTAAGTGATTTTCTAACCATTTAATGACCGTAATTGAAATTTGAACTACATCTACATGCAAAGCCTAACCATAACGGTTTGAAAAATCATATTTTTGTGTACTTGTGTGCGAGTTAATTCCATGTGTAGTAAATTCGAAGGAATTTTCAAACATATTGGTGTCAAGGCATGGGCACATTCATGGAGTGCATGTCATGGCATTTTAATTCCAAAAAATTAAAAAAATGATTAAAAAACATGAAATCTTGCTTGATTTAATGTCATGCCACCAAGATGATGTGGTAAAGAAATTGGCATGTTTGACGAAAGTTTGGACACACACACCCCTCACAAACCGGAGAAACTCGCTAGAAGGTTCGTGGTTCCGAGAGGGAACAATGCATGTTTGATGACGAACGGGAGATAGTTTCCTCTTACGGCCTTCAAATTTTTTTAAACGTCTAACATGCACTACTACAACTGTGATGTGAAATTTTGGAAAATTCTAGGGGTCATTTGACCTTTCAAAGACATTTAAATGATTTTCTAATCATTTAATGACCGTAATTCAATTTTGAACTACATCTACCTGCAATGCCTAAACAAAATGGTTTGAAAAATCATATCAGTGTACTTGTGTGCGAGTTAATTCCATGTGCAGTAAATTAGAAGGAATTTTCAAACATATTGGTCTCACGACATGAACACATGCATACGTATGCATGGAGTGACATGGCATTTTAATTCAAAAAAATAGAAGAATGATCAGAAACACATGAAACCTTGGTTGATGTAATGTCATCCCACCAAGATGATGTGGTAAAGAAATTGACATGTTTGACGAACATTTGGACACACACCCCTCACAAACCGGAGCAACTCGCTAGAAGGTTTGTGGTTCCGAGAGGGAACAATGCATGTTTGATGACGAACGGGAGATAGCTTCCTCTTACGACCTTCAATTTTTTTCCTACGTTTAACATGCACTAATACAACTGTCATGTGAAAATTTGGTAAATTTCACGGGTCATTTGACTTTCTAAAGACATCTAAGTGATTTTCTAACCATTTAGTGACCGTAATTCGAATTTTAACTACATCTACATGCAACGCCTAACCAAAATGGTTTGAAAAATGATATTTTTGTGTACTTGTGTGTGAGTTAATTCCATGTGCAGTAAATCCGAATGAATTTTCAAACATATTGGTCTCAAGGCATGGGCACATGCATGGACTGCATGCCATGGCATTTTAATTCCAAAAAATAAAAAATGATCAGAAAAACATGAGACCTTGCTTTATTTAATGTCATGCCACCAAGATGATGTGGTAAAAAATTGGCCTGTTTGACGAAAGAGTTGACACACACCCCTCACAAACCGGAGAAACTCACTAGAAGGTTCGTGCTTCTGAGAGGGAACAATGCATGTTTGCTGACGGACAGGAGATAGCTTCCTCTTACGGCCTTCAATTTTTTTCCTACGTTTAACATGCACTAATACAACTGTCATGTGAAAATTTGGAAATTTTCAGGGGTCATTTAACCTTTTAAAGACATTTAAGTTATTTTCTAACCATTAAAGACCGTAATTGAAATTTGAACTACATCTACATGCAATGCCTAACCTAAACGGTTTGAAAAATCATATTTTTGTGTACTTGTGTGCGAGCTAAAAAATCATCAGACGATGTAAATATCTGGTGTTCCAAAAAGAAAATGTAAAGATCTGGCAAGACAACCAGCCCCCACATGATTGGCAGTCTATCTCGCGGCTCGAGGTTTGGTAGGTGATGGCGGGGATCATTAATCAGACATGGTTCTGCATTGGAAACCGTTAGCTATTATGCTACAGGAATCGTGTGTAATTCAAACTACAGTACTCATAAATTCCGGCGACAGGTGTTTGTACTGTCCTCGTTGATCTATATTCCAGCCGCCAATAAATACTACCTTGCTCACATCGTCCCGCCTACATTCTCATCTACATCCTCCCCTCGCTGGCCCTCTCTCTCTCTCTCAAATCTCTGCCATGGTGCCGCCGGTCTGCCCACGCACCGACGAGGAGTCGCTGTCGGTGTCAAAACCGGCGGATCTCGGGTAGGGGGTCCTGAACTATGCATCTAAGGTCGATGGTAATGTTTGCCCAGGTTCGGGCCCTGTCTATGGAGGTAATACCCAACTTCCTGCTTGATTGATCTTGATGAATATGATTATTACAAGAGTTGATCTACCCCGAGATCATAATGGCTAAACCCTAGAAGTCTAGCCTGTATGACTATGGTATTGAGTATATCCTATCCGGACTAAGTCCTCCGGTTTATATAGACACAGGGAGGATCTAGGGTTACGCAAGGTCAGTTACAAAGAAGGGAATCTATATATTCCGTCGCCAAGCTTGCCTTCCACGCCTAGGAGAGTCCCATCCAGACACGGGTGCAGTCTTCGGTCTTCATATCTTCACAGCCCATCAGTCCGGCCCATGGCAACAGGCTTGACGCCCGAGGACCCCTTAGTCCAGGACTCCCTCAGCAGCCCCTGAACCTGGCTTCAATGACAAGGTATCCGGCGTGTAGTGCTGTCTTCGGCATTGCAAGGCGGGTTCCTCCTTCCGAACTCCAAAATAGTCTTCGGATGAATTGATCGTGTCCGGACCTGTAACACACACCACACACAACCATAGAGAGAATATAATAATACACGAGTCCAATCCGCTGACAACTTTTACAACATGGCATCACGTCCATCCGGTCATAATTTCGAACCATTTTTTGCCTGCCGCTCCAGTTTCGAGATGTGGTTGCTATTGGCAGATCTTGTCAAAGCAGAGATGGTGTCCTCTTATTACGGGATTCTCATCAATACGGGCGTGGGTAACCCAATCGTTCCATTTACACGGCCCTTGGGAGTAGCCGAATTTTAAGGCGAGTGGGATGGCGTTCAATATTCATCGCCCTTATAAGGAGATAAGATTCCCCTTTCTTCTCCCACGCCTTCTCTCTTCTCCTGCCTTTCCGCTCTTGAGCTCCAACGCCCAAGTTCTCTTTTCCTCTATCACGAGCAAGTAATCAACCATGTCCGGATCCGGAGGTCAAGGCAAGTGGATGGCTTCCTCCGTCAAGGAGGAGGACATCGCCGAGCTTCGGGCAGCCGGGTACCTGGCGAAGGAAATTGCCCACCGTCTTCCAGCCCAGGGACAAATCATCCCCACACCGAAGCCCCATGAGAGTGTAGTGTTCATCCCCCATTTCTCCGCAGGCTAGGGTTTCCACTCCACCCCTTCGTCGGTGGGATAATATTCTACTATGGGATAGACTTCCATGATCTATCCCCGAACTCCTTTCTCAACATCGCGGCGTTCATCATTGTGTGCGAGGCCTTCCTCCGCATCCACCCCCACTTCAGGCTGTGGCTCAAAACCTTCAACGTGAAGCCCAAGGTGGTGGATGGACATCACACAGAGTGCGGGGGCGCCATGGTGAGCAAGCTCACCAATGTCTCTTGGCCAAAAGGCACATTCGTGGAGTCTGGCAAGGAATGGCAGAGACTATGGTTCTATGTCACCGAACCCCGCGAGGCGACCTGGGCCGCGGCTGCCAAATTCAACTCTGGCGCTCCCGTGCAGCTCACCTCTTGGGTCGAGAAGAGCCCAAACTGGTGCTCGTCGGACGAGCTGATTGCGCTGCAAACGCATATCCAAAGCATGATCGATAGGGACATCAAGCTCGTCGACATAATTCAAGTGATGTTGGTGTGCCAGATCCTCCCCTGCGAGAGCCGAAGCTGTCCTCTATGGGATTTTAACCCGAAGAAACACCATACCTTGGCGAGGCTCTTTGAAACGACTCATGATGATGCCTGGAAGTTGCTCTTCAAGGGCAACGAAAAACCACCGGCCACAGATTCGGACCATGGTCACAACATAAACCACCTCTCCAATGAGGTACATTATTTTCATCACATCCCGTACTTGCTTGTTTCAAGGATGATGTCTAAGCTTTCATTATCATTGCTTTTTCAGTACTGGCTGAAGAAGGCGAAGCAGATCCGGTGTCCGGCTCCTTTGCCCGAAGAACCAGTCATCCCATGTTTAGCGAAGATGCTGGAGCCGGCGCCTTATAAGGTACCAGAGAAGAAGGCCCCAGGAAAGGCCAAGGGGGTCCGGAGTGGCCCCCACCACAAGGGTACTTCAGACGCGACGTCCGAAGACAAGGCCCATTCCCCCGCCGCCGAAGATGACGTGGATGAGGAGGAGGAGGAGGAGGAGGAGAGAAGCTCTCCCACCGATGGGGGGGGGAAGAAGAGAGCGGCCTCCGCAACTCTGGAGGTGGAGGCGCCCAAAAGGGGGAAGGGCTCCCTCACGGATAACTCTACATGGGACGTCGATGATAGTCCGGTGAGACGCCCCCGCGCCAAGCCTCGGGCCGCATCGTAAGTACTAAGACCTTATACGCCCATAAAGTTTCTCATCCTCATTGTATTGAGAAAATTGGTTATGTTATTGTAGTCCGACCCACAACAGCTCTCCGCGATCCTCATTAGGAGGCTCGCTGGACTCCAAGGCAATGGCCAGTGACTCCCCGCCAGCCGCACACTCCCCCAAGACCAAGGATAATGCAGAGGTGTTGTCCTAAAGAACTATTCTTGGCAGGGGAGAGGCTCAGGAGGCGCCAGAAGGCGCAACCCCCGTCGCTGGACACCAAGGGGAATCAATCCCCATGGAGACTGGTGGGAAGGGCCGTACATAGTTCGGCCCTCAACCGGACCCAATTCCGGAGATCGAGGCGGCTCCGGAATCTGGCACACACCCTCCTTCGAAAGAAGGGGGATGCCTATTCTGCCGGTGACCCCTGTCCAACCAGGGGCACCGGATAATCTGATGGAAACGCTGTGATGCGCTTCTATTGTGGATGAGCACCGTGTCCTTATGGGCACGGTGATTGAAAGTGTTCAATCTGTCAAGAGCGGACTAACCGAAGCCTGCAGCAGCTTGCTGATAGGTTTTGAGGTAATTGACGCCAAAAAGGAGAAAATCCCAATGTTTACAGTAGCCCCTGAGACACTGTCCGGTGTTCGGAAAGAAAAAAGGCAGATAGAGCATCAATCTCTTTTTAACAGGAAACTAACTAAAATTTTCCAAAATACAGGTGTCGTTGCTGGCCGCGGCCTCGCATACTACCGAAGTCTTCAGACTGAAGTAGAAACTAGCGGAGGCCGAGGAGGAGCTAGGCCAAGTGAAGAGGCAACTCTAGGAGAAACAAGGTAAGCAATAACCTGTTATATATATTCTAATAGAAGAAAGTGATATGCGCTGACAAAAATGCCATGATTTGTACAGAAGCGACGACCGAGGTCGAGGCCCTGAGAAAGGCCCTAGCCAAAGCCGAGGGGAGTGCTGTCCAGGAGCAGACCGCCCGCAAGAAGCTGAAGGCTCGGGTCAACGAAGTTCAATAGGAGCTCCAGGACGCGGTGCGGAAATGCGAGACCTTGGAGCATAATGCGTCGGCTTAAGAGGCCGAACTTTCCAAGGCTCGTAAGAGTGCGGAGGTGGCCCAGATTGAAGCCCAGGACGCCCTCCAGGAGATCCAGGGGCCAGGAAGATTGCGGCGGGTAAGGAATTCAATATGCAAAGCAAGAGTGTGAAGAAGAAATTTCTTTTACTAACCCGGATTCGGAGGTCTCCAGGGGCCTTTGCTGATCTACCACGCAGTGTGACCGATGTTGCGGAGTTCTTCCGGGCCGAAGAAGGAAACTCTACGGAGAAACTGTTCTGGTCATAGTTTCTTGCGCAAGAACATCCAGTGCCCTTCGGTGATCAGCTGCAACAGCTGGTCCAACTGCACAAGGCGGCCGGACTGGCCATGAAGGATATAATAGTCTGGTTGTGGCCAGCCGAGGCGATACCTAGCAGTTATTTCAGCCTTGTGAAGAAGCTGGTGGATACCTGTCCACGGCTGGACGTCATCAAGCGGTCCATCTGCATCGAAGGCGCGCGCCTGGCCTTCTCCTACTGCAAGGTCTGGTGGGCAAAGCTGGATGCCGTTAAGTTAGCGACCGGGGGCCACCGGAGGGCAAGGAGCATCGTACGCCTGAGCGATACTTTGGCGACGATGTTTTAGAGGGGCCCGCATTGTTGTGGATCATTGTGGGAAGGACACCATTTTTGAATGAATGTACTCGATCTCCCTCTAACCTATATGAGAAGACAAAGTGTTTGTGCAATATAATGCTTGTTATGTTTTTAAATTTTTACATCCTGTGCGTCCGTGTTGTGTGAAATCTGAGGGTTAACCAGTCGTCGGCTTCTGCCCCCATGTAGGTAGTACGGGGGTGTTCGGGATGGGATCTAAACAATCTTGATCCAATTATATGGTCCTTGAAGGAGTTGTTTAGCGCAACGAACCAGGCAACTAGACTATGCGGCTGTAACGCCCTCACTTAGCCATAGGAGTTAGACAATAAAAACATGGGCACAACCCCTAGTATCCGAACTAGAGTGCTATAAGCGTCTGATCAGGAAGTACCAATCCTTCGCGGGACGGATAAAAAATCTCTAATGATTTGTAACCTCCGAACAACTGACCAGCTCTGTCCGCTTCATGACAGTCAGTTTTCGGCTTTCTCTACCGAGGTGCTCCTTTGGATAAACCAAGGCACAATCATAGTAGTTCTCCCTTTACTACATTAGCCGATATAGCAGAACGTAAGGTAGCAAGCACAGGAGCCGGGCAACCCAACTATTGACCAAAGATATGATTCAGAGCCAATGCATATAATGCTAAATTCGGGGTGCCGAACTATACTTATAAAAAGTGTTCAGATTTTTGTTGCCGTAGTGTGGGGTGTTGGGCAGCCCCTGGCAAACATCAAGACGTACCAAGATGTACGGGTGCTACCTTATGGGTTATCCACAGGGGAACTGAAAAAGAGAAAGAAAGAAAACAGAAAGGAAACATAGGTAAAAATCTGTGGTCCTAAAGCTCTAGCTACAAACTGTTTTCATTGTAATTTAATTAGTACGTCAAGGCACGTTGATACAAGTAGTGCAATAAGCAACAAGCTATTTGATATGCTGAAACCAGGGAGAGCTGCATGTGGGTCCTGAAAAACAGGTAGAGTTATCGTTAACGGAATCACCTAAAAAGTTCCCCATATGTCTTGCTTCTCGCCGTCTTGGTGTATTTATCCTTCAGTAGGACCGATGACCAGACCCCCCGATGGGGCCTGTGGGATTGAGACCTGAAAAGAAAATAAAAGTAAAAGTATTTGTGTGTCCGATGGCGGTTGAGCCGTACCATGGACCACAAGCTAGCTATGCCTCCGTCGACGCCCATGGGATTTTGAGTGCGTAGTTATGTACATGCGGCACAAATGCCGTCACTTGATCGGGACGGAGACGGAGGCTGGATTGCTAGTCGAGCTCCTGATGAGCTGAGCTCTCCTGCCGCAGAACAGTTCAGACCCTCTTAAGGGTATCCGTGGGATCGGCAGCCGAATTGAGATTCTGCTTGAGAAGGCCGCTCTGTACTTCTGCTGCGAGGGCAGCTTTGTGCTCTTCTGTACGGAGGGAGCGTTTCGTATTTCCATTGACCACTATGAAGCCGCGTGGACCGGGCATCTTGAGCTTGAGATAAGCATAGTGTGGTACTGCGTTGAATCGAGCAAACGCAATTCATCCGAGCAGTGCATGATAGCTGCTGCAGAATGGGACGATATCGCAGATTAACTCCGCGCTTCGGAAGTTGTCTGGAGATCCAAAGACAACCTCCAATGTGATTGAGCCCATACAGCGGGCCTCTACACCTGGTATGACTCCTTTAAAGGTAGTCCTCGTAGGCTTGGTCCTTGATGGGTTGATGCCCATTTTCCGCGCTGTATCCTCATAGAGTAGATTGAGGCTGCTACCGCTGTCCATAAGGACATGAGTCAGGTGAACCCCATCAATTATTGGGTCTAAGACTAGTGCGGCTAAGCCCCCGTGACGGATATCGGTCGGGTGGTCCCGGTTATCAAAAGTGATCGGGCATGACGACCATGGATTGAATTTTGGGGCGACTGGCTCTATCGCGTAGACGCCCCTGAGCGCACGCTTGCGCTCCCTCTTGGGGATGTGGGTAGCATATATCATGTTCACCGTTTTGACCTAAGGGGGAAACTTCTTCTGCCCCATGTGTTTGGTTGCCGTGGCTCTTCGTCATCATCCTCGCTTTGCGATCCTTTTCCCTATTCTCGGCGTTTAATTTGCCAGCCTGTTTAAAAACCCAACACTCTCTATTTGTATGATTAGGAGGCTTGTCGGGGGTGCCATGAATCTGGCATGGACGATCAAGTATGCGGTCCAAGCTGGATGGGCCTGAATTGTTCTTTTGGAATGGCTTCTTCCGCTGATCGGACTTAGAGCCCCTGAATCCCGTGTTGACCGCCGTATCCTCGGTGTTGCCACTGTTGTTTCGGCGATTGTATCTATTGCGTTGAGACTTGTCTTTGTTACTTTTAACTTCAGGGGTGCCGGCGTCGCTTGCGTTGTTTTTGCTACGGACCAACCAACTGTCCTCGCCCGCGCAGAAGCGGGTCATGAGTGCCGTGAGGGCTGCCATAGATTTTGGCTTTTCTTGGCCGAGGTGGCGAGCGAGCCATTCGTCGCGGATGCTATGCTTGAAGGCTGCTAGGGCCTCCGCATCCGAAAAATCGACGATTTGATTCTTTTTGGTTAAAAACCTAGTCCAGAATTTCCTGGCAGACTCGCCAAGTTGTTGCACTATATGTATTAGGTCATCAGCGTCCGGGGGTCGAACATACGTACCTTGGAAGTTATCGAGGAAAGCCTCTTCCAAGTCCTCCAAACTGCTAATAGAATTTTCAGGCAGAGTGTTTAGCCAATGCCGAGCTGGCCCCTTGAGTTTTAAGGGGAGGTATTTGATGGCGTGGAGGTCATCGTTGCGGGCCATATGAATGTGGAGAATGAAGTCTTCGATCCACACCGCAGGGTCTGTTGTTCCGTCATATGATTCGATATTTACGGGTTTAAACCCTTCTAGGAATTCATGGTCCGGGACCTCATCAGTGAAGCAATGACGGTGTGTGGGGCCTCGGTACCGGGTCGTGTCGCGACGTTAGCTCTGATGGAGTCCATCTGCGGTTTTCAGCCCACAAATTACTAGGTTTGTCACGTTCGAATAGGTGGCCGTCGTCATGTGTCAGAGCACGTCCTCGCGATCCGTATATTGATCTGGTATGTCCTGCTTTGTTGTTCAGGTTCTGTCGGAGGTCATATGTATTGCTGTCGGCTGATTTACCTCTACCTGTGTGATGAGGCGGGGCGGGCTGGTGTTTGGCGTGAGTTGCCGTTTTGTCCTGACCATGTGGTGGTCAGTCAACTGCATTGTACGATTGTGGTATGTACTCCGGCGCCTCTACGTCAAACTCGGGTAGCAATTTGCGCTTTGGGTAGCTTTTGGTTGGGCGCTTGAGGCCATTCTCTTCGGCTGCTAGGACATCAGTCCATTTATCATTGAGCAGATCTTGGTCAGCTTGAAGTTGCTGCTGCTTCTTTTTCAGGCTCCTTTCAGTGACTATGAGCTGGCGCTTGAAGCACTCCTGGTCAAGAGGTTCCTCAGGCACGATGAAATCCTCGGTGCCGAGGCTCACCTCATCCTCGAAGAGCGGAAGGTAATTATCATCCTCCGAATCCTTGTGCGTGGCCTGTTTACTAGGGCTAACCTGCCCATCCTCCCGTTTATCTTGCTTATTAGCTGTACCGACGGGGTCTTCGTTGTCTTCGGCACCTTCTGGAGTGTTATCTTATCATGTGCCGGTCTTGCTGTCTTTACTGTGGCGTGACTTAGAGCGGCGCCGCTGACGCCGGCATTTGGACCGTATTTCGGAAGGTTTATCCTCAGATGGATCTTCCTTGTCATCGCCGCTTGTCTCCTTAGGTGCATCCACCATGTATACATCATACGAGGAAGTGGCCATCCAGCGTCCGGTGAACGGCGAGTTCTTGGCATCTTCTTCTCCGGCATCGTCGTCCATACCGTCGATGTCTTTGGAGTCGTAATCAAGCTTGTCGGTCAAATCCTCGACCGTGGCTATGAAGTGGGTGGCGGGTGGGAAGCAAAATTCTCCACCGTCAGCCCCTAGTTCGAGCCGGATATAGTTCGGCTGTGAGTCCTTTGCCAAGGATAGGTTCTTTAATGAGTTTAGCACATCGCCCAAAGGTGAGTGTTGGAATATGTCTGCAGCGCTCAGTTCAAAGATCAATAAACGACCGAGTTCGGCATTTGCAGGCTCACGTGGTTCGGAACTTACGGCCGGAGACGAGTTCGTAGTTCCGGTAACAAGAATGTCGCGAGCGGTTGAGTCTATGTGTGGCTCCAACGCCGTGGGATCTATGGCCTCCGTGGTGAGGTTGATCCTCCCATCCTTGGATGGCTCAGCTTGCTCCGGATCGAGGGCCAGAGTGTTCGCAGGAGCAATCTCCTGGATGCGTCCTGATTACAGATTTAGGTCATGATCATCGGGATGGCCGGGAGCGGCTACCGCGGTCTCAAATCTGGCGAAGATCGAGTCTCCACGGATGTCCGCAACGTAGTTCAAGCTCCCAAATCTGACTTGATAGCCATGGGCGTAGCTTTCAATCTGCTCCAGATGGCCAAACGAGTTGGCTCGCAGTGCAAAGCTGCCGAACATGAAGATCTGTCCGGGGAGGAAAATCTCTCCTTGGACAACATCATTATGGACAATTGAAGGGACCATCAAAGCTTTCCGCGACAGCACAGAGGAACTCTCAATGAAAGCACCAATGTCGGCGTCAAAACCGACGGATCTCGGGTAGGGGGTCCCGAACTGTGCGTCTAAGGTCGATGGTAACAGGAGAAAGGGAACATGATGTTTACCCAGGTTTGGGCCCTCTCTATAGAGGTAATACCCTACTTCTTGCTTGATTGATCTTGATGAATATGAGTATTACAAGAGTTGATCTACCTCGAGATCGTAATGGCTAAACCCTAGAAGTCTAGCCTGTATGACTATGGTATTGAGTATATCCTATCCGGACTAAGTCCTCCGGTTTATATGGACACCAGGAGGATCTAGGGTTACGCAAGGTCGGTTACAAAGAAGGGAATCTACAAATTCCGTCGCCAAGCTTGCCTTCCACGCCAAGGAGAGTCCCATCCGGACATGGGTGCAGTCTTTGGTCTTTGTATCTTCACAGCCCATCAGTCCTGCCCATGGCAACAGGCCGGACGCCCGAGGACCCCTTAGTCAAGGACTCCCTCAGTCGCCGCCCCCAAGGATGCTCACTCGATTAGCAGCGACGAGGGCCCCTACGCGCCGCCTGACGAGGTTGCACCGGACCCCCCAACTTTGGATTGGTTTTGGGGCCAGCACAATCTTTGTCTGTGGAAGTCGTTACCGTCGGTTGAGAAAGCCAGACAAGTGGCGTGCAAGAAGGAGATGGCGGAGGAGGAAGCCAGGTACCAGGCGGCCTGTGAAGCCCGTGATGCCGCCTGGGAAAAGGAGGCAACGGAGCTTTGGGGGCGGGCACGTCCTCGTGCCGAGGAGGTGTACGGAGGCAGGCACTTCGCGAGGAAGGTCATAGGCGCTGGACGCCTTATTGCTGCATGGAGGTGGGCCGATAAGCTCCAGCGTGCCACCGACAAGGAGCTTCGGTGGGCGCCCAACAAAATGGCAAGATCGGCCGTGCGTGTCCGCCAGCAAGAGGAGTCGGAGTACTGCCTCCGCACTGGGAAGACGCCGTGTACCAGGGAGCTGCTGGCGAGGGGCTGCCAAAATACTGGCCCTAGGAGGGATTATTAGTTTTAGTATTGTTCGTTTTCAATTTTATGCATTGTACCTAGTAGTTAAGTATCATCACGTATATGTGATGATTATATATATATTCTGTGATGATCTAATGAACAATTAATATATTTATATATATATATATATATTATGAATTCCATTTTCTATCTATTTTTGTATACTAATTTGAGTCTAGCTGTTATTATCCACATATACAGAATGGAAAGCGTATATACACACACATTGAAACAGAACATATAATAATGGAAAACAGAGTACACACATTGAAACAGAGCAATAAACACAGCAATACTATGATTGCTGTGAATACCAACCTATCCACGTTGAAACAACTTTTCAAAATAGAACACGTCCATGAGACCATGACCAGCAGCCCTTGCCTAGGGTAGCTCTTGGCCCTGCCTGAACTCATGCTGGCGTTCTTCCAAGTGGTTGACACATTCGTGGTACATCTGGAGCACAATCTCGAGCTCCAATTTGGCTATTTCATGGGAGATCACCAGCTCAAGGATGTGACGGCCATGTTCCCCTACTCCGCCTAGGTGGACACCTGGGCCAAGGAGGCGGTCGAGCCTACGGAACAGCGCATTGGCATCCAGTGGGCCACAGACAAGGCTAACGGCGGCACCCATGTGAACGGCGCGGCAGGCGTCCGGTGGAGGTACGACGTGGCCGACAGCTCGTGCAAGTATGGTGTTGAGGGCCTCTGCCCACTCCTGGCGAGGAATGGGGGTACTGACGGGATGTGTACCCAGCTATGACGCCGTGTCGACAGTAGGCAAGTGTCGATGGATCCGCTCTTGCTGTGCGGCGTGCCGCGCCTCTCGCTCTGCGGCGTTCCAACGGTCTCGCTGTGCGGCCAGCCGCAGCCTATCAGCGCGGAGGTGCCTAGCTTGATCTGCGGCGCGCCATCGATCATGTTGTGTGGCGAGCTGCAGCTTGTCGACACTGGCATGCCTATCTTGATCCATGGCACTCAAGCACCATGCGCCAAAGGTCTGCTCAACTCTGGCGGTGACGCGCATGACAACGTCGTCCACCGCATTACAGGGGAGCGCCTTGGCCTCACGGTCCGTGGCGCCTGATAATTTTCCTCGTCGACGAGGTTGATGGCAGAGGTGGTGCTTTGGTGGGTTGGCATGCTTGGAAAAGGTGGATGTGCTACAGGCTGCGCTTGTCGCCTCCGTGCGTCGCGCACCCCCTATGTGCAACATAGCAGGGTGGCGAGAAACAGGTGAGGAAATGGTGGGAAACGGTGGCGTGTTCATAAAATGCCATCAATTAATGGAAATTTAGCATCGAGCTAGCATATGAAGTAGATGATGATCAGATGAACACGGACCGCACTAGGGATCCCGTCAATGATGAATTCATCAATCCCAAATGGTTGAATACTAGCAAGCGTTTTACCACAACACACACGGCCTATTCCATCACAAATAGGTCGGATAGATCAACTGTATGACATGTATCCGGATGACCGCCCGTCCCATAGTGGCCAATAGATGTTGCGTAGACAGAGCATATCACATACGTCTTATTAGAAGCAATCGTCTGCGTTGTTATCGGTCTTCGCACACATTTCTGATTACAGACCTGTTTGCCGCGTATCACACACATCTTGTTATATTGAACCATTTTTGTTCTCTTGCCTAATCACAAACAGTTCATCCGAGTGAACCATATGCTGTAGATCGCACACACCTTGATCGGGTTGTCCGTTTCTTTTGTGTTCCCTAATCACAAACAGTTCATCCAAGTGAACCGTATGCTGTACATCGCACACACCTTCATCTGGCTGCCCGTTTCTTTTGTTCCTCCTCATCACAAACAGTTAATTTAACTGAACTGTATGCCCTTCATCACACACACAACTAAAACCTGAACCGTGTTTGATGCATCCGTCATCGCAAACATTTTATACATTTCTAACGGTTTTCCTACACCACCATTTGCGGTCACTGCATCGCACATAGTTTCTCGAAGGGTCTTTGATCGTAGTGTCGCATTAGAAGCATCCTGAAGTAGAGAAACAAGGAAATAAAGAGTTTCAATTGGATGCTAAAAAGTAGTTATTAACATCATTGTAACCGGTTGTTGCAGCAGCAAAGCAGTTAAACAAACAAGTTTTGCAAAAGGTACCTGTTGTGGCATTGGAGTTTCTCTTGGATCCTGAAAAGTTGAGTAGCCAGTAACATGATTAGAGCAACCGGTTGCAACAACAAAAGAGTTAAACAAACAAGTTTTGCAAAAGGAACCTGTTGTGGCATTGGAGTTTCTCTTGGATCCTGAAAAGTTGAGTAATCAGTAACTTGATTAGAGCAACAAGTTACAGTAGTAAACCTGTTACAAAAATATTTTTTTAAATGTACCTGCTGTGCAATTGGACTTCCAATTGGATCCTGAAAACCTGAAGTTGGTAAGATGATTACAGCAACAAGTTACAGCAGCAAACTAGGTAAACAAGGAAGTTTCTGAAAACATACCTGTTGTGGCAACGGATTTTCAGTTGGATCTTGCAAACTTGAATGTTAGCAATCAATAAATAAAGTTTTGTAAGATCCATAAGAAACTAACATCAAACTAGTAAAACTAACTAGTTTTGGCAACGTATTTAATTACACATGAACTAGTAAAACTAACAAGTTCTTGGCAACATATTAAAGTAACAAGTCGGTACCGTTTACCAGCAACACAGACATCTGTAAATTTCTTTGATGTTAGCAAAATGATTCCAAAATAGATATAAGTTAAAAATACGGTGTCCCTCATATAAACCTGACAGTTGTCTATCTATGAACATGCAAACATTACTAGTGCTATAAGTGATAACAACAAACCATTTAAACAAACAGGGTATCAGAACGTAAATTACATGTGAATTCTGCTGCACCCTAGAAGTACATATGACCAGCTATCTACGTGCTTAAGTAGCTACTTAAGTTCAGGCAAACAGGTAATTCTTAATGTTGGGGAACGTAGTAATTTCAAAAATTTGCCTACGCACACACAGGATCATGGTGATGCATAGTAACGAGAGGGGAGAGTGTTGTCCATGTACCCTCGTAGACCGTTAAGCGGAAGCATTATGACAACGCGGTTGATGTAGTCGTACGACTTTACGATCGACCGATTCTCAGTACTGAACGTACGGCACCTCCGCATTCAGCACACGTTCAGCTCGGTGACGTCCCACGAACACAGGATCCATTAGAGCTCGGGGAAGAGTTTCATCAGCACGACGGCGTGGTGACAATGTTGATGAAGTTCTGCAGCAGGGCTTTGCCTAAACACCACTACGGTATGACCGAGGTGGATTATGGCGGAGGGGGGCACCGCACACGGTTGGGAGAGATCTTTGTGATCAACTTGTGTGTCTAGAGGTGCCCCCTGCCCCTGTATATGAAGGAGCAAGGGGTAGGCCGGCCGACCCTTGTTGGCGCGCTTAGGAGGAGGAATCCTCCTCCTAGTAGGAGTAGGATTCCTCCCTTTCCTACTCCTACTAGGAGGGGGAAAGGCAGGGAGAGAAAGAGAAGGAAAGGGGGGCGCCGGCCCCTTCTCCTAGTCCTATTCGGACAGGGGGAAGGGGGCGTGCTGCCTGCCCTAGGCCGGCCCCTCTCTCTTTACCTTATGGCCCAACAAGGCCCATTAGCCCCTGGGGGGTTCCGGTAACCCCTCCGGTACTCCGGTAAAATCCCGATTTCACCCGAAACTATTCCGATGTCCAAATGTAGGCTTTCAATATATCAATCTTTACGTCTCAACCATTTTGAGACTCCTCGTCTTGTCCATGATCAGATCCGGGATTCCGAACTACCTTCGGTACATCAAACATATAAACTCATAAAACTGATCGTCACAGAACTTTAAGCGTGCGGACCCTACGGGTTCGAGAACTATGTAGACATGACCGAGACACGTCTCCGGTCAATAACCAATAGCATAACCTGGATGCTCATATTGGTTCCTACATATTCTACGAAGATCTTCATTGGTCAAACTGCACAACACTATACGTTGTTCTCTTTGTCATTGTTATGTTACTTGCCCGAGATTCGATCGTCGGTATCCCAATACCTAGTTCAATCTCGTTACCAGAAAGTCTCTTTACTCATTCCGTAATACATCATCTCATAACTAACTCATTAGTTATCATGCTGCAAGGCTTATAGTGATGTGTATTACCGAGAGGGCCTAGAGATACCTCTCCGACAATCGTAGTGACAAATCCTAATCTTGATCTATGCCAACTCAACAAGTACCATCGGAGACACCTGTAGAGCACCTTTATAATCACCCGGTTACGTTGTGACGTTTGGTAGCACACAAAGCACTACAAAAAAAGACACATCCGTGACATTTTGGGTCGAACGATTTTTTTTCTGTCATACATATGACACTTCTACGATGATAATTGTGACAAAAACCGGTATCATCATAGATGTGGTGGGCTCCTACTTATATGACAAAAAAATCATGACAGAAAATGGGCTTTTCATCCTGGGCGGGCCGGAGACGCAGCTGCATGACATTCTTTGGGCCATCCATGACAGAAAAAACCGTGGTAGAAGCGAGGGCGAGGAAAATTTCAGGGAGTTCCCGGTTACGGTGGGAGGTCGGGGGCTGATCGATGCACGTTTCTCTCGTACACGTATATGCGTGTGTGCGAGGCGTTGGCTCTAACTGAACCCGAGCGAGGCATTGGGCTCTAACTAAACCCGAGCGATTGCACTGCAGGCTATGCGTTACTGAACCCGAGCAATCGATCGATGGCTGTTAACTGGACCCGATCGAGCGATTCCTTCGCTACTGCTGCTAACTGAAGCCGATCGATGCTGCCTCTAGGATGAACAGTGAGTGTTGCGGGGGGGGGGGGGGGGGTTGGATGAACAGTGAGCGGTGGCATTGCCTCTGGATGAACAGGACCCCGTGGTGTGGTGGAGGGCTGGATGAACAGTAGATGGTGGAGGGGTGCCCGTGGCGGGGTGGTTGAACAGGACCCCGTGGTGTGGAGGGCTAGATGAACGGTAGACGGTGGAGGGGTGCCCGTGGAGGGGTGGTTGAACAGTAGCCGGTGGAGTACCGCGGTGGAGGCTGGATGAACAGGAGCCCCTGGAGGCTAGAGGAGGTCGACGATGGAGATGAACAGTATCCCATGGAGTCCCGTTTTGCGGTACGCCACACCCCTCCCAATGAACAGGACCCCCGTTTCGACCGTAGCTCTCCAACACAAGTCCGTTTCGTCTGTTTTGCGGTACGCCACACTCCTCCCGATCAACAGGACCCCCGTTTCGACCATAGGAGGTCTATTTCCTCCATTTTGCGGTACGCCAGACCCCTCCAGATCAACAGGACCCCGTTCCGAACGTAGGAGGTCCATTTCCTCCGTTGTGCGGTACGCCAGGCCTCGTTTCCATTGCCTGTTCCGTCCAAGCCCTCCCGGTGAACACGACCACGCAATCCGTTCTGACCCAGCCGGTTGGCTCCCACGCGTTCCATTGCCTCCCGATGAACATGACGCATTCCGTTGCCTCCCCATGAACACGACGACGACGCTGTTTCTCCGTTCCGACCCAGCCATGTACACGAGCCCTGGCCGTACGTATGCACGAGTAGGAATTCGAGACCCCGCCCGTATGTACACATACATGGCCATATATTGTTTCTTGCACCCTGGCCGCTCTACGTACGTGTACATGCTACGTGTGCGCCTCTACTACGACACGTACGCGCCTCTACTATGACACGTGCACGCCTGCACATCCACCAGTATATATGTACATACACGTTCGCGGCCAGAATGACAATGCTATGTACGCTTCGACCTGGTGGGTCCCGACAGTCAGGCACTTTGTTGCCTGCGAAGATGTAGCTGGTGGGTCCCAACAGTCAGGGGGGCGAATCGTTTTTTTTTTGCCCAGAAGCACTTCCTTGCGTGCGAAGATGTAGCTGGTGGGTCCCAGCAGTCAGGGGCGGACGTTTTTTTTTGCGAAATATGGTGGCCTGTCCGGTGGGTCCCCGCTGTCAGGTGGAGGAATAATTATTTTGCATGTAATAAGGAGGCACTTCCTTGCTGCGGCCGTGGACCCAGCTGTCAGCCTCTCCATGTATAGTCCACATCCAATGGAAGCCGTTCCTTGACCACGTTGACCACGCCGCGCCGAGAGCACCAGGGCGGTGGACGACGATGAGGCCAAGGAAGGGGACGACGCGGAGTCGGGGAAGACGCGACAGTGGATGCCCACGCGTAGAGGAGTACGAGGGTTCACTGGTTCACGATGGTGTGAGGATGCCGTCACCGCAGAATAACAGGGGGTGTGGGTGAGTAGAGGGATGGCCTAGCCAGCGGTGGGAGTAGTAGGGGGCGGTGAGGCCTCCGCCGCATCACAGCCGGCCATGGGAGGCAGGAGCACGAGGCACGACCGGCTGGTTTGGGCAGCTGGAGCAAGAAGACTAGAGGTTGAAGAAGCACTACGGCCGTTGGATGGACATCATACGGTCACTGGAGCTAGAATCGTGCATATTGACTAAATTGACAAAGCCCTCCATCCCCGTCAACTTAGTAGGCCCACAAGTCAGCCTGCCACTATACTAGGTCCCAGCTAACAGGGGGAGTATTCATTTTTGTGTGCGTAATAAGGAGGCACTTCCTTGCATGCGAAGATATAGCTTGTGGGTCCGAGCTGTCAGCGGTGGTAACGTTTTTTCGCGAAATACAGAGGCCCTTTCGGTGGGTCCCTAATGTCAGGTGGAGGAATCATTATTTTGCGTGTAATAAGGAGGCATTTCCTTGCATGCGGCTGTGGACCCAGCTATCGGCCTCTCCACGTACAGTCCACTTTAGATGCATGTCGGCCGTTGACCACGCTGACCAGACCGCGCCGAGAGCACCAGGGCGGTGGACGATGGCGAGGCCTAGGAAGGGAACGACACGGAGGCAGGGAAGACTCGGCAGTTGTTTCCCACGCGGAGGGGAGTACAACTGTACGAGGGTTTACTGGTTCGTCTACCATCACCGGAGAATAACAAAAGGTGTGGGTGAGTAGAGGGATGGCTAGGCCAGCGATGGGAGTACGGTGGGGCGGTGAGGCCTGCGCGGCAGCATAGTCGGCCGCGGGGAGGAGGGAGCAGGTAGTCCCGCTGGCGCTTGTTTGAGTGGCTGGAGCAGGAAGATCAGAGATTGAAGAAGCACGACGGCCGTTCGATGGACATCCAACAGTCAGTGCTTGTGCGTCAACCTTTTTTTTTGGAAAGCCTCAAATGTGTGGAAAACAGCATACATCGCATCTGCCATTATTTCTAATAATTTACAGCCCATTTGCTAATTCTTAAGGTTTTTTTGGAGCCCATATTCTTTTTGTTAGCATTACAGCCCATATTGTGGCCACGGTTAAAAAATTATACAAAATTTTGCATATTTCGGTGCGGTCTGAACTGTTTTTAATCTCGAAATTTCTACTCACATTCAAACTAATTTTAAAAATAAATGTATATCAATATAAAATCCAACAAATTCTCCATGCATAAAAATTAATGTAATCTAATTGCCGGTTTGATGTGTTTTAAAAATGTACAACCCATTTCTCATTACTGATGGGCCATTTTCTCGGCCAGCCGAATGAAAGCTCTCCTCGTCTTGAAAGATTTGCAGCCAAACAGGCCTGATAAAGCGACTTACTTAGCAAATCACAAAAATGGGTTGCGGCCGTGGACCCAGCTGTCAGCTTCTCCACGTATAGTACTCTTCTGATGGAAGTCATTCCTTGACCACACCGCGCGGAGAGCACCATGGCGGTGGACGACGGTGAGGCCTAGGAAGGAGACAGCGCGAAGCTGAGGAAGACGCGGCAGTGGAAGCCCGCGCGGAGAGGAGTACGAGGGTTCACTAGTTCGGCTGCAGTGTGAGGCTGCCTTCGCCGCAGGGCCTGGCCAGCGGTGGGAATAGTAGGGGGCGGTGAGGCCTCCGCGGCAGCACAGCCGGCCACGGGAGGCAGGAGCATGCGGCATGACCGGCGCTGCTTTGGGCGGCTGGAGAAAGAAGACCAGAGGTTGAAGAAGCACTACGGCCGTTGGATGGACATCGTACGGTCACTGGAGCTAGAATCATTCATATTGACTAAGTTGACAAAGCCCTCCATCCCCGTGAACTTAGTAAGGCCACAAGTCAGCCTCCCACAATGGTGGGTCTCAGCTAGCAGGGGGTATTCATTTTTTGTGCATAATAAGATGGCACTTCCTTGCGTGCGAAGATATAGCTGGTGGGTCCGACATGTCAGCGGAGGGGGGCGTTTTTTTTGCGAAATACAGAGGCCCTTCTGGTGGGTCCCAGTTGTCAGGTGGAGGAATCATTATTTTACTCGTACAGTCCACGGCCGATGGATGTCGTTCGTTGACCACGTTTACCAGGCCGTGCCGAGAGCACCATGGCGGTGGACGACGGCGAGGCCTAGGAAGGGAACGACATGGAGCCAGGGAAGACTCGGCAATGGTTGTTGGGGAAGGTAGTAATTTCAAAAATTTCCTACGCACACGCAAGATCATGGTGATGCATAGCAACGAGGGGGAGAGTCTGATCTACGTACCCTTGTAGATCGCAACGGAAGCGTTGACACAACATAGAGGAAGTAGTCGTACGTCTTCTTCCCGATCCGACCGATCCAAGCACCATTACTCCGGCACCTCCGAGTTCTTAGCACACGTTCAGCTCGATGACGATCCCCGGGCTCCGATCTAGCAAAGCTTCGGGGAGGAGTTCCGTCAGCACGACGGCGTGGTGACGATCTTGATGTTCTACCGACGCAGGGCTTCGCCTAAGCACTACAACGATATGATCGAGGTGGAATTTGGTGGCAGGGGGCACCGCACACGGCTAAGGAACGATCTCAAGGATCAACTTGTGTGTCTATGGGGTGCCCCCTGCCTCAGTATATAAAGGATGGAGGAGGAGGAGGCCGGCCAAGGCTATTGGTGCGGCCAGGATGGGAGTCCTACTAGGACTCCAAGTCCTAGTAGGAGTCCATCAAGAGGGGAGGAAGGGAGAAGGAAGTGGAGGAGTAGGAAAG
The DNA here is from genome assembly GCA_034509565.1 of Triticum monococcum. NCBI lineage: Eukaryota > Viridiplantae > Streptophyta > Magnoliopsida > Poales > Poaceae > Triticum > Triticum monococcum. The sequence continues at coordinate 84,101,819 of CM067845.1, read as the reverse complement.
GTGGCCGGCCCCCTTTTCCCTAGTCCAATTCGGACTAGAGGGGAGGGGGGGTGCAGCAGCCTTTTTCCTCTTCCCACTAAAGCCCATCAAGGCCCATTACTTCTCCCGTAACTACCCGGTACTCCGAAAAATACCCGAATCACTCGAAACCTTTCCGATGTCCGAATATAGTCGTCCGATATATCGATCTTTACGTCTCGACCATTTCCAGACTCCTCGTCATGTCCCCGATCTCATCCGGGACTCCGAACTCCTTCGGTACATCAAAATTCATAAACTCATCATACAACTGTCATCGAAACCTTAAGCATGCGGACCCTACGGTTCGAGAACAATGTAGACATGACCGAGACACGTCTCCGGTCAATAACCAATAGCGGGACCTGGATGCCCATATTGGCTCCTACATATTCTACGAAGATCTTTATCGGTCAGACCGCATAACAACATACGTTGTTCCCTTTGTCATCGGTATGTTACTTGCCTGAGATTCGATCGTCGGTATCCAATACCTAGTTCAATCTCGTTACCGGCAAGTCTCTTTACTCGTTCCGTAATACAACATCCCGCAACTAACTCATTAGTTGCAATGCTTGCAAGGCTTAAGTGATGTGCATTACCGAGAGGGCCCAGAGATACCTCTCCGACAATCGGAGTGACAAATCCTATTCTCGAAATACGCCAACCCAACATCTACCATTGGAGACACCTGTAGTACTCCTTTATAATCACCCAGTTACGTTGTGACATTTGGTAGTACCCAAAGTGTTCCTCCGGTAAACGGGAGTTGCATAATCTCATAGTCATAGGAACATGTATAAGTCATGAAGAAAGCAATAGCAACATACTAAACGATCGGGTGCTAAGCTAATATAATGATTCATGTCAATCAGATCATTCAACTAATGATGTGACCTCGTTAATCAAATAACAACTCTTTGTTCATGGTTAGGAAACATAACCATCTTTGATTAACGAGCTAGTCTAGTAGAGGCATACTAGTGACACTCTGTTTGTCTATGCATTCACACATGTATTATGTTTCCGGTTAATACAATTCTAGTGTGAACAATAAACCTTTATCATGATATAAGGAAATAAATAATAACTTTATTATTGCCTCTAGGGAATATTTCCTTCAATGGTTGCCCACATGGTGGGGAGTACGAGGGTTTACTGGTCTGGCTGCCGTCGCCAGAAAATAACAGGAGGTGTGGGTGAGTAGAGCAATGGTCTGGCCAGCAATGAAGTAGGGTGGGGCGGTGCGGCCTCTCCGGCAGCACAGCTGGCCACGGGAGGCGGGAGCAGGCAGTCCCACCGGAGCTGGTTTGGGCGGCTGGAGCAAGAAGATCTGAAATTGAAGAAGCAGCACGACCGTTGGATTAACATCCAATGGTCACTGCTGCTAGAATCGTTTGTGGACTAAGTTGACAAAGACAAAGTACACGTCAACCTAGTAGACCCACAAGTCAGCCTCCAAATCTGTCCTAAACAGCATACAGCCTGAAATTTCTAGCCAGATTCAAATTAATTTTAAATCTAAATATACCTTAATTTAAATTCAATGAAATTTTACCCGCACAAAAATATTGAAATTTAAAATATCAAAATCCGAAAGAAAACAATATTTTGGAACTAATTGCCTATTTGCTGTATTTTTTCATTTTATAGCCCATTTATTATTACTTATAGCCCATTTCTTATTACTTATAGCCCATTTTCTGGGCAAAATGCATCCCTCCTCATCTTGAAAGATTTCCGGCCCAGCAGGGCGTAGAAAAGCAAGTAGGCCTACGTTGGTTATTCTGCAAAAAACAAAATAGCTGGCTAGCCATTTTTAGAAAGGAAACAAACAAACTGGGCTGGTCATGTGCTAAAGATATGAAATAAAAGCCTGGGCTAGACGGGCCACGGGTCCCGCACAACCCAGTTGATACCCTTCTCCGTCCCGAAAAAACAAAATTACTGCGCACGCTGCTGGGTCCCTACTGTCATCCTCACCATGTATAGTCATCTCCTTATTCCTCGCGGTTGTTGACCATGTTGACAACACCGGAGGGCGGCGCCGCGACGAGCAAACCAAGGCGGAGGACAATGGTGAGGCCTCAGACGGGAACGAACAGGAGCCGGGGAAGATCACAGCCAGCCGTGGGAGGCGGGAGCAGGTGGTCCCGCCGGCGCTGGTTTGGCTTTGGTGGCTCGAGGAAGAAGAGACTGAAGAAACGCGACAGACATTGAATGTCAATCCAACGGTCAAGGTTGGCAGAATCGTTTGTTGACTAAGCGGACACCAAGTAGCATACTTTTTTATATATAGAAAGAAAATCAAGGACTTGGGAAGGCAAACAAAACAAGCTAGTGTACCAGTAAAGAGACGTTGCCGAGTTTTAGAAAAAAGAAAGACGTGCTCCTATAGCTGGTTTGGATCCAAACCTAGACTATGACTATATATGGTGCTATGCTACTCTACAAGTAATGAAACTGACATATCCAACGCTCGCTTCTCCTCTTCTCTACTTACTCTGCCTAGCATCAGAAGCTCTGGCCGCATCAACCATGCCCGCTGGCTGCTCGTCCACCTGCTCTTCAGCAGGCAACAACCAGATATGTGCCAAGTCGCCACCTGTACCATCGCCTGTGGGTCTCATCACACCCCCGCCGACATGCGCACCACAGCCGATTGCTCATCGGAACCCGCTGCCATTGGTGTGGTCCCACTGCTGCAAATCATGCAGAGTCATCCGTCGCGTCTCAACCACAATCCGCAACCCTGGCCGAGTCTTCTACAAATGCCCAAATCATGGGGTAATAATATGTTGAAGTGTTGTTCTGCTGCTTTTAGTTACTGATTTTTTTAATAGTTTGGTTGATGATCTTGCAATTTGATTCGTGCAGAAAAGGGAACATTCGTGTGATTTGTATTTCTGGGAAGTTGCTGATGTGGGGGAATGCAACTACGCTGATTATTTGGTTAGCCGAGGAATCCCAATACCAGCAGGTTGGGGTGTTAGACAAGTAACTGAAGGAACGGCAGAAGAGGAAGATGCAGAGCAGAAGGTTAAAGATGCAGTTCCTCTGATCATGGCCAAGCAATAGCTGCTGAATGGCCTTGACAACAATGAGGAGATGAAAGAGCTTGTGAAGATAATGGGAAAAATCGATGTGCTCTGTAGGACGATTGTCTCTTTATTTGTAGTGTATGTAGCACTCGTGATGTATTCAGTGGCTATGACATGAGCACTTTGCTGAAACTAGTAATGAATGAAACTTGTGTAGTAGGCTGGGCGTAGTGTTTTGAACATCTAATGATTTCTATTAACGGAAATCAGGGGGTATCCCCTTTTGCTCATATAAAAAACTAAATAGCAGAGGCCCTGTCGGGTCAGCTTTGTTCTCATTCAAAGACGTCGAGCAAATTGCAGTCCAACAGCAAACTATGTCATCAAATTCAAGTTTCACAACCAAATATGGGTACAACTAAATGACAATGTCATCATGTTTTAGTTGTCATACAATCACCAAACACAAATCAGCATACATAACAAGTGATGTTCTCACAGCAAAATACTAAACAACATGTTCATCAGGTTTCAATTGTCATAGCAAGCACAATTTCACATAGTAGATAAAAAACGTCTTCTGATAGGCAAATACGACAAAAGCAATGTAATCATCATCCGCAGCAGCAACGTCAACATCTTCGCCATGTGTATCAGTCTGAATCATAATTCCCCACGGTGTCATCTTCTTCTTCGTCCTCAATGTCCTCGAACGTTGGCTTCTTCTTGATCAACTCTTGTATGTCCACAGCACAACAGGCAATCTTTTCGCCGGCATCATTGACGTGATGGTTCTCAAAGATATTAGGAACATTTGTGTTATCTTGTACATCAGGAGCAGTGTAAGCATCATCTTGTTGTGCAACTTCATTAAACGAATTCCTCTGCACAAACCTTTGCAATACTCTCCAGTCATTGCTACGTGCAAATGTGTCTTCCAAGAAAAATATCTGTGTTGCTTGATTTGCCAAAATAAAAGGCTCGTTGGTCTGGTACGCCGCCTTGACATTGATGGATTTGAAATAATCATTAGCTCTGGGTTTTGCGATCCTGGAAAACAGGTTATACCAACGACAGCACAACAGAACCACACACCGATGATCCTTGAAACTGGAGATATACTGCAGCTGAACAATGTCTGTTATGTTAGCATACATTTCAGTTGTCTCTTTGTCATACGTACCTGTGCTCATGATGGCACTATTTTGTGTCTTCCTGCCTTCGTCTTGTGCAAGGGTGTTGTAGCGCACATCTCCAACAACGCAAGATTCATAATGTCTTACCCGAGTATCAGGACCCATTGCTAGTGAGTAAAGGGCATCATCAACTGCCTGCCCATTCTCCCGCATCTTCTTAACCTATGGTTAGAAAATAGACAAGCTGATCATCTTATGTACTCAATATATTAAAAAACTGACAGTGCACTTCAAAAGCTTACATGGTTCTTGAACCATTTCGCAAATCCTGCCATAACCAGTTTGTCAATGTTTCTTGGATTTTGCGGCAGTAACTACTCTTTGTAGATGCTGCACAACATAGTGATCGCGTCAAATGTCACAGCCCTAGAATTTGATTGCAATTAGTATCATAAGCATCCATGCATCATGTCTATATTTGTTTGAAAGTAGAAATGGGGATGGCAGAAACCCCCAGCACCACTTAATCCAACTAGGGTTACTAAAATATTTTTCAATGATCCTGAAATGCCCTTCAAAAATGTTCATCATCTTTGTCTTGGTCTAAAACCTCTGAAAAAAATGGTGCAATAATTTCTAGGTCATCCAAAGGTCACTGGATTAAATCATATGTTATTTGAATTTGGGCATTTAAATGCTAGTAAATATTTTAAATGCCCAAGTAATCCTAAACTGATGTTCCATGTTGGATATATTCTAAATAGTGGGCATGTTCAGTTTGGTGACTTTTGAAAGGGTCTAAGTATTTTAATAAAGCCCTAAAGACTACAGAAAAATAGAAAACAAATTAAAAGAGAAAGAGGGAGAACCTACCTGGTGGGCCAACCGGCCCACCACTGTAGCAGCCCAGCCGGGCAAAGCCAGCCCAACCCACCTCCACTTCCCTGTCGTCTTCCACCTCCTGCCAGTGGGCAGGAGGGCGTGTGCCCGCGGCACGCACGCGCGCGCCCGGCCACCTCCTGCTTCCCGGGGCGCCCCGTGCCTTCCGTCGCGCCACGCCGCCCCCCCAAGACCCGTGTGGATCGATCTCTCCTTCCCTCGCTCGCCCCCTCGCCCGTTCCACGCAATGGCCGAAGCCTCCATGGACGCACCGCCGCCGTTTGCCGCTGCCATCGACCTCCCCACGCCCATCCAGCTATGCCACGGGTTCCGCCTCGACCCCCGCGTCCTCTGCACCAATCCAGGCACCGCTAGGAGCTCCGTGACGACGACCCCGAGCTCTTCTTCCTCCTCGGACCGGTGGATCACCACCGGTCGATTCGCGCCATCGAGGACGTCCCCAAGCCCACTAAGCTGCGCTTCGACCTCCCAGTGAGCTCCTCCGTCGTTTCCCCCTAACCCCGCGGCCTAGCGCTCGCTGTAGCACCGCTTTCCATGACGCCCGAAGCACGCCGCCGCACGAACTCGTCGCTGACGAGGCTCTGGTGGCCAGTCGGCCCTGTTCATATGCCTGTTGGCTTTGTGAGAGCCTGCAGAACGCGTAGGTGCTACCCATTGATCCTGCCGTGCACGGTGTCGTCGTTTTCATCGGCGCCCGAACTCCGGCGGCCGCAACCGAGCTGGCCGCCGTCGACTCCGGCCACCCCAGGCCAAGCTACTGCCACCAGGCGATGCGCTGCAATGTCAGCTAGCCGTAGGGCCCAACCGCGGCTCAAACCGCGGCCTGTACACGAAACCCGAGCAACTCCGGCGAGTTGCCGCCACGGATTTGGTCGCCGGCGACTTAACTCCGGCCGTGCCGATGTAGCACCTTCATTAGTGGCTAATGACGCCACTAAACAAACCCCTAGCTCACTGACGGATGGACCCCACACCTAATTAACCCTAGGTTTAGTTTCCTGTTTAGATTAGTGCTAACCAACGTGGACCCACACGTCAGTTGACCCGCTGACGTCATCGTTGACTGGCCCCACCTGTCTGTGACTCGAGCCAGCACTGTGAGACTGACCAGTGGGACCCACTGGTCAGGTTTGACCTGGCCAGCCACAGTTGACCTGATGACGTCATTCTTACGTCATGCTGACGCAGTAAAGCCTTTTCTGGAATTTAAATAAATCCTAAATGATTTATTATTTTCAGAAAATTCCCAAAACTCCTAAAAATCATAGAAATTGAACCGTAACCCCAAAAGAAATAAATTATATATGAAATATTATCAGAAAAATTCAAGGAATCCATCTGTACCATTTTCATGCATGATTGAACAACTTAACCTCACTGTTTAGACCAAAACATGATAATGCACTATTTGAATTCCTAGTTTGAATTTGAATTTGAACCTAGTGTTCAAACCAACTCCATTTAACTTGTTGTTAGTTGCATTAGCTCAATCAACAGCATATTGCCATGTCATGATCATGCATCATATTGTTGCATCGCATTGATTGTGTCCTTCCCTGTTTGCCGGTAACCGTCCCCTCTCAGACGACGATGTTTCCGACGACGTGATCGTTGACACCGATGAAGAACTATATTGTCTTCAGAAGTGCCAGGCAAGCAAAACCCCCTTGTTCATTTCGATACAATCCCACCCTCTCGCTCCTGCTCTCTTTTCCTGCATTAGGACAACACGTTCCCTCTGTTACTTGCCGCGGTAGTTGAACCCCTTATCCTCTGCATGACCTGTCATTGCCACAGTAAATAGATGAAACCCACTAGCATGAGTAGGAGTTGTTTGAGCCCTGATGTGCCTACTCATTCATGCTTGTTTGTCATGCCTGCTACTGCTTAGAGTTGAGTCAGTTCTGATTCATCGGGGATGAATCGGAGATGTGTGAACATGTCCTACTGTGTGTGAGCTAAGTGTGTGAACACGATTTGGTAAAGGTAGCGGTGAGAGGCCATGTAGGAGTACATGGTGGGTTGTCTCATTGAAACCGTTCTTAGGAACTGAGTTTTGTGTTTGTGATCCATGAAAGAGTTACTACCACGCATTGGGCCCGAAACCAATGGACCCTCTCGGCTTCTTGATCACCCTTGTCCTCTGTCCAGGAGTTGCAACTAGTTTCTGGTGTTTATAGGATATGTGTTGGCGGCCGTGCGTAGCGCTGACCCCAGGGGTGGGCTATGTTGCGGTAGATACACCGTGGCCGGGCATGCCGGGCGCCCGTTTGGTGTCTCGGAACCCTGTACACATCGTTCGGGGCCGTATGTGGAAACCTCGGCCGGACTCCCTGCGGATGGAACCTGGATAGGCGATAAACCTGGTCTAGAGACTTAGGTGTTTAGGCAGGCCGTGGCCGACACCCTCGTTGGGCTTCCACTTGAAGGTTGCCGAGTACATATCGTGTAAACGACGGTAAGTGGTGGGAGCGTGTGTGAAGAAGTACACCCCTGCAGGGTTATCATTCTGTATTCGAATAGCCGGATTCCTTGGATATGGAAACTTGGACCCCTTGCATAGTTCATAGACAAGTGAAAGTGGATACTCTAAAACTCGCAAGATAAGTGTGAGTTCTATGGATGGCCTTCCCGTAGGGAGACGGGAGCGGATCCATTGTGGTGTATTGAATGGTGAATATGTGGACTCGTGTGCGCCACCTCAAAAGAGTTGCTTGTAGTCGTAGTTCAGGTTAGCCACTGAGTCGAAGTTGGCTTGGTGCAGTTAAACTCCACCACCCCCTTTTATTGATATTGATGCATATGTAGATAGTTCTGATGTAAGTCTTGCTGAGTACCTTTGTACTCACGTTTGCTTAATTTATGTTTTGCAGAGAGACTTTAGTCTCGCTAGTAGTTCCGCGTGGACTTCGATGTTTAGCTTGATACCTCAGCTACGATCTTGTGCCCTCGGCAGGATCTGGTAGATAGTCAGGCTTCTCAGCCTTCTTCATTTGTAGTTGTCTGTACTCAGACAAGTTAAGCTTCCGCATGTGCTTGTTTCTTTTATGCTCTGTATGTTGGGTCATGAGAACCATGTTTGTAATATCTCACACTTCGGAGCCTAATGAATAAATACTTGAGTCGTAGAGTGTTGTTGTGATGCCATGTTGTATGTACTCATATCAGGCATATTGTGTGTATGATTGAAATGCTTGGTATGAGTGGGATCCGACAATCTAGTTGTTTATCCTTGGCAGCCTATCATATGGGGAAATGTAGTCTAGTGCTTTCTGAGCGATAGTAGTCCGCTACAGCCCGGTTCACCGAAGTCCTGCTAGCCCAGCACTACTGCTCCAGACACTTGACTGGCCGGCATGTGTTTCACTTCGTTCCTGTGTCTGTCCCTTCGGGGAAATGTCACGCGGTGACATCCGGAGTCCTGCCTAGCCTGCTACAGCCTGGGTTACCGGAGTCCTGTTAGCCCAGTGCTACAGCCCGGATTCACACGCTGTTGACCGACATGCTCGAGGTTGATTCATGTATGCCTGTCCCCATGGGTTAGTGCCGCTTTGGGTTCACGACTAGCCATGTCGTCCCGGGTTCTTTGTCATATGGATGCTAGCGACACTATCGTATACGTGAGCCAAAAGGCGCAAATGGTCCCGGGCCAGGTAAGGTGGCACCTGTGGGAATACCGTGCGTGAGGCCACAAAGTGATATGATGTGTTACCTGCTAGATCGGTGTGACCTAGGATCAGGGTCCTAACAGCTTTGGTATCAGAGCCTGACTGCCTGTAGGATTACCAAGCCAAACTGGTCGAAGTCGTGTCTAGAAATGCTCTAGTTATATAAGGGAATTGATTGTGGATGGGAACGTAAGGCTCTTTTTACTCCTTACCCTCATGACCTTCTGATCTGAGTCATCTTATCTTTTCTATGGGGTTAACAACTAGGCTTCTCTTCTATCTGTCAGGATGACGTGTTACTAAATCGTAGTTGCCTAGGAATGTTGAGTTTAAGCCTCAGTTCAGTTCCTACTACTTCCGTATGTTCATAGTTGGTCTCAGAACCTTGATATTGTGCTTCTGAGTGGTTATGCCACCAATTTGCAGGATGTCCCAAAACTTTTTGAGCATTTACAGCCGTTATGCTGTCCGAGTCATCCCAGGTTTCCAAACAATTTGATGCATTTGCAAAATACTTTCCCTCTGGTTTTCGATGTTCCTCTAGGCCAGGTTAATCACACTAATTGTGAGTTGGGGTATTCTTTTGCCTCGACATACATGTTGGAATTATTATTATGACCCTAGATGTCTTAGAGTGCCACCTAGTAATCGAACCATGCTTTGCATTTCCAGTGTGATGATTATGGCCGTTATTCTTGAAAGCATCCCGTGATGCCATTTAGTTAGTAGGCATTCTATTCCTGGATTTTGAACCCGAGACTCACCCTACTTGCTTCATGTTGATAGTGTTTGCTAGTTCCTTAGGACATTAGTAAACCTTGTGATAGACCTCGAGGTCCGTGGTATTTCCTTCTTCCAAATACTATGAACCACCTATGGCAGAAGTTCTTGAACCAAAGGATCACAACCAGAGTGCTCTTGATGAGTTCTCCATTCTATATTGTGGCTCTTCCAGTTCTACCTTTCTGCATGGGTTATCCATAAGAAATATGTTGAACTCGTTCGACATACTAATCTATGCATCCACAACTCAGAAAGTTATATGTTCCTTGAGTTGTTCCCCCCTTCAGTTATATTTCGACCTTCGTCTATCAATTGATAGTCAGAAGTAGTCGTGCATTCATGTTCATCAGTGCCTTTTACTTCTGTGGTCCGTCAAGCCATTCTATTTGGAATGAATAGGAGAAACAAACTCCAGTACCTCATCCATATCTAGTATTGGATCAAAGCAATTGTATTCCGCGGATGAAAATGCCAAACCCGCTTTTCCTCTGCTGTACCTTGGAGTGTTACCACCTTTATGTCAAGAGTGTCATGAGAATTGCACCACCTCTTATGAATTTTTGACCCAGTAATACTTCTTGCCATCATTGTTCATTCCTCGGTTCCTGTGTTATTGTAACCGGAATGCCGACAAGCGAACCGTGATGTGCGAAATCAATACTCCTAGCAACTCCGTTGCTTGGTAGTTAATGGACAATACTCTCGTTCTTAGCGTGCTGGTTATTGAATTATCATTCTAAGACTGATCGTGCTACCTAGTCCATATTTCTGGTGCACACTTCGATCAATGAGTTAGGATTGTGCCAATCCCCCACTCTTTTGATCACATCATCTTGCCCTGAAAAGCAAGGTTGTTCTCGAGCTTAGTAACATACCGGTGGTTCGTGATTTTCTGAATATCTTCTCGGAAGTATTACCAGGTTGTCCCCTAACTGATATGTTGAGGTCGTGATCAAGTTGGTTTTCCAATAAACCACTCTTTCTCCAAGAATCTGTGTTGGATACCCTGAGCTAGTTGGTTAAGCTAAACAACAACTTGGAGAGTTGGAAGATAAAGGCTATATCCGACCTAGTTCTTTCCAAAGGGATATCTCTTCGTATATGTGTGTTGAAGAAAGATGATATCTTCATCGATTGATCTCCGTGACCAATTGGTGGAGCTATTGTTTTGTCCAAACTTTGACTTAAGTATGGGCCATCATCAAGTCAAATCAGAACCATGTTCGTAATGTTGTCTTACTCGTGGTTGATCCCTTGAGCATACACCATTACATCTTTTGGTCTGGCCAATGCTATCACCGTGTTCACATGATGGTGGAAGTCTAGTGATATGGAAATTCCGATGAGTTGTTGTTGAGCCCATCAGCAGCATTTTGTCTCCCCCATGACTCATGTTGAACATCAACCTAGTGTTGGAAACTTTTATAAGCATTATCTTCATGTCCCTTTCATGAAGCATATGTTGGCTGGAAGAAGTGACTTTCTCTGATTCACGTGCATTTGGTGCAAGTTGCCGCCGTGAGTTCGAGAAAGATTGTTTTTGTTTCCTCTGTTACCATCCCAAGTCAGTCATGCATGTGCAAAGTATGCTATGGTTTGAAAGGCTCGCTACCTCCATTCCATATGTATCTCCTAGTACACAAAGCCACTGATTGATTTGTTCAAGGATAAGAAGTTCAACTGCTATTCCCGAAGGGCCCAAACGGACATGCAGAAGACTTCATTATCTTCAATAATGGTTCCCCACCTGAACTCGGTAGTGTTTCGTTGTAAGACTACTACGTGGTCATGCTTGTCTGGGACAGCGTGTTCACATGTTTGTAGCAGAACCAGCTCATGTTTTGGAGCTTGCTATCGCAGTTCATTCCCCGAGAATCTCGCAACATCATCTCGTCAAATTGTGTTGCAAACATTGATTTTCCCTTCTAGACTCGATGAGTCTGGAATATCCTGACACCAACCAGATCTGAATCTCAGGCAGATATGATGTTTGGAGTTTTTTCCAAGAACTATAATATTGGTCTCTCGATAACCGGTAAAGTGGATGTCGTGGCCAACACATCCAGCCGGAAGACCTATTATTGTAGTATCTCGATTGAAGAAAGTTTGTCACCTACACATGAGGATTTCGTAGGATTTACCTCTATAGTTAATCCTTACGGATTCTTGAGCTTTCGAAGTCTGACCTTTACTTGATGTCCTAGATACCAAACCGTATCAATAAATGGGTTATCCTAGCACATCAAGGAGAACATTAGAAGCGGAGTGCTAAATGTCTCTCGGTCGATCATCCAGATTTTGTTCCCTTGGCCTCGCTAAGGTGAAATCTGAGAAAGTGTTATCTTTCTTTGCATCTGCATTTTCCACCATTATTCATCATGGTAGCATGTTGTGTTGCTAGGATCCTTGACACGGATATTGGCAGAACCTTGATGGATACGGAAATGCTCAAGTTCTTGAGAGCACGCTCAGGCACTAGGTTCTGATGTTGTCGTTAACTGGAATGTGCCCCGTCCTCTCAGTTGTTCGATAGCCATCCAATTGGTGGAATCACCTTTGCCTGTGAACCTTCTCCCCAGTTACTAGAATCATTCCCAACATTTGCATTTTGTTCCCAGCTTACACCTCAGAAGTTGTTGTTCAGGATCATCTTCAAAAGTGGACTTACCATGGGTCCCATCCATTTCCGATGATAAGAAAAATCATCCATTGTGTTGTCTTCAAAAAGGTAGTCCACATCATCCATCCTAGTCCAAGTATGCCATCTCTTCAAGCTATCTCAAACGATCAATTGTTAATTGCCTTAAGCTGGTATGAAGAGTTTTAATGATTTATGGATCAAAAGTAATTCTTTTTGCCACTTAAGGGAATAGTTCTTCGAGTCACCTTCCCCGAGGTGCCCCATTTTGGAATCATGGCAATTTCCCTCGCTACTTTGAAACCCTCGTCAAATTGTTTCTTCTATCGCTCCTGATGCAAGTTTTGCCTCTCAGCTCCAGAGATGTTACTATGTCTCATTCCAGGAGTTGATCTTGTGATCATTAAGATGATCCTAAGTTGCTCGAACCCCAGGGAGATCGATTCTTCTTAAATTCTTCCTTTCTACTCGTTTTCATGCTGGATGTAGTTCTCAAAGCAAGATGTCGAGATCAAGGTGATGCAATGAATCAACATCCTTGAGAAGGACATCTGGATCGTGAAGGTCGTGTTAGCTTTGTATCCCCTCTGCCTTCTTACCTCGCGTCTTGAATCTCGGGACGATATTCTTGTTTAGTGGGGGCGAGTTGTCACAACCCTAGAATTTGATTGCAATTAGTATCATAAGCATCCATGCAACATGTCTATATTTGTTTGAAAGTTGAAATGGGGATGGCAAAAACCCCCAGCACCACTTAATCCAACTAAGGTTACTAAAATATTTTTCAATGATCCTGAAATGCCCTTCAAAAATGTTCATCATCTTTGTCTTCATCTAAAACCTCTGACAAAAATGGTGCAATAATTTCTAGGTCATCCAAAGGTCACTGGATTAAATCATATGTTATTTGAATTTGGGCATTTAAATGCTAGTAAATATTTTAAATGCCCAAGTAATCCTAAACTGAAATGTTCCATGTTGGATATATTCTAAACAGTGGGCATGTTCAGTTTGGTGATTTTTGAAAGGGTGTAAGTATTTTAATAAAGCCCTAAAGACTAAATAATAGAAAACAAATTAAAAGAGAAAGAGGGAGAACCTACCTAGTGGGCCAACCGGCCCACCACTGTAGTAGCCCAGCCGGGCAAAGCCAGCCCAGCCCACCTCCACTTCCCTGTCGTCTTCCACCTCCTGCCAGTGGGCAGGAGGGCGTGTGCCCGGGGCACGCACGCGCGCGCCTGGCCACCTCCTGCTTCCCGGGGCGCCCTGAGCCTTCCGTCGCGCCACGCCGCCTCCCCAAGACCCGTGTGGATCGATCTCTCCTTCCCTCGCTCTTCCCCTCGCCCGTTCCCCGCCATGGCCGAAGCCTCCATGGACGCATCGCTGCCGTTTGCCGCTGCCATCGACCTCCCCATGCCCATCCAGCCATGCCACGGGTTCCGCCTCGACCCCCACGTCCTCTGCACCAATCCAGGCGCCGCTAGGAGCTCCATGACGACGACCCCGAGATCTTCTTCCTCCTCGGACCGGTGGATCACCGCCGGTCGATTCGCGCCATCGAGGACATCCCCAAGCCCACTGAGCTGCGCTTCGACCTCCCAGTGAGCTCCTCCGTCGTTTCCCCCTAACCCCGCGGCCTAGCGCTCGCTATGGCACCGCTTTCCATGACGCCCGAAGCACGCCGCCGCACGAACTCGTTGCCGACGAGGCTCCGGTGGCCAATCGGCCCCGTTCATATGCCCGTTGGCTTTGTGAGAGCCTGCAGAATGCATAGGTGCTAGCCGTTGATCCTCCCGTGCACGGTGTCGTCGTTTTCATCGGCGCTCGAACTCTGGCGGCCGCAACCGAGCTCGCCGCCATCGACTCCGGCCACCCCAGGCCAGGCTACTGCAGCCAGGCGATGCGCTGCAACGCCATCTACCCGTAGAGCCCAACCGCGGCTCAAACCACGGCCTGTACACGAAACCCGAGCAACTTCGGCGAGTTGCCGCCACGGATTTGGTCGCCGGCGACTTAACTCTGGCCGTGCCGACGTGGCACCATCATTAGTGGCTAATGACGCCACTAAACTAACCCCTAGCTCACTAACGGATGGACCCCACACCTAATTAACCCCGGGTTTAGTTTCCTGTTTAGATTAGTGCTAACCAACATGGACCCACACGTCAGTTGACCCGCTGACATCATCGTTGATTGGCCCCACCTGTCTGTGACTCGAGCCAGCACTGTGAGACTGACCAGTGGGACCCACTGGTCAGGTTTGACCTGGCCAGCCACAGTTGACTTGATGACGTCATTCTTATGTCATGCTGACGCAGTAAAGCCTTTTCTGGAATTTAAAAAAATCCTAAATGATTTATTATTTTCAGAAAATGCCCAAAACTCCTAAAAATCATAAAAATTGAACCGTAACCCCAAATGAAATAAATTATATATGAAAAATTATCAGAAAAATTCAAGGAATCCATCTGTACCATTTTCATGCATGATTGAACAACTTAACCTCACTGTTTAGACCAAAACATGATAATGCACTATATGAATTCATAGTTTGAATTTGAATTTGAACCTAGTGTTCAAACCAACTCCATTTAACTTGTTGTTAGTTGCATTAGCTCAATCAACAGCATATTGCCATGTCATGATCATGCATCATATTGTTGCATCGCATTGATTGTGTCCTTCCCTGTTTGCCGGTAACCGTCCCCTCTCAGACGATGATGTTTCCGATGACGTGATCGTTGACACCGATGAAGAACTATATTGTGTTCAGAAGCGCCAGGCAAGCAAAACCCCCTTGTTCATTTCGATACAATCCCACCCTCTCGCTCCTGCTCTCTTTTCCTGCATTAGGACAACACGTTTCCTCTGTTACTTGCCGCGGTAGTTGAACCCCTTATCCTCTGCATGACCTGTCATTGCCACAGTAAATAGATGAAACCCACTAGCATGAGTAGGAGTTGTTTGAGCCCTGATGTGCCTACTCATTCATGCTTGTTTGTCATGCCTGCTACTTCTTAGAGTTGAGTCAGTTCCGATTCATCGGGGATGAATCGGAGATGTGTGAACATGTCCTACAGTGTGTGTGCTAAGTGTGTGAACACGATTTGGTAAAGGTAGCAGTGAGAGGCCATGTAGGAGTACATGGTGGGTTGTCTCATTGAAACCGATCTTAGGAACTGAGTTCTGTGTTTGTGATCCATGAAACAGTTACTACCACGCATTGGGCCCGAAACCAATGGACCCTCTCAGCTTCTTGATCACCCTTGTCCTCTGTCCAGGAGTTGCAACTAGCTTCTGGTGTTTATAGGATATGTGTTGGCGGCCGTGCATAGCGCTGACCCCAGGGGTGGGCTATGTTGTGGTAGATACACCGTGGCCGGGCATGCCGGGCGCCCGTTTGGTGTCTCGGAACCATGTACACATCGTTCGGGGCCGTATGTGGAAACCTCAGCCGGACTCCCTGCGGATGGAACCTGGATAGGCGATAAACCTGGACTAGAGACTTAGGTGTTTAGGTAGGCCATGGCCGACACCCTCGTTGGGATTCCGCTTGAAGGTTGCCGAGTACATGTCGTGTAAACGACGGTAAGTGGTGGGAGCGTGTGTGAAGAAGTACACCCCTGCAGGGTTATCATTATCTATTCGAATAGCCAGATTCCTCGGATATGGAAACTTGGACCCCTTGCATAGTTCATAGACAAGTGAAAGTGGATACTCTAAAACTCGCAAGATAAGTGTGAGTGCTATGGATGGCCTTCCCGTAGGGAGACGGGAGCGGATCCATAGTGGTGTATTGAATGGTGAATATGTGGACTCATGTGCGCCACCTCAAAAGAGTTGTTTGTAGTCGTAGTTCAGGTTAGCCACTGAGTCGAAGTTGGCTTCCTACAGTTAAACTCCACCACCCCCTTTATTGATACTGATGCATATGTAGATAGTTCTGATGTAAGTCTTGCTGAGTACCTTTGTACTCATGTTTGCTTAATTTATGTTTTGCAGAGAGACTTCAGTCTCGCTAGTAGTTCCGCGTGGACTTCGATGTTTAGCTTGATACCTCAGCTACGATCTTGTGCCCTCGGCAGGATCTGGTAGATAGTCAGGCTTCTCAGCCTTCTTCATTTGTAGTTGTCTGTACTCAGACAAGTTAAGCTTACGCATGTGCTTGTTGCTTGTATGCTCTGTATGTTGGGTCATGAGAACCATGTTTGTAATATCTCGCTCTTCGGAGCCTAATGAATAAATACTTGAGTCGTAGAGTCTTGTTGTGATGCCATGTTGTATGTACTCAGATCGGGCATATTGTGTGTATGATTGAAATGCTTGGTATGAGTGGGATCCGACAATATAGTTGTTTATCCTTGGCAGCCTATCATATGGGGAAATGTAGTCTAGTGCTTTCTGAGTGATAGTAGTCCGCTACAGCCCGGTTCACCGGAGTCCTGCTAGCCCAGCACTACTGCTCAGGACACTTGACTGGCCGGCATGTGTTTCACTTCGTTCCTGTGTCTGTCCCTTCGGGGAAATGTCACGCGGTGACATCCGGAATCCTGCCTAGCCTGCTACAGCCCGGGTTACCGGAGTCCTGTTAGCCCAGTGCTATAGCCCAGATTCACACGCTGTTGACCGACATGCTCGAGGTTTATTCATGTATGCATGTCCCCATGGGTTAGTGCCGCTTTGGTTTCACGACTAGCCATGTCGGCCCGGGTTCTTTGTCATATGGATGCTAGCGACACTATCATATACATGAGCCAAAAGGCGAAAACGGTCCCGGGCCAGGTAAGGTGGCACCCGTGGGAATACCGTGTGTGAGGCCACAAAGTGATATGATGTGTTACCTGCTAGATCGGTGTGACCTAGGATCGGGGTCCTGACATCAAACATCTAAATATATAAGAATGTGCTGAAAGTTTAGTAGATTATGATGTATAAGCTGCAATACTGCACTTACTTAATATAAGGTAGTATCTCAGGACAGTTATTGAACACATACCAAACCATTTTGTCCAAATCTTTAGGTTTGTCCTCTTGTCGACTCTTCCCTATAACTCGAACAGAATAATCGAAAACATTGAGCCCGGGATTGTCTTCACCCACCTCTTTGCTAAGCTGATCAACTATTTCAATGTATTTTGAGTAGAATGTCAATGCTTCTGTAGCAATGTAGGCCTCTGCAATGGAACCCTCGGGTGTAGCTCTGTTCCTAACATAGCCCTTGAAAGTGCCTAGCCGCCTTTCAATAGGGTACATCCAGCCATACTGTACTGGACCTCTAAGTAGTGCCTCATCAAGTAGATGAACAGTCAAATGCACCATCACATCAAAGAAGGCTGGAGGATATATCTTCTCAAGGTCGCATAGGATAGTTGGTATCTTGTCTCTAAGACACTCCAAAGCATCTATCATGATATTCCTACTACAGAGTTCCTAGAAGAATTGTCCCAACTCTCCAACTGCTCTGTATAAGTCAGGGCGGCCCAATCCTCTAAGGATAACAGGTAAAACCCTTTGCAGTAGGATGTGGCAGTGATGAGTTTTCAACCCTTGTACCTTGTTTCCATCTGCACTGACTCTCCTTTCAGGGTTGGAAGCAAATCCATGTGGGAATTTCACACGTGACAGGACCTCGCATAATTCTTTTCTTTTTACCTTGTCCAAGACGTACACAGCTGGTGCCATATCCCGTGGTTTACCTTCAACTTGCACCTGCAAATCCTTTCTGATACCCAGGTGTGTCAAATCAATCCTAGATTTTAAGGTATCTTTTGTCCTGCCTTCAATATTAAGAAGTGTGCCGATAATGCTGTCACATATATTTTTCTCGATGTGCATCACATCAAGATTATGCCGCAGATCCAAATCTTTCCAATACTCTAAGTCCCACAAAGTAGACCTGCGGGTAAAAAATAATCTCTCTTCTACCCTGCCACACTTCCTTTTCCCGCTACCATTACCAGGATGGTTTCCTGGTGTAATATGTCTGACCTTCTCTAATTCCACTTGCAAGTCATCGGCGGTGAGCCTCTTTGGCGCATCACGGTTTTCATGCTTTGCATTGAACACATGTCTTCGGTATTTTCTAGGATGCGGCTTGTCCTTGGCAAGGAAACAGCAGTGTCCAATGTAACATATCTTGCTAAGTGTTGTGTGTTATAGTGGATTCCTATCACGGCGAACACATGCATTGTAACCATGTGTCCTTCGCCCTGACATAGTGTCCAAAGATGGATAATCATGGATGCACCAAATTATAACAGCACACAGAAAGAGTGGGCTGCTATATAGGTCTCGAGTGAGAACACCCTTCCATAGCTGTTGAAGTTCCTCCACAAGAGGCTCCATGAACAAATCAAAATCCTTTCCAGGACTTTTTGGACCTGGGATGAGCAAGGCCATCATGTAGTTTGATTCTTTGGTGCAGACATTTGGAGGCATGTTGTAAGGGATAACAAGCACTGGCCACATGCTATATGTGGCGCTCTGGTGGCCAAATGGGTTAAATCCATCTGAAGCTAAGCCAAGTCTAATGTTTCTCGGGTCAGCAGCAAACTCTTTGTGTTTATCATTGAAGCTTTTCCACTCACTACCATTAGATGGATGGCTCATTACATTCTGATCTCTGTACTCCTGGTTCCTAGAATGCCACAGTACATCCTCTCTTATTTCAGCATCATGAAACAACCTCTGCAATCTTGGTGTAATTGGAAAATGTCTCAGAACATTATGAGGACTCCTCTTCACAGCATCGCCATCTTTCCATCTTGATGATTTGCATTTCGGGCATTCACTTAAGTTGGCATAATCCTTCCGAAATAGAACACAATTATTCTTACAAACATGGATCATATCATATCCAATTCCAACTTCACGAAGGAAATTCTTCATTTTACTATAGGTGTGTGGCAGCTCAGATGCATCCGGGAAAGAATTGCGGAAAGCAGTCAACACCGCATCGAATGATTTTTTGGTCATCCAGTCAGATGTCTTCACCTGAAGAAAGGTGACCATTGCTGAGAATACTGACAGCTTATTTCCTTGGCTGATAGCAACGTTGCATTGTTCTAACATGCGGGCCCACCGTTTTTCTTCTGCAGGTGAAAGTTCACGGAATGCACGAGCATTTTGTAGCATTGTTTCAATGTTGGTCAAACTCACTGGCTCCGCCACCACCACCTCCTCCTCCTCTTCCACCTGAGCATCAGGCAGATCAAGATGGTGATCTGCTGCTTCCACATAGTCAATAACATTGACATTCACAGCTTGACCATGATGAACCCACCTAGTATATGTGACCGACATCCCATACAAGTGTAGATGATTTTGCACAGTTGACTGGGGTCCTGTAACTGAATTCATACAACTGCTACATGGGCAGAGCACATCTGATTTCGGACCACCGTACTCAGCTCTGATAAAGTTCATGAAGTTTTCAACAACCCTTGACATATGCAACGGAGAATCTTCGAGCAGAAGTTATCCAAGTCCTGTCCATTTGTTAGATATACAAATTAGTTCTTCTACTAGATATTACAGGAAAAACATATATGCTTTTTTATGAAGTCCAGAAAAAAATACCTAGGCCGATGTCTAAAGCTATGGCAAGATATTTGGACGAGCAGATCTAAGTAACGAAATATATGTGAAGCTAATACAGCAAACAGATTTGAGTGCCAAATTATGGCAGGCTATTTCAGCAGTCAATGAGGCTGAGCACATCGCCATCGAACTATTGAAGGCCATCGCAGCAACAAAGATCGAGTATAAAACGGCGTAGAGCTATTTCACCTGATAGATTGGCTACTAGACCATGGCAATCTACGTCACAATAAATATATGGCATGATATTTTAGCAACTAATCGGCCTTGGCATGCCATCTCAGCTAAGCAGATTGAGTGCAAAACAGGGCAAGGAAGCTTCTTAAGCAGAGCATATTGACAGTAAACTACTTCGGCAAACAGTGAGATTAACAGCGTCTATTAGCTAACATTCAATGCTACACCGACATGAACGGGGCCTTAGTCTAGAATGCGCGTACCGTGGGATAAGCTAACCACCATGCGTCTCCACACGAACATTGCCAGTGGTGGCGGCGCTGACCGCCGTGCGCCTCCACAAGAACGTAGCCAGAGGTGGCGGCGCGGCTAGAGGACGACAGTCCATGAGACCGTACTATGGGAGCGAGAGGATCGCCGAACCGCGGTGCCGACGTATCGACGTGGTGGGGAGGGCGGCTTTGGCGGAGCGAATGGAGTGGAGGGGGACAGGGGGGAGGTGGTTTCGGGAATATTATTGGCTAGTTGGCCGAAGGGCGGTTGAATCGGATTTGGGGAGAATTTTTGGGTGTGGAGGGGGGGGGGAGGATTTTCGCGCGGTGAGCGGGGGGAGTTTGGCGCATGGTCGGTTTCTCCAAGTGCAGTCCCATGTATCAGTGAAGAGGCAAGCCCAAGCGCGTTCCATTTGCGTGAGCCATGTGCAGGACCGAACGTGTGTGGGGTGCAATGCGACCGCGACAGGAGTGCTGTGAGTGTACCGCCTTTTTTCCTTTTAAACTAGGTGCTTCACCCCCTCAAAAAAATTGTTGCTTCGCGCGATCCATCGATACTACTACTAGTAATCTGGTAATCCCGACTAAAACGGCGCGGCCGGGTCTTTTCTCGCCCGATATGCTGGGAGGTTGGCTTAGTTGGGTTTTTTAGGACGAGTAATGCTACACCTACGTAATCCCAGTTACTTAATTAACGTAATCTGAAACGTGTGAGCTGTTGATTGTAGATTGGGGGGAGGGAGGGGCCCATCACCATGAAAATCAGGGGAGGAGAGAGAGAGGCAATTTACGTTAACCCTTTCGTAGGTTCCCGTAGATGTAGAAAGACGTGAAATGCGTGAATGTGTAGAGGACGTACTATTAGAGTGCCTAAGATAATTTGTTTATGTATAGACCCTATGTGTTTATTTTACTTCACATGTTAGATTTGTCTCGGTTCAATAAAAAGCAGAGTTGGTGATGATGGTGTGCGTGTCATCCTGCAATATAGGCCATCCGATCTATATCTAACGGATAGGAAGGAAACTATGAAAATTTACCCGCACTCCACTCCACATTTGCAGATAAGGCTTTCCCTCGTTCATCCTTTTCTCCCACAAGATCTTGATCTTCCGTGCAACGCACGGGCATCTTGCTAGTACTCCTACAATATGTATATTATTGTGGAAGTTCATATACACCGGCCGAGATTAATGCAAACACTGCAGATTTTCATTATATTTCGAACTTTTACAGGACAGAAAAATAAAAGAAACCCGACCCTAAACCTATTCTACGGCGGCAACCGACGTCCTCCATATGCAATCTCTATGTACGGGGGCGGGGTTCAAGACCCGTGAAGTGAAGGTGCGGTCTCCGGCGAGGAAGAGTAGAACACGGGATACGGACCGGCCAGTTGGCACACCATGCCATGCCGCCTCCCATGCCCTACTCATCCTCGGAGGTGTCCCCGACCTTGGCGGTGCCGGACATTGGACGGCGGCAAGTAGGACACGCGGCTGACGGTGCTCCCGTTGTCGGCCGCCAGCGTGGCCACCGCTTGTCCGGTCGCGTCCGCGTGCGGCTACGCCGCTATTGCATCGCGAGAGGCGACTTGAGTGAGGGCGGCGAGCTCGAGCTTCATCCCCGAAGACAAGCTCTCCCGCAGAGCGTTCGCACTTGCGGTCATGGCGGATGTGGTGCCAGGTAGGAGGACGATGCGCTACGGTGTGGAGGTTAGCTGTGCGTTGCCGCTTTAAGTAGCGCATTCCGGTGAGGCCAAGCGCTCGGGTGCATCATTAAGTCGCCGGAGTTGGTTCCTCGGGCACCGAGCCTCTTAACGACGACATACGAATGGATGACATGAATGCAGGCAGCTAGCGCCGGCTGGGAACGCACCGCGCGACGGCGCGAGGGACGAGGGTTTTGGTGTGCCAGGGTAGTCAGCTGCGGTCGTGGCAACGTTGGAGATGCCCTTTGCTCACATGCGATCCCCGCATGTCATTGAAAAAGCAAGATGACCCGGCATGGTCTTAGGTACAGAGGATGCAGTTGGCCATGCTACACCACTCTGCGGACACATCGCGGCGCCCGTGCATCCTCGATGAGCCGGGTGTTGGGGTGTGTTTGGATTGTGGCCAAAGTGCACCTTACCAAAATTATGGTCATGACCCAAAGATTGGTCTTTGTTTGGATGGTTGCCATTTTTTGGCATGCCAATGAACTCTAGCCAACTCTAGATCATTTTTCTTGCCAATGTCGACCAAATCATGGGCAACCAATACCTCAACCAAAATTTTTGTCATGACCCAAAGATTGGTCTTTGTTTGTATGGTTGCCATTTCTTGGGCATGCCAATGAACTCTAGCCAACTCTAGTTCATTTTCTTGCCAATGTCGGCCAAATCATGGGCAACCAATACCTTAACCAGAATTTTGGCTACCCAATGCTTTGATGGGGCAACCTTGGGCACAAACCAAACATACCGTTGGTCGTGCCACAGCACTAACGCCACCCTCGTCACACTGAAACCGACCATGTCTAGCTATGATTTGAGCGTGTCGCTCACCGCGGTCGGCGTGTCCAGAGGCGGTGCTAGAGCTACGCCCCGTTGTTGGCCCCGATGACCCACATGAACGGTTGTCAGTGGCGAGGAGGTCGTGGGCCAACTCCACCATTGGACTAGTTTGTGCTATGTCGTCCCGACGGGTGTGCCCCACATGTTGGTTTCCCTGTTTTCCCGGCCATATTTGAGCGTCAGTGCTCCGCGTTGCGCATTAGGCCTTTCACTATGTAGGCCAAGCGAGACGACTTATTGTTTATTTGAGCCGTTCAAGTATAATCATGTGGCATTTGCTTATTTCTCATTCCTCTCCAACCCTCTTCTCCATCGATCATGTCGCCCTCCAGTCGAGTCCATCCTCCCGCATGCCTCATTTGAACATTCCGCCGAGTATCAGTCGCATGTACCCACCCTAGTCCTCTTTCAATAGATTTCCGGATCCTGAGATGAAATCGAGAGGGAACGAGTGGGGGCACGTGATACCTAAGGCGGATTCAAGATTTTGAACCGATGATCATAGCATCCGCGAATCATATATAAAGGGTATTCAATGTTCGTTTCATTTTTGAACATACAATATACTCCCTCCTATCCTTTCTAGTTTACATATAATTTTTATGTGTAGTCAAAGTATCTCTACTTTGATGAAAAAGGTATCAACATTCAACAACGCCCAATCAATATTGTTAGATTGGTACGTACTCCTAGATTTGTACTCGAGATGGTTTCCAATTAGACTATTGACAAGATTAATAGTACATGAGATATATAATGTGAAAATTATATCATTGGAAACTCCTTTCACATACGAATTTGACCGTATGCTTTGTGTAAGTTGTATGTCATATATTATTACTCTAACATTTGGTCAAAGTTAGCCTCGAAAAACGCATTAGACCCTATATGCTTTGTGTAAGTTGCATGTCATATATTATTACTCTAACATTTGGTCAAAGTTAGCCCTGAAAAACGCATTAGACCCTGTATGCTTTGTGTAAGTTGCATGTCATATATTATTACTCTAACATTTTTGTAAGTTGCATGTCATATATTATTACTCTAACATTTGGTCAAAGTAGTATAGTGGAAGTGGATCCTCTGACGTAGGTATCCCTGCCTTACCCTCCCTTTCGGTCACTTACTGGCGGAACCCATGCTTGCTAGGCCCCGCATGTCAGTTACTCAATGGGTTCGGCCACGTCAGGGGATCCTCATCCGTAGTATACTCCCTCTGTTTTTATTTACTCCGCATAAAACGGAGGGAGTGGTGGTATAATAAATGACGCGGGCGGGGGAGGGGGAGGGACGTCGGTTTGCTCTCAAATGCGGTCCCACTAGCGAGCGAAAACGCAAGACGAAGCACGTTTCATTCGGTGAGCGATGTGGAGGGTCCAGCGTGCCGGGCAGTAACGCGAACGCGACAAGAGCGATGTACAGTCAAAACCGATTGACCGGTCGTCACCGGAACCACTATTCACACCAGAACCTTCGCTGCTTGGCCTACGCCAGCCACTGCCCTAAAACCACACCAAATCTCCAGCCCATTCCCCCTCCTTTTGATCCCCTAGCCCGCATCAAGCATCCCCTAGTTCACTGGAAAGCCATGGTGCACCGCAAGATCACTTACTACAAGATGCTGACGCCGGAGCGCCCCGCAGAAATTGCGACCGCTGTCGGCGCCACAGACCTCCGTTCCCAAGCTCGCTTTGCGGCGGGCCAATCCCCGAGTTCTCTGGAGCCAAGCTACGAGGAGGAGGAAGCCGATCCAATGTTAATGGCGGAGGTCGCGGCGCAGAAGGCCACCGATGGGTATGAGATGATGGACGTCAACTTCGTGCCAGCGTCTGAGTCCCCCATGGTGCAGGCGGACCAGCGGTTCAACATGGCGATACTAAAGGAGGACCGGGAGGCAGAGGCTCAACTCGACGCGGAGCGCGTGCATGCCGCTGCCATCGAGGCTCTCCTGCAGGCGGAACCGGATGTCGTGGATGTGAACCGGGCGGCAGAGGCTCAACTTGAGGCGGAGCGCGCGGATGTCGCTGCCATCGAGGCCCTCCTGCAGGCGAAACCGGACATCCTGGACTTGAACTAGGCGGCAGAGGCTCGACTCGACGCGGAGAGGCGAAAGGGCAAGGGCGAAGCGCCGCAGGCCCTAACAGCCTGCGGCCTTGGACGCCGCGTGGCGGTTGATTGGACATGGGCGGCACCGTTCCCCCACGCTTCCTTATTTGCGCCCTGCTAGGCGGCCTAGTAGTTGTACATAGCCGTCCCCTTTCCTGTTGCTCGGGTGTCCTCTGTTCTTCCTTCTTTCGAGCGCCTCCCCCTTCCTTCAATCCAATCTCGAATCCCCCCTTCCCATCGCCATGGCTCCGACGGGGAAGGAGAGAGCAGAGAAATCCATGCCTTCGTCTTGTGCGCCGCCAACGGTGGCCCCTCTCGTCGGCCGATCGACTGTGCTCAACCAAGAGTGCCTGGGCAGGGACAGCTTGGCCCTAGCCACCATCTTCAACGAGTGCAGAAGGACGACCGCCTGGCCCGTGTCCCACTTCTCCATTGACAGGACACCCACTGAGGTCCCATGTTTTACCGATGCCTTGTGGGCGGGTCTGGTTCCCCCTTTCTCCGATTTCTTCAATGTCATGCTTTCGCATTATCAGATTCACTTAATGCATCTCAGTCCTGAGTCCATCACCCTCCTTTCGGTCTTCGCCTTCGTTTGCGAAGCCATGGTGGGCATCCCTCCTTCGGTCGCCCTGCTGCGCCACTTCTTCTCGCTGCGTCTTGTCGATCCTTCCCAGCGCTGGGCATGTGCAAGCTTTGCTGCCGAGCCTGTGTCCGAGGCGTCTGGAATTGACTTCCGACTACCCCAGCCCGGTGCCGGGTTCCGCGAGCGATGGTTGTATGTGGACATGGGGGTGCCCAGCCCCCTGCTATCGGAGCCGACCCCGCCTGCCGTCCCTAATTCGGGTTGGGTCCAGGAGACGCTGAAGAGCCCTCGGCTTGTCTTCGTCTGGCCCCGCTTCGCACTCCTGAGGAAACCCGGCATGACAGCGCCCTAGGTGGTGAAGGAGTTTCTGTTGTGCCGTGTCCTCCCCTGCAGCGGCACTCTTGCCGAATGTGGGCCTTCTGGGGGCGCGAGGACGACATGAGGCTCCAGGAAGAAGACCTGGCCCCCACGGCGCTGAAGTCGACGCTCCTGACTTTGGCCGGGGACCCCAATCCTGGCAACATCCAGCAAGGTGGGGCCTTGCTATATCTCTGTCAGAGCAAGGCTGACTTTGTGAAGTAGATGCCTGACTTCGACGAGTAGGGGCTGCGCCCCGCCGGTCTCCAAGGGCCTCGCGAGGACCCTGTAGTGGTGACTCCCCTCCCAATCGGCCAAGGCGACTCCTCCTCAAGCGGCAAAGAAGGGAGGAAGGAGGCGCCTGAGGCCGTGGAGGCTCCGGAGGAAGGGGCAGCGTCGTGCGCCGCTCATGAGGGGACGTCTCCGGAGGAGGGTGCGGCGCCTGAGGCCGCTCGTGAGGAGACAGCTCCGGAGGAGGGTGCGGCGCCTGAGGCCGCTCGTGAGGAGACAACTCCTGAGGCCCGTATTGTTGCGGCTGAAGGTGGTAGGTAGCCACTCCCAGCGCCCGGGGCCGGGGCCTTGGAGACCCTGGTCCCGGTTTCTAACGAGGTGATTGGTGGCACGCGCCAGGCGGGCGCTCCCGATGCGGGCCGTCCTGGTGCCTCGTCCTCGCAGCAGGTTGATCCTTGTGCTCTTCTCTTGGGCCGCTTCCGCGTGGACTTGGAGGCCCTCTGGAAGAAGAGGGAGGCTCTGGGTGTTGACTCCCCTTGTCGCGTGCTGAAGCGCAGGAAGTACTTCGCCACTGACAAGTAAGTCTTTTTCCTCTCTGACTCCCGATCCTCTTGTTGCTTTTGCTGATTCTTGCTCCGCAGGCCCCTTCCAACTGAGATCACGGGGGTCGCCGAGGCACCACCTTCCTCGGCTTCGCCTCCTCCGCCATCCTCAAGTGCTCCGAGCAGCTCTGCCCTCGTGGTGAGGGCGTCTGATGGGGCGGATCGTCCCGAGGTGCGCCGCGGCCCTTCATTCCCCGCGCTTTTCCTTCGCGGGCCTTCTCAGGGGATAGCCAGCCTGTCGGGTACCTCCCGTCTGGTCTTGGGCTGCGACTGGTTGAGGCGCCACCTACGCCCCTCATCTGGATGCGGGTTGGCCCTTGGTCGGGCTTCTGATATGGCGCGTTCGGCCGTTGGGAGGTCGCCAGCCCCCAGCCCCCTGCCCGAAGGGGGAACGATGACCCGCAGCCCCCGGCGCCTACTTGGGGCGGATGATGACGTGGAAGATGTGCTCGAGCATGCTCGGGAGCGCCGCTCGTGCCGCCAAGGGTTCCTTCGACGAGCGGCCGACGCGGTGGACCTGCTTGGGGAAGAGCTTGCCGCTGAAGATGCTCGCCTGGAGGCCAAGGGCCTGCACCTAGCTGTAGGGAGGCGCGAGCTGGAAGCCGCCGTCGCCCATGCGCGCTGCCAGCACGACCTTGATGATGAAGAAGAGAAGGCGTCACTGGAGTTCTCCCGAGTGGCCCGCTCCCAGGCCATCGAGGAGGCCTGGAGAGCTGACGGGTGGCGAGAGGCGGCGGAGGAATGAGCTCGCGAGCTCCTGGCCCGGTGCCACTCATTGGAGGAGCAAGCGGAGCTGCGCGAGGCAGCCCTCGCGTCGATGGAGGTGGCCTCCGATGACCCAGCTGAGCTTCAGAAGCGCGAGGAAGCGTTGGCGCTGGAGGCCGCCAAACGCTCCCGTGAGTACGAGAGGCTGGAGACGAGGGAGCGCCTAGTGACGCAGGCGGAGGACGACGTCGCTGCGCGGGAAGCGTGTGTCCTGGAGGAGGTTTGTCGTCGGGTGGCGATGGCGCGCCAAGGCCTCGAGCGTGAGTTCAGGGGGAAGCTGAGGATGATCCGGGTCGAGGCTGAAGGCAGAACCGCGGCCCTGAGGACCCAACGGGACGAGGCGATGCGGCTGGCCGAGGTCTCTTGGGCCGCCGTTGAGGCAGCGCAGAAAGAGCTAGCCGCCTCTCAAGCCGAGGTGCTTCGCCTTCGCCAACGGGTGGAAGAGGCCAAGGTCGTCGAGCACCAGAACACCGACGAAATACGCCAGCGGCTGCTCCTGGAGCACGCGCATGGCCCAATGTTCACCATGCTCAGGGAGAGGGCCAACTCGGCCTTGGGCAACATCTGCGAGGTGTCCGTCGGTGAGCCAGACACGATCAACTACGCCGGTAACCTGCAGTTCTTCACCGCCGTGGTGGCGGAGCTGGAGGCGCAGTCGGTTAGGGCCGACGGGTTGGTGGAGGAGAGGAGCCGCGCCTTGCTCAAGCGCGCCTTCTCCCGTGTCTTCAGCCATCTTCAGAACATGAATCCCCGCTTCAACTTCGACGTCGTCATCGCCCCAGTCCCCCAGGCCGTCCGGGACGACCTGTCGCGCTGGGTGGAGGATAACGTGGACGCCCTCGTCAGGGCCTTCACTTCGGACGACAGCAACGTGGTCGTGGGTGCTGACGAGGACGGCGCGGAGAGCGGCCCTGACACCGCCGGCAGCGACGCGGGCGTCGATGGCGAGCTCGGCGACTCCGGCGAGGGCTCAGGAGGTGCTTCCGGGGACGCATTGGGGGATTGGTCCGACTGAGAGCATATCGGTCCTGTCTTTTTCACTCTGCATGAATAGAACTCAGGCTTTCGACCTGGTGGTGTGTGAGAGCATTTTGGGAGGGGAAGCCCCTCATGTAAAAACCTATGTCTATCATATCAGTAGTTACCAAATTGCGCTTGCGCCCGATGGTGGGCTGGTTTACCTTTGTCCCATGCTGGTTCAGAGGCGGCCTGCAGGAGGGCGCGACGCCTTGGGTGCTTTCTAGCTGGGTCTTCAGGATGTGAGGTTGCCGCTGATGAGAAACTCCTCATGCGTTGGCCTTCTCCACGGGCCCTAGGCCTTCTTCCGAATGCGATGACTCCACAAGCACTCGCCTCGCTTCGCAGGCTCCGCGCCTTTCCCTTGAGCGCGAGAGCTTCACAGGCACTCGCCTTGCTTCACAGGCTCCGGGCCTTTTCCTCGAGCGCGAGGGCTGCACAAGCACTCGCCTTGCTTCACAGGCTCTGGGCCTTTTCCTCGAGCGCGAGAGCTTCACATGCACTCGCCTTGATTCACAGGCTCTGGGCCTTTTCCTCGAGAGCGAGAGCTTCACAGGCACTCACCTGGCTTCACAGTCTCTGGGCCTTTTCCTCCAGAGCGAGATTCACAGGCACTCGCCTTGCTTCACAGGCTCTGGGCCTTTTCCTCGAGAGCGAGAGCTTCACAGGCACTCGCCTTGCTTCACAGGCTCTGGGCCTTTTCCTCGAGAGCGAGAGCTTCACAGGCACTCGCCTTGCTTCACAGGCTTTAGGCCTTTCCCTCGAGAGCGAGAGCTTCACAGGCAATCGCCTTGCTTCACATGCTCTGGGCCTTTTCCTCGAGAGCGAGAGCTTCACAGCCACTCGCCTTGCTTCACAGGCTCTGGGCCTTTTCCTCGAGAGCGAGAGCTTCACAGGCACTCGCCTTGCTTCACAGGCTCTGGGCCTTTTTAAACAGGACAACCTCCGCAGGCCCCCAAAAAGCCTCCCGAGGGGGAGTAATAGCGGCAGTCTGGGTTGCGCACGAGCCAGGCCTGACCCGACTCGCGAGGGGCTCGCGAGGGGAGGCAGCTGTGACGGAGTGATAATCAGAACGCGAGAAACGGCTCGAGTGAGAATAAGCACCCCTTCCCCAAACACACGCAAATCTCAAATTCGAATCCAACTTAAATCCAGCGGGGGAAAGCAACAGCCAAAGGGCAAGGCAACAAAAGGCAGACGAAAAGCCGCGTCCGGCACCTAATCTAGTCTTCGACGTCTTCTCACCAGCGCGGAGCTAAGTGCTGTCCACTGGGCGTGGGAGGGAGCCCCAGGGCCTAAGGCCGGCACCCCTGAGACTCCGGGGCGTGTACAGCCCCACTCATTATTACGTGAGAGTGTCACGGGGCGGCGAGCTTCACAGGCACTGGGCCTTCTTCACAGGTACTAGCCTTGCTTCATATCGCCAGATGAGGGCCCTACCTTGCGCCACACTCTAGTGCCATCAGCAACGACCGGAACCCAGGACGCCGCCCGATGAGGTAGAGCGGTCGCCAGCGGTTCCCCCGACGACCACGAGTCCTCTGCCAGGGGCAGGCCCTGAGGCACCTCCCCAGCAGAGGGCCTACTTCCAGAGAATGCCTTGCTCCGAACGCCGCGGTGGTGATGTCGGATCCCGGCCCCTCCCCTACAGCCCCCTGCACCCTCCTCCCGAGGGGTGAGGGGCTGTAGGAGCGGGGCGGCCGCTCGCTACGGCAGCCTGCACCCCCTGCGATCCACGGTTAGCATATACCTGCCCCTGAAGAGTTAGCGGCGCCCGGTGATCGCTGCCTCCTACGTGGCCAGCGGGCTCGTCCTTGGGCGCCGGGAAGGGCTCAGCCTCCATCACCTCGTCTCCCCAGCTGGGGCCGAGGAGTGAGCCCTGCCCGTCCTCGTGAGGGTGTCCTTGGTCCATCATGTAGGGCACGTACTCTTCCGTCGCGGTCATCCCGTACGCCATGCTGTGGCGCCCCGCATGCCATGCGGCCCCACCTGTCATGCCTGCCACTGGGTGGCAATGCGGCCGCCCTCCGGGGCCGCGGGTCGCGTCGAGTCCTTCTCCTTCGCGGGCCAGGGGCGTGGGCAGCGCCACCACCGGTCCGGTGCTGACAGCTTCGCTGGCGTTGGAGTAGCCTTGAAGTCCGCGGGCGCGCGCGGAGCCCCCGTGCGGGTCGCTCTGGGCTTGAGATGGGAGCTGGGTGGAGAAGGGGTGAGCCCCCGAGGCGACAAAGCCCAGGAGCTCCGCCACTCGCTCTAGCAGCACGTCGTGGACGCCTTCCAGCAGCCTGCATCGCAGCAGCTCTCGGGCCACCGTGAGCGCGGCCCTTGAATTCGCCTGCTCCCGGCGGGTGTACGGTGTCGTTGTCGCAGCGTGATTGGAGGCCCTTGCCGCCGACCGAGCCTGCCGCGGCGTAATAGTTGCCAAAGTCTGTCCGCGTCGCCCGCGGCCCGCAGCGCCCTGCGGACCGCGAGCTGCCTAGGGCGTGGGGTTGCCCGAGGCGAGCAGTTCCACGCGTTTGGGCCATGCAGCCCACGGGTCGGGGTTGAACTCCTGGTTGCCTAGCATGGCGATGAAGACGCGACGGGGCACGGAGCGGTGGGAGACGAATTCCGGCGCACCCCTACCTGGCGCGCCAAATGTCGGATTTCGGGTTCCGGCAGACCCTTAAGGTTCGAACACTGGGGTGCACGCAGAAATCTCGCCTTCAACCTCTCCGTCTCGACGGGATCTAAACTACTAAAAGAACTGCACGAAAGACACAAGATTTATACTCGTTCGGGCCACCGATGTGGTGTAATACCCTACTCCAGTGTGTGGTGGATGGATTGCCTCCTGGGGCTGGTGAGGACGAACAATACAAGGAAGAACAGCCTCGCGAGGGTCTGTTCTTGGCTGTGGTGATGAACTGTTGTGAAGAGTTCAGTCACCCTCTCTCTCTCTATGCTTTTCCTCTCACCCGTCGTCCCCTTGTCATGTGGGTGGCTGGTCCTATTTATAGAGGCCCTGGTCCTCTCCCCAAATATTGAGCGGGAAGTGATCCAACAATGGCGAGCTAATTTGAAGGGGGACAACGAGTACATCTATCCTGACAAAAGCAGTCTTCGCCTGCCAAAGGCTCTGGTGATGACGCCGCGCTGGGCTCCATGGTGACCTCCGTCTCGTAGTCCTCCTGACCTTGGTCTCGTTGCACCGAAGTGGCAACCTTTGCCTGATGCCTCGGTACTCCGCTGATACGCCTGCTCCCTTTGCACCAAAGAGGAAAGAGGGACGCTGCGCGCGCTGGCACCCGCCTGGTGCCCCGTGTCGTCATGGCTTGCATTATGGGCTCCTCGCGAGGTACCCCGTCTTGAACTCTCCGCCTCCTCGCGAGCCAGCCTGATGAGGCTATGCGTGAGAATGCGCTGTGTCGTCCGCCTCGCGAGGCTTGGTCCCTCGCGATGGTCTTGAGCCTTGTGTTGATGAAGACGGGCCATGCTGGGGCCCCGCTTGAGCCACGCCGCAGGCTGCAGGCAGGCAAGTCTGGGGACCCCCGTTCCCAGAACGCTGACACTATTTGGTTGGATTAAAGGAGAGGATTAGGCCCACCCCACCTGAAAATCAGGGGGGCATATATAGATTAGATGGAAAGTATACGCAGCAGCTACATAGCCCTTTGTAAGTCTAGGACTAGGCTTCTTATTTTCGGAGGACGTAGTCCTGGCGGTTTGTTAACATGCGGTCCCACGTGTCAGTGCTTTACCAAGCCGATCCACGTCCCACATGAGGCAGAACAACGGCAGAAGCAACACGTGGTTAAGTTGAAGAAGATGAGGGAGAAGCGGATTCAGCAACGAGTGAAATGATGGTTGCTTCGTCCCTCCAACTTAACTGCGGGAAAGGTGCGGCTTTGTGATTTGACGCCTCATTGCTCATTACTACACCCGCGCCATGACGGGGGTGCTTTACCCCGGCTGGTCTGCACTGTATTCCGGTATGGCACGTGGACCTGGTAGCTTGATGTCCCACATGTCGGCGAAAGTGACTAGAAGATTTATTGAAGCGAGCGCTCCACTCTTACGACGGAGGAGTAGACGACACGATGGCCTAGTGAACTGTCACTTGTACTATATAGTACTATAGTTTTGTTGTTTCTTATGATCCATCAATACAAACCCGATTAAACAGGAAAGGGTGGTATTTTTCCTGTGCGGTAGATGATACTGGCCATACATTTCAAAGGCAATTTTAGTGTATGCAAACTGAATAATTATAAGTAACAATATGATATCTAGTAAAACTAAAAACACATATGATTTATTGTGTTAGAGTGTAGTAGT
Organism: Triticum monococcum; assembly: GCA_034509565.1. Classification (NCBI taxonomy): domain Eukaryota; kingdom Viridiplantae; phylum Streptophyta; class Magnoliopsida; order Poales; family Poaceae; genus Triticum; species Triticum monococcum. Next base: position 84,069,052 of record CM067845.1, on the reverse strand, counting down.
AGTGCTGTATTGCATAGTTGTTAGATGTAACATGTGAGAACATGTAGAGATGTAGTTTTGGAGGGCCTATAGAGAGAAAAGTGTAATACGGTCACCGAACTTCAGAATAAGCTGATTACGGTCACTATATACGTTTCACGGTGATTATACGGACACTTGCTCACAGTTCAGCATCGGATTGTACTCTGTTGACCGGCCAAATAGTCTGTGTGGCGCCATGTTGACTAGTTAAATTTGTCGGATCACGGGTACCGGTAGACCCTTAAGGTTCGAACACTTGGGTGCGCGCGGAGATCACGCCTTCTACCTCCTCGTCTCGCAAAGATCTAAACTATTATTAGAACTGCACAAGAGACACAAGGTTTATACTGGTTCGGGCCACCGTTGTGGTGTAATACCCTACTCCAGTGTGTGGTTGGTGGATTGCCTTCTGGGGCTGGTGATGATCAACAATACAAGGAAGAACAACCTCGCGAGGGTCTGTTCTTGGCTGGGGTGATGAACTGCTAGGAGGAGTTCAGTCACCTCTCTCTCTCACTCACTCTCTCTGCTTTGCTCTCACTTGTCGATCGAATGAACCAACCCCCCCTTGCTATGCGGGTGGCTGGTCCTATTTATAGGCAAAGTACCTGGGCCTCTTCCCAAATATTGAGCGGGAAGGGCGGCAACAATTGGCCAATTCGAAGGGGAACATCTAGTACACTTATCCTGACTAAAGTTTGTCTTCGCCTACCAAAGGCTCTGTGGTGAAGCCGTGCTGGGCTCCATGGTGACCTCCGTCTCGTAGTCCGCTTGGCCTTGGTCTCGTTGCACCGAAATGGCATCCTTTGCCTGATGCCTCGGTACTCCGCGGCTGCACTTGCCCCCTTTGCACCAAAGCGGAAAGAAGGACGCTGCGCGCGCTGGCGCCCGCCTGGCACCCTCGATCGTCATGGCTTGCGTCATGGGCACCTCGCGAGGTACCCTGCCTTGTTCTCTCTGCCTCCTCGTGAGCCAGCCTGAGGAGGCTGCGCCTGAGGATGCGCCGTGTCGTCTGCCCCGCGAGGCTTGGCCCCTCGCGAGGGTCTTGAATCCTGTGTTGATGAAGATGGGCCGCACTGGGCCTCCTTTGAGCCACGGCGCAGGCTGCAGGTAGGCAAGTCTGGGGACCCCCGTTCCCAGAACGCCGACAGTAGCCCCCGGGCCCAAGGCGCGCATGGACTTGGCCGTGCTGAGAGGCGAAAGGGCAAGGGCAAAGCGCCGCAGGCCCTAACAGCCTGCGGCCTTGGGCGCCGCGTGGAGGTTGATGGGACGTGGGCGTCTCCACTTCCCCACGATGCCTCGGTGATCGCACGAGTTGGACAAGTCCCTGCATGCAGATCGTGTCATGATTACCTGTGATCGTGGAGGCCGGCGGTTTGTCTTCGCCGGCTATAAGTACGGCACGGCGCGTGCCCTTCCAGTCCATCTCTCCTTGTTTTCTCCTTTGCCTCAATTCTTGCTCCGCCTTGGTGTGATGGCTCCATCGAGGAGGTACTCGGCTGCGGAGAAGGGGAAGGCCCTCCAGGTCGATCCTGCCTCTCCCCCGCCCAAGCGCGGTCGTGGGCGCCCTCGGAAGCATCCGGTGGCTGCCCCGGTAGCGTTTGGTGGTCATGGGGGCGGCCCCCAGTGCGGCGGCGGGCGAGCCACTGTGGCCGAGGGACGCGCCTGGGTTGCACGCTCCCCCAGGCCGCGCTTTCGCGCTGCACAGGTGCTGCCGGAGTTCGTCGTCTGGTCGGCGGAGCCGACTAGCGCCCGGCTCCAACTCCCTCGCTTCCTCCTTGGCGAACACCCGGCCGGTGCTCCTGGTGGCCTCTGACTCTAGGCGGAGGGCTGCTGCAGCAAGTCCTCATGGGCCGCGCTGGAGGTCTCCGCCAACGGGGGCTTGGCCTTAACTCGTGGCTGGCAGGCGTTCGCCCGCGCTCGCGGCCTGGGGCGCCGGTGCACCCTACACTTTAGGTTTGACGGCGACGCCACCCTCTATGTGAGGGTGTTAGGGGAGGATGGTCGCCGCACGGGGTGTTGCCCTGAGGACGACGACCGTGGCCGGGGGCCCCGCTCCAACGGTGATGGAGGAGATAGCGCCCGCGCGGATGGCGGCGCCCGAGACTCCCCAAGCTTCGTCAACTCTTCCTCAAGCGACTCTGTCGGATTTCGGGTTCCGGCAGACCCTTAAGGTTCGAACACTGGGGTGCGCGTAGAAATCTCGCCTTCAACCTCTCCGTCTCGATGGATTCTAAACTACTAAAAGAACTGCACGAAAGACACAAGATTTATACTGGTTCGGGCCACCGATGTGGTGTAATACCCTACTCCAGTGTGTGGTGGATGGATTGGCTCCTGGGGCTGGTGAGGACGAACAATACAAGGAAGAACAGCCTCGCGAGGGTCTGTTCTTGGCTGTGGTGATGAACTGTTGTGAAGAGTTCAGTCACCCTCTCTCTCTCTATGCTTTTTCTCTCACCAGTCGTCCCCTTGTCATGTGGGTGGCTGGTCCTATTTATAGAGGCCCTGGTCCTCTCCCCAAATATTGAGCGGGAAGGGATCCAACAATGGTGGGCTAATTTGAAGGGGGACAACGAGTACATCTGTCCTGACAAAGGCAGTCTTCGCCTGCCAAAGGCTCTGGTGATGACGCCGCACTGGGCTCCATGGTGACCTCCATCTCGTAGTCCTCCTGGCCTTGGTCTCGTTGCACCGAAGTGGCAACCTTTGCCTGATGCCTCGGTACTCTGCTGATAAGCTTGCTCCCTTTGCACCAAAGAGGAAAGAGGGACGCTGCGCGCGCTGGCACTCGCCTGGTGGCCCGTGTCGTCATGGCTTGCGTCATAGGTACCTCGCGAGGTACCCCGCCTTGAACTCTCCGCCTCCTCGCGAGCCAGCCTGACGAGGCCGTGCCCGAGGATGCGCCGTGTCGTCCGCCTCGTGAGGCCTGGCCCCTCGCGAGGGTCTTGAGCCTCGTGTTGATGAAGATGGGCCGTGCTGGGCCCCCACTTGAGCCACGCTGCAGGTCGCAGGCAGGCAAGTCTGGGGACCCCCGTTCCCAGAACGCCGACAGTAGCCCCCGGGCCCAAGGTGCGCATGGACTTGGTTGTGCTGAGAGGCGAAATGGCAAGGGCGAAGCACCGCGGGCCCTAACAGCCTGCGGCCTTGGACGTCGCATGGCGGTTGATTGGACGTGGCGCCTTAGCAACCACGCGGGTTGACAAGGGAGAGGCATCTTCCCGGACTTCGCCCTTGCTTTCTCCGGTTGCTGCTCAGATCCCCTTTCTTGCGCCTCCCCTTTCTTCCTCCAAACTTCCAGATCTACTCCGGTTGCGCGACCTAGGAAACCATGGCGCCTCGCAAGCCTCCGGCCGAAGCTTGGTATTCCCCTGCTCTGGACTCGCCGACTGTGTCCAAGGCCACCTTTACCCGGCTGTGCCGGATGGCGGCGGCGCAGGGCGTCGTCGGGACGGAGGTGTTCAAGGTTGGCTCCGCCTCCCCTGAAGGTCGAGGGAGCACCTATTACCCTTTCTTTGTGAGCGCCATCGCAGCGGGCTTGGTGCCTCCCTTCTCCGAGTTCTTCTTGTCTGTCCTCCGCCACTACAACTTGCTGGCTCTGCATCTCCACCCCAACTCTGTCCTTCTCCTGGCGATCTTTGCTTACTACTGCGAGGCCCACGTGGGGGTGCAGCCCTCGGTGGCCTTGCTGCGCCACTACTTCTACCTCCGGAGTTCTGTCAGTTCTCCTTCCGCATGCGCGAGCTTCGTCGCGCATGGCAGCACCATTACCATCTAGAATTCTGGGAAGAGGGCTGAAGGCTTCCGGAGCATGTGGGTCTTGGTTGACGCCGGGCGCGTCCACCCTCGGCTGATCCTGCCCAAGGAGCAGGCCGTGAGCGCCAGTGACTGGTGCCACGAGGAGCTCGCGGATCCCCGCGCGAAGCCGGTGTTGGAGAAGATGGATGCGGACTTGAGGCCAGCCAGCATGGCGACGGTGAAGTTGACTGGCGCGTCACTGTTGAGGGAGTTCTTGGAGCAGCAGCTGGCTCCGATGTGGAGGCCTCATCTGAGCCCCGTGCCTGTGGACGAAGAGGACGTGGACGCGGTTCGTCAATCTCTGGTCGGGGGCACGGCGGCAAGGTTGGAGGGCACTCCCGAGCCCTTGTTTCTTCGCAGTGACTGGGAGCAGGTGGTGAAGTCCATGCCCGTTTTCAACGGGGTCGGGCTCGTGCCCGTGGCGCCTTCTAAAGGACTGGTGGACGTGCCCTCCAGCGACTCCAGCGAGGAGGAGGGCGAAGAGGAGCGGGGAGAGGGGCCCGACTCCGGGGGGACTGACGGAGAGTCGAGGGCTCCCTTCCCTCAGTGCTCGCCCCGTACTCTCCGCCTATCGCCGAGCGATAATGATAATGATGAGGACGACGATGTGCTGGGTAGCGGGAGCTCGCCTCCGATCCCGAAGAAGGACAGGACTGGGCTGGTCTCCCGCGGGCTTGCCCCTACCCCGGGGCAGTCCGCTACCGCGCCTTCCGCTCCCAAGGTCGACCCTTCCAGCCGGCTGTTTGGCTTGAAGTTGGGCCGAAAGCTGCCCGAGCTCACCGGCGATGACCCGTAAGCGCTTGATCCTTGTTCTCTTGTTTCTCATTCTGCCGACGAGGCCTGATGATTGCTTCTCTTGAGTAGGCGGGCGCCTTCGGCGAAGAAACTAAAACGGGCTCCTGAGGCTCCATCCGCGGCAGCGCCCCCGCCTGTGAAAGGGGGCGATCGCAGTGCGCGGGCTTCTCCTGGTCAGTCGCCCTCAGGGGGTCTGGCCATTCTGGCAAGCGCGAGCTCAGCCCCCATGGCCCAGGCCACTCCTGAGTTGTCCTCGTCTCCACTACCACGGCTGGGGAGACGCAGCGAACGCTGGCTCGGGATTCGGCAGCCTTGCCACCGCCACCTTCTCCTCCCGTTTTGCTGGCTACTGCTCCCTCAGCTCCTCCTATCGTCCTGGAGCACGCCGAGGCTCCTCCGTCTTGGAGCATGCTGCTGCTGAACTGGACCGGCTGCGCCAAGACCTTCTCGGCGCCGACCCTCGCCTGGTGGCCGGGCGTTTGGAACTGGCTTCGGGGTGGATTCGCTCTGATGCTTCGATCAGGGCGGCGCTGGTTCAGGCTTCGACGGCCTGCGACGAGGAGAAGCGGGCCATCCTTGAGGCGAGGATTGCTCGTGACGCGGCCCTGGGGGAAGCGGTCAAGGCTCGCGACTGCTGCAAGGCGCTGGGGGACGAGCTGCAAGGCCTGCGGGGCCAACTTGCGGAGGAGGTTCGCCTTCGCCAAGAGCAGGAGAGGGGGGCGAAGGCGCGTGAGGCGGCGCTCGTGGACTCGGAGGCCAAGCTCAAGAAGCGCCGCGAACGTCTAGGCGTGTGGAAGCAGGAGCTGGAGGCGACGAAGGCTGAGGTGGACGCCAAGGCTCAGGTCCTCGCCGAAGACCGCGTGGCCTTCGCGGACATGGAGAAGGACGCTCGCGCTTCGCTGAAGATGCTTTACGAGAGCGGCTTGGACAGCCCGCTTGTTGGTGACGAGGATGGCCCCGCCAAGCTGCTTCCCTTCCTGGTCAAGGCTCTAGAGGACATCGTCCTCGGCATCGGCCCCACGGCCGAGGCCGAGGCGCACGTCCTGTCTTCTGCCACGCTAACACGGGTCTTCGCCCATGTCTACCTCCGCGATCCCAACACCGACCTCGACGCCCTGCTGGAGCCGGTGAGCGGGGAGGGTGCTGCTGCCACTGTCGAAGCCGTGAAGGGGCGCGCGGAGGCGCTGCTGGAGAAGTTCCGGGCCTTCAGCACCAGGCCGAAGCAAGGCGCTTCCGACCCCACTGTTCCACAAGGCGGAACCAACGCCGACGAGTGACTCCGTCCCATCCCTGCTCTTCTTTAGTTTCCTGCACATGCATCACGCCTCGGGGAGGCATTTAAACTTGCATTTGGTATTGAGATTGATAGTATGGACTGTAATATTTGCTTTTAAGTTCCTTGGATTTTATGCTTTTCTTCCCTACTTGCTCGTGTTCTACGCCGGCAGGGCCCGGCCCCGCGCATGCCTCACCCAGCATCAGCCCCGACCGGAAACCAGGGCGGGACCAAAGGAGTGAGGGGCCATGTGACAAGTTAGGCTCCTGAGTCGCGATGCTCAGGAGTCCCCTTTGGCGCTCGAACAACAAGTAGGGAAGCGTGATGTAGGTGTGTTTTCCGTTCTACGTCTGGAGAGCCCGACCCCGCGCGTACCTCACCCAGCATAGCCTTTCGGAACTAAGGATTGAGGGGCTGCGGAGCCAGTTAGGCTCCTGAGTCGCGATGCTCAGGAGTCCCCCTTGATGCGCGAACAGCGGGTGATGAGGCGAGATGTAAGCGTGGCTACCGTTCTACGTCTGCAGAGCCTGGCCCCGCGCGTACCTCACCCAGCATAGCCTTTCGGAACTAAGGAGTGAGGGGATACGGGACTAGTTAGGCCCCTAGGTTGCGATGCCCAGGGGTCCCCCTTGACGCGCAAACGGCCTTCGTACCTTGGCTCTGCTCGGGGAGAGACGCGCGGCGAACCAGGCCCGAGGGGCCTGGCTGGGCGGCGTACGTCTGGGCGTGACCCAGCCGTAGCCCCCATGCCCAGCCCCCTCGCGCGGCGCTTCCAAGAGGAGGCGTTGCGATGAGGCCAGCCACTGAGCTCTGGGATCCCTGAGGTTAACACGGCCCGGAGGCCACCCTAAGTTGTTTATCACCAGCGCGGAGCATAGCGCTTCCGTATGTGTACGGGCATAGCCGCTCCTCGGCAGTGTCGTCAGCCAGTGCGGAGCATGGTGCTTCCACTGGTACGTGGGAGGGGGCTCCACTCCGGGAGGAGCCCCCGGGGCGTATACAGCCCCGCCCTGACACGTGACCGGCACGGTAGAGCTAGGTGAGGTGTATCTGGGCACCCGTGAGCCAGCGCGGGACTCACGAGGTCCTACCTCTGGGCGGCTTGCGCCCGGCACTGGCCATATCTTGAGATGTGTCCCTGCAAAATTTGGTTAGATGCCGGTACTCTACGTCCTCGGGTCCCGGCCCTCGAGCTAGTCTCAGCCGTCGCTGGTATGCCAGGTCACGATGACATGGACAAGGCCAGAGGGTGAGGGCTGGAGAGCCAGGAAGGGCCCTGAGTCGCGATGCTCAGGCACCCCCCCTTTAACGTGCAAGGAGCCGACATGGGAAGAGAAGATGCTGCGGACAGGCTCCATGCAGCTAAGCATGATAGGCAATGCATAGTTGGAAATAAACACTAGGGGGATACACGCCGCCGGGTCTGGCCCGAACGGCTTGGGGATGATGCAGCCCGAGGGGCGCCCCCAACAAGGAAAACTAATGACAGAAAGGTGAATGTAGATACATGCCGCGGGGACAGTCCCACGCGGCCTAGGAGTGATGCAGCCCTGGGGGGTGCTCCCAGCTAAGAACGGAACTTGAAAGGTCTCACTTGAGGATGTCGTCGGCGTAGTGACATTGGTGCGGCAGACTCGGTGGGCTGCAGAAGCCGATCCTCACGAGCCCCCAGGCCCCGGGGCCTCGGGAGGCTCCGGAGGCACTGGTGACTCGTCGCGAGCTGTCTCCACCTCCGCCAGAGCCGCGGAACGCCTGTCTTCCTGAGCCTCCACGATGCCCCTCATGAGGCGCCGGTACGCCGCAGCCATGCTCGGCAGGCCGTAAGGCATGCGAACATAGCTGTGGGGTGGACCTCCCCAGCGCCCTACTTGCGAGGGCCAGAGGTGCTCTGTTGTGGCGATTTGATTGAGCCCTAGTACGTCGACGCAGACACGAGCCCACCATCCTCGCCTGGATGTGGGGCCACGGCTGGCAAGTGGCGGCAACCTCTCATGATCCTTGTCTCATGTAGCTCTCGAATGGCCTCGTCAATGAACTCTTGCTGGTCTGATCTTCCTCGCCTGGCTCCCTCTCGAGGGAAACATGCTGCGAAGCATGCCTCCACATGGTGCCCAAGCGCCTCCCTCGTGACTCCGGCTAGGTCTGTGGCCCTCCAGGTGAGAGCCCCCGAGCCCTGCCTGAGGAGGGCGCCGGGTGCGCTTTCCTATGCGATGGATGGAGGGCCCTCCTGAGGAGGCACGGGCCCTGAGGGGCCTGCCTCCTGAGGGGCTGAGCCTGACAACGTCTTCTTCTTCTTGGGGGTGGTCTCAGGAAGCCTCCTGCTTCCGCGATCTGGGTCTTCTAGCGACGCGGCCTCAAAGGCTCGCTCCAGGTAACACACTGCATCTCTCTCTTCACAGGGCACCGTGATGACGCCGCCACTTCCTGGCATCTTGAGGACGTTGTAGCCGTGGTGGGTCACGTCCATGAACTTGGCCAGCGCTGGGTACCCGAGGATGGCGTTGTACGGCAGGCGGATGTGGGTGACGTCGAAGTCGATGAGCTCGGTGCGGTAGTTGCTGCGGGCCCCGAAGGTGACAGGGAGGCGGACCTGCCCGATCGGGATTGCGGAACCGTCAGTGATCCCGGAGAAAGGCCTGGTTGGCTGAAGCTGGTCATAGGGCACTTGGAGGTTGTTGAATGATTCCACGGACAGGACGCTGAGCCCTGCCCCACCATCGATGAGGATCTTGGTGACCTGCACGTTGCTGATGACCGGGGAGCAGAGCATCGGGAGGACTCCTGCAATGGCCGCGCACTTGAGCTGGTCTGCCGAGCTGAACGTGATGGGGCACACCGACCACCTGAGGGGGCGCGTTGCTTCGAACTTGGGGAGAACTGCATTCACTTCGCGGGCAAACTGCTTGAAGATAGATTGGGAGGCTGGGGCTTGAGCTCCGCCCAGGATGCAGGCGATCGCGCGCAGCTCCTGGAAGACCCGAGCCCCCTCGTCTTGATGGCGGTCTTCGTTCCTTCGTGGTGGAGGTGGCAGCGGAGGTAGGCCTGCGTTGCCATGAGGGCGTGTGACACCCCAAAAATTTGGCCTTGTTTTAATGAATTAAAAATTTTGCCAGGAATTAAAACTTTGGATTTCTGAGCTCCATTTTGATTTTTAAATCATTTCCTTCCCTGTTATGATGAGTTTTTCCCATAGTGAAAATCTCTCAAATATGTTATTGGAATTGTTTAATCTCTCAAGAGAAACTTTCCCTTGTTTAATATAACTAATTAAATAATTAAGTTGCTTGATCTTTACTTTCTTGAAAATGGTTTTTCAAGGTTAAAATGGCCATATTTGAACTACAACCATTTGATAAATTCACTTAAAATTCCCACAAAAATTTGGAGAAGTCATGTGATGTTATTAAATAACTTTTGTGCAAAAACATCTTTATTTAATGAAATATTTTGAGCTCTACAACAAATTTTCTTCTCTGGTCCAGAATCGAATTTTGCACTACAACTCATTTAAATAATTCTTTCTAGCCTCCACCAAAATTATGGGATGTTAGTAGTATCATATGATTCAGCCTCCACCAGCACTAACAAGTTTCTCCTTTTGCCAAACTAACCCTACCACTCTCTCTTGCATCTAAGGAGACACTGACCTGGAGTTTTTGACCACTCCAATACTTGCCTAAGTGCCCTTGGCATTTTGTCAAACACCTTATGGGCATGATCTGTTTTGGCATGATTCTTGACATTGCACTATGATCTTGCACCTCTGATCAAACTAGCATGTCCACTAGACTCCCAGTTGCTCCTAACCTCGATCTGCTGAACCCCAACCCCACCTGTGACCTGTAGCATGCCGCGGCATTGTGTCGAACATCTCCTGTGCGTGCACTGGACCCGCCCAGAGCGCGCGTATTGCACGATGTCGTGCCCGAGCCGACACGCTGGCCCCCCTGGTTTGGGCCCGCTCTGCAGCGCCACGCCATGCGCTACCCTCCTCGCAGCAACGCACTAAGCCACCCTGGCAGCCAACAGCGCCGCCACCAGAGTCCCCCTTGGCGGCACGCGACGGCCGCCCGACAACCCCTGCTCATGTCGGCGCCGCCCGAGCCACCCCGGCTCGCCACCGGGCCCCTGGAGCAGTGCGAGCTCATCCGCAAGCGTGTCTGCTAGCGCTCGTCGCCGCCACGTCGCCCTAGCTACAGAGAGGCAGTTCACCGGAGAGCTTATCCACGGCCGCCGCGGAACCGCCTTGCCTTGCCTATTTAAGGACACCCCGAGACCATTCGAGCACGCTGGTGACCTCAGTCTACCCCCATGGCACCCCCACAGCCCGCAATCATCGAGGAAGCGCCGTCTTCCCCAACTCCGACAACCGCAGCCGCCGCCACTGCTTCGGCCATTCCGGCGCCACCAAGGCCCCCCCCTCTCTGTTCTCTTCGCTAGGAACTTCCCCTTCCTTCCACGGACCCAACCCCCTTCTCTATTTTGATGAGGAGCCACCGCAGCCCCAAAAGCACTTTGCCACCGAAACTTCCTCCGCCACGAAGCTCGCCGCCGGCAGCTCACTCCGTCCCCACCGACCCAACGACCACCGGGAGGACCGCCTTGGTCTCGTGGATCCATCCAGACCCTTTGGAACCCGCGGGGAGCCGCCGTTCGCCGGCGACGACCGCCGTTGCCCCGCCTCCGTCCGGGCGAAGGAAGAGGAGGGAGAAATAGACCAGTCAAACCTGACCAGTGGGCCAGGCGGGCCCACTGTCAGTGAGACGCACGCTATCCATGCTGGAGTAAGTGAAGGCGTAATCCGCCCAGTACGTTTTCCCCGCTCGGAAAGCGTATTTCCTCCTGAAACATTTTCTTTTCTGTTTTTTTAAAACAGACTTTGACCACAACTTTGACTGCCTATAACTTTTTAAATACAACTCCAAATGAGTTGATTCTTTTTCCTACCTTCGTCAAATTTGGTCTAGTTTATTTTAAGATTTATTTCAAAATTTTCCAAACAACTTTTTTGTACTGTTTTTGAAATGTGTGTTAATTCAAATATATTTTTAAAATAGGATTTTGGAGAGAGAGAAGAAACTTTCAAAAGTTTTGGAGAGCACCTCACCCCTCCACAACTTAAAGGCAAGCATTCTGAACCCTGGCATAATGTTTTTGGTGTGTTATTTGACACGTTTATAACACCACCTTACTTCGAAGGACTTGTTATTTCATGTGACATGATCATTTGCACGGAAGCATATTAGTGTTTTCCTTGCTGTTGGAAATGAATATTATTGTGATGGTAATCAGCCTCATGTGCCTTGCATGCATGCCGGAAAGGAATCCGGGAAAGCCTCGGCCTTGGGTAGGCGCGAGCTTGTCACCGGTCCCCGTCGGGACGGTTATGTCCGGTATGGCATGGTAAGGTGCATTGAGTGGTGAATTCGTCGGTTGAAATATATTTGATATATACATGTCATGCAGGGAACTTATAAACCTCCTGAGTCGACCGCAGATCGAGTCTTGTTCCAGTAACCCCCATACTTGCCTCGTACTACCACTCGTCCCTGCCGCAGGTAGGGTACGGTTCAGTAAGTCGTCAACCCCTTTCCAGCACACACCATACAGAGAGGCCATGGTGGAAGATATCGGTTGTAGCTGGTAGGCAGGCCACCTGGTCCGGGGGCATGGGTGTTTCCGGTTGGGACCGAGAGGGGAGGCCACCCCTTAGAGCGCGTGATATAAATTTTATCCCATGCTACGCGAGGTTGTAGCCTCCCCACTTAGAGTTTTGCTTAACAAGTGTCGTGGGTGATTCCAGACACAGATGAGTTAAGCTGGGGTGTGCAAGTTTAGGCGTGTTTTCAACTAAAAGGCCGTAGACGGAATTAGTCCCGATGGGTAAAGAGTACACCCTCTGCAGAGATTAAAACCTATTCGAATAGCCATGTCCATGGTTAAGGATTACAGTCTGGGATGGGTCAAGTGTTGGTCTCAGTGTCGGTCTTCGGAGGTGAAATTGTTAAACCAAACTTGGATACTGATCGGTGACTTGTGAGGACCCTGATTATTATTTTGTGATGGACTAACCTGTTGCATTATTTTATTATCGAGTATCCCTGGGATGGTTCTAATTCCTGGATATTCATTGTGATTATTTATTTTTAAGCCCTTTCTGTGTTGTCGCTTAGACGCCCGACTGTGGCATTTCTTTTTAAGCCTTTTCTGTGGTGTCGCTTAGACGCCCGACTGTGGCATTTCTTTTTAAGCCCTTTCTGTGGTGTCGCTTAGACGCCCGACTGTGGCATTCCTTTTTAAGCCCTTTCTGTGGTGTCGCTTAGACGCCCGACTGTGGCATTTCTTTTTAAGCCCTTTCTGTGGTGTCGCTTAGACGCCCGACTGTGGCATTTCTTTTTAAGCCCTTTCTGTGGTGTCGCTTAGACGCCCGACTGTGGCATTTCTTTTTAAGCCCTTTCTGTGGTGTCGCTTAGACGCCCGACTGTGGCATTTCTTTTTAAGCCCTTTATGTGGTGTCGCTTAGACGCCCGACTGTGGCATTTCTTTTTAAGCCCTTTATGTGGTGTCGCTTAGACGCCCGACTGTGGCATTTCTTTTTAAGCCCTTTATGTGGTGTCGCTCAGACGCCCGACTGTGGCATTGCTTGTTATTTATTTACCTTATAAGCCCTTTATGTGGTGTCGCTCAGACGCCCGACTGTGGCATTGCTTGTTATTTATTTACCTTATAAGCCCTTTATGCGGTGTCGCACAGACGCCCGACTGTGGCATTTTATTTCCACTCCATTATTGCTTGTTCATGCTGCATATAAATAACCCGCTTGCATGCATAAAAGATATTTTATTTGTGACTAACGATGTGATCATAGAATATTTAAGTGCATAATTATCAATTATATTATTCCAGTGTTCTTAATGTTTGCGAGTACATTCAAAGTACTCACTGGCTTGTCCCTGGCTATTGTCTTGGCCAGATATTTGCATGGAAAGGAACGTTGCGGTGACAGCCCCGAAAACTAAGCAACAGTGATAGCAGCCTCGCGAAGAGAGGAGTTAACCTGGTCAGCTGTTCCCGTGGGAAATGGAGTCCCATACACTGATGTTTCACAAACCGCTTCCGCCATCGACCACTAGAAAACCATTTGAAGTACTCATAGGCCACAATGGTCTTGTACTGCAGATTTTGTATTTTTGCTTGGAATTTCTGTATCAAGTTGATGCCTCATCAGCTAACAGTAATCCTGGGGTTGGTGAGCACGACGACCATTTTCTGGGAATTGAATGCCCGGAAAACCCGGTCGCGACAGACTTGGTATCAGAGCCAGGCTGACCACTGGCTAATCCTATCTTAGCCAGGTCAATAAACTTAGGTAAACCAACCCACCAGACCTTAACCAAACCCCAGTCAAGCTTCCCTTGCAAGATAGCCACACCGTGACCCGACACCTTTTTGGCAGTCGGTGCCCAACCTATCCATCTAACCTGTCAATCATGCACCAGTGACCAAGTCCTAAATAGTCCTTTTTCGCAAGCGTGTGAAGGAAGACTCTGTCCCCTTTTTCCTATAAAAAGGGCACGCTAGCCTCAGCTCAGCACAACACAGCCTCTACCCCAAACCAAGCCACAATGCATGGCCCCGTCGTGCACAATGAGACCACAACAACCAACCTTGGAGGCTTTGTGACCATACTCGCAAACCTCACCCGTCGTGCCTATGCGTTAGAAGAGCCCCCCGAATATGTTGTGTACCAAGGACCCATGAGCGGTGAGAGCCGTCAATTCTAGGCAACTGTGCACATTTATGGTAGGGGACTAGAGCCCGAGCGCCCCTACAGGTTCACCGGAAGGACAACTTCCTTTGAGCCACAAGCCATCCAACTAGCTGCTCAAGAAGCTATAGTTCATCTCCGGCACCTGTCGCCCAGAGTTAACTGTCGCTCGTTCCACTACTACCCCAGACGTGAAGGGTATGGTAGACCACCCCAAGTTGCCAACGGAGATCACGAGACAAATCCTGCATTGTTGCACCTAGTGCGCTATGTAAGTGCACTAGAGGAACTGTGCGATCAAATCACGATTGATCTAATCGCAGCTCGTGGAGAGCTGGTTCATCGAGCCCCGGCGAGAGAAGAGAACGAGCCCAACACCGACAACCCAGTTGTGCTGTTTGGACACCCGATCGAGCCCCTGAGATCTGCCCCAGCGATCGGCCAAGGTGCCGCGATAACCCCAGAAGTGCTTCGCCGCATATTGGAAGCACACTCCAGCGGGGTTGTGGCCAACAATCCTCGAGATGGTCATCATCGCTACCCCGAGCCTGCAGCCCCTCAGACCACTCCGGTTAATTCAGACGACGAGACCCGAAGAGAAGCCTCGACATCCTCAAGGCACGCCCGCTTGGATATAAACGAGGTAGACTAAGTCACCCGAGTCGTATCGAGTCCCAGTGTACCCTCGCCTTGTAATCGTGTGGCCTTGTTTTTGAACACCGCCTGTTGTCGTGCCTCTGTTTTAAATAGTGTCCTTGCAGGGTATGTCAGCACACAGTTGCATATTTTTCCAGACACAACTACCCAAAAACCTTCCCCGACAACCCCCACAGTAACACATCACTATAGTGAAATGTGTGAATCTGTGGCTTGACCCCGACCTTAGAACAGAGCTGAAAATTTTCTTTACCATTCACCACGGTAATAATGACCCAGCTCCGTTGCTATAAGAGGGCCACCGCGTGACCTTGCCAAACACCTCTCGTCTTGTGCACCGCCCTCACAACCATTTCTTGCCATGCCGAGCCCCAGCATTTACCTGAGAACCCCAGATGCAACCCAGGGTAGTTTTGTCAAGATATTGTGGGATTTTACCTGCAGTACCATGGGCGCTACCCAGCCACCCCAGTACGAGCTGTTCAAAACGAGGATCACCTCTTCCACCTCAAGATATTGGGCAGCAGTGCACATTCCTCCCGTAAACTCAAACCAAGATCCAACGGAGGTCTCCTTCGTGGGGAAATCTATGCCAACCCCACAGATGGCCGTACAAGCTGCTGCATATGAAGCGCTTGCTCGCCTTCGATTCGCGGTACCCTATGCCAGCGAACGAGGGTATTATTACTTTCCGAGCCGTGCAGAACCCGGAGGAGTGACATCTTTTCCCGGTGGAAGGATTGAGAGAGACCCAGTCCTGGCCAACCTTGTCCAGTACGTCATCGCTCAAGAGCATTTAACCCAACGTGTGATGGGTTATCTCCAGAGCCTCGCAGATTTAAATCCTCAAATCGCCATCGGCGGAGCACTAAGGCCCGACCGGGAGAGACACGTGCATCGACTGGTCAATCCACTTTCCCCGATAGAAGAGGAGTGTATCCCAGTACCAGAGACGTTTTCTAGGGACCCCGTCCAGTTACCATTCCCATTTTAGACGTCGTTGCGGTGTTCATTATTGCAACATTTATTTATGTGTTTGACTTATGCATGATACCCTGAGTTTGTACGACAAGTCAATTATTTGGCTTATACTAATGTGTGTAGTTTTTGTTGTGGTTTATGCTCCTTTAAATTAACTGTTTTTTTCCTCGCAAAATCCTGGAGTGAGATTTCTTTTCCCTGAGTTGCTACATCTGCACCTTCTCACGACGTGGATTAATTAATTTCACACAGCACCACGCAGCAGACTCGCAACCACAACCATTCGAACACATACACTGTTTGCAAAACTTTGCAACAGTGTTACATCCAGCTAATCACCCCCAAACAACAGTTAGCTCTCGGCACACCCCATCTACTCCTCGTGATCACCACCACCACGGAGAGCCAACACCCGTGCAGCAGCGTCGCGACGATCATCGAGGATCATCGCGCACAGGAGCACGGAGAGCCCCAGCAGTGTCGCCAACCCTCCACATATCAGGATCGCAAACCAGTCCGGCATCGCCTCCGCCATTAGAGCCCAACCCGAGCTTCTGTAATGCAGTAATGGAGGAAGGAGGAGGAGGAGAAGTGAGGTCAGGTGTGAGGAAGAAGAGAGGGACACCTCGACCGTTTTTATAGCTCGAGCTCGGTGTACGGTGGGCAAAGTCCACCAACGCCGCTCGTCGCCCGATCGCCGGTGTTCGGAGTCGAATCCGCGAGCAGTGCCGACAGCGCGCTGGCCCGCGAGGTGAGTGCACACTGCCCCGGCAGCTAGCACGCCGCGCACTACCGCGGTACGACCTAGATGCCCTACGCGCTAGGCGTCGCCGGTAGAGAAAGCGTGGGAGAGAGGGAGAAGAGAGAGCCAGAGGAAGAAGAAGAGGCTGACTGTGGGCCCCGGGTCCACCTGTCGGCCAGAGAGAGCACTGTGCTCTCGGGTACGACCAGCGTATATTTAAATTTAGAAATTATTCTAAATTTATATCCAGCGTAGGAATCCCACGTTTTTGTCCCGAACCGTAGATTTTTCCACGCAGCACCAGTATTCACACTGTGGTTTTACACCACTTATTGCCCTCTCACTGTAGCCACATCTTTGTTGCATAAAATTTTCTTGAAACAGCTTTTGACAAATCTCGAGGACGAGATTTTTCTTAAGGGTGGTAGTGTTGTGACACCCCAAAAATTTGGCCTTGTTTTAATGAATTAAAATTTTTGCCAGGAATTAAAACTTTGGATTTCTGAGCTCCATTTTGATTTTTAAATCATTTCCTTCCCTGTTATGATGAGTTTTTCCTATAGTGAAAATCTCTCAAATATGTTATTGGAATTGTTTAATCTCTCAAGAGAAACTTTCCCTTGTTTAACATAACTAATTAAATAATTAAGTTGCTTGATCTTTACTTTCTTGAAAATGGTTTTTCAAGGTTAAAATGGCCATATTTGAACTACAACCATTTGATAAATTCACTTAAAATTCCCACAAAAATTTGGAGAAGTCATGTGATGTTATTAAATAACTTTTGTGCAAAAACATCTTTATTTAATGAAATATTTTGAGCTCTACAACAACTTTTTTTCTCTGGTCCACAATGCAATTTTGCACTACAACTCATTTAAATAATTCTTTAAAGCCTCCACCAAAATTTTGGGATGTTAGTAGTATCATATGATTCAGCTTTATGCAAAAACCCAGTGATGTTATTTGCAAATTTTGAGTGAATCAACCTCATTTTCATTCTGGTCCAACTTGAGGATTTGTACAGCAACTACATCTTAAGTTGCTCCTTTACCCATGATTCCTTCTCCTGCTTGTAGACCACCCTACCAAACCCCTAAGTCCTGGAGCATGCACCCTTTGGATCATTTTTGGTTCATGAAATGATGCCATTTATTTCCTGTCCAGAATTGAAGTTTTGTAAAACTTGCACTAACAAGTTTCTCCTTTTGCCAAACTAACCCTACCACTCTCTCTTGCATCTAAGGAGACACTGACCTGGAGTTTTTGACCACTCCAAGACTTGCCTAAGTGCCCTTGGCATTTTGTCAAACACCTTATGGGCATGATCTGTTTTGGCATGATTCTTGACATTGCACTATGATCTTGCATCTCTGATAAAACTAGCATGTCCACTAGACTCCCAGTTACTCCTAACCTCGATCTGCTGAACCCCAACCCCACCTGTGACCTGTAGCATGCCACGGCATTGTGTCGAACATCTCCTATGCATGCACTGGACGCGCCCAGAGCGCGCGTATTGCATGATGCCGCGCCTGAGCCGACACGCTGGCCCCCCTGGTTTGGGCCCGCTCTGCAGCGCCACGCCACGCGCTACCCTCCTCGCAGCAACGCGCCAAGCCGCCCTGGCAGCCAACAGCGCCGCCACCAGAGTCCCCCTTGGCGGCACGCCACAGCCGCCCGACAACCCCTGCTCATGTCGGCGCCGCCCGAGCCACCCCGGCTCGCCACCGGGCCCCTGGAGCAGTGCGAGCTCATCCGCAAGCGTGTCTGCTAGCGCTCGTCGCCGCCACGTCGCCCTAGCTACAGAGAGGCGGTTCGCCGGAGAGCTTATCCACGGCCGTCGCGGAACCGCCTTGCCTCGCCTATTTAAGGACACCCCGAGACCATTCGAGCACGCTGGCAACCTCAGTCTACCCCCATGGCACCCCCATAGCCCGCAATCGTCGAGGAAGCGCTGTCTTCCCCAACCCCGACAACCGCAGCCGCCGCCACTGCTTCGGCCATTCCGGCGCCACCAAGGCCTCCCCCTCTCCGTTCTCTTCACCAGGAACTTCCCCTTCCTTCCACGGACCCAACCCCCTGCTCGATTTTGATCAGGAGCCACCGCATCCTCAAAAGCACTTTGCCACCGAAACTTCCTCCGCCACGAAGCTCGCCGCCGGCAGCTCACTCCGTCCCCACCGACCCAACGACCACCGGGAGGACCGCCTTGGTCTCGTGGATCCATCCAGACCCTCTGGAACCCGGGGGGAGCCGCCGTTCGCCGGCAACGACCGCTGTTGCCCCACCTCCGTTCGGGCGAAGGAAGAGGAGGGAGAAATAGACCAGTCAAACCTGACCAGTGGGCCAGGCGGGCCCACTGTCAGTGAGACGCACGCCGTCCACGCTGGAGTAAGTGAAGGCGTAATCCGCCCAGTACGTTTTCGCCGCTCGGAAAGCGTATTTCCTCCTGAAATGTTTTCTTTTCTGTTATTTAAAAAAACGTACTTTGACCATAACTTTGACTGCCTATAACTTTTTAAATACAACTCCAAATGAGTTGATTCTTTTTCCTACCTTCCTCAAATTTGGTCTAGTTTATTTTAAGATTTATTTCAAAATTTTCAAAAAAACTTTTTTGTACTGTTTTTGAAATGTGTGTTAATTCAAATATATTTTTAAAATAGGATTTTGGAGAGAGAGAAGAAACTTTCAAAAGTTTTGGAGAGCACATCACCCCTCCACAACTTAAAGGCAAGCATTCTGAACCCTGGCATAATGTTTTTGGTGTGTTATTTGACACGTTTATAACACCACCTTACTTCGAAGGACTTGTTATTTCATGTGACATGATCATTTGCACGGAAGCATATTAGTGTTTTCCTTGCTGTTGGAAATGAATATTATTGTGATGGTAATCAGCCTCATGTGCCTTGCATGCATGCCGGAAAGGAATCTGGGAAAGCCTTGGCCTTGGGTAGGCGCGAGCTTGTCGCCAGTCCCCGTCGGGACGGTTATGTCCGGTATGGCATGGTAAGGTGCATTGAGTGGTGAATTTGTCGGTTGAAATATATTTGATATATACATGTCATGCAGGGAACTTATAAACCTCCTGAGTCGACCGCAGATCGAGTCTTGTTCCAGTAACCCCCATACTTGCCTCGTACTACCACTCGTCCCTGCCGCAGGTAGGGTACGGTTCAGTAAGTCGTCAACCCCTTTCCAGCACACACCGTACAGAGAGGCCATGGTGGAAGATATCGGTTGTAGCCGGTAGGCAGGCCACCTGGTCCGGGGGCATGGGTGTTTCCGGTTGGGACCGAGAGGGGAGGCCACCCCTTAGAGCGCGCGATATAAATTTTATCCCATGCTAAGCGAGGTTGTAGCCTCCCCACTTAGAGTTTTGCTTAACAAGGGTCGTGGGTGATTCCAGACACTGATGAGTTAAGCTGGTGTGTGCAAGGTTAGGCGTGTTTTCAACTAAAAGGCCATAGACGGAATTAGTCCCGATGGACTAAAGGAATCCGTTACTCGTGGGTAAAGAGTACACCCTCTGCAGAGATTAAAACCTATTCGAATAGCCGTGTCCATGGTTAAGGATTACAGTCTGGGATGGGTCAAGTGTTGGTCTTAGTGTCGGTCTTCGGAGGTGAAATTGTTAAACCAAACTTGGCTACTGATCGGTGACTTGTGAGGACCCTGATTATTATTTTGTGATGGACTAACCTGTTGCATTATTGTATTATCGAGTATCCCTGGGATGGTTCTACTTCCTGGATATTCATTGTGATTATTTATTTTTAAGCCCTTTCTGTGGTGTCTCTTAGACGCCCGACTGTGGCATTTCTTTTTAAGCCCTTTCTGTGGTGTCGCTTAGACGCCCGACTGTGGCATTTCTTTTTAAGCCCTTTCTGTGGTGTCGCTTAGACGCCCGACTGTGGCATTCCTTTTTAAGCCCTTTCTATGGTGTCGCTTAGACGCCCGACTGTGGCATTTCTTTTTAAGCCCTTTCTGTGGTGTCGCTTAGACGCCCCACTGTGGCATTTCTTTTTAAGCCCTTTCTGTGGTGTCGCTTAGACGCCCGACTGTGGCATTCCTTTTTAAGCCCTTTCTATGGTGTCGCTTAGACGCCCGACTGTGGCATTTCTTTTTAAGCCCTTTCTGTGGTGTCGCTTAGACGCCCGGCTGTGGCATTTCTTTTTAAGCCCTTTATGTGGTGTCGCTTAGATGCCCGACTGTGGCATTTCTTTTTAAGCCCTTTATGTGGTGTCGCTTAGACGCCCGACTGTGGCATTTCTTTTTAAGCCCTTTATGTGGTGTCGCTCAGACGCCCGACTGTGGCATTGCTTGTTATTTATTTACCTTATAAGCCCTTTATGTGGTGTCGCTCAGACGCCCGACTGTGGCATTGCTTGTTATTTATTTACCTTATAAGCCCTTTATGCGGTGTCGCATAGACGCCCGACTGTGGCATTTTATTTCCAGTCCATTATTGCTTGTTAATGCTGCATATAAATAACCCGCTTGCATGCATAAAAGATATTTTATTTGTGACTAACGATGTGATCATAGTATATTTAAGTGCATAATTATCAATTATATTATTCCAGTGTTCTTAATGTTTGCGAGTACATTCAAAGTACTCACTGGCTTGTCCCTGGCCATGGAAAGGAACGTTGCGGTGACAACCCCGGAAACTAAGCAACGGTGATAGCAGCCTTGCGAAGATAGGAGTTAACCTGGTCAGCTATTCCTATGGGAAATGGAGTCCCATACATTGATGTTTCACAAACCGCTTCCGCCATCGACCACTAGAAAACCATTTGATGTACTCATAGGCCACAATGGTCTTGTACTGCAGATTTTGTATTTTTGCTTGGAATTTTTGTATCAAGTTGATGCCTCATCAGCTAATAGTAATCCTGGGGCTGGTGAGCACGACGGCCATTTTTTGGGAATTTAATGCCCGGAAAACCCGGTCGCGACAGGGCGGTCCTCACGAGGCTGGTCTCTCCAGTCCCCCTCACGAGGCAGGTCCCGCCGGCGGTCCTCGCGAGGCTGGTCGCGCCACCCCTGGCGCGGGCCGCGGTCTTCCCAGCGCCCTGGGTTTCTTCCTCCTCCTCGGCCATAGCCCCGGTTAGCACGGTCAGGGCGACGGCCGATCCTTCCTTCTCGCACGACGCGGAGCTCTTGACATTCATTGGTGTTGTGGGTGTGGAGGTCATGGTACACACAGTACTAGCTGCATCTGGAGGGTTCGGGTAGATCTTTGCCCCGCTTGGTGTCTGGCTACGCCGCGAGTACGGCAGCCCCCTTGCACTTCACGTCCTTGGCCTTGGGCTTCTTCTCTTCTGGGTCCGCGGCAGGCAGCTCTAGGAGGGAGAGACGTCCCTCCTTAGCCCTGGCGCACTTGTTCGCCAAGTTGAACAGCTCCAGGGAGGTGCAGAGGTCTTCGTGCATCGCTAGTTCCTCCTTCATCTTGACGTCACGCACGCCATCAGAGAAGGCGGAGATGATGGCCTCCTCCAACACCTTGGGGATCTTGAGGCGCGCACTGTTGAAGCGTTGGATGTACTTTTGCAGGGTCTCTCCGGGTTGTTGCTTGATGCGGCACATGTCGCTCACGGCAGGCGGCCGGTCGCGAGTACCTTGGAAGTTGGCGATGAAGCGGGCGCGCATCTGGTCCCAGGAGGAGATCGTGCCTGGAGCCAGATTCAGGAGCCAGGTTCGCGCCCCTTCCTTCAACGCCATGGGGAACCAGTTCGCCATGACCTTTTCATCCCCGCCGGCAGCCTCGATGCCCAGCTCATAGAGCTGGAGGAATTCCGCGGGGTAAGTTGTGCGGTCGTAGCGAGGAGGCAGGTCGGGCTTGAACTTGCCGGGCCACGCGATGCTGCGCAGCTCAGTGGTGTAGGCGTGGCAGCCCGCGGTGGCCACGAAAGGCCTCGGTTGGTGGAGAGCTTGGTCTTGAGGGTCCCCACGCGCTGCAGCTAGGAGCAGGGCGGGGTCTTGACATGCCGGGGCTTGAGCAGGGTCGCGGCGTGCCGGAGCAGGGAGCGCCCGGGCAGCCCCCTGCGGGCATGGGATTTCTTGGCAGCTTCACTCTTGTTGCGACGGCGCCTGGCGGAGGGGGTTCCGCCCAGGGACCAGTGGCCTTGGAGCCGCGGCATCTACTTGGAGAGGAGGTGGCTGGTGCGCCTCCGGAGCTTCGTTGCCCGCGCGGGGCGGAGTGCGGCGCAGAGGGACGGACGGCGCGGAAGAGCCCCCTGCGGCGTGGACAAGCTTGGCGACGCGGTCGAGCCATTCTTCGTAGACGTCGTCGACGGGACGGTAGCGCAGGAGCTCGTTTGCCGCGAGGAGCGCAGATCGAGCCTCCAAGGGTGCGCGGAGCATGCGGGACGAAGAGCCAACTGGTGCGAGTGATGGAGTGGCGGTGCGGCCGTCTTGCCGCACGGACGGGTGCTGAGACGATGCCTGCTGCTCGCCCCCCGCCGGGCCGGTGGCGGCGTTGACAGCGGGCGACGGGGAACGACGAGGACACCCATCGACGGGGGCCGTCTGGACGACGCGAGAAGCGATGGCGGCCCGGCGCTCGGCGCGGGCTCGACGAGCGTCAGACATGGACGCGACGGTCGGAGGAGAGCGGAGCGGTGGAAGACGAATTCCGGCGCACCCTTACCTGGCGCGCCAAATGTCGGATTTCAGGTTCCGACAGACCCTTAAGGTTCAAACACTGGGGTGCGCGTGGAAATCTCGCCTTCAACCTCTCCGTCTCGATGGAATCTAAACTACTAAAAGAACTGCATGAAAGACACAAGATTTATACTGGTTCGGGCAACCGATGTGGTGTAATACCCTACTACAGTGTGTGGTGGATGGATTGCCTCATGGGGCTGGTGAGGACGAACAATACAAGGAAGAACAGCCTCGCGAGGGTCTGTTCTTGGCTGTGGTGATGAACTGTTGTGAAGAGTTCAGTCACCCTCTCTCTCTATGCTTTTTCTCACACCCGTCGTCCCCTTGTCATGTGGGTGGCTGGTCCTATTTATAGAGGCCCTGGTCCTCTCCCCAAATAATGAGCGGGAAGGGATCCAACAATGGCGGGCTAATTTGAAGGGGGACAGCGAGTACATCTGTCCTGACAAAGGCAGTGTTCGCCTTCCAAAGGCTCTGGTGATGACGCCGCGCTGGGCTCCATGGTGACCTCCGTCTCGTAGTCCTCCTGGCCTTGGTCTCATTGCACCAAAGTGGCAACCTTTGCCTGATGCCTCGGTACTCTACTGATACGCTTGCTCCCTTTGCACCAAAGAGGAAAGAGGGACGCTGCGCGCGCTGGCACCCGCCTGGTGCCCCGTGTCGACATGGCTTGCGTCATAGGTACCTCGCAAGGTACCCCGCCTTGAACTGTCCGCCTCCTCGCGAGCCAGCCTGACGAGGCCGTGCCCGAGGATGCGCCGTGTCGTCCGCCTCGCGATGCTTGGCCCCTCGCGAGGGTCTTGAGCCTCGTGTTGATGAAGATGGGCCACGCTGGGCCCCAACTTGAGCCACGCCGTAGGCAGCAGGCAGGCAAGTGTGGGGACCCCCGTTCCCAGAACGCCGACAGACTCCTCCAGCGGTGGCCGCAGTCAACCCGTGCGCCATCAAGCTTGCTTGGGAGGTGGTGGCTCGTCCGCCCGCCGTCGTACCCCGGTGAAGCGCGAGAGGGAGTCTTCCTAAGGCCCGGAGGCTGCACGGGTCGCCTCCGCGGGCTATCGGGTGGTAGGAGCGACATATGCCAACAGGTGGCTTATCATTGTGGAAGCCAATAAAACATCGCCGGTTCCTGGAAACGGGATAAGGCGTAGACATGCACGCCGGCGAATCTT
Organism: Triticum monococcum; assembly: GCA_034509565.1. Taxonomy (NCBI): domain Eukaryota; kingdom Viridiplantae; phylum Streptophyta; class Magnoliopsida; order Poales; family Poaceae; genus Triticum; species Triticum monococcum. The sequence goes on along the minus strand of CM067845.1, from coordinate 84,045,167 downwards.
ACCCAGCTTCAGGGCTCTCCGAGGAGATAACACCCCTACTGCTGCTCTGCGGGGTCTCCGCATGGTTACTAAATGAACAAGTAGCTACAATGCTCCTTGAGCTGTTTTGGGTGGAAGGAGGGAGAAGGGCTCGGCTTAGCTTGCTTCCTCTCCTTGTATGGTGTCTAGGTCTAGATTGAGAGTCCAACCCTTTGCATGGGTGCACCGGGGGGTTTATATAGGCCTACCCCCCGGGGTACAATGGTAATCCAGCTGGGCGCGGGGCCTAGCTGTCTGTGACTATGCTTGCCGGCTTCTCCTCTGGCCTCTAGGGCCCGTCGGCTGGTGGGTCCCGCCGGCTGCCGGCTCCATGGTCGACAGGCAGGCCCCACAGGCCAGGGCCTGGTCGGTGGCTGGTTACTGTTGCTCCATGCTGTTGACGCAGGCTTGGTCGGGGTAAGCGTGGCTACAGTAACGCCGCCTTGGCGGGCGATTACTGTAGCCCCGCCGTATCTTGTCTCCTTAATGGGCGTCTCCTTCGAGGAGAGTGGCAGGCCGGCTATGGGAAGCCGGCCCTCTATCTTGCCGGCTTGAGAGGTGGTGCGGCCGCCTTCGGCATCTCTCTGCCCGAAGGGGCCCACCGCCTCGAGGGCCATGCTGGCGGCCCGTCGTGGATGGCATCAGAGCCGCCGTGGCAACAGTGCCGCGCCGGACGGGTCGTGGCCACCCGTACGGCGCACTGTGCCAGGAGTGCTCCGGGTCTTGGGGGTGGCAGGCTCCACTGTAGCCACGCCCCACTTCATCATCGCAGGGTTGACGCATACATCGCGGGTACGGCTTTGACTGCTTTATGGGAGCCGGCCTTCTCGTTGCTGGCCATGCTGTAGCCGGCCTGGCTGTAGCCGGCCTTGCTGTAGCCGGCCTTGCCGTAGCCGGCCATCCACGGCTATCTTCATGAGGGTAAAGGGCGGGCCGCCCTCGAAGCCGGCCTAGGAGGTAGCCGGCTGAGGGGGGAGGCGGCCCTAGGTCTTGAATCTTCTTGAGAGTCGGCCAGGCTTGTAATTTTTTCTGATGGGCCAGGGGAAGCCGGCTAGGCTACCCATGGCTATTTACTCCGACAGTAGTCCCCGAAGCTGGGCGAGCTTCATGGCGGACAGAGGGATGAGAAGCTTGGTCAGCTTCACACCCCGAGGAGCCGGCTTCGCCGTTGTAAGCCGACTTCGGAGAGCTTCCTTGTTTATTTATGTGACTGTGGCCGACCCGCGGGATGGCCACGGGCCCCACGACGGGCCACGGGCCCCACGACGGGCCACGTGGCGGAGAAGTCCTGCCATCGCACGCGCGCGACGGGACGCCGCCGCAGGCCCGGGCCCGCCACTCCTTGGCCTCGGCCCGGGCGCAGATCTTCTGCGGCCCGAGGGGACTGCTCGCCTCCCCGCGGCCGTTTCCTCGTGTCTTCAAGGCGCGCAAGTAATGCGGGGCGTGGGGGAGAGGGGCACGATCGATCCCCACGATCCCCCACGCCGCGCCTCCTCAGCTCCGGCGCACGAGCCTACAAGTAGGAGGGGGAGGGGGAGAGACAAAGGCTCGTTCGCTCCCCTGCTCCCCGTCCCTCCTTGCTCTTCGTCTTCCCTTTCTTCTTCCTCGCGCCCGACGCAGCCTCCCGCCGCAGCCCGCCCACGCCACCATGTCCCTGGCGCTGTCAAGCTCGTGGGACGGGTCCAACGTCCATGAAGACCACATCGAATTTCTCCGCCAGACCCGGCGCCTGCCCGCCGCCAACCTCGTGCAGGCTCGCCTGGCGCCGGAGATGAAGATTTCGCCGGCGCTAGAGGAAGGCGAGCGCGTCATCTTCTGCACGCATTTCTTGCGTGGCTTCGGCTTCCCGGCGAGCGGCTTCATGCGATCCTTCCTCGACTTCTACAATCTCCAGCCGCATCACCTCGCGCCCAACGTGGTGATGCAGCTGTCGGCCTTCGTCTCTCTCTGCGAAGGCTTCTTGGGAGTGCTACCGACGGTGGAGCTCTGGGCGGAGCTCTTCCAGAACAAGCTCGGCACCGTCTCCGCCGGCGTGCCAGCTCCCTGCGGGGCCTTCATCGCGATGAAGAGGGCAAGCGCCAACAATCCCTTCCCGCACATTCCTCTAATCCAATCTGTCAAACTCTGGCAGAAATCTTACTTCTACGTCAAGAACGTCACCCCGCAAGGCGACTACGTCAATCTGCCGGCTGGGAGGCGGCCGTCTTGGGGCTTCCGGGCCAAGTCGTTGTCTCAGGCCGGGAACGCCTCCATCGCCCGGCTCCGGGTAATGATCCAGTCAGAAGGCCTGCGTGGAGCCGACTTGGTGGCCGCCTTCGTCGAGCGCCGGATCCTTCCCCTTCAGAGCCGGCCTCACATGTTATGCCAGATGAGCGGCCGCTTCGACCCTTTCCGGCTGAGCACACGGGAGATGCCCCATGCCGAGGTAGCACTTATGGTGAACTACATCGCCAACCTCAAGCTCACCGACGACTGGCAATTCGGCAAGGCGCCGTACTCCCGCGCCCATCCTCCGCCCATGGTAAGGTCTTCTTTCTATCATCAGCCGGCTTGAGTCAGCCGGCTTCTGACCAGGCGGCTCTTCTCTTGTTTCTTTTTTCTTTTATCAAAACCCTCTTCTTCCACCGCCAGCCGGGGCGGCCGGAGTCGAAGGCCAGTATGCCCCGGACCGTACGGTAGACGACATCGACGACCCGGACTTGGCCGCGGTCTCCATGGAGGACGCCGCCACGGGGGACGTCGCCGAGCCCGGAGGCACGGGTCTCTTGGCCAGCTTTGACGACTGGCTGGATGACGCCGATGTTGAAGACATCCCGCGCCACCAGCCGGTAGCCGACCGCCACGGCGCGGGCTCGTCCGCCGCGCCGACTGCCGGTGGTGGAAAGGCGAAACGCCGCGCCGCGCTTCCCCTCTTCGGCAGCCGGCCGAAAAAGACGAGGGCCTCCGCCGCGGCCACGAAGCGAGACGAAGCGGCGGCGAAGGCGGCCCGCTTCCGGAAGGCGGTGAAGAAGCCCCCAGCAGTTTCCGCGTAAGCCCTCCGGCCGCTTGCGTGCTTGTTACTTTGTTGTCTTCCTTTGTTTTAATTCTTCTCTGATTTCTGAGCAGGGCGCCGCTTTCGCTTGAAGCGAGGCCCAGGCGGCTCTGTGGTCGGGCCGGGTGCTGGATCTTCAGGGCACCGCCGAGTGGACCCCCGCGCCGATCTTGCAGAAGCCACGGAGCAGAACGCTCGCGAGGCGCGACGAGAGAGGGAGGCGGCGGAGCGGGAGGCCGCCCGGGCGGCGACGGAGCGAGCGAACGCGGTGACCGAGACTCCATCGGAGCGGGCGGCCGCGGAGGCGGAGGGCACGCATAGCCGGCCTCCACTGCTCGCCATCCCCCTCCACACTTTGGACCCGGACATCCCGCTGCCCACGGCGGAGGAGATCACCCCCGATCAGCCGCCGATGCAGAGGGATGAACTCTTCGAGGTCTTCGCGGAGAGGACGCCGCCGGCAGCGCCAGCCGGAGCAGGCGAAGGCGGACAGTCGTCGGCGGTGCCAGAGGAGCCGGCCCGGGCCGCACCGGAGGCCGGAGCCGGTCTTGAAATCGAGCTGGCGGCGACCCAGCATGCCGGAGGGAGCACGGCCCCGCCGGACACGCGCCGAGCCACGGGTGCTGACCAGACGGCAGACGCCTTGGAGGCGGCCAGCTCCGCCACGTCCGGGTGGACTCCCAGCGGAGGAAGCGGCGAGCTGAACGTGGCGGCCCAAGGGATTCAGAGCCGGCTGCAGGCATAGGCCGGCCTCCTAAGGCAATTTACTCAGGAGTTTCTGTCGACGTGGTCCGCAATCCGGGTAAGCTTTCACTTGTTGACCGCTCTGGTCCTTTGATTTTTTCCGTGGGGGCGCGCTAGCGCACCCACTGGGTGTAGTCCCCGAGATCCGGGCCGACTGCAGCACAGTCGGGTCGGATCTTACTCGACGACTATCTTAACTGTTTTCTGTATGATCTTTCGGATTATCAGAACTCTCGTGCCACCGCCTTGAACTCCCAGGCTCGGGAGCTGAGCCGGAGGACCGAAGACCTGGCCAGCAGCCGACGTAAGTGTATTGCTTTTATCTGTTTCTCGTGGGGGCGCGACAGCGCACCCACTGGGTGTAGTCCCCAAGATTCGGGCCGACTGCAGAGCAGTCGGGTCGGATCTTCCTTGACGACTTTTCCCTTGCTGATTTTTTCTCTTTGTCTTTTGCTCGTGCAGAGGCCAACGCCGACTTGCGGAGGGAACTCGGTGAAGCGCAGGCCACTCTTCGTGCCAGGGACGCCGAGTACGCCGACTTGGTTCAGGAGCGCGACCGCCTGGTCAAGAAACTGGCCGACCAGGAGGAAAGCCATAAGGCGGCCCTGCAGAAGGCGCAGGACGGCGAGGCTGCCCTAAAGGCGGTGTTCGAGGCTAGGGAGGCGAGCTGGGCCGAGATGCGCCACGCGCTGGAAGAAGGCTTCAGCCGAATCGAGGATCTGATCGATGGTAAGCCATCTTTCTTGCCCTTCCTCCAACTGCCGGCCGCCTGAGGTTTTGTTTTGACTTGTTCTTGCTTCTTTGCGCAGAATACTTTCCCGGCCACTCCGTCCTCGCCGCCCAAGCCATCGAGGCCCATCGCGAGGCGCGTCGTCAGGCCGGAGTTGTTATTCCGCCGGATGCGAATTGAATGCTGTTGGAGCAGCTCGTCGCCATCCAAGCGCAACTGCAGCCGGCCCATCGGATGCTCCGCCGGCTCCAACGTGCCGGGGCGCAGGTGCTGGCCATGCTCTGGCCCGGCCAGACGATTCCCCGCACCCCAAGCCGGACTGCCGACTGGCTAGAAGTCGCAGTCGGCCGCTTCGAGGCTTGGAAGGCGTCCGCAGCCCGTCTCGGAGCCGGGAGTGCGTTGGAGTTCGTCCGCGCATGGTACCCAGGGCTGAGCCTGGACCAGTTGCGGACTTGGCGATTGGAGGCCGACGCGGAACTGGAGGAGGTGCGGCCGGCGATCGCGCAGCGCGCCTCGACGATTGCCGAGTGCACCGACACCAGCGTCTTCGCGCCGGAGCTCAATGACGATGGCGTCGCCCAGCCAGAGGAGTGGTTCGGGCTGAACCCGGCGGAAGGCGAGGACTCGGCCAAGGAGATCGCCTCCAGCGACGAGGGCGAGGACGACGAGGAGGAAGACGGCGGAGACATCGAGCCGACTGGTGAGACGGCCGACCGCCCTCAAGCCGACCGTGCCTCCAGCAACGAGCCATGCGGGAGCGCGCCCTCTGCCGGAGGCGATGATCAGGCCGAAGTTGACCAGCCGGCCGCTCCTTCAGCCGGCACGACCGCCTCCACCGCCCAGCCCGGCGCGTCAGCGGCCCCGCCGGCTTGATCTGCCGTTCCTATTGTTCCTTCTTTTGCTTTTTCGAACAATTTTAAGTTTCTGCAATTCCACCCACTGGGGGTGTATCGAACAATGTTGGATGTTGACCTCTCTGGAGGTCCTTTGTGTAAATATTAATGTATGCATGTGTTGGCTTCCATTCAAGTGCACTTTTCTATCCTTAGGCTTTTTCCTTTGCCGCCTTCCCTCTTTGGGAAGGCAAGTACTCGAGCTTTCTTGGATTTGAAGCAGACTGAATGTAAGCCGGCCGGCCGGCTACTCTGGTAGTCGGTCGGCGGGAGGCGGCAAGCCGGCTTTTGTTATATATAAGCCCGTTAGTCCCTAGCCGTTTTTCGTGTGTGCACCCTTTCCGCCTTATGACTCTTGCCAGCCGGGCAGTCGGTTCTTCGAGCTGCGATTTTGGCAAGAGCCAAGCCTGGGTGTCGGCACATTACTTGTCTGACTGCGGGTAGGGCTCCTAATATAACTCCAGTCGGCTAGTCCCTGGGCCGACTCGTCGAACCCGGTGACGGACAAAATAAATGAACAGGTGATATCATACGCATGATAACTTTCATTCATAAAATAAAGGATGGCAGTCCCCGAGTCCTCCTCGGGGAGCCTATTGTTTCGTACTTAATACAAAAGTGGACATAATACATACTGCATTTTAACTGTAAAACTTCCGAAGAAGATTTTCATTCCATGGTCGCTCCGACTCCTTGCCGGAGTTGTCTCTCTTGCGTTCCTTCGTCTTCTGCGCATCGATGAGGTAGTAGGCATCGTTGCCTAGAGCTCTGCTGACGACGAAGGGGCCCTCCCAGGGGGCTGCGAGCTTGTGCTGGCCGGCTGTTCGCTGGATCAGCCGGAGCACAAGGTCACCCTCCTGGAAGGATCTTGGTCGGACCCTCCGGCTGTGGTAGCAGCGCAAACCCTGCTGGTATATGGCAGACCGGCTGAGGGCTAACAGCCGGCCTTCTTCCAGCAGGTCGACGCCGTCTTCTCTTGCTTCTTTGGCTTCCGCTTCCGTGTACATGGTTACCCGAGGCGAGTCGAACTCGATATCTGTTGGGATGACCGCCTCGGCACCATATACAAGGAAGAAAGGGGTGAAGCCGGTTGATCTGTTGGCGGTAGTACGCAGACTCCATAGGACAGCCGGCAGCTCATCGAGCCAACAGCTGGCTGAACGCTCCAGAGGTACGACCAGTCGGGGCTTGATGCCGGATAGGATGAGGCCATTTGCTCGCTCCACTTGGTTGTTTGACTGCGGGTGGGCGACTGACGCAAGGTCCAGCCGGATACCTTGTGCAGCGCAGAACCTAGCCAAGGCACCTTTGGCAAAATTCGTGCCGTTGTCGGTGATGATGCTGTGCGGTACGCCGTACCGGGTTGTTATATCTGCGATGAAAGTCACCGCAGTCGGCCCATTCAGCTTCTTGATCGGCTTCGCCTCAATCCACTTGGTGAATTTGTCGACGGCGACGAGCAAATGTGTCATGCCGCTGCGCGCCTTCTTGAATGAGCCCACCATATCAGATCCCCAGACGGCAAAGGGCCAGGTGATGGGAATGGTCTTGAGTGCCGAAGCCGGCATGTGTTGCTGGGAGCTGAAAAGCTGGCAGCCTTTGCAGTGTTTGACTAGCTCTTTGGCGTGGTCCAAAGCAGTTGGCCAGAAGAAGCCGTGGCGGAAGGCTTTGGCGACAAGTGATCTTGATGCGGCGTGGTGGCCGCACTCTCCTTGGTGTATATCCCTAAGGATTGCAATGCCTTTCTCCTGCTCGACGCATCGTTGTAAGACTCTGGTGGCGCTGCACTTGACAAGCTGTCTGTTGACGATTGTGTATGCTCCAGCTCAGCGCTGGACTTGTCTCGCTTCGGTTTCGTCAGCCGGCAGATCCTGGTTCACCAGAAAGTTGCGGATGGTTTGGGCCCATGATGGAGCGGCGACTTCCTCTGTCACCAATGTGGCTACAGCCACCAGGGTGGGCGGGCTGGGTAATGAAGTGCTGGAATCGGCCGCCGCTTGCTGTGCTGAAGAAGTCCCCGGGCTGGCTACCGCAGTCCCCGGGCCGGCTACCGCAGTCCCTGAGCTGGGTGCGGCAGTCCCCGAGTTGGCTACTGCAGTCCCCGAGCCGAGTATTGAAGTCCCCGGGCCGACTGCTTGATTCTTCGAGCCGGACCCGGCACCATCGGGGTTAGGCGGCACGAAGATAGAGTCGGATTCCGGAGACGGCTTGATGGATGGCTTGAGGAGGCGCTGTAGGGCGACGCCGGTTGGTATTGCTTGCCGCGTGGAGCCTATTCGGGCCAGGGCATTTGCTGGCTCGTTGTCGGCTCGCGGCACATGGAGGAATTCGCATCCGTCGAAGTATCCGCTGATTTGCTGCACTAGGAAGCGGTAGCTCACCATGTTTGCGTCCTTGGCGTCCCAGTCGCCAGAAGATTGCTGAACCACCAAATCCGAGTTGCCATAGCACAGGATCTGGCGGATGCCGAGTTCCTTGGCAAGCCGGAGCCCGTGTATGAGCGCTTCGTACTCGGCTACGTTGTTGGAGGCGGCGAAGTGGATCTGCAGCGTGTATCTGAGCTTGTCGCCCTTAGGAGAGGTAAGGACAATGCCGGCTCCCAAGCCGGTGCGCATCTTTGATCCGTCAAAGTGCATGCGCCAATGGGTGGAGTCGGGAGCTGGCGGTAAGTACTGGGTCTCGGCCCAGTCGACGAGGACGTCGGCCAGTGCTTGCGACTTGATGGCGGTGCGGTGCTGGTAGAAGATCGTGTAGGGGGCCAGCTCGATGGCCCATTTAGCCACCCGGCCGGATGCATCCCGGCTGCCTATGATCTCGGCCAGCGGGGCAGTACATACGACTGTGATGGGATGTTCTTGAAAGTACGGCTTCAGCTTCTTGGCGGCGAAGTATACGCCGTAGCACATCTTCTGGTAGTGCGGGTAATTCTGTTTCGAGGTGGACAGCACCTCGCTCAGGTAATAAACCGGCCTCTAGACCGGCTGGGCTCGGTCTTCTTCGAGGCGTTCGACCACAATGACGGTGCTGACCACCCGGCTAGTGGCGGCAATATAGAGGAGCATGGGCTCTTTCTCAGTCGGTGCCGCCAAGACAGGCGGCGGGGACAGCATTTTCTTCAGCTCATGGAAAGCTTGGTCGGCCAGGTCATTCCACTCGAAGTGAGTGCTCTTCTTCATGAGGCGGTAGAGAGGGAGAGCTTTCACTCCAAGCCGGCTGATGAAGCGGTTCAAAGAGGCCAGGCACCCGGTGAACTTCTGAATCTCTCTAATCTTGGTTGGGACCGCGATCCTCTCGATGGCCTTGATCTTCACAGGGTTGCTCTCTATGCCGCGTTCGGAGACCAGGAAGCCTAGGAGCTGGCCGGCTGGCACTCCGAACACGCATTTCTCAGGGTTGAGCATGATTCGGAACCGGCGCAGGTTCTCGAATGTCTCCTTCAAGTCTTCCAGCAGAGTGCCATGCTTCTCCGTCTTCACCACAATATCGTCCACGTAGACGTGGGCGTTCTTGCCGAGTTGCGTGAGGAGGCACTTCTGCATGCAACGCTGAAAACTGGCGCCGGCATTCCTCAAGCCGAATGTCATAGTCAGGTAGCAGAAGGCTCCAAACAGCATGATGAAGGCGGTCTTCAGTCGGTCGTCCGGGTTCAGCTTTATCTGGTGGTATCCCGAATAGGCATCCAAAAAGCTCAACAGCTCGCATCCGGTTGTGGAGTCTATCACTTGATCAATCCTGGGCAGAGCGAAGGGATCTTTTGGGCAGGCTTTGTTGAGGCTTGTGTAATCTATACACATGCGCCACTTGTTATTCTTTTTCAGCACGAGAACAGGGTTCGCGAGCCACTCGGGTAAGAAAACTTCCATGATGAAGCCGGCTGCGAGAAGCCAGGCTATCTCCTCCCCTACGATCCTTCTCTTCTCCTCTGACAGTCGGCGGAGAGGCTTCTTGACTGGTTTGGCATCCTCCCGCACATGTAATTTGTGCTCGGCGAAATCCTTCGGAACACCCGACATGTCCTTGGGGGACCATGCAAAGATATCCCGATTCTCACGGAGGAAATCGACGAGCTCACCTTCCTTTTTGCTATCCAGGCTCGCCCCAATGACGGCAAACCTCTCGGGGTGCTCGGGGTCGAGCTGTATCTTCTTGGTCTCCTTGGCCGGCTGGAAAGATCCTTGGGCATCATACTCCTTGGAGTCGGCGGGTTGGTTCAGCTGCTTGCTGGCCAGGGCCACAACCCTGTTCAGCGTCTTCTTCTCCTCGGCAATCATGAGGGATTCGGCCAGCCGGCTGCTGGCCGTGGCGCAGTCGGCGGACTTCTTGTAGTCGCCGGCGATGGTGATGACACCCTTAGAGCTTGGTATCTTCATCTTGAGGTACGCGTAGTGGGGGACCGCCATGAACCTGGCCAAGGCGGGTCGGCCAAGAAAGGCGTGGTAAGGGCTCTCCAGGTCCACCACCTCGAACCAGATTGCTTCCCGGCGGAAATGATCCTTGCCCCCAAAGAGTACATCGATCTTGATCTTGCCGATGGGGGCACAGGACAAACCGGGTACGATGCCGTGGAACACCGTTCGAGTCGGCGCAAGCTGCTTTGCCTTGACACCCAACTTCTCCATGGTGTCGCGGTACATGATGTTGATGCTGCTTCCACCGTCGATCAGCACACGGGAGAAGCGTGGAGCGTGCGTATCCGTTGCAAGGGTGGCCTCCAGGACCAAAGCGTAGGAGCCGGGGGACGGCATCACCTCTGGGTGGTCGGCCCGGCTCCAGCTGATGGATTTCTCTGACCAGTGCATGTGGCCGGCTGGGCTGGCGGCGGCCACATTGACTTCTTGTTGCTCTCGGCGCTTGCTGCGCCGGTCTTCGGGTTGGCTCGTGAAGACAACGTAAGATGCTTGCTCGTCGGGGAACTCGTCCTGCACGGCATCGACCGCGGGCCGAGCAGCCTTGGGCGGCGGAGCCGGCGACGGTGGGCCGGCAGGCGGAGTCGGCGTGAGCCCTTCGCCCTTGGAGATTCGGGCGAGCCAGTTACATTTGCGGGTCGTGTGGTTGGACGGCTTCGCGCCGCTGTGGAACTTGCATGGGGCATCAAGGGTTTGCTCGTAGGAGAAGGCCGGCTGCCAAGCCGGCCGGCCGCCCTTGGGCTTCTTGGCCGCGGGCCGCCCCTCAGGCGGCGTATCTTCGACCGTGGCCACCTGCCGGTTAGCGGGAGGCGGCGCAGGGCCTTTGCGCTTCTGATCATTCTGGTGTTGGCGGCGGCCGGAATCGCCAGCCGGTGCTTGGGGCGCCGGATTGAGCACTTTTCCGGACGCGTCCACCCGGAGCTCGGTCTTCATCGAGGAGTCGGCGGTGGCGTACTTGTCGGCGATGTTCAGGAGCTCGTCGAGGGTATTCGGCTCATCACAGAGAAGCTTGTGCTTGAGGAGGGTGCCCTCTCGGCACCCGGCAGTGAAGTATTCGATGGCTTGCACCTCGTGCACCCCTTCGCAGGAATTGCGGAGCTCAGCCCAACGCGTGAGGTAGTCACGAGTGGACTCGGCTGGGCCCTGTACGCACAGGGAGAGCTGTCTGGGCTTGGGAGCCCGCTTGTAGGTGCTGGTGAAGTTGCGAACGAAGGCTTCAGTGAAATCCACCCAGCTGTTGATGCTGAGAGGCTTGAGGCTGTTAAGCCAAGTCCATGCCGTGCCTTGCAGCATGAGGGGCACGTACTTCAAGGCAATGCGCCGGTTGCCATTGGCGATGCTGACGGCTGTGGAGTAGTCGGTCAGCCAGTCTTCCGGCTTCACCGAGCCGTTGTACTTGGGCGTGTCTCTTGGGAGCAAGAACCCTTTGGGGAAGGGCTCGTCGCGGATGCGGGGGCCAAAGCAAGGCGGGCCGACATCGTCTTCTTCTTCTAGCGCCAGGGATCTGGCCAGGCGGTCGATCCGGTGGCGGGCATTGTTTTCGCCGACTCCCTCGCGGCGACCAAGCCGGCCGCTGAGAGTCGGGTGCGCCACTGGAGGCGGGGTAGGGTATCTCTCTCCGCGAGCTCGAGGCGGAGGCGGGGTGCCCCGCCATTCCATGGCTCGGGGGCGGCCGTCCGCATCTCGCTCGATGGGGATTTGGGTCCGACTTTGGCTGGAAGCCGGCTCTTTCTCGCGCCGCGCACGGGTGTTGCTTGTAGTCGGCGATCGGGAAGTCGCGCCGTGGTCGCGCCGTGGGGGAGGGCTCCCTACACACGCGTCGGCTTCGTGCCGCCGAGCGGCCGCGTCGATTAGTTGCTGGATGCACCACGTCATGTGGGGGAGGTCTTCGGCTTCCAAGCCGTCCAGCTCGTCTACGGCCGCCTGGGCGGCGCGCAGGTTCTCGAGCGGGGTGGCGTAGACCGGGCGATCCACTCCGAGCGTGTCGGCGATGACGGCGCCGCGTTGCCTGACAGCACCGGCCCGGCTTGGGCCTGCCGGAGCCGGCGTGCCGAAGGCGGCGCGGTCAGCTTCGCGCTGGTAGGCCTCGGTGAGGCGTCTTACGGAGGCCAGCCGCCGGCCCTCCGCGAGGAGGGCGAGGCGGCGTGCCTCTAGTACTTCGTCGTTGGCGTCAGCCGGAAGGAAGGCGGACAAGTCGTGGGCCGCCGCGCGTGGGGCGTCGTGGGCGCCCTCATCAGTCGGGCCGTCGAGGCCAATAACCATCACCTCGGTAGTGTCAGAATCGTGATCACCAGCCGGAGGGAGCGGGTCGTTGTAGATCGTGACGTTCGTGGGGAAGGTATCGTAGGATGCCGTGCCGGAGTCGACAGGCATCGGGTCGGTGGAGCCAACCGACTCGAAATCTGCAGCGGGCTCGCTGGAGACATGGAGCTGGCCGAGGAGGTTGGCGAGGTGATCGGTGCCCGCATCGGAGGCAAGCTCATCGGAGATGCGGGCCTTGTCCAAGAGGTCGGCGAGGCCGCTCGCCGCGCAGATGTTGGTGAAGCCATGCAGCGCGTCACGGCAAGCGCCATCGGGCGAGCCGGGCTGGCTACGCTCGCGGGGAAGGAAAAGGGTTCCCGTCCAGAATAGGTCTCCGGACGACGGTGCACCTGGCCCCATGGTGGGCGCCAAATGTCGGGTGGTAGGAGCGACATATGCCAACGGGTGGCTTATCATTGTGGGAGCCAATAAAACATCGCCGGTGCCTGGAAACGGGATAAGGCGTAGACATGCACGCCGGCGAATCTTACCCAGCTTTAGGGCTCTCCGAGGAGATAACACCCCTACTGCTGCTCTGCTGGGTCTCTGCATGGTTACTAAATGAACAAGTAGCTACAATGCTCCTTGAGCTGTTTTGGGTGGAAGGAGGGAGAAGGGCTCGGCTTAGCTTGCTTCCTCTCCTTGTATGGTGTCTAGGTCTAGATTGAGAGTCCAACCCTTCGCATGGGTGCACCGGGGGGTTTATATAGGCCTACCCACCGGGGGTACAATGGTAATCCAGCTGGGCGCGGGGCCCAGCTGTCTATGACTATGCTTGCCGGCTTCTGCTCTGGCCTCTAGGGCCCGCCGGCTGGTGGGTCCCGCGGGCTGCCGGCTCCTTGGTCGACAAGCAGGCCCCACAGGCCAGGGCCTGGTCGGTGGCTGGTTACTGTTGCTCCGTGCTGTTGACGCAGGCTTGGTCGGGGTAAGCGTGGCTACAGTAACGCCGCCTTGGCGGGCGATTACTGTAGCCCCGCCGTATCTTGTCTCCTTAATGGGCGTCTCCTTCGAGGAGAGTGGCAGGCCGGCTATGGGAAGCCGGCCCTCTATCTTGCCGGCTTGAGAGGTGGTGCGGCCGCCTTCGGCATCTCTCTGCCCGAAGGGGCCCACCGCCTCGAGGGCCACACTGGCGGCCCGTCGTGGACGGCGTCAGAGCCGCCGTGGCAACAGTGCCGCGCTGGACGGGTCGTGGCCACCCGTACGGCGCACTGTGCCAGGCGTGCTCCGGGTCTTGGGGGTGGCAGGCTCCACTGTAGCCACGCCCCACTTCATCATCGCAGGGTGGACGCGTACATTGCGGGTACGGCTTTGACTGCTTTATGGGAGCCAGCCTTCTCGTTGCCGGCCATGCTGTAGCCGGCCTTGCTGTAGCCGGCCTTGCCGTAGCCGGCCATCCACAGCTATCTTCATGAGGGTAAAGGGCGGGCCGCCCCCGAAGCCGGCCTAGGAGGTAGCCGGTTGAGGGGGGAGGCGGCCCTAGGTCTTGAATCTTCTTGAGAGTCGGCCAGGCTTGTAATTTTTTCTGATGGGCCAGGGGAAGCCGGCTAGGCTACCCATGGCTATTTACTCCGACACGGGCCGATGTGAGGAGGGCTGCGCCGGGCTCGTCCTTTCCTTTTCCTTTTGTTTCTTGTGTAAGACAAAACAGCTGCATGGAGCCCCGCTGGGGCGTGTTGGGAATTATTGCCATTTTAGCCATTACCTTGATCTTATTTTTGTGCCTCTTAACTACGCGCCTGTGCGTAGATAGTTTTTGACCCCTGCCGGGGGGCGACCGACCCAGGCCCTGTGTGCGCGTCGCGGTGCCCGAGGGGCACGGACTAGAGGGGTGCTCCTGTAACGTGCCCGGGCCATGAAACCTTCCAGTGGCTAGAGCAGAAACGCTCGCGAGGACGTTTGAGTACCATCCCTCGTGAGGTCGTTTATGAGAGAAACCAAAGCGACGAGCGAAAATCGATGAACCACAAATCAGCAACAGCGATAACTTCGATAAGACTTCAAATGCAAGTAAACACGTCAACTGCGGAAAGCAAATGAAAAAGCCGCGTCCGGCACCTAATCTAGTCTTCGACGTCTTCTCACCAGCGCGGAGCTAAGTGCTGCCACTGGGCGTGGGAGGGCGCCCCAGGGCCTGAGGCAGGCGCTCCTAAGACTCCGGGGCGTGTACATCCCCACTCATTATTACATGAGAGTGTCACGGGGCAGCGAGCTTCACAGGCATTGTCCTTGCTTCACAGGCTCCGGGCCTTTTCCAAAACGCAATAGCTTCACAGGCACTCGCCTTGCTTCACAGGCTCCGGGCCTTTCTCAGAACGCGATAGCTTCACAGGCTCCGGGCCTTTCTTCTTAGAGGAGATCAACTTCACAGGCACTTGCCTTCTTCACAGGCTCTGGGCCTTTTCCAAAAAGGGAAGGTCTTCACAGGCATTCGCCTTCTTCACAAGCTCTGGGCCTTTTCAAAAAAGGGAAATTCTTCACAGGCGTTCGCCTTCTTCATAGGCTCTGTGCCTTTTCCAAAAAGGGAAGGTCTTCACAGGCGTTCACCTTCTTCACAGGCTCTGGGCCTTTTCCAATAAGGGAAGGTCTTCACAGGCTCTGGGGCTTTTAGGGGTAGAACCTCCGGAGGAGCTGCATGTTCCACGCGTTCTGGACCGGCTCCCCCTCTTGAGTCTCCAAGCGCACGGAGCCTGGCCTGGAAACATGAACAACCTTGAACGGGCCCTCCCACATGGGAGAGAGCTTGTGCAGCCCCTCCCTGGAGAGAACCCGCCTAAGTACGAGGTCTCCTACCTCGAGGGTCCTGGGGCGGATGTTGCGGCAGTGATATCGTCGTAGCGCCTGTTGGTACCTTGCCGCTCGCAGCGCGGCTTCTCGGCGGCGTTCCTCCCCCAGCACGAGGTCCATCCCCCGCATGGTGTCCTGCTGCGCCTCGTCGAACGCCAGGACCCGTGTGGAGCGACACCTGACCTCGTGAGGAAGGACTGCCTCTGCTCCATAGACCAGGAAGAATGGGGTCTCCCCAGTCGGTTTGGTCGCGGTTGTGCGGATGGACCACAACACGGACTGAAGCTCGTCGTACCAACCTCTGCCGCAGGCCTCCAGCTTCTTCTTGAATGTCCCAGTCTTGAGGCCTCTCAGGACCTCCGCGTTGGCTCATTCGGCCTGCCCATTGCTTCGCGGGTGTGCCACCGAAGCGTAACATATCTGCGTCCCAAGGTTAGCACAGTATGTTTTGAAGAGATTACTAGTGAACTGTGAACCGTTGTCCGTGATGATGCGATTCGGTACCCCGAACCGGCTCAGGATACCCCTGATGAACTTGACCGCGGAGCCAGCGGGGATGGTACGGACAGCCTCCACTTCTGCCCACTTGGTGAACTTGTCAATGGCGACGTAGAGGTAACGGTAGCCCCCTGGCGCCCGAGGGAACGGGCCCAGAATATCCAACCCCCAAACTGCGAAGGGCCACGAGATGGGTATAGTCTGCAGGCCCCCCGCCAGTTGATGGATCTGCTTGGAATGAAACTGGCAGGCCTCACAAGCCTTTACCAATTCGATTGCGTCGTTGAGCGCGGTGGGCCAGTAGAATCCACTACGGAATGCCTTGCCGACGAGGGTCCGTGATGACGAGTGGTGTCCACAGTCTCCGCCGTGTATGTCCTTCAGTAGTTCCTTTCCTTGCTCCCTGGAGATGCAGCGCAGAGATACATTGTTTGGTTGCTTCCGGTAAAGTTTTCCATCTCTGATGCAGTATGCCGTGGCCTGCCGCGCCACACGCTCCTCTTCCTCTTCCTTTTCTGGTAGGGCCCCTTGCGTTAAATAACTCCGGAGTTCTGCGATCCAGCACTCCTCCTGAGGTTCCATCGTCAGGAGCAGGCGTGCTCCTGAGGTCGGTCCGCAGACCAGGGCTCCCGAGGCTGGCGGCTGGGGGAGCTCCTCCCGAGACTGAGCGGTGTTTGATAACGTCGGCTGTGCTGAAGGTTAGAAGAGCCGCTCTTCGAAGACGCCGGGTTCCTGTGGCAACCGCCTGGATGCCCGCCCGGCTATGTCGTCAGCTTCCTGATTGGTGCCACGGGGCACGTGCTTTAGCTCCAGCCCCCAGAATTGCTTTTCCATCCTGCGGACCTCCGCTAGGTAGGCCTCCATATGCTCGTCCTTCGGCTCGTACACCTTGTTGGAGAAGTTGACTAGGAGCTGCGAGTCGCCCTTGACGGTGAGGCGTTTCACTCCCAGGGCTACTGCGGCCTTCAACCCGGCTATCAGTCCCTCATATTCTGCTATGTTGTTGGAGACCTTTTCACCTTGCTGGAAACAGAGCTATATGGCATAGTAGAGCTTATCCTGAGTGGGTGATATCAGCACCGCACCAGCCCCCGCGCCGTGTCTGGAGAACGCCCCATCGAAGTACATGACCTAGCCTTCCGGCGCCTCACTCCCCGGAGAGAGGGACCGATCCTCATTGTCCCTGAGGCCTGGTGCCTCCGCCCATTCCGCTATGAAATCCGCCAACACTGCTCCTTTGATGACCCTGGTTGTGCTGAACTCGAGCTGAAACGCCTGCAGCTCCATGTTCCACTCGGCGACCCTTCCGGCTGAGTTAGGGCTCCTGAGCACCGTCTCCAGGGGCTACGATGAGACGACTTTGATGGGATGAGCCTGGAAGTAGTGACACAGCTTGCGCGAGGCTACCAGTAGCACGAGGAGGAGCTTCTGAGGCATTGGGTAGCGTGCCCTCGCATCCCGTAACACCGTGCTAACAAAGTAGACAGGATGCTCAACAAGGCTGAAAGCATCTGGGGTCGAGGCGCCCTCGGGAGGTAAGGGCGCCTCAGGAGATGACGTGGCCTCGGGAGGTGGACCATCCGGGCGTGCGGCCTCTCCTGCCTCCGGTGCATTCTTCGGCAGCTGACCCTCCTCAACTGCGGTTGTGGCTTCTGCAGGCTTTCCTTGTTCCCGTTTTGTCTTGACTCGGGCTGCCGCTGCGGTCTTGACTTGGCGCTCGTCCCTAACCGCCACCAGGGCTGCGCTGGCGGAGTAGGGAGTGGCGGCAAGGTAAAGCAGCAGGGGCTCTTGAGGGCGCGGAGCCACCATGACTGGGGGACTGGTCAGGTACCTCTTGAGATCTTGAAACACCTTATCTGCCTCTTCAGTCCATTCAAAGGGCCCCTTTTTCTTCATCAGTTGAAAGAAAGGCAGCGCTCGCTCCCCTAATTTGGAGATGAAGCGCCCTAGCGCGGTCACGCGCCTAGTGAGCTTCTGCATTTCTCTGAGGGTCTTTGGTGGACTCATGTCCTCGACCGCCTTGACCTTCTCGGGGTTGGCCTCGACGCCACGATGGGACACGAGGAATCCCAAAAGCTTGCCCGAGGGGACGCCAAACACACATTTCTCCGGGTTGAGCCGCAGGTTTACTGCGTCGAGGCTCGCGAAGGTCTCCTCCAGGTCTTGTATCAGGGTCTTGGCCTCCCGAGATTTTACTACAATGTCATCAACATAGGCTTCGACATTCTTTCCGAGTTGCGGGCCCAAGGTGATGTGCATCAGCCGCTGAAAGGTTGCCCCAGCGTTCCGCAGGCCGAACAGCATGCATGTATAGCAGTATACCCCGCACGGGGTTAAGAAGGCGGTCTTCTCAACGTCTTCTACTGCCATCTTGATCTGGTGATACCCGGAGAAGGCGTCCAGGAAGCATAGCAGGTCACACTCTGCAGTGGAATCGATGATCTGGTTGATGTGGGGGAGCGGAAACGGATCTTGCGGGCATGCCTTGTTGAGGTTGGTGAAGTCGACACACATGTGTTCCTTCCCCCCTTTCTTGGGCACAACGACAGGGTTGGCCAACCAGTCCGGGTATCGGACCTCGTGAATGACCCTAGCGGCTTCTAGCTTGCGGGTCTCTTGGACAATGAAGGCCTGCTTCTCCACGGACTGCAGCCTGGCCTTCTGCTTCACGGGGCGCACATTTGGGCACACGTTGAGGTGATGCTCGATGACACTCCTGGGGATCCCCGCCAGCTGATCGGGCTCCCAAGCAAACACCTTCTTATTTGCGTGCAGGAACTTGACCAAGGCCTCCTCCTATGGTGAAGGTTGCCGCCTATGGTGAAAGTGGCACTGGAGGACCTGTCCTCGTCGATGGGTATCTGCTTGGTTTCTGCCTTGTCCTAGGTGAACAACTGCTTCTTCTTGGCGGGTGCAGCCCCCTTGGGCTCAGGGGTCTCTGCGTTGACGGGCCGTGCCGATGCCGCCATCTTGAAGGTGAGCTTGAGTACTCGCAGGGCGTCCCCGGTGTCCCCGTGCACGGCGAGGGTACCGCTGCTCCCGGGCATCTTCATGAGGTTGTACGCCTGGTGCGTGGCAGCCATGAACTGAGCCAATGCCGGGTAGCCGAGGATGGCGTTGTAAGGGAGGCCGCTGAGGGCGATGTCGAAGTCGACCATCTCCGTGCGGAAGTTGTCGTAGGTGCCGAAGGTTACCGGGAGCCGGATCTGTCCCAGGGAGTCGGATGATCCGCCCCCGACGCCCGAGAAAGATCGGCTGGGTCGCAGCCACTCCCGGGCTATGCAGAGGAGGTTGAAAGTCTCGACCGAAAGCACGCTGAGGCCCACTCCGCCATCAACGAGGTTTCTGGTGACAACCACCTGGCAGATGGTGGGGGTGCACAATAGGGGGAGCGCGCCCGAGCCGACCAGGTTGGTGGGGTGGTCCTTTGAGCTGAAGGTCAGACCGACCTCGCGCGCCACCCGGTCCGGGGGAGCCCCCTGCCGTGCGGAAACGGCGCTAACCCGGCGGGCAAAAGGCTTGATGTGGTGACTCGTGGGCGGCGCCGGCGAGCCGCCCAGGAGGGCCGCAACAACCGGAGGCGTCGATGTTGCGGTGCAGCTACTCTGCTGCGTAGGCAGATGCTGGGGGGGGGTGCTTGCCGCTCGTTCCCCGCCGGGCCGGTGGCGGTGTTGATGGCGGGCGACGGGGGACAACGAGAACGCCCACCGGCGAGGGCCGCCGGGGCGACACGAGCTTGACTGGCGCCGTACAAGGATGCGACGGTCGGAGGAGGACGGGGCGGTGGAAGACAGATTCCGGCGCACCCCTACCTGGCGCGCCAAATGTCGGATCACGGGTTCCGGTAGACCCTTAAGGTTCGAACACTGGGGTGCATGCGGAGATCACGCCTTCTACCTCCCCGTCTTGCAAAGATCTAAACTATTAAAAGAACTGCACAAGAGACACAAGGTTTATACTGGTTCGGGCCACCGTTGTGGTGTAATACCCTACTCCAGTGTGTGGTTGGTGGATTGCCTTCTGGGGCTGGTGATGATGAACAATACAAGGAAGAACAGCCTCGCGAGGGTCTGTTCTTGGCTGGGGTGATGAACTGCTAGGAGGAGTTCCGTCACCTCTCTCTCTCTCTCACTCACTCTCTCTGCTTTGCTCTCACTTGTCGATCAAACGAACCAACCCCCCCTTGCTATGCGGGTGGCTGGTCCTATTTATAGGCAAAGGCCCTGGGCCTCTTCCCAAATATTGAGCGGGAAGGGCACCAACAATTGGCCAATTCGAAGGGGAACATCTAGTACACTTATCCTGACTAAAGTTGGTCTTCGCCTGCCAAAGGCTCTATGGTGACGCCGTGCTGGGCTCCATGGTGACCTCTGTCTCGTAGTCCGCCTGGTCTTGGTCTCGTTGCACCGAAATGGCAACCTTTGCCTGATGCCTCGGTACTCCGCGGCTGCGCTTGCCCCCTTTGCACCAAAGAGGAAAGAAGGACGCTGCGCGCGCTGGCGCCCGCCTGGCACCCTCGATCGTCATGGCTTGCGTCATGGGCACCTCGCGAGGTACCCTGCCATGATCTCTCCGCCTCCTCGCGAGCCGGCCTGAGGAGGCTGCGCCTGAGGATGCGCCGTGTCGTCCGCCCCGCGAGGCTTGGCCCCTCGCGAGGGTCTTGAGTCTTGTGTTGATCAAGATGGGCCGCACTGGGCCTCCTTTGAGCCACGCAGCAGGCCGTAGGCAGGCAAGTCTGGGGACCCCCGTTCCCAGAACACCGACAAAATTGACCACGTTCCTTGTGGGTCCCACCTGTCAACTCACATAGGCAAAAGGTCAGATAAACACAAATTTACGCAGGCGCGACAAGGCTCCAACTCATGCGCGGGAATCACCTGGTTGTGTATGTGTCTGTCAGGGCCTGATGTGTGTGCATGCACGTGTAGGTTGAGCACTTGAGCGTCAGAGTGTGTGTTGGTCGTGTGGTGTACTGGTGTGTGCATGCATGCATGCGTGTGTGCGTGTGAGTGTTGCGTGCGTGCATGTGAGTGTTGCGTGCGTGCGTGCCTGCGTGTGTATGTTTGAGTGTTGCGTCCGTGCGTGGGTGCATGTGTTTGTGTGAGTGTTGCGTGGATGCAGTTCGTGTGCATGCGTGCGTGTGTGTATAATCACCACACCAGCTCCCATGTGTTAAAACAGACGGCTCAGCATACCAATACAAGGCCACCTTGTCCGCTGTGCCCGCGGTCGTGACTTCGAACCACCGTCCAAATATTTTTTTGTCATTCGTTTTCATTCTTACTAGCAAGATGCCCGTGCGTTGCATGTAACATAAAGATGCATTTGTATGACTTGTTTATCTTGTGAGAGAAAATGATGAACGAGGGAAGGCCTTATTTGCAAATGTGGAGAGGTGTGTGGGTACCTTTTTTGCAAAATTGCCATAGTTTCTTTCATATCCGTCAGATATAAATCGAACGACCTATATTGCAGGATGGAAGGCACACCATCATCACCGACTCTGTTTTTTATAAGAGTGTATTCTATGTATTTTATAAGAGTGTAGTTGTAGAGTAGATACAAGTCGAAAGGTGGGCACGATGGTAGTGAGATAATGTGATGGAACACTAGAGGTGCCACATGGAGCGTTTAACTGGTCAACTAGTCATGTCATGAGCAAATACAGAGTTGTACGGTGAGCCCATGACTGTATAATAACCACTAAATGTAAATGGTGACCGTAATGAGTGGATTCTGAAGTCCAATGTATGTATCGTGCTTTCGCTTCAAATACAATGATCATCATTACATATATCGCGAGAGAAAGATGAAACATGCGTGAATTTTCTGGGGCTTACTTTTAGAGGACCTGGAGATAGTTTTGTGTGCATACGTGAAAGGGGCGTACAGGGGGGTATGCGATGGAGAGAGAGATGCTCTTCGTTTCTCTTTATTATGACTAACTTTGTATATAGTATAAGAATATACAAATTCACAGTGCGGAATAAATATCATTGTGGGCACCACGCAATGCAAATTAGCGTTCATACTCCTCCATATAACTTTGTAATGTTGTATATATGTAGAAACTCTAAAATAATTTGTTGGCCACACTTTATTCAAAAGGAATGTTGTATGCGAAATAAACGTGAAGAGAGGGCTTTTTGGATCAATGGGGTACGTGATGTAACATGTGTGAATGTGTAGTTGATGCATTTGGCGGGGCCTAGAGAGGTATGTGTGTGTATTACGTATTCGAGAGAGGCATGGATAGAGGGGCCGACGGGGGGGCGTGGGAGAGATAGCACGAGAAATGAGAGTGGTCTAGAGAGAGAGAGAGGAATATGATGTCACGACAAGAGATTCCATTCCCTTAAGTGTGTATATGCAAGGGGGGAGGGAATAGAGGCACCGGGAGAAATTTTCTCTCTGTGTGGTGTTTGTGTTGGTATGTGTGGGTGTGAGAAGATAATGAGACGTGGGGGCAGAGGCTGTGTCACCGCGTGAGGTCCGGTGGGTCGAGGTGAGGCCCTTCGTTCGGTTCCGTCCTGCGCCACATTGGTCGGCCCGTGACGTATTTAGGAAGACCCATGGATGACTAGTCGTACAAGAGAAAGATAGCAGAATCGTGAAGGACTCTGTGTCCACTGACGAAGCCGGCTAGGATTTGTAACCCTAGGTTCTCGGACTAAGGTAACCCCTTTATCTCTGATATTACTATTCATCCAACCTTACTTTAAGGGGCATCCTACAGAATGCTCTGCTAGAATCATACTCGTCGATTAGGACGAGAGGTGTGAGACAATGTGTGACAGACATGCGTAAAGATAATGTGCGTACATGAGACAAGTAGGCGGGTCCATGTATATAGAAAGGGTCGATGAGGATTGTGCGTGTGTATGTTTGCGAGAGGAAGAGTGCTTGTGATAAAGGTTAGTGGAAACAGTTGTAAATGGTTACGAGAGGGAGGGAGGGTTATATCTAGAGCATGTTTGCGAGAAAGACACCTCGGGAGAGAGTGTGTGAGCATGAGTGAGAGACCACCGATGGAGAGTGAAACTACACGTAAAAGACTGCTATACACATTGATTAAAGATATAAATTGTATCCAAATATTAGGATGGGATCATGATATTTGCAATTCGCGTAAGGAGCGGTCATTGATCCATCAGACATCTAGATTCTACCAAATTTGAGCATGTCTATGTTATTATTCGACACAATTGATCATCATAGTTAGTATTTTGAACTCCAGACAATGCATCGCTTTAGCAATCGAATATAAACGTGAGTATAGTTCATGTTGTGTGTGTAAAGCACATTATACATACGAAAGTTACACAATGGACATTATAAATAGCTACCTATGAACTAGCATACATTTGAATTCAACTTAAGGTGGTTTAAAAAATCGAATTCAACATGAAGTCCATTCAATTATTTGAATTTGATATCATGGCATTTGTAAACCATACCTAAATTATGGGGGCACCAATCTTTGCTCTAATTTTGTACATAATAGCATATGTAGTCGTGTACAAAATAGATTCAAATTTAGCTCCTCCATTCCAAAATAATCATAGTTAGGATTTTCAAGTGTCAAAATTTCAAAAAGAAGCGGATAATTTAATGAGGTTTTCAAACATACAAGGTTAAATATAACATTGTCTATTTAGGTCAATCCTCATAGTCCAAGAGTACTCTAAACGTGAATGCTTGTGTTTCAAAATTTCGAACGAAGCGCCAAAAGAGCCTCTACTCACCCGAAACTGCGTGAGACTAATGTTTGGTAGTACAAGGGAATTACTTTTCTAATAACTCCGACCCGTGAAACCTACCGGCCCAACGTCCAAAGGTCTAAACCGGGGTAGGTTTGTAGCTTCATCTAGACGCCACGCAACC
Source organism: Triticum monococcum (assembly GCA_034509565.1). Classification (NCBI taxonomy): domain Eukaryota; kingdom Viridiplantae; phylum Streptophyta; class Magnoliopsida; order Poales; family Poaceae; genus Triticum; species Triticum monococcum. Next base: position 84,021,878 of record CM067845.1, on the reverse strand, counting down.
GCATCCGAAAAATATTCATACACAATGGCTGCCTAAGCACACATGCGCGCGGCCGAAATCGCTCCCACCCACTATTTGGGACACCTGGGATTACCATCCTACCCCCGACCCGCAGTAGGTCCGTAATTTAAGAGAGGGGAAAAGTTTGTACTTTCCCCAAATTTCAAACAAGTGCATCCCATCTTCTGTTCAAAAAAGCCAAAAACAAGCGCGTCCCAGACCGAAATATGGTTCCCCCCACCCGTCCGATTCCCCACTCGTACTCCATGGGCACCAAAACTACCTCTCAACTAGCCGCGAAAACCTGGCGTCCTCCGTCTGCCACCCCATCGCACCCATCAATCGCCGCCCACCTCCATCACGCTGGAGCCGATACCCCGACGTCGTCGTCCACCGCAACCTCAACCCCAACGCCCTCCACGGCTAGTAGTTGAAGCCGAGGCTGAGTCGTCCATACCCGAGCCAGTTCAACCACGCCATCCTATGCCTCACCGCTGCCGCTCCAACTTCGCCACCCTCCACCTCACCGGAGCTGTTCCTGCTACGCCATCCTTCGCCGCCTCGGATCTGCTTCGCCTCCGCCGACATACGGCCATGGCAACACAGTCAACAATTTGGCCATGGGTTCGTCCAAGCTTGCACCCTCTAGAACATCGGTTTCCCTGGTAAAAAGAAGAAGATCAGTGCGACATGTGGAGGTGACCACACCGGCAACCGAAAAAGGTACTCCTCTTTCCTTATTCGTGCAAATCTTACGTCTCTGCTTGCATGGTATTCATCCCACAGAAGACACTAGTTGACTGCTTCTTCTTGATACTAGATGTTCCTAGTAACTCGCGATGCACAAGGTTTCTCCTCATATACTATTTCACCTTAGCTAGAGGTCCGTCGCCCCCCTGAATTTCAATTTTTGGCCAGTTGACTCCCAATTAACAGAAGCATTCCCCGGCATAACAGGCGCTAGTACGCCTATTAAGCCGGGGAAGCAGCGCCTTGGTGTTTATCTTAGGGGCGTGTGTAGCCTAGAGATACTGGCGCCAATCTGGAGGTCGGCCGGGATTAAAGGGATGGCCTGGGGGTGCTGCCAAGCACGGCGGTGGTGTGAGGTCTATGGGAGGGCGGGGCGGCGGAGGCAGGGGTCTGGGCCGCAGGTCGCTAGCGGTTTGAGAAAGATCGTCAACAGTGACTGGCGGGAGGTAGACGAAGGACATCTGCCCGTTCCTTATAGATCGGACGGTTCATTAAAAAAATCAACTGACCTATTTATTTTCAGTCGACTGTTATCTTAGATATGAAAACATGTGGTGGTGCGCTGGAGGAGTACCTGCATTTCCTGTGCTCATTGATGACCCACAAGTATAGGGGATCTATCATAGTCCTTTCGATAAGTAAGAGTGTCGAACCCAACAAGGAGCAGAAGGAAATGATAAGCGGTTTTCAGCAAGGTATTCTCTGCAAGTACTGAAATAAGTGGTAACAGATAGTTTTGTGATAACATAAATAATAACGAGCAACAAGTAACGAAAGTAAATAAAGTGCAGCAAGGTGGCCCAATCCTTTTTGTAGCAAAGGACAAGCCGGAACAAACTCTTATAATAGGAAAAGCGCTCCCGAGGACACATGGGAATATTGTCAAGCTAGTTTTCATCACATTCATACGATTCGCATTCGATACTTTGATAATTTGATATGTGGGTGGACCGGTGCTTGGGTGCTGTTCTTACTTGGACAAGCATCCCACTTATGATTAACCTCTATTGCAAGCATCCGCAACTACAACAAAAGAATTAAGGTAAACCTAACCATAGCATGAAACATGTGGATCCAAATCAGCCCCTTACGAAGCAACGCATAAACTAGGGTTTAAGCTTCTGTCACTCTAGCAACCCATCATCTACTTATTACTTCCCAATGCCTTCCTCTAGGCCCAAATAATGGTGAAGTGTTATGTAGTCGACGTTCACATAATACTACTAGAGGCTAGACAACATACATCTTATCAAAATATCAAACGAATAGCAAATTCACATGACTAGTAATAGCAAGACTTCTCCCTTGTCCTCAGGAACAAACGTAATTACTCACAAAGCATATTCATGTGCATAATCAGAGGGGTAATAATATGCATATAGGATCTGAACATATGATCTTCCACCAAATAAACCAACTATCATCAACTACAAGGAGTAATCAATACTACTAGCAACCTACTAGCACCAATCCCGGACTTTGAGACAAGAATTGGATACAAGAGATGAACTAGGGTTTGGAGATGAGATGGTGCTGGTGAAGATGTTGATGGAGATTGCCCTCTCCCGATGAGAGGAGCGTTGGTGATGACGATGGTGATGATTTCCCCCTCCCGGAGGGAAGTATCCCCTACAGAACAGCTCTGCCGGAGCTCTAGATTGGTTCCGCCAAGGTTTCGCCTTGTGGCGGCGGAGTCTCATCCCGAAAAGTTCCCTCTGATTTTTTTCTCATCGAAAGACTTCATATAGGATAAGATGGACGTCGGAGAGCCACCAGGGGGCCCACGAGGTAGGGGGCGCGCCCTAGGGGGGGGGGCGCCCCCCACCCTCGTGAGCAGGGTGTGGGCCCCCTGGCCTTCATCTTTGGCGAGGAGTTTTATTTATTTATTTTAAGATGTTCCGTGGAGTTTCAGGACTTTTGGAGTTGCGCAGAATAGGTCTCTAATATTTGCTCCTTTTCCAGCCCAGAATTCCAGCTGCCGGCATTCTCCCTCCTTATGTAAACCTTGTAAAATAAGAGAGAATAGCCATAAGTATTGTGACATAAAGTGAAATAGCAGTCCATATGCAATAAATATCGATATAAAAGCATGATGCAAAGTGGACGTATCAACTCCCCCAAGCTTAGACCTCGCTTGTCCTCAAGCAAAAAGCCGATAACAATAAATATGTCCTCGTGTTTAGAGGTAGAGGCATCGATAAAAATAAAATACGGACATGAAGGCATCATGATTATTCTCATAACAGCAACATATATAGATTTTGTCATATGATTACTTATGTTCAAGTGATGATCTATTCACAATGAAAAAGTACAAATCATAAGCCTTATTGGGCTCTGACAAACAATAATCTCGGTCATTGAAGCAATTGCAATTTATCATAACATCGGAAAGACTCTATGTCAGAGCTAAAAAGCAAGTCCACATACTCAACTATCATCTAGTCCTTCATAATTGCTAACACTCACGCAATACTTGTGGTTACGGAGTTTTAATTGGACACAGAGAAAGACAGGGGCTTATAGTTTTGCCCCACAACCTTTTACCTCAAGGGTAATGTCAACAATAATGGTTCATGCTCCCCTACATCCAATTATCTATATATATATATCATGTTCTTTCCAACATGCTGAGCTTGCCAAAGGATATAATGAAAAAGAAAAGGTGAAGATCACCATGACTCTTGCATAAGGTAGAAGATAATAATAAAGGATAGGCCCTTCGCAGAGGGAAGGAGAGGTTGCCATGCGCTTTTATGGTTGGATGCATAAAATCTCAATGCAAAAGAACGTCACTTTATATTGCCCCTTGTGATATGAACCTTTATTATGCAGTCCGTCGCTTTTATTCCTTCCACATCACAAGATCGTATAAAGCTTATTTCTCCCACACCAATCAATCATACATATTTAGAGCAATTTTTATTTCTTTGCACCAATGACAACTCCTTGAAGGATTTTACTCAATCCATAGGTAGATATGGTGGACTCTCATGGCAAAACTAGTTTAAGGGTATTTGGAAGCACAAGTAGTATTTCTACTTGGTGCTGAGAATTTGCCTAGCATGAGGGGGAAAGGCAAGCTCAACAAGTTAGAGGATCCATGACAACATACTTTATTTCAAATATAAGAAAGACATAACTCATTACGTTGTCTTCCTTGTCCAACATCAACCCTTTAGCATGTCATATTTTAATAAGTGCTCCCAATCATAAAAGATGTCAATGATAATATATCTATATGTGAAAGCCTCTCTTTCCTTATTACTTCCTATTAATTGCAACAATGACCAAAGCTATGTCTGCCAACTCCCAACAACTTTTAATCATCATACTCTTTCTATGTGAAGTCATTACTCTCAATAAGATCAATATGAACTTTTTGTTTCTTTTTATTATTTTTCTCTTTTCTTTTATTCACCCAAGATCATGGGAAAATAATCAAGCCCTTGACTCAACACTAATCTTCATTATATATAGCTCACGGAGTCAATTACAAAGAAAGATCATAAAGCAAAACTCAAAACTAGATCATGCCATAAACTTTATTCTACTAGATCAAGATACTACTAATAGGATCGAACTAAGAGAAAAAACGGTAAAGATAGGAGTTGTGATTGTGACACGATACCGGGGCACCTCCCCCAAGCTTGGCAGTTGCCAAGGGGAGTGCCCATACCCATGTGATTATATCTCCTTTGTCAGTGAAGAAGGTGGAGGTGACGGATAATCGCACATCGAGCGTAAGAGGTCCTCAAGCTTGCGAATAATGCCCTTGAGTGCAACAATATGCTCCTTCAACAAAATATTTTCTTGTGTGAGATACTTGTTTTGTATACGAGCTAACTCAATCATCTTGAAAGCTTCGATCTCAGTTGGGGTAAGAATGTTATGATCAAGTTGGAGGGTGTCTTTTGCTGCTGGAGCTTGATCCTCTGTGGCCTTCTTGATCCTTTCATCCTTGTTGACCCTCGTGGGTTCTTCCCTCTTCAGATCTATCTTCATTAGCTAGGCATCGTTGTCACCATTGTTGGAGGAGGGAGACGACATGATGCCTAGCCTGGGAAAACCCTAACAGAAAACAGCTCGAAACAAGAACAAAGGAGGTTTGCGTGATACGGGAGTCAAAACCTTCGGGAGGTTATATAATGAATTTTTACCGACCAAAATACGTATCGTGCAAGAAAACGGAGTCTGGAAGGCACACGAGGTGCTCACGAGGTAGGGGGCGCGCCCACCACCCGCGTGGGGCCATCGTGTCCTTCCCGGACTGCTACTTATTTATCTATTTTTCTAAATATTCCAAAATGGAGAAATATTGCCTTAAAAATTGTTTTGGAGTCGGTTTAAATAACGTACCACATACCTATTCCTTTTCGGAGTCTGAAACGTTCCGGAAAGTGTCCCTTATGTATTCCTCCGGGGTTACGGTTTCAATAATATTGGTTTCAACATTTATGGGATTACCTGAGATATAATGTTTAATTCTTTGACCATTTACCACCTTCGGATTTGTGCCCTCGAAGTTGTTGATTTTTATGGCACCGGAATGACAGACCTCTTCGATAACGTAGGGGCCTTCCCATTTAGAGAGAAGTTTTCCTGCAAAAAATCTTAAACGAGAGTTTTATAGCAATACATAATCACCTACATTAAACTCACGCTTTTGTATCCTTTTGTCATGCCATCTTTTAACTTTTTCTTTAAACAACTTGGCATTTTCATAAGCTTGGGTTCTCCATTCATCAAGTGAGCTAATATCAAATAACCTCTTTTCACCGGCAAGTTTGAAATCATAGTTGAGCTCTTTAATAGCCCAATATGCCTTATGTTCTAGTTCGAGAGGTAAGTGACATGCTTTTCCATAAACTATTTTATACGGAGACATACCCATAGGATTTTTATATGCAGCTCTATAAGCCCATAATGCATCATCAAGTTTCTTGGACCAATTCTTTCTAGACCTACTAACAGTCTTTTGCAAAATTAATTTGAGCTCTCTATTGCTCAATTCTACTTGACCACTAGACTGTGGGTGATAAGGAGATGCAATTCTACGATTAACATCATACTTAGCAAGCATTTTACGGAAAGCACCATGAATAAAGTGTGAACCACCATCATTCATTAAATATCTAGGGACTCCAAACCTCGGAAAAATAACTTCTTTAAGCATTTTAATACAAGTGTTATGATCAGCACTACTAGTTGGAATAGCTTCTACCCACTTAGTAACGTAATCAACAGCAACTAAAATATGTGTGTATCCATTAGAGGCAGGAAAAGGTCCCATATAATCAAAGCCCCAAACATCAAATGGTTCAATAACAAGAGAATAATTCACAGGCATTTCTTGACGTCTACTAATATTACCAATTCTTTGACATTCATCACAAGACAAGACAAACTTACGGGCATCCTTGAAGAGAGTAGGCCAATAAAAACCAGATTGCAATACCTTATGTGCAGTTCTATCTCCAGCGTGGTGTCCTCCATAAGCCTCGGAATGACACTTGCGTAGGATCTGTTCCTGTTCATGCTCAGGTACACAACGTCTAATAACACCATCTCCTCTTTCTTTATAAAGATGTGGGTCATCCCAAAAGTAATGTCTTAAATCATAGAAAAACCTTTTCTTTTGCTGGTATGTGAAGCTAGGTGGTATAAACTTAGCAACAATATAATTAGCATAATCAGCATACCATGGAGTACTACAAGAAGTACTTATAATATTTAATTGTTCATCAGGAAAGCTGTCATTAATAGGTAGTGGGCCATCAAGAACATTCTCTAACCTAGACAAGTTGTCTGCAACGGGGTTCTCAGCTCCCTTTCTATCAACAATATGCAAATCAAATTCTTGTAGCAAGAGAACCCATCTAATAAGTCTAGGTTTAGCATCTTTCTTTTCCATAAGGTATTTAATAGTAGCATGATCAGTGTGAATAGTTACTTTAGAATCAACAATATAAGATCTGAACTTATCACAAGCAAATACAACTGCTAAAAGCTCTTTTTTAGTAGTAGCATAATTTCTTTGAGCATTGTCTAGAGTCTTACTAGCATAATGAATAACATTTAATTTCTTATCAACTCTTTGCCCTAGAACAACACCTACAGCTTAATCACTAGCATCACACATAATTTCAAAGGGTAAATTCCAATCAGGTGGCTGAACAACAGGTGCAGAGACTAATACTTTCTTAAGTATTTCAAATGCTTCTACACAATCATCATCAAAGGCAAATGGTATATCTTTTTGCAATAAACTAGTCAGAGGCCGAGAAATTTTTGAGAAGTCCTTAATGAACCTCCTGTAAAATCCGGCGTGACCAAGGAAACTTCTTATACCTTTGATGTCCTTGGGACATGGCATATTTTCAATAGCATCAACCTTGGCTTTATCAACTTCAATACCTCTTTCAGAAACTTTGTGCCCCAAGACAATACCTTCATTAACCATAAAGTGGCACTTTTCCCAATTCAAGACAAGATTAGTTTCTTCACATCTCTGCAAAACTCGATCAAGATTGCTCAAGCAATCATCAAAAGAGGAACCATAGACGGAAAAGTCGTCCATGAAAACCTCACAAATCTTTTCACAAAAGTCATATAATATAGCCATCATGCATCTTTGAAAGGTAGCAGGTGCATTACATAAACCAAAAGGCATACGTCTATAAGCAAAAGTACCAAAAGGGCATGTAAAAGTAGTCTTTGATTGATCTCTAGCCGACACAGGTATTTGAGAGAAACCAGAATAACCATCTAGAAAGCAATAGTGTGTATGTTTGCATAATCTTTCTAGAATTTGATCAATAAAAGGTAAGGGGTAATGATCTTTCTTAGTAGCTTTATTTAATTTGCGGAAATCAATTACCATCCTATAACCTGTGATAATTCTTTGTGGAATCAATTCATCTTTATCATTGGGAACAACAATAATACCTCCCTTCTTAGGGACACAATGGACATGACTTACCCACTCACTATCAGCAACGGGATAGATTATACCTTCCTCCAGAAGCTTTAGTATATCTTTTCTTACCACTTCTTTCATTTTAGGATTCACACGTCGTTGAGGATCACGAACTGGTTTGGCATCTGCTTCCAAATTTATTTTATGTTGACATAGAGTGAGACTAATGCCCTTAAGATCATCAAGAGTATATCCAATAGCAGCACGATGCTTCTTCAGAGTTTTCAATAATCTTTCTTCTTCATGCTCTGAAAGGTTAGCACTAATAATAACAGGATATATCTTCTTTTCATCAAGATAAGCATATTTAAGATTATGAGGCAAAGGTTTAAGCTCAAACAGGGGACCACCCTTGGGTGGAGGAGGATCCCCTAAAATTTGAACAGGCAAATTGTGTTGCAGAATAGGTTCCTGTTTAAAGAATACTTCATCTATTTCCCTTCTTCCATTCATGATCATATCATTTTCATGGTCTAGCAAATAGTGTTCTAAAGGATCACTAGGAGGTATGGCAATAGAAGCAAGACCAATAATTTCATCCTTACTAGGTAATTCTTTCGCACGATGTTGTTTACTAAATTTAGAGAAACTAAACTCATGAACCATATCATCCAAGCCAATAGTAACAACATTCTTTTTGCAATCTATCCTAGCATTAACAGTGTTCAAGAACGGTCTACCAAATATAATGGGACAAAATCTATCTTGTGGAGAAGTAAGAACAAGAAAATCAGCAGGATATTTAGTTTTCCCACACAAGACTTCAACATCTCTAACAATTCCCATCGCTGAAATAGTATCTCTATTGGCAAGTTTAATCATGACATCAATATCTTCTAATTCAGCAGGTGCAATTTCATGCTTGATTTCTTTATACAAGTCATAAGGTATAACACTAGCACTAGCATCCATATCACATAAGCCATGATAACAATTATCTCTTATTTTAACAGAAATAACAGGCACGCCTACCACATGTCTATGTTTATCTTTAGCACAAGGTTTAGCAATTCTAATAGTTTCACCTTCGAACTGAATAACATGCCCATCAATATTATCAGACAAGAGATCTTTAAAAATAGCAATATTAGGTTCTACTTTAACTTGCTCAGGAGGTCTATAGGTTCTAATATTGCTTTTACGAACAACAGTTGAAGCTTTAGCATGATCCTTTATTCTAACAGGGAAAGGTGGTTTCTCAACATAAGAAGTAGGAACAATAGGATCATTATAAGTGTCAGTATTTTCTTCAACTTTAATAGGTGCAGCTACTTTTACTTGTATGGGAGGATGATATTTAAACCACTTCTCCTTAGGGAGATCAACATAAGTAGGAAAAGATTCACAAAAAGAAGCTACTACCTCATAGTCAAGTCCATATTTAGTGCTAAACTTACGGAAAATATCGGTATCCATAAAAGATTTAACACAATCAAACTTAGGTGTCATACCTGACTCCTTACCTTCGTCGAGGTCCCAATCTTCAGAGTTGCATTTAATTCTATCAAATAAATTCCATCTGAATTCAATAGTCTTCATCATAAAAGAGCCAGCACAAGAAGTATCGAGCATGGTGCGATTGTTATCAGAAAGCCGAGCATATAAATTTTGAATAATCATTTCTCTTGAGAGCTCATGATTGGGGCATGAATATAACATTGATTTAAGCCTCCCCCAAGCTTGAGCGATGCTTTCTCCTTTGCGAGGCCAGAAATTATATATATAATTGCGATCACGATGAACTAGATGCATAGGGTAATACTTTTGATGAAATTCCAATTTCAATCTTTTATAGTTCCATGATTTCATATCATCACATAGCCTACACCAAATCAATGCGTCTCCCTTCAAAGATAAAGGGAAGACCTTCTTCTTAGCAACATCATTGGGTATACCTGCAAGCTTAAATAATCCACAAACTTCATCCACATATATTAAGTGCTCATCAGGATGCTTTGTTCCATCTCCTGTAAAAGGGTTAGCTAACAGTTTTTCCATCATACCCGAACGAAATTCAAAAGGAGTTTCATTTTCAATAGGTTCAGTAGGTTGAGGAGCAACTCTTTGCTCTACTGGACAGGGTGAAGATACCCCGAACAAGCCCCTCAGAGAATTACTTTCCATAGTAACAAGTGACAATAAATTTGAGCACACTATATAAATTTTTCCTTACCAAATTCCACCTACCAAAGGCGCTACACTCCCTAGCAACGACGCCAGAAAAGATTCTTGATGACCCACAACTATAGGGGATATATGGTAGTCCTTTCAATAAGTAAGAGTGTCGAACCCAATGAGGAGCAGAAGGAAATGATAAGCGGTTTTCAACAAGGTATTTTCTCAAGTACTGAAATAAGTGGTAACAGATAGTTTTGTGATAAGATAAATTGTAATGAGAAACAAGTAACAAAAGTAAATAAAATGCAGCAAGGTGGCCCAATCCTTTTTGTAGCAAAGGACAAGCCGGAACAAACTCTTATAATAGGAAAAGCGCTCCCGATGACACATGGGAGTATCGTCAAGCTAGTTTTCATCACATTCATATGATTCGCGTTCGATACTTTGATAATTTGATATGTGGGTGGACCGGTGCTTGGGTGCTCTTCTTACTTGAACAAGCATCCCACTTATGATTAACCTCTATTGCAAGCATCCACAACTACAACAAAAGTATTAAGGTAAACCTAAACATAGCATGAAACATGTGGATCCAAATCAGCCCCTTACGAAGCAATGCATAAACTAGGGTTTAAGCTTGTGTCACTCTAGCAACCCATCACCTACTTATTACTTCCCAATGCCTCCCTCTAGGCCCAAATAATGGTGAAGTGTTATGTGACGCCCGGATAATTAAGCTACAGTGAATCTCCGCTAATGATGCCACGTCACCTCGGTTACTGTTGATAAACCCGCGTAGTTCGAAACCCAGTTCAAAATTCAATTTTAAAAATCAAGTCAAATAGTTAAAGTTTTCAAAAGTCAAAACTAAAATGTTCTAGATGTGACAAATAATTCATAAGTAATGTTGGTGGAGAAACCACATTTTTATAAAAGTTCTAAATGCATTTAAATAATTAAAACTGTAGGTAAAACAAATAAATAAATGCGTTGGTATTTTATAAAATACTAAACTATATTATTTGGGTGTTAAACCTTTTTGTGGCAGAGGTATAATTAGTGTTACTATTTAAGATACAACTTTTATGTTTTATAAAACTAGAATAAAATAAAACAGTAAAAGAAAAAGAACAAAAAAAAGAAAGACAAGAAATTACAGCCCCCCCCCTCGCTGGGCCTCGGCCCAGATGGCCTTGGGCCAATCAGGCCGGCCCGGCCGGCCCCTCCTCTCTTTCCTTATCCCCACCCCGTAACCCTAACCCCCACTCGCCCCACTCCCTCCCCCGATCCCCCTGGATCGGGATCGATCCCCTCTCTCCCCTCGTCTCCCCCCAGCGCGCACCCGCCCCGCCGCTCGACGCCATCGCCGGAGACCACTACGCCGGAGCCGCCCCGCCACCTCACCGTCGTCGGTGCCGCCACGCCGTCTCCATCGCCTGCACCTCGACGTCGCCCCGGACCGCCCCGACGTCATTGGTGCCGCCTTGCTGGACGACCTCGACCTCGTCGCCGCCGTCTGTCTACCTCAGGCCCTCCCCGAGCACGCACTTACACAACTACAGGCTCGATGTGAGCCTCTTCCCCTACCCTCTCCCTCGCGCGACCCCTCCTGCCCGCGCTGCGCGCGCTCGCGCACGTCGCCGCGGCCCTCGCCCCGCGCGCTCCTGGCCACCGTGCTGCCCGCGCCCACCGGCGTCGTTCGGCTTCCGCACCCGCTGTCCCCCTGACGCTGCAGGCCTGTTCGCTGTCCATCGCGCGCGCCCGTAGTCACGCGGCTCTGCCGCAACCACCTCATGCCATCCCCTCACGCGTGCGCCATACCGCGGCCTTGTCCCCGCACCGCGCCTGGGCCGCGTGCCCTGCTCACGCCCTGGTTGTGCTCCGGCACCACCGCGCGTTGCTCGTCTCCGCCTCTGGCTCCCGCCGCTCCGGCCACTCGCCGTGGCCTCGCCACTTCCGGCGGAGGCGGACATCCCCCGTCTCTGCGAGCGGGCGTCCTGGTGCCCCGCACCTGATCCACCGCCCGTGCCCGTTTGGCCCTATGGGCCACTGCCCAGTGGGGCCCCCACACACGCCCCTGTTAAAAAAAAGAAGAATAAAAAAACATAATAAAAATAATAGTTAATTAATTAATTAATTAACTTAATTAGATCTGTTAAATTAACCTAATCATTTATTAAACTAACTAATCATGTTTAGTTAACCTAAGTTAATGACAACCGAGACCCACCCGTCAGTTTGACCAAATCAACTGACTGTTGACTGCTGACATCACCCTGATGTCATGCTGACATCATAATGGCATTTCCAAATTAATTTTATTCTATTAATTTCAAAAATGATTTAAAAACTTTGAAAATTAATATAAATTAAACCGTAGCTCGAATGAAAAAACTTTGTACATGGAAGTTGCTCAGAACGACGAGACGAACCCGGATACGCAGCCCGTTCGTCCTCTACACATTCCTAACATATCAAACTCGCAAACTTTCCCCTCTGGCTCATCTGGCCGAAAACGCGAAACACCGGGGATACTTTCCCGGATGTTTCCCCCCTTCACCTGTATCACCTCATACCGCGTTAGGGCACGCCTAGCATCACACTTTGCTTTGTCATGCATCGTTATGCATCTGTTTGCATTGTATTCACCGTTTCTTCCCCCTCTTCTTCCGCTAGACACCGAGACCGACGCCGCTGCTACCCAGTACGACTACGGTGTTGATGACCCCTCTCTCTTGCCAGAGCAACCAGGCAAGCCCCCCCCCCTTGATCACCAGATATCGCCTACTCTCTTCTATACTGCTTGCGTTAGAGTAGTGTAGCATGATACTGCTTTCCGTTATTCCTATCTTGATGCATAGCCTGTCCTTGTTATTACTGTTGTTACCTTTACCTGCAATCCTACATGCCTAGTATAGGATGCTAGTGTTCCATCAGTGGCCCTACACTCTTGTCTGTCTGCCATGCTATACTACTGGGCCGTGATCACTCCGGGAGGTGATCACGGGCATATACTATATACTTTACATGGTTACATTACCTGTGGTCCTGTTCGGAGATGGGGGCTAAAGGGGCAGGTGGTTCCACCCAGGTAGTGGTGGGCCTGGGTTCCCGACGGCCCCCGACTGTTACTTTGTGGTGGAGCGACAAGGCAGGTTCAGACCACCTAGGAGAGAGGTGGGCCTGGCCCTAGTCGGCATTCGCGGATACTTAACACGCCAAACGAGATCTGGGATTTGATTTGAGTCTGGCCATTTGGTCTATACGCACTAACCATCTACGCGGGAGTAGTTATGGGTACCCCGGCGTCGTGGTATCAGCCGAAGCCTTCGTGACGTCAGCGACTGAGTGGCGCGCGCCGGATTGGACTGGAAAGCCACTCGGCTGGGTCTGCTTCCGGCCGCGTATGCAACGTGCAGGTGTGCAAATGGCGATGGGCCCAGACCCCTGCGCCATAGGATTTAGACCGGCGTGCTGACCTCTCTGTTGTGCCTAGGTAGGGCTGCGACGTGTTGATCTTCCGCGGCCGGGCATGACCCAGAAAAGTGTGTCCGGCCAAATGGGATCGAGCGTGTTGGGGAATGTGGTGCACCCCTGCAGGGAAGTTTATCTATTCGAATAGCCGTGTCCCTCGGTAAAAGGACGACCCGGAGTTGTACCTTGACCTTATGACAACTAGAACCGGATACTTAATAAAACACACCCTTCCAAGTGCCAGATACAACCGGTTATCGCTCTCTAACAGGGCGGCGAGGGGAGGATCATCGGTTAGGATTATGCTATGCGATGATACTGGGAGGACTTCAGTCTACTCTCTTCTACATGCTGCAAGACGGAGGCTTCCAGAAGCGTAGTCTTCGACAGGATTAGTTATCCCCCCTCTTATTCTGGCATTCTGCAGTTCAGTCCACATATGATACCCTTATTCCATTTGATACCAATGCAAGCATATGTAGTGTAGCTCCTTGCTTGCGAGTAATTTGGATGAGTACTCACGGTTGCTTTCTCCCTCTTTTCCCCTATCCCTTCTACCTGGTTGTCGCAACCAGATGTTGGAGCCCAGGATCCAGACGCCACCGTCGATGACGACACCTACTACACCGGAGGTGCCTACTACTACGTGCTGCCCGCTGACGACGACCAGGAGTAGCTTAGGAGGGTCCCAGGCAGGAGGCCTGCGCCTCTTTCGATCTGTATCCCAGTTTGTGCTAGCCTTCTTAAGGCAGGCTTGTTTAACTTATGTCTATACTCAAATATTGTTGCTTCCGCTGACTCATCTATGATCGAGCTCTTGTATTCGAGCCCTCGAGGCCCCTGGCTTGTAATATGATGCTTGTATGACTTATTTTATTTGTACAGTTGTGTTGTAATATCTTCCCGTGAGTCCCTGATCTTGATCGTACACATTTGCGTGTATGATTAGTGTACGATTGAATCGGGGGCGTCACAAGTTGGTATCAGAGCCGACTGCCTATAGGAAACCCCCTTCCACACTCTTTGGCCGAAGTCGAGTCTAGACATTACAAAAACTTTTACTAACATGGTTGTGCGGCTTACGGGCCCACGTCGCCATCTGGGTGGTATTAGGATCTTTTATTCCTCGACCTATACTCTGGGACTCTAACCTCTCTTCTATTCGGGTTAAATGATTTTGCTAAAAACAAAACTAACTTTAGGTTCTCGAAAGTACTTTCTCCCGGAGAGCCCCTCACTTCAGATGATCGCCTGCTGCACTAGAAGAATCCGAAGATACTCTCTAATGTTCTCTAGAGACTTTATGGCGTCGCTTTTGCAATTCCCCTCCATCGATAAACCCCTATGGATAACCACGTATACTCGCCATTCATACAATGCTTCCCAGTTGGTCTTGTTATTACAAGATACCCCGAAATACTCGTCGTTGTTTCGATAATCCTTTGGGCTTACTGCCTTGCTGTTCTTTGTCACCTGAATACCCCTATGGATAATTCTCGCACTTATCGAGTATCCGCTCATCCCCCAGTTGTTCATGTGTTTCACAATGGTCATCGAAATACTATTCGATCCTCCAAAAATCCTTAGTAGCTTATTGCTCTGCAATTCTTGTCTGCTTGCATGATGGATGCTTTCCATATGTCTGGCAATATTCGTTAGTATCCTTAGGCACCGTCATTTTGATCCCTTTGATTCAACATGAGTGCAAATGCACGCAATCATCAGTTGATCCTTTTAAATTAATTTTCCGGCTCAGACGTCATTTTAAACATGAGCTGGTTCTCAACAAATCCAATTGCCGTCGAGTGTACCCCTAAGGCTATTCAACTTATCCATCCCTAATCAGAACATTGCTTCTGATCCCTTGATTTGAAAATCATAATTCCTTTGCATCTGAGCTCTGGATTAGTCAGTTGTTTCTGTAATCCAATGCATTTGCATTGTTACTTCCTCTGGTGGTGTGTCGATGCTCACATCAGCTCTGTTATGGACCGGCAGATCCTTTAATGGATTTTATCCGACAACGTCCTTCATATTTAATAACCTTGTGAGCCTTCCCTCAGATACATAATGCCTTTGGTAATTGTATCATCTACTTTCTCAACCTTGCTCTACTTTCGAGCTTGTGATATTTACTCTTGAAACTTGTGGTATATGTTTCCAAGAAGCCCCTATGGGTTGAACATATGCCTTCTCTAAATCGTGTGAGCTCGAAAGTTTTCATGAGTCATACACTTCTGGTATTTTGCCAGATAAAATTTCAGCACTACAACTTCTTCGAAAGTGAGAAGTGAATGAAAGGTTATGCATTGGAGAAGTGGGAGTCGACCTTGAACTTTGTGTTCATGCCCATGGACACGATGTAGATCTTATCATTAAAGCTTCTCTTAAATTAAATTATTTCTTTGGTATAAGTTCATCTTATATCCGGGATCTGGCCTTTTGCAATAGTGTTTCCGACCATGTTCTCCTTTAGATACCATTTTTTGGACAAGTTGAAGTAATTGTCTTCCACAGATCATTGCACCCGACCAACCTTTACTTTGATCTACCATCGTGTATTACACCCTGGTATCTCAAGAATATCATAGAACTGCATAACTTTTATGGGTTCTTCATCAACTATCATTTCTCACCGATTCCAATTTTCCCGGGATCTGGGTTGTCGTCAACCGAGGACACCAATAAGTGAATCGATTCCGCACTCTGGTTCAATAACTCTTAAATAATTGTTGTTGCTTACGAGTTAATAATCACTTAAGTCATTCCTAGCCTGATCGGCTATATCATCATTGTGATAAATTTTAACTGTGCTACTTGGTCCTTCTTCACGGAGGACAATTCTCGATGATGAGCTAAGCTTACGTCGATTTTCCTCATCATATCATTTCGCCATGAACCGCAAGCTTGATTTCGAGTTTGTGTCATAACCATGGTTCCAATAACCTTCCGCTTATCATTCGTTTGATTAGATGTCAGCACCGATTGATTACATCTTCATGAAATCTCTCGATAAATGTGTCGTGATCATCATCAGCATTCCGACATCTTCTAAGATATCAATTGAATTCTTGATGAGAAATACCATCCTCGCCCCTCAATGGTTTGTGTTATCACCGACCATTTTATTGCCTTCCGTTCAACACAAACTTATTCGTGTTTTGTGTTATACCTGGAGACCCGTGCTATCCAGCAATTATTCTTCGATACCTTGGAGTATTACCATCTTTTATGTCAAGAATGTCGTGAGAATTTCACCCCCTCCTAAGAATTCTTGATACAGGTAGTACTTATCACCATCACCATTCTTTCTTGGTCCCCATGTTGGCTCTAACCGGGATACCAACAGGTGAACGGTGTTGTTTGGATTCTGCCCTTCTAGCAACCCTATTGCTTTGAAGTTAATGGTCGAACGTTCATTCTTAGACTATTGATCACTGAATCACCATTCGAACATTTGATCATGCTACCTAAGGCCCTACTTTGGGCACCCTTTTCCACTAATGTTTAATTGTGTATGCTTTTTTTTCTCTTGAGCATACATCATTATATCATTTGATCCGACAAATGTTATCTCCTTATTCACATAACTGTGGAAATCCATTTTTTTGATACCTCATTGTATTATCGCTGAGTCCATCAGCCACCTCCTCATCCTCTCCTTGGCTTAATGATGAATCCCTTCGTGTATCCAGAGTCTGCCCTTGATTGAAGACCATGCAATGGTATCTCGAAGCATGTCTGTGGTACTCTGATTTCAACAAGAACATTTGAAGCCTAATGCTAAATGTTACTTTCTCAATTACCCAAACACCATTGTATGGGTAATGTCATGAAATTCCTCTCCCCTTACCTAAAAGGGTTTTCTACGTTATATCCTGTCGTGGATATCATGCTCTGCTTATCCTTGGGAAAGATATACCCCTGGAATATGTGTTTCAACACATTTTCCTTTCCATTGTTCTGTTTAATCTGATAATCATATTTTTCTTTCCATTGGTTTGTTTGACTTTTTCTGGTGATCTATATAAACTAAGCAGTAATAATTCACTGCTTATGTAAACACCTCGGTGTACAAATCTGTCAGTAAGACCCTGTTACTATTGTTGTTGACATTCCGGTAACCACCGATGGACGAGAACATGCCTATTGGTCCGCCTCGTTCAATGAGCAGGCAAATGGTTCTCTTCGTCCCTCGCCCTTAGTACTGATGTTGTTGCTGACATAAATGATAGGCTATCCTCTGACATACCTTGCTTACATGATCGTGCAAGGCGTCACCGCCCTTCCTACTTTTAACCCACATGGTGGGCCCATAACCCACAGTTCCACAGGATCGAAATCTGACTCTCCTATACATCCCTGCTTCAAAGTTATCCCTTATGCTTGGCTTCGTAGGTAATTCGCGAGCCACCTTCTTACTGCTCTATTCTGGTATCAGACGCAATGCTTACTCTCGCCGCTCTGAACCCTTTTCTCACTCTGGTTTAGACTTTGAGCAGCTATTTATCTGCTTGGGCCCTCTCATAGTACCTTCGTATTGTACTCTCGATGTATTTTATAATGTTCAACTCGAGAGATAATCTTATGCTCAATCATGGTTAACCCCAGATTGTTTCCCTCGTAAGCATGTTGTCGTAGCCGAGCTGCCGCTTACCTATTAGTAAGTACGTTGGAATTCCCGACGAAAACAATGATGGCTTCCTGATGATGACCTAAAGCATGAGGAATGAAGGCGTCGATGTAAAGGATCGACCTCTCCGAGAAGAGCAACCAAGACCGAGAAGACTCGATAGAATTTCGTAGCCACATCTTTCCCGTACTCCTCTCTTAAATCTCGGGACGAGATTTCTTGTAGTGGAGGAGAATTGTGACGCCCGGATAATTAAGCTACAGTGAATCTCCGCTAATGATGCCACGTCACCTCGGTTACTGTTGATAAACCTGCGTAGTTCGAAACCCAGTTCAAAATTCAAATTTAAAAATCAAGTCAAACAGTTAAAGTTTTCAAAAGTCAAAACTAAAATGTTCTAAATGTGACAAATAATTCATAAGTAATGTTGGTGGAGAAACCACATTTTTATAAAAGTTCTAAATGCATTTAAATAATTAAAATTGTAGGTAAAACAAATAAATAAATGCGTTGGTATTTTATAAAATACTAAACTATATTATTTGGGTGTTAAACCTTTTTGTGGCAGAGGTATAATTAGTGTTACTATTTAAGATACAACTTTTATGTTTTATAAAACTAGAATAAAATAAAACAGTAAAAGAAAAAGAACAAAAAAAGAAAGACAGGAAATTACAGCCCCCCCTCGTTGGGCCTCGGCCCAGATGGCCTTGGGCCAATCAGGCCGGCCCGGCCGGCCCCTCCTCTCTCTCCTTATCCCCACCCCGTAACCCTAACCCCCACTCGCCCCACTCCCTCCCCCGATCCCCCTGGATCGGGATCGATCCCCTCTCTCCCCTTGTCTCCCCCCAGCGCGCACCCGCCCCGCCGCTGGATGCCATCGCCGGAGACCACTATGCCGGAGCCGCCCTGCCACCTCACCGTCGTCGGTGCCGCCACGCCGTCTCCATCGCCTGCACCTCGACGTCGCCCCGGACCGCCCTGACATCGTTGGTGCCGCCTTGCTGGACGACCTCGACCTCGTCGTCGCCATCCGTCTACCTCAGGCCCTCCCCGAGCACGCACTTACACAACTACAGGCTCGATGTGAGCCTCTTCCCCTACCCTCTCCCTCGCGCGACCCCTCCTGCCCGCATTGCGCGCGCTCGCGCTCATCGCCGCGGCCCTCGCCCCGCGTGCTCCTGGCCACCGTGCTGCCCGCGCCCACCGGCGTCGTTCGGCTTCCGCACCAGCTGTCCCCCTGACGCTGCAGGCCTGTTGGCCGTCCATCACGCGCGCCCGTAGTCGTGCGGCTCTGCCGCAACCACCTCATGCCATCCCCTCACGCGTGCGCCATACCGCGGCCTTGTCCCCGCACCATGCCTGGGCCGCGTGCCCTGCTCATGCCCTGGTTGTGCTCCGTCACCACCGCGCATTGCTCGTCTCCGCCTCTGGCTCCCGCCGCTCCGGCCACTCGCCGTGGCCTCCCCACTTCCGGCGGAGGCGGACATCCCCCGTCTCTGCGGGCGGGCGTCCTGGCGCCCCGCACCTGATCCACCGCCCGTGCCCGTTTGGCCCTATGGGCCACTGCCCAGTGGGGCCCCCACACACGCCCCTGTTAAAAAAAAGAAGAATAAAAAAACATAATAAAAATAATAGTTAATTAATTAATTAACTTAATTAGATCTATTAAATTAACCTAATCATTTATTAAACTAACTAATCCTGTTTAGTTAACCTAAGTCAATGACAACCGGACCCACCCGTCAGTTTGACCAAATCAACTGACTATTGACTGCTGACATCACCCTGATGTCATGCTGACATCATAATGGCACTTCCAAATTAATTTTATTCTATTAATTTCAAAAATGATTTAAAAACTTTGAAAATTAATATAAATTAAACCGTAGCTCGAATGAAAAAACTTTGTACATGGAAGTTGCTCAGAACGACGAGACGAACCCGGATACGCAGCCCGTTCGTCCGCCACACATTCCTAACATATCAAACTCGCAAACTTTCCCCTCTGGCTCCTCTGCCCGAAAACGCGAAACACCGGGGATACTTTCCCGGATGTTTCCCCCCTTCACCTGTATCACCTCATACCGCGTTAGGGCACGCCTAGCATCACACTTTGCTTTGTCATGCATCGTTATGCATTTGTTTGCATTGTATTCACCGTTTCTTCCCCCTCTTCTTCCGCTAGACACCGAGACCGACGCCGCTGCTACCCAGTACGACTACGGTGTTGATGACCCCTCTCTCTTGCCAGAGCAACCAGGCAAGCCCCCCCTTGATCACCAGATATCGCCTACTCTCTTCTATACTACTTGCATTAGAGTAGTGTAGCATGATACCGCTTTCCGTTATTCCTATCCTGATGCATAGCCTGTCCTTGTTATTACTGTTGTTACCTTTACCTGCAATCCTACAAGCCTAGTATAGGATGCTAGTGTTCCATCAGTGGCCCTACACTCTTGTCCGTCTGCCATGCTATACTACTAGGCCGTGATCACTTCGGGAGGTGATCACGGGCATATATTATATACTTTACACGGTTACATTACCTGTGGTACTGTTCGGAGATGGGGGCTGAAGGGGCAGGTGGTTCCACCCAGGTAGTGGTGGGCCTGGGTTCCCGACGGCCCCCGACTGTTACTTTGTGGCGGAGCGACAGGGCAGGTTCAGACCACCTAGGAGAGAGGTGGGCCTGGCCATTTGGTCTATACGCACTAACTATCTACGCGGGACTAGTTATGGGTATGCTAGCGTCGTGGTATCAGCCGAAGCCTTCATGACGTCAGCGACTGAGTGGCGCGCGCCGGATTGGACTAGAAAGCCACCAGGCTAGGTCTGCTTCCGGCCGCGTACGCAACGTGCAGGTGTGCAAAGGGCGATGGGCCTAGACCCCTGCGCCATAGGATTTAGACCGGCGTGCTGACCTCTCTGTTGTGCCTAGGTAGGGCTGCGACGTGTTGATCTTCCGCGGCCGGGCATCACCCAGAAAAGTGTGTCCGGCCAAATGGGATCGAGCGTGTTGGGGAATGTGGTGCACCCCTGCAGGGAAGTTTATCTATTCGAATAGCCGTGTCCCTCGGTAAAAGGACGACCCGGAGTTGTACCTTGACCTTATGACAACTAGAACCGGATACTTAATAAAACACACCCTTCCAAGTGCCAGATACAACCGGTGATCGCTCTCTCACAGGGCGGCGAGGGGAGGATCATCGGTTAGGATTATGCTATGCGATGATACTTGGAGGACTTCAGTCTACTCTCTTCTACATGCTGCAAGACGGAGGCTTCCAGAAGCGTAGTCTTCGACGGGATTAGTTATCCCCCCTCTTATTCTGGCATTCTGCAGTTCAGTCCACATATGATACCCTTATTCCATTTGATACCAATGCATGCATATGTAGTGTAGCTCCTTGCTTGCGAGTACTTTGGATGAGTACTCACGGTTGCTTTCTCCCTCTTTTCCCCTATCCCTTCTACCTGGTTGTCGCAACCAGATGTTGGAGCCCAGGATCCAGACGCCACCATCGACGACGACTCCTACTACACCGGAGGTGCCTACTACTACGTGCTGCCCGCTGACGACGACCAGGAGTAGCTTAGGAGGATCCCAGGCAGGAGGCCTGCGCCTCTTTCGATCTGTATCCCAGTTTGTGCTAGCCTTCTTAAGGCAGGCTTGTTTAACTTATGTCTATACTCAGATATTGTTGCTTCCGCTGACTCATCTATGATCGAGCTCTTGTATTCGAGCCCTCGAGGCCCCTGGCTTGTAATATGATGCTTGTATGACTTATTTTATTTGTACAATTGTGTTGTGATATCTTCCCGTGAGTCCCTGATCTTGATCGTACACATTTGCGTGTATGATTAGTGTACGATTGAATCGGGAGCGTCACATGTTATGTAGTGGACATTCACATAACACCACTAGAGGCTAGACAACATACATCTTATCAAAATATCAAACGAATACCAAATTCACATGACTACTAATAGCAAGACTTCTCCCTTGTCCTCAGGAACAAACGTAATTACTCATAAAGCATATTCATGTGCATAATCAGAGGGGTAATAATATGCATATAGGATCTGAACATATGATCTTCCACCAAATAAACCAACTAGCATCAACTACAAGGAGTAATCAATACTACTAGCAACCTACTAGCACCAATCCCGGACTTTGAGACAAGAATTGGATACAAGAGATGAACTAGGGTTTGGAGATGAGATGGTGCTGGTGAAGATGTTGATGGAGATTGCCCTCTCTCGTTGAGAGGAGCATTGGTGATGACGATGGTGATGTTTTACCCCTCTCGGAGGGAAGTATCCCCGGCAGAAAAGCTCTGCCGGAGATCTAGATTGGTTTCGCCAAGGTTCCGCCTCGTGACGGCGGAGTCTCGTCCTGAACGTCGGCAACTCTGGCAGAAATCTTACTTCTACGTCAAGAAGGTCGCCCCGCAAGGCGACTATGTCAATCTGTCGGCTTACGTAGCCGGCCCGACGGCTGGGAGGCGGCCGTCTTGGGGCTTCCGGGCCAAGTCCTTGTCTTAGGCCGGGAACGCCTCCATCGCCCGGCTTCGGGTAATGATCTAGTCAGAAGGCCTGCGTGGAGCCGACTTGGTGGCCGCCTTCGTCGAGCGTCGGATCCTTCCCCTTCAGAGCCGGCCTCACATGTTATGCCAGATGAGCGGCCGCTTCGACCCTTGCCGGCTGAGCACACGGGAGATGCCCCATGCCGAGGTAGCACTTATGGAGAACTACATCGCTAACCTCAAGCTCACCGACGACTGGCAATTCGGCAAGGCGCCGTACTCCCGCGCCCATCCTCCGCCCGTGGTAAGTCCTTCTTTCTGTCATCAGCCGGCTTGAGTCGGCCGGCTTCTGACCAGGCGGCTCTTCTCTTGTTTCTTTTTTCTTTTATCAGAACCCTCTTCTTCCACCGCCAGCTGGGGCGGCCGGAGTCGAACGCCAGTATGCCCCGGACCGTACGGTAGACGACATCGACGACCCGGACTTGGCCGCGGCCGCCATGGAGGACGCCGCCATGAGGGACATCGCCGAGCCCAGAGGCATGGGTCTCTCGGCCAGCTTTGACGACTGGCCGGACAACGCCGATGTTGAAGACATCCCGCGCCACCAGCCGGCAGCCGACCGCCATAGCGCGGGCTCGTCCGCCGCGCCGACTGCCGGTGGTGGAAAGGCAAAACGCCGCGCTGCGCTTCCCCTCTTCGGCAGCCGGCCGAAAAAGACGAGGGCCTTCGCCGCGGCCACGAAGCGAGACGAAGCGGCGGCGAAGGCGGCCCGCTTCCGGAAGGCGGTGAAGAAGCCCCCAGCAGTTTCCGCGTAAGCCCTCCGGCCGCTTGCGTGCTTGTTACTTTGTTGTCTTCCTTTGTTTTAATTCTTCTCTGATTTCTGAGGAAGGCACCGCTTTCGCTTGAAGCGAGGCCCAGGCGGCTCTGTGGTCGGGCTGGGTGCTGGATCTTCAGGGCCCCGCCGCGTGGACCCCCGCGCCGATCTTGCAGAGAGGGAGGCGGCGGAGCGGGTGGCCGCCCGGGCAGCGACGGAGCGAGCAAACGCGGCGGCCGAGACTCCATCGGAGCGGGCGGCCGCGGAGACGGAGGCGGAGGGCACGCATAGCCGGCCTCCGCTGCTCGCCATCCCCCTCCACACTTTGGACCCGGACATCCCGCTGCCCACGGCGGAGGAGATCACCCCCGATCAGCCGCCGATGCAGAGGGATGAACTCTTCGAGGTCTTCGCGGAGAGGACGCCGCCGGCAGCGCCAGCCGGAGCAGGCGAAGGCGGCCAGTCGTCGGCGGTGCCGGAGGAGCCGGCCCGGGCCGCACCCGAGGCCGGAGCCGGTCTTGAAATCGAGCTGGCGGCGAGCCAGCACGCCGGAGGGAGCACGGCCCCGCCGGACACGCGCCGAGCCGCGGGTGCCGACCAGACGGCAGACGCCTTGGAGGCGGCCAGCTCCGCCACGTCCGGGTGGACTCCCAGCGGAGGAAGCGGCGAGCTGAACGTGGCGGCCCAAGGGATTCGGAGCCGGCTGCAGGCACAGGCCGGCCTCCTGAGGGAATTTACTCAGGAGTTTCTGTTGACGTGGTCCGCAGTCCGGGTAAGCTTTCACTTGTCGACCGCTCTGGTCCTTTGATTTTTTTTCCGTGGGGGCGCGCTAGCGCACCCACTGGGTGTAGTCCCCGAGATCTGGGCCGACTGCAGTGCAGTCGGGTCGGATCTTACTCGACGACTATCTTAACTGTTTTCTGTCTGATCTTTAGGATTATCACAACTCTCGTGCCACCGCCTTCAACTCCCAGGCTCGGGAGCTGAGCCGGAGGAACGAAGACCTGGCCAGCAGCCGACGTAAGTGTATTGCTTTTATCTGTTTCTCGTGGGGGCGCGACAGCGCACCCACTGGGTGTAGTCCCTGAGATTCAGGCCGACTGCAGAGCAGTCGGGTCGGATCTTCCTTGACGACTTTTCCCTTGCTGATTTTTTCTCTTTGTCTTTTGCTTGTGCAGAGGCCAACGCTGACTTGCGGAGGGAACTCGGCGAAGCGCAGGCTGCTCTTCGTGCCAGGGACGCCGAGTACGCCGACTTGGTTCAGGAGCGCGACCGCCTGGTCAAGAAACTGGCCGACCAGGAGGAAAGCCATAAGGTGGCTCTGCAGAAGGCGCAGGACGGCGAGGCTGCCCTGAAGGCGGAGTTCGAGGCCAGGGAGGCGAGCTAGGCCGAGACGCGCCAGGCGCTGGAAGAAGGCTTCGGCCGAATCGAGGATTTGATTGATGGTAAGCCGCCTTTCTTGCCCTTCCTCCAACTGCCGGCCGCCTGAGGTTTTGTTTTGACTTGTGCTTGCTTCTTTGCACAGAATACTTTCCCGGCCACTCCGTCCTCGCCGCCCAAGCCATCGAGGCCCATCACGAGGCGCGCCGTCAGGCCGGAGTTGTTATTCCGCCGGATGCGAATCGAACACTGTCGGAGCAGCTCGTCGCCATCCAAGCGCGACTGCAGCCGGCCCATCGGATGCTCCGCCGGCTCCAACG
Source organism: Triticum monococcum (assembly GCA_034509565.1). Taxonomy (NCBI): domain Eukaryota; kingdom Viridiplantae; phylum Streptophyta; class Magnoliopsida; order Poales; family Poaceae; genus Triticum; species Triticum monococcum. The sequence goes on along the minus strand of CM067845.1, from coordinate 83,996,878 downwards.
TGCCGGGGCGCAGGTGCTGGCCGCGCTCTGGCCCGGCTAGACGAATCCCCGCACCCCAAGCCGGACTGCCGACTGGCTAGAAGTCGCAGTCGGTCGCTTCGAGGCTTGGAAGGCGTCCGCAGCCCGTATCGGAGCCGGGCGTGCGTTGGAGTTCGTCCGCGCATGGTACCCAGGGCTGAGCCTGGACCAGTTGCGGACTTGGTGATGGGAGGCCGACGTGGAACTGGAGGAGGTGCGGCCGGCGATCACGCAGCGCGCCTCGATGATCGCCGAGTGCACCGACACCAGCGTCTTCGCGCCGGAGCTCAATGACGACGGCGTCGCCCAGCCGGAGGAGTGGTTCGGGCTGAACCCGGCGGAAGGCGAGGACTCGGCTGAGAAGATCGCCTCCAGCGACGAGGGCGAGGACGACAAGGAGGAAGATGGCGGAGACGTCGAGCCGACTGGTAAGACGGCCGACCGCCCTCAAGCCGACCGTGCCTCCAGCAACGAGCCACGCAGGAGTGCGCCCTCTGCCGGAGGCGATGATCAGGCCGAAGTTGGCCAGCCGGCCGCTCCTTCAGCCGGCACGACCGCCTCCACCGCCCAGCCCGGCGCGTCAGCGGCCTCGCCGACTTGATCTACCGTTCCTATTGTTCCTGCTTTTGCTTTATCAAACAATTTTAAGTTTCTGCAATTCCACCCACTGGGGGTGTATCGAACAATGTTGGATGTTGACCTCTCCGGAGGTCCTTTGTGTAAATATTAATGTATGCATGTGTTGGCTTCGATTCAAGTGCACTTTTTTATCCTTAGGCTTTTTCCTTTGCCGCCTTCCCTCTTTGGGAAGGCAAGTACTCAAGCTTTCTTGGATTTGAAGCAGACTGAATGTAAGCCGGCCGGCCGGCTACTCTGGTAGTCGGTCGGCGGGAGGCGGCAAGCCAGCTTTTGTTATATATAAGCCCGTTAGTCCCTAGCCGTTTTTCGTGTGTGCACCCTTTCCGGCTTATGACTCTTTCCAGCCGGGCAGTCGGTTCTTCGAGCTGCGATTTTGGCAAGAGCCAAGCCTGGGTGTCGGCACATTACTTGTCTGACTGCGGGTAGGGCTCCTAATATAACTCCAGTCGGCTAGTCCCCGGGCCGACTCGTCGAACCCGGTGGCGGACAAAATAAATGAACAGGTGATATCATACGCATGATAACTTTCATTCATAAAATAAAGGATGGCAGTCCCCGAGTCCTCCTCGGGGAGCCTATTGTTTCGTACTTAATACAAAAGTGGACATAATACATACTGCATTTTAACTGTAAAACTTCCGAAGAAGATTTGCATTCCATGGTCGCTCCGACTCCTTGCCGGAGTCGTCTCTCTTGCGTGCCTTCAGCTTCTGCGCGTCGATGAGGTAGTAGGCATCGTTGCCTAGAGCTCTGCTGACGACGAAGGGGCCCTTCCAGGGGGCTGCGAGCTTGTGCTGGCCGGCTGTTCGCTGGATCAGCCGGAGCACAAGGTCACCCTCCTGGAAGGATCTTGGTCGGACCCTCCGGCTGTGGTAGCGGCGCAAACCCTGCTGGTAGATGGCAGACCGGCTGAGGGCTAATAGCCGGCCTTCTTCCAGCAGGTCGACGCCGTCTTCTCTTGCTTCTTTGGCTTCCGCTTCCGTGTACATGGTTACCCGAGGCGAGTCGAACTCGATATCTGTTGGGATGACCGCCTCGGCACCATATACAAGGAAGAAAGGGGTGAAGCCGGTTGATCTGTTGGGGGTAGTACGCAGACTCCATAGGACAGCCGGCAGCTCATCGAGCCAACAGCTGGCTGAACGCTCCAGAGGTACGACCAGTCGGGGCTTGATGCCGGATAGGATGGGGCCATTTGCTCGCTCCACTTGGCCATTTGACTGCGGGTGGGCGACTGACGCAAGGTCCAGCCGGATACCTTGTGCAGCGCAGAACCTAGCCAAGGCACCTTTGGCAAAATTCGTGCCGTTGTCGGTGATGATGCTGTGCGGTACGCCGTACCGGGTTGTTATATCTGCAATGAAAGTCACCGCAGTCGGCCCATTCAGCTTCTTGATCGGCTTCGCCTCAATCCACTTGGTGAATTTGTCGACGGCGACGAGCAAATGTGTCATGCCACCGCGCGCCGTCTTGAATGGGCCCACCATATCCAATCCCCAGACGGCAAAGGGCCAGGTGATGGGAATGGTCTTGAGTGCCGAAGCCGGCATGTGTTGCTGGGAGCTGAAAAGCTGGCAGCCTTTGCAGTGTTTGACTAGCTCTTTGGCGTCGACTAAAGCAGTCGGCCAGAAGAAGCCGTGGCGGAAGGCTTTGGCGACAAGTGATCTTGATGCGGCGTGGTGGCCGCACTCTCCTTGGTGTATATCCCTAAGGATTGCAGTGCCTTTCTCCTACTCGACGCATCGCTGTAAGACTCCGGTGGCGCTGCGCTTGACAAGCTGTCTGTTGACGATTGTGTATGCTCCAGCTCGGCGCTGGACTTGTCTCGCTTCAGTTTCGTCAGCCGGCAGATCCTGGTTCACCAGAAAGTTGCGGATGGTTTGGGCCCATGATGGAGCGGCGACTTCCTCTGCCACCAATGTGGCTACAGCCACCAGGGTGGGCAGGCTGGGTAATGAAGTGCTGGAATCGGCCGCCGCTTGCTGTGCTGAAGAAGTCCCCGGGCCGGCTACCGCAGTCCCCGGGCCAGCTACCGCAGTCCCCGAGCCGGGTGCGGCAGTCCCCGAGCCGAGTATTGAAGTCCCCGGGCCGACTGCTTGATTCTTCGAGCCGGACCCGGCCCCATCGGGGTTAGGCGGCACGAAGATAGAGTCGGATTCTGGACACGGCTTGATGGATGGCTTGAGGAGGCGCTGTAGGGCGACGCCGGTTGGTATTGCTTGCCGCGTGGAGCCTATTCGGGCCAGGGCATCTGCTGGCTCGTTGTCGGCTCGCGGCACATGGAGGAATTCGCATCCGTCGAAGTATCCGCTGATTTGCTGCACTAGGAAGCGGTAGCTCACCATGTTTGCGTCCTTGGCGTCCCAGTCGCCAGAAGATTGCTGAACCTCCAAATCCGAGTTGCCATAGCACACGATCCGGCGGATGCCGAGTTCCTTGGCAAGCCGGAGCCCGTGTATGAGCGCTTCATACTCGACTACGTTGTTGGAGGCGGCGAAGTGGATCTGCAGCGTGTATCTGAGCTTGTCGCCCTTAGGAGAGGTAAGGACGACGCCGGCTCCCAAGCCGGTGCGCATCTTTGATCCGTCAAAGTGCATGCGCCAATGGGTGGAGTCGGGAGCTGGCGTTAAGTACTGGGTCTCGGCCCAGTCGACGAGGAAGTCGGCCAGTGCTTGCGACTTGATGGCGGTGCGGGGCTGGTAGAAGATCGTGTAGGGGGCCAGCTCGATGGCCCATTTAGCCACCCAGCCGAATGCATCCCAGCTGCCTATGATCTCGGCCAGCGGGGCAGTGCATACGACCGTGATGGGATGTTCTTGAAAGTACGGCTTCAGCTTCTTGGCGGCGAAGTATACGCCGTAGCACATCTTCTGGTAGTGCGGGTAATTCTGTTTCGAGGTGGACAGCACCTTGCTCAGGTAATAAATCGGCCTCTAGACCGGCTGGGCTCGGCCTTCTTCGGGGCGTTCGACCACAATGACGGTGCTGACCACCCGGCTAGTGGCGGCAATATAGAGGAGCATGGGCTCTTTCTCAGTCGGTGCCGCCAAGACAGGCGGCATGGACAGCATTTTCTTCAGCTCATGGAAAGCTTGGTCGGCCTGGTCATTCCACTCGAAGTGAGTGCTCTTCTTCATGAGGCGGTAGAGAGGGAGAGCTTTCTCTCCAAGCCGGCTGATGAAGCGGTTCAAAGAAGCCAGGCACCCGGTGAACTTCTGAATCTCTCTAAGCTTGGTTGGGACCGTGATCCTCTCGATGGCCTTGATCTTCACAGGGTTGCACTCTATGCCACGTTTGGAGACCAGGAAGCCTAGCAGCTGGCCGGCTGGCACTCCGAACACGCATTTCCCAGGGTTGAGCTTGATTCGGAACCGGCGCAGGTTCTCGAATGTCTCCTTCAAGTCTTCCAGTAGAGTGCCACGCTTCTCCGTCGTCACCACAATATCGTCCACGTAGACGTGGGCGTTCTTGCCGAGTTGCATGAGGAGGCACTTCTGCATGCAACGCTGAAAAGTGGCGCCGGCATTCCTCAAGCCCAACGTCATAGTCAGGTAGTAGAAGGCTCCAAACGGCGTGATGAAGGCGGTCTTCAGTCGGTCGTCCGGGTTCAGCTTTATCTGGTGGTATCCCGAATAGGCATCCAAAAAGCTCAACAGCTCGCATCCGGCTGTGGAGTCTATCACTTGATCAATCCTGGGCAGAGCGAAGGGATCTTTTGGGCAGGCTTTGTTGAGGCTTGTGTAATCTATACACATGCGCCACTTGTTATTCTTTTTCAGCACGAGAACCGGGTTTGCGAGCCACTCGGGGAAGAAAACTTCCATGATGAAGCCGGCTGCGAGAAGCCGGGCTATCTCCTCCCCTACGATCCTTCTCTTCTCCTCTGACAGTCGGCGGAGAGGCTGCTTGACTAGTTTGGCATCCTCCCGCACATGTAATTTGTGCTCGGCAAAATCCTTCGGAACACCCGGCATGTCCTTGGGGGACCATGCAAAGATATCCCGATTCTCACTGAGGAAATCGACGAGCTCGCCTTCCTATTTGCTATCCAGGCTCGCCCCAATGATGGCAAACCTCTCGGGGTGCTTGGGGTCGAGCTGTATCTTCTTGGTCTCCTTGGCCGGCTGGAAAGATCCTTGGGCATCATACTCCTTGGAGTCGGCGGGTTGGTTCAGCTGCTTGCTGGCTAGGGCCACAACCCTGTTCAGCGTCTTCTTCTCCTCGGCAATCATGAGGGATTCGGCCAGCCGGCTGCTGGCCGCGGCGCAGTCGGCGGACTTCTTGTAGTCGCCGGCGATGGTGATGACACCCTTGGAGCTTGGTATCTTCATCTTGAGGTATCCGTAGTGGGGGACCGCCATGAACCTGGCCAAGGCGGGTCGGCCAAGCAAGGCGTGGTAAGGGCTCTCCAGGTCCACCACCTCAAACCAGATTGCTTCCCGGCGGAAATGATCCTTGCCCCCAAAGAGTACATCGATCTTGATCTTGCCGATGGGGGCACAGGACAAACCGGGTATGATGCCATGGAACACCGTTCGAGTCGGCGCAAGCTGCTTTGCCTTGACACCCAACGTCTCCATGGTGTCACGGTACAGGATGTTGATGCTGCTTCCACCGTCGATCAGCACGCGGGAGAAGCGTGCGGCGCGCGTATCCGTTGCAAGGGTGGCCTCCAGGACCAAAGCGTAGGAGCCGGGGGACGGCATCACCTCTGGGTGGTCGGCCCGGCTCCAGCTGATGGATTTCTCTGACCAGTGCATGTGGTCGGCTGGGCTGGCGGCGGCCACATTGACTTCTTGTTGCTCTCGGCGCTTGCTGCGCCGGTCTTCGGGCTGGCTCGTGAAGACAACATAAGACGCTTGCTCGTCGGGGAACTCGTCCTGCACGGCATCGACCACGGGCCGAGCAGCCTTGGGCGGCGGAGCCGGTGGCGGCGGGCCGGCAGGCAGAGTCGGCGTGAGCCCTTCGCCCTTGGAGATTCGGGCGAGCCAGTTACATTTGCGGGTCGTGTGGTTGGACGGCTTCGCGCCACTGTGGAACTTGCACGGGGCATCAAGGGTTTGCTCGTAGGAGAAGGCCGGCTGCCAAGCCGGCCGGTCGCCCTTGGGCTTCTTGGGCGCGGGCCGCCCCTCAGGCGGCGTATCTTCGACCGTGGCCACCTGCCGGCTAGCGGGAGGCGGCGCAGGGCCTTTGCGCTTCTGATCATTCTGGTGTTGGCGGCGGCCGGAATCGCCAGCCGGTGCTTGGGGCGCCGGATTGAGCACTTTTCCGGACGCGTCCACCCGGAGCTCGGTCTTCATCGAGGAGTCGGCGGTGGCGTACTTGTCGGCGATGTTCAGGAGCTCGTCGAGGGTAGTCGGCTCATCGCAGAGAAGCTTGTGCTTGAGGAGGGTGCCCTCTCGGCACCCGGCAGTGAAGTATTCGATGGCTTGCACCTCGTGCACCCCTTCGCAGGAATTGCGGAGCTCGGCCCAACGCGTGAGGTAGTCGCGAGTGGACTCGGCTGGCCCCTGTACGCACAGGGAGAGCTGTCTGGGCTTGGGAGCCCGCTTGTAGGTGCTGGTGAAGTTGCGAACGAAGGCTTCAATGAAATCCACCCAGCTGTTGATGCTGAGAGGCTTGAGGCTGTTAAGCCAAGTCCGTGCCGTGCCTTGCAGCATGAGGGGCACGTACTTCATGGCAACGCGCCGGTTGCCATTGGCGATGCTGACGGCTGTGGAGTAGTCGGTCAGCCAGTCTTCCGGCTTCACCGAGCCGTTGTACTTGGGCGTGTCTCTTGGGAGCGAGAACCCTTTGGGGAAGGGCTCGTCGCGGATGCGGGGGCCAAAGCAAGGCGGGCCGACATCGTCTTCTTCTTCTAGCGCCAGGGATCTGGCCAGGCGGTCGATCCGGTGGCTTGCATCGTTTTCGCCGACTCCCTCGCGGCGACCAAGCCAGCCGCTGAGAGTCGGGTGCGCCACTGGAGGCGGGGTAGGGTATCTCTCTCCGCGAGCTCGAGGCGGAGGCGGGGTGCCCCGCCATTCCATGGCTCGGGGGCAGCCGTCCGCATCTCGCTTGATGGAGATTTGGGTCCGACTTCGGCTGGAAGCCGGCTCTTTCTCGCGCCGCGCTCGGGTGTTGCTTGTAGTCGGCGATCGGGAAGTCGCGCCATGGTCGCGACGCGGGGGAGGGCTCCATGTGCACGCGTCGGCTTCGTGCTGCCGAGCGGCCGCGTCGATTAGTTGCTGGATGCGCCGCGTCATGTGGGGGAGGTCTTCGGCTTCCAAGCCGTCCAGCTCGTCTACGGCCGCCTGGGCGGCGCGCAGGTTCTCGAGCGGGGTGGCGTAGACCGGGCGATCCACTCCGAGCATGTCGGCAATGACGGCGCCGCGTTGCCTGACAGCATCGGCCCGGCTTGGGCCAGCCGGAGCCGGCATGCCGAAGGCGCCGCGGTCAGCTTCGCGCTGGTAGGCCTCGGTGAGGCGTCTTACGGAGGCCAGCCGCCGGCCCTCCGCGAGGAGGGCGAGGCGGCGTGCCTCCAGTACTTCGTCGTTGGCGTCAGCCGGAAGGGGGCGGACAAGTCGTGGGCCGCCGCGCGTGGGGCGTCCCGGGCGCCCTCATCAGTCGGGTCATCGAGGCCGATAACCATCACCTCGGTAGTGTCAGAATCGCGATAACCAGCCGGAGGGAGCGGGTCATTGTAGATCGTGACGTTGGTGGGGAAGGTATCGTAGGATGCCGTGTCAGAGTCGACATGCATCGGGTCGGTGGAGCCAACCGACTCCAAATCCGCAGCGGGCTCGCTGGAGACGTGGAGCTGGCCAAGGAGGTTGGCGAGATGATCGGTGCCCGCATCAGAGGCAAGCTCGTCGGAAATGCGGGCCTTGTCGAAGAGGTCGGCGAGGCCGCTCGCCGCGCAGATGTTGGTGACGCCATGCAGCCCGTCGCGGCAAGCGCCATCGGGCGAGCCGGGCTGGCTACGCTCGCGGGGAAGGAAAAGGGTTCCCGTCTAGAACAGGTCTCCGGACGACGGTGCACCTAGCCCCACGGTGGGCGCCAAATGTCGGGTGGTAGGAGTGACATATGCCAACGGGTGGCTTATCATTGTGGGAGCCAATAAAACATCGCCGGTGCCTGGAAACGGGATAAGGCATAGACATGCACGCCGGCGAATCTTACCCAGCTTCAGGGCTCTCCGAGGAGATAACACCCCTACTGCTGCTCTGCGGGGTCTGCGCGTGGTTACTAAATGAACAAGTAGCTACAATGCTCCTTGAGCTGTTTTGGGTGGAAGGAGGGAGAAGGGCTCGGCTTAGCTTGCTTCCTCTCCTTGTATGGTGTCTAGGTCTAGATTGAGAGTCCAACCCTTTGCATGGGTGCACCGGGGGGTTTATATAGGCCTACCCCCCGGGGGTACAATGGTAATCCAGCTGGGCGCGGGGCCCAGCTGTCTGTGACTATGCTTGCCGGCTTCTGCTCCGGCCTCTAGGGCCCGCCGGCTGGTGGGTCCCGCCGGCTGCCGGCTCCTTGGTCGACGGGCAGGCCCCACAGGCCAGGGCCTGGTCGGTGGCTGGTTACTGTTGCTCCGTGCTGTTGACGCAGGCTTGGTCGGGGTAAGCGTGGCTACAGTAACGCCGCCTTGGCGGGCGATTACTATAGCCCCGCCGTATCTTGTCTCCTTAATCGGCGTCTCCTTCGAGGAGAGTGGCAGGCTGGCTATGGGAAGCCGGCCCTCTATCTTGCCGGCTTGAGAGGTGGTGCGGCCGCCTTCGGCATCTCTCTGCCCGAAGGGGCCCACCGCCTCGAGGGCCACGCTGGCGGCCCGTCGTGGACGGCGTCAGAGCCGCCGTGGCAACAGTGCCGCGCCGGACGGGTCGTGGCCACCCGTACGGCGCACTGTGCCAGGCGTGCTCCGGGTCTTGGGGGTGGCAGGCTCCGCTGTAGCCACGCCCCACTTCATCATCGCAGGGTGGACGCGTACATGCTTTATGGGAGCCGGCCTTCTCGTTGCCGGCCATGCTGTAGCCGGCCTGGCTGTAGCCGGCCTTGCTGTAGCCGGCCATCCACAGCTATCTTCATGAGGGTAAAGGGCGGGCCGCCCCCGAAGCCAGCCTAGGAGGTAGTCGGCTAAGGGGGGAGGCGGCCCTAGGTCTTGAATCTTCTTGAGAGTCGGCCAGGCTTGTAATTTTTTTCTGATGGGCCAGGGGAAGCCGGCTAGGCTACCCATGGCTATTTACTCCGACACGGGCCGATGTGAGGAGGGCTGCGCCGGGCTCATCCTTTCCTTTTCCTTTTGTTTCCTGTGTAAGACAAAACAGCTGCATGGAGCCCCGCTGGGGCGTGTTGGGAATTATTGCCATTTTAGCCATTACCTTGATCTTATTTTTGCGCCTCTTAACTACACGCCTGTGCGTAGATAGTTTTTGACCCCTCCCGGGGGGGCGACCGACCCAGGCCCTGTGTGCGCGTCCCGGTGCCCGAGGGGCACGGACTAGAGGGGTGCTCCTGTAACATGCCCGGGCCATGAAACCTTCCAGTGGCTCGAGCAGAAACGCTCGCGAGGACGTTTGAGTACCATCCCTCGCGAGGTCGTTTATGAGAGAAACCAAAGCGAGGAGCGAAAATCGATGAACCACAAATCAACAACAGCGATAACTTCGATAAGACTTCAAATGCAAGTAAACACGTCAACTGCGGAAAGCAAATGAAAAAGCCGCGTCCGGCACCTAATCTAGTCTTCGACGTCTTCTCACCAGCGCGGAGCTAAGTGCTGCCACTGGGCGTGGGAGGGAGCCCCAGGGCCTGAGGCCGGCGCTCCTAAGACTCCGGGGCGTGTACATCCCCACTCATTATTACGTGAGAGTGTCACGGGGCAGCGAGCTTCACAGGCATTGGCCTTGCTTCACAGGCTCCGGGCCTTTTCCAAAATGCGATAGCTTCACAGGCACTCGCCTTGCTTCACAGGCTCGGGGCCTTTCTCAGAACGCGATAGCTTCACAGGCACTCGCCTTGCTTCACAGGCTCCGGGCCTTTCTTCTTAGAGGTGATCAACTTCACAGGCACTTGCCTTCTTCACAAGCTCTGGGCCTTTTCCAAAAAGGGAAGGCCTTCACAGGCATTCGCCTTCTTCACAGGCTCTGGGCCTTTTCAAAAAAGGGAAGTTCTTCACAGGCGTTCGCCTTCTTCACAGGCTCTGGGCCTTTTCCAAAAAGGGAAGGTCTTCACAGGCGTTCACCTTCTTCACAGGCTCTGGGCCTTTTCCAAAAAGGGAAGGTCTTCACAGGCTCTGGGCCTTTTAGGGGTAGAACCTCCGGAGGTGCTGGATGTTCCTCGCGTTCTGGACCGGCTCCCCCTCTTGAGTCTCCAAGCGCACGGAGCCTGGCCTGGAAACATGAACAACCTTGAACGGGCCCTCCCACATGGGAGAGAGCTTGTGCAGCCCCTCCCTGGAGAGAACCCGCCTAAGTACGATGTCTCCTACCTCGAGGGTCCTGGGGCGGATGTTGCGGCAGTGATATCGTCGTAGCGCCTGTTGGTACCTTGCCGCTCGCAGCGCGGCTTCTCGGCGGCGTTCCTCCCCCAGCACGAGGTCCATCCCCCGCATGGTGTCCTGCTACGCCTCGTCGAATGCCAGGACCCGTGCGGAGCGACGCCTGACCTCGTGAGGAAGGACTGCCTCTGCTCCATAGACCAGGAAGAACGGGGTCTCCCCAGTCGGTTTGGTCGCGGTTGTGCGGATGGACCACAACACGGACTGAAGCTCGTCGTACCAACCTCTGCCGCAGGCCTCCAGCTTCTTCTTGAATGTCCTGGTCTTGAGGCCTCTCAGGACCTCCGCGTTGGCTCGTTCGGCCTGCCCATTGCTTCGCGGGTGTGCCACCGAAGCGTAACATATCTGCGTCCCAAGGTTAGCACAGTATGTTTTGAAGAGATTACTAGTGAACTGCGAACCGTTGTCCGTGATGATGCGATTCGGTACCCCGAACCGGCTCAGGATACCCCTGATGAACTTGACCGCGGAGCCAGCGGGGATGGTACGGACAGCCTCCACTTCTGCCCACTTGGTGAACTTGTAAATGGCGACGTAGAGGTAACGGTAGCCCCCTGGCGCCCGAGGGAACGGGCCCAGAATATCCAACCCCCAAACTGCGAAGGGCCACGAGATGGGTATAGTCTGCAGGCCCCCCGCCGGTTGATGGATCTGCTTGGAATGAAACTGGCAGGCCTCACAAGCCTTTACCAATTCGATTACGTCGTTGAGCGCGGTGGGCCAGTAGAATCCACTACGGAATGCCTTGCTGACGAGGGTCCGTGATGATGAGTGGTGTCCACAGTCTCCGCCGTGCATGTCCTTCAGTAGTTCCTTTCCTTGCTCCCTGGAGATGCAGCGCAGAGATACATCGTTTGGTTGCTTCCGGTAAAGTTTTCCATCTCTGATGCAGTATGCCGTGGCCTGCCGCGCCACACGCTCCTCTTCCTCTTCCTTTTCTGGTAGGGCCCCTTGCGTTAAATAACTCCGGAGTTCTGCGATCCAGCACTCCTCCTAAGGTTCCATCGTCAGGAGCAGGCGTGCTCCTGAGGTCGGTCCGCAGACCAGGGCTCCCGAGGCTGGCGGCTGGGGGAGCTCCTCCCGAGACTGAGCGGTGTTTGATAACGTCGGCTGTGCTGAAGGTTTGAAGAGCCGCTCTTCAAAGACGCCGGATTCCTGTGGCAACCGCCTGGATGCCCGCCCGGCTATGTCGTCAGCTTCCTGATTGGTGCCATGGGGCACGTGCTTTAGCTCCAGCCCCCAGAATTGCTTTTCCATCCTGCGGACCTCCGCTAGGTAGGCCTCCATATGCTCGTCCTTCGGCTCGTACACCTTGTTGGAGAAGTTGACTAGGAGCTGCGAGTCGCCCTTGATGGTGAGGCGTTTCACTCCCAGGGCTACTGCGGCCTTCAACCCGGCTATCAGTCCCTCATATTCTGCTATGTTGTTGGAGACCTTTTCACCTTGCTGGAAACAGAGCTGTACGGCATAGTAGAGCTTATCCTGAGTGGATGATATCAGCACCGCACCAGCCCCCGCGCCGTGTCTGGAGAACGCCCCATCGAAGTACATGACCCAGCCTTCCGGCGCCTCACTCCCCCGAGAGAGGGACCGATCCTCGTTGTCCCTGAGGCCTGGTGCCTCCGCCCATTCCACTATGAAATCCGCCAACGCTGCTCCTTTGATGACCCTGGTTGTGCTGAACTCGAGCTGAAACGCCTGCAGCTCCATGTTCCACTCGGCGACCCTTCCGGCTGAGTTAGGGCTCCTGAGCACTGTCTCCAGGGGGTACGATGAGACGACTTTGATGGGATGAGCCTGGAAGTAGTGACGCAGCTTGCGCGAGGCTACCAGTAGCACGAGGAGGAGCTTCTGAGGCATTGGGTACCATGCCCTCGCGTCCCGTAACACCGTGCTAACAAAGTAGACGGGATGCTCAACAAGGCTGAAAGCATCTGGGGTCGCGGCGCCCTCGGGAGGTAAGGGCGCCTCACGAGATGACGTGGCCTCGGGAGGTGGACCATCTGGGCGTGCGGCCTCTCCTGCCTCCGGTGCATTCTTCGGCAGCTGACCCTCCTCAACTGCGGTTGTGGCTTCTGCAGGCTTTCCTTGTTCCCGTTTTGTCTTGCCTCGGGCTGCCACTGCGGTCTTGACTTGGCCCTCGTCCCTAACCGCCACCAGGGCTGCGCTGGCGGAGTAGGGAGTGGCGGCGAGGTAAAGCAGCAGGGGCTATTGAGGGCACGGAGCCACCATGACTAGGGGACTGGTCAGGTACGTCTTGAGATCTTGAAACACCTTATCTGCCTCTTCAGTCCATTCAAAGGGCCCCTTTTTCTTCATCAGCTGAAAGAAAGGCAGCGCTCGCTCCCCTAATTTGGAGATGAAGCGCCCTAGCACGGTCACGCGCCCAGTGAGCTTCTGCATTTCTCTGAGGGTCTTTGGCGGACTCATGTCCTGGACCGCCTTGACCTTCTCGGGGTTGGCCTCGACGCCACGATGGGACACTAGGAATCCCAAAAGCTTGCCCGAGGGGACGCCAAACACACATTTCTCCGGGTTGAGCCGCAGGTTTACTGCGTCGAGGCTCGCGAAGGTCTCCTCCAGGTCTTGTATCACGGTCTTGGCCTCCCGAGATTTTACTACAATGTCATCAACATAGGCTTCGACATTCTTTCCGAGTTGCGGGCCCAAGGTGATGTGCATCAGCCGCTAAAAGGTTGCCCCTGCGTTCCGCAGGCCGAACGGCATGCATGTATAGCAGTATACCCCGCACGGGGTTAAGAAGGCGGTCTTCTCAATGTCTTCTACTGCCATCTTGATCTGGTGATACCCGGAGAAGGCGTCTAGGAAGCATAGCAGGTCGCACTCTGCAGTGGAATCGACAATCTGGTCGATGCGGGGGAGCGCAAAACGGATCTTGCGGGCATGCCTTGTTGAGGTTGGTGAAGTCGACACACATGTGTTCCTTCCCCCCTTTCTTGGGCACAACAACATGGTTGGCCAACCAGTCCGGGTATCGGACCTCGCGAATGACCCTAGCGGCTTCTAGCTTGCGGGTCTCTTGGACAATGAAGGCCTGCTTCTCCACGGACTGCAGCCTGGCCTTCTGCTTCACGGGGCGCACATTTGGGCACACATTGAGGTGATGCTCGATGACACTCCTGGGGATCCCCGCCAGCTGATCGGGCTCCCAAGCAAACACCTTCTTATTCGCGCGCAGGAACTTGACCAAGGCCTCCTCCTATGGTGAAGGTTGGCGCCTATGGTGAAAGTGGCACTGGAGGACCTGTCCTCGTCGATGGGTATCTGCTTGGTTTCTGCCTTGTCCTGGGTGAACAACTGCTTCTTCTTGGCGGGCGCAGCCCCCTTGGGCTCAGGGGTCTCTGCGTTGATGGGCTGTGCCGATGCCGCCATCTTGAAGGTGAGCTTGAGTACTCGCAGGGCGTCCCCGGTGTCCCCGTGCATGGCGAGGGTACCGCTGCTCCCGGGCATCTTCATGAGGTTGTACGCCGGGTGCGTGGCAGCCATGAACTGAGCCAATGCCGGGTAGCCGAGGATGGCGTTGTAAGGGAGGCCGCTGAGGGCGATGTCGAAGTCGACCGTCTCCATGCGGAAGTTGTCGTAGGTGCCGAAGGTTACCGGGAGCCGGATCTGTCCCAGGGAGTCGGATGATCTGCCCCCGACGCCCGAGAAAGATCGGCTGGGTCACAGCCGCTCCCGGGGTATGCAGAGGAGGTTGAAAGTCTCGACCGAAAGCACGCTGAGGCCCACTCCACCATCAACGAGGGTTCTGGTGACAGCCACCTGGAAGATGGTGGGGGTGCACAATAGGGGGAGCGCGCCTGAGCCGACCAGGTTGGTGGGGTGGTCCTTCGAGCTGAAGGTCAGACCGACCTCGCGCGCCGCCCGGTCCGGGGGAGCCCCCTGCCGTGCGGAAACGGCGCTAACCCGGCGGGCAAAAGGCTTGATGTGGCGACTCGTGGGCGGCGCCTGCGAGCCGCCCAGGAGGGCTGCAACGACCGGAGGCGTCGATGTTGCGGTGCAGCTACTCTGCCGCGTAGGCAGATGCTGGGGGGGTGCTTGCCGCTCGTTCCCCGCCGGGCCGGTGGCGGTGTTGACGGCGGGCGACGGGGGACAACGAGAACGCCCACCGGTGAGGGCCGCCGGGGCGACGCGAGCTTGACTGGCGCCGTACAAGGATGCGACGGTCGGAGGAGGATGGAGCGGTGGAAGACAGATTCCGGCGCACCCCTACCTGGCGCGCCAAATGTCGGATCACGGGTTCCGGCAGACCCTTAAGGTTCGAACACTGGGGTGCGCGCGGAGATCACGCCTTCTACCTCCCCGTCTCGCAAAGATCTAAACTATTAAAAGAACTGCACAAGAGACACAAGGTTTATACTGGTTCGGGCCACCATTGTGGTGTAATACCCTACTCCAGTGTGTGGTTGGTGGATTGCCTTCTGGGGCTGGTGATGATGAACAATACAAGGAAGAACAGCCTCGCGAGGGTCTGTTCTTGGCTGGGGTGATGAACTGCTAGGAGGAGTTCCGTCACCTCTCTCTCTCTCTCACTCACTCTCTCTGCTTTGCTCTCACTTGTCGATCGAACGAACCAACCCCCCCTTGCTATGCGGGTGGCTGGTCCTATTTATAGGCAAAGGCCTTGGGCCTCTTCCCAAATATTGAGCGGGAAGGGCGCCAACAATTGGCCAATTCGAAGGGGAACATCTAGTACACTTATCCTGACTAAAGTTGGTCTTCGCCTGCCAAAGGCTCTGTGGTGACGCCGTGCTGGGCTCCATGGTGACCTCTGTCTCGTAGTCCGCCTGGTCTTGGTCTCGTTGCACTGAAATGGCAACCTTTGCCTGATGCCTCGCTACTCCGCGGCTGCGCTTGCCCCCTTTGCACCAAAGAGGAAAGAAGGACGCTGCGCGCTGGCGCCCGCCTGGCACCCTCGATCGTCATGGCTTGCGTCATGGGCACCTCGCGAGGTACCCTGCCATGATCTCTCCGCCTCCTCGCGAGCCGGCCTGAGGAGGTTGCGCCTGAGGATGCGCCGTGTCGTCCGCCCCGCGAGGCTTGGCCCCTCGCGAGGGTCTTGAGTCTTGTGTTGATCAAGATGGGCCGCACTGGGCCTCCTTTGAGCCACGCCGCAGGCCGTAGGCAGGCAAGTCTGGGGACCCCCGTTCCCAGAACGCTGACAAAATTGACCACGTTCCTTGTGGGTCCCACCTATCAACTCACATAGGCAAAAGGTCAGATAAACACAAATTTACGCAGGCGCGACAAGGCTCCAACTCGTGCGCGGGAATCACCTGGTTGTGTATGTGTCTCTCAGGGCCTGATGTGTGCGCATGCACGTGCAGGTTGAGCACTTGAGCGTCAGAGTGTGTGTTGGTCGTGTGGTGTACTGGTTTGTGCATGCATGCGTGCGTGTGTGTGTGTGAGTGTTGCGTGCGTGCATGTGAGTGTTGCGTGCGTGCGTGCCTGCGTGTGTACGTTTGAGTGTTGCGTCCGTGCATGGGTGCATGTGTTTGTGTGAGTGTTGCGTGGATGCAGTTCGTGTGCATGCGTGCGTGTGTGTATAATCACCACACCAGCTCCCGTGTGTTAAAACAGACGGCTCAGCATACCAATACAAGGCCACCTTGTCCGCTGTGCCCGCGGTCATGACTTCGAACCACCGTCCAAATATTTTTTTTGTCAGTTGTTTTCATTCTTACTAGCAAGATGCCCGTGCGTTGCATGTAACATAAAGATGCATTTGTATGACTTGTTTATCTTGTGAGAGAAAATGATGAACGAGGGAAGGCCTTATTTGCAAATGTGGAGGGGTGTGTGGGTACCTTTTTGCAAAATTGCCATAGTTTCTTTCATATCCGTCAGATATAAATCGGACGACCTATATTGCAGGATGGAAGGCACACCATCATCACCGACTCTGTTTTTTATAAGAGTGTATTCTATGTATTTTATAAGAGTGTAGATGTAGAGTAGATACAAGTCGAAAGGTGGGCACGATGGTAGTGAGATAATGTGATGGAACACTAGAGGTGCCACATGGAGCGTTTAACTGGTCAACTAGTCATGTCATGAGCAAATACAGAGTTGTACGGTGAGCCCATGACTGTATAATAACCACTAAATGTAAATGGTGACCGTAATGAGTGGATTCTGAAGTCCAATGTATGTATCGTGCTTTCGCTTCAAATACAATGATCGTCATTGCATATATCGCGAGAGAAAGATGAAACATGCGTGAATTTTCTGGGGCTTACTTTTAGAGGACCTGGAGATAGTTTTGTGTGCATACGTGAAAGGGGCGTACAGGGGGGTATGCGATGGAGAGAGAGATGCTCTTCGTTTCTCTTTATTATGACTAACTTTGTATATAGTATAAAAATATACAAATTCACAGTGCGGAATAAATATCATTGTGGGCACCACGCAATGCAAATTAGCGTTCATACTCCTCCATATAACTTTGTAATGTTGTATATATGTAGAAACTCTAAAATAATTTGTTGGCCACACTTTATTCAAAAGGAATGTTGTATGCGAAATAAACGTGAAGAGAGGGCTTTTTGGATCAATGGGGTACGTGATGTAACATGTGTGAATGTGTAGTTGATGCATTTGGCGGGGCCTAGAGAGGTATGTGTGTGTATTACGTATTCGAGAGAGGCATGGATAGAGGGGCCGACGGGGGGGGGCGTGGGAGAGATAGCACGAGAAATGAGAGTGGTCTAGAGAGAGAGAGAGAGGAATATGATGTCACGACAAGAGATTCCATTCCCTTGAGTGTGTATATGCAAGGGGGGAGGGAATAGAGGCACCGGGAGAAATTTTCTCTCTGTGTGGTGTTTGTGTTGGTATGTGTGGGTGTGAGAAGATAATGAGACGTGGGGGCAGAGGCTGTGTCACCGCGTGAGGTCCGGTGGGTCGAGGTGAGGCCCTTCGTTCGGTTCCGTCCTGCGCCACATTGGTCGGCCCGTGACGTATTTAGGAAGACCCATGGATGACTAGTCGTACAAGAGAAAGATAGCAGAATCGTGAAGGACTCTGTGTCCACTGACGAAGCCGGCTAGGATTTGTAACCCTAGGTTCTCGGACTAAGGTAACCCCTTTATCTCTAATATTACTATTCATCCAACCTTACTTTAAGGGGCATCCTACAGAATGCTCTGCTAGAATCATACTCGTCGATTAGGAAGAGAGGTGTGAGACAATGTGTGACAGACATGCGTAAAGATAATGTGCGTACATGAGACAAGTAGGCGGGTCCATGTATATAGAAAGGGTCGATGAGGATTGTGCGTGTGTATGTTTGCGAGAGGAAGAGTGCTTGTGATAAAGGTTAGTGGAAACAGTTGTAAATGGTTACGAGAGGGAGGGAGGGTTATATCTAGAGCATGTTTGCGAGAAAGACACCTCGGGAGAGAGTGTGTGAGCATGAGTGAGAGACCACCGATGGAGAGTGAAACTACACGTAAAAGACTGCTATACACATTGATTAAAGATATAAATTGTATCCAAATATTAGGATGGGATCATGATATTTGCAATTCGCGTAAGGAGCGGTCATTGATCCATCAGACATCTAGATTCTACCAAATTTGAGCATGTCTATGTTATTATTCGACACAATTGATCATCATAGTTAGTATTTTGAACTCCAGACAATGCATCGCTTTAGCAATCGAATATAAACGTGAGTATAGTTCATGTTGTGTGTGTAAAGCACATTATACATACGAAAGTTACACAATGGACATTATAAATAGCTACCTATGAACTAGCATACATTTGAATTCAACTTAAGGTGGTTTAAAAAATCGAATTCAACATGAAGTCCATTCAATTATTTGAATTTGATATCATGGCATTTGTAAACCATACCTAAATTATGGGGGCACCAATCTTTGCTCTAATTTTGTACATAATAGCATATGTAGTCGTGTACAAAATAGATTCAAATTTAGCTCCTCCATTCCAAAATAATCATAGTTAGGATTTTCAAGTGTCAAAATTTCAAAAAGAAGCGGATAATTTAATGATGTTTTCAAACATACAAGGTTAAATATAACATTGTCTATTTAGGTCAATCCTCATAGTCCAAGAGTACTCTAAACGTGAATGCTTGTGTTTCAAAATTTCGAACGAAGCGCCAAAAGAGCCTCTACTCACCCGAAACTGCGTGAGACTAATGTTTGGTAGTACAAGGGAATTACTTTTCTAATAACTCCGACCTGTGAAACCTACCGGCCCAACGTCCAAAGGTCTAAACCGGGGTAGGTTTGTAGCTTCATCTAGACGCCACGCAACCGCATCCGAAAAATATTCATACACAATGGCTGCCTAAGCACACATGCGCGCGGCCGAAATCGCTCCCACCCACTATTTGGGACACCTGGGATTACCATCCTACCCCCGACCCGTAGTAGGTCCGTAATTTAAGAGGGGGGAAAAGTTTGTACTTTCCCCAAATTTCAAACAAGTGCATCCCATCTTCTGTTCAAAAAAGCCAAAAACAAGCGCGTCCCAGACCGAAATATGGTTCCCCCCACCCGTCCGATTCCCCATTCGTACTCCATGGGCACCAAAACTACCTCTCAACTAGCCGCGAAAACCCGGCGTCCTCCGTCCGCCACCCCATCGCACCCATCAATCGCCGCCCTCCTCCATCACGCCGGAGCCGATACCCCGACGTCGTCGTCCATCGCAACCTCAACCGCAATGCCCTCCACGGCTAGTAGTTGAAGCCGAGGCCGAGTCGTCCATACCCGAGCCAGTTCAACCATGCCATCCTATGCCTCACCGCTGCCGCTCCAACTTCGCCACCCTCCACCTCACCGGAGTTGTTCCTGCCACGCCATCCTTCGCCGCCTCGGATCTGCTTTGCCTCCGCCGACATACGGCCATGGCAACACAGTCAACAATTTGGCCATGGGTTCGTCCAAGCTTGCACCCTCTAGAACATCGGTTTCCCTGGTAAAAAGAAGAAGATCAGTGCGACATGTGGAGGTGACCACACCAGCAACCGAAAAAGGTACTCCTATTTCCTTATTCGTGCAAATCTTACGTCTCTGCTTGCATGGTATTCATCCCACAGAAGACACTAGTTGACTGCTTCTTCTTGATACTAGATGTTCCTAGTAACTCGCGATGCACAAGGTTTCTCCTCATATACTATTTCACCTTAGCTAGAGGTCCGTCGCCCCCCTGAATTTCAATTTTTGGCCAGTTGACTCCCAATTAACGGAAGCATTCCCCGGCATAACAGGCGCTAGTATGCCTATTACGCCGGGGAAGCAGCGCCTTGGTGTTTATCTTAGGGGCGTGTGTACCCTAGAGATACTGGCGCCGATCTGGAGGTCGGCCGGGATTAAAGGGATGGCCTGGGGGTGCTGCCAAGCACGGCGGTGGTGTGAGGTCTATGGGAGGGCGGGGCGGCGGAGGCAGGGGTCTGGGCCACAGGTCGCTGGCGGTTTGAGAAAGATCGTCAACAGTGACTGGCGGGAGGTAGACGAAGGACATCTTCCCGTTCCTTATAGATCGGACGGTTCATTAAAAAAATCAACTGCCCTATTTATTTTCAGTCGACTGTTATCTTAGATATGACCACATGTGGTGGTGCGCTGGAGGAGTACCTGCATTTCCTATGCTCATTGATGACCCACAAGTATAGGGGATCTATCATAGTCCTTTCGATAAGTAAGAGTGTCGAACCAAACAAGGAGTAGAAGGAAATGATAAGCGGTTTTCAGCAAGGTATTCTCTGCAAGTACTGAAATAAGTGGTAACAGATAGTTTTGTGATAAGATAAATTGTAACGAGCAACAAGTAACGAAAGTAAATAAAGTGCAGCAAGGTGGCCCAATCCTTTTTGTAGCAAAGGACAAGCCGGAACAAACTCTTATAATAGGAAAAGCGCTCCCGAGGACACATGGGAATATTGTCAAGCTAGTTTTCAACACATTCATATGATTCGCGTTCGATACTTTGATAATTGGATATGTGGGTGGACCGGTGCTTGGGTGTTGTTCTTACTTGAACAAGCATCCCACTTATGATTAACCTCTATTGCAAGCATCCGCAACTACAACAAAAGTATTAAGGTAAACCTAACCATAGCATGAAACATGTGGATCCAAATCAGCCCCTTACGAAGCAACACATAAACTAGGGTTTAAGCTTCTGTCACTCTAGCAACCCATCATCTACTTATTACTTCCCAATGCCTTCCTCTAGGCCCAAATAATGGTGAAGTGTTATGTAGTCGACGTTCACATAACACTACTAGAGGCTAGACAACATACATCTTATCAAAATATCAAACGAATAGCAAATTCACATGACTAGTAATAGCAAGACTTCTCCCTTGTCCTCAGGAACAAACGTAATTACTCACAAAGCATATTCATGTGCATAATCAGAGGGGTAATAATATGCATATAGGATCTGAACATATGATCTTCCACCAAATAAACCAACTAGCATCAACTACAAGGAGTAATCAATACTACTAGCAACCTACTAGCACCAATCCCGGACTTTGAGACAAGAATTGGATACAAGAGATGAACCAGGGTTTGGAGATGAGATGGTGCTGGTGAAGATGTTGATGGAGATTGCCCTCTCTCGATGAGAGGAGCATTGGTGATGACGATGGTGATGATTTCCCCCTCCCGGAGGGAAGTATCCGCTGCAGAACAGCTCTGCCGGAGCTCTAGATTGGTTCCGCCAAGGTTTCGCCCTGTGGCGGCGGAGTCTCACCCCGAAAAGTTCCCTCTGATTTTTTTCTCATCGAAAGACTTCATATAGGATAAGATGGACGTTGGAGAGCCACCAGGGGGCCCACGAGGTAGGGGGCGCGCCCTAGGGGGGGGGCGCCCCCCACCCTCGTGAGCAGGGTGTGGGCCCCATGGCCTTCATCTTTGGCGAGGATTTTTATTTATTTATTTTAAGATGTTCCGTGGAGTTTCATGACTTTTGGAGTTGCGCAGAATAGGTCTCTAATATTTGCTCCTTTTCCAGCCCAGAATTCCAGCTGCCGGCATTCTCCCTCCTTATGTAAACCTTGTAAAATAAGAGAGAATAGCCATAAGTATTGTGACATAAAGTGAAATAACAGTCCATAATGCAATAAATATCGATATAAAAGCATGATGCAAAGTGGACGTATCAACTCCCCCAAGCTTAGACCTCGCTTGTCCTCAAGCGAAAAGCCGATAACAATAAATATGTCCTCGTGTTTAGAGGTAGAGGCGTCGATAAAAATAAAATACGGACATGAAGGCATCATGATTATTCTCATAACAGCAACATATATAGATTTTGTCATATGATTACTTATGTTCAAGTGATGATCTATTCACAACGAAAAAGTACAAATCATAAGCCTTATTGGGCTCCGACAAACAATAATCTCGGTCATTGAAGCAATTGCAATTTATCATAACATCGGAAAGATTCTATGTCAGAGCTAAAAAGCAAGTCCACATACTCAACTATCATCTCGTCCTTCATAATTGCTAACACTCACGCAATACTTGTGGTTACGGAGTTTTAATCGGACACAGAGAAAGATAGGGGCTTATAGTTTTGCCCCACAACCTTTTACCTCAAGGGTAATGTCAACAATAATGGTTCATGCTCCCCTACATCCAATTATATATAATATATATATATATATATATATATATATATATATATCATGTTCTTTCCAACATGCTGAGCTTGCCAAAGGATATAATGAAAAAGAAAAGGTGAAGATCACCATGACTCTTGCATAAGGTAGAAGATAATAATAAAGGATAGGCCCTTCGCAGAGGGAAGGAGAGGTTGCCATGCGCTTTTATGGTTGGATGCATAAAATCTCAATGCGAAAGAATGTCACTTTATATTTCCCCTTGTGATATGAACCTTTATTATGCAGTTCGTCGCTTTTATTCCTTCCACATCACAAGATCGTATAAAGCTTATTTCTCCCACACCAATCAGTCATACATATTTAGAGCAATTTTTATTTCTTTGCACCAATGACAACTTACTTGAAGGATTTTACTCAATCCATAGGTAGATATGGTGGACTCTCATGGCAAAACTGGTTTAAGGGTATTTGGAAGCACAAGTAGTATTTCTACTTGGTGCTGAGAATTTGGCTAGCATGAGGGGGAAAGGCAAGCTCAACAAGTTAGAGGATCCATGACAACATACTTTATTTCAAATATAAGAAAGACATAACTCATTACGTTGCCTTCCTTGTCCAACATCAACCCTTTAGCATGTCATATTTTAATAAGTGCTCCCAATCATAAAAGATGTCAATGATAATATATCTATATGTGAAAGCCTCTCTTTCCTTATTACTTCCTATTAATTGCAACAATGACCAAAGCTATGTCTGCCAACTCCCAACAACTTTTAATCATCATACTCTTTCTATGTGAAGTCATTACTCTCAATAAGATCAATATGAACTTTTTGTTTCTTTTTATTATTTTTCTCTTTTCTTTTATTCACCCAAGATCATGGCAAAATAATCAAGCCCTTGACTCAACACTAATCTTTATTATATATAGCTCACGGAGTCGATTACAAAGAAAGATCATAAAGCAAAACTCAAAACTAGATCATGCCATAAACTTTATTCTACTAGATCAAGATACTACTAATAGGATCGAACTAAGAGAAAAAACGGTAAAGATAGGAGTTGTGATTGTGACACGATACCGGGGCACCTCCCCCAAGCTTGGCAGTTGCCAAGGGGAGTGCTCATACCCATGTGATTATATCTCCTTTGTCGGTGAAGAAGGTGGAGGTGACGGATAATCGCACATCGAGCGTAAGAGGTCCTCAAGCTTGCGAATAATGCCCTTGAGTGCAACAATATGCTCCTTCAACAAAATATTTTCTTGTGTGAGATACTTGTTTTGTATACGAGCTAACTCAATCATCTTGAAAGCTTCGATCTCAGTTGGGGTAAGAATGTTATGATCAAGTTGGAGGGTGTCTTTTGCTGCTGGAGCTTGATCCTCCGTGGCCTTCTTGATCCTTTCATCCTTGTTGACCCTCGTTGGTTCTTCCCTCTTCAGATCTATCTTCATTAGCTAGGCATCGTTGTCACCATTGTTGGAGGAGGGAGACGACATGATGCCTAGCCAGGGAAAACCCTGACAGAAAACAGCTCGAAACAAGAACAAAGGAGGTTTGCGTGATACGGGAGTCAAAACCTTCGGGAGGTTATATAATAAATTTTTACCGACCAAAATATGTATCGTGCAAGAAAACGGAGTCCGGAAGGCACACGAGGTGCTCACGAGGTAGGGGGGCGCGCCCACCACCCTTGTGGGGCCATCGTGTCCTTCCCGGACTGCTACTTATTTATCTATTTTTCTAAATATTCCAAAACGGAGAAATATTTCCTTAAAAATTTTTTTGGAATCGGTTTAAATACCGTACCACATACCTATTCCTTTTCGGAGTCCGAAACGTTCCGGAAAGTGTCCCTTATGTATTCCTCCTGGGTTACGGTTTCAATAATATTGGTTTCAACATTTATGGGATTACCTGAGATATAATGTTTAATTCTTTGACCATTTACCACCTTCGGATTTGTGCCCTCGAAGTTGTTGATTTTTATGGCACCGGAATGACAGACCTCTTCGATAACGTAGGGGCCTTCCCGTTTAGAGAGAAGTTTTCCAGCAAAAAATCTTAAACGAGAGTTGTATAGCAATACATAATCACCTACATTAAACTCACGCTTTTGTATCCTTTTGTCGTGCCATCTTTTAACTTTTTCTTTAAACAACTTGGCATTTTCATAAGCTTGGGTTCTCCATTCATCAAGTGAGCTAATATCAAATAACCTCTTTTCACCGGCAAGTTTGAAATCATAGTTGAGCTCTTTAATAGCCCAATATGCCTTATGTTCTAGTTCGAGAGGTAAGTGACATGCTTTTCCATAAACCATTTTATACGGAGACATACCCATAGGATTTTTATATGCAGTTCTATAAGCCCATAATGCATCATCAAGTTTCTTGGACCAATTCTTTCTAGACCTACTAACAGTCTTTTGCAAAATTAATTTGAGCTCTCTATTGCTCAATTCTACTTGACCACTAGACAGTGGGTGATAAGGAGATGCAATTCTATGATTAACATCATACTTAGCAAGCGTTTTACGGAAAGCACCATGAATAAAGTGTGAACCACCATCATTCATTAAATATCTAGGGACTCCAAACCTCGGAAAAATAACTTCTTTCAGCATTTTAATACAAGTGTTATGATCAGCACTACTAGCTGGAATAGCTTCTACCCACTTAGTAACGTAATCAACAGCAACTAAAATATGTGTGTATCCATTAGAGGCAGGAAAAGGTCCCATATAATCAAAGCCCCAAACATCAAACGGTTCAATAACAAGAGAATAATTCATAGGCATTTCTTGACGTCTACTAATATTACCAATTCTTTGACATTCATCACAAGACAAGACAAACTTACGGGCATCCTTGAAGAGAGTAGGCCAATAAAAACCAGATTGCAATACCTTATGTGCAGTTCTATCTCCAGCGTGGTGTCCTCCATAAGCCTCGGAATGACACTTGCGTAGGATCTGTTCCTGTTCATGCTCAGGTACACAATGTCTAATAACACCATCTACTCTTTCTTTATAAAGATGTGGGTCATCCCAAAAGTAATGTCTTAAATCATAGAAAAACCTTTTCTTTTGCTGGTAGGTGAAGCTAGGTGGTATAAACTTAGCAACAATATAATTAGCATAATCAGCATACCATGGAGTACTACGAGAAGTACTTATAATATTTAATTGTTCATCAGGAAAGCTGTCATTAATAGGTAGTGGGCCATCAAGAACATTCTCTAACCTAGACAAGTTGTCTGCAATGGGGTTCTCAGCTCCCTTTCTATCAACAATATGCAAATCAAATTCTTGTAGCAAGAGAACCCATCTAATAAGTCTAGGTTTAGCATCTTTCTTTTCCATAAGGTATTTAATAGTAGCATGATCAGTGTGAATAGTTACTTTAGAATCAACAATATAAGATCTGAACTTATCACAAGCAAATACAACTGCTAAAAGCTCTTTTTTAGTAGTAGCATAATTTCTTTGAGCATTGTCTAGAGTCTTACTAGCATAATGAATAACATTTAATTTCTTATCAACTCTTTGCCCTAGAACAGCACCTACAGCTTAATCACTAGCATCACACATAATTTCAAAGGGTAAATTCCAATCAGATGGCTGAACAACAGGTGCAGAGACTAATGCTTTCTTAAGTATTTCAAATGCTTCTACATAATCATCATCAAAGGCAAATGGTATATCTTTTTGCAATAAACTAGTCAGAGGCCGAGAAATTTTTGAGAAGTCCTTAATGAACCTCCTGTAAAATCCGGCGTGACCAAGGAAACTTCGTATACCTTTGATGTCCTTGGGACATGGCATATTTTCAATAGCATCAACCTTGGCTTTATCAACTTCAATACCTCTTTCAGAAACTTTGTGCCCCAAGACAATACCTTCATTAACCATAAAGTGGCACTTTTCCCAATTCAAGACAAGATTAGTTTCTTCACATCTCTGCAAAACTCGATCAAGATTGCTCAAGCAATCATCAAAAGAGGAACCATAGACGGAAAAGTCGTCCATGAAAACCTCACAAATCTTTTCACAAAAGTCATATAATATAGCCATCATGCATCTTTGAAAGGTAGCAGGTGCATTACATAAACCAAAAGGCATACGTCTATAAGCAAAAGTACCAAAAGGGCATGTAAAAGTAGTCTTTGATTGATCTCTAGCCGACACAGGTATTTGAGAGAAACAAGAATAACCATCTAGAAAGCAATAGTGTGTATGTTTGCATAATATTTCTAGAATTTGATCAATAAAAGGTAAGGGGTAATGATCTTTCTTAGTAGCTTTATTTAATTTGCGGAAATCAATTACCATCCTATAACCTGTGGTAATTCTTTGTGGAATCAATTCATCTTTATCATTGGGAACAACAATAATACCTCCCTTCTTAGGGACACAATGGACAGGACTTACCCACTCACTATCAGCAACGGGATAGATTATACCTTCCTCCAGAAGCTTTAGTATATCTTTTCTTACCACTTCTTTCATTTTAGGATTCACACGTCGTTGAGGATCACGAACTGGTTTGGCATCTGCTTCCAAATTTATTTTATGTTGACATAGACTGAGACTAATGCCCTTAAGATCATCAAGAGTATATCCAATAGCAGCACGATGCTTCTTCAGAGTTTTCAATAATCTTTCTTCTTCATGCTCTGAAAGGTTAGCACTAATAATAACAGGATATATCTTCTTTTCATCAAGATAAGCATATTTAAGATTATCAGGCAAAGGTTTAAGCTCAAACACGGGACCACCCTTGGGTGGAGGAGGATCCCCTAAAATTTCAACAGGCAAATTGTGTTGCAGAATACTTTCCTGTTTAAAGAATACTTCATCTATTTCCCTTCTTTCATTCATGATCATATCATTTTCATGGTCTAGCAAATAGTGTTCTAAAGGATCACTAGGAGGTATGGCAATAGAAGCAAGACCAATAATTTCATCCTTACTAGGTAATTCTTTCTCACGATGTTGTTTACTAAATTTATAGAAACTAAACTCATGAACCATATCATCCAAGCCAATAGTAACAACATTCTTTTTGCAATCTATCCTAGCATTAACAGTGTTCAAGAACGGTCCACCAAATATAATGGGACAAAATCTATCTTGTGGAGAAGTAAGAACAAGAAAATCAGCAGGATATTTAGTTTTCCCACACAAGACTTCAACATCTCTAACAATTCCCATCGCTGAAATAGTATCTCTATTGGCAAGTTTAATCGTGACATCAATATCTTCTAATTCAGCAGGTGTCATTTCATGCTTGATTTCTTTATACAAGTCATAAGGTATGACACTAGCACTAGCATCCATATCACATAAGCCATGATAACAATGATCTCTTATTTTAACAGAAATAACAGGCACGCCTACCACATGTCTATGTTTATCTTTAGCACAAGGTTTAGCAATTCTAATAGTTTCACCTTCGAACTGAATAACATGCCCATCAATATTATCAGACAAGAGATCTTTAAAAATAGCAATATTAGGTTCTACTTTAACTTGCTCAGGAGGTGTATAGGTTCTAATATTGCTTTTACGAACAACAGTTGAAGCTTTAGCATGATCCTTTATTCTAACAGGGAAAGGTGGTTTCTCAACATAAGAAGTAGGAACAATAGGATCATTATAAGTGTCAGTATTTTCTTCAACTTTAATAGGTGCAGCTACTTTTACTTCTATGGGAGGATGATATTTAAACCACTTCTCCTTAGGGAGATCAACATAAGTAGGAAAAGATTCACAGAAAGAAGCTACTATCTCATAGTCAAGTCCATATTTAGTGCAAAACTTACGGAAAATATCGGTATCCATAAAAGATTTAACACAATCAAACTTAGGTGTCATACCTGACTCCTTACCTTCGTCGAGGTCCCAATCTTCAGAGTTGCGTTTAATTCTATGCAATAAATTCCATCTGAATTCAATAGTCTTCATCATAAAAGAGCCAGCACAAGAAGTATCGAGCATGGTGCGATTGTTATCAGAAAGCCGAGCATATAAATTTTGAATAATCATTTCTCTTGAGAGCTCATGATTGGGGCATGAATATAACATTGATTTAAGCCTCCCCCAAGCTTGAGCGATGCTTTCTCCTCTGCGAGGCCAGAAGTTATATATATAATTGCGATCACGATGAACTAGATGCATAGGGTAATACTTTTGATGAAATTCCAATTTCAATCTTTTATAGTTCCATGATTTCATATCATCACATAGCCTATACCATATCAATGCGTCTCCCTTCAAAGATAAAGGGAAGACCTTCTTCTTAGCAACATCATTGGGTATACCTGCAAGCTTAAATAATCCACAAACTTCATCCACATATATTAAGTGCTCATCAGGATGCTTTGTTCCATCTCCTGTAAAAGGGTTAGCTAACAGTTTTTCCATCATACCCGAAGGAAATTCAAAAGGAGTTTCATTTTCAATAGGTTCAGTAGGTTGAGGAGCAACTCTTTGCTCTACTGGACGGGGTGAAGATACCCCGAACAAGCCCCTCAGAGAATTACTTTCCATAGTAACAAGTGACAATAAATTTCAGCACACTATATAAATTTTTCGTTACCAAATTCCACCTACCAAAGGCGCTACACTCCCTAGCAACGGCGCCAGAAAAGATTCTTGATGACCCACAAGTATAGGGGATCTATGGTAGTCCTTTCGATAAGTAAGAGTGTCGAACCCAACAAGGAGTAGAAGGAAATGATAAGCGGTTTTCAGCAAGGTATTTTCTCAAGTACTGAAATAAGTGGTAACAGATAGTTTTGTGATAAGATAAATTGTAATGAGCAACAAGTAACAAAAGTAAATAAAGTGCAGCAAGGTGGCCCAATCCTTTTTGTAGCAAAGGACAAGCCGGAACAAACTCTTATAATAGGAAAAGCGCTCCCGATGACACATGGGAATATCGTCAAGCTAGTCTTCATCACATTCATATGATTCGCGTTCGATACTTTGATAATTTGATATGTGGGTGGAGCTGTGCTTGGGTGCTGTTCTTACTTGAACAAGCATCCCACTTATGATTAACCTCTATTGCAAGCATCCACAACTACAACAAAAGTATTAAGGTAAACCTAACCATAGCATGAAACATGTGGATCCAAATCAGCCCCTTACGAAGCAACGCATAAACTAGGGTTTAAGCTTCTGTCACTCTAGCAACCCATCACCTACTTATTACTTCCCAATGCCTTCCTCTAGGCCCAAATAATGGTGAAGTGTTATGTGACTCCCAGATAATTAAGCTACAGTGAATCTCCGCTAATGATGCCACGTCACCTCGGTTACTATTGATAAACCCGCGTAGTTCGAAACCCAGTTCAAAATTCAAATTTAAAAATCAAGTCAAACAGTTAAAGTTTTCAAAAGTCAAAACTAAAATGTTCTAAATGTGACAAATAATTCATAAGTAATGTTGGTGGAGAAACCACATTTTTATAAAAGTTCTAAATGCATTTAAATAATTAAAACTGTAGGTAAAACAAATAAATAAATGCGTTGGTATTTTATAAAATACTAAACTATATTATTTGGGTGTTAAACCTTTTTGTGGCAGAGGTATAATTAGTGTTACTATTTAAGATACAACTTTTATGTTTTATAAAACTAGAATAAAATAAAACAGTAAAAGAAAAAGAACAAAAAAAAAGAAAGACCAGAAATTACAGCCCCCCCCCTCGCCGGGCCTCGGCCCAGATGGCCTTGGGCCAATCAAGCCGGCCCGGCCGGCCCCTCCTCTCTTTCCTTATCCCCACCCCGTAACCCTAACCCCCACTCGCCCCACTCCCTCCCCCGATCCCCCTGGATCGGGATCGATCCCCTCTCTCCCCTCGTCTCCCCCCAGCGCGCACCCGCCACGCCGCTCGACGCCATCGCCGGAGACCACTACGCCGGAGCCGCCCCGCCACCTCACTGTCGTCGGTGCCGCCACGCCGTCTCCATCGCCTGCACCTCGACGTCGCCCCGGACCGCCCCGACGTCGTTGGTGCCGCCTTGCTGGACGACCGCGACCTCGTCGCCGCCGTCCGTCTACCTCAGGCCCTCCCCGAGCACGCACTTACACAACTACAGGCTCGATGTGAGCCTCTTCCCCTACCCTCTCCCTCGCGCGACCCCTCCTGCCCGCGCTGCGCGCGCTTGCGCCCGTCGCCGCGGCCCTCGCCCCGCGCGCTCCTGGCCACCGTGCTGCCCGCGCCCACCGGCATCGTTCGGCTTCCGCACCCGCTGTCCCCCTGACGCTGCAGGCCTGTTGGCCATCCATCGCGCGCGCCCGTAGTCGTGCGGATCTGCCGCAACCACCTCATGCCATCCCCTCACGCGCGCGCCATACCGCGGCCTTGTCCCCGCACCGCGCCTGGGCCGCGTGCCCTACTCACGCCCTGGTTGTGCTCCGGCACCACCGCGCGTTGCTCGTCTCCGCCTCTGGCTCCCGCCGCTCCGGCCACTCGCCGTGGCCTCGCCACTTCCGGGGGAGGCGGACATCCCCCGTCTCTGCGGGCGGGCGTCCTGGCGCCCCGCACCTGATCCACCGCCCGTGCCCGTTTGGCCCTATGGGCCACTGCCTAGTGGGGCCCCCACACACGCCCCTGTTAAAAAAAAGAAGAATAAAAAAACATAATAAAAATAATAGTTAATTAATTAATTAATTAATTAACTTAATTAGATCTGTTAAGTTAACCTAATCATTTATTAAACTAACTAATCATGTTTAGTTAACCTAAGTCAATGACAACCGGGACCCACCCGTCAGTTTGACCAAATCAACTGACTGTTGACTGCTGACATCACCCTGATGTCATGCTGACATCATAATGGCATTTCCAAATTAATTTTATTCTATTAATTTCAAAAATGATTTAAAAACTTTGAAAATTAATATAAATTAAACCGTAGCTCAAATGAAAAAACTTTGTACATGGAAGTTGCTCAGAACGACGAGACGAACCCGGATACGCAGCCCGTTCATCCTCCACACATTCCTAACATATCAAACTCGCAAACTTTCCCCTCTGGCTCCTCTGCCCGAAAACGCGAAACACCGGGGATACTTTCCCGGATGTTTCCCCCCTTCACCTGTATCACCTCATACCGCGTTAGGGCACGCCTAGCATCACACTTTGCTTTGTCATGCATCGTTATGCATCTGTTTGCATTGTATTCACCGTTTCTTCCCCCTCTTCTTCCGCTAGACACCGAGACCGACGCTGCTGCTACCCAGTACGACTACGGTGTTGATGACCCCTCTCTCTTGCCAGAGCAACCAGGCAAGCCCCCCCCTTGATCACCAGATATCGCCTACTCTCTTCTATACTGCTTCCATTAGAGTAGTGTAGCATGATACTGCTTTCCGTTATTCCTATCCTGATGCATAGCCTGTCCTTGTTATTACTGTTGTTACCTTTACCTGCAATCCTACATGCCTAGTATAGGATGCTAGTGTTCCATCAGTGGCCCTACACTCTTGTCCGTCTGCCATGCTATACTACTGGGCCGTGATCACTTCGGGAGGTGATCACGAGCATATACTATATACTTTACATGGTTACATTACCTGTGGTACTGTTCGGAGATGGGGGCTGAAGGGGCAGGTGGTTCCACCCAGGTAGTGGTGGGCCTGGGTTCCCGACGGCCCCCGACTGTTACTTTGTGGCGGAGCGACAGGGCAGGTTCAGACCACATAGGAGAGAGGCGGGCCTAGCCCTGGTCGGCATTCGCGGATACTTAACACGCCTAACGAGATCTGGGTATTTGATCTGAGTCTGGCCATTTGGTCTATACGCACTAACCATCTATGCGGGAGTAGTTATGGGTACCCCGGCGTCGTGGTATCAGCCGAAGCCTTCATGACGTCAGCGACTGAGTGGTGCGCGCCGGATTGGACTGGAAAGCCACTAGGCTGGGTCTGCTTCCGGCCGCGTACGCAACGTGAAGGTGTGCAAAGGGCGATGGGCCTAGACCCCTGCGCCATAGGATTTAGACCGGCGTGCTGACCTCTCTGTTGTGCCTAGGTAGGGCTGCGACGTGTTGATCTTCCGCGGCCGGGCATGACCCAGGAAAGTGTGTCCGGCCAAATGGGATCGAGCGTGTTGGGGAATGTGGTGCACCCCTGCAGGGAAGTTTATCTATTCGAATAGCCGTGTCCCTCGGTAAAAGGACGACCCGGAGTTCTACCTTGACCTTATGACAACTAGAACCGGATACTTAATAAAACACACCCTTCCAAGTGCCAGATACAACCGGTGATCGCTCTCTCACAGGGCGGCGAGGGGAGGATCATCAGTTAGGATTATGCTATGCGATGATACTTGGAGGACTTCAGTCTACTCTCTTCTACATGCTGCAAGACGAAGGCTTCCAGAAGCGTAGTCTTCGATAGGATTAGTTATCCCCCCTCTTATTCTAGCATTCTGCAGTTCAGTCCACATATGATACCCTTATTCCATTTGATACCAATGCATGCATATGTAGTGTAGCTCCTTGCTTGCGAGTACTTTGGATGAGTACTCACGGTTGCTTTCTCCCTCTTTTCCCCTATCCCTTCTACCTGGTTGTCGCAACCAGATGTTGGAGCCCAGGATCCAGACGCCACCGTCGACGACGACTCCTACTACACCGGAGGTGCCTACTACTACGTGCTGCCCGCTGACGACGACCAGGAGTAGCTTAGCTAGATCCCAGGCAGGAGGCCTGCGCCTCTTTCGATCTGTATCCCAGTTTGTGCTAGCCTTCGTAAGGCAGGCTTGTTTAACTTATGTCTGTACTCAGATATTGTTGCTTCCGCTGACTCGTCTATGATCGAGCTCTTGTATTCGAGCCCTCGAGGCCCCTGGCTTGTAATATGATGCTTGTATGACTTATTTTATTTGTAGAGTTGTGTTGTGATATCTTCCCGTGAGTCCCTGATCTTGATCGTACACATTTGCGTGTATGATTAGTGTACGATTGAATCGGGGGCGTCACATGTTATGTAGTCGACATTCACATAACACCACTAGAGGCTAGACAACATACATCTTATCAAAATATCAAACGAATACCAAATTCACATGACTAATAATAGCAAGACTTCTCCCTTGTCCTCAGGAACAAACGTAATTACTCACAAAGCATATTCATGTGCATAATCAGAGGGGTAATAATATGCATATAGGATCTGAACATATTATCTTCCACCAAATAAACCAACTAGCATCAACTACAAGGAGTAATCAATACTACTAGAAACCTACTAGCACCAATCCCGGACTTTGAGACAAGAATTGGATACAAGAGATGAACTAGGGTTTGGAGATGAGATGGTGCTGGTGAAGATGTTGATGGAGATTGCCCTCTCTCGATGAGAGGAGCATTGGTGATGACGATGGTGATGATTTACCCCTCCCGGAGGGAACTATCCCCGGCAGAACAGCTCTGCCGGAGATCTAGATTGGTTTCGCCAAGGTTCCGCCTCGTGACGGCGGAGTCTCGTCCCGAAAAGTTCCCTTTGATTTTTTTTCTCATCGAAATACTTCATATAGGAGAAGATGGACGTCGGAGAGCCACCAGGGGGCCCACGAGATAGGGGGCGCGCCCTACGGGGGGGGGGGGGCGCCCCCACCCTCGTGAGCAGGGTGTGGGCCCCCAGGCCTTCATCTTTGGTGAGGATTTTTCTTTATTTATTTTAAGATGTTCCGTGGAGTTTCAGGACTTTTGGAGTTGCGCAGAATATGTCTCTAATATTTGCTCCTTTTCTAGCCCAGAATTCCAGCTGCCGGCATTCTCCCTCCTTATGTAAACCTTGTAAAATAAGAGAGAATAGCCATAAGTATTGTGACATAAAGTGAAATAACAGTCCATAATGCAATAAATATCGATATAAAGGCATGATGCAAAATGGACGTATCAGTCATATATTACAAAATCATATGGAGTAGAATCTAATTTTGTTTGCCATGCAATATTGTAGAGCTATCATATGTCTCCTGTCATTTATTTTTCAGCCACCTGCTATCTGCTACTTTTATAGTGCACTAGTTCTACACACACTTCACCCTTACTCTCACTATTGTGTTTTTATGCAAGGGTATTTCAGACTCTGCTGCCATGAGAGAAGCCAAAAAGAAAAGAGAGAAGTCACTCCAGCTTCGTATGCGGGTAGGCAAGACACATTATAGCGCTATAAAGGGTGCAGTGTCAGCAGATGGAGACGGTAAACGTAGCTCTGGAGTTGATGACCTCGCTCGCAATGAACCACCATCCCAGGTGCTTGCTTTAACTTCACGGTGTCATATGTGGTTGCATGTTCCATATGGTGTCTAGCTTGTATTCGAAAGGCCGAAGTTGGTAAGATAAGGAAATATTTTTTTTACATGAACCACCATCCCATGAGCACCAGAAGACAAATAGCCCAGCAAAGATAGGCATCACCTGGAAGCCAACTAAAAAGCTGCGATGGTGGCGAAGCAGCCCGCCTCCCACCAGGCTCTCAGGTCCCAGATGATCATGCTCACCACTCCAGCCAGATGTCTAGCTTGTATTGCTTCCAATTTGGTTAAATTGCATCTGCTTAGCTTACACATTATACCTTTGAATATGACATGCCTTTCTGTTTTTGGTACATACTAGTACATCTGTGTATTAACCATGTTCTTATATCAAACTAATGTTCTTGTGTATCCCTCATCAATCACTTATGACGAGGCAGGCAGGCAAGGGGACTACTCCTCATTTAAAGAATGCAGCGTCAGCCTCCTGACATGATTCTCAAGAAACGGAAATGCTAGATGAAGATAGTGAACCTAGCTCTGTAGTTGATTATAGCATTTCCCCTACACTAGCATCACAGGTGCTTGCTCTAACTTGGTAGCGTGATATGTGGTTGCATGTTACATATGGTGTCTAGATTGTAATTCTTCCAATCTGGTTAAACTGCATGTGCTAGTCTGCTTAGCTTGTACATTATACCTGTTAATGTGACATGCCTTCCTGTATTTAGTACATAGTACATCTGTCTATTAAGCATGTCCTTACATAGATAAAACTATTGTTTTTTTGTATCCCGCATCAATCAACATGACGAGACACCTTTAGTATATGTAGTGCGATATTAGTTGCATCTTTCATATGATTTATAGCATGCACTGCTTCTAATTTGTTGAAATTCCATTTATGATGGGACGCTTTTAACTTGGCAGAGTCATATTGGTTGCATCTTTCACGTGGTGTCTAGCTTGCATTGCTTCTTATTTGCTGGAATGGTTTCTGCTTAGTTTACACAAACAGTTGTGAACATGCCATGCCGTCATGTTTTTCGTACATATTCCATCCTGGTATCATGTGTTTTCCTTACATCAAAGTAGTGATTGTCAGTATCATGCATGAATGAGTTCTGAAGAGAGAATTTTATTGCATTTTCTTGTTGGTTTTACTTGACAATTCAAAATCAATAAAGCGGAAGGAAGTTAGCAAGGCAGCGGATAAAGGTGCTCCTTCCGAACGGAGGGCCTCTACAGTTTCTACTCCTCCACACCCCCAAGATGATTTCCAAGACAACACATGCATAGACAGTCAACAAAGCTGTGTTTATGATGAGCACGTCTCCCCTAGTGCAGAATCACCGGTGCTCCCTCTAACTTGGCACTGTTATATGTGGTTGCATGTTATGTGTGATGTCTAGCTTGTATTGCTTCTAATTTTGTTGAATTCCATCTGCTTACTTTACACATTATACTTGAATAAGACACATGTTCCTGTTTCTAGAACATACAATATCTGTCTATCACACCATGTTCTTACATCAAATTAGTACTGTTGTGTAACCTGCAACAATCACTTATCATAAGACACGTTTGACTTCGGAGTGTGATATAGGTTACATCTCACATTCTTTTCTAGCTTGTACTACTAATCTATTGAAATGGCACTTATGACGAGACAATTTTAACTTGGTAGAGTGATATTCGTTGCATCTTTCATATGGTGTCTAGCTTTCATTGCTTCTAATTTGTTGAAATGCCTTCTCCTTAGTTTACACATCATAAGCTGTGAATATGCAATGCTGTGAATATGCAATGGCACTAATGACGAGAGACTTCTAACATGGTAGTGCGATGTTGTTTGCATCTTGCATATGATTTATTTCTTGTACTGCTTCACATTTGTTTAAACGCCATTTATGATGAGACACTGTTAACTTGGCAGAGCGATATTTGTAGCATCTTTCATATGGTGTCTACCTTCCGTTGCATTGCTTCTAATTTGGTGAAATGTCTTCTTCTTAGTTTACACATCATAGTTCTGGTTATCTCTTCCGTCCTGTTTTTCATACATATTACATCCTCCTTTCATGTGGTTGTCTAACATCAAAGTTCAGTTCGTCTGCATCATGCATCAAGTTGTTCTGAAGAACTAAATTGTTATTCGTTTTTCTTGTCGGCTTGACTTAACATGGCACAGAGAAAGAGGAAGAAACACATAATGGCAGGGAATGAGAAGCGGATGAATCCTGCAGATTCTGCTGGTACTGATGGTGCAATAGAAGGTCAAAGTCCAGTGGAAAATTCTACAAACACGGCATCCCATGCTACACGAGTTGCAAAAAAGCCAAACAGAAACAAATAGCTACCACCAAACAAGCAGAGACAACCCTAGTTCTTGCAACACCTACCACAGTACTACCAGCTGCACGACTTACTCGTGCGTCAACTAAACTAGCAGCATGTTCCCAAGCTCCCTTGCCACCTGACACTACTTCCCAAGCACTCTTGACACAAGACAAGTTGGCAATATCAGATGAACCTTGTGAGCTTCAACAACAAGAAGCTAGTTCTAGAGTCAAGTTACAGTTGCGTGCTTCTTTATATGTAGTCTCACAGTTTGATGTACACTAACACTTCCTATGTTCGTTGTTGGACTAGCACCTAGGTGCAAGAGGAAACAAACATCAGGGATAATGCTCGATAGGTTAACTAAATCTAGAGGAGTAAGAATGGAGATCCGTTTTGAGGCAGGTTTAAAAAGGCCACGTGATGCTACAGAGTCAGCCAAGTTAGTATCAGAGGCAGCGGTTGCCGTTAGGTCTCATGTACGTATCCTCCCAACATGGATTCAATACAGGAATGACAAAGACAAAACCCAGTGCAACACCTTCCTCGACCATTTATCTGTAAGTATGGTTATGTATGGAAACTAGTAATATCGTCTTGCTCTGTCCCATACTTTCTAGGTTGCTGATAATGAGACTCCCATAATTTTCAACAGATGAGGTTCAAGTTGGATAGCCAATATGATGCAACCAGACTAGCTTGCACCCTTGTTTGCAAGTCTTCTCTGCGACAGTATCAGTATAACTTGAGGAAAACTCACTTTGAAGTCAAGGCTAACAGCGAACTTTCCCAAACATCTCTAGTGGAAAACATATCGGATGAAGACTGGAGGGGCCTTGTTAAACACTGGTCTGATCCGAAGTATCAGGTACATTATATATATGTGATCAGATCACATGTTGAAGTCCTATTTATTCATGTGCCACACAAATCTATCTTCTTGTAGTTGAACTGTTCAAAGAACAAGGCCAACCGTACGAAAGTGAAATTCCAACACACGATAGGATCTCGTAGCTATATTGCACACTGCGAGGCTCTTGTAATTAGCTGTTGTTTCACTCTTTTCGCTGTACCATATTATCAGATCTATATTGACTTGTGCGAAATGCAGAGGAAAGCCCGCAAGGACCAAAAAGTACCTGAACCAAATGCTGTGGAAATCTTCAAGGACTGTCACACCAGCAAGAAGAAGGGCATGACTACACCAGTCAAAGTCGTTGTTGTAAGTCCTTAATCCTCATGTCTTTTAACTACTACTTACTCTGACTTGTGCCTTGAACTGCATGGTTTGCAGCCAATGTCTATTACTCTTTTCAATTTTATATACAATTGTCTTAGCATATCATTGCACCTTACAAGGTTTAAAAGAGCAGAGTGATGTTCCTTTGATCTTGAACCGTAATCTAGTTCCGTGCTGGACTTGCCCACACAATGTTACAATTGCCTGTTTGTTTGTTCTCAGTTGTTTTGTGATATGAATGATGTCATACTATGCTTACCGTATTATAAACTTCGTCTCTTTATCCTTAGCCCTCAATACAAT
Source organism: Triticum monococcum (assembly GCA_034509565.1). Classification (NCBI taxonomy): domain Eukaryota; kingdom Viridiplantae; phylum Streptophyta; class Magnoliopsida; order Poales; family Poaceae; genus Triticum; species Triticum monococcum. Next base: position 83,958,890 of record CM067845.1, on the reverse strand, counting down.
GTGAAGAAATAGACAATACATCAACGATGGTACATGGTCATATGTTTGGAACATGGTTTTATTATGTACTTTGCAATAAAATACAACTAATATTTTACCTGGGTTCACCAGAATAAGTTCTGTATATAGACCAAAGCTATTTTGTTTGGTTTTGCTGCCTCCTTAATATCTTCTGTTCTGGTACTACTAATGTAAAACCTCAACTTTTCAGCGAGCTATGGAAAAAATGGTGGAACCGCCACCTTCTGAAGGTGGCGAGGCAACTATAACCGCAATGTCAGCTCTTGCTGTAGTGGGTCAGTACCTGTCCACTAACAGTGCCAAAAGCACGTTCCTGCGTAATACTGGGTTGGTTGTTAAGGAAATATCGTCCATACTGCCTCATGATCAAGATATGCAAGCTCAAAGCAATGTTGTATCTGCGCTCCAGACACAAGTCCATTCCCTAAGAGAGACCCTTTGTGAAACAAGGAGAAACATTGCTCAATGTCATCAAGATATGCATGGTTTTGAAACCAGACTATTAGACATTTGCTATGGTGTTCAGGAGCCTAGGGGAAATGAGGGCGAGGGTTATGGTGCTCCATCGGACAATACAACATGAAAATGTAACAGTTAGGTCAAATGAACTGAGCTTCTGAACTTCTGGTGGTGCATTTATCTGCTAGACTATTAAGTTTTATGCCAACCTTCCTTTTGTTATATAGTTGTAATTTGTTTTGGTGCGATATAAAATTTATTCTTAACATGCAGCCACCGGCTGAAGAAAACAGCAAGCCATTTTCGTATAGTGTAGGGTGTTCCCTATATTTGCACTGGTGGCGATCTTTGATGCCAAGCGGATGTAATCTGTGCAATCGCCTTAATAGCCTAGCGTTAGTTTTGGCCTTATTTATTTCCTAGTCTTCTTTTTCCCTGGTTTGCTAGTGGCCGCAACTACCATGGGCCATATACGGGCCGTAGGATCCATGGGGCTCCTACGGGCCATCGATAAATGAGCTTGTAATCGGTGGGCCTCGGGCCGTCGGATAAATGGATCTACATGGGCCGTAATCGGGCGTAATTGGTATCAGCCCAGCACGGTAACAGGCCGTAGGACAGCAAAGGCTTAATTCTGTCACAGGCATAATGGGTCGTTAATGGGCCAGAATATAGGACGGACTGGAAACGGCGCAACGGGTTAACAGGCCAGAAAAAGGCCGACTCTTGCCATGGGCCGAATTTGACCCATTAGGGTAATAGGCCAGTAATGGGCCTACTCTTGCCATGGGCCGAATTTGGCCCATTAGGGGAACAGGCTTGTAATGGGCCGACTCTTGCCATGGGCCGAATTTGGCCCATTAGGGGAACAGGCCAGTAACGAGCCGGAAGTAATCGAGGGACGAAAAGGAGCCCAAGAACGTATGGGCCGTCAATAGGCCGAAAGCTAACACGGGCTGGAAACGGCCCATGTAAATCACGAGCCGTTAACGGGTATAAAGAAAATTATTGTTCATTATGGGCTAGAGTCACCATGGGCCTGTAAAGGGACGAAAGATACGAAGGCCTCATATGGGCCGAAAGACGTCGTGGGCCGTACATGGGCCGAAAGTGAAATGGGCTGATGTTATATTCGACGGCTCACATGACGTTGTTGAGCCGATTTCCTTTAGGGCCAAACAGGCCGTGAGTTAACGGGCCGTAAAATGGGCTATTTGCGAAGAGACCGTTAACAGGCTTTTCATGGGATAGCCCATTAACTTTTGACCAGGTCAAACGGGCCGACTTTGTAAGCTAAATGGGCCAGTGGTGGGCCGTGGCACGTGTCGACATATCATAGGCGCCTATCTGACCCACTGACAAGCTAACACATGTTTTGTCCGGCCAATAAGAATTTTACATGTGGAAATTTCCCATTGGTCGGGGCTATTAATGGGTTTTCGGATCCAAAACCCGACCCGATAGCTTAACGGCGTTCCGTTACGTTGGATGCCATGTGTCGGTCACCCTTGACGAAAGCACTTCTGTGACGCGCGATTTATCATCATGGAAGTGGACACTTCCGTGATGATAATTTTGGTAATGTCATGGAACACTTCTATGACAGCACAGGTATGACTATCTTGATTCTATCATAAATTTGTCATAGATGTATATGCATGAAAAAAAACGCGACCTACTGTGACAAACATGTATCATCACAGAAGTGTATTTTTTTGTAGTGAAGTGTTCCTTCGGTATTCGGGAGTTGCATAATCTCATAGTCATAACAACATGTATAAGTCATGAAGAAAGCAATAGCAGTAAACAAACGATCAAGTGCTAAGCTAACGGAATGCGTCAAGTCAATCACATCATTCTCCTAATGATGTGGTCCCATTGATCAAATAACAACTCAAGTCTATGGTTAGGAAACTTAACCATCTTTGATCAATGAGCTAGTCAAGTAGAGGCATACTAGTGACACTATGTTTGTCTATGTATTCACACATGTATTATGTTTCCGGTTAATACAATTCTAGCATGAATAATAAACATTTATCATGAAATAAGGAAATAAATAATAACTTTATTATTGCCTCTAGGGCATATTTCCTTCAGTCTCCCACTTGCACTAGAGTCAATAATCTAGTTCATATCTTTATGTGATTAGTTCACATCTCCATGTGACTAATAGCCAAAGGGTTTACTAGAGTCTATAATCTAGTTCACATCGCTATGTGATTAACACCCAAAGAGTGATCATGGTTTGCTTGTGAGAGAAGTTTAGTGTACGGGTCTGCGACATTCAGAAACATATGTATTTCACAAATTTCTATGTCTACAATGCTCTGCACGGAGCTACTCTAGGTAATTGCTCCCACTTTCAATATGTATCCAGATTGCGACTTAGAGTCATCTAGATCGATGTAAAAAGCTTGCATCGACGTAACTCTTTATGATGAACTCTTTTATCACCTCCATAACCGAGAAATATTTCCTTAGTCGTTTAAGGATAATTTTGACCATTGTCCAGTGATCTACTCCTAGATCACTATTGTACTCCCTTGCCATAAAGATGCTAAGGTATACAATAGGACTGATAAACAGCATAGCATACTTTATAGAACCTGTGACTGAGGCATAGGGAATGACTTATCATTCTCTTTCTATTTTCTGTTGTGGTCGGGTTTTGAGTCTTTACTCAACTTCACACCTTGCAACACAGGCAAGAACTCCTTTGACTGTTCCATTTTGTACTACTTCAAAATCTTTTCAAGGTATGTACTCATTGAAATAACTTACCAAGCGTCTTGATCTATCTCTATATATCTTGATGCTCAACGTGTAAGCATCTTCATCGAGGTCTTTCTTTGAAAAACTCCTTTCAAATACTCCTTTATGCTTTCCAGAAAATTCTACATTCTTTCCAATCAACAATATGTCATTCACATATACTTATCAGAAATGTTGTAGTGCTCCCTCTCACTTTCTTGTAAATACAGGCTTCACCACAAGTTTGAATAAAACCATATACTTTGATCACTTTATCAAAGCATATATTCCAACTCCGAGATGCTTGCACCAGACCATAGATGGATCGCTGGAGCTTGCTCACTTTGTTAGCACCTTTAGGGTCGACAAAACCTTCTGGTTGCATCATATACAACTCTTCTTTTTAAGAAATCCATGAAGGCATACAGTTTTGACATCCATTTAAAATGCGGCAACTGCTAACATGATTCAGAAAGACTTTTAAGCATCGATACGAGTGAGAAAATCTCATCGTAGTCAACACCTTGAACTTGTTGAAAACACTTTGCGACAATTAGAGCTTTGTAGATAGTAACACTACTATCAGCGTCCGTATTCCTCTTGAAGATCCATTTATTCTTAATGACTCACTGATCAACGGGCAAGTCAATTAAAGTCCATACTTTGTTCTCATACAAGCATCCAATCTCAGATTTCATGGCCTCAAGCCATTTCGCGGAATCTGGGCTCATCATCGCTTCCTCATAGTTCGTAGGTTCGTCATGGTCAATTAACATGACCTCCAAAATAGGATTACCGTACCACTCTGGTGCGGATCTCACTCTGGTTGACCTACGAGGTTCAGTTGTAACTTGATCTGAAGTTACATGATCATCATCATTAGCTTCCTCACTAATTGGTGTAGGAGTCACAGAAATAGATTTCTGTGATGATCTACTTTCCAATAAGGGAGCAGGTACAGTTACCTCATCAAGTTCTACTTTCCTCGCGCTCACTTCTTTCGAGAGAAACTCCTTCTCTAGAAAGTATCCATTCTCAGCAACGAATGTCTTGCTTTCGAATCTGTGATAGAAGGTGTACCCAACTTTCTCCTTTGGGTATCCTATGAAGACACATTTCTCCGATTTGGGTTTGAACTTATCAGGATGAAACTTTTTCTTATAAGCATCGCAACCCCAAACTTTAAGAAATGATGATTTTGGTTTCTTGCCAAACCACAGTTCATACAGTGTCGTCTCAATGGATTTAGATGGTGCCCTTTTTAACGTGAATGCAGCTGTCTCTAATGCATAACCCCAAAACTATAATGGTTAATCAGTAAGAAACATCATAGATTGCACTATATCCAATAATAGTACGGTTATGACGTTCGGACACACCATTATGTTCTGGTGTTCCAGGTGGCACGATTTTGTGAAACTATTCCACGTTGTTTTAGTTCAAGACCAAACTCGTAACTCAAATATTTGTCTCTGCGATCAGATCATAGAAACTTTATTTTCTTATCACGATGATTTTCCACTTCACTCTGAAGTTCTTTAAACTTTTCAAATGTTTTAGACTTATGTTTCATCAAGTAGATATACCCATATCTACTCAAATCATCTGTGAAGGTCAGAAAATAACGATACCCGCCGCGAGCCTCAACACTCATAGAACTGCATACATCAGTATGTATTATTTCCAATAAGTTAGTTGCTCACTCCATTGTTTCGGAGAATAGAGTCTCTTAGTCATCTTGCCCATGAGGCATGATTCGCAAGCATAAAAATAATTCATAATCAAGTGATTCCAAAAGCCCATCAACATGGAGTTTCTTCATGCGCTTTACACCAATATGACCTAAATGGCAGTGCCACAAATAAGTTGCACTATCATTAGTAACTTTGCATCATTTGGCTTCAATATTATGAATATGTGTATCACTGCGATCGAGATCCAACGAACCATTTTCATTGGGTGTATGACCATAGAGGGTTTTATTCATGTAAATAGAACAACAATTATTCTCTAACTTAAATGAATAACTGTTTTGCAATAAACATGATCAAATCATATTCCTGCTCAACGCAAACACCAAATAACATTTATTTAGGTTTAACACTAATCCCGAAAGTATAGGGAGTGTGAAATGATGACCATATCAATCTTGGAACCACTTCCAACACACATCGTCATTTCACCCTTAACTAGTGTCTGTTCATTCTGCAACTCCTGTTTCGAGTTACTACTCTTAGCAACTGAACCAGTATCAAATACCGAGGGGTTGCTATAAACACTAGTAAAGTACACATCAATAACATGTATATCAAATATAGCATTGTTCACTTTTCCATCCTTCTTATCCGCCGAATACTTGGGGCAGTTCTACTTCCAGTGACCAGTCCCTTTACAGTAGAAGCACTTAGTCTCAAGCTTAGGTCCAGACTTGGGCTTCTTCACTTGAGCAGCAACTTGATTGCCGTTCTTCTTGAAGTTGCCTTTCTTTCCCTTTGCCCTTTTCTTGAAACTAGTGGTCTTGTTAATCATCAACACTTGATGCTCTTTCTTGATTTCTACCTTCATCGATTTCATCATCATGAAAAGCTCGGTAATCGTTTTCGTCATCCCTTGCATACTATAGTTCATCACGAAGTTCTACTAACTTGGTGATGGTGACTAGAGAATTCTGTCAATCACTATTTTATCTGGAAGATTAACTCCCACTTGATTCAAGAGATTGTAGTACCCAGACAATCTGAACACATGCTCACTGCTTGAGCTATTCTCCTCCATCTTTTACCTATAGAACTTGTTGGAGACTTCATATCTCTCAACTCGGGTATTTGCTTGAAATATTAACTTCAACTCCTGGAACATCTCATATGGTCCATGACGTTCAAAACGTCTTTCAAGTCCCGATTATAAGCCATTAAGCATGGTGCACTAAACTATCAAGTAGTCACCATATTGAGCTAGCCAAACATTCATAACATCTGCATCTGCTCCTGCAATAGGTCTGTCACCTAGCGGTGCATTAAGGACATAACTCTTCTGTGCAGCAATGAGGATAATCCTCAAATCACGGATCCAATCCGCATTATTGCTACTAACATCTTTCAACTTAGTTTTCTCTAGGAACATATCAAAAATAGAACAAGGGATCTAAACGCGAGCTATTGATCTACAACATAGATATGCTAATACTACTAGGACTAAGTTCATGGTAAATTAAAGTTCAATTAATCATATTACTTAAGAACTCCCACTTAGATAGACATCCCTCTAATCATCTAAGTGATCACGTGATCCATATTAACTACACCATGTCCGATCATCACATGAGATGGAGTAGTTTTCAATGGTGAACGTCACTATGTTGATCATATCTACTATGTGATTCACGCTCGACCTTTCGGTCTCCAGTGTTCCGAGGCCATATCTGCATATGCTAGGCTCGTCAAGTTTAACCTGAGTATTCTATGTGTGCAAAACTGGCTTGCACCCATTGTAGATGGACGTAGAGCTTATCACACCCGATCATCACGTGGTGTCTCGGCACGACGAACTTTGGCAACGGTGCATACTCAGGGAAACACTTTTATCTTGAAATTTAGTGATAGATCATCTTATAATGTTACCATCAATGAAAGCAAAATAAGATGCATAAAAGATAAACATAACATGCAATCAAAATATGTGACATGATATGGCCATGATCATCTTGTGCCTTTGATCTCCATCTCCAAAGCATCGTCATGATCTCCATCGTCACCGGCATGACACCATGATCTTCATCATCTTGATCTATATCAATGTGTCATCACATGGTCGTTTTGCCAACTATTTCTCTTGCAACTATTTCTATCGCATAGCGATAAAGTAAAGAGATTATTTGGCGCTTCCATCTTATGCAATAAAGAGACAAACATAAGGCTTCTGCCAGTTGTCGATAACTTCAACAAAACATGATCATCTCATACAACAACTTATATCTCATCACGTCTTGACCATATCACATCACAACATGCCCCGCAAAAACAAGTTAGACGTCCTCTACTTTGTTGTTGCAAGTTTTACGTGGCTACTATGGGCTAAGCAAGAACCATTCTTACCTACGCATCAAAACCACAATGATAGTTCATCAAGTTACTGTTGTTTTAACCTTCTCAAGGACCGGGCGTAGCCACACTCGGTTCAACTAAAGTTGGAGGAACTGACACCCGCCAGCCACCTGTGTGCAAAGCACATCGGTAGAACCAGTCTCGCGTAAGCGTACGCGTAATGGCGGTCCGGGCCGCTTCATCCAACAATATCGCCGAACCAAAGTATGACATGCTGGTAAGAAGTATGACTTGTATCGCCCACAACTCACTTGTGTTCTACTCGTGAATAAAACATCTACGCATAAACCTGGCTCGGATGCCACTGATGGGGAATGTAGTAATTTCAAAAATTTGCCTACGCACACATAGGATCATGGTGATGCATAGCAATGAGAGGGGAGAGTGTTGTCCACGTACCCTCGTAGACCGTTAAGCGGAAGCGTTATGACAACGAGGTTGATGTAGTCGTACATCTTTACGATCGACCGATCCTTAGTATCGAACGTACGACACTGATAACCCACAAGTATAGGGGATCAATTGTAGCCTCTTTCGATAAGTAAGAGTGTCGAACCCAACGAGGAGCTAAAGGTAGAACAAATATTCCCTCAAGTTCTATCGACCACCGATACAACTCTACGCACGCTTGACATTCGCCTTACCTAGAACAAGTATGAAACTAGAAGTACTTTGTAGGTGTTTTTGGGTAAGCTTGCAAGAAAGTAAAGAACACAAAAATAAAAGCTAGGGGTGTTGGGGAACGTTGCAGAAAACAAAAAATTTCCTACTCGTTTCACCAAGATCCATATAGGAGTTCATCAAGCAACGAGTATTCAGATTGCATCTACATACCTTTGTAGATCACGAGCGGAAGCGTTCGTTAGAACGAGGATGAAGTAGTCGTACTCGACGTGATCCAAATCACCGATGACCAGCGCCGAACGGACGGCACCTCCGCGTTCAACACACGTACGGGACGGGAGACGTCTCCTCCTTCTTGATCCAGCAAGGGAGAGGAGAGGTTGATGAAGAACCAGCAGCACGACGGCGTGGTGGTGGATGCAGGGCGTCACAGTTGCAGGGCTTCGCCTTCGCAACGAGAGAGAGACGTAACGGGGAGAGAGGGAGGCGCCAGGGGCTAGGGTGTGAAGTCCCTCCTCTCCCCCACTATATATAGGGGTGCCAAGGGGGGGTGGTGCGCAGCCTAGGAGATCTGATCTCCTAGGTGCGGCGGCCAGGGGAGGGTTTCCCTCCCCCCCAAGGCACCTCGGGGTGCCTTCCACCACTTGGCCTCCTCCTTGGTGGAAACCCTAGGCGCATGGGCCTAGTAGGGCTGGTGCCCTTGGCCCATGTAGGTCAAGGCGCACCCCCTACAGCCCATGTGCCCCCCCGGGACAGGTGGCCCCACCCGGTGGGCCCACGGGACCCCTCCGGTGGTCCCGGTACAATACCGATAACCCCGAAACTTGTCCCGATGGCCGAAACAGCACTTCCTATATATAATTCTTTACCTCCGGACTATTCCGGAGCTCCTCGTGATGTCCGAGATCTCATCCAGGACCCCGAACAACATTCGGGTTACTGCATATACATATCTTCACAACCCTAGCGTCACCGAACCTTAAGTGTGTAGACCCTACGGGTTCGGGAGACATGCAGACATGACCGAGACGACTCTCCGGTCAATAACCAACAGCGGGATCTGGATACCCATGTTGGCTCCCACATGCTCCACGATGATCTCATCGGATGAACCACGATGTCGAGGATTCAATCAACCCCGTATGCAATTCCCTTTGTCAATCGATATATTACTTGCCCGAGATTCGATCGTCGGTATCCCAATACCCCGTTCAATCTCATTACCGGCAAGTCACTTTACTCGTACCGTAATGCATGATCCCGTGACCAGACACTTGGTCACTTTGAGCTCATTATGATGATGCATTACTGAGTGGGCCCAGTGATACCTCTCCGTCATACGAAGTGACAAATCCCAGTCTTGATCCGTGTCAACCCAACAGATACTTTCGGAGATACCCGTAGTCTACCTTTATAGTCACCCAGTTACGTTGTGACGTTTGGTATACCCAAAGCACTCCTACAGTATCCGGGAGTTACACGATCTCATGGTCTAAGGAAAAGATACTTGACATGGCAAAACTCTAGCAAAACGAACTACACGATCTCTATGCTATGTTTATGATTGGGTCTTGTCCATCACATCATTCTCTTAATGATGTGATCTCGTTATCAATGACATTCAATGTCCATAGCCAGGAAACCATGACTATCTGTTGATCAACGAGCTAGTCAACTAGAGGCTTACTAGGGACATGTTGGTGTGTGTTATTCACACATGTATTACGATTTCCGGATAACACAATTATAGCATGAATAAAGACAATTACCATGAACAAGGAAATATAATAATAATGCTTTTATTATTGCCTCTAGGGCATATTTCCAACAGTCTCCCACTTGCACTAGAGTCAATAATCTAGTTACATTGTGATGAATCGAACACCCATGGAATTCTGGTGTTGATCATGTTTTTCCCTAGGGAGAGGTTTAGTCAACGGATCTGCTACATTCAGGTCCGTATGTACTTTACAAATTTCTATGTCTCCATCTTGAACATTTTTACGAATGGAGTTGAAGCGACGCTTGATGTGCCTTGTCTTCTTGTGAAACCTGGGCTCCTTGGCAAGTGCAATAGCTCCAGTGTTGTCACAGAAGAGCTTGATCGGCCCCGACGCATTGGGTATGACTCCGAGGTCGGTGATGAACTCCTTCACCCAAATTTCTTCATGTGCTGCCTCCGAGGCTGCCATGTACTCCGCTTCACATGTAGATCCCGCCACGACGCTCTACTTGCAACTGCACCAGCTTACTGCCCCACCATTCAAAATATACACGTATCCGGTTTGTGACTTTGAGTCATCCAGATCTGTGTCGAAGCTAGCATCGACGTAACCCTTTACGACGAGCTCTTCGTCACCTCCATAAACGAGAAACATCTCCTTAGTCCTTTTCAGGTACTTTAGGATATTCTTGACCGCTGTCCAGTGTTCTTTGCCGGGATTACATTGGTATCTACCTACCAAACTTACGGCAAGATTTGCATCGGGTCTGGTACACAGCATGGCATACATAATAGAACCTATGGCTGAGGCATAGGGAATGACACTCATCTCTTCTATTTCTTCTGCCGTGGTCGGACTTTGAGCCGAGCTCAATTTCATACCTTGCAGTACAGGCAAGAACCCCTTCTTAGACTGATCCATATTGAACTTCTTCAATATCTTATCAAGGTATGTGCTTTGTGAAAGACCTATGAGGCGTCTTGATCTATCTCTATAGATCTTGATGCCTAATATATAAGCAGCTTCTCCAAGGTCCTTCATTGAAAAACTCTTATTCAAGTAGGCCTTGATGCTATCCAAGAGTTCTATATCATTTCCCATCAAAAGTATGTCATCTACATATAATATGAGAAATGCTACAGAGCTCCCACTGACTTTCTTGTAAACACAGGCTTCTCCATAAGTCTGCGTAAACCCAAACGCTTTGATCATCTCATCAAAGCGAATGTTCCAACTCCGAGATGCTTGCACCAGCCCATAAATCGAGCGTTGGAGCTTGCACACCTTGTCAGCATACTTAGGATCGACAAAACCTTCCGGCTGCATCATATACAATTCTTCCTTAAGGAAACCATTAAGGAATGCCGTTTTGACGTCCATTTGCCATATTTCATAATCGTAGAATGCGGCAATTGCTAACATGATTCGGACGGACTTCAGCTTCGCTACCGGTGAGAAAGTCTCATCGTAGTCAACCCCTTGAACTTGTCGATAACCCTTAGCGACAAGCCGAGCTTTATAGATGGTCACATTACCATCCGCGTCTGTCTTCTTCTTAAAGATCCATTTATTTTCTATGGCTCGCCGTTCAACGGGCAAGTCAGTCAAAGTCCATACTTCGTTTTCATACATGGATCCTATCTCGAATTTCATGGCTTCTAGCCATTTGTCGGAATCCGGGCCCGCCATCGCTTCTTCATAGTTCGAAGGTTCACCGTTGTCTAACAACATGATTTCCAAGACAGGGTTGCCGTACCACTCTGGTGCGGAACGTGTCCCTGTGGACCTTCGAATTTCAGTAGGAGCTAGATCAGAAGTATCTTGATCATTATCATCAACTTCCTCTCTAGTCGGTGCTGGCACCTCAGGAACATTTTCTCGAGTTGCGCCATTTTCCAGTTCAAGAGGCAATACTTCATCTAGTTCTACTTTCCTCCCACTTACTTCTTTCGAGAGAAACTCCTTCTCCAGAAAGGATCCATTCTTGGCAACAAAGACCTTGCCTTCGGATCTGAGGTAGAAGGTATACCAATAGTTTCTTTAGGGTATCCTATGAAGACGCATTTTTCCGACTTGGGTTCGAGCTTTTCAGGTTGAAGTTTCTTGACATAAGCATCGCATCCCCAAACTTTTAGAAACGACAGCTTAGGTTTCTTCCCAAACCATAATTCATACGGTGTCGTCTCAATGGATTTCGACGGAGCCCTATTTAAAGTGAATGCGGCAGTCTCTAAAGCATAGCCCCAAAAAGATAGCGGTAAATCAGTAAGAGACATCATAGACCGCACCATATCTAATAGAGTGCGATTACGACGTTCGGACACACCGTTACGCTGAGGTGTTCCAGGCGGCGTTAGTTGTGAAACTATTCCACATTTTCTTAAGTGTGTGCCAAATTCGTGACTCAAGTATTCTCCTCCATGATCTGATCGTAGAAACTTGATTTTCCTGTCACGTTGATTCTCAACCTCACTCTGAAATTCCTTGAACTTTTCAAAGGTTTCAGACTTGTGTTTCATTAAGTAGACATACCCATATCTACTCAAGTCATCAGTGAGAGTCAGAACATAACGATAGCCACCGCGAGCCTCAACACTCATTGGACCGCACACATCAGTATGTATGATTTCCAATAAGTTGGTTGCTCGCTCCATTGTTCCTGAGAACGGAGTCTTGGTCATTTTACCCATGAGGCATGGTTCGCACGTGTCAAATGATTCATAATCAAGAGACTCTAAAAGTCCATCAGCATGGAGCTTCTTCATGCGTTTGACACCTATGTGACCAAGGCGGCAGTGCCACAAGTATGTGGGACTATCATTATCAACCTTGCATCTTTTGGCACTCACATTATGAACATGTGTAGCATTATGTTCGAGATTCATAATGAATAAACCATTCACCATAGGAGCATGACCATAAAACATATCTCTCATATAAATAGAACAACCATTATTCTCGGATTTAAATGAGTAGCCATCTCGAATTAAACGAGATCCCGATACAATGTTCATGCTCAAAGCTGGTACTAAATAACAATTATTAAGGTTTAAAACTAATCCCGAAGGTAGATGTAGAGGCAGCGTGCCGACGGCGATCACAGTGACCTTGGAACCATTCCCGACGCGCATCGTCACCTCGTCCTTTGCCAGTTTCCGCTTATTCCGCAGCCCCTGCTTTGAGTTACAAATGTGAGCAACTGCACCGGTATCAAATACCCAGGAGCTACTACGGACACTAGTAAGGTACACATCAATTACATGTATATCAAATATACCTTTTGTTTTGCCGGCCTTCTTGTCTGCTAAGTATTTAGGGCAGTTCCGCTTCCAGTGACCGTTTCCCTTGCAATAAAAGCACTCAGTCTCGGGCTTGGGTCCATTCTTTGGCTTCTTCCCGGCAGCTTGCTTGCCGGGCGCGGCAACTTCCTTGCCGTCCTTCTTGAAGTTCTTTTTACCCTTACCCTTCTTGAACTTGGTGGTTTTATTCACCATCAACACTTGATGTTCCTTCTTGACTTCTACCTCTGCTGATTTCAGCATAGCAAATACTTCAGGAATGGTCTTTTCCATCCCCTGCATATTGAAGTTCATCACAAAGCTCTTGTAGCTTGGTGGAAGCGACTGGAGGATTCTGTCAATGACCGCATCATCCGGGAGATTAACTCCCAGCTGAGTCAAGCGGTTATGCAACCCAGACATAGTGAGTATGTGCTCACTGAGAGAACTATTCTCCTCCATCTTACAGCTGAAGAATTTGTCGGAGACTTGATATCTCTCGACCCGGGCATGAGCTTGGAAAACCATTTTCAGCTCTTCGAACATCTCATATGCTCCGTGTCTCTCAAAACGCTTTTGGAGCCCCGGCTCTAAACTGTAAAGCATGCCGCACTGAACGAGGGAGTAGTCATTGGTACGTGCCTGCCAAGCGTTCATAACGTCTTGTTCTGCAGGGAGAACAGGTGCGTCACCCAGCGGTGCTTGTAGGACATAATCTTTCTTGGCAGCTATGAGGATGATCCTCAGGTTCCGGACCCAGTCCGTATAGTTGCTGCCATCGTCTTTCAGCTTGGTTTTCTCTAGGAACGCGTTGAAGTTGAGGACTACGTGGGCCATTTGATCTACAAGACATATTGTAAAATATTTTAGACTAAGTTCATGATAATTAAGTTCATCTAATCAAATTAATAATGAACTCCCACTTAGATAGACATCCCTCCAGTCATCTAAGTATAACATGATCCGAGTCAACTAGGCCGTGCCCGATCATCACGTGAGACGGACTAGTCAACGTCGGTGAACATTTTCATATTGATTGTATCTTCTATACGACTCATGCTCGACCTTTCGGTCTTCTGTGTTCCGAGGCCATGTCTGTACATGCTAGGCTCGTCAAGTCAACCTAAGTGTTTGCATGTGTAAATCTGTCTTACACCCGTTGTATGTGAACGTCTGAATAAAATACCCGATCATCACGTGGTGTTTTGAAACAGCGAACTGTCGCAATGGTGCACAGTTAGGGGGAACACTTCTTGAAATTAATATGAGGGATCATCTTATTTACTACCGTCGTTCTAAGTAAACAAGATGCAAAACATGATAAACATCACATGCAATCAAATAATAAACGTGACATGATATGGCCAATATCACATAGCTCCTTTGATCTCCATCTTGGGGCTCCATGATCATCCTGTCACTGGCATGACACCATGATCTCCATCATCATGATCTCCATCATCGTGCCTCCATGAAGTTGCTCGCCAACTATTACTTCTACTACTACGGCTAACGTGTTTAGCAATAAAGTAAAGTAATTTACATGGCGTTTCTCAATGACACGCAGGTCATATATAAAAAAATAGACAACTCCTATGGCTCCTGCCGGTTGTCATACTCATCGACATGCAAGTCGTGATCCCTATTACAATAACATGAACATCTCATACATCGCATATAGATCATTCATCATTCATCACAACTTTGGCCATATCATATCACAAACCACTTGCTGCAAAAACAAGTTAGACGTCCTCTAATTGTTGTTGCAAGTTTTACGTGGCTGAATTAGGGTTCTAGCAAGAACGTTTTCTTACCTACGTTAAAGCCACAACGTGATTTGTCAACTTCTATTTACCCTTCATAAGGACCCTGTTCATCGAATCTGCTCCAACTAAAGTAGGACAGACAGACACCCGCCAGCCACCTTATGCAACTAGTGCATGTTAGTTGGTGGAACCGGTCTCACGTAAGCGTACGTGTAAGGTTGGTCCGGGCCGCTTCATCCCACAATGCCGCTGAAGCAAGAAAAGACTAGTAGCGGCAAGAAAGTTGACAAATCCACGCCCACAACAAATTGTGTTCTACTCGCGCAAGAAGAACTATGCATAGACCTAGCTCTGATACCACTGTTGGGGAACGTTACAGAAAACAAAAAATTTCCTACTCGTTTCACCAAGATCCATCTAGGAGTTCATCAAGCAACGAGTATTCAGATTGCATCTACATACCTTTGTAGATCACGAGCGGAAGCGTTCGTTAGAACGAGGATGAAGTAGTCGTACTCGACGTGATCCAAATCACCGATGACCAGCGCCGAACGGACGGAACCTCCGCGTTCAACACACGTACGGGACGGGAGACGTCTCCTCCTTCTTGATCCAGCAAGGGAGAGGAGAGGTTGATGAAGAACCAGCAGCACGACGGCGTGGTGGTGGATGCAGGGCGTCACAGTTGCAGGGCTTTGCCTTCGCAACGAGAGAGAGACGTAACGGGGAGAGAGGGAGGCGCCAAGGGCTAGGGTGTGAAGTCCCTCCTCTCCCCCACTATATATAGGGGTGCCAAGGGGGGGTGGTGCGCAGCCTAGGAGATCTGATCTCCTAGGTGCGGCGGCCAGGGGAGGGTTTCCCTCCCCCCCAAGGCACCTCGGGGTGCCTTCCACCACTTGGACTCCTTGGTGGAAACCCTAGGCGCATGGGCCTAGTAGGGCTGGTGCCCTTGGCCCATGTAGGTCAAGGAGCACCCCCTACAGCCCATGTGGCCCCCTCGGGACAGGTGGCCCCACCCGGTGGGCCCACGGGACCCCTCCGGTGGTCCCGGTACAATACCGATAACCCCGAAACTTGTCCCGATGGCCGAAACAGCACTTCCTATATATAATTCTTTACCTCCAGACTATTCCGGAGCTCCTCGTGACGTCCGGGATCTCATCCGGGACCCCGAACAACATTCGGGTTACTGCATATACATATCTTCACAACCCTAGCGTCACCGAACCTTAAGTGTGTAGACCCTACGGGTTCGGGAGACATGCAGACATGACCGAGACGACTCTCCGGTCAATAACCAACAGCGGGATCTGGATACCCATGTTGGCTCCCACATGCTCCACGACGATCTCATCGGATGAACCACGATGTCGAGGATTCAATCAACCCCGTATGCAATTCCCTTTGTCAATCGATATATTACTTGCCCGAGATTCGATCGTCGGTATCCCAATACCTCGTTCAATCTCGTTACTGGCAAGTCACTTTACTCGTACCGTAATGCATGATCCCGTGACCAGACACTTGGTCACTTTGAGCTCATTATGATGATGCATTACCGAGTGGGCCCAGTGATACCTCTCCGTCATACGGAGTGACAAATCCCAGTCTTGATCCGTGTCAACCCAACAGATACTTTCGGAGATACCCGTAGTCTACCTTTATAGTCACCCAGTTATGTTGTGACGTTTGGTATACCCAAAGCACTCCTACAGTATCCGGGAGTTACACGATCTCATGGTCTAAGGAAAAGATACTTGACATTGCAAAACTCTAGCAAAACGAACTACACGATCTTTATGCTATGTTTATGATTGGGTCTTGTCCATCACATCATTCTCTTAATGATGTGATCTCGTTATCAATGACATTCAATGTCCATAGCCAGGAAACCATGACTATCTGTTGATCAACGAGCTAGTCAACTAGAGGCTTACTAGGGACATGTTGGTGTGTGTTATTCACACATGTATTACGATTTCCGGATAACACAATTATAGCATGAATAAAGACAATTACCATGAACAAGGAAATATAATAATAATGCTTTTATTATTGCCTCTAGGGCATATTTCCAACAAGGGGCTGTTTGGATAAAGACACAGCTAAATTAGTTTTAGTAGAGAGATTTTGTCAACAAGAAAGTTATTTGTCCCTTAGGCAATCGATAACTAGACCGGTAATCATTATTGCAATTTTATTTGAGGGAGAGGCATAAGCTAACATACTTTCTCTACTTGGATCATATGCACTTATGATTGGAACTCTAGCAAGCATCCGCAACTACTAAAGATTCATTAAGGTAAAACCCAACCATAGCATTAAAGCATCAAGTCCCCTTTATCCCATACGCAAACAACCTACTTACTCGGGTCTGTGCTTCTGTCACTCACGCCACCCACCATAAGCAAATCATAAGCATATTGCAAACCCTATAGCGGGAATCCCTCACGCTTGCGCGACACGGGAGCACCATAGGACAGCACCAATAATAAAACATACAACTCAAACCAATCACGATCATCAAATAGCCATTAGGACAAAACAGATCTACTCAAACATCATAGGATAGCCATACATCATTGGGAAATAATATATAGCGTTGAGCACCGTGTTTAAGTAGAGATTACAGTGGGTAAGAGAGAGGTTACACCGCTCCATAGAGGGGGGAAGAGTTGATGATGATGGTGGTGAAGTTGTTGGTGAAGATGGCGGTGATGATGATGGCCCTCGGTGGCACTCCGGCGCCACCGGAAGTGAGGTGGAGAGAACCCCCCTCCTTCTTCTTCTTCCTTTACCTCCTCCCTAGATGGGAGAAGGGTTTCCCATCTGGTCCTTGGCTCCCCTGGCGTGGGAGGGGCGAGAGCCCCTCCGAGATTGGATCTATCTCTCTGTCTCTCTCTGTTTCTGCATTCTCCTCTGGCTCTGTTTCACCATTTCATATATATATGGAGATCCGTAACTCCGATTGGCCTGAAACCTTCGCCGTGATTTTTTCCAAATATTAGCCTTCTTGCGGCAAAAGAAGAGCGTCAACCGCCTTACGGTGGGCTCACGAGGGTCGGGGGCGCGCCCTAAGGGGGGGCGCCCCCTACCTCATGACCACCTCGGGCACTGGTTCGCGTTGATTTTCCTTCCGAATTTTCCATATTTTCCAAAAATAATCTCCGTCCGTTTTTATCCCGTTTGGACTCTGTTTGATATGGATATTCTGCGAAACCAAAAACATGCAACAGACAGGAACTGGCACTGGGCACTGGATCAATATGTTATTCCCAAAAATAGTATAAAAAGTTGCCAAAAAGTATATGAAAGTTGAATAATATTGGCATGGAACAATCAAAAATTATAGATACGACGGAGACGTGTCAGGCACCTCCGCATTCAGCACACGTTCAGCTCGATGACGTCCCACGAACTCACGATCCAATAGAGCTCGGGGAAGAGTTTCATCAGCACGACGGCGTGGTGACAATGTTGATAGTTCTGCAGCAGGGCTTCGCCTAAACACCGCTACATTATGACCGAGGTGGATTATGGTGGAGGGGGCACCGCACACGGCTGGGAGAGATCTTTGTGATCAACTTGTGTGTCTAGAGGTGCCCCCCTGCCCCTGTATATAAAGGAGCAAGGGGGAGGCCGCCAGCCCTTGTTGGCACACCTAGGAGGAGGAATCTTCCTCCTAGTAGGAGTAGGATTCCTCCCTTTCCTACTCCTACTAGGAGCGGGGAAAGGCAGGGAGAGAAAGAGTAGGAAAGGGGGCGCCGCCCCCCTTCTCCTAGTCCAATTCGGACAGGGGGAAGGGGGCGCGCTGCCTGCCCTAGGCCGGCCCCTCTCTATTTCCCTTATGGCCCAACAAGGCCCATTAGCCCCCGGGGGGTTCCGATAACCCCTGTGGTACTCTGGTAAAATCCCGATTTCACCCAGAACTATTCTGATGTCCAAATGTAGGCTTCCAATATATCAATCTTTACGTCTCGACCATTTTGAGACTCCTCGTCATGTCCGTGATCAGATCCGGGACTCCGAACTACCTTTGGTACATCAAAACATATAAACTCATAAAACCGCTTGTCACAGAACTTTAAGCGTGCGGACCCTACGGGTTCGAGAACTATGTAGACATGACCGAGACACGTCTCCGATCAATAACCAATAGCGGAACCTGGATGCTCATATTGGTTCCTACATATTCTATGAATATCTTTATCGGTCAAACCACACAACACTATACGTTGTTCTGTTTGTCATCGGTATGTTACTTGCCCGAGATTCGATCGTCAGTATCCCAATACCTAGTTCAATCTCGTTACCGGCAAGTCTCTTTACTCGTTCCGTAATACATCATGCCATAACTAACTTATTAGTTATCATGCTTGCAAGGCTTATAGTGATGTGTATTACCGAGAGGGCCCAGAGATACCTCTCCGACAATTGGAGTGACAAATCGTAATCTTGATCTATGCCAACTCAACAAGTACCATTAGAGACACATGTAGAGCACCTTTATAATCACCCAGTTACGTTGTGACGTTTGGTAGCACACAAAGTGTTTCTTCGGTATTTGGGAGTTGCATAATCTCATAGTCATAACAACATGTATAAGTCATGAAGAAAGCAATAGCAGTAAACAAACGATCAAGTGCTAAGCTAACAGAATGGGTAAAGTCAATCACATCATTCTCCTAATGATGTGATCCCATTGATCAAATAACAACTCATTTCTATGGTTAGGAAATTTAACCATCTTTGATCAATGAGCTAGTCAAGTAGAGGCATACTAGTGATACTATGTTTGTCTATGTATTCACACATGTATTATGTTTCCGGTTAATACAATTCTAGCATGAATAATAAACATTTATCATGAAATTAAGGAAATACATAATAACTTTATTATTGCCTCTAGGGCATATTTCCTTCACTTAACAGTAAGTATCAAACACATAGATTGGCGCAGTCTATAATAGGATTAACAGGCTATGCCATTATGTAATCAGTTGCAAACTAAATTAAGCCAAGCAACATAATTGAACAATTTTGCAATAAGTGGCTAACTAAAATTCCGAGAAGCAGGTAACTGAACTTACGCTAGCTCTTTGTACAGGCACACTGCAACTTCTTTTTCGCTTACAAGGTTCTACAAAGGAGCCCATGGCATCAACTGCCTGGATACGTAGTCCCAATACTTCTTTCTTTCCACACTGCATAGGTAAGTCGAATGGTTAATCTAGTAAGATGGTGCGTCCTTGATATGTTATATGAGGACGTGTAGTCAGACTAGTTGTAGCCACACACATCACACTGGCGTTTACAGTATATTTCATGCGATTACATTTGGCATATCGAGATCTAAGCAATCTACAATAGGATGAAAGACTGGCAACCTTCACATTATTGGCGAACTCAGTTCATAGAAACAAGCAATTCAACCATTCTGTGGGTAAATCAAAAGCGTCACTGGAATTTTTTTCACTACCCCAATCATATACGCAAAAAGGGGCGACGCCATCGTAGGGGCTGGTATGGGCGGCCGCCTCGGGTGGCTGGAAAGTTTGCACCTAGTTTGAGTCATCTAGGTTGGCCCAGGCTAGTTATGTTCGGCCCAACGCACGAGTAGGCAATGTAAAAAATGAAGAAAAACGTTTCAATTTGGATGGGCCAATAACGTAAGTGCAAGGCAGGCCCTATAGCAGGCTCGCGGCCCAAACGCGCGCCTCCCACATCGATCGACAGCAGGAAAAATCCCAATGCGTTCCCTCCAGACTCAAGTCTGGTTCACTCCTAACCTAGCCGCCGCTAGACAGACCAGCAAAGCACTTCCTCGTGCCCTCGTTCGAGGGCAGTCGCCGGGCTTCAAGCGAATGGAAGGACAAGAAGATGAAGATCTAGCTCTATGTGTAGCCTGCGTGGGGGGCAGCGGCGGCAGCACAGGCATGGCATCGAGCTTGCACAAATGGACAGTCGCAACTTGCAAGAGCAGCATGTGCAACGAGCAGGTACATCACATCCCTGATTATATCTAATTCAACTGTTCAATTTTTGGTCAATAGTTAAATTTGATGGTGTTGTGAAACTGCTTGTATGTATGGAATCTATGAGAAAATGAAACCAATTTCTGCTTATTTTATAACTCCCCCAATACTGAACTGACTGGATTTGATGTATCTAATCAACTTTCCGGTGCAAACATACAAGTTCATGTTGTTTTTCAGCCTGAAGTGTCTAATGAACAGACTGCTAATGAAGGATTTGATGCAAACATTTTACATGCTCCTGGTGATGAACATATAGTGTCTAATGAGGGATCTTATGCAAGCATTTTGCAAGCTCCCATTGAAGGATTTAGTGTATAATGATGATCTGCTATGTTGAGAGAGACATAGAGATTTGCAGGCATTGATGACAAGCAAATTATAGTACATTTTCATGGCATTAGGAAACGTCGAGACCATCTACCAGAAAGTCGCCGTATTATGACAATGTAGTATAAATACTTTTCTAATCTGTTGTTTGAAACTATTGGCATACTTGTGCAGGATAGATATATTGATATGCAGTTTGTGCACTGGTTATAGGTGCAATTACACTTCGATATTTTCAGCCAGAGAACGAATAATTCAAGCAGGTACAGACCATGTTAGTAGTCCTTGTACACCTTGTTGCATTTTGTGTTTTTGGTGCTTGCATCATTTAGTGTTTTATAATCTGAACTACTTTGGATCATTAGCTGGTTTTCAAAGTGCATGTAGCTTCACATTTCTCAAGTTATGTTGATTTCCGGAGTGCAAGTGCCTTCGTATTTTTTAAGTTAAATGTTCGCCCCTGGTAACTTGAATTCGTGGAGCCGCCACTTCACACAAATCATACACGCAGACCAGTATGAATTAAATGAAATGCAGGGACTTATGCTAGCTTGTTGTACATGCTCACTGAAGCTCTGCTTGCGCTTGGGATGTTCCATGTACAAGTCCATGTTACCACTTGCTTGGATGTGCAGGCCTTGTGCTCCTTGCATCCCCCTCTGCATTATTGACATGGTGAATGGTTGATTAAATAAGAGGAATCGACCTTGCTGTTGTACCGGAGGACAGATACTTACAAGGTTATACGGGTGTGCAGCATGTGTACCAAATCCCATAGCGCCATCATGCTTCGCTAAAAAATGGTTTTGCTTGTTTCAGATGATATCTCCAGAAGAAACAAGAGTTAAAGTCAGAGTTGCATATGTGTGTAAGCTAAGAGAGTAGTGAAATGATATCCAAACATCGTCGGAATAATGCACAAGGGAGTGATGTGTGGATACCTAGTTCGGGCATGCTCGCCTAGCTAGAGTGCGGGTCACTTTAGAGCCGTTGAGGGTGATGCACTGGCGTTGGCTGGCCGTGCGCGGATGCAGATCTAGAGTGGCAGCAGAGCACTACGATGCGCTGGACGAGACCGTTGCTGAAGCCCCAATGGCCTCGAGGGGCGGAGGTGCAATAACGTGCTCGATGAAGTAGCCACGGTGAGGTGGGAGACGACGTCATTGAAGCGCACCTGATGCGGTGGAAGTCGGTGTCTGTGAGGCACGTCGGTTGAGGCAGCCGACGTTGACCCGGTGCGGTGGACGAGGGCGTAGATGAGGTAGCTCCGGTGCGGTGGTGAAGTGCGACCGTCGTCTTTGTCGTCGGCGTCCGGCACAAAGGTGGGGAAAGAGACAAGACAAGGGGCGATTAGAACTTTGCTTGGGTTGGCGGAGAATTAGGGATTTGAGCAACCTGGGCGTGGAAGGGGATGGCGGAGAAGGGAGATTTTGCAGGGCTGGGATTGGGGCTGCCAGATATTTCAATCCGAAACATGGAACAGTGAACTTTTTTTGTCGTCCTTCTTTTTGGGGGGGAGGAGGGAGGGGGTGGGTGGCTGGGTGCTAAGAGTCCGTACGACACATGCAACCACCACGACACGACCCTGGTCTGCCTGGTGCGCCTACATTTGAGAATGCAAACGAATCTTCTTTCATTTGCAAACGAATCTGTATGTATTACCATGCCCGTGTTTTCCTTGCAAATAATTAGTCATTCAAAAAAATATACTATAAATTAATTAATGTGGAGTTATTTGAAAAAAAATTCAAAACGGTATCCAAAGTATCCACGCTAACGTGGATTAGAGTGTGTGTCACATAATTAGTTATTTGAATTAGAGTGTGTGTCACGTAGCAGTCTCCAATTCTAACGTGGGTTTCACATTTCACGTTATCCATGCTACTTTTTAATACAAATTCATATGTATATGATGAACACCATGGTAGTGAGAAAACTTTGGATGGATCCAAACATATGACCTACAAAGTAGCACAACAATCGAGTCAATGTCAACTTTTCAAAACCTAATATGGCATGAATATGAAATAACTACCCATATGCATGGTCCTTGGTTCAAATCTTACAATGTACACGGGATTGGGACATCGATATTAAGTCCCGTACTATCTACATTCAAATGTTGTTTTTAACACCCCGGCACACACGCTACATACTTCCTATATCGGTCAATCTTCCTCTCCTAACCACCTTAGGAAGCTATAGGTTTCCGACACACATTCATTCTTTCTCTCCACATTTCCATCTCTAACTCTCTCAACTACACAACCCCCCCCCCCTTTCCACACTATTACCAAATGTATTTACCTCACACACCCGCCATTGCACCCCATGCCAAGCTCTCTCTCTCTGTCTCTCTCTCTCTCTCCCACCCTCTCTCGCTAGATACATGCATCGCCTATCTAGACCCCAACATCTCATGCGCATGCACACACATTGTCTATGTAGGTCACTACCTCGAGACTGTCTCACTCTTTCTTCTGCACAGTGGGCCACACTCGCTCAATCTCGCTCTCTTTATCTTAGTCTCGATTAACCTCGTTTTATTTCACACACAAATGATATATCTCCCTGTTCGGGCCTCAATCGACACACTCTATACTCTCTCACGTAGATTGTCTATCTAGGTCAGTCCATCCAAGTCGCCCCCACTCTTTCGATCTCATGGCGGGCTACGCTCACTCAATCTCTCTCTCTCCCTCTCTCACTCACTCTCTCTCTCTGTGTATGTCTCGATTAACCTCACTCTTTCTCGGACACAAACGATATATCTCCATGTTTGAGCGCAAGTCGACATATTCATATTGTATACTCTCTCATGCACATTGTCTATCTAGGTCACCCTCTCCAACCCGTCTCACTCTTTGGATTGCACGACGACCCACACTCGCTCAATCTCTCTCCCTTTATACATGTAATCGATTGGCCTTGCTCCCTCCAACGCACAAAATATATCTACATGTATGTGGCTGGATCATCTCTCAAGCTCTATCTTACAGCCCTCACCCTTCCCAAAATCTCAATCCGACAATATCTCTCCAGAGCATATATTTCTTTTCAATGAATGTCGGACCACACTCACTTTGTCTCTCTATCTATATGTCTCTCAATTGACCTTGCTTTCTCATGCCATACATCTCCATCGTATCTACTTTTCCAAACACTTTTGACCTTGTTTTGGACTCTAACTTGCATGATTTGAATGGAACTAACCTGGACTGACGCTGTTTTCAGCAAAATTTCCATGGTGTTATTTTTGTGCAGAAATAAAAGTTCTCGGAATGACCTGAAACTTCACGAAGAATATTTTTGGAATATATAAAAAATACTGGCAAAAGAATCAATGTCAGGGGGCCACACCCTGTCCACAAGGGTAGGGGGCGCCCACCCCCCTGGGGTGCGCCCCTATCTCATGGGCCCCCTGAGGCTCCACCGAACTCAACTCCAACTCTATATATTCACGTTTGGGGAGAAAAAAAATCAGAGAGAAGGATTCATCGCATTTTACGATACGGAGCCGCCGCCAAGCCCTAATCTCTCTCGGGAGGGCTGATATGGAGTCCGTTCGGGGCTCCGGAGAGGGGAATCCATCGCCATCGTCATCATCAACCTTCCTCCATCACCAATTTCATGATGCTCGCCGCCATGCATGAGTAATTCCATCATAGGCTTGCTGGACGGTGATGGGTTGGATGAGATTTATCATGTAATCGAGTTTGTTTTGTTAGGGTTTAATCCCTAGTATCCATTATGTTCTAAGATTGATGTTGATATGACTTTGCTATGCTTAATGATTGTTAGTAGGGCCCGAGTGCCATGATTTCAGATCTTAACCAATTATGTTTCCATGAATATATGTGAGTTCTTGATCCTATTTTGCAAGTCAATAGTCACCTACTATGTGTTATGATCCGTTAACCCCGAAGTGACAATAATCGGGACAATTACCGGTGATGACTATAGTTTAAGGAGTTCATGTATTCACCAAGTGTTAATGCTTTGTTCCGGCACTCTATTAAAAGGAGGCCTTAATATCCCTTAGTTTCCAATAGGACCCCGCTGCCATGGGAGGGTAGGACAAAAGATGTGATGCAAGTTCTTTTCCATAAGCACGTATGACTATATTCGGAATACATGCCTTCCTACATTACATTGATGAACTGGAGCTAGTTCTGTGTCACCCTATGTTGTAACTGTTGCATGAGGAATCACATCTGACATAATTATCCATCACTGATCCAATGCCTACGAGCTTTCCACATATTGATCTTTCCTTAGTTACTTCTTCGTTGCCACTGTTGCAATCACTACAAAACCAATACTATTACTTTTGCCACCGTTACCGTTACTTCCATATTACTTTGCTACTAAATACTTTGCTACAGATATTAAGTCTTTCGGGTGCGGTTGAATTGACAACTCAACTGTTAATACTTCAGAATATTCTTTGGCTCCCCTTGTGTCGAATCAATAGATTTGGGTTGAATACTCTACCCTCAAAAATTGTTGTGATCCCCTATACTTATGGGTTACCAATCTTCCACACATTAAAGCTACCTCTCCATCCCTCACAAACCAGAGCTATTTACATTGTGAGGGGGACTCCAACCTTGGATTAATTTCTATAGGCATTCTTTCCGGTGGGTTTTGATTATATTTTCGTAGCATTAGGCTCACAACTACTCCGAACACCGTTGCAACCCCCGCATCTCCCCCAATTGATTTCCCTCTGGCTCAGTCATCACTTTCTCGCACGTCCTTTCTCTCCTTCAACGTCACACTATGGTATTATTGCAAAAAACTCTATTGTTCTCTTTAATTATTACAAATAAGCTACAAAACTACACACCGATAGTCCACCTCGAATGGAACAAATTTTGACCCACAAATTAAAGTGCTACAAACTACGCACCGAGGGGCCCACCTGTCATGAAACAAATTTGGACCCATATACAAATTAAAAAATAAAGGACTAGGATCGAACATGCGACCAGGGCCTTCGAGCTGCACGTTAGTAGGCAACATACGTAGAACAGCAATGTTTGTTGTACCCCCTTTATTCATATAATGTTTTTATATTACCACATCCTATTTAATGGATAACATGTAATATTATTTTTAGTACATTAGTGGGACCGGCTCATTAGCACGTAGTACTATTCGCCTTCACTTACTGGTGGGTTCCATGTGTGCTCTCTCTCTCCTCCCCTTCTGCGTTTAGACGCACGGGCAAACACAGAGAACTCGCGGGCGATGTTGCCATTGACCATATCTGGACACGTTCACAAGTTACGGCACCAGTTTCACGTACTAGTAGTACTAGTCAATGTGTACGTGCAATGCACATTAATTTGGAAGTATATTAAGTGCATGCGGATATTAAGTAGGATATTATTTGTGTGTTATTATGTCATTAGCACTATTTTTGGCATGAAATTAACTGCACACTAAACGTTTTGAGCGCTCGACATTGAAGCAGTCTAGGTCATTGGATGAGAAGGAATACATGTGGCTTCATGACGTTTTATATTTAATTTGACACAGCTCTAGTAGAACATTTAATCAATCAAACCATAGATTTCACTCAGTATGACTCCGAGTTTACATTCATACGACGATCGATCTAAAATAAACAGAAATGATAAACATTCGGATTTTAAGCATGGCAATCCGAACATTTTTCATGGCAAATTTAGATTACGCGGCGGCGGTGGGGGCGTCTTGCGGTGGGAAGCGGCTCCACTGCCGTGCTCTGTGTGTCGTCGGGCCACTGACCGACGGCAAGGGTGGCGTCTTGCGCCGTTGTTGGCGTACTCCTGGATGTTGGCCCTAGCTTTAAGGAAGGCCACAATGTTCTGGACTTCAGTCTCTAGGAGCGAGTCAACTGGCAGGAGGAGGCGACTAGCGTTGGTGCAAGGAAGCGGTCGACGACGGACATCCATGCCGCTGAGGGGGGCACTAGCACCCGGCGGGGACAGGCGCTGGCAACGACGCGGTGGAGACATTCGTGTGCACGGGCATCGGCATGGGCGCGCATGTTAGAGCACCCGCAGGTGCATGCGCTGGCTGGTGCACGGGTGCGTGAAAGTCGGCGGGGACCTCGTGGAACCCCGTGGCATCAAGCTCACTGACAATGTGCGGCTCCCAGCCCATCAATGCCACAGGGATGGGCGCTGGCGCAGTCGGGGCGACGGGAGCCGGCATAGGAGCAGGGACAGGCGTGGTGTCTTCCTGCAAGGCCGGTTCAAACTCATCCCAAAGCGCCTTATGTTCTTGAGACTCCGGCTGGGTGTCTTCCTCAGGAAACTGCAAGACTAAGGGCAGACCATCGTGATGCCGCATGTCATACGGTTAGGTCAGGCTGGTTGGAGGTAGACGACAGGAGAGTCGGAGAGGAAGAGAGAAGATTGTAGCGACACCGGGTAGTGTGCGATCGATTTTAAACTGCAGTGCCGGCGACATTAAAAGTTGGAGCAGTTGGGATGAAGGTGGGCGGCGGAGCCTGGTCAAAGGGCTCGCCTCTCGGTGATCCTGAGCAGCGGTTTGCTCGCACGCCTCCTGTCAGCCGGTGTAGCGGTCTGCTCGCACACCTCTCGTCGAGTCGCATGCTTGCTCGGACGGCTCCTGCCGATGAGAAGCGGAACTTGTGGCGGCACGTAAACGCCCACGGTTTCAATAAATACCTTGGCTCTTCATTTGTGCAACTTCGCATAAGCAGCCTGTCTCAAATTGAAGAAAAAAATTACGTAGGAATATTTGTGCCATATCACATGAGCATGCTCAGTTTCATGAATTTCTAGTCACTTTTGGATTTTCTGAAATTTAAAATCCAGGATTCGAAACAATATCATAACATGCATCATACAATAAATTTTCAAGCGATACATCTTTCCTGTTGTATTTATAAAGAAAGGATTTGGTCAAACATTTTGCTTAGTTAGACTTCAAACAAGTTATATATGCAGAGTAAATGGATAATCCCTCCGTACCAGTGCATTGCCTGATATATTAAGTCAAGTACTAGGCATGAACAAACAGGCTCAATTATGTGCTCATCCTGGTGTAGTATGTACTCCTATTAGTACTAGGCAATGCAGTTGACGGGTGACCTTGGGTAGCGGCGAACGAGGGAATTGAACCATGCTCCGCACGGTAGGTGACGTTGTCTAGTTACTAAAGCATCCCTCCATTGTTCATCGGTAGTCACTATGGACCGGGGACATGAGGGGAATTTCCTAGGGCTGGAATTCTGGCCGCCAGATATTTCGACTCGAAATGCGGAGGCTCGACTGGTTGGGGTTGGCTAATGTGCGTACCACGCACTCCACCAGAAGGACATGAGCCCGGATTTTTTAGGATGAACACGAGCTCGGGTTTTTTTAGGATCAACACAAGCCAAGGTCTAGCTGGTACGCCGTTGGGTCCTACCATTCGAGTATACAAAATGAATCTTTCAAATTGCCAAACAAATCTATGTGTATTACAACGCCCATATTTTCCTTGCAAATAGTAATGTCAACGTGGTAATTGATTTATGACAGGTTCTTGAATTAGAGTGAGTTTGTGATATAGTGATCTCAACGTAGATTTCACATTTCATGGTATCCCTAGTAAGTTTTTCATTGCAAATTCAAATTTAAAAGATGAAGGGTATGGTGGTGAGAAAACTTTGTATGTATCAAGCATATGACCACACACACACACATGAACACAACAACAATCCAATAAGTATAGTGCATCTATTTTCCAAACCATCCATGTATGACACGAATTCAAAAATACTCCTTCTGTTCCTAAATATTAGTCTTTTAGAGATTTCAACAAGTGACTACATACGGAGCAAAATGAGTGAATCTACACTCTCAAATATGTCTATATACATCCGTATGTGGCAGTCCATTTGAAATCTCCAAAAATACTAATATTTAGGAATGAAGGTAGTAAAATGTAAGACATGCATGGTCCTCAATTCAATATTCAAAATGAACAGGAAAATGAAACATGAATATTAAGTCTATGTAGATTGTCAGGGGTTAACCCCTTGACCTTAGATAAAATTGTGAAGCTGTGTCGGGGGTTAACCCCGTGACCTTAGATAAAATTGTCGGGGGTTGTCCCCACCCTCCCAAACACCGATTGGTTCTGCACCCCCTCCTCATCGGGAGAATATTATGTGCCCCCGCACCTTAGATGATATATACTGATACGAGTTCCTTAGAGCTTGTAGATCTGAGATATAGGAGCTCATAGGATGTCTTAATATTTTTATAGGAAACCTTGATGAGTTTGAGAATTGCACACAATTTGTACAAAAACTAATCAGATGTCCTTGGATCCCATATCCAACGACCTCGAAGCTCATATCACCGTAGCATCTAAGATGAAGGACGACATCATATTCTCCTGTATGTAAGAATATCATGTGCTACCACACCTTAGATGCTTTGGTGATACAAGCTCTTCGGAGCCGTTGGATTTGTGACCCAACAACTCCTCGGTGGTTTGAATGTTTTTTTGCAAAAAATCCCCCAAATAGTTTGGCTACTACTTACAAGCACAAAGACTGCTCAGATGCCATTGGATCTCAGATCAAATGACCTCGAAGCTTGTATCACCGTAGCGTCCTAGCTGCGAGAGCGCCTGAAGTTTTCTCGCACGAGAGAATATGAGGTGCCCCCGCACCGTATATTCTATGGTGATACGAGTTCACGGAGATCTAATGGCTCACAGTAGGAGGTTTGGATGTTTTTGCAATATACGCCTGAGAGAGTTTGGGGATTGCGCAAAAAGTACAAGTACTACGCATGTGGAATCTGATCACATATCATATGACCTAGATGCTCGTATCACCGTATCGGCTAATTAAGCTACGGGGAGCACCTAATATGAGCAACAGGGAGCCGTCGGATCCAAGATGCAGCAACACAGACGAGGCCTAAATGTTTTATTTGCAAAAAAACCTTGGAGAGTTTGGAAATTGTGCATAATTACAAAGACTACTCCCAAGCCATTGAATCTCAGTTCCAATGATGTAAAAACTCGTATCACCATAGCATCTAAGCTGCGGGGTGGATGTGATATTCTATGCCGCTGTCATTTTTGTTCTTAAACTTGCAAAATACGTGTAACTCGTGTCGTTACTTGTCTAACCGCATAAAATGTTTGTTCAAAAAAATCATCCTACACTGAAATATCAGAACAACACACGGGGGTCCCACTTTTCATTGATCAAACATGGACCTAAGACTAACAAATCTGAAAGACGAGATTCGAACTGGCAACCTAGACTACAAATCGTAAGTCTATAGCCTGAAACAACAACATTGTTGGCTTTGTCCCATAACTTGATTTTATACAGTATTACATTGAGTAGAGTAGAGGGAGTGCCTCGTCAACACGTGCATGACCGTTGACTCACTTACTGGTGGGTCCCAGGTCTGCGATCTCTCTCTCCAATCCATCGTCTAACCTTTAGACGCATGGGCACACACGAAGAGCGTCTCTAGCTTGCCGTGGTGTTATTATTAACTAAAAAAGCTTGGAAAATAGAATAATCGCCTAGAACAAGAGACTTGTGGCTGGTCGAGCTGGAGCTAACCACACCTATCCTCCGTGCCACGTTAGCATGATGAAGTTGTGTGGCTAGTGGGGTGTTTTCGACCGACTGGCTAGGTCACGAGATCGAACCATGGGTACTACTACGTCGGATACAGTATATTTTTACACGCACATTTTTCCTCCGTGCCGAGATGTGGCACACCCTACCGTGCGGTTTCGGGGTCCTCCTGGGTGGTGCACGCATATATTCTTCCTTGTCGAGACATGGGATGCCGTACCGCGCGTTTTCTGGGTCCTCCTCGGTCATAGCGCCGAAGCAAGTAGATGAGTCATCAAATCATGAAAGGTCACCTTTCCCGTCGAGTACATTAGTGAATCACGGTGGCTAGCTAGTTGGGCTAGTGCGACCGATTAGCTAGGCCGCCGCCACATTTGTTTTTTTCACCCTTTTTTATCTCATTGCCGGTAGGTAAATTTAGATATTCACCACGGCATTGCTCTAGTCTTTGGGTGTGGCAGGCGCGGTAGGATTTTTAATTTTTTGATTGACGGGAGCAGGCGCGGCGGGATTTTTAATTTTTTGATTAACGGGAGGAGGCGCGGTAGTAATAGGTCACGATGACTCGGCCTGTAAAACCCACTGCTCTCTGATGGGAGAAGTCGTCGACTGGTGTTTTCCCATGGTGAAAACCTAAAGATTCCCCGCTCCTCGGCTGGCTCCGTCCGCCTTCCCATAGATTGCATTGCCTTTCAGCCGTTTCGCCCCCTTTGCTTCCTCTCCCCATTGCTTCTACCTGGTGCCATGGCGACGCAGCAGATCACGGAGTCTGAGGGGAGGCGCCTGACACAGGAGCTCGAGGCCAAGGATGCGGAGGTCAGGGCCAAGGACGTGGAGCTTCGTGAGCTCAAGGAGGAGAGGAGTGCCATGCTCCTCCGTTATGTGCGGGAGTTCACAGAGCTTCAAAAGTGGCAGGCGTCCACCACAAAGATGCTCGAGGCGCCGACGGCGTTATTGCAGAAAGCAGGAGATACGATATGCCATTAGGGGAGCCAGCTGGAGCGCGAGCGGGCCGATCGTGACAAGGTCCAGGATCGCCTCAGCCACTTGGTGGACCAAGTTGCCATGCACGTGTTGCATCTGCGTAATGCCTACCGTCGTGCCAGCACGACCATGCCGGCCGTCAGGCTAAACCCGTTCGACCACCCCGTCGACTTCAATAAGCTACGGCTTCCTGACCTGGTCTCCTTCTTCACCTATATCTCTAACGAGTTGAGCCATCTCCGCGCGATGGTAGGGGCGGAGCTGGACAAGGAGGGGTTGCGGGCTACCGTCGCCATTGTCAGGCGAATCCTCTCAGGGCTCCGTCACTAGAATCCATTCGTGCCATTGGACGCCGTCTTTGACGAGCTGGCTCCCGTCAACCGGGAGCGGGCTCCGTGGGCCGTTGCACCCTGCATCACCAACGTCATGCACCTCGAGAATCAGAGGGACTTCGGTGGTGTTTAGGCGTCCTTTGCATGGTCATGTCCATGTCTCAGCGCAACATGACCGTTGGATCAAACTCAGACAGTGCAGATCCGTCACTATAGCACAAAGCGTGTGGGTGTGTTTGGTTGCATTCTCATCTCAATATAGTTGTTCCCTCTTCATGTATTTGTGTTAACCTACTAGTGTGGAATCATGCACCCTTCATGCACTCTGCCAAAGACGCAAAAGTGGGTCGAGAAGGGAACTTTTGCTCCCATCTCGTGCACCCTTCATACACCCTGCCTAACACTGAGTCGTCGTGCTTCATATGGTTCATGTTTCATGGAGTACTGTAGCACCGTACTCTCCGTGCGTTGTAGACCTAGTTTTGTTAACATTGATCTCACCGTTCATTCTCGACCGGACAGTCGAAAAAGCGGTATTACGTTACATTATTGTTCTATAGTCGACATGCGCACAACATCATTTGTTATCGTCATATCTTACTACACTAGCAATAAGATTATGTAGTACTGACGTATGAACCATTGCACATGCCTAGTAGTAGGAGCGCTGTGTATGTTCAAGTGGCTACCGTGTTTCGCACTCCTCCATCGTAAGAGTGGAAACGCTTGTTGTAATCATTTTTTTCTTTAGAAAAAACAATGGGCTCGCTCTACTGTGCGGATCCTCCTCGACGGTCGTCGAGAACTTTGCTACTCACTTTCACCGACGTGTGGGACAACCATCATTAGGGTCCACCAGCCATGCAGTAAATTACTCCGTAGTAGAGTGCCCAACTGCACTATAGACTACCCCTATCGAAGCGCCGCAGTAATGCCCAAATGAGCCGTCAAATCACAAAACCCCCTCCTTTCCAATAGTAAGTTGGATGGACGAAGCAACCATCATTTCACTCTTATCTCTCAGCTTCCTCTCTACACAACCCTCGCTTCTCCCTCATCTTGTTCCTCATTTCTTCAAGAAAACCCAGACCTGCTTCTGCCATTGTTCTTCTCTCCCAAAGAAGGAAAGGTGAGCGCATCAATCGTGTTGATTCTGGCCAAGGCCTGGTCTTGCAACCCTGAGACTGATCCTATAACCCCCTCTTTGTTCTTCTTTTGGGTTTGTGATTATGGTTTCTTTTCCTTTATTTCTATTTGATAGTTTCTTGATGGACGTTGGAGCACCGGCCGAAGTGATGTCTATGGCTCTGGCAAAAACCGCCGAGGCTCATGGTACAAAGAAGCGCTATCACCCCGCCAAGACTACCGCAGACAAGCTCAAAGAAATCGCCCTGTCCAAGCCCCCCTCTCCGGGATCCCTCATTAAGCAAGTCCAGGTAATATCTCTTCTTGACGATCTTTTTCTCGATCTTGATTGTGTTTTTTCATCTAACATGCAGTACTAGTAGTACAACTTTCTGGGTGATCTTGCATGTGATTTTTGTGTGCCAAATGCCGGTTCTAAATTCTTCTTTTGACCAAAACATGCAAGAGGTTGACACTGATTTCTTATAAATTACTTTCAACTACTTTATGAACATCAATGCTACCTTTGGATAGGGTATATTTGCATCAGTAACTTGTGTTATGGATATTGCAAGTAATCCCTCTGCTCTCATGCCTTTGAAGACATGTTCTAGTGTCTTTGTTCACTCATTTATGTGCGTATATGTAGTCATACATGGAGTAAAATATCGAAAATCATCTTATATTTCTGAACGGAGGTAGTAATAAAATATTTTGTTTCTGTTTGAATTAGAACCAGGTCCGCGGTGGAGATGAAGTTCTCAAAGTCATGCCGTGTGAACTAGAAGACCTAAGGATGTTTTCTACTGCTAAACTATCCAGCTACTATGTCCTTCTCGCCACGTGTCCTGAACTAGTGTTTTCCTATAGCATTGTTGTCAGGCGTGTTCATGGGGCTGTACTTGACCACAACAATTTCCTGGTTGTGCCTTCGATTATGAAGGGTGTGGTTCTTGTAAAGCTTCCCGACAAATCTGATGTGGCATGTCTTCCTCGTCATGTTTATGAGTGGAAAGACCACTCTGTTAGGTTCTCCAAGATTGAGGAGATGGTGATGGTGCCGGTAGACATCTCTCACGAAGTCCATGGCCTAGTCACTTATGCGGGGTTCATCCCATAGGTCGGTGGCAAGAAATAGTCTACAGAGTTTAATTAGTGCAACTTTGCTTGTCTGTAGTAAGTACTATTGTTCAGTACTTGATTTGTGTTTGTGAACCCTGTATTGTTTAGTAATGCCGCTTTTGGTGTGTGGCGAGTCTTGAGAACAGTCTATGTTAATGTTTGTCCACTCAATTTAGTCTGTACATTTTGAAGTATCCAGATCATCTTTTTTTAGGACGGTTTATCAATTATGGTTACACTCCAATATCTGTATTCATTGCAGGGTTTATCGCACCCACCAGGATTTCCAGTCCCATGGATGTTCGGTCCATACGATTTATCACGACCTTTCGACTATCCTACTTGTGGCAGTAGGCGGGGGCCCTGCATGCCATGCATAGTTGGATGACCAATCTTCTGTTTAGTACTTCAACATAGTGATTTCCTGGTAATGATTTACTCGTGTCACATCAAGTAAATCTTATTGATTTACTGTCTAAATCTTATTGATTTAATGTCATGTTTTCATTCTTTTGCTGCAATTTTATGATGCAGGTTTTGCCATGTGACATTCATCACAGAATAAACCGTTTGGTTTGCTCTATGATGGATATTTTTGCAGGTTTCACTTCTTATGTCGTGTCAGTAGCGAATGCACTGTCTATCATTATATTACTGGAAAAAATTGGATCAGTCTATTTTCTGAGTACAAGCTGAATCCCTATGATGAACTGCAGTTTGGTTTAACAAACACGCCACAATTAGTCCTTCTCGCATTTAAAAGAAATGAAGAAAAAGACTGGATCATGGTCACGGAGCCTAGTCAAGTTAGAAAGCTGATCATAGCAGATCAGACACGATCGTCGTTGTCTCGCACATCGGTACCACCTTCAGCAATGGATCGAGCACCGGCAGTTGTTGTTGCACTGACAAAGG
The DNA here is from genome assembly GCA_034509565.1 of Triticum monococcum. Classification (NCBI taxonomy): domain Eukaryota; kingdom Viridiplantae; phylum Streptophyta; class Magnoliopsida; order Poales; family Poaceae; genus Triticum; species Triticum monococcum. The sequence continues at coordinate 83,923,699 of CM067845.1, read as the reverse complement.
CAGCAGCTCAGTCTGATCTAGCTAAGGATTGGGCACCGACCGCATCAGCAAATCAGGATGATCTACCGGAGGATTGGGCATTGACACCAGCACCTGCTCTGACACCGGCACCAGCTCTACAACGAGCACCATCTCCGGCAGCAGCAGCAGCAGCGGCACTACCAGTCGCACCGGCATGGGCACCAGCAACGGCTGCGGCGCCTGCACCAACACTTTCACTTGCATCTACTCTGGCCCGTGCAGCGGCTACTGAACCAGCAGTTGCACCAGCAACAGACTGGGCTGCAGTTCACACTTCATATACCAAAGTTCTTACAAAAACCGACATGTCCACCTTCTTGGTAAGCATTCGCTGCCCAAGTGCTTCGTTCTTTTTTCTTTCCATGTTGTTTCACATGATTCACTGTGTTCATCTAACTATTTGTGTATGTCTTCTTGTTTGCAAACAGAGAATTCCTAGAGCAACGAGGGAGTCATTCAACAACCCGGGCGACCATGGCTAAGTTTCTCTTATCATGCCCAGCCTTGGTGTGAATGAACCTGCTTAATATACTGTAAGTACAAAGGATGGTCGCATGATTATTGATGCTAAAGTATGGTCAAGGTTCAAATCTAAATCATATCTTGCGGTAGGGGATGATGTCAAATTAGAACTTTCTTGGCAAGGAGAGCTGGTCCAAATAAACTTTGAAATTCTTTAGTAGCAGCACGCAAGTGCCGAACTGATCTATCCTCTGAGAGATTTTGATGTAATACTCTGGCATGGTGAAACAAGTGTCATGTGTGTATAAGTAGTACGACGGTATCATTGATAGAATTGCAACTCTGATTGCTTGTTAGGAACTGTCATTTGATTTCATTCCAATAGCTGTCGTGCTTTATTCAATTTTGTGTATTCACCTTGCGACAACATCTAAAACCAATGCCGTACCGACTACTTGCAATATGAAAAGCGCCGAGGTAGAACACATGGGCCCCCAAACATGCAGGCCCACCAGCCTATGGCCCAAAGTCCAGAACCGTGAGCCTGTCTGAGTATTTCTCAACTGGACCCCCATAATGCCCGTGCGTTGCACGTAACATCAAGATGCCTTTGTATGAGTATTTTATCTTGTAAGAGAAACGGATGAATGAGGGAAGGCCTTATTTGCAAATGTGGAGAGGTGCGTGGGTACCTTTTTGCAAAATTGCCATAGTTTCCTTCCTATCCATCAGATATAAATCGGATGGCCTATATTGCAGGATGGCAGGCACACCGTCATCACCAACTCATCTATACCGTGTTAAAAAAAACTCTGTTGTTTATAATTATATATGTTATATATATTCCCCTTGATTTTTCTTATGTATAAAGTTGTGATATAAAAGACTTTTATATTTCTTTACAAAGGGAGTATCTCTCTGTCAAAAATATATTTATGTGTAACTAGTTACTCCTGTCTTTCTACTTCCTTTCGCTGATATGTGGGGCATCCGGCAACGGGGTCCACGTGCCATATGCACCAAATTAGAGTGCACAACTGCACGGTAGACACACCCTGGTCGTAGCGCCACAGTAATGCCTAATGAGCCGTCAAAGCACAAAAAACCCACCTTTCCAGCTTTAGCAATAAGTTGGACGGATGAAGTGGCAATATTTCACTGGGCCTGAATCCCCTTCTCCCTCGTTTGCTTGTTTAGAGAAAACCCTCGCCCATCAAAAAAACCCGCTCGGCGATTTCATAGGTTTTCTCATGGAGAACCTGGTACGAATTCTTCATCCATCCCCGATAAATCCAAGTCCCTTGGTCGCGGGTACTCCTAGGATGGCAGCCGCCGCCGTTGATGCATTTTCTTCCTACTGAATCTAGTGTGTTTCATTTGCAGTGCCCAAAGTGCGAGGACCCTACAGGTTTCTGCACCCTCGGTGAGATGCCACACTTGTTCCTTCTCATCCTAACACAGGATTTTAAAACGCGCATAGTATGTTCCTAGAATCCTCTTTTCTATCCGGGAGGGTGGGGTTTTTTGAACATGTTGTCGACTAATTTGGAAATTTGGATTGCTATATTTGGATAAAAGGTACTAGTACCATGGTCAACACTGATGTGCAGGAGGAAATTATTTTGGATATAGGGAATACATTGTGTTCTCATATTATTTTTCCTGCGGTGCATTCCTTGCTCTGCCAGAAGACATATAATCAAGATGCTCGGCCTTGCCATAACTGAATACACCAGTTTAATGGTCACAGTGAAGACAAGAAATGGATAGAAGTTTCGAGTTGGTTTCATGAACCAAGAAGATCGCTGCTTTTTTATGGCCGAACTTGGATAAACTTTCTCAAGTGTTACAGACTAAAAGTTGGCGCACGAATGTTGATGAAAATAGCAGAACCTGGTCTCATCTTCACTGCGATCTTCCACCCTGACGTCGTTCCAATTGTTCATCCATGTTAGTTTTGCATCTGGTTATTGCTTCTTGCCTCGATTACTTCTTAATCCACCTATTCTGTCTAACTAGTCACAATTTAACTTTAGAAGTAGCAACAAATCTCTCGCGAAGATGCTACTTCTAACTAATATTTTCTTATAATTGGTGGCACGTTAGGCTTTTTCAGAGTTAAGCAGGCTACTCGTTTGTTATTCTATAAGAACTTGTTATTGCTTCTTGCCTCGATTACTTCTTAATCCACCTATTCTTTCTAACTAATCACAATTTAACTTTAGAAGTAGCAATGAATCTCTCACGGAGATGCTACTTCTAACTAATATTTTCTTATAATTGGTGGCATGTGTAGGTTTTTTCAGAGTTAAGCAGGCTACTCGTTTGTTATTCTATAAGAACTCGGCTATTACTCATGGCACTGAAGTTGACTTGGACGACATCCACAAGTTCCTCCACTTTATTAATCGTCTTGAGGTCCTTGTGGGTTGTTTCAATGGTGGAAGGCCACGTGGGATATGTGTGCCACTGCTGCACTCGTTGAACAGGTCCAACTGTGTTGAGAAACTTATGGTACGAGCTGTTTTCTGATATAAATGTTGCTCATAAACTCTTGCTTATGCACAGTTTTAAAGTTGTGATCTTTTTGAAACAGGAACTGCCCAGGTCTATTGTTCCTATATAGATGCCTGACCATGGTCGCGTCAGACTTGCACTTGGTCACAACATGATGTTTATGTCGACCTACTCAATTCCCCTTGGAGTTGAAAAGATACTTATTCATGGGTGGTCTCAAATAATGAAGGTCCGTCCATCTTGGAGAATAGGACAAAAGATTATGTTCCTGCTTTTCCATGGCTCTAAAGCGAATATCCTGTTTATTGACCACATTGCGAGATGAAGCCGCTTTCAGAAGGTTGTGGATGCATGGGGTGGCGCCTGGGCCTTGTCCTGGGGCTTGGCGGCTTCACCCTTTGGTTAACTATAGGCAAAGTAGCACTGTTCGAGGCATGCTTTGTACGGTTGAATCTTTATAAGTACTCATACTGCTTTCAGCTATGGTTGTTAAGTGCCCCTACCGGTTTCAGTTAAGGTTGTTAAGTAATCCTGCTACTTTTACAGTCTGTCATGTTTCTTTAGTCTTATCTTCCTCCAGCCGCCAAAATCAAACTAGCGCCGGCGGGGCCGCCTGCTTCCCCCTCCCACGGCTGGCTGCGCCTCAGCGCATGCATCGCTGCCCCACTGTCTCCTAAATCATTAACGCCAACCTCTGAGGCCTCGTCGTCGTCCTCCGCGCACTTTGCTACGCTCGCCGCGGTGCCGCCCTCTCACGTTGTCAACATGGTCAACAAATAAGAGGAATTGGCAAAGAACTGTACGTGGAGAGGATGACAGTAGGGGGCCACCATGTCCATGGCCGGACGCAAGGAAGTTCCTCATTTTTTTGTTATATATATACTCCATTGTCAGCATATGGAAAAAGGAAATGCTTCCTGCTAGTGGTTTCCTAGCATCTGGGACCCACGACATTGTCAGCATATATAGTCAATAGACTAGGGAATAGCACAAGATCGGCTGACACCTGGGACGTTGCTACTCGAGAAGTATTTTTTATTGTTGAGACGGAGCAGGGTTTCAACTGGGTTGTGGCCCGTCTAGCCCCGGCTTATATTTTATGTTCACCACATGACCTGCCCAGCTATTTTTTGTTTGTGAAAATGAGCACAGTTTATTTTTTCTGAAGAATACCCAATCCAGGCCTACTTATTTTTCTACGCCCTGATGGGCTGCAACTCTTTCAAGACGCCTGCAAATCTTGAAAGTGATATGAAGTGAGTTGTAAATATAAAAAATAGATGACAAATTGGCAATTGCTTTATAATTTCTGAATTTTTTCACATTTTCATATTCCAATTTCACAGGGCTTTAACCTAATTCAAATATATATTCAACGTACTTTAAATCTGGCTCGACATTTCGGTATTAAAAATAGTTTGGAACCCATAGAAATATGCGAAATTTTGTTTAAATTTTTAACCCTGGCCCTGGCCAACAAAAAACGGACTGCAATAAATTGCATAAGAAGTTACAATGAGCTATATATAAATTATGAAAAAATAGGGGTCTGACTTGTGGGCCTATTAAGTTGACACGTATGCAAGATTTTTTTTACTTATTATAAACAACAACAAACAATTCGAGCAGACATAACTGTTGGATGTCAATCCAACGGCCGTCGTGTTTCTTCAATGTCTGATCTTCTTGCTCCAGCCACCAAATCTAGCGCCGGCGGGACCGCCTGCTCCCGCCTCGCGTGGCCAGCTGTGCTGCTGCGCAAGCCTCACCGCCCCCTACTACTCCCATCGCTGGCCAGGCCATCGCTCTACTCACCAACATCCCTCCACTATTGTGGCTTCGCTGCCTCCGGGTCATTCCCGTCCTAGGTCTCGCCGTCGTCCATCGCGCTAGTGTTCTCGGCATGGCATGGTCAATGTTGTCAACAAACGACAACATCGGAAGAGGGACGTACATGGAGAGGCTGACAGTTGGGACCCACATGGTCCATGGCCGCACGCAAGCAAGTACCTCCTCCTTATTACACCAAAAAGAATGAATACTCCTGCTGACAGCTCGAACCCACCAGCTATATCATCGCACGCAAGGAAGTGCCTCCTTATTACGCACAAAAAAATAAATACTCCGCCGGCTAGCTGGGACCCACCATAGCGGGAGGCTGACTTGTGGGCCTACTAAGTTGACGCGGACAGAGGGCTTTGTCAACTTAGTCAACAAACGATTCTATCACCAATGATCATTGTATTGTTAACATCCAATGGTCGTCCTGCTTCTTCAACCTCTGATTTTCTTGCTCCAGCCATCCAAACCACCGCGTGCTCTTGCCTCCCGTGGTCGCTGTCTTGCCGCGGAGGCCTCACCGCCCCCTACTAATCCCACCGCTGGCCAGGCCCTGCGATGATGGCAGCATCACAACGCAGCCGAACTAGTGAACCCTCGTACTCCTCTCCGCGTGGGCATCCATTGTCGCGTCTTCCCCGACTCTGTGCCATTCCGCCTCGCCGTCGTCCACCGCCTTGGTGCTCTCAGCGCGGCGTGGTCAATGTGGTCTATGAACGACTTCCATCGGAAGAGTACTGTACGTTGAGAGGCTGACAGCTGGGTCCATGGCCGTAGCAAGGAAGTGGCTCCTTATTACATGCAAAATAATTATTCCTCCACCTGACAGCAGGGACCCACCAGCCGGGCCATCGTATTTCGCAAGAAAAAGTTTCTCCCCTGACTGATGGGACCCACCAGCTATATCTTCGCACGCAAGGAAGTGCGTCCATATTATGGGCAAAAAATGATTTCCCCCTGACTGCTAGGACCCACTAGCTACATCTTCGCACGCAAGGAAGTGCCTGGCAGTCGGGACCCACCTAGTCAAACCGTACGTAGCATTGTTATTCTCGTCGCGAATGTGTACGTACATATGATCGGTCTGTCTGCAGGCTGCAGCGATGAACCGTGGCCTTGTAAGGAAGGGCATGTGTCGTAGTAGAGGTGTGCACGTAGCATGTACACGTACGTATAGCGCCCAGGGTGCAAGAAAGTAAATACGGCCACATACGTACATATGGGTGGGGTCTCGAACGCCTACTCATGCATACGTATAGCCAGGGCTCGTGTACATGGCTGGGTCGGAACGGAGAAGCTGTGGCGTGGTCGTGATCATGGGGAGGCAACCGGCTGGGTCGGAACAAAATGCGTCGTCGTGTTCATCAAGAGCCAACTGGCTTGGATGGAACAACCGATGGAAACAAGGCCAGGCGTACCGCAGAACGGAGGAAACGGCCTTGTGTTCGATCGGCCACGGTCGAAACGAGATCCTGTTCATCGGGAGGGGTCTGGCATACCGCAAAACGGAGGAAACGGACCTCCTACAGTCGAAACGCGGTCCCGTTGATCGGGGGGGGGTGGTGTACCGCAAAACGGAGGAAACGGACTTGTGTTGGAGCGCTACGGGCGAAATGGGGGTCCTGTTCATCGGGAGGGGTGTGGCGTACCGCAAACCGGAACTCCACGAGATGTTGTTCATCTCCATCATCGACTGCCTCCACGGGCTACTGTTCATCCACCTTCGACTACCTTCACGGGCTCCTGTTCATCCACCGTCGACCTCCTCTAGCCTCCACCTACGACTGTTCATCCACGGGCTCCTGTTCATCCAGCCTCCACTACGCGCTCCTCCACCGGCTACTATTCAACTAGCCCTCTCCACGGGGTCCTGTTCAACCACCCCTCCATGGGCTACTGTTCATCCATCCCTCCACCGACTACTGTTCAACCAACCCTCATGGGGTCATGTTCATCCAGCCCTCCACGGGGTCCTGCTCATCGACCGGCTTGATCGATCGGGGTACTGTTCATCCAGCGGCAACGTCCTCTACTACCACGGGGTCCTATTCATCCAACCCCCACCGGGAACTGTTCATCCAAACCCCCCAACAATGCTCACTGTTCATCCAGAGGCAGCATCGTTTGGCTTCAGTTAGCAGCAGTAGCGAAGAAATCACTCGGGTTTAGTTAACACCTCGTAGTCTTCGTCGAAGGCACCAACGGTGGCCTCGAGAAAATGCCACGAACTATCGTTTAAAGCAGCTAACTGCATCACGGCGTCAGCGTGGGAGGCGTCGACGGTGGCCTCGACGGTGAGGTGCTCCTCCAAGATCTAGGGGCGGCACAAATGGCAGCCATCGCGACCTCATCCACGTGTGTGGCCATGATTTGCTTCTCCGCTGTCAAATGCTCCTTGAGATCCTGGCTATACTGCATGCACCCTGGCTTAGGGCGGCGCTTATTTGGTGGAGGGGTTGGTGATTTGGGTGGAAGGTGTCACGCTCGCGCCGATGGTCGGGGCATGTGGGATGTGGAAGGAGGAGGGGGTTGGGGTTCGGGTGTGGATTACCTGCCTAGATAGGCGAGGCCGAGGAGCATGAAGCAGGGTCGCCGGCGAGGAGGCGACATTGCAAGCACGGAGTGAAGGTTTGAACTTGGAAAGGAAGGCGGAAATAGGGGAAATGTGGCTTTTGGTAAGGCGGAGGGGGCGGGGAGGTCGATATTTCCGCGGAAGCCGAAAATTTGGAATCGCTTCAGGGAAAAAACTGGCGCGCAAAGTGTCATCGGACACGGTCCCTTATTCAGAGCGGGCTGTGGACTGTAGTCGTCGCACCTTCTTACGTAAGCCGTATGCATACTATAATCCGACAGTGCTCCAAGATATTTTGTGCTGCATCTCACATGGTTGATGATAATAAACTGTGTGGGGTCTACTTGATTTTTCGTCTTTATTTGAATTACATAATGGGGTCACAGCGGCAATGGATGGTGTTTGAATTGCTAGACATTTTATCTACAGTGAACATGCAACTATATGTGTGTCCTAAAAAATGGAATTATTCAGGGTTTGTTTGGAAATTTTATGCATTAAATTGGTTTTCTAGCCATTTGAGGTGCACAATTCAAAACTGAAGCACATGCACATGCTCTGGTGCACCAACATGGGTTGTAAAATCATATATGTGTCCATGGGTTTATGCTTATGTCCCATGCAATAAATGGGGATGAATTTCGAACACCACGCACCATGGATCTCCAGCAAACGTTGACGTACTTGCTTTTGTAATTCTAGTAAATCCAGAAGTCGTCCGAAATTCATGAAACTTGGCATGCTATCATGGAGCGGCATCAACATGTCGTGGTAAAAGATTTGTCCCATTTGGGGCAGGTTTGGGTACAAGCTTCTCATAAACCAGAGCTTCTCACAACAAGCATGATGGTTTCAGTAGGGAACGTTTCACCTTTTTGGACGAAACGATATCCATTGCCTCTTCTCGATTTCAATTTTTTTCCTAGTGTCACCGTAGAACAACAGGGGTGTTGTGAGTTTTCTATGCATTCATGTGCATAATTCCAATTTGAACTACATGCACATGCTCTAATGCATATAAATTAGTTGAAAATTCAAATCTGTGTCCTTGGTTGCATGCTTAGGTCCCATGCAAGAAATGGGAATGAATGTCAAACACCCTGCCACTGTCACTCGGACGCAAACATTGAGATACTTGGTTTTTAAATTCTAGTAAATCCAAAACTCGTCAGGAATTCATGAAACTTGGCATGTTATCTTGGAGCGGCATCAACATGTTGTGGTAAAATTTGTGTCCCATTTGGGGCAGGTTTGGGGATATGCTTCTCACAAACCAGAGCTTCTCACAACAAGTGTGATGGTATCGGTAGGGAACGTCCTACCTTCGGGGACAAAACAATATCTGTTTCCTCTTCTTGATTTCATTTTTTTCCTCGTGTCAACATAGGACAATAGGAGTGTTGTGTCAATTTTAGGGATTTTTTGGGGTTCGCTTGGACATTTTTACACATTAACTAAGTTTCAATGCATTCATGTGCATAATTCCAATTTGAACTACATGCACATGCTCTAATGCATATAAATTGGTTGAAAATTCAAATTTGTGTCCTTGGTTGCATGCTTAGGTCCCATGCAATAAATGGGAATGAATGTCAAACACCCTGCCACCGTCACTTGGGCGCAAACATTGAGATACCTGGTTTTTAAATTCTAGTAAATCCAGAACTCATCAGAAATTCATAAAACTTGGCATGCTATCATGGAGCGGCATCAACATGTCATGGTAAAAGTTTTATCCCATTTGGGGTAGGTTTGAGGATATGCTTCTCACAAACCAGAGCTTCTCACAACAAGCCTGATGGTTTCGGTAGGGAACGTCCTACCTTTGGGGAAGAAACAATATACATTGCCTCTTCTCGATTTCAATTTTTTTCCTAGTGTCAAGATGGAACAATAGGAGTGTTGTGTCAATTTTTGCTATTTTTCGGGGTTCGTTTGGACATTTTTATGCACTTATAGAGTTCTCAATGCATAATTCAAATTTGAACTAAATGCACATGCTCTAATGCATATAAATTGGTTGAAAATTCAAATCTGTGTCCTTGGTTGCATGCTTAGGTCCCATGCAAGAAATGGGAATGAATGTCAAACACCCTGCCACCGTCATCGGCCGCAAACATTGAGATACCTGGTTTTTAAATTCTAGTGAATCCAAAACTCGTCAAAAATTCATGAAACTTGCCATGCTATCATGGAGCGGCATCAACATGTTGTGGTAAATTTTTTTCGCATTTGGGGCAGGTTTGGGGATATGCTTCTCAGAAACCTGAGCTTCTCACAACAAGCCTGATGGTTTCGGTAGGGAACGTCCTACCTTTGGGGACGAAACAATATACATTGCCTCTTCTCGATTTCAATTTTTTTCCTGGTGTCAACATGGAACAACAGGAGTGTTCTGTCAATTTTTGGGATTTTCGCGGTTCGTTTCGACATTTTTATGCATTAATTGAGTTTGCAATGCATTCATGTGCATAGTTCAAATTTGAACTACATGCACATGCTCTAATGTATATAAATTGGTTGAAATTCAAATATGTGTCCTTGGTTGCATGCTTAGGTCCCATGCAAGAAATGGGAATGAATGTCAAACACCCTGCCACCGTCACTCGGCCGCAGACATTGAGATACTTCGTTTTAAGATTCTAGTAAATCCAAAACTCGTCTGAAATTCATTGAAACCAGGCATGCTATCATGGAGCGGCATCAACACGTCGTGGTAAAAGTTTTATCCCATTTGGGGCAGGTTTGAGGATATGCTTCTCACAAACCAGAGCTTCTCACAACAAGCCTGATGGTTTCGGTAGGGAACGTCCTACCTTTGGGGAAGAAACAATATACATTGCCTCTTCTCGATTTCAATTTTTTTCCTAGTGTCAACATGGAACAACCGGAGTGTTGTGTCAATTTTTGGGATTTTTCGGGGTTCGTTTGGACAGTTTTATGCATTTATAGAGTTCTCAATGCATTCATGTGCATAATTCAAATTTGAACTACATGCACATGCTCTAATGCATATAAATTGGTTGAAAATTCAAATATGTGTCCTTAGTTGCATGCTTAGGTCCCATGCAAGAAATGGGAATGAATGTCAAAGACCCTGCCACCGTCATCGGCCGCTAACATTGAGATACCTGGTTTTTAAATTCTAGTGAATCCAAAACTCGTCATAAATTCATGAAACATGCCATGCTATCATGGAGCGGCATCAACATGCTGTGGTAAAAAAATCACATTTGGGGCAGGTTTGGGGATATGCTTCTCAGAAACCCGAGCTTCTCACAACAAGCCTGATGGTTTCGGTAGGGAACGTCCTACCTTGGGGACGAAACAATATACATTGCCTCTTCTCGATTTCAATTTTTTCCTGGTGTCAACATGGAACAACAGGAGTGTTCTGTCAATTTTTGGGATTTTCGCGGTTCCTTTCGACCTTTTTATTCATTAACTGAGTTTGCAATGCATTCGTGTGCACAGTTCAAATGTGAACTACATGCACACGCTCTAATGTATATAAATTGGTTGAAATTCAAATATGTGTCCTTGGTTGCATGCTTAGGTCCCATGCAAGAAATGGGAATGAATGTCAAACACCCTGCCACCGTCACTCGGCCGCAAACATTGAGATACTTCGTTTTTAGATTCTAGTAAATCCAAAACTCGTCTGAAATTCATGAAACTTGGCATGCTATCATGGATCGGCATCAACATGTCATGGTAAATTTTTTGTCCCATTTGGGGCAGGTTTGGGTATATGCTTCTCACAAACCAGAGCTTCTCACAACAAGCATGATGGTTTCGGTAGGGAACGTCCCACCTTTGGGGACGAAACGATATCCATTGCCTCTTATTGCTTTCACAATTTTTCTCATGTCAACATAGAGTAACATGGGTGTTGTGTCAATTTTTGTGATTTTTTGGGGTTCGTTTGGACATTTTTATGCATTAACTGAGTTTTCAATGCATTTATATGCATAATTCAAATTGGAACTACATGCACATGCTCCAGTGCATATAAATTGGTTGAAAAATCAAATCTTTGTCCTTGGGTGCATGCTTAGGTCCAATGCAAGAAATGGAAATGAATTTCAAACACCAGGGCACCATTGATTGCCGGCAAAATGTTGAGATACTTTGTTTTAAGATTCTAGTAAATCCAAAACTCGTCTGAAATTCATGAAACTTGGCATGCTATCATGGAATGGCACCCGACATGTTGTGGTATTTTTCGTGTCCATTTTGAGAGAAGGCACACTCGAATAATAGCCAACTAAGGCATTTTGAAAAAGTAGTTGCCACTTTAATATCTCAAACGTTGGTATAATTCAAACTGTGTGCGATCTGTTAACCATTCACGTGACACCACGTGTCTTGGTTTTAATGGCTATAGCTTTTAATGGCTCTTGATCACAAACGTTTTAGATAGAACACCCGTATGCAAAGTGAGAACAGGATTTGTGCATCGCTTGTGCGCAAACGGTTGTTTTGGATGACCCGTGTGCAACCACTTACAAAAAAATTGGTAAGATTTACAAACTACGATTTGTCAAAATATGAAGCTAAAAATAACTAGCAGTATCTAATTTTTGCAACTAAAATTCAGTAATTAAGCATAGATGGAGGTGAGGAGGCGTGTTCAGCCGGGCCTGCAGCGAGCGGTGCAGTACTATTTGATTTGACAGCGGGCGACGCAGTTCCTGATACGGCTTTAATGCAGACGAGGGAGAGGGTAGCAGCTCCCGAAATGTTGAATAGCCAATGATGCATCCTCCTTCAATTAGCATCGTGTGAATGCATGAGGGAAGTAATGGGAGGAGGACCGGGAAAACAGGCAACACGATGTGAATGCAACGCGGTTTGCACTCATATAAAGGCCCCTCTCCATTCCAATGCATGTACCACATCGTACGCACCTAAGCATTTGCCTAAGCACCTACAGTAATAAGCGCAAAAGTGCTCACTCCAGACCCATGGCGGCGATGCGCGCGAGCGGCCAGCGGCTGTGCCAGATGGTCCACGACATCGGCCTGCGGCATGGCACCGAGGATCGTCTCCAGACGGTGTTGGCGACTAGCTGGTGGATGGCCGCCGTCAATGCCAGCTACGACTCTCAGTACGACCAGATGATTGTTGCCACCACCAGTTCACCGTCATCAAGAAGCTCACGGACGACATCGTCGTACTCCTCTAGCCCACACGTCTGGGCTCCTCTTTGCTTGCCACCCTAATCGACCTCCATGGTCGAAACCTCTTTCAAGCACTGGTGGCCCTGCGACTTCCCGCCGACGCTAAGAAGAATGTCCACCTGGAGGTCGTGCTCGCCGCCAGGCGCCTTGCCCTACAAGAATTCGTCAACCTACACATCCACGTGTACGAGCGAATCATGTACATAGGTATCTACAAGGCCAGTGAGGACGCTACGACGTTGGACTTCTTCAACCGACTAGAAGCCTTGGATGCCTTTGCTGAGAAGAACCTTGACCTCGCCACAAAAGCCGCAGCTCCTTAGCCGCCGGTCGGTGGCCCGGCACACTAAGTTGAGGAAGAGGATGTCATACGTTGGTGGATGCACCTTTCTTCTTGCCTCCTGTAACCACCACTGCGATCACATCATTGTGGCCTTAATTCTTATTGTGCTATTGCATTCTCGTTCCAATCAATACAGACATGTGCGGTCCCTTTGCTTAATTATATGCATCACAGTAACTAGTACTCCATCCTTCAATTTATAAGTTGTGCTGCCAGTGTCTATCTCGTTACTTTTTGATAATTTTTGTTTTTTGATCACATGTTGATTGGCTTGAATGAAGGTCTATCCCGTTACTTTATGACATGTTTCCAAAACATGGACCTCGAGGTTAATTCAACTAATAGGACGAAGCACTATATACGGCTTTTTCCATCACAAACAGCTCGGATGGATAAACTGTATGCCATGTATCACACACGCAACTCTAATTTGATTCGTGCTTGATCTCTCTGACATCGCTTGCACAGTTTGTCTTATTTGCCACGTATCACTATGCGGCCTCTTCTCGCGTCCCTCAGCAAGCTCTGCTCGCCGTTAGGCATCGCAGCGCACTCCGCTCGCGTCCATTGGTGCGCTCGACTTGTGGACAGCTTTTCCTTGCGTGTTATATATATATATATATATATATATATATATATATATATATATATATATATGTATATATATGTATATACGGTTGCTCGTCGTTGAGGTGACAGCGGAGCGCTCTGCTCGCGTCCCTCTGCGCGCACTCTACCAGTGGTTGGGCGTGCGCATGATCACGTCGGGAGCCCCATTTGCATGTGGTTGCGTCACGCGTGTTGCCACGTGATGGAGTTACGCGCTGCAAATTAGAACTGCCATCAGGGCCTGCCGATATTCCTGGCCACCCGGCTTCCCCTTTAATTCCCGCAGCCACTATAACCTTAGTCTCTTCAATCTTTCGATCACGCCCCATAACACAACAAGCACACCCACGACGACACATAGAGAGGGGATGTGTAGCATCGCTCCAATTGAGTTCGACAAGCATAGAGTGGAGACCCATGCGAGGGAGGCGGGTCTCTCGATGGTGTACACCATCGACCCGGCCGTGGTGGACGACTACATCAACAACATTGAGTAGTTGCTTGCTTGAGACAAGTACAAGGTGGTCGGCATCGACCTCCAGTACACCTTCGGTCGTACCGGCATAGATCAGAAGGTTGTCGTTGCCCAGTTGTGCATGCGCCAGCTGAAGGAAATATGCGCTAGAGGCAATAATAAATATGTTATTTATATCTCCTTATATCATGATAAATTTTTATTATTCATGCTAGAATTGTATTAACCGGAAACTTGATACATGTGTGAATACATAGACAAACACAGTGTCCCCAGTATGCCTCTACTTGACTAGCTCGTTAACCAAAGATGGTTAAGTTTCCTAACCATAGACATGTGTTGTCATTTGATGAACGGGATCACATCATTAGAGAATGATGTGATGGACGAGACCCATCTGTTAGCTTAGCATAATGATCATTTAGTTTTATTGTTATTTCTTTCTTCATGACTTATACATGTTCCTATGACTATGAGATTATGCAACTCCTGAATACCAGAGGAACACCTTGTGTGCTATCAAACGTCACAATGTAATTGGGTGATTATAAAGATGCTCTACAGGTGTCTTTGATGGTGCTTGTTGAGTTGGCATACATCAAGATTAGGATTTGTCACTCTGAGTATCGGAGAGGTATCTCCGGGCCCTCTCGATAATGCTCATCACTATAAGCCTTGCAAGCAATGTGACTAAAGAGTTAGTTGCGGGATGATGCATTATAGAAGGAGTAAAGAGACTTGCCAGTAACGATATTGAACTAGTTATGATGATACCGGCGATCGAATCTCGGGCAAGTAACATACCGATGACAAAGGGAACAACGTATGTTGTTATGCGGTTTGATCGCTAAAGATCTTCATAGAATATGTAGGAGCCAATAAGAGCATCCAGGTTCCGCTATTGGTTATTGACCGGAGATGTGTCCCGGTCATGTCTACATAGTTCTCGAACCCATAGGGTCCGCACGCTTAACGTTCGATGACGATTTGTATTATGAGTTATGTGATTTGATGACCGAAGTTTGTTTGGAGTCCCGGATGAGATCACAGACATGACGAGGAGTCTCGACATGTTAGAGACATAAAGATTCATATATTGGATGGTTGCATTTGGACATCAGAATGGTTTTGAGTGGTTCGGGCATTTTTGCGAAGTACCGGGAGGTTACCAGAACCCCCCGGGAGAAGTATTGGGCCTAGTGGGCCTTATTGGCGGAGAGGAGAAAGGGCCACAAGAGAGGGGCACGCCCTCCCCTTGCCCAACCCAAATTGGACTAGGGGTGGGGGCCAGCCCTCCTCTTTCCTTCCCCCTCTCTCTCCCTTCCCTTTCCCTCCGGTGGAAGATAGGAAAAGGGGGGCCAAATCCAACTTGGACTAGGTGTCCAAGTAGGACTCCCCCTTGGCGCGCCCAACCAGGCCAGCCTCCTCTCTCCCTCCCTCCTTTATATACGTGGCCAGGGCACACCATAGACACACAAGTTGATCTTTTAGCCATGTGTGGTGCCCCCCACCACAGTTACACACCTCGGTCATATCGTTGTAGTGCTTAGGCGAAGCCCTGCACCGATAACTTCATCATCACCGTCGCCACGCCGTCGTGCTGATGAAACTCTCCCTCGGCCTTAACTGGATCAAGAGTTTGACGGATGTCGCCGAGTTGAACGTGTGTGGATCGCGAAGGTGCCATGCGTTCCATACATGGATTGGTTGGATCTCGAAGACATTCGACTACATCAACCGTGTTACTAAATGCTTCCACTTTTGGTCTACGAGGGTACGTTGACACACTCTCCCTGCTCGTTGCTATGCTTCTCCTAGATAGATCTTGCTTGATCGTAGGCAATTCTTTTGAAATACTATGTTCCCCAATAGTGGCATCCGAGCCAGGTCTATGCGTAGATGTTATATGCACGAGTAGAACACAAAGAGTTGTTGGCGATAATAGTCATACTGCTTACCAGCATGTCAAACTTTGATTCGGCGGTATTGTTGGATGAAGTGGCCCAGACCGACGTTACATGACCGCGTTCATGAGACTAGTTCTACCGACGTGCTTCGCACACAGGTGGTTAGTGGGTGTCTGTTTCTCCAACTGTAGTTGAATCGAGTTTGCCTACACCCGGTCCTTGTTGAAGGTTAAATAGCACACTTGACGAAAAATCGTTGTGGTTTTGATGCGTAGGTAAGAACGGTTCTTGCTAGAAGCCCGTAGCATCCATGTAAAACTTGCAACAACAAAGTAGAGGACGTCTAACTTGTTTTTCCAGGGCTTGCTGTGATGTGATATGGTCAAGACGTGATGATATATAAATTGTTGTATGAGATGATCATGTTTTGTAACAGTTATCGGCAACTGGCAGGAGCCATATGGTTTTCGCTTTATTGTATGAAATGCAATTGCCATGTAATTGCGTTACTTTATGACTAAGCAGTAGCGATAGTCGTAGAAGCAATAGTTGGCAAGATGACAACGATGCTTCGATGGAGATCAAGGTGTCTAGCCGGTGACGATGGTGATCATGACGGTGCTTTGGAGATGGAGATCAAAGGCACAAGATGATGATGGCCATATCATATCACTTATTTTGATTGCATGTGATATTTATCTTTTATGCATCTTATTTTGCTTAGTACGGCGGTAGCATTATAAGATGATCTCTCACTAAATTTCAAGGTACAAGTGTTCTCCCTGAGTATGCACCATTGATACAGTTCATCGTGCCGAGACACCACGTGATGATCGGGTGTGATAAGCTCCATGTTCACATACAATGAGTGCAAGCCAGTTTTGCACACGCAAAATTCTCGGGTTAAACTTGACGAGCCTAGCATATGCAGATATGGCCTCAGAACACTGAGACCGAAAGGTCGAGCATGAATCATATAGTAGATATGATCAACATAGTGATGTTCGCCATTGAAAGCTACTACATCTCACGTGATGATCAGACATGGTTTAGTTGATATGGATCACGTGATCATTTAGATGACTAGAGGGATGTCTATCTAAGTGGGAGTTCTTAAGTAATATGGTTAATTGAACTTTAATTTATCATGAACTTAGTCCTGATAGTTTTTGCATATCTATGTTGTAGATCAATAGCTCGCATATAGCTCCCCTGTTTTATTTTTGATATGTTCCTAGAGAAAATAAGATGAAAGATGATAGTAGCAATGATGCTGATTGGGTCCGTGATATGAGGATTATCCTAGTTGCTACATAGAAGAATTATGTCCTTGATGCACCGTTAGGTGAAGGACCTATTGCAGGACCAGATACAGATGTTATGAACATTTGGCAAGCTCGGTATGATGACTACTTGATAGTTTTGTCTGCCACTTTTATGGCTTAGAACCGGGACTTCAAAAACGTTTTGAATGCCATGGAGCATATAAGATGTTCCAAGAGCTTAAATTGGTGTTTCAGACTCATGCCCGAGTCGAGAGGTATGAGAGCTCTGACAAGTGCTTTGCCTACAAGATGGAGGAGAATAGCTCAACTAGTGATCATGTGCTCAGAATGTTTGAGTACTACAATCACTTGAATCAAGTGGGAGTTAATCTTCCTGATAAGATAGTGATTGACAGAGTTCTCTAGTCACTATCACCAAGTTACTGGAACTTCGTGATGAACTATAATATGCAAGGGATGAAGAAAACGAATCCCGAGCTCTTCACGATGCTAAAAATCAGTGAAGGTAGAAATCAAGAAAGAGCATCAAGTGTTGATGGTTAACAAGACCACTAGTTTCAAGAAAAGGGGCAAAGGAAAAGAAAGGGAACTTCGAGAAAGAATGGAAAGAAAGTTGCCACTCCCGTGAAGAAACCCAAAGCTAGACCTAAGCCTGAGACTGAGTGCTTCTACTGCAAAGGGAGTGGTCACTGGAAGCGGAACTACCACAAATACTTGGCGGATAAGAAGGATGGCAGAGTGAACAAAAGTATATATGATATACATGTTATTGATGTGTACTTTACTAGTGTTCATAGTAACCCCTGGGTACTTGATACTGGTTCAGTTGCTATGATTATTAACTCAAAACAGGAGTTACAAAATGAACAAAGACAAGTTGAGGGCGAGGTGACGATGTATGTTGGAAATAATTCCAAAGGTTGATATGATCACCATCGCACACTCCCTTTACCTTCCGGATTAGTGTTGAACCTAAAATAAATATTATTTGGTGTTTGCGTTGAGCATAATATGACTGGATCATGTTTATTGCTGTAACATCCCAAATTTTTAATTTGGAATGTTATGCAGTAGATCATCATGCATATCATATTTTCTTGCATTTTGCTCGATCCTAGAAATTTCACACAACTCAAGGACCCTCAGAGAGAGTTGGCAATTTTGTCATTTTCATATTTGAGTTTTCTCAAATTTTGAAAAGAGGATCATTTGATTTATTTATTTCATCTTCAATTATTTTCCCAATATCAAAAATATGAGAGAGGGGAACAATACGACTTTCCCAAATTTAGGAAAAATGAAGATTTAATAAAAAAATCAAATTCTGTATATTTCTGGATTTTAGTTGCATTTTATTTGGATTAGGGAAAAATGCGTGTTTTCAAAATTCGCATCTAGGCCCCGAGAAAAGTTCATTTTGTTCGACTCATTTTTAGGAGTCGGGGAAAATTTACTTTGGGAATTTTGGAATTCGTTTAGATTTTCTTTTCTTTGTTTTTTTCTACGCGCGTATCTATTTAAAAAAAAGTCGCAGCGCCCCGCCTGGGCCAAGGCCCAGCCGGCCCCTCCTCGCGCGCAGCCCCGCCACCGCCCACGCCGAGTTCGAGCAGGACTCCAGCGCCGCCGCCGCCGCCCTTTGCTTGCCCCCTCCCCCAAGTCTCCCCCCCTTTAAATACCTAGCCACCCCCCCCCCCCTCTCCCCACACCACCCCGCCGCCCCGCAGCACGCAGCAGCAGCCGCCACGCCGCCTGCCCGCGCCGCCGCCACTCGCGCCGCCGCCGACTGCCGCCGCCGCCGCCCAACGCCGCCGCCCGCCGCCTAGCCCCGCCGCCCCGGAGCCCCTCGGCAAGGTAGCAGCCGCGCCGCGCCACCCCTCCCCTCGGTTCGGTTTTTTTTTAAAAGACCGTTCTGGTTTCTTTTCGTTTCGTTGTTTTGGTTTTTTTCGAAACCCTAGATCGGTTTTTCGTTTGTTTTCGGTTTAGTTGTTTAGCGACCGTTCGCCGGACCGTTCGTACTAACGAACGTGATCACCAGTTGTTCTCGGTTAACGAATGTCCATTCGTTTAACCGTTCGTCGTTTTCTTTTTCGTCGGATTTATTCCGTGATTTTCTGATCGCGATTCCAGATCCGATCTTCGTTCTAGTCTATCTTCTCGCTCGTTTATCGGAATCAGGTGATTCAAGCGCCTGGAGATTCATTTCGAAACCGCCATTCCGACTAATCAACTTAAATAAGTTTTTGCTACTGTAAAATTTGACCTAGTTTCAACTTACTAGAACCGAGTTGTTTTCTTTCGCCATTTGTTTTCCGTTGCTTTGTTCGGTTCTTTCTCTCTTTGCAACCGGAGTTCTTAAGTTGAACTTTCTGGTTCGATTTCTTGTTTGAGTTTTACCTGTGCATTAGATGAGTACTTATTGTATCCTTGTTGTTTGTCTGCGATAGATTACCCGGAGTGCGCCGCATGTTACTTCGAATCTCTAGGTCTCGCGGATCATCAGCAAGGCAAGTAACACTTTGATCATACCTTTTCTACAACCCAGTTTTATTGCATTAGATCAATCCTCACACATTGCATGATTAGGATCTAATTAAATTGTGGGATGGGAAGTAGATGAGGTAGTACCTATTACCTGTTTATTATGAAACCTTTGGGAGTTACTTCTACGTTTGCTTATTATGCCATGCTATGCTAGTAGACGTGGATTGGGTGAGTGATATCCATGACATATGTGAGTTTGATAATTTTAAGGGTTTATCGAAGGTGGCAACTTAAACACACATCTGGGTGGATTGAGGCAACTGGTTTCTATCAGGACTTGCCTGTTTTTCTTTTGGACCGCCACCCAGGCTCAAAGGGATCATAAGATCTTTCATGCTACTAACTTCCGTGTGCAGCCATAAGCCATTATGGGCTCTGGCATAGTTGATTAAGTCGTGCGAACTCTTACAGGGTAGACTAGCAGATGTAGGGGAAAGTAGGTGTACCGGTCTATCCATCGTAAGGTGCTAGCGCTTCTGAAAGACTGTGTCTCGGTCATCCGTTTCTCAAACACCATGTAGTGCGAGAAACCCAACGGAGGCGATCGAGTCTTGTGGGGAAAAGTGCGCAAACCTCTGCAGAGTGTAATAAACTAATCATGATTAGCCGTGTCCCCGGTTATGGACATCTTGAGTATCTAGTAATTGAATATCGCGTGAATCTCATCATGTTACTTCTAATTAATAATGTTGGGTTGTAATTGTTCACTTAATTGGGATCGGAATGCTGTCAACCATTCTCGATGTTCAACTACCATGATAGTTAACTAAATTCATTCCATTGTAGTAGGGAAAAACTGGCTTTACGCAAAACTATAACCATAGAGCTTTCCACCAGCCATACATGCATATAGTATAGCTCATTACTGTTCATTACTCTCTATGTGTTACCTTGCCAGCATATTCCATGTGCTGACCCATTTTCGGGCTGCAACTTTCATGTTGCAGACTTTTCAGACGACAAGTAAGGTGTTTTTAGGTCGTGGTTCTATACTCAGTGATGCCGTTGGAGTTGATGGACCCATTTATCTTCCAAGTCTTCCACTGTTATCGATATTAGATGGCCTTAAGCCATATTTATTGTAATAAGTCTCCGTTGAGACACCGATGTAATAAGTGTGTGATTGCTACTCTGCTATAAATCCTTCGAAGTACTGTGTGGTGTCAGCATTACTGATCCAGGGATGACACCGGAGCACAGAGACTTGATCCATTCGGGTCGGGTCGCTACAGAGATGGTATCAGAGCACACGCTGACTGTAGGACACGACCCCTAAGTTAAAGCCATATCACTATTCTCTCCTCATTTTCTAACTCCTCATCTTTTCTACTCTTTTAGGATGATGGACGCGAAGATCAAGTACGCTCAACCGGATGAAGGCACACCTTTTGGATTTCACTTGAAGGAAGTCACCAAATTCCTGAACATTGGACTACCAAGCTTCACCGGGACTTTCAACACCACTCTGCCTAAAGAGGAGCGCTGGAAGATTCAAGCTCACGTTCCAGGAAGGACATTCGCGCCAATCACGAAGCCCATAGATAGTGTTTTCAGTGCACCAACCTGGAGTCTGGGCAGGAGCATGGCAGCTCATATCACCATGGGACGCATTGGAGAAGTTTATCAAGAAGACCTCAAGGACACTATCTACCAGATTTGCGGACACCGAGATGAACAATGCGAGTTAGTCAGCACCAAGAAGGATAGATCCATTGCATCATTCATCCAGGAGTTAAACCAGCACATTCGACGCCACGAGAACCAGATGTGCAATGATATGATAGAGTTGAAGAATGCGAAGGCCAGGATCATCGAGCTAGAAGGAGAACTGAAGGCTACACGCAAGGATTACATGGACGAAATTGGTGTTCTAGCAAGGCACAATGGCGATCTTAAGCAAGAGATTGAAGAACTCAAGGGGAAGTTAGCATCCAGGAAGGAAGAAATGTATGTCGCATGTCCGGACAACTACATCATCCTCGACGACACCGATTCGGATCCAAGTGAACCCGACTTTAAAGACGAAGCTGGAGCAGACATCATGGAGTCTTCCACCGATTCAAATTTCTAGATGACCACCAAATATTAGTAGTATTTTCCCCATGTATACACTATAGTTCGAGCACTTTTGCGATAGTTCTAGACCGTTTGTATGCCCTTGTTTGATTGAATGAAGTGATTTTGTGTGCATTTGCTCATGTGCATTGGGGTAGTGATTTCTCTTTAGACCTCACTCTATTCTTAATTCTCATCTTTTCTAAACCCTCAGAAGCCTCCGAGACGTGACAATGGATTTCCACCGGAACTCACTCAGTTGATCCAGCAGCAGAATCAATTGATGCAATTGTTAGTCCAGAATCAGCAAAACAACAACAACAACAACAACCCACCTCCACCACCGCCACCTGTTGACCACTTAGCCTGTTTCCTTAGGCTGAATCCGCCGGTGTTTTCTAGTAGCACCGAGCCAATAGTAGCAGACGATTGGCTCCGCAAGATAGGAAGGGAGTTGACCACTGCAGGATGCACAGATGGTGAGAAAGTCAAGTTTGCCGCACACCAGCTTGACGGACCCGCGGCAGCATGGTGGGAGAATTTCACAGCCACTTACCCAATTGACACTGTCACATGGGATCAGTTTCAGCAAGCTTTCCGCACTGCCCATGTTTCAGCAGGAGCTATGGCCATGAAGAAGCGTGAGTTTCGCAACTTACGCCAAGGAGGAAGGACAGTTGGCCAGTACATTGACGACTTCAGCAAGTTAGCATGTTATGCCCAAGATGACGTTGCTACGGATGCAGCTAAGCAGGAGAAGTTTCTGGAAGGATTGAATGATGAGCTAAGCATGCAGTTGATGGTACCAAGTTTCAACAACTACCAGGAGTTGGTAGATCGTGCCATCATGATTGAAGGGAAGCAACAGCAGATTGAGAACCGCAAGAGGAAGTATGGACAGGGGAAGTATAACTCTGGAGCCCAGCAGAAGCCCCGTTTTACCCCTAAACTAGGAATTCAGTTTCAGCATACCCATGGAGGAGGTAGTTCGCACAACCATAATGGCCACAAGAATGGTAATGGGAATGGAGGAAGCAACGACCAGAATCAGACCATCCCATCAACCCCAGCCAAGAGAGATCTGAGTCAAGTCACCTGTTTCAAGTGTTCCAAGACCGGACATTATGCTAATGAATGTCCTGAAGGCCAGAATGGAAATGGCAATGGAAGCTCGGGGAAGAAGCCAAACCCTTTCAATAGGGGACAGGTGAACCACGTTAACATGGAGGAGGTTGAAGATCAGCCTGATGTAGTAATCGGTAAGTTTTTGGTTAAGTCATTTACCGCACTCGTTCTTTTCGATACTGGTGCATCGCATTCATACATATCAAGGGGATTTGTGGAAAAATATAGCCTACCCACTAGGATTCTTAAAACGCCTATGCTAGTAAGCTCGCCAGGAGCAGAGTACACATGGCCAGACAAGGATGTTTTCAAGTGCCATTAAGCATAGGAAGGCATGTTTTCCCAACAGATTTAATTATTCTGGAATCCCAAGGTCTGGATGTAATTCTCGGTATGGATTGGCTATCGTTGTATGGAGGAAACATCGATTGCGCCAGTAAGACAATTTTGCTCACAACGCCAGAAGGAAGAAGGATCAAGTATGTATCCCGGCATGTGCCAAGTAGGACACAAGTAAATTCTTTATCAGGAGTTGTGCAAGAAGAAGTACCAGTGGTAAAGGATTTTCCTGATGTATTTCCTGAGGAATTGCCAGGAATGCCACCGGATAGAGACATTGAGTTTTTGATTGAGCTTTTACCAGGCACTAGGCCAATATCAAAGAGACCATACAGGATGCCAGCAAAAGATTTGGTGGAAATTAAGAATCAGATTAAGGAGTTACTGGAGAAAGGTTACATACGCCCATGTTCTTCGCCTTGGGGATCACCCGTACTTCTAGTGGAGAAGAAGGATGGATCATTAAGGATGGTTGTTGATTACCATGGATTGAACGAAGTAACAATAAAAAACAAGTACCCACTGCCAATGATTAATGATTTGTTTGATCGTTTGCAAGGAGCTAAAGTGTTTTCCAAGATCGATTTGCGATCGGGATACCATCAATTGAAGATTCTAGAGCAGGACATACCCAAGACAGCTTTTACCACGAGATACGGATTGTACGAGTATACCGTTATGTCATTTGGACTGACTAACGCACCCGCCTATTTTATGAACCTGATGAACAAGGTGTTTATGGAGTTTTTGGATAAGTTCGTCATAGCGTTCACTGATGATATCCTGGTTTATTCAAGGAATGAAGAAGAGCATAAGGAACATTTGCGCTTGGTTTTGGAGAAACTAAGGGAACATCAGTTATATGCCAAATTTAGCAAATGTGAGTTTTGCTTGAAGGAAGTAGGATTCCTCGGACACGTTATATCCGGAGAAGGGATAGCAGTTGACCCCACAAAGGTTGAGATCGTAACCGAATGGGAAGCACCAACGACAGTTGGAGAGATCCGGAGTTTTCTTGGACTCGCAGGATACTACCAGAGATTCATTGAGAACTTCTCAAAGATTGCAAAGCCTATGACGGAGTTGTTGAAGAAGGATACTAAGTTCAAATGGACTGAGGAGTGTGAGGCTAGTTTCCAGGAGTTGAAGAAACGTTTGGTTACCTCACCAGTGTTGATTTTGCCAGATCAGACCAAGGATTATGAGGTGTATTGCGACGCTTCACGTCGAGGACTTGGAGCAGTGCTTATGCAGGAAGGGAGAGTTGTTTCGTATGCTTCACGACAACTGAAGCCTCATGAGTTGAATTATGCCACACATGATTTGGAGTTAGCAGCCGTAGTGCATGCTTTGAAGACATGGAGACATTTCCTCATTGGAAATCATTGTGAGGTGTACACGGATCACAAGAGTTTGAAGTACATTTTCACGGAGAAGGAGTTGAATCTCAGACAAAGGAGATGGTTGGAGCTCATCAAGGATTATGATATGAGATTGCATTACCATCCCGGAAAAGCTAATGTAGTAGCTGACGCATTGAGCCGTAAGAGCCATGTCAATACGTTAATAACGGAGGAAATACCCAAGGAGTTATCAGAAAACCTTCGTGAACTAAATTTAGAGATAGTTCCGAAAGGCTATGTAGCAGCATTGGAGATTCAGTCAACATTGATGGATAAAATCAGAGAGGCTCAGAAATCTGACAAGGAAATTGCTTCTATAAAGGAGAAACTAAGCAAAGGAAAAGCAAAGGGATTTCGTGAGGATGAGCACGATACCCTATGGTTTGAGGACCGTATTTATGTGCCAAATGACCCGGAGATCAGGAAGTTGATTCTGCAAGAGGCACATGATTCACCCTATTTGATTCACCCAAGAAATACCAAGATGTATTTGGATTTGAAGGAAACATTCTGGTGGACCGGAATGAAGAAGGATATTGCAGCATATGTAGCAGTTTGTGATGTATGTCATAGAGTGAAGGCAGAGCATCAGAAGCCAGCCGGATTGTTACAACCATTACCGATACCCGAATGGAAGTGGGATAAGATAGGCATGGATTTTATCACAGGACTACCCAGGACGAAGGCAGGCTATGACTCGATAGTGGGATAAGATAGGCATGGATTTTATCACAGGACTACCCAGGACGAAGGAAGGCAGGCTACCCAGGACGAAGGCAGGCTATGACTCGATATGGGTAGTAGACTACTTACACCAGTGCTAAGTTGGCAAAGATATACATGACTAGGATCATTTGTTTGCATGGAGTTCCGAGGAGTATTGTATCAGACAGAGGAACCCAATTTACCTCAAGGTTTTGGAATCAGTTGCATGAAACTTTGGGAACGAGGCTAGAGTTCAGCACCGCTTTTCATCCGCAGACACATGGACAGACCGAGAGAGTCAATCAGATTTTGAAAGATATGCTGAGAGCTTGTGCACTAGATTATGGATCTAGTTGGGATGATAACTTGCTGTATGCGAAGTTTTCCTATAACAACAGTTACCAAACCAGTTTGAAAATGGCACCTTTCTAAGCTTTATACGGAAGGAGGTGCAGGACACCGTTCTCATGGGATGAAGTTGGAGACCGTCAGTTGTTTGGACCCGATTTGATTAAAGAGTCTAAACAGAAGGTGAAATTGATTCGCGATAGGCTCAAGGTAGCCCCGTCTAGGCAGAAGAGCTACGCAGATTCTAAACGCAAGGAGGCAGTTTACGAAACCGGAGACAGAGTTTATCTCCGAGTATCCCCACTTCAAGGAGTTAAGCGCTTTGGAGTTAAGGGAAAATTAGCACCACGTTTCGTTGGACCATATAAGATCTTGCAACGTATGGGAGAAGTCGCTGATAAGTTGGAATTACCAGGGGGACTGTCAGGAGTTCATGATGTATTCTATGTTTCTCAGCTAAAGAAAATGTCACGCCGAGATGGCGGAGGTACCGCTAAGAGATACAGTGCCACTTGAAGCAATTCAGTTGAAGGATGACTTAACGTATGAGGAGAAACCAGTCAAGATTCTCGAGTTTGCCAGCAGAGTTACCCGCAACAAGGTTATCAAGTTTTGTAAAGTTCAGTGGAACCACCACTCCGAGGATGAAGCCACCTGGGAGAGAGAAGAAGATTTGCTCGAGGACCACCCTCACCTATTTTCTAGCCAACCCGAATCTCGAGGGCGAGATTCATCTTAAGGGGGGTAGGTTTGTAACATCCCAAATTTTCAATTTGGAATGTTATGCAGTAGATCATCATGCATATCATATTTTCTTGAATTTTGGTCGATCCTAGAAATTTCACGCAACTCAAGGACCCTCGGAGAGAGTTGGAGATTTCATCATTTTCATATTTGAGTTTCCTCAAATTTTGAAAATAGGATCATTTGATTTATTTATTTCATCTTCAATTATTTTCCCAATATCAAAAATATGAGAGAGGGGAATAATATGACTTTCCCAAATTTAGGAAAAATGAAGATTTAATAAAAAATCAAATTCTGGATTTTTCCGGATTTTAGTTGCATTTTATTTGGATTAGGGAAAAATGCGTGTTTTCAAAATTCGCATCTAGGCCCCGAGAAAAGTTCATTTTGTTCGACTCATTTTTAGGAGTCGGGGAAAATTTACTTTGGGAATTTTGGAATTCGTTTAGATTTTCTTTTCTTTGTTTTTTTTCCTACGCGCGTATCTATTTAAAAAAAAAGGTCACAGCGCCCCGCCTGGGCCAAGGCCCAGCTGGCCCCTCCTCGCGCGCAGCCCCGCCGCCGCCCGCGCCGAGTCCGAGCAGGACTCTAGCGCCGCCGCCGCCGCCCTTTGCTTGCCCCCTCCCCCAAGTCTTCCCCCCCCCCTTAAATACCTAGCCACCCCCCCTCTCCCCACACCACCCCGCCGCCCCGCAGCACGCAGCAGCAACAGCAGCAGCCGCCGCGCCGCCTGCCCGCGCTGCCGCCGCCCAACGCCGCCGCCCGCCGCCTAGCCCCGCCGCCCCGGAGCCCCTCGGCGAGGTAGCAGCCGCGCCGCGCCACCCCTTCCCTCGTTCGGTTTTTTAAAAAAGACCGTTCCGGTTTCTTTTCGTTTCGTTGTTTCGGTTTTTTTTTGAAACCCTAGATCGCTTTTTCGTTTGTTTTCGGTTTAGTTGTTTAGCGACCATTCGCCGGACCGTTCTTCCTAACGAACGTGATCACCGGTTGTTCTCGGTTAACGAACGCCCGTTCGTTTAACCGTTCGTCGTTTTCTTCTTCATCGGATTTATTCCGCAATTTTCTGATCGCGATTCCAGATCCGATCTTCGTTCTAGTCTATCTTCTCGCTCGTTTATCGGAATCAGGTGATTCAAGCGCCTGGAGTTTCGTTAGGAAACCGCCGTTCCGACTAATCAACTTAAATAAGTTTTTGCTACTGTAAAATTTGACCTAGTTTCAATTTGCTAGAACCGAGTTGTTTTCTTCCGCCGTTTGTTTTCCGTTGCTTTGTTTGGTTCTTTCTCTCTTTGAAACCAGAGTTCTTAAGTTGAACTTTCTGGTTCGATTTCTTGTTCGAGTTTTACCTGTGCATTAGATGAGTACTTATTGTATGCTTGTTGTTTGTCTGCGATAGATTACCCGAAGTGCGCCGCCTGTTACTTCGAATCTCTAGGTCTCGCGGATCATCAGCAAGGCAAGTAACACTTTGATCATACCTTTTCTACAACCCAGTTTTATTGCATTAGATCAATCCTCACACATTGCATGATTAGGATCTAATTAAATTGTGGGATGGGAAGTAGATGAGGTAGTACCTATTACCTGTTTATTATGAAACCTTTGGGAGTTACTTCTACGTTTGCTTATTATGCCATGCTATGCTAGTAGATGTGGATTGGGTGAGTGATATCCATGACAGATGTGAGTTTGATAATTTTAAGGGTTTATCTAAGGTGGCAACTTAAACACACATCTGGGTGGATTGAGGCACCTGGTTTCTATCAAGACTTGCCTGTTTTTCTTTTGGACCGCCACCCAGGCTCAAAGGGATCATAAGATCTTTCATGCTAGAAACTTCTGTGTGCAGCCACAAGCCATTATGGGCTCTGGCATAGTTGATTAAGTCATGCGAACTCTTACAGGGTAGACTAGCATATGTAGGGGAAAGTAGGTGTACCGGTCTATCCATCGTAAGGTGCTAGCGCTTCTGAAAGACTGTGTCTCGGTCATCCGTTTCTCAAACACCATGTAGTGCGAGAAACCCAACGGAGGCGATCGAATCTTGTGGGGAAAAGTGCGCAAACCTCTGCAGAGTGTAATAAACTAATCATGATTAGCCGTGTCCCCAGTTATGGACATCTTGAGTATCTAGTACTTGAATATCGTGTGAATCTCATCATGTTACTTCTAATTAATAATGTTGGGTTGTAATTGTTCACTTAATTGGGATCGGAATGCTGTCAACCATTCTCGATGTTCAACTACCATGATAGTTAAATAAATTCATTCCATTGTAGTAGGGAAAAACTGGCTTTACGCAAAACTGTAACCATAGAGCTTTCCACCAGCCATACATGCATATAGTATAGCTCATTACTATTCATTACTCTCTATGTGTTACCTTGCCAGCATATTCCATGTGCTGACCCATTTTCGGGCTGCAACTTTCATGTTGCAGACTTTTCCGATGACGAGTAAGGTGTTTTTAGGTCGTGGTTCTATACTCGGTGATGCCGTTGGAGTTGATGGACCCATTTATCTTCCAAGTCTTCCACTGTTATCGATATTAGATGGCATTAAGCCATATTTATTGTAAGAAGTCTCCATTGAGACACTGATGTAATAAGTGTGTGATTGCTACTCTGCTATAAATCCTTCGAAGTACTGTGTGGTGTCAGCATTACTGATCCAGGGATGACACCGGAGCACAGAGACTTGATCCATTCGGGTTGGGTCACTACAATTGCAATACGGTTATTCATTTAAGTCAAAGAATAATTGTTATTCTGTTTACATGAATAAAACCTTCTGTGGTCATACACCCAAGGTGAATGGTTTATTGAATCTCGATCGTAGTGATACACATATTCAATATATTGATGCCAAAAGATGCCATGTTGATAATGATAGTGCAACATATTTGTGGCACTGTCGTTTAGGTCATATTGGTGTAAACCGCATGAAGAAACTCCATGCTGATGGGCTTTTGGAATCACTTGATTATAAATCACTTGATGCTTGTGAACCATGCCTCATGGGAAAGATGACTAAGACTCTGTTCTCCGGAACAATGGAGCGAGCAAAAGACTTGTTCGAAATAATACATACTGGTGTATTGATACGTCTCCAACGTATATACAATTTTCGATTGTTCCATGCTATTATATTATCCATCTTGGATGTTTTATATACATTTATATGCTATTTTATATGATTTTTGGGACTAACCTATTCACCTAGAGCCCAGTGCCAGTTTCTGTTTTTCCTTGTTTTTGAGTTCTACAGAAAAGGAATACCAAATGGAGTCCAATTGACGTGCCAATTTTTGATGATCTTTTATGGACCAAAAGAAGCCCCGGAGTAAAACAGTTGGGCCAGAAGAGTCCCGAGGAATCCACGAGGGTGGGGGCGCGCTCTACCCCCTTGGGCGCATCTGTTGGGGAACGTAGCAGAAATTCAAAATTTTCCTACGTGTCACCAAGATCTATCTATGGAGAAACCAACAATGAAGGGAAGGAGAGTGCATCTACATACCCTTGTAGATCGCTAAGCGGAAGCGTTCAAGAGAACGGGGTTGATGGAGTCGTACTCGTCGTGATCCAAATCACCGATGATCTTAGTGCCAAACGGACGGCACCTCCGTGTTCAACACACGTACAGCCCGGTGACGTCTCCCATGCCTTGATCCAGCAAGGAGAGAGGGAGAGGTTGAGGAAGACTCCATCTAGAAGCAGCACAACGGCGTGGTGGTGGTGGAGGAGCGTGGTACTCCAGCAGGGCTTCGGCAAGCACCGCAAGAGACGAGGAGGGAGATGTGTCACGGGAGGGAGAGGGAGGCGCCAGGGCTCTAGTGCGGCTGCCCTCCCTTCCCCCCACTATATATAGGGCCAAGGGAGAGGGGGGCGCAGCCTTGGCCCTTCCTCCAAGGAAGGGTGCGGCCAGGGAGGAGTCCATCCTCCCCAAGGCACCTAGGAGGTGCCTTCCCCCTTTAGGACTCTTCCTTTCCCTTATCTCATGGTGCATGGGCCTCTTGGGGCTGGTGCCCTGGGCCCATATAGGCCAAGGTGCACACCCCTACAGCCCATGTGGCCCCCGGGGCTGGTGGCCCCACTTGGTGGACCCCCGGGACCCTCCTGGTGGTCCCGGTACATTACCGATAAACCCCGAAACTTTTCCGGTGACCAAAACAGGACTTCCCATATATAAATCTTTACCTCCGGACCATTTCGAAACTCCTCGTGACATCCGGGATCTCATCCGGGACTCCGAACAACATTCGGTAACCACATACAAACTTCCTTTATAACCCTAGCGTCATCAAACCTTAAGTGTGTAGACCCTACGGGTTCGGGAACCATGCAGACATGACCGAGACGTTCTTCGGTCAATAACCAACAGCGGGATCTGGATACCCATGTTGGTTCCCACATGTTCCATGATGATCTCATCATATGAACCACGATGTCGAGGATTCGATCAATCCCGTATACAATTCCCTTTGTCCAGTGGAGCGATACTTGCCCGAGATTCGATCGTCGGTATCCTGATACCTTGTTCAATCTCGTTACCAGCAAGTCTCTTTACTCGTTCCATAACACATCATGCCATGATCAACTCCTTGATCACATTGTGCACATTATGATGATGTCCTACCGAGTGGGCCCAGAGATACCTCTCCGTTACACGGAGTGACAAATCCCAGTCTCGATTCGTGCCAACCCAACAGACACTTTCGGAGATACCTGTAGTGTACCTCTATAGCCACCCAGTTACGTTGTGACGTTTGGCACACCCAAAGCACTCCTACGGTATCCGGGACTTGCACAATCTCATGGTCTAAGGAAATGATACTTGACATTAGAAAAGCTTTAGCATACGAACTACATGATCTTGTGCTAGGCTTAGGATTGGGTCTTGTCCATCACATCATTCTCCTAATGATGTGATCCCGTTATCAACGACATCCAATGTCCATGGTCAGGAAACCGTAACCATCTATTGATCAACGAGCTAGTCAACTAGAGGCTTACTAGGGACATGGTGTTGTCTATGTATCCACACATGTATCTGAGTTTCCTATCAATACAATTCTAGCATGGATAATAAACAATTATCATGAACAAGGAAATATAATAATAACCAATTTATTATTGCCTCTAGGGCATATTTCCAACAGTCTCCCACTTGCACTAGAGTCAATAATCCAGTTCACATCGATATGTGATTAACACTCAAGGTCACATCCCCATGTGACTAACACCCAAAGAGTTCTGGGTTTGATCATGTTATGCTTGTGAGAGAGGTTATAGTCAACGGGTCTGATCCTTTCAGATCCGTGTGTGCTTTACAAATCTCTATGTCATCTCCTAGATGCAGCTACCACGTTCTATTTGGAGCTATTCCAAATAACTGTTCTACTATACGAATCCAGTTTACTACTCAGAATAATCTGGATTAGTGTCAAAGTTTGCACCAGCGTAACCCTTTATGACGAACTCTTTTACCACCTCCATAATCGAGAAAATTCCTTAGTCCACTAGTTACTAAGGATAACTTTGACTACTGTCCTGTGATCCATTCTTGGATCACTCTTGTACCGCTTGACTGACTCATGGCAAGGCACACTTCAGGTGCGGTACACAGCATAGCATACTTTATAGAGCCTATGACAAAAGCATAGGGGACGACCTTCGTCCTTCCTCTTTCTTCTTCCGTGGTCGAGCTTTAAGTCTTAACTTCATACCTTACAACTCAGGCAAGAACTCCTTCTTTGACTGATCCATCTTGAACACCTTCAAGATCATGTCAAGGTATGTGCTCATTTGAAAGTACCATTAAGCGTTTTGATCTATCCTTATAGATCTTGATACTCAATGTTCAAGTAGCTTAATCCAGGCTTTCCATTGAAAAACACTTTCCAAATAACCCTATATGCTTTCCAGAAATTCTACGTCATTTCTGATCAACAATATGTCGACAACATATATTCATCAGAAATTCTATAGTGCTCCCACTCACTTATTTGGAAATACAAGTTTCTCATAAACTTTGTATACACCCAAAATCTTTGATCATCTCATCAAAGCATACATTCCAACTCCGAGATGCTTACTCCAGTCCTCAGAAGGATTGCTGGAGCTTTGCATACTTATTAGCATCTTTCAGGATTGACAAAACCTTCCGGTTGTATCACATACAACCTTTCCTCAAGAAAATCGTCGAGGAAACAATGTTTTGACATCCTATCTGCAAGATTTCATAAACAATGCAGTAATCGCTAATATAATTCCAACAGACTCTTAGCATCGCTACGAGTGAGAAAGTCTCATCATAGTCAACTCCTTGAACTTGTCGGAAAACATCTTAACAACAAGTCAAGCTTTCTTAATGGTGATACTTACCATCATTGTCCGTCTTCCTTTTAAAATCCATATGTACCTAACAGCCTTACGACCATCAAGTAGTTCTTCCAAAGTCTACACTTTGTTTTCATATATGGATCCTCTCTCGGATTATATGGCCTTGAGCCATATTTGGAATCCAGGCCCACCATCGCTTCTCCATAGCTCGTAGGTTCATTGTTGTCTAGCAACATGACTTCCAAGATAGGATTACGTACCACTCTGAAGTAGTATGCATCCTTGTCATCCCACGAGGTTTGGTAGTGACTTGATCTGAAGTTTCATGTTCACTATCGTAAGCTTCCACTTCAATTGGTGTAGGTGCCACAGGAACAACTTCCTGTGCCCTTCCACACACTAGTTGAAGAGATGGTTCAATAACCTCATCAAGTCTCCACCATCCTCCCACTCAATTCTTTCGAGAGAAACTTTTCCTCGAGAAAGGACCCGATTCTAGAAACAATCCCTTATTGCTTTCGGATCTGAGACAGGAGGTATACCCAACTGTTTTGGGTGTCCTATGAAGATGCATTTATCCGCATTGGGTTCGAGCTTATCAGCCTGAAACTTTTTCACATAAGCGTCGCAGCCCCAAACTTTTAAGAAATGACAGCTTAGGTTTCTCTAAACCATAGTTCATACGGTGTCATCTCATCGGAATTACGTGGTGCCCTATTTAAAGTGAATGTGGTTGTCTCTAATGCCTAACCCATAAACTATCGTGGTAATTCGATAAGAGACATCATGGTATGCATCATATCCAATAGGGTGCAGTTATGATGTTCGGACATACCATCACACTATGGTGTTCTAGGCTGTCTTAGTTGTGAAACAATTCCCACAATGTCTTAATTTTGTGCCAAACTCATAATTAAGATACTCATCTCTATGATCATATCATAGATCTTTTATCCTCTTGTCACGACGATCTTTCAACTTCACCCTGAAATTACTTGAACCTTTCAATAATTCAGACTCGTGATTCATCAAGTAAATATACTGAACGTCTACTCAAATCATCTGTGAAGTAAGAACATAATGATATCCACTACACGCCTCAGCACTCATTGGACTGCACACATGAAAATGTATTACTTCCAACAAGTTGCTTTCTAGTTCCATTTTACTGAAAACGAGGCTTTCAGTCATCTTGCCCATGTGGTATGATTTGCATGTCTCAAGTGATTCAAAAATCAAGTGAGTCCAAACGATCCATCTGCATGGAGTTTCTTCATGCATATACACCAATAGACATGGTTCGCATGTCTCAAACTTTTCAAAAATGAGTGAGTCCAAAGATCCATCAACATGGAGCTTCTTCATGCGTTTTATACCGATATGACTTATGTGGCAGTGCCACAAGTAGGTGGTACTATCATTACTATCTTATATCTTTTGGCACGAACAAGTGTATCACTACGATCGAGATTCAATAAACCATTCATTTTAGGTGCAAGACTATTGAAGGTATTATTCAAATAAACAGAGTAACCATTATTCTCCTTAAATGAATAACCATATTGCGATAGACGTAATCCAATCATGTCTATGCTCAACGCAAACACCAAATAACAATTTTTTAGGTTTTAATACCAATCTCGATGGTAGAGGGAGCGTACGATATTTGATCATATCAACATTGGAAACACTTCCAACACATATCGTCAGCTCACCTTTAGCTTGTCTCCGTTTATTCCGTAGCTTTTATTTCGAGTTACTAATACTTAGAAATCGAACCGGTATCTAATACCCTGGTGCTACTAGGAGTACTAGTAAAGTACACATCAACACAATGTATATCCAATATACTTCTATCGACCTTGCCAGCCTTCTAATCTACCAAGTATCTAGGGTAATTCTGCTCCAGTGGCTGTTCCCCTCATTACAGAAGCACTTAGTCTCGGGTTTGGGTTCAACCTTGGGTTTCTTCACTATGACAGCAGCTGATTTTCCGTTTCATGAAGTATCCCTTCTTGCCCTTGCCCTTCTTGAAACTAGTGGTTTCACCAACCATCAACAATTGATGCTCCTTCTTGATCTCTACTTTTGTGGTGTCAAACATCGCGAATATCTCAAGGATCATCATATATGTCCCTGATATATTATAGTTCATCACGAAGCTCTAGCAGCTTGGTGGTAATGACTTCGGAGAAACATCACTATCTCATCTGGAAGATCAACTCCCACTTGATTCAAATGATTGCTATACTTAGACAATCTGAGCACAAGCTCAACAATTAAGCTTTTCTCCCTTAGTTTGCAGGCTAAGAAAATCGTCGGAGGTCTTATACCTCTTGACGTGGGCACGAGCCTGAAATCCCAATTTCAGCCCTCGAAACATCTCATATGTTATGCGACGTTTCGAAATCGTCTATGGTGCCTCAACTCCAAACCGTTTAACTAAACTATCACGTAGTTATCAAAATGTGTATGTCAGATGTTCGCAACATCCACAGACGACGTTCGAGGTTCAGCACACTGAGCGGTGTATTAAGGACATAAGCCTTTTACTGTCTGCATAATTGCTACTATCAACTTTCAACTAATTTTTCTCTAGGAACATATCTAAACAGTAGAACTAAAGCGTGAGCTACGACATAATTTGCAAAATCCTTTTGCCTATGTTCAGGATAATTAAGTTCATCTTATGAACTCCCACTCAGATAGACATCCCTCTAGTCATCTAAGTGATTACATGATCTGAGTCAACTAGGCCGTGTCCGATCATCATGTGAGACTGACTAGTCATCATCGGTGAACATCTTCATGTTGATCGTATCTACCATACGACTCATGCTTGACCTTTCGGTCTCTTGTGTTCCGAGGCCATGTCTGTACATGCTAGGCTCGTCAAGTCAACCTAAGTGTTTCGCATGTGTAACTCTGGCATACACCCGTTGTATGTGAACGTAAGAATCTATCACACCCGATCATCACGTGGTGCTTCGAAACGACGGACTTTCGCAACGGTGCACAGTTAGGGGGAACACTTTCTTGAAATTTTAATGAGGGATCATCTTATTTACTACTGTAGTTCTAAGCAAATAAGATGTATAAACATGATGAACATCACATGCAATCAAATAGTGACATGATATGGCCATCATCACTTTGCTCCTTTTGATCTCCATCTTCGGGGCTCCATGATCATCATCGTCACCGGCATGACACCATGATCTCCATCATCATGTCTTCATAAAGTTGTCTCGCCAACTATTACTTCTACTACTACAGCTAACGGTTAGCAATAAAGTAAAGTAATTACATGACGTTTATGTTGACACGCAGGTCATAAATAAATTAAGACAACTCCTATGGCTCCTGCCGGTTGTCATACTCATCGACATGCAAGTCATGATTCCTATTACAAGAATATGATCAATCTCATACATCACATATATCATTCATCACATCCTTTTGGCCATATCACATCACATGGCATACCCTGCAAAAACAAGTTAGACGTCCTCTAATTGTTGTTTGCATGTTTTACGTGGCTGCTATGGGTTTCTAGTAAGAACGTTTCTTACCTACGCAAAGACCACAACGTATATGCCAATTGCAATTTACCCTTCAGAAGGACCCTTTTCATCGAATCTGATCCATGTAAAGTGGGAGAGACAGACACCCGCCAGCCACCTTATGCAACTAGTGCATGTCAATCGGTGGAACCGGTCTCACGTAAGCGTACGTGTAAGGTTGGTCCGGGCCGCTTCATCCCATGATGCCGCCGAATCAAGATTGGACTAGTAACGGTAAGCATATTGAACAAAATCAACGCCCACAACTACTTTGTGTTCTACTCGTGCATAGAATCTACGCAATAAACCTGGCTCTCACACCACTGTTGAGGAATGTAGCAGAAATTCAAAATTTTCCTAGGTGTCACCAAGATCTATCTATGGAGAAACCAGCAACGAAGGGAAGGAGAGTGCATCTACATACCCTTGTAGATCGCTAAGCGGAAGCATTCAAGAGAACGGGGTTGATGGAGTCGTACTCGTCGTGATCCAAATCACCGATCATCTTAGTGCCGAACGGACGGCACCTCCGTGTTCAACACACGTACAGCCCGGTGATGTCTCCCATGCCTTGATCCAGCAAGGAGAGAGGGAGAGGTTGAGGAAGACTCCATCCAGCAGCAGCACAACGGCGTGGTGGTGGTGGAGGAGCGTGGTACTCCAGCAGGGCTTCGCCAAGCACCGCAAGAGACGAGGAGGGAGATGTGTCAAGGGAGGGAGAGGGAGGCGCCAGGGCTCTAGTGCGGCTGCCCTCCCTTCCCCCCACTATATATAGGGCCAAGGGAGAGGGGGGGCGCAGCCTTGGCCCTTCCTCCAAGGAAGGGTGCGGCCAGGGAGGAGTCCATCCTCCCCAAGGCACCTAGGAGGTGCCTTCCCCCTTTAGGACTCTTCCTTTCCCTTATCTCTTGGCGCATGGGCCTCTTGGGGCTGGTTCCCTTGGCCCATATAGGCCAAGGTGCACACCCCTACAGCCCATGTGGCCCCCGGGGCTGGTGGCCCCACTTGGTGGACCCCCGGGACCCTCCCGGTGGTCCCGGTACATTACCGATAAACCCCGAAACTTTTCCGGTGACCAAAACAGGACTTCCCATATATAAATCTTTACCTCCGGACCATTTCGAAACTCCTCGTGACGTCCGGGATCTCATCCGGGACTCCGAACAACATTCGGTAACCACATACAAACTTCCTTTATAACCCTAGCGTCATCGAACCTTAAGTCTGTAGACCCTACGGGTTCGGGAACCATGCAGACATGACCGAGACGTTCTCCGGTCAATAACCAACAGCGGGATCTGGATACCCATGTTGGTTCCCACATGTTCCACGATGATCTCATCGTATGAACCACGATGTCGAGGATTCGATCAATCCCGTATACAATTCCCTTTGTCCAGTGGAGCGATACTTGCCCGAGATTCGATCGTCGGTATCCCGATACCTTGTTCAATCTCGTTACCGGCAAGTCTCTTTACTCGTTCCATAACACATCATGCCGTGATCAACTCCTTGATCACATTGTGCACATTATGATGATGTCCTACCGAGTGGGCCCAGAGATACCTCTCCGTCACACGGAGTGACAAATCCCAGTCTCGATTCGTGCCAACCCAACAGACACTTTCGGAGATACCTGTAATGTACCTTTATAGCCACCCAGTTACGTTGTGACGTTTGGCACACCCAAAGCACTCCTACGGTATCCGGGACTTGCACAATCTCATGGTCTAAGGAAATGATACTTGACATTAGAAAAGCTTTAGCATACGAACTACATGATCTTGTGCTAGGCTTAGGATTGGGTCTTGTCCATCACATCATTCTCCTAATGATGTGATCCCATTATCAACGACATCTAATGTCCATGGTCAGGAAACCGTAACCATCTATTGATCAACGAGCTAGTCAACTAGAGGCTTACTAGGGACATGGTGTTGTCTATGTATCCACACATGTATCTGAGTTTCCTATCAATACAATTCTAGCATGGATAATAAACGATTATCATGAACAAGGAAATATAATAATAACCAATTTATTATTGCCTCTAGGGCATATTTCCAACAGCATCCCCCTATCTCGTGGATGACTCGGAGACCCCCCTGATGTGACACCTACGCCAAAAACTCCTATAAATACATAAACCTCCAGAAAATAACCTAGATCGGTAGTTCCACTGCCGCAAGTGTCCGTAGCCACTGAAAACCAATCTAGACCTGTTCTCGCACCCTGCTAGAGGGGGCATCCATCACCGGTGGCCATCTTCATCATCCCGGCGCTCTCCATGACAAGGAGGGAGTAGTTCACCCTTGGGACTGAGGGTATGTACCAGTAGCTATGTGTTTGATCTCTCTCTCTCTCTCGTGTCCTTGATATGGCACGATTTTGATGTACTGCGAGCTTTGCTATTATAGTTGGATCTTATGATGTTTCTCCCCCTCTACTCTCTTGTAATGGATTGATTTTTCCCTTTGAAGTTATCTTATTGGATTGAGTCTTTAAGGATTTGAGAACACTTGATGTATGTCTTGCATGTGCTTATTTGTTGTGACAATGGGATATTCATGTGATCCACTTGATGTATGTTTTGGTGATCAACTTGCGAGTTCCGTGACCTTGTGAACTTATGCATAGGGGTTGGCACACATTTTTGTCTTGACTCTTTGGTAGAAACTTTGGGGCACTCTTTGAAGGTCTTTGTGTTGGTTGAATAGATGAATCTGAGAATGTGTGATGCATATCGTATAATCATACCCATGGATACTTAAGGTAACATTGGAGTATCTAGGTGACATTAGGGTTTTGGTTGATTTGCGTCTTAAGGTGTTATTCTAGTTCGAACTCTAGGATAGATCGAATGGAAAGAATAGCTTCGTGTTATTTTACTACGGACTCTTGAATAGATCGATAAGAAAGGATAACTTTGAGGTGGTTTCGTACCCTACAATAATCTCTTCGTTTGTTCTCCGCTATTAGTGACTTTGGAGTGACTCTTTGTTGCATGTTGAGGGATAGTTATATGATCAAATTATGTTATTATTGTTGAGAGAACTTGCACTAGTGAAAGTATGAACCCTAGGCCTTGTTTCCTAGCATTGCAATACCGTTTTTGCTCACTTTTATCATTAGTTACCTTGCTGTTTTTATATTTTCAGATTACAAAAACCTATATCTACCATCCATATTGCACTTGTATCAACATCTCTTCACCGAACTAGTGCACGTATACAATTTACCATTGTATTGGGTGTGTTGGGGACACAAGAGGCTCTTTGTTATTTGGTTGCAGGGCTGCTTGAGAGAGACCATCTTCATCCTATGCCTCCCATGGATTGATAAACCTTAGGTCATCCACTTGAGGGGAATTTGCTACTGTCCTACAAACCTCTGCACTTGGAGGCCCAACAACGTCTACAAGAAGAAGGTTGTGTAGTATACATCAAGCTCTTTTCTGGCGCCGTTGCCGGGGAGGTGAGTGCTTGAAGGTATATATTTAGATCTTGAAATCGAATCTTTTAGTTTCTTATTTTATCAGTAGTTTAGTTTGTAAAAGAAACTACAAAAAACGGAATTGAGGGTGCCTCATATGCTTCATCTTTTTAATATCTTTTGTGAAAATGACAGAAAGGAAAATTGTGCCCAAGTGCTAGAAGAAGAATGCATTAAAATGTTTGGCACTAAATCTTTGAATGATGAGCATAATTACAATGTTG
Organism: Triticum monococcum; assembly: GCA_034509565.1. NCBI lineage: Eukaryota > Viridiplantae > Streptophyta > Magnoliopsida > Poales > Poaceae > Triticum > Triticum monococcum. Next base: position 83,883,608 of record CM067845.1, on the reverse strand, counting down.
TTAGTACAAACTCTTCGAATATCCATAGTATTGATGATGATTGCACTAGTCATGATGAAAATGTCTCTTATAAGCATGTTAATTTTTGTGGAGTGCATAGAATTTGCAAGTACACACGAAATAGGGAAGATAGATTTTGCAAGAGGCATAAGTATTTAGAAACTAAATGATTGCAAGAAAGGCTAGATGCTTATGCTAAAAATTTAAATTTTCTTAGCCATCCTTGTGAACTTTGCAATGAACGTGGTCATTTAAATCTCCAATGCAAATTGTTTCATGATCGAATCGTGTCCAAAAATTGTGATGACTTGATTTCCCTTGCACATCATAACAAACTTAGTTTGCTTGTGGGTTATGAACAAATGAAACATATAACTAAGGATCTTCCAGAATTTGTCCGTGATAAAGTTCTTGATTTTGATCTAGAGGAAATTTATATGTATTGTGCGGTGAATTGCATTGAAAATCCTTATATTGCCAATTAAATAAAGACAAGAAAACAAATAGAAGATGAAGAGAATACTAATGAAAGGGAAGAGACTTCCAAATATCCTCCTATTCTTTCTTATGATGAATCAGGTAACGAGGAGGAGCCTTCTATTCAACCAATCTCATTAATAAGGAGCTCCAAAAAGAGGATTAAACCCATACATAATGTGAAGAAGAAAAAGAAAAGACGAAGAAGCAAAGGTAAAAAGGTATCCCTCCCAAATGATGTTGCTCCTATTACTCATTGTGATGATGATAATTTCTATACTATTGGTGCTATCCATACTTTTAATGATGAGAGTGATTATGCTTATGATATGCAAAGGCCCAAGCTTGGGGATTCCATGTTTGATGAGAATGACATGTTTGAGAATTTATCTGTTTCAATTCATGTTTGTCCCAAGCTTGGGGATGCTATGTTTTATGAAGATGATATTTTTAACCTCCCAAGTTTTGATGAGCAAATTTATTATGATGATAGCATGCCTCCTATTTATGACGATTATATTGATGAAAGTGGGTTTGGAAGAGTGTAAACTTTAGGAAGTAATGATTCCACTATTTTGGAGGATGTTGAATCTTATTGTGATAATTATCAAAGTGGATTTGGAGAGGTCATGACTTTATTTAGTAATGATTCCACTATCTTGGAAGAGGTTTCAATTGATTATGATGAGAACAAAGTTGCCACTTATGATGATTATTGTGATGATACTTATGTTATAAAAAGTAGTGATGATTATATTTACAAAACTTGTCATGATTATAATTACCCTTTTCCCGAACATTACTCTTTTAATGTGGAAACAATTTATAGTATTCGAGTTTCTTATGATACTCCCACTGTTCTGAATGAGAAGAATTTTGCTTATGTGGAGAGTAATAAAAATTATATGCTTGTGGCTCATGAAAAGAATGCTTTATGTGATAGTTATATTCTTGAATTCATTCATGATACTGCTGAAAATTATTATGAGGGAGGAATATATGCTTGTAGGAATTGCAATAATATCAAGTTTCCTCTCTATGTGCTTAAAATCTTGAAGTTATGCTTGTTTTGCTTTCCTATGCTAGTTGATTCTTGTTCCCATAAATTGTTTGCTCACAAAATCCCTATGCATAGGAAGTGGGTTAGACTTAAATGTGCTAGTCATATTCTTCATGATGCTCTCTTTATGTTTCAATTCTTATCTTTTATGTGAGCATCATTGAAATCATCATGCCTAGCTAGGGGCGTTAAACGATAGCGCTTGTTGGGAGGCAACCCAATTTTATTTTTGTCCTTTGCTTTTTGTTCCTGTTTGGTAATAAATAGTTCATCTAGCTTATGTTATAATTGGGTTGTTTATGTTTTAATTAGTGTTTGTGCCAAGTAAAGCCTTTAGGATCTTCTTGGGTGATTGTTGTTTGATCTTGCTGAGAAAACAGAAAGCATGCGCTCACGAGAATAATTATCATTTTTTACCAGAGAGCGATAAAATGCCAATTCCAACTGCAGTAGATCAATAAACTTTTTATATTGGTCGTCCTAATGTTTTAGAATTTATGGAGTTACACAAGTATTCGAAATCTCCAGATTACTACAAACTGTTCTGTTCTTGACAGATTCTGTTTTCATTGTGCTGTTTGCTTATTTTGATGAATCTATGAGTAGTATCGAAGGGTATGAACCATAGAGAAGTTGGAATACAGTAGATATTACACCAATATGAATTTAGAATAAGTTCACAACAGTACCTAAGTGGTGATTTATTTTCTTATACTAACGGAGCTTACGAGTTTTCTGTTAAGTTTTGTGTTGTGAAGTTTTCAAGTTGTGGGTAAAGATTCGATGGACTATGGAATAAGGAGTGGCAAGAGCCTCAGCTTGTGGATTCCCAATGTACCCCAAGGTAATATTCAAGGACAACCAAGCGCCTAAGCTTGGGGATGCCCCGGATGGTATCCCCTCTTTTGTTTTCGTTCATCGGTAACTTTACTTGGAGCTATATTTTTATTCACCACATGATATGTGTTTTGCTTGGAGCGTCATTTTATTTTCTTTTGTTTTGCTTGCTGTTTGAATAAAATACCAAGATCTGTGATTTTTAAATGTTAGAGAGTCTTCACATAGTTACATAATTATTCGACTACTCATTGATCTTCACTTATAGCTTTTGGAGTAGTTTGTCATTTGCTCTAGTGCTTCACTTATATCTTTTTAGAGCACGACGGTGGTTTTATTTTAAAGAAATAGATGAACTCTCATGCTTCACTTATATTATTTTGAGAGTCTTTAGAACAACATGGTAATTTTCTTTGGTTATGAATTTAGTCCTAATATGATAGGCATCCAAGAGGGATACAATAAAAACTTTCATATAAAGTGCATTGAATACTATAAGAAGTTTGATTCTTTATGATTGTTTTGAGATATGAAGATGGCGATATTAGAGTCATGCTAGTTGAGTAGTTGTGAATTTGAGAAATACTTGTGTTGCAGTTTGCAAGTCCCGTAGCATGGACGTATGGTAACCGTTGTGTAAGAAATTTGAAGCATGAGGTGTGTAACACCCCCAGTGTCATGCTACAGTAATCCCCTGTTAATGGTGCCATGTCATCATGTTACTGTTGCTGACCTTCACTTGATCCAAATCACCATTCAAATTAAAATCCAATCGAAAGTAAAATTTCAAATTTGTCAAACTTCAAATTAAAAATCTTCAAGGTGTGGCAAATAATCCCTGGATATTTGTCATGTTGGAAACAACCTATTTTGGATTCCCAAAGTACCCCTGAAAATTATTTAGTGGTCCAGCAGCATTTAAAATTGGCCGTTTCAATTTCTATAAATGGTTAGACATCTCCTTTTCACATCATACTTTTTGTTTCCATCTCATTATATTGTGTTAGAGTTATATGCCAAGTTTTGTTCAAAACAAAACTCATTTGTTACTAAAAGAAAATACAAAGAAGTGACTAAATTTAATAAAGAGAAAAGTTAAAGTGCGAGTTATAAAAATTTATAACAAAGAAAAGCCCCTCCCCCACGTTGGGCCATCCGGCTCAGCTAGCCAACCGGACGGCCCAACCGCCCCCTCTCTGGCCTACAAGGCCACCCCCTTGACCCAAACCCTAACGACCAAACCCACTCCCCTGCACGATTCCCCCTCACTCCCCACTCCTCTTCCCTCCCGATCCGGTCTGGATCGGGACGAACACGGCGCCCCAACGCCAACCGCCATCGCTGGAGGTGTCCCTGACTCCACGTCGGGCTGCGCCGTCACCGAACTTCCTCCCCGTCGCCGCCCGTCGCTCGCTGGACGCCTTGCCTTCCTCCCCGAAGCCCCACTCACTGGACTGCCTCGTCCCCACCGATGCCGCCCTCGACCTCTTCGTCCCTGATGTCGTTCACCTTGCTGTTGCGGACTCCGGCCACCCCCAAGCCGCCTTCAGCCCACTACCCCGTCCCTACGAACCCCGGTGAGGACCCCGATCCTCCTCTCTCCCTTGTCGCGCGACCATCGCCGTGCCACCGCGCTCGCCCGCGCGTGGTCACCGCAACCGCCGCGCCCCCTGCTCGCCCACCATCACCCGCGCCCGCGCCGTGCGCACCTGTCGCCTTGCGCCACATGCGCCCGCTTGCATCGCCCCCGCCCAAGCTGCTCGCCGCTGCGGCCGTCCCCTACGAGCACCACCGTTGTCGCCTGCAGCCTCCCTCTCGCGCGCGCCCCACACCACGCTCGCCGCTCGACCCGCACCGCCGCTCGCCGCCCCCCCCCCCCACTACACTCCGGCCTGCCTCGTCGGGCCTCTCCCCCCTTCGCCCAGTCTCGTCATCGCCCGCGCCGGACCGCGCCCATCGCGCCCCGACCTCCCGTCGCGGCTCCCGCCGTTGCATTGCCTCCTCTGCTGTGTGCCGCCTCGCCACTGTGTCCTGGCTCGCCTGCGCCGCCGCGTCCCCCATCCCCCCGGACGCCTCTGGCCGCGCCCGGCTACGCCTGCCACGGCTCCCGCCCCGCTCCGTTCTTGTCGTGCACGTGGCTGCCGGCGCCGGGCTGCAGCGCCCGCACGGGCAAAGCCCGTAACCCGTAGCGCCCCGGCGCCCGTTAACGCGTGCCCGTGCCCGCTAGCGCCCCTGGGCCTATGACAGAGGGGCCCCGCTCACAGTAAATTAAAAATAATAAAATTAAAATTAATTTAAAAATATTTAGAAATAATTGAATTAATTAATTAAAGAATTAATTAAGTTAATTAATCATAAATAGATTAATCTAGGCACTAATTAACCTAATTAACTATTAGTTATTTAAACAGTGTATGACAGTAGGACCCATATGTCAGTTTGACTTAGTCAACTGACTGTTTGACTGCTGATGTCAGCAAACACTATTTTGGATAATGTTGAATTAAAATAATTAAATAAATCCTAAAACTGATTTAAATCTTTTAAAATTTATATAAAATAAACCGTAGCTCGGATGAAAAAACTTTGTACATGCAAGTTGCTCAAAATGACGAGACAAATCTGGATACACAACCCGTTCGTCCGCCACACATCCCTAGCATAGCGAACACGCAACTTTCCCCCTCCGGTTCATTGGTCCAAAAACGCGAAACACCGGGAATCCATTCCCAGTTGAATTCCCCCTTTACCTATATCGTGTAGCCTTACGTTAGGTCACACCCGGCACAACATATTGCTACGTTATGCTTCGTGATGCTATGTTTGCTTTATATTGATTGTTTCTTCCCCCTCTTCTCTCCGGTAGACCCCAAGACTGATGTTGCCCCTGTGATCGACTACGTCTACGACACTTCTTCCGTTTCAGCAGAGCTTCCAGGCAAGCAAACCATCCTTGAGCATTCTGATATCGCCCATTTCTTTCCCTCTCATGCTTGCATTAGAACTGCTACTACTTTCTGTATGATCCTACTCTGATTCATAGCGTGTTTTTGTTACCTGCTTATTGTTACCATACCTACTTATCCTAAACTGCTTAGTATAGGTTGGTTAGTGGTCCATCAGTGACCCCCACCTTAGCCCAGTTGCCCCACTTTATGTTTGATGACTCGATCAACATAATCGACGTCCAGGCCCCGACACATCACATCACGCCCCTTTTGTTGCTCCACTCTGCAGAGTTACCATCGAGTGCCGAGGGTGGAACCTCATACATCACTCCTGATGAGATCTCTGTAGTGTAGCTACCAGGTCGTGGTCATCGAGGGTGATTTCCTCCTTAACCACTTCCAATACGGCTCTATCGGGCAACCCCTCAAGTGTGAACCTCGAGGGTGGATCCTCTTACGTTCACCTTGATGATTACATCGAGTGGAATTCACCGGGGGGGATTCCTTGGGCTTTCCCCTTGGTGTTAGACACATGGTTACTATGGTTACTATGACTTTACACTGAACCATGTTACTAAAGATGGGTCGGCCCTGAGGGGTACCCGTGCGAGATTATTTGCGAGTGATATGGAGACGGGTTGACCTGGGAGGTGACAGTGAGATAATTACAAGGCGTGGCCGGGCATTCCTAGCCCTTGCCGCAAGTCCTCGAGATGGGGCAACGGGGTCACATCTTTCATGAGTCTCTGCTTGTAACCGCGCGTTCATAATCCACTATGATTTGTGTTGGGGATATAGTTACTGGAGATAAACCGACTAGGCATGGCGGATTAGCTCCATGAAGATTGAAGCCCATGAAGATGGCAAGATACTAGCGCTTTAAGAAGGCCCAAGGCCCAAAGACGGATTAAAACCTGTAGTTGTGAACTGACTTTATCATGTAAACTTGTATTGTAAGTTAGAGGAATAGATGCCGAGCCGGACACCTCTATGATCCGGCCTCGGGACTCTGTAAACCAGCGGGCGTCAATCTGTGTATATAAAGGGATGACCCGGCCACGGTTTGAGGACAGGAAACAACAACTCGAAGGCCAGTCAAAGCGGATTCGCTCCCTGGTCATCGAAACCCTAGCAATACCAATCACAACTAGACGTAGGCTTTTACCTTCATCGAAGGGGCCGAACTAGTATAAACTCCCCGTGTCCCCTTGTCCGGTTTAACCCCTTTAAGCTAACCCGTTGCGATGGCTCCACGACTAAGTCCTTTCACAAGGACATCTGTCGTGACAAGCCCATGACAGTTGGCGCCCACCATGGGGCTATCGCACGACGGTTTCGAGTTCTTAAAGGGCAGCTTTAATGGACTCAAGGGATACGCTGTGGGCCGGATGACGAAGAGTCGTCACATCAAGATCTACATCGACAACACAGGATGGGGCCCCGAGGCCGATTCAATCGAATACGGGTACCGGGTCCCATTTGGTGGGATTCACGTCTTCATCGGAAGATTGGTGAACCGGGCCCTGAGCCGGACACCTGCACCGACATCATCGAGACGGCTCAGCGTGCAAGCCCTTCCCCGGTTCAGCCCACGGCAAAGCATGTTTTCGTTGGTGTCATCCATGGATCAGAGTATGAGGATGGACCGGCATCCGATGGAGAAACCGTTGTCTGCTCCGGCGACGAGTCTTCTGGAGAAACCGAATCGCTCTATCAACTGCAGGATGGCCGGATTAGTGGAGGTTCCGAGGGCAACAGTATTCTGGACTCCCCTGATCTGCCAAACCGGGCTGCTATCTTCATGGCCGGTACACAATCAGCACCCCACTCATCAACCGCTGCAGCAATGCTCTCCGGTTTAGCAACAGCCACGCCGGTGGGGGCAGGGAGCTCTGCGCCACCTCCGGCTCAAGTTCTATCTGACTTGTTCGACGCTTTGGCAACATTGATGGCCGCGGAAGTGGACGCAGCAGCCCGAGATCAGCACAATGCGGAGATCGCAAAGGTGAAAGATCAGATAACTCAGGCTAAAGAGGACCTAGCGGCAGAGAATGCTAGGATGGCTACAGAATGGGCCGAGTTGGAAGCTCAGGCCTACCGACTTAGGCTGGATCAGAATGCTTCAGTGGAAGTCATGAGAAGAAGATACCAATCGCATCTCCCGCCGAGTTATGAGCCAAGAAATCTCTTCAATACGCCAGGAGCAGGAACTAGTAACCAGCCAATATTAAACAGGATGGAGGCGCCGGGGACAAGAGCGTCGGTTCAGCCGCACACGATGGACCCGCCCTGTCAGAACAACGTTGTGCCATAGTATGTTCCAACACCCCCCGGGCATTACTCCAACCTGTTGGACAACATTGTGGCCGCCGCTTCGCGGTTGGCAGCCCTCCCAACCGATGGCGAATCACCAGTTGCGGTTGAGGCACAACGGGCCAGAGATCTCCTTCAAACAGCTCTAAACCAGCAGCAGGCATATTCGCACAGTCGTGAGAGGATTCATTCCACCCCCGCCCCCCCCCCCCCCGGTCCAAGCCAGAGCTACAGCAGGCACGTTGAGGATGAACCGGTCGTGTCAAGCAGTGCACGTCGCCGTAACTCGCTGCGAGGGCACAACCCGGCAGGGGGAGGTGCTAATGCGCAGGATGTGGTGGATCATGGTCGCGCACGTCGAGAGGCCGAGTTAGCAGCTCTGCACAGAGCCCGTCAACCCACGTCGGTTCACTCTACCGTTTCAGTAGAGCCAGGTGTGGTATTCAGTTCCTTAGGGGTGCCGTGTCTCACCCCCACTTTGCGTAATGTGCGACTGCCCAATGATTTCAAAGGACCTCGTAAGGTACCCAATTACACCGCCGATTTGCAACCAGAGGCATGGGTTGAAAGTAACGAGATGGCAATGCAGATGTTAGATGTGGATGAAGCGGTATGTGCTAAATACTTCACCATGATGTTGGAAGGAACAACTCGTACTTGGTTGAAGAGCTTACCATCTAACTTTGTCCAATCATGGGCCGAATTGAAGCACCGGTTTATCCAGAACTTCAAAGATACTTGTAAGCAGCCCATGTCAATTGTGGATCTGGCCGCTTGTGTCCAAGAGGATGGAGAGTCCATGACCCATTGGGTAAAGCAGGTCTCAGCTATTTTGCATTCATCGGATCGTATCAATGCAGATACCGCAGTGCTAACGTTGGAGGGTAATTGCCGTTTTTCGCCGCTCAAACAGAAGTTAGGAAGGCTCAAACGTCACTGCAATGATATGTCAATGCTTATGGCCTCTTTGGTTAAATATATCGATTCAGATAACACCAAAGACCCTGACTCAGAGGAGGACAAACCGGGGAAAGGGAAAAAGAACGGCAACACCAAGGGTCAGCAGCATAATCCGGCAGGCTATGGGAACAATGGTAAGCGCAAGGCCGACAATAGTTTGGACTTTGTGGCTAACACCAATGCTCAGGAGAATGTCAGTGCCGTAAGGGCAAGCATCCCCAGAGGGGCGGAGGTTCGGGCCCCAATTTAAAGGATCAAAGGAGAAGCCGGCATCGCATCTTTGGAAGGATTGTTATATCATGCGAGATTTCAAGAACTCCAATATGTTTCAGTACAATAATGGCCCGCCCGGCGGTTCAGGAGGTGGTTTCCACGGGCCGGGTTACAGGGGCAGCAGCTCCGGTTCAGGATTTCCGGGCAATCAAACCGGACACAGCAATCAAGGGAACCAAGGCAACCAGGGAGGTTACAACAATCAGGGGAACCAACAGCAGCAGTCGGGTTATTAGAGCAATCCTAAGCAGTTAAATATTGGGCAATATCATGTCTTCACCACTAGCTTGTGTAAGCGTGATCAGAAGCTTCAAAAGAGGGCAGTTAAGTCTGTTGAACCGGCGGTGCCGCAGTATTTGTGCTGGTCTGAGCAACCCATTTTATGGAGTAGAGAGGATCACCCGCCCCGGGTTAACAATCCGGGTCATCTGGCCTTAGTGGTGGCCCCTCAAGTTGGGGGATATAAGTTCACTAAGGTACTGATGGATGGGGGAAGTAGTATCAACATTCTATATTATGATACCTTCCGTCATATGGGGTTGACAGATAAGAATCTTAAACCGTCAAACACCATTTTTCATGGTGTGGTGCCTGGTAAGTCTGCATATCCAGTGGGCAAGATAGCCTTAGAGGTGGCTTTTGGAGATGATCATGATTCAAGATCAGAAACATTGACTTTTAAGGTGGTGAAAATCAAAAGTCTGTATCATGCTTTGTTTGGGCGGCCGGCTTACGCTAAGTTCATGGCGAGGCCATGTTATGTTTATCTACAGCTTAAGATGCCAGGTCATAAGGGGACCATCACAGTACACAGGAGCAGGAAGATCGCTTTGGAATGTGAGGAAGGTGATGCGGCTTATGCTGAGTCGGTTTGTGCCACGGAGGAGCTGAAGTTTTATAAAGACCAAGTTGATCCGGTAGATATGACTTCTTTGAAAAAGCCAACTACGGAACATGATCCGGTGTTGAAATTTAAATCGGCCACAGATACTACGATGGTTGATTTTGTTCCTGGCGATTCATCCAAGCAGTCCAGCATCAGCGCTAACCTGGATCCCAAATAGTAAAGCGCGCTCATCGAGTTCATCCGTGAGAACCGGGACATCTTTGCATGGAAACCTTCTGACATGCCAGGTGTACCGAGGGAACTCGCTGATCACACACTTAACATTGATCCTAAGTTTAAACTGGTCCGGCAGTTTCTCCGCCGCTTCAATGAAGAAAGGCGCAAGGCTATTGGTGAAGAGGTAGCTCGGTTGTTGGCCACAGGGTTTATGGTGGAGGTCTTTCACCCAGAGTGGTTGGCTAATCCGGTGCTGGTTCTTAAGAAAAATGGCACTTCGCGTATGTGTGTAGATTACACAGACTTGAACAAGGCTTGCCCTGCAGATCCCTTTGCCCTCCCTCGTATTGATCAGATTATTGATGCTACGGTGGGTTGTGACCATTTGTGTTTTTTGGACGCTTATTCCAGTTATCATCAGATCAAAATGGCAGCTAAGGACCAGGAGAAGACGGCTTTTATAACTCCTTTTGGAGCCTTCTGCTATGTCTCTATGCCTTTTGGGCTCAAGAGTGCCCATGTGACTTATCAATGTTGTGTTCAGAATTGTCTTCATAAGCAGATTGGGCGCAATGTTCATGCGTATGTAGATGATATTGTGTTAAAGTCCAGGAAGGAGGAAACATTGATAGATGATTTGAGAGAAACCTTTGACAACCTCCGGGTTTACAAGATGATGCTCAATCCGGAAAAGTGTGTCTTTAGTGTCCCGGCAGGCAAACTCTTGGGTTTTCTGGTGTCAAACAGAGGCATTGAGGCTAATCCGGAAAAGATCTCAGCAATTACATCTTTGGCTAAACCGGCGTGTATCAATGACGTTCAACGTTTGGTCGACCGGATTGCGGATTTGAGCCGGTTTATCAGTCATCTTGGGGAGAAGGCTATCCCTCTATATCAGATGCTAAAGAAAACGAATGATTTTGTCTGGAGTGAGGCGGCTGATAAAGCATTTGAGGATCTGAAGAGGCAGTTAGCTGAACCGCCTGTGCTTGCAGCCCCGATCGATAAAGAGCCGTTATTGATGTATGTGGCTGCTAATGCCCGAGCTGTTAGCGTGGGTATTGTGTGGAGCGCAAGGAAGATGGAAAGGAATATCCGGTTCAACAACCGGTTTATTATATCAGTGCGGTGCTCATTGAATCAAAGCAGAGGTATCCACATTGGCAGAAACTGGTGTATGGAGTGTTTATGGCAAGCCAGAAGCTCAAACATTATTTTCAGGGTCGGCCTATCATAGTGGTCAGTTCAGCCCCTCTGGGAGATATCATTCAAAACAGAGAAGCAACTGGCCGGATTGCTAAGTGGGCTATTGAGCTCGGACCTCACGGGCTCAAATACACACCTCGCACAGCAATTAAATCCCAAGCGCTTGTGGATTTCATCAATGATTGGACAGAGTTCCAGGCACCAGAGGAAAAGCCAGATAACACGTATTGGACTATTCATTTTGATGGATCTAGACAGTTGGAGGGCTCGGGGGCTGGAGTCATACTAACTTCCCCACGAGGTGACAAGTTTTTTTATGTCCTCCGTTTAATGTTCCCTTGTACTAACAATGCAGCTGAGTATGAGGCCTTACTCCACGGTCTTCGGATGGCTAAGGAGATGAACTTAAGCCGGGTTAAGTGCTTTGGGGATTCAGATCTGGTGGCTCAACAGGTGTCTGGCACTTGGGATTCTAAAGACCCACTCATGGCTGCATATCGACGGGAGGTGGACACAGTGGCTGGTCACTTCAAGGGTTATCAGGTGGACCATATAGACCGGCGAAAGAACAAAGCGGCGGATGCTTTAAGCCGCCTTGGTTCTCAGCATAAACCGGTCCCACCAAATGTCTTTCTTGACGTGCTGCATAATCCGTCGGTCAAGGTACCAACACAGGAAGAGTTGGCTATTCCTGATCCGGAGGTTCAATTGGTGGCAGCTTTGCATGTCGTACCAGATTGGAAAATCCCATACCTGGCTTACATGAACTAGGGCGAGTTACCGGAGGATGAAACCTCGGCCCGGCAGATAATCCGGCATTCTAAGTCGATGACCATACTCAACGGAGAATTACATCGTTACAGCGTCTCAGGGGCAATTCAGTGATGTGTCTCTCCTCAAGAGGGTTGTGAGATTTTGTGAAAAATCCATGAAGGGGATTGTGGCCACCACGCCGGTTCAAAGTCTTTGGTAGCTAAAGCTTTTTGCCATGGTTTTTATTGGTTAACAGCTCACGCTGATGCGGAGGATTTAGTCAAAAGATGTGACTGTTGTCAAAAATTTGCAAGCCGTGCTCATATTCCGGCTTAGGAGTTGAGGATGATTCCAATAACTTGGCCGTCTGCGACTTGGGGGCTTGATATGGTTGGACCCTTTAAGAGATCCAAGGACAAAAAGACCCACTTGTTAGTGGCAGTTGACAAATTCACCAAATGGGTGGAAGCAGAGCCAGTCAGTAAGTGTGATGCGGCCACGGCGGTTCAGTTCATCAAAAAGGTGATATTCTGGTTTGGCTTTCGACACAGTATTATAACTGATAATGGTACTAATCTGTCAAAGGGAGAGATGGAGGAATTTTGCCAGCATGAGCACATCCGGCTTGATATAGCATCAGTGGCTCACCCCCAATCTAATGGTCAAGCGGAGAGGGCAAATCAAGAAATTTTGCGAGGTATTAAACCCTGGCTTATGGTTCCTTTAAAACGGACACCGGGTTGTTGGGTTAGGAGTTACCTTCTGTGTTATGGAGCATCAACACCACACCCAACAGATCTACGGATTACACACCTTTTTTCCATGGTTTATGGAGCGGAGGCAGTTCTTCCTAGTGACACCCGTCACGACTCACCTTGTGTGGCAGCTTATGTTGAAGGTGATAATGAGAAGTCACATCAAGATTCCCTAGACCTGTTAGATGAGGAGCGTGATCTTGCAGCAGCACGTTCGGCGATTTATCAACAAGACCTCCGACATTATCACAACCCCCGGGTTAAGACCAGAACTTTTCAAGAGGGCGATCTGGTGCTCCGGCTCATCCAGGATCAGACTGATATGCACAAATTATGCCCACCTTGGGAAGGACCTTTTGTGGTCAGCAAGAATATGCACAATGGGTCATACTACCTCATTGATGTTCGAGAGCACAAAGACTCACGTAAATCGGAGGAGGAGACCAAGCATCCGTGGAATATAGCCCTTCTTTGGCCTTACTATACTTGAGCCACAGGCTCTTCATATGAACATATTTATGACAATGTATATATTATATAATAAACCGGAGCCTCGAATAAAGCGGGGTCTCTGTTCATTTTACATCATGTGTGTGCTTATAAGAGTTTCTACCGACAAAGCGTAGTTTTGTTAAACTGGTCTCTGTAGCCTCACGGATATAAAGAAAATCACTAGGGGCTTGGTCATATCTGAACCATAGCTACACCTCTTGATCGGTTTGAAACCACAAAGGGATGTCACTAGGGGGCTTGGTCATATCTGAACCATAGCTACACCTCTTGATCGGTTTGAAACCACAAAGGGATATCACTAGGGGGCTTGGTTGTTGTCACACCATAGCTACACCTCTTGATAGGCGTTTAACACCACAAAGGGATATCACCAGGGGCTTGGTTGTTATCACACCATAGCTACACCTCTTGATAGGCGTTAAGCCAAATGGAAATTATGTGGAGCCAAAGAGGGACTGTTGCATTAAGCACAGCTCAAACATAGGTAACCACCGAGCACAGCTCACATGTTACCTAGGGGCTTTTTGCTTCTAAAAGAACAATGAGTTTTGAACCCTTATAATAGGCTATCAAGCCAGGCTTGGAAGCCACGTGTATTCACCTAAAACCCCGGGTTATCCTGCCTCTTTAAGTAAGTCACTCCGTCCAGGTAAACCTGGTATGACCCATCGAACGTTTGACAAGTCAATCCCAGGGACCCTGAACTTGTCAAAGTTAAATCGGTGATTGGTTAAAGATTGAGGTCCATCTTAGAAAGGCTTTGCAAAATGGTTTAACTCAGTGGCCTGGCAGCCCATGAAAAGCCTTGCATACTTCTTTTGTATTTGTTGTTTTAACATCTTTTGGTAAGGGATTTATAAACATTTTTTCAGACAAACCGGTCTTCATTACAAACCGGCATGACTCTCAGTGCTTTGTTGTTAGTACATGATCAGATTCTAAACTCGTAGCAAATTGCTCCGGACTGGTCTTGACTAGATGTCACCAAACGTATACGGACAAATCAACGGCTTTTTAGCCCAGTATGATTTCTACATGAACCGGCAAGAGGGCCAGGAGTTATTAACACTCCGGATTAATGTTTTTTCCTCTGCCATACAAGCAGTTGGTCAGCCAACGAGGTATATCACAAGTATTACTTATTTATCGGATTACTACAAACTTTGGTTATCCATCCAAGTTGTGTATGGCTTTTGGGCATCATAACCCGTCTAGTGGTAAAGCACTACGATGCTTTTTAGTTTTCATATGCAGGAAACATAAAGGATTATGCATACATGAATTCCAACAGCAAGTTCTGACAATGTCAAAGAACCACAAAACATGCTTGATGGCATGACAAATAAAGGGGTTTTTTGCTATCCTATTACAAGAAGCTTCAAAACGGCTCCAATTGAATAATTGTTTCTAAGCAGTGGCACACAATAGCTGGTAATCCGGCGGCCGGTTTTAAGATGCTTCGTCTGGATGGCTTGACGGTTGAGGATCATTTGGTGCAATCACTTCTTCATCCCTCCCCAGATGCTGGAAATCAACCGTTGACCAATAGATTCCAGTTAAAGCTTGAAACACGGCTTCTTCATGGATAAGGCTGGAGGGGTTAATGTCAGGATTGTAAGTATGCTTACGGAAAGGAGGCACAAGTTCTTCAACTTCATGGATTTCGGCAGGCTATCTCTTTCCTTCAATGTCGTAAGCCGGCTGGAAATGAGATAAATCTGTGTATTCTGCTAGTTTGCTGGCTATTGGCCGCATCTCCTTTGTCAGCCTTCGGAGATCATCATTGTCGAAGTTTGAACCATCCTCCTTCACACCTAGATAGCCTTTAATGATGTCCTCCGCTTCAAGATCCGGAATCCATGCTTTGGCCCGGATTAGTGCGGTCAGTGCTCCTGCTCTTGCGGCTGCTTTCTTCAGTTCAGTAATCCGGGCTGGTAGCATGGCCATCTTCTCAAGCATTTCTTTTATCAGTGTTGGTGCCGGTTTATTGTAGGCTCCAGTGCATATCGCACGCTGGGATCCATAGTAAAGCTGTTCTATTAAGGTGTACGCCGATTTAAGCTTCATCCGCATATCTGCGCCTAGATGAGTAATGCGAGTGCCTGTCATGGTTTAATGTCAGCCAGACTGGTAAACAATAAGATCTCATGAATTGGACAAACAGCATAAGGAGATACTTACCAAATACAGCGGACGTCATGGAGTTGATTTGCCGCTTCAAACCAGTTAGTTCATCTACAACTGGCTTTAGGGCTGCTTCGGCATCCTCAGCTCTTTTGGTTAAACCGGCCTTTTTGGTTTCCCAGTCAGCATGTTCCTTGTTAAAAGACTCCTTTAGCTTTTCCATAGCTTTCAGGGCTTTGGTCAGCTCCTCCTTGGCTTTCACAGCCTCTGCTCGTTGGGACTTCATGTTCTCTTGCAAATCAGCGGTTTGGGCATCTCTATTGCTTAGCTCGGCCTATAACAGCGAAGATATGTCAATGACATGATATGTATTTTCTAAGTACTAAGAGTATAACAAGTTATGCACTTCGTACTTGGGGGCTAATGCCTATTTGCTCTATTATCAATACATCTTTTATAAGTCTCTCGAACAATGCAAGCATTATCCTTGACACTTGGGGGCTAATGTACATCAGTTCCAAATGGACGCATGGATTCAAGACCCGGATTACTTCGCAAAGCTAAACCGGCCTTTGGGGGCTACACTGGGGCAAGCTACATAATTACATTGGTAAAGTATCAGTTTTGTTTTCACTAAGGACCTGACATTTTGAGGGTCAGCAGGAGAGGATTAAAGTATTACAAAGTCCCAGTTTAAGATTAACATCATAAAACGGCCCTTGGAGGCTACTTGGGCTATTGTTTCAACTTTGGAATCAAGAAATAAAGGGAGATGAAAATACCTCATAGCGTTCCTTCATCAGGTTCACCAAACCGGCTTCATAGTCACGGTTTGAGTGCACACGGTTTAAAAAACCGGAGTGAAGTTCTTCAGCACTGAGATGAGCATAGCTTGATAAGCCAGTGCTCCATTTACCCTTTTCCCTGGCAGCACGCTCTTCTTTGGCACTATGTTGGGCCAAGATTATAGGATGGCCAGGAGAGCTGTGGCCCATGCCAGTAATGATAACATCATCTACTTGGCCTTCGGTAGTTTTGGCGGGTGATGATGGAGTATCAGTACCTCTCACCGGACTAGCCCGGTTTGGAGCTGCCGGTTCAGTGTCAGGCACAGCAGGGTCAACTTCTGGTTTTTCATCAATATTCTGGTCATGAAGGGGAGGTTCATCAAAGGTAGCTTCAGGATGAGGACCCTCCGGTTCACGAGTTTGGTCCGGTTCACTTATTTGCTCTTCTTCAAAAAACGCCCGGTCTTCTAACGGATTGTTGACCCGAGCTTTCTTACTGGGTCTGGCTTTGGCTCTGCAAACAAAATTAAAAGAGGTTTAGCATCTTATTCAAGATTTGCAACGCAGTTGAAGAAAGGGTTTGAATGCTTACCCAGCTAAAGTTTTAAGAGGAGGGCGTTAGGTTGCTGTTTACTCGCCAGAAGATGAGGGAGGTGTCACCTGATAATTTGAATCGGACGGATTAAGAGGTTGCCTAAAATAACCTGCCTTGGGATAAGAATTGTCAGAAGTGGGGGAGACCTCAGATCGGCGCTTCCGAACCGGGGTATCAGGTAAACCGGCCGAAGTGACCTGTTGGCCGCTGTGCCGGGTTGTTCGGCGAGCTTCATGCTGTTGCATCTTCAAAATAAATGTTGGATCCAAGTAATCAAGAGGATGAGAAAAGCTTACTTTCCGGATCACTTGATGGGTTTTTTGTGTTGGCATAGAGTCTGAACCGAGGAAAGGGTAATTACCTCTACATCATTAGCCTGGCTGCCTTCTAAGTCCTCCTGCTAAAGATCATTGTTAATGAGGTGCATGAAAACGGAGCCAAGTGAGTCAAGTTCTACCTCAACTTCCGGATCATCTGCATCTTCATCAAGTTCCATGTTGATCCGGTCAGGTGTTTTCCGCTTTCAGGTACGCTTGACGACTTTGGTTTTGGGACGGGATGGATTTGCCGCTTTATCTGCGGATTTCCGCTTCCAGAAGGGATCATCACCATGTTTATACACAAACAGAAGAAAGTTTACAAGTTGAACAATTTAAAGATGTCAAAGATAAAAAGGAAGCGTAGTGCTTACAGCAGGCGGTTTATTTTGAGTGTAGAAGGGGTTCAAGCCGGTTTGGCAACAGACTGATTCCGATTCATTCAAAATTCTCTTGACACTTTCAGTAACCTCTTCATCGGTTACCTGAATGTTGATATGGCGTTGGGGGTCTTCTAATTCACCGGTGTACTCACACATTAAACCGGGGCGGCGGCATAGTGGCAAGACGCTCCAAGATATCCAGCAGCGCACAAAATCAACGCATGTTAAACCGCTGGCCATAAAGGCCTGGAGCTTGGCGAGTTGAGGGGCATATTTGGCCCATTCCATAGAACTTGAATGTTGTGGCATTGGATGAGTGTTGGAAAGCCGGTGATCACGGTAGCCTAGAAGAGGGTTCTCATCTTCAGGAGAGGTATCTATGCAGTAGAACCAAGACTGGTTCCATTCCTTAGGGTGACTGTGCAGTTTGGCATGAGGGAATTCAACTTCTTTCCGCTTTTGAACGGAGACACCACCAAGTTCAGTGTTGGGACCGTTTACAAATTATGTACGCCGGTTCAGATGAAAAAAGTCCCGGAACAGCTCAGCAATTGGCTCTTCTTGTAAGTATACTTCACAGAAGACTTGGAAGTTGCATAGATTGGACACCGAATTGGGTCCGATATCTTGAGGATGGAGTTGGAAACTGGCAAGCACATCTCGGAAAAACTTTGACCTAGGCGGTTTGAAACCACGGCCTATGTGGTCAACAAAGACCACAACCTCACCCTGCCTCGGAGTAGGAGGATTCTCTGTTCCTGGAACTCGCCATCGAATTTCAGTTTTCTTGGGCAAGGTGCCGATATTGACCATTCCGTTCAACTGTTCTTCGGTGACCCGGGAATGAGCCCAGTTGCAAGCAAAAAATTGTTTGGCCATTGTGAAACGAAAAGATGAAAAAGAAATGCCGGTTTACGTTCATGGTGGTGCGCAAGATGCAATGGAATAAAGATATACAGATGTATGAAATTGCGTAAACCGGAGGCTGATACAATAATGAATGACAAGGTCATATCAAGGGTATACATGTGTTGTTAAACCGGACTGTTACAATGAATGTAAAGGGGGTTTGCCGGTTTACCAGGGGACTAATGGTATGAGATAGATTGTTTTTACAAGGGTAAACCGCCTACATGGTAAAGAGGATACAGATCTAAGGCGAAAAAGGCTAAGTAAGGTAAAACATATTTCACAGTTTGGCATGGGAATTTCAGATCTGCCGTGCATTGGATAATCAAAATATATTATGTCTAATCTCAAGTGCTCAAAGGTTTAGTAAGTTCAGATGAGTTTGATATCAAGCAGATGCCTTAATAAGAAGAAAGGAGTTTAAGCTACAAAGGGCGCTGAAAACAATCAGATCTAACTAGCCATTGGTGTTACTAAAGGAGGAACAGCTTCAGGTTATGAAGAACACCAAACCCTAATGGCGGATCTGGGGTGAGGAGAAGAGGAACTTATTGGTGCGGGAAGAAGCAGCGGAGGGTCACCGCGTGTCTCTGGTAACGGTCAGGTTGATGCAGCGGCCTTTGTCGAAGCAGAGGTGATGCTCGGTGACGGCGGTGGCGCTCAGGAGTAGAGATGTCGCGAGAGGAAGAAGAAGTGAAGGAGATGAAGGGGAAAAAGGAGAAGGACCCGTGGTCCTATTTATAAGGCGGAGCGATAAACCGACAAGTGCAGAAATCGAGGAGCTGGAAATGGATAAGTATTAAAGATGTCGCCTCGAGGGTTGAAACGATCATTAATGAAGGGCATCTTCGGCTTCAACGGGTAGATGACATCATACCGATTGGCTGTGGATTTACAGGATGATGTCATGGTGATTTACCAGATTTATACAAAGATGCCAGAGCAAGAATTTTGTAAGTATTGGAGATTGACATGAACAGGTTCAAATCAATCTGAGGCCTAATGTTGGGGATATAGTTACTGGAGATAAACCGGCTAGGCATGGCCGGATTAGCTCCATGAAGATTGAAGCCCATGAAGATGGCAAGATACTGGCGCTTTAAGAAGGCCCAAGGCCCAAAGATGGATTATAGCCTGTAGTTGTGAACCAACTTTATCATGTAAACTTGTATTGTTAGTTAGAGGAATAGAGACCGAGCCGGACACCTCTATGATCTGGCCTCGGGACTCTATAAACCGTTGGGCGTCAATATGTGTATATAAAGGGACGACCCGGCCATGGTTTGAGGACAGGAAACACCAACTCGAGGGCCAGTCAAAGAGGATTCGCTCCCTGGTCATCGAAACCCTAGCAATACCAATCACAACTAGACGTAGGCTTTTACCTTCATCGAAGGGGCCGAACTAGTATAAACTCCCTGTGTCCCCTTGTCCGGTTTAACCCCTTTAATCTAACCCATTGCGATGGCTCCACGACTAAGTCCTTTCACAAGGACATCTGTTGTGACAAACCCACGACAATTTGGATATTTCAACCGAGGGGCCTCTGTCCTGATAGCACTAACCATCACGTGGGCATTGTATGGGCGTTCTGCGTCGTATACATCAGCCGAAGCTTAATAAACGCCAGCGACTGAGCAGCGCACGCCGGGTTGGACTGCGTAAGCTCCTGCCTTGTTGAAGGAGGTAGCTAGGTCTGCTCACCAGCCGCGTACGCAACGTGCAGGAGTTCCCGGGGAGATGGTCCATGACCCCTGGGGGCATAGGCTTAGTCCGGCGTGCTGACCTCTTTATTAATCCTAGGTCGGGTTGCGGTGTATTGTTTGGCCGAGGCCGGGCATGACCCAGGAAAGTGTGTCCGGCCGGAGTTAATCAAGCATGGTGGGTAAGTTTGTGCACCCCTGCAGGGAAGAAAACATCTATCGATAGCCTTTCCTAAGGTAACGGAAACTCGGAGTTGTATCCCGATCGATACAACTAGAACCGGATACTTGTGATGAGAAATGGATTGTGATGAGAAATGGATATTATGGCTCTGGGGTTGCTTTCTCGTAGGGAGTCGAGAAAGGATCTCTAGCCGAGGTTGATGACACTACTACTACTTTACATTATGTTGATCTGTACTCTTCTATATGCTGCAAGATGCTTGAAGATGCTAGTCTTCGATAGGCTAGGCTTTCCCCTTCTCTTCTGGCATTCTGTAGTTTAGTCCACAGATACAACCCTTTTCCTTTGATACAGATGCATACTTAGTTTAGATCTGATGTAAGTCTTGCGAGTACTTTGGATGAGTAGTCACTATTGCTTTGCTACCTCTTTTTCCCCCATACCCGATTGTTGTGACCAGATGACGGATCCCAGGAGCCAGACGACACCACTGATGACTACTACCAAGAGGGTGCCTACTATTGTGTGGTGGCCGCTAACGACCTAGAGTAGTTAGGAGGCTCCCAGGCAGGAGGCCTTGCCTTTTCGATCGTAGATTCTTTTGTGCTAGCCTTCTTAAGGCGAACTTGTTTAACTTATGTTTGTACTTAGATATTGTTGCTTCCGCTGACTCTTGTGTATTTGAGCTTATGTATTCGAGCCCTCGAGGCCCCTGGCTTGTAATATAAAGCTTGTATTATTTTAATTTGTGTCTAGAGTTGTGTTGTGATATCTTCCCGTGAGTCTTGATCTTGATAGTACACATTTGCGTGTATGATTAGTGTATGATTGAATCGAGGGCGTCACAAGTTGGTATCAGAGCCAACTGCCTGTAGGTAGCCCCCTTTCCAACTCCTTGGCCAAAGTTGAGTCTAGTCTTTGGAAAACTGTTTTACTAACTTGGCTGTGTGGCTTACAGGCCCACGTCGCCATTGGGTGGTATTAGGATCTTTTATTCCTCATCTATACTCTGGGACTCTGATCTCCCTTCTATTCGGGTTAAATGGTTTTGCTAACTCTAACTTTAGGTTCTCATAAGTTCTTCCTCCGGAGAGTCCCTTCATTCCAGACGATCGCCTGCTTCACCAGAAGACTTCCAAGATACTCTTTGATGTTCTCCTGAGAACATGTGCTCGTCACTTTTGAAATTTCCCTTCCACCGTCAACCCCTATGAATAACTACGCACACATGTCATTCATACATCATTTTCCAGTTGCTCTTGTTGTTACAAGTTGCATTGAAATACACTCTGATGTTTCGAGAATCCATTATGCATGCTGCCTTGCAGCTCCTTTTCCGCATGAATACATGTATGAATAATTCCTCACACTTACCAGGGATCCGTCCGTCCCTGGTTGTTCATGTGTTTCACAAATTCTTTGGAATACTATTTGTTCTTCCGATAATCCTCAGTAGCCTATTGCTCTTGTTCTTCCTTATCGTCTTGCATTATGGTTAATTCCATATGTCTAACAATATTCATTAAACTCCTTTGATATTGTCATTCTTATCCTATCAATTCGACATGTGCGTGAATGCACACATTCATTAGTTATTCCCTGGTAATTATTTATCCTTCTGGCTCAGACTCCACTCCAGACATGAGGTGGTTCTCAGCAAATCAAACCTTGAATGATTGTCGATCTATGTCTTTTCAACTTGCTTATCTTTTGATTAGAGCATCTGCTATTGATTTCCCGAACTAGAAATCATAATTTCTTTGCATTTAAGCTTTGGAATTATCAGATATTTCCAAAATCTGACGCCTCTGCATTATTTCTTCTTCTGATTGAATATCGATACTCACATCAGCTCCGTTGTGGATCGCCGGATCCATTATTGAATTATCATCCGATAGTGTCCTTCATATTCAAAGAACCTTGTGAAGTCCTTACCAAGATAAATAATGCCTTTGGTAAATTGTATCCTCTACTTTTGTCAACCATGCTATGTGAGATTGTGTTGTTTACTTCTCAAGTTTGTGGAATAGGTTCCTAAGATGCCTCTATGGGTTGAACCTATGCCTCCCCTAATCCTTTTGAACCCGAGAGTTTTAACGAGTCTTACTCTTCTGATGTTTTGCCAGATAAATTTCCACATTACAACTCCAACGAAGGCGAGAACTGAATGAGAGGTTATTTATTGAAGAGTGGGAGTCGACCTTGAACTTTGTGTTCATGCCCATGGACCCGATGTAGAATTATCATGGAAGCTGCTCGTAAAAATAATTATTTCTTTGGTACAAGCTCATCTTGTATCTATGAATTGATCCTTTGCAACCGTGGTTCTGACCATGATTGTTCCCATTTGATTTCATTTCTCAGACAAATTAAAGCACTTGTCTTCTGTAGATAAATGCATCTTCGCAACATCTATTTTTGATCTTCCATCGAGCATTACCCTCCAGTATCTTGAGAATAACAAAGAACCGTGTCACTTCCTACGAGTCTTGATCTGGTATTGCTTCTCATCGATTTCTTATTTCCCTGGGTTTTGAGTTGTTAGTCACTCGATAACGCCGATAAGTGAATCGATTCCACACTCTGATTCTATAACTCTGAAGTAATTTTTGTTGCTTATGAGTTTAATAATCCTTCAAGTCATTCCTAGACTGTTAGACTATATCATTTTTGTGATGATTTTAACTATGTTACCTGGTCCTTCTTCTCGGAGCTCAAATTTCGACGATGAGGTAATCTTACATTGATCTTCCTCGTCATATCTTTTCGCCTTGAACAGCAAGCTGGATTTCTAGTTTGTGTCGTACCCGTGGTTCTAGTAACCTTTCGCTTCATCATTCCATGACTTGATGTTATTGCCGATTGATTACATCTTCATGAAATCTCTCGATAAATGTGTCATGATCATCATCAACATCCCGAGCTCTTTGAGGATATTAATCGAATTCGTGATGAGAAATGCAATACTTGCCCCTCGATGATTTGTGTTACCATCGATAACATCCTTGCCTTCCCCAACACAAACTTGTTCATATAATTTTGGAAATACATCCTTTTGACATGTCGATGGACTGTTGCTAAGCCCGTTGGCTACACCCTTATCTTTTCCTTGCTGAAATTGTATGACTTATTTTCTAAGTGGTTACCGATGGATCCTTTGAGTATCCAAAGTCTGACCTTTGCTTGAAGACCATGCCAATGCTATCTGTAAGCATGACTGTGGTACTCAAACCTCAACAAGAGCATTGGAAGCACAATGCTAACTTTTCTTTATCCAAACATCGTTGTACGGTTAATGTCATGAAATTTCTCTCCCCTTTCCTAAAGGGTTTTCTACAATTATATCCCGTCATGGATATCATGCGCTTCTTGTCCTCGGGGATGATATACCCCCTGAATTATGTGTTTAAACACATTTTCCTTTCCATTGTTCTGTTTAGTCTGATAATCACATTTTCCTTTCCATTGTTTTGTTTAAACCTTCTTGAGGTTTATATGGTATAAGCAATAATAAGTCACTATTTTTGTAAGCACCTCGGTGTACAACTCTATCAGTAAGACCCTGTTACTATAGTTGATGACATTTCGGTAGCCACCGATGGACGAGAACTTTTCCTATTGGTCCGCCTCGTTCAACGAGAAGGAAGATAGTTCTCTCCGTCCCTCGCCCTTGGTACCAACGTTGTTGACAACATAACTGACAGTCTATCATCTGACATGCCTTGCTATCGGCCCCCTTTCTACTTTTAACCCACATGGCGGGCTCATAACCCATAGTTCCACATGATCAGAACGTGACTCTCCTGTATATCCTTTATTTCAAAGTATCATTTTCTCTTGGCTTTGTGTGTTGTCACGAGCCACCGTCCGAGAGATGATCTATTCCCGATGCTCTGAACCCCCTTATCACACTCTGTTCAGGTGTCGATCGTTTGTCCATTCGCTTGAAAATTCCTATTGTACCTTCATATTTTGTTCTCGATGTTCTCTTAAGTTTCAACTCGAGAGATACTTCTGCCACATTCCCTGAATTGTTCACCAGATAATTAACCCTAAAAGGGTCAGTTCTCCTGAAGTTAATCTTTACTTCCGCACTTAAATCTCGGGATGAGATTTCTTGTAGTGGAGGAGATTTGTAACACCCCCAATGTCATGTTACAGTAATCCCCTGTTAATGGTGACATGTCATCATGTTACTATTGCTAACCTTCAGTCGATCCAAATCACCATTCAAATTCAAATCCAATCTAAAGTCAAATTTCAAATTTGTCAAACTTCAAATTAAAAATGTTCAAGGTGTGGCAAATAATCCCTGGATATTTGTCATGTTGGAAACAACCTATTTTGGATTCCCAAAGTACCCGTGGAAATTATTTAGTGGTCCAGCAGCATTTAAAATTGGCAGTTTCAATTTCTATAAATGGTTAGACATCTCCATTTCAATCCATACTTTTTGTTTCCATCTCATTATATTGTGTTAGAGTTATGTGCCAAGTTTTGTTCAAAACAAAACTCATTTGTTACTAAAAGAAAATACAAAGCTGAGGCTAAATTTAATAAACAAAAAAGTTAAAGGGCTAGTTATAAAAATTTAAAACAAAGAAAAGCCCCTCCCCCGTGCTGGGCCATCCGGCCCAGCTAGCCAACCGGATGGCCCAACTGCCCCCTCTCTAGCCTACAAGGCCACCCCCTTGACCCAAACCCTAACGACCAAACCCACTCCCCCGCACGATTCCCCCTCCCTATCCGATCTGGATCGGGCCGAACCCGGCGCCCCAACGCCAACCGCCGTCGCTGGAGGTGTCCCCGACTCCACGCCGGGCTGCCCCATCACCGAACCTCCTCCCCGTCGTCGCCCATCGCTTGCTAAACGCCTCGCCTTCCTCCCTGAAGCCCCACTCACTGGACCGCCTCGTCCCCACCGACGCCGCCCTCGACCTCTTCGTGCCCGACGTCGTTTGCCTCGCCGTTGCAGACTCCGGGCACCCCCAAGTCGCCTCGAGCCCACTGCACCATCCCTACGAACCCCAGTGAGGACCCCGGTCCTCCTCTCTCCCTCGCCCCGCGACCAGCGTCGCGCCACCGCGCTCGCCCGCGCGCGCTCACCGCAACCGCCGCCCCCTGCTCGCCCGCCATCACCTGCGCCCGCGCCGTGCGCGCCCATCGCCTTGCGCTACACGCACCCGCTTGCATCGCCCCTACCAGAGCTCCTCGTCGCTGCCACCGTCCCCTGCGAGCACCGCCGTTGTCACCCGCAGCCTCCCTCTCACGCGCGCCCCACACCGCGCTTGCCGCCCGCCCGCGCGCCGTGCTCGCCGCTCGAACCTCGCCGCGCTCGCCACTCGACCCTCGCACCCCCTCCCCACTGCATGCCGGCCTGCCTCGTCGGGCCTCTCCCCCCTTCACCCAGGCTCGTCGTCGCCCGCGCCGGACCGCACCCGTCGCGCCCCGACCTCCTGCCGCGGCTCTCGCCATTGCACTGCCTCCTCTGCTACGTGCCGCCTCGCCGCTGCGTCTCGGCTGCCTGCGCCGCCGCGTTCCCCTCCCCCCTGCACCTCGCCGTCCCCAACGCCTCTGGCCGCGCCCGGCTATGCCCGCCCCGGCTCCCGCCCCACTCCGTTCTTGCCATGCCCGTGGCCGCTACGTCGAGCTGCAGCACCCGCACGGGCAAAGCCCGTAACCCGCTGCGCCTCGTCGCCCGTTAACGCACGCCCGCGTGCCCGTGCCCGCTAGCGCCCCCGGGCCTATGACAGAGGGGCCCCGCCCACAATACGTTTAAAAAAATTAAAAATAATTAAAAATATTTTAAAAAATAAATAAATCAGAATTAAAACAATTAATTAATTTAAGAATTAATTAGGTTAATTAATCATAATTAGATTAATCTAATCACTAATTAACCTAGTTAACTATTAGTTATTTAAACAATGTAAGATAGTGGGACCCATATGTTAGTTTGACTTAGTCAATTAACTGTTTGACTACTGATGTCATGCTGACGTCATGCTGATGTCAACAAACACTATTCTGGATAATGTTGAATTAAAATAATTAAATAAATCCTAAAACTGATTTAAATCTCTTAAAATTTATATAAAATAAACCGTAGCTCGGATGGAAAAACTTTGTACATGAAAGTTGCTCAGAACGACGAGACAAATCCGGATACACAACCCGTTCATCCGCCACACATCCCTAGCATAGCGAACACGCAACGTTCCCCCTCCGGTTCATTGGTCCAAAAACGCAAAACACCGGGAATCCATTCCCGGTTGAATTCCCCCTTTACCTATATCGTGTAGCCTTACGTTAGGTCACACCCGGCAAAACATATGGCCACGTTATGCTTCGTGATGCTATGTTTGCTTTATATTGATTGTTTCTTCCCCCTCTTCTCTCCGGTAGACCCCAAGACTGATGTTGCCCCTGTGATAGACTACGTCTATGACACTTCTTCCGTTTCAGCAGAGCTTCCAGGCAAGCAAACCATCCTTGAGCATTCCGATATCGCCCATTTCTTTCCCTCTCATGCTTGCATTAGAACTGCTACTGCTTTCAGTATGATCCTACGCTGATTCATAGCCTGTTTTTGTTACCTGCTTATTGTTACCTTACCTACTTATCCTAAACTGCTTAGTATAGGTTGGTTAGTGATCCATCAGTGACCCCCACCGTGTCCCAGTTGCCCCGCTTTATGTTCAATGACTCGATCAACGTGATCAATGTCCAGGCCCCGACACATCACATCACGCCCCTTTTGTTGCTCGACTCTGCAGAGTTACCATCGAGTGCTGAGGGTGGAACCTCATACATCACTCCTGATGAAATTTCTGTAGTGTAGCTACCCGGTCATGGTCATCGAGGGTGATTTCCTCCTTAACCACTTCCGATACGACTCTGTCGTGCAACCCCTCAAGTGTGAACCTCGAGGGTGGATCCTCTTACGTTCACCTTGATGATTACATCAAGTGGAATTCACCGAGGGTGATTCCTCAGGTTGTCCCCTTGGTGTTAGACACGTGATTACTATGGTTACTATGACTTTACACTGAACCATGTTACTAAAGACGGGTCGGCCCTGAGTACCCGCGCGAGCTTATTTGCGAGTGATGTGGAGACGAGTTGACCTGGAGGGTGCCCGCGAGATAATTACGAGGCGTGACCGGGCATTCCTAGCCCTTGCTGCAAGTCCTCGAGACGGGGTAACGGGGTCACATCTTTCGTGAGTCTCTTCTTGTAACCATGCGTTCCTAATCCACTATGATTTGGATATTTGATCCGAGGGGCCTCTGGCCTGATAGCACTAACCATCACGTGGGCATTGTATGGGTGTTCTGCATCGTATACATCAGTCGAAGCTTAATAGATGCCAGCGACTGAGCGGCGCGTGCCGGGTTAGACTGTGTAAGCTCCTGGCTTCTTTAAGGAGGTAGCTAGGTCTACTCACCGGTCGCGTACGCAACATGCAGGAGTTCCTGTGGAGATGGCCCATGACCCCTGGGGCATAGGCTTAGTCCGGCGTGCTGACCTCTGATACGTCTCCAACGTATCTATAATTTTTTATTTCTCCATGCTATATTATCTACTGTTTTGGACATTATTGGGCTTTATTATCCACTTCTATATTATTTTTGGGACTAACCTATTAACCGAAGGCCCAGCCCAGAATTGCTGTTTTTTGCCTGTTTTAGGGTTTCGAAGAAAAAGAATATCAAACAGAGTCCAAACGGTATGAAACCTTCGGGAACGTTATTTTCTCAACAAACAAGACCCGGGAGACTTGGACCCTACGTCAATACACAAAAGATGAGGCCACGAGGTAGGGGGCGCGCCTACCCCCCCCCCCCAGGCGCGCCCTCCACCCTCGTGGGCCCCCTGTTGCTCCACCGACGTACTCCTTCCTCCTATATATACCTACGTGCCCCAAACAATCAGATACGGAGCCAAAAACCTAATTCCACCGACGCAACTTTCTGTATCCACGAGATCCCATCTTGGAGCCTGTTTCGGAGCTCTGCCGGAGGGGGCATCGATCACGGAGGGCTTCTACATCAACACCATAGCCTCTCCGATGAAGTGTGAGTAGTTTACCTCAGACCTTTGGGTCGATAGTTAGTAGCTAGATGGCTTCTTCTCTCTTTTTGGGTCTCAATACAATGTTCTCCCCCTCTCTTCTAGAGAACTATTCGATGTAATCTTCTTTTTGCGGTGTGTTTGTTGAGACCGATGAGTTGTGGGTTTATGATTAAGTCTATCTATGAATAATATTCGAATCTTCTCTAAATTCTTTTATGTATGATTGGTTATCTTTGCAAGTCTCTTCGATTTATCAGTTTGGTTTGGCCTACTAGATTGATATTTCTTGCATTGGGAGAAGTGCTTAGCTTTGGGTTCAATCTTGCGGTGTCCTTTCCCAGTGACAGTAGGGGCAGCAAGGCACGTATTGTATTGTTGCCATCAAGGATAACAAGATGGGGTTTTCATCATATTGCATGAGTCTATCCCTCTACATCATGTCATCTTGCTTAAGGTGTTACTCTGTTTTTAACTTAATACTCTAGATGCATGCTGGATAGCGGTCGATGAGTGGAGTAACAGTAGTAGATGAAGGTAGGAGTCAGTCTACTTGTCTCGGACGTGATGCCTACATACATGATCATACCTAGATATTCTCATAACTATGCTCAATTCTGTCAATTGCTCAACAGTAATTTGTTCACCCACCGTAGAATACTTATGCTCTCGAGAGAAGCCACTACTGAAACATATGGCCCCCAGGTCTA
This sequence comes from Triticum monococcum, assembly GCA_034509565.1. Classification (NCBI taxonomy): domain Eukaryota; kingdom Viridiplantae; phylum Streptophyta; class Magnoliopsida; order Poales; family Poaceae; genus Triticum; species Triticum monococcum. The sequence continues at coordinate 83,854,664 of CM067845.1, read as the reverse complement.
TCTTTATCATATTAATCTCCTACTACTTAGTTATTTCCTTTGCTTTTTTACTTTGCCTTTATTTTACTTTGCATCTTTATCCAGATCTCACTCTCGTAAGTGGCCGTGTAGGGATTGACAACCCCTATTCACGTTGGTTGTGAGGATTTATTTGTTTTGTGTAGGTATGAGGGACTCGCGCATAGCCTCCTACTGGATTGATACCTTGGTTCTCAAAACGGAGGGAAATACTTACGCTACTTTGCTGCATCATCCCTTCCTCTTCGGGGAAGACCAACGCAGTGCTCAAGAGGTAGCAACCTCTCTATTAAGCCTAGGTTGGGTTGCGGCATATTGTTTGGCTGAGGTCGGACATGACCTAGGAAAGTGTGTCTAGCCGGAGTTAATCGAGTGTGGTGGGTAAGTTGGTGCACCCCTGTAGGGAAGAAAACATCTATCGATAGCCTGTCCTACGGTAACGGACACTTGGAGTTGTATCCTGATCGATACAACTAGAACTGGATACTTGTGATGAGAAATGGATAGTATGGCTCTGGGATTGCTTTCTCGTAGGGAGTCGAGAAAGGATCTCTGCCGAGGTTGATAACACTACTACTACTTTAAATTATGTTGATCTGTACTCTTCTATATGCTGCAAGATGCTTCAAGATGCTAGTCTTTGATAGGCTAGGCTTTCCCCTTCTCTTCTGGCATTCTGCAGTTTAGTCCACAGATACAACCTTTTCCTTTGATACAGATGCATACTTAGTTTAGATCTGATGTAAGTCTTGCGAGTACTTTGGATGAGTACTCACGGTTGCTTTGCTACCTCTTTTTCCCCTATACCAATTGTTGCGACCAGATGATGGATCCCAGGAGCCAGACGACACCACTGATGACTAGTACTACCCCGAGGGTGCCTACTACTACGTGAAGGCCGATGACGACCTGGAGTAGTTAGGAGGCTCCCAGGCAGGAGGCCTTGCATTTTCGATCGTAGATGCTTTTGTGCTAGCCTTCTTAAGGCGAACTTGTTTAACTTATGTCTGTACTCAGATATTGTTGCTTCCGCTGACTCTTGTGTATTCGAGCCTATGTATTCGAGTCCTCGAGGCCCCTGGCTTGTAATATAAAGCTTGTATTATTTTAATTTGTGTCTAGAGTTGTGTTGTGATATCTTCCCGTGAGTCCTTGATCTTGATCGTACACATTTGCGTGCATGATTAGTGTTCGATTGAATCGAGGTCGTCACAAGGTGTTTCTTTGATTGACTTCCTTATGAGTTGCAGTCGGGGACGAGCGATGGTCTTTTCCTACCAATCTATCCCCCTAGGAGCATGCATGTAGTGCTTCATTTTGATTACTTGTAGATTTTTGCAATGAGTATGTGAATTCTTTATGACTAATGTTGAGTCCATGGATTATACGCACCATCACCCTTCCACCATTGCTAGCCTCTCTAGTACCGCACAACTTTCGCCGGTACCATAAACCCACCATTTACCTTCCTCTAAATAGCCACCATACCTACCTATTATGGCATTTCCATAGCCATTCCGAGATATATTGCCATGCAACTTTCCACCGTTCCGTTTAGTATGACACGCTTCATCATTGTCATATTGCTTTGCATGATCATGTAGTTGACATCGTATTTGTGGCAAAGCCACCATTCATAATATTTTCATACATATCACTCTTGATTCATTGCACATCACGGTACACCGCCGGAGGCATTCATATAGAATCATATTTTGTTCTAAGTATTGAGTTGTAATCCTTGAGTTGTAAATAAATAGAAGTGTGATGATCATTATTAGAGCATTGTCCCGTGTGAGGAAAAAAAGAGGGAAGGCCCAAAAAAAGAAGGCCCAGAAAACAAAAAAAATGAGAGAAAAAGCGAGAAGGGGCAATGCTACTATCCTTTTACCACACTTGTGCTTCAAAGTAGCACCATGATCTTCATGATAGAGTGTCTCCTATATTTTCACTTTCATGTACTAGTGGGAATTTTTCATTATAGAACTTGGCTTGTATATTCCAACGATGGGCTTCCTCAAATTCCCTAGGTCTTCGTGAGCAAGCAAGTTGGATGCACACCCACTTAGCTTTCTGGTTGAGCTTTCATACATTTATAGCTCTAGTGCATCCGTTGCATGGCAATCCCTACTCACTCACATTGATATCTATTGATGGGCATCTCCATAGCCCATTAATACGCCTAGTTGATGTGAGACCATCTTCCTCCTTTTTGTCTTCTCCACAACAACCACTCTATTCCACCTATAGTTCTATGTCCATGGCTCATGCTCATGTATTGCGTGAAAGTTGAAAAAGTTTGAGAATACTAAAGTATGAAACAATTGCTTGGCTTGTCATCAGGATTGTGCATGATTTGAATACTTCGTGTGACGAAGATGGAGCATAGCCAAACTATATGATTTTGTAGGAATGAACTTTCTTTGGCCATGTTATTTTGAGAAGACATGATTACTTTGTTAGTATGCTTGAAGTATTATTATTTTTATGTGAATATTAAACTTTTGTCTTGAATCTTTCGGATCTGAACATTCATGCTACAATAAAGAAAACTGCATGGATAAATATGTTAGGTAGCATTCCACATCAAAAATTCTGTTTTTATCATTTACCTACTCAAGGACGAGCAGGAATTAAGCTTGGGGATGCTTCATACGTCTCCAATGTATCTATAATTGTTGATTGTTCCATGCTATTATATTATCCATCTTGGATGTTTCATATGCATTTATATGCTATTTTATATGATTTTTGGGACTAACCTATTAACCTAGAGCCAAGTGCTAGTTTATGTTTTTCCTTGTTTTTGAGTTCTACAGAAAGGAATACCAAATGGAGTCCAATTGACGTGCCAATTTTTGATGATTTTTTATGGACCAAAAGAAGCCCCCGGAGTAAAAGAGTTGGGCCTGAAGAGTCCCGAGCCATCCACGAGGGTGGGGGCGCGCCCTACCACCCTGGACGCATCCCCCTATCTCGTGGAAGACTCGAGACCCCTCCCTGATGTGAGACCTATGCCAAAAATTCCTATAAATACAGAAACCTCCAGAAAATAACCTAGATCAGGAGTTCCACTGCCGCAAGCCTCCGTAGCCACCGAAAACCAATCTAGACCCGTTCTAGCACCCTGCCGGAGGGGGGGTCCATCACCGGTGGCCATCTTCATCATCCTGGCGCTCTCCATGACGAAGAGGGAGTAGTTCACCCTCGGGGATGACGGTATGTACCAATAGCTATGTGTTAGTTCTCTCTCTCTCGTGTTCTTGATATGGCACGATCTTGATGTACCACGAGCTTTGCTATTATAGTTGGATCTTATGATGTTTCTCCCCCTCTACTCTCTTGTAATGGATTGAGTTTTCCCTTTGAAGTTATCTTATCGGATTGAGTTTTAAGGATTTGAGAACACTTGATGTATGTCTTGCATGTGCTTATCTGTGGTGATAATGGGATATTCATGTGATCCACTTGATGTATGTTTTGGCGATCAACTTGCGAGTTTCATGACCTTGTGAACTTATGCATAGGGGTTGGCACACGTTTTTGTCTTGACTCACTGATAGAAACTTTGGGGCACTCTCTAAAGTTCTTTGTGTTGGTTGAATAGATGAATCTGAGATTTTGTGATGCCTATCGTATAATCATACCCATGGATACTTGAGGTGACATTGGAGTATCTAGGTGACATTAGGGTTTTGGTTGATTTGCGTATTAAGGTGTTATTCTAGTACAAACTCTAGGATAGATCGAACGGGAAGAATAGCTTCGTGTTATTTTACTATGGACTCTTGAACAGATCGATCAGAAAGGATAACTTTGAGATGGTTTCGTACCCTACAATAATCTCTTCATTTGTTCTCCGCTATTAGTGACTTTGGAGTGACTCTTTGTTGCATGTTGAGGGATAGTTATATGATCCAATTATGTTATTATTGTTGAGAGAACTTGCACTAGTGAAAGTATGAACCCTAGGCCTTGTTTCCAAGCATTGCAATACCGTTTTCGCTCACTTTTATCATTAGTTACCTTGCTGTTTTTATATTTTCAAGTTACAAAAACCTATATCTACCATCCATATTGCACTTGTCTCACCATCTCTTCACCGAACTAGTGCACCTATACAATTTACCATTGTATTGGGTGTGTTGGGGACACAAGAGACTCTTTGTTATTTGGTTGCAGGGTTGTTTGAGAGAGACCATATTGATCCTACACCTCCCACTGATTGATAAACCTTAGGTCATCCACTTGAGGGAAATTTGCTACTGTTCTACAAACATCTGCACTTGGAGGCCCAACAATGTCTACAATAAGAAGGTTGTGTAGTAGACATCATGTATGCGGTCCGATGAGTGTTGAGGCTCACGGCGGGTATCGTTATTTTCTGACCTTCACAGATGATTTGAGCAAATATGGGTACATCTACTTGATGAAACATAAGTCTGAAACATTTGAAAAGTCCAAACAATTTCATAGTGAAGTGGAAAATCATCGTACCAAGAAAATAAAGTTTCTACGATCTGATCGTGGAGGTTAATATTTGAGTTACGAGTTTGGTCTTTATTTGAAACAATGTGGAATAGTTTCGCAACTCATGCCACCTAGAACACCACAGCGTAATGGTGTGTCCGAACGTCGTAACCGCACTTTATTAGATATGGTGCGATCTATGATGTCTCTTACCGATTTACCACTGTCATTTTGGTTTACGCATTAGAGACAGCTGCATTCACGTTAAATAGGGCACCATCTAAATCCGTTGAGACGACGCCCTATGAACTATGGTTAAGTTGTCATTTCTTAAAAGTTTGGGGTTGCGATGCTTATGTGAAAAAGTAAGCTCGAACCCAAATCAAAGAAGTGTGTCTTCATAGGATACCCAAAAGAAACTATTGGTTACACCTTCTATCACATATCCGAAGGCAAGATATTTTGTTGCTAAGAATGGATCCTTTCTAGAGGAGTTTCTCTCGAAAGAAGTGAGTGGGAGGAAAGTTGAACTTGATGAGGTAATTGTACCTTCTCCCGAATTGGAAAATAGTACATCACAGAAATCAATTCCAATGATTCCTACACCAATCAGTGAGGAAGCTAATGATGAAGATCATGAAACTTCAGAACAAGTTACTACTGAAACTTCTAGGTCAACCAAAGCACGGTCCGCACCAGAGTGGTATGGTAATTCTGTTCTGGAAGTCATGTTACTAGACCATGACAAACCTACGAACTATGAGGAAGCGATGACGAGCCCAGATTCCGCGAAATGGCTTGAAGGCATGAAATCTGAGATGGGATCCATGTATGATAACAAAGTATGGACTTTGATTGACTTTCCCGATGATTGGAGAGCCATTGAGAATAAATGGATCTTCAAGAGGAAGACGGACGTTGATAGTAGTGTTACTATCTACAAAGCTCGAATTGTCACAAAAAGTTTTCGACAAGTTCAAGGTGTTGACTACGATGAGAGTTTTCTCACTCGTATCTATGCTTAAAGTCTGTCCGAATCATGTTAGCAATTCTCGCATTTTATGAAATCTGGTAAATGGATGTCAAAACTGCATTCCTTAATGGATTTCTTAAAGAAGAGTTGTATATGATGCAACCAGAAGATTTTGTCAATCCGAAAGGTGCTAACAAAGTGTGTAAGCTCCAGTGATCCATTTATGGACTGGTGCAAGCCTCTTGGAGTTGGAATATACGCTTTGATAGTGTGATCAAAGCATATGGTTTTATACAGACTTTTGGAGAAGCCTGTATTTACAGGAAAGTGAGTGGGAGCACTACAGCCTTTCTAATAAGTATATGTGAATGACATATTGTTGATCAGAAATGATGTAGAATTTTTTGGAAAGCATAAAGGAGTGTTTGAAGGGATTTTTTTCAAAGAAAGACCTCGGTGAAGCTACTTACATATTGGGCATCAAGATCTATAGAGATAGATCAAGACGCTTGATAAGATTTTTCAATGAGTACATACCTTGACAAGATTTTTGAATTAGTTCAAAATGGAACAGTCAAAGAAGGAGTTCTTGCCTGTATTGCAAGGTGCAAAGTTGAGTAAGACTCAAAACACGACCACGGCAGAAAATAGAAAGAGAATGAAAGCCATTCCATATACCTCAGGCATAGGTTCTATAAAGTATGCTATGCTATGTACCAAACCTATTGTGTACCTTGACATGAGTTTGGCAATTGGGTATGATATTGATCCAGGAGTGGATCACTGGACAGCGGTCAAAAATTATCCTTAGAAGACTAAGGAGATATTTCTCGGTTATGGAGATGATAAAGAGTTCGTCATAAAGATTTTCGTCGATGCAAGCTTTTACACCGATCTGGATGACTCTGAGTCTCAATCTGGATACATATTGAAAGTGGGAGCAATTAGCTAGAGTAGCTCCATGCAGAGCATTGTAAACATAGAAATTTGCAAAATACATACGGCTCTGAATGTGGCAGACTTGTTGACTAAACTTCTCTCACAAGCAAAACATGATCACACCTTAGTACTCTTTGGCTGTCAATCACATAGCGATGTGAACTAGATTATTGACTCTAGTAAACCCTGTTGGTGTTGGTCACATGGCGATGTGAACTATAGAGTGTTAAATCACATGACGATGTGAACTATTGGTCTTAAATCCCATGGCGATGTGAACTAGATTATTGACTCTAGTGCAAGTGGGAGACTGAAGGAAATATGCCCTAGAGGCAATAATAAATATGTTATTTGTATTTCCTTATATCATGATAAATGTTTATTATTCATGCTAGAATTGTATTAACCGGAAACTTGATACATGTGTGAATACATAGACAAACAGAGTGTCCCTAGCATGCCTCTACTTGACTAGCTCATTTATCAAAGATGGTTAAGTTTCCTAACCATAGACATGTTTTGTCATTTGATGAACGGGATCACAGCATTAGAGAATGATGTCATAGACAAGACCCATCTGTTAGCTTAGCATAATGATTGTTTAGTTTAATTATTATTGCTTTCTTCATGACTTGTACATGTTCCACTGACTATGAGATGATGCAACTCCCGAATAACAGAGGAACACCTTTTGTGCTATCAAACGTCACAACATAACTGGGTGATTATAAATGTGATCTATAGGTGTCTCCGATGGTGTTTGTTGAGTTGGCATAGATTAAGATTAGGATTTGTCACTCCGAGTATCGGAGAGGTATCAATGTGACTAATGAGTTAGTTTCGGGATGATGCATTACAGAACAAGTAAAGAGACTTGCCGGTAATGAGATTGAACTAGGTATGATGATACCGATGATCGAATCTCGGGCAAGTAACATACCGATGACAAAGGGAACAACGTATGTTGTTATGCGGTTTGACCGATAAAGATCTTCGTAGAATATGTAGGAGCCAATATGAGCATGCAGGTTCCGCTATTGGTTATTGACCGGAGATGTGTCTCGATCATGTCTACATAGTTCTCGAACCCGTAGGGTCTGCACGCTTAACGTTCGATTACGATTTGTATTATGAGTTATGTGATTTGATGACCGAAGTTTGTTCGGAGTCCCGATGAGATCACGGACATGGCGAGAAGTATCGAAATTGTTGAGACATAAAGATTGATATATTGGAAGGTTGCATTTGGACATCGGAATGGTTTTGAGTGGTTTGGGCATTTTTTCGTAGTACCGGGAGGTTACAAGAACCCCGCGGGAGAAGTATTGGGCTTAGTGGGCCTTATTGGAGGAGAGAAGAAAGGGCCACATGAGAGGGGCGCGGCCTCCCCTTGCCCAAACCTAATTGGACTAGGGGAGGGGGTCGGGGCCCCTCTTTCCTTCCCCCTCTCTCTCCCTTCGCTTTCCCTCCGGTGGAAGAAAGGAAAAGGGGGGGAGAATCCTACTTGGACTAGGAGTCCAAGTAGGACTCCCCCCTTGGCGCGCCCAACCTGGACGGCCTCCTTTCTCCCTACCTCCTTTATATATGTGGCCAGGGGGCACCCCATAGACACACAAGTTGATCTTTTAGCCGTGGGCGGTGCCCCCCTCCACAGTTACACACCCCAGTCATATCGTCGTAGTGCTTAGGAGAAGCCCTGCGCCAGTAACTTCATCATCACCGTCACCACACCATCGTGCTAATGGAACTCTCCCTCGGCCTCAACTGGATCAAGAGTTCGAGGGACGTCACTGAGCTGAACGTGTGCAGATTACGGAGGTGCCGTGCATTCGGTACTTGGATTGGTTGGATCAGGAAGACGTTCGACTACATCAACCGCGTTACTAAACACTTCCACTTTCGGTCTACGAGGGTATGTAGACACACTCTCCCCGCTCGTTGCTATGCTTCTCCTAGATAAATCTTGCGTGATCATAGGCAAAAAAATTGAAATACTGCGTTCCCCAACACCATCATGTCCTCATCTACCACTACTACATGGCCATAGAGCCTTGCGACCGTTTCAACGGGTTTGTCAATAGCACCGACTACAAGTTCGCCATGGTGGAAACCACCGACGATGTAAAAGCGCTCAGTGTTACGGGCTTGGCTTGCAAGAACCTTGTCGAAATCCATGGCCACTACAGGGTCTGGGCCAGCACGAAGAAGGACTCCCTGTTCGAACTCGCCTCGGCTATCATCGACCCCTACTATGAAAAGATGAAGCGGGATGCCCAGAGAACAAGTCCCCTATCCTGGCACAGGGCCTGGATGCGGCAGCTGGATGAACCTCACCTCAGGTTCACGACCAAGAGCGTGTACACATGCTACGAGATGCACATGCGGATCATTGACATGAGGAAGTGCCTCGTTACCCAAATCGACGAGCCCGGATCAAGCCACAAGCAGAGCAAGCATCACAAGAAGTAGATGATGATCAGATGATCGTTTATGCTAGTTAATCATGCATGTAATATATAGTTTACTTTATTGGTGTGTGGAAATGTCATGTGTGTAGTAGCCACCTATGTAATTATGCGTGTAATAGTTTACTTTGGTGCGTGCAAATGCCATGGTTGTAGTAGCCACCTATGTAAGTGGATGTTTAATTTGGTTATGCAACCATGTCCTTATAAGTGTGTGTGTGTGTGTGTGTGTGTACATATGTTGTTGTTGTTTTGTATGCAATCCCATCGCACAACACACATGTCTTATTAGCAGCAACCATCTGTGTTATTATTGGTCTTCGTACACATTTCTGATTACAGACCTGTTTGCCACGTATCACACACATCTTGTTATATTGAACCATTTCTGTTCTCTTGTCTCAACACAAACAGTTCATCCAAGTTAACCGCATGCCATATATCGCACACACCTTGATCTGGCTGACCATTTATTTTGGTTGCCTAATCATAAACAGTGCATTTGAGTGAACCGTATGTTGTATACCGCACACGCCTTCATCTGGCTGCCCGTTTCTTTTGTTCCGCCTCATCGCAAACAGTTTATTGAACTGAATGTTATGCCCTGCCTCGCACAAGCAACTAAAATCTGAACTGTGTTTGATGCATCCTCCATCACAAACATTTTGCACCTTTTTTACGGTTCTTTTACACCACCGTTTGCGATTATTGTATTGCACACAGTTTCATCGAAGGGTCTCTGATTGTAGTGTCGCGTTAGCAGCATCCCGCAGTAGTGGTGGGGGCATGTCACCCATCCTTGTGGGCCCCCTGGACCTCCACCGACCTCAACTCCAACTCCATATATTCATGTTCAAGGGGAAAAAATGAGAGAGAAGGAGTCATCGCGTTTTACAAAATAGAGCCGCCGCCAAGCCCTATTCTTCATCGAGAGGGTTGATCTAGAGTCCGTTCGGGGCTTCGGAGAGGGGAATCTACGTCCTCATCAACCATCCTCCATCACCAATTTCATGATGCTCACCGCCGTGCATGAGTAATTCCATCGTAGGCTTGCTGGACCATGATGGGTTGGATGAGATTTACCATGTAATCGAGTTAGTTTTGTTAGGGTTTGATCCCTAGTATCCATTATGTTCTAAGATTGATGTTGCTATGACTTTGCTATGCCTAATGCTTGTCACTAGGGCCCGAGTGCCATGATTTCAGATCTGAAGCTATTATGTTTTCATTTGTGTTCTTGATCCGATATTGCAAGTTATAGTCACCTACTATAAGTTATGATCCGGCAACCCTGGAGTGACAATAGTAGGGACCACTCCCGGTGATGATCGTAGTTTGAGGAGTTCATGTATTCACTAAGTGCTAATGCTTTGGTCTGGTACTCTATTAAAAGGAGGCCTTAATATCCCTTAGTTTCGAATAGGACCCTGTTGTCATGGGAGGGTAGGACAAAATATGTCATGCAAGTTATTTTCCATAAGCACGTATGACTATATTCGGAATACATGCCTACATTATATTGATGAATTGGAGCTAGTTCTGTGTCACCCTATGTTATAACTGTTGCCTGATGAATGCCATCCGACATAATTATCCATCATTGGTCCATTGCCTACGAGTTCGTTCCATATTGATCTTTGCTCCGTTACTTTTCCATTGCTACTGCTATGATTGCTACAAAACTGCTACTGTTACCTTTGCCATTGTTACTGTTACTTCCATACTACTTTGCTACTAAATATTTTGCTACAGATATTAAGTCTTTCAGGTGTGGTTGAATTCACAACTCAGCTGCTAATACTTGAGAATATTCTTTGGCTCCCCTTGTGCTGAATCAATACATTTGGATTGAATACTCTACCCTCGAAAACTGTTGCGATCCCCTATACTTGTGGGTTATCATTGATGTTGGTCATATGATGCATATGGAGCCTCACATTGCTTACTTTATACATCTTATATGTCATCAGCTTTGTTTAGATTTGCTTTGTGTGAATTCCACCTGTTTGGTTTCTATATCATATATGTGAATTATGCAATGCCATCTTCTTCACCAGGCATCATATATGTGAATCATGCAATGACATCCTGTTTAGCCAGTCATCATACTTGTGAATTGTATTGTGCCATACTATTTTTTTCATAATGTATTCCATTTGACGACAATGTTTGTACATTCATCTACTCTTCTCGTGCATCAGCCATTTGAGTCGGTCATGGGAAAATCTGGAGTGAAAACAAGGTCTTCTGAGAAGTTAGTGCTACCTATTGATGCAGATTTCTTGCTGGTTACAGATAGCTCCTCAGAGGAGGATTCAGAGACAGATGACCAGTCGTATTCCCCCCTGGGGTGTATGCTCTAACTTGGCAGGGTTATATTGCTCATATCATGCATATGGTGTCTTGCATGTCATGACATCTGCTTAGATTAGACATGCTTTGTGTGAATGCCTCCTATTTGCTATCTATATCTGATATGTGAATTATGTGATGCCATGTTTTTAGCCAGTTATCATATATGTGAATTATGCACCACCATCCTGTGTAGCCAGGCATCACATATGTGAATTATCTCATGCCATCCTTTTTTTATTATGTATTCCATTTGTCGACAATCTGTGTATATTGAACTACTCTTCGTGTGTATCAGCCATTTCAGCCGGTTATGGAAAAATCTGAAGTGAAAACAAGGTCTTCAGAGCAGGCAATGGTACCTGTTGAAGCATATATCTCGATGGTTACGGGTAGCACCTTACAGGAGCAATTAGAGACAGATGACCAGTCCTACTGAAGGAAATATGCCCTAGAGGAAATAATAAAGTTGTTATTTATATTTCCTTATATCATGATAAATGTTTATTATTCATGCTAGAATTGTATTAACCGGAAACTTAGTACATGTGTGAATACATAGACAAACAGAGTGTCCCTAGTATGACTCTACTTGACTAGCTCGTTAATCAAAGATGGTTAAGTTTCCTAGCCATGGACATGTATTGTCATTTGATGAACGGGATCACATCATTAGAGAATGATGTGATGGACAAGACCCATCCGTTAGCTTAGCATTATGACCATCTAGTTTGTTTCTATTGCTTTCTTCATGACTTATACATGTTCCTATGACTATGAGATTATGCAACTCCCAAATACCGGAGGAACACTTAGTGTGCTATCAAACTTCACAACGTAACTGGGTGATTATAAAGATGCTCTACAGGTGTCTCCAATGGTATTTGTTGATTTGGCATAGATCGAGATTAGGATTTGTCACTCTGATTGTCGGACAGGTATCTCTAGGCCCTCTCGGTAATGCTCATCACTATAAGCCTTGCAAGCAAGGTGACTAAAGAGTTAGTTACGGGATGATGCATTACGGAATGAGTAAAGAGACTTGCCGGTAACAAGATTGAACTAGGTATGAGGATTCCGACGATCGAATCTCGGGCAAGTAACATACCAATGACAAAGGGAACAACGTATGTTGTTATGCGGTTTGACCGATAAAGATCTTCATAGAATATGTAGGATCCAATATGAGCATCCAGGTTCCACTATTGGTTATTGACCGGAGATGTGTCTCGGTCATGTCTACATAGTTCTCGAACCTGTAGGGTTCGCACGCTTAACGTTCGATGATGATTTGTATTATGAGTTTTGTGAGTTGATGTACCGAAGGTTGTTCGGAGTCCCGGATGAGATCACGGACATGACAAGGAGTCTCGAAATGGTCGAGACATATAGATTGATATATTGGAAGGCCATATTCGGACATCGGAAAGGTTCCGAGTGATTTGGCTATTTTTCAGAGTACCAGAGAGTTACGGGAATTCGCCACAGGAAGTATTGGGCCTTCATGGGCCTTAGTGGAAAGGAGAGAAGGGCCACAAGGGGAGGTCGCGCGCCCCCCATGGGCTGGTACGAATTGGACTAGGGAGGGGGTGGCGCCCCCCTCTTTCCTTCTCCCTCTCCTCTCCTTCCTTCATCTCCTACTTGGATTAGGAAAGGGGGAAACCTACTCCTACTAGGAGTAGGAATCCACCCTTTGGGCGCGCCCCTTGTGGCCGGCCCTCCCCTCCTCCACTCCTTTATATATGGGGGAGGGGGCACCTCATAGACACACAAGTTGATTTTAGCCGTGTGCGGTGCCCCCCTCCATAGTTTTCCACCTCGATCATATTGTCGTAGTGCTTAGGCGAAGCCCTTCGTCGGTAACTCCATCATCACCGTCACCACGCCGTCGTGCTGACAAAACTATTCCTCGGCCTCAGCTGGATCTAGAGTTCGAGGGACGTCACCGAGCTGAACGTGTGCAAATCGCGGAGGTGACGTGTGTTCGGTACTTGATCGGTTGGATCACAAAGACGTTGGACTACATCAACCGCGTTACTTAACGCTTCCGTTTTTGGTCTACGAGGGTACATGGACACACTCTCCCCACTCGTTGCTATGCTTCTCCTAGATAGATCTTGCGTGATCTTAGGCAAATTTTTGAAATACTACGTTCCCAAACAGTGGTATCAGAGCCAGGTTTATGCGTAGATGTTATATGCACGAGTAGAACAGAAAGGAGTTGTTGGTGTGGGTATATACATATTGCTTGTCGTCACTAGTTGATTCTTGATTCAACGGTATTGTTGGATGAAGCGGCTCAGACCGACATTACGCGTACGCGTACGCAAGACTGGTTCTACCAACGTGCTTCGCACACAGGTGGCTAGTGGTGTCTGTTTCTCCAAATTTAGTTGAATCGGTTTCAATGAATAGGGTTCTTTCTGAAGTCAAAAAGCAATCACTATACTACGTTGTGGTTTTGATGCGTAGGTAAGAACGTTTCTTGCTAGAAGCCCATAGCAGCCACGTAAAACTTGCAACAACAAAGTAGAGGATGTCTAACTTGTTTTTGCAGGGCATGTTGTGATGTGATATGGTCAAGGCGTGATTATATAAATTGTTGTATGAGATGATCATGTTTTGTAACACTGTTATCAGCAACTGGCAGGAGCCATATGGTTGTCGCTTTATTGTATGAAATGCAATCACCATGTAATTGCTTTGCTTTATCACTAAGCAGTAGCAATAGTCGTAGAAGCCATAGTTGGCGAGACGATAACAATGCTTCGATGGAGATCAAGGTGCCGGTGACGATGGTGATCATGACGGTGCTTTGGAGATGGAGATCAAAAGGCACAAGATGATGATTGCCATATCATATCACTTATTTGATTGCATGTGATGTTTATCTTTTATGCATCTTATTTTGATTAGTATGACGGTAGCATTGTAAGATGATCCCTCACTAACTTTCAAGGTATAAGTGTTCTCCCTGAGTATGCACCGTTGCTACAGTTCGTCGTGCCGAGACACCACGTGATGATCAGGTGTGATAAGCTCTACGTTCACATACAACAGGTGCAAGCCAGTTTTGCACACGCGGAATACTCGGGTTAAACTTAACGAGCCTGGCATATGCAGATATGGCCTCGGAACACTGAGACCGAAAGGTCGAATGTGAATCATATAGTAGATATGATCAACATAGTGATGTTCACCATTGAAAACTACTCCATCTCACGTGATGATCGGGCATGGTTTAGTTGATATGGATCACATGATCATTTAGATGACTAGAGGGATGTCTATCTAAGTGGGAGTTCTTAAGTAATATGATTAATTGAACTTTAATTTATCATGAACTTAGTCCTGATAGTATTTGCATATCTATGTTGTAGATCAATAGCTCGCGTATAGCTTCCCTGTTTTATTTATGATATGTTCCCAGAGAAAACTAAGTTGAAAGATGATAGTAGCAATGATGCAGACTAGGTCCGTGATATGAGGATTATTGTGACACCCTCGATTCAACCGTACACTAATCATACATGCAAATGTGTACGATCAAGATCAAGGACTCGCGAGAAGATATCACAACACAACTCTAGACACAAATTAAAATAATATAAGCTTTATATTACAAGCCAGGGGCCTCGAGGGCTCGAATACATAAGCTCGAATACACAAGATTCAGCAGAAGCAACAATATCTGAGTACAGACATAAGTTAAACAAGTTTGCCTTAAGAAGGCTAGCACAAAAGCAACAACGATCGAACAGGCAAGGCCTCCTGCCTGGGAGCCTCCTAACTACTCCAAGTCGTCAGCGGTCATCACGTTGTAGTAGGCACCCTCGGTGTAGTAGTAATCATCAGTGGTGTCGCCTGGCTCCTGGGATCCGTCATCTGGTCGCAACAATTGGATATGGGGGAAAAAGAAGTAGCAAAGCAACCGTGAGTATTCATCCAATGCACTCGCAAGACTTACATCAGATCTAAACTAAGTATGCATCTGTACCAAATGAAGGGATTGTATCTGTGGACTAAACTGCAGAATGCCAGAAGAGAAGGGGAAAGTCTAGCCTATCGAAGACTAGCATCTTCAAGCATATAGAAGAGTACAGATCCACATAATGTAAAGTAGTAGTGTTATCAACCTCGGCCAGAGATCCTTTCTCGACTCCCTACGAGAAAACAATCCTAGAGCCATAATATCCAGTTATCACCTCAAGTATCCAGTTCTAATTGTATCGATCGGGATACAACTCCAAGTGTCCGTTACCATAGGACAGGCTATCGATAGATGTTTTATTTCCTGCAGGGGTGCACCAACTTACCCACCACGCTCGATTAACTCCGGCTGGACACACTTTCCTGGGTCATGCCCGGCCTCGGCCAAACAATACGCTGCAACCCGACCTAGCCTTAATAGAGAGGTCAGCACGCCGGACTAAACCTATGCCCCCAGGGGTCTTGGGCCATCGCCTCGGGAACTCCCGCATGTTGCGTGGGCAGCCGGTGAGCAGACCTAGCTACCTCCTTAAAAAAGGCAGGAGCTTACCAGTCCAACTAGCATGCGCCGCTTAGTCGCTGACGTCTAATAAGATTCGGCTGATGTATACGATGCAGAACGCCCATACAATGCCCACGTGATGGTTAGTGCTATCAGACCAGAGGCCCCTCGGATCAAATATCCAAATCGTAGTGGATTAGGAGCACGCGGTAACGAGCAGAGACTCACGATTGATGTGACCCCGTCGCCCCGTCTAGAGTACTTGCGGCAAGGGCTAAGAATGCCCGGCCACGCCTCATAGGTATCTGGAGGGCACCTTCCAGGTCAACCCCACTCCACATCACTCGCTATGAAGCTCGCGCGGGTACCCCTCGGGGCTGACCCGTCTTTAGTGACATGATTCAGTGTAAAGTCATAGTAACCATAGTAACTGTGTGTCTAACACCAAGGGGGGAACCCGAGGAATCACCCCCGGTGAATTCCATTCGATGTAATCATCAAGGTGAACGTAAGAGGATCCACCCCTCGAGGTTCACACTTGAGGGGTTGCACGACAGAGCCGTATCGGAAGTGGTTAAGAAGGAAATCACCCTCGATGACCACGACTGAATAGCTACACTACAGAGATCTCATCAGAAGTGATGTAAGAGGTTCCACCCTCGCTCTGCAGAGTCGTACGACTAGGGGGTGTGATGTGCGGTGTCAGGGCCTGGACGTCGATCACGTTGATCGAGTCATCAAACATAAAGCGGGGCAACTAGGACAAGGTGGGGGTCACTGATGGATCTCTAACCAACATATAATAAGCAATTTAGAATAAGCAGGTAAGATATGAAGGCAGGTAACAAAAAACATGCTATGCATAAGAGTAGGATCATACATAAAGTAGTAGCAGTTCCAATGCAAGCATGAGAGGGAAAGAAATGGGCGATATCGGAATGCTCAAGGAGGGTTTGCTTGCCTAGTTGCTCTGGCAAGGAGGGGTCATCGTCGACGTAGTCGATCACAGGGGCAGCAACGGTCTCTGGGTCTACCGGAGAGAAGAGGGGGAAGAAACAATAAATATAAAGCAAACATAGCATCACAAAGCATAACATGGCAATAAGCTGAGTTGGGTGTGACCTAACGTATGGCTACGTGATATAGGTGAAGGGGGAATTCAACTGGGAATGTTTTCCCGGTTCCGGACCTGTGTCAGACGGATGACCGGAGGGGGAATGTTCCATGTTTAGATAGTTAGAGGCATTTGACAGTAAAACGGACCGCGTATTCGGGTTCGTTGGATTTTTCTGAGCAACTTTCATATAGAAAACATTTTCATCCGAGTTACGGATTATTGTCTATGAATTTTCAAAGATTTAAACATTTTCTAGAATTAAATAAATTAACAGAAAAGAAATACTACATCAGCATGACATCATTGTGACGTCAGCAGTCAACAGGACGGCTGACCAAGTCAAACTGACCAGTGGGTCCCACCTGTCATAGATAGTGGACTAACAGAAGTTTAAACTTAACTAATCTGAGGCTAATTAGAAGTTGGGCCCCACACGTCAGTGACTGATTAGGATTAACTAATTAAGTTTATTTTTAAAAACGTTTATTAGACTAATTAACAAAGGGGGGGCCACATGTCAGTGGCTGGGGCTACCCATTCAGCACATTGACTGGGTCAACCTAGTCAACGGGGGTCAGCGGGGCCACTGGGCAGCGACCCAGAGGCAGGCCCCACGTGTGCCACGTCGGCGGCGGCGGGGTCTCGCCGCCGGCGACCAAAACAACGGTGGGGCTCGCCAGACTTCGCCGGAATCATGCCACAGGGGGCCGTTTCAAGTGCGGCCGGGCTCGTTCAGACGTGGGAGGAGCGGCGCATCCAACTGTGGCCTTAGCTCGGGCAGGGGCGGGCTGCAACGACAACGGCGTGAGGCGGGGCGGTTGCCGGAGTTCGGCCGCTTTCGGGTTTGGCGCTACGGGGCACCAAAACACGCGCGGTTTGTGGCTACAACTAGTAGACGATGCGGTGCATCCGACGGAGCAAGCAACAGGGGCGGGGATGGCCGGAGTGGCGCCGGCGACAAGCCGTGGCGGTGGTGGTGTTCAGGTGGAAGTGGATTATCAGCAGATTTGCGCAAACATGCAAGGCAAAGGGGGTAGTGAGGTCCTACGCACGCGGGCGAGATAAATGGGCACTGGCGCGGGACCGTTTGGTCACCGGAAGCTCGTCGGCGATGAGCTCCCGCGGTTATGGGCTCGGGCACATACGAGACGGCAACTGATAACCCACAAGTATAGGGGATCGCAACATTTTTCGAGGGTAGAGTATTCAACCCAAATTTATTGACTCAACACAAGGGGAGCCAAAGAATGCTCTCAAGTATTAGCAGCTGAGTTGTCAATTCAACCACACCTGGAAACATAATATGTGCAGCAAAGTATTTAGTAGCAAAGTAAAATGATAGTAGTCGTAACGGCAACAAAAGGTAACGATAGTAAAAGCAATGTTTTTGGTATTTTGTAGTGATGATAGCAATAGCAACGGAAAGTAAAATAAGCGAAGAACAATATATGGAAAGCTCATAGGCAATGGATCGGTGATGGAGAATTATGCCGGATGCGGTTCATCATGTAACAGTCATAACCTAGGGTGACACAGAACTAGCTCCAGTTCGTCAACGTAATGTAGGCATGTATTCCGAATATAGTCATACGTGCTTATGGAAAAGAACTTGCATGACATCTTTTGTCCTACCCTCCCGTGGCAGCGGGGTCCTTATGGAAACTAAGGGATATTAAGGCCTCCTTTTAATAGAGAACCGGAACAAAGCATTAACACATAGTGAATACATGAACTCCTCAAACTACGGTCATCACCGGTAAGTATCCCGATTATTGTCACTTCGGGGTTAACGGGTCATAACACATAATAGGTGACTATAGACTTGCAAGATAGGATCAAGAACACTCATATATTGATGAAAACATAATAGGTTCAGATCTGAAATCATGGCACTCAGGCCCTAGTGACAAGCATTAAGCATAGCAAAGTCATAGCAACATCAATCTCAGAACATAGTGGACACTAGGGATCAAACCCTAACAAAACTAACTCGATTACATGATAGATCCCATCCAACCCATCACCGTCCAGCAAGCCTACGAAGGAATTACTCACGCACGGCGGAGAGAATCATGAAATTGGTGATGGAGGATGGTTGATGATGACGATGGCGATGGATTCCCCTCTCCGGAGCCCCAAACGGACTCCAGATCAGCCCTCCCGAGAGGTTTTAGGGCTTGGCGGCAGCTCCGTATCGTAAAACGCGATGATTTCTTCTCTCTGATTTTTTTCTCCCCGAAACACAATATATGGAGTTGGAGTGGGAGTAGGAGAGGCAACAGGGGGGCCATGAGGTAGGGGGGCGCGCCCCCACCCTCGTGGACAGGTGGTGGGCCCCCTGGCCTTCATCGTTTGCAGGTATTTTTCATATTTTCTGAAAAGTTGCTCTGTGAAGTTTCAGGTCATTCCGAGAACGTTTGCTCCTACACATAAATAACACCATGGTAATTCTGCTGAAAACAACGTCAGTCCGGGTTAGTTCCATTCAAATCATGCAAGCTAGAGTCCAAAACAAGGGCAAAAGTGTTTGGAAAAGTAGATATGTTGGAGACGTATCAACTCCCCCAAGCTTAAACCTTTGCTTGTCCTCAAGCAATTCAGTTGACAAACTGAAAGTGATAAAGAAAAACTTTTACAAACTTTGTTTGCTCTTGTTGTTGTAAATATGTAAAGCCAGCATTCAAGTTTTCAGCAAAGATTATAACTAACCACATTTGCAATAACGCATAGGTCTGTAGTTTACTCATATCAATAGCATAATCAACTAGCGAGCCATAATAATAAATCTCGGATGACAACACTTCCTCAAAACAATCATAATATGATATAACAAGATGGTATCTCGCTAGCCCTTTCTGAGACCGCAAAACATAAATGCACAGCACCTTTAAAGACCAAGGACTGACTAGACATTGTAATTCATGGTAAAAGAGATCCGGTCAAGTCATACTCAATGTAGACTAACAATAATGAATGCAAATGACAGCGGTGCTCTCCAACTGGTGCTTTTTAATAAGATGATGATGACTCGGCATAAAAGTAAATAGATAGGCCCTTCGCAGAAGGAAGCAGGGATTTGTAGAGGTGCCAGAGCTCGGTTTTGAAACATAGGTGAATAATATTTTGAGCGGTATACTTTCATTGTCAACATAACAACCAAGAGATGGTGATATCTTCCATGCTACACACATTATAGGCGGTTCCCAAACAGAATGGTAAAGTTTATACTCCCCCTTCCACCAACAAGCATCAATTCGTGGCTTACTCGAAACAACGAGTGCCTCCAACTAACAAGAGTCCCAGGGGGAGTTTTGTTTGCAATTATTTTGATTTAGTTTGCATAAAGCATGGGACTGGGCATCCCGGTGACCAGCCATTTATCTCGTGAGTGAGGAACGGAGTCCACTCCTCTTTGAGAATAATCCGCCTAACTAGAAGATACGGACAACCCTAGTTGATACATGAGCTATTCGAGCATACAAAACAGGATATTTATTTGAAGGTTCAGAGTTTGGCACATAGAATTTACTTAGAATGGCAGGTAGATACCGTATATAGGTAGGTATAGTGGACTCATATGGAATAACTTTGGGGTTTAAGGGATTGGATGCACAAGCAGTATTCCCGCTTAGTACAGGTTAAGGCTAGCAAAAGACTGGGAAGCGACCAGCTAGAGAGCGACAACAGTCATGAACATGCATTAAAATTAATCAACACCGAATGCGAGCATGAGTAGGATATAATCCACCATGAACATAAATATCGTGAAGGCTATGTTGATTTTGTTTCAACTACATGCGTGAACATGCGCCAAGTCAAGTCACTTAAATCATTCAGAGGAGGATACCACCCTATCATACCACATCATAACTATCTCAATAGCATGTTGGCACGCAAGGTAAACCATTATAACTCATAGCTAATCAAGCATGGCACAACAAACTATGATCTCTAGTTGTCATTGCAAACATGTTTATTCATAATAGGCTGAATCAGGAACGATGAACTAATCATATTTACAAAAACAAAAGAGGTCGCGTTCATACCAGCCTTTCTTATCTCAGTCAGTCCATCATATATCGTCATAATTGCCTTTCACTTGCATGACCGAACGATGTGAATAATATAATAGTGCACGTGCATTGGACTAAGCTGGAATCTGCAAGCATTCAATAAATAGGAGAAGACAAGGCAATATGGGCTCTTTTGTCAGATCAATAATAATGCATATAAGAGCCACCTCAACAATTTAATTATGGTCTTCTCCTATCGACCCCCAAATAAAAGAAAAGAAATAAAACTATTTACACGGGAAAGCTCCCAACAAGCAAAAGAAGAACAACAAATATTTTTGGATTTTCTTTTTAATTACTACTACAAACATGGAAAGTAAACTAACTAAAAGCTACAACTAATTTTTTTGGTTTTTTCTTAAGGTTTATTAAACACACAAGAAGAAAGCATAAAAAGGAAAATAAACTAGCATGGATGATACAATGAAAAAGTATGAGCACCGACATCTAGCAATGAGTGTGTGAACATAAATGTAATGTCGGTGGGAAATACGTACTCTCCCAAGCTTAGGCTTTTGGCCTAAGTTGGTCTATGGCCACGGCTGGCATGGCGGATATCCATAATAGTAGTTGGGGTCGTACTGAGATGAAGAAGAGGAAGACTCTGATTACCACTGGCTGACAATCATCTCCGGATCCCACAGATAATTAGATTGTCGTGAAGGATCAACTTATGGTTCTAGCTCTGGCTCCACGGCTGGTGCGGGGTTCCATTAGGCATGAATAGCCTTCAACGGAACAAGGTACTGGCCTACAGATAAATCAAACAAAGAAGGAGCAGGTAGGGTAATAGTCTCAGGATGATGTTTGTTAAATAATAATTGATATTTAAGCTCTCCTTCCCTATTCTTAACAGTAAAATCATGTGCCACCATACTTTTATGATCTAGATAAACACGAGGCAGCACTTTTTCTTCCTTCTCATAATGCCTAATAGGTATGTTAAAATGTGCAGCTAGGCGTGAAGCATAGATGCCTCCAAAGATGGGGCCCTTTGTACGGTTCAGACTTAACCTTTTGGAAATAATGCCACCCATACTAACAGAGTTATCACCATATAAACCATGGAGCAAAATAATAATATCAGGGATACTAAGGTTTCCACAGTTTCCGCGACCAATTAAGCAACGACTAGCAAATAATGCAAAATAATGTAAAACAAGAAAATGTATGCTAGTGATTCGTGCATCGGAAACCTTCCTTGTTTCCCCTACAGTAATAGTATCAATAAACCCCTCCACATCATCGTGATGTGGTTCTTCTGTCTTGACCTCAAAAGGGGCTAAACAAACTCGACAAAAATCATAAAGTGACATTTCCTTATGCTCATCATATAAATGGAACTCTACCGTAGGTGGTGAGCTCCTAGAATGGAAATGAAAGTTTTGCACAAAGGTATTTGTGAGTAAGAGATACTGATCGCATTAGTCATGGAGGAAAGTGGTGAGGCCTGCATTCTTAGCCAATTCATGAAAATCTTCATAAATACCGGTTGCTCTCAAGAAATCATCGGAAGGCCATTCACACGCTCGAACCTCCGCAGTGCGAGGCAGATTATACTTAGGCGTTGGTGCCTTTTCCTTCGAGCTTTGGCTCGATGAGCCACTCAATAGTCTCCTCATCATTTTCTGAAAAAAAAATCTGAAAATTTTAGTAACTTCAAAATAAAAGTAAACCAAACTCAATAATATTGATAGCAACTACTCCTACAAGTGCCTAGGGCCTATATCATGCATCAAAACTACTTTTGACCATATAAATTTGACATGCAAGCTCAAGAACAGGGTCACCTAAGCAGCAAAAATTTGCAATGAATAAAGCACTAGAACAAAAACTAATTGGACCAATGGAGGAGTCACATACCAAGGAACAATCTCCCCAAGCAGTTTTGTAAGAGGTGCTTTGAGCAAGGAGATCGAAAATGGCAGCAAAGTGAGCTGGATATTCGTGTTTGTGGGAGGAAGAAGAAGTGTATGGGTGAAAGGATAAGTGGAGGAGGGCCACCGTGGGCCCACGAGGCAGGGGGCGCACCTAGGGGGTAGGGCACGCCCTCCACCCTCGTGGGCAGGTGGTTGGCCCCCCCGCTATGTTCTTTGTGCCAAATATTCTCAAATATTCTGGAAAAAATCATATTTAAATTTCAGGGCATTTGTAGAACTTTTATTTTCAGGGTATTTTTATATTGCATGGATAATCAGATAACAGACAGAAAAATGTTTATTTTTATTTTATTTAATATAAATAACAGAAAGTAAAAGTGGGGTACAAAAGGTTGTGCCTTCTAGTTTCATCCATCTCATGATCATCAAAAGGAATCCACTAACAAGGTTGATCAAGTCTTGTTAACGAACTCATTCCGAATAACATGGAACCAGAGAAATTTCGAACAACAGTATGTTACCTCAACGGGGATATGCACATCCCCAATAATAAGAATATCATATTTCTTCTTGACAGTAGGAAGAGGAAATTCAAAACCTCCAAACATAATCGATGGCATTTTGCCAATAGAGTTGATACTATGAACTTGAGGTTGTTTCCTTGGAAAGTGTACCGTATGCTCATTACCATTAACATGAAAAGTGACATTGCCTTTAGTGCAATCAATAACAGCCCCTGTAGTATTAAAAACGGTCTTCCAAGAATAATAGACATACTATCGTCCTCGGGAATATCAAGAATAACAAAGTCCGTTAAAATAGTAACGTTTGCAACTACAACAGGCACATCCTCACAAATACCGATAGGTATAGCAGTTTATTTATCAGCCATTTGCAAAGATATTTCAATAGGTGTCAACTTATTCAAATCAAGTCTACAATATAAAGAGAGAGGCATAACACTAACACCGGCTCCAAGATCACATAAAGCAGTTTTAACATAGTTTCTTTTAATAGAGCATGGTATAGTGGGTACTCCTGGATCTCCAAGTTTCTTTGGTATTCCACCCTTAAAAGTATAATTAGCAAGCCTCGTGGAAATTTCAGCTTCCGGTATCTTTCTTTTATTTTGTATAATATCTTTCATGTACTTAGCATAAGGATTGGTTTTGAGCATATTAGTTAATCGCATACGCAAAAATATAGGTCTAATCATTTCAGCAAAGCTCTCAAAATCCTCATCATCCCTTTTCTTGGATGGTTTGGGAGGAAAAGGCATGGGTTTCTGAACCCATGGTTCTCTTTCTTAACCATGTTTCCTAGCAACAAAGTCTTTCTTATCATAACATTGATTCTTTGATTGTGGGTTATCAAGATCAACAGCAGGTTCAATTTCTATGTCATTATCATTACTAGGTTGAGCATCATTATGAACATTATCATTAACATTATCACTAGTTTCAAGTTCATTACCAGATTGAGTTTCAGCATCAGAAATAGAAATATCATTTGGATTCTCAGGTGTTTCAACAATAGGATCACTAGAAGCATGCAAAGTCCTATCATTTTTCTCTTTCTTCTTTTTAGAAGAACTAGGTACATCTATATTATTTCTCTGAGAATCTTTCTCAATTCTCTTAGGGTGGCCTTCAGGATACAAAGGTTCCTGAGTCATTCTACCAGTTCTAGTAGCCACTCTAATAGCATTATCATTATCTTTACTATTCAACTCATTGAGAAAATCATTTTGAGCTTGAAGTACTTGTTCTACTTGAGTGGTAACCATAGAAGCATGTTTGCTAATAAGTTTAAGTTCACCTTTAACATTAGCCATATAATCACCCAAGTGTTCAAGCATATTTGAATTGTATTTCAATTGTCTACCAAAATAAGCATTAAAGTCTTCTTGCTTAGCCATAAATTTATCAAACTCATCTAAGCATGGGCTAGCAATTTTAGTAAATAGGATTTCAGCTTTATCATATCTGTAGAGAGAATTTACCTTTACTACCTATGTCGGGTTATCAAGACCATGAGTTTCTTCAATAGGTAATGGATTAAGATTATATGTTTCTTCAATAGGCAGTAAATTAAGACCACGTATTTCTTCAATAGGAGGTAAATTCTTAACATCTTCAGCTTTAATACCTTTTTCTTTCATAGATTTCTTTGCCTCTTGCATATCTTCAGGACTGAGAAACAGAATACCCCTCTTCTTCGGAGTTGGTTTAGGAATAGGCTCAGGAATTGGCTCCGGAGGTGTCCAATTATTTTCATTTGTCAACATATTATTCAATAGAATTTCATCTTCATCCAGTATTCTTTCCCTGAAAACAGAACCAGCACAACTATCCAGGTAATCTCTGGAGGCATCAGTTAGTCCATTATAAAAGATATCAAGTATTTCATTTTTCTTAAGAGGATGATCAGGCAAAGCATTAAGTAATTGGAGAAGCCTCCCCAAGCTTGTCGGAGACTCTCTTCTTCAATTTGCACAAAATTATATATATCCCTTAAAGCAGCTTGTTTCTTATGAGCAGGGAAATATTTAGCAGAGAAGTAATAAATCATATCCTGGGGACTACGCACACAACCAGGATCAACAGAATTAAACCATATCTTAGCATCACCCTTTAATGAGAACGGAAATATTTTAAGGATGTAAAAGTAACGAGTTCTCTCATCTTTAGTAAACAGGGTAGCTATATCATTGAATTTAGTAAGATGTGCCACAACAGTTTCAGATTCATAACCATGAAAAGGATCAGATTTAACCAAAGTAATTATCTCAGGATCAACAGAGAATTCGTAATCCTTATCAGTAACAAAGATAGGTGAAGTAGCAAAAGCAGGGTCAGGTTTCATTCTAGCATTTAGAGATTCCTTACTCCATTTAGCTAATAACCTTTTGAGTTCTTTCTATTTTTTGCAAGCTAAAATAGCTAAAGAAGCTTCTTGATCAAAAACATAACCCTTAGGAATAACAAGTGATTCTTCATCATCACTTTCACCAGTATCATCAGATTCAATATTTTCAATTTCTCTAGCTCTAGCGAGTTGTTCATCAAGAAATTTACCAAGTGGCACAGTAGTATGAAGCATAGAAGTAGTTTCATCACAAGTATCATGCATAGCAGAAGTGGCATCATCAATAACATGTGACATATCAGAACGAATAGTAGAAGCAGGTGTAGGTGTCGCAAGCTTACTCAAAACAGAAGGTGAATCAAGTGCAGAGCTAGATGGCAGTTCCTTACCTCCCCTCATAGTTGAGGGATAGATCTTGGTTTTGGGATCTCTCAAGTTCTTCATAATGATAAGCAGATATATATATCCCAAGTGACTCAAAGAATAGAGCTATGCTCCCCGGCAACAGTGCCAAAAAGTAGTCTTGATAACCCACAAGTATAGGGGATCGCAACATTTTTCGAGGGTAGAGTATTCAACCCAAATTTATTGATTCGACACAATGGGAGCCAAAGAATACTCTCATGTATTAGCAGCTGAGTTGTCAATTCAACCACACCTGGAAACTTAATATCTGCAGCAAAGTAATATGATAGTAGTGGTAATGGTAACAAAAGGTAACGGTAGTAAAAGCAATGTTCTTGGTATTTTGTAGTGATGATAGCAATAGCAACAGAAAGTAAATAAGCGAAGAACAATATATGGAAAGCTTGTAGGCAATGGATCGGTGATGGAGCATTATGCCGGATGCGGTTCATCATGTAATAGTCATAACCTAGGGTGACACAGAACTAGCTCCAGTTCGTCAATGTAATGTAGGCATGTATTCCGAATATAGTCACACGTGCTTATGGAAAAGAACTTGCATGACATCTTTTGTCCTACCCTCCCGTGGCAGCAGGGTCCTTACGGAAACTAAGGGATATTAAGGCCTCCTTTTAATAGAGAACCGGAACAAAGCATTAACACATAGTGAATACATGAACTCCTCAAACTACGGTCATCACCGGTAAGTATCCCGATTATTGTCACTTCGGGGTTAACGGATCATAACACATAATAGGTGACTATAGACTTGCAAGATAGGATCAAGAACACTCATATATTGATGAAAACATAATAGGTTCAGATCTAAAATCATGGCACTCGGGCCCTAGTGACAAGCATTAAGCATAGCAAAGTCATAGCAACATCAATTTTAGAACATAGTGGACACTAGGGATCAAACCCTAACAAAACTAACTCGATTACATGATAGATCCCATCCAACCAATCATCATCCAGCAAGCCTATGATGGAATTACTCACGCATGGCGGTGAGCATCATGAAATTAGTGATGGAGGATGGTTGATGATGATGATGGC
Organism: Triticum monococcum; assembly: GCA_034509565.1. Taxonomy (NCBI): domain Eukaryota; kingdom Viridiplantae; phylum Streptophyta; class Magnoliopsida; order Poales; family Poaceae; genus Triticum; species Triticum monococcum. The sequence continues at coordinate 83,827,553 of CM067845.1, read as the reverse complement.
GATGGATTCCCCTCTCCTGAGCCCCGAACGGACTCCAGATCAGCCCTCCCGAGAGGTTTTAGGGCTTGGCGGCGGCTCCGTATCGTAAAACGCAATGATTTCTTCTCTCTAATTTTTTCTCCCTGAAACACAATATATGGAGTTGGAGTCGGAGAGGCAACAGGGGGCCCACGAGGTAGGGGGCGCGTCCCCACCCTCGTGGACAGGTGGTGGGCCCCCTGGCCTTCATCTTTTGCAGGTATTTTTCATATTTTCTGAAAAGTTGCTCCGTGAAGTTTCAGATCATTTCGAGAACGTTTGCTCCTGCACATAAATAACACCATGGTAATTCTGCTGAAAACAGCATCAGTCCGGGTTAGTTCCATTCAAATCATGCAAGTTAGAGTCCAAAACAAGGGCAAAAGTGTTTGGAAAAGTAGATACGTTGGAGACGTATTAGCAACTACGGGTACGTTGGGGCGAGGAGAAGAGAGCGAGGAGGAAGGAGAGCTCACTGCGGAGCACAAGGAGGCTCGGTGGCGGTTTAGGAGTTGTAGGGGCGGCGAATCGGGGCGGCGGAGTTCGTCGGTGCTGGGGAGGAAGACGAAGGCGTTCCGGTGCTACAGCGCCTCCGAGCTCCAGCTGAGGCCACCAGTCGAAGGAGTGGACCTCGGCGGAGCTCACCGGCAGGGTCAGCGGGCGCGGGGCCGCCGGTGGCCACGATAACGATGGAGGACGGCGGCGACCGCGCTAGGTTGTTGATGGGGAACGAGGGGGAGAGCGAGGAGCGGGCAAGTGGGGAGGCAGTAGGAAGTGGGAGAGGGGATCAAGGGGGCACGGCATCGGCGTCCTTATCCCCTCTGGGGCCTGTAGCAGCGCGGGACGGCGAGGTGGTCGAACGGCGACGAGCTGGAGCCCCTCCCCTCGGTTGGTCGAACAGGGAGGGAGGGAGACGACCCAGGGGGTTGGGCCGGTCGGTTGAGGTAGGTGGGCCGGCCGGCGGGCTGACTAGGCCTGCCAAGCGGCTAAGACCCAGGCAGAGAGGGGGGTTCCTCTTCTTTTCTTTTTTAAGTCTTTTATTATTACTTTTGCTAAAAGGATAGCTTACTATTTTGCAATTATTCCGAGCACCATATGACTCTTGTAAAATGTGCCACATGCCACAATAAATACTTTGCAATATTGTGAAGTTGCACAAAATTGTTTTGAGCATTTGGAAAAGTTTAAGAAATTTTAGAAATTAAAAAGGCCAATTTAATTGTTGTTGGACCACTCAAAAAACTTCCAGGAGCATTTTTGAAATCCAACAGAGGTAGGTTTCATCATGACAAATACTTAGAGAATATTTGCCATAGTGTGAACTATTTTTCTGGCTCATTTGAAGATGCAAATAATTGTCTTGCAATTTGAATTGAATTGGACTTGATTTTTGCACAAGTGGCATTTTGGTTTAGGAAAGCATGATGACAAGGCATTATTAGGGGGATTACTGTAGCATGATACTGGGGGTGTTACAAATCTCCTCTACTACAAGAAATCTCGTCCCGAGATTTAAGAGATGCAGTAAGGAAAAAGACTCGGGAAGGACGGAGCTCAACACAAGATAGGTACGCAGGGACTATGGCAGTGAACGTGGCATAGAGGCATCTCTCGAGTTGAAACTTAAGAAAACAACAAGAGAAAAATATGAAGGTACAATAGGAAGTTTCAAGCGAATGGACAAACGATCGATACTTGAACAGAGTGTGATAAGGGGGTTCAGAGCATCGGGAATAGGTCATCTCTCGGACGGTGGCTCGTGACAACACACAAAGCCAAGAGCAAATGATACCTCAGAATAAAGGATATACAGGAGAGTCAGGTTCCGATCCTGTGGAACTGTGGGTTATGGGCCCACCATGTGGTTAAAATAGAAGGAGTGATGACATCATGCACGGTCATGATAGCATGGCATGTCAAAGGGTAGCCTGTCAGTTATGTCGGCAACAACGTTGGTACCAAGGGCGAGGGACGAAGAGAACCATTTTCCTGCTCGTTGTACGAGGCGGGACGTTAGGCAAAGTTCTCGTCCATCGGTGGCTACCGGAATGTCATCAACAATAGTAATAGGGTCTTTACTAACAGAGTTGTACATTGAGGTGCTTACCTAAGGAGGAAATTATATCTACTGAGATAAGTTAGTTTACCGGAAAGGTTAAACATAAGAATGGAAAGGAAAATATAATTAGTATATTAATCAGAACAATGGAAAGGAAAATGTGTTTAAACACAATTATCAGGGGTATATCCTCCCCAAGGACAAGTAGAGGATGATAGCCATGATAGGATGGTAAGTAGATAACCAATTAGGTAAAGGGAAAGAAATTTCATGACATTACCCATACAACGGTGTTTGGATAATTGATAAAGAAAATTTAGTATCGTGCTTCAAATGTTCTTATTGGAGATCGGATTACCACAGACATGCTTCGAGATAGCATTGACATGGTTTCAAGCAAAGGTCAGACTTTGGACACACCAAGGATCCATCGGAAACAACTTAGCAAATAAGTCATACAATTCTAGCAGGGAAAAGATGAGGGTGTGGCCGACGGGCTCAACCACAATCCATCGACATGCCAAAAAGGATGTATTTCCAAAATTAAATGAACAAGTTTGTGCTGAGGATGGCAAGAATGTTGTGATGATAACATAAATCATCAACGGGGAGGATTGTATTTCTCAGCATGAATTCGATTGATTTCCTAGAAAAGCTTGGAATGTTGATGAAGATCATGACACATTTGTCGGGAGATTTCATGAAGATGTCACCGAGTAGAAAAGGAAGGAAGAAGTGAAAGGCTATGAGAACCACGGATTCGACACAAGATCAAAGTCAAGCTTGTTGTTCGAGGGGAAATCATACGATGAGGAAGATCGCCGTAAGCTTAGCTCATCGTCGGAAGTTGCTCCGGGCATAAGGACCAGGTAACACAGTTAAAAAGTTCACATGATAAACATATAGCCGATCAGGCTAGGAATGATGTGATGGGGTATAAAGCTTCCTAGTATCAAGTACTAGGTGTATTGCCAGAAGGTAAATCAGAGTAGAGGTTGGATGGGGGAACGATTTGCAGAGGATAAGTAATTGTAACTTACCCAGTAAATGGGATCAAGGAGGAAATATGGTCGGGACCATAACTGCAAGGGGTCCAATTTACGATACCAGAAGAATATTCAAATGATTAAATATCCTTGCAAGAAGCTTTCGTGATAAGTCCCACACCGTGTACGTGGGCATGAACACAAGGTTCAGGGTCGACTCCCACTTCTACAATGCATAACCTTTCATTTTAATTCTCTCTCTTGATGAAGTTGTAGTATTGAAATTTTATCTGATGAAAAGCCAGTAGAGTATAACCCGCATAACTTTTGAGTTCACACAGATTCGGGAAGGCATAGGTTCAACCCATCGGGGCATCTTAGGAACATATATCATAAATTTTGAGAATAAATAACACAAGCTCGGTAGTAGAGCATGCTTGAGAAAGCGGAGGATACAATTTACCAAAAGCATTATGTATCCGAGGAAGGGCTCACAAGCTTATTGGATATGAAGGACGTTGTCGGATAAAATCCGAAAAAGGGGTCTGATGGTCCACAAGGGATCTGATGTGAGAATCAGTACTCAACCAGTGGAAGAAAGAATGCAAGGAGATCAGAATTATAGATACAACTGACTAACTCAAAGCTCAATTGCAAAGGAATTATGAATTCCAAGACAAGGGATCAGAAGCAATGCTCTGATTAGGGATGGATAGGTAGAATATCCTTAGGGGTACAATCGACGGCGATTTGATTGGTCGAGATCCAGCACATGTTAAAATGACGTCTGAGCCGGAAGGATGAATTCTAGGATCTGATTGAGGATTGCGAGCATTCGCAACATATGGTATCAATGGACTCAACATGATAATGACAAAGGCTGACAATAAAATTACTAGACTTGTGGTATTAACCATAATGCAAGCAAGCAAGAAATTCAATAACAATAGGCTGTTGAGGATTTTCACAAGAACGAATGGTATTACGAAGACTTTTGTGAAGTACATGAATCAACTGAGGATGAGCGGATACTCGATAGGTGCACAAAGTTATCCGTAGGGGTATTCAGGTGACAAGGAACTGCAAGGCAGTAAGCTCAAGGGATTCTCGGAACAACAGAGAGCAGTTCAGGGCATCTGGTAATAACAAGAGCAATGGGATTGAATGTAAGAATGGTATGTGTATGTAGTTATAAATAGGGATATAACAGTGGTAGGGAATTTTGCAAAGGCAGTGGGTATGAGTGCCTCAGGAGAACATCGTAGAGTAACCTCGGAATCATCTTGTGCAGCAGACGATCATCGGTAATAAGGTGCTCTCCGGGTGAAAGTGATCACGAGATCCTAAAGTCAGATTTAGCAAAATTCATTTAACCCGAATAGAAGAGATACCAGAGTCCCAGAGTATAGACGAGGAATAAAAGATCCTAATACCACCCAATGGCGGCGTGGGCTGGTAAGCCACACAGCCATATTAGTAAAAGTTTTTCAGTGACTAGACTCAACTTCGGTCAAGGAGTTGGAAAGGGGGCTCCTATAGGCAGTCGACTCTGATACCAACTTGTGATGCCCTCGATTCAACCGTACACTAATCATACATGCAAATGTGTATGATCAAGATGAAGGACTCACGGGAAGATATCACAACACAACTCTAGACACAAATTAAAATAATACAAGCTTTATATTACAAGCCAGGGGCCTCGAGGGCTCGAGTACATAAGCTCGAATACACAAGAGTCAGCGGAAGCAACAATATCAGAGTAAAGACATAAGTTAAACAAGTTTGCCTTAAGGCTAGCACAAAAGCAACAACGATCGAACAGGCAAGGCCTCCTGCCTGGGAGCCTCCTAACTACTCCAAGTCATCAGCGGCCGTCACGTTGTAGTAGGCACCCTCGGGGTAGTAGTAATCATCAGTGGTGTCGCCTGGCTCCTGGGATCCATCATCTGGTCGCAACAATCGGATATGGGGGAAAAAGAAGTAGCAAAGCAACCGTGAGTACTCATCCAAAGTACTCGCAAGACTTACATCAGATCTAAACTAATTATGCATCTGTATCAAACAAAGGGGTTGTATATGTGGACTAAACTGTAGAATGCCAGAAGAGAAGGGGAAAGTCTAGCCTATCAAAGACTAGGATCTTCAAGCATCTTGAAGCATATAGAAGAGTACAAATCAACATAATGTAAAGTAGTAGTGTTATCAACCTCGGCCAGAGATCCTTTCTCGACTCCCTGCGAGAAAACAATCCCAGAGCCATACTATCCAGTTATCACCTCAAGTATCCAGTTCTAGTTGTATCGATCGGGATACAACTCCAAGTGTCCGTTGCCATAGGACAGGCTATTGATAGATGTTTTCTTCTCTGCAGGGGTGCACCAACTTACCCACCATGCTCGATTAACTCTGGCCGAACACACCTTCCTGGGTCATGCCCGGCCTCGGCCAAACAATACGCCGCAACTCGACCTAGGCTTAATATAGAGGTCAGCACACTAGACTAAACCTATGCCCCCAGGGGTCTTGGGCCATTGCCCCTAGAACTCCCGCATGTTGCGTGGGCGGCCGATGAGCAGACCTAGCTACCTCCTTAAAAAGGCAGGAGCTTACCAGTCCAACCCAACGCGCGCCGCTCAGTCACTAACGTCTAATAAGCTTTGGCTAATGTATAGGACGCAGAACGCCCATACAATGCCCACATGATGGTTAGTGCTATCAGGCCAGAGGCCCCTCGGATCAAATATCCAAATCATAGTGGATTAGGAGCACGTGGTAACGAGCAGAGACTCATGATCGATGTGACCCTGTCGCCCCGTCTCGAGTACTTGTGGCAAGGGCTAAGAATGCCCGGCCATGCCTCATAGGTATCTCGCGGGCACCTTCCAGGTCAACCCGACTCCACGTCACTCGCTATTAAGCTCGTGCGGGTACCCCTCGGGGCCGACCCGTCTTTAGTAACATGATTCAGTGTAAAGTCATAGTAACCATAGTAACTGTGTGTCTAACACCAAGGGGGAACCTGAGGAATCACCCCCGGTGAATTCCACTCGATGTAATCATTAAGGTGAACGTAAGAGGATCCACCCTCGAGGTTCACACTTGAGGGGTTGCATGACAGAGCCGTATCGGAAGTGGTTAAGGAGGAAATCACCCTCGATGACCACGACCGAATAGCTACACTACAGAGGTCTCATCAGAAGTGATGTAAGAGGTTCCACCCTTGGCACTCGATGGTAACTCTGCAGAGTCGTACAACTAGGGGGTGTGATGTGCGGTGTCGGGGCCTGGAGGTCGATCACGTTGATCGAGTCATTGAAAGTAAAGCAGGGCAACTGGGATAAGGTGGGGGTCACTGATGGATCTCTAACCAACCTATACTAATAAATTTAGAATAAGCAGGTAAGGTATGAAAACAGGTAACGAAAAACAGGCTATGCATCAGAGTAGGATCATACATAAAGCAGTAGCAGTTCTAATGCAATCATGAGAGGGAAAGAAATGGGCGATATCGGAATGCTCAAAGAGGGTTTGCTTGCCCGGTTGCTCTGGCAAGGAGGGGTCGTCGTCGAAGTAGTCGATCACAGGGGCAGCAGCATTCTCGGGGTCTACCGGAGAGAAGAGGGGGGAGAAACAATAAATATAAAGCAAACATAGCATCACAAAGCATAACATGGCAATAAGCTAAGCCGGGTGTGACCTAACGTATGGCTACGTGATATAGGTGAAGGGGGAATTCAACCGGGAACGTTTTCCCGGTTCTGGACCTGTGTCAGACGGATGACCGGAGGGGGAATGTTCCATGTTCAGATAGTTAGAGGCATCTGACAGGAAAATGGACCGCGTATTCGGGTTCGTTGGATTTTTCTGCGCAACTTTCATATAGAAAACATTTCCATCTGAGTTACGAATTATTGTCTATGAATTTTCAAAGATATAAATATTTTCTGGAATTAAATAAATTAACAGAAAAGAAATACTACGTCAGCATGACATCACTGCGATGTCAGCAGTCAATAGGACGGCTGACCAGGTCAAACTGACTAGTGGGTCCCACCTGTCATAGACACTGGACTAACAGAAGTTTAAACTTGACTAATCTGAGGCTAATTAGAAGTTGGGCCCCACACGTCAGTGACTGATTATGTAACATCCCAAATTTTCAATTTGGAATGTTATACATAGATCATCCATGCATATCATGATTTATTGCATTTCCATTCCGCAATCCTCGAAATCCTGAGCAACTCAAGGACCCACGGAGAGAGTTGGGGATTTTCCGGTTTTCATATTTGATTTTTTTATCAAATAATGAAACGAGAATTTTGATTTTAATAATTTTTCTCTCTGAGAAATATTTCATATTAAATCAAATGAGTGGAGATAATATGACTTCTCCAAAATAATTGAAATACTAGAGGAAAATATTAAAATCATTTATTGGATTTTATTTGGTTTTATTCGGATTTTATTTGCATTAGAAAAATTGCACGTTTTCAAAATTTCATTTTAGGGCCAAGAAAATGTTCAACTCATCCTAAATATTTTATTTAGACGGTGAAAATTTGTTTTGGCATTTTTAGGTTTTTATTTATTTATTTTCTAGGATTTTATTTTGGTCGGCGAAGTTTAAAAAAAAGGGTTCCCGAGCCGCCGCCCGCGCTAGGCCGCCGCCGCCTCCTGCGCGCACGCGCGCCGCCGCCTCCGCCACTCGGACCGGAGTCCGAGTTGGACTCCGCCTCCGCCGCGCCTTGCCCCTCCTCCAAGTCGCTGCCCCACCCCCTTTATATACATCGCCACCCCGCCCCAACACCACACCACCACCGCCGCCGCCCGCGCCACACCAAGCCGCCGCCGCCGCTTGCCGTCGCCGCCTGCCGCCGCCACCGCCGCAGCTCGCGCTGCCACCGAGCGCTGTCGCCCCGCAACCCGCCGCCCCCCACTACCTCGCCTCGCCGGACCTCTCGCCGGAGGTAGCCACCGCGCCCCGCCGCTGGTTTTTTTATAAAGACCGTTCGTTTTTTTAGAAACCCTAGATCCTTTTTTCGGATTCGCCGGTTTTTCTCAGTTCTTCTAGTTAGCGGACGTTCGTCCGAACGTTCGTTTTAACGAACGGTTCCTCGCCCGCTAGTTACAACTAACGAACGCTCGTTCGTTAGTCTGTTCGCGAGTTCTCTTTTATCCGATTTATTCCGCGATTTTCTCTGATCGTGATTTTTGATCCGATCTTAGATTCTGTTTATCTTTTCGCTCGTTTATCGGAATCAGGCGATTCAAGCGCCTAGAGTTTCGTCCCGAAACCCTCTTTCCGTTTAACCAACTCAAACAAGTTTTTGCTACTGTAAAATTTGATCTAAGTTCGAATTAGTAAACGAAGTGGTTTTCTTTCGCCATTTGACTTTCGTTGCTTCGTTTGATTTGATTCTTTTTGCGTACCAGAGTTCTTAAGTTGAACTTTCTGGTCAACCTCTCTTATTTGAGTTTTACTTGTGCATCGTTGCTTGTTACTTATGTATGTTATTGTTTGCTTGCGATAGAATTCCCGGAGTGCAAAGCGTGTTACTACGAGTCTCTAGGATTCGCGGATCGTCAGCAAGGCAAGTAACACTTTGATCATATCCCATTATTACCCAGTTTTTATGCATTAGTTCCAATCCTCAAACATTGCATGATTAGGATGTCATTAACTTGAGGGTTGCGAAGTAGTTGTTGAGGTAGAACCTATTGCCCTATTATATTCAAACCCTTGGGAGTTACTTCTACGTTTGCTTATATTGCTATGCTATGCTCGTAGGCGGGGTTTGGGTTTGAGTGAAATTCATGACAGATGTGATATTGTTAATTAATGGTTCAACTTAAGGTGGCAACTTAATCAAACAACTGGGTGGATTGAGGCACCTGGGGAACCCAGTGTTGTCTATATTTTTTTTTGGAAATCCCGGGGTACCCATGTGATCTTCCTATGGACCGCCACCCAGGCTCAAAGGGAACTGAGATGATTTGAGGACCGAGTTTATGTGCCCAACAACCAGGAGATCAGGAAGTTAATACTTCAAGAGGCCCATGACTCACCATACTCGACACACCCCGGAAACACCAAGATGTATTTGGATTTGAAGGAACGTTTCTGGTGGACTGGTATGAAGAAGGATATTGCCGAGTATGTAGCCGTATGTGATGTATGTCAGAGAGTGAAGGCAGAACATCAGAAGCCAGCAGGACGGTTACAGCCTATGCCGATACCCGAATGGAAGTGGGATAAACTTGGCATGGACTTTATCACCGGATTACCCAGGACTAAAGCGGGATATGATTCCATATGGGTAGTAGTTGATCGTTTGACCAAAGTAGCTCACTTCATCCCAGTGAAAACCACCTATACAAGTGCAAAGTTGGCCAAGATCTATATGTCCAGGACCGTATGTCTGCATGGAGTTCCGAGGACCATCGTATCGGATCGAGGAACACAGTTTAATTCAATGTTTTGGCATCAGTTACACCAGACTCTGGGAACGAGATTGGAGTTCAGTACAGTGTTTAACCCGCAGACAGATGGACAGACTGAGAGAGTCAATCAAATTTTGGAGGACATGTTGAGAGACTGTGCGCTAGATTATGGATCTGTTGGGATGACAATTTGCCGTATGCAGAGTTCTCATACAACAATAGCTACCAAGCCAGTTTGAAGATGGCACCATTTGAAGCCCTGTATGGACGCAGGTGCAAAACACCGTTGATGTGGGATGAGGTAGGAGACCGACAGTTGTTTGGACCAGACTTGATTAAAGAATCTGAGGAGAAGGTAAAATTGATCCGAGACCGACTAAAGATTGCTCAGTCCAGGCAGAAGAGTTATGCAGACTCAAAGGAGGTAACGTATGAAATTGGAGACAGAGCATATCTGCAAGTATCGCCCTTGCGAGGAGTGAAACGTTTTGGAGTTAAAGGAAAGTTAGCCCCGAGATTTGTAGGACCGTATCGCATTTTGGAACGGATGGGAGAAGTTGCCTACAAGTTGGAGTTACCTGAGGGATTGTCAGGAGTCTACGATGTGTTCCACGTTTCACAGCTGAAGAAGTGTCATGCTGAGATGGCTGATATACCATTAAGAGATACAGTACCCTTGGAGGCGATTCAGTTGGACAGTGATTTGACTTACGAGGAGAAGCCAGTTAAGATTCTTGAGTTTGCCAGCAGAGTCACTCGCAGTAAGGTTATCAAGTTTTGCAAAGTTCAGTGGAGCCACCATACCGAGGATGAAGCTACCAAGGAATGAGAGGATGATCTCTGCAAGGACCACCCATACCTATATTCTAGCCAACCCGAATCTCGAGGGCGAGATTCATCTTAAGGGGGGTAGGTTTGTAACATCCCAAATTTTCAATTTGGAATGTTATACATAGATCATCCATGCATATCATGATTTATTGCATTTCCGTTCCGCAATCCTCGAAATCCTAAGCAACTCAAGGACCCACGGAGAGAGTTTGGGATTTTCCGGTTTTCATATTTGATTTTTATCAAATAATGAAACGAGGATTTTGATTTTAATAATTTTTCTCTCCGAGAAATATTTCATATTAAATCAAATGAGTGGAGATAATATGACTTCTCCAAAATAATTGAAATATTGGAGGAAAAATATTAAAATCATTTATTGGATTTTATTTGGTTTTATTCGGATTTTATTTGCATTAGAAAAAATGCACGTTTTCAAAATTTCATTTTAGGGCCAAGAAAATGTTCAACTCGTCCTAAATATTTTATTTAGACGGTGAAAATTTGTTTTGGCATTTTTAGGTTTTTATTTATTTTATTTTTCTAGGATTTTATTTCGGTCGGCGAAGTTTTTTTTTAAAGGGTTCCCGCGCCGCCGCCCGCGCCAGGCCACCGCCGCCTCCTGTGCGCGCGCGCGCCGCCGCCACCGCCACTCGGACCGGAGTCCAAGTTGGACTCCGCCTCCGCCGCGACTTGCCCTCTCCTCCAAGTCGCTGCCCCACCGCCTTTATATACGCCGCCACCCCGCCCCAACACCACACCACCACCACCGCCGCTTGCCGTCGCCGTCGCCGCCACCGCCGTAGCTCGCGCCGCCGCGGAGCGCCGCCGCCCCGCAAGCCGCCGCCCGCCACTGCCTCGCCTCGCCGGACCTCTCGCCGGAGGTAGCCGCCGCGCCCCGCCGCCGGTTTTTTTATAAAGACTGTTCTGTTTTTTTAGAAACCCTAGATCCGTTTTTTTCGGATTCGCCGGTTTTTTTCTCGGTTCTTCTAGTTAGCGGACGTTCGTCCGAACGTTCGTTTTAACGAACGGTTCCTCGCCCATTAGTTACAACTAACAAACGCTCGTTCGTTAGTCTGTTCGTGAGTTTTCTTTTATCGGATTTATTCCACGATTTTCTTTGATCGTGATTTCTGATCCGATCTTAGATTCTGTTTATCTTTTCGCTCGTTTATCGGAATTAGGCGACTCAAACGCCTAGAGTTTCGTCCTGAAACCCTCTTTCCGTTTAACCAACTCAAACAAGTTCTTGCTACTATAAAATTTTACCTAAGTTCAAATTAGTAAACGAAGTGGTTTTCTCTCGCGGTTTGACTTTCGTTGCTTCATTTGATTTGATTCTTTTTGCGTACCGGAGTTCTTAAGTTGAACTTTCTGGTCAACCTCTCTTATTTGAGTTTTGCTTGTGCATCGTTGCTTGTTACTTATGTATGTTATTTTTTGCTTGCGATAGAATTCCCAAAGTGCGAAGCGTGTTACTACGAGTCTCTAGGATTCGCGGATCGTCAGCAAGGCAAGTAACACTTTGATCATATCCCATTATTACCCAGTTTTTATGCATTAGTTCCAATCCTCAAAATTGCATGATTAGGATGTCATTAACTTGTGGGTTGGGAAGTAGTTGCTGAGGTAGAACCTATTGCCCTGTTATATTCAAACCCTTGGGAGTTACTTCTAGGTTTGCTTATATTGCTATGCTATGCTCGTAGACTCGGTTTGGGTTTGAGTTAAATTCATGACAGATGTGAGATTGTTAATTAATGGTTCAACTTAAGGTGGTAACTTAATCAAACAACCGGGTGGATTGAGGCACCTGGGGAACCCAGTGTTGTCTGTATTTTTTTTGGAAATCCCGGGGTACCCGTGTGATCTTCCTATGGACCGCCACCCAGGCTCAAAGGGAACTGAGATGATTCATGCTAGAAACTTCCTTGTGCAGCCACAAGCTATTATGGGCTCTAGCATTGTTGAGTAAGTTACGTGAAGCTCTTGAAGAGGTAGATCAGCAGGTAGTGGGTTTTATAGGTTTGGTATGGTCTACCCGGAGTAGAGAGTTAACGTTTCTAAAAGACTGTGTCTCGGTCATCCGTTTCTCAAACACCATGTAGTGCGAGAAATCCAACGGAGGCGATCGAGTCTTGTGGGGAAAAGTGCGCAAACCTCTGCAGAGTGTACAATCTAATCATGGTTAGCCGTGTCCTCGGTTATGGACAATTCTTGAGTATCTAGTACTTGGTTTATCCCAAGTATCTCACCATGTTTAATTAATACTGTTGGGTTATTAATCACTTTAATTGGGATTGAGTTGGGGGTACCTTCTCAATGATGTTTCAACCACCATGATAGTTAAATAAAAATCTATTCCTTTGTTTTAGGGAAAAATTGGCTTTTCGCAAAAACTATAACCATACAGCTTTCCACCAGCCATATATGCATGTAGTGATAGCATTATTCTGTTTTTGCTCTACTGTGTTACTTTGCCAGCATATTCCATGTGCTGACCCGTTTTCGGGCTGCAACGTATTATGTTGCAGACTTTTCAGATGAGGAGTAAGGTTCGTTAGGTCGTTGCCGTGCAGCTCAGCTATGCCGTTGGAGTTGATGGACTCACCTTATCTTCCAAGCCTTCCGTTGTTATCGTATTAGATGGCCTTAAGCCATATTATTGTAATAAGTTCTCTTTGGAGATATTCGATGTAATAAGTGTGTGATTGCTACTCTGTTATAAATCCTTCGAGTACTGTGTGTGTCAGCATTACCGATCCAGGGATGACACTGAAGCACAGAGACTTGACCATCTGAGGTCGGGTCACTACAAATTAGGATTAACTAATTAAGTTTATTTTTAAAAACATTTATTAGACTAATTAACAGAGGGGGGCCCACATGTCAGTGCTGGGGCTGCCCAGTCAGCACACTGACTGGGTCAACCCAGTCAATGGGGATCAGCGGGGCCACTAGGCAGCGACCCAAAGGCGGGCCCCAGGTGTGCCACGTCGGCGGTGTCGGGGTCTCGCCACCGGCGACCAAAACAGCGGCGGGGTCGCCGGAATCGCGCCACAGGGGGCCGTTTCAAGCATGGTCGGGCTCGTTCGGACGCGGGAGGAGTGGCGCATCCAACTGTGGCCTTAGCTCGGGCAGGGGCGAGCTACAACGACGACGGCGTGAGGCGGGGCGGTCATCGGAGTTCGGGCGCTTTCGGGTTTGGCACCACGGGGCACCAAAACGCGCGCGGTTTGCGGCTACAGCTAGCTGGCGATGCGGCGCGTCCGATGGAGCAAGCAACAGGGGCGGGGATGGCCGGAGTGGCGCCGGCGACAAGCCGTGGCGGCGGTGGTGTTCCGGTGGAAGTGAATTAGCAGCAGCAGTGCGCAAACGGGCGAGGCAAAGGGGGTAGCGAGGTCCTACGCGCGCGGGCAAGCTAAACGGGCACTGGCACGGGACCATTTGGTCGCCCGAAGCTCGTCGGCGTTGAGCTCCCGCGGTGATGGGCTCGGGCACGTATGAGACGGCAACTACAGGCACGTTGGGGCGAGGGGAAGAGAGCGGGGAGGAAGGAGAGCTCACCGCGGAGCACAAGGAGGCTCGGTGGTGGTTTAGGAGCTGCAGGGGCGGCGAATCGGGCGGCAGAGTTCGTCGGTGCCGGGGAGGAAGACGAAGGCGTTCCGATGCTGCATCGCCTCCGAGCTCCAGCTGAGGCCACCAGTCGAAGGAGTCGACCCCGGCGGAGCTCACCGACAGGGTCAGCGGGCGCGGGGCCGCCGGTGGCCACGACAACGATGGAGGACGGCGGCGACCGCGCTCGGTTGTTGATGGGAATGAGGGGGAGAGCAAGGAGCGGGCAAGTGAGGAGGCAGGAGGAAGTGGGACAGGGGATCGAGGGGGTGCGGCGTCGGTGTCCTTATCCCCTCCGGGGCCTGTAGCAGCGCGGGACAGCAAGGTGGTCGGACGGCGACGAGCTGGAGCCCCTCCCCTTGGTCGGTCGAACAGGGAGGGAGGGAGACGACCCAGGGCGGTTGGGCCGGTCGGTTGAGGTAGGTGGGTCGGCCGGCTGGCCGACTGGGCCTGCCAAGCGGCTAAGGCCCATGCAGAGAGGGGGGGGGGGTTCCTCTTCTTTTGTTTTTTAAATCTTTTATTATTATTGTTACTAAAAGGATAGCTTACTATTTTGCAATTATTCCGAGCACCATATGACTCTTGTAAAATGTGCCACATGCCACAATAAATACTTTGCAATATTGTGAAGTTGCACAAAATTGCTTTGAGCATTTGGAAAAGTTTAAGAAATTTTAGAAATTGAAAAAGGCAATTTAATTGTTGTTGGACCACTCAAATAACTTCCAGGAGAAATTTTGAAATCCAACAGAGGTAGGTTTCATCATGACAATACTTAGAGAATATTTGCCATAGCGTGAACTATTGCTCATTTGAAGATGCAAATAATTGTCTTGCAATTTGAATTGAATTGGACTTGATTTTTGGACAAGTGGCATTTTGGCTTAGGGAAGCATGATGACAAGGCATTATTAGGGGGGATTACTGTAGCATGATACTGGGGGTGTTACAAATATCCTCATTGCTGCACAGAAGAATTATGTCCTTGATGCACCGCTAGGTGACAGACCTATTGCAGGAGCAGATGCAGACGTTATGAACGTTTGACAAGCTCGATATGATGACTACTTGATAGTTTAGCGCACCATGCTTTACGGCTTAGAACCGGGATTTCAAAAACGTTTTGAACGCAAAGGAGCATATGAGATGTTCCAAGAACTGAAATTGGTATTTCAGACTCATGCCCGTGTCAAGAGGTATAAGACCTCTGACAAAGTACTTTGCCTACAAGATGGAGGAGAATAGCTCAGCTAGTGAGCATGTGCTCAGAATGTTTGGGTACTACAATCACTTGAATCAAGTGAGAGTTAATCTTCTAGAGAAGATAGTGATTGACAAAGTTCTCTAGTCACTATCACCAAGTTACTAGAACTTTGTGATGAACTATAATATGCAAGGGATAACAAAAATGATTCCCGGGCTCTTCACGATGCTAAAATCAGCGGAGGTATAAATCAAGAAAAGCATCAAGTTTTGATGGTTGACAAGACCACTAGTTTCAAGTAAAAGGGCAAGGGAAAGAAAGGGAACTTCAAGAAGAATGGCAAGCAAGTTGCCACTCCCGTGAAGAAACCCAAAGCTAGACCTAAGCCTGAAACTGAGTGCTTCTACTACAAAGGGAATGGTCACTAGAAGCGGAACTACCCCAAATACTTGGCGGATAAGAAGGATGGCAAAGTGAACAAAGGTATTACTACTAGGGAAAAGCCTAGTAGTAGTGTGGGTTTAATGCCTATTAGTAGCGCGGGGAACCGCGCTACTAGTAAGGCGCTACAGCTATTACTTAGCAGTAGCGCGTGCGGCACACGCTACTGCTAAGACATATAGCCGCAGCGCGTGTTTACTCCAACGCTACTGCTAATCTAACTAGTAGTAGCGTGTTTCCTGTCCATCACTACTAGTATTATTTTTTTCATTTTTTTATTTTTAGTGTATTTATACGCCGTTATACAAATTTTGGTATAATACCAATTATGAGGTTGTTATATCAATATGTCCATAACAGTGTGTCAAATGAAGGTGGATTAGGTTCAAGTGGAGGCAACATGTGGTGCATGTCAAAAGTATACTACTAATCCAAACTTGATCTAGTTTGGACTAGTAGTACTTTCGATGTGCACCACATGTTGCCTCCACTTGAATCTAATCCGCCAACACAAGCTATTTAATCATCACCATAGTCATTACCACCAACAGTAGCTATTTAATCATCATAGTCATAGTGTAGCACACATCATCATCTTCAAACTCATTCTAGCTAGCTACTCACCACCAACACTAGCTACGGTAGCTATCTAATCACCACCAACACTAGCTAATAATAATCATCATAGTCATTACCACCAACACTAGCTAATAATAATCATCATAGTCATTACCACCAACACTAGCTACTTGATCATCATAACTCATTTGTAGCTAGCTAATCACTCTTGTTGCTCTCTCTCTCTCAGGTAAAATAGCATAAAACATGTGTGTCACTCCTGCTTCATCATGTTGGAGCATGCAGATGAACTTGTCTCCTAATCGTGGGTTGCGCTTCTGATTGCTGCCCCCTAGTACTTCTCTATGATCGTTCACAATTTTGCTCCAGTCTTTCACTATTAAGCATTCCTCGCTTTCAGAAATCTTGAATGCACTAAAGTGCATTGTAGGATGTCTTGGTCGTAAGCTAACCATTCTCATGCGACCTTTAGTCTCGATCCAATGAGGCAAAACATTCATCAGGAGTCCCTGTTGAAGAACATCGTATAGTAACATACTTAGAAATGAAGTTTAGCTTAAAAATAATGTATGCAAAAGATGCACTGAGGACAAATAGTAAACATTTTACCATCTTTCCTAAATAGATGTGACTGTAGTTCAATAACGAAAATGAATCAACACTCCGGCAAAACATAGGCCACTCAGAGGTGTAACCTGCAAACATGACCGGCCACTTGGGCAAGCACATATCCTATTTGAGCAACACAAGATATACATTTCAAAATATCTTATAGGACTCATATTGGCATGAGCATTCAATAAGCAAAACCAAAACATAAAATAAATAAGTATTCAAATTAGCATGCATTCAATAAGCAAAAGTAAATCATCTCATGCGTCTGTACATCATCGAATATTATCACTAATACATCCCGAATAGTATCATACATATAACATCACTAATACAACTAAAACCCTATCGCATGACGGGTATCGGCGCGGGCAATGGACACCCAAAGAGAAGGAACCATCATAGGATCATAGCTCCAGTGAGATCCTTCGAGAACCTGCCAGGTATTGGAGAACCTGTGCTCCAACGCAAGCAAGTAGCGACGGACATGCGCGTCCTCCTCACTGACACGATGACGTTCCACCTCCGCGGGGTCCTCAAGCCTCTACACCATCACTGGCCCACGCGACCGCCACCAAAGAAGGTTCGGGTCAATGATGGGTTGGCTCCTCACCAAGCTGCGCCCCCCGGTAGGTAGCGCCTCCCAGTACCAGCCCAGCAGAGCCCAATCTCGAACATGGCCCATCTGGTCAAGCAGGTGTCCTCCGCCGAGTCGACGATGAGGATGCGGGATAGGCATCGTCGATGCCGATGTGGGAAAAATTGCTTTAACTAAAAAAATAACAACAAATGTGACAAGTTCAACTAGTTCTATTAATTCAACAAGTTCTTACTAAAAATAAAATTACTATAAATAAAAATAAACTAGTACCTAATTAGTACCTAGGAACTACTGCCCTAATTACCATCTAATTTGATGAACCTAGGGGTGGAAAGTGGTAGTAGATATTCCAATTATCCAACTTAAAAGTGAAATAAGTGGTCAAATTTTACTCGTTTTATTATGCATTACAATAGTGTTTATTCATCATCTAAGAAAACATCCAAGCCGCACCCGTATCCGATAGCATCCGCATCTGATTCGTTTCCACCCATAGATGAACCCTAACTAATTTGATGCAACTAAAATTTGAAGAACCCTAGGCAGAGGTAGGTGAGGGGGAGGAGCAGGCGTGCTCACCTCGGGTGCCTGCGGCGAGGGAGGGGCAGGCGGCGTCGAGGCTCGGGCGCGCGGCAGAGGGCGGCGTCGAGGTCGGGGGCGGGGGCGGCGTCGAGGTCGGGGGCGGCGTCGAGGTCGGGGTTGGGGGCGGCATCAAATCCGAGGTCGGGGCGGCATCGAGGGTGTGCGGAGAGCGACGGGAGAGCATGCAGCGGCCGACGGGCGACGGCGGCGGCGACATCGGAGGAGTTGGATTTGGGGGAAGTGGCCGTGGGGAAGAATTGTAACGCCCCGGACACACCCACCGGTGGTCGTTACTCCTGGCGGGATCTAGACTGGCCCCACAGATCAATACTAGTCTTTTCTGCGCACTTTGTCCTCACTCATGCGCACCCGGGAGCAACTTCCCAGTCGGTCACCCATCCTGACACTACTCCAAGCTGAGCACGCTTAACTTTGGAGTTCTGTCCGAATGGGCTCGCAGAAAGGAAGGAATTCCTTACTGATATGAGTAGTCTATCATCCCTCTTAAGCCAGGTTATCACATACACCCCCACTTAGAGGAACCGACGTCCTTGTCGGGCCACAGGAATGTTCCCTCTTGGCACATACGTCTGTGCATCCAGTCCGGTACATGTACCATGCCGTGTGCCACGACGGGTCACAAACGTCATGAACAACATGACCGTGCACCTGTCCGCAACCATCCGTGTAACCACGAGGGTCGGCTCTGATACCAACTTGTAACGCCCCGGACACACCCGCCGGTGGTTGTTACTCCTGGCGAGATCTAGACTGGCCCCACAGATCAATACTAGTCTTTTCTGCGCACTTTGTCCTCACTCATGCGCACCTGGGAGCAACTTCCCAGTCGGTCATCCATCCTGACACTACTCCAAGCTGAGCACGCTTAACTTTGGAGTTCCGTCCGAATGGGCTCCCGGAAAAGAAGGAATTCCTTATTGATATGAGTAGTCTATCATCCCTCTTAAGCCAGGCTATCACAAGAATGAACCGTGCGGTTAAGTCAGAAGTAGCAGTATAGCGCGTTCCAAGAAGTGCGCTACTGCTAAGCTAGCTACAGCGCGTTCCTCGATATGCGCTACTGCTATTGCTTTCTCTTTTTCCCCTTTTTCATTTATTTTTCTTTACATTTTATTTTTTTCCTTTCACCTTTTTCTATTTCTTTCATTTTCATTTACTTTTCTATTTGCTTTCCATTTAATTTTATTTCCTTTAGTAGTAGCGCCTTTCAGCGTAAACGCGCTGCTACAAAGCAAGTAGCGGTAGCGCGGTTCGACGTAGATCGCTACTACTATGTGTAGCCTATTGGCTAAGCCATGGGAATTTTAGTAGTAGCGCTTTTATCTTCAGGCGCACTACTGCTACAACTATATCTATAGCGCCGTTTACATCGGCGTGCTACTGCTACTTAGCACCAGCGTGCTTTTTTAACACGCGCTATTGCTAAATTTCTGTGTATAAGGTTTTCCCTAGTAGTGTATATTTGATATACAAATTATTTGTAGCGACCCGACCTCAGACGGTCAAGTCTCTGTGTTCAGTGTCATCCCTGGATCGGTAATGCTGACACACACAGTACTCGAAGGATTTATAACAGAGTAGCAATCACACACTTATTACATCGAATGTCTCAAAAGAGAACTTATTACAATAAATATGGCTTAAGGCCATCTAAAACGTTAACAGCGGAAGGCTTGGAAGATATAGTGAGTCCATCAACTCCAACGGCATAGCTGAGTGCATGACAAACGACCTACGGCATCTTACTCCTCGTCTGAAAAGTCTACAACATGATATGTTGCAGCCCCAAAACGGGTCAGCACATGGAATATGCTGGCAATATAACATGGTGTTGCAATGAACAAGTAAAGGCTATCACTACATGCATATTTGGCTGGTGGAAGCTCTATGGTTGTAATGTTTTTGCGAAAAGCCAATTTTTCCCTACAACAAAGGAATATATTTTATTTCACTATCATGGTAGTTGAAACATTGAGAATAGTAACCCCATCTCAATCCCAATTAAAAGTAATTAACAACCTAACAAATTAATTTAGAGTGATGAGATCCATATGATAATCCAAGAACCAGATACTCAAGTTGTCCATAACCGGGGACACGACTAACCATGATTAGTTTGTACACTCTACCTAGGTTTGCGCACTTTTCCCCACAAGACTCGATCTCCTCCGTTTGATTTCTTGCACTACATGGTGTTTGAGAAACGGATGACCGAGACATAGTTTTTCAGAAGCATTAACTCTAACCTCGGGTAGACAGTACCAACCTACATCCCCTACATCTGCTAGCCTACCACTAGAAGAGGTCATGCAACTTACTCCACTATGCTAGAGCCCATAATAGCTTCTGGCTGCACACGGAAGTTTCTAGCATGAATAATCTTATGATCCCTTTGAGCCTGGGTGGCGGGCCATAGGAGGATCACACAGTATAACCCCGGGATCTCCTAGGACAACACTGGTTTAACCCCAGGTGCCCAAAACCAACAATCCACCCAGATGTGTATTAAAGTTGCCACCTTAAGTTGAAGCATTAATTAACAAACTCACATCTGTCATGGATACTCTCAAACCCAAACCACGTCTACGAGCATAGCACAATGATATAAGCATAACGTAGAAGTAACTCCCAAGGGTTTGATAATGAAACAGGTAATAGGTTCTACCTCATCAACTACTTCCCAATACCCACATGTTAATCACATCTTAATCATGAAGTGTTTGAGGATTGTAACTAATGCATAAATATGGGTATGAAAGAGTATGATCAATGTGTTACTTGCCTTGCTGATGATCCGCAAAACCTAGTGACTCATAGTAACATGCTTCGCACTCCGGGTGTTCTATCGCAAACAAACAATAGCATGCATAAGCAATCAATCAAAGATGCACGGGTAAAACTCAAATAAGAAGATCTAACCAGAAAGTTCAACTGAAGAACTCCAGTTTGCAAAAAGAATCAAATCAAACGGAGCAACCAAACTCAAACTGCGAAAGAAATAAGATATGAATACTAATCTGGACTAAAGCCAAATTTTGCAGTACCAAAATCTTGTTCAAGTTGGTTAAACAGGAAGAGGGTTTCAAGACGAAGATCTAGGCGCTTGTTTCACCTGATTCGGATAAATGAGCGAAAAAGTATACTAGATCGAAGATTAGGGCAGAAATCACGATCGGAAATAATCGCGGAAAAACCTTGGAAAAAGAAAAACTGACGAACAGGCTAATGAACGAACGTTCGCTATCTGCGACTAATGGATGAACGGTGTTCGTTAAAACGAACGTACAGACGAACATCCGCAAAATAAATAAACTGGCGGAACACCGATCTAATGAAATAAACCGGAAACTAAAAAACCGGATCTACATCTAGGGTTTACCGAAATAAACCGACAAAAAAAAGGCGGCGGCGGCTAACTCCGGCGAACAGCGGGGCGGCTCCAGCGGCATGCGTGGCATGCACGGCAGCGGCTGGCGGCGGCGGCACGCTAGGGCGGCGGCGGCGCTAGGGTTCGGAAGGCGCAGGCGGGCTGGCGGCTCGTGGTGGGCTGCGGGGGCGGCTCGGGCACCTTATAAAGGGTGCCGGCCTGGGGAGTCCAGGCCGGTTACGGCCCGTAGGTCGGTTCTCTCTTTAAAAAAACCTAACACAGAAAAACAAATAAAAGAAATACTAAACGGACTCCAAAAATCCTGAAATATATTTTCGCGGTCCTCTAATAATATTGCGGACAAAGTGAACATTTATTTGGGACTCTAATACAACTTTGAAAAATGCATATTTTTCCTAATTCAAATAAAATCACAATAAAATCCAAATAAAAATTATTTTTTGATTTTAGTATTTTTCCTCCTATATTTCATTTATTTTGGAGAAGTCATATTATCTCCTCTCATATATTTTTAGTATGAAATATTTTCGGCGAGAAAAATTATTAAAACCAAATGATCCTTGCCTCAATTTTTGATAAAATTCAAATATGAAAACGGTGAAATCCCCAACTCTCTCCGTGGGTCCTTGAGTTGCTTAGAATTTCGAGGATCGCGAAACGAAAATGAAATAAAATATGATATGCATGAATGACCTATGTATAACATTCCAAATTAGAAATTTGGGATGTTACATTATTGATGTGTACTTTAATAGTGTTCATAATTGCCCATGGCTATATGATACTGGTTCAGTTGCTATGATTAGTAACTTGAAACAGGAGTTACAAAATGAACATAAACTAGTTGAGGGCAAGATGACGATGTGTGTTCGAAGTGATTCCAAGGTTGATAAGATCACCATCGCACACTCCCTTTACCTTCAGGATTAGTGTTGAACCTAAAATAAATGTTATTTGGTGTTTGCGTTGAGCATAAATATGATTGAATCAGGTTTATTGCAATACGGTTATTCATTTAATTCAAAGAATAATTGTTGTTCTATTTACATGAATAAAACCTTCTATGCTCATACACTCAATATAAATGGTTTGCTGAATCTCGATCGTAGTGATACACATATTCATAATATTGAAGCCAAAAGATGCAAAGTTAATAATGATAGTGCAACTTATATGTGGCACTACCGTTTAGGTCATATTGGTGTAAAGTGCATGAAGAAACTCCATGCTAATAGGCTTTTGGAATCACTTGATGCTTGCGAACCATGCCTCATGGGCAAGATGACTAAGACTCCGTTCTCCGTAACAATGGAGCAAGCAACTGACTTATTGGAAATAATACATACTGATGTATGTGATCCGATGAGTGTTGAGGCTCGCGGCAGGTGTCTTTATTTTCTGACCTTCAAAAATGATTTGAGCAGATATCAGTATATCTACTTAATGAAACACAAGTCTGAAACATTTGAAAAGTTCAAAGAATTTCAGAGTGAAGTGGAGAATCATTGTAATAAGAAAATAAAGTTTTCACAATCTGATCGTGGAGACGAAATATTTGAGTTACGAGTTTGGCCTTCAATTGAAACAATGTCGAATAGTTTCGCAACTCACGCCACCTGGAACACCATAGCATAATGGTGTGTTCGAACATCGTAACAGTACTATATTGGATATGGTGCGATCTATGATGTCTCTTACCAATTTACCACTATTGTTTTGGGGTTATGCATTAGAGACAACTGCATTCACGTTAAATGGGGCACCATCTAAATCCGTTGAGATGACACCATATGAACTGTGGTTTGGCAACAAACCTAAGTTGTTGTTTCTTAAAGTTTGGGGCTGCGATGCTTATGTGAAAAAGTTTCAGCCTAATAAGCTCAAACCCAAATAGGAGAAGTGCATCTTCATAGGATACCCAAAAGAGACTGTTGGGTACACCTTCTATCACAGATCCGAAGGCAAGATATTCGTTGCTAAAAATGGATCCTTTCTAGAGAAGGAGTTTCTCTCGAAAGAAGTGAGTGGGAGGAAAGTAGAACTGATGAGGTAATTGTACCTTCTCTCGAATTGGAAAGTAGTTCATCACAGAAATCAGTTCCAGTGATGCCTACACCAATTAGTCAAGAAGTTAATGATGATGATCATTAAACTTCAGATCAAGTTACTACCGAACCTCGTAGGTCAACCAGAGAATGTTTCACAGTAGAGTGGTACGGTGATCCTATTCTGGAAGTCATGTTACTAGACCATGATGAACCTACGAACTATGAGGAAGCGATGATGAGCCCAAATTCCGCGAAATGACTTGAGGCCATGAAATCTGAGATGGGATCCATGTATGAGAACAAAGTATGGACTTTGATTGACCTGCCCGATGATCGGTGAGCCATTCAGAATAAATGGATCTTCAAGAGGAAGACGGACGATGATAGTAGTGTTACTATCTACAAAGCTCGAATTGTCGCAAAAAGGTTTTTGACAAGTTCAAGGTGTTGACTACGATGAGATTTTTTCACTCATATCAATGCTTCAAAGTCTGTCCAAATCATGTTAGCAGTTGTCGTATTTTATGAAATCTGGCAAATGGATATTAAAATTACATTCCTTAATGGATTTATTAAAGAAGAGTTGTATATGATGCAACCAGAAGGTTTTGTCAATCCTAAAGGTGCTAACAAAGTGTGCAAGCTCCAGCGATCCATCTATGGACTAGTGCAAGCATATCAGAGTTGGAATATATGCTCTGATAAAGTGATCAAAGCATATGGTTTTATATAGACTTGCGGTGAAGCCTGTATTTATAGGGAAGTGAGTGGGAGCACTACAGCCTTTCTGATAAGTATATGTGAATGACATATTGTTGTTCGGAAATGGTGTAGAATTTTCTAGAAAGCATAAAGGAGTGTTTGAAAGGAGTTTTTCAAAGAAAGACCTCAGTGAAGCTACTTACATATTGAGCATCAAGATCTATAGAGATAAATCAAGACGCTTGATATATTTTCAATGAGTGCGTACCTTCACAAGATTTTGAAGTAGTTCAAAATGGAACAATCAAAGAAGGAGTTCTTGCCTGTGTTGCAAGGTGTGAAGTTGAGTAAAGACTCAAAACCCAACCACGGCAGAAAATAGAAAGAGAATGAAAAGTCATTCCCTATGCCTCAGCCATAGGTTCTATAAAGTATGCTATGTTGTGTACCAGACCAATTGTGTACCTCACCAAGAGTTTGTCAAGAGGGGCCAATAGTGATCCAGGAGTGGATCACCGGACAGCGGTCAAATTTATCCTCAGAGTACTAAGGAAATGTTTATCGGTTATGGAGGTGATAAAAGAGTTCGTCGTAAAGAGTTACGTCGATGCAAGCTTTTTACACCGATCTAGATGACTCTAAGTCTCGATCTAGATACATATTGAAAGTGGGAGCAATTAGCTAGAGTAGCTCTGTGCAGAGTATTGTAGACATAGAAATTTGCAAAATACATACGGATCTGAATGTTGCAGACCCGTAGACTAAACTTCTCTCACAAGGCAAACATGATCACTCTTTGGGTGTTAATCACATAGCGATGTGAACTAGATTATTGACTCTCGTAAACCCTTTGGGTATTAGTCACATGAATATGTGAACTAATCACATAAAGATGTGAACTATTGGTGTGAAATCACATGACGATGTGAACTAGATTATTGTCTCTAGTGCAAGTGGGAGACTCAAGGAAATATACCCTAGAGGCAATAATAAAGTTTTTATTTATATTTCCTTATATCATGATAAATGTTTATTATTCATGCTAGAATTGTTTTAACCGGAAACTTAGTACATGTGTGAATACATAGACAAACAGAGTGTCCCTAGTATGCCTCTACTTGACTAGCTCGTTAATCAAAGATGGTTAAGTTTCCTAGCCATGGACATGTGTTGTCATTTGATGAACGGGATCACATCATTAGAGAATGATGCGATGGACAAGACCCATCCGTTAGCTTAGCATAATGATCGTTTAGTTTGTTGCTATTGCTTTCTTCATGACTTATACATGTTCCTATGACTATGAGATTATGGAAATCCCGAATATCGGAGGAACAGTTAATGTGCTATCAAACATTACAATGTAACTGGGTGATTATAAAGATGCTCTATAGGTGTCTCCAATGGTATTTTTTGAGTTGGCATAGATTGAGATTAGGATTTGTCACTCCGATTGTCGGAGAGGTATCTCTTGGCCCTCTCGGTAACGCTCATCACTATAAGCCTTGCAAGCAATGTGACTAAAGCGTTAGTTACGGGATGTTGCATTATGAAATGAGTAAAGAGACTTGCTAGTAACGAGATTGAACTAGGTATGAGGATACCGATGATCGAATCTCAGGCAAGTAACATACCGATGACAAAGGGAACAACGTATGTTGTTATGCGGTTTGACCAATAAAGATCTTCATGGAATATGTAGGAGCCAATATGAGCATCCAGGTTCCGCTATTGGTTATTGACCGGAGATGTGTCTCGGTCATGTCTACATAGTTCTCGAACCCGTAGGTTCCGCACGCTTAACGTTCGATGACGATTTGTATTATGAGTTATGTGATTTGATGTACTGAAGGTTGTTCGGAGTCCTGAATGAGATCATGAACATGACAAGGAGTCTCGAAATGGTCGAGACATAAATATCGATATATTGGAAGGTGATAACCCACAAGTATAGGGGAGCACAACAGCATTCGAGGGTAGAGTATTCAACCAAAATTTATTGATTCGATACAAGGGGAGCCAAAGAATATTCTCAAGTATTAGCAGCTGAGTTGTCAATTCAACCACACCTGGAAACTTCGTATCTGCAGCAAAGTGTTTAGTAGCACAGTAATATGATAGTGGTGGTAACGGTAACAAAAGAGTAGTGCAAGAAAAAGTAAATATTTTTGGTATTTTGTAGTGATTGTAATAGTAGCAACGGAAAAGTAAATAAGCGAGAACCAGTATATGGAAAACTCGTAGGCACCAGATCAGTGATGGATGATTATGCCGGATGTGCTTCATCATGTCACAGTCATAACATAGGGTGACACGGAACTAGCTCCAATTCATCAATGTAATGTAGGCATGTATTCCGTATATAGTCATACGTGCTTATGGAAAAGAACTTGCATGACATCTTTTGTCCTACCCTCCCGTGGCAGCGGGGTCCTATTGGAAACTAAGGGATATTAAGGCCTCCTTTTAATAGAGAACCGGAACAAAGCATTAGCACATAGTGAATACATGAACTCCTCAAACTATGGTCATCACCGGGAGTGGTCCCGATTATTGTCACTTCGGGGTTGCCGGATCATAACACATAGTAGGTGACTATAGACTTGCAAGATAGGATCAAGAACTCACATATATTCATGAAACCATAATAGGTTCATATCTGAAATCATGGCACTCGGGCCCTCGTGACAAGCATTAAGCATAGCAAAGTCATAGCAACATCCACTACAACAAAATTGAGATACTGTGACAAAATTCCTTGTGACGATGGTGGACAACGTCACCGAAAGGTCTAATGTGTGACGTTTTCGTATGTCGCATCACCGATTGCCTCAAATCGGAGACGATAAACGTCACTGCGTTGCCTTGGCCCTTGAGCACACTTGCCTGCCAATTTCTATGATGATTTGATATTTTGCATGACGAACTTGCTAGTCATCGAATACTACGAATGTGTGACGATCATTTTTTGTCAAGTAATGTCTAGCAGTGGGACCTACCCTAGTTTTTTCAAAAGGCTACTAAGTGGCGGCGGCGCGGCATGGAGAGGCAGGATGATGATAGGCGAGGCAGGACACAGATCAGTTCTGGCTAGTTGTTGCAAGTTCCATGTATGTGCCTCCACTCCCTTGTACTCACCTCACGCAGATCCATTTGGCCAACATATTGCATGACCCGATACAACACTCTCGCATAGCACCGGCTGCCACGTTGGACCTCCGCTTTTCCTTCGCAGGCATCACAGTTGCTCGTCGGCAAACAGGACAACGTCGCTGGTCCCCAATTGGCCACCATGTACAACCTTCAACCTGTTTATTTACAATTCTCTAGAAAAGCCTATGGAAGTACCACGTCATAATGTTTATGTAAAATTTACAATTCTCCACTTCTCTAATTTTTTCCCCGCTAAAGTCACAACCCACCCCGCATTTTCTTTGGTAGATAGATTCATCTGGCTCTTTTCTTCCCCAGATTGCAGCGACCGGCGACGACACTTTGGGGGATGTCACCTGCGCCCAGGCCGCGCTCGGATCCAGCGCAACAACTTGCCCCGCGAGCACCCCCTCTTCTTCCCGGATTGCAGCGACCGCCGACGGGAGATTGGAGCAGGCCGCCCCACTGGCCGAGCTGGGATCCACCGCACCGACCCTCCCCGTGAGAACTCGGCCCTCTTGTCCCCCCGATTGAAGCGACAAGCGACGTCTCTCTCGGTAACTTCCTCATTCCGCCCTCCTCATCCTGCCAGCCCCTAGTGTTCAAAGAATAGGGTTCATGCATACCACTCCTCATCCTGCCCATCTCGCTAATTAGGATTTTCCAAAGTTTGTAGTCTGCAATGATTAGGGTTCATTATATTAAGTTAATATTGTACATTCTGATCTGTTATTTAACTTAATTGTGGATGCACCATATTTTCATGGATGTTATTCAGGGTCGCACAAGAGAAATCAGAGTCCATTTGCAAATCAAAATTAGGCCCTATCTATGAAAAAGAAAAATCATTTTTTGTAGTCGCTGTAGTTTTTTGACAAAAGATTACACCGGTTGACTACACAGGTTCAGAAAAGACCAGCGAATAGTAATTGAGAGAGAGGGGCAGATATAAAGCGCCTAGAGGAATTGATGCATTGTGATTAGAGAGAGAGATACAGGGGTTGGGTTGGCAAAAATTATTTTCATCAGTTCTGTACTTCTAGTATCTAATGCTTCATTTAAAGCTTTGATTAAAAAAGAATTGGGGGCCCTCCGGTTCTGGAGGCCCTGTTTGTCTTTGCAACAGTGAAAAATATGCGTATATATAGCATAGTGCATTCTGGTTTTGCAACAGATCCTCAAAAGCGTCATACGTTAATGTTTTGGCCATCTCAAATTTTCTAGAAGTATTGCATAGGTACAGAGAAGCATCAATTCCAGGATTCATTATAATGGAACACGGAATGGCTTATGTTTAGTACAATGGTATATTTTATTTGGATGTATAGTGCAACTACCAGGCTCCACACATTGGTTTCAGGTATCTACCGAAAGACATCTTTGGTAGTTTTATTAAGTTGTACTTCAGATTTGGACTTGAAACTTCAATTTTCAGATTGAAGGAAGCCACCGCACTACCGAGCTTGGACCCACTGCATTAACCTGCCTCGATCACCTGGCTCTCTTCTCCACTGCGATGGGTGACATCTCTTGGCGATTTACTCATCCTTCCCTCCTCATCTCGCCACCCCTTGATGTTCAATGGTTCGGGTTCATGCATACTACTCCTCATCCTGCCCTTCTATGTAATTCGGATTTGCCACAACTTGCTATGGTAAAAAGCCTGAACCTGCCAATTAAGTTTTGTTGATATCCTATTGATAGGTGTGTGTAAAGCTGCACTAGTGAACATGGTTTTGCATTTGTTATAGCCTATTATTGTAAAAAGGCCTAAACCTGAATATATGCTACAGCGGTACAGTTAGCTGTTCTGCAAAAGTTCAGTTAGCTATCAGATGTATGGCCTTAGCTGAGAGATTTCTTTTGCAGCCATGTGCTTGTATGGCTACTCTAGCATATAAAAGAAAATTATATATTAACCATCTAATTGTTGTACCCTGCTGTAATGACAAAAACTAGATCCTCTTGATTGCTGAATGGTGTCATAATTAGATGAACATAAACACATGAACTAAAGTATGCAGCATATATAAGGAGAACTAAATACAAGCAAGAAGCAGCACATCCTTGCATCCATGTATCTACATGTCTGAATAAAATAGCTTTTGGATGCAACTACTTTATCTATGCTAAAACCAGAAACTTATGGTTCCGCTGCCCCATAAATAGTCCTTCACTAGCATGGTTTTTGAGTCGCTCGACTAGTCGCGACAAGTCGTGGAGTAGTCGATGAGTCGCAAAAAATGTCGACTCAACTTAGTGTCGACTCGAGTCGCGAGTCGCGACTAGTCGCAACTGCAGGCTCGACTTTTTCACGACTCGAAAACCATGTTCACTAGTGCTTTTTAAAACTGAATAAAGACTAAGACTGCACTTGATTTTGACTCGTTACAGAGATATATAACCCTGCACCAGTGTGCTTTTCTCTCCACTACTACATAAAAGAGAACTAAACTTAATATCTGCCATGCCTCTCATAATTTATTAGCTACCCATGATGTTAAGCGACTGAAGCCCACAAGCATTTTCAGTATGCACAGAACTTGATAAAAGCAGATACATTGTAAACTTCAGTTTTTGACTATATTATGACATACTAAACTGGGTAAATCAAGCTGCTTCTACTTTACAAACATACAACGCCATCCATTGAGCCTTAATTTTGGAATAGTATAGTAAATTTTCTGGGTTTCCGAACTATGCCGGCAGCTACAGTAAACATATTTTTTTTGCTTTTTTTTTGTTCTGAACATTCTGGTCTCGTTTTTCATGGCTTGATGTCTGTTTCTCCCTGACTGTGTCCCAGCTGCATCATGCATGTTAATTGCTTCACTTGTTAGATCCCAATGAATGAAATTTTCATTTTCTGTTTATATAATCTGACATGAACTGCTTGTTGTTAGTGCTACCTGTTTACGTCTATTTTACGCAATCTAGTTCTTTTTGTCTACCACCATAGCAAAGCCAACTTTTAATAGATAAGTCAATGTAATCTTGTACGTTACAAGTATACTGGTCCATCCATAAGCTTACCCATAGTGCAAGAAAGAGTAAATGTTTTTCATTAATTTCACTTTAGCAATTAGTTATATTATATATAATATTAGTGCATCCTGTGTTTGCATTCTAACTTATCTACATTATTATATTCATTTAAGCTACAGGAAAGTACATTTGCACATGTAAAATGGCTGCATCTTTTAAGGCTCATTTCCAAACAAGTTTAAACATAATTCATCTATCTAGTGTAGGTTGGTGGTCTTTTTGCAATTCATTCAACTCACTCACTGTCATCTGTTCCAGCTTCAGTTACTAAAACTAATGCCACCAAGCAAGAGCATGTGAAGAGACATAGTGGAAGCAACAAGAAGAATTGGAAGCTGTGAAGAAGAGCCAGCAAGAGAAGAATGAAGCACGGCAAAGGAATCAATAGGAGATGGATAACCTCATTGGTTTTCTCTTAAGGGCTCAAGCAAGTCAGTAAGCAACTCAGTAGTCCTAGTCCAAACCAGAAGGTGCATGAAGACCATCCTTTTGTGATGGAAATAATTATTGAATCATACATTGCAATCATTATGACAACACATGTGGTTGTTTTTAGTTACCTAAATATTGCTTTTCAACTTGCCTATTGTCGTGTCAAACTCGTGAGTTGGTGTTATTTTTTACTGTCATGCGTGTTTAGAGGGCAATTTGGCAGAGACGATTGAATATATAGTATGATTTGTCTTCCATTTATCTTATCATGCGATCTGGATCTTAACTTTTTTATATAATATGATGTGAATTAAATACTTACTGTGAGAAGCATTTGAAGTATAGTGGATTTGATAATTCATCGTAGTTTAAATCTGAAAAAAAATTAAATATATTTTGATGGCATCATCTTCATCAACAATGAAAGTATTGATGCTAGCAGTGGGATAGTCTGCTTGAGCATTGACGTGGCATGAAGTCAGTGACATTGCTTCACCATTGAATATGGTACAATATGGCATATTTCCTCGTAACGTGTGACATTACTCGCCCGTCATAGAAATAACAAGTTGTTGACGTTCTAGAGGACGTCACTGAAGGTCCCATTTTCGGTGACATTGTTTTGCACGTGACGTCACTAGGAGTAATTTGTGACGCGGATTCCGTGACGATCCTTGTGACGCCCATAAATCGTCACATAGGGGTAATTTGTGACGTTATTAGCTATTCAATGACATTTTTTGTCTTGTCATAGTAGGCCCGATCTCTTGTAGTGATCAATCTCAGAACATAATGGATACTAGGGATCAAAACCTAACAAAACTAACTCGATTACATGATAAATCTCATCCAACACATCACCGTCCAGCAAGCATATGATGGAATTACTCACGCACGGCAGTGAGCATCATGAAATTGGTGATGGAGGATGGTTGATGATGATGACGGCGATGAATCCCCCTCTCCGGAGCCCCGAACGGACTCCAGATCAGCCCTCCCGAGAGGTTTTAGGGCTTGGCGGTGGCTCCGTATCGTAAAACGCGATGATTTCTTCTCCCTGATTTTTCTCTCTCCGAAAGCGAATATATAGAGTTGGAATTGGCGTCGGAGGGTTTCCAGGGGGGCCACGAGGTTGGTTCCATGCTACACACATTATAGGCGGTTCCCAAACAGAATGGCAAAGTTTATACTCCCCCTTCCACCGACAAGCATCAATCCATGGCTTGCTCGAAACAACGAGTGCCTCCGACTAACAAGAGTCCCAGGGGGAGTTTTGTTTGCAATTAATTTTGATTTAGTTTGCATAAAGCATGGGACTGGGCATCCCAATGACTAGCCATTTTCCCGTGAGTGAGGAGCGGAGTCCACTCCTCTTGAGAATAACCCGCCTACCACGGAAGATAAGGACAGCCTTGGTTGATACATGAGCTATTCGAGCATACAAAACAGAATGTTTATTTGAAGGTTTAGAGTTTGGCACATACAAATTTACTTGGAACGGCAGGTAGATACCACATATAGGAAGGTATAGTGGACTCATTTGGAATAACTTTGGGGTTTAAGGGATTGGATGCACAACCAGTATTCCCGCTTAGTACAAGTGAAGGCTAGCAAAAGACTGGGAAGCGACCAACTAGAGAGCGACAACAGCCATGTACATGCATTAAAATTAATAAACATTGGATGCAAGCATGAGTAGGATATAATCCACCATGAACATAAATATTGTGAAGGCTATGTTGATTTGTTTCAACTACATGCGTGATTATGTGCCAAGTCAAGTCACTTAAATCATTCAAATGAGGATACCACCCCATCATACCACATCATAATCATCTCAATAGCATGTTGGCACACAAGGTAAACCATTATAACTCATAGCTAGTAAAGCATGGCACAAGCAACTACGATCTCTAATTGTTATTGCAAACATGTTTATTCCTAATAAGCTGAATCAAGAACGAGGGGCTCATCGTATTTACAAAAACAAAAGAGGTTGAGTTCATACCAGCTTTTCTCATCTCAGTCAGCCCATCATATATCATCATAATTGCCTTTCACTTGCACGACCGAACGGTGTGAATAATAATAGAGTGTACGTGCATTGGACTAAGCTGGAATCTGCGAGCATTCAATAAACAGGAGAAGACAAGGTAATATGGGCTCTAGGTTAAATCAACAATAATGCATATAAGAGCCACTTCAACAATTTAATTATGGTCTTCTCCTACTGACCCCCAAAGGAAAGAAAGGAAATAAAACTATTTACACGGGAAAGCTCCCAACAAGCACAAGAAGAACGGGAAATATTTTTGGGTTTTCTTTTTAATTACTACTACAAGCATGGAAAGTAAATTAATTAAAAGCTACAACTAATTTTTTTTGTTTTTTCTTAAGGTTTATTAAACACACAAGAAGAAAGCATAAAAGGAAATAAACTAGCATGGATGATACAATGAAAAAGTATGAGCACCGACATCTAGTAATGAGTGTGTGTGAGCATAAATGTAATGTCGGTGAGAAATACGTAATCCCCCAAGCTTAGGCTTTTGGCCTAAGTTGGTCTATTGCCAGGGATAGCCTGGTGGGTACCCGTAGGTGTAGCTGGGGTCGTACTGCGACGAAGAATAGTTGGGAACATACTATGATGAAGAAGAAGACTCTGACTGCCACTGGTTGACAGTCATCTCTGGATCCCAAGAATAAATAGATTGTCGTGGAGGCTCATCTTGTGGTTCCTGTTCTGGGGCTGGTGCAGGATTCTTGTAAGCTTGGACGGCAGCCCACGTAACGAGGTAGGGTCCTACAAAATTAAACAAAGGAGTAGGCAACGTAATAGTTTCAGGATAATGTTTATCAAAGTATAACTTATATTTGAGCTCTCCATTCCTGTCCTTAACAAGAAAATCATGAGCTATCATGCTCTTATAGTCTAGATAAGAATTAGGCAGCAATTTTTCTTCTTTCTCATAATGCCTAATAGCTATGTTAAAGTGTGCAGCAAGGCGAGAAGCATAAATGCCTCCAAAGATGGGGCCTTTAGTACGGTTTAGACTCAACCGCCTAGCAATAATTCCGCCCATACTGATAGTGTTGTCGTGGTATAAACCATGGAACAGAATAATAATATCAGGAACACTAAGGTTCCCACAGTTCCCACGACCAATCAAGCATCGAATAGCAAATAAAGCAAAATAGCGTAACACAGGAAAATGTATGCTAGTGATTCTTGCATCAGAAACCTTCCTAGTTTCTCCCAAAGAGATAAGGTTAATAAATGGTTCCAACTCTTTACGAGGTGGTTCCTCTAAGATACCATCAGGCGGTATGTTGCAGACTGCGCAAAATTCAGATAATGGCATTTTCTTCACAACGTCATATAAATGAAACTCTACTGAAAGAGGTGACTCTTTAGGGAAAAAGTAGAAGTTTTGCACAAAAGTATTTGTGAGTAAGAGATACTGTGGACGTTGGTCGCGGACGAAGTCGGTGAGGCCAGCATTCTTAATCAATGAATAGAAATCATCATAAATCCCGGCCTCTCTCAAGAAATTATCAGAAGGCCATTCACACGGCTGGATCTCCGCGGTACGAGGCAAATTATATTTGGGCCTCTGAGCTTCTTCATTTTGTTTATCCTTTGAGCTTCGGCTCGATGAACCCCTCAAAAGTCTCCTCATTATTTTTCTGAAATAATCTGAAATTTTTAGTAAATTCAAACAAAAGTGAACCAACTTCAATAAAACTAATAGCAACTACTCCTACAAGTGCCTAAAGCCTAAATCAAGCATTAGAACTACTTGGAACCATATAAATTTGACATGCAAGCTCAAGAACATGGTCACCTGTGCAGCAAAAATTTGCAAAGAATAAAGCACTAGAACAAAAACTAATTGGACCAATGGAGGAGTCACATACCAAGGAACAATCTCCCCAAGCAGTTTTACGAGTGGTGCTTTTAGCAAGGAGATCGAAAATCACGGCAAAAGTGGCTGGAACTCGTGCTTGAGTTGGTTTTTCGGGTTTGTGTGAGACAGACGAAGAAGATGGGTGCTGGGATAAGTGGAGAAGGGCCACCGTGGGCCCATGAGGCAGGGGGAGCGCCCTAGAGGGGGGCGCGCCCACCACCCCCGTGGCCAGGTGGCAGCTCCTCCCGTGGTAATTTTTGCACAGTAAATCCTCAAATATTCCTAAAAAAATCTTATTAAATTGGCATGTCATTCTGAGGACTTTTATTTTCAGGATATTTTTATATTGCACGGATAAGTCAGGAGACAGACAGAAAATACTATTTTTACTTTATTTCTACTAAATAACAGAAAATATAGAGAGGGTACAGAAGGTTGTGCTTCTAGTTTCATCCATCTCATGCTCATCAAAAAGAATCCACTAACAAGGTTGATCAAGTCTTGTTAACAAACTCATTCCGATAATCATGAAACCGGAGAAATTTCGAATAACACTAAGTTACCTCAACGGGGATATGCACATCCCCTATAATAAGTATATCATATTTCTTCTTGACAGTAGGAAGAGGAAATTCAAAATCTCCAAATATAATCGATGGAATTTTTCCAATAGAATTGATACTATGAACTTGAGGTTGTTTCCTCGGAAAGTGTACCGTATGCTCATTACCATTAACATGAAAAGTGACATTGCCTCTGTTGCAATCAATAATAGCCCCTGCAGTATTAAGAAAAGGTCTTCCAAAAATAATAGACATACTATCATCCTCGGGAATATCAAGAATAACAAAGTTCGTTAAAATAGTAACGTTTTCAACCACAATAGGCACATCCTCACAAATACCGACAGGTATAGCAGTTGATTTATCAGCCATTTGCAAAGATATTTCGGTAGGTGTCAGCTTATTCAAGTCAAGTCTACGATATAAAGAGAGACACAGAACACTAACACCGGCTCCAAGATCACATAAAGCAGTTTCAATATAATTTCTTTTAATGGAGCAAGGTATAGTAGGTACTCCGGGATCTCCAAGTTTCTTTGGTATTGCACCCTTAAAAGTATAATTAGCAAGCATGGTGGAAATCTCAGCTTCCGGTATCTTTCTCTTATTAGTAATGACATCCTTCATATATTTAGCATAAGGATTTGTTTTGAGCACATCAGTTAATCGCATACGCAAAAATATGGGCCTAATCATTTCAGCAAAGCGCTCAAAATCCTCATCATCCTTTTTCTTGGATAGTTTTGGAGGAAAAGGCATGGGTTTCTGAACCCAAGCTTCCCTTTCTTTACCATGTTTCCTAGCAACAAAGTCTCTTTTATCATAACGTTGATTCTTTGATTGTGGGTTATCAAGATCAACAACAGGTTCAATTTCTACATCATTGTCATTACTAGGTTGAGCATCATCATTAATATTTTCATTAGGTTCATGTTCATTACCAGATTGTGTTTCAACATCAGACATAGAGATATCATTTGGATTATCAGGTGGTTCAGCAATAGGTTCACTAGAAGTTTGCACAGTTCTATCATTTTTCTTTTTCTTCTTTTTAGAAGAACTAGGAACATCAATATTATTTCTCTGAGAATCTTGCTCGATTCTCTTAAGGTGGCCTTTAGGATACAAAGGTTCCTGAGTCATTCTACCAGTTCTAGTAGCCACTCTAACAGCATAATCATTTTTCTTACTATTCATTTCATCAAGCACTTCTTTTTGAGGCTTAAGTACTTGTTCTACTTGTGTGGTAACCATAGAAGCATGTTTGGTAACAAGTTTAAGTTCACCTTTAATATTAGCCATATAATCACCCAAGCGTATAATAACATAAGCATTTTCTTTTAATTGTCTACCAAAATAAGCATTGAAGTCGTCTTGCTTAAACATAAAGTTATCAAACTCATCCAAGCACTGACTAGCAATTTCAGTAGGAGGGACTTCAGCTTTATCATATCTATAGAGAGAATTTACCTTTACTACCTGTGTTGGGATGTCGGGATCAGGAGGTTCTTCAATAAATAAAGAATTGAGATCATAAGTTTCTTCAACAGGCGGTGAATTAAGACCATGTATTTCTTCAATAGGAGGTAAATTCTTAACGTCTTCATCTTTAATACCTTTCTCTTTCATAGATTTATTTGCCTCTTGCATATCTTCGGGACTGAGAAATAGAACAACTCTCTTCTTCGGAGTTGGTTTAGGAATAGGCTCAGTAATTGGAGCAGGAGTTGGCTCAGGAGCTGGCTCAGGAGGTGCCCAATTATTTTCATTTGTCAACATATTATTCAATAGAATTTCAGCTTCATCCGGTGCTCTTTCCCTCAAAAGAAAACCAGCACAACTATCCAGGTAATCTCTGGAAGCATCGGTTAGTCCATTATAAAAGATATCAAGTATTTCAGGTTTCTTAAGAGGATGATCTGGCAAAGCATTAAGTAACTTGAGAAGCCTCCCCCAAGCTTGTGGGAGACTCTCTTCTTTAATTTGCACGAAGTTGTATATTTCCCTCAAAGAAGCTTGTTTCTTATGAGCAGGGAAATATTTAGCAGAGAAGTAATAAATCATATCCTGGGGACTACGCACACAACCAGAATCAAGAGAATTAAACCATATCTTAGCATCACCCTTTAATGAGAACGGAAATATTTTGAGTATATAGAAGTAACACGATATCTCATCATTAGTGAACAGGGCAGCTATATCATTTAACTTAGTAAGATGTGCCACAACAGTTTCAGATTCATAGCCATAAAACGGATCAGATTCAACCAAAGTAATTATATCAGGATCAATAGAGAATTCATAATCCTTATCAGGAACACAAAAGGTGAAGTAGAAAAAGCAGGGTCGGGTTTCATTTTATCTCTAAGTGATTCTTTGTTCCATTTAACTAATAACCTCTTGAGCTCATATCTATCTTTGCAAGCTAAAATAGTGGCAGAAGATTCCATATCAAAAAGATAGCCCTCGGGAATAACAGGCATATTTTCATCATCACTTTCATCATCGTATTCAGATTCAATAATTTCTTTTTCTCTAGCCCTAGCAATTTGTTCATCCAGAAATTCACTAAGGGGCACAGTAGTATCAGTCATAGAAGCAGTTTCATCATAAGTATCATGCATAGCAGAAGTGGCATCATCAATAACATGCGACATATCAGAACGAATAGCAGAAGCAGGTGTAGGTGTCGCAAACTTACTCATAACGGAAGGTGAATCGAGTGTAGAGCTAGATGGAAGTTCCTTACCTCCCCTCGTAGTTGAGGGATAGATCTTGGTTTTTGGATCTCTCAAGTTCTTCATAATGATAAGAAGATATATATCCCAAGTGACTCAAAGAATAGAGCTATGCTCCCCGGGAACGGCGCCAGAAATTAGTCTTGATAACCCACAAGTATAGGGGATCGCAACAGCTTTCGAGGGTAGAGTATTCAACCCAAATTTATTGATTCGACACAAGGGGAGCCAAAGAATATTCTCAAGTATTAGCAGCTGAGTTGTCAATTCAACCACACCTAGAAACTTAGTATCTACAGCAAAGTGTTTAGTAGCACAGTAATATGATAGTGGTGGTAACGGTAACAAAAGAGTAGTGCAAGCAAAAGTAAATATTTTTGGTATTTTGTAGTGATTGTAACAGTAGCAGCGGAAAAGTAAATAAGCGAGAACCAGTATATGGAAAACTCGTAGGCACCGGATCAGTGATGGATAATTATGCTGGATGTGGTTCATCATGTAACAATCATAACATAGGATGACACAGAACTAGCTCCAATTCATCAATGTAATGTAGGCATGTATTCCATATATAGTTGTACGTGCTTATGGAAAAGAACTTGCATGACATCTTTTGTCCTACCCTCCCATGGCAGCGGGGTCCTATTGGAAACTAAGGGATATTAAGGCCTCCTTTTAATAGAGAACCGGAACAAAGCATTAGCACATAGTGAATACATGAACTCCTCAAACTATGGTCATCACCGGGAGTGGTCCCGATTATTGTCACTTCGGGGTTGCCGGATCATAACACATAGTAGGTGACTATAGACTTGCAAGATAGGATCAAGAACTCACATATATTCATGAAAACACAATAGGTTCAGATCTGAAATCATGGCACTCGGGCCCTAGTGACAAGCATTAAGCATAGCAAAGTCATAGCAACATCAATCTCAGAACATAATGGATACTAGGGATCAAACCCTAACAAAACTAACTCGATTACATGATAAATCTGATCCAACCCATCACCGTCCAGCAAGCCTATGATGGAATTACTCATGCACGGCAGTGAGCATCATGAAATTGGTGATGGAGGATGGTTGATGATGATGACAGCGACGAATCCCCCTCTCCGGAGCCCCGAACGGACTCCAGATCGGCCCTCCCGAGAGGTTTTAGGGCTTGGCGGCGGCTCCATGTTGTAAAATGCGATGATTTCTTCTCCCTGATTTTTTCTCTCTGAAAGCGAATATATAGAGTTGGAATTGGCGTCGGAGGGTTTCCAGGGGGGCCACGAGGTAGGGGGCGTGCCCTAGGGGGGGCGCCCCCACCCTCGTGGACAGGGTGTGGGCCCCCTGGTCTTCATCTTTGGCGAGGATTTTTTATTATTTTTTCTAAGATGTTTCATGGAGTTTCAGGTCATTCCGAGAATATTTGTTTTCTGCACATAAAACAACACCACGGCAATTCTGTTGAAAACAGCGTCAGTCCAGGTTAGTTCCATTCAAAGCATACAAGTTAGAGTCCAAAACAAGGGCAAAAGTGTTTGGAAAAGTAGATACGGCAGAGACGTATCAGAAGGCTATATTCGGACATCGGAAAGGTTCTGAGTGATTCGGGTATTTTTCGGAGTACCGGAGAGTTACGGGAATTCGCTAGGGGAAGTACTGGGCCTTCATGGGCCTTAGTGTAAAGGAGAAGGGCCACAAGGGGAGCCCCCCCTCTTTCCTTCTCCCTCTCCTCTCCTTCCTTCTTCTCCTACTTGGAGGAAAGGGGGAAACCTACTCCTACTAGGAGTAGGAATCCCCCCTTTGGGCGCGCCCCTTGTGGCCGGCCCTCCCCTCCTCCACACTTTTATATACGGGGGAGGGGGCACCCCATAGACACACAAGTTGATCTTTAGCCGTGTGCGGTGCCCACCTCCATAGTTTTCCACCTCGGTCATATTGTTGTACTGCTTAGGCGAAGCCCTACATCGGTAACTCCATCATCACCATCACCACGCCGTCGTGCTGACGAAACTCTTCCTCGGCCTCAGCTGGATCTAGAGTTCGAGGGACGTCACCGAGCTTAACGTGTGCAGATCGGAGAGGTGCCGTGCGTTCGGTACTTGATCAGTTGGATCACGAAGACGTTGTACTATATCAACCGCGTTACTTAACGCTTTCACTTTCGGTCTACGAGGGTACGTGGAAACACTCTCCCCGATCGTTGCTATGCTTCTCCTATATAGATCTTGCATGATCGTAGGCAAATTTTTTAAATACTACATTCCCCAACACCTATATCCCACCTGAGGTGTATGATCTAACTTGCAATGTTTATATTTCTCATATCATGCATATGGTGTCTTGCATTCTTAGTTTAGGCATCATATACACAATATTCAATGACATCTGCTTAGTTTAGAGATCATACATGCGAGTGCCAGCTGCTTACTATATGAATCAATTATGTGAATTATATCATGCCATAATGTATACTTGACAACATATATGTGAATTATTTCATCCCAACCTATTTTAGAAATAAATCATATAGTTATGTCATGTCATCATGTTAAGATACTCATCATATGTTGAATTATGCCATTATATCATGTTAAGTTATCCATCATATTCTGAAACTGTGTCATGCTATCATGTTTAGTTAGCCATCATATATGTGAAATTGTGTCATGTTGTCCTATTTGGTTAGACAACATATATGTGAATTACCACATCTGCCTATCATACAATGTCTGCTCGTTCAATTTCTTTTCTTGTTTATCAGCCATTTGAATTGGAGGGGGTGATGGCAATATCTAAGGGAGTAAAAACCCATTCTTCACAAAAGACGGTGCCACCCATCGATGTAAATAGAACCATGGTTGTACTGGCCCATGAACTATATAGCCCCACCACATATAATCAAGACTCTTCCAGATTGTACACCTACACCGGTGGACAGCGAACAGCTACACCCCATCTAACCCCCAACCCAGCAAATAGTAACCCACTTCTAGTTCACACAGCGCCATGTCCACCATAAAGTACCCCCACACGAGCAGTTTGTAAAGCAACTGCAGTGTAGAAAGCACGAAGACCACCACAATGAACCCAAACTCCACGTTTAAAGCAGAAGAGCAACTATTCTCAGGTCAAATTCCGTAGCTATGGTCCATACTCCTTCACTCTTGCATCACTGTATTTACTCATACCAACAAATTTGGAATTTTAAGGATCCGATTGAAACTCCAATGGCGCAACAGGTATGTTTTGATAACCCACAAGTATAGGGGGTCGCAACAGTTTTCAAGGGTATAGTATTCAACCCAAATTTATATATTCAACACAAGGGGGGCCAAAGAATATTTGAAGGTATTAGCAGCTGAGTTGTCAATTCAATCACACCTGGAGATTAATTATCTATAGCAACATGATCAGTAGCAAAGTAATATGATAGTTTTGATAATAGTGACAGTAGTAACAGTAACCGCAACAGTGATAGAAGTAGTTTTGTAGCAAGTGCAATAGTGACGATAGCAGTAGTAACTTAGCCAGAACAATATAAGATAAATTCATAGGCATTGGATCGGTGACTTTTTGGATGATATTCATCATGAGACAGTTATAACCTAGGGCAAGACGACACTAGCTCCAGTTCATCAATATAATGTAGGCATGTATTCCATAAATAGTCATACGTGCTTAACGAAAGAACTTGCATGACATCTTTTGTCCTACCCTCCCGTGCCAGCAGGGTCCTATTGCAAACTAAGGGATATTAAGGCCTCCTTTTAATAGAGAACCGGAACAAAGCATTAACACACGGTGAATACATGAACTCCTCAAACTATGGTCATCACCGGGAGTGGTCCCGACTATTGTCACTCCAGGGTTGCCGGATCATAACATGTAGTAGGTGACTATAACTTGCAAGATCGGATCTAGAACATGGATATAATATTGATAACATAAACGGTTCAGATCTGAAATCATGGCACCCGGGCCCAAAGTGACAAGCATTAAGCATGACAAAGTCATAGCAACATCAATCTTAGAACATCGTGGATACTAGGGATCAGGCCCTAACAAAACTAACTCGATTACATGATGAATCTCATCCAAATCCTCACTGGCCAGCGAGCCTACGAAGGAATTACTCACTCCCGTTGGGGAGCATCATGGAATTGGCGATGGAGAAAGGTTGGTGATGATGAAGAACGAAGATCCCCCTCTCCGGAGCCCCAACAAACGGACTCCAGATCTGGCCTCCCGATGAAGAACAGGAGGTGACGGCGGCTCCGTCTCGTGGATGGAGATAATTCTTTCTCCCTAGTTTTTTCTGAAAAATAGGATTTTATAGCGTTGGTTTCAAGGTCTGGGGGGCCACGAGGTGGGGACAACCCACATGAGCGCGCCAGGAGGGGGTGCGCCCTGGTGGGTTGTGCCCACGCAGGTGCCCCCTCCGATGGATCTTGGCTCCAGAGATTCTTATTTATTGTATAAAAAATCCTCGCAAAGTTTCGTTCCATTCCGAGAACATTTATTTCTGCACAAAAACAACACCATGGTAGTTCTGCTGAAAACAACATCAGTCTGGGGTTAGTTTCATTCTAATCATGCAAATTAGAGTCCAAAACAAGAGGAAAAGCGTTAGGAAAAGTAGATACATTGGAGACGTATCAACTACCCCAAGCTTAAACCTTTGCTTGTCCTCAAGCAGTTCAGTTGATAAACTGAAAGTGAAAAAGAAAAACTTTTACGAACTCTTTTGCTCTTGTTTGCATAAATAAGCTTAAACAGCACCCAGGTTTTCAGCCAACATTATAACTAACCATGCCGACAATAACTCTTAAATATTATATTAACTCATATCAATGACATAATCAGCGAGCGAGCAATAATAGGATATCTCAGACAGCAACATGTTGTCAAAACAACCATGATATAATATGATAATAGTGGTATCTCGCTAAACCTTTCTGAGACCGCAAAACATAAATGCAGAGCACCTCCAAAGTTCAAGCAGCGACTAAACATTGTAATTCATGGTAGAAAAGATCCAGTCATGATGCACCCAACATTAGCTACACAAAATGCGTAAGTCATGACAGCAGTGCTCTTAGGTTCTGGCGCTTGTTTTAGAAGGTGGTGACACAACATAAAAGTAAATAGATAGTCCCTGCGCAGAGGGAAGCAGTGATTTGCAGAGGTGCCAGAGCTCCAGTTTTTAAAACAAGGGTAAATGATATTTTGAGACATGCACCCTTCTCATTTACTTCACGATTATAAGTTATCAATATCTTCCATGTTAAGCACGCTAGTGGCGATTCCCAAGCGATAAAAGTAAAGGTTTACTCCCCCTCCACCAACAATCACACTCCACGGCTTGTCCAAAACAACGGGTGTTGTCCAAACCAACAACAGTCCCAAGGGAGTTTTGTTTAATTATTTGCATTTTTTAGTTTGGGACTGGGAATCCCTATTACCGCCCTTTTCTCGTGCGATGGCGAGTGAATAAACACTCACCTGAGAATAACCGGCTTAGCATGGAAGATACCGACCACCTCCTATTGTTCCATGAACGATCCAGGCACACAAAAAGGATATTTATTAGAAGTTTTTAGAGGTGGCACATGCAAATTTACTTAGGATGGCAGGGTAATACCGCATATAGGTAGGTATGGTGGACTCATCTGGAATAACTTTGGGTTCAAGATTTTTGATGTACAAGCAGAATTCCCACTTAGTACAGGCGAAGGCTAGCAAATAGATTGAGAAGCGGCCAGCTAGAGAGCAACAACGGTCATGAACATGCATTATGCATAAGTAACATTCGATGAACTGGCCATGGCAGAGAGAAACTAGTATGAACTCGACTTGTTCTCTTTGTGTAAATATGTTTAACCTAGTATCCATGATTCATCCCATTATGATTAAACATGTTTGCAATGACAATTAGAGATTATAGTTTCTCATGCCATGCATAAGTATCTGGGAGTGGATAATGATTTATCTTGGATATCAACATTGCATTAAAATGATTGTGATGTAGTATGATGATATGGTATCCTCCTCTGAAG
This sequence comes from Triticum monococcum, assembly GCA_034509565.1. NCBI lineage: Eukaryota > Viridiplantae > Streptophyta > Magnoliopsida > Poales > Poaceae > Triticum > Triticum monococcum. The sequence continues at coordinate 83,783,528 of CM067845.1, read as the reverse complement.
TTCGAGTGGCTTGACTTGGTACATGTTCATGCATGTAGTTCAATCAAAACCAACATGCATGTAGTGGGGTGGCATGGGCCATAACTCAGTAGCATTCACGTCTAGCAGTACGGCACACGCCACCCACACGAGTCCCATCCGACACCAATTTTCTTGGAGTCCGTGCTATAGCCATCTCTTCTCCCTCCTGTTTTCTCAGCCATCCGACAAGATAATTACTTTAGTATCATATACTACTACATGGATTTGACGGAAAGATAAAAATACATATGGATCCATCAACGTTCAATGACATCCTCACGCCCTAGTGCACTGGGTCACCAACCGACGTGTGAGGAGCAGCGGCGTTAGCGGCAAGCTCAACGTGCTTCTGAACAGTGCTGTCCAAGGTTGCCCTGCGCTCCAAGAAGGCCAGCATCCTATCGTCCTCCTCTTGCATGTAGTAGTCCTTGTGGACGATTTGCGCGTAGACGTGGGTGATTATGGCAATGGTGTCTTGCTGCGCCAGGCGCTGCGCGGCGAGCGCGACCTCGAGGTGGACATTCTCCGGCGCGACGACGGGCAGTCGCAGGGCCACCAGTGCGTCGAAGAGGTTGTTACCATAGTGGCCATTGAGGGTGGCGGGCATCGCAGAGCCTAGGCGCGTCGGCTGGAGGCTTACGTCAAAGTCGTCCGCAAGCTTCTTGACGACGGTGAACTTGTCGAGGAAACCGACGAGGACCTCGTCGAACAAGGAGACGAAGCTGTCGTCCAAGCGGCCCCTCGCCCTGGTGGCCTCAAGCAATACTACCTGAAGACGTTCCTTGGTGCCGGTGGACGTGGTAGTACTCCTAAATCTAGACGGTGGTGCTACTAGTAGTAGTAGTAGTACCAATGTAGTAGTAGGAGTACTAGCACTGTACTACCCATTGGTCAAATTATTACGTGCTGCTCCTCACAGTGAAGTGACAAGACCCTGCGTCGGAGATGACACCAGAGTATAGGCACCGTGTTCGGCATACCATATTCAGCCTCACCGATTGCAGTCACTATCATCATGGCTGTAGAGCTAGCCTACTTACAACTAGCCCCGTTCGGCATAATTTCCCGTGTGTAGATGCTTGAGCATTGCACAGAACACCAAGATTGGGGGTGGATGGCTCCGGCAACGGCCATCGCGCCAGATTTTTCCACGGCCTTCTACTCCTAGATTGTGAGAGACAAGGAGTTGTTTGTAAATAGGGAACAAGTGCGAGCATCCTTTTGCAAAAATGGAGAAGCTTGGTTTGTATGCGTCAGATCTAGATCCGACGGCTATTGCTGAAAGATGGGAGGCACAACATCATCACCAACTCAGGACCTGTTTGATTCGCAGGATTTTGAAAACGCAGGAATAGGACATGGCAATATTACAAGTTTCAAACTGATATTACAAATGTTAGGAGTAATGCTGCACCTACAAAGAGGGAATTACTAGGAAGTTTATGTAAGAACTTTCGTTACTTTAGGTGGATGCAGCATTATCGTACAAACTAAAATCAACCGCCCTGACAAGTCACTAATGGGCAAATAAGTTTTCGTGTCTCTGGCCACTTGATGTTTCAAAAACAAATTCAGCTTCTGCGGAAAAATGAGCTCCACCGTGTACCCGCGCGGGTGTGGCTGGGCACGAAGCGTGAGTACGTGCACGGTGCACCTATTCTCTTCTTGTATACGTACACCACCTACGTGGGGTTGTGTGAGAGAGATACAGACCTAGAGAGATATAGTGTGTGGGTTCTTGAGAGTTTTTTTTGTGGGGGGGGGGGGGGGTCAATCAAAAAATTTAACATATGCAATGTGTGTGAAATAGAGTCCTGGATATAACATATATATATAGAGGGGGCCAATCCACGAGAAGAGAGTGGAGGTATCATCTACTTGAGGTGTCCATAGAATTGAAGAGAGGGATGATGTGTGTGTGTGTGCGCGCGCGCGATCGATAAAGAGTGCCATCGAATTTGTGTGTGCCCACGTCAAAGATATAGAGTGGCTGGCCTACTGGAACGTGAGATGGGACATGTGCAGTTTTTCTCTGTGGCATGGATACCTACCTGCAGCGCTCGACTATCGGTGTGTGGTGGGGGAAGAGGGAGGCCCAATTAACTATAGAGGTACAATGGCTGGTATATGTGTGGAGGAGGAGAGAGGCCTACCTCATGTATTAAGGAGACCGATCTGCCTCATGTATTAAGGGAGATCGATCGGCATCCATGCATATGTGCAGGAGATGAATAAGGTTGGGAGAGAGACAGAGCTAGAGTGTTGGAGGGGGTGGTAGTGGAGTTGCTTCTAACAAATGGTGTGATAGGCTTGCTAGACAAACGGAGGGCACGCCCGCAATATCAATAAGAGAGGAGATGGCTACTTGTTGTCTATGCACGTGCATGTGAGAGACGGGTCAGGAGGCATGCATGAATGATGAGGGGACGATGTGGCTGTGGTAAGCAGACATAACTACATAGGAAGATCAATCGCCCTTTGTAAGATAAAGGAGAGACATAACTTGTGAGGTACGTCGATCGATGGGGGGTAGTTAAAGTCGATCTAGGTATATGTTGGGAGATCGATCAGTATACATGCATGTGTGTGTTAGAAGCAAATGAGGCATGAGAAGAAGGATAGAGAGAGAGGGATGCATGTAGGAGGTGGTACGAGAGGCATACTATATCGAGGGGGAGGAGTGTGCGAGTACGAGAACGATGAAAAGAGTGGTGGGAGTGAGGCATGGACGGTGACAAGAGAAGAGGGGAAGCTTGTGTTTGTGCTAGGCACACCTGGCTAGAGAGGCATATCGATCAATGTGTGCCATAAAGAAGGAGCTGGGGGGCCTACACACACCGTGGGTGAACGACCTAAAGTGAAAAGATGAATTTGCGCGATGGAGCTAGAGAATGCTGAGGGAGGGTGAGAAGGATGCGGGCGTGTGCATGCACAAGAGAAAGTTAGCGCTAGCTACAAAGATAAGAGGGTTGTGTGGGTGTAAAAGACGAATAGAGATCATATATACTTCATTATAAAAAGCGAATTCGGTTATTTGAAGAATTTATCATAGTGTTTCAGACCAACGGATGTGTGAATATATATAACGGTGATACACATGGTGTGGTTATGAACATGGTATACTACATTTAATATGTTTTATCTCTACTCTTATAAAAACAGAGTTGTTGATGATGGTGTGCCTGCCATCCTGCATTATAGGCTGTCTGATTCATATCTGGCGGATAACAAGGAAACTATGATGGTTGAAGTTGGCAACAATCATGATTGTAGATTCTTATTGAAATAGAGAAACGAATTCAAATTTAGTTCGAATTGCAGCGGTAGTCTAGACATTTGGAATGCACTAAAATGTTGGTATGAGTAGGTTACATGCGTTATACAGCAAGCAAAAAAATTTAATCGGACATAACATGGATTCATACTCCCTCCTTCCATCTATATAGGGCATAATGAGATTTTTAAGACCGCCTTTGACTATTGACAAGATTAATAGTACATGACATGCACAATGTGAAAATTATATCATTAAAAGAACCTTTCACAGACGAATTTAACGGTGTGCTTTATGTAAGTTGCATGTCATATATCATTGCTCTAATATTTGGTCAAAGTTAGCATCGAAAAACGCATTAGGCCCTATATAGATGGAAGGAGGGAGTAGCTTTGAATAGCATTTGTATAGTAAAACTGGGCAAGACTCTCTCTTTGTGTGGTGTGAATAGTTTTATTTTTTTGTTTTCTTTTTGGTTGAGGGAAGTGCGAATTGATTTGGTACATACAAGTACAATATTACTACACATTAGGCTTGTCCCTAAAATTCAACCCGCGTCTTGTTATATCCCGAAAATTCAGATATCGTGCTCCCAAAACTGGCGCCTTCACAACCCGCGCCTTGCTATCCCGAAATTACAACGCGCGTGAAAACTCCCTCCAGCTGCCGAATCCTAACACGCCAAATCCCCCTTCTAACCCTGAGCCGAAAGGGCCGCTAGTTCAAATCGGTGGGGGGTACTTTTGTAACACACCCTACATTTTGGACAAGCGTGTTCCTAAGTCATGCTTCACCCCCTCCCATCACCCCCTTTTCGCCATTCGAAATCCCAGGCCGCCATAACCTCTCCGCTCCAGCCGCGAAACCCCACCCTCCTCCGTCCGCCACATCACCGCAGCCCAGCCGGAGCCTCTTCCCCGACGACGTCGTCTAGCGCAACAGCTCGACGTCCCTCGCCACCTCCCCGGATGAGGATCTGTCGTCCATCTCATCGTCCCGCCGGTTCAGCCGCCCCATCCTCCACCTCCAAGGATCTGCTCCGACGATCGCCTTGTCTATCGCGGTTGCTCCATCCCCACAGCGTCGCCTTAACCTGCTCCACCGGAACCGCAGCATCCTCACCGACTCCTCGGACGAAGCCGAGGCCTACTCGGCGCCACCAAAGAGGTTGTACACTCATCGCATCGCACCTTCTCCTTAACTCGACCTCCCGGCGCCGACGGTGCTCCATCCCGCACCCCCATGGAGTGGCTACCTTGAAGCCGACGCCGCGGGCGACATCTCCATGGCGGCTCTCCCCCAGTGCGAGGCCCCTTCGGCGGCGGCGTCCATACCAGCCGGATCTACTGCTGCTGCTCCGGCTCTCGCTCGATCGATTGCTTGCCCAACTGTTGCTGCTGCTCTCCCCCTCGCTTGTGTTGCTGCTCTGCTCCGATTAAGCCACACTTCAGTTGACTGAATCGACTTTTGGCTCAGTCAATTTTCAGGGGTTGGGGGGCTCGCCGGAGTTAAGCAAGAACCACCCGCAGCGGGGACGGGGGCTCACCGGAGAGGTACCACACTATCTATCCGAGGGTTCAGGGTGAGGGGCGGGGGGCGGGGGGGCTAGAGGGCTGGCCGGGGCGGCGGTGGCAAGTTGTTTCGGGGCGGCGAGGCGGCGTTGGGGCCGGCGGTTCGGCCGGTAGTGGCTGGCGGCTCAGGGGGTGCAGGTTGAACATGAACTGCAGGCCCTCCCTAAACTACATGTCAAGTGCCTCTCTGCTACCATTGCGTTCAGTTTCGATAGTAGCATTCAGATTCCACAGTAAATTTCAGTTTCGACAGTTAAGTTCAGAGTAAAGAGTTATTACCTCATCTGTTGTAGTCAGGTGGTTTTTGGTGATGTTAATTTTACATCCATTTTACATCATCTATTGGAGATGCTATTAGAATCCCACTTGAGATTGACGATGTCTGTCTTGTGTTGCTTCAGCCTTGACGTCTTACGGCTCACCGGAGCTGCTCCAACGACAAAACAATCCATCACAACAGAGCAGTGCCCTGGACACCGTCTATAGATTCCTCAAATCTTCCTCCACACCTCCGACAGCCACCTCTGCCTCAACTGGTTCAGCATACAACCCAATGATGCTGAGGTCGACACGGCTACGGCAAAGAGGTTGTACACTTGTTGCATCACTTATTACTATACATTCACGTCGATCCATTAGGGCTATTTTGGTTCAACGGAAAAACATCGATCCACTGGTTGTTACCATCACTCTAAATTTCTGCATGCTCTCCTTACATAATCTCACCATATTTTTTCGTATGCATGTCAGATATTGTACACAGTCATGCTGAACATGTAGAGAAAAAGAGAAGAGTTTTGCGCGGTAATACAATGTCATGCAGACATTGCTCCATGGTGGGTCCAATGGCAAACCCTCCCCACCCCTCTCCAGATTGTAATCCAAAGGAAGATATCTGTTCTGAGGCAGATTCGGACGCCGCTGACCACTCCTATTTACCCCCCAAGGTGTTTCTCTACCTTGGCATGGTGATGTTAGTCATATCATGCATATGTTGCCTTGCAGTGCCTACTTTTGACATCATATATGTCATCTACTTAGTTTAGACATGTTCTGTAATGCCACCTATTTAGTTTCTATATCATATATGGGAATTATGCAATCTCATGTCTTTTAGCCAGCCATAATATATGTGAAATGTGCAATGCCATCCTGTTTAACCAGGCATCATATATTTGAATGATATATTGCCCATCCTTTTCTTCATTACATTTACATTTGTCGACAATGTTTGTACATTAAACTACTCTTCCTGTGAATCAGCCATTTGGGTGGGAGATGGAAAAATCTAGAGTGAAAACAAGGCCTTTAGAGAAGACAGTGCTACCTGTCGAAGCAGATCTCTTGTTGGGTCCCGGTAGCTCCTCAGAGATGGATTCAGAGACAGATGAGAAGTCCTATTCCCCCACTGAGGTGTATGCTCTAACTTGGCACGGTTATACTGCTCATATCATGCATACAATGTCTTGCATTGCATAGTTTAGACATCATATACACAATATTCAACACCATGTTCTTAGTTCAGACATCATATCGAATGCCCTCTATTTAGCATATAAATCACATATCTTAATTAAATGATGCAATCCTAATTACTTAGATAACATGTAGGTGAATTATGTCATGCGATCATGTTCAGTTATTCATCATATCTTTGAATTATGTTATGCTATGCTATCCAGTTTAGATAGACATCATATATGTGAAATTATGTCATGATATCCGCTTTAGTTAAACAATATACATGTCAACTATTTCATGCCCTCTTTTTTCCGCACTATCTATTGCATCTATCTCTCATACAATGCATGTACATTCAACTATGTTTCCTGTTTATGAACCATTTGAATTGGAGCGGGTGATGCCAGTATCTGGCGGACTAAAAACACGGTCTTCAAATAAAACAGTGCTACCTCTTGGTGGAGATAGCACCCCGATTGTACATGCACAAGAACCAGCCCTACCACACATAACCCAAACTCTCGCGGATTGTACCCCTACTACGATGGACAGAGAACCAGCTTCACCTAATCTAACCCCAACCCCAGCCGATAGTAACCCAGTTCCTGTTGACACAGCACCATCTCCACCACAGAGCTCCCAAACAAGAGCAGTTAGTAAGGCAGCTCCAGTGCCCAAAGGGCCAGTACTATCATGGTGAACCCCAACTCCACCAGTTAGTACGCATATTCCTGTGGAGGAAGCACAACCAGCTAGTCGTAGTTTATCATCTATCGCATTTGATGTTGTTAAATCGTATGTGCGTATCTTCATCTTGGAAATATTATACTGAAGATGAAGGAAAATGCCAGTTGCAGGTGTTTGTCCAGGAGTTATGTGTAAGTAATGTTATTCATGGCAATTACTTTGCTTCGTCCCATACATCCTACCTCCATGATGGTTATAATACAGCAAATTTTCCCATTTTTCTCTATAGAGAAGGACCAATTTGGAAACTCAGGATGAGGTAACCTGTGCTAATACCTCTGCTATCTTCAAGAATGCTTGGTGGCAGTATCGGAATTACCTAAAGAAAACGTACTTCACAGGCAAAGAAACTCATCAAATTCTCTTACGTTCTCCTGAGACACATTTGCTGGACGATGACTGGGAACGCCTTGTTCTGTACTGGTACCGAACCAAGAATGTGGTAAGGTCTATGAGCTCATTTTCTATTTTTAAGTATTATATTCTTGCATCTTATTGTACTCTGTTCATGTAGAACAAGTGCCTAAACCTGAAGAACAACTGTTCTAATTTAAGATTCCATTGCTACCATAGGACATAGATATATGTTTGTTTGATACTTTTATTATGTACTATTACTTGGCAGTAGAAGACTTGGTAGTTTAATCCTGTCCACCTTACTAATGAACTGGTTCACCGAAATGAGTTTCATATACTAGTACATGCTAAACTTGTTATGTGTCTGCTTGTTTCTTCTTTTAGAATGCTGACCGAATATTGGGGAAGAGTGCCTTATTAAGCAACGGTAAAGGAAGTAATGCAGATAAGGTTCAGGATAGTGACACATCATGTCTTGGTTTAGTGTTGGAGTTACTGGCCACTACTGCTTGCACAAGCTATTCAAACTCACTGTCTGAATCAGTTCGGTTTCTTGAGTCTCAACTACAAGCTGAAAGACATCGATCAGCTGTGCTGCAACAAGAAGCGGAAGGACTGCGGAAGTCCCTGGAGCATTCAGATGCATACTTTCTGGTGCAACAGCAAGCGTTGGAGGATTTTAGCGCCAAACAGGACAAAGCTAATCAGCTTGCTAAGCTTATTGCCAGCATGGTGGATACCCAGGATAACGTTTCTTGAGCTCTTCCGAAGTTGTTTCAGTTATGCTCTTGTTTTGCTGCCGCGTTTATTTGCACTGGTGGCCAATTTTGACGGCCAGTGTATATGATATGCTGCTTTGTTCCCTATATTTGCACTGGTGGCGAACTTTGATGCCCGGTGGATGTAATATGTGTAATAGCCGTGATAGCCTAGCATTAGTTGCTTGCTTATTTATTTCCTTGTTGTCTTGTTTATTTGTTTGCTTGTAGTCATTGCAGTTATTTTTCCGCGGTTAACTAGTGGCTGCAATAACCTATTTTTTAAAACTAGGCCACAATAACCATGGGCTAATATTTACTGTAGTGACACTAGGCCTCCTACGGGTCGTAGAAACAGTGGGCCTTCTATGGGTCGTAGAAACAGTAGGCCTTCTACGGGCCGTAGAAACAACGGGCCTTCTACGGGTCGTATCATCAATGGGCCTTATACAGGCCGTATGATTGATTGGCCAAACATGGGCCAATAACAGGCTGCATTGTAAACGGGCTAGAGTTGGAATCGTCTGTTCATGGGCCGGCCGTAATGGGCCATCATTAATAGGCCGTATTTGATGACGCTATGAAAACGGCCCAATGTATTAACGGACCACAAATGGGCCGACTATAACCACGGGCTAAATTTGGCCCACAAGCAGAAAATGACAGTAACGGGCCGTAATTAAACGAATGCTGGAAATGAGCCCAAGAATAAATGGGCTCTGAGAAGGCCGAAAGATAACATGGGCTGGAAACGGCCCAACGGAATAATGGGCCGTTAATGGGTATAAAGTGATACACTGTTCATTACGGGCCAGTTTCACCATGGGCCGTTAATGGGTGTAAAGTGATACACTGTTCATTACGGGCCAGTTACACCACGGGCCGTTAATAGGCCAAGAGTTACACAGGGCCTCATATGGGCCGAAAGACGGCATGGGCCATACATGGGCCAGAAGTGAAAACGGGCTGGAATCATATTGGATGGCCTAGATGACGCTACTGGGCCTAATTCGGATAGGGCGTAACGAGCCTTGGGTTAGCGGGCTGTAAATGGGCTATATGCGAATAGGCCGTTAACAGGCTTTCCATGGGCCGGCCCGCCACCTTTTGACCAAGTCAAACGGGTCGGCCTTTTCACAGGAATGGGCCTCTATTGGGTCGTGCCACGTGTCGACGTATCATAGGCGCCTATCTGACCCACTGATGAGCTGACACGTGTTTCGTCCGGCCAATAAGAATTTTACATGTGGAAATTTCCCATTGGTCGGGACTGTTAACGGGTTATCGGATCCAAAACCCGACCCGATAGCTTAACGGTGTTCCGTTACGGTGGATGCCACGTGTCGGTCACCCTTGACAAAAGCACTTCTGTGATGCGCAATTTATCATCATGGAAGTGGACACTTCTGTGATGATAGTTTTGGTAATGTCATGGAACACTTCTACGACAGCACAGGTATGACTATCTTGATTCTGTCATAAATTTGTCATGGATGTACATGCATGACAAAAGAAGCGACCTACTGTGACAAACACGTATCATCACGGAAGTGTATTTTTTTTTGTAGTGCTATATGTCGTATTGCCCTGCCGTCCTAAGTAAATTTGCATGTGCCACCTCTAAAAACTTCTAAATAATTATCCTTTTGTGTGCATGGATCGTTCATGGAACGATAGGAGGTGGTCGGTATCTTCCATGCTAAGCGGGTTATTCTCGGGTCGAGTGTTTATTCCCTCCCATTGCATGAGAAAAAGGCGGTAATAGGGATGCCCAGTCCCAAACTGCAAATACAAAAAGAGCTAATCTCTCAAATAATCAAACAAAAACTCCCAATGGAGTCAAAACATTTACTTTTATTACTTGGGAACCACCACTAGCATGCTTAGCATGGAAGATATTGATAACTGATGGTCGTGAAGTAAATGAGAAGGGTGCATGTCTCAAAATATCATTTATCTATGTTTATACACTTGAGCTCTGGCACCTCTGCAAATCACTGCTTCCCTCTACGAAGGGACTATCTATTACTTTTATGTTGTGTCATCACCTTCTAAAACAAGCACTAGAACCTGAGAGCATAGCTGTCATGACTTACGCATTGTGTGTAGCTAATGTTGGGTGCATCATGACTGGATCCTTTCTATCATGAATTACAATGTTTAGTCGCTGCTTGGAATTTGGAGGTGCTCTGCATTTAGGTTTTGTGATCTCAGAAAGGGCTAGCGAGATACCATTATTGTCATATTATATCATGGTTGTTTTGACAACGTGTTGCCGTTTGAGATGCCTTAGTATTGCTCACCGATAACCCACAAGTATAGGGGATCACAATAGTTTTCGATAAGTAAGAGTGTCGAACCCAACGAGGAGCTAAAGGTAGAATAAATATTCCCTCAAGTTCTATCGACCACCAATACAACTCTACGCACGCTTGACGTTCGCTTTACCTAGAACAAGTATGAAACTAGAAGTACTTTGTAGGTGTTGTTGGATAGGTTTGCAAGATAATAAAGAGTACGCAAATAAAAAGTAGGGGCTGTTTAGATAAAGAAACAATAAAGTAAATATAGCGAGTGTGGAAAAGTGGTGGTAGGAGTTGCGAAATTGCCCCTAAGCAATTGACTACTTTACTAGACCGATAGCAAGTATTATGTGGGAGAGGCCACTGCTAGCATGTCATCCCTGACTTGGAATTCTATGCACTTATGATTGGAACTATTAGCAAGCATCCGCAACTACTAACGTTCAATAAGGTAAAACCCAACCATGTCATTAAGATATATTGGTCCCCCTTCAATCCCGTATGCATCAATTTCTATGCTAGGTTGAAGCTTCTATCACTCTTGCCCTCCAATACATAGTCCTATCAACATACAACTAACCCTAGGGTGTGATCCACGCGCGCAATCATATGATGGGAACCAAAGGACATCAACATAACCACAAGCAAATTAAATCAATCATAGCAATTCATCAACCACTGATAGGACAACAAAAATCTACTCAGACATCATAGGATGGCAACACATCATTGGATAATAATATGAAGCATAAAGCACCATGTTCAAGTAGAGGGTACAGCGGGTTGCGGGAGAGTGGACCGCTATAGATAGAGGGGGGGAAGGTGATGGAGATGTTGGTGAAGATGGCGGAGGTGTTGGTGTAGATCGCGGTGATGATGATGGCCCCCGGTGGCACTCCGGTGCCACCGAAAGCGAGGGGGAGAGAGCCCCCCTCCTTCTTCTTCTTCTTCCTTGACCTCCTCCCTAGATGGGAGAAGGGTTTCCCCTCTGGTCCATGGCCTCCATAGCACGGGAGGGGCAAGAGCCCCTCCAAGATTGGATCTGTCTCTCTGTCTCTCTCTGTTTCTGCGTTCTCAGATTCTTCCCTTTTACCATTTCTTATATTCCCGGAGATCCGTAACTCCGATTTTGCTAAAATTTTGACACGATCTCTATCCGGAAATTAGCTTTCTTGCGGCGAAAGAAGGGCACCAACCGCCTTACGGGTGGCCCACAAGGGTCAGGGGCATGCCCAGGGGGGGTAGGCGCGCCCCCCTGCCTCATGGCCACCTCGGGCACCGTCTCGCGTGGATTTTTCTTTCCAAAAATCATATATATTCCCAAAAAAAATCTCCTTCAGTTTTTATCCCGTTTGGACTCCATTTGATATGGATATTCTGGGAAACAAAAAAACATGCAACAAACAGGAACTGGCACTGGGCACTGGATCAATATGTTAGTCCCAAAAATAGTATAAAAAGTTGCCAAAAGTATAGGAAAGTTGAATAATATTGGCATGGAACAATCAAAATTATAGATACGGCGGAGACGTATCAGCATCCCCAAGCTTAATTCCTACTCGTCCTCGAGTAGGTAAATGATAAAAAAGATAATTTTTGATGTGGAATGCTACCTAGCATAATCTTGATCATATGTCTAATCATGGCATGAATATTAAGACACGAGTGATTCAAAGCAATAGTCTATCATTTGACATAAAAACAATAATACTTCAAGCCTACTAATAAAGCAATCATGTGTTTTCAAAATAACAATGCCAAAGAAAGTTATCCCTACAAAATCATAAGTTTGGCTATGCTCCATCTTCTTCACACAAAATACTCACATCATGCACAACCCCGATGAAAAGCCAAGCAATTGTTTCATACTTTTGACGTTCTCAAACCTTTTCAACTTTCACGCAATACATGAGCGTGAGCCATGGACATAGCACTATAGGTGGAATAGAATGGTGGTTGTGGAGAAGACAAAAAGCAGAAGATAGTCTCACATCAACTAGGTGTATCAACGGGCTATGGAGATGCCCATCAATAGATATCAATGTGAGTGAGTAGGGATTGCCATGCAACGGATGCACTAGAGCTATAAGTATATGAAAGCTCTAACTGAAACTAAGTGGGTGTGCACCCAACTTGCTTGCTCTTGAAGACCTCGGGCATTTGAGGAAGCCCATCATCGGAATATACAAGCCAAGTTATAAAATGAAAATTCCCACTAATATATGAAAGTGATAACTCAAGAGACTCTCTATATGAAGAACATGGTGCTACTTTGAAGCACAAGTGTGGTAAAAGGATAGTAACATTGCCCCTTCTCTCTTTTTCTCTCATCATTTTTTTCTTTTTTGTAGGCTTCTTTGGCCTCTCTCTTTTGGGGGGGGGGCTTCTTTGGCCACTATTATTTTGATAACCTCACATGGGGCAATGTTCTAATAATGATGATCATCACACTTTTATTTACTTACAACTCAATATTACAACTTGATATCTAGAACAAGGATATGACTCTATATGAATGCCTCCGGCGGTGTACCGGGATTAGCAATGATCTAGCGCAGCAATGACATCAAAAAACGGACAAGCCATGAAAACATCATGCTAGCTATCTTACGATCATGGAAAGCAATATGACAATGAATGCTCAAGTCATGTATATGATGATGATGGAAGTTGCATGGCAATATATCTCAGAATGGCTATGGAAATGCCATGATAGGTACGTATGGTGGCTGTTTTGAGGAAGGTATATGGTGGGTTTATGGTACCGGCGAAAGTTGCGCGGTACTAGAGAGGCTAGCAATGGTGGAAGGGTGAGAGTGCGTATAATCCATGGACTCAACATTAGTCATAAAGAACTCACATACTTATTGCAAAAATCTATTAGTCATCAAAACAAAGTACTACGCGCATGCTCCTAGGGGGATAGATTGGTAGGAAAAGACCATCGCTCGTCCCCGACCGCCACTCATAAGGAAGACAATCAATAAATACCTCATGCTCCAACTTCGTTACATAACGGTTCACCATACGTGCATGCTACGGGAATCACAAACCTCAACACAAGTATTTCTACAATCCACAACTACCCACTAGCATGACTCTAATATCACCATCTTTATATGCAAAACTATTGCAAGGAATCAAACATATCATATTCAGTGATCTATAAGTTTTATGTAGGATTTTATGACTAACCATGTGAATGACCAATTCATGTCATCTCTCTAAATAGATATAAGTGAAGCAAGAGAGTTTAATTCTTTCTACAAAAGATATGTCCACGCTCTAACAAATATAAGTGAAGCAAAAGAGCATTCTACAAATGGCGGTTTTCTATGTAAAGAGAAACAGGCAATCCAGACTTCAAATGATATAAGCGAAGCACATGAAGCATTCTATAAAGCCATACTCAAAAGATATAAGTGAAGTGCAAAGAGCATTCTATAAATCAACCAAGGACCATCTCATACCAGCATGGTTCATAAAAGAAAAATGAAAACTAAATGCAAAAGATGCTTCAAGATTGCACATATCGCATGAACGAAACGAATCCGAAAACATATCGATACTTGTTGAAGAAAGAGGGGATGCCTTCCGGGGCATCCCCAAGCTTAGACGCTTGAGTCTCCTTGAATATTTACTTGGGGTGCCTCGGGCATCCCCAAGCTTGAGCTATTGCCTCTCTTCCTTCTTCACACATCGAGACCTTCTCGATCATCGAACACTTCATCCACACAAAACTTCACCAGAAAACTCGGTAAGATCCGTTAGTATAATAAAACAAATCACTACTCTAAGTACTATTGCAAAACAATTCATATTTTGTTTTTGCATTGTTTCTACTGTAGTATAACTTTTTCATGGCTTAATCCACTGATATAAATCGATAGTTTCATCAAAACAAGCGAACTATGCATCAAAAACAGAATCTGTCTAAAACAGAACAGTCTGTCATAATCTGAACATTAACCATACTTATGATACTTGAAAAATTCTACCAAAATTAGGAAAAAAAATAGGAAGACATTTCAAAAAGAATCAGAATCGTTTGACGTTCCAACTAAAGATGTAAAATCGTGCACTACAACCAAGGTTTATGTCCTGCACCGTACAAACCATCAAGCAAATGTAAACATCCTAAAGGCAAACCTTGGAACATTATTTTTATATCTAAACTTTATAAAAGCACACAACAGAAATAAATGACTCTCTAAAACTTCCGGGTTGTCTCCCTGACAGCGCTTTCTTTAAAGCCATTAAGCTAGGCATATAGTGCTCAAGTAATGAATCCACCCGGATCCCAAGGTATATCAAAGCCAATTTTAATTAACAATGATTTGTAATTTAGTAGTGAGCATAAAGTAACATATATCATACAACAACGAAGTCTAACTCTCTTCCTATGCATCGGCATGTCATAAAAGAACAATTCATGCACACATAGTAAAGGCCAATGCATAGTATAAACAGTTTCTTGCAATTTTATCGTATTGGAAACATAGAGAGGTGGAGATATAGTTCCTCTCTCATAATAATTGAAAGTGGGAGCAGCAAGCACATGCATATTATATTCATCAAAATCATCATGTGCAACGGTGAAAGGCAACCCATCAATATATTCCTTAATAAGAGCAAACTTCTCCGATATAGTGTAGTTTGGGGAATTCAAAAAGATAATAGGACTATCATGTGTGGGTGCAATAGAAAAAAATTCATGTTTAACATAAGGAACTATAGCAAGTTCATCTCCATAAGCATAATTCATATTGGCATCTTGGCCACAAGCATAGCAAGCATCATCAAAAAGGGATATTTCAAGAGAATCAATGGGATCATAACAATCATCATAGCAATCATCCTCTGGTAAGCACGAAGGGAAATTAAACAATGTATGAGTTGAAGAGTTACTCTCATTAGAAGGTGGGCACGGGTAGCTAATCCGCTCTTCCTCCTTTTGTTCTTCGCTCTCCTCCTCATCTTTTTCATCCAATGAGCTCACAGTTTCATCAACTTCTTCTTCCATAGATTCCTGCAAAATATTAGTCTCTTCTTGGACAGCGAAGACTTTCTCAATAAGCGCATTAATTTCGTAATTGTATTCATAATTCTCATAACAATATTTCAGGATAGCTAAATTTTTAGGTCTATAAACAGCATCATCAAAATCTTCAAACTCTTTAAACATAGATTCAATTTCATAAGCACCCATAAAAGCAACAAATTCTTCTATTTGTTCCACATCATAGTAATCATATATACCATTAGCATAAGAAGATAAGGTTTTATTATCATTAAATTTGCATAAAAAGGGAAGGTGTGGAGCTTTCATCCTAGAGCAACAAGTAAAATCATATCTCAAGCATACTTGCCAAGCATACCACTTCAATATATGAATTTGATCCCATAATAGTTTCCCTTTTTGTGTCAAGCGGTAATCCCTAAAGTATTCACGTTGATCCAACGTTACTCCCATTACATAATTGAATGGGGTTTTCTCAGGATTATTAAAGTAGTACATAATATTTTTCACATAACCAGCATCAAGGGTTTTAGGAGGTTCCCCATCTGCATGAGCAGAAAGTACACCTATTTTTTTTGGTATTTCGTGTTCCATATCCATAACTAAAGATAAAGAACAACTAAGAACAGAAAATAAAAATTACTTAGTGATAAAGCAAACAAGCACACACGAGAATATTCACACCACGCTATTGCTCCCCGGCAACAGCGCTAGAAAAAGGTCTTGATAAACCACAAGTATAGGGGATCGCAACAGTTTTCGATAAGTAAGAGTGTCGAACCCAACGAGGAGCTAAAGCTAGAATAAATATTCCCTCAAGTTCTATCGACCATCGATACAACTCTACGCATGCTTGACGTTCGCTTTACCTAGAACAAGTATGAAACTAGAAGTACTTTGTAGGTGTTGTTGGATAGGTTTGCAAGATAATAAACAGTACGCAAATAAAAAGTAGGGGTTGTTTAGATAAAGAAACAATAAAGTAAATATAGCGAGTGTGGAAAAGTGGAGGTAGGAGTTGCGAAATTGCCCCTAAGCAATTGACTACTTTACTAGACCGATAGCAAGTATTATGTGGGAGAGGCCACTGCTAGCATGTCATCCCTGACTTGGAATTCTATGCACTTGTGATTGGAACTATTAGCAAGCATCCGCAACTACTAACGTTCAATAAGGTAAAACCCAACCATAGCATTAAGATATATTGGTCCCCCTTCAATCCCGTATGCATCAACTTCTATGCTAGGTTGAAGCTTCTGTCACTCTTGCCCTCCAATACATAGTCCTATCAACATACAACTAACCCTAGGGTGTGATCCACGCGCGCAATCATATGATGGGCACCAAAGGACATCAACATAACCACAAGCAAATTAAATCAATCATAGCAATTTGTAAGTGCATCTAGTGCCACCCCTAGTTGGTTTTGGAGTATTGACGACAAACCTAGTTGAGGGACTAATGTGTTTGTGAGAATTGCAGGATAACACAGGTAGAAGTCCCTCATTGATTCGGTTTTACTACCAGAGATGACCCCTAAAAATGTACGAAGACATTGAAGACAATGGTGGTATATGAAGATATTCACATTGAAGACTATGACAAGAGAAGACACTATGTGAAGCCTATGGAACTCGGAGACTTAGATCCTTCGTAGTTTTATTTCATTTGTGTTGAGTCATAGGAACCACCGTACTGTTAAGTGGGGTCCAAGAGAACCAGTCAGAATGACTGAAGTGATGCCTAATTCAAAACCTATATCTTCGAGCGAAGACTATGAGAGCAAATCTTGTCCAGAGTCGGACAAGTCAGCTTTACTTATAGCCCAAGTAAAGTTGCTGTGTGAGTTTGAAATCTGACTGTTGGTACACGTGTCAGTTCCTTAGTGACCCAGGGTCATTTCAAACAAATCAGGTCAGGTTGCACAGTGGCTATAAATAGTCCACCCCCTACAACCATAAACGGTTGGCTGCTCAGATTTCAGTGCACGGCTTTTGTCGTTTGAGAGCAACCCACCTCGAAGCCTTTGAGAGAAAATTCCTAGCGAGGAGAAAAGCCCTAACCACCCAGAGCCAGAGTAAATTGGGCATCACTTAAGTCTTCTTGTCTGAGTGATCTGATGACTTATTACACTTGAGGACTGTGCATCCTCCAGCCGGTTAGGCATCGCGTTTTGAGCATCCAAGAGAAATTGTGGATTGCCGGTGAACGAAGTCTGTAAAGGTTTGGGAGTCTACCTTAAAGACTTACCAGAGTGATTGGGCGAGGTCTGTGTGACCTTAGCTCAAGGAGAAAACGGTGAGGACTGGGTGTCCTGAGCTGCGTGTTCAGGACTGGGTGTCCGGGACTGTGTGTCCTTTGGTATAAATACCTAGCCGCTCCAACAAGATGTACAGTTGTCACAGCAACTGGAACTGGTCCAACAAATCATTGTCTTCAGCGTGTCACTGGTTTCATCTTCACTTCCTTTTACTTACTATTACACATTGTGAAGCCATTGCATGCTTGCTTTATCTTCTGTCTTCACAACATAACTGTATGATTTGTTTGGCTTCATAACTTCTTCCTACCTGATCCTTATTACACTGCAGCTACTTGTCTTGTGCTTTCACTCTATTGAATACTTGACCATGGCTTTCCTAGTGTAATCTAACTTCCGCTGCTTAAGTGATAGGCATATATGTACTGTTTGTCTTCATAACCTTCACGTTTTGAAGACTTTCATAAAAATCGCCTATTCACCCCCCTCTAGTCGATATAACGCACTTTCAATTGGTATCAGAGCAAGGTGCTCCCTTGTTCTGTGTGATTCGGTTTAACCACCTGGAGTTTTAGCTATGTCGACTGCAGGGATAATCAAAGTCTCCATTGCGTGCCCCGTCTTCGATGGAACTGAATATCCCTACTGGAAGAATAAGATGCACATGCATCTTGAAGCCATTGACGTCGACCTATGGTATGTCGTCGAAAACGGCATTCCCAAGGCTGGAGAAGGTGTCACTGCTGCTGATGTCAAGAAGTTCACTCAACTGGACTCTACTGCCAAGAATATCATCTGTGGTCATCTGACCAAGGGACAGTACGGCCGTGTGAGTGCCTTGAAGACATCCAAGCTGGTCTGGGACTGGCTCTCCAAAGTCAATGAAGGCATCTCAACCCAGAGAGATCAGAGAATCAGTGTTCTTCGCAACCTCTTCAACCGCTTCAAGCGAAATGACAATGAGAATGTCCAGCACACATTTGACCGGCTCACTGACATCACAAATGAGCTTCAAGCCCTCGGCGCCACTGAGATCACCAAACATGAAATCGTCAAGACGCTGCTGAGATCACTTGACAGTTCGTTTGACATCCTAGCCCTGATGATTCAAGAACGTCCAGACTTCAAGACACTCGATCCGTCTGACATACTTGAGAGGCTCAACACACATGAGTTTCAGCTTTCTGAGAAAAGAGATATCTACGGTCCAAACTATGGGCGAACTCGTGCCTTGAAGGCAAAAGATATGTCCTCATCTGAAGAAGAATCTGATTGCAGTTCTGATGATCCTTAAGACATTGGAAGGGAACTTGCAATGCTGGTGAATAAGTTCCAGAAATTCACCAAGAAGAAAGGCTTCAGAAAGTCTTCACGATCAAGCTCAAGGAATGATGAAGCTTCTGCTCATGACTACAAGAAGAAAACATGTCACAAGTGCAAGAAAACTGGACACTTCATCTCTGAGTGTCCACAATGGGACAATGAGAACAGAAAGAAGAAGAAGAAGAAGAAGAAGAGCAAGGAATATGACTCTGACGACAAGAAGAAGAAGAAATACTCAAAGTCTTCTTCCAAGTCTTCCTCAAAGTCTTCAACACACAAGAAGAGCTCAACTGGCAAGGCTCGTGCGTTTGTTGGCAAGGAAATGGATTCAGAGGAGGAGTCCGCTTCTGAGGAGGCAGAGGTGGAGTCTGAGGAGGAATCTGATTCTGGCATTGCGAGTCTGGCTACAGCTTACGTCGCCAAGTCCATCTTCAACACTGAAGACAATGACTTCATCACCAACACCGATGCAAATGACAAGGACGACTCCACTCCTACCTACTGCTTCATGGCACGCGGTGCCAAGGTAAACACACGCACTACTCACTATCAAACATCCAGTGACGATGATTCTGATTGTGATTCAAAACCCAGCTACAAAACACTTGCTAAAATTGCAACTGAACAACAGAAAGCCATGGAACATATTCAAAAACTGTTAGACAGAAGCGATGATCTGTTGGGTGCTGAAATGACTCGATCTGAATCCTTAATTGAAGACATAAAAAATCTTCACGTTAAGTATCAGGAACTTGAAGATCGTCATGATACTCTCTCAACAACTCATGAAAAGCTTTCCTATGATTATCTTCAAAGGAAGCAAGATCTTGAGAAATTGAGAGCGGCTCATGAAAATCTTCAAAAGGAAAACGAGTCACTTCGCGCCGAACAGATCAGTTCCGCTCAGGAAGGATTTGAACCACCATGCCTTAAATGCACTGAGCGTGATAATGCTACTTCTGTTGCTGAATGTTCCACTGCTACTGCTGTTGCAATATCTTCAACTGTTGAAGTGGTAACTAACCCCTCTACTGAGGATACCACTGCTATTGCTGATGAGAATGCTAGGTTGAACACATTGCTTGAAACAGGGATGTACAAAAGTCTCAAAGGACATCAGACATTATGTGATGTCCTCAAGAAGCAGATTCTGAACCAAAACCCTAGGAAAGAGGGTGTTGGGTTTGTGAGGAAAATAAATGTTGATGGATCTTACTGGAAACCTGAGCAGTACCCCAAAACCACATGGGTTGCTGCAAAGGAATCCTCAGCAGATCCATCCAATCTATCTGGCTTCACATGTGCTAACCCAATTATCATTGATGAATCCTTTGATGCAAACTATAAGCTGTTTAGAAATCAGAATGGTGAAGTGTTTGCCAGGTACATTGGTACTAACTGCAGGAATGGACCGCCTATGAAGAAGATCTGGGTTCCAAAAACGTGTGTGGAGAATCTTCCTATGAATGTCCTCATGACACCTCACATGAAGAAGACAAACCTCAGACCAAAGGCTTCATATGGTCCAAAGGCTTCATACAGATAGAGGACTCACCTGAGTCACACTAACGCAAATGTTTTGCAGGGAAACCATACTCAGGCATATGAGAGCGGTTCTTCAAACCGTCATGTTCATATGACCAAGAACTATTCTGCCTATTCTTATGAGTACTATTGCCCGCCTGCTAGACTGTTTGCTAGGGCTCCAAAGCCAAAATTCTCAGATGCTGCACTTATACTTATTGCTCCTAAGCCATCCTTGAAGATGTGGGTGGTTAAGAAAGCTTAACTCTCTTTTGTAGGGAAAGGTCTCTAGCAGAAAACCAAAATCTTCTGACGCTATTGATGGGGACCTTAAAAATCTTGTGGGGCGCAAGATCAAATGCCCGAATGGCATCACTATGTATTTCGTACCTGAATCGCATGCTACTCTCCCTATTAGTCCTAACCTCGATCTAAGTTTTCATAACCCACTGGTTCGTCAAATGTTTTTGCTTCACAATTCTCTTCGTGAAGCCTATCCCCCTAACTGCACTGTAGGGTACGACACCAGCGTCTTTAGAGTCTTCAGAATGGATTATTGACAGTGGGTGTACAAATCACATGACTGGCAAAAGAAGTCTTTTTATGGACTCAACCTTACGTCCATCCGACAAGAGCCACATCACATTTGCTGACACTGGTAAAAGTAAGGTATTGGGTCTAGGTAGAGTTGCAATCTCAAAGGATCAACACATGGATAAAGTCATGCTTGTTGAATCCCTTGGCTTCAACTTAATGTCTGTCTCAATGCTTTGCGATTTGAACATGATTGTAATTTTTGGAAAATATCATTGCCTGGTACTAATGGAATCTGACAAGTCTCTAGTGTTTCAAGGGTATCGGAAAGATGATTTGTACGTGGTAGATTTCTCAGCAGGGCCACAGCTTGCAGTATGTCTTCTGGCAAAGGCTTCAGAATGCTGGCTTTGGCATCGGAGGCTTGGGCATGCTGGCATGAGGAACCTCCACACCCTTGCAAAGAAGAAGCATGTCATAGGCATCGAGGGCGTCAAGTTCAAGAAAGATCACTTATGCGGTGCCTGTGAAGCAGGGAAGATGACAAGGGCAAAACATCCTTCGAAGACAATCATGACCACTACTCGACCCTTCGAACTGCTTCACATGGATCTTTTTGGTCCCACTCACTACTCAACTTTTTCCACTACTGCTTGCCTCTATGGCTTTGTCACTGTTGATGATTACTCTAGATATACTTGGGTGCACATAATCCTTTACAAGACTGAAGTGCAGGATGTCTTCAGACGCTTCGCCAATCGAGCTATGAACAATTATGGCGCCAAGATAAAGCACATCAGAAGTGACAATGGCACTAAATTCAAGAACACTGGCCTTGACACATATCTTGATACCTTGGGCATCACACATGAATTCTCAGCTCCATACATGCCATAGCAGAATGGCGTCGTCGAACGCAAGAACAGAACACTCATTGAGATGGCCAGAACGATGCTAGATGAGTACAAGACTCCAAGAAAATTCTGGCCTAAAGCCATTGACACTGCATGCCATACCATCAACCGTGTTTATCTTCACAAGCTTCTGAATAAGACATCTTATGAACTCCTAACTGGCAAGAAGCCAAATGTCAGTTACTTCAGAGTATTTGGCGCAAGATGTTGGATCAAGGACCCACACCACACCTCAAAATTTGCACCAAAAGCACATGAGGGCTTCATGCTTGGATATGGAAAGGATTCGCACTCCTACAGAGTCTTCAATCTCTTTCACTACAAAGTGGTTGAAACAGTGGATGTGCGGTTCGATGAAACCAATGGTTCACAAAGAGAGCAACTGCCAAATGTGCTAGATGAAGTTCCAGCTAGTGAATCAATCAAGCTTATGGGAACTAGAGAGATTATACCTTCTGAAGCTCATCCTGAAGAAGAACTTATCATCTCAGCACCTGATCCACATGAAGACAATGCTCAGCCTGAAGACATTCCTCCCAACGACAACACAGATCAGCAAGAGCAAAGTCTTCGCCTTGTACATCCTCGTGTTGCCAATGAAGTGTAGATTGACAGAATAATTGACAGCATCAATGCACCTGGTCCACTGACTCGTTCAAGGGCAACTCAACTGGCAAATTTCTGCGGACACTTCGCATTCGTGTCAATCACAGAACCCAAGAAAGTTGAAGAAGCTTTCATGGAACCTGAATGGATTCAAGCTATGCAAGAAGAGCTTCAACAGTTTGAGCTGAACAATGTATGGGAACTGGTTAAGCGTCCTGATCCACGGAAGCATAACATAATAGGCACCAAATGGATATACCGCAACAAGCAAGATGAGCATGGTCAAGTTGTCAGAAACAAAGCTCGTCTCGTTGCTCAAGGATATACTCAAGTGGAAGGCATTGACTTCGATGAAACATTTGCTCCTGTGGCCAGACTTGAAGCCATCCGTATACTGCTGGCCTATGCAAATCATCATAACATACTTTTATATCAAATGGATGTGAAGAGTGACTTTCTCAATGGCAAGATTGAAGAAGAAGTGTATGTTGCACAACCACCTGGGTTTGAAGATCCAAAACATCCTGACATGGTTTACAAGCTCAATAAGGCACTGTATGGCCTCAAACAAGCCCCTCGGGCCTGGTATGACACACTCAAATACTTCCTGAAGAGCAAAGGCTTCATACCTAGCTCCCTAGATCCCACTCTCTTCACGAAGACATATGATGGTGAACTGTTTGTGTGCCAAATATATGTGGATGACATTATCTTCGGCTGCACCAATCAGAAGTATAGTGAGGAGTTTGGATATATGATGCAAGAGCAATATCAGATGTCTATGATGGGGGATCTGAAGTTCTTCCTCGGTCTTCAGATACGGCAACAACGCAATGGCATCTTCATATCTCAAGAGAAGTATCTCAAAGAGTGCCTGAAGAAGTTCGGTATGCAAGACTGCAAAGGCTTCACAACACCAATGCCCGCCAAACATCATCTGGGTCCTGACGACAATGGTAAAGAGTTCGATCAAAAGGTATACCGCTCCATGATTGGTTCTTTGCTTTATTTATGTGCATCTAGGCCAGATATTATGCTTAGTGTTTGCATGTGTGCTCGATTTCAAGCGGCACCAAAGGAGTCGCATCACTTAGCAGTGAAGCGAATTCTTCGAAATTTGGCTCACACCCCAACTCTAGGATTGTGGTATCCAAAGGGCTCAGAGTTTGATCTGGTTGGATTCTCGGATGTTGATTATGCTAGTGATAAGGTTGATCGGAAGTCTACATCAGGCACATGTCACTTTCTGGGACGATCACTTGTATGTTGGTCTTCAAAGAAGCAGTGTATCCCTCTCCACTTCTGAATCTGAATACATTGCTGTTGGATCTTGCTGCGCTCAGCTTCTGTGGATGAAGAAAACTCTCAAGGACTATGGCATTCACCTGAAGCAAGTGCCTCTTTACTGCGACAACGAAAGCGCCATCAAGATCGCCAACAACCCAGTTCAGCACTCGAAGACAAAGCACATTGAAACTCGTCATCACTTTCTCAGAGATCATGTTGCAAAGGAAGATATTGATATCATACACATCAACACTAAAGAGCAATTGGCAGATATCTTCACCAAGCCCTTGGATGAGAAGAGATTTTGCAAGTTACGGTGTGAGCTAAATATCTTGGAATCCTCAAATGTCCTGTGATCAGGCACACATCCTAACACTTATGCATATTGATGACTTAGATGTGCAACACATGAAGTAACGTATATCTTCAATCAATGAAGACATACATTCTAAGTGTGAATACATTAATGTGGAAATTGACTTCGGAGCGCCACGATAATTGTGCGCCGTGTCTAGGTCTAGTACTTCCTATACGGTGGGTAACGCCACCACCAAACGTTCTATTTTGAAGTGTTTCACTCATGGCGTTACCTTGCAATGTCTTCACATTTGGTCTGGTTTCATTCCCAACAGGTCTTCATGATTATCTTCACTACGTGGATTATATATATATATATATATATATTAGTGTTCTGTCCTCTACAGCATTCACTTATAGCTATGTCTTCTTGTTTTGAATCTTTTGAACTAAGTGAATGTGATCGGACCCTAATCTCTCTATGCTTTCAATCTCAAATTCTATCTCTCCAAGTCATATGCATCATATTGAAACTGTCGAATGTCTTCTCTGCGTCCTTGTCAGCAGAAGACACAGAGACAAACATTAAAACCGTTTTCAATGCTCATTCATCCACAAGAAATCCGGAGAAGTAGGAACGACCACCCGACAATCTAGGCGTGCGTGGGATGTGGAACTGCCCCCGAGACTCCGCATGATGGCCACATGCTGTTCAGATGTGAATCGCCAGGGGCACCTGTGTAATAGCGCAGTGCCGCCCCTGTGACTATAAATACACCCTCACTGCGGTCATTATCTCCTTCTTCCTCCCTCGCACGAACCCTAGCGCCACCGCTAGCTCTCGACGACGCCGGCGACGAAGCGCTTCACTGCCGCAACCTCTCCGACGCCGTTTTCACGCCAACCGCGGACATCACTCTCTCCGCTGTCGCCGTAGGTGTCTTCCGTCGCCAAGTTAGGGCACGGAGGATCGAACTGCTCGGCCTCATCCCACTCCGTCTAGCAATTCCAAGTGTGGTAAATAAAACCTCTTTTTACAGCCTCTTTTGATCCTATAGTTCGGTCACTTTCTGCCATAAGAAGTTTCCATTCACACAAGTTAGATCTCTCTCAGTCTGCATCTCATAACTTGCCTAGTATATTCACTTGTGCTTCATGAAGTAGTTAGATTCCTCACTTGTACTGATCTATGGGTTCGTACAAATCTGGAACCAACTTCTTTTTCTATAAGTGAATGTCTTCGCACGATGAGGTCAATGTCTTCTAAACTGATTTATCTTCAAAATCTTCTGAGAATGCATATGACCTCTTCCCCTTCCCTCGCACCTTAATGCTGTCACAGGTACATGTCCGTGGGAGAATCTTTTGGTTCTCATAGTCTGCATTCATTTGCAGAGTTCTTACAGCGTCACATCAATTCTCCTGAAGCCAGTTCCTGTTGGTCCAGCAAAAGAAAGCCTTTGAACGTCTTGAAGCCTTCCAAGTTAAGGTTTATGGCTGCAGAAAAACCAGCAAGGAAGGGTGGCAGAAAGCGTCGAGGAGAAACATCAAGAGATCTGCCCGATGACCTCTCAGAGCTGTACAATACAGATCTTGAAGAGGATTACAATCAGCGCAAGACACGAATCCAATGGATTCGACGTTATTGGGCGGAGCAATGGTTCCAATACCGCTTCGTCACCAAGGAGTACGCTGAGAAAAGTGCCATCAAGAGACCATGGGGAGATGTACTATACAAAAATCTCGTGCCCAGGTCCAGAGATGAAACCATTGCTCAAGGCTTCTATCCATGCATGGTCAGAGGACCGCAGCCTGCTGATGCTCATCCGTCGTCACTACTCTGGTGTCGTGATGACAATCTGTTCAAGTGCAACTTCCAGTTTGCCCAGAGGTCAGCGAAGCAAAACAAGAAGAAATTGGGCTTAGACTTCAACCCTGGTCCCTCCGCACCAAGGGCAGATGGCACACGCGAGGCAGACCCCAATATCATCGGTCCGTATGCAAATCTTGAGGGCCTCATTACCCGCATATTAGTCCAAGGGACTGCAGTCAATGACCCTCCTGCTGACTCTAAATCTGATGAAGCGCCTGCTGCTCCGAAGCCAAAGCAGATGAAGAAGCCAAAAGCTTCAAAGCAGACCCCTTCACCCAAAATCTCAAGGGCGAAGCCATTGGCAACTGCACCTCCTGAAGCCAGTGTGCAGTCTGAAGACTTATCATGAGTCTCCAAGCCCCAGGAAGCCAAGAAGCCTCAACCACACACAGGCAAAGAGCTCACAGCTGCTGCCATTCTGCATAGCGAAACCATTGATCTGTCAAGTGATGAAGATCTTGGAGATGACGCTCTTGAGCAGCTCATCAAGAGCAAGGAGGAAGCTGAAATCTTCAACAATCTGCCTCTGTTTGATGTCGCCATCATCCACAACTTCATCGATGAGTGGTTTGCTACACCAAATATCAGCTTCGATGATCTGCAGCTGCCCATTGGCCTCAGCGTCGCTTTCCAAGGCGATATTGCTTCAGAACTTGCAATTGCCCAGAGCATTGTTGAATTGAAGCAGAAAACTGATTTTGAAAAGGCTCAGTTCAAGCAGCATATGGCCAAGCTCAGCGTGCAAGAAGTGAAGAACTTCAAGATCATGTTGCACGAGCTAAAGGAGAACTTTCTGAAAAAGCATGCAGAAGCTCAAGGTTCGCGGGAGCGAATGAAGACTCTGGCTGATCGCTGTGTGCAGGCCTACAATGAGGCCGAGAAGCGCAAGGCACTTGGGCATCCCGGCATCGACCCCAGGATGGTCGTGAAGAAGAAGAAGAAGCCTGTTGTGCCTGAACCAGAGGCACCAAGACAAGAAGCTGCTCTGATTGTCTTCCCCACTGCTATGACTGGCTCGAAGCCAAAGAGCCGGTCAACCGCTTCAGAGCTCAAGAAGACACGGACAGCCGAGGCTGAAGCAAGGAAGAGGAAACACTCTGAAGCCTCTCCGTCTGATCCCACCAAGAAGAAGCGCAAGATCAAGAAAGCTCGGGCTGCTCCCACAGAGGCCTTGATAGTTAAACCTCTCTCTGTCATCTATCCCGACGCAAATCGTCAGCTGACAGTTCATGAGCCTGCTCCAACAGAGGCTCCTGAAGCTGAAGACATTCCAGCAGCCAACCCCAACGCTGCTGAAGACATTGGTCACCAAGACAATGTACAAGATGATGCAGCCCTTCCTCAGCTTGAGAAAAGCAAACTGATCAGCATTGGTCGTCCTGTGACGCCAATCGCACAAGCTGCATCATGGGCGGATCGCCCACAAGAAGAAGAATCTGAGGTCCAGCCCACTCCAACTCCAAAGGCGTCGTCTACATTCCGCAGGCTTCGCAAAGGACCACGGCCTCAAGATTCGGCTGAAGACATTCCGGCTGCATCAGCCGAAGACAATGAAGAAGTACCACCAGAACCCACTCCCCCGCTCCACCAAGAAGCCGTTCTCCAGGAGAGCGTGCCTGAATCTGACCCTCCAGCTAGTCAAGTGGAGGCGGAAAATATGGAGGCTGCCACCACCAACATTGAAGCCAATGTGGAGCCCTCCCCAACAACAGCTTCAGAAGACACTGAAGCTACTGCTCCTGACACTTCTATGCCTGAGTCTGCTGCCGGTCCCCAATTCAACTATCATGTTGCGCACAGGCCTCAGGTTCAGAAGCCGATCCCACGACTGCCCAGGTTCCTAGGTCCTGCATCAGCTCTTGGCTCCTTTAACGTCAATAGCTTCAGGGCAGATAATACGTTCTTCAACAGCTCCAAGAACCCTTATTCAAGGGAACGGATTGTATCAGATAGGTTCTGGAGCTATCCACAACGCAGCTATTATTCATGCATCCTATACAACCAAGGCCGCATCTTCCCACACAAGCGCCTTGAGGTTGAAGTTGTTGCTGGTCTGCCCGGCCTGGAAGAAGCACTGGATTGCTTCAAGCAAGTGGGTTTGCTGCCATTTATCAGAGATGAAGAGCACTGGAATGAAGAGCTTCTGCTTCAATTCTATGCCACTCTTCATATCAAAGGCTACAACAGAGATCCGAAGACTTGGGTCCTGGAGTGGATGACCGGCAATGTCCATCATGAAGCCAATGCATTCAATATCATTGAGCTTACCGGCCTGCCCACTCCTGGCGAATTCTTCGAGGAAGGCTGCCAACTACATGCTGAAGCAATTGAGAGCATATTCCAGAGGCCTGAACCAAATATGAGTCAGATGCTCTCAATGATGAAGCCATTGCCCCATGATGCACCCTATCCAACTGAGTTCTTCATTGAAGACCTAGAGTACCTGCCCAGAACCATATATCACATCATCAGGCGGACTCTCTGGCCCATCAAGGGACACTCTCCACATGCCAAGGTTGAAGGTGCAATGAAGACTCTCATATTCTACATCCTTCATGGCAAATGCTTTAATGCGCAGGACTTCTTCATACGCCAGCTTGCGGCATCCGGCTCAGATTTATTTGGCTTGAAGTTTTATGCTCCTTGGGTTATGAGGCTGATCAAGCTTCATTCTGCGATTTCATATCAGCCCTCAGCCCGCAACCATCAGATCTTCTTGCCAGATGTGGACACCTCTGCTGAAGCTATATATCCTGAGCCTGCCAAGCAACCATTAAGTCTTCAGAATGCAGAACACCAGAGCTTCACTCAGAATGTTGAAGGTGTTGAAGCCATCTCCAGAGTGTATCCGTTGGCTGGCACCACACGTGCACCTGCATCTACTGAAGCCACTGACAGCCCAGCTGATCAGCGACCCAAGAAGCGCGCTCATGCCCTCAATGACCGAGAGCTCCTTGTGGCTCTTCACGAAAAGAAGGACAGGCATCACGACTGGCTCAAGAGGCAGATGAAAAGCATCATGGAGGACGTCAATCGTATCAGAAATCTTGCAACCAAGAACGCATTTTTTGCACACGAAACCTGTCGCCGCACTTGGAAAGGACTCACGATGATGTGTCCTGAAGCTGAACTTCAAGAGGATGGCTTCACAGAGCGCTTCAAATTTGACTCCACGCCTCCTCGAAGGGCAATGCTATGCAGAACTCCATCACTTGAAGATTCGGAGTTCTCTTCCTCTGCTGCCACGGTGACTGCACGGATTATCGAAGAAGAAGACGATGCTACATCACCTCCACCTCCTTCAGCGCGCGTCGAATCTGCACCAAGCTTGTCTGCACCGCCAAACACCTCCACCGACCCTGCTGCGCCTAGGAACGCGTAGAAAACTCTATGTCTTCAAACCTTTTTGGTCATCACTGACAAAAGGGGGAGAAGCATATGATGTTTATAGTCTTCAAGCGGGTCACTATGGGCGCGTGCCTTTATATTTTGCTACATTTTGCTTCGTGCTTACAACTCTCATTTTGCTACATTTGGTTCTTTGAGTTGTAACACTTAAACTCGATGGTCGACTACTACTTGTTTGCCACTATGTTTTGCGAAGATAAATTCCGCATGTACGACGATAAATTTCGCACTTAGATCATTCCGCAGACGTCCATTTTTCATTATGCATGTCATTCTCTTCATATACTTTTACATGCATGGTGGATTGTCATCATATGTTGAAGTGGATCTCCACAAGTACAACCTGCCATGTGCATTTGCGT
Organism: Triticum monococcum; assembly: GCA_034509565.1. Lineage (NCBI taxonomy): Eukaryota > Viridiplantae > Streptophyta > Magnoliopsida > Poales > Poaceae > Triticum > Triticum monococcum. Next base: position 83,753,628 of record CM067845.1, on the reverse strand, counting down.
TCCAGAAGCAAACTACTTATATGCACATCTTCAGCGGGAGCCCTTGCAGCTTATGAAGACAATTCCTTTACAATTTCACAAATTATATTCCCCGTTGAAAACTTCAACTAGTTTGTCATCAATCACCAAAAAGGGGGAGATTGTAAGTGCATCTAGTGCCACCCCTAGTTGGTTTTGGAGTATTGACGACAAACCTAGTTGAGGGACTAATGTGTTTGTGAGAATTGCAGGATAACACAGGTAGAAGTCCCTCATTGATTCAGTTTTACTACTAGAGATGACCCCTAAAAATGTACGAAGACATTCAAGACAATGGTGGTATATAAAGATATTAACATTGAAGACTATGACAAGAGAAGACACTATGTGAAGCCTATGGAACTCGAAGACTTAGATCCTTCATAGTTTTATTTCATTTGTGTTGAGTCATAGGAACCACCGTACTGTTAAGTGGGTCTAACATCCCAAATTTTCAATTTGGAATGTTATACACATAGATCATCATGCATATCATATTTTCTTGCATTTTGCCGATCCTAGAAATTTCACGCAACTCTAGGACCCTCGGAGAGAGTTGGAGATTTCGTCATTTTCATATTTGAGCATTCTCAAATTTTGAAAAGAGGATCATTGGTTTTGTCGGAGTTTCATTTGCCTTTTATTTGGATAGGGAAAATGCGCGTTTTCAAAATTTGCATTTTAGGCTCGGAGAAAAGTTCATTTTGTTCGACTCAATTTTAGGAGTTGGGGAAAATTTACTTTTCGATTTTTGGAGTCCGATAGAATTGTTTTTCTGTGTTTTTCCGAGCGCAGAACCATTTTAAAAAAAATCCCGCGCGCCCCTGGGCCAAAGGCCCAGCCGGCCGGGCCAGGCGCCAGTGCCGTGCGAGCGCCCAGGCGCAGGAGGCCGCCGCCGCCGTCCTTTGTGGATTCCTAGTAGGACTCTTGTCCTACTCCGTTTTTTTCTAGATCTTTCCTATTCCTACTCTTATTCCTTGATCCCTCCTCCAAGCAAACCCTCCCCCTCCCCATATAAATACCCAAGCACCCCCCCCCTCTAAATCCCACATCAAACCAAGCCCTCCATAGCCGCGCTGCGCCCAAGCCGCCGCCGCCCTGCGTCACCCGCGCCGCCGCCCTACACCACCGCCGCCGCCGCCCCTTGCCCACGTCGTCGTCGCCCAACGCCGCTGCCGCCGGAGCCCCTCGCCGGAGGTAGCCCTGCGCCGCATCTCTTCTTTTCCTCGGATCGGTTTTCTTCTAATCGTTCCGATTCTTTTCTTCTCTTCCGATCTGTTTTCTAGATCGGTTTTTCGTTCGGTTTTCTTTTCTCGAAACCCTAGATCGGATTCGTTTTCTTTTCCGATTTAGTTGCCTAGAGACCGTTCGTCCTAATGAACGTGATCACCGGATTCTTCTAGGTTAACGAATGTCCGTTCGTTTAACCGTTCTTCTTTTTCTTTTTGTCGGATTTATTCCGCGATCGCGATCTCAGATCCGATCTTCTTTCTAGTCTTTCTTCTCGCTCGTTTATCGGAATCAGGTGATTCAAGCGCCTGGTGTTTCATTTCGAAACCGCCGTTCCGACTAATCAACTTTAACTAAGTTTTGCTACGGTAAAATTTGACCTAGTTTCAACTTGCTAGAACCGAGTTGTTTTCCGCCGTTTGTCTTCGGTTTCTTTGTTCGGTTCTTTTCTTTCTTTGCAACCGGAGTTCTTAAGTTGAACTATCTGGTTCGATCTCTTGTTCGAGTTTTACCTATGTATTAGATGAGTACTTATTTCATGCTTATTGTTTGTCTGCGATTGATTACCCGGATTGCGCCGCTTGTTACTTCGAATCTCTAGGACTCGCGGATCATCAGCAAGGCAAGTGACACTTTGATCATACCTTTTATACAACCCAGTTTTATTGCATTAGATCCATCCTCACACATTGCATGATTAGGATCTATTAAATTGTGGGATGGGAAGTAGATGAGGTAGTACCTATTACCTGTTACTATGAAACCTTTGGGAGTTACTTCTACGTTTGCTTATTATGCCATGCTATGCTAGTAGACGTGGATTGGGTGAGTGATATCCATGACAGATGTGAGATTGATAATTTTAATGGTTTATCTAAGGTGGCAACTTAAACACACATCTGGGTGGATTGATGCACCTGATGTCTATCAGGACTTGCCTATTTTTTTATGGACCGCCACCCAGGCTCAAAGGGATCATAAGATCTTTCATGCTAAATACTTACGTGTGCAGCCACAAGCCAATATGGGCTCTGGCATAGTTGGCTAAGTCGTACGAACTCTTATAGGGTAGACTAGCAGATGTAGGGGATGTAGGTGGTATGGTCTACTCCATCGTAAGGTGCTAGCGCTTCTGAAAGACTATGTCTCGGTCATCCGTTTCTCAAACACCATGTAGTGCGAGAAATCCAACGGAGGCGATCGAGTCTTGTGGGGAAAAGTGCGCAAACCTCTGCAGAGTGTAACAAACTAATGATGATTAGCCGTGTCCCCGGTTATGGACAATCTTGAGTATCTAGTACTTGAATATCATGTGAATCTCACCATGTTACTTCTAATTAATATTGTTGGGTTTTAATTGTTCACTTTTAATTGGGATTGAGAATGATGTCAACCATTCTCAATGTTTAACAACCACCATGATAGTTAAATAAATTTATTCTTTTGCAGTAGGGAAAAATTGGCTTTACGCAAAACTGTAATCATAGAGCTTTACACCAGCCAAATATGCATATAGTATAGATGTTTCATTCCATACTCTCTATGTGTTACCTTGCCAGCATATTCCATGTGCTGACCCGTTTCGGGCTGCAACGTTAATGTTGCAGACTTTTCAGACGACGATTGAGGTGTTTTAGGTCGTGGTTCTATACTCAGTGATGCCGTTGGAGTTGATGGACCCATTTATCTTCCAAGTCTTCCGCTGTTATCGTTTTTAGATGGCCTTAAGCCATATTATTGTAATAGGTTCTCTTCGGAGACATCGATGTAATAAGTGTGTGATTGCCACTCTGCTATAAATCCTTCGATGTACTGTGTGGTGTCAGCATTATTGATCCAGGGATGACACCGGAGCACAGTAGACTTGATCCATTCGGGTCTGGTCGCTACAGTGGGGTCCAAGAGAACCAGTCAGAATGACTGAAGTGATGCCTAATTCAAAACCTATATCTTCGAGCGAAGACTATGAGAGCAAATCTTGTCCAGAGTCGGACAAGTCAGCTTTACTTGTAGCCCAAGTAAAGTTGCCGTGTGAGTTTGAAATCTGACCGTTGGTACACATGTCAGTTCCTTAGTGACCCAGGGTCATTTCGGACAAATCAGGTCGGGTTGCATAGTGGCTATAAATAGTCCACCCCCTACAACCATAAACGGTTGGCTGCTCATATTTCAGTGCACGGCTTTTGTCGTTTGAGAGCAACCCACCTCGAAGCCTTTGAGAGAAAATTCCTAGCGAGGAGAAAAGCCCTAACCACCCAGAGCCAGAGTAAATTGGGCATCACTTAAGTCTTCTTGTCTGAGTGATCTGACGACTTATTACACTTGAGGACTGTGCATCCTCCAGCCGGTTAGGCGTCGCGTTCTGAGCATCCAAGAGAACTTGTGGATTGCCAGTGAACGAAGTCTGTAAAGGTTTGGGAGTCTACCTTGAAGACTTACCAGAGTGATTGGGCAAGGTCTGTGTGACCTTAGCTCAAGGAGAAAACGGTGAGGACTGGGTGTCCTGAGCTGCGTGTTCAGGACTGGGTGTCCGGGACTGTGTGTCCTTTGGTTTAAATACCTAGCCGCTCCAACCAGACGTACAGTTGTCACAGCAACTGGAACTGGTCCAACAAATCATTGTCTTCAGCGTGTCACTGGTTTCATCTTCACTTCCTTTTACTTACTGTTACACATTGTGAAGCCATTGCATGCTTGCTTTATCTTCTGTCTTCACAACATAACTGTATGATTTGTTTGGCTTCATAACTTCTTCCTACCTGATCCTTATTACACTGCAGCTACTTGTCTTGTGCTTTCACTCTATTGAATACTTGACCATGGCTTGCCTAGTGTAACCTAACTTCTGCTGCTTAAGTGATAGGCATATCTGTACTGTTTGTCTTCATAACCTTCACGTTTTGAAGACTTTCATAAAAATCGCCTATTCACCCCCCCCCCCCTCTAGTCGATATAACGCACTTTCACAATTCATCAACCACCGATAGGACAACGAAAATCTACTCAGACATCATAGGATGGCAACACATCATTGGATAATAATATGAAGCATAAAGCACCATGTTCAAGTAGAGGGTACAGCAGGTTGCGGGAGAGTGGACCCCTGTAGATATAGGGGGGAGGTGATGGAGATATTGGTGAAGATGGCGGAGGTGTTGGTGTAGATCGCGGTGATGATGATGGGCCCCGGTGGCACTCCGGTGCCACCGGAAGCGAGGGGGAGAGAGCCCCCTCCTTCTTCTTCCTTGACCTCCTCCCTAGATGGGAGAAGGGTTTCCCCTCTGGTCCATGGCCTCCATGGCACGGGAGGGGCAAGATCCCCTCCGAGATTGGATATGTCTCTCTATCTCTCTCTGTTTCTGCGTTCTCAGATTCTTCCCTTTTACCGTTTCTTATATTCTCGGAGATCTGTAACTCCGATTGGGCTGAAATTTTGACACGGTCTCTATCCAGAAATTAACTTTATTGCGGAGAAAGAAGGGCACCAACCGCCTTACGGGTGGCCCATGAGGGTCAGGGGCGCGCCCCCCTTCCTCGTGGCCACCTCGGGCACCGTCTCGCGTGGATTTTTCTTCCCAAAAATCATATATATTCCCAAAAAAATCTCCGTCAGTTTTTATCCTGTTTGGACTCCGTTTAATATGGATATTCTGCGCAACAAAAAACATGCAACAAATAGGAACTAGCACTGGGCACTGAATCAATATGTTAGTCCCAAAAATAGTACAAACAGTTGCCAAAAGTATATGAAAGTTGAATAATATTGGCATGGAACAATCAAAAATTATAGATACGACGGAGACGTATCACTCGCTAGTTGATTATGTCATTGATATGAGTCAATATAATCTTTAAGATTTATTGTCGGCATGGTTAGTTATAATGTTGGTTGAAAACCTGGGTGCTGTTTAAGCTTATTTATGCAAACAAGAGCAAAAGAGTTCGTAAAAGTTTTCTTTTTCACTTTCAGATTATCAACTGAATTACTTGAGGACAAGCAAAGGTTTAAGCTTGGGGGAGTTGATGCGTCTCCAATGTATCTACTTTTCCTAATGCTTTTCCTCTTGTTTTGGACTCTAATTTGCATGATTTGAATGAAACGAACCCCGGACTGGCGTTGTTTTCAGCAGAACTACCATTGTGTTATTTTCGTGCAGAAATAAAATTTCTAGAAATGGAACGAAACTTTGTGAGGAATTTTTATATAATAAATAAGAATTTCTGGAGCCAAGATCTACCGGAGAGGGGCACCTGGGTGGGCACAACCCACCAGGGCACGCCCCCCTCTCCTAGCGCGCCCAGGTGGGTTGTCCCCAACTGGTGACCCCGCAGGTCCTGAAACCGACGCTATAAAATCCTATTTTTCCAGAAAAAATGAGGGAGAAAGAATTATCGCGATCCATGAGACGGAGCCACCGTAACCTCCTGTTCTTCATCGGGAGGCCAGATCTGGAGTCCGTTTGGGGCTCTGGAGAGGGGGATCTTCATTCTTCGTCATCACCAACCCTTCTCCATCGCCAATTCCATGATGCTCCCCACCGAGAGTGAGTAATTCCTTCATAGGCTCGCTGGTCGGTGAGGAGTTGGATGAGATTCATCATGTAATTGAGTTAGTTTTGTTAGGGTGTGATCCCTAGTATCCACTATGTTCTTATATTTACGTTGCTATGACTTTGCCATGCTTAATGCTTGTCACTTTGGGCCCGGGTGCCATGATTTCAGATCTGAACCGTTTATGTTATCATCATTATATCCATGTTCTAGATCCGATCTTGCAAGTTATAGTCACCTACTACGTGTTATGATCCAGCAACCCCGGAGTGACAATAGTTGGGACCACTCCCGGTGATGACCGTAGTTTGAGGAGTTCATGTATTCACCGTGTGCTAATGCTTTGTTCCGGTTCTCTATTAAACGGAGGCCTTAATATCCCTTAGTTTCCAATATGGACCCTGCTGCCACGGGAGGGTAGGACAAAAGATGTCATGCAAGTTCTTTCCATAAGCACGTATGACTGTTTACGGAATACATGCTTACATTATATTGACGAACTGGAGCTAGTATCGTATCGCCCTAGGTTATAACTGTCTCATCATGAATATCATCCAACAAGTCACCAATCCAATGCCTATGAATTTATCTTATATTGTTTCTACTAAGTTACTAATGCTATCATCACTGTTACACTTGCTACAAAATTACTGCTATCAATGTTACCGTTACTATTGCTGCTGTCACCACTATCAAAATTATCGTATTACTTTGCTACTGATTACTTGCTACAGATAATTAATCTCCAGGTGTGGTTGAATTGACAACTCAGCTACTAATACCTTCAAATATTCTTTGGTTCCCCTTGTGTCGAATCTATAAATTTGGGTTGAATACTCTACCCTCAAAAACTAATGTGATCCCCTATACTTGTGGGTTATCAATCGTCATTATTGCCTTTCACTTGCACGACCGAACGATATGAGAATAATAATAATAGTGCAAGAGTGTCGTGGACTAAGATGAAATCTGCAAACATTTTATTAAACAAGAGAAGACAAGGTAAAATGGGCTCTTCATTAGATCCACAATTATTCATAAGAGAGCCACTCAACATTTTCATCGTGGTCTTCTCCTGAGTACAACTCAAATAAAAAGAAAAGAAATTCAGAGAAACACACTGAAATATTTTTGTAGTTTTTGGTTTTCTTGAACAAGCAAATAAAGGGAAAAGCAAAAAAGAATAAAAAACTATTTACACGGGAAAGCTCCCAACAAGCAAAAGAAGAACAAGGAAATCTTTTTGGGTTTTCTTTTCAATGCTATAGCTAAGCATGCATAGAAAGTAAACTAACTACAACTTTTTTTTGGTTTTTCTAAGGTTTTTCAAACACACAAGAAGAAAGCGAGAAAATAAAATTTTAAGCATGGATGATACAATGAAAAAGTGTGGACACCGACAAATGAAATAAGTGAACATGAATGTAATGTCAGTGGGAAACACATACTCCCCAAAGCTTGGGCTTTTGGCCTTACTTGGTAATCAATCAGAAGCCTGGATAGTAGTTTGGGTACTGAGGAGCGGGCATCCATTGATCCCATTGCTGAGGCTCTTCCTCCTCCTCTGCAGCCTGGTCGTTCCAGTAGGCGATGATGTCCGCAGGCATAATCCTATATCCACCCTTGGCAACAGGATCAAACAAAGTAAAAGCAGGCAATCGAATAATATCACGAGTTTCAATGTTGAAAACCAAGTTATAAGGAATAGGGATGTCAGGGTAATCTCGTGCAATAAAATGGTGGTGTTCCTAGGTAAACCTTGGCCAAAGGGTAATCAAGAAGGCTTATCTCAACATTGAAGTGTGCCGCCAAACGAGTAGCAAAAATCCCACCATGTATTTTACCCTTGGACTTATTAATGTGGAGGCGACGTGCCACAATAGCTCCCAAGCTATAAGTGTTGTCGCCCTCTAGTGCACGACGTAAAACAGCAAGGTCTGGTGAACTGAGTGCACCCACCTTCTCTCTAGCAAGCAAGCATTTTGCAATGAAAAGAGCAAAGTAATGAACAGCAGGAAAATGCAAGCCAGCAACAGTGATAGCTGACACCCCTATCTCATCTCCCACTGTTAAGGTACGATAAAAGGCCTCAAACTCTACCGGCCTAGGCTCAACTAAGCTCCCGTTAGAAGGGATCATGCATATGTTACAAAATTCAATAAGTGGTATCTGACGGGTTTCGGCATATAAACTAAACTGCACCTCAGGGGGATTATTCATAGGAAGGAAAGTAAAACTTTGAACAAAGATATTTGTGATGAGATGATACTATTCACATTCAGCTGCGATGAAGTCGGTGAGGCCGGAATTAGTAGCATATTGTGTGAACTCCTGAAGGATTCCAGCCTCTTCCATGAACTGGGTGTGCGGCCATTCGCACGGTCGTACTTCCGCCAACCTCCAAGGATGGAGATCATTGTCAGAAGACTCCCCAATAACCCCCTTGGAGTTCTTCTTAGAAGCAAACTTCCTAAAGATATTCATCCTTTTCCTGTGAGCAAAAATTTTGAAATTTTTAGTCCACAAATTTTTCTCAACAAAACTTAGCAAAATTGATAGCAACTACTCATAGGCATTCAAACTACTTAGAACTCTAAGAATTCAACATGCAAGCTCATCTATAGCAGCACCAAGAGTAGCTAATTATTCAAAATATAAACCACTGAAACAAAAACTAATTGGACAAACGGTGGAGTCACATACCAAGCAACAATCCCCCGAAACAGTTTCAGAAACGGAGCTTTGAGCAAAGAGATCAAAATCTGCGGGTTTGAGAGCAAGAACACGGGAGAGAGAGCAATGGAGAATTTTTTTCTGGAGGTAAGTGATGATGCGGTGTGAAGGGATAAGTGAGTGGGGCCACGTGGGGACCACAACACACCAGGACGCGCGTGGGTGGGTTGTGCCCACCTGGTGCACCTCCCTCTGATATTATTTGCACCAGAAATTCTTAAATATTAAGAAAAAATCTTATTAATTTTTTAGACTATTCTGAGAACTTTTATTTTTGGGTCATTTTTTATTGCACGGGAAATTCAGAAAACAGACAAAACATGGCATTTTATTTTATTTAACAAACAAAAACAGAAAACAAAAGGTAGGGACAGAAGGTAGGGCTTACTAAATTCATCAACTTCATACCTCTCAAAAATGATTCATTAATAAGGTTGATCAAGTCTTATTAACAACCACTTTCGATTAGCATGAAACCGAAGAACTTCCATAAATCACTAAGTTACCTCAATGGGGATATGAATGTCCCCAACAATAAGCATTTCATGTTTCTTTTTGACAGTAGGTAGAGGTATTTGAAAACTTCCAATAGTGATTGTTGAAGATTTTTCAATAACATTAATACCATTCACTCGGAATTGATTCTTCAGAAAATGCACCGTATTCTCATTAGCATTGATGTGAAAAGTGACCTTACTTTTATTGCAATCAGTAACAGCCACTGCATTATTCAAGAAGGGTCTACCAAGGATAATCGACATATTGTCATCGCCGGGCATCTCAAGTATAACAAAGTCAGTCAAAATAGTAACATTAGCAACAACAATGGGCACATCCTCACAAATACCGATAGTTATGGCAGTTGATTTATCAGCCTTTTGCAAAGATATTTCAGTAGGTGTGAGTTTATTCAAATCAAGTCGTTTATATAAAGAGAAAGACATAACACTAACACCAGCTCCTAAATCACATAAAACAGTTTTCACATAATTCTTTTTGATAGAGCAAGGTATAGTTGGTATTCCCGGATCTCCAAGTTTTTAGGTACTCCATCTTTAAAGTATAATTAGCAAGAATAGTGGAGATTTCAGCTTCCAGTATTTTTCTTTTATTGGTGATGATTTCTTTCATATACTTTTCATAAGGAGGCATTTTCAAGATATCAGTCAAGCGAGTACGCAAAAAGACTGGCCTCGGCATTTCAACAAAGCGTTCAAATTCTTCATCATATTTCTTTTTAGTTGACTTAGGTGGAAAGGGCATAGGTTTTTGAACCCACAGTTCTCTTTCTTTACCATGTTTTCTAGCCACAAAGTCACTTTTATCATACCTGTAGCGACCCGACCTCAGATGGTCAAGTCCCTGTGCTTCAGTGTCATCCCTGGATCGGTAATGCTGACACACAAAGTACTCGAAGGATTTATAATAGAGTGGCAATCACACAATTATTACATCGAATGTCTCAAGAGAGAGAACTTAATACAATAATATGGCTTAAGGCCATCTAATACGATAACAGCGGAAGGCTTGGAAGATAAAGTGAGTCCATCAACTCCAATGGCATAGCTGAGCTGCACGGCAATGACCTAACGACCTTACTCCTCGTCTGAAAAGTCTGCAACATAATACGTTGCAGCCCCGAAACGGGTCATCACATGGAATATGCTGGCAAAATAACATAGTAGAGCAAGAATAGAGTAATGCTAACACTACATGCATATTTGGCTGGTGGAAAGCTCTATGGTTATAGTTTTTGCGTAAAGCCAAATTTTTCCTACAACAAAGGAATAGATTTTAATTTAACTATCATGGTAGTTGAAACATCATTGAGAAGGTTCCTCCAACTCAATACCAATTAAAGTGATTAACATCCCAACAATATTAATTAAGAAATGATGAGATACATGTGATAACTCAAATACTAGATACTCAATAATTGTCCATTACCGGGGACACGGCTAACCATGATTAGATTATGCACTCTGTAGAGGTTTGCGCACTTTTCCCCACAAGACTCGATCGCCTCCATTGGTTTTCTCGCACTACAAGTTGTTTGAGAAACGGATGACCGAGACATAGTCTTTCAGAAACATTAACTCTTTACTCCGGACAGACCATACCAAACCTATATCCCACTACCTGCTGATCTGCCTCTTCAAGAGCTTCACGTAGCTTACTCAACTATGCTAGATCCCATAATAGCTTGTGGCTGCACACGGAAGTTTCTAGCATGAATCATCTCAGTTCCCTTTGAGCCTGGGTGGCCGTCCATAGGAAGATCACACGGGTACTCCGGGATTTCCAAAAAATACATGCAACACTGGGTACTCCAGGTGCCTCAATCCACCCAGATGTTAATTTAAGTTGCCACCTTAAGTTGAACCATTAATTAACAAACTCACATATGTCATGTATTTCACTCAAACCCAAACCACGTCTACAAGCATAGCATAGCATAGTAATATAAGCAACGCGTAGAGTAACTCCCAAGGGCTTGAATGTAACAGGGTAATAGGTTCTACCTCAACAACTACTTCCCAGCCCACATATTAATGACATCCTAATCATGCAATGTTTGACGATTGGAACTAATGCATAAAAACTGGGTGATAAAAGGGATCTGATCAAGGTGTTACTTGCCTTGCTGACGGTCTGCGAAACCTAGGGACTCGTAGTAGCACGCTTCGCACTCCGGGTGTTCTATCACAAACAAACAATAACTTACATAAGCAACAAGCAAAGAAACACGGGTAAATCTCAAATAAGAGGGGTCGACCAGAAGGTTCAACTTAAGAACTCCGGTTCGCAAAAAGAATCAAAACAAACGGAGCAACGAAACTCAAACGGCGAAAGAAAGAAGTTTCGTTTACTAATCTGAACCTAGGTCAAATTTTACAGTAGCAAAAACTTATTTGAGTTGGATAAACGGAAAGAGGGTTTCGAGACGAAACTCTAGGTGCTTGAATCGCCTGATTCCGACTAACGAGCTAAAAGAAAAACAGAAACTAAGATCGGATCAGAAATCGCGATCAGAAAAATTGTGGAATAAATCCGATAAAAGAAAACTGACGAACAGACTAACGAACGAGCGTTCCTTAGCTGGATCTAACGGACGAAAACCGTTGTTAAAACGAACGTACGGACGAATGTCCGCTAACTAGAAGAACCGAAAAAAACCGGTGAATCCGAAAAAAACGGATCTAGGGTTTTCTAAAAAACCGAACGGTTTTATAAAACAACCGGCGGTGGGTCCGGCGGCTACCTCCGGTGAGGGGGCTCCGGCGAGGCGGGGCAGCAGCGGGGCGGCGGCGGCAAGCGGTGGTGGCGGCGCGGGGCTATGGCGGCGGCGGCTAGCGCGGGCGGCGGCGGCTGCGGGGCGGCGGGGCTGCGGCGGCGGGGCTGGCGGCGGTGGTGTTGGGGCTCGGGGGCAGGCGTATATAAAGGGCGGCGGCAGCGCGACTTGGAGGAGGGGGCAAGGCGCGGCGGAGGCGGAGTCCGACTCGGACTCCGGTCCTAGCGGCGGCGCGCGCGCAGGAGGCGGCGGCCTGGCTTGGCTGGGCCTTAGGCCCAGTCGGGCGAGGAACTTTTAAAAAAATTCCGCCGATAGAAAAGAAAATCCTAGAAAAATAAATAAAAATCTAAAAATGCCAAAACAAATTTTCACCATCTAAATAAAATATTTAGAACGCGTATCAGCAAGTACGTGACTTGTTTGTGGGACTATGCATTGTATGATGAACATCCTAAAAGGTCCCTAGTCGAATGGGCTGTGTGGACGTGCAGCCAACTAGACTAGCATATGACACTGTCGATGGCTTGGTGATGTCTACTACATAACCTTCTTCTTGTAGACGTTGTTGGGCCTCCAAGTGCATAGGTTTGTAGGACAACAGCAGATTTCCCTCAAGTGGATGACCTAAGGTTTATCCACCCGTGGGAGGCGTAGGATGAAGATGGTCTCTCTCTAACAACCATGCAACAAAATAACAAAGAGTCTCTTGTGTCCCCAACACACCCAATACAATGGTAAATTGTATAGGTGCACTAGTTCGGCGAAGAGATGGTGATACAAGTGCAATATGGATGGTAGATATAGGTTTTTGTAATCTGAAAATATAAAAACAGCAAGGTAACTAATGATAAAAGTGAGCGAAAACGGTATTGCAATGCTAGGAAACAAGGCCTAGGGTTCATACTTTCACTAGTGCAAGTTCTCTCAACAATAATAACATAATTGGATCATATAACAATCCCTAGAGTTCGTACTAGAATAACACCTTAAGACACAAATCAACCAAAACCCTAATATCACCTAGATACTCCAATGTCACCTCAAGTATCCGTGGGTATGATTATACGATATGCATCACACAATCTCAGATTCATCTATTCACCAAACACAAAGAACTTCAAAGAGTGCCCCAAAGTTTCTACCGGAGAGTCAAGGCGAAAACGTGTGCCAACCCCTATGCATAAGTTCACAAGGTCACGGAACTCGCAAGTTGATCACCAAAACATACATCAAGTGGATCACGTGAATATCCCATTGTCACCACAGATAAGCATAGGCAAGACATACATCAAGTGTTCTCAAATCCTTAAAGACTCAATCCGATAAGATAACTTCAAAGGGAAAACTCAATCCATTACAAGAGAGTAGAGGGGGAGAAACATCATAAGATCCAACTATAATAGCAAAGTTCGCAATACATCAAGATCAATCCGAATCAAGAACACGAGAGAGAGAGAGAGGGAGAGAGAGAGAGAGCAAACGCATAGCTAGTGGTATATAACCTCAGCCCCGAGGGTGAACTACTCCCTCCTCATCATGGAGAGCGTCGGGATGATGAAGATGGCCGCCGGAGAGGGATTCCCCCCTCTGGCAGGGTGCCGGAACGGATCTAGATTGGTTTTCAGTGGCTATAGAGGCTTGCGGCGGCGGAACTCCCGATCTAGGTTATTTTCTGGAGGTTTCTGTATTTATAGGAATTTTTGGCGTCGGGAACAAGTCAGGAGGGTTCCCGAGTCGTCCACGAGATAGGGCGGTGCGCCTGGGGGGGTAGGGCGCGCGCCCACCCTCGTGGATGGCCCAGGACTCTTCTGGCCCAACTCTTTTACTCCGGGGGCTTCTTTTGGTCCATAAAAAATCGTCAAAAATTGGCACGTCCATTGGACTCCGTTTGGTATTCCTTTTCTGTAAAACTCAAAAACAAGGAAAAAACAAAAACTGGCACTGGGCTCTAGGTTAATAGGTTAGTCGCAAAAATCATGTAAAATAGCATATAAATGCATATAAAACATCCTAGATGGATAATATAATAGCATGGAACAATCAAAAATTATAGATACCTTGGAGACATATCAAGCATCCCCAAGCTTAATTCTTGCTCGTCCTCGAGTAGGTAAATGATAAAAACAGAATTTTTGATGTGGAATGCTACCTAACATAATTTTCAATGTAATTCTCTTTATTGCGGCATGAATGTTTAGATCCAAAAGATTCTAGACAAAAGTTTAATATTGACATAAAAATAATAATACTTCGAGCATGCTAACCAAGTAATTATGTCTTATCAAAATAACATATATAGCCAAAGAAAGCTTATCCCTACAAAATCATATAGTTTGGCCATGCTTTATTTTCGTCACACAAAATACTCCCATCATGCACAACCCTGATGACAAGCCAAGCAATTGTTTCATACTTAGCATTTTCAAACTCTTTCAACTTTCACGCAATATATGAGCGCGAGCCATGGACATAGCACTATGGGTGGAATAGAATATGATGATGGAGGTTTTGTGAGAAGACAAAAAAGGAGAAAGTCTCACATTGACGCGGCTAATCAATGGGCTATGGAGATGCCCATCAATTAATGTCAATGCAAGGAGTAGGGATTGCCATGCAACGGGTGCACTAGAGCTATAAATATATGAAAGCTCAACAAAAGAAACTAAGTGGGTGTGCATCCAACTTGCTTGCTCACGAAGACCTAGGGCATTTTGAGGAAGCCCATCATTGGAATATACAAGCCAAGCTCCGGCGAACCTATACATGGGAACCAACGACTGGCTGTTCGAGGGAGATCGGACAAGGAGGAGACGCGCTACCCCAACTCTTCTTCTGCTGCACGGCACTACGCGTCTAGTGGTAACGATATGTGATCCATCTCCCGTAACATGTTCTTGGTTGTTCTGCGCGTAGGAAAATTTTAATTTGCAGTCGGCGCACCCTACTGTAGAACCCAACAGTGGTATCAGAGCCTCTGCTATAGAATTTGAATTCGGATCGTATGCATATTAGGTATATGGAGGCGATAGATGAGATCTGTTGAGATCGGCTGTGTGCACGGTTGATGAGATGAACTGCACATGGGGATTGATGTGGCTATGTTTTCTGATGATCGGAGTCGATGAGGTCGTGACACAACCTACCCCTACCGGTCGGTATCCGCCATCGGGGTTAACAGTGAAACGTAAATCCAAATCGGACTCGCCGTGTGTGTAGCGCCTTGTATTTCGTACACGATCACTCAAACCAGTAGAATGCGATTCTATGCGTAACTTTGTTTTGCAGGTTTGATATGAATAGTATGGCTCATGTGTATGTGATGCATGTGTGTAAATTATACATGGCTTGTGTGTGTAAATTATACATGGCTTGTGTGTCATGTTTGTCAGCCGGCAGGAGCCAAAGTGTTGTCATTATATTGTATAACGACCTGCGTGTCGACTTGTGACTCTATGTAAAATTCATTACTAGTTGTAGTATTTGGACAATAGAGATCAGGTTGGTGGCTTGGCGTCCCGGCATGACAAACAAGATGGAGTTCATAGATGGTCATCGGAGTCGGAGCCAACCTGGAAGAACATCCATGAAGGAGCCATACTATTTCACAATATATGTTTTATTTGTGATTGTTATGCTTCTTGTTTTCTATGCATGTTAGAATGGTAGAAAGATCCCTCGTTAATATCAAGCAATTTGCCATTCCCGATGTTGCACCTTCGCACGTAAAGTACATCTAGTAGTGGGCTCATAAAATTGGGGTGCTGCTAGGTGTCCTTGAACTGAAGGGTTCGTGTCGGACACAGACATGCACTGCGTCAGGTTAACTTGATAAGGATATCAAAACGGTTTTGGGCCTTGTGGCAAAGAAGGTTGGTGGCCGGGGTATGAGATACCTTCCCGACCGACAGGAGTCATATAGAGATACGATTAGCAAGGAGTTGCTTACCGGGTAGGCATGTTGTCTAGCAGTGATGCTAAAGCTCACTAGTCACATGTGCTAGTCAGATCCTGAATCACTGAGAGTTTGCAGAGGGATGCCAACTTCAGTGGGAGTATTTATATTTAAGGCTTGAATTACTCTACATAAACACATTGCTTAGTGATTGCATATTTTCTGTTGTAGATCAATGGCACCACCTGCTCAACCCAACTTTGCATTGAAATCAATTCTGGAAAAGGATAAACTAAATGGAATAAACTTTACCACCTGGTATAGAAATCTAAGAATTTTTCTCAAGCATGATAAAAAGGAACATGTTCTAGAGGATCCACTTCGTGACGAACCTGCCGATAATTCTAATACCACAACTAAGAATGCCTACCAGAAACTCGTTGATGAATCAACAGAGATCAGCTGTCTGATGCTGGCTTGTATGGAGCCTGATTTGCAACAGCATTTCGAAAATATTGAGGCTTACGATATGATCGATTGTCTCACGAGCATGTTTCAGACATAGGCTAGGACCGAAAGGTTCAACGTCTGGCGATCCTTGATGGATTGCAAGCTGAAGGAAGTTGATCCACTGAGCCCACATGTGATCAAGATGATCGGATATGTGCAAGCTTTAGATCATTTGGGCTTCCCTCTCTTGGATGAGCTGGCTACTGATGTAGTTCTAGGTTCTCTTCCGCCCAGCTATGGGACGTTCATCTCAAACTATCATATGCTTGGCATGGATAAGAAGCTCACTGAATTGCATAGGATGCTCAAAGTGACATAGCGGGATATTAAGAAAGGCACACATCAAGTGTTGATGGTGCGGAAATCAGCTAAGTTTAAGAAGAGTTGGTCCAAGAAAAAGGCTAAGGCAAAGGGCATAGAGACGGTAACCTCCGTCGCTACGCCGAAGTCTGGACCGGACTCGAAGACCATTTGCTATCATTGCAAGGAGACCGGTCACTAGAAGAGGAACTGTAGCAAGTGGCTTGCAGAGCATGGCAATAAGGCCGGAAATGCTTCTTCGGGCAAAGGTACACTTGTTGCATATGTTATAGAGATTTACCTTGCTGACATACCTAGCAGCTCTTGGGTATTTGATACCGGATCGGTTGTTCATATTTCCAACTCGATGCAAGGGCTGGTAAGAACTAGGCATGTGGCACAAGGGGGGATTGACATCAGGGTCAGCAACAAAGTAAGAGTTGCTGCATTGGAGGTTGGCACGATGCAGCTCCATCTTCCTTCTGGATTTATTTTGGAATTGAATAATTGTTATTACATTCCTGCACTTAGTCAGAACATTATTTCTGCCTCATGCTTGATGAGTCAGGGTTGTCCAGACCCATGCTGCGAGACCCATGCTGCATCTAGACCCATGCTACGAGACATGGTCGAGCAAGATGGGATTTGCCCCTCCGATCAGGAGATATATACTCTGGGCCCCTCGTGTGATCCGACCAAGATAAGCATGGCCATGCAATTAGGATTATGAGATAATACGGTTTGTGGTCGACATCACTTGAACGAGAAAGAGATAGGGCTAGCACAAGGATGACAGACTTGCCTTGAGCCCGACAAAATATATTGTGTGGCAAAGGGAACAGATGTGTGATGTACGGGTACGCCTAACCAGCTTCATCGGACACTTGGAGTCGGCACGCTTTGCTAGAGGCCGCTACCGACTAGCTGGGTCGGATGTGATATGACTCGCGACCAAGTGAACGAGAACCTAAGGGGTCGCGCGCTTAAGGGAAGGAACATGTGAGGCCCGGTCCGACTCCACGAGTCAGAAGTGATCCTACTCGGACTCGGATCCAGGCCGAACAGGTTTTGGGCTTTAGGGTCCGTGCGAGGCCCAAGTGTTGAGCCTGCGACGGACGCTTATATAAAGTGGGGGTGCGGCACACTCATGCGATTGCTCGCTTCGGCGCTGTCACTAGGGTTTTCATGTGTTGTGAATAGCCACCTCCACTCGACCGCCGACTGTGTGATTGGACCTAGCAGTCCGCTGCACGGTGTTCCTCCTGCACGCGCGGGTACCGTTAGAGGCGGTGCACTTGCGCCGCTCTGGTGAACCTGTACATGGGAACCGACGACCGGCTGTTCGAGGGAGATCGGACAAGGAGGAGACGCGCTGCCTCAACTCTTCTTCCGCTGCATGGCACTGCGCGTCTAGTGGTAACGATCTGTGATCCATATTCCGTAGCATGTTCTTGGTTGTTCTGCACATAGGAAAATTTTAATTTGCAGTCGACGCACCCTACTGTAGAACCCGACAGAAAGTAATGCAGATAAGGTTGAAGATAGTGAGACAACCCTGTTGGTCTCCAAGAAAGGTGATAAAAACTATCTTGTAGATAGTGAGACAACCCCAAAGTCTTGTGTTGATGTAGTGTTCGAGTTACTGGCCACTACCGTTGGCACAAGCTCCTCAAACTTGCTGCCCGAATCACTTCGGCTTCTTCAGTCTCAGCTACAAGATGAAAGGCATCAGTCAGTTGTGCTGCGGCAAGAAGCTGAAGGACTAAGGAAGTCCCTGCATAATTCAGATGCATACTTTCTGGTGCAACAGCAAGCGGTGGACGATTTTAGCGCCAAACAAGAGAAAACTAATAAGCTTGCTAAGCTTCTTGCCAGCATGGTGGGTATCCAGGATATCGTTTCTTGAGCTCTTTTGAAGTGGTTTCAGTTCTTGACTTGTTTTGCGGCCGCGTTTATTTTCACTGGTGGCCAATTTAGATGCCTAGTGTATGTAATATGCTGCTTTATTCACGACATTTGCACTGGTGGACAACTTTGATGCCAAGTGGATGTAATATTTGTAATAGTCGTAATAGCCTAGCGTAAGTTGCTTGCTTATTTATTTCCTTATTGTCTTATTTATTTTTTGCTTGTAGTCGCTGCAGTTCTTTTTCCACGGTAACCTTTTTATTTAGAACTAGGCCAAAATAACCATGGGCAACATACGGACCGTTGTAACCATTGTCCTGCTGGCTGCTGTAGTGGGCTTCCTAAGGTTCGTATGATCCATGGGCCTTCTATGGCCCGTGGATTCAATGGGCCTTCTATGGGCCGTTTGATAGATTGGCCAAACATGGGCCGTACATTCGTGGACCATTAATATACCACAATATGGGTCGTAAATGGGCTAGACTCAGAATCATTTATTTATGGGTCGGCCATAACGGGCCGTTAATAGGTCATGTGTACAATGGGATTAATTCTATCGACACGCATAATGGGTCGGTAATGGGCCATAACTGATGACGCTATGAAAATGGCCGAACGAATTGACGAGCCACAGACTGGCCGACATTAACCACGGGCTGAATTTGGCCCACAAGCGGAACAGGCCAGTAACAGACCGTAAGTAATCGAATGTTGGAATTGATCCCAATAGTAAATGGGGCCTTATAAGGCCGAAAGATAATATGGGCTGGAAACGGCCCAATGAAATAATGGGCAGTTAATGGGTATAAAGCGATACACTATTCATTTTGGGCCAGTTTCACCACAGGCCTTTTTTGGCCCAGAGTTACAAAGGGCCTCATATAGGTCGAAAGACGTCATGGGCCATACATGGTCCGGAAGTTACAACGGGCTGGAATCATATTGGACGGCCTAGACGACGCTACTAGGCCTAATTCAGATAGGCCATAACGGGTCGTGAGTTAGCGGGCTGGAAATGAGCTATATGCAAACAACACGAAGTTGACACGTGGTTCCTCCGGTGAATGAGAATTTTACACGTGGAAAATCCCCATTGGTCCCGGCTGTTAACGGGTTATCGGATCCAAACTGGAACCCGATAGCTTAACGGTGACCCGTTACGGTGGATGCCACATGTCGGTTACCCTTGACGCAAGCACTTCTATGACGCGTCATTTATCCTCATGAAAGTGAACACTTCCGTGATGATAATTTTGGTATTGTCATGGAACAGTTCTATGACAGCACAGGTATGACTATCTTGATTCTGTCGTAAAATCGTCATGGATGTACATGCATGACAAAAAACGTGGCCTATTGTGACAAACACGTATCATAACGGAAGTGTATTTTTGTAGTGCAATGGTCTTTCTGTTCGATTCTGGTTGGATTGGTGGGTGGGGGTGGACCCCTGGCGTTTTCCTTTCATGTGTTTTTTTCTTTTGTGCCGTCTCCTTCTGCCTCCATCGCGGAGCTTGCGGCCGGTGGTTGGGACCTCGATTTCCGTCGGGTCCTATCTCCTATAAAGTTGGAAGATTGGCATCACTTAGCTGCTATCTTCCCTGTGCTCTCTGAGATTCCGCATGAGGTCTCCTGGCCTCATTCTCCCTTTGGCCATTTTCCAGCTAAGTCCTATTATTGTGTTTTGTCCTCTAGCCCGTTGGTGTCTAAGTTCAAGCCCATTTGGTGTGCTAAAGTGCCTCCTAAGATCAAAATATCCATGTGGCGGGCCATGAGGGGCCGTTTGCCTGCTGCTGATCAGAATAAGAAATGTCTTGGCCCGGGTACAGAGTTCTGCTCTCTTTGCGGGAGCTTGGAGGATACTGGCCACATCTTGTTTCGATGTCCACTAGCTTCTTTGCTTTGGAGTTGTCTCAGGGAGTGGGTGGGTGTCCCTTGGGCTCCTTCTAAGTTCTCCGCCCTCCGCTTACTTGCGGCCACCTTGTCTGGTCAGTTCAAGAGGTTGTTTTGGTTTGGCTTCTCGGCCATGTGTTGGACCCAGTTGACGACTAGAAACAAGTTTACTATTGAGCAGGTGTTCCTTAACTTGGTGGCTAACCTCATTTTCAAACTGTCCATATTTTTGCAATAGTGGAAATCTCTGATTAAGGAGGCTGACAGGGCGGTTGTGGAGGTTCTCATCTCTCGTGTGCGTGCATCTGCTACTTCTATCTCTGGGAGTGTTCGGTTCAGGTCATCTTAGTTTATGTTGCATCTTCTGGTCTACCTTCATCTTAGTCTGTTTTTGTTGGGTTCTTCCCCTGGCATGCGTGCCATATTGCCGGTTGTGGCTGTTTTACCTCTGCTTATTGGTTCGATACTTTGTCTGTACTGGATGTTCGGCTATTACTTTTGTTGCCTGGTGGCTTTATTAATTTAAAGTCGGGATGCGGCTTTTCCTCTAAAAAGAGTGGAGGTGCTCATCCCCTGATGGCTTTATTAATTTAAAGTCGGGATGCGGCCTTTTCTCTAAAAAGAGTGGAGATGCTCAACCGATAAGCTGATGCGCTAGCCCCAAAGGTCGAGTCCCTTAGGAAGTCCTATTTGCTAATTGAGTCGGACTCCCCAACTCTCATCGCCGCTGATGGCGGCCACGGGAACATAGCAATGTCGCATGAAGGCCTCGTTGGTTGTGCCTTCTTCGGTGATCTAGGATTCTGGTTGTCCGAGAACGGAACGCCCGTCCTTTGTTCCCACAATCAGAGAGGCCATCGGAGGTGAGTCGAGGAAGACCGGCCTGGCGTGAGAGAGGCAGTTCGAAGCAGAGGACGACGTGTCTTCCTCGATGATGTGGGTGCTCGGCAACGGAACTGCATCTCCCCCCATGCCCGGAATAGCATCGAAACAAAGACAGACCACCGATGGTACATGACAATGGTAGCACAGACATGTTTGTAAACGTGAAGGTGGTGGCTGCACATTTAATCTGGCTTTTTCTAGAAAACTAAGGGTGAAGTAATGAGGGGCGATGAATGCTACAATTTCATGTGCATTTGCGTTTGCAAGATGTTCGGTCGCAGCAGCGGAAGAGATAGCGGCCACGACGATGATGAGTCAAGCGTGACCTGCAGTAGTTGACACCCATGGGCTATACAGCCAATGTACCAAATATTAACTTAGCAACTCCATGTTTCTTTTTGAGGTGTTATTTAGGGGATCTCCTATCACAATCATTTGTCGAGGAATACTCGTTGCAAAGATCGCTCCAACTCCCACGTTGTGACAAGTGGCACACATGCAGCGTGCCACTTGTCGCAATCAGGGAGTTTTTTTTTTCGTAGATCCGTTTATTCAAAACATTTTATCTCTCAAACCGTACGTTCAAATTTCAAACCGCTTTCACCGTTGGATTCCTCGCGTCGAGATCTTCAAAACTAGATCCCATGTTGATAGGTTTTGATGAACTTTTTTTTAAGAAAAAATTGGCCAAAAAGACTGGACGAAAAAACAAAACCGGGAGCACGGGTTTTTTCCTTTTCCGAAAGAGGCACGCCCCTGCCTCTCACGAAATCATAACCGTGCCTCGCGCGGAAGTAAAACCGTGACTTTCGCGGAAGGAAAAAAACCAGAAAACGCTCTTTTTCCATTTCCGAGAGGCACGGCCGTGACTCTCGCGAAAGCACAACCGTGCCTCTCGCGGAAGCAAAACCGTGACTCTCGCGAAAGGAAAAAAAACAAAAAACATGTTTTTTTTTCGTTTTCGAGAGGCACGGCCGTGACTCTCGCGGAAGCAAAACCGTGACTCTCGCGAAATAAAAAACACGTATTTTGTTTTGTTTCCGAGAGGCACGGCCGTGACTCTCGCGAAAGCAAAACCGTGCCTCTCGCGGAAGGAAAACCGTGACTCTCTCGAAAGGGAAAAAAAGAAAAAGCGTTTTTTCGCGCAATTTTTTTTGTCGGTGGGAAACCAAAACGTCGAAAAAAAAAAACCATTTAATAGCCGAAAACGCGTGCGAAAAAATAAAATAAAATAAAATTCAAAGGGAGCGCGACATGTGGCGAATGGCTGAGAGCGTGCCAAGTGACGGTGGTTGTTGCGAGGCTTCCAAAGAAGCGCTCGTTTACTAATGGCTCCTCCTATCGAAATGCGGTGGATCCTATATGATGCCTGTTAGCGTCAAATCGCCGCAGCTTCGCTGAAGCCGAGCGAAGCGAGCGACCAACACGGGCCGGCCCACTTACAGCGGAACTGTTTGGGGAACTTTCTAGAAGGTTCCCCAAACCGGTTTTTCTTTCCTTTTTGTTTTGTCTTACAGGTTTTTCTGGCTTTCTTCATTATTTTTGTTTTTCGTTTTCCTTTTATTTTTTTCCTGCTTATTTCTTCCTTTTTTCTGATTTATTGCTTTTCTGTTTTCCCATAAAGTCAAATTTCTCTGCAAAATGTGCAGGATTATAAAAAAATCATTTGAATTTTCAGAAAATGTTTGAAATTCCAAAAAAATCACGTTTTCAAATTTTGTTCAGAATTTCTTTTTTGTTCACCGTATTGAAGAAAAATGTTCACCGTACATTTAATAAAATGTTCACTCCTGTATAAAAAAAGTTCATTGTGTATAGAGATTTTGTTCAAGTGCATTTGAGAAAAAGTTCATTGTATATTTAAAAAAAATGTTCAGTGAGTAATTGAATAATGTTCAAGGTATACTAAGAAAATGTTCAGTGTTTCAAGTTTCAGAAAATTGTTCAGTTTTCAAAATTTATTCACAATCTTAGAAAATGTTCACGTTTTAAAAATGAATATTTGAAAAAAATTATGGTTTCCAAACATTTTGTCGCATTATTAAAAAAAATCATTTTTTTGGCCAAAATATGTTGAAAAACCCCGGACCTTCCGCTTTTCAGATTTTACTCATAGTGCTCTATAACAGACATACTCAGCCCCTAGCTCAGCTCGCTATCACTGCTAGTAAGCATCGCTAGTTTCAGAATTCGACTCCCAACTGTAGCGCTTTTATTTTTACGATTCGCTCGGCGCCTGTGAATTGGGCTGCCCCATTTGTGCGCCACCTTAGCGAAAGCAGCTCGTTTTGACGCTAACGAGGGTCCAGTAGGACCTCCTCTCCTATACGCAGCCCGTGTGCGTCCGAACATCGCGGCTTCACTGAAGCGATGCGCACGCGGGCCAGCCTAATTATCACGCGGTGAGCAAAAAATCAAAAAAATAGAAGCCATACTCAGCCCCTAGCTAGCTATCTCTACTCCTAATAGAGCAGTTGGTGAATAGTCTGCGCGATTTATTTTTTTTTGATTTTTTTTCGTCATTGGTTTTTTTTCGTCATCCTTCCCCCACCCTCACCCCATCGCACGCAGCCAAAAAAAACCAAACCCCACACAAAAAACGCTTCTCTCGATCGATCCCATCTCGATCTCATCGAAAGAAGAGCTTCGTTGCCCCTGCCGACGTACGGGAGAGCTTCCTTGCCGCCGCCGACGTACGATCTGCCGCGATCTCGTTCGATCTACCCGCTGCCGATGTACGAGATCGCCGACACCGAGATACGGGATCGCCGCCAACGTACGATCTGCCGTCTCTCGCTGCCGCCGTGGTACGATCTGCCGTCTCTCCCAGAGGAGGCGCCGCCGCGGACGTCCGGGATCACCGCTGCCTACGTCCGGGATCACCGCCGCCGACCTGCCAGAGGAGACGCCGCCTCCAATCTCCTAGAGGAGCCGCCGCCGCCGCCGGTCTCCGACGGGAGACGCCGTCGCCGCCGCCGCCGACCTTTGAGGGTAGACGCCGCTGCCACCTGTGCTGAACCCCAGGGCAGGGTGCGACGATCGTCGCAAGGAGTACTTGCCGGCCGTACACAGGTATTCTGAACCTTACCATCCTATTCTCATCATTCACAAATGTGTTCAGATAGTTGTTGCTTGTGTCGTTCCTGTTACTAGAGGAGGGCTCCACTGTGGCCATTCGCCACTCTGCCTGCAAGCTCGACGCCACAGTTTGACAGGGCCAAGGTGGTAGTAGACGATGACGAATATGGCGCCCTGGCTGTCTCAGTTCATGAGATTCCCCTATGGTGGCCGGATTTGTAACACACCAGGCTGCTCCCCTCGTATTGCAAATCAGAGCTAGCTTATATATTCATCCATAGGTCATGGCTGACTCCAAAGGCAACACTCCTCCAGTCCTCTGTGCGTGATGGCAAAGCTATGCTACATGATATTATCACGTTATCATATTGCTCACCAAGTCTAGGCCAGCTTTTGCTGTACTTTTTCTTCATTTTGTTAGATTTATTTCATGCCCCAATGTTCTGTTATGTGCAGCTATGAGATTTTATTTGAAGAACCATGCAAAGCAATTTGAAATGATGCATATAAAGCATATTCGATTTATTAAGTGTTTTCAAGTATTCAATTTATTAAGAGTTCACTCATTATTCCCGACCGTACACAGGTATTCTGAACCTTACCATCCGATTTTCAGAATAAGAGTTGTCTGTATAATTCATGGTGGTTAAAACAGCAGCATCTGTCGAATTCCCCTTTGTCCATGTTGTACCTACAATTTACTACTATATTTGTAGTGCTACTTCGTTTGAATTTTGTAACCAAAAGAAATGCAGGCGAGCGATTCAGGGTTATTGTTTGAAGTGGCTATAATATGTAGGGGTTATTGTTCGAAGTGGCTATAATATGTGGCTGCAAACTTGCCGAGGCCAGCATAAGGAGTGATGGAGTTATCTTCTACTTTTATTTGTTCATGTTGTCTCAACAAACTGACTTGTATTTATGGCGACTTTTTTATGTGTCCATGGATCAGAGAGGATGGATGATGCAGTGGCCACATCAAGCGCCCTGTGCTCGACGACAATGGAAATGCAGTTTCTCAGAGCTAGCAGGAAGGAGGCTGATGGCTTCCCGTTGTAGTAAGAGACAACACACCAGGTTCTATTTCTTGTTTTTTGAAGATCATACTAGGTTATATGTGAACAAAATCTGAACTGTGATTTTTGATGTTTGAGATGTCTATAAGTGTACAAATAGAAAGGCGCCTATTAATTGATCATCAAATTCAGAATAGTATGTGTGCAGTAGCTTCTATCTCAATTTGGTTTTTATGTTGTTTGTGTTTGAATTAATTAGCACCCCATACCATCGTGTTTCTTCAGCCTGCAAGGTGATTAGCACTCAGCAAACTATTGGAAAGATGTTGCTACCTTGTTTTTTTTCAAACTGGACATGCACATGCAAGAATAGGTATGGCTACATGCTTTCTATATCTATCAGGTTCATAAAACATTTTGGAGAGGTGCATCTTGTTGGAGAGGTCTAGTATACATATTTAATTGAAGAAAACAAAAGTTTTTGATATAATAAAGATTGATGAAAATTTGGACTTACTCTACCAGGGACAATTTTCTCTACTAGGGACAATTTTCATGATAAATTATACGAAGTTTGTATCTTGGGGACATCTTCATGCCGACTTACGTTAAATATTGGGATATGTCCCCTCATGTGCCAGTTTTGAGATTTTGTTAGAAGTACGTGATCTATTCTTAGTTCCTGCATGTTTTTTCACCTTTGTAGATTTGAGTATAACTTAAAGTTCTAGATGCATATAAGCTTGTGAGTTAACTAAAGCTCACTTGATGGTTCTAACTAAATTCTGCAAAAGCATGACCATCATGGGATGCCTGCACCAACAACTTTATAAACTGAACTACGTTTTGCTAGATGACTCAAATTTTAGAACGCGGGCATTATTTTTTGGGAATGCAGTTAGCAATAGAATCAAGTCAAGCTGAAAACAAGAGATCGATTGTTCGATATTGAATTTAATTCCTTTCTTGCAAAAGCACCTTCTGAGTGAGGAGATTATTCAATATTGTATTTTATTCCTTTCTTTTACCCGCTGTTCTATATTGCATGCTTGCACTTGATCAGGTTTCTAACTCAATTCATTTTTGTTAGATCCGTTGATGAAGAAAACAACACATTTCACGATATGATGATTGGTACTTCCAGTTTTGTTGTACTCTCTCATTTGCCTTTGTGGGAACGACACTGCTCTATTGCTTGCTTATTTAAGATCATGGTAATCATTTTTTTTCTAGCCTATGTGTATTCTAATTTTCTTCCCTTTATTTTTGGTGGGATAGTTGGAATACTATGACTAGATATACAATGGTAATGTTATCAGTGTGAGGCCCTTCCATGATTTCTATGTAGCATGTCTAGACTATCAGCGTTAATTTGAGCCTCTTACTAAATGGAGGGGCTCTGATTTTGTAATAAAAAGAAATGGAACATATTTAACTGGGAAGCGAACTCAACAAGACAAAATAGTATAATCCTTCCCCTTTCAGATTATTCCTATTTGCTTATGCATGTCGTTGTACAGATTGTTTGACTTCTCGAAGAAATGAAGCTGCATATCCCCAACCTCAACTGTTGTGTCACCATTGAGGACATCTAGCTGCTTGTTGTTCTTTAGTTACTGTTGCTCTTAAGATTAATGTGTTAGATATTCTTAGGATAGAAATTTTATGGAATTTAATGATCATTCATTTAAACAAATATACGTGATATTTCCTGTAAAAGGTTGCCTTCCAATTTATGGCCTGTTATTAAAGGGGAGTTACTAGGTCGTTTCCACCACCTCAATCGATCCTAACCTCCTCTGTTTTTTATTTTTAACCTTGCAGCGATTCCTGACTCCCACCAATTTGTCTAGGAACAGATGCCCATCCTCCCATGTCCGGTTTTTAGTTTGTTATGGAATATTAACTATTATCTGTACTCCTAAAGGGGAGTTTGCGGCGGTGATGGTATGGTTTGATTTCGTTCGTTTCGTTCCTCCGAATGAAGGAACTCCATCGATATTTTCCAAACATAACCCATCTCCGCCTTTGGTCTTTCCTACCGATTTCCTGCCAAAACGAACGCCTGGAAAATCAGCCTACACTACCAAAATTATTTCCCCTAGCTTCTCCTAATCGTTCTGGAGCGGCGACACACAGTGGTCAGGGCGAGCTATGTAGGTCAGCGCCTCCTCTCATCTCTCTGCCCGGGATGCCCTGGCCTCTCCTTTCTCTGTGTGCAAGTGATGGCAGCGGGGGATCCGGAGAACGCTGGCCGGTGGCGGACGGGAATGGGGACCAGTGGCAGCAGGGAATAAGATCTGGTTGCGGTCTACTCGTCTCTCTCTCTCTCTCTCCCTCCCTCTCTCTCTCTCTGATCTTAGTCTTCTTCAAGGTGTTCTTCTTCAAGGTGTCAGACAGAACTGAAGAAGATGACGGTGCCATCAGAGATTTTATGATGCAAACGAATCATCTCTGTAACTTTGTGATACAATATCAACTTTACAATATAGTTGGTTTCCTATGCAATATAAACTTCACATCTTCATCTTTTTTTGTTTATATACAAGGGATGGTGACTATGTTATTGTCAATGGTGGTCTGACCTATGACCCGTTTGACATTGGTTAGCTACATTTTAATCTTACTTTATATGAATTATTGTCAGGCTTGTAAACAACTACAATGATATTACACATCACTTTCTTTACTACATTTATGTGCATTTGGATCTCGCCAAGGCTAAGGTACTGTGATTCAAGCTTTTCTTTCTAGGATTTTATTTTGTACAAACTGAAGATATCTATGATTTCTGAAGATGCTTTCATTTCTTTGGATCTTTTATTGTTGGTAGAAATCTGCGTCGCAGCCCCAACTAATGCATCAACTTGGAACCAAGTTCCACACTCTAATAATCAGGTAGTTTGAGGAAGCATATGATCATCTTACTACTATAAATCGTCAACAACCTCTGCATCTGGGAATGCTGGCAGGAAAGGGTTATCTGATATGGTCATGAATGTTGATTTAACATGAATACTTGCATATATGCCACATGTCACGTGTCAGCATATTTGATCTAATATGATATTTGATTTAACTGTAAACGACCGTTTTTTCACACGATTGCAGCATATATGCCGCATGTCAGCCTCATGGGGATCAAACAGATGAGGAGAAGGAAGCAGCAAGGAAGAAGGTAGAGGAGATGGACACCTGATCTGCAAGTTCCTGAATTTCAACGTTTATTGCGTGTTGCTGTGTTAATATTGGGTGCAGCAATTTCACAACTCTGGGAAGAGCATCTGCTGGAGGGCGTCACCTGCGGCATCACCTGCATCGACCTCTCGCTGATTACCATCCCAAGGATGCACGACCGACTGGCGAAGCAGGGCACCAGTGATAAGTTCACTGATTTGGTCGACTCACCGTTCCCTTCCTCTGTCCACGCAATGCCACTCGTTGTTGTTAGGTTGTTAATTCATCAGGCCCCTTATTGCGCTACATAGTTTGTTCATCTCGCATGCCTTCTTAGGAGAAATCATGTACTGAAGATAAGCTATTCTTTATTTACATTTTATTTATTTTGCTTTGGAAATCTTCTGACTACTTGCACGAATTTTAGTTCCTACTTGTACAGTTGCCTGCATTTTGTCATTTTGTGTTTGAGAAACATCTGCTGATTAAGTGTAAAATAATACTTGCAAGTTCTGTTTGTTGACTGCACCATGATAAGCTTTAGGCCTTTAGCTGTACAAAGCTGCTAAAGTAGGTGAGAACCACCTGCAGCTCAATCCTTGTTTTTCTCAACATTGACAAGGTAAAGTAAATGCGGAGCCAAGATCGATTGTTGTAAGCCTTTTACTGACTATGAGCAAGGGGATCTAGAGAGGAGCACTGCAATATGACAATGCCCTTCGTTAGCTCTGATTTTCCCTTTTTGTAACACTAGCTTAGAGGGGAGCATGGTGGAGAGTGGGCGGTTGGCGGGGGACTCCTCAGCAGTCCATGGGGAAGTACCGTGAAAAGGTGAGAGGACGCCATGGTGAAGGTGAGATGGAGGTCATCCAGTTTTAAAAGGAGCGGGCTCCAGCGAGAAATGTCCTGCTACGGTGGGAAACGGAGCGGGAAGGGATGGGTCAGGTAGTAAAAAGAGAAGATGTGTCGTAGGGTGGGGTTTTTGTGTTGCTCCATTCATTTGTCGTTCGGGATAATTTCCCATATAAAGAAACAAAAGAGTCAAAGAAAGCATAGAAAATGTTTCCCGTCCAAACAACCACGTATTTCTTCACGTATGGTTTGGATTTGGGGCAGTCCGGACTGTCCAGATGGTTGGATTTTGGAGAATCCGTTGGGTGCTCATTTGATGTCCGGACGTATGAGGAATAAATGAGTTTCGGCGTCCGAACACGTCCGGACGTATGAGGGATAAATGAGTTTCGGCCTTGGAGACAACGTTTATCATTTGTTTCCTTCATTTATATATATTATAGCCCGTAGCAACAAACAAATGAATTTCGGTCTTAGAGACAATCTTTATCATTGTTTTCTTTATTTATATGTATTATAGCCTGTAGCAACGCACGGGCATTCTACTAGTCACTGCTAATAAGCATCGCTAGTTTCGGAGTTCGACTCCCAACCGTAGCACTTTTATTTTTGTGATTAGCTTGGCGCCTGCGAACTGGGCTGGCCCATTTGCGCGCCACCTTAGCGAAAGCAGCTCATTTTGACGTAACGAGCGTCCAGCAGGAGCTCCCCTCCTATACACCGCTTGTGGGCGTCCGAACATGGCGGCTTCGCTGAAGCTATGCACACACAGGTCGACCTAATTATCATGCGGTGAGGAAAAATTCAAAAAAAAAGTTAGAAGCCATACTCAGCTCGCTATCACTGCCTAGTTTCGGAGTTCGACTCCCAACCGTAGCGCTTTTATTTTTGCGATTCGCTCGGCGCAAAAAAATTTAAGATCTCATGCAGGATCGAGCTTCCGACCTCACGGTTGATTCTAGCGAGGCTAGCCAGCTGGGCTAGCGACCTCAACCATCATCATTCCAGCGCCACGCTAAAAGTAGAAAGGGCAGCGGCAAATCCTTAAAAAAACATTCAACATCT
This sequence comes from Triticum monococcum, assembly GCA_034509565.1. Taxonomy (NCBI): domain Eukaryota; kingdom Viridiplantae; phylum Streptophyta; class Magnoliopsida; order Poales; family Poaceae; genus Triticum; species Triticum monococcum. The sequence continues at coordinate 83,723,228 of CM067845.1, read as the reverse complement.
TTACAGTATATGTTGAAAAAAAATTCAAATACGGTGAAACTTTTTGAAAAAATACACTGAACAAATATAAAATATACAAATGAACAATTTATAGTATACATTGAACAATTTCTTAATATACGATGAACAAAATTTAAATACACAATTAACATTTCTCTAATATATGCTGAACAATTTAATAATATACAATGAGTATTTCTATAATACATGATGAACATTTTTATATTGCAAGGTGAACTATTTCATATTATATGATGCACATTTTCTTAATACGATGAAGATTTTTGTAATACACAGTGAACTTTTTATATAATACACAATAAAGAGAAGAAGAACAGAAACAGAAAATAAAAAAGGAAACGTAAAAGAAAGAAAAAAAATGAAAGGAATAAAGGAACTTAGCAACGTAAAATAGGATCGCGCGTTACTTAGCAACAATGTGTAACATTTCGTAGGGGTAGCAAACACCCACGGGCTACACAGCCCACGTACTTGGCTCGGGCAGCCCACGGGCACAGAAATAGGTAGCTTCGCCTTCCAACATCCCACGCGATGGAAGTCGATACGCAACGCAGCAAGAGTTAGTGCAAGGCCAGTGGATTGCATGCATAATTGATCCAATGGCTAACATTAATTAGGGTGATGTGGCTGCATGAGAGGCCAAAAAAAAATAGTGGGAGGCTCCTATTTAGATATAGAAAGACTATACGTAGTGTTTATTGTACTGTCTGACACTATCATAAATTGAGCTGAGGGGTCCTTTGTCTTACTCTACGCTCCCAGCTAGGACCTCGACTCGGTCAATCTCGCGGCGCTATTTATATGCCAGCTCGCCGGTGCTGCACCACAGTGACCTATAGGCTATCATTGCGCAACAAAAAAGCCAGCGTGTGTATCTGAGCGTAATCCTTCCATGGCACCAGTGGCCGGAGGTGCGGCGACGGCGATGCTGCAACTTCTCCTCGTCACTCACCTCATCGTTGCCACCTGCAGCAGCCAACAGGTCCAATTAGTATTCCACAAACAAGTCAATAATAATATGTATTTGAATCTGCCTTATAGTACTCCCTCTGTTTCTAAATATAAGTTTTTTTTAAAAAAATTCATCATAGATTACATATGGAGCAAAATGAATGAACCTATTCTCTAAAATGCGTCTATATACATCCGGATATAATCTCTATAATGGAATCGCTAAAAAGGCTTATATTTAGGAACAAAGAGAGTATATCATATTTATCCCACATTCTCTTCAATTTTATGTCCATATACTAGTTGCTCTGATGACATTGTCGTTGAGTAGAATTTGTATGTGGCATCTGAGGTCCTCTTAGTTGTGGATAGAGCTCAGGAGTTGGGATGCATGGTTGGGTAGGAGGAAACAGGTTGGGAGAGTGAGCACGTCCCTTTTTTTGTTTTTCCTGGGAGAGTAAGACTGTCGTTGGGCTGCTTGGTCATCTAGACTCTAATATTTGTTTTTTCCACTTCCTCATAAGATTGAATATTATCTCTGATTCGTGAACCGCAAAGTTGACTCGAGGATCATGTTAATCATGCACGAATTTTGAATCGCAAACCCAGTGAATCCAGAAGGTGTTAATCATGTTATTTATGCAATGAACTGCCTATAGTACATGATCGCGATGGAAGAAAGAAATGACCTTATTCTATCTCGTTCCCACTCCTCTCCCATCATGAGAGTCTTCACAAGTTTCTTGCCTCCTCCAACGGCCTCGCTGGCCGGAGCGGGTATGGGAGAGGATGCCGCTCCGCTGGATCTAGTGCGAGCGCTGAAAATGGTCCATGATTACGATAAGGTGTTGACTAATTATAGAATTTTGAATTTTTGCACCCTCCATAACCACGAAAACCTGACGAGAGAGACCCCCATAGGGAAGAAATCAACGGAGCAAGAACATGAAGGAGGCCTACCCCCATGCTTTCGATGGCGCGATTGCGCTACATCGAGCACCGCCATTTTCTCGTACCGCCCTCATCCATTCTTATCCCAATTGTAAACCTAGGGCATATCATTTAATCATGAAATTAATCATTTTTTAGCTAGGGAAATATATACGTATTTATATCTTCTAATGAATAAAATTAACCATTTCAATATACGGAATATTATCTTTCACAGAAGAAAATCAATTATTTTCGAGATACGGAAGAATCTAGCAAATTAACCTATTGGTGCTTATAGTGCTGTAAAGGGAAATTGATTATTTTCAAGATATGACAGAATCATGGAAATTAATCAATTGATGTTTATGCTACAATCTGGCAAAATCATGAATCGAGTTGAGCTGTTCTTATTTCTTACTCTACCCTCCTGGTAGGACCTCGACTCGTCATCAATTGAGCTAAGGTGTGTTTTGCCATACTATACGCTCCCAGATAGAACCTCCACTCGGTCAACGATGCGGCACTATTTATGTGACAACTCACATGTGCAGCGTCAGATTAGCCATAATGGGAGTAACTTCAGCAGTAACATCGAGTCTAACTCAGCAAATTTGCTTATGTGGCAATGAGTTAATGAGGAGAGAGGTAGTAGTAGTAACTTAGCTAGTTACTGTAACATCACATGTCCCAATGCAATATGAGTCTATAACCTAATAAATGAGAGGGTGCTTGGATACGTTTTAGTCCCATGACTAAAAGTAATGGGACTAAAACTTGCTAGCCTCACCCATGCTTGGATCCAAATACTAAAGAGATTAAAATCAAGTTATTGAGCATTTATTATCCTCCAAACCCTCCAATCAAGAACTCACATGTGTTAAAAAAGAGGAATTAAACGAGGAGAGAGAGAGCTAATACATATTTTAGTAGGTTTCCTATGACTAAAAGTTTTTAGTCTCAAGACTAGTCCTAGCCTCTCTTTAGTCAGGGGTGCTTGAAACTTTAGCCTCTAAAAGAGACTATTTTTAGTCAGACTAAAAATAGTCCCTTGGATCCAAGCACCCTCTGAAGCTATGCATGTTATCACACTTATGTTACTATCCACTATGAAGGTAGTAATATTGTCTAGGAATACGTGAATGTTACTAGTATATGTTATTCTTCATTGTGGCTAGTCTCATGCAGTTAGCTATGCTACAATTGCGCAACAAACAAAGTAGTAGTATGCACCTGAGAATCATCCTTCAATGGCACTCATAATAAAGTGCCGAGCAGATTTTCCCTTAAAAAAACTGCCGGAGGCGTAGCACCATCCGTGCCACCACCGTGTGGTCTTAAGTTTTATTTAATGCTAGCTATCCACCACACGTCTCATCAATAGAAAAAAAAGCATCTATGCATACATAGGATACCGGTTGACCTTTTTTTGTTTTTGCCTTTTTTAACAAGTTCGTAAAACACAGGGCCAAGTTTGTTGTTGCTTGCGGATCTACTCGATGCCGGACGGAGGGAGTAGACGATAACGATTCTTCTAGCCGAGTTGCTCCTTTCATCGGAGCGAGATGTAGTCGAGGGAATCTTCGGTGTCATCCTCCTCAATAAGGTCACAAGATTCCTAGAACTTGTGCCTGGTGCAACCCTTACGCGGATTTTCATAGCTATCGTTGTGGAGGAAGGAAAGAGATGGGAGGGGAAGGATCAGGCGGCCAACGAACTATGGTGCTCATCAATAACCGCCCAAATTTCTTAGCCTGATACACAATTGCTGGGCCCTGAGGGCTTGGTGCTCTGACGTCCGCCAATCCAAAAGGGTGCAGTTTTCCTGCCCTCGGCCTGGCCTCCATAGTTTGTTAATCTGGTGATTTAATTAGTTGCTCTTTCAACAAGCATGTACTACAAGCCGTTCATTTTTCTTTGCCAAACGGTAGTGGAAATGAAAATGTTGGGCTCAACAACACAAACAAGAAAAAAAAATCATGGTTTTCTCGTTATTAATACCCCAAAGTTTGGGGTTTTGTGAAATTTATTCTATTGTGCGTAATTTTTTTTCCATGACCCAACTACATCCGCAAATAAAACAATTCAAGCTACAGAGTATGATGACAAAGGAATGATTGCAGTGTGTAACTTCACCTAGTTTAGTGGGATAGATAATTTTAAATTCATGTATGACCTCACATTAATATATTTTTCAGGTTTCTGAATGTAGAATAATATGCTTTCAAGCAAGTTTTAAAATAAAAAAAATTGAACATGCTCGGGTATACTAGTACTTTTTTATCCAGCTATAGAAAACACTTCATACTCTCATTGTTGGTATTTATGTCCATGCAAATTCACATCAGGAAATTTTACCCACACTTCTATGTATTAATTTACCAAATTCAGTCAATGCAATAATTCTGTGTCGACAAAACAAGTAGTATATCATAATTTTAAGATGGAATAATCAGATTATTTAGGTCCAAAATACTTCTACATCAGTGGTACTACCACCTACTAGCTTTCGTCACTCTTGAAAGCTAATACTCCCTCTGTAAACTAATATAAGAGCGTTTAGATTACTAAAATAATGACCTAAACGTTTTTATATTAGTTTACGGAAGGAGTACATGTAAATTTTCATAGGCGGCAGGTCTCAGAGGAGCTGTTGTGCCTGCGCTCGTCTCGGTGCCCATGCCGACAATCACGGCTGACTCACTAGATCAGTTCCGCGGCAAGCTTCGACTTCCACGTTTTGCTTTGCCAAGCCACTATGAGCTCAATTTCCGCCCTGACCTCATGTCCTACACCTTCTCTGGTGTGGTGGCAATTACTGTCGTCGTCTTAGCACCGACCCGTTTCCTCGTGCTCAATGTTATGGAACTCAAGGTATGTAAATGGTGCACCCATCTGTAAACCAAAGGCGGCTTTCAAAGATCCTTCCATCCTCACGTCAGATATATTAAACCCCGTCTTGAATAGTGTCATGGTTCCCAGTTGTCCCAATGTTTGGTGCCAACCGAGGTGGTGTTTTTCAAGGATGACCAAATTATGGTGCTCAGGTTCCGTAAAGAGCTTCCACTAGGTGAGGGTGTTCTTAGGGTGCACTTCAATGGCACCCTCAATCATGAGATGATGGGATTTTACAGGAGGTATGGCATCCTTTTTGCATTTGTATTTCATGCACGAAAGCGTAATATTACCAATTGGTATTAGAAGTGTGAAACAATATTACTCCAATAAAAATAAAGGGGTATGTGTGTGTGCACACACATTCATCTCTGTTTATGCATTTTGTTTTATAATTCTATTCCTACGAGTAGAATATTTATTCTACATACGAGGCAGAAAAAACCGCATGTCATGTAGTAGGAAAATTAGTAAGACATGCCGAAACCTTGTAAGATGTGTAATAAAATTAATAAGACATCATGTGGATAAAGTTGCAAGCCACGTTAAAATAGTACTCCCTCAATTCCCTTATACAAGACCACTATAAAAAAAATACCTTTTGTATATATACAAGGCCAATAACAGTAATCGAGGCAAAAATTAATGATGTTTCTTCGCACTAGCAACTTATTTAATACTTAGTAAACAAACATGAGTTTTAGTAGGTTATGGTGCACCAAGAAAAGCCATGTTGTTTGTAACAAAATTATAGGTTAGACATGAACAAAGAAGCAGAACACACATCAATTTAATTCTCATGCTCAGAAAAACAGAAAAAATATAATGTTGTATATGAATCCATGGAGCTATATACCCAAAAAGGCTTTCGCCCCGCTTTATATGTAAAGCAATTGCCAACACATCGATCGAGACAGACCACAACACAACACACCAAACACAAACTCACCCAAGACCGGATACATAGGTGTGATAGGCTTACAACAACATCACCCCAATCGATATGAACTATAAGGAGTCGCTTGAGCTCTTTCCGGAGAACCCGCAAAGAGGTGAAGTTGAAAGACGAATAAATGGGAGCTCCAAAACGGTGCCTTCATGAAGGACACAACACCAAAGCGCCGCCACCGTCCAATCCAAAGATTTAGATTTTCATCCGGAGCACGACGAAAGGAAAAGGAGTAACCACAACGGAGACTTCAGAAAGATGACGATGCCCACGGGCGTCGCCACCATCGGCCTGGCCAAGCCAGACAGGGTTTTCACCCCGGCAGCAAACTCCGTCTTCACGGCCACAGATCAACAAAACTCCAGCCACCACGCCGCCCATGCGGCCATGGCCGCTAACCGCCCGCTCCTGAGCCGCGAGCTTAGCCCACGAGCACCGCAGCTCCCACCACCTAGGCCGCCGCCTAGGGAGCAAGGCACACCATAGGCCCTCCATGACTGCAAGCGATGCATCGACCGACAAGCTCCGGCCGACGAAAGGGCCGCAGTAACCAAAACGACCAATCGGAGAGCCAGCAGGTCAGAGAAGAGGGTGAAGCGGGAGCAGACCATGTCGACGTCCAACACCCCCTACCGGTGACGGGTGGCCCAACCGCATCGGGGCCGCCCATCACTCCCGCCACCTCTCCCAACGCCACCCCCTGCGACGCCTGACCTCGGCTCCCGTCCTGGATCTGCATCTGGTAGGTACAGGACACTCGCCCAACAACGCGAGGTGCCGGGAATGGCACAACTTGTCGCCGTGAGAGGACCTAGGGGCATCCACACAAGCAGCTCGCCAACGGCACGACGCTGGAGCCTATCCTGCCGCTGCCGCCCGCACCACTACCGTGGACTGCCACCATGCCGTTGTGGCCCATGCCGTCCCAGCAACCAGACAGGCCGCTGCCATCCCCCCGAGCCACCCGTCATTGACCAAGGGGCCAGATCCGAGTGGACCTGACCGGAGATCAGTGGGGGTGCCTAGTCCCTCATCCTGCGCCACCACTGCTGGATATACCTGGCCAAACGGGTCGGCCCAGCCCGGCCCGCGGCAATCGTGCCTGGCACGGCATGGCCTGCCATGACACGATTATTAGTCGGGCCGTGCCGTGCCGGCCCACGGGCGGAGGTCGCAGCCCAGGCACGGCACGAAGCCTATCTGGGCCGGCACGCAGCACGCCCAGGCACGCCGGCCCGTTATGGCATGTTGGGCCGCCTGGCGCATATTTACCTCGGCTGGCGTGTTTTTCCTCTATGTACAGCGAAAAAAGTCCAAAAATGTAGAAAAATGCAAAAAAAATGTAGAGCATTATGTGGGATAAATCTAGAGTTTTATTAGCACTTGCCTTATTAAAACATTCCATCCCCAAAAAGTAAAAGAGTACAAGTTATGCTCTAGAAATACTACTCCCTCCGTTCCTGAATGTAAGTCTTTGTAGAGATTTTTACTATGAACCACATACGGATGTATATAGATTCATTTTAATGTAGATTCATTCATTTTGCTTCGTATGTAGTCCATCTAGTGAAATCTCTACAAGACTTATATTTAGGAACGGAGGGAGTAAAAGATTAAAAAAATAGAAAAGAAATATATTAGAGCACTACAAATGTACGCATGCACTACAAAATCATTGAACATATTAGAGTACTATAGGTATTTATATAGGACATATATTTTTATATATTTTAAAAAAGTTAAACGGGCCGTGCCATGCCGGCCCGCGTGCCCAGCCTCCAGACCCAGGCATGGCCCATGGCGTGCCGCGTGCCGTGCCTGGCCCGTTTAGCCCGGGCCGTGCCGTTCACGCGTGTTACCGGCACGGCCCAGTTAGCACGGCCCGTTTGGCCAGCTATACTGCTGGAGAGCAAGGTAGTAGCCACCAGCTTGCGTTGCCGCAGCCCGCGCCGCTCGACGGGACAAATTGGGCGGAGGAGGCCGACGCAGATGAACGCAGCCCCTCGAGCCGCCACCACCTCCCGGCTGAGCACGCCCCACCAGATGCCGGCACACAACCCTTCGCGCGCCGCACCAGCCCACCCCCGTCATCAGAGACGCCGCCGCAGCCGCGCCACGGCGCCCCGGATAGCACCGCGCTTCCTGTGAGGTCGCCACCCCGCACTAGCAGCCCCGCGAGGAAGGGATAAAAGAGGCCCCGTCACCGGTGGCGCAAGCAAGCGACGGCGAGGGGGAGGAAGGGGCAGGAAAGAGCTGGCGGCGGCGGAACAAGGGTTCGTCCTCCCGCTCGCGGGAGCGGGTCGGGTTCTCCTTTTTTCAAGGTTTCCTGAATGGTTCCATGGAGCTATATACAGTAGAAGAGAGAACAAATGAACTATCGGTTTCCGTATGCTCAAAACATTGTAGGATGCCACATTCGCTAGCCAGTTTACAATTAGTCCTATCAATGTTGAAACTACAAAACAGACTTGCATTTGGGTAGTATTTTTGCACAACTAATACTATTATCTTTGATGGTTCATGATTTGTGATGTATTTTGAGTTCAGTAAATATCAGTATAAGGGGAAGACGGCACACATGGCGGTGACACAGTTTCAGCCTGTGTATGCGCGGCGATGCTTTCCCTGTTGGGATGAGCCTGCTTTTAAGGTCATTATCATCTCATTGTTACTGAGATATCTAGATTTTCTAGATGATTGATCTATCATTTTTGTTCCTGAAGCATCACTGGCCATGTACTCATAAGTTAAGTATGTGTTTATAGGGAAAACGATTCTAATTCCTCTAGTTATACCTTCATTTTTCCTCTCATGTATGTGAACAAGGGCTTCAGTGCATTCATCTCTGTTTGCTAACTTTTTTCTTGCATTATCTCAATCTTTTAGGCGAAGTTCAAGGTAACATTAGAAGTTTCATCTGAGATGGTAGCACTTTCCAACATGCCTATATCTAGTGAGACAGTGCGTGGTTCTATGAGGATTATCCATTTTGAGGAATCACCTCACATGTCAACTTATTTAGTTGCCATAGTTGTTGGTATTTTTGACTTTGTTGAGGATGTAACATCGAAAGGTATGAACTCCATTTTTCATATAAGATTCACCTAATCCATTAAATTGTTATTATCACTTTACATTGTTCTTTTTTATTTAGGCACTAAAGTTCGTGTGTACACTGAAGTTGGTAAGAGTTCACAAGGGAAGTTTGCATTGGATGTTGGGGTGAAGTCATTGGATTTCTATAATGAGTAAGATCTGAACATACACTTTGCAATTAATTAAATAGGTTTCGGGAGAAGAACATAAGTGATCATACTGATGTCTTTTAAGCTATGGATGTTATCAGATATAATCACTAACCAAGTGTTTTTTCTTAATTATCGTAGTTACTTTGGCACTCCCTATGCACTCGCTAAGTTGGATATGATTAGTATCCCTGAATTTAATTTGATGGGAATGGAGAATTATGGACTGATCACTTTTCATCCCACGGTCTTTCTTTTTGATGGTCCTTCGACAACATCCACAAAACTACAGGAAGTATAGACCGTAAATCATAAACTTATTTGTAATATTTCTTTCATCATTTTGTTATGACCGGTTTGGTCTATACCAGGAAGAGGCCCACCGGGCATTAGTATTAGGGGCTTGGCCCACAAGTTATCTTAGGCTAAAGTTATAAATACTAGTTGTAAGACACCGTTTGAGATTAAGCAATAAAGATATTATAATCTTCTGTTGCCCGGCTCCTCGAGGAGCCGGAACCCTAGCCGCCGCCGCCTCCAACCCTAGCCGCGACGGCACCTGTCCGCTGGCGCGCCCGCTCCAGCCCTCGTCCCCCTCCTCCTTGCCCATACAACCTGCGCCGGAGGCTTGGTAGGAACCCTAGTCCTACCAATTTGGTATCCACAGACACCAGCCCAATCATGTCGCTTCCTCCATCACCGCCGCCGCTGCCAAACACCACCGCCCCACCTACGCTGCCGCCAGCCCCGTCCGCGCCCATGCCGGCGCTCACGTCCAGGACCGCCACCCCGCCAGCGCCGACTGCCACCGCGGCGGAGCCGCCCGCTCCAGTGGCCCGCCCCGGCCTTCCAGTCGCCCTACGGAGGGCCGCCCCCGCTGCCGCTGCTGCTGTTGCAGCACTACCCGGCCGCGGGGAACCCTTGGCCCGCGTGGCCGGCCGCCACCGCACCGCTGGGGGACCCGTCCCAGCAACTTCTACAGGCGCCCCCGCCGGCTACGTCGACGCTGGCTGTGGCGCCGCAGCTCCACCAGGCGCCGCCACCGTCGACAGCATCACCACCCGCGCCCAGGCTCACGGGTCGGCCCCTGCACCAGGTGCAGTTTCCGCCATCGCCAATTCCCGCGTGGGCGGCCGGCTCGTCTCCGGGCTCGGTGTATACCACGGCGCCGAAACACCCGACGCCCTCCCTCCGGTTTGACCATCCCTCCGGCTCGGCGACCTACGCCCCGGAGATCCCCGACCCGGCACACTCGCTGCCGCCGACTGCAGCAGCCCCCGGGCACGGCGGTCCGACACCCACTCGCTTCGCCAAACTGGACTTCGCCACTTACGAGGGCACGGAGGACCCCCTCAACTGGCTCTACCAGTGCGAGCAGTTCTTTCGCGGGCAGCGGACGCTCGCTTCGGATCGTACCAGGCTCGCGTCCTATCATCTCCGCGGCGCGGCGCAGACCTGGTACTACGCCCTCGAGCAGGACGAGGGCGGCATGCCACCATGGGAGTGCTTCCGGGAGCTCTGTCTTCTCCGGTTCGGGCCTCCTATCCGCGGGAGCCGCCTGGCCGTTTACAGTTCACATCCACGGTGCAGGACTACGCCGACCGCTTCCAGGCCCTGGCGTGCCACGCGCCGAGCGTCTTCGGGATTCAGCGTGCCGAGTTATTTGTGGGCGGTCTGCCGGACCATATTCGCGTGGACGTCGAGCTCCGGGATCCCCCCGACCTCCAGACGGCCATGTACTATGCCCGAGCTTTCGAGCAGCGGGCTCAGGCACTGCAGCAACAGTCCGGACGGGGCGGCCGCCAGCCCAGTCGACCAACGCCGACTCCTCCAGCACCGGGCCGGCCTCCTCCAGCCGCGACGGCCGCGCCCCCGGCCACCACACGGACCTTCCGTTGGTTGTCACCCGTCGAGCAGCAGGAGCGTCGCCGTCAGGGACTCTGCTTCAACTGCGATGAGCCCTACACGTCGACCCATGTCTGCCCCCGCCTATTTTACTTGGAGACGGTCGACTAAACCGAGGCGTACGACTCGACCGACGCGACACCACCACCCGAGGCGGCCGCAGACACGCCCGCGAATCCCACGGCGACGGCGTGCGTCGTCTCCCTCCACGCCCTCGCCGGCATCCGTGGCGAGCGCACCATGCTGCTGCTGGTGACGATCCATGGCGAGCGGCTGGTGGCCCTGCTGGATACTGGCTCCACCCATAACTTCTTGCCCGAGGCGACCATGCGTCGGCTAGCCCTTCCGACGACGGGTGGGGAGCGCCTGCGGATCACGGTGGCGAACGGCGATCGCCTCCGGTGTCATGGGCTCGCCCGCGACGTTCCCATCTCCATCGGTGGCGAGCACTTCTCCCTTACATGTGCAGGGATCGACCTCGGCTGCTTCGACTTCATCCTCGGGGTGGATTTTCTCCGGACCCTCGGTCCCATCCTATGGGACTTCGACGCGCTCACAATGACGTTCTGGCGGCTGGGCCGCCGCGTCCGGTGGGACGGCCTTGGGGGCGCTGCGCCGGCCGTGCCACATCTCCATCTGGTCGTCGCGTCCTCGGAGGCCGAGCAACCCCTGCTGGATTCCCTTCTGCAGCAGCACAGCGACCTCTTCGACGAGCCACGGGGTCTTCTGCCCGCCCGGGTGTACGACCATCATATCCACCTCATGCCGGGTACCCCTCCCGTGGCGGCTCGGCCCTACCACTACCCTCAGCTGCAGAAGGATGAGTTGGAGCGCCAGTGTGCCCTTATGCTCGCCGCGGGCATCATCCGGATCTCTACGTCACCCTTCACCGCCCCGGTGCTGCTCGTCCGCAAGTCGGACGACACTTGGCATTTCTGCATCGACTATCGCGCCCTGAACGCGCTCACGCTCAAGGACAAGTTCCCTATACCGGTGGTCGACGAGCTCTTGGATGAGCTCCATGGGGCGCGCTTCTTCACCAAGCTCGATCTCCGGTCGGGCTATCATCAGGTGCGTATGCATCCCGACGACATCGCCAAGACGGCGTTTCGCACTCACCATGGCCACTTCGCGTTCTTGGTGATGCCCTTCGGTCTCGCCAATGGCCCACCGACTTTCCAGGCCCTGATGAATGACGTCCTCCGGCCCTACTTATGGCGGTTTGTGCTTGTTTTCTTTGATGACATTCTTATCTACAACGCCACCTGGGCCGAGCACCTCCAGCACGTCGCCATCGTCATCAACGAGCTTTGGGCGCACCACCTCCACCTTAAGCGCTCGAAGTGCTCGTTCGGGACACCTACCGTCGCCTACCTCGGCCATGTCATCTCTGCCGACGGGGTGGCTATGGACGCCGACAAGGTGGCGGCCGTCTCCGCATGGCCGACACCTCGCTCACCGCGGGCTCTCCACGGGTTCCTCGGCCTCGCCGACTACTACCGGAAATTTATCCGGGAGTTCGGGCTCATCGCGGCGCCCCTCACGCGGTTGCTTCGTCGTGACACTTTCGCTTGGGACGACGAGGCGACGACGGCGTTCGAGGCCCTCAAGGGGGCCCTCACGACGGGCCCTGTCCTCCAGATGCCCGACTTCGACCGCCCGTTCGTGGTGGACTGTGACACCTCGGGCGCTGGTTTCGGCGCCGTGCTTCATCAGGGCGATGGACCCCTCGCCTTCTTCAGCCGGCCTTTCGCTCCTCGCCATCTCAAGCTGGCGGCATACGACCGGGAGCTCATTGGCCTTGTGCAGGCCGTTCGTATTGGCGGCCGTACTTGTGGGGACGGTCCTTCCACATTCGCACGGACCACTATAACCTGAAGTTCTTGCTGGACCAACGGCTGTCGACCGTGCCACAGCACCAGTGGATCCGCAAGCTCTTCGGCTTCGACTTCTCCGTCGAGTATCGGCCGGGTCGCCTTAACACCGTGGCCGACGCGCTGTCCTGTCGCGACTCCGACCTCGCTACCTCCGTCGACGAGTTCGCCGGGGCGGTCTTGTGCATCCACTCCGGACCGACATTCGGTCTCTTCACCGACATCCGCCGCGCAACTGCGACGGCCGACGAAGCCGTCCTTCTTCGGCAGCAGCTCACGGCCGGCGACCTGGAGGAGCCTTGGCGCTTCTCTGACGGACTGCTTCTCCATGGGCGCCGGATCTTTGTTCCGGCGCATGATGATCTCCGTCACCAGGTGTTACAGCTCGCCCACTCGGTAGGTCATGAGGGTGTGCAGAAAACCCTCCATCGTCTTCGAGCCGACTTCTACATCCCTGGCAATCGCGACCTGGTCCGCGACTGGGTTCGGTCTTGTCAGACATGCCAGCACAACAAGACGGAGACCCTGCGGCCGGCTGGGTTACTTCAGCCCTTGGAGGTGCCGTCTCAGGTCTGGGCGGATATCTCCATGGACTTCATCGAGGGCCTCCCCAAGGTGGGCGACAAGTCGGTCATCCTCACGGTGGTCGACCGCTTCTCCAAGTACGCCCACTTCATTGCGCTCGGCCATCCGTACATGGCGGCGTCCGTGGCTCGGGCCTTCTTTGACGGCATTGTCCGCCTACACGGGTTCCCTGCTTCGATCGCCAGTGATCAGGACCCAGTATTCACGGGCCATGTCTGGCGCGACCTCTTCAGGATGGCGGGTGTCCAGCTCCGCCTGAGTACGACGTTCCATCCTCAGACAAACGGTCAGTCAGAGGTGGTTAACAAGGTCATTGCCATGTATTTGCGTTGTGTGACAGGTGATCGGCCTCGCGCTTGGGTGGACTGGTTCTCTTGGGTGGAGTACTGCTACAACACCTCCTATCACTCCGCCCTGCGCGCTACGTCATTTGAGGTGGTCTATGGTCGACCACCCCCGCCTATACTACCGGTGGACCCGGAGACGACTCGGACAGCGGTTGCGGGTGACCTTATCCGCACCCATGACAAGATACTTGCTGAGGTCCGTCGGCGTCTCCTCCAGGCCCAGCAGCTGGCCAAGCATTACTATGACGGTCATCATCGCGAGGCGGAGTTCGCGGTGGGTGACTGGGTGTGGCTGTGTCTTCTCCACCGCTCTACGCAGTCACTTGACCCGCGCGCCAAGCGCAAGCTCGGGCCTTGCTACGCCGGGCCCTTCCCTATCTTGGAGCGCATTGGGAAGGTGGCCTATCGTCTTCAGCTTCCAGCACGCGCTCGCATCCACGACCTCTTCCATGTGGGGCTGCTCAAGCCTTTCCGTGGCGAGCCACCGGCGGCTCCTCCGGCGCTTCCTCCAACTGCCGATGGTCGCATTCTTCCAGAGTCGGCAAAGGTGTTGCAGGCACAGCTCCGTCGTGGCGTCTGGTTCGTCCTCGTTCAGTGGGCGGGCCTTCCGGAGGAGGAGGCTACGTGGGAGTAGCGTGAGAACTTCCGCCAACACTATCCAGACTTTCAGCTCGAGGACGAGCTGTTTGCGTAGGCGGGGAGAGATTTTATGACCGGTTTGGTCTATACCAGGAAGAGGCCCACCGGGCATTAGTATTAGGGGCTTGGCCCACAAGTTATCTTAGGCTAAAGTTATAAATACTAGTTGTAAGACACCGTTTGAGATTAAGCAATAAAGATATTATAATCTTCTGTTGCCCGGCTCCTCGAGGAGCCAGAACCCTAGCCGCCGCCGCCGCCGCCTCCAACCCTAGCCGCGACGGCGCCTGTCCACCGGCGCGCCCGCTCCAGCCCTCGTCCCCCTCCTCCTTGCCCATACAACTTGCGCCGGAGGCCTAGTAGGAACCCTAGTCCTACCACATTTACTATACATGACTTCAGAAAATAGGCTTTCTTACCTAAATGATGCATAAGGGAATTACATTACTTCAACTAACAATAATTATGTTAGTCTACTATACATCTGTTTTCTATGGTTGAAGTTTTTGAAGACATACTTTGTTTGTAGATTCCAAAATCTATTTTTTAGATTGCAGTACTTGTGGCACATGAATTGGCTCATCAATGGTGTGGAAATCTTGTAACCATGGAATGGTGGAATCACTTATGGTTAAACGAGGGATTTGCTACATGGGTAATTTGATGACTCAAATTTTCAAGAATTATGTACCATGATAATTATCTATACTTAATGAGCTAGTTTGTTAACAGAGGAGCTATCAAGCAGTAGATTCCTTTTTTCCGAAGTGGAATATTTTGCTGGATTTTCTTGAGAACACAATGTCTACTCTTAAATTGGATTCAATAGCAGGGTCTCATCCTATAGAGGTAATCACATTGCTTGTTGATGTGGTATGGCATGATCATTGGGTTGTACTTGTTATTCATTGCATATGCCATTTATTTATATGCTTTTGCATAGATTCTATGTGCACATAGAACCTATGGTAAAACTCTATTGTTGTTGAAATACGAGTATCTCGTAAGTTTTACTTTTGACATGACTATATGATGATAATTCATATACAATATGTCAATTTCGAATCCTATTAATTCTTGGGTTGGGGACTCCTGACAGGTCAACGGAATACACCACCAACAACAAAAAAGCTTTTCAGTCCCAAACAAGTTGGGGGTATGCTAGAGTAGAAATCCATAAGGTCTCTAAAACCAAGTAATGGTTTTGGAACGTGGCTGGCTAACTTTCATTCATCCTTGTCCATGGCTAGTTCTTTAGTGATATTCCAGTTCTTCATATCCCTCTTTATGGACTCTTCACATGTCAAGTTTGGTCTACCCCAATCTCTCTTGACATTATTATTGTAAATGTCTGGGGGCACATATTCATCTTAGCATGTGCGTGTGTGATACTCCTTACTATCAGACATGTCACCTTTTAGTTGGCCAACATTCAATGCCATATAACATCTCATGTCGAATTTTCATTCTTTAGAACCTGCCTTTCGGTTTTTGTGGCACTCTCTTGTCACAGAGGACACTAGAAGCTTGGTGCCACTTCATCCATCCAGCTTTGATTTGATGGATCACATCTTCGTTGATATCACCATCCTTCTACATCATTGACCACAAATATAGGAAGGTGTCCTTCTGAGGTATTGCTTGCCCATCAAGACAAACCTCCTCCCTCTATATACCCAGTAGTATTGCAACCACACCTCATATACTCATTGTTAGTTCTACTAAGCCTAAAGACGTCTGATTCCAAAGTATGTCTAATAAACTCCAACTTTCCATTAACCCTCGTCCAACTATCATTGACTAGCACCACATTGTCCGCAAAGGGCATACACCATGGGATATCTACTTCTATATCCCTTGTTACCTCATAAACCACAAAGTAGAAAACATAAGGGCTCAAAACTCGCCCTTGGTGCAGTCCTATTTTAATTGGAAAATCATTAGTGTCGTCATCACTTGTTCGAACACTTGTCACAATATTATTGTAAATGTCCTTGATGAGGCAGTTTACTTTGTTGCGACTTTGTGTTTCTCCAAGGCCCACCACATGACATTCCACAATATCGTATCATAGGCCTTATCCAAGACAATGAACACCATATGCATGTCCTTTCTTGGTCAATGTCCATTAGTTGCCGTATGAAGAAAATGGCTTTCATGGTCAACGTCCAAGGCAAGAAACCAAAATGATTTTTGGTCACACTTTCCATTCTTCTTAAGAGGTGCTCAATGAGACTCTCCCTTATATAGCTTCATTGTATGTCTCATTAGCTTAATATGGTTGTTAGTACAACATTGAACACCACCCTTGTTCCTGCAGATTGGTATAATATACTCCGCCAACATTCTTCAGGCATCTTATTTGGCCGAAAGATAAGGTCAAAAAGCTTAGTTTATTTTTGAACCGGGCAGAACCCCTTTCCATTACTTGCATAACGGAAATACATTAGTTCATCACCGGGAAACGCATTGCAGACACTCGCCATCAAGATACCCACGACAGTACGAAAACTCGATGACACCATATAGACTATTACTATCATACCAAGGTTCTATGCTCGCACATGAGCAAAAAGGACAAACACCCACACATGGGGGTAGACAAAAGTGGCGAAAGGCACTAAATAACAGACATAGCCAAAACACAAATGGAGCATGTATGAAGTAGGCCAGAAGCACTAGGAAGGCATCAAGTGTCGCCCCCATCTTGAAGAGGAGTGCAAATCCGCATCATGTTTGAAGTTTTGTCCTTCAACATCTTGGCGCCCTTCCTCAAATCAACAACATCTTCAAAATTCAGCAGTCCCGCACAAATATGTCAACAAAAGCACAAGTAGAAAAAACAACTTCAAACAGGGTTTTGAGAGTTTTGAATTCAAATGCCACCTTGTTGCCATAGTTCCAAATAGCCCAACATATAGCAGCTAAACCAATAGTATAGTGTCGGAGTAATGGGCCACGGGTAGCCTAACTTGGGTCCCAGAACCTTTCAAGACATCGGGCCGGCTGCGCCCCTCAAGACGCCGAGATAAAGCACCGCCTTCTGGTAGCCGGCTGGCTGGACGGCCGACTGCAGGAAGGCGGCCATGCACAGGGAGACGGCCCCAAGATAGGCCGACTCCTGGCAGGCGGCCTCCAGAGAGGCCGGCTCCAAGCAGTCGGCCCACGGTGCCCTCAAAGTCCGCACCCCCATTAAAGAAGACAGGACGGGGTGAGGCAACAGTGTAGCCCATCCCCCCCCCCCCATGAATTCAAGGGCGGGCGTGGCCACAGTGCCTCGTACCAGCGGAGATCTCCGCCCGACGCGGCACTGTTTCCGCTTCGCCCCTGACGTCACTCCTGACAGGCCAGGTCCTGCTCCCACGACCGCTTGTTGGTACGACCCAAGGACGGCGGGCCCTACCGGTCAGCGAGAGCCCGGAGGGCAGCGGAAGCCGCACCAGTCGGACCCAAGGGAGGCCGGCTCCCAGCAGCCGGTCCGATCCTTCCTCTGGGCCCCACGTACCATTAACCAGATAAGATGCAGAGTGGCTACAGTGATCTCCCACCAGGCGGCGAGACTGTAGCCACGCCTCCCCGACCGAGCGCGCGTCATTAGCAACATGGCTACAGTAATCCACAGTCGGCAGGACCCGCGAGCGGCGGGGGCAGCCTGTCGGCTCCGTACCAGACCAGCCGGCGGGGCCCACCAAGCGGCGGGCCCCAGCAGTCGGCGGAGAAGCCGACGATCAGAGAGACTGACAGCCAGGCCTTATGCCCGGCTTGATTACCATTGTACCCTTGGGGGGTAGGCCTATATAAACCCCCAGGCCACGCATGCAAAGGGTGGGCACCCGGATAGGACTAGATTCATACCTAGGGGAGGAGAGAGAAAGCCTTGCCTTCTCCCACCTCTAGCATACAGCTCGAGGAGCACCATTGTACACACTTGAGCCTTAGTGATCATGCGGAGACCCCGCAGAGCAGGACTAGGGGTGTTATCTCCTAGGAGAGCCCCAAACCTGGGTAAAGTTCGCCGGCGTATGTGTCTACGCCTCATCCCGCTTCCGGGCACCGGCGACATTCTACTCGCTCCCACCATGATAAGCCATCCATTGGCATATGTCACACCCAACCCCGACATTTGGCGCCCACCGTGGGGTGAAGTGCACCATCGTCCGGAGACCTGTTCTGGACGGGAATCCTTTTCCTCCCTGGTGAGCATAGCCAGCCCGGCACGCCAGACGGAGTCTGTGCCGACGCGCTGTGTGGCGCGGAGCTCGCCTGCGCGGCAAGCTGCCTCGCCGACCTTGTTGGCGAGGTTCGCCTCTCTGACGATCCAGCGTCCGATGCGGGCAATGACGGCCCCGAGAGCCGCCTCGCCAGCCTCCTCGATCAGCTCCACGTCGCCAGCGAGCCCGCTGCGGATTTGGAATCCGTTGGCTCCACCGACCCGATGCTTGTCGACTCCAACACTGCGTCGCTCGACGCATTCCCCACCAACGTGGTAGTCTATGACGAGCCGCTTCCTCGCGAGGAGAGCGGCGAAAACGCTGTCACGGAGGTGCTTGTCATCGGCCACAGTGAGCACTCTGGCGGAGATGCTCACGACCCGCTCAACACGGCACTACAAGACCTGACGACGCCCATCCCAGAAGACGCCGACGCCGAGATGCTGGAGGCACGCCGCCTCCAGCTTGTCGAGGGCGCCAAGAAGCTGGCTAGCATGAGACGCCTGTCGAAAGCCTACCGATGCGAGATGGACCGCGCTATGGGCGGCACGCCGGCTCCCGCGGGCCCCAGCCGCCTTGGCGCGGTCCAGCAGCGCGGCGTGGCCATCGCCAACCTGCTCGGGGCAGATTGCCCCGTCTACGCCACCCCCGCGGAGAATATCCGAGCTGCCCAGGCGATAGCAGAAGAACTAGACAAGTTTGAGGGCGAAGAGCGTCGCCAGATGGCGGAGCGCGTCTAGCGGCTCCTCGATGCGGCTGCTGAGCAGCACGAGGCCGGTTGCCGCACTGAGGCACCACACCGACAAAACGACGATCCGCCTCTCCGACGAGACCAAGGCGCGACATCTCAGACGCCGACTGGTGACGTCCGCGGGAGAAGAGACAAGGAGCCGGCTGCTAGCCGCAGCCGGACTCGCATCACCATTGAGCGCGACCAAGACGGTCGCCCAAGGGGAGTGGAACGACGGGATGACTGTCCGCCTCCTCCCCCTTAAAGGGAAAGGTGCGTCACCCCGCCACCTGTTGAGCACCCGACACTCAGCGACCGCCTTGGCCGCCGAGAGGGAGTCGGAGAGAACGATGCCCGCCACCGGATCGACCGTCTTCACCGGTCCCTGGCGCTAGAAGAGGAAGATGAATTGGGCCCGCCCTGTTTTGGCCCCCGCATTCGAGACGAGCCCTTCCCCAAAGGGTTCACGCTCCCAAGAGACACGCCCAAATACACCGGCTCCGTGAAGCCGGAGGAGTGGCTGGTCGACTACTCCACAGCCGTCAGCATAGCCAACGGCAACAAGCCGGACAAGTAATGTGTTGGCACTTAAGCCGCCTCCTGCAAGAGGCCACAGCTCGCAGAGCGACTGTCTGGTGGGCAGGAGCAAGGCAGAAAGGGTGTCCACATGAAAAATGACTAAGGACACAAAGCACACTCATAGTTCGAGCCGGTTTCCCGCCTCCTATGACCGACTGTTGAGCAGCCAGCTTGCCGACTTCTACTTAACTTGCTAGAATGTTCTAAAACGGCTAAGTACTTGCCTTTCTAGAAGTAGCTAAGTACTTGACCCAGCCACAGTCCGCAGAGCGGCTGTTCGGCTGGCAAGACGGCAACCAAGGGAAGGCGGCAAAGGAAAAAAGCCAAAGAGCAGCAAGCAAGAAAAGATAGAACTCGGAATTGTTGGGGAACGCAGTAATTTCAAAAATTTTCCTACGCACACGCAAGATCATGGTGATGCTCAGCAACGAGAGGGGAGAGTGTTGTCTACGTACCAACGCAGACCGACTGCGGAAGCGATCACACAACGTAGAGGAAGTAGTCGTACGTCTTCTTCCCGATCCGACCGATCCAAGCACCGTTACTCCGGCACCTCCGAGTTCTTAGCACACGTTCAGCTCGATGACGATCCCCGGGCTCCGATCCAGCAAAGCTTCGGGGAGGAGTTCCGTCAGCACGACGGCGTGGTGACGATCTTGATGTACTACCGACGCAGGGCTTCGCCTAAGCACTACAACGGTACGATCGAGGTGGAATTTGGTGGCAGGGGCACCGCACACGGCTAAGGAACGATCTCAAGGATCAACTTGTGTGTCTTGGGGTGCCCCCTGCCCCCGTATATAAAGGTTGGAGGAGGGGGGCCGGCCGGCCAAGGGAGGGGAGGCGCAGGGGAGTCCTACTCCCACCGGGAGTAGGACTCCTCCCCCAATCCTAATCCAATTAGGACTCCCGGGGGGGAAAAGAGAGAGAAGGGGGGCCGGCCCCTTATCCTATTCCTAATAGGACTTGGGGGGGGGGGGGGCGCCGGCCAGCTAGTGGGCTTCCCTTTTCTCTTTTCCACTAAGGCCCAATAGGCCCATTAGTCTCCCGGGGGGTTCCGGTAACCCTCCCGGTATTCCGGTAAAATCCCGATTTCACCCGGAACACTTCCTATGTCCAAACATAGGCTTCCAATATATCAATCTTTACGTCTCGACCATTTCGAGACTCCTCGTCATGTCCGTGATCTCATCCGGGACTCCGAACAACCTTCGGTACATCAAAATGCATAAACTCATAATAACTGTCATCGTAACGTTAAGCGTGCGGACCCTACGGTTCAAGAACAATGTAGACATGACCGAGACACGTCTCCGGTCAATAACCAATAGCGGGACCTGGATGCCCATATTGGCTCCTACATATTCTACGAAGATCTTTATCGGTCAGACCGCATAACAACATACGTTGTTCCCTTTGTCATCGGTATGTTACTTGCCCGAGATTCGATCGTCGGTATCCAATACCTAGTTCAATCTCGTTACCGGCAAGTCTCTTTACTCGTTCCGTAATACATCATCTCACAACTAACTTATTAGTTGCAGTGCTTGCAAGGCTTATGTGATGTGCATTACCGAGAGGGCCCAGAGATACCTCTCCGACAATCGGAGTGACAAACCCTAATCTCGAAATACACCAACCCAACATCTACCATTGGAGACACCTGTAGTACTCCTTTATAATCACCCAGTTACGTTGTGACGTTTGGTAGTACCCAAAGTGTTCCTCCGGTAAACGGGAGTTGCATAATCTCATAGTTATAGGAACATGTATAAGTCATGAAGAAAGCAATAGCAACATACTAAACGATCGGGTGCTAAGCTAATGGAATGGGTCATGTCAATCAGATCATTCTACTAATGATGTGACCTCGTTAATCAAATAACAACTCTTTGTTCATGGTTAGGAAACATAACCATCTTTGATTAACGAGCTAGTCAAGTAGAGGCATACTAGTGACACTCTGTTGGTCTATGTATTCACACATGTATTATGTTTCCGGTTAATACAATTCTAGCATGAATAATAAACATTTATCATGATATAAGGAAATAAATAATAACTTTATTATTGCCTCTAGGGCATATTTCCTTCAGTCTCCCACTTGCACTAGAGTCAATAATCTAGTTCACATCGCCATGTGATTTAGCAGCAATAGTTCACATCACCATGTGATTAACACCCATAGTTCACATCGTCATGTGACCAACACTCAAAGGGTTTACTAGAGTCAGTAATCTAGTTCACATCTCTATGTGATTAACACCCAAAGAGTACTAAGGTGTGATCATGTTTTTGCTTGTGAGATAATTTTAGTCAACGGGTCTGTCACATTCAGATCCGTAAGTATTTTGCAAAATTCTTTGTCTATAGTGCTCTACACGGAGCTACTCTAGCTAATTGCTCCCACTTTCAATATGTATCCAGATTTAGAATCATCTGGATCAATGTCAAAAACCTTCTAGTTGCATTGTATACAACTCTTCTTTAGCAAATCCATTAAGGAATGCAGTTTTGTTTATCCATTTGCCAGATTTCATAAAATGCGGCAATTGCTAACATGATTCGGACAGACTTTAAGCATAGATACGAGTGAGAAAATCTCATCGTAGTCAACACCTTGAACTTGTCGAAAACATTCTGCGACAATTCTAGCTTTGTAGATAGTAACACTACTATCAGCGTCCGTCTTCCTCTTGAAGATCCATTTATTTTCTATGGCTCGCCGATCATCGGGCAAGTCAACCAAAGTCCATACTTTGTTCTCATACATGGATCATATCTCAGATTTCATGGCTTCAAGCCACTTTGCGGAATCTGGGCTCACCATCGCTTCTTCATAGTTCGTAGGATCATCATGATCTAGTAGCATGACTTCCAGAACAGGATTACCGTACCACTCTGGCGCGGATCTTACTCTGGTTGATCTACGAGGTTCAGTAGTGTCTTGTTCTGAAGTTTCATGATCATCATCATTAGCTTCCTCACTAACTGGTGTAGGTGTCACATAAACATTTTTCTGTGATGTACTACTTTCCAATAAGGGAGCAGGTACAGTTACCTCGTCAAGTTCTACTTTCCTCCTACTCACTTCTTTCGAGAGAAACTCCTTCTCCAGAAAGTTTCCGAATTTAGCAACAAAAAATCTTGCCTTCGGATCTGTGATAGAAGGTGTATCCAATAGTTTCCTTTGGATATCCTATGAAGATGCACTTCTTCGATTTGAGTTTTGAGCTTATCAGGATGAAACTTTTTCATATAAGCATCGCAACCCCAAACTTTAAGAAACGACAACTTTGGTTTCTCGCCAAACCATAGTTCATAAGGCGTCGTCTCAATGGATTTAGATGGTGCCCTATTTAACGTGAATGCAGCTGTCTCTAATGCATAACCCCAAAACGATAGTGGTAGATCGGTAAGAGACATCATAGATCGCACTATATCTAATAAAGTACGGTTATGACGTTCGGACACACCATTATGCTGTGGTGTTCCAGGTGGCGTGAGTAGTGAAACTATTTCACATTGTTTTTAACTGAGGACCAAACTCGTAACTCAAATATTTGTCTCCGCGATCAGATCGTAGAAACTTTATTTTCTTGTCACGATGATTTTTCACTTCACTCTGAAATTCTTTGAACTTTTCAAATGTTTCAGACTTATGTTTCATCAAGTAGATATACTCATATCTGCTTAAATCATCTGTGAAGATCAGAAAATAATGACACCTGTCGCGAGCCTCAATATTCATCGGACCACATACATCAGTATGTATGATTTCCAACAAATCTGTTGCTCGCTCCATTGTTCCGAAGAACGGCGTTTTAGTCATCTTGCCCAAAAGGCATGGTTCGCAAGCATCAAGTGATTCATAATCAAGTGATTCCGAAAGCCCATCAGCATGGAGTTTCTTCATGCGCTTTATACCAATATGACCTAAACGGCAGTGCCACAAATAAGTTGCACTATCATTATTAACTTTGCATCTTTTGGTTTCAATATGTGTATCACTACGATCGAGATCCAACGAACTTGTTTCATTGGGTGTATGACCATCGAAGGTTTTATTCATGTAAACAGAACAACAATTATTCTCTGACTTTAATGAATAACCATATTGCAATAAACATGATCAAATCATATTCATGCTCAATGCAAACACCAAATAACACTTATTTAGGTTCAACACTAATCCCGAAATTATGGGGAGTGTGCGATGATGATCATATCAATCTTGGAACCACTTCCAACACACATCGTCACTTCACCCTTAACTAGTCTCTGTTTATTCTGCAACTCCCGTTTCGAGTTTAGCAACTGAACTAGTATCAAATACTGAGGGTTTGCTATAAACACTAGTAAAGTACACATCGATAACATGTATATCAAATATACTTATGTTCACTCTGCCATCCTTCTTATCCGCCAATCACTTGGGGTAATTCCACTTCCAGTGACCAGTCCCTTTGCAGTAGAAGCACTTAGTCTCCGGCTTAGGATCAGATTTGGGCTTCTTCACTTGAGCAGCAACTTGCTTGCCGTTCTTCTTGAAGTTCCCCTTCTTCCCTTTGCCCTTTTCTTGAAACTAGTGGTCTTGTCAATCATCAACACTTGATGTTTTTCTTGATTTCCACCTTCGTTGATTTCAGCATCACGAAGAGCTTGGGAGTTGTTTCCGTTATCCCTTGCATATTATAGTTCATCACGAAGTTCTACTAACTTGGTGATGGTGACTAGAGAATTCTGTCAATCGCTATCTTATCTGGAAGATCAACTCCCACTTGATTCAAGCGATTGTAGTACCCAGACAATCTAAGCACATGCTCACTAGTTGAGCGATTCTCCTCCATCTTTTAGCTATAGAACTTGTTGTAGACTTCATATCTTTCAACTCGGGTATTTGCTTGAAATATTAACTTCAACTCTTGGAACATCTCATATGGTCCATGACGTTCAAAACGTCTTTGAAGTCCCGATTCTAAGCCATTAAGCATGGTGCACTTAAACTATCAAGTAGTCATCATATTGGGCTAGCCAAACGTTCATAACGTCTGCATCTGCTCCTGCAATAGGTTTGTCACCTAGCGGTGCATCAAGGACATAATTCTTCTGTGCAGCAATGAGGATAAACCTCAGATCACGGATCCAATCCGCATCATTGCTACTAACATCTTTCAACACAATTTTCTCTAGGAACATATCAAAAATAAACACAGGGAAGCAACAACGCGAGCTATTGATCTACAACATAATTTGCAAAATACTACCAGGACTAAGTTCATGATAAATTTAAATTCAATTAATCATATTACTTAAGAACTCCCACTTAGATAGATATCCCTCTAATCCTCTAAGTGATCACGTGATCCAAATCAACTAAACCATAACCGATCATCACGTGAGATGGAGTAGTTTTCAATGGTGAACATCGTCATGTTGATCATATCTACTATATGATTCACGCTCGACCTTTCGGTCTCTGTGTTCCGAGGCCATATCTGCATATGCTAGGCTCGTCAAGTATAACCTGAGTATTCTGCGTGTGCAAAACTGGCTTGCACCCGTTGTAGATGGACGTAGAGCTTATCACACCCGATCATCATGTGGTGTCTGGGCACGACGAACTTTGGCAACGGTGCATACTCAGGGAGAACACTTCTTGATAATTTAGTGAGAGATCATCTTATAATGCTACCGTCAATCAAAGCAAGAATAAGATGTATAAAAGATAAACATCATATGCAATCAAAATATGTGACATGATATGGCCATCATCATCTTGCTTCTTTGATCTCCATCTCCAAAGTACTGTCATGATCTCTGTCATCACCGGCATGACACCATGATCTCCATCATCTTGATCTATATCAATGTGTCGTCACACGGTCGTCTCGCCAACTATTGCTCTTGCAACTATTGCTATCGCATAGCGATAAAGTAAAGCAATTATTTGGCGCTTGCATCTTATGCAATAAAGAGACAACCATAAGGCTTTTGCCAGTTGCCGATAACTTCAACAAAACATGATCATCTCATACAACAACTTATATCTCATCACGTCTTGACCATATCATATCACAACATGCCCTGCAAAAACAAGTTAGACGTCCTCTACTTTGTTGTTGCAAGTTTTACGTGGCTGCTACGGGCTTAAGCAAGAACCAATCTCACCTACGCATCAAAACCACAACGATAATTTGTCAAATAGACTCCGTTTTAACCTTCGCAAGGACCGGGCGTAGCCACACTCGGTTCAACTAAAGTTGGAGAAACAGTCACCCGCAAGTCACCTATGTGCAAAGCACGTCGGGGAAACCGGTCTCGCGTAAGCGTACGCGTAATGTCGGTCCGGGCCGCTTCATCCAACAATACCGCCGAACCAAAGTATGACATGCTGGTAGGTAGTATGACTTATATCGCCCACAACTCACTTGTGTTCTACTCGTGCATATAACATCAAACCATAAAACCTAGGCTCGGATGCCACTGTTGGGGAACGCAGTAATTTCGAAAATTTTCCTACGCACACGCAAGATCATGGTGATGCTCAGCAACGAGAGGGGAGAGTGTTGTCTACGTACCAACGCAGACCGACTGCGGAAGCGATCACACAACGTAGAGGAAGTAGTCGTACGTCTTCTTCCCGATCCGACCGATCCAAGCACCGTTACTCCGGCACCTCCGAGTTCTTAGCACACGTTCAGCTCGATGACGATCCCCGGGCTCCGATCCAGCAAAGCTTCGGGGAGGAGTTCCGTCAGCACGACGGCGTGGTGACGATCTTGATGTACTACCGACGCAGGGCTTCGCCTAAGCACTACAACGGTACGATCGAGGTGGAATTTGGTGGCAGGGGGCACCGCACACGGCTAAGGAACGATCTCAAGGATCAACTTGTGTGTCTTGGGGTGCCCCCTGCCCCCGTATATAAAGGTTGGAGGAGGGGGGCCGGCCGGCCAAGGGAGGGGAGGCGCAGGGGAGTCCTACTCCCACCGGGAGTAGGACTCCTCCCCCCAATCCTAATCCAATTAGGACTCCCGGGGGGGAAAAGAGAGAGAAGGGGGGCCGGCCCCTTATCCTATTCCTAATAGGACTTGGGGGGGGGGGCGCCGGCCAGCTAGTGGGCTTCCCTTTTCTCTTTTCCACTAAGGCCCAATAGGCCCATTAGTCTCCCGGGGGGTTCCGGTAACCCTCCCGGTATTCCGGTAAAATCCCGATTTCACCCGGAACACTTCCTATGTCCAAACATAGGCTTCCAATATATCAATCTTTACGTCTCGACCATTTCGAGACTCCTCGTCATGTCCGTGATCTCATCCGGGACTCCGAACAACCTTCGGTACATCAAAATGCATAAACTCATAATAACTGTCATCGTAACGTTAAGCGTGCGGACCCTACGGTTCGAGAACAATGTAGACATGACCGAGACACGTCTCCGGTCAATAACCAATAGCGGGACCTGGATGCCCATATTGGCTCCTACATATTCTACGAAGATCTTTATCGGTCAGACCGCATAACAACATACGTTGTTCCCTTTGTCATCGGTATGTTACTTGCCCGAGATTCGATCGTCGGTATCCAATACCTAGTTCAATCTCGTTACCGGCAAGTCTCTTTACTCGTTCCGTAATACATCATCTCACAACTAACTTATTAGTTGCAGTGCTTGCAAGGCTTATGTGATGTGCATTATCGAGAGGGCCCAGAGATACCTCTCCGACAATCGGAGTGACAAACCCTAATCTCGAAATACGCCAACCCAACATCTACCATTGGAGACACCTGTAGTACTCCTTTATAATCACCCAGTTACGTTGTGACGTTTGGTAGTACCCAAAGTGTTCCTCCGGTAAACGGGAGTTGCATAATCTCATAGTTATAGGAACATGTATAAGTCATGATGAAAGCAATAGCAACATACTAAACGATCGGGTGCTAAGCTAATGGAATGGGTCATGTCAATCAGATCATTCTACTAATGATGTGACCTCGTTAATCAAATAACAACTCTTTGTTCATGGTTAGGAAACATAACCATCTTTGATTAACGAGCTAGTCAAGTAGAGGCATACTAGTGACACTCTGTTGGTCTATGTATTCATACATGTATTATGTTTCCGGTTAATACAATTCTAGCATGAATAATAAACATTTATCATGATATAAGGAAATAAATAATAACTTTATTATTGCCTCTAGGGCATATTTCCTTTAGGAATAATATTTACATAACAAAGGCCCTTGGCCGATCTTCAAGATACAAAGTTTAAGATACACCTCGCGGGTGGAATTGTGCAAAATTAACAAGTTCAGCAAGACTGATAGACAGGTAAAACAAAGATAAACTAGCGGCCTAGGAAGTGGCAGAAGGGTTCGGTGGAGCGGAGGAATCGGCGGCGCCGGTTGGTGGAGCGGTCGGCTGGTCAGTCTTCGCCTGGTCGCCCCTGGCGACAGTCGGCTCAGTTGGGCGCGGCTCGTTGCTTGAAGCGCGGTCGGGCTGGGGCTGGCCGCCCGCTCCGACCTCTGGCACCTCTTCTTCACCTTCCTCCTCTGACTCGCCCTCTTCCTCGCCGCTGGAGTCAATCACCTCCGCCGAGTCCTCGTCGTCTGCCGGGTTCAGCCCGAACCATTCCGGTGGCGCCTCGGTGCCGTCTTCAACCCGCTCCGGGACAAAGATGCTGGTGTCGGTGTACTCGGCGATCGACGCCGCGCGCTTGACGAGTTCATCTTCCATACCCGCCAACTCCTCCTGAGCCTCCAACCGGAATGTGGCTAGCTGGGCTAGACTCAGCCCAGGATACCACGCCTTGACAAACTCCAAGGCCCGGCGCGCTCCAGCCCGGGCCGAGGAGCCCTTCCAGACCTCAAGACGACCGGCCGCCACCTCCAGCCAGTCGACAGTCCGATTAGGAGTGCGCGGTGCCGGCATGTCAGGCCACAGGGCGGCAATCGCTTGGGCGCCGACACGCTGAAGCCGGCGCAACATCCGGTGGGCCGGCCAAAGACGGGCCTCGATGCTCAGGATCTGCTCGTTAAGGGTCCGGGGGGCGTTGGCATCGATCTGCGCACCGTCCGCCCTCCGTCCCTCGCGATCAACTTCGATGGCCTGGTTGGCGGCGTCCGAGTGGCCAGGGAAGAAGTCTGCCAAAACAGAAAGCAAAAGCCAAAGTTAAAAACAAGAAGCCGGCTCAACCAACAAACCGGCAGTTCAAAGAAGGAAAGAAAGGGAAACTCACCATCGACTATGTCCTCGATCACGTGAAAGCCAGAAGTCAGCTCCATTTCCTTGTCAGTCCAGGCGGAGCGCTCGACCGCAAACTCAGCGAGGAGTCTGGTCTCCCCGGCCTCCGCCTCCTCCTGGGCTTTCTTGAGGAGCTCCTTCTGTTCCGCCAGCTGCGTGACAAGACGGTCGCGCTCTTTAGCCAGCTTGCCACAGTCCGCCTCCTTGGTTCGAAGCACGGTGTTAGCTTCGCCCAGTTGTCATTGAAGAACAGCGTTGGCTTCTGCAAAAAAGTGAAAAGAGAAAGAAACGACGACAGTCAGCAAAGAAAGATGAAGTCGCTAGGAAGATCCGGCCCGACTGCTCAGCAGTCGGCCTGAATCTTAGGGACTACAGCCCGCGGGTGCGCCAGCGCGCCCCCGCAGAGGAAGGAGACTTACTCCGGCTTTCTGACAATTCGGCAGCACGTTGATCCGACTCCAGGACCTTGGAGTTGAAGGTGGCCGCACGGAGGTTATGATAATCCTGCAAGCAAAGATATTTAGTACTCGAAGCTCGCCAATTAGAGTTCCGAGCCGCCTGCTCAGCAGCTGGCCTGAAACTCGAGGACTACACACAGTGGGTGTGCCAGCGCGCCCCCACGAAGAAGTACAATAATCAAAGCAAAGAAGCAAGAAGTGTACCCGGATGGCCTCTCGCGACTCCAGTAAAGTCTTGTTGCAGAGCTTAAGAGCGTCGGCCTCGGCGCGGAGTTTTTGCTTGTACATCCAGAATCGCCTGGTTCAGAGGTCCCGTTCCGCCTCCCCGCACCCACCCAGCGGGCGCGGCGCTGGTCACCTTGATGTCTGGAATCAAGGAGCTTGCGGTGCCGGCCTCTAGCAGGCGCGGCGCCGGTGCCGCCTTCGTGAGCCGGCGGCGTAGGGGTGTGCGGACCCCAGGAGTCGGGCCCGTCACCATCTCGTTCCCGGCTGGTGGTGCTGGCGGGTCGACCGGCTGCTTGTCTCGAGCCTCCGTAGAAGGTGGCGGGGGCACGATGATGTTCGGCATGGCAACATCGCCACCGCCCCTTTCCGCAGTAGGGTGCTCGCCGCCGGCTTCTCCAGTTTGCACCACGAACTCCGGTGGTGGCGGCACAGAGTTCAGAGGGACAACGAACACTGCCGACTGGCGATGTGCGGCTTCTTCAGCATGCTTCTTCGCCGCATCGGTGGCCTCGGCCTCCGCCAGCTTCTTCAGGGCGGCGACCTCCGCCTTGTCAGCTTCCGCCTTCTTCAGGCGGGCGGCTTCCCGCTCCTCGCGCGCCTCCCGCGCGTTCCGCTCCGTCGCCTCCCGGAGGTCGGCGGTCGGATCGATCCGCCGGGTGGTGGTGGAGGTCTCCGCCGACCTCACGATGGAGCTGGCGTCCGACTTCTCGAGAGATAGTGGAGCCCTAAAATCAAGAAAGTAAAGCAAAGGAAGTTCAGAAATAGTTAACAAGAAGGAAAGCACAAAGAAAAGAAACTTACGCCGACACCATAGGGGGCGCCTTGGGGAGCTTCTGGTACTTGGCCGCCTTCGCCGCAGCCTCCTTCCGTTTGGTCGTGGCGCTCGGATTCTTGGGCTTCTTCGGCGCACTACCGAACAAGGCGGCGCCTTGCTTACGCTTGCGCGCGCCGCCTCGGGCAGTCGGCTCGCCGAAGGGGCCCGCGTCCGCCTTGCCAGCACCTCGCGCGGGGCGCGGCTCTTCTTCGTCTTCATCGTCATCAGGCCAGGACTCGATGCCGACTTCTTCGGAGCCACCGGCTTCGTAGACACCGCCAGTCGCGGTGTCCTCCAAGGCGGCCGCCCCCAAGTCGGGATCGTCCACATTGCTTACCGCCTGGTCTGGCTGGTAGTCACCATCCGCCCCTACGAGGGCGGCCGTCGTGTCCGACATATAGATCTGTTTCAGACAACAGAAGGCGGGCTGATCAAGATCAAAATCAAGACTAGGGCAAGTATCAGAGAGAGAGAGAGAGAGAATCGGCAAACCTACCGTAGGCGGCGGGTCGGCGCGGGAATATGGCCGCTTGCCGAAACTCCAAGACCCCTCTAGCTTGAGGCCGGAGATCTTGTTCACCAAGTTTGCGACTTCGGCAGCCGACATCTCCTTGGTGCTCAGCCGGCACGGGTCGCGGTGCCCGCTCATCCGGCTGATCAGGTGCGGCCGGCGTTGGAGCGGGAGAACCCGGCGCTCGACGAAGGCGACTAGCAAGTCAGAAGCCCTGAGGCCTTCGATGTTGATCAGTTCCCAGAGCCGTTGGATGGCGGCGGCGTCGTCTGCCGACACCGGCTTCAGCTTGTAGCCCCAGCTAGCCCGAGGCTCGGCAGGCGGGCCGGCTTCGTAGGCCGGCAGGTTGAGGAAGTCGGCAGCCGGGTCTATGTTCTCCACGTAGAAGAAGGATTGCTGCCACATCTTCACCGACTGCGACAACTTGATGGTAGGGAAGATGTTTTGCGGCGATGGCCGGCGGACCCCAACAAAAGCACTACACTGGGCGGCCACCTCCCGGACGGAGGTGCCCAGTTTGGTGTAAAAGAAGGCTCCCCACAGCTCGATGGTCGGGAGAACGCTGAGGTATCCTTCGCACATCGTGACGAAGGCGGTCAGGAGCATCACGGTGTTGGGCGTGATGTGATGAGGCTAAAGGTGGTAGAACTCGAGGAACGAGCGGAGGAAGTCGCTCGCCGGCAGGCCGAAGCCCCTAATGAAGTGCGAGCGGAAGACGACCCGCTCGCCCTCACCCGGCGCCGGCGATATCTCTCCCTCCGGCGGCATGCGTGCCTTCACCTGATCCGCGCCGGGGAGACGCCGTGTATCGCGGAGGAAGGTGATATGATCCTCGTTGACGTTGGATCCGTCCCAGTCCCGTCCTCGCTCGCGCGCCATGGAGAGCTCGACGGAGAGAGGCGCGGCGAGGAAGATGAGAGTGGGGTGGAGCGAGAAAGCTCGGGCGTACGGGCTCGATGGAGACGAACTGCGGCAACACTCCGGCGTGGCTCGGGGGGCGCTGCGGCGAAAGGAAGAAGAAGGAAGCAGGGGCGAGGAAGAGGGGCGCGCGAGCTCTGCTGCTCCCTCTCCTCCCCTACTTATAGCCTGTGGGCTATGAAGCCGAGGGGACAGGCGTGGGATCGTGGGATCAACTGTGCCCACGACCCCACGTCCCCACCTTTTAACACGCAAAGTTACTGCACACAGTAACTCTATGGGCGAGCGAAACCGCCGCAGCGGATCCGCTCGCGTGTCGAGGCCCGGTAATGGTGGGCCCGGCCTGCCGGGGCGTCCCATCGCACGCGTGGGCCTACAGGCTGGCCCGGCCGGCTGGCACCACATGGCGTGCCCACGACCGGCGGCTGACCGAGAAGCTTAGTCAGCACGCCATTAGTTTCCCGCCGTTGCCTTCGAAATTCTAGGAAGATCCGACTGGACGTGACCGACTCCAGCCAGCCGGCTTCCCGGGAGTCGGACGAGGCTTCCTTCAGAGTACCCGGAGGAGGAAACTATTGAGGCTCCTTGACTCACCAACCGCGGCGCCTCACCAGCTTCGGGGACTACTGTCAGAGTAATGGGCCACGGCTAGCCTAACCCGGGTCCCAGAACCTTTCAAGACATCGGGCCGACTGCGCCCCTCAAGACGCCGAGATAAAGCACCACCTTCTGGTAGCCGACTGGTTGGACGACCGACTGCTGGAAGGCGGCCATGCACAGGGAGACAACCCCAAGATAGGCCGACTCCTGGCAGGCGGCCTCCAGAGAGGCCGGCTCCTAGCAGTCGGCCCACGGTGCCCTCAAAGTCCGCACCCCCATTAAAGAAGACAGGACGAGGTGAGGCAACAGTGTAGCCCATCCCCCCCGGCACGGAATTCAGGGGCGGGCGTGGCCACAGTGCCTCGTACCAGTGGAGATCTCCACCCGGCGCGGCATTGTTGCCGCTTCGCCCCTGACGTCACTCCTGACAGGCCAGGTCCTGCTCCCACGACCGCTTGTCGGTACGACCCAAGGACGGCGGGCCCTACCGGTCAGCGAGAGCCCGGAGGGCAGCGGAAGCCGCACCAGTCGGACCCAAGGGAGGCCGGCTCCCAGCAGCCGGTCCGATCCTTCCTCTGGGCCCCACGTACCATTAACCAGATAAGATGCAGAGTGGCTACAGTGATGTCCCACCAGGCGGTGGGACTGTAGCCACGCCTCCCCGACCGAGCACGCGTCATTAGCAACATGGCTACAGTAATCCATGGTCGGCAGGACCCGCGAGCGATGGGGGCGGCCTGTCAGCTCCGTACCAGACTAGCCGGCGGGGCCCACCAAGCGGCAGGCCCCAGCAGTCAGCGGAGAAGCCGGCGACCAGAGAGACTGACAGTCAGGCCCTAGGCCCGCCTTGATTACCATTGTACCCCTGGGGGTAGGCCTATATAAACCCCCCAGGGCACCCATGCAAAGGGTGGGCACCCGGATAGGACTAGATTCATACCTAGGGGAGGAGAGAGCAAGCCTTGTCTTCTCCCACCTCTAGCATACAGCTCGAGGAGCACCATTGTACACACTTGAGCCTTAGTGATCATGCGGAGACCCCGCAGAGCAGGACTAGGGGTGTTATCTCCTAGGAGAGCCCTGAACCTGGGTAAAGTTTGCCGACGTACGTGTCTACGCCTCATCCTGCTTCCGGGCACCGGCGACGTTCTACTCGCTCCCACCATGATAAGCCATCCATTGGCATATGTCGCACCCAACCCCCGACATATAGTAAGTCCCCCTACCCTCGGAGGAAGAAAGAAGACCGACAAGAATAAGTTCACACATTGTCTGGGCACAGGTCGATACCAAACATGCTAGCCACAGTACGCCAGGCTACTGTAGCCATCGGGCGCAAGAAGATTAGGGGTTGTGATGTCTCTCGATCACCGCGAAGGAACATTTAGGTTTACCTTCTAGTTCCTCCTTTTCATCTGATACCTTGTTAAACCCGCATCTAGGAAAAGTTGCCGCAGAAAAATCTGAAGTTTCGAAGGAAGTTTCGCTTGCCATATCCAGCTATAGTCACTATCAGATAGGTTTTCCTCCAAAAGATTATAGACATAGTAATGAAGCAACATTTTGGTCCAAGGGGCCATCTAACAACATCACTATCAATGGAGATACAAAGTCTCTTGGCTAGCTCCATAACGCAGTTCGATTGCTCACTGAGGTCAGGATTTGGTCTCCTTCTGGAAAAGGAAGTACTACCAGCCTCTAGGCACTTATTAACAGTACAATCTTGATAATTGCAGATGCTGAAAAGTTGGGGGAACTTTCCAGCAAGAGGAATTTTGTCCTTTAAGGGGTCCTTCCATAATCTTGCAGTATCCCAAGATTGAACATCAATTTTCCTATCAATGATATAATATTCTTTCACCTGAAGGATAGCTTTCCAGCAAGGTGAATCATTGAATTTTATCTCTAACAATAGCCATGATAGCTCTTTTAAAATACTTGGCATTTAGAATATACTGCCATAGACCAGTTTTTTCTGCGGTGTTCACCACCACTTGGTGAGTAGACTGATGTTTTACTTATGTAGATCCTTATCCCCAAGGCCCCCTTTTTCTTAGATTTGCAAATTTTGGACCATTTAATCAGGTGATACCTCTTCTTTTCTTTACTAACTTGCCAGAAAATCTCCTTCTTTGTGTTGTCTAATGTCTTAACGAAAGTTTTACACATTAAAAACATAGACATATATTAGTAAGCAATATTAGAGGGATTCACATTCAACAAAGTGAGCCTACCACCAGAGGATGCAGTATTTCCAATCCACGTGTCACGTATTTTGATGTATTTAGATTCAATGAAGTCCAAGTCCACCCCCCTCAAATAGGAGAATCTAACATGCACTCCAAGATATTTCATAGGAAAATGCCCAATCTGATAGTTGAATATATCTGCATAGATTTAAGTATCTCACCAGCGCCTCCAACACATAATTTTGCACTTTTTAAAAATTTATCTTCAACCCGGACATCATTTCAAACATTACAAGTTTTAGAGTGGTTGGGCTTTTTTAGAACCGTTCGTTGATGTCGATCTAACGGCAGACAAATACGAAGTACTGGGTAGTACTCCGATGAAAGTACGCGAAAGTACTAAAACGAGTGGGGCCGATAATCGTGACAAGGTGGGGACGCGTTTTAATCTAGGGGCAGTTTAGTCCTAGGAAAATTTGCACGCACCGCCCCTCTCGTCGAATGAATAACCGCCGCCATGGTGCTACACATTCCACAATTACTCATCGGCGGCCATCTCCTCCCTCTCCTCCATGTCCACCGCAGTCATCTCCTCCTTCTTGCCGCTGCAACTTCGCTCCACTCAGGCAACCCCCCCACCCACCCCACCCCCTCTTCCATGGCAGATCGAGCTGATGGCCGGCGGCGAGAACACCGACTTCGTGCAGATCGCCGGCGGCGACCAAGTCAAGTTGGCCATGTTGAGGGAGATCCGTTCTTGGTTTGACAACACAAGGCAGATGAGCTGGATGGCAATGGCCACTCTCAAGAATTTGATGAAGGAGAGGGCAAAGCTTTTCCCCCAGCCCGCGCAACCGATTCAGAAGATCGAGATCCTCCTCTGGGCGATGGAGCAGGCCAATTCGTCCAGCGAGTGGACCAGGCGGAGGTGGTGGGCGTTCAGATCCAGGGTAGAGCATCCACTGGATCAGGAACCCACCGTGCACGAGGTGCCGTTGCAGATTGTGCAGCCTCCAACCGAGTCACCGGAGACTTCGAAGCGCAAGATGAGGGGGACAATGGTCGCGACCTCGCTTCCCCGCCGTTCTCCACGCTTCCCTCGCCGCTCTCCTCGTCTGAACGGCGGCGGTAGCTATGTTTAGAGTAAGCTTCCCCACTCCTCATCTTTCTACTGCTCGTGCTTACATCGTGGTGATACTGATCATAATAACTCAGAGAGGGAATGCTAGATGGCATTTTAATCTCAATGAATTGCATGAACATTTGAGTACATGGATTTGGAGGATGGATTATGATGTATGTGAACCCTAGGCATCATAAGAACCCTAGGAAAAATTAGTAATGTTCTAGTGGTAGACACTGAAATATTTTGGTACACACCGGTAGGCACTGAAATATTTTGGAACTGCCCTAGGCAAAATTTGTAATGTTGTAGTGGTGGACACTGAAATATTTCCGTACACACCGGTAGGCATTGAAATATTTCGGTACTGCCCTAGGCAAAATTTGTAATGTTGTAGTGGTAGACACTGAAATATTTCGGTACACACCGGTAGGCACCGAAATATTTCGTTACTACAATTTCAGTACACACCGATGCACACTGAATTATTTCACTACTGCAGTTTCAGTACACACCGGTACACACTGAAATATTTTCAGTACTGCAAATTCTATACAAAGTTGGCATTTTGTCATTTATGTGTGAATTAATCCATGCATCATATGGCCTAACTTTGTACATGAGTTTGGGTCAATTTCATGTCTATTTATTGTTAAAATTATTGTCATGCCATGAAACACAAGACAAGTCACTGACCCAAGCTTGCAAAGATGCCATATCAATGTTGCTGATATGAAATATGCATGTTTTCACCTAGTCTTGTGTCTGAATTAAAACTAAGCATTTTTTCTTGATGGTATCCATGGATCTAGAACTCCTATGAATTTGCTCATGTTGGATGTTTTGTTCTCCATCATTTGTACTAGCATTCCGTGCGATTAGATGCCATGACAAGACCCCTGGCATATTTATTTTCTTGCCTCCAACATCACATGTGTGTTTTGCAGGAAGAAACCTGAAGTTCACTAGGCTGGCTGAAGTTGTGAGGCTGGGAGGCTGATGGTGCTGCTACTGGCTGATCCTTCTTCTTTCAGTTTTTGTTCGTCATTTCTCAAGCCATTGGACCAGGGCTACTTCCCTATGTGATGTTAATGTATTAAGTAGTTCCTTCGAATTTGTAGTATTAGTTAGTTTGAATGTGGAAGTACCTTAATTTTTAGGAACGAAATGTTGCTATGTATGACCAAGGGTTTCATACCTTAATCTTTGGATAATTAATTATGTGAACTGTTGGATGTGGCGCATAACGAAACGCCTCTACCATTGATACTAGTTCAACATGTCGGTCCAATTAGAGACCAGCCACTACCATATAGAACAGTTAGCATTTCATACTACAACCTGGCACGTACAAAACATCACACAGTGGAAGCACATCCCTAAGCACCTTGCATTGTACAAGGTCTTAGAGACAAGCCTGTACCATATATAACAATTACCATGTCACACTACAACCTATAAAACATCACACAGTGGAATAATCATAGCTAGTAGAGCATTAGTTACCAGTTAATAATAGTTGCAATCCATCACAAGCAATAGTACCTAGATATGAGTAGATATAGGTACGGTAATACACGACAAGTACTCGCAAACAAGAGCTAACATAACAAGTTCATTTCAGATTGATACATGGCCCACCCCAGTTCTAAATAAGGTGGACGGTGATCATCATCCTCAAGTCATGGTGACGGGTGTTCGCAACAGTGAGTAGGATGGCCTGTCCTACCCGAAGATTCTTGGCACGAAGGAACTTCTTCCACCCTGCCCTGCTTAAGACAGTGCGACCGTCCGTGTCCACTGCATAGGCACAGCTGGTGATGGAGCCCGTTCTGGTAAGGCATAGTCCAGCAGCCATGCCTTCTTCGTCCGGGTCGATGCCACAGCTATCGAGTAACCTCTTAGGTAATTTCTGAAAACAGTTGACATGATCATATACATTAGTGGAAATAGCAAAACAGTTGACATGATATATGATCATCTCACGTGCAATTATCAACAAAGCATACACTTCAAGACACATATATCATTGGATTCAACACTGAGCATATATATCGTCACATCAGTACACTATACACCAAGCATCAAATTACTACAGTAATTAGGCATATCATTAGATTACTGCGTACACTAAGCATATCATCGCATATTACTACACTACATGCATGTCATAAAATTCTTCACTAAATGAATTCTAAACTAGGCCTCTCATCACAGGACTACAACATGCATATCATATGAACTACTACACTAACTAAGCATGTATATCATGTAATTACCACACTAAGTAACATACCATGATATGTCGTTTAACATTCGTCCTTGTGAGGCGGGTCACGAATGGCTTCCCTAGGTAGTCTTCATGTAGCGGAAGCATGTCCCAGAGGTTGCCGATTTCCTCGTCGCCCAGTCTGAGTCCTTGGGCATACAGGTATTCAACAAGTGGGTTCTCATCATCATCTGAATCGTCATCATCTGAATCAGCACCATCTTCCTCCTCATGAACTTCATCCTCACTATCCGGAATCAAATTTAGATAGATAACAGAAATCCTGGGCCTATCTTTTCTGAAGGATAAGCTGATCAATTCACCCCCACTAAGACGCATGCGGGCGATGAAACGATCCCAATCATCTCCTCCTATCTGGGTTATCTTTCGCCCCTTCTCGACCTGCATAGTGTATGGGCCCCCAAGAGCATCGAAGGTCACGATGTCTGCGATGAGCTCATTGAATGCCAATCTCACATTGCATGGTACGATCTATGTAAGATAAAAACAAATAACAGACACAATACATTAGTGGAAATAGCAAAAAAAACAAAAAGAATGTACTGTCAGAAGGTTCATATAAATTGTTACCGCTGCAAAAACAAAAGAAGGCTGGAAGTAGATGCCGAACAGCGTGGCAGTAGAAAGGCTGGTCCGGCACTATGAGTTGCAGCGTCCACATTGTGCTTCCTCCATTCTACACAGAACGTGTTGAACTCTAAGTTGAATTGTACATAGTACAATACAAAGATCATACATATAATAAATCATAGTGATAACCTATACTAGCAATGGCCAATCAATCTATTTTCTATCATCTACGTAATAAAGCAATGTCAATGACAATGGCAATGCCTGTCTCATCTAAACCTGGGAATAGTTCGGCATCCAAACTAAAACCAGTCCAATCCACAGCACACATCAAAACCAAACCATTCCAGATATTTTCATTTAGAATCTAGACCAAACCGAACTATACATGCTCGTCATCCAACCCAGTCCAAACCGTTTTCAACTTTTGGATTGAATCCAAAGGTTCAAACCGTGGACAAAGCCATATGCGAGGGCACGTCATGAATCTAGATCAGACATGGCGTCAAAGCTCGAGAGAGCCGACGAGCTCCGGCCAGCAACAACGGCTCTTGGATTTGAAGCAGTAGTAGGTGGTAGTGGCGGCTCAAACTAATTGATTGATTTGGTCTCAAACCATAGAAACCAAATCAAGATCCAATCCAAAAACTAAGTTTCAGTCCAAACCATTCGGCTCAAATCCGCCTCCGTAGGGAGACGCGGTTGGGGAAGGGAAGAAGAGGGGAGATCTCACGTACTTGCCGAAGTTGGCGGCGGCCGCGCACCGGCAGCGAAGAGAGGGGTCGTCGAGAGATGGCGGCGACGGCGGCGGTGCTGGTCGAGAAGGGGAGAAAGAAAGATGTGGAGTGGTCGAGACGGGGAGAAAGAAAAATGTGGTACATGTGGTGGATCGGTTGTGTGGATGACAAGGGGACCCACTTGTGAGACCGATAGCAATTGATGGCAAACCGCAGGAGGTGCACGACCGCGTGCACGACCGCCACGTCCCCACGTGGAATGGGGACGGCCGGGTGGGTGTGTCAAGTCAAATCGGCACCCGCGGCTTCTCGGTAACTCCAAGAGGTAGGAGCAGTGCATTTCTTCCCCAAATCGGGTAGAAAACCGTCGTCCTCTCCCCACCCTCTCTTCCTTCCTCACCACCTCACCACCCTCTCCTCCTTCCTCACCACCCTCCTCCCTTCCTATGCCTCCCTCCTCCTTTCTTCGACCGACGATGAAGCGCGGGCGTGAAGATGCGGCGGACGAGCCGGAGGCAACCATCGGAGCACAGCAGTCTGCTACCGTGGCTGTAGCCGTGGGTGCAGCGGCTGAGTCCGCCGTAGCGGCGGAAGCTGGTGGTGCAGCGACCGTTGTGCCTGCTCCCGCTGCCATCGCAGCCGTCGAGGCACCAGTCGGCGAGCACAAGGTCGGGGAAGATCTGGAGGAGGAGGAGATGAGAAGGCGTAAGCACAAGGTGCATGACGAAATCGAAGAGCTCATGGAGGAGTACGCCATAAAGGAGTTCGACCTAGATAGCAGGAAGGGCAGCGACTTCGACGAGGATGCCATCGACGAGCTATCTGAGGTAGTACTCTGTTTTTTGCTCTATTTTTTTCATGACATTGGGGTTTTTCTTGTAAACTAGATGAACATCAATTTCACTTGGGCGTGCTAGTTCTACGTATGTAGGATTGTAGGGATCTAGCATAGATCTTCATGTTGGATGTGGATTTTTAAATCTGATTCACATTCTGATTCCAGCAGATACTCTGGTTTTTTTCATGGCATTGGGGTTTGTCTTGTTAACTATATGAGCATAAGTTTCACAAGAGATACATTAATGAAAGAAGCGGGGTAATGAACCCAAATACAAGAAAATGTTCATGGCAGGGATACATTAATGAAAAAAGTGGGTTAAACAATGGATATATGGCAGGATTCTCCATTGGCTTCCCAAGGACAGTGACAAAATGCTGCAGTTCCTGATTCATTTTAGTTTATGTAGATGAATTAATTTGCACACATGTTCATATATGATTAGTTTGCACACATGTTCATAGATGATCCATTTGCAAATTCTATATAGATTTCCATTTTGCAAAGGAAGTGATCGCTCCCTTAATAATTATGGGCTGACAGTACATATCCACTGGATACCAAAAAATCAAAACATTTCATCTAGCCAATTTTCCACAGTATGTTATCTAGATGATCACAGCCACATCTCTCATCAATATGAGCAGTGAGACACCCCATAGCTCCTTTACCAATTTCCTTCTGAAACTTATCAGGGTCTAACAATGTTGGAGAAGCAGTATTGCCGCTGTCTGAAATAATAATGGTTTCTTCATTCCAGTAGATAAAACAAACCCCCCTTGTGTGAAACATGGAGGAGTATAATGAAGCCATTTTTCTGATTCCAATAAGAATTACACCTGTAACAAGTATCAAATATTATTAAACCAAGCCACTTCATGAAGTCTTTCATGTGTTAATTATGTACTACTTGTGCACTAATCTATAAATGCAACTATTCCATCGTCCATATTTATGCATGTCAGTTTCTTTGGCTCAATTATGTATGTGCACATACGCCTTGTTTCTAGCAAATAGATAGTTGCCATGTTACACATGTGTACTTTCAAAACATTGTAATTAAAGTCAATGTACCATAATAGATTAGCTGAGTTCTTCTATGTGTACTAATTCACTAATTCATAGGAGGATGACGACGACGTGGACTACAACATGGACAGCAGGCACAGCAAGAGCCGGTACACCCTGAGGCATCTGATTGCTGGGAAGATCAAGTACCGTTTCTTTGGCAAGATTGGGTGCCCTTTCTGTTGCAAGGTGATCGGTGGCGGCATAGATGGCATGATCCAGCATGCCTTCAGCACTGGCAATGGACATGGTAAGAAGCATAAAGCCAGTACTCTCGCTAAACATGCTGCCTACGCACGCTTCCTCGAGATTGTCAAAGTCAATGGGCCCTACAACATGCATTGAAGAAGGGAGAGAAGTGATGTGCTGCTAGAGTGCTGCTGCTGCCCCAGGACCGCCACGTCCTGTTATGTTATGTATGTTTGTTTGTTGTTGGAGTCTAAAACTGATGTCCTATGGTGTGTCTGAACCTATGCTGAGCGGTGGTTGATCTGCCGTTTATGTTAAGAGTTTGCTGATACTCTGGTTTAGTGTTCCTAGTTGCTAATACTATTTTGGTGATGCATGTTTAAGCCTTGTACAATGCTAGATGCTCAGGGTAGTGCTTAGAAAAATAAACAGGGTATTTCTGAAGCACCAGTGCCTATTTCTACAGGAGAGACGCCTAGTTATGCGTCTACCCTGTACAAATAAGCACATGTGCTTAAGAAAAGCCTGGTTTATTTCTATAAGCAACTCCCCTAAGCACCTTGCATTGTACAAGGCCTTAGCAACTCAAGTATCGTACGGTGGTCTATGTTATGGTTGCTGTGTTATTCTGCCGTACGGTGATGCATGCAAGTGTGACGCCCGGGTAATTAAGCTACAGTGATCCTCTGCTAATGGTGCCACGTCACCTCGTTTATAGTTGCTAATCTCGCGTTAGTTCGAAACCGATTCAAATTCAAATTCAAAATCAAGCAAACCATAAAAGTTTTCAAATAATAAAACTAAAATGTTCGGAGTGAGCCAAATAATGCATAAGTAATATTGGCGAAGAAACCAACCTCTTTGAAAGTGTTTGATCCCTAAAGTAAATAAAATAGTAGCAAAACAATTAATCAAATGCTTTTTTTACAACTAATAAATTATTAACTATCCTATCTAGTTGCCCAAACTTATGTGGCCGTAGTATAATTATTTAGACCAAATTAGGGACTACTTTTATAAGTCATAAATCTAAAATAAAAGTGAAACTAAAAGTAATAGAAAAGAAATAAAATAATAAAAACAGAAAAAAAAACAATAAAAAGAAAAGGGAGGCAAACCCGTCCCTGCTAGACCGTGGCCCAGCTGGCCACTAGGCCGCCTGGCCGGCCCAACCGGCCACCCGCTCCCCCATTAACCCCATGGTCCACCCGACCGAAACCCTAGCCGCACCCCACATCCCTCCGCACGATCACCTCGATCACTTTCCCCACTCCCCCTCGCCAGCCCCCACCTCTCGATCCCATCTGGATCGAGGAGGGGATCGTCCCCATAACCCAGTCACCGCTGCCGGATCGCCCGCCGGCGTTGCCAGGCCTCCTCCCCGCCACCCATCTCCGGCTCGCCTCCCCTCTCGCTCCTCTTCCCCGATCCAATCTGGATCGGGAAGGGGCAACGAGCCCGGCGCCTCCTTCACCAACGTCGTCGCTATGCGTGACCACCGTCGCCCGAGGACCTCGCCGTCGCCGGACTGCCCCCCTACGCACATCGTCCCCGTCGTCCTCCCCGGCCTCCACCGAGCACGCTACCCAGACCCCACGCTCCCCCGGTGAGCCTCTGCGCCGGATGTGCCCGCTCGACCCCGCGCGCGCGCCCCCGGCACCGCCCCTGCTCGCTGCTGCGCCTCGCCTAGCGCCGCCACCTGCCTGCGCTGCCGCCGCGGCTACATCACGCCCCCCTCCCGCGCGCGCCTCGGCCCTCGCCTACGCGCGCGCATCCCCTGCCCTCCCTGCCTGCGCCACACTCGTCGTCGTCCCCTGCCCGGTGCCACTCCGGCCGCTCTCCTCTCCAGCGCCCGCACGCGCCCTCGGGACCGTTCCGCCCAGCCGGTCCGCGGCGACCGCTCCGCCGTCTCAGCTGGTCCTGGCCGCCGGCGAGCGCTGTGCGTGCCCAGCGCCCCTCGGGCTTGCGCCCGTTAGCCACATCGCCCACCTGCTGCCGCGCCGTCCCGCCTCCGCCCTGTTCCGGCCAGCGCCATCGC
Source organism: Triticum monococcum (assembly GCA_034509565.1). Lineage (NCBI taxonomy): Eukaryota > Viridiplantae > Streptophyta > Magnoliopsida > Poales > Poaceae > Triticum > Triticum monococcum. The sequence continues at coordinate 83,679,552 of CM067845.1, read as the reverse complement.
GGCCCTTGGCCGCCGGAGCCCGTACCCGGCTCCCCCCCATCGCCCGGGCAGGCTACGGCCTCGGGCACGGGCACCGCACCCGCTGCCCGCTAGCGCTGGCGCCCGCTAAGGCCTCCTGGGCCTATGACACGGGGGCCCCACGGCCCCAGAACGGTTTTTATTAAAAAAAGAAATAAGAAAACAATAATTAAAATATTAATTAATTAATTAAAGAATTAATTAACTTAATTAATTGTGTTTAACTAACCTAATCACTTAACTAAACTAATTAAAGCTGTTTAGTTAGTCATAGACAATGACAGTAGGACCCACATGTCAGTTTGACTAGGTCAACTGACTAGTTGACCGCTGACACAATAATGACGTCATGCTGACATCACAAGTCACTGTTTTGGATAATTCGGATTTAAACAATTAAATTAATTCTAGAAAATAGATAAATCTTTAAAAATTAATATAAAATAAACCGTAACTCGGATTAAAATAATTTCAACATGAAAGTTGCTCAGAACGACGAGACGAATCCGGATACGCAACCCGTTCGTCCACCACACCTCCCTAACCTATCGAACTCGCAACTTTCCCCCTCCGGTCCTCTGCCCGAAAACGCAAAACACCGGGGATACTTTCCCGGATGTCATCCCCCTTCCCCGGTATCACCTATTACCGCGTTAGGGCACCTCTAACGCCGTTACTTGTCATGTCATGCATCACTATGCATATGCTTGCTTAAATATTTATTGTTTCTCCCCCCTCTTCTCTCGATAGACACCGAGACCGACGCCGCTGCTACCCAGTACGACTACGGAGTTGACGACCCCTCTCTCTTGCCAGATCAACCAGGCAAGCCCCCCCCTTTGATCACCAGATATCGCCTACTCTTCTCTATACTGCTTGCATTAGAGTAGTGTAGCATGTTACTGTTTCCCGTTAATCCTATACTGATGCATAGCCTGTCCTTGCTACTACTGTTGTTACCTTTACCTGCAAACCTAATGCTTAGTATAGGATGCTAGCTTATCATCAGTGGCCCTACATTCTTGTCCGTCTACCATGCTATACTATCGGGCCGTGATCACTCGGGAGGTGATCACGGGTATATACTATATACTTTATACATGATACATGTGGTGACTAAAGACGGGTAGGCTCGTAGGAGCACCCGCGAGTGGATCTTTGAGGCGGAACGACAGGGCAGGTTCCGACCACCTAGGAGAGAGGTGGGCCTGGCCCTGGTCGGTGTTCGCGGATACTTAACACGATTAACGAGATCTGGGTATTTGATCTGAGTCTGGCCATTTGGTCTATACGCACTAACCATCTACGTGGGAGCAGTTATGGGTATCCCGGCGTCGTGGTATCAGCCGAAGCCTTCGTGACGTCAGCGACTGAGTGGCGCGCGCCGGATTGGACTGGAAAGACACTAGGCTAGGTCTGCTTCCGGCCGCGTACGCAACGTGCAGGTGTGCAAAGGGCGATGGGCCCAGACCCCTGCGCCATAGGATTTAGACCGGCGTGCTGACCTCTCTGTTGTGCCTAGGTAGGGCTGCGACGTGTTGATCTTCCGAGGCCGGGCATGACCCAGGAAAGTGTGTCCGGCCAAATGGGATCGAGCATGTTGGGGTATGTGGTGCACCCCTGCAGGGAAGTTTATCTATTCGAATAGCCGTGTCCCTCGGTAAAAGGACGACCCAGAGTTGTACCTTGACCTTATGACAACTAGAACCGGATACTTAATAAAACACACCCTTCCAAGTGCCAGATACAACCGGTGATCGCTCTCTCACAGGGCAACAAGGAGAGGATCATCGGTTAGGATTATGCTATACGATGCTACTTGGAGGATTTCAGTCTACTCTCTTCTACATGCTGCAAGACGGAGGCTGCCAGAAGCGTAGTCTTCGACAGGATTAGTTATCCTCCTCTTATTCTGGCATTCTGCAGTTCAGTCCACATATGATACCCTTATTCCATTTGATACCCCTGCATATGTAGTGTAGCTCCTTGCTTGCGAGTACTTTGGATGAGTACTCACGGCTGCTTTCTCCCTCTTTTCCCTCTATCCCTTCTATCTGGTTGTCGCAACCAGATGTTGGAGCCTAGGATCCAGATGCCACCGTCGATGACGACTCCTACTACACCGGAGGTGCCTACTACTACGTGCTGCCCGCTGATGACGACCAGGAGTAGTTTAGGAGGATCCCAGGCAGGAGGCCTGCGCCTCTTTCGATCTGTATCCCAGTTTGTGCTAGCCATCTTATGGCATCTTGTTTAACTTATGTCTGTACTCAGATATTGTTGCTTCCGCTGACTCGTCTATGATGGAGCTCTTGTATTCGAGCCCTCGAGGCCCCTGGCTTGTAATATGATGCTTGTATGACTTATTTTATTTGTAGAGTTGTGTTGTGATATCTTCCCGTGAGTCCCTGATCTTGATCGTACACGTTTGCGTGTATGATTAGTGTACGATTAAATCGGGGGTGTCACAAGTTGGTATCAGAGCCGACTGCCTGTAGGAATCCCCCTTCCACACTCCTTGGCCGAAGTCGAGTTTAGACATTACAAAACTTTTACAAACATGGCTGAGCGGCTTACGGGCCCACGTCGCCATTTGGGTGGTATTAGGATCTTTTACTCCTCGATCATTACTCTAGGGCTCTGATCTCTCTTCTATTCGGGTTAAATGGTTTTGCTAACTCTGACTCTAGGATCTCGTAAATACTTTCTCCTGGAGAGCCCCTTCATTCCAGATGATGGCCCGCTTCACCGGAAGATTCCGAAGATACTCCTTGCTATTCCTCTCGAGACTTTGTGCCCATCACTTTTGCTATTCCCGACCACCGATAAATCCTTATGGATAACTACTTACACTTGCCATTCATACGATCATCCCCCATTGATCCTGTTATTACAAGATACCCCGGAGTCTTCTCTATTGTTCCGAGAATACTTTGTGCCTACTGCCTAGCAGTTCCTTGCCACATGAATACCCCTTCAATTAAATCCTCGCACTTGTCGAGTATCCAATCATCCCCAGTTGTTCATGTGTTTCACAATGGTCTTCGAAATACTATTCGATCCTCCAAAAATCCTTAGTAGCTTATTTCTCTGCAATACTTGCCTGCCTGCATTATGGATGCTTTCCATATGTCTGGCGATATTCGTTAGTATCCTTAGGCATCGTCTTTTGATCCTATTGATTCAACTTGAGTGCGAATGCACGCAATCATCAGTTGATCCTTTTAAATTATCTTTCCGGCTTAGACGTTATTTTAAAACATGAGCTGGATCTCGACCAATCAAATTGCTGTCGATTGTACCCTTAAGGCTATTCAACTTATCCATCCCTGATCAGAGCATTGCTTCTGATCCCTTGTCTTGGAATTGATAATTCCTTTGCATTTGAGCCTTGAATTAGTCAGTTGTTTCTAAAGTCTGATCTCCTTGCATTGTTTCTCCCTCTGGTTGAGTACCGATGCTCGCACCAGATCCCTTGAGAACCACCAGATCATTTGCGGGATTTTATCCGACAACGTCCTTCATATTCAATAAGTCTGTGGGCCTTTCCTCGGATACACAATACCTTTGGTAAATTGTATCCTCTGCTTTCTCAAACATGCTCTACTATCGAGCTGGTGTTATTTATTCTTGAAATTTGTGGTATATACTCCTAAGATGCCCTGATGGGTTGAACATATGCCTTCTCTAAACTGTGTGAACTCGAAAGTTTTCACGAGTCATACTCTTCTGGTATTTTGCTAGATAAAATTTCTATACTACAGCTTCATCAAAAGCGAGAAGTAAAATGAAAGGTTATGCATGGAAGAATTGGGAGTCGACCTTGAGCCTTTGCGTTCATGCCCATGGACCCGATGTGAAACTTATCATCGAAGCTTCTTGTAAATGATATTAGTTCCCTTGGTATAAGTTCATCTTATATCTGGGATCCGGCCTTTTACAATCGTGGTTCCGACCATGTTCTCTTTTAAATACCATTTTCGATGCAAGTGTAAGCACTTGTCTCATGTGGATCAATACCTCGGTCCAACCTCTACTTTGATCCGTCTTCGAGTATTACCCCCCTGGTATCTCGAGATTATCTTGAAACTGCATAACTTCTTATGAGTTCTTCATCAAGTACTACATTCTCACTGATTACAGTTTTCATGGGCTCTGAGTTATTAAACACTCAAAGACATCGATAACTGAACCGAGTCTGCCCTACGGTTCAGCAACTCTTGATAATCTTCTTTAAGTCCGAGTTTGTACTCGATCATGTCATTCCTAGCCTGATCGGCTATATCATTATCGGGCTAAATTTTAACTGTGCTACCTGGTCCCTAATCCCGGAGCACAACTTTCGATGATGAGCTAAGCTTACGTCGATCTTCCTCGTCATATCAATTCACCTTGAACAACAAGCTTGATTTCAAGTTTGTGCCCTACCCATGGTTCCAATAACCTTCCGCTTCATCATTCCTTTGATTTGATGTTGTCACTGATTGATTACATCTTGAAATCTCTCGACCAATGTGCTGTGAAGATCATCAACCTTATGAGGTCTTCCTGGATATCAATTGAATTCATGATGAGAAATACCATCCTTGCCCCCGATGAATTGTATTATCATCGGCCACTTTATTGCCTTCCCTCCAACACAAACTTATTCGTGTTTTGAGTTACCTTGAGGTCCTTGCTATACAGCATTTGTTCTTCTTTACCTTGGAATGTTACCACCTTTTATGTCAAGAATGTCGTGGTAATTTTACCACCTCTTAAGAATTCTTGATATAGTAATATCTCTTGCCTTTTGCGTTCATCTCTTGGTATCCGTATTGTTTCTAACCGGAATACCGACTAATGGTCTGTGTTGTGCAAATTTTAAACTTCTAGCAACCCTATTGCTTGAAGTTATTGGTCTACAGTTTCATTCTAAGTCTATTGATTATTGAATCATCATTCAAACATTGATCGTGCTACCTAGTCCAGATTCCTGGTTGCACCCTTCTATCATTGTTCAGTTGTGTATGTTTCCCTCGAGCATACATCATTATGACATTTGATCCGACAAATGATATTTCCTTGTTCACATAATTGTGGAAATCAATCCTTTGGAAATCGCGATGAATTGTTGCTGAGCCTATCAGTCACCTCCTCATCCTCTCCTTGGTTTACTGATGAACTCTTGTTTCGGAACTCGCTTCCATAGTTCATTTTTCGAGAATCTTACAATGTCATCTCGTCAAATTGTGTTGCACCTTTTCTTCTCAGGCATCCCGAGTCTGAGGTATCCTGACACCAATCAAATCTGAATCTCGGTCAGATATGATGGTTGGAACATATTTCCAAGAGTTATAACGTTGGTCTTTATATGACCCGGTAAGGTGGTATCGTACCTATCCTACCTGGCCGGAGGCCCTATTGTTATAGTTCACTTTTAGCAATGTTATCCACTCTTCCATGAGGAAACTGTAAGACTTATTCTACAAGTTATTCCTAATGGATCCTTTTTGTTTCCAAATTCTGATTTTCACCTGTTGACCGTGTCAGCGCTATCTCGAAGCATGTCCATGGTACTCCGATTTTCAATAAGAGCATTGAAAGCGCAGTGCTAAGTTTTCTTTAACCATTATCCAAACACCGCTGTATGGGTACAGTCATGAAATTTCTCTCCCCTTACTTAAAGGGTTTTCTACATGATATCCTGCCACGGATATCATGCTCTGTTTGTCCTTGGGAAGGATATACCCCTGAAATATGTGTTTAAACACATTTTCCTTTCCATTCTTCTGTTAAATCTGATAATCATATTTTCCTTTCCATTGTTCTGTTTAACCTTCTTGAGGTTTATATGATCTAAGCAGTAATACGTCACTGCTTTTATAAGCACCTCGGCGTACCACTCTGTCAGTAAGACCCTGTTACTATTGTTGTTGACATTCTGGTAACCACCGATGAATGAGAACTTTGCCTATTGGTCCGCCTCGTTTCAACGAGCAGGAAGATGGTTCTCTTCGTCCCTCGCCCTTGGTACCGACATTGTTGCCAACATAAATGATAGGCTACCCTCTGACATGTCTTGCTATCACGACCGAGCAAGATATCAACGCTTTACCTACTTTTAACCACATGGTGGGCCCCTAACCCACAGTTACACAGGATCGAAACCTGACCCTCCTATACACCCCCGGTTTCCAAATTTAATTCCTCGCACTTGGCCTCGTTTGTGATTCACGAGCCACCTTCCGAGAAATCATCGATTCTGGTATTAAACACAATACCTATACCGTTGCCTTGTTTCAGGCAACGAAGATTGTCTATCCGTTTCAAATTTCTTATGGTACCTTATTACTTTGCTCTTGATGTGTTTTAATTGTTCAACTCGAGAGATACTCTTATGATCATTCTTGGGATACCCCCTAAATGAATTTCCCTTATAACATTCAATTGTTGTAAAGCTGCCCCTTACCTATTCGTAAGTACGATGGAGTTCCCGAAGAAAAGACGACAACTTCGTCATGATGACCTGAAGCAGAGAAATGAAGACATCAAGGTAATGGATCGACCTCTTCGAGAAGAGAAACTATGACCAAGAAGAATCGTTAGAGTTATGTAACCAGATCCCCCACCCCCTTACTCCCGCTCCTAAATCTCGGGACGAGATTTCTTGTAGTGGAGGAGATTTGTGACGCCTGGGTAATTAAGCTACAGTGATCCTCTGCTAATGGTGCCACGTCACCTCGTTTATAGTTGCTAATCTCGCGTTAGTTCGAAACCGATTCAAATTCAAATTCAAAATCAAGCAAACCATAAAAGTTTTCAAATAATAAAACTAAAATGTTCGGAGTGAGCCAAATAATGCATAAGTAATATTGGCGAAGAAACCAACCTCTTTGAAAGTGTTTGATCCCTAAAGTAAATAAAATAGTAGCAAAACAATTAATCAAATGCTTTTTTTACAACTAATAAATTATTAACTATCCTATCTAGTTGCCCAAACTTATGTGGTCGTAGTATAATTATTTAGACCAAATTAGGGACTACTTTTATAAGTCATAAATCTAAAATAAAAGTGAAACTAAAAGTAATAGAAAAGAAATAAAATAATAAAAACAGAAAACAAAACAATAAAAAGAAAAGGGAGGCAAACCCCTCCCTGCTGGACCGTGGCCCAGCTGGCTACTAGGCCGCCTGGCCGGCCCAACCGGCCACCCGCTCCCCCATTAACCCCACGGTCCACCCGACCGAAACCCTAGCCGCACCCCACATCCCTCCGCACGATCCCCTCGATCACTTTCCCCACCCCCCCTCGCCAGCCCCCACCTCTCGATCCCATCTGGATCGAGGAGGGGATCGTCCCCATAACCCAGTCACCGCCGCCGGATCGCCCGCCGGCGTTGCCAGGCCTCCTCCCCGCCACCCGTCTCCGGCTCGCCTCCCCTCTCGCTCCTCTTCCCCGATCCAATCTGGATCGGGAAGGGGCAACGAGCCCGGCGCCTCCTTCACCAACGTCGTCGCTGTGCGTGACCACCGTCGCCCGAGGACCTCGCCGTCGCCGGACTGCCCCCCTACGCACATCGTCCTCCCCGGCCCCCTCCCGCGCGCGCCTCGGCCCTCGCATACTCGCGCGCATCCCCTGCCCTCCCTGCCTGCGCCACACTCGTCGTCGTCCCCTGCCCGGTGCCACTCCGGCCGCTCTCCTCTCCAGCGCCCGCACGCGCCCTCGGGACCGTTCCGCCCAGCCGGTCTGCGGCGACCGCTCCGCCGTCTCAGCTGGTCCTGGCCGCCGGCGAGCGCTGTGCGTGCCCAGCGCCCCTCGGGCTTGCGCCCGTTCGGGCTATGTCCGTTAGCCACAGCGCCCACCTGCTGCCGTGCCGTCCCGCCTCCGCCCTGTTCCGGCCAGCGCCATCGCGGCCCTTGGCCGCCGGAGCCCGTACCCGGCTCCCCCCCATCGCCCGGGCAGGCTACGGCCTCGGGCACGGGCACCACACCCGCTGCCCGCTAGCGCCGGCGCCCGCTAAGGCCTCCTGGGCCTATGACACGGGGGCCCCACGGCCCCAGAACGGTTTTTATTAAAAAAAAGAAATAAGAAAACAATAATTAAAATATTAATTAATTAATTAAAGAATTAATTAACCTAATTAATTGTGTTTAACTAACCTAATCACTTAACTAACTAATTAAAGCTGTTTAGTTAGTCATAGACAATGACAGTAGGACCCACATGTCAGTTTGACTAGGTCAACTGACTAGTTGACCGCTGACACAATAATGACGTCATGCTGACATCACAAGTCACTGTTTTGGATAATTCGGATTTAAACAATTAAATTAATTCTAGAAAATAGATAAATCTTTAAAAATTAATATAAAATAAACCGTAACTCGGATTAAAATAATTTCAACATGAAAGTTGCTCAGAACGACGAGACGAATCCGGATACGCAACCCGTTCGTCCACCACACCTCCCTAACCTATCGAACTCGCAACTTTCCCCCTCCGGTCCTCTGCCCGAAAACGCAAAACATCGGGGATACTTTCCCGGATGTCATCCCCCTTCCCCGGTATCACCTATTACCGCGTTAGGGCACCTCTAACGCCGTTACTTGTCATGTCATGCATCACTATGCATATGCTTGCTTAAATATTTATTGTTTCTCCCCCCTCTTCTCTCGATAGACACCGAGACCGACGCCGCTGCTACCCAGTACGACTACGGAGTTGACGACCCCTCTCTCTTGCCAGATCAACCAGGCAAGCCCCCCCCTTTGATCACCAGATATCGCCTACTCTTCTCTATACTGCTTGCATTAGAGTAGTGTAGCATGTTACTGTTTCCCGTTAATCCTATACTGATGCATAGCCTGTCCTTGCTACTACTGTTGTTACCTTTACCTGCAAACCTAATGCTTAGTATAGGATGCTAGCTTATCATCAGTGGCCCTACATTCTTGTCCGTCTGCCATGCTATACTATCGGGCCGTGATCACTCGGGAGGTGATCACGGGTATATACTATATACTTTATACATGATACATGTGGTGACTAAAGACGGGTAGGCTCGTAGGAGCACCCGCGAGTGGATCTTTGAGGCGGAACGACAGGGCAGGTTCCGACCACCTAGGAGAGAGGTGGGCCTGGCCCTGGTCGGTGTTCGCGGATACTTAACACGATTAACGAGATCTGGGTATTTGACCTGAGTCTGGCCATTTGGTCTATACGCACTAACCATCTACGTGGGAGCAGTTATGGGTATCCCCGCGTCGTGGTATCAGCCGAAGCCTTCGTGACGTCAGCGACTGAGTGGCGCGCGCCGGATTGGACTGGAAAGCCACTAGGCTAGGTCTGCTTCCGGCCGCGTACGCAACGTGCAGGTGTGCAAAGGGCGATGGGCCCAGACCCCTGCGCCATAGGATTTAGACCGGCGTGCTGACCTCTCTGTTGTGCCTAGGTAGGGCTGCGACGTGTTGATCTTCCGAGGCCGGGCATGACCCAGGAAAGTGTGTCTGGCCAAATGGGATCGAGCGTGTTGGGTATGTGGTGCACCCCTGCAGGGAAGTTTATCTATTCGAATAGCCGTGTCCCTCGGTAAAAGGACGACCCGGAATTGTACCTTGACCTTATGACAACTAGAACCGGATACTTAATAAAACACACCCTTCCAAGTGCCAGATACAACCGGTGATCGCTCTCTCACAGGGCGACGAGGAGAGGATCATCGGTTAGGATTATGCTATACGATGCTACTTGGAGGATTTCAGTCTACTCTCTTCTACATGCTGCAAGACGGAGGCTGCCAGAAGCATAGTCTTCGACAGGATTAGTTATCCCCCTCTTATTCTGGCATTCTGCAGTTCAGTCCACATATGATACCCTTATTCCATTTGATACCCCTGCATATGTAGTGTAGCTCCTTGCTTGCGAGTACTTTGGATGAGTACTCACGGCTGCTTTCTCCCTCTTTTCCCTCTATCCCTTCTATCTGGTTGTCGCAACCAGATGTTGGAGCCCAGGATCCAGACGCCACCGTCGATGACGACTCCTACTACACCGGAGGTGCCTACTACTACGTGCTGCCCGCTGATGACGACCAGGAGTAGTTTAGGAGGATCCCAGGCAGGAGGCCTGCGCCTCTTTCGATCTGTATCCCAGTTTGTGCTAGCCATCTTATGGCATCTTGTTTAACTTATGTCTGTACTCAGATATTGTTGCTTCCGCTGACTCGTCTATGATCGAGCTCTTGTATTCGAGCCCTCGAGGCCCCTGGCTTGTAATATGATGCTTGTATGACTTATTTTATTTGTAGAGTTGTGTTGTGATATCTTCCCGTGAGTCCCTGATCTTGATCGTACACGTTTGCGTGTATGATTAGTGTACGATTAAATCGGGGGTGTCACAGCAAGGAACTCTCATAATATGACTATGGTAGTTATAGCTTGGCATGACTATGTTTAGTGTATAACTCAGCATGTTCCTGCCATATCTATGAGCAATTACAACTGAACTATGCATTAATTTTTGACAAAATGAAAGCATGCAAATGATTGCCGATTCCACCTATTGCCAAATCAAGCTTTGTTCTGATGATGCATTAGATATTGCAATAAGTAGAGGATGCTCATGATTGCCAAAAGTACCTATTTCCACTTTCTGATAAGAACTAAACGTGTATCAAATGATGCTAAAAGTAGAGCATGAGCATGAGCATGTGTCAATGCATTAGATATTGCAATAAGTAGAGGATGCTCATGATTGCCAAAAGTACCTATTTCCACTTTCTGATAAGAACTAAACGTGTACCAAATGATGCTAAAAGTAGAGCATGAGCATGAGCATGTATCAATGCATTAGATATTGCAATAAGTAGAGGATTCTCATGATTGCCAAAAGTACCTACTTCCACTTTCTGATAAGAACTAAACATGTATCAAATGATGCTAAAAGTAGAGCATGAGCATGAGAATGTATCAATGCATTAGATATTGCAATAAGTAGAGGATGCTCATGATTGCCAAAAGTACCTATTTCCACTTTCTGATAAGAACAAAACGTGTATCAAATGATGCTAGAAGTAGAGCATGAGCATGAGCATGAGCATGTATCAATTGATGCTACCTATTTGTGTTTGAATGGTCTCAATAAAGCTGGTGCTGGTTTATGCTCTTTGCGTGACCGTGATGGTAACGAAGACACTTGGTTGGCTATGGTCATGCTGTCAAATTTAAGTTTCAGTTCTTTAAGACTCTTTGTTTTTGCTGCTTGCTCGGGATCGACTAGCTTTCTCGGGCGTCCACGTGCTCTCTTCCTTTTGGGGGAGTTGGGTGCACCATTTTTGGGGGAGTTGGGTGCACCGGTATCCTTCTGGGAGTTGGATGTGTCAAGTTCGTTGGAACCATCGGGATTGTTGACTAATTGTACGTCCTCTTCTGAAGCATCAGGTAGAACTGCTTGCTGGGCATCGTACACCTCCTTCTGTATAAGAGAGAGTGCTGCGTTAGTTCTAATCATGAGACTTATGAAAATAAATGATATATTCTTCATGTAGCGCTAACCGTTATGGGGAACTTATATGATTCGAGGCGAAGCACATTGCAATTTGAATGCAGTAAGGCTGTACATATTTTCCACCTGAAAATATCTATCCTTGCCTATATTGGATAACCGACACTGACGTTAGCATAGCTTTCAAGCTAAACAAAGTACAAATTTAAATTAGGCATTCAATTACCTGGTTCAAAATATCGGTCATTTCATCCCCATTCCATGACAACATGTACTGCAGTGTCCAAACCGCACAGGAAGTCCTGCGATGTTTAGTTAAAGATTAGTAATCTTATTCGTGTACGCAAATAATAATTTATGAGGCCATGCGTACCCATCGGTCTGTTGTGGTATGTTCTCATAGCGTTTTTTGGTCCATTTGGCAAAATTGATGTTATTAGCTGGTGATATCAACCCTTTCTTGACAGCTTCGTCAATGCCGAACTGAATCAAGTCCACCTAGGGTACGACGAGTTATACATAGGGTTACGGTACTTTGGGAGCTCATGTTCCATGCGGATCAAAAGAGGCAGCAAGAGAATAATTACAAGAGAATCTTCCTTGGTCTTGTCGCAATGATAATTCATGGAGTTCAGAGTCTGAATTTCTTTTTTGTCAAAATTAAACATCATTAGCATCCAATGGTTTTGGTGTACATTGAGTGGGACATGCACCTGCAGTAAAATTTGGGTTGGGTTGAGAACTGAAATTTGTCGTGTACAGTGTGTACATAAACTATGAAAGTGTGGAAAACATGTACCTTTCGGCGCCCTACAAATTTTCCTGCTACACAAGCTAACCATGAGGCTGCACGTCCAACAGGAACCACCCCCTTCATTTGTAACAACTTTTCGGTTTCTTGAGGGGATATGATTGAGGTAGTATCATTCTCAATTTGGCTAATGCGAGCATATGCCATAATAACCTGCCAAATTTTCAATCATACAATAATAAGACAGTTGTTGCAATAATGATGTAGAATAGAGTATAATGGGCTTACATCACCATAAATGTATTTGTCGTCCAAATTTCGCTTCAGATTTTCTACTGTGAGGGAAATGTCTCCGATTCTAGCTATTTCAACAGGGTCATATGTTCCGCGAATGTAAACGGCTGTCTCTATGTCCTCATCCGTGAACTTGTAATCATTGTTTTCCGTCACATGTCTTGCACTTGGTGTACTCGAAGTCCCTGTCGTGAATTGGCTAGCCCTAGGAGTTCCTGTCAGGGATGAATTGCACACATTGACTTGATCCTAAAATGAACAAAGGTAGTTCATCATTAGTTTGTTACTTTTAGATATTAACGTGTTGGGCCAATTTTGATCACCTGCACGCCTCCTTTCCGTGACACTGATTGTCGGTTCCTTGTAAATTCGTATTTTAAGTCCTGTAACAATGCAAACAATAATGAACATGAAGGAACATATTCATAAAAAAAATACAAAATGCACAGTATGACATACATGGAGTTCCCTCCTTAAGTCTTTAATTTTGTCCTCGGCCTTCGACAACCTAGGATTAGTGCCAGTTTTAGTCTTCATGTCGATCAAGTCTTCACCTAGAGTCTGGTATTTGACATCAAATCTGTGCTCAATTTCCATTAACTTCCTGCATACCTTCTTTTCATGATCAGCAATGCGTGCATTCATGACTTCAACTACCATTTCAATCTATGTAAACAAAATAAAACCCCATTGATAACAATAGCTAAATGAATGAGGTTCCATGACACCTATTTGTGATATTGTAAAAACAAATAGTCTTTGGAGTACATACTTGCTGGCTACTAAATTGCTGTCCTTGTGATGGTGCTCGATATGAATCATGTTGATGCACATGTTCATCTTTTTTCTTGGAAAATTATTAGAATTCTCGGACGGTCGCTGAGGAGCACAAATTTCCATGACAACCTATTTTTTAAAATATAATGAACCATTAGTACCAAATAAAAAATCGGATATAGAAAGTTCAATTGTAGATAGGTACCAGCCCGTTATGAGGACCTCCTTTCTCGTAAGCATCGCTTCTTAAAGTAGCCATCATTTCGTCCCATCGTGCGATCAATGGAGGGGGTCTAGAAGCATACATTAATCGGCCACTAAGCACGTGCTCCCAGTACCAATACTACACAATAAATTAGTTCATCACCACACAGATATGCAACAGAACAATAATTAAAGGACATTAAGTAGTGATCTATCACTAACCTGGAGCAGAATTAGATTTCCTTGTAGATTTACGTGATCTCATTTCTAAACTTGTGAACGGACTTGAAGAAGTGATTAAGTGTGAAACATCCCCAGTTAAATTTCCGAAGGTTTTCAAGATCTGTAACAAGGTTGAGAAATTTTGAGTCCACATAATGTTGTGCTGTTGGTGCTAGAACAGTACCAATTGCGTACAGAATGAACCGCCTCAGGAAATCGCCGTCTAGGGCTTTGGAAGCTCGGATCGCTGTTTCAAGGTCAGAAATCAAAATTTGCCCATTGTTTGCATAGGCGGTAAACAATTCTGTGTCGGTTTGCATTTCCAGATGTGGCTCTATATCCTCCCCTTCTATCGGAATGCCAAATATACCTTGCACGTCCTCTTTTGTTATAGGAATTGGCGTTTTACCGATGGTAATGGATTGCGTGTCCATATCTATGCTCTTGGCTAGTCTAACCAACATTATGCTCCGTAGAGTCACTTCATGCATCTGGGTTAGACCGCCAAGACTGGTTTCTGATATGATGTACTTTTTGTGGTCTTGTGACAACAGTTTCATGGTTTTTCCGAACCTTGTCTGTGAGCATACTAACTTCATATGACCATGCTTTTCGGCGAGTTCCTGTTACATGCCATTAAATATTACTGAGTACACATTAATTATGTGTACGAAACGATTGTACACAAACAATAAATTACTTACCACATCAGTAATTTCGGAGATGGGCTTTTCTCCATTATTAAGGTTCATATCTGAAACTGACATTGCTGCCTCGTATGCAATGATAAAATCAGGCTCAATTAATCTGAACAAAATTGGAAAATGTATAACAAAATTAGCAGAGAATTAATTTTAACAAAATTAACTGGGTCATTTAACATATGATCCACTTATGGGTTTAAGCACAGAACCTATTTGGGTGCAAAACCTATGAGGGTTCAACAACTAAAGCATCGGCGGACAACGTTTATAAAGAGTTACGATCAGCTAATACCTTATCTCGGAGATGGTGCCACCGAGTAGATGGCGGCGGTTAGTGCGTCGGAAACTATAAGTGCCGGTATAGCGCGGTCGACGGCGCAAAGGAAAAACGACGCGTTCACGCGAGGAGGAGGCGGCGAGACGAACACTGACGTCCGAGCCCTTAGATCACGTTGGCGGTGGGCGGCGAGTGGTGGCCGCCGACTCCTGTATTCCGTGGGCGACCGGCGTCTCCGATCTGAGCTTGCAGCGGTCGTGGGAGGTGCGGACGGCCCGGGTGGTTAGAATGCAGAGCTGTAATCGCGGGATTTAGGGAGGGGTGGGCCGCGTGAGTTATATGAGATTTGGATAAATGATATAAAGAAATAAGAAAATCTTGTGAACTCGGTGTGGGGTTTATGGGGCTTAGGGTTTAGGGGTTTAGGGTTATTAGGGTTTAGGGGTTTAGGGGTTTAGGGTTATCAGGGGTTAGGGTTATCAGGGTTTAGGGTTGACTGTTTACATGCAAGCCCGGAAATGTGCGTGTCAGAGAACGTACTTGCATGTATATGTACTAATGATCCCAAACTTTCTTAATGGCATGCCATGACCACATAGAGAATGAATGCATAATGGTTTCCATGTTGGGAATTTTTTTGAATGTTTTTACGGTTTAGTGGGGGGGGGGGGTTAGGGTTATCAGGGTTTAGGGTTTAAGGGTTTTAGGGTTGACGGAACTATGTTTGTCTTACGGTGGATGTAGCACACACACCGGACATTGGTGGAGCGTTGGTCTATGATGGATTCCCTCCGGTAGCATCGATCCGATCCGTTGAATGGCTCGGCCGACAAACTTCGTGCCACATAGAGCATGCATCCATCCACTGGACCGGATCAATGTTGGGTTGGTTTCATACAGGTGAGGAAAGTAGCTAGTGCTTTCGGGGTGTTGACATGCTAGGCCGGAAATGCGCGTGTCAGAGATCGTACTTGCATGTATAATCCCAAACTTTTTTCATGGCATCCCATGACCCCATAGAGAATGCATGCATAATGGTTTCCATGTGGGGAAATTTTTTGAATGTTTTTACGGTTTAATGGGGGGGGGGGTTAGGGTTATCAGGGTTTAGGGTTTAAGGGTTTTAGTGTTGACGGAACTATGTTTGTCTTACGGTGGACGTAGCACACACACCGGACATTGATGGAGCGTTGGTCTACAATGAATTCCCTCCGGTACCATCGATCCGGTCCGTTAACTGGCTCGGCCGACAAACTTCGTGCCACATAGAGCATGCATCCATCCACTGGACCGGATCGATGTTTGGTTGGTCTCATACAGGTGAGGAACCCAGCTAGTGCTTTCGGGGTGTTGACATGCTAGGCCGGAAATGCGCGTGTCAGAGATCGTACTTGCGTGTATAATCCCAAAAATCTTTTATGGCATCCCATGACCACATAGAGAATGCATGCATAAGGGTTTCCATGTGGGGCAAAAATTTGAATGTTTTTATAGTTTAGTGGGAGGGGGGGGGGGTTAGGGTTATCAGGGTTTAGGGTTTAAGGGTTTTAGGGTTGACGGAACTATGTTTGTCTTATGGTGGACGTAGCACACACACCGGACATTGATGGAGCATTGGTCTACAATGGAGTCCCTCCTGTAGCATCGATCTGGTCCGTCGACTGGCTCGGCCGACATACTTCGTGCCACATAGAGCATGCATGCATCCACTGAACCGGATCAATGTTGGGTTGGTTTACATGTACATGTACAGGGACCCGAAATGCGCGTGTCAGAGATCGTACTTGCGTGTACATGTACCATCCGTTCCATCCAGTGGCTGGGCCGACAACCTTCGTGCCACATTGTTCACATTGTCCAATTAACACTTTGTATAGATTTTTTTGGTAAAAAATGAACGAAATAATGCAACTAATCTGAACGGAACGTTTGGCATGTATCAAACCAAGTTGCCACTATTCCTAAAAAAAAGAACCCAGTTAGCCACTAATTGCGCCAAACATATCTCGTAATTACGAACGAAAATGGGTTGACAATTATATCTGGAAATTCTTGGACTGAATTTATTGCTCTTCCTTTTTTAGAGAATAATAAGTTAGAATGGTGGGCGGCGGGTTGGCACGGGCACGGCGATGGCTCGGGCTTGTGTGATATGTGGTTCGACCCGCGGTCAGTGCACATGTTTTCGAAGCCCCGAAAAGATCGCGCTCGTTAAAAAAACTTGCATCGAAGTGCATTACTTCAAAATAACTAATTAACCCTACAATCACGGATATATACCTTCCCATTCTACCGCATATCTACCCTATCCTAACCACCCCCATCTACCTTGTTTCTCCTCACATAGCCATCGCCGGGATCGCTGTGACGCCCGGGTAATTAAGCTACAGTAATCCTCACTAATGATGCCACGTCACCTCTGTCACTGTAGTTAATCTCGGGTTAAATCAAAACAGTTTCGGTATTTAATTCAAAATTATGATGGTAATAAAAGTTTTCAAAAAAAAAAATAATAAAACAAAAATGTTCGGTGGTTGCCAAATATTACTAAGTTAATTATGGTGTATGGTTCACAATTTTATAAAATGCCTAAGTGTTTATAAATAAATAAAAACAGAAAAGAAAATAAATAAAAAGAAAACAGAAAAACAAACAACAAAAAAAAAATATAAAAGGGACCCCCCCACTGGGCCAGACGGCCCAACCGGCCAGGCCACCACCGGCCCAACTGGGCAAAGGCCCAGCCGGCCACCCCCCCCACGCCGCCACTCCCCCCCGCACCCACTCGCCCCCCTCCCCCAGTCGCTCCCCCCCTCCACCCCGATCCAGATCGGATCGAGGGGAACGCCCCCCCCCCGACGCTGTGCCCCTTTGCCGTCGCCGCCTGGAGACCGCGCCGCCTCGCCGGACCGCCTCCCTCACCGGCCTGCTTCCCTCGACGCCGTTGTCCCCGTCTACCTCCCCACGCCCCGCTGCCATTACCCTACCGGCCCCGTGAGCCCCCTCCTTCTCCTCTGCCTTGCTTCGGCCGCCGCTCGTGCTCACCTGGCCTCGCCGCGCACCGGCGCCCGCGCCTCCCCTCCCGCTTGCCCGCGGCGGGGCGCACCCCCCTGGCCGCGCCCACGGGTGCCTCGCGCCCCAGCCTCTACGCCGCTCGCCCGCGCACACCACTGTCGCCCGCATCGCTCGACCCCGCCGGCAGCGCTAGGTCGCCGACCTCGCCCTGCCACTACTCCCTCCTCCGCCAGCGCCCGTTCACGCTTGTCGCCCTCCCGCCGCCGCCGCCGCCGCTGACAGCCATGGCCGGAGCCCCGCGCGAGCTCGCCCCTCCGATTTCACAGCCTCGCGCCCGCCCCTCCTACTCCCATGCCGCGCCGCTCGCTGCCATTCCGGCCGGCCGGCCTGCCGCGCCGGCGGCCCCGTCTGTGTGCGGGCGTAGCCCCTGCTGGCTGCGCCTCTGCCGGATTGGGCAGGCCCCTGCTAATTGGGGGTTAGATTAGCACTAACCCCCTCCTAGTGAGCCACTGACCAGGGGGCCCCAGCGCCCCAGAACGATTTAAAAAAACGAGATAATAATAAATATAATTAAAAATTAAATAATCAATTAATTAACTAAATAATTAACTTAATTAATTATGTTTAAATTAATTAATTAACTTACTTAACCTAATTAATTGTAGTGAATAAACCTAATCATTTTGGTTAGACTAACTAAACCTGATTAGTTAGTCTTAGTGAATGACATGCGGGTCCCACACGTCAGATTGACCCAGTCAACTCCCTGTTGACTGCTGATGTCATGCTGACGTCATGATGACGTCAGCAGACACTATTCTGGATAATGTTGATTAAATTAATTAAATAAATCCAAAATTGATTTAAATCTTTTAAAATTAATATAAGATAAACCGTAGCTCGGATGAAAAAACTTTGTACATGAAAGTTGCTCAGAACGACGAGACGAATCCGGATACGCAGTCCGTTCGTCCGCCACACACCCCTAACCTATCGAACCCGCAACTTTCCCCCTCCGGCTCCTCTGCCCGAAATCACGAAACACCGGGAATACTGTCCCGGATGTATTCCCCCTTAACCGGTACCACCTCATACCACGTTAGGGCACCTCTAACGCCGTTACCTGTCATGTCATGCATCACTATGCATATGCTTGCTTAAATATTTATTGTTTCTCCCCCCTCTTCTCTCGATAGACACCGAGATCGACGCCGCTGCTACCCAGTACGACTACGGAGTTGACGACCCCTCTCTCTTGCCAGATCTACCAGGCAAGCCCCCCCCTTTGATCACCAGATATCGCCTACTCTTCTCTATACTGCTTGCATTAGAGTAGTGTAGTATGTTACTGCTTCCCGTTAATCCTATACTGATGCATAGCCTGTCCTTGCTACTACTGTTGTTACCTTTACCTGCAAACCTAATGCTTAGTATAGGATGCTAGTTTATCATCAGTGGCCCTACATTCTTGTCCGTCTGCCATGCTATACTATTGGGCCGTGATCACTCGGGAGGTGATCACGGGTATATACTATATACTTTAAACATGATTCATGTGGTGACCAAAGTCGGGTTGGCTCGAGGAGTACCGCGAGTGATTCATGGATTGGGGGCTGAAAGGACCTTTGTCCCGACGGCCCTCCGTGTGGATCTTTGTGGCGGAGCGACAGGGCAGGTTCCGACCACCTAGGAGAGAGGTGGGCCTGGCCCTGGTCGGTGTTCGCGGATACTTAACACGATTAACGAGATCTGGGTATTTGATCTGAGTCTGGCCATTTGGTCTATACGCACTAACCATCTACGCGGGAGTAGTTATGGGTATCCCGGCGTCGTGGTATCAGCCGAAGCCTTCGTGACGTCAGCGACTGAGTGGCGCGCGCCGGATTGGACTGGAAGGCCACTAGGCTAGGTCTGCTTCCGGCCGCGTACGCAACGTGCAGGTGTGCAAAGGGCGATGGGCCCAGACCCCTGCGCCATAGGATTTAGACCGGCGTGCTGACCTCTCTGTTGTGCCTAGGTAGGGCTGCGACGTGTTGATCTTCCGAGGCCGGGCATGACCCAGGAAAGTGTGTCCGGCCAAATGGGATCGAGCGTGTTGGGGTATGTGGTGCACCCCTGCAGGGAAGTTTATCTATTCGAATAGCCGTGTCCCTCGGTAAAAGGACGACCCGGAGTTGTACCTTGACCTTATGACAACTAGAACCGGATACTTAATAAAACCCACCCTTCCAAGTGCCAGATACAACCGGTGATCGCTCTCTCACAGGGCGACGAGGGGAGGATCATCGGTTAGGATTATGCTATGCGATGCTACTTGGAGGACTTCAGTCTACTCTCTTCTATATGCTGCAAGACGGAGGCTGCCAGAAGCGTAGACTTCGACAGGACTAGCTATCCCCCTCTTATTCCGGCATTCTGCAGTTCAGTCCACATATGATAGCCTTATCCCAGTTGATACCAATGCATACATACGTAGTGTAGCTCCTTGCTTGCGAGTACTTTGGATGAGTACTCACGGTTGCTTTCTCCCTCCTTTCCCCCTATCCCTTCTACCTGGTTGTCGCAACCAGATGCTGGAGTCCAGGAGCCAGACGCCACCGTCGACGACGACTCCTACTACACCGGAGGTGCCTACTACTACGTGCTGCCCGCCGACGACGACCAGGAGTAGTTTAGGAGGATCCCAGGCAGGAGGCCTGCGCCTCTTTCGATCTGTATCCCAGTTTGAGCTAGCCTTCTTAAGGCAAACTTGTTTAACTTATGTCTGTACTCAGATATTGTTGCTTCCGCTGACTCGTCTATGATCGAGCTCTTGTATTCGAGCCTTCGAGGCCCCTGGCTTGTAATATGATGCTTGTATGACTATTTTTATTTGTAGAGTTGTGTTGTGATATCTTCCCGTGAGTCCCTGATCTTGATCGTACATATTTGCGTGTATGATTAGTGTACGGTCGAATCGGGGGCGTCACAAGTTGGTATCAGAGCCGACTGCCTGTAGGAATCCCCCTTCCACACTTCTTGGCCGAAGTCGAGTCTAGACATTGCAAAACTTTTTACTAACCTGGCTGTGTGCCTTACGGGCCCACGTCGCCATCGGGTGATATTAGGATCTTTTACTCCTCGATCCTTACTCTGGGACTCTGATCTCTCTTCTACTCGGGTTAAACGAATTTACTAACTCTGACACTAGGATCCCGTTACGACATTCACCCCAAAGTTGGATAAGCCCTAGTTATTCTTTAGAGTAGTATTTGAACATTGTCCACCTTGTCATTTGACTCCTGTGAAAACATCTTTGTTTTCAGATGGAACCCACGAGGCAGGTCGTGCGCCACACGACGGCCATTGGTGCCTCAGGATCACCTGCTGTGTTGGTTGAGATGATGACCTATCTGGGTTATCGCTGGCACCCTGAGTACACCATCTATGAGGAGTATCAGGATTTCAACCAGGAGCAGTACCGTGCCGTCGTCCACCTCTACTCTTGGGAGTATGACTCCACTACTGTGCTGCACACTGCTCATGGTGTTGGAGTGACTATCGATATGGCGGTCCACGATGCTGCTTATGCTGCTCTGACACGTCTTCGTGGTGAGTATCAGGAGTTGGACACCTCCCCCTTCAGGCACATTGCTATCGCATCTGATATTGGTGCGGAGGGTTACTACACTGCTGCCTACTCCACTGTCACCCGCGAGCCCTTCCACCATCAGAACTTTGTTCTGCATGCTGATGGTCTGGATCGAGCTAACCGAGCTCTTCGCCACGAGTTGTACACCACTCGTCAGCACCTCTACCGTGCTTTGACGATGTTACACCCCTTTGTTGGATCTGGGGAGCTGCCGCGTTCTGCTATCTACCCCGCCAGGACCGTGATGCCTCAGGGTGTCGGTTGGCCAGAGGTGGGAGGCTACTCTCCCGCACTTGGCCCTCTTCTGCCACCTGAGCATCGGGTTCAGCACCAGAGCCCCCGCGGACCCCAGGTTGCCGACGTGGTGTACCCGCTGCCACACTACCAGCTTTCAGGCTACAGCTACCTCCGCAGTACCGTGTGGGACTGATGTAGACTTGCTTGATAGGTGTTAGTTGCATTCGCCGCGAGCCTGCGTGCCGCCTATGATGTCTTAGACTTTGTGCCGAACTCTGTGTAACGACCTCTATGCATGGTCTCTTTTGTAAGATATGCCGACTACTATGTAGTATCTATCGAGCTGCTTTCGTTGTGCATGTTTCTTCATGAATGATTCTTGTCTTTGCAAATTTCTAAATGCTGAACTACCCCTGTTATATATTAGCAGGATGGTTAGACCAGGTGGTCGTGGTTGTGGTGGCAACCCCCCACCACCGCCTGAGTACATGGCTGGGATGATGCAACAGTTTGAGCTGAATCGTCAGTTCATGGAGAATATCATGGCCCAGTTCCCTCGCCCCAATATGAACCAGCAGCCAACCCAAGTGACTCTGCAGGATTTCATGCGCCTGAACCCTACTGTGTACCGCAGCTCAACTCAGCCTCTGGATGCTGATGACTGGCTCCGTGACATCACCTATGAGATGGAGTCTGCTGATGTAGCCCCTGCCAGCTATGTCACCTTTGCTTCATTCTTCCTGAAAGGACCCGCAGCTCAATGGTGGGACAGCCACAGGCGTACTCTGCCAGCTGGAACAATCATCACCTGGCCAGACTTCCAAGCTGCCTTCCGTGCTCGCTTCATTCCTCAGGGAGTCATGGACCGGAAGAAGCGTGAGTTCCGCAACCTCACCCAAGGCAACAAAACTGTGGAAGCTTATCAACGGGAGTTTCTGGACTTGTCCCGCTATGCTGAAGAGGACATTGCAACTGATGCACGCAGACAGGAGAAGTTCCGGGATGGCCTTCAAGCTGACATCAAGCTCGCACTTCTAGTGCATGACTTTGTTGATTTCGCCACTCTGGTGAACAAAGCCATCAATGTCGAAACTGGTCTGCAGGAATACCAGAGCTCTCACAGGCGCAGCCGTGACACGGGCTCATCTTCGGGCCCGTCCTCGCAGAAGCGCAAGATATGGATTCCCAACAGCATGTACCAGCCGAATGCACCTGCCCCAAGGCAGTCCTATGCTGCACCTCGTCTGCCTACTGCTCCAACTAGGCAGCCAAGGCTTCCAGCTCCACCACCCCAAGCCCCTGTTCCTACTCCTGAGAATGGTTTGTGCTTCAGGTGTGGACAACCAGGGCACCGTGCTAGGGAATGCAACCAGAAACAAAATCAACTGGCCCTTCCAGCAACTGGCCGTGGAAACAACCAGCCCCGCAACAACAATGCCAAGTCTTATGGTCGCGTTCATGCCAACCATGTTGATCTGAACGAAGCCCAAGACCAGCCTGCAACCGTGATGGGTACACTCCTCGTAAACTCAGCACCTGCATCTGTTTTATTCGATTCAGGAGCATCACATTCATTCATGTCAGAAGATTTTGCATACAAGCATGACGTAAAATGTGAGGAGATGAACACTTCGGTATTGGTAAAAACCCCCGTGGGACAATGTCAAACCTCACTGGTTGGCATCGATGTCCCCGTGGAAATCGAAGGGCTGGTATTCTATGCCTCTCCCATTATCTTGAAGTCGTCTAACATAGACCTCATTCTGGGAATGGATTGGTTGAAAGCGCATACTGCTTCTATAGTTTGCGCCACTAAGGTCGTCCATCTACTACACCCTTCTGACGAAATAATAGCTTACCAAGCTCATCTAGTTCAGAACGCCGAGGCACGACTTTATGCCTTGAATGCGTTGAACACTGCACCACTCGAGGGCATTGAAAACATTCCCGTCATTCGTGAATTCCAAGATGTCTTCCCAGAAGAACTTCCAGGGATTCCTCCTACTAGAGCTGTCGAATTCATCATCGACTTGAAACCCGGCACCACCCCTATAGCTAAACGACCCTATAAGATGCCGCCGCATGAACTCATTGAGCTTAAGGAGGAAATCGACAACTCTCTTGTCAAAGGTTTCATTCGCCCAAGTTGCTCTCCTTGGGGAGCACCTTCTCTCTTTGTTAGGAAGAAGGATGGGACAAACCGATTGGTCCAAGACTACCGTCCTATAAACCAAGCTACCATTCAGAATAAATACCCTCTTCCTCGGATCAATGATCTTTATGATCAACTGGCTGGTTCATCAGTGTTCTCCAAACTCGACTTGAGGTTGGGTTACCACCAGATCCGTGTTCGTGAAGAGGACATCCCAAAAACCGCCTTCGTGACTCGGTATGGGTCATATGAGTACACCGTCATGTCATTCGGCTTAACGAATGCTCCCGCCACCTTCTCTCGTCTGATGAATTATATATTCATGGATTACCTCGACAAGTTCGTCGTGGTATATCTGGACGATATCCTTGTATTTTCCAGGAACGAGGAAGAACATGCTGTACATCTGCGTCTTGTGCTAGAGAAGCTTCGAGAACATCAGCTGTATGCTAAGTATTCCAAGTGTGAATTCTGGCTTCCCGAAGTAACCTATCTTGGGCATGTCATCTCCAAAGATGGTATTGTCGTCAACCCTGAACGAGTTCAGGCTATTCTCGTGTGGACTCCCCCGAAGAATGTGAAGCAAGTCCGAAGTTTTCTCGGTCTCGCCAGCTATTGCCGTCGATTCGTCGAGAACTTCTCCAAGATTGCCAGGCCTCTGACTAATTTATTGCATAAGGGTGTCAAGTTCGACTGGACAGACAAGTGTCAGGAAAGTTTCCAGGCGCTCAAAGACAAATTGACTTCAGCCCCCGTGCTTGCACCACCTGATACTAAGAAGGACTTCGTCATTTACTGCGACGCTTCCCGTCAAGGATTAGGCTGTGTCCTAATGCAAGAGCGCAGAGTGATAGCTTATGCCTCTCGTCAACTGCGCCCTCATGAAGAAAACTACCCAGTTCACGACCTCGAGCTTGCTGCTGTCATTCATGCACTGAAGCAGTGGCGACATTACCTTCTCGGTAATCATTGCGAGATCTTCACCGACCATCAAAGTCTGAAGTATCTGTTTACTCAGCCAGATTTGAACCTACGTCAGCAAAGATGGATGGAGACTGTTGCAGACTTTGACGTGGGTATATCCTATACCCCCGGCAAGGCTAATGTAATGGCTGATGCCTTGAGCTGCAAGTATTACTGTAACCACCTCCAGGTTCACAAAGTTCACCCATCGCTTGTTGAAGAATTTAGAAGGCTGAACCTCCATATTGTTCCTCCGGGATCACTCGCTCCCCCTCCCGAAGGTTTCCCCAAACAGAACCTCCATGTTGTTTCCAAGGGTTCTCTCAATACCCTGGTTGCGAAACCAGATCTTGTGGACACCATCAAATGGATACAGAAGTGTGACGATGAAGTCCTCAAGATTAAGCGCGACCTCAAAAGGGGAAAGCCCTCATTCTTCACGATCGCCGACGATGGCGCCTTGTATTTCAAAGGCTGCCTAGTGGTACCTTGTTCGAAGAAAAACCTGGATAAAACTAAAGGGGTTATGCAAGAAGCCCATGATACGCCTCTGTCCATCCATCCTGGTAGTACCAAGATGTACCAGGATATTCGTCAAAGATTCTGGTGGTCTAATATGAAGCAGGACATTGCTCGTTATGTTGCGGAATGTGACGTTTGTCGCCGAATCAAAGCAGAGCATCAAAGGCCTGCTGGAACTCTGCAACCTATCTCTATTCCTGAATGGAAATGGGACCATGTTGAAATGGACTTCGTCACTGGATTTCCCAAATCTCAGAAAGGTAATGATGCTATTCTTGTCGTCATTGACCGGCTTTCCAAAGTTGCCCATTTTCTGGCGGTCAAAGAGACAATCACTGCTAGTCAGCTTGCTACTCTCTACATGGCCAGAATTGTTTCACTTCACGGTATCCCACTGGTTATCAGTTCAGACCGTGGCAGCCTATTCACTTCAAGGTTTTGGGCGAGTTTCCAAGAAGCTATGGGAACTCATCTGTCGTTCAGTACTGCGTTTCATCCTCAGTCGCAAGGACAGGTTGAACGTGTCAACCAAGTTCTCGAAGACATGCTTCGAGCTTGTGTAATCTCATTCGGCAAGAAATGGGAGGAATCTCTTCCATATGCCGAGTTCTCTTATAATAATAGCTATCAAGCTAGTCTGAAGATGTCCCCCTTCGAAGTGTTATATGGACGAAAGTGCCGAACCCCTCTGAACTGGTCAGAAACTGGGGAACGTCCACTCTTCGGTCCGGATATTATCCAACAGGCCGAAGAACAAGTTCGCATTATTCGCGAGAATCTCAAGACTGCTCAGTCACGTCAGAAAAGTCAGTATGACCGTCATCACCAAGACATGGTCTATCAACCTGGCGAAAAGGCTTATCTTCGAGTTACACCAATGAAGGGTGCTCACCGCTTCGGGATCAAAGGGAAGCTAGCTCCCCGCTATATTGGCCCATTCACTATTCTGGAAAGGCGTGGAAAAGTGGCATACCAACTGGAGCTTCCGTCGAACCTTTCTCAGGTTCACGATGTGTTCCACGTGTCACAACTCCGACGCTGCTTCAAGGACCCAATCCGAGCAGTGGATCATGAAGTGCTCGAATTGCAGCAGGACCTCTCCTATAAAGAGCATCCGGTCCGCATTCTTGACCAAGCTGAACGCCGCACACGTCAGAAGGCGATCAAATTCCTCAAAGTCCAGTGGTCGAATCACTCTGAAGACGAAGCCACCTGGGAACGCGAGGATCGTCTGCGTGATGAATACCCCGCACTCTTTCCTTCTACCTCCTAAATCTCGGGACGAGATTTCTTGTAGTGGAGGAGAATTGTGACGCCTGGGTAATTAAGCTACAGTAATCCTCACTAATGATGCCACGTCACCTCTGTCACTGTAGTTAATCTCGGGTTAAATCAAAACAGTTTCGGTATTCAATTCAAAATTATGATGGTAATAAAAGTTTTCAAAAAAAAAATAATAAAACAAAAATGTTCGGTGGTTGCCAAATATTACTAAGTTAATTATGGTGTATGGTTCACAATTTTATAAAATGCCTAAGTGTTTATAAATAAATAAAAACAGAAAAGAAAATAAATAAAAAGAAAACAGAAAAACAAACAACAAAAAAAAAATATAAAAGGGACCCCCCCACTGGGCCAGACGGCCCAACCGGCCAGGCCACCACCGGCCCAACTGGGCAAAGGCCCAGCCGGCCACCCCCCCCACGCCGCCACTCCCCCCCGCACCCACTCGCCCCCTCCCCCAGTCGCCCCCCCCCTCCACCCCGATCCAGATCGGATCGAGGGGAACGCCCCCCCCCGACGCCGTGCCCCTTTGCCGTCGCCGCCTGGAGACTGCGCCGCCTCGCCGGACCGCCTCCCTCACCGGCCTGCTTCCCTCGACGCCGTTGTCCCCGTCTACCTCCCCACGCCCCGCTGCCATTACCCTACCGGCCCCGTGAGCCCCCTCCTTCTCCTCTGCCTTGCTTCGGCCGCCGCTCGTGCTCACCTGGCCTCGCCGCGCACCGGCGCCCGCGCCTCCCCTCCCGCTCGCCCGCGGCGGGGCGCACCCCCCTGGCCGCGCCCACGGGTGCCTCGCGCCCCAGCCTCTACGCCGCTCGCCCGCGCACACCACTGTCGCCCGCATCGCTCGACCCCGCCGGCAGCGCTAGGTCGCCGACCTCGCCCTGCCACTACTCCCTCCTCCGCCAGCGCCCGTTCACGCTTGTCGCCCTCCCGCTGCCGCCGCCGCCGCTGACAGCCATGGCCGGAGCCCCGCGCGAGCTCGCCCCTCCGATTTCACAGCCCCGCGCCCGCCCCTCCTACTCCCATGCCGCGCCGCTCGCTGCCATTCCGGCCGGCCGGCCTGCCGCGCCGGCGGCCCCGTCTGTGCGCGGGCGTAGCCCCTGCTGGCTGCGCCTCTGCCGGATTGGGCAGGCCCCTGCTAATTGGGGGTTAGATTAGCACTAACCCCCTCCTAGTGAGCCACTGACCAGGGGGCCCCAGCGCCCCAGAACGATTTAAAAAAAACGAGATAATAATAAATATAATTAAAAATTAAATAATCAATTAATTAACTAAATAATTAACTTAATTAATTATGTTTAAATTAATTAATTAACTTACTTAACCTAATTAATTGTAGTGAATAAACCTAATCATTTTGGTTAGACTAACTAAACCTGATTAGTTAGTCTTAGTGAATGACATGCGGGTCCCACACGTCAGATTGACCCAGTCAACTCCCTGTTGACTGCTGATGTCATGCTGACGTCATGATGACGTCAGCAGACACTATTCTGGATAATGTTGATTAAATTAATTAAATAAATCCAAAATTGATTTAAATCTTTTAAAATTAATATAAGATAAACCGTAGCTCGGATGAAAAAACTTTGTACATGAAAGTTGCTCAGAACGACGAGACGAATCGGGATACGCAGTCCGTTCGTCCGCCACACACCCCTAACCTATCGAACCCGCAACTTTCCCCCTCCGGCTCCTCTGCCCGAAATCACGAAACACCGGGAATACTGTCCCGGATGTATTCCCCCTTAACCGGTACCACCTCATACCACGTTAGGGCACCTCTAACGCCGTTACCTGTCATGTCATGCATCACTATGCATATGCTTGCTTAAATATTTATTGTTTCTCCCCCCTCTTCTCTCAATAGACACCGAGACCGACGCCGCTGCTACCCAGTACGACTACGGAGTTGACGACCCCTCTCTCTTGCCAGATCTACCAGGCAAGCCCCCCCTTTGATCACCAGATATCGCCTACTCTTCTCTATACTGCTTGCATTAGAGTAGTGTAGTATGTTACTGCTTCCCGTTAATCCTATACTGATGCATAGCCTGTCCTTGCTACTACTGTTGTTACCTTTACCTGCAAACCTAATGCTTAGTATAGGATGCTAGTTTATCATCAGTGGCCCTACATTCTTGTCCGTCTGCCATGCTATACTATTGGGCCATGATCACTCGGGAGGTGATCACGGGTATATACTATATACTTTAAACATGATTCATGTGGTGACCAAAGTCGGGTTGGCTCGAGGAGTACCCGCGAGTGATTCATGGATTGGGGGCTGAAAGGACCTTTGTCCCGACGGCCCTCTGTGTGGATCTTTGTGGCGGAGCGACAGGGCAGCTTCCGACCACCTAGGAGAGAGGTGGGCCTGGCCCTGGTCGGTGTTCGCGGATACTTAACACGATTAACGAGATCTGGGTATTTGATCTGAGTCTGGCCATTTGGTCTATACGCACTAACCATCTACGCGGGAGTAGTTATGGGTATCCCGGCGTCGTGGTATCAGCCGAAGCCTTCGTGACGTCAGCGACTGAGTGGCGCGCGCCGGATTGGACTGGAAGGCCACTAGGCTAGGTCTGCTTCCGGCCGCGTACGCAACGTGCAGGTGTGCAAAGGGCGATGGGCCCAGACCCCTGCGCCATAGGATTTAGACCGGCGTGCTGACCTCTCTGTTGTGCCTAGGTAGGGCTGCGACGTGTTGATCTTCCGAGGCCGGGCATGACCCAGGAAAGTGTGTCCGGCCAAATGGGATCGAGTGTGTTGGGGTATGTGGTGCACCCCTGCAGGGAAGTTTATCTATTCGAATAGCCGTGTCCCTCGGTAAAAGGACGACCCGGAGTTGTACCTTGACCTTATGACAACTAGAACCGGATACTTAATAAAACCCACCCTTCCAAGTGCCAGATACAACCGGTGATCGCTCTCTCACAGGGCGACGAGGGGAGGATCATCGGTTAGGATTATGCTATGCGATGCTACTTGGAGGACTTCAGTCTACTCTCTTCTATATGCTGCAAGACGGAGGCTGCCAGAAGCGTAGACTTCGACAGGACTAGCTATCCCCCTCTTATTCCGGCATTCTGCAGTTCAGTCCACATATGATAGCCTTATCCCAGTTGATACCAATGCATACATACGTAGTGTAGCTCCTTGCTTGCGAGTACTTTGGATGAGTACTCACGGTTGCTTTCTCCCTCCTTTCCCCCTATCCCTTCTACCTGGTTGTCGCAACCAGATGCTGGAGTCCAGGAGCCAGACGCCACCGTCGACGACGACTCCTACTACACCGGAGGTGCCTACTACTACGTGCTGCCCGCCGACGACGACCAGGAGTAGTTTAGGAGGATCCCAGGCAGGAGGCCTGCGCCTCTTTCGATCTGTATCCCAGTTTGAGCTAGCCTTCTTAAGGCAAACTTGTTTAACTTATGTCTGTACTCAGATATTGTTGCTTCCGCTGACTCGTCTATGATCGAGCTCTTGTATTCGAGCCTTCGAGGCCCCTGGCTTGTAATATGATGCTTGTATGACTATTTTTATTTGTAGAGTTGTGTTGTGATATCTTCCCGTGAGTCCCTGATCTTGATCGTACATATTTGCGTGTATGATTAGTGTACGGTCGAATCGGGGGCGTCACAATCGCGCCATCGCTTCTCAAGCGACCACGCCGACGCTGGATTAAAAAGGTCTCCTCCATGGCTTCTCTCATCTTCGATTGCAGTGCTGATTTTTTTCCATTGATTCGACCAACAAGTAATTTCCGAAGAGATCAGAAAATCCAGCTTTTGCCATAGTTGAGTAGTTCTGGTGTGATTCGAGTACAGGATGTCATGCAAGAGCTTTTTGATTGATAGTTTGTACTAGTTGATCGTACGAACTGATTATGAATATTTTTTCACGGTCGTATTGTTTCGAATTAGTTGGATGAGGGTGTGGATACAGTTTTCATACTATGGGTATATGTGTTGCTGTAGGGACCATGGTCTTAGAGGCGCATAACAACCATGCGGAGTACGACAAGTCTTTGCATGAAGCGCGTCGGGAGATCGACTTGAAGGTGCAAAAGGATCGCGCTGAGGTAGATAAGAAACTGAAAAAAGAACGTTCATACGTGGACAGGATGATAAAGGAGGAGCGTGAGGAGTTTTCCCGTAAGATGGCGAAGATGCGTCTTGAGATTGAAGAAAAGTATAAGAGGGACTATGAGTACATGGAAAAAAGTTTGTCTTAGGCTACAAGGAAATGCATCAAACGTTGCAGAAGGACCGGAAGCTTGTGGATAGTATTATACAGACAGAGCGAGTCAGGATGGATGCCTATGTGTTGCAGGCACGTGCGGATATGGACAGTAAGATGCTACAGGAGCGGTCGGACATGGATTATAAGGCCATGCTGGAGAAGGTCCGCTTGGAAGGACATATGTTAGAAGACCGTGCGATCTCACGGCCAACCCGACAACATGTCTTCAATTATTCTCCCCCTGTAAGTATCTCACACCGATTCTATATATTAAGGACCTACGTATTCTATGATACAAACATCTTCAATTTGTGGCAACCTTATGTCGGCGATTGTATGTAGGCTAAGCATCATGAGACGGCACAGTCGCCATTCACTCGAGACATTGCGATAGAGTCACCCGTTCAATGCCACATCAGTCCACCCCAACAACATATCGTCAGTTCTCCCCTTGTAAGTACCTCGCAACGATGCATGCCCAAGATATGGTATGACCTTTCAAAACTTGTGTGTAAACCCACTATCGACGTTTCATACGCAGGATAAGAAACCTGTGATGGCAGAGTCCCCAGTCACACCACATGAAGGATACATTCCAGATAACAAGGTGAGAAGGTTTGAGATGTCACAATCCCCAGTCACTCCACATGAAGGATACATTCCACAAAAGCAGGTAACAACGCCGCAATGTTGCTATGCACATAAAAAATTATGTTTGCCCCTTTACTCATTGAATGTATTAACTCTGATGTGAGATACTAGGTGCTGGTCATGGAATTTTTTGTTAGTAGGGATGATGAGATGTCACATGTCCCGAGAGCATACTTTGATGAACACCCGGCAGAAGTCGAAATTTTTGAACCCGCCAAAATGACCTACGATCTCATTATGAGTGAAATGAGAGATACTTTTGGTTGCAAACTAGGAGCAGAACTGTACTACTTCTTACCCGGGTCTGCATGGAAGCTGCCAGAAGGAATGTTCTTGATTGCAGGACCAGATGATGTACAAAAAATGCTTTTTGATCGGAATGGCAGCAAGACATGTCACCTGTACATTGTGTACAATAGAACTACGGGTTGTTTTCCCGAGGATGACATTGATTCCGAGGTTCAAATTTTACATGTTACATGCATCTAGTTTATGGCTACGTCTTTTTTGAGTTCTTCCTAATACAATTCCTATGGTTTTCTACAGGAAGTGAGAATCCAAGAAATGGAGGGTCTTGCTAGAGAGTTGGCAGAGAAAGACCAAGAACAACTTAAGTTGTATGGTTACATTGATGTTAAAGAGAAAAAGATTGAAGCACATGGGTCGTCGCCAAGCCCGACGCAATCTCCAATGACGCAACGCAAGAGGTCACTGGATTTTGGCAGTGCAGAAGACAATATGGAGTAGGCTCAATTGTTTTTCAACCAGTTTTAGCTTCAAACCAGGATTATTTAGTTGCAAAAAAACATTCTGTTTTCTGTTTCACACTATGTTCGCAATTATGGTACAATTTATTCATGAGACAGTTCTTTAAACAACAATGCATGTGTTTTATGATCAATCATACAGTTGTTTCTGAGTTGTTTTTGAGATGGCATTGTGTCTAAAGAAGTTTCCATCTATAAAACTTGGCACGCAGTCGCATCGGCATCGCGTATCACGCGAGAGGCGTGCGTCGCACGGGAGCGCGTCGCACGGGAGCTTGTTTTCGGGTAGAAATCATAACATATTTTGGATAGATAAAGTTCATGTCTGCCACCCGGGCATGCAAACCCACGTCACCGCCATTCCCATGCACGCATGCCTCAGGCGCAGACAATGAGACGGCCCATCCGAATTAGGCCCATTCGAATTAGGCCCATCCGAAGTAGGCCATTAGAACCCTCCCCCCACTCCACCTATTCCCCTTGCACTGTGGCCTCCCTCCCTCCATCGCCAGATCCCCCACTCGTCCCCCTCTGTCCGCCGCCCCTGCACGCCGTCGGCGACTCCACCCCTGCCGCCCCCGCGCCCCCCGAACGGGATCGGCCGGATCCATCTCCTCAACCACCGCAAGACAGCGCAGGTACCCCAGTTTCTGTTCACGTCTCAATGGTATCCATGCTGATAATGCTAGGTAGATCGACTGAGTGTAGCAATTTTGTGCCACCAATCCACTTTTCTGGAAAATACTTGCTAGAAAACCATCTGAAACTTGTGATGCTTGCTACTGTATAATATAGGACTTTGCAAAGTTCTGTTATGATGGCAGTATTGGACACATACAGTAGATCTGCGTTTTTAGTTGTTATACTTTTAGTTTCCATCACTGCTTGGGAAAGGCCGAATTGGATGCATTCAGGTCTGCAGTTGATAGTGTATCATCATAATGTAGGTGATGTGTTGTGTGATTCTTCATGCTGAGAACTTCAGCTTTTTCAGTTATAGTGAAAGGCTTCTGTATAAAAAAACTACTAAATGATCACAAAAACTTCTAGACAACATTCTGTATGATCTGACCAAAACTTGAACTAAATGATCACCAAAAGTTGAAGGATTTTGCATCACATCACAACCATAAGTGTTCTGCACCAGCATCATAACAATCACATAACTACATAACAAAAGCAAACTTGTTCATCATTACAAAAGCAAACTTGTTCAACATAACAAAAGCTAACTTGTTCAGCATTACAAAAGCAAACTTGTTCAACCACATAACTACAAACTGAGACACATAATACCACAAACAACTCAATATCCCCAGTAGTAGGGGTCATCCCAATGATCCTCTGCCTCTTGCCAGTACTCCAAACCTTCTTTGACGATTTCGATTTTCTTCCATGCCTCGTAGGTGACGTACGCATCTTTCACTGCGTACTCGATGATGTTGTTTGGCAATGGGCTGTCCCCCATAGTTTGTGGTCCAATTCCTTGTTGATCTTCTGCTTCATTTCCTTGTACGATGGGTGGATGAGGCTGGCTGCAAACTCAGCCAAAGCCTGCCACTTCTTTCCATTGTTTGGAACTCTCCATTTGCGCTGCATGTCAATGTACTTGTCGGGGTTGATCTCCAAACCAGACAATTTCAGCTTCTCCTTGTCACCTCCAATGGAGAAGCCAACAAAGGTGTACAGCTTCTTCTCCTGCAGGAGCAGTCGGAGTTCCTTGGGCTTGCATCAAATTAATCTAGTGCATCAAATTCATCTACTTCAAAAACTTCAGAAACTACTAATTAGACATAAAATTCAGAACTAGTATTGCATCTACTCCAGAACTTCAGAACTAGTATTGCATCTACTTCAGAACTTCAGAACTATTGCATCTACTTGAGAAACTTCAGAACTATCGCATCTACTTGAGAAACTTCAGAAACTACTAATTAGACAGAAACTTCAGAACTTCAGAACTAGTATTGCACCTACTTCAGAACTTCAGAACTATTGCATCTACTTTAGAAACTTCAGAAACTACAGAAACTACTAATTAGACAGAAACTTCAGAACTTCAGAACTAGTATTGCATCTACTTCAGAACTACAGAACTATTGCGACTACTTCAGAAACTACTAATTAGACAGAAACGTCAGAACTTCAGAAACTTCAGAACTGGATGTTTTTACCATTTGGTTGCCGCGGTGATGTGGTATACCAGGACGAGATCCTCCACGCATAACTGTAGAACTGCAGCCTTTTGCGGAGGTTCGTCTTCCCTCATATACTCGACATCAACGCTGATCGACCGAGAAAGCATGCCGCCGAGCCTCCTCCTGATCTCGCGGATCCTCTTGTCGGCTTCGTCTAGATTGCTGGTGCATACGGCATCCAGCTTCTCCTTCTTCAGGTGGATATCAACCATGAGCGACACGGTGTAGTCCCGCTTCTGCCCGGGGACCGGAACGTCGTCGTCGACCACCAGCGGCTCCTTGCCAGATGCCTCACCTTGGTGATGCTTGGCAGACGGAGGGGAGTTGCTCCATGATGCCTCCGCCATTCTCTTGGCAGACGGAGGGGAGTTGCTCCACGATTCCTCCGCCATTGCCCTCCTGGCCAGCGATGGTGGAGGCAGAGGGGAGTTGCTTGATGGTGGAGGTAGAGGGAGTGTAACACCCTCGATGCGACTATATCTCCCACGTGTTGAGGCACGACTTAGAGGCATAATCGCATTGAAGGCAATGTCGCAAGTGAGGTAATCTTCACACAACCCATGTAATACAATAGGGGAAAAAGATACATAGTTGGCTTACAATCGCCACTTCACACAATTACATGAATAAAGCATTACATCAACCGAATACACTCATGGTCCGACTACGGAACCAAAATAAAAGAAGAACCCCAAATGCGACAAAGGTCCCCGATCGACCCCAACTGGGCTCCACTACTGATCAACTAGAACGAACAACATAAAGGACAAGATCTTCAACGAGCTCCTCCTGAGCTGGGTTGCGTCATCTGCACGGACTCAACGGCACCTGCAAGCTGGTTTTGGAAGTATCTGTGAGCCACGGGGACTCAGCAATCTCGCACCCTCGCGATCAAGACTATTTAAGCTCATGGGTAAGGTAAAGGTATGAGGTGGAGCTGCAGCAAGCGACTAGCATATATGGTGGCTAACATACGCAAAAGAGAGCGAGAAGAGAAGGCAAAGCACGGTCGATAAAGTATGATCAAGAAGTGATCCTAGACTACCTACGTCAAGCATAACTCCAACAACCGTGTTCACTTCCCGGGCTCCGCCGGAAAGAGACCATCACGGTTACACACGCTGTTGATTCATTTTAATTAAGGTCGACTTCAGGTTTTCTACAACCGGACGTTAACAAATTCCCATCTGCCCATAACCGCGGGCACGGCTTTCGAAAGTTCAAATCCCTACAGGGGTGTCCCAACTTAGCCCATCACAAGCTCTCACGGTCAACGAAGGAATAGACCTCCACCCGAGACATTCCGATCAGACTCGGTATCCCAGTACAACAAGACATTTCGACAAGGTAAAACTAAACCAGCAACACCGCCCGAATGTGCCGACAAATCCCGATAGGAGCTGCACATATCTCTTTCTCAGGGCACACCGGATTGTCTAAACTTCCGGTAGGCCAGCCCAGAGTTGCCCCTGGTAGCCACCGGCGGCTGACATTTTGGACCAACACTCAAAGGAGCACTGGCCTGGGGGGGGGGGTAAAATAATGATGACCCTTGAGTCTGCAGAACCCAAGGGAAAGAAAAGGCTAGGTGGCAAATGGTAAAACCAATGTTGGGCATTGCTGGAGAAGCTTTACTTAAGGCGAATTGTCAAGGGGTTCCCATTATAGCCCAACCGCGTAAGGGACGCAAAATCCGGGAACATAACACCGATATGACGGAAACTAGGGCGGCAAGAGTGGAACAAAACACCAGGCATAAGGCCGAGCCTTCCACCCTTTACCAAGTATATAGATGCATTAATTAAATAAGATATATTGTGATATCCCAACAAGTAAACATGTTCCAACAAGGAACAACATCTCCATGTCCCAACAAGGAACAAACTTCAATCTTCACCTGCAACTAACAACGCTATAAGAGGGCTGAGCAAAGCGGTAACATAGCCAATCAACGGTTTGCTAGGACAATGGTGGGTTAGAGGCTGAACATGGCAATTTGGGAGGCTGACAAGCAAGTGGTAGGCATCGTAGCAATGGCATAGCAAAAGAGCGAGCAAACTAGCATAGCAAAGATAGTAGTGATTTCGAGGGTATGATCATCTTGCCTGAAATCCCGCAAGGAAGAAGAACGAGTCCATGAAGAAGACAAACGGACGTAGTCGAACGGGTCCTCACAACACGACGTTATCGGAACCAACCCGAAGAAGCAATCACCGGAAAAGAAGCACACAACATAGTAAACAGCCACGACATGAACATGGCATGATGCACAACCAAATATGATTCATGTCCGGTTTAATGAAGCATGGCATGGAAAAGTGCACAAACAATCCTACAAATTAAGTGGAGCTCAATATGCAACGAGTTGCATATTGACGGAGCACCACATCAATTATTTAGTTCGATCTCGTTCATGTACCCAACAATATTAAATGTTGTTAAACATGGCAAGAGGGTGAAGCAAAGTAAAACTACCTATCTAGTCAAGGTTAACTGAGGCCGGAAGCAACGAACAACAATTCCGGTAAATCCCCATAGCATATTTTAGATTTGGTACTGTTCTGCCCTAAACACAATTTTAGAGTTGTTAAACATGCAAAGTGAGTACACCATGTTAAACTAGGCAAATTCCACCCCATTTACATATAAAGTTTATTTAATTCGGAGTTACGGTTATTAAGTTATGAATTAATCATTTTAGCATGGCATAGGAGCAAAATAATGCAATCATCATTTTAAACATTTTAAACATGGATGAAAGTGACATAATATGAAACTAGACACAATTTTAAGCATTTTTCATATATAAAACATTTTAATATGATGCATCGTTTGTAAGTTACAATATTCATGATCATGAAGGAGCTTTCTGCAAAACAGTAATTCCCTGGATAAATAGACAAATTCACAGGGCACGGAAAAAATATGCACGGGCCGATTCTGGCTGGCCAAGCAGTGCACAGGAGAGGGGCTGGGCGCATCCTCACCCATGGGCCAAGCCCAGCTCGTGGAGAGGCCAAGGCAGGCCGCAGAGGGTGCTGGCGCGCTTGTGGGCTCATCCCGCTCCTCGATCCCGCCTGGATCGAGCGAGGGGGTGCGGGGGCCGCGGTCAACGCGAGCGAGGGCTGCGTTCGTTCGCTGCTCCGGGCGGCTGGGCGCGCTCGAGACGAGCACGAGGCAGTCGAGGCAGGAGCCGCGGACGCAGGATCTGGTGCTGCCGGCGGCGGGATCCAGGCGACGGAACAGAGGGGCACAGGCGAGGCTCGAAGCGGCTGACGACGGGGATGGCGGCAGGAGAGGTTCGGGGCAGCAGCCATGGTACCCTGCGAGGAACGACGAGACGAGGGAGAAACGGTCAAGGAGGAGCAGCGTGAGGAGGGAAGGAAGGAGAAGGCGGAGAGGGACGGCAGCCTGCTGGCCCTGGTCGCCGGCAGCGGAGCTGACGAGGCAGCGGCGCAAAATCCTAGAAGAGGCGGGGCGCAGAGGGCTGGCCTTGAGGTCGAGGTCGGGCACGGCCAGTGCTCGGGATGAGCAGGGATCGCGGGAGGCAGGGGAGCAATCGCCCTCCTACGGTGGATCGATGGAGGGAGTGGGTTCTAGTCGATCTGATGCTGAAAACGAGGAAGGGAGAGATTGGCTGCGGTTTGAATCGATGGGAGGAGCTGGTTGGTGCGAAGGGGATCCCTAGGTGGGAGAATGACAGTGGCGGCGGCGGAGGATTAGATGGATGGATGGGACAGCTAGGGTTTCATCTGTGAATAAATAGTAGGTGGGTTAGATTAGGGGCTATCCGGACCCTTCGATCGTAATCGGACGGTCACGAATAAATAGGCTAGGAAGTACTAATAAGAAAACGGTGACGTTTTGTAGATGTTTGGGGATGATCCGGACACAACGGTGGTGACAGTCCGGGTCGGGTTCGGGACAACTTTCTGAAGGAAATATGCCCTAGAGGCAATAATAAAGTTATTATTTATTTCCTTATATCATGATAAATGTTTATTATTCATGCTAGAATTGTATTAACCGGAAACATAATACATGTGTGAATACATAGACCAACAGAGTGTCACTAGTATGCCTCTACTTGACTAGCTCGTTAATCAAAGATGGTTATGTTTCCTAACCATAAACAAAGAGTTGTTATTTGATTAACGAGGTCACATCATTAGTTGAATGATCTGATTGACATGACCCATTCCATTAGCTTAGCACCCGATCGTTTAGTATGTTGCTATTGCTTTCTTCATGACTTATACATGCTCCTATAACTATGAGATTATGCAACTCCCGTTTACCGGAGGAACACTTTGGGTACTACCAAACGTCACAACGTAACTGGGTGATTATAAAGGAGTACTACAGGTGTCTCCAATGGTAGATGTTGGGTTGGCGTATTTCGAGATTAGGGTTTGTCACTCCGATTGTCGGAGAGGTATCTCTGGGCCCTCTCGGTAATGCACATCACATAAGCCTTGCAAGCACTACAACTAATATGTTAGTTGTGAGATGATGTATTACGGAACGAGTAAAGAGACTTGCCGGTAACGAGATTGAACTAGGTATTGGATACCGACGATCGAATCTCGGGCAAGTAACATACCGATGACAAAGGGAACAACGTATGTTGTTATGCGGTCTGACCGATAAAGATCTTCGTAGAATATGTAGGAGCCAATATGGGCATCCAGGTCCCGCTATTGGTTATTGACCGGAGACGTGTCTCGGTCATGTCTACATTGTTCTCGAACCGTAGGGTCCGCACGCTTAACGTTACGATGACAGTTATTATGAGTTTATGCATTTTGATGTACCGAAGGTTGTTCGTAGTCTCGGATGAGATCACGGACATGACGAGGAGTCTCGAAATGGTCGAGACGTAAAGATTGATATATTGGAAGCCTATGTTTGGACATAGGAAGTGTTCCGGGTGAAATCGGGATTTTACCGGAATACCGGGAGGGTTACCGGAACCCCCCGGGAGACTAATGGGCCTATTGGGCCTTAGTGGAAAAAGAGAAAAGGGGCAGCCCATAGCTGGCCGGCGCCCCCCCCTTTCCCCAAGTCCTAGTAGGACTAGGAGAAGGGGCCGGGCCCCCTCTCTCTCCTTTCCCCCCGAGAGTCCTAATTGGAATAGGATTGGAGGGGGGAGTCCTACTCCCAGTAGGAGTAGGACTCCCCCTGCGCCTCCCTCTCCCTGGCCGGCCGGCCCCCCTTCCTCCAACCTTTATATACGGGGGCAGGGGACACCCCAAGACACACAAGTTGATCCTTGAGATCGTTCCTTAGCCGTGTGCGGTGCCCCCTGCCACCAAATTCCACCTCGATCATACCGTTGTAGTGCTTAGGCGAAGCCCTGCGTCGGTAGTACATCAAGATCGTCGTCACGCCGTCGTGCTGACGGAACTCTTCCTCGACGCTTTGCCGGATCGGAGCCCGAGGATCGTCATCGAGCTGAACGTGTGCTAAGAACTCGGAGGTGCCGGAGTAACGGTGCTTGGATCGGTCGGATCGGGAAGAAGACGTACGACTACTTCCTCTACATTGTGTGATCGCTTCCGCAGTCGGTCTGCGTTGGTACGTAGACAACACTCTCCCCTCTCGTTGCTATGCATCACCATGATCTTGCGTGTGCGTAGGAAAATTTTCAAAATTACTACGTTCCCCAACAGTGGCATCCGAGCCTAGGTTTTATGGTTTGATGTTATTTGCACGAGTAGAACACAAGTGAGTTGTGGGCGATACAAGTCATACTGCCTACCAGCATGTCATACTTTGGTTCGGCGGTATTGTTGGGTGAGACGATCCGGACCAACCTTACGCGTACTCTTACACGAGACCGGTTCCCTCGACGTGCTTTGCACATAGATGGCTTGCGGAAGACTGTCTCTCCAACTTTAGTTGAACCAAGTGTGACTACGCCCGGTCCTTGAGAAGGTTAAAACGGAGTCTATTTGACGAACTATCGTTGTGGGTTTGATGCGTAGGTGAGATGAGTTCTTACTTAAGCCCGTAGCAGCCACGTAAAACTTGCAACAACAAAGTAGAGGACGTCTAACTTGTTTTTGCAGGGTATGTTGTGATGTGATATGGTCAAGGCATGATGCTGATTTTATTGTATGAGATGATCATGTTTTGTAACCGAGTTATCGGCAACTGGCAGGAGCCATATGGTTGTCGCTTTATTGTATGGAATGCAATCGCGATGTAATGCTTTACTTTATTACTAAACGGTAGTGATAGTCGTGGAAGCATAAGATTGGCGAGATGACAACGATGCTACGATGGAGATCAAGGTGTCGCGCCGGTGACGATGGTGATCATGACGGTGCTTCGGAGATGGAGATCACAAGCGCAAGATGATGATGGCCATATCATATCACTTATATTGATTGCATGTGATGTTTATCTTTTTATGCATCTTATCTTGGTTTGATTGACGGTAGCATTATAAGATGATCTCTCACTAAATTATCAAGAAGTGTTCTCCCTGAGTATGCACCGTTGCCAAAGTTCGTCGTGCCCAGACACCACGTGATGATCGGGTGTGATAAGCTCTACGTCCAAATACAATGGGTGCAAAACAGTTGCACACGCAGAATACTCAGGTTATACTTGACGAGCCAAGCATATACAGATATGGCCTCGGAACACGGAGGCCGAAAGGTCGAGCGTGAATCATATAGTAGATATGATCAACATAACGATGTTCACCATTGAAAACTACTCCATCTCACGTGATGATCGGTTATGGTTTAGTTGATTTGGATCACGTGATCACTTAGAGGATTAGAGGGATGTCTATCTAAGTGGGAGTTCTTAAGTAATTTGATTAACTGAACTTAAACTTATCATGAACTTAGTACCTGATAGTATCTTGCTTGTTTATGTTGATTGTAGATAGATGGCTCGTGCTGTTGTTCCGTTGAATTTTAATGCGTTCCTTGAGAAAGCAAAGTTGAAAGATGATGGTAGCAATTACACGGACTGGGTCCGTAACCTGAGGGTTATCCTCATTGCTGCACAGAAGAATTACGTCCTGGAAGCACCGCTGGGTGACAGGCCTGCTGCTGGAGCAACGCCAGATG
This sequence comes from Triticum monococcum, assembly GCA_034509565.1. Lineage (NCBI taxonomy): Eukaryota > Viridiplantae > Streptophyta > Magnoliopsida > Poales > Poaceae > Triticum > Triticum monococcum. The sequence goes on along the minus strand of CM067845.1, from coordinate 83,638,067 downwards.
TTATGAACGTCTGGCAGAGCAAAGCTGATGACTACTCGATAGTTCAGTGTGCCATGCTTTACGGCTTAGAATCGGGACTTCAACGACGTTTTGAACGTCATGGTGCATATGAGATGTTCCAGGAGTTGAAGTTAATATTTAAAGCAAATGCCCGAATTAAGAGATATGAAGTCTCCAATAAGTTCTATAGCTGCAAGATGGAGGAGAACAGTTCTGTCAGTGAGCATATACTCAAAATGTCTGGGTATAATAATCACTTGATTCAGATGGGAGTTAATATTCCAGATGACCGAGTCATTGACAGAATTCTCCAATCACTGCCACCAAGCTACAAGAGCTTCGTGATGAACTACAATATGCAAGGGATGAACAAAACTATTCCCGAGCTCTTCGCAATGCTGAAAGCTGCGGAGGTAGAAATCAAGAAGGAGCATCAAGTGTTGATGGTTAGCAAAACCACTAGTTTCAAGAAAAAGGGCAAAGGGAAGAAGAAGGGAAACTTCAAGAAGAACAGCAAGCAAGTTGCTGCTCAGGAGAAGAAACCCAAGTCTGGACCTAAGCCTGAAACTGAGTGCTTCTACTGCAAGCAGACTGGTCACTGGAAGCGGAACTGCCCCAAGTATTTGGCGGATAAGAAGGATGGCAAAGTGAGCAAAGGTATATGTGATATACATGTTATTGATGTGTACCTTACTAGAGCTCGCAGTAGCACCTGGGTATTTGATACTGGTTTTGTTGCTAATATTTGCAACTCGAAACAGGGACTACGGAATAAGCGGACGCTAGCAAAGGACGAGGTGACGATGCGCGTGGGAAACGGTTCCAAAGTCGATGTGATCGCAGTCGGCAAGCTACCTCTACATCTACCTTCGGGATTAATATTAGACCTAAATAATTGTTATTTGGTGCCAGCGTTGAGCATGAACATTATATCTGGATCTTGTTTAATGCGAGACGGTTATTCATTTAAATCAGAGAATAATGGTTGTTCTATTTATATGAGTACTATCTTTTATGGTCATGCACCTTTGAAGAGTGGTCTATTCTTGTTGAATCTCGAAGATAGTGATACACATATTCATAATGTAGAAGCCAAAAGATGCAAAGTTAATAATGATAGTGCAACTTATTTGTGGCACTACCGTTTAGGTCATATCGGTGTAAAGCGCATAAAGAAACTCCATACTGATGGGCTTTTGGAACCACTTGATTATGAATCACTTGGTACTTGCGAACCGTGCCTCATAGGCAAGATGACTAAGACACCGTTCTCCGGTACTATGGAGAGAGCAACAGATTTATTGGAAATCATACATACCGATGTATGTGGTCCGATGAATATTGAGGCTCGTGGCGGATATCGTTATTTTCTCACCTTCACAGATGATTTAAGTAGATATGGGTATATCTACTTAATGAAACATAAGTCTGAAACATTTGAAAAGTTCAAAGAATTTCAGAGTGAGGTTGAAAATCATCGTAACAAGAAAATAAAGTTTCTACGATCTGATCGTGGAGGAGAATATTTGAGTTACGAGTTTGGTGTACATTTGAAAAATTGTGGAATAGTTTCGCAACTCATGCCACCCGGAACACCACAGCATAATGGTGTGTCCGAACGTCGTAATCGTACTTTACTAGATATGGTGCGATCTATGATGTCTCTTACTGATTTACCGCTATCGTTTTGGGGTTATGCTTTAGAGACGGCCGCATTCACGTTAAATAGGGCACCATCAAAATCCGTTGAGACGACACCTTATGAACTATGGTTTGGCAAGAAACCAAAGTTGTCGTTTCTTAAAGTTTGGGGCTGCGATGCTTATGTGAAAAAGCTTCAACCTGATAAGCTCGAACCCAAATCGGAGAAATGTGTCTTCATAGGATATCCAAAGGAAACTATTGGATACACCTTCTATCACAGATCCGAAGGCAAGACTTTTGTTGCTAAATTCGGAAACTTTCTAGAGAAGGAGTTTCTCTCGAAAGAAGTGAGTGGGAGGAAAGTAGAACTTGACGAGGTAACTATACCTGCTCCCTTATTGGAAAATAGTACATCACAGAAAACTGTTTCTGCGACACCTATACCAATCAGTGAGGAAGCTAATGATGATGATCATGAAACTTCAGGACAAGATACTACTGAACCACGTAGATCAACCAGAGTGAGATCCGCACCAGAGTGGTACGGTAATCCAGTTCTGGAAGTCATGCTACTAGATCATGATGAACCTACGAACTATGAAGAAGCGATGGTGAGCCCAGATTCCGCAAAGTGGCTTGAAGCCATGAAATCTGAGATGGGATCCATGTATGAAAACAAAGTATGGACTTTGGTTGACTTGCCCGATGATCGGCAAGCAATTGAGAATAAATGGATCTTCAAGAAAAAGACAGACGCTGACGGTAATATTACTGTCTATAAAGCTCGACTTGTCGCGAAAGGTTTTCGACAAGTTCAAGGGGTTGACTACGATGAGACCTTCTCACCCGTAGCGATGCTTAAGTCCGTCAGAATTATGTTAGCAATTGCCGCATTTTATGATTATGAAATATGGCAAATGGATGTAAAAACTGCATTCCTGAATGGATTTCTGGAAGAAGAGTTGTATATGATGCAACCGGAAGGTTTTGTCGATCCAAAGGGAGCTAACAAAGTGTGCAAGCTGCAGCGATCCATTTATGGACTGGTGCAAGCATCTCGGAGTTGGAATAAACGCTTTGATAGTGTGATCAAAGCATTCGGGTTTATACAGACTTTTGGAGAAGCCTGTATTTACAAGAAAGTGAGTGGGAGCTCTGTAGCATTTCTGATATTATATGTGGATGACATATTACTAATTGGAAATGATATAGAATTTCTGGATAGCATAAAGGGATACTTGAATAAAAGTTTTTCGATGAAAGACCTCGGGGAAGCTGCTTACATATTAGGCATAAAGATCTATAGAGATAGATCAAAACGCTTAATTGGACTTTCACAGAGCACATACCTTGACAAAATTTTGAAGAAGTTCAAAATGGATCAAGCAAAGAAAGGGTTCTTGCCTGTGTTACAAGGTGTGAAGTTGAGTCAGACTCAATGCCCGACCACTGCAGAAGATAGAGAGAAAATGAAAGATGTTCCCTATGCTTCAGCCATAGGCTCTATCATGTATGCAATGCTGTGTACCAGACCTGATGTGTGCCTTTCTATAAGTTTAGCAGGGAGGTACCAAAGTAATCCAGGAATGGATCACTGGACAGCGGTCAAGAACATCCTGAAATACCTGAAAAGGACTAAGGATATGTTTCTCGTATATGGAGGTGACAAAGAGATCACCGTAAGAGGTTACGTTGATGCAAGCTTTGACACTGATCCGGACGATTCTAAATTGCAAACCGGATACGTGTTTACTTTAAACGGTGGAGCTGTCAGTTGGTGCAGTTCTAAACAAAGCGTCGTAGCGGGATCTACATGTGAAGCGGAGTACATAGCTGCTTCGGAAGCAGCAAACGAAGGAGTCTGGATGAAGGATTTCATATCCGATCTAGGTGTCATACCTAGTGCATCGGGTCCAATGAAAATCTTCTGTGACAATACTGGTGCAATTGCCTTGGCAAAGGAATCCAGATTTCACAAAAGGACCAAACACATCAAGAGACGCTTCAACTCCATCCGGGATTTAGTCCAGGTGGGAGACATAGAGATTTGCAAGATACATACGGATCTGAACGTTGCAGACCCGTTGACTAAGCCTCTTCCACGAGCAAAACATGATCAACACCAAGGCTCCATGGGTGTTAGAATCATTACAGTGTAATCTAGATTATTGACTCTAGTGCAAGTGGGAGACTGAAGGAAATATGCCCTAGAGGCAATAATAAAGTTATTATTTATTTCCTTATATCATGATAAATGTTTATTATTCATGCTAGAATTGTATTAACCGGAAACATAATACATGTGTGAATACATAGACCAATAGAGTGTCACTAGTATGCCTCTACTTGACTAGCTCGTTAATCAAAGATGGTTATGTTTCCTAACCATGAACAAAGAGTTGTTATTTGATTAACGAGGTCACATCATTATTTGAATGATCTGATTGACATGACCCATTCCATTAGCTTAGCACCCGATCGTTTAGTATGTTGCTATTGCTTTCTTCATGACTTATACATGCTCCTATAACTATGAGATTATGCAACTCCCGTTTACCGGAGGAACACTTTGGGTACTACCAAACGTCACAACGTAACTGGGTGATTATAAAGGAGTACTACAGGTGTCTCCAATGGTAGATGTTGGGTTGGCGTATTTCGAGATTAGGGTTTGTCACTCCGATTGTCGGAGAGGTATCTCTGGGCCCTCTCGGTAATGCACATCACATAAGCCTTGCAAGCACTACAACTAATATGTTAGTTGTGAGATGATGTATTACGGAACGAGTAAAGAGACTTGCCGGTAACGAGATTGAACTAGGTATTGGATACCGACGATCGAATCTCGGGCAAGTAACATACCGATGACAAAGGGAACAACGTATGTTGTTATGCGGTCTGACCGATAAAGATCTTCGTAGAATATGTAGGAGCCAATATGGGCATCCAGGTCCCGCTATTGGTTATTGACCGGAGACGTGTCTCGGTCATGTCTACATTGTTCTCGAACCATAGGGTCCGCACGCTTAACGTTACGATGACAGTTATTATGAGTTTATGAATTTTGATGTACCGAAGGTTGTTCGGAGTCCCGGATGAGATCACGGACATGGCGAGGAGTCTCGAAATGGTCGAGACGTAAAGATTGATATATTGGAAGCCTATGTTTGGACATAGGAAGTGTTCCGGGTGAAATCGGGATTTTACCGGAATACCGGGAGGGTTACCGGAACCCCCCGGGAGACTAATGGGCCTATTGGGCCTTAGTGGAAAAAGAGAAAAGGGGCAGCCCATAGCTGGCCGGCGCCCCCCCCTTTCCCCAAGTCCTAGTAGGACTAGGAGAAGGGGCCGGGCCCCCTCTCTCTCCTTTCCCCCCGAGAGTCCTAATTGGAATAGGATTGGAGGGGGGAGTCCTACTCCCGGTAGGAGTAGGACTCCCCCTGCGCCTCCCTCTCCCTGGCCGGCCGGCCCCCCTTCCTCCAACCTTTATATACGGGGGCAGGGGACACCCCAAGACACACAAGTTGATCCTTGAGATCGTTCCTTAGCCGTGTGCGGTGCCCCCTGCCACCAAATTCCACCTCGATCATACCGTTGTAGTGCTTAGGCGAAGCCCTGCGTCGGTAGTACATCAAGATCGTCATCACGCCGTCGTGCTGACGGAACTCTTCCTCGACGCTTTGCTGGATCGGAGCCCGAGGATCGTCATCGAGCTAAACGTGTGCTAAGAACTCGGAGGTGCCGGAGTAACGGTGCTTGGATCGGTCGGATCGGGAAGAAGACGTACGACTACTTCCTCTATGTTGTGTGATCGCTTCCGCAGTCGGTCTGCGTTGGTACGTAGACAACACTCTCCCCTCTCGTTGCTATGCATCACCATGATCTTGCGTGTGCGTAGGAAAATTTTCGAAATTACTACGTTCCCCAACACTTTCGGACGCGCGCGAGGGGGGTTACGGGCTGACGAGAGAGGTTAGGTTGGACCTGACAGTAGGTAGTGAGCTGTGTAGATGGTCTCGAGCTGAGAGAAGAGAAGAGAGGGAGGCCCGGCATCTGTTTCCGGAGACCGAAAACGTCCAACGTTTTGACCGGCTACTATTGCCGCTATATTTATCCGTTGGGGCGTCAAACAAACTCCGATTGCGATGAAACTTGATAGGCGGTCTGTCTACACTATAATAAGACCGCACACCAAATTTCAACCCAATCCGAGAACATTTTCCGGCCACTTATAAAATAATATTTCGGACGTGCCACGGGCGCGTGCGAGTGTGGTAGGGCTCAGAACGGACAACGGAGAGAAATCGAAGAACCCGGACGAATGCAAGTTTTGAAAACATGATGATGCAATGCACATGATGACATGATAAGATGTAACACGCAAGCAAATGACATGGCAACGACAGCGAATAACTGGAGGACACCTGGCACATCGGTCACGGGGCGTTACAGGGAGGCAAAGGGAGGAAGATGGAGCGGCAATGGAATGAGGAGGGAGGCAGATGGAGCGGCAATGGAATAGGAGGGGAGTTCCCTGTATCGTGGGGAGTTGCCAGTGGAGGGGAGTCGTGGGGAGTTGCCAGTGGAGGGGAGACGTGGGGAGTTGCCTCGAAAACTCAAACGTCCTGCCCTTTGGCCCTCGAAAAATCTGGAGGGGGGACGTGGGCCCTTTGGTTTGTCCTGTTTCTGAAACAAAAAAAATAAGAGCCATATTTTTCTCTCACTGCAACCATATTAAGAGATCAAAAATGGCACCAAAAAGTCACTGCAGCCATCCTAAATGGCACGAAAACAGCACCAAAATAACATCAGCCAAAACAGCAAAAAATGCATCCATCGATCGTTCTTTATTTTTTCTAACATTCCGTGTTCTGTGGAGTGAGATAGACACAACGCTACAAATGCAGGCTGACAACGCCCGTGATTTCATGACCATCAGGACAGACGGTGGCTTCATCCACGCTCCGGTCCCATGAGTCGAGTCGAAAGTAGTGATGCTATGTGTAGTTCTGAAACATTGATTGGCTCATGTTGTAGTTAAACTTTAATGAATTGCATGTCTCTTTGGTTTGGATAGTCGTTCAACTTAGATGTAATCAATGCTATTTATTACTAGGACCATGAATTGTGCTATTAATGTCTTGCTTTTCTCTTCCGATCCTTTTGTTGCATACTTATTTATTGCTTATGTATTGTCTGTTGTTTGGCTTCTGCATAGAGATGCCGTCGTATGTCGTGTACAAGGGTAAGGTTCCCGGAGTCTACGACAACTGGGAGGAGTGTCGGAGACAGGTTCACCGTTTCAACGGTAATAGTTACAAAGGGTACACCACTAGGGCGGAGGCGGAATCTAGATACGCCCGCTATCTAGCGGGAGAGAGGAGGGAGCGTTGGAGGAACCGGATGAAGACCAGTTTCATCGCGATGATGCTCATCGTGATGACCGCAACTCTCTTCTATGTGATGGTAGTTTAGATGATCGATATCGACTTGTAATGTGAAGACAAACTCGCTACTCGCGGTCCCGAGACTTGTAATGTTCTATCTTTGTTCGGTCTTTTGAATTCGGAGACTAATATGATGAATTGTATTCGGAGAGCTATCTTCTATTGTATTCGATGAATGTGCTGTTGCTGTGTGGTGCTGTCTATATTCTGTCCAATAATATATTTTGTAACCTGTGAAAATATCAGAAATGTGCATTTTTTCGACCACCTCCAAATCACCTCAGTTTTGGCACACATGATCTCTTCCACAAACAAAACTAGGTTTCCAAGTTTTTGTATTTTTTCAATTTATAATGCCCTCTAGACTGACTGCTGAAAACATCGGTCTATGCCTCAAGGGGGCATAGCAAAATAATTTTTTTCAAAATTTTCTTGCATACACATGTTTTGCACATGTGGGTCACCATGTACAAGAAAATTTGGATGATTTGGAGGTGGTGTAGCGACCCGACCCGAATGAATCAAGTCTACTGTGCTCCAGTGTCATCCCTAGACCAGTAATGCTGACACCACACAGTACTTCGAAGGATTTATAGCAGAGTGGCAATCACACACTTATTACATCGATGTCTCAAAAGAGAACTTATTACAATAATATGGCTTAAGGCCATCTAATAACGATAACAGCGGAAGACTTGGAAGATAAATGGGTCCATCAACTCCAACGGCATCACTGAGTATAGAACCATGACCTAAAAGCACCTTAATCGTCGTCTGAAAAGTCTGCAACATTAACGTTGCAGCCCGAAACGGGTCAGCACATGGAATATGCTGGCAAGGTAACACATAGAGAATGATGGAATGAAACAGCTATACTATATGCATATTTGGCTGGTGGAAAGCTCTATGGTTACTGTTTTGCGTAAAGCCAGTTTTTCCCTACTGCAAAGGAATAAATTTATTTAACTATCATGGTGGTTGTTAAACATTGAGAATGGTTGACCGCATTCTCAATCCCAATTAAAAGTAATCATTAATAACCCAACAATATTAATTTAGAAGTAACATGGTGAGATTCACACGATATTCAAGTACTAGATACTCAAGATGTCCATAACCGGGGACACGGCTAATCATGATTAGTTTGTTACACTCTGCAGAGGTTTGTGCACTTTTCCCCACAAGACTCGATCGCCTCCGTTGGATTTCCCGCACTACTGGTGTTTGAGAAAAGGATGACCGAGACACAGTCTTTCAGAAGCGCTAGCACCTTACGATGGATAGACCGGTACACCTACTTTCTCCTACATCTACTAGTCTACCCTGTAAGAGTTCGCACGACTTAGTCAACTATGCCACAACCCATATTGGCTTGTGGCTGCACACGTAAGTATTTAGCATGAAAGATCTTATGATCCCTTTGAGCCTAGGTGGCGGTCCAAAATAAAACAGGCAAGTCCTGATAGACATCAGGTGCCTCAATCCACCCAGATGTGTGTTTAAGTTGCCACCTTAGATAAACCATTAAAATTATCAATCTCACATCTGTCATGGATATCACTCACCCAATCCACGTCTACTAGCATAGCATGGCATAATAAGCAAACGTAGAAGTAACTCCCAAAGGTTTCATAATAAACAAGTAATAGGTACTACCTCATCTACTTCCCATCCCACAATTTAATTAGATCCTAATCATGCAATGTGTGAGGATGGATCTAATGCAATAAAACTGGGTTGTAGAAAAGGTATGATCAAAGTGTTACTTGCCTTGCTGATGATCCGCGAGTCCTAGAGATTCGAAGTAACAGGCGCCGCAATCCGGGTAATCTATCGTAGACAAACAAGAAGCATACAATAAGTACCCATCTAATGCATAGGTAAAACTCGAACAAGAGATCGAACCAGATAGTTCAACTTAAGAACTCCGGTTGCAAAGAAAGAAAGAACCGAACAAAGCAACGGAAAACAAACGGCGGAAGAAAACAACTCGGTTCTAGCAAGTTGCAACTAGGTCAAATTTTACAGTAGAAAAACTTAGTTAAAGTTGATTAGTCGGAACGGCGGTTTCGAAACGAAACTCCAGGCGCTTGAATCACCTGATTCCGATAAACGAGCGAGAAGATAGACTAGAACGAAGATCGGATCTGAGATCGCGATCGCGGAATAAATCCAACGAAAAGAAAAAGAAGAACAGTTAAACGAACGGACGTTCGTTAACCTAGGATAATCCGGTGATCACGTTCGTTAGGACGAACGGTCCGGTGAACGGTCTCTAGGCAACTAAATCGGGAAAGAAAACGGAACCGATCTAGGGTTTCGAGAAAAGAAAACCGAACGAAAAACCGATCTAGAAAACCAGAACGGTTTAGAAAAGAACCGGAAAGAAAACGAATCGGAAAAGAAGAAAAGAATCGGAACAGTTTATAAGAAAAAACCGATCCGAGGAAAGAAGAAGAGACACGACGCGGTACCTCCGGCGAGGGACTCTGGCGGCGGCGAGCAAGGGCGGCGGCGGTGACGCAGGGCACGGGCGGCGGCGGCTCTAGGGCGCGGCGCGGCTTGGGGGCGCGGGGTGAGGGGCTTGGTGTTTGGTGTGGGTTTAGAGGGGGGGTGCTTGGGTATTTATATAGGTGAGGGGGAGAGGGTTTTCTTGGGGGAGGGGGCAAGAAATAAGAGAAGGAGAGGGAGATTGGAGTTGGAGTCCTAGAAGGACTCTAGGGCGGCGGCGGCTCCCTGCGCTAGCGCGCGCGGCGCGCGAGGCCTGGCCTTGGCCGGCCGGCTTGGGCCTTGGCCCAGGCGCGCTGCTGGATTTTTTTTAAATCGGTTATGCGCGCAGAAAAACAAAAGAAAAGAGAACTAAACGAACTCCAAAACTTCTAAAGTAAATTTTCCCCGACTCCTAAAAATGAGTCGAACAAAATGAAATTTTCTCGGGACCTAAAATGCAAATTTTGAAAACGCGCATTTTCCCTATCCAAATAAAAGGCAAATAAACTCCGACAAAACCAATGATCCTCTTTCTTCAAAATTTGAGAAGAACTCAAATATGAAAATGACGAAATCTCCAACTCTCTCCGAAGGTCCTTGAGTTGCGTGAAATTTCTAGGATCAACAAAATGCAAGAAAATATGATATGCATGATGATCTATGTATAACATTCCAAATTGAAAATTTGGGATGTTACAAACCTACCCCCCTTAAGGTGAATCTCGCCCTCGAGATTTGGGTTGGCTAGAAAATAGGTGAGGGTGGTCCTTGAGCAAATCTTCTTCTCTCTCCCAGGTGGCTTCATCCTCGGAGTGGTGGTTCCACTGAACTTTGCAAAACTTGATAACCTTGCTGCAGGTAACTCGGCTGGCAAACTCGAGAATCTTGACTGGTTTCTCCTCATATGTCAAGTCGTCCTTCAATTGAATTGCTTCAAGCGGCACTTATCTCTTAACGGTACCTCCGCCATCTCGGCGTGACATTTCTTCAGCTGAGAAACATGGAATACGTCATGAACTCCTGACAGCCCTCTGGTAATTCCAACTTATAAGCGACTTCTCCCATATGTTGCAAGATCTTATATGGTCCAACGAAACGCGGTGCTAATTTTCCCTTAACTCCAAAACGCTTAACTCCTCGAAGTGGGGATACTCGGAGATACACTTTGTCTCCTGTTTCGTAAACTGTCTCATTGCGTTTAGAATCTGCGTAGCTCTTCTGCCTGGACTGGGCTACCCTGAGCCTATCGCGAATCAACTTAATTTTCCGTTCAGACTCCTTAATCAAATCCGGTCCAAAAAATTGACGGTCTCCAACTTCGTCCCATGACAACGGTGTCCTGCACCTCCTTCCGTATAAAGCTTCGAAAGGTGCCATCTTCAAACTGGTTTGGTAACTGTTGGTATAAGAAAACTCCGCATACGGCAAGTTATCGTCCCAACTAGATCCATAATCTAGTGCACAAGCTCTCAGCATATCTTCCAAAATCTGATTGACTCTCTCGGTCTGTCCATCTGTCTGCGGATGAAAAGCGGTACTGAACTCTAGCCTGGTTCCCAAAGTTTCATGCAACTGATTCCAAAACTTTGAGGTAAATTGGGTTCCTCTGTCTGATACAATTCTCCTTGGAACTCCATGCAAACAAATGATCCTAGTCATGTATATCTTTGCCAACTTAGCACTGGTGTAAGTGGTCTTGACTGGAATGAAATGTGCTACCTTCGTCAAACGATCAACTACTACCCATATCGAGTCATATCCGGCTTTCGTCCTGGGTAGTCCTGTGATAAAATCCATGCCTATCTTATCCCACTTCCATTCGGGTATCGGCAATGGTTGTAACAATCCGGCTGGCTTCTGATGTTCTGCCTTCACTCTATGACATACGTCACAAACTGCTACATATGTTGCAATATCCTTCTTCATTCCGGTCCACCAGAATGTCTCCTTCAAATCCGAATACATCTTGGTATTTCCTGGGTGAATCGAATATGGTGAATCATGTGCCTCTTGTAGAATCAACTTCCTAATCTTCGGGTCATTTGGCACATAAACACGGTCCTCAAACCATAGGGTATCGTGCTCATCCTCACGAAATCCCTTTGCTTTTCCTTTGCTTAGTTTCTCCTTTATAGAAGCAATCTCCTTGTCAGATTTCTGAGCTTCTCTGATTTTATCCATCAATGTTGACTGAATCTCCAAGGCTGCTACATAGCCTTTCGGAACTATCTCTAAACTTAGTTCACGAAGGTTTTCTGCTAACTCCTTGGGTATTCCTCCCGTCATTAACGTATTGACATGGCTCTTACGGCTCAATGCGTCAGCTACTACATCAGCTCTACCAGGATGGTAATGCAATCTCATATCATAATCTTTGATGAGCTCCAACCATCTCCTTTGTCTGAGATTCAACTCCTTCTGCGTGAAAATGTACTTCAAACTCTTATGATCCGTGTACACCTCACAATGATTTCCAATGAGGAAATGTCTCCATGTCTTCAATGCATGCACTACGGCTGCTAACTCCAAATCATGCGTGGCGTAATTCAATTCATGAGGCTTTAGTTGTCGTGAAGCATACGAAACAACTCTCCCTTCCTGCATAAGCACAGCTCCAAGTCCTCGTCGTGAAGCGTCACAATACACCTCATAATCCTTGGTCTGATCTGGGAAAATCAATACCGGTGAGGTAACCAAACGTTGCTTCAACTCCTGGAAACTAGCCTCACACTCCTCAGTCCATTTGAACTTAGTATCCTTCTTCAACAACTCCGTCATAGGCTTTGCAATCTTTGAAAAGTTCTCAATGAATCTCCGGTAGTATCCTGTGAGTCCAAGAAAACTCTGGATCTCTTCAACTGTCGTTGGTGCTTCCCACTCGGTTACGGTCTCAACCTTTGCGGGGTCAACTGCTATCCCTTCTCCGGATATAACGTGTCCAAGGAATCCAACTTCCTTCAACCAAAACTCACATTTGCTAAATTTGGCATATAACTGATGTTCCCTTAGTTTCTCCAAAACCAAACGCAAATGTTCCTTATGCTCTTCTCCATTCTTTGAATAAACCAGGATGTCATCAATGAACACTACGACGAACTTATCCAAAAACTCCATAAACACTTTGTTCATCAGGTTCATAAAATAGGCAGGTGCGTTAGTCAATCCAAATGACATAACGGTATACTCATACAGTCCATATCTTGTGGTGAATGCTGTCTTAGGTATGTCCTGCTCTCGAATCTTCAACTGGTGGTACCCTGATCGCAAATCGATCTTGGAAAACACTTTGACTCCTAGCAAACGATCAAACAAATCATTAATCATTGGCAGTGGGTACTTGTTCTTGATGGTTACTTCGTTCAATCCACAGTAATCAACAACCATCCGTAATGATCCATCCTTCTTCTCTACTAGAAGTACGGGTGATCCCCAAGGCGAAGAACTTGGGCGTATGTAACCTTTCTCCAGTAACTCCTTAATCTGATTCTTAATTTCTACCAAATCCTTTGCTGGCATCCTGTATGGTCTCTTTGATATTGGGCCTGTACCCGGCAATAACTCAATCAAAAACTCAATGTCTCTATCCGGTGGCATGCTTGGCAATTCCTCTGGAAATAAATCAGGAAAATCCTTTACCACTGGTACTTCCTCCTGCACAACTCCTGTTAGGCAGTTAATTGTGTCCTATTTGGCACATGCCAGGGTACATACTTGATCCTTCTTCCTTCTGGCGTTGTAAGCAAAATTGACTTACTAGCACAATCGATGTTTCCTCCGTACATCGACAACCAATCCATACCGAGAATTACATCCAGACCCTGGGATCCCAGAATAATTAAATCTGTTGGGAAAACATGCCTTCATATGCTTAATGGCACTTGAAAACATCCTTGACTAGCCATGTATTCTGCTCCTGGCGAGCTTACTAGCATAGGTGTTTTAAGAATCCTAGTGGGAAGGCTATATTTTTCCACAAATCCCCTTGATATGTATGAATGTGACGCACCAGTATCGAAAAGAACGAGTGCGGTAAATGACTTAACCAAAAACTTACCGATTACTGCATCAGGCTGATCTTCAACCTCCTCCACGTTAACGTGGTTCACCTGTCACCTGTTGAAAGGGTTCGGCTTCTTCCCTGAGCTTCCATTGCCATTTCCATTCTGGCCTTCAGGACATTCATTGGCATAATGTCCGGTCTTGGAACACTTGAAACAGGTGACTTGACTCAGGTCTCTCTTGGATGGGGTTGATGGGGTGGTCCGGTTCTGGCCGTTGCTTCCTCCATTCCCATTACCATTCTTGTGGCCATTGTGGTTGTGCGAACTACCTCCTCCATGGGTATGCTGAAACTGAAATCCCGATTTAGGGGTAAAACGGGGCTTCTGCTAGGCTCCAGAGTTATACTTCCCCTGTCCATACTTCCTCTTGCGGTTCTCAATCTGCTGTTGCTTCCCTTCAATCATGATGGCACGATCTACCAACTCCTGGTAGTTGTTGAAACTCGCTACCATCAACTGCATGCTTAACTCATCATTCAATCCTTCCAGAAACTTCTCCTACTTGGTTGCATCCGTAGCAACGTCATCTGGGGCATAACGTGCTAACTTGCTGAAGTCGTCAACATACTGGCCAACTGTCCTTCCTCCTTGGCGTAAGTTGCGAAACTCACGCTTCTTCATGGCCATAGCTCCTGCTGAAACATGTGCAGTGTGGAAAGCTTGCTGAAACTGATCCCATGTGACTGTGTCAACAGGGAATGTGGCTGTGAAATTCTCCCACCATGCTGCCGCGGGTCCTTCTAACTGATGTGCGGCAAACTTCACTTTCTCACCATCCGTGCATCCTGCAGTGGTCAACTCCCTTCCTATCTTGCGGAGCCAATCGTCTGCTACTATCGGCTCGATGCTACTAGAAAACACCGGCGGATTCAGCCTAAGGAAATGGGCTAAGTGGTCAACAGGTGGTGGTGGTGGTGGTGGGTTGTTGTTGTTGTTGTTGTTCTACTGATTCTGAACTAACATCTGGATCAATTGATTCTGCTGCTGGATCAATTGAGTGAGCTCCGGTGGAAATCCATTATCACGTCTCGGAGGCATCTGAGGGTTTAGAAAAGAAGAGATTTAAGAATAGAATGAGGTCTAAGGAGAAAACACTACCCCAATGCACATGAGCAAATTCACACAAAATCACTTCATTCAATTCAAACAAGGGCTTACAATCGATCTAGCTATCGCAAAAGTGCTCGAACTATAGTGTTTACATGGGGAAATACTACTAATATTTGGGGGTCATCTAGAAATTTGAACCGGTGGAAGACTCCATGATGTCCGCTCCAGCTTCGTCTTCAAAGTCGGGTTCACTTGGATCCGAATCGGTGTCGTCGATGATGATGTAATCGTACGGACATGCGACGTACATGTCTTCCTTCCTGGATGCTAACTCCATCTTGAGTTCTTCAATCTCCTGCTTAAGATCGACGTTGTGTCTTGCTAGAGCTACGATCTCGTCCATGTAGTCCTTGCGTGTAGCCTTCAGTTCTCCTTCTAGCTCGATGATCCTTGTTTTCGCATTCTTCAACTCTATCATATCATTGCACATCTGGTTCTCGTGGCGTCGAATGTGCTGGTTTAACTCCTGGATGAATGCTGCAATGGATCTATCCTTCTTGGTGCTGACTAACTCCCATTGTTCATCTCGGCGTCCGCAAATCTGGTAGATAGTGTCCTTGAGGTCTTCTTGATAAACTTCTCCAATGCGTCCTATGGTGATATGGGCTTCCATGCTCCTTCCTAGACTCCAAGTTGGTGCATTGAAAACACTATCTATGGGCTTCGTGATTGGCGTGAATGTCCTTCCCGGAACGTGAGCTTGAATCTTCCAGTGCTCCTCTTCAGGCAAAGTGGCGTTGAAGGTTCCCGTGAAACTTGGTAATCCAATGTTTAGGTACTTGGTGACTTCCTTCAAGTGAAATCCAAAAGGTGTGCCTTCATCCGGTTGAGCGTACTTAATCTTCGCGTCCTTCATCCTAAAGAGTAGAAAAGATGAGGAGTTAGAAAATGAGGAGAGAATAATGATCTATGGCTTTAACTTAGTGGTCATGTCCTACAGTCAGCGTGTGCTCTGATACCATCTCTGTAGCGACCCGACCCGAATGGATCAAGTCTACTGTGCTCCGGTGTCATCCCTGGATCAGTAATGCTGACACCACACAGTACTTCGAAGGATTTGTAGCAGAGTGGCAATCACACACTTATTACATCGATGTCTCAAAAGAGAACTTATTACAATAATATGGCTTAAGGCCATCTAATAATGATAACAGCGGAAGACTTGGAAGATAAATGGGTCCATCAACTCCAACGGCATCACTTAGTATAGAACCACGACCTAAAAGCACCTTAATCATCGTCTGAAAAGTCTGCAACATTAACGTTGCAGCCCAAAACGGGTCAGCAGATGGAATATGCTGGCAAGGTAACACATAGAGAATGATGGAATGAAACAGCCATACTATATGCATATTTGGCTGGTGGAAAGCTCTATGGTTACTGTTTTGCGTAAAGCCAGTTTTTCCCTACTGCAAAGGAATAAATTTATTTAACTATCATGGTGGTTGTTAAACATTGAGAATGGTTGACAGCATTCTCAATCCCAATTAAAAGTAATCATTAATAACCCAACAATATTAATTTAGAAGTAACATGATGAGATTCACACGATATTCAAGTACTAGATACTCAAGATGTCCATAACCGGGGACACGGCTAATCATGATTAGTTTGTCACACTCTGCAGAGGTTTGCGCACTTTTCCCCACAAGACTCGATCGCCTCCGTTGGATTTCCCGCACTACTCGTGTTTGAGAAACGGATGACCAAGACACAGTCTTTCAGAAGCGCTAGCACCTTACGATGGATAGACCAGTACACCTACTTTCCCCTACATCTGCTAGTCTACCCTGTAAGAGTTCGCATGACTTAGTCAACTATGCTAGAGCCCATATTGGCTTGTGGCTGCACACGTAAGTATTTAGCATGAAAGATCATATGATCCCTTTGAGCCTGGGTGGCGATCCAAAATAAAACAGGCAAGTCCTGATAGACATCAGGTGCCTCAATCCACCCAGATGTTTGTTTAAGTTGCCACCTTAGATAAACCATTAAAATTATCAATCTCACATCTGTCATGGATATCACTCACCCAATCCACGTCTACTAGCATAGCATGGCATAATAAGCAAACATAGAAGTAACTCCCAAAGGTTTCATAATAAATAGGTAATAGGTACTACCTCATCTACTTCCCATCCCACAATTTAATTAGATCCTAATCATGCAATGTGTGAGGATGGATCTAATGCAATAAAACTGGGTTGTAGAAAAGGTATGATCAAAGTGTTACTTGCCTTGCTGATGATCCGCGAGTCCTAGAGATTCGAAGTAACAGGCGGCGCAATCCGGGTAATCTATCACAGACAAACAACAAGCATACAATAAGTACCCATCTAATGCATAGGTAAAACTCGAATAAGAGATCGAACCAGATAGTTCAACTTAAGAACTCCGGTTGCAAAGAAAGAAAGAACCGAACAAAGCAACGGAAAACAAATGGCAGAAGAAAACAACTCGGTTCTATCAAGTTGAAACTAGGTCAAATTTTACAGTAGCAAAACTTAGTTAAAGTTGATTAGTCGGAACGGCGGTTTCGAAACGAAACTCCAGGCGCTTGAATCACCTGATTCCGATAAACGAGCGAGAAGATAGACTAGAACGAAGATCGAATCTGAGATCGCGATCGCGGAATAAACCTGGCGAAAAGAAAAAGAAGAACGGTTAAATGAATGGACGTTCGTTAACCTAGGATAATCCGGTGATCACGTTCGTTAGGACGAACGGTCCGGCGAACAGTCTCTAGGCAACTAAATCGGGAAAGAAAACGGAACCGATCTAGGGTTTCGAGAAAAGAAAACCGAACGAAAAACCGATCTAGAAAACCGGAACGGTTTAGAAAAGAACCGGAAAGAAAATGAATCGGAAAAGAAGAAAAGAATCGGGACGGTTTATCAGAAAAAACCGATCCGAGGAAAGAAGAAGAGACGCGGCGCGGTACCTCCGGCGAGGGACTCCAGCGGCGGCGAGCAAGGGCGGCGGCGGTGACGCAGGGCGCGGGCGGCAGCGGCTCTAGGGCATGGCGCGGCTTGGGGGCGCGGGGTGAGGGGCTTGGGGTTTGGTGTGGGTTTAGAGGGGGGGGTGCTTGGGTATTTATATAGGTGAGGGGGAGAGGGTTTGCTTGGGGGAGGGGGCAAGAAATAAGAGAAGGAGAGGGAGATTGGAGTTGGAGTCCTAGAAGGACTCTAGGGCGGCGGCGGCTCCCTGCGCTGGCGCACGGGGCGCGCGAGGCCTGGCCTTGGCCGACCGGCTTGGGCCTTGGCCCAGGCGTGCTCCTGGAATTTTTTTTAAATCGGTTATGCGCGCAGAAAAACAAAAGAAAAGAGAACTAAACGAACTCCAAAACTTCTAAAGTAAATTTTCCCCGACTCCTAAAAATGAGTCGAACAAAATGAACTTTTCTCGGGACCTAAAATGCAAATTTTGAAAACACGCATTTTTCCCTATCCAAATAAAAGGCAAATAAACTCCGACAAAACCAATGATCCTCTTTCTTCAAAATT
Source organism: Triticum monococcum (assembly GCA_034509565.1). Classification (NCBI taxonomy): domain Eukaryota; kingdom Viridiplantae; phylum Streptophyta; class Magnoliopsida; order Poales; family Poaceae; genus Triticum; species Triticum monococcum. The sequence goes on along the minus strand of CM067845.1, from coordinate 83,619,812 downwards.
TGAGAAGAACTCAAATATGAAAATGACGAAATCTCCAACTCTCTCCGAAGGTCCTTGAGTTGCGTGAAATTTCTAGGATCAACAAAATGCAAGAAAATATGATATGCATGATGATCTATGTATAACATTCCAAATTGAAAATTTGGGATGTTACAGGTGGTGGAAAAATTCACGTTTTTTCAAAAACCGGCTTAAGTTAGACCAAATGGTCCCTCCGGGAATGCGGGCATTTTTTCGACCACCTCCAAATCACCTCAGTTTTGGCACACATGATCTCTTCCACAAACAAAACTAGGTTTCCAAGTTTTTGTATTTTTTTGAATTTATAATGCCCTCTAGACTGACTGCTGAAAACATCGGTCTATGCCTCAAGGGGACCTGCATGCAAGAGTCGGGGACCTATATGCGAATAGTGATTCATCAAGGCCTTGACAGCTACTGGCACAGCGGCTGCCGCCCGATTTGCATGCAGCGAAGATGAACGTGCATGGAGGTTTTTCAAAGATTTCCAAGCACACCCCAGTGGGCCCCGCTTATTTTAAAAATACGTCAGTCATTATTGCTCTGTAAATGAAGAATATGCATGATGATTATGAATATGCATGACAACCATAGTAAGGGTGAAGAATCATAGTGCCCAATTTGTTGAAATACATCATCATTCTTAAAGTTGGACATCAAATGATACACACAGAAAATGGAAACGAAAGATGTCAAACTAATACAGTAACATGGCAGTACAACCGCACTTCACTAAATTACTGTCACGATGAAATAGAATGTAAAGACCACGTCACACAAAGCTGAATGGCACACGACTTTCTCTGGCTCATCGTCGGTTCATGCTATATGTAGATATCACAGTTCAGCCTCGAGATCCTACACAGAAGAATACAATAAATCACATGGACATCAATTATGAGTAAAACACATGCAAAAAAATATGAACATATTTCGTACCTCTAGCAATTTAGCGCATTTACGTCGATTGTGACCTGGTTTCTTGCAATAGCCACATATATTCTGTGATCTTGACTTCTTTGTCTTTGCCTGCAGCCTTTTCTTTGGTGCACCTCGTCCTGGCACATGCATGGGATCCAGAACCTTATCAACTTTCTGCGAGTGCGGCATCAACGGGCCAAACCTAATGTTGTTATGCTGAGCATTAGTTGACTCCTTGCTGTCAGCTTGTTCAATACTTGATTGCTTGCCATGATGTTGTGCTTGCAAAAGCATCTTTAGACGGTGATAGTCCTCATCAGAGTGGCATGCCTGGAAACTTGCGGCGTGACTACAATTCCACAATTCGCGGTACCTCTGCAGGCTTACCGAATAGTCATACATCTGGTTTTTTCTGGTAGGTGCGTATGCACATTTTGCATTCAAAGTCCACCTAGTGGGAATGCAACAACCGGGCAGAATTGTTTGTTTTAAAATCCCCTATATGTAAAAAATGTGGGAACATGGTGTGCCTGCGTATTCTAGCTTACGGCAAGAACAACTCACCCTGTGCAAAAGACCTCCTTGCTCTTCAATGCGCACTCCAAACTTTTTATCCATTCTTTCCTGCTTGGACACAACATAAGTGGAATCTTCTGATCCATCTAGTATCTCTCTAATCTGACATTTGCTGACAACATCTATGCTCCATAAGACCATCTTAAAGACACTAGGTGTGAAAACTGTTGCGGCGTGTTTCTCAAGCGGCGAAGCATTTTCCTCTATAAATGGAACGGACTGCAAGGCTTCGACATCATGGAGAGCTTCGTTAATCCGTCGCGACGCAAGGCAACGCTCATAGTGCTCTAGCATTTCAAACAACGACATCTTACCCTCAAGATGCGTATGTAGCACAGAGTTCAAGCTCTCACTCCTCTGATTGCTGCTCAATCCTAGGAAACAACGCCCCTCAAGATATGGAGCACACCACAACTTTCTCATCTGATACATCTGATGCAGCCAAGACTCCTCACTGGTTACTTTATTCCGTTGTAAGAATTGTGTCCATTTTATCTCATGCTCTTCAATGGAAGAAGTATCATAAATGAAAGATCTGAATTCCTCCTTTACGTCGTCATCATGCAGATGTCGTACAATGTTCTGCTGAATGTGCCATATACATAGTCTATGGTTTGAGTCTGGCCAGACCACTCTTATTGCTCTCTGCATTGCAAGGTCCCCATCTGTGATCACAGATATCGGATGCTTCTGTGCCATGCAATCAGAAAAGGTCCGCAACATCCACTCGTATGCCTGGTTTGTTTCATGAGAAATTATACCACAACCAAATAAAACAGTGCTGCGGTGGTGATTCAACCCGACAAAAGGCACAAATGGCAGATTGTATTTGTTGGTTCTGCATGTGCTATCGAAAACAATGACGTCTCCGAAAGCCTTGTAGTCAAGTCGCGATTGACTATCAGCCCAGAACAGTCCCTTCAGATGGCCATGCTCGTCTACCAAGTACTTGAAGAAAAAAAAATCCACATCTCACTCTCGCCTCGCCATCATGTGCATGATCACCGTTTTAGCATCACCGGCACTGATTGTCTCTTGCTTATTAGCATGGCAGAAATTATAAATGTCCCTCTTTATGCATCCAACCTTATCAAATCCACCATATTGAAAGCACAAAATATCCATAATACAGTATTTGCGGATCCCACATTTTTCCATGTCCGCAATGTCCGCTTTCTACTCATCGCTAATTCGTCTCTGAGAACGCAGCAGACAAGAAAGATCCCGTGGGGCTAGAGGATGGCTGTGCTCATCGATGAAATCCTTGACAAACCACCGACCGGTTTCCTCCTGTCTCGTAATGACCAATTTAGCATTACACCCAACACGAGTTAAACTTCGTGGTCTCCTCTTTCTATCTTCCATCTTTCTTTTCATGTGCTTATCTTCGCGAAACCCTTGACGACTACACACAATTTTCCTTAAAATTATGTATTTATTGGATCCATCCCACTCAACGTAGCTTTTCCTCACACTAAAACCTTTTTCAAGAGCATATTTGTTGTAGAATTCATAGCCTTCAGCCTCACTATCAAACATCTTGCTGACAACATTTACATACTCGAACATACTCTCATCACTTGCATACGCCATGTCTTCCTGCATATGACATGTGAGGGAAACCAATCATCAACATCTTTCTGTTTATCAATGTTGCAGGTGTAAAATAGCTCATAGGCAAAGACAAGTGCATGGAAAAGACTTTGCTGGTTTGACATGTGAGGGAAACCAATCATCAACGTCCAACAAGTAGTATCTCATCTTCCTTTAAACTATATTTCATGCGCTATGCAAACCTAAAGTGATGATGACTTTAATAAACTAAATTAAGTGAACTATGGAACTAGTATCTCATCTTCCTTTAGTATATCTCATCTCAAACCTCAACATCTTACTTAAACAAACATGATGCGATTAGCTCAAGAGAAACTATGCCACGATGAAGCTTTCCATTTGTTGTTCTAGTCCGTACCCGGATCTTGTGGGGTTGAGGTTGTACTGCATGCACGGTGGAGGGGCGCAACGGCCAAGAGAACGAGCAGAACGCCAAGCCGAATTCATACCTTAAGGATGGTACGCGCGAAGAGATGGGATCGCTCGCCGCGGTCGCCGCCGATTCAGCCGGCGCAGATCCGACCTTCTTCTTCTTTGGTGACGGCGTGGGGGGCTGGGGTTGGTTGGGTGGAGGACGAGGACGATGAATTTATTCCTCTCGCCGGGCAGGTCGAGGACGGAGAAGGTCAGGAGCGGCGAGCGGCGACGAATAGATCGGAGGAGGATTCTAAACTGGATCGAGTAGACATGGATCTGGTCCTCAGGTGATCGGCTCAAGAAAAGATATTCCCCCCTGGACCATTATGCCCTTATTTCAATTAACATATTAAATTTAATCAATTAAAATTCCCTGCAAGATCTGACGGCTAATAAAAATCAGACGTGATCAGACATGTAAGTACTGCTAAGTACTCCGAGTACTAACCCAATCACCGTAAAACAGCTCTTCAAACATATAGAGTAACATTTTAAGATTCAGAGAGCTTTATTGGGATCATAATGAATACACAATACTGTGTCATCAGCATATAGCAAAATGGCTACCCCATTGTCAATTAGGTCAGGGGCAATACCAAGCAGAAGTTTTTTTTGTGCATTCAAAACCATCTTACACAAGTACTCAATAACCATGCCAAACAGAAAGGTAGATAGGGCGTTCCCTTGCCTCACCCCCTTGTGACTTCGAAAGTAGGGCCCATTAGTAATATTTAGCTTCACACTAATAGTGCATTATACATGATGCATTTCATCCAGTTGCACCATGTAGGCCCAAACCACCCTCATCTTAAGGCAGTCAATTATAAAGTCCCAATTGACCTTGTCATAGGCTTTCTCAAAATCAAGCTTAGTGAAAATCCCAGTTATTTTCTTAATATAAGTATGATGAAGTATTTCATGCAGGGAGAGGATACCATCCATGACAGCTATGTGGTCAATAAAAGCATTCTGGTGCACGCTAAACAACTTATCAGCAAATAGTGCCACCCTACTATCTAGGACCTTGGTAATCAGCTCGTAGGGACATGTAAGCAAACATATCATTCTAAATTGTTGAATTTTCTTGGCCCTGTTAATTTTAGGCAACAAAGTAATGATCCCATAGTTCAATCTATGAAAATTAAGGGTGCTAGCATGAAAGGAAGCAAACAAATTCATGATGTGATGTTGCACAATTTCACAACACCATTGATAAAACTCAGCAGGAATGCTGTCAGTGCCAGGGGCTATATACTATCGCTATGTCTACAAGGACTCACCACACATCAATGGGGATACAATCAGGGCCAATCACATTGCCTCCCGTCATCCTTTTTAAAGCCTCGCTGACCTTAGACTACTGGATTCACTGCACAAAACATCTATTGGTATCATCAAAGGAGTCATCCAGCTCAATTCAGAGTTATCACTCTCTCCATTAAACATCTTGTTGAAGTATTCTCGACATCTATTTTTGCTCTCCTCGTCCTTCATGAGAAGCTTTTTGTGCTCCATTGTTAATGCATTTTACTTGGTCGACATCCCTCATCTTCCTCTCTGAGATCTTGGCCCTCTTATGAATGTTTGTTTCTCCTTCCTTCATTTTTAAAGACATGCAGAGGCCCTGATAGGCTCAAACCCTTGCTTCACCCACACATCTCTTAGCATTCCTATTTACCCTCACAGGTCAACGGAATACGAGAACAATTTCTAAATCCACATATGAAAAAATGTTAGGAATATACATATTGAACATTGTATCCCAGTGAACTGAAATCACATGATAAAAATTATTAAAAATCTTCATATCAGTGTTGGCTAAGATTACTCGGATACTTTAATCAATATTATAATATAATTTTCATCCATCATGTTCCCCATATGTGTATCCAACATGAAGCCAACTTGCAAAAAACATGACCTACAGCGAAACCTAGTCTAACAAGTCTAGATTGCGCATCTCACATGGTAGAGCATTCCCAACGACACCTCATGTGTACTTTAAAGGATGGCTTATATGCTTGGAAATTAGGAAGGAAAGGTGTATCCTCTCACTCATTCCAATTATTGTATAGAGCTTACAGGGGTAGTAGTGTCACCAATTCCTCGAATGCAATGCTTTCACTTGTACTTGCTTGCTAAGGCCGTAGTATGTTGGGTTTATTCTTAGTAATAAAGGTCCCCCTCATGGTGTTGCATCTCTTTTTTTAAGGTCAATGCCCATTGTACCCATGTAATGTGTTTGGTTAATATCAATGGGAGAGTATGGAATTAGGTTACATAATAGAGTATCAGGTTGGTACATATATTAGAGCATTCAGTTCTATCTACTTTGAATCTTTTATCAGCACCTCATTAAACCCCTCATAGTTCACACATGGATTTACTAGGTGAGTATACCTCATGGAGAGGACACTTGCTACTACATGATAACATAGTATATAATGCTATGTCTGATATAGTTGGCAACCACTTACAACGATGATTTTTCTATTACATATGCTTTGATCAGGCACTAATATGGCATCATTCCTAAACATTTCAGCTACTATATATGGATACATTGATTTAATTTTCCAACCATCTATGATATTAATGATGTTCCTACGTTGGAGTGTGAGTCGGATTCAGAGATTTCTTCTAGCTCTAGATGGATCTAAACACCCAAGTTAGTGTGGGAGTGGGGCCTAGGAAATAGTGGTTGAAGAACCCATGCTTCACATCGCCACGATGAACGTCATCCTACATGATATGTCATGGGTAGATTCTACTAAATATAGCATCCATCCCACTTTTGTTTGATCTCTCTTATCTTCTTCGATTTGTTGTAAAACAAATTTTAGCCATTGAAAAAGTAAATTATTGAAAAAAGGCATAAATGTCTCACAACATACTTCCTTCCTCGCACTCTATCCTTGTTGTATTAGTAGTAGGTGTTTCATCATCCATCTTCTCTATTACTCAAGGGTGCATATAAAACATTGATAAGTAATGTATTTTCATATAAGAGGCCCTCTAAAATAGTTGTAACAAACATGATTTTGTAAAATCTCTGAAACATTGAATCTAGGATGTTGTTTTTCACACAAATGAAAGACAAATGTTGGTCCGGGTTGGCATACAGTGAGAGAAGCATCCGGCGAAGAACAAGGGGGCTCCTGGAAAGGGGTTAATTATGCATGTTGCCTGATGTGTAATCTCTTCAATCAAAAGTTTGACTAGTAGTTTGATGTTACTTTTTGATTCTATGTGTAATCTTTTGAAATTTACAATGGAATATGGAAACCGATACAGAAATCCTTTTAGTTTCATGTATTGTATTAGGCATCAATTTTGGCAAGTTAATAAACGAAGATTCAATTGGTTGCCATAAATTTTCCATTTCTAAATGTTGACATGTAAACCATTTCATATTTTCAATGTTATTCCTCTTATGCCCAGGTTGAAATACACCATATCAATGAAATCATTAGGATTTTTTACGACATCATTTATATTAAAGGCGCTTCTATTCTTCAAATGATACAGAGCTACATTGGAGCAGAGCGTTTTCAGGTGGTGATTTTATATTGTTATGTATATAGTGCACTTCTTATATTACTTATAAGTGTACAAAACCACTCTTAACCAATTAATTGAATTCTTGGTGGATTGTGTGACACTATGATACCGTTTTCTATTATTAAATGGGTGTAAATAGTAAAAAAATGTATAAATGAATTTGATGCGCACATACCATTTATGTGACCACTTATATTCCATTGGTGTCAAGGAGTAAGTCTTCATTTTCTATGTACAAAATGACAACATCAATTGAGACTTCAACATGATGGTTAATGTTATGTATTTTGTCAGCAAGTCTACATTACTCCGAATAGTCTAAAGTATCAGCTGTGAAAGACTTAATGCCATGAATTGTTGTATAATACTCCCTATCTCTTTATGGGTTGTGTGCATCACTATGTACTAATTGTAAAAAACTTTTAGAAAGCATTGAAGAAATATATACAAAAATATGCCTACTCAAATGCTAAAACAGAGGACCTATGGGTCGTGCTTGAAGAAGAAACTGGCAAGCCATTCAAGGATTTCATGAGTACATGGACAAAGCAACCAGGATATCCTATAATTAATATAAAACATAAAGGAAAAGGAATCCAAGTTGAACAGGTAATTTTGGTACATAACTCTACTCATTTGGATATTAAACTTCTGGCCCATCATGTTAAATATTTTCATTGCAACCCGTTAAACCCTATGGTCATGACCCATTTATTACATGATTATCACCCATGGTTTACTCAGCTTTCCTTGGGTTGGTCACCCCACTAATGTAATCATGTAGCATTTGTACGCACTGTCATTACTCTTCTAGTATAAAAATATACAATGGGGGCTCCCCTCCTATTCAACCATCAACAAAAACTTGAATAACTAACATTATACAAAATGTAAACCTTCATACGTATTGGTTGTGCATTCATCCAAGTGTTGACCCTAGATCCCATACACATATATTGTATGTTTTTAATTACTTATGCATTCCCTCGACTTATTGTTGGCCTAGTTATGATTGCTTATCTATAAAAACGTAGGCCTTTACACACTTGTAGTGGAGAAAATGTGCATTGAACCTTTATTTATTGCTAATTAATCATACTTTTTATATATGTGGTTAGGTAAATTGGTCTAAAAAGGGATCTACTAAACATACCAAACACATGGAAATATTCTATCATGCATGTATTGGAATATACAAATCTAGAGAAACTACATGGTATTTATATAAGAAATTAAGATGCTCAATACTGGGCATTGTAAGGCCAATTTTGTTCCTTCAAAATGCACATTGACAATTGTACACTATTTTCAGCAATTTACTAGGGGTGGCAAACTATTTTGCACTCTAACTTATAATGCTCTACATAGGCAAAATTGTAGATATAAGTGCAGTTCATAGGCAATGCTATAGGATGGCACAAAAAAGCTACATGTATATGTTTATAATATCTTAAATTGCACTAATAATCTATAATATATATGTCAATTGTCTTCACATATATTGTTTCTTTCTTGTAGGCCCAATTTGTGCTAGATGGATCCTCTCGAGCTGGCTTGTGGGATGTGCGAATAACTTTAAGATGCTCTTCATCAACAAATAAATTAATTTTGAAACACAAGCATGATAATTTTGATGTATGTGGTGAATGGGAGAGGGGTGGAAATATTTGGATTAAGTTGAATGTAAATGAAACAGGGTTTTATCGAGTGAAGTATGACAAAGAAATTAAAACTAGACTTCAAAACGCATTAGAGGCCAATGAGTTCTCTTCAATGGAAAAAATTGGTATGCAACATATTTCTCTATTATGATCTATTTGTTATATTTGATTCAAGGAGTACTTTAACATTAGTTTTCCAGGAATTTTGGAGAACTCACTTATGCTTTCCATATCTCGAGAAGACACACTAGCATCATTGCTATGTATAGTGTATGCTTGTCGTGAAGTAGCTGACTACAATGTTTTGATACACATACAAGCTGTATGTACATTCTAATTTTCCAAATAGTTCAATTTTATTTGTTTTCTAAATTTTAATTATCCATGTATTTTCCTTTGGCTTTACAGACAACTATAACTGTTTACCATGTATCTATTGATGCTACGCCTAACTTGGTTGCTGACATCAAAAAGCTTGTCACTAAAATTCTTCTGCCACCTACTCTGTATGTCATGTCACATTTTCAATCTTTACGTCACTAGTTACATGTTTAGTTGCATATTCTTTATTTGATGGCAAATATATGCTCAATCATATAACTAATATTTTCATTCGTACAATATCTTTCCTATGACCATTTTATGCACTGTACTTTTCAGAAAGTTGGGTTGGGATCCCAAGGATGGTGAGGGAGACCTAATAGTAAGTTTGAGAGAAACTCTCTTGGTTTCCCTTGTAAAACTTGGACATGATCATACCATAAGTGAAGGTCTTCGACGCTTTGACACCTTAATTCGTGATCACAACTCTTCTATCCTTTCTCCTGGTACCAGAAAGGTCTAATAATCTTACCTTACTACACATCATGCTTCTATGTTGCTTCTTCAATTTTGTGACCAAAATGTGGTGCAGGCTGCATACCTATCTGTGATGCGAAATGTTTGTAGTTCAAATAGATCTAAATATGATTCTCTTCGACAACTCTACAAGGACTTTGGTGACGAAGAGGAAAAGTTACGTGTCTTAGGGGTGTAACTTCTCTTACCATGATAAATTAACACAACTTCTTAATGATGTTTTTTTGTCCTGAAAGAGTTATCTATTTCTTTGTAGGCACATTATCTTCTTGCCTGGATAAGGATATTGTTCTTGAGTCACTGAATTTAATATTCACTAATGAGGTGGCTTATAATTTTTTGCTTATCCATTTATTACAGTTCAAGATAAAATAAGCATATAATGTAAATAACATTTGGTAGTAACATGTTTTTCCTACTCGTAGGTCCCAAATTATCATGCAGTTTATGTTCTTAAAGGTATTGAAATAGAAGCACGTGAAACGGCATGGAGTTGGTTGAAGGTACGTTCTACTTTAGTGGGGATGGTGGGAGTTCTATTTAGAAATTTGAAATTGTTCACTATGATACGAAAGTATGATTCTATAGGAATTTTCAACACAATGAGTATACACAGTGTATTATAGTGTTCTTTAATAATACCCAGCTCAACTAGCATTGCGTTTACTTGGCACATTTGCAGAACTCCCTTATACAAATTTAGATGTTACAAGAGTTTAAATGTGACCATTAGTAAATGGAGATCAATTATATTTTTACCTAATGAATTCGCCAACTGGGATGAAATCAACACACACTAATAAAGTGTCGGGGTAAATAGCCACGGGTAGCCCAGCCGGCTTCCCCTGGCCCCTCAGAAAAAATTGTGAGCCCGTCCGGCTCATAAGAAGACTCAAGACTTATGCCGACTCCCCCCTAGCCGGCTACCTTCCTAGCCGGCTTGGGGGGCGGCCCGCCCTTTCTACCCCCATGAAGAAAACTATGGAGGGCCGGCTACGACATGGCCGGCTGCGGCAGGGCCGGCTATGACAAGGCCGGCTATGGCACGGCCGGCTACCGCCAGGCCGGCTCTGATAAAGCAGTCAACGCCGTACCTGCGATGTACGCGTCCACTCTGCGATGATGAAGCGGGGCGTGGCTACAGTGGAGCCTGCCACCCCCAAAACCCGGAGCACGCCTGGTACAGCGCGTCGTGCGGGCAACTGCGGCCCGCCCGGCGCGGCACTGTAGCCTCGGCGGCTCCGACGCCGCCCTCGACGGGCCGCCAGCGTGGCCCCCGAGGCGGTGGGCCCCTTCGGGCAGAGAGATGCCGAAGGCGGCCGCACCCCCTCTCAAGCCGGCGAGACAGAGGGCCGGCTTCGCGCAGCCGGCCTGCCGCCTTCCTCGAAGAAGACGCCTATTAAGGAGACAAGGTGCGGCGGGGCTACAGTAATCGCCCGCCAGGGCGGCGTTACTGTAGCCACGCTTACCCCGACCAAGCCTGCGCCAACAAACACGGAGCGACAGTAACCGGCTGCCGACAAGACCCTGGCCGGTGGGACCGGCCTGTCGACCCAGGAGCCGGCAGACGGCGGGACCCACCAGCCGGCGGGCCCCAGAAGCCGGCGGAGAAGCCGGCAAGCATAGTCACCGACAACTGGGCCCCGCGCCCAGTCGGATTACCATTGTACCCCCGGGGGGTAGGCCTATATAAACCCCCCCGGTGCACCTATGCAAAGGGTTGAACTCTCTTTCTAGGCATAGACACTTACAAGGAGAAGAGGAAGGCTGTGCTAAGCCCTTCTTCCTCCTTCCATCCCAAACAGCTCAAGGAGCATTGTAGCCACCTGTGAACTTAGTAACCATGCGGAGACCCCGCAGAGCAGCAGTAGGGGTGTTATCTCCCCGGAGAGCCCTGAAGCTGGGTAAGATTCGCCGGCGTGCATGTCTACGCCTCATCCCGTTTCCAGGCACCGGCGACGTTCTTTTGGCCCCCGCAATGATAAGCCACCCGTTGGCATATGTCGATCCTACCACCCGACATTTGGCGCCCACCGTGGGGCCAGGTGCACCGTCGTCCGGAGACCTGTTCTGGACGGGAACCCTTTTCCTTCCTCGCGGGCGCAGCCAGCCTGGCTCGCCCGATGGCGCTTGTCGCGACGTGCTGCATGGCGTCGCTGGCGCCTGCGCGGCTAGCGGCCTCGCCAGCCTCTTCGACAAGGCCCGCATCTCCGACGAGCTCGCCTCCGATGCGGGCACAGATCACCTCGCCAACCTCCTCAGCCAGCTCCACGTCTCCAGCGAGCCCGCTGCGGACTTGGAGTCGGTTCGCTCCACCGACCCGATGCCCATCGACTCCGACGCGGCATCCTACGACACCTTCCCCACCAACGTCACGGTCTACAACGACCCGCTCCCTCCGGCTGGCGATCGCGATTCTGACGCCCCCGAGGTGATGGTTATCGGCCTCGACGGCCCGACTGACGAGGGCGCCCGCGACTCCCCGCGCGCGGCTGCCCAAGACTTGTCCGTCCCCCTTCCGGCTGACGCCAGCGACGAAGTTCTGGAGGCACGCCGCCTCGTCCTCCTCGCGGAGGGCCGGCGGCTGGCCTCCGTAAGACGCCTCACCGAGGCCTACCAGCGCGAAGCTGATCGCGCCGCCTTCGGCACACCGGCTCCGGCTGGCCCTAGCCGGGCCGGCGCTGTCAGGCAACGCGGCGCCATCATCGCCGACACGCTCGGCGTGGATCGCCCGGTCTACGCCACCCCGCTCGAGAACCTGCGCGCCGCCCAGGCGGCCGTAGACGAGCTAGACGGCTTGGAAGCCGAAGATCTCCCCCATATGACGCGGCGCATCCAGCAACTAATCGATGCGGCCGCACGACGGCACGAGGCCGACGCCTGCGCGGGGAGCCCTCCCCCGCGCCGTGAGCATGGCGCGACCTCCCGGTCGCTGACTACCAGCTACACCCGCGCGCGGCGCGAGAAAGAGCCGGCTTCCAGCCGAAGCCGGACCCAAGTCTCCATCGAGCGAGACGCGGACAGCCGCCCCCGAGCTATGGAATGGCGGGGCACCCCGCCTCCGCCTCGAGCTCGCGGAGAAAGATATCCTACCCCGCCTCCAGTGGCACACCCGACTCTCAGCGGCTGGCTTGGTCGCTGGGAGGGAATCGGCGAAAACGACGCCCGCCACCGGATCGACCGCCTGGCCCGATCTCTGGCGCTAGAAGAAGAAGACGATGTCGGCCCGCCTTGCTTCGGCCCCCGCATCCGCGACGAGCCCTTCCCCAAAGGGTTCTCGCTCCCAAGAGACATGCCCAAGTACAACGGCTCGGTGAAGCCGGAAGACTGGCTGACCGACTACTCCACAGCCGTCAGCATCGCCAATGGCAACCGGCGCGTTGCCGTAAAGTACGTGCCCCTCATGCTGCAGGGCACGGCCTGGACTTGGCTTAACAGCCTTAAGCCGCTCAGCATCAACAGCTGGGTGGACTTCACTGAAGCCTTCGTTCCCAACTTCACCAGCACCTACAAGCGGGCTCCCAAGCCCAGACAGCTCTCCCTGTGTGTACAGGGCCCAGCCGAGTCCACTCGCGACTACCTGACGCGTTGGGCCGAGGTCCGCAATTCCTGTGAGGGGGTGCACGAGGTGCAAGCCATCGAATACTTCACAGCCGGGTGCCGAGAGGGCACCCTCCTCAAGCACAAGCTTCTCTGCGATGAGCCGACTACCCTCGACGAGCTCCTAAACATCGCCGACAAGTACGCCACCGCCGACTCCTCGATGAAGACCGAGCTCCGGGTGGACGCATCCGGAAAGGTACTCAATCCGGCGCCCAAAGCGCCGGCTGGAGACGGCGGCCGACGCCAACACCAGAACGATGAAAAACGCAAGGGCCCTGCGCCGCCTCCCGCCAGTCGGCAGGTGGCCACGGTCGAAGACGCGCCGCCTGAAGGGCGGCCCGCACCCAAGAAGCCTAAGGGCGGTCGGCCGGCTTGGCAGCCGGCCTTCTCCTACGAGCAAACCCTTGATGCCCCGTGCAAATTCCACAGCGGCGCGAAGCCGTCCAACCACACGACCCGCAAATGCAACTGGCTCGCCCGAATCTCGAAGGGCGAAGGGCTCACGCCGACTCCGCCTGCCGGCCCGCCGCCGCCGGCTCCGCCGCCCAAAGCCGCCCGGCCCGCGGTCGACGCCGTGCAGGACGAGTTCCCCGACGAGCAAGCGTCTTATGTCATCTTCACGAGCCAGCCCGAAGACCGGCGCAGCAAGCACCGAGAGCAACAGGAGGTCAACATGGCCGCTACCAGCCCAGCCGGCCACATGCACTGGTCGGAGAAACCCATCAGCTCGAGCCGGGCCGACCACCCAGAGGTGATGCCATCCCCCGGCTCCTACGCATTGGTCCTGGAGGCCACCCTCGCTACGGATACGCGCGCCGCACGCTTCTCCCGCGTGCTGATCGACGGCGGAAGCAGCATCAACATCCTGTACCGCGACACCATGGAGAAGCTGGGCGTCAAGGCCAAGCAACTTGCGCCGACTCGAACGGTGTTCCACGGCATCGTACCCGGACTGTCCTGCGCCCCCATCGGCAAGCTCAAGATCGATGTACTCTTTGGGGGCAAGGATCATTTCCGCCGGGAAGCAATCTGGTTCGAGGTGGTGGACCTGGTTAGCCCTTATCATGCCTTGCTTGGCCGACCCGCCTTGGCCAAGTTCATGGCGGTCCCCCACTATGCTTACCTCAAGATGAAGATACCGAGCTCCAAGGGTGTCATCACCATCGCCGGCGACTACAAGAAGTCCGCCGACTGCGCCGCGGCCAGCAGCCGGCTGGCCGAATCCCTCGTGATCGCGGCCGAGAGGAAGACGCTGGACCGGGTCGTGGCCCTGGCCAGCAAGCAGCTAAACCAACCAGCCGACTCCAAGGAGTATGATGCCCAAGGATCTTTCCAGCCGGCCAAGGAGACCAAGAAGATACAGCTCGACCCTGAGCACCCCGAGAGGTTCGCCGTCATTGGGGCGAGCCTGGATAGCAAATAGGAAGGCGAGCTCGCCGATTTCCTCCATGAGAATCGGGATATCTTTGCATGGTCCCCCAAGGACATGCCGAGTGTTCCGAAGGATTTCGCCGAGCACAAATTGCACGTGTGGGAGGATGCTAAACCGGTCAAGCAGCCCCTCCGCCGACTGTCAGAAGAGAAGAGAAGGATCGTAGGGGAGGAGATAGCCCGGCTCCTTGCAGCCGGCTTCATCATGGAAGTTTTCTTCCCCGAATGGCTCGCGAACCCGGTTCTCGTGCTGAAGAAGAATAACAAGTGGCGCATGTGTATAGATTACACGAGCCTCAACAAAGCCTGCCCAAAAGATCCCTTCGCTCTGCCCAGGATTGATCAAGTGATAGACTCCACAGCCAGATGCGAGCTGTTGAGATTTTTGGATGCCTACTCGGGATACCACCAGATCAAGCTGAACCCGGATGACCAGCTAAAGACCGCCTTCATCACGCCGTTTGGGGCCTTCTGCTACCTGACCATGACGTTCGGCTTGAGGAATGCCGGCGCCACGTTTCAGCGTTGCATGCAGAAGTGCCTCCTCACGCAGCTCGGCAAGAATGCCCACGTTTACGTGGATGATGTTGTGGTGAAGACGGAGAAGCATGGCACTCTGCTGGAAGACTTGAAGGAGACATTCGAGAACCTGCACCGGTTCCGAATCAAGCTTAACCCAGAGAAATGCATGTTCGGAGTGCCAGTCGGCCAGCTCCTAGGCTTCCTGGTCTCTGAACGCGGCATAGAGTGCAACCCTGTGAAGATCAAAGCCATCGAGAGGATGGCGGTCCCAACCAAGCTCAGAGAGATTCAGAAGTTCACCGGGTGCCTGGCCTCTCTTAACCGCTTCATCAGCCGGCTCGGAGAAAAGGCTCTCCCCCTCTACCGCCTCATGAAGAAGAGCACTCACTTTGAGTGGAACGACCAGGCCGACCAAGCTTTCCACGAGCTGAAGAAAATGCTGTCCACACCGCCTGTCTTGGTGGCACCGACTGAGAAGGAGCCCATGCTCCTATATATTGCCGCCACTAGCCGGGTGGTCAGCACCGTCATTGTGGTCGAACGCCCCGAAGAAGGCCGAGCCCAGCCGGTCCAGAGACCGGTTTATTACCTGAGCGAGGTGCTGTCCACCTCGAAACAAAATTACCTGCACTATCAGAAGATGTGCTATGGCGTGTACTTCGCCGCCAAGAAGCTGAAGCCGTACTTTCAAGAGCATCCCATCACGGTCGTATGCACTTCCCCGCTTGCCGACATCATAGGCAGCCGGGATGCATCCGGCCGGGTGGCCAAATGGGCAATCGAGCTGGCCCCCTATACCATCTTCTACCAACCCCGCACCGCCATCAAGACGCAAGCGCTGGCCGACTTCCTCGTCGACTGGGCCGAGACCCAGTACTTACCACCGGCGCCCGACTCCACCCATTGGCGCATGCACTTTGATGGATCAAAGATGCGCACCGGCTTGGGAGCCGGCGTCGTCCTTACTTCTCCAAAGGGCGACAAGCTCAAATAAACGCTGCAGATCCACTTCGCCGCCTCCAACAACGTAGCCGAGTATGAGGTGCTCATACACGGGCTCCGGCTGGCCAAGGAGCTTGGTATTCGCCGGATCCTGTGCTATGGCGACTCAGATTTGGTGGTGCAGCAGTCTTCTGGCGACTGGGACGCCAAGGACGCGAATATGGCGAGCTACCGTTTCCTAGTACAGCAAATCAGCGGATACTTCGACGGATGTGAGTTACTTCACGTGCCGCGGGCTGACAACGAGCCAGCTGACGCCCTGGCCCGAATAGGCTCCACGCGGCAAGCAATACCAGCCGGCGTCGCCCTACAGCGCCTCCTCAAGCCTTCAATCAAGCCGTCTCCGGAGTCCGACTCCATTTCGTGCCGCCTAACCCCGAGGGGGCCGGGTCCGGCTCGAAGAATCAAGTAGCCGGCCTAGGGACTTCAATATTCGGCTCGGGAACTGCCGCACCCGGCCCGGGGACTGCAGCAGCCGGCCCGGGGGCTGCAGCACCTGGCCCAGGGACTTCTTCAGTACAGGAAGCGGCGGCCGACTCCAGCGCTGCACTGCCCAACCCACCCACCCTGGTGGCTCTGGCCACATTGGTGGCTGAGGAGGTCGCCGCCCCATCATGGGCCCAAGCCATCCGCAACTTTCTGGTGAACCATGACCTGCCGGCTGACAAAAACAAAGCAAGACAAGTTCAGCGCCGGGCTGGAGCATACACAATCGTCAACAGAGAGCTTGTCAAGCGCATCGCCACCGGAGTCTTGCAGCGATGCGTCGAGCAGGAGAAAGGCATCGCGATCCTCAGGGATATACACCAAGGAGAATGCGGCCACCACGCCGCATCAAGATCACTAGTCGCCAAAGCCTTCCGCCACGGTTTTTTCTGGCCGACTGCTTTGGACGACGCCAAAGAGCTAGTCAAACACTGCAAAGGCTGCCAGCTTTTCAGCTCGTAGCAACACATGCCGGCTTCGGCACTCAAGACCATTCCCATCACCTGGCCCTTTGCCGTTTGGGGATTGGATATGGTGGGCCCATTCAAGACGGCGCGCGGCGGCATGACACATTTGCTCGTCGCCGTTGACAAATTCACCAAGTGGATCGAGGCGAAGCCGATCAAGAAGCTGAATGGGCCGACTGCAGTGACATTCATTGCAGATATAACAACCCGGTACGGCGTACCGCACAGCATCATCAGCGACAACGGCACGAACTTTGCCAAAGGTGCCCTGGCACGGTTCTGCGCTGCGCAAGGTATCCGGCTGGACCTTGCGTCAGTCGCCCACCCGCAGTCAAACGGCCAAGTGGAGCGAGCAAATGGCCTCATTCTGTCCGGCATCAAGCCTCGACTGGTCGTACCCCTGGAGCGTTCAGCCGGCTGCTGGCTCGATGAGCTGCCGGCTGTCCTATGGAGTCTGCGCACTACTCCCAACAGATCAACCGGCTTCACTCCCTTCTTTCTTGTATATGGTGCCGAGGCGGTCATCCCAACAGACATCGAGTTCGACTCGCCTCGGGTAACCATGTACACGGAAGAAGAAGCCAAAGAAGCACAGGAAGACGGCGTCGACCTGCTAGAAGAGGCCCGGCTGTTAGCCCTCAGCCGGTCCGCTATCTACCAGCAGGGTCTGCGTCGCTACCATAGCCGGAGGGTCCGCCCAAGATCCTTCCAGGAGGGCGACCTTGTGCTCCGGCTGATCCAGCAAACAGCCGGCCAGCACAAGCTCGCAGCCCCCTGGGAAGGCCCCTTCATCATTAGCAGAGCCTTGGGCAACGACGCCTACTACCTCATCGACGCGCAGAAGCCGAAGGCACGCAAGAGAGACGACTCCGGCAAGGAGTCGGAGCGACCGTGGAACGCAAATCTCCTTCGAAAGTTTTACAGTTAAAGCGCAGTATGTGTCATGCCCACTTTTGTATTTAGCATGATACAGTAGGCTCCCCGAGAAAGACTCGGGGACTGCCACCCGTTGTTTTATGAATGAAAGTTATCATGCGTATGATATTATCTTTTCATTTATTTTGTCCGGTACCGGGTCCGACGAGTCGGCCCGGGGACTGGCCGACTAGAGTTATATTAAGAGTCCTACCCGCAGTCAGACAAGTAATGTGTCGACACCCAGGCTTGGCTCTTGCCGAAATCGCAGCTCGAAGAACCGACTGCCCGGCTGGCAAGAGCCACCAGCCGGAAAGGGTGCGCACATGAAAAACGGCTAGGGACCAAACAGGCTCGCATATATAACAAAAGCCGGCTTGCTGCCTCCCGCCGACCGACTACCAGAGTAGCCGGCCGGCCGGCTTACATTCAGTCTACTTCAAATCCAAGAAAACTCAAGTACTTGCCTTCCCAAAGAGGGAAGGCGGCAAAGGAAAGAGCCTAAGGACAAAAAGTACACTCGGATGAACGCCAACACATGCATATATTAATATATTACACAAAAAGCCTCCAGAGAGGTCGACATTCAGCATTGTTCGATACACCCCCAGTGGGTGGAATTGCAGAAACTTAAATTTGTCCAAAAAGAAAGACAGGGACGAAACGAAAGGCAGCTCAAGCTGGCGGGGCTGTAGACGAGCTGGATTAGGCGACGGAGGTAGTCGCACCGGCTGAAGGAGTGGCCGGCTGGCGAACCTCGGCTTGATCGTCGTCTCCGGCAGAGGGCGCGCTCCTGCGTGGCTTGTTGCTAGAGGCACGATCGGCTGGGGGACGGTCGGCCGCCCCACCAGCCGGCTCGGCGTCTTTGCTGTCCTCTTCCTCATCGTCCTCGCCCTCGTCGCTAGAGGCGATCTCTTCCGCCGAGTCCTCGCCGTCCGCCGGGTTCAGCCCGAACCATTCCTCCGGCTGGGCGGCGCCATTGTCGTTCAGCTCCGGCGCGAAGACGCTGGTGTCGGTGCACTCGGCGATCGTCGAGGCGCGCTGCGCGATCGCCGGCCGCACCTCCTCCAGCTCGGCGTCGGCTTCCGACCGCCACGTCCGCAGCTGGTCCAGGCTTAGCCCTGGGTACCACGCGCGGATGAACTCCAGCGCGCACCCGGCTCCAAGACGGGCCGCGGATGCCTTCCAGGCCTCGAAGCGGCCGACTGCGATTTCGAGCCAGTCGGCCGTCCGGCTTGGGGTGCGGGGAATTGCCTGGCCGGGCCAGAGCGCGGCCAGCATCGTCGCCCCGACGCGTTGGAGCCGGCGGAGCAACCGGTGGGCCGGCTGCAGCCGCGCCTCGACGGTGATAAGCTGCTCCGACAATGTCCGGTTCGCATCCGGCGGAATCACGACCCCGGCTTGACGGCGCTCCTCGCGGTAGGCTTCGATGGCTTGGGCGGCAAGGACAGACTGGCCGGGGAAGTACTCTGCGCAAGACAACAAATACAAGTCAAAACAAAACCATAGGTGGCCGGCGAATGGAAGAAGAGCAAGAAAGACAGCCTACCGTCAATAAGATCCTTGACCCGGCCGAAGCCTTCTTCCAGCGCCCGGCGCGTCTCGGCCCAGCTCACCTCCCTGGCCCCGAACTCCGCCCTCAGGGTAGCCTCGTCGTCCTGCACCTTTTGCAGGGCCGCCTTGTGGCTCTCCTCCTGGTCGGCCAGTTTCGTCGCCAGGCGGTCGCGCTCTTGAGCTAGATCAGCGTACTCGGAGTCCTTGGCACGAAGAGCGGCCTGCACCACGCCGAGTTCCCTCCGCAAGTCGGCGTTGGCCTCTGCACGAGCAAGAAATAAAGAGAAAAATCAGCAAAGGAAAAGTCGTCAAGTAAGATCCGACCCGACTGCGCTGCAGTCGGCCCGGATCTCGGGGACTACACCCAGTGGGTGCGCTATCGCGCCCCCACGAGAAGTTAACAATGACAAAACACTTACGCCAGCTGCTGGCGAGGTCTTCGGTCCTCCGGCTTAGCTCCCGAGCCTGGGAGTTGAAGGCGGCCGCGCGAGAGTTGTGATAATCCTGAAGACCAGAAAAAACAGTCAACATAGTCGTCTAGTAAGATCCGACCCGACTGCGCCCCAGTCGGCCCGGATCTCGGGGACTACACCCAGTGGGTGCGCTAGCGCACCCCCACGGAAAAAATTCAAAGGACCAGAGCGGTCAAGGAGTGAAGACTTACCCGGATTGCAGACCGCGTCGACAGAAACTCCTGAGTGAATTGCCTCAGGAGGCCGGCCTGTGCCTGCAGCCGGCTCCGAACCTCTTGGGCCGCGACGTTCAGCTCGCCGCTCCCTCCGCTGGGAGTCCACCCGGATGTGGCGGAGCTGGCCGCCTCCAGGGCGTCTGCCGTCCGCTCGGCTCCCGCGGCTCGGCGCGTGTCCGGCGGGGCTGTGCCCCCTCCGGCGGGCCGGCCCGCCGCCGGCTCGATCTCAAGACCGGCTCCGGCCTCGGGTGCAGCCCGGGCCGGCTCCTCCGGCACCGCCGACGATCGGCCGCCTTCGCCTGCTCCGGCTGGTGCTGCTGGCGACGTCCTCTCAGCGGATCCCTCGACGACCTCGCCCCTCTGCACCGGCGGCTGCTCGGGGATAATCTCCTCCGCCGTGGGCAGAGGGACGTCCGGATCCAAGGTCTGGAGGGGGATGGCGAGCAGCGGAGTCTGGCTGCGCGCGCCTTCCACCTCCGCCTCCACGGCCGCCCGCTCCGATCGAGCCTCGGCCGCCGCGCTCGCTCGCCCTGGCGCCGTTTGGGCGGCCTCTCGCTCCGCCGTCGCCCGCTCGGCCGCCTCCCTCTCTTGGCGCGCCTCGCGTGCGTTGCGCTGCGTGGCTGCGTCAAGTTCGGCGCGGGGGTCTACTCGGCGGGACCCTGAAGAACCGGCGCTCGGCCCGACCACGGAGCCGGCTGGGCCTCTCTCGAGGGAGAGCGGCGCCCTGCTCAGGAAATCAGAAAACATTCAAGGAAAAAAACTTCAGAATAACAAGCATGCAGGCGGCCACTAGACTTACGCGGAAACTGACGGGGGCTTCACCGCCTTCCGAAAGCGGGCCGCCTTCGCCGCCGCCTCCTCGCGCTTTGTGGCCGCGGCGGAGGCCTTCGGTTTCTTCGGCCGGCTTACGAAGAGCGGGAGCGCGGCCCGGCGTTTTCCCTTCCCGCCACCGGCAGTCGGCGCGGCAGACGAGCTCGCGCCGCGGCAGTCGGTTGCCGGCTGGCGGCGCGGGAGTTCTTCGGCTTCAAAATCGTCCGGCCAGTCGTCGAAACTGGCCGAAAGCCCGATGCCGCCGAGCTCGGCGGCACCCCCCGTGGCGGCGTCCTCCATGGCGACGACGGAGAGATCCGGGTCGTCGGGGTCATCCACTGTGCGGTCCGGGGCGTACTCTCGGTCGACTCCGGCTGCCCCGGCTGGCAGCGGGAGGAGAGGATTCTGATGAAGGAAAAAGAGAAAAAATGGTCGCCTGGTCAGAGGCCGGCTAACCCAAGCCGGCAGACGACGAGAGGAAAAGCTTACCACAGGCGGAGGCTGGGCGCGGGAGTACGGCGCTTTGCCGAATTGCCACTCGTCGGTGAGCTTCAAGTTGGCGACGTAGTTCGCCATCAGAGCCACCTCGGCGTGCGGCATCTCCCAGATGCTCAGCCGGCAGGGATTGAACCGGCCGCTCATCTGGCACATCATGTGCGGCCGGCTTTGAAGAGGCAAGATCCGGCGCTCGACGAAGGCGGTTACCAAGTCGGACGCGAGCAGACCTTCCGACTGAATCATCACCCGAAGCCGGGAGACGGAAGCGTTCCCCGCTGGAGACAGGGACTTCGATCGGTAGCCCCAGGTCCGCCGCTTCCCAGTCGGCGGGCCGGCTATGTAAGCCGGCAGATTGACGTAGTCGCCGTGCCGGGCGATGTTCTTGACGTAGAAGTAAGACTTCTGCCATAGCTTGACCGACTGGATCAGAGGAATGTGGGGGAAAGGGTTGTCGTCGCAGGCCCTCTTCATCGCGATGAAGGCGCCACAGGGAGCCGGCACGCCGGCGGAGACGGTGCCGAGCTTGTTTTGGAACAGTTCCGCCCAGAGCTCCAGCGTCGGCAGCACCCCCAAGTACCCTTCGCAGAGCGTGACGAAGGCCGAGAGTTGGAGCACTGCGTTGGGCGTGACGTGGTGTGGTTGAAGCTTGTAGAACTCGAGAAATGACCGCATGAAACTGCTCGCCGGGAAGCCGAAGCCCCGGAGGAAGTGCGTGCGGAAGACGACGCGCTCGCCTTCCTCCGGCGCCGGCGAGACCTCCTTCGCGGGCGCCAGGCGCACCTGCACGAGGTCGGCGGCGGGCAGACGCCGGGTCTGGCGGAGGAACTCGATGTGCTCGTCGTGGACGTTGGACCCGTCCCACGAGCTCGACAAGGCCAGCGACATGGCGGCGTGGGAGGGCTACGGCGCGAAGCCGCGTCGAGCGCAAAGAAGAGCAAGAAGAAGAAGAGCAGAGGGGATGGGGAGCGGGGGAGCGAACAGGCCCGTGCCTCTCCCCCTCCCTTCCTACTTGTAGGCGCATGCGCCGGAGACGAGGAGGCGCGGCGTGGGGGATCGTGGGGATCGATCGTGCCCATCTCCCCCACGCTCGCGTTAATTACGCGCCTTGATGACGCGGGGTAACGGCCGCGGGGAGGCGAGCAGCCCCCTCGGGCCACAGAAGATCTGCGCCCGGGCCGAGGCCAGGGAATGGCGGGCCCGGGCCTGCGGCGGCGTCCCGTCGCGCGCGTGCGACGGCAGGACTTCCCCGCCACGTGGCTCGTCGTGGGGCCCTCGGCCGGCCCGCGGGTCAACCACGGTCGCCCTAATAAAGAAAAGCGCTCTGAAGTCGGCTGCAACGACGCAGTCGGCCCCTCACGGTATGAAGCCGGCCAAGCTTCCCATCCTTCCGTCTGCCGTGAAGCTCGCCCGCCTTCGGGGACTACTGTCGGGGTAAATAGCCACGGGTAGCCCAGCCGGCTTCCCCTGGCCCCTCAGAAAAAATTGTGAGCCCGTCCGGCTCATAAGAAGACTCAAGACTTATGCCGACTCCCCCCTAGCCGGCTACCTTCCTAGCCGGCTTGGGGGGCGGCCCGCCCTTTCTACCCCCATGAAGAAAACTATGGAGGGCCGGCTACGACATGGCCGGCCGCGGCAGGGCCGGCTATGACAAGGCCGGCTATGGCACGGCCGGCTACCGCCAGGCCGGCTCCGATAAAGCAGTCAACGCCGTACCCGCGATGTACGCGTCCACTCTGCGATGATGAAGCGGGGCGTGGCTACAGTGGAGCCTGCCACCCCCAAAACCCGGAGCACGCCTGGTACAGCGCGTCGTGCGGGCAACTGCGGCCCGCCCGGCCCGGCACTGTAGCCTCGGCGACTTCGACGCCACCCTCGACGGGCCGCCAGCGTGGCCCCCGAGGCGGTGGGCCCCTTCGAGTAGAGAGATGCCGAAGGCGGCCGCACCCCCTCTCAAGCCGGCGAGACGGAGGGCCGGCTTCGCGCAACCGGCCTGCCGCCTTCCTCGAAGAAGACGCCTATTAAGGAGACAAGGTGCGGCGGGGCTACAGTAATCGCCCGCCAGGGCGGCGTTACTGTAGCCACGCTTACCCTGACCAAGCCTGCGCCAACAAACACGGAGTGACAGTAACCGGCCGCCGACAAGACCCTGGCCGGTGGGACCGGCCTGTCGACCCAGGAGCCGGCAGACGGCGGGACCCACCAGCCGGTGGGCCCCAGAAGCCGGCGGAGAAGCCGGCAAGCATAGTCACCGACAACTGGGCCCCGCGCCCAGTCGGATTACCATTGTACCCCCGGGGGTAGGCCTATATAAACCCCCCGGTGCACCCATGCAAAGGGTTGAACTCTCTTTCTAGGCATAGACACTTACAAGGAGAAGAGGCAGGCTGTGCTAAGCCCTTCTTCCTCCTTCCATCCCAAATAGCTCAAGGAGCATTGTAGCCACCTGTGAACTTAGTAACCATGCGGAGACCCCGCAGAGCAGCAGTAGGGGTGTTATCTCCCCGGAGAGCCCTGAAGCTGGGTAAGATTCGCCGGCGTGCATGTCTACGCCTCATCCCGTTTCCAGGCACCGGCGACGTTCTTTTGGCCCCCGCAATGATAAGCCACCCATTGGCATATGTCGATCCTACCACCTGACATAAAGGCATACATTAAAAATATGAAGTTTCCATTTCTTCATTGTGCTTGAAATAACATGTCCCTAGACAACCAATATATAGAAGTACAATCCTATCAGAGTGATTCACAACATCCACATGTTGTTCGTGACTATGACCAGATGTTCAGATTACTATGTATGTCACTAGTTTGTGTATATCAACGCAGAGGAAAATATTTAAAGGGAATTATTATTAACTAAATCCAAAAGATAACTAGCATATTACCACATAGAGAATTGTATATAACCTATGAATTTACAACAAGTCACCAGGTGCACCACAACGAAGATTCTTTACAAAATAGCTCAAATGTTTTGTATATTTCTTTTGTAAACTATTTATATCTTCTAACTTCAACTAACTCGTGAAATGTACTCATGGGACACTGAAATTTTAAAACAAGCTTGAAGTTTTCATATATTCTACTTTTCTTTGGGATATGGAAAATGATTCATGTTAGTGCTAGTAGGCCATTACATATTTTAGAAAATTAGCTGAATATAATTACATTTATGTCTTTCATTACATTTGTAGGAAACTTGGGACCGTGTCCTGAAGGTTATTCCCAAAAGAGACCTATTGTGGCATATTGTGAACGACATTCTTCCAATGGTACATCCACATGAACTTTTATGGCTATAGTTGGCAAGTTCTAAATTTCCCATTGAAAAGACTCTTAGTCAATTTTAACATCTGACCGTTTCTTAAGTGCACTACCTATTTTTGGTGTTAGTTCACTACCAATGAAAAGGCAGAAGAGATTGCGAAGGTCTTCAGAAACTACACAGATCCGGAACTTCAAAGTGCACTGCAAGTGAAACTTCAGATGGTGCGTATCAACATGAGATGGATCGACGGTATCCAGAGTGAGCCCAACCTTGCACAAATGGTGGATGAACTGCTTCACAAGCCCTAATGTGTTGTTTGCTTGTAGTGTTATGATTTATGTGCTCAACAATAGAGGGGAAGCTACAAGTTGCTTCTTGAATGTACCATTGTTGTCCGCAATAACATGTTTTTCTTAATTATTATGCATTGAAGATGTCTCTTGTTTTCTAGAATGAGAATCCACCTATCTATCCTGATGTTCAAAAGGCACCAAGGAAATATTTACACTTAAACTATGAACTATAGTGGTAAATAAGAGAATGCCTAGGGATAAATATCATTCACATCAACAAAAAATGATTTTTTGTACCCAAACCTAAAGTAATCATTCTCAAATCTCTAAGACAAGTTTAAACACCCACATATTTCCATAAATTCGTATACCCTAGCATGATTCACCCGTTACAACACCTTGCATGTTCATTGGACATAATGGAACCTAGATTTTGAAGATCGTTTCCTCGGTTAAACCTTTTACGTGATTCAATTATGGAAGTGCAATAAGGGTGCACAACAAGCTAGCAGTGGTTGGCGCATAATGTCTACGTGTGGAGGGCACCGGCCACTAACATCCCATCATTTCTAACATGGCATCAGTGGTCGACGGGACACCCGCCATTTGTAATGTTTGCACGAGTGGTGGGACTTTTTAAGTGCCCGCCATTGAAAAGCCCGCCCAAGTAAATTAAAAAGTTGTCATGGCAGTATTTTGCACACAAAGCCTTGATACCCATATAAAAAATTGCAATAGGCTGCAATATTGCATTGATACGGACAAGACATTGCAATACACTGCATTGATACCCATTGTTAAGTGCATGCATGATGTCTCTTGAAGTTACGCCGGTATTTTCCCAAAGAGGAAGGGATGATGCAGCACATCAGCGGTAGGTATTTCCCTCAGATATGAAACCAAGGTTATCGAACCAGTAGGAGAACCAAGCAACACAATGTAAACAACCCCTGCACACAAATAACAAATACTCGCAACCCGACGTGTTAAAGGGGTTGTCAATCCCTTTCGGGTAATGGTGCCAGAAATTGGTGTGTTGACGGAAAAAGTTGTAATAGATTGAATAAATAGATCGCAAATAAAATAAAGTGTAGAACAGTATTTTTGTATTTTTGGATTAATAGATATGAAAATAAAAGCAAAGAAAAAGTAGATCGCAAAGGCAAATAATATGAGAAAAAGACCCGGGGGCCGTAGGTTTCACTAGTGGCTTCTCTCGAGAAAAATAGCAAACGGTGGGTGAACAAATTATTGTTGGGCAATTGATAGAACTTCAAATACTCATGATGATATCCAGGCAATGATCATTATATAGGCATCACATCCAAGATTAGTAGACCGACTCCTGCTTGCATCTACTACTATTACTCCACACATCGACCGCTATCCAGCATGCACTACTGCAGGTTGCTGCTAACGCGACACTATGATCAGAGACCCTTCGATGAAACTATGTGTGATGCCATAATCACAAATGGTGGTGTAAAATAACCGTTAAAAAGGTGCAAAATGTTTGCGATGGAGGATGCATCAAACACGGTTCAGATTTTAGTTGCGTGTGCGATGCAGGGCATACGGTTCAGCTCAATTAACTATTTGCAATGAGGAGGAACAAAAGAAACGGGCAGCCAGATGAAGGTGTGTGCGATATACAACATCCGGTTCACTCGGATGAACAATTTGTGATTAGGCAACACAAAAGAAACGGGCAGCCAGATGAAGGTGTGTGTGATATACCGCATGCAGTTCACTCGGATGAACTGTTTGCGTTGAGATAAGAGAATATAAACGGTTCAATATAACAAGATGTGTGTGATACGTGACAAACAATTCTGCAATCAGAAATGTGTGCGAAGACCGATAATGACACAAACGATTGCTTCTAATTCATCCGTTTGGGATTGATCAATTCATTACCGACGGGTTCCCTAGCGTGGTCCATGTTCATCTGATCATCATCTACTTCTTGTGCTAGCTCGATGTTTCTTCTATGCTAAGTTTTCATTAATTGATGGTGTTTTATGAACACGCCACCATTTCCCACCATTTCCTCACCTGTTTCCCGCCACCCAGCAATATTACGCATAGGCGGCGCGCGACACACAGAGGCGACAAGCGCAGCCTATAGCACATCCACCTTTTCCAAGCATGCCAACCCACCAAAGCACCGCCTCTGCCATCAACCTCATCGACGAGGAAAACGAGCATGCGTCATGGTCCGTCGAGGCCGAGGCGCTGTCCGGCAACGCGATGGACGATGCCGTGATGCGCGTCATCGCCAGGGTTGAGCAGACCTTTGGCGCATGGCGCTTGAGCGCCGTGGATCAAGATAGGCATGTCAGCGCCGACAGGCTGTAGCTCACCGCACAACATGATCGATGGCACGCCGCAGAGCAAGCTAGGCGCGTCCGCGCCGATAGGCCGCGGCTCGCCGCACGACGAGACCGTTGGAGCGCCGCCGAGCGAGAGGCCCAGTGTGCCGCACAAAAAGAGTGGATCCATCGACTCTTGCTTGCTGGGTACACATCCTGTCAGTACCCCCATTCCTCGCCAGGAGTGGGCAGAGGCCCTCAGCGCCGTACTTGCACCAGAGGCCGGCCGCGCCGTACTTGTACCGGACGCCCGCCGCGCCGTTCACATGGGTGCCGCCGTTCGCCTTGTCCGCAGCCCGCTGGATGCCAATGCGCTGGTCCGTAGGCTTCACCGCCTCCTTGGCCCAGGTGTCCACCTGGGCGCAATAGAGGAACATGGCAATTACATCCTCGAGCTAGTGATCTCTGATGAAATAGCCAACTTGAAGCTCGAGATCATGCTTCAGATGTACCACAAGCGTGTCGACTGCTTGGACGAACGCCTGCACGAGTTCAGGCAGAGCCAAGAGCTACCGTAGGCAAGGGCTGCTGGTCATGGTCTCATGGACGCGTTTTATTTTGAAAATTCGTTTCGACGTGGATAGCTATGTATTCATAGCAATCATAGTATTGCTATGTTTATTGCTTTGTTTTAGTATGTGTACTCTGTTTTCCATTCTTATATGTTATGTTTCAATGTGTGTATATACGCTTTCCATTCTGTATATGTGGATGATAACAGCTAGATTCAAATTAGTATACAAAAATAGATAGAAAATGGAATTCATAATATATATATTAATTGTTCATTACACTAAAAAATACACTTCCGTGATGATACGTGTTTGTCATAGTAGGTCGTGTTTTCTATCATGCATGTACATCCATAACGATTTTATGACAGAATCAAGGTACGCATACATGTGTTGTCGTAGAAGTGTTCAATGAGATTACAAAAATTATCATCACGGAAGTGTCCACTTCCATGACGATAAATCGCGCGTCACAGAAGTGCTTTCGTCAAGGGTGACCGACACATGGCATCCACCGTAACGGAACACTGTTAAGCTATCGGGTTGGGTTTTGGATCCGATAACCCGTTAACAGCCCCGACCAATGGGAATTTTCCATGTGGAAAATCATCATTGGCTGGAGGAGACACGTGTCAGGTCCGCATTGGCACAGGTGTCACTCATCCAATGGGCGAGACGCGCCTATGATATGTTTACACGTGGACCGACCCATCAAGTTTAAATGGGCCGACCCAACTGAAGGCACACAAGATTTTGCGGACCATAATGGGCCGGCCCAGCTAAAGGCCCACGAGATTTTGCGGACCATAATGGGCTGGCCCATCTAAAGGCCCACGAGATTTTGCGGACCATAATGGGCCGGCCCAGGTAAAGGCCCATAAGATTTTTATGTGCCATAATGGACCGGCCCAGGTAAAGGCCCACAAGATTCTTGCGGATCATAATGGGACGGCCCAGCTAAAGGCCCACGAGATTTCGCCGACATTAATGGGCCGACCCAGATGTAGGCCCACAACATTTTGAGGACCCTAGTAGGTCGGCCCATTAACTGGCTGCCATGTTTTGGGGCAAATGCCGGCCCATATTTGATCCGGTCCATTAATGGTCTGCCACGCTCCGGGCCTAATAGTGGCCCATATGAGATCCGGCCCGTTAAAAGCCTACCATGTTCTAGGCCAAATTACGGCCCAGATCAGGTCCGGCCCTTTAAGAGGCTTTGGGCTCAATTATGGCCCATATCAGATTCAGCCCGTCATCTGGACACTATGCTTTTGGGCCCACTTGCTAAAGGCCCACTTAGTAATTCGGCCTGATATTAGTTTTGGCCTGTTAAGGGCTCGTTTAACATTTCAGCCCTATATTAATTTCGGCCTGTTAAAAGCCCGTCATATAGTTGGGCCTAACTACGGCGCGGTTTGCATCCGGCCTGCTCGCAGCCGATATCTGATTGGGCCAAATAAGGACCGAGACAATTTTGGCCTGTCAAAAGCCCGTGATTTGATTTGCACACTCATGGGCCGGGGTTCATTTCGGGCTGCTGCCGTCCCGTGAGTTGTTCGGCACGTTTCAGGCCCAACCTACATCATGATTGCATGACGACCCGATTATGTACCGTAATTTTATGGTTTGGCCGGTTTACTGCGAAGACAGGATATATATATATATACAGTAAAATAACTGCAGCATCGTGAATAAGAAAAAACTTAGACTATACAATAAAGAAATTACGGCATATTACATCCACTTGGCATCAAAGTTCGCCACTATGATAATAAAGCCCAAGCAGACAGCAGATTACATACACTAGGCATCAAAGATCGCTACCAGTGCAAATAAACACGCCAACAAAATAATATACAAAACTGGCAGCACTTCAATAGAGTTCAAGAAAGGTTAGCCCTGCTGGGGAGCTGCAGCGCAAGCAGCTGAGCCAGATGATGAGACTGTGCTTGTTCAACACTTATATTATATGTTCCTCACTCTGAAAGATAAACAAGCAGACAAATGACAGGTTTTGCACATAAAAGTATCAGTGCTGATAATTCATCACATTTCTTACTGACGAATAAAGTGACACAATTTAAAATTGCATTAACACAATATGGTATTGTTCAGGTCAAGACATGGCAGGAAATGACATTGTGAAGGAGTTGGCAGCTTCACGACACCACTGGATTACAGATCAAGAACTCATAAGTATCAATGGTTAGTGTGCTGTCAATTTATACCATTTCAGATTGGCAAATAAAGAGATGGTTTAAATAATAGTAGAATGATATGACATTGTTCATAGTTAAGACATTGCAGAATATGACATTGTGCTGTAGTGGGTAGGTTCACCACACCACTAGATTACGGATGAATAACAGAAGCATACATGCAGTGCAAAAGAAGATCACTTGCTCTGTATAGTTTAATTTACATGGTATGAAGACGGAACTTGGTTGTACAACTGAAAACTTAAATTGAGAAAGGACAAACTTTTGTTTATGAACTACATAATAAACTTTAAACAAGCAATTTGATGCAAACACAAAAATAAACAGCTGTTGCAGTCATGCCTAACCAAATATATACAACAAAGTTTGAAGGCTTGAGATGGACAAACTTACATTATTCGTGAAGACAGGCTCTATAAAGGCCTTGTCCATGCTGATGGGGGGGGGATTCAAGAAATTTACCACAGAATATTCTTCAAAAGCATTGCCTTTATTCTACATTTTGTTAAGAGTAAATATAGATGTGATAATATACGAAAAAATGGAGAATATTTAAGATACGATGAAGAGTGATGGTACATAACCAAGTAGCTATAAATGTAAGTGCAGCGATACAGGAAAAAGGTACATTCAAGAGCAATGCACAGCTAAACTTCTTCAGTACCAACCTTATGGTAAGAGTAAATATAGATATGATGTGTAGAAAATGGAGGGCAAAGGAAAATAAGCTGCAGAGTGATGGTACATGAACAACTACCTGTCATTATAAGTACACTGATAAAGGACATCATGTACTTACAAGAACAATGCAGAGCTAAAAAAACATTGGCATTGGATATATTCTACACTAATGTAACCATTCATACAGATCAGATAATTTGGAGCGAACAATTGATAAGCAAGCTATCATGCATACTGCTGTCACATAATGAACCAGGTATGTATGCAAGTACAGTGATACAGAACAACATGTACTAACAAGAGCAAAGCAGCGGGCAGCATACTTGCGATATCATGTCGTTCTTGTCAAACAGGAATTCTTCTTCGAGCAGATTTCCTGCAAAAAAGATCCGTAAGGCACATGTGGAAACGTAGAAGTTCAAATTGTCATGTGATTTCATAGACAGTACCTCATCCTGGGAACAAGACCGGTGCATAACAAGGTTTTTCCATTCAATGTCTTCTAAATTTAGCACATAAGACTTCACCGGAAATTCGTTTATAGACTTGCCATCAAAGTGTGATTTCCTCAGGTAACACCGATATTGCTGCAATGCTTCCTTGAAAAGCACAAGTAAGCTTTGCTCGTCATGACTATTCAGATTGACCCTCGCCTAGTTACAACAATCTAATGTAAATCATTGATGTGTTCAATCAACAGAAAACAGGAAAATAATAACCATGAATAATAGCACTTACACGTAAGTTGGACAGGAAGATGTGAAAATGGTGTTTGTCTTCACAATAATCTTCCCATGATGGGAATATATGCACGTAGTCCCTAACAACATTGAAAGTATTGTCTTTTAAATTGGGAATAAATGGAATGGGGTTCCAATCTGCAGTAATTGGTCATCTCTGCAGTTGGGATAGGTCTTCGGCCGGTGAACTTGCTGTACTTTTTGCTGGAGTGGGATTTTTCTGTGGTACAGCTGGTGCTATGGCAAATGGAATCGGTATACCTTTTGTTGGAGTGCAGGTCCTGTGTGGTGGGGTTAGTGGTGTGGCCAGTGAAGTATGGGTACAGTCTGCTGGAGTCGGTCCTACATTTTGTGTTACTGGTTGTACAACCAATATAAGTGGGGTGTTGTCTGATTTCTCCGGCACCACCACATTTTTCAAGGACTTTGCTGGTGCTCCTTCAGGTTCGGCAATCACCCTCTTCCTTTTTGATGTCTTATGCACAAGAACAACATTTGAGTGGAAAAACATGGTATGATGACAGATGGAATATGTATTGATCATGGATGGGCATGGCATCTCGACATATATGATGAGTAAACTAAGCAGATGGCAGTGCAACAAAGTAGAAGAAATGCAAGACAACATATGCAAGATACCCGCAATCAATAAAACATTGCCTAATTAGAACAGGCACCTTGATGGGTGAACAGGACATGCCATCTGCCTTTGACTCCTCGAGGTTAGAATAGTCATTAGGATCATATTCTGAACAAGAATCAATAGGTGGGGAGCGTATGAGTTTTATTGCATCCAGAATGGCACTCAATGCTTGGTGCCAATTTTGTAAGTCATTGCAGTGTTTAGCTTCAAGAGTGGACTGCTGCTAGTGCGACACAAAGCAGCTACACAGACCATAGTGTAGATATAACGGGAAAACCTTAAGCATCAGAGTAAAATCAGCAAAGTGGAACTTGCTAGAATATATGTGCTAGTATTGCCGGTACGGCTAGAAAGGCTTCGGATACCAGCTCTCTTCAAGTGAAGGTGCGGTACTGTTAATATAAGTGTAACTCTAAAAGGCGACACAGCTCCTCGCATTTCCTTGCTATTCTTATAG
Source organism: Triticum monococcum (assembly GCA_034509565.1). Classification (NCBI taxonomy): domain Eukaryota; kingdom Viridiplantae; phylum Streptophyta; class Magnoliopsida; order Poales; family Poaceae; genus Triticum; species Triticum monococcum. The sequence continues at coordinate 83,587,022 of CM067845.1, read as the reverse complement.
GATTCAAGTGGGCAGGCCACTACAAATCCTATTCCTATGTTTACAAGATCCTACGAATCAAAGAGGCTCAAAGTGTTAAGCACAACCGACCGTATAGACCTCTACACTGCAAATGTGCCTGCTCATCTTCAGTACAAGGAACATACTATACTACTATTATACTCCCTCCGTTCCAAAATATAAGTCTTGGTAGAGATTTCCACTATGGATCACATATAGATGTATCCAGATACATTGTAGAGTGTAGATTCACTCATTTTGCTCCATATGTAGTGCATGGTGGAATCTATAAAAAGACTTGTATTTAGGAACGGAGAGAGTACATATTAAAGAAGAACGGAAGAGGAACATGGTAAAGAAGAGCAAGCATATTTTGGATAATAAAATGTTGGTTGCGCAGTGCCCACACATGATGAACCAGAGCGCATTAAGAATGCAACTCCTAGCTGTCTCTCGACCATTTCAGGCGGTTGGATGAAGATCCTACGTCTCCTAACCCTTCTTCTTCCTTGTCTCTGATTCTTCCCATACAGAACACCGCACAGGCCGCTGGTCGGACCACCGCCCCCACCGCTTGTGTTCCTCCGCCACCCCACCCCCACCCCGCCCCAACCCCCACCCGCGTCGAGTTTTCTTCGTTCGGCGATGCCCCACAACCACCCGAGCCCCTTCGATCGCACCAGCGAACTCCGGTGAGCTCTGAAAAATCGACTGACCCAATTTTGAAATTTAGTCTACTGTGATTTAACTAGTGTGGAATATAAAAGGGGAAAACCATAAGCATTGGGAGTATAGTGTTGAGCGTGCCATGGCGGATCTGAAGGTGCAAACCGGACAAAGGCAACTTCGCAACCAAGACAAGAAATCAGAGTAAAGCAGTGGCGATCTATTTTCTTGCTGTGATAAATAAGTTGAGCAGATACGGAAGAGTACCGCCTCTGGTGCGGCGCCGTGTACGCATCTGCTGAGAATTTGACGGTGCTGCGATAGCAATGGCTGTCGGCAGCGTGGAAGCAGATCTAGGAGGGTAGACGGTGGCGGCGGGGCACGGTGGATGAGATGATCGTAGGAGCGGCGCCGGCAAGGTGGACGACGACGGGGATGAAGCGAGAGGACCCGATGCAAGGATCCCGGTTCGAAGCCATGGATGAGAGAGGTCGATCTCTTGTGATGAACGGAGGCATCGAGGTATCAGCTCCAGCATGATGGAGGAGGACGGCTGTGGATGGGGTGGCGGACGGCGGCGAACGGAGGAGGGTGGGGTGGAGAGGGTGTTTTGGCGCCCACGGAGTACGAATGAGGAAAAGGGAGGTAGAGAGGAAGGGGGGAACCATGTATTCAGGGCGCGCTTGTCTCAAATGTGAGGAAATTTACAAACTTAGCCCCCGTTTTAAATTTCTACTACATGACAGCAACATTAGTCGGTTGGGGATAGGACGGTAATCTCGCATACACCGAATATTTGCCGACGAGAGTTTGTCTTTGGCGCCCATCGTGTATGAATATGAATCGGGGAGGGAGTCGATTTCGGCCGAGGATACGCTGTGTTTTGGCGCCCACCATGTATGAAACCAGGTGAAAGGCGGTTACGTCACGTTTGGATGAAATTACAAACCTACCCCTATCGAAACCTATAGAAATCCAGCAGATAGGCTTTGCGTGGCAGGGATAGGCAGTTACTGCGACTTTCGGGTGGTTACTGCAACTTTCCCCGCTTCGTTCAAATTTTGCAGAGTGCACGTTTACCATGCCAACTCAATTCGAATCCCATTTGTATTCTACTTTTTTTCGGGCGGGATCCATTTTCAATTGGAATTAAATTCTATATACATCATTTTTTATATATACTTTCAAAAGCACAACAAAGAATTCTGCTCCTTTATATGTATAATATGATTTACAAATACAACGATCTCGAAATCTTAAGGTTGGATTCGAATTTTTTTAACCGAATTATGTTCTACTAAAATGTATGGATCAGTAATATCTGCATATTAAATAACATAGATGTGCGTGAATTCATATGAGTATGCATGGTTGATAGATCAATTTTGGTTCGAGTATGGATTACATGTATGATGTATCATCATCTCGAATTCAAATATTTGAATCCCTTTTTTGTTCACTCCTTTCACGCCCATCTCTCTCGCATGCATCCTCCTTCAGGTAGCTATCACTCTCTTTTCTCCAGCTCACCCGCACGCTCACTTCATGTTTCTCCTATCCTCGCAAACATGGTCTCTCGACGTCTCCCTTGAGAAGTGTCACACTCTCCCTATCATTATACATTACACGGTTTTCATTATCTCTCACGTCTCTACTGTTCTCTAGTATCACTCGGTACCTAAGCTTTCTTTTTCACCGCCACACACACGGTCTCCACTCGTCTTTCACTTTGTCTTTATCTCTATGGGATTCTCTCTCACACCCTATATGTCTCTACATATGACTCATACCACTAAAATTACTCTCTCTCTCTCTCTCTCTCTCCTGTAGACACAACATTTGTTGCGGTCTCCTTTTCGTCTCCATCCCAGATTGACATTATTCATTTGTTTACCGATCAGACAACCCCGACTACCGTCTCCTCTCTCTCTCTCTCTCACAGACACACAGACACAACTCCTTCTTTCGCTCCCCTTCCCGACTACCGTCTCTCTCTCACACACACAAAACTCTCGCTTTCGCACCCCGACTCGTATTTCTCTCACAAACATTTATCGACTAGCTAGCCTCTAGATAGGTTTATACACCCGCACACTCGTGCTTCCACCATCGCATACATGTCTCTATCCCGCTCCTTGTATCTACGTAGATTTTTCTTCCCTTCTTGAGACATGCCCTCTCGATCGTGCACACACACACACTATCGCCTCATTTTAAGATGATACCTATCGCACACACACTCCTTGTGTCTTTGTCACACATGCACTCCGTCCTCCTCCACTCTCCCTCTCTCTCACACACATGGGGCTTTTGCAACAACTAGCAAGATGCCCATGCGTTGCACGGAACATCAAGATGCATTTGTATGAGTAGTTTATCTTGTGGGGGAAAAGGATGAACGAGGGAAGGCCTTATTCGCAAATGTGGAGAGGGGTGTGGGTATCTTTTTGCAAAATTGCCATAGTTTCCTTCCTATCCGTCAGATATAGATCGGACGACCTATATTGCAGGATGGCAGGCACACGATCATCACCGACAATGCTTTTTTATAAGAGTAGGGATAAAAAAATAGAGTTGGTGATGATGGTGGGCCTGCCATCTTGCAATGTAGGTCGTCCGATTTATATCTGGCGGACAGGAAGGAAAATATGGCAATTTACCCACACTCTTCACCACATTTGCAGATAAGGCCTTCCCTCGTTCATCCTTTTCTCCCACAAGATCTTGATGTTCCGTGCAACGCACGGGCATCTTGCTAGTAAGAGTATAAATTAGACATATACCACTTCTCGAATCTTGAAACCAACAACATTCCTCCCTTATCTCATCAAAACCGCCAAAGGAATATATTTTGAGTGAAACATAACATATTTTTAGTAATATATGTATTTCAAAACTAGACTTCTTTCTATCAAATCGGTGAATATGTATTAATCTACTTTGATCGTGTGGCAATGCATTGGCACATTGCTGGTAGTTATTATAATTTTTTGGACACCAGACAAACGGTGGAGTACATATATGAAGAGAAGAGGCGCACACACGCAGTCGGCCTCTCGCTGTCTCGCATACATGAGTGCTACGTAAAGGCGACGTTAACAAATAAACCCTAAAACCCTAGGTGCACGATTGCTGTATTCGCGGGTACCGGGTACGTGGTGGAGCACCTTTGTATGAATAGTCAGCTCGCGTGATAATTTGATCCGTAGGAGTTGATGGTCGGGACCACAGGTGAACGACTTGGAGCGCGGTGGCTCGCCAGTTGCCACAGATCGAGTAGCCACATTTAAAATATCGTTTTTAGTGGGGTTAATTTAATCTGCATGCATGACTCTCCTCCCCCCACGCTCGTCCAACCCGTTGTGACCAGCAATATTTCCACCCCTTCGCTCCCCCGTAATTTACTCCAACAAACATGCCCACGTAGCTGTTACTTAACTGCAGGTGCATTGGCTCACTGACATATGGGCCCAACAGGGGTCTGGCCCACATGTCAGTGACGCAACTGGACCTGTAGTTAAGTCAGTGCAGCTCAGTCCATATCTTACGTAGGTGTGCCATTGCTCGCTATAAATACTACGCCTCCCACGACATCGCTATCTCCTCCCCCTCACGTTCACGTTCATTGCTTTCTCCCCCCTCCCTGTCACGTCGACCACCATGGCATCGCCCCTCCCAAGCCCTAGGAGCCCCTCGCTGCACCGCGCGGACGGTCACGTGTCGCCGTTCCGTTCCTCGCTGCCACTAGTCGAGGAGGATGCGTCGGTGTTCCACTCCTCGCCGCTACGCGACGCGTCGCCGTTCCGTTCCTCGCCGCCACTAGTCGAGGAGGACGCGTCGGCGTTCCGCTCCTCGCCGCGAAGCGACATGTCGCCGTTCCGTTCCTCGCCGCCACTAGTCGAGGAGGACGCGTCGGTGGTCCGCTCCTCGCCGCGACGCGTCGAGGTGGACGCGTCGGTGTTCCGCTCCTCGCCGCGACGCGTCGAGGTGGACGCGTCGGTGTTCCGCTCCTCGCCGCGACGCGTCGAGGTGGACGCGTCGGTGTTCCCAATCTCGCCAGCACGCGCGCCAGAGGACGCGTCAGCTCCCCGCTACGAGGAGAACGCCGCGTCGCCCGCCGAGCCCGCCAGCCTTGAGGAGCTTTGGAAAGAAATGGATGTCGCCTTGTGGGAGGCTTTGCCTCTAGCAGAGCGCGCCAAAATAGAGGCGGAGAAGAAGGCCGAGGAAGAGAAGCGCACCGCGGAACAAGCTACCTGGGAGGCCTATGTTGCGTCCGAGAGAGTCAGGCAATTGGCTCTTTGGCAGAAGGCTCGTGCGAGGGCCGTGAGGGTGGCGAAGGACGCCCGTGCCGACGCCCTGCGTGTAGTCGGGCCCAAGTGCCTCATCTACGCTTGGCGGTACGTGGACTGGGTGCACGCTTCCAGTGAGGAGGAGTACCTGTTGGTGCCGGATCACCACACCGGTGAGATCGTGCTTGCCCGCCGGCAAGCCGCCAGTCAGCACCTCGCAAGTTGCGAGGCTGAGGAAGAGGCATTGTGTCGGCGCGCTGGGAAACGATCGCACACCAGGGCACTCGTGGCGCGCCGCAAGCGCTCCTGCGAGCGCCATGGCTTTTAGGAGGAGTATAATTTTTGTTTCGCAAGGCGATCTCATTAGTTTTGGGACGCAAATCATAAATCCCAAACATTCAGGAATTTTTAGCGTCCTTAATTAAGTATGTAAAAGGGAAAGTTTGGAAACCTTGTGTATCCGTACGCATTTTGCAAGTATGTGCATATAGCACAAACTTTACTATATACTATCTCACTACACGTCTCTCTCGATATATGCTTGCAGACTGTGCTACTCCCTTCGTCTAGGTCAATGTCATTTTTGGTTGTGCACCATGACCAAGAAGGAGGGAAGACTTATACACCTACACGGAGGGAGTACTACTATTACTTATGTACTCCCTCCGCCCGGGTTTATTAGGCATCTCAGCATCACAAGCATGTCCCCTTTTATAAGGCCCCGCATTGGAAAGGTGCATGCATATTGTTGTTGGTGCCATGGCTGAAAAGTTAATACACTTCATGTGTGCTTTTTCATTGGCTGCATGCATGTGAGAGAGTGCATTGGGAGTGGAATGGAATAATTAATGTGAGCAAATTACTATGTGTCTTGGTCTAAGAGAAGTTGTCTTTAGGCCTAATAAACCCGGACGGAGGGAGTACGTGCAAATGCATGTTTTAACATTACGATGCGGTTTTTGTAAAAGTAGAAAAACAGCACTAGTCAAGCTTGTGAAACGATTCAATGCAAAACAAATGCAAAAATGCTCGTTTGATTGTTTACTTTTAGCCTCCTTCTCTGTGGTTATTTCCCTGTCGTACTTTGTACGGAATATCTCACTGGTTGGAAAGGCATGCAAATTCCCAAACCGCTTCCTACACCCTATATCGACTTTTTTTCCTAACAAGTTGTGCCGTGCAATTGGAATTCCAACTTGAGTACTAGTACTAGTAGGAGTACCAGGGGCCACTTCTTTTAGGCTTCTAGATTAGTAATCCCATAACTACTACCTCCGTCCTGGTTTCTTGGTCCCCATTGTAATCTGTGTCAAATTTTGATCATAAATTTAACTAATGAAATTTTAGTGCATGTCACATGCACTACTCCATCCGTCTAGTTGAGTAAGTCATCTTAGGCTGTGCACCGTGACCAAGGAGGAGGAGAAAACAAGAAACATTAATGTTTATTTGCTAATTAATAGTATTGCATGCAATGAACTAACCACTGCATGTCGTGTTTGATATCTCAAGTCATTAAAAGCATGCACACTCTTTATCTCTTATTGGTTGATATGTCAAGAAACAAGAATCAATGTAGAAGTTAATGCACCACGCCTAAGTGTTTTGGGATTATTTGGTTTTCGTAAGATGACTTACACACCTAGACGGAGGGATTACAATGGTGAGGAATAAATCAGTTAAATCTTTGGTCAAAATTTAGCACAAATTACAATGGTGAGGAATAAACCAGGACGGAGTAGTAGTTTAGAAGCCCAAATAAATGAGTGAGGCGCCTTATTGTTACTCTCCACTATGACTAGTCTTGTGGGAAAAGCTGGGGAAGCCGCCAAAAGAACTGGCCCTAGGAGTAATAGCTAGGGATCGAGTGTGTGAGATGAACCGAAGAAAGTAAATGTAGAGAGATGAAATGCAAAAAAGACGGAGGGATGTGATGGTTGCTTCTCTATTTTTTTACCAGGCCACTTATTACTCGGAGTGGTTGGGTTTTGTGATATGACGGCTTTACTGCCGTGCCACGAGCGGGGTGAGAGGTGAGACTCCTGTGCAGCGCCGCCCTCTACACTTGTACTACATCGTTCGTGGTTTATTAGTCCCCCATTGAATTTGACTGAAGATTTAACTGACAAAATGTTAGTGCATGTCAACAAAAACTATATCATTGGACTCGTATTTGAACATGGTTTTGAATGATATAATTTTAGGTGACATGCACCCATACATCGGCCTCATGTCAGTGTTAGCATCGGCGTCAGCGGCGTCGCCCCTGACGCACATTACAGAGATGGGGCGGCGGCCTGCGCGGGCCTCGCCGGTGCCCACGGTCAAGAGGAAGACGCTGCCGTACTCCTCCGAGACTAGCAAGCGGCGGTGATCCTCCAGTGACTCCGGCATGGTGAATGGGTAGCACGTCCCGTACTTGATGTTCTCCACCAAGGGCCAGCAGTGACCGCTGCACGCATCCGTGAGGTGATGCACCATGTCCACCGGTGAGCCACAAAACGGCATCGGGCATTGAAGTCTGTAACTATTTTAGATTAGAATATAGTACTCCTCCGGTGCTAGTAGTAGAGCAGAGTCCTACACTACAACTCTACTCAAGCAATTTAGGGCATAGCATTGTAGGGAGTACCAGTACTGTGATCACTCAAGCAAGTTGTCTGGCATCGACATGACCCTACGCTACTGGTATGTGTCTCGTAAGTCAAGCGGCGTGCTGTAGTCATCATCACCTGTCCACTTCCCACAGCACATATTCGCTTCTCCATCTTTTCCGCACATAATCTCGTCCAATCTTCCATCCCCACTAAGGCGCCTCCCACCTCATCCGAAATCCAAGCACTAACAATGTCGGGGGTGCTAATCCCACGGACACCAATGGGACCGGCGGACCGAGCCCCTTTTTGGTTCGGCAGGGGGCGGAGAGAGCACGAAGAGCAGATCGAGGCGTAGCGCACGAGCACGCGATCAGTTTACCCAAGTTCGGGCTGCATGGATGCGTAAAACCCTACTCCTGCTTTGTGGTTTGTATTGATTTCTTGCTCGGGAGCGCGGAGTGCTACAGTACACACCAGCAGCTAGCGAGACCGAGAGTGAGAATGATCATCCCCCCTCTACGTTGCGCATGGGCCTCCTTTTATACGCTCAAGGGGTCGCCGACAGGTGGCAACGTAGACAAGGGTAAAAATGGAAAAGGCGTGGCGGTTGGCACGGCCGCCTACTACAGTGTATCATACCTAACTCTGACGGCAGGGGACAAGGGCATTAAATGCCTGTCTGCGTCGCCTAGACGATGCAGAAAGGGACCGCCAGGGACGCCACTGCTTGCCATGATGGCAATCTTGTCAGCGCCGCTTGCCACCATGTACCTCTGGCTGCACAGCCTCCCGCCACGTACGCCTGGAAGGGTCCCAGAGCGACACGTTGGTGGATGTGTTGGAGCGCAGGTACAGAGTGGAGGCTTGCCGCGGCGAGCACCTTGCCGCGGTTGTCGTCTTGTCGCGTCCGGGAGCTTGTCGCTCACCGGGCCTTGGTTGGCCTTCCCAGCAAGATCCTCTTGCCAGGGTCTTCTCTCCTTCCCGGCAAGCTCCTCTTGCCGGGGTCTTGGATACTTTGTTCTTGAATGGCTCCAAAGGAACCACGGAGGACCTTGGCGGTCACCCGGCAAGCCTTGCCGCGGGATGCTGCGACTGCCCGTGCACAAGTTCGGGATACTAGGGTACCCCTACTCTAGTACACCGACAGGAGCCCCCGGGCCTGGGCCATACACGGTGCCGAGCGCTGTTGGGCCAGGCCCAAAACAGGGCACGGGCACGCGCGGCCTGGGTTACGCCGTACTTCACTCCGCATCCACCGCGCCCTCCCCGAACGGCACGCGTCGAACGCGGCGTCGTGGGAGAGATCGTGGGTGGTTTCTTTATTAGGAAAGGCGGAACATCCGCCCCCTCCCCCTTTATAAGCAAGGGGAAGCAGGGGTAGTGCGCCCACTCGCCCCCTTTCCACTCCAATCTCAGAAGCCTCCGCCCCGCCTCCGTCTTCCAAAGCTGAAATGAGAGCTGCGCCCTGCCCCCCCCCCATCGCCACCAGCACCACCAACGCCGTCGACCTCCTCCACCACTTCCGCCATGGCTCCGAAAGCCGACAAGGGAAAGGCTGTGAAGTCGACCGAGGCGCAGCGGCTTGCGGCGCTGCAGAAGGAGCGGGCAATCTCCCCCCCCCCCCCAAGCTTGCCGCGAAGGAGCTGAGGGAGTACTACTACCTCTTCTGGCGACGGAGACGCGAGCACATCCTAGCACGAAGGTACTCCCAGCCACCACTCATAAAATGGCTCCAAATGGATACCCCTTCTTTGCTGTGTTCTTCTACTGCGGGATCTACCCACCCTTCTCAGAGTTTTTCTGCGACATCATGAACACCTACGGTCTCTGCCTCCTTGATTTCACCCCCAACGCCGTCCTGACCATGGCAGTTTTTGCACATCTCTGCAAAAACTTTGTCGGAGTCCACCCTAACGTAGCCCTTTTCCGCCACTTCTTCATGCCCCGAGTAGAGAGAGGAGAGCCTCTATCCGGCGGAATCGCCTGGATCTCAAGGGCCGGCAAGAAAGACTCATATCTGGAGGGCAAGTTCCGCGACAAGTGGGAGGAGTGGAGAGCAGACTGGTGCTGTATTGTCGAGGAGAACCCGTAACCATTTACCGCCCGGCGCCAAACCGCAGTAGTGCGCGGCAGCGATTGGAGTGACGTGGCCCCGGAAGACAATAGGCTGAGGATTGCCGTCACCAGGATCCAACGCCTCAGGCTTGCCGGACTCACAGTAGGCGCCGTTGGCGCATATTTCCTTCGCCGCCGCATCGCCCCCCTGCAGGAACGGAGGAGGCCCGCCTGGGAGTTCAAGAACACGGCGGATATCATGAGGCTGCGCCCGGGCCTCAACTACAACTTCACCGTCCTGGAGCTCAACGCGATGCTCCAGGAGCTCTTCAAGTATGACCCTGATCACCCCGAAGCATTTAGGTTGCCGCAGGGCGTCGTTCCGCTGTGCAACAACTCCGCGCTCGACCGCATCCGGGCAATGATGCCACTGTGCGACTCGCATGGAATTGTCCCAACTTGGCAAGAGCCTGCTGATGATGTCGTGCAGCAGTTCTTCGACAGCTTGGTGGAAGTGCCGATCCGCCCCGACAAGAAGAATGGCCTCACTCACGACACCACCGATGCGGAGTTGAAGCGCATCGCCACCAGGCTGGAAGAGGCGGCGGCAGCCGCAGCTGCGGGCGAGTTTGGATTCACCTTGGAGGAGGCAGAGGCAGCAGAAGCGGCAAACCGTGCCGAGCGAGAGGATCTTGCCGGCAAGAAAGAGCTTGCCCGGCAAGAGGAGCTTGCCGGCAAGAAAGATCTTGCCGGGAATGACGCCGAGCCGAGCGAGCCCGCCGAAGACACGAGCAGCTCGTTGGATATCAATTCCTCTTCCTCCTCATCCTCAGACAGCTCGCCACAAGCAGAGCCTACATCTCCACCAAGAAGGCGTCTCCGCAAGGCCGGGGAAATAGCGAGGCGGCAGGCGAGCTGACAGTCGCCGCGCCGTGCGACACGCTCCACCGCGGCAAGCACTGTTGCCGCGGGAGCGCCCCACGCTGCTGCTGCAACTGGAGCGGGGTCTTCCCGGACCACCGCTTCTGCTCCCGCCAAGCGGCCAAGGGAACCTACTCCTCCACCTTCTCGCGCCGGGCGTGAGCCAGATTTGGACTTCTCCGCGTTCAGCTCCGACAAGGAAGAAGCAGAAGAGTAAGATTCTCTTGTTGTACTTGTAGTTCTTCAATCCTTGTTGTTTTGTCTTGTATCTCACTTGCTTCAATCTGAACCCATTCCTTCTCAGGACTCTGGCCAAGTGAGCGGCGAAGAGAGCCAAGGCCCCGGTGATTGTCATCGAGGACGAACCCACCGCGTCAGCAGGGGATGCGCCCGAGACAACCTTGCCGGACCCGGCAACTGTTCTCCAGAGCAGCCCCCAGCGTAAGTATCTTGTTTGCTTTCCGCTGTTGGGCGCGCACGAAGATTCTTGCTTTGTTGATATCTGATTGTTGACTTGTGCAGGAGCAGAGCAGCCCCACCAGGAGCGCCCAGAGACCGCCCCCGGAATGCCAAGGGAGAGTCCTCCGGCAAGGGAGAGGTCCCCGGCAAGGGAGAGCTCTCCGGCAAGGGAGGAGTCTCCGGCAAGGGATAGCGCCAGCGGCCCCCCGGCGGTGGAGACCGCGACTGTAGATCCTGGCACAGGTAATCTTCTTGCTTCAAAACTGCCTTGGGTTCTTCTTCTTTTGTTCTTCTTTTTTTTCTTTTTGGATATTTGTTTGACTCTTCTCCCTCTTCCGGCTGTCAGATCCATCTGCTGCGGAGCCGATGGAGATCGAGGTTGCCGCTGACGACGCCGTTGCCGCCGAGGAAGCAGCCGGCGCCGACGAGCCTGCCGGCGAAGAGGCCGTCAGGGCTGCCGCTGCAGAAGCAGGCGGGGGATCTGGCAATCGCATTGACGACCTTGAGGCTGCAGGAGCGCCAGGCGCTGCACCCACCGCCGATCCGTCCGCCGCTGCCGCAGCGCCAGGCTCCGAAGAGCCCCAGCCTGGCGTCTACTTGAAGGCTGGCGACGACATCTTCATCAACCTCCCCTAGGCGTCAAGCTCCAGGGCACCGGTCGAAGGAGAAAGCTTTGACGGGGAAGTGCTCGCTTCCGCCGGGCTGGCGCTGGTTGACGCGCCAAGCAGCAGCAGCGGCGAGCCTGAGGAGGAGCGGCTGCTGCGGAAGCTGGTGTCACTCTACCGCGCCCGACAAGCAAGCTGGAATCCCGCGAGGCGCTTGTCGCGAAGGCGGGAATCGACATCGAGAAGCATGCGGAGGAGCTCCGGGGTGCCAATCAGGAAGCTCTCCGATCTTTGGCAGTGGAGCGGGCGCGACTTGCCGAGGAGCGGGAGGCCTTCCTCCTCGAAAAGGCTGAAGTCGAAGAGCAACAAAGGCTTGCCGCTGAGAAGTTGGCGGTGCAGGAAGGCGAGCTGGTGCAGCAGAAAGTCAACCTCGACAGCCACGAGGAGGAGCTTGCCGCGCGCGAGCGAACGGTTGGTGGAGCCCTCAAACAAGCAGAAGACGCTGCCGCAGTTGCCGAGGCCGCCAAGAATGAGCTGGAGACGAAGGTGGTGCAGCTGGAGGCGGATCTCAAGGCGAGCGGCGACGAGCTTGCCGCGCTCAAGCTTGAGCGGGAGAAGGACGCCAACAGCTACTCGGAGCTGCAGGCCCATCTCACCGAGAAGGGCAAGGAGCTTGACGCCGCCAAGGACTCCAATGCAGATCTTGAGTTGAAGCTGATTGCTTTGACCAAGGCACTGGACGGCGCCAAGGAGCAGGAGACGACCCTGAAGGAGGAAGTCAAGGCCGGCAAGGCGCTGCTGGCGAGTGCCGCTGCCGCCCAGAGCACTTTTTGGGAGACTGTAGAGCACTGGACGGAGGGTCTCGTGGACGTTGCCGCAGATATTGACAAGGAGCTGGCGCAGCTGGGGATGGAGGATCTCGGGTATCCCTCCAACGAGAACCTCCAACCCAGCGCCAAGCTCACTTCGTTCTTCAAGGGCGTGGCGATGGCCCTCCGGCGACTCTGGGAGAGGATCCCAAAGCAGCTGGCCGACGAGTCGCGCAAGATCTGCGCGGGAGCTCTTCAGAAGGTGCTGGTGAAGGTGGCTTTCCGAAACCCGGGCCTCAACCTCACCAACGTCCTCAGGTCCTTGCCGCCGGATGTTGATCTGGAGGCGCTCAAGACCCTTGTCGCACCCATTGTGGACAAGGTGAGCGGGATCAAGAGGGTCGAGGGCGATCGCGTAGACTAGGCCGCCCATTTTCTTCTCTTCTTATCGCTGCTAGTCATGTTATGCAAACAATCTGTTAGAGCCGCGACAAGCTATCTTGTAATATAACTTTATTTTGGGTAATGATTGCAATGTTATTTCCTCTACTTGATTCCTTCCTTTGTATGTTTTTGCACTACGCTTTTAGGGAACTTGCCGGCGCAGGCACCTTTGCCGCGAGCGCTGAGTGCGGGACGTCAGCAGCCTGCTGGCGGTGCCGCAGCCGGCAAGAAACCTTGTCGCAGCTAGTCGCAGCTCACTTAAGTTGTTGAGCGGACTTGAAACAACAGTAAGGGCGCAACTAGCTACGAGTTGGTTCCTCCGCGCACAGGTTTTCCATACAAAGTATGGTCGTTCAAGGAAGATAACTTAAAAATTTAAAGGAAATCTGATTGCTCAAACTTTGGCAACTTATCTTTTCTGTCATTTGCTTCCCGGCAAGGCAAAACTTTCTTTGAACGATGCCTGGTCCATACCATTATCTTCTCCTTTCCCCCCGGCAAACTTGTGGGCGAGGGAACCTTCCTTTCCTTGAGAGAAAAAAGAAAGAGGAGAAAAGATATGGAGCCTTATGGCTCGTTGTTGCTTACCGGGGATAAGTGCTGCACAAAGTGTCAGATAACACATGCAAATAATAAAAAAAAAGCATGGAATCGACAAGATGCGCGTAGCACATGATCTTTATGCACGGGGTCTGCGCCCGGCTTTGTACAAAGGATTACATGCAACAGCGGCAAGACTTGTACAAAAGGTGGTTGCCGGAACAAGTTCCGGCAACCGCGCCCTACAGGTAAAACTTACGAAGATGCTCAATGTTCTAGGAGTTGCTCACTGGGATGTCATCTTCGGTCTCAAGGCAGACAGCGCCAGGCCTAGTGACTCGTTTCACCCGGTAAGGGCCTTCCCACTTCGGTGTCAACTTGTCGGAATTCTTGGCGGACTGAACGCGCCGAAGAACAAGGTCGCCTTCCTCGAGACTTCTGGCGTTAACTTTGCGGCTATGGTAGCGGCGCAAAGCTTGCTGGTAGTGAGCAGCTCGCACAGCAGCCTGAAGACGGTCTTCCTCAAGGAGCAGCGCGTCATCTCGTCGCAGCTGCTCTTGCTCAAGCTCATCGTAAGCGAGCACTCGAGGCGAACCGTATATGAGTTCCGTGGGGAGAACTGCCTCTGCTCCATAGACTAGAGCGAAAGGTGTTTGGCCAGTGGCTCGATTTGGCGTCGTCCTGATCGACCAAAGAACCACCGGCAGCTCCTCGATCCAGTTTCTTCTGCACTTGGGCAGCCTGTTGAAAGTTTTGGTCTTGAGCCCACGCAGCACTTCAGCATTTGCCCTCTCCGCTTGACCGTTGCTTCTCGGGTGAGCAACAGAAGCGAAGCAGATCTTGGCGCCAAGATATTGGACGTACTGCATGAAGGTGCGGCTCGTAAATTGCGTACCGTTGTCGGTGATGATCCTATTAGGGATCCCGAAACGGCAAACAATTGACCTGAAGAACTTGACTGCTGACTGTGCTGTCACCTTCCTCACTGGTTCCACTTCCGGCCACTTTGTGAACTTGTCGATTGCAACGTACAAGTACTCAAATCCCCTGACTGCTCGGGGAAAGGGGCCGAGGATGTCGAGCCCCCAGACCGAAAATGGCCAGGATAAAGGGATCGTCTGGAGAGCTTGAGCTGGCTGGTGTATCTGCTTGGAATGGAACCGGCACGCTTCACACTTGGTTACTTGTGCAGTTGCATCCTGGAGGGCTGTCGGCCAGAAGAAGCCTTGCCGGAATGCTTTGCCGGCAAGTGCTCTTGCGCCAATGTGGTGACCACATATGCCTCCATGTATCTCTACCAACAACTTTTGTCCATCTTCCCGGTGAATACACTTCAATTTCACACCGTTGAGTCTTCTTCTGTACAGTATGCTGTCGACAAACTGGTACATACTTGACTGCCGGGCTACTCTTTCCGCTTCTTCTTGCTCTTCGGGAAGTTCTCCTGTCTGAAGGAAACGGACAATCTGCTGTGCCCATGCTGGAGCTTGTGGCTCGACAACAAGGACTAAAGTCACATCCGCTGCTGCGGGAACATCCGCTTCTACGGCAAGAGCCTGCGGCTCTGCCGGAGCTTGACGTTCCCCGGCAAGCTTGCCGGAGCAAAACTTGTCGGGAGCGTCTGCTTCAACAGAACAAACCCTAGGGCTTGCCAGAGCAGACTGCCCCTCAGCACTCTTGGTGTTGATCTTGGGGACCTTCTTGGCGGCGGCTTCGGGAAGCTCTGCCGGAAAATAGTCGCCAGAAATCAACTTCCTCTTTTTGCCCTGTCCAGTTGATGGTGTTATGAACGGTCGAGTCAGCTTGAGCACAAAGATCCCTGGTTCCACAGGTAACTTAAGTGCGGCGCACTTTGACAGGCCATCGGCAATGTCGTTCTGAGCTCTTGGGACATGCTCCATCTGTAGGTCGTCAAAGTGCTCTTCTAGCTTTCTCACTTCGTCAACGTAGGCTTCCATCAACGGACTCTGATAACTCTTATTCACTTGGCGGACGACAAGCTGCGAGTCACCCCTGACAATGAGCTTCTTGATCCCAAGGTCTGCCGCGATCCTGAGACCGGCAAGCAAGCCTTCATACTCTGCAGTATTATTTGTCGCTTGCTCCTTGGGAAAGTGCATCTGGACTACGTACTTGAGATGCTCTCCGGTGGGTGCGACAAGCAGCACGCCAGCACCGGCGCCTTGCAGCGAGAAGGCACCGTCAGAGTACATGAGCCACTCTTTGCTTGCTTCCTTGACGGGGATGCTCGTCTCTGGAATTTCTTCATCTGGTGTTGGCGTCCACTCTGCTATGAATTCTGCCAATGCTCTGCTTTGGATAGTTGAAGTACTTTCAAACTTGAGGCCAAAGCTTAACAATTCCAGTGCCCACTCGACAATCCTGCCTGTTGCTTCTGGATTCTGCAATATCCTCTTCAGCGGAAAGCGTGTGACAACTGTGATCTCATGTGCTTGGAAGTAATGGCGCAGCTTTCTCGAGGCCATGAGAAGGCCAAAAAGCAATTTCTGCACACCAGAGTACCTTGACCTAGCCCCCTGCAGAAGGGAACTGAGAAAGTAAACTGGGCGCTGCACCATTCTCTCCTGTATCTCCTCACACACCTGCGCAGATCCATCATTGTCGGGACCAGAGCTTGTCGGGGAAGCCCCCTGCTTGTCGCTGGATGCGCTTGCCGCGGTCACTGGCTCGTCATCTGCCTCCCTCTCTGCCACTAACGCAGCACTAACCACTTGATTGGTTGCCGCTATATACAGCAGCAACTTCTCTTGTGGCTTAGGTGCGACAAGTGTTGGAGTGGAGGACAGGTATCTCTTCAAGTCCTGCAGCGCAGCTTCCACTTCCAGAGTTCGTTTCATTGGACCTGCCTTTTTCAAAATTTTGAAAAACGGCAGGGCGCACTCAGCAGACTGAGAGATAAACCTGCTGAGAGCAGCCACGCAACCGGCAAGTTTTCGTACATCCTTGACGCGCTTTGGTGCTTCAATCTGCTCAATGGCCTTGATCTTGTCGGGATTGGCTTCAATTCCCCGCTGAGACACGAAGAACCCGAGAAGCTTGCCGGAGGGGACTCCAAACACACACTTCTCAGGGTTGAGCTTGAGGTTGATCTTGCGCAGATTTGCAAAGGTCTTGTCCAAATCTTGAATCAGAGTTGCCCTGTCCTTGCTCTTGACCACTATGTCATCCATGTAGGCTTCCACATTTCTGTGCATTTGCAGCTTAAGAGCGACATGGACTACCCTTGTAAATGTTGAACCAGCGTTCTTTAAACCGAAAGGCATCCATATGAAACAGTACGTGCCACATGGAGTAATGAATGCGGTTTTCTCCTCATCCTCTTCTGCCATGAAGATTTGATGGTATCCTGAGTATCCGTCAAGAAATGAAAGCAAATCACATCCGGCCGTGGAGTGAACAATCTGGTCAATGCGCGGCAAGGGAAATAGGTCTTTGGGACAAGCTTTATTAACATCAGTAAAGTCGATACAAAGCCTCCATTTCCCGTTTGCCTTGCGCACGACTACAGGATTGGCCAACCACGTGGGATGGAGCACTCCTCTGACAAGGCCTGCTGCTTCCAATTTCTTGATTTCTTCTGCAATGAATTCTTGGCGCTCCACTGCTTGCTTCCTGACCTTCTGCTTGACGGGCCGCGCATGAGGACAAATGGCAAGATGGTGCTCAATTACTTTCCTGGGAACACCGGGGATGTCAGACGGTTGCCACGCAAACACGTCGACGTTCGCCCGCAGGAAAGCAATGAGCGCGCTTTCCTATTTGGGGTCAAGAGTGGCACTGGTGGTGAAAGTACCACCAGTGCCGTCCTCCTTGGCGGACACTTTCTTGGTTTCTGGTGGAGCTGCCCTTGCCTTCTTACACTTGCCGGTGGAGCTCGACGGTGCGTCCTCGACGGTAGTGCAGCACTCCGAAGAGGTGCGCTTGCCGGAGTGGGCATCAGAACTCTTGCCGGACTTGGTCTTCTCCTTCCCCCCGGGAGCTTCAGCGGCAAGTGACTTGCGGTCTGTTGTGGCTGCTGCTTCCCGGTAGATCTTGTCGGCGCAGATAAGAGCATCCTTCTTGTCGCCAGGGACAGAGATGACGCTTATCGGGCCTGGCATCTTGAGCATGTTGTATGCATAGTGAGAGGCTGCCATGAACTTGGCGAGTGCTGGACGGCCAAGTATCCCATTGTAAGGCAATGGAAAATCGGCAACGTCAAAAGTGACCCTCTCAGTCCTGAAGTTCATCTCGCTGTCAAATGTCACCGGCAACGTGACCTTCCCTTTCGGCTTGCTCCTTCTCGGGTTGATTCCTTGGAATGTGCCGGTCTCTTCGAGCTCGCTGTCAGGGATCTGGAGTTTTTGGAGTACAGCGGAGGAGATCAGGTTCAAGCCGGCCCCGCCATCAACTAGCATCTTAGTGACCTTGAGGTTGCGAATAGTTGGTGAAACCAACAGCGGCAAGCACCCGACCGCAGTTGTGCGATTAGGGTGGTCCTCAATATCAAAGATGATAGGCGTGCTAGACCATTTCAGAAGCTTGCGCGATTCGACAGGTGGTTCCGCTGCATTGACTTCCGCGCCCACTGCTTGAGTTGGCGGTGGGAAGTATGCAGAGAAGCACTGATGTCAACGCACAAGACCTCTGTGGCTTTCTGGAACTCCTGCTCACTGGTCTCGACATCATCCATGTCCTCGTCGTCGTCATCATCTTCATCCTTGTCGCGGCCGCGGGGAGGTCTGTCTCCTTGCCACTGCTTGGCCTTGCCGCGGCGTCCTCCCCGGCCGGCGCGCTTCTTGCCGGATTCTCCAGCGCCTCCTTGGGCCCTCTCCTTGTTGCGCTGCTCGTACTCAGCTTTTTGCTGTTGGACAAGCTACTCGACCTTCTTGCAGCTCTGGAGGTCATGGCCCTTGGTGCGGTGGATCTTGCAGTATTGCTTGTCGGAGCCGTCCTGCTTGTCGGCGGCCGCCACAGCCTGGCATTTAGTGCATGCGGCAATCTCCTTGCCGGAGCTACCAACTTTGGCTTTCTTGGCGCCACCGTCATTGCCGGACTGCTCAACGACTAGCACATCTTTGCCTTTCTTCTTCCTGTTGTTCCGCCGCCGGTTCTTCTTTGTCGGGGCAGTATCCTCGCTGTCAGATCCTCCTGCTCCCGTTTTCTCTCCGGGGAGTTTCCTCCCTTCCTCAGCACGTGCACACTTGTCGGCCAGGGCATACAGCTCACTGACGTCTCTGATCCTGCACATCGCCATCTCCTCCCACATCCTGTGGTTACGCACGTTCTGATGGAACGCGCTGATGACCGCGGCAGGGTGGATGTCTGGGATGTTGCGCTGTACATGGCTGAATCTTTGAATGTACTTGCGCAGGGGCTCTCCTTCCTTCTGGGTGAGTAGGTGAAGGTCACTCTCTTGGCCATGAGGTTTGTGGCCGCCTATAAAGGCGCCGACAAACTGATGGCATAGATCTGCCCAAGAGGATATGGAGTTGTCCGGCAAATGCTTGAGCCAGGACCTGACTTCGGGCTTGAGCACCAGCGGGAAGTAGTTGGCAAGGACCTTGTCATCTCGCCCCCCAGCAGCCTACACCGCGATGGTGTAGATGCTGAGGAACTCTGATGGATGCGACTTTCCGTCGTACTTCTCTGGTACGTCTAGTTTGAAATTCTTCTGGCTGGGCCACTGGACTTGCCGCAGCTCACGGGTAAGCGCAGGGCAACCTACCGCGTACGGCAAGTCGCCTGGTTCCCCTGGCGCATGCATGTCGACAGAGGGCCCAGCGCGCTGGTCTGATTGACGCCGCGCTTCTCTTCGGCGCTTGATGCGAGTACGAGCGTCTTCTTGTTGTCGTTCGTCAAGAACTTGGCGCTGATCGCGGCGAGCTCGTGGATCCGATGACGCGGTGGAGTCGCTGTCATGGTGGATCCGGTGAGTCGCCGATCTTGGCCTTCGAGGCGGAGAGTGCACGGTGGTTGCACCCCCACCGGTCTTGTCGCCACCGGCTCGCGCCTGGCTGACTTGCCGCGGCAGCGAAGTACTCGGCTGCCGTGGATTGTCGCCGTTGGCGAAGCCGATGAGACTCTGAATGGTGGCCCTCCAGTCGTCGATCTTGTCTGCCGCTGGAGGGTAGTCTAGGAGCAGTTGAGCTCGCGCCAAAGCTTCTGCCGGAGTGGCAGGCGGTGGCGGCGAACGGTGCGAGGAACGGGATATGCTCGGACTTCTAACTATGTTAGAAGGACCAATATCTCGTCCAGGCGACCATGCCCCACTCACGCTAGCATGTTGGCGTGCGTGCTGGCCTTGAGCACTCCGGGATCCACCAGCTCGATCTTGGTCCAGCAAGCGTATGGTACCATGAGTACCATGACGCTGCCAGTCCCGCGCCTCCTGGGATGGGCACGGTGCGTGTACGGACGCCGAGGTCTTGGAGTGCACCCGGTCGTTGTGGGAGCCGACTGCGCTGCCGATGGGCAGCACAGCCTTGTCCTTGGACCTGGCAGCACCGTGGGCTCCCTCGTCGACGCCCGTTCTTCCGCCGGCGTCTACCCCACCAGTCGTTTGCTCCAGCGATGGTGGGTTCGGAGTGGACGGAGCAGCCGCCTCCGAAGCCTTCTTCTTCGGCGGCATGTCGATGAAGTCGATGAAGATGTAGCTCGTGCGAACGCCGGATCAGGTTCACACAACCTCGACGCTCCCCTACCTGGCGCGCCAAAGATGTCGGGGGTGCTAATCCCACGGACACCTATGGGACCGGCGGACCGAGCCCCTTTTTGGTTCGGCAGGGGGCGGAGAGAGCACGAAGAGCAGATCAAGGCGAAGCGCACGAGCACGCGATCAGTTTACCCAGGTTCGGGCCGCACGGATGCGTAAAACCCTACTCCTGCTTTGTGGTTTGTATTGATTTCTTGCTCGGGAGCGCGGAGTGCTACAGTACACACCAGCAGCTAGCGAGACCGAGCGTGAGAATGATCATCCCCCCTCTACATTGCGCATGGGCCTCCTTTTATATGCTCAAGGGGTCGCCGACAGGTGGCAACGTAGACAAGGGTAAAAATGGAAAAGGCGTGGCGGTTGGCACCGCCGCCTACTACAGTGTATCATACCTAACTCTGACGGCAGGGGACAAGGGCATTAAATGCTTGTCTGCGTCGCCTAGACGGTGCAGAAAGGGACCGCCAGGGATGCCACTGCTTGCCACGATGGCAATCTTGTCAGCGCCACTTGCCACCATGTACCTCTGGCTGCACAGCCTCCCACCACGTACGCCTGGAAGGGTCCCAGAGCGACACGTTGGTGGATGTGCTGGAGCGCAGGTACAGAGTGGAGGCTTGCCGCGGTTGTCATCTTGTCGCGTCCGGGAGCTTGTCACTCACCGGGCCTTGGTTGGCCTTCCCAGCAAGCTCCTCTTGCCGGGGTCTTGTCTCCTTCCCGGCAAGCTCCTCTTGCCGGGGTCTTGGATACTTTGTTCTTGAATGGCTCCAAAGGAACCACGGAGGACCTTGGCGGTCACCAGGCAAGCCTTGCCGCGGGATGCTGCGACTGCCCGTGCACAAGTTCGGGATACTAGGGTACCCCTACTCTAGTACACCGACAAACAATGGCAGAACCGAGCAGCGTCCGCCGAAAGAGTGGCTGGAATTCGCTCCCCACAGAGGTAATCAAGCTCATTGTTTCGCGTGTGGACAATCTCAGTACCATGTCGCTCGCCGCGTGCTCGTCAGGGTTGTACCGTTTACTCAAAGCCCTCAGGCCAGAGATTTTTAAGCCAGCTCCTTGCTTGCTGATGCCACCTGATCTTTAGAAATGGCATGTCACGCAGCATAACGATCGTAGCGTTGCGAGCATCAACCCCCTTGACTGCGATCCGATCCCCGTCAGCCTCAACTACATTAACGTTATGTACTGGGTCGGCATGAACACGTCTTGGATGGTGCTCGTCGACGGTTGTGGCAGCTGGATGCTCGTGGATGCTCGTGGAGGTCTTCACTCTTCTGGCCTGCTTACTGCTTTTGTTGCACCCCCAGCCCTGGTTGCTGCTGTTGTTTTCAATGTACAATTAGTAGTATATTTCGTCTGTTGGTTGAGTAAATGTGTTGTTAGAACGACAAACACAATGTTTTGGAAGTCGTTGCACGGTTCGATCCTTTAGTGCCCCGTACCGTACGTAGCGCATACTATTTTTCGTACGGAACACATTTTCCACTTGTTGATAACATGCAGCCCACTGATGAAGGCCCAATAGAGAAGCCCATAATTAACTGGAAGGGAGGCTCTCACATGAATTCGGCCCAGGTAAATGCTCATGGTCCCCTAAACAAAAATAAGTAAATAAATAAATAAATAAAGCTAAATGCTCATGCACCAGTTCTTTGGGAAAATAGGTAGCCCAGTATTTATTTTTGAAGGATACCCAAGCTAGGCCTATTTGTTTTCTCCGAATTAC
Organism: Triticum monococcum; assembly: GCA_034509565.1. NCBI lineage: Eukaryota > Viridiplantae > Streptophyta > Magnoliopsida > Poales > Poaceae > Triticum > Triticum monococcum. The sequence goes on along the minus strand of CM067845.1, from coordinate 83,565,190 downwards.
TGGGTGGCAAATCTTTCAAGACGAGGAGGCATGCATTCCGGCCTGGCTTAAGAGTATGGTCAATGTCTGTTAAAAGTAATATCAAAAGGGGTTGAAAATTCCAAAAAATTTATAGCAAATGGGATATAAGTTTTTTTGTTTTTGTTCTTCACTGATATCTTATACGTATTTCATTGGATTTAACATGACATAGTACTAATTTATTTTTAAATTTGTTTTAGTATGGCTATTAATTTTTGGATTAAGAATATTTCATTCCCCAGCAAAAATTTGTGATTTTTTCAAAATTTCCCACATATTTAGTTAATTTTTTGACCCTGGTACTGACCAGAAAATGGCCAGCAATTCTAAAAATGGAAAACGGGCTGCAATAAATTCCATATGAATTAGAAAATGAGTAAAAATTATAAAAATAATAGCAAATGGGCTGTACACGCCATAGATTTTGAGGCTTACTTTTTTACGCAGGGCTTTGTCAGTGAACACACGATTCTAGCAGCAGTGACTGTTGGATGTCCATCCAACGGCCGGCGTGCTTCTTCAATCTCTGATCTTCCTGCTCTAGCCGCCTAAACTAGCACCAGCGAGACTGCCTGCTCCCTCCTCTTGTGGCCCGCTGTGATGCTGCGCAGGCTTCCCCGGCCCACCCTACTCCCTCCGCTGGCCTGGCTGCAGGCAATCAACTGCCTCCTTATTATGCGAAAAAATGATTCCTCCCACTGACATCTGGGGCGCACCGGTTGGGAGGCTGACCTGTGGGCCTACTAAGTTGGCGCGTATGCAGGGCTTATCAACTTAGTAAAGAAACAATTCTCGCAGCAGTAACCATTAGATTTGAATCGAACGGTCCTGCTACTTCTTCAATCGTTGCTCTTCTTGCACCAGCCGTCCAAACCAGCGCCGGGGAGACCGCCTGCTCCTGCCTCCAGTGGCCGGTTGTGCTGCCGTTGAGGCCTCATCGCCCCCTACTACTCCCACCGCTAGCCAGGCCCTGCGGCGACGGCAGCCTCACACTGCAGCCGAACCAGTGAACCCTCGTACTCCTCTCCGTGTGGGCATCCACTGCCGCGTCTTCCCCGGCTCCGCGTCGTCCCCTTCCTAGGCCTCGTCGTCGTCCACTGCCTTGGTGCTCTCGGCGCGGCGTGGTCAACGACATTTCATCGGAACAGTACTGTACGTGGAGAGGCTGACAGCTGGGTCCATGGACATAGCCCAGTTTTTTTGTGATTTGCCAAGTAAGTCGCTTTGTCAAGCCTGTTGGGCTGCAAATCTTTCAAGACGAGGAGAGCTTTCATTTGGCTGGCCCAGAAAATGGCCCATTAGTAATGAGAAATGAGCTGTACATTTTTAAAACACATCAAATCGGCAATTAGTTTCAAATATCTTTTTTTTTCATTTCGATATTTTAAATTACATTAATTTTTATGCGTGGAGAATTTGTTGGATTTTATATTGATATACATTTATTTTTAAAATCAGTTTGAATGTGAGTCGAAATTTCGGGATTAAAAACAGTTCTGACTGCACCGAAATATGCAAAATTTCGTATAATTTTTTAACCATGGCCACAATATGGGCTGTAATGCTAACAAAAAGAATATGGGCTCCAAAAAAACCTTAATAATTAGCAAATGGGCTGTAAATTATTAGAAATAATGGCACATGGGCTGTATGTTGTTTTCCACAGATTTGAGGCTTTCCTAAAAAAAGGTTGACGCACAAGCAGTGATTGTTGGATGGCCATCCAACGGCCGTCATGCTTCTTCAATCTCTGCTCTTCCTGCTCCAGCCTCTCAAACAAGCGCCGGCGGGACTGCCTACTCCCTCCTCCCCGCGGCCGGCTCTGCTGCCGCGCAGGCCTCACCGCCCCACCATACTCCTATTGCTGGCCTAGCCATCCCTCTACTCACCAGTAAACACTCGTACAGTTGTAGTCCCCTCCGCGTGGGAAACAACTGCCGAGTCTTCCCTGCCTCCGTGTCGTTCCCTTCTTAGGCCTCGTCGTCGTCCACCGCCCTGGTGCTCTTGGCGCAGCCTGGTCAACATGGTCAACGACCGACATGCATCTGAAGTGGACTGTACATGGAGAGGCCGACAGCTGGGTCCACGGCCGCACGCAAGGAAATGCCTCCTTATTACACGCAAAATAATGGTTCCTCCACCTGACATCAGGGACCCACCGAAAGGGCCTCTGTATTTCATGAAAAAATGTTACCTCCCCTGATAGCTCAGACCCACCAGCTATATCTTCGCACGCAAGGAAGTGCCTCCTTATTACGCACAAAAAATGAAAACTCCCCCTGTTAGCTGGGACCCAGTATAGTGGCAGGCTGACTTGTGGGCCTACTAAGTTGATGGGGACGGAGGGCTTTGTCAACTTAGTCAATATGCACGATTCTAGCTCTAGTGACCGTATGTTGTCCATCCAACGGCCGTAGTGCTTCTTCAACCTCTGGTCTTCTTGCTCCAGCCGCCCAAACCAGCCCCGGTCGTGCCTCGTGCTCCTGCCTCCCGTGGCCGGCTGCGATGCGGCGGAGGCCTCACCGCCCCCTACTACTCCCATCGCTGGCCAGGCCATCCCTCTACTCACCCACACTCCCTGTTATTCTGCGGCGACGGCAGCCTCACACCGCAGCGAACCAGTGAACCCTCCACTACAAGAAATATGTCAACTAGTGACCTTCTCTTAGTGACCCTAGCTGAATTGGTCGTAAATCCACGGCCATTTCGCTTGGAAGGGCTCAAACCCTGAATTGCCTTACACCAAATGGTCACAAAGCAGACAAGATTGGTGCATGACCTTATTTCTACCTGATTACGACCAATATAAATGGTCATGAGGTTGTGAACGTGGATGCATTAGTACTTATTGCTATGACTAGGCGCCACCTCATCATTTTTGCCTATGTGTCATGTCCATGTGTCAATTTTTGCCCTAGGTTGTGAAGCAACCTATATTTCCGTCATTCCCAAAATTCCCTAAAAAATCTCATAAATTCTTTGGGTCATATCTTCGTCAAATATATAAAAATCCTTCCTTGCCTAGTTCAAAAATAATTCAACAATATTTATTTTCCTATTTTGTTCACAACATCTCTTTGTGAAGGAAGTGCTATTTATATATCCTTAATTGCCCTCTAAATTGTTGGGCACCCTTTCCTATCCAAATCATTGCCTCATGACAAAATTCAGCTCCATTTGCCTAGCAAGTCTTCCTCGGCAAATTTCCAAAGTTTTTTGTCCACCTAGAAGCATTGTGAAGGAAGTACCTTTTTTATATATCCAAATGACATGAAATTTATATAGTTCCTTCATATGCCCAAATTATCACCCCCCTCCAAATTGCAGCTCAGTCAAATCATCTATGTGAGCCCAGGTTCACTTTATATTTTATGGCCAGATTGGCACGTTGCAAAGCAAGTGTTGTCTAGACCCCTCCTATTACCCTCAAAGTCTTTGGGCACTCTTCCATACCCAAATCATTTCCACATGATAATATTCAGCTCCATTTTCCTAGTAAATCTTTCTCAGGAAATTTCCAAAGTTTCTACCTCGAGAGAAGCTTTGTGAAGTAAGTACTAGCTAGGCTTACCCAAATGATCTGAAAATCTACTAAGGCGTGACCATACCTATGTAACTTACCTTCACCAAATTTGAGCTCATTTCATTCATCCAAATTCTCTCACTAGTTTTCCCAAGTTTCTGTCCATAGAAGAGCATTGTGAAGGAAGTACCACTTCGGCATGTCCAAATGGTATCATTTTTCTACGGTGCTTTCCAATGCCCAAATAACCATCCTCCATCAAATTTCAGCTCAATCCATTCATTATTTCGAGCCCATCTTCAACATTCATATTTTTGTCTAGTGTGGTACTTTGCAAAGCAAGTACCACCTAGGATCCTCCTTTTGATCTGAAAATTTGCGAAGATATTCTTATTAGTAGATGATCATCCTCAGCCAAAACTCACGCCCATTGGCCATGTGAATTTCCTGTACTGCCAATCAAACACTTGGCTGTTAATTCATCTTTGAGCATAGGTCGGTCTCCTCGTGGGATTCTTCTATTGTAATTTTCTTCCTAGCACCTACTTGGGGAGTGCCCAACCCACTACACATGCCTAGGCCTCCCAGAACGCATGTCAACGCCAAGGTCACGCGGTGACCACGCACCAGGCATGCGAGTTCACGCGCTTTGGAGTTGGGGCCCTGGGCCACCATCCAAACCTCGACGTATCACCACCAAACCATGCATTTATGCTTAAATAGATACTTATGTAACTTGAAATGATTTTTGGAAAAAATAAAGAGTAAACAATAAGGCAGCTGCAGTTCAAATTTGACCCGCTTTCTACTGAATCGGCGGGAATTTGTCTTTTCACCAGAGGTGGATTAAAACTTTTTACACCCAACCATTTTGTCAATTGTGCATTAAATATAGCCTAGTATTTTATAAAAATTATTTGGTCCAATTTTGCAACAAATATATGGTAGGTCCTTCACAAAAAAAACTCGTTTCGCGCACTCGGAAAATGGAAAATGAAATTTCTGTGCAGAGAAAATGAAAACTCCCTTAGGCAACATTGTTTGGAATTCCAAGATGCACCCTTGTGCACAATATGAGATCATTTTAACAAACTATGCCATGAATGTGGCCATAAGATTGATCATTTGGCTTGAAAACCCTAAATCTTCACGCGTGATAGCTCATTTCTGAGAACACTTTTTAAAAATAATTGTCTTATTACAAGTTTATTATTGTTCCTGGAAACTTGGTCACATATAATGACACAATGTGAAGGTTTCCCAATTTTTTAATTTTTTTGAATTTTTATGCCCATTTCAAAATGCGCTCAAAACGGCGGGCATGACCGTTCCTAGCTAGTGGTTGAATCTTGGATTTTTTTTGGCGTTTCTCTGATTAAATATATACTTACGTACCTAGAAATGATTTTTGGAAAAAATAAAGAGCAAACTATGAGGCAGCTGCAGTTCAAATTTGACCCGCTTCCTATTGAATCGGCGATAATTTGTGTTTTTCACCAGAGGTGGATCAAAACTTTTGACACCCAACCATTTGGTCAATTATGAATCAAATATGGCCTAGTATTTTAGAAAAAAGATTTGGTCCAATTTTGCAACAAATATATGGTAGGTCCTTCACAAAAATAACTCAATTCGGGCACTCGGAAAATGGAAAATGAATTTTCTGTGCAAAGAAAAATGAAAACTCCCTTAGGCAACATTGTTTGGAATTCCAAGATGCATCCTTGTGCACAATATGAGATAATATGAACAAACTATGCCATGAATGTGGCCATAAGATTGATTATTTGGCTTGAAAGCCATGAATCTTCACGCATGATAGCTCATTTCTGTGAACACCTTTTAAAAATAATTTCCGTATTACAAGATTATTATTTTTCTGGAAACTTGGTCACATATGATGACACAATGCGAAGGTTTTCCAATTTTTTTGATTTTTTTTGAATTTTTTATGCCCGTTTCAAAATGCGGGCAAAACGGCGGGCTTGACCGTTCCTAGCTAGTTGTTGAATCTTGGGAACCTTTTGATATTTTTCTGATTAAATAGATAGTTATGTACCTAGAAATGATTTTTGGAAAAAATAAAGAGGAAACTATGAGGCAGCTATAGTTCAAATTTGACCCGCTTCCTCCTCAATCGGTGGAAATTTATCTTTTTCACCAGAGGTGGATCAAGGCTTTTGACACCCAACCATTGTGTCAATTGTGCATTAAACATGGCCTAGTATTTTAGAAAAATGATTTGGTCCATTTTTACAACATTTATTTGGTAGTTACTTCACAAAAAAAAACCTCATTTCGGGCACTCGAAAAATAGAAAAACAATTTTCTGTGCAAAGAAAATGAAAACTCCCTTAGGCAACATTGTTTGGAATTCCAAGATGCACCCTCATGCACAATATGAGAACATTTGAACAAACTATGCCATGAATGTGGCCACAAGTTTGATCATTTGGCTTGAAAGTCATGAATCTTCACGCATGATAGCTCATTTCTGAGAACACTTTTTTAAAATAATTGCCGTATTACAAGTTTATTATTTTTCCTGGAAACTTGGTCACATATGATGACACAATGCGAAGTTTTTCCAATTTTTTGATTTTTTGAATTTTTTATGCCCGTTTCAAAATGCAGGCAAAACGACGGGCTTGACCGTTCCTAACTAGTTGTTGAATCTTGGAAACCTTTTGATGTTTCTCTGATTAAATAGATAGTTATGTACCTAGAAATGATTTTTGGAAAAAATAAAGAGCAAACTATGAGGCAGCTATAGTTCAAATTTGACCCGCTTCCTACTGAATCGACGGAAATTTGTCTTTTTCACCAGAGGTGGATCAAGGCTTTTGACACCCAATAATTTGGTCAATTGTGAATTAAATATGGCCGAGTATTTTATAAAATTGATTTGGTCCAATTTTGCAACAAATATATGGTAGGTCCTTCACAAAAAAACTAATTTCGAGCACTCAAAAAATGGAAAATGAATTTTCCGTGCAAAGAAAATGAAAACTCCCTTAGGCAACATTGTTTCGAATTACAAGAGGCACCCTTGTGCACAATATGAGATCATTTGAACAAACTTTGCCATGAATGTGGCCATAAGATTGATCATTTGGCTTGAAAGCCATGAATCTTCACGCTTGATAGCTCATTTCTTATGTGACCGTTCCTTGCTAGTGGTTGAATCTTGAAAAACTTTTGATGTTTCTATGATTAAATAGATACTTATGTACCTAGAAATTATTTTTGGAAAAAATAAGGAACAAACTATGAGACAGCTGCGGTTCAAATTTGACCCGCTTCTAGCGGGATCGGTGAAAATTTGTCTTTTTCACGAGAGGTGCATCAAAACTATTCACACCAAAACATTTGGTCAATTTTACATTAAATATGACCTAATAGTTTATAAAAAAGATTTGGTCCAATTTTGCAACAAATATATGGTAGGTCATTCACAAAAAAGCTCATTTTGGGCACTCAAAAAATAATTAAAAATCGATAGAAAGATCAGAAATGCATACGAATTGGTGCTCATCCATAAAATGTGGTCTAACTTGAGTGAAAATTTATGTGATACCCTTTTGCAAAATAGTTTTGATAGCTACTTCACAAAATCCATCTATTTTTAGTACTTGAAAACTATTTTAAATCACTGATTTTCCAAACCAATCAAAACTCTTCCCATGGATCGATGACATGGCGCCCATCCATCCATCCATCCATATCTCCATCCCACATCCATCCATCCATTCATCTACAGAAAAACAAAAGAAAAAGTGATACCCCCCGCAGCCCAAACCCTAGATCAGATCCCCCCATCGCACCCCTCTCCCTGCTCCCAATCTCCCCGCCGCCGCCACGTCCTCCCGTACCCGCGCCACTCCCGATCTCGCCGTCCTCTCCCACCCACCGCCGACCTCGCCGTCCTCCTTACCCACCGCCGACGACCACGTCCCTCCCTCCCCTCCCCGCATCTCCCGGCCTTGCAGCACGCCGCCCTGATGCCAAGTCCCTCCTCGCCGTTCCTGCGCCGCCGCTGCTCCAATCCAACCCCGATTCGATTCCGGCTGCTGCTACCCTCTCCTCTCCGGATAACCACGAGCGGCGATGCACGGAGGGCGCTCAGGGGGAGGCGGTGGGGGGCTGCGGAACCCCTGCCTGATGATGCACCAGCCGTGGGCGTCGCTGCTGGTGCACGGCACCAAGCGCATGGAGGGCCGCTCCTGGCCGTCGCCGGTCATCGGCCGCCTCTAGATCCACGCCGCCTCCAAGGTGCCCGACCCCGACACCGTCGCCGCCATGGAGGACTTCTACCGGGAGATCTACGCCGTCGACGGGGTCCACCACATCGACTTCCCCCAGCACTATCCCGTCTCCTGCCTCCTCGGTCTGTATCCATCGTCTTCCTTGCTAGTTACCGCCGCCGTCGCTGTTTCTCTCAGCTTGTTGACGCCATTGCCGATTATCGCTCAGGATGCGTCGAGGTGGTCGGCTGCGTCAGGTCCGAAGAGCTGGTCTGCCGGGAGGATGTGCCTCAATCAGTAAGACAACCTCATTCCTCTCCTGTCCATGGCCTGGATTTCTATAGCTTGTCATGTCATGCCACTCAAAACATTGGTTAGGGACTGTTCGGAATAGAGCCTTGTAAAACAGAGGAAAGAAAAAAAGTAGAGGAACGTGATTAGCAGCTAGTGGCAAAACAGAGGAATAAAAACAATGGAAAGAAATGAAGGTCGCATGTTCGGTTATGCATGGAAAGTTTTCTAGCGAGAGATATCTTACTAGAATATTTTATATGGCCTTGCGAGAATCCACAGGTTAAACCCCCCAAAACCACCGATTGTATCTGTCAGTCACAATTAGTATGCTGTCATTGGCTAGTTTCACATCCCACCTTGTTAAAACGCTGCTGATCATTGCATCCATCGTATGCGCCTGAGACTTTGATGCCTGCTGTTTTTCTTCTTAAGTTGTCATTTTGTTCCTAATTGATGATTTTCATCAGTAAATTGTTGGTCATACGAGTCAAGCTTGTGCTCAATGAAATGTTATATTTAGCTAAGCTTGTTATTTTCATACTAAATGAATGGTATTTCAGTAGGAGCAATATTATCTTATTGTGGATGACACCACCATCCTATCTACAACACTTGCTCTGGCAATTAGCAGAGAATGAATTAATTTGACAACTTCCAGCGGATGTTTGTTATACTATTGAGTTGAATTCATGTACTGCTAGCTGCAAGATGCTATAGTCTAGATACATGATGCAAAGTATTTTGTATTTACACACTTACATCCAACTGCAGTAGCGACATGGGCGAGTTGAGGTGGGGGACAGAGAGGCTGTGTTGTGCGGGTTCTGATCATGGTATAGCAGCACACTTTCCAGCGTCGATCTGAGCAAACGATGATGCAAGGCTGCTCCTCTTGTATTGCATGTCTTCATTGACTTGATTCTTTGACAGGGAGATATTTAAAGCCTTCACTTGTTCATGGTGTCATCTGCTAATTACCTTTTCTATTATTTTCTTTCCAAGCATGTAATGGTTTGGAGTAGTTGAGCATGGCCTGATGGAACATTCATGTTGTTAGCATGTATATATATACACACTATTACAACAGCTTGTTGATGAAGCGCTTCTTTCTATCTAAATGTGTGCACAGAAGTTCAGTTACCTTCTAAAAAATTATTGGTGCACTATCTATCTATACATATACACTATCTATATATACACACACTATTACAGCAGCTTGTTGATCAAGCGCTTCTTTCTATCTATATATATACACTATCTAAATTGTTTGCAACGGTGTTATGCACATGAGGCAGGACTATACAAGTGAACTGTCACAGTAAGGTCCTTCCATGGATTTCATGTGGCTCCTTGAGTTGTAAGATGCAGCTCCAACATTGAATATATTTTGAATGTTTCCAAAGATACTCTCTGTTACGTTTACTTCAATATATACATGCATGTTACTGATAGAAGCTAGTTGCAAGAATCCATACACATATATACTCTCTTGTACAGTAAATTGCTAGATCACTCACTAGGCATTATGTAATACTACTAGGAGATATGGGTGAGGGACTAAAAGGATGATACGCTTCCATGAATTAATTTGTAAGAAGTTTTTCTTGGCTGTGTACAAATCAGCCCAAATGAATTTATGTTCTTTTTACTTCCAGAGTTATAGTGCACTCATAGTGTCATCACATTGCGTGTTCTTGCTGCATATACCTCTCTATTTGCTTAGGCAGACAACTAATTATGTAATATGCAAACAATAGCAACAGAGCTAGTGATGCTAATTCTACCTCTTGTTACAGAATCAGAATTCCTCTTGTTGCACAAGACAACTACGTTTCCTCTTGTTACAGAATCAGAATTCCTCTGCTTCTTATGCTACTCTGCTAGAAATCTACTTTTCTACTTGTCATATTGAATATACATGTTTTAAACATTATACAGTACTTTTGTTGTTAACTCCAAACAACTTGGGATCTTCTCTTTTGCATGCAACAACTGGCTTACCAGTACGCCGCAAAGGGGGCATGCCTTGCCCTGGTAGCAAGGAGGGAGTGGAGCCTATGGCAGGTTGCCGACCGCGCCTTCGAGCTCGGCGCACCGAATGTGATCATTCTCCCCGGGGACGTCGCAGACCCCGATGACTACAACAGATTTGTTCAGGCCACAATCGACCACTACAGCTAATGTAAGTCAGCCCCTCTCCGTTACAACTAACCTAGTTTAACATATTTCTTCCACAAGCAGTCATTCATTTGGGTGTAAGATAGTTGACATTTACACTTGTATATGTTTATCATAATATTGATACTTTGCATGCTATGAGTAAAATGCTCCATTTTCTTTCGTCACTTTCTTGTATGAATGATTATCTCATTTTAACTTGTTGGAGAATGAAAGCATTGTACTAGCTGAATTTGTCTTATCATTCTAAAGAACTTGTTTGTTTTTTGATTGGTTTGTTCATAATATATTGGCCCCAAAATTTTGATTCTTCTCTTCTGGTTCATGTAACAGGGCGACCGTGGAAGGCATGATGATAGTTCATATTGTCATTCTGTTAGTCCAGTGTAATGAAGGTCATGGCCTAGTCAAGTATGGTCACCCATTGAGTCGTGCATATGTTTCATATGATTGGAGCAGGGGTCCAGTTTGTGCCGATTGTCACTGCATATGTTTAACAGTGATTCTACTTGTATATGTGTTATTACACTAGTAGAATTTGTACCCGTGCGATGACTGGAGCAGGATCCCAATATTTGTAGAGATTGTAACATTGATTGTCACTATATACAGATTGATTCTAGTTGCTGTTACTTGAAGTATTTCTTATGTTTTATGACTATTGATTTAAATATTGATTATTTATTTACTGTCAAATCAAAATCAGAAGAAAAGGCATTGACAAAAGGGGCCCACTTACTAGAACTTGACCAGTGGGACCCATCTAACTAGAGGATTTTTTTGAAAAAAGAAAAATAAAACTATCTAACCGAAAAGGCCATGGCCCAAAAATGAGAAGGCTTAATTGTTGGGCTTGGCCCATCTACCTGATCAAAATTAATATGAGAAAAAAAACAAATAGGCTGAATTGTTGGGCTCGGCCCATGTAAAACACTGAATCGGACCGGGCTGATTCTTGTGCCACATCATCTTGCCACGCTGGATGCCTACGCGGTCTGGAGAGGTTGCTAGTGACCAAAAATTTGGTCATGGAACCAACGACCTTTTACATATCACAAAAAAGGTCACTAATTTCAGTTTACGACCGCCAGCTTTTGACCTTCTGTTTTTGGTCACAAAAAGGTCGCAAATGAAAAACTATGACCTTTCAGCGGCCAATAGTGAGGGTCATAAGTTGACATATTTCTTGTAGTGCTCGTACTCCTCTACGCGTGGGCATCCACTTCCGCGTCTTCCCCGGCTCCGTGTCGTCCCCTTCCTAGGCCTCGCCGTCGTCCACCGCCCTGGTGCTCTCGGCGCAGCGTGGTCAACGTGGTCAAGGAACGGCTTCCATCGGACGTGGACTGTACGTGGAGAGACTGATAGCCGGGTCCACGTCCGCAGCAAGGAAGTGCCTCCTTATTACGTGCAAAATAGTTATTCCTCCACCTGACAGCGGGGACCCACCGGGCGGGCCACCATATTTCACGAAAAAAACGTTTCCCCCCTGACTGCTGGGCCCACCAGCTACATCTTCGCATGTAAGGAAGTGCCTGATAGTCGGGACCCACCTGGTCGAAGCGTATGTAGCATTGTCATTCTGGTCGCGAACGTGTACGCACATATATACTGGTGGATGTAGAGGCGCGCATGTAGCATGTACACGTACTTACAGCAGCCAGGGTGCAAGAAAGAAAATATGGCCACATATGTGTACATATGGGCGGGATCTCGAATGCCTACTCGCGCATAAGTACGGCCAGGGCTCGTGTACATGGCTGGGTCAGAACGGAGAAACAGCATCGTCGTTGTGTTCATGGGGAGACAACAGAATGCGTCATGTTCATGGGGAGGCAACGAAATGCATCGTGTTCATCGGGAGGCAAGAAACGCGTGGGAGCCAACCGGCTGGGTCAGAACGAAATGCGTGGTCATGTTCATCGGGAGGGCTTGGACGGAACAAGCGATGGAAACAAGGCCTGGCGTACCGCAGAACGAAGGAAACGACCTTGTGTTCGACCGGCCACATTCGAAACACGATCCTGTTCATCGGGAGGGGTCTGGCGTACCGCAAAACGGAGGAAACAGACCTCCTATGGTCGAAACGGGGGTTCTGTTGATCGGGAGGGGTGTGGCGTACTGCAAAACGGAGGAAACGGACCTGCTACCGTCGAAACGGGGGTCCTGTTGATCGGGAGGGGTGTGGCGTACCGCAAAACGGACGAAACGGACCTCCTGTTCATCGGGAGGGGTGTGGCGTACCGCAAAACGGGACTCCACGGGATACTGTATCTCCACCGTCGACCTCCTCCAGCCTCCACGGGCTACCGTCGACCTTCTCCAGCCTCCACGGGCTCCTGTTCATCCAGCCTCCACCGCGTGCTACTCCACCGGCTAATGTTCAACCACCCCTCCACCGTCCACTGTTCATCCAGCCATCCACACCATGGGGTCCTGTTCAACCACCCCTCCACGGGCACCCCTCCACCGTCTACTGTTCATCCAGCCCTCCACCACACCAGGGGGTCCTGTTCATCCAGAGGCAACGCCACCGCTCACTGTCTATCCAACCACCCCCGCAACGCTCACTGTTCATCCAGTCGATCGGCTTTAGTTAGCAGCAGTAGCGAAGGAATCACTCGATCGGGTTCAGTTAACAGCCATCGATCGACCGCTCGGGTTTAGTAACGCGTAGCCTACAGTGCAATCGCTCGGGTTTAGTTAGAGCCAAACGCCTCGCTCGGGTTTAGTTAGAGCCAACGCCTCGCACACACGCGCGTACGTGTACGAGAGAAACGTGCATCGCTCGGCCCCCGACCTCCCACCGTAACCGGGAACTCCCCGAAATTTTCCTCCCCCTCGCTTCTACCATGGTTTTGTCCGCCATCGACGGCCCAAAGAATGTCATGCAGCTGCGTCTCCGGCCCGACCAGGACGAAAAGCCCATTTTCTGTCATGATTTTTTGTCATAGAAGTAGGAGCCCACCACATCTATGATGATACCGGGTTTTGTCACAATTATCGTCATAGAAGTGTCATATGTATGACAGAAATTTTTTCGTTCGGCCCAAATGTCACGGATGTGTCTTTTTTTGTAGTGTTAGTTCATCATAGAATATATATATATATATATAGTATTACTATTCATCACCCAGGGTGCAGAATAAGTTATTCTTCACCCGAGGTAATCTTACGATCATTTCATAATTAAATTGAATTTTGAATTCAAATAGTTACATTTCTATTGATTTGCTATGTAAAATTTGACATAAGAAAATAAAAATATAAGTCATAAGACAAGAAAATTTACAGTTTATGTGTATTTTAGACTATGTTTTTACGTTTGTAATTTTACATAATATAAAATATTTTTTACATCGATTATATATTTTCTTACGCTCCTTTTTTGCGTCGAAAATAAGACAAAACTTACGGAATGTAAAATTACGGTGCATTGATGGTAAAATAGAGGGGGTGAAGAATAACTATTCCTAACCTAGGGTGACGAATAGCGCGACCCTATATATATATATATATATATATATATGTATATATATATATATAATATCATCACATATACGTGATGATACTTAACTACTAGGTACAATGCATAAAATTGAAAACGAACAATACTAAAACTAATAATCCCTCCCGGGGCCAGTATTCCGGCAGCCCCTCACCAACAGCTCCCTGGTGCGTGGCGTCTTCCCAGTGCGGAGACAGTACTCCGCCTCCTCCGCCTCACAGCGCTTGACGTACCGATCTGCCTCTTACTGGCGGACGCGCGCAGCCGATCTTGCCATTTCGTTGTGAAGGAAATATGCCCCATAGGCAATAATAAACTTGTTATTTATATTTCCTTATATCATGATAAATGTTTATTATTCATGCTAGAATTGTATTAAATGGAAACTTAGTACATGTGTGAATACATACACAAACAAAGTATCCCTAGTATGCCTCTACTTGACTAGGTCATTAATCGAAGATTGTTAAGTTTCCTAGCCATGGACATGTGTTGTCATTTGATGAACTGGATCACATCATTACAGAATGATATGATGGACTAGACCCATCCGTTAGCTTAGCACTATGATCGTTTAGTTTATTACTATTGCTTTCTTCATGACTTATACATGTTCCTATGACTATGAGATTATGCAACTCCCGAATACAGGAGGAACACCTTGTGTGCTATCAAACTTCACAACATAACTGGGTGATTACAAAGATGCTCTATAGGTGTCTCCGATGGTGTTTGTTGAGTTGGCATAGATCGAGATTAGGATTTGTCACTCCTTGTATCGGAGAGGTATCTCTAGGCCCTCTCGGTAATGCACATCACTATGAGCCTTGCAAGCAATGTGACTAATGAGTTAGTCACGGGATGATGCATTACGGAACGAGTAAAGAGACTTGTTGGTGAGGAGATTGAACTAGGTATGATGATACCGATGATCGAATCTCAAGCAAGTAACATACCAATGACAAATTGAACAATGTATGTTGTTATGCGGTTTGACCGATAAAGATCTTCGTAGAATATGTAGGAACCAATATGAGCATCTAGGTTCGGCTATTGGTTATTGACCGGAGATGAGTCTCGGTCAAGTCTACATACTTCTCGAACCCGTAGGGTCCGCACGCTTAACGTTCGATGACGATATGTATTATGAGTTATGTGATTTGATGTACCAAAGGTTGTTCGGAGTCCCGGATGTGATCACAGACATAACGAGGAGTCTCGAAATGGTCAAGACGTAAAGATTCATATATTGGAAGGCTACATTTGGACACCGGAATGGTTCAGGTCGTTTCGGATAGGTTTCGGAGTACCGAGGGTTACCGGACCCCCCGGAAGTTATTGGGCCTCATGGGCCTAATGGTGGAAGAGAGGAGGCAATCCAAGGTGTGTCGCCCCTAGCCCAAACCAAATTGTACTAGGGCAGGCCGCCCCCCTTTTCCTTCTCTTCTTCCTCTCCTTCCTTCTTCTCCTACTTGGACTAGGAAAGGGGGAATCCTACTCCTACTAGGAGTAGGATTCCCCCCTTTGGGCGCGCCCCTTGTGGCCGGCCCTCCTCCTCCTCCCATCCTTTATATACGGGGGAGGGGGAACCCCATAGACACACAAGTTGATCTTTAGCCGTGTGTAGTGCCCCCTCCACAGTTTTACACCTCGGTCATATTGTCGTAGTGCTTAGGCGAAGCCCTGCGTCGGTAACTTCATCATCATCGTCAACACGCCGTCGTGCTGGCGAAACTCACCCTCGGCCTCAAGTGGATCAAGAGTACGAGGGACGTCACCAAGCTAAACGTGTGCAGATCGCGGAGGTGCCGTTCGTTCGGTACTTGATCGGTTCGATCGCGAAGACGTTCGACTACATCAACCGCATTACTAAACGCTTCCTCTTTCGGTCTAGGAGGGTACATAGACACACTCTCCCCTATCATTTCTATATCTCCTCGATAGATCTTGCGTGGTCGTAGGAATTTTTTTCAAATACTTCATTCCCCAACAGTGGCATCCGAGCCAGGTCTATGCGTAGATGTTATATGCACGAGTAGAACACAAAGAGTTGTGGGCGATATAGTCATACTGCTTACCAGCATGTCATACTTTGATTCGGCGGTATTGTTGGATGAAGTGGCCCAGACCGACATTACATGACCGCGTTCATGAGACTGGTTCTACCGACGTGCTTTGCACACAGATCAAGGTGTCAAGCCGGTGACGATGGTGATCATGACGGTGCTCTGAAGATGGAGATCAAAGCCACAAGATGATGATGGCCATATCATATCACTTATATTGATTGCATGTGATGTTTATCTTTTATGCATCTTATTTTGCTTAGTACGGTGGTAGCATTATAAAATGATCTCTCACTAAATTTCAAGGTATAAGTGTTCTCCCTGAGTATGCACCGTTGCTACAGTTTGTCGTGCCAAGACACCACGTTATTATCGGGTGTGATAAGCTCTACATTCACATACAACGCGTGCAAGCTAGTTTTGCACAAGCAGAATACTCAGGTTAAACTTGACGAGCCTAGCATATGCAGATATGGCCTCGGAACACTGAGACCGAAAGGTCGAGCGTGAATCATATAGTAGATGTGATCAACATAGTGATGTTCACCATTGAAAACTTCTCCATCTCTTGTGATGATCAGACATGGTTTAGTTAATATGGATCACGTGATCATTTAGATGACTAGAGGGATTTCAATCTAAGTGGGAGTTCTTAAGTAATATGATTAATTGAACTTTAATTTATCATGAACTTAGTACATGATAGTATTTTGCTTGTCTATGTTGTTGTAGATAAATGGCCCGTGCTTCTGTTCCTTTGAATTTTAATGCGTTCCTAGAGAAAGCTAAGTTGAAAGATGATGGTAGAAACTACACGGACTGGGTCCATAACTTGAGGATTATCCTCATTACTGCACAGAAGAATTACGTCCTGTAAGCACCGCTAGGTGCAAAGCCCGCTACAGGAGCAACACTAGATGTTATGAATGTCTGGCAGGGCAAAGCTGATGACTACTCGACAGTTCAGTGTGCCATGCTTTACGGCTTAGAATCGGGACTTCAACAATGTTTTGAGCGTCATGGAGCATATGAGATGTTCCAGGAGATGAAGTTAATATTTCAAGCATATGCCTGAATTGAGAGATATGAAGTCTCTAATAAATTCTATAGCTGCAAGATGGAGGAGAATAGTTCTGTCAGTGAACATATACTCAGAATGTCTGGGTACCACAACCACTTGACTCAACTAGGAGTTAATCTTCCTGATGATAATGTCATTGACAAAGTTCTTCAATCACTGCCACCAAGCTATAAAAGCTTCGTGATGAACTATAATATGCAAGGGATGGATAAGACAATTCCCGAGATCTTCGCATGCTAAAGGCTGCAGAGGTAGAAATCAAGAAGGAGCATCAAGTGTTGATGGTTAACAAGACCACTAGTTTCAAGAAAAAGGGCAAAGGGAAGAAGGGGAACTTCAAGAAGAACGGCAAGCAAGTTGCTTCTCAAGTGAAGAAGCCCAAGTCTGGACCTAAGCCTGAGACTGAGTGCTTCTACTGCAAAGGGACTGGTCACTGGAAGCGGAACTGCCCCAAGTATTTGGCGGATAAGAAGGATGGCAAAGTGAAAGGTATATTTGATATACATGTTATTGATGTGTGCCTTACTAATGCTCGCAGTAACGCCTGGGTATTTGATACTGGTTCTGTTGCTCATATTTGCCACTCGAAACAGGGGCTACAGATTAAGCGAAGATTGGCTAAGGACGAGGTGACGATGCGCGTGGGAAATGGTTCCAAAGTCGATGTGATCGCGGCCGGCACGGTACCTCTACATCTACCTTCGGGGTTAGTTTTAGACCTGAATAATTGTTATTTGGTGCTAGCGTTAAGCATGAACATTATATCTGGATCTTGTTTGATGCGAGACGGTTATCATTTAAATAAGAGAATAGTGGTTGTTCTATGTATATGAGTAATATCTTTTATGGTCATGCACCCTTGATGAGTGGTCTATTTTTATTGAATCTCAATATTAGTGATACACATATTCACAGTATTGTAGCCAAAATATATAAGTTTAATAATGATAGTGCAACTTATTTTTGGCACTGCTGTTTAGGTCAAATTGGTGTAAAGCGCATGAAGAAACTCCATGCTGATGGGCTTTTGGAATCACTTGATGCTTGCGAACCATGCCTCATGGGGAAGATGACTAAGCCTCCGTTCTCCAGAACAATGGAACGAGCAACAGACTTATTGGAAATAATACATACTGATGTATGCGGTCCGATGAGTGTTGATGCTCATGGCGGGTATCATTATTTTCTGACCTTCACAGATGATTTGACTAGATATGGGTATATCTACTTGATGAAACATAAGTTTGAAACATTTGAGAAGTTCAAAGTATTTTAGAGTGAAGTAGAAAATCATCGTAACAAGAAAATTAAGTTTATATGATCTGATCGTGGAGGTGAATATTTGAGTTATGAGTCTGGTCTTCATTTGAAACAATGCGGAATAGTTTCGCAACTCACGCCACCTGGAACACCACGGTGTAACGGTGTGTCCGAATGCTGTAACCGCACTTTATTAGATATGGTGCGATCTATGATGTCTCTTACTGATTTACCACTATCATTTTGGGGTTATGCTTTGGAGACGGCTGCATTCACGTTAAATAGGGCACCATCGAAATCCGTTGAGACGACACCATATGAACTATGGTTTGGCAAGAAACCCAAGTTGTCGTTTCTTAAAGTCTGGGTCTGTGATGCTTATGTGAAAAAGCTTCAACCTGGTAAGCTCGAACCCAAATCGGAGAAATGTGTCTTCATAGGATACCCAAAGGAAACTATTGGGTACACCTTCTATCATAGATCGGAAGGCAAGATATTTGTTGCTGAGAATGGATCCTTTCTAAAGAAGGAGTTTCTCTCGAAAGAAGTGAGTGGGAGGAAATTAGAACTTGATGAGGTAATTGTACCTTCTCCCTTATTGGAAAGTAGTTCATCACAGAAATCAGTTCTAGTGATTCCTACACCAATTAGTGAGGAAGCTAATGATGATGATCATGAAACTTCTAATCAAGTTACTACCGAACCTCGTAGGTCAACCAGAGTAAGATCGCACCAGAGTGGTACGGTAATCCTGTTCTGGAGATCATGTTACTTGACCATGATGAACCTACGAACTATGAGGAAGCGATGATGAGCCCAGATTATGCAAAATGGCTTGAGGCCATGAAATCTAAGATGGGATCCATGTATGAGAACAAAGTGTGGACTTTGGTTAACTTGCCCGATGATCAGCAAGCCATAGAGAATAAATGGATCTACAAGAAGAAGACTGATGCTGATGGTAATGTTACTGTCTACAAAGCTTGACTTGTTGCGAAAGGTTTTCGACAAGTTCAAGGAGTTGACTACAATGAGAACTTCTCAC
Organism: Triticum monococcum; assembly: GCA_034509565.1. NCBI lineage: Eukaryota > Viridiplantae > Streptophyta > Magnoliopsida > Poales > Poaceae > Triticum > Triticum monococcum. Next base: position 83,545,973 of record CM067845.1, on the reverse strand, counting down.
CCGTAGCGATGCTTAAGTCTTCGAATCATGTTAGCAATTGCCGCATTTTATGATTATGAAATTTGGCAAATCAATGTCAAGTGGGAGAGTGAAGGAAATATGCCCTAGAGGCAATAATAAAGTTGTTATTTATATTTCCTTATATCATGATAAATGTTTATTATTCATGCTAGAATTGTATTAAATAGAAACTTAGTACATGTGTGAATACATAGACAAACATAGTGTCCCTAGTATGCCTCTACTTGACTAGCTCGTTAATCAAAGATGGTTAAGTTTCCTAGCCATGGACATGTGTTGTCATTTGATGAATGGGATCACATCATTAGAGAATGATGTGATGGGCTAGACCCATCCGTTAGCTTAGCACTATGATCGTTTAGTTTATAGCTACTGCTTTTTTCATGACTTATACATGTTCCTATGACTATGAGATTATGCAACCCCCGAATACCGGAGGAACACCTTGTGTGCTATCATACATCACAACATAACTGGGTGATTATAAAGATGATCTACATGTGTCTCCGATGGTGTTTTTTGAGTTGGCATAGATCGAGATTAGGATTTGTCACTCCGTGTATCAGAGAGGTATCTCTGGGCCCTCTCGGTATTGCACATCACTATGAGCCTTGCAAGCAATGTGACTAATGAGTTAGTCACAGGATGATGCATTCTAGAACGAGTGAAGATACTTGCCGGTGACGAGATTGAACTAGGTATGATGATACCGACGATCGAATCTTGGGCAAGTAACATACCAATGCCAAAGGGAACAACTTATGTTGTTATGCGGTTTGACCGATAAAGATCTTCGTAGAATATGTAGGAACCAATATGAGCATCCAGGTTCCGCTATTGGTTATTGACCGGAGATGAGTCTCGGTCATGTCTACATAGTTCTCGAACCCGTAGGGTCTGCACGCTTAACGTTCGATGATGATATGTGTTATGAGTTATGTGATTTGATTTACCGAATGTTGTCCGGTGTCCCGGATGTGATCACAGACATGATGAGGAGTCTCAAAACGGTCGAGACATAAATATTCATATACTGGAAGGCTAGATTCAGACACCAGAATGGTTTGGGTCGTTTCAGATAATTTTGGAGTACCGGGGGTTACCGGAACCCCCCCCCCCCCCGGGAAGTTATTGGGCCTCATGGGCCTAATGGTGGAAGAGAGGAGTCAGGCAAAGGTGTGGTGCACCCCCCCTAGCCCAAACCGAATTGGACTAGGGTTAGGGGGCGGCCCCCCTTTTCCTTCTCTTCTTCCTCTCCTTCCTTCTTCTCCTACTTGGACTAGGAAAGGGGGAAACCTACTCCTACTAGGAGTAGGATACCCCCCCTTTGGGCGCCGCTTGTGGCCGGCCCTCCTCCTCCTCCCCTCCTTTATATACGGGGGAGGGGAGCACCCCATAGACACACAAGTTGATCTTTAGCCATGTGCGGTGCCCCCCTCCACAGTTTTACACCTCAGTCATATTGTCGTAGTGCTTAGGCGAAACCCTGCGTCGGTAACTTCATCATCACCGTCAACACGCCGTCGGGCTGGCGAAACTCACCTTAGGCGTCAGCTTCAAGAGTACGAGGGACGTCATCGAGCTGAACGTGTGCAGATCGCGGAGGTGTTGTGCGTTCGGTACTTGATCGGTTGGATCACGAAGGCGTTCGACTACATCAACTGCGTTACTAAACACTTCCGCTTTCGGTCTACGAGGGTATGTAGATAGACTCTCCCCTCTCGTTGCTATGCATATCCTAGATAGATCTTGCGTGATCGTAGGAATTTTTTGAAATACTACGATCCCCAACACATTGGGCGCCCACCGGAGCTCCTCGTCGGTGGCACGCTGGAGCTTATAGGCCCACCTCCACGCAGTGACGAGGCGCCCGACGCCTATGACCTTCCTCACGAAGTACCCGTCTTCGTACACCTCCGCGGCACGACGACGCGCCCGCCCCCAAAGCTCTGCCGCCTCCTTTTTCCAGGCGGCATCACTGGCTTCACAGGCCGCCCGATACCTGGCTTCCTCCTCGGCCATCTCCTTCTTGAACGCCACTTGCCTGGCTTTCTCAGCCGGCGGCAGTGACTTCCATAGACAAAGATTGTACTGTCCCCAAAACCAATCCAAAGCTGGGGGGTCCAGCGCAACCTCGTCAGGCGGCGCCTAGGGGTCCTCGTCCCTGCTAATCGAGGGAGCGTCCTCGGGGGGCGGCGACTCCTCGTCGGCGCGTGGGCAGACCGGTGGCGCCATGGCAGAGATTTGAGAGAGAGAGAGAGAGAGAGAGGGCGAGCGAGGGGAGGATGTAGATGAGAATGCAGGCGGGACGATGCGAGTAAGGTAGTATTTATTAGCGGTCGGAATCTAGATCGATTGGGATAGTACACACGCCGGTCGCCGAAATTTATGAGTAATGTAGTTTGAATTACACATGATTCCCGCAGCAAAATCCATGTGTGAACATAATAGCCAAAATCAGTGTGTGAACATAATTGCTGATGGTTTCCAATGCAGAACCGTGTCTGATTAATGATCTCTGCCACTCACCTACCAAACCTCGAGCCGCGAGATAGCGTGCTAATCGTGTGGGGGCCGGTTGTCTTGCCAGATCTTTACATTTTATTTTTTGAACAACAGATATTTACATCGTCTGATGATTTTTTAACTCGCACACAAGTACACAAAAATATGATTTTTCAAACCGTTATGGTTAGGTGTTGCATGTAGATGTAGTTCAAATTTGAATTACGGTCATTAAATGGTTAGAAAATCACTTAAATGTCTTTAAAGGTCAAATGACCCCTGAAATTTTCCAAATTTTCACATGACAATTGTATTAGTGCACGTTAAACATAGAAAAAATTGAAGGATGTAAAAGGAATCTATCTCCCGTTCGTCATCAAACATGCATTTTCCCTCTCGGAACCACAAACCTTCTAGTGAGTTACTCCGGTTTGTGAGCGGTGCTTGTCCAAACTTTCGTCAAACATGCCATTTTTTTACCACATCATCTTGGTGGCATGACATTAAATCAAGCAAGGTTTCATGTTTTTCTGATCATTTTTTAATTTTTTGGAATTAAAATGTCATGGCACTCCATGCATGTGCCCATGCCTTGAGACCAATATGTTTGAAAATTCCTTCTAATTTACTGCACATGGAATTAACTCGCACACAAGTACACAAAAATATGATTATTCAAACCGTTATGGTTAGGCGTTGCATGTAGATGTAGTTCAAATTTGAATTACGGTCATTAAATGGCTAGAAAATCACTTAAATGTCTTTAAAAGGTCAAATGACCCATGCAATTTTCAAAAATTTCACATGACAGTTGTATTAGTGCATGTTAGACATAGAAAAAATTGAATGCCATAAGAGGAAGCTATCTCCCGTTCATCATCAAACATGCATTGTTCCCTCTCGGAACCACGAACCTTCTAGTGAGTTGCTCCGGTTTGTGAGGGGTGTATGCCCAAACTTTCGTCAAACATCCAATTTTTTTACCACATCATCTTGGTGGCATGACATTAAATCAACAAAGGTTTCATGTTTCCTGATCATTTTTTTAATTTTTTAGAATTAAAATGCCATGGCACTCCATGCATACGTATGCATGTGTCCATGTCGTGAGACCAATATGTTTGAAAATTCCTTCTAATTTACTGCACATGGAATTAACTCGCACACAAGTACACAGATATGACTTTTCAAACCGTTTTGGTTAGGCATTGCATGTAGATGTAGTTCAAATTTGAATTACGGTCATTAAATGGCTATAAAATCACTTAAATGTCTTTAAAAGGTCAAATGACCCCTAGAATTTTCAAAAATTTCACATTACAGTTGTAGTAGTGCATGTTAGACGAATAAAAAAATTGAAGGCCGTAAGAGGAAGCTATCTCCCATTCGTCATCAAACATGCATTGTTCCCTCTCGGAACCACGAGCCGTCTAGTGAGTTGCTCCGGTTTGTGAGGGGTGTGTGTCCAAACTTTCGTCAAACATGCCAATTTCTTTACCTCTTGATGGCATGACATTACATCAACCAAGGTTTCATGTGTTTCTGATTTTTTTGGAATTAAAATGCCATGTCACTCCATGCTTAATTGTGTCATAGCCGTTAGACCAATATGTTTGAAAATTCCTTCCAATTTACTGCACATGGAATTAAATCGCACACAAGTACACGAAATATGAGTTTTCAAACCGTTATGGTTAGCTATTGCATGTACATGTAGTTCAAATTTCAATTACGGTCATTAAATGGCTAGAAAATCACTTAAATGTCTTAAAAGGTCAAATGACCCCTGAAATTTTCCAAAAGTTGACATGATAGTTGTATTAGTACTACAAAATTTCTCGTTCATTTAAAACACCATCCGTTGCCACTTTACTCCAAATTCGCCTTTCACAGCTAATAAAAATATCTACAACATCACACACAATTGTTTTCTAGGAACCATTTGCGATGAAAATATCTGGGTCTATTTAAGTCTCCCTCCTTAAGCTTCGTCGGCTCATCTGCTCTAGTGCCAGCAACCCTCGAATCCACGAATCTCGATCCCCATTACCGCACCCCCCTTCTTGCAAAGATGACGCCATTGAAATGCTTCGTGAAGGCCCGTACGATGGCCACCCCCCCCCCCACAACGAGAGTGTCGCTGCATCCGCATTGAGCATGGCTGCTTCCACCCAGAGGGTGTCTGCGGCAGCCGACAGGGCAGCTGCAGCAGCCGAGACGACTACAGCTGCTGCTGCGACAACGACTGTAAACGCCGAGAGTGCTCGAGCTGCCGTCTGTGCCGCAGATGTCGCACTGGCTCGGGTCGAGGCCATCCACGCCAAGATCGAGGATGCACACGCCAAGATATTCCAGGCCACCTCGGACTCCAGCATGCAACCCACGTCTGAAAAGGCGGCGGTGGCCATGGAGCACCTGCTTCCTAATGAGGTCGTCGAGCGGGAGCTAGAGATGCAGGAGGTGACGGAGATCGAGGAGCGCCGGGAGGAGGAGTTGCGCGTGGCCGAGGTCGAGGTAGAGAAGAATCCGTTCATCGAGGAATCAGCGGTGGAGTACCAACGCGAGCTCTGGCGCATCCACTACTATGAGTACTACAACCTTGAGGGCGATGCCGAGGACGAGGACGAGGACGAGGACGCGGTCGATTTCAGAAGGGGGTACGTGGAGTCCACCAACGGCGGCATGTCACTAGGACAAGTCATCGACGTCTCATCTCACACCGATGATGCATAGGCTGGCATGGCGGCGGATTTGTTAAAATTATGCATACTTAGGCTTTCTTTTTAATAATGGTCTTTTGTTAGAGCAATGTTTAGGTCAACTATCTTTGTTTAATTACTAAAATTGCTCGATTCAGTAAGTGTGGTCTATCTGCTGTACGCTATTTTGTGTGCCCAAATTAGCAAGCGATGCTAAATTATGCAATGATGTACCCCGAGAAATTTCCACCAAAATTTGAATTGTCAGACTAATCCCATGCGCGTAAAGCAGAAGAATCATTTGCGATGCACACAATCATTGAAAGTGAAAGGTCCGGTGGCACCGGGCGCAAAGGGTCCCTCCACATTTCCAAAATTTTGGCCTACCGCCAAAATATCTACCCCGACCCCTTCCCACCCCTTTTCTCCCCAACCACAAGTCACAGTTCCCTTGTTTCCTCCTTCCTTGCTAAGCTATAGCCGCTTCCTCACTCTCGCTGTCTCGCATCCTACCGCCGGGGTCGCCATGGTCTTGTTCAAAGACCTCTTCAGCGGTTCCACCTCCGGCGACGACTCCTTCACCACCCGGGTATGCCTTTGTTCTCTCTCTCGGGCTATGAATTGAAATGAAGGATTTTTACCTGACGGTCGATTTGAGTCATTTCTTCCTCTTGTAGCTCCCTAGGACCATCCGTGGGAATGAATGGAGCGGGATGGCTGAAGATATATCTGCTCGTTGTCACCATCAATCTCCATGCATGAAGCTAGTTGCGTTTGATTCTATGGACAGTGGGAGGAAGTTTCTGGCATGTGTAGAGAAGCTTAGACCCTCTTTCGTTGTTACAAATCATTTGTTAGATGTGATTCAGGCACTGTCATGGTCCCAACCCATTCATACCATACCTTCAGCCAAACGCATCCTAAGACAGTGTCATAGTTTGTACCTAGTCTCTAAAATTGTTGCCATCTCATCATCGGTGCCATTAGAAAATTATTTGGCACCACTTCAGCAGTTTGTGCAACCAACTTTGGTCCACACATCTGAGCAGTCAAGCAGTAAAATACTAGATCTTTATGGCATGAAGGAACTAGGCATCGGAGCAACTACGTGCTCTGAAGTCTAGGTCCCTGATTTTTTCCGCTGCATCAGCTCGCCAGTGCAGGGCACCAGGGCGAGATGTAGCAACAGTTGTCTTTACCCCAGTTTTGGCATACATAGTGGACAGCCTTAGTGCTATTAGTTCTATGTTACTAAATTTTTTGCATGTACACACCTGTTAGTATCAATTTGTTGTCATCCAAACACTGTTGCTATGCTGTTGCAGTTATATTTACCTTCCTCATAAAATATTCAATTTGTTATTTATTGTACATGAGTAAGAACTTGTAGCGTCATTATAGTTAATTATAGCTTCTGATGTTCCAGAATTTGGTTATTGTCTCAGTACCAATTATTTCATTTGCACATTGATCTTTTTGAGAAGATATGTCATAATTAACATGTTTCTTCAGTTTTTCAAAATAAGCATTGGTGATTTTCTATGTTGCTATAAACCCATTTCCCCTACAATTGTTACTGATCTAGTTTTAAATATTACAGGATAAACGAAAGTGTTCTTACTTGGAGTGGGTTGGTCAAGAGTGGCCACAGTCTTTGAAGATGTGCCTAGTGAAGCTCTGGAGCATGTATGAGGAAGAGAACAGGCGTAGGCTTAGAGAAACTATTGTCAACGCTGAAGAATATTTGAAGATGCGGGATAAAAAGTTGAAGGTGGAGAATGAGCTCAGATTTTTTAAATCAGACTTTGCTAAGATGGTGTTGGCAAAGGAGGAGGAACTTTCCCAGTTGACCCGTGCAAAATAGGTTCTTACTGAACTGAAAGCAGAGGTGGATAAGACGAGCCTGGATGATCTCGATTAGGGAAATGAATATATTGTTCTTATGAAGTTGAACTAGCTATATGTTGTACCGTGTTGTTTTCATGTAGCTACCGTACTGTGATGTTATAATATATTTATGTGCCTGATATGAAACTGGCAAACAGCTGTTCAATATGAAATGTGAATTTGCGTAATACTGGAATTATTAATTGTAAACAAATAAACCTGCTAAATGTGTCATGGACCTTTGCAAACGGTTCTAGAAGTAAAAGCGCTTGCGATGGATAGCCCAATGTCACACAGTTTTCTTCATCAAATCATGTGTGATATAGTGGATAAAAGCAAACAATTAACCAAGGCAGACTGTGTGTGATAGTTACACCTTTCGCACACGAGCCCACAAATAAAACTGTGTGGGATGTACGTACGAACGGAAATGTTTTCCCTGGATCGACTGTGTGGGATGTACATAAGAACGGAAACATATTCCTTGGATTAACTATGTGTGATATACATACGAACGGAAATGTTTTTCTGGGATTCACCGTGTGGGATGTACATGCCTACGGAAATGATTTTCTCGGATTACCATGTGGGATGTACATACCTACGGAAATGATTGGGTTTTGATGCCTCGCCCGATCACACATGGCCCCAGCCTGTGTCCCACGAGGGCCTATCCTTGACGATTTCTGGGTCGTGTGGGAAGGACCCCCCTATCGCCCACACTCACTTGGCGACGGTTCCAATGCCATAGCGAAAAGGGGTTAAAAACCGTTTGTTTAGCACCGACGCGCACCACTGATGCATCTAGTGTATTAAGTTCATGGAGAAACGGAGTAATGCAATAAGAACGATGACATGATGTACACAAGATCTATTTATGTAGAGATAAACCCAATCGTTTTATCCTTAGTAGCAATGATACATACGTGTCGATTCCCCTTCTATCACTGGGATCAAGCACCGTAAGATCGAACCCACTACAAAGCACCTCTTCCCATTGCAAGATAAATAGATCAAGTTGGCCAAATAAAACCCAAATATCGGAGAAGAAATACGAGGCTATAAGAAATCATGCATAAAAGAGATCAAAGAAACTCAAATACTTTCATGGATATAAAAAGAGATAGATCTGATCATAAACTCAAAGTTCATCGGATCCAAACAAACACAGCGCAAAAGAGTTACATCATATGGATCTCCAAGAGACCATTGTATTTAGAATCAAGAGAGAGAGAGAGAGAGAGAGAGAGAGAGAGGAAGCCATCTAGGTACTAACTACGGACCTGAAGGTCTATAAAGAACTACTAAAGCATCATCTGAGAGGCACCAATGGAGGTGGTGAACCCCATCCGAGATGTTGTCTAGATTGGATCTGGTGGTTCTGGACTCTGCGGCGGCTGGATCAATATTTCGTCGACTCCCCTAGGGTTTTGGGAATATTGGCGTATTTATAGAGCAAAGAGGCGGTCCGGGGGCACCTGAGGTGGGCACAACCCACCAGGGCGCGCCTGGGCCTCCTGGCATGCCCTGGAGTGTTGTGCTCCCCTCGAGGCACCCCCAGGCGCAGCCAGGGCCCATTATGTTCCTTCTGGTCCAAAAAAATCTCCGTAAAGTTTCGTGGCATTTGGACTCTGTTTGATATTGATTTTTTGTGATGTAAAAAACATGAAAAAAAACAGCAACTAGCACTTGGCACTATGTCAATAGGTTAGTACCAAAAATGATATAAAATGATTATAAAACATCCAAGATTGATAATATAACAACATGAAACAATAAAAAATTATAGATACGTTGGAGAGCGTATCATATCACGGGGTTTGGATGCACCGACGAAGTTTGCACCAACTCTCGAGGTGAGAAAGGGCAATGCACGGTACCGAGGAGGCTAGCAATGATGGAAGGATGAGAGTGCTTATAATCCATGGACTCAACATTAGTCATAAAGAACTCACATACTTATTGCAAAAATCTATTAGTCATCGAAACAAAGTACTATGCGCATGCTCCTAGGGGGATAGATTGGTAGGAAAAGACCATAGCTCGTCCCCGACCGCCACTCATAAGGAAGACAATCAATAAATACCTAATGCTCCAACTTTGTTACATAACGGTTCACCATACGTGCATGCTACGAGAATCACAAACTTCAACACAAGTATTTCTACAATCCACAACTACCCACTAGCATGACTCTAATATCACCATCTTTATATCGCAAAACTATTGTAAGGAATCAAAGACATCATATTCAATTATCTACAAGTTTTATGTAGGATTTTATGACTAACCATGTGAATGACCAATTCATGTTAACTCTCTAAATAGGTATAAGTTAAGCAAGAGAGTTTAATTATTTCTACAAAAGATATGCCCACGCTCTAACAAATATAAGTGAAGCAAAAGAGCATCCTACAAATGGCGGTTTTCTATGTGAAGAGAAACAGGCAATCCAAACTTCAAAAGATATAAGTGAAGCACATGAAGCATTCTATAAAGCCATTCTCAAAAGATATAAGTCAAGTGCAATAAGCATTCTATAAATCAACCAAGGACTATCTCATACCAGCATGGTGCATAAAATAAAAGTGAAAACTAAATGCAAAAGACGCTCCAAGATTTACGCATATCATGTGACGAATAAAAATATAGCTCCAAATGAAATTACCGATGATTGTTAGAAGAAAGAGGGGATGCCTTCTAGGTCATCCCCAAGGTGCCTCGGGCATCCCCAAGCTTAGGCTCTTTCCATTCCTTATTCCTTCATCCATCGTGATCTCTTCCAAAACTTGAAAACTTCAATCACACAAAACTTAACGGAAAGTTCGGTAAGATCCATTAGTATAATAAAGCAAATCACTACTCTAAGTACTGTTGCAAACTAATTCATATTTTGTTTTTGCATTGTAGCTACTGCAATATAACTTTTCCATGGCTTAATCCACTAATATAAATTGATAGTTTCATCAAAACAAGCAAACTATGCATCAAAAACAGAATCTGTCTTAAACAGGAAAGTCTGTAGTAATCTGAACATTCACCAAACTTATGGTACTCAAAAAATTCTGAACAAATTATGAAACATAAACCATTTGTATAGAAATAGAGTGCAAAATAATTCAGAACCGTTTGACATTCCAGTAAAAACTGTAAAATCGCGCACTACAGCCAAAGTTTCTGTTCTGCACCGCACAAACCAACAAGCAATGTAAACATCCTAAAAGAAAATCTTGGCATATTATTTTTATAATACAATGGAATTGTACAAGGGGATAATTATTTTTGTTGAAAAGTTTCTGTAATCAAGATTCACAAATTTTCCGTGAGCATTAAAAAGGTTCAAGGAGCTCGCCCACTTCAACAATGCTTGTCTCTCTCACTTTCACTTTCCTTTTTGAAAAGTTTTGGGTTCCCCTCTTTATTTTTTTGTTTTTAAACTATATAAAAGAACTCAACAGAAATAAATGACTCTCTAAAACTTCCGGGTTGCCTCCCTGGCAGCGCTTTCTTTAAAGCCATTAAGCTAGGCATAAAGTGCTCAAGTAATGAATCCACGCGGATCCCAAGGTATATCAAAGCCAATTTGAATCAACAATGATTTTTAATTTAGTAGTGAGCACAAAGTAACATATATCAAGCAATGACGAATTATAACTCTCTTCCTATGCATCAACATGTCATACAAGAACAATTCATGCACATCAAGTAAAGGCCAATACATCGCATAAGCAGTTTCTTGCAATTTTATCATATTGGTGTAGCGACCAGACCTCAAACAGTCTGATCTTTGTGCTCCGGTGTCATCCTTGGATCATTAATGCTGACACCACACAGTACTCGGAGGATTTATAGCAGAGCAGCAATCACACACTTATTACATCGAGTGTCTCAAAAGAGAACTTATTACAATAAATATGGCTTAAGGCCATCTAAATACGATAATAGCGGAAGGCTTGGATGATAAGTGAGTCCATCAACTCCAACGGCATCACTGAGTATAGAACCACGACCTAAAAACTCCTTAATCGTCATCTGAAAAGTCTGCAACATTAACGTTGCAGCCCGAAACGGGTCAGCACATGGAATATGCTGGCAATGTAACACATAGAGAGTAATGGAATGAAACAGCTATACTATATGCATATTTGGCTGGTGGAAAGCTCTATGGTTATAGTTTTGCGTAAAGCCAATTTTTCCCTACTTCAAAGGAATAATTTTATTTAACTATCATGGTAGTTGTTAAACATTGAGAATGGTTGACAGCATTCTCAATCCCAATTAGGCATCATCATTAAACATAACCCAACAAAATTAATTTAGAGTAACATGTTGAGATTCACATGATAATCCAGGTACTAGATACTCAAGATGTCCATAACCGGGGACACGGCTAACCATGATTAGTTTGTTACACTCTGCAGAGGTTTGCGCACTTTTCCCCACAAGACTCGATCGCCTCCGTTTGGTTTCTCGCACTACATGGTGTTTGAGAAGACGGATGACCGAGACATAGTCTTTCAGAAGCGCTAGCACCTTACGATCAGGTAGACCGTACCACCTACATCCCCTACATCTGCTAGTCTACCACTGTAAGAGTTCGCACGACTTAGTCAACTATGCTAGATCCCATAATAGCTTGTGGCTGCACACAGAAGTTTCTAGCATGAATAATCTCATGATCCCTTTGAGCCTGGGTGGCGGTCCAAAAGAAAAAGGCAAGTCCTGGAATACCTAGGTGCCTCAATCCACCCAGATGTGTGTTTAAGTTGCCACCTTAGATAAACCATTAATTAACAAAACTCACATCTGTCATGGATATCACTCACCCAATCCACGTCTACTAGTATAGCATGGCATAATAAGCAAACGTAGAAGTAACTCCCAAAGGTTTGATAATAAACAGGTAATAGGTACTACCTCATCTACTTCCCATCCCACAATTTCATTAGATCCTAACCATGCAATGTGTGAGGATTGATCTAATGCAATAAAACTGGGTAGTAGAAAAGGTATGATCAAAGTGTTACTTGCCTTGCTGATGATCCGCGAAACCTAGCGATTCGAAGTAACAAGCGGCGCACTCCGGGTATTCTATCGCAGACAAACAACAAGCATACAATAAGTACTCATCTAATGCACAGGTAAAACTCAAATAAGAGATCTAACTAGAAGGTTCAACTTAAGAACTCCGGTTGGCAAAAAGAATCAAATCGAACGAAGCAACGAAAATCAAACGACGAAAGAAAACAACTTTGTTCTACTAATCTAGATCTAGGGCAAATTTTACAGTAGAAAAAACTTGGTCAAGTTGGTTAAACGGATAAAGGGTTTCGAGGCGAAACTCTAGGCGCTTGAATCGCCTGATTCCGAAAAACGAGTAAAAAGTTATACTAAAACGAAAATTGGATCAGGAATCGCGATCAGAAAAATCGCGGATTTAATCCGAGAAAAGAAAAACGATGAACGCTCGCTAAAATAAATAAACCGAAAAAACCGATCTATTTAAATAAACCGAATCTACAAAAAATAAATCGATGAAAACTAATTGGTTTTTTTTTCTTTTTTTAAACAACGGCACGGAAGTCGAGGCGGCGGCGAAACTCGGCGGCGGCGTCCGGCGACGGCGGCGCGGTGGCGGGCGGCGGCTGGGGCGGGGCTGGGGCTAGGGTTCCTCCCCGGGGCTGGACCTCGGATTATAAAGGCCACCTTCGGGCCGGAGTCCTAGTCGGACACAGCCCGTAGGTCGGTTCGTTTTTTCTAAAATTATTCCGCTCGGTAGAAAAATAAAAAGAAATACTAAACGGACTCCAAAAATTCCGAAACAAATTTTCACGGACTTCTAAAATCAAGCCACAGAAGATGAACATTTATTTGGGACCTAAATGCAATTCAGAAGAGAAGAGAGTGAATAGTGATCTAGGTCTTTGAGCTTAGTGGTCGTGTCCTATAGTCAGCATGTGCTCTGATACCATCTCTGTAGCGACCAGACGTCAAACAGTCTGATCTTTGTGCTCCGGTGTCATCCCTGGATCATTAATGCTGACACCACACAGTACTCGGAGGATTTATAGCAGACGAGCAATCACACACTTATTACATCGAGTGTCTCAAAAGAGTTCGCACGACTTAGTCAACTATGCTAGAGCCCATAATAGCTTGTGGCTGCACACGGAAGTTTCTAGCATGAATAATCGCACGATCCCTTTGAGCCTGGGTGGCGGTCCAAAAGAAAAAGGCAAGTCCTGGAATACCCAGGTGCCTCAATCCACCCAGATGTGTGTTTAAGTTGCGACCTTAGATAAACCATTAATTAACAAAACTCACATCTGTCATGGATATCACTCACCCAATCCACGTCTACTAGTATAGCATGGCATAATAAGCAAACATAGAAGTAACTCCCAAAGGTTTGATAATAAACAGGTAATAGGCACTACCTCATCTACTTCCCATCCCATAATTTAATTAGATCCTAACCATGCAATGTGTGAGGATTGATCTAATGCAATAAAACTGGGTAGTAGAAAAGGTATGATCAAAGTGTTACTTGCCTTGCTGATGATCCGCGAAACCTAGCGATTCGAAGTAACAAGCGGCGCACTCCGGGTATTCTATCGTAGACAAACAACAAGCATACAATAAGTACTCATCTAATGCACAGGTAAAACTCAAATAATAGATCTAACTAGAAGGTTCAACTTAAGAACTCCGGTTGGCAAAAAGAATCAAATCGAACGAAGCAACAAAAATCAAACAGCGAAAGAAAACAACTTCATTCTACTAATCTAGATCTAGGGCAAATTTTACAGTAGCAAAAACTTGTTCAAGTTGGTTAAACGGAAAAGGGTTTCGAGACGAAACTCTAGTTGCTTGAATCGCCTGATTCCGATAAACGAGCGAAAAGTTATACTAAAACGAAAATCGGATCAGGAATCACGATCAGAAAAATCGCGGATTTAATCCGAGAAAAGAAAAACGACGAACGCCCGCTAAAATAAATAAACCAGAAAAACCGATCTATTTAAAAAAACCGAATCTAAAAAAAATAAACCGACGAAAAACCGACGAAAACCGATCGGTTTTTTTTTCTTTTTTTTAAACGACGGCATGGAAGTCGAGGCGGCGGCAAACCTCGGCAGCGGCGGCAGCGGCGGCGTCCGGCGACGGCGGCGCGGGGGCGGGCGGCAGCGGCGGCAGCGGCTGGGGCGGGGCTGGGGCTAGGGTTTCTCCCCGGGGCTGGGCCTCGGCTTATAAGGGCCCCCTTCGGGCCGGAGTCCTAGTCGGACACGGGCCGTAGGTCGATTCGTTTTTTTTTAATTATTCCGCTCGGAAGAAAAATAAAAAGAAATACTAAACGGACTCCAAAAATTCCGAAACAAATTTTCACGGGCTTCTAAAATCAAGCCGCACAAGGTGAACATTTATTTGGGACCTAAATGCAATTTTGAAAAACGCACTTTTTTCCTAAATTCAAATAAAATAACGAAAAACTCCGAAATAAAATATTATTTGATTTTATTTTTAAATCCTCAATATTTATTTATTTTGGGAAATTCATTTTATTCCCTCTCCCATATTTTTGTAATAGAAATAATTGATGATAAAATAAATAAATCAAATGATCCTATTCTCAAAATTTGAGAAAACTCAAATATGAAAATAACGAAATCCCCAACTCTCTCCGTGGGAACTTGAGTTGCGTAGAATTTCTAGGATCAACCAAAATGCAAAATAAAATATGATATGCATTGATGATCTAATGTATAACATTCCAAATTGAAAATTTGGGATGTTACAAACCTACCCCCCTTAAGATGAATCTCGCCCTCGAGATTCGGGTTGGCTAGAAAATAGGTGAGGGTGGTCCTTGAACAAATCTTCCTCTCGCTCCCAGGTGGCTTCATCCTCTGTGTGGTGGCTCCACTGAACTTTGCAAAACTTGATAACTTTGCTGCGGGTAACTCGGCTGGCAAACTCGAGGATCTTAACTGGTTTCTCCTCGTAGGTCAAATCGTTATCCAACTGAATTGCTTCCAATGGAACTGTGTCTCTCAACGGTATGTCAGCCATCTCCGCGTGACATTTCTTCAACTGGGAAACATGGAACACATCATGAACTCCTGACAATCCTTCGGGCTATTCCATCTTGTAGGCCACCTCTCCCATACGCTCCAAAACTCGATATGGTCCTACAAATCGTGGCGCTAACTTCCCTTTTACTCTGAAACGCTTTGTTCCTCGAAGTGGAGATACTCGAAGATAAGCTATATCTTCGACTTCGTAAACTGTCTCCTTGCGTTTAGAATCTGCATAACTTTTCTATCTGGACTGGGCTACCTTGAGCCTATCGCGAATCAACTTCACCTTCTGTTCAGACTCCTTAATCAAGTCAGGTCCAAACAACTGGCGGTCTCCAATTTCATCCCACGACAACGGTGTCCTACACCTCCTTCCGTACAAGGCTTCGAAAGGGGCCATCTTTAAACTGGTTTGGTAATTGTTGTTGTAAGAGAACTCTGCATATGGCAAATTATCGTCCCAACTAGATCCATAATCTAGCGCACAAGCTCTTAGCATATCCTCCAAAATCTGATTGACTCTCTCGGTCTGTCCATCTGTCTATGGATGAAAAGTTGTACTAAATTCTAGCCTGGTACCCAAAGTTTCGTGCAACTGCTTTCAGAACTTTGAGGTAAACTGGGTTCCTCTATCTGATACGATACTCCTTCGAACTCCATGCAGACATACGATCCTGGTCATGTATATCTTTGCCAACTTAGCACTGGTGTAAGTGGTCTTTACTGGGATGAAATGAGCTACTTTTGTCAATCGATCAACTACAACCGAAATCAAGTCATAGCCTGAACGAGTCCTGGGCAATCCCATGATAAAATCCATGCCTAGCTTATCCCACTTCCATTCGGGTATCGGCAATGGTTGTAACAATCCTGCTGGCTTCTGATGCTCTGCCTTTACTCTCTGACATACATCACAAACTGCTACATACTCCGCAATATCCTTCTTCATTCCGGTCCACCAGAAAATATCCTTCAGATCCAAATACATCTTGGTATTTCCTGGGTGAATCGAATATGGTGAATCGTGTGCCTCTTGCAATATCAACTTCCTGATCTCCGGGTCATTGGGCACGTAAACGCGGTCTTCAAACCATAGGGTGTCGTGCTCATCCTCACGAAATCCTTTAGCTTTTCCTTTGCTCAGTTTCTCCTTTATAACGGCAATCTCTTGGTCAGTTCTCTGAGCTTCCCTGATTCTATCCATCAAAGTTGACTGAATCTCCAATGCTGCTACATAGCCTCTCGGAACTATTTCCACACATAGTTCACGAAGATTTTCTGCTAACTCCCTGGGTATTTCTCCCGTCATTAACGTATTGACATGGCTCTTACGGCTTAATGCGTCAGCTACTACATTAGCCTTTCCGGGGTGATAATGCAATTTCATATCATAATCTTTGATGAGTTCCAACCATCTCCTTTGTCTGAGATTCAACTCCTTCTATGTGAAAATGTATTTGAAACTCTTATGATCCGTGTACACCTCACAATGGTTTCCAATGAGGAAATGCCTCCATGTTTTCAAAGCATGCATTACAGCTGCTAACTCCAAATCATGCGTGGCATAATTCAACTCATGAGGCTTCAGTTGTCTTGAGGCATATGAAACAACTCTCCATTCCTGCATAAGCACTGCTCCAAGTCCTCGACGTGAAGCGTCGCAATACACCTCATAATCCTTGGTCTGGTCTGGCAAAATCAACACTGGTGAGGTAACCAAACGTTTCTTCAACTCTTGGAAACTAGCCTCACATTCCTCCGTCCATATGAACTTGGTATCTTTCTTTAACAACTTTGTCATAGGCTTCGCAATCTTTGAGAAATTCTCAATAAATCTCCGGTAGTATCCTGCGAGTCCAAGAAAACTCCGGATCTCTCCAACT
This sequence comes from Triticum monococcum, assembly GCA_034509565.1. Classification (NCBI taxonomy): domain Eukaryota; kingdom Viridiplantae; phylum Streptophyta; class Magnoliopsida; order Poales; family Poaceae; genus Triticum; species Triticum monococcum. Next base: position 83,528,900 of record CM067845.1, on the reverse strand, counting down.
GTTGTTGGGGCTTCCCATTTGGTCACGGTATCAACTTTAGTGGGATCAACTGCTATACCTTCTCCAGATATAACGTGTCCGAGGAATCCTACTTCCTTCAACCAAAACTCACATTTGCTGAACTTGGCATATAATTGATGTTCTCTGAGCTTTCCAAGTACCAAACGCAAATGCTCCTTATGCTCCTCTTCATTCTTCGAATAAACCAGGATATCATCAATGAACACTACGACGAACTTATCCAAAAACTCCATAAACACTTTGTTCATCATGTTCATAAAATAGGCAGGTGCGTTAGTCAGACCAAATGACATAACGGTATACTCGTACAGCCCATACCTGGTGGTAAAAGCTGTCTTAGGAATATCCTGTTCTCTAATCTTCAACTGGTGGTATCCTGATCGCAGATCGATCTTGGAAAATACCTTAGCTCCTTGCAATTGATCAAACAGATCATTGATCATCGGTAGTGGGTACTTGTTCTTGATCGTTACTTCATTCAATCCTTGATAATCAACAACCATCCTTAACAATCCATCCTTCTTTTCTACCAGAAGTACTGGCGATCCCCAAGGCGAAGAACTTGGGCGAATATATCCTTTATCCAGTAACTCCTTAATCTGCTTCTTAATTTCCACCAAATCCTTTGCTGGCATCCTATATGGTCTCTTTGATATTGGCCCTGTGCCTGGCAATAGCTCAATCAAAAACTCAATATCTCTATCTGGTGGCATGCCTGACAACTCTTCTGCAAATACTTCCGCAAAATCCTTTACCACTGGTACTTCCTCCTGCACAACTCCTGTTAGGCAATTTACTTGAGTCCTCTTTGGCACATGCCGGAATACATACTTGATCCTTCTCCCTTCTCGGGTGGTAAGCAAAATTGACTTACTAGCACATTCAATATTCCCTTCATACTTTGATAACCAATCCATGCCTAATATCACATCCAATCCTTGAGATTCCAATACTATTAGGTCTGAGGGAAAAACATTGTTACCAATCCTTAATGGTAACCGATCACACCATAGACTAGCCACATACTCTGCTCCAGGCGAGGTTACTAGCATGGGTGACCTAAGGGCTTGGGTTGGTAGGTTATACTTATCCACAAATTCCCTTGAGATGTATGAATGCGATGCACCAGTATCAAAAAGAACGAGTGCAGTAAATGACTTAACCAAAAACTTACCTATTACTGCATCGGGCTGAGCTTCAACCTCCTCCACACTAACGTGGTTCACCTGTCCCCTGTTGAAAGGGTTTGGCTTCTTCCCAGAACTTCCATTGCCGTTTTGGCCTTCAGGACATTCATTGGCATAATGTCCGGTCTTCTGACACTTAAAACAAGTGACTTGGCTCAGGTCCTTCTTGGCTGGGATTGATGGGTTGGTGCAATTCTGGCCGTTGCTTCCTCCATTGCCATTACCATTCTTGGTGCCATTGTGATTGTGCGAGCTACCTCCTCCATGGGTATGCTGAAAATGTCCTCCCGGTCTAGGGGTAAAATGTGGCTTCTGTTGAGCTCCTAAATTGTACTTCCCTTGTCCATACTTCCTCTTGCGATTCTCAATTTGCTGTTGCTTCCCTTCAATCATAAGAGCACGATCTACCAACTCCTGGTAGTTGTTGAAGGTGGCTACCATCAACTGCGTGCTCAACTCATCATTCAGTCCTTCTAGAAACTTCTCCTGCTTAGCTGCATCCGTAGAGACGTCATCTGGTGCATAACGTGCTAACTTACTAAATTCCTCCACGTACTGGCCAACTGTCTGTCCTCCTTGGCGCAAGTTGCGAAACTCACGCTTCTTCATGGCCATAGCTCCTGCTGAAACATGGGCAGTACGAAAAGCCTGCTGAAACTGGTCCCATGTGACAGTGTCGACAGGGAAAGTGGCTGTGAAATTCTCCCACCATGATGCTGCGGGTCCTTCTAACTGATGTGCGGCAAACTTCACCTTCTCCGCATCTGTGCATCCTGCTGTGGTCAATTCCCTAGCTGTCTTGCGGAGCCAATCATCTGTTACTATCGGCTCGGTGCTACTGGAAAACACCGGCGGATTCAGCCTAAGAAAACGGGCTAAGTGCTCAACAGGTGGTGGTGGTGGTGGGTTGTTGTTGTTGTTCCCCTGATTCTGATTCTGGACTAGCAACTGCATCAATGTGTTCTGCTGCTAGATCAACTGGGTGAGCTCCGGTGGAAAGGCAAATCCGGGGTCACGTCTCGGAGGCATCTGAGGGTTTAGAAAAGATGAGATGTAAGAATAGAGGGGGTCTAAAGAGAAAACACTACCCATATGCACATGAGGCAAAAGCAAACAATTCACTTCAATCAATCAAACAAGGGCATACAATCGATCTATCTATCGCAAAAGTGCTCGGTCTACTATATTTACATGGTGGACTACTACTATTGATGGGGTGGTCTACTAGAAATATTCTTCAGTTGTAGACTCCATGATATCTGCTCCAGCTTCATCAACATAGTCATCATCGCTACTATCTGGTTCCGAGTCGGTGCCGTCGATGATGATGTAGTCTTCCGGGCTAATCTCCTGGGGTTCTTCGTCTTCATCTACTGGCGTAGGGCCTCCCTTAAATATTCCAATCTTCTTGATCAGGTCGTCATTCTTCTCCACCAATGCTTCAATTTCCTCTTCATAATCTTCACGTGTAGCCTTGAGTTCTTCCTCCAGTTCCTTGATTCTTGTCTTAGCCTTCTTCAGATCTATCATGTCGGCGCACATCTGGTTCTCCTATCATTGAATATGCTGGTTTAACTCCTGGGTAAAAGCTGCAATTGATCTATCCTTCCTGGTGTTGATCATCTCCCAGTGCTCATCTCGGCGCCCACAAATCTAGTAGATAGTATCCTTGAGATCATTGCGGTAGACTTCTCCAATGCGTCCCATGGCGATGTGAGCTGCCATGCTCTTTCCTAGACTCCAAGTTGGTGCATCAAAAGTAAACTCTATGGGCTCGGTGACTGGCATGAACGTCCTTCCTGGAACTTGAACTTGAATCATCCAGCGCTATTCTTCAGGTAAAGTGGCATTGTAGGTTCCTGTGAAACTTGGTACTCCTATGTTCAGGTATCTAGTGACTTCCTTCAAGTGACGTCCAAAGGGTGTATCTTCATCCGGTTGCGTGAACTTGTTCCTTGCATCCGCCATCCTAAAAGAGTAGAAAAGATGAGAAGTCAGAAGAGAAGAGAGTGAATAGTGATCTAGGTCTTTGAGCTTAGTGGTCGTGTCCTATAGTCAGCATGTGCTCTGATACCATCTCTGTAGCGACCAGACCTCAAACAGTCTGATCTTTGTGCTCCGGTGTCATCCCTGGATCATTAATGCTGACACCACACAGTACTCAGAGGATTTATAGCAGAGTAGCAATCACACACTTATTACATCGAGTGTCTCAAAAGAGAACTTATTACAATAAATATGGCTTAAGGCCATCTAAATACGATAACAACGGAAGGCTTGGAAGATAAGTGAGTCCATCAACTCCAACGACATCACTGAGTATAGAACCACGACCTAAAAACTCCTTAATCGTCATCTGAAAAGTCTGCAACATTAACGTTGCAGCCCGAAACGGGTCAGCACATGGAATATGCTGGCAATGTAACACATAGAGAGTAATGGAATGAGACAGCTATACTATATGCATATTTGGCTGGTGGAAAGCTCTATGGTTACAGTTTTGCGTAAAGCCAATTTTTCCCTACTTCAAAGGGATAATTTTATTTAACTATCATGGTAGGTGTTAAACATTGAGAATGGTTGACAGCATTCTCAATCCCAATTAAGCATCATCATTAAACATAACCCAACAAAATTAATTTAGAGTAACATGTTGAGATTCACATGATAATCCAGGTACTAGATACTCAAGATGTCCATAACCGGGGACATGGCTAACCATGATTAGTTTGTTACACTCTGCAGAGGTTTGCGCACTTTTCCCCACAAGACTCGATCGCCTCCGTTTGGTTTCTCGCACTACATGGTGTTTGAGAAGACGGATGACCGAGACATAGTCTTTCAGAAGAGCTAGCACCTTACGATCGGGTAGACCGTACCACCTACATCCCCTACATCTGCTAGTCTACCACTGTAAGAGTTCGCACGACTTAGTCAACTATGCTAGAGCCCATAATAGCTTGTGGCTGCACACGGAAGTTTCTAGCATGAATAATCTCATGATCCCTTTGAGCCTGGGTGGCAGTCCAAAAGAAAAAGGCAAGTCCTGGAATACCCAGGTGCCTCAATCCACCCAGATGTGTGTTTAAGTTGCCACCTTAGATAAACCATTAATTAACAAAACTCACATCTGTCATGGATATCACTCACCCAATCCACGTCTACTAGTATAGCATGGCATAATAAGCAAACGTAGAAGTAACTCCCAAAGGTTTGATAATAAACAGGTAATAGGTACTACCTCATCTACTTCCCATTCCACAATTTAATTAGATCCTAACCAATAAAACTGGGTAGTAGAAAAGGTATGATCAAAGTGTTACTTGCCTTGCTGATGATCCGCGAAACCTAGCGATTCGAAGTAACAAGTGGCGCACTCCGGGTATTCTATCGCAGACAAACAACAAGCATACAATAAGTACTCATCTAATGCACAGGTAAAACTCAAATAAGAGATCCAACTAGAAGGTTCAACTTAAGAACTCCGGTTGGCAAAAAGAATCAAATCGAACGAAGCAACGAAAATCAAACGACGAAAGAAAACAACTTTGTTCTACTAATCTGGATCTAGGGCAAATTTTACAGTAGAAAAAACTTGTTCAAGTTGGTTAAACGGATAAAGGGTTTCGAGGCGAAACTCTAGGCGCTTGAATCGCCTGATTCCGATAAACGAGCGAAAAGTTATACTAAAACGAAAATCGGATCAGGAATCGCGATCAGAAAAATCGCGGATTTAATCCTGAAAAGAAAAACGATGAACGCTCGCTAAAATAAATAAATCGGAAAAACCGATCTATTTAAAAAAACCGAATCTAAAAAAAATAAACCGACGAAAACTAATTGGTTTTTTTTCTTTTTTTAAACAACGGCACGGAAGTCGAGGCGGCGGCGAACCTCGGCGGCGGCGTCCGGCGACGGCGGCGCGGTGGCGGGCGGCGGCTGGGGCGGGGCTGGGGCTAGGGTTCCTCCCCGGGGCTGGACCTCGGATTATAAAGGCCACCTTCGGGCCGGAGTCCTAGTCGGACACAGCCCGTAGGGGTTCATTTTTTCTAAAATTATTCCACTCGGTAGAAAAATAAAAAGAAATACTAAACGGACTCCAAAAATTCCGAAACAAATTTTCACGGGCTTCTAAAATCAAGCCACAGAAGGTGAACATTTATTTGGGACCTAAATGCAATTTTGAAAAACGCACTTTTTCCTAAATTTAAATAAAATAACGAAAAACTCTGAAATAAAATCTTATTTGATTTTATTTTTAAATCCTCAATATTTCTTTATTTTGTGAAAGTCATTTTATTCCCTCTCTCATATTTTTTAATAGAAATAATTGATGATAAAATAAATAAAATCAAATGATCCTATTCTCAAAATTTGAGAAAACTCAAATATGAAAATAACGAAATCCCCAACTCTCTCCGTGGGTCCTTGAGTTCCGTAGAATTTCTAGGATCAACCAAAATGCAAAATAAAATATGATATGCATTGATGATCTAATGTATAACATTCCAAATTGAAAATTTGGGATGTTATAATTGGAAACATAGAGAGGCGGAGATGTAGTTCCTCTCTCATAATAATTGCAAGTAGGAGCAGCAAGCACATGCATATTATATCTATCAAAATCATCATGTGTAGTAGTGAAACGCAACCCATCAATATAATCCTTAATAAGGGCAAACTTCTCCGATATAGTGTAGTCGGGAGAATTCAAATAGATAATAGGACTATCATGCGTGGGTGCAATAGCAACAATTTCATGTTTAACATAAGGAACTATAGCAAGTTCATCTCCATAAGCATAATTCATATTGGCATCTTGGACACAAGCATAGCAAGCATCATCAAAAAGGGATATTTTAAAATAATCAACGGGATCATAACAATCATCATAGAAATCATCCTTCGGTAAGCACGAAGGGAAATTACACAATGTATGAGTTGAAGAGTTACTCTCATTAGAAGGTGGGCACGGGTAGCTAATCCACTCTTCCTCCTTTTGTTCTTCGCTCTCCTCATCATCTTTTTCATCCAACGAGCTCATAGTTTCATCAATTTCTTCCATAGACTCCTGTAAAATATTAGTCTCTTCTTGGACAGCGGAGACTCTCTCAATAAAATCATCAATATCGGAATTGAATTCATAATTTTCATAGCAATATTTAAGTATAGCAAAATTTTCAGGTCAGTAAACAACATCATCAAGATTTTCACACTCTTTAAACAAAGATTCAATTCCATAAGCACCCATAAAAGCAAGGGATTCTTCTATTTGTTCCACATCATAGTAATCATATATACCATTAGCATAAGAAGCTAAGGTTTCATTATCATTAAATTCGCATAAAAAGGGAAGGTGTGGAGCCTTCATCTTAGAGCAACAGGTATAATCATATCTCAAGCATAGTTGCCGAGCATACCAATGCAAGATATAAATTTGATCCCATAATTGTTTCCCTTTTTTAGTCAAGCGATAATATCTTTCACATAATGAGCATCGTGTCTCCCATTATAGAATTGAACGGGGTTTTCTCAGGATTATCAAAGTAGTACATAATATCTTTCACATAATGAGCATCGAGGGTTTTAGGAGGTTCCCCATCTCCATGAGTAGCAAGTAAACCTATTTTTTTGGTATTTCATGTTCCATATCCATAACTAAAGATAGAGAACAACTTAGAACAACAAATAAAAATTACTTAGTGATAAAGCAAACAAGCACACATGAGAATATTCACCCCACGCTATAACTCCCCGGCAACGGCCCTAGAAAAAGGTCTTGATAACCCACAAGTATAGGGGATCAATTGTAGACTCTTTCGATAAGTAAGAGTGTTGAACCCAATGAGGACCTAAAGGTAGAACAAATATTCCCTCAAGTTCTATCGACCACCGATACAACTCTACGCATTCTTAACGTTTGCTTTACCTAGAACAAGTATGAACCTAGAAGTACTTTGTAGGTGTTGTTGGATAGGTTTGCAAGATAATAAAGAGCGTGTAAATAAAAAGTACGGGCTGTTTAGATGAAGACACAACTAAGCTAGTTTTAGTAGAGAGCTTGTTGTCACACAAGAAAGTTATTTGTCCCTAGGCAACCGATAACTAGACCAGTAATCATTATTGCAATTTTATTTGAGGGAGAGCATAAGCTAATATACTTTCTCTTCTTGGATCATATGCACTTCTGATTGGAACTCTAGCAAGCATCCGCAACTACTAAATATCATTAAGGTAAAACCCAACCATAGCATTATAAGGCATCAAGTCCTCTTTATTCCCATATGCAAACAACCTACTTACTCGGGCCTGTGTTTCTATCACTCACGCCACCCACCATAAGAAAATCATGAACATATTGCAAACCCTACAGCGGGGATCCCTCACGCTCGCGCGACATGGAGAGCACCATAGGACAGCACCAATAATAAAACATGCAACTCAAACCAATCACGATCATCAATTAGCCCATAGGACAAAACGGATCTACTCAAACATCATAGGATAGCCATACATCATTGGGAAATAATATATAGCCTTGAGCACCATGTTTTAAGTAGAGATTACAGTGGGTAAAAGAGGGGTACACCGCTACATAGAGGGGGGAAGAGTTGGTGATGATGGTGGTGAAGTTGTTGGTGTAGATTGCGGTGACGATGATGGCCCCGACGGCGTTCCGGCGCCACCGGAAGAGAGGGGGAGAGAGCCCCCCTTCTTCTTCTTCTTCTTCCTTGACCTTCTCCCTAGATGGGAGAAGGGTTTCCCCTCTAGTCCATGGCCTCCATGGTATGGGAGAGCGAGAGCCCCTCCGAGATTGGATCTGTCTCTCTGTCTCTCTCTGTTTCTGCATTCCTGATTCTACCCTTTCACCGTTTCTTAAATTCCCGGAGATCCGTAACTCTGATTGGGCTGAATTTTGGACACGATTTTTACCCGGTTATTAGCTTTCTTGCGGCGAAAGAAGGGCACGAACTGCCTTACAAGGTGGCCACGAGAGCCCAGGGCGCGCCCCTGCCTCGTGGCCCCCTCGGGCATCGTCTCGCGTTGATTCTTCTTCCCAAAAATCACATATATTCTAAAAAAATCTCCGTCAGTTTTTATCCCGTTTGGACTCTGTTTGATATGGATTTTCTGCGAAACAAAAAACATGCAACAAACATGAACTGGCACTAGGCACCGGATCAATATGTTAGTCCCAAAAATAGTATAAAAAGTTGCCAAAAGTATATGAAAGTTGTAGAATATTGGCATGGAACAATCAAATATTATAGATACGACAGAGACGTATCAATATCTGATACATGTCTAATGTCTACTACGCAACCTTCTTCTTGTAGACGTTGTTGGGCCTCCAAGTGCAGAGGTTTGTAGGACAGTAGCAAATTTCCCTCAAGTGGATGACCTAAGGTTTATCAATCTGTGGGAGGCGTAGGATGAAGATGGTCTCTCTCAAGCAACCCTGCAACCAAATAACAAAGAGTCTCTTGTGTCCCCAACACACCCAATACAATGGTAAATTGTATAGGTGCACTAGTTCGGCGAAGAGACGGTGAAACAAGTGGGATATGGATAATAGATAAAGGTATTTGTAATCTGAAATAATAAAAAGAGCAAGGTAACTAATGATAAAAGTGAGCGTAAATGGTATTGCAATGATAGGAAACAAGGCCTAGGGTTCATACTTTCGCTAGTGTAAGTTCCCTCAACAATACTAACAAAATTGGATCGCATAACTATCCCTCAACATGCAACAAAGAGTCACTCCAAAGTCACTAATAGCGGAGAACGAACAAAGAGATTATGGTAGGGTATGAAACCACCTCAAAGTTATTCTTTCCAATCAATCCGTTGGACTATTCCTATAAGTGTCACAAACAGCCCTAGAGTTCGTACTAGAATAACACCTTAAGACACAAATCAACCAAAACCCTAATGTCACCTACATACTCCAATGTCACCTCAAGTATCCGTGGGCATGATTATATGATATGCATCACACAATCTCAGATTCATCTATTCAACCAACACAAAGGACCTCAAAGAGTGCCCCAAAGTTCTACCGGAGAATCACGACGAAAACGTGTGCCAACCCCTATGCATAGGTTCATGGGTGGAACCCGCAAGTTGATCACCAAAACATACATCAAGTGAATCACGTGATATCCCATTGTCACCACAGATACGCATGGCAAGACATACATCAAGTGTTCTCAAATCTTTAAAGACTCGATCCGATAAGATAACCTCAAAGGGGAAACTCAATTCATTACAAGAGAGTAGAGGGGAGGAGAAAACATCATAGGATCCAACTATAAGAGCAAAGCTCGCGATACATCAAGATCGTATCACCTCAAGAACACGAGAGAGAGAGAGAGAGAGAGAGAGAGATCAAACACATAGCTACTAGTACATACCCTCAGCCCCGAGGGAGAACTACTCCCTCCTCATCATGGAGAGCACCGGGATGATGAAGATGGCCACTGGAGAGGGATTGCCCCCTCCGGCAGGGTGCCGGAACGGGTCTAGATTGGTTTTTGGTGGCTACGGAGGCTTCTGGCGGCGGAACTCCCGATCTATTGTGCTCTCTAATGTTTTTAGGGTATATGGAGATATATAGGCGGAAGAAGTACGTCGGGGGGAGGCACGAGGGGCACACGAGGGTGGAGGGCGCGCCCAGAGGGGGTGGGTGCGCCCCGTACCTCGTGGCCTCCTCGAAGGTCCCCTGACGTGCACTCCAAGTTTTGTAGGCTTCTTTCCTTCCAAAAATGAGTTCCGTGAAGTTTCAGGTCAATTGTACTCCGTTTGATTTTCCTTCTCTTCGAAACTCTAAAATAAGGTAAAAACAGAAACTGGCACTGGGCTCGGGTTAATAGGTTAGTCCCAAAAATAATATAAAAGTGTATAATAAAGCCCATAAACATCCAAAACAGTAGATAATATAGCATGGAGCAATCAAAATTATAGATACGTTGGAGATGTATCAGCATCCCCAAGCTTAATTCCTGCTCGTCCTTGAGTAGGTAAATGATAAAAACAGAATTTTTGATGCGGAGTGCTACTTGGCATAATTTCAATGTAATTCTTCTTAATTGTGGCATGAATATTCAGATCCAAAAGATTCAAGACAAAAGTTCATATTGACATAAAAATGACAATACTTCAAGCATACTAACTAAGCAATTATGTCTTCTCAAAATAACATGGCCAAAGAAAGTTCATCCCTACAAAATCATATGGTTTAGTCATGTTTCATGTTCATCACACAAGAATGCTCTCATCATGCACAGCCCCGATGACAAGCCAAGCAATTGTTTCATACTTTAGTAATCTCAAACTCATAAACCTTCACGCAATACATGAGCGCGAGCCATGGATATAGCACTATGGGTGGAATAGAATAATGAGGGGGTTATGTGGAGAAGACAAAAAAGGAGAAAGTCTCACATCAACGAGGATAATCAATGGGCTATGGAGATGCCCACCGATTGATGTTAATGCAAGGAGTAGGGATTGCCATGCAACGGATGCACTAGAGCTATAAATGTATGAAAGCTAAACAAAAGAAACTAGTGGGTGTGCATCCAACTTGATTGCTCACGAAGACCTAGGGCACTTGAGGAGGCCCATTGTTGGAATATACAAGCGAAGTTCTATAATGAAAAATTCCCACTAGTATATGAAAGTGACAACATGAGAGACTCTCTACTATGAAGATCATGGTGCTACTTTTAAGGACAAGTGTGGTAAAAGATAGTAGCATTGTCCCTTCTCTTTTTTCCTCTCATTTTTTTATTTGGCCTTCTCTTTTTTATGGCCTTTCTCTTTTTTGGGGGCCTTCTCTTTTTTTATTCCTCACTTGGGACAATGCTCTAATAATGATGATCATCACACTTCTATTTATTTACAACTCGATACTAGAACAAAGATGACTCTATATGAATGCCTCCAGCGGTTACCGGGATATGCAATGAACCAAGAGTGACATGTATGAAAGAATTATGAACGGTGGCTTTGCCACAAATACGATGTCAACTACATGATCATGCAAAGCAATATGACAATGATGATGCGTGTCATAATAAACAGAACAGTGGAAAGTTGCATGGCAATATATCTCGGAATGGCTATGGAAATGCCATAATAGGTAGGTATGGTGGCTGTTTTGAGGAAGATATAAGGAGGTTTATGTGTGACAGAGCGTATCATATCACGGGGTTTGGATGCACCGGCGAAGTTTGCGCCAACTCTCAAGGTGAGAAAGGGCAATGCACGGTACCGAAGAGGCTAGCAAGGATGGAAGGGTGAGAGTGCGTATAATCCATGGACTCAACATTAGTCATAAAGAACTCACATACTTATTGCAAAAATCTACAAGTCATCAAAAACCTCGGCACTACGCGCATCCTCCTAGCGGGATAGATTGGTAGGAAAAGACCATCGCTCGTCCCCGACCGCCACTCATAAGGAGGACAATCAAATAACACCTCATGTTTCAAATTTGTTAGACAACGTTTACCATATGTGCATGCTACGGGACTTGCAAACTTCAACACAAGCATTTCTCAATTTCACAACTACTCAACTATCACGACTTTGATATTATTACCTCCATATCTCAAAACAATCATCAAGCATCAAACTTCTCTTTGTATTCAACACACTCATAAGAAAGTTTTATTATTAATCTTGTATACCTAGCATATTAGGATTATTTAAGAAAATTACCATGCTATTTAAGACTCTCAAAATAATCTAAGTGAATCATGATAGATCAATAGTTTCTATAAAACAAATCTACCACCGTGCTCTAAAAGATATAAGTGAAGCACTAGAGCAAATGACAAACTACTCCGAAAGATATAAGTGAAGATCAATGAGTAGTCGAATAATTATGCAACTATGTGAAGACTCTCTAACATTTAATAATTTCAGATCTTGGTATTTTATTCAAACAGCAAGCAAAACTAAATAAAATAAAATGACGCTCCAAGCAAAACACATATCATGTGGCGAATAAAAATATAGCTCCAAGTAAAGTTACCGACGAACGAAGACGAAATAGGGGATGCCTTCTGGGGCATCCCCAAGCTTAGGCTCTTGGTTGTCCTTGAATATTACCTTGGGCGCCCCCAAGCTTAGGCTCTTGCCACTCCTTATTCCATTATCCATCGAATCTTTACCCAAAACTTGAAAACTTCACAACACAAAACTTAAAGTAGAAAACTCGTGAGCTCCGTTAGTATAAGAAAATAAATAACCACTTCATTCTTTGTAAAGTTACCGATGAACTCATTCTTTATTTATATTGGTGTTAAACCTACTGTATTCAAACTTCTCTATGGTTTATAAACTATTTTACTTGCCATAGATTCATCAAAATAAGCAAACAACACACGAAAAACAGAATCTGTCAAAAACAGAACAGTCTTTAGTAATCTCGATCAAACGTATACGTATGTAACCCCAAAAATTCTAAAATAAATTGATGGACCTGAGGAATTTATCTATTAAGCATCTTCAAAAAGAATTAACTAAATATCCCTCTTCAAATATAAATGGGAGCAATTCTCGTGAGCGCTAAAGTTTCTGTTTTTTACAGCATGATCGCAAAGACTTTCCCCAAGTCTTCCCAAAGGTTCTACTTGGCACAAACACTAATTAAAAGCATATAACCACATCTAAACAGAGGATAGATGAATTATTTATTAGTAAACAGGAACAAAAAGAAAGGAACAAAAATAAAATTGGGTTGCCTCCCAACAAGCGCTACCGTTTAACGCCCCTAGCTAGGCATGATGATTTCAATGATGCTCACATAAAAGATAAGAATTGTAACATAAAGAGAGCATCATGAAGAATATGACTAGCAAATTTAAGTCTAACATACTTCCTATGCATAGGGATTTTGTGAGCAAACAACTTATGGGAACAATAATCAACTAGCATAGGAGGGCAAAACAAGCATAACTTCGAAATTTTAAGCACATAGAGAGGAAACTTGATATTATTGCAATTCCTACAAGCATATGTTCCTACCTCATAATAATTTTCAGTAGCATCATGAATGAATTCAACAATATAACCAGCACCTAAAGCATTCTTTTCATGATCTGCAAGCATAGAAATTTTATTACTCTCCACATAAGCAAATTTCTTCTTAATCGGAATAGTGGGAGTATCATAAGAGACTTGAATACTATAAATTGTTTCCACATTAAAAGAGTAATGTTCAGAAAAAGGGTAATCATAATCATGACAAGTTTTATAAATATAATCATCACTACTTTTTATAGCATATGTATCATCACAATAATTATCATAAGTAGGAGGCATGCTATCATCATTATAAATTTGCATATTAAAACTTGGGAGACTAAAAATATCATCTTCATTAAGCGTAGCATCCCCAAGATTGGGACAAACATTAATTGCAGCAAATATATTCTCAAAAACATCATATTCATCAAACATAGCATCCCCAAGCATGGGCCTTTTCATATCATAAGCATAATCACTCTCATACTTAATAGTATGGATAGCACCAATAGTATAGCAATTATCATATTCGTCCAAGCAAGTGCCAAAAAGATTTTCAAGATCATAAGAAGTATCATTATCTTCCACAATTATATTTTCATGAGGCACAATAGTAATAGGAGCAGCATTATTTGGGAGAGATATCTTTTTACCTCTCTTCCTTTTGCTTTTCTTCTTCTTCACCACATCATGTGTGGGTTCAATCCTCTTTTTGGAGCTCCTTATTAATGAGATTGGTTGAATAGGAGGCTCCTCCTTGTTACCTGATTCATCATAAGAAATAATAGGAGGATATTGGGAAGTCTCTTCCCTTTCATTAGTATTCTCTTCATCTTCTATTTGTTTTCTTTTCTTTAACTAATTGGCAATATAAGGATTTTCAATGGAATTCACCGCACAATACATATAAATTTCCTCTAGGTCAAAATGAAGAACTCTATCAAGGGCAAATTTTGGAATATCCTTAGTTATACGTTTCATTTCTTTGTAGCCCATAAGCAAACTAAGTTAATTATAATGTGCAAGGGAAATCAAGTCATCACAATTTTTGGACAGATTAGATCATGAAACAATTTGCATCAGATAATTAAATGACCACGTTCATTACAAAGCTCACAAGTATGGCCAAGAAAATTTAAATTTTCAGCACAATCATCTAGCTCTTCTTGCAACAATTTAGTTTCTAAGTACTTATGCTTCTTGCAATATCTATCTTCTCTATTTGGTGTGTACTTACAAACCCAATGCACTCCACAAAAATTGACATGTTTATAGGAGAAATTTTCATCATAACTAGTGCAATCATCATTAGTGTCATGGATATTCAAAGAATTCATACTAACGACATCACAATCATGCTCATCATTCAAATATTTTGTTCCAAACATTCTAATGCATTCTTCTTCTAGCACTTGAGCACAATTTTCCTTTCCATCATACTCACGAAAGATATTAAAAAGATGAAGCATATGAGGCAAACTTAATTCCATTTTTTTGTAATTTTCTTTTATAGACTAAATTAGTGATAAAACAAGAAACTAAAAGACTCGATTGCAAGATCTAAAGATATACCGTCAAGCACTCACCTCCCTGGAAACGACGCCAGAAAAGAGCTTGATGTCTACTACACAACCTTCTTCTTGTAGACGTTGTTGGGCCTCCAAGTGCAAAGGTTTGTAGGACAGTAGCAAATTTCCCTCAAGTGGATGACCTAAGGTTTATCAATCCATGGGAGGCGTAGGATGAAGATGGTCTCTCTCAAGCAACCCTGCAACCAAATAACAAAGAGTCTCTTGTGTCCCCAACACACCCAATACAATGGTAAATTGTATAGGTGCAATACTTCGGCGAAGAGATGGTGAAACAAGTGGTATACGGATAGTAGATAAAGGTATTTGTAATCTGAAATAATAAAAAGAGCAAGGTAACTAATGATAAAAGTGAGCGTAAACAGTATTGCAATGATAGGAAACAAGGCCTAGGGTTCATACTTTCTCTAGTGTGAGTTCCCTCAACAATACTAACATAATTGGATCACATAACTATCCCTCAATATGCAACAAAGAGTCACTCCCAAGTCACTAATAGCGGAGAACGAACAAAGAGATTATGGTAGGGTATGAAACCACCTCAAAGTTATTCTTTCCAATCAATCCGTTGGGCTATTCCTATAAGTGTCACAAACAGCCCTAGAGTTCGTACTAGAATAACACCTTAAGACACAAATCAACCAAAACACTAATGTCACCTAGATACTCCAATGTCACCTCAAGTATCCGTGGGCATGATTATACGATATGCATCACACAATCTCAGATTCATCTATTCAACCAACACAAAGGACCTCAAAGAGTGCCCCAAAGTTCTACCGGAGAATCACGACAAAAACGTGTGCCAACCCCTATGCATAGGTTCATGGGAGGAACCCGCAAGTTGATCACCAAAATATACATCAAGTGAATCACGTGATATCCCATTGTCACCACAGATACGCATGGCCAGACATACATCAAGTGTTCTCAAATCTTTAAAGACTCGATCCGATAAGATAACCTCAAAGGGGAAACTCAATTCATTACAAGAGAGTAGAGGGGGAGGAGAAAACATCATAGGATCCAACTATAAGAGCAAAGCTCGCGATACATCAAGATCGTATCACCTCAAGAACACGAGAGAGAGAGAGAGAGAGAGAGAGAAAGAGATCGAACACATAGCTACTGGTACATACCCTCAGCCCCGAGGGAGAACTACTCCCTCCTCGTCATGGAGAGCACCGGGATGATGAAGATGGCCACCGGAGAGGGATTTCCCCCTCCGGCAGGGTGCCGGAACGGGTCTAGATTGGTTTTTGGTGGCAACGGAGGCTTCTGGCAGTGGAACTCCCGATCTATTGTGCTCTCTGATGTTTTTAGGGTATATGGAGATATATAGGTGGAAGAAGTACGTCGGGGGGGCACGAGGGGCCCACGAGGGTGGAGGGTGCGCCCAGAGGGGGTGGGCGTGCCCCCCTACCTCGTGGCCTCCTCGAAGGTCCCCTGATGTGCACTCCAAGTCTTCTGGGCTTCTTTCCTTCCAAAAATGAGTTCCGTGAAGTTTCAGGTCAATTGGACTCCGTTTAATTTTCCTTCTCTTTGAAACTCTAAAGCAAGGTAAAAACAAAAACTGGCACTGGGCTCTGGGTTAATAGGTTAGTCCCAAAAATAATATAAAAGTGTATAGAAAGTCCATAAACATCCAAAACAGTAGATAATATAGCATGGAGAAATCAAAAATTATAGATACGTTGGAGACGTATCAGTCTCCAACACATCTATAATTTTTTATTGTTCCATGCTACTATATTATCAATCTTGGATGTTTTATACACTTTCAAGCAATTATATATCATTTTTTGGGACTAACCTATAAATTAGTTGTCGGTGTCAAAACCGGCGGATCTCGGGTAGGGGGTCCCGAGCTAGGCATCTTGGATCGATGGGTAACACTGAATGGAGAGACAGTATTTACCCACGTTAAGGCCCTCTCGAACAGGTAAAGCCCTATGTCCTGCTTGATTATATTGATGTGTGTATATGATGGTTACAGAGTTGATCTACCTCGAGATCGGATGAACTAAACCCTAGGTACCCCTTTCTATGGGGTTTATTCGAGTTCTACGGCGGGATCCAACTCCACCACCTCACCCCGAGATCAATTTTACATATTGCGGGTTACGTTGCCCTTTGTGAGATGTTCCTGGATTGTGAGCCACACTTCAAACTATGGAGGAATTTTTTTCCATCTTGTCCCCCGCACCCGAGGAGGGGAAACCCACGAGGTTGGTGGGGCCGAAGTATGGCGTATTGCTAGGACAAGGTTTCCATCCAGTAGGGACTCCTAAGAAGAATGCCAAAGAGTGGACCTCAGAGTGGTTCTACATCGGAGACGTCCCCCTATTCGATCCAGCTCAGAGGGGGCTACCCGAATTCTCTCTCGCTTCTTCAAAGAAGTGTTTTAACTAGCGACCAAAGAGTCCTTCCCAAAAGTAAAGTGCCGAAGTAAAGCGTCTAGCTGCTCAAGTGAAGTGGTTAGCTCACAACAGGTTAACCATCATCGATGTGATGGCCGCTTCCATTACTCGGTGCATCACTGGTGCAGAGACGTGCTATACAAATGGTTTTTACCCCCTTTCTGCGACGGAGTTTTAAACCGTCATCTAGTGAGTGTGTGCGATAGGGGGACCTTCCCACATGACGCAGAAACCGTCAGGGATAGGCCCTCCGGCCACACAGGTGGGGGCAAAATGAGCTCGTGTGCGATCGGACGAGGCATTGAAACCCAATTGTTTCCATTTGTATGTACATCCCACATGGTGAATCCCAGAAACACATTTCTGTTAGTATGTATATCACACAAAAAAATTTGTGTGGAAACATTTGTGCAAGGTGGCCTAACGCAAACAGTTCTCTGCCGGAAGCCGTGTGTGATTGTTAGTTGATCCAACATGCCTATTTTCTAGAAACTGTGTGGGGTGTTTGAGTTCATCGCCCATGGTGTTGTCTGAGTAACCGTCTGCAACAGAAAATCCCAATGAGCAGGGTAATTAGCCTATTATTGATAATCCATGTAGTAATCAAATTGACATTTCTTATAAAACACACCAGATATTTCATATCCGTATAATGGAAACCAGGATTATAATTAAATTACATCAGATAGCTTCAACACTCAGTTACGCCATTACACAACAGTACCAAGTTTCACATGCAACATCAAAAACCTTTGGAAAGTAGCAACATACACGGTAAATAGACAGATGAATCTCATCTAGGAAACTACAGAAGCGGAAGGCAAATATTGAGCCTTCAGTGATGTTGAATGTCCTTGTAACTTTAGGCCAGTGTCTATGGATAATTTCCCGCCCAACCTTCGTCCTATTCAGGAAGATTTCAATATTGTATCGTGGGTGTTGAATGAATACCGTCCTCGCCTCTTGCACATGTAGGTGGTTTGAGAGGTAATCATCGGTGAACTATTTTGAAAAGTACTAAAAACAAAGATATGCATAAATCGATGTTATAAATTTTGAAATGGTGCAAGGGGTAAAAACAAGGTAAAAGAGTTAGTACCATCCTATAGTTGACTGATGTCTTCTTCATTGTGCAAACAAAGATCTTGCTATTATTCGTCGCAAGTTTCTTCATCCTAACCATCTTTCTAAGTTTCTTGACTTGACTGATATTCATGGACATCTCATTTCCCCATATGCAATATGGGTCGAACAGTGGGTCTAAGCCTCTGACAACAGGACCTACATGTGCAAGACCAAATTGTAAGAAACCTAAATATTAGATGATTCCCGCAACTGCACAATAATGTGCTATTAGCGAAAGGACCATGCATGAGAAACCTCGATGGTAAACCGCAGTGTCTCCCATTGTTTCCCTACAACACATATAAGGAAGATCTTGATCAGGTTAACTGAGAGTTGCATACTATCAATAGAATATGTATTGAGTACAACCAAATTCGATTTATTTCTCACATGCATAACAATACAAAATTGTACTCGCAACAAATGAAATTCAAATTTTAGAATTGAACCAAACAGTTAAATGGACAGCAGACCAAATGAACCAAAACTGTTAACTGAGCACGACATTGCAGAATAGAAACATGTACTAGAAGATAATACACTTAACAAAACAAAGAATGTTTGAGAACAGTACTACAAAATATAGCAATTGTTGGACCAAAATGTTAACTGAACATTACATTTCAAAGGATCAAACTGTTAACTGAACATCAGATTGCATATTAACATTACAGAGGACAAATCACTAGAAGGCACTGGCGGTGGCTTCGAGAAAACAACACGAACTGTACTTTAAAGTAGAAAACTGTGTGGCGGTGTCGACGGTAGCCTCGAAGACGAGGTGCTCCACCAAGATCTATCGGTCGACACACATGGCAGCCATAGCGACCTCGTGCACGTGTGTGGCCATGATTTTCTTCTCCACTGTGAGCTGCTACTGAGTTCCACGTTATACTACGTGAAAAATGGCTGCGGGCAGCACTTAATTGGAGGAGGGGGCAGTGCTTTTGGTGGAACGTGTCGCGCCATCGGTTGGGGCATGTGGGACGGGGAAGGAGGAGGATGGTGTGGGTGGGTGTGGATTACTTGACCATATCGACGAGGACGTGCAACAAGAAGAAGGGTCAGCGGCGAGGAGGCCGCGCAGCAAGAAGAAGGGTCGGCGGCGAGGAGGCCACGCTGCAAGAAGAAGGGTCGCCGGCGAGGAGGCGGCGCTACAAGAAGAAGGGTCGCCGGCGAGGAGGCTGAGCTGCCAGTAAGCAACGGTGAAGGTTTGAACTTGGAAAGCAAGGAGGAACAGTGGAAATGTGGCTTTTGGTGGGAGGGAGGGGCGGGGAGATAGATATTTCCGTGGTGGCAGATTACTTTCGCTCAGTGCCACGAGAAACTGGCCCGCAAGTGTGGTTCAAGCGCGGGCGGTGGATTGTAGACGATAAAGCTTCCTGCGTAAGCTAGACAAGATGGTGCGCCAAGATATTTTATATCACATCCCACACGATTCTTGCTAGTAAACTATTTGTAGTACACCTGATTTTTTTCATTATGTTTTGAAAGACAAAATGGTGTTACGGAGGGAAAGGATGGTGTTTGAATTGCTTCCTCCTGGTTTCCTGACATCATGGTCCCACACCATCATCAACCTATATAGTCAATAAACGAGAGAATTGCACAAGGAGCGGCCGACAGTTGGGACCCAGCAGCTCGAGCAGTATTTGTTTTTTTACGTGTAAGCGGAGTTTTTCTTGAGCAATGTTTTTGTTGTTGTTCAAAGGAGGAGGGTATCAACTGGGCAGGCTGTGGCCCGTCTAGCCCAAGCTATTATTTTATGTCGACCAAATATCTAGCCTAGATATTATTTTTTCAAGGTGAAAATGGCTAGCCCGGCTATACTTTTTTTGCGGAATACCCAACCCAGGTCAACTTGTTATTCTCTGCCCCGCTGGGCTGTAAATCTTTCCTATTAGGCCTAATAAGAAAATGGGCTTTAAGAAATAATAAATGGGATGTAATTATAAAAACTGGATTGTAAATATACAAAAACGCACCAAGCAGGTAATTAGTTTCAAAAATATTATTGTTTGAATTTGGAAATTTTCATTTCCTTACTTATTGCGCGCAGTATTTTTTTTAGATTTTTACCTAATACAAATTCATTTGGAAATTATATTTAATGTGACTTGAAATTTCGGGATATTTTTTTCCGGATCCCATCAAAATGTGGGATTTTTGGTTGAATTCTGTTTTGAGAGGTTGGTTTAAATTATTAATCGTTGTCTTGGCTAGAAAATGGGCTGTAATTTTAATAGACTGTAAATGGGTCATAGTAAATTCCATTAGAATTCAAAAATGGGTTGTACACTATTACAAATCGCAAATGGGCTATATGTTCTCTACCACAGATGTGATGCTCACTTGTGGGTCTACTATTTTTTGAAAATTATAGTCAGTGACGCGTACGGAAGGCTTGTGGGCCTACTAAGGCATACGGAAGGCTTTGTATACTTATAGTCAAGACACAATTCTAACAGCAGTGGCCGTTGGATGTCCATCCAACGGTTGTAGTGCTTCTTCAATCTCAGATATTCTTGTTTCAGCCGCCCTAACCACCGCTGACGGTACCGCCTCCCGTGGCAAGCTGTGCTCCCACGCAGGCTTCACCGGCCCACTCTACTCCCGAACACCGTCCAAGCCATTCCTCTACTCACCAACACCTCTTGTTCTTCACCGGCGACAGCGGCCTCACACCGCAGCCGAACCAGTGAACCCTCGTACTCCCCTCCGCGTGGCATCCACTGTTGTGTCTTCGCCAGCTCCAGGTTGTTCCCTTTGTAATACTCGCCATCGTTCACTGCGTTGATTCTCTCGGCAGGCGTGGTCAACTTTGTCATTAAACGACAACCATCAGGGACAGAGATCCAGTGCCTTGCCCACAACAAGGCACGACGTAACTAGCGGCCAGCCAGCTGTTGGATCAGGGGGCGGCTCAGATGAGGCATGTACGTGGATTGGCTGACAGTAGGGACGCACATGGCCCATGGCCGCACGCAACAAGTGCCCCCATATTATGCGAAAACAAATAATTTATCCCCCTGACAGGTTTGACCCACCAGCTATATCTTCGCACGCAAGGAAGTGCTTCCTTTATTACGCGGAAATAAAAAGTTTCCTCTCTATGACAGCTGGGGCCCGCCAGCTTTATTATGATCCTTTTTCGTGAAAATATAGATTGTACTAAAGATCCTAAAGTGTTTTATTTTTATTCTAACTCAAAAAAGAAGAAACAAAAAAGCCCAGAAAACATCTTCGCACGTAAGGAAGTGCCACCTTATTACGTGAAAAAAATTGATTCCCCCTGCTAGCTGGGACCCACCAGATTTGTAGGCTGACTTGTGGGAATACTAAGTTAACGCGTACGCAGGGCTTTGTCAGCTTAGTCAATAAATGATTCTAGCTGCACTGACAGTTCGATGTTAATCCAACGGCCAAGCTGCGTCTTCAACCTCTGGTCTTGTTGCCCCAGCCAGCCAAACATGCGCCTGCTGCACAACCTGCTCCAGCCTCCCATGGCCGGCTGTGCTGCCGCGCAGGCCTCACCGCCCGACCATACTACCACTGGCCAGGCCTTCCCTCTGCTCACCCACACCCCCTGCTATTCTCCGGAGACGGCAACCTCAAACCGCAACCGAAGCAGTCAACCCTCGTACTCCCCTCCGTGTGGGCATCCACTACTGTGTATTCCCCGGCTTCGGGTCGTTCTATTCCTAGGTCGCGCCGTCGTCCACCATCTTGGTGCTCTCGGGCGGTACGGCGTCGTCAACGCAGTCAACGAACGACAGCCATCAGAAGAGAATTGTAAGTGGAGAGGCTGACAGCTAGGTCCATGGACGCACGCAAGGAAGTGCCTCCTTATTATGCGCAAAGTAATGATTCCTCCACCTGACACCTCAGACCTACCGGAAGGGCCTCTGTATTTCATGAAAAAAATGTTTCCCCCTAACAGCTGGGACCCACCGGCTTTATCTTTGCATGGAAGGAACCGCCTTCTTACCCCCTGACAGCTGGGACCCACAAGGTTGAAGCGAAGGTAGCGTTATCTGTACGGCCACGAACGTGTACGTAGAGGTCGATCGGTGTCTCTGCAGCGACGTATCGTGGCCGAGTAAGGAGCGACACGTGTTGATGTAGAGGCGCCAACATAGCATGTCACGCAGTCCCATCTATATCGTGTACGCGTACGTATGGCCATGCTGCAAGATAGTAAATATGGCTACATACGTACATATGGGCGGGGTCTCTAACGCGTACAGCGACTAATCCCGTTCATCAGAAGCCAACCGGCTAGGTCGGAATGGAGAAACTGCATCATGTTCAGGGGAGGCAACAGAATGCATCATGTTCATCGAGAGGCAACGGAATATGTTGTGTTCGTCGGGAGGCAACTGGCTTCGATGGAACAGCTGAAACGAGGTTTGGCGTACCGCAGAACGGAGGAAGCGGGCCTTCTGTTCGATCGCATATGGTCGAAACGGGGTCCTATTCATCGGGAAGGGTCTGGCGTACCGCAAAACGAAGGAAACAGACTTGTGTTCGACCGTGTACAGTCGAAACGGGGTTCTGTTGATCGGGAGGGGTGTGGCATACCGCAAAACATAGGAAACATACTAGTGATGGAGCGCCTACAGTCGAAACGGGGTCCTGTTGATCGGGAGGGGTGTGGCGTACCACAAAACAGGACTCCACGGGCTACTGTTCATCCACCGTCGAGTTCCTCCAGCCTCCACCTCGTACTGTTCATCCACGGTCGACTTCCACCAGCCTCCACCAGCTACTGTTCATCCACGGGGTCCTGTTCAACCAGCCTCCCCGGCTACTATTCATCCAGCCCTCCACAGGGTCCTGTTCATCCAGCCTCCACCGGCTACTGTTCAACCAGCCCTCCACGAGGTCCTATTCAACCAGCCCGTCCACGGGGTCTTGTTCAACCAGCCCTCCACATATGGGGTCCCTCCACTAGCTACTGTTCATCCACCCCCACGCCTCCTTGATCGGGGGTCCCGTTCATCCAGCGGCAACGGCCTCTACTACCACGACATCATGTTCATCCAAACCCCACCATGAACTGTTCATCCAACCCCCACCAGGAACTGTTCATCAAGAGGCAGCATCAGTGGGCTTAAGTAAGCAGGAGTAGTGAAGGAATCACTCGGGTTCAGTTAACAGCAAGGGATCGATCGGGGTTCATAAACATAGCTAGTGCAATCGCTCAGGTTCAGTTAGAGCCCAACGACTCGCTCTGGGTTTAGTTAGAGCGCAACGCCTTGCACACACGCATGCACGTGTACGAGAGAAACGCGCAAACCTCCGTGCATCGCTCGGCCCCGATCACCCACCGTAACCGAGAACTCCCTGATATTTTCCTCGCCTCGCTTCTACCATAGTTTTTTCTGTCATGGACAGCCCAAAGAATGTCATGCAATTGCGTCTCCTGCCCGCCCAGGATGAAAATCCCATTTTCTGTCATGATTTTTGTCATAGAAGTAGCAGCCCACCACATCTATGATGATACCGGGTTTTGTCACAATTATCGTCATAGAAGTGTCATAAGCATGGCAGACAAAAATTTGTTCGGCCCAAAATGTAACGGATGTGTCTTTTTTTTTGTAGTGGAATCACCAACGGTGGATGGAGTCACTGC
This sequence comes from Triticum monococcum, assembly GCA_034509565.1. Classification (NCBI taxonomy): domain Eukaryota; kingdom Viridiplantae; phylum Streptophyta; class Magnoliopsida; order Poales; family Poaceae; genus Triticum; species Triticum monococcum. The sequence goes on along the minus strand of CM067845.1, from coordinate 83,504,887 downwards.
ATCATTCTACATTTTTCGTACAGGAGTTTAACGCTCTTAGTTCGGTAGGCGCGTATCTCGGAGGCGCCCGAGCAGGGCTTCAGGGAGTCACCAACCTTCTATCAATCAACCTGCAGGTATGTGATTGATTTGGAGAACTGAATACAAATCCTGACACAGTAGCCCCCGAGCCTTAATTTGGGCGGGACGGCCGAATTAAGGGTTTGAATTTGTATACTGTTGCAGTACGGTGCAGGCTTCAAGGGAATAAAACAAAAATTTGTCCGAGGACCTTGAGCTAAACCGAACACAGTTGTCATCTGTGAAGGCCAAACTGGAGGAGGTCAAGAAGTTCACCAGGGAAGTGCATGGTGAGTAATAAAATACTTAACATGCAGAATTGTTTGGGGCACCTTTTCAAATGAAAGATTGCCTTATAGCAGCCGAGTCGATGAATCACCTGCAGAAGGATTTGGACAGAGCAAGAAGCTGGCCGCCGTGTACTGACTCGAAGTCATGAAGAAAAGAATAAGCTCCATGCAGAAAACCAGCAACAATCCGAGGAGATTGAGAGCTTAAAAACTCAACTGGCACAACCCCATGAGGAGAACTAGAGATTGAAAGGTGGCATGTTCGGTGAGTGCTGTCTAGCTTGTGAATACGTAGATTATATATATTATTCAAATGTAAGAACCATGCCACGTCTCTTGTTAGTTCTCCTTACCGGGCGTCCCGAAAAAGAAGCCAACTCATTCGTAGGGAACCTGCTAAAGGTATTGTCCGCCGTGCATGAGCGAGCTCGGAAAGCTATGAAGAGCCTGATCAAGGCATTATGGCCGAAAGAAATGCCTCCGGAAGGGATGGTCGAGCTGGCGAACCGATTTAAAGGAGCTCGGCATCGTTTCAAGCTATGGAAGACATTAGCCTATCGAGAGGGAGCACGGGAGGCATGAGTGATGGTCAAGACCCGCTTTACCAAGCTTAACCTGGAGCATCTAGCTCGAGTTGGGCCAGTAGGGCCGGATGGGCAAGAAGTGCCACTTCATTTGGTATATGACCAAGTGATGCCAGCTGCTCGGATTTCTCAAGAAGACTACACCTTAGATACCATAATAGATAATCTTGACCAGGAACATGGTGTTTGGTTCTATGTATCCATGTACTTTACATCAAATATTCTCCAAACTGTGTAGTAAACATTGTCTTAACCGGCCATCGGCTTCTTCCTACGCCGCCATTGGCCGGGAGTGTTCCTTACTATGTGACCTGGGATCATCAGGAAATCACTTCAGAGAATCAGGCAATCCGACCATTTGGTGCGAAAAGACAAAACACGCTCAGGGAGTTATGTTATATTACTATTTAACGTAAGAAACATCTTCCGAAGAAAATAGTTCCTCCATGGGTTCCTTTCTTCGGGTTGGCATGTTAACCACAGACATTTTAATAGGATACCCACATTATGCAGGTAATGGTTACCTAGGGAAAATAACCCCGGGATTTTGGTGATGATCACCAATTATTTTCACTTCCATCGTGGCCGACCAATTATGTTCTTAAGAACGCTAGCTTTCGGCTTCACCCGTCTGAGGTATGTACCCGGGTTATCCAAGCATAACAATCGCAGAGGTGCTCCCTTTACCCCCTAGCCGAACAATCGGGAGCGTAGGGGGTAAGCATAGGAGCAAGGCAACCTAGCTAGGCCAAATCTTAAGTCAAACTGATGCATATAGTGGCTTAAAAACTATACTAGAAGGGTGCAAACACGACAGGGACGAATAGATGCACTAAAGATGTATTTATCGGCTTTGTAAAAATAAGCCCCCAGGTATGGCCGAGTGGTACCTTTGAATATGTATGCCAGGGACAACTTAACATAGCTAAGTTTAGCCAAACATAGACTAGGGAATTCTAAACAAAAAATAAAAAGAAAGGAAAGGAAAGCTATAAAAAGAAGAAAAGACTAGTGAGGGTGGCGACACCGATCTAGCCGTAGAAACACCGAAGCCGAGATGCGTTACATGGGTTCGGTTTGAGGCAATTGACTATGGGTTGCGGAGAAGATACGCTCCCCCTGCGAGCACTTGATCAATTATGAAGGGGCCCTCCCATTTGGGTGATAACTTATTCTTCTACTTCTTTGGGAGACGAAGAACGAGTTCGCCCACATTATATGCTTTTGCCAGAACTTCCCTACTCTGGTAACGTCGGGCCTGCTGTTGGTAAAAGATGGAATGAGCCCGAGCTATGTTGTGCTCCTCTTCTAGGGCATTTGATATATACTACAAACTTGTTCTTGTAGACTCGTGTTGGTCCTCCAAGCGCAGAGTTTTGTAGGACAGTAGCAATTTTCCCTCAAGTGGATGACCTAACGTTTATCAATCCGTAGGAGGCATAGGATGAAGATGGTCTCTCTCAAACAACCCTGCAACCAAATAACAAAGAGTCTCTTGTGTCCCCAACACACCAAATACAATGGTAAATTGTATAGGTGCACTAGTTCGTCAAAGAGATGGTGGTACAAGTGTAGTAATGAGAGTAGGTATTGATTTTTGTAGTAGTAACAATAAACAAACAACAAGGTAGCAAGTAACAAATGTGAACACAAACGGTATTGCAATGCTTGAAAATGAGGCCTAGGGTCCATACTTTAGCTAGTGCAATCTCTCAACAATGCTAATATAATTGCATCATATTACCATCCCTCAACGTGCGATGAAGAATCACTCCAAAGTTCTTATCTAGCGGAGAACATAAGACAAAATTGTTTGTAGGGTACGAAACCACCTTAATGTTATCCTTTCCGATTGAACTATCCAAGAGTTCATACTAAAATAACACCAAGTAATCCTTTCCAGTCGATCTATCTAAGAGTTCGTACTAAAATAACACCATATGATACACATCAACCAACTCTAATGTCACCTAGATACTCCAATGTCACTGCGAGTATCCGTGAGTTGATTATACAATATGCATCAAACAATTTCAGATTCATAATACACAATCCAACACAAAGAACCTCAAAGAGTGCCCCCAGATTTCTACCGAAGAAAAAAAGGAGAAAACGTGCATCAACCCCTATGCATAGATTGCATCAATGTCACCTCGGGAATCTGCGAGTTGAGTGCCAAAACATATATCAAGTGAATCAATATGATACCCATTGTCACCGCGGGTATTCATAGCAAGACATACATCACACTGGTACACGTCGGTCCTAAACAAACGGTTTTTAACCCCTTTCCGCGACGGCATTTGGAACCTTCGCCAAGTGAGTGTGGGTGATAGGGGGGTCCTTCCCACACGACCTAGAAACCGTCGAGGATAGGGCCCCTACAGTACTCCTACTCGTTTCTGCTTGCATTGCCATCGCAGCCGGTATTCTGTGGTGCTACGTTTATGATGCATGGCCCATCACAAATGGTTCACTATTATATAATGTGTATGATGCAGGACCCATCACAAACGGTTCACCGTTAAGAAGATTAACTAATCATCGTACGAGTGTCGGACAGGATTACAAAACATCGGACCGTCGTAACATCGTCGTACTAGACAACTATCGCATACACTATTCTGTGGTGCAACATTTACGATGCATACTTCATCATAAATAGTTCATGGTTGTGAATCATGTATGATAAGGCAACTGACACAAACGTTTAGTTTGCCCGCATCGTTTGTGATATTGTCTGACATCTCACACGCTTTGGAAACGGCAACTATGTGCATGCTTGTACACATTTCCTCTCCGTGAACCGTCTCGGATTATGGTGCATATCGCAAACGTTAGTGTTTTACCAACTGTGTGTGCCATAACAACCTGGAGAGTGTAATTTCACCCTAATTTAATTGCTGCTTTTCCAAATTGTACCGGATTTGGATTTGAATTTGAATGTATGCTACAACTTTATTCATATCCATCAGGTTCAAACAACCAATGCATTATTAGATTCATAGGTACATATGTTCAAGAATTAAATAAGAACCAAATAAAGAATAATGAACCACAGTTGTATACTTGTACTATTAAAGACGGTAAAGAAAGAGGTGAAATATATCCTGGTTGCTGAACAAGGTGAAGCGGAATGCCCATATTGTGCCCTCCTCCATGCAGAAGGCACGCACGACTCTAGTCCAACCCCTTGTGATGGCTGACCGCCCATCCTTCACGATCTTCATGAAAGCACCTAGATAATCATCATGTTCTAGTAGAAATACTTTAACCTTTGCATGCCCACCAATCATGTAGTTTGAGAGGTAGTCTTGAGTAAACTGCTGTGGCAACCACTGCAAAGGAAAAAGATTCAAACATTGTCATCTAACACAACTCATTATGGGCAGTAAAAAGAAGGCTGCAAAGTTCTTACTTACCATCCTGCAGTTCGTTGTTGTCTTGGATAAAGTGTAAACAAGTAGTTTAATTGCCATCTTTTGACCCATTTTACTAACAAAGTTCATCAGCTTCCTCACTTGATGGTGATTCATCGATATCTCATTGCCCCATACGCAGAAAGGGTCAAAGCGTGGATCTTTACCAATGACATATGTACCTAAAAGCACCAAGTTAATATTAGAGCTAAAAAGCAATTGCATAATGATGTAGTACAAAACTATTTTATAATATGTCTATATACATCCGCATGTGGTAGTCCATTTGAAATCTCTAAAAAGACAAATATTTAGGAATGGATGGAGTATCCTATAACATCCAATATACTCACATATTAGATGAATTAACATCTTATATTATGGGCCGAAAGGAGTTTAGTGCATTCTTACAAATTATCGGCTGATTAATTGCTGCTGTACCATGGGTTACAGTTAGTTTGAGCTAGTTCGGGCTCAAATAGCCCTTAAGTATATCTAAACACGAGGGCTAGTTTGAGCTAGTTACATCTATAACCCACCCAAAAAAACTATCCAACCCAAGAGGTGCTCATTGGAGCTAGTTCTCCTAGTGCATTTATTCTCAATCTAACCCTGCCATCCAAACAAATCTTTGGATGGAATTAGTTCAAGGTTAGTAATGATCTAGAAACTAACTCTAACCTCTAGCTAAGTTGAGTATCCAAACAGGGCTGGGTTGTTGTTGCTGCTGCTCTTCTACGTATATCTAGACATCATTAGAACATTAATGTAACACTCTTCCTTGTTGCCATGTAGCCTAGGATTGCATATTTAGACATTAAGTACAGTGCATGTTGCTATGTAGCCTCAGATATATTACATATGGCCCTATTTAACCTAATGAAAAATGGGTTGCAGATATATTTAGTTAAAAGTCTGATTCACCGATTAGTCCCTTATCAGCCGCCGACCTATATGGTACCAGCTACCGATATCCTGAACAGTGAGCAGATATAAGCCATGGGATGAAACTAACCTTGATGGAAAATAGCAGTCGTTCCCAAAATTGTCCTGTGTAGGTAAATCGAGAAGCATGTTAAGCACAACAGGCTTAAAATCAACCAAAATTATACATGGCAGACAAAATAATCTCCAAAAGATAGCTTCAATGTGCAGGTTTAAGCACGCTAGTAAAGCAAAAACAAGTGGAAAGGTGCGCTAACTGCAACAGGCCTAACATTTAATAACAAGTAAACATAGTCATTCAAACTGGTATTGTGCCGGTCTACGTACACTGGGTATTGTTAAAAAAATGGAAAGGCATGTTAACTACAAGATGCAGCAACCAAATGTAGTCATTCATAGTGGTATTGTTGAAACTGGTACTGATGAAATTGAACTGCACAGTTCATACTTGCACATATAGAATATCACATTGTGAATAACTGGAATAAACAAGGCATACTACGAACAACCAAAGATAGCATTTGAAACTGGACATATGCTAGCTACAAACAACCGAACAATCAAAAACTTTAAAAGAGGCATAAGCTAGCTATAACAGGCTTAACAACAAGCAAATATATGCATTCCTATTGGTATGTTTAAAACTGGATTGATGAAATGTATTGCATAGTAAATAATTGCACATATAGAGCATCACATTGTGAGCATCTGAAATAAACAAGGCACACTGCAAACAACCAGATATAGCAATTAAAACTGCACATATTCTCACTAGACTACAAAAGGGACTCGACAAAACAAATCATGGGTTTCCCCCTATGAAGAGGCATGGCGAAACAAATCATGTGTTTCCTCACTTGTCATAGATGGGCTTGTTCCCATGGGACACTACAAAAAAAACACATCCGTGACATTTTGAGCCGAACGGAAAAAATTTATGTCATGCTTATGACACTTCTATGACGATAATTGTGACAAAACCCGGTATCATCATAGATGTGGTGGGCTCCTACTTCTATGACAAAAAATCATGACAGAAAAATGGGCTTTTCGTCCTGGGCGGGCCAGAGACGTAGCTGCATGACATTCTTTGGGCCGTCCATGACGGAGAAAACCGTGGTAGAAGCGAGGGCAAGGAAAATATCGGGGGAGTTCCTGGTTACGGTGGGTGGTCAGGGGCCGAGCGATGCGCGTTTCTCTCGTACGTACGCACGTGTGTGCGAGGCGTTGCGCTCTAACTGAACCCGAGCGAGGCGTTGCGCTCTAACTGAACCCGAGTGATTGCTCTGCAGGCTACGCATTACTAAAACCGAGAGATCGATCGATCCCTTGCTGTTAACTGAACCCGAGTGATTCCTTCGCTACTGCTGCTAACTGAAGCGATCGATGCTGCCTCTTGATGAACAATGAGCGTTGTTGGGGGGTTTGGATGAACAGTTCCTGGTGGGGGGTTGGATGAACAGGACCCTGTGGTAGTAGAGGCCGTTGCCGCTAGATGAACAGTACCCCGATCGATCGAGCCGGTGGATGAACAAGACCCCGTGGAGGGCTGGATGAACAGGACCCCGTGGAGGACTGGTTGAACAGTAGCCGGTGGAGGGCTAGATGAACAGAAGCCCGTGGAGGGGTGGTTGAACAAGACCCCGTGGAGAGGGCTGGTTGAATAGTAGCCGGTGGAGGCTGGATGAACAGGAGCCTGTGGATGAACAGTCGCAGGTGGAGGCTAGAGGAGGTCGACGGTGGATGAACAGTAGCCCGTGGAGGCTGGAGGAGGTCGATGGTGGAGATGAACAGTATCCCGTGGAGTCCCGTTTTGCGGTATGCCACACTCCTCCCGATGAACAGGACCCCCGTTTCGACCGTAGCGCTCCAACACAAGTCTGTTTCCTCCGTTTTGCGGTACGCCACACCCCTCCCAATCAACAGGACCCTGTTTCGACCGTAGGAGGTCCGTTTCCTCCGTTTTGTGGTATGCCAGACCCCTCTCGATGAACAGGATCCCGTTTCCATCGTAGCTGGTCGAACACAAGGCCGTTTCCTCCGTTCTGCGGTACACCAGACCTCGTTTCCATTGGCTATTCCGTCCAGGCCGGTTGGCTGCTGATGAAAAGCACCCATTCCACTGCGTCCCATTGAACATGACGCATTCCGTTGCCTCCCCATGAACACGACGATGACGCGGTTTCTCCTTTCCGACCCAGCCATGTACACGAGCCCTGGCCGTATGTATGCGCGAGTAGGCGTTCGAGACCTCGCTCGTATGTACGTACGTGGCCGTATTTACTTTCTTGCACCCTGGCCGCTGTACGCACGTGTACATGCTACGTGCGTGCCTATACCACGACACGTGCCCTTCCTTACACGACCACGGTTCATCGTTGCAGCCTGCAGACAGACCGATCGTATGTACGTACACGTTCACAACCAGAATGACAATGCTACGTACGCTTCAACCGGGTGGGTCCCGACTGTCAGGCACTTCCTTGCGTGTGAAGATGTAGCTAGTGGGTCCCAGCAGTCAAGGGGGAAACGTTTTTTTCGTGAAATACGGTGGCCCGTCCGGTGAGTCCCCGCTATCAGGTGGAGGAATCATTATTTTTGGCATAATAAGGAGGCACTTCCTTGCTGCAGCCATGGACCCAGCTGTCAGCCTCTCCATGTACAGTACTCTTCCGATGGAAGTTGTTCGTTGACCATGTTGACCATGCCGTGCCGAGAGCACCAAGGCGGTGGACGACGGCGAGGCCTAGGAAAGGAACGACGCGGAGTTGGGGAACACGCAGCAGTGGATGCCCACGTGGAGAGGAGTACGAGGGTTCACTGGTTCGGCTGCGGTGTGAGGCTGCCGTCGCCGCAGGGCCTGGCCAGCGGTGGGAGTAGTAGGGGGCTGTGAGGCCTCCACGGCAGCATAGCCGGCCATGGGAGGCAGGAGCAGGCGGCACGACCGGCGCTTCTTTGGGCAGCTGGAGCAAGAAGACCAGAGGTTGAAGAAGCACGACGGTCGTTGGATGGACATCGTACGGTCACTGCAGCTAGAATCGTTTATATTGACTAAGTTGACAAAGCCCTTGGTACGCGTCAACTTAGCAGGCCCACAGGTCAGTCTCCGAAATGGTGCACCCCATATGTCAGGGGGAGGAATCATTTTTTGGGCGGGTGAAGCTAGAATATCCGAGATTGAAGAAGAAGCACGACATCCATTGGATGGACATCCAACGGCCACTGTTGCTAGAACCGTGTGTTGCCTATAAGTTGATAAAGCCTTGCATATGCGTCAACTTAATATTTTTAGGGGACGCGTCAACTTAGTAGGCCCACAAGTGTGTGGCAGAGAACTTATAGCCCATTTGAGATTTGTAATAATGTACAACCCATTTTTGAATTCTAATGGAATTTACTATAGCTCATTTACAGTTTGTTGTACAACCCATTTTCTAGCTAGGACAACGATTAATAATTTCAATCAACCGTTCAGAACAGAATTCAAAAAAAATTCCCACATTTTGATGGGATCCGAAATATTTTTATCCCGAAATTTCTAGTCAGATTAAATACAATTTCAATTCAAATTTGTCTTACATAAAAATCCAACGAAACATTGCGCGCGCAACAATGAATGAAATTAAAATTTTCAAAATCCAAAAATAATATTTTATAAACTAATTACGTGTTTGGTGCATTTTTTTAGTTACAACCCAGTTTTTATAATTACATCCTATTTATTATTTCTTGAAGCCCATTGTCTTTGTAAGCCTAATGCATCCCTCCTAGGAAAGATTTGCAACCCAGTGGGGCGGAGGATAACAAGTTGACCTTGCCTGGGTATTCCTCAAAAAAAAGTATAGTTGGGCTAGCCATTTTCAGCTTGAACAAAATTAATATTTGGGCTGGATATCTGGCCTGGGCTAGACGGGCCATAGCCCGCCCAGTTAATACCCTGCTCTCCTTTGAACGACAACGAAAACATCGCTCTTGTCTAAAAAAAATTGAAAACATCGCTCAAGAAAAACTCTGCAGTGCTCACACGTCAAAAACACAAATACTGCTCGAGCTGCTTGGTCCCACCTATTGGCCGCTCCTTGCACAATTCTCTTGTTTATTGACTACATAGGTTGACAATGGTGTGGGATCGTGATGTCAGGAAACCAGGAGGAAGCAAAAAAATTACATTTGTAGTATATAATAAGGAGGCACTTGCGTACGTGCGGCTATGTCCCTGGTGGGTCCCCACTGTCATCCTCTCCAAGTAAAGTCATCTCCTCATTCCTCATGTCTGTTGACCATGTTGACAATGCGAGAAGACGGCGCCACGGCGAGCGCAACAACTCAAAGGACGACGGAGAGGGCCTCGCGGGCCCTACGGATGGTCTGATACTGCGCCAGCTGCTCATTCAGGAAGTCGGGATCATAGGGCCACATGTCCGTGACGGCTTTGTCGTTCGCTTGTTCACCGTGCTCATTGATGAGACGGAGGTTGCAGCATAGATCCTCCTGCGCTGGTAGCTCTTCCGCCATTAGGGCGTCGAAGTGCGGCTGCACCTGCTCTATGGTGAACACCACATGAACCGGCTTAGACAGTGGCGCCGGCTCCTGGTCGGAAGCTATGTCCATCGTCTGATTGTCGTCGCTCAGCTCGACGAGCTCATCGGTGAGCCAGCATGTCCGACTGCTGGACCGACCCGCTGCCAAGCACGAGTCTGACTGCCCTGGCCCACCCAGACCGCCTCCCTCGCCCACGCGCGCTTTCCGCCAAAACGGTCAGCGCCGCGCGCCCTGCTTCCCGGTGCAGGTGATTGCACTGCCTTCTAACGACACAAGTGTCGCCCGTCCGTCCGGTTGCCGCCCACATTAATGATACACAGTTGTCGAGGCGGCTACTCCGGCGCCACACGTCTATCCCTCTGCCACGCACCATTTCTATAGAAACTACTGCACCGGCCATAGCCGCAGTCATCCGCCTCTGTTCCCTTTCTCCTGTCCACACCACTATTGCCCACGATGGCTTCCTCGTCCTCCAGTGCTCTTTGGGATGGGTGAATGACAGACCACAAGGAGATGGCAGCCATTGCTGCCGACTGCCTGGCCAGCAAGGCAGCCGGAGGACGATGACGTCCTACTAGAGAACATGCTAGTCGACGATCCGGCGCCAACCCCCTCCTCCGTGCCCATCCTTGCTGGTGCATTGCGCCATGACCATCGGCGGGGCCCGTGCCAAATACATGGACACGGTGAGGCAGAAGCGTGAGGAGCAATTCCGGGAGGCGTAGGCCGATGCCGCCTACAACCACCATCTCCTCTAGCAGCACTTGCAGGCGGAGGAGCAAATCGCCGCGGAGAAGCAGGCGCTGCTCAACTCGTACCGCTCTACCCATGAGGGCCGCCTCGAGTGCTGGCGGTACCGCATGCGGGTGGCGGAGGCTGCGGCATCCTACAAAGAGGGCGATGAAGCGGGCGAGGAGTTGTTTGGTAAGACCGAGGACGAGGCAGAGAACAATGAAAGCTCCGACGAGTCCCCGTTCCACTGGCGTCGACAAGGCCCTGCTTCGCCGAGGCCCCGCGACGCCAACAACAAGGCAGAGGACACCGCCGGCTCCGCCGAGGCCCCGCCGCGTCGGCACCGAGGCGGAGGCCCTACTCCGCCGTGGCCCCGCCCCGCCAACAACAAGGTAGAGGACATCGTCGGCTCAGCTGAGACCCCACCCTGCCGGCAATGAGGGGGAGGATTTCCCCCGCTCCGCCAAGGCGCCGCTCCGCCGGCAACGAGATAGAGGACATCGCCGGCTCCATTGAGGCCCCGCCCCGCTGCCAATGAGGCCGCGCCACACAGAAAATGAGGAAGAGTAGAACACTGTAGGTCGCCACCGCTCGGGTCCAAGTAAGGCCACCGCTGCTACCCTCCGGTTGAAGCCAAGCTAGGCGGGTTGACCATTGATGGCCGATTAGCTTCTTGGCGGCGACATGGAGTCGGAGAGCTATGTTGGAGATAGACGCTGCTTCTACCCCTTTTTAGTTAAAGAATGTATGAAAAGTAATGAAATCTGGCATGTTTATATGAAATCCGACTGTGCATGAATGAATTTAGTTTGATTAGTTTGAATTCTTGTATCACTGGCATTGGATGAACATGCAAAATAAAACGTACTAGGATTATTCCCAGGGTGATCACCTCGTTTGCAACAGTTTCACATGTACTCCCTCCGGTCCTTTTTAGTCCACATACAAGTTTTATCTGCAGTCAAAGTATCTCTACTTTGACCGGTGTACAAAGAGTTTGAGCAACTTTTTAGCATTCCTGTACATTGCAATCAAGCACACAGGCCTGGCAATTCATAGAGAACATTCAAAGCAATCGATGGTTATGCATCTCAACGATTCACATGTCAAAGCCAATATTTACTTCACAACTAAAGAATAAAGAAAAATAGATCGACGCTGCTGACAGCAAAGGGCGTCCCATTCGAAAATATCAAACGCATGTCTTCTTGCTAACATCAATGAGCAAAATTTGACAAGGTTGTCCCATTCCAAAATGTCAAATGCTTGTTGTTTTGCGTACATCAATGAGCAAACTTTGACAAGGTTTTCCCATTCCAAAATGTCAAATGCTTGTTGTTTTGCGTACATCAATGAGAAAACTTTGACAAGGTTTTCCCATTCCAAAATATCAAATGCGTATGATTGTGGAATGGGAAGGGTTTGCCATCGGTTCGGACATTGACATGGCACCTCGTGCTAAATAAACCAGCTGTTCTTTTTGTGCAGTTCCACCAAAATCAACCAAATTCACGCGTAGCTTGTATGATTTCGCCCTTATATGTTGCAACGCCTTGAACATATGGGCACCTCCTTTCTTGTGGTGGAAATGAATGATTCGATGTATTCATAAATATTTTGTGCAATTCCCATTGAAATCAAGCTGAGCACCCCTGTTTGCACAAATACAAAAAAAGTGATTAGTATAAAGCAAACTATACTATGAATTGACAGTTTAAACATGCACCTACATGGTCCATGTAGAGCACACTTTTAGAAAATGGAACTCATCGAAAAGAATCCTAGAACAAGATTGTACTTGCGCATCACAGCAAAAAGATGAAGATATGTCAGTCCTTCTGAGCTAAAGTTAGTTTGGTCTTGTGGGGAGTAATGTAACCATCCTTCAAGTGCTCCTTCTGATGAGAAGATAGATAGGGCTTCTTCATCCTGGCATAATCGGAACTAGTCACTTCACATACTCCATATTCTTCTTCAGAGGAGGATGATCCTGTTGTGCAAAGACAAGAGGACAACTAAATGCTAGCATCTCTGTTTTCTCGGAAAAAAAGGAAAGGAAATATTTAAAACAACACATATGAAGCACTTCTCAAGGACAATACCACTTTCTCATGACAATATCTAAACAATAGCACAACACCAATAGAGATGACAAAGCTCAATCATATGGATGAAATCCGTGGGCGAGTACCAACCTTTGTCAGGAGGCTTATTGTGTAGAGCATACAAGTCAAGCACTTCTCCGGAACCATCTGTTGTTATCTACTATGGTTGCCATGCTTACTATATACTCTTCGATTAGTTTAATGTTTCCAACATCTTCTTGTGCACAAGAGAGATAATTACATATTACATTAAGATTGGCATAAAATCAGTGGCAAAACAATTGCTCGTTCCTGCCATAGCAATAAATTAAGATGCAAAACTATATCATTACTTGTGTCATCATAGTTCCAGTGCTTCATTACAGCACCGGGAGTTGTTTTTTGTTTTTCTTCCGCTTGTTCTTCCCCTTCATCACTTGGTTCAATAACAGACAAGCTTTGCCTTCAATGTAAGATTTGGCATGTCAATTAGGGAGCACAAGTACAACACTAAAAAATGACATTAATTTTCTCATGAAAGTGGCAAAATACAGGCCACAGCTGTGAAATATCCTTATCTTACCTCAATGGGATATTATGGTGCACATACAAATTGGAAGTCTTGTCTCCATTTGTGCAGTTCACTAAAATCAAGCAACATTACCTTACAAGTAGCACAACATATGAAAGCACACTGCACAATCATGTGAAAGAAAGCTAGTACTGACCTCTCATGACACAGAATTAAAAAAACTCACAAGAAGAAGATCTGAACCAAATTGGCCAACACGGATAGGAAGTAAGATCTCCTCTTGTGCAGTTCCACTAAGATCAAGCAATCAAGCAACATTGTCGGTGTGACATTTTGGTTAAACTGCAAAAAACACTCTTAAAACAAAAGTGTTTTGTGCAGTGCAACAAAAGGTCAAAATAGCAATGAGGTGAAGTAGATACCCCTGTTTACACAGAGGTGCAAAGGAAACAACTAGTGGTCAATAACGGTGGATGACACAGAAGCCAACAAAAAGAAGCATCTAACGTATCTAAATGGGAAGGAAAGCAAGACAGTAGCATTTCTCAAATGGTGGCATTGATTAATATTAATAGAGAAATTATATTAACAATAAAATTTGTTAAACATGTAATTTGCTTTTAACTGTGGCATTACATCAATTTTCCAGCGGCATTATTAGAGGTGTTTGTTTACAGGGACTTTTTGGTGTAGGGACTAAAAAAGTCCTTGTCACTCCCATTTAAACCAAACAGGAGGGACTTTTAGGGACTAAAAGTGGGAATTTGGGACTAAATAAAGAAGACCCCAAGGGAGAGTCTTTTTGGGACTTTCTCCAACAGTTGCCCCTGCCTCGCATCGCACCTTGTCTCTATTAGTTCATTACTAGGGGTAACATGGTCTTCTAGCATGTTATTTAATAACCTCTAGTCCATGATTAGTCCCTGGAACCAAGCAGGTAGGGACTAGGGACTTTTTAACCAAACAGGGCCTTAGATTAACAACAGCTAAAGAGTTGCAGGGGACAGTGGACGCACCAGCACCATGTGCATTGATACGTCTCCAACGTATCTATAATTTTTGATTGCTCCATGCTATTATATTATCTGGTTTGGATGTTAATGGGCTTTATTTTACACTTTTATATCATTTTTGGGACTAACCTATTAACAGGAGGCCCGACCCAAATTGCTGTTTTTTTGCCTATTTCAGTGTTTCGCAGAAAAGGAATATCAAACAAAGTCCAAATGGAATGAAACCTTCGGGGACGTGATTTTCTCAACAAACGTGATCCAGGGGACTTGGAGTGGGAGTCAAGAAACAATCGAGAAGGCCACGAGGCAGGGGGCGCGCCCTCCACCCTCGTGGGCCCCTCGTTGCTCCACCGACCTACTTCTTCCTCCTATATATATCCACGTACCCCCCAAACATCTAGGAGAACCACGAAAACCTAATTCCACCGCCGCAACCTTCTGTACCCGAGAGATCCCATCTTGGGGCCTTTTCTGAAGCTCCGCCGGAGGGGGCATTGATCATGGAGGGCCTCTACATCAACTCCATGGCCTCTCCGATGATGTGTGACTAGTTTACTTCAGACCTACGGGTCCATAGTTATTAGCTAGATGGCTTCTTCTCTCTCTTTGGATCTCAATACAAAGTTCTCCTCGATCTTCTTGGAGATCTATTCGATGTAATCTTCTTTTGTAGTGTGTTTGTCGAGATCCGATGAATTGTGGGTTTATGATCAAGTTTATCTATGAACAATATTTGATTCTTCTTTGAATTCTTTTATGTATGATTGGTTTATCTTTGCTAGTCTCTTCGAATTATCAGTTTGGTTTGGCCTACTAGATTGATCTTTCTTGCAATGGGAGAAGTGCTTAGCTTTGGGTTCAATCTTGCGGTGTCCTTTCCCAGTGACAGCAGGGGGAGCAAGGCACGTATTGTATTGTTGCCATCAAGGATAAAAATATGGGGTTTATATCATATTGCATGAGTTTATCCCTCTACATCATGTCATCTCACTTAAAGCATTACTCTGTTCTTATGATCTTAATACTCTAGATGCATGCTGGATAGCTGTCGATGTGTGGAGTAATAGTAGTAGATGCAGAATCATTTCGGTCTACTTGTCGCGGACGTGATGCTTATATACATGATCATACCTAGATATTCTCATAACTATGCTCAATTCTATCAATTGCTCGACAGTAATTCGTTTACCCACCGTAATACTTATGCTCTTGAGAGAAGCCACTAGTGAAACCTATGGCCCCCAAGTCTATCTTCCATCATATTAGACTTCCAACACTTAGCTATTTATATTACCATTTATTTTGCTTTGCATCTTTATTCCTCTTTATCATAAAAATACAAAAAATATTATCTTATCATATCTATCAGATCTCACTCTCGTAAGTGACCGTGAAGGGATTGACAACCCCTTTATCGCGTTGGTTGCGAGGTTCTTATTTGTTTGTGTAGGTGCGTGGGACTTGACCGTGATCTCCTACAGGATTGATACCTTGGTTCTCAAAAACTGAGGGAAATACTTTTGCTACTTTACTGCATCACCCTTTCCTCTTCAAGGGAAAACCAACGCAATGCTCAAGAGGTAGCATGCATTTATCGATGTATAAAGGGGCGATGCACAGTTTGTTGCAACAAAGAACAAACAACCAAGGAGCATATTTGTGTTGGTCCCAATTTTGTTATCTTTAGACACCTTTCCCTATGTGAACACAGCAAATCTAGTCATACTCAAACTCTACAGTCTTGTCCCCCCCCAAAAAAGATCAGTTCGTTACAGATGTGCGTACTGCGTTTGTCATTGTTTTCCCTTTTCGACCAATGTAGGTGTTGGATAGCCAGTCTGTACTAGTACTTTCCCCCTTCCTTTACTCTTTGAACCACGTCCTAGATTCATGCTATACAACTTCCCCTGCTACGTTCCCCCATTCCTTTCCTCTTTGAACCATGTCTTAGATTCATACTATACAACTTTCCCCACTAATTTCCCCCGTCCTTTCCTTTTTGAACCACGTCCTAGATTCATGCTATACAACTTTCTCCACTACTTTCCCCCATTCCTTCCCTCTTTGAACCACGCCCTAGATTCATGCTATACAACATTCCCCACTACTTTCCTATTTGATCCAACACCTAGATTCGAGTGCAGAAGCGGAAAAAGCCCACATGCAGCTAGAACAATACATGTGGAATAAGTAAATTATAACGCAAGGTTCTTGGGGTGTTGTTCGGTGGGCGACCGGAGGCCGTTCGGCCCACACTACGTACGACGACGAGGAAGAAGGGGTCGGAGGCCCTCCCGCGCCGTCGCTGGGTGAAAGAGAACAGCTGCGCCGGTGGTGGATTCCCTCCCTCGCCGACGGCGACAGCGTTAAGCCTCCTTCCCTTCTCGGCGGACGGATCCTGCCGGCTCTTTGACCAGCAGTGTGGGGGGAGAGAGAGAGAGGCCAACGAAGTCTTGTTTGGATCTGGAGAGGGTGAGAGAGTGTGAAGAGAGCAACTACAAGTGCTGAGGCTCCAGCGTGTATATATATACTGGAGAGAGAGTGTGAAAAGTGCAAACCCTAGAAAATAAGCGCCGAGGCTGCAGCGTATACGTGACGAGGTGATTATACGGTCACTATGAGATCGTATAGCTCAATATCCATCCATTTTGACCAGTCAAAGAATCCTCCTGGCACCGCCCCGGATCACTTTCTCTCTCTATCATGCAGGGCCTACCTGTCATTGGGTGGAAGAAAGAAGTCGAACAAAAACAAAATTATGCTCAAGTGTAGTTATCAAACCCGAGACCTCAAGTTTGATGAGCTAACAGGCTAACCAGCTACACCACCCTCCCATTATGTTCAACGAGAGGAAAATAACCTTTTATACATTCCTGCATTCGTGTGACAAGCATGTCGTATTTTTTTTGCGTGAGTCATTGGGATTTAAATCATAATCCTGTCATGTGGCTTTGTTGGTAAGGTCTTTTGGGATTTAAAGCAGTGTTGGTAGTACAGAAATAATGCAGCCTTAGTCACCTTGCTTCTCTCCACGTAGTACATTGAGTCCCACTAGTTAGAGGGTGAAACAAACAAATTAATAAGAAAAATTAAAAGCGCCAGCGGTGTATCTTACCTCACACATCTCGCTACTGCTCTTGAACACTGCCCAATTGATCCCTCTGTTCACTGACATACTATTTTAAGTGAATCCTTATTATAACATGCACACAATTTTGGGCACTTGTATTCGACCTAAGTCAGTGTGCCACCGTATCTCGTACTACTCCCTCCGTCTAGGTGTAATTAGTCATGTTAGAAGGTGCAGCGGGACCAAGGTGCAAGCAGATTGGAGGAGAAGGAGAAACTTGGCCGGTCCTTCCTCCAATCAAAGTCCTGATTTCTGTCTCTAAACACAACAATTAATCCCAACAACTAAGAGATGACGTTTTAGCTACCATGCAGGGCCACGTATTAACTCGCATGCAAGCCGACTTTGATTTCTTGACTGATCAACGCGTAGTTGCGCTCCATGCATTGGGTTTCCGGGGGACATTACAAGGCAGAGTAAGCGTTTGGTTACATTGCTTAGTTCCAAATGCCTGACCTTGCCCGGCTAGGCTATAAACTGTTCTTGCTAAGGATCTGAACGCTCCCTAAGTAACTCGCATGATATTCCTATTCTATGAACCTGTGTGTGCGTGTGCGTGTGTGTTTAACAACATGTGTGTGTTGGAGAGGGCGACACATCGACCTACTCCTACAGAGAGATGGTGTGTAGTGTACGATTTAGCCACGAGAGTTGGTGCATCCTCTTTCGAGCGTCCGGTCGGGACAGGCGGACCGCTGCCACGCCCACTCCTGACCAGCCTGGCCCACCCAAAGCCCCTCCATCGCCCGTGCGTGCTTCCCGCCCGAAACAGTCAGCGCTGCTCCAAATAATCGGTGTCGCATTCATGCTCGGGCAGAGCGGACGCGACCTCTCAATGGCGCCTGCGTTGAAGAGAGAAGCGGGTTCAAGAGTGATGGTTGCTTCGTCCGTCCAACTTACTGCTGGGTCTATGTGATTTGATGGCTCATTGGTCATTATTACTGACGTGGTAGGACTGCTGGATGTCCCATGCTTTTGGTGAAAGGAGGTACTACTAGATTACAATTTTCTCCATTCTTACAGCGGGGGAGTGCGAGGGTAGGGAAAACACGCAGGCTTAGTGATTACATGGCCCACCTCACATTATCACCATATTTTCTGGACACCATGCGACATCTAACTCTTTACATAGTACTACTACTAGTATAGTACGTACTGTAATTTATCAGCTAGATAAATTTGTACAATGCTATGAAGCTTCCAGCTTTTGTTTCATGTATCTTGCGTCCAAGGTTGCCCGTTGCAACATTTCATCAAATACAAAGGAGACTAACATGCATTCTATTGCATCTCAATGATTGACAGATCATAGCCAATATGTACTCCCTCCGTTCCAAAATAAGTGTCTCAACTTTATGCAAACTTTGTACTACTACTAAAGTTGACACTTATTTAGGAACAGAAACAGCTAAAGAAAAAAATGATCCATGTAGTCCCTAGCCCTTGAGACTAGCCACAATGGGTAGTAACATAGACTAGTAACATGACCATGTTACTAGTCTATGTTACTACCTCTATAGTGGGGAGTAACATATGTGTGATAACATGCAACACTTCATTTATTACGCTATAGAGACATCTTGCCTTAATATGTGTGATGTTACTCATACTACTAGTAACTTGCTATGTTACTACTTCCCTCTCTTTCTTCATTTATTGCTTGCCACATCATCCACTTTATCTAGATGTGTGTGATGTTACTACCTATGTTACTCCCACTGTGGGTAGTCTGAACCGTAAACCCTAACCAGTCTTTAATTTGATGGCAACGTTGGAGCTTCCGAAGAAATGAATTTTGCAACCCTTTGACCATCAGATCATTTTGTGTAGTTTCACCAAAATCGAGATGAGCATCCCTGTGGCAAAGAAATTGAAGAAGCGTGATTAGAATAAGATTACTGGGACTAGTTGATGAGACATAAACTCATCAAAAATATAGTACATAGAAGCCAGTAGAGGTATGTGCGGGGCAAAGAAGTAGAGAAATATCCACATGGAGTGATGTGGGCAGCTGGAGCAGTGGTGCAAGCCGGCTGTAAAGGGAGTTGTACCTGAGGGATGTCGGGACGTAGCTCAACCTAGAGGAGGGCGGCGGGAGGCGGCAACTGCCCACGCCGTGGCAGTGAGCAAGGGACGAAGGCAACCTCACCGGCTTTATGAGAGAGAACGGTGGGGACCCCTGATCGGGACATGTTGACAGTGGGTTTTTGCCGTCGGCGACGGTGACCGCATCTACACTAAGCATCCACCCCTTCCCCCGGTGGATGTGATCCACCAGGATGTTAGAGATGTGGCCACAGTCGTTTTGTGCGAGAGAGTGTGAAGAGAGCAACCCCAGCAAGCAACCGTGTAGGCTCATCCTGCCTATCTATATAGTGGAGCGGTTTCCTTTTCTCTCCATATGAATATATTTATATTGCGTACGTGCCACTAGAGAAAAAAACTTTATTTATAAATGACGCGACACCTACTACGCGTTCTCCTATAAACCTTGCGCTTGGCATCTCAAAAATATTAACCTTGTGATTGGCTCTTCGCCTCTCCGGGAAGTCAAGCAATAATAGTACTGCAATATATATCGTTCTGGCTATATGAGACCGAATGAATTGCTGCACGTCCACCACGTGGGCGAGGGTCGAGGGGCAAGGGAGACTGCATACTATTACGTCTGTTTCAATATGGACTACATACAGAGCAAAATGAGTGAATCTACAGTCTAAAATACGTCTATATACATCAGTGTTTGGAGTATGTACTAGTAGTTCATATTGAAATCTACTAAAGGACATATATTCCAAACAATATGATAATCTCTCTAACCAAGGTAGGGACGAGGAGTAAACGGAGGGAGTAGTAAAATTTTCTCCTCGTCCTGCGAGCCACCACGCGCGTGGGCAAGGGAGCGGCCGTAAGGCGTAGTACTACTACCTCTATCCTGGTTTATAGGTCATCTTTGTAGTTCGTGCCGATTTTTTACCAAATTTTTAGCTAACAAAATGTTAATGCATGTCAACAAAAATTATATCGTTGGATTTGTATTTCAACATAGTTTTCAATGATATAATTTTTGGTAACATGCATGAATGTTTTGTTAGTTCAATCTATAGTCAAAATTTGACACAATATACAATGGGGACCAATAAACCAATATAGTACAATGAGTAGTAGTAAGCAAGCTTCACGTCGTCCTGCGAGCCACCGCGCCCGTGGGTGGGGGAGACGGCATAGTAAGCAAGCTTCTCCTTGTTCTGTGAGTTGACGGGACACATCAAAAGTAATACGTACAGATCATCTCAAGTGTATACAACCTGGCGTCTAATGTAGGCCCCACATGGTTTGCCTCTTTTTTAACATAACGCGTCAAGTCACAATTTGTTTGTTCACCCATGGTAGACGATCCCCCATCAAGTGGACAACCAGTACATGTGTCAAATTACCACGTGGGCTGCCTTTTCATACAGAAATGAGCTCCACCGTGTACCCGCGCGGGTGTGGTTGGGAAAGAGACGGGAGTACATGCGACGTGCATGCACCTCTTCTCTTGGTGCACATCCCCCACCTACGTGGGTGTGTGTGAGAGAGATACAAACCTAGACAGATGGCGTGTGTGTTCATGAGTGTTTTTTGTTTTGGGGGGGGTGATTTCGTGAATGTATCTGTGGGAATATGTGTCGATGACATCTCAAACAAAATTTTGCATGCAATGTGTGTGAAATAGAGGCCTATCCATATCATATATAGAGGGGGCAATCCACGAGAAGAGAGGGAGGGGTCATAGATATCGATAGAGTCGAAGAGAGGATCAAGTGGATGGGTGTGAGATCGATGAAGAGATCCATCGAAATTGTGTGTGTGCAAGTCAATGATATAGGCGACCGACCAACTGGAACGTCAGAGGGCACATGGCAAGTTTGTGTGTGGCAGGGAGACATGACTAGAGCACTCGATGTATCGGTGTGTGGGGGGTGGGGGAGGGGGAAGGTAGAGGCCTAACTAGAGAGGTAGAACGACTCGTATATGTGTTGATAAGGAGAGACCCATCTATGTCTTGAGGGAGAGCAGTCGACATCCATACATAACTGAAGGACGGGAAATAGGTTGGGGCAGAGAGAGAGAGAGAGAGAGAAAGAGAAAGAGAGAGGGAGGGAGAGGGGTAGATTGCTGGATGGGTGATGGAGTTGCATCTCGAAGATGATGGGAGAGGCCTACTAGAAAAACTAAGGGTAGAACTGCAATTATCAATAAGAGTGGTGATGTGTTTCTGCGTGTGCCTATGCGTGATAGATCTATCGGGACGCATGCATGGATGATGAAGGGGAACCATGCGTTTGTGTAAGCAAACCTAACTAGGTCAGTAGATCAATTGTTGTTTGTCGGAGGAAGGGAGAGACATAACTAATGAGGTAGATCGACCGACGAGTGGGGGAAAACGAGTTATAAGGACCTAGCTAGCTATATGTATAGCGAGAGATCGGTCGGTGTACATCCATTTGTTAGATGCAAATAAGGCCCAGCAAGATGGATAGATAGAGAGAATGGAGCTAGGAGGTGGTGCGAGAGGCCAAGCTACTAGCTAGATAGGGGGAGGAGTGTGCAGTTGTGAGGTCGATGAAAAGAGGGGCGAGAGTTTACAAGTGTGTGGGACCGTATGAGAGACGCGAGGCATGGACACAGAGACGAGGAGATGGAAGGTGCATGTGTATGTTGTAGGCAGACATTGCTGGAGAGGTTTATCGATCAGTGTGTGTCGGAAAGGAGTTGTGGAGACTATGGGAGAACGACCTAAAGGAAAAAATGAATGTGCGCGATGGATAGAATGCTAAGGGAGGGGGAGGGCGAGGAGGGCGTGTGCCGGTGTGCGTGCACGAGAGAAAGTTAGTGCTAGCTACAAAGGTTAGAGGATTCTATGGGTGTAAGAGGCTAACAAAGATCATAATTTGATATGAAAGTGGATTCATATATTTGAATAGGAGATCATAGTGTTATAAACGTATGCATGCATGAATATAGCGGTGATACACGTGTTGTGGTTTTGCACATGTTATACCATAATGTGATAATGCATGGCATTTGCAACTCACAGCTACATGTCGAACAATCTAAACCATACTATACATCGAACAATCTCACATTTTATTTGAATTTGTGATAATGTGTGGCGTTTGCAGCTTACAACTAAATATCGAACAATCTAAACAATACTATATATCGAACAATCTCACATTTTATTTGAATTTGTGGTAATGTGTGGTGTTTGCAACTCACATCTAAATACTTGTAGGCGTAGGGGCGGGGCACCATACATTATGTGATAAACACATTATACATATGAGACATGGTTTAGATTATGAAGATCTAGCTAGAGCTTGAAATGTACTGTGATTTGAAAACAACATAAAGTGGATTCAAAAAATCGAGTTCGAGTTCATATAGTACACATGGTTCATATCTAACTCGAGAGTAATCATGTGGTGTGCTGTTAAGATAATACACAAACGATGGTATAACTTGACAGTAATGATGACTGTAGATCTTATTAAAATAGAGAAACGAATTTAAATGGTTTGACTTCACAACAATCATTATTGTAGATCTTATTCAAATAGAGAAACGAATTCAAATTTAGTTCACATTGAAGCGGTAGTATATATGTTTAGAATGCACTAAAACGTTCATTTGAGTAGCAGGTTGCATGCATTATACACGTAGAGAAATATTTTAATTGAACATGACATGAATTCAAAGTTTTGAATGACATTTGTAGTGCGAATTGATTTGGTACAATACACGGTACTAGACTCTTGTGTGCTGCGAATTGATTTCTTTTTGTTTTTTCATCGACGGAAGTACGAATTGATTTGGTACAGTACACGTTAGGCTTGTCTGGAAATTTCAACCCGCGCCTTGTTACCCCGAAATATTTAAGATATATCTTATTCTCGTTGTGCTCTGACAATTCCCTCCATCTCAACCCGTGCCTTGCTATTCCAAAATTACAACACACACGAAAACTCCCATCTCATGTGAAATCCCGACACGCGAAATGCCCGTGATACCCCTGAATCGAAAGAACCGCCTAGGTCAAATCGGTGCGGGTACTTCCGTAACTTACCCCACATTTCGGGCAAGCGCGTCCCTAAGCCATGCTTCCCCACTCCCATCCCATTCGCCCACCCATTCGTACACCGAGGCCGCGAAAACCCGCGAAGCCCCACACCCTCCTCCATCTGCCACCCAGCCGGAGCCTCTTCCCCGATGACGTCGTCCACAGCAACACCTCGACGTCCCTCATCCACCGTACCAGATGAGGATCCATCGTCGATCTTGTCGTCCCGCCAGTTCAGCCACCCCGTCCTCCACCTCCAAGGAGCTGCCCCGATGTTACCCTCGTCTTTCGCGCCACCTTTATTCCCACACCGCCGTCTTCACCTGCACCACCAGAAGAGCGTCATCATCACCGTTTCCTCGAATGAAGCTGAGGCCTAATCGGTGCCACCAAAGAGGTTGTACACTAATTGCCGCATTTTCTTCTTGATTCAATCTCATGGTGCTGCCGGCGCTCGGTCCCGAGCTGACACGGCAAGGCTCCATCCACGGCGGCGTCGTCGGTCACTTCCTCCATGGCGTCGCTCCCTCGGCGGCGACGTCAACATCAGTAGGAGTTGCTGCTGCTTTAACTCTCGCTCGCGCTGCTGCTCTGCTCTTGCTCTCGGTCCCCTGCTTGGTCTGCTCTTGCTCGCGCTGCTGCTCTCGCTCTTGATCTTGCTTGCGATGCTGCTCCGATTTAGCTACACTTCAGTCGACTGAATCAACTTTGGGTTAGTCAATTTTCAGGGGGTGGGGGGCTCGCTGGAGTTAAGGAAGAACCAGCCGCAGCAGGGAGGGGGGCTCGCCGGAGAGGTACTCCACTATCTATCTTAGGGTTCAGGGTGGGGGCTATGGTTGCCAGCGGTGGTGGGGCAATGGTGTGGGGACGGAGAAAAAGCTCGGCATGGGGGGCCTAGAGGGATGGTCGGTGTGGCGGCGGACTGGCGGTGTGGAGTGGTTTCGGGGCGGGTGGGGCGGCGCACCACCGGCCGCGGGCGGCGGGGGCGGCTGTTTGGCCGATGGTGGCTGGCGGCTCAGGGGGTGGAGGATGAAGATGAACTGCAGGCCCTTGATTTCATATCCAACGGCTAGAAAATCAATTGACCAGACATGAAAAAGTCAGTCGACTGACGTGTAGCCTCACCTGATGCTCCTACACGACCAGCTGCCCCGGCTCTTGCACGCGCTGCTGCTGCATTTCTGCTAGTAGTGCGTTCAGTTTCGACAGCAAAATTCAGTTTCGACAGTTAAGTTCAGTTTCGACAGTTAAATTCAATTTCGACAGTTTAGTTCAGAGATGAGCGGTTGATGTATTTTACATCTAGCACTTTGTGGTTATGTATTTTATGTCATGTATTGGAGATGCTATTAGAATTCCACTCAGGTTAACATTGTCTCTCCTATCCTGCTTCAGCCTCTGCATCATACAACTCACCGGAGCTGCTCCAACAACGAAACCCTCCATCACAGTGGAGCAGTACCCTGGGCTCCATCTCAAGATGCCTAAGATCTTCTTCCCCTCCTCTGACAGCCAAGTCAGCCGGATCATCCTCACCGACCAACCCAATCACGCTAAGATCGACATGGCTTCGCCAAAGAGGTTGTACACTTGTTGCATCTCTTTTTTACTCTACATGTTATATATATTGTCCAATGAGCACACGCAGTAACGTGAAATACGATTAGTTTCTCCTACTATATGATAAGCAGTGAGGTACCAGGCAACTTAGCTATCCGTGATGGACTCTCTTGACCACCATTATTATTTATCTCTACGCGTTTGAGTTGTGCATTTGTCGATGGGCCTGGGAGTTGAGCTAGTAGGGCAGTGGCTTGGGTCCAAAGTAGTAGAAGTAGCACAAAAACATTTTTTAAGTGTAGGCTTTTCCTTGCTCAAGCCTGCCTGCTAGAATCGCCAGTGCTTGAAAGGAAAAGTGAAGGAAAAACATAGGAATTGGAAAGTTTCCTATGGTAGTACTATTCATGCATTTGGTTCAAAGGAATGGAGCAAAGGAAAATTGTAGGATTTGTTCCTTTAGTGTCTCCTTGAAAGAAAAAACATAGGAATTTTAATATCCACTTGTCCTCCTTTTCAAATTCCTATTCATTTAGCACAAGACTAAGAGATAGTAGCATAATAGCATTATAACCGTACATTTTCTTGTGGTTTGACTTAATCTCACCATGCTTCTTTGCATCATGTGATCTTCCAATTCTTGTGAACCAAACACCCAGATTGGTAAAAATCCTGTGTTTTTAAATTATCTGTTTTGCACGTGCATTCCTATCCTATTACTGTATATTTCCTATCCCTGCATTGTTAGAATCCTCCAATTCAAACAAGCCCTTACAGAATTACTTCTCTTACAGATAGTTGTCAAAGAAAACCTTGTGTGGTTTGTCCCGCTCCTGTTGCGCCGTCGTCCACCCCAGCTCAGCTGCTCCAACGATAGAAGGGTCTAGCACAACAGGGATCCGGCCTCAGACTGTCTTTCGCCGCCTCAGATCTTCTTCCCTGCCGTTGGTAGCCATGACAACTGCATTACCATCATCAACCGAGTAGATGACCTCGAGGACTACACTGGTCCGCAAGAGAAGTCGCACTCTTTCGTGTCTGCTTACGTTATGCATCGCTTAATATTACATGCTACTTTATCGTCCTGTTCACCGATTAGACTCTGAGTTAGCTCCAAAGTAATGGTCAAACTTGAGTTTTTAAATGGTTGTGGGGTACATATCGGGGCCGCGATCAATAGTATCTATCTACTATCTGGATAATCTCTGGTGTCTACTATGAGTTTCATGTTGGGTGGGAAACAAATAGTAAAGAAGCCATTATCTATATTTTTTAACTGAAGCCATTATCTGCCTGCTATCATTGTTTTGGGTCTATCCATAGGTTGCTACCATCACTCTGGATTTCTGCATGCACTCCTTACATAATCTCACTATGTTTTATTCCTATGCATGTCAGTTATTGTACACAATGGAACTGAACATGTAGAGAAAAGAGAAGAGCCTTGCGTGGCAATAAAATTTCATGCAGACGTCCCTCCATGGTAGGCGCAAAGGCAGCCCCCCTCCACCCATTTCGGATTGTAATCGAGAGGAAGATATTTGTTCTGAGAGGGATTCAGAAGGATAAGACCACTCCTATTTACCCCCTGAGGACTTCGCTCTAACTTGGCATGCTAATGTTGGTTATATCATGCATATGGTGCCTTGCATTGCTTACTTTATACATGAAATATGTCATCTGCTTAGTTTAGACATGCTTTGTGTGAATGCCATCTATTTAGTTTATTCATCGTTTATGTGAATTATGCAACGCCATCTTGTTTAGCCAGGCATCATATATGTGAATTTTGCAATGCCATCCTGCTTATCCAGTCATCTTATATGTGAATTATATCAGGCATCCTTTTTTCATTTCGTATTACATTTGTCAACAATGTTAGTACATTGAACTACTCTTCGTGTGCATCAGCCATTTGACACGGTGATGGAAAATTCTAGAGTAAAAATAAGGTCTTCAGAGCAAACTATGCTATCTAACGAAGCGCATATCTCGCTAGTTACGGATAGCTCCTCAGAGGAGGATTCAGAGACAAATGACCAGTCCTATTCCCCCAAGGTGTATGCTCTAACTTAGCAGGGTTATGTTGCTCATATCGTGTGTATGGTGTCTTGCATTGCTATGTCATTTGACTAGTTTAGACATGCTTTGTGTGAATGCCACATGTTTAGTGTCTAATTACCATATATGTGAATTATGCATTGCCATGTTGTTGCAATACATTATATATGTGAATTATGCAATGCTATCTTGTCGCAAAGGCATTATATATGTGAATTGTCCAATACCATGCTGTTTAGCCAATCATCATGTATGTGAATTATATCATGCTACCATTTTTTTGTATTGCGTGTTCCATTTGTCGACCACATTTGTATATTCAACTACTCTTCCTACGCATCAACCATTTGAAGCGGTGATGGAAGTATCTGGAGTGAAAACAAGGTATTCAGAGCAGACAATGCTACCTGCTGAAGCAGACATCTTGCTGGTTATAGAGAGCTCCTCAGAGGAGGATTCAGAGACTGATGACCGGCCCTATTTTCCCCCTGAGGTCTACGCTCAAACTTGGTAGGGTTATATTACCGATGTCATGCATGTTGTATTGTATTGCTTAGTTTTTACATCATATATGGATTTCCATCTACTTACTTGCGTACTATATAAATCATATATTTGAATTATATCATGCCATCATGTTTACATACACACCATGCATTTGAATTATGGCATGGCAACCCATTTAATAAAGACATCATATATTTATATCATCTCATCCTGTTTAGTGTTTACAGTCATCATATTTTGAATTATGTCATTCTATCCGTGAATTATATAATGCTATCATATTTCCATAGGCGGCATGTATGTGAATTATGGCATGCCAACCTATTTAATAAACACATTATATAGTTATATCATATCATCCTGTTTACATAGTCATCATATTTTGAACTATGTCTTTCCATCTTTTTTAGTTAGCCATCATAATGTGAAATTGTGTCATGCTATCCTGTTTAGTTAGCCATCATATATGTGAAATTGTGTCATGCTATCCTGTTTGGTTAGACAACATAAATGTGAACTATTTCATGCCCTCTTTTATTCCCCACTATCCATTGGACCTGTCTTGTCATACAATGTCTGTACATTCAATTACTCTTCTTGTTTATCATCCATTTGAACTGGAGAGGGTGATGGCAGTATCTAAGGGAGTAATAACACGGTCTTCAGAAAAGATAGTGCTACCAGTTGATGTAGATAGAACCACGGTTGTACTTGCCCAATAACCAGCCCCCCACACATAACCCAGACTCTCACAGATTGTACCCCTGCCCAGTTGGACAGAGAACCAGCTACTCCCCTTCTATGTAACACCCTCGATGCGACTATATCTCCCACGTGTCGAGGCACGACTTAGAGACATAATCGCATTGAAGGCATATGTCGCAAGTTAGGCAATCTTCACAACATCCCATGTAATATAATTAATGAAAGGGGAGATAACATAGTTGGCTTACGCTCGCCACATCAATCAAGTACATAAATAGCATTACATCATTCAAACACTCATGGCCCGACTACGGTGCCAAAATAAAAGACAACCCAACATGCGACACAATCCCGATCACCCCAACTGGGCACCACTACTGATCATCAGGAAAAGAAACATAGTATCACTGAGAGTCCTCGTCGAACTCCCACTTGAGCTCAAGCGCGCCATCTGGAGTTGTATCATCAGGCCCTGCATCTGGTGTAATAGTAATCTATGAGCCACAGGGACTCAGCAAACTCGCACCCTCGCGATCAAGACTATTTAAGCTTAATAGGTAAGGCAAGGTAAATATATGTGGAGCTGCAGCAAGCGACTAGCATATATGGTGGCTATCCTATTCGCAAAAGAGAGCGAGAAGAGAAGGCAAAGCGCGAACGCATAACTAAAGAGGGCAATCCTGCGGCAAACATTACACCAACACCGTGTCCACTTCCCGGACTCTGATGAGAAGAGGCCATCACGGTAACGCACACAGTTGATTCATTTTAATTAAGTTAATGTTTAAGTTATCTACAACCGGACATTAACAAATTCCCATCTGCCCATAACTGCGGGCACGGCTTTTGAAAGTTCAAATCCCTGCAGGGGAGTCCCAACTTAGCCCATGACAAGCTCTCAAGGTCAACGAAGGAATAGACCTCCCCCCAAGACGTTCCGATCAGACTCGGTACCTCGGTTCTTCAAGACTCTTCGACAGGTTAAAACTAGACCAGCAACACCGCCCGAATGTGCCGACAAATCCTGATAGGAGCTGCACATATCTCGTTCTCAGGGCACACTCAGATAGGTCAAGCTACGAGGAAAACCAACCCTCGAGTTTCCCCGAGGTGGCCCCGCAGGCTGCCCGGTTCGGACAAACACACAGAGGAGCACTGGCCCGGGGGGTTTAAAAATAAGATGACCCTCGGGCTCCGGAAACCCAAGGGAAAAAGGGGCTAGGTGGAAAATGGTAAAACCAAGGTTGGGCATTGCTGGAAAAGCTTTAATCAAGGCGAACTATCAAGGGGTTCCCATTATAACCCAACCGCGTAAGGAACGCAAAATCCGGGAACATAACACCGATATGACGGAAACTTGGGCGGCAAGAGTGGAAAAAAACACTAGGCGAGAGGCCGAGCCTTCCACCCTTTACCAAGTGTATAGATGCATTAAGATAACATGGCAATATAACGATATCCCAACAAGTAAATAAATGTTCCAACAAGGAACGGTCTCCAATCTTCACCTGTAACTAGCAACGCTATAAGAGGGGCTGAGCAAAGCGGTAACATAGCTTATCAACGGTTTGCTAGGACATGGTGGGTTAGAGGTTGAACATGGCAATTTGGGAGGCTTGAAAGCAAATGGTAGGCATCGTGGCATTGGCATAGCAAAAGAGCGAGCATCTAGCAAAGCAAAGATAGTAGTGATTTCGAGGGTATGATCATCTTGCCTGCAAAGTAGTCAGAGTTGACTGGATCCTTGAAAGCAAACTCAACGGGCTCCTCGTTAGTGAACTCGTCTCCCGGCTCTACCCAAACAAGACAAACAAGCAACAATGACACAATCAACCACGTGCAAGGATCAAACAAAATGATGCAAGCATGGTATGCTATGCGGGATGCGATATGTGATGCATATGCAAGATGTGACAGGAAATGCAAGAACCTGGCCTCAACTTGGAAAACCAAGTATGCCACTGGAAAGGTGAGATGAAATCGCTTGAAAACGATATAAAGATCGCCGGAATCGGAGTTACGGTTTGGAAATGGCAAGCGATTCAAATATGACACCGGTCTGCGATTTACAGCAAGTAGCCATCTAAATGCAATGAGATGAACATGCTACAGCACTCAATCATGGCAACAAAATACATGACAGGGATGCATTCAAGATGCTTAACAAAAGTCTAGCACTGAGCTACGGCCAATTCACCCATTAACAGGTTCAAACAAGCAAGGCAAAAATGCATGTGGTAAACAGATCTCAGACTTAGTGAAATTAACACTTGTCTGGAATTTCAGATCAGATAGCACTCTTCGGAGCAACAAAACTATATGCTACAGGACCTGAACATGACAAAGTAAAGCATGGCATGGAGCTACTCAAAGATCTTAACAAAATTCCCTTAGTGACCTTGAGCCAAAAGGGATCACAAAATACATTTGCAAGCATGTGAACATAGCAAAAACATAATCAGTTTTCAAACTTAGTGAAAACTGGCACATGCTGAAACATAACTCAAGTAGGCATGTTTACGAGCTCGATGCACTCACTACGGAGCAAGTCATGATAATATAAGCATACATCTATCAAGAACACACAAAATGCAAGCTAGACATGGCAAGAACAATAACATAGCATGCACGGATCAACTATAACATCATCGGAAAATTGCAAACAAGTTGACAATCTGCCCAGATTCACAAAGTAGCAAAAGTAGATCTCGATTGGCTCAAGCTAGGGTGCTCCATATATGCAAACAAAGGCATGGATGGATAGAGCACTACAATATTAACAAAACATCCTTACTGATCATCCTCAAAAGAGACACGGATCACTAGGAAACAACATGAACATATGGCATCATGAACTAAACAGCTCAAGGACTTAGTGGAAATGCTAAGTCCCTGAAAACAGAATTACCGAGTGCCTCACTTTGCAAGCTTGTGCTAGTCACCACACACCTCACAAAAATACATGGGTTGCACCTGTGGAAAGATGACAAAACCCTTAACAAAACATATGTAGGGCATCAGGGCATATCATGCACACAATAATCATGGCAAAAATCACAAAAGTCTAAATGGAGTAGCAGATCTGACAATTAACTCAAGTAGCCCTCTTCTAACAGCATTTCGGGCATCAAGATGAACTCAAATGAAAATGATGCAATGGAAAGAAATGATGTACTCTCTGAGACGAACATTTTGATATGCTATATGCCCAAAAAGGGGCTACGGATGCGGAGATACGATGCTATGAACATGGGCACATGGATCTGCGATTTCGAGGACTTAGAAGAAAAAAACGACCTAGGGTTACTGTTCACCGGATCTGGATCTGCGCGTTGCACGAGGTTCACCGGCTGGACTGTTCACCGGAGGAGCTCGCTGGAGAGAGGAGGCCCGCGTTGAGGGAGAGGGGCGGCGCGACACCGGATCCGGTCTCCGGCGACGAGGGCAGCGCAGCGAGGAGGCGGACGCCGGCACGAGGCGGACGGCGGCCTGCGGCGGACGGCGGCCGAGGTGGAGAGGCGGCAGCAGTGGCTCGTTGGCGTCTGGTGGCGCGGGTGCCGGCAAGGGGAGAGGCGGCGGCGTCGGGCGGGCGCCTCCCGCGGGCGGCGGCGATGAGGAGACGGGCCGCGGGGGCCCAGATCGGGCTTCCCGGCCCGCGGCGACGAGCGGCGGGCGCCACGTGGCGGGACGCTACTGGAGCGGGGGTGGCGGCGCGGTGTGTCCGACCCAGGCGGACAATGTCCGGCGCGTCGGAGACGTTTTTTAGGGTTTCGGGGAAGAAGGAGGTCCGGATTTCGGAGGGGGTGTTTATATAGGCATAGAGGGAGCTAGGAGAGTCCAAATTGAGCACGGTTTTCGACCACGCGATCGTGATCGAACGCTCTAGATGATGGAGCAGGTTTAGGTGGGTTTTGGGCCAAAATGGAGGGGTGTTGGCCTACAACACACACGAGGTCTTTTCGGTCCCTCGGTTAACCGTTGGAGCATCAAACGAAGTCCAAATGGTACGAAACTTGACAGGCGGTCTACCGGTAGTAAACCAAGGCCGATTGGCAAGTCTCGGTCCAATCCGGAAATGTTTAATCCCCACACACGAAAGAAAGGTAGAAATGACCACCGGAGGAGAACGAAGCGCCGTAATGCAAAATGGACAACGGGGAAAATGCTCGGATGCATGAGACGAACACGTATGCAAATGCAATGCACATGATGACATGATAAGAGATGCATGACAATGATAACAACACACGGAGACAAAGACCCGAACCCGAGAAAATAAAATAACTTAAGGCCGGAAACGGCAAGAGTTGGAGTACATATTGGGTAAGTTACATCCGGGGTGTTACAACACTCCACCACTACGAAAGGATCTCGTCCCAAGATCTAGGACTGAAAGAACGCCGGGTACTCAGAACGGAGGTGATCCTCGCATTCCCAGGTAGCTTCATGGTCGGAATGATGTGACCACTTGACTTTGAGGAACTTGATTGACTTGTTGCGAGTCTTGCGTTCAGTCGCTTCAAGGATAGCAACGGGGTGCTCACGATAGGAGAGATCTTCTTGGAGCTCAATGTCCTCGAAGTTGACGGTGCGGTCAGGAGTCTTGAAGCACTTTCGGAGCTGAGAGACATGGAACACATCATGAACATTTGCAAAGTTTGACGGAAGCTCGAGTTGATAGGCCAAATCGCCTCTCTTGCTGACAATCTTGAAAGGTCCCACGTATCTGGGGGCAAGCTTCCCTTTGATACCGAAGCGACGAGTCCCTTTCATAGGAGAGACGCGGAGGTAAACATGATCTCTGATCTCAAAAGCCAAATCACGGTGCTTACTATCATAGTAGCTCTTCTGATGGGATTGGGCTGCTTTGAGGTTATCTCGAATGACTTTGCACATTTCTTCTGCCTCTGTGATTAAGTCATTTCCCAAAAGCTGACGTTCACTGGTTTTAGACCAGTTGAGAGGGGTACGGCACTTCCTGCCATACAGAATTTCAAATGGGGCCTTGCCCGAACTTGCTTGAAAACTGTTGTTGTAGGAGAATTCGGCATAAGGAAGACAATCCTCCCACTTCATGCGGAAGGAGATCACACAAGCCCTGAGCATATCTTCAAGAATCTGGTTGACACGCTCGACTTGACCGCTAGTTTGAGGATGGAAAGCTGTGCTGAAGCGGATGTTGGTGCCCATGGCCTTCTGAAAGGAATCCCAAAACTTGGAGGTAAAGATGCTGCCACGGTCTGAAGAG
Organism: Triticum monococcum; assembly: GCA_034509565.1. NCBI lineage: Eukaryota > Viridiplantae > Streptophyta > Magnoliopsida > Poales > Poaceae > Triticum > Triticum monococcum. The sequence continues at coordinate 83,471,372 of CM067845.1, read as the reverse complement.
ATCACTTGAGGAATACCGTGCAGAGAGACAATTCAAGAGGTGTAGAGTTCCGCCAATTGAGCTGCAGTGATTGACTCTTTGATAGGCAGAAAATGAGCCACTTTGGTGAGTTTGTCGATGACAACGAATATAGCATCATTGCCACGCTTGGACTTTGGAAACCCAGTCACGAAGTCCATTTCAATGTGGTCAAACTTCCATTCTGGAATGGCAAGAGGTTGGAGGAGACCCGCTGGCCTTTGGTGTTCTGCCTTCACTCTTCTGTAGACATCACACTCATTCACGAATTGAGCAATCTCACGCTTCATTCGAGTCCACCAATAAGCCTGCTTAAGGTCCTGATACATCTTTGTGCTCCCAGGGTGGATGGAGAGGAGAGAATTGTGAGCCACGTTCATGATCACTTTACGAAGTTCACCTTTGGGCACAACAATACGATCCTCTAAGAAAAGAGTATCCTTGTCATCAAGGCAGTAGCACTTGTACTTGGGTTGACTCTTGGCAATCCCAATCTTCACCTTTTTTACCATAGCGTCAAGAAGCTGGGCTTGGCGAATCTGGTCTTCCAAGGTAGGAGAGACTTGAAGGTTGGCGAGGAAACCTTGAGGAACAACTTGCAGATTAAGTTTGCGGAAAGCTTCACAAAGCTCGGGTTGATAAGGCTTAAGAATCAGACTGTTGCAATAAGCCTTCCTGCTCAATGCGTCAGCAATCTCATTGGCCTTGCCTGGAGTATACTCGATACTCGAATTATACTCTTAAATCATTTCGACCCATCGAGTTTGCCTGAGGTTGAGATTAGGCTGAGTGAAGATGTACTTGAGACTCTTGTGATCAGTGAAAATGTCCACTTTTCTTCCCAATAAGAGATGTCTCCAAGTCAAAAGAGCATGCACAACTGCCGCCAACTCGAGATCATGAGTGGGGTAGTTCTTCTCATTAGGCTTCAACTGGCGAGAGGTATAAGCAACAACTTTCTTCTCTTGCATCAACACTGCACCGAGACCTTGGAGAGAGGCATCACAAAAGACCTCGTACGGCTTGGATTCATCAGGCGGAGTCAGAACTGGAGCAGTGATCAATTTCTCTTTCAAAGTGTTGAAAGCAATGTCACACTCCGGAGACCAAACGTACTTGACGTGCTTATGGAGAAGATTTGAGAGAGGCTTCGCGATCTTAGAAAAGTTTTCAATGAATCTTCGACAGTAGCTTGCGAGACCGAGGAAGCTACGGAGTTGCTTCACGTTCTGAGGAGGTTCCCAATTCACAATTGTAGACACCTTCTCAGGATTCACGGCAATTCCCTTGGCAGAGATGATATGACCAAGATAAAGAACCTCATCGAGCCAAAATTCGCACTTGGAGAACTTGGCGTAGAACTGGTGTTCCCTCAGCTTGTCGAGTACCAAACGCAAGTGCTTGGCATGATCTTCCTTGTTCTTCGAGAAAACCAGAATGTCGTCGAGATAGACCAAAACGAAGTCATTGGTGTAGGTGTTGAAGATGAAGTTCATCATACGAGAGAACGTCGGAGGAGCGTTGACGAGGCCAAAAGACATGACATTGTATTCATATGAACCATAGCTTGTCCTGAAGGCCGTCTTGGGAATATCTTGCTCACGAATTCGAATCTGATGATAACCCATACGGAGATCAAGCTTGGAGAATACTTGGGCACCTTTGAGTTGTTCGAACAGCTCGTTGTTGTTGGGAAGTGGGTATTTGTTCTTGATGGTCTTCTTGTTCAATGGACAGTAATCAACACAAAGTCGGTCCGTTCCATCCTTCTTCTTCACAAAAAGAACACCACAACCCCACGGAGAAGAACTAGGCCGTATGAGACCCATTCTTTCTTGAACATCAAGTTGCTTCTTCAGCTCCTTCAACTCTTCAGGTCCGAGCTTGTAAGGACGCTTGCACACAGGTTCCGTACCAGGCTCAAGATCAATAACGAATTCAACTGGCCGGTGCGGAGGCATTCCTGGAAGCTCTTCTGGAAAGACGTCTTGATATTCGCAAACGACTGGAATCTACGAGATAGCATCTAGTTCACCCTTCTCATTGAGAGAAAACAAACGGATTGTATTATCCCGAGCGGCAAAGACAATTACATCCTCAAACGAATGAGTCAATTGAATCTGCCTGGCTGCACAATCAAGCTGAGCCTTGTGCTTAGAAAGCCAATCCATCCCGAGAATAAGATCAATATCCGAGTTACCAAGAACCATTGGAGAAGCCAGAAACTTGAAATCACCCATCATGATAGAAATATCCAAAATCATCATACTAGAACTCAGACGCTTAGCCGGAGAGACGACTTGCATAGCTCTAGGTAATGCCTTAGTACTAAAATTGTTCTCCGATGCAAAAGGGAATGACATGAAGGAATGCGATGCACCAGAGTCAAAAAGAACTTTTGCAGGAATATCATTAACAGGAAGGTTACCCATGATGACATCTAATGAATCCTCTGCCTGAGCTGCATTCATCAAGTTGACCTTGGCATGCTTGGGGTTATGCTTGAACACAGCTGTACTTGCCGATCTGACAGGAGGAGGAGGAGGAAGACACCTCTGGTTGAAACACTTGTTGGCATAGTGACCCTTCTGTTGGCACTTGTTGCACGTGACCTCTAAAAGCGGACGGTGGTATGGAGCACTCGATCTTGGAGCTTGAGCCGAAGTCTTGTTCTGAAAGCCAGGGTTGGGTGGGTGGGAAGAACCACTGCCACCTTTGCTCTTCTGATACGGCTGATGGAACGGAGGAGGAGGAAGCCAATACTTCTGCTGCTTTGCCAATTGAGTAGAGGAAGAAGGAGTAGTGTCTCTGACTCGCTTCTTGGAAGCATCACACCTCAGTTGAGCAGCCTCTTGCTTCAGTGCCATGTTGTAGAACTCATCGTACCTCAAGGGCTCAAAGAGAACAAGAGCTAGCTAAATTTCTTCTTTGAGACCACCCCTGAACTGGTATATCATGCTCTTCTCATCAGGAACGTCCTGCTTGGCAAAGCGGGCGAGCTTCTGGAACAACTTGTTGTAGTCATAGACAGACAAAGAGCCTTGCTTCAGGTTGCGGAATTCCTCACGCTTACTTTCAGTCACACTCTGAGGAATATGATGAGCTCGGAAATCTTGACGAAATTCATCCCAAGTGATCACACGTCCACCTCTGGAATCCTTGTACTGTTGGAACCACTCTGCAGCTTGATCTTTGAGTTGGAAGGAAGCGAACTTGACAAAGTCCTCAGGCCTGACGTTACTGCACTCGAAATGCTTGCACAGATCCACAAGCCAATCGTCAGCATCAGTTGCCTCAACATAATTGCTGAAAGTCTTTGGCCCGTTAGCAAGGAACTGGTTGAGTGTAGCTAAGTGATTCTGATTGTTGCCTTGGTTCCCTTGGTTGCCTTGATTGCGCTCTTGAAGAATTTGCATGATCAACTGCGTGTTTGCATTGGTTGCGGCCATCACAGCTTGCCATGCCTCCGGAGGAGGTGGAGGTGGTGGCGGATCTTGATTCTGATTCTGATTGGTGCTCTTAGCGGGAGCCATCCTGAAGAGGTTGACCACCGTTAGCACATAGACAGATAAAATGAAGCTGAATCCAACGGAATGAAAATTGCAACATATAGTCCTCACATCCGAACAAAATGAACGAATGCATTCCTCTTGAAATGGTCACATATCCATAAATTGAGAAGCCACTTAGAATTAGGTAGAAGAAATAAATCAACAAGACACGGATCAAGAACGAATAATCGGTAAGAAATCCCAATCTCAAACTAATATCCATGGAAGAAGAACTAGAGCTACAAGAATTCCCACCTATGAAACTCCCGAACCTTTCCGGTTATGCAATCAGGTGTTGGGGATACAGGGGAAGCATAATATCTCACCCAAATCTAGCAAATCCTACATCCAGCTGTATCCGTCCTTCAACACATAACCAAGAAAAACTTCGGAAACCATCTACCTCAACCTTCGAAAAGCATCCATTATACAAGTTATGGCGATACTCCCGAACTCCTGCCCCAGTACTGGGTGGCGTCGAGGTTATCTCACCAACGAACTGCATAAAAGAGATTTTCGATGTCGGCGTACTAAATTCAGGTATTCCAGAACTGCAACGATAAAATTATGACGACAACACCTCAGAGCTCAACTCCCTGGGACACTTCCACTAAACCCCTAATAGGAGGCACCAAGACAATGTTCTCATCATAAAACCATCGGAACGATTCCAAGATACCCGCGTGATCCTAAAAAAATTAGTGAAATTTGAGAAGAGAAGAGTCAAAACTCTACATTAGGATGCCTTACCAGAGCGATGAGGAGACTGGGAAGTAAAAATAATTCCTAAACTCTCTGATATATAATTCCTAAATGACTCAAAACATTTTTTCTAGACACAACTCGGACGCTAAAAACGATCAATCAGTGGGGGCTCCTAAGGTCGGGGAAGGCTCTGATTACCAACTTGTAACACCCTCGATGTGACTATATCTCCCACGTGTCGAGGCACGACTTAGAGACATAATCGCATTGAAGGCATATGTCGCAAGTTAGGAATTCTTCACAACATCCCATGTAATATAATTAATGAAAGGGGAGATAACATAGTTGGCTTACACTCGCCACGTCAATCAAGTACATAAATAGCATTACATCATTCAAACACTCATGGCCCGACTACGGCGCCAAAATAAAAGACAACCCAACATGTGACACGGTCCCGATCACCCCAACTGGGCACCGCTACTGATCATCAGGAAAAGAAACATAGTATCGCTGAGAGTCCTCGTCGAACTCCCACTTAAGCTCAAGCGCGCCATCTGGAGCTGTATCATCAGGCCCTGCATCTGGTGTAATAGTAATCTGTGAGCCATAGGGACTCAGCAATCTCGCACCCTCGCGATCAAGACTATTTAAGCTTAATAGGTAAGGCAAGGTAAATATATGTGGAGCTGCACCAAGCGACTAGCATATATGGTGGCTATCCTATTCGCAAAAGAGAGCGAGAAGAGAAGGCAAAGCGCGAACGCATAACTAAAGAGGGCAATCCTGCGGCAAACATTACTCCAACACCGTGTCCACTTCCCGGACTCCGCCGAGAAGAGGCCATCACGGTAACGCACACAGTTGATTCATTTTAATTAAGTTAATGTTTAAGTTATCTACAACCGGAAATTAACAAATTCCCATCTGCCCATAACCGTGGGCACGGCTTTCGAAAGTTCAAATCCCTGTAGGGGAGTCCCAACTTAGCCCATGACAAGCTCTCACGGTCAACGAAGGAATAGACCTCCTCCCGAGACGTTCCGATCAGACTCGGTACCACAATTCTTCAAGACTCTTCGACAGGTTAAAACTAGACCAGCAACACCGCCCGAATGTGCCGAAAAATCCCGATAGGAGCTGCACATATCTCGTTCTCAGGGCACACTCAGATAGGTCAAGCTACGAGTAAAACCAACCCTCGAGTTTCCCCGAGGTGGCCCCGCAGGCTGCCCGGTTCGGACCAACACTCAGAGGAGCACTGGCCCGGGGGGGTTTAAAAATAAGATGACCCTCGGGCTCTGAAAACCCAAGGGAAAAAGGGGCTAGGTGGCAAATGGTAAAACCAAGGTTGGGCATTGCTGGAAAAGCTTTAATCAAGGCGAACTATCAAGGGGTTCCCATTATAACCCAACCGCGTAAGGAACGCAAAATCCGGGAACATAACACCGATATGACGGAAACTAGGGCGGCAAGAGTGGAACAAAACACTAAGCGAGAGGCCGATCCTTCCACCCTTTACCAAGTGTATAGATGCATTAAGATAACATGGCAATATAGTGATATCCCAACAAGTAAATAAATGTTCCAACAAGGAACGGTCTCCAATCTTCACCTGCAACTAGCAACGCTATAAGAGGGGCTGAGCAAAGCGGTAGCATAGCCAATCAACGGTTTGCTAGGACATGGTGGGTTAGAGGTTGAACATGGCAATTTAGGAGGCTTGAAAGCAAATGGTAGGCATCGTGGCATTGGCATAGCAAAAGAGCGAGCATCTAGCAAAGCCAAGATAGTAGTGATTTCGAGGGTATGATCATCTTGCCTGCAAAGTTGGCAGAGTTGACTGGATCCTCGAAAGCAAACTCAACAGGCTCCTCGTTAGCGAACTCATCTCTCGGCTCTACCCAAACAAGACAAACAAGCAACAATGACACAATCAACCACGTGCAAGGATCAAACAAAATGATGCAAGCATGGTATGCTATGCGGGATGCGATATGTGATGCATATGCAAGATGTGACAGGAAATGCAAGAACCTGGCCTCAACTTGGAAAACCAAGTGTTCCACTGGAAAGGTCAGATGAAATCGCTTGAAAACGATATAAAGATCACCGGAATCGGAGTTACGGTTTGGAAATGGCAAGCGATTCAAATATGACACCGGTCTGCGATTTACAGCAAGTAGCCATCTAAATGCAATGAGATGAACATGCTACAGCACTCAAACATGGCAAAACAATACATGACAGGGATGCATTCAAGATTCTTAAGAAAAGTCTAGCACTGAGCTACGGCCAATTCACCCATTAACAGGTTCAAAAAAGCATGGCAAAAATGCATGTGGTACACAGATCTCAGACTTAGTGAAATTAACACTTGTCTGGAATTTCAGATCAGATAGCCCTCTTCAGAGCAACAAAACTATATGCCGCAGGACCTGAACATGACAAAGTAAAGCATGGCATGGAGCTACTCAAAGAGCTTAACAAAAGTCTCTTAGTGACCTTGAGCCAAAAGGGATCACAAAATACATTTGCAAGCATGTGAACATAGCAAAAACATAATCAGTTTTCAGACTTAGTGAAAACTGGCACATGCTGAAACATAACTCAAGTAGGCATGTTTACGAGCTCGATGCACTCACTACGGAGCAAGTCATGATAATATAAGCATACATCTATCAAGAACACACAAAATGCAAGCTAGACATGGCAAGAACAATAACATAGCATGCACGGATCAACTATAACATCATCGGCAAAATTGCAAACAAGTTGACAATCTACCCAGATTCACAAAGTAGCAAAAGTAGAGCTCGATTGACTCAAGCTAGGGTGATCCATATATGCAAACAAAGGCATGGATGGATAGAGCACTACAAGATTAAGAAAACATCCTTATTGATCATCCTCAAAATAGGCACGGATCACTAGGAAACAACATGAACATATGGCATCATGAACTAAACAGCTCAAGGACTTAGTGGAAATGCTAAGTCCCTGAAAACAGAATTACCAAGTGCCTCACTTTGCAAGCTTGTGCTAGTCACCACACACCTCACAAAAATACATGGGTTGCACCTCTGGAAAGATGACAAAACCCTTAACAAAACATATGTAGAGCATCAGGGCATATCATGCACACAATAATCATGGCAAAAATGACAAAAGTCTAAATGGAGTAGCAGATCTGACAATTAACTCAAGTAGCCCTCTTCTAACAGCATTTCAGGCATCAAGATGAACTCAAATGAAAATGATGCAATGGAAAGAAATGATGTACTCTCTGAGACGAACATTTTGATATGCTATATGCCCAAAACGGGGCTACGGATGCGGAGATACGATGCTATGAACATGGGCACATGGATCTGCGATTTCGAGGACTTAGAAGAAAAAAACGACCTAGGGTTACTGTTCACCGGATCTGGATCTGCACGTTGCACGAGGTTCACCGGTCGGACTGTTCACCGGAGGAGCTCGCTGGAGAGAGGAGGCTGGCGTCGAGGGAGAGGGGCGGCGCGGCACCGGATCCGGTCGCCGGCGACGAGGCCAGCGCGGCGAGGAGGCGGACGCCGGCGCGGGGCGGACGGCGGCCTGCGGCAGATTGCGGCTGAGGCAGAGAGGCGGCGGCAGCGGCTCGTCGGCGTCTGGTGGCGCGGGCGCCGGCAAGGGGAGAGGCGGCGGCGGCGGGCGGGCGCCTCCCGCGGGCGGCGGCTACGAGGAGACGGGCCGCGGGGGCCCAGATCGGGCTTCCCAGCCCGCGGCGGCGGCGAGCGGCGGGCGCCACGTGGCGGGATGCTGCTGGAGCAGGGGCGGCGGCGCGGTGTGTCCGACCCGGGCAGACAATGTCCGGCGCGTCGGAGACATTTTTTAGGGTTTTGGGGAAGAAGGAGATCCGGATTTCGGAGGGGGTGTTTATATAGGCATAGAGGGAGCTAGGAGAGTCCAAATTGAGCACGGTTTTTGGCCACGCGATCATGATCGAACGCTCTAGATGATGGAGCAGGTTTAGGTGGGTTTTGGGCCAAATTGGAGGGGTGTTGGGCTGCAACACACACGAGGCCTTTTCGGTCCCTCGGTTAACCGTTGGAGCATCAAACGAAGTCCAAATGGTACGAAACTTGACAGGCGGTCTACCGGTAGTAAACCAAGGCCACTTGGCAAGTCTCGGTCCAATCCGGAAATGTTTAATCCCCACACATGAAAGAAAGGTAGAAATGACCACCGGAGGAGAACGAAGCGCCGGAATGCAAAACGGACAACGGGGAAAATGCTCGGATGCATGAGACGAACACGTATGCAAATGCAATGCACATGATGACATGATAAGAGATGCATGACAATGATAACAACACACGGAGACAAAGACCCGAACCCGAGAAAATAAAATAACTTAAGGCCGGAAACGGCAAGAGTTGGAGTACATATTGGGTAAGTTACATCCGGGGTGTTACATTCTAACCCCAACCCCAGCAGATAGTAACCCAGATCCAGTTGACACAGCACCGTCTCCACCACAGAGCACCCAAACACGATCAGTTAGTAAGGGAACTGCAGTGCCCAAAGCACGAGGACCACCACATCAAATCCTAACTCAACGCTTAAAGGAGAAGAAGAAGTGTTCTCGGGTCAGGTTTTGTAGCTATGGTTCATACTCCTTTGCTCTTGCATCACTGTATTTACTCATACCAACTATTTTCAAATTTGAAGGATGGAATTGAAACTCCAATGGCCCAACAGGTATGTTTTAAACCTATTTCTTTAACTGGTTTGCTGTTCTAACTTGCTCTATGTTGATTTCAGTTTCAATTGAATAAACAGTTATGTTCTCATGTCATGCACATTACAAGTGTTGCTATTGCTCTATAGTTTCCCACACTTATATTCTATCTATTCTGCTTTGTCTTGAACAAATATTGTTTGAACTGTGTCTCTATCTTGATTTGGCAACAAAAACTAGAATGATATAGACCATAAAGTGACCATGGTACATAGATATATGTTTGTTTCATGTTGTTATCCTGTCCACTTTACTACTGAACCAATTTACCAAAATGAGTTTCATATACAACATGGTAAACATGTGATGTGTCTGCTTATTTCTCTTTTAGAATACAGACAAAATATTGGAGAACAGTACCCCATTATGCAATGGTAAAGGAAGTAATGCAGATAAGATTCAAGATAGTGAGACATCCCTGTTGGTCTCAGAGAAAGCTGATAAAACTATCTTGACGACAATGAGAGAACCCAAAAGTCATGTCTTGATGTAGTGTTTGAGTTATTGGCCACTACTGCTGGCACAAGCTCTTCGAACTCACTGCCTGAATCAGTTCGTCTTCTTGAGTCTCAACTTCAAGTTGAAAGACATCGATCAGATGTGCTGCGACAGGAAGCTGAAGGACTGAGGAAGTCCCTGCATAATTTAGATGCATACTTTCTGGTGCAACAGCAAGCGCTGGAGGATTTAAGCGCCAAACAAGAGAAAGTTAATAAGCTTGCTAAGCATCTTGCCAGCATTATGTTTACCCAGGATATTGTTTCTTGAGATCTTCTGAAGTGGTTTTAGTTCTGGACTTGTTTTGTTGCGGCGTTTATTTGCACTGGTCGCCAACTTTGACAGCCAGTGTATATGATATGCTGCTTTGTTCCCTATATTTGCACTGGTGGCAAACTTTGATGCCTAGTGGATGTAATATGTGTAATAGCCGTGATAGCCTAGTGTAAGTTGCTTGCTTATTTATTTCCTTATTGTCTTGTTTATTTGTTTGCTTATAGTCAGTGCAGTTCTTTTTCCGTGGTTTGGCCGCAATAACCTATTTTTTAAAACTAGGCCACAATAACCATGGGCTACATATTTACTGTACTTACCATGGGCCTCTTATGGGTCGTAGAAACAATGGGCCATGTAAGGGCCGTAGAAAAAATGGGCCTTCTGTGGGTCGTAGCATCAATGGGCCTTATATGGACGTAGCATCAATGGGCCTTATACGGGCCGTATGATCGATCGACCAAACATGGGCCAATAATAGACCGCATTATGGGCCATAAATGGGCTAGATTTGGAATCGTCCGTTCATGGGCCGGCAATAACGGGCGGTCGTTAATCGACCATATTTGATGATGCTATGAAAATGGCCCAACGGATTAACGGGCCGCAAACGGGTCGATTGTAACCACAGGCTGAATTTGGCCCACAAGCACAAAAGGCCAGTAACGGGCTGTAAGTAACCGAATGCTGGAAATAAGCCCAAGAATAAATGGGCCCTGAGAAGGCCGAAAGATAACACGGGTTGGAAACGGGCCAATGGAATAATGGCCCATTAGTGGGTATGAAGCGATACACTATTCATTGCAGGCCAGATTCACTACGGGCCGTTAATGGGCCAAGAGTTACAAATGGCCTCGTATAGGCCGAAAGACATCATGGGACATACATGGGCCAGAAGTTACAACGGGCTGGAATCATATTGGACGGCCCAGATAAAGCTACTGGGCTTAATTCCGATAGGCCGTAATGGGCCATGAGTTAGCGGGTCGTAAATGGGCTATATAGGAACAGGCTTTCCGTGGGCCCACTCGTTAACTTTTGAACAAGCCAGACGGGCCAGCCTTTTCACCGAAATGGGCCTTTGTTGGGTCATGCCATGTGTCGACCTATCATAGGCGCCTCCTGTCCAATGAATGGATGACATCTGTCCCAACGGTGAGCCAACACATGTTTCCTCCGGCCAATGACAATTTTACACGTGGAAAATCATCATTGGTCCAGGTTGTTAACAGGTTATCGGATCCAAAACCGGACCCGATAGCTTAATGGTGACCCGTTACGGTGGATGCCATGTGTCGGTCACCCTTGACGAAAGCACTTCCATGACGCGTGATTTATTGTCATGGAAGTGGACACTTCCATGATGATAATTTTGGTAATGTCATGGAACACTTCTACGACAGCACAGGTATGACTATCTTGATTCTGTCATACATTTGTCATGGATGTACATGCATGACAGAAAAGGTGACCTACTGTGACAAACATGTATCATCACGTAAGTGTATTTTTTGTAGTGGGAAGAGCACGGACCCTGGATGCGCTCCATGTTGTTGCAGATGGGCTCCTTCCCCTTGGAAGAGCACGGCTGCATGGTGCCCTCCCTGATGTCGCAGACGGGCGCTTTCCCCTTGGAAGAGCCAGAGAGGGTGCCCTCCTCATGGTCGTCGTCGATGAGGTCTGACTTGGAAGCTGTGGATCCCAAGCCAGCATCGCAGAACGTGTCCTTCAGAAATGACAAAAGGGGCTCGATGGCGATGTAGAATGGCAAATTGTTGATAGCGAGCGACAGGAGATCAGCGGTGGGGCCATGGATGAGGTCGAAGGTAGTTGAACCCGAGGGGTTGGGGGTGGGCCACTTAACTTGTGACATAGCCCACCTTAGGCCGTCGCTGTCGATGACCTCGATGTCGTAGCCGATGGATGAGACATGCCCATATACTCTAGCCCACTGCTTGAGTGCCTGCCGCCAGTAATGGTCGTCAGCTTCCTCGGTGACGTTGGGCGAAGAGACCGCTATACACCTCTTTTGGGCCAGTCGCTCCTCGAGCTCCATGGGAAGCGTAGCCAGTCTTAGGCTCCGATGCTCTGGAGTGGGGGATGGGGATGGGGATCTGTGCGAAAGGGGGCATTTGGCAGGCGTCATCTAAGAAACTCAAGGCGGCCTGGGTATGGAGATCGGTGGGTAAGCTGCACGGGCAAACCGGCAGGTGTTGATAATGGAGGCCTTACGGCGGCGGGGGGGGCCTTGCTAGGGTTTCGAGTGAGGGAGTGTGTGTGTGTGTGTGTGCACACTCGAGGAGGTTTTGGTGTCTCTCTCTCTCTATATGTGTGTGTGTGTGGAGGGGCGTGGGGTGTTTGAGGAAATGACGCGGGTACTGAAAATTTTACTACGCGGGATTGAAATGCTGGGCTATTGAAAATTTTGATGATAGTGCATCGCACACGGTCCGCAGATAACAACCGTGTGTTATGAAACAGAAAAACCCTCGAGGCGGGCAAATATTTCTAGGGATGCAGGCGGGATTGGGAACAAGAAACATCACACATGGTCCGGAGATAACAACCATGTGTTATGAAACAGAAAAAACCCTTGAGGCGGGCAGATATTTTTGAGAGGGGCGGCCTCGTGGAGCCCAATGTACTGTGCGGATGTGTCCGTGACAGGTGCACCGGTGTGGCACACGGTTAGTTTGAGTGAACTGTGACTGTTGCGTCATGCGACTTATCTAATGTTCATAAATTTGGTGAAAAATGACGTGGGATAGGGTCAGAACACGAACACACTTGCATGTGGACCAAATTCATGTATCAAAAGGGTGGTTTTATTTTAAAATACCAAATGCAACTTCGATGTGGCACCTCTCTCGCAAAGCGCACTGTATTGCTTGCCCCCCCCCCCCTCGTGTCGGCACGAAGGGAATCCTAAGCTATGAATGCATGCCCCGCCCAACCGAGGTTCATTCACCTAGCAAAGTGCGAAGTATCTAGCAGCCCCCCTCCCCTCTTCCTCATGTCGGCATGAAGGGAATCCTAAGCTATGAATGCATGCCCCCCAACCGAGGTTCATTCACCTAGCAAAGTGTGAAGTATCTAGCAGCCCCCTCCCCCCTTCCTCGTGTCAGCACGAAGGGAATCCTAAGCTATGAATGCATGACCCCCAACCGAGGTTCACCCTAGCAAAGTGCGAAGTAGCTAGCAGTCCCCCTCCCTCGTGTTGGCACGAAGGGAGTCCTAAGCTATGAATGCATGTCCCCCCAACCGAGGTTCACCCTAGCAAAGTGCGAAGTAGCTAGCAGCCACCCCTCCCTCGTGTCGGCGCGAAGGGAATCCTAAGCTATGAATGCATGCCCCCCCCCCCCAGCTGAGGTTCACCTAGCAAAGTGTGAAGTAGCTAGCTGCCCCCCCCCCCCTCGTGTCGACATGAAGGGAATCCTAAGCTATGAATGCATGCCCCCTCCCCCCAACCGAGGTTCACCTAGCAAAGTGCGAAGTAGCTAGCAGCCCCCACCCCCCTCGTGTCGCCACGAAGGGAATCCTAAGCTATGAATGCATTCCCGCCCAATCGAGGTTCACCTAGCAAAGTGTGAAGTAGCAACCCCCCCCCACACACACACATACACTTTCAGTCGGCGGGACAGAGAGGCATATATCTCACCAAGATGGATCGTAAAACGGACCAAGAATAATCCACCTTGGTCATACAACCTCTCTGTTGTTGTTGGTCAAAGTGATGGCCGTCCATGCTACCCCAGAGATGGGCTAGCTCGCCAATAATCACGCAAGTAGCTAGGCCCCGAAGACAACCACTGCATGCGTGTGGCCCAAACATATGTATGGAGAGGTGTGTTTTTGAGTAACAATGGAACAACTTTGATGTGGCATCGTGATTTCGAACTAGAAATCCCCAGACTGAGTGAGGGTTAGGTTGACGATGCATATGTATGTTACACCACACTTCAAGCCAACGACGGGGATTCATGCATGCATGCATGCATGCATAGTATATGCGCTCAAACTTAATTAGGTCTCAATCTCACCATGACCTATACTATGATAACACGAACCAAATGAAGAATCCGCCATGGTAACCTATCTTGTTGTTGGTCAGGTGATCATGGATGTCCACGCGGGCCCATTAATATATAGGCTTGTCACCGATAACCACGCGAGGGAGTGTATCGTTCGAAGGCAACCACTACATGCATATGTATGGAGGTGATGCGTGCATGCATGTTTGAATACACAACATTGATGTGGCGCGTGTGTCAAAAATCGTACACTGGCTCCCCACACAGAGCAAGATCGGTTCATGATGTGTCATTGTACTCGCCACTTCGACTCGATGGGAGGGATTCATGAGTACACATGCATGTGTGTGTGCTCAAGCTGTATCATGCATGTCATCCCAGAGCAAAAATAATAATCCCCTCCTAAGTCAAATTAACCTCTCTTATTGTCAGGCAAAAAGTAGTGATGGACCAAGCGGGCCCACAAATGGAAAGTATCGATATCGCTGAGAACCGCCTAAGTGGGTGCGAGAGGACAACCACCACCGCTTTGCATGTGGGCCAAACATATATATGTTGAATACCCAAAATGCACAACTTTGATGTGCCACATGCCTCAAAAACCGTAAACCATGCACCCACATAGAGCGAGGTTCATATCAAGCGTACTACATATGATGGTCCCCTTCCCCCCTCTTCACCGCATACTATATGCTCCTGCCTAATATATGTACAACCCAAAAGAATCCTCATCGATGGTGAAATTAATTAACCTCTCCCGATGTAGGTCAAAGTGATGCATGCATGCATTGACGATGGCCTCGTGGGCCCACATATGGAAGCGTCACACGTGAGTGTCCTAGCTAGGATATGCATGTGGCCCAAAAAGGTGTTGTGTGATGTTTGAATAACCAATTTAACAATTTTGATATGGCATGTGCCTCGGAAACAAAAAAGTCCTGACACTTAGTCAGGTGTACTTGTTCACGGACGCGTAAGTTTAGTATATATGCTAGTCCCCTCCCACCTCTTCGACACGTACTATATACCACCATAACACAAACAAAAACGATTCTACCTTGCTGGTCAAATTAACCTCATTGCCGGTTGTCCGTCAAAGTGATGGACGACGACCTCACGGGCCCACAAAAAGCATCACACGCGAGTATCGAGTGTCGTGTAGGACAACCATCGACTGCATGTGGCCAAAACATTTATGTATGACCGGGTTGTGTAATGTTTTAAATAACGATTTCACGACTCTGATGTGGCATCGTCCTGCCTAACAAAACGGCCAACCCACACGGTGGCTCACAACTCGTAGTGTACTGCAAGCCAGCCGCCACCCCCAGACACACACACCCACACACACCGCGAATCTACCGTAACTATGATGCATGTTAAATTAATTATCCCGTGGTGAACATACATGTTACCAAAGGAGGGACGTTTTAACTTCAAAAAAATCACAGAGATCATTAAGACGTTTTAGTTCATTGATTGATTGATTTACTACGGGTATAATGTGCAAAAACAAATTTGAGCTACATGCACATGTGACAGTGCACCTAAATGAATTGCAAAAACACATGTGTCTCATTGGGTGCATGTTTACTCCTCGTGCAACAAATTTCAAACATTGAGAATCTTGATTTTTAAATTCTAGTACATCCAAAACTTATTTGAAGTTCATGAAACTTATCGTGTTGTCATATGGACACCAATACAAAGTGGCATTGTACCTTTTTGTCAAATTTGAGACCAGTTTTGATGTAATCTTTATCTAATTACAGACGGGAGATTATTAATAATTGGGAACCAATATCCCAAACGAACTATTTATCCGAACCATGAGCGTTAGACCAACAATGGATACGTGCCATGCTTCGGTTAAGCAATAAAGCGACAGCATTAATCATCCAAATAGAAAAACAATATACGTGCCGCCGCGCGACCCGTGTGCCGTGCGAGCAGGCGTGAGTTGACGGGATGCGTCCGCCGCGCGGGCAGACAGGGAGGCGTGCGTGTAGGTGTGTGAATTGACGGAGGCGTGCTCACTGCACAGTCATCGGGAGGCGTGCGAGTAGCTGTGTGAAACTTTGGTAGGCATGCCAGCAGTCCGGTGCGCAGGCTCAGTGGGAGGCGAGCCATCGGTTTGACCATCGCCCGCCTCTCTCCCACAACTCCCACTAATCCATATTAATGGTGCGCCCGAGCGGCTGCACCCCCATCCTCGCTACACACACACAATCCTCTCTCTCCGCTTGCATCCTCGGTGCCGCTCTCAGTCCTCAAAGCCGTCAATGTATGAGGATGCCACCGAAGCGCCCCATCGGAGGGAGTGGCGACGCCGAGGCTGCTAAAGCACCGGAGCATGGCGTGGAGATGGAGACAAGGGTTGCCATCACTGCCGATGAGTTATCGCTGCACCCTGACGTCGTCGACGGCGTCGAGCTTCCATAGCCGGAGGCGGAGTTCCACACCGACTCCGACGACCACTCCGGCGACGACTCCGATGACGACGGACAGCTGGTTAGTCATTTATACCCATTTATCTGTCAAATAGATCATAGGGTTTCTTTGGTTACTCCTGCCTCCCCCTTTTTGGAATACAAATCCTATTGTTATGTTCTCCCAATCCATGAAATCTGAGTAAGTTTCGTTAGATCCATGTAGTGTATTGATTGTTTGAATGGAACAGGTGATAAGTGATTAGTTGTTTCATCTGTGCAAATGATTTTTGCTAGTAATCCGACTAGGGTTAGTGTTCATGCTAATAATTCCTAGTCAAGGCTTGACAATTGATTTTCAATGACCTACATATGTTTGTGCCATTATTTTCTTCAAGATTGGTCTGTACATAGATGATTGTGCTTAAAAATCGAACCATAATCTTTGGATATGTATAAATAAATAGCCATAAATTACGAATCCTACTTCACGACATGTAATCATTGATTTGATGCCAAATTTGTTTTACTATTTGTATAGGTGCTGTCTGACGATGTGGACAGCGAGGATGAAGATGTCCAGAGGAGGTACAACAGGCAAATCCTGAGGGAGCTTTATGCGGGAATGCATAACAGGCGTATTAGGACTTGGAACGGCGGCTATGGATGCCCATTTTGCAACCAGAAGCTTCATGACGCATATCTAAGTGTTCTGGCGCATGCAAGAGGACGGGCCGTTGGCTCCTTCAAGCAGAAGTATTCTCGTAGGGTAGCGCACGGCGCGTACACCGAGTACCTGGAGAAGCTTCAGGATTGTGCCGGCCTGTGAGATGAGATGTGGGATGGATCGAACTATATATGTACGCTTGAGTATGCTTAATGAGGTTGAACTATGTACTACTTATGGTTGAACTATGCTTATGTACGTGTACGCTTATTATCTATGTCAGAGTATGTTAAATATTTCACCAAATTTTGGTAAAAATTACAATGGGTGACCAATAAACCAGGACGGAGGTAGTATGTCAATCACACACGGTTCCCAAAATTGGAACCTATGCAATGACTTTTATTTTGCCTACTGCGTCAATCACACACGGTTCGCTCTAGCAAACCGTCGCCCCCAAAATTCTTTGTGGGACAAAGAACCCTCACCACCCAATTCAAAAAAGAAAAAAGAAAACCCTCACCATCCCCATGTCACAAAACCCTCACCCCGCCCGCCACCCCCTCGGCCCCTCCGTACGTTCCCCATTCAAATGTACACAAGCTCCTCCGCGTCTATGCCATGGCACCGCCTATCGCGGCGGTAAACACTTAGCTCAACGCTTGCCGCCGCCGCTAGGCTGCCGGCAAAGCCCACCGCATTTCGCCACTTCCGCTTGCCGCCGCCTAAAGCCATCGACTTTCTCGACGCTGCTCGCAGTCGACCCAGCTCCGCTCAGTTGGGGAATCTGCCGTACTGAGGGTTCTTTCTCATGGACGACAAGGTAACTAATTTAACGAGATATTATCTCATCTCTTATCCCAGTTCATCTGCTTCCTTTAATCACCTGGCGTAAATTGCCGTGAATTCATTTTTATTCGAGCTGATTTGAGGGTTTTCTTTCATTCATATAATGTACAGTGCACCGACACTTCAGGACTTTGCGACCTCCGCCAGAGATTCCATCTCACCGTACCAAATAACTTGAGGATGCACGTGGTATGTTCAATCTCACCCTAAATCGGTTGTCATGGCCTAATTTCCGGAGCATATTCTAAATATTGCTACATTTGGATAAAAGGTGCCACATGCACCATATTTGTCAAAGGGGATTTCCCCCTCTTCTTTCTATATTAGGCAAATTAATGATGTATTGTTCTTTCAATTACTCTCATATTTCCATGACATCATGTTTACCCTATCTATTTAATTATAGATTTTTGTCTTTCGATTTCAAGTATTGTACAGTTCTTTCAATTTGGGCCCATATTTGCATGTTACCATATTTTCTTTAACAATCCTACCATTTTCTGCAGAACATCCCTTGCTATGCAACAGATTATGTAGTGCACAATTTTTCCCTTTACATAGATGAAGGCTCCACGGATGTCATACTACACACAAACCATGGATTTGCAATCATTGCTACTGTAAGACTTGATGAACATGGTGAATCCTATTTTGGCACTGGCTTTTGGAAAGAAATTGCAAAGTTTTATGTATTGAAAGCTGGCACTAAAATTGCACTGCACTTAGAAGGGCCTGGTCATGGGATATATGCTAACTTCCCCGACAAAATCATCCGTCCAGACTTTGTTTGAAGTAAGTTTTCTTTTCAACTATCTGCATGTTGACTTACCCAGCAATGTCAAATGAATTCTGTAGTATTTAAGCAACCAATTGTTATTCCCTTTTCTTACTATATTCCGACCTGATAACTTCTAGTTACCAATACACTTTTTTATTGCCCTATTTTAACTAAATATTCGATGTACTCCCATTTCTATCAGAAAGCGCCGCTGACAAGGAGACTCCGAAGGTGGAGAATGGGGCTGCCAACAAGTGGAGGCGGGGCGATCTAGAACCGCAAGCGACTCTAGCAGGCCTAGACTTCATCAGCAACCTCCCCGATGATATGTTGAGAGTCATCATCTCCCTCCTCCCAATCAAATATGGGGCACGGACAACCGTCCTTTCCCGACGGTGGCGCCCCCTATGGTACTCCAGCCCTCTCGACCTCATCGACACCCACGAGCTCTGCCATGGCTATCCCAAAAGCTTGGATGCATTCTCCAAGATCCTCAGCAGTCACCTTGTCCCAACCAAAGACCTTAGAATGGGCAAGTTCTGTTCCAACGGCAAGGACCGAGCCAAGCTTGACGTATGGTTCTGATCCCCCGCCCTAGATCAGCTCGAGGAGCTCACTTTTGATGATGGGCATATGTGGTCGCTGCCAACGTCCGCACTCCGCCTCGCGCCCACGCTACGCGTCGCCAAGTTTAGGAACTGCCATCCCCCCTTAATGAGCGCCCGCTCTTATTCTACCATGACTGAAGCACCTCGAGCTCGTCGTCATCTGCCTCTCAAACAGTGACATGGAGCACCTGCTCCATGGCTGTACTACACTTGAGTACCTTCATCTTCAGGTGATCAATGGGTTGAGTACATTCCACATCACCTCCGTGACTCTCAGGACTATTTATGTGTGTTGCTGGTGCGGCAGGAAGACATCACAAGATGTGTACCATGGTATGGTCATTGAGGACACACCTGCACTTGGGATATTACTTGTAGTTGATCAAGAAGGTCCAACAAGAATCAATGTAATTTCGGCGCCGAAATTGACAGTGGTGGGCTACTCGTCTCGCAGATACTCCGAACTTGTTATTGGATCCACACCTGTTCAGGTACAACAGCCGCCTTCTACCTCTCCTTCTACAAATTAACATTATTTCTAATTTTGAAGATGTTTGTTCGTTTGTCATTCAGAAAATGATTTCGACAAGCTTGACCCCGAAACTGCGCACGGTGAAGGTCTTGGCACTAGAATCTATCGGCCCCAACCTGGAGCAAGCTGTCAGTTTCGTGATATGCTTTCCATGCCTGGAGAATCTATATATCAAGGTGATGTTCCTTTCCTGTTAAATGTTAACCATAAGGGAGTTCAAGTTTTCTTAGGGAACTTTTCATCCACTCCAACCTCTTCTGAAGAAGGCTACATTTTTCTAGAATGTAATCAAATGCCCATGTTAATCATGTCAGATCGAAGATGGCATGTTAGTGCATTTTACAAATCCTGCAAACCAAATAGGCATGTAGTAATGTTCAAAACTGCATGTAGGCACTAACAAGTTTTCTTCTTTTGCAGATAAGATTAGGCCCAGTGGTGGATAATGTGATACAATATAACAATCACGTCGAATGCCTAGATCTGCATCTCTCAGAAATTACTTTGAACTCCTACCGAGGGACCTTACCGGAGATTATATTCACCAAGTTCTTTGTTCTCAGAGCAAGGGTGCTGAAGGAAATGAGGTTTGCCCTACATTTATTTCCCAAAAATGGTTGGTTTGTTGATCAGTGCTGGCACATGCGGCAGAATGGAGTAGGCTCCAAAAATGCTGAATTTCATTTTGGAACTTCAGATGATAGAGTAATCGGAAGTCATCGTGTCAACCCCATACATGACCTCTCAGTGGCTGACCCCTTTGCAAAAATTGTGAGGTTTTGAAACCAGACTTAGAAGCGGTAATATTAGTTTGAACCTCTGTGATATCCATGTTTAGCGGATCAGCACGAGCGTTTGCAGCTGATGAGCTGAATTTCATTTCTAATATCAGTTTGAACCTTGTAATCTTAGAATTTGAGCCATATAACTCTGGAATTTGAACCTTGTAACATTTTGAGCTTTTGTGGTACAATCGTTGAAATGGCATCCTATGATACTTGTATATTGCTAACACTATTTTGACCTTAATATGCAATGGTCTTAGATTTTATTAACCACTCTCGAATCAGTTTACCTTGTCGATCTCACAACACACGATCTGTATAGCTAACTCGACTGCGATCTTTGACATTATTGCACACAGTTGGTTTATTCCACCGTGTGCATTGTAGAGCACATAATTACTTATCGCATTTGAGTGTCCATCATCATCCTTCTGTGTAACTTTGACCTCATCACCCACGGGTAAACTTATGATCGAAGTCATTCCACACACTTCGTTTTTACAAAGCTTTTTGCCAATAAACGCCCATGATTTGTCCCTCTTCTAGCCGATGCGTGGCCAAACAAGCCAAGAGGGAAGCTTGCACGGTAAACAGCACGGTAGCGTGGGAACAGGCTCACCAAGGATACATTTGGCGCCTCTTTGAGCCCACACGTGCGGGGCGGTGTTGTCAAGTGTGCACTGGAATCCTCCTCTATGAAAGCCGTGACAAGACGTGACGATTACAGGCCGGCCGGCCCCCATTTATTACAGCGTCCATTTAACCCTTGTGTCTCTTCAACCTTTTGATCGTGCCCCACCATTGCAAGAAGCACACCCACCATGAGAAATTCTTAGAGGGTATCCTGTGCGGATCCAATGGCGCTCCAAGCGGCTGCCGACGACGAGCAGCAGTTCACCATGCGTGCCGTTGTGGACACCCACAGAAGGTTCATGTACCTCTCGGTGGTGTACACCAACGACCCGGTCTAGGTGGAGCACTCCATCCACATCATGGAGTTGTAGCTTACCGCGGAGAAGTACAAGGTGGTCGGGTTTGACCTCGAGTGAACCCGCGCTCGTGACGGGTCTGGTCCCAAGGTCATCGTCGCCTAGATGTGCGTGTGCCACCACATCCTTGTCTACCACTACTGCCTGGCCCCAAGGCCTTGCAAGCGTTTCGCCAGGTTTGTCAACAGCCCCCACTACATCTTCGCTATGGTGCACATCACCAACAATGTAAAGGCGCTCGAGAATTCAGGCATCGCCTGCTAGAATCTTGTCGACATCCAGGGCCAATACAAGATCTGGGGCCGCAAGGAGCATGAGAAGGACTCACGGGTTCACCTCGTCGAGGCCATCATCGACCCCTGCTATAGAGACATGAAGGATTCGTGCAACAAGGACAAGCGTGCCTGACACTCGGCCTGGATGGGGAAACTCGATAAAGCTCACATCGTGTACGCGGCCAAGGAGGCATACACGAGCTGCGACATGTACAGGTGGATCGTTAACATGAGGAAGTGCCTCCTTCCCCAAAACGGCCAGGGATCCTGCCAGAAGCAGAGCAATGGCAAGCGTCGTTGCAACAATAAGTAGATGATTAGATCCTCGTTTCTCCTACTTTAGTATGCATGTAATTGCTTGCTTTGGTGTGTGGAAATGTTATGTGTGTAGTCACTTGTGTAATTGTATGCTTAATTTGGTTATGCAATGTTGTCTTTTTAAGTATATATGTTGATGCTCTATAGACAGAGCGTAGATGATGTGCGGACAAAGAAAATCACATCGCACACGGACTAAACAATGTAACCCGTCGGTGATGTTTTCATCAATCATTCACAATTGTACACCAGCAATCGTTTGCTCACAACATACACGGCTTGTTAGCAGTAGTCGTCTGTGTCGTTATTGGTCTTCGCACACGTTTCCGATTACACACTTGTTTGCCTCGTATCACACACATCTTGTTCATTTGAACTGTTTCTGCTCCCATGTCTCAACGCAAACAGTTCATCCGAGTGAACTGCATGCTGTATATCGCACACACCTTTGATCTGGCTGACCGTTTCTTTTGTGTTGCCTAATCACAAACCGTTCATCTGAGTGAACCATATGCTGTACATCGCACACACCTTCATCTGGCTGCCCATTTCTTTTGTTCCTCCTCATCGTAAATAGTTAATTGAGCTGAACCGTATGCCCTGCATCGCACACGCAACTAAAATCTGAACCGTGTTTGATGCATCCTCCATCGCAAATGTTTTGCACCTTTTTTGATGGGTTTTTTACACCATCGTTTGTGATTATGGCATCGCACCCAGTTTCGTCGAAGGGTCTCTGATCGTAGTGTCACGTTAGCAGCAACCTGTAGTAGTGTCAAGTGCTCTCAAATCCATAAAAGTATTCATCCAATAAAACGAAATCTCAAAGGGAAAATTCAATTCAGCACAACAAGATAGAGAGGGGAAAACACCATATGATCCAACTATATTAACAAAGCTCGTGATACATCAAGATCATGCCAACTCAAGAACACGAGAGCGAGAGATTAAACACATAGCTACTGGTACAAACCCTCAGCCCCGAGGGTGGACTACTCCCTCCTCGTCATGGTGGCAGTCGAGATGATGAAGATTGACACCGGCGATGATCCCCCCCGGCAGGGTGCCGGAACAGGGTCTAGATTGGTTTTTTGTGGCTACAGAGGCTTGCAACGGAGGAACTTCTAATATAGGGTTATTTCTGGGGGTTTCTATATTTATAGGATTTTTTGGCGGTGGTCTCATGTTCAGATGGGCTTTGAGTGGCCCACCACCCACCAACACACGAGCAAGGCCCCTGGCATGCCCTGGTGGGTGGTGGCCAGTTCCTTCACCTTCTGGTCCTCCCACGAAGCTTCTAGTGCATCTTTCGTTCCAAAAAAATCGTCAAAAAGTTTCATTGCATTTGGAGAACTTCTATTTCTGCACAAAAAATAACACCACGGTAGTTCTGCTGAAAATAGCGTCAGTCTATGTTAGTTCCATTTAAATCATATCAAAACCATATAAAATTGTTGTAAACATGGCATGAATACTTCATAAATTATAGATACGTTGGAGACGTATCAGCATCCCCAAGCTTAATTCCTACTCGTCCTCGAGTAGGTAAATGATCAAAGAAATAATTTATGAAGTGTGAATGCAAGAAAAGTGCATGAGTTTGATCAATGATAATTTCAATCACTTTTCCTAGCATCATAATAGCAACTGTTTCTCATAAAACTCATCATGATAAAGTAGCAATCAATTCACATGTTAAGGTTCAAACAATGCCTTCTCTTGAAACTTCTTTCCGCTTTTTCACTCCGAAACAAACTCATTCGATACATGTTGCAAATGCAATCAGCCAATAAACCGGCGGCTCAACTATAAAACTCGCCCAAGCATCATTCCGGCACTATCTCTATCTTACGTGCGCGGCGTCACGGATATTGCACTATATGAATCATCTCCGAGTTATGTCTTTGGTCAATTAGTTGGGTTGGTCAGCCCCTATGTTTGCCCTCTTACATTCCACATTGGTTGGCTAGGAGGGTAAAGGGAGAACCACTGTGATTGTACTTCTAGCTCGTCTGGTTAAGTAACTCGGTGGAGAAAGCTGAAAATTGACTGTCATAATAAGCGAGAACTGGTCGGCGGTCTTTTTGTCATCCTTAGGAGTGTCTACCATGTTGACTTTATGGTTAGAAGTAGCCGTCCAATTCCTGGTGTAACTGGATGTCATAGGTGACATTGTATATGACATATCATCGACGTCCTCTTCCATGTCAATGGCCTCTTCGGAGGCGTAGTCAGGCACGTCAGTTAGGTCCTCGATCACGGCGGCTAGGTGGGTGGCGGGTGGGACAAAAAAATTTGCACCTCTAAATCTAGATCTGACCTGATCATGGGTCATGGTTTGCCCGTCTGGGATCCAAAGATCTCGTATCTGGTCCAACATCTCGTTAAAAGTGAGAATGTCAGTTTTGCCCGTATTTTGACAGCGGGTGGTGCTGATACGTCTCCAAAGTATCTATAATTTATGAAATATTCATCCTATTATATTATCATTCTTGGATGTTTTGCAATCATTTTATAGCAACTTTATATCATGTTTTGGGACTAACCTATTGACCCAGTGCCCAGTGCCAATTGTTGGTTTTTGCTTGTTTTTTACATTGCATGAAATCAATATCAAACGAAGTCCAAACACCGCGAAAGTTTTTGTGGGTTTTTTATGGACCAGAAGACCACCAGTGGGCCAGAGCAGCATCTGGGGGGTGCCCCGAGGGGGGCACAACCCACCAGGGCGCGCCTAGGTGCGTTGTGAAGGAAATATGCCCTAGAGGCAATAATAAAGTTATTATTTATTTCCTTATATCATGATAAATGTTTATTATTCATGCTAGAATTGTATTAACCGGAAACATAATACATGTGTGAATACATAGACCAACAGAGTGTCACTAGTATGCCTCTACTTGACTAGCTCGTTAATCAAAGATGGTTATGTTTCCTAACCATGAACAAAGAGTTGTTATTTGATTAACGAGGTCACATCATTAGTTGAATGATCTGATTGACATGACCCATTCCATTAGCTTAGCACCCGATCGTTTAGTATGTTGCTATTGCTTTCTTCATGACTTATACATGTTCCTATAACTATGAGATTATGCAACTCCCGTTTACCGGAGGAACACTTTGGGTACTACCAAACGTCACAACGTAACTGGGTGATTATAAAGGAGTACTACAGGTGTCTCCAATGGTAAATGTTGGGTTGGCGTATTTCGAGATTAGGGTTTGTCACTCCGATTGTCGGAGAGGTATCTCTGGGCCCTCTCGGTAATGCACATCACATAAGCCTTGCAAGCACTGCAACTAATATGTTAGTTGTGAGATGATGTATTACGGAACGAGTAAAGAGACTTGCCGGTAACGAGATTGAACTAGGTATTGGATACCGACGATCGAATCTCGGGCAAGTAACATACCGATGACAAAGGGAACAACGTATGTTGTTATGCGGTCTGACCGATAAAGATCTTCGTAGAATATGTAGGAGCCAATATGGGCATCCAGGTCCCGCTATTGGTTATTGACCGGAGACGTGTCTCGGTCATGTCTACATTGTTCTCGAACCGTAGGGTCCGCACGCTTAACGTTACGATGACAGTTATTATGAGTTTATGCATTTTGATGTACCGAAGGTTGTTCGGAGTCCCGGATGAGATCACGGACATGACGAGGAGTCTCGAAATGGTCGAGACGTAAAGATTGATATATTGGAAGCCTATGTTTGGACATAGGAAGTGTTCCGGGTGAAATCGGGATTTTACCGGAATACCGGGAGGGTTACCGGAACCCCCCGGGAGACTAATGGGCCTATTGGGCCTTAGTGGAAAAGAGAAAAGGGGCAGCCCACAGCCTAGCCGCGCGCCCCCCCTTTCCCAAGTCCTAGTAGGACTAGGAGAAGGGGCCGGGCCCCCCTCTCTCTCCTTTCCCCCTTGAGAGTCCTAGTTGGAATAGGATTGGAGGGGGGAGTCCTACTCCCGGTAGGAGTAGGACTCCCCCTGCGCCTCCCTCTCTCTGGCCGGCCGGCCCCCTCCCTCCAACCTTTATATACGGGGGCAGGGGACACCCCAAGACACACAAGTTGATCCTTGAGATCGTTCCTTAGCCGTGTGCGGTGCCCCCTGCCACCAAATTCCACCTCGATCATACCGTTGTAGTGCTTAGGCGAAGCCCTGTGTCGGTAGTACATCAAGATCGTCATCACGCCGTCGTGCTGACGGAACTCTTCCTCGACGCTTTGCTGGATCGGAGCCCGAGGATCGTCATCGAGCTGAACGTGTGCTAAGAACTCGGAGGTGCCGGAGTAACGGTGCTTGGATCGGTCGGATCGGGAAGAAGACGTACGACTACTTCCTCTATGTTGTGTGATCGCTTCCGCAGTCGGTCTGCGTTGGTACGTAGACAACACTCTCCCCTCTCGTTGCTATGCATCACCATGATCTTGCGTGTGCGTAGGAAAATTTTCGAAATTACTACGTTCCCCAACAGTGGCATCCGAGCCTAGGTTTTATGGTTTGATGTTATTTGCACGAGTAGAACACAAGTGAGTTGTGGGCGATACAAGTCATACTGCCTACCAGCATGTCATACTTTGGTTCGGCGGTATTGTTGGGTGAGACGATCCGGACCAACCTTACGCGTACTCTTACGTGAGACCGGTTCCCTCGACGTGCTTTGCACATAGATGGCTTGCGGAAGACTGTCTCTCCAACTTTAGTTGAACCAAGTGTGACTACGCCCGGTCCTTGAGAAGGTTAAAACGGAGTCTATTTGACAAACTATCGTTGTGGTTTTGATGCGTAGGTGAGATGAGTTCTTACTTAAGCCCGTAGCAGCCACGTAAAACTTGCAACAACAAAGTAGAGGACGTCTAACTTGTTTTTGCAGGGTATGTTGTGATGTGATATGGTCAAGGCATGATGCTGATTTTATTGTATGAGATGATCATGTTTTGTAACCGAGTTATTGGCAACTGGCAGGAGCCATATGGTTGTCGCTTTATTGTATGCAATGCAATCGCGATGTAATGCTTTACTTTATTACTAAACGGTAGTGATAGTCGTGGAAGCATAAGATTGGCGAGACGACAACGATGCTACGATGGAGATCAAGGTGTCGCGCCGGTGACGATGGTGATCATGACGGTGCTTCGGAGATGGAGATCACAAGCGCAAGATGATGATGGCCATATCATATCACTTATATTGATTGCATGTGATGTTTATCTTTTTATGCATCTTATCTTGCTTTGATTGACGGTAGCATTATAAGATGATCTCTCACTAAATTATCAAGAAGTGTTCTCCCTGAGTATGCACCGTTGCCAAAGTTCGTCGTGCCCAGACACCACGTGATGATCGGGTGTGATAAGCTCTACGTCCAAATACAACGGGTGCAAAACAGTTGCACACGCAGAATACTCAGGTTATACTTGACGAGCCAAGCATATACAGATATGGCCTCGGAACACGTAGGCTGAAAGGTCGAGCGTGAATCATATAGTAGATATGATCAACATAACGATGTTCACCATTGAAAACTACTCCATCTCACGTGATGATCGGTTATGGTTTAGTTGATTTGGATCACGTGATCACTTAGAGGATTAGAGGGATGTCTATCTAAGTGGGAGTTCTTAAGTAATTTGATTAACTGAACTTAAACTTATCATGAACTTAGTACCTGATAGTATCTTGCTTGTTTATGTTGATTGTAGATAGATGGCTCGTGCTGTTGTTCCGTTGAATTTTAATGCGTTCCTTGAGAAAGCAAAGTTGAAAGATGATGGTAGCAATTACACGGACTGGGTCCGTAACCTGAGGATTATCCTCATTGCTGCACAGAAGAATTACGTCCTGGAAGCACCGCTGGGTGACAGGCCTGCTGCTGGAGCAACGCCAGATGTTATGAACGTCTGGCAGAGCAAAGCTGATGACTACTCGATAGTTCAGTGTGCCATGCTTTACGGCTTAGAATCGGGACTTCAACGACGTTTTGAACGTCATGGTGCATATGAGATGTTCCAGGAGTTGAAGTTAATATTTCAAGCAAATGCCCGAATTGAGAGATATGAAGTCTCCAATAAGTTCTATAGCTGCAAGATGGAGGAGAACAGTTCTGTCAGTGAGCATATACTCAAAATGTCTGCGTATAATAATCACTTGATTCAGATGGGAGTTAATCTTCCAGATGACTGCGTCATTGACAGAATTCTCCAATCACTGCCACCAAGCTACAAGAGCTTCGTGATGAACTATAATATGCAAGGGATGAACAAGACTATTCCCGAGCTCTTCGCAATGCTGAAAGCTGCGGAGGTAGAAATCAAGAAGGAGCATCAAGTGTTGATGGTTAGCAAAACCACCAGTTTCAAGAAAAAGGGCAAGGGGAAGAAGAAGGGAAACTTCAAGAAGAACAGCAAGCAAGTTGCTGCTCAGGAGAAGAAACCCAAGTCTGGACCTAAGCCTGAAACAGAGTGCTTCTACTGCAAGCAGACTGGTCACTAGAAGCGGAACTGCCCCAAGTATTTGGCGGATAAGAAGGATGGCAAAGTGAACAAAGGTATATGTGATATACATGTTATTGATGTGTACCTTACTAGAGCTCGCAGTAGCACCTGGGTATTTGATACTGGTTCTGTTGCTAATATTTGCAACTCGAAACAGGGACTACGGAATAAGCGGACGCTAGCAAAGGACGAGGTGACGATGCGCGTGGGAAACGGTTCCAAAGTCGATGTGATCGCAGTCGGCACGCTACCTCTACATCTACCTTCGGGGTTAATATTAGACCTAAATAATTGTTATTTGGTGCCAGCGTTGAGCATGAACATTATATCTGGATCTTGTTTAATACGAGACGGTTATTCATTTAAATCAGAGAATAATGGTTGTTCTATTTATATGAGTAATATCTTTTATGGTCACGCACCTTTAAAGAGTGGTCTATTCTTGTTGAATCTCGAAGATAGCGATACACATATTCATAATGTAGAAGCCAAAAGATGCAAAGTTAATAATGATAGTGCAACTTATTTGTGGCACTGCCGTTTAGGTCATATCGGTGTAAAGCGCATGAAGAAACTCCATACTGATGGGCTTTTGGAACCACTTGATTATGAATCACTTGGTACTTGCGAACCGTGCCTCATAGGCAAGATGACTAAAACACCGTTCTCCGGTACTATGGAGAGAGCAACAGATTTATTGGAAATCATACATACCGATGTATGTGGTCCGATGAATATTGAGGCTCGTGGCGGATATCGTTATTTTCTCACCTTCACAGATGATTTAAGCAGATATGGGTATATCTACTTAATGAAACATAAGTCTGAAACATTTGAAAAGTTCAAAGAATTTCAGAGTGAGGTTGAAAATCATCGTAACAAGAAAATAAAATTTCTACGATCTGATCGTGGAGGAGAATATTTGAGTTACGAGTTTGGTGTACATTTGAAAAATTGTGGAATAGTTTCGCAACTCACGCCACCCGGAACACCACAGCGTAATGGTGTGTCCGAACGTCGTAATCGTACTTTACTAGATATGGTGCGATCTATGATGTCTCTTACTGATTTACCGCTATCGTTTTGGGGTTATGCTTTAGAGACGGCCGCATTCACGTTAAATAGGGCACCATCAAAATCCGTTGAGACGACACCTTATGAACTATGGTTTGGCAAGAAACCAAAGTTGTCGTTTCTTAAAGTTTGGGGCTGCGATGCTTATGTGAAAAAGCTTCAACCTGATAAGCTCGAACCCAAAGCGGAGAAATGTGTCTTCATAGGATATCCAAAGGAAACTATTGGATACACCTTCTATCACAGATCCGAAGGCAAGACTTTTGTTGCTAAATTCAGAAACTTTCTAGAAAAGGAGTTTCTCTCGAAAGAAGTGAGTGGGAGGAAAGTAGAACTTGACGAGGTAACTATACCTGCTCCCTTATTGGAAAATAGTACATCACAGAAAACTGTTTCTGCGACACCTATACCAATCAGTGAGGAAGCTAATGATGATGATCATGAAGCTTCAGAACAAGATACTACTGAACCACATAGATCAACCAGAGTGAGATCCGCACCAGAGTGGTACGGTAATCCAGTTCTGGAAGTCATGATGCTAGATCATGATGAACCTACGAACTATGAAGAAGCGATGGTGAGCCCAGATTCCGCAAAGTGGCTTGAAGCCATGAAATCTGAGATGTGATCCATGTATGAAAACAAAGTATGGACTTTGGTTGACTTGCCCGATGATCGGCAAGCAATTGAGAATAAATGGATCTTCAAGAAAAAGACAAACGCTGACGGTAACATTACTGTCTATAAAGCTCGACTTGTCGCGAAAGGTTTTCGACAAGTTCAAGGGGTTGACTACGATGAGACCTTCTCACCCGTAGCGATGCTTAAGTCCGTCAGAATTATGTTAGCAATTGCCGCATTTTATGATTATGAAATATGGCAGATGGATGTCAAAACTGCATTCCTGAATGGATTTCTGGAAGAAGAGTTGTATATGATACAACCAGAAGGTTTTGTTGATCCAAAGGGAACTAACAAAGTATGCAAACTCCAGCGATCCATTTATGGACTGGTGCAAGCATCTCGGAGTTGGAATAAACGCTTTGATAGTGTGATCAAAGCATTTGGCTTTATACAGACTTTTGGAGAAGCCTGTATTTACAAGAAAGTGAGTGGGAGCTCTGTAGCATTTCTAATATTATATGTGGATGACCTATTGCTGATTGGAAATGATATAGAATTTCTAGATAGCATAAAGGGATACTTGAATAAAAGTTTTTCGATGAAAGACCTCGGGGAAGCTGCTTACATATTAGGCATAAAGATCTATAGAGATAGATCAAAACGCTTAATTGGACTTTCACAGAGCACATACCTTGACAAAATTTTGAAGAAGTTCAAAATGGATCAAGCAAAGAAAGGGTTCTTGCCTGTGTTACAAGGTGTGAAGTTGAGTCAGACTCAATGCCCGACCACTGCAGAAGATAGAGAGAAAATGAAAGATGTTCCCTATGCTTCAGCCATAGGCTCTATCATGTATGCAATGCTGTGTACCAGACCTGATGTGTGCCTTGCTATAAGTTTAGCAGGGAGGTACCAAAGTAATCCAGGAATGGATCACTAGACAGCGGTCAAGAACATCCTGAAATACCTGAAAAGGACTAAGGATATGTTTCTCGTATATGGAGGTGACAAAGAGCTCACCGTAAGAGGTTACGTTGATGCAAGCTTTGACACTGATCCGGACGATTCTAAATCGCAAACCGGATATGTGTTTACTTTAAACGGTGGAGCTGTCAGTTGGTGCAGTTCTAAACAAAGCGTCGTAGCGGGATCTACATGTGAAGCGGAGTACATAGCTGCTTCGGAAGCAGCAAACGAAGGAGTCTGGATGAAGGAGTTCATATCCGATCTAGGTGTCATACCTAGTGCATCGGGTCCAATGAAAATCTTCTGTGACAATACTGGTGCAATTGCCTTGGCAAAGGAATCCAGATTTCACAAAAGGACCAAACACATCAAGAGACGCTTCAACTCCATCCGGGATTTAGTCCAGGTGGGAGACATAGAGATTTGCAAGATACATACGGATCTGAACGTTGCAGACCCATTGACTAAGCCTCTTCCACGAGCAAAACATGATCAGCACCAAGGCTCCATGGGTGTTAGAATCATTACAGTGTAATCTAGATTATTGACTCTAGTGCAAGTGGGAGACTGAAGGAAATATGCCCTAGAGGCAATAATAAAGTTATTATTTATTTCCTTATATCATGATAAATGTTTATTATTCATGCTAGAATTGTATTAACCGGAAACATAATACATGTGTGAATACATAGACCAACAGAGTGTCACTAGTATGCCTCTACTTGACTAGCTCGTTAATCAAAGATGGTTATGTTTCCTAACCATGAACAAAGAGTTGTTATTTGATTAACGAGATCACATCATTAGTTGAATGATCTGATTGACATGACCCATTCCATTAGCTTAGCACCCGATCGTTTAGTATGTTGCTATTGCTTTCTTCATGACTTATACATGTTCCTATAACTATGAGATTATGCAACTCCCGTTTACCGGAGGAACACTTTGGGTACTACCAAACGTCACAACGTAACTGGGTGATTATAAAGGAGTACTATAGGTGTCTCCAATGGTAAATGTTGGGTTGGCGTATTTCGAGATTAGGGTTTGTCACTCCGATTGTCGGAGAGGTATCTCTGGGCCCTCTCGGTAATGCACATCACATAAGCCTTGCAAGCACTGCAACTAATATGTTAGTTGTGAGATGATGTATTACGGAACGAGTAAAGAGACTTGCCGGTAACGAGATTGAACTAGGTATTGGATACCGACGATCGAATCTCGGGCAAGTAACATACCGATGACAAAGGGAACAACGTATGTTGTTATGCGGTCTGACCGATAAAGATCTTCGTAGAATATGTAGGAGCCAATATGGGCATCCAGGTCCCGCTATTGGTTATTGACCGGAGACGTGTCTCGGTCATGTCTACATTGTTCTCGAACCGTAGGGTCCGCACGCTTAACGTTACGATGACAGTTATTATGAGTTTATGCATTTTGATGTACCGAAGGTTGTTCGGAGTCCCGGATGAGATCACGGACATGACGAGGAGTCTCGAAATGGTCGAGACGTAAAGATTGATATATTGGAAGCCTATGTTTGGACATAGGAAGTGTTCCGGGTGAAATCGGGATTTTACCGGAATACCGGGAGGGTTACCGGAACCCCCCGGGAGACTAATGGGCCTATTGGGCCTTAGTGGAAAAGAGAAAAGGGGCAGCCCACAGCCTAGCCGCACGCCCCCCCTTTCCCAAGTCCTAGTAGGACTAGGAGAAGGGGCCGGCCCCCCTCTCTCTCCTTTCCCCCTTGAGAGTCCTAGTTGGAATAGGATTGGAGGGGGGAGTCCTACTCCCGGTAGGAGTAGGACTCCCCCTGCGCCTCCCTCTCTCTGGCCGGCCGGCCCCCTCCCTCCAACCTTTATATACGGGGGCAGGGGACACCCCAAGACACACAAGTTGATCCTTGAGATCGTTCCTTAGCCGTGTGCGGTGCCCCCTGCCACCAAATTCCACCTCGATCATACCGTTGTAGTGCTTAGGCGAAGCCCTGCGTCGGTAGTACATCAAGATCGTCATCACGCCGTCGTGCTGACGGAACTCTTCCTCGACGCTTTGCTGGATCAGAGCCCGAGGATCATCATCGAGCTGAACGTGTGCTAAGAACTCGGAGGTGCCGGAGTAACGGTGCTTGGATCGGTCGGATCGGGAAGAAGACGTACGACTACTTCCTCTACGTTGTGTGATCGCTTCCGCAGTTGGTCTGCGTTGGTACGTAGACAACACTCTCCCCTCTCGTTGCTATGCATCACCATGATCTTGCATGTGCGTAGGAAAATTTTCGAAATTACTACGTTCCCCAACACGTTGTGCCCACCTCTGTGACCTCCCGCACCCCCTCTTCACCCTATAAATTCCCAAATATTCCAAAAACCATCGTGGTTAACCTAGATCAGAAGTTCTGCCGCCGCAAGGCTCTGTAGCCACCGAAAACAAATCTAGACCCTGTTCCGACACTCTGTCGAAGGGGGGAATCATCATCGGTGGCCATCTTCAGTATCCCGGCGGCCACCATGATGAGGAGGGAGTAGTTCACCCTTGGGGCTGAGGGTTCGTACCAGTAGCTATGTGTTTAATCTCCCTCTCGTGTTCTTGAGATGTTACGATCTTGATGTATCACGGACTTCATTAATATAGTCGGATCATATGGTGTTTTCCCCTCTCTATCTTGTTGTGATGAATTGAGTTTTTCCCTTTGAGATTTTTTTGTTATTAGATTGAATACTTTTATGGATTTGAGAGCACTTGATATATGTCTTGCATATGAATACTCGTGGTGACAATGGGGTATCATATTGATTCACGTGATATGTGTTTTGGCACTCAACTCACGGATTCCCACAGTGACATTGGGGTAATGTATGCATAGGGGTCGATGCACATTCTCATCTTTTGTTTCTCCGGTGGAAATCTTGGGGCACTCTTTGAAGTTCTTTGTGTTAGATTGAGTATTATGAATCTGAAATTATTTGGTGTTATTTTAGTACGAACTCTTGGATAGATCAATCGAAAAGAATAGCTTCGAGGTGGTTTCGTAACCTACAAACAATTTCTTCGTATGTTCTCCGCTAGATAGGAACTTTGGAGTGATTCTTCTTGCACTTCGAGGGATGGTTATATGATCCAATTATATTAGCAGTGTTGAGAGATTGCACTAATGAAAGTACGGACCATAGTCCTCATTTTCAATCATTGCAATACCATTTTTATGCCCGTTTATTATTTGCTACCTTGCTGTTTTTATTTATTCAGATTATAAAAATATATTTCTACCATCCATATTACACTTTTATCACCATCTCTTCGCCGAACTAGTGCACCTATACAATTTGCCATTGTATTGGGTGTGTTGGGGACACAAGAGATTTCTTGTATTTGGTTGTAGGGTTGTTTGAGAGAGACCATCTTCATCCTACACCTCCCACAGATTGATAAACCTTAGGTCATCCACTTGAGGGAAAATTGCTACTGTCCTACAAAACTCTGCACTTGGAGGCTCAACACGGGTCTACAAGAATAAAGTTGCGTAGTAGACATCAAGCTCTTTTCTGGCGCCGTTGCCGGGGAGGTTAGGTAAGCGTCACTCACATCCCGTCAACGAAGCTCTTTTCTGGTGCCGTTGCCGGGGAGGTGAGTGCTTGAGGGTATATCTTTAGATCTTGCAATCGAATCTTTTAGTTTCTTGTTTATCACTAGTTTGGTTTATAAAAGAAAACTACAAAAAACATGGAACTGAGGTTGCATCATAGTATCCATATTTATAATTTATTTTGTGAAAATGATGGAAAGGAAAATTGTGCTCAATTGATAGAAGAAGAATTCAATATAATGTTTGGTATAAATGATGAGCATGATTGCAATGTTGTTAGTATGAATTCTTTGAATATCCATGATGCTAATGATATGCAAAGCCATAAGCTTGGGGATGCTATGTTTGATGAAGATGATATTTTTTAGTCCCCCAAGATTTGATGTGCAAATTTGTTATAATGATTGCATGCCTCCTATTTATGATGATTATAATGATGAAAGTGGATTTGGAGAGGTCAAGACTTTATTTAGTGATGAATCCACCATTTTGGAAAAGACTTCAATTGACTATGATAACAAAGTTGCTATCTATGATGATTATGGTGATGACATGTATGATATAAATAATAATGATAACCATGAAACTTGTCATCAGGATTTTAATTTTCAATCACATGATAGTTATTTTGTTGAGTTTGCTCGCACTACTACTCATGGGAATAAATTTGCTTATGTGGAGAGTAACAAAATTTCTATGCTTATGGATCATGAAAAGAATACTTTATGTGATAGATATATTGTTGAATTAATCCATGATGCTACTGAAAATTATTATGTGAGAGTAACATGTGCTTCTATATATTGCAATAATATCAGGTTTCCTCTCTATGTGTTGAAAATCTTGAAGTTATGCTATTTTTTTGCCTTCCTATGCTAGTTGATTCTTGTTCCCATAAGTTGTTTACTCACAAAATCCCTATGCATAGAAAGTGGGTTAGGATTAAATGTTCTTGCCATGTGTTTCATGATGCTCTTGTTATGTTTCAATTCTTATCTTTTATGCGAGCATCATTGAAATCATCATGCCTAGCTTAAAAGGCATTAAATAAAAGCGCTTGTTGGGAGACAACCCAACACTTTTACCTACTGTTTTTGTGTGTTCACATGATTAGTCTACTGTATTAATCATGTTTTATTGCTTTTGTTTCAATAAAGTGCCAAGTAAAGCCTTTGGAATGGTCTATGGTGATAGTTGATTTGATCTTGCTGAAAAACAGAAACTTTTATGCTCAGGAAAATAATTCTAACTTTTAACAGAAGCGTGATAAAATACTGATTATTTTTTAAGAAGATTAATAGACAAATTTCCCAGGTTGTCCTAATTTTTCAGAATTTTTCGAGTAGCAGAAGTATGGTTGGAGTACAGATTACTACATACTGTTCTGTTTTTGACAGATTCTGTTTTCAATGCATAGTTTGCTTGTTTTATAGTTTCTATGGCTTATATTGCTCGATATAAATTCTAGAAATGATATGGTACAGTAGGAATTGTGTGAGAACA
The DNA here is from genome assembly GCA_034509565.1 of Triticum monococcum. Classification (NCBI taxonomy): domain Eukaryota; kingdom Viridiplantae; phylum Streptophyta; class Magnoliopsida; order Poales; family Poaceae; genus Triticum; species Triticum monococcum. The sequence goes on along the minus strand of CM067845.1, from coordinate 83,435,022 downwards.
ATTATGAATCTTGTCTTTGACAGTACCAAAGTGAAATGGTTTGCTCTTTATCATACTAACCTATCTCACGAAGTTTCGTTAAGTTTTGCGTGATTGAAGTTTTCAAGTTTGGGGTGAGACATCGATATGAGGAGAATAAGGAGTGATAAGACCCTAATATTGAGGTTGCCCAAGGTACCCCAAGTCAATATCCAAGGAATATCCAAGCAACTAAGCTGGGGATGCCCCGGAAGGCATCCCCTCTTTCGTCTCCAACATTATCGGTAACCTTACTTGAGGCTATATTTTTATTCGTCACATGATATTTGTTTTGCTTGGAGCGTCATTTTATTTTTCTAGTATTTGCTTTCTGATACTTAGAATAATGTTTTGCATCTTTTATTTCAATAAAAGTGGCAAGGATAGTCTTTACCATGCTTATCTTGCAAGTATATGAGTTGCTGTTTCAAAACAGATAGTTTATCAATGTTGCAAAAATTCCCGAGAAAAGTCAGAACGCGATAAAATGTTGAAACTTTTTGCACAATAATCTCTGATAAATTTTCTACAGTGTGGTAAATTTTCATAATTTTTGGAGTTAAATAAGTATTGATACTCTTGCATTCTTTGCAAATTTTACGGTTTTGGTAGATTGCTATTATGGTTGCATTGTTTGCATATGTTTGCTTGTTTAATGATTCTATTTGAGGATATGAGTATTAAATATGCAGAGGCATTTAGTATGCAATGTTGAATAATAATTTTGGTGATTTTCTGCAGTAGAGAATGATAAAGTTTTGCATTGATTTATACTAACGTATCTCACGAGTTCTTGTTGAGTTTTGTGTGGATGAAGTTTTTGAGATTTAGGAAAACCATGATATGAGAGGAATTAAGGAGACACAAAAGCTCAAGCTTGGCTATGACCAAGGCACCCCAAAATAATATTTCAACAAGTCTCAAACATCTAAGCTTGGGGATGCCCTGGTAGGCATCCCACCTTTCTTCTTCAACAATTATCGGTTAGCATCGGTTGAGCCTAAGTTTTTGCTTCTTCACATGATGTGTGCTGTTGTTGGAATGCCATTTTGTTTTGTTTTGCTTTCTGTTTTAATAAAATACTTATATCTGAAACTTTTAAATAAGAGAGAGTCCTCAGATAGCTACCCATTTGCATAACTACTCGCTTGATCTTCACTTAAATCTTTTTGGACTAGCTTGTCATTTACTCTTGTGCTTCACTTATATCCTATGCGTAAATTGTTGAATGAATTGAATATCATGAAGTTGAAATTATATGTTCATATCAAGCCTAATAGTAGCTTCACATTGGGTTTAGAAAGTGAAATCTTTTGAAGCTTGACAATCACAATATTGGACATACAAGCAATTCCTGAATGATTACTATAAGGAAGAGAACTTTCACATGCAAATACACTATCTTGGAAATCTTTTGTGATTGTGAGCCTCTATCAAAATATTATATGCCAAAATTGTTGACGTTGGACAAGGAAGACAACATAATGCTTTATGTTTGGTCATATTCACATAGAAGTTATATTGTCATAGATCCTTCAACATATGGTGCTTGCCCCCCATCCTTTCTAGCCAAAAATTCCGCACCAAGTAGAGATACTACTTGTGCATCCAAAAACCCTTAAACCCAAATCTTATCAAGGGTCCACCATACCTATGTAACACCCCCAGTGTCATGCTACAGTAACCCTCTATGATTAAGCTAATCATTTTTATAAACAATGCTTAATCACCTTTGATTCAAATATCCTTTGAAATTTCCACTTTCAAGTTGAATTCAATTTGCAAGTGAAATATGGAGTTGCACAAGAGTTGCTGCAAAAATAGTTCATCTTTTACCCAAAATTCCATAACATTTAATTGTCAAGGAATACAACATCACCTCCAAGCCAAGATGGGCTATAGCAATTTAAAAACGGTGCCAAATCAGCAAATTAATTGCTTTTCCATTTATGCAAAATTTTCTAACAGCGTCAATTAGATTCCAAACTTTTTGTGGCAGTGCAAAATATTTCCTTGAATGTGTTTTGGATAGTGGCATATTTTTGCAAAGTCATTTATGGCTAAAAGAAAATGCAAAATCTATTAAAAAACAGAAAAGGAATGTGTTAAAAGGCTAACCTAGTGCTACAATGGCCCAGCCCACCCAACCTACAGTGGCCCAGCCCACCTCTCCTCTTCTCCCTCCTCTCGCTACAGGAAAACGGAGAGGGCGTGGCGGACATCCCACGGTCGTGGCCGTCCCCCAGCCACGTGCGGTCATCCCCGAACCCCCCTCTTGGTTAAAGAGCACCCCCTGGAACCCTAGATCGAAACCCAAGCTTAATTCCCCTCGCTCCCTCCCTCACCATCATCGTTTTGGTGGCGCTCGAGCTCATGGTCGCCATGACCGGCCTCGTCGATGCGCCCACAGTCATCCCCGCGCCGTGAGGTCGCGTCCAGGAGCTTCGACGAGTTCGTCTATGTCCTATGGCCACCCATTCGAGCTCGACGCCTCTGCATTGTACGGATCGAGCTTCATCTTCCTCGGTCGCCGCCGACGTTCTTCTTCAAATTCGTTTGATCCAGCGCTCCTAAGCTTCCACCGGGCCTACTTGTGCCTCCACGGTGAGCTCCTCCTCCGAATCCCCCTCACCGCGGTCTCGATCCGTTGCCGTAGTCGCCTCTACGAGTCGGCGGCCGCCATGGCCGAAGCTCAGTGTATGCGTACGCGCCCCTACTTCGCGCTGCAGTGCCGCCGCCGCCGGCTACGCCTCGGATGCCTCCCCTCCATTGCCTATAGCTCCGCCGGCCAGCCGCGCTCCGCCCCTGGGCCTCGCCGACTTGCTTGCTGCCCCTCCCGCTCGCTAACTACGCCGGCCGACTGCGCCGTGTCTGTGCGCCCGCCCCGTGCCCCGTACTGCTGCTGCCGCTAGGAACTGCTGCTTCCGCGTGTGCCCGCCGTCCCGCGCCTCTGCTACCGCTGCTGGTCGCTGCTCCTGATGCTGTGTGTCGCTGCTGCAGCGTCGCTGACCGCCTCCGGCGCCTGGCAGCGCCCGCCTAGGCCACCCCTTGCCGCTGTCGCCGGCCATGGCCACGACCATGGCCGTGTGCCCGTGCGTGTGTGCGTGATGTACGTGCGTGCAGTGTGCGCGTGCAATGCGTGTGTGCGCCGAGTGTGTGGCCGCGCCCGCCTTCGGCCGGCCTCGTCGCGCCGCCACTGCCGCTCCCTGCTACTGCTCTGCCCGCTGCACTCGGCTGCTGATCCCCTGCTACAGTAACGTTCAGTTACTATAGCAGTAGTCAGCTTTGCGACTTTTACACTAACTAGCCCTCTTCACAGCCCTTAAACAGCAGCTAAACAAAAGTTAATATGAATAAAATTCATATGGGCATGTAGTACACTTGGCAAGGTTCAATCCTTTCCATTGCACCAAATTCAAAAGCCGCCTAGATTAATTCCTATAAAAATGACAAAAGTATATGTTCTGTTAACTGAAAGAACTGAAAAACAGATTCTAGAGTTGACATCCAGTAGCACTTTTCAAACGAAGTTTTGGAATGGCAAATGGGCACTAACATAGATGAACTTGAAACTGTCATGTAGATCATGAAAAGATGATAAAAATTGGTAAAGGGCACTAAGCCGTAGGATGAACAGAACAATAGTTATAGCCTTTTGAAAACAGCCAAGTGAGCTTTAAAATAGAGGACTTAGCAGAATTTCAGCAATTCCAGAAAATGCTTTGAACTTCGATAAATCATAGAAAATAATCCGTAACTCGGATGGAAAAACTTTATACATGAAAGTTGCTCAGAACAACGAGACGAACCCGGATTCGCAGCCCGTTCGTCCGCCACGCCTCCCTAACATAGCGAACACGCAACTTTCCCCTTCCGGTTCATCTGTCCGAAAACGCGAAACACCAGGGTTACTTTTCCTGATGTTTCCCCCCTTCGCCGGTATCACCTTCTACTGCGTTAGGTCACACTCAACACATCTTATTGCCATGCTATGCTTTGTGGTGCTATGTTTGCTTTATATTTACTGTTTCTTCCCCCTCTTCTCTCGGGTAGACCCCGAGACCGATGCCGCCCCTGTGATCGACTACGTCGACGACACTTCTTCCTTTACAGCAGAGCTTCCAGGCAAGCAAACCCCCCTTGAGCATTCCGATATCACCCATTTCTTTCCCTCTCATGCTTGCCTTAGAACTGCTACTGCTTTCTGTATGATCCTACTCTGATGCATAGCCTGTTTTTGTTACCTGCTTTCATACCTTACCTGCTTATCCTAAACTGCTTAGTATAGGTTGGTTAGAGATCCATCAGTGACCCCCACCTTGTCCCAGTTGCCTCGCTCTATGTTCGATGACTCGATCAACGTGATCGACGTCCAGGCCCCGACACCGCACACCACCCCCCTAGTTGTACAACTCTGCGAAGTTACCATCCAGTGCCGAGGGTGGAACCTCTTACATCACTCCTGACGAGATCTCTGTAGTGTAGCTATACGGTCGAGGTCATCGAGGGTGATTTCCTCCTTAACCACTTCCGTTACCGGTCTGTCGTGCAACCCCTCAAGTGTGAACCTTGAGGGTGGATCCTCTTCCGTTCACCTTGATGATAACATTGAGTGGGATTCACCGGGGGTGATTCCTCGGATTTTCCCCTTGGTGTTAGACACACAGTTACTATGGTTACTATGACTTTACACTCAGCCATGTTACTAAAGACGGGTCGACCCTGAGGGGTACCCGCGCGAGCTTAATAGCGAGTGATGTGGAGTCGGGTTGACCTAGAAGGTGCCCGCGAGATACTTACGAGGCATGGCCGGGCATTCTTAGCCCTTGCCGCAAGTACTCGAGACGGGGCGACGGGGTCACATCGATCGCGAGTCTCTGCTCGTTACCCCGCGTTACTAATCCACTACGATTTGGATATTTGATCCGAGGGGCTTCTGGCCTGATAGCACTAACCATCACGTGGGCACAGTATGGGCGTTCTGCGTCGTATACATCAGCCGAAGCTTAATAGACGTCAGCGACTGAGCGACGCGCGCCGGGTTGGACTGGTAAGCATCAACCTTGTTGAAGGAGGTAGCTAGGTCCGCTCACCGGCCGCGTACGCAACGTGCAGGAGTTCCTGGGGAGATGGCCCATGACCCCTGGGGGCATAGGTTTAGTCCGGCGTGCTGGCCTCTCTATTAAGCCTAGGTCGGGTTGTGGCGTATTGTTTGGCCGAGGCCGGGCATGACCGAGGAAAGTGTGTTCGGCCGGAGTTAATCGAGCGTGGTGGGTAAGTTGGTGCACCCCTGTAGGGAAGAAAACATCTATCGATAGCCTGTCCTACGGTAACGGACACTTGGAGTTGTATTCCGATCGATACAACTAGAACTGGATACCTGAGATGAGAAATGGACTGTGATGAGAAATGGATATGAGAAATGGAGATGAGAACTGGATAGTATGGCTCTAGGATTGCTTTCTCGCAGGGAGTCGAGAAGGGAGTCGAGAAAGGATCTCTGGCCGAGGTTGACAACACTTCTACTACTTTACATTATGTTGATCTGTACTCTTCTACATGGTGCAAGATGCTTCAAGATGCTATTCTTCGATAGGCTAGGCTTTCCCCTTCTATTCTGGCATTCTGCAGTTTAGTCCACAGATACAACCCATTTCCTTTGATACAGATGCATACTTAGTTTAGATCTGATGTAAGTCTTGCGAGTACTTTGGATGAGTACTCACGGCTGCTTTGCTACCTCTTTTTCCCCATAACCGATTGTTGCGACCAGATGACGGATCCCAGGAGCCAGACGACACCACTGATGACTACTGCTACCCCGAGGGTGCCTACTACTATGTGACGGCCGCTGACAACTTGGAGTAGTTAGGAGGCTCCCAGGCAGGAGGCCTTGCCTTTTCGATCAATGTTGCTTTTGTGCTAGCCTTCTTAAGGCAAAACTTGTCTAACTTATGTCTGTACTCAGATATTGTTGCTTCCGCTGACTCTTGTGTATTCGAGCCCTCGAGGCCCCTGGCTTGTAATATAAAGCTTGTATTATTTTAATTTGTGTCTAGAGTTGTGTTGTGATATCTTCCCGTGAGTCCTTGATCTTGATCATACACATTTGCATGTATGATTAGTGTACGATTGAGTCGAGGGTGTCACAAGTTGGTATCAGAGCCGACTGCCCGTAGTTAGCCCCCTTCCAACTCCCTGGCCGAAGTTGAGTCTAGTCAGTGAAAATTGTTTTACTAACATGGCTGTGTGGCTTACGGCCCCACGTCGCCATTGGGTGGTATTAGGATCTTTTACTCCTCGTCTATACTCTGGGACTCTGATCTCTCTTCTATTCGGGTTAAATGAATTTTGCTAACTCTAATATTAGGATCTTGTGATCACTTCCACCCGAAGAGCCCCTTATTGCCGATGACCGCCTGCTGCACTAGAAGATTCCGAAGACACCCCATGATGTGCTCTTGAGACTAAGTGCCATCGTTTTTGGAATTCACTTCCATCGATAAATCCCTATGGATAACCACGTACACTTGCCATTCATCCAATCATTCCCCGTTGATCTTGTTATTACAAGATACCCGGAAATTCTCTCTATTATTCTGAGAATACTTTGTGCCTACTGCCTTGCAGTTACTGCCACGTGAATACCCCCTACGGATAATTCCTCGCACTTACCGAGTATCTGTTCTTTCTCCGTTGTTCATGTGTTTCACCAAAGTCTTCGAGATACTATTTGATGTTTCGAAAATCCTCAACAGCCAGTTGTTCTTGAAATTCTTACTTGCATTATGGTCAATCCCAAAAGTATACTAATCTTATTGCCATCATTTGTCACTATCATTTTTGAGTCCCTTGATTCAAAAAGTTCTGAATGTTCACAATCATCAGTCGAATCCTAGGATTATCCTTTCGGCTCAGACGCCATTTGGATATGAGCTGGTTCTTGCCCAATCAAGATTTGATGAGGTGCACCTCTAAGTCTATTCAACTTACTCATCTTTTGATCAGAGCCTCTGCTTCTGATCCTTCGTCTTGAAATCATAATTCCTTTGTACTCAAGCACCGAATTATTCAGCTGTTTCTATAATCTGATGCCTTTGCATTATTTCCCTCTTCTGATTGAGTACTGATACTCACATCAGATCCATTGAGGACCGCTGAATCCTTTGTTGGATTATTATCCGGCAATGTCCTTCATATTCAAAATCTCATGCGCTCTTCCCCTGATACATATTGCCATCGGTAAATTCTATCCTATGCAGATCCATTGAGGACCGCTGAATCCTTTGTTGGATTATTATCCGGCAATGTCCTTCATATTCAAAATCTCATGCGCTCTTCCCCTGATACATATTGCCATCGGTAAATTCTATCCTATGCTTATTGTCAAACATGCTCTGCTATTGAGCTGATGTTATATGCTCTGGAAGTTAGTGGTATATGTGCCTAAGATACCCCTACGGGTCGAACCTATGCCTTACCTAATCCGTGTGAACTCGAAAGAGATGTGAGTCATACTCTTCTGGAGCTTCACCAGATAAATCTTTCGCACTACAAATTCTTCAAAAAAACGAGAAGTGAATGAAAGGTTATGCATTGAAGAAGTGGGAGTCGACCTTGAACTTTGTGTTCATGCCCATAGACACAATCTAGATCTTATCATGGAAGCTTCTCTTATAATCAAATGTTCCCTTGGTATAATCTCATCTTGCAGCTGTAAATTGATTCTTTGTAATCGTGGTTCCGACCATATTTTCTCCTTGATTTCATTTCCTGGACAAGTTGAAATACTTGTCTTTTGCAGATCATTTCATCTGTCCAACCTCTATTCTGATCTAGATCGAGTATTGCCCCTTGTTATCAAAAGGATATTGTGTCATTGCACTACCTCTTGTGAATTCTCTTGGAATGATACCCCATCACATCATTCCTAGCCCGATCGACTATATTTTTATCGTGTCAACTTTTAACTGTGCTACCAGGTCCTTATGACAGGAGCAACTTCTGACAATGAGCTAAGCTTACATCGATCTTCCTTGTCTTATCATTTTTCTCCTTGAACAACAAGCTTGATTTCGAGTTTGTGTTGTACCCATGGTTCCAATAACTTTTCGCTTCATCATTCCTTTGACTTGATGTCATCGCCGATCGATTACATCTTCTTGAAATCTCTTGACAATTGTGTCATTCTCGTCAACATTCTGAGCTCTTCCAACATATCAATCGAGTTCGTGATAAGAAATACCATCCTTGAGTTATCATCGACAACCCCCCTTGTCTTCTTTCCAACACATGTTTGATCATGTCTTGGTTATACCTTGGACTCCTTGCTATTCCTGCAATTGTTCCGTGGGTATTTCTTGTGATCTTCAACTCCTACCCCTACTTGGAACACCATGTTAATGCTACCTCGAAGCATGACTGAGGTATTCCGGATACCAACAAGAACATTGGAAGAACATTGTCGAATGTTTCTTGATCTATTATCCAAACACCGTTGTATGGGTAATATCATGATTCTTCCCTCGCCCCCTTTATCTAAAATGCTTTTGAACTTGCTGTCATATCATGTATATCTTGCTCCGCTTCCCCTTGGTAAGGATATACTCCCAATTCTTGTGTGTAAACACATTTTCCTTTCCATTGGTCTGATTAATCCGATAATTTCATTTTACTTTCCATTGGTTTGTTTAACCTTCTTGTGATATATATGATATAAGCAGAAATAATTCCCTGCTTATAAAACACCCCGATGTACAACCTTGTCAGTGAGACCCTGTTACTATTGTTGATGACATGCCGGTAGCCACCGATGGACGCGGACCTTGCCAATTGGTCCGCCTCGTTCAACGAGAAAGAAAATGGTTCTCGTCGTCCCTCGCCCTTGGTACCGATGTTGTTGTCGACATAACTGACAAGCTATTCTCTTACATGTCTTGCAATCATGACCATGCAGGATGTCGGCGCCCTTTCTACCTTTAACCCACATGGTGGGCCCATAACCCACAGTTCCACAGGATTGAAACCTGAATCTCCTGTATATCTTTGATTCTGAAATATTCTTGCATTTGGCTTCGTATCTTGTCACGAGCCACTTTCCGAGAGATGATCTATTCCCGATGCTCTGAACCCCTTTCTCAAACTCTGTTCAGGTATCAATCGTTTGCCCATTCGGTTGAAACTTCCTCTTGTACCTTCATACTTTGCTCTCGATGTATTCTTGAGTTTCAACTCGAGAGATACTTCTGCCACATTCCCTGAATTGTCCACCAGATAATTAACCTTATAAGGGTTAGTTCTCCCAAAGTTACCCTTTACTTCTCCACATAAATCTCGGGACGAGATTTCTTGTAGTGGAGGAGATTTGTAACACCCCCAGTGTCATGCTACAGTAAACCTCTATGATTAAGCTAATCATTTTTATAAACAATGCTTAATCACCTTTGATTCAAATATCCTTTGAAATTTCCACTTTCAAGTTGAATTCAATTTGCAAGTGAAATATGGAGTTGCACAAGAGTTGCTGCAAAATAGTTCATCTTTTATCCAAAATTCCATAACATTTAATTATCAAGGAATACAACATCACCTCCAAGCCAAGATGGGCTATAGCAATTTAAAACGGTGCCAAATCAGCAAATTAATTGCTTTTCCATTTATGCAAAATTTTCTAACAACGTCAATTAGATTCCAAACTTTTTGTGGCAGTGCACAATATTTCCTTGAATGTGTTTTGGATAGTGGCATATTTTTGCAAAGTCATTTATGGCTAAAAGAAAATGCAAAAGCTATTAAAAACAGAAAAGGAATGTGTTAAAAGGCTAACCTAGTGCTACAATGGCCCAGCCCACCCAACCTAAAGTGGCCCAGCCCACCTCTCCTCTTCTCCCTCCTCTCGCTACAGGAAAGCGGAGAGGGCGTGGCGGCTATCTCGCGGTCGTGGCCGCCCCCCAGCCACGTGCGGCCATCCCTGAACCCCTTCTTGGTTAAAGAGCACCCCTTGGAACCCTAGATCGAAACCCTAGCTTAATTCCCCTCGCTCCCTCCCTCACCATCATCATTTTGGACGCGCTCTAGCTCGTGGTCGCCATGGCCGGCCTCGTCGACGCGCCCACCCGTCATCCCCGCGCCATGAGGTCGTGTCCAGGAGCTTCGACGAGTTCGTCTACGTCCTCTATGGCCACCCGTTCGAGCTCGACGCCTCTGCATCGTACGGATCGAGCTTCATCTTCCTCGGTCGACGCCGACGTTCTTCTTCAAATTCGTTTGATCCAGCGCTCCTAAGCTTCCACCGGGCCTACTTGTGCCTCCACGGTGAGCTCCTCCTCCGAATCCCCCTCACCGCGGTCTCGATCTGTTGCCGTAGTCGCCTCTACGAGTCGGCGGCCGCCATGGCCGAAGCTCAGTGTATGCGTACGCGCCCCTACTTCGCGCTGCAGTGCCGCCGCCGCCGGCTACGCCTCGAACGCCTCACCTCCATTGCCTATAGCTCCGCCGGCCAGCCGCGCTCCGCCCCTGGGCCTCACCGACTTGCTTGCCGCCCCTCCCGCTCGCTAACTACGCCGGCTGGCTGCGCCGTGTCTGTGCGCCCGCCCCGTGCCCCGTACTGCTGCTGCCGCTAGGAACTGCTGCTTCCGCGTGTGCCCGCCGTCCCGCGCTTCTGCTACCGCTGCTGCTCGCTGCTCCTGATGCTGTGTGTCGCTGCTGCAGTGCCGCTGACCGCCTCCGGCGCCTGGCAGCGCCCGCCTAGGCCACCCCCGGCCATGGCCACGACCATGGCCGTGTGCCTGTGCGTGTGTGCGTGATGTACGTGCGTGCAGTGTGTGTGTGTGTGTGCAGTGTGCGCGTGCAATGCGTGTGTGCGCCGAGTGTGTGGCCGCGCCCGCCTTCGGCCGGCCTCGTCGCGCCGCCACTGCCGCTCCCTGCTGCTGCTCTGCCCGCTGCACTCGGCTGCCGATCCCCTGCTACAGTAACGTTCAGTTACTGTAGCAGTAGTCAGCTTTGCGACTTTTACACTAACTAGCCCTCTTCATAGCCCTTAAACAGCAACTAAACAAAAGTTAATATGAATAAAATTCATATGGGCATGTAGTACACTTGGCAGGGTTCAATCCTTTCCATTACACCAAATTCAAAAGCCGCCTAGATTAATTCCTATAAAAATGACAAAAGTCTATGTTCTGTTAACTGAAAGAACTGAAAAACAGATTCTGGAGTTGACATCCAGTAGCACTTTTCAAACGACGTTTTGGAATGGCAAATGGGCACTAACATAGATGAACTTGAAACTGTCATGTAGATCATGGAAAGATGATAAAAATTGGTAAAGGGCACTAAGCCGTAGGATGAACAGAACAATAGTTATAGCCTTTTGAAAACAGTCAAGTGAGGTTTAAAACTGTGGACTTAGCAGATTTCAGCAATTCCAGAAAATGCTTTGAACTTCGATAAATCATAAAAAATAATCTGTAACTCGGATGGAAAAACTTTATACATGAAAGTTGCTTAGAACGACGAGACAAACCCGGATATGCAACCCGTTTGTCCGCCACGCCTCCCTAACATAGCGAACACGCAACTTTCCCCCTCCGTTTCATCTGTCTGAAAACGCGAAACACCAAGGATACTTTTCCAGATGTTTCCCCTGTTGGATTTCGGGTTCCGGCAGACCCTTGAGGTTCGAACACTGGGGTGCGCGCGGAGAATTCGCCTCCTACCTACTTGCACCCCTCCGCCTCGCTAAGATCTAAGCTATGGAAAGAACAATGCAAGAGACACAGGGTTTATACTGGTTCGGGCCACCGTCGTGGTGTAATACCCTACTCCAGTGTGTGGTGTGGTGGATTGCCTCTTGGGCTGATGATGATGAACAATACAAGGAAGAACAGCCTCGCGAGGGTTTGTTCTTGGCTGGGGCGATGAACTGCTGGGAGGAGTTTAATCACCCTTCTCTCTCTCTGATTCGATCTCTCTTTGATCTCCAACCTAAACCCCTCTACCCCGTGGGTGGCTGGTTCTATTTATAGAGGCCCTGGTCCTCTTCCCAAATATCGAGCGGGAAGGGAGCCAACAATGGCGGGCTAATTTGAAGGGGGCAGCTAGTACCAGCTATCCTGACAAAAGTAGTCTTCGCCTGCACAAAGCTCTGGTGGTGACGCCGTCTTGGGCTCCACGATGACCTCCGTCTTGCAGTCCTCCTGGTCTTGGTCTTGTTGCACCGAAATGGCAACCTTTGCCTGATGCCTCGGTACTCCGCGGCTGCGCTTGCCCCCTTTGCACCAAAGAGGAAAGGAGGACACTGCGCGGGCTGGCGCCCGCCTGGCACCCTTGGTCGTCATGGCTTGCATCACGGGCACCTCGTGAGGTACCCCGCCTTGATCTCTCCGCCTCCTTGCGAGCCAGCCTGATGAGGCCGGGCCTGAGGAAGCTTCGTGTCGTCCGCCCCGCGAGGCTTGGCCCCTCGCGAGGGTCTTGGGTCTGTGTTGATGAAGATGGGCCGTGCTGGGCCCCCCTTTGAGCCACGCCGCAGGCCGCAGGCAGGCAAGTCTGGGGACCCCCGTTCCCAGAACGCCGACAGTAGCCCCCGGGCTCAAGGCGCGCCCGGACTTGGCCGTGCAAGGAGGCGAAAGGGCAAGGGCGAAGCACCGTGGGGCGTGGGCCCTAACAGCCTGCGGCCTTGGGCGCCACGTGGCGGTTGATTGGACACTAGCGTCTCCACTTTCCCATGGCGCCTCGGCAACTGTACGGATTGGACAAGTCCCTGCGTGCAAAGCGGGTCATGATTACCTACGATCGTGGAGGTCGGCGGTTGGCCTTCGCCGGCCATAAGTACGGAACGACGCGCGCCCTTCTAGTTCATCCCCCTTGCTTCTCCTTCTTCTTCATGGCCCCGCCGAGGAGGTTCTCGGCCGCAGAGAAGGGGAAGGCTCGCCAGGTTGAGCCTGCCTCTCCCCCGCCCAAGCGCGGCCGAGGGCGCACTCGCAAACATCCTGTGGCCACCACGGAAGCTCCCCGCGGCCGTGGAGACGATTTCCAGCATGGTGACGGGCAGACTGCTGCGGCCGGGGGGCGTGCTTCGGTCGCGCGTCCCCTTAGGCCGCGCTTTCGCGCTGCAGAGGTGCTGCCGGAGTTCGTTGTGTGATCGGCGGAGCCGACTAGCACCCGGCTTCCACTTCCTCGCTTCCTCCTCGGCGAGCTCCCGGCCGGCGCCCCGGGCGGCCTTTGGCTCCAAGCTGACGGCTGCTGCAGCCAGGCCTCATGGGCTTCATTGGAGGTCTCTGCAGCCAGGAGCCTGGCCTTGGCCCGCGGTTGGCAAACGTTTGCCCGCGCGCCTGGCCTGAGCCGTTGATGCACCCTGGACTTCAAGTTTGACGGCGATGCCACCCTCTACGTGAGGGTGTTTGGGGAAGATGGTCGCCGTGCAGGGTGCTGCCCCGAGGACGACGACCGCGGCCGGGAACCCAGCTCCGGCGATGATGGAGAGGACAGCGCTCGCGTGACTGGCGGCGCTCAGGGTTCCCCAAGCTTCTCCGGTTCTTCTTCAGGCGGCGACTCTTCTAGCGGTGGCCCCAGTCAGCCTCCACGCCGTCGTATCTTCTTGGGAGGTGGTAGTGTGTCTGCCCACCGTCGCGCCTCGGTGAAGCGCGAGGGGGAGTCTGCCTGAGCCCCGGAGGCAGCTCGAGTCTTCCCTGCAGGCCGGTGTGAGGCGAGCTGCACCTGATTTGTTCTTTCTTTTCCTTTTTCTTGCGTAAAAAGACAGTAGCGTGAAGCCCCGCGGGGGCGTGTTTGGGTTATTGCTTGTTAATCATCGCTTTGCTTCTGTTATTGTGCCTTTCGGCTACGTGCCCGCGCGTGGATAGTTCCCGGCCCCAGCCATGGGGGGGGGGGACCGACCCAGGCCCTATGTTCGTGTCGCAGTGCCCGTTGTGTACGGACTGGAGGGGTGCTCCTGTAATGGACCCGGGTCGCGAAACCTTTGAACGACTAGGACAGGAACACTCGCGAGGGCGCTCGGCTGCCCCCCTCGCGAGGCCTTGCATAAGAAAAATCGAGGCAGGAGAGTCAAAAGTTGAAGAACCACAAGCCAAAGACGGCAACAACTTCAATAAAACTTCGAATGAGAATGAACAAGCCAACTGCGGAAAGCAAATGAAAAAGTCACGTCCGGCACCTAATCTAGTCTTCGACGTCTTCTCACCAGCGCAGAGCTAAGTGCTGCCACTGGGTGTGGGAGGGAGCCCCAGGGCCTGAGGCCGGCGCTCCTGAGACTCCGGGGCGTGTACAGCCCCAACTCATTATTACGTGAGAGTGTCACGGGCGGCGAGCTTCACAGGCGTTGGCCTTCTTCACAGGCTCCGGGCCTTTCCCAAAACGCGACGGCTTCACAGGCATTCGCCTTCTTCATAGGCTCTGGGCCTTTTCCAAAACGCGACAGCTTCACATGCATTTGCCTTCTTCACATGCTCTGGGCCTTTTCCAAAACGCGACAGCTTCACAGGCATTCGCCTTCTTCACAGGCTCTGGGCCTTTTCCAAAACGCGACAGCTTCACAAGCATTCGCCTTCTTCACAGGCTCTGGGCCTTTTCCAAAATGCGACAGCTTCACAGGCATTCGCCTTCTTCACAGGCTCTGGGCCTTTTTAGGGGTAGAACCTTCGGAGGTGCTGGATGTTCCATGCGTTCTGGACCGGCACCCCCTCCTGAGTCTCCAAGCGTGCGGAGCCGGGCCTGGAAAGATGAACAACCTTGAACGGGCCCTCCCACATGGGAGAGAGCTTGTGCAGTCCCTCCCTGGAGAGAACCCGCCTGAGCACGAGGTCTCCTACCTCGAGAGTTCTAGGGCGGATGTTGCGGCAGTGATATCGTCGTAGTGCTTATTGGTACCTCGCCGCTCGCAGCGCGGCTTCTCGGCGACGTTCCTCCCCCAGCACGAGGTCCATCCCCCGCATGGCGTCCTGCTGCGCCTCGTCGAACGCCAGGACCCGCGCGGAGCGACGTCTGACCTCGTGAGGGAGGACCGCTTTGGCTCCGTAGACCAGGAAGAACGGGGGTCTCTCCAGTCGGCTTGGTCGCGGTTTTGCGGATGGACCACAACACGGACTGAAGCTTGTCGTACCAATCTCTGCCGCAGGCCTCCAGCTTCTTCTTAAACGTCCTGGTCTTGAGGCTCCTCAGGACCTCTGCATTGGCTCGCTCGGCCTGGCCGTTGCTTCGGGGGTGCGCCACTGAAGCGTAGCAAATCTGCGTTCCAAGGTTAGCACAGTATGTTTTGAAGAGGTTACTGGTCAACTGCGAACCGTTGTCCGTGATGATGCGGTTCGGCACCCCGAACCGGCTCATGATGCCCCTGATGAACTTGACTGCGGAACCCGCGGGGATGGTGCGGACGGCCTCTACTTCAGCCCACTTGGTGAACTTGTCCACGGCGACGTAGAGGTAGCGGTAGCCCCCTGGCGCCCGAGGAAACGGGCCCAGGATGTCCAGCCCCCAGACTGCGAATGGCCACGAAAGGGGTATAGTCTGCAGGCCTCCTGCCGGCTGATGGATCTGCTTGGCGTGGAACTGGCAGGCCTCACAAGCTTTCACTAGTTCAACGGCGTCATTGAGTGCGGTGGGCCAATAAAACCCACTGCGGAACGCCTTGCCGACGAGGGTCCGTGATGATGAATGATGTCCACAGTCTCTGCCGTGTATATCTTCCAGCAGTTCCTTTCCTTGCTCCCTGGAGATGCAGCGCAGGGATACATCATTTGGTCGCTTCCGGTAGAGCTCTCCATCCTTGGTGCAGTATGCCGTGGCCTGCCGTGCCACACGCTCCGCATCCTCCTCCTTCTCCGACAGGGTCCCTTGTGTTAAGTAACTCCGAAGCTCCATGATCCAGCACCCCTCCTGAGGTTCCATTGTCAGGAGCAGGCGTGCTCCTGAGGCCGGGCCACAGGCCAGAGCTCCTGAGGCAGGTGGCTGGGGGAGCTCCTCCCAAGGCTGAGCCGTGTTTGACAATGACGGCAGGGCTGAGGGCTTGAAGAGCCGCTCCTCGAAAACGCCAGGCTCCTGAGGTAACCGCCTGGACGCTCGTTTGGCGATGTCGTCGGCCTCCTGATTGGTGCCATGGGGCACGTGCTGCAGCTCCAACCCCCAGAACTGCTTCTCCATCCTGCGGACCTCCGCAAGGTAGGCTTCCATGTGCTCATCTTTCGGCTCGTACACCTTGTTGGAGAAATTGACAAGGAGCTGCGAATCGCCCTTGATGGTGAGGCGTTTCACCCCCAGGGCAGCGGTGGCCTTCAAGCCCGCTAATAAACCTTCATACTCCGCTATGTTGTTGGAGACCTTTTCACCTTGCTGGAAACAGAGCTGCACAGCGTAGTAGAGCTTGTCTTGAGTGGGCGATATAAGCACCGCCCCAGCCCCATGCCTGGAGAATGCCCCATCGAAGTACATGACCCAGCCTTCTGGCGCCTCGCTTCCCAGGGAGAGGGATCGATCCTCGTTGGCCTTGAGGCCTGGTGCCTCCGTCCATTCTGCCACAAAATCCGCCAATGCTGCCCCCTTGATGACTCTGGTCGTGCTGAATTCGAGCTGAAACGCTTGCAGTTCTATGTTCCACTCAGCGACCCTTCCAGCTGAGTTAGGGCTCATGAGCACTCTCTCCAGGGGGTATGACGAGACGACCTTGATGGGGTGACCCTGAAAATAGTGCCGCAGCTTGCGCGAGGCCACCAGTAGCGCAAGGAGGAGTTTCTGAGGCATGGGGTACCGTGCCCTCGCGTCCCGCAACACCGTGCTGACGAAGTACACTGGGTGCTCAACGAGGTTGGGTGCGTCAGTGCTGGTGGCTCCCTTCGGAGACCGTGGCGCCTCCTGAGGCGATGAGGCCTCCTGAGGTTAGCCATCTGGGAGAGGGGCCTCTCCCGCCTCCGGTGCACTCCTCTGCGGCGGCTAATCCTCCTCAGCCACGGTGGCGGTTTCTGTGGGCCTTCCTTGTTCCTGTTTTGCCTTGTCTCGGGCTGTTGCTGTGGTTTTGATGCGACACTCCTCTCTAACTGCCACCAGGGCTGCGCTAGCGGAGTAGGGAGTGTCGGCAAGGTAAAGCACCAGGGGCTCTTGAGGGCGCGGAGCCACCATGACCGGTGGGCTGTTCAGGTATCTCTTGAGATCCTGGAACGCCATGTCGACCTCTTTAGTCCACTCAAAGGGCCCCTTTTTCTTCATTAGCTGGAAGAAAGGCAGCGCTCGCTCCCCCAACTTGGAGATGAAGCGCCCTAGCGTGGTCACGCGCCCAGTGAGCTTCTACATTTCTCTGAGGGTCTTTGGCGGGCTCATGTCCTCGACCGCCTTGACCTTTTCTGGGTTAGCCTCGATGCCTCGGTGGGACACGAGGAAACCCAAGAGCTTACCCGAGGGGACTCCAAACACACACTTCTCTGGGTTGAGCCGTAGGTTCACTGCGTTGAGGCTCGCGAAGGTTTCCTCCAGGTCTTGTATCAGGGTCCTGGCCTCCCGAGACTTTACCACAATGTCATCGACGTAAGCCTCAACATTCTTCCCGAGCTGCGGGCCCAAGGTGATGTGCATCAGCCGCTGAAAGGTCGCCCCTGTGTTACGCAACCCGAATGGCATGCATGTGTAGCAGTACACCCCGCACGGGGTTAGGAAGGCTGTCTTTTCGACGTCTTCTACCGCCATCTTGATCTGGTGATACCCATAGAAGGCATCCAAGAAGCATAGCAGGTCGCATTCCGCGGTGGAATCGACGATCTAGTCGATGCGGGGGAGCGGGAACGGATCTTGCGGGCATGCCTTGTTGAGGTTGTTGAAGTCGACACACATGCACTCCTTCCCTCCCATCTTTGGCACAACTACAGGGTTGGCCAACCAATCCGGGTATCGGACCTCGCGAATGACCCCAACAGCTTCTAATTTGCGGGTCTCTTGGACGATGAAGGCCTGCTTTTCTGTGGACTGCCGCCTTGCCTTCTGCTTCACAGGGCGCACGTTGGGGCACACGTTGAGGTGATGCTCGATTACACTCCTAGGGATCCCCGCCAACTGGTCAGGCTCCCAAGCGAATACCTTCTTGTTCGCGCGCAGGAACCCGACCAGGGCCTCCTCCTGCTCGGGTTCGAGGTTGGCGCCTATGGTGAAAGTGGCGTTCGTGGACCCGTCCTCATCGACGGGTAGCTGCTTGGTTTCTGCCTTGTCTTGGGTGAACAACTGTTTCTTCTTGGCGGGTGCAGCCCTCTTGGGCTCGGGGGTTTCTGAGTCGGCGGGCTGTGCCGACGCCGCCGTCTTGAAGGCGAGCTTAAGCACTCGCAGCGCGTCTCCGGTGTCCCCGTGCATGGTGAGGACACCGCTGCTCCTGGGCATCTTCATGAGGTTGTACGCCAGGTGCGTCGCGGCCATGAACTGGGCCAGCGCTGGGTAGCCGAGGATGGCATTGTAGGGGAGGCCGATGGGGGCGATGTCGAAGTCGACCAGCTCCGTGCGGAAGTTGTTGTAGGTGCCGAAGGTTACTGGGAGCCGGATCTGTCCCAACGAGCTGGATGATCCGCCCCCAACGCCTGAGAAGGGCCGACTGGGTTGCAGCCGTTCTAGGGGTATGCAGAGGAGGTTGAAGGCCTTGACCGAGAGCACGCTGAGGCCCGCACCGCCATCGATGAGAGTTCTGGTGACGACCACCTGGCAGATGGTGGGGGTGCACAGCATGGGGAGCGCACCCGAGCAGGCCGAGTTGGAGGGGTGGTCCTCCGAGCTGAAGGTCAGGCTGGCCTTGGGCGCTGCCCGGTCCGGGAGAGCCCCCTGCCGCGTGGAAGCGGCGCTGACCCGGCGGATGAACGGCTTGATGTGGTGACTTGTAGGCGGCGCCTGCGAGCCGCCCAGGAGGGCCGCGACGACAGGGGGCGTTGGTGTAGCGTGATGGGCGGGGAAGAGGCTGCGGGGCTCTTCCCAAGAGGCCACGGAGGCTGCCGGCAGGTGGAGCAACCATGCGCGCGGAGCGCCGGTGAGGGCCATGGGGAGCCAGTTGGCCGTGACCCTATCGTCACCTCCAGCTTCGAGGTTGGCCTCCTCGTACGCCAGCAAGAAGGCCAGCGGATCAGTCGCGCCGTCGTAGCGCGGCGTCGTCGTTGGCTTGAACTTGTCCGGCCACCGTACTCGTTGCAGGGCTGTGGCCAGGGCTCAGAGCCCCCTGGCCCCCGTGCTGGCGCCGGCGGCCGCAGCGGGCGACGCGCTACTCATCGCGAGGCAGGTCGTGGCGGTGGCGGAAGGGAAAACTCCGGTGCACCCCTACCTGGCGCGCCAAATGTCGGATTTCGGGTTCCGGCAGACCCTTGAGGTTCGAACACTGGGGTGTGCGCGGAGATTTTGCCTCCTACCTACCTGCACCCCTCCGCCTCGCTAAGATCTAAGCTATGGAAAGAACAACGCAAGAGACACAGGGTTTATACTGGTTCGAGCCATCGTCGTGGTGTAATACCCTACTCCAGTGTGTGGTGTGGTGGATTGCCTCTTGGGCTGATGATGATGAACAATACAAGGAAGAATAGCCTCGCGAGGGTCTGTTCTTGGCTGGGGCGATGAACTGCTGGGAGGAGTTCAATCACCCTTCTCTCTCTCTGATTCGATCTCTCTTTGATCTCCAACCTGAACCCCTCTACCCTGTGGGTGGCTGGTCCTATTTATAGAGGCCCTGGTCCTCTTCCCAAATATCGAGCGAGAAGGGAGCCAACAATGGCGGGCTAATTTGAAGGGGGACAGCTAGTACCAGCTATCCTGACAAAAGTAGTCTTCGCCTGCACAAAGCTCTGGTGGTGACGCCGTCTTGGGCTCCACGATGACCTCCGTCTTGCAGTCCTCCTGGTCTTGGTCTCGTTGCGCCGAAATGGCAACCTTTGCCTGATGCCTCGGTACTCCGCGGCTGCGCTTGCCCCCTTTGCACCAAAGAGGAAAGGAGGACACTGCGCGGGCTGGCGCCCACCTGGCGCCCACCTGGCGCCCTTGGTCGTCATGGCTTGCGTCACGGGCACCTCGTGAGGTACCCCGCCTTGATCTCTCTGCCTCCTCGCGAGCCAGCCTGATGAGGCCGTGCCTGAGGAAGCTCCGTGTCGTCCGCCCCGCGAGGCTTGGCCCCTCGCGAGGGTCTTGGGTCTGTGTTGATGAAGATGGGTCGTGCTGGGCCCCCCTTTGAGGCACGCCGCAGGCCGCAGGCAGGCAAGTCTAGGGACCCCCGTTCCCAGAACGCCGACATCCCCCCTTCGCCGGTATCACCTCCTACCGCGTTAGGTCACACTCGACACATCTTATTGCCATGTTATGCTTTGTGGTGCTATGTTTGCTTTATATTTACTGTTTCTTCCCCCTCTTCTCTCTGGTAGACCCCAAGACCGATGCCGCCCCTGTGATCGACTAAGTCGACGACACTTCTTCCTTTACAACATAGCTTCCAGGCAAGCAAACCCCCCCTTGAGCATTTTGATATCGCCCATTTCATTCCCTCTCATGCTTGCCTTAGAACTGCTACTGCTTTCTATATGATCCTACTCTGATGCATAGCCTGTTTTTGTTACCTGCTTTCATATCTTACCTGCTTATCCTAAACTTCTTAGTATAGGTTGGTTAGAGATTCATCAGTGACCCCCACCTTGTCCCAGTTGCCTCGCTCTATGTTCGATGACTCGATCAACGTGATCGACGTCCAGGCCCCGACACCGCACATCACCCCCCTAGTTGTACAACTCTGCAAAGTTACCATCGAGTGCCGAGGGTGGAACCTCTTACATCACTCCTGATGAGATCTCTGTAGTGTAGCTATACGGTCGAGGTCATCGAGGGTGATTTCCTCCTTAACTACTTCCGTTACCGCTCTGTCGTGCAACCCCTCAAGTGTGAACCTCGAGGGTGGATCCTCTTACGTTCACCTTGATGATAACATCGAGTGGGATTCACCGGGGGTGATTCCTCGGGTTTTCCCCTTGGTGTTAGACACACAGTTACTATGGTTACTATGACTTTACACTGAGCCATGTTACTAAAGACGGGTCGACCCTGAGGGGTACCCGCGCGAGCTTAATAGCGAGTGATGTGGAGTCGGGTTAACCAGGAAGGTGCCCGTGAGATACTTACGAGGTGTGGCCGGGCATTCTTAGCCCTTGCCGCAAGTACTCGATATGGGGCGACGGGGTCACATCGATCATGAGTCTCTGCTCGTTACCGCGCGTTACTAATCCACTACGATTTGGATATTTGATCTGAGGGGCCTCTGACCTGATAGCACTAACCATCGCGTGGGTATTGTATGGGCATTCTGCATCGTATACATCAGCCGAAGCTTAATAGACGTCAGCGACTGAGCGGCGCGCGCCGGGTTGGACTGGTAAGCACCTACCTTCTTGAAGGAGGTAGCTAGGTCTGCTCACCGGCCGCGTACGCAATGTGCAGGAGTTCCCGGGGAGATGGCCCATGACCCCTGGGGGCATAGATTTAGTCCGGCGTCCTGACCTCTCTATTAAGCCTAGGTCGGGTTGCGGCGTATTGTTTGGCCAAGGCCGGGCATGACCCAGGAAAGTGTGTCCGACCGGAGTTAATCGAGCGTGGTGGGTAAGTTGGTGCACCCCTGTAGGGAAGAAAACATCTATCGATAGCCTGTCCTACGGTAACGGACACTTGGAGTTGTATTCCGATCGATACAACTAGAACTGGATACCTGAGATGAGAAATGGACTGTGATGAGAAATGGATATGAGAAATGGAGATGAGAACTGGATAGTATGGCTCTGGGATTGCTTTCTCGCAGGGAGTCGAGAAAGGATCTCTGGCCGAGGTTGATAACACTTCTACTTTACATTATGTTGATCTGTACTCTTCTACATGGTGCAATTTGCTTGAAGATGCTAGTCTTTGATAGGCTAGGCTTTCCCCTTCTCTTCAGGCATTCTGCAGTTTAGTCCATAGATACAACCTATTTCCTTTGATACAGATGCATACTTAGTTTAGATCTGATGTAAGTCTTGCGAGTACTTTGGATGAGTACTCACGACTGCTTTGCTACCTCTTTTTCCCCATAACCGATTGTTGCGACCAGATGACGGATCCCAGGAGCCAGGCGACACCACTGATGACTACTGCTACCCCGAGGGTGCCTACTACTACGTGACGGTCGCTGACGACTTGGAGTAGTTAGGAGGCTCCCTGGCAGGAGGCCTTGCCTTTTCGATCAATGTTGCTTTTGTGCTAGCCTTCTTAAGGCAAAACTTGTCTAACTTATGTCTGTACTCAGATATTGTTGCTTCTGCCGACTCTTGTGTATTCGAGCTTATGTATTCGAGCCCTCGAGGCCCCTAGCTTGTAATATAAAGCTTGTATTATTTTAATTTGTGTCTAGAGTTGTGTTGTGATATCTTCCCGTGAGTCCTTGATCTTGATCGTACACATTTGCATGTATGATTAGTGTACGATTGAGTCGAGGGCGTCACAACCTACCTAAGGAATTTTTTGGATTCTAGGTTCCCGCAAACCCTTGAGGTTCGAACTCTAGGGTGCGCATGAAGATCTCTTTCTCCCTAGCTCGCACTCACGAAGATCACAAGGCCTAGCTCGCTGAACCCAAGGAGCAAGTGACACGAGAGTTTATACTGGTCCGGGCCACCGTTGTGGTGTAATACCCTACTCCAATGTGCTGTGGTGGATTGCCTCGTGGGCTGAGGATGAACTACTACAATGGATGAACAGCCTCCTAAGGAGAGGTGTTCTTGAGCTCGATGAGCTGATGTGTCTGAGGATGGTCTGAATGATCCGTCCCTCGATGAGCCGATCCCTGACTACGGTGGTGGCTAGCCCTATTTATAGAGGCCTGGGTCCTCTTCCCAAATGTTTAGGCGGGAAGGGATCCCACAACACGGCCAATTTTGAAGGGAGACAACCGGTACAAGTTATCCTGATAAAAGGTGGTCTTCGCCTGCCAAAGGCTCTGGTGCTGACGCCGTCGTGGGCTCCGCGGTGACCTCCGTCATGCCGTCCTGCTGGTCTTGGTCTTGTTGCACCGATATGGCAACCTTTGCCTGATGCCTCGGGACTCCTCGCCTGCGCCTGCCCCTTTAGCACCAAAGAGGAAACTGGCACCTTGCGCCCGCTGGCGCCCGCCTGGCCTTGGTCGTCATGGCTCTCGTCACGCCGACCTTGTGAGGTGCCCCTCGCATAGATATCTCCGCTCATCGGGAGCCAGCCTAGCAAGGCCGCCCCAGAGAAGGTCTTGGTGTCGTCCGCCTCGCGACGCTTGGCCTCTCGCGAGGGTCTTGAGTAGTTGCTGGTGAAGATGGGCCATACCGGGCCGTTGGTGGAGCCACGCCCTGGGCTGCAGGCAGGCAAGTTTGGGTACCCCCATTCCCAGGACGCCGACAACAGCCCCTGGGCCTAAGGCACGCTCGGACTTGGCTTCGAGGCAAAGCCAATGGGCAAGTGCGGAGCGCCATAGGCCCCAACCGCCTGCGGCCTTGGCACGTGGCGATTGATGAGACGTTGGCGTCTCCACTTCCCCATGCTACCTTGATATCCGCTTGGCTAGGCGGTCATCGCTGCCTACTCAACCCCACCTCCATTGCTAGCAGCGCACTCCCCAACTCCTTTGTCTTCCCGAAAGCAACGACCTCCTCCTCCAACCCATTCAAGATTCAACCCTCTCCATCGCCATGGTGCCAAGCCGGAAGAAGAAGGGAAAGAAGAAGCCCTGGGCTTCAGCCGAAGCACCGCCAGCCTTCGGGCCCGTCGTCGAGCGGTCGGTGGTGCTCAACCAGGAGGTGATGGACAAGGTTCGTCCAGCAATCGCCGCCGACTTCAATGAATGGGGGAAGACGGTGGTTTGGCTCGCATCCCAAGCCGCGGTCGACAGGACAGCCACCGTGTCGGTGTCAAAACTGACGGATCTCGGGTAGGGGGTCCTGAACTGTGCGTCTAAGGCGGATGGTAATGGGAGGTAGGGGACACGATGTTTACCCAGGTTTGGGCCCTCTTGATGGAGGTAATACCCTACATCCTGTTTGATTGATGATATGAGTATTACAAGAGTTGATCTACCATGAGATCGTAGAGGCTAAACCCTAGAAGCTAGCCTATGGTATGATTGTATGTTGTCCTATGGACTAAACCCTCTGGTTTATGTAGACACCGGAGGGGGCTAGGGTTTCACAGAGTCGGTTACAAGGGAGGAGATCTATATATCCGTATTGCCAAGCTTGCCTTCCACGCCAAGGAAATTCCCATCCGGACACGGGACGAAGTCTTCAATCTTGTATCTTCATAGTCCAATAGTCCGGCCAAAGGATATAATCCGGCTGTCCGGAGACCCCCTAATCCAGGACTCCCATAGTAGCCCCTGAACCAGGCTTCAATGACATTGAGTCCGGTGCGCAGTTTTGTGTTCGGCATTGCAAGGCGGGTTCTTCTTCTGAATACTACATAGAAGATTGTGAACACAAGGATAGTGTCCAGCTCTGCAAAACAAGTTCCACATACCACCGCAGAGAGAATAATATTTCCACAAATCTAATCTGCTGACACGTTTTGACAGCATTACATTGATAACCCACAAGTATAGGGGATTAATTGTAGCCTCTTTCGGTAAGTAAGAGTGTCGAACCCAACGAGGAGCTAAAGGTAGAACAAATATTCCCTCAAGTTCTATCGACCACCGATACAAGTCTACGCACGCTTAACGTTCGCTTTACCTAGAACAAGTATGAAACTATAAGTACTTTGTAGGTGTTTTTGGATAGGTTTGCAAGATAATAAAGATTACGTAAAAAAAGTAGGGGCTGTTTAGATAAAGACACAACTAAGTTAGTTTTAGTAAAGTGTTTTTTGTTGCGAGAATGTTATTTGTCCCTAGGCAATCGATAACTAGACCTGTAATCATTATTGCAATTTTATGAGGGAGAGGCATAAGCTAACATACTTTCTCTACTTGGATCATATGCACTTATGATTGGAACTCTAGCAAGCATCCGCAACTACTAAAGATCATTAAGGTAAAACCCAACCATAGCATTAAAGCATCAAGTCCTCTTTATCCCATACGCAACAACCCCCTTACTCGGGTTTGTGTTTCAGTCACTCACGCAACCCACTATAAGCGAATCATGAACATATTACAACACCCTACGATGGGGATCCTTCACGCTTGCGCAACACGGAGAGCACCAATAATAAAACATGCAACTCAAACCAATCTTTATCATCAAATAGCCCATAGGACAAAACAGATCTACTCAAACATCATAGGATAGCCATACATCATTGGGAAATAATATATAGCGTTGAGCACCATGTTTAAGTAGAGATTACAGCCGGTAAGAGAGAGGTTACACCGCTGCATAGAGGGGGGAAGAGTTGGTGATGATGGCGGTGAAGTTGTTGGTGAAGATTGCGGTGATGATGATGGCCCCCGGTGGCACTCCGGCGCCAGCGAAAGCGAGGGGGAGAGAGCCCCCCTCCTTCTTATTCTACCTTGACCTCCTCCCTAGATGGGAGAAGGGTTTCCCCTCTGGTCCTTGGTCTCCATGGCATGGGAGGGGCGAGAGCCCCTTCGATATTGGATCTGTCTCTTTGTCTCTCTCTGTTTCTGCGTTCTCTCCCGGCTCTGTTTCACCGTTTCATGTATATATGGAGATCCGTAACTCCGATTGGCCTGAAACCTTCGCCATGATTTTTTTTCTTCCGAAAATTAGCTTTCTTGCGGCAAAAGAAGAGCGTCAACCACCTTACGGGTGGCTCACGAGGGTAGGGGCGCACCTAGGGGGCAGGCTTGCCCCCTGCCCCATGACCACCTCGGGCACTGTCTCGCGTGGATTTTTCTTCCGGAATTTTCCAAATATTCCAAAAAGTATCTCCGTCCATTTTTATCCCATTTGGACTTCGTTTGATATGGATATTCTGCGAAACCAAAAACATGCAACAGATAGGAACTGGCACTGGGCACTGGATCAATATGTTAGTCCCAAAAATAGTATAAAAAGTTGCCAAAAGTATATGAAAGTTGTAGAACATTGGCATGGAACAATCAAAAATTATAGATACGACGGAGACGTATCAGCATCCCCAAGCTTAATTCCTGCTCGTCCCCGAGTAGGTAAATGATAAAAAAGATAATTTTTGATGTGGAATGCTACCTAGCATAATCTTTATCACATATCTAATCATGGCATGAATATTAAGACACGAGTTATTCAAAGCAATAGTCTATCATTTGACATAAAAACAATAATACTTCAAGCCTACTAATAAAGCAATCATGTCTTTTCAAAATAACATGGCCAAAGAAAGTTATCCCTACAAAATCATATAGTCTGGCTATGCTCCATCTTCTTCACACAAAATACTCACATCATGCACAACCCCGATGACAAGCCAAGCAATTGTTTCATACTTTTGACGTTCTCAAACCTTTCAACTTTCACGCAATACATGAGAGTGAGCCATGGACATAGCACTATAGGTGGAATAGAATGGTGGTTGTGGAGAAGACAAAAATGAGAAGATAGTCTCACATCAACTAGGCGTATCAACGGGCTATGGAGATGCCCATCAATAGATATCAATGTGAGTGAGTAGGGATTGCCATGCAACGGATGCACTAGAGCTATAAGTATATGAAAGCTCTAACTGAAACTAAGTGGGTGTGCATCCAACTTGCTTGCTCATGAAGACCTAGGGCATTTGAGGAAGCCCATCGTTGGAATATACAAGCCAAGTTCTATAATGAAAATTCCCACTAGTATATGAAAGTGATAACTCAAGAGACTCTTTATATGAAGAACATAATCCTACTCTTTCTCTCTCTTTTTTAGGCTTCTTTGGCCTCTCTCTTTTTTGGGGGGGGGGGGCTTCTTTGGCCACTTTTATTTTGATAACCTCACATGGGACAATGTTCTAATAATGATGATCATCACACTTTTATTTACTTACAACTCAATATTACACTCGATATCTAGAACAAAGATATGACTCTATATGAATGCCTTCGGCGGTGTACCGGGATGTGCAATGATCTAGCATAGCAATGACATCAAAAAATACGGACAAGCCATGAAAACATCATGCTAGCTATCTTACGATCATGCAAAGAAATATGACAATGAATGCTCAAGTCATGTATATGATGATGATGAAAGTTGCGTGGCAATATATCTCGGAATGGCTATGGAAATGCCATGATAGGTAGGTATGGTGGCTGTTTTGAGGAAGGTATATGGTGGGTTTATGGTACCGACGAAGGTGCGCGGTACTAGAGAGGCTAGCAATGGTGGAAGGGTGAGAGTACGTATAATCGATGGACTCAACATTAGTCATAAAGAACTCACATACTTATTGCAAAAATCTATTAGTCATAGAAACAAAGTACTACGCGCATGCTCCTAGGGGGATAGAGAGGTAGGAAAAGACCACCACTCGTCCCCGACCGCCACTCATAAGGAAGACAATCAATAAATACCTCATGCTCCAACTTCGTTACATAACGGTTCACCATACGTGCATGCCACGGGAATCACAAACCTCAACACAAGTATTTCTACAATTCACAACCACCCACTAGCATGACTCTAATATCACCATCTTTATATCGCAAAACTATTGCAAGGAATCAAACATATCATATTCAGTGATCTACACGTTTTATGTAGGATTTTATGACTAACCATGTGAATGACCGATTTCTCTCATCTCTCTAAATAGATATAAGTGAAGCAAGAGAGTTTAATTCTTTCTACAAAAGATATGCCCATGCTCTAACAAATATAAGTGAAGCAAAAGAGCATTCTACAAATGGCGGTTGTCTATGTAAAGAGAAACAGGCAATCCAAACATCAAATGATATAAGTGAAGCACATGAAGCATTTTATAAAGCCATACTCAAAAGATATAAGTGAAGTGCATAGATCATTCTATAAATCAACCAAGGACTATCTCATACCAGCATGGTGCATAGAAGAAAAATGAAAACTAAATGCAAAAGACGCTCCAAGATTGCACATATAGCATGAACGAAATGAATCCGAAAACATACCGATACTTGTTGAAGAAAGAGGGGATGCCTTCCCAGCATCCCGAAGCTTAGATGCTTGAGTCTCCTTTAATATTTACTTGGGGTGCCTCGGTCATCCCCAAGCTTGATCTCTTGCCTCTCTTCCTTCTTCTCGCATCGAAACCTTCTCAATCATCGAACACTTCATCCACACAAAACTTCAACAGAAAACTCGGTAAGATCCGTTAGTATAATAAAGCAAATCACTACTCTAAGTACTGTTGCAAACCAATTCATATTTTGTTTTTGCATTGTGTCTACTGTAATATAACTTTTTCGTGGCTTAATCCACTAATAAAAAATGATAGTTTCATCAAAACAAGCAAACTATGCATCAAAAACAGAATCTGTCTAAAACAGAACAGTCTGTAATAATCTGAACATTCACCATACTTCTGATACTTGAAAAATTCTACCAAAATTAGGAAAAAATATAGGAGCACAGTGTAAAGAGAATCAGAACCATTTGACGTTCCAGCTAAAAATGTAAAATCACGCACTGCAGCCCAAGTTTTTGTCACGCACTGCAAACCATCAAGAAAATGTAAACATCCTAAAGGCAAACCTTGGCACATTATTTTTATAATACAATGGAATTGTACAAGGGGATAATTTTTTTTGTTGAAAAGTTTCTGTAATCAAGATTCACAAAGTTTCAGTGAGCATGAACAAAGTTCAAGGAGCTCTCCCACTTCAACAATGCTTGTCTTTCTCACTTTCACTTTCCTTTTTGAAAAGTTTTGGGTTCCCCTCTTTATTTTTGTTGTTTTTAAACTATATGAAAGCACTCAACAGAAAAAAATGACTCCCTAAAACTTCCGAGTTGTCTCCCTGGCAGCGCTTTCTTTAAAGCCATTAAGCTAGGCATATAGTGCTCAAGTAATGGATCCACCCGGATCCCAAGGTATATCAAAGCCAATTTTAATTAACAATGATTTTTAATTTAGTAGTGAGTACAAAGTAACATATATCAAGCAATGACGAAGTCTAACTCTCTTCCTATGCATCGGCATGTCATAAAAGAACAATTCATGCACACATAGTAAAGGCCAATGCATAGTATAAACAGTTTCTTGCAATTTTATTGTATTGGAAACATAGAGAGGTGGAGATATAGTTCCTCTCTCATAATAATTGCAAGTAGGAGCAGCAAGCACATGCATATTATATCTATCAAAATCATATGTGTAGTAGTAAAATGCAACCCATCAATGTAATCCTTAATAAGTGCAAACTTCTCCGATATAGTGTAGTCGGGAGAATTCAAAAAGATAATAGGACTATCATGCGTGGGTGAAATAGAAACAATTTCATGTTTAACATAAGGAACTATGGCAAGTTTATCTCCATAAGCATAATTCATATTGGCATCTTGGCCACAAGCATCATCAAAAAGGGATATTTCAAAAGAATCAAGGGGATCATAACAGTCATCATAGCAATCATCCTTCGGTAAGCACGAAGGGAAATTAAACAATGTATGAGTTGAAGAGTTACTCTCATTAAAAGGTGGGCACGGGTGATCAATCCGCTCTTCCTCCTTTCGTTCTTCGCTCTCCTCATCATCTTTTTCATCCAATGAGCTCACAGTTTCATCAACTTCTTCTTCCATAGATTCCTGCAAAATATTAGTCTCTTCTTGGACAACGGAGACTTTCTCAATAAGCGCATTAATATAGGAATTATATTCATAATTATCATAGCAATATTTTAAGATAGCTAAATTTTCAGGCCTATAAACATCAACATCATTATCATAGCAATATAATATTCATGCAAGTTTATCTCCATAAGCATAATTCATATTGGCATCTTGGCCACAAGCATCATCAAAAAGGGATATTTCGAAAGAATCAACGGGATCATAACAGTCATCATAGCAATCATCCTTTGGTAAGCACGAAGGGAAATTAAACAATGTATGAGTTGAAGAGTTACTCTCATTAGAAGGTGGGCACGGGTGATCAATCCGCTCTTCCTCCTTTTGTTCTTCGGCATTGCAAGGCGGGTTCTTCTTCTGAATACTCCATAGAAGATTGTGAACACAAGGATAGTGTCCGGCTCTGCAAAACAAGTTCCACATACCACCGCAGAGAGAATAATATTTCCACAAATCTAATCTGCTGACACGTTTTGACAGCATGACGTCTGTTGGGGAACATAGTAATTTCAAAATTTTCCTATGCACATGCAGGATCATGGTGATGCATAGCAACGAGAGGGCAGAGTGTTGTCTACATACCCTTGTAGATCGTTTGCGGAAGCATTATATCAACACGGTTGATGTAATCGTACGTCTTCACGATCCGACCGATCCAAGTACCGAAAGCACGGCACCTCCGAGTTCTGCACACGTTCGGCTCGGTGACGTCCTCGCCTTCTCGATCCAGCAAGAGGGGCGAAGTAGTAGATGAGTTCCGGCAGCACGACGGCGTGGTGACGGTGTTGGTAAAGAACAATCTCTGTAGGGCTTCGCCTAAGCACTACGAAAACTATGACGAAGGATAAACTAGAGGGGACGGGGTTGCCGGCACACGGCTTGGTGTTTCTTGATGTGTCTTGGGTGCTAGACCTACCCCTCTATTTATATGTTGAGCCTTGGGGTCGAAACTTGGAGTAAAAGCCTCCACAAAGTCGGTTTCACCCGAAAGGCAAGAGTCCTTCTCGGACTCTAGGGCCAGACGCCAGGGTTCCCGCCGTCTGGACCCAGACGCCAGGGACCCTGGCGTCCGGCCCCTGGACTCCGCAAAACTTCCTTTTGCGCCTTCCAAAAACCTTGTGGGCTTTCCCCTTTGGCCCAAATAAAGTGTTTTCGTACCCAAACATTTCGGGAAACATCCGGAACCCTTTTTGGTGAATTCCGGAACCCTTCCGGTGACCTATCACTATTATCCCATATATCAAATTTTATCTCTGGACCATTTCGGAGTTCCTCGTCATGTCCATGATCTCATCCCGGACTCCGAACAACGTTCGGTCACCAACATATATAACTCATATAGTACTATATCGTCAACGAACGTTACGCGTGCGGACCCTACGGGTTTGAGAACTATGTAGACATGACCGAGACACCTCTCTGGTCAATAACTAATAGCAGGACCTGGATGCCCATATTATCTCCTACATATTCTACGAAGATCTTTATCGGTCAGACCATATAACAACATACGTTGTTCCCTTTGTCATCGGTATGTTACTTGCCCGAGATTCGATCGTCAGTATCTCAATACTTAGTTCAATCTCGTTACCAGCAAGTCTCTTTACTCGTTCTGTAATACATCATCCTGCAACTAACTCATTAGTTGCAATGCTTGCAAGGCTTATAGTGATGTGCATTACTGAGTGGGCCCAGAGGTACCTCTCCGACAATCGGATTGACAAAGCCTAATCTCGAAATACGCCAACCCAACAAGTACCTTCGGAGACACCTGTAGAGCACCTTTATAATCACCCAGTTACATTGTGACGTTTGGTGGCACACAAAGTGTTCCTCCGGTAAACGGGAGTTGCATAATCTCATAGTCATAGGAACATGTATAAGTCATGAAGAAAGGAATAGCAACAAACTATACGATCATCGTGCTAAGCTAACGGATGGGTCAAGTCAATCACATCATTCTCTAATGATGTGATCCCATTAATCAAATGACAACTCATGTCTATGGTTAGGAAACATAACCATCATTGAGTCAACGAGCTAGTCAAGTAGAGGCATACTAGTGACACTCTGTTTGTCTATGTATTCACACAAGTATTATGTTTCCGGTTAATACAATTCTAGCATGAATAATAAACATTTATCATGATATAAGGAAATAAATAATAACTTTATTATTGCCTCTAGGGCATATTTCCTTCAGTCTCCCACTTGCACTAGAGTCAATAATCTAGATTACACAGTAATGATTCTAACACCCATGGAGCCTTGGTGTTGATCATGTTTTGCTTGTGGAAGAGGCTTAGTCAACGGATCTGCAACATTCAGATCCGTATGTATCTTGAAAATTTCTATGTCTCCCACCTGGACTAGACCCCGGATGGAATTGAAGCGTCTCTTGATGTGCTTGGTTCTCTTGTGAAATCTGGATTCCTTCGCCAAGGCTATTGCACTAGTATTGTCACAAAAGATTTTCATTGGACCCGATGCACTAGGTATGGCACCTAGATCGGATATGAACTCCTTCATCCAGACTCCTTCATTCGCTGCTTCCGAAGCAGCTATGTACTCCGCTTCACATATAGATCCCGCCACAACACTTTGTTTAGAACTGCACCAACTGATAGCTCCACAGTTCAATGTAAACACGTATCCGGTTTGTGATTTAGAATCGTCTAGATCAGTGTCAAAGCTTGCATCGACGTTACCATTTATGACTAGCTCTTTGTCACCTCCATAAACAAGAAACATATCCTTAGTCCTTTTCAGGTATTTCAGGATGTTCTTGACCGTTGTCCAGTGATCCACTCCTGGATTACTTTGGTACCTCCCTGCTAGACTTATAGCAAGGCACACATCAGGTCTGGTACACAACATTACATACATGATAGAGCCTATGGCTGAAGCATAGGGAACATCTTTCATCTTCTCTCTATCTTCTGCAGTGGTCGGGCATTGAGTCTTACTCAACTTCACACCTTGTAACACAGGCAAGAACCCTTTCTTTGCTTGATCCATTTTGAACTTCTTCAAAACTTTGTCAAGGTATGTGCTTTGTGAAAGTCCAATTAAGCGTCTTGATCTATCTCTATAGATCTTGATGCCTAATATATAAGCAACTTCACCGAGGTCTTTCATTGAAAAACTCTTATTCAAGTATCCCTTTATGCTATCCATAAATTCTATATCATTTCCAATCAACAATATGTCATCCACATATAATATCAAAAATGCTACAGAGCTCCCACTCACTTTCTTGTAAATACAGGCTTCTCCAAAAGTCTGTATAAAACCAAATGCTTTGATCACACTATGAAAGCGTGTATTCCAACTCCGAGAGGCTTGCACTAGTCCATAAATGAATCGCTGGAGCTTGCAGACTTTGTTAGCTCCCTTTGGATCAACAAAACCTTCTGGTTGCATCATATACAACTCTTCTTCCAGAAATCCATTCAGGAATGCAGTTTTTACATCCATTTGCCAAATTTCATAATCATAAAATGCGGCAATTGCTAACATGATTCGGACAGACTTAAGCATCGCCATGGGTGAGAAGGCCTCATCGTAGTCAATCCCTTGAACTTGTCGAAAACCTTTCGCAACAAGTCGAGCTTTATAGACAGTAACATTACCGTCAACGTCAGTCTTCTTCTTGAAGATCCATTTATTCTCAATGGCTTGCCGATCATCGGGAAAGTCAACCAAAGTCCGCACTTTGTTCTCATACATGGATCCCATCTCAGATTTCATGGCTTCAAGCCATTTTGCGGAATCTGCGCTCACCATCGCTTCTTCATAGTTTGTAGGTTCATCATGGTCTAGTAACATGACTTCCAGAACAGGATTACCGTGCCACTCTGGTGCGGATCTTACTCTGGTTGATCTACGAGGTTCAGTAATAGCTTGATCTGAAGTTTCATGATCATCATCATTAACTTCCTCACTAATTGGTGTAGGTGTCACAGGAACCGGTTTTGTGATGAACTACTTTCCAATAAGGGAGCAGGTACAGTTACCTCATCAAGTTCTACTTTCCTCCCACTCACTTCTTTCGAGAGAAACTCCTTCTCTAGAAACTCAAATATTCTCCTCCATGATCTGATCGTAGAAACTTTATTTTCTTGTTACGATGATTTCAACTTCACTCTGAAATTCTTTGAACTTTTCAAATGTTTCAGACTTATGTTTCATTAAGTAGATATATCCATAGCTGCTCAAATCATCTGTGAAGGTGAGAAAATAACGAAATCCGCCACAAGCTTCAATATTTATTGGACCACATACATCTGTATATATGATTTCCAACAAATCTGTTGCCCTCTCCATAGTTCCTGTAGCGACCAGACCTCAAACAGTCTGATCTCTGTGCTCCGGTGTCATCCCTGGATCAGTAATGCTGACACCACACAATACTCGGAGGATTTATAGCAGACTAGCAATCACACACTTATTACATCGAGTGTCTCAAAAGAGAACTTATTACAATAAATATGGCTTAAGGCCATCTAATAACGATAACAACGGAAGGCTTGGAAGATAAGTGAGTCCATCAACTCCAACGGCATCACTGAGTATAGAACCACGACCTAAAACTCCTTAATCGTCGTCTGAAAAGTCTGCAACATTAACGTTGCAGCCTGAGAACGGGTCAGCACATGGAATATGCTGGCAATGTAACACATAGAGAGTAATGGAATGAAACAACTATACTATATGCATATTTGGCTGGTGGAAAGCTCTATGGTTATAGTTTTTGCGTAAAGCCAATTTTTCCCTACTTTAAAGGAATAAATTTAATAACTATCATGGTAGTTGTTAAACATTGAGAATGGTTGACAGCATTCTCAATCCCAATTAAGCATCATCATTTAACAAACCCAACAAAATTAACTTTAGAGTAACATGTTGAGATTCACATGATAATCCAGGTACTAGATACTCAAGATGTCCATAACCGGGGACACGGCTAACCATGATTAGTTTATTACACTCTGCAGAGGTTTGCGCACTTTTCCCCACAAGACTCGATCGCCTCCGTTGGATTTCTCGCACTACATGGTGTTTGAGAAACGGATGACCGAGACACAGTCTTTCAGAAGCGCTAGCACCTTACGATGGATAGACCGGTACACCTACTTTCCCCTACATCTGCTAGTCTACCCTGTAAGAGTTCGCACGACTTAATCAACTATGCCAGAGCCCATAATGGCTTGTGGCTGCACACGGAAGTTTCTAGTATGAATAATCTCATGATCCCTTTGAGCCTGGGTGGCGGTCCAAAAGAAAAACAGGCAAGTCCTGGAATACCCAGGTGCCTCAATCCACCCAGATGTGTGTTTAGGTTGCCACCTTAGATAAACCATTAATTAGCAATCTCACATCTGTCATGGATATCACTCACCCAATCCACGTCTACTAGCATAGCATGGCATAATAAGCAAACGTAGAAATAACTCCCAAAGGTTTGATAATAAACAGGTAATAGGCACTACCTCATCTACTTCCCATCCCACAATTTAATTAGATCCTAATCATGCAATGTGTGAGGATTGATCTAATGCAATAAAACTGGGTTGTAGAAAAGGTATGATCAAAGTGTTACTTGCCTTGGTGATGATCCACGAAACCTAGCGATTCGAAGTAACACGCGGCGCACTCCGGGTATTCTATCGCAGACAAACAAACAAGCGTACAATAAGTACTCATTTAATGCACAGGTAAAACTCAAATAGAAGATCTAACCAGAAAGTTCAACTTAAGAACCCTGATTTGCAAAAGGAATCAAATCGAACGAAGCAAAAGAAATCAAACGGCGAAAAATCAACTTCGTTCTAGTAATCTGAATCTAAGTCAAATTTTACAGTAGCAAAAACTTGTTTAAGTTGATTATTCAGAAAGAGGGTTTCGAGACGAAACTCCAGGCGCTTGAATCGCCTGATTCCGATTAACGAGCAAAAAGTTATACTAAAATGAAAATCGGATCAGAAATCGCGATCAGAAAATAACCGCGGAAAATCCGACGAAAAAGAAAAACGACGAACAGATTAATCGTTAATTAATCTAATCCAAAAATAATTAAAATAATAAAAAATAAAAAAAATATCGAAAATAAAACCGACGAAAAAATATATATTTTTAAAAAATTCGGCACGGAAGTCGAGGCGGCGGCGAACCTCGGGCAGCGTGCAACTCCGGCGAGTCGGCGGCGGGTCCGGCGGCGACGGCGGTAGGCTAGGGTTTCGGGCGCGGGCGCGGTTATGGGCTGGGGCGCCGGGTGCCTCGCTATTTAAAGGCGCCCCCAGGCGGAGTCCCGCTCGGGTACGGCCCATAGTCGGTTTCGTTTTTTTATAGTTACGCTCGGAAAAAAATAAAAAAGAAATACTAAACGGACTCCAAAAATCATAAAATAAATTTTCTCGGGTTTCTAAAATCAAGCCTGATAAAGTGAACATTTATTTGGGCCCAAAATTCAACTTTGAAAAACGCGTATTTTTCCTAAATTCAATTAAAAATACCGAAAAACTCCGAAATAAAACTTAGTTGATTTTTTTATTAAATCCTCAATATTTCTATATTTTGGGAAAGTCATTTTATTCCCTCTCTCATATCTTTGTAATAGAAATAATTGATGATAAAATAAATAAAATCAAATGATCTTGTTTACAAAATTTGAGAAAACTCAAATATGTAACTAACGAAATCCCCAACTCTCTCCGTGGGTCCTTGAGTTGCTTAGGATCTTCTAGGATCAAAACCAAAAGCAAAATAAAATATGATATGCATGATGATCTAATGTATAACATTCCAAATTGAAAATTTGGGATGTTACAGTTCCGGAGAACGGTGTTTTGGTCATCTTGCCCATGAGGCACGGTTCGCAAGTACCAAGTGATTCATAATCAAGTGGTTCCAAAAGCCCATCAGTATGGAGTTTCTTCATGCGCTTTACACCGATATGACCTAAACGGCAGTGACACAAATAAGTTGCACTATCATTATCAACTCTGCATCTTTTGGCTTCAACATTATGAATATGTGTATCACTACTATCGAGATTCATCAAAAATAGACCACTCTTCAAGGGTGCATGACCATAAAAGATATTACTCATATAAATAGAACAACCATTATTCTCTGATTTAAATGAATAATCATCTCGCATGAAACAAGATCCAGATATAATGTTCATGCTCAACGCTGGCACCAAATAAAAATTACTTAGGTCTAATACTAATCCCGAAGGTAGATGTAGAGGTAGCGTGCTGACGGTGATCACATCGACTTTGGAACCATTTCCCACGCGCATCGTCACCTCGTCCTTAGCCAGTGTTCGCTTAATCCGTAGTCCCTGTTTCGAGTTGCAAATATTAGCAACAGAACTAGTATCAAATACCCAGGTGCTACTGCGAGCTCTGGTAAGGTACACATCAATAACATGTATATCACATATACCTTTGTTCACCTTGCCATCCTTCTTATCCGCCAAATACTTGGGGCAGTTCCGCTTCTAGTGACCAGTCTGCTTGCAGTAGAAGCACTCAGTCTCAGGCTTAGGTCCAGACTTGGGTTTCTTCTCTTGAGCAGCAACTTGCTTGTTGTTCTTCTTGAAGTTCCCCTTCTTCTTCCCTTTGCCCTTTTTCTTGAAACTGGTGGTCTTATTGACCATCAACACTTGATGCTCCTTTGTTATTTCTACCTCCGCAGCCTTTAGCATTGTGAAGAGCTCGGGAATAGTATTATCCATCCCTTGCATATTATAGTTCATCACAAAGCTCTTGTAGCTTGCTGGCAGTGATTGAAGAATTTTGTCAATGACGCTATCATCCGGAACATTAACTCCCAGTTGAATCAAGCGATTGCAGTACCCAGACATCTTGAGTATATGCTCACCGACAGAACTATTCTCCTCCATCTAGCAGCTGTAGAACTTATTGGAGACTTCATATCTCTCAATCTGGGCATTCTTTTGAAATATTAACTTCAATTCCTGGAACATCTCATATGCTCCATGACGTTCAAAATGTCGTTGAAGTCCCGGTTCTAAGCCGTAAAGCATGGCACACTGAACTATCTAGTAGTCATCAACACATGACTGCCAGGCATTCACAATGTCTGTAGTTGCTGGCGCAGGTGGTACACCTAGCGGTGCTTCCAGGACGTAACTCTTCTCTGCAGCAATGAGGATAATCCTCAAGTTGCGAACCCGGTCCGTGTAATTGCTACCATCATCTTTCAACCTTGCTTTCTCAAGGAACACATTAAAATTCAACGAAACAACAGCACGAGCCATCTATCTACAATCAACATAGACAAGCAAGATACTATCAGGTACTAAGTTCATGATAAATTTAAGTTCAATTAATCATATTACTTAAGAACTCCCACTTAGATAGACATCCCTCTAATCCTCTAAGTTATCACGTGATCCATATCAACTAAACCATAACCGATCATCACGTGAAATGGAGTAGCTTTCAATGGTGAACATCACTATGTTGATCATATCTACTATATGATTCACGCTCGACCTTTCGGTCTCAGTGTTCCGAGGCCATATCTGCATATGCTAGGCTCGTCAAGTTTAACCTGAGTATTCTGCGTGTGCAAAACTGGCTTGCACCCGTTGTAGATGGACGTAGATCTTATCACACCCGATCATCACGTGGTGTATGGGCACGACGAACTTTGGCAACGGTGCATACTCAGGGAGAACACTTTTATCTTGAAATTTAGTGAGAGATCTATCTTATAATTCTACCATCAATCAAAGCAAGATAAGATGCATAAAAGATAAACATCACATGCAATCAATATAAGTGATATGATATGGTCATCATCATCTCGTGCTTGTGATCTCCATCTCCGAAGCACCGTCATGATCACCATCGTCACCGGCGCGACACCTTGATCTTCATCGTAGCATCGTTGTCGTCTCGCCAATCTTATGCTTCTATGACTATTGCTACCGCTTAGTGATAAATTAAAGCATTACAGGGCGATTGCATTGCATACAATAAAGCGACAACCATATGGCTCCTGCCAGTTGCCGATAACTTGGTTACAAAAAATGATCATCTCATACAATAAAATTTAGCATCATGTCTTGACCATATCACATCACAACATGCCCTGCAAAAACAAGTTAGACGTCCTCTACTTTGTTGTTGCAAGTTTTACGTGGCTGCTACTTGGCTTAGCAAGAACCGTTCTTACCTACACATCAAAACCACAACGATAGTTCGTCAAGTTGCTGATGTTTTAACCTTCGCAAGGACAGGGCATAGCCACACTCGGTTCAACTAAAGTTGGAGAAACTGACACCCGCCAGCCACCTGTGTGCAAAGCACGTCGGTAGAACCAGTCTCGTGTAAGCGTATGCTTAATGTCAGTCCGGGCCGCTTCATCCAACAATACCGACGAACCAAAGTATGACATGCTGGTAAGCAGTATGACTTATATCGCCCACAACTCACTCGTGTTCTACTCGTGCATATGACATCTACGGATAAAACCTGGCTCGGATTCCACTGTTGGGGAACGTAGTAATTTCAAAATTTTCCTACGCACACGCAGGATCATGGTGATGCATAGCAACGAGAGGGGAGAGTGTTGTCTACATACCCTTGTAGACCATTCACGGAAGCATTATATCAACGCGGTTGATGTAGTCGTACGTCTTCACGATCCGACCGATCCAAGTACCGAAAGCACGACACCTCCGAGTTCTGCACATGTTCAGCTCGGTGACGTCCTCCCCTTCTCGATCCAGCAAGAGGGGCGAAGTAGTAGATGAGTTCCAGCAGCATGACAGCATGGTGACGGTGTTGGTAAAGAACAATCTCCATAGGGCTTCGCCTAAGCACTACGAAAACTATGACGGAGGATAAACTAGAGGGGACGGGGTTGCCGGCACACGGATTGGTGTTTCTTGATGTGTCTTGGGTGCTAGCCCTACCCCTCTATTTATATGTTGAGCCTTGGGGTCGAAACTTGGAGTAAAAGCCTCCACAAAGTCGGTTTCACCCGAAAGGCAAGAGTCCTTCTCGGACTCCAGGGCCAGACGCCAGGGTTCCCGGCGTCTGGACCCAGACGCCAGGGACCCTGGCGTCTGGCCCCTGGACTCCGCAAAACTTCCTTTTGCGCTTTCCAATAACATTGTGGGCTTTCCCCTTTGGCCCAAGTAAAGTGTTCTCGTACCAA
Source organism: Triticum monococcum (assembly GCA_034509565.1). NCBI lineage: Eukaryota > Viridiplantae > Streptophyta > Magnoliopsida > Poales > Poaceae > Triticum > Triticum monococcum. The sequence continues at coordinate 83,395,075 of CM067845.1, read as the reverse complement.
AACATTTCGACAAACATCCGGAACCCTTTCCGGTGAATTCCGGAACCCTTCCGGTGACCAAACACTATTATTCCATATATCAAATTTTATCTTCGGACCATTCCAGAGTTCCTCGTCATGTCCGTGATCTCATCCCCAACTCTGAACAACATTAGGTCACTGTCGGTGTCAAAACCGGCGGATCTCGAGTAGGGGGTACCGAACTGTGCGTCTAGGCCGGATGGTAACATGAGGCGAGGGACACAAAGTTTTACCCAGGTTCGGGCCCTCTTGATGGAGGTAAAACCCTACGTCATGCTTGATTAATATTGAAGATATGGGTGTTACCAGAGTAGATCTACCACGAGATCAAAGAGGCTAAATCCTAGAAGCTAGCCTACGGTATGATTGTATGTTGTGATTGTTCGTCCTACGGACTAAAACCCTTCGGTTTATATAGACACCGGAGAGGGTTAGGGTTACACAAGGTCGGTTACAAAGCAGGAGATATCCATATACGTATTGCCTAGCTTGCCTTCCACGCCAAGTAGAGTCTCATCCGGACACGAGAAGAAGTCTTCAATCTTGTATATTCATAGCCTAATAGTCCGGCCAATGGAGATAGTCCGGCTGTCCGGAGACCCCCTAATCCAGGACTCCCACAGTAGCCCCTGAACCAGGCTTCAATGACGATGAGTCTGGCGCGTAGTATTGTCTTCGGCATTGCAAGGCGGGTTTCTTCTCCGAATACATGACAGAAGAAGTTGAATACGAGGATAGTGTCCGACCCTGTAAAGTAAATTCCACATTCCACCGCAGAGAGAATAACGTTTTAGCGGATCTAATTTGCTGGCTTGTTTTGGAAACATGACGTTACGTCATGGCCCGATGATTATTCGAACCGTTTCTTTTAACCAGCCCCGCACATAACGCGAGGTAGTTTTTCGACACGCCTTGTCAAAGCAGAGATCGTGTCCCCTTATTACGGGATTCTCATCAATACGGGCGTGGGTAACCCAACCGCGCCATCAATCGCGGCGCTTGGGGGATAAGCGAGTTTTACCAGGCTAGTGGGGACGTTTAATTTTGTCCGCCCATATAAAGGGATAAGGATTCACCTTTCTATCCACGCCTTCTTCCTCCTCTGCTCATCCGCTCCCACATACTCGAGCTCTAGCGCCCAAGTCCTCACTTCCATCTCAACCTTCTCCAACCATGTCTGGAGCAGGAGGCAAGTGGATGGTCTCCTCCGTCACGGAGGGAGACGTCAAGAAACTGAGGAGAGCTGGATACCTGCCCGACGATATCGCGCACCGGCTCCCAGATGAGGGACATCTCATCCCCACCCCCGAGCCCCATGAGAGGGTGGTATTCCTCACCCATTTTCTCCGCGGACTGGGATTCCCTCTCCATCCCTTCGTCCGGGGGCTCATGTTTTATTACGGCCTGGATTTCCATGATCTGGCCTCGAACTTCGAGGGCACCTTCGTGGACACCGTAAAGGGGTGGCAATCGGGGTGGTTCTATATCACCGAGCCGCGTGACCCCGCATGGGTAGCGGCCCCCGAGTTCCGATCTGGCATCCCCATGCGGCTCACCTCCTGGAAAGAGAATGGCCTGTCCTGGGGTAATTCAAAAGAGCTGACCAGACTCCAGTCATGTATTCAGAACATGGTGGATAAGAAGCTCAAGCTTGTCAACATAGTCCAGGTTATGCTCGTTCGCCGGATACTCCCGTGCCAACAACGGGAGTTTACCTTGCGGGAGTTCAATCCGGCGCAGCACCGAACTCTGAACAGGCTCTTCGACACGACTCATGAAGATGCCTGGAGGGTGCTGTTCAAGGGCGCCGTGGTCCCTCCCCCCATTACTAAGGATCGCGGATTCAACGTGAAGCGCCACGCCAGTGCGGTAAGTTGTTTTACCTTTCACAGGATACTTGTTTTCTATATAGATTGATTCTGTGTGGGATCTAAACTCCTGTGCCGTTAATAGGACTGGCAGAAGATGGCCGGACAAATCGACTGTCCGGCTCCCTTGCCCGAAGGCCCTGCAGATGCCCTTCTGGCGAAGATGTTGACTCCGGCCCCTTGTAAGGTGCTGGAGAAGACCCAGAAGGCCAAGGGAGCTTGAAAGAGTTCCCGACGCCAGGCGTCGTCGGACTCACCGTCCGATGAGTCTGCGGCTCACTCTTCCGCCGAAGACGAGGAAGAGGAGGCTCCCCCACCGACTGGGGGAGACAAGAAAAGGAAGGCCGCCCCAACTGGGGAGGCCGGAGGGTCCAAGAAGGGAAGGACGCTCCTTCCGGATAGCTCTACCGCCGTCGATGAAAGTGAAGACGAGTGGTTGCCCAGGGCCAAGCCCCAGGGGAGATCGTAAGTATTCGGATACCAAAGTAACCCATAGGATTCCTTTGTCGCATTGCTTTCCCTAACGCCGAACTCAATTGTGCAGGCCGCCCCGAGCCAATATCGAGGTATCCTCAGACGACTCCCTGGGCCTGTCGGACATGGATAGCGATCCAGTCCCGATTGCCACCTCCCCTCATCCAGTGGACGACGCCGAGGTGTTGTCTCAAGAGGCACCGGATCGAGGGGGGACAGTCCTGGTGGCGCCTCAAGGCGACCTTCCAGACTCCGGGAGCCGAGGGGACAGGGTCCCCAAGAGCTCCGAGTTCGGCCCTCAGCCAAACACCGCGCCGGACCCTCCAACGGCTTCGAGCTCGGGTAGGCGGTCCCCTTCTAAGGGGGATGAGACGCCTGTGTCGGTGACCTCTGTCCATCTAGAGGCACCGGATACTATGTTGGAAGCGCTTCACAGCGCTTCCATCAAGGAGGAGCACCGCACTATCATGAGTGCGGTGATCCAGAAGGTTCAGTCCGCCAAGAGCGGATTGACTGAAGCCTGTACTAGCCTTCTAACAGGCTTCGAGGTAAGTGTTTTAAAATGTAGTAGAAATATTACCGCATAAACAGTAGCCCCTGATGCTTTTGTTCGGTGTTCACAAAGAAAAGCCGAACAGAGGATCAAATAATATCGCATGAGTCTAATATAAGTATGCCAATATGCATATGCATGCTTCGCTGCTGGCGTCCGCCGCCCTAACTGCGGAGGTCGTCGTACTGAAGGAGTCCCTTGAGGGGTCCCAGAAAGAGCTCGCCCTTGCTAAGAGGCAGCTCGAGGAGAACAAGGGTAAGTAATACCCCGTCTGTAGATGAGAAAAAGGACGCGATTGCTAAATGACAGGATCATTGTATGTTTGCCAGGGGCCACGACCGAGGTGGCGACCCTGAAGCAAGCACTGTCCTAGGCCGAAGAAAAGGCGGCCCAGGAGCGCACCGAGCGAGAGAGGCACGAGGCTCGGGTGGGCGAGGTGCAGCAAGAGCTCCAGGCTCTCGTGACGAAGCACGAGGCGTTGGAGCTTGACTTGAAGACGCGAGAGTCTGAGCTTGCCGCGGCCCATGAGAGCATGAAGAGTGCCAAGGCCGAGGCCCAGAAGGCCCTTCAAGAGATTGACGCGATAAAGAAGATAGCGGCGGGTAAGGCTTTCTATATGCAAAGCAAGCATGTAAAAGTAAATTATCGATTACTTACCCGGATCCGGAGCTCTTCGGGAGCATTCGCAGATTTGCCCCGCAGTGTGTCCGATGCCGCACAATTTTACCAGGCCGAGGACGGTAGCTCGACGGAGAAGCTGTTCTGGTCTCAGTATGCTGAGGCCGAACATCCGGTGCCGATGAGTGACTAGCTGAAGCAGATGGCCGAGCTACATAAGGCGGACGATCAGGCCATGAAGGCCTTCATAGTCCGGTTGTGGCCTGGCGATGCCCTTCCGAACAGCTTCTTTGGCCTGGTGAGGCGGCTTGTGGATGCCTGCCCACGGTTGGAGGTCGTCAAGTGATCCGTCTGCATTGAAGGTGCACGCCGGGCCTTCGCCCGTGTAAAAACGCAGTGGGTCAAGCCAGACGCCGTGAAGCTGATCAAGGAGGGGCCGCCAGAGGGCAAGGAGCAGCGCCACCTCGAGATGTACTACGAGGGTGTTCTGCCAGGCACCCGTCTTATCGTGGATGAGTGTTCACAAAATGTAATATTTGAATGAGAATTGCTCGTTTGTTATCCTGTGTGATGAAAACTTGTTTCATATACCCTATGCAACGCTTGTGTGAATTTAAAATATTACCTTCTGTTTGGGTGTTTATCCAATCTGAGAGATGGCTAGTCCTCGGCTTCTGCCCCCATGCCACGAGTGCCGCGGTGTTCAGGATAAACCTGAGCACTCTGGTTCCCATGTTTGGGTCCTTCGAGGGAGGTGCTCAGCACAACCAACGAGGCAACCGGACTAATAATGCTTTATCACTCACACTTAGCCATAGAATTTTATAATTTTAAATTTTGGCGAAGCCCCTGGTATTCGGAAGGCCGAATTCGGGGTGCGATACACGCCTGTAAGCCGGACGGAGCTGGCCCCTTGCCCTAAGCGGCATAAGTTTTAGGGACTCGAAAAACCTCGCCGAACAGCGACCAGTCTCTCGCCTTATCATGACAGTCAGTTTTAGCTTTCTCTACTGAGGTGCTCGACCCGGCAGAATCAGGGCACAATCGTAGTAGTTCTCCTAGCGCTACCTTAGCCGATAGAGCGGAACATAAGGTACCAAAACATAGGAGCCGGGCAAACCCAACATTTGACCAAAGACATGATTCGGAGCTGATTCATATAATGCTATAAGTTCGGGGTGCCGCACTTGTGTAAGTGTTCGGACTTTTCACACCATATTGTGGGTATGTAAGCCCCTGGTGCATTGGCCATACCAGAGTGTACGGTTGCTAGGCGTCATTAATGAACACCTGGATATGTATACATATAACAAAAATGCTATGATTGTCGTAATGTCATGCATTGTATATTAAAAAAATTTGCATTAAAGCAGAGTGATACACATAGTGTAATAAGCAAAAGAGTAGGACTATGTCCCTTCCAAGGGCGAGCTGAGGAATTATATGAAGTCTGTAATCCACCTGGGAATTCCGTAGTTGTCGGCCTCCTTGGTTGCTGTATCATGTGTTCGGCAATAGAGCTGCCGGACAGTGTTTCCAGAGATTGAAGTCCTGAAAAAAAGAAAAATAACCAAATGGGAAGCCCCTGGTGCGGTTTAGGCCGCGTTTTGGGGCATGTCATAGTTGTGCCCCCCGTCCCCACCTGTGCCCATGGTATTTTTAATGCGTAATTATGTACGCGCGGCACGAACAACGCCGTTGGGCTTGGATTGGGGTGGCCGCCGTATTGCTACACGAGCTCAGATCGCGCCAGGCGGTCTATTTGCCGATTGCCCCGAGCGCGCTTGAAGGTGTCCGGGCTTTGAAATGCCGAACTGGTAGATTGCCTTGAGAGGCTGCTTTGCGCTTCTGCTGCAAGGGCCGCGGTGTGCTCCTCTGTTCATAGAGAGCGCTCTGTGTTTCCGTTGACTGTAATAACTCCGCGAGGTCCTGGCATCTTGAGCTTGAGGTATGCATAATGTGGCACCGCATTGAATCTAGCGAATGCGGTTCGTCCGAGCAGCGCATGATAACCACTGCGGAACGGGACTATATCGAAGATTAACTCTTCGCTTCGGAAGTTATCCGGGGATCCGAAGACCACTTCTAGTGTAATTGAGCCTGTGCAGTGGGCCTCTACGCCTGGGATGACATCCTTAAAGGTCGTCGTTGTGGGTTTGATCCTTGAGGGGTCTATACCCATTTTGTGCACTGTGTCCTGATAAAGCAGGTTCAGGCTGCTGCCGCCGTCCATAAGGACTCGAGTGAGGTGAAATCCGTCGATGATTGGGTCTAAGACCAGTGCGGCGAATCCGCCATGACGGATACTAGTAGGGTGGTCCCTGCGATCGAAGGTGATCGGACAGGAGGACCAAGGGTTGAACTTTGGGGCGACTGGCTCCAACGCATATACGTCCCTGAGCGCACGCTTCCGCTCCCTCTTGGGGATGTGGGTTGTGTATATCATGTTCACCATCCGCACTTGCAGGGGAAACCTCTTCTGTCCTCCAGTGTGCGGCTGCCGGGGTTCTTCCTTGTCATCGCTATGCGGCCCCTTGTCCTTGTTTTCGGCAATTAACTTGCGGGCCTGCTTGAACACCCAACAATCCATGTTGGTGTGATTGGCTGGCTTGTCTGGGGTGCCGTGTATTTGACACGAGCGATCGACTATACGGTCCAAGCTGGATGGACCCGGCGTACTTTGTTTGAATGGCTTTTTCCGATGATCGGGTTTAGAGCCTTTGAATCCGGCATTAACTGTCGTATCCTCGGCACTTTCGCCGTTAATGCGGCGCTTATGCTTGTTGCGACGTGACCTGCTATTGCCGTCCTTGGTATCTGAGGTACCATGGTTCTTTGATATGTTATTACTGCGAGCCAACCAGCTGTCTTTGTAAGGAACCGAGTCCAGGATTGCCTGGCCGACTCTTTTGGCTGCTGAATTATGTGGCTCAAGTCATCGGCATATGGTGGTCGCACATAAGTGCCCTGAAAGTTGTCGAGGAATGCGGCTTCCAGATCTTCCCAACAGCTAATGGAGTCCGCTCGCAAGCTATTGAGCCAATGCCGCACTGGTCCTTTGAGTTTTAGTGGGAGGTACTTGATGGCATGTAAGTCATCACCGCGGGCCATGTGGATGTGGAGGAGGAAGTCCTCAATCCATACTGCGGGATCTGTTGTGCCGTCGTATGATTCAATGTTTACATGTTTGAAACCTTCTGGGAATTGATGTTCCATTACTTCGTCTGTGAAGCATAAGGGGTGTGCGGCGCCTCTGTATTGGGCTATATCGCGACGCAGCTCGTATGGCTCCTGCCCGCTGTGTTTGGCCCGGCCGGATTTGCTTTTACTGTATCCGGCGTGACGTTTACCGTCTCATAGAGTGGTGCGCCCTCGTGATCTGTAGATCGATCTTGAATGCTTTGCTTTGTCCTCCAATATGTCTCGCAGGTCTAGCGTATCTCCCCATGCCTTTTTATTTAAATGGCGTTGGGGTGGAGGCTGAGCTTTTGGCTGGAACGCCTCTCTATCGCGGCCACGAGGTGGCCGATCAACTGTTTCATATGCTTCTTCCTCCAGTCGGGGAAGTAACCTGCGCCTTGGATAACTCTTGGAGGGACGCTCGAGTTCATATTGCTCGGCCACGAGGACTTCAGTCCATTTGTCAGCTAGCAGATCTTGATCAGCTTGAAGCTGTTGCTGCTTTTTCTTCAGGCTATTTGCCGTGGCCATAAGCCTGCGCTTGAAGCGCTCTTGTTCGACGGGGTCCTTTGGTACAGCGAATTCATCGTCGCCGAGGCTTGCCTCGTCTTCGGAGGGGGGCATGTAATTGTCATCCTCCTCCTCTCCATGAGCCGCTCTCTCAGGAGAGCTGGCTCCTTCATCCTCCTGCTCTAAATCTTGCTGGAGGGGGTTGTTGTTGTCTTCGGCGCTATCCGGAGTGTTATTATCTCCTGTGCCAGTATCACCAATTTTCCTCTGGCGGGACTTAGAGCGGCGCCGCTGACGTCGGCGCTTGGGTTGCTTCTTGGAGGGGTCATCCTCCACTATCTCGTCGCCGTTGCCTTCATTGGGTGTATCCACCATGCATATGTCATACGACGAGGTGGCCTTCCAGTGCCCTATAGGTGCTGGTTCATGTTCGTCTCCTACATCGTCGTCCATACCGTCGATGTCTTCGGAGTCGAAGTCGAGCATATCGATTAAATCATCGACAGTGGCTACAAAGTGGGTGGTGGGTGGGCGTCGAATTTCTTCGTCGTCCGCATCCCAATCCTGTTGGCCATAATCCGGCCAGGGCTCTCCTGACAAAGAGGGAGACCTTAGTGAATTCAGAATGTTGCCGAAGGGCGAGTGCTGAAAGATATCCGCGGCGGTGAATTCCATGACCGGCGCCCAATCGGATTCGATTGGCAGGGGCGCGGATGGTTCGGTTTCTGGAAGAGAGTCCGGCACCTTGGAGTCACAGGCTGCACGGAGATTTGTGCTGGCGTTTGGCTCGATCGCCGTCGAGACTGCAGCCCCTGAGGCGGTGTCTAGCCACCCGTCCTCGATTGGCGCAGTTGGCTCCCAGCTAAGGGTCGGAGCTGATGCGGGCGCGGCCTCTGGAGTACCATCCGGTGGCAGAGCTAGGTCATACCCATTGCGACCGTGCGGCGCGCCTGGCTATGGCTCGAATCCGTCGAAGATCAAGTCCCCACGGATATTGGCCGTGTAATTCGAACTTCCAAATCTGACCTGATGGCCAGGGGTGTAGCTTTCAATCTTCCCCAGATGGCCAAGCGAATTGGCCCACGGTGCAAAGCCGCCGAATACGAAGATCTGTCCGGGGAGAAAAGTATCACCCTGGACCGCATCGCTATCGATGATAGTAGGAGCCATCAAGCCTAACGGTGACGGCACAGAGGAACTCTCAATGAAAGCACCAATGTCGGTGTCAAAACCGGCGGATCTCGGGTAGGGGGTCCCGAACTGTGCGTCTAGGCCGGATGGTAATAGGAGGCGAGGGACACGAAGTTTTACCCAGGTTCGGGCCCTCTTGATGGAGGTAAAACCCTACGTCCTGCTTGATTAATATTGAAGATATGGGTGTTACAAGAGTAGATCTATCACGAGATCAGAGAGGCTAAACCCTAGAAGCTAGCCTACGATATGATTGTATGTTATGATTGTTCGTCCTACGGACTAAAACCCTTTGGTTTATATAGACACCGGAGAGGGTTAGGGTTACACAAGGTCGGTTACAAAGGAGGAGATATCCCTATACGTATTGCCTAGCTTTCCTTCAATGCCAAGTAGAGTCCCATCCAGACATGAACGAAGTCTTCAATCTTGTATCTTCATAGTCTAACAGTTCGGCCAATGGAGATAGTCCGGCTGTCAGGAGACCCCCTAATCCAGGACTCCCACAGTCACCAACATACATAACTCATATAGTACTATATCGTCAATGAACGTTAAGCGTGCAGACCCTACGGGTTCGAGAACTATGTAGACATGACCGAGACATCTCTTTGGTCAATAACCAATAGCGGGACCTGGATGCCCATATTGGCTCCTACATATTCTACGAAGATCTTTATCGGTCAGACCGCATAACAACATACGTTGTGCCCTTTGTCATCGGTATGTTACTTGCCCGAGATTCGATCGTCGGTATCTCAATACCTAGTTCAGTCTCGTTACCAGCAAGTCTCTTTACTCGTTCCGTAATACATCATCCCGCAACTAACTCATTAGTTGCAATGCTTGCAAGGCTTATAGTGATGTGCATTACCGAGTGGGCCCAGAGATACCTCTCCGACAATTGGAGTGACAAATCCTAATCTCGAAATACGCCAACCCAACAAGTTCCTTCAGAGACACCTGTAGAGCACCTTTATAATCACCCAGTTACGTTGTGACGTTTTGTGGCACACAAAGTGTTCCTCCGGTAAACGGGAGTTGCATAATCTCATAGTCATAGGAACATGTATAAGTCATGAAGAAAGCAATAGCAACAAACTAAACGATCATCGTGCTAAGCTAACGGATGGGTCAAGTCAATCACATCATTCTCTAATGATGTGATCCCGTTAATCAAATGACAACTCATGTCTATGGTTAGGAAACATAACCATCATTGATTCAACGAGCTTGTCAAGTAGAGGCATACCAGTGACACTCTGTTTGTCTATGTGTTCACACAAGTATCATGTTTCTGGTTAATACAATTCTAGTATGAATAATAAACATTTATCATGATATAAGGAAATAAATAATAACTTTATTATTGCCTCTAGGGCATATTTCCTTCAACATCATGTTATGACCCGGTCATTATTCGAACCATTTTTCTCAACCAGCACCGCACATATCGCGAGGCGGTTTTCTTGACACGTCTTGTCAAAGCGGAGATCGTGTCCCCCTTATTACGGGATTCTCATCAATACGTACATGGGTAACCCAACCGCGCCATCAATTATGGCGCTTGGGGAATAAGCGATTTTACCAGGCAAGTGGGGAGGCGCATCGCCTCTTCCGCCCTTATAAAGGGACAAGGATTCACCCTTTTTACCCACGCCTTCTTCCTCGTTGCTTACCCATTCTCGCACACTCGAGCTCCAGCGCCCAAGTTTGCGTCTTTCTTTTCAAACCACTCCAAGCATGTCTAGAGCGGGAGGCAAGTGGATGGTCTCCTCCGTCACGGAGGAGAACATCACCAAGTTACGAGAAGCCGGATATCTGACCGCGGATATCGCGCACCGGCTGCCAGATGCAGGGCAGATCATCCCTACGACCGAACCCCATGAGAGGGTTGTTTTTCTTACCCACTTCATCCGTGGACTGGGATTTCCCCTCCACCCATTTGTCTGCGGGCTCATGTTCTACTATGGGCTGGATTTTCATGATCTGGCCCCCAATTGCATCCTCAACATCTCGGTGTTTATCGTCGTGTGCGAGGCCTTCCTCCGCATCAGGCCCCACTTCGGCCTGTGGCTGAAGACCTTCAATGTTAAACCGAAGGTGGTGGTCTTCCAGCTAGTAGAGTGAGGAGGCGCCATGGTGGGAAAAATGCCTAATGTCACCTGGCTCGAAGGCTCCTATGTGGAGACCATAAAGGGGTGGCAATCGGGGTGGTTCTACATCACCGAGCCGCGTGACACCAACTGGGTGGCGGCCCCCAAATTTCGATCCAGAATCCCCACACAGCTCACTTCCTGGAAAGAGAAGGGTCTGTCCTGGGGTTCCCCGACAGAGCTGACCGGACTCCAGACCTGCATCAGGAACATGATGAACAAGAAAATCAAGCTCGTCAACGTGGTCCAGGTCATGCTCTTCCACCGGATTCTCCCGTGTCAACGACGGGCATTCAATTTGTGGGAGTTCGACCTGGCCAAGCACCAGACGCTGCGAGAGCTCTATGACACGATGCACAAGGACGTTTGGAGGGTGCTGTTCAAGGGCGCCAAGGTACCTCCTTCCCTCACCGAGGACCGCGGACTCAGCGCAAAGCGCCATGCCAATCCGGTAAGTTTTTATACCTTATAGGGTATTTATTTGCCCCAGTTAAATCAAGTGCGGAATCTAAGCTTCCATGTCATTAACAGGACTGGATAAAGATGGCGGAGCAGCTCGATTGCCCAGTCCCCCTGCCTAAAGATCCTGCCGATGCTCTCCTAACAGAGATGCTGGCTCCGGCACCTTACAAGGTGCCGGTGAAGAAGACCAAGAAGAAGGCCACGGGGACCCGAAAGGGTCTCCAGCGCAAGGTTGTATCGGACTCATCGTCTGATGATTCCGACGCGCACTCCTCCCATGAAAACGAGGAGGAGGAGGAGGAGGAAAGTTCTCCCCCCAGCCGGGGAAGACAAGAAAAGGAAGGCCGACCCAACCGGGGAGGCTGAAGGGTCCAAGAAGGGAAGGACCCTCCTTCCGAACTGCTCGACGACGGCCGCTTACAGCGGCGACGAATGGTTACCCAGGGAGAAGCCCCTGGCGAAGTCGTAAGTATCCAGACACCATAGTAATTCATGGTATGTTTTATTGCACTATTTCTCATTACGCCGCATATTATTATGCAGTCCATCCCGAGCTCATCTCGACGTAGATTCGTCGGACGGTTCATTGGACTCGTCGGATATGAATAGTGATTCACTTCCGACCGCCACCACCCCTTGCCCTATGGACAACGTCGAGGTGTTGTCCCGAAAGGAACCGAGCCGAGGGGAGGTAGTTCTGGAGGCGCCTCGAGGCGACCTTCCAGACCCTAGGCGCAAAAGGAGCAAGACTCCCACAGGCTCCAAGTTCGCCCCCCAGCCGAATACTGCCCCGGAACCTTTGGTGGTTCCGGACTCCGGCAGGCGATCCCCCGTTAAGGGGGTTAAGCCACTCGTGCCAGTGTCCTCTATCCATCCAGAGGCACCGGACAACTTGCTGGAAGCGCTTCGCGGCGCTTCCATTGATGAAGAGCACCGCACTATCATGAGTGCGGTGATCGAGAAAGTTTAGTCCGCCAAAAACAGACTGACCGAAGCTTGCGCCAGCCTCCTAACAGGCTTTGAGGTAAGCAATCAAAATATAAGAAAATATTACCGCATAGACAGTAGCCCCTGATGCTTTGTTCGGCGTTCGCGAAGAAAGGCCGAATAGAGGATCAAATGATGACCCAGGAGTCTAATCAGAATATGTCTATGTGTATGTCAGGCTTCACTGCTGGCCGCTGCCACACGTACTACAGAGGTGTCTGCACAGAAGCAGGACCTAGAGCGGTCCGAGAACGAGCTCAGCCTTACCAAGAGGCAGCTCGAGGAGAGCAAAGGTAAGCAATACCTTGTCTATATATTTAAAAATAAGTTCGGGTGTGAAGTAATAGGATCATCATGAATTTGCCAGGGGCCACGGCCGAGGTGGCGACCCTGAAGAAGGCGTTGTCCGAGGCCGAAGACAAAGCGGCCAAGGAGCGCCTTGAGCGGGAAAAGCAAGAAGCCCGGGTAGGCGAGGTGCAGCAAGAGCTCGAGGCTCTCGACAAAAAATACGTGTCCTTGGAGCTTGACTCTAAGACGCGAAAGTCCGAGCTTGCGAAGGCGCTCGAAAGTGCACGGAGCGCCAAGGCTAAAGCCCACAAGGCCCTCCAGGAGATGGATGCGGTGAACAAGATAGCAGCGGGTAAGGCATTCATTATGCAAAGCAAGCATGTGAAGGAAACTTTCCTTTTACTTACCCGAGTTCGGAGCTCTCCAGGAGCGTTCGCGGATCTTTCCCGCAGTGTACTGGATGCCGCGGAGTTTTACCGAGCTGAGGAGGGGAGCTCTACGGAAAAGTTGTTCTGGTCTCAGTATACTGGGACCGAACACCCAATGCCCTTGAGCGACCAGCTGAAGCAATTGGTCGAGCTTCACAAGGCGGCCGAACAGGCCATGAAGGGTCTTATAGTCCGGATATGGCCTGGCGAGCCCCTGCCCGGCAGCTACTTCGGTCTGGTGAGGCGTCTTGTGGATGCCTGCCCACGGCTTGAAGTCATAAAGCGGTTCGTCTGCATCGAGGGTGCGTGCCGGGCTTTTGCCCGGGCAAAGCTGGAGGCTATAAAGCTGGTGAAGGAGGGGCCGCCGGAGGGAAAGGAGCATTGCTGCCCTGAAATGTATTATGAGAGTGTCCTGAAGGGTTCCCGCCTTGTGGCGGATGAATGTGCCAAAGATGTAATTTTTGAATGAACATGCTCGTGTGATCCTGTAATGTGAAACGAGTTCATTTGCGCTATGCAATGCTATTTTAATTTAAAATATTACCTTTTGTGCAGCCGTTTATAAAATCTGAGAGTTGGCCAGTCGTCGGCTTCTACCCCCATGTAACTAGTACTGGGGTGTTTGGGATAAACCTAAGCACTCTTTATCCCAATTTCGGGTCCCTCGAGGGAGGTGTTCAGCACAACGAACCAGGCAATCGGACTATAAGGCTTTATCACTCTCACTTAGCCATAGAAGTCTATAATTTTAAATTTTGGCGAAGCCCCTAGTATTCGGAAGGCCGAATTTGGGGCGCTATACACGCCTAAGTCCGGCAAGGCCGACTCCTCGCCCGAAGCAGAAAAAGTCTGTAAGGACTTGAGACCTCTCGAATAGCGACCAGCTCTCGCCCTATCATTACAGTCAGTTTTCGGCTTTCTCTACTGAGGTGCTCATCCGGAAGAACCGGGACACAATCGCAGTAGTTCTCCCAGCGCTACCTTAGCCGATATAGCGGAATGTAAGGTACCAAAGCATGGGAGCCGGGCAAACCCAACTATTGACCCAAGACATGATTCAGAGCTGATGCATATAATGCTATAAGTTCGGGGTGCCGCACTGCCGAAAGTGTTCGGACTTCTCACACCGTATTATGGGGTAAACGAAAGCCCCTGGCGTACTGACTGTACCAGAATGTATGGGTGCAAGTTGTCGTAAATGAACATATAAGAAAAAAGGATGAATAATGCAATAATAGACTAATGCTATGCATTGTTATTTTAAATAATACGTCGACGCGTACTGATACAAGTAGTGCAATAAGCAAAAAATAGGACTATTTGACATGTCCTATCCAAGGGCAAGCTGCGTATGAATAGTAGAAAGCGGGTATATCGATTATTATTAGAGACCACCTGTGGGTTCCCGTGTACATCTTAGCTTCTTGCCTCCTTGGATGTTCTTTCCCGTAATGTGTCCGGCAATCGTACTGCCGGAAAGGGCTTCCAGAGAGTTAGGTCCTGAAAGAGAAAAAATGATAAAGGTATACAGCCCCTAGGGCGGTTAAGCCGCATTGTGGGACGTGCCCTGATCGTGCCCCCGCCTATGCCCATGGTATTTTCAGTGCATAATTATGTACGTGTGGCACGGATTTCATCGCTTGGCTGCGACTGGGACTGGGGCCGAATTGCTAGGCGAGCTCTGAACGTGCCAGGCGATCCTGTTGCGGTTTACTCCGGACTCGCTTGACGGTGTCCGGGGGCTGTATTGCCGAATTGGTGGTTTGCCTTAAAAGGCTGCTTTGTGCTTCTTCTGCGAGGGCTGCAGTGTGCTCTTCCATGCGAAGCGAGCATTCTGTGTTTCCATTGACTGTTATGACCCCCCTAGGTCCTGGCATCTTGATCTTGAGGTATGCGTAATGTTGTACCGCATTGAATTTTGCAAATGCGGTTCGCCCGAGCAGTGCGTGATAGCCGCTGCGGAACGGGACGATATCGAAGATTAACTCCTCGCTTCGGAAGTTGTCCGGAGATCCGAAGACCACTTCCAGTGCGATTGAGCCCGTGCAATGGGCCTCTACACCTAGGATGACACCCTTAAAGGTGGTTTTGGTGGGTTTGATCCTTGAGGGATCTATACCCATTTTGCGCACTGTATCCTGATAGAGCAGGTTCAGGTTGGTGCCGCCGTCCATAAGGACTTGAGTGAGGTGGAATCCGTCGATGATGGGGTCTAGGACCAGTGCGGCAGATCCGCCATGACGGATACTAGTGGGGTGGTCCCTGTGATCAAAGGTGATCGGACAAGCGGACCATGGGTTGAACTTTGGGGTGACGAGCTCCATCGCATAGAAACCCTTAGTGCGCGGTTCCATTCCCTCTTGGGAATGTGGGTTACGTATATCATGTTCACCGTCTTCACTTGTGGGAGGAACCTCTTCTGTCCTCCCGTGTTCGGCGGCCGGGGCTCCTCCTCGTCATCACTATGCAGCCCCTTGTCCTTGTTTTCGGTATTTAACTTGCCGGCCTGCTGGAACACCCAACATTCTCTGTTGGTGTGATTGGCTGGCTTATCGGGGGTGCCGTGGATTTGACACGAGCGATCCAGTATGCGATCCAAACTAGACGGGCCCGGAGTACTTCTTTTGAATGGCTTTTTCCGCTGACCGGATCTAGAGCCTCTCAATCCGGCATTGACTGACGTATCATCGGTGTTATCGCTGTTGTTGCAACGCTTTTGTCTGTTACGACGTGGTCTGCCGTTGGCATCTTTGGTATCCGGAGTACCTGGATTCCTTGATGTGTTGTTGCTGCGAGCCAGCCAGCTATCCTCGCCCGCGCAAAAGCGTGTCATGAGCGTCATGAGGGTTGCCATAGACTCCGGCTTCTCCTAGCCGAGGTGCTGGGCAACCCACTCGTCATGGATGTTATGCTTGAATGCCGCTAAGGTCTCTGCATCTGGACAATCGAAAATTTGGTTTTTCTAGTTAGGAACCATGTCCAGAATTGTCTGGACGATTCCCCTGGCTGCTGAGTTATATGGCTCAAGTCATCAGCATCCGGTGGTCGCATATAAGTGCCCTGGAAGTTGTCAAGGAATGCGTCTTCCAAATCCTCCCAACTGCTGACGGAGTCTGCTGGCAAGCTATTCGGCCAATGCCGAGATGGTCCTTTGAGTTTTAGTGGGAGGTACTTGATGGCATGTAGATCATCACCGCGAGCCATGTGGATGTGAAGGAGGAATCCTCAATCCATACAGTGGAATCTGTTGTACCATCATATGATTCGATATTTACGGGTTTAAAACCCTCCGGGAATTCGTGATCCATAACTTCATCAGTGAAGCATAGGGGGTGAGCGGCGCCTCTGTGCCGGGCTATATCCTGACGCAGTTCATATGAGTCTTGTCTGCTGTATTCGGCCCGGCTGGATTTACTTTTAGTGTATCCGGCGCGACGGTCATCGTCCTGAGTTGGCGCGCGCCCCCGTGACCTGTATATTGACCTTGCATGTTTTGCCCTACTGTCCAATACGTCTCGTAGGTCCCGTGTGTTGCCCCGGGCCTTGGTATTTTTGATTGAGTGGCGACGGGGTGCAGGCTGAACTTCAGGCTGAAACGCCTCTCTGGCTCGGCCACGCGGTGGCCGGTCAGCCGCATCATACACTGGTGATGGAGGTTTCAATGCTTCCTCCTCGAGGTGAGGTAGCAACCTGCGCTTTGGGTAACTCTTGTAGGGACGCTCGAGTTCGCATTCCTCGGCCGCAAGGACTTCGGTCCATCTATCTGCTAGCAAGTCTTGATCAGCTTGAAGCTGTTGTTGCTTTTTCTTCAGGCTATTTGCTGTGGCCATAAGCCGGCGCTTGAAGCGCTCCTGCTCAACGCGATCCTCAGGCACGATAAATTCTTCATCGCCGAGGCTCACCTTGTCTTCGGAGAGAGGCATGTAATTGTCCTCCTTCGATTCTCCATCTGCTACCTGCTCTGGAGGGCTAGCTTGTTCATCCTCCCGCTCTACATCGTGTTGGAGGGGATTGTCGTTGTCTTCGGCACTATCCGGAGTGTTATTGTCTCTTGTGCCGGTATCACTACTTTTGCTGTGGCGGGACTTAGAGCGGCGCCGCTGACGTCGGCGCTTGGGTTGCTTCTTGGAGGGGTCATCCTCCGCTGTCTCGTCGCCATTGCCTTCTTTGGGGGTGTCCACCATGTATATATCATATGATGAGGTGGTGGTCCAGCGCCCTATGGGCGGTGGTTCCTGTTCGTCCCCTGCATCGTCGTCCATACCATCGATGTCTTCGGAGTCGAAGTCGAGCATGCCGGTTAAATCATCGACAGTGGCTACTAAGTGGGTGGTGGGTGGGCAGTGAATTTCTTCGTCGTCCCCGTCCCATTCTAGCCAGACATAGTTCGGCCAAGGTTCTCCTAACAAGGAGAGAGACCTTAATGAAATTAGCACATCGCCGAAATGTGAGTGCTGAAAGATATCCGCGGAGGTGAACTCCATGATCGGCGCCCAGTCGGATTCGATAGGCACGGATGCAGGCGGCTCGGAGTCCGTGGTCGGAGACGAATCCAGTGGTTCAGCGACACGGCTCTCATAAGGGGGTGAAGTCAGTATCTGGATCCATCGCCACTGAGAGTGCGGCCTCCGTGGCGGGGTCTATCCCTCCGTCCTCGGATGGCGCAATTTGCTCCGGATTGAAGGCCGGAGTGGCTGCAAATGCGATCTCCCGAACACTGTCCAACGGCAGAGTTACGTCATGCTCGTCGTGATTGTGCGGCGCACCTGACCTGGGCTTGAATCTGTCGAAGATCAAGTATCTGCGGGTATCGGCGGTGTAGTTTAAGTTTCCGAACCTGACCTGATGGCCAGGGGCGTAGCTCTTGATCTGCTCCAGATGGCCAAGCGAATTGGCCCGCAGTGCAAAGCCGCCGGATACAAAGATCTGTCCGGGGAGGAAAACCTCACCCTGGACCGCATCGTTACCGATGATCAAAGGGGCCATCGAGCCTTATGGTGACGGCACAGTGGAACTCTCAATGAAAGCACCAATGTCGGTGTAAAAACTGGCGGATCTCGGGTAGGGGGGTCCCGAACTGTGCGTCTAAGGCGGTTGGTAACAGGAGGCAGGGGACACGATGTTTACCCAGATTCGGGCCCTCTTGATGGAGGTAATACCCTATGTCCTGCTTGATTGATATTGATGATATGAGTATTACAAGAGTTAATCTACCACGAGATCGTAGAGGCTAAACCCTAGAAGCTAGCCTATGGTATAATTGTATGTTGTCCTACGGACTAAACCCTCCGGTTTATATAGACACAGGAGGGGGCTAGGGTTACACAGAGTCGGTTACAAGGGAGGAGATCTACATATCCGTATTGCCAAGCTTGCCTTCCACGCCAAGGAAAGTCCCATCCGGACACGGGACGAAGTCTGCAATCTTGTATCTTCATAGTCCAACAGTCCGGCCAAAGGATATAATCCGAATGTCCGGAGACCCCCTAATCCAAGACTCCCACACACTGAGACCCCCATTCATCTTCACGCCCTCCGGGCTGGCCTGACACCCCCTTTCTCCGCCTTCTTCAACGTCGTGCTTTCTCACTACCAAATCACTATGTTGCACCTGGATCCTCAGTCCATCATCCTCCCCGCCGTCTTCGCCTTTGTCTGTGAGGCCATGGTGGGCATTGCTCCCTCCGTGGCCTTACTTCGCCACTTCTTCTCGTTGCATCTGACCGATCCTCGGTAGCGCTCCGGTTGCTTGAGCTTCCAGGCCGCGGCTGTGACGGCCGATGCGGGGATTGACTTCGAGCTTTCGCTGTCTGTGAGTGAGTTCCGGAGGTGGTGGGTGTTCGTGGACGCCGGCGTGCGCAGCCCCCTGCTCCTGCTTCCGACGGCGCCAGCTGCACCCAGCTCTAGCTAGGGGTACGAGAAGCTCACCAACCCGCGTCTTGCCCATGTCTGGCACCGGCTGACTAGGCTAAAGGATCTCGATGTGATGGTGCCCATGGTGGTGAAGGAGTTCATCTGGTGCCGCATTGCCCCGCTCCAGCGCCATTCTCGTCCAATATGGGTCTTCTCCGGCAGCAAGGACCGCATGAGGCTTCACGAGCCCGGGCTTCCTCTTGAGGCGCAACACACCGTGCTTGAGCTCCTGACGGGCGACCCGTCGCCAGCCGATATGTCGGAGGAGGGCTACCCCTTGTACTACTGCTCGAACACGGTGGAGTTCATGAGGCAGATGCCCCCCTTCGACGAATGGGGGTTACGCCCAGCTAGCCTTGAAGGGCCTTGCAAGAGCCCTGTCTTCGTGCCCCCCTTGGTCGCCGCCTGCGTGTTGCTCACCCTAGCAGTGGACCCAGGGGCGGTCGCCGTCGAACATTGGTGGTGCGGCTGCTGAGGAGCCGGCGTCGCTCGAGGCTCCCGAATCGTCGTCATCTGGGGCTCGAGAGAGCCGTCCTAAGGAAGCGTCCACGGGGGTGGCGTGGTCCGATACTCTTGAGGCTGAAGCCCCCGGACCCCTGGCGAGTCGTCGTGAGGCAGGGACCGGGGACTCCACGCGGCCCAGCGCTCTTGAGGTCGCCTCCTTCGGAGCCACGCCAGGCGCGCCCGGCATTGGTGACCGCATCCAGGGCTTCGGCCGGCTCCGACTGAACTTCGAAGCACTCCGCAAGAGGAAGGGGTCTTCAAGCTGCAGCGGTGATGCCTTTCGGCCATTGAAGTAGAGGAAGTACATCGCCATAGACGAGTGAGTACCTTATCTTTGTAATTTTTGAGCGCGGCTTCTCCTCCTGACCACTGTTCCTCAGGGCCCCTTCTGCCAAGGCGACAAAATCTCCCGAGAAGCGACCTTCGCCTGCTTCACCCTGCGCTCTTGTGGCGACAAAATCTCCCGAGAAGCACGGGGCCTGCCGAGGAGGTGGATGCGCTGGCTTGGCGCCTCAACCCTGCGCTCTTGTCATTCCTCCTCCAAGGTCCTGTGTGGGGCGCGGAGAGTGTACCGAGGGCCCCACCATTGGTCATCGCCCACGGCTGGACGACCTCGGCGCTGGCCTCATCTTCGAGCGGCGAGGCCCCGCCCCGCTGGTCCTCCACCGAGGCCGGAAGGGCGGCCGGGAAGGCACCGGCCTCCATCCCCCTGCTAGGAGCAAGCGAGCCACTTCAAACTTCTCCAACGGCCCCTGGTGCGGGGGATGGGCCTGTCTGCGCGTTCGAGCTTGCGCGCAGGCGCGACACCATCCGCCATGAGCTCTTCCGGGAGGCAATAGGCGCACTGAGTTGGCTTGGGGAGGAACTTGTGGATGTTGGTGATGGGGAACGCAGTAATTTCAAAAAATTTCCTACGCACACGCAAGATCATGGTGATGCACAGCAACGAGAGGGGAGAGTGTTGTCTACGTACCAACGCAGACCGACTGCGGAAGCGATCACACAACGTAGAGGAAGTAGTCGTACGTCTTCTTCCCGATCCGACCGATCCAAGCACCATTACTCCGGCACCTCCGAGTTCTTAGCACACGTTCAGCTCGATGACGTTCCTCGGGCTCTGATCCAGCAAAGCGTTGAGGAAGAGTTTCGTCCGCACGACGGCGTGATGACGATCTTGATGTACTACCGACGCAGGGCTTCGCCTAAGCACTACAACGGTACGATCGAGGTGGAATTTGGTGGCAGGGGGCACCGCACACGGCTAAGGAACGATCTCAAGGATCAAGTTGTGTGTATTGGGGTGCCCCCTGCCCCCGTATATAAAGGTTGGAGGAGGGGGGCCGGCCGGCCAAGGGAGGGGAGGCGCAGGGGAGTCCTACTCCCACCGGGAGTAGGACTCCTCCCCCCAATCCTAATCCAATTAGGACTCCCGGGGGGAAAAGAGAGAGAAGGGGGGCCGGCCCCTTATCCTATTCCTAATAGGACTTGGGGGGGGGCGCCGGCCAGCTAGTGGGCTTCCCTTTTCTCTTTTCCACTAAGGCCCAATAGGCCCATTAGTCTCCCGAGGGGTTCCGGTAACCCTCCCGGTATTCCGGTAAAATCTCGATTTCACCCGGAACACTTCCGATGTCCAAACATAGGCTTCCAATATATCAATCTTTACGTCTCGACCATTTCGAGACTCCTCGTCATGTCCGTGATCTCATCCGAGACTCCGAACAACCTTCGGTACATCAAAATGCATAAACTCATAATAACTGTCATCGTAACATTAAGCGTGCGGACCCTACGGTTCGAGAACAATGTAGACATGACCGAGACACGTCTCCGGTCAATAACCAATAGCGGGACCTGGATGCCCATATTGGCTCCTACATATTCTACGAAGATCTTTATCGGTCAGACCGCATAACAACATACGTTGTTCCCTTTGTCATCGGTATGTTACTTGCCCGAGATTCGATCGTCGGTATCCAATACCTAGTTCAATCTCATTACCGGCAAGTCTCTTTACTCGTTCCATAATACATCATCTCACAACTAACTTATTAGTTGCAGTGCTTGCAAGGCTTATGTGATGTGCATTACCGAGAGGGCCCAGAGATACCTCTCCGACAATCGGAGTGATAAACCCTAATCTCGAAATACGCCAACCCAACATCTACCATTGGAAACACCTGTAGTACTCCTTTATAATCACCCAGTTAGGTTGTGACGTTTGGTAGTACCCAAAGTGTTCCTCCGGTAAACGGGAGTTGCATAATCTCATAGTTATAGGAACATGTATAAGTCATGAAGAAAACAATAGCAACATACTAAACGATCGGGTGCTATGCTAATGGAATGGGTCATGTCAATCAGATCATTCTACTAATGATGTGACCTCGTTAATCAAATAACAACTCCTTGTTAATGGTTAGGAAACATAACCATCTTTGATTAACGAGCTAGTCAAGTAGAGGCATACTAGTGACACTCTGTTGGTCTATGTATTCACACATGTATTATGTTTCCGGTTAATACAATTCTAGCATGAATAATAAACATTTATCATGATGTAAGGAAATAAATAATAACTTTATTATTGCCTCTAGGGCATATTTCCTTCAGTCTCCCACTTGCACTAGAGTCAATAATCTAGATTACACAGTAATGATTCTAACACCCATGGAGCCTTGGTGCTGATCATGTTTTGCTCGTGGAAGAGGCTTAGTCAACGGGTCTGCAACATTCAGATCCGTATGTATCTTGCAAATCTCTATGTCTCCCACCTGGACTAAATCCCGGATGGAGTTGAAGCGTCTCTTGATGTGTTTGGTCCTCTTGTGAAATCTGGATTCCTTTGCCAAGGCAATTGCACCAGTATTGTCACAGAAGATTTTCATTGGACCCGATGCACTAGGTATGACACCTAGATCGGATATGAACTCCTTCATCCAGACTCCTTCGTTTGCTGCTTCCGAAGCAGCTATGTACTCCGTTTCACATGTAGATCCCGCTACGACGCTTTGTTTAGAACTGCACCAACTGACAGCTCCACCGTTTAAAGTAAACACGTATCTGGTTTGCGATTTAGAATCGTCCGGATCAGTGTCAAAGCTTGCATCAACGTAACCTCTTACGGTGAGCTCTTTGTCACCTCCATATACGAGAAACATATCCTTAGTCCTTTTCAGGTATTTCAGGATGTTCTTGACCGCTGTCCAGTGATCCATTCCAGGATTACTTTGGTACCTCCCTGCTAAACTTATAGCAAGGCACACATCAGGTCTGGTACACAGCATTGCATACATGATAGAGCCTATGGCTGAAGCATAGGGAACTTCTTTCATTTTCTCTCTATCTTCTGCAGTGGTCGGGTATTGAGTCTTACTCAATTTCATACCTTGTAACACAGGCAAGAACCCTTTCTTTGCTTGATCCATTTTGAATTTCTTCAAAATCTTGTCCAGGTATGTGCTTTGTGAAAGTCCAATTAAGCGTCTTGATCTATCTCTATAGATCTTTATGCCTAATATGTATGCAGCTTCCCCGAGGTCTTTCATGGAAAAACTTTTATTCAAGTATCCCTTTATGCTATCCAGAAATTCTATATCATTTCCAATTAGCAATATCTCATCCACATATAATATCAGAAATGCTACAGAGCTCCCACTCACTTTCTTGTAAATACAGGCTTCTCCAAAAGTCTGTATAAAGCCAAATGCTTTGATCACACTATCAAAGCGTTTATTCCAACTCCGAGATGCTTGCACCAGTCCATAAATGGATCGCTGGAGTTTGCATACTTTGTTAGCTCCTTTTGGATCGACAAAACCTTCTGGTTGTACCATATACAACTCTTCTTCCAGAAATCCATTCAGGAATGCAGTTTTGACATCCATCTGCCATATTTCATAATCATAAAATGCGGCAATTGCTAACATAATTCTGACGGACTTAAGCATCGCTACGGGTGAGAAGGTCTCATCGTAGTCAACTCCTTGAACTTGTCGAAAACCTTTCGCGACAAGTCGAGCTTTATAGACAGTAACATTACCGTCAGTGTCAGTCTTTTTCTTGAAGATCCATTTATTCTCAATTGCTTGCCGATCATCGGGCAAGTCAACCAAAGTCCATACTTTGTTTTCATACATGGATCCCATCTCAGATTTCATGGCCTTAAGCCACTTTGCGGAATCTGGGCTCACCATCGCTTCTTCATAGTTCGTAGGTTCATCATGATCTAGCATCATGACTTCCAGAACTGGATTACCGTACCACTCTGGTGCGGATCTCACTCTGGTTGATCTACGTGGTTCAGTAGTATCTTGTTCTGAAGCTTCATGATCATCATCATTAGCTTCCTCACTGATTGGTCATAGGTGTCGCAGAAACAGTTTTCTGTGATGTACTAATTTCCAATAAGGGAGCAGGTACAGTTACCTCGTCAAGTTCTACTTTCCTCCCACTCACTTCTTTTGAGAGAAACTCCTTCTCTAGAAATGATCCATTCTTAGCAACGAATGTCTTGCCTTCGGATCTGTGATAGAAGGTATACCCAACAGTTTCCTTTGGGTATCCTATGAAGACACATGTCTCCGCTTTGGGTTCGAGCTTATCAGGTTGAAGCTTTTTCACATAAGCATCGCAGCCCCAAACTTTAAGAAACGACAACTTTGGTTTCTTGCCAAACCATAGTTCATAAGGCGTCGTCTCAACGGATTTTGATGGTGCCCTATTTAACGTGAATGCGGCCGTCTCTAAAGCATAACCCCAAAACGATAGCGGTAAATCAGTAAGAGACATCATAGATCGCACCATATCTAGTAAAGTACGATTACGACGTTCGGACACACCATTACGCTGTGGTGTTCCGGGTGGCATGAGTTGCGAAACTATTCCACAATTTTTCAAATGTACACCAAACTCGTAACTCAAATATTCTCCTCCATGATCAGATCGTAGAAACTTTATTTTCTTGTTACGATGATTTTCAACTTCATTCTGAAATTCTTTGAACCTTTCAAATGTTTCAGACTTATGTTTCATTAAGTAGATATACCCATATCTGCTTAAATCATCTGTGAAGGTGAGAAAATAACGATATCCGCCACGAGCCTCAATATTCATCGGACCACATACATCGGTATGTATGATTTCCAACAAATCTGTTGCTCTCTCCATAGTACCGGAGAATGGTGTTTTAGTCATCTTGCCTATGAGGCACGGTTCGCAAGTACCAAGTGATTCATAATCAAGTGGTTCCAAAAGCCCATCAGTATGGAGTTTCTTCATGCGCTTTACACCGATATGACCTAAACGGCAGTGCCACAAATAAGTTGCACTATCATTATTAACTTTGCATCTTTTGGCTTCTACATTATGAATATGTGTATTACTATCTTCGAGATTCAACAAGAATAGACCACTCTTCAAAGGTGCATGACCATAAAAGATATTATTCATATAAATAGAACAACCATTATTCTCTGATTTAAATGAATAACCGTCTCGCATTAAACAAGATCCAGATATAATGTTCATGCTCAACGCTGGCACCAAATAACAATTATTTAGGTCTAATATTAATCCCGAAGGTAGATGTAGAGGTAGCGTGCCGACCGCGATCACATCGACTTTGGAACCGTTTCCCACGCGCATCGTCACCTCGTCCTTTGCTAGTGTCCGCTTATTCTGTAGTCCCTGTTTCGAGTTGCAAATATTAGCAACAGAACCAGTATCAAATACCCAGGTGCTACTGCGAGCTCTAGTAAGGTACACATCAATAACATGTATATCACATATACCTTTGCTCACTTTGCCATCCTTCTTATCCGCCAAATACTTGGGGCAGTTCCGCTTCCAGTGTCCAGTCTGCTTGCAGTAGAAGCACTCAGTTTCAGGCTTAGGTCCAGACTTGGGTTTCTTCTCTTGAGCAGCAACTTGCTTGCTGTTCTTCTTGAAGTTTCCCTTCTTCTTCCCTTTACCCTTTTTCTTGAAACTAGTGGTCTTGCTAACCATCAACACTTGATGCTCCTTCTTGATTTCTACCTCCGCAGCTTTCATCATTGCGAAGAGCTCGGGAATAGTCTTGTTCATCCCTTGCATATTATAGTTCATCACGAAGCTCTTGTAGCTTGGTGGTAGTGATTGGAGAATTCTGTCAATGACGCAATCATCTGGAAGATTAACTCCCATCTGAATCAAGTGATTATTATACCCAGACATTTTGAGTATATGCTCACTGACAGAACTGTTCTCCTCCATCTTACAGCTATAGAACTTATTGGAGACTTCATATCTCTCAATTCGGGCATTTGCTTCAAATATTAACTTCAACTCCTGGAACATCTCATATGCTCCATGACGTTCAAAACATCTTTGAAGTCCCGATTCTAAGCCGTAAAGCATGGCACACTGAACTATCGAGTAGTCATCAGCTTTGCTCTGCCAGACGTTCATAACATCTGGCGTTGCTCCAGCAGCAGGCCTGTCACCCAGCGGTGCTTCCAGGACGTAATTCTTCTGTGCAGCAATGAGGATAATCCTCAGGTTACGGACCCAGTCCGTGTAATTGCTACCATCATCTTTCAACTTTGCTTTCTCAAGGAACACATTAAAATTCAACGGAACAATAGCACGAGCCATCTATCTACAAGCAACATAAACAAGCAAGATACTATCAGGTACTAAGTTCATGATAAGTTTAAGTTCAGTTAATCAAATTACTTAGGAACTCCCACTTAGATAGACATCCCTCTAATCCTCTAAGTGATCACGTGATCCAAATCAATTAAACCATAACCGATCATCACGTGAGATGGAGTAGTTTTCAATGGTGAACATCGTCATGTTGATCATATCTACTATATGATTCACGCTCGACCTTTCGGTCTCTGTGTTCCGAGGCCATATCTGCATATGCTAGGCTCGTCAAGTATAACCTGAGTATTCTGCGTGTGCAAAACTGGCTTGCACCCGTTGTAGATGGACGTAGAGCTTATCACACCCGATCATCACGTGGTGTCTGGGCACGACGAACTTTGGCAACGGTGCATACTCAGGGAGAACACTTCTTGATAATTTAGTGAGAGACCATCTTATAATGCTACCGTCAATCAAGCAAGATAAGATGCATAAAAGGATAAACATCACATGCAATCAATATAAGTGATATGATATGGCCATCATCATCTTGTGCTTGTGATCTCCATCTCCGAAGCACCGTCATGATCACCATCGTCACCGGCGCGACACCTTGATCTCCATCGTAGCATCGTTGTCGTCTCGCCAATCTTATCCTTCCACGACTATTACTATCGTTTAGTAATCTAGTAAAGCATTACATCGCGATTGCATTGCATACAATAAAGCGACAACCATATGGCTCCTGCCAGTTGCCGATAACTTAGTTACAAAACATGATCATCTCATACAATAAAATCAGCATCATGCCTTGACCATATCACATCACAACATACCCTGCAAAAACAAGTTAGACGTCCTCTACTTTGTTGTTGCAAGTTTTACGTGGCTGCTACGGGCTTAAGTAAGAACTCATCTCACCTACGCATCAAAACCACAACGATAGTTCGTCAAATAGACTCCGTTTTAACCTTCTCAAGGACCGGGCGTAGTCACACTTGGTTTAACTAAAGTTGGAGAGACAGTCTTCCGCAAGCCATCTATGTGCAAAGCACGTCGAGGGAACCGGTCTCGCGTAAGAGTACGCGTAAGGTTGGTCCGGATCGTCTCAACCAACAATACCGCCGAACCAAAGTATGACATGCTGGTAGGCAGTATGACTTGTATCGCCCACAACTCACTTGTGTTCTACTCGTGCATATAACATCAAACCATAAAACCTAGGCTCGGATGCCACTGATGGGGAACGCAGTAATTTCAAAAAATTTCCTACGCACACGCAAGATCATGGTGATGCACAACAACGAGAGGGGAGAGTGTTGTCTACGTACCAACGCAGACCGACTGCGGAAGCGATCACACAACGTAGAGGAAGTAGTCGTACGTCTTCTTCCCGATCCGACCGATCCAAGCACCGTTACTCCAGCACCTCCGAGTTCTTAGCACACGTTCAGCTCGATGACGTTCCTCGGGCTCCGATCCGGCAAAGCGTTGAGGAAGAGTTTCGTCAGCACGACGGCGTGATGACGATCTTGATGTACTACCGACGCAGGGCTTCGCCTAAGCACTACAACGGTACGATCGAGGTGGAATTTGGTGGCAGGGGGCACCGCACACGGCTAAGGAACGATCTCAAGGATCAAGTTGTGTGTCTTGGGGTGCCCCCTGCCCCCGTATATAAAGGTTGGAGGAGGGGGGCCGGCCGGCCAAGGGAGGGGAGGCGCAGGGGAGTCCTACTCCCACCGGGAGTAGGACTCCTCCCCCCAATCCTAATCCAATTAGGACTCCCGGGGGGAAAAGAGAGAGAAGGGGGGCCGGCCCCTTATCCTATTCCTAATAGGACTTGGGGGGGGGGCGCCGGCCAGCTAGTGGGCTTCCCTTTTCTCTTTTCCACTAAGGCCCAATAGGCCCATTAGTCTCCCGGGGGGTTCCGGTAACCCTCCCGGTATTCCGGTAAAATCCCGATTTCACCCGGAACACTTCCGATGTCCAAACATAGGCTTCCAATATATCAATCTTTACGTCTCGACCATTTCGAGACTCCTCGTCATGTCCGTGATCTCATCCGGGACTCCGAACAACCTTCGGTACATCAAAATGCATAAACTCATAATAACTGTCATCGTAACGTTAAGCGTGCGGACCCTACGGTTCGAGAACAATGTAGACATGACCGAGACATGTCTCCGGTCAATAACCAATAGCGGGACCTGGATGCGCATATTGGCTCCTACATATTCTACGAAGATCTTTATCGGTCAGACCGCATAACAACATACGTTGTTCCCTTTGTCATCGGTATGTTACTTGCCCGAGATTCGATCATCGGTATCCAATACCTAGTTCAATCTCGTTACCGGCAAGTCTCTTTACTCGTTCCGTAATACATCATCTCACAACTAACTTATTAGTTGCAGTGCTTGCAAGGCTTATGTGATGTGCATTACCGAGAGGGCCCAGAGATACCTCTCCGACAATCGGAGTGATAAACCCTAATCTCGAAATACGCCAACCCAACATCTACCATTGGAAACACCTGTAGTACTCCTTTATAATCACCCAGTTACGTTGTGACGTTTGGTAGTACCCAAAGTGTTCCTCCGGTAAACGGGAGTTGCATAATCTCATAGTTATAGGAACATGTATAAGTCATGAAGAAAACAATAGCAACATACTAAACGATCGGGTGCTATGCTAATGGAATGGGTCATGTCAATCAGATCATTCTACTAATGATGTGACCTCATTAATCAAATAACAACTCCTTGTTCATGGTTAGGAAACATAACCATCTTTGATTAACGAGCTAGTCAAGTAGAGGCATACTAGTGACACTCTGTTGGTCTATGTATTCACACATGTATTATGTTTCCGGTTAATACAATTCTAGCATGAATAATAAACATTTATCATGATGTAAGGAAATAAATAATAACTTTATTATTGCCTCTAGGGCATATTTCCTTCAGTTGGCGCCCTCTTGAAACCGAAGGCCTTCAGCTGGCGGACGAGTGGGACCAGCTGAAGGTGGCCATCGACCTCGGGCGTCTCCAGCACAACCGCACCATCGTGCAGGCCGAGGCATCCCTCACTACCTTGCGCGAAGCCAGTGCCCGAGCTTTGGAGGAGGCGAGGGAGGCCGACCGCCACCGCGAGGACACAGAGAAGCATGAAGGGGAGCTCCGAGCGCTGAACGCCTCCCTAGAGAAGCAAGTTGAGGCACACAAGGCTGCCTTGGCGTCGATGAAGGGGTCGCCTTCCGAAGAGGAAGAGATCTTGAAGCATAAGGAGGCACTGATGCTAGAGGCCACGGAGCGAAGCCTCGAGCTTGAACGATTGGAGATGAGGGAGCGCCAGGTCGCCCCGGCGGAGGATGCCGCCAGCGCGCACGAAGCCAGGATCCAGGAGGAAGTTGATCGCAGGGTGGCAAAGGCTCATGCAGATCTAGCCAATACACACGACCTGAAGCTGAAGATGGTGGAGGATGGGGCTGAGGGCAAAGCCAATACCCTCAGGTCAAGGCTGGACGAGGCGGAGCGGCGCGAAAAGGCGGCTGCGGCGATGCTGATCTCCGTCCAGGCCGAATTGGCCTCCGCCCGTGGCGAACTGCTCCCGCTCAAGTGGTGGGTTACTGATGCTGAGTCCCTCGCGCAGCAGAGCAGGGAGGAAGCGCTCCGCTGGCAGACGTTGTAGCGCGAGCATGCTCCCATGCTTCGGGCCCTCAAAGCGAGGGCCAACCGGGCGCTGGGTGCCATCTGTGACGAACACGCCCCTCATCCCCACACAGAAGACTATGCGAGCCATCTCCGCTTCTTCACTGACGTCGTTGCACGCATGGAGGACTGGGTCGAGAGGGCCCGTGAGCTTGTTGAAGAAAGGACCCGAGGCCTCCTCGGGCGCGCGTTTTCCCGCGTTTTTAGTTATCTCCAAAGCATCGATCCCCACTTCGACTTCAACGCCGCCATCGCTCCTATGCCCAGAGCCATCCGGGACAACCTGGCACGCTGGGTGGATGATAATGTGGATGCTCTGGTCAGGGCTTTCACCTCTGAGGACGACGCGGTGGTGGTCATGGTGGACGAAGGTGGCGCAGTTGACGATGGTGAAGACGACGCCAGTGACGGCGCCAGCAGCATGTCTGGGAGTGATTCAGAAGATGCTGCGAGTGACATGTCCGATTGAGTCTGCGCTCCTCTACTTTGAACCTGCACGCAAAAGCTCGGGCACGGCCCCTCAAGGTGTAAGAGAATTTTGGGGAGGGGGAGCGACTCATGTAATCAGACTACTGCTTTATTCCTTAAGCCAGACTGGAAAGGTGCTTTGCGAGCCCATAAGCTCCTCCTCAGCTCGTTGTTGTAACTTACCTTAATCCAGGCAGGCCTCGAACTGGTCTTGTAGTTGCCGATGTGCATTCCTCCTGAGGGGAGTTCTCCGCGGCCTCCCGAGGGGAGTCCTCCACGGGCTCGCTAGGTTTCGGGCTTCTGAGGAGCTTGCCAGTCAGCCCGAGAGGGCCTCACGAGAGATGAGCGTCAAACTACGGCAGGTTGTGTGCGCAGCATGCGCATACCATGCCCAGCCCCCACTCGTGAGGTGCTCGCAAGGAAAGGGGTAGCACGCGCGAGCCTCAAAACAAGGCACTGAACCAAAAAGCTCAGAAAATCAACACGAACAAGAGAAGACGCCCCCCGCGCTTGCAAATGAAAATACGACTTCAAGTTCAAATCCAAAAGGCGGGAAACCGAGCTACAAAAAAGGGGTTGAAAGCAAATGGCTGCGGCCAGCACCTAGCTAGTCTTCTGGTCTTCCCACCAATGCGGAGCTAAGTGCTTTCACTGGCTGTGAGCATAGTCATTGGGGGACAGTGTCGACGGCCAGCGCGGAGCATGGTGCTTCCACTAGGACGTGGGTGGGAGCCCCGTGGCCCGAGGGCGGCACTCCGGAGACTTGGGGGCGTGTACAGCCCCACTCATTATTATGTGAGAGTGTCACGAGCAGAGACCTTCACTGGCGCAAGCCTTGCTTCATATCGCCAGGTGAGGGCCCCGCCCTGCGCCACCCTCGACCACCATTGGGGCATCCGGAAACCAGGACGAGACCAAGGGGCAAAGAGGACGCTGGTGGCGCCCTCGGCGACCACGGGTCCTCTGCCGGGGGAGAAGGCTCACCGGCGCTTCCACCAGCAGAGGGCCTACCTCCGTGCAGCATCTTGCTCCGGGTGGCGTGGGGGAGGGCCTGGCTCCGGGCCTCTCACGCGCAGCCCCCAGCGCATCACTCCTGCCGCTGGTTGGGCCATTGCCCTGAGGTCTCTAACTGCTGCTGCAGCCTGGTTCTCCTGCAGTTCAGGGTTAGCATAAGCTTGCTCGTGAGATATTGACCGTACCCCGCCGTCGTCGTTGCTGAAGAGGTCGGCGAAGCCTCCGGGCGGCTCAGGGAAGACCTGTGCTTCAGGCCCTCTGGCCGCCCATCCCGGTTCGCGGAATGGATTGGGGCCTTCCCCCGGCAAGTATTCTGGGTTCACCATGCTGGGCACGTAGGCGTCCGTGGCTACCTCACCAGAGCCTCCGCCCAGGTACCCCGCGCCTCGAGCCGCCAGCCGAGGCGCTTGGCCCCGGTGGTAGCCATGTGGCACCCTGGCGCGTCCTCACGGCGGGCCATCGGTGCTTGTTCCTCCTAGCGATGGTGCGGCCACGGCTAGACGGCCCGTGCCAGGACCCGCGTCGATGCCGTCGGATCCCCTGACGCCCCATGGGGCGCGTGGGCTCGCCCGGGCCTCGTGCGCGCTTTTGCCACAACCTGGGGCATAGTCAAGGAGCAAAAAGGCATCGTACCCCTGTAGGCGGCATCCAGTAGCTCGGTGACTCGCTCCAGTAGTGCATTGCGGCAGCTATCCGCTAGTCTACACCGCAGCAGCTCCCGTGCCACGATGAGCGCGGCTTGCATGTTTGCCTGCTCCCGCCGGGTGTGTGGTGTCGTCGCCACTACGTAACCTGAAGATCGCGCGGCTGTGCGCGCGCGCCGTGGCGCGAGGGCGGCGGGCGGCGGCCCACACTGCCCGCGCCCGCGAGTGTTAGGCAGCGCGCGGGCCGCCTGGAGCGCGGAGTTGAGGTCTTCTGGAGCAGATGGCGGCGCCCGGGCAGGCCAGGACACCCAGTGGTCGGCTTGGGTCCTCGGGCTGTCAGACATTGGAGTCGCGGGGCAACAGTGGGTCGGTCGATGGAGAAGAAAGCTTCAGCACACCCCTACCTGGCGCGCCAAATGTCAGATTCTGGGTTCCGGCAAACCCTTGAGGTTCGAACTCTGGGATGTGCACGAAGATCTCTCTCTCTCTCTCCCTAGCTCACACTCGCGACGATCTCAAGGCCTAGCTCGCCGAACCCAAGAAGCTAGTGACATGAGAGTTTATACTGGTTCGGGCCACCATTGTGGTGTAATACCCTACTCCAGTGTGGTGTGCTGGATTGCCTCGTGGGCTAAGGATGAACTAGTACAATGGATGAACAACCTCCTGAGGAGAGGTGTTCTTGAGCTTGATGAGATGATGTGTCTGAGGATGGTCTGAATGATTCGTCCCTCGATGAGCCGATCCTTGACTAGGTGGTGGCTAGCCCTATTTATAGAGGCCCGGGTACTCTCCCCAAATGTTTAGGCAGGAAGGGATCCCACAACGGCCAATTTTGAAGGGAGACAACTGGTATAAGTTATCCTGACAAAAGGTGGTTTTCGCCTGCCAAAGGCTCTGGTGGTGATGCCACCGTGGGCTCCGCGGTGACCTCCATCCTGCCGTCCTGCTGATCTTGGTCTTGTTGCACCATTATGGAAACATTTTCCTGATGCCTCGAGACTCCTCGCCTGCGCCTGCCCCTTTAGCACCAAAGAGGAAACTAGCACCCTGCGCCCGCTGGCGCCAGCCTGGCCTTGGTCGTCATGGCTCTCGTCACGCGGACCTTGCGAGGTGCCCCTCACATAGATATCTCCGCTCCTCAGGAGCCATCCTACAGAGGCCGCCCCAGAGGAGGTCTTGGTGTCATCCGCCTCATGAGGCTTGGCCCCTCGTGAGGGTCTTTGAGTGGTTTCTAGTGAAGATGGGCCGTACCAGGCCGTTGGTGGAGCCACGCCCTAGGCCCCAGGTAGGCAAGTCTGGGTACCCCCGTTCCTAGGACGCCGACATAATTGAGCAAGATCCTTCAAGTAAGTTGTCATCGGTGCAATAAGGCAATAAAAATTGCTTCTAAAAGTGTTAGATCATTTAGTGTAAGAGAAAATTGAGCATTGTACAAACTTGTGATGGCAAAGAGTAAAAGCAACAGACTGCATAATAAAGGTTGCTATCATAAGGGGAATATAACGTGACGTTCTTTTGCACTAAGGGGTTGAGCATACAAACAAATAAGCGCATGGCAACATCTGCTTCCCTCTGCGAAGGGCCTACCTTTTACTTTTATGTATTTACCTTCATGCAAGAGTCAAAGTTTTTCTCTCTATTCCTTTTTATTTTTCTCTTTTTGCAAGCATCATGTGGTGAGGAAAGATCTAGGCACATATATCCAATTGGGTATGGGTAGCATGAGTTATTGTTGTTGACATCACCCTTGAGGTGAATGCGTTGGCAGGCGAAATTATAAGCCCCTATCTTTCTATGTGTCCGGTTGAAACATTTTGCTCATGTGTATGCGGTGAGTGTTAGCAATCATAGAAGACTATATGATGGTTGAGTATGTGGAGATCTTACTTAAACTCTGTTGAATAAGTTGAATTACAATTGCTTGGTGACTGAGAACATAGGTTGTTGAGTTTCAAGAGAATTCATTGTTTGAACCTTAACTTGTGAATTGATTGCTACTTTAACATGAGAAGTTTTATAAGATAGAATTGTTGTTATGATGCTAGGAAAAGTGATTGAAATTGTCATTGATCAAACTTGTGCACTTTGCTAGCATTCACACTTCATAAATTATTTATTTTATCATTTACCTACTCGAGGACGAGTAGGAATAAAGGTAGGGGATGCTGATACGTCTCCAACGTATCTATAATTTATGAAGTATTCATGTTGTTATATTATCATTCTTGGATGTTTTACAATCATTTTATAGCAACTTTATATCATTTTTTTGGGAGTAACCTATTGACCCAGTGTCCGGTGCCAGTTGTTGTTTTTTGCTTCTTTTTTTACATCCCGGGAAATCAATATCAAACGAAGTCCAAACACCGCGAAACTTTTTGTGGATTTTTTATGGACCAAAAGACCACTAGTGGGCCAGAGTAGCACCTTGGGGGTGCCTCAAGGGTGGCACAACCCACCAGGGCGCGCCTGGAGCCCCAAGCGTGCCCAGGTGGATTGTGCCCACCTCGATGGCCTTCGGCACCCCCTCTTCTCCCTATAAATTTTCAAATATTCCAAAAACCCTCGGGGTTAACCTAGATCAGAAGTTCTGCCCCCACAAGGCTCTATAGCCACCGAAAACAAATCTAGACCCCGTTCTGGCACTCTACCGGAGGGGGGAATCATCACCGGTGGCCATCTTCATCATCCCGGCGGCCACCATGATGAGGAGGGAGTAGTCCACCCTCGGGACTGAGGGTTTGTACCAGTAGCTATGTGTTTAATCGCTCTCTCTCTCTCTCGTGTTCTTGAGATGCCGGGATCTTGATGTATCATGGGCTTTGTTAATATAGTGGGATCATATGGTGTTTTCCCCTCTTTATCTTGTTGTGATGAATTGACTTTTTTTCCTTTGAGATTTTGTTGTTATCGCATTGAATACTTTTATGTATTTGAGAGCACATGATATATATGTCTTGCATATGAATACTTGTGGTGACAATGGGGTATCATATTGATTCACTTGATATGTGTTTTGGCACTCAACTCGCGGATTCCCGCGGTGACATTGGGGCAATCTATGCATAGGGGTTGATGCACGTTTTCATCTTTTGTTTCTCCGGTATAAATCTTGGGGCACTCTTTGAAGTTCTTTGTGTTGGATTGAGTATTATGAATCTGAAATTATTTGGTCTTATTTTAGTACGAACACTTGGATAGATCGATCGGAAAGAATAGCTTCGAGGTGGTTTCGTACCCTACAAATAATTTCTTCGTATGTCCTGCGCTAGATAGGAACTTTGGAGTGATTCTTCGTTGCACTTTGAGGTATGATTATATGATCCAATTATATTAGCATTGTTGAGAGATTGCACTAGTGAAAGTACGGACCCTAGGCCTCATTTTGAAGCATTCCAATACCCTTTTTGTGCCCGTTTATTATTTGCTACCTTGCTGTTTTTATTTATTCAGATTATACAAATATATTTCTACCGTTCATATTACAGTTTTATCACCATCTCTTCGCCGAACTAGTGCACCTATACAATTTGCCATTGTATTGGGTGTGTTGGGGACACAAGAGATTTCTTGTATTTGGTTGCAGGGTTGTTTGAGAGAGACCATCTTCATCCTACACCTCCCATGGATTGATAAACCTTAGGTCATCCACTTGAGGAAAAATTGCTACTGTCCTACAAAACTCTGCCCTTGGAAGCCCAACACGAGTCTATAAGAATAAAGTTGCGTAGTAGACATCAGGTGCCGAGCTAGATCCTAGTCGAGGTGCTGCAAAAATGTCACCTTGGAGTTTTTATAGGATAGGCTCGATGCCTGTGTTGGTGAGGGAATGCTTGAATTCAAGTTTGAGTGCGGATATGGGAGACATATCTCATCGGGGGCATGCACTGGGATTGATTCTGGAGTGTCGGGGATGGTATTCTAGGCCGATCTGGGCCCGAAGAGGTGAGCTCGGTAGGTGAATCTTCGGTATTTTTCGTACTAACAAGCCAAACAGTTTGGTCCAGGGGTGAATCCTCTACCTTCCTGAGACGGCCAGTTGAATTGGCACGTAAGACGGTGCTGCCGAAGACGAGGAGCTGACCGGTGAAAGATGTACTTGCAACCGGTGTCGTCGTTGATTTGAAGATCATGTTGGGGAATGTAGTAATTCGAAAAAAATCCTACGATCACGCAAGATCTAACTAGCAGATGCATAGCAATGAGAGGGGAGAGTGTGTCCATGTACCCTTGTAGACCGAAAGCGGAAGCGTTCAGTAACGCAGTTGATGTAGTCGAACGTCTTCACTATCCAACTGATCCAAGTACCGAACATACGGCACCTCCGTGTTCAGCACACGTTCAGCATGATGACGTCCCTCGAGCTCTTAATCCAGTTGAGGACACGGGAGAGTTCCGTCAGCACCACGGCGTGATGACAGTGATGATGAAGTTACCCACGCAGGGCTTCACCTAAGCACTACGACAATATGACCGAGGTGATGATGAAGTTACCGGTGCAGGGCTTCACCTAAGCACTACGACGATGAAGTTACCGGGAGAGAGGAGGCTGGCCAGGAGGGGGCGCCAGGGGGGAGTGACGTTGTCCTGGACTAGGGGGTACTCACCACGTCCTCTCCCGACCAGCTGGATCGGGCCGAGGACCCCCATGGCGGTTCACTATTGGGCCAGTTCGGACAGGCCATGCTGCATACAAGGAGGATCCCACAAGACTTGGCGCCCAAGACAAGGACTCCTCTAAACCCTAGGCCTACGGTGCATATATAAACGAGGCCAGGCTAGTCAATAGATAATCTCATATTCATTACTACAACCTCGTGGTAGATACATGTACTCTGTACTACACCCCATATGAATACAATCAAAAGCAGGACATAGGGTTTTACCTCCATCAAAAGGGCCAAAACCTGGGTAAAATCCCATGTCCATGTTACCATCGCTCCAAGATACCTAGCTTAGGACCCCTAATACGAGATACGCCAGATATTGGACCGGCATTGGTGCTTTTATTGAGAGTCTGCTAAGTGATCGTCACGGATCGATGGGATAATCAGTTAGATCAGGATTCATGATCTAGAAGATTTTAACGACGGCGGTCGCACCGTCGCCTCGTAGTACATCGGACCTGGACTCTGATGTGGCTGTTACGAGCACAACCAACTCGCAAATACGCATACCCTGTGCATCGTGGAAATTTCCAAAGTAGTACGCGCAGCCCAGAATTGAGGGTTCACTGGGTTGGTCAAGGCAAAAAAGTTAAAGGAACAAGACTGGTCGGTGGCGATCCAACCAAAAAGAAGTGCAAACTGATCATAATTCGTCTCGGTGGCAGCACACGTCAGGGTGATTCGTCCCTTACCCTCTTTATACTATTATTTATGGGAGTACCTAGAACTTATCTAGATGAGATATAATTTGGTCTCATTCACCTGAAAAACAAGAACAGATACAACCCACATCAGCACACACGCATCTTATAGCATCACATCCAATGGCTATAAAAGGTGAATGAGACCAAATTATGTCTCATTTAAATGAGTTCTAGCAAAACTGATTATTTATTATCCAACCTCTAGCAGGCCGCCGTTCCTCCATTACTTTTTCTGGAGAGAGCGTAGACCAAAAAGTACTGCCAACGTGATTGAGTGCTATCTGTAGCGTAGTACTTGTGTCCACCTAGTGAATTCTACTAGTAATTTAACTATTACTCCCTCCGTCCGGAAATACTATTTTAATGACAAGTATTTCCGGACGGAGGGAGTACACCACTCCATGTATTGGTGAGTACTACCAGTACTACTTGGAAAGATCAAAGCGATCTGGCACTTGTGCAACGTGGATCATTTTTTCTTTTATTTGCTACAACTCTAGTCTGCTACAGTCATTAGGATCAAACAGTTAGCTGTTTTACATAAATTATCTTTTTAGCAAATCACGGTCTTCAGGTCATGCTATTCTGTTTATCAAGAAAATTTCAGCGGCGGTGACCGTGTGTGTCGCCTGGTTACACATAGGATCCGAGGTCCACTACGATGGACTAGCAACTGTCGTGACTTCTGAGGATGTGTTGCACATTACGGGAGATCCTCAACAGCCGCGTTCCAGCCGAACATGCGCGCGCAGCAACAAGCTAGAGCAGCAGACACGGGCTGAATTCGGATCGCTCCGCGGCATACAGGGAGACCCAATCCTTCTTTATTTTCTTTGTTATTCAATTAAAGGCGGTCTTTGCTTTTCGCTAATCATGGTCTTTCTTGCACTTCTCACGTGCTAGCACTGGTACTAGTACTATTATTAAATGTGTGTTAAATGGTGGCCACATTAACGATGAGCAAGAGATGGTTCGGTCAGTTTCCCGTCCGCAATCCGGTGAATGCCGCATCTGGAACTCGAACCGCCCTGCGAATTCAGACTTTGTCATGCCCTCACCGTGGTGTCAATAACCCGCGTCGACATTGTCCTCGGCCCCGAGGCTATACTCCTCGAACTATCAACTTCGCATAAATATTTTATGCATTTTTTAATTGTTATTATTTTTGGTCTGCACTATTTACATGCGAGCAGGAAATCTACTTTGTCTGCGCCACCTTGGTGAGCCGACGCTGTCACCCCCCTCCATCGGCCAAGATGTGCCCTCACCTAGCCGACTAGTCTCATGAGCTCGGCTGGAATGGGGGCTTTGCATCGCCACATCGGCCGTGCTACGTCATCACTTCGGACTGCCGAGATCTTCGCTCCATCACCCCGGGACTGGCTTGGGGGCTGGAACCTTGTCCCGCATCAAGCTTGGACCGCGTCATCAATGCCGAACACATTGACCAGCTAAGTCGCTTTCATGCTCAAAAAACTTTAAGTTTTAAATTTTGTTCGGTTCGACCAAGCATTATACTTTTTTGGCAAAAAGCTGTTGTGGAAAACATCCTTGTCAAAACTTTGTTTGTGACACACAAATTCAAATACCCCATTTACTTGGGGGCTTCCTTTATGAAGCCTTTCCTCTTGCATATGATTATACTTGTATGGCTCCGTTCCTTGTTCGTGTATTACGCCACAATATGCACCATGTTGACTTAAGTTCTGCAAGCTAGGTTGCATTGGTCCTGTGTTTACCCCTACGTTCCCGATTGTTCGACTAGGGAGTAAAGGGAGCACCTCTGTGATTGTTACTATTGGGTCATCCGAGTTAGTACCTCAGACTAAGTGAAGTCGAAAGCTAGCGCTCCTATTGTTTTCAATCATGGTCGGCACACAACGGAACTCATGAGTACCAAAAATCTATTGCACAAGTCTCATAGTAACAATGAGCAACCGAAGAAAGATATCGGTGGGGGTACTATTTTCTTCGAAGATGCTTCTTACACTTCGTCAATAATACAGCATAAGTTCCCTGAGCGCGCTTTGTCTGTTACAGCCTTATGGCCTGATTGCCTAGTTATCGAAAACATCATCGATATTCTCGACAGGTGGAGTACATAACCCTTTTTGGCCCTTGACCGAAGAGGGAGAAGCCAACGGTCAGTTAAGACGTGTTTAAAGTTCGGGTGAACACAGATATGATATAAGTACTTCGGTACATACAATCATTATACATAAAATTCTTTTACCCAAATCACTTGGGGGCTCTTAAAATTACATGAGCCATTTTTATAATGTGTGTTTTCGTCTTGGTCGTTGCAAAGTCTTTTTCTACCGCTCCTTTTTCGACTTGAGTGTATGGTCAATAGCCGGATAGCCTGTCTTCTCTCTAAAAGCCGATCGAGTTTAGTTTGCTAAACTGACCTCAGAGAAGTACCCCGCCTTTGAGATAAGGAGCTTGAAGCCGTAGGCTGGCCCGCGTGAAGTCTTGAGATCGGATGTGTCATGTTAAAGCACGACAGAAGCACAATTTTTTTCCAATTTTCGGATTGGCACCGAACACTTGATCTTGTTTGTACGTCAAGTTTTTGCTGATGTTTTTTGGTTTTCCAAGCTTATGGCACTTTTAAACTATTTGTGTGTTTCCAGCATAAGTCTCGCAGTGCAACGCCGGACACCTTTAGAGGTTCGGCAAAAACATTCTCGGATATTGCTATATATGCATCGGTTTTAAATTGTGTCTTCGGTCAAATAGTTGGGTTGCCCAGCTCCTGTGCTTACCTCCTACGTTCCGCTTTGTTCGGCCAAGTGTGCAAAGGGAGAACCACTGCGATTATGCTTCCAGCTCACATGGTTAAGCACCTCAGTGGAGAAAGCCCAAAATTGACTGTCACAATAAGCGTAAACTGATCAGTGATCCGATGACTATGTTAAACGATGGGTTGTTCATAACATTAGATGAAGTGTTTACGGCTTGACCTCGGCTGTCGCCGAACACTACCGGGGGCTTGTGGCTAGCTTCCCCAGTTTAAAGCTCCTATGACTAAGTGAAAGTTATAAATCTCGCATTTCTGATTGCCTCATTTCCGCTAACACAACCGCCTTCGGGCACCGAGACGTCGGCTAAGGGTTGTCTTGTTATTGCGGAGACACCCTGCATAGTATCTACTAAGGGGTAGAAGCTGACGATGGGCCACTTTCAACTGATGAACGATCACAACGGAGTTGAAATAAACATATCATCGTCATTTGTAGTTAATATACAAGGGCTGCCTTCGGTAATCATCGTTATAAAGCCATAAATATGCATCAATTTGACTTAAGATTTTGGCCAAGCTAGGTTGCCTGGCTCCTGTGCTTACCCCTACGTTCCCGATTGTTCGGCTAGGTGATAAAGGGGGCACCTCTGTGATTGTTACTATCGGGTCATCCGAGTTAGTACCTCAGACTGGGTGAAGCCGAAAGCTAGCGATCTTAAAGGATATAATTGGTCGACAACGACGGAAGTGAAAATTTAGGTTCGCTAAAGACCACATAATTCGGGAATTTTCCCCAAACTAAATCCTCAATATCCGCATTCGTCGGAGGTGAGGTATCATGATCATGCTTAGCATGACAACCCAAAGAAAGGAAACGATAGTGGGACTATTTTCTTTGGAAGACATTTTTTGTGTTAAACAATAATATAACATATCTCTCTGCGTACCTTTGTTTATAAAATTGTATGGCTGGATCGCCTTGTTTGTCGTAAATCTTTGCCCTCATAAAGGCGTTATAAAGTAGTACAAACACTCCTCGGCTACTGGCCGAGGAGGTGGAAGCCGATGGTCGGTCAACAAAGTTTTGTACAAAGCGGATCCGAGCATTAGTGATGTAAAGTACTTGAATACATAGAATCATTACACATAATATGTGATTTTACTTCGGATATCGATCCTTAATTCGGTCACCCACGCCCGCATTAAGGCTCGGGGGCTACTGGGCGTCGGGCTTATCATTTACTAATATTAAAGGGGCACATTGATTCCTTGATCTAGTGTTGCCACCTAACCAGTGTCTCGGGGGCTACTGCATTGCCTATTCAATGCAGAAAAATTTAAGTGCAATACAGTTTCAGAGGAGATTATGATCCTCAGGTTGGTTGGCCGCACCCAACCTGAGTCTCGAGGACTAAGCACGCTGCTTTTTGTGCCCCGAAGTATTCTTCCTTGCTAGGACTTGATCCTCAGGCCGATTTTGCGAATCAACTTGAGTCTCAGGGGCTACTGGGATCAGCAGTCTTATGTCATCCTTCAGGTGCATCTCGGGTTTTAGACCGACACACACACTTTGAGGGCTACTGGCTATATATCTCGGTAGAGAATAAATTGCACCAATCAAAAAATCAGCCCGCAGTCAGGGTGGTGCACCACCTCAGAAGCAGTCCGGCATAAAGCTCGGGCGCTAGTGGCTAGCTCCATAGAGGGCATTTCCGGCATTAAGCTCGGCTAAGCTCCTTCAACTTTTTTGAACCAAGGTGATCTATGACACCTCAAATAATGTCCGATGTTGGAGCTCGGATACAGTCAGGCATTGGAGCTCGGATAAAGTCCGATGTTGGAGCTCAGATACAGTCTGGCATGCGAGCTTGGATACAGTCTGGCGTTGGAGCTCGGACGCGGGAGGACACCGCTGCACGGGAACAACTTCGAACCCGAGGTGGGCGTAAAAATAACAAGGCATTGATAAAGGCTGATAAGTTAAAGGAGCTCCTCGGATACCCGACGTGTAAACTCTTCAGATTTACTTCGGCGATCCTCAAGATCGAAGGTGAGAAGATTTGTTGAACCAGTTTTTAAGACCGACGGCTGAAGATGAAGAACAGTTCGGAAGAATCGAGGAGTGTCCCCAACTTGAAGACCGGTTCAGGGGGCTATTGACGGTGTCCTGGACTAGGGGGTACTCACCATGTCGTCTCCTGACCAGCTGGATCGGGCCGAGGACCCCCATGGCGGTTCACTATTAGGCCAGTTCAGACAGGCCATGTCGCATACAAGGAGGATCCCACAATACTTGGCGCCCAAGACAAGGACTCCTCTAAACCCTAGGCCTACGGCACATATATAAATCGAGGCCAAGCTAGTCAATAGACAATCTCAT
Source organism: Triticum monococcum (assembly GCA_034509565.1). Classification (NCBI taxonomy): domain Eukaryota; kingdom Viridiplantae; phylum Streptophyta; class Magnoliopsida; order Poales; family Poaceae; genus Triticum; species Triticum monococcum. The sequence goes on along the minus strand of CM067845.1, from coordinate 83,352,959 downwards.
ATTCATTACTACAACCTCGTGGTAGATACATGTACTTTGTACTACACCCCATATGAATACAATCAAAAGCAGGACGTGGAGTTTTAGCTCCATCAAGAGGGCCCGAACCTGGGTAAAATCCCGTGTCCGTGTTACCATCGCTCCAAGACACGTAGCTTAGGACCCCTACTACGAGATACGCCGGATATTAAACCGACAGGGAGTCCTACTTGGACTCCTAGTCCAAGTAGGATTCCCCCCCCCATTCCTTTCTTCCACCGGAGGGAAAGGAAGGAGAGGGCCGCACCCCCACCCCTTGTCCAATTCGGTTTGGGCAGCGGGGAGGCACGCGCCACCTCGTGGACCTTCTTCCCTCTATCCACTAAAGCCCACTAAGGCCCGTTAACCTCCACGGGGGGTTCTGGTAACCTCCCGGTACTCCAGAAAAATGCCTGAACTACTCGGAACCATTCCGATGTCCAAATGCAGCCTTCCAATATATGTATCTTTACCTCTCAACCATTTCGAGACTCCTCGTCATGTTTGTGATCTCATCCGGGACTCCGAACAAACTTCGGTCATCAAATTACATAACTCATAATACAAATCGTTATCAAACGTTAAGCGTGCGGACCCTACGGGTTCGAGAACTATGTAGACATGACCGAGACACATCTTCGATCAATAACCAATAGTGGAACCTGGATGCTCATATTGGCTCCTACATATTCTACGAAGATCTTTATCGGTCAAACTGCATAACAACATACGTCATTCCCTTTGTCATCGGTATGTTACTTGCCCGATATTCGATCGTCGATATCATCATACCTAGTTCAATCTCGTTACCGGTAAGTCTCTTTACTCATTCCGTAATGCATCAACCCTTAACTAACTCATTAGTCACATTGCTTGCAAGGCTTATAGTGATGTGCATTACCGATAGGGCCCAGAGATACCTCTCTGATACACGGAGTGACAAATCTTAATCTTGATCTATGCCAACCCAACAAACACCTTCAGAGACACCTGTAGAGCATCTTTATAATCACCCAGTTACGTTGTGATGTTTGATAGCACACAAGGTGTTCCTCCGGTATTCGGGAATTGCATAATCTCATAGTCGAAGGAATATGTATAAGTCATGAAGAAAGCAATAGCAATAAAACTTAACGATCATTATGCTAAGCTAACGGATGGGTCTTGTCCATCACATCATTCTCTAATGATGTGATCCCATTCATGAAAATGATAACACATGTCTATGGTTAGAAACTTAACCATCTTTGATTAACGAGCTAGTCAAGTAGAGGCATACTAGGGACACATGTACTAAGTTTCCGCTTAATACAAGTCTAGCATGAATAATAAACATTTATCATGATATAGGGAAATATAAATAACAACTTTATTATTGCCTCTAGGGCATATTTCCTTCAGCTTCCCACTTGCACTAGAGTCAATAATCTAGTTCACATCGTCATGTGATTTAACACCAATAGTTCACATCTTTATGTGATTAGTTCACATCGCCATGTGACTAACACCCAAAGGGTTTACTAGAGTTAATAATCTAGTTCACATTGCTATGTGACTAAGGTGTGATCATGTTTTGCTTTTGAGAGAAGTTTAGTCAACGGGTCTGTCACATTTAGAGTCGTATGTATTTTGCAAATTTTCAATGTCTACAATGCTCTGCATGGAGCTACTCTAGCTAATTGCTCCCACTTTCAATATGTATCCAGATTGAGACTCAGAGTCATCTGGATAGGTGTAGAAGCTTGCATCACCATAACTCTTTACAACAAACTCTTTTATCACCTCGATAACTGTCATGGATTTGTCACGACAGATGTCCTAGTGTGAGGACTTAGTCGTGAGGCCAACGCATCTATGTGGTAGCTTGAGAGGGGTTGAGCGGAATCGAGAGACGCAACACAAGACAAGGGTTTAGACAGCTTCGGGCCCCGGGAAACATCATCCGATAACAATCCTACATGTTGTTTGTGGCTAGGTCTCATTATCATCACGAGGGAGTCGTCGTAAACCGGCTCTCCTAGTTATGTCTAGCCTTAAGATCATTCATCTCCTCTTGGGGTGCCCTGCCCCTCCTTATATATGTTGAAGGGGCGGGTTACATGACTAGTCCTAGTAGGATTAGGATTACTCTATTGCAAGTGGAGTCCTAGTATTGCTTTCTTTATAGGAGAATATTCCTTATGACTTTCCTCTTAAGCCGGTCCACCATCATACGGACCGGCCTACTGGGCCTTGAGCCTTGTCGCCCGTCTGACCCGCCCGCCGGGTTACTAATGAGTCGCCAAGATCGGGCGGGTTACCAGTGAATCGCCAAGCTCCGGGCGGGTCACCAGTAAGTCGCCATGCTCTAGCCAGGTCATACATCCAGCGGGTTACACCACGGGGTATATCCCCGACATTAGCCCCCAGTTTAATTTGGATTTATCCATGTTAAACTAATCCTGCAAAATAACTCAAGAACAAATTTGACAGGTTGTGCTCCGGGTTAAATATTCTCCTGAGCCGGGACCTGATCATCCTTAAGTCCAATTGTCATTTCCTTCTTCTAGAAAATCCGGGTCAATAAGCCAGCTTCATACTCAATTTGCTGACATTGGTTCCTCGCAGAGAAATATTGTGAAGAATAATCCACTTGAGTCCGCTTCCATGCCCTGACTTGACAAAAATATTGGTCTTCAAATATTCAACTGATATTCAGCTGGCTTGAAGATGTAGAACTTGCCGGTTTATGATTACCAACATTGCCGGGTTATAAAAACTGATAATTCCGGGTCATGATTGTTGCCAATGCCGGTTCATGATTGTTGATGACGCCGGGTTATGATTGTTGCAGACACCGGGTCATAATGATTGGTGACACAGGGTCACTCTCGTTTGCTCAAAACTAAGAATTTGAAAATATGTTTCCCTTATATCCGTGTTACCTGTAGCCCCCAAGTCTTGATCAGAGCAAAGTGATGACTTAAGACTTACTTCAATATAAATAACCACTTTGAAGAAATCTGTGTTGTTCATCTCAGCCGCTAGTAAAAAACTGAATATTTCATATATGTAGCCCCCAAGTGTCGGGTTGTCATGCTTGCAGCAGTCTGGGACTTGTAATTGCCTTACACTCATGAAAACTTCAACCAGTGTAGCCCCCAAGGGCCGGGTCATTATGCAATAAGGAGCAGCGACTTGTATAGATATGATCATGTAGATGTGAACAGCAACATGTAGCCCCCATCATGGGGCTTGAACCCACGTCCACAAGGTTAAGAGATTTGTGCTTTACCAACTGAGCAGTGGACCCTTCAATATAACGAAATAAGGCTTGTGTACCTTGAATTTTAATAGGAGCAATTGGTAGCCCCCAAGGGCCGGCTCATTATGATGTGATGAGTCGGGTCTTCAATAAGGTGAGCAAAAAATGACTTTGCATTAGCCCTCAAGTGCCATGGTGCATGCTGGCAGTGACATGGGACTTGCATATTTGATGTAATCTCAACTTGAGTAATGTAGCCCCCAAGTGCCGGGTCGTAAGCCTGTAGCGACTCGGGACTATTCCTTTGTAGAATAAATCATATCCATTGATAAATAATAACCATTGCGCTAAAGCGACTTCGAAAACCTTAATCATAATACTGGTTATTGATAACCATAATAAAAATCCAGCCATGTTGGCTATTTAAAGACTTGAATAATATAATCCATCGAGGGTATTAACCCATAGGCATGCAATAGCATGATTTTGATTGCTCAAGGAAAATATATCCTGCTCAGGACGGGTTATCAAAACCCCAAATATGCTCAAATATGAGTCATAAAGATTAAGGCTACATGGCCTGAATTGTTTTAAACAAGGCTGAACTCAAAAACATTCAAATAGAAATAATAAATCAGAAAAAACAAAGGCTTTCATAGGCTGCCAAGCCTAAATCTCAAGTGCTTTCATTGGCCGCACATCCGCTGAGTTAAACCTTTTAAACCTTATAAGCCGGACCTCACACGACCAATCGTCATTTTAACTTTGACAAGTTCAGAGTCTGTATAAGATTGACTTGTCAAAAGTACGGCGGGTCGTTTCAGGATTACCTGGGCGGAGTGGCGGACTTAAAAAGGCAGTATAACCCAGGGTTTTAGCTGAATACACCTGGTTTCCAAGCCTGACTTTTAAGCTTATTACAAGGGTCATAAAAACTCTTGTTCTTTAGAACAAAGAGCCCCCAAGTAATATTTTTGAGTTGTGCTCAGGCGGTACCTATGTTTGACTTGTGCTTTGCAACAGACTCTCTTTGGTCCCTTTAACCTGGGTAGCAAGCCCCCATGTGTTTTGAAAGAACGGCGTATAAGCCGGATTAAAGGGTAACCATAGCTTCGCTTCAATGAGCAGGAACCCCCGAAGTGACCAATAAGATAAGCCAATAAGGCAGGATACCCATGTTTGAACTGCGCATCATGGCAGCACGTTCTCTTTGGCAACCTTTAATTTTTCTGAGAACTCGAACTTGCGAGAGATGAATTTTCTTTTTCAATCGGAGTTTTAAACCGGATATTGAGAGCTTCAAAACTTTGTAGGAGACAGATTTCCCTTGAACCGTATTTTAAATCGGAATCTTCATTTTGAGCCGGAAATTTTCTGACGACCTTTAAATTTTCATCAATATAACAGCAGCCTCCGGGGCCGGGTTATCGTCCCTTCACTGATCCGGGGTTCTTGACTTGCTTTAAACTGTCAGTCATTTATTGAGTCATGTCGTTGTAACCCTCAAGTCTCAAGGCGACTCGAGGAGTTGTCTTGAGATTCTCCATATTTGACCGTGATATAAACCGGTATGAGTCATTCAACAGCTCAGTGATATAACTTGTCCTGCATTGAAGAACTTACAAGCCAAAGTAATTGCTCTTTTAAAAAAAGCAATTTATAATATAAAAATATACTGGATGGATTTCATCTGATATGTTAAGTCAAAATTTATCCACCATGGAGTTGATGATCACCACGGTGAAGCTGAAATCAGTCACGGCCAAGTCGGTCGCGGGAGCAGATAGATGAGCCAGCCGCGGCATTGTAAGCCAGCGCGGTTAACCTTCTTGATTGGGCGACTCAATCGCGTTGTCTTGACATAGCAGGGGCGACGACTCGCGTATGTATCCATTGAGCAGCACGGCACGGACAAGTGCTAGTGCAAAAGTGATGTTGGCGTGGTCCCAGCACATGTCCATTTACCGGGTAATGTGGCACGGACGATTGTTGCCAGTGCATGTTCCGTACCCATGGTATAAACCACATTTGTAGTGACTGATTTATTTAGGCAACAGTTCCGTACGCAAACCCTGCGCCTCATAGCAATTGATCAGATTTTTTTTTGAGCGGCGTTGTTTTTGCCTTTGATCTGTAACTGCTGGAGCGTGGTCCGCGTATCCGTCATCTAGCATGATGCAGACGGACGTTCTTGAAGTTCCGTGCGGACGACGCCGAATTACTAGCATTTTTGTACTGAAGATCAAAATAGCAGACGGAAGTGTGAATCGTCTGTATTAGTATTCCTGGACCATGGCCTTTACACGGATTGCAACAAGTGCTATCTTAATCCCATGTGAGTAGCATCAAGTGCCACTTAGAGCCGGTCAAACCCAATGAATTTCTGCATGGCAATTTTTGCGTGAATACCAACGGCGCTCTGCTTTGATCTTCATGCAATCTTGTCATCTTATGAAGTCACGGATTGAACCATACAGAGCTTGCAACACCCTACCATGCACGTAGGAAGCACTCCATGTGTCGTCCCAATATCTGATCCAACTTCATTCAGCTGATGCAAATAGCAGCAGCGAAACCCACGGAGCGGAGGCAGAACCGGTCATGGTAGCAGTGGCGATTCTTTTTTTGAGCTGAGCAGTGGCGATTCAACAAGGGCGGCTTGCAGCGGCAACACTGATGGTGGTTCAGACGAATCACGGGTCAAAGGCGGACCCAAGCGGGAACGCGGCGCTGTGGGCGGCTCAGAAACAGAACCAAGCTGATGAGGCGCTTAGAGACGAGCCACTATGCGATTTTTTTTCAAAACTATGACCTTTTTTATAGCTAATTCTGAAACTATAGTACCCATTGCGAAAATATCAAAAATATGACCCCTGTCGGCCTTGTGGTGGCCGAAGTGGTAGTTTTCGGCCGGAACTAGGCCGAAAAGGACTTTTCGTCCAGCAGTAGGCCGAAATGAGCCTCAGTTGGGCCGAAGAGGTGTCGTCGGGGTGGGGTGGGCCGAAAATAGTAGCTTCGGCCAGGCCTAGACCGAAATGGGCCGTTTTCGGCCAGCCCGCAGCCGAAAACCTTTTCGGCCAGGCGTAGACCGAAAAGGTCTGGATAAGGCTCCCGTCGCCTTCCTCCTCTCGCTCGCCTCTGTTCTTTCTCGTTCCTCTCGTTCTTCTCTGTAGAGCTCGCGTCTCCTCCCTGATCTCCTCCAATTTGCACTCATTTACACAACCAAGGCACAAAATAGATAGATCATAGCATTCTCCACCGGCCTACGGTTTTTTTTTTCATTATGGGTTAGTTTTTTGTGCGCTTGGGGGAGGAGCCATGGTGGGGTGGAGGAGGTCCGGTTGGGAAGGAGGTGGTGGTGAGGAGGAGCAGCAGCTGTGGAGGAGGAGGTGGTGAGGAGGAGCAGCAGCTTGGGGGTGACCGGAGTTAAACCTCCGGTCGTCGAGTGGGCGGCGCTGCCGTTGTCCGGTGGCCGGTGCCGGTGACCGGAAGAGACGCACGCTTCGAAGGTATAACCATGGCGTCACAAATTTTCTCTAAATTGTATAGTTTATTAGTTAGAGTTAATATGTTTGTGGTGGCATTTTAGCGCATAGTTAGTGTAGCGGGTAATATTAGTGTTCGTTGTGATTAATGAGAAGATGACAATGTCTGACAGGTGAAAATGTCTGAATCAGTAAATTTGAATGTTTACTACGGCGCTGGTAACGTTCGATATAATGAGTTGGGAGTTGATCTTAGCGAGTTTAAAAATGGCGTCATGACACTAGCAGACCCGGACAGACTGGACATTAGACAATTGAAGTACTGGTTGACAACTAGTTTCGGGCTGGATCCTGAAGTATGTTCTGTCAGTATTCACGCATTGTGGACCGAATCTTGTAAAAATGTCAAGTGGGAGTTGATGCCAGTAGATAGGAGCCAGCATTGGTTGTCCCTGTTAAGACGCTGCCGAGACCGAAGAATCCACCCATATGCACTTGTGCAACCTGTACCAAAGGAGGAGAATGTCGCACAACTCCACAGGGGGTATGAACCCGGCCAAGGCAGTGAAGTGGCTAACGAGATTGTTTTATCCGGGTCACAGCCACAAGATGTGGATGCTAGCCAACCGGAGAAAAGAGTCAGACTATGTGCCACATAATGTTTGTGGTCCTGATACTGGGCAGAGTAGCCAGTTGATAATATTAGCTGGTTCTGGTTTTGCTGATGGGGATGAGGAAGGGGATGAAATGCAGAGGGTGATGGAGGAAGAGGACGAGGATGGATTGGTGGAGGAACTGGATTCTGAAAATTCTGAGGATGAAGTTGAGGTACCGATTCCTTCTGCATGGGAGCAGGACATATCCACCGGCCTTACGGTGAACGATGACCATGAGACTCCATGGCAGTATAATCTGAACCAAGTACAGATAGGGGCTATGTTTGATACAAAGAAAAAATTGAAGTATGCGGTGATAAAGTGGGCTATGTCTACGCAGAGGGTTTTCAAGACACACATATCAAGTCCAACAAACTATACCGTGAAATGTGTTGTAACAGGTTGTCCTGGGAAGGTGCACGGTCACGTGCCAAAGTATGACATCCACTGGGTTGTCACCATTGTCGTCCCACATAATTGTGTGAGGACGAACCTGCTGGTGAAGCATCCGAACCTGACTTCAAGTCTCATTGCGCAACTTATGTATACTGAGATAGTAGAGAAGAAAGATATGGAAGCAAAACACATCCAGACAGCAGTGAAGGTCAGATGGAATTATGTCATTCCTTATGGGAAGGCTTGGAGGGCTAAGCAGAAGGCTATGGAGGAAAGGTTTGGGACGTTCTTCGACTCATATGATAATGTTGTCCGTCTCCTGGGCATACTGAAGGAGAGGAATCCCGGCACTTATGTGAACGTACAACACATGAGGTTGCTGAGTATACCAGATTTCAAGGTGTTGAAACGAGTGTTCTTCTCATTTGCTATGTGCATCAAAGCTTTCCGGCATTGTCCTCCTGTTATGTTTGTGGATGGTACATTTCTGACCGGTCAGTATAGAGGGCAAATCCTGACTGCTATTGGTGTGGACGGGAACAATCAAATCATCCCACTTGCCATGGCATTTGTGGAGGGTGAGAACTTTCTCAGCTGGGTTTGGTTCTTCCGCCAAGTGAAAATTGCCATCGTGAAGGACTGACCAAATGTGTGTGTCATTCATGACAGACATGCTGGTATATTGAAGGCCGTGAAGACACTTCGGAATCCAGCAGATGACGAACCAACACCTTGAAGGGACTTGCAGAGCCGGTGGTGCATGCGCCATCTTGGGGCTAATTTTTTCTCACAGTTCAAGAACAGGCGGTTGATGAACTTGTTCAAAAAATTATGCAAGCAGAGCCAGCAGCGGAAATATGAATTTATTTGGTCAAAGCTAGATGAGTTTACTAAGAAGCAGGTCCGTGCAAGGAAGAAAATGGAAGAAGATCAGGTTAAATTAGCAGCACTCATCGCGGAGCTAGAGGAGCCAGTTGGTCTTTGTGACTTGCCAGCAATTGACCCTCCTAATACTAAGAGAAAGAAGGGAAGGGCAATAAAGAATTTTTCTGAGTGGATAGAGAAAGAGCCTCCAATGAATTGGTCTTTGCTGCATGACACACACGGAGCTAGGTATGGCCACATGACAACCAATCTTGTAGAGGTGTATAACTTTGTGCTGAGAGGGAATAGAGCATTGCCACTCACAGCTATTGTGGAGGTTGTATTCCATGGCACTTTGAGATATTTTAGAGAAAGGCACAAGTTAGCAAAGAAGCATATTGAAGATAATCAGAACACACCTTATTGTACCCGTGTCATGGAATACATGGCAAAGAAGATAGAGAAAGCAAAGAAGCACAGTGTCAGACTCATAGGGAATCAAGAAAGGAGGTATGAGGTTCAGCTTCCTATCGATGGTTTTGGTTCTGGAAATGAGGTGAAGACACACGAGGTAAAAATTGAAACGGAATTTTATCCAACGTGTGAGTGTACATGCAACAAACCGAAGTTACTGCACCTACCTTGCTCTCATGTGTTGGCTGCCTGTGGCCAGATTTAGTTGGATGCTATATCCTTCGTGTCCCCATACTATTTAAAAGAGGCAGTGCTCAACACCTGGACAGGCGAGATGACAGGGTTTAGAGTCGTCGGCAATTTCAACAAGGTAAACGACGGTGAGAGAGTATACATCCCGCATCCAGACCTTCGGCGAACAAGTAGGGGCAGATGAAAGGCCCGTCGCATCCGGAACGATATGGACCAGTCTGAAGCTGGTGGAGCAACCAGACAATGTTTGTTATGCGCGGCTTATGGGCATAGGATGAAATATTGTCCCGGCCTGAACAAAGATGGTGCTTCCGCATCGACGAGTGCTTCCACATCGACGGCTGCGACAACAGGAGCAAGAGGCGGACGTGGTCGTGGCAGTCAAGGCTGAAGGGGCGGACGAGGAAGAAATAACTCACAAGCTATATAATGTGCCGTAGTGGGTTTTAATATGTAATATGTCAGGACTATGTTTTAATTTGTAATATGTGAGGACTATGTTTTAATTTGTAATATGTCAGGACTATGTTTTAATATGTAATATGTCAGGACTATGTTTTAATATGTAATATGTCAGGACTATGTTTTAATTCGTAATATGTTAGGACTATGTTATAATTTGTAATATGTCATACTATGTTTTATTTGCACCTGAGATTTGTTGTTTGAATTGCAGATATGTCTTCGTATCCGTTGCTTAATGGTAACATCGACAGAAAGCACCGGGGCGCCCTTACGGAAGCGGGCAACAACTTAGACGTGTTGGTCACTCGTACCCCAAAGACTAACTGGCTGATACACGATTCATGGGTTGATAGGTATGTGTGCATATAATGGAGACCATATAATGACTTACTATGTTTGACATACTTTTCATAACCGCTAACAATCTCTTTATTTTGTAGGTTAAGTTGGGCTGGACTTCTACCCTTGACACGGCTGGTTGAGGGTACATTGGATGAGTGGATTGATGGTCCGGACTTAGATGAGGCAGGTGAACCATTGCAGTTACACAAGAGGCAAGTGAGACGTTTCTCTTACGACAAGTCACTCCTTACCTGCTTAGTAGATAGATGGAGACCAGAAACACATACGTTTCACTTTCCTTGGGGAGAGATGGCGCCTACTTTACATGATGTGTCTTACTTGTTGGGATTACCTCTAGCCGGTGCTGCCATAGGTCCCTTAGAGGCAGAATCTGGGTGGCAAGCAGCGATGCAGACCCGTTTTTTGGCTGCAGTCCCGACTGCTAGGGCTATAGACAACGATCCTCATGGACCTCTTTTTAGATGGTTGAGCCAGTTTCAGGTAACCATCACGGCCACTTAAACAAATGTTGTTTTCTAGTTGTCCGATGTTCATACAATTATTACGTTTCTATGTGGATTGTCTCGTTAGGACATCCCGACGTTGAATTGTCGGAGGCTCAGATTGACCGGTCCCTAGAGGCATATATTCTTTGGCTATTCGGCAAGACAATGTTTATGGAGAACCACGTGACCACTGTCGATGCACGACTCATCGGTATTGCACGAGAGATAGCTGACGCACGTTGCCCTGCGGATATTCTACAGAGGAGTTTTGGTTCTGCTGTGTTAGTGGCTACGTACAGAGGCTTGTGCAAAGCTTGCTTGTTGAAGTCTAGAAAATCTAGTCTTGTTGGATGTCCATTATTGTTGCAGCTTTGGTCATACGAGAGGTTCCCTATTGGACGACCCTATGTCTACATTGATAAACCTTTTGGTTTGGAGGACTTAGCTGGGACTTATGTGCCTGCTATCGGCGACTTACCTACTATGGGATCTGTTTGGACACGGCGAGAGGTACTTTTATATTAAGTAACAATTAATTCAATTATTTCTTGCCATTCAATAGTATTACTAATGCTTATTTGTTGTCATGCACAGAGACAGTTTGTGCATACTCAGGTTAGGGGATGCTACCCGTCCTTCATGGCGCAGTTTGATAGTTTGCACGAGGATCAAGTTATTTGGGAGCCATACTCGCCTCAGGCTATATCATCGAGGTACCCAGTTGGGATTTCTGGATTGTGCACTAGAGATCGGCACTTTTGGATGACCAAGGCCAAGTTGGTGTTCGACGTGACGGTTGAGGAGATGTCTCTTCATAGGGTGATGAGACAGTTCGGTCTATATCAACAGCCTGAGATTCCAGATATTCCACACTTGCCAGACCATGTGCACAAGTAAGTACTAATACTATTTTAGTTGGCAGCTCTGCATTCATAATATACCTAATCATGTATCGCGCATGTCAATCTCAGGGACAGTCGCCTAGGAGGAAACAAGTCCATGGCTTATTGGCTTGAGAGCATTACCCCTTACGTTGACGAATGGACTACCGCTGCGACAAATATCTGGGGTGAGGTTCGGCCCTTTGACCGGGAAATGTTCGGGTTGTATCTGCAGCGTTACCGGCATACAACGAGGATCTACTTGGTTCCATCAGCTGCTCCTGATCAGATCGAAGCCCCTCTCACCAGCGATATGTACCCAACTGCCTCTGTTGTGGGAACCAGACACCACGCGGTAAATGCCTTGGTTCTCATATGTTAAGTCTTTTGTTAATCTGGACATATTCACTTGGTTGTCTATTCGTGGTGTCTATCATACAACGAGCATATAATTGGTTCATTCTTTGTGTACAGGGTGACTTGACACTACAGGCGCGAGAGGAGGTTTCCGCTTTAATGCGGCGCTTTCAGAGGGGAGAAACTATCCCACCGCAAGAGGGCGTCTCATGGTTGAGGCGTCTTGATGACAAGCTACGCGGGATTTACGCAGCTGTTACGTGTAGACGGACTTCGGATGTTGCACTTCCTCCTCCAGCACATCGTCCGCCACGTCCCTCTGCACAACATTCAGAACCACGACCCTCTGTGCACCGTTCAGAACCACGACCCTCTGTGCACCGTGCAGAACCTCATCCTTCACAGCCAGGGAGATCTTCCTGGCATGAGCCACCTCCTTCACAGCCAGGGAGATCTTCCTGGCATGAGCCACCTCCTTCACAGTCAGGGAGATCTTCCTGGCATGAGCCACCTCCTTCACAGCCAGGGAGCTCTTCCTGGCATGAGCCACCTCCTTCACAGCCAGGGAGCTCTTCCTGGCATGAGCCACCTCCTTCACAGCTAGGGAGCGCTTACTGGCATCAGCAGATGAATCTAGGTAACACTACTCACTACATTCTTTTGAACAGTGTAGTAATCGTTCTTGCATTCTCAGCAGTCACTGATGCTTACTGGTGGTGCTTCGTTCATGCATTTGTATCAATTTTACTTTACCGCAGGCGGCAACCAGTCGCAACCGTTCATGCATTCAGAGCAGTCACCGATCCTTAGTGGTGGTGCTTCGTACTTTGAGGGCGACCGCGAGGATGATGACCAAGCTACAAACATTTATGGCTTCTCGCAGACAGTGTTTCACACTCCACCACCACCACCGACGCAGGAGACACAGACCGTGACAGACGAGGTTAACTATGGTCGTGGTTATCGCGAGCCTCATCCACCGCCTCAACGCTTATCGCCTTCGGGTCCTCGCCCGAGGAAGACCCAGACTCGTCGTCGTCCCCCGCAGTGATATGCTTATCTATCTATGTATGACTCATTATCTATGTTAGTTTCAGACTATTCGTAGCTGTGTGTCAGTATTTATGGATGAGACATGCTTCATGTATTGTTTTATGTATGCGAGAGACATATTACTATTAATTCGCATTCTTATTTCAGTTACATTTCCAAATAGACTACAACCGATAATTAAGATACAACTACATCTGAATTAAACGGTGCGGCTGAACTTGTGCAATACATCTTACATACTACAAAATGAAATTCAGATAGAACATAATGCCCTACAATAATACAATACAAACTAATAATGCAAATACATCTGAATGAAACGGTACAACTGCAATACATCTTACATACTACATGAAGTCATCATCGTCATCCTCCTTTGATGCAGCCCTCTTGCCCTTCGACGGTGCGCTCCTCTTGCCCTTCGTCGATGCAGAACTCTTGCCCTTGGTCGATACAGAACTCTTGCCCTTCGCGGATGCAGAACTCTTTCCTTTGGACGATGCAGAACTCTTGCCCTTCGACGATGCAGAACCCGGAAGCGGCGGCATGAAGATATCATCGTCGTCCTCGCTCTCCTCAGTCCATAAAAATGGATGCTTTTCTGCAGTCCTTCTGAAAGTTTCACTCTTCGGCTCCACCACCTTCTTCCACCTTTCATGCAACCTAAGAAGTTCTTGACGTACCTCCTCATAGGTCCTTTCAGGCCACCCAGACCTACATAGTTGGTGAGCCAACTCATTCATTATGGTGTCACTACCGGTGAGTTCGTCCCATGGAACTATCCTATTGTCCATCCTGAAATCGGTAGCTAGACTCAGCAGAGTGCTGCTCATCTCAGGGTGAAAACTACGATCGAATGGATAATGGGACATCTCGACTACACTACACTGGAATGCTTATCCACCTCTGCCTGAAGGGGGTTTTATAGATATAGAGGAGAAAATGGCGGGAAAGAATAACTGCGGTATGGCGGGAAAGGGTTGGCGGGAAGGGATTGGCGGGCAAATAAGGCGGGAAGGGATTGGCGGGAAAATAAGGCGGGAAGGGATTGGCGGGGAGGGGTGTGACGCCCCCGATTTGACCGTACACTAATCATGCACGCAAACGTGTACGATCAAGATCAGGGACTCACGGGAAGATATCACAACACAACTCTACAAATAAAATAAGTCATACAAGCATCATATTACAAGCCAGGGGCCTCGAGGGCTCGAATACAAGAGCTCGATCATAGACGAGTCAACGGAAACAACAATATCTGAGTACAGACATAAGTTAAACAAGTTTGCCTTAAGAAGGCTAGCACAAACTGGGATACAGATCGAAAGAGGCGCAGGCCTCCTGCTTGGGATCCTCCTAACTACTCCTGGTCGTCGTCAGCGGGCAGCACGTAGTAGTAGGCACCTCCGGTGTAGTAGGAGTCGTCATCGACGGTGGCGTCCGGCTCCTGGGCTCCAACATCTGGTTGCGACAACCAGGTAGAAGGGATAGAGGGAAAAGAGGGAGAAAGCAACCGTGAGTACTCATCCAAAGCACTCGCAAGCAAGGAGCTATACTACATATGCATGGGTATCAAATGGAATAAGGGTATCATATGTGGACTGAACTGCAGAATGCCAGAATAAGAAGGGGATAACTAATCCTGTCGAAGTCTACGCTTCTGGCAGCCTCCGTCTTGCAGCATGTAGAAGAGAGTAGACTGAAGTCCTCCAAGTAGCATCGTATAGCATAATCCTACCCGATGATCCTCTCCTCGTCGCCCTGTTAGAGAGCGATCACCGGGTTATATCTGGCACTTGGAAGGGTGTGTTTTATTAAGTATCCGGTTCTAGTTGTCATAAGGTCAAGGTACAACTCCGGGTCGTCCTTTTACCGAGGGACACGGCTATTCGAATAGATAAACTTCCCTGCAGGGGTGCACCACATACCCCAACACGCTCGATCCCATTTGGCCGGACACACTTTTCTGGGTCATGCCCGGCCTCGGAAGATCAACACGTCGCAGCCCTACCTAGGCCCAACAGAGAGGTCAGCACGCCGGTCTAAATCCTATGGCGCAGGGGTCTGGGCCCATCGCCCTTTGCACACCTGCACGTTGCGTACGCGGCCGGAAGCAGACCTAGCCTAGTGGCTTTCCAGTCCAATCCGGCGCGCGCCACTCAGTCGCTGACGTCACGAAGGCTTTGGCTGATACCACGACGCCGGGATACCCATAACTGCTCCCACGTAGATGGTTAGTGCGTATAGACCAAATGGCCAGACTCAGATCAAATACCCAGATCTCGTTAAGCGTGTTAAGTATCCACGAACGCCGACCACGGCCAGGCCCACCTCTCTCCTAGGTGGTCGGAACCTGCCCTGTCGCTCCGCCACAAAGTAATAGTCGGGGGCCGTCGGGAACCCAGGCCCACCACTACCTGGGTGGAACCACCTGCCCCTTCAGCCCCCATCTCCGAACAGTACCACATGTAAAGTAACAGTGTAAAGTATATAGCATATGCCCGTGATCACCTCCCGAAGTGATCACGGCCCAGTAGTATAGCATGGCAGACGGACAAGAGTGTAGGGCCACTGATGGAACACTAGCATCCTATACTAAGCAGTAGGATAGCAGGTAATGGTAACAACAGTAGTAGCAAGGACAGGCTATGCATCAGGATAGGAATAACGGAAAGCAGTAACATGCTACACTACTCTAATGCAAGCAGTATAGAGAAGAGTAGGCGATATCTGGTGATCAAAGGGGGGGCTTGCCTGGTTGCTCTGGCAAGAGAGAGGGGTCGTCAACACCGTAGTCGACCGGGGCATCAACGGCGTCGGCCCCGTAGTTTACCGGAAAGAAGTAACGGAGGGGGAACACAATAAATAACAGAGCAATCAAATCATAACATGACAAACGTGGTGCTAGAGGTGATCTAACGGAGGGATAGGTGATACCGGCGAAGGGGGGAAACATCCGGGAAAGTATTCCCGGTGTTTCGCGTTTTCGGACAGATGAACCGAAGGGGGAAAGTTGCGTGTTTGCTATGCTAGGGATGCGTGGCGGACGAACGGGCTGCGTATCCGGATTCGTCTCGTCGTTCTGAGCAACTTTCATGTACAAGGTTTTTTCATCCGAACTACGGTTTATTTTATATTAATTATTAAAGATTTAAATCATTTTTAGGACTAACAGAATTAATTAATTTAGGAAATACAATTATGACATCAGCATGATGGCAGCATGATGTCAGCGGTCAACTCTAACCGTTGACCAGTCAACTGGTGGGTGGGGCCCGTCGGTCATTGATTGTTATCTCATTATCAGAATTAATTAGCCTAATTAGGTTTAGGTCAACTAAACAGAATTAATTAATTATCCTAATTAATTAATTATTATAATTTTCTAATTCCCTTTTTTTTGTTAAAATCGTTCTGGTCGTGGGCCCTCCTGTCATAGGCACAGGGGGCCTTAACGGGCTTTGGGCGCCGGGGCGATGGTTGTCGCCCGAACGGGCGCGGTTGCGGGCGCCGGGTCGCCTGGACCCGGGCGGTGCCTTGCCGGCAGCCATGGCGGGGCACGACGCCGGCCATGGAAGGGAGCGGGCCACGGCGGATGCGGAGGACGGCGCAGAGGGCGCTCTAGCGGGAGGCGCGGCCGGATGGACGAGCGCGCGTAGTGGGATGCAGGGAGCGGCGTAGCGAGGCAGCAGGAGCCGTGGATGGCGAGCGCGCGGGAGCGACGCGACGACAGAGGCGAGGCACGCGCGCAGGCAGGGAGGGCAGGGGATGCGCGCGCGTAGGCGAGGGCCGAGGCGCGCGGGAGGGGGGCGTGATGTAGCCGCGGCGGCTGCGCAGCAGCGGCCAGCAGCGCAGGCGGGTGGCGGCGCTAGGCGCGGCGCAGGCGAGGCGCAGCAGCGAGCAGGGGCGGTGCCGGGGGCGCGCGCGGGGGGTCGAGCGGGCACATCCGGCGCAGAGGCTCACCGGGGGAGCGTGGGGTCTGGGTAGCGTGCTCGGTGGAGGCCGGGGAGGACGACGGGGACGACGTGCGTAGGGGGGCAGTCCGGCGACGGCGAGGTCCTCGGGCGACGATGGTCACGCACAGCGGCGACGTTGGTGAAGGAGGCGCCGGGCTCGTTGCCCCTTCCCGATCCAGATTGGATCGGGGAAGAGTAGCGAGAGGGGAGGCGAGCCGGAGACGGGTGGTGGGGAGGAGGCCTGGCAACGCCGGCGGGCGATCCGGCAGCGGTGACTGGGTTATGGGGACGATCCCCTCCTCGATCTAGATGGGATCGAGAGGTGGGGGCTGGCGAGGGGGGGGTGGGGAAAGTGATCGAGGGGATCGTGGGGAGGGATGTGGGGTGCGGCTAGGGTTTCGGTCGGGTGGACCGTGGGGTTAATGGGGGAGCGGGTGGCCGGTTGGGCCGGCCAGGCGGCCTAGTGGCCAGCTGGGCCTCGGTCCAGCAGGGAGGGGTTTGCCTCCCTTTTTTTATTGTTTTGTTTTCTGTTTTTATTATTTTATTTCTTTACTGTTTTCTTTTTTTTGTTTGTTTCATAAAATTTAGAAACGACAACTAATTTAGTGCCATTATATAGGTCACAGCCCCAAATATTTTGGCACTCTAAATAAGGTATTTCGCATTTGCCTTTTATTTATTCTAAAAGCATTTTAGATAATTGTCTTATCACTGTTGTAATTAACTTAGTGCATTTAAATATTTTATTAAAGATGATTTCTTCACCAACATTTATTATGGATTATTTGACACATTAGGAACATTTTAGTGTTGACTTTTGAAAATTTTAATTGTTTTGACCTTAATTCAAATTTGAATTTGGATCGGTTTTGAACTAACGTGAGATTACCAACAATAATCGAGGTGACGTGGCATCATTACCAGAGGGTTACTGTAGCTTGATTACCCGGGCGTCACAAGGGGTTGGCGAGAAACGGGTGGCAGAAACATATGGCGGGAAGGGATTGGCGGGAAACGGGTGGCGGGAAGGATGGGCGGGAAACGGGTGGCGACAAAATACATTTCAGCATGAGCTATGCAACTTCGGCCTAGGGTTAACCAAAAAGTGACTTTTCGGCCTAGACTTGACCAAAAAGTCTATTTCGGTCTAAGTGTGGCCGAAAAGTACTACTTCGGCCTAGCTTTGGCCGAAAAGTACTATTTCGGCCTAGCTGTGGCCGAAAAGTACTACTTTGGCCAAAAAATGGCCGACGGTCTACTAGTTTTGGTTTTTTTGCATTACGTTTTATAGTTTCCGAAATTGCTACAAAAAATAACATAGTTTTGAAAAAAAATCCCACTATGCGGCAGCAGAGGCGGCTTGCTATCAGCGAAGCAGCGAGAGTGATGGTAGGAGGCGACTTGTCAACGACGGAATTGTTAACGCGCTCGGGCAACCGTAGAGCAAGGCGCAACACCAGATGGGCGCCGGGCGGAGCTGTGTGGCGCGGCGCAGGAGGCGGCCACGAGCAATGATCCGGTCCGGGTGGTTCCACAGACAGCAGCTCGGGATGGCGATTTAGCAGGGCCGGCGGCTTAGAACGAACACGGCAAACGGATTTTTCTTCCCGTAGACATCAATTTATCAATCCTCAAATATCTCCAGTATATATGTGCATCCGCGGCGGAAGGTGACCCGCGGGGGACTTGGCGGAGCCAGCGCTTGGCCGGAGCAGAGGGCAGGGTAATAACGCGGTAGCGGAGACGTCTCAGGGCCGGGGCGGCTCGGCAACGGAAGCTTAACGGCGGCCAGTGGCGTGGAGGCGAGCCATGGGCAGCGACCTGAGGCGCGGCCGAGGAGTCTGGGCCGTCTCCACTTCTTGGTCGCGGCCGTATCCACGTATATTCCCACTGTAGACTCTAGGCGTTGTCGTGTTGGTATGTTGAGATATTTTCCTTAGCACGGTTCCATAGGAATACCTATATGATGTTCCTGCAAATTATGTACGTGCAAGTACTTTTTCCCAAATGACCAGTGGTGCTGGCAGTACTAATTCATAATGACTTTTTTGGATGGATGCCCATGATGGTGTTGACTTTTTTGTTGGCCTCCTCGTAATTCTGCAAGACTGCCCGCACAAAAATCAATCTCCGTTGTAGAACTCCTGACGGTCTCGGCGACTTGTACACGTGCAGAACTCCTGTCGGTCTTGTTGAAATATGAGATGGGCCTAGAGCCCATATAACAATTTCAGATTTGATCTCTAAGGACTCATGTAGGTGGCATGACAATGTGGTGGAAAGTTTAGTCCCACCTTGGAAGTGGAAGGAGAGTTGGAGTGGTTTATAAGGGATTCTCTTCCTCATGCCATTGGAGCTTGAGAAGAGATGAAGCCCTCGCGCACTCCTCCTCCTCTGCTCGCCACGCCGCGGGATTGAGCCGAGCCGAGCTCACTCCTATGCGCTTCTTTTTGCCGGTCAGGAACGGAGAGTCTTTGACAGGTGGGGCCACGATCTGAGACGTCGGATCGTGGGCCACCGACTTGGACGTGGGTTTAGCCCACGTCTCTCCACGCGCAGTCGCACATATATATGTGGGGCGCTGCCAACCCTAGCCGCCACGAAACAGAACGCATCTCAGCCTCCACGCCCACGTTCCTCTGCTGCTGCTGCCGCCGGCGACTCCGTCCCGTTCACCGCGTACACGGTTGACGGGAGAGCAGGCCTCCGAAACCCCGCCTCTCCGGATCCTGTACGGGAGAGGGGCGATTAGGTTTTTGGGTAGCGACTACACGACTGCTCGCTTCTGTTCATCTACGTCCGCATCACCATGTCGACCGACGCTGAACGCGCCGCTGCTGAGAAGGCCGAGGCCGACAAGAAGGCCGCCGAGGATGTTGCGGCTACTGCCACCGCCACCGCCGCCGCATGGCCGATTGGAGGGTATACATCGTTCATCCCTCTCGTGTTTCTTTCTGTTGTAGCAGTACTAGCGATATGCGTAGATGTTTCTATTATATGCGTAGTACATGCTCTGTTAGATCATAATCAGCGTGTTATCAATGCTATTAATGTCATGCTCATGATTTATTCATGGATTAATTTAATCGGAAAACTGCCTCTTTTCTTATCAATCCAAAAACCTAATGTGTGTAGGAGTTTTTCGAATTCTGGTTTTGCTGCTGCACTGAAACCGTCGCCGTTTACGGGGACGTACTTTAAGCGTTGGCAGACTAAAACCACCTTATGGCTCACTGCCATGAACGTGTTCTGGGTCGCCGGTGTGACTCCCACAGGAACGATCGCTCCTGATCAGGAGAAGGCGTTCAAGGAGGCCACTGTCGTGTTCCTCGGGGCAGTTCTGAGCATGATTGGAGATAAGCTGGTTGACGCATATTTGCATGTGCGGTCTGCCAAGGACTTGTGGGAGGCGCTCGAATCTAAGTTCGGGGCTGCCGATGCAGGGAGCGAGATGTATATTATAGAGCAGTTCCATGATTACAAGATGGTTGAAAATCGTCCTGTATTGGAGCAGGCTCATGAGATAATATGCATTGTTAAGGAGCTTGAGCTTCTTAAGTGCGAGTTACCGGGCAAGTTTGTCGCGGGCTGCATAATCGCTAAGCTTCCCAATTCCTGGAGGAACTTTGCCACCACTCTGAAACATCAGAGGCGTGAATTCTCTGTGGAGGATGTCATTGGCCATCTGAGTGTTGAGCAGAATTCAAGGGCAAAGGACTCGCACGGAAAAGGGGTCGAAGGAACTTCTGTGGCCAACATGGTGCAACAGAAGAACTCCAATTCTCACAAGCCCAAGGGAAAGAACGGTGTCCAACAGAGTACCGACTTTAAGAAGAAGGGTAAGAAGACCTTCAAGAAGAACAAGAAGGATGAGGGCTGCTTTACTTGTGGTTCGCTTGAACATTGGGCCAACAAGTTCCCAAACAAGTATAAGAAGCAAGGGCAGGACTCCAAGTCTGTCAATATGATTGTGAGCAACAATGAGAGTGGTGCATCTGGGTACGGTAATCTATTTGCTGTATTTTCAGTTTGGCCGTCCACCGATTGGTGGGTCGACACAGGTGCAGGTGTCCATGTGTGTGCTGACATTTCATTGTTTTCTTCTTACCAGGCCACAGGTCACGGGTCCGTACTAATGGGGAATGGCGCGAGTGCTTCTGTTCTTGGTGTTGGCACGGTCGATCTGAAGTTTACTTCGGGAAGGATCGTGCAGCTGAAGAACGTGCAGCATGTCCCCGCCATCAAGAAAAACCTCGTTAGTGGCTCCCTTCTATGTAGAGAAGGGTTTAAGTTGGTATTCGAGTCTAATAAATTAGTTGTTACGAAATATGGACTATTTGTTGGAAAGGGTTATGAATGCGGAGGCATGTTCCGCCTTTCTCTTGCAGATCTATGTAATAAAGTCGTGAACAATATTCATTTGAGCGTTAATGAATCTGAAGTATGGCATTCACGTCTTTGTCACATTAGTTTCGGTGTTATGACGCGACTAGCAAAATCGAATTTAATCCCGAGTTTCACTTTAGCCAAAGGTTCTAAGTGCCATTCGTGTGTGCAATCTAAGCAACCTCGCAAGCCTCACAAGGCAGCAGAGGAGAGACACTTGGCGCCACTGGAACTCATACATTCTGATCTTTGTGAGATGAATGGTGTGTTGACTAAAGGTGGAAAGAAATATTTCATGACATTGATAGATGATTCCACTAGATATCGCTATGTGTATCTGTTAAATACTAAAGATGAGGCTCTACACTACTTCAAAATCTATAAGGCAGAAGTTGAAAATCAACTTGAAAAGAAAATTAAACGAGTCCGGTCAGATCGTGGTGGAGAGTACTTCTCGAAAGAGTTTGATTCCTTTTGTGCGGAACACGGCATTATTCACGAGAGGACACCTCCCTACTCACCCCAGTCAAACGGGGTTGCCGAGCGGAAAAATCGTACTCTAACTGATTTGGTTAACGCCATGTTAGATACGTCGGGTTTATCCAAGGCATGGTGGGGGGAGGCTATAATGAACATGTCATGTCCTGAATAAAGTTCCGACAAAGGATAACCAGATCACTCCTTACGAGAAGTTGACCAATAGAAGGACAACACTCTCGTACTTACGTACCAGGGGCTGCTTGGCGAAAGTTAATGTGCCGATCCCCAAAAAGCGTAAGCTTGGACCAAAGACTGTGGACTGTGTTAATTTGGGCTACGCTATGAATAGTGTTGGCTATAGATTTTTAGTAGTGAAATCCGAGGTACCTGACATAAAAGTCGGTACAATTATGGAGTCTAAAGACGCTACATTCTTTGAGGACATTTTCCCCATGAGAGATGTACAAAGCACTTCTAGACAGGAATCTGAGGAGACTCCTGAACCTGCCATTCCGATGGAATATTATAATCAAACACATGATGAAAATCCTGAGGAGGATAATGAGGAATCCCTTGGTAGGGCAAGAGACAAAGGACTGTAAAGACCTTTGGTGATGATTTCTTCATATACCTCGTGGAGGATAATCCCATTTCTATTTCAGAAGCATATGCATCTCCAGAAGCTGACTACTAGAAGGATGTGGTCCGTAGCGAGATGGATTCCATCATGGCTAACGGGACTTGGGAGCTTACTGAACGTCCTTATGGTTGCAAACCGTTGGGATGCAAGTGGGTGTTCAAGAAGAAGCTTAGGCCCGATGGTACAATAGAAAAGTACAAGGCTAGGCTTGTGGCCAAGGGCTATGCCCAGAAAGAAGAAGAAGATTTCTTCGACACTTATTCACCTGTGGCCAGACTGACCACCATTCGAGTATTACTCTCGTTGGCTGCTTCGCATGGTCTTCTCATTCATCAGATGGATGTTAAGATGGCTTTCCTGAACGGAGAGCTAAAGGAGGAAATCTATATGCAACAGCCTGATGGCTTTGTGATGGATGGCCAGGAAGGAAAGGTGTGTAAGTTGGTGAAATCTTTGTATGGCCTGAGACAAGCGCCTAAGCAATGGCATGACAAGTTTAATGAAACGTTGACGTCTGTTGGCTTTGTTGTTAATGAAGCCGACAAATGTGTATACTATCGCTATGGTGGGGGCGAAGGGGTTATACTATGTTTGTATGTTGATGACATACTGATATTCGGGACTAATCTCAAGTTGATCGAGGAGGTTAAGTCTTTCGTATCTCAGAACTTTGAGATGAAGGATCTTGGAGTGGCTGATGTTATCTTAAACATCAAGCTATTGAGAGATGATGAGGGTGGGATTACACTTCTACAATCCCATTATGTTGAGAAGGTGTTGAGTCGTTTGGATATTCGGACTGCAAACCATCTCAAACACCATATGATTCTAGTGTGCTAATTCGAAAGTCTAAAGGCACAGCTATAGATCAATTGAGATACTCTCAGATTGTTGGTTCACTCCAGTATCTAGCGAGCGCAACGAGGCCTGACATCGCATTTGCTATTAGCAAACTGAGCCGATTTGTTTCCAAACCGGGTGATGTACATTGGCGTGCTCTTGAGAGAGTTATGCGCTATCTAAAAGGTACTGTGAACTATGGACTTCACTATATCGGATACCCGTCGGTGCTTGAAGGGTATAGTGATGCGAATTGGATCTCTGATGCTGATGAGATGAAGGCCACAACTGGGTATATATTTACTCTTGGAGGTGGTGCTGTTTCCTGGAAGTCTTGCAAGCAAACGATCTTAACAAGATCGACAATGGAAGCAGAATTAACAGCATTAGACACATTGGGTGGCGAAGCAGAATGGCTTCGAGATCTGTTGATGGACTTGCCAGTGGTTGAGAAGCCGGTTCCGGCCATCCTTATGAACTGTGACAATCAAACAGTTATTGTCAAGGTGAAGAGTTCAAAGGACAACATGAAGTCCAACAAACACATAAGAATGAGATTGAAAGCTGTCAGAAAATTGAGGAACTCCGGAGTGATAGCGTTGGATTATATTCAAACGGCTAAGAATCTGGCAGATCCCTTTACTAAAGGGCTATCGCGTGTTGTGATAGATAACGCATCAAGGGAGATGGGTATGAGACCCACATGAGTTGCCATGGCAGAAACCCAACCTATGCGATCGGAGATCCCGTGAAGTAGGACCTGGGAAAACAAGCCAGTGGTGAACTGAGGAGAGTAACTTTACTAACCCACTCCGTTGGAGATGCAATACTCTCGGAAACTGTATGGAAGGATGACTACTGTCTTAATGTGTTCCAAGGCTTATATGCATAAGCAAGATGCTATCCTACAGAGCGATCTTTGGAGGAACACACCTATATGAGCCCGACTGCTGGTCACAGTCTATGAGATTGGGGTGATCTCTAGCAAGCTCATGAACAGGCCAGGAGTGTGACTAATATGCTCCACCCGAGGGGTCGGCCTTCGGCAGCCTCGTATCAGTGAGACTTGTGGTGAAACTTCTTGACGCCAAACTGACAATTCAAGGCATAGTCCATTGTTCGGTTGTGAAGGAGTGTAACTACTTGGTCTAGGTGGAGCTCAACCTTAATCGGTCTCCACTGAGATGCTGATATATCAAAACAGCGTTTGGAACAAAGGACAAACTGGGCCCCTGAGATCTGGTGGGGGATTGTTGAAATATGAGATGGGCCTAGAGCCCATATAACAATTTCAGATTTGATCTCTAAGGGCCCATGTAGGTGGCATGACAAGGTGGTGGGAAGTTTAGTCCCACCTTGGAAGTGGAAGGAGAGTTGGAGTGGTTTATAAGGGATTCTCTTCCTCATGCCATTGGAGCTTGAGAAGAGATGAAGCCCTCGCGCACTCCTCCTCCCCCGCTCGCCTCGCCACGCCACGCCTCGTCACGACGCGCCGCGGGTTGCGGGATTGAGCCGAGCCGAGCTCACTCCTATGCGCTTCTTTTTGCCGGTCAGGAACGGAGAGTCTTTGACAGGTGGGGCCACGATCTGAGACGTCGGATCGTGGGCCACCGACTTGGACGTGGGTTTAGCCCACGTCTCTCCACGCGCAGTCGCACATATATATGTGGGGCGCTGCCAACCCTAGCCGCCACGAAACAGAACGCATCTCAGCCTCCACGCCCACGTTCCTCTGCTGCTGCTGCCGCCGGCGACTCCGTCCCGTTCACCGCGTACACGGTTGACGGGAGAGTAGGCCTCCGAAACCCCGCCTCTCCGGATCCTGTACGGGAGAGGGGCGATTAGGTTTTTGGGTAGCGACTACGCGACTGCTCGCTTCTGTTCATCTACGTCCGCATCACCATGTCGATCGACGCCGAACGCGCCGCTGCTGAGAAGGCCGAGGCCGACAAGAAGGCCGCCGAGGATGCTGCGGCTACTGCCACCGCCACCGCCGCCGCATGGCCGATTGGAGGGTATACATCGTTCATCCCTCTCGTGTTTCTTTCTATTGTAGCAGTACTAGCAATATGCGTAGATGTTTCTACTATATGCATAGTACATGCTCTGTTAGATCGTAATCAGTGTGTTATTAATGTCATGCTCATGATTTATTCATGGATTAATTTAATCGGAAAACTGCCTCTTTTCTTATCAGGTCTTGGCCTCTTGCAGGCGTTGCTCCAAACATCGATCTGGCTTCGGATCGCTGTACATTGAAGGAAAAAAACACCAGCAGCTACGAGTTGATCCTTCGGGACTTGTATTGTGCCCAATCAAACTCCAACGGAAGTCCACGGTCCCAGGGACGTGGTGATTTGTCAGCTTGATGGATTGCTAGATGCCGCGCACAACCCGTCGAGAAAAGTTGACCGCATCCACCCTTTTAAATCTTACATGTCTCAAATCTGGACTGATGAACTTGAAGTTGATGCAAACCCTATTAAATCGGCTCATCCGGAAAATTGTAGAACTTCTCGATCCCTAAGAGATCCCTCCAAGAACTCAACACCACCGTATGCAGGCCACACGGTGGGCGCCAACTGTCATGGATTTGTCACGGCAGATGTCCTAGTGTGAGGACTTAGTCATGAAGCCAACGCATCTATATGGTAGTTTGAGTGGGCTTGAGCAGAATTGAGAGATGCAACACCAGATAAGGGTTTAGACAGCTTCGGGCCCCGGGAAACATCATCTAGTAACGACCCTACATGCTGTTTGTGGCTAGGTCTCATTATTATCATGAGGGAGTCGCCGTAAACCGGCTCTCCTAGTTATGTCTAGCCTTAAAATCATTCCTCTCCTCTTGGGGTGCCCTGCCCCTCCTTATATATGTTGAAGGGGTGGGTTACATGACTAGTCCTAGTAGGATTAGGATTACTCTATTGCAAATGAAGTCCTAGTCTTGATTTCTTTATATGAGAATATTCCTTATGCCTTTCCTCTTAAGCCGGCTCACCATCATACGAACCGGCCTACTGGGCCTTGAGCCTTGTCGTCCGTCTGACCCGCCCACTGGGTTACTAATGAGTCGCCAAGATCGGGCGGGTTACCAGTGAATCGCCAAGCTCCGGGCGGGTCACCAGTAAGTCGCCATGCTCTAGCCGGGTCATACATCTGACGGTTTACACCGCGGGGTATATCCCCGACAATAACCGAGAAATATTTCCTTGGTCCTCTTAGGTAACTAAGGATAACTTTGACCGTTGTCTAGTGATTCACTCCTGTATCAGTATTGTACCCCCTTGCGAAACTCATGGAAAGGTACACAATAGGTCTGGTACATAGCATAGCATACTTTATAGAACCTATGGCTGAGGCATAGGGAACGACTTTCATAGTCTTTCTATTTTCTGCCGTGGTTGGGTCTTGAGTCTTACTTAACTTTACACATTGCAATACAGGCAAGAACTCCTTCTTTAACTGTTCCATTTTGAACTACTTCAAAATCTTGTCAAGGTATGTACTCATTGAAAAATTCTTATCAAGCATCTTGATCTATCTCTATAGATCTTGATGCCCAATATGTAAGCAGCTTCACTGAGGTACTTCTTTTGAAAAACTCCTTTCAAACACTCCTTTATACTTTCCAGAAAATTCTACATCATTTTCTATCAACAATATGTCTTTCACATATACTTATCAGAAAGGTTGTAGTGTTTCCACTCACTTTCTTGTAAATACAGACTTCTCCGAAAGTCTGTATAAAACCATATGCTTTGATCACACTATCAAAGCGTATATTCCAACTCCGAGATGTTTGCACCAGTCCATAAATGGATCGATGGAGCTTGCACACTTTGTTAGCACCTTTAGGATCGACAAAACCTTCCGCTTGCATCATATGCAACTCTTCTTTAACAAATCCATCAAGGAATGCAGTTTTGACATCCATTTGCCAAATTTCATAATCATAAAATGCGGCAATTGCTAACATGATTTGAATAGACTTAACCATCGCTACGAGTGAGAAAATCTCATCGTAGTCAACACCTTGAACTTGTCAAAAATCTTTTGCGACCATATGCTTTGTAGATAGTAACACTACCATTAGCGTCCATCTTTCTCTTGAAGATCCATTTATTCTCTATGGCTCACCGATCATCGGGCAAGTCAACCAAAGTCCATACTTTGTTCTCATACATGGATCCTATCTCAGATTTCATGGCCTCAAGCCATTTCGCAGAATCTGGGCTCATCATCGCTTCCTCATAGTTTGTAGGTTCGTCATGGTCTAGTAACATGACTTCCACAACAGGACTACCGTATCACTTTGGTGCGGAACGTACTCTGGTTGACCTACGAGGTCTGGTAGTAACTTGATCTAAAGTTTCATGATCATCATCAGTAACTTCCTCATTAATTGGTGTAGGCATCACTGGAACTGATTTCTATGATGAACTACTTTCTAATTTGAGAGAAGGTACAATTACCTCATCAAGTTTCCACTTCTTTCAAGAGAAACTCCTTCTCTAGAAAGGATCCATTCTTAGCAACAAAGATCTTGCCTTCGGATCTATGATAGAAGGTATACCCAATAGTTTGTTTTGGGTATCCTATGAAGACGCACTTCCCCGATTTGGGTTCGAGCTTATCAGGCTGAAACTTTTCACATAAGCATCGCAACCCCAAACTTTAAGAAATGACAGCTTAGGTTTCTTTGCCAAACCACAGTTCATACGATGTCATCTCAATGGTTTTAGATGGTGCCCTATTTAACGTGAATGCAGCTGTCTCTAATGCATAACCCCAAAACGATAGTGGTAAATCGGTAAGAGACATCATAGATCGCACTATTATCCAATAAAGTATGGTTACGACGTTCGGACACACCATTACGTTGTGGTGTTCCAGGTGGCGTCAGTTGTGAAACTATTCCACATTGTTTTAAATGAAGGCCAAACTCGTAACGCAAATATTCGCCTCCGCGATGAGATCATAGAAACTTTATTTTCTTGTTACGATGATTCTCCACTTCACTCTGAAATTCTTTGAACTTTTCAAATGGTTCATACTTGTGTTTCATCAAGTAGATATACCCATATCTACTCAAATCATCTGTGAATGTCAGAAAATAACGATACCCACCACGAGCCTCAACACTCATCAGACCGCATACATCGGTATGTATTATTTCCAATAAGTCAGTGGCTCGCTCCATTGTTCCGAAGAACGGAGTCTTAGTCATCTTGCCCATGAGGCATGGTTCGCAAGCATCAAATGATTCATAATCAAGTGATTCCAAAAGTCCATCTGCATGGAGTTTCTTCATGCGCTTTACACTAATATGACCTAAATGGTAGTGCCACAAATATGTTGCACTATCATTATTAACTTTGCATCTTTTGGCATCAATATTATGAATATGTGTATCACTACGATCAAGATTCAATAAACCATTTATATTGAGTGTATGACCATAGAAGGTTTTATTCATGTAAACAGAAAAACAATTATTTTTTTGACTTAAATGAATAATCGTATTGCAATAAACATGATCCAATCATATTCATGCTCAACGCAAAAACCAAATAACATTTATTTTAGGGTCAACACAAATCCCAAAGGTAAAGGGAGTGTGCGAGTCTCTGTTTATTTTGTAACTCCCATTTCGAGTTACAACTCTTAGCAACTGAACCGATATCAAATACCGAGGGGTTGCTATAAACACTAGTAAAGTACACATTAATAACATGTATATCAAATATACCTTTTTTCACTTTGCCATCCTTCTTATCCGCCTAGTATCTAGGGAATTTCCACTTCCAGTGACCATTTCCTTTGCAGTAGAAGCACTCAGTTGCAGGCTTGGGTCCAGCATTGGGCTTCTTACCGAGAGTGACAACTTGCTTGCCATTCTTCTTGAAGTTCCCTTTCTTTCCCTTGCCCTTTTACTTGAAACTAGTGGTCTTGTTAACCATCAACACTTGATGATATTTCTTGATTTCTACCTTCACCCACATAGAACCAGGGCCTCTATAAATAGAACCAGCCACCCACATAGCGGGGGGGGGGGGTCGGGTTTGGTTCGTTCGTTTGGTTGGCTAGTAAGAGTAAGGGAGAGAAAGAGAGAGAGAAAGAGAAGGGTGGCTGAACTCCTCCTAGCGGTTCATCACCCCAGCCAAGAACAGACCCTCGCGAGGCTGTTCTTCCTTGTATTGTTCATCATCATCAGCCCCAGGAGGCAATCCACCAACCGCACACTGGAGTAGGATATTACACCACAACGGTGGCCCGAACCAATATAAATCTTGTGTCCCTTGTGCAGTTCTTTTAGTAGTTTAGATCTTTGTGAGGCAGGGAGGTAGAAGGCGTAATCTCCGCGCGCACCCCGGTGTTCAAACCTTAAGGGTCTGCCGGAACCCAAAATCCGACATTTGGCGCGCCAGGTAGGGGTGCGCCGGAATTCGTCGTTCACCGCTCTGTTCCCCTCCGACCGTCGCATCCATGTCCGACGCTCGTCGGGCCCGCGCCGAGCGCCGGGCCGCCATCGCTTCTCGCGTCGCCCAGACGGCGCCCGTCGGCGGACGTCCTCGTCGTTCCCCGTCGCCCGCCGTCAACGCCACCATCGGCCCGACGGGGGGCGAGCAGCAAGCGTCGTCCCAGCATCCATCCGTGCGGCAAGACGGCCGCACCGCTACTCCATCGCTCGCACCAGCTGGTTCTTCGTCCCGCACGCTCCGTGCACCCATGGAGGCTCGAGCTGCGCTCCTCGCGGCAAACGAGCTCCTGCGCTACCGTCCCATCGACGACGTCTACGAGGAGTGGCTCGACCGCGTGGCCGAGCTTGTACGCGCCGCAGGGGACTCTCCCGCGCCGTCCGTTCCTCTGCGCCACACCCCGCCCCGCGCGGGCAACGAAGCTCCGGAGGCGTACCAGCCGCCTCCTCTCCAAGAAGACGCTATGGTTCCAAGGCGTGTGGCCCCTGGGCGGAACCCGCTCCGTCAGGTGCCAGCGCAGCAAGAACGGAGCTGCCAAGAGATCCCACGCCCGCAAGGGGCTGCCCGGGCGCTCCTTACTCCGGCACGCCGCGACCCTGCTCGAGTTCCGGCACGCCAAGACCCCGCGCTGCTCCTAGCTGCAGCGCGTGGGGACCCTCAAGACCAAGCTCTCCACCAGCCGAGGCCTTTCGTGCCCACCGCAGGCTGCCGTGCCTACACCACCGAGCTGCGTAGCGTCGCGTGGCCCGGCAAGTTCAAGCCAGACCCGCCTCCTCGTTACGTTGGCACGACTGACCCTGTAGAGTTCCTCCAGCTCTATGAGCTGGGCATCGAAGCTGCCAGCGGGGACGAAAAGGTCATGGCGAACTGGTTCCCCATGGCGCTCAAGGAAGGAGCTCGCACCTGGCTCCTGAATCTGGCTCCAGGCACGATCTCTTCCTGGGACCAGATGCGCACCCGCTTTATCGCCAACTTCCAAGGTACTCGCGACCGGCCGCCCGCCATGAGCGACATGCGCTGCATCAAGCAACAACCTGGAGAGACCCTGCAAAAGTACATCCAGCGCTTCAACAGCGCGCGCCTCAAGATCCCCAAGGTGTCCAAGGAGGCCATCATCTCGGCCTTCTTCGATGGCGTGCGCGACGTCAAGATGAAGGAGGAGCTGGCGATGCATGAAGACCTGTGCACCTCCCTGGAGCTGTTCAACTTGGCGGCCAAGTGCGCCAGGGCTGAGGAGGGACGCCTCTCCCTCCTCGAGCTGCCTGCCGCAGAACCAGAGGAGAAAAAGCCCAAGGCTAAGGACGTGAAGCGCAAGGGGGCTGCCGTGCTCGCAGCAGAACCAGACACCAAGCGGGGCAAAGATCTGCCTGAGTCCTCCAGGGGCAGCCGGTACTGTGTGTACCACGACCTCCACACCCACAACACCAACGAATGCCAAGAACTCCGCGCCGTGCGGGAAGGAAGGATCGGCCGTCGTCCCGATCGTGCCGATCGGGGCTACGGCCGAGGAGGAGGACGAAACGCAGGACGCTGGGAAGACCGTGGCCCGTGCCAAGGGTGGCGCGATCAGCCTCGTGAGGATCGCTGGCGAGACCTGCCTCGCGAGGGGGACTGGAGGGATCAACCTCGTGAGGATCGCCCACAAGGCAACGCAGGCCTCCCTCCACTGCCGCCTCAGCCAAGGAGGAACGAGGACTGCCATCAAGACGAGGGGGCTGGGGGCTTCCAGGAGCCACGCGCAATCGCCTGCATCCTGGGCGGAGCTCAAGCCCCAGCCTCCCAACGCATCTTCAAGCAGTTTGCCCGCGAGGTGAACGCAGCCCTCCCCAGGCTCGAAGCAATGCGCCCTCTCAGGTGGTCGGCGTGCGCCATCACATTCAGCTCAGCGGATCAACTCAAGTGTGCAGCCACAGCTGGCGTCCTCCTGATGCTCTGCTCCCCAGTCATCAACAATGTACTTGTCACCAAGACCCTCATCGATGGTGGGGCAGGGCTCAACGTCTTGTCTGTGGAAACGTTCAACAATCTCCAAGTGCCCTACGACCAGCTTCAGCCAACCAAGCCCTTCTCCGGAATCACTGACGGCTCCACGGCCCCGATTGGGCAGGTCCGCCTCCCTGTCACCTTCGGAGCACGCGACAACTACTGCACCGAGCTCATCAACTTCGACGTCTCCCACATCCGCCTGCCGTACAACGCCATCCTCGGGTACCCAGCGCTGGCCAAGTTCATGGCTGTGACTCACCATGGCTACAACATCCTCAAGATGCCAGGGAGTGGCGGAGTCATCACGGTGCCCTGTGAAGAGAGGGATGCAGTGTGTTCCCTGGAGCGAGCCTTTCAGGCCGCGTCACTGGAAGACCCGGATCGCGGAAGCAGGAGGCTTCCCGAGACCACCCCCAAGAAGAAGAAGACATCGTCCGGACCGGCCCCTCGGGAGGTAGGCCCCTCAGGGCCCGCGTCTGTCCAGGGGGAGCCTCCTTCCATCCCATAGGAAAGCGCGCCCGGCGCCCTCCTCAGGCAGGGCTCGGGGGCTCTCCCCTGGAGGGCCACCGACCTGGCCAGGGTCACAAGGGAGGCGCTTGGGCACCACGTGGAGGCGTGTTTCGAAGCATGTTTCCCTCAAGAAGGAGCAAGGCAAGGAAGGTCAGACCCGCAGGAGTTCGTCGACAAAGCCATTCAAGAACTACAGGAATCAAGGATCATGAGAGGTTGCCGCCGTCTACCGGCTGCGGCTCCCCATCCAGGCGAGGATGGTGGGCTGCGCGTCTGCGTCGATGTACCAGGGCTCAACCAAGCCGCTATGATGGAGCGCCTCTAGCCCTCGCGAGTGGGGCGTTGCCGGGGTCCGCCCCACAGCTACGTTCGCATGCCTTACGGCCTGCCGAGCGCGGTTGCTACGCGCCAGCGCCTCACGAGGGGCATCACGGAGGCTCAAGAAGACAGGCGTTCCGCGGCCCTGGCGGAGATGGAGGTGATTCGCAAAGAGCTACCAGTGCCTCCGGAGCCTCCCGAGGCCCCTGGGCCTGGGGGCTCGTGAGGATCGGCTTCCGCAGCCTCTTGAGTCTGCTGCACCAACACCGCTTCGCCCTCGACACCCTTAGGTGACATCTTACAAGTTTCATTTCCAGCTGGGAGCGCCCTCCCAGGGCCGCATCGTTCCCAGGCTGCATGGGTCCGTCCCTGCAGTATGTATCCCTTTTACTTTCATGTTGTTAGCTTGCGCTGATGGGGGCGCCGCTCGGGCGGCATCATCCACAAATCGCTCGGGCCCGACCCAGCGACGTCTACCTTCCCAGCATCTATTTGAATGAATCCCCTCCTTCGTGGCTAACATGTTTGATCTAGTTGGCTGCTCAACTGACGCCAACTGGCGGAATTGCTCCCACTATGGCACGACGCTTGCGCTTGGGTCTGTCCCTGCAACGCCGACAAACCTGAATGGCTGAGCTCTGGCCGCGGCAGCCCCGCATGGCGGCACCTCGTCATGCCTCCAGTGCCTCACCTCCCCTCGGAAGCAACTAACGGCAGACTGATAGTTGTCATGGCAACCTTTTCTTCCTTCTATGATGAGTTTACAGGATCCCCTAAGGGAGTTGCACCAGGCAAGGCCCTCGTGGCGTCCCTTTCACTCTCGCCCGCGCGAACCGCTTGCACGTTAAAGGGGGGGTGCCTGAGCATCGCGAGTCGGGGCTCTTACTGGCTCTCCAGCCCTCACCCTCTGGCCTTGACCACGACATCGCGACCTGGCATACCAGCGACGGCTGAGACAAGCTCGAGGGTCGGGACCCGAGGACGTAGAGCAGAAAGGGGAGCAAAGGCAGGGGAGAAGGGGCACACGAGGACCTCGCCGAGCGATTCCGCTCCTGTCGACGCGCGGACCCGACGACGCACCAGGAATGATCCCCGACTCTCGAGATAAGTCACCGCCCGAAAGCACCAGCTATCACAGCACTACCCCCGCACCTAATGCAATTCCGTGTCAGCGACGCCGCTCTCCTTTCTCGCCGAACGACGGCTGCTTGGGCGCCAAAGGGGACCTCCTGAGCATCGCAACTCAGGGGCTCTTACCAGACCCCGGGTCGCTCACCTCCTGGCCTTGACCACGGCATCGCGACCTGGCATACCAGCGATGGCTGAGGCCGCCTTGGGACTGGGACCTGTCGGCGCAGAGCACCAAGCCCTCGCGAGGTTCGAAAGGGAAAACTGAGCTAAGATGGAATCAACAACTCGCACAGCTCTGCAGCAAAGGTTATGTATTAACAAACGGGACTACAGGCACCCTACAAGCCCCCATGGGGCGCGTCTTGATTCCTCGCAGGGAATGGATCCTAAGGGATGCTAACTACACATGCTCTTGCAAAAGATGCCATCATCAACAGTGGGCCGTCAAGCGCCGGCGCCAACCCCATCCTGATCAGAGTCAGCGACGGCCAGACGAGCCCGCCCTGCTCCGGGAGCGGCACCGACTCGGGGGCTCGTAGCTGTCGTCGCTCGTCTCCGGAGTCACGAAGATCTCAACGGAGTCACTGGACCCTCCGGCGCCTCCGCCAAGGGAGCGGTCGACGGGCCTAGCCCTCACCAGGGCAAGGTCTTGGCCACCTCTCCCAGGGCAGCACTCCAGCCGGCACCCGTTCGCGTCAAAGACCTTGAAGAACATCGCCGAAGCGCCATCGTACTCCAAGTGGACCGCGAAGACGCCCCTTTCCCTGCAAACCCGGGCGATCTCTCTCCAGCCACGAGACATGTAGACCTCGCCCGGGGCAGCGACCACGACCTCTGCCTCGGTCGTGAGGGTACTGCAGCCAGTGTGCTGCAGCCAGAGCTCCAGGGGTTCCCCCGGAGGGATGATGGAGGCGAAGAAGGGAGGCAGACGAATCCAAGACTGGAGAGGAATGGCGATGTGGAGCACGAACTCTTGGGAGGAGCCCTCGGCGTGAACCCCAGCAGGAACAACCCACGCCTTCGTGACCCGACGGCGCTGACGACGGCGCTGACCGCGGGGATCGGCATCGACACCTTCGGGGCCCTCGGCGTGGGCATACAAGGGAAGTGGGAACCCCGGCAGAGCCCGCTCGCACCAGGGCCTCGGTGCCGCCTGACGGTCCTCCTCGTCCCGGCTGCAAAGGGTGAGCCGCTTCTTTGGCGGGAGCGGGTCTGGTCCCTCTCGAGGGTCCTTCCCCTTCTCTACTGCAGAGAACCGGCGGATCGGAGCCATCGCTGCATGACGGAGCAAGGATCGGGAAGAAGGAGAAGCAAGGAGGAATGGACTGGAAGGGCACGCGCAGTTCCGTACTTATAGCCGACGAAGGCCAACCGCCGGCCTCCACGATCACAGGTAATCATGACACGATCTGCATGCAGGGACTTTTCCAACTCACGCGATCACCGAGGCGTCGTGGGGAAGTGGAGACGCCCACGTCCCATCAACCGCCACGCAACGCCCAAGGCCGCAGGCTGTTAGGGCCCGCGGCGCTTCGCCCTTGCCCTTTCGCCTCTCGGCACAGCCAAGTCCGGGCGCGCCTTGGGCCCGGGGGCTACTGTTGGCGTTCTGGGAACGGGGGTCCCCAGACTTGCCTGCCTGCGGCCTGCGGCGTGGCTCAAAGGAGGCCCAGCACGGCCCATCTTCATCAACACAAGACTCAAGACCCTCGCGAGGGGCCAAGCCTCACGAGGCGGACGACACGAAGCTTCCTCAGGCACGGCCTCGTCAGGCTGGCTCGCGAGGAGGCGGAGAGATCAAGGCGGTGTACCTCGCGAGGTGCCCGTGACGCAAGCCATGACGACTCAGGGCGTCAGGCGGGTGCCAGCGCGCGCAGCGTCCTTCTTTCCTCTTTGGTGCAAAGGGGGCAAGCGCAGCCGCGGAGTACCGAGGCATTAGGAAAAGGTTGCCATTTCGGTGCAACGAGATCAAGACCAGGAGGACTACGAGATGGAGGTCACCGTGGAGCCCAAGACGGCGTCATCACCGGAGCTTTGCGCAGGCGAAGACTGTTTTTGTCAGATTAGTTGATACTTGCTATCCCCCTTCAAATTAGCCCGCCATTGTTGGCTCCCTTCCCGCTCAATATTTGGGAAGAGGACCAGGGCCTCTATAAATAGAACCAGCCACCCACATAGCGGGGGGGGGGGGGGTTCGGGTTCGGTTCGTTCGTTCGGTTGGCTAGTAAGAGTAAGGGAGAGAAAGAGAGAGAGAAAGAGAAGGGTGGCTGAACTCCTCCTAGTGGTTCATCACCCCAGCCAAGAACAGACCCTCGCGAGGCTGTTCTTCCTTGTATTGTTCATCATCATCAGCCCCAGGAGGCAATCCACCAACCGCACACTGGAGTAGGGTATTACACCACAACGGTGGCCCGAACCAGTATAAATCTTGTGTCCCTTGTGAAGTTCTTTTAGTAGTTTAGATCTTTGCGAGGCGGGGAGGTAGAAGGTGTAATCTCCGCGCGCACCCCAATGTTCGAACCTTAAGGGTCTGCCGGAACCCGAAATCCGACAGGAATCCCATTCAAGGTTGTTTGGTACTTGCCTTTAATTCCAAGGTTGAGGCGTTTGTTTGCAAACCCTAGAGAGGCAAAGAGGTTGCGGTGGCATCATGATGAGGGAATTGCGGATAGGTTTATGAGGCACCCGAAAGATGGGGCTCAGTGGGAATTAATCAACAAAAATTTTGAAAAATTTGCCAAGGATCCTAGAAGTATAAGGCTCGGGGAGTGTACTGACGGGATGAATCCTTTTGGCGATATGAGCACCAATCACAACACATGGTCGGTGCTTTTGTGCATATATAACCTAGCTCCTTGGTTGTGTATGAAGAAAAAATACATTATGATGTCAATGATTATCCAAGGCCCGAAGCAACCTAGAAATGGCATCGACATTTACTTTCATCTACTGGTAGAAGAACTGCTGATAGTGTGGATAGATGCACCTGCTGTAAAATGTTATGATGCTTACAGAAAGGAGATTTTCGATCTACATGTGATGCTGGTGCACACCATTCAAGATATGCCGGTATTATGCAACACATCGGGGCAGAAAACAAAGGGAGATGTAGGGTGTGTCACATGCATGGATAGGACAGCTAGCAGAAGACTTCCCAACTCACACAAAATAGTGTATTTGTGTCATCATAGGTTCTTACGGAAAAATCACCCATACCGAAAGATGAAAGCTGAATTTGATGGTACGGCAGAGGTAGGTGCGGGCCCAAGACCCTATGAAGGGAAGGTGGTCCACAACATGGCTAAAAAAATTAATGTTGTGCTTGGCAAGAACCACCCTTTGACGGTGAAACAAACACCCAAGGGTCAAGTGTTTGAGAAGAAAACGGTGTTTTAAAAATTACCTTACTAGGAGATTCTACGTGTACGTCACTACATCGATGTCATGCACGTAGAGAAGAACGTATGTGAAAGCATCCTTGGTACTCTGCTCAAGATTAAAGGTAAAAGAAAGGATGGTGACGGTTCACGGCTCGACATGCTTGTTGATCAATCAAAACGCAAGAGTGAAGTAGAAGATAATGACAAATTGATCAAAGCTCGCCAGAGTTACAATTTCAGTACAAAAGAAGCAACATAGTTCTTCACCTATTTGTTGTCAGTTAAGACACCCTCTTCCTACTGCGCAAACATCAGAAGTCTCGTGGATGTGAGCTTAGGTAAAACGAAGTTGGGACACATGAAGTCACATGATTGCCACGTAATGTTGACATAAATCCTCCCGGTGGCTATCAGGAATCTGATGGACAAAGATATAAGGAACATACTCATTGACCTCTATGATTTCTTCAACCAACTATGGCGGAAAGTTGTAAATCCTAAAGAGTTGGAAATATGCAAGATGATATTGCAAGAATATTGTTCAACCTAGAGATGTTTTTACTAGCATCATTATTTGATGTCATGGTCCATCTCACTGTGCACCTTGTCGACAAGGTAAAGTATTGTGGTCCTGTGTTTCTTTGCAACATGTATCCCTTCGAGCGGTTCATGGGAATACTTAAGCGCTTTTGTCGGTACCGAAACCATCCAGAGGCAAGCATCCTACAAGGTTATACCACGGAGGAGGTGGTTGAGTTTTGCACCGAATACATGAAACAAAGACCTATAGGTTTGCCCCTCTCTCTCCACAAGGGAAGGCTGAAAGGTAAGCTAGTCCTTGCTGGCACGCAAATGGCTGCACCCGAAGAATTGGCAGAGAAAGCCGATTTGACGATACTTCTTAACAGCCCAGTTCTCATTGCTTATGCTGAAGAACACTTGGCGGAGATACACCAGAGCTTCTTACCAATGGTGCCTTCATCAGATGTGGAGATGAAGGAGCACACTAAGAACTACGTCGAATGGCTGAAGAATCGTTTGGCATAAGGATCCATCGATGACATTGCTATGTGGTTGGCACAAAAGCCATCACCTATGGTGTTGATGTACCAAGCATATGACATAAATGGATACACATTCTACACTGAGGAATGTGATCAGAAGACCTCATATCAGAATAGCTCTATTCGAATAGAATGCATGACTGTAAATGAAGCTGATAAAAGGGTATACTATGGAACCATCAAAGAGATTCGGGAGCTTGACTATGTGAAAGTTAAGGTGGCATTATTCAGGTGCGCATCGATCCCTCTTGGTCAGGTAAGGATTGATGAGTATAGGAAGACCTACGTTAACAGGACAACAATGGCATATCATGCGGACCCATTCATTCTTGCCAGCAATGCTACCTAGATTTTCTTTGTGGAAGACCCCTTGCATAAGAACTGCCATTTAGCGATGCATGGGAAGAGAAGGGTACTGGGTGTCGACGATGTTGCCGATGAGGACGAATACGATGAATTTGATGAGTTGCCAGCCAAGGGATCACGCACCCGTGTAATATAGCAACGTAAAATCATCAAAAACCCCAAATTCATTCGGGGTCAACTTAATGATCACAGTCCCCCCATGTACATGGGAATTAAGCCGTAAGACTAGTCTTTATGCCTACCCTGCAACTTAATTCGTTCAATTTAGAACTGTCGCGTGTACTGAATTTGTGAGTTATGCCCGGTTTTTTGTTGATGTAAGAACCGTTAATATGTTGACCTTGATATGCTATCAGCTCAGGAAATGAATATGAACTTTTTTTTGTTATTATTATTATTATTATTATATCATAGAGGTAGCACACTCAATTGATCTCACTACAGTATGTATGAACAAAAATATGCAATCTGGTTTGCGATAGCACACGGTTCGTTGATGAAAGCCGTGTGCCGACCAAATCCCATCACCCCGTCCATGATCTGAGTCGTGCTTTCTGATTGGCCAGAACCCAAACCCCATGGATCGTACGTCTGCACCGTTGGATGCTCCCAGATCGAACGGCGATCCTCATCCCTTTCGACATCACATGCAGTTCCGGTTGTAATTTTATTTTTATGCACAAAATGCACGTTAATCTCAAAAAATGTCTTAAATATAGCTAACAATACCTGAAATGCACCAGAAAATCAAACCCGTGGTATAATGGTGATTGCATATTGTGGAAATTTTTATGAGGCCAAACGATGAAGTCGCCGGCCACAGGAGTTTGAATTGACACGTTTCCTTTTGGAAAACCATGATCCTTCATGTGAGTTGCGCCCGTTTGGAAGGAGCGGTCATCAAAACTTGTGCCAAACTTTACCATTTTTTTCCACGGGGTCGTGAGAGCACGCACATCGATTTTGATGATGTCTGAACTCCATCTGAATTTCCTATAATTAAAATACCAACCAGGCATACGCCAGTGGCCGCACCTCGCGACCGAAATGTTTGAAACTTCTCCCCACTTCTCGAACAAATGGATGAAAACTCACAAAGCGACGCACAAATGATCTATACATCTTCTTTGCTAGGCTGATAGTAAGGGGGTATCATAGCTAGTATCATGCATGCAACTAGGCAATTTTGATGAGCTGTCATAGAATTAATTAAATGAAGAAAGAGAGAGTTAAGTATCATATCATGAAACTGTATCATAATAAATGCTATGCTACTATGTGTCATGCATGACAATATAAATAAAGTACTACATATGATACTAGCTACTCTTTGATATTATGCATTAGAGCAAGTACAATAGAGTGACATAAGATTAGCCACAATGGGTAGTAACATAGAATGTTACTAGTCTATGTTACTACCTCTATAGTGGGGAGTAACATATGTGTAGTAACATGCAACACTTCATTTATTAGGCTATAGACTCATCTTGCCTTGAGATGTGTGATGTTACTCATAGTACTAGTAACTAGCTATGTTACCACTTTCCTCTCTTTCTTCATTTATTGCTTGCCACATCATCTATTTTATCTAGATACCTGTGATGTTACTACCTATATATGTTACTCCCACTGTGGGTAGTCTAAGCAGGCTATAAGCAATAGAATAATATATATGTGCTTTAGTTGGAGGAAAGAGAAGAGGAGAGAGAAGAGAAGCGGGCTCTTGGTTAGTAGAGCCAGCTGCAACACGAGACCCAAGACACTTTATGAGGATGTAAGGTGGGCCAACTATTGATAAACTAGTATGTATATAAAACTTATTATTGTACATGCCCGCTAATAGGTTGGTTGTATATGACGTGGCAACTTCTTATAGTCGACCCTTGGCTGTATTATTAATCGTGCTCTTAGTGAGGTAGCTAGTATATCATAGACTAGCTAGTATTACTCCATCCTTTTCGGTTTAGGATGGTTGTAATGGTAGTATCATAAGCGGTATCATGCATGCCAACTAGACTTTCTGGATGATGTGGCACACAATTAAATGAGAAAAGAGAGGATGTGGTATCATATCATGATACCGTGTCATATTAAATGTTGTACTACTTTGTGTGATGCATGACAATTAATAAGGCAACCTAAGATGCTAACTTATGATACTATGCATTACGGAAGTAATATTATACACCAGTATATATCATATGCATGATACTAGTATATGATACTCCCCATTACAACCAACCTTTTATAGGGCTCAATTCAAAAATCTCACTAACCAAGGTAGATGGTGAGTGGTGGAATACCTTTTGTAGTTTGCAAAAACACCCAATTAATGCTTTTGTTTTCCTCAAAAAATTATGTTTTCAAATGTATTAATTGCAATACATGCATGCATAAAGTACATGCATTGGTCAACTTTCTCTTAATACTTGCATGCAATGATTTAATGCACCTTGGAATCTGAACATGTGATGGGGAACAACCAAATTGAGCCTAATAAAATGGAAAAACTAAAATTTTGAGATAAGCCTATAAACCAGAAAGGAGGGAGTATATATGCATGATACTAGTATATGATCGGCAATGCCTCCGTAATGCGCGCATGCATAGTATCATAAGTTAGTATCTTAGGTTGCCTTATTAATTGCCATGCATGACACAAAGTAGTACAACATTTAATATGATACCACACCCTCTCTTTCCTCATTTAACTATGTGCCACATCATCCAAAAAGTCTAGTTGGCATGCATCATACCGCTTAATACTCCCATATTATGACCAGCCTTATTAGGTGGCCATAGTGGGGGTATCATAGCCGATATCATGCACTCGGGAATAGAAAATATGATGATGTGGCAAAGAAGCAGTAACATAGGTAGATACCATAACATATATATATATAATAAATGCTATACTATTTTGTGTCATGCATGGCCATAAATACGGTCATCTATGATATATACTACTCTATGATACTTTATATGCACTATGAAGGTACGTATGTAGTATCCACTGGCGGAGGCAGGGGGCAGCAGGGGCCCCGGTCCTCCCCAACATTAGTCACTTCTTTGTATTTTGGGCGTGAACATTAAACTTTTTGTTATGTTTCCTTAATCGGGCCCCCCTCAAGATCAGAAATTTATGATTACTGCCTCCGCCACTTGTAGTATCATACACTAGTATCATATGCATAATACTATATATATATATATATATAGTATATGATACTCCCCACTATATAAGGTCAGCCATAGTGGTGGTATCATAGCCGACGATGACATGCACTCGAAAATAATAAGTATGCTGATGTGGAAAAAATTAAGTATATATAAAGAGAGTTAGAGTGACATATAGGTAGATACCGTATCATGTTAAATGCGATGCTAATTTGTGTCATGCATGCAATAAATATGATCTATATATGATACTATACTCTATGTATTATACTTTGCGCTATAATTAATTAAAGGTAGTATCATACACTAGTATCATATATAGTGTATATTCATGATACTAGTATATGACACTCTCCACTATACTCGTGATTTCTTACCGTGGAAAAAAATTGGAGGCAAAACGATGAACTCATGTTTTCATTCAAACAAAAATATGATGTTAGGTAATGTAAATGTTTTCAAAGAGCACATGATTCACTCACGAAAGCCGTGTGTCCACTAAACCGTGGTAGTCGTGCGTTCTGATTGGCCAGAACCCAAACCCCACGGATCATATGTCTGCACCGTTGGATTCTCCTAGATCGAACAGCGATCCTCATCCCTTTCGACAACACATGTAAATGTTTTCAAATAGCCCCTCCCAAAAAATGTTTTCAAATAGCACATGGTTCACACACGAAAGTTGTATGCCTACCAAACCGTGGCCGATGCCCCCCCTTTGCTGGGTGCATCATCTGAGTCGTGCGTTCTAATTGGCCAGAACCCAAACCCCACGGATCGTGTCTTTGCATCGTTGGATGCTCCCAGATCGAACGACAATCCCCATTCCTTTCAACAGGAAATGCAGTCTGGCTAGGAATTGATTTATATGCCAATATGCATGGTAAATGTCAAACAATGTCTTACATATAGCACACGAGACCTAAAATGCGCCAGCAAATCAAACCCGTGCTAAAATTGTGATTGGTTTACGTGGGAAAAATTTAGAGGCGAAACGATGAACTCACATCTTCATTTCAAAATTAGTACATCTTCATTTCAAACGAAATTATTATGTTTGTGCACACGAGCGCTTAGAGGCAAATGTTTGCATAGGCCTTTCCGCGCGCACGACGACTGGGGATATTTTTCACCCTTTTCACCTAGGCCGCCAACACCCGGAGTCCCCAACACTCCCCACCGTTCGCCCGCGTTTCACTCAACTAGTCCACCCAATCTCCTTCGCCAGCTCCCCCTCCCCCAGATCCATAGCAGAACCCTCTTCGGTGCCGCCGTGCTCACCCCGACCGTGTGCCTGCTCTTCGGCGTCAAGCCTACCTCCACTGTCGTTCCCAACATGCGGCGGCCCGCGCCTCACCGTCTTCGTTTGCTCGCCAGCCACCCTCAGGCATATCGATGCAGTAACCCTCGCCTCTCCTGTGGTCCGGCCGGGTTTGCATTAAGAAGCTTGTTAGTTACTGCTCTCCAACATGGAGAGGCATATTTCCTCGCAATACCTCTTCCAATTTCGTTCCGTATGTTCCCAAATTGGCTATAAAATAGCGGAGAGCGTATATATGTTCATTATCTACCTTCCTTACTACATATGAGTTGTATTTGTTCCAATAAGTTACTGCCTATTTACAGATCGCGGGCGCCTGAGTCACACAAACTTAACAAATTAGCCACACATTTTCTAAATTATTGCATGGCATGTTTAGAAAGCTTGATACCAAGTTGTTAGTTTTATGCTTATCCTCCTTTCCTAAGTTTCGCATGTGTTCTCTGTAGATTCCGAGTAGCAGCGACAGCATTCATGCTTCAGGCCATGTATCTTCATCTGATTCGAACAACCCTAGGTCTTCAGCAGATTGTGAGGGATCAAGTAGTCTTGAACGGGATTGAGCCTTATAAATTGTGATTGTCAGGACACGGAGGAATGCTCCAAGGAAGCCCACACACCAGCCTAAAGGTGTATATGAAGTAACCGAGATTGATTTAAAGTCTAAGGCTGCAACTAAACTAGATAAAGCACGCATGAGGTTCAGGAGTGTGTGTAGATTTGTTGGCAGGGCAAGGCTCAACATTAATCTGCCGGGGTTTCGGAAGGCTGACACAGAAACACGGCGAAGGATAGTCCAGGAGATCATGGATCACTTCAACGTTCCAGAGCAGTGGAGAATGCAGGTGGAACATGCTACACCGAAGAAAGCTAGGGATGCTTGGAGAAACTGGAAGAACGTGTTGTACAAGAAGTACTTGAGTGAAGGAAAGGACCCAATCCCTGCATACCCCCAAATTACAAAGGCAGACTAGGCAGAAGTCAAAAGGGTTAGGGCAACTAAAGAGTTTGCTGAGAAGAGTTTCAAGCAATTGGAACTTCAGAAGAAGAACATACACCCCCACCGTATGGGTGTGGCAGGATACTACGGCATGAAACTGATATGGGAATAGGAGGACAAAGAAGCAGTAGCGGCGGGTGGGAATCCGACCTTTAGTGAAATCAGGGGCAAACGCGCCAGAGACTACTTGCGGGAACGTGCAAAGAGGTGTGATGACAGAACTTATTACTTTGAAAATGCACGTGACACCAAACTGTATGAAGTGATGTTAGAGG
Organism: Triticum monococcum; assembly: GCA_034509565.1. Classification (NCBI taxonomy): domain Eukaryota; kingdom Viridiplantae; phylum Streptophyta; class Magnoliopsida; order Poales; family Poaceae; genus Triticum; species Triticum monococcum. Next base: position 83,308,717 of record CM067845.1, on the reverse strand, counting down.
CTTCCAAGATCCCTGAAGGTTCTACAGGAACTCAGGGCCATGTGACATTCTGTCCATTGCTCTGGAAACAAAAGAGCCCCCTGGCCGTGCAAGGGGTATATGTGTTAATGTCCCGCACAAGAGGGCTTTCACACTCAACAAAAAAGAAAGGCTCGGGATGAAAAAAGCGAGGAGTGAAATGAAGCAGAATGCATTGTATGAAAGGTTGAGGAAGGAGATTTATCCGGCTGTTCGAAAGGATGTTGAGGAGTCAATGATGATGCAGAAGACTCTAACACTGACATATAGCCAGCAGATGGGAGGGGAGGCGGGCATGGAGGATGTTGCTTATTGCGTGACAACACTGCACAAGAGTAGTTGTGCATCAGCTGACCCCAGCGACACTGAGACTGCAGCTGCTCGTGATGATGCTATATCTGATCTATCTGGAATGAAAGATAGACTGAAGGGCGTGCTTACACATTATGAAGGTACATTAAAATGTGCAACAACCTAGGTTTGCCCACCCTTCTTGGAAGATGGCCTCTTCTTGGACAATGTGCCATTGAAGCCAGGCTGTGTGAAGTGCTACGTGACTGAAGTAAAGCCTGGATTCAATGAATTTGCCCTAAAGAATGTCCTAGGAGACTTCAATGAGCAAAGGACCTTGGGAGAAACACTGTTACATCACATCCAGCGGCCACGAAAGGAAATAGAGTTCATCGATGAGATCCCTGAAGCCCCGCCAAGAGCAACCACTGTCGCCCCTCAACCGGTGACGCTCTCCTTGCCACAATAGCTCTCACGGGCTGATGCATCAACTTGTGATCAGTCGGCCCGACTTTGTGGCGTACAGGCCATGTCATCTTCCGCCCCAAAGCAGCCGGTGGCAAGGCCTACAACTGCTGAAGACGCACCGCCGGTTCAGATGCCGGCCGCTGAAGCAGCGGGGGGAGACCTAGCTGCAGCACATGCTCAGTAATCCAACCTGGTGGAATAGACTGCTAAGTAGTCTGATGCTTCGGAACCGCCTGCTAAGCAGTCTGTAGGTCCAGAACCGACTGCTCATCAGTTCGTCGGTCCGCAGTCGCATGATTAGCATACCAATGCATCAGCACTTCCTGCTTAGCAAACCAACGAGTTGGCATGACCTCCTCAGCACACTAACAAGTTGGCACCACCTGCGCAGAAACCCGACATAGCTTCAACACATGGTCAGCAGTCCGATGCCTCTGCTCCTACAACCCAGCAGTCTGTCACAGCAACACTGCCAGCTCAGCGGTCCGGCATAGATAAACCGTCTGCTAAGCAGTCTGTCCAAGCTTCACCGTCTGCTCAGCAGTCTACCTTGCAGGCAACCAGACGTTCTGCCAGAAATGCTTCAAGTACCAAGAAGGAAGTGGCCAAAAAGGCTACACCCATGACCACGACGAAGCACAACGGGAGAGTGAAGAGGAAAGAGAACGATTGCCTCTTACTTAAAGCACTCATTGCCCAGAACCAAATTAACAGCAGCTTGTTCGAATCAGGGAGTAATATTATTTTTGACGCCATGGATGATGAAGAAGTATGTTTGTTGCTGGCTAAAAGTAAAGCAGACGTACTTGAAGCACGCAATTACATCCATGGCCAGCCATTTCTTGTTGGCGAATACTTTGATGAGTGCAGCTCCAGTTGCCGCGAGTTACATGAATATTGCCTGGATCAAATGTCAGCAGGTCATCATGCTTTGCTGGTCAACTACAATAGAGATCATTTCCGACACGATGTTGGTTCCATCAATGTGAGTTTCAAGGACTTACATCACTTCTTCAACTTCAACGTGCTCGATGCCACTCTTGTTAGATGCCTGATTTTGTATGTACTTAACAAACTCCGATCAACTTCTCCATACAAGGCTGTAAATTATAAAGAGCTAACTGCATTTTATTCCTCTCAGGGGATTGAACGCGCAGAGAAGAAAAAGGGAGGGTGTATATTTCATAGATCCTGAATTAGCAAATGGCACAACAATACATGCTAAGTACCTACGGGACTGGGCCGTTAACACGGTCGTCTGTCTCTTCGAAAACACGTCCCATGCAGAATCATTTCTCTGGCCATATCATGAATGGTAAGTCAAGTAAACAACCACACATACACTTCTTGTCTTTCAGATTTTGACATAATTCATAAGTTCATGGCTTTCTTAATATGTAGCGATCACTGGATATTGGTATTCATTGTTCCAAACAAGAACACAGTTTACTACACCGATTCTCTCAGAGAGTCAACAAACGCTCAGGATCTGATGCATCTTCAGCAATTCATGGATAGGTATTGAATTCTATGATGTTGAAATTAATTTGCATTCATATTTGGTTCAATAATTGATGCTGTCCAAATTCATCATCATTTGCAGTGTGCTCGCATTGTGGAAAACTACACCAGGGAACCTATTCAAGAGGGAACTACCTTTGCAGCACGATATCATTTCTCCGGTAACAAACCGAAATCCGTTATTTTCGGAAAATTTATCCAGTCTGCAAATACCTTTCCTTACGCTAGTCAAATGTTCAAGCTTCCAAATAAACCTCTTTCTATTTTGTCCAAAGACAAAATAATACATCTAACACCGGTTAGGTTGTTCCTAACAAGACAAATACATGACTAATTTTGTACAAAAAATTTCAGTGTCCTCAGCAAGAAGCAGGGGCCAACCTTTGTGGATACTATGTTTGCAGACACATGATCTTCATTTGCAAATCTGTTGATAGTTGTGACGATCCTCGCGAATTAGTAACAATAAGTCCATCTTAATTAATATCTTCTACTCCACTCATATGGCACATTCTGATCTTAAAAATACTGCAGCTCATCTTAAAACCGAGGACCCCTGAACCGCTCCCGGATGGTGAATTGCTGATGGTTCGGAGATTTATCAGCGACTTCTTTCTGGATCATTACATCAATCCCACTGGTGATAATGAAGATTTAACCATGCATTCTCCTGAAACATCGAGTAAGAGTTAGCCGCTAAACATATAACACATTGATCCATTGTTTTCCATCTAATGAGGTCTTCATATTTCGTACACTATGATTAATTATGTAATGCATATATGTGTGGACAAATCATTGGAATTTAGCTACCATATGTTCAATTGTAATTGTTGCGAAATCTGATGAATGTTCTTCCTGTGGACACTATTTGTTCAATTGAATATTGTGGAGAATTTGCTTTTTGTGTGCCGATTCAAAATGGGATATTTCTGTTTTAACCTGACAATTGCTCGCACACGGTTGAACTAAATGAGTGTGTGCGATCCACATCGGAAAGCATACGTCAATCGTAGCGGAACCGTCGGTGAAACACAGCAGATTGCAAACGATTTGCAGCGCTACTACATGTGTGTAGGGTCTCTGGAACCGTTTGTGATATCGCGTTATCGCACACGAGAACTGGGAGTAAACCATGCCCAATGCAAAATACAATCCCAGTCGTAATTTTTTCAGGAAACGTGTGGGATCCCAAACGAAAAGCACATCTCACTCTTGCGGCAACCGTCGGTGATACCCAACAAATCACAAATGGTCTGCAGCACTTGTATGTGTGCGAAGGCGCTCCTGAACCGTTTGTGATAGAACATTATCACAGACAGTAATTGTTGGCAAACATGTGCGATGCAGTCTAGCATGGCAGACGGGTTACGCAGAAAACTCGTGTGCGATGGGGCACAAATCGCACACCGTTCATATGTTGGCCTGTGTGCCTTACATACGGTTTCCCAAATGGTTCATTATGACAGACCATATGGTTTCACTACATCATTAGAAATGCTTAATCGCCGATACCACATGTGTGAAAAAATTTAGTGTGTGCTGCATCGCACATGATTACATTTTGGAAGGCCTCTGGATCACTGCTCCATATCCTTGATGGTTTCTGGGTCGTGTGGGAAGGACACCCTATCGCACACACTCACTTGGCGATGGTCCCAAATGCCATCACGGAGAGGGGTTAAAAACCGTTTATATAGCACCGATGCGTACTAGTGTAACCTTCAACAAGGATCGGTCGTAGTCAAACTCGATTCAACTAAAGTTGGAGAAACAGACACCCGCCAGCCACCTGTGTGCGAAGCACGTCAGTAGAACCAGTCTCATGAACACGGTCATGTAATGTCGGTCCGGGCCGCTTCATCCAATAATGCCGCTGAATCAAAGTAAGATGTTGGTGGTAAGTGCTACCTCTTGAGCACTGCGTTGGTTTTCCCTTGAAGAGAAAAGGGTGATGCAGTAAAGTAGCGTAAGTATTTCCCTCAGTTTTTGAGAACCAAGGTATCAATCCATTAGGAGATCATGCTCGAGTCCCACGCACCTACACAAACAAATAAGAACCTCGCAACCAACACGATAAAGGGGTTGTCAATCCCTTCATAGTCACTTACGAGAGTGAGATCTGATAGATATGATAAGATAATATTTTTGGTATTTTTATGATAAAGAGAAATAAAGATGCAAAGTAAAATAAACGGCAATAGAAATAACTAAGTGTTGGTAGATTAATATGATGGAAGATAGACCCGGGGGCCATAGGTTTCACTAGTGGCTTCTCTCAAGAGCATAAGTATTACTGTGGGTAAATGAATTACTGTCGAGCAATTGATAGAATTGAGCATAGTTATGAGAATATCTAGGTATGATCATGTATATAGGCATCATGCCCGCAACAAGTAGACCGAAACGATTCTGCATCTACTACTATTACTCCACACATCGACCGCTATCCAGCATGCATCTAGAGTATTAAGTTCATAGGAACATAGTGATGCTTTAAGTAAGATGACATGATGTAGAGGGATAAACTCATGCAATATGATATAAACCCCATCTTGTTATCCTCGATGGCAACAATACAATACGTGCCTTGCTGCCCCTGCTGTCAATCGGAAAGGACACCGCAAGATTGAACCCAAAGCTAAGCACTTCCCCCATTGCAAGAAAGATCAATCTAGTAGGCCAAACCAAACTGATAATTCGAAGAGACTTGCAAAGATAAACCAATCATACATAAAAGAATTCAGAGGAGATTCAAATATTGTTCATAGATAAACTCGATCATAAACCCACAATTCATCGAATCTCGACAAACACACTGCAAAAGAAGATTACATTGAATAGATCTCCAAGAAGATCGAGGAGAACTTTGTATTGAGATCCAAAGAGAGAGAAGAAGCCATCTAGCTAATAACTATGGACCCGAAGGTCTAAAGTAAACTACTCACACATCACCGGAGAGGCCATGGAGTTGATGTAGAGGCCCTCCATGATCAATGCCCCCTCCGGCGGAGCTCCGGAAAAGGCCCCAAGATGGGATCTCTCGGGTACAGAAGGTTGCGGCGGTGGAATTAGGTTTTCATGGTGCTCCTGGATGTTTGGGGGGTACGTGGATATATATAGGAGGAAGAAGTAGGTCGATGGAGCAACGAGGGGCCCACGAGGGTGGAGGGCGCGCCCCGGGGGGTAGGCACGCCCCCCTGCCTCGTGGCTTTGTTTCTTCTAACGCCCGGTAATTAAGCTACAGTAAACCTCTGTTAATGATGCCACATCACCATGGTTACTGTTGCTAATCTCGCATTAGTTCGAAATCGATTCAAATTCAAATTCAAAATCAAATCAAACAGTAAAAGTTTTCAAAAATTAAAACTAAAATGTTCTAAATGTGACAAATAAATTCATGAGTAATAATGTTGGAGAAACCAACAATTCTTGTGATATTTAAATGCACTAAAACAACCAAAACAAAGGGCAAAATAATTAATTAAATGCCTTCTATAAAGTTATAATAATATAACTAATTTAGTAGTGTGCCAAAATAATTATGGCAGTGAACTAATTAGTAATACTAATTTAGGTGCTCATTTGGTATTTTATAAAACTAACATAAAGAAAACTTCAAGTGAAAAGAGTAAAGAAATAAAATAAATAAAAAGAAAAGAAAGAAAACACCCCCCAGGCTCCGGCCCAGCGGGCCACCAGCCCAACTGGGCCAACCAGGCGGGCCCAGCCGCGCCCCGACCCTCACTCCCTTATCCCCCTGGGCGACCAAACCCTAACCCAGACCGCACCACTCCCTCCCACTCGTCCCACTCCTCTCTCTGCTCCCCCTCGATCCAGATTGGATCGGGCGCTCGGCGGTGCCTCTCGTCGCGCCGGTCGCGTCGGCCATCGACCTGGAGCTCGCCGGACCTTCCCCCGCCATCCTCTATGCCGTCATCGGCCACTACCACTGCTCGTCGCCTCGCCCTCCCATCCTCCTACCCAAAGGTTCCATCGAGCCTCGCCGCACCCCTGCTCACCAACACGGGTGAGAACCCTGTCGCTTCCCGCCTCTACTCCTGCGCCTGCCGTGGCCTCGCTCAAGCCCACTACCCTGCGGTCGCACTCACCGCGCCTGGTCTCCGTGCTCGCTGCGACCAGGCTGCGCGCCCGCATCGGCCAAGCCCCGCCTGGCCCCCACGGCCATGCCACCGGTCGGCCTCCCCTGCTCGCCGCGAACCAACGTTGCTGCCGCGCCGTCCCGCTCCGCTCTGCTGCTGCTTTTGGTTGCCTTCTGCTACTACATTGTTGTTGCTTCTTCTCTGCTACTTGCTGCCCGCTGTCGCTGCTACTGCCCTTCATCGCGCGCACACACACGCTCCTTTTCCGCCCGCCTGCAGTGCCGCCGTGCGCTCGCCGTCCCGCTGCGCCCGCCACGCCCCGCGCATCCGGACGCTCTCGCTGCGCAGAGGCCGCAACGGCCACGCGCTACCCACTCCCCCTTCTGCTGCTTCCACCGGACCACGCTCGCTGCGTAGAGGCTGCAATGGCCGCGCGCTCCCCACTCCCCCTTCTGCTGCTTCCACCGGCCGCGTCTGCGCGCTAGCCCCCCCTCCCCCGCCGGCACCCTCCATCGCGCACCACAGCCATGCCCGCAGTGCCCCCCCACTGCTGCGCCGCCGTTTCCCTGCCACAGGCCTCCTGCGGCCCCCCTCGCATCGCCGCGGCCAAGCCTCGCCGTGCCCCGCCAGTCTCGCCTCGCGTCTGGCCTGGGCGAGCGCTCTAACAGGCTGGCGCCCACACCCGTAACCACTTCCCACCGCCCGCTATGGCCCTAGTGCCACTGAACGACGGGGCCCACCCCCCCGTGAACAAAAATGAAAAAAAGAAGAATTAAAAAATATAATAATAATAATTAATCAATCAATTAAAGAATTAATTAACTTAATTAATTCTGTGATTAGACTAAACAAATAATTAAGCCTAACTAATTAACCTAAATCCTAATTAACCTAAACTGAGAATGACAGGTGGGTCCCACTGGACCCACACATCAGGTTGACCAGGTCAACGGTCAACGTTGACTGCTGACGTCATGCTGGCGTCAGCATGCACTGTTCTGGATAATGTTGACTTTAAATAACTAAATAAATCCTAAAAATGATTTAAATGTTTTAAAATTAATATAAAATAAACCATAGCTTGGATGGAAAAACTTTGTACATGAAAGTTGCTTAGAACGACGAGACGAATCCGGATACGCAGCCCGTTCGTCCGCCACGCATCCCTAGCATAGTGAACACGCAACATTCCCCCTCCAATTCATCTGTCCGAAAACGCGAAACACCAGGGATATTTTCCCGGATGTTTCCCCCCTTCACCGGTACCACCTCATACCGCGTTAGGGCACCCCTAGCACCGCTACTTGTCATGTCATGCATCGCTATGCATCTGTTTGCTTAATATTTATTGTTTCTTCCCCCTCTTCTCTCGCTAGACACCGAGACCGACGTCGCTGCTACCCAGTATGACTACGGTGTTGACGTCCCCCTTTCTTGCCAGAGCAACCAGGCAAGCCCCCCGATCACCAGATATCGCCTACTCTTCTATCTACTTCTTGCATTAGAGTAGTGTAGCATGTTATTGCTTTCCGTTAATCCTATTCTGATGCATAGCCTGTCATTCTTGTTATAGCTGTTGATAACTTACATGCTATCCTAAATGCTTAGTAAGTTAGTATAGTATGCTAGTTCATCATTAGTGGCCCTACATTCTTGTCTGTCTGACATGCTATACTCTCGGGCCGTGATCACGTCGGGTGTTGATCACGGGTATATACTATACTTCATACTATACATGTTGTGACTAAAGTCCGGTCGGCTCGTTGAGTACCGGCAAGTGATTCCGATGTTGGGGGTTCAAGGGGCAGGTGGTTCCACCCAGGTAGTGGTGGGCCTGGGTTCCCGACGGCCCCCGACTGTTACTTTATGGCGGAGCGACAGGGCAGGTTGAGACCACCTAGATGAGAGGTGGGCCTGTCTCTGGTCGGCGTTCGCGGTTACTTCAAAATAACACGCTTAACGAGATCTGGGTATTTGATCTGAGTCTGGCTACTGGCCTATACGCACTAACCAACTACGCGGGAACAATTATGGGCACTCAATGTCGTGGTATCAGCCGAAGCCTTCGTGACGTCAGCGACTGAGTGGCGCGCGCCGGGTTGGACTGGAATGCCTGCTCTTGTATAAGGGAGGCTAGGTCTGCTCACCGGCCGCATTCGCAACGTGCAGGTGTGCAATGCGTGATGGGCCCAACCCCCTGCGCCATAGGATTTAGACCGGCGTGCTGACCTCTCTGTTGTGCCTAGGTAGGGCTGCGACATGTTGATCTTCCGAGCCCGGGCATGACCCAGGAAAGTGTGTCCGGACAAACGGGATCGGGCGTGTTGGGAAATGTGGTGCACCCTGTAGGGAAGTTAATCTATTCGAATAGCCGTGATCTTGGGTAACAGGACGACTTGGAGTTGTACCTTGACCTTATGACAACTAGAACCGGATACTTAATAAAACACACCCTTCCAAGTGCCAGATACAACCGGTGATCGCTCTCTCACAGGGCGACGAGGGGAGGACCATCGGTTAGGATTATGCTATGTGGTGCTACTTGGTGAACTTGCCATCTACTCTCTTCTTCTGCTGCAAGATGGAGGTTACCAGAAGCGTAGTCTTCGATAGGACTAGCTATCCCCCTCTTATTCTGGCATTCTGCAGTTCAGTCCACATATGTTGCCCCTTTTCCTTTTGATACCAATGCATACATATGTAGTGTAGCTCCTTGCTTGCGAGTACTTTGGATGAGTACTCACGATTGCTTTGCTCCCCCTTTTCCGCTTTCTATACCCGATTGCAGCGACCAGGCGTTGGAGTCCAGGAGCCAGACGTCACTGTTGACGATGACTCCTACTACACTGGAGGTGCCTACTACTACGTGCAGGCCACTAACGACGACCAGGAGTAGTTTAGGAGGATCCCAGGCAGGAGGTCTGCGCCTCTTTCGATCTGTATCCCAGTTTGTGCTAGCCTTCTTAAGGCAAACTTGTTTAACTTATGTCTGTACTCAGATATTGTTGCTTCTGCTGACTCTTGTGTCTTCGAGCATTTGTACTCGAGCCTTCGAGGCCCCTGGCTTGTAATATAAAGCTTGTATTATTTTATTTGTTTCTAGAGTTGTGTTGTGATATCTTCCCGTGAGTCCCTGATCTTGATCGTACACGTTTGCGTGTATGATTAGTGTACGGTCAAATCCGGGGCGTCACAAGTTGGTACCAGAGCCGACTGCCTGTAGGAATCCCCTTCCACACTCCTTGGCCGAAGTTGAGTCTAGTCATTGCAAAACTTTTAATTAACATGGTTGTGTGGCTTACAGGCCCACATCGCCATTGGGTGGTATTAGTGTCTTTTATTCCTCGTCTATACTCTGGGACTCTGATCTCTCTCCTATTCGGGTTAAATGATTTGCTAACTCTAACTCTAGGTTCTCATAAATACTTTCTCCCGGAGAGCCCCTCGGCCCGAACGATCAACTGCTTCAACAGAAGATTCTGACAATACTCTCAGATGTTCTCCCGAGACTCGTGCCATCGCTTTTGCAATTCCATTCCATCGATAAACCCTATGGATAACCACGTACACTTTCCATTCTTTCAATCATCCTCTATTGATCTTGTTATTACAAGATACCTTGAAATTCTCTCTAGTGTTGTTCCGAGCATACTGTGTGCCTACTGCCTTACAATTCTTAGCCACATGAATACCGTTACGGATAATTCCTCGCACTTATCGAGTATCCGCTCATTCCCAGTTGTTCATGTGTTTCACCAAGGTCTTCGAAATACCATTCGATCTTCTGAAAATCCCGAGCAACCTATTCCTCTTGAAATTCTTGCCTGCTTGCATTATGGTTAGTTCCATATGTCTAGTAGTCCTCGTGGACATCCCCTGTCCTTTCCATTTTGAGCCTAATGAATTATTTTATATGAATTTACGCAATCATTAATTTACCCTTATAAATTATCCTTCCGGCTCAGGCATCATTTTAAACATGAGCTGGATCTCGACCAATCAAATTGCCATCGATTGTACACCTAAGGCTATTCTATTTATCCTTCCCTAATCAGAGGTTTGCTTCCGAACCCTTGTCTTGGAATTCATAATTCCTTTGCATTTGAGCTTTGAGTTAGTCAGTTGTTTCTATAATCTGACCCCCTTGCATTCTTTCTTCCTCTAGTTGAGTACCGATGCTCACATCAGATCCCTTGTGGACCACCAGAACCTTTGTCAGAAATTTATCCGACAACGTCCTTCATATTCAATAAGCTTGTGAGCCTTTCCTCGGATACATAATGCCTTTGGTAAATTGTATCCTCTGCTTTTTTTCAACCATGCTCTACTTTCGTGCTTGTATAATTTACTATTGAAGCTTGTGGTATATGTTTCCATGATACCCTAACGGGTTGAACCTATGCCTTCTCTTATCCGTGTGAACCCGAAGGTTTTCACGAGTCATATTCTTCTGGTGCTTTGCCAGATAAAATTTCAACACTACAACTTCTTCATAAACGGGAGGTTAATGTAAGGTTATGCATTGAAGAAGTGGGAGTCGACCTTGAACTTTGTGTTCATGCCCATGGACACGATGTAGATCCTATCATGGAAGCTTCTTGTAATAATAATCACTTCCTTGTTATAATATCATATGGTATCGGTGAATTGATCCTTTGCAATCATGGTTCCGACCATATTTTCTCCTTGATACCATTTCTCAGACAAGTTGAAGTACTTGTCTTCTGTGGATCAATACACCAGTCCAACCTTTACTTTGATCTTTCGTCGAGTATTACACTCTGGTATCTCAAGAATATCACGGAACTGCATAACTTCTTATGAGTTCTTCATCAACTATTATTCTCGTGATTCCATCTTTCCAATGGGTTCTGAGTTGTTAGAACCCCTCAAGGACACTGACAACTGAATCGAGTCTGCAATGCAATTCAACAACTCTTAGTAATCTTCATTGCTTACGAGTTTGTACTCGATCGTATCGTTCCCAGCTGATTGACTACATGATCCTTGTTAGGCTGACTGCTTAACCATTCTACCTATGTCCTTCATCCTCGGGACACAATCCCGACAATGCTCTAAGAATACATTGAACTTTCACCGTCATATTGTTTGTCTTGAGGGACAACTCTGGATTCTGAGATAGCATCTTATCTATGGTTATAATATCCTTCTTCTTCACCATTCCCTTGGCTTCATGTCGTCACCGAGCGATTGCAACTTCGTGGAGCCTCTCGACAAAATTTGTCATGATCACCATCAGCATTCTGAGCTCTTTCACGATATCAATCGAACTCATAATGACAAATACCATCCTTGCCCTTGATGATCGATGTTATCATCGACCACTTTATTGCCTTCCCTCCAACACAAACTTGTTCGTGTTTTGTGTTATACCTTGAGATCCTTGCTACCCAATAGTTGTTCTTCTTTACCTTGGAATATTACCACCTTTTAGGTCAAGAATTTTGTCAGAATTTCACCACCTCTTGAGAGTTCTTGATACGAGTGATACCTCTCACCATCACCATTACTTCTTGGTCCCCGTGTTGTTTCTAACCGAAATACCAACAAATGGACTGAGAGGTTTAAATTTCAAACTTATAGCAACCCTATTACTTTGAAGTTAATGGTCGATAGTTTCATTCTAAGTCTATTGCTTATTGAATCATCATTCAAACATTGATTGTGCTACCTAGTCTAGATTTCTGGGTGCACCCTTCTATCATGGTTAAATTGTGTATGTTTTCCTCGAGCATACCTCATTATATCATTTGATCTGGCAAATGTTATTTTCCTTGTTCACATAATTGTGGTAATCCATTTTTTTGGAAATCTCAATGAATTGTCGCTGAGTCAATCAGCCACCTCCTCACCTCCTTGATTTAATGATGAACTCTTGTTTCGGGACTCACTTCCATAATTCAATTCCCGAGAATCTTACAATGTCATCTCGTTAATTTGTGTCGCACCTTTTCTTCTCAGCCATCCTGAGCCTGAGGTATCCTGGCACCAACCTAAACTAAATCTCGATCAGATATGATGGTTGGAACATACTGGTCTTTTAACCCGATAAGGTGATGTCATGCCTAGCACACATGGCCGTAGGACCTATTGATATAGTTCCCTTCTTAGCAAGGTTAGCGATTCTTCCATGAGGAAATCGTAAGACTTATTCTATAAGTTGTTCCTGATGGATCCTTTTTGCGTCCAAATTCTAACCCTTACTTGATGGCCATGTCAATGCTATCTCGAAGCATGTCTGTGGTACACCGATTTTCAACAAAATCATTTGAAGCCCAATGCTAAATATTTCTTGCTCAATTACCCCAAACACTGATGTATGGGTAATGTCATGATATTTCTCTCCCCTTTCCTAAAGGGTTTTCTACGTTATATCCTATCATGGATATCATGCTCTGCTTGTCCTTGGGAAGGATATACCCCTGAAATATGTGTTTAAACACATTTTCCTTTCCATTGTTCTGTTTAATCTGATAAGCATATTTTCCTTTTCATTGGTTGGTTTAATGTTTATTGTGAGCTAAATGATATAAGCAGTAATATTCTCGTGCTTATGTAAACACCTCGGTGTACAATTCTGTCAGCAAGACCCTGTTACTATTGTTGATGACATTCCGGTAACCACTGATGGACGAGAACCTTGCCTATTGGTCCGCCTCGTTTCAACAAGCAGGGAAATGGTTCTCTTTGTCCCTCGCCCTTGGTACCAACGTTGTTTCCAACATAACTGACAGGCTACCCTCTGACATACCTTGCTATCTTGACCGTGCACCTGATAGCGCTTTCCTGCTTTCAACCCACATGGTGGGCCCATAACCCACAGGTCCCAGGATCGAAACCTGACTCTCTTGTACACTCCCTGTTCCCAAAAGCTATTCCTCGCTCATGGCCTCATATGTAATTCACGAGCCACCTTTCGATGAGATCATCAATTCCGGTATCAGACACAATGCCTATTCTCGTTGCTCTGGGCCCCCTTTCACACTTTGTTTAGGCATCGAACGATTTCCCACCCGCTCGAAACTTCTCATGGTACCTCCTTACCTTGCTTTCGGCAATTTCTTGAGTTTCAATTCAAGAGTTACTTTCCGCCATCTTCCCCGATGTTATCTACCAAATAGACAGCCTTGTAGAGGTTCGTTCTCCTAGAATACCCCGCTTATTCTTTCGTAAGTACGATGGAGTCCCCGAAGAAAGGACGACACCTTCACCATGATGCATTGATGCATGGGAATGAATACATCAACGCTATGGATCAACCTCTTCGAGAAGAGCAGCCAAGACTGAGAAGATTCGTTAGAATTTTGTAACCAGACATTTCCCCCTTCTCCATCTCTTAAATGTCGGGACGAGATTTCTTGTAGTGGAGGAGAATTGTGACGCCCGGATAGTGAAGCTACAGTAAACCTCTGCTAATGATGCCATGTCACCACGGTTACTGTTGCTAATCTCGTGTTAGTTCGAAACCGATTCAAATTCAAATTCAAAATCAAATCAAACAGTAAAAGTTTTCAAAAACTAAAACTAAAATGTTCTAAATGTGACAAATAAATTCATGAGTAATAATGTTGGAGAAACCAACAATTCTTGTAATATTTAAATGCACTAAAACAACCAAAACAAAGGGCAAAATAATTAATTAAATGCCTTTTATAAAGTTATAATAATATAACTAATTTAGTAGTGTGCCAAAATAACTATGGCAGTGAACTAATTAGTAATACTAATTTAGGTGCTCATTTGGTATTTTATAAAACTAACATAAAGGAAACTTCAAGTGAAAACAGTAAAGAAATAAAATAAATAAAAATGAAAGAAAGAAATCACCCCCCAGGCTCCGGCCCAGCAGGCCACCAGCCCAACTGGGCCAACCAGGCCGGCACAGCCGCGCCCCGACCCTCACTCCCTTATCCCCCTGGGCGACCAAACCCTAACCCCGACCGCACCACTCCCTCCCACTCATCCCACTCCTCTCTCTGCTCCCCCTCGATCCAGACTGGATCGGGCGCTCGAAGGCGCCTCTCGTCGCGTCGGTCGTGTCGGCCATTGACCTGGACCTCGCCGGACCTTCCCCCACCGTCCTCTATGCCGTCATCGGCTACTGCCACTGCCCGTCGCCTCGCCCTCCCCGTCCTCCTTCCCAAAGGCTCCACCGAGCCTCGCCGCCCCCCTGCTCACCAATGCGGGTGAGAACCCCGTCGCTTCCCGCCTCTACTCCTGCGCCCGCCATGGCCTCGCTCACGCCCACTGCCCTATGGTCGCGCTTACCGTGCCTGGTCTCCGCGCTTGCTGCGACCAGGTTGCGCGCCTGCATCGGGCAAGCCCTGCCTGCCCCCCGCGGCCATGCCACCGGTCGGCCTCCCCTGCTCCCCGCGAACCAACGTTGCTGCCGCGCCGTCCAGCTCCGCTCTGCTGCTGCATTTGGCTGCCTTCTGCTACTGCATTGTTGTTGCTTCTTCTCTGCTACTTGCTGTCCGCCGTCACGGCTACTGCCCTGCATCGCGTGCACACACGCTCGCGCACACACACGCTTCTTGCCCGCCCACCTACAGCGCCGCCGTGCGCTCGCCGTCCCACTGCGCCCGCCACGCCCCGCGCCATCGGACCGCGCTCGCTGCGCAGAGGCCGAAACAGCCACGCGCTCCCCACTCCCCCTTCTGCAGCTTCCACCGGACCGCGCTCGCTGCGCAGAGGTCGCAACGGCCGCATGCTCCCCACTCCCCCTTCTGCTGCTTCCACCGACCGCGTCTGCGTGCTAGCCCCCCCTCACTGGCGCCCTCCATCGCGCACCACGGCCATGCCCGCAGCCCCCCCCCCCACTGTTGCGCCGCCGTCGCCCCTGCCACATGCCTCCGGCGACCGCCCTCGCATCGCCGCGGCCAAGCCTCACTGCGCCCCGCCAGTCCCACCCCGCATCTGGCCTGGGCGAGCACTCTAACGGGCTGACGCCCGCGCCCATAACCACTGCCCACCGCTCGCTGTGGCCCCAGTGCCACTAAACGACGGGGCCCACCCACCTGAGAACGAAAATGAAAAAAAGAACAATTAAAAAATATAATAAAAATAAAATTAATTAATTAATTAAAGAATTATTTAACTTAATTAATTCTGTTTAATTAGACTAAACAAATAATTAAGCCTAACTAATTAACCTAAACCCTAATTAAGCTAAACTGAGAATGACAGGTGGGTCCCACTGGACCCACACGTCAGGTTGACTAGGTCAACGGTCAACGTTGATTGCTGATGTCATGCTGACGTCAGCATGCACTGTTATGGATAATGTTGACTTTAAATAATTAAATAAATCCTAAAAATGATTTAAATCTTTTAAAATTAATATAAAATAAACCGTAGCTCGGATGGAAAAACTTTGTACATGAAAGTTGCTTAGAACGACGAGACAAATCCGGATACGCAGCCCGTTCACATGCCACGCATCCCTAGGATAGTGAACATGCAACTTTCCCCCTCCGATTCATCTGTCTGAAAACGCGAAATGCCGGGGATATTTTCCCGGATGTTTTCCCCCTTCACCGGTACGACCTCATACCGCGTTAGGGCACCCCTAGCACCGCTACTTGTCATGTCATGCATCGCTATGCATCTATTTGCTTAATATTTATTGTTTCTTCCCCCTCTTCTCTCGCTAGACACCGAGACCGACGCCGCTGCTACCCAGTACGACTATGGTGTTGACGGCCCTCTTTCTTGCTAGAGCAACCAGGCAAGCCCCCCCCCCTTGATCACCAGATAACGGCTACTCTTCTCTCTACTGCTTGCATTAGAGTAGTGTAGGATGTTATTGCTTTCCGTTAATCCTATTCTAATGCATAGCCTGTCATTGTTGTTACAACTATTGTACCTTACCTGCAATCCTAAATGCTTAGTATAGTATGCTAGTTCATCATCAATGGCCCTACATTCTTGTCTGTCTGCCATGCTATACTATCGGTCTGTGATCACGTCGGGTGTTGATCACGTGTATATACTATACTTCATACTATACATGTTGTGACTAAAGTCGGGTCGGCTCGTTGAGTACTCGCAAGTGATTCCGATGTTGGGGGTTGAAGGGGAAGGTGGTTCCACCCAGGTAGTAGTGGGCCTGGGTTCCCGACGGCCCCCGACTCTTACTTTGTGGCGGAGCGACAGGGCAGGTTGAGACCACCTAGATGAGAGGTGGGCCTGGCCCTGGGCGACGTTCATGGTTACTTCAAAACAACACTCTTAACGAGATCTGGGTATTTGATCTGAGTCTAGCTACTG
The DNA here is from genome assembly GCA_034509565.1 of Triticum monococcum. Classification (NCBI taxonomy): domain Eukaryota; kingdom Viridiplantae; phylum Streptophyta; class Magnoliopsida; order Poales; family Poaceae; genus Triticum; species Triticum monococcum. Next base: position 83,292,026 of record CM067845.1, on the reverse strand, counting down.
GCCTATACGCACTAACCAACTACGCGGGAACAGTTATGGGCACTCGACGTCGTGGTATCAGCCGAAGCCTTCGTGACGTCAGCGACTAAGCGGCGCACGCCGGGTTGGACTGAAACGCCTGCTCTTGTATAAGGGAGGCTAGGTCTGCTCACCGGTCGCGTTCGCAACGTGCATGTGTGCAATGGGTGATGGGCCCAGACCCCTGCGCCATAGGATTTAGACCGGCGCGCTGACCTCTCTGTTGTGCCTAGTAGGGTTGCGACGTGTTGATCTTCCGAGGCCGGGCATGACCCAGGAAAGTGTGTCCGGACAAAGGGGATCGAGTGTGTTGGGAAATGTGGTGCACCCCTGCAGGGAAGTTAATCTATTCGAATAGCCGTGATCTTCGGTAACAGGACGACTTGGAGTTGTACCTTGACCCACAACTAGAACCGGATACTTAATAAAACACACCCTTCCAAGTGCCAGATACAGCCGGTGATTGCTCTCTCACAGGGCGACGAGGGGAGGATCATCGGTTAGGATTATGCTATGCGGTGCTACTTGGTGAACTTCCCATCTACTCTCTTCTTCTGCTGCAAGATGGAGGTTACCAGAAGCATAGTCTTCGATAGGACTAGCTATCCCCCTCTTATTCTGGCATTCTGCATTTCAGTCCACATATGTTACCCCTTTTCCTTTTGATACCAATGCATACATATGTAGTGTAGCTCCTTGCTTGCAAGTACTTTGGATGAGTACTGACGGTTGCTTTGCTCCCCCCCTTTCCCCTTTCTATACCTGATTGCTGCGACCAGACGTTGGAGTCCAGGAGCCAGACGCCACTGTTGACGATGACACCTACTACACTGGAGGTGCCTACTACTACGTGCAGGCCACTGACGACGACCAGGAGTAGTTTAGGAGGATCCCAGGCAGGAGGCCTGCGCCTCTTTCGATCTGTATCCCAGTTTGTGCTAGCCTTCTTAAGGCAAACTTGTTTAACTTATGTTTGTACTTAGATATTGTTGCTTCCGCTGACTCTTGTGTCTTCGAGCATTTGTATTCGAGCCTTTGAGGCCCCTGGCTTGTAATATAAAGCTTGTATTATTTTAATTGTGTCTAGAGTTGTGTTGTGATATCTTCCCGTGAGTCCCTGATCTTGATCGTACACATTTGCGTGTATGATTAGTGTACGGTCAAATCCGGGGCGTAACATTCCTTGACGCCCACTCCAAGTCTCCTGGATCATGTTTGTTGAGAAAATCACGTTTTCGAAGGTTTCATTCCGTTTGTACTCCGTTTGATATTCCTTTTCTGCGAAATACTGAAATAGGCAAAAAAACAGCAATTTGGGTTGGGCCTCCGGTTAATAGGTTAGTCCCAAAAATGATATAAAAGTGTAAAATAAAGCCCATTAACATCCGAAATAGATAATATACTAGCATGATAGATACGTTGGAGACGTATCAAGCATCCCCAAGCTTAATTCCTGCTCGTCCTCGAGTAGGTAAATGATAAAAGAAGAATTTTCGATGTGGAATGCTTTCTAACATATTTATCAATGTAATTTTTTCTTTATTGTGGCATGAATGTTCATATCCGAAAGATTCAAGATAAAAGTTTAATATTGACATAGAAATAATAATACTTCAAGCATACTAACTAAGCAATCATGTCTTCTCAAAATAACATGGCCAAAGAAAGTTATCCCTACAAAATCATATAGTCTGGCTATGCTCTATCTTCACCACACAAAATATTTAAATCATGCACAACGCCGATGACAAGCCAAGCAATTGTTTCATACTTTTAATGTTCTCAAACTTTTTCAATATTCACGCAATATATGAGCATGAGCCATGGAAATAGCACTATACGTGGAATAGAATGGTGGTTGTGGAGAAGACAAAAAGGAGAAGATAGTCTCACATCAACTAGGCGTATCAACGGGCTATGGAGATGCCCATTAATAGATATCAATGTCAGTGCGTAGGGATTGCCATGCAACGGATGCACTAGAGCTATAATTATATGAAAGCTCAACAAGAGAAACTAAGTGGGTGTGCATCCAACTTGCTTGCTCATGAAGACCTAGGGCATTTTGAGGAAGCCCATCATTGGAATATACAAGCCAAGTTCTATAATTAAAAATTCCCACTAGTATATGAAAGTGATATCATAGGAGACACTCTATCATGAAGATCATGGTGCTAATTTGAAGCACAAGTGTGGAAAAAGGATAGTAGCATTGTCCCTTCTCTCTTTTTCTCTCTTTTTTTTATTTGGGCCTTATTCATTTTTTGGCCTCTTTTTTTCTCTTTTTTTCGTTCGGAGTCTCATCCCGACTTATGGGGGAATCATAGTCTCCATCATCCTTTCCTCACTTGGGACAATGCTATAATAATGATGATCATCACACTTTATTTACTTACAACTCAAGAATTACAACTCAAGAATTAGAACAAAATACGACTCTATGTGAATGCAATTTGGCGGTGTACCGGGATATGCAATGATGCATGAGTGACATGTATGAAGAATTATGAACGGTGGCTTTGCCACAAATACGATGTCAACTACATGATCATGCAAGCAATATGACAATGATGAAGCGTGTCATAATAACGGAACGGTGGAAAGTTGCATGGCAATATATCTCGGGATGGATATGGAAATGCCATAATAGGTACGTATGGTGGCTGTTTTGAGGAAGGTATATGTTGGGTTTATGGTACCGGCGAAAGTTGCGCGATACTAGAGAGGCTAGCAATGGTGGAAGGGTGAGAGTGCGTATAATCCATGGACTCAACATTAGTCATAAAGAACTCACATACTTATTGCAAAAATTTATTAGTTATCGAAACAAAGTATTACGCGCATGCTCCTAGGGGGATAGATTGGTAGGAAAAGACCATTGCTCGTCCCCGACCGCCACTCATAAGTAAGACAATCAATAAACAAACCATGCTTCGACTTCATCACATAACGGTTCACCATACATGCATGCTACGGGAATCACAAACTTCAACACAAGTATTTCTCAAATTCACAACTACTCAACTAGCATGACTCTAATATCACCATCTCCATATCTCAAAACAATTATCAAGTATCAAACTTCTCATAGTATTCAATGCACTTCTATGAAAGTTTTTATATTAAAGCAAATTTCCATATTGTTCTAAAGGACTCTCAAAATAATATAAGTGAAGCATGATAGATCAATTATTTCTATAAAATAAAACCACTGCCGTGCTCTAAAAGATATAAGTGAAGAACTAGAGCAAAAACTATATAGCTCAAAAGATATAAGTGAAGCACATAGAGTATTCTAATAAATTTCAAATCATGTGAGTCTCTCTCAAAATATGTGTACAGAAAGGATTATTATGGTAAACTAAAAAGAAAAGACTCAAATCATACAAGACACTCCATGGAAAACACATATCATGTGGTGAATAAAAATATAGCTCCAAGTAAAGTTACCGATAGATGAAGATGAAAGAGGGGATGCCTTTCGGGGCATCCCCAAGCTTAGGCTTTTTGGTGTCCTTGAGTTTTACCTTGGGGTGCCATGGGCATCCCCAAGCTTAGGCTCTTGACACTCCTTGTTCCATAATCCATCAAGACTTTACCCAAAACTTGAAAACTTCACAACACAAAACTCAAAATAGAAAATCTCGTAAGCTCCGTTAGCGAAAGAAAACAAAACACCACAGCAAGGTACTGTAATGAACTCATTATTTATTTATATTGGTGTTTAACCTACTGTATTCCAACTTCTCTATGGTTTACAAACTCTTTTACTAGCCATAGATTCATCAAAATAAGCAAACAACACACAAAAAATAGAATCTGTCAAAAACAGAACAGTCTGTAGTAATCTGTAGCTAACACAAACTTCTGGAACCTCAAAAATTCTAAAGTAAATTGCTGGACGTGAGGAATTTATCTATTAATCTTCTTCAAAAAGAATTAACTAAATAGAACTTTCCAAATAAAAAATGGCAGCAATTCTCACGAGCGCTAAAGTTTCTGTTTTTTACAGCAAGATCAAAAAGACTTCCCCCAAGTCTTCCTAACGGTTCTACTTGGCACAAATACTAATTAAACACAAAAAACACAACCAAAACACAGGCTAGATAAATTATTTATTAATAAACAGAAGAAAAATGCAAGGAATAAAAATAAAATTGGGTTGCCTCCCAACAAGCGCTATCATTTAACGCCCCTAGCTAGGCATAAAAGCAAGGTTAGATCTAGGTATTGCCATCTTTGGTAGGCAATCCATAAGTGTCTCTCATAATAGATTCATATGGTAATTTAGTTTTCTTTCTAGGGAAGTGTTCCATTCCTTTCCTTAACGGAAATTGGAATCTAATATTCCCTTCCTTCATATCAATAATTGCACCAATCGTTCTAAGGAATGGTCTACCAAGAATAATAGGATATGAAGGATTGCAATCTATATCAAGAACAATGAAATCTACAGGCACATAGTTCCTATTTGCAAAAATAAGAACATCATTAATGCTTCCCATAGGTTTCTTAATAGTGGAATCCGCAAGGTGCAAGTTTAAAGAACAATCACCAAAATCACGGAAACCTAGCAAATCACACAAAGTTTTTGGAATCATGGAAAAACTAGCACCCAAATCACACAAAGCATAGCACTCATGATCTTTAATTTTTATTTTTATTTTAGGTTCCCACTCATCATAAAGTTTTCTAGGGATAGAAACTTCCAACTCAAGTCTTTCTTCATAAGATTGCATCAAAGCATCAACGATATGTTTAGTACAAGCTTTATTTTGACTATAAGCATGAGCAGAATTTAGCACGGATTGCAACAAGGAAATACAATCTATCAAAGAGCAATTATCATAATTAAATTCCTTGAAATCCAAAATACTGGGTTCATTCCTATTTAAAGTTTTAACCTCTTCAATCCCCCTTTTAACAATTTTTGCATCAAGATCTAAAAACTCTGAATCATTGGAACGCCTTTTAACTAAAGTTGACTCATCTCCAGTCCCATCATTATCAATATTCATATTGCAAAACAAGGATTTAATAGGGGACACATCAATTACTTTTAGATCTTCATCCTTATTATCATGAAAACTAGAAGAACACGCTTTCACAAAGGGATCTTTTTTTGCACGCATCCTAGCGGTTCTTTCTTTGCACTCATCAATGGAAATTCTCATGGCTTTGAGAGACTCATTGATATCATGCTTAGGTGGAATAGATCTAAGTTTCAAAGGATCTACATCAAGAGAAATTCTATCCACGTTCCTAGCCAACTCATCAATCTTAAGCAATTTTTCTTCAATCAAAGCATTGAAACTCTTTTGCGAACTAATAAATTCTTTAATACTAGATTCAAAATTAGAGGGCATCTTATTATAATTTCCATAAGAATTGTTGTAGGAATTACCATAATTATTAGAGGAATTACTAGGAAACGGCCTAGAATTAAAATTACGTCTATGTGCGTTGTTACCAAAATTGTTCTTACCAACAAAATTCACATCCATAGATTCATTATTATTCTCAATCAAAGTAGACAAAGGCATATCATTAGGATCAGTAGGAGCACTCTTATTAGCAAACAATTTCATAAGTTTATCCATCTTTCCACTCAAAACATTAATCTCTTCAATTGCATGCACTTTTTTACTAATAGATCTTTCAGTGTGCCATTGAGAATAATTAACCATAATATTATCTAGGAGTTTGATAGCTTCTCCTCAAGTGATTTCCATAAAAGTGCCTCCCACGGCCAAATCTAAAAGATTTCTAGAAGCAAAATTCAATCCGGCATAAAAAATTTGTATAATCATCCATAAATTCAAACCATGTGTAGGGCAATTACGTATCATTAATTTCATCCTCTCCCAAGCTTGTGCAACATGTTCATGATCAAGTTGCTTAAAATTCATAATATCGTTTCTAAGAGAGATGATTTTAGCAGGAGGAAACTACTTAGAGATAAAAGCATCTTTGCACGTATTCCATGAATCAATACTATTTTTAGGCAAAGACGAAAACCAAGCTTTAGCATGATCTCTAAGCGAAAACGGAAATAGCTTGAGTTTAACAATATCATTATACACATCTTTCTTCTTTTCATATCACACAAATCAACAAAGCTATTTAGATGGGTAGCGGCATCTTCAGTAGGAAGGCCGGCGAATTGATCTTTCATGACAAGATTCAACAAAGCAGCATTAATTTCATAAGATTCAGCATCAGTTAGAGGAGCAATGGGAGTGCTAAGAAAATCATTGTTGCTGGTATTGGTAAAGTCACACAATTTAGTATTATCTTGAGCCATCGTGACAAGCAAGCAATCCAACACACGAGCAAACAAGAAGCAAGCGAAAAAGAGGCGAACGGAAAGAGAGGGCGAGCGGAAAAGAGGGCGAATAAAACGGCAAGGCTGAAGTGGGGGAGAGGAAAACGAGAGGCAAATGGCAAATAATGTAATGCGAGGGATAAGAGTTTGTGATGGTTACTTGGTATGTCTTGACTTGTGCATAGACTCTCCAGCAACGGTGCCAGAAATGGCTCGTTGTCGGGAGTCAAATCTTGACTTGACTTGGCGCGAATCTCCCCGGCAACGGCGCTAGAAATCCTTCTTGCTACCTCTTGAGCACTGCGTTGGTTTTCCCTTGAAGAGGAAAGGGTGATGTAGTAAAGTAGCGTAAGTATTTCCCTCGGTTTTCAAGAACCGGGTATCAATCCAGTAGGAGATCACGCTCGAGTCCCACGCACCTACACAAACAAATAAGAACCTCGCAACCCACGCGATAAAGGGGTTGTCAATCCCTTCACGGTCACTTACGAGAGTGAGATCTGATGGATATGATAAGATAATATTTTTGGTATTTTTATGATAAAGAGAAATAAAGATGCAAAGTAAAATAAATGGCAATAGAAATAACTAAGTGTTGGCAAATTAATATGATGGAAGATAGACCCGGGGCCATAGGTTTCACTAGTGGCTTCTCTCAAGAGCATAAGTATTACGCTGGGTAAACGAATTACTGTCGAGCAATTGATAGAATTGAGCATAGTTATGAGAATATCTAGGTATGATCATGTATATAGGCATCATGTCCGCGACAAGTACACCGAAACGATTCTGCATCTACTACTATTATTCCACACATCGACCGCTATCCAGCATGCATCTAGAATATTAAGTTCATAAGAACAGGGTAATGCTTTAAGTAAGATGACAGGATGTAGAGGGATAAACTCATGCAATATGATATAAGCCCCATATTTTTATCCTCGATGGAAATAATACAATACGTGACTTGATGCCCCTGTTGTCACTGGGAAAGGACACCGCAAAATTGAACCCAAAGCTAAGCACTTCTCCCATTGAAAGAAAGATCAATCTAGTAGGACAAACCAAACTGATAATTCGAAGAGACTTGCAAAGATAAACCAATCATGCATAAAAGAATTCAGAGGAGATTCAAATATTGTTCATAGATAAACTTGATCATAAACCCACAATTCATCAGATCTCGACAAACACACCGCAAAAGAAGATTACATTCAATATCTCCAAGAAGATCGAGGAGAACTTTGTATTGAGATCCAAAGAGAGAGAAGAAGCCATCTAGCTAATAACTATGGACCCGAAGGTCTGGAGTAAACTACTCACACATCACTGGAGAGGCCATGGAGTTGATGTAGAGGCCCTCCGTGATCAATGCCGCCCTCCGGCAGAGCTTCGGAAAAGGCCCCAAGATGGGATCTCTCGGGTACAGAAGGTTGCGGTGGTGGAATTAGGTTTTCGTGGTGCTCCTGGATGTTTGGGGGGTACATGGATATATATAGGAGGAAGAAGTAGGCCGGTGGAGCAACGAGGGGCCCACGAGGGTGGAGGGCGCGCCCCCTGCCTCGTGGCTTCCTCGATTGTTTCTTGACGCCGACTCCAAGTCTCCTGGATCACATTTGTTGAGAAAATCACGTTCCCGAAGGTTTCATTCCGTTTGGACTCCGTTTGATATTCCTTTTCTGTGAAACTCTGAAATAGGAAAAAAAAACAACAATTTGGGTTGGGCCTCCGGTTAATAGGTTAGTCCCTAAAATGATATAAAAGTGTAAAATAAAGCCCATTAACATCCAAAATAGATAATAAAATAGCATGGAGCAATCAAAAATTATAGATACGTTGGAGACGTATCAGTAAGTAGTATGACTATTATCGCCCACAACTCTTTGTGTTCTACTCGTGCATATAACATCTACGCATAGACCTGGCTCGGATGCCACTGTTGGGGAACGTGGTAATTCAAAAAAATTCCTTCGATCACACAAGATCTAACTAGGAGATGCATAGCGACGAGAGGGAAGAGTGCTTCCACATACCCTCGTGGACCGAAAGCGGAAGTGTTTAGTAACGCGGTTGATGTAGTCGAATGTCTTCACGATCCAACCGATCCAAGTACCGAATGTATGGCACCTCCGTGTTCAGCACACGTTCAACACAATGACGTCCCTCGATCTCTGGATCCAGTTGAGGATGAGTGAGAGTTCCGTCAGCACGACGGCATGGCCACGGTGATGCTGAAGTTACCAGCGTAGGGCTTCACCTAAGCACTACGACGATATGACCGAGGTGTTGAACTATGGAGGGGGCACCACACACGGCTAAGAGATTGTATGTTGTACTATTGGGGTGCCCCCTGGCCGCGTATATAAAGGATGGAGGGAGAGAGGAGGCTGGCCAGGAGGGGCACGCCAGGGGGGAGTCCTACTTGGACTCCTAGTCCAAGTAGAATTCGGTCCCCCCCTTTTTCCTTTCTTCCACCGGAGGGAAAGGAAGGAGGGGGCCACGCCCCCACCCCTTGTCCAATTCGGTTTGGGCAGGGGAGGCGCGCGCCACCTCGTGCCCCTTCTTCCCTCTCTCCACTAAAGCCCACTAAGGCCCATTAACTTCCCCGGGGGGTTCTGGTAACCTCCCGGTACTCCGAAAAAATGCCCGAACTACTCGGAACCATTCTGATGGCCAAATGCAACCTTCCAATATATGAATATTTACCTCTCGACCATTTCGAGACTCCTCGTCATGTCCGTGATCTCATCCGGGACTCCGGACAAACTTCGGTCATCAAATCACACAACTCATAATACAAATCGTCATCGAATGTTAAGTGTGCAGACCCTACGGGTTCGAGAACTATGTAGACATGACCGAGACACATCTCCGGTAAATAACCAATAGGGAACCTGGATGCTCATATTGGCTCATACATATTCTACGAAGATCTTTATCGGTCAAATCGCATAACAACATACGTCATTCCCTTTGTCATCGGTATGTTACTTGCCCGAGATTCGATCGTTGGTATCATCATACCTAGTTCAATCTCGTTACCGGCAAGTCTCTTTACTTGTTATGTAATGCATCATCCCGTAACTAACTCATTAGTCACATTGCTTGCAAGGCTTATAGTGATGTGCATTACCGATAGGGCCCAGAGATACCTCTCCGAGACACGGAGTGACAAATCTTAATCTTGATCTATGCCAACCCAACAAACACATTCAGAGACACCTGTAGAGCATCTTTATAATCACGAAGTTACATTGTGAAGTTTGATAGCACACAAGGTGTTCCTCCGGTATTCAGGAGTTGCATAATCTCATAGTCAAAGGAATATGTATAAGTCATGAAGAAAGCAATAGCAATAAAACTTAACGATCATTATGCTAAGCTAACGGATAGGTCTTGTCCATCACATCATTCTCGAATGATGTGATCCCGTTCATCAAAATGACAACACATGTCTATGTTTAGGAAACTTAACCATCTTTGATTAACGAGCTAGTCAAGTAGAGGAATACTAGGGACACTCAGTTTTGTCTATGTATTCACACATGTACTAAGTTTTCGATTAATACAATTCTAGCATGAATAATAAACATTTATCATGATACAAGGAAATATAAATAACAAGTTTATTATTGCCCATAGGACATATTTCCTTCAGATCCACCATAGGGCTCATGCGATCACCAGGTGGGACCTTCATGGGCCATCAATGTCGGTACTAAAATCAACAGATCGCGGGTAGGAGGTCCAAGGCCTGGTGAACTGAGTTAGATGGTCACAGGAAGAGTAGGGACATGATATTTTACCCAGCTTCAGGCCCTCTTGATGAGTTAAAACCCTATGTCATGCTTCTTATATATTGATTATGATGGGCTACAACGTACAAATTGATCTACCTCGAGATTATATGAGTTTCTATAAGCTCTAACCTTGCAAGTGTGTATCTAGGCCTCTATAGACTAAACCCCATGGCTTATATAGGCACCGAGAGCATCTAGGGTTTACAAATGGACAGTTACAATCTCAGAGATAAGCATGTCAGTTAAAATATTTGAAGTGTATGCCAAGTCTTCCAGAGATCTTTGTCTTGATCCATGTTACTTCTTGAGCTTGCTTTGATTTTTCCCTTGAAGAGGAAAGGCTGATGCAGCAAATTAGAGATAAGTATTTCCCTTAGTTAAGAACCAAGGTATCAATCTAGTAGGAGGCACAAGCATGTCTCCAATATATGTACATGCACAAACTAACAAACACTTGCACTCAACACGAAAAAGGGGTTGTCAATCCCTTCACGGCCACGAACAAGAGTGAGATCTAAAAGAGATAGGTATAAAAGATAAATAAAAGAGCAAACTAAAGTAAATATAAATAAATTGCAGCAAGGGATTTTTGGGTTTTTTGGTTTATAGATCTAAAATACATGATGGAAAATAGACCCGGGGGTCGTAGGTTTCACTAGAGGCTTCTCTCTTTCAGATAACATACGATTGATAAACAAATTACTATCGAGCAATTGATAGAAAAGCACAAAGTTATGATGATATCTAAGGCAATGATCATGAATATAGGCATCACGTCTGTGACAAGTAGACTGACTCCTGCCTGCATCTATTACTATTACTCCACACATCGACCGCTATCCAACATGCATCTAGAGTATTAAGTTCATAAGAACAAAGTAACGCTTTACGCAAGATGACATGATGTAGAGGTATAAACTCAAGCAATATGATATAAACCCCATCCGCAAGATTGAACCCAAAACTAAGCACCTCTCCCATTGCAAGAAAAACCAATTTAGTTGGCCAAACCAAATCGATAGTTCGAAGAGAAATATAAAAGCCTCCGGAACAAAAGTAAGCATGGAATGGGATGAACGAAGGGGAACAAGATCTCGAGGGAGCACGCTTACAACAAATGCTCGAACGGCGTTGTTGGAAACCAACAACGAAAAGAATAAGCTTGATATGATCTTATGGAATACATCTCAAATTATGAGGTGACAACCTGCCACTCATGGGAAGAAGAATTGGATTGATATGGACAAGGAGACGAGAAAGTATATCACCGGGAGGATAAAAGAAGAACTTGGGTTATTTATAAGCACCATTATAGCAACACTCCTTAGGGAAGGCTTGAGGTGAAACATAACCCAGGATAACTCCAATGACGAGATTGATGGATTTCAAAAACCTCATTCTTAACAACATGTGAACCATGAAACATGAACTTCAAATTATCAAGAATGACATAATACCACCTCCAAAGATACGGAAGAAAGAATTGCACTCCGGATTACAATACGAAGAAAGCTTGAGCCTCTTAGAAAAGAATCTCGATGAACACTTCGAGAATGAATTAAATCCTTGATGAACCATCATGTAGAGTCTTCATGAAGAACTCCGGTAACAAAAGAATAAAAAGACAGAGAAATTGAAACCACAAGGAGAATCCTTGCAATGATTAGATGAAGCTTTCCAATGAGATGGAGTGGAAACTTGGAACTCTGGAAAAAGATAAGATGAATAATTGAGATCAAGAATTTAGATGAGCCTCCGGAATAGGGAATTAATCATTTGGATGAAACAAGAATAAGAATTACATTATGCTTATCCATCACCAATTTAAATTGATGACAATCAACGGATTTGGCACCCTACTTATTCTCGTAGAAAGGATTAAGAGAGATATCGCATAAACTCGAGAAAATCTTCAACGAACCATCGGTAGGATAGAAACAACGAATAAATTGATATGATAACGAATGACAAGAACTATTGAATGAACCACCGTAAGAATTGGAAATGAACGATGTAAAGGGATGAATCACCGGGAAGGATTAGCAAATGAACGGGGATACCCAAGAGATTTTTGATACAAGTGAACAAAGGGATCACGAACTGATTAGAGAATATTGAATGATGTGCCGGTAAGATTTAGAGAAAGAGATCTGAAAGCTGAAATGATTAATTCTTCTGAAATGATGGGCTCCGGGGAAAAGAAAAGAGAAAACAACTCATGAAATGCTCCGGATGGATGAAAAGAATTCTCACAACCGAAGAGAATTATGAGAGGATGGCAACAAGCTAGAATCACTAATCTTGAAGGGAATGGAACAAGATTAAAGAGAAACTCTTCTTCGGTCTTCGAATCTGAGAATGACGACGAGAAACACCACCAAAAATTATTTAGACACTCCGGAAGAATCAAAACGAAGAGGTTGAGCCAACGATGAAAAGAATTTGAAAGATCTTGGAGAAAAACATATGACAGATGATGAATCATTCTTACGTCAAACTTTGAAAAGAAATTTGAGGATATCTCCGGGAAATAAGAAGAGTCAGGTAAGATCCTGGGAAAAGACCTGTGGGTTAGGGCCCAATAACAGAAAACACCGTTGAAATGATTTAAAAGAGAGGTTGCACCGGTTGAATAAATGACTTGAATGAGATAACAACCTGGAAAGATCTTGAACGAATGCAGAGTGGAAAACACGAATCTTCGAGATATCTTGAACACTCCCGAACGATTGAACAGCGAGAGGCGAATGATTAAGGATTGCACCAGCATGAGAAGGTATTTGAAACGAGGAAAAAGGATATGATCCACAAAGCTTGACTTGGTTCCACCAGAGAAGAAAAAGAATGAAGAATGATGAACGAGTAGAGCATCTTCATGAGAAACACCGGGTAAAAACATTAAAGGAAAAGAATGGAGAGGCTTCACATCAATGAAGGATACTTGAATAATAAATCTGAGTCCTTGAAGAAAACAAGGGTGGGAGGGAGGGAAAACAAAGGCAACTTGGAGACGGATGAAACAAACACCGGTCAGAAGAAACTGATATTTGATCTTGCGGATGTTGAAATGATCGGATCCACTTGAAGAGAAACACGCCGGTTAAAAAGGATTGACAAAAACAATCTTGATGATCAAGAAGGATTGGTATCCACATCGGAGTATGAGAACACCATTTAGGAAAGGTATGGAATGAACACTTGACATCGAAGCAACTCGAATACCACAACTCAAAAGCAAAACAAATGATTGGCTTGCGAAATAAGCCGGAACAAACATATGGTAGAGATTTCGTCCGAAGTTTTCGTGGTGGGGCCTACACGGGCTCGATCGTACAACACCATCATGTACAAGGCAGTGCACATGACATACGAAGCGTCCCCGAGTCGGCATAGCCAAGCACTCTTTAAGACACAACGAGACCACTGTAAAATCGACCGTGAATAGGCGGACCACTAGACGTCGAACCCCAATTTCATATCATACATCTGTCGGAAAGATATCCTAAGAGTTACTTGAATTCCCACTTATAAACTCCCGAAATTTTCCCGGTTATGCAATCAGGTATTGGGGATACAGGGGAAGCATAATATCTCACCCAAAACTAGCAAATCCTACATCCAGCTGTATCCATCCTTCAACACATAACCAAGAAACCTTCGGAAATCGTCTACCTCAACCTTCGAAAAGCATCCGTTATACGAGTTATGGCAATACTCCCGAACTCCCGCCCCAGTACTGGGTGGCGTCGAGGTTATCTCACCAACGAACTGCATAAAAGAGATTTTCGATGTTGGCGTACTAAACTCAGGTATTCCAAAACTGCAACGATAAAATTATGACGACAACACCTCAGAGCTCAACTCCCCGGGATACTTCCACTAAACCCCTGACAGGAGGCACCAAGACAATGTTCTCATCATAAAACCATCGGAACAATTCCAAGATACCCGCGTGATCCTAAATTTTTTTTAATCTAATTTGAGAAGAGAAGAGTCAAAACTCTACGTCAGGATGCCTTACCAGAGCGATGAAGAGACTGGGAAGTAAAAAAGAATTCCTAAACTCTCCGATATATAATTCCTAGATGACTCAAAACATTTTTTCTAGACACAACTCGGCTGCTAAAACGATCAAGCAATGGGGCTCCTAAGGTCGGGGAAGGCTCTGATTACCAACTTGTAATGCCCTCGATGCGGCTATATCTCCCACGTGTCGAAGCACGACTTAGAGGCATAACCGCATTGAAAGCAATGTCGCAAGTGAGGCAATCTTCACACAACCCATGTAATACAATAGGGGAAAAGGTACATAGTTAGCTTACAATCGCCACTTCACACAATTACATGAATAAAGCATTACATCATCCTGATACAATCAAGGTCCGACTATGGAACCAAAATAAAAGAAGAACCCCAAATGTGACAAGGTCCCCGATCGACCCCAACTGGGCTCCACTACTGATCAACTGGAAGCGGAACAACATAAAGGACAAGATCTTCATCGAGCTCCTCCTTGAGCTTGGTTGCGTCACCTGCTTGGTAACATCAGCACCTGCAAACTGGTTTTGGAAGTATCTGTGAGCCACGGGGACTCAGCAATCTTGCACCCTCGCGATCAAGACTATTTAAGCTTATGGGTAAGGTAAAAGGTATGAGGTGGAGCTGCAGCAAGCGACTAGCATATATGGTGGCTAACATACGCAAATGAGAGCGAGAAGAGAAGGCAAAGCACGGTCGATAAAAGTATGATCAAGAAGTGATCCTGGACTACCTACGTCAAGCATAACTCCAACAACTGTGTTCACTTCCCGGACTCCGCCGGAAAGAGACCATCACGGTTACACACGCGGTTGATGTATTTTAATTAAGGTCGACTTCAGGTTTTCTACAACCGGACGTTAACAAATTCCCATCTGCCCATAACCGCGGGCATGGCTTTCAAAAGTTCAAATCCCTGCAAGGGTGTCCCAACTTAGCCCATCACAAGCTCTCACGGTCAACGAAGGAATAGACCTCCTCCCGAGACGTTCCGATCAGACTCGGTATCCCGGTACAACAAGACATTTCAACAGGGTAAAACTAAACCAGCAACACCGCCCGAATGTGCCGACAAATCCCGATAGGAGCTGCACATATCTCTTTCTCAGGGCACACTCAGATTGTCTTAGGTAGGGGTAGGCCAGCCCAGAGTTGCCCCTGGTGGCCACCGGCAGCTGACAGGTGGACCAACACTCAGAGGAGCACTGGCCCGGGGGGGTTAAAATAATGATGACCCTTGAGTCTGCAGAACCCAAGGGAAAGAAAAGGCTAGGTGGCAAATGGTAAAACCAATGTTGGGCATTGCTGGAGGAGTTTTATTCAAGGCGAACTGTCAAGGGGTTCCCATTATTACCCAACCGCGTAAGGAACGCAAAATCCGGGAACATAACACCGATATGACGGAAACTAGGGCGGCAAGAGTGGAACAAAACACCAGGCATAAGGCCGAGCCTTCCACCCTTTACCAAGTATATAGATGCATTAATTAAATACGATATATAGTGATATCCCAACAAGTAAAACATGTTCCAACAAGGAACAACTTCAATCTTCACCTGCAACTAACAACGCTATAAGAGGGGTTGAGCAAAGCGGTAACATAGCCAATCAACGGTTTGCTAGGACAAGGTGGGTTAGGGGCTTGGTTCAACAATATAGGAGGCATGATAAGCAAGTGGTAGGTATCGCAACATAGGCATAGCAAAAGAGCGAGCAACTAAGCAAGCAAAGATAGAAGTGATTTCGAGGGTATGGTCATCTTGCCTGAAATCCCGCAAGGAAGAAGAACGCGTCCATGAAGAAGACAAACGGACGTAGTTGAACGAATCCTCACAAACGCGACGTTACCGGAATACCGAGAAGAAGCAACACCGGAAAGAAGCAAGCAACATAGTAAACAACCAACACATCAACATGGCACGATGCGCAAACAAGTATGATGCATGTCCGGTTTAATAAAGCATGGCATGGCAAAGTGCACAAACAATCCTACAAATTAAGTGGAGCTCATTATGCAACTCCGTTGCATATTGACAAAACCCCACGTCAATTATTTAGTTCTCTCTCGGTTATGTACCCAACAATATTAAATGTTGTTAAGCATGTCAAGAGGTAAAACATAAAGGGATTATCTATCTAAACAATTTAAATGGGGTTGGATATAGCAAACAACAAATCCGGTAAATCCCCATAAGCATTAGTAAATTAACGCAAACAACAATTTAAACCATCTTAATGTTGTTAACATGATGCGGATGACGTGATCAAGTTTATGCAATTTTATTAAAAGTTGACAAGAGCAATATGAAGCATTTGTCACCGTGGTGGAAAGGAAAGGGGTGCCACGACAATGATAACGAAAACGGTGCCACGGCAGCGTTCCGGTTCCGGTAACTCGATTGAGATACCGATGCAAAGGAGAAGTGTGCGGTTGCGTGTAGAAGATGGTGGGCGCTCCCGGATACCGGGTGTCCCACGAGTTGGCGACAAGGAAACGGGTGACAAATTGGACACGGTGCAAACATGAGCATCTCAAATATCGCAAGCATTCGTTCACGGACGTCGTCTCGAGGTTATACCTTCGAAGCGTGCAAACGGGACGGTTCGAGTTCGTCGAGGGAAGTAGAGGAAGTAGTTGTTCCGCGACGGTAGTCGTTCATGTTCATAGTGGAAGTAGTGGTTCACGCGACGGTAGTCGAACTTGACGTCCGCGTTACACGGGTCTTCGGCGACGGTCGTCGTACATGGTTCGGAGTGGTACTTGCGTCTTCGGACTTGACGAATCCAAGGGCTTCGGGGTTCACCATTGAACTTGACGAAACCCACGGCGACGGAGAGGTACGAATCGGCGGTAGTCGTTTGGGCGGAGAGCATCGTCGAACTTGGCGTTCTTCGGACTTGCTGGTCTCGTCGAAACGAAGGGGTACTTGGTACAATCCGCGTAGTCGTGCACTTGTCGTCGGGGGACTTGATGGTCTTGACAAAATGAAGGGGTACTCAGCAAAACCCTGTTCTTCGGAGGTCGACGGTAGTGGTACACACGAGTCACCATGTCGTCGTACACTTGTCGGAGAGGATCTTGGCGCCTCCAAAGCGAAGCAGCAAAAAGAAGGCCTCGGGTCTTGGCGTGTCCAAAACATAGCAGAACGTGGTCTCGGTTGCGGTCGTGATCTTGAGGAGGTCAACAGGAGCTGGCATCGCTCGGTCTTTGAGAGGCTGACAGTAGGCCACGAGGATACAGCCCTAGGCGCGGTCGAAGCGGGCGTCCTCGCTACGCTCCTGTACCTGTTCGATCTAGAGAGCTTCGGGACGGCGCCTGCAGCAACTGGAGGTCGATGGCGGAGCAGCAGCAAGACGAAGAGCTCGGCGGTCTAGACTCGCCGGTCGGAGACGGGACGCGCGCAGCAGGGAGCTCAGCGGCCGGAGCTGATGGTCAATGCCGCCGCCGGGTCGCGGGCACGAGGGCTCGGCGACGCCCCTGTTGCCGCTCACGACGAAGAAGGGAGGACCATGGGCGCGCGAGGGGGCACTACCTCGCGGCTGTGGACGCGAGCGAGGGGGAAGGCTGAGAACTCCGGCGACGCAGAGGTGCCGGAGAGGTACGGCGGAGGTCATGTACGAAGCATCAGGGCGGAGGCGCCGCACCATGGTGGGGAGGCGACGGAGGGAAGACAGAGGAGTTGCTGGGGAGGGCGGCCTCCAGGGAAACAGCTCTGCTGCGGGGACGCGAGGGGAGGAGGAGCTTCGGCAGCTCGTGGCTGCGCTGCGTGGGATCGAGACGAAGGGGTCGAGAGGGAGATGGGGGTCGAGCGGGATCGGGCTCCCTGGCAGCGCGAGGGGAGAGAAAGAGGGAGAGAACGAGGGAGTTGGGATCGGCCTAGGGTTAGGATTAGGTGGGATGGTTGGGCCTTGGAGAGGCAAATGGGCCTGCGCTGGAGTCTGTGCTGGCCTGGGCTATCTCTCTTCTCTCACTCCCTCTCATATCTCCCTTAACAGAAAAGAAATGGAGAGACAAAAAGAAAGAGAGGGATAGGCAAAGAATTAGCACACGCAAATAATATTCTCGGACTCACAAAAATGCGTTGGTTCCAAGAAAAATAGGAGAGGCATGATCGCAAGGATTTAATTCAAAATCATTTGAATTTAATTCAAATGGTTTGAACAAGGGCTAGGAATTAGAGGTGTCCAAAAATGTTGAGGTTTTTGGAGGAGCCTCGAGAAAAGAGATGAGAGATATTGGCAAGGTTTGAAGGTCAAAATCGAAGAGGAGTAGACATTGGAATTATTTTGCACGTGTGTTACGATGATTCCAAATTAATGGAATATTTATAATAGCTCCCTAAATACTAGGAGGATAAAGTTATAAAGAGAAGTCACTCTTCCCTCGATTTAAATGGATCGAAGATCCACACAAATTATTTAGTTTAGAAGCAAAAGATTTATGACATGATGCAATGCACATGATGCAAAGATATGAAATGCATGACACGCAAGCAAAAGACGAGGCAACAACAGCGAATAAGCGGAGGACACCTGGCACATCGGTCTCGGGGCGTTACACTTAGGTCTGTGGTAAACTACCCGCGCTTCATCAGAAGGACATCAAGGTTGATGTAGAGGCCCTCCGTGATCGAATCCCCCTTCGGCAGAGTGCCGGAAAAGGCCCCAAGATGGGATCTCACAGGAACAGAAGCTTGCGGTGGCGGAAAAGTATTTTTGTGGATGCTTCTGATGTCCAGGGAGTATTTGAGAATATAATATATAGTGGAAGAATTAGGTCATGGAGGTCCATGAGGGGCCCACAAGCCAGGGGCGCACCCCAACGGCGTGTGGCTGCCTCGTGGGTCTTCTGGCCTCCTCTCCAAGTCTCGTGGGTTTCTTCTGGTCCAAGAAAAATCATCGTAAAGTTTTATTCTGTTTGGACTCCATTTGATATTCCTTTTCTGTAAAAGTCAAAAACAAGGAAAAACAGAAATTGCCACTAGCTCTAGGTTAATAGGTTAGTCCCAAAAATAATATAAAATAGTATATTAATGCATATAAAACATCCAAAACAGATAATATAATAGCATGGAACAATAAAAAATTATAGATGCATTGGAGACATATCAATCGCGCTGAGGGCCAGGGCTTGGACGGCCATGTCATCAATCTTTAGTGGGTCCTCGGCCCGGCCCATCAATGGTGGGCCGATGTGGCAAGTAACCCCTAATCCAGGACACCAACACTTCTCATCTCCAATCTCGAGGATTTCCAAGGTGTATCCAAAGATTTCACATGTCGGGCATCCGAGGAGCCCCTATAAGTCCTCAACCTTTATCAAACGCCTTGTTATTTTTTCAGCTAAGATCCAATGAGGGACTGCCTCCGAAGTGGTGCACCACCTCGGTCTTGAGTTGTTGATGTAGATTGCTGGCCTCCGAGGGGGGAAAACCCGCCAAGCCGGTTGCAATTTATTCTCTGCCGAGATGTATTGCCAGTAGCCCTCAAGGTATGCGTTGGCCTAAAATCCAAGGTGCACCTGAAGGATAACATACAATCGCTGATCCAAATAGCCCTCGAGACTCAGGTCGATTCACGAAATCAGCATGAGGATCAAGTACTTGCGCGGTGGCATGCTTTAGGAACAGCAACACGATGTGTAATAGCCCCGAAGACTCGGGTTGGGTGCGGCCGACCAACCCGAGGATCATAATCTCCTCGGAAACCATATTGCACCTTAAATTTTCTGCATTGAATTGTCAATGTAGTACCCCCCCCCCCCGAGACTTGGGTTGGCCACATGGCCGATCCCTAGGATCATATCTCCTCAGGAACTTAGCTAATCTCATTTTGCATCTCACCATCACCGAGGTGCAGCTCGGCCAAAAAGATGTCGAACCGTGGGTCAGAAAAGATATTTACCAAGAAGAATTACAACGTAGGACACCTCGACCTAGAGGTGCCTCCTGAAAAAACATACAAATAGGTTAAAAGTGTCATAAGCTCGTAAAACCAAAAAAACTCACGCAAAAACTTTATGTTTGAATTAAATCAAGTTTTTGGGTGCCAATTCGAAGTTGGTCTTAAAATTAGTTTGTGCTTTCGTCGTGCTTTAACATGATACATATGATGCCCAGGATTTGAATGAGCCAGCCTTCGGCTTCAACCTCCATGCCCCGAAGGCACATACAGAGTGCTTCTCAGACCAATTTAGCAAACTAAACTCGAGCGGCACATACAGAAGCAAGGCATTCCAGCTAGTTGCCCATTCTTCGTACCAAAAAAAGTAGTAGAAAAAAACTTTGCAATGACTAAGAAGAAAACACTTAAAAATGATACATATTATTTTAAGCGCCCCTACTTAACTTGGGTAAAGGAAGTGTTTTAAAACAACATTTTTGACAAACAACTTTTTTGTTTAACACAAATATAATGCCTGATCGAGCTTGAAAAATTTGAAATTGATTCTTTTAGCATGAAAGCGACTTAGCTGGTTAATGTGCTCGGTGTTGATGACGCGGTTTGGGCTTGTGGCAGGATGAGGATGCCTATCGAACATTGATAGATCTGACATGGTGCCTGGTCCTCGGCTTGATCGAGGTCCCAGCCCCCAAGCCCATCCTGAGGTGACTGAGCGAGGAGCTCGACACTCTGAAGTGGTGACATGGCACAAGCGATGTGGCAAGGTGAAGCCCCCAGTCCCGCCGAGGTGACAGAGCAGGTTGGCATGGTGACGTCGAAGCCCCTAGAGTAGGTTGCACTACTACAAGATGCTGCTAACGCGACACTACGATCAGAGACCCTTCGAGAAATTGTGTGCGATGAAATAATCGTAAACGGTGCAGTATGAAAACCTTCGGAAATGTGTAAAATGTTTGCGATGACGGATGCATCAAACACGGACCAGGTTTTAGTTGCGTGTGCGATGAACGGAATATGGTTCAGTTCAATTAATTGTTTGCGATGAGGAGGAACAAAAGAAACGGGCAGCCAAATGAAGGCGTGTGCTATACACAGCATACAGTTCACTCGAATGAACTGTTTGTGATTAGGCAACACAAAAGAAACGGTCAGCCCAACTAAGGTGTGTGTGATGTACAACATACGGTTCACTCGGATGAACTGTTTGTGATTAGGCAAGAGAACAGAAATGGTTCAATGTAACAAGATGTGTGTGATATGCATGCTACCTCTTGAGCACTTGCGTTGGTTTTGCCTTGAAGAGGAAAGGGTGATGCAGCAAAGTAGCGTAAGTATTTCCCTCAGTTTTTGAGAACCAAGGTATCAATCCAGTAGGAGGCCACGCACGAGTCCCTCGTACCAACACAAACAAATAAATCCTCGCAACCAACATGATAAGGGGTTGTCAATCCCCACACGGTCACTTACGAGAGTGAGATCCGATAGATATGATAAGATAATATTTTTGGTATTTTTATGATAAAGAGAAATAAGATATGCAAGGTAAAATAAATGGCAAAGGAAATAAATAAGTATTGGAAGATTAATATGATGGAAGATAGACCCGGGGGCCATAGGTTTCACCAGTGGCTTCTCTCAAGAGCATAAGTATTTACGGTGGGTGAACAAATTACTGTTGAGCAATTGACAGAATTGAGCATAGTTATGATAATATCTAGGTATGATCATGTATATAGGCATCACGTCCGAGACAAGTAGACCGACTCCTGCCTGCATCTATATAACACCCTCGATGCGACTATATCTCCCACGTGTCGAGGCACGACTTAGAGGCATAATCGCATTGAAGGCATATGTCGCAAGTGAGGCAATCTTCACACAACCCATGTACATATATAATATAAAGGGGGGAATAATAATAATAGTTGGCTTAGACTCGCCACGTCACATCAAGGTACATAAATAGCATCCATCATACAAACACTCATGGCCCGACTACGGCGCCAAAATAGAAAAGACCCCCAACATGCGACTAATCCCTGAATTGAACCCCGAATAGGCACCACTACTGATCATCAGGAAAAGAAACATAGTATCGCTGAGAGTCCTCGTCGTACTCCCACTTCAGCTCGAACGCGCCATCCGGAGGAGTATCATCGATCCCTGCATCTGGTGTAATAGTAATCTGTGAGCCACAAGGACTCAGCAATCTCGCACCCTCGCGATCAAGACTATTTAAGCTAAATAGGTAGGACAGGGGTAATGTATGTGGAGCTGCAGCAAGCGACTAGCATATATGGTGGCTAACTTATTCGCAAAAGAGAGCGAGAAGAGAAGGCAAAGCACGAGCGGTAACTAAATAGAGCAGACTACGCAAACATAACTCCAACGCCGTGTCCACTTCCCGGACTCCGCCGAGAAGAGGCCATCACGGCAACACACGCAGTTGATTCATTTTAATTAATTAAGTTCAAGTTGTCTACAACCAGACATTAACAAATTCCCATCTGCCCATAACCGCGGGCACGGCTTTCGAAAGATCAATCCCTGCAGGGGGGTCCCAACTTAGCCCGTAACAAGCTCTCACGGTCAACGAAGGAATAGACCTCCACCCAGGACCCACCGATCAGACTCGGTATCCCGGTACAACAAGATGATTCGACAGGTCAAAACTAGTCCAGCAACACCGCCCGAATGCGCCGACAAATCCCGATAGGAGCTGCACATATCTCTTTCTCAGGGCACACTCAGATTGTCTAAACTTCCGGTAGGCCAGCCAAGAGTTGCCCCTGGTGGCCACCGGCGGCTGACGTTCCGGACCAACACTCAGAGGAGCACTGGCCCGTGGGGGGCTAAAAATAAAGATGACCCTCGGGCTCCGGAAACCCAAGGGAAAGAAAAGGGTAGGTGGCAAATGGTAAAACCAATGTTGGGCATTGCTGGAAAATCTTTAATCAAGGCGAACTATCAAGGGGTTCCCATTATAGCCCAACCGCGTAAGGGACGCAACAGTCCGGGAACATAACACCGATATGACGGAAACTAGGGCGGCAAGAGTGGAACAAAACACTAGGCGAGAGGCCGAGCCTTCCACCCTTTACCAAGTATATAGATGAGTAAAGACAACATAGCAATATAATGATATCCCAACAAGTAAATAAATGTTCCAACAAGGAACGGCTCCAATCTTCACCTGCAACTAACAACGCTATAAGAAGGGCTGAGCAAAGCGGTAACATAGCCAATCAATGGTTTGCTAGGACAAAGGTGGGTTAGAGGCTCAATCATGGCAATTGGGAGGCTGACAAGCAAGTGGTAGGCATCGTAGCATTGGCAAGCAAAAGAGCGAGCAAACTAGCATAGCAAAGATAGTAGTGACTTCAAGGGTGTGATCATCTTGCCTGCACAGTTGTCAGAATTGACTGGATCCTCAAAAGCAAACTCAACGGGCTCCTCGTTAGCGAACTCGTCTCCCGGCTCTACCCAACAACACAAACAAGCAACAAGGGTACAATCAACCATGTGCAAGGGCAAGCAATAATATGCAAAGAAGATATGCTATGCGGGATGCGATGCGGGATGCAAAAATCTAACATGTAACAGGAAATGCATGAACCTGGCCTCAACTTGGAAAACCAAGTGTGCCACTGGATAGAGGGGAAGAAATCCCCTGAAAACGATATAAAGATCATGGCAATCGGAGCTACGGTTTAGAAATGGCAAGCGCTTTACTAAACGAACCGATCTGCGATTTACAGCAAGTAGGCTCCTAAATGCAACAAAATGAACATGCTACAGCCACCCAACATGAAAACAAATTGCATGGCAGTGATGTACTCATCAAGCTTAACAAATCATCAGGACTGAGGCATAGGCAAATTCATCCATTAAGGGCTTCAAACAAGCATGGCAAAACTGAATAAGCAAAACAGATTTCAGACTTAGCGAAATTAACGCTAGTCTGAAATTTCAGACCACGATGCTCTCTTCGGAGCAGCAAAACAACATGAAGGAAAACCTGAACATGGCAAGTAAGAGCATGGCATGGAGCTACTCAACAAACTTATCAAAACACCCAAAATGACCTGGGGCCAAAAGGGCTCACAAAATACTCTACCGAGCACACGAACATCGATGAAACACAATCAGTTTTCAGACTTAGTGAAAACTGGGACATGCTGAAATAATAACTCACGGAGGCGTGTAAACGAGCTCGATGCTCTCACTACGGTGCAAGTCATGACAAGGCAAGCATATATCCATTAAAAAGGCACAAAATGCTAGCTAAACATGGCAAGAACAATGGCATAGCATGCATGGATCACTAGCAATCACTCCGGCAAAATCGCAAAAGAGTTCACGATCTGCCCAAAACAGCAACTATCCAAAAGTTGAGCTTGATTGAGTCAACCTAGGGTGCTCCAACATAACAAGTAAAGACATGGATGGATTAAGCACATCAAGCATAACAAATCACTCTTACTGATCATCCTCCAAAGAGGCACGGATTATTAGGAAACAAGCCGGACATATAGCATCATGAACTAAAACGGCTCAGACTTAGTGAAAATCACTAAGTCCCTGAAATCGATAATCTCAGGTAGCCCTCTTCGCAAGCTTGCACAAGACAACACACACATCCTAAAAATACATGGAAGGCACCTCTAGTAATAAGACGACATGCTTAACAATTCATCCCAAAGGGGCACAGGCATATCATGCACGGATTAAATATGGCAAAAATGACAAAAGTGCATGTTGAACTAACGGATCTGCAATTTAACTCAACATGCCTCCTTCCAACAGCATTTTGGGCACCAAGATGACCTTAAATGCAAATGATGCAATGGAATGAAATTATGTACTCGTCGAGGCGAAGATTTTGACATATCATACGCTCAAAACGGAGCTACAGATCAGGAGATATGAGCGGTCAAAGTAGCAAGAAAATTAGGGTTTCGGGAGGAGAAAGTCAACCGAAAATATCCCAGATCTGGATCTGAGATTACTGTTCACGCACGGAAACCGAGGTCGCCGGATTCGGACTTGGAGCTCGCCGGCGAGGTGGTGTTCTCCGGCGAGACGGAGAGGGGGCCGGGCGGCGGCAGGGGGCGCCGGCCGGCGAGCTCGTCGCCGGCGAGGACGGCGGAGGAGGGCAGAGGCGGGCGGCTGCGCGCGGCCTCGGGGAGGCGCGGCTCCTCCGGTCGCCGGCGAGGCGCGAGGTCGGCGAGGGGCGGGAGGAGCAGCAGCTCCGGCGGACGGCGGCGGAGGGCTCCGGCGAAGGTGGAGTGCGGCGGCGCGGTGGAGGAGGACGAATACGCGGGCGGCGGCGGATCGGTTCGGGCCGCGGGGGCCGGCTCCGGGCTCCCCGGCCCGCGGCGGCGGCGAGGTGGCGGGTGCCACGTGGCGGCTCCGGAGTGGCTGCGGGCGGCGGAGCGGACGCGTCCGGTCCGTCCGGACGTGTCCGGCGGCGGCGGAGGAGGGAAAAATTAGGGTTTCGGAGAGGGAGAGAGATCCGAATTCGGGAGGGGGTATTTATAGGCATAAGTGGAGCTAGGAGAGTCCAAATGAGGTGCGGTTTTCGCCCACACGATCGTGATCGAACGACCGAGACGAGCTGAGTTTGGTGGGTTTTGGGCCAAATTGGAGGGGTGTTGGGCTGCACACACACGAGGCCTTTTCGGTCCCTCGGTTAACCGTTGGAGTATCAAACGAAGTCCAAATGACCCGAAACTTGACAGGCGGTCTACCGGTAGTAAACCAAGGCCGCATGGCAAGTCTCGGTCTAATCCGGAAATGTTTAACCCCCACACACGAAAGAAAGCTAGAAATGGCCACCGGAGGAGAACGAAGCGCCGGAATGCAAAACGGACAACGGGGAAAATGCTCGAATGCATGAGACGAACATGTATGCAAATGCAATGCACGTGATGACATGATATGAGATGCACGAAAACGAAAACAACACACGGAGACAAAGACCCAAACCAGAGAATTAAATATAACTTAATGCCGGAAACGGCATGAGTCGGAGTACAATTGGGGAAGGTTACATGTGGGGCGTTACAACACTCCACCACTACGAAAAGATCTCATCCCGAGATCTAGGACTGAAAGAACTCCGGGTACTCTGAACGGAGGTGATCCTCGCGTTCCCAGGTAGCTTCACGATCGGAATGGTGTAACCACTTGACTTTGAGAAACTTGATTGACTTGTTGCGAGTTTTGCGTTCAGTCTCTTCAAGGATTGCAACTGGGTGCTCACGGTAGGAGAGATCTTCTTGGAGCTCAATGTCCTCGAAGTTGACGGTGCGCTCAGGCGTCTTGAAGCACTTACGGAGTTGCGAGACGTGGAACACATCATGAACATTGGCAAAGGTTGCAGGAAGCTCGAGTTGATAGGCGAGGTCGCCTCTCTTGCTGACGATCTTGAAAGGCCCGACGTATCTGGGGGCAAGCTTCCCTTTGATACCAAAGTGACGAGTCCCTTTCATAGGAGAGACGCGGAGGTAGACATGATCTCCGATCTCGAAAGCCAAATCACGGTGCTTGCTGTCGTAGTAGCTCTTCTAACGAGATTGGGCTGCTTTGAGGTTATCACGAATGACCTTGCACGTTTCTTCTGCTTCTGTGATCAGGTCATTACCCAGCAGCTGACGTTCACCGGTTTCAGACCAGTTGAGAGGTGTACGGCACTTCCTACCATACAGAATTTCAAACGGGGCCTTGCCGGAACTTGCTTGGAAACTGTTGTTGTACGAGAATTCAGCATAAGGAAGGCAATCCTCCCACTTCATGCCGAAGGAGATAACACAAGCCCTGAGCATATCTTCAAGAATCTGGTTGACACGCTCGACTAGACCGCTTGTTTGAGGGTGGAAAGCAGTGCTGAAGCGAATGTTGGTACCCATGGCCTTCTGAAAAGAATCCCAGAACTTGGAGGTAAAGATGCTGCCACGGTCTGAAGATATCACTTGAGGAATACCGTGCAGAGAGACAATGCGGGAGGTGTAGAGCTCCGCCAATTGAGCTGCAGTGATTGACTCTTTGATAGGCAAGAAATGAGCCACTTTGGTCAGCTTGTCGATGACAATGAATATAGCATCATTGCCACGCTTGGACTTAGGAAACCCAGTCACGAAGTCCATTTCAATGTGGTCAAACTTCCATTCTGGAATGGCGAGAGGTTGGAGGAGACCTGCTGGCCTTTGGTGTTCTGCTTTCACTCTTCTGCAGACATCACATTCATTCACGAATTGAGCGATCTCGCGCTTCATTCGAGTCCACCAATAAGTTTGCTTCAGGTCTTGATACATCTTCGTGCTCCCAGGGTGGATGGAGAGAAGAGAGTTGTGAGCCTCATTCATGATCACTTTACGAAGTTCACCTTTGGGCACAACAATTCGATCCTCGAAGAAGAGAGTGTCCTTGTCATCAAGTCGGTAGCACTTGTATTTTGACTGACTCTTTGCAATACCAGTCTTCACCTTTTTCACCATAGCATCAAGAAGCTGGGCTTGGCGAATCTGGTCTTCCAAGGTAGGAGAAACTTGAAGGTTGGCGAGGAAACCTTGAGGAACAACTTGCAGATTAAGTTTGCGGAAAGCTTCACAAAGCTCGGGTTGATAAGGCTTGAGAATCAGACTGTTGCAATATGCTTTTCTGCTCAAAGCGTCAGCAATCACATTAGCCTTGCCTGGAGTATACTCGATACTCGGATTGTACTCTTGAATCATTTCGACCCATCGAGTCTGCCTGAGGTTGAGATTAGGCTGAGTGAAGATGTACTTGAGACTCTTGTGATCAGTGAAAATGTCCACTTTCCTTCCCAAGAGAAGATGTCTCCAAGTCAACAATGCGTGCACAACTACCGCCAACTCAAGATCATGAGTGGGGTAGTTCTTCTCATTTGGCTTCAACTGGCGAGAGGTATAAGCAACAACTTTCTTCTCTTGCATCAGTACTGCACCGAGACCTTGGAGAGAGGCATCACAAAAGACCTCGTACGGCTTGGTTTCATCAGGCGGAGTTAGAACTGGAGCAGTGATCAATTTCTCTTTCAAAGCGTTGAGAGCAACATCACACTCCGGAGACCAAACGTACTTGACGTGCTTTTGAAGAAGATTTGAGAGAGGCTTCGCGATCTTGGAGAAGTTTTCAACGAATCTTCGGCAATAACTTGCAAGACCGAGGAAGCTACGGAGTTGCTTCACATTCTGAGGAGGTTCCCAATTAACAATTGCAGACACCTTCTCAGGATCCACAGAAATGCCCTTGGCAGAGATAATATGACCAAGATAAAGAACTTCATCGAGCCAAAACTCACACTTAGAGAACTTGGCATAGAATTGATGTTCCCTTAGCTTGTCAAGAACCAAACGCAAGTGTTTGGCATGATCTTCCTTGTTCTTCGAGAAAACCAGGATATCATCGAGATAGACCAAAACAAAATCGTTGGTGTAGGGGTTGAAGATGAAGTTCATCATGCGAGAGAACGTCGGAGGAGCATTGGCGAGGCCAAAAGACATAACAGTGTATTCATATGACCCATAGCTTGTTCTGAATGCCGTCTTTGGAATATCTTGTTCACGAATGCGAATTTGATGATAACCCATACGGAGATCAAGCTTGGAGAATACTTGGGCACCCTTGAGTTGTTCGAATAGCTCATTAATGTTGGGAAGTGGATATTTGTTCTTGATGGTCTTCTTGTTCAATGGACGATAATCAACACAAAGTCGGTCTGTTCCATCCTTCTTCTTCACAAAAAGAACACCACAACCCCATGGAGAAGTACTAGGCCGAATGAGACCCATCCTTTCTTGCACATCGAGCTGTTTCTTCAACTCCTTCAACTCTTCGGGGCCGAGCTTGTAAGGCCGTTTGCACACC
Organism: Triticum monococcum; assembly: GCA_034509565.1. Lineage (NCBI taxonomy): Eukaryota > Viridiplantae > Streptophyta > Magnoliopsida > Poales > Poaceae > Triticum > Triticum monococcum. The sequence goes on along the minus strand of CM067845.1, from coordinate 83,263,049 downwards.
GGTTCCGTACCGGGCTCAAGTTCAATAACGAATTCAACTGGCCGGTTTGGAGGCATGCCTGGGAGTTCTTCAGGGAAGACATCTTGATACTCACAAACAACCGGAATCTGCGAAATAGCATCCAATTCACCCTTCTCATTGAGAGAGAATAACCGGATGGTATTATCCCGAGCAGCAAAGACAATTACTTCCTCAGACGAATGAGTCAGTTGAATCTGCTTGGCTGCGCAATCGAGGTGAGCTTTGTGTTTAGAGAGCCAGTCCATCCCAAGAATGAGGTCGATATCAGAATTGCCAAGAACCATTGGAGAAGCCAAGAACTTAAAGTCACCCAGCGAGATAGAAATATCCGGAACTTCATAGTTAGCAAGCAAGCATTTGCTCGGAGAGACGACTGCTAATGGCTGATGCATAACTTGAGAAAACCACCCGTGCTTAGATGCAAAAGGCTTCGAGATGAAACAATGTGATGCACCTGTATCAAAAAGTACTTTTGCAGGAACATCGTTAACAGGAAGGTTACCCATGATCACATCTGACGAATCCTCTGCTTGAGCTGCATTCACCATATTGACCTTGGCGTGCTTGGGATTATGCTTGACCACAGTTGTACTTGCCGATCTGACAGGAGGAGGAGGAGGAAGACGCCTCTAGTTGAAACACTTGTTGGCGTAGTGACCCTTCTGTTGGCACTTGTTGCACGTGACCTCTGAGAGCGGACGGTGGTACGGAGCACTCGATCTTGGAGCTTGAGACGAAGTCTTGTTCTGAAAGCCTGGGTTGGGTGGGTGGGACGAACCACTGCCACCTTTGCTCTTCTGCTGATACGGCTAACGGAACGGAGGAGGAGGAAGCCAATACTTTTGCTGCTTGGCCACTTGCATAGAGGACGAAGTCGAAGTGTCTCTGACTCGCTTCCTGGAAGCATCACACCTGAGCTGAGTAGCCTCTTGCTTCAGTGCCATGTTGTAGAACTCATCGTATCTCAGCGGCTCGAAGAGGACAAGAGCGAGCTGAATTTCTTCACGAAGACCACCCCTGAACTGATAGATCATGCTCTTCTCATCAGGAACATCCTGCTTGGCAAAACGGGCGAGCTTCTAGAACAACTTGTTGTAGTCATAGACAGACAAAGAGCCTTGCTTCAGATTGCGGAATTCTTCACGTTTGCTTTCAGTCACACTTTGAGGAATGTGATGAGCGCGGAAATCACGACGGAAATCATCCCAAGTGATTAAACGTCCACCTCTGGAATCCCGGTACTGCTGAAACCACTCTGCGGCCTGATCCTTGAGCTGGAAAGACGCGAACTTGACGAAATCTTCAGGTCTGACGTTGCTACACTCAAAATGCTTGCCCAGATCGACTAACCAATCATCAGCATTGGTAGCCTCAACGCAGTTGCTGAACGTCTTTGGACCATTTGCGAGGAACTGATGCAGAGTTGCAAACTGGTTCTGGTTGTTGCCTTGATTCGCTTGACTGCTTTGATTCCGCTCTTGGATGATTTGCATGATCAGCTGAGTATTTGCATTAGTAGCAGCCATCACAGCCTGCCATGCTTCCGGAGGAGGCGGAGGTGGCGGAGGATCTTGATTCTGGTTCTGACTGGTGCTCTTAGCAGGAGCCATCCTGAAGAGGTTGACCACCATTAGCACACAAATAGAGAAATATTGAAGGTGAATCCAACGGAATGAAAATTGCAACATAAAGTCTTCACATCCGAACAAAACGAACGAATGCACTTCTCTTGAAGTGGTCACATATTCCTAAATTGCGAAGCCACGAAGAATCAGGTAGAAGAGGTACATCAATGAGGGATGGAATCAACATAAGACGTCGAAGAAGAACGAATACCACAACTCGAAATAAAACCAAGGGTTGGCTTGCGGAATAAGCCGGAACAAACACATGATAGAAATTTCGTCCGAAGTGTTCGTGGTAGGACCTACACGGGCTCGACCGTACAGCACCATCATGTACAAGGCAGTGCACATGGCATACGAAGCGTCCCCGAGTCAGCATAGCCAAGGACTCTTTAAGACACAACGAGGCCACTGTAAAATCAACCGTGAATAGGCGAACCACTAGACGTCGAACCCCAATTTCATATCAAACATCTGTTGGAAAGATATCCTAAGGCTACTTGAATTCCCACCTATGAAATTCCCGAAACTTTCCGGTTATGCAATCAGGTGTTGAGGATACAGGGGAAGCATAATATCTCACCCAAGCTAGCAAATCCTACATCCAGCTGCATCCATCCTTCAACACATAACCAAGAAACCTTCGGAAACCATCTATCTCAACCTTCGAAAAGCATCCGTTATACAAGTTATGGCGATACTCCCGAACTCCCGCCCCAGTACTGGGTGGCGTCGAGGTTATCTCACCAACGAACTGCATAAAAGAGATTTTCGATGTCCCGCACATATCTCAAGTATGCCAGAATTGCAACGATAGAATTATGATGACAACACCTCAGAGCTCAACTCCCCGGGACACTTCCACTAAACCCCTGACAGGAGGCACCAAGACAGTATTCTCATCATAAGCCATCGGAACAAAACTAAGATACTTGCGTGATCCTAAAAAAAATTTAGTGAAATTTGAGAAGAGAAGAGTCAAAACTCTACGTCAGGATGCCTTACCAGAGCGATGAGGAGACTGGGAAGTAAAAAGAATTCCTAAGCTCTCCGATATATAATTCCTAAGGACTCAAAACATTTTTCCTAGACACAACTCGACTGCTAAAAACGATCAAGCAATGGGGCTCCTAAGGTCGGGGAAGGCTCTGATACCAACTTATAACACCCTCGATGCGACTATATCTCCCACGTGTTGAGGCACGACTTAGAGGCATAATCGCATTGAAGGCATATGTCGCAAATGAGGCAATCTTCACACAACCCATGTACATATATAATATAAAGGGGGAAATAATAATAATAGTTGGCTTACACTCGCCACGTCACATCAAGGTACATAAATAGCATCCATCATACAAACACTCATGGCCCGACTACGGTGCCAAAATAGAAAAGACCCCCAACATGCGACTAATCCCTGAATTGAACCCCGAATAGGCACCACTACTGATCATCAGGAAAAGAAACATAGTATCGCTGAGAGTCCTCGTCGTACTCCCACTTCAGCTCGAACGCGCCATCCGGAGGAGTATCATCGATCCCTGCATCTGGTGTAATAGTAATCTGTGAGCCACAAGGACTCAGCAATCTCGCACCCTCGCGATCAAGACTATTTAAGCTAAATAGGTAGGACAGGGGTAATGTATGTGGAGCTGCAGCAAGCGACTAGCATATATGGTGGCTAACTTATTCGCAAAAGAGAGCGAGAAGAGAAGGCAAAGCACGAGCGGTAACTAAATAGAGCAGACTACGCAAACATAACTCCAACGCCGTGTCCACTTCCCGGACTCCGCCGAGAAGAGGCCATCACGGCAACACACGCAGTTGATTCATTTTAATTAATTAAGTTCAAGTTGTCTACAACCAGACATTAACAAATTCCCATCTGCCCATAACCGCGGGCACGGCTTTCGAAAGATCAATCCCTGCAGGGGGGTCCCAACTTAGCCCGTAACAAGCTCTCACGGTCAACGAAGGAATAGACCTCCACCCAGGACCCACCGATCAGACTCGGTATCCCGGTACAACAAGATGATTCGACAGGTCAAAACTAGTCCAGCAACACCGCCCGAATGCGCCGACAAATCCCGATAGGAGCTGCACATATCTCTTTCTCAGGGCACACTCAGATTGTCTAAACTTCCGGTAGGCCAGCCAAGAGTTGCCCCTGGTGGCCACCGGCGGCTGACGTTCCGGACCAACACTCAGAGGAGCACTGGCCCGTGGGGGGCTAAAAATAAAGATGACCCTCGGGCTCCGGAAACCCAAGGGAAAGAAAAGGGTAGGTGGCAAATGGTAAAACCAATGTTGGGCATTGCTGGAAAATCTTTAATCAAGGCGAACTATCAAGGGGTTCCCATTATAGCCCAACCGCGTAAGGGACGCAACAGTCCGGGAACATAACACCGATATGACAGAAACTAGGGCGGCAAGAGTGGAACAAAACACTAGGCGAGAGGCCGAGCCTTCCACCCTTTACCAAGTATATAGATGAGTAAAGACAACATAGCAATATAATGATATCCCAACAAGTAAATAAATGTTCCAACAAGGAACGGCTCCAATCTTCACCTGCAACTAACAACGCTATAAGAAGGGCTGAGCAAAGCGGTAACATAGCCAATCAATGGTTTGCTAGGACAAAGGTGGGTTAGAGGCTCAATCATGGCAATTGGGAGGCTGACAAGCAAGTGGTAGGCATCGTAGCATTGGCAAGCAAAAGAGCGAGCAAACTAGCATAGCAAAGATAGTAGTGACTTCAAGGGTGTGATCATCTTGCCTGCACAGTTGTCAGAATTGACTGGATCCTCAAAAGCAAACTCAACGGGCTCCTCGTTAGCGAACTCGTCTCCCGGCTCTACCCAACAACACAAACAAGCAACAAGGGTACAATCAACCATGTGCAAGGGCAAGCAATAATATGCAAAGAAGATATGCTATGCGGGATGCGATGCGGGATGCAAAAATCTAACATGTAACAGGAAATGCATGAACCTGGCCTCAACTTGGAAAACCAAGTGTGCCACTAGATAGAGGGGAAGAAATCCCCTGAAAACGATATAAAGATCATGGCAATCGGAGCTACGGTTTAGAAATGGCAAGCGCTTTACTAAACGAACCGATCTACGATTTACAGCAAGTAGGCTCCTAAATGCAACAAAATGAACATGCTACAGCCACCCAACATGAAAACAAATTGCATGGCAGTGATGTACTCATCAAGCTTAACAAATCATCAGGACTGAGGCATAGGCAAATTCATCCATTAAGGGCTTCAAACAAGCATGGCAAAACTGAATAAGCAAAACAGATTTCAGACTTAGCGAAATTAACGCTAGTCTGAAATTTCAGACCACGATGCTCTCTTCGGAGCAGCAAAACAACATGAAGAAAAACCTGAACATGGCAAGTAAGAGCATGGCATGGAGCTACTCAACAAACTTATCAAAACACCCAAAATGACCTGGGGCCAAAAGGGCTCACAAAATACTCTACCGAGCACACGAACATCGATGAAACACAATCAGTTTTCAGACTTAGTGAAAACTGGGACATGCTGAAATAATAACTCACGGAGGCGTGTAAACGAGCTCGATGCTCTCACTACGGTGCAAGTCATGACAAGGCAAGCATATATCCATTAAAAAGGCACAAAATGCTAGCTAGACATGGCAAGAACAATGGCATAGCATGCATGGATCACTAGCAATCACTCCGGCAAAATCGCAAAAGAGTTCACGATCTGCCCAAAACAGCAACTATCCAAAAGTTGAGCTCGATTGAGTCAACCTAGGGTGCTCCAACATAACAAGTAAAGACATGGATGGATTAAGCACATCAAGCATAACAAATCACTCTTACTGATCATCCTCCAAAGAGGCACGGATTATTAGGAAACAAGCCGGACATATAGCATCATGAACTAAAACGGCTCAGACTTAGTGAAAATCACTAAGTCCCTGAAATCGATAATCTCAGGTAGCCCTCTTCGCAAGCTTGCACAAGACAACACACACATCCTAAAAATACATGGAAGGCACCTCTGGAAAGAAGACGACATGCTTAACAATTCATCCCAAAGGGGCACAGGCATATCATGCACGGATTAAATATAGCAAAAATGACAAAAGTGCATGTTGAACTAACGGATCTACAATTTAACTCAACATGCCTCCTTCCAACAGCATTTTGGGCACCAAGATGACCTTAAATGCAAATGATGCAATGGAATGAAATGATGTACTCGTCGAAACAAATATGTTGACATATCATACGCTCAAAACGGAGCTACGGATGAGGAGATATGAGCGGTCAAAGTAGCAAGAAAATTAGGGTTTCGGGAGGAGAAAGTCAACCGAAAATATCCCAGATCTGGATCTGAGATTACTGTTCACACACGGAAACCGAGGTCGTCGGATTCGGACTTGGAGCTCGCCGGCGAGGTGGTGTTCTCCGGCGAGACGGAGAGGGGGCCGGGCGCCGGCCGGCGAGCTCGTCGCCGGCGAGGACGGCGGAGGAGGGCAGAGGCGGGCGGCTGCGCGCGGCCTCGGGGAGGCGCGGCTCCTCCGGTCGCCGGCGAGGCGCGAGGTCGGCGAGGGGCGGGAGGAGCAGCAGCTCCGGCGGACGGCGGCGGAGGGCTCCGGCGAAGGTGGAGTGCGGCGGCGCGGCGGAGGAGGACGAAGACGCGGGCGGCGGCGGATCGGTTCGGGCCGCGGGGGCCGGCTCCGGGCTCCCCGGCCCGCGGCGGCGGCGAGGTGGCGGGTGCCATGTGGCAGCTCCGGAGTGGCTGCGGGCGGCGGAGCGGACGCGTCCGGTCCGTCCGGACGTGTCCGGCGGCGGCGGAGGAGGGAAAAATTAGGGTTTCGGAGAGGGAGAGAGATCCGAATTCGGGAGGGGGTATTTATAGGCATAAGTGGAGCTAGGAGAGTCCAAATGAGGTGCGGTTTTCGCCCACACGATCGTGATCGAACGACCGAGACGATGGAGCTGAGTTTGGTGGGTTTTGGGCCAAATTGGAGGGGTGTTGGGCTGCACACACACGAGGCCTTTTCGGTCCCTCGGTTAACTGTTGGAGTATCAAACGAAGTCCAAATGACCCGAAACTTGACAAGCGGTCTACCGGTAGTAAACCAAGGCCGCATGGAAAGTCTCGGTCCAATCCGGAAATGTTTAACCCCCACACACGAAAGAAAGCTAGATATGGCCACCGGAGGAGAACGAAGCACCGGAATGCAAAACGGACAACGGGGAAAATGCTCGAATGCATGAGACGAACATGTATGCAAATGCAATGCACATGATGACATGATATGAGATGCACGAAAACGAAAACAACACACGGAGACAAAGACCCGAACCCGAGAATTAAATATAATTTAATGCCGGAAACGACATGAGTCGGAGTACAATTGGGGAAGGTTACATGTGGGGCGTTACAATCTACTACTATTACTCCACACATTGACCGCTATCCAGCATGCATCTAGAGTCTTAAGTTCAAGAGAACTGAGTAACGCTTTAAGCAAGATGACATGATGTAGAGGGATAAACTCATGCAATATGACGTAAACCCCATCTTGTTATTCTCGATGGCAACAATACAATACAATACATGCCTTGCTGCCCCTACTGTCACTGGGAAAGGACACCGCAAGATTGAACCCAAAGCTAAGCACTTCTCGCATTGCAAGAAAGATCAATCTAGTAGGCCAAACCAAACTGATAATTCGAAGAGACTTGCAAAGATAACCAATCATACATAAAAGAATTCAGAGAAGATTCGAATATTGTTCATAGATAAACTTGATCATAAACCCATAATTCATCGGTCTCAACAAACACACCGCAAAAGAAGATTACATTGAATAGATCTCCACAAGAGAGGGGGAGAACTTTGTATTGAGATCCAAAAAGATAGAAGAAGCCATCTAGCTAATAACTATGGACCCGAAGGTCTGAAGTAAACTACTCACACTTCATCGGAGGGGCTATGGTGTTCATGTAGAAGCCCTCCGTGATCGATGCCCCCTCTGGCGGAGCTCCGAAAAAGGCCCCAAGATGGGATTTCGTGGATACAGAAATTTACGGCGGTGGAGTTAGGGTTTTGGCTCGGTATTTGGTAGTTTGGGGGTACGTAGGTATATATAGGAGGAAGGAGTACATCGGTGGAGCAACAGGGGGCCCACGAGGGTGGAGGGCGCGCCTGGGGGGTAGGCGCTCCCCCCTACCTCGTGCCTTCCTCGTTGATTGCTTGACATAGGGTCCAAGTCCTCTGGATCATGTTCGTTCCGAAAATCACGTTCCCGAAGGTTTCATTCCGATTGGACTCCGTTTGATATTATTTTTCTGCGAAACTCTAAAATAGGCAAAAAAACAGTAATTCTGGGCTGGGCCTCCGGTTAATAGGTTAGTCCCAAAAATAATATAAATGGGTATAATAAAGCCCAATAATGTCCAAAACAGACTATAATATAGCATGGAACAATAAAAAATTATAGATACGTTGGAGACGTATCAAGCATCCCCAAGCTTAATTCCTGCTCGTCCTCGAATAGGTAAATGATAAAAACTGAATTTTTGATGTGGAATGCTACTTGAAATATTTTCAGTGTAATTCTTCTTAATTGTGGTATGAATATTCAGATCCGAAAGATTCAAGACAAAAGTTCAATATTGACATAGAAATAATAATACTTCAAGCATACTAACTAAGCAATTATGTCTCTTCAAAATAACATGGCCAAAGAAAGGTATCCCTACAAAATCATATAGTCTGGCTATGCTCTATCTTCACCACACAAAGTATTTAAATCATGCACAACCCCGATGACAAGCCAAGCAATTTTTTCATACTTTTGGTGTTCTCAAACTTTTTCAATCTTCACGCAATACATGAGCGTGAGCCATGGACATAGCACTATAGGTGGAATAGAATGGTGGTTGTGGAGAAGACAAGAAGGGGGAAGATAGTCTCACATCAACTAGGCGTATCAACGGGCTATGGAGATGCCCATCGATAGATATCAATGTGAGTGAGTAGGGATTGCCATGCAACGGATGGACTAGAGCTATAAATGTATGAAAGCTCAACAAAAGAAACTAGTGGGTGTGCATCCAACTCGCTTGCTCACGAAGACCTAGGGCATTTTGAGGAAGCCCGTCATTGGAATATACAAGCCAAGTTCTATAATGAAAGACTCCCACTAGTATATGGAAGTGACAACATAGGAGACTCTCTATCATGAAGATCATGGTGCTACTTTGAAGCACAAGTGTGGTAAGAGGATAGTAGCATTGTCCCTTCTCTCTTTTTCTCTCATATTTTTTTATTTGGGCCTTTTCTCTCTTTTTATGGCCTCTTTTTTTATTTGGGCTTCTTTGGCCTTTTTTTTGTCTGAAGTGTCATCCCGGCTTGTGGGGGAATCATAGTCTCCATCATCCTTTCCTCACTTGGGACAATGCTCTAAAAGTGATGATCATCACACTTTTATTTACTTACAACTCAACAATTACAACTCAATACTTAGAACAAAATATGAATCTACGTGAGTGCCTCTGGCGATGTACCGGGATATGCAATGAATCAAGAGTGACATGTATGAAAGAATTATGAACGGTGGCTTTGCCACAAATACAATGTCAACTATATGGTCATGCAAAGCAATATGACAATGATGGAGCGTGTCATAGTAAACGGAACAGTGGAAAGTTGCATGGCAATATATCTTGGAATGGCTATGGAAATTCCATGATAGGTAGGTATGGTGGCTGTTTTGAGGAAGGTATATGGTGGGTGTATGATACCGGCGAAAGGTGTGTGGTATTAGAGAGGCTAGCATTGGCGGAAGGAAGAGAAGTGCATATGATCCATGGACTCAACCTTAGTCATAAAGAACTCATATACTTATTGCAAAAATGTACAAGTTATCAAAGCAAAGTATTACGCGCATGCTCCTAGGGGGATAGATTGGTAGGAAAAGACCATCGCTCGTCCCCAACCGCGACTCATAAGGAAGATAATCAATAAATAAATCATGCTCCGACTTCATCACATAACGGTTCACCATACGTGCATGCTATGGGAATCACAAACTTTAACACAACGATTTCTCAAATTCACAACTACTCGACTAGCATGACTCTAATATCACCATCTCCATATCTCAAAACAATTATCAAGTATCAAACTTCTCATAGTATTCAACACACTCAGAAGGAAATTTTTATTAATCTTGAATGCCTAACGTAATTAAAGAAAATTACCCTGCTGTTTTGTAGGACTCGCAAAATAATCTAAGTGAAGCATGAGAGAACAATAGTTTCTATAAAACAAATCCACCGACGTGCTCTAAAATATATAAGTGAAGCACTAGAGCAAAAACTATATAACTCAAAAGATATAAGTGAAGCACATAGAGTGTTCTAACAATTTCCGAATCATGTGTGTCTTTCTCAAAAGGTGTGTACATCAAGGATGATTGCGGCAAACTAATAAATAAAGACTCAAATAATGCAAGACGCTCCAAGCAAAACACATATCATGTGGTAAATAAAAATATAGCTCCAAGTAAAGTTATCGATAGAAGTAGACGAAAGAGGGGGTGCCTTCCGGGGCATCCCCAAGCTTTGGCTTTTAGGTGTCCTTAGATTATCTTGGGGTTCCATGGGAATACCCAAGCTTAGGATATTTCCACTCCTTGTTCCATAATCCATCAAATCTTTTACCCAAAACTTGAAAACTTCACAACACAAAACTTAAAGTAGAAAATCTCATGAGCTCCGTTAGCTAAAGAAAACAAAACACCACTTCAAGGTACTGTAATGAACTCATTATTTATTTATTTTGGTGTTAAACCTACTGTATTACAACTTCTCTATGGTTTATAAACTATTTTACTAGCCATAGATTCATTAAAATAAGCAAACAACACACGAAAAACAGAATCTGTCAAAAACAGAACATTCTGTATTAATCTGTAGCTAATGCAAGATCTGGAACTCCAAAAATTCTACAATAAAATTCCGGACGTGAGGAATTTATCTATTAATCATCTGCAAAAATAATTAACTAAATAGCACTTTCCAAATAAAAATGGCAGCAATTCTCGTGAGCGCTAAAGTTTCTGTTTTTTACAGCAAGATTAAAAAGACTTTCCCCAAGTCTTCTCAACGGTTCTACTTGGCACAAACACTAATTAAACACAAAAAACACAACCAAAACAGAGGCTAGATAAATTATTTATTGCTAAACAGGAGCAAAAATCAAAGAATAAAAATAAAATTGGGTTGCCTTCCAACAAGCGCTATCGTTTAACGCCCCTAGCTAGGCATAAAAGCAAGGATAAATCTAGGTATTGCCATAATAATAAGATAGACCATTAAAACTCATTTCATATTCTCTATGTTCAGAAGCATGTTTTCTTTGAGTCAAGCAAAAGTAATCAAAAGGGCTAAATTTAATGCGACAAAAGTCCCCAAGATCAACTTTGGGAGGTATAGGTTCCTCTCTTGGCCCTTCGTATTGCACAACCAATTCATCATTGTAAGCATTCTTTTGACAGAACTTTGTGAGCCTATACTCAAGAGAATATCCTAGTTCATTATTTTGAATAGCCAAATCATCATTAAGTTCAGAAATTCTATCAACTAGAACATTGGTAGGAACCCTTTTTCTAAGATTTTCATTGAAAGCAACATAGTCTAGAGATTGAAAACGCATTATTTCCTCTTGATCAAATAGGATATTTTCTATGGGAGGACGGCCAGCGTCCACCCTATAATGCGCAAAGATTTATTTGGCCTCTTTTATTATAAATTTGAACTCATGAGCCAAAAAGATAGTAGCGGCACGCTTAACAGAAGAATGCTCAATATTGGAAAATTCTAAGAAAATCCTTTGTATACAAGGATGCATGTGCATAAATTGTCTCTCAAGTTCAACTACAAGCAAGGCGATAGCGTCCGCAAGACTAATAGTTCTATGAAGGATAGAACTACCCATAAAAGGCAAAGCACCAGCACAAGTAAAGAAATCTTGGATAACTCCTTTTCCAATAATATTACCACTACCAATATGGAATTTTTTTGTATGTAAGATAGGGGTTCTTCAGCAGGAGCATCAAATTTTTTCATGATATTATTATCATCCATATCGACAATAATTTCCCCAATTTCAGACATAACAGCAGAACGTGCAAGGGGCAAAAAGAGGCAAATAGAGAAAGAGAGGGAGGATGGAGAGAGAGGGCGAATAAACGGCAAGGGTGAAGTGGGGGAGAGGAAAACGAGAGGCAAATGGCAAATAATGTATTGTGGGAGATAAGGGTTTGTGATGGGTACTTGGAATGTTGACTTTTGCGTAGACCTCCCCGGCAACGGCGCCAGAAATCCTTCTTGCTACCTCTTGAGCACTTGCGTTGGTTTTTCCTTGAAGAGGAAAGGGTGATGCAGCAAAGTAGCGTAAGTATGTCCCTCAGTTTTTGAGAACCAAGGTATCAATCCAGTAGGAGGCCACACACGAGTCCCTCGCACCTACAGAAACAAATAAATCCCCGCAACCAATGCGATAAGGGGTTGTCAATCCCTACACGGACACTTACGAGAGTGAGATCTTATAGATATGATAAGATAATATTTTTGGTATTTTTATGATAAAGAGAAATAAGAGATGCAAGGTAAAATAAATGGCAAAGGAAATAACTAAGTATTGGAAGATTAATATGATGGAAGATAGACCCGGGGGCCATAGGTTTCACTAGTGGCTTCTCTCAAGAGCATAAGTATTTACGGTGGGTGAAAAAATTACTGTTGAACAATTGACAGAATTGAGCATAGTTATGAGAATATCTAGGTATGATGATGTATATAGGCATCACGTCCGAGACAAGTAGACCGACTCCTGCCTGCATCTACTACTATTACTCCACACATCGACCGCTATCCAGCATGCATCTAGAGTATTAAGTTCAAGAGAACAGAGTAATGCTTTAAGCAAGATGACATGATGTAGAGGGATAAACTCATGCAATATGATATAAACCCCATCTTGTTATCCACGATGGCAACAATACAATACGTGCCTTGCTGCCCCTACTATCACTTGGAAATGACACCGCAAGATTGAACCCAAAGCTAAGCACTTCTCCCATTGCAAGAAAGATCAATCTAGTAGGCCAAACCAAACTGATAATTCGAAGAGACTTGCAACGATAACCAATCATACATAAAATAATTCAGAGAAGATTCAAATATTGTTCATAGATAAACTTGATCATAAACCCACAATTCATCGGTCTCAACAAACACACCGCAAAAGAAGATTACATCGAATAGATCTCCACAAGAGAGGGGGAGAACTTTGTATTGAGATCCAAAAAGAGAGAAGAAGCCATCTAGCTAATAACTATGGACCCGAATGTCTGAAGTAAACTACTCACACTTCATCGGAGGGGCTATGGTGTTGATGTAGAAGCCCTCCGTGATTGATGCCCCCTTCGGCGGAGCTCCAGAAAAGGCCCCAAGATGGGATCTCGTGGATATAGAAAGTTACAGCGGTGGAATTAGGGTTTTGGCTCCGTATCTGGTAGTTTTGGGGTACGTAGGTATATATAGGAGGAAGGAGTACGGCGGTGGAGCAACAGGGGGCCCACGAGGGTGGAAGGCGCACCTGGGGGGTAGGCGCTCCCCCCTACCTTGTGCCTTCCTCGTTGATTGCTTGACGTAGGGTCCAAGTCCTCTGGATCATGTTTGTTCCGAAAATCACGTTCCCGAAAGTTTCATTCCGTTTGGACTCCATTTGATATTCTTTTCCTGCGAAACCCTAAAATAGGCAAAAAAGAGCAATTCCGGGCTGGGCCTCCGGTTAATAGGTTAGTCCCAAAAATAATATAAAAGTGTACAATAAAGCCCAATAATGTCCAAAACAGAATATAATATAGCATGGAACAATAAAAAATTATTGATACATTGGAGATGTATCAATGTGGCAAACAGGTCTATAATTAGAAATGTGTGCGAAGACCGATAATAACGCAGACGATTGCTTCTAATAAGACATATGTGATATGCTCTGTCTACACAACATCTATTGGCCATTGTGGGACGGGCGGTCATCCTGATACGCCATAAGGATGTGAAGAGGCATTCCTATCAGCAAGGACTAGTTGTTCCACCAGTAGCTCATGTAAGAAAACTATCAAGTTAAGTGTGCTCAGGTTGGAGCAGCCATCGGATGGGTGACTGGATGGGAAGTTATGTCGATGTTAAATTAGGTGATGGGATGGGTCATTTCGGTCAAATGACCGAAATGCCCCATTCCCTCAGCTAATTTAACCTCGAGGTCATTTTTACTTTATTTTTTATTTTTGACACATGTTAAAGAAGGTCTACCGCATTAGTTTTTGACAATGTGCGATATGTGGCATACAGTTGATCCATCCAACCTATTTGTCATGGAATAGGCCGTGTGTGTTATGGGCAAATGCTTGCTAGTATTCAGCCATTTGGGATTGATGAATTCATTACCGACGGGTTCCCTAGTGTGGTCCGTGTTCATCTGATCATCATCTACTTCTTGTGCTAGCTCGATGCTAAGTTTCCATTAATTGATGGCGTTTTATGAACACGCCACCGTTTCCCACCATTTCCTATACGTGATGATACTTAACTACTAATTTGAATCATTTTATATAATTAATGTGATGGTATATGTGATGATATAATATATTCTGTGATGGTATATGTGATGATATTTTATATAATTAATTGTTGGTATATATAATCACATATACGTGATGATACTTAACTACTAGGTACAATGCATAAAATTGAAAACGATCAATACTAAAACTAATAATCCCTCCTGGGTCCAGTATTCCGGCAGCCCCTCGCCAGCAGCTCCCTGGTGTGCGGCATCTTCCAAGTGCGGAGACAGTACTCTGACTCCTCTGCCTCACAGCGCTTGACGTACCGATCTGCCTCTTGTTGGCGGACGCATGCGTCTGATCTTGCCATTTCGTTGGGCGCCCACCGGAGCTCCTTGTCGGTGGCACGCTGGAGCTTATCGTCCCACCTCCATGTAGCGACGAGGCGCCCAGCGCCTATGACATTCCTCGCGAAGTACCCATCTTCATACACCTCCTCGGCACGACGACGTGCCCGCCCCCAAAGCTCCGCCGCCTCCTTTTCCAGGCGGCATCACGGGCTTCACAGGCCGCCTGGTACCTGGCTTCCGCCTCCGCTATCTCCTTCTTGAACGCCACTTGCCTGGCTTTCTCAGCCGGTGGCAGCGACTTCCACAGACAAAGATTGTACTGGCCCCAAAACCAATCCAAATTTGGGGGGGGGGGGTCCGGCGCAACCTCGTCAGGCGGTGCGTAGGGGTCCTCGTCGCTGCTAATCGAGTGAGAGTCCTCGGGGGGCGACGACTCCTCGTCAGCACGTGGGCAGACCGGTGGCGCCATGGCAGAGATTTGAGAGAGAGAGAGAGGAGGGAGGGAGGATGTATATGAGAATGCAGGCGGGACGACATGAGCAAGGTAGTATTTATTGGCGTTCGGAATATAGATCGACGGGGAAAGTACAAACGTCGGCCGTCAGAATTTATGAGTACTGTAGTTTGAATTACACACGATTCCCGCAGCAAAATCAGTGTGTGAACATAATTGCCAAAATCCGTGTGTGAACATAATAGCTGACGTTTTCCAATGCAGAACCGTGTCTGGTTAATGATCCCCGCCATTCACCAACCAAACCTCGTGGCGCGAGATAGACTGCCAATCGTGTGGGGGCGGTTGTCTTGCAGATCTTTACATTTTCTTTTTTGAACACCAGATATTTACATCATCTAATAATTTTTTTAACTCGCACACAAGTACACAAAAATATAATTTTTCAAACCGTTTTGGTTAGGCCTTGCATGTAGATGTAGTTCAAATTTGAATTGCGGTCATTAAATGGTTAGAAAATCACTTAAATGTTTTTAAAAGGTCAAATGACCCCTGAAATTTTCCAGATTTTCACATGACAGTTGTATTAGTGCACATTAAACATAGAAAAAAAATTGAAGGCCGTAAGAGGAAGCTATCTCCCGTCCGTTAGCAAACATGCATTGTTCCTTCTCGGAACCACGAACCTTCTAGTGAGTTGCTCCGGTTTGTGAGGGGTGTGTGTCCAAACTTTCGTCAAACAGGCCAATTTTTTACCACATCATCTTGGTGGCATGACATTAAATCAAGCAAGGTTTCATGTTTTTCTGATCATTTTTTAATTTTTTGAAATTAAAATGCCATGGCATGCACTCCATGCATGTGCCCATGCCTTGACACCAATATGTTTGAAATTTCCTTATAATTTACAACACATGGAATTAATTTGCACACAAGTACACAAAAATGTGATTTTTCAAACCGTTTTGGTTAGGCGTTGCATGTAGATGTAGTTCAAATTTGAATTATGGTCATTAAATGGTTAGAAAAACACTTAAATGTCTTTAGAAGGTCAAATGACCCCTGAAATTTACCAAATTTTCACATGACAGTTTCACGTTAAACATAGGAAAAAAATTGAAGGCTGTAAGAGGAAGCTATCTCCCATTCGTCATCAAACATGCATTGTTCCCTCTCGGAACCATGAACCTTCTAGCAAGTTGCTCCGGTTTGTGAGGTGTGTGTGTGTCCAAACGTTCGTCAAACATGCCAATTTCTTTACCACATCATCTTGGTGGCATGGCATTACATCAACCAAGGTTTCATGTGTTTCTGATCATTTTTCTATATTTTTTGAATTAAAATGCCATGTCACTCCATGCATATGTATGCATGTGTCCATGTCGTGAGACCAATATGTTTGAAAATTCCTTCTAATTTACTGCACATGGAATTAACTCGCACACAAGTACACAGATATGATTTTTCAAACCATTTTGGTTAGGCGTTGCATGTAGATGTAGTTCAAATTTGAATTACGGTCATTAAATGGTTAGAAAATCACTTAAATATCTTTAAAAGGTCAAATGACCCCTAGAATTTTCCAAAATTTCACATTGCAGTTGTAGTAGTGCACGTTAGACGTAGACAAAAATTTGAAGGCCGTAAGAGGAAGCTATCTCCCATTCGTCATCAAACATGCATTGTTCCCTCTCGGAACCACGAACCTTCTAGAGAGTTGCTCCGGTTGGTGAGGGGTGTGTGTCCAAACTTTCGTCAAACATGCCAATTTCTTTACCACATCATCTTGGTGGATGACATTAAATCAAGCAAGGTTTCATGTTTTCTGATCATTTTTTATTTTTTTTGGAATTAAAATGTCATGGCATGCACTCCATGCATATGCCCATGCCTGGACACCAATATGTTTGGAAATTCCTTCTAATTTACCGTACATGGAATTAACTCGTGCACAAGTACACAAAAATATGGTTTTTCAAACCATTATGGTTAGGTGTTGCATGTAGATGTAGTTCAAATTTGAATTATGGTCATTAAATGGTTAGAAAATCACTTAAATGTCTTTAAAAGTTCAAATGACCCCTGAAATTACCAAATTTTCATATGACAGTTGTATTAGTGCATGTTAAACATAGGAAAAAAATTTGAAGGCTGTAAGAGGAAGCTATCTCCCGTTCGTCATCAAACATGCATTGTTCCCTCTCGGAACCACGAACCTTCTAGCGAGTTGCTCTGTTTTGTGAGGGGTGTGTGTGTAAATGTTCGTCAAACATGCCAATTTCTTTACCACATCATCTTGGTGGCATGACATTACATCAACCATGGTTTCATGTGTTTCTGATTTTTTTGGAATTAAAATGCCATGCCACTCGCATATGTATTCATGCATATGTGTCCTCGTGACACAAATATGTTTGAAAATTCCTTCTAATTTACTGCACATGAAATTAACTCGCATACAAGTACACAAATATGATTTTTCAAAACCGTTTTGGTTAGGCGTTGCATGTAGATGTAGTTCAAATTTGAATTATGGTCACTAAATGGCAAGAAAATCACTTAAATATCTATAAAAGGTCAAGTGACCCCTGGAAAATTCAAAAATTTCACATTACAGTTGTAGTAGTGCATGTTAAACGTAGAAAAAAATTTGAAGGCCGTAAGAGGAAGCTATCTCCCGTTCGTCATCAAACATGCATTGTTCCCTCTCGGAACCACGAGCCTTCTAGTGAGTTGCTCCGGTTTGTGAGGGGTGTGTGTCCAAACTTTGGTCAAACATGCCTATTCTTTTACCACATCATCTTGCTGGCATGACATTACATCAACCAAGATTTCATGTGTTTCTATTTTTTTAATTTTTTGGAATTAAAATGCCATGTCACTCCATGCTTAATTGTGTCATAGCCGTTAGACCAATATGTTTGAAAATTCCTTCCAATTTACTGCACATGGAATTAAATCACACACAAGTACACGAAATATGAGTTTCCAAACCGTTATGGTTAGCTGTTGCATGTACATGTAGTTCAAATTTCAATTACAGTCATTAAATGGCTAGAAAATCACTTAAATGTCTTAGAAGGTCAAATGACCCTTGAAATTTTCCAAAATTTGACATGACAGTTGTATTAGTACTACAAAATTTCTCCTTCATTTAAAACACCATCCGTTGGCACTTGATTCCAACTTCGTGTTTCACAGCTAATAAAAAATATCTACAACATCACACATAGTTGTTTTCTAGGAACCGTTTGCGATGAAAATATCTGGGTCTATTTAAGTCTCCCTCCTTAAGCTTCGCCGGCTCGTCTGCTCTAGTGCGACAACCCCCGAATCCACGAATGTTGATCCCCATTCCCGCACCCCCTTCTTGCAAAGATGACTTCGTGGAAACGCTTCGTGAAGGCCCGTACGATGGTCGCGTTCCCCCCCCCCCCCCCGATCGCTGCCGCCTACGCCGAGAGTGCCGCCGCATCCACATTGAGTACGGCCACCTCCTCCGAGAGGGCGTCTGCGGCAGCCGATAAGGCAGTTGCAACAACTGAGACGACTGCAGCTACTGCTGCGACGACGGTTGCAAACACCGAGAGCGCTCGAGCTACCGTCTGTGCCGCTGATGTCGCCCTGGCCCGGGTCGAGGCCATCCATGGCAAGATCGAGGATGCACACGCCAAGATATTCCAGGCCACCTCGGACTCCAGCATGTAACCCACGTCTGAAAAGGTGGCGATGGCCATGGAGCACCTGCTTCCTCGTGAGGTTGCCGAGCGGGAGCTGGAGATGCAGGAGGTGGCGGAGATCGAGGAGCGCCGGGAGGAGGAGTTGCGCATGGCCGAGGTCGAGGTAGAGAAGAGTCTGTCCATCGAGGAATCGGCGGTGGAGTACCAACCCGAGCTCTGGCGCAGCCACTACTACGAGTACTACAACCTTGAGGGCGGCGCCGAGGACGAGGACGTGGTCGACTCCAGCAGGGGGGACGCGGAGTCCACCAATGGATGCATGTCGCCAGGACAAGTCATCGATGTCTCATCTCACACCGGTGATGCATAGGCCGACGCAGCGGTGGATTTTTAATTATGTGTACTTAGGCTTTGTTTTTAATGCTGGTCTTTTGTTAGAGCAATGTTTAGGTCAACTGGCTCTATGTAATTACTAAAATTGCTTGATTCAGTAAGTGTGGTCTGTCTGTTGTACGCTCTTTTGTGTGCCCAAATTAGCAAGCGATATTAAATTATGCAATGACGTACCCGGGGAAATTTCCACCAAAATTTCAATTATCAAACTCATCACATGAGCGTAAAGCAGAAGAATCGTTTCGATGCACACAATCATTCAAAGTGAATGGTCCGGCGGCACCGCGCGCGTTCAAGGTGAATGTGCCCATGCCTTGAGACCAAAATTGGAATTATCAAACTCATCCCATGCGCGTAAAGCAGAAGAATCGTTTGCGATGCACACAATCGTTCAAAGTGAATGGTCCGGCGGCACCGCTCGCAAAGTTTCCCTCCACATTTCCAAAATTTTGGCCTACCGCCAAAATATCTACCCCCGCCCTCCTTCCCCCCTTCCCCACCCCTTTTCTCCCCCACCACAAGTCACATTTCCCCTGTTTCCTCCTTCCTTCCTTCCTTGCTAAGTGATGTCTACTACACAACCTTCTTCTTGTAGACGTTGTTGGGCCTCCAAGTGCAGAGGTTTGTAGGACAGTAGTAAATTTCCCTCAAGTGGATGACCGAAGGTTTATCAATCCGTGGGAGGCGTAGGATGAAGATGGTCTATCTCAAGCAACCCTGCAACCAAATAACAAAGAGTCTCTTGTGTCCCCAGCACACCCAATACAAGTGCAATATGGATGGTAGATAAAGGTTTTTGTAATCTTAAAATAAAAAGTAGCAAGGTAACTAATGATAAAAGTGAGCGAAAACGGTATTGCAATGAGTTGAAACAAGGCCTAGGATCCATACTTTCACTAGTGCAAGTTCTCTCAACAATAATAACATAATTGGATCATATAACAATCCCACAACATGCAACAAAGAGTCACTCAAAAGTCACTAATAGCGGAGAACAAACAAAGAGATTATTGTAGGGTACGAAACTACCTCAAAGTTATTCTTTCTGATCGATCTATTCAAGAGTTCGTACTAGAATAACACCTTAAGACACAAATCAACCAAAACCCTAGAGTCACCTAGATACTCCAATGTCACCTCAAGTATCCGTGGGTATGATTATACGATATGCATCACACAATCTCATATTCATCTATTCAACCAACACAAAGAACTTCAAAGAGTTCCCCAAAGTTTCTACCGGAGAGCCGAGACGAAAACGTGTGCCAACCCCTATGCATCAGTTCACGAGGTCACAGAACTCGCAAGTTGATCACCAAAACATACATCAAGTGGATCACGTGATATCCCATTGTCACCATAAATAAGCACATGCAAGACATACATCAAGTGTTCTCAAATCCTTAAAGATTCAATCCGATAAGATAACTTCAAAGGGAAAACTCAATTCATCACAAGAGAGTAGAGGGGGAGAAACATCATAAGATCCAACTATAATAGCAAAGCTCGCGATACATCAAGATCGTTCCGAATCAAGAACACGAGAGAGAGAGAGAGAGAGAGATCAAACACATAGCTACTGGTACATACCCTCAGCCCCGAGGGTGAACTATTCCCTCCTCATCATGGAGAGCGCTGGGATGATGAAGATGGCCACCGGAGAGGGATTCCCCCCTCCGTCAGGGTGCCGGAACGGGTCTAGATTGGTTTTCGGTGGCTACGGAGGCTTCTGGTGGCGGAACTCCCGATCTAGGTTTCTTTCTGGAAGTTTTGGGTTATATAAGAGGTGTTGGAGTCGGGAACAAGTCAGGGGGGTCTCCGGGCTGTCCACGAGGTAGGGAGGCACGCCTAGGGGGTGGGCGCACCCCCACCCTCGTAGGCAGCCCGGGACTCTTCTGGCCCAACTCTTTTACTCCATGGCCTTCTTCTGGTCCAAAAATAAGTTCCGTGAAGTTTTAGGTCAATTGGACTCCGTTTGGTTCTCCTTTTCTGCGATACTCAAAAACAAGGAAAAAACCAAAAACTGGCACTGGGCTCTAGGTTAATAGGTTAGTCCCAAAAATCATATAAAATAGCATATAAATGGATATAAAACATCCAAGGTTGATAATATAATAGCATGGAACAATCAAAAATTATAGATACATTGGAGACGTATTACTAAGCTATAGTCGCTTCCTCGCTCTCGCCGTCTCGCATCCTACCGTCGGGGTCGCCATGGTCTTCTTCAAAGGCATCTCCAGCGGTTCCTCCTCCAGCGACTACTCCTTCACCACCCGAGTATGCCTCTCTTCTCTCTCTCGGGCTATGACTTGGAATGAAGGATTTTTACCCGGAGGTCGATTTGAGTCGTTTCTTCCTCTTGTAGCTCTCTAAGACCATCAGTGGAAACGAATGGAGCGGGGTGGCTGAAGATCTATCTGCTCGTTATCACCATCAATCTCCATGCGTGAAGCTAGTTGCGTTTGATTCTATGGACAGTGGGAGGAAGTTTCTGGCATGTACAGAGAAGGTTAGACCCTCTTTCGTTGTTACAAATCATTTGTTAGATGTGACTCAGACATTGTCACGGTCCCAACCAATTCATACCACACCTTCAACCAAATGCATCCTAAGACAATGTCATGCTACCTCTTGAGGACTGCGTTGGTTTTCCCTTGAAGAGGAAAGGGTGATGTAGTAAAGCAGCGTAAGCATTTCCCTCAGTTTTTGAGAACCAAGGTATCAATCCAGTAGGAGACCATGCGCAAGTCACCTCGTACCTACACAAACAAATAAGAACCTCGCAACCAACGCGAGAAAGGGGTTGTCAATCCCTTCACAGCCACTTGCAAGAGTGAGATCTGATAGAGATGATAATAATAAGATAAATATTTTTGGTATTTTTATGATATAGATTGAAAGTAAAGATTGCAAAATAAAATAGATTGGACACTTGTATGATGGAAAATAGACCCGGGGGCCATAGGTTTCACTAGTGGCTTCTCTCAAGATAGCATAAGTATTACGGTGGGTGAACAAATTACTATCGAGCAATTGATAGAAAAGCGAATAATTATGAGAATATCTAGGCATGATCATGTATATAGGCATCACGTCCGTGACAAGTAGGCCGACTCCTGCCTGCATCTACTACTATTACTCCACACATCAATCGCTATCCAGCATGCATCTAGAGTATTAAGTTCATAAGAACAGAGTAACGCCTTAAGCAAGATGACATGATGTAGAGGGATAAACTCATGCAATATGATGTAAACCCCATCCTTTTATCCTCGATGGCAACAATACAATACATGTTGTTTCCCTTTCTATCACTGGGATCGAGCACCACAAGATTGAACCCAAAGCTAAGCACTTCTCCCATTGCAAGAAAGATCAATCTAGTAGGGAAAACCAAACTGATAATTCAAAGAGACTTGCAAAGATAAAACAATCATACATAAAAGAATTCAGAGAAGATTCAAATATTGTTCATAGATAGACTTGATCATAAACCCACAATTCATCGGATCTCGACAAACACACCGCAAAAGAAGGTTACATCGAATAGATCTCCAAGAGAATCAAGGAGAACTTTGTATTGGGATCCAAAGAGAGAGAAGAAGCCATCTAGCTACTAGCTATGGACCTGAAGGTCTAAGGTAAACTACTCACACATCATCGGAGGGGCCATGGAGTTGATGTAGAGGCCCTCCGTGATCAATGCCCCCTACGGCAGAGCTCCGGAAAAGGCCCCAAGATGGGATCTCTTTGGAACAAAAGGTTGCGGCGGTGGAAATAGGGTTTCGTGGTGCTCCTTGATGTTTGCGGGGTATGTGAACATATATAGGAGGAAGAAGTAGGTCGGTTGAGCCATAAGGGGCCCATGAGGGGGGAGGGCGCGCCCAGGGGGTAGGCATGCCCCTGCCTCTCGTGGTCGCCTCGTTCGTTTCTTGACGTCCACTCCAAGTCCTCCGGATCACGTTTGTTCCAAAAATCGCGTTCCTGAAGGTTTCAATCCGTTTGGACTCGATTTGATATTCCTTTTCTATGAAACACTGAAATAGGCAAAAAAACAGCAATTTGGGTTGGGCCTCCGGTTAATAGGTTAGTCCCAAAAATAATATAAATGTGTAAAATAAAGCCCATTAACATCCAAAACAGATAATATAATAGCATGGAACAATCAAGAATTATAGATACGTTGGAGACGTATCAAGCATCCCCAAGCTTAATTCATGCTTGTCCTCGAGTAGGTAAATGATAAAAACAGAATTTTTGATGTGGAATGCTTTCTAGAATATTCTTTAATGTATTTTTCTCTATTGTGGCATGAATGTTCAGATACAACAGATTCAAGATAAAATTTTATTGTTGACATAAAAATAGTAATACTCCAAGTATGTTAATCAAGCAATTATGTCTTATCAAAATACCATAGCCAAAGAAAACTTATCCCTACAAAGTCATATAGTTTGGCCATGCTTCATTTTCGTCACACAAAATGCTATCATCATGCACAACCCCGATGACAAGCCAAGCAATTGTTTCATACTTAGCCTTTTCAAACTCTTTCAACTTTCACGCAATATATGAGCGCGAGCCATGGACATAGCACTATGGGTGGAATAGAATATGATGATTGAGGTTGTGTGAGAAGACAAACAGGGAGAAAGTCTCACATTGATGCGGCTAATCAATGGGCTATGGAGATGCCCATCAATTGATGTCAATGCAAGGAGTAGGGACTGCCATGCAACGGATGCACTAGAGCTAAATATATGAAAGCTCATCAAAGAAACTAAGTGGGTGTGCATCCAACTTGCTTGCTCATGAAGACCTAGGGCATTTGAGGAAGCCCATCATTGGAATATACAAGCCAAGTTCTATAATGAAAAATTCCCACTAGTATATGAAAGTGACAAAATAAGAGACTCTCTATCATGACGATCATGGTGCTACTTTGAAGCACAAGTGTGGAAAAAGGATAGTAACATTGTCCCTTCTCCCTTTTTCGCTCATTTTTTCTTTCTTTTTTTTATTTGGGCCTTCTTTTTTTGGCCTCTTTTCTCCTTGTTTTTATTTTTCGTCCGGAGTCTCATCCCGACTTGTGGGAGAATCATAGTCTCCATCATCCTTTCCTCACATGGGACAATGATCTCATGATGATCATCACACTTTTATTTTATTACAACTCAAGAATTACAACTCGATACTTAGAACAAAATATGACTCTATGTGAATGCCTCTGGCGGTGTACCGGGATTGCGATGAATCAAGAGTGACATGTATGAAAAAATTATGAACAGTGGCTTTGCCACAAGTACGATGTCAACTACATGATCATGCAAAGCAATATGACAATGATGATGCGTGTCATAATAAATGGAACGATGGGAAGTTGCATGGCAATATATCTCGGAATGGCTATGGAAATGCCATAATAGGTAGGTATGGTGGCTGTTTTGAGGAAGATATAAGGCGGCTTATGTGTGATAGAGTGTATCATATCACGGGGTTTGGATGCACCGGCGAAGTTTGCACCAACTCACAAGGTGAGAAAGGGCAATTCACGGTACCAAAGAGGCTAGCAATGATGGAAGGGTGAGAGTGCGTATAATCCATGGACTCAACATTAGTCATAAAGAACTCACATACTTATTGCAAAAAACTACAAGTCATCAAAACCAAGCACTACGTGCATGCTCCTAGGGGAATAGATTGGTAGGAAAAGACCATCGCTCGTCCCCGACCGCCACTCATAAGGAAAGCAATCAAAGAACACCCCATGCTTCAAATTTGTCACATAACGTTTACCATATCTGCATGTTATGGGACTTGCCAACTTCAACACAAGTATTCATCAATTTCACAATTACTCAACTAGCACACCTCTAATATTACCACCTTTATATCTCAAAACCATCTATCAAGCATCCAACTTCTCTTAGCATTTAAAATTTATAACCAAAGTGAATTACCATGCTGTTCTAAAGGACTCTCAAAATGATATAAGTGAAGCATGTGAGATCAATTATTAAAAATAGAACCACTGACGTGCTCTAAAAGATATAAGCGAAGCACTAGAGCAAAAACTATACAACTCAAAAGATATAAGTGAAGCACATAGAGTATTCTAATAAATTATAATTCATGGGTGTCGCTCCCAAAAGGTGTGTGATACGTCTCCAATGTATCTATAATTTTTTATTGTTCCATGCTATATTATATTCTGTTTTGGACATTATTGGGCTTTATTATACATTTTTATATTATTTTTGGGACTAACCTACTAACCATAGGCCCAGCCCAGAATTGTTATTTTTTTCCTATTTCAGAGTTTTGCAGAAAAAGAATATCAAACACAGTCCAAACAGAATGAAACCTTCGGGAACGTGATTTTCGGAATGAACGTGATCCAGAGGACTTGGACCCTACATCAAGAAAGCAACTAGGAAGGCACGAGGTAGGGGGCGCGCCTACCCCCCCCCAGGCGCACCCTCCACCCTCGTGGGGCCCATGTTGCTCCACTGACATACTTCTTCCTCCTATATATAACTACGTACCCCCAAACTACCAGATACGGAGCCAAAAACCTAATTCCACCACCGCAACATTCTGTACCCGTGAGATCCCATCTTGGGGCCTTTTCCAGAGCTCCACCGGAGGGGGCATCTATCACGGAGGGCTTCTACATCAACACCATAGCCTCTCCGATGATGTGTGAGTAGTTTACTTCAGACCTTCGGGTCCATAATTATTAGCTAGATGGCTTCTTCTCTCTTTTTGGATCTCAATACAATGTTCTCCCCCTCTCTTGTGGAGATCTATTTGATGTAATCTTCTTTTGCGGTGTGTTTGTTGAGACCGATGAATTGTGGGTTTATGATCAAGTTTATCTATGAACAATATTTGAACCTTCTCTGAATTCTTTTATGTATGATTGGTTATCTTTGCAAGTCTCTTCGAATTATCAGTTTGGTTTGGCCTACTAGATTGATCTTTCTTGCAATGGGAGAAGTGCTTAGCTTTGGGTTCAATCTTGCGGTGTCCTTTCTAGTGATAGTAGGGGCAGCAAGGCACGTATTGTATTGTTGCCATCGAGGATAACAAGATGGGGTTTACATCATATTGCATGAGTTTATCCCTCTACATCACGTCATCTTACTTAAGGCGTTACTCTATTCTTTTGAACTTAATACTCTAGATGCATGTTGGATAGTGGTCGATGTGTGGAGTAATAGTAGTAGATGCAGGTAGGAGTTGGTCTACGTGTCTCGGACATGATGCCTATATACATGATCATACCTAGATATTCTCATAACTATGCTCAGTTCTGTCAATTGCTCAACAGTAATTTGTTTACCCACCGTAATACTTATGCTCTCGAGAGAAGCCACTAGTGAAACCTATGGCCCCCGGGTCTATTTTCCATCATATTAATCTTCCGTCAACAAGCTATTTCTTTTGCCATTTTTATTTTGCTTTATTTACTTTGCATTTTTATCATAAAAATACCAAAAATATTATCTTATCATATCTATCAGATCTCACTTTCGTAGGTGACCGTGAAGGGATTGACAACCACTTTATTGCGTTGGTTGCGAGGATTTTATTTGTTTGTGTAGCTGCGAGGGACTCGTGTGTGGCCTCCTACTGTATTGATACCTTGGTTCTCAAAAACTGAGGGAAATACTTATGCTACTTTGCTGCATCACCCTTTCCTCTTCAAGGGAAAACCATCGAAGTGCTCAAGAGGTAGCAAGAAGGATTTCTGGCACCGTTGCCGGGGAGTCTGTGCAAAAGTCAACATACCAAGTACCCATCACAAACCCTTATCTCCCGCATTACATTATTTTCCATTTGCCTCTCATTTTCCTATCGCCCACTTCACCCTTGCCGTTTTATTTGCCCTCTCTCTCCGTCCTCCTTCTCTTTCCATATTTGCCTCTTTTTGGTCGTTTCTTGTTTGCTTGTGTGTCGGATTGCTTGCCTGTCACGATGGCTCAAGATAATACTAAATTGTGTGACTTTACCAATACCAACAACAATGATTTTATTAGCACTCCGATTGCTCCTCTTACCGATGCTGAATCTTGTGAAATTAATGCTGCTTTGCTGAATCTTGTCATGAAAGATCCGTTTTCCGTCCTTCCTAGTAAAGATGTCGCTACCCATCTAAACAACTTTGTTGATTTGTGTGATATGCAAAAGAATAAAGATGTGTATAATGATATTATTAAATTTAAGCTATTCCTGTTTTCTCTTAGAGATCGTGCTAAAGCTTGGTTTTCGTCTTTGCCTAAAAATAGTATTGATTCATGGAATAAGTGCAAAGATGCTTTTATCTCTAAGTATTTTCCTCCCGCTAAGATCATCTCTCGTAGAAACAATATTATGAATTTTAAGCAACTTGATCATGAACATGTCGCACAATCTTGGAATAGGATGAAATTAATGATACGTAATTGCCCTACACATGGTTTGAATCTTTGGATGATTATACAAAACTTTTATGCCTGATTGAATTTTGCTTCTAGAAATCTTTTAGATTCGGGGGCAGGAGGCACTTTTATGGAAATCACTTTAGGAGAAGCTACCAAACTCCTAGATAATATTATGGTTAATTATTCTCAATGGCACACCGAAAGATCTACTAATAAAAAAGTGCATGCAATTGAAGAGATTAATGTTTTGAGTGGAAAGATGGATGAACTTATGAAATTGTTTGCTAATAAGAGTGCTCCTACTGATCCTAATGATAAGCCTTTGTCTACCTTGATTGATAATAATAATGAATCTAGGGATGTGAATTTTGTTGGTAGGAACAATTTTGGTAATAACGCGTATAGAGGTAATTTTAACTCTAGGCCGTTCCCTAGGTAATTCCTCTAATAATTATGGTAATTCCTACAACAATTCCTATGGAAATTATAATAAGATGCCCTCTGATTTTGAATCTAATATTAAAGAATTTATTACCTCGCAAAAGAGTTTCAATGCTTTGGTTGAAGAAAAATTGCTTAAGATTGATGAGTTGGCTAGGAACATTGATAGAATTTCTCTTGACGTTGATTCTTTGAAACTTAGATCTATTCCACCTAAGCATGATATCAATGAGTCTCTCAAAGCCATTAGAATTTCCATTGATGAGTGCAAAGAAAGAACCGCTAGGATGCGTGCTAAGAAAGATTGCTTTATAAAAGCGTGTTCTTCTAGTTTCCATGAAAATAAAGATGAAGATCTGAAAGTTATTGATGTGTACCCTATTAAATCTTTGTTTTGCAATATGAATCTTGATAATGATGGTACTGAATATGATCCACCTTTACCTAGAAGGCGTTCCAAAAATTCGAAGTCTGTAGATCTTGATGCTAAAATTGTTAAAAGTGGGATTGAAGAGGTCAAAACTTTAAATATCAATGAACCCACTATTTTGGATTTCAAGTAATTTAATTATGATAGTTGCTCTTTGATAGATTGTATTTCCTTGTTGCAATCCGTGCTAAATTCTCCTCATGCTTATAGTCAAAATAACGCTTTTACTAAACATATCCTTGATACTTTGATGCAATCTTATGAAGAAAAACTTGAGTTGGAAGTTCCTATCCTAGAAAACTTTATGATGAGTGGGAACCTACTATTAAAATTAAAATTAAAGATCATTAATGCTATGCTTTGTGTGATTTGGGTGCTAGTGTTTCCATGATTCCAAAGACTTTGTGTGATTTGCTAGGTTTCCTTGATTTTGATGATTGCTCTTTAAACTTGCACCTTGCGGATTCCACTATTAAGAAACCTATCGGAAGAATTAATGATGTTCTTATTGTTGCAAACAGGAATTATGTGCCCATAGATTTTATTGTTCTTGATATAGATTTCAATCCTTCATGTCCTATTATTCTTGGTAGACCTTTCCTTAGAACGATTGATGCAATTATTGATATGAAGGAAGGGAATATTAGATTCCAATTTCCATTAAGGAAATGCATGGAACACTTCCCTAGAAAGAAAATTAAATTACCTTATGAATCTATTATGAGATCCACTTATGGACTGCCTACCAAAGATGGCAATACCTAGATCTATCTTCGCTTTTATGCCTAGCTAGGGGCGTTAAACGATAGCGCTTGTTGGGAGGCAACCAAATTTTATTTTCATTCCTTGATTTTTTTTTCTCCTGTTTACTAATAAATAATTTATCTAGATCATGTTTTGGTTGTGTTTTTTCTGTTTAATTAGTGTTTGTGCCAAGTAGAACCGTTGGGAAGACTTGGGGAAAGTCTTTTTGATCTTGCTGTAAAAAAAACAGAAACTTTAGCGCTTACGAGAATTGCTTCCATTTTTATTTGGAAGGTGCTATTCAGTTAATTATTTTTTCAGATTATTAATAGATAAATTACTCACGTCCAGCAATTTGTTTTAGAATTTTTGGGGTTTCAGAACTTGTGTTAGCTACAGATTACTACAGACTGCTCTGTTTTTGACAGATTCTGTTTTTCGTGTGTTGTTTGCTTATTTTGATGAATCTATGGCTAGTAAAAGAGTTTATAAACCATAGAGAAGTTGGAATACAGTAGGTTTAACACCAATATAAATAAATAATGAGTTCATTACAGTACATTGAAGTGGTGTTTTGTTTTGTTTCGCTAACGGAGCTCACGAGATTTTCTACTTTAAGTTTTGTGTCGTGAAGTTTTCAAGTTTTGGGTAAAAGATTTGATGGATTATGGAACAAGGAGTGGAAAGAGCCTAAGCTTGGGTATGCCCATGGAACCCCAAGATAATCTAAGGACACCTAAAATCCAAAGCTTGGGGATGCCCCGGAAGGCATCCCCTCTTTCGTCTACTTCCATCGGTAACTTTACTTGGAGCTATATTTTTACTCACCACATGATATGTGTTTTGCTTGGAGCATCTTGTATTATTGGAGTCTTTATTTGTTAGTTTTCCACAATCATCCTTGCTGTACACACCTTTTGAGAGAAACACACATGATTCGGAAATTGTTAGAATACTCTTTGTGCTTCACTTATATCTTTTGAGTTATATAGTATTTGCTCTAGTGCTTCACTTATATCTTTTAGAGCATGGTGGTGGATTTGTTTTCTAGAAACAATTGTTCTCTCATGGTTCACTTAGATTATTTTGAGAGTCCTACAAAACAGCATGGTAATTTGCTTTAATTATGATAGGCATTCAAGATTAGTAAAAAAATCTTATGAGTGTCTTGAATACTACGAGAAGTTTGATACTTGATAATTGTTTTGAGATATGGAGATGGTGATATTGGAGTCATGCTAGTTGAGTAGTTGTGAATTTGAGGAATACTTGTGAAGAAGTTTGTGATTCCCATAGCATGCACGTATGGTGAACCGTTATGTGATGAAGTTGGAGCATGATTTATTTATTGATTGTCTTCCTTATGAGTGGCGGTCGGGGACGAGCGATGGTCTTTTCCTACCAATCTATCCCCCTATGAGCATGCGCGTAATACTTTGCTTTGATAACTTGTAGATTTTTGCAATAAGTATATGAGTTCTTTACGACTAATGTTGATTCCATGGATTATACGCACTTTCTTCCTTCCACCATTGCTAGCCTCTCTAATACCGCGCACTTTTCGCCGGTATCATACACCCACCATATACCTTCCTCAAAACAGCCACCATACCTACCTATCATGGCATTTCCATAGCCATTCCGAGATTTATTTCCATGCAACTTACCACCGTTCCGTTTATTATGACACGCTCCATCATTGTCATATTGCTTTGCATGATCATGTAGTTGACATTGTATTTGTGGCAAAGCCACCGTTCATAATTCTTTCATACATGTCACTCTTGATTCATTGCTTATCCCGGTATACCGCTGGAGGCATTCACATAGAGTCATATTTTGTTCTAAGTATTGAGTTGTAAGTAAATAAAAGTGTGATGATCGTCATTTTTAGAGCATTGTCCCAAGTGAGGAAAGGATGATGGAGACTATGATTCCCCCACAAGTCGGGATGAGACTCCGGACTAAAAAAAGAGGCCATAAAAAAGACCCAAATAAAAAATGAGACAAAAAGAGAGAAGGGACAATGCTACTATCCTTTTACCACACTTGTGCTTCAAAGTAGCACCATGATCTTCATGATAGAGAGTCTCCTATGATATCACTTTCATATACTAGTGGGAATTTTTCATTATAAAACTTGGTTTGTATATTCCAATGATGGGCTTCCTCAAAATGCCCTAGGTCTTCGCGAGCAAGCGAGTTGGATGCACACCCACTTAGTTCCTTTTGTTGAGCTTTCATATACTTATAGCTCTAGTGCGTCTGTTGCATGGCAATCCCTACTCACTCACATTGATATCTATTAATGGGCATCTCCATAGCTCGTTGATATGCCTAGTTGATGTGAGACTATCTTCTCCTTTTTTGTCTTCTCCACAACCACCATTCTATTCCACATATAGTGCTATGTCCATGGCTCACGCTCATGTATTGCGTGAAGATTGAAAAAGTTTGAGAACACCAAAAGTATGAAACAATTGCTTGGCTTGTCATCGGGGTTGTGCATGATTTAAATACTTTGTGTGGTGAAGATAGAGCATAACCATACTATATGATTTTGTAGGGATAACTTTCTTTGGCCATGTTATTTTGAGAAGACATAATTGCTTAGTTAGTATGCTTGAAGTATTATTATTTTTATGTCAATATTAAACTTTTGTCTTGAAACTTTTGGATCTGAATATTCATACCACAATTAAGAGAATTACATTGAAATTATGCCAAGAAGCATTCCACAACAAAAATTCTATTTTTATCATTTACCTACTCGAGGACGAGCAGGAATTAAGCTTGGGGATGCTTGATATGTCTCCAACGTATCTATAATTTTTTATTGCTCCATGCTATATTATATTCTGTTTTGGACATTATTGGGCTTTATTATACACTTTTATATTATTTTTGGGACTAACCTACTAACCGGAGGCCCAGCCCAAAATTGTTGTTTTTTGCCTATTTCAGAGTTTCGCAGAAAAAGAATATCAAACGGAGTCCAAACGGAATGAAACCTTCAGGAACGTGATTTTCAGAACGAACGTGATCCAGAGGACTTGGACCCTACATCAAGAAAGCAACCAGGAAGGCACGAGGTAGGGGCGCACCTACCCCCCCCCCCCCAGGAGCGCCCTCCACCCTCGTGGGGCCCATGTTGCTCCACCGACGTACTTCTTCCTCCTATATATACCTACGCACCCCCAAACTACCAGATACGGAGCCAAAAACCTAATTCCACTGCCGCAACCTTCTGTACCCGTGAGATCCCATCTTGGAGCCTTTTCCGGAGCTCTGCCGGAGGGGGCATCAATCACGGAGGGCTTCTACATCAACACCATAGCCTCTCCGATGATGTGTCAGTAGTTTACTTCAGACCTTCGGGTCCATAGTAATTAGCTAGATGGCTTCTTCTCTCTTTTTGGATCTCAATACAATGTTTTCCCCCTCTCTTGTGGAGATCTATTCGATGTAATCTTCTTTTGTGGTGTGTTTGTTGAGACCGATGAATTGTGGGTTTATAATCAAGTTTATCTATGAACAATATTTGAATCTTCTCTGAATTCTTTTATGTATGATTGGTTATCTTTGCAAGTCTCTTCGAATTATCAGTTTGGTTTGGACTACTAGATTGATCTTTCTTGCAATGGGAGAAGTGCTTAGCTTTGGGTTCAATCTTGCGGTGTCCTTTCCCAGTGATAGTAGGGGCAGCAAGGCACGTATTGTATTGTTGCCATCGAGGATAACAAGATGGGGTTTATGTCATATTGCATGAGTTTATCCCTCTATATCATGTCATCTTACTTAAAGCGTTACTCTGTTCTTTTGAACTTAATACTCTAGATGCATGCTGGATAGCAGTCGATGTATGGAGTAATAGTAGTAGATGCAGGCAGGAGTCGGTCTACTTGTCTCGGACGTGATGCCTATATACATGATCATACCTAGATATTCTCATAACTATGCTCAATTCTGTCAATTGCTCAACAGTAATTTGTTTACCCACCGTAATACTTATGCTCTCGAGAGAAGCCACTAGTGAAACCTATGGCCCCCGGGTCAATTTTCCATCATATTGATCTTCCGTCAACAAGCTATTTCTTTCGCCGTTTTTATTTTTCTTTATTTACTTTGCAGCTTTATCATAAAAATACCAAAAACATTATCTTATCATATCTATCATATCTCACTTTCGTAAGTGACCGTGAAGGGATTGACAACCCCTTTATTGCGTTGGTTCCGAGGATTTTATTTGTCTGTGTAGGTGCGAGGGACTTGTGCATGGCCTCCTACTGGATTGATACCTTGGTTCTCAAAAACTAAGGGAAATACTTACGCTACTTTGTTGCATCACCTTTTCCTCTTCAAGGGAAAACCAACGCAGTGCTCAAGAGGTAGCAGTGTGTACGGCAAGGATGATTGTGGTAAACTAAAAATCAAATACTCAAGTCATATAAGACGCTCCAAGCAAAACACATATCATGTGGCGAATAAAAATATAGCTCCAAGTAAAGTTACCGATGGTCGAAGATGAAAGAGGCGATGCCTTCCGGGGCATCCCCAAGCTTAGGCTTTTAGGTGTCCTTGGATTTTACCTTGGGGTGCCTTGGGCATCCCCAAGCTTAGGCTCTTGCCACTCCTTGTTCCATAATCCATCAAATCTTTACCCAAAACTTGAAAACTTCACAGCACAAAACTTAAAAGAAAATCTCTGTGAGCTCCGTTAGTAAAAGAAAACAAACCACCACTTAAAGGTACTGTAATTAACTCATTCTTTATTTATATTGGTGTTAAACCTACTGTATTCCAACTTTTCTATGGTTCATAAACTCTATTACTAGCCATAGATTCATCAAAATAAGCAAACAACACACGAAAAACAGAACAGTCTTTAGTAATCTGTAGGTTCGAATACTTATGGAACCCCAAAAATTCTAAAATAAATTGTTGGACGTGAGGCATTTCTGCAAAAATAATTAAATAAATAGCACTCTCCAGTAAAAAAATGGCAGCAATTCTCGTGAGCACTAAAGTTTCTGTTTTTCCAAGTCTTCCCAATGGTTCTACTTGGCACAAACACTAATTAAAAACAAAAAACACAACCAAAATATAGGCTAGATAAATTATTTATTACTAAACAGGAGCAAAAAGCAAGGAATAAAAATAAAATTGCGTTGCCTCCCAGCAAGCGCTATCGTTTAGCGCCCCTAGCTAGGCATAAAAGCGTGGATAGATCTAGGTATTGCCATCTTTGGTAGGCAATCCATAAGTGGCTCTCATAATAGATTCATATGGTAATTAGTTTCCTTTCTAGGGAAGTGTTCCATGCCTTTCCTTAACAGAAATTGGAATTTAATTTTCCCTTCCTTCATATCAATAATTGCACCAATCGTTCTAAGGAAAGGTCTACCAAGAATAATAGGACATGAAGGATTGCAATCTATATCAAGAACAATGAAATCTACGGTCACATAATTCCTATTTGTGAGAATAAGAACATCATTAATCTTTCCCATATGTTTCTTAATAGTGGAATCCGCAAGGTGCAAGTTTAAAGAACAATCATCAAATTCACGGAAACCTAGCAAATCACACAAAGTTTTTGGGATCGTGGAAACACTAGCACCCAAATCACACAAAGCATAGCATTCATGATCTTTAATTTTTATTTTAATTGTAGGTTCCCACTCATCATAAAGTTTTCTAGGGATAGAAACTTCCAACTCAAGTTTTTCTTCATAAGATTTCATCAAAGCATCAACGATATGTTTAGTAAAAGCTTTATTTTGACTATAAGCGTGAGGAGAATTTAGCACGGATTGCAACAAGGAAATACAATCTATGAAAGAGAAATTATCATAATTAAATTCCTTGAAATCCAAGATAGTGAGTTCGCTGCTATCTAAAGTTTTGACCTCTTCAATCCCACTTTTACCAAATTTTTGCATCAAGATCTAAAAACTCCAAATCATTGGGACGCCTTCTAACTAAAGTTGACTCATCTCCAGTCCCATCATTATCAATATTCATATTGCAAAACAAGGATTTAATAGGGGACACATCAATTACTTTTAGATCTTCATCCTTATTATCATGAAAACTAGAAGAACACGCTTTCACAAAGGGATCTTTTTTTGCACGCATCCTAGCGGTTCTTTCTTTGCACTCATCAATGGAAATTCTCATAGCTTTGAGAGACTCATTGATATCATGCTTAGGTGGAATAGATCTAAGTTTCAAAGGATCTACATCACGAGAAATTCTATCCACGTTCCTAGCCAACTCATCAATCTTAAGCAATTTTTCTTCAATCAAAGCATTGAAACTCTTTTGCGAACTAATAAATTCTTTAATACTAGATTCAAAATTAGAGGGCATCTTATTATAATTTCCATAAGAATTGTTGTAGGAATTACCATAATTATTAGAGGAATTACTAGGAAACGGCCTAGAATTAAAATTACGTCTATGTGCGTTGTTACCAAAATTGTTCTTACCAACAAAATTCACATCCATAGATTCATTATTATTCTCAATCAAAGTAGACAAAGGCATATCATTAGGATCAGTAGGAGCACTCTTATTAGCAAACAATTTCATAAGTTCATCCATCTTTCCACTCAAAACATTAATCTCTTGAATTGCATGCACCTTTTTACTAGTAGATCTTTCTGTGTGCCATTGAGAATAATTAACCATAATATTATCTAGGATTTTGGTAGCTTCTCCTAAAGTGATTCCCATAAAAGTGCCTCCCGCAGCCAAATCTAAAAGATTTCTAGAAGCAAAGTTCAACCCGGCATAAATTTTTTGTATAATCATCCAAAAATGCAAACCATGTGTAGGGCAATTACATATCATTAATTTCATCCTCTCCCGAGCTTGTGCAACATGCTCATGATCAAGTTGCTTAAAATTCATAATATCGTTCCTAAGAGAGATGATCTTAGCGGGAGGAAAATACTTAGAGATAAAAGCATCTTTGCACTTATTCCATGAATCAATACTATTTTTAGGCAAAGACAAAAACCAAGCTTTAGCACGATCTCTAAGCGAAAACGGAAATAGTTTAAGCTTAACAATATCATTATCCACATCTTTCTTCTTTTGCATATCACACAAATCAAGAAAGTTGTTTAGATGGGTAGCGGCATCTTCACTAGGAAGGCCAGAAAACGGATCTTTCATGACAAGATTCAGCAAAGCAGTATTAATTTCACAAGATTCAGCATCGGTAAGAGGAGCAACCCGAGTCCTAATAAAATCATTATTGTTGGTATTGGCAAAGTCACACAATTTAGTATTATCTTGAGCCATCGTGACAAGCAAGCAATCCAACACACAAGCGAACAAGAAACAGGCAAAAGAGGCAAATTGGAAAAGAGAAGGGGAGTGGAAAAAAAGGCCGAATAAAACGGCAAGGGTGAAGTGGGGGAGAGGAAAACGAGAGGCAAATGGCAAATAATGTAATGCGAAGAATAAGAGTTGTGATGGGTACTTGGTATGTCTTGAGTTGGCGAAGATCTCCCCGGCAACGGTGCCACAAATCCTTCTTGCTACCTCTTGAGCACTGCGTTGGTTTCCCCTTGAAGAGGAAAGGGTGATGCAGTAAAGGAGTGTAAGTATTTCCCTTGGTTTTTGAGAACCAATGTATCAATCCAGTAGGAGACCACGCGCAAGTCACCTCGTACCTACACAAACAAATAAGAACCTTGCAACCAACGTGATAAAGGGGTTGTCAATCCCTTCACGGCCACTTGCAAGAGTGAGATCTAATAGAGATGATAACAATAAGATAAATATCTTTGGTATTTTTATGATATAGATTGAAAGTAAAGATTGCAAAATAAAATAGATTGGAAACTTGTATGATGGAAAATAGACCCGGGGGCCATAGGTTTCACTAGTGGCTTCTCTCAAGATAGCATAAGTATTACGGTGGGTGAACAAATTACTGTCGAGCAATTGATAGAAAAGCGAATAATTATGAGAATATCTAGGTATGATCATGTATATAGGCATCACGTCCGTGACAAGTAGACCGACTCCTGCCTGCATCTACTACTATTACTCCACACATCGACCTCTATCCAGAATGCATCTAGAGTATTAAGTTCATAAGAACAGAGTAACGCCTTAAGCAAGATGACATGATGTAGAGGGATAAGCTCATGCAATATGATGTAAACCCGATCTTTTTATCCTCGATGGCAACAATACAATACGTGTTGTTTCCCTTTCCGTCACTGGGATCAAGCACCGCAAGATTGGACCCAAAGCTAAGCACTTCTCCCATTGCAAGAAAGATCAATCTAGTAGGCCAAACAAAATTGATAATTCGAATAGACTTGCAAAGATAAACCAATCATACATAAAAGAATTCAAAGAAGATTCAAATATTGTTCATAGATAGACTTGATCATAAACCCACAATTCATCGGATCTCGACAAACACACCGCAAAAGAAGGTTACATTGAATAGATCTCCAAGAGAATTGAGGAGAACTTTGTATTGAGATCCAAAGAGAGAGAGAAGAAGCCATCTAGCTACTAGCTATGGACCCGAAGGTCTAAGGTAAACTACTCACACATCATCGGAGGGGACATGGAGTTGATGTAGAGGCCCTCCGTGATCAATGCCCCCTCCAGCGAAGCTCCGGAAAAGGCCCCAAGACGGGATCTCTTGGGTACAGAATGTTGCGGCAGTGGAAATAGGGTTTTGTGGTGCTCCTGGATGTTTGCGGGGTATGTGAACATATATAGGAGGAAGAAGTAGGTCGGTTGAGCCACGAGGGGCCCATGAGGGGGAGGGCGCGCCCAGGGGGTAGGCGCGCCCCCCTGCCTCGTGGCCGCCTCGTTCGTTTCTTGACGTCCACTCCAAGTCCTCTGGATCATGTTTGTTCCAAAAATCACGTTCCCGAAGGTTTTATTCCGTTTGGACTCCGTTTGATATTCCTTTTCTACGAAACATTGAAATAGGCAAAAAAAAACAGCAATTTGGGCTGGGCCTCCGGTTAATAGGTTAGTTCCAAAAATAATATAAAAGTGTAAAATAAAGCACATTAACATCCAAAACAGATAATATAATAGCATGGAACAATCAAAAATTATAGATACGTTGGAGACGTATCATGTCATAGTTTGTACCTAGTATCTTAAATTGTTGCCATCTCATCAGCGGTGCCATTAGAAAATTATTTGGCACCGCTTCGGTAGTTTGTGCAGCGAACTTTGGTCCACACATCCGAGCAGCCAAGCAGTAAAATACTAAATCTTTGTAGCATGAAGGAACTGGGCATCGGAGCAACTACGTGCTCCAGAGTCCGGGTCCCTAATTTTTTTCCGCTGCATCGGCTCGCCAGTCCATGGCACCGGTGCGAGATGTAGGTACAGTTGTCTTTACCCTAGTTTTGGCATACATAGTGGATGGCCTTAGTGCTATTAGTTCTATGTTACTAAATATGTGCATGCACACACCTGTTAGTATCAATTTGCTGTCATCCAAACACGGTCGCTATGCTATTGCAGTTATATTTACCTTCCTCATAAAATGTTCAATTTTTTATTTATTGTACATGAGTAAGAACTTGTAGCGTCGTTGTAGTTAATTATAGCTTCTGATGTTCCAGAATTTGGTTGTTGTCTCAGTACCAATTATTTCATTTGCACATTGATCTTTTTGAGAAGATATGTCATAATTAACATGTTTCTTCAGTTTTTCAAAGTAAGCATTGGTGATTTTCTATGTTGCTATAAACCCATTTCCCCTACAATTTTTACTGATCTATTTTTAAATATTATAGGATGAACGGAAGTGTTCTTACTTGGAGTGGGTTGATCAAGAGTGGCCACAGTCTTTGAAGATGTGCCTAACAAAGTGATGACCCACAAGTATAGGGGATCTATCATAGTCCTTTCGATAAGTAAGAGCGTCGAACCCAACGAGGATCAGAAGGAAATGATAAGAAGTTTCAGTAAGGTATTCTCTGCAAGCATTGGAATTATCGATAACAGATAGTTTTGTGATAAGGTAATTTGTAACGGGTAACAAGTAATAAAAGTAAATAAGGTGCATCAAGATGGCCCAATCCTTTTTTTAGCAAAGGACAAGCCTGGACAAACTCTTATATAAAGGAAAACGCTCCCGCGGACACATGGGAATTATCGTCAAGCTAGTTTTCATCACGTTCGTATGATTCATGTTCGGTACTTTGATAATGCTTGGGTACTGCCCTTCCTTGGACAAGCATCCCAATTATGATTAACCCCTCTTGCAAGCATCCGCGACTACAAAAGAAGTATTAAGGTAAACATAACCATAGCATGAAATATATGGATCCAAATCAGCCCCTTATGAAGCAACTCATAAACTAGGGTTTAAGCTTCTGTCACTCTAGAAACCCATCATCTACTTATGACTTCCCAGCGCCTTCCCCTAGGCCCAAACAATGGTGAATTGTCATGTAGTCGATGTTCACATGACACCACTAGAGGAGAGACAACATACATCTCATCAAAATATCGAACGAATACCAAATTCACATGACTACTTATAGCAAGACTTCTCCCATGCCCTCAGGAACAAACGTAACTACTCACAAATCATATTCATGTTCATAATCAGAGGGGTATTAATATGCATAAAGGATCTGAACATATGATCTTCCACTGAATAAACCAACTAGCATCAACTACAAGGAGTAATCAACACTACTAGTAACCCATAGGTACCAATCTGAGGTTTTGAGACAAAGATTGGATACAAGAGATGAACTAGGGTTTGAGATGAGATGGTGCTGGTGAAGATGTTGATGGAGATTGAACCCCTCCCGATGAGAGGATCGATGGTGATGACAATGGTGATGATTTCCCCCTCTCGGAGGGATGTTTCCCCGGCAGAACAGCTCCACCGGAGCCCTAGATTGGTTCCGCCAAGGTTCTGCCTCGTGGCAGCGGACTTTCGTCCCGTGAGCTTGCTTATAATTTTTTTCTCGGACGGAAGACTTCATATAGCAGAAGATGGGTACCAGAGGCCTACCAGGGGGCCCACGAGATAGGGGGCGCGCCCAGGGGGTAGGGCGCGCCCCCCACCCTTGTGGCCAGGGTGTGGGCCCCCTTTGGTTAATTCTTTCACCGGTATTTTTTATTTATTCCAAAACGTGCTCCCGTGAAGTTTTAGGACTTTTGGAGTTGTGCATAATAGGTCTCTAATATTTGCTTCTTTTCCAGCCCATAATTCCAGCTGCCGGCATTCTCCCTCTTCATGTAAACCTTGTAAAATAAGAGAGAATAGGCATAAGTATTGTGACATTATGTGTAATAACAGTCCATAATGCAATAAATATTGATATAAAAGCATGATGCAAAATGGACGTATCAACTCCCCCAAGCTTAGACCTCGTTTGTCCTCAAGCGGAAGCCGATATCAAAAAAATATGTGCACATGTTTAGAGATAGAGGTGTTGATAAAACAAAATACGGACATGAGGGCATCATGATCATTCTTATAACAACAACAACAACAACAACAACAACAACAACAACACACACACACACACACACACATATATATATATATATATATATTGTCATATGATTTATTATGCTAAAGTAACAATTCATTCACAATTTCAAGTATGAATCGGAAACTTCATTGAGAACTAATAAACTATAATCTCAGTCATTGAAGCAATTGCAATTTATCACAACATCAGAAAGAGTCAATATAAGAGCTTTTCAACAAGTCCACATACTCAACTATCATTTAGTCTTTCACAATTTCTAACACTCACGCAATACTTATGGGTATGAAGTTTTAATCGGACACAGAGAAAGATAGGGGCTTATAGTTTTGCCTCCCAACCTTTTACCTCAAGGGTAATGTCAACAGTAATAGTTCATGAAAACTCACATCCAATTAGCTATATATATCAGGATCTTTCCAACACATTGTGCATGCCAAAGGATAAAATGTAAAAAGGAAAGGTGAAAATCACCATGAATCTTATATAAAGTATAAGGCAAGGATAAAAGATAGGCCCTTCACAGAGGGAAGCAGAGGTTGTCATGTGCTTTTATGGTTGGATGCACGAAATCTTAATGCAAAAGAACGTCACTTTATATTGCCACTTGTGATATGGACCTTTATTATGCAGTCCGTCGCTTTTATTTCTTCCACATCACAAGATCGTATAAAGCTTATTTTCTCCATGCTAATAAATCATACATATTTAGAGAGCATTTTTTATTGCTTGCAACAATTACAACTTACTTGAAGGATCTTACTCAATCCATAGGTAGAAATGGTGGACTCTCATGGCAAAACTGGGTTTAAGGATATTTGGAAGCACAAGTAGTATCTCTACTTGGTGCAAAGAATTTGGCTAGCATGGGGGGAAAGGCAAGCTCAACATGTTGGTTGATCCAAGACAGTATAATTTATTTCGGATGTAAGAAAACATAACTCATTACGTTGTCTTCCTTGCCCAACCTCAACTTTTTAGCATGTCATATTTTAATGAGTGCTCACAATCATAAAAGATGTCCAAGATAGTATATTTATATGTGAAAACCTCTCTTTCTTTATTACTTCCTATTAATTGCAACGATGACTAAAACTATATTTGTCAACTCTCAACAACTTTTATTCGTCATACTCTTTATATGTAAAGTCATTACTCTCCATAAGATCCATATGATCACTTTATTTCTTTTTATTCTTTCTCATCTCTTTTATTTTTATTTCCTCCAGATCATGGCAAGATAATCAGGCCCTTGACTCATAACTAATCTTTATTATATATAGCTCACGGACTCGATTACATAGAAGGATCATAAAGCAAAACTCAAAACTAGATCATACTAAAACTTTATTCTAGTAGATCAAGATATAACCAAAAGGATCGAACTAAGAAAAACGGTAAAGATAGGAGTGTGATGGTGATACTATACCGGGGCACCTCCCCCAAGCTTGGCAGTTGCCAAGGGGAGTTGTGACGCCCCCGATTCAATCGTACACTAATCATACATGCAAACGTGTACGATCAAGATCAGGGACTCACGGGAAGATATCACAACACAACTCTACAAATAAAATAAGTCATACAAGCATCATATTACAAGCCAGGGGCCTCGAGGGCTCGAATACAAGAGCTCGATCATAGACGAGTCAGCGGAAGCAACAATATCTGAGTACAGACATAAGTTAAACAAGTTTGCCTTAAGAAGGCTAGCACAAACTGGGATACAGATCGAAAGAGGCGCAGGCCTCCTGCCTGGGATCCTCCTAAACTACTCCTGGTCGTCGTCAGCAGGCAGCACGTAGTAGTAGGCACCTCCGGTGTAGTAGGAGTCGTCGTCGAAGGTGGCATCTGGCTCCTGGGCTCCAACATCTGGTTGCGACAACCAGGTAGAAGGGAAAGGGGGAAAAGAGGGAGAAAGCAACCATGAGTACTCATCCAAAGTACTCGCAAGAAAGGAGCTATACTACATATGTATGCATTGGTATCAACTTGATGAGGACATCAATACCATTGTTACACCCACAGCCCCTACTGCTACATATACTGGACCAATTACTAGAGCTCGCGCACACCAATTAAATTACCAGGTACTTTTGTTTCTTGGTAATGATTCTAATGTTCATGAGATTATGATGCTGCCTAAATTGGATACATTTGTTTTGCTTACAAATGAAGGGCCTAGCTTGGAGAAGGATGAACATTGGAGCAAGAACACGCATGGAGTTGATGGCATGCGCAAGGGGATCAAGAACGGAGTTACAAGTGATGATTTCAGGACTTTGAAGCCGCCATAAGGAGTGCATGAAGCCTTGGACGAAATATACGAGATGCCACTTCATAATATTCATCCATAGGCTATTCTAGGTGCTGCGTCACCTTATTAATGGGCCAGGCCCATGTAATTTCGAGATACTTAAGTATAGGCTATTTTTAGAGTCCGTGTGTGTGGGGAAACAAGAGTTAGGGTTGGTTTC
Source organism: Triticum monococcum (assembly GCA_034509565.1). Taxonomy (NCBI): domain Eukaryota; kingdom Viridiplantae; phylum Streptophyta; class Magnoliopsida; order Poales; family Poaceae; genus Triticum; species Triticum monococcum. Next base: position 83,219,848 of record CM067845.1, on the reverse strand, counting down.
GGACCCCACCCTCAAGGGCCACGAAATTCCCCCCTCTTCCTCCATATATACAGCCCTTAGGGCGTCGTTTAGACTTTGGGTTTTGTTTAGATTAAAAGTTCGCCATAGCTGCAACTTCGCGTACTTCGTTTGTGTCCAACGACCAGACCAAGACGTCACAGAACCCCATCTTGATCAATAAAGCTTTCATCTTATATTCGCAATATCCAGATTGCAATCTCAGTTTCTTGCTTGTTCTTCGTTTGCTTGCAGGAAACAGACCCTCGTGGTCAGGTTGATCGTGCTCCGGCGTGGTCAATAACCCTCGGAAGTTGGTTTAGCGATTGCTAAGGCGCGACGTCTCGCACGTTCGTAGTCGGATCGTCAAGGTCGACTCCCACAGAAAATGATAGCCACCATCTCATCGAAACATCGGGACCCTCGCCTCTATCAAGTGGTATCAGATTTCCAGGTTGCTCGGTGAGATTTTACAGTTTTTCGTAGATTAGATCGAGTATGTTCTTCATACCTACAGTCCACGAAAAAGCCACAAAAAAATTAGGGTTAGTTCATCATATCCGAACCAATCTGAGCCTTTGCATAATCTTTTTAGGGTTTTTGCTTTGTTGAATTTGTGGTTGCATCGTCGTGTCAAGTTGCTGGTCTTAGAGTCTAGTCTTTTAGAGTTTCGAGTTCTGGTCATAAGTTGTCACGCCGCCGCCGCACCATCATCATCGCCCATCTACCTCCATTGCTGATCCGCCACCGCTCTAAATCCGTATCCATATACCACCACCAATCCGTATCCATATTCCACCACCAATCCGTATCCATATTCCACCACCGCTACCATATACCACCACCGCTGCCATATACCACAACCATATATCCACCACCGCTGCCATATACCACAACCATATATCCACCACCAATCCGAGTTCTTCTCATATTAGGTTTGTTCTTGAGACCAATCTAAATTCCGTTTCGTGTTTCCTTGCCTGCGTAGGTCTCGGAAAAAAAAAGAGTCTGGAGACCCCCGGGCAGTTTTTAGGCCAAAATTTTCACGGGCAAAATTTTTTTTTCCCTATCCTATTTTTAGGCTTTTCTGAGTCTTTTGAGCCACGTGCCATCATAGTGATTTTTTGTCGCACTTTTTCGTCGTCGCTGCCCTGATTTCCGAAAAAAAAGTGAACAAAAAATTTTCGTGCCATCCTACCAGTTTGACGAGGGAAGAGTTTTGAGACACTCGCCATTATAGTGATTTTTCGCAAAAAAAAAGAGGAGCGCAAAAAAAAGAGCGAAAAAAAAAGTTCCAGAGTGTGCTTTTCCCTTATTTACGTGCAGCGCCGTGATTTTGTTAGTGTTCTAGGCTCGCGTCTCTAGCACGGTCTAGCCTAGGACCAGCACAGTACCGTCGTTGAGCGTTTATTCAACTTTGCATCTCTAAATTGATTATTGCTGACCCTTTTTGCTACCATACTATAAGCCTTCCCAGCTCCACATACATCTACGTCGTGCGTTTGACTCTCCCTGGCAATCGCTCTATCCACGCTTTTGAGAGTTTTGACTACAACGGTTGCCGATCACCGCCTGCTGCTGGGTAAGAACTGGTAAGAATTTGAGATTGGCTTGACGGATTTGTGACACCACCACCACCTCTTGTTAGTATTCTGTAGGATCATATTCTTGTGTGTTTCTATTGTTGCTAACCATGGCAGGATCACAAGCCGACGAGACTGACTGGGAGAACATGACGAATCAGGAGTTGCATGATAAATTTCAGCAAATGATGAATGGACAGGTGCAAGATGTGCTAAACAGATTTGAAGAGGCCATGGAGAAGATAGATGGCATGGAGAAGACGTTTGAAACAAAGCTCGATAACAGGTTTAATGAATTGCTCGCGCGTCTTCCACCACCACCACCAGCTGCACCTAACGCACCTCTACAACAACAACAACAACGACTACCTACACATCGTGAAACAGCCCTTCGTCGAGCGAGCCGTCTCCCTCTTGCACCTGGCCAAACTGTTGGTGCTGCTGTTGCTACTTCTGTGGCTCCTGCTGCTGATGCGGAGGAGGATGATTTTGCTGGCGATTACGAGGATGAGGTTGATCAAAATCAGAACTACGTGCCACCACCAGCACAGCAACCACCAGGTCGTCCACATGCAAATAATGGCAATGGTAGGGCTCACCCTCAAGTACGAGATCATGACCATCTCCCTAAACTAAAATTGAATATTCCACCATTTGAGGGTAGATATGTTCCTGATATATATCTTACTTGGGAGTTAGAAACTGAACAACGATTTACATGTTTACAATATCCCGAGGAGAGACGTGTTCCTGCTGCTGTTTGTGCATTCACTAGTTTTGCATGTGTTTGGTGGTCTGAGCATTGTAGATTATATCCCATTCCTTCTACTTGGGCTGCTTTGAAAACTGCTATGCGTACTCGTTGGGTTCCACCATATTATCAACGTGAATACTTCAAAAATTGCAGCGCTTAAGACAGGGGAAAAATTCTGTAGAAGAATATTATCAGGAATTACAAACTGGCATGATTAGATGTGGTATTGTTGAGGAGAATGAAGCTATGCTTGCACGTTTTATGGGTGGATTAAATAGAGAGATTCAGACGATTCTAGAGTATAAGGACTATACTAATATCACTCGTTTATTCCATCTTGCTTGTAAAGCTGAACGTGAAGTGCAGGATCGACAGGCATTGGCGCGGACTAACTTTTCTGCAGGTCGACCTTCATCATGGACACCACGTGCATCATCTACTTCCACACGTTCTGCTACACCGGCGCCTCCGTCGGCTGTCACCTCCAACCGTGATACAATAAAGCAGGCACAATCACCACTATCTGCCAAGAGCACACCTTCTGGGCCTACAAAGAGCTCTTCTTCATCCATGGCATCCACAGGGCAAACACATGATATTATTTGTCGACGTTGCAAGGGTGGAGGTCATTATGCGAGAGAATGCCCATCTAAGCGTGTGATGATTGTTACTGAGGATGGTGGGTATGAGTCCGCTAGTGACTATGATGAGGAGACTTTGGCTCTTATTACGCGTGACGAACACGGTGGAGACGATTCTGATCATGAGACGCAATACATGGCTCCTGAAGATGCGGACAGGTATGAATGTTTAGTTGCTCAACGTGTTTTGAGTGTGCAGGTTACACAAGCTGAGCAAAATCAGAGGCATAATTTGTTCCATACAAAGGGAGTTGTGAAGGAACGTTCTGTTCGCGTGATCATAGATGGAGGGAGTTGCAACAACTTGGCTAGCATAGAGATGGTGGAGAAGCTATCTCTCACCACAAGACCACATCCACATCCTTACTACATCCAATGGTTCAACAACAGCGGCAAGGTTAAGGTAACACGTACTGTTCGTGTGCATTTTAGTATCTCTACATATGCTGATTATGTTGATTGTGATGTGGTACCTATGCAAGCATGTTCCTTATTACTTGGTAGACCATGGCAATTTGATAAAAATTCTGTTCACCATGGTAGAAACAATCAGTATACTCTTGTTCATAAGGATAAAAATATTACTTTGCTTCCTATGACTCCTGATTCCATTTTGAAAGATGATATTAATAGAGCTAATAAAGCAAAACAGGAGAAAAATAAGAGTGAAATCAGATTGTGGCAAAAGAATTTGAGCAACAAATGCAGCCTAATAATAATAAACAATCTAGTGTTGCTTCTGAAATTAAATTGAAAAGTGCATGTTTACTTGCCACCAAATCTAATATTGATGATCTAGATTTTAGCAAATCTGTTTGCTATGCTTTTGTGTGCAAAGAGGCATTATTTTCATTCGAGGACGTGCCTTCCTCTTTGCCTCCTGCTGTCACTAACATTTTGCAGGAGTTCGCTGACGTCTTTCCACAAGACGTGCCACCGGGATTACCACCTATTCGAGGGATTGAACATCAAATTGATTTAATTCCCGGTGCATCATTACCCAACCGTGCACCATACCGTACCAATCCAGAGGAGACGAAGGAGATTATGCGTCAAGTACAAGAACTGCTCGACAAAGGTTATATACGCGAATCCCTTAGTCCTTGTGCTGTTCCTATCATTTTAGTGCCGAAAAAGGATGGTACGTCGCGTATGTGCGTTGATTGTAGAGGCATTAATAACATTACTATTCGTTATCGTCATCCTATTCCTAGGCTAGATGATATGCTTGATGAATTGAGTGGCTCTACAATATTCTCCAAAATTGATTTGCGTAGTGGATACCATCAAATTCGTATGAAATTGGGAGATGAATGGAAAACAGCATTTAAAACTAAGTTTGGATTATATGAGTGGTTAGTCATGCCTTTTGGGTTAACTAATGCACCTAGTACTTTCATGAGGTTAATGAACGAAGTTTTACGTGCTTTCATTGGACGATTTGTGGTAGTTTACTTTGATGACATATTGATTTATAGCAAATCTTTGGAGGAACATTTGGAACATTTACGTGCTGTTTTTATTGCTCTACGTGATGCACGTTTGTTTGGTAACCTTGGAAAGTGCACCTTTTGCACCGACCGAGTATCTTTTCTTGGCTATGTTGTTACTCCACAGGGAATTGAAGTTGATAAAGCCAAGATTGAAGCTATTGAGAGTTGGCCGCAGCCCAAAACGGTCACACAAGTGCGGAGTTTCCTTGGCCTCGCTGGTTTCTATAGGCGTTTTGTGAGAGATTTCAGCACCATTGCTGCACCTCTCAACGAGCTTACAAAGAAGGATGTGCCTTTTGTTTGGGGTACCGCACAGGAAGAAGCCTTCACGGTATTGAAAGATAAGTTGACACATGCTCCTTTACTCCAACTTCCTAATTTCAATAAGACTTTTGAGCTTGAATGTGATGCTAGTGGAATTGGATTAGGAGGTGTGTTATTACAAGATGGCAAACCTGTTGCATACTTTTCTGAAAAATTGAGTGGGCCTAGTCTGAACTATTCTACTTATGATAAAGAATTATATGCTCTTGTTCGGACCTTAGAAACATGGCAACATTATTTATGGCCCAAGGAATTTGTTATACATTCTGATCATGAATCTTTGAAACACATTAAAAGTCAAGCAAAACTGAACCGTAGACATGCTAAATGGGTTGAATTCATTGAGACTTTCCCTTATGTCATTAAACACAAGAAGGGTAAAGAAAATGTTATTGCTGATGCATTGTCTCATCGTTATACTATGCTTTCACAACTTGACTTTAAAATATTTGGTTTGGAGACCATCAAAGATCAATATGTTCATGGTGCTGAATTTAAAGATGTATTGCAGAATTGTAAGGAAGGAAGAACTTGGAACAAGTTCGTTCTCAACGATGGCTTTGTGTTTCGTGCTAACAAGCTATGCATTCCAGCTAGCTCCGTTCGTTTTTTGTTGTTGCAGGAGGCGCATGGAGCAGGATTAATGGGACACTTTGGCGTCAAGAAGACGAAGGATATACTTGCTACACATTTCTTTTGGCCAAAGATGAGACGGGATGTTGAGCGTTTTGTTGCTCGCTGCACTACATGTCAAAGAGCTAAGTCACGACTAAATCCTCATGGTTTATATATGCCTTTGCCTGTACCTAGTGTTCCTTGGGAGGATATATCTATGGATTTTGTTTTAGGTTTACCTCGAACAAAGAAGGGGAGGGATAGCATATTTGTTGCCGTGGATAGGTTCTCGAAAATGGCACACTTTATACCTTGTCATAAAAGCGATGATGCTGTTAATGTTGCTGATTTGTTCTTTCGTGAAATTATTCGCTTGCATGGTGTGCCAAATACTATTGTTTCAGATTGTGATACTAAATTTCTTAGCCACTTTTGGAGATGTTTATGGGCTAAGTTGGGGACTAAGCTGCTTTTTAGTACTACTTGTCACCCCCAAACTGATGGACAAACTGAAGTAGTCAATAGAACATTGTCTACTATGCTTAGGGCTGTTTTGAAGAATAACAAGAAAATGTGGGAAGAATGCTTGCCTCATATTGAATTTGCTTATAATCGTTCATTGCATTCTACTACTAAGATGTGCCCTTTTGAAATTGTGTATGGTTTCCTACCTCGTGCACCTATTGATTTGTTGCCTCTTCCATCTTCGGAGAAGGTTAATTTTGATGCTAAAGAACATTCTGAATTGATTTTAAAAATGCATGAGTTAACTAAGGAAAACATTGAGCGTATGAATGCTAAATATAAACTTGCTGGAGATAAGGGTAGAAAACATGTTGTGTTTGCACCTGGAGATCTTGTTTGGTTACATTTGCGTAAACATAGATTTCCTAATCTGCGCAAATCAAAGCTAATGCCACGTGCTGATGGTCCTTTTAAGGTGTTAGAGAAAATAAATGATAATGCATATAAACTTGAGCTACCTGCAGATTTTGGGGTTAGTCCCACTTTTAACATTGCAGATTTGAAGCCTTATTTGGGTGAGGAAGATGAGCTTCCGTCGAGGACGACTTCATTTCAAGAAGGGGAGGATGATGAGGACATCAATACCATTGTTACACCCACAGCCCCTACTGTTACATATACTGGACCAATTACTAGAGCTCGCGCACGCCAATTAAATTACCAGGTACTTTCGTTTCTTGGTAATGATTCTAATGTTCATGAGATTATGATGCTGCCTAAATTGGATACATTTGTTTTGCTTACAAATGAAGGGCCTAGCTTGGAGAAGGATGAACATTGGAGCAAGAACACGTATGGAGTTGATGGCATGCGCAAGAGGATCAAGAACGGAGTTACAAGTGATGATTTCAGGACTTTGAAGCCGCCATAAGGAGTGCATGAAGCCTTGGACGAAATATACGAGATGCCACTTCATAATATTCGTCCATAGGCTATTCTAGGTGCTGCGTCACCTTATTAATGGGCCAGGCCCATGTAATTTCGAGATACTTAAGTATAGGCTATTTTTAGAGTCCGTATGTGTGGGGAAACAAGAGTTAGGGTTGGTTTCGGACCCCACCCTCAAGGGCCACGAAATTCCCCCCTCTTCCTCCATATATACAGCCCTTAGGGCGTCGTTTAGACTTTGGGTTTTGTTTAGATTAAAAGTTCGCCATAGCTGCAACTTCGCGTACTTCGTTTGTGTCCAACGACCAGACCAAGACGTCATAGAACCCCATCTTGATCAATAAAGCTTTCATCTTATATTCGCAATATCCAGATTGCAATCTTAGTTTCTTGCTTGTTCTTCGTTTGCTTGCAGGAAACAGACCCTCGTGGTTAGGTTGATCGTGCTCCGGCGTGGTCAATAACCCTCAGAAGTTGGTTTAGCGATTGCTAAGGCGCGACGTCTCGCACGTTCGTAGTCGGATCGTCAAGGTCGACTCCCACAGAAAACGATAGCCACCATCTCATCGAAACATCGGGACCCTCGCCTCTATCACAACTGGAATAAGGCTATATTATGTGGACTGAGCTGTAGAAAGCCGGGATAAGGGGGGATAGCTAGTCCTTTCGAAGACTATGCTTCTGGCAGCCTCCGTCTTGCAGCATGTAGAAGAGAGTAGACTGAAGTCCTCCAAGTATCATCGCATAGCATAATCCTAACCGATGAACCTCCCCTCGTCGCCCTGTGAGAGAGTGATCACCGGTTGTATCTGGCACTTGGAAGGGTGTGTTTTATTAAGTATCTGGTTCTAGTTGTCATAAGGTCAAGGTACAACTCCAAGTCGTCCTGTTATCGAAGATCACGGCTATTCGAATAGATTAACTTCCCTACAGGGGTGCACCACATAACCCAACACGCTCGATCCCATTTGGCCGGACACACTTTCCTGGGTCATGCCCGGCCTCGGAAGATCAACACGTCGCAGCCCTACCTAGGCACAACAGAGAGGTCAGCACGCCGGTCTAAATCCTATGGCGCAGGGGTCTGGGCCCATCGCCCATTGCACACCTGCATGTTGCGTACGCGGCCGGAGAGCAGACCTAGCAACCTCCATTACAAAGGAAGTTGCGTTATGCGGTCCAACCCGGCGCGCGCCACTCAGTCGCTGACGTCATGAAGGCTTCGGCTGATACCACGACGTCGAGTGCCCATAACTGTCCCCGCGTAGATGGTTAGTGCGCATAGGCCAGTAGCCAGACTCAGATCAAATACCAAGAACTCGTTAAGTGTGTTAAGTATCCGCGAACGCCAACCAGGGCCAGGCCCACCTCTCTCCTAGGTGGTCTCAACCTGCCCTGTCGCTTCGCCACAAAGATCCACACAGAGGGCCGTCAGGAAAGTATGTCCTTTCAGCCCCCAATCCGTGAATCACTCGCGGGTACTCCTCGAGCCAACCCGACTTTGGTCACCACATGTATCATGTTTAAAGTATAGTATATACCCGTGATCACCTCCCAAGTGATCACGGCCCGATAGTATAGCACAGCAGACGGACAAGAATGTAGGGCCACTGATGGTAAACTAGCATCCTAAACTAAGCAGGTAGGATTGCAGGTAAAGGTATCAACAGTAGTAACAAGGACAGGCTATGCATCAGGATAGGAATAACGAAAGCGGTAACATGCTACACTGCTCTAATGCAAGCAGTATAGAGAAGAGTAGGCGATATCTGGTGATCAAAGAGGGGGGCTTGCCTGGTTGCTCTCGCAAGAGAGAGGGGTCGTCAACTCCGTAGTCATACTAGGTAGCAGCGGCGTCAGTCTCGGTGTCTAGCGGGAGAAGAGGGGGAAGAAACAATAAATATTTAAGCAAGCAGATGCATAGCGATGCATGACATGACAAGACGGTGCTAGGGGTGCCCTAACGCGGTATGAGGTGATACCGGTGAAGGGGGGAAACATCCGGGAAAGTATCCCCGGTGTTTCGCGTTTTCGGGCAGAGAAGCCGGAGGGGGAAAGTTGCGTGTTTGCTATGCTAGGGATGCGTGGCGGACGAACGGCCCGCGTATTCGGATTCATCTCGTTGTTCTGAGCAACTTTCATGTTGAAAATATTTTAATCCGAGTTACGGATTAAAAGATATGATTTTCTAAAGATTTTATTAATTTCTGAAATTTAATTAATTATTTAATTTAATTCAAAAATGGATTTACGACATCAGCATGAGGTCATGTTGACATCAGCAGTTACAGGGATTGACTAAGTCAAACTTACTCGTGGGTCCCACTTGTCATACTCTGTTAGTTAATTAACAGCAGTTAATTAGGTTAACTAGTCATTAGGTTAATTAACCTTAATTAGTTATTTTAATCAGAATTAATTAAGTTAATTAACTAATTAATTAATTAGTTTTATTATTATTATTTATTTATTATATATATATATTTTTTTAAATTCTTTTTTATAACGTTCTGGGCAGGGGGCCCACTTGTCATTGGCCCTGGGGGCTAGTGGGTTTGCGGGTGCGGGCGCTGGGCGTCGGCGCCCGACTGGGCGAGCGCCCAGATCGACAGGAAGGGGGGCAGCCACGGGCGTGGCGAGGCCGCCGGCGTGGCCGCCGGCGCCCACGACGCCGGCCAAGGGAACGGAGGGTGGCGCCACGGGAGGGCGGCAAGAGCAGCAGCAGGGGAGGCGGCCAAGGTGGGCGCGCACGAGACGGGGCGCGTGCGAGACGGTGAGCCGTCCGAGCGCGCAGGGGAGAGCAGCACAGCGGGCGCAGTGGCTCACAGAGGAGCAGGGGCGCGGCCATGCATCGGGCGTGAGCCAGGTGAGGCGCGAACGCACCGGGGCGGAGTCGGGGCGATGGCAGGGGAAGGCGGCTCCAACACGGGGCGCACAAGCGGGCGACGTCGGCAGGCCGCGGGCGGACGAGCGGGGACGCACTAGGTGCGGGGCTGGCGTCGTGCGGAGCTGTGGGACGCGGCCGGGCGCGGTGAGCGCGGCCCGGACGCCGTGATGGCCGCGCAGGATAGAGAGGGGAAGGGAGGACGAGGTCGTGGCCTCACCGGGATCCGTAGGGTCCGGGCAGCCATGCATGAGGAGGAGGACGGAGACGGCACAGACAGAGTGGAGGAAGGCCGGCGGGGCAGCTCCGGCGAGGCGGCGTTCTCCGGGCGTGGGGCGTCGACGAGCGGCCTCCCTCCTCGATCCCGATCCAAACGGGGAGAGGGAGAGATATTTTCGTGGGGGGGAGTGGGGCGACGGGGTGGGATAGGGTTTGGGTCGTGGGGGGATAAGGGAGGCGGGGTGTTGGCCGATTGGGCCGGTGTGTTCGCCCAGTAGGGTTGTGGCCTGCTGGGCCGGAGCCTAGTGGGGTTTTTTTCTCTTTTTTTTGTTTTCTGTTTGTTTTTCCCTTTTGTTTTTTCTTTCTTTTATTTATTTTCTATTCCGTTTTATTTCATTTTAAATCATTTAGGCAATTTCTAAAAAATGAGTTTGCTGCACTATAATTACCTATGCCATTTTTGGCACAACCCGAACGTTTTTGTTTTAATTTTTGAAAACTTTTATCGTTTACCTTGAATTTGAATTTTGAATTCGAACGGGGTTGAATCATCGCGAGATTAACAACGGTAATCGTGGTGATGTGGCATTGTTAGCAAAGATTACTGTAGCTTAAATATCGGGGCGTCACAATTCTCCTCCACTACAAGAAATCTCGTCCCGAGATTTAGGAGGTAGAAGGAAATAGTGCGGGGTATTCATCACGCAGGCGGTCCTCGCGTTCCCAAGTGGCTTCGTCTTCAGAGTGATTCGACCACTGGACTTTGAGGAATTTGATCGCCTTCTGACGTGTGTGGCGTTCAGCTTGGTCAAGAATGCAGACCGGATGCTCTTTATAGGAGAGGTCCTGTTGCAATTCAAGCACTTCATGATCCACCGCTCGGATTGGATCCTTGAAGCAACGGCGGAGTTGTGACACATGGAACACATCGTGAACCTGAGAAAGGTTCAGCGGAAGCTCTAGTTGATATGCCACCTTTCCACGCCTTTCGAGAATAGTGAAGGGACCGATATAGCGAGGAGCTAGCTTGCCCTTGATCCCGAAGCGGTGAGCACCCTTCATTGGTGTAACTCTAAGATAAGCCTTTTCGCCAGGTTGATAGACCATGTCTTGGTGATGACGGTCATACTGACTTTTCTGACGTGACTGAGCAGTCTTGAGATTCTTGCGAATAATGCGAACTTGTTCTTCGGCCTGTTGGATAATATCCGGACCGAAGACTGGACGTTCTCCAGTTTCTGACCAGTTCAGAGGGGTTCGACACTTTCGTCCATATAGCACTTCGAAGGGGGACATCTTCAGACTAGCTTCATAGCTATTATTATAAGAGAACTCGGCATATGGAAGAGATTCCTCCCATTTCTTGCCGAATGAGATTACACAAGCTCGAAGCATGTCTTCGAGAACTTGGTTGACACGTTCCACCTGTCCTTGCGACTGAGGATGAAACGCAGTACTGAACGACAGATTAGTCCCCATAGCTTCTTGGAAACTCGCCCAAAACCTTGAAGTGAATAAGCTGCCACGGTCTGAACTGATAAGCAGTGGAATACCGTGAAGTGAAACAATTCTGGCCATGTAGAGAGTAGCAAGCTGACTAGCAGTGATTGTCTCTTTGACCGCCAGAAAATGGGCAACTTTGGAAAGCCGGTCAATGACGACAAGAATAGCATCATTACCTTTCTGCGATTTGGGAAATCCAGTGACGAAGTCCATTTCAACATGGTCCCATTTCCATTCAGGAATAGAGATAGGTTGCAGAGTTCCAGTAGGCCTTTGATGCTTTTCTTTGATTCGGCGACAAACGTCACACTCAGCAACATAACGAGCAATGTCCTGCTTCATATTAGACCACCAGAATCTTTGACGAATATCCTGGTACATCTTTGTACTACCAGGATGGATGGACAGAGGCGTATCATGGGCTTCTTGCATAACCCTTTAGTCTTATCCAGGTTTTTCTTCGAACATGGTACCACTAGGCGGCCTTTGAAATACAAGGCGCCATCGTCAGCGATAGTGAAGAATGAGGGCTTTCCTTCTGCTAGATGGCGTTTAATCTTATGGACTTCAGAGTCATAACCTTGAATAGTCTTTATACCAGCTACGAGATCTGGGACAACAGCCAGGGTATTTAGAGAACCCTTAGTAACAACAAGAAGATTCATCTTGCGGAACTCCGGGGGAGGGGGAGCGAGTGCTCCAGGAGGAACAATATGGAGGTTCAGCTTTCTAAATTCTTCGACAAGCGAGGGCTGAACTTTGTGAACCTGGAGGTGGTTGCAGTAAGACTTGCGGCTCAAGGCATCAGCTATTACATTAGCCTTGCCGTGGGTATAGGATATACCCACGTCAAAGTCTGCAACAGTCTCCATCCATCTCTGCTGGCGGAGGTTCAGATCTGGCTGAGTAAACAGATACTTCAGACTTTGGTGGTCGGTGAAGATCTCGCAACGATTACCGAGAAGGTAATGTCGCCACTGCTTTAGTGCATGAATGACAGCAGCAAGCTCGAGGTCGTGAACTGGGTAGTTTTCTTCGTGAGGGCGCAGTTGACGAGAGGCATAAGCAATCACTCTGCGCTCTTGCATTAGGACACATCCTAATCCTTGACGGGAAGCATCGCAGTAAATGACGAAGTCCTTCTTAGTATCAGGTGGAGCAAGCACGGGGGCAGAGGTCAACTTGTCTTTGAGCGCTTGAAAACTTTCCTGACACTTGTCTGTCCATTCGAACTTGACACCCTTATGCAACAGATTAGTCAGAGGCCTGGCAATCTTGGAGAAGTTCTCGACGAATCGACGGCAATAGCTGACGAGACCGAGAAAACTTCGGACTTGCTTGACATTCTTCGGAGGAGTCCAATCGAGGATAGCCTGAACTCGTTCAGGGTTGACGGCAATACCATCCTTGGAGATGACATGCCCAAGATAGGTTACTTCAGGGAGCCAGAATTCACACTTGGAATACTTAGCATACAGTTGGTGCTCTCAAAGCTTTTCCAGCACAAGACGAAGATGTCCAGCATGTTCTTCCTCGTTCTTGGAAAATACAAGGATATCGTCCAGATAAACCACGACGAACTTGTCGAGGTAATCCATGAATATATAGTTCATCAGACGAGAGAAGGTGGCGGGAGCATTTGTTAAGCCGAATGACATGACAGTGTACTCGTATGATCCATACCGAGTCACGAAGGCGGTTTTTGGGATATCCTCTTCACAAACACGGATCTGGTGGTAACCCAACCTCAAATCGAGTTTGGAGAACACTGATGAGCCAGCCAGTTGATCATAAAGATCGTTGATCCGAGGAAGAGGATATTTATTCTGAATGGTAGCTTGGTTTATAGGACGGTAGTCTTGGACTAATCGGTTTGTCCCATCCTTTTTCTTAACAAAGAGAGAAGGTGCTCCCCAAGGAGAGCAACTTGGGTGAATGAAACCTTTGACAAGAGATTTGTCGATTTCCTCCTTAAGCTCAATGAGTTCATGCGGCGGCATCTTATAGGGTCGTTTAGCTATAGGGGTGGTGCCGGGTTTCAAGTCGATGATGAATTCGACAGCTCTAGCAGGGGGAATCCCTGGAAGTTCTTCTAGGAAGACGTCTTGGAATTCACGAACAACGGGAATGTTTTCAATGCCCTCGAGTGGTGCAGCGTTCAACGCATTCAAGGCATAAAGTCGTGCCTCGGCGTTCTGAACTAGATGAGCTTGGTAAGCTATTATTTCGTCAGAAGGGTGTAGCAGATGGACGACCTTAGTGGCGCAAACTATAGAAGCAGTATGCGCTTTCAACCAATCCATTCCCAGAATGAGGTCGATGTTAGACGACTTCAGGATAATGGGAGAGGCATAGAATTCCAGCCCTTCGATTTGCACGGGGACATCGATGCCAACCAGTGAGGTTTGACATTGTCCCACGGGGGTTTTTACCAATACCGAAGTGTTCATCTCCTCACATTTAACGTCATGCTTGTATGCAAAATCTTCTGACATGAATGAATGTGATGCTCCTGAATCAAATAAAACAGATGCAGGTACTGAGTTTACGAGGAGTGTACCCATCATGGTAGCAGGCTGGTCTAGAACTTCATTGAGATCAACGTGGTTGGCATGAACACGGCCATAAAACTTAGCATTGTTGTTGCGAGGCTGGTTGCTTCCACGGCTAGCTGTGGGGAGGGCCAGTTGATTCTGGTTTTGATTCTGATAGCAGTTCCTGGCAAGGTGACCAGGTTGGCCACACTTGAAGCACAAACCGTTATTGGGAGTGGGAACAGGAGCTTGGGGTGGTGGAGCTGGAAGCCGTGGCTGCCCAGGTGGAGCAGGTAGACGAGGTGCAGCATAGGTCTGCCTTGGGGCAGGTGCATTTGGTTGGTACATGCTGTTGGGAATCCATATCTTGCGCTTCTGCGAGGATGGGCCCGAAGATGAGCCCGTGTCACGGTTGCGCCTGTGAGAGCCCTGGTATTCCTGCAGACCAGTTTCGACATTGATGGCCTTGTTCACCAGGGTGGCGAAATCAGCAAAGTCATGCACTAGAAGTGCGAGCTTGATGTCAGCTTGAAGGCCATCACGGAACTTCTCCAGTCTGCGTGCATCAGTTGCAATGTCCTCTTCAGCATAGCGGGACAAGTCTAGAAACTCCCGCTGATAAGCTTCCACAGTTTTGTTGCCTTGGGTGAGGTTGCGGAACTCACGCTTCTTCCGGTCCATGACTCCCTGAGGAATGAAGCGAGCACGGAAGGCAGCTTGGAAGTCTGGCCAGGTGATGATTGTTCCAGCTGGCAGAGTACGCCTGTGGCTGTCCCACCATTGAGCTGCGGGTCCTTTCAGGAAGAAGGAAGCAAAGGTGACATAGCTGGCAGGGCTACATCAGTAGACTCCATCTCATAGGTGATGTCACGGAGCCAGTCGTCAGCATCCAGAGGCTGAGTTGAGCTGCGGTACACGGTTGGGTTGAGGCGCATGAAATCCTGCAGAGTCACTTGGGCTGGCTGCTGGTTCATATTGGGGCGAGGAAACTGAGCCATAATATTCTCCATGAACTGATGATTCGGCTCAAACTGTTGCATCATCCCAGCCATGTACTCAGGCGGTGGTGGGGCGTTGCCACCACGACCACGACCACCTGGTCTAACCATCCTGCTAATATATAACAGGGGTAGTTCAGCATTGAGAAATTTGCAAAGACAAGAATCATTCATGATGAAACATGCACAACGAAAGCAGCACGATAGATACTACATAGTAGTCGGCATATCTTACAAAAGAGATCATGCATAGAGTTCGTTACACAGAGTTCGGTACATAGGCTAAGACATCATAGGCGGCACACAGGCTCGCGGCGAATGCATCTAACACTAACAAGCAAGTCTACATCAATCCCATGCGGTACTGCAGAGGTAGGTGTAACCCGACAGCTGGTAGTGACGCGAAGGGAAGACCTCCACGCGAGTAGCCTGGGGTCCGCGGATACTCTGGTGCGGAACCCAATGCACAGGTGGCAGGAGAGGACCCAATGCTGGAGAGTAGCCTCCCACATCTGGCCAGCCGACGCCCTGGGGCATCACGGTCCGGGCAGGGTAGATCGCAGAATGCGACAGATCCCCAGAGCGGACAGAGGGGTGCAACAGCGTCAGAGCATGATACAGGTGCTGACGGGTGGTGTACAGCTCGTGGCGAAGAGCTCGATTAGCTCTATCCAGCCCATCAGCATGCAGAACCAGGTTCTGATGGTAGAAGGGCTCTCGGGTGACAGTGGAGTAGGCAGCAGTGTAGTATCCCTCCGCACCAACATCAGATGCGATAGCAATGTGCCTGAAGGGGGAGGTATCCAACTCCTGATACTCTCCACGAAGACGTGTCAGAGCAGCATAAGCAGCATCGTGGACCGCCATATCGATAGTCACTCCAACACCATGAGCAGTGTGCAGCACGGTAGTGGAGTCATACTCCCGAGAGTAGAGGTGGACGATGGCACGGTACTACTCCTGGTTGAAGTCCTGATACTCCTCATAGACGGTGTACTCATGGTGCCAGCGATAACCCAGATAGGTCATCATCTCAACCAACATAGCAGGTGATCCTGAGGCACCAATGGCCATCGTGTGGCGCACGACCTGCCTCGTGGCTTCCATCTGAAAACAAAGATGTTTTCACAGGAGTCAAATGACAATGTGGATAATGTTCAAATACTACTCTAAAGAATAACTAGGGCTTATCCAACTTTTGGGTGAACATGGTCACGGGATCCTAGTGTTAGAGTTAGTAAAATCGTTTAACCCGAGTAGGAGAGAGTTCAGAGTCCCAGAGTAAGGATCAAGGAGTAAAAGATCCTAATACCACCCAGATGGCGATGTGGGCCCGTAAGGCACACAGCCATGTTAGTAAGAGTTTTTGCCATGTCTAGACTCAACTTTGGCCAAGGAGTGTGGAAGGGGGATTCCTACAGGCAGTCGGCTCTGATAACAACTTGTGACGCCCCCGATTCAATCGTACACTAATCATACATGCAAACATGTACGATCAAGATCAGGGACTCATGGGAAGATATCACAACACAACTCTACAAATAAAATAAGTCATACAAGCATCATATTACAAGCCAGGGGCCTCGAGGGCTCGAATACAAGAGCTCGATCATAGACGAGTCAGCGGAAGCAACAATATCTGAGTACAGACATAAGTTAAACAAGTTTGCCTTAAGAAGGCTAGCACAAACTGGGATACAGATCGAAAGAGGCGCAGGCCTCCTGCCTGGGATCCTCCTAAACTACTCCTGGTCGTCGTCAGCGGGCAGCACGTAGTAGTAGGCACCTCCGGTGTAGTAGGAGTTGTCGTCGAAGGTGGCGTCTGGCTCCTGGGCTCCAACATCTGGTTGCGACAACCAGGTAGAAGGGAAAGGGGGAAAAGAGGGAGAAAGCAACCGTGAGTACTCATCCAAAGTACTCGCAAGCAAGGAGCTATACTACATATGTATGCATTGGTATCAACTGGAATAAGGCTATATTATGTGGACTGAACTGCAGAAAGCCGGGATAAGGGGGGATAGCTAGTCCTTTTGAAGACTACGCTTCTGGCAGCCTCCGTCTTGCAGCATGTAGAAGAGAGTAGACTGAAGTCCTCCAAGTATCATCGCATAGCATAATCCTAACCGATGAACCTCCCCTCGTCGCCCTGTGAGAGAGCGATCACCGGTTGTATCTGGCACTTGGAAGGGTGTGTTTTATTAAGTATCCGGTTCTAGTTGTCATAAGGTCAAGGTACAACTCCAAGTCGTCCTGTTACCGAAGATCACGGCTATTCAAATAGATTAACTTCCCTGCAGGGGTGCACCACATAACCCAACACGCTCGATCCCATTTGGCCGGACACACTTTCCTGGGTCATGCCCGGCCTCGGAAGATCAACAAGTCGCAGCCCTACCTAGGCACAACAGAGAGGTCAGCACGCCGGTCTAAATCCTATGGCGCAGGGGTCTGGGCCCATCGCCCATTGCACACCTGCACGTTGCGTACGCGGCCGGAGAGCAGACCTAGCAACCTCCATTACAAAGGAAGTTGCGTTACGCGGTCCAACCCGGCGTGCGCCACTCAGTCGCTGACGTCACGAAGGCTTCGGCTGATACCACGACGTCGAGTGCCCATAACTGTCCCCGCGTAGATGGTTAGTGCGTATAGGCCAGTAGCCAGACTCAGATCAAATACCAAGAACTCGTTAAGTGTGTTAAGTATCCGCGAACGCCGACCAGGGCCAGGCCCACCTCTCTCCTAGGTGGTCTCAACCTGCCCTGTCGCTTCGCCACAAAGATCCACACAGAGGGCCATCAGGAAAGTATGTCCTTTTAGCCCCCAATCCGTGAATCACTCGCGGGTACTCCTCGAGCCAACCCGACTTTGGTCACCACATGTATCATGTGTAAAGTATAGTATATACCCGTGATCACCTCCCAAGTGATCACGGCCCGATATTATAGCACAGCAGACGGACAAGAATGTAGGGCCACTGATGGTAAACTAGCATCCTAAACTAAGCAGGTAGGATTGCAGGTAAAGGTATCAACAGTAGTAACAAGGACAGGCTATGCATCAGGATAGGAATATGTAGGATCGAAAGTATGTCTAGAGGGGGGTGATTAGACTACTTGACCAAATAAAAACTTAACCTTTTCCCAATTTTAGTTCTTGGCAGATTTTAACTATCTTAGGACAAGTCAAGCAATCATCACACAATTCAAGCAAGCATGCAAAGAGTATATTGGCAGTGGAAAGTAAAGCATGCAACTAGCAAGAATATAAAGGGAAGGGTTTTGAGGATTCAAGAGCAATTGGAGACACGGATGTTTTTCCCGTGGTTCGGATAGGTGGTGCTATCCTACATCCACGTTGATGGAGACTTCAACCCACGAATGGTAACGGTTGCGCGAGTCCACGGAGGGCTCCACCCACGAAGGGTCCACGAAGAAGCAACCTTGTCTATCCCACCATGGCCATCGCCCACGAAGGACTTGCCTCACTAGCGGTAGATCTTCACGAAGTAGGCGATATCCTTGCCCTTACAAACTCCTTGGTTCAACTCCACAATCTTGTCGGAGGCTCCCAAGTGACACCTAGCCAATCTAGGAGACACCACTCTCCAAGAAGTAACAAATGGTGTGTTGATGATGAACTCCTTGCTCTTGTGCTTCAAATGATAGTCTCCCCAACACTCAACTCTCTCTCATAGGATTTGGATCTGGTGGAAAGAAGATTTGAGTGGAAAGCGACTTGGGGAAGGCTAGAGATCAAGATTCATATGGTTGGAATGGAATATCTTGGTCTCAACACGTGAGTAGGTGGTTCTCTCTCAGAACATATGAGTTGGAATGGTGTATGTGTTCTGATGGCTCTCTCCATGAGTGAAGAGGAGGTGGAGGGGTATATATAGCCTCCACACAAAATCCAACCGTTACACACAATTTACCAATCTCGGTGGGACCGAATAAACAAACTCGGTCGGACCGAAATAGTAAACCTAGTGACCGTTAGAGATTTCAGTGGGACTGACACGCAACTCGGTAGGACCGATTCGGTTAGGGTTTGGGCATAACGTAATCTCGGTGAGACCGATTGCACAAACTCGGTGAGACCGAGTTTGGCAATAAGCTAACCAGAGAGTTGGTCAGGCAAACTAGGTGGGACCGACTCGCTCTTTCGGTGAGACCGAAAAGTTACAAGAAGGAAACAGAGAGTTTACATTGCAATCTCGGTGGGACCGATTCGCTCTTTTGGTGAGACCGAAAAGTTACGAAAGGGAAACAGAGAGTTTGCAATCCCATCACGGTGAGACCGAGATCCTTATCGGTAGGACCAAATTGCTAGGGTTTGGTAGTGGCAAATGACAAGTGAAACTCGGTGGCGCCGGATTGAAAGAATCAGTATGACCGAGTTTGGCTTAGTGTTTAGGTCATTTGTGGCTATGGAAAAGTGGTTGAGGATTTTGGAGCATATCACCAAGCACATAAAGCAAGAGGCTCATTAAGCAACACCTCATCCCTCCTTGATAGTATTGGCTTTTCCTAAAGACTCAATGTGATCTTGGATCACTAAAATATAAAATGAAGAGTCTTGAACTTTTGAGCTTGAGCCAATTCTTTGTCCTTAGCATTTTGAGGGTTCCACTTTCACATCCATGCCATGCCAATCATTGAGCTTTCCTGAAATAATCATCTTGAAATAGCATTAGCTCAATGAGCTATATGTTGTTATGAATTACCAAAACCACCTAGGGATAGTTGCACTTTCAATCTCCCCCTTTTTGGTAATTGATGACAACATATAGATCAAAGCTTCAACAAATTATAATAATCATGAAATACATCGTCGCTTTGAGAAGTATGTGACAAGTAAGAGCTCCCCCTAAATTTGTGCATATTTAGAATTTGCTTTGGACTGCAAATGCACAAGCAATTAGAGTCATGGGTTACTCTTCCGTGTCACATACATCTTGATGGAGCGCTCAAAAATGATAAGGAAGAAGTACATGCACTCATCACCAAGAATAGTGAGTGATCACATAAGATAGATAGAATGATAATATTAAGCAAACATTAAGTGTAGCTTATGATCAAACACATGATCATCGATGTCTCACAGGCATAAGGACGTAGTATCTCACACACAAGCAAATAAAGTTCGAAAAACCACCAAATAAAACAAGAGAGAATAAAAGCAACACTCTCTCTCGAAGCCTATGATCTATACATTTTCTCCCCCTTTGGCAACAAGTTACCAAAAAGTTCCTAGAAAATGCATAGTGCTAAGTCGACGCTCAGGCTTGATCTTCAGGTGGTGGTGGAGTCCGGAGCACTCCAAGGACGAAGCCTTTGGTAGACGTGGTCGGAGTTGAGGCTGAAGTGGACGCTGGAGCTGGTGGAACTGAGGCTGTGGCTGGCGCAGACGTGGTAGCTCTGGTGTCAGCAACTGGCATTGCAGACGACCTCGGACCTCGTGGCACCCTGGCAAAAGCATCAGTCGTAGTCCTACCTCTCCCTCATTCATGTCATCCTGGAGCTGCTCCACGGCAGTCTGTATCTCTGTCACCTTGATGTCCAAATCATAGAACCTCTGTTCCATGATCCTCTCTAAGCTTGCCTGGTTCTGAGTTAGGGTGGCTAGTCCTTGCTCAATCCGCAGGGTGGACGCAATCAGGTAACCAAGCTGCTCTTGTTTGGTTTTCAGAAAATATTCAGATGCCTCCTCTTGAGTAGGCATCCTGGCAGCTTTCTCCTTCTTCGCCTTCTCCTTCTTGGCTTGTGCTTGGGCAGATGATGGCTCATTCTCAGTCATGATCACTTGATTATCTTTGAAGTCTGGACGGATGGGCAGGTGTTCCTTATCCAACAAGTATGTGCCCGTGCCCATCTTTGAGTTGATGAGCTCCTGAATCTGTGGGGCATACCCACAACTCCTCTTCTGGTCGGCAGCTGTCCTCTTGACTGTTTCCACTATGAGGCTCATGACTTTGAATTTCTGAGGTACATCAAAGATATGTAGCAAGTTAATGGCATGACCTCTGATCATCCTATGATCTCTAGACTTGGGCAAAAGAGTGTGCCTAAGGATCCAGTTGATCGTAGGCAATCCTGATAGCAAGTGTTTCACAGACCCAAACTGGTGAGTGTCAAGATCATCTGTTGGAATCTCCTTGTACATATTTGCCATAGAGTTGTGATCCATCTTCTTCTTGGAGTAGACATCTAAGTCATCTTCATTTTCCTCGGGGGCATTGATAAGCTGTGCCCATTCAGCAACTGTGGACTGGTACCTCGTACCTTCTGACATCCAAGTGATCCTCCCATCTGGGTAGAAGTGTGCTGTGGAGTAGAATTGCATGATTAGCTCCTCGTTCCACTTTGTGAGGTTCTGCCCAACAAAGTCTGCAACTCCACCCGCACTAAAGCTGTCATACACTCCAGGATAGTGTTCCTCATTTTCCTTCATGTAGGTCCAGTCGACCCATCTCATGTCACATACTATTGGCTTCTTGTCAAGCAAAACTGTCTCATAGAAATCCTGCTACTCCTTGGTGTGAAACCTGTAGTCCACTGCAGTCCTCCTTCTGGTAGCATAGGGATCTGTCTCTCTCCACTTCCTCAGCCCTGAGTCTTTCTTGAGCTTCATATTCTCAGCCACAGGATGAGCATCGTTGTGGTCTGGGATCTTGGGCTTGAGCTTCCTAAGGACATGCTCTTCCTCTTCATCTGCAGCTTCAGGCACTGGGGCCTTGTTCTTTTCAGTGGCTGGAATGCTTCTTGTGTTTCTCTTTGGTGCACTCTTTGGCTTAGATGCAGCCTTGGGTGCTTCCTTGGGCTTGGATGCAGTTGCCCCTGACCTTATGGCATCTCCCATAAGTTTGGGTACCTTGGGTGCTGGTGCAGCAACCTCTTCTTCTTCCTCCTCATCTTCCATGATGGAGGCCTTGCCAAGCACTCTGGCTACAGTCTTCTTGACCATTTCCTTCCTCTTTTTGCCCTCAGCAGCAACTGGCTCTGTGGGTGCAGACTTCTCAGTTGAAGCTCTAACCTTAGACATGGGCTGCGTGCCTGCTGGCCTTTTGATTTTCAGCCTTGGCTTTGCGCCTTGAGCTGGCTCAACTCTCCTTGATGTGGCCTCTTCCTCTGCCACATAATCTTCATCTTCAGAATCAGAAGTTCTCTTCTTCCTTTGTCTAGTGGCAGCTTTAGGTAGATTGCTGGGGGTGCTCCTGCTGCCATCATCTGAAGAGCTGGAGGGACTAGTGCCTTCACTCATCACCACTTGCTGCTCTGAGAGGTTCTGGCTGTCACTTTGGTCTGACATGATGCAAACTCTAACTGCAGACCCTGTGAATAGATTATAGATGAGATAGAGTGGATGATCATCACAAAGTGCAGAGATTTTGCAAAAGAATAATTCAAAAACAGAGTATTAGTTTCCCACTGAAATCATCTCGGATCTACCGATTTTCAAACTCGGTGACACCGAAGCAGTTTTGGCACCAGAACTAGTGAACTCGGTCAGACCGAGTCACAGTTCGGTGGCACCGAGACTGCTAGGGTTTCACAGAGTTCCAAAATCGGTCACACCGATAAGTAATTCTCGGTCAGACCGAGTTTTACTTATGCAATGGCATAAGCCAAATCGGTGGGACCGAGTTTTTCAACTCGGTGGGTCCGAGATGGTTTCGGCGGAAACCTAACCCTAAAATTTTCGAATTAAACCTAATCTACGAGTTCATTGACTGGATAGGAGTTTATCAAACGTGGCAAGAATCATGATGATCACAATGTGCTAGGAATCGGATTGGAGAATAGCACAAAGATCGAGTCCATACCCTAGTTCAACGGAGACTCGCTACGGCGGCAACGGCGGGGCAGAATTCCCATTGACGGTGACGGAGACCAGCGACTGAAGGCGACTGGCGGCGAGGAGGACGATCCGGAGACCCAGGAGGCAGAGCGAGCTATGCGCGGGCGAAGAGGTTTCGGAGAAATTTCCAAAATTTTGCCCGTCACTATATATAGCCCGACCCTGTCGGTGTGACCGAGTGGAACAACTCGGTGGCACCGAGGTGCAAAACTGTATACAGTTGTTGCAACTCGGTGTGACCAAGTGGTTCAAATCGGTTGCACCGAGATCGAAAACCTAGATCAACTTAATGATCTCGGTAGGACCGAAAGTATGGTATCGGTCAGACCGAGAATCACAAAGAGGTTTTGGAAGTTTAAGTCTATGATGAATCGGGGACTCTGAGCGCTCCTCACACAGAGTGGTTCGAATCTGACTTGATCAAATTTTGTGATGCAGCATGAATAGAGTTTGAGACGAGAAAAGCATAGATAGCTAGAGGAGGTTCTTAGGCATTCTTGTCCATCCACTTGGCAAAAGAAGATAAAGCCAAACAATCAAAACAACAAGTGGATGTCCTCGAATGAGTAAAATATGCAACCAACATGCTCACACAATAAGATGGAAAATGAAATATGTGGCAAAGCATGCACAACCAATTCTAGCATCTATCAAGCAATTTGCGATGACTAGGTCATCTATATATGAGTATATTGACTTAGGAGTCAAGTGAGAACACTTGATCGTAGGTCATACTCATCGTTTAAGCTCAAGTGGGGTTACCACTTTTACATAAAGCATTGTTGTATTCACATCTTTAGAGTTGCTTTAGCTCAAGTTTTAGAGTAAAGCTCCCCCTAGATGTGATATCCCCCCTAAGAGGGATGAACTAACCTTGGGTTTTGTCGATGATGACTTCATGTAGATGTTGAAGATGTGGATGCTCAATGTTGATGTAGATCACTTGGAGCTATCCATTTGAGTGAATTGCACTTTCAATACCCACATGGGTTAGTCCCATAAGGAACAAACAAGGATATCCATAGACATAGAGTGATGCATACACAAGATGATGTCCATGAAAACTTTAGGTTACCTTGTCCCTTGTCTTACCAACAAGAGGGTTTGTGACTCCTTGAACTAGTGCATGATGTGGAAGTTGATTGCACTTGTTCTTGCCAAAATGATGAGAGTGAAATATGTTGGCGGAGTCACCCTCAAGAACTCTCTAGTTCTTCTTCTTTTGGATCCACACCATCTTGATGGGAATCCTTGGAGTTGTAGTCGTACTTGATGAAGTGGAACTTGACGTGGTCTTGGGAATCCAATTGACTAAGGTCTTAGGAGCTTCTTTAAATGCATCAATCTCCTCTTGAAGCTTGTCCTTGCCTTTTTGCTTGTAGTCTTGTGGTGGAAGATCATCTTGAGCTTGTGTCCCCTTGAAAGAAGTATCAGACTTCTCTTGTTGAGGAACAAACTTTGTCTTGGGGTATTGATCTTCTTCCCACTCAACTCCACTGGCATTGAACTTTCGTTCAAAACCAACACCTTGATTCTTCCGGTGCATTCCTTGCTTGCGCACAATTTCCTCGAATTGCTTACTCCCGGCAAGGCTTTTGTACACTCCTTTCTCTATAATCCCCTTCAATAAGCTATTTTCTTTCTCAAGTGTAACTTGGCTAAGAGAATCATTAGTGGAATCAAGAGAACTACTAGAAGCAACAATATTGGATTTAGCATGATCATTGTTACTACTAAAGGAAGAATCTTTCTTGTTCTTGTTACTAGACTTGACTTGAGGCATGTAAGTGGATAATAGTAAACGCTTGGCAATATAAGAAGAACTTTTCTTGCGTAGATCATCATTGATTGCTTTTAAGAACTCATGCTCTTGCTCAAGATTGAGCTTTTCAAAGCGTAATTTCTCATGAGCTCTTAAAAGTTCTCGATGATCTTCGAAGATAGTTTCATGAGCTAACTTAAGAGTGTTTAGTTCTTTAGTTAGAGCCTCAATCTTCTCCTTATCATTGTCATTCGTTTTATCTTGATTAGCATGATTAATTGATGTTTCATCATAGTACTCATCACTAGAGTTGTCAACAAGCAAGTCATCATCACCTAACAAGTCATCTTCATCACTATTAAAATCAACATACTCGGGGTGTGTTACCTTAGGACCTTTGGCCATGAAGCATCTTCCAATTCCTTCATTTGGTGAGTCAAATATGTCGTAGGAGTTGGTTGACACAAGTGCTAGACCGGCAACACCTTCATCTTGAGTATCTTCGGAGTCGGAGTGATAACTTCTCTCGGAGTGGCTGTCGGAGTCGGAGCCGGATACCCATTCACCAACATGAGCTTGATGTCTTCGTTTTGTGTAGCTCCTTGATGATTTTTCCTTCCTTTCCGAATCCTTGCTTCTCCATGAGTATCTCCGTTCATAACGATCATCTCTACTCCTTCTCTCTCTTGGTGGTGATTCTTTGCTTCTTCCTTTTGGAGAATCTTCTCTTCTCTTGTAGGGAGCCGTACACTCATTGGAATAGTGTCCGGGTCTTCCACAATTATAGCAGTTTCGCTCTCGACTAAAAGATCTTTTGTCATTGTAGGACCTTGACTTGAAGCTTCTATCTTTGCTTCTACTCTTGTAGAACTTGTTGAAGTTCTTCACCATTAAGCTCAATTCTTCATTGAAGTTTTGTTTCTCACTTGATGATGTGGGGACTTCACATGAGGCTTTATAGGCACCACTTGATTTGTTGTGAAGTTCCTCTTTATCCTTGAGTGACATCTCATGAGCAACAATCCTTCCAATCACTTCCGTTGGTTTGAGATCTTTGTAATTTGGCATCATTTGAATCAATGTGCACACGGTATCATATTTCCCATCCAAGGCTCTTAGGATCTTCTTGATGATGAATCTATTGGTCATCTCTTCACTTCCTAAGCCGGCAATCTCATTTGTGATGAGAGCAAGCCTAGAGTACATTTCGGCGACACCTTCACCATCCTTCATCTTGAACTTGTCAAGTTGACTTTGGAGCACATCCAACTTGGATTCCTTGACGGAGTCGATACCTTCGTGCATATCAATCAAAGTGTCCCAAATTTCCTTTGCATTCTCAAGACGGCTGATTTTGTTTAATTCTTCGGGGCACAATCCGTTGAAGAGAATATCACAAGCTTGAGCATTGTATTGCAACATCTTCAACTCATCCGCGGTAGCTTCACGGTTTGGTTCTCTCCCATCAAAGAACTCACCTTGCAAACCAACACAAACAATAGCCCATATGGCGGGGTTATGTCCAAGAATATGCATTTTCATTTTATGCTTCCAACTAGCAAAATTAGTGCCATCAAAGTAAGGACCTCTACGGTGATAATTTCCCTCGCTAGACGCCATACTCTCCTAGGTTGTGAAACCAAGGCTATGACCACCAAAACCTATGGAGATCAAGGCAAATGGAGACCAAAGCTCTGATACCACTTGTAGGATCGAAAGTATGTCTAGAGGGGGGGGGGTGATTAGACTACTTGACCAAATAAAAACTTAACATTTTCCCAATTTTAGTTCTTGGCAGATTTTAACTATCTTAGGACAAGTCAAGCAATCATCACACAATTCAAGCAAGCATGCAAAGAGTATATTGGCAGTGGAAAGTAAAGCATGCAACTTGCAAGAATATAAAGGGAAGGGTTTTGAGGATTCAAACGCAATTGGAGACACGGATGTTTTTCCCGTGGTTCGGATAGGTGGTGCTATCCTACATCCACGTTGATGGAGACTTCAACCCACGAAGGGTAACGGTTGCGCGAGTCCACGGAGGGCTCCACCCACGAAGGGTCCACGAAGAAGCAACCTTGTCTATCCCACCATGGCCATCACCCACGAAGGACTTGCCTCACTGGCGGTAGATCTTCACGAAGTAGGCGATCTCCTTGCCATTACAAACTCCTTGGTTCAACTCCACAATCTTGTCGGAGGTTCCCAAGTGACACCTAGCCAATCTAGGAGACACCACTCTCCAAGAAGTAACAAATGGTGTGTTGATGATGAACTCCTTGCTCTTGTGCTTCAAATGATAGTCCCCCCAACACTCAACTCTCTCTCATAGTATTTGGATCTGGCGGAAAGAAGATTTGAGTGGAAAGCGACTTGGGGAAGGCTAGAGATCAAGATTCATATGGTTGGAATGGAATATCTTGGTCTCAACACATGAGTAGGTGGTTCTCTCTCAGAACATATGAGTTGGAATGGTGTATGTGTTCTGATGGCTCTCTCCACGAGTGAAGAGGAGGTGGAGGGGTATATATAGCCTCCACACAAAATCCAACCGTTACACACAATTTACCAATCTCGGTGGGACCGAATAAACAAACTCGGTCGGACCGAAATAGTAAACCTAGTGACCGTTAGAGATTTCGGTGGGACTGACACGCAACTCGGTAGGACCGATTCGGTTAGGGTTTGGGCATAACGTAATCTCGGTGAGACCGATTGCATAAACTCGGTGAGACCGAGTTTGGCAATAAGCTAACCAGAGAGTTGGTCAGGCAAACTTGGTCGGACCGACTCGCTCTTTCGGTGAGATTGAAAAGTTACAAGAAGGAAACAGAGAGTTTACATTGCAATCTCGGTGGGACCGATTCGCTCTTTCGGTGAGACCGAAAAGTTACGAAAGGGAAACAGAGAGTTTGCAATCCCATCTTGGTGAGACCGAGATCCTTATCGGTAGGACCGAATTGCTAGGGTTTGGCAGTGGCAAATGACAAGTGAAACTCGGTGGCGCCGGATTGAAAGAATCGGTATGACCGAGTTTGGATTAGTGTTTAGGTCATTTGTGGCTATGGAAAAGTGGTTGAGGATTTTGGAGCATATCACCAAGCACATAAAGCAAGAGGCTCATTAAGCAACACCTCATCCCTCCTTGATAGTATTGGCTTTTCCTAAAGACTCAATGTGATCTTGGATCACTAAAATAGAAAATGAAGAGTCTTGAACTTTTGAGCTTGAGACAATTCTTTGTCCTTAGCATTTTGAGGGTTCCACTTTCACATCCATGCCATGCCAATCATTGAGCTTTCCTGAAATAATCATCTTGAAATAGCATTAGCTCAATGAGCTATATGTTGTTATGAATTACCAAAACCACCTAGGGATAGTTGCACTTTTAGAATAACGAAAGCGGTAACATGCTACACTACTCTAATGCAAGCAGTATAGAGAAGAGTAGGCGATATCTGGTGATCAAAGGGGGGGGCTTGCCTGGTTGCTCTGGCAAGAGAGAGGGGTCGTCAACTCCGTAGTTGTACTGGGTAGCAGCGGCGTCAGTCTCGGTGTCTAGCGGGAGAAGAGGGGGAAGAAACAATAATATTTAAGCAAGCAGATGCATAGCGATGCATGACATGACAAAACGGTGCTAGGGGTGCCCTAACGCGGTATGAGGTGATACCGGTGAAGGGGGGAAACATCCGGGAAAGTATCCCCGGTGTTTCGCGTTTTCAGGCAGAGAAGCTGGAGGGGGAAAGTTGCGTGTTCGCTATGCTAGGGATGCGTGGCGGACGAACAGCCTGCGTATTCGGATTCGTCTCGTCGTTCTGAGCAACTTTCATGTTGAAAATATTTTAATCCGAGTTACGGATTAAAAGATATGATTTTCTAAAGATTTTATTAATTTTTGAAATTTAATTAATTATTTAATTTAATTCCAAAATGGATTTACGACATCAGCATGAGGTCATGTTGACATCAGCAGTCACAGGGATTAACTAAGTCAAACTTACTCGTGGGTCCCACTTGTCATACTCTGTTAGTTAATTAACATTAGTTAATTAGGTTAACTAGTCATTAGGTTAATTAACCTTAATTAGTTAATTTAATCAGAATTAACTAAGTTAATTAACTAATTAATTAATTAATTTTATTATTTTTTATTTATTTATTATATATATTTTTAAAAAAATTCTTTTTTTATAATGTTCTGGGCAGGGGGGCCACTTGTCATTGGCCCTGGGGGCCTAGTGGGTTTGCGGGTGCGGGCGTTGGGCGTCGGCGCTCGACTGGGCGAGCGCCCAGATCGACAGGAAGGGGGGCAGCCACGGGTGTGGCGAGGTCGCCGGCGTGGCCGCCGGCGCCCACGTCGCCGGCCAAGGGAACAGAGGGCGGCACCACGGGAGGGCGGCAAGAGCAGCAGCAGGGGAGGCGGCCAAGGTGGGCGCGCACGAGACGGGGCGCGTGTGAGGCGGTGAGCCGTCCGAGCGCGCAGGGGAGAGCAGCACAGCGGGCGTAGCGGCTCACAGAGGAGCAGGGGCGCGGCCATGCGTCGGGCGTGAGCCGGGTGAGGCGCGAACGCACCGGGGCGGAGTTGGGGCGATGGCAGGGGAAGGCGGCTCCAGCACGGGGCGCACAAGCGGGCGACGCCGGCAGGCCGCAGGCGGACGAGCGGGGACGCACTAGGTGCGGGGTTGGGCGTCGTGCGGAGCTGCGGGACGCGGCCGGGCGCGGTGAGCGCGGCCCGGACGCCGTGATGGCCGCGCAGGACAGAGAGGGGAAGGGAAGACGAGGTCGTGGCCTCACCGGGATCCGTAGGGTCCGGGTAGCCATGCGTGAGGAGGAGGACGGAGACGGCACAGACGGAGTGGAGGCAGGCCGGCGGGGCAGCTCCGGCGAGGCGGCGTTCTCCGGGCGCGGGGCGTCGACGAGCGGCCTCCCTCCTCAATCCCGATCCAAATGGGGAGAGGGGGAGATATTTTCGTGGGGGGGAGTGGGGCGACGGGGTGGGATAGGGTTTGGGTTGTGGGGGATAAGGGAGGCGGGGTGTTGGCCGATTGGGCCGGTGGGTTGGCCCAGTAGGGTTGTGGCGTGCTGGGCCAGAGCCCAGTGGGGTTTTTTTTCTCTTTTTTTGTTTTCTGTTTGTTTTTCCCTTTTGTATTTTCTTTCTTTCATTTATTTTCTATTCCGTTTTATTTCATTTTAAATCATTTAGGCAATTTCTAAAAAATGAGTTTGCTGCACTATAATTACCTATGCCATTTTTGGCACAACCCGAACATTTTTGTTTTAATTTTAGAAAACTTTTATCGTTTACCTTGAATTTGAATTTTGAATTCGAACGGGGTTGAATCATCGCGAGATTAACAACGGTAATCGTGGTGATGTGGCATTGTTAGCAAAGATTACTGTAGCTTAAATATCCGGGCGTCACAGGAGTGCCCATACCCATGTGTTTATGTCTCTTTCTTCGGGGGTGGAGGAGTTGGTGATGATGATGAAAATTGTGCCTTCAGCTTTTTCATGTTGTAATTGAGGAGAGCAATCTCCTCCTTTAAATCATCGACCTCCGATTCCAGCTTCAAGATCTTGTCACATAAATATCCTTTGCTTTTCTGCCGAAAATGAGAAGGAATAGATCGGATGTTAGACAGTTTAGCCCTCTTAGGGAGACTAGACTTCTTGAACTTCATGTGCATATCCCTAGGTTGAGGTAGAGGAATGTCCTCCTCCTCCAAACTTGAATCATTGATCCTTCTTAAATGAGCATCCTCCTCATCGTCCGTAGTTCGACCACAAGGAGATAGGTCCCCATAGGTCTTTGGGTCAGCAATGAGGTGTGAGACATAGCTCTCTCCGTCGGAGTCTTGAGATGACATCTTGCTCTAAATCTGCAGCAGAAACAGCTCGAAACAAAAACAGAGGATGTTTGCATGGTACGGTGGTCAAAACCTTCGGGAGATTATATAATGAATTTTTACCGCGAGGTGCCCACGAGGCAGGGGGCGCGCCCTCCACCCTCGTGGAAGCCTCGTGTCCTTTCCGGACTGCTTCTTATTTTCCTATTTTCTTAAATATTCCAAAACGGAGAAAAATTGCCATTAGAACTGTTTTGGAGTCGGTTTACTTACCGTAGCACATACCTATTCCTTTTCGGAGTCTGAAACATTCTGGAAAGTGTCTCTTATGTATTCCTCCAGGGTTACGGTTTCAATAACATTAGTTTCAACATTTATGGGATTACCTGAGATATAATGTTTGATTCTTTGACCGTTCACCACCCTCGGATTTGTGCCTTCGAAGTTGTTGATTTTTATGGCACCGGAACGATAGACCTCCTCGATGATGTAAGGGCCTTCCCATTTAGAGAGGAGTTTGCCTGCAAAAAATCTTAAACGAGAGTTGTATAGCAATACATAATCACCTACATTAAACTCACGCTTTTGTATCCTTTTATTATGCCATCTTTTAACTTTTTCTTTAAATAGTTTGCCATTCTCATAGGCCCGGGTTCTCCATTCATCAAGTGAGCTAATGTCAAATAGTCTCTTCTCACCGGCAAGTTTGAAGTCATAGTTGAGCTCTTTAATGGCCCAACATGCCTTATGTTCTAGTTCGAGAGGTAAGTGGCATGCTTTTCCATAAACCATTTTATACGGAGACATACCCATATGA
Source organism: Triticum monococcum (assembly GCA_034509565.1). Classification (NCBI taxonomy): domain Eukaryota; kingdom Viridiplantae; phylum Streptophyta; class Magnoliopsida; order Poales; family Poaceae; genus Triticum; species Triticum monococcum. Next base: position 83,188,608 of record CM067845.1, on the reverse strand, counting down.
TTTGTATATGCAGTTCTATAGGCCCATAATGCATCATCAAGTTTCTTGGACCAATTCTTTCTAGATCTATTAACAGTCTTTTGCAAAATTAATTTAAGCTCTCTATTACTCAGTTCTACTTGACCACTAGACTGTGGATGATATGGAGATGCAATTCTATGATTAACATCAAACTTAGCAAGCATTTTACGATACACACCATGAATAAAATGTGAACCACCATCGGTCATTAAATATCTAGGGACTCCAAACCTCGAAAAAACAACTTCTTTAAGCATCTTAATAGAGGTGTTATGATCAGCACTACTAGTTGGAATAGCTTCTACCCACTTAGTAACGTAATCAACAACAACTAAAATATGTGTATACCCATTAGAGGAAGGAAACGGTCCCATATAATCAAAGCCCCAAACATCAAATGGTTCAATAACAAGTGAATAATTCATAGGCATTTCTTGACGTCTACTAATATTACCAATTCTTTGACATTCATCACAAGACAAGACAAACTTACGGGCATCTTTGAAGAGAGTAGGCCAATAAAAACCGGATTGCAATACTTTATGTGCAGTTCTATCTCCAGCGTGGTGTCCTCCATAAGCCTTGGAGTGACACTTGCATAGGATCTGTTCATGTTCATGCTCAGGTACACAGCGTCTAATAACACCATCTACTCCTTTATAAAGGTGTGAGTCATCCCAGAAGTAATATCTTAAATCATAGAAAAACTTTTTCTTTCGCTGGTATGTGAAACTAGGTGGTATAAATTTAGCAACAATGTAATTAGCATAATCAGCATACCATGGAGCAGTACGAGAAGCATTTATGATAGCTAATTGTTCATTAGGAAAGCTGTCATCAATAGGTAGTGGGTCATCAAGAACATTCTCTAACCTAGACAAGTTGTCTGCAATGGGGTTCTCAGCTCCCTTTCTATCAATAATATGCAAATCAAATTCTTGTAGCAGGAGAACCCATCTAATAAGTCCAGGTTTAGCATCTTTCTTTTCCATAAGATATTTAATAGCAGCATGATCAGTGTGAACAGTTACTTTAGAATCAACAATATAAGGTCTGAACTTATCACAAGTGAATATAACTGCTAAAAATTCTTTTTCAGTAGTAGCATAATTTCTTTGCGCACTGTCTAGAGTTTTACTAGCATATTGGATAACATTTAATTTCTTATTAACTCTTTGTCCTAGAACAGCACCTACAACATAATCACTAGCATCACACATAATTTCAAAGGGTAAATTCCAATCAGGTGGCTGAACAATAGGTGCAGAAATCAAGGTTTTCTTATGTATTTCAAATGCTTCTACACAATCATCATCAAAGAAAAAAGTAACATCTTTTTGTAAGAGATTAGTCAGAGGCCTGGAAATTTTTGAGAAGTCTTTAATGAACCTCCTATAAAAACCGGCATGACCAAGGAAAATTCTTATACCTTTAATGTCCTTAGGACACAACATCTTTTCAATAGCATCAACTTTAGCTTTATCAACTTCAATACCTCTTTCAGAAATTTTATGCCCCAAGACAATACCTTCATTAACCATAAAGTGGCACTTCTCCCAATTCAAGACAAGATTAGTTTCTTCACATCTCTGCAAAACTCGATCAAGGTTGCTTAAGCAATCATCAAAAGAAGTTCCATATACGGAGAAATCATCCATGAAAACCTCAACAATCTTTTCACAAAAGTCAGAGAATATAGCAGTCATACATCTTTGAAAGGTAGCAGGTGCATTGCATAAACCAAAAGGCATGCGTCTATAAGCAAAGGTAACGAAAGGGCAAGTAAAAGTTGTCTTTTCTTGATCCTATTTTGACACATGTATTTGAGAAAAACCAGAATAACCATCTAGAAAGCAAAAATGTGTATGTTTGGATAATATTTATACCATTTGATCAATAAAAGGTAAAGGTTAATGATCCTTTTTAGTAGCTTTATTTAATTTGCGGAAATCAATTACCATTCTATAACCTGTAACAATTCTTTGTGGGATCAATTCATCTTTATCATTAGGAACAAAAGTAATACCTCCCTTCTTAGGGACACAATGGACAGGACTTACCCATTGACTATCAGCAACGGGATAAATTATACTTGCCTCCAGAAGCTTTAGTACTTCTTTTCTTACCACTTCTTTCATCTTAGGATTTAACCGTCGTTGGTGATCAACAACCGGTTCCGCGTCTTTCTCCGAATTTTTTTTGTGCTGGCATAGAGTGGGACTAATGCCCTTAAGATCATCAAGAGTATATCCAATAGCAGCACGGTGCTTCTTCAGAGTTTTTAATAATTTCTTTTCTTCATGGTTTGAAAGGTTAGCACTAATAATAACATGATATATCTTTTTCTCATCAAGATAAGCGTATTTAAGAGTATCAGGTAAAGGTTTAAGATCAAACATGGGATCACCCTTGGGTGGAGGAGGATCCCCTAGGATTTCAACAGGCAAGTTGTGTTTCAAAATAGGTCCCTGTTTAAAGAATACTTCATCTATTTCCCTTCTTTCATTCATAAACATATCATTTTCATGGTCGAGCAAATATTGTTCTAAAGGATCATTAGGAGGCACGGAAATAGAAGCAAGACCAATAATTTCATCTTTATTAGGCAATTCTTTATCATGGGGTTGTCTACGAAATTTAGCAAAATTAAACTCATGAGACATACCCCCCAAACCAATAGTAACTACATCCTTTTTGCAGTCTATCTTAGCATTAACAATATTCAAGAAGGGTCTACCAAATATAATGGGACAAAAGATATCTTGTGGGGAACCAAGAACAAGAAAATCGCAGGATATTTAACTTTCTGACACAAGACTTCAACATCTCTAACAATCCCAACTGGTGAAATAGTGTCTCCATTGGCAAGCTTAATTGTAACATCAATTTCCTCTATCTCAGCAGGTGCAATATCATGCATAATTTCTTTGTATAAGGAATGAGGTATTGCACTTGCACTAGCTAGCACCCATATCACATAAGCCATGATAGCAATGATCTCCTATTTTGACAGAAATAACATGCATGCCTACAACAGGTCTATGTTTATTTTTAGTGTCAGGTCTAGCAATTCTAGCAGCTTCATCGTAGAAGTAAATAACATGCCCATCGACATTATCGGCCAAGAGATCTTTAACCATAGCTATATTAGGTTCAACTTTAATTTGCTCAGGGGGTGTAGGTGTTCTAGTATTACTCTTACGAACCACAGTTGAAGCTTTAGCATGATCCTTTATTCTAACATGGAAATGTGGTTTCTCAATATAAGCAGTAGGAACAACGGGATCAACATTATAAGTGATAGTCTTTTCTTCAACTTTAATAGGTGCAACTACTTTTACTTCAATGGGAGGATTATATTTAAACCACTTATCCTTAGGGAGATCAACATGAGTAGCAAAGGATTCACATAAAGAAGCTACTATCTCAGAGTCAAGTCCATATTTAGTGCTAAGTTCACGGAAAATATCGGTGTCCATAAAAGATTTAACACAATCAAACTTAGGTGTTATACCTGCCTCCTTACCTTCCTCGAGATCTCAATCTTCAGAGTTGCGTTTAATTCTTTCCAATAAATCCCATTTGAATTCAATAGTCTTCATCATGAAAGAGCCAGTACAAGAAGTATCGAGCATGGAGCGATTGTTGAGAGAAAGTCGAGCATAAAATTTTTGAATAATAATTTCTATTGAGAGCTCATGATTGGGTCATGAATATAACATTGACTTAAGCCTCCCCCAAGCTTGAGCGATGCTTTCTCCTACGTGAGGCCAAAAATTATATACATAATTACGATCACGATGAACCAGATGCATACGATAAAACTTCTGATGAAATTCTAATTTCAATCGGTTGTAGTTCCATGATCCCATATCATCACATAGCCTAAACCATGTCAATGCCTTTCCCTTCAAAGATAAAGGGAATACCTTCTTCTTGATAACATCCTCGGGCATACCTGCAAGCTTAAATAATCCACAAACTTCATCCACATAGATTAGGTGCAAATCGGGATGTAATGTTCCATCACCTGTGAAAGTATTAGCTAGCAGTTTCTCTATCATACCAGAAGGAATTTCAAAGTAAACATTTTCAGTAGGTTTGGTAGGTTGAGGAGCAACTATTTGCTCTACTGGTCGGGGTGAAGATACCCCGAGCAAGCCCCTCAAAGGATTATGTTCCATAGTAACAAGCGACAGTAAATTTCAGCACACTGTATAAATTTTTCCTTACCAAATTCCACTTACCAAAGGCGCTTCACTCCCCGACAACGGTGCCAGAAAAGAGTCTTGATGACCCACAAGTATAGGGGGTCTATCATAGTCCTTTCGATAAGTACGAGTGTCGAACCCAACGAGGAGCAGAAGGAAATGATAAACAATTTTTAGTAAGGTATTCTCTGCAAGCACTGAAATTATCGGTAACAGATAGTTTTGTGATAAGGTAATTTGTAACGGGTAACAAGTAATAAAAGTAAATAAGGTGCAGCAAGATGCCCCAATCCTTTTTGTAGCAAAGGACAAGCCTGGATAAACTCTTATATAAAGGAAAACGCTCCCGTGGACACATGGGAATTATCATCAAGCTAGTTTTCATCACGTTTGTATGATTCGCGTTCGGTACTTTGATAATTTGATATGTGGGTGGACCGGTGCTTGGGTACTGCCCTTCCTTGGACAAGCATCCCACTTATGATTAACCCCTCTTGCAAGCATCCACAACTACAAAAGAAGTATTAAGGTAAACCTAACCATACAATGAAACATATGGATCCAAATCAACCCCTTACGAAGCAACTCATAAACTAGGGTTTAAGCTTCTGTCACTCTAGCAACCCATCATCTACTTATGACTTCCCAATGCCTTCCCCTAGGCCCAAACAATGGTGAAGTGTCATGTAGTCGACGTTCACATGACACCACTAGAGGAGAGATGACATACATCTCATCAAAATATCGAACGAATACCAAATTCACATGACTACTTATAGCAAGACTTCTCCCATGTCCTCAGGAACAAACGTAACTACTCACAAATCATATTCATGTTCATAATCAGAGGGGTATTAATACACATAAAGGATCTAAACATATGATCTTCCACTGAATAAACCAACTAGCATCAACTACAAGGAGTAATCAACACTACTAGTAACCCACGGGTACCAATCTGAGGTTTTGAGACAAAGATTGGATACAAGAGATGAACTAGGGTTTGAGATGAGATGGTAATGGTGAAGATGTTGATGGAGATTGACCCCCTCCCGATGAGAGGATCGATGGTGATGACGATAGTGATGACGACGGTGATGATTTCCCCCTCCCGGAGGGATGTTTCCCCGGCAGAACAGCTCCGCCGAAGCTCTAGATTGGTTCCGCCTCATGGCGGCGGAGTTTCGTCCCGTGAGCTTGCTTATGATTTTTTCTCGGACGAAAGACTTCATATAGCAGAAGATGGGCACCAAAGGCCTGCCAGGGGGCCCACAAGACAGGGGGGCATGCCCAGGGGGTAGGGCGCGCCCCCACCCTCATGGCCAGGGTGTGGGCCCCCTCTGGTTAATTCTTTTGCCAGCATTTTTTATATATTCCAAAACGTCCTCCTATGAAGTTTCAGGACTTTTGGAGTTGTGCATAATAGGTCTCTAATATTTGCTCCTTTTCCAACCTAGAATTCCAGCTGCCGGCATTCTCCCTCTTCATGTAAACCTTGTAAAATAAGAGAAAATAGGCATAAGTATTGTGACATTATGTGTAATAAGTAATAACAGCCCATAATGCAATAAATATTGATATAAAAGCATGATGCAAAATGGACGTATCACGAAGCCTTGGAGCATGTATGAGGAAGAGAACACATGTAGGCTTAGAGAAATGCCCTGTTTGGTTCAGCTTTTATCGACAGATTCCGCTACCGCGCAGCAGAATATGAATCAAAGGACGAACCCAGCAAAATCCGATTCCAGAAATCTGCTGTCAAAATCTGAACCAAAAGCGGAAGCAGCCCAGGACGTGCTTTCCAAAATCTGATTCCGCTGCAGGCCAAAATCTGAAAAAGCTGTATCAGCTGGTTTGCCAAATGACCTACATCTTTTTCACATCAGATTTTCCACATCTACTTTTCCACAATAGATTTTTCACAGCTACTTTTAGAAATCCATGGCCGAACCAAACAGGGCCAAAGTCTTGTCAACGCTAAAGCATATTTCAAGATGCGGGATAAAAAATTGAAGGTGGAGAATGAGCTCAGATTTTTTAAATCAGACTTTGATAAGATGGTGTTGGCGAAGGAGGAGGCACTTTCCCAGTTGGCCCGTGCAAAACGGGTTCTTACTGAACTGAAAGCAGAGGTGGATAATACGAGCCTGGATGATCTCGATTAGGGAAATGAATATATTGTTCTTATGAAGTTGAACTAGCTATATGTTGTACTGTGATGTTTTCATGTAGCTACCGTACCGTGATGTTATAATATATTTATGTGCCTGATATGAAATTGGCAAACAGCTGTTCGATGTGAAATGTGAATTTGCGTAATACTAGAATTATTAATTGTAAACTAATAAACCTGCTAAATGTGTCATGGATCTTTGCAAACGGTTCTAGCAGCAAAAGCGCTTGCGATGGATAGCCCAATGCCACACAGTTTTCTTCATCAAATTGTGTGTGATATAGTTGATAAAAGCAAACAATTAATCAAGGAAGACCGTGTGTGATAGTTACACCTTTCAGACACGAGCCTACACATAAAACTGTGTGGGATGTACGTACGAACGAAAACGTTTTCTCTGGATTGACTGTGTGGGATGTACATAAGAATGGAAATGTATTCCTTGGATTGACTGTGTGGGATGTACATACCTACGGGAATGATTTCTGGGATTCACCGTGTGGAATGTACATACCTACGGAAATGATTTCTGGGATTCACCGTGTGGGATGTACATATCTATGGAAATGATTTTTGGGATTCACCGTGTGGGATATACATACCTACGGAAATGATTTCTGGGATTCACTATGTGGGATGTACATACCTACGGAAATGATTGGGTTTCGATGCCTTGCCCGATCGCACACGACCCCAGCCTGGGTCCCAGGAGGGCATATCCCCGACGATTTATGGGTCGTGTGGGAAGGACACCCTATCGCACACACTCACTTAGCGACAGTTTCATATGCCGTCGCGGAAAACGGTTAAAAACCGTTTGTTTAGGACCGACGCGCACCAGTTGATCAAGCGATGCGAAGCGCCCGGTCTAGCCAAGGTGATGGAGCAGGTCGGTAAGGTGATGTAAGAGCCCCCATGCATGCCGACGTGCTGGAGTAGGCCAGCGAGGTGGATGTTGGCTCGATGAGGTGACAATGGGGTGATGTCGACGCATGTCAAAATTTGTGACATGGTCAATACTAGCTTGATGAAGTGACGACGTGCCTGGCCCACTCAATCCACGGGGTGACGATGTCGTCTTGACGATGTGGAACTCCTGGTCGGCTAACCTGTAGGTGGACATGCGACGTGGTTGATGTCGGCTTGATGGAGTGATGATGCAGTCGATGCTGGCGTAGGTCGGCATCTGTGGAGCAACAAAGTCGGGTTCGTTTGACACCGACGTGATGGTGAAGATCACCTCGAAATAGGCTCAAATTTTGTGGCTACATGTTTGAGAACAAGACACAATACTTTAGAAAAAAAGTTCCACCAAGAAAGATGTCCGGTAACTCATTCATGAAAAAGAAGAACTTGAGTCGGATTCATTTTCATGCAGGAATCAGATCCCGAAATTGGCGCACTCCTTGGACTCGTCCTTGAGCTTGAACAGTCAGATCGAGCTGAATTTTTGAGGGGTTGTCGACATAGGAATTCCGCAGCTGATGAACTATTGGATTTTCCAAAGGACGTCTAAGCTGCTCGCTGGACTGTTCGACCCAAACTCATGCGGATTTGCGCCCAAATTTTGACATGGCTCTAGTACATCGATGATTGCCGAAGATTTCTCCATAAAAAACCGTTGAACTACAAGGTCGTTGTAGGCTCAGTTCCGCACAATTCTATTGAAGCAATCGCCAAAGCGATGCTCGAGGAGGCGGTGGTGGCTAAAACAAATCCGTCCAGAAAAATCCGAACGGTCGCGTGAGGGCATTGTTAACATTGAGCCCTTGAGCTCCATGCATAATCATGTATGGGGTACAAAGTACAAGATGATCTACCTCGAGATCGTATGTGAATGAATCTATTGAATATGGGATGATTTATTGACTAGCCTAGCCTCAGTTTATATAGTATACAAGAGGCCTAGGATAATAGGAGTACTCGTCTTATGCACCAAGACTTGTGAAATCTCCCTTATATGCGTCATGGGCCGTTCCAAGTGGCTCGCTAATGAACCGCCACGGGGGTCCTCGGCCCGAACCTCCTAGTTGGGAGATGACATGGTGAGTATCCTCTAGTCTAGGACACCATCCACAGAGATGCGTGCTTGAGCGGAGGCCTTCGTCAGGCAGTGCGCGACGACGTTGGTGAAACCTGTTGGGGAACGTAGTAATTTCAAAAAAATTCCTACGCACACGCAAGATCATGGTGATGCACAGCAACGAGGGGGAGAGTGTTGTCTACGTACCAACGCAGACCGACTGCGGAAGCGATCACACAACATAGAGGAAGTAGTCGTACGTCTTCTTCCCGATCCGACCGATCCAAGCACCGTTACTCCGGCACCTCCGAGTTCTTAGCACACGTACAGCTCGATGGCGATCCCCGGGCTCCGATCCAGCAAAGCTTCGGGGAGGAATTCTGTCAGCACGACGGCGTGGTGACGATCTTGATGTACTACCGACGCAGGGCTTCGCCTAAGCACTACAACGGTATGATCGAGGTGGAATTTGGTGGTAGGGGGCACCGCACACGGCTAAGGAACGATCTCAAGGATCAACTTGTGTGTCTATGGGGTGCCCCCTGCCCCCGTATATAAAGGAGCAAGGGGAGGAGGCGGCCGGCCAAGGTGTGGCGCGCCAAGGGGAGTCCTACTCCCACCGGGAGTAGGACTCCTAGTTGGACTAGGAGAGAAGGGGGAGAATAGGAGGAAGAGAGGAAGGAAAGCGGGGGGCGCCGGCCCCCTTCCCTTGTCCTATTCGGACTAGGAAGGGGAGGGGCGCGCGGCCACCTCTTGCCTCCTCTCCTCTTCTCCCTTAAGGCCCATGTTGGCCCAATAACCCCCCGGGGGGTTCCGGTAACCCCTCGGTACTCCGGTAAAATGCCGATTTCACCCGGAACAATTCCGATGTCCAAATATAGGCTTCCAATATATCAATCTTTATGTCTCGACCATTTCGAGACTCCTCGTCATGTCCGTGATCACATCCAGGACTCCGAACTAACTTCGGTACATCAAAATGCATAAACTCATAATTACTGTCATCGTAACGTTAAGCGTGCGGACCCTACGGTTCGAGAACAATGTAGACATGACCGAGACACGTCTCCGGTCAATAACCAATAGCGGGACCTGGATGCCCATATTGGCTCCTACATATTCTACGAAGATCTTTATCGGTCAGACCGCATAACAACATACGTTGTTCCCTTTGTCATCGGTATGTTACTTGCCCGAGATTCGATCGTCGGTATCCAATGCCTAGTTCAATCTCGTTACTGGCAAGTCTCTTTACTCGTTCCGTAATACATCATCTAACAACTAACATATTAGTTGCAGTGCTTGTAAGGCTTATGTGATGTGCATTACCGAGAGGGCCCAGAGATACCTCTCCGACACTCGGAGTGACAAACCCCTAATCTCGAAATACGCCAACCCAACATCTACCATTGGAGACACCTGTAGTACTCCTTTATAATCACCCAGTTACGTTGTGACGATTGGTAGTACCCAAAGTGTTCCTCCGGTAAACGGGAGTTGCATAATCTCATAGTTATAGGAACATGTATAAGTCATGAAGAAAGCAATAGCAACATACTAAACGATCGGGTGCTAAGCTAATTGAATGGGTCATGTCAATCAGATCATTCAACTAATGATGTGACCTCGTTAATCAAATAACAACTCTTTGTTCATGGTTAGGAAACATAACCATCTTTGATTAACGAGCTAGTCAAGTAGAGGCATACTAGTGACACTTTGTTTGTCTATGTATTCACACATGTATTATGTTTCCGGTTAATACAATTCTAGCATGAATAATAAGCATTTATCATGATATAAGGAAATAAATAATAACTTTATTATTGCCTCTAGGGCATATTTCCTTCAGTCTCCCACTTGCACTAGAGTCAATAATCTAGATTACACAGTAATGATTCTAACACCCATGGAGCCTTGGTGCTGATCATGTTTTGCTCGTGGAAGAGGCTTAGTCAACGGGTCTGCAACATTCAGATCCGTATGTATCTTGCAAATCTCTATGTCTCCCACCTGGACTAGATCCCGGATGGAGTTGAAGCGTCTCTTGATGTGTTTGGTCCTTTTGTGAAATCTGGATTCCTTTGCCAAAGCAATTGCACCAGTATTGTCACAAAGATTTTCATTGGACCCGATGCACTAGGTATGACACCTAGATCGGATATGAACTCCTTCATCCAGACTCCTTCGTCCGCTGCTTCCGAAGCAGCTATGTACTCCGCTTCACATGTAGATCCCGCTACGATGCTTTGTTTAGAACTGCACCAACTGACAGCTCCACCGTTTAAAGTAAACACGTATCCGGTTTGCGATTTAGAATCGTCCGGATCAGTGTCAAAGCTTGCATCAACGTAACCTCTTACGGTGAGCTCTTTGTCACCTCCATATACGAGAAACATATCCTTAGTCCTTTTCAGGTATTTCAGGATGTTCTTGACCGCTGTCCAGTGATCCACTCCTGGATTACTTTGGTACCTCCCTGCTAAACTTATAGCAAGGCACACATCAGGTCTGGTATACAGCATTGCATACATGATAGAGCCTATGGCTGAAGCATAGGGAACATCTTTCATTTTCTCTCTATCTTCTACAGTGGTCGGGCATTGAGTCCGACTCAACTTCACACCTTGTAACACAGGCAAGAATCCTTTCTTTGCTTGATCCATTTTGAACTTCTTCAAAATCTTGTCAAGGTATGTGCTTTGTGAAAGTCCAATTAAGCGTCTTGATCTATCTCTATAGATTTTTATGCCTAATATGTAAGCAGCTTCCACGAGGTCTTTCATCGAAAAACTTTTATTCATGTATCCCTTTATGCTATCCAGAAATTCTATATCATTTCCAATCAGCAATATGTCATCCACATATAATATCAGAAATGCTACAGAGCTCCCACTCACTTTCTTGTAAATACAGGCTTCTCCAAAAGTCTGTATAAAGCCAAATGCTTTGATCACACTATCAAAGCGTTTATTCCAACTCCGAGATGCTTGCACCAGTCCATAAATGGATCACTGGAGTTTGCATACTTTGTTAGCTCCCTTTGGATCGACAAAACCTTCTGGTTGCATCATATACAACTCTTCTTCCAGAAATCCATTCAGGAATGCAGTTTTGACATCCATCTGCCATATTTCATAATTATAAAATGCGGCAATTGCTAACATGATTCTGACGGACTTAAGCATCGCTACGGGTGAGAAGGTCTCATCGTAGTCAACCCCTTGAACTTGTCGAAAACCTTTTGCGACAAGTCGAGCTTTATAGACAGTAACATTACCGTCAGCGTCAGTCTTTTTCTTGAAGATCCATTTATTCTCAATTGCTTGCCGATCATCGGGCAAGTCAACCAAAGTCCATACTTTGTTCTCATACATGGATCCCATCTCAGATTTCATGGCCTCAAGCCACTTTGCGGAATCTGGGCTCACCATCGCTTCTTCATAGTTCGTAGGTTCATCATGATCTAGTAGCATGACTTCCAGAATTGGATTACCGTACCACTCTGGTGCGGATCTTACTCTGGTTGATCTACGTGGTTCAGTAGTATCTTGTCCTGAAGTTTCATGATCATCATCATTAGCTTCCTCTCTAATTGGTATAGGTGTCGCAGAAACAGTTTTCTGTGATATACTACTTTCCAATAAGGGAGCAGGTACAGTTACCTCGTCAAGTTCTACTTTCCTCCCACTCACTTCTTTCGAGAGAAACTCCTTCTCTAGAAAGTTTCCGAACTTAGCAACAAAAGTCTTGCCTTCGGATCTGTGATAGAAGGTGTATCCAATAGTTTCCTTTGGATATCCTATGAAGACACATTTCTCCGATTTGGGTTCGAGCTTATCAGGTTGAAGCTTTTTCACATAAGCATCGCAGCCCCAAACCTTAAGAAACGACAACTTTGGTTTCTTGCCAAACCATAGTTCATAAGGCGTCGTCTCAACGGATTTTGATGGTGCCCTATTTAACGTGAATGCGGCCGTCTCTAAAGCATAACCCCAAAACGATAGCGGTAAATCAGTAAGAGACATCATAGATCGCACCATATCTAGTAAAGTACGATTACGACGTTCGGACACACCATTACGCTGTGGTGTTCCGGGTGGCGTGAGTTGCGAAACTATTCCACAATTTTTCAAATGTACACCAAACTCGTAACTCAAATATTCTCCTCCACGATCAGATCGTAGAAACTTTATTTTCTTGTTACGATGATTTTCAACTTCACTCTGAAATTCCTTGAACTTTTCAAATGTTTCAGACTTATGTTTCATTAAGTAGATATACCCATATCTGCTTAAATCATCTGTGAAGGTGAGAAAATAACGATATCCGCCACGAGCTTCAATATTCATCGGACCACATACATCGGTATGTATGATCTCCAATAAATCTGTTGCTCTCTCCATGTACCGGAGAAAGGTGTTTTAGTCATCTTGCCTATGAGGCACGGTTCGCAAGTACCAAGTGATTCATAATCAAGTGGTTCCAAAAGCCCATCAGTATGGAGTTTCTTCATGCGCTTTACACCGATATGACCTAAACGGCAGTGCCACAAATAAGTTGCACTATCATTATCAACTCTGCATCTTTTGGCTTCTACATTATGAATATGTGTTTTCACTACTATCGAGATTCAACAAGAATAGACCACTCTTCAAAGGTGCATGACCATAAAAGATATTACTCATATAAATAGAACAACCATTATTCTCTGATTTAAATGAATAACCGTCTCGCATTAAACAAGATCCAGATATAATGTTCATGCTCAACGCTGGCACCAAATAACAATTATTTAGGTCTAATATTAATCCCGAAGGTAGATGTAGAGGTAGCGTGCCGACCGCGATCACATCGACTTTGGAACCGTTTCCCACGCGCATCGTCACCTCGTCCTTTGCTAGCGTCCGCTTATTCTGTAGTCCCTGTTTCGAGTTGCAAATATTAGCAACAGAACCAGTATCAAATACCCAGGTGCTACTGCGAGCTCTAGTAAGGTACACATCAATAACATGTATATCACATATACCTTTGTTCACCTTGCCATCCTTCTTATCCGCCAAATACTTGGGGCAGTTCCGCTTCCAGTGACCAGTCTGCTTGCAGTAGAAGCACTCAGTTTCAGGCTTAGGTCCAGACTTGGGTTTCTTCTCCTGAGCAGCAACTTGCTTGCTGTTCTTCTTGAAGTTCCCCTTCTTCTTCCCTTTGCCCTTCTTCTTGAAACTAGTGGTTTTGTTAACCATCAACACTTGATGCTCCTTCTTGATTTCTACCTCCGCAGCTTTCAGCATTGCGAAGAGCTCGGGAATAGTCTTGTTCATCCCTTGCATATTATAGTTCATCACGAAGCTCTTGTAGCTTGGTGGCAGTGATTGGAGAATTCTGTCAATGACGCAATCAGCTGGAAGATTAACTCCCATCTGAATCAAGTGATTATTATACCCATACATTTTGAGTATATGCTCACTGACAGAACTGTTCTCCTCCATCTTGCAGCTATAGAACTTATTGGAGACTTCATATCTCTCAATTCGGGCATTTGCTTGAAATATCAACTTCAACTCCTGGAACATCTCATATGCTCCATGACGTTCAAAACGTCGTTGAAGTCCCGATTCTAAGCCGTAAAGCATGGCACACTGAACTATCGAGTAGTCATCAGCTTTGCTCTGCCAGACGTTCATAACATCTGGCGTTGCTCCAGCAGCAGGCCTGGCACCCAGCGGTGCTTCCAGGACGTAATTCTTCTGTGCAGCAATGAGGATAATCCTCAAGTTACGGACCCAGTCCGTGTAATTACTACCATCATCTTTCAACTTTGCTTTCTCAAGGAACGCATTAAAATTCAACGGAACAACAGCACGAGCCATCTATCTACAATCAACATAAACAAGCAAGATACTATCAGGTACTAAGTTCATGATAAGTTTAAGTTCAGTTAATCAAATTACTTAAGAACTCCCACTTAGATAGACATCCCTCTAATCCTCTAAGTGATCACGTGATCCAAATCAACTAAACCATAACCGATCATCACGTGAGATGGAGTAGTTTTCAATGGTGAACATCGTTATGTTGATCATATCTACTATATGATTCACGCTCGACCTTTCGGTCTCCGTGTTCCGAGGCCATATCTGTATATGCTTGGCTTGTCAAGTATAACCTGAGTATTCTGCGTGTGCAACTGTTTTGCACCCGTTGTATTTGGACGTAGAGCTTATCACACCCGATCATCACATGGTGTCTGGGCACGACGAACTTTGGCAACGGTGCATACTCAGGGAGAGCACTTCTTGATAATTTAGTGAGAGATCATCTTATAATGCTACCGTCAATCAAAGCAAGATAAGATGCATAAAAGGATAAACATCACATGCAATCAATATAAGTGATATGATATGGCCATCATCATCTTGTGCTTGTGATCTCCATCTCCGAAGCACCGTCATGATCACCATCGTCACCGGCGCGACACCTTGATCTCCATCGTAGCATCGTTGTCGTCTCGCCAATCTTATGCTTCCACGACTATCACTACCGCTTAGTAATAAAGTAAAGCATTACATCGCGATTGCATTGCATACAATAAAGCGACAACCATATGGCTCCTGCCAGTTGCCGATAACTCGGTTACAAAACATGATCATCTCATACAATAAAATTTAGCATCATGCCTTGACCATATCACATCACAACATGCCCTGCAAAAACAAGTTAGACGTCCTCTACTTTGTTGTTGCAAGTTTTACGTGGCTGCTACGGGCTTAAGTAAGAACGCATCTCACCTACGCATCAAAACCACAACGATAGTTCGTCAAATAGACTCCGTTTTAACCTTCTCAAGGACCGGGCGTAGCCATACTTGGTTCAACTAAAGTTGGAGAGACAGTCTTCCGCAAGCCATCTATGTGCAAAGCACGTCGAGGGAACCGGTCTCGCGTAAGAGTACGCGTAAGGTTGGTCCGGATCGTCTCGTCCAACAATACCGCCGAACCAAAGTATGACATGCTGGTAGGCAGTATGACTTGTATCGCCCACAACTCACTTGTGTTCTACTCGTGCAAATAACATCAAACCATAAAACCTAGGCTCGGATGCCACTGTTGGGGAACGTAGTAATTTCAAAAAATTTCCTACGCACACGCAAGATCATGGTGATGCACAGCAACAAGGGGGAGAGTGTTGTCTACGTACCAACGCAGACCGACTGTGGAAGCGATCACACAACATAGAGGAAGTAGTCGTACGTCTTCTTCCCGATCCGACCGATCCAAGCACCGTTACTCCGGCACCTCCGAGTTCTTAGCACACGTACAGCTCGATGACGATCCCCGGGCTCCGATCCAGCAAAGCTTCGGGGAGGAATTCTGTCTACACGACGGCGTGGTGACGATCTTGATGTACTACCGACGCAGGGCTTCGCCTAAGCACTACAACGGTATGATCGAGGTGGAATTTGGTGGCAGGGGGCACCACACACGGCTAAGGAACGATCTCAAGGATCAACTTGTGTGTCTATGGGGTGCCCCCTGCCCCGTATATAAAGGAGCAAGGGGAGGAGGCGGCCGGCCAAGGTGTGGCGCGCCAAGGGGAGTCCTACTCCCACCGGGAGTAGGACTCCTAGTTGGACTAGGAGAGAAGGGGGAGAATAGGAGGAAGAGAGGAAGGAAAGGGGGGGGGGGCGCCGGCCCCCTTCCCTTGTCCTATTCGGACTAGGAAGGGGAGGGGCGCGCGGCCACCTCTTGCCTCCTCTCCTCTTCTCCCTTAAGGCCCATGTTGGCCCAATAACCCCCCGAGGGGTTCCGGTAACCCCTCGGTACTCCGGTAAAATGCCGATTTCACCCGGAACAATTCCGATGTCCAAATATAGGCTTCCAATATATCAATCTTTATGTCTCGACCATTTCGAGACTCCTCGTCATGTCCGTGATCACATCCGGGACTCCGAACTAACTTCGGTACATCAAAATGCATAAACTCATAATTACTGTCATCGTAACGTTAAGCGTGCGGACCCTACGGTTTGAGAACAATGTAGACATGACCGAGACACGTCTCCGGTCAATAACCAATAGCGGGACCTGGATGCCCATATTGGCTCCTACATATTCTACGAAGATCTTTATCGGTCAGACCGCATAACAACATACGTTGTTCCCTTTGTCATCGGTATGTTACTTGCCCGAGATTCGATCGTCGGTATCCAATACCTAGTTCAATCTCGTTACTAGCAAGTCTCTTTACTCGTTCCGTAATACATCATCTAACAACTAACATATTAGTTGCAGTGCTTGCAAGGCTTATGTGATGTGCATTACCGAGAGGGCCCAGAGATACCTCTCCGACACTCGGAGTGACAAACCCCTAATCTCGAAATACGCCAACCCAACATCTACCATTGGAGACACCTGTAGTACTCCTTTATAATCACCCAGTTACGTTGTGACGTTTGGTAGTACCCAAAGTGTTCCTCCGGTAAACGGGAGTTGCATAATCTCATAGTTATAGGAACATGTATAAGTCATGAAGAAAGCAATAACAACATACTAAACGATCGGGTGCTAAGCTAATTGAATGGGTCATGTCAATCAGATCATTCAACTAATGATGTGACCTTGTTAATCAAATAACAACTCTTTGTTCATGGTTAGGAAACATAACCATCTTTGATTAACGAGCTAGTCAAGTAGAGGCATACTAGTGACACTCTGTTTGTCTATGTATTCACACATGTATTATGTTTCCGGTTAATACAATTCTAGCATGAATAATAAGCATTTATCATGATATAAGGAAATAAATAATAACTTTATTATTGCCTCTAGGGCATATTTCCTTCAAAACCGGCGTGACCGGAGGGATACAATGTAGAGATCTTCATCGACGATCAGGTCTGGCTAGATCGTCGGAGAAGAGGGCGTTGGTGCACGGTTCTGTACGACATCGATCTCGACATCAAATTCAGACCAGTCATACATCAGGATGTGTGATTTTTTCTAGGTTTTCTTTAGGGACTCTTCATGTTAGGTCTGGGGCGACGGAGTGGCGGTGTTGCCCGAGGGTAGGAATAGTGTTCTACTCGTCCTATCCCTGTTCCGTTGGTATGTCTTCAACCGACGAGAGGCGTGTGGAGTTGTGTCTCCGACGGGTCTTCCCGTATTCGATCGGTTTTGGTTTTCGGTTGATCCGCCTGGATTCGGTCGACTTTCGTGGTCTTTGGAGTCTCTACAAGCTCTTTTTGGGGTTTTTTTCCTTTGAGGTAGCGATTTGCTTTGTAGATCGTAGCCGCCGGCATCTTCTGGTCTGCATCGATGACTTTTCGACCGCTTCTTATACCAACTCTGGGGTTTCAAAAAGTTTGCTTTGCCGAGGCGGAGGCCCAGAGACGACAGCGAGTTATTCTCATGACGCACTAATCGGTGGATGCAGGAGGAAGAAGAGTTCGACATCTCTAAGATTTTGATTTTCCTATTTTCCTATTTTTTAGGGGTGATTTTTTTTCATGTAAGGGTGTGTTTGTAAGGTTATTTAATATATGCCCTTGGGCCTTTTCGTTTTTTTTTCCAGGAGTTCAAGGAGGCTACGAGAAAGGAGGACACTGGAATGGGCCGGCTTCCTCGTGAAATTGGACAAAACAACGTATTTTTGTTTGGCTCGACAGAATAACACACCCCTGTACACGAACCCTTAACCCTCCCCCCTCCCCCCCAGACGCCGCCTCCCTGCCGCCGCGTCCTCGCTCTCGCAAGCACCACCGGCGACACCCCCGTCTCCGGCGACCGGCTTCCTAGCGCCCTCCCCGCTCGCCCCCTCGGCGCGCAGCGCATCCACGTGCGCGGCGACCCTCCTCGTCGCGTTAAGCACACCCAGCTCGACGGTCCTCCAACCCAAGGCGAGTCCCTCGTCCTCCCCTAGATCCCATCCCTCCTTGCACGCTCTCGCCGTCGGATACGGGAGGCCGCTGATTCCGTGGCTAAGTCCAGACTAGAAGTGAAGTTGGCCGTCGAGTTTTAGGTTGGATGGTGGAGAACTCGGTAGATTCTAGATTGTGGTTGTCCTTTTTGGATCAGTTTACTGCTGCAGCTGCGCCAACATATGTTGTTTTCCTGCAACTGGTCTTTGGGTCAGTGAACGCGAGTCGGAGACACAGGGTGATAACACTGTTTGTATCATTTGTTTCTTTCAGTTTCAATCATGGCGCGCCGAGGATTGATGGAGCAGGACCTAACCAAGCTTGATGTTACCAAGCTGCACCCGTTGTCGCCTGAAGTTATCTCGCGCCAAGCGACGATCAACATTGGTACTAATTCGTCCTTCTGGCAATGTTTTGATGTTCAGTAATTATCAGTATGGAGAATTTACAGGCGTTCAACAGTACAAAGCTATGTGGATTGCCCCTTATGTTCTCCGTAATTAGTATGATGTGTGGAATGTTTGCTGTTTACTGCTGTACATTCTCTGGTGATGCCTATTATATTACCTTCCTCCCAAATTACTGTGTCTATGTATATATTTCACAGTGTAGTTTCATTTGCATGATGTCGCTCTTTTTTTTTGTGGTACTTAGATGTTGCAACCATTGTCTTTTCTCTGTATATGCACCTGTTTAAGCCTTGACCACGATGCTGAAGCCTCACCTGTTGTTTTTTTGGTTGCGCTTAATCCTTTTGTGACTGCATGGGGGGAAGCAATATGATTTCTTTTTATGATAGTGTGATGGATCATGTATTGCCTTAACTGATGCACATGACGTCTCACTTATTTAAGAATAATAAATGCCATTTTTGGAAAATGCCATTGGAACTCTTAAAGCCAGGGTGCTTCGATGGAGCAAACTTTCCTAGTACAACTAGTGGATTTTGTTTGTGGTTTTGTTTTGTGAACCATCAATTACTCTTGTTTGTTTTTATCATAGTTCAAAAAGGCGTTCCTAGGGGCTCGCCTAGGCGTGCTTAAGCGCTGGGTGTTGGCATAACGCCTCACTTGGCACTAAAAAAAGGGGTGGCCTCGATGCAGCAAGGGAGAGAGGATGAGGGGGGGAGGCGGCGTGAGGAGGATACCTAGATTTTCAGTCGACTGTACACGTACGGGAGCTCTATTAGGAGAACAGGAAGATGGGCCTGTGGTTTAATAGGCTAGGCCAGCCCATCTAGCTTATTTCTTCATGGTACAGTACTAACACCTACTTGCGCCTAAGCAGCGCATAAGCTATCAATGCACAAGTAGGTGGCCAAACGCATGATTAACGCCTAGCGCTTATTTGAACTGTGTTTTTTATCTATATTTTTATGTGGCATTTGGGTCATATCCGAATTTTAGGTGACTTTGTGCGGTGGCATGATATTTGCGATCTTTATGTTACACCTCAGGTACAATTGGTCACGTGGCCCATGGGAAGTCTACTGTTGTTAAAGCTATATCTGGAGTTCAGGTATCATTCATTCTGTTGGCCACATTTTCTTTCCGTTCTGTGTAAAGCCTGTTAAGTATTTATCACATTTATTAGTAACCCTTGTGAGTTTGCCATATTACTCAAATACATCATGCTAATATTACTTTTGGTTATATAAATGAGTAAACTACACCTAGCACTTGCTAGGAATGCGCTGCAGATTTCTTTAAACCTGATTGATAATAGCATAGTCTGGGAATTCATTTAATATTACTATTAGAAAAAATATAAGTGCTCTAGTTCTCGGCTCGAGTGATGGCACTGTTGTAATTCATGCTACCTTCGTTTGTTGCAATAATTTCTAGAATGATCACTAACTAAATGGATGTTGATGTGCTCATTCTGTTCCATATGGACTTTTTTTTTAGTATTATTATTGTCTGATGCCTTTGTTTTGATTTTTAGACTGTTCGCTTCAAGAATGAGCTTGAACGTAACATCACTATCAAGCTGGGATATGCTAATGCAAAAATCTATAAATGCGAGGATGACAGATGTCCACGACCAATGTGTTACAAGTATGCTAAATTTCTTATCTTCTTTACCTGATTAGCTTCTATTACTGTCAGCCTCTACATTTTAGAGCAACGAACTTCAGGGGGCACTGTTCCATGCTCCTATAAATTATTGAACCTGTATGCTCATATGATTATTTTCTAGTGAATACAATGTAGAACTCATGATTGAAATCTCAAATTTGACCCCCAGAATTAGATAACGTATGATTATTTACCAGACCCAAAATTACTGCTTTGGTTTTAAACTCTTGGACACTATTTGACTTCTATTCATCAATTATATAAAGGGCTTATGGAAGCGGGAAAGAAGATACTCCTGCCTGTGATGTTCCTGGGTTTGAAAACACTAGGATGAAGCTCCTGAGACATGTTTCCTTTGTTGATTGCCCGGTATGATGTAGCTCTACCCTTTTTCTGTTATGAATGTTCTCTTCTGCGTATCTAGTACATGAATGCTTACAGGTACTCCCTCCGTCCGAAAATACTTGTCATCAACATGAATAAAAAGGGGTGTATCTAGAACTAAAATATGTCTAGATATACCCCCTTTTATTAATTTTGATGACAAGTATTTCCAGATGGAGGGAGTAGTACATAGCCCGACCATTTCTTGCCCTACCCAAGTGATTAGTAACATTTTTGCATTCTACAGTTTTACTTGCATCACCATAGATAATAATGGCTTGTTTACACTTGTAATTGTACCACCATAGATAATAATGGCTGTTTACACTTCTAATTGTATCGCCAAATTATTCAAGTGAATCATTATATTAATTAGGAAGTCATCAGAGTTTTCTGATGGATCATTACATATTCTTTTCATTATTGGAACTTGAATATGATATTACGTAAATGCTGTATGTATTTACAATATCTACCTTGTTGAACAGGGCCACGACATTCTCATGGCTACAATGCTTAATGGAGCAGCCATCATGGATGGAGCCTTGCTTCTGATAGCAGCAAACGAAAGTTGCCCACAACCCCAGACATCTGAGCATCTAGCAGCTGTTGAAATCATGCGTCTCCAACATCTCATAATTTTGCAGAATAAGATTGATCTTATCCAGGAAAGTGCAGCAATGAACCAGCATGAAGCAATCCAAAAATTTATCCAGGTCACTACTGTTCGTCATTTCTCGTGTTATAAATACATGTCTTCTCTTTCATGGTTTGATCTTTTTCACTACCATCTGTGCAGGGCACGATAGCTGAAGGTGCTCCTGTGGTGCCAATATCTGCCCAGCTGAAGTACAACATTGATGTGATCTGTGAATACATTATTAAGAAAATCCCCATTCCGGAAAGGAACTTCACTTCACCTCCCAACATGATTGTTATTCGTTCCTTTGATGTCAACAAGCCTGGTTCAGAGGTTGATGAAATTAGGGGTGGGGTAGCAGGTGGCAGCATTCTCAGGGTATGAAGATATATAAACTGAATTAGATCATGAGTGTTCTTGCTTTTCGTGTAAATATAAACTGAGTGTGGATTCTAATTTACAGGGAGTCCTCAGGGTGAACCAGAACATCGAAGTTCGCCCTGGCATTGTCATGAAGGATGAGAGTGGCAACATCAAGTGCACCCCAATCTATTCAAGGATTGTCTCGCTCTACGCTGAGCAGAATGAACTCCAATTTGCTGTGCCAGGAGGGCTTATTGGTGTGGGAACAACCATGGATCCAACTTTGACTCGTGCTGACAGGCTGGTTGGCCAGGTTCTAGGAGAAATCGGGTCGCTCCCTGACGTATTCGTGGAGCTCGAGGTTTGTCGAATCTTTGCTGCCTCATGATTTTAGCCAAACAGAGACGGCTATTAATGACAATCCTTGGACATTTCTTTGCAGATCAACTTCTTCCTTCTCCGAAGGCTGCTGGGTGTCAGAACAAAGGGTACAGAGAAGGCAGGTAAGGTCTCCAAGCTCACCAAGGGGGAGATCCTGATGCTTAACATCGGATCCATGTCCACCGGCGCCCGTGTGGTCGCCGTGAAGAACGATCTCGCCAAGCTCCAGCTCACCGCGCCTGTCTGCACAAGCAAAGGCGAGAAGGTCGCGTTGAGCCGCCGTGTCGAGAAGCATTGGCGCCTCATTGGATGGGGCCAGATCCAAGCCGGTGCGACCCTCGAAGTTCCACCGTGCCCGCTCTGAAGCACACCCGCCCTCTGAAAAGAAAAGCCGCATAGCTTGCGAAACAAGAGAAGCGAAATGTGGGAGGGCAGAGAGCTCCTAGGTACAGTTTTTGTGAGGTGGAGGAGAAAACATTATGAGTCTGAAAGTTTTTTTATTGCGGGATTTGTCTACGCTTTCTCGTTTTCTGAATTTAGGATTTGTTATACTTGCTGTGTTATCATGGCCGTGGTTAGTAGGCGAGCAACCTACTACTTTGGTTCAGGTTTGCCCTAATCGTCTTGCCTATTTTTCATTGACTCCATTTGTCAGTATTGCTCCTAATTTTACTCAGCTTGTGCCTTGTTTGTTGACTGCAATGTTTCTTGCCAACGAGTTGTAGTACGTGCTCTCTCCGTTTCTAAATATAAGCCCTTTTAGAGATTTCATTTCAATAGGGACTATATATGAGGGCTTTGTTTCTAAATATAAGCCTTTAAGAGACTTCAATAGGGACTACATACGAGGGCTGGCAATGTGGATTACCCAGGATGTATCCCCGTGACAACTTTTCCATGCCCGTCCGCATCCCTATACTCGTCTGCGGGGATAAAATTATTTCCATACCCGTCCTGTCAGGTTTTTTATCCCGTGGAAAAACCTAGACACGCAATTTACAACAATCTTCAACAACATTTCAATAGGAAAAATATACTAGTTCCTAAATATAGGGTGTATAGTTTTTGATATGAAAATTAAAGAACGCACGTAGAGTGAAAATTGCACAAGTTTTAGGTGAGATTACACCTGACTAATTGACATGAGAAAATAGAGGAGTTTGCCTAATATAAATAAATGTAATTAAATTCCTAAAAAAATTATTCAAATGAGTGGTGCAACGCAAGACACCTTATATTTCGAACTTTTTCTAAAAAAACTATACACCTTATATCAAGGAACGGAGGGAGCATGTTGTTACTAGGTTAGGGCTTTTTTAGTGCTTTTTGGCCAAAGGGGTGGGATGAGTGAAATTTTGGGTGGTTAAGGATAGGAATTACATGTGATCTACGAATTTTAGAGTCCACATCTATGTCCTTAACGGGCAAGGTGGGTAACAGTTACGGGTAATGTTGTCCTATCCTCATTCCCGTCTTGCATGCTGGTAAGGTATTTGACCCACTAGCTTTCTCGTGGGCATTAAATCTTGAATACAGATGCATATATACGCACTTTAATGTGTAGACTCACTAATTTTGCTCCGTATGTACTTTATATTAGAATCTCTATAAAAAGACTTATATTTAGGAAGAGATGGAGTATTACTCACAGATGCCAAGAAAGGTTGCTAGTTTACCAAATAAATTTTAAGGAGAACAAGTTGCTAGTTTACCAAATAAATTTCTACTTTTAATTACAACCTTGAGAGGAGGCCACATTGCCTATTTCATTTGACTCCATTATTAAGTCTTGCCTTGAGCAGGGTTCGGTTGGTCCTAATTTTTCTCAGCATGTGCCTTGTTTGAGTTTTTTGACTATGACAACAATACTATATGCTTCCCAATCGTAGTGAAAGGTAATCGACGACTGTTGTTTGAAAGGAAAACAGATGAACGGCTGGATGAATCGGAAAGAAAAACCTGTCCGAGTTGGTTTGCGCACGACGAAGCAATGTACGCAATCTGTATGCCGCTCTGACTATTACTCCCTTCATTTCACAATGTAGTGCTTACTCTATCCACATGCTTCAACTTTGATCATAAATTTAACTACTAAGACCGATTGCGGCGGGAGCAAAAATTATATCAGTGAATTCGTATTCGAAAGAAGTTTTCAATTATATAATTTTTTCTCCTGCCGCAGTTGATCTCGTTGGTTAAATTTATGATCAAAATTGGACCTCGGAAAGCACGGGCGCTCTATATTTTAGAATGGAGGGAGTACCAATTATAGTCCTTCACATCAGTTTGTTTGGAAAAAAGAACTTCTGTAGATGTAGCATTACACTGGGCTTTCCAAGCTAAGTGTAGGATGCGCTCACTTGACCCAAAATGACGACGTTTTTGTCTGCTTTTTATCTGTTTGGCTCGGCCGGCCCGCCGTTCGCCTTCTTTTAGTTTTGGGTTGGTAGTGCGCCCAACGGGCGACTCATTTCATGACCGCGCGCGTTTTAGATCATGTCGTCGCCATGGTTTTGGCGCACAAGCGCGCGGGAAAGATTCGCGCGCGCCGCGGCCGGCGCTCGTTATAAAGAAGGCGCTCCCTCCACACTCTGTCCGCCGCCCGCTCTCGCCGCCTCTGCGCCACCATGTCGATCCGCCGCCTGGGCGCTTCCAATTTTCGCGGAGTCCGCGAGCTCCGCTCCGGCGCATTCTCCTCTAAGGGCTGGTTTCGCGAGAAACGTCTCGTCCTCGGCATCTTCGACACCGCAGAGGAGGTGGCCCGCGCGCATGACGTGGCGGTGTGGCGCCTCCTGAGGCCTCGTCGGGATATGAATTTTCCCAACGTGTCGAGCTAGCGGACGCAGGATCTGGCGCCTCTCCCGCGGCTTTTCACCGACAAGGATCGTCGTGTCCATCGGAGGCGGAAGCGTCGCCTCGCCATCGTAGAGAAGGACGTAGAAGCCTTGGTGGTGTGGCGCGGAGGCTTCCCGCAGGACATCGTCGACGAGCGCCAGTTCTACAAGCAATTGAGATCGGAGAGGGACACGAGGAGGAGGGAGCGAGCCGCGTATCTGGAGGACAAGCGTTCGCGGAAGCAGACGGCTCAATTGAAACTGAAGCTACGAGAAACGGCAGGTTGGGACTTTGAAGACGAAGCATATGCTGACGCCTACATTCAGACATCGGAGGAGGATATTAGCAAGTCGGAGTCAGAAATCGACGAGTAGTGGTCTTTTTTTTTATTTATGTATGCTAGAATTATCTATGTATCCATTTTTATCTGAAAAAACGGCCGGCGGCGTTGGTGACGTAGCAGGCGGGCGAGGGTGTGAATTCAATGTGCCACCGACCAGCAGGCCCGGTGAGGAAAGAGGGCGAGTGCGCGCGTGTCCGTCTTGTGTCCGCGCCGACGCAAATCAGGCTTAAAAATGGGCCGGGAATGGTCAGCAGGCGGACGAAAGCGGACGCGCGTCCATTTGGGTCGGCGCGTTGAGCCGGCTTTTTTGTCCGTGCCAACCCAAACAAACGGCGGCGGACAAAATGGATCGCCCCATTGAAGTTGCTCTAAGTACTATCCGAATTATCCAATTCAACTCAAGCGGTATAAATTAGTATCCTAAAAGATGTTATTAACTCAGATGAACTACGCTTATCATATATACTTAAATAGTTGATCTCACTAACTCAATTATTTTGAAATGTAACTGTATCAATTCATCATGTCATCATGTCTCATTAAATATAATTCTCTCAACATACAACTATGCCTCCATGCATGAAAGAAAATACCCATCTTAGCATGCATCAAGAATGTTATTTATGTTAGATGTAAATTTTCTACAACTATATTAATCCAATATATTAAATTATATGTGCTTGAGTATCAATTCTCATATTGCTAATCAGAATACTAAAGTTTATCCTATCAAATCTCATAAAAGTTACTACATCTAATTCTCGCTGCAACGCGAGGGTATCATCTCTAGTTTTAGAAAGGATCCTCTGCTTATTAAATATACAGTTTTGTCAGAACTCATCTAGATGAGATATAATTTGGTCTTATTTACCTTTTATAGCCATTGGATATGATGCTATAAGATGCGTGTGTGCTGACATGGATTATATCTGTTCTAGTTTTTAAAAAGTGAATGAGACCAAATTATATCTCATCTAGATGAGTTCTAGGTACTCCCTTAAATATATATAAGACGTTCTATTGAGGGTATAGGAGTTTAGCACTAGGAGTCTAGGACAATTTTACCTCTTTGAAAGTTTTTAAGGGGTGGTGTACAAATAATTGTAGAAAAAAATGGGATCAGCTAAGGACACAAAGGTTAGGGGCTCAGGAAGAAAATTGTATGGGACGGGGCCTCATAGTCTCCCGCGTGAGGCCCCTCTCCAGATTTTGACATGTCACCCTTTGCACACATCTCAAAGCTACTTAAAATTTCCTAATCACAAGATACGTGTCTTGGAAAAGGTATAGCAATATGGATACAATACGTATTGATCCCAGCAATTTCCATCTAAGAAAGGAAGCTAGCGATCGTCTACCACTCGCTGCACAGGATCGCCGGGGATGATGACCTGCTCGCGGAAGCGGCGGCGATGTGTACTGCGACGGTTTCCCCACTACCACGCTCGCCACCCAAGAACGCCGGCCCGACGGAGAGCACGAAGCGTTTGCTGTCCAACCCAACATCGCAACGCCGACCCGGCCGAGAGCCAAACATCTCCCCATCGCTGAACGCAGAAAATGTTGGCAGATTTGTGGTCATGGTGACATTCAGAGACGTTAAAATTCAGTGAACTACATGTGATTACAATACCTCTGTACTGTAGGTTTTCAACATTCAGAAATTTTGCCGCATTACAATTGATGTTGAGGTACTCCAAAATTGTTGTGGTAATATGTAACATTGCCATTTGTATAGCAATATGTTTAAGTAAGTGAATGGAATTCCAGTGTCAACCTTGAGACCGATGAATGAATACAAATTCGAACTGAATGTTAACAATGGTAGGTTTGTGGTCATGGAGACCGTGGACATTATCACGATGGGGAGCACGCAGGGAGAGGTCGCGACGGCGCGGCCTCTTCCGTGAGGGACGACGAGCCCGTCATGGTGAGCGGCGCATGGAGATGTCGCCATGGGGGACAGGTCGCGACGACGGCGCCTCGACGTTTGGAGCGACGGAGACTGGGCGAGATGGTTCGCTATCTCTGGTTTGTTAGATGGAAAGTATTGATTCGATTGATTGATAGTGTATCGTATCCATACTGCTGTCCCTAGACTTAAATACGCTTAAATACGTATCAGCTGATTAGGTATTTTAAACAGCTTTGAGATGTGTGTAAAGAATGACGTGTCAAGATCTGGAGAGGGGCCTCAGGCGGGGGACTATGAGGCCCCGTCCCATACAATTTTCTTCCAGGGGCTCAGAGCGCGCTGCAGTCCGCGGTCTGGAACGAAAGTTCCCCCTTGGCGATGTCGTAGAGCAGGTGCAAGTCTTGCTGCTGGAAGTTGCCGATGACGCTCTCGTAACCCCCTTCCTCGATCAGCATGCACGCCGTCGACTTGTCCACGGGCCCCCAGTAGCTCCCCGCCGGCACCGCCATGTCCGCACCGCCGCTGAAGTGGAAGACCAGCGCCGGCACGACCTTGTCGACGTCGTCCCGTGCCACACACAGGTCCAGTCCGGTGTCCGCCGGCGGCTGCACGAGGCTGCGGTTCAGCTGCCGGGTCACCTCCTCGCCCAGCGCCCTGTACGCGGCGTCGGCGAGGGCCGTCACAGGGCTGCCGGTGTCGATGATCACCCCGCCGGACCAATACCCAGCAGCGATCCGCCTGAGCTCGAACGCCGCGCTGGGGATCGGCAGCTTGGTCTTCCCCACGCTGATCCCCGTCAAAGGGAGGTAGTAGAACGTGCTGTACGGGTAATCCTTGGGGCTCTTCACGAACGGTATGGACGTCACGGCGCCGGCGCCGCTCAGGCTCGCCGACGGGCCGACGAACAGGTGGCTGGATGCGCCGTGGTTGCGGAAGTAGGGGGTGAGGCAGTAGGAGAACTTTGTGGCGCCCGTCTGGGAGACGAGCGACAGGCGGCCGCGGCCGAGCCCGATGAGCCCGGACGCGCCGTTCAGGGCGCCCTTCGCGATCTGCGTCAGGCTCACGCACCCGAAGGCCAGCCTCGCCGCACCGGACTGGAAGGTGAAGCCCTCCGTGCCGAGCGACCCGATGACGCTGCCGGCGCCGTAGCTGGCGATGAAGGTGCAGCTGCCGTCCAGGCCGCAGAGGTGCACGCCGTTGTCCGCGCACAGCTTGGCGCTGTCCGCGCACGGCACGGGCGCGAAGCTCGCCGAGCTCGACAGGTTGTAGTAGGGCAGGTCCTGCTTGGCGCACGCCTTGAGGCACGTCGTCGCGCACTGGGTCCAGATGAGGTTGCTGCCGGTGTCGATGAGGGCGGCCTCGCGCTGGGGCGGGTCGCCGATGAGGTACTCGGCGATGTACTGCCGGGTGGCCAGGTGGACCGGCGCGCTCACGCCGCCGACTGCCCCACGCTGCTGCTGCTGCATGGAGGCCAGGCGTTCCCGGCTTACGGCGACGGCGCGCCGCACGCGCTCCTCCGTGGTGTAGCCGGCCTTGTCGTCGACGTGGGTGAGCTTCATGCGGAGCCCTGCCCCTGCGCTGGTGCTACTTGTGACGAGGCTTGCGCTGGAGCACAGTAGCACGAGCAGCAACACCAAAGTTCGCGCCATTTTTCGAAGTTTGATTAGACCCTGTTTGCTCGCTAGTGACGATCGAGCGGGGGAATAGAGGATGAATATAGATCGATCGATGCTATCGTCTTGCACGTTCTTGAGGATAGATAATGGGTGGCAATGCACAGATAGTTTGACGCCGGGTAGTAGACTTACAAATTACCAATCACTGTTGATATCGACGCTGAACATGACTGCACTGGCAGCATGCGTGAGACGAGTCTAAGGTAGGGGTCGGTCTCATGTCATTTTTTTTTCGAAAATGATAAGTCTCGGATTTTAAGCATGATAACTCGAATGTTTTTCATAGCAATTTTAGTTCACGCGAGGTTGGCAAATATGGCAATGTTCTAAAAAAGCCAAACTGGGACAAAGTTACCACATCTTGACAACTAAAGTTGCCATAAAAATTCGTTTGGAATAAAATGCTTACAATACAACGTTCAGAATTTATCGGGGACCTTTATTTTTCGCGCGTGGGGGTGAGGAGTGTATATTAGTACAAATACAAATCCACTTCATATTTTTATGTCTAACTTTAATCTCTAATTTACCAACAAAGTATACGAGTCATATGTCATAAAGAGTATGTCGTAAATTTCAAGATGATATGCAGGCTCAGTCTTTCGAATATGCTCATAGGGGTAGGGTGTGCGTGTGTGTGTTCATAGGGATGAGTGTATGCGTGTGTATATGAGCGCTTGCGTCTGTACTGTGTTCAAAAAATTCATATTTTTTTAAACCGCACTCATTTATTAATTAATTTAAAATATTCATACAATCATCCGTTACAACTTTAGCCACGCAGAGCTGAACACTATCAAGAAGAGCTATCAAAACTAAACTTCACAATCTCGTGCGCCACACTATTGGTCCTTCTGTTAATCTTGGATGTCATGCAATTTATCATCATCTTGAAAATACTTAATGCTTTCATATTTAGATCAACTAGAGAAGACCTGTCTAGAAGATCATTTCCAAAAAAAGAGGCCACAAAAGAATAACTAGTTTCTAAAATGATGAGTTTGTCCAGAGTAACACCAATGTACAACTCTGCAAGGATCACTCCAAGTTCCACTTCATCCACACTATTGCAAACCCCAATATAACCCCACGCCAAAATGACTTCTCCATTATGGTTCTTGGCCACCATACCCACACTCGCAGTATTTTTGCATCAACATTAACCTTAATGAACTCCGTAGCAGAAGGCTGCCAAGTCACAAAATTCTCTTCCACATCATTAGTAAAATTTAAACCATCCAATAGTTTAGATTTTATCATTGGATGCACATTTCAAAGAACTTTTCGGTAATAGTTTTTTTGTGTGACACATAACCCTTGTTTTGAAAGTTTGACATGAAAGCGAAGTTGCCTTGTATAGAAAATTAGAGGAAATACTAGTTTATGGAACCTCCCACTATGACCTGCCTCACTCACCCCCCTTTATCTGTACCATTCAGGTTACAATCCTTTTTCTTTTCTTTTTTGAATTGACAACGGGATGGAATGGCTCCCCATCTGAATATTTCATTAGAAAAAGATTAATCCAGTTTATAAGGAATAGCTAATCCAAAACATGCCAAAAATCACACAAGCAGCAGCAGCAACAACAACAACAATAATAATGAGAGAAATAGGTGCCCATGACACGATATAGCCCAACAATCATTTTATTCTGCGAACCAACCTGTGGTTGGATGGTTAGGAGGACAGTGGTATTCTCACCCATTAGAATTCAAGTCACGATGCTCGCATTTTTCTTAGATTTATTTCAGGATTTTCGGCGATGCGTGTTCAGTGGAAGGAGACGTTCTGTCGACTACGAGACGTCTACAGTGTCTTTGTAAAATCTTAAGATGATATGCCGCTCAGTCTCTCGAAGGTACTCATAGGGGCAAGATGTATGTGCGCACGTGTTCATAGGTATGAGTGGTCTTTATATACACGATGCGCGTGTATATAAGCGTTTGAGTGTGTACTTGTATGTTAAAAAAACCTTAATTGAAGTTTTGGAAAGTAAATACTTTGAAAAGAAAAATATATGAAATCATCACATTACATTCCAGCTAAACTGTGAAAGACCACTCACAATTCACAAAACCCATTGCCAGGAGAGACCCACACAAGATGCATATGATTCAGAACAGCAACGCAAACCAATGGACACACACTGACACACATCTACATCCGAGCGACACAGCCATGGCGCCTGCCGACGAAGCCTCTGATGGCCTCGATGAGCTCGGCGATGCGCGCCGCCGCCTCCTCGTCGGCCGGCTCGGGGACGCCCTGGTTAAGGTAGAACATATGACCCACACCGGGGCTCAGCGCCACCTCTACATCCTTCCCAGCACGGCGCATCACATTGCAATACTCAACCTGCCGGTCGCGCATCGTGTCCAAGGTCGCGACACTCACCAGAAGCGGCGGCACGGCCAGCATCGCCGCCGCCGCATCGTCCCGGACGGGCCAGATGTATGGGTGGTCTCGAGTGGCGCCTTTGGGGAGTGCCAGCGACAGGAGCCTGTCCGCCAGCTTGTAGTCCACGTACGGGTCCAGTTGCATGTCGGCCGACTCGGATCGGCTTGGAGTGGACCGGGAGAAACCCGGGTTGAGCATAATGGCTCCGGCGAGCCGGACCAGGCCCCGGTAGGCCGGCTCCGCCGAGTTGAACCCGGCAGCAACATGGTGCACCAGGTTGGCTCCATTGCTATCACCTATCAGGAACACACGTGAAAAGTCGGCCACGTCCTTGAGCTTGCCCACCGGGTCGGACGTCGGCTCAAGGACCGGTTCAGCTAGCAGCCCGGGCTGAGCGAGCGACTTCAACCAGTCAATGGCGGCAAAGCCGGCGGCTATGGCCGCCGGGAGCGGGTGCTCCGGAGCAAGGGGGAGGGTGATGGACAGGATACCGGCGATGGGGATGGAGGCGGCGAGACGGGCGTAGAAGCAATGGTATAGCGACCAGGTAGGGTCGGTCAGGCAGAACACGCCGGCGTGGAAGTGGAGGAGGACCGGAAGACGGCGACCAGCCAAAGGAGCCGCCTCCGGGAGGTAGAGGCGGAGAGGCGGATTGGCCCGGATGTCGTGCACCGTCACACCGTTGCGCGGCACATCGTACGGCGCAATGGTGGTTGCTAGTTGGCTTGCCTCCGGGGGAGGCGGAGACCGCTCGATGGTGCCGTCGTCGTAGACCTTGATCCAACCCCCGATGTCCTCCACTAGTTTCTTGCAGCAGGCAGTGTCTGCCATTCTCTAGTGAATTTTGGTACGTGCGCCTGTGTTTGAACTATGTTGGCTGTGTCGCTTGATGGGACAATAACCACTGCTTACGAAGCCTTATATAGAGGTTTCAAGGGTTAGTTAGTTAGCTATAAATAATAAATAAATAATGTTCTTGCTGGGGCGAGGGGCATTCCTTTTTATTGTACTCTAGTTTAGTTGCGTCTTGTCATCGTTGACATTACTCTCTCTCTTGTCTCTATGTTAAAGTAAAATAACTTCCTGGTTCTGACAAAATACTTTTGGTTGCTGCCGTCCGTGCTGAAATTAATTTCGAAGGTTGATTTATTAAGACGTGGGAAATGTCAGATAGAAGGGATTGGTGCACACGATTGACTAGCATAATCTGGTAGTGTTGCTCCTTCCACGTTCTCCATAGAGTAATTATACACGCTACATTATACATTCACCCGGAAGGTATATTCCACTTCATCAAATTTTCATCAGCCAAGTCTATACTTTGTCCTTTTAGCTACATTTTCTTCTTCTGAATTGGTAGTGTAATGATAGCTATATTCAGCCGGTATGACAGTATACATTTAACTGTTTTTGAACATAAGTTTTTCTTTTCGAAAAGGTGAAGAATCGGTCTTCTGTGTCGGCTGATGCACACAATCATCTTTATTTTGAAGTTTGATACCATTCTTACAGAATAATCGAAAATAGTCCAGGGTACAAACACAAAATAAGAATACATGACACACCATTTAACTCTTCCCAAACAAAGTGTGTGGCGCAACATTTATCATGCATTTACTTAATCTTTTTTCGATAAACGGTGTATTTTATTGACTCAGTGTAGCAGTGACATAGCGATACAATCATCATGAGTACACACCCGGACAGAAAATGGCAAAGGGCGAGGACATTGCGACCGTTCATGTCATCCAGAAATTTATGGTCACTGGAACTTCTTTTCCCGTCCTGGCAACGTCTAGCACCAACTTTCACTATGATTGGGAAGCATAGAGTATGGTTGTCGTTGTCAAACAATTCAAATAGGTCACAAGATGAGGAAAATTAGGACCAACTAAACCCTGCTCAAGGCAAGACATAATGGAGTCAAATGAAGTAGGCAATATAGCCTCCTCCTCTCAGGCTTTGTTTGGTTGCAAGGGAAATAGCACCCTGGGCACCATGCCCCTACGGGGTATTCCCTGGGCATATGAGATCCCTCCCATCACGGGGGAGAAGTCCCCACTATCGCTGGTGCCAAATGCCAACGACAGTAGGGAAGAAAATCCCTTGCAATGCCACATACAAAGCCTTGGTATCACATTACCCCTAAAAAAAGCCTTGATATCACATCAGATCACACTAAAATTAAACAAATAATTCTGAAAAAAACCACAAAATGCATCACAGACACATAAAAATAATATGAAATTTAAGTACACAATTTTTTTGAACTGCACCATTAGGACTTAAGTTCAAGTTTAGCTAAACAAAGAAATGAGCTAATGATTCTCAAGTTGTCGTGTCTGACACCGAGACACTTCTAAAGGAAATAAGTTGTGCACCATTACAACTTAAGTTCAAGTTTAGCTAGCACAAAGACATGAGCTAATGGTTCTCAAGTTCCCGTGTCTGACGCCGAGACATTTGTGAAGAAAATGAGTGCAAGGTGATGGTCAATAGTCTTGCTAAGGTCTTTTCATTCGCATCGACACCAAGTACTGAAATTAGATGTCGGTCGAACTACAAATAAAAGTGAGGACTGCAACTAAATGTTGGCCGAACTACAAATAAAAGTGAGGAAGTTAACATCAATTCACAGTACAATAGTGCATTGTGTCATTGCCAAGAATATATTTCTTGTCGACGAGCACAAAAAAACTTGTTATCCTTTGCATAGGTGCAACCATGCCACACCAATAAGCATACATCTAATTAGCACAAGATGCAAAAGCAGTAGATGCATAGAAACATTTACAAAGTACAAACTCTATGTTGCCTTTGACACATCACCACAGTTCAGGTTTTAGAAACGACCAGTCAATGCAGCACATGCTGCAGATCCTAGACATAATTCTCAAACCTTGAGAAGTCGAGCCAACCATTAAAGAAAGAAAGCTCCTACTACACATCCATGGAGGCATTGTTCAAACATATAACTTACTAGATATGCCAACATCTAAACTTCATGTTATTCACCATAGTTATAAAGAACATCCCGAGAATTGAGATTTTTGCCATACTTCAAAACGAGTATGAGCAGCAGCCAAATAATACTTTGACAACAAAAATCAAAAGATCGGTATCAAGAAAAAAGCTTCTTGGGGCACATCCAACATAACAAAACAACGGAGAAGATTCAAAATGAGTATCCAAATAATATCTTTGCCGTTGTTGTATGTGTATGAGTATGAGCATCATTCAAAATGAGTATGAGCAGAAGCTTCTTGAAGGCAGCTCCGTGGCAGGATTGGATTTTAACCAAATGGCTCGGGAGCAATGCATTTCCCTAGATTAGATTTTGCAACTGAGCCGTTGTTGCAATCTCCCTCACAGCAACAAGTGATGTATTGCAAGATCTAGATCTGGGTTCCCTCGTGAGCAGTCACATCCCGTGCTCTCCCGAGCTCCCCGTCAACTCGGCGCCTCCATGCGCTGCTCCGACCGCCACCACTGCTGCTCGCCGTTGGTAGCACACCGACGAGGCCATCGCAAAGCACACCAACGAAGTCGCCTCTCACTGTGTCTGTCACGACAAACAGCCATGGTCGCTCGAGCGCACATGCCGGAGCGAACGACCACCTTCATCCAACTATGCCGCTCCGGCCCCATGCTGCATCGCCTCCACCACTATCATCATCGCATACGCAACACCCCTCCTCCCTTCCCCAACTAGACCGAGCTCCTGACCGAGGCCATGACTGCAAGCAATGCAACACGGTGACTTTTTGTCACAAGACATCTGTTGTAATTTTTTTTGCAACAAGGGCTCTGTTGAAGACAAATATCTAAAAAATATTCACAACAAGACCTCTATTGCAAAGAAAAATCTACAACACAACCTTTGTTTTAAATATCTTTTGCAACAAGATCTGTGTTGCAAAAAGGTTCTCACAACACGACTTCTGTTGCAAAAGTGACGAAGATGCTTGACCGGACCACGCCGGCCCATACATAGCACGGCCCTCTTTTTTCAATGGCTTGACCCTCCACGGCCACTGGTTGTGCCCGCCGCCGTAGTGGTCGTGGCGAGCCCCAACGCATGAGAAATTCCTGCCGGAGCAACCCCTAAAGCTGGCGCCGTAGTTCTCAGTTTGACCTCACCCGCCATGGGCAGCACCTCGCCCGCCCGAAGTCGCGGCCATGGTCGCCGTAGCCGAGACCCTGTTGTCCGCCGCCGTCGTACCCGCCTAGCACTGCCGCCTGCATCACAGTCGGCGGGGGCCGTAACCTCCAGGCGATGCTTCGTCGGAGACAAGCCGCCGGCAGAGACTTGGTGGTTTGTCGGGGGCGAGAGATCTCCGATCCGGTTTGTCCGGACCGGATCGGGTGGTTCCTTCCTTGCCATCCCCTTTTTGATCGTTGTGGATCAGCAGGCGATGTAAAGCTGTTGGTCCTTCTATCAAAACCCGAAACCAGATTTGCTACATCTCACCTGGCAAGGATGATCACCCTACGCGATCACATGTGCTAGATTCAAGCATTGCTTCACGATGCCATGCCATGCCATGCAAGGCGCTCCCGTGCTTTTAGCAACCCAAAACCAGATTTTATTTCTGTATAGACACCAAAATCAACCAAACAATACACTAACTCTGAGGGTGATGATCATCCTTGGCAGGTGGAACCACACGAATTCAGCAGCAGCGAGGCAGACCTCCATGGCTCGCGCACCCCGAACAGGAAGAAAGAAAAGGGCAAGAATGCCCAAGGCGGCCTACGAGACGGAATGCCTGGTGTTCCGTGAATGCGTGGACTTGGTTTCCGCCTCGAGGTTGACGGAGCCGGGGCTCTCCGACGTGTCGGAGCCGCCGCTGTTCTCCCCGCTGCTCGCCTTGCCGGACCACAGCTTGCTCAGCATCTTCCTCGGCATCTGCAGCGGCCCCTTGGCAGTCGCCTTGCCACCGTTCTTGCCGCCGTCGCCTCCGCTCTTGTGGTTGCCCATGCCGCTCATCGACCGGAAGGAGCTGGTGTCGCCGGACGCTGGCGCCATGCCGCCGCCCCACTGGTCGTCCTCGGTCGTGGCCGTCGTGGCGGCCGACCTGGAGCTGCCGTACGAGTTGCCGTTCTCTCTGGGGAGGAGCGAGCGCAGGGCGGAGGACGGGTGGTGATCAGACGCTGCCGCCTCGGCGGAGGCCGATGCTCGGAGCTGCTCGAAGAAGAGGACCTGCACGACCAAGCGCAGAGGGAGGCGCTCGTTCTGCACGGCGTGGGAGCTCGCCTCGGCGGTCAGCTTCTTGCAGTCCATGAGCCCGCACAGCCTTTTCTTCTCGCTCTTCGTCAGGCTCGGATGCTCCTGCACATGACACATTATTTCAGTTCAAAGTTCTGACTGAGCTCCAACAAACAAACACACGAACATGATGATCCAATCCAATACTAGTATGTAAATGGGCAAGTGTGTAGGTACGTACCTTGAGATACATGTCAATGGCGCGGTAGAGCCCATCGTGGGTTGGCCGAGCCGCGAGGGGCGCCATTTCAGCGATGGCGATGAACTTTTGGAGAGGGAGATTGGGGTCTTTGGCGATCTCGGCTAGATACCCGTCGACCAGCCTCACCAACGCGAGCTCCGAGTCGCCGCCAGAGACCAAAGAGGCCGGGTAGCTCTCACCGTCCTCCAATGCTTCATCATCGCCGTTACGCTGCACCATGAACTCCTCCAGTATCGAGGACACCAGGTCAACATTGTAGAGAGCATTCTCGTCGGAGCTCGCGGGTATCAGAAGATCAGAGACGGAAGCTCTATCCAGCTGCGAGCCGATCCTCTTTACCAGGTCGCCGCGCAAGGCCTCGTCTGACCCCAGTAAGCACGCCGCTCTCACCAGCTTGAGCAGGAAGCCGCAGGAGACGGAGCCTCTCTCAGGTGGCAGCAGAGAAATGATGGTCTCAAGAGCCGCACGGTGCCGTGTGCAGTCAAGCCCGTTGCTCGCAGCACTGTCCAAGGTGCTGAACAGCCTTCGGTACGCGTAGGCTCGCAGCGCTTCTCCGACCACCTCGCCGGCGGTTCTCCCCTTGGCCTTGATGGCCAGGATCACCTTCTTGTACAAGCCCATCTCGAGGTCGCAGATGTCCTCCACCCACCAGTCCCTGGGCACCGTCAGCTGCTTCCTCACGCCGTTCCAGTGCGAGTCGGGGTCGCTCTCCGACGGCAGCTTCTTCCGGTTGTAGGTGTACGACCAGTCGACCTCCGAGGGGTCGATGGAAGCCTTGGCCGCGATGGAGTCCACACAGTGGTTGATCACCTTCAGGTTCTCTGACCAGGGAAGGAGCGACCTTGTTGTCTGCAGCACGATGATCGAGTCCTTCCAGGTGCGGAATATGCTGGAGGAGAGGAACACATCAATCTTGTAGATGAGGTTCCCTTTGTCGATCGTCTCGAACATTTCGAGAAACTCGGCCGCGCAGCGGGCCGCGAGGACGTTGTACGCGTTCAGCGTGACGGTCATACCATAGCAGAACTTTGCACAGATTTCAAATGCTGAAGGTCCACCGGGGATGTCAGAAATGTCTACTTCATCGTTGCCTTCCTCGTCCGTGGAGGCAACCAATGTTTGC
Source organism: Triticum monococcum (assembly GCA_034509565.1). Lineage (NCBI taxonomy): Eukaryota > Viridiplantae > Streptophyta > Magnoliopsida > Poales > Poaceae > Triticum > Triticum monococcum. Next base: position 83,150,652 of record CM067845.1, on the reverse strand, counting down.
AGACGGGAACTCTTGGACAAAAGTGGGAACTGCACGCAATTTGAACAACAATGTCAGTACTATTTAACCAAGGACAGAATTGCAATGGATATGGATCAGCTGTCACTAACTCTACTGGATTATATGTCAAAAACTCATGCGAAAAGCTTTAACTTCAACCAATGTAAGGGGTCATAAAACAGTATATGCTAAAAACGATATCACATATACTCTATCTCCCTCTAATTGACATATAAAATTGTATAATCAAAAGGACTTGAAAGTGCACATTTGAAGCAAAAATAGTGTGGAGGGACATTTGAACGCTTGATCAAAAAGAAAAGTGAAATTGTACCTTATGAAGATAAAACTTGACATCTCCTACAGTGATAACAATATCCGTCGCCAGTTCAGTTGCCACAAACCTACAAAAGACATTCCAACATATAAATGTAGTGCAAACTGAGACACGACATGACATAGAAGTGTACAGCATACAAGACGTTGCAAAATGATTAAAATTTTGGAGATGAAAATAGAATAAAAATGCTTAGTATTTAAAGTGTTTGCATGCATATTTTCAATGACACCTTTGACATCATCATAGGCAAACATCACTAGTATATTTTCAAGACATGAGCATCTTGAAGATTTTCTGATACTGAAATGTGTCAATGATTTGCCAAATTGGGCATCCAGTAACTTTAAGACAAATAGATATGTTGCACAATGGAGTCTCATGCAAATCTACATCAGAAATAGTAATGGAGTTAATGATAATGAGAATGAATGATAAACTAATTCATAGGTTTGTTTTAGGACCATGTTGGTTCAGAGAATCGGGACCGCAATAATTGCAAGGAAAAATGATCACACACGGCGGAGGAAGAAAACATGTTTTGGGAAAAAGAATGAGACATAAAGCAAAGATCCCTAGAATCTGAACTATAACATGAAATGACATAACAAACTCATCCACTTGCTGAATTGGCTAAGAGTAAGAAAAGGAATGACAGAGTGATAGCCTAAATAAAGTACCAAGGGCAAAGATATAAAGTGAAGAAAGCAAATTCATGAAAGGTAGCCATGTGTATATGACAGGTATAACTAATCAGACTACTAAGTGGTCCAAGGAAAATGATCTGACAACAAATGGAACTTCATTTTCAAAATGGACCACACCACCACCAACCCATGAACACTGAACATGCTAGAAGAAATATATACGAGGAAATTGGCACATGCTCTGAATCTGAAGTATACAGAAAACATAAGAAGACATGCCATTAGCAAAGAATCAGAGAAGATGTATCTGTAAAGGAGATCAATTGTATCGAGAGCCTTTTGAGCGCGATCATGAAAACCCACTGCTTAACACAAACAGCACTCCCTTTCACACATAACTTTTTGGTGCCAATCATTGTCGAATGAACAATAATAATAGTACACACTTCACTGCAAATGTTTTGTAATTTAGAGTAGACCCGGCTACTTGATATACCATTGCTACAAACTACGACAATACTAATATGGTTAGTATAGCTTTAATAAGATCAAGCACTCAAACTTGCTTGACATGTGTAGTACAAAGATCTGCCCAACAAAACCCATAATCACACTTCTAACTTCAGTTTGCAGCTAAGTACTCAGGGTGTTTGCAAGACAAAACTTCAAGAGTTACTATCTTGCAGTAGACGATTTCGAAGTTCGCTAACAAAGTAACAACTGCAACTCAGCATAGATTACGGAGGAACAACATCAAGTTAAGTTGGTTTCTGTCGTGTTAAAACTTTTAATTAGATAGTAGTTTTTGGTATCTTTGTCCCAAGGTCTGTAGTTTTTGTTTTGTACCATATACTTTTTTAGAATATCTACCTGTTATGTCTGTATTTATTAATAATAGAAAACAGGTCTATCTCATATTTACTCATGTACACAAATAAGAGAAGTAGATCCCTGCTAACTTTGGACAAATAGAGAACTAAGGATGGCAGTAAAGTTTAATCAGGAATATGAGCGTACAGCCACTTTTATGTACAAAAATGGACCAACTACAACTCATGGAATACAGACTGAAAATAGAAGCTAGACCACAAGTGATCAAATCAACAGGAAAAATAATAAACCAGATGAGAAGTCAAATAATATGCATTACTTCACCTGATATTCCCCTCTGTCTGAAAGACATCTGGCTTTGCTCCAAGCTTCATATACTTCATCTTGACACGGTGAGAGTAACCTGAATCCCCTCTCTGTTTTCTCCTTGTCTCCAATCCAATCACCACAGATCAGAACCAAGTGACAAGATCCCTAAGCTATAAAGCTGTTAAGATCTAGGTTTTATTGTTCCCCTTGCTCATGGCATTGCCAAGGCCAAGAAACCAATTAAAGTAGGATATCTCTCCCTCTAGATTGGCAAACTATTTCAGCAAATCTTTTCAAGCTCTGGGTCCAAGAGAGCACAATGCCAGGAATCCAAGAACTCCCCCAAAGCTGGATCACACAAGCAGCACCTGCAAAGCAGCACGGAGCAGCACCTTGGGGTGAGGGGACAGCGGGAATAATTGGTGAGGCAAGGAGGGATGGGGTGTAGGGAGACCATGGGAACAAGCACTAGTGAGGCTGGAATCTTATCAGGTTGCAGTGGAGAAACCCACATGAATGGGCACCGGAAAAATAAAACCAAAGTTGGACTTTTTAAAGGAATTTGCACATGAATGCAGTCAATCGGAGAATAAATAAAGAAGCCGCAGAACGGTCTTGTGCAAACCGTTGCTTTTGCTGTACCAAAAAATAAGATGGGGAGAAACAGAAAAAAACACACACTGTAAATTCAAGAAAATGGCGAGAATATGAACTGCGTATAGAGCTGAAAATATACAACAAATGCGTGATAAAGCTTGATTTTGTTTGAAGCAAGGGATGAATACACTGGGAAAGTGAGAGAGACGCACAAAATCGTCAATGCAAGATTCACATCCCAGGAGAAGAACTGCGTACAGAAACGGAAGCAAAGGGGATAAAAAATGGAGGAGATTACCTTTGGCCAGGGATATCAACCACTCCGCCGAATTTCCCGGGGGAGAACCGCGAGAACGGAGAATTTCCAGGAGAGGCAGAGCGGAAGCGCCCAAGATCGCGCTCGCGCACGGACGGAAATGGGAGGAGCAGTCAATCAAGCGGACATCTGCGTGATTCAGGTTCTGTGTGTGTTCCCGGGACAAGACTCGCTTTGCGACTACTCCAAAGCAAGGAGTAATGGAGTTAGTTTAGCTTTAAAAGCTAGTGGCGGTGGGGGGTGGCAAATGGCAGTGGCAATGGCAATGGCATTGGGTGGGGCCGGAGAATGGGCTGTTCTGCCCCCAGAGATCACTGCTCCCTCGTCTCCGCTGCACGCTGGCACAAACAATTTTCTTTTCTTTAGTTTTGAGTAAAATTTACCATGCTTTTAGATTTTCTTTTAATAAAGGGCAACAATTTTTATTACTAACTTAAAATGTAGCATAAGGTGATACATACATACCATAACAAAATTATGCCCTACTTACACACAGCCACGCGGAAGTGTTGTCGGGTTCCGTTTGGTGACGGCGGGGATTGCTTGTTGGAGGTTTTCGACCTCGTCCGCTGCTGGGGCAACAGGCCGGGGTACTTATCCCTGGCGGTTGTCTTGGGGTGGGTGTCTTACAACTGAAAGGACGTTGTCAGTGCCGGCCAGGCATTGCCTGGACTCACCGATATTCTCCTAGAGCTCGATGGTGTTGCGGAGTATCCTTCTAAGACTTGCAATGATCTTCTGCCTCCTGGCTTATCGTGTAGCGTGTCGTCTAGCACCGCGGTGGCTTGGAGGCCGCGGGCTGGTGTTTGGAGTAGGGTGGTGTCCACAGGCTCATCGAAACCTATGCCCACCTCGCGACCTCGGGCTGCGAGGGCATTAGTGGTTGCCCTTGGCTGGCGAAGAGCTCGGCGTCGCCTCTCATTGTTCATCGTTTCTTGCCATCGTGCCTTCTGCGCGGCGACCACCATTGTGTTTTTCTGTAACTGTAGTTGGGAAACTAGGGTAGCCTACCGGAAGGCTTCTATTGTCTGTGTGGTGGGATCGCTCCTTGGTATGGGAACGCTGAACAATTGCAACTCCTCTTCAGTAATGAGGGGCTGCATCATCATGGTCCTAGCGAGGCTAGAAATTATGGCCCCATGGGTTGTGAAGCTCGGCAGGCCAACGCCGAGGATGTTGAATTTGCTTGGACAGTGACCAACTGGGGGTGGGGCCGGAGGTGCTGATGGAGCGATGGCCACTGGCTCCGGGACTGGGGGCTGTGAGGTTGTAAGCCCCACGTGTGTTGTTGTGGCTCCGCTAGCGTTGGGTTTGATCGGATCCATTGGTGTTGAAGAACTTCCAGCAGGATCGCTACTCGTCTATGATGCAGTCTTCTGGTATATGGTTGATGAACCAATTGTCGAGCATAATGGCGACCAGGCGGTGCGGCATCAGGGTGGGCTAAAGAGTCAGTGTGAAGTCGGCGCAGTGATCTGACCTTAAGGCCAAGGTTTGAGCCTCGAGTACTAGATGTCTTGGTCCAAGATCGCGCCCTTCGAGCCGAGAGTCACTAGCGAGGACATTAGGCCCCGACAAGACGGGTCGGGCCTCCATGTTGAAGCTGATATGGTCGTGCAAACGCGTCTGTATCTCCCACCAGTATGTGGCCTCAATGTTCTGTAGGATGAAGCAGCCCCATAAGTCGACAGTCGATGGAAATGGTGTCAGGAACCCCGGTGAGACCACTGATGTGATATGTTGGAGGGGCAGAGAACACGCGGAAGTCGCGGTAGCGGTTGATGACGAAAGCCAGAGCATCGAAGAAGATGGTGCGGGTGTGGGTGGTCGGTGGGTTGATGTCGACCTAGCCAGCCCTGCCCATGCCGAAGGTGATGAGGCTTTCTCCAAGCGGGAGACCACCGAAAACATGAGAAGACCCGATCTGGGTTCGGTCCCCGGTCGATGCAACCCCTCCGTGACACGTCGATGGACCGTGCGTGGAACTATCAGTACCCTCGGTAGGGTGGCAAACATGTCTAGAAGTACCAGACCAGAGATCGCACAAGGAGTTTACCCAGGTTTGGCCCCTCTGGGAAAGGTATATCCCACATCTTGCTTCTGGTTTGTATTCATGGTGGAGTACCTCATGCGAGGTTTACAAAGGGGGGTGATGTTATGACTACCGAGAGTTTGTTCTACAATAGTAGATGGGAATGGCTACCCCTAGCCCCACCTTACATAGATGACGTGGGCTAGGGTTTTACAGGAGATCGGTCTGATCTAAGGCGCCGTCCTCTTGGCTTGTGCGCCAAGATGATCTCTAGATGTTCATCTGGGCTCCGGGGCTCCCACCAGTCATCAGATCCTTGCTGGGCCTCCTAAGCCTCGTGGCTAGTTGTCGGCTCGCCTCTGAGAGGCCACCCCTGGTGTACTACACCGTCATACTCTAATGTGTATCTTCAATCTCACTGAAAAGTGTCTGATGTGTTGATGGAGATCGAATCGATGAGAGATCTTAGCTAACTAAATAACGAAGAGCTAGCTAGCTAGAAAACTTACTATTTTCAAGGATCATATTGCTACTTGTGAGTTGCGTTGGGATTTCCTCAAAGAGGATAGGATGATGCAGTACAATAGAGATAAGTATTTCCCTTAGTTAAGAGCCAAGGTTATCAATCCAGTAGGAGAATCACACAAAGCCTCGTGAAGATCACCTGCACACACAAAAGCAAATACTTGCACCCAACGCAAACAAGGGGGTTGTCAATCCCCTCGTTGGTTACTTGCAAGGATTAAATCTTGTAGTGGTAGATAATAAGATAAATTGCAAAACAAAATAAAAGAAATAAAATTGCAGTAAGGTACTTTTGTGTTTTTATATATGATAAAAGTAGACCCTGGGGACATAGTTTTCGCTAGAGTCTTCTCTCTCGAGCACATGGCATACGGTGGGTGAACAAATTATTGTTGGGCATTTGATAGAAAAGTGCATAGTTATGACGATATTCAAGGCAATGATCATGTATATAGGCATCACGTCCGATACAAGTAGACCGACTCCTGCCTGCATATACTACTATTACTCCACCCATCGACCGCTATCCAGCATGCATCTAGGGTATTAAGTTAATAAAAACATAGTAATGCCTTAAACAAGATGACATGATGTACACAAAGTAAACCCAATCAATATGAATAAACCCCATCGTTTTACCCTTACTGGCAATGATACAAATACGTTCTTGTCCCCTACTTTGTCACTGGGATATAGAGCACTACAAGACCAAACCCATTACAGAGCACCTCTCACACTGAAGATAAATCAATCTAGTTAGTCAAACCAAATGGATAGATCGGGGAGAAATACAAAGCTATAACAATCATGCATAAAAGAGTTCAGAGAAGACTAAATTAATATTCATAAATAATTAGATCATAAACCCATAATTCATCAGATCCCAAAAGAAGATTACATCGGATAGAACTTCAAAAACATCGACGAGAACATTGTATTGAAGATCAAAGAGAGAGAAGAAGCCATCTAGCTACTAGTTATGGACCTGTAGGTCTGTGGTGAACTACTCACACATCATCCGTAGGGCAGCAAGGATGATGTAGAAGCCCTCCATGATCGATTCCCCCTCTGGCAGAGTACTGGAAAAGGTCTCGAGGTGGGATCGCCATTGGTGTAAAAGAAAATATGCTAACTTGATTGTTGACTCTAGTGCAAGTGGGAGACTGTTGGAAATATGCCCTAGAGGCAAAAATATTTGTATTATTATATTTTATTGTTCATAATTAAAAAGTTTATATCCTATGCTATAACTGCCATGATCCTGGAATACACAACTCAGTGGAAAACTCATATGCATGTGTGGAATGATAAACGGTTAAATAAAAGTTTCCTAGTCTTGCCTCTAGGACTAGCTCAAGTGTTGTTGGTGAACACATTTTCCGGATCTTAGGATATTGTTAAAAGTGTTAAACGATAGTCCTAAAACAACATTGAGATTATGACATTACAAGAATGATCATACTGAATCGACCCAAATTTGTCTGTTACAAATTGAATAATATCGTCTATAATCAATTGTAATAGTACATAGTCTTAACTTGTGATTTTGCTCCTTAGACCATGAAAGCATCATAGTCACTTCTACCGAACGGTGAGCTTTGGGGTTGCTCAAACATCACCTGTAACACGGTGATCATAAAGACAACTTACAGGTTCATCAGAAAGTTTGACAAGGGACTAGATAGCTCGAGAGTGGGATTTACTCCTCCGACGATGGAGAGATATTATCAGGGGCCTCTCAGTATAACAGCATCCAATGTCGTCTGGCCAGACACGGGTGACTACGTCACGGGGATGCCGGAACACAACAACGGAAAAAGGAACAAAACCGATAGACGAGGATTTCGGTATAATGAGCATGTGTTGACTCAGGAGGATACCGATGCATACCAGGTTTTGTAAAGTATCACGAAGCAAAGGGAACATCACGTGATAACCAAAGGTTCATTCGAATATCATTCCTGTGCTCATAGGGATCAATATGGACGTCCACGGTTCCGCTATCGGTCATTGAACGAAGGGGTTTCATTCATGTCTATGAGTTACCGAACCTATAGGATCACAAGCTTCAAGAAATCACGGTCTGCATAGTGTTAGTACTACGGGAGTGATGAGAATGTATTATTGGAATTTTTTCATTAATATTCGGAATAGTTCCGAGAGAATCCAGAAGTGTTTCGGGGTCACTGGAAGGGTTTCGGAGAGTATCGGGTAATTACGAGGTATTACTGATATATATATATATATATATATGCAAAATGTTTCCGGGGATGTTAAATTATATATAAAATGTTCTGAAAATATTTAGAACTATTTAATGTTGAATTTAATATCAACGGGACTTAAAAGGCCAAGAGGTGAAAGGTAACTTGGGCCACAAAGGCCCAAGTGGGGGAGGCGCCCCTTCCCTAAGGAAGGAGGCCAAATTGGGGTGGAGGAGGAGTCAGACTCCTCCCCATAGGCCGGCGCACCAAGGAGGAGTCCTTCCTCCTTGGTGGCAGCCCTTCCTCTCCCCTCCAACCTATATATACATGAGGATTTGACCTCTTTTGATATACAAGTTTTGGAGCCTCATCTATGTTGGGAAACGTAGCATGTAATTTCAAAATTTTCCTACGATCACGCAAGATCTATCTAAGAGATGCATAGCAAAGAGACGGGGAGAGTGTGTCCACGTACCCTCGTAGTCCGAAAGCGGAAGCGTTAGATTAACGCGGTTGGTGTAGTTGAACGTCTTCACGATCCAACCGATCCAAGTACCGAACGTACAGCACCTCCGTGTTCAGCACACATTCAGATCGATGACAACCCTCAAGCTCTTGATCCAGTTGAGGGCCGAGGGAGAGTTCCGTCAGCACGATGGCGTGGCGACGGTGTTGGTGATATGATCCGCACAGGGCTTTGCCTAAGCACTACGACACTATGACTGGAGGAGTAAACTATGGAGGGGGGCATCGCACGCGGCTAAGAGAACTATTGGTATGCCTTTGGGGTGCCCCCTGCCCTCGTATATAAAGGAGGGGGAAGAGAGGCCGGCGGCCAGGAAGGGCGCGCCATGGGGGGAGTCCTACTTGGACTCCTAGTCCAAGTAGGATTCACCCCCCCCCCCTTTTCCTTTCTTCCACCGAAGGGAATAGGAAGGAGAGATAGAGGGAGAGGGAAAGGGAAGGGGGCACCGCCCCCTCCTCCTTGTCCTATTCATACTCCCTAGGAGGGGGGCGCGCGGCCACCCCCCGTGGGCTTCCCTCTTTCTCCCTTAGGCCCATGTTGGCCCAACACTTCCCCCGGGGGGGAGGGGTTCCGGTAACCCCTCGGTACTCCGGAAAAACACCCGAATCACTCGGAACCATTCCGATGTCCGAATATAACCTTCCAATATATGAATCTTTACCTCTCGACCATTTCGAGACTTCTCGTCATGTCCGTGATCTCATCCGGGACTCCGAACAAACTTCGGTCACCAAAACACATAACTCATAATACAAATCGTCATCGAACGTTAAGCGTGCGGACCCTACAGGTTCAAGAACTATGTAGACATGACCGAGACACATCTCCGATCAATAACCAATAGCGGAACCTGGATGATCATATTGGCTCCTACATATTCTTCAAAGATTTTTATCGGTCAAACCGCATAACAACATACGTTATTCCCTTTGTCATCGGTATGTTACTTGCCCGAGTTTCGATCGTCGGTATCATCGTACCTAGTTCAATATCGTTACTGGCAAGTCTCTTTACTCGTTCCATAATGCATCATCCCACAACTAACTCATTAGTCACATTTCTTGCAAGGCTTATAGTGATGTGCATTACCGAGAGGGCCCAGAGATACCTCTCCGATACTCGGAGTGACAAATCCTAATCTCGATCTATGCCAACTCAACAAATACCTTCGGAGACACCTGTAGAGCATCTTTATAATCACCCAGTTATGTTGTGACGTTTGATAACACATAAGGTGTTCCTATGGTATTCGGGAGTTGCATAATCCCATCATAGTTAGAGGAATATGTATACGTCATGAAGAAAGCAATAGAAATAAAACTAAACGGTCATTATGCTAAGCTAACGGATGGGTCTTGTCCATCACATCATTCTCCAATGATGTGATCTCGTTTATCAAATGACAACACATGTCTATGGTTAGGAAACTTAACCATCTTTGATTAACGAGCTAGTCAAGTAGAGGCATACTAGGGACACTCTGTTTTGTCTATGTATTCACACATGTACTAAGTTTCCGGTTAATACAATTATAGCATGAATAATAAACATTTATCATGATATGAGGAAATATAAATAACAACTTTATTATTGCCTCTAGGGCATATTTTCTTCAGTCCCCCACTTGCACTAGAGCCAATAATCTAGATTACATAGTAATGATTCTAGCACCCACGGAGTCTTGGTGTTGATCATGTTTTGCTCGTGGAAGAGGCTTAGTCAACGGGTCTGCAACATTCAGATCCGTATGTATTTTGCAAATCTCTATCTTCCTCCTTGACTTGATCGCGGATGGAATTGAAGCATCTCTTGATGTGTTTGGTTCTCTTGTGAAATCTGGATTCCTTCGCTAAGGCAATCGCTCCAGTATTGTCACAAAAGATTTCCATTGGACCCAATGCACTAGATATTACACCTAGATCGGATATGAACTCATTCATCCAGACTCCTTCATTTGCTGCTTCTGAAGCAGCTATGTACTCCGCTTCACACGTATATCCCGCCACGACGCTCTGCTTGGAACTACACCAACTGATAGCTCCACCATTCAATATAAATATTTATCCGGTTTGTGACTTAGAGTCATCCGGATCAGTGTCAAAGCTTGCATCGACGTAACCATTTACGACAAGCTCTTTGTCACCTCCATAAACGAGAAACATATCCTTAGTCCTTTTCAGGTATTTCAGGATATTCTTGACCGTTGTCCAGTGATCCACTCCTGGATTACTTTGGTACCTTCCTGCTAAACTTATAGCAAGGCACACATCAGGTCTGGTACACAGCATTGCATACATGATAGAAGCTATGGCTGAGGCATAGGGAATGACCTTCATTTTATCTCTATCTTCTCAAGTGGTTGGGCATTGAGTCCGACTCAACTTCACACCTTGTAACACAGGCAAGAACCATTTCTTTCACTCATCCATTTTGACTTTCTTCAAAACTTTATCAAGGTATGTGCTTTGTGAAAGTCCAATTAAGCCCAATATATAAGCAGCTTCACCGAGGTCTTTCATTGAAAAATTCTTATTCAAGTATCTTCTATGCTATCCAGAAATTCTGTATTATTTCCAATCAACAATATGTTGAAGGAAATATGCCCTAGAGGCAATAATAAAGTTATTATTTATTTCCTTATTTCATGATAAATGTTTATTATTCGTGCTAGAATTGTATTAACCGGAAACATAATACATGTGTGAATACATAGAAAAAACAAGTGTCACTAGTATGCCTCTACTTGACTAGCTCGTTAATCAAAGATGGTTAAGTCTCCTAGCCATAGACAAAGAGTTGTCATTTGATTAATGGGATCACATCATTAGGAGAATGATGTGATTGACTTGACCCATTCCGTTAGCTTAGCACTTGATCGTTTAGTTTGTTGCTATTGCTTTCTTCATGACTTATACATGTTCCTATGACTATGAGATTATGCAACTCCCGTTTACCGGAGGAACACTTTGTGTGCTACCAAACGTCACAACATAACTAGGTGATTATAAAGGTGCTCTACATGTGTCTCCGAAGGTACTTGTTGGGTTGGCGTATTCCGAGATTAGGATTTGTCACTCCGATTGTCGGAGAGGTATCTCTGGGCCCACTCGGCAATACACATCACTTAAGCCTTGCAAGAATTGCAACTAATGAGTTAGTTGCGGGATGATGTGTTACGGAATGAGTAAAGAGACTTGCCGGTAACGAGATTGAACTAGGTATTGAGATACGGACGATCAAATCTCGGGCAAGTAACATACCGATGACAAAGGGAACAACGTATGTTGTTATGTGGTTTGACCGATAAAGATCTTCGTAGAATATGTAGGAGCCAATATGAGCATCCAGGTTCCGCTATTGGTTATTGACCGGAGACGTGTCTCGGTCATGTCTACATAGTTCTCGAACCCGTATGGTCCGCACGCTTAAAGTTCGATGAAGGTTATATTATGAGTTTATGGTTTTTGATGTACCGAAGGTAGTTCGGAGTCCCGGATGTCATCATGGACATGACGAGGAGTCTTGAAATGTTCGAGACGTAAAGATCGAAATATTAGACGACTATATTTGGATATTGGAATGGTTCCGGGTGAGATCGGGATAATACCGGAGCACCGGGAGGTTATCAGAACCCCCCGGGAGGTATGTGGGCCTCAATGGGCTTTAGTGGAAAGGAGGGGAAAGGAGCAAGGGAGGGGGCGCCCCCCAAGCCCAATCCGAATTGGGAGGGGGGCTGCCCCCCCTTTCCTTCCTCCCTCCCTCCTTCCTCTTCCTTCCCTCTCCCTCTCCAAATAGGAAAAGGAGGAGTCCTATTCCCGGGGGAGTAGGACTCCCCCCTTGGGCGCGCCTCCTCCCCTTGGCTGGCCCTCTCCTCCCCTCCTTTATATATGGAGGAGAGGGGCACCCCATAGACACAACAATTGATCTCTTGGATCTTTTAGCTGTGTGCGGTGCCCCTCTCCACCATAGTCCACCTCGATAATATCATAGTGGTACTTAGGCGAAGCCCTGCAATGGTAGAACATCAACATCGTCACCACGCCGTTGTGCTGACGAAACTCTCCCTCAAAGCTCGGCTGGATCGGAGTTCGAGGGAAGTCATCGAGTTGAACGTGTGCAGAACTCGGAGGTGCCGTGCGTTCGGTACTTGATTGGTCGGATCATGAAGACGTATGACTACATCAACTGCGTTGTGCTAACGCTTCCGCTTTCGGTCTATGAGGGTACGTGGACACACTCTCCCCTCTCATTACTATGCATCACCATGATCTTGCGTGTGCGTAGGTAAATTTTTGAAATTAGTACGTTCCCCAATAGTGGCATCAGAGCCAGGTTTTATGCGTTGATGTTATATGCACGAGTAGAACACAAGTGAGTTGTGGGCAATACAAGTCATACTACTTACCAACATGTCATACTTTGGTTCGGGGGTATTGTTGGATGAAGTGGCCCGAACCGGCATTACGCGTACGCTTACGTGAGACTGGTTCTACCTATGTGCTTCGCACACAGGTGGCTGGCGGGTGTCAGTTTCTCCAACTTTATTTGAACCGAGTGTGGCTACGCCCGGTCCTTGAGAAGGTTAAAACAACACTAACTTCACGAACTATCGTTGTGGTTTTGATCCGTAGGTAAGAACGGTTCTTGCTCAGCCCGTAGCAGCCACATAAAACTTGCAACAACAAAGTAGAGGGCGTCTAACTTGTTTTTGCAGGGCATGTTGTGATGTGATATGGTCAAGACGTGATGAGATATAAGTTGTTGTATGAGATGATCATGTTTTGTTGAAGTTATCGGCAATTGGCAGAAGCCTTATGGTTGTCTCTTTATTGCATATGATGCAAGTGCCAAATAATTGCTTTACTTTATCGCTATGCGATAGCAATAGTTGGCGAGACAACCATATGACGACACATTGATATTGATCATGATGATGGATATCATGGTGTCATGCTGGTGACGAAGGAGATCATGACGATGCTTTGGAGATAGAGATCAAAGGCACAAGATGATGATGGCCATATCATGTCACATATTTTGATTGCATGTGATGTTTATCTTTTATACATCTTACTTTTCTTAGTTATGACGGTAGCATTATAAGATGATCTCTCACTAAATTTCAAGATAAAAGTGTTCTCCCTGAGTATGCACCGTTGCCAAAGTTCGTCGTGCCCAGACACCATGTGATGATCGGGTGTGATAAGCTGTACGTCCATCTATAACGGGTGCAAGCTAGTTTTGCACACGCAGAATACTCAGGTTAAACTTGACGAGCCTAGCATATGCAGATATGGCCTCGGAACACTGAGACCGAAAGGTCGAGCGTGAATCATATAGTATATATGATCAACATAATGATGTTCACCATTGAAAACTACTCCATTTCACGTGATGATCAGTTATGGTTTAGTTGATTTGGATCACATGATCACTTAGATGATTAGAGAGATGTCTATCTATGTGGGAGTTCTTAAGTAATATAATTAATTGAACTTTAATTTATCATGAACTTAGTCCTGGTAGTATTAGCATATCTATGTTGTAGATCAATAGCTCGTGTTTAGCTCCTCTGTTTTATTTTTGATATGTTCCTAGAGAAAACTAAGTTGAAAGATGTTAGTAGCAATGATGCGGATTGGATCCATGATATGAGGATTATCCTCATTGTTGCACAGAAGAACGTTTGGCTAGCTCAATATGATGACTACTTGATAGTTTAGTGCACCATGCTTAACAACTTTGAATCGGGACTTCAACAACGTTTTGAACGTCATTGATCATATGAGATGTTCCAGGAGTTGAAGTTAATATTTCAAGCAAATACCCGAGTTGAGAGATATGAAGTCTCCAACAAGTTCTATAGCTAAAAGATCGAGGAGAATAGCTCAAGCAGTGAGCATGTGCTCAGATTGTCTAGGTACTACAATCACTTGAATCAAGTGGGAGTTAATCTTTCAGATAAAATAGTGATTGACAGAATTCTCTAGTCACCATCACCAAGTTAGTAGAACTTCGTGATGAACTATAGTATGCAAGGGATGACGAAAATGATTCCCGAGCTTTTCATGATGATGAAATCGATGAAGGTAGAAATCAAGAAAGAGCATCAAGTTTTGATGATTAACAAGACCACTAGTTTCAAGAAAAGGGCAAACGGAAAGAAAGGGAACTTCAAGAAGAACGGCAAGCAAGTTGCTGCTCAAGTGAAGAAGCCCAAGTCTGGACCTAAGCCCGAGACCAAGTGCTTCTACTGCAAAGGGACTGGTCACTGGAAGCGGAACTGCCCCAAGTATTTGGCGGATAAGAAGGATGGCAAAGTGAACAATGTTGTATTTGATATACATGATATTGATGTGTACTTTACTAGTGTTTATAGCAACCCCTCGGTATTTGATACTGGTTCAGTTGCTAAGAGTAGTAACTGAAACGGGAGTTGCAGAATGAACAGGGACTAGTTAAGGGTGAAGTGACGATGTGTGTTGGAAGTGGTTCCAAGATTGATATGATCATCATCGCACACTCCCTATACTTTCGGGATTAGTGTTAAACCTAAATAAATGGTATTTGGCGTTTGCGTTGAGCATGAATATGATTTGATCATGTTTATTGCAATACGGTTATTCATTTAAAATCATAGAATAATTGTTGTTCTGTTTACATGAATAAAACCTTTTATGGTTATACACCCAATGAAATTAGTTTGTTGGATCTCGATCATAGTGATACACATATTCATAATATTGAAGCCAAAATATGCAAAGTTAATAATGATAGTGCAACTTATTTCTGGCACTACCGTTTGGGTCATACTGGTATAAAGCGCATGAAGAAACTCCATGCTGATGGGCTTTTGGAATCACTTGATTATGAATCAGTTGATGCTTTCGAACCATGCCTCATGGGCAAGATGACTAAGACTCCGTTCTCCGAAACAATGGAGCGAGCAACAAACTTGTTGGAAATGATACATACTGATGTATGCAGTCCAATGAATGTTGAGGCTCACGGTGGGTATCGTTATTTTCTGACCTTCACAGATGATTTGAGCAGATATGGGTATATCTACTTGAAGAAACATAAGTCTGAAACATTTGAAAAGTTCAAAGAATTTCAGAGTGGAGTGGAAAATCATCATAACAAGAAAATAAAGTTTCTACGATCTGATCGCAGAGGCGAATATTTGAGTTACGAGTTTGGTCTTCAATTAAAACAATGTGGAATAGTTTCACAAACTCATGCCACCTGGAACACCACAGCATAATGGTGTGTCCGAATGTCATTACCGTACTTTATTTGATATAGTGCAATCTATGATGTCTCTTACCGATTTACCACTATCGTTTTGGGGTTATGCATTAGAGACATCTGCATTCACATTAAAAAGGGTATAATCTAAATCTGTTGAGACGACACCGTATGAACTGTGGTTTAGCAAGAAACCTAAGCTGTTGTTTCTTAAAGTTTGGGGTTGCGATGCTTATGTGAAAAAGTTTCATCTTGATAAGCTCAAACCCAATCGGTGAAATGTGTCTTCATAGGATACCCAAAAGAGACAGTTGGGTACACCTTCTATCACAGATCTGAAGGCAAGACTTTTGTTACTAAGAATGGATCCTTTCTAGAGAAGGAGTTTCTCTTGAAAGAAGTGAGTGGGAGGAAAGTATAACTTGATGAGGTAACTATACCTGCTCCCTTATTGGAAAGTAGTTCATCACAGAAGTCTGTTTCTGTGACTCCTAGACCAATTAGTGAGGAAGTTAATGATGATGATCATGTAACTTCATATCAAGTTACTACCGAACCTCGTAGGTCAATCAGAGTGAGATCCGCACTAGAGTGGTACGGTAATCCTGTTCTGGAGGTCATGTTTCTTGACCATAACGAACCTACGAACTATGAGGAAGCGATGATGAGCCCAAATTTCGCAAAATGGTTTAAGGCCACGAAATCTAAGATGGGATCCATGTATGAGAACAAACTATGGACTTTTGTTGACTTGCCCAATGACCGGCAAGCCATTGAGAATAAATGGATCTTCAAGAGGAAGACGGACACTGATAGTAGTGTTACTATCTATAAAGCTCGAATTGTCGCAAAAATGTTTTCGACAAGTTCAAAGTGTTAACTAAGATGAGATTTTCTCACTCGTAGAGATGCTTAAGTCTGTCCGAATCATGTTAGCAATTGCCACATTTGATGAAATCTGGCAAATGGATATCAAAACTGCATTCCTGAATGGATTTCTAGAAGAAGATGTTGGGGAACGTAGTAATTTCGAAAATTTTCCTACGCACACGCAAGATCATGGTGATGCATAGCAACGAGGGGGAGAGTGTTGTCTACGTACCAACGCAGACCGACTGCAGAAGCGATCACACAACGTAGAGGAAGTAGTCGTACGTCTTCTTCCCGATCCGACCGATCCAAGCACCGTTACTCCGGCACCTCCGAGTTCTTAGCACACGTTCAGCTCGATGACGATCCTCGGGCTCCGATCCAGCAAAGCGTCGAGGAAGAGTTCCGTCAGCACAACGGCGTGGTGACGATCTTGATGTACTACCGACGCAGGGCTTCGCCTAAGCTCTACAACGATATGACCGAGGTGGAATTTGGTGGCAGGGGGCACCGCACACGGCAAAGGAACGATCTCAAGGATCAACTTGTGTGTCTTGGGGTGTCCCCTGCCCCCGTATATAAAGGATGGAGGAGGAGGAGCCGGCCGGCCAAGGTGGGAGGCGCAGGAGGAGTCCTACTCCTACCGGGAGTAGGACTCCCCGTTCCAATCCTAGTCCAACTAGGTTTCCTCAAGAGGGAAGTGAAAGAGAGAGGTGGCCGGCCCCTCTCCTAGTCCTAATAGGACTAGGGAGAGGGGGGAGGCGCAGCCCTATGTGGGCTGCCCTCTCACCTTTCCACTAAGGCCCATGTTGGCCCATTTGGCTCCCGGGGGGTTCCGGTAACCCTCCCGGTAATCCGGTAAAATCCCGATTTCACCCGGAACACTTCCGGTGTCCAAACATAGGCTTCCAATATATCAATCTTTACGTCTCGACCATTTTGAGACTCCTCGTCATGTCTGTGATCACATCCGGGACTCCGAACAATCTTCGGTACATCAAAATGCATAAACTCATAATAACTGTCATCGTAACGTTAAGCGTGCGGACCCTACGGTTCGAGAACAATGTAGACATGACCGAGACATGTCTCCGGTCAATAACTAATAGCGGGACCTGGATGCCCATATTGGCTCCTACATATTCTATGAAGATCTTTATCGGTCAGACCGCATAACAACATACGTTGTTCCCTTTGTCATCGGTATGTTACTTGCCCGAGATTCGATCGTCGGTATCCAATACCTAGTTCAATCTCGTTACTGGCAAGTCTCTTTACTCGTTCCGTAATACATCATCTCACAACTAACATCTTAGTTATAATGCTTGCAAGGCTTATGTGATGTGTATTACCGAGAGGGCCCCAGAGATACCTCTCCGACAATCGGAGTGACAAATCCTAATCTCGTAATACGCCAACCCGACATGTACCTTTGGAGACACCTGTAATGCTCCTTTATAATCACCCAGTTACGTTGTGACGTTTGGTAGCACCCAAAGTGTTCCTCCGGTAAACGGGAGTTGCATAATCTCATAGTCATAGGAACATCTATAAGTCATGAAGAAAAGCAATAGCAACATACTAAACGATCGGGTGCTAAGCTAATGGAATGGGTCATGTCAATCAGATCATTCAACTAATGATGTGACCTCGTTAATCAAATAACAACTTCTTTGTGCATGGTTAGGAAACATAACCATCTTTGATTAACGAGCTAGTGTAGTAGAGGCATACTAGTGACACTCTGTTTGTCTATGTATTCACACATGTATTATGTTTCCGGTTAATACAATTCTAGCATGAATAATAAACATTTATCATGATACAAGGAAATAAATAATAACTTTATTATTGCCTCTAGGGCATATTTCCTTCAGTCTCCCACTTGCACTAGAGTCAATAATCTAGTTCACATCGCCATGTGATTTAACAGCAATAGTTTACATCACCATGTGATTAACACCCATAGTTCACATCGTCATGTGACCAACACTCAAAGGGTTTACTAGAGTCAGTAATCTAGTTCACATATCTATGTGATTAACACCCAAAGAGTACTAAGGTGTGATCATGTTTTGCTTGTGAGATAATTTTAGTCAACGGGTTTGTCACATTCAGATCCGTAAGTATTTTGCAAGTTCTATGTCTACAATACTCTACACGGAGCTACTCTAGCTAATTGCTCCCACTTTCAATATGTATCCAGACTGAGACTTTAGATTCATCTGGATCAGTGTCAAAAACTTGCATCGACGTAACCCTTTACGACGAACCTTTTTGTCACGTCCATAATCGAGAAACATATCCTTATTTCACTAAGGATAATTCTGACCCCTGTCCAGTGATCTACTCCTAGATCACTATTGTACTCCCTTGCCAAATCAATGCAGGGTATACAATAGATCTGGTATACAGCATGACATACTTTATAGAACCTATGGCCAAGGCATAGGGAATGACTTTCATTCTCTTTCTATCTTCTGCCGTGGTCGGGCTTTGAGTCTTACTCAACTTCACACCTTGTAATACAGGCAAGAACTCTTTCTTTGACTGTTCCATTTTGAACTACTTCAAAATCTTGTCAAGGTATGTATTCATTGAAAAACTTATCAAGCGTCTTGATCTATCTCTATAGATCTTGATACTCAATATGTTAGCAGCTTCACCGAAGTCTTTCTTTGAAAAACTCCTTTCAAACACTCCTTTATGCTTTACAGAATAATTCTACATTATTTCCGATCAACAATATGTCATTCACATATACTTATCAGAAATGCTGTAGTGCTCCCACTCACTTTCTTGTAAATACAGGCTTCACCGCAAGTCTGTATAAAACTATATGCTTTGATCAACTCATCAAAGCATATATTCCAACTCCGAGATGCTTGCACCAGTCCACAGATGGATCGCTGGAGCTTGCACATTTTGTTAGCACCTTTCGGATTGACAAAACCTTCTGGTTGCATCATATACAACTCTTCTTTAATAAATCCATTAAGGAATGCAGTTTTGTTTATCCGTTTGCCAGATTTCATAAAATGCGGCAATTACTAACATGATTCGGACAGACTCAAGCTTAGATACGAGTGAGAAGCTCTCATCGTAGTCAACACCTTGAACTTGTCGAAAACATTTTGCGACAATTCTAGCTTTGTAGATAGTAACACTACTACCAGCGTCCGTCTTCCTCTTGAAGATCCATTTATTCTCAATTGCTTGCCGATCATCGGGCAAGTCAACCAAAGTCCAAACTTTGTTCTCATACATGGATCATATCTCAGATTTTATGGCCTCAAACCATTTCACGGAATCTGGGCTCATCATCGCTTCCTCATAGTTCGCAAGTTCGTCATGGTCTAGTAACATGACTTCCAGAACAGGATTACCGTACCACTCTGGTGCGGTTCTCACTTTGGTTTACCTACGAGATTCGGTAGTAACTTGATCTGAAGTTACATGATCATCATCATTAGCTTCCTCACTAATTGGTGTAGTAGTCACAAGAACAGATTTTTGTGATGAACTACTTTCCAATAAGGGAGAAGGTACAATTACCTTATAAAGTTTTCTACTTTCCTCCCACTCACTTCTTTCGAGAGAAAACTCCTTCTCTGGAAAGGATCCATTCTCAGCAACGAATATCTTGCCTTCGGATCTGTGATAGAAGGTGTACCCAACATATTTTTAGGGTATCCTATGAAGACACACTTTTTCCGATTTGGGTTTGAGCTTATCAGGATGAAACTTTTTCACATAAGCATCACAATCCCAAACTTTAAGAAACGACTACTTTGGTTTCTTGCTAAACCACAGTTCAGATTGTGTCGTCTCAACGGACTTAGATGGTGCCCTTTTTAACGTGAATGCAGCTGTCTCTAATGCATAACCCCAAAACGATAGTGGTAGATTGGTAAGAGACATCATAGATTGCACTATATCCAAATAAAGTACGGTTATGACGTTCGGTCACACCATTACATTGTGGTGTTCCAGGTGGCATGAGTAGTGAAACTATTTTCACATTGTTTTACTGAAGGCCAAACTCGTAACTCAAATACTCTTCTCCACGATCAGATCGTAGAAACTTTATTTTCTTGTTACCATGATTTTCCACTTCACTCTGAAATTCTTTGAACTGTTCAAATGTTTCAGACTTATGTTTCATCAAGTAGATATCCCCATATCTACTCAAATCCTCTGTGAAGGTCAGAAAATAATGATACCCGCTGCAAGCCTTAAATATTCATCGGACCACATACATCAGTATGTATGATTTCCAACAAATCTGTTGCTTGCTCCATTGTTCCGGAGAACGGCGTTTTAGTCATCTTGCCCAAAAGGCATGGTTCGCAAGCATCAAGTGATTCCAAAATCCCATCAGCATGGAGTTTCTTCATGCGCCTTACACCAATATGACCTAAACGGCAGTGCCACAAATAAGTTGCACTATCATTATTAACTTTGCATCTTTTGGTTTCAATATGTGTATCACTACGATCGAGATCCAATGAACTTGTTTCATTGGGTGTATGACCATCGAAGGTTTTATTCAGAACAACAATTATTCTCTGACTTTAATGAATAACTATATTGCAATAAACATGATCAAATCATATTCATGCTCAACGCAAACACCAAATAACACTTATTTAGGTTCAACACTAATCCCGAAATTATAGGGAGTATGCGATGATGATCATATCAATCTTGGAACTACTTCCAACACACATCGTCACTTTACCCTTAACTAGTCTCTGTTTATTCTGCAACTCCCGTTTCGAGTTACTACTCTTAGCAACTGAACTAGTATCAAATACTGAGGGTTTGCTATAAACACTAGTAAAGTACACATCAATAACATGTATATCAAATATACTTATGTTCACTTTGCCATCCTTCTTATCCGCCAATCACTTGGGGTAGTTCCGCTTCCAGTAACCAGTCCCTTTGCAATAGAAGCACTTTGTCTCAGGCTTAGGACCAGACTTGGGCTTCTTCACATGAGTAGCAACTTGCTTGCCGTTCTTTTGAAGTTCCCCTTCTTCCCTTTGCCCTTTTCTTGAAACTAGTGATCTTGTCAACCATCAACACTTGATGGTTTTCTTGATTTCTACCTTCGTTGATTTCAGCATCACGAAGAGCTTGGGAGTTGTTTCCGTTATCCCTTGCATATTATAGTTCATCACGAAGTTCTACTAACTTGGTGATGGTGACTAGAGAATTCTGTCAATCACTATTTTATCTGGAAGATTAACTCCCACTTGATTCAAGCGATTGTAGTACTCAGACAATCTGGGCACATGCTCACTAGTTGAGCGATTCTCCTCCATCTTTCAGCTATAGAACTTGTTGGAGACTTCATATCTCTCAACTCGGGTATTTACTTGAAATATTAACTTCAACTCCTGGAACATCTCATATGGTCCATGACGTTCAAAACGTCTTTGAAGTCCCGATTCTAAGCCATTAAGCATGGGGCACTAAACTATCAAGTAGTCATCATATTGAGCTAGCCAAACGTTCATAACGTCTGCATCTGCTCCTGCAATAGGTCTGTCACCTAGCGGTGCATCAAGGACATAATTCTTCTGCGCAGCAATGAGGATAAACCTCAGATCACGGATCCAATCCGCATCATTGCTACTAACATCTTTCAACACAATTTTCTCTAGGAACATATCAAAATAAACACAGGGAAGCAACAACGCGAGCTATTGATCTACAACATAATTTGCAAAATACTACCAGGACTAAGTTCATGATAAATTTAAGTTCAATTAATCATATTACTTAAGAACTCCCACTTAGATAGATATCCCTCTAATCCTCTAAGTGATCACGTGATCCAAATCAACTAAACCATAACCGATCATCACGTGAGATGGAGTAGTTTTCAATGGTGAACATCGTCATGTTGATCATATCTACTATATGATTCACGCTCGACCTTTCGGTCTCTGTGTTCCGAGGCCATATCTGCATATGCTAGGCTCGTCAAGTTTAACCTGAGTATTCTGCTTGTGCAAAACTAGCTTGCACCCGTTGTAGATGGACGTAGAGCTTATCACACCCGATCATCACGTGGTGTCTGGGCACGACGAACTTTGGCAACGGTGCATACTCAGGGAGAACACTTCTTGATAATTTAGTGAGAGATCATCTTATAATGCTACCGTCAATCAAAGCAAGATAAGATGCATAAAAGATAAACATCACATGCAATCAATATAAGTGATATGATATGGCCATCATCATCTTGTGCTTGTGATCTCCATCTCTGAAGCACCGTCATGATCACCATCGTCACCGGCGTGACACCTTGATCTCCATCGTAGCATCGTTGTCGTCTCGCCAATCTTATGCTTCCACGACTATCACTACCACTTAGCAATAAAGTAAAGCATTACATCGCGATTGCATTGCATACAATAAAGCGACAACCATATGGCTCCTGCCAGTTGCCGATAACTTGGTTACAAAACATGATCATCTCATACAATAAAATCAGCATCATGCCTTGACCATATCACATCACAACATGCCCTGCAAAAACAAGTTAGACATCCTCTACTTTGTTGTTGCAAGTTTTACGTGGCTGCTACGGGCTTAAGTAAGAAAACATCTCACCTACGCATCAAAACCACAACGATAGTTTGTCAAATAGACTCCGTTTTAACCTTCTCAAGGAGCGGGCGTAGCCACACTTGGTTCAACTAAAGTTGGAGAGACAGTCTTCCGCAAGCCATCTGTGTGCATAGCACGTCGAGGGAACCGGTCTCGCGTAAGAGTACGCGTAAGGTTGGTCCGGATCGTCTCGTCCAACAATACCGCCGAACCAACGTATGACATGCTGGTAGGCAGTATGACTTGTATCGCCCACAACTCACTTGTGTTCTACTCGTGCAAATAACATCAAACCATAAAACCTAGGCTCTGATACCACTGTTGGGGAA
This sequence comes from Triticum monococcum, assembly GCA_034509565.1. Classification (NCBI taxonomy): domain Eukaryota; kingdom Viridiplantae; phylum Streptophyta; class Magnoliopsida; order Poales; family Poaceae; genus Triticum; species Triticum monococcum. Next base: position 83,127,257 of record CM067845.1, on the reverse strand, counting down.
CGTAGTAATTTCGAAAATTTTCCTACGCACACGCAAGATCATGGTGATGCATAGCAACGAGGGGGAGAGTGTTGTCTACGTACCAACGCAGACCGACTGCGGAAGCAATCACACAACGTAGAGGAAGTAGTCGTACGTCTTCTTCCCGATCCGACCGATCCAAGCACCGTTACTCCGGCACCTCCGAGTTCTTAGCACACGTTCAGCTCGATGACGATCCTCGGGCTCTGATCCAGCAAAGCGTCGAGGAAGAGTTCCGTCAGCACAACGGCGTGGTGACGATCTTGATGTACTACCGACGCAGGGCTTCGCCTAAGCTCTACAACGATATGACCGAGGTGGAATTTGGTGGCAGGGGGCACCGCACACGGCTAAGGAACGATCTCAAGGATCAACTTGTGTGTCTTGGGGTGTCCCCTGCCCCCGTATATAAAGGATGGAGGAGGAGGAGCCGGCCGGCCAAGGTGGGAGGCACAGGAGGAGTCCTACTCCTACCGGGAGTAGGACTCCCCCTTCCAATCCTAGTCCAACTAGGTTTCCTCAAGAGGGAAGTGAAAGAGAGAGGTGGCCGGCCCCTCTCCTAGTCCTAATAGGACTAGGGAGAGGGGGGAGGCGCAGCCCTATGTGGGCTGCCCTCTCACCTTTCCACTAAGGCCCATTTGGCCCATTTGGCTCCCGGGGGGTTCCGGTAACCCTCCCGGTAATCCGGTAAAATCCCGATTTCACCCGGAACACTTCCGGTGTCCAAACATAGGCTTCCAATATATCAATCTTTACGTCTCAACCATTTCGAGACTCCTCGTCATGTCCGTGATCACATCCGGGACTCCGAACAATCTTCGGTACATCAAAATGAATAAACTCATAATAACTGTCATCATAACGTTAAGCGTGCGGACCCTACGGTTCGAGAACAATGTAGACATGACCGAGACACGTCTCCGGTCAATAACCAATAGCGGGATCTGGATGCCCATATTGGCTCCTACATATTCTACGAAGATCTTTATCGGTCAGACCGCATAACAACATACGTTGTTCCCTTTGTCATCGGTATGTTACTTGCCCGAGATTCTATCGTCGGTATCCAATACCTAGTTCAATCTCGTTACTGGCAAGTCTCTTTACTCGTTCCGTAATACATCATCTCACAACTAACATCTTAGTTATAATGCTTGCAAGGCTTATGTGATGTGTATTACCGAGAGGGCCCCAGAGATACCTCTCCGACAATCGGAGTGACAAATCCTAATCTCGAAATACGCCAACCCAACATGTACCTTTGGAGACACCTGTAATGCTCCTTTATAATCACCCAGTTACGTTGTGACGTTTGGTAGCACCCAAAGTGTTCCTCCGGTAAACGGGAGTTGCATAATCTCATAGTCATAGGAACATGTATAAGTCATGAAGAAAAGCAATAGCAACATACTAAACGATCGGGTGCTAAGCTAATGGAATGGGTCATGTCAATCAGATCATTCAACTAATGATGTGACCTCATTAATCAAATAACAACTTCTTTGTGCATGGTTAGGAAACATAACCATCTTTGATTAACGAGCTAGTGTAGTAGAGGCATACTAGTGACACTCTGTTTGTCTATGTATTCACACATGTATTATGTTTCCGGTTAATACAATTCTAGCATGAATAATAAACATTTATCATGATATAAGGAAATAAATAATAACTTTATTATTGCCTCTAGGGCATATTTCCTTCAGAAGAGTTGTATATGATGCAACCAGAAGGTTTTAACGATCCAAAGGGTGCTAACAAAATCTGCAAGCTCCAGCGATCCATCTATGTACTGGTGCAAGCATCTTGGAGTTGGAATATATGCTTTGATGAGTTGATCAAAGCATATAGTTCTATACAAACTTGCGGTGAAGCCTGTATTTGCAAGAAAGTGAGTGGGAGGTCTATAGCATTTCTGATATTATATGTGGATGACATATTGCTAATTGGAAATGATATAGAATTTCTGGATAGCATAAAAGGATACTTGAATAAAAGTTTTTCAAAGAAAGACCTCGGTGAAGCTACTTAGATATTGAGCATCAAGATCTATAGAGATAGATCAAGACGCTTGATAAGTTTTTTCAATGAGTACATACCTTGACAAGATTTTGAAGTAGTTCAAAATGGAACAGTAAAAGAAGGAGTTCTCGCCTGTGTTGCAAGGTGTGAAGTTGAGTAAAACTCAAAACCCGACGACGGCAGAAGATAGAGAGAGAATGAAAGTCATTCCCTATGCCTCAGCCATAGGTTCTATAAAGTATGCCATGCTGTGGACCAGACCTATTGTATACCCTGCCCTGAATTTGGCAAGGGAGTACAATAATGATCTAGGAGTAGATCACTGGACATTGGTCAAAATTATCCTTGGTGGAATAAGGATATGTTTCTCGATTATGGAGGTGACAAAAGGTTCGTCGTAAAGGTTTACATCGATGCAAGTTTTGACACTAATCCAGATGACTCTAAGTCCCAATCTGGATACATATTGAAAGTGGGAGCAATTAGCTAGAGTAGCTCCGTGCAGAGCATTGTTGACATAGAAATTTGCAAAATACATACGGATCTGAATGTGGCAGACCCGTTGACTAAACTTCCCTCACAAACAAAACATGATCACACCTTAGTACTCTTTCGGTATTAATCACATAGTGATGTGAACTAGATTATTGACTCTAGTAAACCCTTTGGGTGTTGGTCACATGACGATGTAAACTATTGATGTTAAATCACATGGCGATGTGAACTAGATTATTGACTCTAGTGCAAGTGGGAGACTGAAGGAAATATGACCTAGAGGCAATAATAAAGTTATTATTTATTTCCTTATTTCATGATAAATGTTTATTATTCATGCTAGAATTGTATTAACCGGAAACATAATACATGTGTGAATACATAGATAAACATAGTGTCACTAGTATGTCTCTACTTGACTAGCTCGTTAATCAAAGATGGTTAAGTTTCCTAGCCATAGACAAAGAGTTGTCATTTTATTAACGGGGTCACATCATTAGGAGAATGATGTGATTGACTTGACCCATTCCGTTAGCTTAGCACTTGATCATTTAGTTTGTTGTTATTGCTTTCTTCATGACTTATACATGTTCCTATGACTATGAGATTATGCAACTACCGTTTACCGGAGGAACACTTTGTGTGCTACCAAATGTCACAACGTAACTGGGTGATTATAAAGGTGCTCTATAGGTGTCTCCAAAGGTACTTGTTGGGTTGGCGTATTTCAAGATTAGGATTTGTCACTCCGATTGTCGGAGAGGTATCTCTGGGCCCACTCGCTAATACACATCACTTAAGCCTTGCAAGCATTGCAATTAATGAGTTAGTTGCGGGATGATGTGTTACGGAACGAGTAAAGAGACTTGCCGGTAACGAGTTTGAACTAGGTATTGAGATAACGACGATCGAATCTCGGGCAAGTAACATGCCGATGACAAAGGGAACAGCGTATGTTGTTATGCGGTTTGACCGATAAAGATCTTTGTAGATTATGTAGTAGCCAATATGAGCATCCAGGTTCCGCTATTGGTTATTGACCGGAGACGTGTCTCGGTCATGTCTACATAGTTCTCAAACCCATAGGGTCCGCACGCTTAAAGTTTGATGACGGTTATATTATGATTTTATGGTTTTTGATGTACCGAAGGTAGTTCGGTGTCCCGGATGTGATCATGGACATGACGAGGAGTCTCAAAATGCTCGAGACATAAAGATCGATGTATTGGACGACTATATTTGGATACCGGAATGGTTCTGGGTGAGATCAGGATAATACCGGAGCACCGGGAGGTTATCGGAACCCGCGGGAGGTATATGGGCCTTAATGGGCTTTAGTAGAAAGGAGGGGAAAGGAGCAAGGGAGGGCCCCCCCAAGCCCAATCCGAATTGGGAGGGGGGCCGGCCCCCCTTTCCTTCCTCCCTCCTTCCTCTTCCTTCCCTCTCCCTCTCCAAATAGGTAAATGAGGAGTCCTACTTCCGGTGGGAGTAGGACTCCCCCCTTGGGCGCGCTTCCTCCCCTTGGCCGGCCCTCTCCTCCCCTCCTTTATATATGGAGGAGAGGGGCACCCCATAGACACAACAATTTATCTCTTGGATCTTTTAGCCGTGTGCGGTGCCCCTCTCCACCATAGTCCACCTCGATAATATCGTAGCGGTGCTTAGGCGAAGCCCTGCAATGGTAGAACATCAACATCGTCACCGCGCCGTTGTGCTGACGGAACTCTCCCTCAAAGCTCGATTGGATCGGAGTTCGAGGGACGTCATCGAGTTGAACGTGTGTAAAACTCGGAGGTGCCGTGCGTTCGGTACTTGATCGGTCGGATCGTGAAGACGTACGACTACATCAACCGCGTTGTGCTAACGCTTCCGCTTTCGGTCTACAAGGATACATGGCACACTCTCACCTCTCGTTGCTATGCATCACCATGATCTTGCATGTGCATAGGTAAAATTTTGAAATTAGTACGTTCCCCAACATATGTCACCCACATATAATATTAGAAATGCTACAGAGCTCCCACTCACTTTCTTGTAAATATAGGCTTCTCCAAAAGTCTGTATAAAACCATATGCTTTGATCAGACTATCAAAGCATATATTCCAACTCCGAGAGGCTTGCATCAGTCCATAAATGGATCGCTGGAGCTTGCACACTTTGTTAGCACCTTTAAGATCGACAAAACCTTCTGGTTGCATCATATACAACTCTTCTTTAAGATATCCATTAAGGAATGCAGCTTTGACATCCATTTGCCAAATTTCATAATCATAAAATGTGGCAATTTCTAATATGATTCGGACAGACTTAAGCATCGCTACGGGTGAGAAGGTCTCATCGTAGTCAACTCCTTAAACTTGTCGAAAACCTTTCGCAACAAGTCGAGCTTTGTAGATAATAACATTACCGTCAGTGTCAGTCTTCTTCTTGAAGGTCCATTTATTCTCTATGGCTTGCAGATCATCGGACAAGTCAACCAAAGTCCATACTTTATTCTCATACATGGATCCCATCTCAGGTTTCATGGCCTTAAGCTATTTCTCGAAATATGGGCTCATCATCGCTTCCTCATAGTTCGTAGGTTCATCATGGTCAAGTAACATGACCTCCAGAACAGGATTACCATACCACTTTGGTGCGAATCATACTCTGGTTGATCTATGAGGTTCTGTAGTAACTTGATCTGAAGTTTCACGATCATCATCATTAACTTCCTCACTAATTGGTGTAGGAATCACTGGAACTGATTTCTGTGATGAAGTACTTTCCAATTCGGGAGAAGGTACAATTACCTCATCAAGTTCTACTTTTCTCCCACTCACTTCTTTCGAGAGAAACTCCTTCTCTAGAAAGGATCCATTCTTAGCAACGAATATCTTGCCTTCGGATCTGTGATAGAAGGTGTACCCAACTGTCTCCTTTGGGTATCCTATGAAGACACATTTCTCCAATTTTGGTTCGAGCTTATCAGGTTGAAGCTTTTTCACATAAGCATCGCAGCCCCAAACTTTAAAAAACGACAGCTTAGGTTTCTTGCCGAACCATAGTTCATATGGCGTCGTCTCAATGGATTTAGATGGTGCCCTATTTAACGTGGATGCAGCCGTCTCTAAAGCATAACCCCAAAATGATAGCGGTAAATCAGTAAGAGACATCATAGATCGCACCATATCTAATAAAGTACGGCTACGACGTTCGGACACACCATTACGTTGTGGTGTTCCAGGTGGCATGAGTTGGGAAACTATTCCACATTGTTTCAAATGAAGACCAAACTCATAACTCAAATATTCACCTCCACGATCAGATCGTAGAAACTTTATTTTCTTGTTAGGATGATTTTCCACTTCACTCTGAAATTCTTTGAACTTTTCAAATGTTTCAGACTTATGTTTCATTAAGTAGATATACCCATATGTGCTCAAATCATCTATGAAGGTCCGAAAATAACGATACCCGCCGCGAGCCTCAACACTCATCGTACCACATACATCAGTATATATTATTTCCAATAAGTCAGTTGCTCGCTCCATTGTTCCGGAGAACGGAGTTTTAGTCATCTTGCCCATGAGGCATGGTTCGCAAGCATCAAGTGATTCATAATCAAGTGATTCCAAAAGTCCATCAACATGGAGTTTCTTCATGTGCTTTACACCAAGATGACCTAAATGACAATGCCACAAATAAGTTGCACTATCATTATTAACTTTGCATCTTTTGGCTTCAATATTATGAATATATGTATCACTACAATCAAGATTCAACAAAAATAGGCCACTCATCAAGGGTGCATGACCATAAAAGATATTACTCATATAAATAGAACAACCATTATTCTCAGATTTAAATGAATAACCGTCTCACATCAAACAAGATCCAGATATAATGTTCATGCTCAACGCTGGCACCAAGTAACAATTATTTAGGTCTAAAACTAATCCTGGCGGTAGATGTAGAGGTAGCGTGCCGACGGTGATCACATCCACATTGGAACCATTTCCCACGCGCATCGTCACCTCATCCTTAGCCAATCTTCATTTATTCTGTAGCCCTTGTTTCTGAAGGAAATATGCCCTAGAGGCAATAATAAAGTTATTATTTATTTCCTTATATCATGATAAATGTTTATTATTCATGCTAGAATTGTATTAACCGGAAACATAATACATGTGTGAATACATAGACAAACAGAGTGTCACTAGTATGCCTCTACTTGACTAGCTCGTTAATCAAAGATGGTTATGTTTCCTAACCATGGACAAAGAGTTGTTATTTGATTAACGGGATCACATCATTAGTTGAATGATCTGATTGACATGACCCATTCCGTTAGCTTAGCACACGATTGTTTAGTATGTTGCTATTGCTTTCTTCATGACTTATACATGTTCCTATGACTATGAGATTATGTAACTCCCATGTGCCGGAGGAACACTTTGTGTGCTACCAAACGTCACAACGTAACTGGGTGATTATAAAGGTGCTCTACAGGTGTCTCCAAAGGTACATGTTGGGTTGACGTATTTCGAGATTAGGATTTGTCACTCCGATTGTCGGAGAGGTATCTCTGGGCCCTCTCGGTAATGCACATCACTTAAGCCTTGCAAGCAATGCAACTAATGAGTTAGTTGCGAGATGATGTATTACGGAACGAGTAAAGAGACTTGCCGGTAATGAGATTGAACTAGGTATTGAGATACCGACCATCGAATCTCAGGCAAGTAACATACCGATGACAATGGGAACAACGTATGTTGTTATGCGGTCTGACCGATAAAGATCTTCGTAGAATATGTAGGAGCCAATGTGGGCATCCAGGTCCCGCTGTTGGTTATTGACCAGAGACGTGTCTCGGTCATGTCTACATTGTTCTCGAATCGTAGGGTCCGCACGCTTAAAGTTACGATGACAGTTTCATTATGAGTTTATGTATTTTGATGTACCGAAGGTTGTTCGGAGTCCCGGATATGATCACGGACATGACGAGGAGTCTCGAAATGGTCGAGACATAAAGATTGATATATTGGACGGCTATATTCGGACACCAGAAGTGTTCCGGGGAAGTTTCGGATAAAAACGGAGAACCGGGGGGTTACCGGAACCCCCCGGGGGGTTAATGGGCCTCATGGGCCTAAAGTGGAGAAGAGGAAAGGCAGCCAGGGCAGGCCGCGCGCCCCCTCTCCCCCTAGTCCGAATTGGACAAGGAGGGAGGGGTGGCGCCCCCCTTTCCTTCCTCTCCTCTCTCCCTTCCTTCCCCCTCTCCTACTTGGACAAGGAAAGGGAGGGGAGTCCTACTCCCGGTAGGAGTAGGACTCCTCCTGCGCGCCTCCTACTAGGGCCGGCCGCACCCCCCTTGGCTCCTTTATATACGGGGGCAAGGGGGCACCCTAGGACACACAAGTTGATCTTCGTGATCGTTCCTCAGCCGTGTGCGGTGCCCCCCTCCACGATATTACACCTCGATCATATTGTAGCGGTGCTTAGGCGAAGCCCTGCGATGGTTAAACATCAAGATTGTCACCACACCGTCGTACTGACAAAAACTCCTCCCCGAAGCTTTGCTGGATCGGAGCCCGAGGTGCGTCATCGAGCTGTACGTGTGTGAAGAACTCGGAGGTGCCGGAGTAACGGTGCTTGGATCGGCTGGACCGGGAAGACGTACGACTACTTCCTCTATGTTGCGTCAACGCTTCCGCTTTGGTCTACGAGGGTACGTATGTTGGGGAACGTAGTAATTTCAAAATTTTCCTACGCACACGCAAGATCATGGTGATGCATAGCAACGAGGGGGAGAGTGTTGTCTACGTACCAACGCAGACCGACTGCGGAAGCGATCACACAACGTAGAGGAAGTAGTCGTACGTCTTCTTCCTGATCCGACCGATCCAAGCACCGTTACTCCGGCACCTCCGAGTTCTTAGCACACGTTCAGCTCGATGACGATCCTCGGGCTCTGATCCAGCAAAGCGTCGAGGAAGAGTTCCGTCAGCACAACAGCGTGGTGACGATCTTGATGAACTACCGACGCAGGGCTTCGCCTAAGCTCTACAACGATATGACCGAGGTGGAATTTGGTGGCAGGGGGCACCGCACACAGCTAAGGAACGATCTCAAGGATCAACTTGTGTCTCTTGGGGTGTCCCCTGCCCCCGTATATAAAGGATGGAGGAGGAGGAGCCGGCCGGCCAAGGTGGGAGGCGCAGGAGGAGTCCTACTCCTACCGGGAGTAGGACTCCCCCCTCCAATCCTAGTCCAACTAGGTTTCCTCAAGAGGGAAGTGAAAGAGAGAGGTGGCCGGCCCCTCTCCTAGTCCTAATAGGACTAGGGAGAGGGGGGAGGCGCAGCCCTATGTGGGCTGCCCTCTCACCTTTCCACTAAGGCCCATGTTGGCCCATTTGGCTCCCGGGGGGTTCCGGTAACCCTCCCGGTAATCCGGTAAAATCCCGATTTCACCCGGAACACTTCCGGTGTCCAAACATAGGCTTCCAATATATCAATCTTTACATCTCGACCATTTTGAGACTCCTCGTCATGTCCGTGATCACATCCGGGACTCCGAACAACCTTCGGTACATCAAAATGCATAAACTCATAATAACTGTCATCGTAACGTTAAGCGTGCGGACCCTACGGTTCGAGAACAATGTAGACATGACCGAGACATGTCTCCGGTCAATAACCAATAGCGGGACCTGGATGCCCATATTGGCTCCTACATATTCTACGAAGATATTTATCGGTCAGACCGCATAACAACATACGTTGTTCCCTTTGTCATCGGTATGTTACTTGCCCGAGATTCGATCGTCGGTATCCAATACCTAGTTCAATCTCGTTACTGGCAAGTCTCTTTACTCGTTCCGTAATACATCATCTCATAACTAACATCTTAGTTATAATGCTTGCAAGGCTTATGTGATGTGTATTACCGAGAGGGCCCAGACATACCTCTCCGACAATCGGAGTGACAAAACCCTAATCTCGAAATACGCCAACCCAACATCTACCATTGGAGACACCTGTAGTACTCCTTTATAATCACCCAGTTACGTTGTGACGTTTGGTAGTACCCAAAGTGTTCCTCCGGTAAACGGGAGTTGCATAATCTCATAGTTATAGGAACATGTATAAGTCATGAAGAAAGCAATAGCAACATACTAAACGATCGGGTGCTAAGCTAATGGAATGGGTCATGTCAATCAGATCATTCAACTAATGATGTGACCTCGTTAATCAAATAACAACTCTTTGTTCATGGTTAGGAAACATAACCATCTTTGATTAACGAGCTAGTCAAGTAGAGGCATACTAGTGACACTCTGTTTGTCTATGTATTCACACATGTATTATGTTTCCGGTTAATACAATTCTAGCATGAATAATAAACATTTATCATGATATAAGGAAATAAATAATAACTTTATTATTGCCTCTAGGGCATATTTCCTTCAGTCTCCCACTTGCACTAGAGTCAATAATCTAGTTCACATCGCCATGTGATTTAACATCAATAGTTCACATCACCATGTGATTAACACCCATAGTTCACATCGTCATGTGACCAACACTCAAAGGGTTTACTAGAGTCAGTAATCTAGTTCACATATCTATGTGATTAACACCCAAAGAGTACTAAGGTGTGATCATGTTTTGCTTGTGAGATAATTTTAGTCAACGGGTCTGTCACATTCAGATCCGTAAGTATTTTGCAAGTTCTATGTCTACAATGCTCTACACGGAGCTACTCTAGCTAATTGCTCCCACTTTCAATATGTATCTAGATTGAGACTTTAGATTCATCTGGATCAGTGTCAAAAACTTGCATCGACGTAACCCTTTATGACGAACCTTTTTGTCACGTCCATAATCGAGAAACATATCCTTATTTCACTAAGGATAATTCTGACCGCTGTCCAGTGATCTACTCCTAGATCACTATTGTACTCCCTTGCCAAATCAGTGCAGGGTATACAATAGATTTGGTTTACAGCATGACATACTTTATAGAACCTATGGCCAAGGCATAGGGAATGACTTTCATTCTCTTTCTATCTTCTGCCGTGGTCGGGCTTTGAGTCTTACTCAACTTCACACCTTGTAATACAGGCAAGAACTCTTTCTTTGACTGCTCCATTTTGAACTACTTCAAACTCTTGTCAAGGTATGTACTTATTGAAAAAACTTATCAAGCGTCTTGATCTATCTCTATAGATCTTGAAGCTCAATATGTAAGCAGCTTCACCGAAGTCTTTCTTTGAAAACTCCTTTCAAACACTCCTTTATGCTTTACAGAATAATTCTACATTATTTCCAATCAACAATATGTCATTCACATATACTTATCAGAAATGCTGTAGTGCTCCCACTCACTTTCTTGTAAATACAAGCTTCACCAAAAGTCTGTATACAGCCAAATGCTTTGATCACACTATCAAAGCGTTTATTCCAACTCCGAGATGCTTGCACCAGTCCATAAATGGATCGCTGGAGTTTGCACACTTTGTTAGCTCCCTTTGGATCGACAAAACCTTCTGGTTGCATCATATACAACTCTTCTTCCAGAAATTCATTCAGGAATGCAGTTTTGACATCCATCTGCCATATTTCATAATCATAAAATGCGGCAATTGCTAACATGATTCTGACGGACTTAAGCATAGATACGAGTGAGAAGCTCTCATCGTAGTCAACACCTTGAACTTGTCGAAAACCTTTTGCGACAATTCTAGCTTTGTAGATAGTAACACTACTATCAGCGTCCGTCTTCCTCTTGAAGATCCATTTATTCTCAATTGCTTGCCGATCATCGGGCAAGTCAACCAAAGTCCAAACTTTGTTCTCATACATGGATCATATCTCAGATTTCATGGCCTCAAACCATTTCGCGGAATCTGGGCTCATCATCGCTTCCTCATAGTTCGTAGGTTCGTCATGGTCAAGTAACATGACCTCCAGAACAGGATTACCGTACCACTCTGGTGCGGATCTCACTCTGGTTTACCTACGAGATTCGGTAGTAACTTGATCTGAAGTTACATGATCATCATCATTAGCTTCCTCACTTATTGGTGTAGGTGTCGCAGAATAAGTTTTTCTATGATGTACTACTTTCCAATAAAGGAGTAGGTACAGTTACCTTGTCAAGTTCTACTTTCCTCCCACTCACTTCTTTCGAGAGAAACTCCTTCTCTAGAAAAACTCCGAATTTAGCAACAAAAGTCTTGCCTTCGGATTTGTGATAGAAGGTGTACCCAATAGTCTCCTTTGGGTATCCTATGAAGACATATTTCTCCGATTTGGGTTTGAGCTTACTAGGATGAAACTTTTTCATATAAGCATCACAACCCCAAACTTTAAGAAACGACAGCTTAGGTTTCTTGCCAAACCATCGTTCACACGGTGTCGTCTCAACGGATTTAGATGGTGCCCTATTTAACGTGAATGCAGATGTCTCTAATGCATAACCCCAAAAACGATAGTGGTAAATCGGTAAGAAACATCATAGATTGCACTATATCCAATACAGTCCAGTTATGACGTTCGGACACACCATTATGCTGTGGTGTTCCAGGTGGCGTGAGTAGTGAAACTATTTCACATTGTTTTAACTGAAGACCAAACTCGTAACTCAAATACTTGTCTCCGCGATCAGATCGTAGAAACTTTTACTTTCTTGTCACGATGATTTTTCACTTCACTCTGAAATTCTTTGAACTTTTCAAATGTTTCAGACTTATGTTTCATCAAGTAGATATACTCATATCTGCTCATATCATCTGTGAAGATCAGAAAATAATGATACCTGTCGCGAGTCTCAATATTCATCGGACCACATACATCAGTATGTATGATTTCCAACAAATCTTTTTCTCGCTCCATTGTTCCAAAGAACAGAGTCTTAGTCATCTTGCCCATGAGGCATGGTTCGCAAGCATCAACTGATTCATAATCAAGTGATTCCAAAAGCCCATCAGCATGGAGTTTCTTCATGCGCTTTACACCAATATGACATAAACGGCATTGCTACAAATAAGTTGCATTATCATTATTAACTTTGCATCTTTTGGTCTCAACATTATGATTATGTGTATCACTATGATCGAGATCCAACGAACTATTTTCATTGGGTGTGTAACCATATAAGGTTTTATTCATGTAAACAGAACAACAATTTATTCTCTTACTTAAATGAATAACCGTATTACAATAAACATGATCAAATCATATTCATGTTCAACGCAAACACTAAATAACACTTATTTAGGTTCAACACTAATCCCGAAATTATAGGGAGTGTGCGATGATGATCATATCAATCTTGGAACCACTTCCAACACACATCGTCACTTCACCCTTAACTAGTCTCTGTTTATTCTGCAACTCCCGTTTCGAGTTACTAATCTTAGCAACTGAACTAGTATCAAATACTGAGGGTTTGCTATAAACACTAGTAAAGTACACATCAATAACATGTATATCAAATATACTTATGTTCACTTTGCCATCCTTCTTATCCGCCAATCACTTGGGGTAGTTCCGCTTCCAGTGACCAGTCCCTTTGCAGTAGAAGCACTTAGTCTCAGGCTTAGGACCAGACTTGGGCTTCTTCACTTCAGCAGCAACTCGCTTGCCGTTCTTCTTGAAGTTCCCCTTCTTCCCTCTGCCCTTTTCTTGAAACTAGTGGTCTTGTCTACCATCAACACTTGTTGTTTTTCTTGATTTCTACCTTCGTCAATTGCCGCATTACGAAGAGCTTGGGAGTCGTTTCCGTTATCCCTTGCATATCATAGTTCATCACGAGGTTCTACTAACTTGGTGATGGTGACTAGAGAATTCTGTCAATCACTATTTTATCTGGAAGATTAACTCCCACTTGATTCAAGCGATTGTAGCACTCAGACAATCTGGGCACATGCTCACTAGTTGAGCGATTCTCCTCCATCTTTCAGCTATAGAACTTGTTGGAGACTTCATATCTCTCAACTTGGGTATTTACTTGAAATATTAACTTCAACTCCTGGAACATCTCATATGGTCCATGACGTTCAAAACGTCTTTGAAGTCCCGATTCTAAGCCATTAAGCATGGGGCACTAAACTATCAAGTAGTCATCATATTGAGCTAGCCAAACGTTCATAACGTCTGCATCTGCTCCAGCAATAGGTCTGTCACCTAGTGGTGCATCAAGGACATAATTCTTCTGCGCAGCAATGAGGATAAACCTCAGATCACGGATCCAATCCGCATCATTGCTACTAACATCTTTCAACACAATTTTCTCTAGGAACATATCAAAATAAACACAGGGAAGCAACAAGCGAGCTATTGATCTACAACATAATTTGCAAAATACTACCAGGACTAAGTTCATGATAAATTTAAGTTCAATTAATCATATTACTTAAGAACTCCCACTTAGATAGATATCCCTCTAATCCTCTAAGTGATCACGTGATCCAAATCAACTAAACCATAACCGATCATCACGTGAGATGGAGTAGTTTTCAATGGTGAACATCGTCATGTTGATCATATCTACTATATGATTCACGCTCGACCTTTCGGTCTCTGTGTTCCGAGGCCATATCTGCATATGCTAGGCTCGTCAAGTTTAACCTGAGTATTCTGCGTGTGCAAAACTGGCTTGCACCCGTTGTAGATGGACGTAGAGCTTATCACACCCGATCATCACGTGGTGTCTGGGCACGACGAACTTTGGCAACGGTGCATACTCAGGGAGAACACTTCTTGATAATTTAGTGAGAGATCATCTTATAATGCTACCGTCAATCAAAGCAAGATAAGATGCATAAAAGATAAACATCACATGCAATCAATATAAGTGATATGATATGGCCATCATCATCTTGTGCTTGTGATCTCCATCTCTGAAGCACCGTCATGATCACCATCGTCACCGGCGTGACACCTTGATCTCCATCGTAGCATCGTTGTCGTCTCGCCAATCTTATGCTTCCACGACTATCACTTCCGCTTAGCAATAAAGTAAAGCATTACATCGCGATTGCATTGCATACAATAAAGCGACAACCATATGGCTCCTGCCAGTTGCCGATAACTTGGTTACAAAACATGATCATCTCATACAATAAAATCAGCATCATGCCTTGACCATATCACATCACAACATGCCCTGCAAAAACAAGTTAGACGTCCTCTACTTTGTTGTTGCAAGTTTTACGTGGCTGCTACGGGCTTAAGTAAGAACACATCTCACCTACGCATCAAAACCACAACGATAGTTTGTCAAATAGACTCCGTTTTAACCTTCTCAAGGACCGGGCGTAGCCACACTTGGTTCAACTAAAGTTGGAGAGACAGTCTTCCGCAAGCCATCTGTGTGCATAGCACGTCGAGGGAACCGGTCTCGCGTAAGAGTACGCGTAAGGTTGGTCCGGATCGTCTTGTCCAACAATACCGCCGAACCAAAGTATGACATGCTGGTAGGCAGTATGACTTGTATCGCCCACAACTCACTTGTGTTCTACTCGTGCAAATAACATCAAACCATAAAACCTAGGCTCTGATACCACTGTTGGGGAACGTAGTAATTTCGAAAATTTTCCTACGCACACGCAAGATCATGGTGATGCATAGCAACGAGGGGGAGAGTGTTGTCTACGTACCAACGCAGACCGACTGCGGAAGCGATCACACAACGTAGAGGAAGTAGTCGTACGTCTTCTTCCCGATCCGACCGATCCAAGCACCGTTACTCCGGCACCTCCGAGTTCTTAGCACACGTTCAGCTCGATGACGATCCTCGGGCTCTGATCCAGCAAAGCGTCGAGGAAGAGTTCCGTCAGCACAACGGCGTGGTGACGATCTTGATGTACTACCGATGCAGGGCTTCGCCTAAGCTCTACAACGATATGACCGAGGTGGAATTTGGTGGCAGGGGGCACCGCACACGGCTAAGGAACGATCTCAAGGATCAACTTGTGTGTCTTGGGGTGTCCCCTGCCCCCGTATATAAAGGAGCAAGGGAGGAGGGGCTGGCCGGCCAAGGAGGGAGGCGCAGGAGAGTCCTACTCCCACTGGGAGTAGGATTCCCCCTCCAATCCTAGTCCAACTAGGATTCCTTGGAGGGGAAAAGAGGAGGAGGTGGCCGGCCACCCTTTCCTAGTCCTAATAGGACTAGGGGAAGGGGGAGGCGCGCAGCCCATCTAGGGCAGCCCCTTCTCTTTTCCACTAAGGCCCATTATGGCCCATCTAGCTCCCGAGGGGTTCCGGTAACCCTCCCCGTATTCCGGTAAAATCCCGATTTCACCCGGAATACTTCCGATGTCCAAACATAGGCTTCCAATATATCAATCTTTATGTCTCGACCATTTCGAGACTCCTCGTCATGTCCGTGATCACATCCGGGACTCCGAACAACCTTCGGTACATCAAAATGCATAAACTCATAATAACTGTCATCGTAACGTTAAGCGTGCGGACCCTACGGTTCGAGAACAATGTAGACATGACCAAGACATGTCTCCGGTCAATAACCAATAGCGGGACCTGGATGCCCATATTGGCTCCTACATATTCTACGAAGATCTTTATCGGTCAGACCGCATAACAACATACGTTGTTCCCTTTGTCATCGGTATGTTACTTGCCCGAGATTCGATCGTCGGTATCCAATACCTAGTTCAATCTCGTTACTGGCAAGTCTCTTTACTCGTTCCGTAATACATCATCTCATAACTAACATCTTAGTTATAATGCTTGCAAGGCTTATGTGATGTGTATTACCGAGAGGGCCCAGAGATACCTCTCCGACAATCGGAGTGACAAAACCCTAATCTCGAAATACGCCAACCCAACATCTACCATTGGAGACACCTGTAGTACTCCTTTATAATCACCCAGTTACGTTGTGACATTTGGTAGTACCCAAAGTGTTCCTCCGGTAAACGGGAGTTGCATAATCTCATAGTTATAGGAACATGTATAAGTCATGAAGAAAGCAATAGCAACATACTAAACGATCGGGTGCTAAGCTAATGGAATGGGTCATGTCAATCAGATCATTCAACTAATGATGTGACCTCGTTAATCAAATAACAACTCTTTGTTCATGGTTAGGAAACATAACCATCTTTGATTAACGAGCTAGTCAAGTAGAGGCATACTAGTGACACTCTGTTTGTCTATGTATTCACACATGTATTATGTTTCCGGTTAATACAATTCTAGCATGAATAATAAACATTTATCATGATATAAGGAAATAAATAATAACTTTATTATTGCCTCTAGGGCATATTTCCTTCAGTGACGCCCCGAGACCGATGTGCCAGGTTTCTTCCAGTTATTCGCTGTTGTTGCCTTGTCATTTGCTTGCTGTTGCATCTTGCCATGTCATCATGTGCATTGCATCATCATGTTTTCGAAACTTGCATCTGTCTCGGCCTCCTCGTTCTCTCTGTTGTCCGTTCTAAGCCCAGACACACTTGCACGCGCCTCCGGCATGTCTGAAATATTATTTTACAAGTGGCCGGAAAATGTTCTCGGAATGAGTTGAAAGTTGACAAGCGGTGTTGTTATAGTGTAGATAGGCCGCCTGCCAAGTTTCAGCGCATTCGGAGTTCGTTTGATGCCCCAACGTATAACTATAGCGGCAGTATAGCCGGTCTTTTCATCGGACATTTTCGGTCTCCGGAAACCGTGCCGGGCGGCATCTCTCCCCTCTTCTCTCAGACCAACCCGCTCTTCACAATCCGCCAGACCCAACCTAACCTCTCTCGTCAGCCCGCGGCCCTCCTCGCGCGCACGTCCGAAAGTTGTCCCAACCCGACCCGGACTGTCGCCACCGTTGTGTCCGGATCATCCCCAAACATCTACAAAACGTCTCCGTTTTCTTATTTGGACTCCCTAACTATTTAATTTGCGATCGTCCGATTACGATCGGAGGGATGGATTAGCCCCTACCCAAAATTCTTATTGCTATATATAGTCCAACCCCTAGACCAAACCCTAAAATTTAGGAGCCTTGTCCCATCGAGCCACCGCCACTCATCCTGTCTCTTCCTCCTCGGGTTCCTCCCCGATCCAAAAGCCCCTCCTCGCTTTCACCACCACACCAACCAGAGCCCCCCCTGCTCCCTGCCTCCTTCTCCCCGTTCCCGATGGCCTCGTCTCCGGCCAGAACGGGCCGTCCCAGACCTCCACCGCCCGGATCCGGTGACTCTTGCGGCCGCTGCCAAGAACCTCACCGGAGAACGATGCTCCGCCCTGGACCCGCTCGTTTCAGCCACCGTTGCCGCTCTGAACCTTGCGCCCCGCTGCGACTGCTTCGTTTGTCGAGAAGGAGCTCTCCCTCGTCGCTGCGTTGACCCCTCCCCATCCTGCCACTTGCCGGAGTCCTCAGCGCCGGCGTGCCCTGCTGCCTTGTCCCGTTCCCGGCCGCCAAGTCCCACGCCGCCGCCGCTCGTCTTCCTGTCGAGAAGAGGAGGAGGACGCCTCTGCTCGCTGCGTTGACCCTCTACATCGGCCGCGTCCAGCCCCGATCCGCCAGCGCCTCGCCTCGATCTGGAGAGGCCCAACTCCATCCCCCGTCGGGCCGCTCCTGCTGGCCTGCTTCCCCGGGCCAAGGCCCGCTGTGAGCAGCTCCCTCAGCCCCTCCTCTCTGTTCAGACCAGCAGTGCACCAGATTCGGCCCAGTGTATATTTTTTTCAGTTCAACGATTTATCTTTTATCCAGAGCCGTCCAGTTTTACAGAAAAGCCCTTGTTGATCATGCATTTAATAATTCCACAACCGTGCATCGGATTAAAACAACTTATATATGTAAAGTGCTTAGAATTTTGTCTAGTTCCATAATATGCCACTTTCAATCATGTTTAAAATGTCTAACATGTTGTTTGTTTAATTTTGCATAAATGCCATGCTAAAATGCTTTATTTCATAACTAATTAATCGTAGCTCGAATTTAAATAAACTTTATATATAAATGGGGTAGAAAAATGCCTAGTTTAACATGGTGGCCTCACTTTGCATGTTTAACAACTCTAAAATTGTGTTTAGGGCAGAACAATACCAAAACCTAAAATATGCACATGAGGAGTTTCCGGACTTGTTGTTTGTTGTTCCGGCCTCATTTAAACTTGCCTAGGTAGGTAGTTTTCATTTGCTTCACCCTCTTGCCATGTTTAACAACATTTAATATTGTTGGGTACATAAACAAGATCGAACTAAATAAGTCACGTGGTGTTTCGTCAATATGCAACGGAGTTGCATATTGAGCTCCATTTAATTTGTAGGATTGTTTATGCATTTTACCATGCCATGCCTCATTAAACCGGACATGCATCATACTTGTTTGTGCATCATGCCATGTTCATGTGTTGGTTGTTTACTATGTTGTGTGCTTCTTTCCGGTGTTGCTTCTTCGGGTTGGTTCCGGTTACGTCGCGTTTGTGAGGATTCATGCGACTCCGCCCATTTGTCTTCTTCATAGACTCGTTCTTTTTCCTTGCGGGATTTCAGGCAAGATGACCATACCCTCGAAATCACTTCTATCTTTGCTTATGCCTATGCTACGATACCTACCACTTGCTTATCATGCCTCCCATATTGCCATGTTCATCCTCTAACCCACCTTGTCCTAGCAAACCGTTGTTTGGCTATGTTACCACTTTTGCTCAGCCCCTCTTATAGCGTTGTTAGTTGTAGGTGAAGATGAATTTTGTTCCTTGTTGGAACATGTTTATTGTTGGGATATCACAATATCTCTTATTTAATTAATGCACCTATATACTTGGTAAAGGGTGGAAGGCTCGGCCTTATGCCTGGTGTTTTGTTCCACTCTTGCCGCCCTAGTTTCCGTCATATCGGTGTTATGTTCCTGGATTTTGCGTTCCTTACGTGGTTGGGTAATAATGGGAACCCCTTGACAGTTCGTCTTGAATAAAACTCCTCCAGCAAGGCCCAACATTGGTTTTACCATTCGCCACCTAGCCTTTTCTTTTCCCTTGGGTTTCCGGAGCCCAAGGGTCATATTTATTAAACCCCCGGGCCAGTGCTCCTCTGAGTGTTGGTCCAACCTGTCAACCGCCGGTGGCCACTAGGGGCAACTCTGGGCTGGCCTACCGGAAGTTTGGACAATTCGGTGTGCCCTGAGAACGAGATATGTGCAGCTCCTATCGGGATTTGTCGGCACAGCGGGTGGCTTTGCTGGTCTTGTTTTACCTTGTCGAAATGTCTTGTAACTGGGATTCCGAGTCTGATCAGGTCTTCCTGGGAGAAGGAATATCCTTCGTTGACCGTGAGAGCTTGTGATGGGCTAAGTTGGGACACCCCTGCAGGGATTTGAACTTTCGAAAGCCGTGCCCACGGTTATGGGCAGATGGGAATTTGTTAATGTCCGGTTGTAGAGAACTTGACACTTGATCTTAATTAAAATACATAAACCGCGTGTGTAACCGTGATGGTCTCTTTTCGGCGGTGTCCGGGAAGTGAACACGGTGTTGGAGTTATGCTTGACGTAAGTAGTTTTGGATCACTTCTTGATCATACTTTCTCGATCATGCTTTTCCTTCTCTTCTCGCTCTCATTTGCATATGTTAGCCACCAAATATGCTAGTCGCTTGCTGCAGCCCCACCTCATACCTTTTACCTTTCCCATAAGCTTAAATAGTCTTGATCGCGAGGGTGTGAGATTGCTGAGTCCCCGTGGCTCACAGATACTTCCAAAACCAGTTTCAGGTGCCAATGAGACCGTGCAGGTGACGCAACCCAGCTCAAAGAGGAGCTTGTTAAAGATCGTGTTCGTTGTCTTGTTTCATTTCTAGTTGATCACTAGTGGCGCCCAGTTGGGGTTGATCGGGGACCTTGTCGCATTTGGGGTTGGTCTTTATTTTGGTTCCGTAGTCAGACCTTGATTGTATTTGTATGTTGTAATGCTATTCATGTATTGTGTGAAGTGGCGATTGTAAGCCAACTATGTATCCCTTTCCCTTATGTATTACATGGGTTGTGTGAAGATTACCTCACTTGCGACATTGCTTTCAATGCGGTTATGCCTCTAAGTCGTGCTTCGACACGTGGGAGATATAGCCGCATCGAGGGTGTTACAGGGAGAGTGTGTCCACGTACCCTCGTAGACCGAAAGCGGAAGCGTTAGATTAACGCGGTTGATGTAGTCGAACGTCTTCATGATCCAACCGATCCAAATGCCGAACGTACGGCACCTCCGTGTTCAGCACACGTTCAGCTCGATGACGTCCCTCAAGCTATTAATCTAGTTGAGGGTCGAGGGAGAGTTCCGTCAGCACGACAGCGTGACGATGGTGTTGATGATGTGATCCACGCGGGCTTCGCCTAAGCACTACGACGCTATGACCGGAGGAGTAAACTGTGGAGGGGGGCACCGCACACGGCTAAGAGAACTATTGGTGTGCCTTTGGGGTACCCTTGCCCACGTATATAAAGGAGGGGGTAGAGAGGCCGGCGGCCAGGAAGGGCGCGCCATGGGGGGAGTCCTACTTGGACTCCTAGTACAAGTAGGATTCGGCCCCACTTTTCCTTTCTTCCACCAGAGGGAATAGGAAGGAGAGGGAGAGGGAGAGGGAAAGGGAAGGGGGGCACCGCCCCCTCCTCCTTGTCCTATTCAGACTCCTAAGAGGGGGGCGCGCGGGTTAAGCGTCATAACTCATAATACAAATCGTCATCGAACGTTAAGCGTGCGGACCCTACGGGTTCAAGAACTATGTAGACATGACCGAGACACATCTCCGGTCAATAACCAATAGCGGAACCTAGATGCTCGTATTGGCTCCTACATATTCCTTGAAAATCTTTATCAGTCAAACTGCATAACAACATATGTTATTCCCTTTGTCATCGGTATGTTACTTGCCCGAGATTCGGTCGTCGGTATCATCATACTTGGTTCGATCTCATTACCGGCAAGTCTCTTTACTCGTTCCGTAATGCATCATCCCGCAACTAACTCATTAGTCACATTGCTTGCAAGGCTTATAGTGATGTGCATTACCGAGAGGGCCCAGAGATACCTCTCCGATAGTCGGAGTGACAAATCCTAATCTCGATCTATGCCAACTCAACAAACACCTTCGGAGACACCTGTAGATCATATTTATAATCACCCAGTTACGTTGTGACGTTTGATAGCACACAAGGTGTTCCTTCGGTATCCGGGAGTTGCATAATCTCACAGTCAGAGGAATATGTATAAGTCATGAAGAAAACAATAGCAATAAAACTAAACGATCATTATGATAAGCTAACGTATGGGTCTTGTCCATCACATCATTCTCCAATGATGTGATCCCGTTTATCAAATGACAACACATGTCTATGGTTAGGAAACTTAACCATCTTTGATTAACGAGCTAGTTAAGCAGAGGCATACTAGGGACACTCTGTTTTGTCTATGTATTCGAACATGTACTAAGTTTCTGTTTAATACAATTTTAGCATGAATAATAAACATTTATCATGATATAAGGAAATATAAATAACAACTTTATTATTGCCTCTAGGGCATATTTCCTTCACTCTAATTTTTCTAGTTTTAATTCTAGTTGGTCCTAGTTGACTAATTAGAGCTAGACTAATCCTCTAATCCTCATAATTAGAAGCCCCCGTGTGGTTCTAATCATCTTCCTCTAATTCTCCGGCGACGATTAGCTCTAGACGGCGAGAGCTATCGGATCGTGAAGGTTGTACGATTGCAACCAAGTAGAGAGGTCATGCTTTCGATCTTCGGATCGAGGGACTGATCGTGAGCGGTTCGCGGGATCGTTAATCGACGGTTCGAGGGAGTACAAGTACGATCTACACCGACACATTATTCTTCCGCTGCAACTTGGTGACGGTAACGATCATGATCCCTACCCGTTATGCATCTTCATATTGATCTTGAGTGCCCGTAGGCGCAGAATTTTTTGTTTTCTATCATGTTTCCCAACAACCACCAATTGGGCTCGCCGAGCGCATTACCATGAACAACCACCAATGCTACCAACCGCCGCGGGCCAGATCTGGGTAGGGGAGGCCCGAATCCCCCTCCAACAACACTACCACAGCCATACCAAGAGAAGGCGGGCATGACCGGGCCGAGCTATTGCCACTGGTAAAATGTTGCAATCGGGATAGCCGTAGGTCAGAGTGGAAGGGTGGGCGGGAGCAGGATGAGGCGGATCACTAACGCAACCGCCGGTGACGGTGGGGGTGAAGGAGGGGCGAGGCACCACATGAGCCGCAAGAGAAGCCCGCTAGGGGAGCAGTCGCCCCGGATATGCCACCAGGAGTCGTGAAGTTAGCTAGCAGGCCACCGAGAGACTCGTCGCCGGACCACCCAAACGCGACATCGCTAGGGGAGGCACGAGCGAGCGCCACCATGCGAGGACACAGACCGCCCTATCACTAGGGGATGTGTCGGCAGCCCCACCACTAGGAGCTGGATGCAGGCTAGATCTGAGGGAGGAAGCCCGCGGCCCGCGCAAGGCATAATGCGTGCGAGACAAGGTGCACGGGGTGGGTGGTGGCGGTGTTGGATGACAACGAAGCAAGGAGGGAGCTTGTGGTATGACGTCGCGCCGGAAGTCAAGGATTGGCGGACGTAAGCACGACAAGTGCATGCAACGACAGACGAATGCGGCAAGCCGTCCGAGCGCCGGATTAACACCTCACCGCCACCATCCTCAGAAGCTCCTCGGCTTACTCAGGTAGCAGCAAGGACATGGGCGCGAATGAGCGACGATGACAGGTAGGTTTACGACCGCCACTCATATCGACCCTGTCGGAGTGACACGGGGGCTTTTCGCAAGCGTTACAAAGGATCTCTTGGGTAAGGTTGGACGAAGGACGAGTGAACGGCGGAATTTTATGTCCTTTTTTAAGTAGGAGAGAATAGAGTGATAAGTAGGAGAGATTGGTAAAAAAAAAATCTGCCATTTAGGCCCATCGTCGGCAGGCGAAACCACATATCTTAGTTGTTAGATTGTCCTCTGAGGAAAGAATACGAAACATTAAAAATCTTTTAAAAGGCTAATCATGCTGAAAAAAGGTAGCATGTTACGTTTTAGAAAAGTCACATGGCGCATCAATTCTTTTCAGAGAAAAGCCCATGCTGCGACCTATAGAAATTCATGTCGGGTATCACCAAGTGTGCGTGTCGAAGTTTGCCATGCTAATCACTCTGAAAGATAGCCAGCATTGTTCCTCTTATCACTCTGAACATGGACTCATGCACTTAATGATGGAGGTAAGAGCATCTATAACCGGACCCTGTTAGAATAAATCTGAGGACCAAGCAATCATACGAGATACGACACGAAGATTTGTTAACGAGGTTCACTGATATGGCTACATCCCCGAGGCATGACTACGGGTGCTCCTCCCCATGACACCGCCACAATACCGCACGCTGGCCGTCCGGGCGCCGGCACACGCCGCCAGCTCCCCCTGCATGCCCGTGCTATTATGTTGCATAGATTACATCGTGTGTCTACCTTTGGTATATATGAGAGACCTATGATACAAGTGTCTATTTGGACACGACTGCATATTCTGTCTACACACCGTACGACTCCAAGTCCAACTGTAACCTAACTTGTACAATAATATTCGACACAACTCTAACAGACCCCTTAAACCCGTCTTATACATCTGGGCGGACCGTCCGATCACTGTCCGGTCATGATTTTTTTGACCCAGATGGTCCCTTTAAACAGCCCTCAAATGCCCGGACTGACCGGCATCCCCCATATCCAGCTCAAATATGAGGCAGATATGGGGCGCCTGGGCACGCCCGCCACGTTGGACCCGGCCCACACTGGCCCACCTGTCCACACATAAATTCCTCCCCATCCTCTCGCCGGACCAAACCTTAGCCACTTCACTCCCCTCCGCCACCCAAACTCATCTCCGGCTCCTTCCAGCCTTCTCCGGCGTGGCGGGAAGCGGATCCGAGTCCTTCACCTCCAGATCCGTCGACCCCGAGCTCATCCCAGGCGGCCTCGAGGAGGAGATGGCCGTCCGGCTTGCGCTCCGCCTTGCTCGAAAGGAGGCCCGTGGACGGCTGCGCTCGGACTCCATCCGTCGAGAATCCATTGGGTCCGCCCAAATGGGGCTAGGATCCGGCGCTAGGCCGGCCATAGCTGCCTCGCCGGAGGCCGTGCGGTCCGTCTGGCGTCCGGACGCGTTGGCGGACGCGCAACCCCTCCGGTGGCGCGCCGAGCATCGGGACGCACCATGGGCCTCGTCCAACGAGGCCATGGCACGGCGTGCCCGCCACGCAAGGCACCGGGCGCGGGAGGCGGCAGTAGCCCTGGCGGCAGCGGACGTCGGCGAGGCGGAGTCGCATTCTCCGGCGCCCCGTATGGCACATTAGTCCAGGCGTCGCAACTGCATTGTGGTGGACGTCGGCGGCTCATCCCCGGACGGATCCATCATCGATCTGACATCCACAGGCACCGTTCGGGTTCCGATCTCCGACGAGAAAGAATAGGGCATGGAAGACGGCGGGGCCTTGAGTCCCGTGAGCCAGCTCATGTCCCATGCCCTACCCAACCTTGCCGGGGACCGGTCCAACACTCCGAGGAGCACAGCCGGGCGCCGGACATGGCCAAGGCGGAGCCAGGCAAGTGGGGGAGCGGAACCGGACGAGCTCCACGTAGATTATGTTTCACGTTACATTTAATAATATGGATTTGAGGATCCGAATGTGGAATGCGTTTTTTAAAAGGTGACCTGTCATTGTTTGCAGACGTGTCCACGGACGTTTGAGGGGTTAGATTTGCCAAGTCCGGCTGTAGATGCTCTAAGGCATGCAAATAGAGATTACCTTGGCAATTGTCTTGCTCACACTCCAATAATACCGGGCTTTGGCCCGGGCTGCCTCATTTTGTATTAATCAGAAGATATACAAACACCAAAATAACAAATTTCCCTAGAAAACCAATATAACAAATTATTAAACTTCATCGGGAAAAAAAACTAGGAGTGAAGGTGAAGGATAGAAATAGAATATCAGTCAAACCACCTGATGCAATGTTAAGAAATTTCTGCCAAAAAATCATGTTGGATCGATCACCTCTCTTTCCTCCTTTGACCGCCCTACTACTTGTTTACATCTTGCATCTTCACCATGGCCATTAATTTTAGCACCGGCCTCCCCTCTTTAGGTTTGACTAGAAACGTAATTAACTGAATCTTGTGATAGAAAATCACTTTAGTTCCAACTACAGTTAACTGTTATGATGCTTAACAAGATCTCATTCATATCATATCCATCTTCTCCTAACGGTTCCCAAGGATGGTGCATCTTTACTTAAGTATATAATTGCACTTGTGGTCTACTACTCTTTACCTGGGGCGATCTCACTCAGTTCAACTTTCTTGGTCCCCTCCCCGAAATCTATCTAATCTACTTCTCTTTCTTTCTTTCTTTCTTTATCAATTTTGCCTGGTTTTTTTAGAACCAAATGCATTGTTACATCTAGAGTGGTGCAATATCATAAGCTCCGATTCAGATGGGAGGTAGTGGCAATGATGAAACCAAACAGACACAAAGTACAAACTTTCCTGTATATTATGGTAGGCTGCAACTTTCAGTCTGTCACACTATGGACCTTGACACATGGTGTCCATTGTTATCATCAGGAATCTGTCCATTGTTATGAGGGCATGCCTTGTACTAGCATTCTTCTAATTCCACATTTGCCCCTCTCTTTTCATTTCCTTTTTATTGCAAAGGCTTGGAGATAATCTGTACAGGTACATGTATGAGTAATACTATTTGGTCCATATTGTAGGCTGCGGTGAGATCTAGGATACTAGATTATTGCATTCAGCCAGATTGGCTCACAAGTCCCAAGGCCCCCCAATATTTTGTTGTTCTGCCCTACACAAGCAGCATCAAGCCATACATCTCTAGATCCATGAGCATATCTTGGAGATAAGCTCTGAACAAGTCCAGGGCTCATCAGTCATCCGGGCAGGAGCCCACAAAGCCAGCAAATGAGGGTGTCCTATGAGGGAGAAAGCAGTGACCTACACCATTCATGGAGACTGTACTGAGCAGCATTCCATGGCTCTGCATGCACAGAGGATGTGTCCATGTTGAGCATGGCAGCCATGCCCTACCCACTTTGCAGTGTCCAGCTCCAGCCATCTGTGGCTCATCAATCAGATTTGTCCTCCAAAAGGAGGACTGATCTGAGCTGGTTAACTATCCACTGTCATGTCATTTTAGTACAGTGTGTGGTCAAGTGACAGGACCTTGGCATGCATCAATCGGTAGCCCTAAAAGTCAAAGTGAGATTTGGACCCCTCTCCCTGTCAATTTGTTCACCGGCATTGTGCTTCTGCATGCTCTGGTTTGGCCTGGAGCATCACTGATTAATTCCTTCTGACTTCACCTACTACATATCTTGCTAGTTGTTGCAGCCAGATGAAAACTTAGAAGTCTGTGGTTGTGATTTACGAATTGTTTCGTTCTTAAATCGAATCAATGTTTTTATTTTATTTTTTCCCCTGAATTTTACCAACTATAACTCGCTCACATGCTCATATGCCTGATGCTTGGAACTCAAAAGGAAGGAATCAACTGACCACCATGCCCATGACTTGCCAACTTGGCATGTGTATATATAGAATAGTATACTTCCTCCCTAATCAAGGTTCATGCATAGTAGGAAGCATGTAGAGAAGTATCCAGTAAGATGTCATAAAAATATTATGATCTGTGTTTGTACGATCTCCTTTGCTATCTCATATATGGAAGATGCATGCATAGCAGTTAGTTTTTGCTAATTTAATCCATCCGAGTCAGCACAATAACAGAGCTTTTGTCACACTACTAATAGTCTAGTAGAGCTTCAGTTACACTCATTGTAACCTTGTTTACATGATGCAATAATTTTGTGATGTAGATGCCACATGGCATGGCATCTAGCTAGTGACATGAAGAAAGATCCGGCAGGAAATCTTCCATCTTGCATGCATGATCCCCTCCTCTTGCAAGATGTGTCATCTGGAGTTTCACTACTCTGCATCAGAGTCTGGACAAACACACAAACTGTGCATGCATGTTCATGCATGGACCTTTCCAAGAGTCCAGTGAGAACAGTGCCCAGATTGGATTTTCTGAGGTTTCTTGAAGCAACCAATCTTGATTTGATCGTCAGTCCCAAAGGAAAAGTTAATCAAGAATCTAGATGTGTGCATGCATGTGTGGCTGCATTTTCCCTTGGCCCTACTGCGTGGAGAGCTAGTTGAACATCCATCATGTCACACATCAAACAATTATTCCTCATCTTATCTTTTGCTAACCAATCCACATGCATGCAGATTCCACAGAACATTTAACCTCGTTTTATGTACATCTGAACTAGGGTAATAAGGTTAGGCAATTCCAATCATAACATCCTCTTTACTTGCTCATGTACAATCAACTAGTCGTGTTCTTTCCTTGAATTTCCTTTTTCTTACTAGCAGTACCTCTTGTTCAGATGTCATCAGAGGTTAGTACAACAGTTTCTGAGAGATTAGTACAGATAAAGTTGTGTACAGATTGCAGAAGAATAGATGTATAAATCGAAGTGATAGCCTCCTTGGTGCAGCTATTGCTCTCAGTGATGGCCCCAAAACAGTTGTACATGTACCACCAAAACGAAGGGTGTTTGTTAATAGAAATCCATAACTGCAGAAATGGATATGTATAGAATCCACGGCTCTGCTACACTACAAAATGCCACTGCCTGCCGGGCACTCTGTTTCTCCCCTAATTTCTTGGACGCCTAACTGTATCTACATGCAGTAAGTTACAGTTGAGCAATACACTAATACTTCTCCATTTTAATAACCGAAATAGTGGAGCATCCAAAGGTGGGCTTTCTTCATACTATTAAAATGCTGAACTATAGCACGTCTGGATAAACAAAACCAAAGCTAATATGAGAACCGTTATGCCATAGTTAAGTGGTTAGCATGACCGACCATCAGGGGCAATGGCTTTAGTATAAATAAACTGATGCAGTTGACATCATGTGATCCGCCGCTACCGGCAAGGGCTAGCAGTACCGGAGTTTGAATGGTTGAATCAGATCATACGTGCTGCAAATCTTAGTGGACAGCGCTTATTCAGCTTAATCTTGATTCATGTACAATTCAGTAACAGCAATCATATTTAAATGAAATTTGCATTCAGGAGAGGCCGGCCCGTAGGAGAGAAAAGACTTCATCGGGGTGGCCTGTTGTCTCTAATGTTACTTATCACTAGTTAATTGTCTTGCATTGTAAGAGCGGCAAACATATTTTAAGTTTTTTTTAGAATGGCAAACATATTTTAGTGATCAATACCAATTATAAGTGCCCCAAAAGAGACATCGCGAGTGCTTTTTTTCATATGGCCTGTCCCACATCAACGCCGACGGCTAGGATCGTGTGGCGAACATGAAGATGATGGGAAGTGGACGATTTTTTTAGGAGGAGCCCACATAAACGATACATTTCCTAAATTAATGTGATCCTCGCTTGATGTATTTAACTGCATTAATGATATCTTTGTGCTATAGTCAAAATCAAAAAAATGATACTCTTTATAATTAACGTGATCCCTCCAACGCTAGATGATATTTTTTATAAATTAATGGATGTTTTTTTAGGGAATGAGTAGGACAAGAAAAGAAAAGTATCGATTTGTTCAGATTATTTCAAGTTACTCTACATATGTTGGGGTTTGTTTTGTGCGGCATCAGTTGAGATTACCAAAAAAATCTACAGAAAACCAAGTGGTAATGGGGGTGTGGGCAAAAAAAAGGGGGAAGGAGGTGAGACGAACCTACCAAGTCTCCTTTATGTGGATACTTCATGACTTTGAAGCCACCATACTAACACCTGAGAACATGGTTATAATATACAAGATCTTCCTTTATAATTTTGCACAATCATTTATTGGTACTGTGACATCTTATGTTTGGGGCAAGTCCATGTATTTTCGGAATAATTAGAATACCAACATTTTTAGTCTTTGCATCTAGGAAAGAGGACTAGCGACCAGGAGGTGCTCGCAATCCGATCTAGAGCCGCCGCCGGATCCTTCCTTCCTACCCCCGCTCCCGTGCAGCGCCGCGGCGTCCCCGCCTCCCTCCTTCGGCCCCCCTGCCACCACTCTCCTCTCTGCCGCCGTCGGTGACGCCGCTAGGGCAAAGCCCGAGCGGCTCGGCGGCGGCAGTCTTCTACTTGCGCGTCAGCTGCTCAAGATTGATGCGGCGGCTCCGATCTTGATCTTCTTGGCGGTGATGGCGGACAACGGCGGCTGTAGTGTGGCAGTGAGTCTGTAGTCGCAGCGGGTGGCGGCGGCGGCGGCCATGTTGCAGTCGCTCAACCTCCGGTTCGACTTCGAATCGCGGTATCGCTGCTGGTCTTGATCTGCATCATGCGGGCACCCGGGACGGCAACCCTGGGCTTGGCGGTGGTGTTCATCTCCTACGTCGGAGGTGGTCGACCTGAGGCTGGGTGAGCAGATCTCGAGATCTGCAATCTAGTCCCGGCTGCGAGTCGGAGAGACATAGTTGCCGGTGAAAACCGAGCCGACGGCGGATGATGGCGGCGGTCTGCGTCGTTACCTTGATGAAGGCATCGTCCTGTAACTACTATCGACCCACTCGTGTTGCTCCGGGTTAAACCCTAGGATCTGTTTTTCCAGATCAGACGATGGTGGCACTACGGTGTCGTTTCTCTCTTGGAAGCATCGTTTGTGGAGCAGCGCTGGAAGTCAGAGGCAGGAGGTGGAGCGGCTTCGTCTTGCACGGAGCTTCGGTGGAGATGTCAAGTCATGCCTGGCCGACAGTTGCTACGCTCTGTCATGCCTGGTCGGCAGGTGCTACGCACGACAGATCTTCCAGAGACTTCAAGATGTGTCGGCTGGTGGTACTTGGCGGCA
The DNA here is from genome assembly GCA_034509565.1 of Triticum monococcum. NCBI lineage: Eukaryota > Viridiplantae > Streptophyta > Magnoliopsida > Poales > Poaceae > Triticum > Triticum monococcum. The sequence continues at coordinate 83,096,787 of CM067845.1, read as the reverse complement.
TGGTGATGAGGGGTACCGGCGGCGAGCGCGACGTGCTCAGCAGTTCGCGCGCAAGGAGGTGGGGTCGTTGGGCGACGTGGTGGCGTCAACGACAGGTAGACCGGGCAAGGATGTGAAGGAAATATGCCCTAGAGGCAATAATAAAGTTATTATTTATTTCCTTATATCATGATAAATGTTTATTATTCATGCTAGAATTGTATTAACTGGAAACTTAGTACATGTGTAAATACATAGACAAACAGAGTGTCACTAGTTTGCCTCTACTTGAATAGCTCGTTGAATCAATGATGGTTATGTTTCCTAACCATAGGCATGAGTTGTCATTTGATTAACCGGATCACATCATTAGAGAATGATGTGATTGACTTGACCCATCCGTTAGCTTAGCACGATGATCATTTAGTTTGTTGCTATTGCTTTCTCCATAACTTATACATGTTCCTATGACTATGAAATCATGCAACTCCTGAATACCGGAGGAACACTTTGTGTGCTACCAAACATCACAACCTAACTGGGTGATTATAAAGGTGCTCCACAGGTGTCTCCAATGGCGTTTGTTGAGTTGGCATAGATCGAGATTAGGATTTGTCACTCCGAGTATCGGAGAGGTATCTCTGGGCCCACTCGGTAATACACATCACTTAAGCCTTGCAAGCGTTGCAACTAATGAGTTAGTTGCGGGATGATGTGTTACAGAACGAGTAAAGAGACTTGCCGGTAACGAGTTTGAATTAGGTATTGAGATACCGACGATCGAATCTCGGGAAAGTAACATACCGATGACAAAGGGAACAACGTGTGTTGTTATGCGGTTTGACCGATAAAGATCTTTGTAGAATATGTAGGAACCAATATGAGCATCCAGGTTCCGCTATTGGTTATTGACCGAAAGTGAGTCTCGGTCATGTCTACATAGTTCTCGAACCCGTAGGGTCCGCACGCTTAACGTTCGATGACGATTGGTATTATGAGTTTATGTGTTTCGATGAACCGAAGGTTGTTCGAAGTCCCGGATGTGATCACGGGCATGACAAGGAGTCTCGAAGTGGTTGAGACATAAAGATCGATATATTGGAAGCCTATGTTTGGACATCGGAATGGTTCTGAGTGGTTCAGGCATTTTTCCGGAGTACCGGGAGGTTACCGGACCCCCCCCCCCCCCCCCCCCCGCGGAGAAGTTATGGGCCTTATGGGCCATAAGAAGGAAGCACACCATCCCACAAGGGGCTGGTGTGCCCCCATTGGGCAGGAGGCCGAGTAGGAATAGGTTTGGGGGGGGGGGCTTTCCTTCTCTCCAACTCCTCCTTCCCTTCCTCTCCTACCCCAACTAGGGAAGGGGGAATCCTACTCCCGGTGGGAGTAGGACTCCCCTAGGGCGCGCCATAGAGAGGGCCGGCCCCTCCCCTCCCCCACTCCTTTATACACGGGGGAGGGGGGCACCCCATGGACACACAAGTTGATCATTGATCCTTTAGCCGTGTGCGGTGCCCCCCTCCACCATAATCCACCTCAGTCATATCGTAGCGGTGCTTAGGCGAAGCCCTGTTCCGGTAGCATCATCATCACCATCATCATGTCATCGTGCTGACGAAGCTCTCCCTTGACACTCAGCTGGATCGAGAGTTCGTGGGACGTCACCAAGCCGAACGTGTGCATATCGCGGAGGTGCCGTACCTTCAGTACTAGAATCGGTCAGATTGTGAAGACGTACGACTACATTAACCGCGTTGTCATAACGCTTCCGCTTACGGTCTACGAGGGTACGTGGACAATACTCTTCCCCTCTCGTTGCTATGCATCACCATGATAGATCTTGCATGTGGGTAGGATTTTTTTTTGAAATTACTGTGTTCCCCAGCAGTGGCATCTGAGCCAGGTTTCTGCGTAGATGTTATATGCACGAGTAGAACACAAAGGAGTTGTGGGCGTGGGAATATACATATTGCTTGCCATCACTAGTTGATTCTTGATTCAGCGGCATTGCTGGGTGAAGCGGTGCAGACCGACATTACGCGTACGCTTACGCGAGACTGGTTCTACCGATGTGCTTCGCACACAGGTGGCTAGTGGGTGTCTGTTTCTCCAGCTTTAGTTGAATAAGATTCAATGAACAGGGTTCTTTCTGAAGATCAAAAAGCAATCACCATACCGCATTGTGGTTTTTGATGCGTAGGTAAGAACGGTTCTTGATCAACCCGTAGCAGCCACGTAAAACTTGCAACAACAAAGTAGAGGATGTCTAACTTGTTTTTGTAGGGCTTTTTGTGATGTGATATGGTCAAGACATGATGAGATATAAGTTGTTGTATGAGATGATCATGTTTTGTCGAAATTATCGACAAGTGGCAAAAGCCTTATGGTTGTCTCTTTACTGCATAAGATGCAAGCGCCAAATAATTGATTTACTTTATCGCTATGCGATAGTAATAGCTGCAAGAGCAATAGTTGGCGAGACGGCCATGTGATGACACGTTGATAGAGATCAAGATGATGAAGATCATGGTGTCATGCCGGTAACGATAGAGATCATGAAGGTACTTTAGAGATGGAGATCAAAGGCGCAAGATGATCATGGCCGTATCATGTCACATATTTTGATTGCATGTGATGTTTATCCTTTATGCATCTTATTTTTCTTAGTTCGGCGGTAGCATTATAAGATGATCTCTCACTAAATTTCAAGGTATAAGTGTTCTCCCTGAGTATGCACCATTGCAACAGTTCGTCGTGCCGAGACACCACGTGATGATCGGGTGTGATAAGCTCTATGTTCACATACAACAGGTGCAAGCCAGTTTTGCACACGCGGAATACTCGGGTTAAACTTGACGAGCCTAACATATGTAGATATGGCCTTGGAACATTGGAGACCGAAAGGTCGAGCATGAATCATATAGTAGATATGATCAACGTAGTGATGTTCACCATTGAAAACTACTCCATCTCACGTGATGATCGGACATGGTTTAGTTGATATGGATCACGTGATCACTTAGATGATTAGAGAGATATCTATCTAAGTGGGAGTTCTTAAGTAATATAATTAATTGAACTTTAATTTATCATGAACTTAGTCCTGATAGTATTTGCATAACTATGTTGTAGATCAATAGCTTGCGATGTAGCTCCCCGTTTATTTTTGATATGTTCCTAGAGAAAAACTATGTTGAAAGATGATAGTAGCAAAGATGCGGATTGGATCCGTGATCTGAGGATTATCCTCATTGCTACACAGAAGAATTATGTCCTTGATGCACCGCTAGGTGACATAACTATTGCTGGAGCAAATGCAGACGTTATGAACGTTTGGCAAAGCTCGGTATGATGAATACTTGATAGTTTAGTGCACCATGCTTTACGGCTTAAAACCGGGACTTCAAAAATGTTTTAAACGCCACAGAACATATAAGATGTTCGAAGAGTTGAAACTAGTATTTCAGACTCATGCCCATGTCGAGAGGTATAAGACCTCTGACAGTACTTTGCCTACAAGATGGAGGAGAATAGCTCAACCAATGAGCATGTGTTCAGATTGTCTGAGTACTACAATTATTTGAATCAAGTGGGAGTTAATCTTCCAGATAAAATAGTGATTGACAGAGTTCTCTAGTCAATATCACCAAGTTACTGGAACTTCATGATGAACTATAATATGCAAGGGATGACGAAAGTAATTCCCAAGCTCTTCGCGCTGCTGAAATCAGATAAGGTAGAAATCAAGAAAAGCATCAAGTGTTGATAGTTGACAAGACCACTAGTTTCAAGTAAAAGGGCAAGGGAAAGAAAGGGAACTTTAAGAAGAATGGCAAGCAAGTTGCCACTCCCATGAAGAAGCCCAAAGCTAGACCCAAGCCAGAAACTGAGTGCTTCTACTGCAAAGGAAGTGGTCACTGGAAGTGGAACTGCCCTAGATACTTGGCGAATAAGAAGGATGGCATACTGAACAAAGGTATATTGGATATACATGGTATTGATGTGTACTTTACTAGTGTTTATAGCAACCCCTCGGTATTTGATACTGGTTCAGTTGCTAAGAGTAGTAACTCGAAACGTGAGTTGCAAAATAAACAGAGACTAGTTAAGGGCGAGGTGATGATGTGTGTTGGAAGTGATTCCAAGGTTGATAAGACCACCATCGCACACTCCCTTTACCTTCGGGATTAGTGTTGAACCTAAAATAAATGTTATTTGGTGTTTGCGTTGAGCATGAATATGATTGGATCATATTTATTGCAATACGGTTATTCATTTAAGTCAAAGAATAATTGGTGTTCTATTTACATGAATAAAACCTTCTATGGTCATACACTCAATATATATGGTTTACTGAATCTCGATCGTAGTGATACACATATTCATAATATTGAAGCCAAAAGATGCAAAGTTAATAATGATAGTGCAACTTATTTGCCGCACTGCCGTTTAGGTCATATTGGTGTAAAGAGCATGCAGAAACTCCATGCTGATGGGCTTTTGGAATCACTTGATTATGAATCACTTGATGCTTGCGAACCATGCCTCACGGGCAAGATGACTAAAACTCCATTCTCCGGAACAATGGAGCGAGCAACTGACTTATTGAAAATAATACATACTGATGTATGCGGTCCGACGAGTATTGAGGCTTGCAGCGGGTATCGTTATTTTCTGACCTTCACAGATGATTTGAGCAGATATGGGTATATCTACTTGATGAAACATAAGTCTGAAACATTTGAAAAGTTCAAAGAATTTCAAAGTGAAGTGGAAAATCATCGTAAAAAGAAAATAAAGTTTCTACGATCTGATCGTGGAGACAAATATTTGAGTTACAAGTTTGGTCTTCAACTAAAACAATGTGGAATAGTTTCACAAATTCATGCCACCTGGAACACCACAACATAATGGTGTGTCCGAATGTCATAACTGTACTTTATTGGATATAGTGCAATCTATGATGTCTCTTACTGATTTACCACAATCGTTTTAGGATTATGCATTAGAGACAGCTACATTCACGTTAAATAGGGCACCGTCTAATCCGTTGAGACGACAACATATGAACTATTGTTTGGCTCGAAACCTAAGCTGTCGTTTCTTAAAGTTTGGGGTTGTGATGCTTATGTGAAAAAGTTTCACCCTGATAAGCTCAAACCCAAATCGGAAAAGTGTGTCTTCATAGGATACCCAAAAGAAACTGTTGGGTACTGATACGTCTCGAACGTATCTATAATTTTTTATTGCTCCATGCTATATTATCTACTATTTTGGACTATATTGGGCTTTATTTTCCACTTTTATATTATTTTTGGGACTAACCTATTAACCGGAGGCCCAGCCCAGAATTGCTGTTTTTTGCCTATTTTAGTGTTTCAAAGAAACGGAATATCAAACGGAGTCCAAACAGAATGAAACCTTCGGGAATGTGATTTTCTCACCGAACGTGATCCAGGAGACTTGGACCCTACACCAAGGCATCAGAGAGGCGGTCACGAGGGTGGGGGGTGCGCCCCTCCCCTAGGGCGCGCCCCTGCCTCGTGGGCCCCTAGGAGCTCCACCGACGTACTTCCTCCTCCTATATATACCTACGTACCCCCAAACGATCAGAACAGGAGCCAAAAACCTAATTCCACCGCCGCAACTTTCTGTATCCATGAGATCCCATCTTGGGGCCTGTTCCGGAGCTCCGCCGGTGTAACACCCTCGATGCGACTATATCTCCCACGTGTCGAGGCACGACTTAGAGGCATAATCGCATTGAAGGCATATGTCGCAAGTCAGGCAATCATCACAAACATCCCATGTAATATAGATGAATAAAAGGGATAACATAGTTGGCTTACACTCGCCACATCAATCAAGTACATAAATAACATACATCATCCAAACACTCATGGCCCGACTACGGTGCCAAAATAAAAGATAACCCAACAAGCGACATGGTCCCGATCACCCCAACTGGGCACCACTATTGATCATCAGGAAAAGAAACATAGTAACGCTGAGAGTCCTCGTCGTACTCCCACTTGAGCTCAAGCGCGCCATCTGGAGCTGTATCATCTGGCCCTGCATCTTGTGTAATAGTAATCTGTGAGCCACAGGGACTCAGCAATCTCGCACCCTCACGATCAAGACTATTTAAGCTTATAGGAACGGTAAGGTAAATATATGTGGAGCTGCAGCAAGCGACTAGCATATATGGTGGCTACCTTATATGCAAAAGAGAGCGAGAAGAGGAGGCAAAGCGCGAGCGAGAAACTAGAGAGCAACCTGCGCAAACATTACTCCAACACCATGTTCACCTCCCGGACTCCGCCGAGAAGAGGCCATCACGGTAACACACTCAGTTGATTCATTTTAATTAAATTAAGGTTCAAGTTATCTACAACCGGACATTAACAAATTCCCATCTGCCCATATGTCGGGACCCCGATCCTAGGTCACATCGATCTAGCCGGTAACACATCATATCACTTTGTGGCCTCACGCACGGTATTCCCACGGGTGCCACCTTACCTGGCCCGGGACCGTTTGCGCCTTTTGGCTCACGTATATGATGGTGTCGCTAGCATCCATATGACAAAGAACCCGGGCCGACATGGCTAGTCGTGAACCCAAAGCGGCACTAACCCATGGGGACAGGCATACATGAATCAACCTCGAGCATGTCGGTCAACAGCGTGTGAATCCGGGCTGTAGCACTGGGCTAACAGGACTCCGGTGACCCGGGCTGTAGCAGGCTAGGCAGGACTCCGGATGTCACCGCGTGACATTTCCCCGAAGGGACAGACATAGGAACGAAGTGAATCACATGCCGGCCAGTCAAGTGTTCTGAACAGTAGTGCTGGGCTAGCAGGACTCCGGTGATCCGGGCTGTAGCGGACTACTATCGCTCAGAAGCACTAGACTACATTTCCCCATATGATAGGCTGCCAAGGATAAACAACTAGATAGTCGGATCCCACACATACCAAGCATTTCAATCATACACACAATATGCTCGATATGTGTGAATACAACATGGCATCACAACATAACTCTACGACTCAAGTATGTATGCATTAGGCTCCGAGGAGCGAGATATTACAAACATGGGTCTCATGACCCAACAATCATAGCATACAATGCAAAGCACATGCGGAAGCTTAACATGTCTGAGTACAGACATCTATAAATGAAAAAGGCTAAGAAGCCTGACTATCTACCAAATCCTGTCGAGGGCACAAGATCGTAGCTGAGGTATCAAGCTAAACGTCGAAGTCCACGCGGAACTACTAGCGAGACTGAAGTCTCTCTGCAAAACATAAATTAAGCAAACGTGAGTACAAAGGTACTCAGCAAGACTTACATCAGAACTAAACTACATATGCATCGGTATCAACAAGGGAGGGTGGTGGAGTTTAACTACAGCAAGCCAGCTTTGACTCAGTGGCTAACCTGAACTACGATTGCAAGCAACTCTTTTGAGGTGGCGCACACGAGTCCACATATTCACCAATCAATACACCACTATGGATCCGCTCTCGTCTCCCTACGAGAAGGCCGTCCATAGTACTCACGCTTATCTTGCGAATTTTAGGGTATCCACTTTCACTTGTCTATGAACTGTTATAGGCAACCCAGAAGTCCTTTACCGTGGACACGGCTATTCGAATAGATCATTTATAACCCTGCAGGGGTGTACTTCGTCACACATGTTTCCATCACTTAGCGTCTGCACACGACATGTGCTCGGCAGACTTCAAGCGAAAGCCGACGTGGGTGTAGACCACGACCTGACTAACCACACAAGTCTCTAGTCCAGGTTTATCGCCTATTCGGGTTCCATCCGCGAGGAGATCCGGCCGGAGTTTCGCTCACAGCCCCAAACGATGTGTGCAGGGTTCCCGAGACACCAAACGGGCGCCCGGTACACCGTGCCACAGTGTATCTACCGCATCATAGCCCACCCCTAGGGTCAGCGCTACGCACGGCCGCCAACACATATCCTATAAACACCAGAAACTAATTGCAACTCCTGGACAGAGGACGAGAGGGGTCAGTAAGTCGAGCGGGGTCATATTTCAGGGCCCAACGTGTGGTAGTAGCTGTTTCATGGATCACAAACACAGAACTCAGTTCCTGAGGACGGTTTCAATGAGACAACCCACCATGTACTCCTACATGGCCTCTCACCGCTACCTTTACCAAATCGTGTTCACACACTTAGCTCTTAACAGTAGGACATGTTTACACACCTCCGATTCATCCCCGATGAATCGGACCTGACTCAACTCTAAGCAGTAGCAGGCATGACAAACAAGCATGAATGAGTAGGCACATCAGGGCTCAAACAACTCCTACTCATGCTAGTGGGTTTCATCTATTTACTGTGGAAATGACAGGTCATGCAGAGGATAAGGGGTTCAACTACCGCAACAAGTAACAGATGAATCGTTGTTGTCCAAATGCAGTAAAAGAGAGCAGGAGCGAGAGAGTGGGCTTGTATCGGGATGAACAAGGGGGTTATGCTTGCCTGGCACTTCTGAAGATATCATTGGGTCTTCATCAGTGTCAACGATCACATCATCGGTACAACGTCTATCGAGAGGGGACAAACCGGCAACAGGAGAAAGAAACACAATCAATGCAATGCACAATATGATGCATGATCATGACATGTCAATATGCTGTGGTTTGAGCTAATGCAACTAGCTATGATTTAAATGAAGTTGGTTTGAGTACAAGATTCAAATTCCAACCTCATATATGATTATTTAAATGCCCTTTATTTGTTTTGTCCAAAACAGAGGACAAACATTGTTCAAACATGCAAGAAAATGGTACAGATGGATTCCTTGAATTTTTCTGATAATTTTACATATATAATTTATCTCATTTGGAGTTACGGTTGAATTTCTATGATTTTTAGAAGTTTTGGGTATTTTCTGGAATTTCCTGAATTGTTTTTAACTAGAAAATGATTTACTGCATCAGCCCGACGTCAGGGTGACGTCAGCTGGTCAACTGGGCGGCCCAGGTCAAACCTGACGTGCGGGACCCATATGTCATTGACTCAGCTATTTAATATGGTAAATTAACCTTAGATTAAGCCTAACTAAAATGTCAGTGGGGTCGGGGCCCACATGTCAGCGGCTAACCTAACTAAATTAGTGTTAGCTTAACTCCTAATCTAGGTTTGACCAGGGGGCGGGGCCCACGTGGTCAAATGAGTCAACCCCACCGGCGACGTGACGCCGGCGAGGCCTGAGACGGCGGCGCGGCTCGGAAAATTGCTATAGGCGACGAAACGAACGGCAAAGGGCATCCGCGGGGAGCTGGAGCTCGCCCGCATCCATCCCTGCAAGCAGCAGCAGCTAGGGCGGCCGGAGCTCGTCGGAAACGAGCTCGGGGCGGCGCCGGAGTTCGGACACGAGCGGGGACGCGGTTGCGGTGGCCGTGGTGATGTGTGCATAGCACCTACGGCATCTACGGGGTGCGGTGAGTACGATGGAAGCATGCCCGGGACCAAATGGTCACCGGAGCATCACCGGCGACGAGCGCGGCGGTGGCGGGTTTCGGTCAACAAGGGGGCGATGGCTACGGTGTGTGAGAGCGAGAACGGAGAGGGGGAGAAGGGGCAGGAGCTCACGGCGAACACGTAGGGATGGTCAGCGGCCTCGCGGACGCGTCGGAGACGGCGAATCGACGGCGGTGAGCTTCGGCACCCGAGGAGGAAGACGGCGATGGTGACGGTGCTTCGAGGCATCCGGCGGGGCGCGGCTCGGTGGAGAGGAAGAGGAGGATGCGGCGGTGCTTTAGGAGGCGTCGGGGAGGCGAGGCGGTGGCTGTGGCCGCGGCGAACGGCGTCGGTGGCAACGGGCGCGTTCGGACGAACGTGAGCGAGAGAGACAAAGGAGGGAGGCGCTCGAGGGAGAGAGGACAGGAGTGCAGGGGGGTCCAGGGTGTCGTGGCGCTCGGGGGAGTCTCCAGCCGCGGCGAGCAAGCAGGAGGTGGCCGGACGCGTGCTCGCGCGCGCCGGCCACGCGCTCGTCCTCCTGGCGAGGGGGAAGACGACAGGGAGGAAAACCAGTGGGCTGGGCTGGCCATCTGGGCCAGCCGGTGGGCCTTGGTGGGCTGCACAGGTAGGTTAGGTAGGTTTTCTCTCTCTGTTTTTTTTGTTTCTGTTTTCTATTTATTCTATTTTGTTTTGATTTAGTAAAGTACTAAACCATTTTATAAAATGCTGAAAATATTTATGGGCACCTCTGAAATTAACTCCAACAGCCCAAAAATACTTCCAAGATTATTTGGACATTTAAAAATATTTATAGCATTTAAATGTCCAAATGCAAATACTTTAAGATTTAACTCAAAGATCCAAAGTGTCCTAGAAAAGTGAGCACCATTTTTGGCAGAGGTTATGGACCAAGGCAAAGATGATGAACATTTTAGAAGGCATTTCAGGATCATTGAAAGATTTTTATTTTGATCCTAATTGCATTTCATTTAGTGCTAGGGCTTGTCATCCCCATTTCAAATTTCAAACAAATATAGACATGATGCATGGATGCTTATGAAACTAAGTGCAACCAAACTCTAGGGCTGTGACAACTCACCCCCACTAAACAAGAATCTCGGCCCGAGATTCAAGACATGGGGTAAGAAGGAAGGGGGGGTTCACAAGACTATCGCAGTCTTCTCGATCCAACTGCCCTTCCCGAGGATGTTGATTCATTTCGTCATCTTGATCTTGACGTCTTTGCTTTCGGGATCTTCATCCGGCATGATGATGGCAGAAAGAAATTCTACAGAAATCGATCTCCTCGGAGATCGAGCACTCAAGATCAACTCATGGAGTGAGATATAAAACATCTCTTGAGCAGAGTCACGAGGCACATATCAGAATCAACGAGAAGAAGCAGATGACAAGGTTCAATTTGGCACGCAACAAACCCACGCTGGAGTAGGATGATGCATGGTTTCAATGTAGCGAGGGGATAATTGCCATGATACCATAACGAGACATCTTAAGGAAAGTGACTCGCGGAAATATTCCCTTAAGTGGCAAAAAGAATTACTTTTGATTCGGAGATCATAGAAACTTTTTACACCAGCCTAAGGCAATCACAAACGATCAGTGGAAGGAGTTCGAAAGAATGACATACTCGGACTAGGATGGATGATGTGGACTACCTTGTTGGAGACAACGCAATGGATGATTTTTGCTTATCATCGGAAATGGATGGGACCTATGGTAAGTCCACTTTTGAAGATGACCATGAACAACAACTACCGAGGTGCAAGCTGGGAACAAAATGCAAATGTTGGGAATGATTCTAGTAACTGGGGAGAAGGTTCACCGGCAAGGTGATTCCACCAATCGGATGGCTATCGAACAACTGAGAGAACGGAGGCACATCCCAGTTAACGACAACATCAAAACCTAGTGCCTAAGCGTGCTCTCAAGAACTTGAGCATTTCCATACTCATCAAGGTCTTACCAACATCCATGTCAAGGATCCTGGCAACACAACATGCTACCATGATGAATAATGGTGGAAGATGCAGATGCAAAGGAAGATAACACTGTCTCAGATTTCACCTTAGCGAAGCCAAGGAAACAAAATCTGGATGATCGACCGAGAGACATTTAGCACTCCGCTTCTAATGTTCTCCTTGATGTACTGGTTACCACGGTCATGCTTTAAGCATCGGCATAGCCACCAAGTAGTGGTCGGACTTCAGAATACAATGGATCCATAAGGAACAACTTCTGGAGTAAATCCTACGAAATCCTCATGGGAAGGTGGCCAACTTTCTTCAATTGAGATACTACAATAATAGGTCTTCCAGCTGGATGTGTTGGCCACGACATCCACTTTACCGTTTATCGAGGGACCAATATTATGGTTCTTGGAAAATGCTCCAACCATCATATCTGCTTGAGATTCAGATCTGGTTGGTGTCAGGATATTCCAGACTCATCGAGTCTAGAAACAAAATGGAAGTTTGCAACACAAATCGACGAGACGATGTTGCGAGATTCTTGGGGGAATGAACTACGGTAGTAAGCTCCAAAACATGAGCCGGTTCTGCTACAAACATGTGAACACGTTGTTCTAGACAAGCATGGTCACCTGGTAGTCTTAAAATGAAACACTACCGAGTTCAGGGGGAACCATCAACGAGGATATCGAAGTCCTTGCGTAGGTCTAACCCTTAAGAAGAAACTTCTTCTCCTTGAACAAATCAATTAGTGGCTTGGTGTGCTAGGGATACGTATAGAATGTAGATGATCAGTCTATCAGACCATAGAATACTTCGCACATGCATGACTGACTTGGGATGACTCCAAGGGAAACAAAACAAACCTTTCTCAAATTCACGGCGGCAACTTACACCAGATGCACATGAATTAGAAGAAGTCACATCTTTCAACCGGACATATGCTTCATGATCGGGACATGAGGGCAATGCTTATAAAGTTTCCAACACTAGCTGGATGTTCAACACAATCATGGAGGAGACAAAATGCCGCTGATGGGCTCAACAGCAACTCATCAAAATTTCCATATCACTGGACTTCCACCACTATGTGAACAATGTGATAGTATTGGTCAGACCAAGGATATAATGGTGTATGCTCGAGGGACAACCGCAAGTAAGACAACATTACGAACATCATTGGTTCTGATTTGATTTGATGATAGCCCACACTCAAATCAAGGTTTGGACAATATAATAGATCCAATAGCTGACCACGGGGATCAGTCGATGAATATATCATCTTTCTTCAACACACACACACACACACAAGGATATCCCTTAGGGATGAGATAAGTCGGACAAGTTTTCATCTTCCAACTCTCCAAGTTGTTGTTAAGCTTAACCAACTAGCTCAGGGGTATCCAACACAGATTCTTGGAGAAAAGTGGTTTATCGGAAAACCAACTTGATCACAAACTCAACATAACGGTCAGGTGACAACCTGGTAACACTTCCGAGAAGATATTCGGAAAATCACGAACCACCGGTATGTTACTAAGCTCGAGAACAACCTTGCTTTTCAGGGCAAGATGATATGATCAAAGAGTGAGGGATTGGCACAACCCTAACCCATTGATCGGAGTGTGCACCAGAAATATGGACTAGGTAGCACGTTCAACCTTAGGGTGATGATTCAATAATCAGCACACTAAGGATGAGAATATTGTCCATTAACTACCAAGCAACGGAGTTGCTAGGAGTATTGATTTCACACATCACGGTTCACTTGTCGGCATTCCGGTTGCGACAACACGGGACCGAGGAATGAAGAATGATGGTAAGAAGTAACACTGCATCAAGAATTCATGAGAGATGTGCAATTCTCACGACGCTCTTGACATAAAGTGGGTAATACTCCGAGGTAGAACAGAACAAAAGCTGGATTGGCATTTTGATCTGCGGAAAACAACCACTTTGACCCGATCCGAGAAATGGATGAGGTACTGGAGTTTGTTTCTCCTAGCCATTCTAGAATAGAACGGCTCGACGGACCACAAGAATAAAAGGCACCGATGAACACAAATGCACAACTATTCCTGACTATCAATTGATAGACGAAGGTCAGAAAACAACTAAAGAGGGACAACTCAAGGAACACATAATTTTCTGAGCTGTGGAGGCATAGATTAGTATGTCGAGCAAAGCTCAACATATTTCTTCCAGATAACCCATGCAGAAAGGTAGAACTGGCAGAGCCACAATATAGAATGGAGAACTCATCAAGAGCACTCTGGTTGTGATCCTTTTGGTTCAAAAGAACTCCTGCCAAGAATGGTTCATGATAATTGGAAGAAGGATGTACCACGAACCTCGAGGACTATCGCAAAGGTTACTAATATCCTAAAGGAACGAGCAAACACTATCAACATGAAGTAAGTAGGGTGAATCTCGGGTTCAAAACCCAGGAATAGAATGCCTACCAACTAATAGCATCACGGGATGCTTTTGAGAATAATGGCCAGAATCACACACTGGGAATACAGGACATGGCTAGATCACTAGGTGACTCCCTAAAACACCTAGGGTCATAGTAATAGCTCCAACATATATGTCGAGGTAACGGAGTACCTCAACTCACCATTTGTGTGGTTAATCTGACCCAAAAGGATATCAGAACAGGGGAAAGGATTTGCAAATGCATCAGACTATTTAGAAACCTGGGATGACTCGGACAGCATAACGACTATAAATGCTCAAAATGATTTGAGACATCCTGCAAAATGGTGGCATAGCCACTCAGAAGCACAAAATCAAGGTTCGAGACCAACTATGAACACACAGAAGTAGTAGAAACTGAACTGGGCTTAAATCCAACAATCTTAGGCAACTACGGTTTAGTAACACGTCATCCTGATAGATAGATGAGAAGGCCTAATTCTTAATCCCCGTAGAAAAGAAGAGGTTGACTCGGATCAGATGGGCATGAGGTATAAGGAGTAAAAAGAGCCTTACGTTCCCTTCCACAATCAATTCCCTTACATAACTAAAGCATTTCTAGACTCAACTTCGACCAGTTTGGCTTGGTAATCCTACAGGCAGTCAGGCTCTAATACCAACGCTGTCGGGACCCCGATCCTAGGTCACATCGATCTAGCCGGTAACACATCATATCACTTTGTGGCCTCACGCACGGTATTCCCACGGGTGCCACCTTACCTGGCCCGGGACCGTTTGCGCCTTTTGGCTCACGTATATGATGGTGTTGCTAGCATCCATATGACAAAGAACCCGGGCCGACATGGCTAGTCGTGAACCCAAAGCGGCACTAACCCATGGGGACAGGCATACATGAATCAACCTCGAGCATGTCGGTCAACAGCGTGTGAATCCGGGCTGTAGCACTGGGCTAACAGGACTCCGGTGACCCGGGCTGTAGCAGGCTAGGCAGGACTCCGGATGTCACCGCGTGACATTTCCCCGAAGGGACAGACATAGGAACGAAGTGAATCACATGCCGGCCAGTCAAGTGTTCTGAACAGTAGTGCTGGGCTAGCAGGACTCCGGTGATCCGGGCTGTAGCGGACTACTATCGCTCAGAAGCACTAGACTACATTTCCCCATATGATAGGCTGCCAAGGATAAACAACTAGATAGTCGGATCCCACACATACCAAGCATTTCAATCATACACACAATATGCTCGATATGTGTGAATACAACATGGCATCACAACATAACTCTACGACTCAAGTATGTATGCATTAGGCTCCGAGGAGCGAGATATTACAAACATGGGTCTCATGACCCAACAATCATAGCATACAATGCAAAGCACATGCGGAAGCTTAACATGTCTGAGTACAGACATCTATAAATGAAAAAGGCTAAGAAGCCTGACTATCTACCAAATCCTGTCGAGGGCACAAGATCGTAGCTGAGGTATCAAGCTAAACGTCGAAGTCCAAGCGGAACTACTAGCGAGACTGAAGTCTCTCTGCAAAACATAAATTAAGCAAACGTGAGTACAAAGGTACTCAGCAAGACTTACATCAGAACTAAACTACATATGCATCGGTATCAACAAGGGAGGGTGGTGGAGTTTAACTACAGCAAGCCAGCTTTGACTCAGTGGCTAACCTGAACTACGATTGCAAGCAACTCTTTTGAGGTGGCGCACACGAGTCCACATATTCACCAATCAATACACCACTATGGATCCGCTCTCGTCTCCCTACGAGAAGGCCGTCCATAGTACTCATGCTTATCTTGCGAATTTTAGGGTATCCACTTTCACTTGTCTATGAACTGTTATAGGCAACCCAGAAGTCCTTTACCGTGGACACGGCTATTCGAATAGATCATTTATAACCCTGCAGGGGTGTACTTCGTCACACATGTTTCCACCACTTAGCGTCTGCACACGACATGTGCTCGGCAGACTTCAAGCGAAAGCCGACGTGGGTGTAGACCACGACCTGACTAACCACACAAGTCTCTAGTCCAGGTTTATCGCCTATTTGGGTTCCATCCGCGAGGAGATCCGGCCGGAGTTTCGCTCACAGCCCCAAACGATGTGTGCAGGGTTCCCGAGACACCAAACGGGCGCCCGGTACACCGTGCCACAGTGTATCTACCGCATCATAGCCCACCCCTAGGGTCAGCGCTACGCACGGCCGCCAACACATATCCTATAAACACCAGAAACTAATTGCAACTCCTGGACAGAGGACGAGAGGGGTCAGTAAGTCGAGCGGGGTCATATTTCAGGGCCCAACGTGTGGTAGTAGCTGTTTCATGGATCACAAACACAGAACTCAGTTCCTGAGGACGGTTTCAATGAGACAACCCACCATGTACTCCTACATGGCCTCTCACCGCTACCTTTACCAAATCGTGTTCACACACTTAGCTCTTAACAGTAGGACATGTTTACACACCTCCGATTCATCCCCGATGAATCGGACCTGACTCAACTCTAAGCAGTAGCAGGCATGACAAACAAGCATGAATGAGTAGGCACATCAGGGCTCAAACAACTCCTACTCATGCTAGTGGGTTTCATCTATTTACTGTGGAAATGACAGGTCATGCAGAGGATAAGGGGTTCAACTACCGCAACAAGTAACAGATGAATCGTTGTTGTCCAAATGCAGTAAAAGAGAGCAGGAGCGAGAGAGTGGGCTTGTATCGGGATGAACAAGGGGGTTATGCTTGCCTGGCACTTCTGAAGATATCATTGGGTCTTCATCAGTGTCAACGATCACATCATCGGTACAACGTCTATCGAGAGGGGACAAACCGGCAACAGGAGAAAGAAACACAATCAATGCAATGCACAATATGATGCATGATCATGACATGTCAATATGCTGTGGTTTGAGCTAATGCAACTAGCTATGATTTAAATGAAGTTGGTTTGAGTACAAGATTCAAATTCCAACCTCATATATGATTATTTAAATGCCCTTTATTTGTTTTGTCCAAAACAGAGGACAAACATTGTTCAAACATGCAAGAAAATGGTACAGATGGATTCCTTGAATTTTTCTGATAATTTTACATATATAATTTATCTCATTTGGAGTTACGGTTGAATTTCTATGATTTTTAGAAGTTTTGGGTATTTTCTGGAATTTCCTGAATTGTTTTTAACTAGAAAATGATTTACTGCATCAGCCCGACGTCAGGGTGACGTCAGCTGGTCAATTGGGCGGCCCAGGTCAAACCTGACGTGCGGGACCCATATGTCATTGACTCAGCTATTTAATATGGTAAATTAACCTTAGATTAAGCCTAACTAAAATGTCAGTGGGGTCGGGGCCCACATGTCAGCGGCTAACCTAACTAAATTAGTGTTAGCTTAACTCCTAATCTAGGTTTGACCAGGGGGCGGGACCCACGTGGTCAAATGAGTCAACCCCACCGGCGACGTGACGCCGGCGAGGCCTGAGACGGCGGCGCGGCTCGGAAAATTGCTATAGGCGACGAAACGAACGGCAAAGGGCATCCGCGGGGAGCTGGAGCTCGCCCGCATCCATCCCTGCAAGCAGCAGCAGCAGCTAGGGCGGCCGGAGCTCGTCGGAAACGAGCTCGGGGCGGCGCCGGAGTTCGGACACGAGCGGGGACGCGGTTGCGGTGGCCGTGGTGATGTGTGCATAGCACCTACGGCATCTACGGGGTGCGGTGAGTACGATGGAAGCATGCCCGGGACCAAATGGTCACCGGAGCATCACCGGCGACGAGCGCGGCGGCGGCGGGTTTCGGTCAACAAGGGGGCGATGGCTACGGTGTGTGAGAGCGAGAACGGAGAGGGGGAGAAGGGGCAGGAGCTCACGGCGAACACGTAGGGATGGTCAGCGGCCTCGCGGACGCGTCGGAGACGGCGAATCGACGGCGGTGAGCTTCGGCACCCGAGGAGGAAGACGGCGATGGTGACGGTGCTTCGAGGCATCCGGCGGGGCGCGGCTCGGTGGAGAGGAAGAGGAGGATGCGGCGGTGCTTTAGGAGGCGTCGGGGAGGCGAGGCGGTGGCTGTGGCCGCGGCGAACGGCGTCGGTGGCGACGGGCGCGTTCGGACGAACGTGAGCGAGAGAGACAGAGGAGGGAGGCGCTCGAGGGAGAGAGGACAGGAGTGCAGGGGGGTCCAGGGTGTCGTGGCGCTCGGGGGAGTCTCCAGCCGCGGCGAGCAAGCAGGAGGTGGCCGGACGCGTGCTCGCGCGCGCCGGCCACGCGCTCGTCCTCCTGGCGAGGGGGAAGACGACAGGGAGGAAAACCAGTGGGCTGGGCTGGCCATCTGGGCCAGCCGGTGGGCCTTGGTGGGCTGCACAGGTAGGTTAGGTAGGTTTTCTCTCTCTGTTTTTTTTTGTTTCTGTTTTCTATTTATTCTATTTTGTTTTGATTTAGTAAAGTACTAAACCATTTTATAAAATGCTGAAAATATTTATGGGCACCTCTGAAATTAACTCCAACAGCCCAAAAATACTTCCAAGATTATTTGGACATTTAAAAATATTTATAGCATTTAAATGTCCAAATGCAAATACTTTAAGATTTAACTCAAAGATCCAAAGTGTCCTAGAAAAGTGAGCACCATTTTTGGCAGAGGTTATGGACCAAGGCAAAGATGATGAACATTTTAGAAGGCATTTCAGGATCATTGAAAGATTTTTATTTTGATCCTAATTGCATTTCATTTTGTGCTAGGGCTTGTCATCCCCATTTCAAATTTCAAACAAATATAGACATGATGCATGGATGCTTATGAAACTAAGTGCAACCAAACTCTAGGGCTGTGACAACTCACC
This sequence comes from Triticum monococcum, assembly GCA_034509565.1. Lineage (NCBI taxonomy): Eukaryota > Viridiplantae > Streptophyta > Magnoliopsida > Poales > Poaceae > Triticum > Triticum monococcum. The sequence goes on along the minus strand of CM067845.1, from coordinate 83,078,030 downwards.
CCCACTAAACAAGAATCTCGGCCCGAGATTCAAGACATGGGGTAAGAAGGAAGGGGGGGTTCACAAGACTATCGCAGTCTTCTCGATCCAACTGCCCTTCCCGAGGATGTTGATTCATTTCGTCATCTTGATCTTGACGTCTTTGCTTTCGGGATCTTCATCCGGCATGATGATGGCAGAAAGAAATTCTACAGAAATCGATCTCCTCGGAGATCGAGCACTCAAGATCAACTCATGGAGTGAGATATAAAACATCTCTTGAGCAGAGTCACGAGGCACATATCAGAATCAACGAGAAGAAGCAGATGACAAGGTTCAATTTGGCACGCAACAAACCCACGCTGGAGTAGGATGATGCATGGTTTCAAAGTAGCGAGGGGATAATTGCCATGATACCATAACGAGACATCTTAAGGAAAGTGACTCGCGGAAATATTCCCTTAAGTGGCAAAAAGAATTACTTTTGATTCGGAGATCATAGAAACTTTTTACACCAGCCTAAGGCAATCACAAACGATCAGTGGAAGGAGTTCGAAAGAATGACATACTCGGACTAGGATGGATGATGTGAACTACCTTGTTGGAGACAACGCAATGGATGATTTTTGCTTATCATCGGAAATGGATGGGACCTATGGTAAGTCCACTTTTGAAGATGACCATGAACAACAACTACCGAGGTGCAAGCTGGGAACAAAATGCAAATGTTGGGAATGATTCTAGTAACTGGGGAGAAGGTTCACCGGCAAGGTGATTCCACCAATCGGATGGCTATCGAACAACTGAGAGAACGGAGGCACATCCCAGTTAACGACAACATCAAAACCTAGTGCCTAAGCGTGCTCTCAAGAACTTGAGCATTTCCATACTCATCAAGGTCTTACCAACATCCATGTCAAGGATCCTGGCAACACAACATGCTACCATGATGAATAATGGTGGAAGATGCAGATGCAAAGGAAGATAACACTGTCTCAGATTTCACCTTAGCGAAGCCAAGGAAACAAAATCTGGATGATCGACCGAGAGACATTTAGTACTCCGCTTCTAATGTTCTCCTTGATGTACTGGTTACCACGGTCATGCTTTAAGCATCGGCATAGCCACCAAGTAGTGGTCGGACTTCAGAATACAATGGATCCATAAGGAACAACTTCTGGAGTAAATCCTACGAAATCCTCATGGGAAGGTGGCCAACTTTCTTCAATTGAGATACTACAATAATAGGTCTTCCAGCTGGATGTGTTGGCCACGACATCCACTTTACCGTTTATCGAGGGACCAATATTATGGTTCTTGGAAAATGCTCCAACCATCATATCTGCTTGAGATTCAGATCTGGTTGGTGTCAGGATATTCCAGACTCATCGAGTCTAGAAACAAAATGGAAGTTTGCAACACAAATCGACGAGACGACGTTGCGAGATTCTTGGGGGAATGAACTACGGTAGTAAGCTCCAAAACATGAGCCGGTTCTGCTACAAACATGTGAACACGTTGTTCTAGACAAGCATGGTCACCTGGTAGTCTTAAAATGAAACACTACCGAGTTCAGGGGGAACCATCAACGAGGATATCGAAGTCCTTGCGTAGGTCTAACCCTTAAGAAGAAACTTCTTCTCCTTGAACAAATCAATTAGTGGCTTGGTGTGCTAGGGATACGTATAGAATGTAGATGATCAGTCTATCAGACCATAGAATACTTCACACATGCATGACTGACTTGGGATGACTCCAAGGGAAACAAAACAAACCTTTCTCAAATTCACGGCGGCAACTTACACCAGATGCACATGAATTAGAAGAAGTCACATCTTTCAACCGGACATATGCTTCATGATCGGGACATGAGGGCAATGCTTATAAAGTTTCCAACACTAGCTGGATGTTCAACACAATCATGGAGGAGACAAAATGCCGCTGATGGGCTCAACAGCAACTCATCAAAATTTCCATATCACTGGACTTCCACCACTATGTGAACAATGTGATAGTATTGGTCAGACCAAGGATATAATGGTGTATGCTCGAGGGACAACCGCAAGTAAGACAACATTACGAACATCATTGGTTCTGATTTGATTTGACGATAGCCCACACTCAAATCAAGGTTTGGACAATATAATAGATCCAATAGCTGACCACGGGGATCAGTCGATGAATATATCATCTTTCTTCAACACACACACACACACACAAGGATATCCCTTAGGGATGAGATAAGTCGGACAAGTTTTCATCTTCCAACTCTCCAAGTTGTTGTTAAGCTTAACCAACTAGCTCAGGGGTATCCAACACAGATTCTTGGAGAAAAGTGGTTTATCGGAAAACCAACTTGATCACGAACTCAACATAACGGTCAGGTGACAACCTGGTAACACTTCCGAGAAGATATTCGGAAAATCACGAACCACCGGTATGTTACTAAGCTCGAGAACAACCTTGCTTTTCAGGGCAAGATGATATGATCAAAGAGTGAGGGATTGGCACAACCCTAACCCATTGATCGGAGTGTGCACCAGAAATATGGACTAGGTAGCACGTTCAACCTTAGGGTGATGATTCAATAATCAGCACACTAAGGATGAGAATATTGTCCATTAACTACCAAGCAACGGAGTTGCTAGGAGTATTGATTTCACACATCACGGTTCACTTGTCGGCATTCCGGTTGCGACAACACGGGACCGAGGAATGAAGAATGATGGTAAGAAGTAACACTGCATCAAGAATTCATGAGAGATGTGCAATTCTCACGACGCTCTTGACATAAAGTGGGTAATACTCCGAGGTAGAACAGAACAAAAGCTGGATTGGCATTTTGATCTGCGGAAAACAACCACTTTGACCCGATCCGAGAAATGGATGAGGTACTGGAGTTTGTTTCTCCTAGCCATTCTAGAATAGAACGGCTCGACGGACCACAAGAATAAAAGGCACCGATGAACACAAATGCACAACTATTCCTGACTATCAATTGATAGACGAAGGTCAGAAAACAACTAAAGAGGGACAACTCAAGGAACACATAATTTTCTGAGCTGTGGAGGCATAGATTAGTATGTCGAGCAAAGCTCAACATATTTCTTCCAGATAACCCATGCAAAAAGGTAGAACTGGCAGAGCCACAATATAGAATGGAGAACTCATCAAGAGCACTCTGGTTGTGATCCTTTTGGTTCAAAAGAACTCCTGCCAAGAATGGTTCATGATAATTGGAAGAAGGATGTACCACGAACCTCGAGGACTATCGCAAAGGTTACTAATATCCTAAAGGAACGAGCAAACACTATCAACATGAAGTAAGTAGGGTGAATCTCGGGTTCAAAACCCAGGAATAGAATGCCTACCAACTAATAGCATCACGGGATGCTTTTGAGAATAATGGCCAGAATCACACACTGGGAATACAGGACATGGCTAGATCACTAGGTGACTCCCTAAAACACCTAGGGTCATAGTAATAGCTCCAACATATATGTCGAGGTAACGGAGTACCTCAACTCACCATTTGTGTGGTTAATCTGACCCAAAAGGATATCAGAACAGGGGAAAGGATTTGCAAATGCATCAGACTATTTAGAAACCTGGGATGACTCGGACAGCATAACGACTATAAATGCTCAAAATGATTTGAGACATCCTGCAAAATGGTGGCATAGCCACTCAGAAGCACAAAATCAAGGTTCGAGACCAACTATGAACACACAGAAGTAGTAGAAACTGAACTGGGCTTAAATCCAACAATCTTAGGCAACTACGGTTTAGTAACACGTCATCCTGATAGATAGATGAGAAGGCCTAATTCTTAATCCCCGTAGAAAAGAAGAGGTTGACTCGGATCAGATGGGCATGAGGTATAAGGAGTAAAAAGAGCCTTACGTTCCCTTCCACAATCAATTCCCTTACATAACTAAAGCATTTCTAGACTCAACTTCGACCAGTTTGGCTTGGTAATCCTACAGGCAGTCAGGCTCTGATACCAACGCTGTCGGGACCCCGATCCTAGGTCACATCGATCTAGCCGGTAACACATCATATCACTTTGTGGCCTCACGCACGGTATTCCCACGGGTGCCACCTTACCTGGCCCGGGACCGTTTGCGCCTTTTGGCTCACGTATATGATGGTGTCGCTAGCATCCATATGACAAAGAACCCGGGCCGACATGGCTAGTCGTGAACCCAAAGCGGCACTAACCCATGGGGACAGGCATACATGAATCAACCTCGAGCATGTCGGTCAACAGCGTGTGAATCCGGGCTGTAGCACTGGGCTAACAGGACTCCGGTGACCCGGGCTGTAGCAGGCTAGGCAGGACTCCGGATGTCACCGCGTGACATTTCCCCGAAGGGACAGACATAGGAACGAAGTGAATCACATGCCGGCCAGTCAAGTGTTCTGAACAGTAGTGCTGGGCTAGCAGGACTCCGGTGATCCGGGCTGTAGCGGACTACTATCACTCAGAAGCACTAGACTACATTTCCCCATATGATAGGCTGCCAAGGATAAACAACTAGATAGTCGGATCCCACACATACCAAGCATTTCAATCATACACACAATATGCTCGATATGTGTGAATACAACATGGCATCACAACATAACTCTACGACTCAAGTATGTATGCATTAGGCTCCGAGGAGCGAGATATTACAAACATGGGTCTCATGACCCAACAATCATAGCATACAATGCAAAGCACATGCGGAAGCTTAACATGTCTGAGTACAGACATCTATAAATGAAAAAGGCTAAGAAGCCTGACTATCTACCAAATCCTGTCGAGGGCACAAGATCGTAGCTGAGGTATCAAGCTAAACGTCGAAGTCCACGCGGAACTACTAGCGAGACTGAAGTCTCTCTGCAAAACATAAATTAAGCAAACGTGAGTACAAAGGTACTCAGCAAGACTTACATCAGAACTAAACTACATATGCATCGGTATCAACAAGGGAGGGTGGTGGAGTTTAACTGCAGCAAGCCAGCTTTGACTCAGTGGCTAACCTGAACTACGATTGCAAGCAACTCTTTTGAGGTGGCGCACACGAGTCCACATATTCACCAATCAATACACCACTATGGATCCGCTCTCGTCTCCCTACGAGAAGGCCGTCCATAGTACTCACGCTTATCTTGCGAATTTTAGGGTATCCACTTTCACTTGTCTATGAACTGTTATAGGCAACCCAGAAGTCCTTTACCGTGGACACGGCTATTCGAATAGATCATTTATAACCCTGCAGGGGTGTACTTCGTCACACATGTTTCCACCACTTAGCGTCTGCACACGACATGTGCTCGGCAGACTTCAAGCGAAAGCCGACGTGGGTGTAGACCACGACCTGACTAACCACACAAGTCTCTAGTCCAGGTTTATCGCCTATTCGGGTTCCATCCGCGAGGAGATCCGGCCGGAGTTTCGCTCACAGCCCCAAACGATGTGTGCAGGGTTCCCGAGACACCAAACGGGCGCCCGGTACACCGTGCCATAGTGTATCTACCGCATCATAGCCCACCCCTAGGGTCAGCGCTACGCACGGCCGCCAACACATATCCTATAAACACCAGAAACTAATTGCAACTCCTGGACAGAGGACGAGAGGGGTCAGTAAGTCGAGCGGGGTCATATTTCAGGGCCCAACGTGTGGTAGTAGCTGTTTCATGGATCACAAACACAGAACTCAGTTCCTGAGGACGGTTTCAATGAGACAACCCACCATGTACTCCTACATGGCCTCTCACTGCTACCTTTACCAAATCGTGTTCACACACTTAGCTCTTAACAGTAGGACATGTTTACACACCTCCGATTCATCCCCGATGAATCGGACCTGACTCAACTCTAAGCAGTAGCAGGCATGACAAACAAGCATGAATGAGTAGGCACATCAGGGCTCAAACAACTCCTACTCATGCTAGTGGGTTTCATCTATTTACTGTGGAAATGACAGGTCATGCAGAGGATAAGGGGTTCAACTTCCGCAACAAGTAACAGATGAATCGTTGTTGTCCAAATGCAGTAAAAGAGAGCAGGAGCGAGAGAGTGGGCTTGTATCGGGATGAACAAGGGGGTTATGCTTGCCTGGCACTTCTGAAGATATCATTGGGTCTTCATCAGTGTCAACGATCACATCATCGGTACAACATCTATCGAGAGGGGACAAACCGGCAACAGGAGAAAGAAACACAATCAATGCAATGCACAATATGATGCATGATCATGACATGTCAATATGCTGTGGTTTGAGCTAATGCAACTAGCTATGATTTAAATGAAGTTGGTTTGAGTACAAGATTCAAATTCCAACCTCATATATGATTATTTAAATGCCCTTTATTTTTTTTGTCCAAAACAGAGGACAAACATTGTTCAAACATGCAAGAAAATGGTACAGATGGATTCCTTGAATTTTTCTGATAATTTTACATATATAATTTATCTCATTTGGAGTTACGGTTGAATTTCTATGATTTTTAGAAGTTTTGGGTATTTTCTGGAATTTCCTGAATTGTTTTTAACTAGAAAATGATTTACTGCATCAGCCCGACGTCAGGGTGACGTCAGCTGGTCAACTGGGCGGCCCAGGTCAAACCTGACGTGCGGGACCCATATGTCATTGACTCAGCTATTTAATATGGTAAATTAACCTTAGATTAAGCCTAACTAAAATGTCAGTGGGGTCGGGGCCCACATGTCAGCGGCTAACCTAACTAAATTAGTGTTAGCTTAACTCCTAATCTAGGTTTGACCAGGGGGCGGGGCCCACGTGGTCAAATGAGTCAACCCCACCGGCGACGTGACGCCGGCGAGGCCTGAGACGGCGGCGCGGCTTGGAAAATTGCTATAGGCGACGAAACGAACGGCAAAGGGCATCCGCGGGGAGCTGGAGCTCGCCCGCATCCATCCCTGCAAGCAGCAGCAGCTAGGGCGGCCGGAGCTCGTCGGAAACGAGCTCGGGGCGGCGCCGGAGTTCGGACACGAGCGGGGACGCGGTTGCGGTGGCCGTGGTGATGTGTGCATAGCACCTACGGCATCTACGGGGTGCGGTGAGTACGATGGAAGCATGCCCGGGACCAAATGGTCACCGGAGCATCACCGGCGACGAGCGCGGCGGCGGCGGGTTTCGGTCAACAAGGGGGCGATGGCTACGGTGTGTGAGAGCGAGAACGGAGAGGGGGAGAAGGGGCAGGAGCTCACGGCGAACACGTAGGGATGGTCAGCGGCCTCGCGGACGCGTCGGAGACGGCGAATCGACGGCGGTGAGCTTCGGCACCCGAGGAGGAAGACGGCGATGGTGACGGTGCTTCGAGGCATCCGGCAGGGCGCGGCTCGGTGGAGAGGAAGAGGAGGATGCGGCGGTGCTTTAGGAGGCGTCGGGGAGGCGAGGCGGTGGCTGTGGCCGCGGCGAACGGCGTCGGTGGCGACGGGCGCGTTCGGACGAACGTGAGCGAGAGAGACAGAGGAGGGAGGCGCTCGAGGGAGAGAGGACAGGAGTGCAGGGGGGTCCAGGGTGTCGTGGCGCTCGGGGGAGTCTCCAGCCGCGGCGAGCAAGCAGGAGGTGGCCGGACGCGTGCTCGCGCGCGCCGGCCACGCGCTCGTCCTCCTGGCGAGGGGGAAGACGACAGGGAGGAAAACCAGTGGGCTGGGTTGGCCATCTGGGCCAGCCGGTGGGCCTTGGTGGGCTGCACAGGTAGGTTAGGTAGGTTTTCTCTCTCTGTTTTTTTTTTGTTTCTGTTTTCTATTTATTCTATTTTGTTTTGATTTAGTAAAGTACTAAACCATTTTATAAAATGCTGAAAATATTTATGGGCACCTCTGAAATTAACTCCAACAGCCCAAAAATACTTCCAAGATTATTTGGACATTTAAAAATATTTATAGCATTTAAATGTCCAAATGCAAATACTTTAAGATTTAACTCAAAGATCCAAAGTGTCCTAGAAAAGTGAGCACCATTTTTGGCAGAGGTTATGGACCAAGGCAAAGATAATGAACATTTTAGAAGGCATTTCAGGATCATTGAAAGATTTTTATTTTGATCCTAATTGCATTTCATTTAGTGCTAGGGCTTGTCATCCCCATTTCAAATTTCAAACAAATATAGACATGATGCATGGATGCTTATGAAACTAAGTGCAACCAAACTCTAGGGATGTGACACCATAACCGCGGGCATGGCTTTCGAAAGTTCAAATCCCTGCAGGGGAGTCCCAACTTAGCCCATGACAAGCTCTCATGGTCAACGAAGGAATAGACCTCCTCCCGAGACGTTCCGATCAGACTCGGTATCTCGGTTCTTCAAGACATTTTGACAGGTCAAAACAAATCCAGCAACACCGCCCGAATGTGCCGACAAATCCCGATAGGAGCTGCACATATCTCGTTCTCAGGGCACACTCAGATGAGCTCTCCATACAACTAAAACCAAACCTCGAGTTTCCCCGAGGGGGCGCTGCACAAGACTCTAGTTCGGACCAACACTCAGAGGAGCACTGGCCCGGGGGGGGGGGTTTAAAATAAGATGACCCTCGGGCTCCGGAAACCCAAGGGAAAAAGAGGCTAGGTGGCAAAGGGTAAGACCAAGGTTGGGCATTGCTGGAAAATCTTTAATCAAGGCGAACTATCAAGGGGTTCCCATTATAACCCAACCGCGTAAGGAACGCAAAATCCGGGAACATAACACCGATATGACGGAAACTAGGGCGGCAAGAGTGGAACAAAACACTAGGCGAGAGGCCGAGCCTTCCACCCTTTACCAAGTATATAGATGCATTAAGATAACATGGCAAGATAATGATATCCCAATAGGTAAATAAATGTTCCAACAAGGAACGGTCTCCAATCTTCACCTGCAACTAGCAACGCTATAAGAGGGGCTGAGCAAAGCGGTAACATAGCCAATCAACGGTTTGCTAGGACAATGGTGGGTTAGAGGCTAAACATGGCAATTTGGAGGCTTGAAAGCAAGTGGTAGGCATCGTAGCATTGGCATGGCAAAAGAGCGAGCAAACTAGCATAGCAAAGATAGTAGTGATTTCAAGGGTATGATCATCTTGCCTGCAAAGTTGTCAGAGTTGGCTGGATCCTTGAAAGCAAACTCAACGGGCTCCTCGTTAGCGAACTCGTCTCCCGGCTCTACCCAAACAAGACAAACAAGCAACAAGAACACAATCAACCACGTGCAAGGATCAGACAAGATGGTGCAATGATGATATGCTATGCGGGATGCAATGCGGGATGCCTATGCAAGATATGACAGGAGATGCATGAACCTGGCCTCAACTTGGAAAAGCAAGTGTGCCACTGGAAAGATGAGATGAAATCGCTTGAAAACGATATAAAGATCATCGGAATCGGAGTTTACGGTTTGGAAATGGCAAGCGATTCAAATATGACACCGGTCTGCGATTTACAGCAAGTAGGCATCTAAATGCAATGAGATGAACATGCTACAACACTCAAACATGGCATCAAAATACATGGCAGGGAAGCATTCAAGATGCTTAACAAAAGTCTAGCACTGAGCTACGGCCAATTCATCCATTAGGCGGTTCAAACAAGCATGGCAAAAACGCAAATGGTAAACAGATCTCAGACTTAGTGAAATTAACACTTGTCTGAAATTTCAGATCATATAGCCCTCTTCGGAGCACCAAAACAACATGTTACAGGACCTGAACATGACAAAATAAAACATGTCATGGAGCTACTCATAGAGCTTAACAAAAGTCCCTTAGTGACCTTGAGCCAAAAGGGATCACAAAATACATTTGCAAGCATGTGAACATAGCAAAAACATAATCAGTTTCAGACTTAGTGAAAAACTGGGACATGCTGAAATCATAACTCAAGTAGGCATGTTTACGAGCTCGATGCACTCACTACGGTGCAAGTCATGGCAAGACAAGCATACATCCATTAAGAAGGCACAAAATGCAAGCTAGACATGGCAAGAACAATGGCATAGCTTACACGGCTCAACTACAACAACATCGACAAAATCGCAAACAAGTTGACGATCTGCCCAGATTCACAAAGTAGCAAAAGTAGAGCTCGATTGATTCAAGCTAGGGTGCTCCATATATGCAAACAAAGACATGGATGGATATAGCACTACAATATTAACAAAACTCCTTTACTGATCATCCTCAAAAGAGGCACGGATCACTAGGAAACAACATGAACATATGGCAACATGAGATAAACAATCCCGGGACTTAGTGAAAATACTAAGTCCCTGAAAACAGAATTACCGAGTGCCTCACTTTGCAAGCTTGCACTAGTCACCACACACATCACAAAAATACATGGGTTGCACCTCTGGAAAGATGACAAAACCCTTAACAAAACATATGTAGAACTCATGGGCATATCATGCACACAATAATCATGGCAAAAATGACAAATGTCTAAGATGGAGTAGTAGATCTGACAATTAACTCAAGTAGCCCTCTTCTAACAGCATTTCGGGCATCAAGATGACCTCAAATGAAAATGATGCAATGGAATGAAATGATGTACTCTTTGAGGCGAACATTTTGATATGCTATATGCATGAATCGGAGCTACGGATGCAAAGTTACAAGGCCTCGAACAAGGGCACATGGACTGAAAATATCTGGGACTTAGTGAAAAAATCAACCTCCTCAGATCTAGGGTTGGCGCGGAATCTGAGGCGGGGGCGCTGCACTGTAGCTGTTCGTCGGGGAAGAAGAAAAGCAGCGGCCGGCGGGAGGAGGTGGTGGCCGGATCCGGTGGCTGGCGGTCGGATCTGGCCGGGCCGGAGTTGCCGGACGACGAGGTGGCCGCGGGCGGCTGGTGGCTCCCTGGGGCGGCTCGGGCGGCGACAAGGCGTGCAGCGGCGGGGGCGCGCCGGCAGGGCGGAGCAGGCGGCGGCGCGGTGAGGGGACTTCGGGCGCGGGCGGCGAGGCGGCTTCGGGCCAGGGAGGGCCCGCGGTGGGCTTGCGGGCCGGCGGCGGGGAGATGCGGCCAGACCAGTGGGAGGCGGACACGTGGCGGCGGCGGGGACGGCCGGACAATGTCCGTCGGTGCAAATTTTGTCCAGCGGGCGCGGTGAGGGTGGATCTAGGGTTAGGAAGAGAGGGGATCCGAAAATTTCGGGAGGGGGTCTATATATAGACATTGGAGGAGCTAGGAGAGTCCAAATGAGGTGCGGTTTTCGGCCACGTGATCGTGATCAAACGCTCTAGATGATGGAGCAGAGTTAGGTGGGTTTTGGGCCAAATTGGAGGGGTGTTGGGCTGCAACACACACGAGGACTTTTCGGTCCCTCGGTTAACCATTGGAGCATCAAACGAAGTTCAAATGATACGAAACTTGACAGGCGGTCTACCGGTAGTAAACTAAGGCCGCTTGGCAAGTCTCGGTCCAATCCGGAAATGTTTAATCTCCACACACGAAAGAAAGGTAGAATTGACCACCGGAGAAGAACGAAGCGTCGGAATGCAAAACGGTCAACGGGGAAAATGCTCGAATGCATGAGATGAACACGTATGCAAATGCAATGCACATGATGACATGATATGAGATGCATGTCAACGATAACAACACACGGAGACAAACACCCGAACCTGAGAAAATAAACTAACTTAAAGCCGGAAACGGCAAGAGTTGGAATACAAATTGGGAAAGTCATATCCGGGGTGTTACAGCCGGAGAGGGCCGTCATCACGGAGGGCTTCTACATCATCATAGCCCCTCCGATGAAGTGTGAGTAGTTTACCTCAGACCTTCGGGTCCATAGTTAGTAGCTAGATGGCTTCTTCTCTCTTTATGGATCTCAATACAAAGTTCTCCCCCTCTCTCGTGGAGATCTATTCGATGTAATCTTCTTTTTGCGGTGTGTTTGTTGAGACCGATGAATTGTGGGTTTATGATCAAGTCTATCTATGAATAATATTTGAATCTTCTCTGAATTCTTTTATGTATGATTGGTTATCTTTGCAAGTCTCTTCGAATTATCAGTTTGGTTTGGCCTACTAGATTGGTTTTTCTTGCCATGGGAGAAGTGCTTAGTTTTGGGTTCGATCTTGCGGTGTCCTTTCCCAGTGACAGAAGGGGCAGCAAGGCACGTATTGCATCATTGCCATCCAGGATAACAAGATGGGGTTTATTTCATATTGCATGAATTTATCTCTCTACATCATGTCATCTTGCTTAAGGCGTTACTCTGTTTTTAACTTAATACTCTAGATGCATGCTGGATAGCGGTCGATGAGTGGAGTAATAATAGTAGATGCAGAATCGATTCGGTCTACTTGTCACGGACATGATGCCTATATACATGATCATGCCTAGATATTCTCATAACTATGCTCAATTCTGTCAATTGCTCAACAGTAATTTGTTCACCCACCGTGGAATACTTATGCTCTTGAGAGAAGCCACTAGTGAAACCTATGGCCCCCCGGGTCTATTCTCATCATATTAATCTCCATCACTTTAATCTTGGTTTGCTTTTTTACTTTGGCTTTTACTTTTCACTTTGCATCTTTATACCAAAAATACCAAAAATATTATATCTATCAGATCTCACTCTCGTAAGTGACCGTGAAGGGATTGACAACCCCTAATCACGTTGGTTGTGAGTAGCTATCGTTTTGTGTAGGTATGAGGGACTTGAGCGTGGCCTCCTACTGGATTGATACTTTGGTTCTCAAAAACTGAGGGAAATACTTACGCTACTCTGCTGCATCATCCCTTCCTCTTCGGGGAAATCCAACACAAGCTCAAGAGGACGCAAAATGTCAACATACCAAGTACCCATCACAATCCCTATCTCTCGCATTACATTATTTGCCATTTGCCTCTCGTTTTCCTCTCCCCCACTTCACCCTTGCCGTTTTATTCGCCCTCTCTCTCTATCCTCCCTCTCTATTTGCCTCTTTTGCCCGTTTGCTTCTGTTTGCCCGTGTGTTGGATTGCTAGTTTGTCGCGATGGCTCAAGATACTACCAAATTGTGTGACTTCACCAATACCAATAATAATGATTTCCTTAGCACTCCGATTGCTCCTCTTGCCAATACTGAATCTTGTGAAATCAATATTGCTTTGTTGAATCTTGTTATGAAAGATCAATTCGCCGACCTTCCTAGTGAAGATGCCGCTACTCATCTGAATAGCTTCGTTGATTTATGTGATATGCAAAAGAAAAAAGATGTCGATAATGATGTCGTTAAATTGAAGCTATTTCCTTTTTCGCTTAGAGATCGTGCTAAAGCTTGGTTTTCGTCTTTGCCTAAAAATAGTATTGATTCTTGGAACAAGTGCAAAGATGCTTTTATCTCTAAGTATTTCCCTCCCGCTAAGATCATCTCTCTTAGAAACGATATTATGAACTTTAAACAACTTGATCATGAACATGTTCACAAGCTTGGGAGAGAATGAAATTAATGATACGTAATTGCCCTACTCATGGTTTGAATTTATGGATGATTATACAAAAAATTTATGCCGGATTGAATTTTTCTTCTAGAAATCTTTTAGATTCGGCCGCGGGAGGCACTTTTATCGAAATCACTTTAGGAGATGTTACTAAACTCCTAGATAATATTATGGTTAATTATTCTCAATGGCATACTGAAAGATCTTCTAATAAAAAAGTGCATGCGATAGAAGAAATCAATGTTTTAAGTGGAAAGATGGATGAACTTATGAAATTATTTGCTACTAAGAGTGTTTCTTCTGATCCTAATGATATGCCTTTGTCTACTTTGATTGAGAATAACAATGAATCTATGGATGTGAATTTTGTTGGTAGGAATAATTTTGGTAACAACGCTTATAGAGGGAATTTTAATCCTAGGCCATATCCTAGTAATCCTTCTAATAATTATGAGAATTCCTACAACAACTCTTATGGAAATATAATAAGATGCCCTCTGAATTTGAGAATAGTGTTAAAGAGTTTATGACTCCACAAAAGAATTTTAATGCTTTGCTTGAAGAGAAATTGCTTAAAGTTGATGATTTGGCTAGGAACATTGATAGAATTTCTCTTGAGGTTGATTCTTCAAAGCGTAGATCTATTTCTCCTAAGCATGATATCAATGAGTCTCTCAAATCCATGAGAATTTTCATTGATGAGTGCAAGGAAAGAACCGCTAGGATGCATGCTTCCAAAGATGCCTTTATTAAAGCGTGTTCTTCCAATTCCTATGAAAATCAAGACGAAGATCTAAAAGTTATTGATGTGTCTCCTATTAAATCTTTGTTTTGCAATATGAATCTTGATGAAACTGAATATTATCTTCCTTTACCTAGAAGGCGTTCTAAAAATTCGGAGTATTTAGATCTTTATGATGAAATTGATGAAAGTGGGATTGAAAGAAATAAAAATCTAGATGTTGCTAAACCCACTATATTGGATTTAAAGGAATTTAATTATGAAAGTTGCTCTTTAATCGATTGTATTTCCTTGTTGTAATCCGTGCTAAATTCTCCACATGCTTATAGTCAAAAGAAAGCCTTCACCGAACATATTGGTGATGCTTGATGCAATCTTATGAAGAAAAACTTGAGTTGAAAGTTTCTATCCCTAGAAAACTCTATGATGAGTGGGAACCAACTATTAAAATTAAAATTAAATATCATGAGTTTTATGCTTTGTGTGATTTGGGTGCTACTGTCTCCACTATCCTCAAAACATTGTGTAATTTGCTAGATTTCCGTAATTTTGATGATTGCTCTTTAAACTTGCATCTTGCGGATTCTACTATTAAGAAACCTATGGGAAGGATTAATGATGTTCTTATTGTTGCAAATAGAAATTATGTGCTCGTAGATTTCATTGTTCTTGATATAGATTGCAATCCTTCTTGCCCTATTATTCTTGGTAGACCTTTCCTTAGAACGGTTGGTGCGATTATTGATATGAAGGAAGGGAATATTAGATTTCAATTTCCATTAAAAAAGGCATGGAACACTTTCCAAGAAAGAAAATAAAATTGCCATATGAAACTATCATGAGAGCCACTTATGGATTGCCTACCAAAGATGGCAATACCTAGATCTATCTTCTCTTTTATGCCTAGCTAGGGGCGTTAAACGATAGCGCTTGTTGGGAGGCAAACCAATTTTATTTTTATTCCTTGCTTTTTTATCCTGTTTAGTAATAAATAAATTATTTATCCTCTGTTTTGGTTGTGTTTTTGTGTTTAATTAGTGTTTGTGCCAAGTAGAACCGTTGAGAAGACTTGGGGAAAATCTTGTTGAACTTGCTGTAAAAACAGAAACTTTAGCGCTCACGAGAACTGCTGTCATTTTTATTTGAAGAGTGATATTTAGTTAATTCTTTTTGAAGATGATTAATAGATAAATTCCTCACGTACAGAAATTTATTTTAGAATTTTTGGGGTTCCAGATATTGCGCTAGCTACAGATTACTACAGACTGTTCTGTTTTGACAGATTCTGTTTTTCGTGTGTTGTTTGCTTATTTTGATGAATCTATGGTTAGTAAAATAGTTTATAATCCATAGAGAAGTTGGAATACAGTAGGTTTAACACCAATATAAATAAAGAATGAGTTTATTACAGTACCTTGAAATGGTTTTTTGTTTTTTTTCGCTAACGGAGCTCACGAGTTTTCTACTTTAAGTTTTGTGTTGTGAAGTTTTCAAGTTTTGGGTGAATTCTTGTGATGGATTATGGAACAAAGTGTGGCAAGAGCCTAAGCTTGGGGATGCCCATGGCACCCCCAAGATAATCCAAGGACACTAAAAAGTCAAAGCTTGGGGATGCCCCGGAAGGCATCCCCTCTTTCGTCCACTTCCATCGGTAATTTACTTGGAGCTATATTTTTATTCACAAACATGATATGTGTTTTGCTTGGAGCGTCTTGTATTATTTGTGTCTTTGGTTGTTAGTGTGCCACAATCATCCTTGTTGTACACACCTTTTGAGAGAGCCATACATGAATTAGAATTTGATAGAATACTCTATGTGCTTCACTTATATCTTTTTGAGCTAAGTAGTTTTGCTCTATGTGCTTCACTTATATCTTTTTGAGCTATAATTTTTGCTCTATGTGCTTCACTTAGATTTTTTAGAGCACGGTGGTGGATTTGTTTTAAAGAAACTATTTATCTCTCATGCTTCACTTAAATTATTTTGAGAGTCTTAATAGCATGGTAATTTGCTTAATAATAACATGCTTGGTATTCAAGATTTGTGAAACTTTCTTTTGAGTGTGTTGAATACTAAGAAAAGTTGGATGCTTGATAATTGTTTTGAGATATGGAGGTAGTAATATAAAAGTCATGCTAGTAGAGTAATTGTGAATTTGAGAAGTGCTCGAGTTAAAGTTTGCAAGTCCTGTAGCATGCACGTATGGTAAACGTTATGCAACAAATTTGAAACATGAGGTGTTATTTGATTGTCCTCCTTATGAGTGGCGGTCGGGGACGAGCGATGGTCTTTTCCTACCAATCTATCCCCCTAGGAGCATGCGCGTAATACTTTGGTTTTTGATGGCTTGTAGATTTTTGCAATAAGTATATGAGTTCTTTATGACTAATGTTGAGTCCATGGATTATACGCACTCTCACCCTTCCATCATTGCTAGCCTCTACGGTACCATGCATTGCCCTTTCTCACATCGAGAGTTGGTGCAAACTTCGCCGGTGCATTCAAACCCCGTGATATGATACGCTCTTTCACACATAAACCTCCTTATATCTTCCTCAAAACAGCCACCATACCTACCTATTATGGCATTTCTATAGCCATTCCGAGATATATTGCCATGCAACTTTCCACCATCCAGTTTATCATGACACATTCATTATTGCCATACTGCTTAGCATGATCATGTAGTCGACATAGTATTTGTGGCAAAGCCACTGTTCATAATTTTTCATACTTGTCACTCTTGATCCATTGCATATCCCGGTACACCGCCGGAGGCATCCATATAGAGTCATACTTTGTTCTAGTATCGAGTTGTAACCATTGAGTTGTAAATAAATAGAAGTGTGATGATCATATTCAATAGAGCATTGTCCCAAAAAAAAGGCCAAAGAAAAAAAAGAAGGCCAAAAAAATAAAAATAAAAATAAAAAGGGGCAATGCTACTATTCCTTTTTTTCCACACTTGTGCTTCAAAGTAGCACCATGTTCTTCATATAGAGAGTCTCTTGAGTTATCACTTTCATATACTAGTGGGAATTTTCATTATAGAACTTGGCTTGTATATTCCAACAATGGGCCTCCTCAAGTGCCCTAGGTCTTCGTGAGCAAGCAAGTTGGATGCACACCCACTTAGTTTCTTTTGTTGAGCTTTCATACATTTATAGCTCTAGTGCATCTGTTGCATGGCAAGCCCTACTCCTTGCATTAACATCAATCGATGGGTATCTCCATAGCCCATTGATTAGCCTCGTTGATGTGAGACTTTCTCCTTTTTGTCTTCTCCACATAACCCCCATCATTATATTCTATTCCACCCATAGTGCTATATCCATGGCTCACGCTCATGTATTGCGTGAAAGTTTATGAGTTTGAAATTATTAAGGTATGAAACAATTGCTTGGCTTGTCATCGGGGTTGTGCATGATGAGAGCATTCTTGTGTGACGAAAATGGAGCATGACTAAACTATATGATTTTGTAGGGATGAACTTTCTTTGGCCATGTTACTTTAAGAAAACATAATTGCTTTGTTGGTTTGCTTGAAGTATTATTATTTTTATGTCAATATAAACTTTTGTCTTGAATCTTCCTAATCTGAATATTCATACCACAATTAAGAAGATTGGCATTGAAATTATGCCAAGTAGCACTCCGCATCAGAAATTCTCTTTTTATCATTTACCTACTCAAGGACGAGCAGGAATTAAGCTTGGGGATGCCTGATACGTCTCCAACGTATCTATAATTTTTGATTGCTCCATGCTATATTATCTACTGTTTTGGACTATATTGGGCTTTATTTTCCACTTTTATATTATTTTTGGGACTAACCTATTAACCGGAGGCCCAGCCCAGAATTGCTTTTTTTGCCTATTTCAGTGTTTCGAATAAACGGAATATCAAACGGAGTCCAAACGGAATGAAACCTTCGGGAACGTGATTTTCTCACCGAACGTGATCCAGGAGACTTGGACCCTACGCCAAGGCATCAGAGAGGCGGTCACGAGGGTGGGGGCGCCCACCCTAGGGCGCGCCCTCCTGCCTTGTGGGCCCCTCGGAGCTCCACCGACATACTTCTTCCTCCTATATATACCTACATACCCCCAAACGATCAGAACATGAGCCAAAAACCTAATTCCACCGCCACAACTTTCTGTATCCACGAGATCCCATCTTGGGGCCTGTTCCGGAGCTCCGCCGGAGAGGGCCGTCATCATGGAGGGCTTCTACATCATCATAGCCCCTCCGATGAAGTGTGAGTAGTTTACCTCAGACCTTCGGGTCCATAGTTAGTAGCTAGATGGCTTCTTCTCTCTTTTTGAATCTCAATACAAAGGTCCCCCCCTCTCTCGTGGAGATCTATTCGATGTAATCTTCTTTTTGCGGTGTGTTTGTTGAGACCGATGAATTATGGGTTTATGATCAAGTCTATCTATGAATAATATTTGAATCTTCTCTGAATTCTTTTATGTTTGATTGGTTATCTTTGCAAGTCTCGTCGAATTATCAGTTTGGTTTGGCCTACTAGATTGGTTTTTCTTGCCATGGGAGAAGTGCTTAGCTTTGGGTTCGATCTTGCGGTGTCCTCACCCAGTGACAGAAGGGGCAGCAAGGCACGTATTGCATCGTTGCCATTGAGGATAACAAGATGGGGTTTATTTCATATTGCATGAATTTATCTCTCTACATCATGTCATCTTGCTTAAGGCATTACTCTGTTTTTAACTTAATACTCTAGATGCATGCTGGATAGCGGTCGATGAGTGGAGTAATAGTAGTAGATGCAGAATCATTTCGGTCTACTTGTCACGGACGTGATGCCTATATACATGATCATGCCTAGATATTCTCATAACTATGCTCAATTCTGTCAATTGCTCAACAGTAATTTGTTCACCCACCGTAGAATACTTATGCTCTTGAGAGAAGCCACTAGTGAAACCTATGGCCCCGGGTCTATTCTCATCATATTAATCTCCATCACTTTAATCTTGCTTTGCTTTTTTACTTTGCGTTTTACTTTTCACTTTGCATCTTTATATCAAAAATACCAAAAATATTATATCTATCAGATCTCACTCTCGTAAGTGAGCGTGAAGGGATTGACAACCCCTAATCACGTTGGTTGCGAGTAGCTATCATTTTGTGCAGGTACGAGGGACTTGAGCATGGCCTCCTACTGGATTAATACCTTGGTTCCCAAAAACTGAGGGAAATACTTACGCTACTCTGCTGCATCATCCTTCCTCTTAGGGGAAATCCAACGCAAGCTCAAGAGGTAGCAGGTACACCTTCTATCACAGATCCGAAAGGCAAGATCTTTGTTGCTAACAGTGGATCCTTTCTAGAGAAGAAGTTTCTCTTGAAAAAAGTGAGTGGAAGGAATGTAGAACTTGATGAGGTAATTGTACCTTCTCCTGAGTTGGAAAGTAGTTCATCACAGAAATCAGTTCTAGTGATTTCTACGCCAATTAGTGAGGAAGCTAATGATGATCATGAAACTTCAGATCAAGTTACTACCGAACCTTGTAGGACAACCAGAGTATGGTCCGCACCAGAGTGGTACGGTAATCCTTTTTGGAAGTCATGTTACTAGACCATGACGAACCTACGAACTATGAGGAAGCGATGATGAGCCCAGATTCCCTGAAATGGCTTAAGGCCATGAAATCTGAGATGGGATCCATGTATAAAGAACAAATTATGGAATTTGATTGACTTGAGAATAAATGCATCTTCAAGAGAAAGACGGACGCTGATAGTAGTGTTACTATCTACAAAGCTCAAATTGTCGCAAAAAAGTTTTCGACAAGTTCAAGGTGTTGACTACGATGAGATTTTCTCACTCGTAACGATGCTTAAGTCCGTCCAAATCATGTTAGCAATTGCCACATTTTATGAAATCTGGCAAACGGATGTCAAAACTGCATTCCTTAATGGATTTCTTAAAGAAGAGTTGTATATTATACAACAAGAAAGTTTTGTCAATCCTAAAGGTACTAACGAAGTGTGCAAGCTCCAGTGATCCATCTATGTACTGGTGCAAGCATCTCGGAGTTGGAATATACTCTTTGATGAGTTGATCAAAGCATATAGTTTTATACAGACATTTGGAGAAGTCTGTATTTACAAGAAAGTGAGTGGGAGCTCTGTAGCATTTCTGATATTATATGTGGATGACATATTGTTGATCGGAAATGATACTAAATTTCTGGATAGCTAAAAGGATACTTGAATAAGAATTTTTCGAAGAAAGACCTCAGTGAAGCTGCTTACACATTGAGCATCAAGATTTATAGAGATAGATCAAGACGCTTGAGAATTTTTTTCAATGAGTACATACCTAGACAAGATTTTGAAGTAGTTCAAAATGGAAAAGTCAAAGAAGGAGTTCTTGCCTGTGTTGCAAGATGTGAAGTTGAGTAAAGATTCAAAACCCGACCACAACAGAAAATAGAAAGAGAATGAAAAGTCATTCCCTATGCCTCAGTCATAGGTTCTATAAAGTAGACTATGTTGTGTATGAGTCCTATTGTATACCTTAGCATGATTCTGGCAAGGGAGTACAATAGTGATCTAGGAGTAGATCACTGTACAGCGGTCAAAATTGTCCTTAGAGGACTAAGGAAATATTTCTCAATTATGAAGGTGATAAAAGAGTTCATCGTAAATATTTACGTCGATGAAATCTTTTTACATCGATCTAGATGACTCTAAGTCTCGATCTAGATAAATATTGAAAGCGGGAGCAATTAGCTAGAGTAGCTCCGTGCAGAGTATTGTAGACATAGAAATTTACAAAATATATACGGATCTGAATATTGCAGACCCGTAGACTAAACTTCTCTCACGAGTAAAACATGATCACTCTTTGGGAGTTAATCACATAGCGATGTGAACTAGATTATTGACTCTAGTAAACCCTTTGGGTATTAGTCATATGGTGTGACGCCCGGATAATTAAGCTACAACAACCTTCTGCTAATGATGCCACATCACTTCAATTACTGTTGCTAATCTTGCGTTAGTTCGAAAATAATTCAAATTCAAATTCAAAATCAAGCAGACAATAAAACTTTTCAAATATTAAAACTAAAATAATTAGAATGAACCAAATAATTCATAGGAAATTATGGTGGGAAAACCACACCTGTATAAAATGTTTAGATACTATAAGGTGAATAAAACAGTAGCGTAAACTATTATTTAAGTACTTTTAAATATTAAATAATTACAAAACTATTTTAGCTTGGGTAGAAAATTAATGTGGCAGTGATATATTCGATGATACTAATTTAGGTGCTAACTTGGTATTAAAAAAACTAAAATAACAGAAACTAAAAAAAATAATAGAACAAAACAAAAGACCTAAGCTACTGGGTACTTTTGGCCCATCTAGCAACTTACCCAGGTCAGCCCATCTCTCCCTCCTTCAACCTGTAGCAGGGGCATCGTGGAGCACATCCACGGACGCCATGGCGTCGTGGCGCACATCCGCGCCCCCCTCGGCCTACTTAACATCGCCAGGCTCCCTCCCTCGATCCCCTCCTAACCGGGTTAGTACCAACCACTCCCTCCCTCACTCCCTGTCACTCTCTCCCGAACGCCTCTGGCGCCGCGGCGCCGTCGATCCCCCGGCCTCCATCCACCGCGCGCCTCACGGAGATGTCCCGGAGGGCTACCATCGTCGTCCATGTCGGCTCCGCCCTTCGGCTCAAGCCGAGGCCCTCTCCATCAACGGGATCGAACCCTCCTTCAACCTCTGCCGCCGGTCGTCTTCATCAGAACCGCCACTCAAGCGCCGCCCCGTCCACCCCGAGCACGCCCCAACCTCCCCGGGGTGAGCCACCGCCGTCCCCCGCTTTCTCCCCTCGCCCCTGTTGCCGAAGCCCCCACCGTAGGCCGCCTACGCCCACCGCACGCCCGCGCGCCTCACCTGAGCGACCCGCGCCCGCCCTGTGCTCGCCCGCGACCCGCCGCGCCCGCGGCGCGCGCTCGTGGCCACGCCCAACCGCCTCCTGGACACGCTGCCGTGATGCTCCGGCCGCCTGGACAGCCCAGAGCCGGTGTGTGGCCTCGCCCAGCCTCCCGCACTCTGTCATACTGCTAACACTGCTGCTGCTGCTCCTACGTTACCGGGGCTCTGCACTGCTTCTCCCGGCGTTGCTCGCTGCTGGCCTGCTACTCTGCTTGCTGCCGCTATGTGCTGCTGCTAGCTAATGCTTCTGCCGCTGCGTATTGCTACTACCTACTGCTGCTGCGTATTGTTACTGCTGCCATTCTTGGCCATGGCCACCACCCCCTGTACATGGCCGTGTGTGGCCGGCTGGGCTCTATCCAATAATGGCCGGCCCCTGCGTAGATTAGTACTAGCTAGCTTTTCTAGTTTTATAATGGCTAACACTCTAGACAGTACCTAAACGGTGGCTAACCAAGTACTAACTTGGGCAAAGTTAATATGAATAGGAAGTATACATGACAAACTCCATTCTATCCCACTGGATCAAATCCTTGCGATGCCTGAATTAAATCTTATCAAAATCGCAAAATGCTTTGTTTTGTTAAAAGGGAACAGAAGTAACTCCTAGCTACGTGCTCTGTGTGTGTGAGTGTGTGTGGCCGATGTGCCATGTGTGTGGGGCTGCCCCAAAATTAGTTTAGGTCTAATTTAATTAGATGGATTAGTTTTAGGAGTATTTTTGCTCCTTAGTTTTATTAATGCTAAGTTACTTTATTAGTAGATGACATATAGGCCTCTTTTTAAATAAGTTAGGTTTAGAGTCTATGACATGTGGCACACCTATCCTTTTGACTAGTCAAATTGATTTGGTCAATTCGGTTTAAGCTAAATATAATAATTCTAGAATATTGTTAAAACTTTAGAAAATTAATATAAAATTGGATGGAAAAGTTTTGTACATAAAAGTTGCTCAGAACGATGAGACGAATCTGAATACGCTGCCCATTCGTCCGCCACACATCCCTACCATAGCGAACACGCAACTTTCCCTCTCCGGTTCCTTTGTCCGAAAACGCCAAACACCGGGGATACTTTTCAGGATGTTTCCCCCTTTCGCCGGTATCACCTCCTACTGCGTTAGGTCACCCCTAGCACCGCGTATCACCATGTTATGCTTTGTGTTGCTTTGATTGCTCTGTTATTTATTATGTTCCCCCTCCGTTACTTCTTTCCGGTAGACTCCGAGACTATTGCCGGTGTCCGTGTGTTGGACTACATTGAAGATGACCCTTCCTTCTTGCCAGAGCAACCAGGCAAGCCCCCCTTTTGATCACCAGATATCGCCTACTCTTCTCTATACTGCTTGCATTAAAGTAGTGTAGCATGTTACTGCTTTCCGTTATTCCTATCCTGATGCATAGCCTGTCCTTGCTACTACTGTTGTTACCATTACCTGCTATCCTACTGCTTAGTATAGGATGCTAGTGTTCCATCAGTGGCCCTACAATCTTGTCCGTCTGCTATGCTATACTACTGGGTCGTGATCACTTCGGGAGGTGATTACGGGCATATACTATATACTTTACACTGTTACATTACCTGTGGTACTGTTCGGAGTTGGGGGCTGAAGGGGCAGGTGGCTCCATCCCGGTAGAGGTGAGCCTGGGTTCCCGACGGCCCTCGACTGTTACTTTGTGGTGGAGCGACAGGGCAGGTTGAGACCACCTAGGAGAGAGGTGGGCCTGGCCCTAGTCGGTGTTCGCGGATACTTAACATGTTTAACGAGATCTTGGTATTTGATCTGAGTCTGGCCACTGGCCTATACGCATTAACCATCTACGCGGGGACAGTTATGGCACTCGACGTCGTGGTATCAGCCGAAGCCTTCATGACGTCAGCGACTGAGCGGCGCGCGCCGGATTGGACTGGAACGCCTGCTAGGCTAGGTCTACTTCTGGCCGCGTTCGCAACATGCAGGTGTGCAAAGGGCGATGGGCCCAGACCCCTGCGTCATAGGATTTAGATCGGCGTGCTGACCTCTCTGTTGTGCCTAGGTAGGGCTGCGACGTGTTGATCTTCTGAGGCCGGGCATGACCCAGAAAAGTGTGTCCGGCCAAATGGGATCGGGCGTGTTGGGTTATGTGGTGCACCCCTGCAGGGAAGTTAATCTATTCGAATAGTCATGATCTTCGGTAACAAGACGACTTGGAGTTGTACCTTGACCTTATGATAACTAGAACCGGATACTTAATAAAACACACCCTTCCAAGTGCCAGATACAACCGGTGATCGCTCTCTCACAGAGCGACGAGGGGAGGATCATCGGTTAGGATTATGCTATGCGATGCTACTTGGTGAACTTACCATCTACTCTCTTCTTCGGCTGCAAGATGGAGGTTACCAGAAGCGTAGTCTGTGATAGGACTAGCTATCCCCTCTTACTCCGGCTTTCTGCAGTTCAGTCCACATATGATATCCCTTTTCCATTTGATACCAATGCATACATATGTAGTGTAGCTCCTTGCTTACGAGTACTTTGGATGAGTACTCACGGTTGCTTTGCTCCCTCTTTTCCCCCTTTCTGTACCCGGTTGTTGCGACCAGATGATGGAGTCCAGGAGCCAGAGGATCCCGAGGATGATTCTACGTGGAGTTCGACTTCGAGGAGTAGTTAGGAGGTCCCAGGCAGGAGGCCTCGCCTTTTCGATCGTTCCTACTTTTGTGCTAGCCTTCTTAAGGCAAACTTGTTTAACTTATGTCTGTACTCAGATATTGTTGCTTCCGCTGACTCTTGTGCCTTCGAGCCTTCGAGGCCCCTGGCTTGTAATATACAGCTTGTATTATTTTAATTTGTGTCTAGAGTTGTGTTGTGATATCTTCCCGTGAGTTCCTGATCTTGGTCGTACACATTTGCGTGCATGATTAGTGTACGGTCAAATCGGGGGCGTCACACATGGAGATGTGAACTAATCACATAAAGATGTGAACTATTGGTGTTAAATCACTTGACGATGTGAAATATGCCCTAGAGGCAATAATAAAGTTATTATTTATTTCCTTATATCATGATAAATGTTTATTTTTCATGTTAGAATTGTATTAACCGGAAACTTAGTACACGTGTGAATACATAGACAAACAGAGTGTCACTAGTTTGCCTCTACTTGACTAGCTCGTTGAATCAATGATGGTTATGTTTCCTAACCATAGACATGAGTTATCATTTGATAAATGGGATCACATCACTGAGAATGATGTGATTGACTTGACCCATCCGTTAGCTTAGCATGATGATCGTTTAGTTTGTTGCTATTGTTTTCTCCATAACTTATACATGTTCCTATGACTATGAGATCATGCAACTCCCGAATACCGGAGGAACACTTTGTGTGCTACCAAATGACACAACGTAACTGGGTGATTATAAAGGTGCTCCACAGGTGTCTCCAATGGTGTTTGTTGAGTTGGCATAGATCGAGATTAAGATTTGTCACTCCGAGTATCGGAGAGGTATCTTTGGGCCCTCTCGGTAATGCACATCACTATAAGCCTTGCAAGCACTGTGACTAATGATTTAGTTGTGGGATGATGCATTATGGAACGAGTAAAGAGACTTGCCGATAACGAGATTGAACTAGGTATTGAGATACCGACGATCGAATCTCGGGCAAGTAACATACTGATGACAAAGGGAACAACGTATGTTGTTATGCGGTTTGACCGATAAAGATCTTCGTAGAATATGTAGGAACCAATATGAGCATCCAGGTTCCGCTATTGATAATTGACCGGAAGTGAGTCTCGGTCATGTCTACATAGTTCTCGAACCCATAGGGTCCGCACGCTTAACGTTCGGTGACGATCGGTATTATGAGTTTATGTGTTTTGATGAATCGAAGGTTGTTCAGAGTCCCGGATGTGATCACGGGCATTACAAGGAGTCTCAAAATGGTCGAGACATAAAGATCGATATATTGGAAGCCTATGTTTGGACATCAGAATGGTTCTAAGTGGTTCGGACATTTTTTCGGAGTACCGAGAGGTTACCGGACCCCCCCCCCCCCCGGGGGGGGAGAAGTTATGGTCCTTATGGGCCATAAGAAGGAAGCACACCAGTCCACAAGGGGCTAGTGCGCCCCCCTTGGGCTGGAGGCCAAATAGGAATATGTTGGGGGGGGGGGGGGTTCCTTCTCTCCAACTCCTCCTTCCCTTCCTCTCCTACTCCAACTAGGGAAGGGGGGAATCCTACTCTCAGTGGGAGTAGGACTCCCCTAGGGCGCGCTATAGAGAGGGCCGACCCCTCCCCTCCTCCAATCCTGTATATACGGGGGAGGGGGGCACCCCGTGGACACACAAGTTGATCATTGATCCTTTAGCCGTGTGCGGTGCCCCCCTCCACCATAATCCACCTCGGTCATACCATAGCGGTGCTTAGACGAAGCCCTGTTCCGATAGCATCATCATCATTGTCATCACGCCGTCGTGCTGACGAAGCTCTCCCTCGACACTCAGCTGGATCGAGAGTTCGTGGGACGTCACCGAGCCGAACATGTGCAGATCGCGGAGGTGCCGTACTTTCGGTACTAGAATCGGTCGGACCGTGAAGACGTACGACTACATCAACCGCGTTGTCATAACGCTTCCACTTACGGTCTACGAGGGTACGTGGACAATACTCTTCCCCTCTCGTTGCTATGCATCACCATGATAGATCTTGCGTGTGCGTAGGATTTTTTTTCTGAAATTACTGCGTTCCCCAACAGGATGATGCATCGGTACAGCTCTGAAGATGGAGTGGTCGTAGTTGGCAGTGGCGGCCTCTGAGAGCACGCCGGACCTGTGTGTGCCACATACCCGCCAAGTGGCTTGGTTGGGCCCTCGGGTCTTAGATGTTAGGTTTGGCTGCGAGGTCTATGGTATTAGGCCCGGACTATCAGTATCTCTTCATCAACTGGATAGGAGTAGCGATAAATATTGCCTAGACGATGGCTTCAGACTTACTGTTGTATTTATTTGTAAGGTCTTTCGTGAATATTTAATAAAATGGGTGCATACATCGCCCAGATGCAGAGGCCGAGGTCTTCCTCCTTTTCTAAAAAAAATCTAGGAAAGAAAGCGGCTAGGGTCAGATTCTTCCCTCCTCCTTGGGATGGACAAACTCCTGCTTTTGTCCCTCCCTAAATACATCGGTTAGAGGGCATCAACTAAGGTTAAGGTTTTCTTTGAATTAGTTTTAGCTTTTGCTGCTCTTAGCCATAAGATTGAATGTCGACAGGACCTCTACACTACACATCATCAGAACCTTAATTTGTTCTCAAGTAATTCATCTTATATTCACAATTTAGATTGCATGTCTTAAGTTCCTGCTTGTTCTTCAATTGCATGCAGGGATTGATTCGTGACCAGGTTGACCATGTTTTTAGTATCATAAATAATCATATTGGAGTTGATTTAGTGTTTTTTGAGTTTGTAGTGTCTAGTGTCCGGTCTAGTCGGATCGTCAAAATCTCATACACCAAAAGATGATAATGTACTCTCCTAGAAAGATTTCACACCCCAGCGCAGAACAAGGAGTGCCTCGCTCTAGCCTTTAGCGAAAATGAAGCAACCACTGCTAGAAGTGCAACTTTAATGGTCGACCACTGTTGGGAAACGTAGCATGTAATTTCAAAAAAAAAATCCTACGCTCACGCAAGATCTATAGGAGATGTATAACAACCAGAGGGGGAGAGTGTGTTCACGTACCCTCATAGACCGGAAGCGGAAGCATTTGACAACACGGTTGATGTAGTCGAACTTCTTCTCGTTCCGACCGATCAAGCACCGAACATACGCCATCTCCGAGTTCTGCACATGTTCAGCTCGATGACGTCCCTCGAACTATTGATCCAGCAAAGTGTCGAGGGAGTAGATGAGTTCCATAGCACGACGGCATGGTGACGATGATAGTGAAGTGATCCGCGCAGGGCTTTGCCTAAGCACTTATGAAAATATGACCAGAGGCGTAAACTTTGGGGAAGGGCGCCGCACACGGCTAACAATTGTTGGTGAGTGTTCTAGTGTTCTAAAAGGGGAGGGGAGGCAGCCAAAGGGTGCCCCAAGTAGGAGGAATCCTACTTCGGGTCCTCCCAATTCGGCCTCCCTCCTTTCCTATTCCTATTCGGAGTAGGAAGGGAAGAGGAGGAAGGGGAATCCAATTCCCTTTTTCCTTTCCTCCTTCCCCTTTTCTTCTCCAACTTGGCCAGCCCATATGGGGGGGGGGACACCAGCCCTTTTGTGGCTGGTGTGTTTCCCCTCTTGGCCCATAAGGCCCATATCTTTTACCGGGGGTGCCCGGAACCCCTTCCGGTGACCCGATAAATACCCGGTGCTTCCCGAAACACTTCCTGTGTCCGAATACCATTGTCCTATATATCAATCTTTACCTCTCGACCATTTCGATACTCCTCGTCATGTCCGTGATCTCATCCGAGACTCCAAACAACATTCGGTCACCAAATCACATAACTCATATAATAACAAATCGTCATCGAACGTTAAGCGTGCGGACCCTACGAGTTCGAGAACTATGTAGACATGACCGAGACAGCTCTCCGGTCAATAATCAACAGCGGAACCTGGATGCTCTAGTTCAATCTCGTTATCGGCAAGTCTCTTTACTCATTCCGTAATGCATCATCCTGTAACTAACTCTTTAGTCACTCTGCTTGCAAGGCTTCTTATGATGTGCATTACCGAGAGGGCCCAAAGATATCTCTCCGATACTTGGAGTGACAAATCCTAATCTCGATTTATGCCAACCCAACAAACACCTTCGAAGATACCTGTAGAGCATCTTTATAATCACCCAGTTACGTTGTGACTTTTGCTAGCACACAAGGCATTCCTCCGGTATCCGGGAGTTGCATAATTTCATAATCGAATGAATATGTATTTGACACGAAGAAGGCAATAGCAATAAAATTAAATGATCAATATGCTAAGCTAACGGATGGGTCTTGTCCATCACATCATTCTCCTAATGATGTGATCCCATTCATCAAATGACAACTGATGTTTATGGTTAGGAAACTTAACCATCTTTGATTAATGAGCTAGTCTAGTAGAGGCTTACTAGGGACACTGTGTTTTGTCTATATATCCACACATGTATCAAGTTTCCGGTTAATACAATTCTAGCATGAATAATAAATATTTATCATGATATAAGGAAATATAAATAACAATTTTATTATTGTCTCTAGGGCATATTTCCTTCAACCACTAGCACAACTCATTGGCACATTTGATTATTTTAAACTTTATATGAAGTTGAATTTGGCATGTTTTAAAATAATAAGCTATTTTCATAGTACACTTAAATAAAATTATATATCCGTACTCATTTGAATAAATAAATTATTTAGCTCACAAGATTTGGTCAAGTGTAAACCTAGAACTTCAAACAGAGGGAGTACTAAATAGAATATTCACAATACTAGTAAAACTTATTTAGCAAGATCACAGAAAATGTAAGAACATATTTTCCATATATATAACTAAATTTCCATACCAACAATGAGATTATTGTATTTTAGAAAAAAATGCTCATGGCCATGAAAAGAAATGGCTCACATATTTTAAATGAGAGGTTCATGTGGATAAGAAAAAAAGTTAATGTTTTAAAAAAATGTGACTCTAAAAATAAGTTATTGTTCATTCTAAAATTTTATTTATTTAGCATTGAAATAAAGTGCTAAATATACGGAAATAGAGATGAAATCACTGATTTAGTGGTACACTTTGCAAAGGTCACCCCCACCTTCTCAGGTTGTGACAAGTAACTGGAAGTATTCCCTTTTTTGTAGATTCGTTTATTAAAAATGTTTTATCTCTTAAATTGTGTGTCCAAATTGTGAACCATTTTCATCGTTGATTTCTCACGTCAAGATCTTTAAAACTAGATCCATGTTAATAAGTTTGGACGAAATTATTTTTACAAAAAACAACTGGGCCGGAAGCATTGTTTTCTCCCCCAGTTTTTTTCCTTTTCCAAGGGGCACAGCTCTGCCACTCGTGGAAGCAAACTTGTGCCTCCACAAGAAGCAAATATGTGCCCCTCGTGGAAAAAAACATGTTTTTGCTTTCGAATAGGCATAGCTCGCGGAAGCAAATCTGTGACTCCACGAGAAGCAAATTCGTACCTCTCGTGAAAGAATAATATGTGATTTTTTCCTTTTCGAAAAAGAGGCACACCTCACGAAACCAATGTGTTGGTCCATGAGGAGCAACTATGTGCCTCTCGCAAGGAAAAACCATTTTTTCTTTTCTTTTTCTAAGAGGCAGTGCCTCTCAGGGAAGCATACATGTGCCTCCACGAGAAGCAAATATATGCCTCACTGAAGGAAAATATGCATTTTGTCCTTTTCAAGAGGCACGGTTGCGCCTCTCACGGAAGAAAAAAGAAAACATGTATTTTCACGCAAATTTTCATTTTTTATTTTTTTTCTCCAAAACCTAGGGAAAATTAGGCAAAACCAAAAATTCAAAAACCTGCCGGAAAACCCATCTAAAACCCAAAAACGCATATAAAAAAAATCCCGAGGGAATGCCACAGCACACGACATGTGACAGTGAATGAGAGCGAAAAGTGACCCTTGCGAGGTTCCCGCAAGGGTACCCCTTATTAGTTGCTCCTAGATAGAAACAGAAATAAGGGAAACAATTGTTGTAGGCCCAAGCTATATCTGTGCTTCAGGCGGAGGCATACACGCTCTAGTGGAAGCTATTTCTCGCACGTTGTGATACGGCATAAATGCTATATCTTGCTTATAGCGAGTATATAATTCGTCTTGCCTAAAGGCTCTCGCATATAGGGTCGACCCATTAACTTAGGTGCTCATTTGTTAGCTCAGTTTGCCTCCTCACAAACTCGCCAAGTTCGCTTGTATTTAGGTGTAGGTCGACATATTTGGTTGGGCAATCCTCATGACCCAAACCTTGTACCTATGACCTTCGCTTTGGTTGAATAAAAATGACGAGTTTTTCTAAAAAAAACTAATGGTCATGTTTGGGTTTTTTTTCTGATTTTTTCTTTTTCTTTTATTTTTTCGATTTTCTTTTGTTTCTTCCTCAATTTTCTACGCCTTTCTGTTTTCTTTGTTTCTTTTACGATTTTCTTTATTTCTTTCACAGTTGGACAGGTTTTTTCTTTCCTTTTTTCTTTGTGTTTTTCTTTCTTTTCGATTTTCACTGGGTTCTTTTTCCTTTTATTTTTTGCATTGGTTTCTTCAGTTTTGTTCAACGCATATTATTGGTGTCTTCAGTAAATATTCAACATTTTTTGTATAAACCAGATTTTTTTATATATACAAGTTTAACATAATACATAATTAACATTTTTTGAAAACATATTTTTATTTCCAACTTTCCAATAAAATGTCTTTTATATATAATATTTTTGTGATATATATTTAACATTTTTCGATTGCAAGATCAATATTTTTAATACGAGGTCCACATTTTCTATATACATAATTATCTTTTTTAAATGCTTGATTAACATTTTTCAAATAAAACATAAATATTATTTGAATACATAATCAATATTTATTTACATTTTAACATTTTTAAAATACAATATTAATAATTTTTAATAGATGGTCAACATTTTTAATACACATTTAACAATTTATAAGTTTGATTAATTAATTTTAATAGTTGTTTGACCTATTTTCAAATTCTAGATTATATTTTTCTAATACTTGACCAACTCTTTTCACACACATTGTATATTTTGTATACATGAGAAACGTTTTTTAATTACATATATAACATTTTTCAAACACTTTGTTAACACTTTTTACAAAATTTTATGTAATGTATATTTTGTAATATATTCATTTCCCATATTTGGTAGTATAAATAAGGAAAAATATAGAAAATAAATTTTGTGGACATAAAAAAATATATTTGAAAAAAATATAAAATAATAGAAAAAAGGAAGGTGAAAACAAAATAAAAAATGACCTTATGGCCTGCAACGCAGCTGGCCCGGCCCATATTGGGCCAGCCCATCGCAGCGCTGACTAGAGGCTACAGGCCATATTCTCGTTTCTTTTACTTCTTTGTTTTCTTTTAATTTATTTATATATCTAGATATTCTATATTACATAAGGTGCTGTATGACAACATTTTTTAACACACTGTATGATAACATTTAAAAATATTAATCACGCATTTAAAAAATATTCGATATGTATAGAAAACATGTTTATCATGTATACAAAAAATGCAATGTGAAATGTGTATAGAAAAATATTGACCATGTACCTGAAAATGTTAATCCAAGCATTTAAAAAATGTTAAACAAGTGTTAGAAAAAATGTTAAAATTGTATATGAAAAAACATATTTCGAGCTAATCTACAACAAGTGGTAGCGAGCGAAGCAATCGAACCTAGCCTAATAGGCCGGCTCATATGCTCACACCCTTCAGCGAGAGCGAGCTACTGGCCAGCCCATACCTGTACAAACGAGTTTTTTTTCACTGTTTACAATGTTTCCCTCGTTTTTCTATTTGGTTGTCTCTAACTATTTTTGTATTACCGGTTTTTCTTCTTCTTGTTTTCCAACAAATGCCTATTTTTTTTCCACATGTGTACATTTTTGCGACCATATTCTCATGTGTGTTTAATATTTTTCAAATACATGATTGATATATTTTCAAATGTAATAAACATTGGACCTTTTTACTATAGATGGATAGAATTTTTATATGCATTTAACAATTTTTAAATACATGGTGAGCATTTTTTTAAATAAATGTTTTTAGAATTCGTGTTAAACATTTTTCAAATGCATGTTAAAAACCTTTTTTGAATGATACAAAACATTTATTTAAACTATGCAAATGTCTGCTTTACTTTTTAAACATTTTAAAGATGTCATGAACGTAATTTTTAAACGACTGGTTTTTTAAATGTGACACATATTTTTGGAATGCTAAGAAAAAAATTGATTTTTTTACATTGAATAAGATATTGCAAAAATATCGTGTACATTTTTCTGAAAAATCTGAATATTTATCTGTGTTTATATTTTAAAATATTAATTTAAAAATAACGTACAAAACTATACATATACGTGCATGATTAACTAAGTATTAATTAAAAATTGAACTAAAACTATACGTGTATGTAAGTATGAATTGTGGAAATTGAAGGGGACAAGAGATAACCTATTTTTACCTCAAGTTCGTATCCATCGACAAGCTAATCCACATGGAGGGGGTGGGTGTAACCACGAAAGCTCACAATATTCTCCTTGAGATATTACCACAAAGTTGATTCCCAACCACTATAGTTAGCGTCTTCCTTCACTTTGGAGATAGAAAGTGATATGTCTTCAATGTATTTATAATTTTTGATTGTTCCATACTATTATGTTATCTGTTTTGGATGTTAATGAGCTTTATTTTACACTTTTATATTATTTTTATGACTAACCTATTAACCCAAGGCCGTGCAAATTGCTGTTTTTTTGCCTATTTCAGTGTTTCGCAGAAAAAGAATATTAAACGGAGTCCAAACGGAATGAAACCTTCGGAGGCGTGATTTTTGGAACAAACGTGATCCAGAGGACTTGGAGTGGACGTCAAGAAACGAACGAGGCGTCCATGAGGTAGGGGGGCGCGCCCTCCCCCTTATGGGCCCCTCGTGGCTCAACCGACCTATTTCTTCCTCCTATATATATTCATACCCCGAAAACATTTAGGAGCACCACGAAACCCTATTTCCACCGCCGCAACCTTCTGTACCCAAGAGATCCCATCATAGGGCATTGATCACGGAGGGCCTCTACATCAACTCCATGGCCCCTCCGATGATGTGTGAGTAGGTTACTTCAGACCTTCGGGTCCATAGTTAGTAGCTAGATGGCTTCTTCTCTCTCTTTGAATCTCAATACAAAGTTCTCCTCGGTCTTCTTGGAGATCTATTCGATGTAACTCTTTTTGCGGTGTGTTTGTTGAGATCCGATGAATTGTGGGTTTATGACCAAGTCTATCTATGAACAATATTTGATTCTTCTCTGAAATCTTTTATGCATGATTGGTTATCTTTGCAAGTCTCTTCGAATGATCAGTTTGGTTTGGCCTACTAGATTGATCTTTCTTGCAATGGGAGAAGTGCTTAGCTTTGGGTTCAATCTTGCGGTGCTCAATCCCAGTGACAAAAAGGAAAACAACACGTATTGTATTGTTGCCATCGAGGATAAAAAGATGGGTTTTTAGCATATTGCTTGAGTTTATCCCTCTACATCATGTCATCTTACCTAAGGCGTTACTTTGTTCTTATGAACTTAATACTCTAGATGCATGCTGGATAGTGGTCGATGTGTGGAGCAATAGTAGTAGATGCAGGCAAGAGTCGGTCTACTTGTCACGGACGTGATGCCTATATACATGATCATGCCTAGATATTCTCACAATTATTCGCTTTTCTATCAATTGCTCGACAGTAATTTGTTCACCCACTGTAATACTTGTACTATCTTGAGAGAAGCCACTAGTGAAACCTATGGCCCCGGGGTCTATTTTCCATTATATAAGTTTCCAATCTATTTTACTTTGCAATCTTTACTTTCAATCTATATCATAAAAATACTAAAAATATTTATCTTATCATTATTATCTCTATCAGATCTCACTCTCGTAAGTGACCGTGAAGGGATTGACAACCACTTTATCGCGTTGGTTGCGAGGTTCTTATTTGTTTGTGTAGGTACGAGGAACTTGTGTGTGGCCCCCTACTGGATTGATACCTTGGTTCTCAAAAACTGAGGAAAATACTTACGCTACTTTGCTGCATCACCCTTTCCTCTTCAAGGGAAAAACAACGCAGTGCTCAAGAGGTAGCAAGAAGGATTTCTGGCGCCGTTGCCGGGGAGCCTACGCACAAGTCAAGACATACCAAGTATCATCACAAGCTCTTATCCCTCGCATTACATTATTTGCCATTTGTCTCTCGTTTTCCTCTCCCCCACTTCACCCTTGCCGTTTTATTCGCCCTTTTTTCCATTCGCTTGCTTCGTTGTTATGGCTAGTCCTTTATCTATTACTTTATCTCCCGAGAATGAGGTCCTTAATTTTAAACAAAGGGAGGGAGAAAATCTAAAACATGCTTGGTTCAGAATTTGCAATGCGTAAAATATATCTACTAGGAAGCAATCTACTTCCGTTCTTATCCGCAATTTTTATGTAGGCATCATTCCTTGGAATAGATATATTCTTGATACCATTACCGCAGGAAATTTCTTGGGTAGCCACACTTTTGATTCTTACAATGCTGTGATAGATTTAATTGGCACACCACCTCCCTTGGTTAATGGAACTATGTTAACTTTGGAACATGTTATGCAAAGGCTCGATATTATTGAAAATAAAGTTGCCACTGTTGAGTTGACTGAGAATTTGGATAAAAATATCCACAACCAAATCACCCAATATGGATCTAAGGTAGGAGTGCTTCTTAAAAGTTTTAAAGAAAAAGAACACGTTGTTAATGAAAGAATTGACCAAGATTCCACTAGAATTGATAAACTTGAGGGTATTATTACCAACTTGGGGTCCGCTTTTTCTGCCGTAAGGAATACTTCAACCCCTCCTACCAAAGTTGCCAAACTAATGTACGTTCCTAAGAATAAGGGTGAAACTTCTAGTAAGGAAAATGCGGATCTCAAATTCATAAGTGTTCACCCCAACTTTCTCACTATCATTAAGGAACCTTTTGCTACAAATGATTTTCTTGATTTCTTGCCTAGGAGCTTAATAATTAATAGAAAGAAGAAAACTCCTAAGGTTTATAAGTGTTCTATTGAAGAATTGCCTACCAAAGATGATAATACCTAGATCTATCCTTGCTTTTATGCCTAGATTGGGGCGTTAAACGATAGCGCTTGTTGGGAGGCAACCCAATTTTATTTTTGTTTCTTGCTTTTTGATTATGTTTACTAATAAATAATTCATCTATCCTCTGTTTAGATGTGGTTTTATGCTTTTAATTAGTGTTTGTGTCAAGTAGAACCTTTGGGAAGACTTGGGGAAAGTCTTTGCGATCTTGCTGTAAAAAACAGAAATT
This sequence comes from Triticum monococcum, assembly GCA_034509565.1. Classification (NCBI taxonomy): domain Eukaryota; kingdom Viridiplantae; phylum Streptophyta; class Magnoliopsida; order Poales; family Poaceae; genus Triticum; species Triticum monococcum. The sequence goes on along the minus strand of CM067845.1, from coordinate 83,041,801 downwards.
TTAGCGCTCACGAGATTTGCTGCTATTTTTTATTGGAGAGTGATCTTTAGTTAATTCTTTTTGAAGATGATTAATAGATAAATTTCTCACGTACAGCAATTTATTTTAGAATTTTTGGGGTTACAGAAGTATTCGAAACCTACAGATTACTACAGACTTCTGTTTTTGACAGATTCTATTTTTCGTGTGTTGTTTGCTTATTTTGATGAATCTATGGCTTGTAATAGAGTTTATGAACCATAGAAAAGTTGGAATACAGTAGGTTTAACACCAATATAAATAAAAAATGAGTTCATTACAGTACCTTGAAGTGGTGGTTTGTTTTCTTTTACTAACGGAGCTTACGAGATTTTCTTCTAAGTTTTGTGTTGTGAAGTTTTCAAGTTTTGGGTAAAGATTTGATGGATTATGGAACAAGGAGTGCCAAGAGCCTAAGCTTGGGGATGCCCAAGGCACCCCAAGGTAAAATCCAAGGGCAACAAAAAGCCTAAGCTCGGGGAATCCCCTCTTTCGTCTTCGTCCATCGGTAACTCTACTTGGAGCTATATTTTTATTCGCCACATGATATGTGTTTTGTTGGGAGCGTCTTGTATGATTTGAGTATTTATTTTTTAGTTTACCACAATCATCCTTGCTGTACACAACTTTTGGGAGAGACACACATCAATTGGAATTTATTAGAATACTCTATGTGCTTCACTTATATCTTTTGAGTTGGATAATTTTTGCTCTAGTGCTTCGCTTATATCTTTTAGAGCACGGCGGTGGTTCTATTTTGTAGAAATAATTGATCTCTAATGCTTCACTTATATCATTTTGAGAGTCCTTTAGAACAGCATGGTAATTCACTTTGGTTATAAATTTTAAATGCTAAGAGAAGTTGGATGCTTGATAGTTGTTTTGAGATATAAAGGTGGTAATATTAGAGGTGTGCTAGTTGAGTAATTGTGAAATTGATGAATACTTGTGTTGAAGTTGGCAAGTCCCGTAGCATGCATGTATAATAAACATTGTGTGACAAATTTAAAGCATGGGGTGTTCTTTGATTGCTTTCCTTATGAGTGTGTAGGACCTTGAAGTAGATGTGTCTAGAGGGGGGTGATTAGACACTTAATGCTAAACTTGCAATTTTTAAGCTTTTTCGGTTTAAGTGGAGTTTAGGCATAATTTCAACATTCACAATACATATCAAGCAAGTATGCAAAAAATGTATAGGCAGCGGAAAGTAAAGCATGCAACTTGCAAGAATGTAAAGGGAAGGGTTTGGAGAATTCAAACGCAATTGGAGACACGGATGTTTTCCCGTGGTTCGGATAGGTGGTGCTATCCTACATCCATGTTGATGGAGACTTCAACCCACGAAGGGTAACAGTTGCGCGAGTCCACGGAGGGCTCCACCCACGAAGGGTCCACGAAGAAGCAACCTTGTCTATCCCACCATGGCCATCGCCCACGAAGGACTTGCCTCACTAGCGGTAGATCTTCACGAAGTAGGCGATCTCCTTGCCCTTACAAACTCCTTGGTTCAACTCCACAATCTTGTCAGAGGCTCCCAAGTGACACCTAGCCAATCTAGGAGACACCACTCTCCAAGAAGTAACAAATGGTGTGTTGATGATGAACTCCTTGCTCTTGTGCTTCAAATGATAGTCTCCCCAACACTCAACTCTCTCTCATAGGATTTGGATCTGGTGGGAAGAAGGTTTGAGTGGAAAGCAACTTGGGGAAGGCTAGAGATCAAGATTCATATGGTAGGAATGGAATATCTTGGCCTCAACACATGAGTAGGTAGTTCTCTCTCAGAAATAGAATGCTGGAAGTGTAGGCTTAGTCTGATGGCTCTCTCCACGAATAAAGAGGAGGTGGAGGGGTATATATAGCCTCCACACAAAATCCAACCGTTACACACAATTTACCAATCTCAGTGGGACCGAATCAACAAACTCGGTCGGACCGAAAAGGTAAACCTAGTGACCGTTAGAGATTTTCGGTGGGACCGACTGGATCAACTCGGTGGGACCGATGTGCTAGGGTTAGGGTAAATCCAAAACTCGGTTTGACCGATTACTCAAACTCGGTGGAACCGATTTTGGTAATAGGCGAAACAGAGAGTTGGCCAAGCAAACTCGGTGGGACCGATTGCATATCTCGGTGAAACCGAGAGTGTTGCAATAGGTAACAGAGAGTTTGCAAGCCCATCTCGGTGAGACCGAGATCCCATCGGTGAGACCGAACTGATTAGGGTTTGGCAGTGGCTTATGACATATGAAACTCGGTGGCGCCGGATAGAAATAATCGGTAGGTCCGAGTTTGGCTTTGGGTTTAGGTCATATGTGGATATGGGAAAGTAGCTGAGGATTTTGGAGCATATCATTAAGCACTTGAGCAAGAGGCTCATTAAGCAACACCTCATCCCTCCTTGATAGTATTGGCTTTTCCTAAAGACTCAATGTGATCTTGGATCACTAAAATATAAAATGAAGAGTCTTCAGCTTTTGAGCTTGAGCCAATCCTTTGTCCTTAGCATCTTGGAGGACTTCCCACATCCTTTAGTCCATGCCACTCCATTGTTGAACTTATCTGAAACATACTAGATAGAAATGTTAGTCCAACAAGAGATATGTTGTCATCAATTATCAAAACCACCTAGGGAGCACTTGTGCTTTCAATCTCCCCCTTTTTGGTAATTGATGGCAACATACATCAAAGCTTTAGATAAAGATATAAAGAACAGCAAGTAAAGCTTTGGAAGGACATGTAACAAACATAGACTCCCCCTACATGTATGCAATCATATGAATATAAAATGTAGAAGCATGTGAGAGCATAATCATGACAAGGTAGGCAATGTGTTACATGTATCTTGTCCATATGCATCAGAGCAAAGGATTATTAAGGAAAATACCTTCATGCTCATGAGTCCTTCTTGCAAACAGTATGTACATAAGCAATAATTCCTCATACTCATGATTTTGATGCATACACTTACCTTGTAGTCTTGAGTTGGCTTAGGATGGAATGAACCTGCATAAACAAAGTTAGATAACACAGGTACCTCCACTAGCCAGAGCAAACAAGAAGCCACAAGAGAACCAAGACTGGGATGACATGTAGAGAGTGAGTACAAGGTACCACAATGGATTCAACATGTCCCCAAGAGTAAAGATATGCAATGAATTTGACTGATTTCTTTCCCTTAGGTGTCTTGCTCCCCCTGAATCTTACATGGGATATTGGGAGTAGATGGGGAATAGAAGATCAGAGCTGAAGGGTACATATGAACATGTCTTTTCCCCTAAAAAGATATGTGACATCTCTCCTCTTGAACATCAAGCATCTGGGATCCTTGATTATTTTCTCTCCCCCTGGAAATCCCTTTCTCCCCCTTAATACTTTCTCTCTTGTAGGTTTGGTCCTTGAGATTTTTGTTTTCTCCCTTGATGTGATCTCTCTCTCCTACAAGCTTTGATGTGATCTCTCTCTCCCCCTTTGACACCAATTTCCAAGAAGGGCTTTCTGGAATCCGTCGTATAGGTTTGGTCCATATTGGCTCCTACATATTCTACGAAGATCTTTATCGGTCAGACCGCATAACAACATACATTGTTCCCTTTGTCATCGGTATGTTACTTGCCCGAGATTCGATCATCGGTATCCAATACCTAGTTCAATCTCGTTACCGGCAAGTCTCTTTACTCGTTCTGTAATACATCATTCCGCAACTAACTCATTAGTTGCAATGCTTGCAAGGCTTATGTGATGTGCATTACCGAGAGGGCCCAGAGATACCTCTCCGACAATCGAAGTGACAAATCCTAATCTCGAAATACGCCAACCCAACATCTACCTTTGGAGACACCTGTAGAGCTCCTTTATAATCACCCAGTTACGTTGTGACGTTTGGTAGCACACAAAGTGTTCCTCCGGTAAACGTGAGTTGCATAATCTCATAGTCATAGGAACATGTATAAGTCATGAAGAAAGAAATAGCAACATACTAAACGATCGGGTGCTAAGCTAATGGAATGGGTCATGTCAATTAGATCATTCTACTAATGATGTGACCTCGTTAATCAAATAACAACACTTTGTTCATGGTTAGGAAACATAACCATCTTTGATTAACGAGCTAGTCAAGTAGAGGCATACTAGTGACACTAAGTTTGTCTATGTATTCACACATGTATTATGTTTCCGGTTAATACAATTCTAGCATGAATAATAAACATTTATCATGATATAAGGAAATAAATAATAACTTTATTATTGCCTCTAGGGCATATTTCCTTCAGTCTCCCACTTGCACTAGAGTCAATAATCTAGATTACACAGTAATGATTCTAACACCCATGGAGCCTCGGTGCTGATCATGTTTTGCTCGTGGAAGAGGCTTAGTCAACGGGTCTGCAATATTCAGATCCGTATGTATCTTGCAAATCTCTATGTCTCCCACCTGGACTAGATCCCGGATGGAATTGAAGCGTCTCTTGATGTGCTTGGTTCTCTTGTGAAATCTGGATTCCTTTGCCAAGGCAATTGCACCAGTATTGTCACAAAAGATTTTCATTGGACCCGATGCACTAGGTATGACACCTAGATCAGATATGAACTCCTTCATCCAGACTCCTTCGTTCGCTGCTTCCGAAGTAGCTATGTACTCCGCCTCACATGTAGATCCCGCTACGACGCTTTATTTAGAACTGCACCAACTTACAGCTCCACCGTTTAATGTAAACACGTATCCGGTTTGCGATTTAGAATCGTCCGGATCAGTGTCAAAGCTTGCATCAACGTAACCTTTTACGGTGAGCTCTTTGTCACCTCCATATACGAGAAACATATACTTAGTCCTTTTCAGGTATTTCAGGATGTTCTTGACCGCTCTCCAGTGATCCACTCCTGGATTACTTTGGTACCTCCCTACTAAGCTTATAGCAAGGCACACATCAGGTCTGGTACACAGCATTGCATACATGATAGAACCTATGGCTGAAGCATAGGGAACATCTTTCATTTTCTCTCTATCTTCTGCAGTGGTCGGGCATTGAGTCTGACTCAACTTCACACCTTGTAACACAGGCAAGAACCCTTTCTTCGCCTGATCCATTTTGAACTTTTTCAAAATCTTGTCAAGGTATGTGCTTTGTGGAAGTCCAATTAAGCGTCTTGATCTATCTCTATAGATCTTTATGCCTAATATGTAAGCAGCTTCACCAAGGTCTTTCATTGAAAAACTCTTATTCAAGTATCCCTTTATGCTATCCAGAAATTCTATATTATTTCCGATCAGTAATATGTCATCCACATATAATATCAGAAATGCTACAGAGCTCCCACTCACTTTCTTGTAAATACAGGCTTCTCCGAAAGTCTGTATAAAACCAAATGCTTTGATCACACTATCAAAGCGTTTATTCCAACTCCGAGAGGCTTGCACCAGTCCATAAATAGATCGCTGGAGCTTGCACACTTTGTTAGCTCCCTTTGGATCGACAAAACCTTCCGGTTGCATCATATACAACTCTTCTTCCAGAAATCCATTCAGGAATACAGTTTTGACATCCATCTGCCAAATTTCATAATCATAAAATGCGGCAATTGCTAACATGATTCTGACAGACTTAAGCATCGCTACGGGTGAGAAGGTCTCATCATAGTCAACCCCTTGAACTTGTCGAAAACCTTTTGCGACAAGTCGAGCTTTGTAGACAGTAATATTACCGTCAGCGTCAGTCTTCTTCTTGAAGATCCATTTATTCTCAATTGCTTGCCGATCATCGGGCAAGTCAACCAAAGTCCATACTTTGTTCTCATAAATGGATCCCATCTCAGATTTCATGGCTTCAAGCCATTTTGCGGAATCTGGGCTCACCATCGCTTCTTCATAGTTCGTAGGTTCATCATGATCTAGTAGCATGACTTCCAGAACTGGATTACCGTACCACTCTGGTGCGGATCTCATTCTGGTTGATCTACGAGGTTCAGTAGTATCTTGTTCTAAAGTTTCATGATCATCATCATTAACTTCCTCACTTATTGGTGTAGGTGTCGCAGAAACAATTTTCTGTGATGTACTACTTTCCAACAAGGGAGTAGGTATAGTTACCTCGTCAAGTTCTACTTTCCTCCCACTCACTTATTTCGAGAGAAACTCCTTCTCCAGAAAGTTTCCGAATTTAGCAACAAAAGTCTTGCCTTCGGATTTGTGATAGAAGGTGTATCCAATAGTTTCCTTTGGATATCCTATGAAGACACATTTCTCCGATTTGGGTTCGAGCTTATCAGGTTGAAGCTTTGTCACATAAGCATCGCAGCCCCAAACTTTCAGAAACGACAACTTTGGTTTCTTGCCAAACCATAGTTCATAAGGCGTCATCTCAACTGATTTTGATGGTGCCCTATTTAACGTGAATGCGGCCGTCTCTAGAGCGTATCCCCAAAACAATAGCGGTAAATCAGTAAGAGACATCATAGATCGCACCATATCTAGTAAAGTACGATTACGACGTTCGGACACACCATTACGCTGTGGTGTTCCGGGTGGCGTGAGTTGCGAAACTATTCCACAATTTTTCAAATGTACACCAAACTCGTAACTCAAATATTCTCCTCCACGATCAGATCATAGAAACTTTATTTTTTTGTTACGATGATTTTCAACTTCACTCTGAAATTCTTTGAACTTTTCAAATGTTTCAGACTTATGTTTCATTAAGCAGATATACCCATATCTGCTTAAGTCATCTGTGAAGGTGAGAAAATAACGATATCCGCCACGAGCCTCAATATTCATCGGACCACATACATCTGTATGTATGATTTCCAACAAATCTGTTGCTCTCTCCATAGTACCGGAGAACGGTGTTTTAGTCATCTTGCCCATGAGGCACGGTTCGCAAGTATCAAGTGATTCATAATCAAGTGGTTCCAAAAGTCCATCAGTATGGAGTTTCTTCATGCGCTTTACACCGATATGACCTAAACGGCAGTGCCACAAATAAGTTGCACTATCATTATCAACTCTGCATCTTTTGGCTTCTACATTATGAATATGTGTATCACTACTATCGAGATTCAATAAGAATAGACCACTCTTCAAGGGTGCATGACCATAAAAGATATTACTCATATAAATAGAACAACCATTATTCTCTGATTTAAATGAATAACCGTCTCGCATTAAACAAGATCCAGATATAATGTTCATGCTCAACGCTGGCACCAAATAACAATTATTTAGGTCTAATACTAATCCCGAAGGTAGATGTAGAGGTAGCGTGCCGACCACGATCACATCGACTTTGGAACCGTTTCCCACGCGCATCGTCACCTCGTCCTTAGCCAATCTTCGCTTAATCCGTAGTCCCTGTTTCGAGTTGCAAATATTAGCAACAGAACCAGTATCAAATACCCAGGTGCTACTGCGAGCATTAGTAAGGTACACATCAATAACATGTATATCACATATACCTTTGTTCACCTTGCCATCCTTCTTATCCGCCAAATACTTGGGGCAATTCCGCTTCCAGTGACCAGTCTGCTTGCAGTAGAAGCACTCAGTTTCAAGCTTAGGTCCAGACTTGGGTTTCTTCTCTTGAGCAGCAACTTGCTTGCCGTTCTTCTTGAAGTTCCCCTTCTTCTTCCCTTTGCCCTTTTTCTTGAAACTAGTGGTCTTGTTAACCATCAACACTTGATGCTCCTTTTTGATTTCTACCTCCGCAGCTTTCAGCATTGCGAAGAGCTCGGAAATAGTCTTGTTCATCCCTTGCATATTATAGTTCATCACGAAGCTCTTGTAGCTTGGTGGCAGTGATTGGAGAATTCTGTCAATGACGCAATCAGCTGGAAGATTAACTCCCATCTGAATCAAGTGATTATTATACCCAGACATTTTGAGTATATGCTCACTGACAGAACTTTTCTCCTCCATCTTGCAGCTATAGAACTTATTGGAGACTTCATATCTCTCAATCCGGGCATTTGCTTGAAATATTAACTTCAACTCCTGAAACATCTCATATGCTCCATGACGTTCAAAACGTCGTTGAAGTCCCGATTCTAAGACGTAAAGCATGGCACACTGAACTATCGAGTAGTCATCAGCTTTGCTCTGCCAGACGTTCATAACATCTGGTGTTGCTCCAGCAGCAGGCCTGGCACCCAGCGGTGCTTCCAGGACGTAATTCTTCTGTGCAGCAATGAGGATAATCCTTAAGTTACGGACCCAGTCCGTGTAATTTCTACCATCATCTTTCAACTTTGCTTTCTCAAGGAACGCATTAAAATTCAACGGAACAACAGCACGAGCCATCTATCTACAATCAAACATAAACAAGCAAGATACTATCAGGTACTAAGTTCATGATAAGTTTAAGTTCAATTAATCAAATTACTTAAGAACTCCCACTTAGATAGACATCCCTCTAATCCTCTAAGTGATCACGTGATCCAAATCAACTAAACCATGTCCGATCATCATGTGAGATGGAGTAGTTTCTTTGGTGAACATCACTATGTTGATCATATCTACTATATGATTCACGCTCAACCTTTCGGTCTCCGTGTTCCGAGGCCATATATGTATATGCTTGGCTCGTCAAGTATAACCTGAGTATTCCGCGTGTGCAACTGTTTTGCACCCGTTGTATTTGAACGTAGAGCCTATCACACCCGATCATCACGTGGTGTCTCAGCACGAAGAACTTTCGCAACGGTGCATACTAAGGGAGAACACTTCTTGATAATTTAGTGAGAGATCATCTTATAATGCTACCGTCAATCAAAGCAAGATAAGATGCATAAAAGATAAACATCACATGCAATCAATATAAATGATATGATATGACCATCATCATCTTGTGCCTGTGATCTCCATCTCCGAAGCACCGTCATGATCACCATCGTCACCGGCGCGACACCTTGATCTCCATCGTAGCATCGTTGTCGTCTCGCCAATATTATGCTTCCACGACTATCGCTACCGCTTAGTGATAAAGTAAAGCATTACATCGCGATTGCATTGCATACAATAAAGCGACAACCATATGGCTCCTGCCAGTTGCCGATAACTCGGTTACAAAACATGATCATCTCATACAATAAAATTTAGCATCATGTCTTGGCCATATCACATCACAACATGCCCTGCAAAAACAAGTTAGACGTCCTCTACTTTGTTATTGCAAGTTTTACGTGGCTGCTACGGGCGTAAGTAAGAACCAATCTCACCTACGCATCAAAACCACAACGATAGTTTGTCAATTTGACTCCGTTTTAACCTTCGCAAGGACCGGGCGTAGCCACACTTGGTTCAACTAAAGTTGGAGAAACAGTCACCCGCAAGCCACCTTTGTGCAAAGCATGTCGGGAGAACCGGTCTCGCGTAAGCGTACGCGTAATGTCGGTCCGAGCCGCTTCATCCAACAATACCGCCGAACCAAAGTATGACATGCTGGTAGGCAGTATGACTTATATCGCCCACAACTCACTTGTGTTCTACTCGTGCATATAACATCAAACCATAAAACCTAGGCTCGGATGCCACTGTTGGGGAACGTAGTAATTTCAAAAAAATTCCTACGCACACGCAAGATCATGGTGATGCATAGCAACGAGAGGGGAGAGTGTTGTCTATGTACCCTCGTAGACCGAAGCGGAAGCGTTGACGCAACGTAGAGGAAGTAGTCGTACGTCTTCCCGATCCGACCGATCCAAGCACCGTTACTCCGGCACCTCCGAGTTCTTAGCACACGTACAACTCGATGACGCTCCCCGGACTCCGATCCAGCAAAGCTTCGGGGATGAGTTCCGTCAGCACAACGGCGTGGTGACGATGATGATGTTCTACCGACGCAGGGCTTCGCCTAAGCACTACAACGATATGATCGAGGTGGAATATGGTGGCAGGGGGCACCGCACACGGCTAAGGAACGATCACGTGGATCAACTTGTGTGTCTTGAGGTGCCCCCCTGCCCCCGTATATAAAGGAGCAAGGGGAGGAGGCGGCCGGCCAGGGTGTGGCGCGCCAAGGGGAGTCCTACTCCCACCGGGAGTAGGACTCCTAGTTGGACTAGGAGAGAGAGGGGGGAAATAGGAGGAAGAGAGGAAGGAAAGGGGGGGGGGGGCGCCCCCCTTCCCTTGTCCTATTCGGACTAGGAAGGGGAGGGGCGCGCGGCCACCTCTTGCCTCCTCTCCTCTTCTCCCTTAAGGCCCATGTAGGCCCAATAACCCCCGGGGGGTTCCGGTAACCCCCCGGTACTCCGGTAAAATGCCGATTTCACCCGGAACAATTCCGATGTCCAAATATAGGCTTCCAATATATTAATCTTTATGTCTCGACAATTTCGAGACTCATCGTCATGTCCGTGATCACATCCGGGACTCCGAACTAACCTCGGTACATCAAAATGCATAAACTCATAATAACTGTCATCGTAACGTTAAGCGTGCGGACCCTACGGTTCGAGAACAATGTAGACATGACCGAGACAAATCTCCGGCCAATAACCAATAGCGGGACCTGGATGCCCATATTGGCTCCTACATATTCTACGAAGATCTTTATCGGTCAGACCGCATAACAACATACGTTGTTCCCTTTGTCATCGGTATGTTACTTGCCCGAGATTCGATCGTCGGTATCCAATACCTAGTTCAATCTCGTTACTGGCAAGTCTCTTTACTCGTTCTGTAATACATCATTCCGCAACTAACTCATTAGTTGCAATGCTTGCAAGGCTTATGTGATGTGCATTACCGAGAGGGCCCGGAGATACCTCTCCGACAATCGAAGTGACAAATCCTAATCTCGAAATACGCCAACCCAACATCTACCTTTGGAGACACCTGTAGAGATCCTTTATAATCACCCAGTTACATTATGACGTTTGGTAGCACAGAAAGTGTTCCTCCGGTAAACGGGAGTTGCATAATCTCATAGTCATAGGAACATGTATAAGTCATGAAGAAAGAAATAGCAACATACTAAACGATCGGGTGCTAAGCTAATGGAATGGGTCATGTCAATCAGATCATTCTACTAATGATGTGACCTCGTTAATCAAATAACAACACTTTGTTCATGGTTAGGAAACATAACCATCTTTGATTAACGAGCTAGTCAAGTAGAGGCATACTAGTGACACTAAGTTTGTCTATGTATTCACACATGTATTATGTTTCCGGTTAATACAATTCTAGCATGAATACTAAACATTTATCATGATATAAGGAAATAAATAATAACTTTATTATTGCCTCTAGGGCATATTTCCTTCAGTGATGCCTATATACATGATCATGCCTAGATATTCTCATAATAATTCGCTTTTCTATCAATTGCTAGACAATAATTTGTTCACCCACCGTAATACTTATACTATCTTGAGAGAAGCCACTAGTGAAACCTATGGCCCCCGGGTCTATTTTCCATCATATAAGTTTCCAATCTATTTTACTTTGCAATCTTTACTTTCAATCTATATCATAAAAATACCAAAAATATTTATCTTATCATTATTATCTCTATCAGATCTCATTCTCGTAAGTGACCGTGAAGGGATTGACAACCCCTTTATCACGTTGGTTGCAAGGTTCTTATTTGTTTGTGTAGGTACGAGGGACTTGCGTGTGGCCTCCTACTGGATTGATACCTTGGTTCTCAAAAACTGAGGGAAATACTTACGCTACTTTGCTGCATCACCCTTTCCTCTTCAAGGGAAAACCAGCGCAGTACTCAAGAGGTAGCAGAAAGCTTCATGAACACTTCACAATCCCCACAAAAGGAGTCTCCTGGGCCTCTTCACAATCACCGCGAAGAGGTCGCCGAGACAATAACCATCAAACTATCTACGAGGCTCACAAAGTAATAAGCTCAAACCAAAGCAACAAGCTCTCTCAAAACAGGCTTGCGCCTCGCTTTATAGATAAAGCAAATACCAAAGTGCACGGCCGAATGATACATGAGGTGAGGTAGCCCTCTTAGAAAGTAGATCACAGGATAACCGAGTCATGTAGAACGCACACGACTACGCTACCAAAAGATAAAACAGGAGGGTCTGGAAACACCGTCACGCTACGCCCTAGTACACCTAAGCTCCACAACAATGCCCTCGTGAGGGAGAATGGCGCTAAGCGTCGCCACTACCGAGTCCGACATGGACAGGGGTCTTCACCCGGAACCTTGACACGGAGAGGAGAACCACAACAACGTCTTCAAGAAGAAAGCGTCGCCCGTAGGCGCCGCCGCTGTTGGCACCAAAGTGCGGAGCTTTCGCTCAACAGCTCACCCATGCCACAAAGAGGTGACAACCGCGATGAGTTCAGACCCCCAGATTTGGATCCGGGCATCGCCACTGCCAATGCCCGAGCTACTCAGCGTTGCACCCCTCGCCGCCCACACGACCGAGAGACCAAGCCACCACCACCACCATGGTGTCCGCCGGAGAGCCAACCATGTGAACCACCTCCTAGGGCCGTCGCTCCGGTATCCATGTCCCGTGACACCGTCGACCATCCTTGGCATGGCACACTAACCCCAACACGAACATCAGATGGCAATCCTTCTACTCATAGCCCGACATTAGTCCATGAGTCTGGGCCCACACCTCCATAGTAGGAGGTGTTGACGCCCACGTCCCCATCTAGTCCCAGTGGACTGACGGGGACACAACCCCAAGACTACCGACGGCCACCATCGAGCATGCACCGTCAAAGCCCTTGGCTTGGACAAGGCGAGCTCGAACAACGCAAAATCCAAGGCCATCAGCGCCAAGCCATCAATAACAAAACAACGTCAGGACCACCACCCGCAGACACCACCCGGACCGACCAAACCTCGCCCACTCGGAGCAACCGCCCCGACCCGCCTCGGGCCCAAATCTGGTCCGCCCGAGCCCGAGCCCCAGACTAAAGGCATCACCGCCGCGCGTGCGTCAAGCCCATCACCATGGTTAGAACCCGCCCAACCCCGCACGCCGCCGACTCAAGTCTATAAGAAGGGAGGCCGTCACTGCCACCCCGCGCCACCTAGCAGATCACAGCCACCAGACGCCATTGAAACCCCACATGCACGCACCACCACCAACGCCTGCGGTGGGCACAGCAGCAGGAGAACCTGCCCACCTCGGGCCACAAGAGCCCACTAGCGGCCGAGCCACCGCACCAAAAAAGGCACGACGCCGGCTCCCACGCCGCCTGATCAGTATCCCGCTGCACAGCCGCCACCAGTATGAGCATGCACCTCCACCACGCAGTCGTCCGTGCGAACGTCGAGGCCAGTCACGACCGCGGCGAGACCCCGGCACCACGCCGCCGTCCGTGCGAACGTCAAGGCCAGTCGCGACCGCGGCCAGACCCCGGCGCCATGCTGAAGGAAATATGCCCTAGAGGCAATAATAAAGTTGTTATTTTATATTTCCTTATATCATGATAAATGTTTATTATTCATGCTAGAATTGTATTAACCGGAAACTTGATACATGTGTGGATACATAGACAAAACATCGTGTCCCTAGCAAGCCTCTACTAGACTTGCTCGTTAATAAAAGATGGTTAAGTTTCCTAACCATAGACATGTCTTGCCATTTGATGAACGGGATCACATCATTAGGAGAATGATGTGATGGATAAGACCCATCCGTTAGCTTAGCATATTGATCGTTTAGTTTTATTGCTATTGCTTTCTTCATGTCAAATACATATTCCTTCGACTATGAGATTATGCAACTCCCGGATACCGGAGGAATACCTTATGTGCTATCAAACGTCACAACGTAACTGGGTGATTATAAAGATGCTCTATAGGTATCTCTGAAGGTGTTTGTTGGGTTGGCATAGATCGCGATTAGGATTTGTCACTCTGGGTACCGGAGAGGTATCTCTGGGCCCTCTCGGTAATGCACATCATAAGAAGCCTTGCAAGCAAAGTGACTAATGAGTTAGTTACAAGATGATGTATTACATAACGAGTAAAGAGACTTGCCGGTGATGAGATTGAACTAGGTATGTGGATACCGACGATCGAATCCCGGGCAAGTAACATACCGATGGAAAAAGGGAATAATGTATGTTGTCATAACGGTTCAACTGATAAAGATCTCCGTAGAATATGTAGGAGCCAATATGAGCATCCAGGTTCCGCTATTGGTTATTGACCAGAGAGGTGTCTCGGTCATGTCTACATAGTTCTCGAACCCGTAGGGTCCGCATGCTTAACGTTCGATGACGATTTAGTATTATATGAGTTATGTGATTTGGTGACCGAATGTTGTCCGGAGTCCTGGATGAGATCACGAACATGACGAGGAGTCTCGAAATGGTCAAGAGGTAAAAATTGATATATAGGACGATAGTATTCAGACACTGAAAGTGTTCCGGAGGGTATCGCGTACTTATCGGGTCACAGGAAGGTGTTTCAGGTACCCCCGACAATCCTATGGGCCATATGGGCCTTGTGAAGGAACACACCAGCCCACAAGGGGTTGGTGCGCCCTATAAGGCTATAGGAGGAGAAGGAAAGTGTGGGTTAGGATTCCCACTTCCTTCCCTCACCCCCTCTTTCCTTCCCCTTCATACATACATGGAAAGGGGGCGCAGGGCAAGGCAGGGCCCCTAGGGGGTGGCGGCCAACCCTAGGGTGCCCCTGGCTGCCTCTCCTCCCCTCCCACCTATATATATGTGGGAAGGGGGCGCCTCACAAGGACACACCAACAATTGTTAGCCGTGTGCGGCGCCCCCTCCACAGTTTACGTCTCCGGTCATATCATCGTAGTGCTTAGGTGAAGCCCTGCGCAGATCACTTCACCATCACTGTCACCACACCGTCGTGCTGACGGAACTCTCCCTCGACACTTTGCTGGATCAAGAGTTCGAGGGACGTCATCGAGCTGAACGTGAGCAGAACTCGGAGGTGCCGTACGTTCGGTGCTTGATTGGTCGGAACAAGAAGAAGTTCGACTACATCAACCGCATTGTCAAACGCTTCCGCTTTCGGTCTACGAGGGTGCGTGGACACACTCTCCTCCTCTTGTTGCTATGCATCTCCTAGATAGATCTTGTGTGAGCGTAGGATCTTTTTTGAAATTGCATGCTACGTTCCCAACATAACGCCGCTGCGCCCCATGGGCAGCGCCGCGCCACAGCCCAGCGGTGCTGTCTCGAATCGGCCACCACCGAGGAGGGAGGAGGAGGGGGCCCTACACGGGCTTTGCCCGGCAACGCCCTTCGGCGATAGCGAGGGAGGAGGCGGGGGTAGGAGGAGACCGGCGGCGGCTAGGGTTACCTCCTGGTCGCTTGCGGGAGGGCCGAAGCGAAGGAGCTTCGCTCGTGACCAATGTAACAAGCTCATGAGGTCTCATTCGAACGCGAAGAGCTCAAACCGATGCAACAAAGTCAAAGAAAGAACACAAGAATTCTGAAATCGGTTTCCCCCTAATCTCACCAAAGCAACTTATGCTATGGGGGGATGGATTGAAGAGGAGCAATGAAGGAGGTCAACAAATGACTCCTAGATCCATGGGTTTGTGATATGTGTAAAACATAACACTCCCCTGTAATGTGATAATCCATTAATATCTCAAAAGACCCAGATAAAATTCAACTACGAAGCAATCGAAGCTCAAAACTAAAGACACAACTATATCAAGTGCATTGCGATCTACACATGCTAGCTAACACAAATCAAGCATACAAGGAGGAACAATATATATACACACATGCTAGGTACAAAACCTAAGCATTTAAAGGGGTTTTTTTCAATGTTCCTTGGGAGCGTTTTCCCAACGAACGCCCCAAATTGCCATGCCATACTAGCTAAAGTTGACATGGCAACTTTAATAAATTGCCATGATCGGAGACGAAAGTTGTCGTTCGGCGCAACGAAAATGGCAGATTTTTTTTTGACGATATGCAAAGAAATTGTCACCCGTTCGTTCGTGATCCAATGGTTTTGAGGGCATTCGTTGGGAGCCCTAAAAATCTAATGTTCCCTGGGTATTGGAGTCCTTGAACTTTAGCATGCATGGACAATATCTTCTTGGTGCCTCAGTTCCACCTCTCGAACGGATAGTCACAGTTTTTTTTCTAACATCAGTGTCATAGTTCTTGCCTTCTTGTCGAACTCATAAATATTTACTTTTGCAAAAAAAAGTAACTCACAAATATTTGAAAAAAAAGTACTTAATAAATCTAGACGCACGGACATTTACATAATTTTTACGGAATCTTTCACCCTCCCCCAACCCAATTTTAGTGGGGTGGGCCCTGCCTCATGCCCAACTTCCAATCCCAATTCCCCACGTTGGCCAGTCTGTTGGGCAGGCAAGCCCGATCCAGTCTGTTGACCCCGTATGCCTAGCATTGCTTCACCGAAAATGCTAAATGCACGGATCATCAAGGGCGTTTTACCGGCCCTTTCCTTAATTCTCTCCACGACCCCCCTAAATTTCAGTGGGTGGGGCCTCTCCCTCCCACTTAATCCAATCACAACCTGCCAAGTGCAAATCACCCTGTAAATCCCGTAACTATCCGATCTCTCTCTGGGTCCTCATGTATGACCCGTACCAGAGCTTCTACCTGCCATTCATTCCTAAAATAGTTGAATTACCTGTTGGGCTGACTCACTCTCTACAACTCGGCTCTAGACTGTTCTTAGCTCACTTGGCCACCAAACCAAGCGATACCTATCTACCAGAGATGAAGTTGACTTCCAAATCCCAACGACACATCACCAGTCCGTCATGCATGATCGAGCACTTGAACTGTGTTGAGCAGCGAGAAGCACGCGAGAAACTTCCATGGGAAACGTGGCGAGAAATCAAAAGATCACGCTTTTCGCGCGCTGCTCAGGGGCTAAGTATCCGTGGAAATGTGTGTAGCCATGCACACGAGACTTCCATGCAAGCATGCATGCGTGTTCGCTTTCCCCCCAAAAAAAACTAAAAATCCATGCGTGTTTTGTGTGGGTTTTGCACCATGGTTTCGTCCCTGAAAACATAATTATCCAAAGGCGATCGAGGCTAACGTGTCCACACATGTGTCTAGACTCTAGAGTACGTACGTGTTCTTATAGTTAAGGAACTGTCAAATTGTATGCGTACAATTCATAGTTTGCTAGTAGCTACAGTTCCAGCTAACTGGATAGTGTCGAGCTGGTGTGGCGGTCACGATCCATCTGCCACGCAGTTGGTGTCTTGGTGATCGATCGGGGATTCGAGGTTGCTCATCTCTCACAAGCGGAAAATTCTTCAAGCAAACGATGCCGAGTCTAACTCAACAAGTACTATAATCAATTAACACACATGCATGCTTGTTATAGCCGTCTACTAGTGTTTAAGCCGTACGTCGGTTTCCAACTAACCACTGGCCAGCACGCTTCAGTTGGCCTTTCCTTCCGGCAACCAAACCAATTTGCACCGGATAAGCACATCATATTCGGTTCCCTCTCTATCTGCTGTTTCAGAATTCAGACACGCACGCACGGTCACTGGAGACTGAGGACGCACGCACACTTGCAAGCTACGTACGACGACCTCGCAAGCTGCTTGCTTGCTCGCTAAGCCACGAAATCTCGCGCGCGTACGATCGACGTGTTGACCCGTGCGCTGCTGGCTTTGGCGCCAAACCTTTGCTAGCCTAGCCCAGGTGTGCACACAAACAACTGGCTACGTGGGTCGTACCGTCACCGTGCATCATGAGCTATTCACGTAGTAAGTAGCCCACACGTATCCATCAAATTAAGTCGATATGTGTAGAGTGAGAATATGCTCAAGATCATGAGATTAATATTCGTTAATGATACATATGTACATTATTCATGGATAAGCACACACAAACCAATGAAAGAATCAATCCTTCTGACGAGCTGATAGCCCGTACCTATCTAGAGCTAGCTAGGTGCTAGGTCTAATCCTGAAGTTACAATGAACAAACCGATGGACTAGAGTTCCTACTTTACATACACAAATGAATCAATGGTCATCACTAATCACCAGCAAGCTATGAACAGTTATGCACACCAACTAATCAATCAGCAGATTCTACCCTAAACTTTGACCAAGTATATGCAGCAGGTAACTGTGGATTTACGCCGTGAGCATGAGCCTCGGCTTCTTCAAGGAAACGGGGCTGAGAACCTCCTCCCCATCTTCCGTGACCGCGCACCGCTCTGGGATGTCCGGCAGAGCCGGCAGGTTCAGGTCGAAGCCCCGGCTCGCCGCCGTCGCGCTTGCCGCGGCCGCCTTGGCAGCCAGCTTCTGCGTGGGCCCTGCGGCGGCGCTGCCGATGGTGCCGTCGTAGTGGCACCGCTTGTGGCCGCCCAGCGCCTGCCCTGTCGGGAACGTCTTCCTGCACACGTTGCACTCGTGCACCTTGCCGCCTCCGGCGCCGACCGCGGCCTCGCCGGACCCCGACGAGGAAGCTGGCGCGACCGCCGCCTGCGGTTTCAGGTCCTCTGCGCCAGCCGGCGCCGCTGTGGGCTTCCGGTGGCTGGCCTTGTGGCCGCCGAGCGCCTGGTAGGACGCGAACACCTTGCCGCAGACGGAGCACCCGTGCTGCTGCTCCGACGCGGCGGCAGGGGCGCTGTCGCGGTGGCCGTGCGCCAGCATGAGGAGGCAGAGCGCGAGGTACTCCTCCTCGCTGGGGGCGAGCGCGCGCGGCCGCCTCGAGCGCTTCCGCTTCGACCACCCCTCCGCCTGCCCCAGCAACGCCGACGCCTCCTCGCTGGTACTGCTAGACGCCTCCATCTCCTTGCTCGGCGGCGACGGCACCATCGTTGCCGCTTCAAGAACCGCCTCCACGGCCATGCCAATCAGAGCTCACGTGCGTATATCTTTCTTGCACACCTGAAGAACAGCAGAGAGTAGTACTAGGAGCAACCAGTGGGCAAGAGAGAGAGAAAGTTGTGAGCAGAGCAGCTCCTGCGAAGGTGGTTTTATACGGGAGGGGCGACGAGTTGATCTAGCAAAACGTGTGCGCCTCTGACTGCTGAAAAGGAAGGGATTCTTGAGGTCAAAATGGCACTTGGAAGTTGGAACACACTAAAACGGGTGGGATAGGATCATAGGATAGGAGACATTGGACGGATTCGTGCGCGCGTGGAGTCAGCTAGGGTGGTCTAGGCTCCACGAGATGGAAAATTAGGCGTGGAATGGTGTGGGGAAGACAGGCGGCGCCAACTGCCCAAGAGATATGGACCTGACGTGTATAGAGAGTGTGTGGTGAGGTTTAAGGCCTCGAGAACGACACAACACGCATATGCGCCGTGCTTCGGTGTCAGCTGTGACAGTGTTTTGGGCATTACAGGAAAGCAAAGATAAGTATGTTGTACAATCTTGCCTTACATAAAAAGATTATAAGATTTTATGATATACTTCACAGGTGGATGGGCTCCCAGTGGCTAGAGCGCAGTGATGTGTCTTAGCCGACATGGAGCCTCGGCTCGGGTGTTGTGCCCCGCATTCTCATCTTAATTAAAAAAAACCAGTGGAGGCTGCTTCCCCTACTGGCCTATTTAAAAAAAATTGCTCCACATTTTATTTGTATCTTTTATTTCGCGTTTTATTCAGATCTATTTATCGAAACACATATAAATCAATCTATCTTATTACTGAGGAGGGATTGACAACCTTTCTTATACGTTGGGTTGCGAGGATTTGTTTTTTGTGTGCAGGTGTCATTTACATAGTGTTGCTTGATTTTCCTACTGGATTGATACTTTGGTTTCATAACTGAGGGAAATACCTACCGTAGTTGTATTGCATCATCTCTTCTTCTTTGGGAAAATACAGACGCAGTTTCAAGCCGCATCACCCACAAGTATAGGGGATTAATCATAGTCCTTTCGATAAGTAAGAATATCGAAACCAATAAGGAGAAGAAGAAAATGATAAGCGGTTTTCAGCAAGGTATTTTCTCCAAGCACTGAAATTATCGGTAACGGATAGTTTGATAGCAAGATAATTTGTAACAAGTGACAAGTAACAATAGTAATAATAGGTGCAGCAAGGTAACCCAATCCTTTCAGTAGCAAAGGACATACCACAACAGTCTCTTATAATAAGTAAAACATTTTTGAGGACACACGGGAATTTCATCTAGTCACTTTCATCATGTTTATTTGATTCACGTTCGCTACTTTGATAATTTGATATGTGGGTGGACGGGTGCTTGGGTGTTGTTCTTACTTGAACAAGCACCCCTCTTATGATTAACCCCACTCACAAGCATCCACAACTACGAAAGAAGAATTAAGATAAATCAAACCATAGCATTAAATATATGGATCCAAATCAGCCCCTTACAAAATAGCGCATAAACTAGGGTTTACGCTTCTGTCACTCTAGCAACACATTATCTAATCACTACTACACAATGCATTTCCTTAAGCTCAAAGATGGTGAAGTGTCATGTACTCGACGTTCACATAACACCACTAAGGAAAACAACAACATACATATCATCAAAATATCGAACGAATACCAAATTCACATGATTACTTATGACAAAATTTCTCTCATGTCCTCAAGAACAAAAGCAACTACTTACAAATCATATTCATGTTCAAGATTATAAGGGTATTGAATAGCATAGTGTATCTGAACATATGATCTTCCACCAAATAAACCAACTAGCATCAACTACAAGATGTAATCAACACTATAGCAAGCCACAGGTACTAATCTGAGGTTTTGATACAAAGATTGAATACAAAAAGATGAACTAGGGTTCGAGATGAGATGGTGCTGGCGAATATGTTGATGAAGATTGATCCACCCACGATGAGAGGGTTGTTGGTGATGACCATGGCTTCGATTTCCCCCTCCCGGCAGGAAGTATCCCCGGCAGAATCGCTCCACCAGAGAGCAAAAGTGCTCCTGCCCAAGTTCCACCTCGAGACGGTGGCGCTCCGTCCCGATAGTCCTCTCCTTATTTTTTTGCTAGGACAAATGGACTTATATACCAGAAGATGGGCACCGGAAGCTGACCAGGGTCCCCACAAGCCACCAGGGCGCGCCCTGGTTCCTCGTGGGCACCTGGGTGGCCCTCTCTGGTACTTCTTTTTCTCAATATTTTTTTATTTATTCCAAAATAAATCTTCGTGAAATTTCAGCTCATTTGGAGATGTGCAGAATAGGTATATCTGACAAAGATTTTTCAGGTCCAGAATTCCAGCTGCCGGTAAACTCCCTCTTCATGTAAATCTTGCATATCAAGAGAGAAAAGGCATTAGAATTGCTCCATAAAGTGATATATTGATTAAAAACACTATAAATAACAATAGAAAGACATGATGCAAAATGGACGTATCAAACTGCGACCACGACGAGCAGCGATAGCCAAAGCGATGATCTGCAACGATGGCACGACGAGCCAGAACTATGACCATGTGATGATGCAACGATGAGCGCAACCGGATGGAACCGCGACCTCGGTGAGCTTCCATGTTCATTGCGACGAGCTGGAATGATGGTCGCGGTTTGTTGTGATGGCTCCGTCAGTAAGCTGCAACCAACATGGCGGAGAACTACAATCGGCATTGTCGGATGCTGGGATAGGCACGACGGTGAGCTGCAAAAATCGGCTCTGCGGGATGCTGGGGTGGCATGAGGGCGAGCTGGAACTGGCACCATAGGAAGTTGTTACAGGCCATGTTTTCCGTTGCAAGCGGTGCTAGAAATGGCGTCCACGGATGTTGGAACCGACAAGCTTCGACACCCCACATCAAGTGGAATGTTGCAACTGTGGTGAACATGTGCGAAACTGACCAGCAGCAGAGCTGCAACCGTTGGCGACAGAAGGTGGAACCTCAGGGTTATGCTGCAATTCCCGTGGGAAACATGACAAGGGAGACTAGGTGGCATTTGCAGTGGGGGTGCGATGGTTTTGCAAGCGGAGCATGGTGGAGTCTGCTATGTGCCGCATCAGAGGACGGAGGATGGCAAGGTGAATAGTGCGCAAGAGAGGGATGGGGCAGGTGCGGCTTGGTTTTGCCTCGATCAGACGGCTATGCATGGTCCAATCTAACAGTGCGTGCCAGTCGACGGGCACCTATTATTGCCCATGTATTATGGCATCTCCAACACTAACCTTCTGTATGAATGCGTTCACATGAGATCTTCAAGACTCATTGAACCCCTTCATATGTAAGGTTTGCTGGAGGAAGGGTCATTTGATCTTATCATACGCTTTTTTAAAGTCCACTTTGAATATAACACCATGTAATTTCTTCATGTGATTTCATGTTGTTTCATGTAGGACGATAACTCCTTCAACGATGTGTCGCCCTAGCATACAAAGTAAGGAGGGAGCAGGGGTGGAGTGAAAGAAAACTAGACCAGGAAGGGATTTGAGTGGATCAGGTATGTCGAAGTCCTATGTGACAGTGGTTCGAACTCGTACAAAGCCCCGTTTTGCCTCTAGTTTGGGGTAAACGGCAGTTTGAACCGGTCCGCGGATCGGTGAGATACCGTGCTAGATAGCAAATTGCATCTAGACTACTCAGTCAGATGTTTTGGGGAAATGCGTTATTATTATGTTGTAAAACATCTTTTGGTCAAAACTAAAACATACATGTGTCGAGTGTGCATGCTATGGCTGCCAAATGAAGAGAGCTGGTCGGCCGGCCTTAGCCACGTCCACAAACACGATATCGACACAAGCGATGACGTCGTCTCCATGCTTCGGTGGCTTCCGCCCATCGCCCTCCTCTCTGGGGTGCCCAAAACGGCAAGTCAAAGCAGAGCACATGAGCTTTCTAGACACTGCTCACTGTTTGCGATCAGTCGACTGTCCACCTGTTCGTATTTCCTACTTGTATCTAACTAACTCTCTTTTCCTCACTACTATATTTTTTTTCTTTTTATCGAAAGTCCCACATGCTCCATTTGGCCAGTATTAGTATTACCTCCGTCATGGTTTATTGGTTTCCTTTGTATTTTATATCAAAGTTTGACCAAAGATTTAAGTAACAAAATATTAATGCATGCCAATAGCAATTATATCATTGGATTCGTATTTGAACATAATTTTTTGTGGTATTCATTTTTTATTACATGCATTAATATTTTGTTATTATGTTAGATAAATCCATGGTTAAATTTTAACATAAAATACGATGGGGCCATTAAACCAGGACGGAGGTACCTTGCAGTGTCTAGTGTTAAAAGGGAATCAAGGGATAAAGAGGGGGAGCTGCATGTGTACGTGCGTGTGTGCTTACTCGTTGCTGGCATTGTAACGGGATGACTCGTTGCTGGCATCAGAAGCAGCTTTGCTAGAGGGGCGGAGCTGTGTAGGGGCAAAACAAGGCCATGGCCCGCCCAGGAATTTGACCAATTTTTTTTTACCTATGTGTCATCGTAGCCTAGCCCATTGATACTGAGCCCACGCACGCACAGGCAACATCTCGTCTCCTCGTCTCTGTCTTACGCACAGGCACGCACATGCCTCCCCAATTCCCCATCCTCTCTCTCACGTTCATGTAGCCGCCGCCGACCGCCGACCGCCGTGGAGCAATGGGAGCGCGCCGGGCCCCTTCTCGCGGAGAAACCGCCGCGGCGACGCACGCCGGCCCCCTTCTCGCGGAGAAACCGCCGCGGCGACGCACGCCGGCCCCCTTCTCGCGGAGAAACCACCGCGGCGACGCACGCCGGCCCTCATTCTCGCATAGAAACCACCGCGCGACGCCAGCCATCGCTGGGATTTCGCCTCGCGCCCTCGCCCCTGCCCTGCTCCCTACCGCAGCGGCGCCGCCCATAATGCACCGACCACCAGTGCGTCGTGCGTGCTGCCGGCCATCAGTTCCTGCCGTTGTTCTCCTAATCTCCTCCAACTCCAAATAGGGCAGCGCATGACCTGACTCGTGAGCGAGCTCCCATGACTTGGCCCCCTGCCCCATCACACACAGGTACAGACGTACAGTGCATGGGCAATTTGATAAGCAATAGCCTGATTCTTTTATTTGGAGATTTTGTTCAATTTCATACATCCAATGATCAGTCCTGCTAGTGAAGTAGTGATAAATAATAACCTGATGATTTGATCATATGCAAATTGCTATATAGGTAGTCACGGGCAAGGAAAATCAGACCGAAAGAAGCATTGATTTGATCTTTAAAAGAAAAAGAGATGACATATCTTCTAGCTCAATCTTGTGACATGTCCTTATGATTCATAATTTGGAAAAAAATTGCTCTTCTTTAGTCTGGTCCGTCCAATTTTTTCTTTCAAGCTCCGCCACTCGCTAGAGCACCGTAGAATGCTAGCGCGATGTATCATTGACTCATGTGCAGTGTTCCTTTTTCCAATGTTAAGAAACCTCGTCCTAAATTGATCTTGCTTGACGCTGTGGGAAAGGAATCTTGTTTGACCCTAGCCTTTTGAGTTTGACCGGTCAGAGTTCTGTGTATGTGGCTACGTGCTTCTAGCTTTTTTTTCCTCCCGGAGTTGCTCTTTTTCTTTTTGAAATACAAAATTGGAAAATGCATGGATGAACCCAGATATATATGAACCCATTTTAGAAAACATATTTTAAAATGCCAAAAAATTCTGGAAAAAATGCATGCAGACATCTTTATATTCTATGTGCGTGCACAAAGTTTCGAGAAAAAGCAACTTTCTTTATGGCATGTGCAAAAAAGATAAAACATTGTCTCGTCAAACACTATTTAAAAGCACTAAATTTTGTCTTCTTAGTCGAGACAAAATAAAATGGCATATGTGGTAAGCAATTCAACTAATCCAAAAGAGACAACATAAAAAGAATATATTTTTTCACAAAACTTTATACCGCGGACATATTTTTGCGAGCAGGTATGCACAAAATTTTGTTTTGATTTTTTTTCACATTACAAAACTCCTTGAAAGTACTTTTTTGAAAAAGCGGGTTCATATTTACCCGTGTTCAGCACGTGCCAACTCATACAAAGCTATGCTTCTAGAAGGTGATGATCTCACCCGCTAAAAAAAGAGAGTGACGATCCAGTGGCGCGCCTATGTCCCGCCTACTGCGTGACCTAGGTTGCTCTCGCGTCAGCCGCATACCTAAATGGACTGGCCCGGCGCGTCGGAGCCACAGGCCATTGCTTTGTTTTGTTTTTAAATTTTTTTATTTTTCGTTTCCGTGTTTTTTTTACATTTCAAAATAATGTAAATATATATCTTAGAAAACACTTTCCATAAACACCTTGAAACCTTTTAATCAAGCATTTGAAAAATGTTAAATGTGTATAGAGAAAAGGTTTCTCATGTATACAGAAAATGTATATTCAAATATACAATGTGAATGAAAAACTTTGAGCATGTAAAAATATTATTAATCAAACATTTTAAAAATATTAATCAATTATTTGAAAAATATTCATAAAGCATTTAAAAATAAAAATGTGCATTAAGAAAATGTTTGTCATGTATACAAAAATATATACAAAAGCAAATATAATGTGTATGAAAAAATGTTGCTCATTTAATTAAAAAATGTAAATGCGTATAAGAAATGTTTCCGGTTTACATGGAAAATGTACATTGTGTGCGAAAGAATGTTTATTGCCATTAAAAAACTAGTCTCCATGTATTGAATAATGTTGTCCATGTATTCCGAAACTGTTAATCATGTATTTGGAAAATGTTAAACATGTATATATAAAATTTACATATATAGCAAAAAAATAATGATGTATTTAACAAATGTCAAACGTGTATATAAAAAAAATGTATACAAAAAATGTAAAATGTGTACTATAAAAAGTTTGACATGTGTTTGAAAAATATGAAACTAATGGAAATCGATAAATAAACAAACAAAACTAACTAGACCAAATAAACGTCAAAAAATAAAAATAAAGAATACAAAGAAAAACCTGTTAAACCGAAGAAAACCCATCTTAAAAGAATGAAAAAGTGAAACCGAGAAAGAAACAATGAAAAATAAGATAAAAGTGAAAATGTAGAAAGAAACGAAAGAAAACCAAAGAATAAAGAAGGAAATGAAGAAACTAGTACAAAAATATTAATGTGTATAGAGAAAAGGTCTCTCATGTATACAAAATTATACAATGTGAATGAAAAAGGTTTATTGTGTAAAAAAATGTTATTAATGTATTTTAAAAATGTTAATAAATTACTTAAAATTAGGTGTTACTTTTGTTTGTGATGTATACAAAAATATATACAACGCAAATACAATGTGTATAAAATTATGTTGATCATTTATTTAATTTTTTTAACTGTGTATAAAAAATGGTCTTGGTGTACTCGGAAATGTACATTGTTGTGTGAAAGAATGTTTTTGCCATTACAAAAATGTTCTCTGTGTATTTTAAAATGTTGACCATGTATTCAGAAACGGGCTGGCTCAGTTCTGTACAGAACAGAAAAAGCGTTCAGCGACACATAAGCTATTCTCGCGCAAAGCGAGATAGAGCTCTGGCGGTGATCCAGTGGCCATATATATTGGGCCCTTCGCAAATCCAAGTGGCCATAGATATATGAGCTTTCTATTCGTCGATTGCGACGGAATTCCGTTTTTTGTAGAGAAACATCGCACCTTTATTTCATATATATAGTATTACCTTTGTCCCAAATTTCGAATCGTGATACGCAAAGGGATACAACAGCCGTAGTAATTTTCTCATAGCCTAGAACGGTACTCTCTGCATACAAATTGCATACCATGAAAAGTAATTGGCCTGGCCTTTTATCTCCAATATATTCCTTTGGAAAATTCTTGAAGCAATTTTAAAATAGATTTTTCTGTTAGTTTTGGTTTTATTTTATTTCCCACGGGCTCTATACACTTTGCCATTGCTTTATGTCTGGTCTTTCACATATTTCTCTATGAGCTATTTATTTGAGTTTTTTTGTTACTTTTCCTATTAGTTTTCACTGGTCTAATATTTTCATTTATTTACCTTTTCTTTACATATTTTTATTTATTACTTTTTAAATTTAAAATCCATGGTCATTATATAAAAACTATTATTTGTTTATTAATGGATGTGAGTATTTTCTAAATTTAAGAAACATATTTCAGAAAATGAGAACCATTTTTTAGTTTATGATTTATAAATATCATGATAACTTCTCAAATTCATAATGACTTTGAAAAATCCATGAAATTTTTCTTAAAATTTAATGGACAGTCTTTGGAATTCATTTTTTCTATAAAAAATAGAGTTTAAAAAGTCATGAATAATTTAAATTCTTGGGAAATTTTTAAAGTAGAAAACACCAGTTGATATTAAAAATGGCACAATAATTTGAATAAAATAAAAAATGCCGAAGACAATACTAGAACTGCCGTTCTTTAGACTTTGAGCACTAAAAAATCATGAAGCCTAGAATAAGTTATTTAGGCTATGAAGTCGAGAATAAGTGCGCGGCTAGGCTACTATACATGTTGCTACAAGGGCCAGCCCAATAACTTAGGAAAAACAAACCTGATTTTTCTAGTCTAAAAATTTAAATATGGAAACAATCAACAAAAAAATTGTGTCTATATTTCAACTTCTTTTATGATGTCTAAAAGTTCATACTCACAAAAAAACATGTTTTAAAAATGTTTAGGCATGACATAGATTTATGGTAGCACACTTATTTTTTTAGTATTTAATATGAACAAGAAAGGGAAATACAAGACGAAAAAAGGAAATAAAACAATTAAAAATGAAAAAGGGGAAAGAACACTGAAAATAAAAAATTACGTAAAACTGAAAAAGAAAAGGAAAAATAAAAAATAGAAAACTAGCGAAAGAAACGCTGTAGCAACTAACTGTCACTATGAGCGTTAAATCGGAATTGACACTTCACAATCCTACCTCGAAGTCTTAATTGTTGCGAAAAGGGCTGTAGCGAAAAATGGCTGCCCTCAACTAAAAAAATGTTCCTGGAGAATTTTGAAAATCAGAGAAGCTTAAATCGCCTTAAAAAACTCAATCAAGAAGATCCATTGTCAAGCTTTACGAATAATCAACACTTTCTATATGGCATCTATATATGATTGAACATATTTTTCATGAGAACATAATACTAGTATAGCCTCCAACTGAGCTAGAATTAAGACGAATCTCTTGCAAGTTGCAACAAAAAAGTATCCCTTGTGGGACTAGGAAAACCCCAGGTTAGTGAAAGAATATCGGTGCGGTGCCCAACAGCCCAAGGGGGTAAGTAGTTCGTACCAGGCTTAAGCTAGGAACCTTCTTGAATTAGGCCCAAAAGGTCTTGAATGCCGCCCTATCTTTTCCCCTTCGGCTTCGAGGCCCCAGCTCCAGATCACGTAAGACAAGGACGTTTGCCAAATGTGCAGAAGAAAGGCTACAGCTGACGCTGACGGCTCTAAAAGCTTGTGTCTGCAAGAGACCGATCGACGGTCGCTTTTCCTCTTTGCTGCTGATACCGATCTTATCCCAACCTTGTCCCGAGAGTCGTCACACGTATCATCACAGACTCATGGTTTTCCTTTCCTTTCTCTTTCTTCTCTGATTTGGACAGAGCGCATGCCACCGCTTGACACGTCAGCGTGAGTGGCAAATTAGTGGCTGCGAGTGCTTAAGGGTACACCAGTGTCATGTCATTCGCCGATTGATGGTACCAAATAAAGGCTAAGTAGGCACATACGCACCAACCAATTTTGAGGCGTTGTCACACTAGGAGTGTTTGTATTCATAGCAATCAAACGCTAAGTAGGCACATTGGCTTTTGCTACCACTCTCTCTTTTAAGCCTCTTTTGTCATGTCCCTTGTAGCAACACCATTAAGTGTTAAGTGCATCTCCAACGTCGACCCCTAAATCTCCCGCATTACCTAGCTGTCCGGACTCCGCACGTCATTCAATGGCATCCCCCATCAGTCCGCGAACCAATCTGGATCATCATTTTTCCAAACCAAAACCAAACCATGAGGGTTTACGAGAGTTTGGACAAAAGTCACGTAAGACTTCGACACCTCGGGTCCACCCAAAACTAAGGTGGAACCTGCACTATTTCCGAAGCAAATCCCCCTTTCTCAACACTCCTCTTCCATCCCGCTGCTTTTCACCCAATTCTCGCCCTTTTTCGCCGCTGCCGCATGAACCTGCACAAAAAGTTGTCGGAGACGGCGGTGGTGGAGGATCCGGCGATCAAGCTCGTCTCAAAGATCAACTCAAAGCGAAGGCAAAGGCGACATCTTAGTGAAGAAAGAGGAGGCACGCGTCAAATGCTTCAACATCAAGGAGACATCCAAGGACAAGAGGTTTAACATGTTGATGATGACGGACGAGAAGAAGATAAAACTCGGAGAGAGTAAGGTCATGCTCGTAGAGAAAAAGATTGAGATCGCAGCTGCTTCACAGGACGCAAAGATGTTGACCTTGAGGATGTAGAATTTGGATGACAATGTAAGACTGACCTTGAGGATGCAAGTTGTTTGTCTTAAGATGCTGAAGTGCACGAAGGGTCAGTTGGAGAGGACTGAAAAGGAGGCGGTTGAGAAGGCAACGACGATAGAGTGAGCTTGGAGGCTCAGATTGCCGGTCCGGCGGGGCATAAAATCCATTTTTTTACACGGACTGTCGGACCGATTTTTTTTATCGGATGTGTAAAAACTATGCATACTTTCCTCTTTTTGGTTATGTTCGGATGCTGGACTGATAGTTCTGGATGGTCGGCTCCCGCATCAGTGTCCGTGGATGGATATGGTGTCCGGTTTAGGGGTCAGCCTTGAAGATGCTCTAAAGACCGCGATTCATATTATCATTTTTTAAGTACAACTTTGTACTAGAGCAGCGACAAGTAATATGAATAGAAAGGAGCACTAATATAATTTCAGAACGGTGATTCAATAGCTTAGCATTAGGTGTTAAGGTTAGGTGTTATGCTAATCATTTTGACCTTTGCATCTATTCCACATCCCTGATCATCAGTGCTTGTCAATTTCTCTCGCCTCTGACGTCTTGCTTACGGGCGCACGCACTTTAATTAGGCCGCTGGTTACACAAAAAATGATCCTATTTTGTCTGTGTATGCTTTCCCCACTTCAATTATTATTTTCGTTCTTTTTATATAGCTTAAACAAACTTTGTCGCTAGTAATTGGCATGTTCGTGTAGCCAACTGAAATCATTTTTTAGATAACAGAAGGCTCATGAGCAGACGCAGCCCATGTGACAAGTGTACCTTCTCTCCTCTTGTGTTGTGACATCACCGTCCGCCAGATTGCTACTACGGAAACCGTGTTTGAATTGCACTGCAAGAGTCCTGGTTAGTTCGAAGCGGTGACCAGTGTGTACGATGTGCCATCATAAACTGGAAGAAAAACATATTCTAGTCAATTGCACTTCCGAGCAAAATAAAATTCGTACCACGCTAGTACCATGTTAATTGCTCGGAGCCCAACGGATGCTTACAGTGGAGTCACCTCTGACCTACCCTGGTCGGTGCCGACTTCCCCTTTCCTGCATATCAAAGCAATTAAGGGGAGTATTATATGAATTAATGTTTTTATGAAAAATTATATTGTCATGAGCATGTCAAATTCCTTTAGCAAGTATGGCAAATTCTTACACTGATAAAAGAAATTGCTACCCTTCGACAAAATAATTTGCCGTAAAAATGGCTGATTTGGCATGGCTAAAAACCTGACGTTGGATTTTAACATTCATGTATTATATTTATTGATTTCGTGTCTATTTAAGCTAATTGCTAGACTACACGCAAAAAAAGCTAATTGCTAGAAATTTATTTTTTGAAAGATATGCTGAATTAATTTATTTATTTAGAAAAGAAGGAAGACCCTAGTCTCTATATCAGGGTGATGTATGCAGCCACTTTATTAATTATTCACAAAAGACTTTACAAAGAAGTACAATAGTAAGTCTGAAGCCACCGTCTAGGTAACATCTGTCGCTATTTCTATCCAGTTGATGAAGTGATGCTGATAGTCCGGGACTAATACCAAACATACCTCGCAGCCAAGTCTAACATCTAAGACCTGATGCCCCAACCAAGCCACTTGCCGAGTATGGGCAACACACCGATCTGGCGCGCTCTCAGAGGCTGCCGCCGCCAACTGCCACAACTCCATCTTCAGAGCTGTATTGACGCATCAACCTGGAAGATATGTTGAATTAAAAATAAATATTCGGAAGAAAAATAGTATTGGAATAGCTTGCTAACATGGAACGTGCCGTTGTCTGGTGTGCTAGTAGATGTACCTTTTGCCTCCTGCTCCTTTTCCCTTCCACCCAAGCCTCCATGCCAAATGGACAAAATTTCACAACTCATGTGATCTGGCCAGCACAAGGTGTGTTAGTTGGGTATCCCCAATAATAATAGTGTGACCAAGTTAAAAATTTAGAATCACTCCATAAGTTTGGAAACGGTGTAGTGGCAGGAACATGGGATCTTCGTTGGTACCAAATTTCATTACCCTAATATGATATAAAATTTGTTTGTTAAGCAAACCATCTGGGGAGTTAAGTGTGCAGAAAGTCGTCAACTGTTTTAAGTAGGTCAAACACGCTGAAGAAATGAGCGGTGGGTTTGAGAGTACCCTGAAAGCTCATGCTTAACTTGTCAGAGCAAGCGCTGTCACCTTGTGATCTTCTGCAACAGAAGGTTTGTACACAATGTTGTGATGCTCTTTACAGAGGATGTGATGCATATATGCAAATGGAGGTTGTCGAAGTGACATGAATAATTTCTGCTCGTTAAAGAATACCAATGTACTGTCAGTATATCCTTTAACTGAATTGCCCATCTCGAAAAGTATAAAATGAAAAGTTGGGTCACAATCAATTACTCCTTCCATTTCGTATATTGCGGGGTGTACAATGTTTTTTTTACGCAGGAGGACCCATCGCTGCATTGATTAGAGCGGTGAAGCAGTACATCTTACAACAAGGAAATCTCTAACACAAACCCAGAGTGCAATCGTATAATACAATGTAAATGCTGCTGACACGCTCATGCAATTTCAGAAGGATTTGGTACACAAACAAAGTTGTATTTAGACAAAAGTTGTTACTCATTGTTCACAACTGAACAATGAAATTTGTTTAAACAAGAGTTAATTAATCGTCAAATTAGTCATTCTCTAATTTCTATCCATTGTGATTTGGATATTCATCACAAACATGCCAAATATTATTTTTGCATTTATTTTGCAAATGTACACAATTTGCTGAAAAAACTTAGGACCAGCCTCCTAACCATCCAATTCCTTTTTGAAGAATGATTACAAATTTGCTTCAATGTGAAATGTTGTGAAAGCTCTACTCATCAAGCAATTGCGACCTCCAAAGGTGAACAATGGCAAGGTGCACTACTCCAAACTTGTGCTCAATTGTGAGACAAATACATTTTGCTCTGTTCACTCAGAGGTGTGAAGTGCACATAATATAGCAACATCAATAATCTCTGCAAACAAGTTATAGATAACCTTAAAAACTCTTATGCAATATTTGTATTATATAAAATATTGTTCACCTAGTCATAAACATAATATATGAGCCACTTCAATATCAAACACCATTGAAGATTTAAAGACAGAACAATTGATTCAACAATTTCTAGTCCATATTTATCAAATTTAACATTTGACTCACTCATTTACTCTCAACCTACAAGAGAAACATATTACTTCCTCGCAACATTAAGCAAGTAAGATTGGCTAAAAAAACATTAAGCAAGTAAGTAGGACCGATATAGCTAGTACTAGTTTCAACATAATTAATTGCTGCTTCAGTATGTCTATCTGAATAGCCAAAATAGATGATATCTTGTTAATTTCTTGACTTGATGGGATATAACGGACCACATCATTCCTTTTACTTGCTTGCGACGAACTCATCTTATTTTTACTGTCTTTGACCTCAGTCCTTATCTTCATGCCAACGATTTCCTTGCCTCCAGTACTATGTGCGTCGTTTGAAAAATCGTCAATGGGATCCAAAATTTGTGACCCATTAGAAACTTAACCTTTGTTTCGAAGAAAATCAACATAATCTTCTATCCAATACCAGAAATTGCATTTTCCACCTTTAGGCAGGCTGACAAATTAAGAAAAGAGTAAACATTCCAAGCCAGATCGCAAAAACATTTGTGCGAAAGCAGTAAACATAGAAATTTACTACTAACATTATGATTGGCGTACTTCATGAAATCATGGATCTTGTTGTTCATCATCTCAGTAGTGTACCTTTTAACAACCCTAAATCCATAAGTCGTGTAGTTCACAAGAGGAAGTGGCCCGTATTGACGATGAATAACTCCTGAAGAATTAGAGCTGGAAGCCATGAGATTGTTTCCTATGTCTCTAAAGAATAAGTTTTAACTACTGGATTTGTTGCAATGTAGGGATTCCACCTGCATTCTCGCTCAAGGGCTGGATTTATAGAGGACACAAAACCTACCCTTTTTTCATGTACTCGGGTTCTATGTCATAGCAACTCAGTTCTTACACAGAGAACTCAATATCTTTCAATTCTTAAATATTAAAACATGTACACAGAACTACGTAATTGGTACTATAGAATTCTCAATAACTTCAACAAATAAATTTGACAAAACAATCGATAGATCGCACAATAGCTACATTTGAAATCTATACATCTTAATGGAGAAACTACGCTTCAATTAATAATTGATGAATGTTAAAAGCAGTTTTTGCTTTGCTCGTCTTCAAGTTTGCCAAATGATATAATATTCGTGACCCAGCACTACCAACTGTGTTCTTCAAAAGAGAGCAAACATTCTATTAGAAAAAAAATACATAAATTACACTGAGAATAATGTGCAGAATAATCAGTTACCTTATTTATATTACATTTTATAGAACTACCATCAAAATATGTTCCGATCACCAAAGAGGCAATTCCAGAATATTGGCCGCATAATATATTAGTCACATAAACAAATTCTTAACATGGTTGAACAAAATTACTTGCCTGCCTAGAGGAAGATGTGTTGTGTCAATAAATTTCTTAGACCATCCAATACCCCAATCAGAGACCCTTTAATAAAAATACTTTTCAATACAAACACACAATGCTTTGTGTATAATTTCTGCACATACTTCATGCTTGTATTCCATAAAGGATGCAATACCATTTGAACATTGTGGATCTATAATGTTTATGACTTTATCATCTATATCCCACATAAGAGCATCTACAGTCGGACCTCTCAAACCTGTCTCATACGTCCGGGCGGGCCGTCTGGTCACTGTCCGGTCACAATTTTTTGACCCAGACGGGCCCCTCAAATTTCCCTCAAATGCCCGGGTTGACCGACACCTCCCATATCCAGCCCAAATATGAGGCGGATATGGGGGCGCCCTGATACGTCCATTTTGCATCATGCTTTTATATCAATAGTTATTGCATTATGAGTTGTTATTACACATTATATCACAATCCTTATGCCTTTTCTCTCTTATTTTATAAGGTTTACATGAAGAAGGAGAATGCCGGCAGCTGAAATTCTGGACTAGAAAAGGAGCAAATATTACAGACTTATTCTGCACAACTCCAAAAGTCCTAAAACTTCGCGAGAATATTTTTAGAATATATAAAAAATATTGGGCGAAGAAAGCACCAGAGGAGGGCCACCAGCCAGCCACAAGGGTGGAGGGCACGCCCTACCCCCTGGGCGTGCCCCCGTCCTTGTGGTCCATTTGGCAGGCCTCTAACGCCCATCTTCTGCTATATGGCGTGTTTTGACTTAAAAATATTAGAAGGAAGCTTTTGGGATGAAGCGCCACCGTATTAAGGTGGAACCTGGGCAGAACCAGTCTAGGGCTACATCGGAGTTGTTCTACCGGGGAAACTTCCCTCCGGGAGGGGAAAATCGAAGCCATCGTCATCACCAATGATCCTCTCATCAAGAGGGAGTCAATCTCCATCAAAATCTTCACCATAACCATCTCCTCTCAAACCCTAGTTCATCTCTTGTATCCGATCTTTGTCTCAAAACCTCAGATTGGTACCTGTGGGTTGCTAGTAGTGTTGATTACTCCTTATAGTTGATGCTAGTTGGTTTATCCAGTGGAAGATTATATTTTCATATCCTTAATGATAATTAATACTCCTCTGATCTTGATCATGAATATGCTTTGTGAGTAGCTACGTTTGTTCCTGAGGACACGGGAGAAGTCTTGTTATAAGTAATCATGTGAATTTGGCATTCGTTCGATATTTTGATGAGATGTATGTTGTCTCTCCTCTAGTGGTGTTATG
The DNA here is from genome assembly GCA_034509565.1 of Triticum monococcum. NCBI lineage: Eukaryota > Viridiplantae > Streptophyta > Magnoliopsida > Poales > Poaceae > Triticum > Triticum monococcum. The sequence goes on along the minus strand of CM067845.1, from coordinate 83,006,595 downwards.
TGAACATCGACTACATGACACTTCACCATGATTTGGGCCTAGGGGAAGACATTGAAAAGTAATAAGTAGATGATGGGTTGCTAGAGTGACAGAAGCTTAAACCCTAGTTTCTGCGTTGCTTCGTAAGGGGATGATTTAAATCCATATGTTTCATGCTATGGTTAGATTTATCTTAATTCTTCTTTCGTAGTTGCGGATGCTTGCGATAGGGGTTAATCATAATTGGGAGGCTTGTCCAAGGAAGGGCAATACCCAAGCACCGGTCCACCCACATATCAAGCTATCAAAGTAACGAACACGAATCATATGAGCATGACGAAAACTAACTTGACAATAATTCCCATGTGTCTTCGGGAGCGCTTTGCTTTATATAAGAGTTCGTCCAGACTTGTCCTTTGCTATAAAAAGGATTGGGCCACCTTGCTGCACCTTAGTTACTTTTGTTACTTGTTACCCATTGAGAATTATCTTATCACACAACTATCTGTTACCGATAATTCCAGTGCTTGCAGAGAATACCTTACTGAAAACCACTTGTCATTTCCTTCTGCTCCTCGTTGGGTTCAACACTCTTACTTATCGAAAGGACTACGATAAATCCCCTATACTTGTGGGTCATCAAGACTATTTTTTGGCGCCGTTGCCGAGGTGTGAAGCGCCTTTGGTAAGTGGAATTTGGTAAGGGAACATTTATACAGTGTGCTGAAATTTACTGTCACTTGTTACTATGGAAAATAATCCTTTGAGGGGCTTGTTCGGGGTATCTTCACCCCGACCGAAAGATCAAAGAGTTGCTCCTCAACCTACTGCACCTACTGAAAATATTTATTATGAAATTCCTTTGGGTATGATAGAGAAACTGCTAGCTAATCCTTATGCAGGAGATGGAACATTACATCCTGATATGCACCTAATCCATGTGGATGAAGTTTGTGGATTATTTAAGCTTGCAGGTATGCCTGAGGATGTTGTCAAGAAGAAGGTCTTCCCTTTATCTTTGAAGGGAAAGGCATTCACATGGTATAGGCTATGTGATGATATTGGATCTTGGAACTACAACCGATTGAAATTGGAATTTCATCAGAAGTTTTATCCTATGCATCTTGTTCATCGTGATCGGAATTATATATATAATTTTTGGCCTCGTGAAGGAGAAAGTATAGCTCAAGCTTGGGGGAGGCTTAAGTCAATGTTATATTCATGCCCCAATCATGAGCTCTCAAGAGAAATTATTATTCAAAACTTTTATGCTCGGCTTTCTCATAATGATCGATCCATGCTCAATACTTCTTGTACTGGTTCTTTTATGAAGAAGGATATTGAATTCAAATGGGATTTATTAAAAAGAATTAAACGCAACTCTAAAGATTGGGAACTCAACGAAGGTAAGGAGTTAGGTATACACCTTAAGTTTGATTGTGTTAAATCTTTTATGGACACTGATTCTTTTCGTGATTTTAGCACTAAATATGGACTTGACTCTGAGATAGTAGCTTTTTTCTGTGAATTCTTTGCTACTCATGTTGATCTCCCTAAGAAGAAGTGGTTTAAATATCATCCTCCCATTGAAGTTAAAGTAGTAGAACCTATTAAAGTTGAAGAAGAAACTATTACTTATAATGTTGATCCTATTGTCCGTACTTCCTATATTGAGAAACGACCTTTTCCTGTTAGAATAAAGGATCGTGCTAAAGCTTCAACTGTGGTTCGTAAGAGTTATACTATAACACATACACCCCCTGAACAAATTAAAGTTTAACCTAGTATTACTATGGTTAAAGATCTCTGGGTCGATAATATTGATGGGCATGTTATTTATTTTTGTGATGAAGCCGCTAGGATTGCTAAACCTGTTACTAAAGATAAACATAGACATGTTGTTGGCATACCTGTTGTTTCTGTTAAAATAGGAGATCATTGTTATCATGGCTTATGTGATGTGGGTGCTAGTGTGAGTGCAATTCCTTTTTCCTTATATAAAGAAATTATGAATGATATTGCACATGCTGAGATAGAAGATATTGATGTTACTATTAAGCTTGATAATAGAGATACTATTTCATCAATTGGGATTGTTAGAGATGTTGAAGTATTGTGTTGGAAAATTAAATACCCTACTGATTTTCTCGTTCTTAGTTCCCCAAAAGATAATTTTTGTGCCCTTATATTTGGTAGACCTTTCTTGAATATTGTTAATGCTAAGATAGACTGTGAGAAAGATATTGTTACTGTTGGTCTAGGGGATATGTCTCATGATTTTAATTTCTCAAAATTTCGTAGACAACCCCATGATAAAGAATTGCCTAGTAAGGATGAAATTATTGGTCTTGCTTCTATTGTCATGCCTCCTACTGATCCTTTAGAACAATATTTGCTAGACCGTGAAAATGATATGTTTATGAATGAAAGAAGGGAAATAGATGAAGTATTATTCAATCAAGGGCCTATTTTGAAACACAATTTGCCTATTGAAATCCTTGGGGATCCTCCTCTACCCATGGGTGATCCCGTGTTTGAGCTTAAACAATTACCTGATACTCTGAAATATGCTTATCTGGATGAAAAGAAGATATATCCTGTTATTATTAGTGCTAACCTTTCAGAGCATGAAGAAAAGAAATTATTGAAAACTATGAAGAAGCATCGTGCCGCTATTGGATATACTCTTGATGATCTTAAGGGAATTAGTCCCACTCTATGTCAGCACAAAATTAATTTAGAGCATGATGCTAAACCAATTGTTGATCACCAAGGAAGGTTGAATCCTAAGATGAAAGAAGTGGTAGGAAATGAAATACTAAAGCTTCTGGAGGCAGGTATAATTTATCCTATTGCTGATAGTAAATGGGTAAGTCCTATTCATTGTGTCCCTAAGAAGGAAGGTATTACTGTTGTTCCTAATGATAAGAACGAATTGATTCCATAAAGAATTGTTACAGGTTATAGAATGGTAATTGATTTTCGCAAATTGAATAAAGCTACTAGAAAAGATCATTACCCTCTACCTTTTAGTGATCAAATGCTAGAAAGACTATCCAAACATACACATTTTTCCTTTCTAGATGGTTATTCTGGTTTTTCTCAAATACCCGTGTCAAAAGATGATCAGGAGAAGACCACTTTTACTTGCCCTTTCGGTACTTTTTCTTATAGACGTATGCCTTTTGGTTTATGCAATGCACCTGCTTCCTTTCAAAGATGTATAATTGCTATATTCTCTGATTTTTCAGAAAAGATTGTTGAGGTTTCCATGGATGATTTCTTCGTTTACGGAACTTCTTTTGATGATTGCTTAAGCATCCTTGATCGAGTTTTGCAAAGATGTAAAGAAACTAATCTTGTTTTGAATTGGGAGAAGTGCCACTTTATGGTTAATGAAGGTATTGTCTTGGGGCATAAAATTTCTGAAAGAGGTATTGAAGTTGATAAAGCTAAAGTAGATGCTATTGAAAGGATGTCATGTCCTAAAGATATCAAAGGTATAAGAAGTTTCCTTGGTCATGTTGGTTTCTATAGGAGGTTTATTAAAGACTTCTCTAAAATTTATAGGCCTCTCACTAATCTCTTGCAAAAAGATGTTCCTTTTATTTCTGATGATGATTTTGTAGAAGCATTTGAAATACTTAAGAAAGCCTTGATTTTTGCAACTATTGTTCAGCCACCTGATTGGAATTTACCCTTTGAAATTATGTGTGATGCTAGTGATTATGCTGTTGGTGCTGTTCTAGGACAAAGAGTTGATAAGAAACTAAATGTTATCCATTATACCAGTAAAACTCTAGACATTGCCCAGCGAAATTATGCTACTACTGAAAATAATTTTTAGCAGTTGTATTTGCTTGTGATAAGTTCAAATCTTATATTGTTGATTCCAAAGTAACTGTTCACACTAATCATGCTGCTATTAAATATCTTATGGAAAAGAAAGATGCTAAACCTAGACTTATTAGATGGGTTCTCTTGTTACAAGAATTTGCTTTGTATATTATTGATAGAAAGGGAGCTGAGAACCCCGTTGCAGACAACTTGTCTAGGTTAGAAAATGTTCTTGATGACCCATTGCCTATTGATGATAGCTTTCCTGATGAACAATTAGCTGTCATAAATGCTTCTCGTAATACTCCATGGTATGCTGATTATGCTAATTATATTGTTGCTAAATTTATACCACCTAGTTTCACATACCAGCAAAAGAAAAAGTTTTCTATGATTTAAGCCATTACTTCTGGGATGACCCTGAAGGAAATATGCCCTAGAGGCAATAATAAAGTTGTTATTCATATTTACTTATATCATGATAAATGTTTATTATTCATGCTAGAATTGTATTAACCGGAAACTTAGTACATGTGTGAATACATAGACAAACAGAGTGTCACTAGTATGCCTCTACTTGACTAGCCCGTTAATCAAAGATGGTTAAGTTTCCTAGCCATAGACATGAGTTGTCATTTGATGAACAGGATCACATCACTAGAGAATGATGCGATTGACATGACCCATCCGTTAGCTTAGCACTTTGATCGTTTAGTTTATTGCTATTGATTTCTTCATAACTTATACATGTTCCGATGACTATGAGATTATGTTACTCCCGAATACCGGAGGAACACTTTGTGTGCTATCAAATGTCACAACTTAACTGGGTGATTACAAAGATGCTCCGCAGGTGTCTCTGATGGTGTTTGTTGAGTTGACATAGATCGAGATTAGGATTTGTCACTTCGATTGTCGGAGAGGTATCTCTAGGCCATCTCAGTAATGCACATCACTATAAGCCTTGCAAGCAATGTTACTAATGAGTTAGTTATGGGATGTTGCATTACGGAACGAGTAAGGAGACTTTCCGGTAACGAGATTGAACTAGGTATAATGATACCGACGATCGAATCTCGGGCAAGTAACATACCGATGACAAAGGGAACAACGTACGTTGTTATGCGGTTTGACCGATAAAATTCTTCGTAGAATATGTAGGAACTAATATGAGCATCTAGGTTCCACTATTGGTTATTGACCGGAGATGAGTTTTGGTCATGTCTACAAAGTTCTCGAATCCGCAGGGTCCGCACGCTTAACGTTCGATGACGATATGTATTGTGAGTTATGTGATTTGATGTACCGAAGATTGTTCAGAGTCCCGGATGTGATCACAGACATGACGAGGAGTCTATAAATTGTCGATACATGAAGATTGATATATTGGAAGGTTATGTTTAGACACCGGAAAGGTTTCAGATAAGTTCGGGCATTTTCCGGAGTACCGTGGGGTTACCGGAACCCGCCGGGGGGTTAATGGGCCTTCATGGGCTTTAGTGGAAGAGAGAGGAGGCGGCCAAGAGGAGGGGCGCCCCCCAAGCCCAATCTGAATTGGGGAGGGGGGTCGGCCCCCTTTCCTTCTTCCCCTCTTCCCTTTCCTTCCCCCTCCTAGTTGGACTAGGAAAGGGGGGAATCCTACTCCTACCCCTTTCCTTCTTCCCCTCTTCCCTTTCCTTTACCCTCCTAGTAGGAGTAGGATTCCCCCCTTGGAGCACGCCCTATGAGGCCGGCCGACCCCCTCCTCCACTCCTTTATATACGGGGGAGGGGGCACCCCATAGACACACAAGTTGATCTCTTAGCCATGTGTGGTGCCCCCCTCCACAGATTTCCACCTCGGTCATATTGTCGTAGTGCTTAGGCGAAACCCTGCGTCAATAACTTCATCATCACCGTCAACACGCCGTCATGCTGAAGAAACTCTCCCTCGGCCTCATCTGGATATAGAGTTCGAGGGACGTCACCGAGCTGAACGTGTGTAGATCGCGGAGGTGTCGCGTGTTTGGTACTTGATCGGTTGGATCGCGAAGACGTTCGACTATATCAACCGCGTTACTTAACGCTTCCGCTTTCGGTCTACGAGGGTACGTGGACACACTCTCCCCGCTTGTTGCTGTGTTTCTCTTAGATAGATCTTGCGTGATCGTAGGTAAATTTTTTGAAATACTATGTTCCCCAACAGTGGCATCCGAGCCAGAACTATGCGTAGATGTTATATGCACGAGTAGAACACAAAGTAGTTGTGGGCGTGGGTATATACATATTGCTTGCCGTCACTAGTTGTTTCTTGATTCGGCGGTATTGTTGGATGAAGCGGCCCAGACCGACATTACATGACCGTGTTCATGAGACCGGTTCTACCGACGTGCTTTGCACACAGGTGGCTGGCGAGTGTCAGTTTCTCCAACTTTAGTTGAATCGGATTCAATGAACAGGGTTCTTTCTGAAGATCAAAAAGCAATAACTATACCACGTTGTGGTTTTGATGCGTAGGTAAGAACGGTTCTTGCTAGAAGCCCGTAGCAGCCACGTAAAACTTGCAACAACAAAGTAGAGGACGTCTAACTTGTTTTTGTAGGGCATGTTGTGATGTGATATGGTTAAGACATGATGATACATAAGATGATCATGTTTTGTAACAGTTATCGACAACAGGAGCCATATGGTTGTCGCTTTATTGTATGAAATGCAATCGCCATGTAATTGCTTTACTTTATCACTAAGCAGTAGAGATAGTCGTAGAAGCAATAATTGGCGAGACGACAACGATGCTACGATGGAGATCAAGGTGTCAAGCCGGTGACGATGGTAATCATGACGGTGCTTTGGAGATGGAGATCAAAGGCACAAGATGATGATGGCCATATCATATCACTTATTTTGATTGCATGTGATGTTTATCCTTTATGCATCTTATTTTGCTTAGTACGGTGGTAGCATTATAAGATGGTCTCTCACTAAATTTCAAGGTATAAGTGTTCTCCCTGAGTATGCACCATTGCTATAGTTCATCATGCCGAGACACCACGTGATGATCAGGTGTGATAAGCCCTACGTTCACATACAACGGGTGCAATCCAGTTTTGCACAAGCAGAATACTTGGGTTAAACTTGACGAGCGTAGAATATGCAGATATGGCCTCAGAACAGTGAGACCGAAAGGTCGAGCGTGAATCATATAGTAGATATGATCAACATAGTGATGTTCACCATTGAAAACTACTCCATCTCACGTGATGATCGGACATGGTTTAGTTGATATGGATCACGTGATCACTTAGATGATTAGAGGATGTCTATCTAAGTGGGAGTTCTTAAGTAATATGATTAATTGAACTTTAATTTATCATGAACTTAGTACCTGATAGTATTTTGCATGTCTATGTTGTTGTAGATAAATGGCCCGTGTTGTTGTTCCGTTGAATTTTAATGCGTTCCTAGAGAAAGCTAAGTTGAAACATGGTGGTAGAAACTACATGGACTAGTTCTGTAACTTGAGGATTATCCTCATTGCTGCACAGAAGAATTATGTCCTAGAAGCACCGCTAGGTGCCAAACCTGTTGTAGGAGCAACTCCAGATGTTATGAATACCTGGTAGAGCAAAGCTGATGACTACTCGATAGTTCAGTGTGCCATGCTTTATGGCTTAGAACCAGGACTTCAACGACGTTTTGAACGTCATGGAGCATATGAGATGTTCCAGGAGTTGAAGTTAATATTTCAAGCAAATGCCCGGATTGAGAGATATGAAGTCTCCAATAAGTTCTACAGCTGCAAGATGGAGGAGAATAGTTCTGTCAGGGAACATATACTCAAAATGTCTGGGTACCACAACCACTTGACTCAACTGGGAGTTAATCTTCCTGATGATAGTGTCATTGACAGAGTTCTTCAATCACTGCCACCAAGCTACAAAAGCTTCGTGATGAACTATAATATGCAAGGGATGGATAAGACAATTCCCGAGCTCTTCGCAATGCTAAAAGTTGCGGAGGTAGAAATCAAGAAGGAGCATCAAGTGTTGATGGTTAACAAGACCACTAATTTCAATAAAAAGGGCAAAGGGAAGAAGGGGAACTTCAAGAAGAACGGCAAGCAAGTTGCTGCTCAAGTGAAGAAGCCCAAGTCTGGACCTAAGCCTGAGACTGAGTGTTTCTACTGCAAAGGGACTGGTCACTTTAAGCAGAACTGCCCCAAGTATTTGGCAGATAAGAAGGATGGCAAAGTGAAAGGTATATTTGATATACATGTTATTGATGTGTTGTAACGCCCGGGTAATTAAGCTACAGTAATCCCACATTAACGGTGCCACATCACCCCGGTTACTGTTGTTAATATCGCGTTGGATCAAAACTTTTCAAAATTTAAAACAAAAATGTTCGGGGTGTGCAAATAAATGCCTAGGAATTTATGGTGTGGGATCCATGCTTTTATAAAAAACCAAATTACTTAAAAGGAATTAAAACAGAAAAGAAAATACAAAAACAGAAAACAAACAGAACAAAAAAAAATATAAAAGAACCCCCCCCACTGGGCCAGCTGGCCCAGCTGTTAGGCAGGCCGGCCCAACTGGCCCAACCGGCCACCCCCATTCCCTTATCCCCCCACGACCCAAACCCTAACCCCACCCCGTCACCCACTCCCCCACTCGCCCCCTCCCCCAGTCGCTCTCCCCCCTCCTCCCCGATCCAGATCGGATCGAGGGGAACGGCCCCCCCGACGCCGTGCCCTTCGCCGTCGCCGCCTGGAGACCGCGTCGGCGACCGGAGCCCTCCCCATCGGCCTGCCTCCTCCTCATCGACGCCGTCCCCGTCCTCCTCCACCACGGTCTTCCCCGACCTCCATCGAGCACGCTCCCCAGGCCCCACGCTCCCCCAGTGAGCCTCTGCGCCGGATGCGCCCTCCCGTGCGTCCTCTGACCGCCCGCGCTCCCGCACGCCCGCACTCGACCTTGCCCCGGCACCGCTCCTGCTCTACTCCGGCCGCGCACCCCGCCTCCACTGCGGCTTGCCACCGCACTTCGCCTCGCCCCCCCCGTGCTGTCCGCGACCCGCGCGCCCCGCCGCGGCCTCGCCCCGTGGCCCCGCTCCGCCCTGCCGCCCGCATCCCCCTGTTGCAGCTGCGCCGCACCACCGCACCCATGGCCGCGCCGCCCTGGCCTCGCCTCCGTCGCCCTGCTTCCACCCCGTCCACGGCCACCGGCGCCAAGCCGCGCGCCTGCCCCCGCCGCTCGCCTGCGCGGCTTCCCCTGCTCTGTCGTCGCCCGCGAGCCTCGCCGAGGCCACGGCCTCACCCCAGCGCCTGGAGGCGCCCCGCCCCGGCGCCCATAACCCCTTGCCCGCTAGCCCCTCTGGGCCGCAGACACAGGGGCCCCACCGCCCAGAACGTTTTTTTAATTAAAAAAAGAGAAAAAAAGATAATTAATAATTAATAAAAAGATAATAATTAATTAATTAATTAAGTTAATTAATCCTAATTAACTAGTTAGTTTAATTAAACAGTAATTAGATTAGTTAAACCCTAATTAGACTAAACAGTCAATGATGAGCGGGACCCACATGTCAGGTTGACCTGGTCAATTGCTGACGTCATGCTGACGTCATGATGACGTCAGCAAACACTGTTTTTGGATAATGTTGACTTAAAATATTTAAATTAATCTTAAAAATGATTTAAATCTTTTAAAATTAATATAAAATAAACGGTAGCTCAGATGAAAATACTTTCTACATGAAAGTTGCTCAGAACGACGAGACAATTCCGGATACGCAACCCGTTCGTCTGCCACACCTCCCTAACCTATCGAACTCGCAACTTTCCCCCTCCGGCTCCTCTGCCCGAAAACGCAAAACACCGGGGATACTTTCCCGGATGTCATCCCCCTTCACCAGTATCACCTACTACCGCGTTAGGGCACCTCTAACACCGTTACTTGTCATGTCATGCATCACTATGCATATGCTTGCTTAAATATTTATTGTTTCTCCCCCTCTTCTCTCGATAGACATCGAGACCGATGCGCTGCTACCCAGTACGACTATGGAGTTGACGACCCCTCTCTCTTGCCAGAGCAACCAGGCAAGCCCCCCCTTTGATCACCAGATATCGCCTACTCTTCTCTATACTACTTGTATTAGAGTAGTGTAGCATGTTACTGCTTCCCGTTAATCCAATCCTGATGCATAGCCTGTCCTTGCTACTACTGTTGTTACCTTTACCTGCAATCCTAATGCTTAGTATAGGATGCTAGTTTATCATCAGTGACCCTTCATTCTTGTCCGTCTGCCGTGCTATACTATCGGGCCGTGATCACTCGGGAGGTGATCATGGGTATATACTACATGCTTTATACATGATACATGTGATGGCCAAAGTCGGGTTGGCTCGAGGAGTACCCGCAGTTGATTCACGAATTGGGGGCTGGAAGGACATACTTTCCTGACGGCCCTCTGTGTGGATCTTTGTGGCGAAGCGATAGGGCAGGTTCAGACCACCTAGGAGAGAGGTGGGCCTGGCCCTGGTCGGCGTTCGCGGATACTTAACATGCTAAACGAGATCTGGGTATTTGATCTGAGTCTGGCCATCTGGCTTATACGCACTAACCATCTACGCGGGAGTAGTTATGGGTATCCCGGCGTCGTGGTATCAGCCGAAGCCTTCGTGACGTCAGCGACTGAGTGGCGCGCGCCGGATTGGAACGTAAGCCTGCTCTTGTATTAAGGGGGCTAGTTCTGCTTCCGGCCGCGTTCGCAACGTGCACGTGTGCTAAGGGCGATGGGCCCAGACCCCTGTGCGCTTAGGTTTAGACCGGCGTGCTAACCTCTCTGTTGCGCCTAGGTGGGGCTGCGACGTGTTGATCTTTCGCGGCCGGGCATGACCCCGAAAAGTGTGTCCGGCCAAATGGGATCAAGCGTGTTGGGGTATGTGGTGCACCCCTGCAGGGAAGTTAATCTATTCGAATAGCCGTGATCTTCGGTAACAGGACGATTTGGAGTTGTACCTTGACCTTATGACAACTAGAACCGGATACTTAATAAAACACACCCTTCCAAGTGCCAGATACAACCGGTGGTCGCTCTCTCACAGGGCGACGAGGGGAGGATCATCGGTTAGGTTTACGCTATACGATGCTACTTGGAGGACTTCAGTCTACTCTCTTCTACATGCTGCAAGACGAAGGCTGCCAGAAGCGTAGTCTTCGAAAGGACTAGCTATCCCCCTCTTATTCCGGCTTTCTGCAGTTCAGTCCACATATGATACCCTTATTCCATTTGACACCAATGCATACATATGTAGTGTAGCTCCTTGCTTGCGAGTACTTTGGATGAGTACTCACGGTTGCTTTCTCCTTCTTTTCCCTCTATCCCTTCTACCTGGTTGTCGCAACCAGATGTTGGAGCCCAGGAGCCAGACGCCACCGTCGATGACGACTCCTACTTCACCAGAGGTGCCTACTACTACGTGCTTCCCGCTGACGACGACCAAGAGTAGTTTAGGAGGATCCCAGTCAGGAGGCCTGCGCCTCTTTCGATCTGTATCTTAGTTTGTGTTAGCCTTCTTAAGGCAAACTTGTTTAACTTATGTCTGTACTCAGATGTTGTTGCTTCCGCTGACTCGTCTATGATCGAGCTCTTGTATTCGAGCCCTCGAGGCCCCTGGCTTGTAATATGATGCTTGTATGACTTATTTTATTTGTATAGTTGTGTTGTGATATCTTCCCGTGAGTCCTTGATCTTGATCGTACACGTTTGCGTGTATGATTAGTGTACGATCGAATTGGGGGCGTCACAAGTTGGTATCAGAGCCGACTGCCTGTAGGAAATCCCCTTCCACACTCCTTGGCTGAAGTCGAGTCTAGACATTGCAAAACTTTTACTAACTTGGTTGTGTGTCTTACAGGCCCACGTCGCCATCGGGTGATACTAGGATCTTTTACTCCTTGACCTTTACTCTAGGACTCTGAACTCTCTTCTACTCGGGTTAAACGATTTTACTAACTCTAACACTAGGATCCCGTGACCATGTTCACCCCAAAGTTGGATAAGCCCTAGTTATTCTGTAGAGTAGTATTTGAACAGTATCCACATTGTCATTTGACTCCTGGAAAACATCTTTGTTTTCAGATGGAACCCACGAGGCAGGTCGTGCGCCACACGACGGCCATTGGTGCCTCAGGATCACCTGCTGTGTTGGTTGAGATGATGACCTATCTGGGTTATCGCTGGCACCCTGAGTACACCGTCTATGAGGAGTATCAGGACTTCAACCAGGAGCAGTACCGTGCCATCATCCACCTCTACTCTCGGGAGTATGACTCCACTACTGTGCTCCACACTGCTCATGGTGTTGGAGTGACTATCGATATGGCGGTCCACGATGCTGCTTATGCTGCTCTGACACGTCTTCGTGGAGAGTATCAGGAGTTGGACACCTCCCCCTTCAGGCACATGGCTATCGCATCCGATGTTGGTGCGGAGGGTTACTACACTGCGGCCTACTCCACTGTCACCCGAGAGCCCTTCTACCATCAGAACCTGGTTCTGCATGCTGATGGGCTGGATAGAGCTAACCGAGCTCTTCGACACGAGTTGTACACCACCCGTCAGCACCTGTATCGTGCTCTGACGCTGTTGCACCCCTCTGTCCGATCTGGTGATCTGTCGCGTTCTGCGATCTACCCTGCCAGGACCGTGATGCCTCAGGGCGTCGGCTGGCCAGATGTGGGAGGCTACTCTCCTGCACTTGGTCCTCTCCTGCCACCTGCGCATCGGGTTCCGCACCAGAGTATCCGCGGATCCCAGGCTACTCACGTGGAGGTCTTCCCTTCGCGTCACTACCAGCTGTCGGGCTACACCTACCTCCATAGTACCGCGTGGGACTGATGTAGACTTGCTTGTTAGTGTTAGATGCATTCGCCGCGAGCCTGCGCGCCGCCTATGATGTCTTATTCTATGTACCAAACTCTGTGTACCGAACTCTATGCATGATCTCTTTTGTAAGATATGCCGACTACTATGTAGTATCTATCGTGCTGCTTTCGTTGTGCATGTTTCATCATGAATGATTCTTGTTTTTTGCAAATTCCTCAATGCTGAACTACCCCTGTTAAATATTAGCAGGATGGTTAGGCCAGGTGGTCGTGGTCGTGGTGGCAACGCCCCACCACCGCCTTAGTACATGGCTGGGATGATGCAACAGTTTGAGCTGAATCGTCAGTTCATGGAGAATATTATGGCTCAGTTCCCTCGCCCCAATATGAACCAGCAGCCAACCCAAGTGACTCTACATGATTTCATGCGCCTCAACCCAACCGTGTACCGCAGCTCAACTCAGCCTCTGGATGCTAATGACTGGCTCCGTGACATCACCTATGAGATGGAGTCTGCTGATGTAGCCCCTGCCAGCTATGTCACCTTTGCTTCATTCTTCCTGAAAGGACCCGCAACACAATGGTGGGACAGCCACAGGCGTACTCTGCCAGCTGGGACAATCATCACCTGGCCAGACTTCCAAGCTGCCTTCCGTGCTCGCTTCATTCCTCAGGGAGTCATGGACCGGAAGAAGCATGAGTTCCGCAACCTCACCCAAGGCAACAAAACTGTGGAAGCTTATCAGCGGGAGTTTCTTGACTTGTCCCACTATGCTGAAGAAGACATTGCAACTGATGCACGCAAACAGGAGAAGTTTCGTGATGGCCTTCAAGCTGACATCAAGCTCGCACTTCTAGTGCACGACTTTACTGATTTCGCCACCTTGGTGAACAAGGCCATCAATGCCGAAACTGGTCTGCAGGAATACCAGAGCTCTCACAGGCGCAGCCGTGACACGGGCTCATCTTCAGGCCCGTCTTTGCAGAAGCGCAAGATATGGATTCCCAACAGCATGTACCAGTCGAATGCACCTGCCCCAAGGCAGACCTATGCTGCACCTCATCTGCCTGCTCCTCCAACTAGGCAGCCAAGACTTCCAGCTCCACCACCACAAGCTCCTGTTCCCACTCCCAATAATGGCCTCTGCTACAAATGTGGTCAGCCAGGTCACCGTGCTAGGGATTGCAATCAGAACCAGAATCAACTGGCCCTCCCAGCAACTGGCCCTCCCAGCAACTGGCCGTGGAAGCAACCAGCCTCGCAATAACAGTGCCAAGTCTTATGGTCGTGTTCATGCCAACCATGTTGATCTCAATGAAGTTCTAGACCAGCCTGCTACCGTGATGGGTACACTCCTCGTAAATTCAGTACCAACATCTGTTTTATTTGATACAGGAGCATCACATTCATTCATATCAGCTGAGTTTGCATTCATGCATGGCATTAAATACGAAGAGATGAACACTGCAATTGTGGTACACACTCCTGCGGGCCAGTGTCAAACCTCTATGGTTAGTCACAACGTTCCCGTTGAAATTGAAGGACTGGAATTCCTTGCCTCCCCCATCGTACTAAAGTCCTGTAGCATCGACCTCATTCTGGGAATGGATTGGTTGAAAGCGCATACTGCTTCTATAGTTTGCGCCACTAAGGTCGTCCATCTGCTACACCCTTCTGATGAAATAATTGCTTACCAAGCTCATCTAGTTCAGAACGCCGAGGCACGTCTTTATGCGTTGAATGCGTTGAACGGTGCACCACTCGAGGGCATTGAAAACGTTCTCGTCGTTCATAAATTCCAAGACGTCTTCCCAGAAGAACTTCCAGGGATTCCTCCTGCTAGAGCTGTCGAATTCATCATCGACTTGAAACCCGGCACTACCCCTATAGCTAGACGACCCTACAAGATGCCGCCGCATGAACTCATTGAGCTTAAGGAGGAAATCGACAAATCTCTTGTCAAAGGTTTCATTCGTCCAAGTTGCTCTCCTTGGGGAGCACCTTCTCTCTTTGTCAAGAAGAAGGATGGGACAAACCGACTGGTACAAGACTACCGTCCTATTAACCAAGCTACCATTCAAAACAAGTATCCCCTTCCTCGGATCAATGATCTGTATGATCAACTGGCTGGTTCGTCAGTGTTCTCTAAACTCGACTTGAGGTTGGGTTACCACCAGATCCGTGTTCGTGAAGAGGAAATCCCAAAAACCGCCTTCGTGACTCGGTATGGGTCATACGAGTACACCGTCATGTCATTCGGCTTAACGAATGCTCCCGCCACCTTCTCTCGGCTGATGAATTATATATTCATGGATTACCTTGACAAGTTCGTCATGGTTTATCTGGATGATATCCTGGTATTTTCCAAGAACAAAGAAGAGCATGCCGAACATCTTCGTCTTGTGCTGGAGAAGCTTCAAGAACATCAACTGTATGCTAAGTATTCCAAGTGTGAATTCTGGCTCCCCGAAGTAACCTATCTTGGGCATGTCATCTCGAAGGATGGTATTGCCGTCAACCCTGAACGAGTTCAGGCTATTCTTGATTGGACTCCTCCGAAGAACGTCAAGCAAGTCCGAAGTTTTCTCGGTCTCGCCAGCTATTGCCGTCGATTCGTCGAGAACTTCTCCAAGATTGCCAGGCCTCTGACTAATCTGTTGCATAAGGGTGTCAAATTTGACTGGACAGACAAGTGTCAGGAAAGTTTCCAGGCGCTCAAAGACAAGTTGACTTCTGCCCCCGTACTTGCTCCACCTGATACTAAGAAGGACTTCGTCATTTACTGCGACGCTTCTCGTCAAGGATTAGGCTGTGTCCTAATGCAAGAGCGCAGAGTGATTGCTTATGCCTCTCGTCAACTGCGCCCTCACGAAGAAAACTACCCAGTTCACGACCTCGAGCTTGCTGCTGTCATTCATGCACTGAAGCAGTGGCGACATTACCTTCTCGGTAATCGTTGCGAGATCTTCACCGACCATCAAAGTCTGAAGTATCTGTTTACTCAGCTAGATTTAAACCTACGTCAGCAAAGATGGATGGAGACTATTGCAGACTTTGACGTGGGTATATCCTATACCCCCGGCAAGGCTAATGTAATGGCTGATGCCTTGAGCCGCAAGTCTTACTGTAACCACCTCCAGGTTCACAAGGTTCACCCATCGCTTGTTGAAGAATTTAGAAGGCTGAACCTCCATATTGTTCCTCCGGGATCACTCGCTCCCCCTCCCGAAGATTTCCCCAAACGGAACCTCCATGTTGTTTCCAAGGGTTCTCTCAATACCCTGGTTGCGAAACCAGATCTTGTGGACGCCATCAAATGGATACAGAAATGTGACGATGAAGTACTCAAGATTAAGCGAGACCTAAAAAAAGGAAAGCCCTCATTCTTCACGATCGCCGATGATGGCGCCTTGTATTTCAAAGGCCGCCTAGTGGTACCATGTTCGAAGAAAAACCTGGATAAGACTAAAAGGGTTATGCAAGAAGCCCATGATACACCTCTGTCCATCCATCCTGGTAGTACAAAGATGTACCAGGATATTCGTCAAAGATTCTGGTTGTCTAATATGAAGCAGGACATTGCTCGTTATGTTGCTGAGTGTGACGTTTGTTGCCGAATCAAAGCAGAGCATCAAAGACCTGCTGGAACTCTGCAACCTATCTCTATTCCTGAATGGAAATGGGACCATGTTGAAATGGACTTCGTCACTGGATTTCCCAAATCGCAGAAAGGTAATGATGCTATTCTTGTCGTCATTGACCGGCTTTCCAAAGTTGCCCATTTTCTGGCGGTCAAAGAGACAATCAATGCTAGTCAGCTTGCTACTCTCTACATGGCCAGAATTGTTTCACTTCACGGTATTCCACTGGTTATCAGTTCAGACCGTGGCAGCTTATTCACTTCAAGGTTTTGGGCGAGTTTCCAAGAAGCTATGGGGACTCATCTGTCGTTCAGTACTGCGTTTCATCCTCAGTCGCAAGGACAGGTTGAACGTGTCAACCAAGTTCTCGAAGACATGCTTCGAGCTTGTGTAATCTCATTCAGCAAGAAATGGGAGGAATCTCTTCCATATGCCGAGTTCTCTTATAATAATAGCTATCAAGCTAGTCTGAAGATGTCCCCCTTCGAAGTGCTATATGGACGAAAGTGTCGAACCCCTCTGAACTGGTCAGAAACGGGGGAACGCCCACTCTTCGGTCCGGATATTATCCAACAGGCCGAAGAACAAGTTCGCATTATTCGCGAGAATCTCAAGACTGCTCAGTCACGTCAGAAAAGTCAGTATGACCGTCGTCACCAAGACATGGTCTATCAACCTGGCGAAAAGGCTTATCTTCGAGTTACACCAATGAAGGGTGCTCACCGCTTCGGGATCAAGGGCAAGCTAGCTCCTCGCTATATCGGTCCCTTCACTATTCTCGAAAGGCGTGGAAAGGTGGCATATCAACTGGAGCTTCCGCCGAACCTTTCTCAGGTCCATGATGTGTTCCATGTGTCACAACTCCGCCGTTGCTTCAAGGATCCAATCCGAGCGGTGGATCATGAAGTGCTCGAATTGCAACAGGACCTCTCTTATAAAGAGCATTCGGTCCGCATCCTTGACCAAGCTGAACGCCGCACACGTCAGAAGGCGATCAAATTCCTCAAAGTCCAGTGGTCGAATCACTCTGAAGACGAAGCCACTTGGGAACGCGAGGACCGCCTGCGTGATGAATACCCCGCACTGTTTCCTTCTATCTCCTAAAATCTCAGGATGAGATTTTGTCAGGACCCCGATCCTAGGTCACACCGATCTAGCCGGTAACACCTCATATCACTTTGCGGCCTCACGCACGGTATCCCATGGGTGACGCCTTACCATGGCCCGGGACCGTTTGCGCCTTTTGGCTCATGTATATGATAGTGTCGCTAGCATCCATATGACAGAGAACCCGGGCCGACATGGCTAGTCGTGAACCCAAAGCAGCACAGACCTATGGAGACAGGCATACGCGAATCACATCGAACATGTCAGTCATCAACGAGTGATTCCGGGCTGTAGCACTGGGCTAACAGGACTCCGGGGATCCCGGGCTGTAGCAGGCTAGGCAGGATTCCGGAAGCCACCGTGTGACATTTCCCCGAAGGGACAGACATAGGGATGACGTGAAACACATGCCGGCCAGTCAAGTGTCCTGAACAGTAGTGCTGGGCTAGCAGGACTCCGGTGAACCGGGCTGTAGCGGACTACTATGGCTCATGGAAGCACTAGACTACATTTCCCCATAAGAGAGACTGCCAAGGATAAACAACTAGATTGTCGGATCCCACACATACCAAGCATTTCAATCATACACACAATATGCTCGATATGTGTAAATACAACATGGCATCACAACATAACTCTACAACTCAAGTATATATTCATTAGGCTCCGAGGAGCGAGATACTATAAACATGGGTCTCATGACCCAACATACAGAGCATACAAGCAACAAGCACATGCGGAAGCTTAACTTGTCTAAGTACAGACAACTACAAATGAAAAAGGCTGAGAAGCCTGACTATCTACCAGATCCTGCCGAGGGCACAAGATCATAGCTGAGGTATCAAGCTAAATGCCGAAGTCCACGCGGAACTACTAGCGAGACTGAAGTCCCTCTGCAAAACATAAATTAAGCAAACGTGAGTACAAGGTACTCAGCAAGACTTACATCAGAACTAGCTACATATGCATCGGTATCAACAAGGGGGTGGTGGAGTTTAACTGCAGCAAGCCAGCTTTGACTCGGTGGCTAACCTGAACTATGACCGCAAACAACTCTTTTGGGGTGGCGCACACGAGTCCACATATTCACCACTCAATACACCACTATGAATCCGCTCCCGTCTCCCTACGAGAAGGCCATCCATAGCACTCACGCTTATCTTGCGAGTTTTAGGGGTATCCACTTTCACTTGTCTATGAACTGTTATAGGCAACCCAGAAGTCCTTTACTGCGGACACGGCTATTCGAATAGATCATTTATAACCCTGCAGGGGTGTACTTCATCACACATGTTTCCACCACTTAGCGTCTGCACACGACATGTGCTCGGCAGACTTCAAGCGAAAGCCGACGTGGGTGTAGACCATGACCTGACTAACCACACAAGTCTCTAGTCCAGGTTTATCGCCTATTCGGGTTCCATCCGCGAGGAGATCTGGCCGGAGTTTCTCTCACAGCCCCAAACGATGTGTGCAGGGTTCCCGAGACACCAAACGGGCGCCCGGTACACCGTGCCATGATGTATCTACCGCATCATAGCCCACCCCTAGGGTCAGCGCTATGCACGGCCGCCAACACATATCCTATAAACACCAGAAACTAATTGCAACTCCTGGACAGAGGACGAGAGGGGTCAGTAAGTCGAGCGGGGTCATATTTCAGGGCCCAAAGTGTGGTAGTAGCTGTTTCATGGATCACAAACACAGAACTCAGTTCCTGAGGACGATTTCAGTGAGACAACCCACCATGTACTCCTACATGGCCTCTCACCGCTACCTTTACCAAATCGTGTTCACACACTTAGCTCACACACAGTAGGACATGTTCACAACTTTCCAATTCATCCCCGATGAATCAGACCTGACTCAACTCTAAGCAATAGCAGGCATGACAAACAAGCATGAATGAGTAGGCACATCAGGGCTCAAACAACTCCTACTCATGCTAGTGGGTTTCATCTAATTACTGTGGCAATGACAGGTCATGCAGAGGATAAGGGGTTCAACTACCGCAACAAGTAACAGATGAATCGTTGTTGTCCTAATGTAGTAAAAGAGAGCAGGAGCGAGAGAGTGGGCTTGTATCGGAATGAACAAGGGGGTTGTGCTTGCCTGGCACTTCTGAAGATAACATTGAGTCTTCATCTGTGTCAACGATCACAGCGTCGGTACATCGTCTATCGAGAGGGGACATTTACCGGCAAACAAGGAAGAACACAATCAATGCGATGCAACAATATGATGCATGGTCATGACATTGCAATATGCTGTTGATTGAGATAATGCAACTAGCAACAAGTTAAACGGAGATGGTTTGAACGCTAGGTTCAAATTCAAATTCAAACTATGAATTCAAATAGTGCATTATCATGTTTTGGACTAAACAGTGAGGTTAAGTTGTTCAAACATGCATGAAAATGCCATAAACAGATTCCTTGAATTTTTCTGATAATTTTTCATATATAAATTATTTCATTTGGAGTTACGATTGAATTTCTATGATTTTTTGAAGTTTGAACTATTTTCTGGAATAAATAAATCATTTAAGATTTATTTTAAATTCCAGAAAAAGGATTACTACGTCAGCTTGACGTCATGATGATGTCACCAAGTCAACAGGGCTGGTCCGGGTCAAACCTGACCAGTGGGGTCCACTGGTCAGTGACCCTAGCTGGTTTGGGTGGATGACAAGTGGGACCAGTCAACGTTGACTTGACCAAGTCAAAGCTGACACGTGGGGTCCACAAGGTTAGCACTAATCTAATCTATTTTAGTTAGCCGGTTAATTGGGCGGTGGGGCCCGGTTGTCATTGACTCCAGGGGTAATTAGTAGGGTGCTTAGGCCCTAATGATGGTGCCACGTCACCAGCCACCGGAGTTAGACGCCGGCGACCAAACTCGACGGCGGAGGATCGCCGGAGTTGCTCGGAACGGCGCTACAGGGGTCGGCTCGACGCGCTGGAGGCACCAGAGGGATGCCCATCCTCGCGCGCATCCAGGGGATCACGCGGGAGGCTGCGGGGTGGCCGGAGACGATGGCCACGGCAACCATGGCGGTGGCCGGAGCTACGGGAACGGCGGGTTCGGCGCTAGGGGGCACGGTAGGTCGAATGGGTGGGCGCGCCCGGCTCCTGGAAGCGTGCTGAGCACAGCAGTGTGCTCGACTTCGAGCTATTGTGGCTCTAGCCACGACGGCGTCGAGGCACAGCGGCGGCGAGCTTCGGGTGCTCACGGGGCAGCAGGTACGGGGCGAAAATGACGGCGTGGTTAAGGGGGAAAGGATCGGGAGCTCACAGCGGGTCGACGGGTAGGCTCAGCGGCTCGGGGGAGGTCCTGACGACGGAGAATCAAGGACGGCGGCCGTCGGAGTCCAAGGAAGAAGACGAAGCTGATGGCGGTGTTGTAGGGGCTCCCGCGGGGCGTGGCTCGGTGAGGAGGAAGAGGGGGTCTAGGCGGAGCCTCTGAGCGCATCGGCGAGGCGAGGCAGTGGCTGTGGCCACGGCGGTGCGCGTCGACGGCGACGACGTTCTCGGGCGGCTGCGAGAAGAGAACCAGAGAGGGAGAAGAGGCGCTGGGAGAGCCAGAGAGGGTCGAGGGGGCCGCGGGCGTCTCCGTGGCGCGGTTAGGAGGCCAGGGAGGCTGCCACCGCGAAGCAGGAGGTGGAGGCCTCCTGTGTGCACTGCTGCTGGCACGCAGCTGCTTTGGGGCAAGGGGAGGAAGACGACGGGGAGGTGGAGGTGGGCTGGGCCGGCCAGCTGCGGTGCTGGGCCACATAGGTAGGTGGGCTGCTCAGGTGAGGCCAGGTGGGTTAGGTAGGTGGCCCAGTGGCCTACTCTCTCTCTCTCTCTCTTATGTTTTTCTGTTTCAGTTTTTTTCTATTTTGTTCTGTTTTGTTTTGGTTTAGTAAAAATACTAAACCATTTAATAAAATCCTGAAAATATTCATGGACACATGCTGAATTATTTCAGTGGCCCAAAAAATAGTTCCAACATTATCTGAGCATTTAAATTATTAATAGTGTTTAAATGCCCAAAGTCAAAGACAATAATGATTTAAATTCAGTGCCAAAATAATTCCTTAAAAATGTTCAATATTTTTGGTTTGGACACAAACCCTTGCCAAAATTATCAAACATTAATGAAGGCCATTTTGGTTTCACTGAATGCCAGCTTAAGGGTTCTTGCCCCTTTTTTTATTTAAGTTTTTGAGGCTTCCACTTTCCTCAATTCAAGTTTCAGAAATTTAACATGATGCATGGATGCAAGCAAAGTCAAGCAAGGCCTGAACTGGAGCTGTGACAGCTCACCCCCACTAAACAAGAATCTCGTCCCGAGATTCAAGACGTGAGGTAAGAAGACAGAGGGGCACAACTAACACGGTCTTCACGATCCAGGTTGCATCTCGTAAGGTTGTTGATCCGATCACCATCATTGTCTTGATGTCTTGCTCTGAGAACTCCAACCAACATGACAACCAGAGGGAAGGGAAAACTCTAGAAGGATCGATCTTCTCGAAGATCGAACAACCCAGGATCAACTCATGGAGTGAGACATTTGAACATCTCTGGAGCTGAGAGGCAAAACTTGCATCAGGAGCGATAGAAGAAACAATTTGACGAGGGTTTCACAGTAGCGAGGGAAATTGCCATGATACCATAATGAGACATCTTAAGGAAGGTGACTCGCAGAAATATTCCCTTAAGTGGCAAAAAGAATTACTTTTGATTCAGAGATCATTGAAACTCTTCATACCAGCTTAAGGCAATTTTCAATTGATGGTTTGAAGGAGTTTGAAAGAATGACATACTCGGACTAGAATGGATGATGTGGACTACCTTGTTGAAGACAACGCAATGGATGATTTTTGCTTATCATCGGAAATGGATGGAACCCATGGTAAGTCCACTGTTGAAGATGATCCTGAACAACAACTACTGAGGTGCAAGCTGGGAACAAAAAGCAAATGTTGAGAATGATGCTGGTAACTGGGGAGAAGGTTCACCGGCAAAGGTGATTCCACCAATTGGATGGCTAACAAACAACTGCGAGGACGGACGCACATTCCAGTTAATGACAACGTCAGAACCTAGTGCCTGAGCGTGCCCTCAAGAACTTGAGCATTTCCGTATTCATCAAGGTTCTGCCAATATCCGTGTCAAGGATCCTGGCAACACAACATGCTACCACGATGAATAATGGTGGAAGATGCAGATGCAAAGAAAGATAACACTTCTCAGATTTTACCTTAGCGAGGCCAAGGAAACAAATCTGGATAATCGATCGAGAGACATTTAGCACTCCGCTTCTAATGTTCTCCTTGATGCGCTAGGATAGCTCATTTATTGATATGGTTTGGTATCTAGGACATCAAGTAAGAGGTCGGACTTTGGGAGCACAAGAATCCGTAAGGATTAACTATGGAGGTAAATCCTACGAAATCCTCATGGGGAGGTGGCCAACTTTCTTCAATCGAGATACTACAATAATAGGTCTTCCGGCTGGATGTGTTGGCCACGACATCTACTTTACCGGTTATCAAGGAACCAATATTATAGTTCCTGGAAAGTGCTCCAACCATCATATCTGCCTGAGATTCAGATTTGGTTGGTGTCAGGATATTCCAGACTCATCGAGTCTAGAAACAAAATGAAAGTTTGCAACACAAATCGACGAGACGACGTTGCGAGATTCTTGGGGGAATGAACTACGGTAGTAAGCTCCAAAACATGAGCTGGTTCTGCTAAACACATGTGAACACGCTGTCCCAGACAAGCATGACCACATGGTGGTCTTACAATGAAACACTACCGAGTCCTGGTTGGGATCCATCATCAAGGATATCGAAGTCCTTGCATAAGTCATATGATTAGCTCATATGGAGAACTTCTTCTCCCTGAACAAGTCAATCAGTGGCTTAGTGTACTAGGGATACGTATGGAATGAAGATGATCAGTCTATCAGACCATAGAGTACTTCGCACGTGCATGACTGACTTGGGACGATTCCAATGGAAGCAAAAACAAACTTTCTCGAATTCACGGCGGCAACTTACATCAGATGCACATGAATTAGAGGAAGTCACATCTTTCAACCGGACATATGCTTCATGATCGGGACATGAGGGCAATGCCTATAAAGTTTCCAACACTAGCTGGATGTTCAACACAATCATGGAGGAGACAAAATGCTGCTGATGGGCTCAACAGCAACTCATCGGAATTTCCATATCACTGGACTTCCACCACTATGTGAACAATGTGATAGTATTGGTCAGACCAAAGATATAATGGTGTATGCTCGAGGGACAACCGTAAGTAAGACAACATTACGAACATCGTTGGTTCTGATTTGATTTGACGATAGCCCACACTCAAATCAAGGTTTGGACAAGATAATAGATTCAACAGCTGATCACGGGGATCAGTCGATGAATATATCAGGACAAGTTTTCATCTTCCAACTCTCCAAGTTGTTGTTTAGCTTAACCAACTAGCTCAGGGGTATCCAACATAGGTTCTTGGGGAAAAGTGGTTTATTGAAAAACCATCTTGATCACGAACTCAACATAACGGTCAGGTGACAACCTGGCAACACTTCCGAGAAGATATTCAGAAAATCACGAACCACCGATATGTTATTAAGCTCGAGAACAATCTTGCTTTTCAGGGCAAGACGATATGATCGATAGAGCAAGGGTTTGGATAATCCTAACTCATTGATCGAGGAGTGCACCGGAAATAAGGACTAGGTAGCACGATTAATCTTAGAATGATGATTGAATAACCAACACGCTAAGAATGAGATTGTTGTCCATTAACTACCATGCAACGTGGTTGCTAGGAGTATTGATTTCACACATCACGATTCACTTGTCGGCATTCTGGTTGCGACAACACGACACCGAGGAATGAATAATGATGGCGAGAAGTATCACTGTGTCAAAAATTCATAAGATGGTGTGCAATTCCCATGACATTCTTGACATAAGACGGTAATACTTCAGGATAGAACAGAACAAAAGCTGGGTTGCATTTTGATCTGCGGAATACGACTGCCTTGACCCAATCCTGGATATGGATGAGGTACTTGAGTTTGTTTCTCCTAGTCATTCTGAAATAGAATGACTTGACGGACCAGTAGAGTAATAGGCATCGATAAACACGATTGCCAGCTACTCCTTACTATCAATTGATAGATGAAGGTCAGAATATAACTAAAGGGCGACAACTCAAAGGAACATATAACTTTCTGAGTTGTGGATGCATGGATTAGTATGTCGAACGAGTTCAACATATTTCTTCCAGATAACCCATGCAGAAAGGTAGGACTGGCAGATTCACAACATAGGATAGGAAACTCATTGAGAGCACTCTTGTTGTGACCTTTGATCCAACAAACTTCTGCCATTAGTGGTTCGTAGTATTTGGAAGACAGAAATACCACGGACCTCGAGGACTATCGCAAAGGTTACTAATATTCTAAAGGTACGAGCAACACTATCAACACGAAGTAGGGTGAATCACGGGTTCAAAAACCTAGGAGTAGAATACCTACTACTAATGGCATCATGGGATGCTTTCGAGAATGGTGGCTAGACTCATCACACTGGGAACACAAAACATGGACAGATTACTAGATGGTTTCATAAGACACCTAGGGTCATAATAGTAGCTCCAACATATACGTCGAGGCAATAGAGTACCTCAACTGACAAGTAGTGTGATTAATCTGGCCCAAATGGACATCAGGAACAGGGGAAAGGATTTGCAAATGCATCAGACTATTTAGAAACCTGGGATGACTCGGACAGCATAACGGCTGTAAATGCTCGAAAAGATTTGAGACATCCTGCAAAAATGGTGGCATAACCACTCAGCAACATCATATCAAGGTTCTGGTGCCAGCTAGGAACATATGGAAGTAGTAGGAACTGAACTGGGGCTTGAATCCATCATTCCTATGAGTCTATGGATTAGTAACACGTCATCTTGAGAGATAGAAGAGAAACCTAGTTCTTAACCCCGTAGGAAGGATAAGATGACTCAGATCAGGAGGTCATGAGGATAAGGAGTAAAAAGAGCCTTACGTTCCCTTCCACAATCAATTCCCTTATATAACTAAAGCATTCCTACACACGACTTCGACCGGTTTGGCTTGGTAATCCTACAGGCAGTCAGGCTCTGATACCAACGCTGTCAGGACCCCGATCCTAGGTCACACCGATCTAGCCGGTAACACCTCATATCACTTTGCGGCCTCACGCACGGTATCCCACGGGTGACGCCTTACCATGGCCCGGGACCGTTTGCGCCTTTTGGCTCACGTATATGATAGTGTCGCTAGCATCCATATGACAGAGAACCCAGGCCGACATGGCTAGTCGTGAACCCAAAGCGGCACAGACCTATGGAGACAGGCATACGCGAATCACATCGAACATGTCGGTCATCAACGAGTGATTCCGGGCTGTAGCACTGGGCTAACAGGACTCCGGGGATCCCGGGCTGTAGCAGGCTAGGCAGGACTCCGGAAGCCACCGTGTGACATTTCCCCGAAGGGACAAACATAGGGACGAAGTGAAACACATGCCGGCCAGTCAAGTGTCCTGAACAGTAGTGCTGGGCTAGCAGGACTCCGGTGAACCGGGCTGTAGCGGACTACCATGGCTCATGGAAGCACTAGACTACATTTCCCCATAAGAGAGACTGCCAAGGATAAACAACTAGATTGTCGGATCCCACACATACCAAGCATTTCAATCATACACACAATATGCTCGATATGTGTAAATACAACATGGCATCACAACATAACTCTACAACTCAAGTATATATTCATTAGGCTCCGAGGAGCGAGATATTACAAACATGGGTCTCATGACCCAACATACAGAGCATACAAGCAACAACCACATGCGGAAGCTTAACTTGTCTGAGTACAGACAACTACAAATGAAAAAGGCTGAGAGGCCTGACTATCTACCAGATCCTGCCGAGGGCACAAGATCGTAGCTGAGGTATCAAGCTAAACGTCGAAGTCCACGCGGAACTACTAGCGAGACTGAAGTCTCTCTGCAAAACATAAATTAAGAAAACGTGAGTACAAGGTACTCAGCAAGACTTACATCAGAACTAGCTACATATGCATCGGTATCAACAAGGGGGTGGTGGAGTTTAACTGCAGCAAGCCAGCTTTGACTCGGTGGCTAACCTGAACTATGACCGCAAATAACTCTTTTGGGGTGGCGCACACGAGTCCACATATTCACCACTCAATACACCACTATGGATCCGCTCTCGTCTCCCTACGAGAAGGCCATCCATAGCACTCACGCTTATCTTGCGAGTTTTAGGGGTATCCACTTTCACTTGTCTATGAACTGTTATAGGCAACCCAGAAGTCCTTTACCGCGGACACGGCTATTCGAATAGATCATTTATAACCCTGCAGGGGTGTACTTCGTCACACATGTTTCCACCACTTAGCGTCTGCACACGACATGTGCTCGGCAGACTTCAAGCGAAAGCCGACGTGGGTGTAGACCACGACCTGACTAACCACACAAGTCTCTAGTCCAGGTTTATCGCTTATTCGGGTTCCATCCGCGAGGAGATCCGGCCGGAGTTTCGCTCACAGCCCCAAACGATGTGTGCAGGGTTCCCGAGACACCAAACGGGCGCCCGGTACACCGTGCCACGGTGTATCTACCGCATCATAGCCCACCCCTAGGGTCAGCGCTATGCACGGCCGCCAACACATATCCTATAAACACCAGAAACTAATTGCAACTCCTGGACAGAGGACGAGAGGGGTCAGTAAGTCGAGCGGGGTCATATTTCAGGGCCCAACGTTTGGTAGTAGCTGTTTCATGGATCACAAACACAGAACTCAGTTCCTGAGGACGGTTTCAGTGAGACAACCCACCATGTACTCCTACATGGCCTCTCACCGCTACCTTTACCAAATCGTGTTCACACACTTAGCTCACACACAGTAGGACATGTTCACAACTTTCCAATTCATCCCCGATGAATCAGACCTGACTCAACTCTAAGCAGTAGCAGGCATGACAAACAAGCATGAATGAGTAGGCACATCAGGGCTCAAACAACTCCTACTCATGCTAGTGGGTTTCATCTAATTACTGTGGCAATGACAGGTCATGCAGAGGATAAGGGGTTCAACTACCGCAACAAGTAACAGATGAATCGTTGTTGTCCTAATGCAGTAAAAGAGAGTAGGAGCGAGAGAGTGGGCTTGTATCGGAATGAACAAGGGGGTTGTGCTTGCCTGGCACTTCTGAAGATAACATTGAGTCTTCATCTGTGTCAACGATCACAGCGTCGGTACATCGTCTATCGAGAGGGGACATTTACCGGCAAACAAGGAAGAACACAATCAATGCGATGCAACAATATGATGCATGGTCATGACATTGCAATATGCTGTTGATTGAGCTAATGCAACTAGCAACAAGTTAAATGGAGTTGGTTTGAACGCTAGGTTCAAATTCAAATTCAAACTATGAATTCAAATAGTGCATTATCATGTTTTGGACTAAACAGTGAGGTTAAGTTGTTCAAACATGCATGAAAATGCCATAAACAGATTCCTTGAATTTTTCTGATAATGTTTCATATATAAATTATTTCATTTAGAGTTACGTTTGAATTCCTATGATTTTTTGAAGTTTGAACTATTTTCTGGAATAAATAAATCATTTAAGATTTATTTTAAATTCCAGAAAAAGGATTACTACGTTAGCTTGACGTCATGATGATGTCACCAAGTCAACAGGGCTGGTCCGGGTCAAACCTGACCAATGGGGTCCACTGGTCAGTGACCCTAGCTGGTTTGGGTGGATGACAAGTGGGACCAGTCAACGTTGACTTGACCAAGTCAAAGCTGACACGTGGGGTCCACAAGGTTAGCACTAATCTAATCTATTTTAGTTAGCCGGTTAATTGGGCGGTGGGGCCCGATTGTCATTGACTCCAGGGGTAATTAGTAGGGTGCTTAGGCCCTAATGATGGTGCCACGTCACCAGCCACCGGAGTTAGACGCCGGCGACCAAACTCGACGGCGGAGGATCGCCGGAGTTGCTCGGAACGGCGCTACAGGGGTCGGCTCGACGCGCTGGAGGCACTAGAGGGATGCCCATCCTCACGCGCATCCAGGGGATCACGCGGGAGGCTGCGGGGTGGCCGGAGATGATGGCCACGGCAACCATGGCGGTGGCCGGAGCTACGGGAACGGCGGGTTCGGCGCTAGGGGGCACGGTAGGTCGAATGGGTGGGCGCGCCCGGCTCCAGGAAGCGTGCTGAGCACAGCAGTGTGCTCGGCTTCGAGCTACCGTGGCTCTAGCCACGACGGCGTCGAGGCACAGCGGCGGCGAGCTTCGGGTGCTCGCGGGGCAGCAGCTACAGGGTGAAAACGACGGCGTGGTTAAGGGGGAAAGGATCGGGAGCTCACAGCGGGTCGACGGGTAGGCTCAGCGGCTCGGGGGAGGTCCCGACGACGGAGAATCAAGGACGGCGGCCGTCGGAGTCCGAGGAAGAAGACGGAGCTGATGGCGGCGTTGTAGGGGCTCCCGCGGGGCGTGGCTCGGTGAGGAGGAAGAGGGGGTCTCGGCGGAGCCTCTGAGCGCATCGGCTAGGCGAGGCAGTGGCTGTGGCCACGGCGGTGCGCGTCGACGGCGACGACGTTCTCGGGCGGCTGCGAGAAGAGAACCAGAGAGGGAGAAGAGGCGTTGGGAGAGCCAGAGAGGGTCGAGGGGGCCGCGGGCGTCTCCGTGGCGCGGTTAGGAGGCCAGGGAGGCTGCCACCGCGAAGCAGGAGGTGGAGGCCTCCTATGTGCGCTGCTGCTGGCACGCAGCTGCTTCGGGGCAAGGGGAGGAAGACGACGGGGAGGTGGAGGTGGGCTGGGCCGGTTGGCTGGGCCGGCCAGCTGCGGTGCTGGGCCACACAGGTAGGTGGGCTGCTCAGGTGAGGCCAGGTGGGTTAGGTAGGTGGCCCAGTGGCCTACTCTCTCTCTCTCTTATGTTTATCTGTTTCAGTTTTTTTTCTATTTTGTTCTGTTTTGTTTTGGTTTAGTAAAAATACTAAACCATTTAATAAAATCCTGAAAATATTCATGGACACATGCTGAATTATTTCAGTGGCCCAAAAAATAGTTCCAACATTATCTGAGCATTTAAATTATTAATAGTGTTTAAATGCCCAATGTCAAAGACAATAATGATTTAAATTCAGTGCCAAAATAATTCCTTAAAAATGTTCAATATTTTTGGTTTGGACACAAACCCTTGCCAAAATTATCAAACATTAATGAAGGCCATTTTGGTTTCACTGAATGCCAGCTTAAGGGTTCTTGCCCCTTTTTTTATTTAAGTTTTTGAGGCTTTCACTTTCCTCAATTCAAGTTTCAGAAATTTAACATGATGCATGGATGCAAGCAAAGTCAAGCATGGCCTGAACTGGGGCTGTGACAGATTTCTTGTAGTGGAGGAGTTTTGTAACGCCCGGGTAATTAAGCTACAGTAATCCCACATTAACGGTGCCACGTCACCCCGGTTACTGTTGTTAATATCGCGTTGGATCAAAACTTTTCAAAATTTAAAACAAAAATGTTCGGGGTGTGCAAATAAATGCCTAGGAATTTATGGTGTGGGGTCCATGCTTTTATAAAAAACCTAATTACTTAAAAGGAATTAAAAGAGAAAAGAAAATACAAAAACAGAAAACAAACAGAACAAAAAAAAAGAACCCCCCCACTTGGCCAGCTGGCCCAGCTGTTAGGCAGGCCGGCCCAACTGGCCCAACCGGCCACCCCCCATTCCCTTATTCCCCCATGACCCAAACCCTAACCCCCACCCCGTCACCCACTCCCCCACTCGCCCCCTCCCCCAGTCGCTCTCCCCCTCCTCCCCGATCCAGATCGGATCGAGGGGAACTGCCCCCCCGACGCCGTGCCCTTCACCGTCGCCGCTTGGAGACTGCGCCGGCGACCGGAGCCCTCCCCACCGGCCTGCCTCCTCCTCATCGACGCCGTCCCCGTCCTCCTCCACCACGGTCTTCCCCGACCTCCATCGAGCACGCTCCCCAGGCCCCACGCTCCCCCGGTGAGCCTCTGCGCCGGATGCGCCCTCCCGTGCCTCCTCTGACCGCCCGCGCTCCCGCACGCCCGCACTCGAGCTTGCCCCGCCGCCGCTCCTGCTCTACTCCGGCCGCGCACCCCGCCTCCACTGCAGCTTGCCACCGCACTTCGCCTCGCCCCCCCCCCCCCCCGTGCTGTCCGCGACCCGCGCGCCCCGCCGCGGCCTCGCCCCGCGGCCCCGCTCGGCCCTGCCGCCCGAATCCCCCTGTTGCAGCTGCGCCGCACCACCGCACCCGTGGCCGCGCCGCCCTGGCCTCGCCTCCGTCGCCCTGCTTCCACCCCGTCCACGGCCACCGGCGCCAAGCCGCGCGCCCGCCCCCGCCGCTCGCCTGCGCGGCTTCCCCTGCTCTGCCGTCGCCCGCGAGCCTCGCCGAGGGCACGGCCGCACCCCAGCGCCTGGAGGCGCCCCGCCCCGGCGCCCATAACCCCTTGCCCGCTAGCCCCTCTGGGACGTAGACACAGGGGCCCCACCGCCCAGAACATTTTTTTATTAAAAAAAGAGAAAAAAAGATAATTAATAATTAATAAAAATATAATAATTAATTAAGTTAATTAATCCTAATTAACTAATCTAATTAACTAGTTAGTTCAATTAAACAGTAATTAGATTAGTTAAACCCTAATTAGACTAAACAGTCAATGATGAGCGGGACCCACACTGTTTTGGATAATGTTGACTTAAAATATTTAAATTAATCTTAAAAATGATATAAATCTTTTAAAATTAATATAAAATAAACCGTAGCTCAGATGATAATACTTTCTACATGAAAGTTGCTCAGAACGACGAGACGATTCCGGATACGCAACCCGTTCGTCCGCCACACCTCCCTAACCTATCGAACTCGCAACTTTCCCCCTCCGGCTCCTCTGCCCGAAAACGCAAAACACCGGGGATACTTTCCCGGATGTCATCCCCCTTCACCGGTATCACCTACTACCGCGTTAGGGCACCTCTAACGCCGTTACTTGTCATGTCATGCATCACTATGCATATGCTTGCTTAAATATTTATTGTTTCTCCCCCCTCTTCTCTCGATAGACACCGAGACCGACGCCGCTGCTACCCAGTATGAGTACGGAGTTGACGACCCCTCTCTCTTGCCAGAGCAACCAGGCAAGCCCCCCCTTTGATCACCAGATATCGCCTACTCTTCTCTATACTGCTTGTATTAGAGTAGTGTAGCATGTTACTGCTTCCCGTTAATCCTATCCTGATGCATAGCCTGTCCTTGCTACTACTGTTGTTACCTTTACCTGCAATCCTAATGCTTAGTATAGGATGCTAGTTTATCATCAGTGACCCTTCATTCTTGTCCGTCTGCCGTGCTATACTATCGGGCCGTGATCACTCAGGAGGTGATCATGGGTATATACTACATGCTTTATACATGATACATGTGATGACCAAAGTCGGGTTGGCTCGAGGAGTACCCGCAGTTGATTCACGAATTGGGGGCTGGAAGGACATACTTTCCCGACGGCCCTCTGTGTGGATCTTTGTGGCGAAGCGACAGGGCAGGTTCAGACCACCTAGGAGAGAGGTGGGCCTGGCCCTGGTCGGCGTTCACGGATACTTAACACGCTAAACAAGATCTGGGTATTTGATCTGAGTCTGGCCATCTGGCTTATACGCACTAACCATCTACGCGGGAGTAGTTATGGGTATCCCAGCGTCGTGGTATCAGCCGAAGCCTTCGTGACATCAGCGACTGAGTGGCGCGCGCCGGATTGGAACGTAAGCCTGTTCTTGTATTAAGGGGGCTAGTTCTGCTTCCGGCCGCATTCGCAACGTGCAGGTGTGCAAGGGCGATGGGCCCAGACCCCTGCGCGCTTAGGTTTAGACCGGCGTGCTGACCTCTCTGTTGTGCCTAGGTGGGGCTGCGACCTGTTGATCTTTCGCGGCCGGGCATGACCCCGAAAAGTGTGTCCGGCCAAATGGGATCAAGTGTGTTGGGGTATGTGGTGCACCCCTGCAGGGAAGTTAATCTATTCGAATAGCCGTGATCTTCGGTAACAGGACGATTTGGAGTTGTACCTTGACCTTATGACAACTAGAACCGGATACTTAATAAAACACACCCTTCCAAGTGCCAGATACAACCGGTGGTCGCTCTCTCACAGGGCGACAAGGGGAGGATCATCGGTTAGGTTTACGCTATACGATGCTACTTGGAGGACTTCAGTCTACTCTCTTCTACATGCTGCAAGACGAAGGCTGCCAGAAGCGTAGTCTTCGAAAGGACTAGCTATCCCCCTCTTGTTCCGGCTTTCTGTAGTTCAGTCCACATATGATACCCTTATTCCATTTGACACCAATGCATACATATGTAGTGTAGCTCCTTGCTTGCGAGTACTTTGGATGAGTACTCACGGTTGCTTTCTCCTTCTTTTCCCTCTATCCCTTCTACCTGGTTGTCGCAACCAGATGTTGGAGCCCAGGAGCCAGACGCCACCGTCGACGACGACTCCTACTTCACCGGAGGTGCCTACTACTACGTGCTGCCCGCTGACGACGACCAGGAGTAGTTTAGGAGGATCCCAGTCAGGAGGCCTGCGCCTCTTTCGATCTGTATCTCAGTTTGTGTTAGCCTTCTTAAGGCAAACTTGTTTAACTTATGTCTGTACTCAGATGTTGTTGCTTCCGCTGACTCGTCTATGATCGAGCTCTTGTATTCGAGCCCTCGAGGCCCCTGGCTTGTAATATGATGCTTGTATGACTTATTTTATTTGTAGAGTTGTGTTGTGATATCTTCCCGTGAGTCCCTGATCTTGATCATACACGTTCGCTCTCCCCCTCCTCCCCGATCCAGATCGGATCAAGGGGAACGCCCCCCCCCCCCGACGCCGTGCCCTTCGCCGTCGCCGCCTGGAGACCGCGCCGGTGACCGGAGCCCTCCCCACCGGCCTGCCTCCTCCTCATTGACGCCGTCCCCGTCCTCCTCCACCACGGTCTTCCCCGACCTCCATCGAGCACGCTCCCCAGGCCCCACGCTCCCCCGGTGAGCCTCTGCGCCGGATGCGCCCTCCCGTGCCTCCTCTGACCGCCCGCTCTCCCGCACGCCTGCACTCGACCTTGCCCCGCCGCCGCTCCTGCTCTACTCCGGCCGCGCACCCCGCCTCCACTGCGGCTTGCCACCGCACTTCGCCTCGCCCCCCGTGCTGTCCGCGACCCGCGCGCCCCGCCGCGGCCTCGCCCCGCGGCCCCGCTCCGCCCTGCCGCCCGCATCCCCCTGTTGAAGCTGCGCCGCACCACCGCACCCGTGGCCGCGCCGCCCTGGCCTCGCCTCCGTCGCCCTGCTTCCACCCCGTCCACGGCCACCGGCGCCAAGCCGCGCGCCCGCCCCCGCCGCTCGCCTGCGTGGCTTCCCCTGCTCTGCCGTCGCCCGCGAGCCTCGCCGAGGCCACGGCCTCACTCCAGCGCCTGGAGGCGCCCCGCCCCGGCGCCCATAACCCCTTGCCCGCTAGCCCCTCTGGGACGCAGACACAGGGGCCCCACCGCCCAGAACGTTTTTTATTAAAAAAAGAGAAAAAAAGATAATTAATAATTAATAAAAAGATAATAATTAATTAATTAATTAAGTTAATTAATCCTAATTAACTAGTTAGTTTAATTAAACAGTAATTAGATTAGTTAAACCCTAATTAGACTAAACAGTCAATGATGAGCGGGACCCACATGTTAGGTTGACCTGGTCAATTGCTGACGTCATGATGACGTCAGCAAACACTGTTTTGAATAATGTTGACTTAAAATATTTAAATTAATCTTAAAAATGATTTAAATCTTTTAAAATTAATATAAAATAAACCATAGCTCAGATGAAAATACTTTCTACATGAAAGTTGCTCAGAACGACGAGACGATTCCGGATACGCAACCCGTTCGTCCACCACACCTCCCTAACCTATCGAACTCGCAACTTTCCCCCTCCGGCTCCTCTGCCCGAAAATGCAAAACACCGGGGATACTTTCCCGGATGTCATCCCCCTTCACCAGTATCACCTACTACCGCGTTAGGGCACCTCTAACGCCGTTACTTGTCATTTCATGCATCACTATGCATATGCTTGCTTAAATATTTATTGTTTCTCCCCCCTCTTCTCTCGATAGACACCGAGACCGACGCCGCTGCTACCCAGTACGACTATGGAGTTGACGACCCCTCTCTCTTGCCAGAGCAACCAGGCAAGCCCCCCCCTTTGATCACCAGATATCGCCTACTCTTCTCTATACTGCTTGTATTTGAGTAGTGTAGCATGTTACTGCTTCCGCTGACTCGTCTATGATCGAGCTCTTGTATTCGAGCCCTCGAGGCCCCTGGCTTGTAATATGATGCTTGTATGACTTATTTTATTTGTAGAGTTGTGTTGTGATATCTTCCCGTGAGTCCCTGATCTTGATCGTACACGTTTGCGTGTATGATTAGTGTACGATCGAATTGGGGGCGTCACATGTGTACCTTACTAATGCTCGCAGTAGCTCCTGGGTATTTGATACTGGTTCTGTTACTAATATTTGCAACTCGAAACAGGGGCTATGGATTAAGCGAAGATTGGCTAAGGACGAGGTGATGATGCGCGTGGGAAATGGTTCCAAAGTCGATGTGACCGCCGTCGGCATGCTACCTCTACATCTACCTTCGAGATTAGTTTTAGACCAGAATAATTGTTATTTGGTGCCAGCGTTAAGCATGAACATTATATCTCTTGTTTGATGCGAGACGGTTATTCATTTAAATCAGAGAATAATGGTTGTTCTATTTATATGAGTAATATATTTTATGGTCATGCACCCTTGATGAGTGGTCTATTTTTACTAAATCATGATAGTAGTGATACACATATTCATAGTATTGAAGCCAAAAGATATAAGTTTAATAATGATAGTGCAACTTATTTGTGGCACTGCCGTTTAGGTCATATTGGTGTAAAGCGCATGAAGAAACTCCATGCTGATGGGCTTTTGGAATCACTTGATTATGAATCACTTAATGCATGCGAACCATGCCTCATGGGCAAGATGACTAAGACTCTGTTCTCCAGAACAATGGAGCGAGCAACAGACTTGTTGGAAATAATACATACCGATGTATGCGTTCCGATGAGTGTTGATGCTCACGGCGGGTATCGTCATTTTCTGACCTTCACAGATGATTTGAGCAGATATGGGTATATCTACTTGATGAAACATAAGTCTAAAACATTTGAAAAGTTCAAAGAATTTCAGGGTGAAGTGGAAAATCATCGTAACAAGAAAAGGAAGTTTCTATGATCTGATCGTGGAGGAGAATATTTGAGTTACGAGTTTGGTCTTCATTTGAAACAATGCCCACATCGTAATGGTGTGTCTGAACGTCGTAACCACACTTTATTAGATATGGTGCGATCTATGATATCTCTTACTGGTTTACCGCTATCATTTTGGGGTTATGCTTTAGAGACGTCTGCATTGACATTAAATAGGGCACTATCGAAATCCGTTGAGACGACACCATATGAACTGTGGTTTGGCAATAAATCCAAGTTGTCGTTTCTTAAAGTTTGGGGCTGCGATGATTATGTGAAAAAGCTTCAACCTGATAAGCTCGAACCCAAATCGGAGAAATGTGTCTTCATAGGATACCCAAAGGGGACTGTTGGGTACACCTTCTATCACAGATCCGAAGGCAAGATATTCATTGCTAAGAATGGATCCTTTCTAGAGAAGGAGTTTCTCTCGAAAGAAGTGAGTGTGAGGAAAGTATAACTTGATGAGGTAATTGTACCTTCTCCCTTATTGGAAAGTAGTTCATCACAGAAATCAGTTCCAGTGATTCCTACACCAATTAGTGAGACCTAATGATGATGATCACGAAACTTCTGATCAAGTTACTACCGAACCTCGTAGGTCAACCAGAGTAAGATCCGCACCAGAGTGGTATGGTGATCCTGTTCTGGAAGTCATGTTACTTGACCATGACGAACCTACGAACTATGAGGAAGCGATCATGAGCCCAAATTCCGCAAAATTGCTTGAGGCCATGAAATCTAAGATGGGATCCATGTATGCGAACAAAGTTTGGACTTTGGTTGACTTGCCCGATGATCGGCAAGCCATAGAGAATAATTGGATCTTCAAGAAGAAGACTGACGCTGATGGTAATATAACTGTCTACAAAGCTCGACTTATTGCAAAAGGTTTTTGACGAGTTCAAGGAGTTGACTACGATGAGACCTTCTCACCCATAGAGATGCTTAAGTCCGTACAAATCATGTTAGCAATTGCCGCATTTTATGATTATGAAATTTGGCAAATGGATGTCAAAACTGCATTCCTTAATGGATATCTTAAAGAAGAGTTGTATATGATGCAACCAGAAGGTTTTGTCGATCCAAAAGGTGCTAACAAAGTGTGTAAGCTCTAGCGATCCATTTATGGACTGGTGCAAGCATCTTGGAGTTGGAATATATGCTTTGATAGTGTGATCAAAGCATATGGTTTTATACAGACTTTTGGAGAAGCCTGTATTTACAAGAAAGTGAGTGGGAGCTCTGTAACATTTCTGATATTATATGTGGATGACATATTGTTGATCGGAAATGATATTGTATTTCTGAACAGCATAAAAGGATACTTGAATAAGAATTTTTCAATGAAAGACCTCAGTGAAGCTGCTTATATATTGGGCATCAAGATCTATAGAGATAGATCAAGATGCTTAATAGGACTTTCACAAAGCACATACCTTGATAAAGTTCTGAAGAAGTTCAAAATGGATCAAGCAAAGAAAGGGTTCTTGCCTGTATTACAAGGTGTGAAGTTGAGTCAGACTCAATGCCCGACCACTGCAGAAGATAGAGAGAAAATGAAAGTCATTCCCTATGCTTCCGCCATAGGTTCTATCATGTATGCAATGCTATGTACCAAACCTAATGTGCGCCTTGCTATTAGTTTAGCAGGGAGGTACCAAAGTAATCCAGGAGTGGATCACTGGACAACGGTCAAGAACATCCTGAAATACCTGAAAAGGACTAAGGATATGTTTCTCGTTTATGGAGGTGACAAAGAGCTCGTCGTAAACGGTTACATTGATGCAAGCTTTGACACTGATCCGGATGACTCTAGGTCACAAACCGGATAAGTATTTTTATTGAATGGCGGAGCTGTCAGTTGGTGCAGTTCTAAGCAGAGTGTCGTGCTGGGATCTACGTGTGAGGCGGAGTACGTAGCTACCTCGGAAGCAGCAAATGAAGGATTCTGGATGAAGAAGTTCATATCCGATCTAGGTGTCATACCTAGTGCATCGGTGATACGTCTCCAACGTGTCTATAATTTTTGATTGTTCCATGCCATTATATTATCAACCTTGGATGTTTTATATGCATTTATATGCCATTTTATATGATTTTTGGGACTAACCCATTAACCTAGAGCCCAGTGCTAGTTTTTGTTTTTTTCCTTGTTTTTGAGTTTTACAGAAAAGGAATACCGAATGGAGTCCAATTGACGTGCCAATTTTTGACGATTTTTTATGGACCAAAAGAAGACCCCAAAGTAAAATAGTTGGGCCAGAAGAGCCTCGGGCCGTCCACGGGGGTGGGGGGCGCCCCCGGGCGCGTGGGCCTGCCTCGTGGATGACTCGGGCACCTTCTTGACGTGAGACCTACGCCAAAAATTCCTATAAATACAGAAACCTCCAGAAAATAACCTAGACCGGGAGTTCCGCCGCCGCAAGCCTCTGTACCCACCAAAAACCAATCTAGACCCGTTCCGGCACCCTGTCAGAGGGGGGAATCCCTCTCCGGTGGCCATCTTCATCATCCCGGCGCTCTCCATAACGAGGAGGGAGTAGTTCGCCCTTGGGGCTGAGGGTATGTACCAGTAGCTATGTGTTTGATCTCTCTCTCTCTCTCTCTCTCGTGTTCTTGATTCAGAATGATCTTGATGTATCGCGAGCTTTGCTATTATAGTTGGATCTTATGATGTTTCTCCCCCTCTACTCTCCTGTAATGAATTGAGTTTTTCCTTTGAAGTTATCTTATCGGATTGAGTCTTTAAGGATTTGAGAACACTTGATGTATGTCTTGCATGTGCTTATCTGTGATGACAATGGGATATCACGTGATCCACTTGATGTATGTTTTGGTGATCAACTTGTGAGTTCCGTGACCTCGTGAACTTATGCATAGGGGTTGGCACACGTTTTCGTCTTGACTCTCCGGTAGAAACTTTGGGGCACTCTTTGAAGTTCTTTGTGTTGGTTGAATAGATGAATCTGAGATTGTGTGATGCATATCGTATAATCATACCCACAGATACTTGAGGTGACATTGGAGTATCTAGGTGACATTAGGGTTTTGGTTGATTTGTGTCTCAAGGTGTTATTCTAGTACGGACTTTAGGATAGATTGAACGGAAAGAATAGCTTCGTGTTATTTTACTACGGACTCTTGAATAGATCGATCAGAAGGAATAACTTTGAGAGGTGGTTTCATATCCTACAATAATCTCTTTGTTTGTTCTCCGCTATTAGTGACTTTGGAGTGACTCTTTGTTGCATGTTGAGGGATAGTTATATGATCCAATTATGTTATTATTGTTGAGATAACTTGCACTAGTGAAAGTATGAGCCCTAGGCCTTTTTTCCTAGCATTGCAATACCGTTTACGCTCACTTTTATCATTAGTTACCTTGCTGTTTTTATATTTTCAGATTACAAAAACCTATATCTACCATCCATATTGCACTTGTATCACCATCTCTTCGCCGAACTAGTACACCTATACAATTTACCATTGTATTGGGTGTGTTGTGGACACAAGAGACTCTTTGTTATTTGGTTGCAGGGTTTCTTGAGAGAGACCATCTTCATCCTACGCCTCCCACGGATTGATAAATCTTAGGCCATCCACTTGAGGGAAATTTGCTGCTGTCCTACAAACCTCTGCACTTGGAGGCCCAACAACGTCTACAAGAAGAAGGTTGTGTAGTAGACATCAAGCTCTTCTCTGGCTCCGTTGCCAGGGAGGTTAGGCTTGAAGGTATATCTTTAGATCTTGCAATCGAATCTTTTTGTTTCTTGTTTTATCACTAGTTCAGTTTATAAAAGAAAACTACAAAAAAATGGAATTGAGGGTACCTCATATGCTTCATCTTTTTAATATCTTTCATGAAAATAAGTGTTGGGGAACGTAGTAATTTCAAAAATTTCCTACGCACACGCAAGATCATGGTGATGCATAGCAACGAGAGGGGAGAGTGTTGTCCACGTACCCTCGTAGACCGAAAGCGGAAGCGTTATATCAACGCGGTTGATGTAGTCATATGTCTTCACGATCCGACCGATCCAAGCACCGAAACTACGGCACCTCCGAGTTCTAGCACACGTTCAGCTCGATGACGATCCCCGGACTCTGATCCAGCAAAGTGTCGGGGAAGAGTTCTGTCAGCATGACGGCGTGGTGACGATCTTGATGTTCTACCGTCGCAGGGCTTTGCCTAAGCACCACTACAATATTATCGAGGATTATGGTGGAAGGGGGCACCGCACACGGCTAAGAGAACGATCACGAAGATCAAATTGTGTGTCTATGGGGTGCCCCCTGCCCCTGTATATAAAGTAGTGGAGGAGGGGAGGGCCGGCCCTCTCTATGGCGCGCCCTAGGGGAGTCCTACTCCCACCAGGAGTAGGATTCCCCCTTTCCTAGTCCAACTAGGAGTCCTTCCAAGTATTAGGAGTAGGAGACAAGGAAGGGGAAGAGGGAAGAGAAGGAAGGAGGGGGCGCAGCCCCTCCCCCTAGTCCAATTCGGACTAGGCCTTGGGGGGGGGGCGGCCTGCCTCTCCCTCTCCCGTAAAGCCCAATAAGGCCCATATACTTCTTCTCCCGTATTCCCGTAACTCTCCGGTACTCCAAAAAATACCCGAACCACTCGGAACCTTTCCGATGTCCGAATATAGTCGTCCAATATATCGATCTTTACGTCTCGACCATTTCGAGACTCCTCATCATGTCCCCGATCTCATCCGGGACTCCGAACTCCTTCGGTACATCAAAACTCATAAACTCATAATATAACTGTCATCGAAACCTTAAGCGTGCGGACCCTACGGGTTCGAGAACAATGTAGACATGACCGAGACACGTCTCCGGTCAATAACCAATAGCGGAACCTGGATGCTCATATTGGCTCCTACATATTCTACGAAGATATTTATCGGTCAGACCGCATAACAACATACGTTGTTCCCTTTGTCATCGGTATGTTACTTGCCTGAGATTCGATCGTCGGTATCTCAATACCTAGTTCAATATCGTTACCGGCATGTCTCTTTACTCGTTCCGTAATACATCATCTCGCAACTAACTCATTAGTTGCAATGCTTGCAAGGCTTATGTGATGTGCATTACCGAGAGGGCCCAGAGATACCTCTCCGACAATCGGAGTGACAAATCCTAATCTCGAAATATGCCAACCCAACATGTACCTTTGGAGACACATGCAGAGCACCTTTATAATCACCCAGTTACGTTGTGACGTTTGGTAGCACACAAAGTGTTCCTCCGGCAAACGGGAGTTGCATAATCTCATAGTCATAGGAACATGTATAAGTCATGAAGAAAGCAATAGCAACATACTAAACGATCGGGTGCTAAGCTAATGGAATGGGTCATGTCAATTAGATCATTCACCTAATGATGTGATCCCGTTAATCAAATAACAACTCTTTGTCCATGGTTAGGAGACATAACCATCTTTGATTAACGAGCTAGTCAAGTAGAGGCATACTAGTGACACTCTGTTTGTCTATGTATTCACACATGTATTATGTTTCCGGTTAATACAATTCTAGCATGAATAATAAACATTTATCATGAAATAAGGAAATAAATAATAACTTTATTATTGCCTCTAGGGCATATTTCCTTCAATAAGGATTCCGATAATTGTGCCAAAGTGTTAGAAGAAGAATGCGTTAGAATGTTTGGCACTAAATCTTTGAATGATGAGCATGATTGCAATGTTATTAGTATGAACTCTTGGAATATCCATAGTACTAATGATGATTGCACTAGTCATGATGAAAATGTCTCTTATAAGCATGTCAAATTTTGTGGAATACATAGAGCTTGCAAGCACACACCAAATAGGGAAGATAGATTTTGCAAGAGGCATAAGTATTTGGAAACTAAATGGTTGCAAGAAAGGCTAGATGATTGTGTTGAAAGATTCGATATTTATCGCCATCCTTGTGAACTTTGCAATGAACATGGTCATTTAAAGATCCAATGCTATTTGTTCCATGATCAAATCGTGTCC
This sequence comes from Triticum monococcum, assembly GCA_034509565.1. Taxonomy (NCBI): domain Eukaryota; kingdom Viridiplantae; phylum Streptophyta; class Magnoliopsida; order Poales; family Poaceae; genus Triticum; species Triticum monococcum. Next base: position 82,964,701 of record CM067845.1, on the reverse strand, counting down.
AAAAATTGTGATAACTTGATTACCCTTGAGCATCATAAAGAGCTTAGTCTTCTTTTGGGGTATGAAGAAATGAAACGTATAACTGAGGGTATTCCAAAATTTAATCTTGATAGATTTCTTGATTTTGATCTAGAAGAAATTTTTATGTATTGTGCGGTTAATTGCATTGAAAATCCTTATATTGCCAATTACATAAAGACAAGAAAACAAATAGAAGATGAAGAGAATACTAATTAAAGGGAAGAGACTTCCCAATATTCTACTATTATTTCTTATGATGAATCAGGGAACGATGAGGAGCCTTCTATTCAACCAATCTCATTAATAAGGAGCTCCAAAAAGAGGGATAAACTCATACTTAATGTGAAGAAGAAAAAGAAAAGACGAAGAAGTAAAGGTAAAGAGGCATCCCTCCCAAATGATGTTGCTCCCGTTACTCATTGTGATGATGATAATTGTTATACTATTGGTGCTATCCATACTATCAATGATGAGAGTGATTATGCTTATGATATGAAAAGGCCCAAGCTTGGGGATGCTATGTTTGATGAGAATGACATGTTTGAGAATGTATTTTCTGCAATTAATGTTTGTCCCAAGCTTGGGGATGCTATGTTTTATGAAGATGATATGTTTAACCTCCCAAGTTTTGATATGCAAATTTATTATGATGATAGCATGCCTCCTATTTATGATGCTTATATTGATGAAAGTGGGTTTGGAAGAGTGTCAACTTTAGGAAGTAATGATCCCACTATTTTGGAGGATGTTGAATCTTATTGTGACAATTATGAAAGTGGATTTGGAGAGGTCATGACTTTATTTAGTAATGATTCCACTATCTTGTAAGAGGTTTCAATTGATTATGATGAGAACAAAGTTGCTACTTATGATGATTATTGTGATGACACGTATGCTATAAAAAGTAGTGATTATTATATTAAAACTTGTCATGATTATGATTACCCTTTTCCTGAATATTACTTTTTTAATGTGGAAACAATTTGTAGTATTTGAGTTTCTTATGATACTCCCACTATTCCGATTGAGAAGAATCTTGCTTATGTGGAGAGTAGTAAATTTTCTATGCTTGTAGATCATGAAAAGAATGCTTTATGTGATACTTATATTGTTGAATTCATTCATGATGCTACTGAAAACTATTATGAGAGAGGAATATATGCTTGTAGGAATTGCAATAATACCAAGTTTCCTCTCTACATGTTGAAATTTTTGAAGCTATGCTTGTTTTGCCTTCCTATGCTAGTTGATTATTGTTCCCATAAGTTGTTTGCTCACAAAATCCCTATGCATAGGAAACGGGTTAGACTTAAATGTGCTAGTCATATTCTTCATGATGCTCTCTTTATATTTCAATTCTTATCTTTTATGTGAGCATCATTGAAATCATCATGCCTAGCTAGGGGCATTAAATGATAGCGCTTGTTGCGAGGCAACCCGATTTTATTTTTGTTCCGTGATTTTTGTTCCTGTTTAGTAATAAATAATTTATCTAGCCTATATTATGATTGAGTTTTATGTTTTAATTAGTGTTTGTGCCAAGTAGAACCTTTGGTAAGACTTGGGGAAAGTCTTTGTGATATTGCTGTAAAAAACAGAAACTTTAGCGCTCACGAGATTTGCTGCTATGTTTTAATGGAGAGTGCTAATTAGTTGATTCTTTTTAAAGATGATTAATAGATAAATTCCTCACGTCCATAAATTTATTTTAGAATTTTTGGGGTTCCAGAAGTATACGTTTGATCCAGATTACTATAGACTGTTCTGTTTTTGACAGATTCTGCTTTTCTATGTGTTGTTTGCTTATTTTGATGAATCTATGAGTAGTATCGGAGGGTATGAACCATAGATAAGTTGTAATACATTAGATATTACACCAATATGAATCTAGAATGAGTTCACAACAGTACCTAAGTGGTGATTTATTTTCTTATACTAACGGAGCTTATGAATTTTCTGTTAAGTTTTGTGTTGTGAAGTTTTCAAGGTTTGGATAAAGATTTGATGGACTATGGAATAAGGAGTGGCAAGAGCCTAAGCTTGGGGATGCCCAAGGCAACCCAAGGTAATATTCAAGGACAACCAAGAGCCTAAGCCAGGGCATCCCCTCTTTCGTCTTCGTTCATCGGTAACTTTACTTGGAGCTATATTTTTATTCACCACACGATATGTGTTTTGCTTGGAGCGTCATTTTATTTTATTTAGTTTTGCTTGATGTTTGAATAATGTCCCAAGATCTGAAATTCTTAAATGTTAGAGAGTCTTCACATAGTTGCATAATTATTCAACTACTCATTGATCTTCAGTTATATCTTTTGGAGTAGTTTGTCATTTGCTCTAGTGCTTCACTTATATCTTTTTAGAGCATGATGGTAGTTTTATTTTGAAGAAATAGATGAATTCTCATGCTTCACTTATATTATTTTGAGAGTCCTAAACAGCATGGTAATTTGATTTGGTTATGAAATTAGTCCTAATATAATGGGCATCCAAGAGGGATATAATAAAAACTTACATATAGAGTGCATTGAATACTATGAGATGTTTGATACTTGATAATTGTTTTGAGATATAAAGGTGGTAATATTAGAGTCGTGCTAGTTGAGTAATTGTGAAATTGAGAAATACTTGTGTTGAGGTTGACAAGTCCCGTAGCATGCACGTATGGTAAACGTTGTGTGACAAATTTGAAGCATGGGGTGTTCTTTGATTGCTTTCCTTATGAGTGGCGGTCGGGGACGAGCGATGGTCTTTTCCTACCAACCTATCCCCTAGGGGCATGCGTAGTTGTACTTTGCTTCGAGGGCTAATAAACTTTTGCAATAAGTATATGAGTTCTTTATGACTAATGTGAGTCCATGGATATTACGCACTCTCACCCTTCCATTATTGCTAGCCTCTTCGGTACTGTGCATTGCCCTCTCTTGCCTTGAGAGTTGGTGCAAACTTCGCCGGTGCATACAAACCCCGTGATACGATACGCTCTATCACACATAAACCTCCTTATATCTTCCTCAAAACAGCCACCATACCTACCTATTATGGCATTTCCATAGTCATTCCGAGATAAATTGCCATGCAACTTTCCACCGTCCCGTTTATTATGACACACATCATCACTGTCATATTGCCTTGCATGATCACGTAGTTGACATCGTATTTGTGGCAAAGCCACCATGCTAATTTTTCATACATGTCACTCTTGATTCATTGCATATCCCGATACACCACCGGAGGCATTCACATAGTCATATTTTGTTCTAAGTATCGAGTTGTAATTCTTGAGTTGTAAGTAAATAAAAGTGTGATGATCAACATTATTAGAGCATTGTCCCATGTGAGGAAAGGATGATGGAGATTATGATTCCCCCATAAGTCAGGATGAGACTCCGGACGAAAAAAAGAGGCCAAAAAAAGGAGAAGGCCCAAATAAAAAAAGAGAGAAAAAGAGAGAAGGGACAATGTTACTATCCGTTTCCACACTTGTGCTTCAAAGTAGCACTACAAAAAAAATACACCTCCGTGATGATACGGTTTGTCACAGTAGGTCGCGTTTTCTGTCATGCATGTACATCCATGACAATTTTATGACAGAATCAAGATAGTCATACATGTGCTGTCGTAGAAGTGTTCCATGACATTACCAAAATTATCATCACAGAAGTGTCCACTTCCATGACGATAAATCGCGCGTCACAGAAGTGCTTTCGTCAAGGGTGACCAACACGTGACATCCACCGTAACGGAACGCCGTTAAGATATCGGGTCGGGTTTTGGATCCGATAACCCATTAACATCCCCTACCAATGGGGATTTTCCACGTGTAAAATCATCATTGGCTGGAGGAAACACGTGTTGGCTCATCGCTGGGACACATGTCATCCACTCATTGGACAGAAGGCGCCTATGATACGTCGAGATGTGGCACGGCCCAACAAAGGCCCATTCTTGTGAAAAGGCCGACCCATTTGACTTGGTCAAAAGGTGGCGGGCCAGCCCATGGAAAGCCTGTTAACGGCCTGTTCGCATATAGCCCATTTACAGCCCGCTAACCCAAGGCCCGTTACGCCCTATTCGAATTAGGCCCAGTAGCGTCATCTGGGCCATCCAATATGATTCCAGCCCGTTTTCACTTCTGGCCCATGTATGGCCCATGACGTCTTTTGGCCCATATGAGGCCCTATGTAACTCTTGGCCTATTAACGGCCCGTGGTGAAACTGGCCCGTAAAGAACAGTGTATCACTTTATACCCATTAACGGCTCGTTATTCCGTTGGGCCGTTTCTAGCCCATGTTATCTTTCGGCCTTCTTAGAGCCCATTTATTCTTGGGCTATTTTCCAGCATTCGTTTACTTACGGCCCGTTACTGTCATTTTCTGCTTGTGGGCCAAATTCATCCCGTGGTTACAGTCGGCCCGTTACTGTCATTTTCTGCTTGTGGGCCAAATTCAGCCCGTGGTTACAGTCGGCCCGTTTGTGGTCCGTTAATACGTTGGGCCGTTTTCATAACATCATCAAATATGATCTATTAACGATGGTCCGTTATGGTCAGCCCATGAACGGATGATTCCAACTGTAGCCCGTTTACGGCCAGAATGCGGTCTGTTTTGGCCCATGTTTGGCCAATCGATCATACGGCCCGTATAAGGCCCATTGATGATACGACCCATAGAAGGCCCATTGTTTCTATGGCCTGTAGAAGGCCCATTGTTTCTACGGCCCGTAGAAGGCCCACTGTTTCTACGTGAAAGTGTGTTATATCGACTAGAGGGGGGGGGTGAATAGGTGATTTTTATGAAAGTCTTCAAAACATGGAAGTTTCGAAGACAAATGATAGAAATGAACCTATTACCATGCAGCGGAAGGTAGACTACACTAGGCAGACCATAGTCAAGCATTCAATGAAGTGAAACCACAATGACTAATAGCAGCTAGGCAGTAAGGATCAGGTACACAGTGAAGACAAATAGATAAAGCAAATAGGCACTGACTTCACAAGAGCCAACTGTAAATAAAGAGATGGGAAGGATAAAACTAGTGTGCGTGATGAAGACAAAGGTTTGGTAGACCAGTTCCAACTGCGGTGACAGTTGTACGTCTGGTTAGGGCGGATAGGTATTTAAACCTGAGGACACTCAGTCCCGGACACTTAGTCCTGAACACGCAGCTCAGGACACTTAGTCCTCACCGTATTCCCCTTGAGCTAAGGTCACACAGACCTCGCCCAATCACTCTGGTAAGTCTTCAAGGTAGACTTCCAAACCTTCATAGACTTCATTCACCGGCGATCCACAATGACTCTTGGATGCTCAGAACGCGACGCCTAACCAGCTGGAGGATTCACAGTCCTCAAGTGTAATAAGTCTTCAGATCACACAGACAGGAAGACTTAAGTGATGCCTAACACACTTTGGCTCTGGGTGTTTAGGGCTTTATCCTCGCAAGGAATTCTCTCTCAAAGGCTTCGAGGTGGGTTGCTCTCAAACGACAAAAGTCGTACACTAACTCTGAGCAGCCAACCATTTATGGTTGTAGGGGGTGGGCTATTTATAGCCACTAGGCAACCCCACCTGATTTGTCTGAAATCACCCTGGGTCACTAAGGAACTGACACGTGTTCCAATGGTCAGATTTCAAACACACACGACAACTTTACTTGGGCTACAAGCAAAGCTGACTTGTCCAACTCTGGACAAGATTCGCTCTCATAGTCTTCGCTCGAAGACATAGGATTTTGGTTAAGCATCACTTCAGTTATTCTGACTGGTTCTCTTGGACCCCACTTAACAGTACGGTGGTTCCTATGACTCAACAAAGAAGAAAAAGAACTACGAAAGATCTAAGTCTTCACGCTCCATAGTCTTCATGCGATGTCTTCTCTTGTCATAGTCTTCAAAGGGAATGTCTTCACATACCACCTTTGACTTCAATGTCTTCATACATTTTTAGGGGTCATCTCTGGTAGGAAAACCGAATCAATGAGGGACTTCTACCTGTGTTGTCCTGCAATTCTCACAAACACATTAGTCCCTCAACTAGGTTTGTCGTCAATACTCCAAAACCAACTAGGGGTGGCACTAGATGCACTTACAATCTCCCCCTTTTTGGTGATTGATGACAAACTAGTTGAAGTTTTCAATGGGGAATATAATATGTGAAATTTGTAAAGGATAAGGAATTGTCTTCATAAGTTGCAAGGGCTCCCCCTGAAGATGTGCATATAAGTAATTTGCTTCTAGAATGCAAATGCACATGGCAGGTTGTACTTGTGGAAAACCTCTTCAACTTATGATGACAATTCATCGTGCATGAAAAGTATGTGAAGATAATGACATGCATAATGAAAAATTGGCGTCTGTAAAATGATCTAAGTGCGGAATTTTTCGTCGCACATGCAGAATTTATCATCGCATCACAGAATAACAAATAAGTAGCAGACGACCATCGAGTTTAAGTGTTACAACTCAAAGAACCAAATGTATCAAAACGAGAGTTGTAAAACACTAGGCAAACCATAAAGTAACCGCCCATATGGACCCGCTTGAAGACTATCAAACTCATATGCTTCTCCCCCTTTTGTCAGTGATGACCAAAAAGGTTTGAAGACATAGAGCATCTACTCGTTCCCATGAAGAGTAGGTGAAGCAGCAAGGCCGTCGGTGGTGTTCGGCGATGCAGAAGAACTTGGGGCAGTGTCGATGCGTGCAGAAGTAGGGGGCGGTGAAGTAGCATCGTCTTCGTCCTCGATTACTCTGGCATTCACAGTTGCCGCGGAGGAAGAGAACTCAGAGTCTTCAAGAGACGGAGTTCGTCGCAGCACAGTCCTTCTGGGAGGTGTGGAATCAAACTTGAAACGTTCAGAGAAGCCATCCTCTTGAAGATCATCCTCAGAACACATAAGCATCAGCCCTTTCCATGTACGCCGATAGGTTTCATGGGCAACAAAGGCATTCTTGGTGACAAGATTACGAATGCGATTGACATCCACCAAGAGGCTTTGCATTTGTCGCTTCAGCCAGTCATGATGCCTATCCTGTTTCTGATGAAGAGCAACCAGAAGCTCCCGGTCATTGAGAACACGAGATCGCTTCTTGGGCCGTTGGGCAATAGTGCTTTCAGTGGCTTCAGTGAGGGCACGATGAGGTGCACATGTAGTACCAGTCAGAGGATAAACACGAGTGACTGCTTCAACTCCTTCAATGTTCTGAGAGAAACTTTGATGCTCCGCATTTTGAAGACTAAGAGGCTCCTTGGCAGGCTCTGGATAGATGGCTTCAACGGACATATCCACGTCAGGCAGAAAGATCCGATGATTGTGAGCAGAGGGCTGATATGAGATAGCTGAGTGGAGTTTGATCAGCCGCATTATCCATGGAGCGTAGAACTTCAAGCCAAAAAGATCAGATCCTGATGCAGCAAATTGGCGGATGAAGAAGTCTTGTGCATTGAAGCATTTTCTGTGGAGAATATAGAAGACCAAAGTCTTCATTGCACCTTCCAGCTTTGCATGTGGAGAATGTCCTTTGATGGGCCAGAGAGTTAGCCTTATAATGTGATAGATAGTCCGTGGCAGATACTCAAGGTCTTCAACAAAGAACTCCTTAGGATAGGCAGCATCTGGAGGCAATGGCTTCATCATGCTAAGCATCTGACTCATGTTCGGTTCAGGCTTCTGAAAGATGCTTTCAATAGCTTCACTGTGAAGCTGACAGCCAGGTTCATAGAGATCTCCAGGAGTGGGCAGACTAGTGAGCTCAATGATATCAAAGGCTTTGGCTTCGTGATGAACATTTCCGGTCATCCACTCAAGGATCCAAGTCTTCGGATCTCTGTTGTAGCCACGTATGTGAAGAGTGGCATAAAATTGGAGCAGCAACTCTTTGTTCCATTGCTCTTGGTCGGTGACGAAAGGCAACAAGCCAGCCTATTTGAAGCAATCCAAAGCTTCTTCCAAGCAGGGCAGTCTAGTTATTGCTTCGGTGTCAAGACGCATATGAGGGAAGATGCGACCTTGATTGTACAGAATGCATGAGTAATAACTTCGCTGTGGATAGCCCCAGAACCGATCAGAAGATATTCTTTCCCTTGAGTAGGGGTTCTTGGTGCTATTGAAGAAGGTGTTGTCTGCTTTGAAGCCGTTGACATTAAAGGATCCAGGTGCTGATGCAGGACCTGGAAGCCTGGGCAACCTTGGCATTGGCTTCTGTACCTGAGGCCTGTGCTCAACATGATATACAAACTGAGGACCAGCCGCAGGCGCAGGAACAGGAGCAGTAGCATCATTTGCTTCACTGACTTCTGGCTCATTGGTTGGAGCAGGCTCCACATTTGCTTCAGCCATGACAACGTCATTGGCTTCATTTGTGTTGGTGGTGGCAGCCTCAAGATTTTCTACCTCCACTTGATGAGCTGGAGGGTCGGGCATAGACACGTTCTCCTCGAGAACAGCTTCTTCAGTAATTGGGGGAGTAGGGACACGTTCTTCTTGGGTGTCATCGGCTGATGCAGCTGAAATGTCTTCAGCAACTTTAGCCTCAGACTCGGAGACATTCACAGTAGGAGTGGAATCTAGAAACACTTGACGTGCAACAGATTGGTGAGGCACTTCTCCTTCGGGAATGCTGGAAGGAGGGACTTGAGACCTTGGTCCTTTGCGAAGCCTGCGTAACGCTGGCGACGCCTTTGGAGATGGAGTTGGCTGGGTCTCAAAGTCATCTTCTTCTTCTTGCCGGGGTGGTGTGACTTGTTGTTGTGGGTGATCAGCCCATGATGCATCCTGAGCAATTGGCGTCAGAGGATGACCAATGCTGATGAGTTCGCTGTGCATAAGCACAGGTGATGATACCTGTTGGTGCTCGATCAGAGGAAGAACTACATCATCTTCAACATTGTCATGGTGACCAATGTCTTCAGAAGTGGTGGGATCAGCTGCTGGAATGTCTTCAGCTTCATGAGCCTCTGTGGAAGCAGGCTCATGGATAGTCAGTTGGCGCTCTTGATGTTTAGCGGTAGGGCGAACCATGGAGATAGGTTCAACAACTAAGGGCTCTGTGGGCGCAGCCCGATCCTTCTTGGTTTTGCGCTTCTTCTTGGAGGGAGCAGCAGCAGAGGCTTCAGGATGTTTGCTCTTTCTCGCTTCAGGCTCAGCAGTCCTCGTTTTCTTCAGTTCTGAAGCGGTTGACCTAACCTTTGGCTTCGAGCCAGTCATGCTGGCTGGGAAGACAATGGGATGTGCTTCCTGCCTTGGTGCTTCGGGTTCGGCCACAGCTGGCTTCTTCTTCTTGGCAGCCATCCTGGGATCGATGCCAGGACGACCAAGGGCCTTGCGCTTCTCAGCCTCATTGTAGGCTTGCACACTCTTGTCAGCCAGGATCTTCATGCGCTCACGAGAGCCTTGAGATTCTGCACGTTTCTTGAGAAAGGCTTCTTTGAGCTTGTGCATCATAATCTTGAAGTTTTTCACCTCTTGCACGCTGAGCTTGGCCATGTGCTTCTTGAACTGAGCTTTCTCAAAGTCAATCTTTTGCTTTAGTTCGACGATGCGCTGAGCTAGAGCTCGCTCTGAAGCAATGGCGCCATGGAAGGCGACACTGAGGCCAATTGGAAGTTGCAGATCTTCAAAGCTGAGGTTGGGCGTGTCAAACCACTCATCAATGAAGTTGTGGATGATTGCCACGTCAAAGAGAGGCAGATCATTGAAGATTTCTGCTTCTTCTTTGCTCTTGATCAGTTGCTCAAGAGCGTCATCTGCAAGATCTTCATCGCTCGACAGATCAATAGCGTCGTTGCGCAGAATAGCAGCAGCAGTCAGTTCTTGGCTGGTGTGTTTCAACGTCATCTTGACTTTCGAGGGCTTGGAGACGGATGACAAATCTTCAGACTGCACACTGTCTTCAGGAGGTGCAGTGGTCAGTGGCTTAGCTCGTGAGATTTTTGGCGCTGAGGCAGGCTTTGAAGCTTTAGGCTACTTCTGTTTCTTTGGCTTCGGCGGTGCAGGCGCTTCATCAGATTCAGCGTCATCTGCAGGCTCATCCACGGCTGTCCCTTGAACCATGATATGAGTGATGAGACCGTCCAGGTTGTAGAAGGGCCTAATAAGATTGGGTTCAGCTTTACGGGTGCCATCGGCATGGGGAGCAGAGGGACCAGGGTTGAAGTCTAGTCCCAATGACTTCTTGTTCTGCTTCGCCGAATTCTGGGCAAACTGGAAGTTGCGCTTGAACAGATTGTCGCCACGACACCATAGCAATGACGATGGGTCAGCATCCGCAGGCTGTGGTCCACGGACCATGCAGGGATACAAGCCTTGTTCAATTGCTTCATCTCTGGACCTGGGTTGAAGATTTCTGTATAGGATGTCTCCCCATGCTCACTTGATGGCATTCTTCTCAGCATATTCCTTGGTCACAAACCTGTACTTGAACCACTGTTCTGCCCAATATCGTCGAATCCATTGGATTCGTGTCTTGCGCTGATTGTAATCCTCTTTTGGATCTGTCTTGTACAGCTCTGAGAGGTCATTGGGCAGATCTCTTGATGTTTCACCTCGACGCTTTCTGCCACCCTTCCTTACTGATTTCTCTGCAGCCATGAACTTTAAACTGAATGGCTTCAATACGTTCAAAGGCTTCAAAGGCTTTCGCTTGCTGGACAAACAGGAACTGGCTTCGGGAGAATTTATATGATGCTGTAAGAATTCTGCAAATGAATGCAGACTATGAGAACCAAGGGATTCTCCCACGGACATGTACCTGTGACTGCATTAAGGTGCAAGGGAAGGGGAAGAGGTCATATGCATTCTCATAAGATTTTGAAGATAAATCAGTTTAGAAGACATTGACCTCATCGTGCGAAGATATTCACTCATAGATAAGGAGTTGGTTCCAGATTTGTACGAATCCATGGATCAGTACAAGTGAGGAATCTAACTACTTTGTGAAGCATAAGTGAACATACTAGGCATATTATGAGATGCAGTATGAAATAGATCCAACTTGTGTGAACAGAAACTGCTTGTTGTAGAAAGTGATGAATCTATAGGATCAAAGGGGCCGTAAAAAGGAAGTTTTATTTACCACACGAAGAACTACTAGATGGAGTGGAAGAGGAGGCCGAGCAGTTCGATCGTCCGTGCCCTAACTTGGCGACGGAGGACACCTACGGCGACGGCGGAGAAGATGATGTTCGCGGCCGGCGTGAAGACGGCGTCGGAGAGGTCGCGGCAGCTAAGCGCTTCGTCACCGGCGTCGTCGAGGGCTAGCGGTGGCGCTAGGGTTTGTGCGAGAGTGTAAGAAAGGATAATGACTGTGGTGAGGCGTGTATTTATAGGGACAGGGACGGCACAATGTTATTACACAGGTGCCCCTGGCGATTCACATTTGAAGGACACGTGGCCATCATGCAACATATCGGAGGTTGTTCCACGTTCCCACGCACGCCTGGATTGTCGGGTGGTCGTTCCCACTTCTCCGGGTTTCAGGTGAAGGAATTAGCATTGAAAGCGGACTTAATGTTTGTCTCTGTATCTTCTACTGACAAGGACGCAGAGAAGACATTCGACAGTTTTAAGAGAATGCATATGATTTGGAGAGATAGAGTTTGAGATAGAAAGCATAGAAAGGTTAGGGTCCGATCACATTCACTTAGTTCAAAAGATTCAACAAGAAGACATAGCTATAAGTGAATGCTGTGGAGGACAGAACACTAGTATATATATAATCAACATAGTGAAGATAATCATGAAGACAAACCAAATGTGAAGACATAGAAAAGGTAACGCATGGGTGAAACACTTCAAACAGAAGAATTTGGTGGTGGCGTTACCCACCGTATAGGAAGTATTAGACCCAGACACGGCACACAATTATCGTGGCGCTCCGAAGTCAAATTCCACATTAATGTATTCACACTTAGAATGTAAGTCTTCATTGATTGAAGACATACTTTACTTCGTGTGTTGCACATCTAAGTCATCAATATGCATAAGTGTTAGGATGTGTGCCTAATCACAGGACATTTGAGGATTCCAAGATATTTAGCTCACACCGTAACTTGCAAAATCTCTTCTCATCCAAGGGCTTGGTGAAGATATCTCCCAATTGCTCTTTAGTGTTGACGTGTATGATATCAATATCTTCCTTCGCAACATGATCTCTGAGAAAGTGATGACGAATTTCAATGTGCTTTGTCTTCGAGTGCTGAAATGGGTTGTTGGCAATCTTGATGGCGCTTTCGTTGTCGAGTAGAGTGGCACTTGCTTCAGATGAATGCCATAGTCCTTGAGTGTTTGCTTCATCCATAGAAGCTGAGCGCAGCAAGATCCAGCAGCAATGTATTCAGATTCAGCAGTGGAGAGAGATACACAGTTCTGCTTCTTTGAAGACCAACATATAAGTGATTGTCCCAGAAAATGACATGTGCCTGATGTAGACTTGCGATCCACCTTGTCACCAGCATAATCAGCATCCAAGAATCCAACCAGATCAAACTCTGAGCCCTTTGGATACCATAATCCTAGTGTTGGGGTGTAAGCCAACTATTGAAGAATTCGCTTCACAGCTAAGTGCTGCGATTCCTTTGGTGCCGCTTGGAATCGAGCACACATGCAAACACTAAGCATAATATCTGGCCTAGATGCACATAGATAAAGTAAAGAACCAATCATGGAGCGGTATACCTTTTGATCGAACTCTTTACCATTGTCGTCGGGACCCAGATGATGTTTGGCTGGCATTGGCGTCGTGAAGCCTTTGCAGTCTTGCATACCAAATTTCTTCAGGCAATCTTTGAGGTACTTCTCTTGAGATATAAAGATGTCGTTGCATTGATGACGTATTTGAAGACCAAGGAAGAACTTCAGCTCACCCATCATGGACATCTGATATTGCTCTTGCATCATATATCCAAACTCTTCACTGTATTTCTGATTGGTGCAGCCGAAGATAATGTCATCCACATATATTTGGCACACAAACAGTTCCCCATCATATGTCTTCGTGAAGAGAGTGGGGTCGAGGGAACCAGATTTGAAGCCTTTGCTCTTCAGGAAGTCTTTGAGTGTGTCATACCAAGCCCGAGGTACTTGTTTCAGGCCATACAGTGCCTTGTTGAGCTTGTACACCATGTCAGGATGTTTTGGATCTTCAAAGCCAGACGGTTGTGCAACATATACTTCTTCTTCAATCTTGCCATTGAGAAAAGAACTCTTCACATCCATTTGATATAGAAGTATGTTATGATGATTTGCATAGGCCAGCAGTATGCGTATGGCTTCAAGTCTAGCCACAGGAGCAAATGTTTCATCGAAGTCAATCCCTTCAACTTGAGTGTATCCTTGAGCAACGAGACGAGCTTTGTTTCTGACAACTTGACCATGCTCATCTTGCTTGTTGCGATATATCCATTTGGTGCCTATTATATTGTGCTTGCGAGGATCAGGACGCTTAACCAGTTCCCATGCATTATTCAGCTCAAACTGTTGAAGCTCTTCTTGCATAGCTTGAATCCATTCAGGTTCCAAGAAGGCTTCTTCAACTTTCTTGGGTTCAGTTATTGAGACGAATGCGAAGTGCCCACAGAAATATGCTAGCTATGTTGCCCTTGAACGAGTGAGTGGACCTGGTGCATTGATGCTATCAATTATTCTCTCAATCTGTACTTCATTTGCAACACGAGGATGTACTAGATGAAGATTTTGCTCTTGCTGATCATTGTCATTGTTAGAGGGATTGTCTTCAGGCTGAGCATTGTCTTCAGGTTGATCAGGTGTGGAGATGATAAGTTCCTCTTCAGGTTGAGCTTCAGAAGGTATGATTTCTCCAGTTCCCATAAGTTTGATTGATTCACTGGATGGAACTTCATCTAGCACATTTGGCAGGTGCTCTCTTTGTGAGCCGTTAGTCTCATCGAACCGCACATCCACTGTTTCAACCACTTTATAATGAAAGAGATTGAAGACTCTGTAGGAGTGCGAATCCTTTCCATATCCAAGCATAAAACCCTCATGTGCTTTTGGTGCAAATTTTGAAGTGTGATGTGGATCCTTGATCCAGCACCTGGCGCCAAATACTCTGAAGTAATTGACATTTGGCTTCTTGCCAGTAAGGAGCTCATAGGATGTCTTGTTCAGAAGCTTGTGAAGATAAACACGGTTGATGATATGGCATGCAGTGTCAATGGCTTCAGGCCAGCAATTTCTTGGAGTCTTGTATTCATCAAGCACCGTCTGAGCCATCTCAATAAGTGTTCTGTTCTTGCATTCGACGACGCCATTCTGCTGTGGCGTGTACGGAGCTGAGAATTCATGTGTGATGCCTAAGGTATCAAGATATGTATCTAGGCCAGTGTTCTTGAATTCAGTGCCATTGTCACTTCTGATGTGCTTTATCTTGGCGCCATAGTTGTTCATTGCTTGATTGGCGAAGCGTCTGAAGACATCATGCACTTCAGTCTTGTAAAGAATTATATGCACCCAAGTATATCTTGAATAATCATCAACAATGACAAAGCCGTAGAGACAAGCAGTAGTAGTAAGAGTTGAGTAATGAGTGGGACCGAAAAGATCCATGTGTAGAAGATCGAAAGGTTGTGTCGTTGTCATAATTGTCTTCGAGGGATGCTTGGCCCTCGTCATCTTTCCTGCTTCACAGGCACCGCATAAGTGATCCTTCTTGAACTTGACGCCCTCGATGCCTATGACCTGCTTTCCTCATGCCAGCATGCCCTAGCCTCCGATGCCAGAGCCAGCATTCTGAAGCTTTTGCTAGAAGACATACGGCAAGTTGTGGTCCTGCTGAGAAATCTACCACATACAAATCATCTTTCCGATACCCTTCAAACACTAGAGACTTGTCAGATTCCATTAGAACAAGGCAACAATATTTTCCAAGTATCACAATCATGTTTAAATCGCAAAGCATTGAGACAGACATTAAGTGGAAACCAAGGGATTCAACAAGCATGACTTTATCCATGTGTTGATCCTTTGAGATTGCAACTCTACCTAGACCCAATACCTTGCTTTTACCAGTGTCAGCAAATGTGATGTGACTTTTGTCAGATGGCCGTAAGGTTGAGTCCATGAGAAGGCTTCGCTTGCCAGTCATGTGATTGGTACACCCACTATCAATAATCCATTCTGAAGCTGCTGGTGTCGTACCTATAGTGCAGTTAGGGGGATAGGCTTCACGAAGAGAATTGTGAAGCAAAAACATTTGACGAACTAGTGGATTATTAAAGCTTAGATCGAGATTAGGACTGATAGGGCAAGTAGCAAGCGACTCAGGAACAAAGTACATAATAAGACCATTTGGGCATTTGATCTTGCGCCCTACAAGATGTTTAAGGTCCCCAGCAATGGTGTCAGACGATTTTGGTTTTCGGCTGGAGACCTTTCCCTACAAAAGAGAGTTAAGCTTTCTTAGCCACCCACATCTTCAGGGGTGGCTTCGAAGCAATGAGTCTAAGTGCAGCATCTGAGAACTTTGGCTTTGGAGCCCTAGCAAAAAGTCTTGCAGGTGGACAATAGTATTCATAAGAATAAGCAGAATAGTTCTTGGTCTTATGAACATGGCGGTTTGATGAACCGCACTCATATTCATAGGCCTGAGTATGGCTTCCCTGCAAAACATTTGCGTTAGTGCGACTTAGGTGAGTCCTCTATCTGTATGAAGCCCTTGGACCGTATGAAGCCTGTGGTCTGGGTTTTGTCTTCTTCACCTGTGGTGTCATGATGACATTCACAGGAAGATTCTCCAAACACCTTTTTGGCACCCAAATCTTCTTCATAGGCGGTCCATTCCTACAGTTAGCACCAATATACCTGGCAAACACTTCACCATTCTGATTCTTAAACAGTTTATAGTTTGCATCAAAGGATTCATCAATAACAATGGCGTTAGCACAAGTGAAGCCAGATAGGGTGGATGGATCTGCTGAAGGTTCCTTTGCAGCAACCCATGTGGTTTTGGGGTACTGCTCAGGTTTCTAGTAAGAGCCATCAACATTCATTTTCCTTTCGAACCCAACACCCTCTTTCCTAGGGTTTCGGTTCAGGATCTGCCTTTTGAGGACATCACATAGTGTCTGATGCCCTTTGAGACTTTTGTACATCCCTGTTTCAAGCGGTGTCTTCAACCTAGCATTCTCATCGGCAATAGAAGTGGTATCCTCAGCAGAGGGGTTAGTTACCTCATCAACAGTTGAAGATATTGCAATAGTGGCACTAGTAGAACAATTAGCAACAGAAGTAGAGTTATAATGCTCAAGGCATTTAAGACATGGTGGTTCAAATCCTTCCTGAGGTGAACTGATCTGTTCGGCGCAAAGTGACTCATTTTCCTTTTGAAGATCTTCATGAGTCGTTCTCAATTTCTTGAGTTCTTCATGAGTTGTTGAGAGCATTTCATGACGACTTTCAAGTTCCTCATACTTAATATGAAGATTTTTTATGTCTTCAATTAAGGACTGAGATCGAGTCATTTCAGCGTCCAACAGGTCATCGCTTTTGTCTAACAGTCTTTGAATATGTTCCATAGCTTTCTGTTGTTTAGTGACAAGGGAAGCAAGTTTTGCATAGCTAGGTCCAAATTCATCACCAGATTCATCATCACTGGATTCAGATAGATAGCATTCAATTACCTTAGCATCATTTGCCATAAGGCATGATGCAGAAGATGATGATTCTGGTTCGAATGTCATCGCTTTGAGAGACTCCTTAAAGTCCTCGAACCAAGGATCATGACGAGTTCGATGACCCTCATAGAACTCAGAGAGACGGTCCCAGATGAGCTTCGCATGATCGAGATGCATGATATTCCTAAACCGATTTTGAGATAGACAGGAGCAGATGACGTCCTTCGCCGTGAGGTTGAGAAGAGTGTACTTGCAAATGTCATCAGCTTCCGCCATCTTGCACAGATCGGTCAGACCAATCTCAGTGACGGTCCACAGCTCGCTGTTTGTTGCCATGAGGTGCTTCTTCATCATGGCCTTCCACTTGGGATACTCATGACCGTCAAAGATGGGGCATGACACAGTCTTCATACATGTGGTCGACATAACTAAAACTCCTGGCGGTTAAACCAAAATCACACAGAACAAGGGAGTACCTTGCTCTGATACCAATTGAAAGTGCATTATATCGACTAGAGGGGGTGAATAGGCGATTTTTATGAAAGTCTTCAAAACATGGAAGTTTCGAAGACAAATGATAGAAATGAACCTATTACCATGCAGCGGAAGGTAGACTACACTAGGCAGACCATAGTCAAGCATTCAATGAAGTGAAACCACAATGACTAATAGCAGATAGGCAGTAAGGATCAGGTACACAGTGAAGACAAATAGATAAAGCAAATAGGCACTGACTTCACAAGAGCCAACTGTAAATAAAGAGATGGGAAGGATAAAAACCAGTGTGCGTGATGAAGACAAAGGTTTGGTAGACCAGTTCCAACTGCGGTGACAGTTGTACGTCTGGTTAGGGCGGATAGGTATTTAAACCCGAGGACACTCAGTCCCGGACAGTTAGTCCTGAACACGCAGCTCAGGACACTTAGTCCTCACCGTATTCCCCTTGAGCTAATGTCACACAGACCTCGCCCAATCACTCTGGTAAGTCTTCAAGGTAGACTTCCAAACCTTCACAGACTTTGTTCACCGGCGATCCACAATGACTCTTGGATGCTCAGAACGCGATGCCTAACCGGCTGGAGGATTCAGAGTCCTCAAGTGTAATAAGTCTTCAGATCACACAGACAGGAAGACTTAAGTGATGCCTAACACACTTTGGCTCTGGGTGTTTAGGGCTTTATCCTCGCAAGGAATTCTCTCTCAAAGGCTTCGAGGTGGGTTGCTCTCAAACAACAAAAGCCGTACACTAACTCTGAGTAGCCAACCGTTTATGGTTGTAGGGGGTGGGCTATTTATAGCCACTAGGCAACCCGACCTGATTTGTCCGAAATGACCCTGGGTCACTAAGGAACTGACACGTGTTCCAACAGTCAGATTTCAAACACACATGGCAACTTTACTTGGGCTACAAGCAAAGCTGACTTGTCCAACTCTGGACAAGATTCACTCTCATAGTCTTCGCTCGAAGACATAGGATTTTGGTTAAGCATCACTTCAGTCATTCTGACTGGTTCTCTTGGACCCCACTTAACAGTATGGTGGTTCCTATGACTCAACAAAGAAGAAAAAGAACTATGAAAGATCTAAGTCTTCGCGCTCCATAGTCTTCATGCGATGTCTTCTCTTGTCATAGTCTTCAAAGTGAATGTCTTCACATACCACCTTTGACTTCAATGTCTTCATACATTTTTAGGGGTCATCTCTGGTAGGAAAACCGAATCAATGAGGGACTTCTACCTGTGTTATCCTGCAATTCTCACAAACACATTAGTCCCTCAACTAGGTTTGTCGTCAATACTCCAAAACCAACTAGGGGTGGCACTAGATGCACTTACACTATGGCCCGTAGAAGGCCCACTGTTTATACGGCCCGTAGAAGGCCCACTGTTTGTATGGCCCGTAGGAGGCCAAGTGTCACTACAGTAAATATTAGCCCATGGTTATTGTGGCCTAGTTTTAAAAAATAGGTTATTGCAGCCACTAGCAAACCGCAGAAAAAGAACTACACTGACTACAAGCAAACAAATAAACAAGACAACAAGGAAATAAATAAGCAAGCAACTTACACTAGGCTATCACGGCTATTACACATATTACATCCACTGGGCATCAAAGTTCGCCACCAGTGCAAATATAGGGAACACAACAGCATATAAATGCCGTAGCAAAAGAAGTCCAGAACTAAAACCACTTCAGAAGGGCTCAACAAACAATATCCTGGGTACCCATAATGCTGGGAAGATGCTTAGCAAGCTTATTAACTTTCTCTTGTTTGGCGCTTAAGTCCTTCAGCGCTTGCTGTTGCACCAGAAAGTATGCATCTGAATTCTGCAGGGACTTCCTTAGTCCTTCGGCTTCCTGTCGCATAACATCTGATCGATGTCTTTCAACTTGAAGTTGAGACTCAAGAAGCCGAACTGATTCAGGCAACGAGTTCGAAGAGCTGGTGCCAGCAGTGGTAGCCAGTAACTCGAACACTACATCAAGACAGGACTTTGGGGTTGTCTCAGTGTCTTCAATATAGTTTTTATCAGCTTTCTTAGAGACCAACAGGGATGTCTCACTATCTTGAACCTTATCTGCATTACTTCCTTTACCATTGCATAACAGGGTACTCTTTTCCAATATTTTATCCGCGTTCTAAAAGAGAAACAAACAAACACATCTCAGGTTTACAATGTAGTATATGAAACTCATTTTGGTGAACCAGTTCAGTAGTAAGGTGGACATGATACCATCATGAAACAAACATATATCTATGTAGTATGGTCACTGTATGGTCTATATCATTCTAGTTTATGTTGCCAAATCAAGATAGATACAGTTTGAATCATATCTATTTAAGACAAAGCAACATAGAAAGAATATAAGTGTGGGAAACTACACAGCAGTAACAACACTTGTAATATGCATGGCATGAGAACATAACTGTTTATTCAATTGAAAATGAAATCAACGTAGAGCAAGTTACAACAGCAAATAGCCATACATGTTGAAGAAATAGGTTTAAAACATACCTGTTGCGCCATTGGAGTTTCAATTGCATCCTTCAAATTTGAAATTAGTTGGTATCAGTAAATACAGTGATGCAAGAGCAAAGTAGTATGAACCATAGCTACGGAACCTGACCTGAGAACAATTCTTCTTCTGCTTTAAGCGTTGACTTCGAGTTCGGAGTGCTGGTCCTCGTGATTTGGGCACTGCAGTTGCCTTACTAACTGCTCGTGTTTGGGTGCTCTGTGGTGGAGACGGTGCTGTGTCAACGGGGACTGAGTGTCTATCTGATGGGGTTGGGGTTAGAAGGGGTGTAGCTGGTTCTTTGTCCAACTAGATAGGGGTACAATCTGCATGAGTGTGGGTTATGTGTGGTGGGGTTGGTTCTTGGGCAAGTACAACCATGGTTCTATCTGCATCGACAGGTAGCATGATCTTTTCTAAAGACCGTGTTTTTACTCCCACAGATACTGCCATCACTCCCTCCAATTGAAATGGCTGATAAACAAGAAAAGTAATTGAATGTACAGACATTGTAAGATAGACAGGTGCAACGGATAGTAGGGAAGAAAACAGGGCATCAAATAATTCACATTTATGTTGTCTAAGCAAACAGAATAGCAGGACATAATTTCACATATATGATAGCTAATTAAACAGGATAGCATGACACAATTTCACATGTATGATGGCTAACTAAATAGGATAGAATGACATACTTCAAAATATGATGACTATGTAAACAGGATGACATGATATAACTATACGATGTGTCTATTAAAGTGGTTGGCATGCCATAAATCACAAACATGCCGTCGATGGAAACATGATGGCATGATATAATTCACGGATAGAATGACATAATTTAAAATATGATGACTATGTAAACAGGATGAGATGATATAACTATATTATGTCTTTAGAAAATGGGTTGGCATGCCATAATTCAGATACATGTTGTCTATGTAAACATCATGGCATGACATAATTCAAATATATGATTTATATACTAAGGAAGTGAGCAGAGGGCAATCGCATATATGATGTGTCAACTAAGGAGATGGCATTCAATATTGTGTATATGATGTAAAAACTAAGCATTGCAATACAACATATGCATTATATGAGTAATATAACCCTGCCAAGTTTGAGCATACACCTTAGGGGGATAATAGGACAGGTCATTTGCCTCTGAATCCTCCTCTGAAGAGCTATCTGTAACCAGCAAGATATCTGCTTCAGCAGGTAGCATTGTCTTCTTTGAAGACCTTGTTTTCACTCCAGATTTCTCCATCATCAATTCAAATGGCTGATGCACAGGAAGAGCAGTTGAATATACAAACATTGTCAACAAAAGCAATGAGAAATACAAAAAAAGGACGGCATGATATAATTCACATATATGACGCTTGCCTAAACAGCATGGCATTGCATAATTCACATACATAATGCCTTGCAACAAGATAACATTGCATAATTCACATATATAATGTCTTGCAACAAGATGACATTGCATAATTCACATATATGGTAATTAGACACTAAACAGGTGGCATTCACACAAAGCATGTCTAAACTAAGCAAATGACATAGCAATGCAAGATACCATACGCACGATATGAGCAACATAACCCTGCCAAGTTAGGGCATGCACCTCGGGGGGGGGGGGGGGAATATGATTGGTCATCTGTCTCTGAATCCTCCTCTGAGGAGCTATCGGTAACTAGCAAGACACGCGCTTTGTCAAATAGCATTGTCTGCTCTGAAGACCTTGTTTCCACTCTAGATTTTTCCATGACCGTGCTGAATGGCTGATGCACAGGAAGAGTAATTGAATGTACTAAAATTGTTGACAAATTTAACATGTAATAAAAAAATGATGGCATGATATAATTCACATGTAAGATGACTGGCTAACCAGGGTGGCATTGCAAAATTCACATATATGATGCCTGGCTAGACAAGATGGCATTGCATGATTCACATATACGATAAAGAAACTATACAGATGGCATTGACACAAAGCATGTCTAAACTAAGTAGATGACATCTTTAATGTATACAGTAAGCAATGCAAGGCACCATATGCATGATATTACCAACATCAGCATGCCAAGTTAGAGCGAAGACCTCATGGGGTAAATAGGAGTGGTATTCTCCTTCTGAATCCCCCTCAGAACAGTTATCTTCCTCTTGATTACAATCCGAAATGGGTGGAGGGGGGCTGCCTTTGCGCCAGCATGGAATGATGTCTGCATGAAATTTTATTGCCACGCAAAGCTCGTCTCTTTTGCTCTACATGATCAGTTCCACTGTGTACAATAACTGGCATGCATAGGAATAAAACATAGTGAGATTATGTAAGGAGTGCATGCACAAATCCAGAGTGATGGTAGCAAACTGTGGATAGACCCAAAACCAATGATAACAGGCAGATAATAGCTTTAGTTAAAAAATACAGATAATGGCTCCTTTAATGTTTGTTTGCACCCAACATGAAACTCATAGTAGACACCGGAGATTAACCAGATAGTACTGATTGCTGCCCCAATATGTACCCCACAACCATTTAAAAACTCAAGTTTCAGGATTAGTTTGGACCTGACTCGGAGTCTAATAGGTGAACACGACGATAATGTAGCATGCCATCATATTAAGCAACGCATAACGTAAGCAGACACGGAAGAGTGCGACCTCTCTTGCGGACCTGTGTAGTCCTCAAGGTCATCTGCTCAGTTGATGATGCTAATGCAGTTGCCGTGGCTGCCGGCAGCGGGGAAGAAGATCTAAGGCGGCGAAAGATAGTCTGGAGAGCGGATCCCTGCTGTGGTGAACCCTTCTGTCGTTCGAGCAGCTGAGCTGGGGTGGAACACAGCACCGCAGGAGCAGGACAAACCACATAGGTTTTCTTTGACACATATCTGTAACAGAAGTAATTGAGTAATGGCTTGTTTGAATTTGAGGATTCTAACAATGCAGGGATAGGAAATAGATAGGAATAGGATAGGAATGCACGTGCAAAATAGAGAATTTAAAAACACATGATTTCTGCCAATCTGGGTGTTTGATTCACAACAATTGGAAGATCATAGGATGCAAAAAAGCATGGTGAGATTAAGTCAAACCACAAGAAAATGTATGGTTATAATGCTATTATGCTACTATCTCTTAGTCTTGTGCTTGATGAATAGGAATATGAAAAGGAGGAGAAGTGGAAATTAGAATTCCTACGGTTTTTCTTTCAAGGAGACACTAAAGGAACAAATCCTACAGTTTTCCTTTGCTCCATTCCTTTGCACCAAATTCATGAAAAGTAGTACCATAGGAAACTTTCCAATTCCGATGTTTTTTATTCACTTTTACTTTCAAGCACTGGCAATTCTGGTAGGTAGGCTTGAGCAAGGAAAATCCAATACTAAAAAAATGTTTTTGTGCTACTTCTATTACTTTGGACCCAGGCCACTGCCATACTAGCTCAACTTCCAGGCCCATCGAGAAATGCACAGCTCAAACGCGCAGAAATAAATAATGATGGCGTTCAAGAGAGTCCATCACAGATAGCTAAGTTGCCTGGTACCTCACTGCTTGTCATATAGTAGGATAAAATAATCGTATTTCCCATTACTACGAGTGCTCAGTGGACAATATATATAACATGTAGAGTAAAAAAGAGATGCAACAAGTGTACAACCTCTTTGGCGAAGCCATGTCGATCTGAACATGATTGGGTTGGCTGGTGAGGATGCTCCGGCTGACTTGGCTATCGGAGCAGGGGAAGAAGATCTTAGGCATCTGGAGATGGAGCCCGAGGTACTGCTCCGCTGTGATGGAGGGTTTCGTCGTTGGAGCAGCTCCGGTGAGTTGTACGACACCGAGGCTGAAGCAGGACAAGAGAGACAACGAGTTAACCTGAGTAGAATTCTAATAGCATCTCCAATACATGGCGTAAAATACATAACCATAAAGTGCTAGATGTAAAACACATCAGCCGCTCATCTCTGAACTTAACTGTCGAAACTGAATTTAACTGTCGAAACTGAACTTAACTGTCAAAACTGAACTTAACTGTCGAAACTGAATTTTGCTGTCAAAACAGAACGCACTAGCAAGGTGAGGCTACACGTCGGTCGACTTAATTTTTCATCTCTGGTCAGTCGATTTTGCAGCCATTGGATACAAAATCAAGGACCTGTGGTTCATCTTCAACCTCCACCCCCCTGAGCCGCCAGCCACCACCGGCCAAACAGCAGCCCCCACCGCCCGCGACCGGCGGTGCACCGCCCCGCCCGCCCCGAAAACACTCTCCACCGCCGGTCCGCCGCCGCCCCGGCCATCCCTCTAGCCCCCCCTACCGAGCTTTTTCTCCGGCAATCCCCACGCCACGCCCCGCCACCGCCGGTGACCACCGCCCCCATCCTGAACCCTAACATAGATAGTGGGGTACCTCTCCGGCGAGCCCCCCTCCCCGCTGCGGCCGGTTCTTCCTTCACCCCGGCGAGCCCCCCCTGAAAATCGACTGACCCAAAAGTCGATTCAGTCGATTGAAGTGTAGCTAAACCGGAGCAGCATTGCAAGCAAGAGCAAGAGCAGCAGCACGAGCAAGAGCAATAGCAAGAGCAGACCAGGCAGGGGACCGAGAGCAAGAGCAGAGCAGCAGCGTGAGCAAGAGCTAAAGAAGCAGCTCCTACCGATGTGGACGTCGCCGCCGAGGGAGTGACGTCATGGAGGAAGTGGCTGGCGACGCCGCCGTGGATGGAGCCGCGCCGTGTCGGCTCGGGACCGAGCCCCGACAGCACTGTGAGATCGAATCAAGAAGAAAATGCGGCGATTAGTGTACAACCTCTTTGGTGGCGCCGATTAGGCCGCAGCTTCATCCGAGGAAACAGTGATGAAGATGCTCTTCCGGTGGTGCATGTGAAGACGGCGGTGTGGGAATGGAAGTGGCACAAAAGACGAGGGGAACATCGGGACAGCTCCTTGGAGGTGGAGGATGGGGTGGCTGAACCGGCGGGACAATGAGATCGATGATGGATCCTCATCCGTTACGGTGGATGAGGGACGTCGACGTGTTGTTGTGGACGACGTCGTCGGGGAAGAGGCTCCGGCTGGGTGGCGGATGGAGCAGTGTGTGGGGTTTCATCGCGGGTTTTCATGACCTCGGTGTATGAATGGGTGGGCGGATGGGATGGCAGTGGGGAACCATGGCTTAGAGACGCGCTTGTCCGAAATGTGGGGTAAGTTACGAAAGTACCCCCACCAATTTGAGGCGGTTCTTTCGGTTTAGGGGTACCACGGGCATTTCGCATGTCGGGATTTCACAGGAGGTGGGAGTTTTCACGCGTGTTGTAATTTCGGAATAGCAAGGCGCGGGTTGAGATGGAGGGAGTTGTCGGAGCACAACGAGACAAATATATATCTTAAATATTTCGGGCTAACAAGGCGCGGGATGAAGAGGCGGGCGTTTTGCAGCATGATAGACAGAGACGCTAGCTTGAATTTTCGGCATAACAAGGCGAGGCTTGAAATTTCGGAAGAACAAGCTTAACGTGTACCAAAAAAAGACAATTTGCACCTCAACACGCACAACACACACACACACAAACACCATTTAGACTAGAGTAAGGTACACGTAAATTGCACGCATGAGATTTGGCAACCAAATTATGAATAAATACCACATTATAGCATGCAAGCTTTGAGTCATATATGCATGTTGTAGATGTTCGTTTAATTCTTATAGTTCATTTCATTCAAAATCATCTAGTTTTTATAAGAAAGCTAATCTATTTTAAGATTCATGGAATTGTGTGTCGTAAGACATAAAGTAAAAACAAATAATGGCAAATCATGTAGAAAAACATTTGGCCAATTCTGATACGGAAGATTCTAGAACAAATAAGAAGTGCTTGTGTTTTGATGTTTGTGCATTATGCTTAAGTTCAACCATGGAGTCTTCTAGATTATACATGTGGCGAAATCTAGTGGAATCTAGATGATATCCAATGGCCAGTAGTGCTCAAATTTGCCATCTTTGGACCATCGGATTCGCCTCATCCAATGACCATCTTTCAAAGTTAAAGTTACCCGCACACAATATAAAAAAATATAAAATATAAAAAATATATAGGGGTATAGATATAGATATGTGATGCGAAAGCCGCCCATCATCTCCAATTAGAATAGTGTGTCCATGCACGGATGCGACGTGGCCAAATGATGTTTGCCATCGGTATCTCAAATTCAAATCAGTCTGACCTTGTTTAATGTGTATACATTACAACATGCTCGTTTCCAAACCACACCGCGCAGATCTTCGTTATATTCATGCATGCATGGGTTTCAAACATCAGGATCTCTTATTCAAATATTTGAATTCAACTTTACATTGATTATGACCTCACCTATTCTTTTACACCCACACAGTAGTCTTCTCTTTATAATTGTACCACTAACTTTCTCTCGTGCATGCATGCACACACACTACCAGTCGGCATTATCCATCGCACGCATGCAATCTTTTTCTTCAGGTCGGTCTCCCATGAAGGCACACCCCCACACACATCCCCCTCTCCATCATATCGGGCATTCTTTATCTCTCACGCGTGCATGCGCAACGACTGATGTTCCTCTATGTATGTGTGTATATAGCTAGGTCTTTCTTAGTTTTCCACACAAACCGATCAATCGATATATCCAGTGAGGTCTCACCCTCTTTCCCACGCCCACATCGATCAATCTATACCTCTCTATATAGGATTAACATATATAGCTAATACACCCACATTAATTATATATCCAATGTCCCCCTCTCATCATCCATGCCTTCCGCTTCATCTCTTAGACGCATGCACAATGGCGAAGACAGGGGCAGTAAGGGCCCTGCCCCCTCCCCCCTAACATCACTATATATCGAGGCTAATATGAATGTGATCATTAGAAAATTGCTGCTAAAATGGTTTAAGTTCATGAATTGACCCTCCTCGTAAAGGATTGGCAATGCTTGGCCCTCTAGCTCATTTATTTTTCATGGCTTCGCCACTGCACGCAACAGCGCACGTGTTCGCCCCCTCTCTCTAAATATCGATCTCGCACTTGTGCATTCCTTCATAGTCTCCCTCCACTCGGCCCCTCGCACCATCTTCTAGCCCCCACGGGACTTTGCCACATGTACAATCTAGCAGACTCCATGGTTGAACTTAAGCATAATGCACAAACCTCAAAACAACAGTGGTTCTCTTTTGTTCTAGAATCTTCCGTATCATAACTGCCCAAACTTTTTTTCTAGTTGAATTGCCATTATTTGTTTTTACTTTATGCTTTACAACGCACAATTCCATGAATCATAAAATAGATTAAGGGCTTCTTTGATTCAAAGGATTCTCAAAGGAATTTTGGAGGATTCTAATCATTAAGAATTTTTCCTATCTTGGTTGTTTGATTCGTAGGATTGTAAACCATAGGAATTTTTCCATATGATTCATTTGCACTAGATTTTATAGGAAACATCCCATCCACTCAAATCTCTTTGAAAGAATTCTGCGTTTTTTCTATGCACAATCAAACACTCGTACAATCCTGTAGGATTCAAGACGACATTCCACTATAATCTCATGTTTTTCCTATTCCCGCGTTCTTAACTTTTTTATAAAAACTAATTGATTTTGAATGAGATGAACTATAAGAATTAAACGAAGGGCTACATCAGGCATATATGACTCAGAGCTTACATGCTATAGTGTGGTATTTATTCATAATTTGGTTGCAAAATCTGATGCGTGCAATGCATGAATACCTTACTAGTACGTCGAGTATGTGCAAAACACGTAAATTAGAATACCAATGGCACGCTACACAGTGTCTCTCTTACAGTTCATGAAGCCACGTGGCACATGTGGAGGCGTTGTCGCGACCTCCTTGCGTGGATTGATCACAGTGACGTGCTGCTGGTTCCAGAAGAATGTACTCGTCCTCCCTTAGCCATACTGGCGGTACATGCACGAAGCGAAGATGTGCACGCACGCCACACATGCACGCACTCATTCCCTCGCACGCACATGCGGGTACACGGGCGGACACAATTTTGTACCAAGATCCACCCCATGTGATAATTTGACGCGTGTAAAGTCGTTCACTTCATTGATGGTTAATTAATACAGCGCATGCAAATTGAGTGGACGTGAGGGCGGAAGAAAGACATTATTACTCCGTTGCGCACATGCGAGTAGTTAAATCATGGGTTTCTAGTAGTACTTACATTGGTCTCCTTCATATTTTGTGCCAATTTTTGACAGTAACATAATATTTACGCATTTGAGCAGTGTAGTACTTGAAATTTATGTTCCGCTAAACTCGTCGGGAGTCGTTTCGGGCCTCGAAACCAAAACCATCAATTAATCTTTACCTTGTTCCCATCACATTCGGAAGCCTGCTCACACCTACTAGTACGTACCAAACCTGAACATGTTCCCACTATGCAGGTATTAGTACTAGTGCTAGTACTTAGGTTATAAAAAGGAGAACTACCTAACCGAAAATTACTCTACCTTTCCTCCTCATAAGTGCTTCTTCTTCGTCCGTCATTGCCATGGCCGGTGAGCAGAGCTCTAGGTCGAGAACTACTCGTAACAAGGGAGCGACAACCAAGGCTGCAGAAAAAAAAAGAGGGCTCGCCGCCACGCAGAGACCTCGAAAGATCTCTCACGGGCAGGCGATGGCTCCCAGGAGCGGCCTAGCCGCGGAGGCGAACATGCCAAGCTGGCGGAGCTGGAGTCGTTATCCCACGATGGCAAGCCCGATCAGCTCAATAAGCACCTCAATAAGAAAAAGGAGTTCATCCAAGGCTTGATGGAGTTGCTGAAGGAGAGCCTCGACGACATGCTTGCTGAGCTCAATCAGCAGGGGGATTGACCGCCGGCTTGGTGATGCTGCTTAAGAAGAGCATTGTCTCGGAGAAGAAGGCGACCGGCGAAATCCTGCGACTTTAGGAGGACAAGGCGAAGCTCTGCCATGAGATCGACCTGTTGAAGAAGAAGAACGCCCGCTGGAAGAAGCTGCATGAGAATAGTAGTTCCTCGATGAAGATGCTGCAGGCCCTCGTCATGGAATAGAAGGAGGCGCTGGCGAAGCTCCGCATCGAGCACCCGGCTGCTGTCAAGGTACGTAATGCGGCTGTGGAACAGATGATGAAGGCTCGCGTCGAGAAATCCCGCGTCATGGACAGAATGAAGAAGATGGTGGAGGAGACGTGCAAGGAGATGGAGGTCGTGGAGGCGATGAAGAAGCAGTTACGACTCCGCGGCGAATTAGATCATTTGGGGTGATAATCTTCCTTCTTCTTTTGCTCTTGTGTTTCATCTTTTGCTTCAGGTGTTTCGCCACACGTGTGACGTTCTCTGCGAGGCATGAATAGAACAATGGTTTTTTTAGGGAATGAATAGAACAATGCTAACAATGAGATGACTAGAAAATTAGATCATTTTTCGCCATATGGCACTGGGCTGCCGTGTTTCGTGCTCCTCCGTCGCAGTACTACTCTAGTGGAAAACTTGAGTATACCGCACGGTTCTTTGCTCCTCCTCGATCAGGTCATCGGCGCATTTATACGAGCAGTCAAATCACAAGGCCTCGCCTTCCAGCAGTAATGAGCCATCAAATCACAAAGGCCCTCGCCTCTCGTGAAACCGACCAAGCTAGACTGCCCCGCCCTCTAGCCTTTTAAAAAATGTATACTTTTGTACAGCAGTAGTATCGATGGATTGCACCATGGAGCAAAACTTGAAATTAAAAAAGGTGGTACATATAGAGAGTGCTCATCGCCAAATTATGCATATAGTACTATTAAAAAGGCTAGTCACAATAATGGTGTCCAGCACAACCCACCCCTCAAATAAAACTAAGAGGGTGCTTGGATACGTTTAGTCCCATGACTAAAAGTAGTGGGACTAAAGCATGCTAGCCTCACCCATGCTTGAATCCAAATACTAAAAAGGCTAAAATCAAGTTAATGAGCATTTATTATCCTCGAAACCCTCCAATCCAGAACTCGCATGTGTTAAAAGAGAGGAGTTAAATGAGTAGAGAGAGGACTAATCCACATTTTAGTAGGGGTACCCCTGACTAAAAAAAATAGTCTCAAGACTAGTTTTAGCCCCTCTTTAGTCACGGGTGCTTGGAACTTTAGCCTCTTAAAGAGACTATTTTTAGTCAGACTAAAATAAGTCCCTTGGATCCAAGCACCCTCTAAGCATCCTGGAATTCTTTGACAAAACAAAGCACCCTGAAATTCTTTGACAACTAAACTGCAGGCTATATGATGTTGGCCATATATATTGTACGTATATAATGTGAAGAAACGAGTGGTAGTACTATACCAACTAAAAGATGAAATGTAAGAAATACTAGTATGTACGTACTGAAGAGTTAAAGTAACGAGAAGAAACATAACATAGTTCTGCTGCGGGCTCAGCACAACACACCCCTCAAATTAAATTAAGCACGCCTGAAATTAAACTTTGCAACTATTCTGGTAGACACTGCATTAGAACCAACATGAGCAACGACACTGCCACCTTACTCGGAGTCCTCGTCCACGTCCTCGACTTCGTCCTTATCCCTCTTCCTCTTGGCCGATACTTCTTTGCTTGAACCGCACACTTGGCTGTTGCTCTTCATCCAACCCTTGTAGATATTGAAGCAAAGGTAGCCATCCATTGCAGCATAGTGGATGTGGTCTATATCTAGTACATTCCGTTGCCATGCATGACGATGAAACGTGTATGGAGGTTTCTCCAGCTTACCATACGAAGGATGAACCATGGCTCCTGCCAGGGTCAGCATTGAAGGCCGACGAGAGGACACCAACCGATTCTTATGGAGGTCGAAGGTGTTGCCTACAACGAGGCCTATCCGACGCAGGACTTCTTTGTCGTTAACAAAGTCTACAATAACGAATTTGACTAGGTTGCTCTCGAGGAAGTCCTTAAAATCCTGGCACTCAACATCGGCATGGCATATATGGTAGACCAAGCATAAGTCATGCACGCAAACCTGGATCACGGCGGGCTTCTTCCTCTCTTCGTCCTTTAGATCCTTCTCTTGTCCCAGGACTGTGGTGTACTCAACATCTAGCCCAGCGACCCACTCATCATCCAAGTCTTTGAACATGCGTCTGAAGCGAGACGGGAATCCTTTCACCGTCGTGGAAGAACGGGTGTAGATGACGTCAAACTCATCGCCGGTGATGATTCTAACCTTGTACTCACCGCCGATCGTGTAGATTTGGGACACCATGGATTTGGAGGAGGGTTAGGATTAGTGGAACTGCCATAATGTGAATGGACGGGACGACTAGGAGCGAACCGCCGTAGTATTGAAGGACATGCGGGGACGAGTAGGAGCGGCATTAATTAATTGAATCGTCTCGCCTCCCTCCGCATGCAGCCGCATGCAAGCCTCACGCGCACATCCCTAGTGCATGCTACAGCTGGGTATTTATTTCTCCCAATCAGCATACGCAACGAGCAGCGGAATCAGTGTAATATGTGGTGATTTAATTACAGTGGGACTAATAAAAATGGGACGTGGCTTGCTGGATAATAGGGCCAATAAACCCGGACGGAGGGAGTACTACGTTGGTGCCTGGACGATCCCTGCAAGACATGGAAGATCAGTTCGGCCATGCATGTGACCAAACTCCAGCAGACACGGAAGATCAGTTCGTCCATGCATGCTTGTCAAATACAGTACGTGGTCAAACTTTGACCCAAAATACGCAAAACAACAAAAAAATACTTCCAAGACCAGTGTCGCTCTTCTGCTCTTCTCCACTTAAACCACCGCCGCTCCTCTCCTGTTCCAATCTAAATGCAGCGCCGCTCCTCTCCCCTTCCATTTCAAAACCACCGCCCCTCCTCTCCTGTTCCAGTCCAAAACCAGCGTCGCTCCTCTCCCGTTCAAATCCAAAACCAGCGCTGCTCCTCTCCTCTTCCATTCAAAAACCATCGCCGGCGAGTGAAGGTGTTGTGGAGAAGTAGATCGATGGAGGAGTACAACCGATACGTGAGGACCGCAGACGGCGACCCTACGAAGCTAGCTAGGATGTTGGAGATACAGTCTTGGTTTGACAACAAGGACCAACTAGCGGCGACGGCGACATCCATGGCCAAATATCTGCAACAGAGCGAAAAGGCGGCGATACTCCCGGAGGAAGTCGCACCGGAGTACATAGAGCTGCTCCTCTGGGCCATGGAGCAAACAGATTCACCAAATCCGATCGTGAGGGGGCGGTGGTGGGAGTATCGATCCCAGATGGAGCATCCACCATAGATTGAAGAATCGAGCATCTACAGGGTGCCGTTCGTGAGGGTGTCCTGCTAGAGTGAGCCGGTGGAGTCTTCGTCGATCGAACCCAACTTCAAGAGGAGAAAAGCAGTTGGCCCGACGATGCTTCCCCGCCATCGTCTCCCTCGCCGTTCACATCATCTCACGGGGCGGCTGTTTGCCGCCGAGGAATAGGAGGGGGCTGCCCCCCCCCCCCCCCAGCCCAATAGTCGGGCAGGTTGTGAATTGTCTAGAGGAGCTTAGGGTTGTCAGTATTTGCAGGTTGTGAATTGTGTTTTGTGTTGTGTATTTTGAGAATACTTTCTGATATGAATGTCTTTTGAATTTCAGATTTGCAGTATTGAGCATATGAAGTATTTTATGAATTCTAGAGATCTATTTTTAGCACTTAAAAAAATGTAGTTTCATAGGAGTATAAAAGTGCAGACAATGTGATTCTCAAAGAAGAAACTGCAAGTTTCAGTTTCAGATAAGAAACTGCAAGTTCAGTTTCAGATAAGAAACTGCAACTTTCAGAGTCAGAGCATTTATATTAACACAGCCTTTTCAAACAGGGTTAACATCATGTTGGAAGTTTTATTCATGGTAAAAAATGGAACTACCAGCCAGTTAACATCATGCCGATCAACATTCATACATAGCACATCTTCATATGATGCACAGTCAAAATGCCCACACAATGTCGAGTGTGCGAAACACAAAGAAAACGAGGGACACACTTTTGGCAAGTGTTGGACGTGGTTTTGGGCTGCCCCGTCTAGGCTTTCATTTTTAACATGCGCAACCCACGACCTCGGATGGGAGGTCCATAGGCCTGTTTGTATTTTCTTAGGTCCGTCATGTATCGACCGGCCTATGGACCTCCCATCCGAGGTTTTATTTTTGGCAGCCCAATTTATCTATTTTTTTGAAGAAAACGTAGAGGTCTGTTCTATTTTTTCTATATAAGAATAGGAACGCCAGGTTGAACTTATGTTTCCCTTCTAACTATATTATATATATTTAAATTATTTTATATGTTATTATATATTATTTTTATTGTCACCATATATTTAACAGATACTTACATATGTAAGAAAACAATATCCCACATCTTATTAACTTATAAAAATAATTTCTTAACAAATAAAATCCTGGATTGTTTTGGCACGAAAATCCTGGTGATTGTGTACAAAAGCTTGGTAAGATTTAAGGACGAATGTAATAATATCACTTATTATTTAAATATATTTGTAACAAAATGCTCAGTCCCTTTTTTATTTTTTGATAACATTGCTGGCCCAACCCAACATTATAATTAGAATCAGCCCAGCAAAATCGTGTATTTCGAGAAAGTGCAAATGGCCTGTAATTTTTTAGGAAATAAAATAAATGGGCCGCATGTACGCTACATTATTTGTTCACCCAGCCCAGCTAATGGCTATAATCCAAAAAATATCAAATTGACTGTAAATTCTACCGCGCAAAAAAAGACTGTAAATTCTGAAAAAATGGGTTGAATATGTGCCACATTTTTGGAGGCTGAAATGTGGGCCAATAGGTCGAAGCCAACACAAGTCGTTGTCAATTTAGTCAACAAATGATTCTGACATGTTAGCCGATGGATTTACATCCAACGACCGGCATCCACCTTCAATCTCTCGTCTTCTTCCTCCAGCGCCGGGACCACCTCCCGCATCCTGCTGCTAGCAGCTCTGCTTAGCACGCTTCGCTATGAAGCGCTACTCCACCGTTGGCCGGGCCATCCCTCCACCTCTCCACACCTCCTGTTCTTCTCCACCGAATGTCGAACCACACCGCACTAGAACCAGTTAACCCTCGTACACCTCTCCGTCTGCGACTCTACTCCCGCGTCTTCCCATCTCCGGCTCGTTGCTGTCCGGGGCCTCGCCGTCGTCCAGCGCCTTGGATGCGCTCGGCGCGGCGTGGTCAACGTGGTCAACGAACGACACCATCGGAAGTAGACTGTGCGTGCATAGGCTGACAGCTGGGTCCATGGCCGCACACAAGGAAATGCCTCCTTATTACGCGCAAAATAATGATTCCTCCACCTGACATCTGGGACCCACCGGAAGGGCCTCTGTATTTCATGAAAATAACGTACCCCCCGCTGACATGTCGGACCCACCAGCTATCTTCGCACGCAAGGAAATGCCTCCTTATTATGCACAAAAAATGAATATTCCCCCTGCCAGCTGGAACTCAGCATAGTGGGAGGCTGACTTGTGGGCATACCAAGTTGATGGGGACGGAGGGCTTCGTCAACCTAGTCAATATGAACCATTTTAGCTCCTGTTACCGTACGATGTTCATCCAACGGCCGTAGTCCTCGCCGTCGTCCACCGCCGTGGTGCTCTCGGCGCGGCGTGGTCAACATGGTCAAGCAATGACTTCCATCGGACGTGGACTGTACGTGGAGAGGCTGATAGCTGGGTCCACGGCCGCAGCAAGGAAGTGCCTCCTTATTACGCGCAAAATAATGATTCCTCCACCTGACAGCGGGGACCCACCGGACGGGCCACCGTATTTCGTGAAAAAAAACGTTTTCCCCTGATTGCTGGAACCTAGCAGCTACATCTTCGCATGCAAGGAAGTGCGTCCGGGCAAAAAAATAACGATTCGCCCCCCTGACAGTTGGGACCCACCAGCTACATCTTCGCACGCAAGGAAGTGCGTCCAGGCAAAAAAAAAACGATTCGCCCCCCTAACTGCTGGGACCCACCAGCTACATCTTCGCACGCAAGGAAGTGCCTAACAGTCGGGACCCACCTGGTCGAAGCATACGTAGCGTTGTAATTCTGGTCGCGAACGTGTACGTACATATATACCGATGGATGTAGAGACGCGCACGTGTCGTAGTAGAGGCGCGTGCGTGTCGTAGTAGAGGCGCGCACATGGCATGTACACGTACGTATAGTGGCCAGGGTGCAAGAAAGAAAATACGGCCACGTATGTGTACATACGGGCGGGGTCTCGAACGCCTACTCGCACATACGTACGGCTAGGGCTCGTGTACATGGCTGGGTCGGAACGGAGAAACAACGTCGTCGTCGTGTTCATGGGGAGGCAACGAAACGCGTCGTGTTCATGGGGAGGCAACGGAATGCGTCATGTTCATGGGGAGGCAACAAAACGCATCGTGTTCATCGAGAGGCAACGGAACGCATGGGAGCCAACCGGCTGGGTCGGAACGGAATGCGTGGTCGTGTTCATCGGGAGGGCTTGGACGGAACATGCGATGGAAACGAGGCCTGGCGTACCGCAAAACGGAGGAAACGGACCTCCTACGTTCGGAACGGGGTCCTGTTGATCGGGAGGGGTGTGGCGTACCGCAAAACGGAGGAAACAGACCTCCTATGGTCGAAACGGGGGTCCTGTTGATCAGGAATGGTGTGGCATACCGCAAAACGGACAAAACAGACCTCCTACGGTCGAAACGGGGGTCCTGTTGATCGGGAGGGGTGTGGCGTATCGCAAAACGGATGAAACGGACCTCCTACGGTGGAAACTGGGGTCCTGTTCATCGGGAGGGGTGTGGCGTACCACAAAACGAGACTCCACGGGATACTATTCATCTCCACCGTCGACCTCCTCCAGCATCCACGGGCTACCGTCGACCTCCTCCAGCCTCCACGGGCTCCTGTTCATCCAGCCCCCACCGCGCGACACTCCACTGGCTACTGTTCAACCACCCCTCCACGGGCACCCCTCCACGGTCTACTGTTCATCCAGCCCTCCACACCACGGGGTCCTATTAAACCACCCCTCCACGGGCACCCCTCCACCATCTACTGTTCATCCAGCCCTCCACACCACAGGGTCCTGTTCATCCAGAGACAACGCCACCGTTCACTGTTCATCCAACCCCCCCTCCCACAATGCTCACAGTTCATCCAATCGATCGGCTTCAGTTAGCAGCAGTAGTGAAGGAATCGCTCGATCGGGTTCAGTTAATAGCCACCGATCGATCGCTTGGGTTCAGTAACGCGTAGCATGCAGTGCAATCGCTCGGGTTCAGTTCGAGCCCAACGCCTCGCTCGGGTTCAGTTAGAGCCAATGCCTCGCACACATGCGCGTATGTGTACGAGAGAAACGCGCATCGCTCGGTTGTAACCGGGAACTCCCCGAAATTTTCCTCCCCCTCGCTTCTACCACGGTTTTTTCCGTCATGGACGGCCCAAAGAATGTCATGCAGCTGCGTCTCCGGCCCGCCCAGGACGAAAAGCCCATTTTCTATCATGATTTTTTGTCATAGAAGTAGGAGCCCACCACATCTATGATGATACCGGGCTTTGTCACAATTATCGTCATAGAAGTGTCATATGTATGGCAGAAAAAAATTCGTTCGGCCCAAAATGTCACGGATGTGTCTTTTTTTGTAGTGTAGCACCATGATCTTCATGATAGAGAGTCTCTTATGTTGTCACTTTCACATACTAGTGGGAATTTTTCATTATAGAACTTGTCTTGTATATTCCAATGATGGGCTTCCTCAAAATGCCCTAGGTCTTCGTGAGCAAGCAAGTTGGATGCACACCCACTTAGTTTCTTTTGATGAGCTTTCATATATCTATAGCTCTAGTGCATCCGTTGCATGGCAATCCCTACTCCTCGCATTGACATCAATTGATGGACATCTCCATAGCCCATTGATTAGCCGCGTCAATGTGAGACTTTCTTCCTTTTTGACTTCTCACATAACCGCTATCATCATACTCTATTCCACCCATAGTTCTATGCCCATGGCTTGCACTCATGTATTGCGTGAGGGTTGAAAAGGCTGAAGCGCGTTAAAAAGTATGAACCAAATGCTCGGCTTGTCATCGGGGTTGTGCATGATGGGAGCATTTTCTGTGACTAAAATGAAGCACGACCAAACTATATGATTTTGTAGGGATAAGCTTTCTTTGGCTATGTTATTTTGATAAGACATAATTGCTTTGTTAGCACACTTGAAGTATTATTGTTTTTATGTCAATATGAAACTTTTGTCTTGAATCTTATGGATCTGAATATTCTTGCCACAATAAAGAAAATTATATTGATAAATATGTTAGGTAGCATTCCACATCAAAAATTATGTTTTATCATTTACCTACTCGAGGACGAGCAGGAATTAAGCATGGGGATGCTTGATACGTCTCCAACGTATCTATAATTTTTGTTTGTTCCATGCTATTATATTATCAACCTTGGATGTTTTATATGCTACTTTATATGATTTTCGGGACTAACCTATTAACCTAGAGCCCAGTGCCTCTTTCTGTTTTTCCTTGTTTTTGAGTTTTACAGAAAAGGAATACCGAACGGAGTCCAATTGACGTGCCATTTTTTGACGATTTTTTATGGACCAAAAGAAGATCCCAGAGTAAAATAGTTGGGCCAAAAGAGCCTCGGGCCATCCACGAGGGTGGGGGCGCCCCCCGGGCGCATGGGCCTACCTCGTGGATGACTCGGGCACCTTCTTGACGTGAGACCTATGCCAAAAATTCCTATAAATACAGAAACCTCCAGAAAATAACCTAGCTCGAGAGTTCCGCCGCCGCAAGCCCTTGTAGCCACCGAAAACCAATGTAGACCCGTTCCGGCACCCTGCCGAAGGGGGGGAGAATCCCTCTCCGGTGGCCATCTTCATCATCCCGGCACTCTCCATGACGAGGAGGGAGTAGTTCACCCTCGGGGCTGAGGGTATGTACCAGTAGCTATGTGTTTGATCTCTCTCTCTCTCTCTCGTGTTCTTGATTCGGAACGATCTTGATGTATCACGAGCTTTGCTATTATAGTTGGATCTTATGACATTTCTCCCCCTCTACTCTCTTGTAATGAATTGAGTTTTCCCTTTGAAGTTATCTTATCGAATTGAGTCTTTAAAGATTTGAGAACACTTGATGTATGTCGTGCATGTGCTTATCTGTGGTGACAGTGGGATATCACGTGATCCATTTGTTGTATGTTTTGGTGATCAACTTGCGAGTTTTGTGACCTCGTGAACTTATGCATAGGGGTTGGCACACGTTTTCGTCTTTACTCTCCGGTAGAAACTTTGGGGCACTCTTTGAAGTTCTTTGTGTTGGTTGAATAGATGAATCTGAGATTGTGTGATGCATATCGTATAATCATACCCACGGATACTTGAGGTGGCATTGGAGTATCTAGGTGACATTAGGGTTTTGGTTGATTTGTGTCTCAAGGTGTTATTCTAGTATGAACTCTAGGATAGATTGAACGGAAAGAATAGCTTCGTGTTATTTTACTATGGACTCTTGAATAGATCGATCAGAAGGAATAACTTTGAGGTGGTTTCGTACCCTACAATAATCTCTTCGTTTGTTCTCCGCTATTAGTGACTTTGGAGTGACTCTTTGTTGCATGTTGAGGGATAGTTATATGATCCAATTATGTTATTATTGTTGAGATAACTTGCACTAGTGAAAGTATGAACCCTAGGCCTTGTTTCCTAGCATTGCTATACCGTTTACGCTCACTTTTATCATTAGTTACCTTGCTGTTTTTATATTTTCAGATTACAAAAACCTATATCTACCATCCATATTGCACTTGTATCACCATCTCTTCGCCGAACTAGTGCACCTATACAATTTACCATTGTATTGGGTGTGTTGGGGACACAAGAGACTCTTTGTTATTTGGTTGCAGGGTTGCTTGAGAGAGACCTTCTTCATCCTACACCTCCCACGGATTGATAAACCTTAGGTCATCCACTTGAGGGAAATTTTCTGCTATCCTACAAACCTCTGCACTTGGAGGCCCAACAACGTCTACAAGAAGAAGGTTGTGTAGTAGACATCAAGCTCTTTTCTGGCGCTGTTGCCGGGGAGGTTAGCGCTTGAAGGTATATCTTTAGATCTTGCAATCGAATCTTTTTGTTTCTTGTTTTATCACTAGTTTAGTTTATAAAAGAAAACTATAAAAAATGGAATTGAGGGTACCTCATATGCTTCATCTTTTTAATATCTTTCATGAAAATAAGGATTTCGATAATTGTGCCAAAGTGTTAGAAGAAGAATGCATTAGAATGTTTGGCACTAAATCTTTGAATGATGAGCATGATTGCAATGTTATTAGTATGAACTCTTTGAATATCCATAGTACTAATGATGATTGCACTAGTCATGATGAAAATGTCTCTTATAAGCATGTCAACTTTTGTGGAATACATAGAGCTTGCAAGCACACACCAAATAGGGAAGATAGATTTTGCAAGAGGCATAAGTATTTGGAAACTAAATGGTTGCAAGAAAGGCTAGATGATTGTGCTGAAAGATTCAATATTTATCGCCATCCTTGTGAACGTTGTAGACGTTGTCCAATGAAAATCTTTTTTGACAATACCGGTGCAATTGCCTTGGCAAAGGAATCCAGATTTCACAAGAGAACCAAGCACATCAAGAGATGCTTCAATTCCATCCGCGATCAAGTCACGAGCAAAACATGATCAGCACCAAGACTCCATGGGTGTTAGAATCATTACAATGTAATCTAGATTATTGACTTGTGCAAGTGGGAGACTGAAGGAAATATGCCCTAGAGGCAATAATAAAGTTGTTATTTATATTTCCTTATATCATGATAAATGTTTATTATTCATGCTAGAATTGTATTAACTGGAAACTTAGTACATGTGTGAATACATAGACAAACAGAGTGTCACTAGTATGCCTCTACTTGACTAGCTCGTTAATCAAAGATGGTTAAGTTTCCTAGCCATAGACATGAGTTGTCATTTTATGAACGGGATCACATCATTAGAGAATCATGTGATTGACATGACCCATCCGTTAGCTTAGCACTTTGATCGTTTAGTTTATTGCTATTGCTTTCTTCATAACTTATACATGTCCCTATGACTATGAGATTATGTAACTCCCGAATACCGGAGGAACACTTTGTGTGCTATCAAACGTCACAGCGTAACTGGCTGATTATAAAGATTCTCTACAGGTGTCTCCGATGGTGTTTGTTGAGTTGACATAGATCGAGATTAGGATTTGTCACTCCGATTGTCGGAGAGGTATCTCTGGGCCCTCTCGGTACTGCACATCACTATAAGCCTTGCAAGCAATGTGACTAATGAGTTAGTTGCGGGATGTTGCATTACGGAACGAGTAAAGAGACTTGCCGGTAACGAGATTGAACTAGGTATAATGATACCGGTGATCGAATCTCGGGCAAGTAACATACTGATGACAAAGGGAACAAGGTATGTTGTTATGCGTTTTGACCGATAAAGATCTTCGTAGAATATGTAGGAACCAATATGAGCATCTACGTTTCGCTTTTGGTTATTGACCAGAGATGAGTCTCGGTCATGTCTACATAGTTGTTGAACCCGTAGGGTCAGCACGCTTAACGTTCAATGACGATATGTATTGTGAGTTATGTGATTTGATGTACTCCCTCCATTTTTATATACAAGGCCACAAACTCAAATTACAGGTACTAAGACAAAAATTAATGTGTGCTTTACAAGCCAATTTGTTTTCTCGTTTACCAGGTTAATTAATAGGGTGCATGCACATTAGAGAAAACTGAGTGGCCGTGGGAGAGGAAGTAGGTGAGTGTGTCATTATCATCCACTACTTGCATGCTAGTAATTAAGTCATGGGTTACTAATACGAGGAAACATCATTAATATTTGCCTCGATTATTGTTGGTGGCCTTGTATAGATGCAAAATGTGTTTTTCATAGTGGCCTTGTATATAAAAATGGAGGGAGTACCAAAGATTGTTCGGAGTCCCAGATGTGATCACGGACATGACGAGGAGTCTCGAAATGGTCGAGGCATGAACATTGATATATTGGAAGGTTATGTTTAGACATCGGAAAGGTTTCAGATAAGTTCGGGCATTTTCCGGAGTACCGGGGGGTTACCGGAACCCCCCGGGGGTTAATGGGCCTTCATGGGCTTTAGTGGAAGAGAGAGGAGGCTGCCAAGAGGAGAGGCGCGCCCCCAAGCCCAATCCGAATTGGGGAGGGGGCCGACCCCCTTTCCTTCTTCCCCTCTTCCCTTTCCTCCCTCCTCCTAGTTGGACTAGGAAAGGGGGAACCTACTCCTAGTAGGAGTAGGATTCCCCCCTTGGGGCGTGCCCTATGAGGCCGACCGGCCCCCTCCTCCACTCCTTTATATACGGGGGAGGGGGCACCCCATAGACACACAGGTTGATCTCTTAGCCGTGTGCGGTGCCTCCCTCCACAGATTTCCACCTCGATTATATTGTCGTAGTGCTTAGGCGAAGCCCTGCGTCGGTAACTTCATCATCACCGTCAATACGACGTCGTACTGACGAAACTCTCCCTCAGCCTCAGCTGGATCTAGAGTTTGAGGGACGTCACCAAGCTGAACGTGTGCAGATCGTGGAGTTGCCGTGCGTTTGGTACTTGATCGGTTGGATCGCGAAGACGTTTGATTACATCAACTGCATTACTTAACGCTTCCGCTTTCGGTCTACGAGGATACGTGGACACACTCTCCCCGCATGTTACTATGCTTCTCCTAGATAGATCTTGCGTGATCGTAGGTAATTTTTTTTGAAATACTACGTTCCCCAGCAGACCCACACCTATATAAAGAAGGAGTAGATGGTGTTATTAGATGTTGTGTACCTGAGCATGAACAGGGACAGATCCTACGCACGTGCCACTCCGATTCTTACCGAGGACACCACGCTGGAGATAGAACTGCACATAAGGTATTGCAATCTTGTTTTTATTAGCCTACTCTCTTCAAGGATGCTCGTAAGTTTGTCTTGTCTTGTGATGAGTGTCAAAGAATTGGTAATATTAGTAGACGTCAGGAAATGCCTATGAATTATTCACTTGTTATTGAACCATTTGATGTTT
Source organism: Triticum monococcum (assembly GCA_034509565.1). NCBI lineage: Eukaryota > Viridiplantae > Streptophyta > Magnoliopsida > Poales > Poaceae > Triticum > Triticum monococcum. Next base: position 82,922,853 of record CM067845.1, on the reverse strand, counting down.
GGGGCTTTGATTATATGGGACATTTTCCTTCCTCTAATGGGTATACACATATTTTAATTACTGTTGATTATGTTACTAAGTGGGGTAGAAGCTATTCCAACTAGTAGTTCCAATCATAACACTTCTATGAAGATGCTTAAATAAGTTATTTTTCCGAGGTCTGGAGTCCCTAGATATTTAATGACTCATGGTGGTTCACATTTTATTCATGGTCTTTTCCATAAAATGCTTGCTAAATATGATGTCAACCATAGAATTGCATCTCCATATCATCCTTAGTCTAGTGGTCAAGTAGAATTGAGCAATAGAGAGATTTAATTAATTTTGCAAAAGATTGTTAATAGATCTAGAAAGAATTGGTATAAGAAACTTGATGATGCATTATGGGCATATAGAACTACTTATAAGAATCCTATGGGTATGTCTCCGTATAAAATGGTTTATGGAAAAGCATGCCACTTACCTCTTGAATTAGAACATAAGGCATATTGGGCTATTAAAGAGCTCAATTATGATATCAAACTTGCCGGTGAGAAGAGGTTATTTCACATTAGCTCACTTGATGAATGGAGAACCCAAGCCTGTGAGAATGCCAAGTTGTTTAAAGAAAAGTTAAAAGATGGCATGACAAAAGGATACAAAAGCATGAGTTTAATATAGGTGATCATGTTTTGCTATACAACTCGTTTAAGATTTTAGGCAGGAAAACTTCTCTGTAAAAGGGAAGGTCCTTACATTATCAAGGAGGTCTATCGTTCCGGTGCCATAAAAATCAACAACACCGAAGGCAAAAATCCGAAGGTGGTAAACAGTCAAAGAATAAACATTATATCTCAGGTACTCCCATAAATGTTGAGACCAATATAATTAATACCATAACACCGGTGGAGTACATAAGGGATACTTTCCAGAACGTTTCAGACTGCAGAAAGGAATATGTATGTCGTACGGTAAGTAAATTGACTCCAAAATGTTTCCAATGATAATTTTTCTCCGTTTTGGAATATTTAAAAAATTAGGAAAATTAAAAGCAGCCCTAAGGAGACACGAGGCCACCACAAGGGTGGAGGGCACGCCCCCCGTCCTTGTGGCCACTTCGTGTGCCCTCTGAACTCTGTTTTCTTGCACAATACTTCTTTTGGTCGGTAAAAATTCATTATATAATCTCCCTAATGTTTTGACCATCGTACCATGACAATATCTCCTGTTTTTGTTTTGAGCTATTTTTTTGCCAGATCTAGATCAGCATTATGTCTCCAAGTGCCCCAAGGACAAGTTTTTTTAGAAGGTCATCAACCCCTACCTTGCGGAGGTGCTGCGGCACCCTCAAGCCATTGAGATGCGTGAGGGGTGCTACACATCCGCGATGTTGAGGGGACGAAGAGGACCGGGAGCATGGAGACAAGACTTGAAGCAATGGAGCAGCAAGTTTTCAAGTGCCAAGGGATGGTGGAACGTGGACTCAACGCCAATCACATGATGATCGCGGAATTCACCAACAATCACAAGCTCGATGCCAAGAACATTGAGGAGGCCATCTTCAAGCTTCATGAGAAAATCGAGCATCTCCAAGCCCAGATCTATGACCTACAAAACCAAAATTGTGAGTATGAATACAAATTTAAGAGGATGAGTTTGGCTGCAGATTTGAGGATCCCGGAGACTCGTTCATCTTTCTACGACTAGTAAATGCCCACGTGCAACGCACGTTAATGTTTAGGAAATATATTAATTGCACATGGATATTAGGTATGCTATTTTTTGTGTTAATTTTATGATTAGTACAATATTTGGTATGATATTGATTGCATGTTAAACATGTTGAACGCTCACCATTGGAGCATTCTAGGTCGTTGGATTGATTTAGTTCGATGGTCGAGATCAGTTGGATCTGCCCCTTTGGGTCTTTTATATTGGTATAGATGGTGAGCCTATGCCTTGGAAGATGGATGACAAGCCTACTACATCAACAACCCCATCATCACCACCTTCAAAGAAAGAGACATAAATACATGAGTATGGGCACTCCCCTTGGCAACTGCCAAGCTTGGGGGAGGTGCCCCGGTATCGTATCACCATCATACCTTTACCTTTATCGTTTTTCTTAGTTCGATCCTTTTGGTTATATCTTGATCTAGAAGAATAATTTTTTTAGTATGATCTATCTTTGAGTTTTGTTTTGATCTCGATCTATGTAATCGAGTCCTTGAGTTATATATAATAAAGAGTAGTTTTGATTTAAAAAGGTAGTATAATGATCTTATGAAGAGTAATGACTTCACATATAAAGAGTATGATGAATAAAAGTTGTTGAGAGTTGACAAACATAGTTTTGGTCATTGTTGCAATTAATAGGAAGTAATAAAGAAAGAGAGGTTTCACATATAAATATATTATCTTGGACGCCTTTTGTAATCGTGAGCACTCATTAAAATATGACATGCTAAAAAGTTGATGTTGGACAAGGAAGACAACATAATGGGTTATGTTTTCTTACATCCGAATTGAAGTTATATTGTCTCGGATCATCCAACATGTTGATCTTGCCTTTCCCTCTCATGGTAGCCAAATTCTTTGCACCAAGTAGAGATACTACTTGTGCTTCCAAACATCCCTTAAACCAGTTTTGCCATGAGAATCCACCATACCTACCTATGGATTGAGTAAGATCCTTCAAGTTAGTTGTCATCGGTACAAGCAATAAAAATTGCTCTCTAAATATGCATGATCTATTAGTGTGAAGAAAATAAGATTTATACGAACTTGTGATATGGAAGAAATAAAAGCGATGGACTGCATAATAAAGGTCCTTATCACAAGCGGCAATATAAAGTGACGTTCTTTTGCATTAAGATTTTGTGCATCCAACCATAAAAGTGCATGACAACCTCTACTTCCCTCTACGAAGGGCCTATCTTTTACTTTTATCTTCTACCCTTATACAAGAGTCATGGTGATCATCACCTTTCCTTTTTTACACTTTTTCCTCTGGCAAGCACTATGTGTTGGAGAGATCTGGATATACATACATATATATATATATATATATATATATATATCCACTCGGATCTAGGTTTTCATAAAGTACTATTGTTGACATTACCCTCGAGGTAAAAGGTTGGGAGGCGAAACTATAAGCCCCTATCTTTCTCTATGTCTGATTGAAACTTTGTACCCATAAGTATCGCGTGAGTGTTTGCAATTGTGAAAGATTAAATGATAGTTGAGTATGTGTACTTGCTGAAAAGCTCTTTAATTGACTCTTTCCGATGTTCTGATAAATTGCAATTGCCTCAATGACCGAGATCATAGTTTGTTAGTTTTCATTGAAGTTTTTGATTCATACTTTACCTTGTGAATGAATTGTTACTTTAGAATGAGAAATTATATGGCATTATATGTTGTTGTTCTAAAGATGATTATGATGCCCTCATGTCCGTATTTCATTTTATCGACACCTCTATCTCTAAACACGTGGACATATTTTTTGATTTCGGCTTCCGCTTGAGGACAAGCGAGGTCTAAGCTTGGGGAGTTGATATGTCCATTTTGCATCATGCTTTTATATCAATATTTATTGCATTATGGGCTGTTATTACACATTATATCACAATCATTATGCCTTTCCTCCTTATTTTATAAGGTTTACATGAAGAAGGAGAATGCCGACAGCTGGAATTCTGGACTAGAAAAGGAGCAAATATTAGAGACCTATTCTGCACAACTCCAAAAGTCCTGAAACTTCACAGAGAATATTTTTGGAATATATAAAAAATATTGGGTGAAGAAAGCACTAGAGGGGGGCCACCAGCCAACCACATGGATGGAGGGCGCGCCCCCCGTCCTTGTGGGCCCTCTGGCAGAACTCCAACACCCATCTTCTGCTATATGGTTGAAGGAAATATGCCCTAGAGGCAATAATAAAGTTGTTATTTATGTTTCCTTATATCATGATAAATGTTTATTATTCATGCTAGAATTTTATTAACCGGAAACTTAGTACATGTGTGAATACATAGACAAACAGAGTGTCCCTAGTATGCCTCTACTTAACTAGCTCATTAATCAAAGATGGTTAAGTTTCTTGACCATAGACATGTGTTGTCATTTGATGAACGGGATCACATCATTAGAGAATGATGTGATGGACAAGACCCATCCGTTAGCTTAGCATTATGATCGTCCAGTTTTATTGCTATTGCTTTCTTCATGACTTATATATATTCCTCTGACTATGAGATTATGCAACTCCGAAATACAGAAGGAACACCTTGTGTGCTATCAAACATCACAATGTAACTAGGTGATTATAAAGATGCTCTACAGGTGTCTCCGAAGGTGTTTGTTGAGTTGGCATAGATCGAGATTAGGATTTGTCACTCCATGTATCGAAGAGGTATCTCTGCGCCTTCTCGGTAATGCACATCACTATAAGCCTTGCAAGCAAAGTGACTAATGAGTTAGTTGCGGGATGATGCATTACGAAACGAGTAAAGAGACTTGCCGGTAACGAGATTGAACTATGTATGATGATACCGACGATCGAATCTCGAGCAAGTAACATGCCGATGACAAAGGGAATAACGTATGTTGTTATGCAGTTTGACCGATAAAGATCTCCATAGAATATGTAGGAGCCAATATGAGCATCTAGGTTCCGCTGTTAGTTATTGATCAGAGATGTGTCTCGGCCATGTCTACATAGTTCTCGAACCCGTAGGGTCCGCACGCTTAAACGTTCGATGACGATTTGTATTATGAGTTATGTGTTTTTGATGACCAGAGTTTGTTCGGAGTCCTGGATGAGATCACGGACATTACAAGGAGTCTAGAAATGGTCGAGAGGTAAAGATTGATATATTGGAAGGTTATATGCGGACACCGGAATGGTTCAGAAGAAGATAGGGGATTTTTCGGAGTACCGGGAGGTTACGGGAACCCCCCTGGAAAGTTATTGGGCCATAGTGGAAGATAGGAGGCAAGCCACAGGAGGTGGGGTGTGCCCCCCTTGCCCCAATCTGAATTGGACAAGGGAGGGGGCGCGGCCCCCTCTTTCCTTCTCCCCCTCCCTCCTTTCCCCTTTCCCCCTCTCCGTTGGAAGGAAAGGGGGGACGAATCCTACTAGGTTTGGAGTCCTAGTAGGACCCCCCCCCCTTGGCGCGCTTATATTCTGTTTTGGACATTATTGAGCTTTATTACACACTTTTATATTATTTTTGGGACTAACCTATTAACGGGAGGCCCAGCCCGGAATTGCTGTTTTTTTGCCTATTTTAGGGTTTCACAGAAAAAGAATATCAAACGGAGTCCAAACGGAATGAAACCTTCGGGAACGTGATTTTTGGAACGAACATGATCTAGAGGACTTGGACCCTACGTCAAGCAATCAACGAGGAAGGCACGAGGTAGGGGGCGCGCCTCCCCCCCAGGCGCGCCTCCACCCTTGTGGGCCCCCTGTTGCTCCATCAACGTACTTGATACGTCTCCAATGTATCTATAATTTTTTATTGTTCCATGCTATTATATTATCTGTTTTGGATGTTTATGGGCTTTATTATACACTTTTATATTATTTTTGAGACTAACCTATTAACCCAGAGCCCAGTGCCAGTTTCTATTTTTTCCTTGTTTTAGAGTATCGCAGAAAAGGAAAATCAAACGGAGTCCAATTGACTTGAAACTTCACGGAAGTTATTTTTGGAAGGAAAGCAACCCAGGAGACTTGGAGTCCACGTCAAGGAAGCTTCGAGGAAGCCACGAGGTAGGGGGCGCGCCCACCCCCTGGGCGCGCCCTCCACCCTCGTGGGCCCCTCGTGGCTCCCCTGACGTACTTCTTCCTCCTATATATACCCATATACCCTAAAACGATCGGGGAGCACAATATATCGGGAGTTCCACCGCCAGAAGCCTCTGTAGCCACCAAAAACCAATCTAGACCCGTTCCGGCACCCTGCCGGAGGGGGGAATCCCTCTCCGGTGGCCATCTTCATCATCCCGGTGCTCTCCATGACGAGGAGGGAGTAGTTCTCCCTCAGGGCTGAGGGTATGTACCAGTAGTTATGTGTTTGATCTCTCTCTCTCTCTCTCATGTTCTTGAGGTGGCACGATCTTGATGTATCACGAGCTTTGCTATTATAGTTGGATCTTATGATGTTTCCCCCCCCCCCTCTACTCTCTTGTAATGAATTGAGTTTTCCCTTTGAAGTTATCTTATCGTATTGAGTCTTTAAGGATTTGAGAACACTTGATGTATGTCTTGCATGGGATACCTGTGGTAACAATGGGGTATTCTATTGATCCACTTGATGTATGTTTTGGTGATCAACTTGCGGGTTCCGCCCATGAACCTATGCATAGGGGTTGGCACATGTTTTCGTTTGACTCTCCGGTAGGAACTTTAGGGCACTCTTTGAGGTTCTATGTGTTGCTTGAATAGATGAATCTGAGATTGTGTGGTGCATATCGTATAATCATACCCACGGATACTTGAGGTGACATTGGAGTATCTAGGTGACATTAGGGTTTTGGTTGATTTGTGTCTTAAGGTGTTATTCTAGTACGAACTCTAGGGTTGTTTGTGACACTTATAGGAATAGCCCAACGGATTGATTGGAATGAATAAATTTGAGGTTTTCGTACCATACCATAATCTCTTTGTTTCTTCTCCGCTATTAGTGACTTTGGAGTGACTCTTTGTTGCATGTTGAGGGATAGTTATGTGATCCAATTATGTTATTATTGTTGAGAGGACTTGCACTAGTGAAAGTATGAACCCTAGGCCTTGTTTCCTAGCATTGCAATACCATTTGTGCTCACTTTTATCATTAGTTACCTTGCTATTTTTATATTTTCAGATTACAAAAACCTTTATCTACCATCCATATACCACTTGTATCACCATCTCTTCGCCGAACTAGTGCACCTATACAATCTACCATTGTATTGGGTGTGTTGTGCACACAAGAGACTCTTTGTTATTTGGTTGCAGGGTTGCATGAGAGAGACCATATTCATCCTACGCCTCCTACAGATTGATAAACCTTAGGTCATCCACTTGAGGGAAATTTGCTACTATCCTACAAACCTCTGCACTTGGAGGCCCAACAACGTCTACAAGAAGAAGGTTGTGTAGTAGACATCAAGCTCTTTTCTGGCGCCGTTGCCGGGGAGGGTTAGCGCTTGAAGGTATATCTTTAGATCTTGCAATCAAATCTTTTTGTTTCTTGTTTTAGCACTAGTTTAGTTTATAAAAGAAAACTACAAAAAAAATGGAATTAAGTTTGGCTCATACGCTTCATCTTTTTAATATCTATCATGAGTATGATGGAAAGGAAAATTGTGCCAAAGTGTTAGAATAAGAATGCATTAAAATGTTTGGCACTAAATATTTGAATGATGAGCATGATTGCAATGTTGTTAGTATGAACTCCTTGAATATCCATAGTACTAATGATGATTGCACTAGTCATGATGAAAATGTCTCCTATAAACATGTCAATTTTTGTGGAGTGCATTGGGTTTGCAAGTATACACCAAATAGGGAAGATAGATATTGCAATAGGCATAAGCATTGAGAAACTAAATGTCTGCAAGAAAGGCTAGAAGTTTGTGCTGAAAATTTAAATTTTCTTAGCCATGCTTGTGAACTTTGCAATGAACATGATCATTTCAGTAGCCAATGCAAATTGTTTCATGATCATATCGTGTCCAAAAATTGTGATGACTTGATCTCCCTTTCACATCATTATGAACTTAGTTTGCTCTTGGGTTATGAAGAAATGAAACGTACAACTAATGACATCCAGAATTTGCCCTTGATAGAGTTCTTCATTTTGATCTAGAGGAAATTTATATGTATTGTGCGGTGAATTGTATTGAAAATCCTTATATTGCCAATTACATAAAGAAAAGAAAACAAATAGAAGATGAAGATAATGCTAATGAAAGGGAAGAGACTTCCCAATATCCTCCTATTATTTCTTATGATGAATCAGGTAACGAGGAGGAGCTTTCTATTCAACCAACCTCATTAATAAGGAGCTCCAAAAAGAGGATTGAACCCACAAATGATGTGGTGAAGAAGAAGAAAATAAAAAGGAAGAGAGGTAAAAAGATATCTCTCCCAAATAATGTTGCTCCTATTACTATTGTGTCTCATGAAAATATAATTGTGGAAGATAATGATACTTCTTATGATCTTGAAAATCTTTTTGGCACTTTCTTGGAAGAATATGATAATTGCTATACTATTGGTGCTATCCATACTATTAATGATGAGAGTGATTATGCTTATGATATGAAAAGGCCCAAGCTTGGGGATGCTATGTTTGATGAAGATGATGTTTTTGAGAATATATTTGCTGCAACTAATGTTTGTCCCAAGCTTGGGGATGCTACGTTTAATGAAGATGATATTTTTAGTCTCCCAAGTTTTGATATGCAAATTTACAATGATGATAGCATGCCTCCTACCTATGATGATTATTGTGATGATACTTATGCTATAAAAAGTAGTGATTATATTTATAAAACTTGTCATGATTATGATTACCCCTTTTCTGAACATTACTCTTTTAATGTGGAAACAATTTATAGTATTCGAGTCCCTTATGATACTCCCACTATTTCGAATGAGAAGAATTTTGCTTGCGTGGAGAGTAGTAAATTTTCTATGCTTGTAGATCATGAAAAGAATGCTTTAGGTTCTGGTTATATTGTTGAATTCATTCATGATGCTACTGAAAATTATTATGAGGGAGGAACATATGCTTGTAGGAATTGCAATAATATCAAGTTTCCTCTCTATGTGCTTAAAGTTTTGAAGTTATGCTTGTTTTGCCTTCCTATGCAAGTTAATTCTTGTTCCCATAAGTTGTTTGCTCACAAAATCCCTATGCATAGGAAGTGTGTTAGACTTAAATGTGCTAGTCATATTCTTCATGATGCTCTCTTTATGTTTCAATTCTTATCTTTTATGTGAGCATCATTGAAATCATCATGCCTAGCTAGGGGCGTTAAACGATAGCGCTTGTCGGGAGGCAACCCAATTTTATTTTAGTTTCTTCCTTTTTGGTCCTGTTAAGTAATAAATAATTCATCTATCCTCTGTTTAGATGTGGTTTATGCTTTTAATTAGTGTTTGTGCCAAGTAGAACCTTTGGGAAGACTTGAGGAAAGTCTTTGCGATCATGCTGTAAAAAACAGAAACTTTAGCGCTCACGAGAATTGCTGCCAGTTTTTATTGGAGAGTGCTATTTAGTTAATTATTTTTTAAGATGATTAATAGATAAATTCCTCACGTCCAGCAATTTATTTGAGAATTTTATGAGTTCCAGAAGTATACGTTTGATTCATATTACTACAGACTGTTCTGTTTTTGACAGATTCTGTTTTCTACGTGTTGTTTGCTTATTTTGATGAATCTATGGCTAGTAAAATAGTTTATAAACCATAGATAAGTTGTAATATAGTAGGTTTAACACCAATATAAATAAAGAATGAGTTCATTACAGCACCTTGAAGTACTGATTTGTTATCTTTCGCTAACGGAGCTCGCAAGTTTTCTACTTTAAGTTTTGTGTTGTGAAGTTTTCAAGTTTTGGGTAAAGATTCGATGGACTATGGAATAAGGAGTGGCAAGAGCCTAAGCTTGGGGATTCCCAAGGCACCCCAAGGAAATATTCAAGGACAACCAAAAGCCTAAGCTTGGGGATACCCCGGAAGGCATCCCCTCTTTCGTCTTCGTTCATCGGTAACTTTACTTGGAGCTATATTTTTATTCACCACATGATATGTGTTTTGCTTGGAGCATCATTTTATTTTATTTAGTTTTGCTTTCTGCTTGAATAAAATGCCAAGATCTGAAATTCTTAAATGTTATAGAGTCTTCACATAGTTACATAATTATTCGACCACTCATTGATCTTCACTTATATCTTTCGGAGTAGTTTGTTGTTCCTCTAGTGCTTCACGTATATCTTTTTAGAGCACGTTGGTGGTTCTATTTTATAGAAATAGATGAACTCTCGTGCTTCACTTATATTATTTTGAGAGTCCAAAACAGCATGGTAATTTGCTTTGGTTATGAATTTAGTCCTAATATGATGGGCATCCAAGAGGGATATAATAAAAACTTTCATATAAAGTCCATTGAATATTATGAGAAGTTTGATTCCTTATGATTGTTTTGAGATATGAAGATGGTGATATTAGGGTCATGCTAGTTGAGTAGTTGTGAATTTGAGATATACTTGTGTTAAAGTTTGTGAATCCCATAGCATGCACGTATGGTGAACCGTTATGTGATGAAGTCGGAGCATGATTTATTTATTGATTGTCTTCCTTATGAGTGGCGGTCAGGGACGAGCAATAGTCTTTTCCTACCAATCTATCCCCCTAGGAGCATGCGTGTAGTACTTTTTTTTGATAACTAATAGATTTTTGCAATAAGTATGTGAGTTCTTTATGACTAATGTTGAGTCCATGGATTATACGCACTCTCACCCTTCCACCATTGCTAGCCTCTCTAGTACCGCGCAACTTTCGCCGGTGCCTTAAACCCACCATATACCTTCCTCAAAACAGCCACCATACCTACCTATCATGGCATTTCCATAGCCATTCCGAGATATATTGCCATGCAACTTTCCACCATTCCGTTAATATGACACGCTTCATCATTGTCATATTGCTTTGCATGATCATGTAGTTGACATCGTATTTGTGGCAAAGCCACCGTTCATAATTCTTTCATACATGTCACTCATGAGTCATTGCACATCCCGGTACACCGCCGGAGGCATTCATATAGAGTCATATTTTGTTCTAAGTATCGAGTTGTAATTCTTGAGTTGTAAGTAAATAAAAGTGTGATGATCATCATTATTAGAGCATTGTCCCAGTGAGGAAAGGATGATGGAGACTATGATTCCCCCACAAGTCGGGATGAGATTCCGGACGAAAAAAAATAAAAAATAATAAAAGAGGCCAAATAAGCCCAAATAAAAAAGGAGGAAAGAGGCCATAAAAAAGAGAAGGCCCAAAAAAATATTAAAAAAGATGAGAGAAAAAAAGAGATGGGGCAATGCTACCATCCTTTTACCCCACTTGTGCTTGAAAGTAGCACCATGATCTTCATGATAGAGAGTCCCCTATGTTGTCACTTTCATATACTAGTGGGAATCTTTCATTATAAAACTTGGCTTGTATATTCCAATGATGGGCTTCCTCAAAATGCCCTAGGTCTTCGTGAGCAAGCGAGTTGGACGCACACCCACTAGTTTCTTTTTTTGAGCTTTCATACACTTATAGCTCTAGTGCATCCGTTGCATGGCAATCCCTACTCACTCACATTGATATCTATTGATGGGCATCTCCATAGCCCGTTGATACGCCTAGTTGGTGTGAGACCATCTTCTCCCTTTTTGTCTTCTCCACAACCACCATTCTATTCCACTTATAGTGCTATGTCCATGGCTCACACTCATGTATTGCGTGAAGATTGAAAAAGTCTGAGAACATCAAAAGTATGAAACAATTGCTTGGCTTGTCATCAGGGTTGTGCATGATTTAAATATTTTGTGTGGTGAAGATTGAGCATAGCCAGACTATATGATTTTGTAGGGATAACTTTCTTTGGCCATGTTATTTTGAGAAGACATGATTGCTTAGTTAGTATGCTTGAAGTATTATTATTTATATGCCAATATTAAACTTTTGTCTTGAATCTTATGGATCTGAATATTCTTGCCACAATAAAGAGGAATTACTTGGAGAAATATGTTAGGTAGCATTCCACATCAAAAATTCTGTTTTTACCATTTACCTACTCGAGGACGAGCAGGAATTAAGCTTGGGGATGCTGATACGTCTCCAACGTATCTATAATTTTTCATTGTTCCATGTTATTATATTATCTGTTTTGGATGTTTATGGGCTTTATTATACACTTTTATATTATTTTTGGGACTAACCTATTAACCCAGAGCCCAGTGCCAGTTTCTGTTTTTTCCTTGTTTTATAGTATCGCAGAAAAGGAAAATCAAACGGAGTCCAATTGATGTGAAACTTCATGGAAGTTATTTTTGGAAGGAAAGCAACCCGGGAGACTTGGAGTCCACGTCAAGGAAGCTTCAAGGAAGCCACGAGGTAGGGGGCGCGCCCACCCCCCTGGGGGCGCCCTCCACCCTCGTGGGCCCCTCGTGGCTCCCCTGATGTACTTCTTCCTCCTATATATACCCATATACCCTAAAACGATCGGGGAGCACAATAGATCGGGAGTTCCGCCGCCAGAAGCCTCCGTAGCCACCGAAGACCAATCTAGACCCGTTCCGGCACCCTGCCGAAGGGGGGAATCCCTCTCCGGTGGCCATCTTCATCATCCCGGTGCTCTCCATGACGAGGAGGGAGTAGTTCTCCCTTGAGGCTGAGGGTATGTACCAATAGCTATGTGTTTGATCTCTCTCTCTCTCTCTCGCTCGCTCTCTCGTGTTCTTGAGGTGGAACGATCTTGATGTATCGCGAGCTTTGCTATTATAATTGCATCTTATGATGTTTTCTCCCCTCTCTACTCTCTTGTAATGAATTGAGTTCTCCCTTTGAAGTTATCTTATCGGATTGAGTCTTTAAGGATTTGAGAACACTTGATGTATGTCTTGCGTGGGATACCTGTGGTGAGAATGGGGTAATCTATTGATCCACTTGATGTATGTTTTGGTGATCAACTTGCGGGTTCCGCCCATGAACCTATGCATAGGGGTTGGCACACGTTTTTGCCTTGACTCTTCGGTAGGAACTTTGGGGCACTCTTTGAGGTTCTATGTGTTGCTTGAATAGATGAATCCGAGATTGTGTGATGCATATCGTATAATCATACCCATGGATACTTGAGGTGACATTGGAGTATCTAGGTGACATTAGGGTTTTGGTTGATTTGTGTCTTAAGGTGTTATTCTAGTACAAACTCTAGGGCTGTTTGTGACACTTATAGGAATAGCCCAACGGATGGATTGGCAAGAATAAATTTGAGGTGGTTTCGTACCCTACCATAATCTCTTCGTTTGTTCTCCGCTATTAGTGACTTTGGAGTGACTCTTTGTTGCATGTTGAGGGATAGTTTGTGATCCAATTATGTTATTATTGTTGAGAGGACTTGCACTAGTGAAAGTATGAACCCTAGGCCTTGTTTCCTAGCATTGCAATACCATTTGTGCTCACTTTTATCATTAGTTACCTTGCTGTTTTTATATTTTCAGATTACAAAAACCTTTATCTACCATCCATATACCACTTGTATCACCATCTCTTCGCTGAACTAGTGCACCTATACAATCTACCATTGTATTGGGTGTGTTGGGGACACAAGAGACTCTTTGTTATTTGGTTGCAGGGTTGCTTGAGAGAGACCATCTTCATCCTACGCCTCCTACGGATTGATAAACCTTAGGTCATCCACTTGAGGGAAATTTGCTACTGTCCTACAAACCTCTGCACTTGGAGGCCCAACAACGTCTACAAGAAGAAGGTTTTGTAGTAGACATCAATACTCCTTCCTCCTATATATACCTACGTACCCCCAAACTACCAGATACGGAGCCAAAACCCTAATTCCACCGCCGTAACTTTCTCTATCCACGAGATCCCATCTTGGGGCCTTTTCCAGAGCTCCGCCGGAGGGGGCATCAATCACGGAGGGCTTCTACATCAACACCATAGCCCCTCTAATGAAGTGTGAGTAGTTTACTTCAGACCTACGGGTCCATAGTTATAAGCTAGATGGCTTCTTCTCTCTTTTTGGATCTCAATACAAAGTTCTCCCCCTCTCTTGTGGAGATCTATTCGATGTAATCTTCTTTTGCGGTGTGTTTGTTGAGACCGATGAATTGTAGGTTTATGATCAAGTTTATCTATGAATAATATTTGAATCTTCTATGAATTCTTTTATGTATGATTGGTTATCTTTGCAAGTCTCTTCGAATTATCAGTTTGGTTTGGCCTACTAGATTGATATTTCTTGCAATGGGAGAAGTGCTTAGCTTTGGGTTCAATCTTGTGGTGTCCTTTCCTAGTGACGGTAGGGGCAGCAAGGCACATATTGTATTGTTTCCATCGAGGATAACAAGATGGGGTTTATATCATATTGCATGAGTTTATCCCTCTACATCATGTCATCTTGCTTAAAGTGTTACTCTGTTCTCTTGAACTTAATACTCTAGATGCATGCTGGATAGCGGTCGATGTCTGGAGTAATAGTAGTAGATGCAGGCAAGAGTCGGTCTACTTGTCTCAGACGTGATGCCTATATACATGATCATACCTAGATATTCTCATAACTATGCTCAATTCTGTCAATTGCTCAACAGTAATTTGTTCACCCATCGTAAATACTTATGCTCTTGAGAGAAGCCTCTAGTGAAACCTATGGCCCCCGGGTCTATTTTCCATCATATTAAATCTTCCAATACTTAGTTATTTCCTTTGCCATTTATTTTACTTGCATCCTTTATTTCTCTTTATCATAAAAATACCAAAAATATTATCCTATCATACCTATCAGACATCACTCTCGTAAGTGACCGTGTAGGGATTGACAACCCCTTATCACGTTGGTTGCGAGGATTTATTTGTTTGTGTAGGTGCGAGGGACTCGTGCGTGGCCTCCTACTGGATTGATACCTTGGTTCTCAAAAACTGAGGTAAATACTTACGCTACTTTGCTGCATCACCCTTTCCTCTTCAAGGGAAAACCAACACAGTGCTCAAGAGGTAGCAAGAAGGATTTCTGGCACCGTTGTCGGGGAGGTTTGATACGTCTCCAACGTATCTATAATTTTTGATTGCTCCATGCTATATTATCTACTGTTTTGGACATTATTGGGCTTTATTATCCACTTTTATATTATTTTTGGGACTGTCCTATTAACCGGAGGCCCAGCCTAGAATTGTCGTTTTTTGCCTGTTTTAGGGTTTCGAAGAAAAGGAATATCAAACGGAGTCCCAACGGAATGAAACCTTCGGAAACGTGATTTTCTCATCAGATAAGATCCAGGAGACTTGGACCCTCCGTCAAGAAAGCCACGAGGTGGTCACGAGGGTGGAGGGCGCGCCCCCCTGCCTCATGGGCCCCTCGAAGCTCCACCGACGTACTTCTTCCTCCTATATATATCCACGTACCCCCAAACGATCAGATACGGAGCCAAAAACCTAATTCCACTGCCGCAACTTTCTGTATCCACGAGATCCCATCTTGGGGCCTGTTCCAGAGCTCCTCTGGAGGGGGCATCGATCACGGAGGGCTTCTACATCATCATCCAAGCCCCTCCGATGTTCTCCCCCTCTCTCGTGGAGATCTATTCGATGTAATCTTCTTTTTGCGATGTGTTTGTTGAGATCGATGAATGGGTTTATGATCCAGTCTTTCTTTGAATAATATTTGAATCTTCTCTGAATTCTTTTATGTATGATTGGTTATCTTTGCAAGTCTCTTCGAATTATTAGTTTGGTTTGGCCTACTAGATTGGTTGTTCTTGCCATGGGAGAAGTGTTTAGCTTTGGGTTCGATCTTGCGGTGTCCTTTCCTAGTGACAGAAGGGGCAGCAAGGCACGTATTGTATCGTTGCCATCGAGGATAACAAGATTGGGTTTTTATCATATTGCATGAAACTATCCCTCTACATCATGTCATCTTGCTTAAGGCGTTACTCTGTTTTTAACTTAATACTCTAGATGCATGCTGGATAGCGGACGATAAGAGGAGTAATAGTAGTAGATGCAGGATCGTTTCGGTCTACTTGTCTCGGACGTGATGTCTATATACATGATCATACCTAGATATTCTCATAACTATGCTCAATTCTGTCAATTGCTCAACAGTAGTTTGTTCACCCACCGTAGAATACTTATGCTCTTGAGAGAAGCCACTAGTGAAACCTATGGCCCCAGGGTCTCTTTCTCATCATATCAATCTCCATCAGTTTATTATTGCTTTGCTTTTACTTTTTACTTTGCATCTCTATACCAAAAATACCAAAAATATTATTTATCATCTCTATCAGATCTCACTTTCGTAAGTGACCGTGAAGGGATTGACAACCCCTAAGCGCGTTGGCTGCGTTGAGCTATAGCTTTTGTGTAGGTACGAGGGACTCGAGCGTAGCCTCCTACTGGATTGAGACCTTGGTTCTCAAAAACTGAGGGAAATACTTATGCTACTTTGTTGCATCATCCTCTCCTCTTCGGGGAAATCCAACGCAGTGCTCAAGAGGTAGCAAGAAGAATTTCTGGCACCGTTGCCGGGGAGTCTGCGCAAAAGTCAACATACCAAGTACCCATCACAATCCCTATCTCCCGCATTACATTATTTGCCATTTGCCTCTCGTTTTCCTCTCCCCCCAATTCACCCTTGCCGTTTTTTCACCCTCTCTCTCTCTATCCTCCCTCTCTCTCTATTTGCCTTTTGTTTGCTCGTGTGTTAGTTTGCTTGCTTGTCGTTATGTCGAGTCCTTTACCTTCTGCCTCTATGTCTGAAATTGGGGAAATTATTGTCGATATGGACAATAATAATATCATGAAAAATTCTGATGCTCCTGCTAAAGAATCTACCATCTTTCATACAAAAAAATTCCGTGTTGGTAGTGGTAATATTATTGGAAAAGGAGTTATTCAAGATTTCTTTACTTGTGCCGGTGCTTTACCTTCTATGGGTAGTTCTATCCTTCACCGAAGTAGTAGTCTTGCAGACGCTATTGCCATGCTTGTAGTTGAACTTGAAAGACAATTCATGCACATGCATCCTTCCATACAAAGGATTTTTCTGGAATTTTCTAATACTGAGCATTTTTCTGTTAAGCGTGCCGCTACTATCTCTTTGGCTCATGAGTTTAGATTCATAATAAAAGAAGCCAAAGAAATCTTTGCGCATTATAGGGTGGACGCTTGCTGTCCCCCCATAGAGGCTATCCTCTTTGATCAAGAAGAAATAATGCGTTTTCAATCTTTAGACTATGTTGCTTCCAATGAAAATCTTAGAAAAAGGGTTCCTACCAATGTTTTAGTTGATAGAATTTCTGAACTTAATGATGACTTGGCTATTCGAAATAATGAAATAGGATATTCTTTTGAATACAGGCTCACAAAGTTCTGTCAAAAGAATGCTTATAATGATGAATTGGTTGTGCATTATGAAGGACCAAAGGAGGAACCTATACCTCCCAAGGTTGATCTTGGGGACTTTTGCCCCATTAAATTTAGCCCTTTTGATTAATTTTGCTTGCCTCAAAGAAAACTTGTTGCCGAACGTAGAGAATATGAAATGAGTTTTAATAATCTATCTTACTATTATGGCAATACCTAGATCTATTCTTGCTTGTTATGCCTAGCTAGGGGCGTTAAACGATAGCGCTTGTTGGGAGGCAACCCAATTTTATTTTTATTCCTTGCTTTTTTCTCCTGTTTAGTAATAAATAAATTATTTAGCCTCTGTTTTGGTTGTGTTTTTTGTGTTTAATTAGTGTTTGTGCCAAGTAGAACCGTTGGGAAGACTTGGGGAAAGTCTTGTTGAACTTGCTGTAAAAAACAGAAACTTTAGCGCTCACAAGAACTGCTGTCATTTTTATTTGAAGAGCGATATTTAGTTAATTATTTTTGCAGATGATTAATAGATAAATTCCTCACGTCCAGAAATTTATTTTAGAATTTTCGGGGTTCCAGATCTTGCGCTAGCTACAGATTACTACAGACTGTTCTGTTTTTGACAGATTCTGTTTTTCGTGTGTTGTTTGCTTATTTTGATGAATCTATGGCTAGTAAAATAGTTTATAATCCATATAAAAGTTGGAATACAGTAGGTATAACACCCATATAAATAAAGAATGAGTTAATTACAGTACCTTGAAGTGGTCTTTTGTTTTCTTTCGCTAACGGAGCTCGCGAGTTTTCTCTTTTAAGTTTTGTGTTGTGAAGTTTTCAAGTTTTGGGTAAAGATTTGATGGATTATGGAACAAGGAGCGGCAAGAGCCTAAGCTTGGGGATGCCCATGGCACCCCCAAGTTAACCTAAGGACACCTAAAATCCAATGCTTGGGGATGCCTCGGAAGGCATCCCCTCTTTTTCGTCTACTTCTATCGGTAACTTTACTTGGAGCTATATTTTTATTCACCACATGATATGTGTTTTGCTTGGAGCGTATTTTATGATTTGAGTCTTTGCTTATCAGTTTACCACAATAATCCTTGCTGTACAGACCTTTTGAGAGAGCCATACATAATTTGGAATTTGATAGAATACTCTATGTGCTTCACTTATATCTTTTGAGTTATATAATTTTGCTCTAGTGCTTCACTTATATCTTTTAGAGCACGGTGGTGGAATTGTTTTATAGAAACTATTGATATCTCATGCTTCACTTAGATTATTTTGAGAGTCTTAATAGCATGGTAATTTGCTTAATAATAATATGCTTGGTATTCAAGATTTGTAAAACTTTCTTTTGAGTGCGTTGAATACTAAGAAAAAAAATGATGCTTGATAATTGTTTTGAGATATGAGGATGGTGATATTAGAGTCATGATAGCTGAGTAGTTGTGAATTTGAGAAATGCTTGTGTTAAAGTTTGTGATTCCCGTAGCATGCACATATACCGTTATGTGATGAAGTCAGAGCATGATTTATTTATTGATTGTCTTCCTTATGAGTGGCGGTCGGGGACGAGCGATGGTCTTTTCCTACCAATCTATCCCCCTAGGAGCATGCGCGTAATACTTTGCTTTGATAACTTCTAGATTTTTGCAATAAGTATATGAGTTCTTTATGACTAATGTTGAGTCCCTGGATTATACGCACTCTCACCCCTCCACCGTTGCTAGCCTCTCTAATACCATGCACTTTTCGCCGGTATCATACACCCACCAAATACCTTTCTCAAAACAGCCACCATACCTACCTATCATGGCATTTCCATAGCCATTCCGAGATATATTGCCATGCAACTTTCCACCATTCCGTTCATTATGACACGCTCCATCATTGTCATATTGCTAGCATGATCATGAAGTTGACATCGTACTTGTGGCAAAGCCACCGTTCATAATTCTTACATACATGTCACTCTTGATTCATTGCATATCCCGGTACACCGCCGGAGGCATTCATATAGAGTCATATTTTGTTCTAAGTATCGAGTTGTAATTGTTGAGTTGTAAGAAAAATAAAAGTGTGATGATCATCATTTTTAGAGCATTGTCCCAAGTGAGGAAAGGATGATGGAGACTATGATTCCCCCACAAGTCGGGATGAGACTCCGGACGAAAAAAAGAAAAAAAAGAGGCCATTAAAAAAAGAGAAGGCCCAAAAAAATGAGAGAAAAAGAGAGAAGGGACAATGTTACTATCCTTTTACCACACTTGTGCTTCAAAGTAGCACCATGATCTTCATGATAGAGAGTCTCTCATTATGTCACTTTCATATCCGAGTATTTAATATACTCCAGGCAAGGCTAATGTAATTGTTGACGCATTGAGCAGGAAGGCTTACTGCAACAGTTTGATTCTCAAGCCTTATCAACCAGAGCTTTGTGAAGCTTTCCGCAAACTTAATCTCCAAGTTGTTCCTCAAGGATTCCTTGCCAACCTCCAAGTCTCTCCTACTTTGGAAGGTCAGATTCGCGACGCTCAACTTCTTGATGCTATGGTGAAGAAGGTGAAGATTGGGATTGCCAAGAGCCAACCCAAGTACAAGTGCTATCGCCTTGATGACAAGGATACTCTATTCTTCGAGGATCGCATTGTTGTTCCTAAGGGTGACCTTTGTAAAGTCATTATGAACGAAGCTCACAATTCACTCCTCTCTATTCACCCTGGAAGTACAAAGATGTACCATGACCTCAAGAAGTTGTATTGGTGGACTCGAATGAAGCGCGAGATTGCTCAGTTCGTGAATGAATGTGATGTCTGCAGAAGAGTGAAAGCAGAACACCAACGACCAGCTGGTCTCCTCCAACCTCTTGCCATTCCAGAATGTAAGTTTGACCATATTGAGATGGACTTCATGACTGGATTTCCAAAGTCCAAGCGTGGCAATGATGCTATCTTAGTTGTCATCGACAAGCTCACTAAAGTGGCTCATTTTCTTCCTATCAAAGAATCTATCACAGTAGCTCAGTTGGCAGAGCTGTATACCTCCAGGATTGTCTCTCTGCACGGCATTCCGCAGTTGAAATCTTCAGATCGTGGAAGCATCTTCACTTCTAAGTTGTGGGATTCTTTTCAGAAGGCCATGGGCACCAACATTCGTTTCAGCACAGCCTTTCATCCTCAAACTAGTGGCCAAGTCGAGCGAGTCAATCAAATTCTTGAAGATATGCTCAGAGCATGTGTCATTTCTTTCGGTATGAAGTGGGAAGATTGTCTTACATATGCCGAGTTCTCCTACAACAACAGCTTCCAAGCGACTTCGGGCAAGGCCCCATTCGGGATTCTCTATGGCAGGAAGTGTCGTACTCCTCTTAACTGGTCAGATACTGGTGAACGCCAACTTCTTGGCAATGACTTGATCACAGAGGCTGAAGAAATGTGCAAAGTCATTCGCGAAAATCTCAAAGTCGTGCAATCGCGCCAGAAGAGTTACTATGATAGCAAGCATCGTGACTTGACTTTCGAGATCGGAGACCATGTCTACCTCTGCGTCTCTCCAATGAAAGGTACTCGTTGCTTCGGTATCAAAGGAAAGCTTGCCCCCAGATACGTGGTTCCTTTCAAGATCATTGGAAAAAGAGGCGATCTCGCCTATCAACTCGAGCTTCCATCCAACTTTGCAAACGTGCACGACGTGTTTCACGTATCTCAGCTTCGCAAGTGTTTCAAGACTCCTGACCGCACCATCAACTTCGAAGAGATTGATCTCCAAGAAGACGTGTCTTATCATGAGCATCCCGTTGCTATTCTTGAAGAAACTGAGCGCAAGACTCGCAACAAGTCTATCAAATTCCTGAAAGTGAAGTGGTCACATCATTCCGACCGTGAAGCCACCTGGGAACGTGAGGACCACCTCCGTTCCGAATATCCGGAGTTTTTCCAGTCCTAGATCTCAGGATGAGATCCTTTCATAGTGGTGGAGTGTTGTAACGCCCCGTATGTAACTTGCCATATTTGTATTCCAACTCTTGCCATTTTCGGCACTAAATTATGATATTTCCTCGTTGTTGGGTTTTGTCTCCGTGTTGCTTTTGTCTTTGTCATGCATCTCATATCATGTCATCATGTGCATCGCATTTGCATACGTGTTCGTCTCATGCATCCGAGCATTTTCCCCATTGTCCGTTTTGCATTCCGGCGCTCCTATGTCCTCCGGTGTCCCCTTTTGCCTCTCTCTAAGTCCCTGGGTTTTTCCCATATTTTTAGCTATCTTCATCGCATCATATCCTTCCATCTGTGGCTCCGTTTTGGGCGTGTAGCATATCAAATTGTTTGTCTGGATGTGCACTTCATTTCATTCCATTGCACCATGTTTATTTGAGTTCATCTTGATGCCCTAAATGCTGTTGCAAGAGTGCTATGTAATGTTAGTTCCTGTTTCTTAACAGATATTGGACATTTGTCATTTTTGCCATGTTTAATGTGTGCCTCCTATGAACTTGAGCCCTAAATGTGTTTTGTTATATGCCATGCCATCTTTACAGGGTTGTATGCCATGTATTTTTTTGATCAATGTGGTGACTAGCACAAGCATGCAAAGTGGCTCTCATGATGTTGCTGATTTCAGGGACTTAGAATTCTTCTAAGTCATTTCCCTGATGTTATTTTTATGCCATGTAATCTTGTTGATACAGAGTGATCCATGCCTCTTTTGAGCATGTTCAGTAAGGATGTTTTTGAGATATTGTTATGCTCTATCCATCCATGTCTTTGTTTGCAATTATGCAGTACCCTAGCATGACTCAATCTTGCTCTACTTTTGATATAAAATGTTCCTGGCAGATTATTTACGTGTTAATCAATTTTGCCGAGGTTGTTGTAGTTGATCCGTGCATGCTATGAGAGTGTTCTTGCCATGGTTAGCTTATTGATCATGTCTTATTGCTGGATGTATGCTTAGTTTGTCATGAAATGCCTTGTGGTGAGTGCATCGAGCTTGTAAACATGCCTATGTAACTCTGTTTTGCCATGTTCCAGTTTTCGCCTAAGTCTGAATCTGTTAACAAAACTTGCTATGTTTACATGGTTGCCATTGTATTCTCTGATCCCTTTTGGCTTATGGTCATTAAGGGCCTTTTGTTATATACTTTGAGTAGCTTCATTCCATGCCTTGCTTTGCCATGATATGTTCCTGTAGCATGTTGTTATTTTTCTCTAAACATTGCTTCCTGATGTTAAATCCTGACATGCTGTTATTTTCACTAAGTCTGTGAACCTGATATCTTTTGCACTTTTGCCATGCTTGTTTGAAGCTGCTATTGAGTGATTTAGCCATAGCTCAGTGTTCATCTTTTGTCAAGTATCTTGAGTGGATCACTGCCATGTGCTTTGTTGTTATGTTAGGGTGCAGTAGCTTATTTTTCTTGATGCATTTAGATGGCATCGTGCTGTTAATCGCAGCTTAGTGCCATTATTGTTTTGCTTGCCTTTTGCAAACCGTGCATCCGATTCCGGTGACCTTTATATCGATTTCGACCAAAATCAACTCCTCTTTCCAGCGGCACTCTTGGTTTGCCAAGTTGAGGCCTGGTTCAATCTTTTCCTTCTGGAGCATGCTTATGCATTGCATATCACGTCCCGCATATCATGCCATGTTTTGCATCATGTTGCTTGCACATTGCACCGTGGTTGATTGTGTCTCCCTTTGCTTGTGTTCTTGCTTTGGGTAGAGCCGGGAGACGAGTACGTCATCGAGGAACCCATTGATTATGCTTACGAGGATCAAGCTTACGTCAACTCGGAGTACTTTGCAGGCAAGATGACCATACCCTCGAAATCACTTCTATCTTTGCTTGCTAGTTACTCGCTCTATTGCTATGCCTATGCTACGATACCTACCACATGCTTTATCATGCCTCCCATATTGCCATGTCAAACCTCTAACCCACCTTGTCCTAGCAAACCGTTGTTTGGCTATGTTACCGCTTTGCTCAGCCCCTCTTAAAGCGTTGCTAGTTGCAGGTGAAGATTGGAGTTTGTTCCTTGTTGGAACATGATTATTGTTGGGATATCACTATTATATCTTGTCTACTTTAATGCATCTATATACTTGGTAAAGGGTGGAAGGCTCGGCCTTATGCCTGGTGTTTTGTTCCACTCTTGCCGCCCTAGTTTTCGTCATACCGGTGTTATATTCCTTGATTTTGCGTTCGTTACGCGGTTGGGTTATAATGGGAACCCCTTGACAGTTCGCCTTGAATAAAACTCCTCCAGCAAGGCCCAACCTTGGTTTCACCATTTGCCACCTAGCCTTTTCCCTTGGGTTTCGCGGATTCAAGGGTCATCTTTATTTTAAACCCCCGGGCCAGTGCTTCTCTAAGTGTTGGTCCAACCTAGAGCACTGTGCGGGGCCGTCCCTTGGCAACTTGGGTTACGTTGGCTCCCGTACGCTTAGCTTATCCGGTGTGCCCTGAGAACGAGATATGTGCAGCTCCTATCGGGATTTGTCGGCATAGCGGGTGGTCTTGCTGGACTTGTTTTACCATTGTCGAGATGTCTTGTAACCGGGATTCTGAGTCTGATCGGGCCGTCCTGGGAGAAGGAATATCCTTCGTTGATCGTGAGAGCTTCTAATGGGCTAAGTTGGGACACCCCTGCAGGGATTTGAACTTTCGAAAGCCGTGCCCGCGGTTATGGGCAGATGGGAATTTGTTAATGTCCAGTTGTAGAAAACCTGAAACTTAACTTAATTAAAATGAATCAACAGCGTGTGTAGTCGTGATGGTCTCTTTTCGGCGGAGTCCAGGAAGAGAATACGGTCTTAGGTTATGCTTGATCATAAGTATTTCTAGGATCACTTCTTGATCATAGATTCTCGAACGTGCTTTGCCTTCTCTTCTCGCTCTCATTTGCGTATGTTAGCCACCATATATGCTAGTGCTTGCTGCAGCTCCACCTCATACCTTTTCCCTACCTATAAGCTTAAATAGTCTTGATCGCGAGGGTGTGAGATTGCTGAGTCCCCATGACTCACAGATTACTTCCAAAACCAGATGTAGGTGCTGATGATACCGTTCTAGGAGATATGACTGAGCTCAAGTGGGAGTTCGATGAGGACTCAGGACGATACTATGTTTCCTTTCCAGACGATCAGTAGTGGAGCCCAGTTGGGGCGATCGGGGACATTATGCATTTGGGGTTGTCTTTATTTTGGTTCCATAGTCGGACCTTGATTGTATCTGGATGATTGTGATGCTATATTTATGTTATTGTGTGAAGTGGCGATTGTAAGCCAACTATGTACCTCTTTTCTTATTCAGTACATGGGATGTGTAAAGATTACCCCTCTTGCGACATTGCCTACAATGCGGTTATGCCTCTAAGTCGTGCTATGACACGTGGGAGATATAGCCGCATCGTGGGTGTTACAAGTTGGTCTTGCGAATGAAATAAACACCACTGAGAATACTTAGAGTTGGTCTTGCGAATGTTGAAAATGAATCGGATCCACTTTAAGAGAAACACGCCGGTTGAAAAGGATTGAGATGACAATCTCAATTATCATGAAGGATTAGTAATCACATAGAAATGTGAGAACACCACTTAGGAAAGGTATGGAATCAACATTTGGCTTCGAAGCAACTCGAATACCACAACAAAACAAAACAAGGGGTTGGCTTGCAAAATAAGCCGGAACAAACATATGATAGATATTTCGTCTGAAGTTTTCATGGTGGGGCCCAGACGGGCTCGATCGTACAGCACCATCATGTACAAGGCAGTGCACATGACATACGAAGCGTCCCCGAGTCAGCATAGCCAAGGACTTTTAAGACACAACAAGACCACTGTAAAACCAACCGTGGATAGGCGGACCACTAGACGTCGAACCCCAATCTCATATCATGCATCTGTCGGAAAGATATCCTAGGATATACTTGAATTCCCACTTATAAACTCCCGAAACGTTCCAGTTATGCAATCAGGTGTTGGGGATACAGGGGAAGCATAATATCTCACCCAAAACTAGCAAATCCTACATCCAGCTGTATCCATCCTTCAACACATAACCAAGAAACCTTCAGAAATCATTTACCTCAACCTTCGAAAAGCATCCGTTATACGAGTTATGGCAATACTCCCGAACTCCCTCCCCAGTACTGGGTAGCGTCGAGGTTATCTCACCAACAACTGTATAAAAGAGATTTTCGATGTCGACGAAACTCAGGTATTCCAAAACTGCAACGATAAAATTGTGACGACAACACCTCGGAGCTCAAATCCCCGGGACACTGCCACAACCCCTAAATGTCAGGAGGCACCAAGAACAATGTTCTCGTCACAAAACCATCGGAATTCCAAGATACCCGCGTGATCCTAATTTTTTTAGTGAAATTTGAGAAGAGAAGAGTCAAAACTCTATGTCAGGATGCCTCACCAGAGCGACGAAGGGACTGAGGAGTAAAAAGAATCCTACTCTCCGATATATATATAATCCTAAAAGACTCAAAACATTTTTTTAGACTCAACAATGCCAGCGATTCGATCAAGCAGGGGGCTCCTAAGTCGGGGAAGGCTCTGATTACCAACTTGCAACACCCACGATGCGGTTATACCTCCCATGTGTCGGAGCACGACTTAGAGGCATAACCGTATTGTAGGAAATGTCGCAAGAGGGGTAATCTTTACACATCCCATGTAATGAATAAGAAAGAGGTACACAGTTGGCTTACAATCGCCACTTCACACAGTGCATCAATATAACATTACAATCATCCAGATACAATCAAGGTCCGACTACGGAACCAAAATAAAAGAGAACTACACCTAATGCAAAAGATCCCCGATCGCCCTGACTAGGCTCCACTACTGACCAACTAGAAATGAAACAACACAACAAACAAGAGCTTCATCGAGCTCCTCCTTGAGCTCGGTTGCGTCACCTGCACGGTATCATCGGCACCTGCAACTGGTTTTGGAAGTAATCTGTGAGTCACGGGGACTCGGCAATCTCACACCCTCGCGATCAAGACTATTTAAGCTTATGGGTAGGTAAAAGGTATGTGAGGTGGAGCTGCAGCAAGCACTAGCATATACGGTGGCTAACTTACGCAAATGAGAGCGAGAAGAGAAGGCAAGGCACGGTCATGAACTAGAAGTGATCAAGAAGTGATCCTGAAACTACTTACGTTCAAGCATAACACAAGAACCGTGTTCACTTCCCGGACTTCGCCGGAAAGAGACCATCACGGCTACACACGCTGTTGATGCATTTCAATTAAGTTAAGTGTCAAGTTCTCTACAACCGGACATTAACAAATTCCCATCTGCCCATAACCGGGCACGGCTTTCGAAAGTTCAAAACCCTGTAGGGGTGTCCCAACTTAGCCCATCACAAGCTCTCATGGTCAACGAAGGATATTCCTTCTCCTAGGACGGCCCGATCAGACTCGGAATCCCAGTTACAAGACATTTCAACAATGGTAAAACTAAACCAGCAAAGCCACCTGAATGTGCCGACAAATATCATTCTCAGGGCACACCGGATTGTCCAAACTTCCGGTAGGCCAGCCCAGATTTGCCCCTGGTGGCCACCGGCGGCTGACAAGTTGGACCAACACTCAGAGGAGCACTGGCCCGGGGGGGTTAAAATAAAGATGACCCTCGGGCTTCGGAAACCCAAGGGAAAAGAAAAGGATAGGTGGAAAATGGTAAAACCAAGGTTGGGCCTTGCTGGAGGAGTTTTATTCAAGGTGAACTGTCAAGGGGTTCCTATTATAAACCAACCGCGTAAGGAACGCAAAATCAAGGAACATAACACCGATATGACGGAAACTAGGGCGGCAAGAGTGGAACAAAACACCAGGCATAAGGCCGAGCCTTCCACCCTTTACCAAGTATATAGGTGCATTTAAAGTAAACAAGATATAATAATGATATCCCAACAATAAACATGTTCCAACAAGGAACAAACTCCAATCTTCACCTGCAACTAGCAACGCTATAAGAGGGGCTGAGCAAAGTGGTAACATAGCCAAACAACGGTTTGCTAGGACAAGGTGGGTTAGAGGTTTGACATGGCAATATGGGAGGCATGATAAGCAAGTGGTCGGTATCATAGCATAGGCATAGCAATAGAGCGAGCAACTGCAAGAAAATATAGAAGTGATTTCGAGGGTATGGTCATCTTGCCTGCAAAGTTCTCCGAGAAGACGAAAGCTTGATCCTTGTAAGCGTACTCAATGGGTACCTCGATCACGTACTCATCTCCCGGCTCTACCCAAGGCAAGAACACAAGCAAGGGAAACAACAATCAACCACGGTGCAATGCGCAAGCAACATGATGCAAAACATGGCATGATATGCGGGATGTGATATGCAATGCATATGCGTGCTCTAGAAGGAAAAGATTGAACCAGGCCTCAACTTGGCAATCCAAGAGTGCCGCTGGAAAGATGAGATTATTTCAGTCGAAAACGATATAAAGATCACCGGAATCAGATGCACGGTTTGCAAATGGCAAGCAAAACAATAATGGCACAGATCTGCGATTGACAGCGCAATGCCATCTAGAATGCAACAAGCAACTAAGCTACTGCACTCCAACATAGCAACAAAGCACATGGCAGTGATATACTCAAGATGCTTGACAAAAGATGAACACTGAGCTACGGCTAAATCACACAATAGCAGGTTCAAACAAGCATGGCAAAAGTGCAAAAAATATCAGGTTCACAAACTTGGTGAAATTAGCAACATGTCAGGATTTAACATCAGGAAGCAATGTTTAGAGCAAGATAACAACATGCTACAGGAACTTATCATGGAAAAGCAAGGCATGGCATGAAACTACTCAAAGCATATAACAAAAGTCCCTTACTGACCATAAGACAAAAGGGATCAGAAGATATAATGGCACCCATGTAAACATAGCAAGTTTCGTTAACAGATACAGACTTAGCAGAAAACTGGACATGGCAGAAACAGAGTTACGTACGCATGTTTGCGAGCTTGATGCACTCACCACAAGGCATTGCATGACAAACTAAGCATACTACGAGCAAGAAGACATGATCCAGAAGCTAAACATGGCAAGAACAATCTCATAGCATGCATGGAACAACTACAACAACCTCGGCAAAATTGATTAACACGTAAACAATCTGCCAGGAACATTTTATAATAAAAGTAGAGCAAGATTGAGTCATGCTAGGGCACTCCATAATTTCAAACAAAGACATGGATGGATAGATCATAACAATATCTCAAAATCATCCTTACTGAACATACTCAAACAAGGCATGGATCACTCTGTAGCAACAAGAATACATGGCATAAAAATAACATCAGGGAAAAGGACTTAGTGAAATTCTAAGTCTCTGAAGTCAGCAACATCACGAGAGCTACTTTGCATGATTGTGCTAACCACCACATTGATCACAAAAATACATGGCATACACCCCTGTAAAGATGGCATGACATATAACAAAACACATGTAGAGCTCATAGCCATATGTAGCACACATTAATCATGGCAAAAATGATAAATGTCCAAGATCTGATAAGAATCAAAACCTAACATTTCATAGCACTCTTGCAACAGCATTTAGGGCATCAAGATGAACTCAAATGAACATGGTGCAATGGAATGAAATGAAGTGCACATCCAGACGAACAATTTGATATGCTACACGTCCAAAATAGAGCTACGGATGCAAAGTTATGATGCGATGAACAATGCTAAAAATATTAGGGACTTAGGGGAAAACAAAAGTCAACCCTCTCCGGATCTGGATCTGGCGCACGCTTCCTGAGGTGGCCAGAACAGTAGTTCGCCGGGGATTGCCGGAGAAGATGAAGGACGGCGGCCGGAGTTGGATGGGGCGTCGGATCCGGTGCCATGGGGCTCTCCTCCGGCCGGATCCGGCGCGGGCACGGGAGCGGTCGGCGGCGGCCGGACTTGGCGGCGAGCTGGGAGGCGGAGATGGCGACAGGCGGCGTCGGAGGTGGCCGGAGATGGTGGCGCGCCGGTGTCGATGGCGGGGCGGCGAGGCGGCGGCCGAGCGGCGCGGCGATGCGGTGCAGGCGGCGGGGAGCGCGGGGAGCGGGCGGCGCGGCTTGGGCCTCGGGGGCCCGCCTCGGGCCTGGCGGGCCGGCGGCGATGTGGGGGCGCGGCGCCTCAGCAAACCAGGAGGTGCCACATGGTGGTGGCGAGGGCGGCGGACATGTCCGTCCAGTGGAGAGGAAACGTCCGGCGGCGCGAGGGGAAGGTTAGGGTAGGGTTTGATCCGGGATTTCGGAGTAGGAGGCCTATTTATACATAGAAGGAACTAGGAGACTCCAAATGAGGTGCGGTTTTCGGCCACGCGGTCGTGATCGAACGACCGAGAGGATGGAGGGGGTTTAGCTGGGCTTTGGGCCACTTTGGAGAGGTGTTGGGCTGCAACACACACGAGGCCTTTACGGTTCCTCGGTTAACCGTGGGAGTATCAAACGAAGTCCAAATGGCATGAAACTTGACAAGCGGTCTACCGGTAGTGAACCAAGGCCGCTTGGAAGTCTCGGTCCAATACGAGAACGTTTAACACCCACACACAAAAAGAGGCAAAAGGGAGGTGCCGGAGGACGTAGGAGCGCCGGATTGCAAAACGGACAACGGGGAAAATGCTCGGATGCATGAGACGAACATGTATGCAAATGCAATGCACATGATGACATGATATGAAATGCATGACACGCAAGCAAATGACAAGGCAAGAACAGCGAATAACTGGAAGACACCTGGCGCAACGGTCTCGGGGCGTGACAGGATGCTTGATACGTCTCCAACGTATCTATAATTTTTTATTGCTCCATGTTATATTATCTACTGTTTTGGACATTATTGGGCTTTATTATCCACTTTTATATTATTTTTGGGACTAACCTATTAACCGGAGGCCCAACCCAGAATTGCTGTTTTTGCCTATTTTAGGGTTTCGAAGAAAAGGAATATCAAACGGAGTCCAAACGGAATGAAACCTTCGGAAACGTGATTTTCTCATCAGATAAGATCCAGGAGACTTGGACCCTCCATCAAGAAAGCCATGAGGCGGTCACGAGGGTGGAGGGCACCCCCCTCCTAGGGCGCGCCCCCTGCCTCGTGGGCCCCTCGAAGCTCCACCGACGTATTTCTTCCTCCTATATATATCCACGTACCCCCAAACGATCAGATACGGAGCCAAAAACTTAATTCCACCGCCGCAACTTTCTGTATCCACGAGATCCCATCTTTGGGCCTGTTCCGGAGCTCCGCCGGAGGGGACATCGATCACGGAGGGCTTCTACATCATCATCCAAGCCCCTCCGATGAAGTTGAGTAGGACCTACGGGTCCATAGCTAGTAGCTAGATGGCTTCTTCTCTCTTTTTGGATCTCAATACAATCTTCTCCCCCTCTCTCGTGGAGATCTATTCGGTGTAATCTTCTTTTTGCGGTGTGTTTGTTGAGACCGATGAATTGTGGGTTTATGATCCAGTCTATCTATGAATAATATTTGAATCTTCTCTGAATTCTTTTATGTATGATTGGTTATCTTTGCAAGTCTCTTCGAATTATCAGTTTGGTTTGGCCTACTAGATTGGTTGTTATTGCCATGGGAGAAGTGTTTAGCTTTGGGTTCAATCTTGCGGTGTCCTTTCCCAGTGACAGAAGGGGCAGCAAGGGACGTATTGTATCATTGCCATCGAGGATAACAAGATGGGTTTTTTATCATATTGTATGAAACTATCCCTCTACATCATGTCATCTTGCTTAAGGTGTTACTCTGTTCTTAACTTAATACTCTAGATGCATGCTGGATAGCGGTCGATGAGTGGAGTAATAGTAGTAGATGTAGAATCGTTTCGGTCTACTTGTCTCGGATGTGATGCCTATATACATGATCATACCTAGATATTCTCATAACTATGCTCAATTCTGTCAATTGCTCAATAATAATTTGTTCACCCACCGTAGAATACTTATGCTCTTGAGAGAAGCCACTAGTGAAACCTATGGCCCCCGGGTCTCTTTGTCATCATATCAATCTCCATCACTTTATTATTGCTTTGGTTTTACTTTGCTTTTACTTTTTACTTTGCATCTCTATACCAAAAATACCAAAAATATTATTTATCATCTCTATCAGATCTCACTTTCGTAAGTGACCGTGAAGGGATTGACAACCCCTAAGCGCATTGGTTGCGTTGAGCTACTGTTTTTGTGTAGGTACGAGGGACTCGAGCGTAGCCTCCTACTGGATTGATACCTTGGTTCTCAAAAACTGAGGGAAATACTTATGCTACTTTGCTGCATCATCCTCTCCTCTTCGGGGAAATCCAACGCAGTGCTCAAGAGGTAGCAAGGTTCGCGCAAGACAAGTCAAGATTTGACTCCCGACAACGAGTCATTTGTGGCGCTGTTGCAAGTCAAGACATACCAAGTACCCATCACAAACCCTTATCTCCCGCATTACATTATTTGACATTTGCCTCTCATTTTCCTCTCCCCCACGTCACCCTTGCCGTTTTATTCACACTCTCTCTCCATCCTCCATCTCTTTCTCTATTTGCCTCTTTGTGCCCGTCTCTTGTTTGCTTGTGTGTTGGATTGCTTGCTTGTCATGATGGCTCAAGATAATACTAAATTGTGTGACTTCACCAATACCAACAACAGTGATTTCCTTAGCACTCCGATTTCTCCTCTTACCGATACTGAATCTTGTGAAATCAATGCTGCTTTGTTGAATCTTGTCATGAAAGATCAGTTCGCCGGCCTTCCTGGTGAAGATGACGCTACCCATCTGAATAGCTTCGTTGATTTATGTGATATGCAAAATAACAAAGATGTGGATAATGATATTGTTAAATTGAAGCTATTCCCTTTTTTGCTTAGAAATCTTGCTAAAGCTTGGTTTTCGTCTTTGCCTAAAAATAGTATTGATTTGTGGAATGAGTGCAAAGATGCTTTTATCTCTAAGTATTTTCCTCCTGCTAAGATCATCTCTCTTAGAAATGATATTGTGAATTTTAAGCAACTTGATCATGAACATGTTCCACAAGCTTGGGAGAGGATGAAATTAATGATACGTAATTGCCCTACACATGGTTTGAATTTGTGGATGATTGTACAAAATTTTTATGCCGGATTGAATTTTGCTTCTAGAAATCTTTTAGATTCGGCCGCGGGAGACACTTTTATGGAAATCACTTTAGGAGAAGCTACTAAACTACTAGATAATATTATGGTTAATTATTCTCAATGGCATACTGAAAGATCTACTAATAAGAAAGTGCATGCGATAGAAGAAATTAATGTTTTGAGTGGAAAGATGGATGAACTTATGAAATTATTTGCTAATAATCTGATCCTAATGATATGCCTTTGTCTACTTTGATTGAGAATAATAATGAATCTATGGATGTGAATTTTTTTTGGTAGGAATAATTTTGGTAACAACGCGTATAGAGGAAACTTTAATCCTAGGCCGTATCCTAGTAATTCCTCTAATAATTATGGTAATTCCTACGAAAATTCTTATGGAAATTATACTAAGATGCCCTCTGATTTTTAATCTAATATTAAATAATTTATTACTTCGCAAAAGAATTTCAATGCTTTGATTGAAGAAAAATTGCTTAAGATTGATGAGTTGGCTAGGAACGTTGATAGAATTTCTCTTGATGTTAATTCTTTGAAACTTAGATCTATTCCACCTAAGCATGATATCAATGAGTCTCTCAAAGCCATGAGAATTTCCATTGATGAGTGCAAAGAAAGAACCACTAGGATGCGTGCTAAGAAAGATTGCTTTATAAAAGCGTGTTCTTCTAGTTTCCATGATAATAAAGATGAAGATCTAAAAGTTGATGTGTCCCCTATTAAATCTTTGTTTTGCAATATGAATCTTAATAATGATGGGACTGGATATTATCCACCTTTACCTAGACGGCATTCCAAAAATTCGGAGTCTTTAGATCTTGATGCTAAAATTGTTAAAAGTGGGATTGAAGAAGCCAAAACTTTAAATATTAATGAACCCACTATTTTGGATTTCAAGGAATTTAATTATGATAATTGCTCTTTGATAGATTGTATTTCCTTGTTGCAATCCGTGCTAAATTCTCCTCATGCTTATAGTCAAAATAAAGCTTTTACTAAACATATCATTGATGCTTTGATGCAATCTTATGAAGAAAAACTGGAGTTGGAAGTTTCTATCCCTAGAAAACTTTATGATGAGTGGGAACCTACTATTAAAATTAAAGATCATGAATGTTATGCTTTGTGTGATTTGGGTGCTAGTGTTTCCACGATTCCAAAGACTTCGTGTGATTTGCTAGGTTTCCGTGATTTTGATGATTGCTCTTTCAACTTGCACCTTGCGGATTCCACTATTAAGAAACCTATGGGAAGAATTAATGATGTTCTTATTGTTGCAAATAGGAATTATGTGCCCGTAGATTTTATTGTTCTTAACATAGATTGCAATCCTTCATGTCCTATTATTCTTGGTAGACCTTTCCTTAGAACGATTGGTGCAATTATTGATATGAAGGAAGGGAATATTAGATTCCAATTTCCGTTAAGGAAAGGCATGGAACACTTCCCTAGAAAGAAAATTAAATTACCTTATGAATCTATTATGAGAGCCACTTATGGATTGCCTACCAAAGATGGCAATACCTAGATCTATCTTTGCTTTTATGCCTAGCTGGGGGCGTTAAACGATAGCGCTTGTTGGGAGGCCACCCAATTTTATTTTTATTCCTTGCTTTTTGCTCCTGTTTAGTAATAAATAATTTATCTAGCCTCTTTTTTGGTTGTGTTTTTTGTGTTTAATTAGTGTTTTTGCCAAGTAGAACCGTTGGGAAGACTTGGGGAAAGTTTTTTAATCTTGCTGTAAAAAACAGAAACTTTAGCGCTCACGAGAATTGCAGCCATTTTTATTTTGAAAGTACTATTTAGTTAATTCTTTTTGAAGATTATTAATAGATAAATTCCTCACGTCCAGAAATTTATTTTAGAATTTTTGGGGTTCCATATCTTGCGTTAGGTACGGATTACTACAGACTGTTCTGTTTTTTGACAGATTCTGTTTTTCGTGTGTTGCTTGCTTATTTTGATGAATCTATGGCTAGTAAAATAGTTTATAAACCATAGAGAAGTTGGAATACAGTAGGTTTAACACCAATATAAATAAATAATGAGTTCATTACATTACCTTGAAGTGGTGTTTTGTTTTCTTTCGCTAACGAAGCTCATGAGATTTTCTACTTTAAGTTTTGTGTTGTGAAGTTTTCAAGTTTTGGGTAAAAGATTTGATGGATTATGGAAGAAGGAGTGGAAAGAGCCTAAGCTTGGGGATTCCCATGGCACCCCAAGATAATCTAAGGACCCCTAAAAGCCAAATCTTGGGAATGCCCCGGAAGGCATCCCCTCTTTCGTCTACTTCCATCGGTAACTTTACAAGGAACTATATTTTTATTTTACCACATGATATGTGTTTTGCTTGGAGCGTCTTGTATTATTTGAGTATTTATTTGTTAGTTTTCCACAATCATCCTTGCTGTACACACCTTTTGAGAGAGAGACACATGATTCGGAAATTGTTAGAATACTCTATGTGCTTCACTTATATCTTTTGAGTTATATAGTTTTTGCTCTAGTGCTTCACTTATATCTTTTAGAGCACGTCAGTGGATTTGTTTTATAGAAACTATTGTTCTCTAATGCTTCACTTATATTATTTTGAGAGTTCTACAAAACAGCATGGTAATTTGCTTTAATTATGTTAGGCATTCAAGATTAATAAAAAAATTCTTATGAGTGTGTTGAATACTATGAGAAGTTTGATACTTGATAATTGTTTTGAGATATGGAGATGGTAATATTGGAGTCATGCTAGTCGAGTAGTTGTGAATTTGAGAAATACTTGTGTTAAAGTTTGTGATTCCCATAGCATGCACGTATGGCGAACCATTATGTGATGAAGTCGGAGCATGATTTATTTATTGATTATCTTCCTTATGAGTGGCGGTCGGGGACAGCGATGGTCTTTTCCTATCAATCTATCCCCCTAGGAGCATGCGCGTAATACTTTGCTTTGATAACTTGTAGATTTTTGCAATAAGTATATGAGTTCTTTATGACTAAGGTTGAGTCCATGGATCATACGCACTTTTCTTGCTTCCACCGTTGCTAGCCTCTCTAATACCGTGCACCTTTCGTCGATATCATACACCCACCATATACCTTCCTCAAAACAGTCACCATACCTACCTATCATGGCATTTCCATAGCCATTCCGAGATATATTTCCATGCAACTTTCCACCGTTCCGTTTACTATGACACGCTCCATCATTGTCATATTGCTTTGCATGATCATGTAGTTGACATTGTATTTGTGGCAAAGCCACCGTTCATAATTATTTCATACATGTCACTCTTGATTAATTGCATATCCCGGTACACCACCGGAGGCATTCACATAGAGTCATATTTTGTTCTAAGTATTGAGTTGTAATTGTTGAGTTGTAAGTAAATAAAAGTGTGATGATCATCATTTTTAGAGCATTGTCCCAAGTGAGGAAAGGATGATGGAGACTATGATTCCCCCACAAGTCGGGATGAGACTCCGGACGAAAAAAAGAGGCCATAAAAAAAGAGAGAAGGCCCAAATAAAAAAATATGAGAGAAAAGGAGAGAATACAATGCTACTATCCTTTTACCACACTTGTGCTTCAAAGTAGCACCATGATCTTCATAATAGAGAGTCTCCTATGTTATCACTTTCATATACTAGTGGGAATTTTTCATTATAGAACTTGGCTTGTATATTCCAATGATGGGCTTCCTCAAAATGCCCTAGGTCTTCGTGAGCAAGCGAGTTGGATGCACACCCACTTAGTTCCTTTTTGTTGAGCTTTCATATACTTATAGCTCTAGCACTAGTAGAAAAAGGGTGAAACGTGAAACACATTAGTGCCGGTTTGATTTTGGCCCGGTACTAATGGTACCATTAGTGCCGGTTCGAACGGATTTGCATTAATGCCGGTTCGTGTTGAACCTTTAGTACCGGTTCGTGCCACGAACCGGTACTAAAGGGGTTGTGGCAGGCTGGCGTCAGGCCGGGGCCCCACGAGCCTCTTTAGTCCCGGTTTGTGGTACAAACCGGTATTAAAGGGCCAACCTTTAGTACCGGTTCGTGCAACAAACCGGCACTAAAGGGGTCTAAGCTATAGTCCCGGTTGGAGACACAAACCGGGACTATAGGGCAATTTTCAAACTTGAAAAAAATCATAACTAAATCATCGTAATTCAGAAAAATACATATAATATATCAAAATTTGTAGAACAAAAAGATTGATCCGCTAAAACAACCAGTTTTCCGTTTCGACAATTTTTTAAAATCATAAAATTCCAAAGGGAAAATATAGTTTTTGGGTGTTTTAGACGTTTTTAGCGTTTAGTGCTAGGGTTTAGATTTCAGAGTTTAGGGTTAGGTTTTACGGTTTAAACCCTTAGTTTTTACTGTTTAGCATAGAGTTTCCGACGTTTTAAGTCCCGGGTTTAGGGTTTAGGACAATTTTTGAAATGACAAAATTGTAAAAGGAAAAAAGATATGCTCTAATTTATGTTTTTTTGAATTTTGGTTAAATCTTGTCAAACCGGTCAAACAACTGATTCAAGAAATATAGAGTGTTACTAAATAATTACGCAATACTATTAGTGTTACTAAATAAGTATCTCTATTTTTTTGAATTTTGGCCAAATCTGGTCAAACTGTGGTCAAACTGTGGTCAAACTACTTATTCAAGAAATATTAGTGTTAATACATAATTACTGTTTTTTAGAATAATAGTTTCAAACTCAAACGGTGAAACGTGTGACTTCATGCTCAAGCTAAACTACTGAGGGTTAATAGGATTGACAGCTTACATTTGTCAGAAAAACAACAAGTGCAGACTTGGAATGTAGGGGGAATAGAACTCCGAAGTTAAGCGTGCTCAGGCTGGGTGAGAGGATGGGTGACCGGCCGGGAAGTCAAGCGATTTGGAATGAGTGATCCACACTTGAGCAGTTAAGAGACGTGATAAGAGACTAAATCATCAAATAATTCAGAAAAATTAAAAATTAAAAAAAATCAAAAAAAATCCAAAATTTTCAAAAAGAAATTCAAAAACAAAAAACCTTTAGTACCGGTTGGTAACACCAACCGGTACTAAAGGTCCCCCATACCAGGGGGCGAGCTCACGCCACGTGGTGGCACTTTAGCGCCGGTTCGGGCCAAACCGGTACTAAAGGGGGGGGGCCTTTAGTGCCCACCCCCTAGTGCCGGTTATGGAACCGGCACTAAAGGCCCTTACGAATCGGCGCTAAAGCTCCGTTTTCTACTAGTGTAGTGCATCTGTTGCATGGTAATCCCTACTCACTCACATTGATATCTATTGATGGGCATCTCCATAGCCCGTTGATACGCCTAGTTGATGTGAGACTATCTTCCCCCTTTTTGTCTCCTCCACTACCACCATTCTATTCCACCTAAAGTGCTATGTCCATGGCTCACGCTCATGTATTGCGTGAAGATTGAAAAATTTTGAGAACACCAAAAGTATTAAACAATTGCTTGACTTGTCATCGGGGTTGTGCATGATTTAAATACTTTGTGTGGTGAAGATAGAGCATAGCCAGACTATATGATTTTGTAGGGATAAATTTCTTTGGCCATGTTATTTTGAAGAGACATAATTGCTTAGTTAGTATGCCTGAAGTATTATTATTTATATGTCAATATTAAACTTTTGTCTTGAATCTTTCGGATCTGAATATTCATACCACAATTAAGAAGAATTACATTGAAATTATGCCAAGTAGCATTCCACATCAAAAATTCTGTTTTATCATTTACCTACTCGAGGATGAGCAGGAATTAAGCTTGGGGATGCTTGATACGTCTCCAATGTGACGAAGCTATGTACCTAGGGTAGGGGCATGGACCTGTCCTAAGAGCCCTACCCAAGGACATCCCTGGAAGAAGTCACCTTTCAATCGACTTGAAGGTACCCACTCGACGGGTTTAAGACACTCGACCAAGAAGCTACCACTCGACAGTGAAGCCAACCACTCGACTGCCAGGAGATCTAAAGTCATTCCGCGGGCAAATGGTCGGCTATTAAGTAGTCTTTATGGTCATTATAGCACTTCATTACCAGCGTTACCAGTAACGCCCCGCATTAATGTACATTGAACCCTTGGTAACGTGGGCTGGCCGGGGTCCTAGCGAACTCTATATAAGACACCCCCACCTCAGTATCAAGGGTGCGCACCCCTGTTATTCACATGCCTATAATCCAATCGACCGCCTCCGGGCACCGAGACGTAGGGTTGTTACTTCCTCCGCGAAGGGCCTGAACTTGTACATCTTGGTGTGTTTACAACTTCCCAATAGCTGAGATCTAGCCTCTCCTTACACACCCCCCTACATCACTGTCAGAGTTAGAACCACGACAGTTGGCGCCCACCATGGGGCAAGAATCTTAGCGCTTAATTGGAGAAGTTGCGATTCTTCCGATCCCTTTGATCATGGTTTCGTGCGGAGTTTTGGTGGACGGCCGCGAGATCCGTCTCGACGCGCTCACATTCATCGCCGACGACTCCGCCTGGCTTCAGGAGGCTCCACTCGACATCGACGCGCTCCCCGTCCGTGGTGCGACGCACTTCCGCGCATGCGTTCGTGGCGTCCTCCTGCGGCAGCCGTCGACCCAGTATCGGTCGGCCCCCCGTGTCGTCTCCCCGCTCTGTCTCCCACCGGCGCAAGCGCTCCGGTAGGTCGAGACTTTAGAGGTGGGTGAGGCATGCCGTGGCTCGCCAGTCGGCCGCCCCACAAGTCGCGGCAATCGAGCCCGACGAATCCCTCTACGGCCTGTTCGACCTGTCGACTGGCTCCGTGGAGACTGCATCCGAGTGTGACAGCAGCGACCCAGCGGCTGAGGTTCTGGCGGTCGATGGGACACACAGTCCTCCCGGTTTCCCTCGCGCTGATGGAGGCGCGGGTGGGGGCGACCCGTCGCATCCCCATGATGAGTATCTCCTCGAACCTCTCACGGCATCGCAGCGAGAGGAGCTTCACCGCCGAAACATAGACGCACTCCACACTCCTATCGTCGGAGAAACCCCCGAGGCCCGGGCCTTGGAGGACGCGCGCTTGGCTAACTTGGCCGAGCGCACTCAACTGGAGAATCTCCAGCGAATACTCGACGAGCAAGCGCGTCAGCGAGCTCCTGACTCCAGTCGATGTTAGCTCTTCCCGCCGACGCAGGTATATCAAACCCCAGTTCAGAATTTGGCCATCGCGGCCCGTATAGCAGAGTCAATTCAGCCCTCCCAGTCAGAGGCTGGCAGGAGCTTGTTGCATATCAGAGCATTGCTCCGGGCGGCGGGGAACCAGAATTCCGCTATTTCTCAGTCGCGGAATAGGATCCACAGTCGATCCGTTGCAACAGATACAGTCCAGTCGGCTCACAGCCCGAGATCGCCCCCGAGGCGTGAGGGACGTGGAGACCGGCACGATCAGTACAGAAGAAATGAGCAGTATGATCACCGATTCGATCGTGAGGATCGACGTCGAGTGCCAACCCCTCCCCCGAGGAGCGGGTCATATGCGCCTCGACAGCGAGATGACAGGCACCCTCATAGTGTTGGGCAGAGGATTCCAGTCGACCCCAGGGACCCAGGCTTTGATGCGAGATCCATCCTCGTTCAGGGTCTGGTTGACAGGAACAGAGCTCACCGAGAAGGCCACGATAAAGATGCACCTGCCAGCAGCAGAGTACGTGTTTCAGGGCCAGAGTGTTTCAGTCGGGCCATCAGAGCTGCAGTGATTCCTCCCAACTTCAGGTTGGCGACTGGAGTCAGCAAGTTCACCGGTGAGTCTAAGCCTGACACTTGGATCGAAGATTACCGAGTGGCTGTACAGATTGGCGGTGGCAATGATGAGGTGGCCATGAAGCATTTGCCTCTCATGTTAGAGGGCTCAGCCAGAGCATGGCTAAATCAGTTAGCGCCCAGCAGCATCTACACTTGGGAGGACCTCTCCCGAGTGTTTATCACAACCTTTGAGGGAACATGCAAGCGACCTGGAGGCCTTACAGAGTTGCGGTCTTGCGTGCAGAAACCGAATGAAACGCTGAGGGATTACATCCAGAGGTGGATCATATTGCATCACACGGTTGAGAATGTTCCAGATCATCAAGAAGTTTGTGCCTTCAAAGAAGGCGTTAAGTACAGAGAATTGAATCTGAAGTTCGGTCGAACTGGAGAGATGTCTCTAAATCAGATGATGGAGATTGCCACCAAATACGCCAATGGCGAAGACGAAGATCGCCTCTGGAGTGGCAAGCACAAGGCAGTCGCCCAAGAAACCGGAGGAAACTCCAGTCGGAAACAGAAGCGGAAGGCTGAGCCAGCCGCCCCTGGGGAGGCCCTGGCCGTAACCCAGGGAAATTTCAAGGGAAAAGCCAAGGTCCCCTGGAAGCCCAAGAAAGTCAAGGATCAAGATGGAAATGATGTTTTGGATCTGCCATGTCACATCCACACTAAGAAAGATGAAGAGGGTAATTTTATTTACCCAAAGCATACCACTCGACAGTGCCGGCTCCTGATCCAGCAGTTTCAGGGCAAGCAGCCCAAAGATAAGGAAAAAGAGCCGGACAGAGTTGAAGACAAGGATGATAGTGACGATGGATCCCCCCAAGTCAATTCCACCCAGATGATTTTTGCTGATGTCGAAAGCAAAAGTCGACTGAAAGTCATTAATCGTGAAGTGAATATGGTTGCTCCGGCAACGCCCAGTTATCTGAAGTGGTCTCAGACTGCCATAACATTCGACCAGTCTGATCACCCCACGCACATTGCCACCTCAAGCTTTGGTGGTCGACCCAGTTGTCGAAGGCACTCGACTGACCAAAGTCCTGATGGATGGTGGCAGTGGCCTGAACATACTATATGCTGAAACATTGAAAGGGATGGGCATTCCGATGTCCAGGCTCAGTACCAGCAACATGAGCTTCCACGGAGTCATTCCCGGGAAGAAAGCCGAATCACTCGGCCAGATTGCTCTTGATGTGGTTTTCGGTGATTCAAAGAATTACCGCAAGGAAAAGTTGACATTCGAGGTTGTGGACTTCCAAAGTGCTTATCATGCCATTTTGGGCAGGCCAACTTATGCACGCTTCATGGCCCGACCATGTTATGTGTATCTCAAATTGAAGATGCTTGGTCCCAAAGGTGTGATCACTGTTACAGGCAATCGGAAGAAAGCAGAAGAGTGCTTTCAGAAAGGCTCAAAGATTGCTGACGCTTAGATGGCAGTGGTTGAGCTGCAAGAGTATCAGAAGACTGCAGATCTGAGTGGGTTGCTATGAGCTAAGAAGCCCGCTTCAGAGTCAGCTTTTCAGTCGTCCGGTGAAACGAAGGCAGTTCTCATTCACCCGACCGACCCCGAGGCTGCCCCGACTCACATCTCAACAACGCTCGACTCCAAATAGGAAGAAGCGCTCATCTAGTTCCTCCGTGAGAACTGGGACATCTTCGCATGGAAGCCTTCTGACATGCCTGGAATTCCCAGGGGGCTGGCTGAGCACCGTCTACGAGTCGACCCAAAGTTCAAGCCTGTGAAAGAACATCTTCGACGGTCCGCCGTCCAGAAGAGGAAAGCTATTGGCGAAGAGGTGGCTCGGCTCTTAGCAGCGGAGTTCACCCGAGAGATTTACCACTCCGAGTGGCTCACCAATGTTGTCATGGTCCCCAAGAAGGACAAGTCGCTTCGCATGTGCATCGACTTTAAACATATCAATCGAGCCTGCCCGAAAGATCATTTTCCTCTCCCTCGCATCGACCAAATAGTCGACTCGACCGCGGGGTGTGAGCGATTGTCTTTTCTAGACGCCTATTCCGGGTACCATCAGATCCGTCTGTATGGACCCGATGAGATCAAAACAGCTTTCATCACTCCATTCGGGTGCTTCTGTTATGTCACCATGCCCTTCGGCCTCAAGAACACTGGAGCCACGTTCATGAGGATGATTCAGAAGTGTTTGTTCACTCAGATCAGTCGGAACGTGGAAGCATACATGGATGATATTGTGGTCAAGTCACGGAAAGGTTCCGGCCTGCTGACTGACCTTGTTGAAACCTTTGCCAACCTCAGGGGGTATGATATCAAGCTTAATCCATCAAAGTGCACATTCGGAGTCCCGGGTGGAAAGTTACTCGGTTTTCTCGTTTCCGAATGAGGAATCGACTCCAACCCCGAGAAAGTTGGCACCATACTCCGGATGAAGCGCCCTGTGCGTGTGCACGATGTCCAGAAGCTTACAGGTTGCTTGGCCGCTCTAAGTCAATTCATTTCTCGTCTCCGTGAAAAGGCGTTGCCTCTTTACTGACTGATGAAGAAGTCTGACAAGTTCGAGTGGACTCCAGAAGCTGATGCAGCGTTTGCAGACCTCAAAGCTCTGCTCTCCACCCAGCCGGTGCTTGCTGCCCCAATCAGTAAAGAGCCTTTGCTACTTTACATTCCAGCCACAAGACAAGTTGTCAGTACAGTACTTACGGTCGAGCGAGAAGAAGAAGGAAAGGCCTTCAGAGTTCAGCGCCCAGTATATTATGTGTCCGAAGTTTTGACACCTTCAAAGCAAAGATATCCTCATTATCAGAAGCTTGTATACGGGATTTATATGACCACAAAGAAGGTTGCACATTACTTCTCTGACCACTCCATTACAGTCGTCAGCGACGCCCCACTGTCAGAGATTCTGCATAACAGAGATGCAACTGGTCGAGTGGCGAAGTGGGCGATTGAACTCCTTCCCCTAGATATCAAGTTTGAAGCAAAGAAGGCTATCAAGTCCCAAGCAATTGCAGATTTCGTCGCCGAGTGGATCGAACAGTAGCTTCCGACTCAAGTTCACTCGGAGCACTGGACCATGTTCTTCGATGGATCTAAGATGCTGAATGGTTCCGGTGCTGGGGTAGTGTTGGTCTCCCCCCGAGGAGATAAGCTCAGATATGTTCTCCAGATTCACTTCGATTCCTCCAATAATGAAGTAGAATATGAAGCTCTTTTGTATGGGTTGCGCATGGCCATTTCACTCGGCGTCCGTCGCCTCATGGTCTATGGCGACTCAGATTTGGTGGTTAATCAGGTGATGAAGGAGTGGGACATCAGAAGTCCGGCAATGACTGGTTATTGCAATGCAGTGAGAAAGCTAGAAAAGAAATTCGAGGGGTTAGATCTTCATCACATCCCCGACTGAAAAATCAAGCAGCTGATGATCTGGCAAAGATAGGCTCCAAGAGAGAAGCCATTCCCAGCAATGTGTTTTTTGAGCACATCCGCTCGCCGACAGTCCAGGAGGATCCTTTTACAGAAGAAGCCCCGCAACCGAAAAGTGCCACAGATCCGACTGAAGTTGAAGTCCCTGCTGTGGTCGACCTAATCATGGAAGTCTTGGCAATCACTCCCGACTGGACGATACCGTACATCGCGTATATCCTAAGGAAAGAACTCCCGAAGGACGAGGAAGAGGCTCGACAGATCGTCCGCCGATCCAAAGCCTTCACAGTCATAAGGGGACAGTTGTATAGAGAAAGCGCGACTGGAATCGGTCAGAAGTGCATAACACCAGAAGAGGGTCAGATAATCCTTGACGACATCCACTCGGGGACCTGTGGTCACCATGCGTCTTCTCGGACCATTGTGGCTAAAGCATACCGAGCGGGATTTTACTGGCCAAGAGCAAATGAGATGGCAAAAGAGATAGTCGACAAGTGTGGAGGGTGCCAGTTCTATTCCAACATGTCACACAAGCCTGCATCAGCCCTGAAGACCATTCCACTCGTCTGGCCCTTTGCTGTCTGGGGACTGGACATGGTTGGTCCACTGAGAACGGGCAGGAGCGGTTTCACTCATGTGCTTGTGGCAGTCAACAAGTTTACCAAATGGATCGAAGCTAAGCCCATCAAGAATCTTGATGCTTGCACTGCTA
This sequence comes from Triticum monococcum, assembly GCA_034509565.1. NCBI lineage: Eukaryota > Viridiplantae > Streptophyta > Magnoliopsida > Poales > Poaceae > Triticum > Triticum monococcum. Next base: position 82,878,660 of record CM067845.1, on the reverse strand, counting down.
TCAGTTTCGTCAGAGGGCTGACATTTAGATATGGAGTCCCGCATAGCATCATCACTGACAATGGGTCAAACTTTGATTCGGACAAGCTCAGAGCTTTTTGTGCCTCTCAAGGCACACGAGTCGACTATGCATCGGTCGCACATCCCCAGTCTAATGGACAGGCAGAGAGGGAAAATGGTCTGATTCTCAAAGGACTAAAGCCTCGACTGATGCGTGATCTCAAGCACGCGGCAGGTGCTTGGGTCGACGAGCTTCCGTCAGTTCTGTGGGGATTGAGGACCACCCCGAACCGGTCGACTGGAAGAACTCCATTCTTTCTGGTTTATGGAGCCGAGGCAGTTCTGCCGAGTGATCTTCTTCACAACGCACCCCGAGTTGAACTTTATACCGAAGATGAAGCAGAACAAGCCCGGCAAGACGCAGTTGACCTCCTAGAAGAAGAAAGGGAGATGGCCATGATCAGATCGACCATCTATCAGCAAGACCTGCATCGATTCCACGCTAGGAATGTAAAGAGTCGAGCCTTCCAAGAAGGAGATTTGGTCCTCCGAGTGGATCAACAGAAACCACACAAGCTTGCTCCTACTTGGGAAGGCCCCTTCATTGTCACCAGAGTCCTCCACAATGGAGCGTATCACCTCTACAATGTTGATCGCCAGATCGACGAGCCGCGAGCTTGGAATGCGGAACTGCTCCGCCCCTTTTACACTTGAGTTCTCCCTTAGACGAGATGTAATAAGAAAAAATTTCTGCAGTTCATTTTTATCAAAGGCAAGAGTGTTCCAATAATTGTTGTCACTTTTGTTTGCATACGAAATCCCCCAGTGGGTGACTTAGCCGCGAATCCGTTTCGCCTAAGTTTGAAAAATCCTACCGAGTGGAGAGCCAGACTCCCACTCGGGGGCTTAGCTGCAGCCCAGTGCTTGCCTAAGTGTTCAAAAATCCTACCGAGTGAGAGCAATCCTCCCACTCGGGGGCTTAGCTGCAGTCCAGTACTCGCCTAAGTTCTCCCGCTTAGAGACTTAGCTGCAGTCAGGCACTCACCTAAGTGCTTAAAAATCCTACCGAGTGGAGAGCAAACCTCCCACTCAGGGGCTTAGCTGCAGTCCAGTACTCGCCTAAGTTCTCCCACTTAGAGACTTAGCTGCAGTCAGGCACTCGCCTAAGTGTTTAAAAATCCTACCGAGTGGAGAGCAAACCTCCCACTCGGGGGCTTAGCTGCAGCCCAGTGCTCGCCTAAGTATTTAAAAATCCTACCGAGTGGAGAGCAAACCTCCCACTCGGGGCTTAGCTGCAGCCCGGTGCTTGCCTAAGTGTTTAAAAATCCTACCGAGTGGAGAGCAATCCTCCCACTCGGGGGCTTAGCTGCAGCCCAGTGCTCGCCTAAGTGTTTAAAAATCCTACCGAGTGGAGAGCAAACCTCCCACTCGGGGGGCATAGCTGCAGCCCAGTGCTTGCCTAAGTGTTTAAAAATCCTACCGAGTGGAGAGCAAACCTCCCACTCGGGGGCTTAGCTGCAGCCCAGTGCTCGCCTAAGTATTTAAAAATCCTACCGAGTGGAGAGCAAACCTCCCACTCGGGGGCTTAGCTGCAGCCCAGTGCTTGCCTAAGTGTTTAAAAATCCTACCGAGTGGAGAGCAATCCTCCCACTCGAGCCCAGTGCTTGCCTAAGTGTTCAAAAATCCTACCGAGTGAGAGCAATCCTCCCACTCGGGGGCTTAGTTGCAGTCCAGTACTGGCCTAAGTTCTCCCACTTAGAGACTTAGCTGCAGTCAAGCACTCGCCTAAGTGTTTAAAAATCCTACCGAGTGGAGAGCAAACCTCCCACTCGGGGGCTTAGCTGCAGCCGAGCGCTCGCCTAAGTGTTTAAAAATCCTACCGAGTGGAGAGCCAGACTCCCACTCGGGGGGCTTAGCTGCAGCCCAGTGCTCACCTAAGTACAGGACACAACCCAATCCGCAAGAAGTTGCGCCACAAATACAAGGTTATTCCGAGTGAAGATCAAGTTCCACTCGACAGATCAAACCATGAAGATATCCAACGAGAATTCAAGTTCGGATAAAGCCTAAAGGTCCTAGACCTCAGATCAAAGTACTCGAGCCCTCGGCTCGGCAGATTTTAACGGTTACAAATCCACTTGGCATTCCGAGGCAAATTTAAAGTGAAGCATAAAAGTTTTTCATTCCTCAGGTGGAGGACTGGAAGGGGCGACGAACTCGTCCCAGTCGATCCCATCTGCGATACGAGTGGCAGCAGCGATGAAAGTCTCCATGAAGTCTTGAAAGCTGTGCTTCCTGGTATTGGCAACTTGGATGGTGGCCAGCTTTTCCTCTCGCGCCTCCTTGCAATGGACGCGGACCAGAGACAGAGCGACATCAGCACCACATCTAGCAGAAGATTTCTTCCATTCCGCCACTCGACTCGGGACTTCATTCAGTCGAGCCATCAGAGACTCGAGGTCATTCTGAAGCATCGTCCCAGGCCAGAGTGAGGTGTCGATCTGCGGCATCGCAACCTTTAGTCGAGCAAGATAGTCAACAACGCTGGTAACACGAGACTCCAGTCGGAGCACGTTCATGGTAGCCTCATCCTTCACGAGAGAATTGGCGGGGTCCAAGCCTGGCTCCACTCGACTGGTTTCCTCTTCGAAGTTCTGGCAGAATTCTGCAAACATGATTCAAGAGTCAGACAGTGGCTCTACACAGGCTTGGTAACTGCGAGACAGTCAGGGCAGAGTAATTACCTTCGAGCATGACGAACAGCTTCTTGGCGAGTCCACCGAGATAAGCCTCCAGATCGTTCCTCTTCCCCACCAGATCACCTGCCTTTTCGTGTAGAGCCACGTTGTCGTTCTTCAGTCGGGTGACCTCTTGATTGGCTACCTCGAGAGCAGCTTTCAGTCTGGAGTTGTCCTGCTCAAGAGTCACGACCGAAGCCAGTTTCTCTTCAGCAAGCCTCATTTTGTTCAAGACCTCCTTCTGTGTTTCTGCAAGATCTTGATCCTTCTTCTTGAGAGCTTCTTCCAGTTTATCTGCGACACGTCGAGTGAAATCAACGTCAAGAATGGACAAGCAAGAAAAATCACTCGTCAAGAATGGAGAACCTCACCAGCCATACCTTTTGCTTCTTCTTGCGCCTTCTTCAAATTCTCTTGAGCAAGCTTCAAGTTAAGGTTGAGCTGGATCTGCTGATTCTCCAACTCAGTATAGCGAGCTACAAGTTCACAGGATTTCTGCAAAAAGAAAAATCAGCGGACAGACGTCCAAGACAAGTTGCTTCCGAGTAACTAAGAGACAATGATGGCATTTCTAAGACTACAGTCGAATCAAAAACATTCGACAGTAGTCTCGGGGACTACACCCAGTGGGTGCACTCAGCGTGCCCCCACTGTTTAAAAAAAAAGAGTCGACTGTCCGCAGACGACCGGATACAGTTCCATTCGACATGGCCTGACCAGACCGAGTGAAGAAATACAGCTACAGCAACACAATATAAAGACTACAGTCGACTGCTAGCAGTCCACTGTAGTCTCGGGGACTACACCCAGTGGGTGCACTTAGCGTGCCCCCACTCGTCCAAGAATTGGCAGACACACCCAGTGGGTGTACAAATATAAAGATCTTCAGAAAAAGATTCTTCAAACAGCATATCGTAACAAACCAAGTGTTGAGTCGACTGACCTGGACATTACTCTGAAGAGCCGAACTCGCGTCATAAGCCGCTTGGCTGGCCTCCCGAGCCGCTTTCACTTGTTCCATCATGATCCCCGCCTAGCGTATGGCCTCTTTTGCGGCAGCTGCTTGGTCCTCAGGGACGGGGTACGCGGCAAAAAGCGAAGGCGGATCCGTAGTCGACGTCGAAGGCCGCACCCTCGTCAGAGGAACGGCGAAAGTCACAGAAGCCCGAGTGGTTTCACCACCATCTCGGGCTACGGCCTCAGGCGCTGGAGTGGATTGTGGGGTCTCGCCCGCCGACACTCCCCTGGTCCTTCTCACTCTCAGCGGCGCGTCATCGTCGTCATCCGGAAGGTTGATAACATGAGAAGGAGCTACAAGAAAAAATTCAATCGACCAGAGTTGCAATAAGTGTCCAGTCAACTCAAGGCAGAACATCAGTAATCATACCAGGGTTGGAGGTAACAGCATCCTCCATCTCTTGGTCGTCGTCCTTGGCGGAGACCTCAGAAGTAGCAGCACTGCAAATCTCGAAAGTCAGTCAGTTGGCTCAATGAATCGACCAAGGATCTGTCCATGGTCGACAAAGGAAAACAAGTTTTGTTATTACCCAAAAATGGTGGGGACAGCCATCTTCGTCTTGGGCAGAGCCTTGGGCGGCTTGGACGGCGTCGCGCGAGGGTGCTTGGGAGCCTTTCCAGTCGGCGTAGGAGAAGAGGTCCGAGGGAGTTTCGACGACTGCCCAACAGGAGCAGTCGCCTTACCACATTCCCGCGCTGGATCGTGTGTGAGCTTGGATCGCCTCTCCGGGCGGGGGGGTTCAACCTCCTCCTCCTCCTCCTCCTCGCTGGAGTCGACGTCGTCGTCTCCCTCTCCTTCGCCATCGGACTCCCACTCGCCTTGGTCGTCTCCACTCTCACCTCCGCTCACCTCCCCTTCCTCAGTTGGCTCCTGTGCCCCGTTGGGTGTCGAGTACATCTCAGTAATCGCCTGGAAAACAACAGACAAGACAAAAGTCAGTCGACCAATTCAAAGAAGACCAATGAAACAAGATCTCAGTCGGGAGCATAAAGTCAGACCTGGTCCACTTCGTATGTGTTGTCGAGTGGAGAAACCCTCCTGGCACCTCGGGGTTTTTCTTTGTTTCCTGTGATGCTCGTCAGCCACCCCTCCAACATCTCATTAGTGACCTCCTCCGGGTGGATCCGAGTGGTGTCTTCGAGGCCCGAGTACAGCCACATCGGGTGGTCGCGAGCCTGGAGCGGTTGGATGCGCCTCCGAAGGAAGACCTCCAGCAAGTCCATGCCAGTCACGCCATCACGGACAAGCTGAACCACTCGACCAACCAGCACTTTGACCTGGGCCTTTTCTTCTGGCGTCACTTTCAAAGAAGCAGGTTTTCGAGCTCGGTCGAGAGAGAAATGGGGAAGCCCAATCGACTGTCCCGGGGTCGCCTGGTATTTGCAGTAAAACCAGGTCGCCTGCCAACCGCGGACCGATTCGGGGAAAATGATAGATGGAAAACAACTCTTTCCCCTCGTCTGGATTGCCAGGCCCCCGCACAGCTGGATCACTTGCGTCCTTTCATCACTCGACTTGGCCTTCTTGACCGATTGGGAGCGGCAAGTAAAGATGTGCTTAAAGAGTCCCCAATGGGGGCGGCAATCCAGGAAACCCTCACACAAGGAAATGAAGGCAGCAAGGTACACGATAGAATTGGGAGTGAACTGGTGGAGCTGCGCTCCGAAGAAATTCAGAAAACTCCGGAAAAAAGGATGAGGAGGCAGAGAAAACCCTCGATCGATGTGGGTGGCGAGAAGGACACACTCACCATCACGGGGTTGGGGCTCGACTTCTCCCCCGGGAGACGCGCAGCTTCGTAAGGAACGACTCCCCCCTCAACCATATCGTCGAGGTCTTCCTGCCGAATCACCGACGGCATCCAGTCGCCCTGGATCCAGCCTCTGGGCAGAGCAGTCCTTGAGGAAGATCCGCCTCGAGCGGACTTCTTCCCTTTCCCCTGCACCGCCGCCTTCTTCGCGTGCTCCAGAGCAAACGTCTTGCCCTTCACCATCGTCGCCGGCGAATCTCGAACGGGTCTGCGGCGCTAGGGTGAGAGCGGAGGTGGCGGAGGGCTTCGCGAAGGGAGAAAGAAGAGAAAGGAGAGAGCACTGTTCGGAAACCCGAGCCGGCGGCTTATAAGAGGCCGCTCCCGAGTGGCTGACTGGTAGGCCTAGGCTATCCCATCAAATCCCGCAGCAGACACGCGCGCAGCACGTGGCGGAAAAGGTGGCGCGGGAATCGAGGAGCTTCCGCCTTATCACATCCGATTATTGCGGCCGCGCCCGTCCCGCTCGCTCCCCGATGTTCAAATCCCGCGAAATCCGCGGGCTGCGGAACAACTCATCAAAACAGAAGATCCCTCTCGCGCCGGCACTCGGTGTTTCACAAGTAAGGAAATTCACTCGACGGGAGACCAAGAATGGATCAAGGCGACCGAAAGAAGTTGACAACGTCATCCTTGGCGATTGATCTAGTACAAGACATTCATATGACGCTAAGAACCAGTCGGAAGGACCCCCAACTCCTTCCCCACTCGAACCTCGATCCATTCGGGAGCTAATGACGAAGCTATGTACGATAGGGGCATGGACCTGTCCTAAGAGCCCTACCCAAGGACATCCCTGGAAGAAGTCACCTTTCAATCGACTTGAAGGTACCCACTCGACGGGTTTAAGACACTCGACCAAGAAGCTACCATTCGACAGTGAAGCCAACCACTCGACTACCAGGAGATCTAAAGTCATTCCGCAGGCAAACGGTCGGCTATTAAGTAGTCTTTATGGTCATTATAGCACTTCATTACCAGCGTTACCAGTAACGCCCCGCATTAATGTACATTGAACCCTTGGTAACGTGGGCTGGCCGGGGTCCTGGTGAACTCTATATGAGCCACCCCCCACCTCAGTATCAAGGGTTTGCACCCCTGTTATTCACACGCCTATAATCCAATCGACCGCCTCCGGGCACCGAGATGTAGGGCTATTACTTCCTCCGCGAAGGGCCTGAACTCGTACATCTTGGTGTGTTTACAACTTCCCAATAGCTGAGATCTAGCCTCTCCTTACACACCCCCTACATCACTGTCAAAGTTAGAACCATGACACAATGTATCTATAATTTTTTATTGTTCCATGCTATATTATATTCTATTTTGGACATTATTGGGCTTTATTATACACTTTTATATTATTTTTGGGACTAACCTATTAACCGGAGGCCCAGCCCAGAATCGCTGTTTTTTTTGCCTATTTTAGGGTTTCGCAGAAAAAGAATATCAAACGGAGTCCAAACGGAATGAAACCTTCGGGAACGTGATTTTCGGAACGAACATGATCCAGAAGACTTGGACCCTACGTCAAGCAATCAACGAGGAAGGCATGAGGTAGGGGGGCGCACCTACACCCCCCCCCAGGCGCGCCCTCCACACTCGTGGCCCCCTTGCTGCTCCACCGACGTACTCCTTCCTCCTATATATACCTACGTACCCCCAAAACTACTAGATACGGAGCCAAAACCCTAATTCCACCGCCGTAACTTTCTGTATCCATGAGATCCCATCTTGAGGCCTTTTCCGAAGCTCCGCTGGAGGGGGCATCGATCATGGAGGGCTTCTACATCAACACCATAGCCCCTCCGATGAAGTGTGAACAGTTTACTTCAGACCTACGGGTCCATAGTTATAAGCTAGATGGCTTCTTCTCTCTTTTTTGGATCTCAATACAATGTTCTCCCCCTCTCTTGTGGAGATCTATTCGATGTAATCTTCTTTTGCAGTGTGTTTGTTGAGACCGATGAATTGTGGGTTTATGATCAAGTTTATCTATGAAACATATTTGAATCTTTTCTGAATTCTTTTATGTATGATTGGTTATCTTTGCAAGTCTCTTCGAATTATCAGTTTGGTTTGGCCTACTAGATTGATATTTCTTGCAATGGGAGAAGTGCTTAGCTTTGGGTTCAATCTTGCGGTGTCCTTTCCCAGTGACAGTAGGGGCAACAAGGCATGTATTGTATTGTTGCCATCGAGGATAACAAGATGGGGTTTATATCATATTGCATGAGTTTATCCCTCTACATCATGTCATCTTGCTTAAAGCGTTACTCTGTTCTCTTGAACTTAATACTCTAGATGCATGCTGGATAGTGGTCGATGTGTGGAGTAATAGTAGTAGATGCAGGCAGGAGTCGGTCTACTTGTCTCGGACGTGATGCCTATATACATGATCATACCTAGATATTCTCATAACTATGCTCAATTATGTCAATTGCTCAACAGTAATTTGTTCACCCACCGTAAATACTTATGCTCTTGAGAGAAGCCACTAGTGAAACCTATGGCCCCCGGGTCTATCTTCCATCATATTAATCTTCCAATACTTAGTTATTTCCTTTGCCATTTATTTTACTTGCATCTTTTATTTCTCTTTCTCATAAAAATACCAAAAATATCATCCTATCATATCTATCAGATCTCACTCTCGTAAGTGACCGTGTAGGGATTGACAACCCCTTATCGCGTTGGTTGCAAGGATTTATTTGTTTCTGTAGGTGCGAGGGACTCGTGCGCGGCCTCCTACTGGATTGATACCTTGGTTCTCAAAAACTGAGGGAAATACTTACGCTACTTTGTTGCATCACCCTTTCCTCTTCAAGGGAAAACGAACGCAGTGCTCAAGAGGTAGCACTCAACAGTAATTTGTTCACCCACCGTAAATACTTATGCTCTTGAGAGAAGCCTCTAGTGAAACCTATGGCCCCGGGGTCTATTTTCCATCATATTAAATCTTCCAATACTTAGTTATTTACTTTTCCATTTATTTTACTTGCATCCTTTATTTCTCTTTATCATAAAAATACCAAAAATATTATCCTATCATATCTATCAGATCTCACTCTCGTAAGTGACCGTGTAGGGATTGACAACCCCTTATCGCGTTGGTTGCGAGGATTCATTTGTTCGTGTAGGTGTGAGGGTCTCGTGCGCGACCTCCTACTCGATTGATACCTTGGTTCAAAAAAACTGAGGGAAATACTTACGCTACTTTGTTGCATCACCCTTTCCTCTTCAAGGAAAAACCAACGCAATGCTCAAGAGGTAGCACGCGCCTCCCCCTTGGCCGGCCTCCTCCTCCCCCCTCCTTTATATACGTGGGCAGAGGGCACCACAAAGGCACAACATCAATTGTCTTAGCCGTGTGCGGTGCCCCCCTCCATAGTTTACCACCTCGGTCATATTGTCGTAGTGCTTAGGTGAAGCCCTGCGCGGATCACATCATCAACACCATCACCACACCGTCGTGCTGAAGAAACTCTGCCTCGACCCTCTACTGGATCAAGAGCTTGAGGGACGTCATCATGCTGAACGAGTGCTGAACATGGAGGTGTCATACATTCGGTACTTGGATCGGTTGGATCATGAAGAAGTTCGACTACATCAACCGCGTTACTAAACGCTTCAGCTTTCGGTCTATGAGGGTACGTGGACACACTCTCCCCTCTCGTTCCTATGCATCTCCTAGTTAGATCTTGCGTGATCATATGATACTTTTCGAATTACTATGTTCCCCAACAATGGTGTGTTTTGACCTGAAAAAAATCAGAAGGAAGCCTTCCGGACGAAGCGCCGCCGTCTCGAGGCCGAACCTGGGCAGAACCAATCTAGGGCTCCGACGGAGCTATTCTGCCGGGGAAACTTCCCTTCGGGAGGGGGAAATCGAAGCCATCATCATCACCAACGATCCTCTCATCGAGAGGGGGTCAATCTCCATCAACATTTTCACCAGCACCATCTCCTCTTAAACCCTAGTTCATCTCTTGTATCCGATCTTTGTCTCAAAACCTCAGATTGGTACCTGTGGGTTGCTAGTAGTGTTGATTACTCCTTGTAGTTGATGCTAGTTGGTTTATCCGATGGAAGATTCTATTTTCAGATCCTTGATGATTAATACTCCTCTGATCTTGATCATGAATATGCTTTGTGAGTAGTTACGTTTGTTCTTGAGGACATGTGAGAAGTCTTGTTATAAGTAATCATGTGAATTTGGTATTCGTTTGATATTTTGATGAGATGTATGTTGTCTCTCCTCTAGTGGTGTTATGTGAACGTCGACTACATGACATTTCATCATGATTTGGGCCTAGGGGAAGGCATTGGGAAGTAATAAGTAGATGGGTTGCTAGAGTGACAGAAGCTTAAACCCTAGTTTATGCGTTGCTTCGTAAGGGGCTGGTTTGGATCCATATGTTTCATGCTATGGTTAGATTTATCTTAATTCTTCTTTCATAGTTGCGGATTCTTGCGAGAGGGGTTAATCATAAGTGGTAGGCTTGTCCAAGGAAGGGCAACACCCAAGTACCGGTCCACCCACATATCAAATTATTAAATTAACGAACGCGAATCATATGAGCATGATGAAAACTAACTTGACAATAATTCCCATGTGTCCTCGGGAGCGCTTTGCTTTATATAAGAGTTCATCTAGGCTTGTCCTTTGCTATAAAAAGGATTGGGCCACCTTGTTGCACCTTAGTTACTTTTGTTACTTGTTACCCTCTATGAATTATCTTATCACACAACTATTTGTTACCGATAATTAAAGTGCTTGCAGAGAATACCTTGCTGAAAACCGCTTGTCATCTCCTTGTGCTCCTCGTTGGGTTCGACACTCTTACTTATCGAAAGGACTACGATATATCCTCTATACTTGTGGGTCATCACGCCCGGGCACGCCCGCCACATCGGCCTGACGGCATGGCCCCACACGGACTCGTCGGGGAACCCGACAGGCTGACGGGCGCCTTGACCGTCGCTGCAGTGTGAACGCTATGTGGCGCCGCTTCGGCTCCCCTCCTGAGGTCGTAGCCGGCTTTTTAAGCCGGCTGGCGGCCCCAGCCCTAGCACATCCGCCTCTCCCCTCCCTCCGCCGCCACTCCAGATCATTAGCCATGCCCCCACGCCGCCGCTACTACATGGTCCAGCACCGTCTCTTCCTCCTTGAGCAGGTCCGGATCCATAGGGAAGTGGGGCTACCTCTGGAGCCGGAGGAGGATTTTGAGGAGGTGGAGGAGGAGGAGCCGGCGGAGGAGGAGGAGCAGTAGTCGGTGGGCGAGGAGGAGGAGGAGCCGGCGGAGGAGGCACCGCTGCTGGATGTGGGGGAGGAGGCGGCGCCGGTGATGGAGGAGGATGTGGGCGTGTGGCCGGAGCAGCATGCCATCCTGAACTCCATCCCTCGCGGATTCGACTACGGAGGCCAGGCGTCTCCGTCGGCCCAGGCTCAGGCGGCCCAGGCTCCGGCGCAGGCGACTCAGGCCATCTCCGACAACGACGAAATTTGAGTAGTATAGAACGTAGTATGTAGCTATACATCATGTATGCTTTGTATGAATTTAGGGGATGAATATGAGAGATTTATATGCGGAGAAGGAAATATGGGGCGTGCCTGGTCAGTGTCCGCGGACGCGCTCGATCGTGTCCGCGGGCGTTTGAGGGGCCGGAGTTGCTGAGTCCGGTTGTAGATGCTCTAAGATGACCAACCTCCCTTCATCGGTACGTCAATGATTAACTGAATTTGTATGCATCAAATAAATAATGTAAATACTGTCAAATATTGGAGAAAAGAATTCATAACAGCCAATAAATTACCATTCTGGTAGAACTAAAATGACACTTTAGATCACTCCCAATTAATATATTCTGAATTGACTTCGCCTTCGTTACATTAATTTTTGCAGAAGCAAATGTCTGCATATCATTTTAGGTATGTTAACAACCATTAACATGTTATCTTGTTATATAAAATAAGAATGCAGAAAAGATGCTTACAACAAACTCTGGTTTAGGAAATATCCTACTTTGTCATAAATCACCATGTTTTGGATGCTCATCATCCAACTGATTAAGCCTTTGAACACATATATTATAAACCTCGTGATCCATACATTGTCTGCTAATCAGTTGCTCTGCGATACTTCTTCTAGTGATATTTATATAGCGGGAATATAATCTTTTATCCATGCACTAAAACAAATTTAAATAGTAAACATTAGTCTAAAAATATTTCCCATAAAAAGATACAAGAGTGCCTTTAGCTATTCATACCTGTCAAGTTACTCTTTACTTGTCTTTAATATCAGTTCCTCAAGAAACCGGAACAATTTTTCTGATGGCAAATCCAACCATGAGGAAACATTTAAAATATTTGATTGAAATAGAACACATTTAACTTCTTTTCATATAACTTGAATATCGATAAAATGTCAAAAATCGATGTTGTGTTGTCCATTACTTTCAATCCCTTTCTGATGACAATTTACTTCATGTATGTAATGCAAATTTCTACACATTATCTTCAATACGACTTGACCTGACTGAAGTATGAAGTACATACTTATCCACTGCTTTATGAACTACAATAGAAGTATTGGTCAACTACTTGTACTACGATTGTTTAGTGAGTATAGAAGCAATGTTAAATAACAAAATAGTTAATCATTATAACTCTGACACCACTTCAAAATAATAATTTATTTATCTTCTGATCTGTTGAACATAAGTACTGGATTAGCATTATGATCAGAATTTTTGGAATATATTAGCATGCACTATATTTTCATTTTCTAGTTAGTTCCATATAGATAATTCATCTGATACGAAAAAACTTGTTAATAACATCATTGCCTAAGACTGCATATAAGTCATGTTGATAAATACTTTTTACCTCCAGATGCTATTTGAACATCAATTGAAGGACGTGGTGGGGCAGAAATTTAGACTTTAAAACACAATTCGGATATTTGGTTGCTGCAACAGAAATTTCTCTTTTCTCAACATCATTGTATCCAGATGACATGTCCTTTGAACAACCTAATAAAATGTAAGATGAAAACATGAATTCACTTAGTAAGTTGTCTTAAACACAACTCACATAGGTTATTAACACTGACATCACTGATAGTTTTTAGAATAATTATTGAGTTAATATTACTATTTAATACGTTGCTTATAGTACATAAATAAATCTTTATGTTTATTACCTCACTGAAGTACAACAGATGGGCGTAACAATAACTTTCAATGTTTCACAAGTGATATAATGATGCTTACACACTTGTATTACTCGAATCAATTAAGTTTCTAGCCTAATAACTTGATAGCAAGAGCATCATATTCTACTTGTTATGCACTGAAACGGATTATTAAATCGCAATATTCTACTTGTTATGCACTAAAACGGATTATTAAATCGCAAGCTTAATATATAAAGTTTCATCCATATGAAATTTTAACTTAAGACAAAAAAAAATAAGTATGACGAATGTAACTTAATCCAAAATTCTTACATATATAAACATAGCGCTACTAACCGTAGCATGTCACATACACGAAACATGTTTTAGTGGTAATGAAGTGAAAAAAATCAACTAACTAGAATTCGAATCGATTACGTTTTGTTCCCTGTAACTTAAGAACATGCTTTCTTATGTACATTACATACATCACAACATATGCAACCATAATATGCCCCATGTAACAATCGGAATTGTAGCATGTCTCAGCAAACACAATTATGTAGGATTTCAAGTTAATATAGTCAATATATTTTAGGACTCATGTAGTAAAACAAATATAATAAATAAAATTTAAGGCCTCTTTTGGTTCATAGGATAGGATTATCATAGGAATAGGAAATTTGTAGGAAATGAGATGACATGTATCTCAAATCCTATGAGTACAAATAGGAAACGAGATATCATTTGGTTCACACCAAAGGAATTTTTCCATTGAGTCTAGGCTCATTTTTATTTTCCTATAAAATATGGAGGATAGGAACCAATCCTATGTAGGAGTAGTAATCCATTCCTATGAACCAAAGGGTTCTAAAGGAAACAATCCTATAAGAATCCTATCCTCTAGAGTTCCTATGAAATTCCTTCAAACCAAAGGAGGCCTAAATAGATTAAGTTTCATCCTCAATAACTGAACCCAAAAAAATTCATATATACATTGTATCGCTGCTAACCGTACTATTTCCATAGAAGTTTTAAAATGATAGTATTTGAGAGAAAACATAGTTAATGTATCCAACATCGATTGAAGAAACCAAACAAACGAATTGGATCATCAGTTTGCAAAACACAAAAACAACGAGGACATTCGACGAAATATTATAGATTTCAACTATGGTACAACAACAAAAAGTTATCAAGAAGAAATATGCAAATATAACTAACCTTTAAGACCAACTTTCTGATAGAACTCCACTTGTATTGCTGATAATTTGTATCTATTTCAGCAGATTCAGGTAATAACCAATTTTACTTTCTATTTCTTGTAAGATGAGAGTGAACTAGAAAGAGAGAGATAGCAACGAAGAAGAATAGAGGAAGAAGAGCTAGCTATCTGTACTCTGAATGGATCGCTCTCATTGGGACTTGTATATGTGTAGATTGACTTACCGTATATACCCCACACGAACAGTTATCTGGTTCACGGAAAAATAGAGATATGGTTTATACATAACATTAGAGACATATACGAAGTGTTATACAACACAAAAAGAGTATATACACAAACATATGTGCGAATCTTGGCGCAGATCAATGGCCCACAAAGTGTATGCCCCCGCGCTTGCGTGCCCTAAATCCTCTGTCGGCTTGTCGTTGCCATCCAAAAAGAGCCATGATAGCGTTTACGAAGTCGTGTTTGGTATTCCTCGGCCTGGATAATTTCTTCAAAACCTCTTCAATCACTCTTGAATGAAGATTCTGAGAAGGCAGGGCCCTTGCCCACAAACTTGAAAGTTATTTAATACCATCCGTTCATGCAAAGAACAAGCAATGCAAAAAAGGGAACTAAACAATAACCCAAGCACAGTGCATATAGAACAAGCTTGTCAAACACATGAACAACAAGAACAAGAAGAAATACATGCAAATAGCCAACACCCAACCAAAACAAAAGTACATAGGAACGTCGAAGCAAGAACATGCACAATGGACAAACACCAACTGCTAAAAGGACCTAAAACCAAGACAAGGAAAGAAAAAAGATGACAAGTGACGAGAAGAGGCAGAAAGCAAACCAGACATAACAAACCCTGCAGAAAGAAACAGAAGGCAGCAGGAGCATCGTAGGAAAGAACTTATCTTGAACAATAGCCAAGTAACAGAAACAAGTACAGACACCGCAAAAAGGAAAAGTTCTGGTGATATGTGATTAGATGAGAACGGCTAACATGAAGAAAAATAAGCATGCGAACATGAACCTTGGTATGAACAATGAAAGAACAACACGCCGGCGGACTCCGACAGTGAACAATGCTTGAAACGTCAAACGGACGGCACATCGGTAGACGTCGATGGCAAACAAAGCCCCTACGACAAGAAAATTGGAATAAACCCTAGCTGCAACTCAAAGAGAACTGTGCAAGTGGAAAGGAGTGAGAGAGAGTATATAAGAACGCACACCCCATGTATGAAAATACCCACACTCCCACAAATCTATCAATGCATAATACAATGGGCCAAACTGACACAACACAAATAAGATACCCGGACATGGGCGACCCAACACACGGGCGCAACCGGCGCACTAGAGCAGACGACACACACGAATGAAAGTGCAACAGGGTGTCCCACCTGCCGCCCGGACGTATAGGCATATGCATCACGTGCCCGACCGTGCAGGCACACCCGACGGGTGACCCGACACACGAGTGTAGCCGGCACACGCGAACGAAAGACCAGCGGGACTTCTAGGCAGCGTACCCAGCAACGATCTACCCTATGATGCCCATCAACTGAACAACTGTCTATCACGAGATGTCGTGCATGCACACACAATCTAGCATGGGCACACGTGCCTACCCGGCTCGCACGTCTGAAATAGCTCGCTGCATGCGTTATCACCCGCAGATGCTGACAGGGTGAGCCGGCCTCCCCCTCGTGTGCGGAGCACCACGTGGGATGGCGCACAAGGGCATGACCCAAATCACCACATGATGGTCGCCTCGGCTGCTCCCACAGTCCACCCATCATGGACCCCAAGACAGGCCGCCCGATGGGCGCCGTCCGGGCAGATCGAACGACACAGAGAGCCCTAAGGAGCCAGTCGCAGGAGGCCAGCTTGAAACTAACGGCGTGGATGGCCTCCTCGCCGAGCCATGCATACACATATGGTCGGATGGTGCGAGCGATGCACACCGCACGGAAAAAATAGTCTATGGGGTCGTAAACACCGGGATCTTATCAGATCTTTTGACATCCATCTGAAAACAATATATGTTGAATACTTTTGGGGCATAAAATCAGACATCGATTTTGTCACTTTATTTGTATTGAACGCAAGAATGCTAGACTCGATGACACCGGTCGTCAAGACCAACAATGAGGAGTTCTTGGCAAAACAACGCCGGAAGCTTCAACTAGAGAAGAAGGCTTCAAATGGTGGTCAATTTAATTTCTACTCAAGGTGGACGCAATTTTTTGGGGACATAACATAAAATATGTCCGTGATCTTGATTCAATTGATCTTTCTAAAATATTCCATTGAAAATACTTCGTTTGGTCCAGTGAGATATATATCGAATTAGTGTATCTCATTTTGTGTCTCATACAAACCGTATGTTTTGTTACTTTTACTTGATGTTTGTATTATCTAGAACCTTGCAAGATTCAAACAAAGCTATCAATAATTATGATGTTAACTTGCATTTGATGTTTCTTAAGAAACATCAAATACAAGTATTACTTTAAGAAACATCAAATACAAGTTAACATCATAATTATTGATAAGTTTGTTTGAATCTTCCAAGGTTCTAGATAATACAAATATCAAATACAAGTAATAAAACATATGCTTTGTATGAGAGACAAAATGAGTTACACTTATTGGATATACATCTTACTCGACCGAATGAAGTACTTTCAATGAAATATTTTGAAAAGATCAAATAAATCTAGATCATCATACTTATTTTACATTTTGTCCAAAAAAATTGCGTCCACCTTGAGTAGTGAAATTAAACCGAGCACCATCTGAAGCCTTATTCTCTAGTTGAAGCTTCTAATGTTGCTTTGCCACGAACTCTTCATTGTTGGTCTTGACAACCAGTATCATCAAGTCTAGCAGTCTAGCATTCAGTACAAAAAAATGACAAAAAATGGTGTCAAATTTTATGGCCCAGTAATAATCCAGTGTACATTGTTTTCAGATGGATATCAAAAGATCTGATAAAATTTCGGTGTTTACGATGCCACAAATTCTTTTTCCCAGCGATAGGGCACCGACATGCGCTACCAAAACCACCACATGATGTTGGCGCTGGTCGCACCCGCGATCCACCCGTCATGGACCCCTAAAGCCATCCGTCTGGGTGCTCACCATCCGATTAGATTGGGCGGCACGAAGAGCTCAGGGAGGTGCCTGCGGCACACAAGCACTAAACTAACGTCGTAGAGGTCTTCGTCACCCGCAAAGGATCCCAGGAGGCGGGGTACTCCAACATACTTTGTAGGAGTAAAGACCGACATACACACCCCAATTGACATTTGGTGTTCAGCGATATCCGCAAGACACTCAACTCCAATCACGATACTCGAGGCAACCCTAGTGAATGGTTGTTGTTGTACCAGCAATATAAGTCCAAGCATTGATGGCAAGTATTTAAATATTATGTTCTCTTCATAAATCTATCCCGTGATGATGATGATGTGATCACTTGCCTCATCAATAGACCCTTTTATCAAATTTATCACACAACAGAGCACACATATCGTTCTACTTGTGTGACAAGCGTGATAAAAGAGTGTGCTAATGAGGAAGATCATCATCATCATCATGATACAAATGTATGAAGATTGCAAAAGAATTAAATACATGTCACCGATGTTTAGCTTTAAGTATTATTGAACGAATTGATTAAAACTATTCATGGAAAGACAATTCGTTTAGTGTTCAACTATCACATATGAAGATCATTAGCATCAGTGTGACACATATAAATTGATTTTTCCCACCAAATTCCAACAATATTTCCCCAAGGTGTTTATTGAACTATAAACATTTCCAATGCCGAGGAAAACTGTATCTTAAAAAACTTGTGTTTGGGCAAATCTGTAAATTCTGACAACAACGGACAATGTTTCAAAGATAATATAATGCATACATGGAAACAAAAATGTAGCAGAAAACAAAAAAATTCTAGCCATGCAAAGGGGAGGGTCATCCTGCTAGTTTAAGACATCACATTTTTTTGCTAGTACATCCATATATTATATGAATATTCCTGAAAACTAAAACTCCTTCAGTGTTCCACTTAGGTCCTTTTAGAGTGAGTTGTGCAGGAGGGAAATATCAGGTGATGCCACCACTTTGATGCTCCCATGATACGAATTTGAAAATTTAAACTTCATTCAAAAAATTCTAAAAAACATGAATGTTCACAACACATGTGTCTATGACCGCTAAAGAATTCAGATCCAAGTTCGATATACGCATTGAGAAACAAAAAGACAAATCGAGATGTGAATAGTGTAGTTTTTACACTATTCATGTTTTTGTCTTTATTAACACTATTCATGTTGAATTTGCCTCTCTATGTGTACTTTGAATTAGGATCTGAATTTTTTAGCATTCGTAGATACATGTGTTGTAAATATTCACAAACTTTCTTGGAATTTTTTGAATCATTTAAGTTTGAACTTTTTGAATTGGTAGCATGAGAGCATCCAGCTGGAGGTATCACCTGTATTCTCCCTTGTGCAATGTTATATAGAGACTGACTATATTTTGTAATGGAAGTTGAAGAATGACTCTTGGTCTCAAATGAGGCCCATAATGACTAGCAAGTATCACATGCCACTATGGTTGTGTCATATATTGGTCATCGATAAAGAAGAATGCATGAATTATACAGTTGTGATAAAATATTTTGATTCACTAATCATTAAAAAATGGAAGCCCCACACAACCGATAGGTAAGTAGCATGACCTAGTTCATAATATGGTAGCATTTCATATTTTGAGCCTTTCAAAAACTATGAAGTCTCGTATAGGTTTTTCAAAGGAATACGAAACTACTCATGAAATTTACAGGAATTTCAGAGGAAACAGTTCAACATCTACTAGATGCTGGAAAGAAGTTTGTCTTCCAACACATAGCGTATTCCTATTGACTAGAAATGCCATGGTCAGGAAAAAAAACTTTCAGTTCGGTAGACATTGAACTGTTTCCTGTGAAACACCTGTAAGATTCAAAGTAACACCATATTATGCATGAAAACTATAGGATTTTTTAACCATTTCCTAGCTCATCTAGGATCATATTATGCATAAAAACACATGTGAATTGGCCCCATGCTTTCTACTAGCATCATCTTGTCATAACTGGTGGTCAAGTTATCTGTTTTCTACAGATTTAAAACAACATGGTAGTGTTTTGGTTATTGATTTCTATGAAGCAATGAATAATGCATAATGTTTTGACAAAAGAATTTGATTTGTTGAACATTGGAAAAAATTGGAAGCCCCACCAAGCCAACGAGTAGCTAGCAAGGCCTAGTTCATATTCTAATATGGCAATATTTCGTATTTCGAGCATTTGAAAACCTTCAAAATTGTTGTGTCTCATATAGTCGTATAGGCTTTTCAAATGAACATGAAACTGCTATTGATATTTACAGGAATTTCAGATGAAACAGTTCAACATATACAAGATTATGAACTTTTTTTGTCTTTCAAACATGGCTTTTTCCTTTCAACTAGAAATGCCTTGTTAGTAAAAACAACAAATAAAAAAAATCCTGCTCGGTAGACATTGTGTAAGATTCATCCAACCATAACTAGTGCACTAGTCAAGTTATTTGTATTGTTTTCTAGTAGTAGTACCAGGAATGCAGCAATACCGTTGAAATTCCTACCGAAATCCTGGTAGAAGATTGAGAAGGAGCACGGGAAAAAGAATTCGTGACGTCATGAACACAGGGATCTTATGAGATATTTTGACATCCATATACGAAAACAATATACGTTGGATTATGATTGAGGCATAAAATCTAACACTGATTTTGTCACTTTTTTGTACTAAACGGCATAGTGCTAGACTCGATGACACTAGTAGTCAAAACCAACAACGAGGAGCTCCTGGCGAAACAACATTAGAAGCTTCAGCTAGAGAACAAGAGTTCAGATGGTGCTCAGTTTAATTTCACCACTCAAGGACCATGGACATATTTTATACTATGTCCCAAATTTTTTGCGTCCACCTTGAGTAGTGAAACTAAACCGCGCAACATCTGAAGCCGTGTTCTCTACCTGAAATTTTTGACACTGTTTTGTCAAGAGCTCCTTATTGTTGGTCTTCTCTACCAATGTCATCGAGTGTGACACTCTTGCTTTCAGTACATGAAAAAATGACAAAATCGTCGTAGAATTGTACGCCCTAGTAATAATTCAATGTATATTTGTTTTCAGATGAATATGAAAGGTCTAATAAGAACCTGATGTTTATGACGTCATAGATTTTTTTTTTTCCCATGGAAGGGCGCATGCGCGCGTAACTGAAACCACCACATGCGGTGACCCCAGGCCGCGCCGCACCCGCGGTCCACTCGTCATGGACTATTCGGGTGCGCGACGTCCGGACAGATCGGACTACACGAAGAGTCCCGGGAGGAGGCGCCCTCTAGCGCAATCTGATTTTCGCAGGTGGGCTATCCAGGAACGCAGCAACACGGTAGAAATCCGGACTGATGAAAAATCCCGGTAGAAGATCGCTGTCCCATCCGCCAAATGTGATGGGACCTACAGTCGCTAGCACCACTCGGGGAAGCAGCGAGCGAGCGAGCGGCGCAGAAGAACCTCTCGCCCGCGTCAATCCAATTTTAATGCTGCGGCACCACCCCCCTCCCCATCCTCGGAATCTGTTGCATTCAATACAACTTTCGAAAAACAAGCATTTTTCTAATGCGCCCCAGCTACCTAGATCCAGCCAAAGGCTCCAAGCCCCATCAGCCACCACTGTTCGGCCTCCTCCATTAGCGGCGCGCGAGCGAGCTTCTCCGCCCCCTCGCCTCCGCTGATTACCGCCAGTGCGATTAGCGGGGTGCTCACGAAGCGAGACCAGCAGTGAAGGCGAGGCCTTCGAGCTCGCGATCCCTTTTCCTCTGCTGCTGCTGCCCGCAAGATTACAAAATCCCGCGTTTGTCCTGTTGCCGCTGCTGCCGCTGGCGCTGCTCTCGGGAGGGCGGCCATAGAAAGGAGATAAGGAGGAGAAGAAACGGAAAAGAAATAATAAAGGCTGGAGGCTTTTGGAGCTCATAATTTTTGGCCTTTCTCTGCGTTCCCCGGGGAGATTTTCCGGCGCTTTCTTACTTTCTTTCCGGGAGGTGGGTTGGGAGAGAATCCAGCCTCTGAATTCGGTGAGTGAGTTCTTTCTTCCCCCCTGCTGCTTTTCGTGTGCAGAGTATTAATTTGGTTTGATTCGCTTCTGCCCCCTTATTTTAATGTGCTGATGTGAGGCCTTTTTTGCCTTTTCTAATTCTCGCATCCTTTTCGCTGCGTTTTCTTTGGAGATTCTTCTTGGGACAAACTTGCAGGAATCACCCAAGTGAGGCTCTCATCGGCCATATCTTGTTGATGTTTCTCTTTCTCTCTGCCTGTCACTTTCCTCCCAACCGTAGGATAATACTAGTACTACTACACAGGTCTTGGTCTTTTTTCCCTCTCAAGATTTGCATCTTTGCTTGTGAGTGAGTCGCCCATGGCCAAGGAGTCGTGGTCAATTCTTGTGAGCTAGGGTAAGATACAAGCAGCAGCTGCAAGCAACGCTGGCTGGAGTGTCCGTCTTCTCTTCTCCTCTGCAACCTTTCTTTCTGCTGCTGGCAAAGTGGCCGTTTTTTCATCCCCTTGTGAGAGGCGAGAGCTGCAATCTTTGGAGTGTAGTTACTCCCACCAGCCATTTCTTGGCGCTGGTTTACTCTACTGATTAAATGCCCTAAATTCCGTTTTATGCACTGCTAAAAAATTTGTGCAATCAATGCGAAGCCCCCCGACTGCGCGCATAAAAGGGGGCCAAAGGTGTGAAGACCCCTGATTGTTTTCTCCTTCCTGTGCAGCAGTTTCTGGTCTGGTCCAAGGCGAGAGAGTGTTCTTGCTTGAGTTGGTGTTGATCCAATGGGCGAGATGAACCACCAGCCCGGGGTGCCGCCGCCGGTGGGCGTGCCACCGCCCATGGGGATGCAGCCCATGATGAACGCTCCGGTCGGCGCCGGCGCCATGCACCAGCCCTACGAGCAGTTCAACCAACTCAACTACTGCGTCCACTCCAATCCTTCCTGGGGTACGGAAATCCAATCCTGGCTCCCCTCTTAACTCCTCTGCCCGCTTTTACTTTCTTTTGCTTCCGCATGTACAGTTCGATTGTGTGCATACAGGACGAAGTAGCAGTCTGATCTCTAGTACTACTATCTACAGATTTAGGCATCTTTAATTTTGGTTTGCAGATGGTTCTTGGTCATTCTTTTGTTCAAGGCCTATCTCAGATTTCGGTTTGGTTGCGTTCAATAATGCTCTGTTTTGTAAAGTCCCCACATATAATCGACTTCACTGATGTATTGATTTTCTTGAATCTCCTGTTCATGTAGAATTATAGCCTTTGTTATTGCATACTTTGTTGATCTGTAAAGGGCTGTACCTACTATTCTTGATCTGAATCTGGGATGTTCATTTAGACAGCTAGCAACACTTCTATCAGGTGCTGCTATAAGAGGCAATGATTTTTTCATGGAACAAAGAGGAATTGTTGTGATCTGCCACTTTGAAGTATAGAAAAGAAAAGTCTATGTATGCCTAATCTTTAAGAAAAGTCTTTGTCTGCATATCTCCTGTAGTCTTTTATACTTCTCCTTTGCATATATTTAGGTATGAACAGTACTGCTGGAATTGGTTTCCTTGTTTGGATATGATTAGGATATATGTAAAACTTGCACTTACCCTGTTCTATTGTACCATCATCTACAGTTCAGGTAGCAGGGCTTGCATTCCTCCACTACCTAGTGATGTTGGGCTCTACTGTCATGCTTGTGTCAATTATTGTTCCTGCAATGGGTGGTGGTCCTGTGAGTATATCAATTTGTTTTGCTATTCATAGCATTTTGTTCTGCATCAATGTAATTTCCTTTTGAAGATTTAGTGTTGATTCCCTGCTGCTTTTGTTGTTCTTATTGATAGGGTGAGAAGGCTCGTGTTATTCAAGCGTTCCTGTTTGTGAGTGGCATTAATACTCTGCTCCAAACACTCGTTGGGACACGGCTTCCAACAGTTATGAATGCCTCCTTCGCATTTGTTGTCCCAGTGCTGTCAATAGCCAGACAGTTTAACACAAACGACTTTGAAAGTAATCATGAGGTAGAGTGGTGCTAATTTTCTCAGTCATAACACTCTTTTATCTGTAATGTTTAACCATGCTCCTTGTTGCGTTTTGGCAAATGTTATTTGGAATGATAGTTCTTTCGAGGATTCATTGATAAATTATCTTTCACATGGTAATATTTACACTTCTAACTATTGAGGCATCTGCAGAGATTCGTTCACACAATGAGAGCAACTCAAGGGGCTCTAATTGTTGCTTCAATCCTCAACATGATTCTTGGATACAGCAGAGCATGGGGGGCATTTGCCAAGTATGCATCCTGTAGTACTAGTTCTTAGACTTCATATAGTATTATTTTCTTTTGAAGCTATTAA
This sequence comes from Triticum monococcum, assembly GCA_034509565.1. Lineage (NCBI taxonomy): Eukaryota > Viridiplantae > Streptophyta > Magnoliopsida > Poales > Poaceae > Triticum > Triticum monococcum. Next base: position 82,855,179 of record CM067845.1, on the reverse strand, counting down.
TATTCATGTAATTTTATTTCGCAGGAAATTCAGTCCTGTAATAATGACTCCTGTTGTTTGTGTCGTTGGTCTTGGACTATTTCAAATTGGCTTTCCTCAGGTATGATTTCTATATTTTAGCAGAGGACTTAACATTGAGAAAGAAAGAATGGAAACATATAATGTTTATTCTCCATGGTAGGTTGGAAAATGTGTTGAGATTGGGTTGCCAATGCTAATTCTTGCGATTGTTGTGCAACAGGTAACAACTTAAATCTCCTTTTTGTATTTTCTGATCGAAATATCGATTAATTTCCATTTTAGTTATGCTATGATTTGTGAAGCTGGCTAGGAACCAACTGTTCAATTTGCTCTATGCAGTATGCGCCACTTTACTTCAGACATATCCATGAGCGAACAACCTTCTTGTTTGAGAGGTATTCGTTGCTTCTTTGTATCGGCATCGTGTGGGCCTTTGCAGCTATCCTTACTGCTGCTGGTGCATACAACCATGTTTCGCTCAAGACACAACAGCACTGCCGCACTGACAAGTCTTTCCTTATATCATCTGCACCATGGTATGGTTCTTGAGGATATTTCTTATGAACTAACTTTACGAATCGCAAATGTTTGAAGCAGCCATTTTTAATCCACTCTTTGCATGCCTGCACTTTCAGGATCAAAATTTCATACCCCTTCCATTGGGGTCCACCAATCTTCACTGCAGGTCATTCATTTGGAATGATGGGTGCTGTGCTTGTTTCATCTTTTGAGGTTAAGACTAATTGGATTTCCCTTTGTTCTATCTTCTTTCGTGCATTCTTTCTGCTGGAACCTAATTGTGCTATCTTGTGTAGTCAACCGGTGCACACTTTGCAACTGCACGTCTAGCCGGTGCAACACCACCCCCAGCTCATGTTCTTACTCGAAGTATTGGTTTACAGGTGACTGTCATTTCAGAAGTTGTCTTATAAGGGCTAGTGAAATATGGTTATCCATGAATACTAGAATTTGAATGCTTTCCTTCTCCTTACAAATGCTTTAACTGGATGTATATGCTAGAGCACAAATAGTTTCAAATACTTCCTATGTGATGTGATGATTGATTGTGCCATACTTTCTTTGACTCTTGTGCGGATTCTTCTGGGCTGCTATTAAAGTGTCTACGTGCAGGGCATTGGGATATTCCTGGCAGGACTGTGTGGTGCTCCAGCCGGTTCATCTGTATCAGTGTAAGGGAACAACTCCTCCTCCCCCCTCCCCCGCGCCCCCTCGTGCGGCACAGTCACGTGTAGGGTTTTACTATTATAGAATAGTCTCACGTGTAAATGAAACTGAAATGTATTGCTGCATTGTAGGTATGATGATCCAACATTGTAGCCAAGTTTATCTTGGGGCTGGTTGTTGACTTATTATTAGCAACCGTATTTGCCTTAAAAACAGCTTTTTTCATGCCATCAGAACTTATCACGTAATCTCGAGGCTGTTCGTGTAGGAAATATACTTCCATCTACTGTTTAGGTGCTAGTCTGGTGATAACCTCACACAATGAAGAAAGGAAGAGGATGCAAGCAAGAAAAAAGAGTGGAAATGGCATACCTGTCTAGGCCAATAGCACCGGAGCCTCCATCCATGGCGCCTGCCACTCCCAACTCTTTCGCTACCAGAGCGAGTGATGACAATGACTTGAATTATCTGATCCAAGGAGGAGGTGCTTAATGTTGCCCGGACCTCGATGGATCTGGTGGTGGAGAAGGACAGACATGACAAAGGTGGGGGATCTAGCAAGGAGGAGCACGTTCTTTATCGGAAGCCTTAGTTGCCATCTGGCTAGTAGGACCAATTCCAGCTCACCTACAAAATGTGCCAAGACTTCAAATCCAAACGTTCCACCTTGAAAATCAACTTTGGAATCTAAGATTTGAACTTTACAAGAGTTAAAAGCAAAAGTTCTAATCACGAGCTCTGGTTGTTATATGCCAAGCTCACCTACAAAATGTGCCAAGACTTCAAATCCAAACGTTCCACCTTGAAAATCAACTTTGGAATCTAAGATTTGAACTTTACAAGAGTTAAAAGCAAAAGTTCTAATCACGAGCTCTGGTTGTTATATGCCAAGCTCAGAAGAGCTTGGGACAATGGCACTTAGCACCTTAGGAACACCAGACGCACCCACTCTTTCTTGATTGCTCCTTGTTATCTGCCTGAAGTCATGATAAGCACACCCAATTGATCATCCTCCCCGTGATGGTGACGGAGGCAGAGCAGATTGAGGAACTGCCTCTACCCTCCTCCAATCAACTCGGTCTTGTTTCTTTCTCCTAGATCAAGGTATTTGTTATTCTTCGTCTAATCAACGCGGTCTTATTGGTACCTAGTTTACTATTCTAGATCTTCATCTAGCTGTTCTCTTTATTTTGCTACTCCTTCCTAAACATTCCTCTAATCGACTCGATCTTGTTGCTTTGTTCTAGATCAAGGTATTGGTTATTCTTCCTCTTCTATCCTAGGTAGCAGCAGGAGGAGGTGACGAGTAGAATAGTACTCCCTCTGTAAAGAATTATAAGAGTGTTTAGATCACTAAAGTAGTGATCTAAATGCTCTTATATTTATTTACGGAGGGAGTAGCAGAGAATAGCTAGATCAGATCTATAGTAAAACAGAGAAAGGAGATGGGAAACTAACCGGGAGGTGGATTCAGCCATCACAGCACGCCATCCTAGATCTGATTCTTGGGTGGGCCACAAAGGTGCTTTACCGGTAGCGAGTTCTTCTGATCTGGATAAAGCAATAAGACCAAATCAATTAGAGAAAGGATTAGCAAATCAAAGAGAACAACTAGATCGAGATCTAGAGTAGTAAACAGATACCTTTATCTAGAACATAGCAATAAGACTGAGTCAATTAGAGGAGTAATAGCCGATACCTTGATCTAGAACAAAGCAACAAGACCGAGTCGATTAGAGGAAGGAGTAGCAAATAAAAGGTAACAGCTAGATCGAGATCTAGAGTAGTAAAATAGATACCTTGATCTAGATCAAAGCAATAAGACCCGAGTCGATTAGAGGAAGAATAGCCGATACCTTGATCTAGAACAAAGCACCAAGACTGAGTCAGATTAGAGGAAGGAGTAGCCAAAAAAAGAGAGAACAACTAGGTTGAGATCTAGTCTAGAGACTAGAGTAGTAAAATAGAGGAGATGGGAAACTAACTGGGAGCTGGATTCAACCCTCAGCACGCCATCGCCATCCCCGCCTAGATCTGCTTCTTGGGTGGGCCACAAAGGTGCTTTACTGGTAGCGAGTTCTTCCGATCGAGAACAAAGCAATAAGGCAAAATCGATCAGAGGAAGGATTAGCAAAACAAAGAAAACAACTAGATCGAGATCAGTTGTAAAACAGATACCCTGATCTAGAACAAAGCAACACGACTGAGTCACAACCCGACATCGCTATCCCCGCCTAGATCTGCTTCCTAGGCGGGTACAGAGCCTTTACCGATAGCGAGTTCTTCCGATCTAGAACAAAGCAACACGACATAGTCAATTGGAGGAAGGTAGAGGAAGGAGTGGCAAAACAAAGAGCTAGATTGAAATCTAGAGTAGTAAAATAGAGGAGACGAGAGACTAACCAGGAGGTGGAGTCAGCCATCACAGTACGCCATCGCCATCCCCGCCTAGATCTGCTTCTTGGACTGGCGACAAGACTGAGTCACAACCTGCCATCGCCATCCCTGCCTAGATTTGCTTCCTGGGTGGGTGACAGAGCCTTTACCGATAGCGAGTTATTTCGATCTAGAACAAAGCACGGGACATAGTCGATTGGAGGAAGGTAGAGGAAGGAGTGGCAAAACAAAGAGCTAGATCGAGATCTAGAGTAGTAAAATAGAGGAGACAAGAGACTAACCGGGAGGTGGAGTCAGCCATCACAGCACGCCATCGCCATCCCCGCCTAGATCTGCTTCTTGGACTGGCGACAAGGGTGCCTTACCGGTAAGAGGTAGTGAGTTCTTCCCTAGGACGTCGCTGCCAGGTTAGGCCACTGGTGGCGATGGTTTGCGGTTCTCCGTTGGAGAAGTTCTACGGGAAGGGATGAGTTGGGTGCGGCGGCTCAAGGAGGTGGAGTCAGCCATCACAGCACGCCAACACCATCCCCGCCTAGATCTGCTTCTTGGACTGGCGACAAGGGTGCCTTACCAGTAAGAGGTAGTGAGTTCTTCCCTAGGACGTCGTCGCCGGGTTAGGCCGCTGGTGGCGATGGTTTGCGGTTCTCCGTTGCAGAAGTTCTACGGGAAGGGATGAGTTGGGTGCGGCGGCTCAAGGAGGAGGGGAGTGAAAACCTAATTTCTCTTTGTGTGTGGTGGCTTTATAAGGAGCGGAGCGAAAACGTAATAGCCCCACCTTCCGAGCCGGCCATCTGGGCTAGTTGGGCCGGCAAAGCAGGCCGACAGCCAACTGAATCAGCAACGGCAAGGAAGTCAGGGTAGAATGTTTCGCCTCGACTGCTGTCTCATGCTTCTAGCATTTCCTTCGCGATGCCGATGCTGTTCACACGTGCTTCTCCTGTCACCGTAGTCTCTCACTCCACGGTGGTGCCAAGTTGCCAAAACTGCCCACCTTGTTGTGGAAAGAGTTTTGCCCAGTTTGTGAACCTGAAATTTAGGCTGCTTGACTTACCATTTGCGCCGAGCTGCAGGCTCCAGTTGGCAGCCCTCAATGACTGGGAAGCTAAATGCAACTAATCATTTTTTAGGGATAAATGGAACTAGTCTTCATCTGGTCAATGACTTCATAACTATGGTGCAATCCAACGTTTAAAAAAAAAGCAGCAGTGCAATCTGATGGTGGTTCATGCACGCACTGTAATATTGCGACAGGCGTCCATATATTAGGCCGGGGATTTCTAGTTAGAACTTAGAAATACTATACTGATGATCCTTTAGCACATCACATCTGAATATAACCCAGTATATTGTTTCTCAAGACAAAGTTCCCCTTTAGAACTATTTATGCTATGCCTTGTCAACTGCACGCACTAGACTTATCTTCCTATATAAATGCAGCGAAAACATCGGGCTACTTGGATTAACAAAAGTTGGAAGTAGGAGAGTGATCCAGATATCAACTGGCTTCATGATATTCTTCTCCATATTTGGTAATTCTCTGTTCCCACCTTGTGTTACTGAAGGAAAGAAAAGTAAATTCTGGCTCAAATTTGAGAACTTTCATTCTTGCAGGGAAGTTTGGGGCGTTCTTCGCATCAATCCCGTTGCCAATCTTCGCGGCAATTTACTGCATCTTGTTTGGTATCGTAGGTGAGCAAGAATTTCCTTTCTGTGCTGTTGCATATGTGTTTTTTCACTATATTTGGCCTAACCAATGTATTTTGCTGATACCAGCTGCTGTGGGAATCTCGTTCAGCCAGTTTGCAAACAAAAACTCCATGAGGAACATCTACATCATTGGACTATCGTTGTTCCTTGGCATCTCGATCCCTCAATATTTCGCGGAGTACACCGCTTCTGCTGGCCGCGGACCTGCCCGAACAAATGCAGGATGGGTATGTTAAGCAACCCCCCTTTGCATCATTGTTTAGTTATCATCTCAGTTCGAGCCTCGAGTTCCTGGTGTGTGAATTTTGATTTCTAAAATTCATCTCTACGTTCTTTGTTGCCGCAGTTCAATGACATCATCAACACAGTTTTTGCCTCCGGCCCAACGGTGGCGCTGATCGTCGCGTCGCTTCTGGACAACACGCTGGAGCCCCGTGCCAACGAGAACGACCGAGGGCTCTCATGGTTCATGCCATTTCTGCGCCGCCGTAAAGGGTACTCGGACCCTAGGAACGAGGAGTTCTACAGCTACCCGATACGGGTCCATGACTTGGTTCCGCACCGGTTTCTCTGATTCTAGAAGGGGTGCTGCTAATTATCCTGTGCTGCTGTGCAATGTAAATCCCCTTTGTTCTTGTTAGCCTTTTACCCCCTGTGGCCCGTAGCGATTGGTGCGGTCACAGGTTTCAGCTTAGTGGGATATATGGTACAAGGATGCTAGGACTTCCGTCGTTGCTGTTGTTGGCCGTTTGGGCCAAGGAGTTGGTTACATGGTTGACGTAGAGTTTTATTGTCCGGGTGTAATGCTGTCTCTGGGGAAAAATGAATGCAAAAGGATGATAGTACCTCAATTATCGGTTACCGAGGCAGCGATGTGTTGATGAACCTTCAGTGCGTGCATTGGTTTATGAAATCTTTGCAAGTAAATTGGCCTGATCTTCTTCTGCATTTTATCATAAGATGCTCAAAATCAAAGGCTGGTAGGTATGCGTACTCTGATGAACTTGCAGGTTTCACATGGTCCATATCTTTTGGTCTATAAAAGAGCAGCCTGAAGAGACGACCGATGACAGGAAAATGAAGCACGGTTTTCGTTTGGCAAAGGCCTGCATTTGCTATTGTGAGATTGTGAGGCATTGGGAATATGGAGCTTTCGTGTTGCCCTGCTCACAGCACTTCCATGTGGCAAGCAACGCTTTGCTGCTATGGTCGGGGCAGCTGAAACTGCAGGGCATGCTTTTACGTCCGCCCGGGAAGTTGAATCTCGGAGCCCTCCTGTCAACAGGAGTGCTTGAGCAGCCGGGTTGCACTGTTTTGTAGCCTATAGCGCCTGTTTTCCTTTCAAGAACAGCAGCCTATAGTGCCTGTGTTATGGTGAATGTCCCGTTACACCCTTATGCGACGCTCCTAGACCTAGTCTCAGTGCTGTGCATACTCTAATACCCATTTGCAGAGTTGTGATGTAAGCATATCATCATGTTTGAGCACATGTGCTATAATGTATTGCAAGAGATCACATAGCGCCTCACTGGTGTAGTGCTATGATATCTTCTAGTCTATACAAGAGTGGTCGCCCCCCTTGGGTTTACACCTCCATTTTTACGATATTGCTGGAGAGATGAACATTCTGTTAGATTTTTGGCTTTTTTGGTCTGTTAGGGGGAGAGAAAGCAAGCTTACGGTGCTTTGGATGTTAATCAAACAAATACGCTGTGGAGCCTCACTTTTATGGGCTTGAGAGACCATGAAATTTTGGAGCTCTCGGTGTTCTTTCCTGGCCAATTCGGGTTAGCCAATTGTAATTGTTTGTTACCCCTTATAAGCTGGAGTGCTTGAGTTGCTTGCGGACCTACCGGATCATTTCTGTGACAACACCCAACATGAGAGGTTGGGGCGATTAAACATGACCCTAAACACAGTGTCGTCAATCCACCACTTGTGCAGGAGGCACGTTTCAAACTTATGATAAAATGCATTTTAAGCACGTTTTAAAATGTCATCAATCTTCGAGAGGGCACCATCTGAACCCATGGGCATATGCATCCATTTTTCATAAAATGCATTTTAAGCACGTTTTAAAATGTCAAAAAATCAAAAAAAAAATTATCATACATACATGTTCGCAAATGTGTGTACGCGGCACAAAGTTTTATGAAAAAATGTCTTTTTGTTTTGCCTCCGCAAAGAAGACAAATTTCAATGCTTCTAAATAGTGTTTCACGACATAATTTTTTTGTCTTTTTGCACAGGCCACAAAGAAGTTATTTTTCCGTGAAACTTTATGCACGCACATAGAACATGGAGACGTACCCGTGCAATTTTTTTCCAGAATTTTTTAGAATTTAGAAATGTGTTTCTCAAAGTGGGTTCATATGTACCCGGGTTCATCCGTGCACTTCTCCCTCTTCTTCCTGAAACTTTCCATTCTTCCTAAAACTTTCAATTGTGGATTCAATTGGGCATAATTTATTCAGTACTTGTATAGTTGTATTGCTTCACGATTCACATCTGTGCTACCAAATAATCCTGATGATAGCCACCACCTTCCATCGTTATGGACATTTGAAACGTGCCCTGTTGTCAGAACTGAGCCCTGTTGTCGCCATGACCAGATTGCTGGTGTCGGCGGGAGCTCCGATTCCTCGACCCATGCGGCGGAAATCAAGCCAATGCGCACACTCCGCTCTCCCGCACACGCTTTTGAGCCGGTTCATGTGCGGGGCGGGGCAATATTGCTTTTGTTTCTTCTTTAAAGAGTATCCGGATTTTTTGAATTTCAAAAACTGTTCATGAATTAAAAAATGTTCTAAATTCCTAGAAAATGTTCTGAAATTTAATAATATTGTTGGATTTCAGGATATGTTTTAGAATTCAGAAACATCAATGTGTTTCAAATATGAACTCAGTTTTAGAAAAATAATCTTGAATTTTAAAATGTATATAAATTTGTAAAATGTTAACAAATTCGGTAGATGTTTGTGAGTTCAAAAAAATGTTTACGAATTTCTAAAAATGGTCGTCGATGCCAAAAGTATTCACAAATTCAAGAAATGTTTATGAATGTTAAAAATTATTCCCAAATTTCAAAAAAATGTTTGCAAATTTCCAATTGTTCTCAAATTTCAAAAAATGCTTGCAAATTTCAACACAGTTTTTGGCTCCGGCCCAACATTAGCGCTGTTGGTCGTGTCACTTCTGGACAACGCGCTGAAGCCTCGGGCGAACGAGTCGCACTGAGGGCTCTCATGGTTCACACCATTTCCGCGCCGCCGTAATGGGTACTCGGATCCTAGAAACGGGGAGTTCTACAGCTACCCAACCCGGGTCCATGATTTGGTTCTGAACCGTTTTACCTAATTCTAGAAGGGGTGCTGTTAATTATCTGATGCTGTTGTGCAATGTAAATCCCCTTTGTTCTTGTTAGCCGTTTTACCCCCATGGCCCGTAGTGATTGGTGCGGTCACAAGTTTCACCTTATTGTGGTTGGCCGTTTGGGCTGAGGAGTTGGTTACATGGTTGACGTAGTGTTTTATTGTCCGGTTGTATGTTGTCTTTTGAGGAAAATGAATGCAAAAGAATAGTGCCTCAATTATCTGTTACCGAGGTTGTGATGTGTTGATGAACTCTCAATGAAAATCTTTGCAAGTAAATGTTCTGTTTTTTCTGCATTTTATTACTGTAAAATGATCAAACGATAGGAAGCTATGATAGTTCTCAAATTGGTAGGTGTACATATTGAAGTGGGCCTTTTCTTTTTGAAATTTCACGCGGGCCGGGGGGGGGGGGGGGGGAGGGAGGGGGGAGTTTCCCCCACCTGAATATATTGATCATCAAGGCCAAACCCCAGGTAGTGAATACAGATGGATCCAATTACACATCGAGAGGGAGAGAGAGGGTTTTTGCAGGGTGACAGCAAGCGACACACCCACTAGAGGGAGAGGGCATGCAGCCAGGATTCGACATGCCCTCTTCGGTTCTCAGGAAGCCGCCCACGCCAAAGAGTGGCGTCTTCACGGCAACATCCAAGCGCACGCGGGAGAGATGGCTATTGTAGCTGGAAGACCACAGCGTTCCTGTGTTTCCAGATTTGCCAGCAGCACAGCAAGGCGAACTCCACCGCCGAATCGCCCACCGCGGCCACCGTGGTGGCAAGGCGAGGCAGCCTGCACACCGTAACCCCGCTGGTGTCGATGCCCAGCTTGTTCCAGAAGTCACTCACGAACGGGCAGGCGAAGAGCATATCATCGGCAGTTTCCAGGGGCGCTGAGCACAGCGGACAGCCGGCCTTTTCCGTGTTGATGATGCACTTGCGAAGCAGGACGTCCCTTGTGTGGATACGCCTTTGGACCAACAGCCAGCAGAAGAATTGCACACGCGAAGGGACCCTCGCGCTCCAGATCATGTCCGCGAAGCCGGCCTGCGCACCGCCAAAACGCAGCAGACTGTAAGCGGCGCTAGACGACAGGGTGTTACGGGGCGCAGCAGCATGGCGCAGCCGCCTCACGTCCGGCCCGTCTCTTGAGGGGGCCGCCACCAGGAGAGCCGACACAGCTTGGAGTTCGCGCTCACCCGTCCTGGTCAGCCTGGGAACCAGGCATTCGGTCAGGCCTCGCCCGCGCACCTGCCAAACGGTCACCTCGACGTCCGTGGCGTGAGAGTAGAGAGCGGGGTAAGCCACCGCCATAGGCCCATAGGGAAGCCAGCAATCCCACCAGAAAGAGCAGACTAGCCTATCCTCGACCTCCACCCTGGTGATCGCGCGGTAGAGCGGCAGCACTTTCGCCACCGAGGCTCGGTGTTCTCCGAGCGCCAGCTCACCACGCTCGAGGAGGGAGCGACCGCCCGCACTGCTCCAAATCCACCCAGCCCAGCGCGACCGGGGTGCCGCATGGAGGTGATGGAGCATCTTCAGGAGAAGGCATGCGTTCTGGGTGGCGAGGTAGTGAACGGCGAGGCCGCCTTCGCTTTTGGCCCAGCACACCCGTTCCCACGCGACCAAGCACTGAGCCCCCGTGGCCCGCTCGGCCACGTTCCAGAGGATGGAGCGGCGTAGGGCGTCCAGAGCACGAACCACCGAAGGAGGAAGGAGCAGCGCCGCCATGGCGTATGCGGGCAGCGCATCTAAGACAACACTGATCAGAACCAGGCGGTCGACATGCGAGAAGAAGGCGCACTGCCCATCCAGCGAGGTACTTGTCCACCTTTGCAATCATGGGCAGGAAATCTGCGAAGCACAGTTTGTCCCATGATAGCGGGAGGCCAAGGTAAGTCCGCGGGAACATGCTCGTGGCATAGCCAAGGGCGGTCACCACCCGCTCCAGCACCTCACCCTCCATATGCATCGGTACCAAGGTACTTTTGGAGAAGTTGATCACCAGTCCTGTGGCGTCGGCGAACTGGTCGAGGATTTGCCGCAGGCGAGCGACACCATCCGCGCACACATGCATGATTATCAGCGTGTCATCGGCATACTGAAGCACAACCGCAGGCGCCTCAGGAAGCAGAGGGTGTCGCAGCACATCATCCTGACGAATGAGCTGCTGGAGGACGTCAGCGAAGATGAGGAAGAGGTGGGGGGAAATGGGGTCCCCCTGCGGGAGCCCGCATTTCACCTGGAACCATCGCCCCGGCACGTGATTGAGTAGAACGGCCTAGCGCGAGGAGTGGAAGAGAGCATCAATCCAGTCGCACCATCGAGACGGGAACCCACGCACCATTATGATCGTGCGCAGGCTCTCCCAGTTGATGGAGTCGAAAGCTTTGGTGAAGTCGAGCTTAAGAACCACCGCGGGCGCCGCCCGCCTGTGACAACACTGTACGAGCTCGATGGCATAGACAAAATTCTCGGAGATGCTTCGCCCCCGCACAAAGCCGGATTGGTCCTCATCGATCAAGAGGGCGATTTGTTGCTGCAGCCTCGATGTGAGCCCTTTGCACAGGATCTTCACATCGCCATTTTGCAGCGAGACCGGGCGGAAGGAGGCGGGGGTCGGCATGCCAACTCCTTTGGGGAGTAGGGCGACGTTGGCTCGGTTGATCCCATCCAACCGAGCGGCGCCGGCATGGAATTCGTTGAAGAGCCGGAGAAGATCGGTGGCCACCCCCACACCGCCTGGTAGAAGGCGGGGCCAAGCCCGTCGGGGCCTGGCACGCTCGAACGATCGAGCTTGTCGACAGCCGTTTTGATCTCAGCCAGATCGAACTGGGCCACCACCTTTGCGCCATCGACTTGAGGAGCCTGGGCATAGAGGGCCGCCAGGTCAAAGCGCCACACCGGCTCCCTGGGCCGGCCCAGTAGCGCAGAGTAGAAGGCCAGCAGCGCTGCGGCCTTCCCTGCATGATCCACCACCCGAACCCCTTCAACTTCCAAGACGCTGATGGAGTTGCGGCGGCGCTGCTGCGTAGCCGAGGCATGAAAGAACCGGGTGTTCTCGTCACCCTCACACACCGCCCGGCATTTCCCTCGCTGGTGCCAGTGCGCGCACTTCCGCTGGATCGACGCGGCGAGGGCGAGCCGCGCGTCACGCCGGAGGGCGGCCTCACCTGAGGAGAGGACATGGTTTTCTTCCAGAAAGTCAAAGAGATCAATCAAGAATCTGCAGTCTATAAAAGAGCAGTCCAAGCAGAGGAAAGTGCTGCAGCAGATTATTGGGAAATGAGACACGACTTCCATTCGTGGAGGGAAATGCAAAGGCCTGCATGGGAGTATTGTGAGCTTGTGAGGCGTGGGAATACAGAGCTCTCCTATAGCCCCTACCATAGTACAGAGTACTTCGGAGGACCAAGCATTGCTTTGTTGGGGAAAGTATCAGGTGATACCACAGGTTAAATGCTCCCATGATATGAGACGATGTGGGTTGTTGGATCTGAAATCCAAGGGCCACAGGATGAGCTCCTGGACTTGTGCATGAATATCAGATTTCTAGAGGTATTTTTTGAAAAGTTTCAGTAGCCTATCCTCTAACCTTTGGATTTCATATCCAACGGCTCACGTCATCTCGTATCATTGGAGCATCTAGCCTCCCGTATCACCAGATAATCTCTCTGCTTTGTTGCTATGGTTGAGGCTGTCGAACTGTTCAAGACAGGTCCTAAAAACTGGAATGTTTGGCCAAACGGCTATCTGCTGGTGTCCCACAACTCTGCTACTATTGCCATAGAGATAGTCTTGATGATCATACTTGTTAGGACTTAGGACCGCTCTCTGTATCCATGTCTCAACCAGTAGCTCTCAGGACCCTAGGGGTAGTATTTTTCGACAGAGTGGATATTATTGACTCAAAATGAAGCATCAAGAGGATACAAATACAATGAGCACACATTCGACATCTGCATAATTTGGATGCACACAGTCAACACTAACGCACACACACAGAAAACATGTAGGCAAATAACAAAGTCATAAAAGACCATAGTCATGCGCAAGCGAGGAAAAAAAACCGAACTAACCAAAACCACCATCGACAAACTATAGCTATGGCCATATCCGCACCAATCATCTCATGACACCACAAAGGACAACGAGGTTTTTCAATAGCAACATCTTCAGGAAGGGAGCGTCGCTCAAGTGCCGCCGTTACTAGATCCAACCATTAAAGGCTACATTCTAGATTTTCACCTGAAGAACAATCATGAGCATATACGAGCAATGCCTTCAACAAAGTGACGACGCAAAACATCGCCATTGCCAGTTAACCAACTTGAGTTAGACCTAGGTTTTCATCCTGGAGTTCGTCGAAGTCAATATGTGTTGTCACCATCACTTTTTCACAAACCCAACAGCTACGTGCGTTGGGTTAGAAAACCGTCTCCGCTGCTGCACTACCATACCCTCTACATCAAGTCAATGTCTGTAGTTGCATCAAACCGCCAAAGACAACTGCCGGATCTGGAGAGAGGAACTCTCATGAAAATCTGGCCACTACAATCTGTAGTGGGTTGACCAACATAATTCGGTGCAGTCACCATTGCCGGTACAGCAGCCGGAGATGGAGAAGCCAGATCTGGCAAATAATGCCCTTCAAATGGTTGTACCGATCCTGCTCATAGCCACACCTCTTCAAACAAGTCATCGTTGTTGGCATTGTGTTGTAGCTGCTGCCAACCAAACCATCAGATGATCCGCAAGCTGCTGCCAACCGGAGTAGCCCGTCATCGGCAACCACTATAGCTGACCACTGCCTAGGTGGCCTGGCAGTCTAACCATGGCGGATCAGGAGCGGAAGTAGCCGGCAGATCCAAGGGTGCAACACATCTGGTGTGGCCTTGTGCATGTCTGGGAGCGGCTGGATGCATCCTTCTAAGCACGCACAGGCACAGGGAGATGACGCCAATCGCCCATATTGGGAAATGGATGACCATACGACTCAATGTGCCGATTTAGGTCGAGGGAGAGCATCTCGCAATAGTCGATGTCTGAGGATCTGATGGCCATTGCGCGTCACCCGCCACGTTAGTTCTACACACAGCCACCCTCCAAAAACAGAAGCTGCCATCCACCACCACGCCACCATCGCACAGGCTTCACCAGGCCATGGCCTCCGGAAGCGACAAGGGGAAGGAGACGACAAGGATTCAAGTGGAAATAGTCTAAGACGAGGCGATCTGATCTATCGCGACCGCATCGCCCCCCTCCCCCGCGGGCGACCGACCGCGCGCCAGGCCTCCTCCCTCCAGCCCCCCTCCCTCCTCCCTTCCCACCGCCGTCACCGGCGCCCGCGGCCGGCTTGGCCCCGGAGCTGCTGGTGGCGGCGGCCACCTGGCCCTTCCCCTCCCGGTCGCTCTCCAGCATGGTCGGAGCTGCCCCGGGGGGTGCATTTAGGCGGCGGCGGTCTGGCGTCGCGGCGGGGTTCCATGGTGCATGCAGGAAAGCAGCTGGGCGGCAGCGCTGCCGTTGGCGGTGGGGCGGCGGGATCTGGCATTGTCCGCTCGGCCCGGATCTGGGCCCTTCGGGTTCCATCTGGGCCTAGGCGGGCCGGCGGCAGGGATGGTCTCCGGTGTGGCTTCTGGGAGGCGGGGAAGATGCGACGAGTGGCTGGGTGCTGGCAGCGCCGACACCGGCCTGCTGCATCACGGCCTGTGGGGCTTAACGGGCCTGCTTCGGGCCTGGCTGGGCCAGGGGTCGCCCGGCATGCCCCGCTGCCGCGTCCGGACGGCTACCACGATGGTGCCGGAGGCACGGGCCTCCCGCACAACGGCGGTGGAGGTGGTTCCCTCCCGCTCGGCGTCGGTGTTGCTGCTCCCGTCGCGGTGAGCTTCTCTCCGGTCCTCTTGGCCTCGTGGTGGTGTTCATAGTGAGGCGGCGTGGGTGGCGGCGCTACTACGTTGGCGCATGGTGGTGGGCGACGGTTGGGCGGGTCGGTTCCATCCGGTTGGGCGGTGGGGGTTGGAATGCGAGAGAAATCCCTTCCGGCTTCGGCCCCGACGCGGTGACACCTGCGGGTGCCGCCATTCCTTCCTGGAGGGTGTCGATGGTATCCACCCCCACCTCCCTCCGCGTGCCCGGGGAAACCCGAGGACTCGTCCGGGCAGCAGCGTCGTCGGCGTCGCATCCCTTCTTGGTGGTGCTTCTTGGTACGCGACGGATCGGAGCCTCGGTATGTGGTGATTTGTATCCGGTGGGCGCCGCGGTGGTAGGTCATCCGCGCTTTGCCGAGCTGCCGTGGTTGGCATTTGTTTCTTCTTCTTTTTCTTTTGGTGTGTTGTGCTGCTCGCGACAGCGATATCTGTACTCGATGTTGGTTGCTTTGGAATACAAAGCGGGGGGAACCCTTTTTCGGTAACTAGATAACGAGCGATCCTTCAGGAGCTTCGCAACGATCAGCGGCACTGGGCACGCTCTCAGCCATTTGCCACGTGTCGCGCTCTGGGCGTTCCCTTTGGGTTTTTTCCCGCATGTGTTTTCATCTTTTTAAACATTTTTTTTGGGTTTTTTTGACGTTTTGGTTTTCCACCAGTCTTCCTTAGCTTTTCGATAAAAATAAAAATTTTACGCGAAAAAACACGTTTTCTTTTTTTCGCGAGTCACATTTTTGCTTCGGCGAGAGGCACGGTTTTGCTTTCGCGAGAGTTGCTACCTCTTGAGCACTGCGTTGGATTTCTCCGAAGAGGAGAGGATGATGCAGCAAAGTAGGTAAGTATTTCCCTCAGTTTTTGAGAACCAAGGTATCAATCCAGTAGGAGGCTACGCGCGAGTCCCTCGTACCTACACAAAAACAATAGCTCAACGCAACCAACGCGCTTAGGGGTTGTCAATCCCTTCATGGTCACTTACGAAAGTGAGATCTGATAGAGATGATAAATAATATTTTTGGTATTTTTGGTATAGAGATGCAAAGTAAAAAGTAAAAGCAAAGCAATAATAAAGTGATGGAGATTGATATGATGAGAAAGAGACCCGGGGGCCATAGGTTTCACTAGTGGCTTCTCTCAAGAGCATAAGTATTCTACGGTGGGTGAACAAATTACTGTTGAGAAATTGACAGAATTGAGCATAGTTATGAGAATATCTAGGTATGATCATGTATATAGGTATCACGTCCGACACAAGTAGACCGACTCCTGCCTGCATCTACTACTATTACTCCACTCATCGACCGCTATCCAGCATGCATCTAGAGTATTAAGTTAAAAACAGAGTAACGCCTTAAGCAAGATGACATGATGTAGAGGGATAGTTTCATGCAATATGATAAAAACCCCATCTTCTTATCCTCGATGGAAACGATACAATACGTGCCTTGCTGCCCCTTCTGTCACTGGGAAAGGACACCGCAAGATCGAACCCAAAGCTAAGCACTTCTCCCATGGCAAGAACAACCAATCTAGTAGGCCAAACCAAACTGATAATTCGAAGAGACTTGCAAAGATAACCAATCATACATAAAAGAATTTAGAGAAGATTCAAATATTATTCATAGATAGACTTGATTATAAACCCAGAATTCATCGGTCTCAACAAACACACCGCAAAAAGAAGATTACATCGAATAGATCTCCACGAGAGAGGGGGAGTGTCGGTGTCAAAACCGGCGGATCTCGGGTAGGGGGTCCCGAACTGTGCGTCTAAGGCGGACGGTAACAGGAGGCAGGGAACACGATGTTTTACCCAGGTTCGGGCCCTCTTGATGGAGGTAAAACCCTATGTCCTGCTTGATTTATTCTTGATGATATGGGTATTACAAGAGTTGATCTACCACGAGATCGGAGAGGCTAAACCCTAGAAGCTAGCCTATGGTATGATTGTATGTTGTCCTACAGACTAAAACCCTCCGGTTTATATAGACACCGGAAAGGGCTAGGGTTACACAAGGTCGGTTACAAAGGAGGAGATATACATATCCGTATTGCCTAGCTTGCCTTCGACGCCAAGTAGAGTCCCATCCGGACACGAGACGAAGTCTTCAATCTTGTATCTTCATAGTCCAAGAGTCCGGCCAATGGATATAGTCCGGCTGTTCGGAGACCCCCTAATCCATGACTCCCTCAATCTCCACGAGAGAGGGGGCGAACATTGTATTGAGATCCAAAAAGAGAGAAGAAGCCATCTAGCTACTAACTATGGACCCGTAGGTCTGAAATAAACTACTCACACTTCATCAGAGAGGCTTGGATGATGATGTAGAAGCCCTCCATGATCGATGCCCCCTCTGGCGGAGCTCCGGAACAGGCCCCAAGATGGGATCTTGTGGATACAGAAAGTTGCGGCGGTGGAATTAGGTTTTTGGCTCCGTATCTGATCGTTTGGGGGTACATGGATATATATGGGAGGAAGAAGTACGTCGGTGTAGCAACAGGGGGCCCATGAGGCAGGGGGCACACCCTAGGGGAGTGGGGCGCCCTCCACCCTTGTGACCGCCTCGTGGCTTTCTTGACGGAGGGTCCAAGTCTCCTGGACCTTATCTGATGAGAAAATCAGCTTTCCAAAGGTTTCATTCCGTTTGGACTCCATTTGATATTCCTTTTCTTCGAAACCCTAAAACATGCAAAAACAGTAATTCTGGGCTGGGCCTCCGGTTAATAGGTTAGTCCCAAAAATAATATAAAAGTGGATAATAAAGCCCAATAATGTCCAAAACAGTAGATAATATAGCATGGAGCAATCAAAAATTATAGATACGTTGGAGACGTATCAAGAGTCACGACCGTGCCTCTCGGAAACGGAAAAAACGCGTTTATTGTTTTTCCCTTTCGCGAGAATCACGGTTTTGCTTCCGCGAGAGGCACGGGTGTGCTTTCGCGAGTCATGGCCATGCCTCTCGGAAATGTGTCCCTCCCTCCCTCACCGAGGACCGCGGGCTAAGCACGAAGCGCCGAGCGCATTCGGTGAGTTCTATACATCCAGTAGGATATTTTATTTCCCCCAGCTTAATTATGCGCGGGGTCTGATCTCCATGCCTTTGACAAGACTGTGTGGAGACGTCGGGGCAGATTAACTGTTCCGGCCCCTCTTCCCGAAGACACTGCGGACGCTCTCCTTACGGAGATGCTGACTCCGGCCCCTTATAAGGTGCCGGAGAAGACCAAGAAGGCCAAGGGAACCCGAAAGAGTTCCCGACACCAGGCGTCATCGAACTCATCGTCCGATAACTCTGCGACACACTCCTCCCCCGAAGACGAGGAGGAAGAAGAAGATGCTCCCCCTTCAGTTGGGGGAGATAAGAAAAGGAAGGCCGCCCCAACTAGGGAGGCCGAAGGGTCCAAGAAGGAAAGGACTCTCCTTCCGGACAGTTCCACCACCGCCGTCGAAGGCAAAGACGAGTGGCTGCTCAGGGCCAAGCCCCTGGCAAAGTCGTAAGTATTCGGATACCAGAGTAACTCATAGCAGTCCTTTGTCGCACTGCTTCCCCTAACACCGAATATGATTATGCAGGCCGCCACGAGCCCGTATCGATGTATCGTCGGATGGCTCCCTGGGCTCATCGGATATGGATAGCGATCCACTTCCAACCGCAACCTCCCCTTGCCCTGTGGACGACGCCGAGGTATTGTCTCAAGAGGCACCGGGTCGAGGGGAGACAGTCCCGGAGGCGCCTCAAGGCGACCTTCCGGACTCCGGGAGCAGAGGGAACAAGGCCCCTGAGGGCTCCGAGTTCGGCCCTCAGCCGAACACCGCGCCGGAACCTCCAGTGGGGCAAGACGCCTGTGCCGGTGACCTTTGTCCATCCAGAGGCGCCGGACAATCTGCTGGGAGCGCTTCACAGCGCTTCCATCGACTAGGAGCACCGTACTATTATGAGTGCGGTGGTCCAGAAGGTTCAGTCCGCCAAGAGCGGATTGACTGAAGCCTGTGCCAGCCTTCTAACAGGCTTTGAGGTAAGTGTTTAAAATATAGGAAAAATATTACCGCATAGACAGTAGCCCCTGATGCTCTGTTCGGTGTTCACAAAGAAAAGCCGAACAGAGGATCAAACATTATGGCAGGAGTCTAATATAAGTATGTCAATATGCGTATGCAGGCTTTGCTGCTGGCATCTGCAGCACTGACTGCGGAGGTCACCGCACTGAAGCAGGACCTTAAAGGGTCCAAGGACGAGCTCGGCCTTACCAAGAGGCAGCTCGAGGAGAACACAGGTAAGTAGTACCTAGTCTATGGGTATCTATAAAAAGAATGCGATTGCAAAATGACAGGATCATCATGGATTTGCCAAGGGCCACGACCGAAGTGGCGACCCTAAAGCAAGCGCTGTCCGAGGCCAAAGATAAAGCGGCCAAGGAGTGCACCGAGCGGGAAAGGCAAGAGGCTCGGGTGGGCAAGGTGCAGCAAGAGCTCCAGGCTCTCATGGCGAAGCACGAGGCGTTGGAGCTTGACTCGAAGACGCGAGAGTCTGAGCTTGCCGCGGCCCTCGAGAGCGCAAAGAGTGCCAAGGCCGAAGCCCAAAAGGCCCTCCAGGAGATTGACGCGATGAAGAAAATAGCGGCAGGTAAGGCATTCTATATGCAAAGCAAGCATGTGAGAGTAAATTACCTATTACTTACCCGAATCCGGAGCTCTCTAGGAGCATTCGTAGATTTGCCCCACAGCGTGTCGGATGCCGCACAGTTTTACCAGGCCAAGGAGGGAAGCTCAACGGAGAAGTTGTTCTGGTCTCAGTATACTGGGACCGAACACCCGATGCCTCTGAGCGACCAGCTAAAGCAGCTGGTCGAGCTACACAAGGCGGCCGAATAGGCCATGAAGGGCCTTATAGTCCGGCTGTGGCCTGGCGACGCCCTTCCGAACAGCTACTTCGGCCTGGTGAGGCGGCTTGTGGATGCCTGTCCACGGCTGGAAGTCGTCAAGCGGTCCGTCTGCATCTAAGGTGCACGCAGAGCTTTCGCCCGTGTGAAGGTGCAATGGGCCAAGCTAGACGCCGTGAAGCTGATCAAGGAAGGACCGCCGCAGGGCAAGGAGCATCGCACCCCCGAAATTAATTATGAGGGTGTCCTGAAGGGTGCCCGTCTTGTAGCGGACGAATGTCCAAAGGATGTAATATTTGAGTAAACTTGCTCATGTGATCCTGTATGATGAAAACTTGTTTCATATGTGCTATGCAACGCTTGTTTGAATTTAAAATATTGCCTTCTATTTGGTGATACGTCCATTTTGCATCATGCTTTTATATCGATATTTATAGCATTATGGACTGTTATTTCACTTTATGTCACAATACTTACGACTATTCTCTCTTATTTTACAAGGTTTACATAAAGAGCGAGAAGGCCGGCAGCTGGAATTCTGGGCTGGAAAAGGAGCAAATATTAGAGACCTATTCTGTGCAACTCCAAAAGTCCTGAAACTCCACGGAACATCTTAAAACAAATAAAGAAAAATCCTCGCAAAAGATGAAGGCCAGGGGGCCCACACCCTTCTCACGAGGGTGGGGGGCGCGTCCCCCTAGGGCGCGCCCCTACCTCGTGGGCCCCCTGGTGGCTCTTCGACGTCCATCTTCTCCTATATGAAGTCTTTCGATGAGAAAAAAATAGGAAGGAACTTTTTGGGGCGAGACTCCTTCGCCACGAGGCGGAACCTTGGCGGATCCAATCTAGAGCTCCGGCAGAGCTGTTCTGCCGGGGAAACTTCTCTCCCGGAGGGGGAAATCATCACCATCGTCATCACCAACGCTCCTCTCACCGGGAGAGGGAAATCTCCATCAACATCTTCACCAGCACCATCTCATCTCCAAACCCTAGTTTATCTCTTGTATCCAATTCTTGTCTCAAAGTCCGGGATTGGTGCTAGTAGGTTGCTAGTAGTGTTGATTACTCCTTGTAGTTGATGCTAGTTGGTTTATTTGGTGGAAGATCATATGTTCAGATCCTATATGCATATTATTACCCCTCTGATTATGAACATGAATATGCTTTTTGAGTAATTACGTTCGTTCCTGAGGACAAGGGAGAAAGTCTTGCTATGAGTAGTCATGTGAATTTGGTATTCGTTTGATATTTTGATAAGATGTATGTTGTCTAGCCTCTAGTGGTGTTATGTGAACATCGACTACATAACACTTCACCATTAATTGGGCCTAGAGGAAGGCATTGGGAAGTAATAAGTAGATGATGGGTTGCTAGAGTGACAGAAGCTTAAACCCTAGTTTATGCGTTGCTTCGTAAGGGGCTGATTTGGATCCATATGTTTCATGCTATGGTTAGGTTTACCTTAATACTTTTGTTGTAGTTGCGGATGCTTGCAATAGAGGTTAATAATAAGTGGGATGCTTGTTCAAGTAAGAACATCACCCAAGCACCGGTCCACCCACATATCAAATTATCAAAGTATCGAACGCGAATCATATGAACGTGATGAAAACTAGCTTGACGATATTCCCATGTGTCCTCGGGAGCACTTTTCCTATTATAAGAGTTTGTTCCGGCTTGTCCTTTGCTACAAAAGGATTGGGACACCTTGCTGCACTTTAATTACTTTTGTTACTTGTTGCTCGTTACAATTTATCCTATCGCAAAACTATCTGTTATCACTTGTTTTAGTACTTGCAGAGAATACCTTGCTGAAAACCGCTTATCATTTCCTTCTGCTCCTCGTTGGGTTCGACACTCTTACTTATCGAAAGGACTACGATAGATCCCCTATACTTGTGGGTCATCAAGACTCTGTTCTGGCGCCGTTGCTGGGGAGTGTAGCGCCTTTGGTAGGTGGAATTTGGTAAGGAAAAATTTATGTAGTGTGCTGAAATTTACTGTCACTTGTTACTATGGAAAGTAATACTCTGAGGGGCTTGTTCAGGGTATCTTCACCCCGTCCAGTAGGGCAAAGAGTTGCTCCTCAACCTACTGAACCTATTGAAAATGAAACTCCTTTTGAGTTTCCTTCGGGTATGATGGAAAGACTGCTAGCTGACCCTTTTACAGGAGATGGAACAAAGCATCCTGATGAGCACTTGATATATGTGGATGAAGTTTGTGGATTATTTAAGCTTGCAGGTATACCCGATGATGTTGCTAAGCAGTGGCGTAGCTAGCCCAATAAATCAGGGTGGTCCATCAATAGAAATATTTACATAAGTTTATTTATTTTCAAAGAATTTTTTTACTACACTATATACAAGCTATGGGGAAATTCCAAGGTGGTCCATGGACCACCCTGGCCACCCCCTAGCTAAGCCACTGTTGCTAAGAAGAAGGTCTTCCCTTTATCTTTGAAGGGAGACGCATTGGTATGGTATAGGCAATGTGATGATATGAGATCATGGGACTATAAAAAGACTGAAGTTGGAATTTCATCAAAAGTATTACCCTATGCATCTTGTTCATCATGATCGCAATTATATATATAATTTCTGGCCTCGCGAAGGAGAAAGCATCGCTCAAGTTTGGGAGAGGCTTAAATCAATGTTATATTCATGCCCCAATCATGAGCTCCAGAGAGAAATAATTATGCAAAGTTTTTATGCTCGACTTTTTGAAAACAATCGCAACATGCTCGATACTTCTTGTGCTGGCTCTTTTATGATGAAGACTATTGAATTCAGATGGAATTTATTGGATAGAATTAAACGCAACTCCGAAGATTGGGATCTCGACGAAGGTAAAGAGTCAGGTATGACGCCTAAGTTTGATTGTGTTAAATCTTTTATGGACACCGATATTTTCCGTAAATTTAGCACTAAATATGGACTTGACTCTGAGATAGTAGCTTCTTTCTGTGAATCTTTTGCTATTTATGTTGATCTCCCTAAGGAGAAGTGGTTTAAATATCATCCTCCCATAGAAGTAAAAGTAGCTGCACCTATTAAAGTTTAAGAAAAGATTGTCACTTATAATGATCCTATTGTTCCTAGTTCTTATATTGAGAAACTACCTTTCCCTGTTAGAGTAAAGGATCATGCTAAAGCTTCAACTGTTGTCCGGAAAAGCAACATTAGAACTTATACACCTCCTGAGCAAGTTAAAGTAGAACCTAAAATTGCTATTGTTAAAGATCTCTTGTCTGATAATATTGATGGGCATGTTATTCAGTTCGAAGGTGAAACAGCTAGAATTGCTAAACCTTGTGCTAAAGATAAACATAGACCTGTGGTAGGCGTGCCTGTTATTTCTGTTAAAATAGGAGATCATTGTTATCATGGCTTATGTGATATGGGTGCGAGTGCTAGTGTTATACCACATACCTTATACAAAGAAATTATGCATGACATCGCACCTGTTGAGTTAGAAGATATTGATGTCACAATTAAACTTGCTAATAGAGATACTATTTCACCAATTGGAATTGTTAGAGATGTTGAAGTCTTGTGTGGGGAAATTAAATATCCTGCCGATTTTCTTGTTCTTACTTCCCCACAATATAGCTTTTGTCCCATTATATTTGGTAGACCTTTCTTGAATAGTGTTAATGCTAAGATAGACTGCGAAAAGAATATTGTTACTGTTGGCTTGGATGATATGGTTCATGAGTTTAATTTCTCTAAATTTAGTAAACAACATCGTGAGGAAGAATTACCTAGTAAGGATGAAATTATTGGTCTTGCTTCTATTGCCGTACCTCCTAGTGATCCTTTAGAACACTATTTGCTAGACCATGAAAATGATATGTTCATGAATGAAAGAAGGGAAATAGATGAAGTATTCTTTAAACAGGAACCTATTCTACATCACAAATTGCCTGTTGAAATTTTAGGGGATCCTCCTCCACCCAAGGGTGATCCCGTGTTTGAGCTTAAACCTCTGCCTGATAATCTTAAATATGCTTATCTTGATGAAAAGAAGATATATCCTGTTATTATTAGTGCTAACCTTTTAGAGCATGAAGAAGAAAGATTATTGAAAACTCTGAAGAAGCATCATGCTGCTATTGGATAAACTCTTGATGATCTTAAGGGCATTAGTCCCACTCTATGTCAACATAAAATAAATTTGGAAGCAAATGCCAAACCAGTTCATGATCCTCAATGACGTCTGAATCCTAAAATGAAAGAAGTGGTAAGAAAAGAAATACTAAAGCTTCTCGAGGCAGGTATAATCTATCCCGTTGCTGATAGTGAGTGGGTAAGTCCTGTCCATTGTGTCCCTAAGAAGGGAGGTATTACTGTTGTTCCTAATGATAAAGATGAATTGATTCCACAAAGAATTATCACAGGTTGTAGGATGGTAATTGATTTCCGCAAATTAAATAAAGCTACTAAGAAAGATCATTACCCCTTACCTTTTATTGATCAAATGCTAGAAACATTATGCAAACACACACACTATTGCTTTCTAGATGGTTATTCTGGTTTCTCTCAAATACCTGTGTCGGCTAGAGATCAATCAAAGACTACTTTTACATGCCCTTTTGGTACTTTTGCTTATAGACGTATGCCTTTTGGTTTATGTAATGCACCTGCTACCTTTCAAAGATGCATGATGGCTATATTCTCTGACTTTTGTGAAAAGATTTGTGAGGTTTTCATGGACGACTTTTCCGTCTATGGTTCCTCTTTTGATGATTGCTTGAGCAATCTTGATCGAGTTTTGCAGAGATGTGAAGAAACTAATCTTGTCTTGAATTGGGAAAAGTGCCACTTTATGGTTAATGAAGGTATTGTCTTGGGGCACAAAGTTTCTGAAGGAGGTATTGAAGTTGATAAAGCCAAGGTTGATGCTATTGAAAAGATGCCATGTCCCAAGGACATCAAAGGTATAAGAAGTTTCCTTGGTCACGCCGGATTTTACAGGAGGTTCATTAAGGACTTCTCAAAAATTTCTCGGCCTCTGACTAATTTATTGCAAAAAGATATACCATTTGTCTTTGATGATGATTTTGTAGAAGCATTTGAAATACTTAAGAAAGCATTAGTCTCTGCACCTATTGTTCAGCCCCCTGATTGGAATTTACCCTTTGAAATTATGTGTGATGCTAGTGATTATGCTGTAGGTGCTATTCTAGGGCAAAGAGTTGATAAGAAATTAAATGTTATTCATTATGCTAGTAAGACTCTAGACAATGCTCAAAGAAATTATGCTACTAATGAAAAGAGCTTTTAGCAGTTGTATTTGCTTGTGATAAGTTCAGACCTTATATTGTTGATTCTAAAGTGACTATTCACACTGATCATGCTTCTATTAAATACCTTATGGAAAAGAAAGATGCTAAACCTAGACTTATTAGATGGGTTCTCTTGCTACAAGAATTTGATTTGGATATTGTTGATAGAAAGGGAGCTAAGAACCCCGTTGTAGACAACTTGTCTAGGTTAGAAAATATTCTTGATGACCCACTACCTATTAATGATGACTTTCCTGATGAACAATTAAATGTTATAAGTACTTCTCGTAGTACTCCATGGTATGCTGATTATGCTAATTATATTGTTGCTAAGTTTGTACCACCTAGCTTCACATACCAGCAAAAGAAAAAGTTCTTCTATGACTTGAGACATTACTTTTGGGATGACCCACATCTTTATAAAGAAGGAGTAGATGGTGTTATTAGACGTTGTGTACCTGAGCATGAACAGGAACAGATCCTACGCAAGTGTCATTCCGAGTCTTATGGAGGACACCACGCTGGAGATAGAATTGCACATAAGGTATTGCAATTTGGTTTTTATTGGCCTACTCTCTTCAAGGATGCCCGTAAGTTTGTCTTGTCTTGTGATGAATGTCAAAGAATTGGTAATATTAGTAGACGTCAAGAAATGCCTATGAATTATTCACTTGTTATTGAACCGTTTGATGTTTGGGGCTTTGATTATATGGGACCTTTTCCTGCCTCTAATGGATACACACATATTCTAGTTGCTGTTGATTATGTTACTAAGTGGGTAGAAGCTATTCCAACTAGTAGTGCTGATCATAACACTTCTATTAAAATGCTTAAAGAAGTTATTTTTCCGAGGTTTGGAGTCCCTAGATATTTAATGACTGATGGTGGTTCACACTTCATTCATGGTGCCTTCCGTAAAATGCTTGCTAAATATGATGTTAACCATAGAATTGCATCTCCTTGTCACCCACAGTCTAGTGGTCAAGTAGAGTTGAGCAATAGAGAGCTCAAATTAATATTGCAAAAGACTGTTAATAGGTCTAGAAAGAATTGGTCTAAGAAACTTGATGATGCATTATGGGCTTATAGAACTACATATAAAAATCCTATGGGTATGTCTCCGTATAAAATGGTTTATGGAAAAGCATGTCACTTACCTCTCGAACTAGAACATAAGGCATATTGGGCTATTAAAGAGCTAAACTATGATTTCAAACTTGCCGGTGAGAAGAGGTTATTTGATATTAGCTCACTTGATGAATGGAGAACCCAAGCTTATGAAAATGCCAAGTTGTTTAAAGAAAAAGTTAAAAGATGGCATGACAAAAGGATACAAAAGCGTGAGTTTAATGTAGGTGACTATGTATTTCTATACAACTCTCGTTTAAGATTTTTTGCAGGAAAACTTCTCTCTAAATGGGAATGTCCCTATGTTATCGAGGAGGTCTATCGTTCCGGTGCCATAAAAATTAACAATTTCGAGGGCAGAAATCCGAAGGTGGTAAACGGTCAAAGAATTAAACATTATATCTCAGGTAATCCCATAAATGTTGAAACCAACATTATTGAAACCGTAACCCCGGAGGAATACATAAGGGACACTTTTCGGAACGTTTCAGACTCCGAAAAGGAATAGGTATGTGGTACGGTAAGTAAACCGACTCCAAAACAAATTTTAAGGCAAGATTTCTCCGTTTTGGAATATTTAGAAAAATAGAAAAATAAGTAGCAGTCTGGGAAGGACACGTGGGCCCCACGAGGGTGGTGGGCGCGCCCCCTACCTTTTGAGCACCTCGTGTGCCTTCCGGACTCCGTTTTCTTGCACGATACGTATTTTGGTCGGTAAAAATTCATTATATAACCTCCCGAAGGTTTTGACACCCGTATCACGCAATTATCCTCTGTTTTCGTTTTGGGTTGTCCCGTTGCAGATTAAGTCAACATGTCTTCCTAGGATTCGGAAGGAGAAATCTATGTGGATGATTACTTAGCAAATCCCAAGGTCTATGGAGATGTGGAACACGATGGATGGACCACGGAGGAAGAAGAGGACTATAAACCCAAGGGGAAGGAGGAGACGAGCTCATATGAAGATGAAGCACCATTACCTCAACCTGGGGACATGCATGTGGAGTTCAAAAAGTCAAGTCTCCCTGATAGGGTAAAGAAACCCAAGTTCGAGTTTATCCCTTTTCGTCTCTTGCAGGAAAATAAGCAAGACCTATGCAAAAAGATATTAACCTTGGAGTGGGAGATTGATGATCCGAGGGATCAAAATGCCGTCCTCAAGCGCAAATTAAGGGAGAAGCCTAAGCCATCAACTAAGCCTGCATCATCAACAACGCCTCCACCATCTCCTCCAACAAAGAAGAATTGAGTATCTGGGTATGGGCACTCCCCTTGGTAACTGCCAAGCTTGGGGGAGGTGCCCCGGTATCGTATCACAATCACAACTCCTATCTTTACCGTTTTTCTCAGTTTGATCCTATTAGTAGTATCTTGATCTAGTAGAATAAAGTTTATGGCATGATCTAGTTTTGAGTTTTGCTTTATGATCTCTCCATGTAATCGAGTCCGTGAGCTATATATAATAAAAATTAGTGTTGAGTTAAGGGCTTGATTATTTTGCCATGATCTTGGGTGAATAAAAGAAAAGAAGAAAAGAATAAAAATAAACAAAAGGTTCATATCAATCTTATTGAGAGTAATGACTTCACATAGAAAGAGTATGATGATTAAAAGTTGTTGGGAGTTGGCAAACATAGCTTTGGTCATTGTTGCAATTAATAGGAAGTAATAAGGAAAGAGAGGTTTTCACATATAGATATATTGTCATTGACATCTTGTATGATTGGGAGCACTCATTAAAATATGACATGCTAAAGAGTTGATGTTGGACAAGGAAGACAATGTAATGAGTTATGTCTTTCTTATATCTGAGATAAAGTATGCTGTCATGGTTCCTCTAACTTGTTGAGCTTGCCTTTCCCCCTCATGCTAGCCAAATTCTCAGCACCAAGTAGAAATACTACTTGTGCTTCCAAAATCCCTAAACCAGTTTTGCCATGAGAGTCCACCATATCTACCTATGGATTGAGTAAGATCCTTCAAGTAAGTTGTCATCGGTGCAAAGCAATAAAAATTGCTCTACATATGTATGATTGATTGGTGTGGGAGAAACATGCTTTATACGATCTTGTGATGTGGAAGTAATAAAAGCGACGGACTGCATAATAAAGGTTCATATCACAAGGGGCAATATAAAGTGACATTCTTTCGCATTGAGATTTTGTGCATCCAACCATAAAAGCGCATGGCGACCTCTGCTTCCCTCTGCGAAGGGCCTATCCTTTATTATTATCTTCTACCTTATGCAAGAGTCACGGCGATCTTCACCTTTCCTTTTTCATTTTATCCTTTGGCAAGCTCAGCATGTTGGAAAGAACATGATATATATATATCTAATTGGATGTAGGGGAGCATGAACCATTATTGTTGACATTACCCATGAGGTAAAAGGTTGTGGGGCAAAACTATAAGCCCCTATCTTTCTCTGTGTCCGATTAAAACTCTGTAACCACAAGTATTGCGTGAGTGTTAGCAATTATGGAGGACTAAATGATAGTTGAGTATGTGGATTTGCTTTTTAGCTCTAACATAGACTCTTTCCGATGTTATAATAAATTGCAATTGCTTCAATGACTGAGATTATAGTTTGTTAGAGCCCAATAAGGTTTATGATTTATACTTTTGCATTGTGAATAGATCATCACTTGAACATAAGTAATCATATGACAAAATCTATATTAGTTGCTGTTATGAGAATAATCATGATGCCTTCATGTCCGTATTTTATTTTTATCGACGCCTCTACCTCTAAACATGAGGACATTTATTGTTATCGGCTTTTCGCTTGAGGACAAGCGAGGTCTAAGCTTGAGGGAGTTGAGACGTCCATTTTGCATCATGCTTTTATATCGATATTTATTGCATTATGGACTGTTATTTCACTTTATGTCACAATACTTATGGCTATTCTCTCTTATTTTACAAGGTTTACATAAAGAGGGAGAATGCCGGCAGCTGGAATTCTGGGCTGGAAAAGGAGCAAATATTAGAGACCTATTCTGCACAACTCCAAAAGTCCTAAAACTCCACGGAACGTCTTAAAACAAATAAAGAAAAATCCTCGCAAAAGATGAAGGCCAGGGGGCCCACACCCTTCTCACGAGGGTGGGGGGCGCGCCCCCTACCTCGTGGGCCCCCTGGTGGCTCTCCGACGTCCATCTTCTCCTATATGAAGTCTTTCGATGAGAAAAAATAGGAAGGAACTTTTCGGGACGAGACTCCGCCGCCATGAGGCGAAACCTTGGCGGATCCAATCTAGAGCTCCGGCAGAGCTGTTCTGCCGGGGAAACTTCTCTCCCGGAGGGGGAAATCATCACCATCGTCATCACCAACGCTCCTCTCATCGGGAGAGGGCAATCTCCATCAACATCTTCACCAGCACCATCTCATCTCCAAACCCTAGTTTATCTCTTGTATCCAATTCTTGTCTTAAAGTCCGGGATTGGTGCTAGTAGGTTGCTAGTAGTGTTGATTACTCCTTGTAGTTGATGCTAGTTGGTTTATTTGGTGGAAGATCATATGTTCAGATCCTATATGCATATTATTACCCCTCTGATTATGAACATGAATATGCTTTGTGAGTAATTACGTTCGTTCCTGAGGACAAGGGAGAAGTCTTGCTATGAGTAGTCATGTGAATTTGGTATTCATTTGATATTTTGATAAGATGTATGTTGTCTAGCCTCTAGTGGTGTTATGTGAACGTCGACTACATAACACTTCACCATTAATTGGGCCTAGAGGAAGGCATTGGGAAGTAATAAGTAGATGATGGGTTGCTAGAGTGACAGAAGCTTAAACCCTAGTTTATGTGTTGCTTCGTAAGGGGCTGATTTGGATCCATATGTTTCATGCTATGGTTAGGTTTACCTTAATACTTTTGTTGTAGTTGCGGATGCTTGCAATAGAGGTTAATCATAAGTGGGATGCTTGTTCAAGTAAGAACAACACCCAAGCACCGGTCCACCCACATATCAAATTATCAAAGTATCGAACACAAATCATATGAACGTGATGAAAACTAGCTTGACGATATTCCCATGTGTCCTCGGGAGCGCTTTTCCTATTATAAGAGTTTGTTCCGGCTTGTCCTTTGCTACAAAAGGATTGGGCCACCTTGCTGCACTTTAATTACTTTTGTTACTTGTTGCTCGTTACAATTTATCCTATCGCAAAACTATCTGTTACCACTTGTTTCAGTACTTGCAGAGAATACCTTGCTGAAAACCGCTTATCATTTCCTTCTGCTCCTCGTTGGGTTTGACACTCTTACTTATCGAAAGGACTACGATAGATCCCCTATACTTGTGGGTCATCATTTGGCTATTTATCCAATCTGAGAGATGGCTAGTCCTCGGCTTCTGCCCCCATGCCGCGAGTGCTGGGGTGTTCGGGATACACCTGAGCACTCTTGTTCTCATTTTTGGGTCCTTTGAGGGAGGTGCTCAGCACAACAAACAAGGCAACCATACTAATAATGCTTTATCACTCTCACTTAGCCATAGAGTTCTATAATTTTAAATTTCGGCGAAGCCCCTGGTATTCGGAAGGCCGAATTCGGGGCGCGATACACGCCTTTAAGCCGGATAGGACCGGCTCCTCGCTCTAAGTGGCATAAGTCTTTAGGGACTCGAAACCTCACCGAACAGCGACCAGTCTCTCGCCTTATCTTGACAGTCAGTTTTTGCTTTCTCTACTGAGGTGCTTAGCCCAGCAGAACCGGGGCACAATCGCAGTGGTTCTCCTAGTGCTACCTTAGCCGATAGAGCGGAACGTAAGGTACCAAAACATAGGAGCCGGGCAAACCCAACATTTGACCAAAGACATGATTCAGAGCTGATGCATATAATGCTATAAGTTCGGGGTGCCGCACTTGTGAAAGTGTTCGGACTTCTCACACCATATTGTGGGGTACTTAAGCCCTTGGTGTATTGGCCGTACCAAAGTGTACGGTTGCAAGGCGTCGTTAATGAACACACACACACACACACACACACACATATATATATATATAAAGAAGAATGGAATAATAGTCTTAATGCTATGCATTGTTTATTCGAAAAGGTGTGTTAAAGCGGAATGATACATGCAGTGTAATAAGCAAAAAGTAGGACTGTTTGACATGTCCCTTCCAAGGGCAAGCTGAGGAATAGTATTAAAGCAAATATTTCACTCGTTATCATAATCCACCTGGGAGTTCCGTGGTGTGAGGTAGCTTTCTGCCTCCTTGGTTGCTGCATCATGTGTTCGGCAATCATGCTGCCAGTCAGGGTTTCCAGAGATTAAAGTCCTGAAAAGAGAAAGATAACAAAGCGAGAAGCCCCTAGTGCGGTTCAAGCCGCGTCTTGGGGCGTGCCATAGTTGTGCCCCCTCCCCACCTGTGCCCATGGTATTTTTAATGCGTAATTATGTACGCGTGGCACAGATTTTGCCGTTTGGCTGGGACTGCGGTGGGGGCCGCATTGCTACGCGAGCTCAGATCGTGCCAGGCAGTCTAGTTGCCGATTACTCCGAGCGCGCTTGAAGGTGTCCGGGTCTTGAAACGCGGAACTGGTGGATTGCCTTGAGAGGCCGCTTTGAGCTTCCGCTGCGAGGGCCGCAGTGTGCTCCTCCGTTCGGAGAGAGCACTCTGTGTTTCCTATTAACTATAATGACCCCCCGAGGTCCTGGCATCTTGAGCTTGAGGTATGCATAATGCGGTACCATATTGAATTTCACAAATGCGGTTCGCCCGAGCAGTGCATGATAGCCACTGCGGAGCGGGACTATATCAAAGATTAATTCTTCGCTTTGGAAGTTATCCGGGGATCCGAAGACCACTTCCAGTGTAATTGAGCCTGTGCAATGGGCCTCTACACCTGGTATGACGCCTTTAAAGGTCGTTTTCGTGGGTTTGATCCTTGAGGAGTCTATACCCATTTTGCGCACTGTGTCCTGATAAAGCAGGTTCAGGCTACTACCGCCATCCATAAGGACTCGAGTGAGGTGAAATCCGTCAATGATTGGGTCTAGGACCAGTGCGGCGAATCCACCATGATGGATACTAGTGGGGTGGTCCCTGCGATCGAAGGTGATCAGACAGGAGGACCATGGGTTGAACTTTGGGGCGACTGGCTCCAACGCATATACGTCCCTGAGCGCATGCTTTCGCTCCATCTTGGGGATGTGGGTTGCGTATATTATGTTCACCGTCCGCACTTGTGGGGGGGAACCACTTCTGTTCTCCGGTGTTCGGCTGCCGGGTCTCCTCTTCGTCATCGATGTGTGACCCCTTATCTTTGTCTTCGGCAATTAACTTGCTGGCCTGCTTGAACACCCAACAATCCCTGTTGGTGTGGTTGGCTGGCTTGTCGGGGGTACCGTGTATTTGACACGAGCGATCGAGTATACGGTCCAAACTGGACGGGCTCGGAGTGCTTCTTTTGAATGGCTTTTCCCTTGATTGGGTTTAGAACCTTTGAATCCGGCATTGACTGCCGTATCCTCGGTAATGTCATTGTTAATGCGGCGCTTATGTTTGTTGCGACATGACCTGCTATTGCCGTCCTTGGTATCCAAAGTACCATGGTTCTTTGATATGTTATTACTGCGAGCCAGCCAGCTGTCTTCTCCCGCCCAAAAGCGGGTCATGAGTGTCGTGAGGGCTGCCATAGATTTAGGCTTTTCCTAACCAAGGTGTCGGGCTAGCCACTCGTCGCGGATGTTGTGTTTGAAAGCTGCTAGGGCCTCTGCATCTGGACAGTCGACTATTTGATTTTTCTTTGTTAGGAACCGGGTCCAGAATTGCCTGGCCGATTCCTCTGGCTGCTGAATTATATGGCTTAGGTCGTCGGCATCTGGTGGTCGCACATAAGTGCCCTGAAAGTTGTCGAGGAATGCGGCCTCCAGATCTTCCCAACATCTAATGGACTCTGCTGGCAAGCTGTTAAGCCAATGCCGCTCTGGTCCTTTGAGCTTTAGTGGGAGGTATTTGATGGCGTGTAAGTCATCACCGCGGGCCATGTGGATGTGGAGGAGGAAATCCTCGATCCATACCGCAGGATCTGTTGTGCCGTCGTATGATTCAATATTTATGGGTTTGAAACCCTCTGGGATTTGATGATCCATTACTTCGTCTGTGAAGCATAGGGGGTGTGCGGTGCCTATGTACTGGGCTTTGTCGCGATGCAGCTCGAATGAGTCGTGTCCGCTGTGGTCAGCCCGGCCGGACTTACTTTTACTGTATCCGGCATGACGTTTATCGTCTTGCATAGTGGCGTGCCCTCATGATCCATAGATCGATCTTGCATGTTTTGCTTTGTCCTCCAATACGTTTTGCAGGTCTGGCGTATTTCTCCATGCCTTTTTATTTGAATGGCGTTGAGGTGCAGGCTGAGTTTTTGGCTGGAATGCCTCTCTATTGCGGCCACAAGGTGGCCGATCAGCCGCGTCATACGCTTCTTCCTCCAGTCGGGGTAGCAACCTGCATTTTGGGTAACTCTTGGAGGGGCGCTCGAGTTTATATTCCTCGGTCGCGAGGACTTCAGTCCATCTGTCAGCTAGCAGATCTTGATCAGCTTGAAGCTGCTGCTGCTTTTTCTTAAGGCTATTTGCCGTGGCTATAAGTCGGTGCTTGAAGCGCTCTTGTTCGACGGGATCCTCTGGCACGACGAATTCGACATCGTCGAGGCTTGCCTCGTCTTCGGAGGGGGGTGGGGCATGTAATTATCATCCTCCGCCTCTCCATCTGCCGCTCTCTCTGGAGGGCTGGCCTTTCCATCCTCCTGTCCTAGATCGTGCTGGAGGGGATTGTTGCCATCTTCGGCACTATCCGTAGTGTTATTATCTCCTATGCCGGTATCACGACTTTTCCTTTGGCGGGACTTAGAGCGGTGCCGCTGACGTCGGTGCTTGGGTTGCTTCCTGGAGGGGTCATCCTCTGCTGTCTTGTCGCCATTACCTTTTTGGGTGTGTCCACCATGCATATATCGTATGATGAGGTGGCTGTTCAGTGCCCTATGGGCAGTGGTTCCTCTTCGTCTCCCGCATCATCGTCCATACCGTCGATGTCTTCTTCGGAGTCGAAGTCGAGCATGTCAGTTAAGTCGTCGACAATTGGTACTAAGTGGGTGGTGGGTGGGCCGCGAATTTCTTCGTCATCCGCATCCCAATCCTACCGGACATAGTTCGGCCAGGATCCTCCTGACAAGGAGAGAGACCTTAATGAGTTCAGTATGTCGCCAAAGGGCGACTGCTGAAAAATATCCACGGAGGTAAACTCCATGATCGGCGCCCAATCGGATTCGCTAGGAACGGGCGCAGGCGGTCCGGAGTCCGTGGCCGGAGAAGAATCCGGTAGTTTAGCAACACGGCTCTCGTGAAGGGTAAGGTCAATATTCGGCTCGATCGCTGTTGGGGATACGGCCTCTGTGGCGGGGTCTATCCACCCGTCCATGGGAGGCGCAACTGGCTCCGAATTAAGGGTCGGAGCGGCTGCCGGTGCGATTTCTTGAACACTGTCCGATGGCAGAGCTAAATCATGCTCATCGTGACCGCGTGGCGCACAAGGCAGAGGCTCAAATCCGTCGAAGATCAAGTCTCCGCGGATATCGGCCGTGTAGTTTAAGCTTCCAAACCTGACTTGGTGGCCTGGGGCGTAACTTTCGATCTGCTCTAGATGGCCAAGCGAGTTGGCCCGCAGTGCGAAGCCGCCAAACCCAAAGATCTGTCCGGGGAAAAAAGTCTCACCCTGGACTGCATCCCTATCGATGATAGAAGGAGCCATCAAGCCTAACGGCGATGACATAGAGGAACTCTCAATGAAAGCACCAATGTCGGTGTCAAAACTGGCGGATCTCGGGTAGGGGGCCCCGACTGTGCGTCTAAGGCGGATGGTAACAGGAGGCAGGGAACACGATGTTTTACCCAGGTTCGGGCCCTCTTGATGGAGCTAAAACCCTATGTCCTGCTTGATTTATTCTTGATGATATGGGTATTACAAGAGTTGATCTACCACGAGATCAGAGAGGCTAAACCCTAGAAGCTAGCCTATGGTATGATTGTATGTTGTCCTACAGACTAAAACCCTCCGGTTTATATAGACACCGGAAAGGGCTAGGGTTACACAAGGTTGGTTACAAAGGAGGAGATATACATATCTGTATTGCCTAGCTTGCCTTCCACGCCAAGTAGAGTCCCATCCGGACACGAGACGAAGTCTTCATCTTGTATCTTCATAGTCCAAGAGTCCGGCCAATGGATATAGTCCAGCTGTCTGGAGACCCCCTAATCCAGGACTCCCTCAATCTCCACGAGAGAGGGGGAGAACATTGTATTGAGATCCAAAAAGAGAGAAGAAGCCATCTAGCTACTAACTATGGACCCGTAGGTCTGAAATAAACTACTCACACTTCATCAGAGAGGCTTGGATGATGATGTAGAAGCCCTCCATGATCGATGCCCCCTCCGGCGGAGCTCCGGAATAGGCCCCAAGATGGGATCTTGTGGATACAGAAAGTTGCGGCGGTGGAATTAGGTTTTTGGCTCCGTATCTGATCGTTTGGGGGTACGTGGATATATATAGGAGGAAGAAGTACGTCGGTGGAGCAACAGGGGGCCCACGAGGCAGGGGGCGCGCCCTAGGGGGGGGGGGCGCCCTCCACCCTTGTGACCGCCTCGTGGCTTTCTTGATGGTGGGTCCAAGTCTCCTGGACCTTCTCTGATGAGAAAATCACGTTTCCGAAGGTTTCATTCCGTTTGGACTCCGTTTGATATTCCTTTTCTTCGAAACCCTAAAACAGGCAAAAAATAGTAATTCTGGGCTGGGCCTCAGGTTAATAGGTTAGTCCCAAAAATAATATAAAAGTGGATAATAAAGCCCAACAATGTCCAAAACAGTAGATAATATAGCATGGAGCAATCAAAAATTATAGATACGTTGGAGACGTATCAAGAGTCACAGCCGTGCCTCTCGGAAACGGAAAAAACGCGTTTATTGTTTTTTCCTTTCGTGAGAGTCACGGTTTTGCTTCCACGAGAGGCACGGGTGTGCTTTCACGAGTCACGGCCGTGCCTCTTGGAAATGAAAAAAAATGTGTTTTCTGTTATTTTTTTCCTTTCGCGAGAGTCACGGTTTTGCTTTCGTGAGAGGCACGGTTGTGCTTCAGCGAGAGTCACGGCCATGCCTCTCGGAAACGGAAAAAATGCGTTTTCTGTTTTTTTCTTTCGCGAGAGTCACAGTTTTGCTTCCGCGAGAGTCACGGCCGTGCCTCTTGGAAACGAAAAAACGTGTTTTTTTTGTTTTTTACTTTAGCGAGATTCACGGTTTTGCTTCCGTAAGAGGCACAGTTGTGCTGTCACGAGAGTCACGGCCGTGCCTCCTCAGAAACGAAAAAAATGTGTTTTCTCTTTTTTTCCATGAGAGTCACGGTTTTGCTTCCGCGAGAGGCACGGTTGTGATTTTGTGAGAGGCATGGGCGTGCCTTTTTCGGAAAGGGAAAAACCCGTGCTCCCGATTCGGCTTTTTCGTCTGGTTTTCGTGAAAAAAAGTTCATCGAAACTTATCAACATAAGATCTTATTTTAAAAATCTCGACACGAGGAATCCAACGGTGAAAGCGGTTCGAGATTTGGATGCACGATTTGAGAGATAAAACGTTTTGAATAAACGGATCTACGAAAAGGGAAAACTCTCAGGTTGTGAGAAGTGGCGCGCTGTATGTGCGCCACTCGTCACAACCATAAGAGTTGAAGTGATCTTTACAACAAGTACTTCTCAACTAGTGATTTTGGGATTCAAGGGTATTGAAGATCGGGACGCTGCCCATGTCGCCTAGATTAACAACGCGGGGGCCTGTGTTATCGTTCTGGGTCGTTTTTCCAATAGATGGGCCATCTTAGAGGGTAGTGTTTACACCCTCAAAACGCAGAGGAGGAAAATGCGTAGGAGGCCCAACCAGATGTGACTTAACTTTTTTTTGAAGGGGTAGATGTGACTTAACCTAAGAGCATCCACAATGTCTAGAGGCAAACTTGCCTCTAAACTGGGACCCATAGCCCTGACTTTAATCTCAGCTGAAAACTGCGCAATGTGTAGCCTCTATCTTTAGTGCCAAAACTAGACCAACAACTGAATAATATATGCTACCTTTGTCAACCAACCCATCAATTCCTCCTACAATTAACTGACTTACAAGTGGGGACAATGGAATATTTTATTCAGCAAGAAGCCTTGGAGGCCGGAGCTTAGCTTGGAGGCGTCTCCAAGTTTTTTTTGACTTAGAGGCAGAGGGTGTAGTGTATAGAGTCCATGTTTAGAGACTTGGAAGCAGCCTTAGAGGCGGCAAATACCTACACTGTGGATGCCCTAAGTAGCCAGTGGTTGAGCCACTCCTCTTTTACTCATGAATATGTTTGATTTCATAACCCACCAGGGCTTGTGAACTTGTGGTTGGGCCTACTTCCCTTTCTCTTGGTGTCGTGTATTTGGCGACAACTTGACATGTAAGCTCTTATTGGAGGCTTGTTGTGTCCAATAGAGTGTGCGACGCATAGGGCGAAGCCAGCCTTGGCCGACCCATTGACATGCACTGTAGCACATGATTTTTGGAAGCACGCGGTTCAACAATTTTTGAACAAATATCTACCTTTTATCCTATATATATATATTATTTTTAATAATAAAGGAAAGTTTGTTTCTTAGTTCTCCAATACAAGCTACAAGTCTTGATGGTCGGCTTTCTTTTCTTCAAGTCATGGTGCCATACCACTAGTTTTCTCATCTTTTATTAAGCCTCTATCCTCGATGATAGCCTCACATCCAAGGGAAGGGGAAGGATGCGGTGCTTGGTTTTAGGAACATGTAGATCATCATTATCGGCACAAACAACATCATTGTGGTCGTCTTCGTGGGGAACGTAGCATGAAATTTCAAAAAAAATTCCTACGCTCACGCAAGATCTATCTAGGAGATGCATAGCAACGAGAGGGGGAGAGTGTGTCCATGTATCCTCATAGACCGAAAGCGGAAGCATTTGACAACACGGTTGATGTAGTCAAACTTCTCATTCCAACCGATCAAGCACTGAACATAAGGCACCACCGAGTTCTGCACAAGTTCAGCTCGATAACGTCCCTCGAACTCTTGATCCAACAAAGTGTTGAGGGAGAGTTTCATCAGCACGACGGCGTGGTGACAGTGATGGTGAAGTGATCCGCGTAGGACTTCGCCTAAGCACTACGTGAATATGACCGGAGGCGTAAACTGTGGAGGGGGGCGTCACACATGGCTAACAACTGTTGGTGTGTGTTCTAGCGGTGCCCCCTCATATATATAGGTTGGAGGGGAGGAGAGGCAGCCAAGGGGGCGCCCCAA
This sequence comes from Triticum monococcum, assembly GCA_034509565.1. NCBI lineage: Eukaryota > Viridiplantae > Streptophyta > Magnoliopsida > Poales > Poaceae > Triticum > Triticum monococcum. Next base: position 82,816,925 of record CM067845.1, on the reverse strand, counting down.
GTAGGAGGAATCCTACTTGGGCGCCTCCCAATTCAGCCTCCCCCTTCCATATTCATCCGGAGGAGGAAGGAAGGAGGGAGGAGAGAAGGAAGGGGGAGGCCGAATTGCTCCCCTTCCTTTATCCCTTCCCCTCTTTCCTTCCCCCCTTATTTTGGCCCACATGGGGCGCACGAGCCCCCTAGGGGCTAGTCTGTCCCCTTCTTGGCCCATTAGGCCCATGTAGTTGCCGGGGTGATGCCCGGAACCCCTTCCGGTGACCCAATATGTACCCGGTAGCCCTGGAACACTTCCGGTGTCCGAATATCACCGTACAATATATGAATCTTTACCTCTCAGCCAATTCAAGACTCCTTGTCATGTCCGGGTTCTCATCCGGGACTCCGAACAACATTCGGTCACCAAATAACATAGCCATATAATACAAAATCGTCATCGAACGTTAAGCGTGCAGACCCTACGGGTTTGAGAACTATGTAGACATGACCGAGACACCTCTTTGGTCAATAACCAACAGCGGAACCTGGATGCTCATATTGGTTCCCACATATTCTACGAAGATCTTTATCGGTCGTACCGTAATGACAACATATGTTATTCCCTTTGTCATCGGTATGTTACTTGCCTGAGATTCGGTCGACAGTATCTTCATACCTAGTTCAATCTCGTTACCGGCAAGTCTATTTACTCTCTGTAATACATCATCCCACAACTAACTCATTAGTTACATTCCTTGCAAGGCTTATTATGGTGTGTATTACCAAGAGGGCCCAGAGATACCTCTCCGATACTCTGAGTGACAAATCCTATTCTCGATCTATGCCAACCCAACAAACACCTTTGGAGATACCCGTAGAGCATCTTTATGATCATCCAGTTATGTTGTGACGTTTGTAGCACACAAGGTATTCCTCCGGTATCCGGGAGGTGCATAATCTCATAGTCGCAGGAATATGTATTTGACATGAAGAAAGCAATAGCAATAAAACTGAACGTTCAATATGCTAAGCTAATGGATGGGTCTTGTCCATCACATCATTCTCCTAATGATGTGATCCCATTCATCAAATGACAACACATGTATATGGTTAGGAAACTTAACCATCTTTAATTAACGAGCTAGTCTAGTAGAGGCTTACTAGGGACACGGTGTTTTTGTCTATGTATCCACACATGTATCAAGTTTCCGGTTAATACAATTCTAGCATGAATAATAAGCATTTATCATGATATAAGGAAATATAAAATAAAAACTTTATCATTGCCTCTAGGGCATATTTCCTTCAGTCACCCTCTTGCACTAGAGTCAATAATCTAGTTCACATCACCATGTGATTTAACACCAATAGTGTAACACCCACGATGCGGCTATATCTCCCACGTGTCGAAGCATGACTTAGAGGCATAACCACGTTGTAAGCAATGTCGCAAGTGGGGTAATCTTCACACGACCCATGTAATGAATAAGGAAAAGAGGTACATAGTTGGCTTACACTCGCCACGTCACACAATAGCATAAATATCATTACATTCATCCAGATACAATCAAGGTCCGACTACGGAACCAAAATAAAGAACAACCCCAAATGCAACAAAGTCCCCGATCGCCCCAACTGGGCTCAACTACTGATCGTCTGGAAAAGAAACGTAGTATCATCCCGAGTCCTCATCGAACTCCCACTTGAGCTCAGTCGAATCTCCTGGAGCGGTATCGTCGGTCCCTGCATCTGGTTTTGAAGTAAATTGTGAGTCACGGGGACTCAGCAATCTCACACCCTCGCGATCAATACTATTTAAGCTTATAGGTAGGGTAAAAGGTATGAGGTGGAGCTGCAACAAGCACTAGCTTAAAAGGTGGCTAACATATGCAAATGAGAGCGAGAAGAGAAGGCAAGGCACGGTCGATAAACTATGATCAAGAAGTGATCCTAGAACAACCTACGTTCAAGCATAACACGAGACCGTGTTCTCTTCCCGGACTCCGCCGGAAAGAGACCATCACGGCTACACACTTTGTTGATTCATTTTAATTAAGTTAAGTTTCAGGTTATCTACAACCGGACATTAACAAATTCCCATCTGCCCATAACCGCGGGCACGACTTTCGAAAGTTCAAATCCCTGCAGGGGTGTCCCAACTTAGCCTATCACAAGCTCTCACGGTCAACGAAGGAATAGACCTCCACCCGAGACATTCCGATCAGACTTGGAATCCTAGTTACAAGACATCTCGACAATGGTAAAACTAAACCAGCAAAGCCACCCGAATGTGCCGACAAATCCCGATAGGAGCTGCACATATATCGTTTTCAGGGCACAAGGGATGAGACTAGCTACGAGTAAAACCAACCCTCAAGTTTCCCCGAGGTGGCCCCGCAGGCAGCTCAGTTTGGACCAACACTCAAGAGGAGCACTGGCCCGGGGGTTTAAAATAAAGATGACCCTTGAGTCTGCGGAACCCAAGGGAAAAAGAGGCTAGGTGGCAAATGGTAAAACCAAGGTTGGGCCTTGCTGGAGGAGTTTTATTCAAGGCGAACTATCAAGGGGTTCCCATTATAACCCAACCGTGTAAGGAACGCAAAATCAAGGAACATAACACCGGTATGACGGAAACTAGGGCGGCAAGAGTGGAACAAAACACTAGGCATAAGGCCGAGCCTTCCACCCTTTACCAAGTATATAGATGCATAAAAATAGACAAGATATAATAATGATATCCCAACAATAAACATGTTCCAACAAGGAACAAACTCCAATCTTCACCTGCAACTAGCAACGCTATAAGAGGGGCTGAGCAAAGCGGTAACATAGCCAAACAATGGTTCGCTAGGACAAGGTGGGTTAGAGGTTTGGCATGGCAATATGGGAGGCATGATAAGCAAGTGGTAGGTATCATAGCATAGGCATAGCAAAAGAGCGAGCATCTAGCAAGCAAAGATAGAAGTGATTTCGAGGGTATGGTCATCTTGCGTGCAAAGTTCTCCGAGTTGGCGTTAGCTTGATCCTCGTAAGCATACTCAACGGGTTCCTCGATCACGTACTCGTCTCCCGGCTCTACCCAAGGCAAGAACACAAGCAAAGGGAGACACAATCAACCACGTGCAATGCACAAACAACATGATGCAAAACATGGCATGATATGCGGGATGTGATATGTAATGCATATGCATGTTTCGGAAAGGAAAGATTGAACCTGGCCTCAACTTGGAAAACCAAGAGTGCCACTGGAAAGATGAGTTGATTTCGGTCGAAATTGATATAAAGATCACCGGAATCGGATGCACGGTTTGCAAATGGCAAGGAAAACAAATATGGCACCGATCTGTGATTAACAACACGAGGCCATCTAAATGCATCAAGAACAGCAAGCTACTGCACTCTAACATAGCAACAAATCACATGACAGTGATCCACTCAAGATGCTTGACAAAAGATGAACACTGAGCTACGGCTAATTCACTCAATAGCAGGTTCAAACAAGCATGGCAAAAGTGCAAAAGATATCAGGTTTCAGACTTAGTGAAAATAACAACATGTCAGGAATTTAACATCAGGAAACTATGTTTAGAGCAAGATAATAACATGCTACAGGAACATATCATGGCAAAGCAAGGCATGGCATGAAGTTACTCAAAGCATATGACAGAAGTCCCTTACTGACCATAAGCCAAAAGGGATCAGAAAATACAATGGCAACCATGTGAACATAGCAAGTTTCGTTAATAGATTCAGACTTGGTAGAAAACTGGAACATGGCAAAAACAGATATTAAGTAGGCATGTTTACGAGCTCGATGCACTCACCACAAGGCATTGCATGAGAAACTAAGCATACACCCAGCAAGTAGACATGGCATAGAAGCTAAACATGGCAAGAACAACCTCATAGCATGCATGGATCAACTACAACAACCGCGGCAAAAATACTTAACACGTAAACAATCTGCCAAAAACATTTTATAGCAAAAGTAGGGCTCGATTGAGTCAAGTTAGGGTGCTCCATAATTGCAATCAAAGACATGGATGGATAGATCACAACAATATCTACAAAACATCCTTACTGATCATGCTCAAAAGAGGCATGGATCACTCGGTAGCAACAAGAATACATGGCATAAAAATATTAATAGGGCAAAGACTTAGAAGATTTCTAAGTCCCTGATCAGCAACATTACGAGAGCTACTTTGCATGCTTGTGCTAGTCACCACAGAGATCACAAAAAATACATGGCATACACACCTGTGAAGATGGCATGGCATACTTCAAAACTCATGTAGGGCTCAAGTTCATAGGATGCACACAACAATCATGGCAAAAATGACAAATGTCCAATTACTGATATGAATCTGAAACTAACATTGCATAGCACTCTTGCAACAGCATTTAGGGCATCAAGATGAACTAAAATGAACATGGTGCAATGAGATGAAATGATACTCGTCAAGACAAACAATTTGATATGCTACACACACAAAACAGAGCCACAGATGCAAAGATATGACATGATGCAGAATGCTAAAATTACTGAAACGGGGGCAAAAAGTCAACCCTCTCAGATCCGGATCTAGGGTTCGTGCACGCAGATCGAGGATCACCGGGGGGCTCACCGGAGTTGACACCGGCGTCGAGGAGGAGGCCGGCCGGAGCTGCGGGTCGGCGAGGAGCTCGCCGGAGAGGACGATGCGGCGGCGCAGGACGACGAAGGGCGGCGCACGGGGGCCGGCGACGTGCTCGGGCGGCGGAGCGTCGGCCGATCGGACTTGCGGAGGTCGCCGGAGCTCGAGGTCGGCGGATCCGCGGCTGGGAGGAGCCGGGCGGCGCGGCGAAGGCGGGGCCGGTCTGGGCGGCGCGGGCGAGGACGGGCTGCGGGGGCCTGACCCGGGCTCGGCGGGCCGGCGACGCGGGAGGCGGCTGGGAGGACACGTGGCGCCTCCTGGTTGGGCGCGGGCGGCGGCGGTGGCTTTGTCCGGTGCGGACGAACGTGTCCGGCCGCGCGGAGGTGAGGGGAGCTAGGGTTAGGGTGGTATGGATCCGAAATTTCGGGGGAGAGTCTATATTTATAGGTAGAGCGAGCTTGGTGGCTCGAAATTGAGCACGGTTTGCGGCCACGTGATCATGATCGAATGACCTAGAAGATGGAGGGGGTTTAGGTGGGTTTTGGGCCACTTTGGAGGGGTGTTGGGCTGCAACACACACGAGGCCTTCTCCGTTCCTCGGTTAACCGTTGGAGTATCAAACGAAGTCCAAATGGCATGAAACTTGACAGGCGGTCTACCGGTAGTAAACCAAGGCCACTTGGCAAGTCTCGGTCCAATCCGAAAATGTTTAACACCCGCACATGAAAAGAGGTAGAAAGGGACACCGATGGACATAGGAGCGCCGGAATGCAAAACGGACAACGGGGAAAATTCTCGGATGCATGAGACGAACATGTATGCAAATGCGATGCACATGATGACATGATATGAGATGCATGACACAGACAAAAACACACGGAGACAAAAACCCGACAACGAGGAAAAATATCATAACTTAGTGCCGGAAATGGCAAGAGTTGGAATACAATTATGGCAAGTTACATACGGGGTGTTACAACACTCCACCACTACGAAAGGATTTCATCCCGAGATCTAGGGCTGGAAAAACTCTAGGTACTCAGAACGGAGGTGGTCCTCGCGTTCCTAGGTGGCTTCACGGTCGGAATGATGTGACCACTTCACTTTCAGGAATTTGATAGATTTGTTGCGAGTCTTGCGCTCAGTTTCTTCAAGAATAGCAACGGGATGCTCATGATAAGACAGGTCTTCCTGGAGATCAATCTCTTTGAAGTTGACGGTGCAGTCAGGAGTCTTGAAACACTTGCAGAGTTGAGACACGTGAAAGACATCGTGCACATTTGCAAAGTTGGATGGAAGCTCAAGTTGATAGGCTAGATCGCCTCTTTTGCCAATGATCTTGAAAGGACCCACGTATCTAGGGGCAAGCTTCCCTTTGATACCGAAGCAACGAGTACCTTTCATTGGAGAGACGTGGAGGTAGACATGGTCTCCGATCTCGAAAGCCAAGTCACAATGCTTGCTATCATAGTAACTCTTCTGGCGCGATTGCGCGGCTTTGAGATTTTGACGAATGACTTTCCACATTTCTTCAACCTCTGTGATTAAGTCATTGCCAAGGAGTTGGCGTTCACCAGTCTCTGACCAGTTTAGAGGAGTACGACACTTCCTGCCATAGAGAATCTCGAATGGGGCCTTGCCCGAACTCGCTTGGAAGCTGTTGTTGTAGGAGAACTCGGCATATGGAAGACAATCTTCCTACTTCATACCGAAATAAATGACACATGCCCTAAGCATATCTTCAAGAATTTGATTGACTCACTCGACTTGGCCACTAGTTTGAGGATGAAAAGCTGTGCTGAAGCGAATGTTGGTGCCCATGGCCGTTTGAAAAGAATCCCAGAACTTAGAGGTAAAGATGGTGCCACAATCTGAAGATATCAACTGCGGAATGCCGTACAGGGAGACAATACTGGAGGTATATAGCTCTGCCAACTGAGCTGCTGTGATAGATTCTTTGATTGGGAGAAAATGAGCCACTTTAGTGAGCTTGTCGATGACAACGAAGATAGCATCATTGCCACGCTTGGACTTTGGAAATCTAGTCACGAAGTCCATCTCAATATGGTCAAACTTCCATTCTGGAATGGCAAGAGGTTGGAGGAGACTAGCTGGTCGTTGGTGTTCTGCTTTCACTCTTGTGCAGACATCACATTCATTCACGAACTGAGCAATCTCGCGCTTCATTCGAGTCCACCAATACAACTGCTTGAGGTCCTGGTACATCTTTGTACTTCCAGGGTGAATAGAGAGAAGTGAATTGTGAGCTTCGTTCATAATGACTTTACGAAGGTCACCTTTAGGAACAACAATGCGATCCTCAAAGAATAGAGTATCCTTGTCATCAAGGCGATAACACTTGTACTTGGGTTGGCTCTTGGCAATCCCAATCTTCACCTTCTTCACCATAGCATCAAGAAGTTGCGCCTCGCGAATCTGATCTTCCAAAGTGGGAGAGACTTGGAGGTTGGCAAGGAATCCTTGAGGAACAACTTGGAGATTGAGTTTGCGGAAAGCTTCACAAAGCTCTGGTTGATAAGGCTTGAGAATCAAACTGTTGCAGTAAGCCTTCCTGCTCAATGCGTCAACAACTACATTAGCCTTGCCTGGAGTATATTAAATACTCGGATTATACTCTTGAATCATTTTGACCCAATGAGTCTGCATGAGGTTGAGGTTTGGCTGAGTGAAGATGTACTTGAGACTCTTATGATGAGTGAAGATGTCCACTTTTCTTCCCAATAAGAGATGTCTCCAAGTTAAAAGAGCATGGACAACTGCCGCCAACTCGATGTCATGAGTGGGGTAGTTCTTTTCGTTGGGCTTCAACTGGCGAGAGGTATAGGCTACAACTTACTTCTCTTGCATCAACACTTCACCAAGACCTTGAAGGGAAGCATCACAGAAGACTTCGAACGGTTTGGATTCATCAGGAGGAGTCAGAACTGGAGCAATAACTAACTTCTCTTTCAGGGTGTTGAAAGCGATGTCACATTCAGGCGACCAAACATACTTCACATGCTTCTGGAGGAGGTTGGAAAGAGGCTTCGCGATCTTAGAGAAGTTCTCAACGAACCTTCGACAATAGCTTGCGAGCCCAAGGAAGCTGCGGAGTTGCTTCACATTCTAAGGTGGTTCCCAATTCACAATTGCAGACACCTTCTCAGGATTAACATCTATTGTCGTGGAGTTGACACAACAGATGTCCTATAGCAAGGACTTAGTCGTAGGGCCATCACACTAGGAAGCTTAAAGGGGTTGATCGGGACAAAGGACACACAAGAGAGTTTTTATACTAGTTCGGCCCCTTACGATGAAGGTAAAAGCCTATGTCTAGTTGGGATTGGTATTGCTGAGGTTTCGACTTCGAAGAGGCTCAACTCGCTGGCTTGGTTATCGACTTGGTTGTTTCTTGCCCTAAACCACCATCGGGTCGCCCCCTTATATACACGGGTTGACGCCAGGTGGCCTATAGAGTCCCGTCCGGCTCATAATCGTGTCCGGCTCAATGACTTTCTTTACATGCCTTTCCGTACAAGTATTTCCTTACATATGGCGGTTTAATTATAATATCGGGGCTTAAGCCGACCCCAGGCCTTTGGGCCTTCTATAAGACTTAATAAACTACAAACTTGAATGTTTACTGAGCTTCTTGCATAACCCGCCATTGAAGCTGACCCGGCCCCTCCTGGGCGGGTCTCAACTGATAGTAATATCACCAACATTAGGCCCCAGGTTGACTTTGAACTTTGTTCTTTGTCAATCTTCCATCTTTAGGCAAAAAAATCTATCTTCTTATCCTTACTGAAATTTCCTTGTAACCCGCCATGACGTCATCTTCGGATTTTTCAGAAACCTGCTACCACGTCAATTTTTAACGGATCTTTATCTTTAATGCCTTTCTGAAAATCGAGGCGCCTGGGTAGCTGGATAACCATGTTTTGGTCTCCTCGTTTTTCACGCCCACTTATCAGTTTTTTCCTTATAAATAGGCACGACCTAGGTCTTTTCCATTCTCCCCCTTCGGTCGTCTTCTTCCTCTTGCTGCTTCTTTGCCGCTCGAGCTCTGCCGCCACCACCGCAGATCTTGTCTTCATCAACTCAGGCCGCTACATCAGCTTGATTCGACCCAAAGAAAACGCAACGAACCTCCGCTGCAACTCTGCATCTGTAAGTCTCTTTCTTGCTCAACATCAGATCCGCATTAGGACCTTCGAGTTCCTTGGTGTTCTTCACTGTTCATCATGAACTCTTCATAGATTTCATCACCATCGACATTTCTTGACCTTTGGATAGTATAAAACCGATGCGGTAGTTATTTTGCACCCACTTCAAATGCAAACAACTTCCTTTTCCTGTTCAGAGGCTTTGTTTATAACTGACGAACTTGTCTATATTAGATATTTAGGTCTAGAATATTTTTCTTTTCAAAACAACCATTTGATCCAAAATAATAATGATAGCCTGGTGAAACTTGTTTATGCCAACACTTAGCTGTATTTGCTTTCTGAGAAAGTCCATAGTCATGGCGGCTTATCTCTCCGACTTCCTTTTCCTTATATGTCATTAGCCCTTAGTTAAGCCGCCGTTACTTGCTTTACAACTTCAACCTTTAACTGTTAATTGAACCGACATTTTGTTTTTCCTTTTCCAGTCCCTCGTACATCATGCCGTCAAAGACACCCACCATCTGCAATTGGGTCCCCTCAACCATAACTAAGGAGCGTCTGAAAGAGTTCTTCCTCATTGGATTTCTGCCTTCAAGAAACATCATGTCTTATCATGCTCCTGACCCGGAGGAAGAACGACCCAATCCAAAAGACGGTGAAGTAATCGTCTTTACTGATCACATGAACCGGGGCTTCTCGCCGCCCGGCTCAAAAATTTTCAGAGAAATTCTTCACCTTTTCAAACTCCATCCTCAGGATATTGGGCCCAATTCCATATCCAATATCTGTAACTTCTAGGTGCTCTGTGAGGTATATCTTCATCAAGAGCCGACTGTGGAACTATTTCGAGAGTACTTCTATCTGAACCGGCAAAACGAGTGCACCAATGGCCTTAGCTTAGAACTTGGAGGCATCCCAATTCAGCGCCGGCAGGGTGCAGTTTTCCCTCTCATAGTTTTACCAAGTCACCCAAAGGACTGAAACCAAACTTGGTTTTACTGTCAGGACATTTCTCCCGCCAATGAGAAGCCACTGCCGGGTTATCGCCCTGATCGTCTTGACACCAAGTTTGCCCTACCAGATAAACTTATCGTTGCTGAACACAAGAAACTGATTCCATCTATCAGAAGAATCAATGGTCTGTTGGGGAATGGTTTAACCGGAGTTTATCTATCCCGCTGCTGGATCTCATGGCGGATCATTCCATTAAGCCGTCGTTCAAAGTTGATGTATGAATATGGTGGAGACCCGGATGACTCTCTCCGTCATACTCCGGTTCAACTAACCGAAGAACATGTTGTCGCAATGTCAAATCTTCTAGTGAATGCGAAGTACGAAGATTGCAGTGTTGTTGGGTTAAACCCCTTCTGTAAATTTAACCCGGTACCAGAAGTAAGGGCATTCTAATGCTTTTTTCCTTTGTATTTTGTCCAGCCGTATTGTTTATCACTGATCCTTCCTCTTATCTTTGTAGGCCAACTCTGACTTTTGGAAAGTGAAATACGACCATGAAGCTACCAAGAAGGCGAAACTTGCCGCCATGAACGCCAAGAAATCGACCCGGTGAATGAAGAAGAAAAAGAAAACCACCGTTGAAGATTTGATGAAACTTGATGACTCATCTGACTCGTAGGTAGCCCTTGATTCCCTTGGCCAATTTTTTAACAATCTTATTGATACTGATCCTTACCAGGATGACACTGGGGCTAGTCAAGCCGGGGAAGCAGAGGTAACTATAATTTCCTCCGACTCAGAGCCCTTACCAAGACACAAAGTTCGACGAGTGATCCGTAAAGTAAGGTTTTCTAACCCCTTAGCTCACTTGGATCCCAACTTTCATTTGAAAAAGCAGCAGCATGAAAGCCGTCGTGAAGTTGAGATTGAAGCTGAGTCGACTGTCGTCCTTCAACAGACCCCTCAGAAACGTTCGAACGAGGTTTAATTATTACTATCTTTAACTTTTTTAATGAATCCTGCTCCTTGTATTTCTTTTAATTCCTTGCTCTTACCTTTTCAGGAGGTGTCTCGTTCTTCAGGCGATTCATCACAAACACAATTCCCGGCTTTCAAGACTGCCCCTGGCTAATCAGAAATTCTCTTTTCTTCCGGGTTGATCAATGGTACCTTGATGTTGACTGTCCTGTAATATATATTTTTTCTTTAATGGCCAGGCTAGATCCAAGAAGGCGAAGGTAACAAAGCCGGTGGAAGACCCGCCAGTACCAACGTCTGAGCCAGCTAGGCGGCCTTCTCCATTAACTGCCGCCCCAGAAGACCCGCCTATTATCCATGAAGCAAATCCTTCGGAGCCGTCCCTTGACTAAGCCACCATGAATCCTTCCATAGTTGGACCGTCAAGCTCAACTGACCGGCCGTCTCCATGTGTTCAAGATGTTCAAATTGCCGGGAGCCGTTTTGTTGAGCCAGGGAATCCAACGGTGTTGGCTCGGTGCACAACTAAACAAGAAGCATTGGAGAGGCAGAAGGTTCGCTTTGATGTTGCCAACTATGACCGTCTTAATGCCAGTGACATCTTATCCGGTTATCTCAGTCATGTACACTCCAGTCGTGAGTCTGAGATCGAGATGGTCAAACAGCTTCAGTTGAAATGTGAGGTACGTTGTTTCCGGTTTACCAATATTCCTTCTGCCCCCAAGTCTGTAGATTATGAGAGAAACGGAATAACCTGTAGACTTAAAATGTAAGCCGAGACCTTTACCTTTGAATCTTTGCCTGATATTGATAGAAACAAGACTTCACCCATAGTCCCCATGGACCGGTTTATTTTGATCATTAATGAATCAGTACTTCAGAATTCAAAACCATCTGCAAAGTACTTAACATTCTGGTTTATCCTTGATAAACTTGCTGAACTGCGTACATTAGCCCCCAAGTGCCAAGTGCTGTTACTTTGTAAAGGACTTGGGACTTCAAATATGTTGGTAGAGCCGTAAAAATTTGATTTGGCATACATTAGCCCCCAAGTGTCAAGTGTTTTATTTGTAAAGTACTTGGGACTTGAATCTTGAATTTAAATACTGGAATTTGAAACCAAGTCTTGACTTATCTGAACATGTCACATAATGCATTGTCTGAATTGAATTCTCAATTATCTGACGCAAAGACCCAGCTAGCAAATCAAGAGTCTGAAATCAAATCTTCCACTTCCAAATTGCAAATGAGCCTTTCTGCAACGTAAAAGTTGAAGACCAGCTTTGCTACCAAAGAGAAGACTTGGGAAAATGAGAAAACACTCCTGACCCGACGAGCTGAGACAGCTGAAACGACTCTGAAAGAAATCTCAACAGAACTGAACAGTTTGAAGGGCCGGGTGTCTCAGATGGTCGCTGTTATCTTCGGTAAGCTGCCTGAATTGACCTTTCGTATAATTGTTTGCCAAACCGGAATATGATCTGCCGACTTACTCTGTTAAATATATGCAGGTTCGCGAAGTAAAAATCTGAGCCAAGACCCATTGATTAAACTGAAGGCTGTATACACCTTAGTTGAACAATTGTACATTGGTGCACAACGGGCTCTAGCCGCTATCTCTCCTGCAAATCAAGGACCCAACCGGCTTAGCGATGTCCTGAAGAAGCTGTCCATCCTTCCGGCGAGATTCCAAGAAGTAAAATGCTCCTGCACGCGAGCCAGAGCTTTGACTTCCCTAAGCCGCTCCAAGGCTTGGGTGCCAGATCTAGACCCGGCGGCCGTGGCAAGAGGTTACCCTACTGTGAAGGAGGACGGGTCTCCATTTGATCAGGATGATTTCATAGCGAGTGTATGCGAAGTCCGGCCTCAGGCGACTAATCTTGGAGAAGACACCAATGTTGACAAGTACCAGCCGGGTTTTGACAATGAAAATAAGAAGATGGCCACTCCTTCATACAAAGTAGCAGACCTGATCCCGCCTGTGAGAGAAGATACCTTTGCTCCGGAAATTGACCCGGTCGGCCTGATTGACGACGAAGCCGAATTTGTCGCCATGAACGGCTTTGATTGGTCGAAATCCAATTTCCAGCAAACTGAAGGTGGTGAACCGGCAAGGGAGGGACAATGATCATCTTCCTAGGCTTATAAAGCCTTGTAATGTGGGGACCCCGACTCATAAGTCGTGATCACCGAATGCACGTGTACAATGATCCCAGAGATCAATGCTCACTGAACACACAGAAGCTGAATAACAAGAGTCTTACATCCATACATATCGTCTTACATAAATTATAACAGTTCTGGTCGAGTCTTGAGTATAACTTCGCAGCGGAAATCTTTGTCGATAACTTGGACCCATGCCATCTGCCTTAACCCTATAGGCATTCTAACTGGGAAGCGTCCTAGCTCGCATGTTCTTAACCGAAGTATTCTTCATCATATCCCGTTCTTTCATGCCTGGCCAATAAAATAACCAGTGGCAAGCCAATGAGTACTTTGAATGTACTCGCAAGCAACCCATGTTTTGGCTCAAGATACAACAATGCATGACATAGGTAAATTTTTGCAGAAAGCTAGTTTTGAGTGCAATGACATGTTCAACAACTTGTAAGACATGCATCAGGAGAATTCAAGTAACCATGAGGACAGGTTACATATATCAACATAAATAGAGTGGGCATCAACCCAACTCAATCATGTCAAGTCCTTTGACTTGACCCAAGTAGTTCTTCCCACTTATCCAAACACATACACTAGTTTGTAAACATGTGGACGTAGCCCAAGAGCGGTTACCCAGCTGTCCTTGACCGTGGACACATCTATTTCGAATAGTTTTACACTCTGCAGAGGTTGCACACTTTACCTACAAGATCCGGGGAACTTCCGTGTCATCCACGACCCGCGGTACCTCAAGTACCCGGGGTAAGCACCCGATCACTATCTTTCCCTAGACGACACTAACATGGAGTCCACTCGATTGGTAGTAACCCCCATGCCCAACATTTCACAACTTAAAATTGTGGAGCCTCGCTCCCATATTCATCACATACCACTAGCACGGGGTACCAACGGTGTGTCCGGTGCCCCATAAAAATGTTCTTGGTCGCCCTACCTGGCACGACCCCGTCCCGAGAGAGAGCACCAACTCTCCCCCATCACTAGTAATGCGGGCTCCAATCTAGTATCAGCCTAGGTAATCAATAATGCCCTTTCCCATATAAGGGTAGAGTGGTTGCGCATGTACGGTTGGAATAACAGCTGCAACTTAAACCCATCCGTTTTTGAAAGCAACACACACACTTGCCTCGGCACACCACTTCGTCATTGTCAGGACCCTGATTCCAAGTCACATCGATCTAGCATGTAACACCTCATATCGCTTTGCGGCCACACGCACGGTATTCCCACGGGTGTCGCCTTACTATGGCCCGGGACCGTTTGCATCTTTTGGCTCACGTATATGATAGTGTCGCTAGCATCCATATGATAGAGAACCCGGGCCGACATGACTAGTCGTGAACCCAAAGTGGCACTAACTTACGGGGATAGGCATACATGAAACAACATCGAGCATGTCGGTCAGCAGCGTGCGAATCCGGGCTGTAGCACTGGGCTAACAGGACTCCAGGAACCCGGGTTGTAGCAGGCTAGGCAGGACTCCGGATGTCACCGCGTGACATTTCCCCGAAGGGACAGACACAGGAACAAAGTGAAACACATGCCGGCCAGTCAAGTGTAACAGAGCAGTAGTGCTGGGCTAGCAGGACTCTGGTGAACCGGGCTGTAGCGGACTACTATGGCTCATGGAAGCACAAGACTACATTTCCCCATAAGAGAGGCTACCATGGATAAACAACTAGGTTGTCGGATCCCACACATACCAAGCATTTCAATCATACACACAATATGCTTGATATGTGTAAATACAACATGGCATCACAACATAACTCTACGACTCAAGTATTTATACATTAGGCTCCGAAGAGCGAGATATTACAAACATGGGTCTCATGACCCAACATTCAGAGCATACAAGTCAAAGCACATGCGGAAGCTTAACATGTTTGAGTACAACCATCTACAAATGAAAAAGGCTGAGAAGCCTGACTATCTACAAGACCCTCCCAAGGTACAAGATCGTAGCTGAGGTAACAAGCTAAACATCAAAGTCCACGTGGAACTACTAGCGAGACTGACGTCTCTCTGCAAAAACATAAAATAGGCAAACGTGAGTACAAATGTACCCAACAAGACTTACATCAGAACTATCTACATATGCATCGGTATCAACAAAGGGGGTGGTGGAGTTTAACTGCAGCAAGCCAGCTATGACTCAGTGGCTAACCTGAACTACTACTGCAAATAACTCTTTGAGGTGGCGCACACGAGTCCACATATTCACCATATCAATACACCACTATGGATCCACTCCCGTCTCCCTATGAGAATGCCATCCATAGCACTCATGCTTATCTTGTGCATTTTAGAGTATCCACTTTCACTTGTCTATGAACTATGCAAGGGGTCCAAGTTTCCATATCCGAGGAATCCGGCTATTCGAATAGATAATGATAACCCTGCAGGGGTGTACTTCTTCACACACGCTCTCGCCACTTATCGCCATGTACACGTCATGTACCTCGGCAACCTTCAAGCGGAAGCCGGGCGAGGGAGTCGGCCACGACCTGACTAACCAACAAGTCTCTAGTCCAGGTTTATCGCCTATTCGGGTTCCAGCCGCACGGAGATCTGGCCGGGGTGTCGCTCACGGCCCTAAACGATGTGTGCAGGGTTCCCAAGCCCACCATTCGGGTGCCACTTGGTACACCGTGCCACTGTGCCTAGTCTATCCCAAGCCCACCTGTATCGGGTGCCACTTGGTAGACTGCTAACACTACCTACAAACACCAGAAACTAGTTGCAACTCCTGGACAGAGATCGAGTTGATTAATAAGCCGAGAGGGGCCGAGTTACCGGAACCCAATGTGTGGTAGTAACTGTTCATGGATCACAAACACAAAACTCAGTTCCTGAGAAAGGCTGCAATGAGACAACCCACCATGTACTCCTACATGGCCTCTCACCTCTACCTTTACCAAATCGTGTTCACACACTTAGCTCTCAATAGTAGGACATGTTCACCACATTCCAATTCATCCCCGATGAATCAGACCTGACTCAACTCTAAGCAGTAGCAGGCATGATAAACAAACATGAATGAGTAGGCACATCAGGGCTCAAACAACTCCTACTCATGCTAGTGGGTTTCATCTATTTACTGTGGCAATGATAGGTCATGCAGAGGAAAGGGGTTCAGCTACCGCATCATG
The DNA here is from genome assembly GCA_034509565.1 of Triticum monococcum. Taxonomy (NCBI): domain Eukaryota; kingdom Viridiplantae; phylum Streptophyta; class Magnoliopsida; order Poales; family Poaceae; genus Triticum; species Triticum monococcum. The sequence continues at coordinate 82,800,882 of CM067845.1, read as the reverse complement.
TAACAGTTGAAACGTTGTTGTCCTAATGCAATAAAAGAGAGCAGGAGCGAGAGAGTAGGATTGTATCGGAATGAACAAGGGGGTTTTTCTTGCCTGGCACTTCTGAAGATAGTATATCTCTTCATAGGTGTCATCGAACTCATCGTTGGAAGCACGTCTATCGAGAGGGGACAAATACCGGCAACAGAGAAGGAAAACACAATCAATGCAATGCAACAATATGATGCATGAATGTGACATGGTAATATGAGTGTGTTGGGCTAATGCAACTACAACCAGGGTGGTTTGAGCTTATTTGAATCAAAAATTCAAATACTAACTCAAGTTATGAATTCAAAAGAGTGCATTATCATGTTTGATTTAAACAGCAGGGTTAAGTTGCTTTAACATGCATGAGAATGGTACAGATGGATAGATTGGATTTTTCTGATCATTTTAACTTATTTCATTCTGAGCTATGGTTGAATTTCTATGATTTTTTGAAGTTTGCAACAATTTCTGGAATTTTCTTTATAACAATAAATCCAAAAATTAGTTATTGCGTCAGGGTGACGTCAGCGGTCAAAGGGGGCGTCCAGGTCAAACCTGACCAGTGGGTCCCGCGGTCATTAGTCTAACTAATAATTAGTTAACACTAATCCTAACCTAATTAACAGGCCGGCCCCATTTGTCATTGACCCAGAGGGGTCAAACTGGGCCCACCCGGGGTCAACTTGGTCAGCGGCTTCAAACCCACCGGTGACTTGACGCCGGCGAGGCCAGTCGCGGTGGCGAGCCTCGGATTTGCGTCTCCAGCGACCAAACGGGCGGCCGAGGCCATCTACGGGGAGCTGGAGCTCACCCGCATCCAGCACGGCATGTGGCGGCAGTGGGGACGGCCGGAGCTCGCCGAAAACGAGCTCGGGGCGGCGCCGGTGTTCGGGTGAGCGTGGAATTGGTGTTGCGGTGCGCAAACGAACACAACGAGGCGCTAGGGGGTCTCTACGCGTGGCGGTGAGCATGTTGGACGCACGACCGGGACCAAATGGTCACCGGAGCATCACCGATGACGAGCGCAGGCGGCGGCGCGTTCGGTCACATGCGAGATGGCGACTATGGCATGCAAACGAAGCAAAGGAGGGGGGGGGGGGGGTTAGGGGGAGGAGCTCACGGCGGATGCGAGGAGAGGGTCAGCGGGCTCGGGGAGGTGTCGGAGAGGGTGCAAGGTCGTCGGCGATCTCGGCGGCCGAAGGAAGAAGACAAGGGCGATGCAGGCACTGTGGTGCGTCCCCGGTTGCGTGGGGCGTTCGAGGAGGAAGACGGAGCCGAGGCAGTTCTCTTGGACACGCTGGGTGGACTAGGGAGGGCCGGTGGCCGTGGCAACAGCGAGTGGCGGCGACGGGCATGCTCGGCCATTGGGGGGAAAGCAGAGGAGCGAGGGAGAGGGAGGTCCAGAGAGCGAGGGAGAAGTGATAGGGGGTCGGGGAGGTGGCGTGGTACTCATGGAGGCGTCCAGGCCCTCGGCGGCAAGCAGGAGCTGGCGAGGCGCATTCCAGCGCGCCGCGGCCATGCGCTCCTGTCCTCCTGGCATGAGGAGGGAGATGACTGGCAGTGCCAGGTGGGCTAGGCCGGCCAGGTAAGTGGCCTCTGGCCTTTCTCTCTCTCTCTCTAAATTGTTTTCTGTTTTCTAATTTTCTACAACTGTTGGGCTTTACTAAAAATACTAAAATGTTTCCAGAAATCCTGAAAATAATTTTGGGCTCTGTTGGGATTATTCCTAACAGCCCTCACTTAAATCCAGAATTATTTGGGCATTTAAAATATTTAATAGCATTTATATGCCCAAATGCAAATACTATATGATTTAAATCAGAGCCCAAATATGTCTTGCAAAAATGTAAACCATTTTTGGTAGATGCTTCCACCTCAAACCAAAAATGTTGAACATTTTCAAAGGGCATTTTGAGTTTAATGAAAAAGATTTTATTTTGACCCTAGTTGAATTCATTTGGTGCTAGGGTTTAAGCATCCCCATTTCAAAATTAATAGAAGTTGAAAATGATGCATGGATGCTGATGCAACTAATTACAATCAAATTCTAGGACTGTGACAACTCACCCGCACTAAACAAGAATCTCGTCCCGAGATTCAAGACGTGAGGTAAGAAGACAGAGGGGGCACAAGCTAACACGGTCTTCATGATCTAATTTCCCTTCTCGAGGATGTTGATTCGTTCTATCATATTGATCTTGATATCTTGCTTTGAGAACTTCATCCAACATGACAACGAGAGGAAAGGGAGAATTTTAGAAGAATTGATCTTCTTGAGGTTTGAGCAACTTAGGATCATCACAAGGATCACAAGATCAACTCACGGAATGAGACGTAGAAACATCTCTGGAGCTGAGAGGCAAAACATGCATTAGGAGGGACGGAAGAAACAATTGACGAGGGTTTCACAGTAGCAAGGAAAAATTGCCATGGTTCCATAACAGGACACCCCAGGGAAGGTGACTCATAGAATTATTCCCTTAAGTGGCAAAAGAATTACTTTTGATACAAAGATCATTGAAACTCTCTATGCCAGCCTAAGGAAAATCACCACAATCGTTTGGCGGAGTACAAAGGGATCGCATACCCGGACTAGAATGGATGATGTGGACTACCTTGTTGAAGACAACGCAAGGGATGATTTTGCTTGCGCGTGCTCTCAAGAACTTGAGCATTTCCATAATCATCAAGGTTCTACCAACATCCGTGTCGAGGATCCTGGCAACACATCTTACTACCTTGACGAATAGTGATGGACAATGCAGATGCATAGAAAGATACCCCTTTCTCAGATTTCACCTTAGCGAGGCCAAGGGAACGAAATCTGGATGATCGACCGAGAGACATTTAGCACTCCGCTTCTAATGTACTCCTTGATGTGCTAGCGCAACCCATTTATAGATATGGTTTGATAACTAGAACATCAAGTAAAAGGTCGGACTTCGGAAGCTCAAGAATCCATAAAGAATAACTAAGGAAGTAGTATCCTATGAAATCCTTATGGGGAGGTGGCCAACTTCCTCAATCAAGATATTATAATATGTCCTGGACTTTCTCTCTCTCTCTCTCTCTCTCTCTCTCTTTCTAAATTGTTTTCTGTTTTCTAATTTTCTGCAACTGTTGGGCTTTATTAAAAATACTAAAACGTTTCCAGAAATCCTGAAAATAATTTTGGGCTCTGTTGGGATTATTCCTAACAGCCCTCACTTAAATCCAGAATTATTTGGGCATTTAAAATATTTAATAGCATTTATATGCCCAAATGCATATACTATATGATTTAAATCAGAGCCCAAATATGTCCATCACCACGCATATTCCCGTCCCTTTTTGCGTAGCAACTACTCTAGCATCCTATCTACTCCCACCGGCATAACCCTCATAAGGAGGTAGGGTCATGCACAATGCTAGTATCAACGAGGAAGTAACGGAGGCAAACCATCAAAGTGGTTCCACCTCATCATGATTCCGTTGCAACAACAATATGGTGCTATATGTCATGCATAAAAAAAGGGTTTCATAGACATGGTCAAAGGGATGCTTGACTGGCTCAACAAAGTCTTCTGGGTCTTCAAAGTCTTCTGGTTCAACTCCTTCATCAGCAACGCAATCTATCATCGCAAAATAATAACGAGAAAAATAAGGCAATAATAAAACAGAAAAACCAAAGTGCTCAGAAAAATGTCAACTTATTTTTGTTAAATACTAGGGTGAAAACTAAGAAGGGGAAAATTCATAGTTTTGGATTTGGAGTTAGGGGGATAGAGTAGTGGATTTTCAAACAGAGATCTTATTGTTCAAATTTGAATTTAAATTTGAATAGTGCAGAAAAGTGTAATGGATGTGTATGAAAGTTACATCAATAAATAGGTGGGATTATTATAAGATTTTAGGAGTTGGAATTATTCCATTTGGATATGTAGGATTTCGGGTTCCGGCAGACCCTTGAGGTTCGAACACTGGGGTGCGCGCGGAGATTTCGCCTCCTACCTACCTGCACCCCTCCGCCACACAAGGATCTAAGCTATTGAATGATCAACACAAGAGACACAGGGTTTATACTGGTTCGGGCCACCGTTGTGGTGTAATACCCTACTCCAGTTTGTGGTGTGTGGATTGCCTCTTGGGCTGATGATGATGAACAGTACAAGGAAGAACAGCCTCGCGAGGGTCTATTCTTGGCTGGGGCGATGAACTGCTGGGAGGAGTTCAGCCGCCTTTCTCTCTCTCTCTCTATGCTTCCAACCTCTCTAACGAGCCTCTTCCTTCCTACCTTGCCACCCCTTGCTCTGTGGGCGGCTGGTCCTATTTATAGAGGCCCTGGTCCTCTTCCCAAATATTGAGCGGGAAGGGAGCCAACAACGGCGGGCTAATTTGAAAGGGGACAGCAAGTATCAGCTATCCTGACAAAAGTAGTCTTCGTCTGTGCAAAGCTCTGGTGATGACGCTGTCTTGGGCTCCACGGTGACCTCCGTCTCGTAGTCCTCCTGGTCCTGGTCTCATTGCACCGAAATGGCAACCTTTGCCTGATGCCTCGGTACTCCGCGGCTGCGCTTGCCCCCTTTGCACCAAAGAGGAAAGGAGGACGCTGCGTGCGCTGGCGCCCGCCTGGCGCCCTGAGTCATCATGGCTTGCGTCACGGGCACCTCGCGAGGTACCCCGCCTTGATCTCTCCGCCTCCTCGTGAGCCAACCTGACGAGGCCGTGCCTGAGGAGGCTCCGCGTCGTCCGCCCCGCGAGGCTTGGCCCCTCGCGAGGGTCTTGAGTTTGTGTTGGTGAAGATGGGCCGTGCTGGGCCCCCCTTTGATCCACGCCGCAGGCCACAGGCTGGCAAGTCTGGGGACCCCCGTTCCCAGAACACCGACAGTAGCCCCCGGGCCCAAGGCGCGCCCGGACTTGGCCGTGCAGGGAGGCGGAAGGGCAAGAGCGAAGCGCCGCGGGCCCTAATAGCCTGCGGCCTTGGGCGCCGTGTGGCGGTTGATTGGACGTGGGCGTCTCCACTTCCCCATGACGCCTCGGCAACTGCACGGATTGGACAAGTCCCTGCATGCAAAGCGGGTCATAATTACCTGCGATCATGGAGGTCGGCGGTTGGCCTCCGCCGGTTATAAGTACGGAATGTCGTGCGCCCTTCCAGTCCATCCCCCTTGCTTCTCCTTTTTCTTCATGGCCCCGTCGAGGAGGTTCTCGGCCGCCGAGAAGGGGAAGGCTTGCCGGGTTGAGCCCGCCTCTACCCCACCCAAGCGCGGCCGTGGGCGCCCTCGCAAGCATCCTGTGGCCACCATGGTGGCTCCCTGCGGCCGTGGAGGCGATCTCCATCTCAGCGACAGCCGGATCGCTGCAGCCGGGGGGCGCACTCTGGCTGCGCGTCCCCCCAGGCCGCGCGTTCGTGCTTCTGAAGTGCTGCCGGAGTTCGTCGTGTGGTCGGCGGAGCCCGCTAGCACCCGGCTTCTGCTTCGTCGCTTCCTCCTCGGCGAGCTCCCGGCCGGCGCCCCGGGCGGCCTCTGGCTCTAGGCCGACGGCTGCTGCAGCCGGGCCTCATGGGTCTCGCTAGAGGTCTCCGTGGCTGGGAGCCTGTCCCTGGCCCGCGGTTGGCAGGCGTTTGCCCACGCGCGTGGCCTGAGCCGGCGGTGCACCCTACACTTCAAGTTCGATGGCGACGCCACCCTCTACGTGAGGGTGTTTGGGGAAGATGGTCGCTGCGCGGGGTGTTGCCCCGAGGGTGATGACCGCGGCTGGGAACCCAGCTCCGGCGATGATGGAGAGAGCAGTGCTCGTGCGGCTGGCGGCGTTCGGGGTTCCCCAAGCTTCTCCGGTTCTTCTTCAAGCGGCGACTCCTCTAGCGGTTGCCGCGATCAGCCTCCACGCCGTCGTATCTGCTTGGGGGGTAGCAATGCGTCCGCCCACCGTCGCGCCCTGGTGAAGCGCGAGAGGAAGTCCGCCTGAGCTCCGGAGGCAGCTCGGGTCTTCCCTGTGGGCCGGTATGAGGCGAGCCGCGCTGGATTTGTTCTTCCTTTCCCCTTTTTCCTGCGTAACAAAGACAATAGTGTTGAGCCCCGCGGGGGCGTGTTTGGGTTATTGCTGTTAATCATCGTTTTGCTTTTGTTACTGTACCTTCCGGCTATGTGTCTGAGCGTGGATAGCTCCTGGCCCCGGCCGTGGGGGGCGACCGACCCAGGCCCTGTGTTTGTGTCGCGGTGCCCGAGGGGCACGGACTGGAGGGGTGCTCCTATAGGGGGCCCAGGTCGTGGACCCTTTGAATGACTAGGATAGGAACACTCGCGAGGGCGCTCGGCTCCCCCCTCACGAGGCCTTGCGCAAGAGAAATCGAGGCAGGAGAGCGAAAAGCCGAAGAACTACAAGCCAAAGACGGCAATAACTTCAATAAAACTTCAAATGAGAAGGAACAAGCCAACTGCGGAAAGCAAATGAAAAGCCACGTCCGGCACCTAATCTAGTCTTCGACGTCTTCTCACCAGCGCGGAGCTAAGTGCTGCCACTGGGCGTGGGAGGGAGCCCCAGGGCCTGAGGCCGGCGCTCCTGAGACTCCGGGGTGTGTACAACCCCAACTCATTATTACGTGAGAGTGTCACGGGCGGAAAGCTTCACAGGCATTAGCCTTCTTCACAGGCTCCGGGCCTTTTCCAAAATGCGATAGCTTCACAGGCACTCGCCTTGCTTCACAGGCTCTGGGCCTTTTCCAAAATGCGATAGCTTCACAGGCACTAGCCTTGCTTCACAGGCTCTGGGCCTTTTCCAAAACGCGATAGCTTCACAGGCACTCGCCTTGCTTCACAGGCTCTGGGCCTTTTCTAAAACGCGATAGCTTCACAGGAACTCGCCTTGCTTCACAGGCTCTGGGCCTTTTCGAAAACGCGATAGCTTCACAGGCACTCGCCTTGCTTCACAGGCTCCGGGCCTTTTCCAAAACGCGATAGCTTCACAAGCACTCGCCTTGCTTCACAGACTTTGGGCCTTTTCAGGGGTAGAACCTCCGGAGGTGCTGGATGTTCCATGCATTCTAGACCGGCACTCCCTCCTGAGTCTCCAAGCGCGCGGAGCCGGGCCTGGAAACATGAACAACCTTGAACGGGCCCTCCCACATGGGAGAGAGCTTGTGCAATCCCTCCCTGGAGAGAGCCCGCCTGAGCACGAGGTCTCCTACCTCAAGAGTCCTAGGGCGGATGTTGCGGCAGTGATATTGCCGCAGTGCTTGTTGGTACCTCGCCGCTCGCAGCGTGGCTTCCCGGCGACGCTCCTCCCCTAGCACGAGGTCCGTCCCCCGCATGGCGTCCTGCTGCGCCTCGTCGAACGCCAGGACCCGCGCGGAGCGACGCCTGACCTCGTGAGGGAGGACTGCTTCTGCTCCGTAGACCAGGAAGAATGGGGTCACTCCAGTCGGCTTGGTCGTGGTGGTGCGGATGGACCACAGCACGGACTGCAGCTCGTCGTACCAACCTCTGCCGCAAGCCTCCAGCTTCTTCTTGAACGTCCTGGTCTTGAGGCCCCTCAGGACCATCGCGTTGGCTCGCTCGGCCTGGCCGTTGCTTTGGGGGTGCGCCACTGAAGCGTAGCATATCTGCGTTCCAAGGTTAGCACAGTATGTTTTGAAGAGGTTACTGGTGAACTGCGAACCATTGTCCATGATGATGCGATTCGGCACCCCGAACCGGCTCACGATGCCCTTGATGAACTTGACTACGGAGCTCGCAGGAATGGTGCGGACAGCCTCCACTTCAGCCCACTTGGTGAACTTGTCCACGACAACATAAAGGTAGCGGTAGCCCCCTGGCGCCCGAGGAAACAAACCCAAGATGTCGAGCCCCCAGACTGCGAATGGCCACGAAAGGGGGATAGTCTGCAAGCCCCCTGCCGGCTGATGGATTTGCTTGGCGTGGAACTGGCAGGCCTCACAAGCTTTCACTAGTTCAACGGCGTCATTGAGTGCGGTGGGCCAATAAAACCCACTGCGGAACGCCTTGACAACGAGGGTCCGTGATGACGAATGATGTCCGCAGTCTCCGCCGTGTATATCTTCCAGTAGTTCCTTCCCTTGCTCCCTGGAGATGCAGCGCAGGGATACATCGTTTGGTCGCTTCCAGTAGAGCTCTCCATCTTTGATGCAGTATGCCGTGGCCTGGCGCGCCACTCGCTCTGCTTCCTCCTCCTTCTCCGGCAGGGTCCCTTGCGTTAAGTAGCTCCGGAGCTCCGTGATCCAACATCCCTCCTGAGGTTCCATCATCAGGAGCAGGCGTGCTCCCGAGGCCGGGCCACAAGCTGGAGCTCCTGAGGCAGGTGGCTGAGGGAGCTCCTCCCTGGGCTGAGCCATGTTTGATAATGACGGTAAGGCTGAAGGCTTGAAGAGCCGCTCCTCGAAAACGCCAGGCTCCTGAGGTAAATGCCTGGATGCGCGTTTGGCGATGTCGTCGGCTTCCTGATTGGTGCCACGGGGCACATGCTGCAACTCCAACCCCCAGAACTGCTTCTCCATCCTGCGGACCTCTGCAAGGTAGGCCTCCATGTGCTCATCCTTCGGCTCGTACACCTTGTTGGACAAATTGACAAGGAGATGCGAATCGCCCTTGATGGTGAGGCATTTCACCCCCAGGGCAGCTGCGGCCTTCAGGCCCGCTATTAAACCTTCATACTCTGCTATGTTGTTGGAGACCTTTTCACCTTGCTGGAAACAGAGCTGCACGGCGCAATAGAGCTTGTCCTGGGTGGGCGATATAAGCACCGCCCCAGCCCCAGCGCCGTGTCTGGAGAACGCCCCATCGAAGTACATGACCCAGCCTTCTGGCGCCTCGCTTCCCGGGGATAAGGACCGATCCTGATCGGCCTTGAGGCCTGGCGCCTCCGTCCATTCTGCCACAAAATCCGCCAACGCTGCTCCCTTGATGACACTGGTCGTGCTGAATTCGAGCTGAAACACTTGCAGTTCTATGTTCCACTCAGCGACCCTTCCAGCCGAATTGGGGCTCCTAAGCACTCTCTCCAGGGGGTATGACGAGACGACCTTGATGGGGTGACCCTAAAAATAGTGCCTCAGCTTGCGCGATGCCACCAGTAGCGCGAGGAGGAGTTTCTGAGGCATGGGGTACCGCGCTCTTGCATCCTGCAGCACTGTGCTGATGAAGTGCACTGGGTGCTCAACGAGGTGGAGTGCGTTAGTGCTGGTGGCCTCTTTCGGAGACCGTGGCGCCTCTTGAGGCGGTGAGGCCTCCTGAGGCTGGCCATTTGAAAGAGGGGCCTCTTCCGCCTCTGGTGCGCCCCTCTGCGGCGGCTGATCCTCCTCAGCCGCGGTGGCAGCTTCTGTAGGCCTTCCTTGTCCCTGTTCTGCCTTGTCCCGGGCTGCTGCCGTGGCTTTGATTCGGCGCTCCTCTCTGACTGCCACCAAGGATGCGCTGGCGGAGTAGGGAGTGGCGGCGAGGTAAAGAACCAGGGGCTCCTGAGGGCGCGGAGCCACCATGACCGGTGGGCTGGTCAGGTATCTCTTGAGATCCTGGAACGCCTTGTCGGCCTCTTCAGTCCACTCGAAGTGCCCCTTTTTCTTCATTAGCTGGAAGAAGGGCAGGGATCGTTCCCCCAACTTGGAGATGAAGCGTCCTAGCACGGTCACGCGCCCCGTGAGCTTCTGCATTTCTCTGAGGGTCTTTGGCGGGCTCATGTCTTCCACCGCCTTGACCTTCTCTGGGTTAGCCTCGATGCCTCGGTGGGACACAAGGAAACCCAAGAGCTTGCCCGAGGAGACTCCGAACACACACTTCTCTGGGTTGAGCCGTAGGTTCACTGCGTTGAGGCTCGCGACGGTCTCCTCCAAGTCCTGTATCAAGTTCCCGGCCTCCCGAGACTTTACCACAATGTCATCGACGTAACCTTCAACATTCTTCCCGAGCTGCAGGCCCAAGGTGATGTGCATCAGCCGCTGAAAGGTCGCCCTGCATTATGCAGCCCGAATGGCAGGCACGTGTAGCAGTACACCCCACACGGGGTTAGGAAGGCTGTCTTCTCGACGTCTTCTACTGCCATCTTGATCTGGCGATACCAGAGAAGGCATCCAAGAAGCATAACATGTCGCATTCCGCAGTGGAATTGACGATCTGGTCGATGCGGGGGAGTGGGAACGGATCTTGCAGGCATGCTTTGTTGAGGTTGGTGAAGTCGACACACATACACTCCTTCCCTCCCTTCTTTGGCACAACGACAGGGTTGGCCAACCAATCCGGGTACCGGACCTCGCGAATGACCCCAGCGGCTTCTAGTTTACGGGTTTCTTGGACGATGAAGGCCTGCTTTTCTGTGGACTGCCGCCTGGCCTTCTGCTTCACTGGGCGCACGTCGGGGCACACGTTGAGGTGATGCTCAATTACACTCCTAGGGATCCCCGCCAACTGGTCAGGCTCCCAAGTGAATACCTTCTTGTTTGCGCGCAGGAACCCGACCAGGGCCTTCTCCTGCTTGGGTTTGAGGTGGGCGCCTATGGTGAAAGTGGCGTTGGTGGACCCGTCCTCATCGACGGGTATCTGCTTGGTTTCTGCCTTGTCTTGGGTGAACAACTGCTTCTTCTTGGCGGGCGCAGCCCCCTTGGGCCCGGGGGTCTCCAAGTCAGCGGGGTGTGCCGACGCCGCCGTCTTGAAGGCGAGCTTGAGCACCCGCAGCGCGTCCCCGGTGTCCCCGTGCACAGTGAGGACACCGCTGCTCCCAGGCATCATCATGAGGTTGTACGCCGGGTGCGTCGCGGCCATGAATTGGTCCAGCGCTGGGTAGCCGAGGATGGCGTTGTAGGGGAGGCCGATGGGGGCGATGTCGAAGTCAACCAGCTCCGTGCGAAAGTTGTCGTAGGTGCCGAAGGTCACCGGGAGCCGGATCTGTCCCAAGGAGCTGGACGACTTGCCCCCAACGCCTGAGAAGGGCCGGCTGGGTTGCAGATGTTCCAGGGGTATGCGGAGGAGGTTGAAGGCCTCGACCGAGAGCACGCTGAGGCCCGCGCCGCCATCAATGAGGGTTCTGGTGACGGCCACCTGGCAGATGGTGGGGGTGCACAACATGGGGAGCGCGCCCGAGCAGGCCGAGTTGGAGGGGTGGTCCTCCGAGCTGAAGGTCAGGCCGGCCTCGGGCGCCGCCCGATCCAGGGGAGCCCCCTGCCGCGTGGTAATGGCGCTGACCCGGCAGACGAACGACTTGACGTGGTGACTCGTGGGCGGCGCCTGCGAGCCGCCCAGGAGGGCCGCAATGACCGGGGGTGTTGGTGCAGCGCGATAGGCAGGGGAGAGGTTGCGGGGCTCCATGGGTGCGCGGAGTAGGTAGGACGAAGAACCAGCTGGGGTGAGCGAGGGAGTTGCGGTGCGGCCGTCTTGGCGCACAGATGGATGCTGAGACGATGCTTGCTGCTCGTCCCCCGCCGGGCCGGTGGCGGCGTTGACGGCAGGTGACGGGGAACAGCGAGGACGCCCGCCGACAGGGGCTGTCTGGGCGACGCGGGGAGCGAGGGCGGCCCGGCGCTCCGTGCGGGCTTGACGAGCGTCAGACATGAGCGTGATGGTCGGAGGAGAACGGAGCGGTGGAAGACGATTTCCGGCACACCCCTACCTGGCACGCCAGATGTCGGATTTCGGGTTCCGGCAGACCCTTGAGGTTCGAACACTGGGGTGCGCACGGAGATTTCGCCTCCTACCTACCTGCACCCCTCCGCCAAGCAAGGATCTAAGCTATCAAATGATCAACACAAGAGACACAGGGTTTATACTGGTTCGGGCCACCGTTGTGGTGTAATACCCTACTCCAGTTTGTGGTGTGTGGATTGCCTCTTGGGCTGATGATGACGAACAGTACAAGGAAGAACAGCCTCGCGAGGGTCTGTTATTGGCTGGGGCGATGAACTGCTGGGAGGAGTTCAGCCGCCTTTCTCTCTCTCTCTCTCTCTCTCTCTCTCTATGCTTCCAACCTCTCTAACGAGCCTCTTTCTTCCTACCTTGCCACCCCTTGCTCTGTGGGTGGCTGGTCTTATTTAAAGAGGCCCTGGTCCTCTTCCCAAATATTGAGAGGGAAAAGAGCCAACAACGGCGGGCTAATTAGAAAGGGGACAACAAGTATCAGCTATCCTGACAAAAGTAGTCTTCGTCTGCGCAAAGCTCTGGTGATGACGCCGTCTTGGGATCCACGGTGACCTCCGTCTCGTAGTCCTCCTGGTCCTGGTCTCGTTGCACCGAAATGGCAACCTCTGCCTGATGCCTCGGTACTCCGCGGCTGCGCTTGCCCCCTTTGCACCAAAGAGGAAAGGGGGACGCTGCGTGGGCTGGCGCCCGCCTGGCGCCCTGAGTCGTCATGGCTTGCGTCACGGGTACCTCGCGAGGTACCCCGCCTTGATCTCTCCGCCTCCTCGCGAGCCAACCTGGCGAGGCCGTGCCTAAGGAGGCTTCGCATCGTCCGCCCCGTGAGGCTTGGCCCCTCGCGAGGGTCTTGAGTTTGTGTTGGTGAAGATGGGCCGTGCTGGGCCCCCCTTTGAGCCACGCCGCAGGCCGCAGACAGGCAAGTCTGGGGACCCCCATTCCTAGAACACCGACAGGATAAAAAAATTTATCCTGTGGAATTTTTATACAACAGACAGAAAAAGAAAAAGAAAAGTGGCACTGTGCCACTGGGCCAGAAAGGCCACAGTGCAGTAGGCCCAGAGGAAAATCAGCCCGCGCAAGGCTATGATACGTCTCCAACGTATCTATAATTTTTGATTGCTCCATGCTATATTATCTACTATTTTGGACTATATTGGGCTTTATTTTCCACTTTTATATTATTTTTGGGATTAACCTATTAACCGGAGGCCTAGCCCAGAATTGCAGTTTTTTTTGCCTATTTCAGTGTTTCGAAGAAACGGAATATCAAACGGAGTCCAAACGGAATAAAACCTTTGGGAACGTGATTTTCTCACCGAACGTGATCCAGGAGACTTGGACCCTACTCTAAGGATCAAAGAGGCGGTCACGATGGTGAGGAGGGGGGCGCCCCCTGCCTCGTGGGCCCCTCGGTGCTCCACCGACGTACTCCTTCCTCCTATATATACCTACGTACCCCCAAATGATCAGAACAGGAGCCAAAAACCTAATTCCACCGCCGCAACTTTCTGTATCCACGAGATCCCATATTGGGGCCTGTTCCGGAGCTCCGCCGGAAGAGGGCCATCATCACGGAGGGCTTCTACATCATCATAGCCCCTCCGATGAAGTGTGAGTAGTTTAACTCAGACCTTTGGGTCCATAGTTAGTAGCTAGATGGCTTCTTCTCTCTTTATCTCAATACAAAGTTCTCCCCCTCTCTCATGGAGATCTATTCGACGTAATCTTCTTTTTGTGGTGCATTTGTTGAGACCGATGAATTGTGGGTTTATGATGAAGTCTATCTATGAATAATATTTGAATCTTCTCTGAATTCTTTTATGCATGATTGGTTATCATTGCAAGTCTCTTCGAATTATCCGTTTGGTTTGGCCAACTAGATTGGTAGTTCTTTCCATGGGAGAAGTGCTTAGCTTTGGGTTCGATCTTGCGGTGTCCTTTCCCAGTGGCAGAAGGGGCAGCAAGGCACGTATTGCATCGTTGCCATTGAGGATAACAAGATGGGTTTTATTTCATATTGCATGAATTTATCGCTCTACATCATGTCATCTTGCTTAAAGCGTTACTCTGTTTTTAACTTAATACTCTAGATGCATGCTGGATAGCGGTCGATGAGTGGAGTAATAGTAGTAGATGGAGAATCATTTCGGTCTACTTGTCACGGACGTGATGCCTATATACATGATCATGCCTAGATATTCTCATAACTATGCTCAATTTTGTCAATTGCTCAACAGTAATTTGTTCACCCACCGTAGAATACTTATGATCTTGAGAGAAGCCACTAGTGAAACCTATGGCCGCTAGGTCTATTCTCATCATATCAATCTCCATTACTTTAATCTTGCTTTGCTATTTACTTTGCCTTTTACTTTTTACTTTGCATCTTTATACCAAAAATACCAAAAATATTATATCTATCAGATCTCACTCTCGAGGTGACCGTGAAGGGACTGGCAACCCCTAATCGCGTTGGTTGCGAGTAGCTATCATTTTGTGCAGGTACGAGGGACTTGAGCATGGCCTCCTACTGGATTGATACCTTGGTTCTCAAAAACCGAGGGAAATACTTACGCTACTCTGCTGCATCATCCCTTTCTCTTCGGGGAAATCCAACGCAAGCTCAAGAGGTAGCAAGAAGAATTTCTGGTGTCGTTGCTGGGGAGTCTACGCAAAAAGTCAACATACCAAGTACCCATCACAATCCCTATCTCTCACATTACATTATTTGCCATTTGCCTCTCGTTTTCCTCTCCCCCACTTCACCCTTGCCATTTTATTCGCCCTCTCTCTCTATCCTCCCTCTCTATTTGCCTCTTTTGCCCGTTTGCTCTTGTTTGCCCGTGTGTTGGATTGCTTGCTTGTCGCTATGTCTGAAGTTGGGGAAGTTATCGCCAATATGGGCGACAACAATGTCATAGAAAATTCTGATGCTTCGGCTGAAGAACCCCCTACCTATCATACAAAAAGATTTTGAACCGGTAGTGGTAATATTATTGGAAAAGGAGTCATCCAAGATTTTTTTACTTGTGCCGGTGCTTTGCCCTCTATGGGCAGTTCTATTCCTCATAGAACTAGTAGCCTTGCGGACGCTATTGCCATGCTTATCGTTGAACTTGAAAGGCAATTTATGCATATGCACCCATCTATACAAAGAATTTTCTAATATCGAGCATTCTTCTGTTAAGCGTGCCGCTACTATCTTTTTGGCTCATGAATTCAGATTTATAATAAAAGAAGCCAAATAAATCTTTGCGCACTATAGGGTGGACGCTGGTCGTCCTCCCATAGAATCTATGCTCTTTGATCAAGAAGAAATTATGCGCTTTCAATCTCTTGACTATGTTGCTTTCAATGAAAACCTTAGAAAAAAAGGTGCCAATCAATATTTTAATGGATAGAATCTCTAAACTTAATGATGATTTGGCTATTCGAAATAATGAGCTAGGATGCTCTCTTGAGTTTAGGCTCACAAGGTTCTGCCAAAAGAATGCTTATAATGATGAATTGGTTGTGCAATACGAAGGGCCGAAAGAGGAACCTATACCTCCTAAAATTGATCTTGGGGACCTATGTCCTATTAAATTTAGACCTTTTGATTACTTTTGCTTGCCTCCAAGAAATCTTGCTGCCTAACGTAGAGAATATGAAATGAGTTTCACCGATCTATCTTATTACTATGGTAATACCTAGATCTATCCTCGCTTTTATGCCTAGCTAGGGGCGTTAAACGATAGCGCTTGTTGGGAGGCAACCCAATTTTATTTTTATTCCTTGCTTTTTGCTCCTGTTTAGTAATAAATAAATTATTTAGCCTCTGTTTTGGTTGTGTTTTTTGTATTTAATTAGTGTTTGTGCCATGTAGAACCGTTGGGAAGACTTGGGGAAAGTCTTGTTGAACTTGCTGTAAAAAACAGAAACTTTAGCGCTCACGAGAACTGCTGTCATTTTTATTTGGAGAGTGATATTTAGTTAATTCTTTTTGAAGATGATTAATATATAAATTCCTCACGTCCAGCAATTTATTTTAGAATTTTTGGGATTCCAGATATTGCGCTAGCTACAGATTACTACAGACTGTTCTGTTTTGACAGATTCTGTTTTTCGTGTGTTGTTTGCCTATTTTGATGAATCTATGGTTAGTAAAATAGTTTATAATCCATAGAGAAGTTGGAATACAGTAGGTTTAACACCAATACAAATAAAGAATGATTTAATTTCAGTACCTTGAAGTGGTTTTTTTTGTTTTCTTTCGCTAACGGAGCTCACGAGTTTTCTACTTTAAGTTTTGTGTTGTGAAGTTTTCAAGTTTTGGGTGAATTCTTGTGATGGATTATGGAACAAGGAGTGGCAAGAGCCTAAGCTTGGGGATGACCATGGCACCCCCAAGATAATCCAAGGACACCAAAAAGTCAAAGCTTGGGGATGCCCCGGAAGGCATCCCCTCTTTCGTCCACTTCCATCGGTAATTTACTTGAAGCTATATTTTTATTCACCAACATGATATGTGTTTTGCTTGGAGCGTCTTGTATTATTTGTGTCTTTGGTTGTTAGTGTGCCACAATCATCCTTGATGTACACACCTTTTGAGAGAGCCATACATGAATTAGAATTTGATAGAATACTCTATGTGCTTCACTTCTATCCTTTGGAGCTAAGTAGTTTTGCTCTATGTGCTTCACTTATATCTTTTTGAGCTAAGTAGTTTTGCTCTATGTGCTTCACTTAGATTTTTTTAGCATGGTGGTGGATTTGTTTTAAAGAAACTATTGATCTCTCATGCTTCACTTAAATTATTTTGAGAGTCTTAATAGCATGGTAATTTGCTTAATAATAACATGCTTGGTATTCAAGATTTGTGAAACTTTCTTTTGAGTGTGTTGAATACTAAGAAAAGTTGGATGCTTGATAATTGTTTTGAGATGTGGAGGTAGTAATATCAAAGTCATGCTAGTAGAGTAATTCTGAATTTGAGAAGTGCTTGAGTTAAAGTTTGCAAGTCCCGTAGCATGCACGTATGGTAAATGTTATGCAACAAATTTGAAACATGAGGTGTCATTTGATTGTACTCCTTATGAGTGGCGGTCGGGGACGAGCGATGGTCTTTCCCTACCAATCTATCCCCCTAGGAGCATGCGTGTAGTGCCAAGGTTTTTGATGACTTGCAGATTTTTGCAATAAGTATGTGAGTTCTTTATGACTAATGTTGAGTCCATGGTTTATACGCACTCTCACCCTTCCATCCTTGCTAGCCTCTTCGGTACCGTGCATTGCCCTTTCTCACATTGAGAGTTGGCGCAAACTTCGCCGGTGCATCCAAACCCCGTGATATGATACGCTCTATCACACATAAACCTCCTTATATCTTCCTCAAAACAGCCACCATACCTACCTATTATGGCATTTCCATAGCCATTCCGAGATATATTGCCATGCAACTTTCCACCATTCCGTTTATTATGACACGCATCATAATTGTCATATTGCTTTGCATGATCATGTAGTTGACATCGTATTTGTGGCAAAGCCACCGTTCATAATTCTTTCATACACGTCACTCTTGATTCATTGCATATCCCGGTACACCGCCGGAGGCATTCATATAGAGTCATACTTTGTTCTAGTATCGAGTTGTAACCATTGAGTTGTAAATAAATAGAAGTGTGATGATCATCATTTTCTAGAGCATTTTCCCAAGTGAGGAATAAAAAAAGAGAAGAGAAAGGCCAAAAAAAGAGAAGGCTGAAAAAAAAGAAAAGAGAAAGGCCATAAAAAAAATAAAAGGCCAAATAAAAAAATGAGAGAAAAAGAGAGAAGGGACAATGTTACTATCCTTTTACCACACTTGTGCTTCAAAGTAGCACCATGATCTTCATAGTAGAGAGTGTCTCATGTTATCACTTTCATATACTAGTAGGAATTTGATAGAATACTCTATGTGCTTCAATTATCCTTTGGAGCTAAGTAGTTTTGCTCTATGTGCTTCACTTATATCTTTTTGAGCTAAGTAGTTTTGCTCTATGTGCTTCACTTAGATTTTTTTAGCACGGTGGTGGATTTGTTTTAAAGAAACTATTGATCTCTCATGCTTCACTTAAATTATTTTGAGAGTCTTAATAGCATGGTAATTTGCTTAATAATAACATGCTTGGTATTCAAGATTTGTGAAACTTTCTTTTGAGTGTGTTGAATACTAAGAAAAGTTGGATGCTTGATAATTGTTTTGAGATGTGGAGGTAGTAATATCAAAGTCATGCTAGTAGAGTAATTCTGAATTTGAGAAGTGCTTGAGTTAAAGTTTGCAAGTCCCGTAGCATGCACGTATGGTAAATGTTATGCAACAAATTTGAAACATGAGGTGTCATTTGATTGTACTCCTTATGAGTGGCGGTCGGGGACGAGCGATGGTCTTTCCCTACCAATCTATCCCCCTAGGAGCATGCGTGTAGTGCCAAGGTTTTTGATGACTTGCAGATTTTTGCAATAAGTATGTGAGTTCTTTATGACTAATGTTGAGTCCATGGTTTATACGCACTCTCACCCTTCCATCCTTGCTAGCCTCTTCGGTACCGTGCATTGCCCTTTCTCACATTGAGAGTTGGCGCAAACTTCGCCGGTGCATCCAAACCCCGTGATATGATACGCTCTATCACACATAAACCTCCTTATATCTTCCTCAAAACAGCCACCATACCTACCTATTATGGCATTTCCATAGCCATTCCGAGATATATTGCCATGCAACTTTCCACCATTCCGTTTATTATGACACGCATCATAATTGTCATATTGCTTTGCATGATCATGTAGTTGACATCGTATTTGTGGCAAAGCCACCGTTCATAATTCTTTCATACACGTCACTCTTGATTCATTGCATATCCCGGTACACCGCCGGAGGCATTCATATAGAGTCATACTTTGTTCTAGTATCGAGTTGTAACCATTGAGTTGTAAATAAATAGAAGTGTGATGATCATCATTTTCTAGAGCATTTTCCCAAGTGAGGAATAAAAAAAGAGAAGAGAAAGGCCAAAAAAAGAGAAGGCTGAAAAAAAAGAAAAGAGAAAGGCCATAAAAAAAATAAAAGGCCAAATAAAAAAATGAGAGAAAAAGAGAGAAGGGACAATGTTACTATCCTTTTACCACACTTGTGCTTCAAAGTAGCACCATGATCTTCATAGTAGAGAGTGTCTCATGTTATCACTTTCATATACTAGTAGGAATTTGATAGAATACTCTATGTGCTTCAATTATCCTTTGGAGCTAAGTAGTTTTGCTCTATGTGCTTCACTTATATCTTTTTGAGCTAAGTAGTTTTGCTCTATGTGCTTCACTTAGATTTTTTTAGCACGGTGGTGGATTTGTTTTAAAGAAACTATTGATCTCTCATGCTTCACTTAAATTATTTTGAGAGTCTTAATAGCATGGTAATTTGCTTAATAATAACATGCTTGGTATTCAAGATTTGTGAAACTTTCTTTTGAGTGTGTTGAATACTAAGAAAAGTTGGATGCTTGATAATTGTTTTGAGATGTGGAGGTAGTAATATCAAAGTCATGCTAGTAGAGTAATTCTGAATTTGAGAAGTGCTTGAGTTAAAGTTTGCAAGTCCCGTAGCATGCACGTATGGTAAATGTTATGCAACAAATTTGAAACATGAGGTGTTATTTGATTGTCCTCCTTATGAGTGGCGGTCGGGGACGAGCGATGGTCTTTTCCTACCAATCTATCCCCCTAGGAGCATGCGTGTAATACTTTGGTTTTTGATGGCTTGTAGATTTTTGCAATAAGTATATGAGTTCTTTATGACTAATGTTGAGTCCACGGATTATACGCACTCTCACCCTTCCATCATTGCTAGCCTCTACGGTACCGTGCATTGCCCTTTCTCACATCGAGAGTTGGTGCAAACTTCGCCGGTGCATCCAAACCCCGTGATATGATATGCTCTGTCACACATAAACCTCCTTATATCTTCCTCAAAACAGCCACCATACCTACCTATTATGGCATTTCCATAGCCATTCCAAGATATATTGCCATGCAACTTTCCACCATCGAGTTTATCATGACACATTCATCATTGTCATATTGCTTAGCATGATCATCTAGTTGACATAGTATTTGTGGCAAAGCCACCGTTCATAATTTTTTCATACTTGTCACTCTTGATTCATTGCATATCCCGGTACACCGCTGGAGGCATCCATATAGAGTCATACTTATTCTAGTATCAAGTTGTAATCATTGAGTTGTAAATAATAGAAGTGTGATGATCATCATTCAATAGAGCATTGTCCCCAAAAAAAGAGAAAGTCCAAAGAAAAAAAAGAAGGCCCAAAAAAAAAGAAAATAAATAAAAAGGGGCAATGCTACTATCCTTTTTCCACACTTGTGCTTCAAAGTAGCACCATGTTTTTCATATAGAGAGTCTCATATGTTATCACTTTCATATACTAGTGGGAATTTTCATTATAGAACTTGGCTTGTATATTCCAACAATGGGCCTCCTCAAGTGCCCTAGGTCTTCATGAGCAAGCAAGTTGGATGCACACCGACTAGTTTCTTTTGTTGAGCTTTCATACATTTATAGCTCAAGTGCATACGTTGCATGGCAATCCCTACTCCTTGCATTAACATCAATCAGTGGGCATCTCCCTAGCCCATTGATTAGCCTCGTTGATGTGAGACTTTCTCCTTTTTGTCTTCTCCACATAACCCCCTTATTATTCTATTCCACCCATAGTGCTATATCCATGGCTCACACTCATGTATTGCGTGAAAGTTTATGAGTTTGAAATTATTAAGGTATGAAACAATTTCTTGGCTTGTCATCGGGGTTGTGCATGATGAGAGCATTCTTGTGTGACGAAAATGGAGCATGACTAAACTATATGATTTTGTAGGGATGAACTTTCTTTGGCCATGTTACTTTAAGAAAACATAATTGCTTTGTTGGTTTGCTTGAAGTATTATTATTTTTATGTCAATATGAACTTTTGTCTTGAATCTTCCTAATCTGAATATTCATACCACAATTAAGAAGATTTGCATTGAAATTATGCCAAGTAGCACTCCGCATCAAAAATTCTCTTTTTATCATTTACCTACTCGAGGACGAGCATGAATTAAGCTTGGGGATGCCTAATATGTCTCCAACGTATCTATAATTTTTGATTGCTCCATGCTATATTATCTACTGTTTTGGACTATATTGGGCTTTATTTTCCACTTTTATATTATTTTTGGGACTAACCTATTAACTGGAGGCCCAGCCCAGAATTGCTGTTTTTTGCCTATTTCAGTGCTTCGAAGAAACGGAATATCAAACGGAGTCCAAACGGAATAAAACCTTGGGAACGTGATTTTCTCACCGAACGTGATCCAGGAGACTTGGACCCTACTCCAAGGAGTCAAAGAGGCGGTCACGAGGGTGGGGGGGGGGCACCCCGCTAGGACGCGCCCCCTGCCTCATGGGCCCCTCGGTGCTCCACCGACGTACTCCTTCCTCCTATATATACCTACGTACCCCCAAACGATCAGAACAGGAGCCAAAAACCTAATTCCACCGCCACAACTTTCTGTATCCACGAGATCCCATCTTGGCGCCTGTTCCGGAGCTCCGGCGGAAGAGGGCCGTCATCACGAAGGGCTTCTACACCATCATAGCCCCTCCGATGAAGTGTGAGTAGTTTACCTCAGACCTTCGGGTCCATAGTTAGTAGCTAGATGGCTTCTTCTCTCTTTTTGGATCTCAATACAAAGTTCTACCCCTCTCTCGTGGAGATCTATTCGATGTAATCTTCTTTTTGCGGTGCGTTTGTTGAGATCGATGAATTGTGGGTTTATGATCAAGTCTATCTATGAATAACATTTGAATCTTCTCTGAATTCTTTTATGCATGATTGGTTATCTTTGCAAGACTCCTCGAATTATCCGTTTGGTTTGGCCAACTAGATTGGTAGTTCTTGCCATGGGAGAAGTGCTTAGCTTTGGGTTCGATCTTGCGGTGCCCTTTCCCAGTGACGGAAGGGGCAGTAAGGCACGTATTGCATCGTTGCCATCGAGGATAACAAGATGGGGTTTATTTCATATTGCATGAATTTATCTCTCTACATCATGTCATCTTGCTTAAAGCGTTACTCTGTTTTTAACTTAATACTCTAGATGCATGCTGGATAGCAGTCGATGAGTGGAGTAATAGTAGTAGATGCATCGTTTCGGTCTACTTGTCACGGACGTGATGCCTATATACATGATCATGCCTAGATATTCTCATAACTATGATCAATTCTGTCAATTGCTCAACAGTAATTTGTTCACCCACCATAGAATACGTATGCTCTTGAGAGAAGCCACTAGTGAAACCTATGGCCCCGGGTCTATTCTCATCATATCAATCTCCATTACTTTAATCTTGCTTTGCTATTTACTTTGCCTTTTACTTTTACTTTGCATCTTTATACCAAAAATATTATATCTATCAGATCTCACTCTCGTAAGTGACCGTGAAGGGATTGACAACCCCTAATCGCGTTGGTTGCGAGTAGCTATTGTTTTGTGCAGGTATGAGGGACTTGAGCGTGGCCTCCTACTGGATTGATACCTTGGTTCTCAAAAACTGAGGGAAATACTTACGCTACTCTGCTGCATCATCCCTTCCTCTTCGGGGAAATCCAACGCAAGCTCAAGAGGTAGCAGGCTGCCTCGTCGAAGGCGTAAAGGCGAAGTACGCCTTCGACCGACGGCGAACTGGTGCGCACACGTGCATTTTTAAACCCGACAGGTGGGTCCCACCCGTCAGGGCGTGAGGCTGACGGACAGGGCCCATGGCCGTCGTCGTCTACCTCTGTCCAGAGGCGACGGCGAGTTCGCTGGTGGCGATATAGGGCACGGGAGGATGTGTGGGTGGTACCGTTGTGCTCAGGGAGGATCCGCCGTTCGGATGGAGGTGGAGTTGGTCGCCGGGGTGGCCTGGTTCACCGGCGACGAGGAGGCACGACGGAGTTGCTTCGGGTGGCCGCGGTTCCGGCCATTTTCGGCAGATAAAGAGAGGGGAAACAGGGGGGAAATGGTCAGTGGCCTCCCGCGGTTCTAGATCGAGTGAGAGCGGTAGCGGAGAAGGCGTATACCACCGGATCGACGGCGACCTGAGGCGGCGGAGCTTCGGTCGATCCTGAGCACAGAAGCCCCTTGAGGACGTTTGGGTGGTGCGGGCGTGCTCTTGGGGCTGTGAGGAGGAGGCGGATGCTACTGGAGCGGCCCGGGGCGGCTTATATAGCCGGGCACCGGTCCACCATGGACTCGTGCACCGGCGAGGTCACGGGCGAGGCCAGAGGCTGTGAGGGCACTCGTGAACGAGTCCAGACCGTTCGTGGATCAGGTCCACATCCAGAGGAGGGAAGGGAAGGAACGGGGAAGGCTCCAGAGAGCTCGCGCGTGTGAGGCCGTGCATTGGAGCTTGCAGGCGGACGACGCGCGTGTGAGGGAGGCCACAGGAGGGAGGAGGAGGGGGCCGACCAGCTGCCATGTTGCGAACGTCGAGGCATCTCGTCGGGCACGCTGGGGAGGCCCGAGGTGGCCGGCGGCGGTTGGAAGGGGGCGGCTACAGTGCGGGAGCGCACTATAGCGCGCTCCAGAGCGCCCAAATGGCCGGCATGGCCATTTTCTATGCAGTGTGGGCACGGGCAAAGGTGTCTGGTGGCTCTAGGGCGGAGTAAAGAATGGGGGAGGGGCATTGGATGCCCTGGGTGGCCACTGGGGTGAGGAGGGAGGTGAGAAAGGAGAAGAATGCTGCTGTCCAGAAGGGTAAATGGGGATGTTTCACTCTTCAATCATTAAGCTGAGGCCAGGGAAGAGTTACTGGAGGTAGGAGAGGACTTGGAGGAGCTGTGGTAAAAATTTGAGCTCAAGGAGAATAGTGTTAGTGGTCAAAATGGTGATTTTTGAAAAGTGGCAGAAGGTGTTTGATAATGGTTTGGGCCAGCAGATAATTTCCAACTGCCATGAGACTCCACAGGGTGAAATGACACATATAATTAGGGCCTTCCACCAATTTGGAGCTTATTTGGGCAAAGTTGCCAATGCAACTTTTGTAAACCCTAGAAATTAGCAGAAATGAACTTGTGTAGATCTAGTTGAGAAAATCACTTCCCCTTGATGCACCACTTGGTGTAGTGGCCTCATTTGGTTATGGGAACATGCTCACAAAAGTTGGGGTCAAAGAGAGAAAGTTGGTAGTACAAACTTGTTCAAATTTGATTCTGGCCAGAGAGGGTTTTGGGGCACTTTGATCAAGATAACATTCTCTCCAACTTGTGCCATTTGTTATAGATGAATAATTATACCATTTGAGCATGTGCACCAAGGTTTAGAACATTTGGACATGTTTGGCAATGTACAGTTTCTCAAACTTCAAAATGGACAGAAATGGTTTTGAGGGGATTTCATGGGGTTATACTATTCTCCATGACATGAGACTTGGCAAGATCATCCAACATGTCATATGTGACATGCTAGAATTTTCTTGGAGTTTTTTGGGAATATTTCCTTTGTAAATATTTCAAAAGCTTGAAATATCTAGAAAGGGGTTTTGAGGGATTTTACCAATATTTTGAACATGACCATGTGTTGAAACTCTTATATATGGACAATATATGCCCACTGAGTTTCTCTAGGTTTTTGTCAAATATTTGTGAAACAATAAAATAATTTTTCCCTATTAAATACCATTTCTGGCCTTAAGAAAAAGCTTTTAAATAAAATATGAAAATAACTTTTAAAATTATATTTTTGTGGTTTATGGGAGTCCTATATCTAATAGGATTCAAATATACTTTTTGAAAGATTTTTCACACCCCAAATCAAGTACTTGCAGTGCAAACCTCAATTCAGGGGATTTTGGAAAACTAATTTTTGAAAATACTATTTGGCCAAATTATTTTTGTAAGAAAATACTATATTGCACTATACACATGGCATGATCGTTGTGCAGAAGTTTGGGCATGGAGATGAAGTATGGGAGGGGGAGTTGTGTTGACTTTAAAGAGCACTTGAAAAACATAGAGAGAAAACCAACTCCAAATAAAAGCCAAATAATGCAAAGTTTTTGTCAAACCACACTTTATCACGATTTATTAGCTTAAGTGTTGTGGCATGAAAATCAGGGTGTGACATGTAATAACTTTAGTTAAAAAACTGCATGTTTGCTTAAGCCGTCGTGCATAAAATACTTCTTATGTGAATCTGTGTTTCAGATGTCAATGTACGCACTATTTAATGTTTTTCTCTGCAATGGTTGAACTCCATTCCTGTGAATATAAGAAAAAGACTAGCAAGCCGGTTTAGAACCAACTAGGCTTAAACAAAGGATAAGGTTTAATACTAACTCTTGAGTTAACGCAACAGGTAAGCGCGTATAAGCAAAAAACCATACCTTATCCTTGTTGATCCTTAGATCGTCGGTTTAAATAACCCGGGTGATGAATTCATAATTCAATATGTATGAAAAGAAAATACTTCTTGAATACTTAATGATCATCGTATCTTAGTAGCTCGTACCTTTGGATCATTGAACCACCGGCTTAAATAACCCGGGTGGCTGAGTCGTTCCATAATTGACCCGGTAAAGAAAACCAGGATATCTTATTTGTAACATTGAAACAACAAAAATTAAAAGGCAAGCAACAGATAATATGTTCAACTCTGTATTCAAAAAGCTGGGGGTTTCTGATTCGAATACGATTAGTAAACCGGACCAAAGGGGTTAAGCTAAGGTTCGAATACGACAATATAGCCCCCAGTGGCTTTGGCGTTTCGCCGATCAAGAGGGTACCGAGAGCTATGTTCTCTTTGGTTCAAATACAACCAATGTTTGAACAGGAAGCCCCCAAATGACCTTGAGAGGTTTTTAACGACCCTAATTCGAATACGATCCAAGTCGGACTCAAAAGGGGTTAAGCTATGATTCGGATACAATCAAGAAGCCCCCAAGTGAGTTTGGCATTGAGCCGATCAAGAGGGTTACGACAACTATGTTCTCTTTGGTTCGAATATGACCTATGTTTGAACAGGAAGCCCCCAAGTGTCGGGGAACTAATCCACGAGCACCTATGGGACCGGCGGACCGAGCCCCTTTCGGTTCGGCGGGGGGGGGGGGGGGGGGGGGGCGGAGATCGCATGAAGAGCAGATCGAGGCGAAACACACAAGCAGTTTACCCAGGTTCGGGCCGCACGGATGCGTAAAACCCTACTCCTGCTTTGTGGTTTGTATTGAGTTCTTGCTTGGGAGCGCTGAGTGCTACAGTACACACCAGCAGTTAACGAGACCGAGCGTGAGTGTTCTCTCCTTTTCCTTCTTTTTCTCCCCTTCCTTTCCCCTCTATGTTGCGCATGGGCCTCCTTTTATATGCCCAAGGGGTCACCGACAGGTGGCAACGTAGACAAGGGTAAAAATGGAAAGGTGTTGCGGTTGGTACAGCTACCTGCTATAGCGTATCATACCTAACCCTGACGGCAGGGGACAAGGGCATTAAATGCCCGTCTGCGTCGCCCAAATAGTGCAAAAGGGACCGTCAGGGACGCCACCGCTCGCCACGATGGCAATCTTGTCAGCGCCGCTTGCCACCGTGCACCGCTGGCTGCACAGCCTCCCGCCACGTACGCCTGGAAGGGTCCCAGAGCGACACGTTGGTGGATGTGCTGGAGCGCGGGTACAGAGTGGTGGCTTGCCGCGGCAAGCGCCTTGCCGCGGTCGTTGTCTTGTCGCGTCCGGGAGCTTGTCGCTCACCGGGCCTTGCCGGGACGCGTGGTGGATCGCGGCAAGTTCCTTGAGATGCGTTGGTTGGCCTTCCCGGCAAGATCCTCTTGCCGGGGTCTTGTCTCCTTGGCTTGGATACTTTGTTCTTGAATGGCTCCAAAGGAACCACGGAGGACCTTGGCGGTCACCCGGCAAGCCTTGCCGCGGGATGCTGCGACTGCCCGTGCACAAGTTCGGGATACTAGGGTACCCCTACTCTAGTACACCGACAGGAGCCCCCGGGCCTGGGGCATACACGGTGCCGAGCGCTGTTGGGCCAGGCCCAAAACAGGGCACGGGCACGCGCGGCCTAGGTTACGCCGTATCTCTCCCCGTATCCACCGCGCCCTCCCCGAATGGCACGCGTTGAATGCGGCGTCGTGGGAGAGATCGTGGGTGGTTTCTTTATTCGGAAAGGCGGAACGTCCTCCCCCTCCCTCTTTATAAGCAGGGGAAACAGGGGTAGTTCACCCATTCCCCGGTTGCTACTCCAATCTTGGAAACCTCTGCTGCTCCCCCGTCTTCCCAAAGCTGAAAGAGAGCAGCGCCCTGTTCCCCATCGCCACCAGCACCACCAACGCTGTCGACCTCCTCCACCACTTCCGCCATGGCTCCGAAAGCCGACAAGGGGAAGGTTGTGAAGTCGACCGAGGCGCAGCGGCTTGCGGCGCTGCGAAAGGAGTGGGCAATCTTCCCCCCCAAGCTCGCCGCAAGGGAGCTGAGGGAGTATTACTACCTCTTCTGGTCGACGGAGACGCGAGCGCATCCGCGCACGAAGGTACTTCCAGCCGTCGCTTGGAAAATGGCTCCAAACGGATATCCTTTCTTCGCCTTGTTCTTCTACTGCGGGCTCTGCCCGCCTTTCTCTGAGTTTTTCTGCGATATTATGAACACCTACGGGTTCCGCCTCCTTGACTTCACCCCCAATGCTGTTCTGACCATGGCAGTTTTCGCACATCTCTGCGAAAACTTTGTCGGAGGCTATCCAAATGTAGCCCTTTTTCGCCACTTCTTTATGCCCCGAGTACAGAAAGGAGAGCCTTTATCCGGCGGAATCGCCTGGATCTCGAGAGCCGGCAAGAAGGACGCTTATCTGGAGGGAGAGTTCCGCGGCAAGTGGGAGGAATGGAGAGCAGACTGGTGCTGGATTGTCGAGGAGAACCCGCAGCCATTTACCGCCCGGCGCTAAGCCCCAGTAGCACGCGGCAGCGACTGGAGCAACGTGGCCCCGGAAGACGATAGGCTGAAGATTGCCGTCACCCGGATCCAACGCCTCAGGCTTGCCGGGCTTACTGTAGGCGCTGTTGGCACAGATTTTCTTCGCCGCCGCATCGCCACCCTGCAGGAATGAAGGAGATCCGCCTGGGAGTTCAAGAATGCGGCGGATATCATGAGGCTGCGTTCGGGCCTCAACTTCAACTTCACTATTCTGGAGCTTAACGCGTTGCTCCAGGAGTTGTTCAAGTACAACCCTCAACATCCCGAGGTGTTCAGGTTGCCGAAGGGTGTCGTTCCGCTGTGCAACAACTCCGCGCTCGACCGCATCCGTGCAATGATGCCGCTGTGCGATTTGCATGGAATTGTCCCAACTTGGCAACAGCCTGCAGACGACGTCATGCAGGAGTTCTTTGACAGCTTGGTAGAAGTGCCGGTGCGCTCCGATGAAAAGAAAAGCCTCACTCGCGACAACACCGATGCGGAGATGAAACGCATCACCACCAGGCTGGAAGAGGCGGCGGCAGCTGCAGCCACGGGCGAGTTTGGATTCACCATGGAGGAGGCAGATGCAGCAGAGGCGGCAAGCCGTACCGAGCGAGAGGAGCTTGCCGGCGAGGAAGAGCTTGCCGGGCATGACGTCGAGTCGAGCGAGTCCGCCGAGGATACGAGCGGCTCGTTGGAGATCAACTCCTCTTCCTCCTCATCCTCAGACAGCTCGCCGCAAGCAGAGCCCCCAGCTCCACCAAGAAGGCGTCTCCACAAGGCTGGGGATGTAGCGGGGCGGCGGGCGAGTCGACAGTCGCCGCGCCGCGTGACAAGCTCCACCGCGGCAAGCACTGTTGCCGCGGGAGCACCTCACGCTGTTGCGGCAACTGGAGCGGGGTCCACCTGGACCACCGCTTTCTGCTCCTGCCGCTTCTCACGCCGTGGCGGCAGCCGGAGCGGGGTCGTCTCAGACCACCGCCACTGTTTCCGCCAAGTGGCCAAGGGAACCTACTCCTCCGCCTCCTCGCGCCGGACGTGAGCCGGACTTCGACTTCTCCGCGTTCAGCTCCGACAAGGAAGAAGAAGAGTAAGATTCTCTTGTTGTACTTGTAGTTCTTCAATTCTTGCTATTTTGTCTTGTATCTCATTTGCTTTACTCTGAACTTATTCCTTTTTAGGACTCTGGCCCAGAGAGCAGCGAAGAGAGCCAAGGTCCCAGTGATTATCATCGAGGACGAAACCACCGCGACAGCAGGGGGTGCGTCCGAGACAACCTTGCCGGACCCGGCAACTGTTCTCCAGAGCAGCCCCCAGCGTAAGTATATGGTTCGCTTTCCGCTGTTAGGCGCGCATGGATACTCTTTCTTTGCTGACATCTGACTGTTGGTTTGTGTAGGAGTAGAGCAGCCCCACCAGGAGCGCCCGGAGGCCGCCCCCGAAATGGCAAGGGAGAGTCCTCCGGCAAGGGAGAGGTCTCCGGGAAGGGAGAGTTCTCCGGCAAGGGAGAAGTCTCCGGCAAGGGACAGCACCAGCGGCCTCCCGGCGGCGGAGACCACGACTGCAGAACCCGGTACCGGTAATCCTCTCACTTCAAAACTTCCCTTGGGTTCTTCTTCTTTTGATCTTCTTTTTTGGATATTTGCTTGACTCTTCTCTCTTTTCCGGCCATCAGACCCATCTGC
This sequence comes from Triticum monococcum, assembly GCA_034509565.1. Taxonomy (NCBI): domain Eukaryota; kingdom Viridiplantae; phylum Streptophyta; class Magnoliopsida; order Poales; family Poaceae; genus Triticum; species Triticum monococcum. Next base: position 82,771,555 of record CM067845.1, on the reverse strand, counting down.
TGCGGAGCCGATGGAGACCGAGGTTGCCGCCAACGATGCCGCTGCCACCGAAGAAGCAGCCGGCGCTGACGATCCCGCCGGCGCAGAGGCCGCCAAAGCTGCCGCCGCAGAAGCAGGCGGGGGATCTGGCGATCGCACAGACGGCCCTGAGGCCGCAGGAGCGCCAGGCGCTACGCCGACCACCGATCCCTCCGCCGCTGCCGAAGCGTCAGGCTCCGAAGAGCCCCAGCCAGGCGTCTACTTGAAGGCCGGCGATGGCGTCTTCATCAACCTCCCCTAGGCGTCAAGCTCCAGGGCGCCGGTTGAAGGAGAGAGCTTCGACGGAGAGGTGCTCGCCTCCGCTGGGCTGACGCTGGTTGATGCACCGAGCAGCAGCAGCAGCAGCGAGCCTAAGGAGGAGTGGCTGCTGCGGAAGCTGGTGTCGCTCTACCGTGCTCGGCAAGCCAAGCTGGAATCCCGCGAGGCGCTTGTTGTGAAGGCGGGAGTGGACATCGAAAAGCGCGCTGAGGAGCTCCGGGGTCTCAACCAGGAAGCTCTTCGGTCCCTGGCAGAGGAGTGGGCGCAACTCGCCGAGGAGCGGAAGGCCTTCCTCCTCGAGAGGGCTGAAGTCGAAGAGCAACAGCGGCTTGCCGCTGAAAAGCTGTCTGCACAGGAGGGTGAGCTGGCGCAACGGAAGGTCAACCTTGACGGCCACAAGGAGGAGCTTGCTGCGCGCGAGCGAACATTCGGCGGAGCCCTCAAGCAAGCAGAGGGTGCTGCCGCAGCTGCCGAGGCCGCCAAGAAGGATCTGGAGACGAAGGTGGCGCAGCTGGAGGCCGATCTCAAGGCGAGCGGTGAAGGGCTTGCCGTGCTCAAGCGTGAGCGGGAGAAGGACGCCTACAGCCACTCAGAGCTGCAGGCTCGTCTCGCCGAGAAGGGCAAGGAGCTTAGCGCCGCCAAGGACTCCAACGCAGATCTTGAGTTGAAGCTGACTACTTTGACCAAGACGCTGGGAGCAGGAGGCGGCCTTGAAGGAGGAGATCAAGGCCGACAAGGCGCTGCTGGCGAGTGCTGCTGCCACCCAGAACACTTTTAGGGAGAATGTGGAGCACTGGACGGAGGGTCTCGTGAATGTTGCCGCAGACATTGACAGGGAGCTAGCACAGCTGGGGATGGAGGATCTCGGGTATCCCTTCAACAAGAACCTCCAACCCAGCGCCAAGCTCGCCTTGTTCTTCAAAGGCGTGGCGACGGCCCTCCAGCGACTCCGGGAGAGGATCCCAAAGCAGCTGTCCGACGAGTCACGCAAGATCTGCGCGGGAGCTCTTCAAAAGGTGTTGGTGAAGGTGGCCTTTCGCAACCCGGGCCTCAACCTCACCAACGTCCTCAAGACCCTGCTGCCGGATGCTGATCTGGAGGTGCTCAAGACCCTTGTCGCACCCATTGTGGACAAGGTGAGCGGGGTCAAGAGGATGGAGGGCGATCGCGTAGACTAGGCCGCCCGTTTTCTTCTTTTCTTGTCGCTGCTGGTCATGTTATGAGAACAATCTGTTAGAGCCGCGACAAGCTACCTTGTAATATAACTCTATTCCGGGTAATGATTGCAATGTTATTTCCTTTACTTGATTCCTTCCTTTGTATGTTTTTGCCCTATGCTTTTAGGGAACTTGCCGGCGTAGGCACCTTAGCCACGAGCGCTGAGTGCGGGACGTCAGCAGCCTGCTGGCGGTGCCGCTACCGACAAGAAACCTTGTCGCAACTAGTCGCAGCACACTTAAGTTGTTGAGCGGACTCGAAACAAAGTAAGGGCGCAACTAGCTACGAGTTGGTTCCTCTGCGCACAGGTTTTCCATACAAAGCACGGTCGTTCAAGGAAGATAACTTAAAAATTAAAAAAATCTGATTGCTCAAACTTTGGCAACTTAGCTTTTCTGTTGTTTGCTTCCCGGTAAGGCGAAACTTTCTTGAACGATGCCTGGTCCATACCATTATCTTCTCCTTTCCCCCTGGCAAACTTGTGGGCGAGGGAACCTTCCTTTCCTTGAGAAAAAAGAAAGAGGAGAAAATAAAGATATGGAGCCTTATGGCTCGTTGTTGCTTACCGGGGGTAGGTGCTGCACAAAGTGTCAGATAACACATGCAAAAAATAGAAAACATGAAATTGACAAGATGTGCGGAGCACATGAGCTTTATGCACGGGGTCTGCGCCCGACTTTGTACAAAGGATTACATGCAACAGCGGCAAGACTTGTGCAAAAGGTGGTTGCCGGAACGGGTTCCGGCAACCGCGCCTTACGGGTAAAACTTACGAAGATGCTCAATGTTCCAGGAGTTGCTCACTGGAATGCCATCTTCGGTCTCAAGGCGGACAGCGCCAGGGCTAGTGACTCGTTTCACCCGGTAAGGGCCTTCCCACTTCGGCATCAACTTGTTGGAATTCTTGGTGGACTGAACACGCCGAAGAACAAGGTCGCCTTCCTCGAGACTTCTGGCGTTAACTTTGCGGCTATGGTAGCGGCGCAAAGCTTGCTGGTAGCGAGCAGCTCGTACAGCAGCCTGAAGACGGTCTTCCTCAAGGAGCAGCGCGTCATCTTGTCGCAGCTGCTCTTGCTCAAGCTCAACATAAGCGAGCACTCGAGGTGACCCGTATACGAGTTCCGTGGGGAGAACTGCCTCTGCTCCATAGACTAGAGCGAAAGGTGTCTGGCCAGTGGCTCGATTTGGCATCGTCCTGATCGACCAAAGAACCACCGGCAGCTCCTCAATCCAGCTTCTTCCGCACTTGTGCAGCCTGTCGAAAGTCCTGGTCTTGAGCCCACGTAACACTTCAGCATTTGCTCTCTCCGCTTGACCGTTGCCTCTCGGGTGAGCAACAGAAGCGAAGCAGACCTTGGCGCCAAGATCTTGGACGTACTGCATGAAGGTGCGGCTCGTGAATTGCGTACCGTTGTCGGTGATTATCATGTTAGGGATCCCGAAGGGGCAAACAATCGACCTGAAGAACTTGACTGCTGACTGTGCTGTCACCTTCCTCACTGCTTCCACTTCCGGCCACTTTGTGAACTTGTCGATTGCAACGTACAAGTACTCAAAGCCCCCGAGTGCTCGGGGAAAGGGGCCGAGGATGTCGAGCCCCCAGACCGAAAATGGCCAGGATAATGGGATCGTCTGGAGAGCTTGAGCTGGCTGGTGTATCTGCTTGGAATGGAACTGGCACGCTTCACACTTGGTTACTTGTGCAGTTGCATCCTGGAGGGCTGCCGGCCAAAAGAAACCTTGCCTGAATGCTTTGCTGGCAAGTGCTCTTGCGCCAATGTGGTGACCACATATGCCTCCATGTATCTCTGCCAACAGCTTTTGTCCATCTTCCCGGTGAATACACTTCAATTTCACACCGTTGAGTCTTCTTCTGTACAGTGTGTTGTCGACAAACTAGTACATACTTGACTGCCGGGCTACTCTTTCCGCTTCTTCTTGCTCTTCGGGAAGTTCTCCTGTCTGAAGGAAACGGATAATCTGCTGTGCCCATGCTGGAGCTTGTGGCTCGACAACAAGGACTAAAGGCACATCTGCTGCTGCGGGAACATCCGCTTCTACGGCGAGAGCCTGCGGCTCAGCCAGAGCTTGACGTTCCCCGGCAAGTTTGCTGAAGCAAAACTTGTCGGGAGTCTCTGCTTCAACGGAACAAACCCTAGGGCTTGCCGGAGCAGACTGCTCCTCAGCACTCTTGGTGTTGATCTTGGGGACCTTCTTGGCGGCGGCTTCGGGAAGCTCTGCCGGAAAATAGTCACCAGAAATCAACTTCCTCTTCTTGCTCTGTCCAGTTGATGGCGTTACGGACGGTTGAGTCAGCTTGAGCACAAAGATCCCTGGTTCCACAGGTGACTTAAGTGCGGCGCACTTTGATAGGCCATTGGCAATGTCGTTCTGAGCTCTTGGAATATGCTCCATCTGTAGGCCGTCAAAGTGCACTTCTAGCTTTCTCACTTCGTCAACGTAGGCTTCCATCAACGAACTCTGATAACTCTTGTTCACTTGGCGGACGACAAGCTGCGAGTCACCCCTGACAATGAGCTTCTTGATCCCAAGGTCTGCCGCGATCCTGAGACCAGCAAGCAAGCCTTCATACTCTGCAGTATTGTTTGTTGCTTGCTCCTTGGGAAAGTGCATCTGGACTACGTACTTGAGGTGCTCTCCGGTGGGTGCGACAAGCAGCACGCCAGCACCGGCGCCTTGCAGCGAGAAGGCACCATCAAAGTACATCAGCCACTCTTTGCTTGCTTCCTCGACGGGGATGCTCGTTTCTGGAATTTCTTCATCTGGTGTTGGCGTCCACTCTGCTATGAATTCTGCCAATGCTCTGCTTTGGATAGTTGAAGTACTCTCAAACTTGAGGCCAAAGCTTGACAGTTCCAGTGCCCACTCAACAATCCTGCCTGTTGCTTCTGGATTCTGTAGTATCCTCTTCAGCGGAAAACGAGTGACAACTGTGATCTCATGTGCTTGGAAGTAATGGCGCAGCTTTCTCGAGGCCATGAGAAGGCCGAAAAGCAATTTCTGCACACCAGAGTACCTTGACCTAGCCCCCTGCAGAAGGGAACTGACAAAGTAAACTGGGCGCTGTACCATTCTCTTCTGTATCTCCTCGTGCGCCTGCGCAGATCCATCTTTGTCGGGACCAGAGCTTGTCGGGGAAGCCCCCTGCTTGTTGCTGGATGCGCCTGCTGTGGTTGCTGGCTCGTCATCTGCCTCCCTCTCTACTACTAACGCAGCACTAACCACTTGATTGGTTGCCGCTATATACAGCAGCAACTTCTCTTGTGGCTTAGGTGCGACAAGTGTTGGAGTGGAGGACAGGTATCTCTTCAAGTCTTGCAGCGCAGCCTCCGCTTCCGGAGTCCATTTCATTGGACCTGCCTTTTTCAATATTTTGAAAAACGGCAGGGCGCGCTCAGCAGACCTAGAGATAAACCTGCTGAGAGCAGCCACGCAACCGGCAAGTCTTCGTACATCCTTGACGTGCTTTGGTGCTTCAATCTGCTCAATGGCCTTGATCTTGTCGGGATTGGCTTTAATTCCCCGCTGAGACACGAAGAACCCGAGAAGCTTGCTGGAGGGGACTCCAAACACACACTTTTCGGGGTTGAGCTTGAGGCTGATCTTGCGCAGATTTGCAAAGGTCTCGTCTAAATCTTGAATCAGAGTTGCCTTCTCCTTGCTCTTGACCACTATGTCATCCATGTAGGCTTCCACATTTCTGTGTATTTGTGGCTCAAGAGCGACATGGACTACCCTTGCAAATGTTGAACCACCATTCTTTAAACTGAAAGGCATCCGTATGAAACAGTACATGCCACATGGAGTGATGAATGCGGTCTTCTCCTCATCCTCTTCTGTCATGAAGATTTGATGGTATCCTGAGTATGCGTCAAGAAATGAAAGCAAGTCACATCCGGCCGTGGAGTCAACAATCTGGTCAATGCGCGGCAAGGGAAATGGGTCTTTGGGACAAGATTTATTAACATCGGTAAAGTCGATGCAAAGCCTCCATTTCCCGTTTGCCTTGCGCACGACTACAGGATTGGCCAACCACGTAGGATGGAGCACTCCTCTGACAAGGCCTGCTGCTTCCAATTTCTTGATCTCTTCTGCGATGAATTCTTGGTGCTCCACTGCTTGCTTCCTGACCTTCTGCTTGACGGGCCGCGCATGAGGACAAACGGCAAGATGGTGCTCAATTACTTTCCGGGGAACGCCGGGGATGTCAGACGGTTGCCACGCAAACACGTCGACGTTCGCCCGCAGGAAAGCAATGAGCGCGCTTTCCTATTTAGGGTCCAGAGTGGCACTGATGGTGAAGGTACCACCAGTGCCGTCCTCCTTGGCGGACACCTTCTTGGTCTCTGGCGGAGCTGCCATTGTCTTCTTACACTTGCTGGTGGAGCTCGATGGTGCGTCCTCGACGGTAGCGCAACACTCCGAAGAGGTGCGCTTGCCGGAGTGGGCATCAGAACTCTTGCCGGACTTGGTCTTCTTCTTCCCCCCGGGAGCTTCAACGGCAGGTGACTTGCGATCTGTTGCGGCTGCCGCTTCCCAGTAGATCTTGTCGGCGCAGACAAGAGCATCCTTCTTGTCGCCAGGGACAGAGATGACGCTTATCGGGCCTGGCATCTTCAGCATGTTGTATGCGTAGTGAGAGGCTGCCATGAACTTGGCGAGTGCTGGACGGCCGAGTATCCCATTGTAAGGCAATGGAAAATCGGCAACGTCAAAAGTGACCCTCTCAGTCCTGAAGTTCAACTCGCTGCCAAATGTTACTGGCAACGTGACCTTCCCCTTCGGCTTGCTCCTTCCCGGGTTGATTCCTTGGAATGTGCCAGTCTCTTCAAGCTCGCTGTCAGGGATCTGAAGTTTCTAGAGTACAGCGGAGGAGATCAGGTTCAAGCCAGCCCCGCCGTCAACTAGCATCTTAGTGACCTTGAGGTTGCGGATAGTTGGTGAAACCAACATCGGCAAGCACCCGACCACAGTTGTGCGATCAGGGTGGTCCTCAGTATCAAAGATGATAGGCGTGCTGGACCATTTCAGAAGCTTGCGTGACTCGACAGGTGGTTCCGCCGCATTGACTTCCCGCACCCACTGCTTGAGTTGGCGGTGTGAAGTATGCACAGAAGCACCGCCGTCAATGCACAAGACCTCTGTGGCTTTCTGGAACTCCTGCTCACTGGTCTCGACATCATCCATGTCTTCGTCGTCGTCGTCATCTTCATCCTTGTTGCGGCCGCGGGGAGGTCTGTCTCCTTGCCGCTGCTTGGCCTTGCCGCGGCGTCCTCCCCGGCCGGCGCGCTTCTTGCTGGATTCTCCAGCGCCTCCTTGGGCCCTCTCCTTGTCGCGTCACTCGTATTCAGCCTTTTGCTGCTGGACAAGCTGCTTGACCTTCTTGCAGCTCTGGAGGTCATGGCCCTTGGTGCGGTGGATCTTGCAGTACTGCTTGTCGGTGCCGTCCTGCTTGTCGGCGACCGCCACAGCCTGGCATATGGTGCATGCGGCAATCTCCTTGCCGGAGCTACCAGCTTTGGCTTTCTTGGCGCCACCTTCGTTAACGGACTGCTCAATGACTAGCACATCTTTGCCTTTCCTCTTCCTGTTGTTCCGCCGCCGGTTTTTCTTTGCCGGGGCAGCATCCTCGCTGTCAGATCCTCCTGCTCCTGTATTCTCTCCGGGGAGTTTCCTCCCTTCCTCAGCACGTGCACACTTGTCGGCCAGGGCATACAGCTCACTGACGTCTTTGATCTTGCACATCGCCATCTCCTCACGCACGTTCTGATGGAACGCGCTGATGACCGCGGCAGGGTGGACATCTAGGATGTTGTGTTGTACACGGCTGAATCTCTGAATGTACTTGCGCAGGGGCTCTCCTTCCCTCTGGGCGAGCAGGGGAAGGTCACTCTCTTGGCCATGAGGTTTGTGGCCGCCTGTAAAGGCGCCGACAAACTTATGGCATAGGTCTGCCCAGGAGGATATGGAGTTGTCCGGCAAATGCATGAGCCAGGACCTGACGTTGGGCTTGAGCACCAGCGGGAAGTAGTTGGCAAGGATCTTGTTGTCCCGCCCCCGGCAGCTTGCACCGCGATGGTGTAGATGCTGAGGAACTCCGACGGATGCGACTTGCCGTCGTACTTCTCTGGTACGTCTGGTTTGAAATTCTTCTTGCTGGGCCACTAGACTTGTCGCAGCTCACGAGTAAACGTAGGGCAACCTACTGTGTACGGCAAGTCGCCTGGTTCCCCTGGCGCATGCATGTCGACAGAGGGCCCAGCGCGCTGGTCTGATTGACGCCGCGCTTCTCTTCGGTGCTCGATGCGAGTACGAGTGTCTTCTTGCTGTCGTTCGTGAAGAACTTCACACTGATCGCGACGAGCTCGTGGATCTGATGACGCGGTGGAGCAGCTGTCGAGGTGGATCCGGCGAGTCGGCGATCTTGGCCTTCGGGGCAGAGAGTGCACGGTGGTTTCACCCCAACCGGTCTTGTCGCCACCGGCTCGTGCCTGGCTGACTTGCCGCGGTTGTGATGTACTCGGCTGCCGTGGAGTGTCGCCGTTGGCGAAGCCGATGAGACTCTGAATGGTGGCCCTCCAGTCGTCGATCTTGTCTGCCGCTGGAGGGTAGTCTAGGAGCAGTTGAGCTCGCGCCAAAGCTTCTGCTGAAGTGGCGGGTGGCGGCGGCGAACGGTGTGAGGAGCGGGATATGCTCGGACTTCTAACTATGTTAGAAGGAGCAGTATCTCGTCCAGGCGACCGTGCCCCGCTCGTGCGAGCATGTTGGCGTGCATGCTGGTCTTGAGCACTCCGAGATCCACCAGCTCGATCTTGGTCCAGCAAACGTATGGTACCGTGAGTACCATGACGCTGCTGGTCCTGCGCCTCCTGGGATGGGCGCGGTGCATGTACGGACGCCGAGGTCTTGGAGTGTGCCCGGTCGTTGTGGGAGCCGACTGCGCCGTCGATGGGCAGCGCAGCCTTGTCGTTGGACCTGGCAGCACCGTGAGCTCCCTTGTCGATGCCCGTTCTTCCATCGGCGCCTACCCCACCAGCCGTTTGCTCCGGCGGTGGTGGGTTTGGCGCGGACGGAGCAGTCGCCTCCGAAGCCTTCTTCTTCGGCGGCATGTCGATGAAGACGATGAAGATTTAGCTCGTGTGAACGCCGGATCAGGTTCACACAACCTCGACGCACCCCCTACCTGGCGCACCGAAGATGTCGGGGAACTAATCCACGAGCACCTATGGGACCGGCGGACCGGGCCCCTTTCGGTTCGGCGGGGGGGGGGGGGGGGAGATCGCACGAAGAGCAGATCGAGGCGAAACACACAAGCAGTTTACCCAGGTTCGGGCCGCACGGATGTGTAAAACCCTACTCCTGCTTTGTGGTGTGTATTGAGTTCTTGCTCAGGAGCGCTGAGTGCTACAGTACACACCAGCAGTTAACGAGACCGAGCGTGAGTGTTCTCTCCTTTTCCTTCTTTTTCTCCCCTTCCTTTCCCCTCTACGTTGCGCATGGGCCTCCTTTTATATGCCCAAGGGGTCACCGACAGGTGGCAACGTAGACAAGGGTAAAAATGGAAAGGTATTGTGGTTGGTACAGCTACCTGCTACAGCGAATCATACCTAACCCTGACGGCAGGGGACAAGGGCATTAAATGCCCGTTTGCATCGCCCAAATAGTGCAAAAGGGACCGTCAGGGACGCCACCGCTCGCCACGACGGCAATCTTGTCAGCGCCGCTTGCCACTGCGCACCGCTGGCTGCACAGCCTCCCGCCACGTACGCCTGGAAGGGTCCCAGAGCGACACGTTGGTGGATGTGCTGGAGCACGGGTACAGAGTGGTGGCTTGCCGCGGCAAGCGCCTTGCCGCGGTCGTTGTCTTGTCGCGTCCGGGAGCTCGTCGCTCACCGGGCCTTGCCGGGACGCGTGGTGCGTCGCGGCAAGTTCCTTGAGATGCCTTGGTTGGCCTTCCCGGCAAGCTCCTCTTGCCGGGGTCTTGTCTCCTTGGCTTGGATACTTTGTTCTTGAATGGCTCCAAAGGAACCACGGAGGACCTTGGCGGTCACCCGGCAAGCCTTGCCGCGGGATGCTGCGACTGCCCGTGCACAAGTTCGGGATACTAGGGTACCCCTACTCTAGTACACCAACACCAAGTGACCTTGAGATTTTGCAGCTAGATTCGAATAAGATCATAAGCCGGACTAGAAAGGTTAAACTTGATTCAAATATGATCAGCTCCTTAATAGTCATTTGTGAATAAAAAATAATAAAGATGCATAATCTTTGAAAAGAAAAGAGACCGATGGTCTTACTTTATTGGTTATCATAGTATATACAACGTGAATGTATGTACTTGTTGAGAGCCGGTGGCTTAGGTGTAATATGGCCGAAGTTGAGCAATGTTCCACGGCCAGCGGGTGTCCTCTTCCGACTTACGTGAGTCTGCATGCTCTCGAACGTCAATGAGGTAGCAGGACCCATTGTTTAAATTTTTACTAACCACAAAGGGTCCTTCCCAAGGCGGGGATAACTTGTGTGCATCTGAAAGGTCTTGGACGAGCCGGAGCACCAAGTCGCCTTCCTGAAAAGTCTTGGACTTAACCCGGCGGCTGTGATAACGACGCAGGTCCTGTTGATAAATTGTTGACCGCGCTGCTGCTAAGTCTCTTTCTTCATCCAACAAGTCAAGCACATCCTGTCTGGCTTTTTCATTGTTAGCTTCAACATAAGCCATCACACGGTGCGAGTCATGACAGATGTCACTAGGCAACACTGCTTCTGCTCCATAAACCATGAAGAAGGGTGTGTAACCCGTAGACCTGTTGGGTGTAGTATTGATACTCCATAACACTGAAGGAAATTCCTCTACCCAACAACCCGATGTTCGCTATAAAGGAACCATAAGCCGGGGTTTAAGCCCTTTCAGAATTTCCTGATTGGCTCTCTCCGCTTGACCATTGGATTGAGGATGAGCTACGGAAGAAACATCAAGCCGGATGTGCTATCGCTGAAAAAATTCTTCCATAGCCCCTTGGGATAGATTTGTGCCATTGTCTGTGATAATACTGTGTGGAAAACCGAAATGGAAGATTACTTTTTTCATGAACTGAACCGCCATGGCTGCATCACACTTACTCACAGGCTCCGCCTCAACCCATTTGGTGAACTCATCAACAGCCACCAAGAGATGCGTCTTTTTATCCTTAGACCTTTTGAAAGGTCCCAGCACGTCAAGCCCCCAGACTGCAAATGGCCAAGTGATTGGAATCATTCGGAGCTCTTGAGTCGGCACATGCGCTCGTCGTGCGAATTTCTGACATCCATCACATCTACTGACCAGATCTTCTGCATCAGCGTGAGCTGTCAACCAGTAAAAACCATGATGAAACGCGTTGGCCACTAAATATTTTGACCCGGCGTGATGACCACAATCGCCTTCATGGATCTCACAAAGGATTTATTGACCTTCTTCAGGGGAAACACACCGTTGAAACGCTCTGGAAACACTGCGATGAAATAACTCTCCATCCGAAATCGTCATGGACTTAGACCGCCGGGTTACCTGTCGAGCCAGAGTCTCATCCGCTGGCAATTCTCCCCGGGTCATGTAAGCCAAGAACGGCATCGTCCCATCTAGGATGACGTGAAGAGCTGCCACGAACTGCGCCTCCGGGTCAGGAACAGCTAAATCTTCTTTTGTGGGCAACTTGACAGAGGGGTTATGCAAAACATCTAAAAAGGTGTTGGGTGGTACCGGCTTACGTTGAGACCCCAGCTGGCTCAAAGCATCAGCTGCTTCGTTTTTTCGACGGTCAATGTGTTCCACCTGAGAACCTTTAAAATATCCTGCAACAGCATCGACCTCTCGGCGATAAGCCTCCATGAGAGGGTCTTTGGAATCCCACTTGCCAGACACCTGCTGAGCCACTAGATCTGAATCACCAAGACATCTGACCCGGCTCAAGCTCATCTCCTTTGCCACTCGAAGACCATGGAGCAATGCTTCATACTCTGCTGCGTTGTTAGTGCACGGAAACATCAATCGTAACACATAACAAAATTTATCACCTCGTGGGGAAGTTAATACAACTCCAGCCCCCGAGCCTTGCAGTTGCCTGGACCCATCAAAATGAATAGTCCAATATGTGTTGTCCGGCTTTTCTTCTGGCATCTGCATCTCTGTCCAGTCATTGATGAAGTCAACCAGGGCTTGAGACTTAATCGCAATGCGTGGAACATACTTCAGTCGCCCCGTAGCTTTTCTGTTTTGAATAATGTCTCCCAAAGGAGCAGAGCTAACCACAGTGATTGGATGTCCTTGAAAGTAATGCTTAAGCTTCCGGCTTGCCATGAACACCCCATAAATGAGCTTCTGCCAATGTGGATATCGTTGCTTAGACTCAATTAGCACTTCACTGACATAATAAACCGGCCGCTGAACCGGATGCTCTCTGCCAGCCTCCTTGCATTCTACCACCATAGCCACACTAACAACCTGTGAGTTGGCGACCACGTATAACAATAGTGGCTCTTTCTCAATTTGAGCAGCTAGGACCGGCGGCTCAGCCAGTTGTGCCTTCAGATCCTCAAAAGCGGCGTTCGCAGCATCACTCCAAACAAAGATATCCGTTTTCTTCATCAATTGATACAAAGGCATAGCCTTTTCCCCTAACCGGCTTATGAACCGGCTCAAAGCAGCCACACGACCCGCCAGTCGTTGAACATCATTGATGCAGGTTGGTTTGGCTAGAGATGTGATTGCCTTGATTTTCTCCGGGTTAGCTTCAATACCTCGGTTAGACACCAGAAAACCCAAGAGCTTGCCGGCTGGCACTCCAAAAACACACTTGGCCGGGTTAAGCATCATCTTGTAAACCCGAAGATTATCAAAAGTCTCTTTCAGGTCTGTGACCAAGGTTTCCTCTTCCCTGGATTTCACCACCATATCATCCACATAGGCATGAACATTACGCCCAATTTGATTGGGAAGACAATTCTGCACACATCGCTGGTAAGTTGCCTGGACAATTCTGCACACACCACTGGTAATTTGATTGAGAGTCTCCGATGTTGTCACTTTCATATACTAGTGGGAATATCTCATTATAGGATTAGATGCACACCCACTTAGTTTTCATATTGAGCTTTCATACACTCATAGCTCTTAGTGCATCTGTTGCATGGCAATCCCTACTCCTCACGTTGATATCAATTGATGGGCATCTCCATAGCCCATTGGTTAGCCGCATCGATGTAAGACTTTCTACTTTTTGTCTTCTCTATATTTACGCCTCTCATTATACTCTATTCCACCCGTAGTGCTATATCCATGGCTTGCGCTCATGTATTGCATGAGAGTTGAAAAATCTGAAGCGCGTTAAAAAGTATGAACCACTTTCTTGGCTTGTCATCGGGGTTGTGCATGATAAATACTTTGTGTTAAGAAGACAGAGCATGACAAGACTATATGATTTTGTAGGGATAGCTTTCTTTAGCATTGATATTTTGAAAGACATGATTGTTTGTTGGGATGCCTGAGTATTGATATCTTTATGTCGAATTATAGACTATTGCTTTGAATCCCTTATGTCTTAATATTCAAGCCATGATTAGAAATATGATCAATTTTATGCTAGGTAGAATTCCACATCAAAAATTATCTTTTTTATCATTTACCTACTCGAGCAGGAACTAAGCTTGGGGATGCTGATACATCTTCGTCGTATCTATATTTTTTGATTGTTTCATGCCAATATTATACAAGTTTTACATACTTTTGGCAACTTTTTATATGATTTATTGGACTAACTTATTGATCCAGTGCCCAGTGCCAGTTCCTGTTTTCTGCATGTTTTTTGTATCGCAGAGTATCCATATCAAGCGAAGTCCAAATGCAATAACAATTTACAGAGAATTATTTTGGAACATACGTGATTTTTGAGAGTTGGAATCACCCCAAACGGAGGCCCACACAGGGCACAAGACACCAGGGCACGCTAGAGGCCCTAGCGCGTGGTGGTGGGTTGTGCCCACCTCGTATGTCGGTTGGACCTCTACTTCGGGCGCAAGGAAGCTTATATCCAGAAAAAATCGTGTTAAAATCTCAGCGCAGTCGGAATTACGGATCTCCGGGAATATAAGAAATGGTTTTCGGCCAAATCTAGGGAACGCGAAACAGAAGAGAACAAAGAGGGAGATCCAATCTCGGAGGGGCTCTTGCCCCTCCCATGCCATGGAGACCATGGACTAGAGGGGTTGCTCTCCTCCCATCTAGGGGGTGTCGGTGTCAAAACCGGTGGATCTCGGGTAGGGGGTCCCGAACTGTGCGTCTGGGGTTGATGGTAATAGGAGACAGGGAACACAATGTTTACCCAGGTTCGGGCCCTCTTGATGGAGGTAAAACCCTACGTCCTGCTAGATTAATATTGATGAGGATGGGGGTTACAAGAGAGTTGATCTACCACGAGATCGTAATGGTTAAAACCCTAGAAGTCTAGCCTATCTAATTATGATTGTCTTTACAGACTAAACCCTCCAATTTATATAGGCACCGGAGCGGACTAGGGTTATACAAAGTCGGTTACATAGAAAGGAAATAGTATATATGGCTTCCTGGCTTGCCGTCCACGCAAAGAAGAGTCCTATCCGAACATGGGAGAAAGTCTTCCATCTTGTATCTTCACGGCCCAATAGTCCGGCCCATGTCCAACATGCCGGACGCCTGAGGACCCCTTAATCCAGGACTCCCTCAGTAGCCCCTAAACCAGACTTCAATGATGAGGTGTCCGGCATGCAGATTGTCTTCGGCATTGCAAGGCGGGTTCCCCCTCCGATTACTTCAAAGTCCCCGACTTAAACATCGGTATTCGGCTTTTCCATTTAATGTTGCGCCCATCGGCTTCCACACCCTCCTGACTTTAGCTTCCACGTGGCGAGAAAATACGAGAGGTCGGGACATTTTTGCACATACCACCCTGACCATACCAGAGAGATGCCTACTTAAAGAGAATAGATCTCAGATCCACTCCACACCTTGCGAAAAAATCCCCAAAGCTCGCAACGCGAAACCACCCCAACATGGCTAGAGCTCCTAACTCTTCCTCTCGTCCCCACGGCTCCGAAAAGGGTGATTGGGAGAGATGTTCCGTATGTCACAGTCAGCTGACGAAGCTGCCGAAACAGGGCTTTCTTCCTCCCGCGGATCTAGTCCCCGTCCGAGCAGGATTGACGCCCTTCAATGGCGGGGCTCAGGTGGAGAACTTCCCTAATCCGTCCATTGTGGGAACGAGTATGCTTCGTTCCCTTATTGCTAAGAGGCGTTGGATTTCCAATCCATCCCTTCCTTCGAGGACTTCTAGAGTATTATGGCCTCCAACTGCACAATTTCACCCCCGCCTCCATCCTGCACATTGTGGGTTACGTTGCTCTATGCGAGCTATTCCTAGGCTGCGAGGCCCATTTTTAATTATGGAGAAAACCATTCTGCCTCGTCCCTCGTAATCAAGGGGGGTCAATATTCGAAGTGGGAGGAGCCGAAGTGTGGCGTATCGCCGGGACCGGATACCTGTCCGGCATGCCGAAGAAGGCTTTCGAAGAGTGGCCTTCCGAATGGTTCTATATTGATGACGTCGCTCTTCCTGATCCAGACCGAATGGGCCTCCCCGAATTTTCAAGCGCTCCGTTGAAGAAACGCCACAACTGGTGTCCTTGGAGCCTCGAGGAGGAGGGTAGCGCAGAAGTCAATCAGTTGATGGGCAAGATTAAGTTGCTCGCCCAGTCCGGATTGTCAATAATAAAGGTAATGGCAATCTCCATAGTGTGGGGGGTCCAACCACTCCAATACAGAGGGCTTCCCATGTGGCACTACAATGGGGAAGATGACGCCTCAAGCTGCGGTCGGAAGGGTCCGAAAACGCCCACCACTTTGGCCAAAATATTGGCTGAACTGTAGAAAGGGTAGAAGGAGGAGTTCACTAATCTCCAATATCGAGATGGATTTTCCATGTATAATCCTTCTAGCTAGGTAAGCTCTGATCCCACCATTTTACTCCTCTCCCTGAATCATTTTTGATGGAAAGTAACATATCCACTCGCAACAACAATGGCCGAAGGCTATCGAGGGGATCCATAGCCCCGCCCCTAGTCAGAGGGTCACAATCGGGACCTTGACCCCATATTCGAAGAAGATCCGGAGATATTTGTGGAGCTCGAGGATGGAGTATTCTATCAGACGAGTTACGATCTATAGAAGTACCCATCATTGCTGATTACCCCGGCCTCCTTCCCGCTTTGTATGTAAGTAATTTAAAAGACACCTTCTTTGAAAGAGGTTCCTTACTATGCCTCACCCACCGCACTATTTCGTGTTCCAAAGGGGAGGCACTCAGCGTCGCAACATGCACCAGAAGCGTCTTCGAGGAGAGCGGCGCCCGCGCCGAGCACATCTTCAAAGAGGAAGGCAAATGATAATACGACAGTACCCTCGTCAAAGAGGTAAGGCTTTCTTTTGAAGAATCCATCTTCAGATCGCCACATCAAATCGTGATGCCATTCACAGGATTCTATCAGGAAAAGTGTCCGTCGGACTAAGTCCGGGTGTCGGTGTCAAAACCGGCGGATCTCGGGTAGGGGGTCCCGAACTGTATGTCTAGGACGGATGGTAACAGGAGGTAGGGAACACGATGTTTTACCCAGGTTCGGGCCCTCTCGATGGAGGTAAAACCCTATGTCCTGCTTGATTAATATTGATGATATGGGTTGTACAAGAGTAGATCTACCACGAGATCAGGGAGGCTAAACCCTAGAAGCTAGCCTGTGGTATGATTGTTATCTATGGAGTTGATTATGATTGCCTACGGACTACAACCCTCCGGTTTATATAGACACCAGATAGGGTTAGGGTTACATAGAGTCGGTTACAATGGTAGGAGATCTTGAATATCCGCATCGCCAAGCCTGCCTTCCACGCCAAGGAAAGTCCCATCCGGACACGGGACGTAGTCTTCAATCTTGTATCTTCATAGTCTTGGAGTCTGGCTACCCGAACACCCCCTAATCCAGGACTCCCTCAGTAGCCCCTGAACTAGCCTTCAATGACGACGAGTCCGGCGTGCAAATTGTCTTCTGCATTGCAAGGCGGGTTCCTCCTCCAAGTCCTTCATTGAAGATTGTAAACACCAAGAGTAGTGTCCGGCTCCGCAAAATAAGCTTCCACATATTGCCATAGAGAGAATAATATTAACACGAATCAAATCTGCTGACGTATTCCGCAGTGCGCCATCACACTACGGCCAAGTCTTTGACGAATCGTTTTTACTTTTTCACCTCAGCATGTTTTGCGAGGTGGTTTCCTTGGCACGTCTTGTCAAAGCAGAGATCATGTACCCCCCTTTTACGGGATTCTCATCAATACGGACGTGGGTAACCCAATCGTGCCCGTTAGCATATTTTCTTGATTAAAGGCGAGTCCCAAACGGTTACGGGGAGGGCTCCTGGTATTCAGCCTCTTATAAAGAGACCAGGGCCTTGTCTTTTCTTCAACAAGTTCGCCCGTCGCCTCGAGTTCCAACACCCCAGGCTCCAGATTCCGGGCGCCTCGGACCTTTGATGATGTCCGGTTCCGACCTTCAAGGCCGATGGATGACGGAGGAGGACGTGCTAAAGTTGAGAGAGGCTAAGTTCCTGACCGGTGAAATTTGGCATAGGTTGCCTACTCAAGGGAAGGTCATCCCCAGTCCCCAGCCCGGTGAGAGTGTGGTGTTCATGTCTCACTTCCTTCGGGGGTTGGGCTTCCCGATGGATCCCTTCGTGAGGGGACTGCTGTTTTATTACGGGCTGGAATTCCACGACTTAGCTCCGGAGTCCATCCTCCATATCTCCTTGTTTATCGTTGTGTGTGAAGCGTTCCTCCGTGTTAACCCTCACTTCGGACTATGGCTCAAGACCTTCAAAGTGGAGCCGAAGATGATCGAGGGACGGCACGCAGAGTGCGGAGGCGCTGTTATAAGCAAAAATGCTGATGCTCCATGGCCCGAGGGCTCTTTTCAAGAGGGGCTAGGCTTGTGGCAACGAGAGTGGTTTTATATCACCGCTCCCCGGAGCACCAAATGGGTGGCGCCTCCTGCCTTTCGCTCGGGTCCCCCACCACGTCTGGCATCATGGGTCAACAGAGGGTTGGATTGGGGTTTGCCCAAAGACGTGCCCTTGTTATAGGGCCGCATTAAAGATCTCTTGGAAGGAGACCTCAACCTGGTCAAGGTGACGCAGGTCATGCTGATTCGCCGAATATTGCCCGGCAAACGTCGCCCCCTTCGCCTATGGGAGTTTAATCCAGAGGGACCGCGAGCTCTCCAGAACTTCATGGGCGCAACACCCCGCGGAGATGTATAAACTGTTCTTCGGATCACAAGAGGTGTGTCCGGATTCGACCGAGGACGCAGGCCTAAGCCGCAATCGCCTGGATACTCAAGTAAGCAACCTTGTGCCCGGACCTTCTATCCGTATAATTGTCATAAACTTGCCCCTAAAAGAGACGTCCTTTTAAACAAGAGTGGATAGCGAAGGCAAAGCTGATCAGGTGTCCGGCTCCCCTTCCTGAAACCAGGCCGGATCCCGTTCTAGTCAGGATGCTGGAGATAATGCCTTTGGAGGGGGAGGACAAGGAAGCTATGGCCTCCTCGAAGGAGGCTGCTCCGAAGGGAGGAACCGACGATTCCTCTCCTAAGGGGAAGAAGAGAGCCGCCTTTGACGACCCGGAAACCATGGCCGCGAAGCGGGGGAGAAAATCCTCGTCTGAGGGTCCGACGCCGGGGAGTTCCTCGGCCGGACTACACCCTCAAGGGGATCAGCCCTCCAGCAAGCCGTAAGTAGAGAAAGATTTTCCTTTTGAGGGATGAGGGAAATCCTTGATTTATGTCTGAGAAGATTAACCAAACTTTTACCTTGTAGCCCGGACCTCAGCCGTTCTCAGCAGAGCTCGTCTTCGGGGGATCTTCTTCCAGAGATGATGGAGAGCGGGACGCCTCCCCCTGTCGTGCTGCCTAGCGAGGCGGGCGATCCTGAGGTGTCATCGCGGAGGGTTTCTCTGAATCCGGCAGGGGCAGAAGATAGCTATGTGGCCCCCTGAGGTTCTCCGCGTCCGGACTTCAAAAGAGGTCATGGGACGAGCCCGGCACCGTCTGGTGCTCGGTCGGAGGAGCTAAAGATTCTGCTGGGGCGAGCTTGCATCTCAAAGGAGCACTGTGCATTGATGGGCACGGTGATTGAAAGGATTTCATCCGCAGAGAGCGGATTGCATGAGGCCGTCAAAAGTTTACTGACGGGTTTCGAGGTACATTAGATAATGTACACTTTTGGCAGTTGCGCATGAATAAGATGCACCCTGTGTAGATAGTGGCCCCTGAGACTCTGCGCGTCGTCAAGAAATGACGGCACGCGGAGGATCATAATCCCAGGTCTAAGATGTCGCCTTTGAATGTAGGCGGCAGGGTGTCTGGAATCGAGCCGAACTAACAATTTTGCTGAACTAAAGCGGCAACTGGACGTGGCAGAAGCCGACATCACGCTTGTCAACAAGCGGCTTGAGGAGGCTCAAGGTATGCAATTCCCCGGGCGACATGAGGTAAGAACAGTTTGATGCCTGTGTCTTACAATGTGTGTGCTTGACGCAGATGGTGCGGCCGC
The DNA here is from genome assembly GCA_034509565.1 of Triticum monococcum. Taxonomy (NCBI): domain Eukaryota; kingdom Viridiplantae; phylum Streptophyta; class Magnoliopsida; order Poales; family Poaceae; genus Triticum; species Triticum monococcum. Next base: position 82,752,352 of record CM067845.1, on the reverse strand, counting down.
TGTGGAGAGTCTTAGGGCAGAACTTGCCCGAGCTAAAGAACAAGCCAGAGAAAGTGATGCGGCCGCCAAGAAAGCCCTTGAAGAGCTGTGTCACACCCTAGCTAGATCATGCATTAGAGTGTGCATCATGTTTACCTTTGTCAGAAAATTGAAATGGGGAAAGCAGAACCCCCAGCACCCCCCCTGAAATCAACTAGGGTTTACTAAAAATAAATTCAATGAACCTGAAATGCCCTTCAAAAATGTTCACCCTCTTTGCCTAGGGCTAGAACCCTTGGGAAAAATGGTGCACATAATTTTAGGTCAACAAAAGGGCATTGATTTAAATCATAAGTATTTGAATTTGGGCATTTAAATGCTATTAAATAATTCAAATGCTCAAATAATGTTGGAACTATTTTTGGGCCACTGAAATAATTCATCAAGTGTCCATAAATATTTTCAGGATTTTATAAAATGATTTAGTATTTAAACTAAATCAAAACAAAATAACAGAAATAGAAAAAAACAAATAAATAGAAGAGGGAAAGGCCACTGGGCCACTTACCTGGACTACCTGGCCCATCTCCAGCTGGCGGCCCAGCCCACCCCCGCTGCCTCCTGTCGTCTCCCTCCTCGGATAGAAGGACGAGGGCGTGTGCCCGACGCTCGCCGGCACGCGCGCGCGCCACCTCCACCCTGCTGGCCACCTCCTGCTTCCCCGGACTCCCTTCCAATGCCACGGAGACGGCCACGCACCCCCAGGCCCTCTCATTCCTCCTCCCCCCGTGCTCATCCCCTCCTCTGGCTCCCCCTCACTTCCACCGAACGCGGCCACCGCCGCCAACGAGAACCACCACGACCATAGCCACCCCTCGCCCCTCGGTTGTGCCCACGAGCTCCGCGACGTCGTCCTCGACCCCCTCACCGAACCACGCCCCGCCGGAAGCCCTGCAGCGCCGCCTTTGAGCTCTTCTTCAACCTTCGGCCGCCGGTGACCTCGTCTTCGATTCGCGCCGTCTAGGTCATCCCCAGGCCCACTGAGCTGCGCTTCGACCTCCCAGTGAGCTCCTCCGTCGTTTCCCCCTAACCCCACGGCCTAGCACTCGTTGTAGCACCACTTCCCATGACACCTGAAGCACACCGCCGCACGAACTCGTCGCCGACGAGGCTCCGGTGGCCAATCGGCCCCGTTCATATGCCCGTTGGCTTTGTGGGAGCCTGCAGAACACGTAGGTGCTACCCGTTGATCCTCCCGTGCACGGCGTCGCCGTTTTCATCGGCGCCCGAACTCCGGCGACCGCCAAAGTCGTCGCCGGCGACGTCTCCGGCCACCCCGAGCTCAACCATCACCACCAAGAGCTGCGGCTCGTTCCCAGGAGCTCATAGATGCTCTCCGCCTCCCGTTTGGTGGCCGGAACGTGCAAATGCACTTCCTTCGCCGCGTCTGGCCTCGCCGGCGGCTAGACGCCGGCGAGTGTTGACCTTGACCATTGACTGGGTGGGCCCAGTTGACTCCCCTGAGTCAATGACAAGCGGGCCCCCCTGCTAACTAAACCTGTTTAGTGTTAATCTAAATTAATTAGTTAATTAACTAGATGAGCCACTGACACACGGGTCCCACAGGTCAGGTTTGACCTGTACCGGGCCTGTTGACTTGCTGACGTCATGCTGACGCAAGGCTGACACAATAACTCTTTTCTGGATTTAATTTTATATAGAAAATTCCAGAAAATTGCCTAAACTTCAAAAATTCATAGAAATTCAACCATAACTCCAAATGAGACAAATTATATATGAAAAATTATCAGAAAAATCCAAGCTATCCATTGGTACTGGTTTCATGCATGTCAGAACAAGTTAAACCTGCTGTTTATGCAATATAAGGTGATGCACTAATATGATCAAGTCAAATGAGCTAACACTTGAACCTTTGGTTCAAATAAGCAATTACCCTTCTGTTTTAGCGTGCATTAGGCCAAGACACATCCATATTGCCATGTCATAGCATACATCATATTGTTGCATATCGTCATGTGATGATTGTGTTCCGATGTGTTCTTCGTGGTAGGTTCTGCCTCCGAGGATATTCACGAGTATCCAACTGAAGGGCAGTATCCCGTTACCACTCCATCAGGCAAGCAACCATTGATCATTCCGATACAAACCCATGTTCTCGCTCCTGCTCTTGTTTACTGCATTAAGACAACGCATTTCAAACTGCTGTGTGCTACGGTAGTTGAACCCTTATCCTCTGCATGACCTGCCATTGCCACAGTAACTAGATGAAGCCCACTAGCATGTGTAGGAGTTGATTGAGCCATGTTTTGTGTTTCCTACCTTGCTATGCCTGCTATGCTTAGAGTTGTGTCAGGTCTGGTTCATCTGGGTGATGGGCTAGAGTGAAATGCTTGTGCCAGTAATATGTGGGATGTGTTGAACACGTTTTGGTAAAGGTATCGATGATAGGCCATGTAGGAGTACATGGTGGGTTGTTTCATTGAGGCCGTCCATAAGAACTGAGATCTGTATGTGTGATTTAAGATGCAGTTACTACCGTACATTGGGCCCGAAACAAATGGACCCTCTCGGCTTCTTAGCCACCCTAGTACTCTGTCCAGGAGTTGCAAATAGTTTCTGGTGTTTGTAGGATATGTGTTGGCGGCCGTGCGTAGCGCTGACCCTAGGGGTGGGCTATGTTGCGGTAGATACACCGTGGCACGGTGTACCGAGTCACCCGTTTGGTGTCTCGGGAACCCTGTTCACATCGTTCGGGGCCGTATGTGGAAACCTCGGCCGGACTCCCTGCGGATGGAACCTGGATAGGCGATAACCTGGACTAGGGGCTTAGGTGTTTAGGTAGGCCGTGGCCGACACCCTCGCTGGGCTTCCGCTTGAAGGTTGCCGAGTACATGTCGTGTAGACGGCGGTAAGCGGTGAAAGCATGTATGACGAAGTACACCCCTGCAGGGTATAAAACTATTCGAATAGCCGCGTCCGCGGTAAAGGACTACTTGGTTGCCTATACAGTTCATAGACAAGTTAATGGATACTACTAAAAGACTCAAGATAAGTGTGAGTACCGAGGATGGCCCTCTCGCAGGATACGAGGGAGGATCCACGGTGGAGTATTGTGATGGTGAGTAGTGGACTCGTGTGCGAAAACTATTTTTCTAAAAGGTTCCGTAGGATAGCTTAGCCAAGAGTCAAAGCTGGCTTGCTGCATAAACCCCACCACCTTCTTGAGAATGAGCATGTATAGTAGGTTCTGATGTAAGACTTGCTGAGTACCTTTGTACTCATGTTTGCTTATTTATTGTTTTCAGACGACAACACTGCCCCCTCCGATGGGTTTTACGTAGACCTTGACGTCGACGAGTGACTAGCCACCCAGGTGGTGATCCAGGCCATGGAGGGCCCTATGTAGATAGACAGGCTTCGAGAAGCCTTCTTTCTTTCTAGAGTCTGTACTCAGACTAGTTGCTTCCGCATGTGCTTGTATGACTGTATGACTTGAGTGTCGGGTCATGTGACCCCTACCTGTATGAATATGTTATGTATGGCTCCCTGGAGCCTTTAAATAAAGTACTTGAGTTGTAGAGTTTTGTTGTGATGCCATGTTGTATGTACTCATATCGGGCATATTGTGTGTATGATTGAAATGCTTGGTATGAGTGGGATCCGACAATCTAGTTGTTTGTCCTTCGCAGCCTTTCTTATGGGGAAATGTAGTCTAGTGTTCCTCGAGCCATAGTAGTCCGCTACAGCCCGGTTCACCGGAGTCCTGCTAGCCCAGCACTACTATTCAGGACACTTGACTGGCCGGCATGTGTTTCACTTCGTCCCTATGTCTGTCCCTTCGGGGAAATGTCACGCGGTGATCTCCGGAGTCCTGTCTAGCCTGCTACAGCCCGGGATCCCCGGAGTCCTGTTAGCCCAGTGCTACAGCCCGGAATCACTCGTTGATGACCGACATGTTCGATGTGATTCATGTATGCCTGTCTCCATAGGTCTGTGCCGCTTTGGGTTCACGACTAGCCATGTCGGCCCGGGTTCTCGGTCATATGGATGCTAGCGACATTGTCATATACGCGAGCCAAAAGGCGCAAACGGTCCCGGGCCATGGTAAGGCGACACCAGTGGGATACCGTGCGTGAGGCCGCAAAGTGATATGAGGTGTTACTGGCTAGATCGATGTGGCTTAGAATCGGGGTCCTGACAGCGTTGGTATCAGAGCCGCACTGCCTGTAGGTTCGTTGAGCCAAACTGGTCGATGTCGAGTCTAGAAATGCTTTAGTTATATGTAAGGGAATTGATTGTGGGAGGGAACATAAGGTTCTTTTACTCCTTTACCCTATGCTTCTGATCTGAGTCATTCTCTTCTCATTCAACATGGGTTAAGGACTAGGCTCTCTTCTTCTATCAGGTTCACGTGTTACTAATCCGTAGTAGTTTATAGGATTATTGCTACGAGTTCCAGTCCAGTTTCTACTATTTTAGTACGTTGCTATTTGAATCAGAACCTTGATATGATGCTGTTGAGCGGTATTGTGAACTGTTGTGGATGTCTCAAATCTTTTTCTGAGCATTTACAGCCGTTATGCTGTCCAATTTTCCCTAGGAATTCTGATGTCTTTGTCTTGTGGTTGTGCTTTCAGATGGCCAACCGTTCTCAAAATCAAGTGGTTCGCCTGACCAGCTGCCTCGACGTGCCCGGTCATACTGCTATGCTAGTCTGGGTCATGATCGAGACAAGATACCGTTGGTATCCCGAATACACTGTTGAAGAGCAGTTCCGCGACTTTAATCAAAGCCAGTATTTCTGCACCGTTAGGATATTTCCTTCCTATCCTGGATCTACCGAGCCCCTTCACTGTTCCTATGGACTCGGAGTTACCGTTGAGATGGCTGTGCAGGATGCTGCCTACTCCATGATGACCATCTTGCGAGTCCGGACTGGTCTGCTTCGGAACACTGACTTCCGTTACATGCCAGCTTCACTTCCGGGAGCACAGGGGTATCTTCAGGCTATCTATGCTGACTCCACTTAGGAGGACTCATTAACTCGTACCACCGCTGAGATGCTCGAAGATAAGGACCGAGAGAATCGGGCCTTGAGGCTGGAGCTTTTTAATACTCGTGCTGATCATTGGGCCACATTAACTCGGTTTGCACCTGCGGTGCAAGCTGGATGTATGGATACCAGGGATCTGTATCCTGTGAGAGCAGCTCTGCCAGACATGGTGGATTGGCGTGATGTGGGAGGCATCACCCCACCCCGTGGTCCCCGCAGGCCACCGTTTGTTGGTCCAAGACCTCATCCTAGCCCCTATGGTCCACAGGCTCCTCAGGACCGTCTGTTTCCGGATGATCACGTTGAACTTCCAGGCTATGGAGGTGACTTCTATGTGGACTACTACGGAGCTATCTGAGTTAGTAGTAGTACCACTAGTATTGTAGTAGTTGTATCCCCACTGTCCTGCGTGACTTGTGGAATACGACCTGGTGTGTAATCGATTCCGGAGGTGTAGACAAATAATGTATAGGGACTCGGAATGCCTCCGATGAGATGTAACGTCTACCTTCATAGTTGTACTGTAGCATGGGCTTGTACTAAACTATGTATGACGAGTATGACCGTTGGTGTATATATGGCAGTTTTATATTACCATGGCATACGAATGAGCATCTCTGCATTCCATGTTATCCTTTACATTCTGCACTTCCTTGTTAAGTTTGAGCCATCCTTGTCTAAACCGTTGTCTTGTTTCCTCCTAGGATGGTCAACAACCGCGGCAACCCTGCTGTCCCGGAGCGGGGGGAAGCCAGTGTAGGTAGAGGTGAAAATTTGCCTCACCCGCCTTCTCTGGCCGAAGTGATGCTGGAGGCGGAAAGAAACAAGCATGAGACCAACCGCCTGTTGGAGCGGATTGAGCAGAACACTGCACGCCACCCACGAAATGACTTGGTGTCAATCAACGACTTTATCAAGCTGTACCCACCAAAGTTTAACCATTCCGCCGAGCCCCTCGACGCGGATGATTGGCTTCGCAGCATCACCCACAAGCTACGTTCTGCCAACGTAGCCGAAGCCGACAAGGTTACCTATGCTGCTTATCATCTCGAGGGCCCCGCTAGCCATTGGTGGGAAAACTACGAAGCTATGCGCCCGGTCGGCCAAATCACTACTTGGGCTGAGTTCAGCGAGGCTTTCCGTGAGCATCACATTCCGGAAGGTCTCATGGATCGCAAGAGGGAGGAGTTCTGCAACTTCACCCAAGGAAGGCTGACTGTGGATGCATATAACCGAGAATTTGGGAACCTTTCACGCTATGCTCCTGAAGAGGTTTCTACTGACGCCAAGAAGCAGGCAAGGTTCCGCAAGGGACTTAGCCCTGAGCTTCGACGGGATCTCCGTCTGCACGAGTGCACATCCTTCCAGAAGCTGGTCAATAAAGCTATCAGTGCTGAGACAGGCCAGACTGATTATGACGCTTCACGCAAGCACTCCCATGATTTTGGGTCTTCATCCGGCTCTGGAGCTCAGAAGCGCCGGGTGTGGATTCCAAGCACCGCACTGCCACACAGATTCACCCCGAGGCCATCTTTTGAGGCGCCTCGTCCCAACCAGCAATTTGCACCGCCCAAGCCCTATGGTGGCCCCGCTTCTAATGTTGCTCCACGCCCCACTGTGGTAACATGCTTCAAGTGTGGGGAACTGGGTCACTATAGTCGAGAGTGTCCCCAGAACAACCCCAATCAAGCTGGAAAGTCCGTTGGCCGTGGTAAGCCCGCGGGAAAGACTTTCTACACCAAGCCGGCCACCACTGCACGTGGCCATGTCAATTATGTTTCAGCCGAAGAGGCTCATGAGGATCCCAACGTCGTCCTTGGTACGCTCCTTGTTAACTGCCATCCGGCATCTGTTCTTTTCGATACTGGAGCATCTCATTCATTCATATCCGAGAATTATGCTCGGTTGCATAACACGACATTCTGTGACATGCCCACTTCCATGGTAATTCAAACTCCGGGTTCCAAATGGCAAACTTCTAGGGTAAGCCATGGGAACGAAATTCTTGTCGATAGGCTTGTCTTCCTTGCATCTTTAATAGCTCTCAAGTCCTCCGACATAAACATCATCTTGGGTATGGACTGGATGTCGGCTCATTATGCCAAGATCGATTGTGCCACTAGAACCGTTCAACTTACTCACCCCTCGGGCAAGACAGTTAATGTCCTAACTCGAGTGGCCAAGCGCCAACTTTACTCCCTAAATGCCAACCCTCTTCCAGACCTTGAGGACGTTCCGGTAGTCCGAGACTTTCCGGACGTGTTTCCGGAAGAACTGCCAGGTGTTCCACCTGACAGGGATGTTGAGTTTGTGATAGACCTTGTTCCAGGAACCATTCCAATTGCTAGAAGACCCTACAAGATGGCACCCTTAGAACTAGCCGAGCTTAAGAACCAACTCGATGAGTCCTTGAACAAGGGGTTCATCCGTCCTAGCTCCTCTCCTTGGGCTTGCCCCGTCCTCTTCGTCAAGAAGAAGGATGGAACGGATCGAATGGTTGTGGATTACCGACCTGTCAATCTGGTCACCATCAAGAACAAATACCCGCTTCCCAGGATCAACGACCTGTATGACCAGCTCGCTGGATCCTCAGTCTTCTCCAAGATGGATCTGAGGTTGGGCTACCATCAAATCAAAATCAGAAACGGGGACATTCCCAAAACGGCCTTTGTTACTCGTTATGGCCAATACGAGTACACCGTCATGTCCTTCGGTTTAACCAATGCCCCGGCCACCTTCTCCCGGTTAATGAACTCGGTTTTCATGGAGTACTTGGACAAATTCGTCGTAGTATACCTCGATGACATACTCATCTACTCCAAGAATCAAGAGGAACATGCCGAACATCTAAGGCTGGTATTGATGAAACTTCGAGAGCATCGCCTTTATGCCAAATTCTCCAAGTGTGAATTTTGGTTGTCAGAAGTGACCTATCTAGGCCATGTAATCTCTGGTAAGGGTATTGCTGTCAATCCCGAGCGAGTTCAAGCCGTCCTTGATTGGACTCCACCTGAAATGGTCAAGCAAGTTCGGAGTTTCCTTGGCCTAGCGAGCTATTGCCGCCGCTTCGTCGAGAATTTCTCCAAGGTTGCTAAGCCTCTAACTGAACTCCTCAAGAAAGATAAAAAGTTCAAGTGGACTCCACAGTGCAAGTTCAGTTTTCAGGAACTGAAAAGACGCCTGACCTCTGCTCCCGTACTGGTACCACCAGATTTCTCCAAGGACTTTATTATCTATTGCGACGCCTCGCGACAAGGACTAGGTTGCATACTCATGCAAGATCGTCAGGTAATTGCCTATGCTTCACGACAATTACACCCACATGAGGAAAATTATCCCACACATGATCTAGAGCTTGCAGCTGTAGTCCATGCACTCAAAACCTGGCGACATTACCTTCTCGGTAATCGTTGCGAGATCTTCACCGATCACCAAAGCTTGAAATATATCTTCACCCAACCAGATTTGAATCTCAGGCAAAGACGTTGGGTCGAGTTGATCTCGGATTACGACTTAGGAATAACTTACACCCCTGGCAAAGCCAATGTCATGGCTGATGCTCTAAGTCGTAAGTCCTACTGTAACAACCTGATGTTACAACAAAGTCAACCACTTCTCCATGAGGAATTTCGCAAGCTTAATCTTCACATTGTTCCTCAAGGATTCCTATCCACCCTGGTGGCGGAACCTACCCTTACGGATCAGGTCATCGAGGCACAGAAGATAGATCCGGGAATTTCCCATATCAAGAGAAACGTTAAGAAAGGGGTCGTGAATTGTTTCTCCATTGATGATCAAGGTGTCGTATACTTTGGGAATCGCCTAGTGGTTCCAAAGGCGCGAAATCTGAGGCGACTGATCCTTAAGGAAGCTCATGAATCCCCTCTCAACATTCATCCCGGTAGTACTAAAATGTATCAAGACCTACGCCAGAGGTTTTGGTGGACTAGGATGAAGAGAGAAATCGCTCAATACATTGCTAATTGCAACATTTGTCGTCGTGTTAAAGCAGAGCATCAACGGCCTGCTGGCACCCTTCAACCTTTGGCTATTCCTGAATGGAAATGGGACAAAATCAGTATGGATTTCATCACTGGGTTTCCCAGGACCAAGAGAGAAAATAATGCCATCTTCGTTGTGATCGACCGACTTTCCAAAGTAGCCCATTTTCTACCTGTTCGTGAGAGTATCACCGCTAGCCAGCTAGCTGACTTATACATCTCCCGAATAGTGTCTCTTCATGGTGTCCCATTGGAAATTAACTCAGACCGTGGTAGTCTCTTCACCTCTCGATTTTGGGAAAGTTTCCAAAATGCTATGGGAACTCATCTCTCCTTTAGCACCGCCTTCCATCCTCAATCAAGTGGTCAAGTAGAGCGAGTCAATCAAATTCTGGAAGATATGCTCCGAGCTTCTGTTATCTCGTTCGGAATGAGTTGGGAGAAATGCCTTCCATTCGCGGAGTTTGCTTATAACAATAGCTATCAAGCTAGTTTGGGCAAAGCTCCCTTCGAAGTTCTCTATGGACGAAAATGTCGAACGCCTCTTAACTGGTCAGAAACCGGGGAAAGACAACTCTTTGGCCCGGATATGATTCAGGAAGCAGAAGAGCAGGTTCGCGTTATTCGTGAGAAATTGAAAACAGCCCAATCTTGCCAAAAGAGTCAATATGATCGTAAACATAAGCCTATGACATTTGAAGTTGACGAGAAGGCTTACCTTCGGGTTACCCCGTTAAAGGGAACCCATCGCTTCGGTATCAAAGGCAAATTGGCTCCTCGTTACATTGGACCCTTTCGCATTCTTGCCAAACGAGGAGAAGTTGCCTACCAATTGGAACTACCTCCGCATCTCTCCAGAGTTCACGATGTCTTCCACGTTTCGCAACTCAGGCGTTGCTTCGCGGATCCAATCCGTGGAGTGGACCACGAAACGCTTGATTTACAAGATAACCTTTCTTATCGGGAATACCCCGTTCGTATCCTTGATCAAGCCGAGCGTACCACTCGACGTCATAATATCAAGTTTCTCAAGGTTCAATGGTCACACCATTCCGAGGAAGAAGCCACTTGGGAAAGGGAGGATCGTCTTCGACTCGAGTACCCCACCTTCTTCCCAGATGATCCTAAATCTCGGGACGAGATTCTATTGAGTGGGGGTGAGTTGTCACACCCTAGCTAGATCATGCATTAGAGTGTGCATCATGTTTACCTTCGTCAGAAAATTGAAATGGGGAAAGCAGAACCCCCAGCACCCCCCCTGAAATCAACTAGGGTTTACTAAAAATAAATTCAATGAACCTGAAATGCCCTTCAAAAATGTTCACCCTCTTTGCCTAGGGCTAGAACCCTTGGGAAAAATGGTGCACATAATTTTAGGTCAACAAAAGGGCATTGATTTAAATCATAAGTATTTGAATTTGGGCATTTAAATGCTATTAAATAATTCAAATGCTCAAATAATGTTGGAACTATTTTTGGGCCACTGAAATAATTCAGCAAGTGTCCATAAATATTTTTAGGATTTTATAAAATGATTTAGTATTTAAACTAAATCAAAACAAAATAACAGAAATAGAAAAACACAAATAAATAGAAGAGGGAAAGGCCACTGGGCCACTTACCTGGACTACCTGGCCCATCTCCAGCTGGCGGCCCAGCCCACCCCCGCTGCCTCCTGTCGTCTCCCTCCTCGGACAGAAGGACGAGGGCGTGTGCCCGACGCTCGCCGGCACGCGCGCGCGCCACCTCCACCCTGCTGGCCACCTCCTGCTTCCCCGGACTCCCTTCCAATGCCACGGAGACGGCCACGCACCCCCAGGCCCTCTCATTCTTCCTCCCCCCCGTGCTCATCCCCTCCTCTGGCTCCCCCTCACTTCCACCGAACGCGGCCGCCGCCGCTGATGAGAACCACCACGGCCACAGCCACCCCCTCGCCCCTCGGTTGTGCCCACGAGCTCCGCGACGTTGTCCTCGACCCCCTCACCGAACCACGCCCCGCCGGAAGCCCTGCAGCGCCGCCTTCGAGCTCTTCTTCAACCTTCGGCCGCCGGTGACCTCGTCTTCGATTCGCGCCGTCTAGGTCGTCCCCAAGCCCACTGAGCTGCGCTTCGACCTCCCAGTGAGCTCCTCCGTCGTTTCCCCCTAACCCCACGGCCTAGCGCTTGTTGTAGCACCACTTCCCATGACGCCTGAAGCACACCGCCGCACGAACTCGTCGCCGACGAGGCTCCGGTGGCCAATCGGCCCCGTTCATATGCCCGTTGGCTTTGTGGGAGCCTGCAGAACGCATAGGTGCTACCCGTTGATCCTCCCGTGCACGGCGTCGCCGTTTTCATCGGCGCCCGAACTCCGGCGACCGCCAAAGTCGTCGCCGGCGACGTCTCCGGCCACCCCGAGCTCAACCATCACCACCAAGAGCTGCGGCTCGTTCCCAGGAGCTCGTAGATGCTCTCCGCCTCCCGTTTGGTGGCCGGAACGTGCAAATGCACTTCCTCCGCCGCGTCTGGCCTCGCCGGCGGCTAGACGCCGGCGAGTGTTGACCTTGACCATTGACTGGGTGGGCCCAGTTGACTCCCCTGAGTCAATGACAAGCGGGCCCCCCTGCTAACTAAACCTGTTTAGTGTTAATCTAAATTAATTAGTTAATTAACTAGATGAGCCACTGACACACGGGTCCCACAGGTCAGGTTTGACCTGTACCGGGCCTGTTGACTTGCTGACGTCATGCTGACGCAAGGCTGACGCAATAACTCTTTTCTGGATTTAATTTTATATAGAAAATTCCAGAAAATTGCCTAAACTTCAAAAATTCATAGAAATTCAACCATAACTCCAAATGAGACAAATTATATATGAAAAATTATCAGAAAAATCCAAGCTATCCATTGGTACTGGTTTCATGCATGTCAGAACAAGTTAAACCTGCTGTTTATGCAATATAAGGTGATGCACTAATATGATCAAGTCAAATGAGCTAACACTTGAACCTTTGGTTCAAATAAGCAATTACCCTTCTGTTTTAGCTTGCATTAGGCCAAGACACATCCATATTGCCATGTCATAGCATACATCATATTGTTGCATATCGTCATGTGATGATTGTGTTCCGATGTGTTCTTCGTGGTAGGTTCTGCCTCCGAGGATATTCACGAGTATCCAACTGAAGGGCAGTATCCCGTTACCACTCCATCAGGCAAGCAACCATTGATCATTCCGATACAAACCCATGTTCTCGCTCCTGCTCTTGTTTACTGCATTAAGACAACGCGTTTCAAACTGTTGTGTGCTATGGTAGTTGAACCCTTATCCTCTGCATGACCTGTCATTGCCACAGTAACTAGATGAAACCCACTAGCATGTGTAGGAGTTGATTGAGCCATGTTTTGTGTTTCCTACCTTGCTATGCCTGCTATGCTTAGAGTTGTGTCAGGTCTGGTTCATCTGGGTGATGGGCTAGAGTGAAATGCTTGTGCCAGTAATATGTGGGATGTGTTGAACACGTTTTGGTAAAGGTATCGATGATAGGCCATGTAGGAGTACATGGTGGGTTGTTTCATTGAGGCCGTCCATAAGAACTGAGATCTGTATGTGTGATTTAAGATGCAGTTACTACCGTACATTGGGCCCGAAACAAATGGACCCTCTCGGCTTCTTAGCCAGCCTAGTACTCTGTCCAGGAGTTGCAAATAGTTTCTGGTGTTTGTAGGATATGTGTTGGCGGCCGTGCGTAGCGCTGACCCTAGGGGTGGGCTATGTTGCGGTAGATACACCGTGGCACGGTGTACCGAGTCACCCGTTTGGTGTCTCGGGAACCCTGTTCACATCGTTCGGGGCCGTATGTGGAAACCTCGGCCGGACTCCCTGCGGATGGAACCTGGATAGGCGATAACCTGGACTAGGGGCTTAGGTGTTTAGGTAGGCCGTGGCCGACACCCTCGCTGGGCTTCCGCTTGAAGGTTGCCGAGTACATGTCGTGTAGATGGCGGTAAGCAGTGAAAGCGTGTATGACGAAGTACACCCCTGCAGGGTATAAAACTATTCGAATAGCCGCGTCCGCGGTAAAGGACTACTTGGTTGCCTATACAGTTCATAGACAAGTTAATGGATACTACTAAAAGACTAAAGATAAGTGTGAGTGCCGAGAATGGCCCTCTCGCAGGATACGAGGGAGGATCCACGGTGGAGTATTGTGATGGTGAGTAGTGGACTCGTGTGCGAAAACTATTTTTCTAAAAGGTTCCGTAGGATAGCTTAGCCAAGAGTCAAAGCTGGCTTGCTGCATAAACCCCACCACCTTCTTGAGAATGAGCATGTATAGTAGGTTCTGATGTAAGACTTGCTGAGTACCTTTGTACTCATGTTTGCTTATTTATTGTTTTCAGACGACAACACTGCCCCCTCCGATGGGTTTTACGTAGACCTTGACGTCGACGAGTGACTAGCCACCCAGGTGGTGATCCAGGCCATGGAGGGCCCTATGTAGATAGACAGGCTTCGAGAAGCCTTCTTTCTTTCTAGAGTCTGTACTCAGACTAGTTGCTTCCGCATGTGCTTGTATGACTGTATGACTTGAGTGTCGGGTCATGTGACCCCTACCTGTATGAATATGTTATGTATGGCTCCCTGGAGCCTTTAAATAAAGTACTTGAGTTGTAGAGTTTTGTTGTGATGCCATGTTGTATGTACTCATATCGGGCATATTGTGTGTATGATTGAAATGCTTGGTATGAGTGGGATCCGACAATCTAGTTGTTTGTCCTTCGCAGCCTTTCTTATGGGGAAATGTAGTCTAGTGTTCCTCGAGCCATAGTAGTCCGCTACAGCCCGGTTCACCGGAGTCCTGCTAGCCCAGCACTACTGTTCAGGACACTTGACTGGCCGGCATGTGTTTCACTTCGTCCCTATGTCTGTCCCTTCGGGGAAATGTCACGCGGTGATCTCCGGAGTCCTGTCTAGCCTACTACAGCCAGGGATCCCCGGAGTCCTGTTAGCCCAGTGCTACAGCCCGGAATCACTCGTTGATGACCGACATGTTCGATGTGATTCATGTATGCCTGTCTCCATAGGTCTGTGCCGCTTTGGGTTCACGACTAGCCATGTCGGCCCGGGTTCTCGGTCATATGGATGCTAGCGACATTGTCATATACGCGAGCCAAAAGGCGCAAACGGTCCCGGGCCATGGTAAGGCGACACCCGTGGGATACCATGCGTGAGGCCGCAAAGTGATATGAGGTGTTACCGGCTAGATCGATGTGGCTTAGAATCGGGGTCCTGACAAGCTGAGAGCCGAACAGGCTGCTCATTGTCGAAGCAAGGAAGAGATGGCTGAAAAGTTAAATAGCGCTACAGACCGTTGCAGACTTCTTGAAAAAGAAGATCAGGCGAAACAGACGGACTTAGAGAAGGCCGTTGCCAATGCCAAGGACGCGCGCTCTTCGATGAGAGTGTAACATCCCAAATTTTCAATTTGGAATGTTATACACTAGATCATCATGCATATCATATTTTCTTCCATTTTGTTGATCCTAGAAATTTCACGCAACTCAAGGACCCTCGGAGAGAGTTGGAGATTTTGTCATTTTCATATTTGAGTCTTCTCAAATTTTGAAGAAAGGATCTATGGATTTGTCGGAGTTTTATTTGCCTTTTTATTTGGATAGGGAAAAATGTGTGTTTTCAAAAATTACATTCTAGGTCCCGAGAAAAGTTCATTTTGTTCGACTCATTTTTAGGAGTCGGGGAAAATTTACTTTAGAAGTTTTGGAGTTCGTTTAGTTCTCTTTTCTTTTGTTTTTCTGCGCCCGTAACCGTTTAAAAAAAATATCCGCAGCGCCCCTGGGCCAAAGGCCCAGCCGGCCGGGCCGGGCTCCCGCGCCAGCGCCGCGCCGCGCCCAGCGCACCAGGCTGCCGCCTGCCTTGTGCGCCGCCCAAGTAGGAGTCCTACTTGGACTCCAATCTCCCTCTCCTTCTCTTATTTCTTGTCCCCTCCCCCAAGAAACCTCTCCCCCTCACCTATATAAATACCCAAGCACCCCCCCTCTAAATCCCACACCAAACCCCAAGTTCCTCACCCGCGCCCAAGCCGCGCCGCGCCCTAGAGCCGCCGCCGCCCCGCGTCACCGCCGCCGCCGCCTTGCTCTAGCGCCGCCGCCGCCCTTGTGCCCCGCCGCCGCCACCCGTGCTCGCCGGAGCCCTCGCCGGAGGTACCGCGCCACGTCTCTTTTTTTCTCGGTTCGGTTTTCTTATAAACCGTTCCGGTTTTCTAGATCGGTTTTTCGTTCGGTTTTCTTTTCTCGAAACCCTAGATCGGATTCGTTTTCTTTTCCGGTTTAGTTGCCTCGAGACCTTTCGCCGGACCGTTCGTCCTAACGAACGTGATCAGCGGTTTATTCTCGGTTAACGAACGTCCGTTCGTTTAACCGTTCTTCTTTCTCTTTTCGTCGGATTTATTCCGCGATCGCGATCTGAGATCCGATCATCGTTCTAGTTTATCTTCTCGCTCGTGTATCGGAATCAGGTGATTCAAGCGCCTGGAGTTTCGTTTCAAAACCACCGTTCCGACTAATCAACTTTAAGTAAGTTTTGCTACTGTAAAACTTGACCTAGTTTCAACTTGCTAGAACCGAGTTGTTTTCTTCCACTGTTTGTTTTCGGTTTCTTCGTTCGGTTTCTTTCTCTCTTTGCAACCGGAGTTCTTAAGTTGAACTATCTGGTTCGATCTTTTGTTCGAGTTTTACCTGTGCATTAGGTGAGTACTTATTGTATGCTTGTTGTTTGTCTGCGATAGATTACCCGGATTGTGCCGCCTGTTACTTCGAATCTCTAGGACTCGCGGATCATCAGCAAGGCAAGTGACACTTTGATCATACCTTTTCTACAACCCAGTTTTATTGCATTAGATCCATCCTCACACATTGCATGATTAGGATCTAATTAAATTGTGGGATGGGAAGTAGATGAGGTAGTACCTATTACCTATTTATTATGAAACCTTTGGGAGTTACTTCTACGTTTGCTTATTATGCCATGCTATGCTAGTAGACGTGGATTGGGTGAGTGATATCCATGACAGATGTGAGATTGATAATTTTAATGGTTTATCTAAGGTGGCAACTTAAACACACATCTGGGTGGACCGAGGCACCTGATGTCTATCAGGACTTGCCTGTTTTTATTTTGGACCGCCACCCAGGCTCAAAGGGATCATAAGATTTTTCATGCTAAATACTTACGTGTGCAGCCACAAGCCAATATGGGCTCTGGCACAGTTGACTAAGTCGTGCGAACTCTTATAGGGTAGACTAGTAGATGTAGGGGAAAGTAGGTGTACCGGTCTATCCATCGTAAGGTGCTAGCGCTTCTGAAAGACTGTGTCTCGGTCATCCGTTTCTCAAACACCGGTAGTGCGAGAAATCCAACGGAGGCGATCGAGTCTTGTGGGGAAAAGTGCGCAAACCTCTGCAGAGTGTAATAAACTAATCATGATTAGCCATGTCCCCGGTTATGGACATCTTGAGTATCTAGTACTTGAATATCATATGAATCTCATCATGTTACTTCTAATTAATGTTGTTGGGTTATTAATGATTACTTTTAATTGGGATTGAGAATGCTGTCAACCATTCTCAATGTTTAACAACCACCATGATAGTTAAATAAATTTTGCAGTAGGGAAAAACTGGCTTTACGCAAAACAGTAACCATAGAGCTTTCCACCAGCCAAATATGCATATAGTATAGCTGTTTCATTCCATTACTCTCTATGTGTTACCTTGCCAGCATATTCCATGTGCTGACCCGTTTCGGGCTGCAACGTTAATGTTGCAGACTTCTCAGACGACGATTAAGGTGCTTTTAGGTCGTGGTTCTATACTCAGTGATGCCGTTGGAGTTGATGGACCCATTCATCTTCCAAGTCTTCCGCTGTTATCGATCTTAGATGGCCTTAAGCCATATTATTGTAATAAGTTCTCTTTGAGACATCGATGTAATAAGTGTGTGATTGCCACTCTGCTATAAATCCTTCGAAGTACTGTGTGGTGTCAGCATTACTGATCCAGGGATGACACCGGAGCACAGTAGACTTGATCCATTCGGGTCGGGTCGCTACAGAGATGGTATCAGAGCACACACTGACTGTAGGACACGACCACTAAGTTAAAGCCATAGATCACTATTCTCTCCTCATTTTCTAACTCCTCATCTTTTCTACTCTTTAGGATGAAGGACGCGAAGATCAAGTACGCTCAACCGGATGAAGGCACACCTTTTGGATTTCACTTGAAGGAAGTCACCAAGTACCTAAACATTGATTACCAAGTTTCACGGGAACCTTCAACGCCACTCTGCCTGAAGAGGAGCGCTGGAAGATTCAAGCTCACGTTCCGGGAAGGACATTCGCGCCAATCACGAAGCCCATAGATAGTGTTTTCAATGCACCAACCTGGAGTCTAGGAAAGAGCATGGAAGCCCATATCACCAAAGGACGCATTGGAGAAGTTTATCAAGAAGACCTCAAGGACACTATCTACCAGATTTGCGGACACCGAGATGAACAATGGGAGTTAGTTAGCACCAAGAAGGATAGATCCATTGCATCATTCATCCAGGAGTTAAACCAGCACATTCGACGCCATGAGAACCAGATGTGGAATGATATGATAGAGTTGAAGAATGCGAAGGCTAGGATCATCGAGCTAGAAGGAGAACTGAAGGCAACACACAAGGACTACATGGACGAGATCGTAGCTCTAGCAAGACACAACTGCAATCTTAAGCAAGAAATTGAAGAACTCAAGATGGAGTTAGCATCCAGGAAGGAAGACATGTAAGTCGCATGTCCGGACAACTACACCATCATCGACGACACCGATTCGGATCCAAGTGAACCCGAATTTGAAGACGAAGCTAGAGCGGACATCATGGAGTCTTCCACCGGTTCAAATTTCTAGATGACCACCAAATATTAGTAGTGTTTCCCCCCATGTAAACATTATAGTTCGAGCACTTTTGCGATAGCTAGATCGATTGTATGCCCTTGTTTGATTGAATGAAGTGATTTTGTGTAAATTCGCTCATGTGCATTGGGGTAGTGTTTTCTCTTTAGACCTCACTCTATTCTTATTTCTCATCTTTTCTAAACCCTCAGATGCCTCCGAGACGTGACAATGGATTTCCACCGGAGCTCACTCAGTTGATCCAGCAACAGAATCAATTGATGGAAATGTTAGTTCAAAATCAGCAGAACAACAACAACAACAACCCACCCCCACCACCGCCACCTGTTGACCACTTAGCCCGTTTCCTTAGGCTGAATCCGCCGGTGTTTTCTAGTAGCATCGAGCCGATAGTAGCAGACGATTGGCTCCGCAAGATAGGAAGGGAGTTGACCACTGCAGGATGCACAGATGGTGAGAAAGTGAAGTTTGCCACACATCAGCTTGAAGGACCCGCGACAACATGGTGGGAGAATTTCACAGCCACCTTCCCAGTTGACACTGTCACATGGGATCAGTTCCAGCAAGCTTTCCGCATTGCACATGTTTCAGCAGGAGCTATGGCCATGACGAAGCGTGAGTTTCGCAACTTACGCCATAGAGGAAGGACAGTTGGCCAGTACGTTGACGACTTCAGCAAGTTAGCACGTTATGCCCCAGATGACGTTGCTACGGATGCAACTAAGCAGGAGAAGTTTCTGGAAGGATTGAATGATGAGTTAAGCATGCATTTGATGGTAGCAAGTTTCAACAACTACCAGGAGTTGGTAGATCGTGCCATCATGATTGAAGGGAAGCAACAACAGATTGAGAACCGCAAGAGGAAGTATGGACAAGGGAAGTATAACTCTGGAACCCAGCAGAAGCCCCGTTTTACCACTAAATCGGGATTTCAGTTTCAGCATACCCATGGAGGAGGTAGTTCGCACAACCACAATGGCCACAAGAATGGTAATGGGAATGGAGGAAGCAACGGCCAGAACCGGACCACCCCATCAACCCCATCCAAGAGAGACCTGAGTCAAGTCACCTGTTTCAAGTGTTCCAAGACCGAACATTATGCCAATGAATGCCCTGAAGGCCAGAATGGAAATGGCAATGGAAGCTCAGGGAAGAAGGCGAACCCTTTCAACAGGGGACAGGTGAACCACGTTAACGTGGAGGAGGTTGAAGATCAACCTGATGCAGTAATCGTTAAGTTTTTGGTTAAGTCATTTACCGCACTCATTCTTTTCGATACTGGTGCATCACATTCATACATATCAAGGGGATTTGTGGAAAAATATAGCCTGCCCACTAGGATTCTTAAAACACCTATGCTAGTAAGCTCACCAGGAGCGGAATACATGGCCAGTCAAGGATGCTTTCAAGTGCCACTGAGCATAGGAAGGCATGTTTTCCCAACAGATTTAACTATTCTGGAATCCCAAGGTTTGGATGTAATCCTCAGTATGGATTGGTTGTCGAAGTATGGAGGAAACATTGATTGTGCTAGTAAGTCAATTTTGCTTACAACGCCAGAAGGAAGAAGGATCAAGTATGTATCCCGGCATGTGCCAAATAGGACACAGGTAAATTCCTTATCAGGAGTTGTGCAAGAGGAAGTACCAGTGGTAAAGGATTTTCCTCACGTATTTCCAGAAGAGTTGCCAGGCATGCCACCGGATAGAGACATTGAGTTTTTGATTGAGTTATTGCCAGGTACAGGCCCAATATCAAAGAGACAATACCGGATGCCAGCAAAGGATTTGGTAGAAATTAAGAATCAGATTAAGGAGTTATTGGAGAAAGGTTACATTCGCCCAAGTTCTTCGCCTTGGGGATCACCCGTACTTCTAGTGGAGAAGAAGGATGGATCATTACGGATGGTTGTTGATTACCGTGGATTGAACGAAGTAACCATCAAGAACAAGTACCCACTACCAATGATAAATGATCTATTTGATCGTTTGCAAGGAGCTAAAGTGTTTTCCAAGATCGATTTGCGATCAGGGTACCACCAGTTGAAGATTCGAGAGCAGGACATACCCAAGACAGCATTCACCACAAGATATGGACTGTATGAATATACCGTTATGTCATTTGGATTGACTAACGCGCCTGCCTATTTTATGAACATGATGAACAAAGTGTTTATGGAATTTTTGGATAAGTTCGTTGTAGTGTTCATTGACAATATCCTGGTTTATTCAAAGAATGAAGAAGAGCATAAAGAACATTTGCGTTTGGTTTTGGAGAAACTAAGGGAACATCAGTTATATGCCAAATTTAGCAAATGTGAGTTTTGGTTGAAGGAAGTAGGATTCCTCGGACACGTTATATCCGGAGAAGGGATAGCAGTTGACCCCGCTAAGGTTGAGACTGTAACCAAATGGGAAGCACCAACGACAGTTGGGGAAATCCGGAGTTTTCTTGGACTCGCAGGATACTACCGGAGATTCATTGAGAACTTTTCAAAGATTGCGAAGCCTATGACGGAGTTGTTGAAGAAGGATACTAAGTTCAAATGGACTGAGGAGTGTGAGGCTAGTTTCTAGGAGTTGAAGAAACGTTTGGTTACCTCACCAGTGTTGATTTTGCCAGATCAGACCAAGGATTATGAGGTATATTGCGACGCTTCACGTCGAGGACTTGGAGCAGTGCTCACGCAGGAAGGGAGAGTTGTTTCGTATGCTTCACGACAACTGAAGCCTCATGAGTTGAATTATGCCACACATGATTTGGAGTTAGCAGCTGTAGTGCATGCATTGAAGACATGGTGACATTTTCTCATTGGAAATCATTGTGAGGTGTACACGGATCACAAGAGTTTCAAGTACATTTTTACACAAAAGGAGTTGAATCTCAGACAAAGGAGATGGTTGGAGCTCATCAAGGATTATGATATGAGATTGCATTACCATCCCAGAAAAGCTAATGTTGTAGCTGACGCATTGAGCCGTAAGAGCCATGTCAATACGTTAATGACGGGAGAAATACCCAAAAGAATTAGCAGAAAACCTTCGGGAACTAAGTTTAGAGGTAGTTCCGAAAGGCTATGTAGCAGCATTGGAGATTCAGTCAACATTGATGGATAAAATCAGAGAGGCTCAGAAATCTGACAAGGAGATTGCTTCTATAAAGGAGAAACTAAGCAAAGGAAAAGCAAAGGGATTTCGTGAGGATGAGCACGATACCCTATGGTTTGAGGACCGTGTTTATGTGCCAAATGACCCGGAGATCAGGAAGTTGATTTTACAAGAGGCACATGATTCACCATATTCGATTCACCCAGGAAATACCAAGATGTATTTGGATTTGAAGGAGACATTCTGGTGGACCGGAATGAAGAAGGATATTGCAGCATATGT
Source organism: Triticum monococcum (assembly GCA_034509565.1). Classification (NCBI taxonomy): domain Eukaryota; kingdom Viridiplantae; phylum Streptophyta; class Magnoliopsida; order Poales; family Poaceae; genus Triticum; species Triticum monococcum. Next base: position 82,730,952 of record CM067845.1, on the reverse strand, counting down.
AGCAGTTTGTGACGTATGTCATAGAGTGAAGGCAGAGCATCAGAAGCCAGCCGGATTGTTACAGACATTGCCGATACCCGAATGGAAGTGGGATAAGATAGGCATGGATTTTATCACAGGACTACCCAGGACGAAAGAAGGTTACGACTCGATATGGGTAGTAGTTGATCATTTGATGAAGGTAGCACATTTCATTCCAGTTAAGACCACTTACACCAGTCCTAAGTTGGCAAAGATATACATGACTAGGATCATTTGTTTGCATGGAGTTCCAAGGAGTATTGTATCAGACAGAGGAACCCAATTTACCTCATAGTTTTGGAATCAGTTGCATGAAACTTTGGGAACCAGGCTAGAGTTCAGCACCGCTTTTCATCCGTAGACAGATGGACAGACTGAGAGAGTCAATCAGATTTTGGAAGATATGCTGAGGGCTTGTGCACTAGATTATGGATCTAGTTGGGACGATAACTTGCCGTATGCGGAATTTTCTTATAACAACAGTTACCAAACTAGTTTGAAAATGGCACCTTTCGAAGCTTTGTACAGAAGGAGGTGCAGGACACCGTTGTCATGGGACGAAGTTGGAGACCGTCAATTCTTTGGACCAGATTTGATTAAGGAGTCTGAACGGAAAGTTAAGTTGATTCGCGATAGGCTCAAGGTAGCCCAGTCCAGGCAGAAGAGCTACGCAGATTCTAAACGCAAGGAGACAGTTTACGAAACCGGAGATAGAGTTTATCTCCGAGTATCCCCACTTCGAGGAGTTAAGCGCTTTGAAGTTAAGGGAAAATTAGCACCACGTTTCTTTGGACCGTATAAGATCTTACAACATATGGGAGAAGTCGCTTATAAGTTGGAATTACCAGAGGGACTGTCAGGAGTTCATGACGTATTCCATGTTTCTCAGCTGAAGAAATGTCACGCCGAGATGGCGGAGGTACCGTTAAGAGATACAGTGCCGCTTGAAGCGATTCAGTTGAAGGATGACTTAACGTATGAAGAGAAACCAGTCAAGATTCTCGAGTATGCCAGCAGAGTTACCCACAGCAAGGTTATCAAGTTTTGCAAAGTTCAGTGGAACCACCACTCAGAGGATGAAGCCACCTGGGAGAGAGAAGAAGATTTGCTCAAGGACCACCCTCACCTATTTTCTAGCCAACACCAATCTCGAGGGCGAGATTCATCTTAAGGGGGGTAGGTTTGTAACATCCCAAATTTTCAATTTGGAATGTTATACACTAGATCATCATGCATATCATATTTTCTTGCATTTTGTTGATCCTAGAAATTTCACGCAACTCAAGGACCCTCGGAGAGAGTTGGAGATTTTGTCATTTTCATATTTGAGTCTTCTCAAATTTTGAAGAAAGGATCATTGGATTTGTCGGAGTTTTATTTGCCTTTTTATTTGGATAGGGAAAAATGTGTGTTTTCAAAAATTGCATTCTAGGTCCCAAGAAAAGTTCATTTTGTTCGACTCATTTTTAGGAGTCGGGGAAAATTTACTTTAGAAGTTTTGGAGTTTGTTTAGTTCTCATTTCTTTTGTTTTTCTGCGCGCGTAACCGTTTAAAAAAAATCCGCAGCACCCCTCGGCCAAAGGCCCAGCCGGCCGGGCCAGGCTCCCGCGCCAGCGCCGCGCCCAGCGCGCCAGGCCACCGCCTGCCTTGTGCGCCGCCCAAGTAGGAGTCCTACTTGGATTCCAATCTCCCTCTCCTTCTCTTATTTCTTGTCCCCTCCCCCAAGAAACCTTCCCCCTGACCTATATAAATACCCAAGCACCCCCCCTCTAAATCCCACACCAAACCCCAAGCCCCTCACCCGCGCCCCAAGCCGCACAGCGCCCTAGAGCCGCCGCCGCCCTGCGTCACCGCCGCCGCCTTGCCCTAGCGCCGCCGCCGCCCGTGCTCGCCGGAGCCCTCGCCGGAGACCTCGCCGGAGGTACCGCGCCACGTCTTTTTTTTCTCGGTTCGGTTTTCTTATAAACCGTTCCGGTTTTCTAGATCGGTTTTTCGTTCGGTTTTCTTTTCTCGAAACCCTAGATCGGATTCGTATTCTTTTCCGGTTTAGTTGCCTCGAGACCGTTCGCCGGACCGTTCGTCCTAACGAATGTGATCACCGGTTTATTCCCGGTTAACGAACGTCCGTTCGTTTAACCGTTCTTCTTTTTCTTTTCGTTGGATTTATTCCGCGATCACGATCTCAGATCCGATCTTCATTCTAGTTTATCTTCTCGCTCGTTTACCGGAATCGGGTGATTCAAGCGCCTGGAGTTTCATTTCGAAACCGCCGTTCCGACTAATCAACTTTAACTAAGTTTTGCTAGTGTAAAACTTGACCTAGTTTCAACTTGCTAGAACCAAGTTGTTTTCTTCCGCCGTTTGTTTTCGGTTTCTTTGTTCGGTTTCTTTCTCTCTTTGCAACCGGAGTTCTTAAGTTGAACTATCTGGTTCGATCTTTTGTTCGAGTTTTACCTGTGCATTAGGTGAGTACTTATTGTATGCTTGTTGTTTGTCTGCGATAGATTACCCGGATTGTACCGCCTATTACTTCGAATCTCTAGGACTCGCGGATCATCAGCAAGGCAAGTGACACTTTGATCATACCTTTTCTACAACCCAGTTTTATTGCATTAGATCCATCCTCACACATTGCATGATTAGGATCTAATTAAATTGTGGGATGGGAAGTAGATGAGGTAGTACCTATTACCTGTTTATTATGAAACCTTTGGGAGTTACTTCTATGTTTGCTTATTATGCCATGCTATGCTAGTAGACGTGGATTGGGTGAGTGATATCCATGACAGATGTGAGACTGATAATTTTAATGGTTTATCTAAGGTGGCAACTTAAACACACATCTGGGTGGATTGAGGCACCTGATGTCTATCAGGACTTGCCTGTTTTTATTTTGGACCGCCACCCAGGCTCAAAGGGATCATAAGATTTTTCATGCTAAATACTTACGTGTGCAGCCACAAGCCAATATGGGCTCTGGCACAGTTAACCAAGTCGTGCGAACTCTTGCAGGGTAGACTAGCAGATGTAGGGGAAAGTAGGTGTACCGGTCTATCCATCGTAAGGTGCTAGCCCTTCTGAAAGACTGTGTCTCAGTCATCCGTTTCTCAAACACCGGTAGTGCGAGAAATCCAACGGAGGCGATCGAGTCTTATGGGGAAAAGTGCGCAAACCTCTGCAGAGTGTAATAAACTAATCATGATTAGCCGTGTCCCCGGTTATGGACATCTTGAGTATCTAGTACTTGAACATCATGTGAATCTCATCATGTTACTTCTAATTAATGTTGTTGGGTTATTAATGATTACTTTTAATTGGGATTGAGAATGCTATCAACCATTCTCAATGTTTAACAACCACCATGATAGTTAAATAAATTTTGCAGTAGGGAAAAACTGGCTTTATGCAAAACAGTAACCATAGAGCTTTCCACCAGCCAAATATGCATATAGTATAGCTGTTTCATTCCATTACTCTCTATGTGTTACCTTGCCAGCATATTCCATGTGCTGACCCGTTTCGGGCTGAAACGTTAATGTTGCAGACTTTTCAGACGATGATTAAGGTGCTTTTAGGTCATGGTTCTATACTCAGTGATGCCGTTGGAGTTGATGGACCCATTCATCTTCCAAGTCTTCCGCTGTTATCGATCTTAGATGGCCTTAAGCCATATTATTGTAATAAGTTCTCTTTGAGACATCGATGTAATAAGTGTGTGATTGCCACTCTGCTATAAATCCTTCGAAGTACTGTGTGGTGTCAGCATTACTGATCCAGGGATGACACCGGAGCACAGTAGACTTGATCTATTCGGGTCGGGTCGCTACAGAGAGCTGCCAGGGAGGAGCTGCGTCAGGCCGAACAGATTGCGGTTGGAAAGCCCTTTATGCTGCGAAGGAAATTTTGCGATCCGAAGTTTGCTCCATTGGACCGGATGTGGAGTGTGGAGGATACCTATCTGGATCTGGCAGCGAGTGCTGCCGATGCAACCAAACACTTTCGAGATCAGAAAGATCGCGAAGTGGAAAAGCTTTTCTGGTCGCAGTTTCACAATCCAGAGCGTCCACTGGCAGTGGACGATCGTTTGGCTCTATGGGCCGAACTGAATAGGTTGTCCGGAGTCACCATGAAGTACATCATGGGTCATCTGTGGCCGGGGAGATCGGAGCCGAAGAGTTATTTCAGCTTGGTGCAGCAATTCCTTGACGCAGTGCTGTGTATAAATGCAATGAAAAGGTCAGCATGCATAGAGGGCGCAAGGATGGCTCTTGCCCATGTTAAGACATACTGGGCAGAGATGGAGACCATCATTGTTGCGTCCCGAGATTCGGACAAAAGCCGAGTATCCTCCGAGCACTATTTTCAGGAAGTCTTTGAAGGCGCTCGTGTAATAGAGACGCAGTGCTCGCAAGATGCTATGTTATGATAGCATATGTAATTATAAAGTAATATTTTGATAAACTGTAGTGGCCTTTTTATACTTGTGCCTTCAAGTATTGGGAACACCTCCTGTGCGGTCGTATATATATAAAATCTGAAAGATGGCAGTCGTTGGCTTCAGCCCCCACGCACATAGTGCGGGGGTGCCCACAGAAGACGCATTTTCACACTTAACCCAACGTCTTGGTCCTACAAAGGAGGTGATATTGCAGCGGGCCAGGCAACCGGACTATATTGCTTTAACACTTTCACTTAGCCATAGGAGCTTGACAGTGAGACTATTTAGGTAGCTCCTTGGTGGCGACTGCGCTCATCCGAGTTCGGGGCGCGTATGTGCCTGACCGGGAAGCGGCCCTTCGTTAAAGCGGAGGAATCCGATAGATTCCGATAGGTCATCGAGTGGCTGACCAGTCTCACGCTACATCATAACAGTCAGTTTTCGGCTTTCTCTACTGAGGTGCTCGCCCAGCCGAACCGGGGCACAATCGCAGTAGTTCTCCTGGTGCTACCTTAGCCGATAGAGCGGAACGTAAGGTAGCCGAACTCAGGAGCCGGGCAACCCAACATTTGACCAAAGACATGATTCGGAGCTGATGCATATAATGCCAAAACTCGCGACGCCGAACACTCCCTAAGGTGTTCGGTCTTTATGAGTGCGGGCGAAACAACACTCTTTATTAAAAAAGCCCCTGGTGTCCAGGTACGTGCAAAAATTCTGACGTGGCCACATGCCAAGACGCTAGCCTCCTCCTTGGTTATATCAGAAAAAACCAGGGATGTGTAGCAACAAGAGACAGTAAAAAAGGTTTACGCAGGGTCTTAATCTAAAAAGAATCCTTTAGGACGGGTCCCTACTGCACGTCTGCGCCTGTGTCTCCGTTGTGCCGTATCCTGGACGGGCGCCGCACGACGTTCATCTGTAAAAGAGAGGAACTGAGTTGAAAATGGGTCGTGCCGAAAAAGTTAAAAATAAACAAAGTATAAAGTAAAATATATAAGATTGAGCTTTATTGTCTCTTATTGTATATGCATGGAGCCCCTAGTGCGGGGGTATATGGCCACTAAGCCTACATCAATGATGATTTTGTACCGAACTCGTCTATCCGTGTTCGTGGTCTTTAATGACCTATTTTGAAGTTTTTTGGCTGGTGAGGCCATTTTGCTGTGGGGCTGTCAAGGCGGCCGCGCAGTCCTCCGCTTGGGGAGGCGCACTTTAGTGCTTCCCCTTCAAAGAGATGATGCCTCGTGGACCGGGCATCTTAAGCGTAAGAGAGGCATAATATGGTATTGCGTTAAAGCGAGCGAAAGCTTCGCGTCCCAGTAGTGCTTGATAGCGACTTGAGAACGGGACGATATGGAAGGTCAGCTTTTCACGGCGGAAGTTATCAACAGAGCCAAATATGACTTCGAGCCAGAGAAAACCCATACAACAGGTGTCCGAACCAGGTATTACCCCTTGAAAGGAGGTTTTTGCTGCGGCGGATTTTTGCTGGGTTTATCCCCATGTGCTGGATTGTATCCTGATATATCATGTTTAGTCCACTCCCACCGTCCATAAGGACATTTGAAAACTGGAGTCCGCCAATTATTGGATCGAGTATCAAGGCAGTCCAGCCTGCATTCTTGATATTTCTAGAATAATCTAGCTGATCGAAGATGATCGGTTTTGACAACCAGTGGCCGGACCCTTTGGGGATGGGCCGTGTGGTGCGTACCTTTACGGGCGCCGCATGTTTTGTTATGTGAAGTGAGTTCACTGTTTTTACTTCTTGTGGGAAGTTCTTTTGTTTCCTAATACTCTGCTTTTGGGGTTCGTCCTCGTCTTCGCTTGGTGTGTCGAGCCCCTTGTGTCCGGCATTGAGTCTGCCGGATTGTTTGAAAACCCAACAGTCTCTGTGGGTATGGTTAGCAGGCTTCCCGGGAGTACTGTGTATCTGACATATCCTGTCCAGGATTTTATTTAGGTTGGATGGATCGTCCTGTTATCCTGGGGGGGGGGGGCGATTTTGCCTGATTTTGTCGTGGGCCTTTGAATCCGGCATTGACTGCCGTGCTCTTCGGACTTTTGTCCTTAGTCCGGCGATGGTCCTTGTTGTGTCGCGGTTTTCCGTTTCCATCCCTAGTTTCGGATGTACTTGGGTCGCTGGGGCTGCACCTTGCCAACCAGCTGTCCTCCCCTGCACAAAAGCGGGTCATGAGGTTTGTTAGTGCAGCCATTGTTCTTGGCTTTTCTTGGCCGAGGTGTCTGGCGAGCCATTCGTCTCGGACGTTATGCCTGAAAGCTGCTAAGGCTTCGGCGTCCGGACAGTCGACTATCTGATTCTTTTTAGTGAGGAATCTATTCCAGAACTGCCGAGCTGATTCTCCGGGTTGTTGAGTTATGTGACTAAGATCGTCTGCATCCGGAGGGCGGACATAGGTCCCGTGAAATTTTGCTCGGAAAGCATCCTCGAGCTCTTCCCATCTTCCAATTGTGTTTTCGGGAAGGCTTTTAAGCCAATGCCGGGCTGGCCCTTTAAGCTTAAGGGGTAAATATTTTATGGCGTGGAGATCATCTCCTCTAGCAATGTGTATGTGGAGGATATAATCCTCTATCCAGACTCCAGGGTCTGTTGTTCCATCGTATGCCTCTATGTTTACGGGTTTGAATCCCTCTAGAAATTCATGGTCCAGGACCTCATCGGTGAAACATAGAGGGTGTGCGGCGCCCCTGTATTTGGGTGTGCCGGATTCTGATGATGGCTTCATAGCATTGCTTACGATAGCTTGCTTTCTTGGCCCATAAATGGACCTGACTGGGCCATGATGCGAATCCTTAAGTGGGTCGCATGCCGATTTGAGTGCGGCGCCGCTTGCCGCTTTATGGGGTCGTCTATCCGACCGTGTGGCTTTCTCATTTTTTGAATGTGAGGGCTCTAGGGCCTCTCCGTCGAATTTAGGCAGTAGCTTTCTTTTCGGATAGCTTTTAGTGCGGCGACTGTCGCCATATTTATCTGCGGTATTCATTACTTTGCTCCATCTAATCCGGAGTGCATCTTCCGCTGTTTTTAGCTTCCGCTTATGCTTTTTTAGGCTGCATGCAGTTGCAACGAGCCTCTCATGGAGATTCTTCTGCTCCATAGGTTTATCCAGCGTGAGGTCGTCCGGAATGCCGTTTTCGCCAGAGGAGGGATGTTCGGTTTCTCCATCCGCGTTGCCATGTTCGGACGGTTGCTCTAAGGCTTGCTCGTCCTGCTCTATGGCTGGGTTTTTATCGAGGCGGGGCTTGGGTCGGCGTTTACGCCGATGCTTTGATTGCTTTTCGGGGGGTCTATCTCCCATTCCTTCCCGTTTTTCCTCGTTGTCGCTTCCTTTAGGGGTATCCACCATGTACACATCATGAGATGAGGTTGCTGTCCAATGCCCTATGGGCGTTGGTTCGTCGGTATCTCCTGCATCGTCATCCATGCTGTCGATGTCTCCGGAGTCGAAGTTGAGCACGTCGTTTAAATTGTCGACAGTGGCTACCAAGTGGATGGTGGGTGGGCTTTGAATTTCTTCATCGTCCGTATCCCATCCTCGCTGACCGTAATCCGGCCAGGGCTCTCCTGATAAAGAGAGAGACTTAAGAGAATTCAGGATGACGCCAAAAGGCGAGTGCTGAAAGATGTCTGCGGCGGTGAACTCCATTATCGGCGCCCAATCAGATTCGATTGGCAGGGGCACGGGGGGTTCGGAGTCCAGGGAGGAGTCCGGATCCTCGGAGTCACGGGTCGTGCAGAGTGCGGGGCTAGCGTTTGGCTCGATGGCCTTTGTGATCGCAGCCCCCGAGGTGATGTCCAACCGCTCGTCCTCGATTGGCGCAATAGGCTCGGAGTTAGGGGTCGGAACCGATGCGTGTGTGGCCTCCAGGACACTGTCCGGAGGCAGAGCTAGATCATGCCCCTCGAGATAGTGCGCCATGCTTGGCCGTGGCTCGAATCCGTCGAAGATCAAGTCTCCACGGATGTCAGCCATGTAGTTTAAGCTTCCAAACCTGACTTCATGGCCAGGGGCGTAGCTTTCGATCTGCTCCAAGTGGCCAAGAGAATTGGCCCGCAGAGCGAAGCCGCCGAAGACGAAGATCTGTCCGGGGAGAAAAGTCTCACCCTGGACAGCACCGTTGTTGATGATCAAAGGAGCCATCGGACCTAACGGCAACGATACATAGGAACTCTCAATGAAAGCACCAATGTCGGTGTCAAAACCGGCGGATCTCGGGTAGGGGGTCCCGAACTGTACGTCTAGGCCGGATGGTAAAAGGAGGCAGGGAACACGATGTTTTACCCAGGTTCGGGCCCTCTCGATGGAGGTAAAACCCTACGTCCTGCTTGATTAATATTGATGGTATGGGTTGTACAAGAGTAGATCTACCACGAGATCAGGGAGGCTAAACCCTAGAAGCTAGCCTGTGGTATGATTGTTATCTATGGAGTTGATTATGATCACCTACGGACTACAACCCTCCGGTTTATATAGACACCGGATAGGGTTAGAGTTACATAGAGTCGGTTACAATGGTAGGAGATCTTGAATATCCGCATGGCCAAGCTTGCCTTCCACGCCAAGGAAAGTCCCATCCGGACACGGGACATAGTCTTCAATCTTGTATCTTCATAGTCCTGGAGTCCGGCTGAAGGTATAGTCCGGCTACCCGAACACCCCCTAATCCAGGACTCCCTCACCGGGGATCCTGCCGGTCGTGCCTCTGCTAGTCAGGTTCCAGATCCTACCCTAAGGACGGGGGCTGACACGGGAGTGGCGCCAAACTGTCCTTCCGCAGAGGATTTGGACAATATGTCCGTCATGAACTCTGAAGTGGAGAGTGCCATGAATCATCGTCGTCGGAGGGCCGCTCTCCGTGACCCTGGCTTATCAAAGGAGGCATTTGATGCCTTCGGCTCGGCCGATGCGTACGTCCGAGCTACTCGGGATGGGCTTGTAAGAGCCACGGACCAGTATCTAAAAGATACGCGAGTAAGTTTATATTGTACCAATCTGATAGTTATATACCCGTAGCTCCCGAGACATGAAGCAGTTGATCCAACTGATTGAAGGATCATTGTATAACCAGGTACTTACGGAGAAGAACAACCTGTTATCTCAGGAACTAGAAAATTATCGGACCCAACTAACTGCTGCCAATGCCGGAATGGAGAAATCCAAGAAGGCGCCACCTGGTAATGTTCCCTTCCATCGAAAAAACATAATGGTATACCAATAATGCTAACACGGCTGCTCACCTCTTAATAGGATCATCAGATCAACTGCAAGAGCAACTGAAAGCCGCTCAAAGGGGAGAACGAGAAGCCAAAAAATTACTAGCCGCGGGCGAGTGTGTGCTAACACGAGTCGTGGAGGAGAAAAACAAGCTCCAGGATTCCAATACCCAACTGGGCGAGGAACTGAAAGATGCACGGGCCCAGCTGGCTGACTCCGTGAAGTAAAATAAGAGGCTTCGAGGCGGCATATTTAGTATGTGGTAAAACTTATCTCCGTGTAATTCGGAAATGAAAGGGACTAATAGATTTATGCCTGTAGGTATGCTGATTGGCCGTCCCGAACAGGAGGTGTCCAGATTCGCGGCAGATCTGCTGGACGAGCTGTCGCAAGTGCACGAGCAAGCTCGGCAGGCGATGCGAAATGTTGACAAGGCTTTATGGCCATCCGCCTCCCCTCCAGGAAAAATGGAGGAGCTTATAGAGCTATTCAGGGGAGCGCGGTAGCGCTTTTGGTTATGGAAGATATCGGCCTGCCGGGAAGGTGCTCGAGAAGCCTGGGCCATGAGGAAAACATGGTATAACAAGCTTGAACCGCATCATATGGCTCGGGTCGGACCTCTAGGGTCAGATGGAAAAGAGATTCCCATTAGTTTGGTATATGACCAAGTCGAAGTAGCTGCCCGATATTCGCAACAGGATTGCAAGTTAGACAGCCTATTAGACGGTATAGAGGAGGAGGGTTTTGAGTCTAATTGACTATGTACTTTCCTTGACATATTTGTCCCTAGCTGGATTTGTAAAACGATTGTCATGGAAGACCTTTTCACTTCAACCTCTGGACCCGAAGGTGCGGAGTGTTTCTGAATACCTGAGCGGCAAAAAATAGACCGGGGTATGCGTGGAAACTAGGCGTAGGGGTGATAGTTGCTTGAACAGACAAGTTGTATCCGACTAGCTATGTTATATTACATTGTGATTGTAAGAAACATCTTCCAAAGCGAATAGTTCCGTTAAGGGTTCCTTTCCTTGGGTAGTCATGCGTTAATGTGCATGTCCGAACTGTGATTTGCAGAAATCACAGTGTTCGTAACATCTGGGGTGCTCATCATGGGGTGAATGAAAAAACATCTTTAGTCCGCCAACCGAATATTCCCTTAAGAACGCTAGCTTTCGGCTTCACCCAGTCTGAGGTACACATCCGGATGACCTGGCAGTAACAATCGCAGAGGTGCTCCCTTTATGCCCTAGGCGAACTAACGGGAACGTAGGGCATAAGCACAGGAGCCAGGCAACCCAGCTTGGCAAAAACTTAAGTCATATCGATGCATATAATGGCGAAGAAAAGGTACGTATGAGGAGAACACACATATGTGACGAGCTTGATGCTTGGAAAATATCAATAATAAGTTTCTGTTCAAGAAGCCCCAAGGTACAATGGACGTACATATTTGAGTATGTGTATGTCACAAGTGCATGGCTGAGCCGCGCGAAGAGCTTTAAAGCTAAAAAAGAAAAAGGCGAAAAGATAGGAAAAAAAGTATTGGAAACAATAGGTAGAAGGAAACGAACAAAGAGTTCGGCCATAGGCACAGAATCTTCGGAGTCTGGCCGCGTTCCGGGGGTTCGGCTCTAGGCGATTGTCAGCTGCATCACGCAGGCAGTACGCTCCCCTAGTGAGAACTTCGTCAATGATGAAGGGACCCTCCCACTTGGTCTTGAGTTCGCCAATGTTGTAAGTCTTGGCCCGTACTTCTCTGCTTTGATATTTGCTGGCCTGCTATTGATAAAATGCGGAACGAGCTTTTGCGACATCGCGCTCCTCCTCCAAGGCATCTAAGTTGTCCTGCCGATCGAGCCGGCCTCTCTCTCTCTCTCTCTCTCTTCGTACATGCGCACTCAAGGTGAGTCATGAATAATGTCACAGGGTAACACAGCCTCTGCGCCATACACCATGAAGAAAGGTGTGTATCCAATAGTGCGATTAGGCGTGGTCCGCAGCTCCCAGAGTACGGAGTCGAGCTCCTCAACCCAGTGCTTGTCTGATTCTTTTAAAGACCGCACTAGTCCGGGTTTGATGCCGCTCATAATAAGTCCATTGGCTCGTTTGACTTGACTGTTTGTTTGCGGATGATATACGAAGGCGTAATCAAGCTTAATGCCGAGATTAGCACACCAGTTTTTCACCTCATCGGCTGTAAAGTTAGACCCGTTGTCGGTGATGATGCTGTGTGGAACACCGTAACGGTGCACAACACCGGATATGAATTCTATTACTGGTCCGGCTTCGGCCGTTTTAACTGGTTTGACCTCTATCCACTTAGTGAACATATCTACCATAACTAGTAGATATTTTTTCGTATGGCTGCCTCCTTTAAGGGGTCCAACCATGTCAAGCCCCAGACCGCGAAAGGCCAAGTGATGGGGATTGTTTGTAGAGCAGTGGGTGGCATATGGCTTTGGTTGGCGAAAATCTGGCATCCGACGCAACGTTGGAAAAGGTCATGTGCATCTGCTCGGGCCGTCGGCCAGTAGAAACCTGTGCGGAAGGCCTTGCTTACAAGGGCCCGAGCTGCAGCGTGGTGACCACTGAGACCGGCATGGATTTCCACCATAAGCTGCCGCCCCTCCTCCTCGAAGATACATATTTGAAGCACTCCGGTAGCGCTTTTCTTGTAGAGTTCTCCTTCATGGACCTTGTAGGCTTTCGAACGCCAAACAATGCGGCGGGCCTCATTCTGATCCTCAGGGAGCTCTTGCCTATTGAAGTAGGCCAAGAATGGTTCGATCCATGGGGCAATGACTGCCATTACAAGGTGGGCCGATGGTGTTGTTTCAGTGGCTGAGCCTCCGATGATGTCGGTGTGTTCGGCATCTGGGGTTATGGTCGGGCCTGGACTGACGTTGCCGCTCTCCCCTTGCCACACCACGGATGGCTGAAAAAGCCTTTCCAGGAAGATGTTAGGTGGTACGGGGTTGCGCTTGGCGCCCATGCGAGCAAGGACATCCGTCGCTTGATTACTCTCTCGAGCCACATGGTGAAACTTGAGCCCCTCGAACCGAGCCGATATTTTGAGAACGGCGTTGCGGTAAACTACCATCTTTGGATCCTTGGCATCAAAATCTCCATTTATTTGAGATATTGCAAGGTTCGAGTCCCCGCGCACTTCCAGGCATTGTATGCCCATGGAGACAGCCATCCGAAGACCATGCAGTAAAGCCTCGTATTCGACTGCATTGTTGGAGTCTGTGTATAGTATTTGGAGTACGTACTGAATTGTATCTCCAGTGGGGGATGTTAGGACAACGCCTGCCCCTAAGCCCACTAGCATTTTGGAACCATCGAAATGCATGACCCAGTGGGAATATGTGTTGTACTCTTTAGGGAGTTCGGCTTCTGTCCATTCGGCGATGAAGTCTGCCAGTACTTGGGATTTGATGGCCCGATGTGGCTTATATGTTATATCGAATGGAAGGAGCTCAATGGCCCACTTGGCAATCCGGCCTGGTGCGTCGCGATTGTTTATTGTGTCGTTCAATGGAACTTCGGAAGCCACTTTGATCGAGCACTCTTGGAAATAGTGTCGTAGCTTCCGGGATGCCATGAAGACCACGTATGCTATATTTTGATAATGAGGGTACCAGGATTTGCATGGAGTTAGGATGATGGATACGTTGTATACCGACTTCTAGAGTGGTAATTTATGTCTGTCCTCTTCTTGTTCGACGACGAGTACTGCGCTCACCACTTGGTGTGTTACAGATATGTATAATAGCATTGGTTCGCTGGCGCTTGGCGCGGCTAGGATTGGGTTTCTTGCTAAAAGAGCCTTTATTTCTTCCAATCCGGCCGTTGCTGCATCGGTCCACTCGAAGTGATCGGTGCGTCGGAGGAGCCGATAAAGTGGCAATGCTTTTTCTCCTAGTCTGGAGATAAAGCGGCTTAAAGCTGCCATGCATCCGGCTAGCTTTTTGACCTGTTTAAGGTCTGTTGGTGTAGCTAATTGTGATAAAGCTCCGATTTTGGCTGGGTTTGCCTCGATTCCTCTACTAGAAACAATGAAGCCCAGTAGTTTTCCCAAGGGGACGCCGAATACACATTTTTCCGGATTGAGCTTAATGTCATATGTCCGGAGATTGTCGAATGTGAGGCGTAAGTCATCTATAATGATTCGATGCACTTAGTCTTCATGACGACATCGTCCACATATGCTTCAACTGCTTTATCGATTTGTTTCTCCAGGCATGTTTGAATCATGCGTTGGTAGGTGGCACCGGCGTTTTTGAGCCCAAAGGGCATAGTGTTGAAGCATAAAGGCCCGTATGGGGTAATAAATGTCGTTGCGGCTTGGTTGGATTCCTTCATTTTAATTTGGTGGTATCCGGAATATGCGTCAAGGAAACACAGTGAGTCGTGTCCTGCAGTGGCGTCAATAATTTGATTGATGCGGGGGAGCGGGAATGGATCCTTAGGGCCAGCTTTGTTGAGGTCTTTGAAATCGACGCACAAGCGCTAGGTTTATCCTTGTTTGGCACCATTACCAGGTTTGCTAGCCAGTCCGGATGTTTTATTTCTCTCATGAATCCGACCTAGATTAGCTTAGCTAGCTCCTCCCCCATGGCTTGTCATTTGGATTCGGAAAAGCATCGCAGTGTTTGCTTAACTGGCTTGTATCCCTTCAATATATTGAGGCTATGCTCAGCCAACCTGCGTGGGATTCTTGGCATATCAGAAGGGTGCCAGGCGAATATGTCCCAATTCTCGTGTAGGAACGCTCGTAGTGCGATGTCCACCATTGAGTCCAGGTGTGCACCGATGGAGGCTGTTTTCTTGGTCCGTCGGGTGGACTTGAAATTTGACTATTTCATCTGCTGGTTTGAAAGAGGTGGATTTAGAGAGCTTGTCGAGGATTATGTCATCCCTATCCACCGTTGAGCGCAAAGCATTTAATTCTTCGGCCACAAGGGCCTCAGAGGGTGCCTCGAGGGCCAGGGAGGCTGTTTTGTTTTTGGCATAGAGGGCTATATTCGGATCACTTGCAAGAGTGATAATACCGTTGGGCCCGGGCATTTTGAGCTTCATGTACCCCTAATGAGGTTTGGCTTGAAAGCGTGTGAATGTGTCTCGCCCCAACAAGGCGTGGTATCCACTGTTGAAAGGGGCCACTTGGAAGGTTATTTCTTCGGACCGGTAGTTATCCGGCGTGCCGAATACCACATCAAGTGTGATTTTTCCCACGCATCGTGCCTCCCGGCTGGGAATAATTCCTTAGAAGGTCATGTTACTTTTCTCAATACGGCTCCTGTCTATGTCCATCTTACTGAGTGTATCCTTGTTGATGAGGTTTAACTCGCTGCCTCCGTCCATGAGCACTTTGGTAAGTCGGAAACCATCCATAATTGGATTGAGAACCAAGGTCGCTGGTGATCAGACTGACCGGGCTTTTGGTTCGTCACTGGCATTGAAAGTTATGGCCGTGTCGTTCCAAGGATTTTTGTTGCGATTTGGCAGAATTCGGCGAGGTCGCGGAGTGCCCTCTTGCGCCGATTGTTTGAAGCAAAAGTCTCGAAGACTATCAATACTCTGCGGTCGTCGTGTTCCGGGGGGAGTTGTTCCGAGGTATGTTTGGTGAGGATATCCTCGCCACTCTTGGACACTTGCCAGAGTATCCAACATCCTCTAAGGCTGTGGGTAGGTATGGTATCCGGTGTTGTGTGTATTTTGCACGGCCTATCGAGCCATCCTTCCAGAATGGTTCCGCGCCCCATAATGGGTTTGGATTTCTTTACTGCTGTGTTGGGCGCCTCTCGAGGGTGCATCCTTTTTGTCCAGATGAAAGGTTGAGTGGAAGCTTGCGGCTCCCAACGGGCTGCCTGAGTTTTCCAGGCGCTTTCCATTGCGCAGTACTTCTGTACTATGGCTGTTAAATCGGCGAAGTGTAATACATGACGGTGGTTGATAGCGTTGAGGATTCCTTTCTCTGTACAATTACTGTGGAATATTGAGATCACGTCTTCGTCGCGGCAATTGTTGATCTTGTCCTTGACAAGGAGGAATCTGGTCCAAAAGTGATGCACTGTTTCCTGAGACTGCTGTCATAGGTAGGTGAGATTGCGTATATCTAGGTGGGTGGGTGGATTTAAATCCGAACCCTGGCCCAATTTGGGCTTTGGAGTTTGAGAAATTTCTGATCTTAGTAGTTCGATTTCCCGGAGATCGACCGAATTTTCAGGTCTATCGTATGATTCCAAGCTCGGAGGACAAGGCACGACGTTCCGTGGACAGGTGTCCGGCTCTATGAGCTCGGAGAATTGCTATTTTGCTCCTCCACTACTGCTATTTGGTGGGTGACCAATGGAGATTTGATTTCTCTCTGATCGTGTTTGAGCCCAATCCGACCGTGGTCTGTGGCAACCCTTAGGGTGGCGATGCGATCCAGGAGTTCGTTCAAGGACGATAATTCCATCGGATCCATCTGTCTAGAGTATTCGGAGTCAATCCGGAGGCGATTTTCGATGACCCGAGATGTCATCGTCGGCTCACCGGCCGAACGGGCGGTCATGATAAAGCCACCCAACCAGAGGGTTTGGCCTGAGGCCAGGGCTCCATTGGCGTTGATGTTATCCTTGATCACAAGGCGAGCCATCAACCCTAACTTTGACATCACAGTGGAACTCTCAATGAAAGCACCAATGTCGGTGTCAAAACCGGTGGATCTCGGGTAGGGGGTCCTGAATTGTGCGTCTGAGGTTGATGGTAACAGGAGACAGGGAACACAATGTTTACCTAGGTTCAGGCCCTCTCGATGGAGGTAAAACCCTATGTCCTGCTAGATTAATATTGATGAGTATGGGGGTTACAAGAGTTGATCTACCATGAGATCGTAATGGCTAAAACCCTAGAAGTCTAGCCTATCTGATTATGATTGTCTTTACAGACTAAACCCTCCAGTTTATATAGGCATCAGAGGGTACTAGGGTTATACAAAGCCGGTTATATAGAAAGGAAATAGTATATCCGGCTGCCTGGCTTGCCGCCCATGCAAAGAAGAGTCGAATCCGGGAACGAGAGAAACTCTTCCATCTTGTATCTTCACGGCCCAATAGTCCGGCCCATGTCCAACGGGACGGACGCCCGAGGACCCCTTAGTCCAAGACTCCCTCAGGGGGGAGGCCAAGGAAGAAGAAGGAGGGCGGCTCTCTCCCCCTCGCTTCCGGTGGCACCGGAGTGCCGTTGGGGCAACGATCGGGACAACGATCTACATCAACAATCTTGCTACCGTCAACACCAACTTTCTCCCCCTCTATGCAGTAGTGTAACACCTCTTCTCCCCACTATAATCTCTACTTAAACATGGTGCTCAACTCCATATATTATTTCCCAATGATCTATGGTTATCCTATGATATTTGAGTAGATCCGTTTTGTCCTGTGGATTGATCGTGATCTTGGTTGGTATGATTGTATATTTTATTTATGGTGCTTGATACGTCTCCAATGTATCTATAATTTTTGATTGTTCCATGCTATTATATTATCCACCTAGGATGTTTTATATGCGTTTATATGCTATTTTATATGATTTTTGGGATTAACCTATTAACCTAGAGCCCAATGCCAATTTCTGTTTTCCTTGTTTTTGAGTTATATAGAAAATGAGTACCAAACGGAGTCCAATTGATGTGCCAAATTTTGATGATTTTTGATGGACCAAAAGAAGCCCCCGGAGTAAAATAGTTGGGCTAGAAGAGTCCCGAGCCATCCACGAGGGTGGAGGGTGCGTCCTACCCCCTGGGCTCGCCCCCCTATCTTGTGGATGACTCGGAGACCCCCCTGACATGAGATCGATGCCAAAAATTCCTATACATACAGAAACCACCGAAAAAACCTAGATCGGGAGTTCCGCCACTTCAAGCCTCTGTAGCCATCAAAAACCAATCGGGACCCT
Organism: Triticum monococcum; assembly: GCA_034509565.1. Lineage (NCBI taxonomy): Eukaryota > Viridiplantae > Streptophyta > Magnoliopsida > Poales > Poaceae > Triticum > Triticum monococcum. The sequence goes on along the minus strand of CM067845.1, from coordinate 82,713,306 downwards.
GTTCCGACACCCTGCCGGAGGGGGGAATCATTACTGGTGGCCATCTTCATCATCCCAGTGCTCTCCATGACGAGGAGGGAGTAGTTCACCCTCGAGGCTGAGGGTATGTACCAGTAGCTATGTGTTTGATCTCTCTCTCTCTCTCTCTCTCTCTCTCTCTCTCTCTTGTTCTTGATATGGCACAATCTTGATGTACCGCGAGCTTTGCTATTATAGTTGGATCTTATGATGTTTCTCCCCCTTTATCTCGTTGTGATGAATTGAGTTTTCCCGTTGAAGTTATCTTATCGGATTGAGTCTTTAAGGATTTGAGAACAGTTGATGTATGTCTTGCATGTGCTTATCTATGGTGACAATGGGATATTCTCGTGATCTACTTGATGTATGTTTTGGTGATCAACTCGCGAGTTCTATGACCTTGTGAACTTATGCATAGAGGTTGGCACACGTTTTCGTCTTGACTTTGCGGTAGAAACTTTGGGGCACTCTTTGAAGTTCTTTGTGTTGATTGAATAGATGAATCTGAGATTGTGTGATGCATATCGTATAATCATACCCGTGGATACTTGAGGTGACATTGGAGTATCTAGGTGACATTATGGTTTTGGTTGATTTGTGTCTTATGGTGTTATTTTACTACAAACTCTAGGGCTGTTTGTGACACTTATAGGAATATCCCAATGGATTGATCGGAAAGAATAACTTTGAGGTGGTTTCGTACCCTACAACAATCTCTTCGTTTGTTCTCCGCTATTAGTGACTTTGGAGTGACTCTTTGTTGCATGTTGAGGGATAGTTATATGATCTAATTATGTTATCCTTGTTGAGAGAACTTGCACTAGTGAAAGTATGAACCCTAGGCCTTGTTTCGAAGCATTGCAATGCCGTTTGTGCTCACTTTTATCATTAGTTACCTTTCTGTTTTTATATTTTCAGATTACAAAAACCTATATCTACCATCCATATTGCACTAGTGCACCTATACAATTTACGATTGTATTGGGTGTGTTGAGACACAAGAGACTCTTTGCTATTTGGTCGCAGGGTTGTTTGAGAGAGACCATCTTCATCCTATACCTCCCACGGATTGATAAACCTTAGGTCATCCACTTGAGGGAAATTTGCTACTGTCCTACAAACCTCTTCACTTGGAGGCCCAACAACGTCTACAAGAAGAAGGTTGTGTAGTAGACATCAGTGCTGTCCTACCGTGCCCTCTGTTCTCGCGCAAACGTTAGGGGCCCCCGTTGTAGGGTGTTGCAATATGTTCATGATTTGCTTATGGTGGGTTGCGAGAGCGACAGAAACTTAAACCCGAGTAGGTGGGTTATGGCGTATGGGAGTAAAGAGGACTTGATACTTAATGCTATGATTGGGTTTCACGACCTCAATGATCTTTAGTAGTTGCGTATGCTTGCTAGAGTTCCAATCATAAGTGCATATGATCCAAGTAGAGAAAGTATGTTAGCTCATGCCTCTCCCTCATATAAAGTTTCAAGAATGATTACCGGTACTTGTTATCGGTTGCCTCGGGACAAATAGATTTCTTATTGACAAAAGGTTTCCACTTTTATTACCTTGCAATTTATCCGTAGATTTATTCTCGCAAAGTACTCATAGTTTTATCCCTGCAAAATAGTTTCATACTTGTTTCCGATAAAGCAAACGTCAAGCGTGCATAGAGTTGTATCGGTGGTCGATAGAACTTGAGGGAATATTTGTTCTACCTTTAGCTCCTCGTTGGGTTCGACACTCTTATTTATTGTAAAAAGTCTACAAACGATCCCCTATACTTGTGGGTTATCATGTGAATGCAGCTGTCTCTAATGTATAAACCCAAAACGATAGTGGTAAATCGGTAAGAGACATCATAGATCGCACCATATCTAATAAAGTACGGTTATGACGTTCGGACACACCATTACGTTGTAGTGTTCCAGGTGGCATGAGTTGTGAAACTATTCCACATTGTTTTAAATGAAGGCCAAACTCATAACTCAAATATTCACCTCCGTGATCAGATTGTAGAAACTTTATTTTTTTGTTACGATGATTCTCCACTTCACTATGAAATTCCTTGAACGTTTCAAATGTTTTAGACTTGTGTTTAATTAAGTAGTGATAATCCCCAAGTGCAGGGAATCATCGTAGCAATTTCCAAAGGTGGAAGTGATAAGTATGTAGCGTCGAACCCACAAGGAGCTAAAGGTAAGATCAATATTCTCTCAAGCCCTATCTGCCATTGATACGACTCTACGTACACCGAACATTTGCTTCCAACTAGCAACGAGAAATAAAACTACGTTCTGGGTATGAAGTGGATAACTTTGCATGATATCATAGAGCTAAAATATGAAAGTAGTGGCTGTTATCATAAATTTAGAATATATTACTAAATATTATAAATAGCGAGTGTGGAATAATGGTGGATCGGTGTGCGGAATTGTCCTAGGCAATCGTTAACAAGACCGGTAATCACTATTGCGGTTTCATATGAGGGAGAGGCATACGCTAACATACTTTCTCTACTTGGATCATATGCACTTATGATTGGAACTCTAGCAAGCATCCGCAACTACTAAAGATCATTAAGGTAAAACCCAACCATAGCATTAAAGCATCAAGTCCTCTTTATTCCGATACGCAACAACCCCCTTACTCAGGTTTGTGTTTCAATCACTCACGCAACCCACTATAAGCGAATCATAAACGTATTGAAACACCCTACAACGGGAATCCCTCACACTTGCGCGACACGGAGGGCACCATAGGACAGCACCAAAGTAAAACATACAACTCATACCAATCTAGATCATCAATCAACCCAAAGACAAAGGATATCTACTCAAAACATCATAGGATGGCAACACATCATTGGATCATAATATGTGGCATAAAGCACCATGTTCAAGTAGGGATTACAGCGGGGTGCGGGATAGTGGACCGCGTAAATGAGATGAGGATGGTGATGTTGATGAAGATGATCACCGCGGCAATGATTCCCCTCCCGATGGCACTCCGGTGCCACCGAGAGAGAGGAGGAGAGGTTCTCCCCATTGTGCTTCCTCGTCCATGGCCTCCCCCTGGATGGGAGAGGTTCCCCTCCGGTCCTTGGCCTTCATGCTTATGATGGCCCCTCCGGGATCCTCCTCCATGCCCTCCGGTGATGATGGCCCCCTCCGGCAGGGTGCCAGAGAGGGCCTAGATTGGTTTTCGGTGGCTACGGAGGCTTCTGGCGGCGGAACTCCCGATCTAGGTTAATTTTCTGAGGTTTCTGTATTAATAGGAGTTTTTGGCACCGGTCTCACGTCAAGGAGGTGCCCGAGGCGTCCATGAGGTAGGCCCATGTGCCTGGGGGGAGCGCCACCCCACCCTCGTGGACGCCCCGGGACTCTCTTGGCCCAACTGTTTTACTCCGGGGTCTTCTTTTGGTCCATAAAAAATCGTCAAAAATTGGCACATCAATTGGACTCCGTTTGATATTCCTTTTCTGTAAAACTCAAAAACAAGGAAAAACAAAAACTGGCACTAGGCTCTAGGTTAATAGGTTAGTCCCAAAAACCATATAAAATTGCATATAAATGCATATAAAACATCCAAGGTTGATAATATAATAGCATGAATACTTCATAAATTACAGATACGTTGGAGACGTATCAGCATCCCCAAGCTTAATTCCCGCTCGTCCTCGAGTAGGTAAATGATAAAAGAAATAATTTATGAAGTGTGAATGCTAGCAAGTGCATAAGTTTCATCAATGATAGTTCCAATCACTTTTTCTAGCATCATTATATATCATAACAGTAGCTCATTTTCATAAAACTTTTCATGATCAAGTAACAAGCTATTCACATGTTAAAGTATAGACCATAAACTCTCTTGAAACTAACAAACTATATTCTCAGTCATCAAACAATTGCAATTCATCTTATTTTCAGGAAGGGTCCATGTCAGAGCTTTGATTTAGCAAACTCCACATACTCAACTATCATTTAGTCTTTCATAATTGCTAACACTCACGTGATATTTATGGGTTCAAAGTTTTAATCAAACACAGAGAAATATAGGGGCTTATAGATTCGCCTCCCAACTTTTACCTCAAGGGTAATGTCAACAATAATAGTTCATGATAACTTACATCCAATTGGATATATATACCAAGATCTTTCCAACACAATGTGCTTGCTAAAGGATAAAATGTAAAAAGGAAAGGTGAAGATCACCATGACTCTTGCATAAGGTAGAAGATAAAAGTAAAAGATAGGCCCTTCGCAAAGGGAAGCAGAGTGCTTTTATGGTTGCATGTACAAAATCTTAATGAAAAAGAAAATCACTTTATATTGCCACTTCTGATATGACCTTTATTATGCAGTTCGTCGCTTTTATTTCTTCCACATCACAAGATCGTATAAAGCTTATTGTCTCCACATTAATAGATTATACATATTTAGAGGGCAATTTTTATTGCATGCACCGATGACAACTTACTTGAAGGATCTTTCTCAATCCATAGGTAGGTATGGTGGACTCTCATGGCAAAACTGGTTTAAGGAATGTTTGGAAGCGAAAGTAGTATCTCTACTTGGTGTAAAGAATTTGGCTAGCATGAGGGGGAAAAGCAAGCTCAACATGTTGGATGATCCAAGATAATATAATTTATTTCGGATAGAAGAAAACATAACCCATTACGTTGTCTTCCTTGTACGACATCAACCTTTTAGCATGTCATATTTTAATGAGTGCTCACAATTACAAAAGATGTCCAAGATAGTATATTTATATGTGAAATCTCTCTTCCTTCAATATTCTTTCATGAATTGTTCAAGTGACCAATTCTACATTTGCTAACTTCCAATAAGTTTACTACCTATACTTATTCTATGTTAAGTCATTACTCCGCATGGTATAAGCATATGAAACATATATAAATTCAGATTTATGATATTCAATTATTCAACCATTTACTCATAGGATATACGTGAAGCACATGAGTAAATGACAAACTACTCCAAAAGATAATAGTGAAGGACACTGAGTAGTCAAATAATTAATTAGCCATGGGAGGATTCTTTTTGATTTAATAATTCAGATCCAATGATTTTATTCAAACAGAAAGTAAAATTGAAAATACGCTCCAAGCAAAACACATATCATGTCACGAATAAAAATATAGCTCCAAGTAAGGTATACCGATAGTTTTGAAGACGAAAGAGGGGATGCCTTCCGGGGCATCCCCAAGCTTAGGCGCTTGAGTCGTCCTTGAATATTACCTTGGGGTTCCTCGGTCATCCCCAAGCTTAGGGTCTTTCCACTCCTTATTCTCCTCATATCGATATCTCACCCAAAGCTTGAAAACTTCAATCACACAAAACTTAACGGAACTTTGTGAGATAGGTTAGTATGATAAAGAGTAAACCATTCACTTTGGTACTGTCAAAGACAAGGTTCATAATTTTTCTCACACAATGCCTACTGTACCATATCATTTCTACAATTTATATTGATAAATATAAGTCATAGAAACTAGAAAACAAGCAAACTATGCAATGAAAACAGAATCTGTCAGAAACAGAATAGTCTGTAATGATTTGAACACTAACCATACTTCTCCTACTCAAACAATTATGAAATAAATTGGTGGACGTGAGGAATTTTTCTATTAATATTCTGCAAAAATAATCATCCTAATCGCACTCTCCAATAAAACATGGCAGCAAATCTCGTGAGCGCAAAGTTTCTGTTTTTTACAGCAATATCACATTAACTTTCACCCAAGTCTTCCCAAAGGTCTTACTTGGCACTTTATTGAAACAAAAGCTATAATACATGATTAATACAGTAGATTAATCATGATAACACACAAAAACATTAAGGGTAAATATTGGATTGTCTCCCAACAAGCGTTTTTCTTTAATGCCTTTTAGCTAGGCATGATGATTTCAATGATGCTCACATGAAAGATAAGACTTGAAACATAAAGAGAGAATCATGAAGAATATGAGTATCACATTCAAACCTAACACACTTCCTATGCCTAGGGATTTTGTGAGAACACAATTTATAGGAACAAGAATCAACTAGCATAGGAAGGAAAAACAAGTATAATTTCAAAACTTTAAGCACATAGAGAGGAAACTTGATATTATTGCAACTCCTACAAGCATATATTCCTCCCTCATAATAATTTTAAGTAGCATAATGAATGAATTCAACAACATAACCATCACATAAAGCATTCTTTTCATGATCTACAAGCATAGAAATTTTTCTACTCTTCACATAAGCAAAATTCTTCTTATTTGGAATAGCGGGATCACTAGTTCCTAAAGTTGACACTCTTCCAAACCCGCTTTAGATGATAGTATTATTCATACTCCAAAAGATATAAGTGAAGTTCATGGGGCATTCTACAATTAATATAAACTAACCAATATCCAAGCCTAAAATGTATAAGTGAAGCATATGAAGCATTCTATAAAACCATACTCAAAAAATAAAAGTGAAGCACGAAGAGCAATTCTATAAGATCATACTTAAAAGATATAAGTGAATCACATGAAGCATTCTATAAACCAATGAAGGGCTATCTCATACTATAATGGTTCTTAACGGAAAAACAAAAAAATAAAGTACACAAATCATGTGAACAAACACAAAAACCGAGGTATATCGATAATTGTTGAAGAAGAAAGATGGGATGCCAACCGGGGCATCCCCAAGCTTAGATGCTTGAGTATCCTTAGAATATTTACTTGGGGTGCCTTGGGAATCCCCAAGCTTGAGCTCTTGCCTATCTTTATTCTTCTCACATCGGTAACTCCTCGTTCTTTGAACACTTCATCCACAAAAAACTTTAACAAAAACATTGTGAGTTTTGTTAGTATAATAAAACAAATCACTACCTTTAGGTACTGTTGCAAACTCATTACAATTTCATATTAGAACTATATATACTGTATTCCAACTTCACCATGGTTCATACCCCCAGATACCACCCATAGATTCATCAAAATAAGCAAACAACACACGAAAAACAGAATATGTCTAAAACAGGACAGTCTGTAGAAATATGAAGGTTTAGTAAACTTATGTAACTCCAAAAATTATGAAATAAATTTGAAAAATTTATACATAAGTAATGTGTAAAAAGTTTCAGACCCATTTGAGTTTCCAGTAAAAATGTAAAATCACGCGCTACAGCCAAAGTTTCTATTTTTGTTCTGCACATAGTAAACAAGCAATCTAACCATCTTAAAACCAAAGCTTGGCACATTATTTTTATAATACAATGGATATATATAAGGGGATAATTATTTAAAGAGAAACTTCCATGAAAAATTCTACATTATTTCCGTGAGCATGAACACAAGTGCTCAAGGTCGACCCTCACTTCTTCAATGCACAACTTTCCAATCACTTCTCTTTTTGAAAAACTTTTTTAGGCATGAGAGGCAAGTAATTTTTTTGTATTTTTATTCTTTTAATTGTTTTGTATGTTTCACCCACAACTAAACAGAAACAAAAAGGAAAAATAAAATCTACTTAGTGAAGAAAGCAAACAGGCACACACAAGAATATCAACCCCACACTATTGCTCCCCGGCAACGGCGCCAGAAAAGAGCTTGATAATCCCCAAGTGTAGGGAATCATCGTAGCAATTTCCAAAGATGGAAGTGATAAGTATGGAGTGTCGAACCCACAAGGAGCTAAAGGTAAGATCAATATTATCTCAAGCCCTATCTGCCACTGATACGACTCTACGTACACTGAACGTTTGCTTCCAACTAGCAACGAGAAATAAAACTATGTTGTGGGTATGAAGTGGATAACTTTGCATGATATCAGAGAGCTAAAATATGAAAGTAGGTTCTGTTATCATAAAGTTAGAATATGTTACTAAATATTATAAATAGCGAGTGTGGAATAATGGTGGATCGTAGTGCGGAATTGTCCGAGGCAATCGTTAACAAGACCGGTAATCACTATTGCAGTTTCATATGAGGGAGAGGCATAAGCTAACATACTTTCTCTACTTGGATCATATGCACTTATGATTGGAACTCTAGCAAGCATCCACAACTACTGAAGATCATTAAGGTAAAACCCAACCATAGCATTAAAGCATCAAGTCCTCTTTATTCCCATACGCAACAACCCCCTTACTCGGGTTTGTGTTTCAATCACTCACGCAACCCACTATAAGCGAATCATAAACGTATTGCAACACCCTTCAATGGGAATCCCTCACACTTGCGCGACACAGAGGGCACCATAGGACAGCACCAAAGTAAAGCATACAACTCATACCAATCTAGATCATCAATCAACCCAAAGACAAAGGATATCTACTCAAAACATCATAGGATGGCAACACATCATTGGATCATAATATGTGGCATAAAGCACCATGTTAAAGTAGGGATTACAGTGGGGTGCGGGATAGTGGACCGCGTAAAAGAGATGAGGATGGTGATGTTGATGAAGACGATCACCGCGGCAAAGATTCCCCTCCCGATGGCACTCCGGTGCCACCGAGAGAGAGGAGGAGAGGTTCTCCCCATTGTGCTTCCTCCTCCATGGCCTCCCCCCTGGATGGGAGAGGTTCCCCTCCGGTCCTTGGCCTTCATGCTTATGATGGCCCCTCCAGGATCCTCCTCCATGCCTTCCGGTGATGATGGCCCCCTCTGGCAGGGTGCCAGAGAGGGCCTAGATTGGTTTTTGGTGGCTATGGAGGCTTCTGGCGGCGGAACTCCCGATCTAGGTTAATTTTCCGAGGTTTCTGTATTAATAGGAGTTTTTGGCACCGGTCTCACGTCAAGGAGGTGCCCGAGGCGTCCACGAGGTAGGCCCACGTGCCTGGGGGGAGCGTCCCCCATCCTCGTGGACGCCCGGGACTCTCCTGGCCCAACTGTTTTACTCCGGGGTCTTCTTTTGGTCCATAAAAAATCGTCAAAATTGGCACATCAATTGGACTCCGTTTGATATTCCTTTTCTGTAAAACTCAAAAACAAGGAAAAAACAAAAACTGGCACTAGGCTCTAGGTTAATAGGTTAGTCCCAAAAAACATATAAAATTGCATATAAAACATCCAAGGTTGATAATATAATAGCATGAATACTTCATAAATTACAGATACGTTGGAGACGTATCAGCATCCCCAAGCTTAATTCCCGCTCGTCCTCGAGTAGGTAAATGATAAAAGAAATAATTTATGAAGTGTGAATGCTAGCAAGTGCATAAGTTTCATCAATGATAGTTCCAATCACTTTTTCTAGCATCATTATATCTCATAACAGTAGCTCATTTTCATAAAACTTTTCATGATCAAGTAACAAGCTATTCACATGTTAAAGTATAGACCATAAACTCTCTTGAAACTCACAAACTATATTCTCAGTCATCAAACAATTGCAATTCTTCTTATTTTCAGGAAGGATCCATGTCAGAGCTTTGATTTAGCAAACTCCACATGCTCAACTATCATTTAGTCTTTCACAATTGCTAACACTCACGTGATATTTATGGGTTCAAAGTTTTAATCGAACACAGAGAAATATAGGGGGTTATAGATTCGCCTCCCAACTTTTACCTCAAGGGTAATGTCAACAATAATAGTTCATGATAACTTACATCCAATTGGATATATATATATCAAGATCTTTCCAACACAATGTGCTTGCTAAAGGATAAAATGTAAAAAGGAAAGGTGAAGATCACCATGACTCTTGCATAAGGTAGAAGATAAAAGTAAAAGATAGGCCCTTTGCAAAGGGAAGCAGAGCGCTTTTATGGTTGCATGCACAAAATCTTAATGCAAAAGAATGTCACTTTATATTGCCACTTCTGATATGACCTTTATTATGCAGTTCGTCGCTTTTATTTCTTCCACATCACAAGATCGTATAAAGCTTATTGTCTCCACGTCACTCACGCAACCCACTCTAAGAGAATCATAAATGTATTGCAACACCCTACAGCGGGAATGCCTCACGCTTTCGCGACACGGAGGGCACCATAGGATAGTACCAAAGTAAAACATACAACTCATACCAATCTAGATCATCAATCAACCCAAAGACAAAGGATATCTACTCAAAACATCATAGGATGGCAACACATCATTGGATCATAATATGTGGCATAAAGCACCATGTTCAAATAGGGATTACAGCGGGGTGCAGGAGAGTGGACCGCGTAAAAGATATGAGGATGGTGATGATGATGGTGATGTTGATGAAGACGATCACCGCGGCGATGATTCCCCTCCCGATGGCACTCCAGTGCCACCGAGAGAGAGGGGGAGAGGTTCTCCCCCTTGTGCTTCCTCCTCCATGGCCTCCCCCTGGATGGGGAGAGGTTCCCCCTCTGGTGCTTGGCCTTCATGGTGATGATGGCCCCTACGGGATCCTCCTCCATTCCCTCTGGTCATGATGGCCCCCTCTGGCAGGGTTCCAGAGAGGGCCTAGATTGGTTTTCGGTGGCTACAGAGGCTTCTGGCGGCGGAACTCCCGATCTAGGTTAATTTTCCAAGGTTTCTGTATTTATAGGTATTTTTGGCGTCGTTCTCACGTCAAGGAGGTGCCCGAGGCGTCCACGAGGCAGGCCCACGTGCCCGGGGGGGGGGGGGGGTGCGCCCCCACCCTCGTGGACGCCTCGGGACTCACCTGGCCCAACTCTTTTACTCCGGGGTCTTCTTTTGGTCTATAAAAAATCATCAAAAATTGGCACATTAATTGGACTCCGTTTCATATTCCTTTTCTATAAAACTCAAAAACAATGAAAAAACAGAAACTGGCACTAGGCTCTAGGTTAATAGGTTAGTCCCAAAAACCATATAAAATAGCATATAAATGCATATAAAACATCCAAGGTTGGTAATATAATAGATTGAATACTTCATAAATTATAGATACGTTGGAGATGTATCAAGTAGATATACCGATATCTGCTCAAATCATGTGTGAAGGTCAGAAAATAATGATACCCGCCACGTGCCTCAACACTCATTGGACCGCATACATCGGTATGTATTATTTCCAATAAGTCTTTAGCTCACTCCATTGTTCCGGAGAACGAAGTTTTAGTCATCTTACCCATGAGGCATGGTTTGCAAGTATCAAAATGATTCATAATCAAGTGATTCCAAAAGCCCATCTGCATGGAGTTTCTTCATGCGCTTTACACCAATATGAGCTAAATGGCAGTGCTACAAATATGTTGCACTATCATTATCAACTGTGCATCTTTTGGCATCAATACTATGAATATGTGTATCACTACGATCGAGATTCAATAAACCTTTTACATTGGGTGTATGACCATAGAAGGTTTTATTCATGTAAACAGAACAACAATTATTCTGTGACTTAAATGAATAATCGTATCGCAATAAACATGATCCAATCATATTCATGCTCAACGCAAACACCAAATAACATCTATTTAGGTCCAACACTAATCCCGAAGGTAGAGGGAGTGTGGGATGGTGATCCTATCAACCTTGGAATCACTTCCAACACACATCGTCACCTCGCCCTTAACTAGTCTCTGTTCATTTGAAACTCCTGTTTTGAGTTACTAATCTCAGCAACTGAACCGGTATCAAATACCCTAGTGTTACTATGAACACTAGTAAAGTACACATCAATAACATGTATATCAAATATACCTTTGTTCACTTTGCCATCCTTCTTATCTTCCAAGTATTTGGGGAAGTTCCGCTTCTAGTGACCATTCCCTTTGTAGTAGAAGCACTCGGTTTCAGGCTTAGGTGTAGCTTTGGGCTTCTTCACGGGAGTGGCAACTTGCTTGTCATTCTTCTTGAAGTTCCCTTTCTATTCATTTGCCCTTTTTCTTGAAACTAGTGGTCTTGTTAACCATCAACACTTGATGCTCTTTCTTGATTTCTACCTTCGCCGATTTTAGCATCGCGAAGAGCTTGGGAATCTATTTCGTTATCCCTTGCACATTATAGTTCATCACGAAGTTCTAGTAGCTTGGTGATAGTGACTAGAGAACTCTGTCAATCACTATCTTATTTGGAAGATTAACTCCCACTTGATTCAAGTGATTGTAGTACCCAGACATTCTGAGCACATGCACATTGGTTGAGCTATTTTCCTCCATCTTGTAGGCAAAGTATTTTTCAGAGGTCTCATACCTCTCGACACGGGCATGAGTCTGAAATACCAATTTCAGCTCTTGGAACATCTCATATGCTCCGTGGCGTTCAAAACGTCTTTGAAGTCCCGGTTCTAAGTCATAAATCATGGCACACTAAACTATGAAGTAGTCATCATATCAAGCTTGCAAAATGTTAATAACGTCTGTATCTGCTCCTGCAATAGGTATGTCACCTAGCAGCGCATCAAGGACACAATTGTTCTATGCAGCAATGAGGGCAATCCTCAGATAACGTCTATATCATTGCTACTATCATCTTTCAACTTAATTTTCTCTAGGAACATATCCAAAAATAAGGGACCTGTATCGCGAGCTATTGATCTATAACATATATATGCAAATACTATCAAGGCTAAGTTCATGATAAATTAAGTTCAATTAGTCATATTACTTAAGAACTCCCACTTAGATATATAGACATTCCTCAAGTCATCTAAATGATACGTGATCCAAATCAACTAAACCATGTCCGATCATCACGTGAGATGGAGTACTCAACAATGGTGAACATCTCTATGTTGATCATATCTACTATAGGATTCACGTTCGACCTTTCAGTCTCCAGTGTTCCGAGGCCATGTCTGTACATGGTAGGCTCATCAAGTTTAATCTGAGTATTCCGCATGTGCAAAACTGTCTTGCACCCGTTGTATGGGAACATAGAGCCTATCACACCCGATTATCACGTGGTGTCTCAGCACGACGAATTGTCGGAATGGTGCATACTCAGGGAGAACACTTATACCTTGAAATTTTAGCGAGGGGTCATCTTATAATGCTATCGCCGTACTAAGCAAAATAAGATGCATAATAGAGAAACATCACATGCAATGAAAATATGTGACATGATATGGCCATCATCATCTTGTGCTTTTGATCTCCATCTCCAAAGCATCGTCATGATCTCCATCGTCAGTGGCTTGATACCTTGATGTCCATCATAGTGTCGTGGTCATCTCGCCAACTATTTCTTCTACAACTATCGCCAACGCAGAGTGATAAAGTAAAGCAATTACATGGCATTTGCATTTCATACAATAAAGAGAGCACAATGAGGCTCCTGCCAGTTGCCAGTAACTTTTACAAAACATGATCATCTCATACAATAACGTATATCACATCATGTCTTGACCATATCACATCACAAAATGCCCTGCAAAAACAATTTATACGTCCTCTACTTTGTTGTTGCAAGTTTTACATGGCTGCTACGGGCTTCTAGCAAGAACCGTTCTTACTTACGCATCAAAACCACAATGGTGATTTATCAAGTTTGATGTTTTAACCTTCAACAAGAACCGGCCGCAGTCAAATTTCATTCAACTGAATTTGGAGAAACATACACCTGCGAGCCACCTTGATGCAAAACTAGTTGCATGTCTGCCGGTGGAACCGGTCTCATGAACGTGGTCATGTAAGGTTGGTCCGGGCCACTTCATCCAACAATACTGCCGAATCAAAATAAGACATTGGTGGTTGATGACCCACAAGTATAGGGGATCAATTTTAGCTCTTTTCGATAAGTAAGAGTGTCGAACCCAACGAGGAGCAGAAGGAAATGACAAGTAGTTTTCAGTAAGGTAGTTTCTGCAAGTGCTGAAATTGTAAGTAGCGGAGTAGTTTGATAGCAAGATAATTTGTAACGAGAAAGTAACGATAGTAGTAACAAAAGTTCATCATGGTAGCCCAATCCTTTTGAGGCAAAGGACATGCCAAAACAGTCTCTATGATAAGCAAAGCGTTCTTGAGGGTACACGGGAATTTCATCTAGTCACTTTCATCATGTTGGTTCGATTTGTGTTCGCTAGTTTGATAATTTGATATGTGGGTGGACCGGGCCCGAGCGCGCAGGGAAGCCGAGTTAGCCGCACAGTATCAGGCTCGGCAGCTTATGCTGGTTCATCCAACCATCTCGATCGAACCTGGTGTTACTTCTAGTTCTTTGGGGGTGCCTTGCCTTGTCCCCGCTTTACGCAATGTGCGCCTGCCCAAGGATTTCAAAGGCCCGCGCAAGGTACCAAATTACACGACAGATCAACCTCCGGAGACATGGGTGGAGAGCTATGAGATGGCCATGGAGATGCTCGATGTGGATGATGCGGCATGTGCGAAATACTTCACCATGATGCTTGAAGGAACGGCCCGTACTTGGTTAAAAAGCTCACCGACCAATTCTATCAGTTCATGGGCCCAATTACGAGCCCAGTTTATCAGTAATTTCAAGGATACATGTTAGCAGCCTATGTCGATAGTGGACTTAGCTGCCTGCGTCTAGGAGGAAGGAGAATCGACGACTCATCGGGTGCGCCGGGTCTCACAAGTGTTGCATTCATCAGACCGCATCAACGCTGACACTGCATTCATAACCCTAGAGGGCAACTGCCGGTTTGGGCCCCTAAAGATGAAGTTGGGACGGATGAAGCGCCATTGCACTGACATGGGGACCCTCATGGCTGCCTTGGTAAAGTATGCTGATTCTGATAGTACCAAGGATCCCGAGTCTGATGATGACAAGACAGGGAAGGGAAAGAAGAACAGCAACTCCAAAGGCCAACAGCACCATTCGGCAGGTAACGGTAATGGAGGCAAGCGTAGAGCGGATGGCAACATGGACTTTGTAGCTAATACCAACGCGCAGGACAAGGGTCAGCGACGCAAGGGTAAACCGCCGAATCACAGTGGAGCGCCTAACCCTAACCCGGACCACTTAAATTATCTATTGAACCAGCCCTGTCCAAAGCATGGGACGAAGGAGGTGCCGGCAAACCACCTTTGGAAGGATTGCTTCATTATGCAGGAGTTCAAGAATTCTAATGCTTTCCGATATGATCACGGCTCTGGCGGTGGCTCAGGATCCAGGCCGGGATACGGTGGAGGAAATTCTGGTTCAGGATTTAATGGTTATCCGGGCGGACATAACAATCCCAATAATCAGAACAACCAGGGTGGTTACAACCAGCAGCAACAACAGTCGGGTTACCAGAGCAACCCAAAGCAGTTGAATAGTGGGCAGTACCATGTTTTTACCACTAGCTTGGACAAGCGAGACCGGTAGGTTCAGAGGCGGGCAGTCAACTCTGTTGAACCGGCCGTGCCCCGTTATCTACGTTGGTCTGAACAGCCAATCATATGGAGCAGAAAGGATCACCCTCCCCAGGTTGATAATCCGGGTCAGTTGGCTCTGGTGGTGGCGCCTCAGGTGGGAGGTTACAAGTTCACCAAGGTGCTCATGGATGGAGGGAGCAGCATTAATATCTTGTACTATGAGACCTTCCATCGTATGGGACTAACAGATAAAAATCTCAAACCGTCCAATACGGTGTTCCACGGTGTGGTACCTGGCATGTCAGCATATCCTGTTGGTAAGATAGCTCTGGAAGTGGCCTTTGGAGATGATCATGATTCCAGGTCGGAAACATTGACGTTTGAAGTGGTGAAAATCCAAAGTCCGTATCACGCCCTGTTTGGGCGACCGGCCTACGCCAAGTTTATGGCACGGCCCTGTATGTGTATTTGCAACTCAAGATGTCGGGTCACAAGGGGACAATAACGGTTCACGGAAGCCGTAAAATCGCTTTGGAGTGCGAGGAAGGAGATGCGGCCTACACAGAGTCGGTTTGTGCCACCGAGGAGCTGAAGTATTATAAGGACAATGTTGATCCGGCGGACATGACTCCATTATAGAACCAACTACGGAGCATGATCCGGCCCTGAAGTTCAAATCAGCAGCTGAAACTAAGCTTGTTGACTTCGTGCCTGGCGATTCATCCAAGTAGTTCAGCATCAGTGCCAACTTGGATCCGAAATAGGAAAGCGCGCTCATCGAGTTCATCCATGAGAATCGGGACATTTTTGCATGGAAGCCCTCTGACATGCCAGGTGTACCGAGGCAACTCGCTGAGCACACCCTTAATGTGGATCCTAAATACAAACCGGTGAAACAGTCCCTCCGCCGGTTTAACAAAGAAAGACGCAAGGCGATTGGAGAAGAGGTAGCCAGGCTCTTAGCAGCTGGCTTTATTATTGAAGTATTCCACCCTGAGTGGCTTGCTAATCCGGTGCTGGTCCTTAAGAAAAACGGCACCTGGCGCATGTGTGTGGATTACATAGATCTTAATAAGGCTTGTCCAGCAGATCCTTTTGCCCTCCCCCGTATTGATCAAATTATTGATGCTACGGCAGGTTGTGAGCATTTGAGTTTTTTGACTGCATATTCTGGCTATCATCAGATCAAAATGGCAGTTAAGGACCAAGAGAAGACGACATTCATAACTCCCTTTGGAGCCTTCTGCTATGTGTCTATGCCCTTTGGGCTCAAAAGTGCCCAGGCAACTTATCAACGGTGTGTACAAAATTGTCTTCACAAGCAGATTGGTCGTAATGTACATGCTTACGTGGATGATATCGTGGTTATGTAAAGGGAGAAGGAGACTCTGGTTGACGATTTGAAGGAAACCTTTGATAACCTGAGGACGTACAAGATGATGTTTAATCCGGCCAAGTGTGTCTTTGATGTACCGGCAGGCAAGTTATTAGGTTTTCTGGTGTCCAACAGGGGAATCGAGGCTAATCCGGAGAAGATCACAGCCATCACCTCCCTGGCTAAACCGAAGTGTATCAACGATGTTCAACGCCTGGCAGGCCGGATTGCCGCATTAAGCCGGTTTATCAGCCGCCTTGGTGAGAAGGCAATCCCTTTGTATCAGATGTTGAAGAAGATGGATCAATTCGTCTGGAGTTCTGCTGCTGACAAAGCATTTGAGGACTTAAAGCGGCAATTGGCCAATCCGCCTGTGCTCGCCGCTCCCATGGACAAGGAGCCGTTGCTGCTATATGTTGCTGCTAATGCTCGTGCGGTCAGTGTGGCTATTGTGGTGGAACGAAAAGAGGCGGGCAAGGAGCATCCGGTTCAATGTCCGGTATATTATATCAGCGAGGTACTCATTGAGTCCAAGCAAAGGTATACGCATTGGCAGAAGCTGGTATATGGAGTTTTTATGGCAAGCCAGAAGCTCAAGCAATACTTCCAAGGGCACCCCATTACGGTGGTCAGTTCTGCTCCCTTGGGGGATATCATCCAGAACCGGGAAGCGACTGGCCGAATTGCCAAGTGGGCTATAGAGCTTGGGCCGCACGGATTGAAGTATGTGCCTTGGACGGCGGTTAAGTCTCAAGCACTTGTTGATTTCATCAATGATTGGACAGAACTGCAAGCACCTGAAGAAAAGCCGGATCACACATATTGGACCATCCATTTTGACGGATCCAGGCAATTGGAAGGCTCGGGGGCTGGAGTCGTATTAACTTCCCCACAAGGTGATAAGTTTTATTACGTTCTCTACTTAATGTTCCCTTGTACTAACAATACAGCTGAGTATGAAGCCTTGCTCCATGGTCTCCGGATGGCTAAGGAGATGAATCTAAGTCGGGTTAAGTGCTTTGGTGACTCAAACCTCGTGGCTCAACAAGTATCTGGCACTTGGGATTCCAAGGACCCACTCATGGCAGCATATCGTCGTGAGGTGGATATTGTTGCAGGTCACTTTAAAGGCTATCAGGTGGACCACGTGGACCGACGGAAGAATGAAGCGGCGGATGCTTTAAGCCGGCTGGGCTCTCAGCGTAAACCGGTCCCGCCCAATGTTTTTCTGGATGTGCTGCACAACCCGTCGGTCAAGCTCCCTGGTGAAGCGGATTTCGCTATTCCTGATCCGGAGGCTAACTTGGTGGCAGCTCTTCATATCATTCCGGAATGGAAGCTTCCTTACCTAGCGTACATGAACCGGGGTGAGTTACCAGAGGATGAGACTCTGGCCCGACAGATAATCCGGCGGTCCAAGTCCATGACTATTGTCAATGGCGAGTTGCATCATTATAGTGTATCAGGGGTGCTTCAACGCTGTGTGTCTCCTGAAGAAGGCTGTGAAATTTTGCGTGAGATCCATGAAGGAGATTGTGGTCACCACGCTGGTTCAAAATCTTTGGTGGCTAAAGCGTTCCGCCATGGCTTCTATTGGTTAACTGCTCATGCTGATGCGGAGGATCTAGTCAGACGATGTGATGGTTGCCAAAAGTTTTCAAGACGTGCTCATCTGCCGGCTCAAGAATTGAGAATGATTCCAATTACTTGGCCGTTTACGACTTGGGGGCTGGATATGGTTGGGCCTTTCAAAAGGTCCAAAGATAAGAAGACCCACCTCCTGGTGGCGGTTGACAAGTTTACAAAGTGGGTGGAGGCAGAACCTGTTAGCAAGTGTGATGCAGCCATGACTGTTCGTTTCATCAAAAAAGTGATTTTCCGGTTTGGCTTTCCACACAGTATCATCACAGATAATGGTACCAATTTGTCCAAGGGTGCCATGAAGGAGTTCTGCGAATAGGAGCACATCCGGCTTGACGTTTAATCAGTAGCACACCCACAGTCCAATGGTCAAGCAGAAAGGGCTAATCAAGAGATCTTGAGAGGCATCAAGCCCCGGCTTATGGTTCCTTTGCAGAGAACACCGGGTTGTTGGGTAGAAGAGTTACCATCTGTGTTATGAAGTATCAATACTACACCCAACCGATCAACATGATACACACCGTTCTTCATGGTCTACGGAGCGGAGGCGGTTCTCCCCAGAGATATCCGTCATGACTCACCTCGTGTGGCGGCTTATGTTGAAGCAGAAAATGAGACAGCACGGCAAGACGCTTTGGACCTGTTGGATGAAGAACGTGACATAGCAGCCGCCCGCTCGGCGATTTACCAACAGGATCTTCGTCGTTATCACAGTCGCCGAGTCAGAACCAGAACCTTTCAGGAAGGAGATTTGGTGCTTTGGCTCATCCAAGATCAGACTAATATGCATAAGCTATCCCCACCTTGGGAGGGACCTTTCGTGGTCAGCAAGAATCTGCACAACGGGTCATACTATCTGATCGATATTCGAGAGCATAGTGACTCACGTAAATTAGAGGAGGAGACCAGCAGGCCGTGGAACATAGCTCATCTTCGGCCTTACTATACTTGAGCCATTGGCTCTACTTATGTACATATTACGACGATGTATATATATGATTAAATATAATAAACCGGAACCTCAGCTAAAGCGGGGTATCTGTTCTTTTACATCATGTGTGGTTACACGGAGTTGTTCTAAAGCGGCCTCCGGTTTACCCCTTGAGTTAGCTTTTCAAAGCATCATATTATATCACTTGGGGGCTTGGTCATGTCCGAACCAATGCTACACCTCTTGATAGGCGAGAGCCACTAGATCACTTGGGGACTTGGTCATGTCTGAACCAGTCACGCCTTTTGATCGGCCTACGGCCACAGAATCACTTGGGGGCTTGGTTGAACCCGAACCATTGCCACGCCTCTTGATCGGCATAAATGCCACAGTTTCATTTGGGGACCTGGCTGACTTGAACCACAGCTACACCTATCAGGAGCTTGGTCGTGTCCGACCATGGTAACGCCATCTGATCGGCTCAAATAAAGCCCCTTTTTGCAAACGGTTTTATCATTGCCTTTGCTTTCACATTTGTCATTGATAGATATTTCTTTCTTTTTGTTGTGTTTTTTAAACCGACAAAGTTTTAAGCCGGTTCAAACTGTCAATTGACGGAACACGGTCCATTTTTGATCCGGAGACTATTTGCCCGGTTTGATTTTTTATTAACATCCTATTACGGAGTAACACGGCGTTTTATTATAACCCGGCACGGTTTACATGGTAAACCGGCATTATATATATATATATACAGGAACTGCTATCTCCTCCAACAGTGGGGGTTTATAAACCTCCGCTTCAAGATTGGCTAAGCCAACTTCATGCCCAACGATGGCAGGTATTATGTTTCTCAAAGATTTGATCATATGCTTAAATTTTAGATATTTTGATTTAATATATGCAGACATCATACTCCGCCTGATGGTACAACCGCGGTGGCACTTTAAGATTTTTTATATTGGAGAGAATACTTTGGAAAGTTCATCACCCAAAGGAAGAACAAGTTGCAGTAAATATGCACGAAGGCATATCAAAATCAAGAGTATCGACTAGCCTATTACAAGGCAACACAGTGCCCAAAATAAGATCATTGTTTTTTTCAAAGGAGAGGCAGTTTAAACCGGCTTCCGGTTCAAGCTTGGTCACCAGCCTGGCCTGATGGTTGTGGGTCATCCCGCGCTGCTTCAACTTCGGCTTCTCTACCCAGCGGCTGGAAATCAATAGTTGTCCAGTCGATTCCCATTAATGCTCGAAAGACAGCTTCCTCATGGATCAACAACGACGGTTCAATATCGGGAGCGTAAGTATGCTTACGGATTGGAGGGATAAGATTTTCCGCTTCAGGAATTGGTGCAGCTACCCGCTTGTTTTGTTTGTCATATTGGGCGTGATAATGAGACAAGTCTGCTTCTTCAACCAATTGACAAGCTAGTGGACGCACCTCCTGGTTTATTGCTCGTAGATCCGCTTCACTAAACTTTGACCCATCTTCCTTCAAGCTGGGATAGCCCTGAGCCGCTTCAACAGGATCAAAATCCGGCACCCAAGCTTTTGCCCGGATTAAGGCATTGATCGCACCGAATCGAGCAGCAGATTTCTTCAGCTCTTCAACCCGCGCAGGAAGCATCGACAGTCTCTTCAGAGTGTCCTGAATCAAAGTGGGCGCCGAATTGTTGTGGGATGCAGTACAGATGATCCGCTGTGCGCCAGTGTACAGTTGTTCGATCAATGTGTAGGCGGCTTTCAATTTCTTCCGCACATCTGACCCCAAGTGACCAATGCGTGTCCCTGAAATATTACAAAGGGTTAACAAACCGGCAGCTCTATAAGACGGCTGAATCAATCCAGAGATCAAACCAGCTTACCAAAGATAGTAGCGGTCATGGTATACACATGCCGCTTTATGCTGGTCAGTTCGTCCATCACCGATTTCAGTGCAGCCTCGGCATCTTCTGCTCGTTTGGTTAAAGCGGATTTTTTAGTGGCCCAATCCGCCCGCTCTTTCTTGAAGCCCTCCTTAAGCAGTTCCATGGCATTTAAAGCGCCAGTTAATTCCTCTTTTGCTTTGGAGGTTTCAACTTGTTGGGACTTCAGATTTTCTTGGAGATCGGCGACTTGATTTTCTTTTGTCTTCAGCTCAGCCTGCATACAGACAGCTATATGATTCAGCAAGCAGTGCAAGAATTGAAGCACCAACCACATAACAAGTTATGCACTTGGCGCTTGGGGGCTAATGCTTATTTGATCTTCATATTTCACTTGATTATAAAGTCCCAAGATCAATACAAGTATTCAACTTGGCACTTGGGGGCTAATGGATATTTGCTCGAATAAATTCTGATGCGGTGATCTCAATTACTTAAACTCCCAGTTTAACTAGACTAAGTTGAACCGGCCCTTGGGGGGGCTACATCAGTGAATTCCGAAGCATTGGGATTTATATTAGCAAGTCCCGGTTTGGATGCAGATTCTTAACCAGCCCTTGGGGGCTAGGAGACTTAACAAGATTTAAATATCCAAGCAGGGGAAAGCACATGGAAGTTACCTCAAATTTCTCTTTCATCATATTCACCAGAACAGCTTCATAATCACGGCTGGTATACAGCCGGTTCAGGTAGCTAGAATGAAGATCTTGGGCATTCAGAGCAGCATAGGTCGCCAAGTCAACATTCCACTTGCCTTTGCCCATGGCAGAAAATTCTTCTTTGGCGGTATGCTTGGATAAAGCAACAGGCTTGCTGGGCTCTGTACGGCCAACACCAGTAATTACAACTTCATCATCCTTAGCATCACCGGTTTGCACTAGCGCGGTCGGTTTGTCAGCAGGCCGAGATGGACTGGTGGATTTCCCAAACCGGATGGGGCTTGTGGGCTGGTTGACAGGGCCTAAGGTGTCAATAGGCCTTTCTTCAGCAATAAAATCGTCATCCTGCTGTGGTGGATCATTGGGTATATATTCATGGATAGCCGCTTCAAGATCCGGTGTTTTCCCCGGTTCAGGGACGGTGTCCTCCTCAGCCGCTTTATCCAGGCGAGCCTTCTTGCTCGGCCTAGGCTTGGCCCTGAAAGGAATAACAAAGTCAAATACAACATGAGTTACAAGGTGATGTACCAGAAATATTATGATAAGTATAGCTTACCCAAGCACCGTTTTGAGCGGTGGCAGCTGAGTAGCCGATGACTCGCCAGAGGATGAGTGGGAAGTAACCTGATAATCGGAGTCAAATGGATTAAGAGGTTGACGAAAACAGCCCGCTTTAGGACAAGCACTGACAAGCAAATTAGAGACCTCTGAACGGCGTTTCCGAACCGGACTGTTCGGTAAACCGGCGGAGGTAACTACCTAGCCACTGTGCCGGGTTGTGCGACAAGCTTCGTGCTGTTAGGTCTTCATAAGAAATTTGGGATCCAAGTAAGCAAGAGGATGAGAAAATTTAACCTTCCGGTTTGCCTAACGGATTTTTAGTGAAGGCAAAGGGTCTGAATCGGAAGAGAGAATAATTACCTCTGCAGCATCAGCAGGGCTGGCTCCGGCATCATCCTGACAAATATCATCATCAATAAGGCGCATGAAAAATAAGCCAAGTGAGTCAAGGTCCGGATTACCCACATCATCATCAGGGGCCGGATTAGAAGATGCAGTGGTTTTCTTCTTATGAGCAGGCCGTTTCACGACTTTAGTCTTTGGCCGGGTTGGTCGTTCCGGTTTGTCTGCTTTTTCTGGCTTCTCCTGTGGAAGTTTCTTGCTCCAAAACGGATCATTGCCCTGTTTAAACAGACATTGATATTAAACAACGACCAGATATATCAATAACAGGTTCAGTAAAAAGAAAGATCAAACTCTTACAGCTGGCGGTTTGTTGGTGGCACAGAAGGGAAGCAGGCCGGTTCGAGCACAGACGTGTTCCGGTTCATTCAGCATTTTATTCACAGTCTCTGTGATTTCTTCGTCGAAGATCTGGATGTTAGCATGTCGCAGTGGGTCATCAACACTGCCAGTATACACTAAGGGGCAGTATCCTCCACGATATCCAACGGCGAGCGAGATCAACTCCTGTTAAACCATTGGCCATAAAGGCTCTGAGCTTGGACAGTTGAGGAGCGTATTTGCTTCTCTCCTTGGTAGTCAACCTTTGCGGAAAGGGGTGTGTATTGCTAAGCCGCTCCAGACGAAAGCCAGGCAAAGGATTTTCACCAGCAGGGGAAGTGTCTTTGCAATAGAACCATGTTTGATTCCACTCTTTGGGGTTGCTGTGCAGTTTGGCGTGAGGGTATGTGACCTCTTTCCTTTTATGAATCGCCACACCACCCAATTCTGTATTGGAACCGTCAGTAAACTCAGTGCGGCAGTTTAGATGGAAGCAGTCTCTGAACAGCTCAACAGTGGGCTCCTCTTGAAAGAACGCCTCACAGAGTACTTGGAAGTGACACATGTTTGTAACAGAGTTGGGGCCAATGTCTTGTGGGTGGAGTTGAAAATTGGCTAAAACAACCCGGTAAAATTTAGAACCGGGCGGCTTAAAGCCCCGGGCTAAGTGATCTACGAAAACGACGACCTCTCCTTTTTGAGGTGTGGGAGGGCATTCTTCGCCAGGGACCCTGCAATGGATGGTGTTTTTGCTGCCTAAAGCGCCGATCAGGACTAAATTGTTCAGTTCAGTCTCTATGACGCGAGAAGGAACCCAGTTGCACTCATATACTTGCTTGGCCATGATGAAATCTAGAAAATAGGTGATTCTGGTTCAAGAATGCATTGATTAAAGCACACTGGTATGTACAATGTTAAACCGGAGACAGCTCTATCTAAACCGGAGTTTTATGAAGCAAACAACATCTGGCGGTTCAACAAGGGGACTAATGGTATATACCGGTTTGGCAATTTTTCTACAAAGTTAAACCGCCGCATCTAAGCATTGAAACAGTTGAGATTGCGGATGGGTAAGTGTACAGAAACAGATTTCACAAGATTTCTCTACAGCGACGGATCTAAAGCAAGTTCAAAAAAGAAGGAAAATATTCAAGGTTCAAAAAAGAACAGTACCGAATCAATGGGCAGAGATACAGGTAGGTCTATGGTCTTGAGGCATGTAAGTGAAGGCGGATGCTAAAAACTACCGCTAAATAGAGCAAAGGTTCACAGGTTCATCTAAAGATCTATCATATGAGTACGAAGCAGACAATGAACACTGAAGAACTTGGAAACCCTAGAATGGATCTACGGAGGAAAAGGTGAAGAACTCACCGGAGCCGAGGAAAAAACAGAAGGTCGCCACGATGCTCTGGTACAATCAGGGTGATGCAGCGGCCTAGGTCGGAGCAGAGGTCGTCGACGGCGGCGGAGCTCCGAAGCTGGACGACGCGGGGAAGACGAAGCAGAAGGGCACGAAGGGGAAAAAGAAATGACCCTTCGGTCTTATTTATAAGGCAAGGGACATGTGACAGGCGCGAAAATCAAGGGACCGTGGGTTTGGAAACTAAGCTGTCGCCTCAATTGTCGCAGACCTATTAAACAAAAAAAGGTATCATGGATAAAGTTCTTTATAACAGGTGACGTCACGCCGGTTTACAACGACCAGAGAAGATGACATCATGTCAGTTCAACAAACTACTAGAAGATGTTGAAGATGAAGATTTTTGCTAAGGATTGACATGAACCTGTTCAAATCAATCTGGGGCCTAATGTTGGGGATATCACTATTGGGTGTAAACCGGCCTATCTGGGCCGGGTTAACTTCGTCAGTAGTTAACTATGTTAAAGCCCAAGAAGACAGACGAGGGCTCAAGGCCCATGGTCAGTTCAAGGCCTGTAGCCGTAAACCGGCGTTGGTATGTAACTTGTATTGTAAGTTAGGAATAAGTAGAGACCAAACCGGACACCTCTATGAGCCGGTATTGGGATTCTGTGAACCGACGGGCGTCACCCGTGTATATAAGGGGACGACCCGGCGGCGGTTCAGGGACAACAGACAACAACTCGAGACTTAGGCGAAGCTTATTTGCTCCCTAGTCATCGAAACCCCATCAATTCCATCACAACTAGACGTAGGCTTTTACCTTCACCGAAGGGGCCGAACTAGTATAAACTCTCTTGCGTCCCTGTGTCCACTTTAACCCCTTCAAGCTAACCCGAGGCGATGGCTCCACAACTAAGTCCTTTCACTAGGACATCTGCCATGACAAAACCACGACACCTTCCTTTATGCTTTCCAGAAAATTCTACATTATTTCCGATCAACAATATGTCATTCACATATACTTATCAGAAATGTTGTAGTGCTCCCACTCACTTTCTTATAAATACAGGCTTCACCGCAAGTCTGTATAAAACCATATGCTTTGATTACTTTATCAAATCATATATTCCAACTCCGAGATGCTTGCACCAGTCCATAGATGGATCACTGGAGCTTGCTCACTTTGCTAGCACCTTTAGGATCAACAAAACCTTCTGGTTGCATCATATACAACTCTTCTTTAAGAAATCCATTAAGGAATGTAGTTTTGACATCCATTTGCTAGATTTCATAACATGCGGCAACTGCTAACATGATTCAGACAGACTTTTAAGCATCGATACGAGTGAAAAAATATCATCGTAGTCAACACCTAGAACTTGTCGAAAATATTTTTTTGCGACAATTTGAGCTTTGTAGATAGTAACACTACTATCAGTACCCGTCTTCCTCTTGAAGATCCATTTATTCTTAATGACTCACCGATCATCGGGCAAGTCAATCAAAGTCCATACTTTCACTACTCGAATCAGCTTCTTTGCCGTCCGCCATGGCGGACGGCAAAGGCATAGATCACGGACAACAAACATGTTTGTCGTCCACTAGCGGATGGCAAACTATCCGGATGAACGCCTTCCAGCAAAGGCCTTCTTTGTCGTCCGCTTCTTAGACACGAACGACAAAGGATTACGCCGTCCACCATCCAAGGCCAGCAGATGACAAAGATAGCTGACGGCAGTGCGGTGGCGTGAGAGCCGTTTAGGGGTTAACGGCGCTCTTTGCCGTCTGCCAGCGGACAGCAAAGTGTCAAAGATCTTTGCCGTCTGCTGGCAGACGGCAAAGAGCCCAGCTAGGCAGCACTTGGAAGCTGCCACGTGTCCAGATATGTCGTCCGCTAGCAGACGACAAAGATGTTTGAATCATTGCCGTCTGCTAGCGGACGACATAGCTGGTCACTTTGTCGTCCGCCAGCAGATGGCAAGATGACCAAATAGGCAGCCAGTGTTCCCAGTTTGCACAGGTGACTGCTACGTGTCCTCTTTGCCGTCTGCTAGCAGACGACAAAGAGGCTATATATCCCCTGTTTTTATTTAAATCCCATTAATTAGACATGGTTTCAAACACAGATATACATGCATACATATCCAACATATCCAACAGCATGTCCAACAACATATTTCATCCAATCCAACAACATAGTTCAACAAAGTCCAACATATCCATATATACATAACCAGAAACAAGTTTCCAACAACATATCCATATAGACATACATATCCAAACAAGTTTTCATAAACAACAAGGAAGCACCACAAGAATAGTACACTCCATGAATCCAAGCTTCCTCATGTAAAGCAAATCTGCAAATTGGGAAAGATGAAAGTTAGAAGAGAAGAAGAAGAAAAAGACTAGTTAGAAGAAGAAGAAGAAGATTTTTTTTCTTCTCTTTCTTTTTCTCCTCTCCTCTTCTTTATCTTCTTCTTATTCTAACTAAGGTAGGTAAAAATGTCATTTTATTGCTAAGCTAGGTAAAAATGCTAAGTGTAGGTCATTTTAGAGCTAAGGTAGGTAAATAGGTCATTTTGGAGCTTAGTAAGGTTATTATGTCATTTTCGAGGAAAATAAGCTAAGTCCATATTATTTTGGAGCTAACAAAGATTATCATGCTATTTTTTTACCTAAGTATGCTAAGTATGTCATAAATGAACTGACAAACTCCAACATTTCAGTGAAGGCCTTTGCAGATTCCTCCATCTCCTCGTCCGGCTCCTGAGCATCGTGAAAGTCTTGCACCATGTATGCGGTCCCGGTACCATGCTCGTCGGTGCGACGACGAACCTCGGCTCTGCCACGTTGGGCAGACTCACCATGTAATGTCCAGACTGTGTAACCAGGCGTAAAACCAAACTTCTGCAAGTCTTTACTCATTTCAAGCTCGGCCCACTTTTTATAGCTGTCACAACGGGCATAGGGGAACCAGCTAAATTCCTGGCCATTTGCAAATGCGGCTCTAACAAACCCCTTGGTATTTGCTAACCATCCCTCGGTCCAAACTTTCTGACTAGTGTAACTGGTGTACATCCATGCACGATCACTCATATTGACTTCCTACTGGACACACAAGAAATATATACATAATTAAGCAAAGCTTATCCATCAGTTAATGGAGTTTGTTAGTTTTATAATGTCCATGCAACCTACACGCTAATAGGTAAAGATAGGTCCTAATCCCACCCGAGTATGTGTAGATCGGGTTTGTTTTCCCATGCTCTGCTCCGGCTCCGACGCAAAATTTCGGCAGCACCTCCCCGTTGTTCTCCTGATACATGTCTTAGCAATAAGCAGAGAGAATATGTACCCGAAGAACAACAGGGAGGCACTGACGAAATTCTGCATCGGATCCGGAGCTGAGCATATGGGAAAACGAACCCAATCTACACATACTCGGGCTGTTCATGGATAACGTTGGACAATTCGAAACAATCACGATTATAAATATGCAAATTCATGCATATTTATAGATGTAACCCTTTCGAATGGGAGACGCATAGTTGTTACGCATACTAAAGATTGACACCTATAGCTAGCAAGTTTCATCGGGAGATGTCATTTGTGCTCACCAATGAACGCAGGGGCGGAGCTCGTCGAACACTAAACCCTCGCAGCGACGAAATAACTGCACATTTAAATCCAAAGATGAGTAACATAGCAATTTTGTTTCTTCCGTCGACCTAAATAAATATTGACAACAGGATGAGCGGGTTAGGGGGTCCTTGGCGTCGATGGAACCCTAAATAGCAAGTATCATCGGTGCGAGATACATGTGGCGCTCGATGTTGAACACTAGATCCACATTCCACAAGTGAAGCCGGCGCCCGGCGTCCTGCAACAATAGTTCTGGTGGCGATGACGGTCGAACACCATCGCGAATTTGTCTGGTAGCCTCTGTGATGAGGATTAAAGCCAAGTTTTGAAATTTCAAACAACCAAACTGACTTGAGTTAGTTTGGGTGTTTCAAGTTTCAACACTTGCCTTTTAATCGTCATCGCAAAGGCTGCAAGACAAATTCGCGATGGTGTTCGACCGCCATTGACACCGAGAATAGTTGCTTTGGGACGCCGGACGTCGGTGTCACTTGTGGGACATGGCTGTAGTGTTCCACACCGACGGCCACATGTATCTCACACCGACGATATACTTGCTATTTAGGGTTACATCGACACCGAGGAACCCCCTAATTAACCCGCTCATCCCTGGGCGCCCCCCTTTCCTACTTCTTTTTCATCTTCAACTTCAACTTTTTTTTTTCATCATGTTCTTCTTGTACTACTTATTGTTCTTTTCTTCTTCTTCTTCTTCTTCTTCTTCTTCTTATTCCCCTTCTTCTTTTTCTTTTTCTTTCATCTTTGTTGATTATTCTTAAAAACAGGAAAAAAACCTAATCAAAACTATAAACTAAATGTAACCTAAAATAAAATAAATTAACCTGAATAACCTAAACTAAACTAACCTAATTATTCTAAACTAAACAAACATAAACTAAATCTAAAAAACAGAAGAAAAAAACTCACCACAATGAGGGGCAGGGCGGCGGCGGGGCGGGGCGGAGTCGGGCGGTGCAGTGCAGCCGAGCGGTGGCGGCTCCGGACGAGGGCGGGGCGGTGTGGGGCGGCCGGCGACTCGGGACGGGGGGCGGCGCGGCCGAGCGGGCGGGGCGGCGCGAGCGGCGGCTTGGCTGGGCGGGCGGGGCGGGCGGCGGCGCGGCCAGGCGGTGACGGCTTGGGACGGGGTCGGGGCGGTGTAGGGCGGCCCGTGACGGGGGCGGCGGCTCAGGCACGGGGCCGGGACAGGGCGGTGCGGGGTGGCCGGCGACGGGGGTGGCGCAGTGCGGCCGGCGACGGGGGTGGCGCAGGGCGGCCGACGACGGGGGTGGCGCCGTAGGTTAGGGGCGGCGGCAAGGTGAGGGGTGGAGGCGGCTCGGGCAGGGGATGGAAAGATCAGAGAGGGGGGGCACGGGCGCGGGCGCAACCACTTTTCTGCAAGTAGGTCACAGCTCTTTGCCGTCTGCTAGCAGACGGCAAAGAGCGTACCTAGTGGGGTGGGGCTGGGGGAAACAGATGACCTAACGGCCATTTTCTTTGCCGTCTGCTGGCTGATAGCAAAGAAGTTTTGCCGTCCGCCAGGTGACAGCAAAGAAAATGCCCGCTAGGTCGTCCTCGTAAGCCCGCCACCCATCCTCTTTGCCGTCAGCTAGCAGACGGCAAAGCGTCTTTGCCGTCCGCTAGCGGATGGCAAAGATATGATGATGGAAAAGCCTTCCATTGCCGTCCACTGCCTCTTTGTCATCCGTTTTCCGGTGGCTGATGGCAAAGCCCTTCTCTGTCGTCCGCTAGCTGACGGCAAAGTGTCGGCAGACGGCAAATCTGCTAATTCCAGTAGTGTTTGTTCTCATACATGGATCCCATCTCAGATTTCATGGCCTCAAGCCATTTCGCGGAATATGGGCTCATCATCGCTTCCTCATAGTTCATAGGTTCGTCATGGTGAAGTAACATGACCTCCAGAACAAGATTACCGTACCACTCTGGTGCGGATTTTACTTTGGTTGACCTACGAGGTTCGGTAGTAACTTGATCTAAAGTTTCATGATCATCATCATGGGCTTCCTCACTAATTGGTGTAGCAGTCACAGGAACAGATTTCTGTGATGAAATACTTTCCAATAAGGGATCAGGTACAGTTACCTCATCAAGTTCTACTTTCCTCCAACTCACTTCTTTCGAGAGAAACTCCTTCTCTAGAAAGGGTCCATTCTTAGCAACGAATGTCTTGCCTTTGGATCTGTGATAGAAGGTGTACCCAACTGTCTCCTTTGGGTATCCTATGAAGACACATTTCTCCGATTTGGGTTTGAGATTATCAGGATGAAACTTTTTCACATAAGCATCGCAACCCCAAACTTTAAGAAACAACAACTTAGATTTCTTGCTAAACCACAGTTCATATGGTGTCGTCTCAATAGATTTATATGGTGCCCTATTTAATGTGAATGCAACTGTCTCTAATGCATAACCCCAAAACAACAGTGGTAAATCAGTAAGAGACATCATAGATCGCACCATATCTAATAAAGTACGATTACAACGTTCGGACACACCATTATGCTGTGGTGTTCCAGGTGGCGAGAGTTGCGAAACTATTCCACATTGTTTCAAATGAAGACCAAACTCGTAACTCAAATATTCGTCTCCACGATTAGATCGTAGAAACTTTATTTTCTTATTACGATGATTTTCCACTTCACTCTGAAATTCTTTGAACTTTTCAAATGTTTCAGACTTATGTTTCATTAAGTAGATATACCTATATCTGCTCAAATCATCTGTGAAGGTCACAAAATAACGATACCCACCGCGAGTCTCAACACTTGTCGGATCACATACATCAGTATGTATTATTTCCAATAAGTCAGTTGCTCGCTCCATTGTTCCTGAGAACAGAGTCTTAGTCATCTTGCCCATGAGGCATGGTTCGCAAGCATCAAGTGATTCCAAAAGTCCATCAGCCTGGAGTTTCTTCATGCGCTTTACACCAATATGACCTAATCGGCAGTGCCACATATAAGTTGCACTATCATTATTAAATTTGCATCTTTTGGCTTCAATATTATGAATATGTGTATCACTACGATCGAGATTCAATAAACCATTTATATTGAGTGTATGACCATAGAAGGTTTTATTCATGTAAATAGGACAACAATTACTCTTTGACTTGAATGAATAACCGTATTGCAATAAACATGATCCAATCATATTTATGCTCAACGCAAACACCAAATAACATTTATTTTAGGTTCAACACTAATCCTGAAGGTAAAGGGAGTGTGTGATGGTGATCTTATCAACCTTGGAATCATTTCCAACTCACATCATCACCTCACCTTAACTAGTCTTTGTTTATTTTGCAACTCCCATTTCAAGTTACTACTCTTAGCAACTGAACCAGTATCAAATACTGAGGGGTTGCTATAAACACTAGTAAAGTACACATCAATAACATGTATATCAAATATACCTTTGCTCACTTTGCCATCCTTCTTACCCGCCAAGTATCTAGGGCAGTTCCACTTCTAGTGACCATTTCCTTTGCAGTAGAAGCACTCAACTTCAGGCTTGGGTCTAGATTTGGGCTTCTTCATGGGAGTGACAACTTGCTTGTAATTCTTATTAAAGTTCCCTTTCTATCCCTTTGCCCTTTTCTTGAAACTAGTGGTCTTGTCAACCATCAACACTTGATGCTCTTTCTTGATTTCTACCTTTGCCGATTTCAGCATTGCTAAGAGCTCGAGAATTACTTTCGTCATCCCTTGCATATTATAGTTCATCACGAAGTTCTAGTAACTTGGTGATAGTGACTAGAGAACTTTGTCAATTACTATCTTATCTAGAAGATTAACTCCCACTTGATTCGAGCAATTGTAGTACCCAGACAATCTGAGCACATGCTCACTGGTTGAGCTATTCTCCTCCATCTTTTAGGCAAAGTACTGTCAGAGGTCTCATACCTCTCGACACGGGCATGAGTATGAAATACCAATTTCAACTCTTGGAACATCTTATATGCTCCGTAGCATTCAAAACATTTTTTGAAGTCCCGGTTCTAAGTCGTAAAGCATGGTGCACTAAACTATCAAGTAGTCATCATATTGAGCTTGCTAAATGTTCATAAAGTCTGCATCTGGTCCTGCAATAGTTCTGTCACCCAGCGGTGCATCAAGGACATAATTCTTCTATGCAGCAATGAGGATAATCCTCAGATCACAGACCTAGTCTGCATCATTGCTACTATCATCTTCCAACATAGTTTTTCTCTAGGAACATATCAAAAATAAACGGGGAGCTACATCGCGAGCTATTGATCTACAACATAGTTATGCACAAAATACTATTAGGACTAAGTTCATGATAAATTAAAGTTCAATTAATCATATTACTTAAGAACTCCCACTTAGATAGACATCCCTCTAGTCATCCAAATGATCACGTGATCCAAATCACCTAAACCATGTCCGATCATCACGTGAGATGGAGCAGTTTTCAATGGTGAACATCACTATGTTGATCATATCTACTATATGATTCACGCTCGACCTTTCGGTCTCTAGTGTTACGAGGCCATATCTGCATATGGTAGGCTCGTCAAGTTTAACCCGAGTATTCCGCGTGTGCAAAACTGGCTTGCACCTGTTGTATGTGAACGTAGAGCTTATCCCACCCGATCATCACGTGGTGTCTCGGCACGATGAACTGTAGCAATGGTACATACTCAGGGAGAACACTTATACCTTGAATGTTAGTGAGAGCTCATCTTATAATGCTACCGCCGAACTAAGCAAAATAAGATGCATAAAGGATAAACATCACATGCAATCAATATAAGTGATATGATATGGCCATCATCATCTTGTGCCTTTGATCTCCATCTCCAAAGCACCGTCATGATCACCATCATCACCGGATTGACACCTTGATCTCCATCGAAGCATCGTTGTCGTCTCGCCAACTATTGCTTCTACGACTATCGCTACCGCTTAGTGATAAAGTAAAGCAATTACAAGGCGATTGCATTTCATACAATAAAGTGACAACCATATGGCTCCTTCCAGTTGCAGATAACTGTGTTACAAAACATGATCATCTCATACAATAAAATTTAGCATCATGTCTTGACCATATCACATCACAACATGCCCTGCAAAAACAAGTTAGACATTCTCTACTTTGTTGTTGCAAGTTTTACGTGGCTGCTACGGGCTGAGCAAGAACCGTTCTTACCTACGCATCAAAAACCACAACTTGGTATGGTGATTGCTTTTTGATCTTCAGAAAGAACCCTATTCATTGAATCCGATTCAACTAAATCAGGAGAAACAGACACCCACTAGCTACCTGTGTGCGAAGCACATCGGTAGAACCAGTCTCGCGTAAGCGTACGCGTAATGTCGGTCTGGGCTGCTTCATCCAACAATGCCATTGAATCAAGAATCAACTAGTGATGGCAAGCAATATGCATATACGCACGCCCACAACTCCTTTGTGTTCTACTCGTGCATATAACATCTACGCATAAACCTGGCTCGGATGCCACTATTGGGGAACGTAGTAATTTCAAAAATTTCCTACGCACACGCAAGATCATGGTGATGCTTAGCAACGAGAGGGAGAGTATCGTCCACGTACCCTCGTAGACCGTAAGCGGAAGCATTATGAGAATGCAGTTGATGTAGTCATACATCTTCACGATCCAATCGATCCAAGTACCAAACGCACGACACCTTCGAGTCTAGCACATGTTCAGCTCGATGACGTCCCACAAACTCTGATCCAGCAGAGCTTCACGAGAGAGTTCCATCAGCACGACGGCGTGATGACGGTGATGATGTTGCTACCGACGCAGGGCTTCACCTAAGCACCGCTACGATATGATCGAGGTGGATTATGGTGGAGGGGACACCACACACGGCTTGGAACAATCAACTTGTGTGTCTATGGCATGCCCGCTGGCCATGTATATAAAGGATGGAGGGAGGAGGAGGCCGGCCCTCATAGGGCACGCCCAAAGTGTGGAGTCCTACTAGGACTCCCTAATCCTAGTAGGATTCCACCTCCCACATGGAATAGGAAAAAGGGAAGGGAGAAGGAGAAGGAAGGAAGGGGCACCCCCTTTCCCTAGTCCAATTTGGACCAGTCCATGGGGAAGGGGTGCGGCCACCCTTGAGGCCTTTCTCTCCTTTCCCGTATGGCCCATTAAGGCCCAATATGAATTCCCGTAACTCTCCTCCAAAAAATACCCGAATCACTCGGAACCTTTCCGTTGTCCGAATATAGCCTTCCAAGATATAGATCTTTACGTCTCCACCATTTCGAGACTCCTCGTCATGTCCCCGATCTCATCCGGGACTCTGAACAAACTTCGGTCATCAAATCACGTAACTCATAATACAAATCGTCATAGAACGTTAAGCGTGCGGACCCTACGGGTTTGAGAACTATGTAGACATGACTGAGACTCATCTCCAGTCAATAACCAATAGCGGAATCTGGATGCTCATATTGGTTCCTACATATTCTACGAAGATCTTTATCGGTCAAACCGCATAACGATATACGTTGTTCCCTTTGTCATCGGTATGTTACTTGCCCGAGATTCGATCGTCGGTATCTCAATACCTAGTCCAATATCATTACCAGCAAGTCTCTTTACTCGTTCCGTAATGCATCAACTCGCAACTAACTCATTAGTCACATTTCTTGCAAGCCTTATAGTGATGTGCATTACTGAGAGGGCCCAAAGATACCACTCCGATAGACGGAGTGACAAATCCTAATCTCGATCTATGCCAACTCAACAAACACCATTGGAGACACCTGTAGAGCATCTTTATAATCACCCAGTTACATTGTGACATTTGATTGCACACAAAGTGTTTCTCCAGTATTCATGAGTTGCATAATCTCATAGTCAGAGGAACATGTATATATAAGTCATGAAGATAGCAGTAGCAATAAAACTGAACGATCATTATGCTAAGCTAAAGGATGGGTTTTTCCATCACATCATTCTCTAATGATGTGATCCTGTTCATGAAATGACAACACGTGTCCATGGCTAGGAAACTTAACTTGTCGGATTTCGGGTTCCGGCAGACCCTTGAGGTTTGGACACTCGGGTGCGCTGTAACACCCCAAAAATTTGGCCTTGTTTTACTGAATTAAAATTTTTGCCAGGAATTTAAAACCTTGATTTCTGAGCACCATTTTGATTTTTAAATTATTTCCTTCCCTATGGGTGATGAGTTTTTCCCAAAGAGAAAACTTTTTCAATTATGTTGTTGGACTTATTTGACCTCTCAAGAAAAACTTTTCCTTATTTAATATAACTAATTAAATAATTAAGTTGCTTGATCTCTACTTTCTTGAAAATGGTTTTTCAAGGTTAAAATGGCCATATTTGAACTGCAACCATTTGACAAATTCACTTAAAATTCCCACAAAATTTGGAGAAGTTATGTGATGTTATTAAATAACTTTTGGGCAAAAAAACACCTTTATTTCCTAAAATATTTTGAGCTCTGCATCAATTTTTCTTCTCTGATCCAGAGTGTAGATTATGCACTACAACCCATTTAAATAATTCTTCCTAGCCTCCACCAAAATTTTGGGATGTTAGTAGTATCTTATGATTCAACTTTATGCAAAAACCCAGTGATGTTATTTGCAAATTTTGAGTGAATCAACCTCCTTTTCATTCTGGACCAAATTGATGGTTTGTACAGCAACCATATTTTTGCTTGCTCTTTAGCCCTTGATTCTTTATCCTACTTGTAGTCCTTCATGTTAAACCCTTAAGTCCAGGAGCATGCACCCTTGGGATCATTCTTGGTTCATGAATTAATGCCATTCTTTTCCTGTTCAGAATTGAAGTTCTGTAAAACTTGCACTAACAAGTTTCTCCTTTTGCCAAACCAACCTAACCACTCTCTCTTGCATCTAAAGAGACCCCACCCTGGAAGTTTTGGCCACCCCAAGAGATGCCTAGGTGCATGTGGCATTCTGTCGAGCACCCTGTAGGCATGACCAGTTTTGACATAAGTCCTAGGTTTCACTGTGATCTTGCTTCCCTTGCCTAACTGCCTTGTCCAATAGATTCATCACTACTCCTAACCTAGATATGCTAAATGCCAGCCTCACCTGTGACCTGTAGCATGCCGCGGCATTGTGTCAAACACCTTCGGAGCATGCTCTGGACGCGCCCAGAGCGCCCGTATTGCAGCCGTGTGCACAAGCCGCCGCATCGCGCCCCTGTCTTGGCCCGCACGGCAGCACCCCGCCAAGCGCTACCCTCCTCGCAGCAACGCGCCAAGCCCCCTGGCACGCTACAGCGCTGCTGCCAGAGCCCCCTTGGCAGCACGCCACGGCCGCCCGACAGCCCCTGCTCATGTTGGCGCCGCCCAAGCCATCCCCGCTCGCCACCTGGCCCTGGAACAGCGCGAGCTTATCCCCTCGCTCGTCGGCTAGCTCTCGTCACCTCCACGTCGCCCTGCAAGCTACAGAGAGGCGGTTCGCTGGCATCCTCATCCACCGCCACGGAACCGACCTCGTCGCACTATAAAGAGAGGCCCCCGAGATCACCCGAGCACTCAGGCGTCCTCAGGCCACCCCCATGGCACCCCCACAGCCAGCAATCACCGGGGGAATGCCGTCTTCCCCAACTCTGGCCGGTTCGGCCGCCGCCACGTTCCAGCTCCATTCGCCGCAACCAGAACTCCTCCCGTTCGGCCAACACCGCCATATGACCCCACTTCGACTTGCGGAGCCGCCCAGCTACTCAAAACCGACCAGGAGCCACCGCAATTCAAACGCCCAAAACTCCCGAAACCACCGGCCGCCGCGAATCTCGCCGCCGGCGACTCCCTTCATCCCCACCTGCCTGGCAACCACCGGAAGGATCGCCCTCGAGCCACGGATCCATCCCCACCCTCGGTGTCTCGAACGGTGCCGCCGTTCGCCGGCGAGCATCGCCGGAGTCCCGCCTCCGCTCGGGGCAGAGGAAGAGGAGGGAGGCCGACTAGTCAAACCTGACTAGTGGGCCAGGCGGGCCCACTGTCAGTGACACCCCGCGCCGTCCGCGTGGTTTAGTGAAGACGCAATCCATTACAGTATGTTTTCCCCTCTTCGAAAGCGTATTTATGTCTGAAAATGTTTTCTTTTCTGTTTTATTTCAAATAACAGATTTTGACCAGAACTTTGACTGCCTATAACTTTTTAAATATAACTCCAAATGAGTTGATTCTTTTTCCTATCTTCCTCAAATTTGATCTAGTTTATTTTAAGATTTATTTGAAAATTTTCCAAACAACTTTCTTGTACTGTTTTTGAAATTTGTGTTAATTCAAATATATATTAAAATAGGATTTTTGGAGAGAGAAGAAACTTT
The DNA here is from genome assembly GCA_034509565.1 of Triticum monococcum. NCBI lineage: Eukaryota > Viridiplantae > Streptophyta > Magnoliopsida > Poales > Poaceae > Triticum > Triticum monococcum. Next base: position 82,675,893 of record CM067845.1, on the reverse strand, counting down.
CAAAAGTTTTAGAAAGCACCTCACCCCTCCACAACTTGAAGGCAAGCATTCTGAACCCTAGCATAATGTTTTTGGTGTGTTATTGGACACGTTTATAACACCACCTTATTTCGGAGGACTTGTTATTTCATGTGGTATGATCATATGCATGGAAGCATATTAGTGATTTCCTTGCTGTTGGTAATGAATATTTTTGTGATGGTATTCATCCTCATGTGCCTTGCATGCATGCCGGAAAGGAATCCGGGAAAGCCTTGGCCTTGGGTAGGCGTGAGCTTGTCACCGGTCCCCGTCGGGACGGTTATGTCCGATATGGCATGGTAAGGTATATTGAGTGATGATTTCGTCGGTTGTTATATATTTGATATGCATGTCATACAGGGAACTTGTAAACCTCCTGAGTCGACCGCAGATCGAGTCTTGTTCCAGTAACCCTCATGCTTGCCTCGTACTACCCCTCGTCCCTGCTGCAGGTAGGGTACGGTTCAGTAAGTCGTCAACCCCTTTCCAGCACACACCGTACAGAGAGGCCATGGTGGAAGATATCGGTTGTAGCCGGTAGGCATGCCACCTGGTCCGGGGGCATGGGTGTTTCTGGTTGGGACCGAGAGGGGAGGCCACCCCTTAGAGCGCGCGATACAAATTTGATCCCATGCTACGCGAGGTTGTAGCCTCCCCACTTAGAGTTTTGCTTAACAAGTGTCGTGGGTGATTCCAGACACCGGTGAGTTAAGCCGGTGTGTGCAAGGTTAGGCGTGTTTTCAACTAAAAGGCCGTAGACGGAATTAGTCCCGATGGGCTAAAGGAATCCGTTACTCGTGGGTAAAGAGTACACCCTCTGCAGAGATTAAAAATCTATTCGAATAGCCGTGTCCATGGTTAAGGATTAAAGTCTGGGATGGGTCAAGTATTGGTCTTAGTGTCGGTCTTCAGAGGTGAAATTGTTAAACCAAAACTTGGATACTGATCGGTGACTTGTGAGGACCATGATTATTATTTTGTGATGGACTAACCTGTGGCAATATTTGTATTATCGAGTATCCCTGGGATGGTTCTACACCCTGGATACTCACGGTGATTATTTATTTCTAAGCCCGGTTAAATAATTATTCCTGTGGATGGACTAACCCTTTTATTACCATGAACTGAGTATTTATTATGAGAAATATTTAATTGTGATTTTAAAGCCCTTTCTGTGATGTCGCTCAGACGTTTGACTGCGGCATTTCTTTTAAAGCCCTTTCAGTGATGTCGCTTAGACGTCCGACTGTGGCATTTCTTTTAAAGCCCTTTCTGTGATGTCGCTCAGACGTCCGACTGTGGCATTTCTTTTAAAGCCCTTTCTGTGATGTCGCTCAGACGTCCGACTGTGGCATTTCTTTTAAAGCCCTTTCTGTGATGTCGCTTAGACGTCCGACTGTGGCATTTCTTTTAAAGCCCTTTCTGTGATGTCGCTCAGACATCTGACTGTGGCATTTCTTTTAAATCCCTTTCTGTGATGTCGCTCAGACGTTCGACTGTGGCATTCCTTTTAAAGCCCTTTCTGTGATGTCGCTCCGACGTCCAACTGTGGCATTTCTTTTAAAGCCCTTTCTGTGATGTCGCTTAGACGTCCGACTGTGGCATTTCTTTTAAAGCCCTTTCTGTGATGTCGCTTAGACGTCTGACTGTGGCATTTCTTTTAAGGCCCTTTTTGTGGTGTCGCTAATACAGGCATTTTATTTCCACTCCATTATTTCTTATTCATGTTGCATATTAATAACCCATTTGCATGCATAAAAGATATTTCATTTATGACTAACGATATGATCATAGAATATTTAAGTGCATAATTATCAATTACATTATTGCAGTGTTCTTAATGTTTGCGAGTACATTCAAAGTACTCACTGGCTTGTCCCTGGCTATTGTCTTGGCCAGATATTTGCTTGGAAAGGAGCGTTGCGTTGACTGCCCCGGAAATTAAGCAACGGCGATAGCAGCCTCGCGAAGATAGGAATTAACCTGGTCAGCTGTTCCTGTGGGAAATGGAGTCCCATAGGCCCTGATGATTCACAAACCGCTTCCGCCCTCAACCACTAGAACCATTTAATGTACCCATAGGCCACAATGGTCTTGTACTGCTCATTTTGTACTTTTGCTTGGAATTTCTGTATCAAGTTGATGCCTCACCAGCTAACAGTAATCCTGGGGCTGGTGAGCACAGTGGCCATTTTCTGGGAATTTAATGCCCGGAAAACGGGTCGCGACAGGCTTGGTATCAGAGCCAGGCTGACCATTGGCTAATCCTATCTTAGCCAGGTCAATAAACTTAGGTAAACCAACCCACCAGACCTTGACCAAACCCCAGTCAAGCTTCCCTTGCAAGATAGCCACACCGGGACCCGACACCTTTTCGGCAGTCGGTGCCCAACCTATCCATCTAACCAGTCAATCTTGCACCAGTGACCAAGTCCCAAATAGTCCTTTTTCGCCAAGCGTGCGAAGGAAGACTCCGTCCCCTTTTCCTATAAAAAGGGCACACTAGCCTCAACTCAGCGCAACACAGCATCTACCCCAAACCAAGCCACAATGCCCGGCCCTGTCGTGCACAATGAGACCACAGCAACCAACCTTGGAGGCTTTGTGACCATACTCGCAAACCTCACCCGTCGTGCCTATGCGTTAGAAGAGCCCCCAGAATATGTTGTGTACCAAGGACCCATGAGCGGTGAGAGCCGTCAATTCTGGGCCACTGTGCACATTTATGGTAGGGGACTAGAGCCCGAGTGCCCCTACAGGTTCACCGGAAGGACAACTTCCTTTGAGCCACAAGCCATCCAACTAGCTGCCCGAGAAGCTATAGTTCATCTCCGGCACTTGTCGCCCAGAGTTAACTGTCGCTCGTTCCACTACTACCCCAGACGTGAAGGGTATGGTAGACCACCCCAAGTTGTCAACGGAGATCACGAGACAGATCCTGCACTATTGCACCTAGTGCGCTATGTAAGTGCACTAGAGGAACTATGCGATCAAATCACGATTGATCTAATCGCAGCCCGTGGAGAGCTAGTTCGTCGAACCCCGGCGAGAGAAGAGAACAAGCCCAACACCAGCAACCCAGTCGTGCTGTTTGGACACCCGATCGAGCCCCGGAGATCTGCCCCAGCCATCGGTCAAGTTGCCGCGATAACCCCAGAAGTTCTTCGCCGCATTTTGGAAGCACAGTCCAACGGGATTGTGGCCAACAATCCCTGAGATGGTCATCATCGCTACCCCGAGACTGCAGCCCCTCAGACCACTCTAGTTAATTCAGACAACGAGAACCGAAGAGAAGCCTCGACATCCAGAAGGCACGCCCGCTTGGATATAAACAAGGTAGACTAAGTCACCCAAACCGTATGAAGTCCCAGTGTACCCTTGCTTTGTAATCATGTGGCCTTATTCTTAAACGCCGCCTGTTGTCGTGCCTTTGTTTTAAATAGTATCTTTGAATGGGTATGTCAGCACAGAGTTGCATGTTTTTCCGGACACAACTACCCAAAAACCTTCCCCGACAATCCCCACAGTAACACATCACTTTAGTGAAATGTGTGAATCTGTGGCTTGACCCCGACCTTGGAACAGAGCTGAAAATTTTCCTTACCATTCACCACGGTAAAGATGACCCAGCTCCAGTGCTATAAAAGGCCACCACGTGACCTTGCCAAGCACCCCTCATCTTGTGCACCATCCTCACAATCAATTCTTGCCATGCCGAGCCCCAGCATTTACCTGAGAACCCCAGATGCAACCCAGGGAAGTTTTGTCAAGATATTGTGGGATTTTACCTGCAGTACCATGGGCGCTACCCAGCCACCCTAGTACGAGCTATTCAAATCGAGGATCACCCCTTCCACCTCAAGATATTTGGCAGCAGTGCACATTCCTCCCGTAAATTCAAACCAAGACCCAACAGAGGTCTCCTTCATGGGGAAATCTATGCCAACCCCACAGATGGCCATAGAAGCTGCTGCGTACGAAGCGCTTGCTCGCCTTCGATTCGTGGTACCCTATGCCAGCGAACGAGGGTATTATTACTTTCCGAGCCGTGCAGAACCCGGAGGAGTGACATCTTTTCCCGGTGGACGAATTGAGAGAGACCCAGTCCTGGCCAACCTCGTCCAGTACGTCATCGCTCAAGAGTGTTTAACCCAACATGTGATGGGTTATCTCCAGAGCCTCGCAGATTTAAACCCTCAAATCGCCATCGGCAGAGCACTAAGGCCCGACCGGGAGAGACACGTGCCTCGACTGGTCAATCCACTTTCCCCGATAGAAGAGGAATGTATCCCAGTACCAGAGACGTTTTCTAGGGACCCCGTCCAGTTACCATTTTAGACGTTGCTGCGGTGTTCATTTTTGCAAACTTTATTCATGTGTTTGAACTATGCATGATGCCCTGAATTTGTGCGACAAGTCAATTATTTGGCTTCCACTAATGCATGTAGTTTTTGTTGTGGTTTATGCTCCTTTGAATTAACTGCTTTTCCCTCGCAAAATCCTGGAGTGAGATTTCTTTTCCCTGAGTCGCTACATCTGCACCTTCTCACGACGTGGATTAAATAATTTCACACAGCACCACGGCAGCAGACTCACAATAATTACCATTCGAACACATACACGGTTTGCAAGACCTTGCAACGGTGATACATCCGGCTAATCACCCCCCTAACAACAGTTAGCACCCGGCACACCCTATCTACTCCTCATGATCACCACCACCGCGGAGAGCCAACACCCGAGCAGCAGCGTCGCGACGATCGTCAAGGATCATCACGCACAGGAGCATAGAGAGCCCAAGTAGTGTCGCCAACCCCGCGAATATCAGGATCGCAAACCAGTCCGGCATCGCCTCCGCCATTAGAGCCTCACCCGAGCTTCTATAAGCAGTAATGGAGAAAGGAGGAGAAGAAGTGAGGCCAGGTGTGAGGAAGGAGATGGGGACACCTCGGCCATTTTATAGCTCGAGCTCGGTGTACGGTGGGCGAAGTCCACCAACGCCGCATGTCGACGACCGCCGGTGTTCGGAGTCGAATCCGCGAGCAGTGCCGACAGCATGCTGGCCCGCGAGGTGAGTGCATGCTGCACCGGCAGCTAGCACGCTGCGCACTACCTTGGTACGGCCTAGATGCCCTACGTGCTAGACGTTGCCGGTGGAGAGAGCGTAGGAAAGCGCACGGGAGAGAGGGAGTAGAGAGAGCCAGAGGAAGAAGAAGAGGCTGACTGTGGGCCCCGGGTCCACCTGTCGGCCAGAGAGAGCACTGTGCTCTCGGGTGCGACCAGCGTATATTTAAATTTAGAAATTATTCTAAATTTATATCCAGCTAGGGATCCTACATTTTTCATCCCGAACCATAGATTTTTCCACGTAGCACCAGTATTCGCACTGTGGTTCTTACACCACTTATTGCCCTCTCACTGTAGCCACATCTTTGTTGCATAAATCTTTCTTGAAACAACTTTTGACAAATCTCGAGGACGAGATTTTTCTTAAGGGGGATAGTGTTGTAACACCCCAAAAATTTGGCCTTGTTTTACTGAATTAAATTTTTGCCAGGAATTTAAAACCTTGATTTCTGAGCACCATTTTGATTTTTAAATCATTTCCTTCCCTATGGGTGATGAGTTTTTCCCAAAGAGAAAACTTTTTCAATTATGTTGTTGGTCTTATCTGACCTCTCAAGAAAAACTTTTCCTTATTTAATATAACTAATTAAATAATTAAGTTGCTTGATCTCTACTTTCTTGAAAATGGGTTTTCAAGGTTAAAATGGCCATATTTGAACTGCAACCATTTGACAAATTCACTTAAAATTCCCACAAAATTTGGAGAAGTTATGTGATGTTATTAAATAACTTTTGGGCAAAAAAACACCTTTATTTCCTAAAATATTTTGAGCTCTGCATCAATTTTTCTTCTCTGGTCCAGAGTGTAGATTATGCACTACAACCCATTTAAATAATTCTTCCTAGCCTCCACCAAAATTTTGGGATGTTAGTAGTATCTTATGATTCAACTTTATGCAAAAACCCAGTGATGTTATTTGCAAATTTTGAGTGAATCAACCTCCTTTTCATTCTGGACCAAATTGATGGTTTGTACAGCAACCATATTTTTGCTTGCTCTTTAGCCCTTGATTCTTTCTCCTACTTGTAGTCCTTCATGTTAAACCCTTAAGTCCAGGAGCATGCACCCTTGGGATCATTCTTGGTTCATGAATTAATGCCATTCTTTTCCTGTTCAGAATTGAAGTTCTGTAAAACTTGCACTAACAAGTTTCTCCTTTTGCCAAACCAACCTAACCACTCTCTCTTGCATCTAAAGAGACCCCACCCTGGAAGTTTTGGCCACCCCAAGAGATGCCTAGGTGCATGTGGCATTCTGTCGAGCACCCTGTAGGCATGACTAGTTTTGACATAAGTCCTAGCTTTCACTGTGATCTTGCTTCCCTTGCCTAACTGCCTTGTCCAATAGATTCATCACTACTCCTAACCTAGATCTGCTAAATGCCAGCCTCACCTGTGACCTGTAGCATGCCGCGGCATTGTGTCGAACACCTTCGGAGCATGCTCTGGACGCACCCAGAGCGCGCGTATTGCAGCCGCGTGCACAAGCCGCCGCGTCGCGCCCCTGTCTTGGCCCGCACGGCAGCACCCCGCCAAGCGCTACCCTCCTTGCAGCAATGCGCCAAGCCCCCTGGCACGCTACAGCGCCGCCGCCAGAGCCCCCTTGGCAGCACGCCACGGCCGCCCGACAGCCCCTGCTCATGTCGGCGCCGCCCAAGCCATCCCCGCTCGCCACCTGGCCTTGGAACAACGCGAGCTTATCCCCTCGCTCGTCGGCTAGCTCTCGTCGCCTCCACGTCGCCCTGCAAGCTACAGAGAGGCGGTTCGTCGGCATCCTCATCCACCGCCGCGGAACCGACCTCGTCGCACTATAAAGAGAGGCCCCCGAGCACTCGGGCGTCCTCAGGCCACCCCCACAGCCAGCAATCGCCGGGGGAATGCCGTCTTCCCCAACTCCGGCCGGTTCGGCCGCCGTCACGTTCCAGCTCCATTCGCCGCAACCAGAACTCCTCCCGTTCGTCCAACGCCACCATATGACCCCACTTTGACTTGCGGAGCCGCCCAGCTACTCAAAACCGACCAGGAGCCACCGCAATTCAAACGCCCAAAACTCCCGAAACCATCGGCCGCCGCGAAGCTCGTCGCCGGCGACTCCCTTCATCCCCACCTGTCTGGCAACCACCGGAAGGATCGCCCTCGAGCCACGGATCCATCCCCACCCTCGGTGTCTCGAACGGTGCCGCCGTTCACCAGCGAGCATCGCCGGAGTCCCGCCTCCGCTCGGGGCAGAGGAAGAGGAGGGAGGCCGACTAGTCAAACCTGACCAGTGGGCCAGGCGGGCCCACTATCAGTGACACCCCGCGCCGTCCGCGTGGTTTAGTGAAGACGCAATCCATTACAGTACGTTTTCCCCTCTTTGAAAGCGTATTTATGTTTGAAAACGTTTTCTTTTCTGTTTTATTTCAAATAACTGATTTTAACCAAAACTTTGACTGCCTATAAATTTTAAATATAACTCCAAGTGAGTTGATTCTTTTTCCTACCTTCCTCAAATTTGATCTAGTTTATTTTAAGATTTATTTGAAAATTTTCCAAACAACTTTTTTGTATTGTTTTTGAAATGTGTGTTAATTCAAATATATATTAAAATAGGAATTTTGGAGAGAGAAGAAACTTTCAAAAGTTTTGGAGAGCACCTCACCCCTCCACAACTTGAAGGCAAGCATTCTGAACCCTGGCATAATGTTTTTGGTGTGTTATTGGACACGTTTATAACACCACCTTATTTCGGAGGACTTGTTATTTCATGTGATATGATCATATGCATGGAAGCATATTAGTGATTTCCTTGCTGTTGGTAATGAATATTTTTGTGATGGTATTCATCCTCATGTGCCTTGCATGCATGCCGGAAAGGAATCCGGGAAAGCCTTGGCCTTGGGTAGGCGTGAGCTTGTCACCGGTCCCCGTCGGGACGGTTATGTCCGATATGGCATGGTAACGTATATTGAGTGATGATTTCATCGGTTGTTATATATTTGATATGCATGTCATACAGGGAACTTGTAAACCTCCTGAGTCGACCGCAGATCGAGTCTTGTTCCAGTAACCCTCATGCTTGCCTCGTACTACCCCTCGTCCCTGCCGCAGGTAGGGTACGGTTCAGTAAGTCGTCAACCCCTTTCCAGCACACACCGTACAGAGAGGCCATGGTGGAAGATATCGGTTGTAGCCGGTAGGCATGCCACCTGGTCCGGGGGCATGGGTGTTTCCGATTGGGACCGAGAGGGGAGGCCACCCCTTAGAGCGGGCGATAAAAATTTGATCCCATGCTACGCGAGGTTGTAGCCTCCCCACTTAGAGTTTTGCTTAACAAGTGTCGTGGGTGATTCCAGACACCGGTGAGTTAAGCTGGTGTGTGCAAGGTTAGGCGTGTTTTCAACTAAAAGGCCGTAGACGGAATTAGTCCCGATGGGCTAAAGGAATCCGTTACTCATGGGTAAAGAGTACACCCTCTGCAGAGATTAAAAATCTATTCGAATAGCCGTGTCCATGGTTAAGGATTAAAGTCTGGGATGGGTCAAGTATTGGTCTTAGTGTCGGTCTTCAGAGGTGAAATTGTTAAACCAAAACTTGGATACTGATCGGTGACTTGTGAGGACCATGATTATTATTTTGTGATGGACTAACCTGTGGTAATATTTGTATTATCGAGTATCCCTGGGATGGTTCTACACCCTGGATACTCACGGTGATTATTTATTTCTAAACCCGGTTAAATAATTAAGCCTGTGGATGGACTAACCCTTTTATTACCATGAACTGAGTATTTATTATGAGAAATATTTAATTGTGATTTTAAAGCCCTTTCTGTGATGTCGCTCAGACGTTTGACTGCGGCATTTCTTTTAAAGCCCTTTCAGTGATGTCGCTTAGACGTCCGACTGTGGCATTTCTTTTAAAGCCCTTTCTGTGATGTCGCTCAGACGTCCGACTGTGGCATTTCTTTTAAAGCCCTTTCTGTGATGTCGCTCAGACGTCCGACTGTGGCATTTCTTTTAAAGCCCTTTCTGTGATGTCGCTTAGACGTCCGACTGTGGCATTTCTTTTAAAGCCCTTTCTGTGATGTCGCTCAGACATCTGACTGTGGCATTTCTTTTAAAGCCCTTTCTGTGATGTCGCTCAGACGTCCGACTGTGGCATTTCTTTTAAAGCACTTTCTGTGATGTCGCTCAGACGTCCGACTGTGGCATTTCTTTTAAAGCCCTTTCTGTGATGTCGCTTAGACGTCCGACTGTGGCATTTCTTTTAAAGCCCTTTCTGTGATGTCGCTCAGACATCCGACTGTGGCATTTCTTTTAAAGCCCTTTCTGTGATGTCGCTCAGACGTCCGACTGTGGCATTTCTTTTAAAGCCCTTTCTGTGATGTCGCTCAGACGTCCAACTGTGGCATTTCTTTTAAAGCCCTTTCTGTGATGTCGCTTAGACGTCCGACTGTGGCATTTCTTTTAAAGCCCTTTCTGTGATGTTGCTTAGACGTCCGACTGTGGCATTTCTTTTAAGGCCCTTTTTGTGGTGTCGCTAATACAGGCATTTTATTTCCACTCCATTATTGCTTATTCATGTTGCATATTAATAACCCGTTTGCATGCATAAAAGATATTTCATTTATGACTAACGATATGATCATAGAATATTTAAGTGCATAATTATGAATTACATTATTCCAGTGTTCTTAATGTTTGCGAGTACATTCAAAGTACTCACTGGCTTGTCCCTGGCTATTGTCTTGGCCAGATATTTGCTTGGAAAGGAGCGTTGCATTGACAGCCCCGGAAATTAAGCAACGGCGATAGCAGCCTCGCGAAGATAGGAATTAACCTGGTCAGCTGTTCCTGTGGGAAATGGAGTCCCATAGGCCCTGATGATTCACAAACCGCTTCCGCCCTCAACCACTAGAACCATTTAATGTACCCATAGGCCACAATGGTCTTGTACTGCTCATTTTGTACTTTTGCTTGGAATTTCTGTATCAAGTTGATGCCTCACCAGCTAACAGTAATCCTGGGGCTGGTGAGCACAGTGGCCATTTTCTGGGAATTTAATGCCCGGAAAACGGGTCGCGACATGCGCGCGGAGATTTCGCCTCCTACCTACTTGCACCCCTCCGCCACGCTAGGATCCAAACTATGGAAAGAACAACACAAGGGACACAGATTTTATACTGGTTCGGGCCACCGTTGTGGTGTAATACCCTACTCCAGTGTGTGGTGTGGTGGATTCCCTCTTGGGCTGATGATGATGAACAATACAAGGAAGAACAGCCTCACGAGGGTGTGTTCTTGGCTGGGGCGATGAACTGCTGGGAGGAGTTCAACCACCTTTCTATCTCTCTCTCTCTCTCTGCTTCCAACCTCTCCACCCCCAGAGACCCTTTGACCTGTCCTCGGCCCTTGCTATGCGGGTGGCTAGTCCTATTTATAGAGGCCCTGGTCCTCTTCCCAAATATCGAGCGGGAAGGGAGCCAACAATGGCGGGCTAATTTCAAAGGGGGACAGCAAGAATCAACTATGCTGACAAAAGTAGTCTTCGCCTGCGCAAAGCTCTGGTCATGACGCCATCTTGGGCTCCACGGTGACCTCGGTCTCGTAGTCCTCCTGGTCTTGGTCTCGTTGCACCGAAATGGCAACCTTTGCCAGATGCCTCGGTACTCCGCGGCTGCACTTGCCCCCTTTGCACCAAAGAGGGAAGGAGGACGCTGCGCAGGCTGGCGCCCGCCTGGCGCCCTTGGTCGTGATGGCTTGCGTCTCGGGCACCTCGCGAGGTACCCCGCCTTGATCTCTCCGCCTCCTCGCGAGCCAGCCTGATGAGGCCGTGCCTGAGGAAGCTCCACGTCGTCCGCCCCGCGAGGCTTGGCCCCTCGCGAGGGTCTTGAGTTTTGTGTTGGTGAAGATGGGCCGTGCTGGGCCCCCCTTTTGAGCCGCGCCGCAGGCCGCATGCAGGCAAGTCTGGGGACCCCCGTTCCCATAACGCCGACAGTAGCCCTCGGGCCCGAGGCGCGCCCGGACTTGGCCGTGCAGGGAGGCGGAAGGGCAAGAGTGAAGCGCCGCGGGCCCTAACAGCCTGCGGCCTTGGGCGTTGACTGGACGTGGGCGCCTTAGCAACCGCATGAGTTGATAAGGGAGTGGCATCCGCCTAGGCCTTTCTCCTTGCTTTCCCCGGTTGCTGCTCAGATCCTCTTTCTTGCGCCCCTCCTTCCTTCCTCCGAAATCTCCAGATCTACTCTGACCGTGCGACCTAGGAAGCCATGGCGCCTCGCCAGCCCCCGGCCGCAGCGTGGTACTCATCTGCCCTGGACCCGCCGAACGTGTCGGAGGCTGGCCTTGCCCGGTTGCGCTGGATAGCGATGGCGCGAGGTATCGACGGGGCGAAGGTGTTCAAGGCCGGCTCTGCCACCCCTGAGTGTCAGAGGAGCACCTTCTATCCGCTCTTCGTAAGTGCCGTTGTTGCTGGCCTGGTGCCTCACTTCTCGGAGTTCTTCTTCTCTGTCCTCTGCCATTACAAGCTACAGGCTCTGCATCTCCATCCCAACTCCGTCCTTCTCCTCGCGATCTTTGCTTATTATTGCGAGGCCCATGTTGGGGTGCGTCACTACTTCTACCTCCGGACCTCTCGTGGTCCTGCTTCCGCATGCGCGAGCTTCGTCGCGTACGGTGGCACCATTGCCATCTCGAACTCTGGGAAGAGGATTGACGGCTTCAGGAGCAAGTGGGTCTTGGTGGATGCTGAGCGCATCCACCCTCGGCTGATCTTGCCCACGGAGCAGTCCACGAGCTCCAGCAACTGGGGTCGAGCGGAGCTCATGGATCCCCTCGCGAAGATGGTGTTGGAGATGATGGACGCGGATCTGAGGCCGACCGACATGGCGGCGGCGAAGCTGACCGGCGTGTCGTTGCTGAGGGAGTTCCTGGAGCACCAGCTGGCTCCACTTCAGGAGTACTTGCTTCCAATGTGGAGGCCCCATCCGAGCCCCGCGGCCTGGGCCGACGGAGACCTGGCTGCGGTTCTCCAATCTCTGGTTGGGGGCAATGTGGCGAGGTTGGAGGGCGCTCCTACACCCTTGTTCCTCCGCGACGACTGGGAGCGGGTAGTGAAGTCCATGCCCGTCTTCAACGGGGATGGGCCCGTGCCCATGGAAACTCCCGAGGAACCGGTGGACGTGCCCTCCGGCGACTCCAGCAAAGAGGAGGAAGGAGGGGCGCAGGTAAAAGGGCCTGACTCCGAGGCGACTGACGAAGAGTCGAGGGCTCCCCTTCCCCGGCGTATGTCCCGTGCTCTCCTCCTCCCTCCGAGCAATGACGACAATGATGACGACGAGGACGAAGACGTGGACGACGACGAGCAGGACGGCGGGAGCTCACCCCCGATCCCGATGAAGGACAGGACCGGGCTGATCTCCCGCGGGTCTGCCGTGGCCTCGGGGCGGACCACAGGCGCACCTTCCGCCCCCAAGCTTCCCGAGGTTGACCCTTCCAGCCGGCTTTCAGGCTTCAGGTTTGGCCGGAGGCCGCTTGAGCTCACTGGCAGCGACCCGTAAGCGTTCAATTCTTGTCTTTATTTCTTGCTCTACTTCTGGGGCTTGACGTTCGCATCCCTTGGATAGGCTGGCGCCCCCAGCGACGAAGTCAAAGGGGGCTTCTGAGGTTCCATCCATGGCAGCGCCCCTGAAGGAGGGTGACCGCAACGCATAGGCTTCTCCTGCCCGGTCGTCCTCGCGAGGCCTGGCTGAGCCGGCTGGGGCGAGCTCAGCCCCCACGGCCCAAGTGGCTCCCGAGGTGCTCTCGCCTGCCGCCACCACTACAGCTGTCGGGGCGCGGCAGACTCCGCCTCAGGATGCTGCGGCCGTGCTGCCGCCTTCTCCTCCTACTCCACCGGCTGTTGTCTCTCCGACTCCTTCTACCGTTCTGGATCGTGCTGTTGTTGAGCTGGATCGACTGTGGCAGGATCTTCTTGGTGCCGACCCTTGCTTGGTGGCCGGGTGCTTGGAGCTGGCTTCTGGATGGGTTCGCTCCGACGCTTTGATTCGGGCGGCGCTAGTCCAGGCCTCGAAGGCATGCGGCGAGGAGAAGCAGGCCGTCCTTGAGGCGAAGGCTGCTCGTGATGCAGCCCTAGGGGAGGTGGTCGACGTCCGTGGTCGCTGCAAGGCGCTGGAGGACAAGCTACAAGGCCAGCGGGAACAGCTCGCGAAAGAGGTTCGCCTTCGCCAAGAGCAGGAAGAAGGCGTGAAGGCTCGCGAGGCGGCCGTCGAGGGCAGGGAGGCCAAGCTCAAGAAGCGCCGCGACTGCCTAGGCGCGCTGTAGCAGGAGTTGGGGGCAAGGAAGGCCGAGCTGGATGACAAGGCCCGGGTTCTTGCCGAGGACCGCATGGCCTTCACAGAGTTGGAGGCGAGGGCTCGCTCCTCACTGCGGACGCTTTACGACAGCGGCCTGGAGAGCCCGCTGGCTGGCGCCGAGGACGGCCCCGCCAAGTTGCTTCCCTTCCTGGTTCATGCTCTTGAAGATGTCGCCCTTGGCCTTGGCCCCATGGCCGAGGCTGAGGCGCGTGTCTTCTGCAGCGCTGACTCGGGTCCTCACCCACATCTACCTTCCCGATCCCGGCGTTGACCTCGACAGCCTGCTGGAGCCAGCAAGCGGCGAGCGTGCCGCTGATGCTGCTGAGGCCGTGAAGGGTCGCGTGGAGGCTCTACTGGGGAAGTTCCGGGCTTTCAGCACCAAGCCAGAGCAAGGCGCTGCCGACCCTGCTGCTCCGTGAGGCGAACCCACTCCGCGCTGCTCCCCCGCCGCCAAGTGACTCCGTCGTGGCTCCTGTCCTGCTTTTAATTCCTGCACATGTATCATGCCTCGGGGAGGCGTTTAAACTTGCGTTTGGCATTGAGATAACAATGTGGACTGTAATATTTGCTTTCGAATTCCTTGAAATTTGCGCTTTTCCTTCCTACTTGCTTATGTTTTACGCCGGCAGAGCCCGGCCTCGCGCGTGCCTCACCCAGTAATAGTACCAACCGGAAACCAGGACGGGACCAAGGAGTGAGGGGCTACGTGGCAAGTTAGGCTCCTGAGTCGCGATGCTCAGGAGTCCTCCTTGGTGCACGAACAACAAGTAGGGAGGCATGATGTAGGTGGATCTATCGTTCTACGTCTGCAGAGCCCGGCCGCGTGCGTGCCTCACCCAGCGATGGTCCCGACCGGAAACCAGGACGGGGCCACAGAGTGAGGGGCTACGTGACCAGTTAGGCTCCTGAGTCGTGATGCTCAGGAGTCCCCCTTGACGCATGAACAACAAGTAGGGAGGTGTGATGTGGGTGGATCCACCGTTCTACGTCTGCAGAGCCCGGCCGCGTGCGTGCCTCACCCAGCGATGGTCTCGATCGGGAAACCAGGACGGGGCCATGGAGTGAGGGGCTACGTGACCAGTTAGGCTCCTGAGTCGCGATGCTCAGGAGTCCCCCTTGACGCCCAAACGGCCTTCATACCTTGGCTCCGCTCGTGGAGAGGCGCGCGACAAACCAGGCCCGGGGGGCCTGGCTGGGCGGCGTGCGTCTGGGCATGACCCGGGCGCAGCCCCCGTGCCCAGCCCCCTCGCGCGGCACTCCGGAGGGGAGGCATTACAATGAGGCTAGACACTGAGCTCTGGGCTCCCTGAGGTTGATGCGGCCCGGAGGCCACCCTCAGTTGTTTATCACCAGCGCGGAGCATAGCGCGTCCATATGTGTACGGGCATAGCTGCTCCTTGGCAGTGTCGTCAGCCAGCGCGGAGCATGGTGCTTCCACTGGTACGTGGGAGGGGCCCCCCCTCCGGGAGGACCCCCCGGGGCGTGTACAGCCCCGCCCTGACACGTGGCTGGCACGGTAGGGCGTGGCGAGGTGTATCTGGGCACCCATGAGCCAGCACGGGACTCACGGGGCCCTACCTCTAGGCGGGTTGCGCTCGGCACTGGGCCTTATCTTGTGTTGTGTCCCTGCAAATTTGGTTAGATTCCTGCACTCTACGTCCTCGGGTCCCGGCCCTCAAGCTGGTCTCAGCCGTCGCTGGTATGCCAGGTCGCGATGCCGTGGTCAAGGCCAGAGGGTGAGGGCTGGAGAGCCAGTAAGAGCCCTGAGTCATGATGCTGAGGTACCCCCCCCCCTTTAACGTGCAAGTGGTCAGCATGGAGAAGAAGAGGTGCCGTGGACCGGCATCAAATAATCAAGCATGGTGGTTCTAACGCATAACGGAAATGAACGCAAATGGGATGCATGCCGTTGGGCCTGGCCCGAGAGGCTTGGGGATCATGCAGCTCGAGGGGCGCCCCCAACAAGGTAAGCTAACGACGCGAAGTAAAAGGGATACATGCCGCATGGACGGACCCACGCGGCCTGGGAATAATGCAGCCCTGGGGGCGCTCCCAGCTGCAAGTGAAACTTGAAAGATGTCACCTGATGACGCTGAAGACGAAGGGGTGTTGGTGTAGCAGACTCGTTGGGCTGCGGAAGCCGATCCTCATGAGCCCCAGGCCCAGGGGCCTCGGGAGGCTCCGGAGGCGCTGGCGGTTCCTCGCGGGCCATCTCCATCTCCGCCAGGGCTGCGGAGCGCCTGGCCTCTTATGCCTCTGTGGTGCCCCTCATGAAGCGCTGGTACGTGTCAGCCGCGCTCGGCAAGCCGTAAGGCATGCGAACGTAGTTGTGGGGTGGACCTCTGCAGCGCCCCACTCGCGAGGGCCAGAGGCGCTCCAAGGAGGCGACTCGGTTGAGCCTGGTACGTCGATGCAGACGCGCAGCCCGCCATCCTCGCCTGGATGGGGAGCCACTCCTGGTAGGCGGCGGCCGCCTCTCATGACTCTTGACTCCTGTAGCTCCTGAATGGCCTTGCTGACGAACTCCTGTGGGTCTGGATCCCCTTGCCTTGCTCCTTCTTGAGGGAAACGTGCTTCGAAACACGCCTCCATGTGGTGCCCAAGCGCCTCCCTCGTGACCCTGGCTAGGTCGGTGGCCCTCCAGGGGAGAGCCCCCGAGCCCTGCCTGAGGAGGGCGCTGAGCACGCTTTCCTATGCGATGTAAGGAGGTTCCCCCTGGGCAGGCACGGGCCCAAAGGGGCCTGCCTCCTGAGGGGCCAGGCCGGACGATGTCTTCTTCTTCTTGGGGGTGGCCTCGGGAAGCCTCCTGCTTCCGCGATCTGGGTCTTCCAGTGATGCGGCCTGAAAGGCTCGCTCCAGGGAACATACCACGTCCTTCTCCTCGCAGGGTACCGTGATGACTCCGCCGCTTCCTGGCATCTTGAGGACGTTGTAGCCGTGGTGAGTTACGGCCATGAACTTGGCCAGCGCTGGGTACCCAAGGATGGCGTTGTATGGCAGGCGAATGTGAGCGACGTCAAAGTCGATGAGCTCGGTGCGGTAGTTGTCGCGTGCCCCAAAGGTGACAGGGAGGCGGACCTGCCCAATCAGGACCATGGAGCCGTCGGTGATACCGGAGAAATGCTTGGTTGGCTGGAGTTGGCTGTAGGGCACTTGGAGGTTGTTGAATGTCTCCACGGACAGGACGTTGAGCCCTGCCCCGCCATCGATGAGGGTCTTGGTGACCACCAGGTTGCTGATGATTGGGGAACAAAGCATCGGGAGGACTCGGCTGTTGCCGCACACTTGAGCTGATCTGCTGAGCTGAACATGATGGCGCACGCCGACCACCTGAGAGGGCGTGTGGCTTCGAGTCTGGGGAGGACTGCGTTCACTTCGCGGGCGAACTGCTTGAAGATGCGTTGAGAGGCTGGGGCTTGAGCTCCGCCCAGGATGCAGGAGATCGCGCGCGGGTCCTGGAAGCCCCCAGCCTCCTCGTCCTGGTGGCGGTCCTCGTTTCTCCTTGGCTGCGACGGCAGCGGTAGGAGGCCTGCGTTGCCTTGCGGGCGATCCTCACGATGCTGATCCCTCCAGCCTCCCTCGCGAGGCGGGTCTTGCCAGCGATCCTCGCGAGGTTGATCGCGCCACCCCTAGCGCGGGCCACGGTCTTCCCAGCGTCGTGCGTTCCTTCCTCCTCCTCGGCTATAGCCCCGGTCACCGCGGTCAGGGCGACGGCCGATCCTTCCTTCACGCACGGCTCGGAGTTCTTGACATTTGTTGGTGTTGTGGGTGTGGAGTTCGTGGTATATGCAGTACCGGCTGCCCTTGGGAGGTTCGGGCTGATCTCTGCCCCACTTGGTGTCCAGTTCTGCCGCGAGCACTGCAACCCCCTTGCGCTCCACATCCTTGGCCTAGAGCTTCTTCTCTCCTGGGTCTGTGGCAGGCAGCTCGAGGAGGTAGAGACGCCCCTCCTCAGCCCTGGCGCACTTGTTCGCCAAGTTGAATAGCTCCAAGGAAGTGCATAGGTCTTCATGCATCGCCAGCTCCTCCTTGATCTTGACGTCACGCACGCCGTCAGAGAAAGCTGAGATGATGGCCTCCTCAGTCACCTTGGGGATCTTGAGGCGTGCGTTGTTGAAGTGCTGGATGTACTTCTGCAGGGTCTCCCCGGGTTATTGCTTGATGCGGCGCATGTCGCTCATGGCGGGTGGCCGGTCGCGAGTACCTTGGAAGTTGGCGATGAAGCGGGTGCGCAACTCTTCCCAGGAGGAGATTGTGCCTGGAGCCAGGTTCAGGAGCCAGGTGCGGGCCCTGTCCTTGAGCGCCATGGGAAACCAGTTCGCCATGACCTTCTCGTCTCTGTTGGCAGCTTCGATGCCCAGCTCATAGAGCTGGAGGAACTCCGCAGGGTCGGCCGTGCCGTCGTAGCGAGGAGGCAGGTCTGGCTTGAACTTGCCGGGCCACGCAACGCTGCGTAGTTCGGTGGTGTAGGTGCGGCAGCCTGCTGTGGCCATGGGAGGCCTTGGGTGATGGAGAGCCTGGTCTTGCATGTCCCCACGCGCCGGTGCAGGAGGATGGTCGCGACGTGCTGGTGCGGGGAGCGCCCGGGCGGCTTCTTGCGAGCGAGGGACTTCTTGGCAGCTCTGTTCTTGCTGCGCTAGCACCTGACGGAGCGGGTTCCGCCCAGGGGCCACGCGCCTTGGAGCCATGGCGTCTTCTTTGAGGAGGAGGTGGCCGGGGCGCCGCCGGAGCCTCTTCGCCCGCGGGGGGGCAGGGAGCGGTGCAGCGGAACGGACGGCGCGGAAGAGCCCCCTGCAGCCCGGACGAGCTCGGCGATGCGGTCGAGCCATTCTTTGTAGACGTCGTCGACAGGACGGTAGCGCAGGAGCTCGTTTGCCGCGATGAGTGCAGCCCGAGCCTCCATGGGCGCGCGAAGCGCGCGGGACGAAGATCCAGCTGGGGCGAGCGAGGGAGTTGCGGTGCGGCCCTCTTGGCGCACGGATGGATGCTGAGATGATGCTTGCTGTTCGTCCCCCGCTGGGCCGGTGGCGGCGTTGACGGCAGGTGACGGGGAACGGCGAGGACGCCCGCCGACAGGGGCTGTCTGGGCGACGCGGGAAGCGAGGGCGGCCCGGCGCTCCGCGCGGGCCTGACGAGCGTCAGACATGGGCGCGATGGTCGGAGGAGAATGGGGTGATGGAAGACGAATTCTGGCGCACCCCTACCTGGCGCGCCAAATGTCGGATTTCGGGTTCTGGCAAACCCTTGAGGTTTGGACACTGGGGTGTGCGTGGAGATTTTGCCTCCTACCTACCTGCACCCCTCCGCCATGCTAGGATCCAAACTATGGAAAGAACAACACAAGGGACACAGGGTTTATACTGGTTCGGGCCACCGTTGTGGTGTAATACCCTACTCCAGTGTGTGGTGTGGTGGATTGCCTCTTGGGCTGATGATGATGAACAATACAAGGAAGAACAGCCTCGCGAGGGTCTGTTCTTGGCCGGGGCGATGAACTGCTGGGAGGAGTTCAGCCACCTTTCTATCTCTCTCTCTCTCTCTCTGCTTCCAACCTCTCTACCCCAAGAGACCCTTTGACATGTCCCCGGCCCTTGCTATGCGGGTGGCTGGTCCTATTTATAGAGGCCCTGGTCCTCTTCCCAAATATCGAGCGGGAAAGGAGCCAACAATGGCGGGCTAATTTCAAAGGGGGACAGCAAGTATCAGCTATCCTGACAAAAGTAGTCTTCGCCTGCGCAAAGCTCTGGTCATGACGCCGTCTTGGGCTCCACGGTGACCTCCGTCTCGTAGTCCTCCTGGTCTTGGTCTTGTTGCACCGAAATGGCAACCTTTGCCTGATGCCTCGGTACTCCGCGGCTGCACTTGCCCCCTTTGCACCAAAGAGGAAAGGAGGACCCTGCACGCGCTGGAGCCCGCCTGGCGCCCTTGGTCGTGATGGCTTGCGTCACGGGCACCTCGCGAGGTACCCCGCCTTGATCTCTCTGCCCCCTCGCGAGCCAGCCTAATGAGGCCGTGCCTGAGGAAGCTCCGCGTCGTCCGCCCCCCGAGGCTTGGCCCCTCGCGAGGGTCTTGAGTTTTGTGTTGGTGAAGATGGGCCGTGCTGGGCCCCCCTTTTGAGCCACGCCGCAGGCCGTAGACAGGCAAGTCTGGGGACCCCCGTTCCCAGAACGCCGACATAACCATCTTTGATTAATGAGCTAGTCAAGTAGAGGCATACTAGGGACACTTTGTTTGTCTATTTATTCACACATGTACTAAGTTTCCGGTTAGTATAATTCTAGCATGAATAATAAACATTTATCATGATATAAGGAAATATAAATAACAACTTTATTATTGCCTCTAGGTCATATTTCCTTCAATTTGCTCCACTCATTATTATATATTCCATAAAAAATCTCCATGAAGTTTCAGCTCATTTGGAGTTGTGCAGAATAGGTAGCCTAACGTAGCTTTTTCAGGTCCAGATTTCCAGCTGCCGGAATTCTCCCTCTTGGTGTGTACCTTGCAAATTATGAGAGAAAAAGCATTAGAATTACTCCGAAAAGCATTAGTATGGATAAAATATTATAAATAACAGTAAGAAAACATGATGCAAAATGGGCGTATCAACTCCCCCAATCTTAGACCTCGCTTGTCCTCAAGCGAAAACCGAAATTGAAAAACATGTCCACATGCTTTGAGAGAGAGAGGTGTCAATAAAAACAAAATACGGACATAGAAGCATCATGTTGGTTATTATAACAACAACAATACTAAACATAGGATTATTTATCATAAAACTTTTATCATCTACTTCTCATGAATAAGTAATATTTCATCACACAATCAAAGTATAAAGCAAAAACTCTATTATAAACCAACAAACTATGTTCTCAGTCAACTTTGCAACTACAATTCATCATTTTTTCAGGAAGGGTCATGTATCGGAGCCTTTAGGCAAGTCCACATACTTAACCATCATATAGTCTTCTATGATTGCTAACACGTACCTCGTACACATGAGAAAAACGTTTCAACCAGACACATAGAAAGATAGGGGCTTATAATTTTGTCTCCCGACATATTCACCTCAAGGGTGGTGTCAACTATAATAACTCATGCTATCTATATTCAACTGGACATATGTGCCTAGTTCTTTCCTCACCACATGATGCTTGCCAAAGGAGAAAATAAAAGGAATAGAAGGAAAACTTTGACTCTTTGCATAAAAGTAAATACATAAAAGTAAAAGATAGGCCCTTTGCAAAGGGAAGCAGAGGTTTCCATGCACTTATTTGTTTGTATGCTCAATACCTTAGTGCAAAATAACGTCACGTTGTATTGCCCCTTAAGATGACAACCTTTATTATGCAGTCTGTCGCTTTTATTCTTTGTCATCCAAGTTCGTACAACGCTCAATTTTCTCTTACACTAAATGATCTCACACTTTTAGAAGCAATTTTTATTGCCTTTTTGCACCGATGACAACTTACTTGAGGGATCTTGCTCAATCCCTAGGTAGGTATGGTGGACACTTGAAAATAAGATTTGGGTTTAAGGGTTTTTGGATGCACAAGTAGTATCTCTACTTAGTGAGGAATTTTTGGCTACCAAAGATAGGGGCAATCATCACATGTTAAAGGATCTATGACAATATGACTTCTATGTGAATATAAACAAACATAAACCATTAAGTTGTCTTCCTTGTCCAACTCAACAATTTTGGCATAAAATATTTTGATGAGGGTTCATAATCACAAAAGATTTCTAGGATAGTATATTTATATGTGATTCTTCTCTTCCCTAATTAATTCTTTCATGAGTTGCATCATTGACTAATGTTATGTTTGTCAATCTCTAATAAAATTTTCTACTTATACTTCTCCTTATGTGGTGCCATCACCTACCATAGGATTAGTATATAATCTTATTGATTTATTTCCTTTCTCTGATTTATTTCCTTTGTCTTTTTCTTGCTTTATTTATTTTCTTTTATTTGCAACATGAAAGTAAAGAAAGCAAAAACTCACACTAAACTTTATTATAGAACTTGCACATGATTACAAGGATAGATCACTAAGCAAACTCTCAAATAAGAAAGGATCGAACTAAACTTTTATTCATCTAATGCAGGAGATTGAACTAAAATAATTAAAAGCAATAATATAGTGGGATGATACGATACCGGGGCACCTCCCCCAAGCTTGGCAGAAGCCAAGGGGAGTGCCCATACCCAATACTCAGTTCTCTTTTGGTGGTGAAGAAGATGATGGTGGTGATGAAGGACAGATCTTGTCCTCAGATTTCCATGCAAATGGTGGTGGTGAGAAATTGCGGGGTTTCCCTTTTGCTTCCTCCAGTTTCTGATGGAGAATAAAATTATCTATCCTCAACTCGTCATTATCCATCTCGAGTTTTATTATCTTCTTGCATAACGCCTCCATGCTCTCGTTCTTGAACCGGGGAGGAACCGATTCATCATCTTCTTCTTCGGAGGTCCAGCTATAGCGCCCCTCATCCCCATAAGACTTGGGGTTTGTAATGAAATTAGCAACGTAGCTTTCACCCTCAGAGTCTTAGGAAGACATAATTTCAGATCTAGCAGGAAAGCAGCAAGAAAAGAGAACATAGGATTTTTCCGCGATACGGTGACTAACAGGTTTTGGAAGTATATATAGATTTTTTATCTTGGAGGACAAGCATACGGGAGAAAAACGGATTACGGAAGGTGTCCCAGGTGGGCACAACCCACCTAGGCGCTTTCCTAGCGTGCCATGGTGTATTGTGCCCACTAGGGGACGCTTCCTGGAAGTTTCTTTATTCCCAAAATTCTTAAATATTCCAATACTGATAAAAAAAATATTTTTGTGGATTTTTCGGAGTCCGTATACTTACTGTATCACGTACCTCCTTATTTTCACAATTCTGGGGTGTTCCGGAAGGACTCATTTATGTGCTCTTTCGGTGTCAAAGTTTGGATAATATTACTTTCAACATTAATGGGCGTACTTGAGATACAATGCTTTATTCATTGCCCATTGACAACCTTCGGGTTAGTACCTTTGGGATTATTTATTTTGATGGCTCCAGACCGGTAAACCTCCTCGATGACATATGGGCCTTCCCATTTTGAGAGGAGTTTTCCTGCAAAGAATCAAAAACAATAGTTGTACAAAATAACATATTATCCAACTTTAAACTCGCGCTTTTGAATTCTTTTGTCATGCCATCTTTTCTTTAAATAATTTTGCATTTTCATAAGCTTGGGTTCTCCATTCATCTAATGAGCTAATATCAAATAACCTCTTTTCACCAACAAGTTTGAAATCATAGTTGAGCTCTTTGACTGCCCAGAATTCTTTATGTTCTAACTCAAGAGGCAAATGACAAGTTTTTTCATAAATCATTTTATATGGAGACATACCCATAGGATTTTTATATGCTCTTCTATAAGCCCAAAGTGCATCATCTAATTTCTTAGACCAATTCTTCATGGACCTATTGACAGTCTTTTGAAATACTAATTTTATTTCTCTATTTCTAAGTTCAACTTGACCACTAGATTGAGGATGATAAGGTGATGCAATTCTATGGTTAACATCATACTTGGCAAGCATTTTACGAAACGCACCATGAGTAAAGTGTGAACCACCATTAGTTATTAAATATCTAGGGACTCCAAACCTTGGGAAAATAACTTCCTTAAGAATTTTAATAGAGGTGTTGTGATCAGCACTACTAGTTTTAATAGCTTCTACCCATTTAGTAACATAATCAACAGCAACCAAAATATGTGTATACCCATTAGAGGAAGAAAAGGTCCCATATAATCAAATCCCGAAACATCAAATGGTTCAACAACAAGTGAATAATTCATAGGCATTTCTTTATGCTTACCGATATTACCTATTCTTTGACATTCATCACTAGATAAGACGAACTTACGGGCATCCTTGAAGAGAGTAGGCCAATAAAATCTAGATTGCAATACCTTGTGAGCAGTTCTATCTCTAGCATGATGCCCTCCATAAGCTTCGGAGTGACATTTCCGTAGGATTTTTCCCTGTTCATGCTCAGGTACACAATGTCTAATAAATACCATCTACTCCTTCTTTATAAAGATGTGGGTCATCCCAAAAGTAATGCCTTAAATCATAGAAGAATTTTTCATTTTGTTGGTATGTAAAGCTAGGTGGTAAATATTTAGCAATAGTGTAGTTAGCATAATCAACATACCAAGGAGTACTATGAGAAACATTTATTGCAGCTAACTGCTCATCACGAAAACTATCATCAATAGGTAGTGCGTCATCAAGCACATTTTCAAGCCTAGACAAATTATCGGCTACTAGGTTCTCAGCTCCTTTTCTATCAATGATATGTAAATCAAATTCTTGCAACAAGAGAACCCATCGAATAAGTCTAGGTTTAGCATCTTTCTTTTCCATAAGATATTTAATAGCAGCATGGTCTGTGTGAACATTTACTTTTGAATCAACAATATAAGGTCTAAGTTTATCACAAGCAAACGCCATTGCTAAAAATTCCTTTTGAGTAGTAGCATAGTTTCTTTGAGCATTGTCTAGAGTTTTACTAGCATAATGAATACCATTCAATTTCTTATCAACTCTTTGTTCTAGAACAACACCAACAACATAATCACTAGCATCACACATAATTTCAAAAGGCAAGTTCCAATCAGGTGGTTGAACAATAGGTGCAGAATTAAGGCTTTCTTGAGTGTTTCAAAGGCTTCTAAACAATCATCATCAAAAACAAAAGGAATATCCTTTTGCAAGAGACTAGTGAGAGTCCTAGAAATTTTAGAAAAGTCTTTGATAAATCTCCTATAGAAACCGGCATGACCTAGGAAACTACGAATACCTTTTATATCTTTCGAACATGGCATTTTCTCAATTGCATCAACCTTAGCTTGGTCCACTTCAATACCGCTTTCGGAAATTTTATGACCCAAGACAATGCCTTCATTAACCATAAAGTGGCACTTCTCCCAATTCAAAAAGAGATTTGTTTGTTCACATCTCTGCAAAACTCGCTCAAGATTGCTTAAACAATCATCAAAAGACTTCTCATAAACAGAAAAGTCATCCATGAAAACCTAACAATATTTTCACAAAAGTCAGAGAATACAACAGTCATACATCTTTGAAAGGTAGCAGGTGCATTACATAAACCAAAAGGCATATTTCTATAAGCATAGGTTCCAAAGGGACAAGTAAAGGTTGTCTTTTCTTGACCAGGTTGAGATATTTGTGAAAAGCCAGAATATCCATCAAGGAAGCAAAAGTGTGTGTGCTTGGATAATCTTTCAAGCATTTGCTCAATAAAAGGCAAAGGGTAATGATCTTTTCTTGTTGCTTTATTTAATTTTCTAAAGTCAATTACCATTTTATAGCCTGTAACAATTATTTGTGGAATAAGTTCATTCTTACCATTAGGATCAACAGTAATACCTCCTTTCTTAGGAACACAATGAACATGACTTACCCATCTACTATCAGCTATAGGATAGATTATACCTGCTTCCAGAAGTTTTAAGATTTCTGTTCTTGCCACTTCCTTCATTTTTCGATTTAACAGACGTTGGTGATCAACAACGGGTTTAGCATCAGGTTCCATATTAATTTTGTGCTGACATAGAGTGGGACTAATGCCCTTTAAATCATCAAGAGTATATCCAATAGCATCCCAGAGCTTCCTTAGAACTTTCAATAATCTTTCTTCTTCATGTTCTGAAAGGTTAGCACGAATAATAACATGATATATCTTCTTCTCGTCAAGATAAGCATATTTCAAAGTGTTTGGCAATTGTTTTAACTCAAACACAGGATCACCTTTAGGTGGAGGAGGACCTCCTAGAGTTTCAATAGGCAAATTTTGTTTAAGCAGAGGACGTTGTTCAAAGGAAATTTTATCTGTTCCATTTCTTTCATGCATATGTAAATCATTTTCATGGTCTAGCAGATATTGTTCTAAAGGATCAATAGGTGGAATAGCAATAGAAGCAAGACCAATTAATTCATCCTTACTAGGTAATTCTTTCTCATGAAGATTTCTACTAAACTTGGAAAAATTAAACTCAAGAGACTCATCACCAAAGCTAACTCCAACAGTTTGCTTCTTACAGTCTATCTTAGCATTAAATGTATTCAAGAAAGGTCTACCAAAGATAATGGGACAAAAGTCATCTCATGGGGAACCAAGAACAAGAAAATCAGTAGGGTGTTTTATTTTCCCACACAGACTTCAACATCTCTAACAATCCCAATTGGTGATCTGGTGTCTCTATTCACAAGTTTAATAGTAACATCTATGTCTTCTATTTTTGCAGGTGCTATGTCTTTCATAATTTCTTGATAAAGGATGTAAGGAATAGCACTCACACTAGCACCCATGTCACATAGACCATGATAACAATGATCTCCTATTTTAACTGAGACAACTGGCATGCCAACAACAGGTCTATGTTTATCCTTTTTATCAGGCTTGGCAATTCTAGCAGCTTCTTCACAGAAGTAAATAACATGCCCATCTATATCTTCTTCTAAGAGATCTTTAACCATAGCAATGCTGTTGGGGAACGCAGCATTTCCAAAAATTTCCTACGATCACGGAATATCTATCTAGGGTGCATAGCAACGAGAGGGGAGAGTGTGTCCACATACCCTTGTAGACCGAAAGCGGAAGCCTTAAGTAACGCGGTTGATGTAGTCGAACGTCTTCGCGATCCAACCGATCAAGTACCGAACGCACAGCACCTCCGTGATATGCACACGTTCAGCTCGATGACATCCCTCGAACTCTAGATCCAGCTGGGGTCGAGGGAGAGTTTCATCAGCACGACGGCATGTTGATGGTGATGATGAAGTTACCGACGCAGGGCTTCGCCTAAGCACTACGACAACATGATCGAGGTGGAAATCTGTGGAGGGGGGCACCGCATACGACTAAGATCAACTTGTATGTCTATGGGGTGCCCCCCATATATAAAGGAGTGGAGGAGGGGGAGGGCCGGCCTCCTAGGGCGCACCCCAAGGGGGGATTCCTGCTCCTACTAGGAGTAGCCCCCCCCCCTTTTCCTAGTCCAACTAGGAGGGGGAGGAAGGGAAGAGGGAGAGAAGGAAAGGGGGTCGGCCCCCAAACCCTACCCCAATTTAGATTGGTCCTAGGGGGCGTGTGCCACACCTGGCCGCCTCCTCCTCTCTTCCACTATGGCCCATCAAGGCCCATTAACTCCTCGGTGGGTTCCGGTAACCCCCCCCCCCCCCCCGGTACTACGGTAAATGCCCGAACTAATCCGAAACCTTTCTGGTGTCTAAACATAACCTTCCAATATATCAATCTTCATGTCTCGACCATTTCGAGACACCTCGTCATGTCCGTGATCACATCCGGGACTCCGAAGTACCTTCGGTACATCAAAACACATAAACTCATAATACCGATCATCATCGAACGTTAAGTGTGCGGACCCTACAGGTTCGGGAACTATGTAGACATGACCGAGACTCATCTCTAGTCAATAACCAATATCGGAACCTGGATGCTCATATTGGTTCCTACATATTCTACGAAGATCTTTATTGGTCAAACCGCATAACTACATACGTTGTTCCTTTTGTCATCGGTATGTTAGTTGCCCGAGATTCGTTCGTCGATATCCTCATATCTAGTTCAATATCGTTACCGGCAAGTCTCTTTACTCGTTCTGTAATGCATCATCCTGCAACTAACTCATTAGTCACATTGCTTGCAAGGCCTAGAGTGATGTGCATTACCGAGAGGGCCGAGAGATACCACTTCGACAATCGGAGTGACAAATCCTAATATCGATCTATGCCAACTCAACAAACACCATCGGAGACACCTGTAGAGCATCTTTACAATCACCCAGTTATGTTGTAACGTTTGATAGCACACTAAGTGTTCCTCCGGTATTCAGGAGTTGCATAAATCTCATAGTCATAGGAACATGTATAAGTCATGAAGAAATCAATAGCAATAAACTTAACGATCATAGTGCTAAGCTAACAGATGGGTCTAGTCCATCACATCATTCTCTAATGATGTGATCACGTTCATCAAATGATAACACATGTCCATGGCTAGGAAACTTAACCATCTTTGATTAACGAGCTAGTTAAGTAGAGGCATACTAGGGACACTCTGTTTGTCTACGTATTCATACTAGGGACACTCTGTTTGTCTATGTATTCACACATGGTTAATACAATTCTAGCATGAATAATAAACATTTATCATGATATAAGGAAATATAAATAACAACTTTATTATTGCCTCTAGGGCATATTTCCTTCAGTCTCCCACTTGCACTAGAGTCAATAATCTAGTTCACATCGTCATCTGATTTAACACCAATAGTTCACATCTTTATGTGATTGGTTCACATCTCCATGTGACTAATACCCAACGGGTTTACTAGAGTCAATAATCTAGTTCACATCGCTATGTGATTAACACCCAAAGAGTGATCATGTTTTGCTTGTGAGAGAAATTTAGTCAACGGGTCTGCCACATTCAGAGCCGTATGTATTTTGCAAATTTTTCTATGTCTACAATGCTCTGCATGGAGCTACTCTTGCTAATTGCTCCCACTTTCAATATGTGTCCAGATTGAGACTCAGAGTCATCTAGATCGGTGTCAAAACTTGCATTGACGTAACTCTTTATGGCGAATTTTTTGTCACCTCCATAACCGAGAAACATATCCTTATTCCACTATGGATAATTTTGACCGATGTCCAGTGATCCACTCCTGGATCGCTATTGTACCCTCTTGCCAAACTCTTAGTGAGGTACACAATAGGTCTAGTACACAGCATAGCATACTTTATAGAACCTATGGCTGAGGCATAGGGAATGACTTTTCATTCTATTTCCATTTTCTGTTGTGGTCAAGTTTTGAGTCTTTACTCAACTTCACACCTTGCAACACAGGCAAGAACTCCTTCTTTGACTGTTCCATTTTGAACTACTTAAAAATCTTGTTAAGGTATGTACTCATTGAAAAATATATCAAGTGTCTTGATCTATCTCTATAGATCTTGATGCCCAATATGTAAGTAGCTTCACCGAGGTGTTTCTTTGAAAATCTCCTTTCAAACACTCCTTTATGCTTTCCAGAAAATTCTTCATCATTTTGAATCAACAATATGTCATTCACATATACTTATCAGAAAGGCTGTAGTGCTCCCACTCACTTTCTTGTAAATACAGGCGTCACCGCAAGTCTGTGTAAAACCATATGCTTTGATCACTTTATGAAAGCATATATTCCAACTCCGAGATGGTTGCACCAGTCCATAGATGGATCGCTGGAGCTTGCACACTTTGTTAGCACCTTTAGGATTGTCAAAACCTTCTTGTTGCATCATATACAACTCTTCTTTAAGATATCCATTAAGGAATGCAGTTTTGACATCCATTTTCCAAATTTCATAATCATAAAATGCGGCAATTGCTAACATGATTCGGACGGACTTAAGCATCGCTACGGGTGAGAAGGTTTCATCTAATCAACTCCTTGAACTTGTCGAAAACCTTTCGCAACAAGACGAGCTTTGTAGACAGCAACATCACCGTCAGCGTCAGTCTTCTTCTTTGAGTTTCATTTATTCTCTATGGCTTGCCGATCATCGGGCAAGTCGACCAAAGTCCACACTTTGTTCTCATACATGGATCCCATCAGAGATTTCATAGCCTCAAGCCATTCTGAGGAATCTAGGCTCATCATTGCTTCCTCATAGTTCGTAGGTTCATCATGGTCAAGTAACATGACCTCTAGAATAGGATTACCATACCACTCTGGTGCGGATCTTACTCTGTTTGACCTCCGAGGTTCGGTAGTAACTTGATCAGAAGTTTCATGATCATCATGATTAGCTTCCTCACTAATTGGTGTAGGAATCACCGGAACTGATTTCTATGATGAACTACTTTCCATCAAGGGAGCAAGTACAATTACCTCATCAAGTTCTACTTTCCTCCCACTCACTTCTTTCGAGAGAAACTCCTTCTCTAGAAAGGATCCATTCTTTGCAACGAATATCTTGCCTTCGGATGTGTGATAGAAGGTGTACCCAATAGTTTCCTTTGGGTATCCTACGAAGACACATTTCTCCGATTTGGGTTCAAGCTTATTAGGTTGAAACTTTTTCACATAAGCATCATAGCTCCAAACTTTAAGAAACGACAGCTTAGGTTTCTTGCTAAACCACATTTCATATGGTGTCGTCTCAACGGATTTAGATAGTGCCCTATTTAACATGAATGCAGTTGTCTCTAATACATAACCCCAAAATGATAGTGGTAAATCAGTAAGAGACATCAGAGACCGCACCATATCTAATAAAGTACGGTTATGACGTTCGGACACACCATTACACTATGGTGTTCCAGGTGGCATGAGTTGCGAAACTATTCGACATTGTTTCAACTGAAGGTCAAACTCGTAATTCAAATATTTCGTCTCTGCGATCAGATCGTAGAAACTTTATTTTCTCGTTATGATGATTTTCCACTTCACTCTGAAATTCTTTGAACTTTTCAAATGTTTCAGACTTGTGTATCATTAAGTAGATATACTCATATCTGCTCAAATCATGTGTGAAGGTCAGAAAATAACGATACCCACCGCGAGCTCAACACTCATCAGACCGCATACATCAGTATGCATTATTTCCAATAAGTCAGTGGCTCGCTCCATTGTTCCGGAGAACGGAGTCTTAGTCATCTTGCCCATGAGGAATGGTTCGCAAGCATCAAATGATTCATAATCAAGTGATTCCAAAAGTCCATCCGCATGGAGTTTCTTCATGCGCTTTATGCCAATATGACGTAAATGGCAGTGCCATAAGTATTTTGCACTATCATTATTAACTTTGCATCTTTTGGCATCAATATTATGAATATATGTATCACTACGATCGAGATTCAATAAACCATTTATATTAAGTGTATGAGCATAGAAGGTTTTATTCATGTAAACAGAAGAACAATTATTCATTGACTTAAATGAATAACCGTATTGCAATAAACATGATCCAATCATATTCATGCTCAATGTAAACACCAAATAACATTTATTTTAGGTTCAACACAAATCCTTAAGGTAAAAGGAGTGTGCGATGGTGATCTTATCAACCTTGGAATCATTTCCAACACACATCGTCAGCTTGCCCTTAACTAGCCTCTTTCATTTTGCAACTCCTGCTTCGAGTTACTAATCTTAGCAACTGAACCGGTATCAAATACCCTGGGGTTAGTATGAACACTAGTAAAGTACACATCAATAACATGTATATCAAATATACCTTTGTTCACTTTGCCATCCTTCTTATCTGCGAAGTATTTGGGGTAGTTTCGCTTCTAGTGACCATTCCCTTTATAGTAGAAGCACTCAATTTCAGGCTTAGGTCTAGCTTTGGGCTTCTTCACGGGAGTGGCAACTTACTTGCCATTCTTATTGAAGTTATCTTTCTTTCCCTTGCCCTTTTACTTGAAACTAGTGGTCTTGTCAACCACCAACACTTGATGCTTTTTCTTGATTTCTACCTTCGCCAATTTCAGCATCGCGAAGAGCTTGGGAATTGTTTATGTTATCCCTTGCATATTATAGTTCATCATGAAGTTCTAGTAACTTGGTGATAGTGACTAGAGAACTCTGTCAATCACTATCTTATCTGGAAGATTAACTCCCACTTGATTCTAGTGATTGTAGTACTCAGACATTCTGAGCAGTTGCTCACTAGCTAAGCTATTCTCCTCCATCTTGTAGGAAAAGTACTTGTCAGAGGTCTCATACCTCTTAACACGGGCATGAGTCTGAAATACCAATTTCAGCTCTTGGAACATCTCATATGCTCCGTGGCTATCAAAATGATTTTGAAGTCCCAGTTCTAAGACAAAAAGTATGGCGCACTAAACTATCAAGTAGTCATCATACCGATCTTGTCAAACATTCATAATGTCTGCATATGCTCCTACAAAAGGTCCGTCACCTAGCGGTGCATCAAGGACATAATTCTTCTGTGCAGCAATGAGGATAATCCTCAGATCACAGAGCTAGTCCGCATCATTGCTACTAACATCTATCAACATAGTTTTCTCTAGGAACATATCATAAATAAAACCGGGAAGCTATACACGAGCAATTGATCTACAACATAGATATGCAAATACTATCAGGACTAAGTTCATGATAAATTTAAGTTCAATTAATCGTATTACTTAAGAACTCTCACTTAGATAGACATCCCTCTAATCATTTAAGTGATTACATGATCCATATCAACTAAACCATGTCTGATCATCACGTGAGATGGAGTAGTTTTTAATGGTGAACATCACTATGTTGATCATATCTACTATATGATTCACGCTCGACCTTTCGGTCTCAGTGTTCCGAGGCCATATCTGCATATGCTAGGCTCGTCAAGTTTAACCTGAGTATTCTGCTTGTGCAAAACTGGCTTGCACCCGTTGTATGTGAACGTAGAGCTTATCACACCTGATCATCACATGGTGTCTTGGCATGACAAACTGTAGCAACGGTGCATACTCAGGGAGAACACTTATACCTTGAAATTTAGTGAGAGATCATCTTATAATGCTACCGCCGTACTAAGCAAAATAAGATGCATAAAGGATAAACATCACATGCAATCAGTATAAGTGATATGATATGGACATCATCATCTTGAGCCTTTGATCTCCATCTTCAAAGCACTGTCATGATCACCATCGTCACCGGCTTGACACCTTGATCTCCATCATCGCATCATTGTCGTCTCGCCAACTATTGCTTCTACGACTATTGCTACCGCTTAGTGATAAAGTAAAGCAATTACATGGCGATTGCATTTCATACAATAAAGTGACAACCATATGGCTCCTTCCAGTTGCCGATAACTGTGTTACAAAACATGATCATCTCATACAATAATTTATATAATCATGTATTGACCATATCACATAACAACATGCCGTGCAAAAACAAGTTAGCCATCCTCTACTTTCTTGTTACAAGTTTTACGTGGCTGCTACGGGCTTAGCAAGAACCATTCTTACCTACGCATCAAAAACCATAACGCGGTATAGTGATTGCTTTTTGATCTTTAGAAAGAACCATGTTCATTGAATTCGATTCAACTAAAGTTGGAGAAACTGACACCCGCCAGCCACCTGTGTGCAAAGCATGTCAGTAGAACCAGTATCATGAACGCGGTCGTGTAAAGTCGGTCCGGGCCGCTTCATCCGACAATACCGCCGAATCAAGAAACAAGTAGTGACGGCAAGCAATATGTATATACCCACGCCCACAACTCCTTTGTGTTCTACTCGTGCATATAACATCTACGCATAGACCTGGCTCGGAGGCCTCTGTTGGGGAACGCAGTATTTCAAAAAAATTCCAAAGATCACGCAAGATCTATCTAGGGATGCATAGGAACGAGAGGGGAGAGTGTGTCCACCTACCCTCATAGACGAAAGCGGAAGCATTAAGTAACGCGGTTGATGTAGTCGAATGTCTTCGCGACCCAACCGATCAAGTACTGAACGCATGGCACCTCCATGATCTGCACATGTTTAGCTCGATGACGACCGTCGAACTATAGATCTAGCTGAGGCCGAGGGAGAGTTTCGTCAGCATGATGGTGTGTTGACAGTGATGATGAAGTTACCGACGCAGGGCTTCGCCTAAGCACTACGACAATATGATTGGGGTAGAAATCAGTGGAGGCGGCACCACACGCGGCTAAGATCAACTTGTGTGTCTATGGGGTGCCCCCCTCCACCGTATATAAAGGAGTGGAGGAGGGGGAGGGCCGGCCTCCTAGGGCACGCCCCAAGGGGGGATTCCTACTCCTACTAGGAGTAGGTTTCCCCCATTTCCTAGTCCAACTAGGAGGGGCAAGGAAGGGAAGAGGGAGAGAAGGAAAGGCCCCCCAAAACCTACCCCAATTCGAATTGGGACTAGGGGGTGTCGGTGTTCTGGGAACGGGGGTCCCCAGACTTGCCTGCCTACGGCCTGCGGCGTGGCTCAAAGGGGGCCCAGCACGGCCCATCTTCATCAACAGAAGACTCAAGACCCTCGCGAGGGGCCAAGCCTCGCGGGGCGGACGACACGGAGCTTCCTCAGGCACGGCCTCGTCAGGCTGGCTCGCGAGGAGGTGGAGAGATCAAGGCGGGGTACCTCGCGAGGTGTCCGTGATGCAGGCCATGACGACTTAGGGCGCCAGGCGGGTGCCAGCCCGCGCAGCGTCCTCCTTTCCTCTTTATTGTAAAGGGGACAAGCACAGTCGCGGAGTACCGAGGCATCAGGCAAAGGTTGCCATTTCGGTGCAACGAGACCAAGACCAGGAGGACTACGAGGCAGAGGTCACCGTGGAGCCCAAGACGGCGTCATAACCAAAGCTTTGCGCAGGCGAAGACTGCTTTTGTCAGGATAGTTGATACTTGCTGTCCCCCTTCAAATTAGCCCGCCATTGTTGGCTCCCTTCCCGCTCGATATTTGGGAAGAGGACCAGGGCCTCTATAAATAGGACCAGCCGCCCACAGAGCAAGGGGGGGGGGGTTCGGTTCGCTAGTTCGTTCGGTTGGCGTGTAAGTGAGATTAAGATAGCCAGAGAGAGAAAGGGTGGCTGAACTCCTCCTAGCATTTCATCACCCCAGCCAAGAACAGACCCTCGCGAGGCAGTTCTTCCTTGTATTGTTCATCATCATCAGCCCCAAGAGGCAATCCACCCACCACACACTGGAGTAGGGTATTACACCACAATGGTGGCCCGAACCAGTATAAACCTTGTGTCTCTTGTGCAGTTCTTTCAGTAGTCTAGAACTTTGCGAGACGGAGAGGTAGAAGGCGTAATCTCCACGTGCACCCCAGTGCTCGAACCTTAAGGGTTTGCCGGAACCCGAAATCCGACATTTGGCGCGCCAGGTAGGGGTGTGCCGGAATTCGTCTTCCGCCGCTCTGTGCCCCATCGCGTCGTCATCACCATGCCCGGCGACCAGGAGGGCAACCCCGACCCATGGGCTGCATGGCCCGCCCGCGCAGAACCGCTCGCCTCGGGCGACCCCGTGCCCCAGGTAGCTCGCGGTCCGCAGGGCGCTGCGGGCCGCGGGCGACACAGACAGACTTCGACAACTCTTACACCGCGGCAGGCATGGTCGGCAGCAAGGGCCTCCAATCACGCCGCGACCACGACACCGTACACCCGCCGAGAGCAGGCGAACTCGAGGGCCGCGCTCATGGTGGCCCGAGAGCTGCTGCGGTGCAGACTGCTGGAGGGCAGCCACGATGTGCTGCTGGAGCGAGTGGCGGAGCTCCTAGGCTTCGCCGCCTCTGGGGCTCACCCCTTCTCCACCCAGCTCCCATCTCAAGCCCAGGGCGACCCGCGCGGGGGCTCCGCGCATGCCCGTGGGCTCCAAGGCTACTCCGACGCCATCGAAGCTGTCAGCACCAGACCGGCGGCGGCGCTGCCCCCGCCCCCGGCCCGCGAAGAAGAAGGACTCAACGCGACCCGCGGCCCCAGTGGGCGGCCACGTTGCCACCCCGCAGTGGGCGTGACAGGCGGGACTGCGTGGCATGCGGGGCATCATGGTGTGGCATTCGGGATGACGGTGTCGGAGGAATACGTGCCCCTCATGATGGACCAAGGACACCCTCACGAGAACGGACAAGGCTCGCTCCTCAGCCCAAGCTGGGGGGACAAGGCACTGGAAGCTGAGCCTTTCCAGGAGCCCCGGAACGATCCCGCTAGCCACGCTGGAGGCAACGATTATCGGGCGCCGCTAATTCTTCAGGAGCAGGTATACGCTAACCATGGATCGCAGGAGGTGCAGGTCGCCGCGGCAAGCAGCTGCCCCGCTCCCACAGTCTCCTACCCCTCGGGAGGAGGGCGCAGGGGGCTGCAGGAGAGGGGCCGAGATCTGACATCACCACCGCGGCGTTCGGAGCAAGGTGTTCTCAGGAGGTAGGCCCTCTGCTGGGGAGGTGCCCCAGGGCCTGCCCCTGGCGGAGGACCCGTGGTCGTCAGGGGAACCGCTGGCGACCGCTCTACTCCATCGGGCGGCATCCTGAGTTCCGGTCGTTGCTGATGGCACTAGAGTGTGGCGCAAGGCGGGGCCCTCATCTGGCGATATGAAGCAAGGCCAGTACCTGTGAAGAAGGCCCAGTGCCTGTGAAGCTCGCCGCCCCGTGACACTCTCACGTAATAATGAGTGGGGCTGTACACGCCCCAGAGTCTCAGGGGTGCCGGCCTCAGGCCCTGGGGCTCCCTCCCACGCCTAGTGGACAGCAGTTAGCTCCGCCCTGGTGAGAAGACGTGCAAGACTAGATTAGGTGCCGGACATGGCCTTTTGTCTGCTTTCATTGCCTTTCCCTTTCGCTGTAGCTTTTCCCCCGCTGGATTTAAGTTGGATTCGAATTTGAGATTTGCGTGTGTTCAGGGAACGGGTGCTTATTCTCGTTCGAGCCATTTCTCACGTTCTGGTTACCGCTTCGCCACAGCTGCCTCCCCTCGCGAGCCCCTCGCGAGTCGGGTCCGGCCTGGCTCGTGCGCAACCCAAACTGCCGCTGTTGCTCCCTCTTGGGAGGATTTTCGGGTGCCTACAGAGGTTGTCCTGTTTGGTAAAGGCCCAGAGCCTGTGAATCAAGGCGAGTGCCTGTGAAGCAATCGCGTTTTGGAAAAGGCCCAGAGCCTGTGAAGCAAGGCGAGTGCCTATGAAGCCATCGCGTTTTGGAAAAGGCCCAGAGCTTGTGAAGCAAGGCGAGTGCCTGTGAAGCTATCGCGTTTTGGAAAAGGCCCAGAGCCTGTGAAGCAAGGCGAGTGCCTGTGAAGCTATCGCGTTTTGGAAAAGGCCCAGAGCCTGTGAAACAAGGCGAGTGCCTGTGAAGCTATCGCATTTGGGAAAAGGCCCAGAGCCTGTGAAGAAGGCAAATGCCTGTGAAGTTGTCGCATTTGGGAAAAGGCCCGGAGCCTATGAAAAGGCCAACGCCTGTGAAGCTCCCCGCCGGCGACACTCTCATATCCTATGGATTCAACTAAAGAACACCCCAGACGTCACGCCCTCCCACAGGCTGCTTCGGGGCTAGCGCGAAACAAAGGTAAACCAGCCAGCCACCAGGCACGGGTGCTCGTGCAATATGACAGCTACTAATACGATGAACACAGGTTTTACATGAGGGGCTTCCCCTCCCAAAATGCTCTCACAGCTGTCAGGTCAAAAACCTGAGTTCTATTCATGCAGGGTAAAAAAGACAGGAGCGATACACACTCTGTCGGACCAATCCCCCAATGCGTCCTCGGAAGCACCTCCCGAGCCGTCGCTGGCATCGCCGCACTCGCCATCATTGTCTGCGTCGCCACCAGCGGCGTCAGGGCCGTTCACCGCACCGTCCTTGTCAGCAGCCACGATCACGTCGTCGTCGTCCGAAGCGAAGGCCCTGACAAGGGCGTCCACGTTGTCTTCCACCTAGTGCGCCAGGTTGCCTCGGACGGCCTGGGGAACTAGGGCGATGATGGCATCAAAATCAAAGTGGGAATCCATGTTCGAGAGATGACTGAAGACACGGGAAAAGGCGTGCCCGAGTAGGGCGCGGCTCCTCTCCTCCACCGACATGTCGGCCCTGGCCGACCGCACCTCCAGTTGCGTCACCACCGCGGTGAAGAATTGAAGGTTGCCAGCATAGTTGGCTGTGTGCGACTCGCCAATAGCCGCCTCACAGATGTTGCCCAAGGCTGCGCTAGCCCTCTCCCGGAGCGTAGCGAGCATGGGGCCGTGCATGTGCTCCAGGACCTACCGCTGACATATCTCATCCGCGTTCTGGCGCGCGACGCCCTCAGCCTGCTCCACCCGCTGGCGAAGGCGGAGCACCTCGGCTTGGGAGGCGGCTAACTCCCCTTGCGCTACCTCAAGGGCGGTCCGGGAGGCGTCGGCCAGCCGCGTCGCCTCCTCCCGCTTGGCCCTCAAGACTGCGGTCCTCCCTTCAGCTTCGACCCGGATCAACTCCAGCCTCCCCTCGAACTCGCGCTCGAGGCCTTGGCGCGCCATCGCCACCCGACGTCCGACCTCCTGCAGGACACAAGCCTCCCGTGCGGAAACATCGTCCTCCGCCTGCGTCACCAAGTGCTCCCTCGTCTCCAGCCGCTCGTACTCGCGGGTGCGTTCGGCGGCTTCTAGCGTCAACGCTTCTTCACGCTTCAGGAGCTCAGCTGGGTCGCCGAAGGCCACCCGCATCGAC
Organism: Triticum monococcum; assembly: GCA_034509565.1. Taxonomy (NCBI): domain Eukaryota; kingdom Viridiplantae; phylum Streptophyta; class Magnoliopsida; order Poales; family Poaceae; genus Triticum; species Triticum monococcum. The sequence continues at coordinate 82,638,142 of CM067845.1, read as the reverse complement.
GCGAGGGCCAACTCGCGCAGCTCCACTTGCTCCTCCAGTGAGTGGCACCAGGCCAGGAGCTCACGAGCCCGCTCCTCCGCCGCCTCTCGCCATCGGTCAGCTCCCCGGGCCTCCTCGGCGACCTGGGATCGGGCCACCCGAGTGGCCTCCAACGACGCCTTCGCCTCTTCATCGTCAAGATCACGCTGACGGCGCGCGAGGGCGATGGCGGCCTACAGCTCGCGCCTCCCTGTAGCCAGGCGCAGGCCCTCGGCCTCCAGGCGCACGTCTTTGTTAGCAAGCTCCTCCCCAAGCAGGTTCATCGCGTCGGTCGCCCTTTGAAGGAACCCTTGGCGGCGAGCGCGGTGCTCCCGGGCGCGCTCAAGCACGTCTTCCACACCGTCATCTGCCCCAAGCAAGCGTCGGGGGCCACGAATCATCGTTCCTCCTCCGGGCAGGGGGCTGGGGACTGGCGCCCTCGCGACGGCCGGGTGCGCCGCACCAGAAGCCCAGCCTGGGGGCAGCCCGTCCCCAGATGAAGGGCGCAGGGGGCGCCTCAACCAGTCGCAGTCCACGACCAGACGAGAAGCCCACGACAGGCTGGCTATTCCCCGATGTAGGACCTTGAAGTACATGTGTCTAGAGGGGGGGTGATTAGACACTTAGTGCCAAAGTTGCAATTTTTAAGCCTTTTTGGTTTGAGTGTAGTTTAGGCATAATTTCCACATTCACAATACATATCAAGCAAGCATGCAAAGAGTGAATAGGCAGCGGAAAGTAAAGCATGCAACTTGTAAGAATGTAAAGGGAAGGGTTTGGAGAATTCAAACGCAATTGGAGACACAGATGTTTTTTCCCATGGTTCGGATAGGTGGTGCTATCCTACATGCACGTTGATGGAGACTTCAACCCACGAAGGGTAACAGTTGCGTGAGTCCACGGAGGGCTCCACCCACGAAGGGTCCACGAAGAAGCAACCTTGTCTATTCCACCATGGCCATCGCCCATGAAGGACTTGCCTCACTAGCGGTAGATCTTCACGAAGTAGGCGATCTCCTTGCCCTTACAAACTCCTTGGTTCAACTCCACAATCTTGTCGGAGGTTCCCAAGTGACACCTAGCCAATCTAGGAGACACCACTCTCCAAGAAATAACAAATGGTGTGTTGATGATGAACTCCTTGCTCTTGTGCTTCAAATGATAGTCTCCCCAACACTCAACTCTCTCTCATAGGATTTGGATCTGGTGGAAAGAAGATTTGAGTGGAAAGCAACTTAGGGAAGGCTAGAGATCAAGATTCATATGGTAGGAATGGAATATCTTGGTCTCAACACATGAGTAGGTAGTTCTTTTCTCAGAACATATGAGTTGGAAGTGTAGATCTGTTCTGATGGCTCTCTCCACGAGTGAAGAGGAGGTGGAGGGGTATATATAGCCTCCACACAAAATCCAACCGTTACACACAGTTTTCCAATCTCGGTGGGACCGAATCAACAAACTCGGTCGGACCGAAAAGGTAAACCTAGTGACCGTTAGAGATTTTCGGTGGGACCGACTGGATCGACTCGGTGGGACCGATGTGCTAGGGTTAGGGTAAATCCAAAACTCGGTGGGACCGATTTGGGTAATAAGCGAAACAGAGAGTTGGCCAAGCAAACTCGGTGGGGCCGATTGCATATCTCGGTGGGACCGAAAGTATTGCAATAGGTAACAAAGAGTTTGCAAGCCCATCTTGGTGAGACCGAGATCCCATCGGTGAGACCGAACTGATTAGGGTTTCTGGTAGTGGCTATGACAAGAGAAACTCGGTGGCGCCGGATAGAAATAATCAGTAGGTCCGAGTTTGGCTTTGGGTTTAGATCATATGTGGAAGTGGGAAAGTAGCTGAGGATTTTGGAGCATATCATTAAGCACTTGAGCAAGAGGCTCATTAAGCAACACCTCATCCATCCTTGATTGTATTGGCTTTTCCTATGGACTCAATGTGATCTTGGATCACTAAAATGTAAAATGAAGAGTCTTGAGCTTTAAGCTTTAGCCAATCCTTTGTCCTTGGCATCTTGGAGAACTTCCCACAACCTTTAGTCCATGCCACTCCATTGTTGAACTTATCTGAAACATACTAGATAGAAACATTAGTCCAACAAGAGATATGTTGTCATTAATTACCAAAACCACCTATGGAGCACTTGTGCTTTCAATCTCCCCCTTTTTGGTAATTGATGGCAACATACATCAAAGCTTTAGATAAAGATATAAAGAACAGCAAGTAAAGCTTTGGAAGGACATGTAACAAGCATAGGCTCCCCCTACATGTATGCACTCATGTAAATGTTAAATATAGAGGCATGTGAGAGCATAACCATGACAGAGTAGGCAATGTGTTACATGTATCTTGGCCACATGCATCAGAGCAAAAGATTATCAAGGAAAATACCTTCATGCTCATGAGTCCTTCTTGCAAACAGTATGTACATAAGCAAGAATTCCTCATACTCATGATTTTGATGCATACACTTACCTTGTAGTCTTTGGCTAGCTTAGGATGGAATGAACCTGCATAAGAAAGGTTAGATAACACAGGTACCTCCACTAGCCAGAGCAAACCAAAGAAGCCACAAGAGAACCAAGACTGGGATGACATGGAGAGAGTGAGTACAAGGTACCACATTGGAATCAACATGTCCCCAAGAGTAAAGGTATGCAATGAATTTGACTGATTTCTTTCCCTTAGGTGTCTTGCTCCCCCTGAATCTTACATGGGATATTGGGAGAAGATAGGGAACAGAAAATCAGAGCTGAAAGATACAAATGCATAGAACTTAATGCAAATAAGCACATATGAACATGTCTTTCCCCCAAAAAGACATGTGACATCTCTCCTCTTGAACATCAAGCATCTGGGACATCCGGGATCCTTGAGTATTCTCTCCCCCTGGAAATCTCTTTCTCCCCCTTAATACTTTCTCTCTTGTAGGTTTGGTCCTTGAGACTTTCTTTCCCCCTTGAGCTTTGATGTGATCTCTCTCTCCCTTTGACATCAATTTCCAAGAAGGGCTTTCTAGAATCCGTCGTATAGGTTTGGTCCTTGAGACTCAGCACAAATCAATGGATAAAACTATGATGCTTGTAGAGGACAAGATTCATTGAGTAGAGCTGGATGAGAAGAAATATAGAACAAGTGGCAAACTGTTTTTCCTGTTGCGAAGTCGGTGGCACCGAGTGGCAAGTTTTGGTGGTACCGAAAAGATTCGGTTGGACCGAAAATTACAAGTCGGTGAAACCGAGTTCACACATAGAAAAACACTTGTCACCTCAGCTCACTAGACATGTAGGATCTCACAAAGATTTGCAATGAATTATCTGAAGGATTTGCAAGGAATTGAATGCAGAAAATGCAGAACAAAAACAAAAGGAAAAGAGAAGAAACTGAAGGATCTAGATGAAGTTTTTTTTGTTTTTGAAAAAGAGAAAGAAAATAAACATGCATGAGACAAATGCAATAACACACAAAAGAACACAAGAGAACTTCATCTAGAGTTGGGTGGTGACATAGTCACCTATGTTAGAGTATATTGACTTAGGAGTCAAGTGAGAACACTTGATCATAGGTCATACTCATCGTTTAAGCTCAAAATGGGGTTACCATTTTTCGTTTAAGCATCTTGATGTATTCACATCTTGTTGAGTTGCTTTGACTCATGTCTTGGAGTAAAGCTTCTCTAAGATGGAATAACATACCTTGGGTGGTGGTGTGGTTCTTGCTAATGTAGTTGAACTTGTGTGGGTGCTCAAGGTTGATGTAGCTCATCAAGAGTTGGGAGCACCACTTGTAGTTTGAGTTCATCTACCTACATGGGTTAGTTCTTGCAAGGAAGAGCACTTGTGTATCCAAAAATGACAATCATGAAGCTGAACATAGAATTTTGTCAAAGGATATGTTTGAATGGTTTTCTGCTTCCTTGTCTTCAACCACCATTGTGTAGAGACTTGGTGATGTAGAGATTGCTCAAGATGTGAGTGAGTCACAATCTCATGGAATTAGATTCAACCAAGCACCTATATGGGTTAGAAAACATGCAAGGTACAAATATATCCAAGACATAAGATAGTCATCATAAGAGATATATCATGGATTAGTCATAAGCTCATGTCTTGCATGTATCCAATGGAGTTCCTACTCCAAGTTCGAAGCATCAATAATATTCAATTCACCTCTCAACCTGCAAAATACTTTCTCATCAAGACGTTTAGTAAATATATCAGCTAATTGCTTATCGGTACGAACATGCTTAAGATCAATGTCACCCTTAGCAACATGGTCTCGAATGAAATGATGATGAACTTCAATATGCTTAGTTCGAGAATGTTGTACATGATTATGACCAATTTTGATAGCACTTTCATTGTCACAAAGCAGTGGAACATGTTTCACATAGATCCCATAATCTTTTAGAGTTTGGGTCATCCAAAGTAATTGAGCACAGCATGAACCAGTGGCAATGTATTCCACTTCGGCAGTGGATAAGGATACCGAGTTTTGTTTCTTGGAAGACCAAGACACAAGAGATCTATCAAGAAATTGACAAGTACCCGAAGTGGACTTTCTATCAACCTTGTCTCCGGCATAATCCGAGTCGGAATAGCCAACAAGATCAAAAGAAGACCTCTTAGGATACCAAATCCCAAAGTTTGGTGTATGAATTAAGTATCTCACTATCCTTTTCACGACCTTAAGATGACATTCTTTAGGAGCAGCTTGATAACGTGCACACATGCACACACTTAGCATAATGTCGGGACATGAAGCACATAAGTATAACAAAGAGCCAATCATAGAGCGATAAACCTTCTGATCAACTGGTTCACCATCTTTGGTCAAGTCAAGATGTCCACTAGTAGGCATGGGTGTAGACATACGTTTGCATTCTTGCATATTGAACTTCTTGAATAAGTCCTTGGTGTACTTCATTTGAGAGACAAATGTACCTTCCTTAGTTTGCTTGATTTGCAAACCGAGAAAGAATTTGAGTTCACTCATCATAGACATCTCAAACTTCTCTGACATTAGCTTTCCAAACTTTTCACTAAAGAGAGGGTTAGTTGAACCAAATATAATATCATCAACATAAATTTGACATACAAATAGTTCTCCATTAACCCTTTTAGTAAAAAGAGTAGAATCAATTTTACCAATTTCAAAACCACTTGCAATAAGGAACTTGGTCAAGCATTTATACCATGCTCTAGGAGCTTGTTTAATACCATAAAGAGCTTTGTGAAGTTTGTAAACATGATTTGGTTTCTTAGGATTGATAAAGCCGGGAGGTTGTTTGACATAAACTTCCTCCTCTATTTCACCATTTAGAAAAGCACTTTTAATGTCCATTTGGTACAAGGTGATATTATGGTGATTAGCATAGTCAAGTAAGATGCGAATGGACTCAAGTCTAGCAACGGGAGCATATGTCTCACCATAGTCCATACCTTCGACTTGTGTGTACCCTTGGGCGACGAGATGTGCTTTGTTGCGAACCACTTGTCCATCTTCATCTTGCTTGTTGCGAAACACCCATTTGGTACCAATGATGTTGTGGTTGTTGTCGGGCTTCTCAACCAATGTCCAAACTTGGTTTCTCTCAAAGTTGTGTAGCTCTTCATGCATAGAGTTTATCCAATCCGGGTCTTCCAATGCTTCTTCAACCTTCATAGGTTCAATGCTAGAGATGAATGAAGAGTTTTCACAAAAGTTAGCTAAATGAGTCTTTGAGCGAGTGATTCTCCTAGTTTGTATATCATTGAAGATTTTCTCGACGGGATGATCTTTGGCAATTCTTGCTCGAACTCGTGAGAGCTTTTGCTTGGGTCTTTGTTGAACATCTTCTTCATCTTGTTCTTCTTCTTCTTGGCCTTCTTCATTGTTGACGTTGTCGTTCTCTTGTCGTGGTGGAGAAGGAGGTTGTTGATGTTCATCTTGATGCATTTCCTTGTCCTCTTCATCTTGGTGTGTCCCACTTGTGGATGCTTCCGTATCAATTCTTGGTTCACCTTGTCGTGAAGTAGAAGCTTCCACTTGGACGGACGAGGTACTCTACTTCGCCTCCGTTGGACGAATTTTGCCAATAGACAAGTCTTGGATTGCTTCTGAAGGGTCTTTGTCTCCTACATCGATTGGCAATTTCTCTACTTGCGAGCCATTAGATTCATCAAACTTCACATCTACCGTCTCTTCAACCTTTCGGGTGAAATTGTTGTAGACACGGTAAGTGTGAGAGTTTGAGCCATAACCAAGTAGAAAACCTTCATGAGATTTAGGAGCAAACTTTGAATGACGATTCTTGTCAAGAATGTAGCACTTTGAGCCGAATACTCGAAAGTACCCAACTTGGGGTTTGTTACCGGTGAGGAGCTCGTATGCCGTCTTGCCGAGTAGCTTGTGAAGATACAAGCGATTTGTTGCATGACAAGCTGTCTCAATTGCTTTTGCCCAAAAGTGCTTTGGCGTCTTGTATTCATCAAGCATCATTCTTGCCATTTCGATGAGCATCCGGTTCTTCCTCTCAACAACTCCATTTTGTTGAGGTGTGTACATAGCCGAGAACTCGTGTGAAATCCCTTCTTCGTCAAGAAAGGTGTCCACATTTGCGTTCTTGAACTCCGTTCCGTTGTCACTCCGAACCTTCTTGATCTTCACGTCAAACTGATTTTGGGCCTTCCTAGCGAAGGTTTTGAAGATCTTCTGGACCTGCGACTTGTCATTAAGAAAGAACACCCACGTAAATCTTGAAAAATCATCAACTATAACAAGACCAAAAGAATTTCCACCGAGAGTCTTGTAGGCGTTGGGACCAAAAAGATCCATATGAAGTAGCTCGAGTGGCCTCCTTGTGGTCATGATGTTCTTCACAGGATGCCTTCCTCCAACCTATTTACCTACTTGACAAGCACTGCAAAGTCTATCCTTATCAAATATGACATCGTTAACTCCAAGGATATGATTTCCTTTAATAAGCTTGTCAATGTTTCTCATGCCAACGTGACCTAGTCGTCTATGCCACAACAAACCTTTTGAGGATTTAGCAATAAAGCAAGTTTTAGGTTGTGCCTTTTTAGAGAAAACAACAATGTAACGATCACCTCTACGCATACCGGTAAAGACCATTTTATGATTGTCTCGACCAAATACTTGGCAATCTACCTCAGTAAATAGGACATTCAAACCAAAATTAGCACGTCTAGATACTGAAAGTAAGTTGTAGCTGAGAGATTCAACGAGCATGACATTTTGAATGGAACTACCATGTGAGATGGCCACCTTACCAAGGCCAACCACTTTACCCTTTGAATTATCACCAAAGGTGACATATTTCCGAGGGCTGTCATTTTCAGCAAGCTCATGGAACATCTCTTCATCTCCGGTCATATGATCAGTACATCCACTATCAAGAACCCATTCCTTTCCTCCTGACGCATATCCCCGAAGATTTGCCGTAAGACCAAAATGTCTCATTTCATCATCAAGATCAAAGTCACTATCATCATCATCATCATAGTATCCATGTTCACTATGATCTTGTGACTCATCATTTCCTAGAGAGGGTAATTCATTAGATAAATGATCATCAAAGTAGTCACTTTTATGAATTCTTATAGCTTCGGATATAATGATTCCAACATCTCCTTTAGCACGCTTGAGATTGGTAAGTTCAAATAGACAATCACCAAAACTAGGGTCACTAGAGTTCATCTTACTCAAGGCAATAGATTTATGGAGAATTTCATCCAAATTTTTCAAGGAATGATCGGGAAATTGCTCCTCAAGAAATTTCCATATAGTATAGGCACAATTAAGAGTAGGCAAACTAGCAATCAAATTTTTGGGCAATCCTCTAATGATGAGCTCAATAGTTCTAAGATTGCGAATCATGTCAATATCTTCATCTATGGTAGGATGCAAAGGATCAATATGAGGTGCACAGGGACTAGCAATGTACTTGTTCAAATGATATTGATTGAAGATTACAAGCATCTCATTTTTTCACTCATGAAAATATTCTCCATCAAGAATAGGCACTCTATGTCTAAGACTCCCTAAAGTAGGCACATCCATCTTCCTCCAATGGTGATTAAACCAAGGCAATGGAGACCAAAGCTCTGATACCACTTGTAGGAACTTGAAGTAGATGTGTCTAGAGGGGGGGTGATTAGACACTTAGTGCCAAAGTTGCAATTTTTAAGCCTTTTTGGTTTGAGTGTAGTTTAGGCATAATTTCAACATTCACAATACATATCAAGAAAGCATGCAAAGAGTGAATAGGCAGCGGAAAGTAAAGCATGCAACTTGCAAGAATGTAAAGGGAAGGGTTTGGAGAATTCAAACGCAATTGGAGACACGAATGTTTTTTTCCCGTGGTTCGGATAGGTGGTGCTATCCTACATCCACGTTGATGGAGACTTCAACCCACGAAGGGTAACGGTTGCGCGAGTCCACGGAGGGCTCCACCCACGAAGGGTCCACGAAGAAGCAACCTTGTCTATTCCACCATGGCCATCGCCCACGAAGGACTTGCCTCACTAGCGGTAGATCTTCACGAAGTAGGCGATCTCCTTGCCCTTACAAACTCCTTGGTTCAACTCCACAATCTTGTCGGAGGCTCCCAAGTGACACCTAGCCAATCTAGGAGACACCACTCTCCAAGAAGTAACAAATGGTGTGTTGCTGATGAACTCCTTGCTCTTGTGCTTCAAATGATAGTCTCCCCAACACTCAACTCTCTCTCATAGGATTTGGATCTGGTGGAAAGACGATTTGAGTGGAAAGCAACTTAGGGAAGGCTAGAGATCAAGATTCATATGGTAGGCATGGAATATCTTGGTCTCAACACATGAGTAGGTAGTTCTTTTCTCAGAACATATGAGTTGGAAGTGTAGATCTGTTCTGATGGCTCTCTCCACGAGTGAAGAGGAGGTGGAGGGCTATATATAGCCTCCACACAAAATCCAACCGTTACACACAGTTTTCCAATCTCGGTGGGACCGAATCAATAAACTTGGTCGGACCGAAAAGGTAAACCTAGTGACCGTTAGAGATTTTCGGTGGGACCGACTGGATCAACTCGGTGGGACCGATGTGCTAGGGTTAGGGTAAATCCAAAACTCGGTGGGACCGATTTGGGTAATAAGAAAAACAGAGAGTTGGCCAAGCAAACTCGGTGGGGCCGATTGCATATCTCGGTGGGACCGAAAGTATTGCAATAGGTAACAGATTGTTTGCAAGCCCATCTTGGTGAGACCGAGATCCCATCGGTGAGACCGAACTGATTAGGGTTTCTGGCAGTGGCTATGACAAGAGAAACTCGGTGGCGCCGGATAGAAATAATCGGTAGGTCCGAGTTTGGCTTTGGGTTTAGGTCATATGTGGAAGTGGGAAAGTAGCTGAGGATTTTGGAGCATATCATTAAGCACTTGAGCAAGAGGCTCATTAAGCAACACATCATCCCTCCTTGATAGTATTGGCTTTTCCTATGGACTCAATGTGATCTTGGATCACTAAAATGTAAAATGAAGAGTCTTGAGCTTTAAGCTTTAGCCAATCCTTTGTCCTTGGCATCTTGGAGAACTTCCCACAACCTTTAGTCCATGCCACTCCATTGTTGAACTTATCTGAAACATACTAGATAGAAACATTAGTCCAACAAGAGATATGTTGTCATTAATTACCAAAACCACCTAGGGAGCACTTGTGCTTTCACCCGAGAGGGCCCACGAAGGAAAATCGGGGGGAATGAAGGGCCGCGGTGCACCTCGGGATGGTCCACCCCTTCAGTCGCCCTCACCACAAGGGCAGAGCTACTCAGAGCACCTGAGGACGGTAGAGGGGGCGAAGCCAAAGGAGGCGGCACCTCAGCTGCTTCCGCGAGCTCGGCCAGAAGGGGCCTGTGGAGCAAGGATCAGTGAAAGCAACAAGAGGATCAAGAGCCAGAAAGGGAGAAGACTTACTCGTCAGTGGCGAAGTACTTCCTGCACTTCAGCACGCGACAATGGAAGTCATCACCCAGGGCCTCCCTTTTCCTCCGGAGGGCCTCAAAGTCCACGCGGAAGCGGCCCAAGAGAAGAGCACAAGGATCAACCTGCGACGAAGACGGAGCATCAGAGCGATCCGCGTCAGGGGCGCCTGCCTGGCGCATGCCGTCCATCACCTCGCTAGAAGACGCGGCTTTGGCCTCCGAGGCCTCAGCCCCGGGCACTGAGAGCGGTTGCTTGCCACCCTCAGCCTCAGTGGCACGGGTCCCAGGAGCTGTCCCCTCGAGAGCATCACCCAGCGCTGTCACCTCATTAGGAGCCCCCTTGGCCTCCAGCGCCTCCTGCCTCCCTGCTCCGCCACTTGAGGAGGAGTCGCCTCGGCCGATTGGAAGGGCAGTCACCACCGCTGGATTCTCACGAGGTCCCTGGAGGCCGGCGGGGCGCAGCCCCCACTCATCAAAGACGGGCATCTGCTTCACGAAGTCGGCCCTGCTCTGGCAGAGATACAGCAAGGCCCCTCCCTGCCGGGCGTTGCCGGGGTTGGGGTCCCCGGCCAAGGTCAAGAGCGTCAACTTCAGCACCTCAGGAGCCAGGTCCTCTTCCTAGAGCCTCATGCTATCCTCGCGCCCACGGAAGGCCCACATCCGCGAGAGTGGCGTTGAAGGGGAGCAACACGGCATAACATAAACTCCTTCACCACCTTGGGCGCTGTCACGCCGAGCTTCCTCAGGAGCGCGAAGCAGCGCCAGACGAAGACGAGCCGGGGGCTCTCGAGCATCTCCTAGCCCCAATCCGAATTGGGGACAGCAGGCGAGGTCAGCTCCGATAGCAGGGGGCTGGGCACCCCTGCGTCCACATACAGCCACCGCTCGCAGAACCCAACCGTGGACAGGGGGAGCTTGAAGTCAATCCCAGAGGCCTCGGTCTCAGGCTCGGCAGCGAAGCTCACGCACGCCCAGCATTGGGTAGGGTCGACATGGTGCAGCGAGAAGAAGTGGCGCAGCAAGGCAACCGAAGGAGGGATGCCCACCATGGCTTCGCAAACGAAGGAGAAGACCGAAAGAAGGGTGATGGACTCAGGACTTAGATGCATCATGTGGATCTGATAATGGGAGAACACGGCATTGAATAAATCAAAAAAGGGGGGAACCAGACCTGCCCACATGGCGTCGGTAAAATATGGGACCTCATAGCTATCCTGTCGATGGAGAAGTTGGGCGCGGGCCAGGCCGTCGTCCTCTCGCACTCATTGAAGATGCTGGCCATAGCCAAGCTGTCCTTGCCCAGGCACTCTTGATTGAGTATGGTCGACCGGCCGATGGCGGGGGCCACCGATGGCGGCACACAAGACGGAGGCATGGGTTTCTCCCCTCTCTCCTTCCTCGTTGGAGCCATGGCGATGGGAAGGAGGGGGAAGATTCAAGATTGGATTGGAGGCAGGAGCAGGCGTTCGAAGGAAGGAAGAACAGGGGACGCTCGAGCAACAGGAAGGGGAGCGACTATGTGCAACTACAAGTCCGCCTAGCAGGGCGCAGAATAAGGGGGCGTGGGGGAACAGTGCCGCCCACGTCCCATCAACCGCCACGCGGCACCCAAGGCCGCAGGCTGTTAGGGCCCGTGGCGCTTCGCCTTTGCCCTTTCGCCTCTCAGCATGACCAAGTCCGAGCGCGCCTTGGGCCCGGGGGCTACTGTTGGCATTCTGGGAACATGGGTCCCCAGACTTGCCTGCCTGCGGCCTGCGGCGTGGCTCAAAGGGGGCCCAGCACGGCCCATATTCATCAACACAAGACTCAAGACCCTCGCGACGGGCCAAGCCTCGCGGGGCGGACGACACAGAGCTTCCTCAGGCACGGCCTCGTCAGGCTGGCTCGCGAGGAGGCAGAGAGATCAAGGCGGGGTACCTCGCGAGGTGTCCGTGACGCAAGCCATGACGACTTAGGGTGCCAGGCGGGTGCCAGCCCGTGCAGCATCCTCCTTTCCACTTTAGTGCAAAGGGGACAAGCGCAGCCGTGGAGTACCGAGGCATCAGGCAAAGGTTGCCATTTCAGTGCAACGAGACCAAGACCAGGAGGACTACGAGGCAGAGGTCACCATGGAGCCCAAGACGGCGTCATCACCAAAGCTTTGCGCAGGCGAAGACTGCTTTTGTCAGGATAGTTGATACTTGCTGTCCCCCTTCAAATTAGCCCGCCATTGTTGGCTCCCTTCCCGCTCGATATTTGGGAAGAGGACTAGGGCCTCTATAAATAGGACCAGCCGCCCATAGAGCAAGGGGGGGGGGGTTCGGTTCGCTAGTTCATTCGGTTGGCGTGTAAGTGAGAGTAAGATAGCCAGAGAGAGAGAGAGAAAGGGTGGCTGAACTCCTCCCAGCAGTTCATCACCCCAGCCAAGAACAGACCCTCGTGAGGCAGTTCTTCCTTGTATTGTTCATCATCATCAGCCCCAAGAGGCAATCCACCCACCACACACTGGAGTAGGGTATTACACCACAACGGTGGCCCGAACCAGTATAAACCTTGTGTCTCTTATGTAGTTCTTTCAGTAGTCTAGATCTTTGCAAGACGGAGAGGTAGAAGGCGTCATCTCCGCGCGCACCCCAGTGTTCGAACCTTAAGGGTCTGCCGGAACCCGAAATCCGCCAGGGGGGGCGCGCGCCACACTTGCCGCCTCCTCCTCTTTGCCACTATGGCCCATCAAGGCCCATTAACTCCTCGGGGGGTTTCGGTAACCCCCCGATACTCCGGTAAATGCCCGAACTAATCCGAAACCTTTCTGGTGTCTAAACATAACCTTCCAATATATCAATCTTCATGTCTCGACCATTTCGAGACTGCTCGTCATGTCCGTGATCGCATCCAGGACTCCGAACTACCTTCGGTACATCAAAACACATAAACTCATAATACCGATCGTCATTGAACATTAAGCGTGCGGACCCCTATGGGTTCGAGAACTATATAGACATGACCGAGACTCATCTCCGGTCAATAACCAATAGCGGAACCTGGATGCTCATATTGGTTCCTACATATTCTACAAAGATCTTTATCGGTCAAACTTCAGAACTACATACTTTGTTCCTTTTGTCATCGGTATGTTACTTGCCCGAGATTAGATTGTCGGTATCCTCATACCTAGTTCAATCTCATTACCGGCTAGTCTCTGTACTCGTTTCGTAATGCATCATCCTTCAACTAACTCATTAGTCACATTGCTTGCAAGGCTTATAGTGATGTGCATTACCGAGAGGGCCCAGAGATACCTCTCCGACAATCGGAGTGACAAATCCTAATCTCGATCTATGCCAACTCAACAAACACCATCAGAGACACCTGTAGAGCATCTTTCTAATCACCCAGTTATGTTGTGACGTTTGATAGCACACTAAGTGTTCCTCCGGTATTCGGGGGTTGCATAATCTCATAGTTATAGGAACATGTATAAGTCATGAAGAAAGCAATAGCAATAAACTAAACGATCATAGTGCTAAGCTAACAAATGGGTCTAGTCCATCACATCATTCTCTAATGATGTGATCTCGTTCATCAAATGACAACACATGTCCATGGATAGGGAACTTAACCATCTTTGATTAACGAGCTAGTCAAGTAGAGGCATACTAGGGACACTCTGTCTATGTATTCACACATGTATCAAGTTTCCGGTTAATACAATTCTAGCATGAATAATAAACATTTCTCATGATATAAGGAAATATAAATAACAACTTTATTATTGCCTCTAGGGCATATTTCCTTCAAATGCTAGGTTCTACTTTAATTTGTTCATCAGGTTTAGGTGTTCTAATATAGCTTTTGTTAACCACAGTTGAAACTTTAGCATGTTCCCTTATCCTAACAGGGAAAGGTGGTTTCTCAATATAAGCAAAAGAAACAACTGGATCAACATTATAAAGTATAGTTTCTTCTCTTACTGGTACCGGTTCTTTAATATCTTCTTTAATAGGTCGGTGATATTTAAACCACTTCTCTTTAGGGAGTTCAACACGAGTAGCAAATGATTCACAAAAGGAGGCTACTATCTCAGAGTCAAGTCCATATTTAGTGCTAAACTTTTGAAAAGCATCGGTATCCATAAAAGATTTAACACAAACATATTTAATTTTAATACCTGACTATTTACCTTCCTCGAGTTCCCAATCTTCAGAGTTGCGTTTAATTCCTTCAAAAAGATCCCACCAGAATTCAATAGTCTTCTTCATAAAAGAACCAACACAAGAAGTATGAAGCATGGTTTGATCATTACGAGAAAGCCGATCATAAAAATTCTGGATAATAATTTCTCTTGAGAGCTCATGATTGGGGCATGAATATAACATTGACTTAAGCTTCCCCAAGCTAAAGCGATACTTTCACCTTCACGAGGCCAAAAATTATATATATAATTCCGATCATAATGAACTAGATGCATTGGATAATTTTTTTGGTCGAACTCCAATTCCAAATGATTCCAATTCCATGATACAATATCATCACATAGCCTATACCACGCCAATGCTTTTCCCTTCAAAGATAAAGGGGAAACCTTTTTCATAACTTGATCCTTGGGTAAACCTGCAAGCTTAAACAATCCACAAATTTGTTCCACATATATCAAGTGCATATCAGGATGTTCGGTTCCATCTCCTACATAAGGATTAGCTAGCAGTTTTTTATCATACCCGAAGGAATTTCATATTCAATATTTTCAGTAGGTGCAGTAGGTTGAGGGGTAGCTAATTGTGGTTCAGGACGAGGTGAAGATACCCCAAACCCCTCACAGGATTGTTTTCCATAGTAACAAGTGATAATAAATTTTAGCACACTATATAAATGTTTCCTTACCAAATTCCACTTACCATAGTCACCTCACTCCCCAGCATTGATAATCCACAAGTATAGGGGATCGCAACAGTTTTTGACGGTAGAGCATTCAACCCAAATTTATTGATTCGACACAAGGGGAGCCAAAGAATATTCTCAAGTATTAGCAGCTGAGTTGTCAATTCAACCACACCTGGAAAACTTAATATCTGCAGCAAAGTATTTAGTAGCAAAGTAGTATGGAAGTAACGGTAAAAATGGCAAAAGTAATGGTAGCAGTTTTGTAGTGATTGTAACAGTAGCAACAGAAAAGTAACTAAGCAAAGATGAATATGTGAAAAGCTCGTAGGCAATGGATCAGTGATGGATAATTATGTCGGATGCGATTCCTCATGCAACAGTGATAACATAGGGTGACACAGAACTAGCCCCAATTCATCAATGTAATGTAGGCATGTATTTCGAATATAGTCATACATGCTTATGGGGAAAGAACTTGCGTCACATCTTTTGTCCTACCCCTCCCGTGGCAGGGGGTCCTATTGGAAACTAAGGGATATTAAGGCCTCCTTTTAATAGAGTACCGGACCAAAGCATTAACACTTAGTGAATACATGAACTCCTCAAACTACGGTCATCACCGGTAAGTATCCCGATTATTGTCACTTCGGGGTTAACGGATCATAACACATAATATTTGACTATAGAATTGCAAGATAGGATCAAGAACTCACATATATTCATGAAAACATAAGAGGTTCATATCTGAAATCATGGCACTCAGGCCCTAGTGACAAGAATTAAGCATAGCAAAGTCATAGCAACATCAATCTCAGAACATAATGGATACTAGGGATCGAAGCCTAACAAAACTAACTTGATTACATGATAAATGTCATCCAACCCATCACCGTCCAGCAAGCCTACAATCGAATTACTCATGCACGGCGGTGAGCATCATGAAATTGGTGATGGGGGAAGGTTGATGATGATGATGGCGAGGGATTCCCCTCTCCGGATCCCCGAACGGACTCCAGATCAGCCCCCCCGAGAGAGATTAGGGCTTGGCGGCGGCTCCGTATCGTAAAACGTGATGAATCCTTCTCCCTGATTTTTTTCTCCCCGAACGTGAATATATAGAGTTGGAGTTGCGGTCGGTGGAGCACCAGGGGGCCCACGAGGCAGGGGGCACGCCAGGTGGGTAGGCACACCCCCACCCTCGTGGACAGGGTGTGGCCCCCCTGGCCTTGATTCTTTCGCCAGTATTTTTTATATATTCTGAAAATATTCTCCATTGATTTTCAGGTCATTCCGAGAACTTTTATTTCTGCAGAAAAATAACACCATGGCAATTCTGCTGAAAACAGCGTCAGTCCGGGTTAGTTCCATTCAAATCGTGCAAGTTAGAGTCGAAAACAAGGGCAAAAGTGTTTGGAAAAGTAGATACGATGGAGACATATCAACTCCCCCAAGCTTAAACCTTTGCTTGTCCTCAAGCAATTCAGTTGATAAACTGAAAGTGATAAAGAAAAACTTTTACAAACTCTGTTTGCTCTTGTTGTTGTAAATATGTAAAGCCAGCATTCAAGTTTTCAGCAAAGATTATGAACTAACCTGATTCACAATAACATTTAGGTCTCACGTTTACTCATATCAATGGCATAATCAACTAGCGAGCAATAATAATAAATCTCGGATGACACCACTTTCTCAAAACAATCATAATATGATATAACAAGATGGTATCTCGCTAGCCCTTTCTGAGACCGCAAAACATAAATGCAGAGCACCTCTGAAGATCAAGGGCTGACTGGAAATTGTAATTCATGGTAAAAGAGGTCCAGTCACAGTCATACTCAATGTAAACTAATAATAATACATGCAAATGACAACAGTGCTCTCCAACTGGTGCTTTTTAATAAGAGGATGATGACTCAACATAAAAGTAAATAGATAGGCCCTTCGCGGAGGGAAGCGGGGATTTGTAGAGGTGCCAGAGCTCGATTTTGAAATAGAGATGAATAATATTTTGAGTGGTATACTTTCATTGTCAACATAACAACCGAGAGATCTCGATATCTTCCATGCTACACACATTATAGGCGGTTCCCAAGCAGAATGGTAAAGTTTATACTCCCCCTACCACCAACAAACATCAATCCATGGCTTGTCCGAAACAACGGGTGCCTCTAACTAACAACAATCCTGAGGGAGTTTTGTTTGCAATTATTTTGATTTGATTTGAGGATGGGATTGGGCATCCCTGTTACCAGCCATTTTCTCGTGAGTGAGGAGCGGAGTCCACTCCTCTTGAGAATAACCCACCTAGCATGGAAGATATAGACAACCCTAGTTGATACATGAGATATTCGAGCATACAAAACAGAATTTCATTTGAAGGTTTAGAGTTTGTCACATACAAATTTACTTGGAACGGCAGGTAGATACCGCATATAGGAAGGTATGGTGGACTCATATGGAATAACTTTTGGGGTTTATGGAAGTGGATGCACAAGCAGTATTCCCGCTTAGTACAAGTGAAGGCTAGAAAGAGACTAGGAAGCGACCAGCTAGAGAGCGACAATAGTCATGAACATGCATTAAAATTAATCAACACTGAATGCAAGCATGAGTAGGATATAATTCACCATGAACATAAATATCGTGGAGGCTATGTTGATTTGTTTCAACTACATGCGTGAACATGTGCCAAGTCAAGCCACTCGAATCATTCAAAGGAGGATACCACCGTATCATACCACATCACAACCATTTTAATAGCATGCTGGAGCGCAAGGTAAACCATTATAAACTCCTAGCAAATTAAGCATGGCATGAGGAACTATAATCTCTAATTGTCATTGCAAACATGTTTTATTCATAATAGGATGAATCAGGAACGATGAACTAATCATATTTGCAAAAACAAGAGAGGTTGAGTTCATACCAGCTTCTCTCATCTCAATCAGTCCATCATATATCGTCATTATTGCCTTTCACTTACACAATAGAATAGTGTGGATAATAATAATAGTGCACGTGCATTGGACTAAGCTGGAATCTTCAAGCATTCAATTCAAGGGAGAAGACAAGGTAATATGGGCTCTTGGTTAGATCAACAATAATGCATAAAAGAGCCACTCAATATTTTCATCATGGTCTTCTCCTCTCGACCCCCAAAGAAAAAGAAAAGAAACAAAACTATTTACACGTGAAAGCTCCCAACAAGGAAAAGAAGAACGAGAAATCTTTTTGGGTTTTGTTTTAATTACTACTACTACTGGCATGGAAAGTAAACTAGCTAAAAGCTACAACTAATTTTGTTTTCTTAAGGTTTTTCAAACACACAAGAAGAAAGCATAAAACAAAAATTAAACTACCATGGATGATACAATGAAAAAGTATGAGCACCGACAACTGGCATGAGTGTGTGAACATGAATGGAATGTCGGTGAGGAATACGTACTCTCCCAAGCTTAGGCTTTTGGCCTAAGTTGATCTATGCCCATGGATGGCCTGGCGGATATCTAAAGTTGAAGTTGGGGTCATACTGAGATGCAACCGCTACTGCCTCACGAGCTGCAACTTGGAGACGAGCTGCCTCCGTCCTCCTCTCGTACTCGTTCGCGTCCTCTCTTGTTATAACATATCTCCCTTTTGTCTGAAAGTCAAAGAAAGTAGGAGCAGGGAGAGCAACATGGACAGTCCGATGCCTGTCAAAGATTAGTCGGTACTGGAGGAACTAGTCGTTCCTCTCAACAAACTGATGATGAACCATAGCATTATAATCTAGATAAGCAGGAGGCAATTCAATATCATTCTCATGTATGGGTATCTCAAAAAAATTAGCTACACGAGTTGCATAAATTCCACCAAACAAGTCCCCACTTAAACTATTTAGATGCAGCCTATGTGCAACAATAGCCCCAAGTTATATTGTTTATCACCCAATACCGCACTCTTGAGGACACTAAGATCTGGAACGCACATGTGGCAAGCCTCATATTTACCGTTAATGCATCTACCCACGAAGAGAGCAAAATAATGTATGGCAAGAAAATGAATGCTCCCTATGGTTGCTTGAGTTATTTTTCTAGATTCCCCCACAGTGATACTAGCAAGAGATTCTTTAAATTCAGATTTGCGAGGTTCACTAACACTACCCCAATGCGGGAGTTTACAAGCATTATTAAAATCTTCTAAGTCCATGGTATAAGATTTATCATAGAGATCAAATAGGCCAGTGTGAGAATTGCGTGATGATGTAAATTTAAACCTTCTCACAAAGGAATCGGCTAGGTGATAATAGTGGGGGCACTTATCTGACACGAAGCTCTCAAGTTCAGCATTATGCACATACGCGTCAAATTCCTCCTTAATTCCTGCTTGGACCATAAAATCTTCTGACGGCCATTCACAAGGCCGCACTTGAGCTTCTCTTGGTAGTTCATAGTCCGGCTCACGTATCGCGGGCCTGGGCCCTTGCTTCTTTGAGGAACCACCTTGGTACATTTTCCTAAACATATTTCTTCCTCTGAAAAATTTCTTAAATTTTTAGTAACTCAAAATAAAAGTGAACCAAACTCAACAAAATTGATAGCAACTACTCCTACAAGTGCCTAGAGGCTATATCATGCATTAAAACTACTTTTGACCACATAAATTTGACATGCAAGCTCAAGAACAGGGTCACCTAAGCAGAAAAAAAATTGCAATAAATAAGGCACTAGAACAAAAACTAATTGGACCATTGGAGGAGTCACATACCGAAGAAAAATCCCCAAAAGCAGTTTTGTGAATGGAGCTTTCATAAAGGAGATCGAAAATGGCAGCAAGATGAGCTAGAACTCGGGTTTGAGCTGGTGGATGATTTTTTCTGGAGGAAGACGAAGTGTGTGGGTGCAAGAATAAGGGGAGGGGGCCCATGTGGGGTTCACGAGGCAGGGGAGGCGCCTAGGGGGGTAGGCGCGCCCTCCACCCTCGTGGGCACATGGTGAGGCCCCCTCGTGTGTTCTCAGTGCCAATAATTCTTAAATATTCTAGAAAAATCATATTGAATTTTCAGGGCATTTGGAGAACTTTTATTTTCAGGGTATTTTTTTATTGCAAGGATAATTCAGAAAATAGGAAGAAAATACTATTTTTGCTTTACTTAAACTAAATAACAGCAAGTAAAAAGAGGGTACAAAAATTTGTGCTTTCTAACTTCATCCATCTCATGCTCATCAAAAGGAATCCACTAACAAGGTTGATCAAGTCTTGTTAACAAACTCATTCCGAGTCGCATGAAACCGGAGAATTTCGAATAACACTAGGTTACCTCAACGGGGATATGCACATCCCTAACAATAAGAATATCATATTTCTTCTTGACAGTAGGAAGAGGAAATTCAATACCTCCAATAATAATCATTGAAATTTTTCCAATAGAATTGATACTGTTGACTTGAGGTTGTTTCCTCGGAAAGTGTACCGTATTCTCATTACCATTAACATCAAAGTGACATTGCCTTTGTTGCAATTAATAACGGCCCCTACAATATTCAAAAAGGGTCTTCCAAGAATAATGGACATACTATCGTCCTCGGGAATATCAAGAATAACAAAGTCCGTTAAAATAGTAACGTTTGCAACCACAACAGGCACATCCTAACAAATACCGAGTATAGCAATTGATTTATCAACCATTTGCATAGATATTTCAGTGGGTGTCAACTTATTCAAATCAAGTCTATGATATAAGGAGAGAGGCATAACACTAACACCGGCTCCAAGATCACATAAAGCAGTTTTAACATAGTTTCTCTTAATGGAGCATGGTATAGTTGGTACTCTGGGATCTCCTAGTTTCTTTGGTATTCCACCCTTAAAAGTGTAGTTAGCAAGCATGGTGGAAATTTCAGCTTCCGGTATCTTTCTTTTATTAGTAACAATATCTTTCATATACTTAGCATAAGGATTCATTTTAAGCATATCAGTCAAATGCATACGCAAAAAGATAGGTCTAATCATTTCAGCAAAGCGCTCAAAATCCTCATCATCCTTTTTCTTGGATGGTTTAGGAGGAAAAGGCATGGGTTTCTGAACCCATGGTTCTCTTTTTTTACCGTGCTTTCTAGCAACGAAGTCTCTCTTATCATAACGTTGATTCTTGGATTGTGGGTTATCAAGATCAACAGCAGGTTCAATCTCTACATCATTGTTATTGCTAGGTTGAGCATCAACATTAACATCATTATTAATATTATCACTAGGTTCATGTTCATTGCCAGATTGTTTTTCAGCATCGGAAATAGAAATATCATTGGATTCTCAGGTGTGTCTACAATAGGTTCACTAGAAGCATGCAAATTCCTATCATTTTTCTTTTTCTTCTTCTTAGAAGAACTAGGTGCATCAACATTAGTTCTCTTAGAATCTTGCTCAATTCTCTTAGGGTGGCCCTCAGGATACAAAGGTTCCTGAGTCATTTTACCCCCTCTAGTCATAACTCTAACAGCATTATCATTTTTCATATCATTTAATTCATTGAGCAAATCATTCTGAGGCTTAAGTACTTGTTCCACTTGAGTGGTAACCATAGAAGCATGTTTACTAATAAGTTTAAGTTCACCTTTAACTCTAGACATATAATCACTCAAGTGTTCAATCATATAGGCATTACGTTTCAATTGTCTACCAACATAAGAATTGAAGTTTTCTTTTTTAACAATAAAATTATCAAACTCATCTAAGCATTGGCTAGCAGGCTTAAAACAAGGAATATCACCTTCATCAAATCTATAGAGAGAATTTACCTTTACTACCTATGTCGGGTTATCAAGACCATGTATTTCTTCAATAGGTGGTAAATTCTTAACATCTTCAGCTTTAATACCTTTTTATTTCATAGATTTCTTTGCCTCTTGCATATCTTTAAGACTGAGAAATAGAATACCCCCTTTCTTCAGAGTTGGCTTAGGAGTTGGTTCAGGAAGTGTCCAATCATTTTCATTACTCAACATATTATTCAATAGCAATTCATCTTGATCAACAGTTCTTTCCCTAAAAACACAACCAGCACAACTATCCAGGTAGACTCTGGAAGCATCAGTTAGTCCATAATAAAAGATATCATGTACTCCCTCTGTAAACTAATATAAGAGCATTTAGATCACTACTTTAGTAGTCTAAACGCTCTTATATTAGTTCACAGAGGGAGTATTTCATTTTTCTTGAGAGGATGATCAGGAAAAGCATTAAGTAATTGGAGAAGCCTCCCCCAAGCTTGTGGGAGACTCTCTTCTTCAATTTGCACAAAATTATATATTTCCCTTAAGGAAACTTGTTTCTTATGAGCGGGGAAATATTTAGCAGAGAAGTAATAAATCATATCCTGGGGACTACGCACACAACCAGGATCAAGAGAATTAAACCATATTTTAGCATCACCCTTGAATGAGAACAGAAACAACTTAAGGATAAAGTAATAGCGAGTTTTCTCATCATTAGTAAACAAGGTGGCTATATCATTTAATTTAGTAAGATGTGCCACAACAGTTTCAGATTCATAGCCATAAAAAGGATCAGATTCAACCAAAGTAATTAACTCGGGGTCGCCAGAGAAATCATAATCCTTATCAGAAATACAGATAGGTGAAGTAGTAAAAGCAGGGTCATATTTCATTCTAGCATTCAAAGAATTTTCTTTAAGCTTAGCTAATAATTTCCTAAGATCATATCTATCATTGCAAGCTAAAAAGTCTCTAGCAGTTTCTTCATCCATAACATAACCCTCAGACACAACAGGCAATTCATATCTAGGGGAGAATCTTCATCATCACTTTCATCAATATCATCAGTTTCAATAATTTCATTCTCTCTAACCATAGCAAGTTGTTCATCAAGAAATTCACCTAGTGGCAGAGTATTATCAAGCATAGAAGTAGTTTCATCATAAGTATCATGCAAAGAAGAAGTGGCATCATCAATAACATGCGACATACCAGAATGAATAGTAGGAGTAGGTGTCGCAAGTTTACTCAAAATATAAGGTGAATCAAGTGCAGAGCTAGATGGCAGTTCCTTACCTCCCCTCGTAGTTGAGGGAAAAATCTTGGTTCTTTTATCTTTCAAGTTCTTCATAGTGATCAACAAATATAAATCCCAAGTGACTCAAAGAATAGAGCTATGCTCCCCGGCAACGGCGCCAGAAAATAGTCTTGATAACCCACAAGTATAGGGGATCGCAACATTTTTCGAGGGTAGAGTATTCAACCCAAATTTATTGATTCGGCACAAGGGGAGCCAAAGAATATTCTCAAGTATTAGCAGCTGAGTTGTCAATTCAACCACACCTGGAAAACTTAATATCTGCAGCAAAGTATTTAGTAGCAAAGTAGAATGGAAGTAACGGTAACGGTGGCAAAAGTAATGGTAGCAGTTTTGTAGTGATTGTAACTATAGCAACGGAAAAGTAACTAAGCAAAGATCAATATGTGAAAATCTCGTAGGCAATGGATCAGTGATGGATAATTATGTCGGATGCGATTCCTCATGCAACAGTTATAACATAGGGTGACACAGAACTAGCTCCAATTCATCAATGTAATGTAGGCATGTATTCTGAATATAGTCATATGTGCTTATGGGGAAAGAACTTGCATGCCATATGTTGTCCTACCCTCCCGTGGCAGCGGGGTCCTATTGGAAACTAAGGGATATTAAGGCCTCCTTTTAATAGAGTACCGGACCCAAGCATTAACACTAAGTGAATACATGAACTACTCAAACTATGATCATCATCGGTAAGTATCCTGATTATTGTCATTTCGGGGTTAACAGATCATAACACATAATAGGTGACTATAGACTTCAAGATAGGATCAAGAACTCACATATATTCATGAAAACATAATAGGTTCAGATCTGAAATCATGGCAATCGGGCCCTAGTGACAAGCATTAAGCATCGCAAAGTCATAGCAACATCAATCTCAGAACATAATGGATACTAGGGATCAAACCCTAACAAAACTAACTCGATTACATGATAAATCTCATCGAACCCATCACCGTCCAGCAAGCCTACGATGGAATTACTCACGCACGGCGGTGAGCATCATGAAATTGGTGATGGGAGAAAGTTGATGATGACGATGGTGACGGATTCACCTCTCCGGAGCCCCGAACGAACTCCAGATCAGCCCTTTCGAGAGAGATTAGGGCTTGGCGTGAAGGAAATATGCCCTAGAGGCAATAATGAAGTTATTATTTATTTCCTTATATCATGATAAATGTTTATTATTCATGCTAGAATTGTATTAACCGGAAACATAATACATGTGTGAATACATAGACAAACAGAGTGTCACTAGTATGCCTCTACTTGACTAGCTCGTTAATCGAAGATGGTTATGTTTCCTAACCATAGACATGAGTTGTCATTTGATTAACGGGATCACATCATTAGGAGAATGATGTGATTGACTTGACCCATTCCGTTAGCTTAGCACTTGATCATTTAGTTTGTTGCTATTGCTTTCTTCATGACTCATACATGTTCCTGTGACTATGAGATTATGCAACTCCCGTTTACCAGAGGAACACTTTGTGTGCTACCAAACGTCACAACGTAACTGCGTGATTATAAAGGTGCTCTACAGGTGTCTCCGAAGGTACTTGTTGGGTTGGCGTATTTCGAGATTAGGATTTGTCACTCTGATTGTTAGAGAGGTATCTCTGGGCCCTCTCGGTAATGCACATCACTTAAGCCTTGCAAGCATTGCAACTAATGAGTTAGTTGCGGGATGATGTATTACGGAACGAGTAAAGAGACTTGTCGGTAATGAGACTGAACTAGGATTGAGATATCAACGATCGAATCTCGGGCAAGTAACATACCGATGACAAAGGGAACAACGTATGTTGTTATGCGGTCTGACTGATAAAGATCTTCGTAGAATATGTGGGAGCCAATATGAGCATCCAGGTTCCGCTATTGGTTATTGACCGGAGACATGTTTCGGTCATGTCTACATAGTTCTCGAACCCGTAGGGTCCACACGCTTAAAGTTTCGGTGACGATTGTATTATGAGTTTATGTGATTTGATGTACTGAAGGTAGTTCGGAGTCCCGGATGAGATCGGGGACATGACGAGGAGTCTCGAAATGGTCAAGACGTAAAGATCAATATATTGGATGACTATAGTTGAACATCAGAAAGGTTCCGAGTGATTCGGGTATTTTCGGGGGTACCGGGGAGTTACGGGAATACGAGGAAGAAGTAATGGGCCTCATGGGCCAAGTGGTGGAAGAGAGGAGGCAGGGCGCGCGGCCTCCCTAGCCCAAACCGAATTGGACTAGGGGGCTGACCCCCCTTTCCTCCTTCTCCTTCCTTCTCCTTCTCCTCCTTCCTTTCCTCCTCCTAGTAGGAGTAGGAAAGGGGAGTCCTACTCCTACTAGGAGGAGGACTCCTCCTCCTCTTGGCGCGTCCATAGAGGGTCGGCCGGCCTCCCCCTTGCTCCATTATATACAAGGGCAGGGGGCACCTCTAGACACAAGTTGATTAGTTGATCTCTCCCAGCCGTGTGCGGTGCCCCCTCCACCATATTCCACCTCGGTCATATCATAGCAGTGCTTAGGGGAAGCCCTGCGTCGGTAGCAACATCATCACTGTCACCACGCCGTCGTGCTGACGGACCTCTCCCGTGAAGCTCTGCAGGATCGGAGTTCGCGGGACGTCATCGAGCTGAACGTGTGCTCAACTCGGAGGTGCCGTGCATTCGGTACTTGGATCGGTCAGATCGTGAAGACGTTCGACTACATCAACCGCGTTGTGCTAACGCTTCCGCTTTTGGTCTACGAGGGTACGTGGACAACACTCTCCCCTCTCGTTGCTATGCATCACCATGATCTTGCGTGTGCATAGGAATTTTTTTGAAATTACTACGTTCCCCAACAGTGGCATCCGAGCCTAGGTTTTATGCATTGATGTTGTGCATGAGTAGAACACAAATGAGTTGTGGGTGATATAAGTCATACTACTTACCAACATGTCATACTTTGGTTCGGCGGTATTGTTGGATGAAGCGGCCCGGACCGACATTACACGTACGCTTACGCGAGACTGGTTCTACCGATGTGCTTTGCACACAGGTGGCTGGCGGGTGTCAGTTTCTCCAACTTTAGTTGAACCAAGTGTGGCTATGCCCGGTCCTTGCGAAGGTTAAAACAGCACCAACTTGACAAACTATTGTTGTGGTTTTGATGCGTAGGTAAGAACGGTTCTTGCTAAGCCCGTAGAAGCCACGTAAAACTTGCAACAACAAAGTAGAGGACGTCTAACTTGTTTTTGCAGGGCATGTTGTGATGTGATATGGTCAAGACATGATGCTAAATTTTATTGTATGAGATGATCATGTTTTGTAACCGAGTTATCGGCAACTGGCAGGAGCCATATGGTTGTCGCTTTATTGTATGCAATGCAATTCCGTTGTAATGCTTTACTTTATCACTAAGCGGTAGCAATAGTCATGGAAGCATAAGATTGGCAAGACAACAACGATGCTATGATAGTGATCAAGGTGTCGCGCCGGTGACGATGGTGATCATGACGGTGCTTCGGAGATGGAGATCACAAGCACAAGATGATGATGGCCATATCATATCACTTATATTGATTACATATGATGTTTATCTTTTATGCATCTTATCTTTCTTTGATTGACGGTAGCATTATAAGATGATCTCTCACTAAATTTCAAGATAAAAAGAGTTCTCCCTAAGTATGCACCGTTGCCAAAGTTCGTCGTGCCCAGACACCACGTGATGCTCGGGTGTGATAAGCTCTACGTCCATCTACAACGGGTGCAAGCCAGTTTTGCACATTCAGAATACTCAGGTTAAACTTGACGAGCCTAGCATATGCAGATATGGCCTCGGAACACTGAGACCGAAAGATCGAGCGTGAATCATATAGTAGATATGATCAACATAGTGATGTTCACCATTGAAAACTACTCCATTTCACGTGATGATCGGTTATGGTTTAGTTGATTTGGATCACGTGATCACTTAGAAGATTAGAGGGATGTCTATCTAAGTGGGAGTTCTTAAGTAATATGATTAATTGAACTTTAATTTATCATGAACTTAGTCCTGGTAGTATTAGCATATCTATGTTGTAGATCAATAGCTCGCGATGTTGCTCCCTGTTTTATTTTTGATATGTTCCTAGAGAAAACTAAGTTGAAAGATGTTAGTAGCAATGATGTGGATTGGATCCGTGATCTGAGGTTTATCCTCATTACTGCACAGAAGAATTATGTCCTTAATGCACCGCTAGGTGACAGACCTATTGCAGGAGCAAATGCAGACGTCATGAACCTTTGGCCAGCTCAATATGATGACTACTTGATAGTTTAGTGCACCATAGCTTAGAATCGGGACTTCAAAGACGTTTTGAACGTCATGGATCATATGGATGTTCCAGGAGTTGAAGTTAATATTTCAAGCAAATACCCGAGTTGAGAGATATGAAGTCTCCAACAAGTTCTATAGCTAAAAGATGGAGGAGAATAGCTCAAGCAATGATCATGTGTTCAGATTGTCTGGGTACTACAATCGCTTGAATCAAGTGGGAGTTAATCTTCCAGATAAAATAGTGATTGACATAATTCTCTAGTCACCATCACCAAGTTAGAAGAACTTCGTGATGAACTATAGTATGCAAGGGATGATGAAAACGATTCCCGAGCTTTTCATGATGATGAAATCGATGAAGGTAGAAATCAAGAAAGAGCATCAAGTGTTGATGATTAACAAGACCACTAGTTTCAAGAAAAGGGCAAAGGGAAAGAAAGGGAACTTCAAGAAGAACGGCAAGCAAGTTGCTGCTCAAGTAAAAAAACCAAGTCTGGACCTAAGCCTGAAACTGAGTGCTTCTACTGCAAAGGGGCTGGTCACTGGAAGCGGAACTACCCCAAGTAATTGGCGGATAAGAAGGATGGCAAAGTGAACATAGGTATATTTGATATACATGTTATTGATGTGTACTTTACTAGTGTTTATAGCAACCCCTAAGTATTTGATACTAGTTCAGTTGCTAAGAATAGTAACTCGAAACAGGAGTTCCAGAATGAACAGAGACTAGTTAAGGGTGAAGTGACGATGTGTATCATAAATGGTTCCAAGATTGATATGATCCTCATCGCACACTCCCTATACTTTCGGGATTAGTGTTAAACCTAAAATAACTGTTATTTAGTGTTTGCGTTGAGCATGAATATGATTGGATCATGTTTATTGCAATATGGTTATTCATGTAAGTTAGAGAATAATTGTTGTTCTGTTTACATGAATAAAACCTTCTATGGTCATACACCCAATGAAAATGGTTTGTTGGATCTCGATTGTGGTGATACACATTTTCATAATATTAAAGCCAAAAGATGCAAAGTTAATAATGATAGTGCAACTTATTTGTGGCACTGCCGTTTAGGTCATATTGGTATAAAGCGCATGAAG
Organism: Triticum monococcum; assembly: GCA_034509565.1. Taxonomy (NCBI): domain Eukaryota; kingdom Viridiplantae; phylum Streptophyta; class Magnoliopsida; order Poales; family Poaceae; genus Triticum; species Triticum monococcum. Next base: position 82,609,811 of record CM067845.1, on the reverse strand, counting down.
AAAATCCATGTTGATGGGTTTTTGGAATCACTTGATTATGAATCAGTTGATGCTTGTGAACCATGCCTCATGGGCAAGATGACTAAGACGCTGTTCTCCGGAACAATGGAGCAAACAACTCACTTATTGGAAATAATACATACTGATGTATGGAGTCCGATGAATGTTGAGGCTCGCGGCGGGTATTGTTATTTTCTGACCTTCACAGATGATTTGAGCAGATATGGGTATATCTACTTGATGAAACATAAGTCTGAAACATTTGAAAAGTTCAAAAACTTCAGAGTGAAGTGGAAAATCATCATGACAAGAAAATAGAGTTTCTATGATCTGATCGTAGAGACAAATATTGGAGTGACGAGTTTGGTCTTCAATTAAAACAATGTGGAATAGTTTCACAAAATCGTGCCACCTGGAACACCACAGCATAATGGTGTGTCCGAACGTCATAATCGTACTATTATTGGATATAGTGCAATCTATGCTGTTTCTTACCGATTAACCACTATAGTTTTGAGGTTATGCATTAGAGACAGCTACATTCATGTTAAATAGGGCACCATCTAAATCCGTTAAGGCGACACCGTATGAACTATGGTTTGGCAACAAACCTAAGCTGTCATTTCTTAAAGTTTGAGGTTGCAATGCTTATGTGAAAAAGTTTCAACCTGATAAGCTCAAACCCAAATCGGAGAAGTGCGTCTTCATAGGATACCCAAAAGAAAATGTTGGGTTTTACCTCCATCGAGAGGGCCCGAACCTGGGTAAAACTTCGTGTCCCTTGCCTCTTGTTACCATCCGGCCTAGACGCATAGTTCGAGACCCCATACCCGAGATCCGCTGGTTTTGACACCGACATTGGTGCTTTCATTGAGAGTTCCTCTGTGTCGTCGCTGTCAGGCTCGATGGCTCCTACGATCATCAATAGCGATGCAGTCCAGGGTGAGACCTTCCTCCCCGGACAGATCTTCGTCTTCGGTGGCTTCGCACTGCGGGCCAATTCACTTGGCCATCTAGAGCAGATCGAAAGCTACGCCCCTGGCCGCCAGGTCAGATTTGGAAGTTTAAACTACACGGCTGACATCCGCAGGGAATTGATCTTCGACGGATTCGAGCCACTGCCGAGCGCGCCGCACTGTCATGACAAGCATGATCTAGCTCTGCCGCCGAACAGTGCCCTGGAGGCCGCACCCGCATCGGCTTCGACCCTTAATTCGAAGCCTACTGCGCCGATCGAGGATGGGTGGTTGGACGTTGCCTCGGGGGCTGCGATCCCAACGACGATCGAGCCGAACACCAGCCCCGCACTCCACGAGACTCGTGACTCTAGGGAGCCGGACTCCTCTCCGGACTACGAACCCTCCGCGCCCCTGCTGATCGAATCCGATTGGGCGCCGATCATGGAGTTTACTGCCGCGGATATCTTTCAGCACTCACCTTTCGGCGATATTCTAAAGACACTAAAGTCTCTCTCTCTATCAGGAGAGCCCTGGCCGAGCTACGGTCAGCAAGGTTGGGATACGGACAATGAAGAAATTCAAAGCCCACCCAACACCCATCTTATAGCCACTGTCGACGATTTAACTGATATGCTCGACTTCGACTCCGAAGATATCAACGGTATGGACGCTGACGCAGGAGACGATGAAGAACCAGCGCCTATTGAGCCCTGGAAAGCCACCTCGTCATATGATGTATACATGGTGGACGCACCAAAAGATGACGACGAGGAGCGGAAGGACGCACCGAAGGCTTGTTCCCTCGAGAAGCAGTCAAAGCGGCGACGCAAGCGCCGCCCCGAATCCCGCCTCGACAGAAATAATGATCACACAGACCCAGCACTGGAGCATGGCGAACTGCTGCCGGACAACGGCAATCCGGATAATCAAACCGAACAAACAAATTCTATCAAGGATAATAGTCCAGACGATATAACGCCGGACAGGCACCCGGAGCAGGAGAATGCCTGTAAAAGGCTTGTTGCCACCGCGGGGAGTCTCAAAAAGCCGAAGCAAAGGCTCAGGGCTGCGCAAGACACACTCCAAATCAGATGGAGTAAAATACTCAACACAGTAGCGAGGTACGGCGACAATCGCCCCTCCAAGAGCTACCCAAAGCGGAAGCTGCTACCCGAATTCGATGAGGAGGCCTCAGACCCTCCACAACCAAACATCAAAGAAGCCACCTGGCCAGATAGATGACCCCTATACCAACACAGGGCGGCATACAACGCCACTCACAATACAACACGCGACCCAGGCGAGGGCTCGCACCCAAAGGACGGTGCAACAAGATACATCTATGGACCACGCAAGCGCGCCCCAGCATACAATGCAATACAACAAACATCCGAACAACGCGGCACACCCAGTTACAGGGGTGCCACACACCCCCTGTGTTTCACCGATGAGGTGCTGGACCATGAATTCCCAGAGGGATTCAAACCCGTAAACATAGAGGCATACGACGGAACAACAGACCCTGGGGTTTGGATTGAGGACTACATCCTCCACATCCATATGGCTCGAGGAGATGATCTCCACGCCATCAAGTACTTACCCCTCAAGCTCAAAGGGCTAGCTCGTCACTGGCTTAAAGGCCTCCCCGAAAGCTCCATTGGAAGTTGAGAAGAGCTCGAAGACGCCTTTCGAGCAAATTTTCAAGGGACTTATGTCCGACCTCCAGATGCGGACGATTTGAGTCATATAACTCAACATCCCAGAGAGTCAGCCCGAAAGCTTTGGAACAGGTTTCTTACTAAAAAGAACCAGATTGTCGACTGTCTGGACGCCGAAGCCTTGGCAGCTTTTAAGCATAGCGTCCGTGATGAATGGCTCGCCAGACACCTCGGCCAAAATAAGCCGAGAACGATGGCCGCATTAACAAACCTCATGACCCGCTTTTGCGTGGGTGAGGACAGTTGTCTAGCCAAATGCAGCACCAGCGACCCCAGTACATCTGAAGTTAGAGATGGAAACGGGAAATCACGGCGCAACAGCAATAACAAACGCCAGAATAAAGAAGACAACACGAAGGGCACGGCAGTAAACACCGGATTCAAAAGCTCTTGGCTAGGTCAACAAAAGCCGCCCTCTAAAGGCACCAGGGATGAACTGTCCAGCCTCAACAAAATTCTGGACCAAGTATGTCAGATCCATAGTACCCCTGGTAAACCTGCTAATCATACCCATAGGGATTGTTGGGTCTTCAAGCAGTCCGGCAAGCTCAATGCCGTACACAAGGGGGAGGATACACCAAGTGAAGACGAGGACGAGCCTCCCAAGCAAGACACTGGGGAACAAAAGAAATTTCCACCAGAAGTCAAAACAGTAAACGTGTTACACGTGATCAAGGGAAACAATGCGGCACTCCCAGGGAAATATACCCAAGTGCCTGTCACCACGAAGTCCTGCCACTGGTCATCTCAACCGATCACTTTCGACCATCGCGATTACTCAGCAAGTATCCGGCATGCAGGATGGGCTCCCCTGGTATTAGACCTAGTAATTGGTGGATATCACTTCACACGAGTATTGATGGACGGTGGCAGCAATCTAAACCTAATATATCAGGAGACAATCCGCGGGATGGGGTTAGACCCAACAAAAATTCGCCATAGCAATACTACCTTTAAAGGAGTAACGCCAGGCCCAGGGGCTCGCTGTACGGGCTCCCTACTACTACAAGTTAAATTCGGCTCCCCGATAACTTCCATCACGAGCATTTAACCTTCCACATCGCTCCGTTCCGAAGTGGCTATCAAGCACTGCTCGGACGCGAAGCTTTCGCTCGCTTTAATGCAATACCACACTACGCCTCCCTCACACTCAAGATGCCCAGTCCACGTGGCATCATTTCAGTGAACGGAAATATCAAGCGATCTCTACGCGTTGAAGAGAGTGCGGCTGCCTTGGCAGCCGCACACTAAAGGCGCCCGGACCACCGAAAGCATCCAATAGGTCGTCAAGACCTCTAACACAACTAACCAAGTCCAGCGCCGCTGTTTATACCGAATAAACGGTCACACCCCTATTTGCAAGGGGCTCAACGCGCGTAGAAAAGTGGCAATCTTTTCTCATCTTGAATTATACATGGTTTCTTTAAAAACTATCTTTTTGCACGGCAACTTTTTCCCCTAAATTCCTCTCTTTTACAGATGATCATCGTGCTACACCCGTCCAGGATACGGCACAATGGAGACACAGGCATAGACGTGCAGCAGGGACCCGCTCCAAGGATTCCTTTTAGATTAAGACCCTGCGTAAACCTTTTTTACTGTCTCTTGTTGATGCATATCCACCGTTGAGAAGGATGTTGACGTCTTGGCATATGGCCATGGCAGAACAATGCACGTACCTGGACACAAGGGGCTTCTTACAAAGGCCATTATTCAGGCCCGGTTTATACCACAAAGACCGAATACCTTAGGGAGTGTTCGGCGTCGCGAGTTTGGCCCTATATGCATCAGCTCCGAATCATTGTCTTTGGTCAAATGTTGGGTTTGCCCGGCTCCTGTGTTTTGGTGCCTTACGTACCGCTTTACCGGCTAAGGTAGCACCAGGAGAACTACTGCGATTGTACCCTGGTTCATCCGGACGAGCACCTCTGTAGAGAAAGCCGAAAACTGATTGTCATGATATAGCGTGAGACTGGTCAACCACTCGATGACCTGTTGGAATGATAGAATTCCTCCGCCTTAACGAAGGGCCGCTTTCCGGCCAGGCATGTACGCACCCCGGGATCGGGAGAGTGCGGAGCCACCAGGGGCTATCTAGTAGCACCACTGTCAAACTCCTATGGCTAAGTGAAAGTGCTAAAGCATTATAGTCCGGTTGCCTCGCTCGCTCCGCTATCACCTCCTTAATAGGACCAAGACGTTGGGTTAAGTGTAAACGCGTGTTTTTGCGACCACCTCCGCACTATATGCGTGGGGGTTGAAGCCGACAGCTGCAATCTTTCAGGTTATACACATGTATACATAAATGGCCGCCCATGAGGCATCATATTACTTTCAGGAAAAAGTATAAAAATAGCCTTATAAAACTTTATAAAAGCATTTTCGCTTACAATGAGATTACATATCACTCAAACATAATATTTTTTGAGCACTGGGTCTCTATCAAACAAGCACCCTCAAGAACTTCTTCAAAGTAGTGCTCAGCAGCCATTCGGCCTATCGCCGAATCCCGCGCTGCAACAGTGGTGGCATCCATCTCCGCCTAGCATGCTTTAACACGGGCAAAGGCCATCCGTGAGCCCTCTATGCACGCCGACCTCTTCATCACATTGATGCGCGGCACCACGTCAAGGAACTGCTGCACTAAGCTGAAATAGTTGTTCGGTTTCGGCCTTTCTGGCCATAGCTGATCCACAACAGACCTCATGGCGCGTCCGGACAACCTATTCAGTTCGACCCATTCAGCTAATTGGTCAGTCAATGAAAGTGGACGCTCGGGATAATGGAATTGTGTCCAAAACAGCTGGTCCACTTCACGGTCTGTTTGACCCTGGAAGTACTTGACTGCATCGGCAGCGCTCGCCGCTAAATCCATATACACGTCCTCCGAACTCCACAGCCGATCTAGAGGGGCATACCGTGGATCTCCGAACTTCCTCCGCAACATAAAGGATTTCCCAGCTACAATATCCCCGGCTTCCCGCAGCTCCTCCTTCTTTGCCCTCATAGCAGAGCGGAGGTCTTTTCTCGACGCAGCAGCCTTCTCAAGGTCCGATGCCTTCGCCTGGTTTTCCTTTTCAAGAACCCGGCAACTGTCGGCGGCAGCTTTTAATTCTATGGCCATCTTGGCCATCTTATCTCGGCTCTCGCCATGCGCGGCCTTCTCGGCTTGCAACTCTTCGGCCGCCTTCAAAGCAGCCGCATTACCCAACCTCGCTTGTTCCTTGGCTCGGGCAAGTTCTGCCTGCAAGGCTTCAACAGTGGCAGCTCCATCTACAGTCACAATATATTAAAGATACTAGCATCATGCTGCTCTTCCTATGTGGCGTTTACCAGATAATGACACTTACCCTGTGCCTCGTCAAGCCTTTTGTTAACAAGCTCGATGTCGGCGTCTGCCGCATCTAACTGCCGTTTTAAATAGGCAAACTCGCTAGTCCGGCTAGCCACCGGAGCTTCCATCACCTGCACATAGAGGCAGTATGATTATTACCTGGGAATATGATCCTCTGTTCGTCGTCGTTTCCGACGACCACCAGAGTCTCAGGGGCTACTATCTACACAGGGCACACCTAGCATGTGCAGGACTATTATACATTATTTTACGTACCTCAAAGCCTGTTAGTAGACTCATAAAATCTTTATGCAATCCGCTTTCGGCGGACAAGATTCTCTCCATCACTGTATTCATCAGCATACGGTGTTCATCTGAGATGGCCGCTCGCCCCACCAACTCCCTCAGAACATCCGATCGTGCACCAGATGGTGCCAGACTCTTTTGTCTGTTCTCTTCGGGAGCCGGACACTGGGAGCTTCGGGGGTCAATGGGATTATCTTCTGGCCTCACCGGATTCGGAGAGGCCCTTCGCGACGACACTTCGGGGTCGCCCGCTTCTGGAGCGAAGGAGTCCGGAGGAGGCGTTTCGCTCTCCATCATCTCTAGAAGAAGGTCCCCAGAAGACGAACTCATTTGAGAGGGGCTAAGGCCCGAACTGCAAAGATATATGCGGTGGTTATTTTCTCAGAAGAAAAAGATGGCATACCTGTACTATTAAAGTATTTCGGGTCACTTACGACTCGCTGGAGGATTGATCCCCCCGCGGTCTTAGTGCGGCAAAAGCACCCCCCGAGGTAGGACCCTCCATGGAAGACTTCTTCTCCCGTTTGGAAGCTTCAGCTTCCGAATCCCCGGGCGCAGTCCTTTTCCTCCTCCGGTCGTCTTCCTTCATGGAGACGCTCACTCCCTCGGTTAGAATGGGCAGCGTTGGGGGCCCGCGTCCGCCCATATTATCCTCCCCGGTATCTTCCTTCAAGGGCTCCAGGTAGGGTGCGACCTGGAGCATCTTTTCCAGTACCGGATTTTCCAAACCCTCAGGGAGGGGGGCCGGATACCAAATCAACTTCGCCTTTGTTAGCTAGTCCTGGTCAAAAAGTGAACTCTCAGAGATAACTTCGTAACAAATGAGAGATAGTATGTTCGGCCAGAAGATTCCTTACCTGTTTGCCGGCGCAGTTACTACTCAGGCCCACGTCCTCGGCGATTTCCGGACACTCTACCTGAGGTCCGAAGAATGACTTGTACATCTCCTCGTGCGTCAGGCCGAGGAAATTTTGAATGACACGCGGTCCTTCGAGATTGAACTCCCACAAGCGAAGGGGACGGCGTTTGCAAGGCTGGACTTGACGAACCAGCATAACTGGTATTACCGCAACCAAACTAAAATCTCCATTGAAGAGATCTCGAATGCGGCTTTGTAGAATAGGCACGTCCTTGGCTGGAACCCAGCTCAGACCTCTGCTGATCCATGACATCAGTTGTGGTGGAGGGCCCGAGCGGAAAACAGGGGCGGCCGCCCACTTGGCACTTCTAGGAGCCGTGATGTAGAACCACTCCTGTTGCCACAATTCAGACACCTCTGGAATGGAACCTTTGGGCCAGGGGGCTCCCGTCATCTTGTGTATTGAGGCACCTCCGCACGCTGCATGTTTCCCCTCGATCATCTTCGGCTTTACTTCAAAAGTCTTGAGCCATAGGCCAAAGTGAGGGGTAACCCGGAGGAAGGCCTCGCACACGACAATAAATGTCGTGATATGAAGAAAGGAGTCCGGAGCTAGATCATGGAAATCTAGCCCGTAATAATACATCAAACCCCTAACGAAAGAATCCAGAGCAAGGCCTAGACCTCGGAGGAAGTGGGAGACGAACACGACGTTCTCGTTGGGTTCGGGGTAGGGGACGGCCTGCCCTCGGGCGGGCAGCCGGTGCAAAACCTCGGCGGTCAGATATCTGGCCTCCCTCAACTTTTTGATGTCTTCTTCCATGACGGAGGAAGGCATCCATCGGCCTTGAAGGCTAGATCCGGACATGATTGAGGGTTCGGAGCACCTGACCTGAACCTTGGGTGTTTGAACTTGAGGTGGGGGAAGGATTCAATTGAGCACGGGAGGGAAAAAGTAAAAACCTTGTCCCTTTATAAAGAGGGTGAATATCAAGTGTCCTCTCCATGGCTGTTTGGACTTGCCTATAGTCTAGGAGTCCTAGAAGCGGTTGGGTTACCCACGCCCGTATTGATGAGAATCCCGGAATAAGGGGGCACGATCTCTGCTTTAACAAGACGTGTCAGGGAAACCGCCTCGCATAACACGCTGAGATGGGACAGTAAAACGATTCGAATAAAGGCTTGGCCGTGGTGTGATGTCACACTATGGAATACGTCAGCAGATTAGATTTGTGTAAATATTATTCTCTCTATGGCAATATGTGGAAACTTATTTTGCAGAGCCGGACACTATCTTTGTGTTCAAAATCTTCTATGAAGTACTTGGACGAGGAACCCGCCTTGCAATGCCGAAGACAATCTGCGCGCCGGACTCGTCGTCGTTGAAGCCTGGTTCAGGGGCTACTGAGGGAGTCCTGGATTAGGGGGTGTCCGGATGGCCGGACTATACTTTCAGCCGGACTCCTGGACTATGAAGATACAAGATTGAAGACTTCGTCCCGTGTTCGGAAGGGACTTTCCTTGGTGTGGAAGGCAAGCTTGGCGATACGGATATGTAGATCTCCTACCATTGTAACCGACTCTATGTAACCCTAACCCTATCCGGTGTCTATATAAACCAGAGGGTTTTAGTCCGTAGGACAACACATTCATACACAACAATCATACCATAGGCTAGCTTCTAGGGTTTAGCCTCTCTGATCTCGTGGTAGATCTACTCTTGTACTACCCATATCATCAATATTAATCAAGCAGGACGTAGGGTTTTACCTCCATCGAGAGGGCCCGAACCTGGGTAAAACTTTGTGTCCCTTGCCTCCTGTTACCATCCGGCCTAGACGCACAGTTCGGGACCCCCTACCCAAGATCCGCCGGTTTTGACACCGACAACTATGATGAGAGTTTCTCACTCATATCTATGCTTAAGTCTTTCCGAATCATGTTAGCAATTGCCGCATTTTATGAAATCTGCCAAATGGATAAACAAAACTGCATTCCTTAATGGATTTATTAAAGAAGAGTTGTATATGATGCAACCAGAAGGTTTTGTCAATCCTAAAGGTACTAACAAAATACGCAAGCTCTAGCGATCCATCTATGGACTGGTGCAAGCCTCTCAGAGTTGGATATACGCTTTGATAAGTTGATCAAAGCATACAGTTTTATACAGACTTGCGATGAAGCCTGTATTTACAAGAAAGTGAGTGGGAGCACTACAGTATTTCTGATAAGTATATGTGAATGACATATTGTTGATCGAAGATAATGTAGAATCATTCTCCAAAGCATAAAGGAGTGTTTGAAAGGAGGTTTTCAAAGAAAGACCTCGGGAAGCTGCTTACATATTGAGTATCAAGATCTATAGAGATAGATCAAGACACTTAATAAGTTTTTCAATGAGTACATACCTTGACAAGTTTTTGAAGTAGTTCAAAATGGAATAGTCAAAGAAAGAGTTCTTGCATGTGTTACAAGGTGTGAAATTGAGTAAGACTCAAAGCCCAACCACGGCAGAAGATAGAAAGAGAATGAAAGTCATTCCCTATGCCTTGGCCATAGGTTCTATAAAGTATGCCATGCTGTGTACCAAATCTATTGTATACCCTACACTGTTTTTGGCAAGGGAGTACAATAGTGATCTAGGAGTAGATCACTAGTGTAACACCCTCGATGCGACTATATCTCCCACGTGTCGAGGCACGACTTAGAGGCATAATCGCATTGAAGGCATAAGTCACAAGTGAGGCAATCTTCACACAACCCATGTACATATAAATATAAAGGGGGAATAATAAGAATAGTTGGCTTACACTCGCCACGTCACATCAAGGTACATAAATAGCATTCATCATACAAACACTCATGGCCCGACTACGGCGCCAAAATAGAAAAGACTCCCCAACATGCGACTAAACCCTGAATCGAACCCCGAACAAGCACCACTACTGATCATCAGGAAAAGAAACATAGTATCGCTGAGAGTCCTCGTCGTACTCCCACTTCAGCTCGAACGCGCCATCCGGAGGAGTATCATCGGTCCCTGCATCTGGTGTAATAGTAATCTGTGAGCCACAAGGACTCAGCAATCTCGCACCCTCGCGATCAAGACTATTTAAGCTAAATAGGTAAGGAAGGGGTAATGTGAGTGGAGCTGCAGCTAGCGGCTAGCATATATGGTGGCTAACTTATTCGCAAGGAGAGCGAGAAGAGAAGGCAAAGCACGAGCGGAAACTACATAGAGCCGACTACGCAAACATATCTCCAACACCGTGTCCACTTCCCGGACTCCGCCGAGAAGAGGCCATCACGGCAACACACGCAGTTGATTCATTTTAATTAATTAAGTTCAAGTTATCTACAACCGGACATTAACAAATTCCCATCTGCCCATAACCGCGAGCACGGCTTTCGAAAGATCAATCCCTGCAGGGGGGGTCCCAACTTAGCCCATAACAAGCTCTCACGGTCAATGAAGGAATAGACCTCCACCCAGGACCCACCGATCAGACTCGGTATCCCGGTACAACAAGATGATCCGACAGGTCAAAACTAGTCCAGCAACACCGCCCGAATGCGCCGACAAATCCCGATAGGAGCTGCACATATCTCTTTCTCAGGGCACACTCAGATTGTCCAAACTTCCGGTAGGCCAGCCCAGAGTTGCCCCTGCTGGCCACCGGCGGCTGACGTTCCGGACCAACACTCAGAGGAGCACTGGCCCGTGGGGGGCTAAAATAAAGATGACCCTCGGGCTCCGGAAACCCAAGGGAAAGAAAAGGGTAGGTGGCAAATGGTAAAACCAATGTTGGGCATTGCTGGAAAAGCTTTAATCAAGGCGAACTATCAAGGGGTTCCCATTATAGCCCAACCGCGTAAGGGACGCAACAATCCGGGAACATAACACCGATATGACGGAAACTAGGGTGGCAAGAGTGGAACAAAACACTAGGCGAGAGGCCGAGCCTTCCACCCTTTACCAAGTATATAGATAAGTAAAGATAACATAGCATTATAATGATATCCCAACAAGTAAACAAATGTTCCAACAAGGAACGGCTCCAATCTTCACCTGCAACTAACAATGCTATAAGAAGGGCTGAGCAAAGCGGTAACATAGCCAATCAATGGTTTGCTAGGACAAAGGTGGGTTAGAGGCTCAATCATGGCAATTGGGAGGCTGACAAGCAAGTGGTAGGCATCGTAGCATTGGCAAAGCAAAAGAGCGAGCAAACTAACATAGCAAAGATAGTAGTGATTTCAAGGGTGTGATCATCTTGCCTGCACAGTTGTCAGAATTGACTGGATCCTCAAAAGCAAACTCAACGGGCTCCTCATTAGCGAACTCGTCTCCCGGCTCTACCTAACAACACAAACAAGCAACAAGGATACAATCAACCACGTGCAAGGGCAAGCAATAAGATGCAAAGAAGATATGCTATGCGGGATGCGATGCGGGATGCAAGAATGCAATATGTAACAGGAAATGCATGACTGAGGCTCCTAAATGCAAAAATCCAAGTGTGCCACTGGATAGAGGGGAAGAAATCCCCTGAAAACGATATAAGGATCATGGCAATCGGAGCTACGGTTAAGAAATGGCAAGCGATTTACTAAACGGACCGATCTGCAATTTTTAGCAAGTAGGCTCCTAAATGCAACAAAATGAACATGCTACAGCCACCCAACAGAAAAACAAAATGCATGGCAGTGATGTACTCATCAAGCTTAACAAATCATCATGACTGAGGCATAGGCAAAATCATCCATTAAGGGCTTCAAACAAGCATGGCAAAACTGAATAAGCAAAACAGATTTCAGACTTGGCGAAATTAACGCTAGTCTGAAATTTCAGACCACGATGCTCTCTTCGGAGCAGCAAAACAACATGAAGGAAAACCTGAACATGGCAAGTAAGAGCATGACATGGAGCTACTCAACAACCTTAACAAAATACCCAAAATGACCTGGGGCCAAAAGGGTTCACAAAATACTCTACCGAGCACACGAACATCGATGAAACACAATCAGTTTTCAGACTTAGTGAAAACTGGGACATGCTGAAATATATCTCGCGGAGGCATGTAAACGAGCTCGATGCTCTCACTACGGTGCAAGTCATGGCAAGGCAAGCATATATCCATTAAGAAGGCACAAAATTCTAGCTAGAAATGGCAAGAACAATGGCATAGCATGCATGGATCACTAGCAATCACTCCGGCAAAATCGCAAAAGAGTTTACGATCTGCCCAAAACAGCAACTATCCAAAAGTTGAGCTCGATTGAGTCAACCTAGGGTGCTCTAACATAACAAGTAAAGACATGGATGGATTAAGCACAACAAGCATAACAAACCACTCTTACTGATCATCCTCAAAAGAGGCACGGATCACTAGGAAACAAGCCGGACATATAGCATCGTGAACTAAAACGGCTCAGACTTAGTGAAAATCACTAAGTCCCTGAAATCTGTAATCTCAGGTAGCCCTCTTCGCAAGCTTGCAAAAGACAACACACACATCCTAAAAATACATGGAAGGCACCTCTGGAAAGAAGGCAACATTCTTAACAATTCATCCCAAAGGGGCACAGGCATATCATGCACGGATCAAATATGGCAAAAATGACAAAAGTGCATGTTGGATTAACGGATCTGCAATTTAACTCAACATGCTTCCTTCCAACAGCATTTTGGGCACCAATATGACCTCAAATGCAAATGATGCAATGGAATGAAATGATGTACTCTTCGAGACGAAGATTTTGACATATCGTATGCCCAAAACGGAGCTACGGATGAGGAGATATGAGCGGTCAAAGTAGCAAGAAAATTAGGGTTTCGGGAGGAGAAAGTCAACCGAAAATATCCCAGATCCAGATCTGGATCGGGCACGGAAACCGAGATCGCCGGAGTTACTGTTCACGGCCGGTGGCGCGGATGCCGAGGCGGCGGCCGACGGGGTCGGCGGCGAGGGGGTCGGGGACGGGGCCGGCCGGGCGAGGACGACGGTCGCCGGGGATCGCCGGAGCCGGCCGGGGCGGCGCCGGCGACGCGCGGTGGCGGCGGCCTCGGGCGAGGAGGGGCGCGCCGGAGTACGGCGGGGCGGCAGGGCGCTCCGGCCGCCGGAGCTGATGAAGGAGGCGGCGGGGCGAGCCGGCCTCACCGGGCGGCGGGGCGAGGCGAGATGGGCCCCGGGGGCCGGCCACGGGCCTCCCGGGCCTGGCGGCGGGGGTGGAACAGCGGCGGAGGCGGCCAATGGTGGCGTGCCACGTGGCGGCGGCGGGCGGACCGGACGTGTCCGTCGGTGGCGGACGTGTCCGGCGGCGGCGGATCTGGAATTTAGGGTTTCGGAGGTGGGAGGAGATCCGAAAAACGGGGGGGCTTTATATAGGCATAGAGGGAGCTAGGAGAGTCCAAATGAGGTGCGGTTTTCGCCCACACGATCGTGATCGAACGACCGAGACGATGGAGCTGAGTTTGGTGGGTTTTGGGCCAAAATGGAGGGGTGTTGGGCTGCACACACACGAGGCCTTTTCGGTCCCTCGGTTAACCGTTGGAGTATCAAACGAAGTCCAAATGACCCGAAACTTGACAGGCGGTCTACCGGTAGTAAACCAAGGCCGCATGGCAAGTCTCGGCCCAATCCGGAAATGTTTAATCTCCACACACGAAAGAAAGCTAGAAATGGCCACCGGAGGAGAACGAAGCGCCGGAATGCAAAACGGACAACGGGGAAAATGTTCGAATGCATGAGACGAACAAGTATGCGAATGCAATGCACGTGGCGACATGATATGAGATGCACGAAAAACAAAACAACACACGGAGACAAAGACCCGAACCCGAGAATTAAATATAACTTAATGCCGGAAACGGCATGAGTCGGAGTACAATTGGGGAAGGTTACATGTGGGGCGTTACAACTAGATAGCGGTCAAAATTATCCTTAATGGAATAAGGATATGTTTCTCGATTATGGAGGTGACAAAAAGGTTCGTCGTAAAGGGTTACGTCGATGCAAATTTTGACACTGATCCAAATGACTCTAAATCTCAATCTGGATACATATTGAAAGTGGGAGCAATTAGCTAGAGTAGCTCCGTGCAGAGCATTGTTGACATAGAAATTTGCAAAATACTTACGGATCTGAATGTGGCACACCCGTTGACTAAACTTCTCTCACAAGCAAAACATGATCACACCTTAGTACTCTTTGGGTGTTAATCACATAGCGATGTGAACTAGATTATTGACTCTAGTAAACCCTTTGGGTGTTGGTCACATGTCGATGTGAACTATGGGTGTTAATCACATGGTGATGTGAATTATTGGTATTAAATTACATGGCGATATGAACTAGATTATTGACTCTAGTGCAAGTGGGAGACTGAAGGAAATATGCCCTAGAGGCAATAATAAAGTTATTATTTATTTCCTTATATCATGGTAAATGTTTATTATTCATGCTAGAATTGTATTAACCGGAAACATAATACATGTGTGAATACATAGACAAACAGAGTGTCACTAGTATGCCTCTAGTTGACTAGCTCGTTAATCAAAGATGGTTATGTTTCCTAACCATAGACATGAGTTGTCATTTGATTAACAGGATCACATCATTAGGAGAATGATGTGATTGACTTGACCCATTCCGTTAGCTTAGCACTTGATCGTTTAGTTTGTTACTATTGCTTTCTTCATGACTCATACATGTTCCTATGACTATGAGATTATGCAACTCCCGTTTACCGGAGGAACACTTTGTGTGCTACCAAACGTCACAACGTAACTGGGTGATTATAAAGGTGCTCTATAGGTGTCTCTGAAGGTACTTGTTGGGCTGGCGTATTTCGAGATTAGGATTTGTCACTCCGATTGTCGAAGAGGTATCTCTGGGCCCTCTCAGTAATGCACATCACTTAAGCCTTGCAAGCATTAGTTGCGGGATGATGTATTACGGAACGAGTAAAGAGACTTGCCGGTAACGGGATTGAACTAGGTATTGAGATACCGATGATCAAATCTCAGGCAAGTAACATACTGATGACAAAGGGAACAACGTATGTTGTTATGCGGTCTGACCGATAAAGATCTTCGTAGAATATGTGGGAGCCAATATGAGCATCCAGGTTCCGCTATTGGTTATTGACCGGAGACATGTCTCGGTCATGTCTACATAGTTCTCGAACCCGTAGCGTCCGCACGCTTAAAGTTTCGGTGACGATTGTATTATGAGTTTATGTGATTTGATGTACCGAAGGTAGTTCGGAATCTCGAATGAGATCGGGGACATGACGAGGAGTCTCGAAATGGTCGAGACGTAAAGATCGATATATTGGATGACTATATTCGGACATCGGAAAGGTTCCGAGTGATTCGGGTATTTTCGGGGCTACCGGGGAGTTACGGGAATACGAGGAAGAAGTAATGGGCCTCATGGGCCAGGTGGTGGAAGAGAGGAGGCAGGGCGCGCGGCCTCCCTAGCCCAAACCGAATTGGACTAGGGGGTCGGGCCCCCTTTCCTCCTTTTCCTCCTTCTCCTTCCTTCTCCTTCTCCTCCTTCCTTTCCTCCTCCTAGTAGGAGTAGGAAAGGGGAGTCGTACTCCTACTAGGAGGAGAACCCCTCCTCCTGGCGCGCTCATAGAGGGCCGGCCGGCCTCCCCCCTTGCTCCTTTATATACAGGGGCAGGGGGCACCTCTAGACACAAGTTGATCAGTTGATCTCTCCCAGCCGTGTGCGGTGCCCCCTCCACCATATTCCACCTCGGTCATATTGTAGTAGTGCTTAGGCGAAGCCCTGCGTCGGTAGCAACATCATCACTGTCACCACGCCGTCGTGCTGACGGAACTCTCCCGTGAAGCTCTGTAGGATCGGAGTTTGCGGGACATCATCGAGCTGAATGTGTACTGAACTCGGAGGTGCCGTGCGTTCGGTACTTGGATCGGTCGGATCGTGAAGACGTTCGACTACATCAACCGCGTTGTGCCAACGCTTCCGCTTTCGGTCTACAAGGGTTCGTGGACAACACTCTCCCCTCTCGTTGCTATGCATCACCATGATCTTGCGTGTGCGTAGGAAATTTTTTGAAATTACTACGTTCCCCAACATGGCGGCGGCTCCGTATCGTAAAATGCGATGAATCCTTCTCCCTGATTTTTTTCTCCCCGAACGTGAATATATGTAGTTGGAGTTGAGGTCGTTGGACCACCAGGGGGCCCACGAGGCAGGGGGAGCGCCCAAGGGGGTAGGCGCGCCCCCACCCTTGTGGACAGGGTGTGGGCCCCCTGGCCTTGATTCTTTCGCCAGTATTTTTTATATATTCGAAAAATATTCTCCATTGTTTTTCAGGTCATTCCGAGAACTTTTATTTCTGCACAAAAATAACACCATGGCAATTCTGCTAAAAACAGTGTCAGTCCGGGTTAGTTCCATTCAAATCATGCAAGTTAGAGTTCAAAACATGGGCAAAAGTGTTTGGAAAACTAGATATGATGGAGACGTATCAGGCAACGGCGCCAGAAAATAGCCTTGATGACCCACAAGTATAGGGGATTAATTGTAGCTCTTTTCAATAAGTAAGAGTGTCGAACCCAACGAGGAGCAGACAGAAATGACAAGTAGTTTTCAGTAAGGTAGTGTCTGCAAGTGCTGAAATTGTAAGTAGCAGAGTAGTTTGATAGCAAGATAATTTGTAACGAGCAAGTAACGATAGTAGTAACAAAAGTGCAGTAAGGTAGCCCAATCCTTTTGAGGCAAAGGATAGGCCAAAACAGTCTCTTATGATAAGCAAAGCGTTCTTGAGGGTACACGAGAATTTCATCTAGTCACTTTCATCATGTTGGTTCGATTTGTGTTCGCTAGTTTGATAATTTGAGGGTGGACCGGTGCTTAGGTGGTGTTCTTACTTGAACAAACCTCCTACTTATAATTAACCCTCCCGCAAGCATCCGCAACTACGAAAAAAGTATTAAGAATAAATTCTAACCATAGCATTAAACTTTTGGATCCAATCGGTCCCTTACGGAATAGCGCATAAACTAGGATTTAAGTTTCTGTCACTCTCGCAACCCACCATCTAATTGCTACTCCACAATGCATTCCCTTAGGCCCAAATGTGGTGAAGTGTCATGTATTCGACGTTCACATAACTCCACTAAGGGAATCACAACATACATACTATCAAATATCGAGCACATATCCAGTTCACATGATTACTTGCAACATGATTTCTCCCGTGACCTCAAGAACAAAAGTAACTACTCATAAATGGTAAACATGCTCATGATCAGAGGAGTATTAAATAGCATATTGGATCTGAAAATATCATCTTCCACCAAATAAACCATATAGTAATCAACTACAAGATGTAATCAACACTACTAGTCACCCACAAGCACCAATCTATAGTTTTAGCAACAAGATTGAACACAAGAGATGAACTAGGGTTTGAGATGACATGGTGTTGTTGAAGATGCTGATGGAGATTGCCCTCCCAGGATGGGAGAGTTGTTGGTGATGATGAGCACGATGATTTCCCCCTCCAGGAGGGAAGTTCCCCCGACGGAATTGCTCCGCCGGAGGGCAAAAGTGCTCCTGCCCAAGTTCCGCATCGAAGCGGTGGAGCTTCGTCCCAAAAGTCCTCTCCTTATTTTTTCTATGTCAAAATGACCTATGTACCAGAATATGGGCACTGGAGGTGGGCCGAGGAGGGCACAACCCAGCAGGGCGCGCCTGGGGACCCTGGTGCGCCCAGGTGGGTTGTGCCCACCTGGTGGGCCCCCTCTAGTGGTTATTTGCTCCAGTAATTATTATACATTCCATAAAAAATCTCCTTGAAGTTTCAGCTCATTTGGAGTTGTGCAAAATAGGTAGCCTGACATAGCTTTTTCAGGTCCAGATTTTCAGTTGCCGAAGTTCTCCCTCTTGGTGTGTACCTTGCAAATTATGAGAGAAAAGGCATTAGAATTACTACAAAAAGCATTATTATGGATAAAAACATTATAGATAACAGTGAGAAAACATTATGCAAGATGGACGTATCAGTGGTAAGCACTATGACGATCACCACCCACAACTCTTTGTGTTCTACTCGTGCATATCATCTACGTATAGACCTGGCTCTGATACCACTGTTGGGGAACGTAGCATGCAATTTCAAGAAAATCCAACGCTCACACAAGATCTATCTAGGAGATTCATAGCAACGAGAGGGGGAGTGTGTCCACATACCCTCGTAGACCAAAAGCGGAAGCATTTCACAACGCGGTTAATGTAGTCGAACTTCTCATTCCGGCCGATCAAGCACCGAACATACGGCACCTCCGAGTTCTGCACACGTTCAGCTCGATGACGTCCATCAAACTCTTGATCCAGCAAAGTTTTGAGGGAGAGTTTCGTCAGCACGACGACATGGTGAAGTGATCCGCGCAGGGCTTTGCCTACGCACCACGTGAATATGCTCGGAGGCGTAAACTATGGAGGAGGGGCGCCGCACACGGCTAACAACTGTTGATGTGTGTTCTAGCGGTGCCCCCCTCATATATATAGATTGGAGGGAAGGAGAGGTAGCCAAGGGGGCTCCCCAAGTAGGAGGAATCCTACTTGGGCGCCTCCAAATTCGGCCTCCCCCTTCCATATTCATCCGGAGGACGGAGGAAGGAGGACGGAGGAGAGAAGGAAGGGGGAGGCCGAATTGTACCCTTCCTTTCTCCCTTCCCCTCTTTCCTTCCCCCTTATTTCGGCCTACATGCGGCGCACCAGCCCCCTAGGGGCTGGTCTGTCCCCTTCTTGGCCCATTAGTCCCATGTAGTTGCCGCGGTGATGCCCGGAACCCCTTCCGGTGACACGATATGTACCCGGTACCCCCGAAACACTTCCGGTGTCCAATTATCATCGTCCAATATATGAATCTTTACCTCTCAACCATTTCGAGACTCCTCGTCATGTCCGTGTTCTCATCCGAGACTCCGAACAACATTCGGTCACCAAATCACATAACTCATATAATACAAAATCGTCATCCAACATTAAGCGTGCGGACCCTAAGGGTTCGAGAACTATGTAGACATGATCGAGACACCTCTATGATCAATATCCAACATCGGAACCTGGATGCCATATTGGTTCCCACATTTTCTACGAAGATCTTTATCGGTCGTACCGTAATGACACCATACGTTATTCCCTTTGTCATCGGTATGTTACTTGCCCGAGATTCGATCGTCTTTATCTTCATACCTAGTTCAATATCGTTACCGGAAAGTCCCTTTACTTGTTCCATAATACATCATACCACAACTAACTCATTAGTCACATTGCTTGCAAGGCTTATTATGATGTGTATTACCGAGAGGGCCCAGAGATACCTCTCCGATAATCGGACTGACAAATCCTAGTCTCGATCTATGCCAACCCAACAAACACCTTCGGAGATACCTGTAGAGCATCTTTATAATCACCCAGTTACGTTGTGACGTTTGATAGCATACAAGGTATTCCTCTGGTATCCGGGAGTTGCATAATCTCATAGTCGAAGGAATATGTATTTGACATGAAGAAAGCAATAGCAATAAAACTGAAAGATCAATATGCTAAGCTAATGGATGGGTCTTGTCCATCACATCATTCTCCTAATGATGTGATCCCATTCATCAAATGACAACACATGTCTATGGTTAGGAAACTTAACCATCTTTGATTAACGAGCTAGTCTAGTAGAGGCTTACTAGGGACACAGTGTTTTTGTCTATGTATCCACACATGTATCAAGTTTCTGGTTAATACAATTCTAGCATGAATAATAAACATTTATCATGATATAAGGAAATATAAAACAACAACTTTACCATTGCCTCTATGGCATATTTCCTTCACGTCTATGCGACAGCACCTCGCGGACCTCGATGCCCACCTCCTCTCCCATGGACAACCTCTTGGTCGTCAATAGGCCGAGAGCATGTCCGCCATGGCCGGTCAGGGCTAGCGCAACAACAATGATGGACTGCACCAGGAGATCACCAAGGTCAACCTCTATCCATTGGAGCATGGGGGGCCAGGTCAAGGGTAGCCTGTGAATCGGCGTTCGCGCCCATGGTGGGACATAGCTTCGTCATTCTCGTCGCCGAGCGCAGGGACTTCTTCTACCATGGATCAAGCAACCCGGACATGATGTCGAGTTAGATGCCCCTGTCGCGACTATGTTGTTGGGCTAAGTCTCTTCACATTGAGGTGTGTTGGAAGCACAACATCAACCCATAAGTTCAACATGCGCGAAGTTGATCTTTGTTGTATACAACCATTGTGAGTGCTTCATAGTGAAGTGAAGGAAGAAAAAAAACTAGCCACTCCACTAGCTGGTGGTGGCTGCCATTGTGTGTGTGTGTGAGAGAGAGAAAGCACACAACAAGAACATAACCTCTCAGAGAGAGAAAGAAGGAGGGAGGTTTAGTCCAGATTTGCTGCATCTCACTAGACAATGTTGAACCTGGGATTGGAGGCTCATACATGTTTGGATTGACACCAAACTTGATGAGCTCATTCCTTAATTTGAGTACTTCGATCGGGTTAGCTAGTTTGAGTATGTTAGTGGAGCATCCGATTTCAGAGTGATTTTGTTAGTTTGAGTCTTGAGTTCCTGGTGTGTGGGTTTTTATTTCTAATTTCATCTCTATGCTCTTTGGTGTCGCAGTTCAATGACATCATCAGCACAATTTTTGGCTCTAGTCCAATGGTGGCGCTCATGGTCGTGTTGCTTCTGGACAACACGCTGGGGCCCCTGGCCAAGGAGTACGACAGAGGGCTCTTATGGTTCACTCCATTTTTGCGCCAACGTAAAGGGTACTCGAGCCATTGGAACAAGGAGTTCTACAACTACCCAATCTGGGTCCATGACTTGGTTCCAAACTGATTTCTCTGATTCTAGAAAAGGGTACTGTTAATTATCCTGTGATATTGTCCAATGCAAATCCCCTTTGTTTCTTGTTAGCATTTTACCCTCTGTGGCCTGTAGCGATTGGTGCAGTCACATATTTCAGCTTAGTTGGATATGGTACAATGAGTCAAGGATGTTAGGAATTTTGTCATTTCTATAGTTGGTCGTTTGGGCCAAGGTGTTGGTTACATGGTTGACATAGAGTTTTATTGTCTGAGTGTATGTTGTCCGGATCTGGGAAAATGAATACAAAAGGATAGTACCTCAATTAAGAATTACCGAGGCAGTGATGTGTGGATGAAATTTCAGTGCATGCATTGGAACATGAAATCTTTGCAAGTAAACCGGCCTGATTTTGTTCTGCATTTTGTCGGAAGATGCTCAAAAGCAAAGGCATGGATGGTATTGGTAGGTGTACGTACTTGCAGCCCTAGTAATTGTATGGATTCACATGGTCTTCTTGCGATATCTTTTGTTCCGTAAAGGAGCAGCCCAAGGAGAAGAAGCGCTTGAAGAGACTACTGATGACAGGAAAAAGAAGCATTTTTTTGTTCGTAGAGGTGAGACAAGAGCACCATATTCCCAATGCCTCGTGCTCTCGCAATAAAAAGGGCAAAGGCCTACATCTGACTATTGTGAGAGTGTGAGGCTTTGGGAATATGAAGCTCTTGTGTCGCCATGCCCACATCACTTCTATGTGGCAAGAACTACTTTGTTGCAACGGTCGAGGCTACTGAAATAGCACAACTTGCTTTTGCATGCACTAGGGAAGCTGAATCCTGTCAACTGGAGTTCTTGAGCAGTGGGCTGCCACTTTTTTGCAACCACTACAAGAAATATGTCAACTTGTGACCACCACTATTGGTCACTGAATGATCACAAATTTCCATTTGTGACCTTTTTGTGACCAAAAACATAAGGTCAAAAGCTGGCCGTCATAAACTGACTATAGCGACCTTTCTTCTGGAATGGTCGAAGACGTTTATGACCAAAATACGTCTACTGTGGCGTTTTGATCACTAGCAACCTCCCCAGGCCACGTAGGCATCTAGCGTGGCAATCTGACGTGGCACAAGATTCAGCCCGGTCCAATTCGATTTTCTACATGGGCCTAGCCTAACAATTCGGCCTATTTGTGTTTTTTTTCTTATATTAATTTTGGCTAGGTAGATGGGCCAAGCCCAACAATTAAGCCTTCTCATTTTTAGGCCGTGGCCTTTTCTGCTAGAAAGTTTTAGTTTTTTTGTAATATAAAAAAGGTCCACTAGTCAAATGGGTCCCAAATGTCAGGTTCAGGTATGTGGGTCCCGGCTAGCTAGTTCATATTCTTCATATTTCAATTTAACAGTAAACAAATAACTAGTATTTAAATTGGCACAAACAAAACACACACATAATACTCCAAATATTATCAGCCAGATTCAGTACAGAGCTCCTATTGTACAAATAACATATACTTTACAATCTCTACACATAATAAGCTCTAACATATACAAGCTCTACATGTGATACATTTACAAGCTCTATACATATACAAGCTCTACAAGCTCTACAAGCTGCCCTGGTGTTAACCCTGTAGCTCTACAAGTGTCTTCAATCTTCTTCAACATGGAGCTCCTTCGGTAGCGAGCACAAACTGGGCACCTGCATCATCACAGGAAGGCAATTTTAGATCATAAAAACAAATGTTCCAAGCACAGTTTAGAGAAAAGAACCAAGTAAATTTGCCCTCAATCATACAAACAAAGTTTAGAGAAAACCAAACATGAACAAGCACTTATTATGCAGTTTTTAAAGTTTTTAATACATTTATTTTCTATTAGCAAAACTGAATATGCTACTTCCTAATTCATGGCTGCATAGTCCAGCTAGCTACACCAGTTTGCTCTCATGCAAAAATTAGAAAGAAAAAAAGAACAACAAATAAATCAACACTGATTTCTCTAACACATACAGTAACTTGAATTACGGTACACATGACACCAGCAGGTCGGCAGATAATACACCAAATGTGCATGAAAGACAATACAATAAACACCATCTTGTTTACAGCAAGGCAATATAGTAGCATGCCTCTAGCACATCATCTCATTTAAAGAATGCATTCAGGCAAGAAATGGACAGCTAGTCTAATTTTCTTTGCAAGCTGCTACAGGCTGGCCAATTGACTGATACTACTGGATAAGCAAAGCAAACTACTACCAAAACAAGAACCAGACATGGCAAGCAAAGTACCAACATTTTACTCATAGCAAAGAAAACTACTACCAAAACAAGAATCCACAAGCAAACCCATCTCGCAACACCACCAGTTCGAATGAGCAGACAGAGGCAGAACTGAGACGCTTACCACAGAGACCTACTTGACAGAGCCCTTTGCCCCAGTGCTTGCATGGAGCTGGAGCATCACACACATAACATTAGCACTGCATATGAAAAAGAGAACAGCAACGAGCTGCATTACAAACACGCTGTTGTGAACTCTGCTATTGCAATCATATGAAAAACAGAATCATGTACAGGGGGTGACAATGCTTGTGACTTGCCATTACACAATTCTTACGGTGAGTAGTGGTGCTGAAGGGCAATTCGGAACATAAATGACGCGAGTGGGGGAAATTCTTGCATGTTATCTGCAAAAAAAGAAATCATCTTCTTTAGTTCATCACAGGATGTAGTAGAACGACTCAATTAGTAATCCCAGACATGGAATTAAACACAGAGTTGCAGCTGAAGTGAGTATAGATGGGTTCAATGATAGGTAAGGTGCTTCCCTATCCTTCACAAGCCTATCTAAAGAACAATTCGGCAAGTGACTTGACTCTTAAGAAACAGCAAGAAGGGCAAGGTAATTGGCTCCTTCACAAGCCTATCTATCCAAAGAACAATTCTGCAAGTGACCCAACTCTTAAGAAACAGCAAGAAGGGCAAGGTAATTGGCTCCTAATTCCTTAGTTATGACAAATACCATATTTGATACTAGATGTACTGAAATAAAAACCAACTCTAAGGATTCAAGTAGCACTCGTGTTAGCATTCTGCAGAAAATGACAAGCATTCACCCTTGAAGCAATAATTCCATCTCAGGTGACGCTACTTGCTACTATTCTCAGCACCAAAAAGTGAAAACACCTCTGAATTAAAAAAGTATAACATACTCCTGACCAAGTGTTTACTAATCTGTGCTGTACTACAAGTGCATATCCAGTGATACACACATCTGAATTAAAAAAATGTGTATGCAACTTTCAAGAAAAATGAGTAACGCAAAAACAGGGACTACTTCTGCTTGTAATCATCGAGTATTAGTGTTTTAGAAAATTATTACAGACTAGTTCATCCACTAAAAAAGCAGCATGCAATCAGAGAACGCCGTGAGCTATCAATTATACAAGTAGTACATGTGAAGTAATGTGCAATGATCAAAAGTACCAGACTTAAATACATGAGTCGTGTGCTTATCCAGGATTAAGTGTCGCAGTGCAGGATGTGGCATAGCTATGCAAGTTATTACTATGGCATAGCATAGCAGGAGCAACCCATTTCAATGAGAAGGGTTTTAGAGTAGCTTTGTTAGAGGCTGACCAAATGGCCCTGATATGTATAAACTGATGCTTATCAGAATCAAACTGTGCAGTGTAAATCATTGTGAGCACCATGCGTGCCATTCAGATCATGATGGGCAGTGGCAAATTGCCAACAAGCAAACATTAGGGGTAAAGCACAGATTGAGTTTCAGGTAGAAATACTACTATGAAGAACTGCACATGCTTTCTGAAAGTAAATGCATGAAGAATTCAAGATTAACCTAAAGCGAGAGCTCCATTCCAGATACAAGTAGCAGTTCACTCCTTCTGCCCCGCGTGGATGTGGTCGAGGAGGACATTTGTGCAGTTGTGGTGGACCTTGGTGGTGCCCAATTCAGAGACGCGGGCGCGGTAGTTGTGGTCGAGGAGGACGATGCTGAAACAACAGCGTCATCGAGCAATACGCGGACCTCTTGAGGAAGTTTGTCTTCAGTAAGCCGCTGCATATTACAGAGGCTAACGCAACAAACCATCAAAATTAGCAGAGTACTGAATCTTAGAGAAGAAAATTGCAGGAAATTTTTCAGAAAGGGGGGCTGCTTACAACATTGCGAGGCTGCGAATGAATGCATCACCGGTCGGGTTCCCCTTGCCGTTGCCATTGCCGTGGCCGTGGTCGGGCGCAGAGAGAAAGAAAAGGTCGGGTCTGCCCAGTGCCCACGGAAAGAAGCAAACAAGCAGCGGCACATGAGATGAGAGGAGAGGAGAATCTGCAGGCACATGAGATGAGGAGGGAAGGAGGAGGGTGTACCTGGGCGTCTAGGTGCTGGAGCCCATCTCGTACCTCGCCGTCGTCAAGGGCTAGGGACCCCCCATCGCCGTCTCGTGATGCTGGTGCAGCAGCCACCGCGGTTGGGTGCGGATTCCGGCGCCGTCATTGCCGGATCTGCGGCATCCTTGGCCATCTCTGTTGCCCCGTCCTTGCGGGAAGAGAGGGGCTAGGGTTTCGGGTGCCCTCAACAAAGGGAGGGAGGGAGGTCGCCGGTGGGGCTGTGGAGACGAGGTCGCCGGTGGCGGTGGGGTTGGGGGAGAGGAGTTCGGCGGGCGGCTGGATTTGGGGAGGAATCGGTGGAGTCTGGGAGGAGGAGGAGGAGCGGGATGGGATGGGATCCCATCCCCGCTACGCCCATCGCGAGTCTGGGCATGGACTCGATCTTGGGTCAGCCTTTACCTCGTCTACGGTGGCGGTGATCTTGGGTGGTTGGGGCCGGCGGCGGATCGAGATCTGAGGGAGGGAGTTGGTTGGGGGAGGCGGCTATGGCTGCGTAGGAGATCTGAGGGAGGGAGATGGAAGGGTTGTGTTAGGGTTAAGCGGGTGAGACAGCGAGGGGCGATGGCTGTCGTTGGATCCGGGACGATCGGATGGTGGTTGATGCATGATCCGCGTGAGCTGCCCATGGACCAATCAGAACGCAACAATCAACTTAAAGACCTTATGACCATCTAAATTGGTCGTGATTGATTAAAGATAAGTTTCTTTAAAAAAACATTTCCTATTTTTCGAGTGTCAAAGATTGTTTTTTTGCATAGTTTGTTAAAATGATCTCATATTGTGCAAAATGGTGCATCTTAGAATTTCAAACAATATTGTCTAAGGGAGTTTTCATTTTCTTTGCACGGAAAATTCATTTTCCATTTTTCGAGTGCTCGAAATGAGTTTATTTTGTGAAGGACCTACCAAATATTTGTTGCAAAATTGTACCAAATCATTTTTATAAAAAAACTAGGCCATATTTAATGCACAATTGACCAAATGGTTGGGTGTCAAAATATTTGATCCACTTCTGGTGAAAAAAGACAAATTCCCGCTGATTCAGTTGGAAGCGGGTCAAATTTGAATTGCAGCTGCCTCATAGCTTGCTCTTTATTTTTTCCAAAAATCATTTCTAGGTACATAAGTATCTATTTAATCAGAGAAACACCAAAAAAATTCCAAGATTCAACCACTAGCTAGGAACGGTCAAGCCCGCCGTTTTCACCGCATTTTGAAACGGGCATAAAAAATTCAAAAAAATCAAAAAAATTGGAAAACCTTCACATTGTGTCATTATATGTGACCAAGTTTACTGGAAAAATAATAAACTTGTAATACAGTAATTATTTTAAAAAAGTGTTCTCAGAAATGAGCTATCAAGTGTGAAGATTCATGGCTTTTAAGCCAAATGATCAATCTTATGGCCACATTCATGGCATAGTTTGTTCAAATGATCTCATATTATGCACAAGGGTGCATCTTGGAATTCCAAACAATGTTGCCAAAGGGAGTTTTCATTTTCTTTGCACGGAAAATTCATTTTCCATTTTCCGAGTGCCCGAAATGAGTTTTTTTTGTGAAGGACCTCCCAAATATTTGTTGCAAAATTGGACCAAATCATTTTTCTAAAATACTAGGCCATATTTAATGCACAATTAACAAAATGGTTGGTTGTAAAAAGTTTTTGTCCACCTCTGGAAAAAAGACAAATTCCCGCTGATTCAGTTGGAAGCGGGTCAAATTTGAACTGTAGCTACCTCGTAATTTGCTCTTTATTTTTTCCAAAAATCATTTATAGGTACATAAGTATCTATTTAATCAGAGAAACACCAAAAAAATTCCAAGATTCAACCGCTAGCTAGGAACGGTCAAGCCCGCCGTTTTGACCGCATTTTGAAACGGGCATAAAAAATTCAAAAAAAATTGGAAAACCTTCGCATTGTGTCATTATATGTGACCAAGTTTACAGGAAAAATAATAAACTTGTAATACAGTAATTATTTTAAAAAAGTGTTCTCAGAAATGAGCTATCAAGTGTGAAGATTCATGGCTTTTAAGCCAAATGATCAATCTTATGACCACATTCATGGCATAGTTTGTTCAAATGATCTCATATTGTGCACAAGGGTGCATCTTGGAATTCCAAACAATGTTGCCTAAGGAAGTTTTCATTTTCTTTGCACGGAAAATTCATTTTCCATTTTCTGAATGCCCGAAATGAGTTTTTTGTGAAGGACCTCCCAAATATTTGTTGCAAAATTGGACCAAATCATTTTTCTAAAATACTAGGCCATATTTAATGCACAATTAACAAAATGGTTGGTTGTAAAAAGTTTTTGTCCACCTCTGGTGAAAAAGACAAATTCTCGCTGATTCAGCTGGAAGCGGGTCAAATTTGAACTGTAGCTACCTCGTAGTTTGCTCTTTATTTTTTCCAAAAATAATTTATAGGTACATAAGTATCTATTTAATCAGAGAAACACCAAAAAATTCCAAGATTCAACCGCTACCTAGGAACGGTCAAGCCCGCCATTTTGACCACATTTTGAAACGGGCATAAAAAATTCAAAAAAAATCAAAAAATTAGAAAACCTTCGCATTGTCTCATTATATGTGATTAAGTTTCCGGGAAAAATAATAAACTTGTAATACGATAATTATTTTAAAAAAGTGTTCTCAGAAATGAGCTATCATGTGTGAAGGTCAATGGCTTTCAAGCCAAATGATCAATCTTATGGCCACATTCATGTCATAGTTTGTTCAAATGATCTCAAATTGTACACAAGGGTGCATATTGGAATGGCAAACAATGTTGCCTAAGGAAGTTTTCATTTTCGTTGGACGAAAAAACCATTTTCCATTTTTCGAGTACCCAAAAGGAGGTTTTTTTGTGAAGGAACTACCAAATAATTGTTGCAAAATTGGACCAAATTATTTTTATAAAATACTAGGCCATATTTAATGCACAATTGACAAAATGGTTGGGTGTAAATTGTTTTGATCCACCTCTCGTGAAAAAGACAAATTTCCACTGATTCAGTAGGAAGCGGGTCAAATTTGAACTGCAGCTGCCTCATAGTTTGCTATTTATTTTTTCCAAAAATAATTTCTAGTTACATAAGGACCTATTTAATCATAAATACATGGTTTGGTGGCAATACGTAGAGGTTTGGGTAGTGGCCGAGGGCCCCAACTCTAGAGCGCGTAAACTCGCATGCCCGCCGCGTGGTCACCGCGTGACCGTGGCGTTGCCATGCGTTCTGGGCGGCCTAGGCATGTCTAGTGGGTTGGGAACTCCCCAGGTTGATGCTAGAAAGAAAATTACAACATAAGATTCTCACGAGGAGACCGATCGATGCTCAAACATGAATTAACAGCCAAGTGTTTGATTAGCGGTACGGGAAATGTACATGGCTAATGGGCGTGAGTTTTGGCTGAGGATGATCAATTACTAAGAAGACCGTCTTCACAAATTTTCAGCTCAAAAGGAGGAGCCTAGGTTGTACTTGCTTTGCGAACTACCATACTGGACATAACTACGAATATTGAAGCTCGGCTCAAAATAATGAACGGATTGAGCCGGCATTACGTGGAGGATGGTTATTTGGGCGTAGGAAACCACTGTAGAAAATGGATACTATTTGGAAATGCCAAAGTGGTACTTCCTTCACAATTCTCTTTTATGGACAGAAACTTGGGAAAACTAGTGAGAGAGATTGGATAAATCAAATGAGCTAAAAATTGGTGTAGGTACGTTACATAGGTATGGTCATGTGGCGGCAAATTTTCAGATCATTTGGGTAAGCCTAGCTAGTACTTACTTCACAAAGCTTCTCTCGAGGTAGAAACTTTGAAAATTTCCTGAGACAGATTTACTAGGAAAATCGAGCTGAATATTATCATGTGGCAATGATTTGGGTATGGAAGAGTGCCCGAAAAGTTTAAGGGTAATAGGAGGGGTCTAGATAACACTTGCTTTGCAACGTGCCAATTTGGCCATAAAATATAAATTGAACCTGGGCTCACATAGATGATTTGACTGAGCTGCAATTTGGAGGAGGGTGATAATTTGGGCATATGAAGGAACTGCATAAATTTCATGTCATTTCGATATATAAAAAAGGTACTTCCTTCACAATGCTTCTAGGTGGACAAAAACTTTGGAAATTTGCCGAGGAAGATTTGGTAGGCAAGTGGAGCTGAATTTTGTCATGCGGTAATGATTTGGATAGGAAAGAGTGTCCAAAAATTCCGAGGGCAATCAAGAATATATAAATAGCACTTCCTTCATAAAGTGTTGTCGTGAACAGAATAGGAAAATGAATATTGTTGAATTAGTTTTGAACTAGGCAAGGAAGGATTTTTACATATTTGATGAAGATATGACCCAAAGAATTTATGAGATTTTTTTTGAGAATTTTGGGAATGACAGAAATATAGGTTGCTTCACAACCTAGGGCAAAAACTGCCACATGGACATGACACATAGACAAAACTGATGAGGTGGCGCCTAGTCAGAGCAACCCACCACAATTTATAAGGTTATGACCATCTATATTGGTCATGATCAGCTAGAAATAAGGCAGCAGACCAGTGCTATCTGCTTTATGACCATTTCGTGTAAGGAAATTACGACCTTTCTGACCAAAATGGTCGTTATAGTTTAGGTTTTGGAGCCCCCGAACAACTTTTGACCAATTGGTCTGAAATGGTCATAGATCTATGACCAATTCTTTCAGGATAACTAACAGAAGGTCACAAGTTGACATATTTCTTGTAGTGTAACCTATAGTGCATCTGTTATGGAGAATGTCTTGTTGCACCCTTATGCCACGCTCCTAGACCTAGTCTCAGTGTTGTGCATACTCTAATAAATATTTGTAGCATTGTGATGGAAGTATATCATCATGTTTGAGCACGGGTTGCTATAACATTGCATGAGATCACATAGAACATCACCGTAGTACTATGATATTTTTTGGTTTATAAAAGAGTGGCCGCCCTCTTTGGGTTACACCATCATTTCTATTATATAGCTAGAGAGATGAACATTCGGTAAGATTTCTGGCTTTCTTAGTCTCTTAGGGGGAGAGAAAGCAAGCTTGCAGTGCTTTGGATGTCAAAAATTGAACGAATTTGCTGTGGAGCTTCACTTTTATGGGCTTTGGAGACCATGGGATTTTGGAGCTCTCGTGTTCTTTCCTTGCCAACTCAGGTTAGTCAATTGTAATTGTTTGTTGCCCCTTATAAACTAGAGTGCTTGAGCTGGTTGTGGAACTACTAGATCGTTATGTGACTACCCTCAACTTGGGCGGTTGGGGCAATTAGACATGACCATAAACATGGTGGCATCAATCAACTACTTGTGGAGGAGGCACTGTCCAAACTTCTTTCGGTTCTTCCTGTAACTTTCGGTAGTGGATTCAATTGGGCGTAATTTATTCAGTACTTGTATATTGCTTCACGATTTACATATGTGCTACCAGATAATCTTGATGATAGCCACCACCTACCATCGTA
The DNA here is from genome assembly GCA_034509565.1 of Triticum monococcum. Classification (NCBI taxonomy): domain Eukaryota; kingdom Viridiplantae; phylum Streptophyta; class Magnoliopsida; order Poales; family Poaceae; genus Triticum; species Triticum monococcum. The sequence goes on along the minus strand of CM067845.1, from coordinate 82,578,842 downwards.
ATCGACATTTGAATCGTGTGCAATTGTCTGCAGAGTCGACGAGGTGCCAGTCATCTTGGCACCAGTGGAGGCTCGAGCTTCGGCTTCCCCAATGGGGAGGAGTATGGAACATATTTGCCATGGCCCTGCACGTAGACGCAGACGACCACGCGTTGTCAGGATTGAGCCCCGCTTCCGCCACGATGAGATTGTTGGTGTTGGCGGAAGATCCTATTCCCCGATCCGTGCGGTGGAAAGCGAACCAACACATACCCCTCGCTCCCCCGCTCTTTTGAGCCGGCCCATGTGTGGGGCGGGGCTTCACAGCTTTTGTCTTTTATTTTTCATTTATTTTTGTTTTTACCTTTAGTTTTTCTTTTTATTTTTTGTTATTTTTTTGCTTCTTTAAAGAATGTTTGAGATTTCAAAACAGTTCTAAATTTTCAAAAATATCCACTAATTTTAAAAGAATATCCACAAATTTTTGAAAATGTTACTGGATTCCAAAAAGTCTTCTGAATTTTAAAAACATTCATGAATTTGAAAAATATACTCATATTTTAAAATATAGATGCATTTTAAATTATTTACATATTTTTTAAATGTTTTAAATTTTAAAAAAGGTTACAGTAACAAACTTGAAAGATGTTCTTGAATTCAAAAAAATTGCATGAATTATTAAAAATGTTTCGAATTTCAAAAAATGTTTTCCAATACAAAATGTTTGCGCAAATTCAAGAAATGTTTACAAATTTCAAAAAATGGTGCCCATGCAAAAAGTATTCTCAAAAGGTGCTCACAAATTTAAAAAAATGTTCATGAATTTGAAAAATGTAAGTAAATTTCAAAAACTGTTCCCAATTTTTTTTTAAATGTCCTAAGATTAACATGGAAAAAATAGGAAAAATGAAACCGAAAGAAAAACATATTAAAAATAAAAACTGATTTACGGAAGGTTCAAGAACCTACTCAAAACCGGTGAAAGAAAGTCATGTTAGATTTCCGCATATGGGCCAACCCATATTTGTTCGAGCAATGTGGGTGTGGGAGGGGGGTTGGTGCCTATTGCCTGACCTGTGCGGAAAATAGGATCCACCAGTGTTAGCAGCGAGGAGGAGTTCTGATTTTCCACTGGATGACACAATATTGAGGACTTCTGCAGTACTATTTTCCACCGTTCGGGGCTAAGGTGTTGGTTACATAGTTACATAGACTTTAGCGTCCAAGTGTATGTCTCTCAAAAAAGGAATGCAAAATGATAGTCCATCAATTTTCAATTACCAAGCCAGTGATGTTGATGAACTATTAGCGCATTCATTGGTTTTATTAAATTATTGTAAGAAAATTGGCTTCTTTTTCTTCTACGCTTTATTACAATAAGATGCGCAAAATCAAATGCAATGATGATAGTTGGTAGGTGTGCATACTGAAAGAAACTTGCAGTATAGGTGTCCCTAATAATTGCATGGATTCACATTGTGTTCTTGTGATATCTTAAAGCACCATCAGCAGATGATGTATAATAGGACATCAGAAAACTTTCTGTCGTAGAAAATGATGTAAATAGGTCACACAAATAAGTTTTTCTTCTTCACCATTACATACATATTGAAATAGAAAAAAATAGCAAACTCATCTAAAATGAATCCAAAACAAATATTATACAAATAGTACATACTTATTACATAGTTCATCAATCTGCAACATCAAATTCAATAGAAATTGTTCATCAAACATAACACAAAGTTCATCACCACAGATACATTAAACAAAGAGATGAAACTAATGTGCTTGTTGCCCATACCATGTCCACCATCCTCAATGAGATCTCTTTGTAGATCTTTGTGCGTATCAAAATCTCGAATGTTATTATACACTTCAAGAAAAGAGGCAGATGTAGTCTTCCCTTCTACGTGGCCAAACTACTTGTGCCATTAATTCATAGAAGGTGTAAACTGAATCTTTCCCATGCTCATTTTCAATGATCATGTTGTGCATGATCATGACAGCCATGATCATGTACCAAAGGATCTCTTGATCCCAAAACCTAGTTGTTCCTCACACAATAGCAAATTGGGATTGCAAATCCCAAAAGCCCTCTCTGCATCTTTTCTAATAGCCACTTGAGCATTATGGAAGCAAAGTTCTTTCTTAATTACGTTGGGGGCTTGAAATTGGCTTCAAAAAAGTGGACCACTTCGGATCTATATCCCATCTGCAAGCTAGTAGCCCATGTTGTATGGGCGGCCATTTGCTTGAAACTCCACTTGGTAATTCACCATTGGCTAACATTGCAAAGAGTGGCGACTGATGAAGCACATTGATGTCATTGCAATATCCATGCACCCCAAAAAATGCATGCCAAATCCATGTCTCTTGATCGGTTGCGGCTTTGAGGATGATGGTAGCATCCTTCTTGTCTCCAGGGCCGGTCCATGCATGTTGGGGGCCCTGGGGCGAAAGTAAAACTTAGGGCCCTCACACAAAAATGAAAACTCCACTTCACTTATAGTATTGCGTAAGTAAAATAACCAATCGGTACGATGCAACACTTTACATGTCGATGATCTTGGCTTCACCTTAATTATTATTTCGTTGTTCAAATGAAACAAAACCAATATCGTAAATCCCAAGAGTAACTACAGGTTTTGAAATGTTAATTACTCCCATTGGGAATTCCTTTAAAAAGATACTCTAGCAACAAATGTAATCCCATTATTTTCTTTGCTCTAATCACAATTCACTACTGGGAAAATAATAGAAGACATTCTACAACAGAACTACAAAAATTGCAAAAAAAATAAAATCAATATACATAATCTAGAAAATTTTGTTCAAGATATATATGGTCAAGGAACGAAAGCACCTTAATGTGGATTGTTGGATCAAATATAAGAAACGTGCGAATCCATGAAAACTTCAGCCTGTAATATCTGAAAAAGTCCTCCAAATATAAGAGACATATTACCTCCAAAAGATAAGTATCTCTAAAATTTAGAACATAGAAAATAGTGCTATGAAAATTCTCACCATGGATTGACATTATTTAACATCGAATCATAGAACTAAGGAACCGGATTACTAGAAAGAAGAACCCGTACAATCTCCCAATCATATGGGGATGGAGCAGAATGAACGGATGAAGAAGAGCTAATTGGGGATCGAAATTGCGCCATTTTTCTCCGTTAATGGTTGGTCGCGACCACAAAATCCGAAAGGCATGGGAGAGGCGGCGCTGTTCTTGGAGACTGAGATCGGAAATTTGGGAAGAGGAGGAGACGCCGCTGTGGAGAGAGATCCATATCCAACAACCATCGATTAATTTCTACGTGTGACTTCCCCCGGCGTGGTGGGCTTTCCTTACCGGCTGCATTTTGGGCCCTCTTTTTTTTCCATCTCTGTATTTTCTGGGTCTAAGACTAAACAGAAAACTACACCTGGGTCGGGGCCCCTGATTCCCGGGGGCCTAGGGCGGGCGCCCCGTTTGCCCGGCCTATGGGCCGGGCCCGCTTGTCTCCTTTGGATCGTCGATGTCATGCTACATCGCCGACTCAATGATGGTCCGCCAACATCATCCCCCGCCAAACGCAGCTTCCACCTCCGTCTTGCAAGTCACGACAGCGCGGATGCGGATCGGCGACGGAGTGCAATGCCTGTGGGGTGGGGGCGGGGGCTGGGGCGGCGGCTAGGGCAGGCGCTATGGTGCTTGGAAGGGGACATGAGTTGGTGACGTGAGTCACATGACCTAGGTTTCACTTGCGGGGCCTAGCGATGGGATTTCGTGTTGGGTCATCTCTATGCGGGTTTTTTTACTTGGCCGCTGAATTATTTTGGGCTATTCGGGCAATTCGTGTACCATGGCTTCTAAGCCCAATTTCCCGAATTAGATTTGGGTTTCCAAAACTGTTACCCAATGTAGTGCTTGGTTTTTCGGGTCCGGGTTATACGTGGTCGATTTGGTTTTCACGGCTTGAGGCTTCGGACATCGGGTTTTATGGCCGGCGTGAGATTAAAGTATTCAAATTACATAGCAGTGACCAATGAAAAAAGAGTATGCGATGGACATTTACTTGTTCACTAGGGAACACACACCTTTTTGACACATACACGTTTTTTTATTGCGAAAGACACATACAAGGTTACCAGTATAAGATATTACCTTCAGTTACCAGTTTATGGGACTGCATATAAGACACTTTTACCATCGTCTTAAACTTCCAGTATGCATGCATACTGCTAACCAAAGCTTAATGAGACAAGTACACATTCAAATCACAAAACAACAACCAAGTAGCACAATGCCTTTCAAGTGCTCCTTCACTTATTTAGCCATAAAGTGTAGATGCATATGTACACCCACACTCTGACACACACTTAGATGCTTATGGATAGTACTTCAAATCATCAAGAGCAGTTGCTTGGCATGGTAAGCCCGCACTTGCCTGGTAGTGCCATGGCACGACGTGCGTCAATATGATACATTTTCAGCCATATGCCGGCCATGCCTTTGTAGCGGCAGATGCATGATAGGTTTGCCTTTCCTAGCGCGGCACAACACTCAGCAGATGGACTATCTGTCGGGTTATTCACTGCCGCCGCGGGCTGACACAGCTTGAATTCGTCATTCGACATGCCGCAAACGCCATGAACACTCTCTATTGCGGCAAGGGACACCACCAGGACAAGCAACAATGTTGCTGCCAATGCCTGTGACTTGGCCATTGATGCTGGTGATGTATTTAGTTTTCTACTGGATTGCTATTGGAGTTTTCTGTCTTAGCTAGCTTTACCTTGAGGGTGTGTGAGATGAATGTTTGGGCTGGAGCTCTATTTATAGATGCATTCGCCCCTGTGTTCATTAAGCGTGTATTCTGCATCAAGCAGGAACAACACTAAGTGCTCCAACGTGTAGAAGCACTATCGTGTTATCATGCCAAAAAATAAATCTGCACTTGAACCTCCTGTTGAACGATAGCGACTACCATAGTTGGGACAAAAAGATATACAACGAAGCAAATCTACTGATTTCTGTTGAAATATTCATGCGAAATCTCCATAATGCAACGCCGTAAAGACTAGTTCTCCACAATGATAGAAAGTGATTCAACTTTTTGCCATTTACGTTGAAAAAGAAAGATGGATCGTGACAACATTTTGAAGATTGAATTGTTTAACTGACCAAATCCATTCAGACATCCACTGAACTCTCAAGTGTTCTATGTTTCACTGCCGAATTATATGAATGATTTCACTAGCTATCGCACGCCAACTTGATATTTTTTTTCTAAAAACAGGGTATGTGTTCATAGTTAATGAAAGAGGATGGTACTATATCACAGTCATGTATATGCACCTGTTACGATAGTACGTCTAGCGTCGTTTGAAAAGTACACAAAATTCACTACAGATCGGCCACAACGTACGACGTTCGCTTGCTTGAAGCATTACTGGATGCATGCACCTACTGTAGCTTGAGATTGGCGTGATCTTGGGGTGTTAGCTTTTGCCGACTTAACTCAGTAATGCTGCCAGTACAGGGGAACAGCTAGGCTCAACGCATGACTGATTGCGGCGGCCGGCGGGTGTGGAAGTCGAGCTCAGCGGCTCAGCTAGGTCTGCTTAGCATGATAACATTCTTCAGGGCATGGAAATTTGGCAGGGACGTCGACCGGCACTCGGGACTAATAAATGAAAAGCGTCTATTGTTTATGCAAATCTGCCGACCATCACTTACGGCATCTCCAACGACGACCTGCAAATTTTCTCCGGCATCCGTCCGCGGACACAAATGCGAAAAGCGGTCATCTGAACTAACCAGATGAAATTCGTGCAAGCACAGTTGTATTTCATTTAAATTCGGATATAATTTAAATAAACGGACGATATTCATGCAAACAGAACGGGCATTCATTACATTTCAAACATTTAGAACAGAAAAACTACAGTGGCCGCCAGCATCCAAGCCCTTATTGTTCCCTTCCTGGGACCGCTTCCTTCATACGCTATCTTTATGAGCGCCGGCGATAATGCCCGTGAAATGAAGGTGCAGTCTCCGTTGAGGAAGGTCGGTCTCTGAGAACAATTGATGATGGCAAAGAAGGTAGAAACACAAGACTTCAGAATTGGTTGCAATCGCCCGCTTTGCTCCCGTCACTATTGAGGGGGTGTTAGAGCATCTACAACCGTTCGACCCCCCAGGACATTGAAAAAGTGTCGTCTGGGACCGAACCGGCGTTTGCTTTCAGGGTGGGGGCGATTGCGTCCCAGTCGTCGCCCCCATGTCGCCCCCAAAATCGCGCAAATTCGGCGATCTGATACGAATGTGACACAAGCTCGATAGTTTTTCATTGAAATTTGCAAAAAACAGAGAAACATACAAACTACGCCTAGAACTACTCGCCGCGGCAGCCGCCTGCCTTTTACATGCCGAGGAGCCTGTAGAACTGGGTGAAGTCACCGCCGCCGCCGCCCTGCGCCCCGCCGGAGCCGCCGCCGTCCCTACTGCACCCTTGACCAGGGTCGCCGACGCGCGGGAGGTTGGACGGCCCGGGCTCGTCCTCCTCGTCACTGTCGAGGACGACGACGCCGCCCTCCTCGCGTCCGTGGCGCCGGGCCTTGATCTCCGCATACGCCCGGCGATGGCGCGTCACTTGCTCGCAGACGTAGTCCGCCTTCACCCACTTGAGGCTGGTCTCGTCATCGGTGGCCATCTCTGCGTGCTCCGGCTTCACGGGGAGCAGCCCCGGCTCGGTCTTCGGCCGGACTAGGCGGAGGGAACGCGGGGAGGGGCGGCCGCCCTCGTTGATGACGAGGGCGCCGCTGTGGGTGCGGGGTCTAAGCGGCGTCTCCTGCGGCTCCAGCTTAACGGGGCGGAGCACCGGCGAGCCGGAGGAGAGCAGGCCGGAACCCGACGATGAGGAGGTCCCCGCCTCCATTCGCCGCAACATCCAAGAGCTGCCACGACGGGTACTCGAGGCACGGCATGTTGCCGGTCTCGATGTGGTCGAGGACGGCCTCGAGGGTGCGGCCGGACACGCCCCACCACTCGCGTCGCCCGTCGGCGTTGAGACGGCCACAGGGGATGATACCGTTGGCAGATGCGATCTGGTCTTTGCGGCGACACTCGAAGTACATCATCCATAGCGTGTAGCTGTCGGCCGCGTACCTCGGCTCGTTCCGCTGTGCCTCCGACAACGGCGAGCGGATGCGGGCGATCTCGGCCCGTCGTTCAGCCCCGGTGGGCACCGGTGGCACCCGGACGCCGTCGGCGCTCAACTTCCACGAGCCCGGCACCCGCATGTCTGGGGCGCCGAATAGTCGGCCTCGTAGAGTAGGCGCGCCTCGTCCTCGTGGAGATGGCGTCGGCCGAAGCCGTTCGCCACCGCGGAGTCGCCGGGGTACCGCTCAGCCATTGCTCGTCAGCGAGGCAAGAGGAGGGAGAGGTGGCTTCTGTGGGGAGACGAGGCAAGAGAAGGCGAGTTGTGGCGACTGTGGCGTTCACCGGCACGGAGGTCGGCTTTTATAGCCGAAGCGGGCTGCATGCCGGGCGACGCGTGGCGGGAGCGGGCAGGACGCGCGTCGCGGAGCCTTCACTGCGCCGCCCGTGAGGCATCAATGGAGGCTGACCGGCGCGGCAGCGCGGCAGCCTTGGCATTGACTCCTGCGGGAACCGAGACGATGAGGACGACGAAGCGGCGTGTCGCTGACTCGACGGGCCCATTCCCGTTCGCGCCAAAATCGCTTTCCCCGGCACCCCCAGGCGCCCCCCAATGCGCCGGCTTCGGCCTGAGTCCGCCGGCTCCAGTTTTGGCCCAAACCGACGAAAAACAGACTCCTAGGGACGTGACTGGCCCTTTTTTGGACGTCGAAGGAAAAAAAATAGCCTAGGGGGTCTGTTGGTGGCGCGGCTGAAGATGCTCTTAGAACTACAATAATGTAAAAATATCAAGTGCCACTTGTGGTGTCCTCCAATCACACGTTCTACTCTACATATCCACAAGGGTCAGATCAATAACTCAAACAATCATTAGGGTTTCTATAATTTCCAAACCTACTGCTAGCATAGAGGAAAAACTATTGATCCGGATGTTCAGAACAATGTCTCCAACACCCCAAAACACTTCGTATTTGAAATTTAGAATGAATATACTATTAATTTGTCTTTTCACTGAAAAACCATGTAGGGAAGGTCCCAGTATATAATCAATATTAACATAAAATCCATTCCACAATGATTTGAAACCAGGTAACAAGAATGTGCATTTGCTCCCCGCTGAATTTAGCTACGCTCACTTTGTGACAGATAGAACTGTTGCCATAGATGAGCAATTTAAATATAGAAAAGAACCCTAAGCATGAAAAATAACCACCGATAAGAATGACAAAGAGAGAATGATTTAGTAAACAAAATTATAAGCAACATTCCATTCCGAGTGTATAGTTAAACATCTTATTCATATGAAAAAATATGTAACTAAACACGAAAACAATAGGAACATGATCAGAAAGGACATATATGACGACATGAGTGACAATCTGTTGGTATTTTTAGATCGTACATGTTGGTAACATTCTACCTATATCTCACCCCCGCGTCGCCCTCCCGCTAGGGCGGCTCGGGTGGAAACCCTAGCCCCCGCCGTCGGGCATGTCCATCCTCCCCTCCCCTCCGCCGCCGCTAGAGGAGGTCGCCGAGCGAAGCCCCAGGCGGCTGATGGCGGCGGCAGAGGCTCTCTTCCCTCCCGCGTCAGATCAGGTGAGGCGGGTCACCCATGGCGTCGGGGCGCTTTCGCCTGATCTGCGTCGCGGCGGCGCGGCAGCGCGTCTAGGCTACGGCGCAAGGGGGCGGCGGAGCTGCTAGGCTCCGAGGAAGATCTGGTGGCGTTGGTCGTTTGATAGGCTCGCGGGGTCATGGCGGCCTTGGTCGCGGTGGCCGGCGGCTCGACCTGTCGGCGGCGGCTGGATCCCGGGGCGGCAGCCCTGGAAGGTGGTGGCAGGTGAAGCTCAGGCTTCCCACGGCGGCATGGCGTGGTGATGTCCCTATCCAAGGCGGATCTGCATCGCCGATCTCGTGGTTTTGCCGCGGATTGGTTCAGATCAGAGACGGTGATGAGTGTGCGGGGTCATCTCGGCGGCTCTCACGGTTTGGCGAGGTGGGGTGAGAGCCCTCCTCCCAGGCTCCATTGGTGGCGCACTCAGGCAGTGGCCGGTGCGCCAATGCTCCTACGTTGGCACTGTTGTTGCGGTTGGTCACCAGATCTAGGCGGCTAGATCTGGGGCTTTGAAGGCGGTCGAGACAGTGCACAGATTGTCGGGTGGATTTCTTGGGACGGATCCGGGTGAAAACTTGGTCTTCGGTCGTTGGCTGGAGCCGGTGATGACGATGCCCTTATCATCGTTTTCTTCATGAAGGCATCATCGGGGTGAAGCTCCCAACCCCACCCAATACCTCCGGAGGAAACTCTAGATCAACTGATCGGATGACGGCGGCATTCATGTGTCGTTACCCCCTTGGGGGCGGCATTCTTGGAGAGGCACTCAGGCTCGAGGGACCAGCGGATGGCTTCTTCGGTGGAGCGGTGTTTATTTCTACATATTCATGATGGTGGTTCTCGGTGGCATGGAGCAGTGAAGGCTTGGCGTCAGATGTGTGGTGATGGACACGCGCAGGAGGTCGACGTTGTCTGGAGTCGTGGTTGCGTCGATGGCAGAGAGGCCTGACAAGGTCGATGCGTCAGTACATGCTTTGAGGATGGATCGAGGGAAGACGGAGGTGACGGCCCTTTGCAGCGTGTGCGTGTGGTACTCACTAAGAGTGCGCCGGACCGAAGTGTTACCCAGTCCTACCTATGTGGCTTGGATGGGGCATCTGGCATTAGATGTTAGGCTTTTGTGCGCTGTTTGTTTGGTATTTGGTCCAGACATTCGGCACCCCTTCATCAAGAAGATAGGAGTAGCAACAGATGTCATCTAGATGGTGGCCTCGGGCTTACTGTTGTATTTCTTTGTAAGGTCTTTGTGAATAATAAATAATATGGCTGCATGCATCTCCCAGATGCAGAGGCCGGAGGTGGTTCCTCCTTTTCTAAAAAAATGTTGGTATTTGCACTGCATTACATCAATGGTCACATAATATATATAAGGCGGTGAAGTATACAAAGGCATGACAATGTACCAATCGAGGAACGCCAATAAAATGCTAATAAAGATTTATATTTGTTCACGTACAAGCTCTCAAATGTTTAGATTTAATACTTGTTTTTTTCTCAAAGATTATTGGTGCGAAGATGACACCGAGTTTCATGGAATCGAAGAGGGAAAGCTGGTGATCAATGTAATGACCATGGTCATGTGTAGCCAACCTTATGTTTCAGTGCAGTCTGTCTTATGTTGTGTATACTTACCAACAATCCAATGCACTTCAATGGAAATATTTCAACCAATGTGGATTCATGTCTTCATAGGGCATATATTTGCAACAATTGGTTGCTGTGAGACTTAATAATTTGAAGAGAAAGTAGAATCAACTATAAGGATGTCTATGGGCTGCCCTGATAGTTGATTGCAATATTTAAATTACCTTGTGATCGCTTTTTTACTTGTTCATTCAAAACACACAACTTTTGGGAAATAACAAGCTCACCACCTAAGATATTAAATTCATGGGACTGCATGCAAGCCACTTTTGTCCTCCTTACACTTCCAGTATACATACATACATACTACCATTTATCAATAAACAAATGAGATAGGCAGAGATTTCAAATCACACACCAACAATAAGATCTTTCAAGTGCTCCTTCACTTATTTAGGCATATTAATGTTGATGCATATCTGGACCGACAGATGGTTAGATGCTTATGGATAGTGCACCCGATCATCACGAGCAGTTACTGGGCATGGTGAGGCCGCACTTGCCGGGCAGGGCCATAGCACGGTCTGCGTCGATGTGGTACATCCTCAGCCATATGCCGGCCATGCCTTTGTAGCGACAAATGCATGACAGGTTGGCCTTCCCAAGCGCGCCACAACACTCAGCCGACGGACTGTCTGTTGGGTTTTCCACTGCTGCCGCGGGCTGACAAAGCTTAAATTCATCATTTGACATGCCACAGATGCCATGAACACCCTCTATTGCCGTGAAGGACACAAACAGAACAAGCAACAGTGCTGCAACCAATACTTGTGGCTTAGCCATGGATGCTGGTATTTTATTTGTTTTCTAGCGGATTGCTATTGGAGATTTTGGTCTTGGCTAGGTTTTACCTTGGTGGTGTGTGAGATGAATGTTTGTGCAGGGCTCTATTTATAGAGGAAGGCACCTATGTTCATGAAATGTATATTCTACAGCAAGCAAGCAAGCAATTAGACTCACCAAGTGCTCCCCGCATGTAGAAGCACTATCGTCTTATCATGCAAAAAATCTGCATGAACTTGGTGTTGAACGATAACGACTACCATAGTTGCCACAAAAAGATATATACCAAAGAAAATATACTTATTTAAACATAGATGCAAACATCTCCATAATGCAACGTCAGGAGTATGCCGCAAAGACCAATTTGTCGCAATGACAAAAAGTGATTCATCGATAATTCTTTGATTTTTGCATTGAAGAAAGACGACTCGAGATAACATTTTGAAGATTGAACTGTTTAACTGACCAAATAGATTAACACAATCACTGAAAACTCTGTGCTGAGTGTTTGGCAGCCAAATTATAGGAATGGCTTCATTAGCAGAGCAATTTGCTAAATAAGTGTTTTGCCTTGTATCATGTGTTTGCAGTTATTTTGTATTCGAGAACGAGGATCATGTTTTCTATCTATAACAAAAAACACCAATCTTGGCCTATGGTCACATATTATATGTTTTAGATTCTTAATTTGGAAATCTTTAGAAGTCATATATATGCAGCTATTACTGAGATAGTACATATAGTTTCCTTTAAAAAGTACTGCAGTTCTGCGACATTGGCATGTTTCTCGTTAATTAATTAAGCAACAACGTTTTTTTTGCAGCGTTTCACATTTGGCGCATGCACCCACTATAGCTTGAGATACTTTCTTCAGAATTCACATTTGATGTTTGTTGTTAGGTGCTAGTGGCTTTTGTGGACTTTAACTCAGTAAATGCTCTGAGGGGAACAACTAATGCACGACCGATGGCGGCGGTGGTGGAAGGCGAGCAAAGCCAGGTCGTGATTAGCATGATAACATTTTAGGGCATGGATATTTGGACTAGACGACGACCGGACACTTCAGAATAATTGGAAAGCGCATATTGTTTATGCTAGTAAAGATATTTTTTTGCCGACCATCACTTAGATGTGTTTACTGTATGACATCAATTGAATCTCAGTGTATACTTTTAAAGAAATATGACTTTAAATTAGCAAAGCCATCAACCGGTTAGGATTATAACCAACGCCAAACCAACAAAGAAAAAGAACAACACACTAAGATAGAGGCATGGAAAAGCAGCTAACAAAGCCTCACACGCTTTAAGCAAGAAAGGCACAATAGACGTGAACTTGAAGACGTTCAGGCCCTCTTCCACGGACGAAGCACCATGGACTAGGAACAACTGACTCTGGAGGAGAAAGGACGACTAGCACAGGCAGGGGATGCCATCTGCAAACAACTAAGGACACCGACACGCAGTGGCGGAGCCAGAACTTTTGCGAAGCCTGGGCAAAATTGAGCCCAAGTGTCTAATCTTGAACCAAAATCGGGCGTTCAATACACAACATATAAAATAACATCAAACTTTCAAACCACAAATCGACATTAATCATGTAGTGAAAATATAACCATAGACATTATACAAATGTAATTTTAGAGTGAAATAATTTAATATATACTCCCTCCGTCTCAAAATAAGTATCGCTGTTGATTTTGTACTAAATTAGTATAAATTTTGTACTTATGTGATGGTTATTGCTCTACTTATGTTCAAGATCGCACACCACTAACATTTTAGTTCCAAAAACCTCAACATCTCTCAATTTTAATAACTGAAAAATTGAAATTAACATCAACTATCTGAAACAAACCCCTAAATAAAGGACTAAGCTCATAAGTGGTAATCATCCCCAATGACCAATTCCCTTCGCCGTGACATCAAAATAAATCTATTAATCTCACCTAACTATGAAGACGGGGACAAGCAGCCAATGATGCAAGTTGTTTCTCCGAATATCGGGCGCACTACAACAAGCCCGATATTACAAGACGGGAACAAGCAGCCGATGATGAAAGTCTCGCTAATTGATCAAGGATGCCGCTGTTTCGAATAGAAGCTAAACGAACGTCTCAGGGAGGTGGAACGATCGATCGATCGTTTCCCTTTCGTCTCAGAGTAAAAAAAATGAAGAAGTAGGCTTGTCTCACGTGGGAACAAGTAGAAAGCCCGTGCGTTGCCACGAGCTTTTGAAATATTTTTTTAAGTTATATATGCATGTTAAATTTCACTTGTATAGAAAAGATAGCCAGTAACAATCATGTAATAATTGAAATCCACCTCACTTATGGTATAAGTTGATAAAAAGGTAATTTGACAATGTATATATAGAGAGCGGTGATCTAACTAATAATCTCTTACAAATTAAGATCTACTTGATACCCTTAAGATATTCCTCACAATATCAGAAATGTTGTCTTTAACTTTATTCACACGATGTTTAAGCAAAGAATAATAAGAACTTCTTCCTCAACTGAAAACTACGCTGCAAGGGTAATATATGTAGTTAGCACGAATATTTTTGTGAAATGTCTAAAAATGTGCAATGAATAATACTCACCGTGCAAACTGGACAAACCAATTCATTACCGTTCCATGAGAGCATACAATCAAAAACAAAATACCCAGACACATCTCTGCAATTTTCTAAATTGATATTCTCTTGAATATAGTGATAACAAAAACAATTGATATTCCATCGCAAGTGCCTCTCTGCCCCTCCCCGTGTCACCCTTCGTTACCTGTGTCTACCAGCGCCTAAATCAGACGATGGTGAGTCGAGTCTTGTTGTCCGCCCTACTTTCTATAGCTTTACTCTCCACCTTACTTTCTTCTTGTTCTCTTATGCAACCCCTAAGCTCGAAGGAATTCTTTAGGCTTTGGAATGTTCCAGGTCCATAACCTCTGCTCATTTTCATTAGTATTTGATCATCAGATCCGTGAACATCTAAATGAATGTCAGAATACTTAATTTCTTTTTCAAGCTAACTACTTAATTTTGTATTGCTTAATATTTCTGATGAGTAGATATGTTCCATAAGTAGACTAACTCAGATATAAACCTTTTTTAGGGGAGCACAAACTTGCTTTTTTCACATCATCTATTTCGAGCAGAAGAGAAATACTATCTGCAATTTAATGTGATCAAAGCATTGATATTGGTCACCACTATAGTACGCCTCAGGAACCAACCAAGGTGTCAAATAATCTCATTAAGTCGATTGCTTATACACACGAATCTCTAGGGGATCACTTGTTTGTATCACGTGATGTCAACTAATCTCTTCTGAGTGCAAGTCCATGCACAGAAATACAAATTGTAGAAGACAATCTTTCATAAAGGAATAGAATATAATATGCAAATGCTTGTCACATGAGGGGACAAAGAGATATATGGAACCGACTGCTTGAGCATCTTGTATAGAGGGGAGTTCCCTCAAAAGAATTGAATCTACATCTACCAAATCCTAATGTTCATAGAAACATTCGTAATGGTTGTGTGCTAGAAGATATAGAGTATAGTTATACCTTGAAATGAATATGCCATTTTGCAACAAGACACCTATAAAGGAGCGCAGTGGAAGAGCTTCGTTGGGGCAAAGGCGTGTCGTGGCCCGCCCACCGCTCTGGCCACCGCACATAGGGAGCAAGCCTGGCAAGCTTAAGCTAGCCGATGGATGTATTCTGCCGTCGGAAGCATGAAGCACACGCAAACAACACTCAGATTAGATGATGACAGGTGCATGTTAAAAATGCATGTTAGTATTTTAGATGCATATTTATGCTTGTAATATGTCATCTACACATGATTTTTGTACTCTCATTTGGGCTGGCTCGCCCTGTTTTTTGGTCTTAGCTCTGCCACTGAAGGAGCACATCAGATTTGCAGATAAAAGAGGCATTCATCATAACAGAACACATTGGTTCAAACACAAAATCAGTATATCTTCGTTGTAGATATTTTATCATTCCAAATAACAAAGTATACCTTTCTTGATAAATGCATGAAGATTAAAAAGGAACTGCTGAAAGTCATCCTGCTTTAAATTAAAATTATAAAGAGCTGCGTGAGATATCTTTTAGTGGGATCAGACAAGGAAAATATTAATAGTCCAAATAAAGGTAAGAAAGATGCAGGTTACCTTCAACTGTTCCGAGAAAACTTGCATAAAAAAGAGCCACGTGCTGCAAGCCTCTGTAATATACTACTCACCTTGTTGTAAGAGTAAATTTGTAAGAAATATAGTCCCATTAATTTTATTGGCCCTATTATGTTGCCACAACACATTCTGATATTTGAACCGGAAAGAATCGCTTTGCCATACAATACTCACTTGTTCATGCAACTACGCCTGACTTTAATATGACAATCATTCCAATCTTTTTACACAATGGTTCAGACAAACTTCCCCATTTGTGATAATTTGGAAGAAATTTGTTGAATCTCCCAAAAAAGACCAAACAACAATGAAGATAAATTGGGCTACAGTCATTAAAAAGTCGTCGTAATGTTGTAGAAGAGAGTAGGTGCGTCTGGGAACGGCAGCAGCAAGAGTAGAGGGAGAGCTCACAAGCTTTGATGGTGATAAGGAGGGGAGGTTCTCAGTTGCGGGCACATGCGTAGCTGCCTTGGAGACGGTGGGCAAGCTCACAGAGCATGTCGACTTATTAGAGTACATGCACAGAACTACCCAAGCATTGAGGTTGTGGTACGATTGCGTGATGCTGCTCCCGTTAAAATGATACTATCAAGTACAACACCTTCGGGTGCTTGCCAACCGCCGCCATCGCAAGCAATGCCCCCATGCCACTCCAACTACGAATGCAATAGGACCAGACCTACAAAACACACAACACTCATCATCACTTTATCTCACCATGGATAAAGCCTATGACTAAATTATATATAAACTGAAATCCCATTAGCAACAGTCAGCATAACCTTGATCGCCACTGATCGTTTTAGAAAAATGCAAAAGCCTCCTTTGCTGAAAGATATTTTCCAGAATGTCATCCTTGCATGATGTATGAGTTAGCCCAATGCAGAGAATATCAATAATGGAATTAAGAAAGACAAATGAATAAACCAAGCTTGGGCTACACTACTAACATCATCGTCTGAGATCCTGAACTTGATTCGCACATCAATATCGTAAACTGAAAAGAGACAGAAATGTAGGTAAAGGAAACACATACAACTTCATTATAAAGATCACATCAATCTGCATTGATGCTTGGGGAGGGTTTAGGATCTATCGCCACCAGCATCCAGGTGGACGTGATTACTGATTACCTTGGCGAGCTATGGGTTGATAGCCTGATGTGAACCACTCGAATAATAGATTATGTGACAAATCCCAGCGTGTAGAGGTGGTGGACACCATCCATGCAGCCCGCTCCACACATAAGCCGCACAATAATTCACCCAGCTAGCCCCCTCGAACAAATTGACTAATGAGTAATAACCAATATTGTGGTGGAGGTGCTCAGGCGACCGGGGATGGTGGAGAAACAATTATCAATATGCCATGGAGTCCACTGTACAATTGCCAAAAAAAGATAGAGAGGAGGTGGCCCTCTACCTTGCAGTGCAGCAGGGATGACGTCTTTCCTAGTGGCGAGCGTGGCAATCCTGCGCGAGGCGGTGGAGGCCCGGCGACCATCCCAGGAGACGACGCCATGGAGAGGAGCAGGATTGGGGGAGCAGAGAATTGAGATCTTTGACGGTTGGACTGTTCCCTTGAGCCAAGGCCTCTCCGGCTTGGTGTATGTGGATGGCCAGACGATGAAGAGGACGGGCATCTGCGGATCTCGCCTCGATGTTGTTCTAGGGTTACGCGCCTACAGGCCCACGCTGGGAATGGTGCGGCTGCTTTGTCCATGCAGCCGACCCGTTCGAGTGACCGACGGCGGTGGATCTTGCCTTGGGACGTTTCCGCAGATGTTTGCAATGGGATGGCGGCCGCGGTCACGTCTGGGGGGAGACACGAGAGTATGAGAAGGAGAGGGAGAGGGGCGGCGGGTTTGTGGTCAGGAGGAGAAAAAAACAAAGGGAAGGGGGCAACGCGAGGAAAACCAAACCGGGGAGAGTCATACGATGCGGAGGCGAACGAACGAAAGCACGTACCACACCAACCATCATGACCACAGAAGATAATATTCCATAACTAATTAAATAGGTACATAAATGCTTTCATGATTAGGTTTATTTGTCATGATTTACATGTTAATTTCCAGAAAATCCGTTATTTGTTTCAGAAAATCTGTTATTTGTTTCCTAAAATTAAATTGCATTAATTAGAGAGATCGGTTGATTTGGGTAAGCTAGAAAAGTGTAGTCCGTGATTTTGTGTGTGTTAGGAAAGTGTTGCTTTGCAAAAAAAGAGCGGAGAGAAAAATAAACCGGTGCGGAGAGTTGTGGTGGGAGCGGAGACGAAAAAATCAGCGAAAATAAACCATGGATACTATTCATCAACTCAGACATTAGAAATAGAGATTAGGGTTGTTGACTGGAGAGGAAATGGAAGCCCATTGGCCCAGCTGCCCACTGCCCGGGTAATATTTTCCCTGTTTCGATAGCGCCATCGTTGCATTTAGGGCAGCCAGCGAGCCCGGGCAACTGCCCAGGCTAGCCGGGCGGTGGCTCAAAAGTCATTGCACCGTTGGAAGCTGGAGTCATTCCATCTAGTACAAAAATGGATACCGTCAGAAAGTGGCCACATAGAGAAGATTAGCGCACACCCGAGCGTCGAGAGTGGATCTCCTTGAGCAAAGCAAAGCCGCTGTCCATGACCAGACCACAAAGAAGGGAAGGATGTTCCATTGTCTCCATGTCCTCGAAAAAGATGACATCGCTCACCGCCTTTACAACACTATTTTCCTAATTTTACTTTGGCACAAATGATCTCTCTTACTATATTAGAGCATCTACACTCGGACACTCTATACTGACTGGGCCGGGTAGACGGCCCGATCAGTGACCAGTAAATTTTCCTTATCCAACTAGGCTGACCGGCACCTCTCATATATGCGGCGGATATGAGGCGGCCCGAACGCGTCTGCCACATCAGCCCAGCCCACCCTGGCCCGTATGGACCCCACTTTGTCCTCACTAAAAACCCCACCCTGAACCCAACCCTAGTTTCACTCTCTCACTCTTCGCTCCACTCTCTGTCGATTCCCCTTCCCTCTTTGTGCTTTCCGCTCTCCTTTCCGTCCCAACGCGAGCACCTACAGCGGCGGCGGCACTAGGCAACTAGGACGACTTGGACTCCTTCGTCTGCGAGGCAGAAGCGGGCAATGACAAGGAGTTGGCCCTCCGCATCACGATGCAGTGGTCGCGGGTCGACACGGGCGACAGCTTCGGTTCCGCTTCGTCACTACCGCCCGGCGCCGAAGTGCGTACACTGGAGATGGACCGTTGTGCACTACACTCAGCTCCGCGCACTCGGCTCGCTCCGCTTCCCCCTCCGGCGGCTGCTCCTCACGGTCATCGGTGGATGCTCGTGCCCTCGTCGTCTATGCTGCGGATGTAGACACCAGAACTGGAGGCGCGCGTCGCCCGACATGAGAAGCAGCGGTCTAGGGAGAGGGTGGTGCTGTCAGAGGTGGCCACATCCTCCTTTCGCCATCGACGCAGATTGCGGGAGCCCGATGTGGAGTAGGAGCTTCTCGTGGTTGTTCTCTGCTGCTTGCTCACGACGGGAGAGATATATGCCCACCGGCTCCGTCGAAAGAATGCCAAGGCGCTCCGGCTCGGTATCGAGCAATCGGAGTGCGAAGCGGACAATAGTGCGGTGGCAATAGCAAAAGCCACCAAGCTGGCAAAGCAGCAGAACCGCACAGTCCGGATGATGACCGGCTGCATTGACTCTTCGTCCAACAACTCTGACATCACCGACAACCCCCCTCCTGCTGTCGACACCTAGACGGAGGGTTACTACCGCTCTGGTGACTGGAAGGGCAAAGGACTAGCGAGGAAGTAGTGAAGATGCTCGACCCTCTCTATCTCTGTTTGCATTTTTAGTAATTTTAATTTAGATCTCTGTCTGTTTGTGGGCTGAACTATGATGTTTAAACTGTGTTTTTTGGCCCAGATTAATTGTCATGTCTATCCCGTTAGTTCTATCTTCCGGAATTTCTTTGATAATCTACATAGTTTCTTTCACGTTGCATGGATAGTTTGAATTTTGGGTACCAAATATGAGGTACGCGTCTATGGAGCAGTGATTTGAGGATTGACTCGGTCACTGTTTGCGTTCATGGACGCGTCTGCAGTCGTATAACGTGTCGGATTTGATATAACCAACTATAAATGCTCTAAGAAAGAGCAGGTGAGCCAAGGGAGCACCACCATGGAAAGTCGTTTGGCGGACAAGCATCTTAAATCCACTCTTTTTTCGAGAAAAGGCTAAAGTCTGACTTTATAATTATAAATAAAGTCATCAAACAGAGTGGCACATCACCACACACTATGATACATGAAACATTAACTCCACTATCAGCACCAACGTTGCTAGGTAAGAGATGAGTAGTCCATGAAAGATACTCTAGTAGCTTTGTCGTGGTAAGATCAAGAGGTATCGGGATCCCATGTGATACAATCTCTAGAAGGTCGTAAGATATTAGCTTACCATTTTGTGCTGAAAAATTCAGCTCGGACTTAGATTGTAGCCGAAACTGCCATGGTGTCGAGGTAACCAAGCACGCCAAATTCTACAGATTTGTCTGCGCGTTCCACACTGAAAGACATCTATACTTGTGGAACTTAAGGTTACTATCATGGTGCATTTTTTCACAGTCTCGGTGCATGCACTGCCCTCGAGATACATAAAGGAGAACATTCCTTAGCAGTGTTCCAAGAAATATTTAAGTAGCAATGAAGTATTGTGGACATTGGTTGGCGCAAAAATAAGACACAATTAAAGGCGTACGGTTTACATGAGGGATTGCACGTGCACAGCACACATCGTACTACATAATCCATATGCATTTGGAGTTGGTGCCGCTCTGCTTTCTCACATTAAGGGTCCAAAGAATTCGGAATTTCAGTGACCTGTTGAATTGCCATGTGTACATAATACGAGGATAAATGTGTTGCGTACTTTTAAATGTCCATCTCGATGATTCATCAAGTTCTAATGTTGCTCCAAGGATGCCCACTCTTCTCAGACCAACTAAAACTACTAGTGATGCCTAGTTATCTGAACGTGATGCGAAATCTCGCATTGTGAGGAGTACAAACTTGAGGTGGAGCTCAAGGAAAACGTGCTTTCTTCAGCCCAAATAAGAATGGAGCTTCTTGTAATTGTAGTTGACTTTCTTAGATCGTTCCAAGACATTTTAGAGTCAATGTATCTTGGGTGTAGGAGTCTGCATTCAGTATTATTATTCAATAAAATTTGGTGAACTCTGATCATGACAAAAGAACAATGTGAAAATTTATTATATGGATGTCTAAATTCCACAGGGTTAATCGTGCACACACAATGTGTAACAAAGTATTTGTGGGATGAATCCCAAGCTACCCGAAATCACTACCATTAGCTCCTGGTTTGAACTAGTGAACCTATATGCAATGTCCTTTGTACATGAGTGATGGCAATATTTATAAATTTTAATAGAGACTCATAATTCTTCGACTAATTTGATCCCAGCTTTATGGTTAAAGTCTGAGTTATACCCAAAGGCATCTGCCATTTACCTCTACTTTAGTGTTGAAATTTGGAAGCTAAGTAGAATAGCTGACTAGAACATTTATGACTTCAATTCAATGGATATATACATGGTCATTTTGTGGTAAGTTTCACATTGAATTGGACTTCCATGAAAAATAATTGCATTTGATCAAAGATTACATCCTCACCCCATAAAAGAGCAGGTGAAGCATTCAAAAGAGATGCAAGCCGAGATATGAACAGTTCATGGAGGGCACCCCGGTGCCTTTGGTGGGTAGGCTTGGAAGGCATCAGTAACTCTTACGGTGCAGCAAGTACATTTTGAACATTTTTTGATATTTAAACTTTTGATATTTCTGATGAAAGTTGTTTTAAGCACTATGGAGATATTGTAATGACTATTGCATCTTTGACCAATGACAAGACCACATAAACTAATTTGGGCAGACATAGGAAACATACACTAAGCTAGATCTTCAATTTAATGTAGCTTTAGTTCTGCTCATAAATATTCTCGATCATTGGACTTGCCAGTTTATACCGAGCTTAAACTATGCAACATTAAATGGGTTGATGGTTTTATTTTGATGTAATAGGACATGGGAATTTCTTTCTCACTAAGAATTTAAATGAAGTATCGCCTTCCATCTCACCACTGTGTGCGAGACCGATGGATATGACTTGAGGGGAGATATTGTTCAAAGTGTAAACTGGAACTAGTATAGTTATACTTATCCGGGGTGGTGAATTTAGCTGCATAATATGCTTTCCTACTCCAAAAGATTTTGAAAGGTCATGCATCTTGTGGTAATCATCCAAACGGATTGTTAAGCACTTTTATACGAGTTTCATAATAGAATTTCAATGTTTTCAGATAAACCAAAACTTCTGGTTTTTCTTTGATGTCTTCGTATACCTAACTTTTGTGACGGCTAACCTTTTAAGAACTTCCGCTAATTGATAATTGGCAGAAGTCCTTAATAATGAAGTTCTTCCAACATTAAGGTCTAGTAAATTCTGAACTTCATAGACCTCAGGACGTGACAAACCGGTAGTAGTACATAAGGAGAACAAATGTGAAGCCTAATTTTAGATGCTTATCTTAACATGGTGATCTCTACAAGCCAATATCCATCATCGGTGGGGGGGGGGGGGGGGGGGTCCATGGCTATCAACATCAGGAGTGTAACATATTAATTAACACACTAACATTTCAAATGGTAGTCCAAATAAGAGACATCAACATGATTCACAAAAATTGCACTTTCCTTGAAAATGATCTCCTCACATTTAATTTAACTACACTCGAACACGAACCATTACCACAAGGCATATATGAACTGAGTTAGTAGTGAGGGTTATGAAGATGTCAACCACTGAAGCCGGAACTTATAGTGCATAGGTTAAAGATATAATATTGTCCAAATTTAACCACAAAACTTGTGTGCATTAGGTTGCAAAGGGGCCAAAAGGAATTCCTTAGGAATGGAACTAAAATTGGCAATTTTTTATGGCTTCTGAGGTGCCCAAAAACATGATGATCTAGCTGTTGGGGAATGTAGTAATTTCAAAAAAAAATCCTAAGCACATGCAAGATCATGGTGATGCATAGCAACGAGAGGGGAGAGTGTTGTCTACGTACCCTCATAGACCGTAAGCGGAAGCGTTATGACAACGCGGTTAATGTAGTCGTATGTCTTCACGATCGACCCATCCTAGTACCAAAAGTACGGCACCTCCGCGGTCTACACACGTTTGGCTCAGTGACGTCCCATGAACCCATGATCCAGCAGAGTGTCGAGGGAGAGCTTCGTCATCACGACAGCGTGATGACGGTGATGATGATGCTACCGGAACAGGGCTTCGCCTAAGCACCGCTATGATATGACCGAGGTGGATTATGGTGGAGGGGGGCACCGCACACGGCTAAGAGATCAATGATCAACTTGTGTGTCTATGGGGTGCCCCCTCCCCTGTATATAAAGGAGTGGAGGGGGGGAGGGCCGGCCCTCTATGGCATGCCCTGGAGGAGTCCTACTCCCTCCGGGAGTTGGATTCCCCCCTTCCCTAGTTGGGCTAGGAGAGAAGGAAGGGGGAGAGAGGGAGGAAGGAAAGGGGGGCGCCGCTGTCGGTGTCAAAACCGGCGGATCTCGGGTAGGGGGTCCCGAACTGTGTGTCTAGGATCGATGGTAACATGAGATGGGGGACACAATGTTTTACCCAGGTTCAGGCCCTCTCTATGGAGGTAATACCCTAGTTCCTTCTTGATTGTTCTTGATGAATATGAGTATTACAAGAGTTGATCTACCACGAGATCGTAATGGCTAAACCCTAAAAGTCTAACCTAGCTATGATTATTCGGAGAGTATCTATAGACCTAGCCCTCCTGTTTATATAGACACGGGAGGGATCTAGGGTTACACAAGGTCGGTTACAGAGAAAGGAATCTTCATAGTTGGTCGCCAAGCCTGCCTTCCACGCCAAGGAGAATCCCATCCGGACATGGGTAGAGTCTTCGGTCTTCGTATCTTCACGGCCCAACAGTCTGGCCCATATCCAATAGATAGGACACCTGAGGACCCCTTAGTCTAGGACTCCCTCAGTAGCCGCTGAACCAGGCTTCAATGACGATGTGTCCGGCGCACAGATTGTCTTCGACATTGCAAGACGGGTTCCACTTTCCGAATACTCCAAGATAGTCTTCGGATAAAATGAATGTGTCTGGATCTGCAACATAAGTACCACACATGACTGCAGAGAGTATAATATTTCACGAGTCCCATCTGCTGACAACATTTTACAAGATGACATCACGTCTGTGCAGCCATTATATTGAACCGTTTTTGTCTGTCGTTCCACATTTCGAGATGCGGTTTCTATTGGCATGTCTTGTCAAAGCAGAGATCATGCCCCCTTATCATAGTATTCTCATCAATATGGGTGTGGGTAACCCAACCAAGCCGTTTACACAGCCCTTGTGAATAGGCGAGTTTTAGGGCGAGCAGGGAGGCGTTCAATATTCACTACCTTTATAAGGGGATAATTAAGGATTCCCCTTCTTCTCCCACGCCTTCTCTCTTCCTCTACCCTTCCACTCTTGAGCTCTAGTGCCCAAGTTCTCCACTTTCCCACTCGAGCAAGCACTCAACCATGTCCGGATCCGGAGGTCATGGCAAGTGGATGGCCTCCACCGTCAAGGAGAAGGACATTACCGAGCTTCGGGCGGCCGGGTATCTGGCGAAGGAAATCGCCCACCGTCTTCCAGCCCAGGGGCAAGTCGTTCCCACACCAAAGCCCAAAGAGAGGGTGATATTCATCCCTCATTTCCTCTGCGGGCTAGGGTTTCCACTCCACCCTTTCATCTGCGGGCTGATGTACTATCATGGGATAGACTTCCATGATTTATCCCCGAACTCCTTCCTCCACATCTCGGCGTTCATCATCGTGTGTGAGGCCTTCCTCCACATCCAACCCCACTTCGGGTTGTGGCTCAAGGTCTTCAACGTGAAGCAAAAGGTGGTGGATGGCCAACATCCGGAGTGTGGAGGCGCTATGGTGAGAAAGCTGACCAATGTCTCCTGGCCAAAAGGCACTTTCGTGGAGACTGTCAAGGAATGGCAAAAATAGTGGTTCTACATCACAGAACCCTGCAGCGCCAACTGGGCTACAGCTGCCTGATTCAACTCCGGCACTCCAATGCGGCTCACCTCCTGGGTTGAGAAGAGCCTGAATTGGTCTTCGTCAGACGAGCTGATAGCGCTGCAGACGAGTGTTCAGAGCATGGTGGATAAAGATATCAAGCTCGTCGATGTAATCCAGGTGATGCTAGTTCGCCGGATTCTCCCGTGCCAAAGCCAAAGTCGCCCTTTATGGGAGTTCAATCCGATGAAACACCACACCCTGAAGAGGCTCTTCGAAACCACTCACGAAGATGCCTGGAAGTTGCTATTCAAGGGCAACGAGACACCGCCAGCCACAGACTCGGACCGCGGGCACGACATTAACCACCTCGCCAACGAGGTATGTTTTTTAACGTATCCTCTACTTGCTTGTTTTAAGGACGATATCTAAGCTTTATTATCATTTCTTCTTCAGGACTGGATGGAGAGGGCGAAGCGGATCCAGTGTCCGGCTCCGCTGCCTAAAGAACCAGTCATCCCGCGTCTAGCGAAGATGCTGGTGCCGGCGCCCTATAAGGCATCGGAGAAGAAGGCCAAGGGGGCCCGGAGTGGCCCCCGTCGCAAGGGCACTTCGGACGTGATATCCGAAGACAAGACCCGCTCCTCCGTCGCCGAAGACGATGATGATGAAGAGGAGGAAAGCGACTCTCCCCCTGATGGGGGCGAAAGAAGAGGGCGGCCTCCACAAATCTAGAGGCAGTGGCGCCCAAGAAGGGGAAAGGCCCTCTCGTGGGCACCTCCGCATGGGACGTCGACAGCAGTCCGGAGCACGCCCCCGGAACAAGCCCCTGGCCGCATCGTGAGTACTAAGAACTCGTACACGTCCATTTATCCGACCTTTCCACCTTATGGTATTTATATGGTTTAATCATGTTATTGCAGTCCGGCCCTCGACAGCTTCGAGCGATCCTCATCAAGAGGCTAGTTGGACTCAAAAGAAATGGCCAGCGAGACACCTCCGGCATCTTACTCTCCCAAGGCCAAGGGAGACGACGAGGTGCTGTCCCAAAGGACCTTCCCAGGCTAGGGAGAGGTTCAGGAGGCCGTCGTGGCGGCGCTGGAGGGCGACACCTCGGCCGCCGGACATATGGGGGAACAGACCCCCATGGAGACTGACAATGGGGGCCGTGCTCAATTCGGCCCCCCTCTGAGTACGAATCCGGAGACCCATATGGCCCTGGAGTCCGACAAGCAGCCTCCTTCAAGAGAAGGAGGCATGCCCGTCCCGCCGGCGACCTTTGTCCAACTAGAGGCACTGGATAATCTATTGGAAGCGATATGATGACCCACAAGTATAGGGGATCTACCGTAGCCTTTTCGATAAGTAATAGTGTCGAACCCAACGAGGTGCAGAAGGAAATTATAAGCAGTTTTCAGTAAGGTATTCTCTGCAAGCACTGAAATTATCGGTAATAGATAGTTTTGTGATAAGGTAATTTGTAACGAGTAGCAAGTAATAAAAGTAAATAAGGTGCACCAAGATGGCCCAATCCTTTTTGTAGCAAAGGACAAGCATGGACAAACTCTTATATGAAGTAAAGTGCTCCCGAGGACACATGGGAATTATCGTCAAGCTAGTTTTCATCACGTTCATATGATTCGCGTTCGGTACTTTGATAATTTGATATGTGGGTGGACCGGTGCTTGGGTGCTGTCCTTACTTGGACAAGCATCCCACTTATGATTAACCCCCATTGCAAGCATCCGCAACTACAACAGAAGTATTAAGGTAAACCTAACCATAGCATGAAACATATGGATCCAAATCAGCCCCTTACGAAGCAACGTATAAACTAGGGTTTAAGCTTCTGTCACTCTAGCAACCCATCATCTACTTATTACTTCCCAATGCCTCCCTCTAGGCCCAAACAATGGTGAAGTGTCATGTAGTCTACGTTCACATGACACCACTAGAGGGATGACAACATACATCTCATCAAAATATCGAAAGAATACCAAATTCACATGACTACTAATAGCAAGACTTCTCCCATGTCCTCAGGAACAAACGTAACTACTCACAAAGCATATTCATGTTCATAATCAGAGGGGTGTTAATATGCATAATGGATCTGAACATATGATCTTCCACCAAGTAAACCAACTAGCATTAACTACAAGGAGTAATCAACACTACTAGCAACCCACTGGTACCAATCTGAGGTTTGGATATAATGATTGGATACAAGAGATGAACTAGGGTTTGAGATGAGATGGTGCTGGTGAAGATGTTGATGGATATTGACCCCCTACCGATGAGAGGATCGTTGGGGATGATGATGATGGTGATGATTTCCCCCTCCCGGAGGGAAGTTTCCTCGGCAGAACAGCTCCGCCAGAGCCCTAGATTGGTTCCGCCAAGGTTCCGCCTCGTGGCGGTGGAGTCTCGTCCCGGAAGCTTTTTTCCTTGACGAAAGACTCCATATAGCAGAAGATGGGCATCGGAGGGCCACCAGGGGGCCCACGAGGCAGGGGGCGCCCAGGGGGTAGGACGCGCCCCCCACCCTCGTGGCTAGTGGGTGGCCCCCCTCTGGTACTTCTTGCGCTCAGTATTTTTTATATATTCTGGAAATAACTTCCCTGAAGTTTTATGACTTTTGGAGATGTGCAGAATAGATCTCTAATATTTGCTCCTTTTCCAGCCCAGAATCCCAGCTGCCGGCATTCTCCCTCTTCATGTAAACCTTGTAAAATAAGAGAGAATATGCATAAGTATTGTGACATAATGTGTAATAACTGCCCATAATGCAATAAATATCGATATAAAAGCATGATGCAAAATGGACGTATCAACTCCCCCAAGCTTAGACCTCGCTTGTCCTCAAGCGAAAGCCGAAATCAAAAAATATGTCCACATGTTTAGAGATAGAGGTGTCGATAAAAATAAAATACAGACACGAGGGCATCATGATCATTCTTAGAACAACAACAACAACATATATATATATATTGTCATATGATCTCTTATGCTAAAGTAACAATTCAATCACAATTTCAAGTATGAATCATAAACTTCATTGAGAACCAACAAACTCTAATCTCAGTCATTGAGGAAATTGCAATTTATCATAACATAGGAAAGAGTCAATATAAGAGCTTTTCAGCAAGTCCACATACTCAACCATCTTTTAGTCTTTCACAATTGCTAACACTCACGCAATATTTATGGGTATGAAGTTTTAATCAGACACAGAGAAAGATAGGGGCTTATAGTTTTGCCTCCCAACATTTTACCTCAAGGGTAATGTCAATAATAATAGTTCATGAAGACTCACATCCAATTAGCTATATATATCAGGATCTTTCCAACATATTGTGTTTGCCAAAGGATAAAATGTAAAAAGGAAAGGTGAAGATCACCAAGACTCTTATGTAAGGTAGAGGATAAAAGTAAAAGATAGGCCCTTCGTAGAGGGAAGCAGAGGTTGTCATGCACTTTTATGGTTGGATGCACAAAATCTTAATGCAAAAGAACGTCACTTTATATTGCCACTTGAGATATGGACCTTTATTATGCAGTACGTCGCTTTTATTTCTTCCATATCACAAGATCATATAAAACTTATTTTCTCCCACACTAATAAGTCATACATATTTAGAGAGCAATGCTTATTGCTTGCACCGATGACAACTTACTTGAAGGATCTTACTCAATCCATAGGTAGATATGGTGGACTCTCATGGCAAAACTGGGTTTAGGGATATTTGGAAGCACAAGTAGTATCTCTACTTGATGCGAAGAAATTGGTTAGCATAAGAGGGAAAGGCAAGCTCAACATGTTGGACGATCCATGACAATATAATTTATCTCAGATGTAAGAAAAGATAACCCATTACGTTGTCTTCCTTGTCCAACGTCAACTCTTAGCATGTCATACTTTAATGAGTGCTCACAATCATAAAAGATGTCCAAGATAGTATATTTATATGTGAACCTCTCTTTCCTTATTACTTCCTATTAATTGCAACGATGACCAAAACTATGTTTGTCAACTCTCAACAACTTTTATTCATCCTACTCTTTATATGTGAGCTCATTACTCTCCATAAGATCCATATGATCTCTTTGTTTCTTTTTTATTTCTTTCTCTTTTATTTTATTTAATTCCATCAAGATCATAGCAAAATAATCAAGCCCTTGACTCAGCACTAATCTTTATTATATAGCTGACGGACTCGATTACATAGAGGGATCATAAAGAAAAACTCACAACTAGATCATACTAAAACTTTATTCTACTAGATCAAGATATTACGAAAAGGATCGAACTAAGAAAAATGGTAAATATAAAAGTTTTGATGGTGATATGATATGTCTCCGTCGTATCTATAATTTTTGATTGTTCCATGCCAATATTCTACAACTTTCATATAATTTTGGCAACTTTTTATACTATTTTTGGGACTAACATATTGATCCAGTGCCCAGTGCCAGTTCTTGTTTGTTGCATGTTTTTTGTTTCTCAGAAAATCCATATCAAACGGAGTCCAAACGGGATAAAAATAGATGGAGATTTTTTTGGAATATATGTGATTTTTGGGAAGTGAAATCAACGCAAGACGATGCTCGAGGGGCCCACGAGGCAGGGGGGCGCGCCCCTGACCCTCGTGGCCACCCCGCAAGGCGGTTGATGCCCTTCTTTCACCGCAAGAAAGCTAATATCCGGATAGAGACCGTGTTAAAATTTTAGCTCAATTGGAGTTATGCATCTCCGGGAATATAAGAAACGGTGAAAGGGTAGAATCTGAGAACGCAGAAACAGAGAGAGACAGAGAGAGATCCAATCTCGGAGGGGCTCTCGCTCCACCCATGCCATGGATGCCATGGACCATAGGGGAAACCCTTCTCCCATCTAGGGAGGAGGTCAAGGAAGAAGAAGAATAAGGATGGGGGCTCTCTCCCCCTCGCTTCCGGTGGCGCCAGAGTGCCACCGGGGGCCATCATCATCACCGCAATCTTCACCAACAACTTCACCGCCATCATCACCAACTCTTCCCCCCTCTATGAAGCGGTGTAACCTCTCTCTTACCTGCTGTAATCTCTACTTAAACATGGTGCTCAACACTATATATTATTTCCCAATGATGTATGGCTATCCTATGATGTTTGAGTAGATCCGTTTTGTCCTATGGGCTATTTGATGATCAAGATTGGTTTGAGTTGCATGTTTTATTATTGGTGCTGTCCTATGGTGCTCTCTGTGTCGTGCAAGCATGAGGGATCCCCGCTGTAGGGTGTTGCAATATGTTCATGATTCGCTTATAGTGAGTTGCGTGAGTGACTGAAAGACAAACCCGAGTAAGGGGGTTGTTGCGTATGGGATAAAGAGGACTTGATGCTTTAATGCTATGGTTGGGTTTTACCTTAATGATCTTTAGTAGTTGCGGATGCTTGATAGAGTTCCAATCATAAGTTCATATGATCCAAGTAGAGAAAGTATGTTAGCTTATGCCTCTCCCTCATATAAAATTGCAATAATGATTACCGGTCTAGTTATCGATTGCCTAGGGACAAATAACTTTTCCGTAACAAAAAGCTCTTTACTAAAACTAACTTAGTTGTGTCTTTATCTAAACAGCCCCTACTTTTTATTTACTTGCTCTTTATTATCTTGCAAACCTATCCAACAACACCTACAAAGTACTTCTAGGTTCATACTTGTTCTAGGTAAAGCGAATGTCAAGCGTGCGTAGAGTTGTATCGGTGGTCGATAGAACTTGAGGGAATATTTGTTCTGCCTTTAGCTCCTCGTTGGGTTCGACACTCTTACTTATCGAAAACTGTTGCGATCCCCTATACTGTGGGTTATCATGATACGATACCGGAGCACTCCCCCAAGCTTGGCAGTTGCCAAGGGGAGTGCCCATACCAGATACTCAGTTCTTCTTTGTTGGTGAAGAAGGTGGAGTTGTTGATGATGTATGCTTGTCGTCCCTCTTCCAAGGCATAGGCTCACCATCATAGAAGGATGATCGAGTCTCCTGAATCCTCAAATCTGCAGCCAAACTCATCCTCTTGAATCTATATTCATACTCACAGTTTTGATTTTGCAGGTCATAGATCTGGGCTTGGAGGTGCTTAATTTTCTCATGAAGCTTGAAGATGGCCTCCCCAATGTCCTTGACGTCCAGCTTGTGGTTGTTTGTGAACTCCGTGATCATAATGTGATTGGAGTCGAGTCCACGCTCCACCATCTCCTGACACCTGAAAATTTGTTGCTCTAATGCCTCGAGCCTTGCCTCCATGCTTCCAGTCTTCCTTGGTCCCTCAACATCGCGGATGTGCAAAAACCCCTCACGCGTCTCAATGGTTTGAGGGTGTTGCAGCACCTCCGCGAGGTAGGGGTTGATGACCTTCTCGAAGAACTTGTCCTTGGGGGCACTTGAAGACGACATGACAACCTGGATCTGTCCGAAAAACAGCTTGAAACAAAGAAAAGAGATATTTGCATGATACGGTGGTTAAAACCTTTGGGAGATTATATAATGAATTTTTACCGACCAAAAGAAGTATCGTGCAAGAAAGCGGAGTCAGGAGAGCACACGAGGTGCCCACGAGGTAGGGGCGTGCCCAGGGGGTAGGGCACGTCCTCCACCCTCGTGTCCTTCCGGTCTGCTTCTTATTTTCCTATTTTTCTAAATATTTCAAAACGGAGAAAAACTGCCATTAGAACTGTTTTGGAGTCGGTTTACTTACCGTACCACATACCTATTCCTTTTCGGAGTCTGAAACGTTCTGGAAAGTGTCCCTTATGTATTCCTCTGGGGTTACGGTTTCAGTAATATTGGTTTCAACATTTATGGGATTACCTAAGATATAATGTTTGATTCTTTGACCGTTCACCACCTTTGGATTTGTGCCTTCGAAGTTGTTGATTTTTATGGCACCGGAACGATAGACCTCCTCGATAACGTAAGGACCTTCCCATTTAGAGAGATGTTTTCCTGCAAAAAATCTTAAGCGAGAGTTGTATAACAATACATAATCACCTACATTAAACTCATGCTTTTGTATCCTTTTATCATGCCATCTTTTAACTTTTTCTTTAAACGGCTTGGCATTTTCATAAGCCTGGGTTCTCCATTCATCAAGTGAGCTAATGTCAAAAAGCCTCTTCTCACCAGCAAGTTTGAAGTCATAGTTGAGCTCTTTAATAGCCCAATATGCCTTATGTTCTAATTCAAGAGGTAAGTGACATGCTTTACCATAAACCATTTTATACGGGGACATACCCATAGGATTTTTCTATGCAGTTCTATAGGCCCATAATGCATCATCAAGTTTCTTGCACCAATTCTTTCTAGATCTATTAACAGTCTTTTGCAAAATTAATTTGATCTCTCTGTTACTCAATTCTACTGGACCACTAGACTGTGGGTGATATGGAGATGCAATTCTATGATTAACGTCATACTTAGCAAGCATCTTACGAAAGGCACCATGAATAAAATGTGAACCACCGTCAGTCGTTAAATATCTAGGGACTCCAAACCTCGGGAAAATAACTTTGTTAAGCATCTTAATAGAGGTGTTATGATCAGCACTACTAGTTGGAATAGCTTCTACCCACTTAGTAACGTAATCAACAGCGACTAAAATATGTGTATACCCGTTAGAGGAAGGAAAAGGTCCCATATAATCAAAGCCCCAAATATCAAATGGTTCAATAACAAGTGAATAATTCATAGGCATTTCTTGACGTCTACTAATATTACCAATTCTTTGACATTCATCACAAGACAAGACAAACTTACGGGCATCCTTGAAGAGAGTAGGCCAATAAAAACCGGATTGCAATACCTTATGTGCAGTTCTATCTCCAGCATGGTGTCCTCCATAAGCCTCGGAGTGACACTTGCATAGGATCTGTTCCTGTTCATGCTCAGGTACACAACGTCTAATAATACCGTCTACTCCTTCTTTATAAAGATGTGGGTCATCCCAAAAGTAATGTCTCAAGTCATAGAAGAACTTTTTCTTTTGCTGGTATGTGAAACTAGGTGGTACAAATTTAGCAACAATATAATTAGCATAATCAACATACCATGGAGTAGTACGAGAAGCATTTATGACATTTAATTGTTCATCAGGAAAGCTATCATTAATAGGTTGTGGGTCATCAAGAACATTCTCTAACCTAGACAAGTTGTCTGCAACGAGGTTCTCAACTCCCTTTCTATCAATAATATGCAAATCAAATTCTTATAGAAGGAGAACCCATCTAATAAGTCTAGGTTTAGCATCTTTCTTTTCTATAAGGTATTTAATAGCAGCATGATCAGTGTGAATAGTTACTTTAGAATAAACAATATAAGGTCTGAACTTATCACAAGCATATTGAATAACATTTAATTTCTTATCAACTCTTTGCCCTAGAACAACACCTACAGCATAATCACTAGTATCACACATAATTTTGATGTCTACTACACAACCTTCTTCTTGTAGACGTTGTTGGGCCTCCAAGTGCAGAGGTTTGTAGGACAGTAGCAAATTTCCCTCAAGTGGATGACCTAAGGTTTATCAATCCATAGGAGGCGTAGGATGAAGATGGTCTGTCTCAAGCAACCCTGCAACCAAATAACAAAGAGTCTCTTGTGTCCCCAACACACCCAATACAATGTTAAATTGTATAGGTGCACTAGTTCGGCGAAGAGATGGTGATACAAGTGGTATTTGGATGGTAGATAATGATTTTTGTAATCTGAAAATATAAAAACTGCAAGGTAACTAATGATAAATGTGAGCATAAACGGTATTGCAATGCTAGGAAACAAGGCCTAGGGTTCATTCTTTCACTAGTGCAAGTTCTCTCAACAATAATAACATAATTGGATCACATAACTATCCCTCAACATGCACCAAAGAGTCACTCCAAAGTCACTAATAGCAGAGAACAAACGAAGAGATTATGGTAGGGTACGAAACTACCTCAAAGTTATTCTTTCCAATCAATCCGTTGGGCTATTCCTATAAGTGTCACAAACAGCCCTAGAGTTCGTACTAGAATAACACCTTAAGACACAAATCAATCAAAACCCTAATGTCACCTAGATACTCCAATGTCACCTCAAGTATCCATGGGTATGATTATACGATATGCATCACACAATCTCAGATTCATCTATTCAAACCAACACAAAGTACTTCAACGAGTGCCCCAAAGATTCTACCGGAGAGTCAAGACGAAAACATGTGCCAACCCCTATGCATAGGTTCATGGGCGGAACCCGCAAGTTGATCACCAAAACATACATCAAGTGGATCAATAGAATACCCCATTGTCACCTATCCCACGCAAGACATACATCAAGTGTTCTCAAATCCTTAAAGACTCAATCCGATAAGATAACTTCAAAGGGAAAACTCAATCCATTACAAGAGAGTAGAGGAGGAGAAACATCATAAGATCCAACTATAATAGCAAAGCTCGCGATACATCAAGATCGTACCACCTCAACAACACGAGAGAGAGAGAGAGATCAAACACATAGCTACTGGTACATACCCTCAGACCCGAGGGGGAACTACTCCCTCCTCGTCATGGAGAGCACCGGGATGATGAAGATGGCCACCGGAGAGGGATTCCCCCTCTGGCAGGGTGCCGAAACGGGTCTCGATTGGTTTTCGGTGGCTACGTAGGCTTCTGGCAGCGGAACTCCCGATCTATTGTGCCCCCTCAAGGTTTTAGGGTATATGGGTATATATGGGAGGAAGAAGTACGTCGGCGGACCTCCGGGCTGTCCACGAGGCAGGGGGCGCGCCCAGGGAGTGGGCGCACCCCCCCACCCTCGTGGTCAGCCCGGGACTCTCCTCGTCCATCTCCGATACTCCGTGGGCTTCTTCTGGTCCAAAAATAAGTTCCGTGAAGTTTCAAGTCAATGGGACTCCGTTTGATTTTCCTTTTCTACGATACTCTGAAACAAGGAAAAAACAGAAACTGGCACTGGGCTCTAGGTTAATAGGTTAGTCCCAAAAATAATATAAAAGAGTATAATAAAGCCCATAAACATCTAAAACAGATAATATAATAGCATGGAACAATCAAAAATTATAGATACGTTGGAGACGTATCAAGCATCCCCAAGCTTAATTCCTGCTCGTCCTCGAGTAGGTAGATGATAAAAATAGAATTTTTGATGTGGAATGCTACCTAACATATTTATCCATGTAATTCTCTTTATTGTGGCAAGAATATTCAGATCCATAAGATTAAAGACAAAAGTTTAATATTGACATAACAATAATAATACTTCAAGCATACTAACTAAGCAATATGTCTTCTCAAAATAACATTGCTAAAGAAAGCTATCCCTACAAAATCATATAGTCTGGTATGCTCCATCTTCACCACACAAAGTATTTAAATCATGCACAACCCCGATGACAAGCCAAGCAATTGTTTCATACTTTTGATGTTCTCAAACTTTTTCAATCTTCACGCAATACATGAGCGCGAGCCATGGACATAGCACTATAGGTGGAATAGAATGGTGGTTGTGGAGAAAACAAAAAGGAGAAGATAGTCTCAAATCAACTAGGCGTATCAATGGGCTATGGAGATGCCCATCAATAGATATCAATGTGAGTGAGTAGGGATTGCCATGCAACGGATGCACTAGAGCTATAAATGCATGAAAGCTCAACAAAAGAAACTAAGTGGGTGTGCATCCAACTTGCTTGCTCATGAAGACCTAGGGCATTTGAGGAAGCCCATTGTTGGAATATACAAGCCAAGTTCTATAATGAAAAATCCCCACTAGTATATGAAAGTGACAACATAAGAGACTCTCTATAATGAAGATCATGGTGCTACTTTGAAGCACAAGTGTGGTAAAAGGATAGTAGCATTGCCCCTTTTTATTTTCTTTTTTAGTCGGCCTTTCTTTTTTTATTTGGCCTTTCTTTTTTATTTGGCCTTTCTTCTTTTTTGGGGACAATGCTCTATTAATGATGATCATCACACTTCTATTTATTTACAACTCAAAGATTACAACTCGATACTAGAACAAAGTATGACTCTATATGAATGCCTCCGGCAGTGTACCGGGATGTGCAATGAATCAAGAGTGACATGTATGAAAGAATTATGAACGGTGGCTTTGCCACAAATACAATGTCAACTACATGATCATGCATAGCAATATGACAATGATGGAGCGTGTCATAATATACGGAATGGTGGAAAGTTGCATGGCAATATATCTCGGAATGGCTATGGAAATGCCATGATAGGTAGGTATGGTGGCTGTTTTGAGCAAGATATATGGTGGGTTTATGGTACCTGCGAAAGTTTTGCGGTACTAGAGAGGCTAGCAATGGTGGAAGGGTGAGAGTGCGTATAATCCATGGACTCAACATTAGTCATAAAGAACTCACATACTTATTGCAAAAATCTATTAGTTATCGAAACAAAGTACTACGCACATGCTCCTAGGGGGATAGATTGGTAGGAAAAGACCATCGCTCGTCCCCGACCGCCACTCATAAGGAGGACAATCAATAAACAAATCACACTACAAAAAAGACACATCCGTGACATTTTGGGCCGAACGAATTTTTTTCTGTCATACATATGACACTTCTATGACGATAATTGTGACAAAACCCGGTATCATCATAGATGTGGTGGGCTCCTACTTCTATGACAAAAAATCATGACAAAAAATGGGCTTTTCGTCCTGGGCGGGCTGGAGACGCGGCTGCATGACATTCTTTGGGCCGTCCATGACAGAAAAAACCATGGTAGAAGCGAGGGGGAGGAAAATTTTGGGGAGTTCCCGGTTATGGTGGGAGGTCGGGGGTCGAGCGATGCGCGTTTCTCTCGTACACGTACGGGCATGTGTGCGGGGTGTTGGCTCTATCTGAACCCGAGCGAGGCATTGGGCTCTAACTGAACCCGAGCGATTGCATTGCAGGCTACGCGTTACTGAACCCGAGCGATCGATCGATGGCTGTTAACTAAACCCGATCGAGCGATTCCTTCGCTACTGCTGCTAACTGAAGTCGATCGATGCTGCCTCTGGGATGAACAGTGAGCGTTGCGGGGGGGGGGGGGCGTTGGATGAACAGTGAGCGGTGGCGTTGCCTCTAGATGAACAGGACCCCGTGGTGTGGTGGAGGGCTGGATGAACCCGTGGAGGGGTGGTTGAACAGGACCCCGTGGTGTGGAGGGCTGGATGAACAGTAGATGGTGGAGGGGTGCCTGTGGAGGGGTGGTTGAACAGTAGCCGGTCGAGTAGCGCGCGGTGGAGGCTGGATGAACAGGAGCCCGTGGAGGCTGGAGGAGGTCGACGGTGGAGATGAATAGTATCTCGTGGAGTCCCATTTTGCGGTACGCCACACCCCTCCCGATGAACAGGACCCCCGTTTCGACTGTAGCGCTCCAACACAAGTCCGTTTTGCGGTACGCCACACCCCTCCCGATCAACAGGACCCCCGTTTTGACCGTAGGAGGTCCGTTTCGTCCGTTTTGCGGTACGCCACACCCCTCTAGCTCAACAGGACCCCCGTTTCGACCGTAGGAGGTCCGTTTCCTCCGTTTTGTGGTATGCCAGACCCCTCCCGGTCAATAGGACCCCGTTCCGAACGTAGGAGGTCCATTTTCTCCGTTGTGCGGTACGCCAGGCCTCATTTCCATCGCCTATTCCGTCCAAGCCCTCCCGATGAACACGACCACGCATTCCGTTCCGACCCAGCCGGTTGGCTCCCACGCGTTCCGTTGCCTCCCGATGAACACGACGCATTCCATTGCCTCCCCATGAACACGATGCATTCCGTTGCCTCCCCATGAACACGACGACGACGTTGTTTCTCCGTTCCGACCCAGCCATGTACACGAGCCCTGGTCGTACGTATGCGCGAGTAGGCGTTCGAGACCCCGCCCGTATGCACACATACGTGGCCGTATTTTCTTTCTTGCACCCTGGCCGCTGTACGTACGTGTACATGCTACGTGTGCGCCTCTACTATGACACGTACGCGCCTCTACTACGACACGTGCGCACCTCTACATCCACCGGTATATATGTACGTACACGTTCGCGACTAGAATGACAATGCTATGTACGCTTCGACCAGGTGGGTCCCGACTGTCAGGCACTTCCTTGCGTGTGAAGAAGTAGCTGGTGGGTCCCAGCAGTCAGGGGGGCGAATCGTTTTTTTCGCCCGGACGCACTTCCTTGCGTGCGAAGATGTGGCTGGTGGGTCCCAGCAGTCAGGGGGCGAATCGTTTTTTTGCCCGGACGCACTTCCTTGCGTGCGAAGATGTAGCTGGTGGGTCCCAGCAGTCAAGGGGAAACGTTTTTTCGCAAAATATGGTGGCCCGTCTGGTGGGTCCCCGTTGTCAGGTGGAGGAATCATTATTTTGCGCATAATAAGGAGGAACTTCCTTACAATGGCCGTGGACCCAGTTGTCAGCCTCTCCACGTACAGTCCACGTCCGATGGAAGTCGTTCCTTGACCACGTTGACCACGGCGGTGGACGACGGCGAGGACTAGGAAGGGGACGACTCGGAGCCGGGGAAGACGCAGCAGTGGATGCCACGTGAAGAGGAGTACGAGGTTTCACTGGTTCGGCTGTGGTGTGAGGCTGCTGTCGTCGCAGAATAATAGGGGTGTGGGTGAGTAGAGGGATGGCCTGGCCGGTGGTGGGAGTAGTAGGGGGCGGTGAGGCCTCCGCGACATCGCAGCCGGCCACGGGAGGCAGGAGCACGCGGCACGACCGGCGCTGGTTTGGGCGGCTGGAGCAAGAAGACCAGAGGTTGAAGAGGCACTACGTCCGTTGGATGAACATCGTACGGTAACAGGAGCTAGAATCCTTCATATTGACTAAGTTGACAAAGCCCTCTGTCCCCGTCAACTTGGTAGGCCCACAAGTCAGCCTCCCACTATGCTGGGTTCCAGCTGGCAGGGGGAATATTCTTTTTTTGTGTAATAAGGAGGCACTTCCTTGCGTGCGAAGATAGCTGGTGGGTCCAACATGTCAGCGGGGGCACGTTATTTTCATGAAATACGGAGGCCCTTCTGGTGGGTCCCAGATGTCAGGTGGAGGAATCATTATTTTGCGCGTAATAAGGAGGCATTTCCTTGTGTGCGGCCGTGGACCCTGCTGTCAGCATCTCCACGCACAGTCTACTTTCGATGGTGTCGTTCATTGACCAAGTTGACCACACTTCGCCTTGCGCATCCAAGGTGGTGGACGACGGAGATGCCACGGATAGCAACGAGCCGGAGATGGGAAGACACGGGAGTAGAGTCGCGGACGGAGAGGTGTACGAGGGTTAACTAGTTCTAGTGCAGTCTGGTTCGGCAGTCGGTGGAGAAGAACAGGAGGTGTGGAGGGGTGGAGGGATGACCTGGCCAACAGTGGAGTAGCGCTTCATAGCGAAGCGTGCTAAGCAGAGCTGCTAGCAGCAGGAGGCGGGAGGTGGTCCCGGCGGCGCTGGAGGAAGAAGACGAGAGATTGAAGATGGATGGCGGTCGTTGGATGTAAATCCAACGACTAACATGTCAGAATCATTTGTTGACTAAATTGACAACGACTTGCGTTGGCTTCGACCTATTGGCCCACATTTCGGCCTCCAAAAATGTGGCACGTATTCAACCCATTTTTCAGAATTTACAGTCTTTTTTTGCGCGGTAGAATTTACAGCCAATTTGATCTTTTTTTTAATTACAGCCATTAGCTGGGCTGGGTGAACAAATAATGTAGCGTCTATGCGGCCCATTTATTTTATTTCCTAAAAAATTACCGGCCATTTGCACTTTCTCGAAATACACGATTTTGCTGGGCTGATTCTAATTATAATGTTGGGTTAGGCCAGCAATGTTATCAAAAAATAAAAAGGGGCTGAGCATTTTGTTATAAATATATTTAAATAATAAGTGATATTATTACATTCGTCCTTAAATCTTACCAAGCATTTGTACACAATCACTAGGATTTTCGTGCCAAAACAATCCAGGATTTTATTTGTTAAGAAATTATTTTTATAAGTTAATAAGATGTGGGATATTGTTTTCTTACATATGTAAGTATCTATTAAATATATGATGACAATAAAAATAATATATAATAACATATAAAATAATTTAAATATATATAATATAGTTAGAAGGGAAACATAAGTTGGACCTGGCGTTCCTATTCTTATATAGAAAAATAGAACAGACCTCTGTGTTTTCTTCAAAAAAATACATAAATTGGGCTGCCAAAAATAAAACCTCGGATGGGAGGTCCATAGGCCGGTCGCCTATGGACCTCCCATCCGAGGTCGTGGGCTGAGCATGTTAAAAATGAGAGCCTAGACGGGGCAGCCCAAAACCACGTCCAACACTTGCCAAAACTTCGTCCCTCGTTTTCTCTGTGTTTCGCACACTCGACATTGTGTGGGCATTTTGACTGTGCATCATATGAAGATGTGCTATGCATGAATATTGATCAGCATGATGTTAACTTGCTGGTAGTTCCATTTTCGACCATGAATAAAACTTCCAACATGATGTTAACCCTGTTTGAAAAGGTTGTGTTAATATAAATGCTCTGCCTCTGAAAGTTGCAGTTTCTTATCTGAAACTGAACTTGCAGTTTCTTATCTGAAACTGAAACTTGCAGTTTCTTCTCTGAGAATCACATTGTCTGCACTTTTATAATCCTATGAAACTACATTTTTTAAGTGCTAAGAGTAGATCTCTAGAATTCATAAAATACTTCATATGCTCAATAAATTCAAAAGACATTCAAATCTGAAAGTACTCTCAAAATACACAACACAAAACACAATTCACAACCTGCAAATACTGACAACCCTAAGCTCCTCCTGACAATTCACAACCTGCCTGACTATTGGGCTGGGGGGCAGCCCCCTCCTATCCTCGGCGGCAGACAGCCGCCCCGTGAGACGATGTGAACGGCGAGGGAGACGCTGGCGGGGAAGCCTCATCGGGCCAACTGCTTTTCTCCTCTTGCAGTTGGGTTCGGTCAACGAAGACTTCACTGGCTCGCTCTGGCAGGACACCCTCACAAACGGCACCCTGTAGATGCTCGATCCTTCAATCTCTTGTGGATGCTCCATCTGGGATCGATACTCCCACCACCGCTCCCTCACGATCGGATTCGGTGAATCTATTTGCTCATGGCCCAGAGGAGCAGCTCTATGTACTCCGGCGCGACTCCCTCTGGGAGTATCGCCGCCTTTTCGCTCTGTTGCAGATATTTGGCCATGGATGTTGACGTCACCGCTAGTTGGTCCTTGTTTTCAAACTAAGACTGTATCTCCAATATCCTAGCTAGCTTCACAGGGTCGCCGTCTGCGACCCTCACGTATCGGTTGTACTCCTCCATCGATCTACTTCTCCACAACACCTTCACTCGCCGGCGGTGGTTTTTGAAAGGAAAAGGAGAGGAGCAGTGCTGGTTTTGGATTAGAACGGGAGAGGAGTGACGCTGGCTTTGGATTGAAACAGGAGAGGAGGGGCGATGGTTTTGAAATGGAAGAGGAGAGGAGCGGCGTTGCATTTAGATTGGAACAGGAGAGGAGCGGCGGTGGTTTAAGAGGAGAAGAGCGGAAGAGCGGCGCTGGTCTTGGAAGTAATTTTTTTGTTGTTTTGCGTATTTTGGGTCAAAGTTTGACCACGTACTATATTTGACAAGCAAATGTGAATGCATGTCACCAAAAATTGTATCGTTTGGTTCATATCTGAATGTACTTTCAAATTATATTATTTTTGCAACATATAACATATATTTTTTGTGCGAAAATCATGGTCAATTATGACCTAGAATAAAAGGGAGACTAGTTAATGTGGGTTCGCTTTCTTAATTGAAGGGTAAATTGATTTTGATTTTGATCCAGTCACAGCACGCCGGCCCTCTCGTCCAATCCTAAATCGCTGCCGCACGCTCCTCTCCCTCTTCTCCATTGCAAAACCACCTCCTCTCCTCTCCATCATCTCCATTCCAAAACCACCGTGTCACCTCTCCCTCTTCTGATCTTGTCCATTGCAAAACCACCTCCTCTCCTCTCCATCACCTCCATTCCAAAACCACCATCTCGCCTCTCCCTCTTCTAATCTTCTCCATTGCAAAACCACCTCCTCATGCACGTGACCCAGAGGCGCAGTTGTCGTCATTTTGATCTGAAGCGCCGGATTATAACATATAACACGAAAAAATGCCACATGACAAGAAATCATAACCTCACTGCCCAAAGGAGACAACATGAATCCCGACGGACAAACTAGACGAGGAACAAAGCTCAATTTAAAGAAAAACTCGTAGAAAAGGGGTCCGTCGATAGATGTCCTAATTAACATAGCCGGCTTGACCTAGATGGCAGCCGAGTAGTCATTGTTCATGCATGTGCCCCCAATGACTAGCCCAACTAACCCTCGCAGTGATCCGACGCACATGACACCTAATTTTGCGACATGACAAGAAACCTTTTTTTAGATTTCTCTCCACAACTAAAGTCTTGTACAACATAGCCTGCACGATATGTAGACGATAGCCAATCCAGGCGTGTCTGCTGGAGTCTGGTCACATGCATGGGCGAACTGATCTTCTGTGTCTTGCAGGGATCGTCCAGGCACCAACGTAGCACAACACTTCTCTAGTATTATCGCTCGTCTCCCTCTTCTATTAAGTCACCCGACTTGCGGGGCCAGGGAGTGTGCCTATGGTTGGTTCTCAATTGTCATCAACATGTGTGTGCAAACGCAATATGACGCGTGTTCCATTCGGAGAGCAGCGTGCCAGACCGACCGACCGTCTGGGGTGCGACCGGAACGAGACGGGCGTGTTGTATACTCCATACATGTGTACCGCTGTTTTCTAAACGCTTTTCTCCATGGCGCGGGCGCAATCCATGGATACAAAATCAGTATATTGTATACTATTTAAAAGTCGAGGGCGGGGCTTTTCCTGCGCGGTAGGCGGCGGGGCAGTTCCGCCTAGTCGGTTCAATAGAGACGCGAGAAGACGAGGGAGTAGGCTGCTGCAAATGTAGGGTTGTGTGATTTGACAGCGAGTTACTGCTGGACAGGTGGGGCCTCGTGATTTGACTTGCCATTATCATTTTAACTGCGGCGCTACGACCGGCGTGAGTCTCCCGATTCCTGACCACCTCCATTACGAAGAAAGAGATAGAGAGGAGTAAGAAAATACACTTATAGCCAAACTTATAGCCAACCTTGTTGTAGTATGAATGACTAAGTGATGACTATGTATGACATGCCAACATCAGATAGCCTAACGCACCGTGTTAAATCTCCAAGGGCGCGACCGCGCGAGCGACGCGACGGTCACGGTAGGTGCGACGATGATACGGGCTGCTGGCAGCCCTTGGATCTGAGATCAAACGGTCGCATGCTAAGTTGCTAAAAATTTGCAGAATAACCCTCCAGGATAGGATATTCACCCATAGGTATAGAATCACGCCATGCGACCGTTCGATCTCAGATCCAAGGGCTCTCGGAAGCCTGTATCATAAAGCCACTACCCTGCCGTTCGCATGCTGGCAGTTCGCTCCTACTCGTCCCCGCACATCCTTCAATACTATGGTGGTTTGCTCCTAGTCGTCCCGTACATTCACATTACGGCAGTTCCACTAATCCTAAACCTCCTCCCAAATCCATGGCGTCCCAAATCTCCATGATCGGCGGTGAGTACAAGGTTAGAACCATCACCGGCGATGAGTTCGACGTCATCTACACCCGTTCTTCCGCGACGGTGAAAGGATGCCTTTCTCGCTTCAGACGCATGTTCGAAAACTCAGATGATGAGTGGGTTGCTTGGCTAGATGTTGAGTACACCACAGTCCTGGGACCAGAGAATGATCTAAAGGATGAAGAGAGGAAGAAGCCCTCCGTGATCCAAGTTTGCGTACATAACGTTTGCTTGGTCTACCACATATGCCATGCCGACATTGACTGCCAGGATTTTAAGAACTTCCTCAAGGACAAAACAGTGAAATTCGTTACTGTAGACTTTAAGAACGACAGTGATGTCCTGCGTCGGATAGGTCTCGTTGTAGGCAACCCCTTCGACCTCCAGAAGAATCGGCTGGTGTCCTCTCGTCAGCCTTCAATGCTGACCCTGGTAGGAGCCATGGTTCATCCTTTGTATGGTAAACTGGAGAAACCTCCATACACGTTTCATCGTCATGCATGGCAGCAGAATGTACTAGATATAGACCACATCCACTACGCTGCAATGGATGGCTACCTTTGCTTCAATATCTACAAGGGTTGGATGAAGAGCAACAACCAAGTGTGTGGTTCAAGCAAAGAAGTATCGGCCAAGAGGAAGAGGGACAAGGACGAAGTCGAGGACGTGGACAAGGTCTCCGAGTAA
This sequence comes from Triticum monococcum, assembly GCA_034509565.1. Classification (NCBI taxonomy): domain Eukaryota; kingdom Viridiplantae; phylum Streptophyta; class Magnoliopsida; order Poales; family Poaceae; genus Triticum; species Triticum monococcum. Next base: position 82,534,909 of record CM067845.1, on the reverse strand, counting down.
GGTGGCAGTGTCGTTGCTCATGGTGGTTCTAATGCAGTGTCTACCAGAATAGTTGCAAAGTTTAATTTCAGGTGTGCTTAATTTAATTTGAGGGGTGTGTTGTGCTGATCCCCCAGCAGAATTATGTTATATTTCTTCTCATTACTTTAACTCTTCAGTACGTACATACTAGTATTTCTTACATTTCATCTTTTAGTTGGTATAGTACTACCACTCGTTTCTTCACATTATATACGTACAATATATGGCCAACATCATATAGCCAGCAGTTTAGTTGTCAAAGAATTTTAGGGTGCTTAGTTTTGTCAAAGAATTCCAGGATGCTTAGAGGGTGCTTGGATCGAAGGGACTTATTTTAGTCTGACTAAAAATAGTCTCTTTAAGAGGCTAAAGTTCCAAGCACCCCTGACTAAAGAGGGGCTAAAACTAGTCTTGAGACTAAAAATTTTTAGTCAGGGGTACCCCTACTAAAATGTGGATTAGTCCTCTCTACTCATTTAACTCCTGTCCTTTAACACAGGCGAGTTCTGGATTGGAGGGTTTGGAGGATAATAAATGCTCATTAACTTGATTTTAGCCTTTTTAGTATTTGGATCCAAGCCTAGGTGAGGCTAGCATGTTTTAGTCCCACTACTTTTATTTGAGGGGTGGGTTGTGCTGGACACCATTATTGTGACTAGCCTTTTTAATAGTACTATATGCATAATTTGGCGACGAGCGCTATCTATATGTACCACCTTTTTTAATTTCAAGTTTTGCTCCATGGCGCAATCCTTTGATACTACTACTGTACAAAAGTATACATTTTTTAAAAGGCTAGAAGGCGGGGCGGTCTAGCTTGGTCGGTTTCACGAGAGGCGAGGGCCTTTGTGATTTGATGGCTCATTACCGCTGGAAGGCAGGGCCTTGTGATTTGACTGCTCGTATAAATGCACCGACAACCTGATCAAGGAGGAGCAAAGAACCATGCGGTATACTCAAGTTTTCCACTGGAGTAGTACTGCGACGGAGGAGCACGAAACACGGCAGCCCAGTGCCATATGGCGATACAAATGATCTAATTTGCTAGTCATCTCATTGTTAGCATTGTTCTATTCATTCCCTCAAAAAAAAACCATTGTTCTATTCATGCCTCGCAGAGAACGTGACACGTGCGGCGAAACACCTGAAGCAAAAGATGAAACACAGGAGCAAAAGAAGAAGGAAGATTATCACCCCAAATGATCTAATTCACCACGGAGTCGTAACTGCTTCTTCATCGCCTCCATGACCTCCATCTCCTTGCACGTCTCCTCTGCCATCTTCTTCATTTTGTCCATGACATGGGATTTCTCGACGCGAGCCTTCATCATCTGTTCCACGGTCGCATTATGTACCTTGACAGCAGCCGAGTGCTCGATGCGGAGCTTCGCCAACTCCTCCTTCTGTTCCATGATGAGGGCCTGCAGCATCTTCATCGAGGGACTACTATTCTCATGGAGCTTCTTCCAGCCGGCGTTCTTCTCCTTCAACAGGTCATTCTCGTGGCAGAGCTTTGCCTTGTCCTCCTGAAGTCGCAGGATTTCACCGGTCGCCTTCTTCTCCGAGGCAATGCTCTTCTTCGGCAGCATCACCAAGCCGGCGGTCAACTCCCCCTGCTGATTGAGCTCAGCGGGCATGTCATCGAGGCTCTCCTTCAACAATTCCATCAAGCCTTGGATGAACTCCTTCTGCTTATTGAGGTGCTTATTGAGCTGATCGGGCATGCCGTCGAGGGATAATGACTCCAGCTCCGCCGGCTCAGCATGTTCGCCTCCGCGGCTAGGGCACTCCTGGGAGCCATCGCCTGCTCGTGAGAGATCTTTTGAGGTCTCTGCGTGGCGGCGAGCCCTCTCTTTTTTCCGCAGCCTTGGTTGCTGCTCCCTTGTAACGAGTAGTTTTAGACCTAGAGCTCTGCTCACCGGCCATGGCAACGACGGACGAAGAAGAAGCACTTATGAGGAGGAAAGGTAGAGTAATTTTCGGTTAGGTAGTTCCCCTTTTTATAACCTAAGTACTAGCACTAGTACTAATACCTGCATAGTGGGAACACGTTTAGGTTTGGTATGTACTAGTAGGTGTGAGCAGGCTTTCGAATGTGATGGGAACAATGTAAAGATTAATTGTTGGTTTTGGTTTTGAGGCCTGAAACGGCTCCCGATGAGTTTAGCGGAACATAAATTTCAAGTACTACACTGCTCAAATGCGTAAATATTATGTTACTGTGAAAAATTGGCACAAAATACGAAGGAGACCAATGGAAGTACTACTAGCAACCTACGATTTAACTACTCGCATGCGCGCAGTGGAGTAATAATGTCTTTCTTCCGCCCTCACGTCCACTCAATTTGCATGCGCTGTATTAATTGACCATCAATGAAGTGAACGACTTTACACGCATCAAATTATCGCATGGGGTGGATCTTGGTACAAAATTGCATCCGCCTATGTACCCGCGTGTGCGTGCGAGGGAATGAGTGTGTGCATGGCGTCCGTGCACATCTTCGCTTCGTGCATGTACCGCTAGTATGGCTCAGGGAGGACGAGTACATTCTTCTGGAACCAGCAGCACGTCACTGTGATCAATCCACGCAAGGAGGTCGCGACAACACCTCCACATGTGCCACGTGGCTTCATGAACTGTAATGGAGACACTGTGTAGCGTGCCATTGGTATTCTAATTTACGTGTTTTGCACATACTCGAAGTACTAGTAAGGTACACGTGCATTGAACGCATCAGATTTTGCAACCAAATTATGAATAAATACCACACTATAGCATGTAAGCTCTGAGTCATATATGCCTGATGTAGCCCTTCGTTTAATTCTTATAGTTCATCTCATTCAAAATCAATTATTTTTTATAAAAAAGCTAAGAATGCGGGAATAGGAAAAACATGGGATTATAGTGGAATGTCGTCTTGAATCCTATAGGATTGTACGAGTGTTTGATTGTGCATAGAAAAACACAGAATTCTTTCAAAGAGGTTTGAGTGGATGGGATGTTTCCTATGAAATCTAGTGCAAATGAATCATATGGAAAAAATCCTATGGTTTACAATCCTACGAATCAAACAACAAAGATAGGAAAAATTCCTAATGATTAGAATCCTCCAAAATTCCTTTGAGAATCCTTTGAATCAAAGAAGCCCTTAATCTATTTTATGATTCATGGAATTGTGCGTTGTAAAGCATAGAGTAAAAACAAATAATGCAATTCAACTAGAAAAAAGTATGGACAGTTATGATACGGAAGATTCTAGAACAAAAGAGAACCACTGTTGTTTTGAGGTTTGTGCATTATGCTTAAGTTCAACCATGGAGTCTGCTAGATTGTACATGTGGCAAAATCCGGTGGGGGGCTAGAAGATGGTGCGAGGGGCCGAGTGGAGGGAGACTATGAAGGAATGCACAAATGCGAGATCGATATTTAGAGAGAGGGGGCGAACACGTGTGCTGTTGCGCGCAGTGGCGGAGCCATGAAAAATAAATGAGCTAGCGGCCAAGCATTGCTAATCCTTTAAGAGGAGGGTCAATTCATGAACTTAAACCATTTTTAGCAGCAATTGTCTAATGATCACATTCATATTAGCCTCGATATATAGTGATGTTAGGGGGGAGGGGCAGGGCCCTTACTGCGCCTGTCTTTGCCATTGTGCACGCGTCGGAGAGATGAAGCGGAAGGCATGGATGATGAGAGGGGGACATTGGATATATAATTAATGTGGGTGTATTAGCTATATATGTTAATCCTATATAGAGAGGTATAGATTGATCGATGTGGATGTGGGAAAGAGGGTGAGACCTCACTGGATATATTGATTGATCGGTTTGTGTGGAAAACTATGAAAGACCTAGCTATATACACACATACATAGAGGAACATCGATCGTTGCGCATGCACGCGTCAGAGATAAAGAATGCCCGATATGATGGAGAGTGGGATGTGTGTGGGTGTGTGCCTTCATGGGAGACCGACCTGAAGAAAAAGATTGCATGTGTGTGATGGATAATGCCGACTGGTAGTGTGTGTCCATGCATGCACGAGAGAAAGTTAGTGGTACAATTATAAAGAGAAGACTACTATGTGGGTGTAAAAGAATAGGTGAGGTCATAATCAATGTAAAGTTGAATTCAAATATTTGAATAAGAGATCCTGATGTTTGAAACCGATCCATGCATGAATATAACGGAGATCTACGCGGTGTGGTTTGGAAATAGGCATGTTGTAATGTATACACATTGAACAAGGTCAGACTGATTTGAATTTGAGATACCGATGGCAGACATCATTTGGCCACGTCACATCCGTGCATGGACACACTATTCTAATTGGAGATGATGGGCGGCTTTCGCATCACATATCTATATCTATACCCCTATATATTATTATTATTATTATTATTATTTATATTGTGTGCAGGTAACTTTAACTTTGAAAGATGGTCGTTGGATGAGGCGAATCCGATGGTCCAAAGATGGCAAATTTGAGCACTATTGGCTGTTGGATATCATCTAGATTCCACCAGATTTCGCCACATGTATAATCTAGAAGACTCCATGGTTGAACTTAAGCATAATGCACAAACATCAAAACACAAGCACTTCTTATTTGTTCTACAATCTTCCGTATCAGAATTGCCCAAATGTTTTTCTACATGATTTGCCATTATTTGTTTTTACTTTATGTCTTACGACGCACAATTCTATGAATCTTAAAATAGATTAGCTTTCTTATAAAAACTAGATGATTTTGAATGAAATGAACTATAAGAATTAAACGAACATCTACATCATGCATATATGACTCAAAGCTTGCATGCTATAATGTGGTATTTATTCATAATTTGGTTGCCAAATCTCATGCGTGCAATGCACGTGTACCTTACTCTAGTCTAAATGGTGTTTGTGTGTGTGTTGTGCGTTTTGAGGTGCAAATTGTCTTTTTTTGGGGTACACATTAAGCTTGTTCTTCCGAAATTTCAAGCCGCGCCTTGTTATGCCTAAAATTCAAGCTAGCGTCTCTGTCTATCGTGCTGCGAAACTCCCGCCTCTTCAACCCGCGCCTTGTTAGCCCGAAATATTTATGATATATCTTTGTCTCGTTGTCCTCCGACAACTCCCTCCATCTCAACCCGCGCCTTGCTATTCCGAAATTACAACGCGCGCGAAAACTCCCACCTCCTGTTAAATCCTGACACGCGAAATGCCCGTGGTACCCCTGAACCGAAAGAACTGCCTCAAATCGGTAGGTGTACTTTCGTAACTTACCCCACATTTCGGACAAGCGCGTCTCTAAGCCATGGTTCCCCACAGCCATCCCATCTGCCCACCCATTCGTACACTGAGGCCGTGAAAACCCGCGACGAAACCCCACACCCTGCTCCGTCCGCCACCCAGCCGGAGCCTCTTCCCCGACGACGTCATCCACAGCAACACCTCGACGTCCCTCATCCACCGTACCGGATGAGGATCCGTCGTCGATCTCATCGTCCCGCCGGTTTAGCCACCCCGCCCTGACGTTCCCCACGTCTTTCGCGCCACCTCCATTCCCACACCGCCGTCTTCACCTGCACCACCAGAAGAGCATCATCATCACCGTTTCCTCGGATGAAGCTGCGGCCGAATCAGCGCCACGACAGAGGTTATACACTAATCGCCGCATTTTCTTCTTGATTCAATCTCACGGTGCTGCCGGCGCTCGGTCCCGAGCCGACACGGCGCAGCTCCATCCACGGCGGCGTCGCCGGCCACTTCCTCCATGGTGTCGCTCCCTCGGCGGCGACGTCCACATCAATAGGAGTTGCTGCTACTTTAGCTCTCGCTCGCGCTGCTGCTCTGCTCTTGCTCTCGGTCCCCTGCCTGGCCTGCTCTTGCTATTGCTCTTGCTCGCCCTGCTGCTCTCGCTCTTGCTCTTGTTTGTGATGCTGCTCCGATTTAGCTACACTTTAGTCGACTGAATCAACTTTTGGGTCAGTCGATTTTCAGGGGGTGGGGGGCTCGCCGGGGTGAAGGAAGAACCAGCCGCAGCGGGGAGGGGGGCTCACCGGAGAGGTACCCCACTATCTATCTTAGGGTTCAGGATGGGGGCGGTGGTCACCGGCGGTGGCGGGGCGTTGGCGGGGCGATGGCGTGGGGATCGCCGGAGAAAAAGCTCGGCATGGGGGGGCCTAGAGGGATGGCCGGGGCGGCGGCGAACCGGCGGTGGGGAGTGTTTTCGGGGCGGGCGGGGCGGCGAACCACCGGCCGCGGGCGGCGGGGGGGCTATTGTTTGGCCGGTGGTGGCTGGCGGCTCAGGGGGGTGGAGGTTGAAGATGAAACGCAGGCCCTTGATTTCGTATCCAACGGCTGCAAAATCGACTGACCAGATATGAAAAAGTCAGTCGACCGACGTGTAGCCTCACCTTGCTAGTGCGTTCAGTTTCGACAGCAAAATTCAGTTTCGACAGCAAAGTTCAGTTTCGACAGTTAAGTTCAGTTTCGACAGTTAAATTCAATTTCAACAATTAAGTTCAGAGATGAGCGGCTGATCTATTTTACATCTAGCACTTTGTGGTTATGTACTTTACGTCATGTATTGGAGATGCTATTAGAATTCCACTCAGGTTAACGTTGTTCGTTGTCTCTCTTGTCCTGCTTCAGCCTCAGCATCGTACAACTCACCGGAGCTGCTCCAACGACGAAACCCTCCATCATAGCGGAGCAGTACCTCGGGCTCCATCTCTAGACGCCTAAGATCTTCTTCCCCTCCTCCGACAGCCAAGTCAGCCGGAGCATCCTCACCGGCCAACCCAATCACGCTGAGATCGACATGGCTTCGCCAAAGAGGTTGTACACTTGTTGCATCTCTTTCTTACTCTACATGTTTTATATATTGTCCATTGAGCACTCGTAGTAATGGGAAATACGATTATTTTATCCTACTATATGACAAGCAGTGAGGTACCAGGCAACTTAGCTATCCGTGATGGACTCTCTTGAACGCCATCATTATTTATCTCTGCATGTTTGAGCTATGCATTTGTCGATGGGCCTGGGATTTGAGCTAGTATGGCAGTGGCCTGGGTCCAAAGTAATAGAAGTAGCACAAAAACATTTTTTTAGTGTAGGATTTTCCTTGCTCAAGCCTGCCTACTAGAATTGCCAGTGCTTGAAAGGAAAAGTGAATGAAAAACATCAGAATTGGAACGTTTCCTATGGTACTACTTTTCATGAATTTGGTGCAAAGGAATGGAGCAAAGGAAAACTGTAGGATTTGTTCCTTTAGTGTCTCCTTGAAAGAAAAACCGTAGGAATTCTAATTTCCACTTCTCCTCCTTTTCATATTCCTATTCATCAAGCACAAGACTAAGAGATAGTAGCATAATAGCATTATAACCGTATATTTTCTTATGGTTTGACTTAATCTCACCATGCTTTTTTGCATCCTGTGATCTTCCAATTGTTGTGAATCAAACACCCAGATTGGCAGAAATCCTGTGTTTTAAAATTCTCTGTTTTGCACATGCATTTGTATCCTATTCTTGTCTATTTCCTATCCCTGCATTGTTTGAATCCTCAAATTCAAACAAGCCCTTACTCAATTACTTCTGTTACAGATATGTGTCAAAGAAAACCTTGTGTGGTTTGTCCTGCTCCTGCGGCGCTGTGTTCCACCCCAGCTCAGCTGCCCCAACGACGGAAGGGTTCACCACATCAGGGATCCACTCTCCAGACTGTCTTTCGCCGCCTCAGATCTTCTTCCCCGCCGCCGGCAGCCACGTCAACTACATTACCATCATCAACTGAGCAGATGACCTTGAGGACTACACTGTCCGCAAGAGAGTTCGCACTCTTCCGTGTCTGCTTATGTTATGCGTCACTTAATATGATGACATGCTACATTATCGTCGTGTTCACCTATTAGACTCCGAGTCAGATCCAAACTAATGCTGAAACTTGAGTTTTTAAATGGTTATGGGGTACATATTGGGGCAGCAATCAGTACTATCTGTCTACTATCTGGTTAATCTCCGGTGTCTACTATGATTTTCATGTTGGGTGCAAACAAACATTAAAGGAGCCATTATTTGTATTTTTGAACTAAAGCTATTATCTGCCTGCTATCACTGGTTTTGGGTCTATGCATAGTTTGCTACCATCACTCTGGATTTGTGCATGCACTCCTTACATAATCTCAGTATGTTTTATTCCTATGCATGCCAGTTATTGTACACAATGGAACTTATCATGTAGAGCAAAAGAGACGAGCCTTGCGTGGCAATAAAATTTCATGCAGATGTCGTTCCATGGTGGGCGCAAAGGCAGCCCACCCTCCACCCATTTCGGATCATAATCAAGAGGAAGATAACTGTTGTGAGGGGGATTCAGAAGGAGAAGACCACTCCTATTTACCCCATGAGGTCTTCGCTCTAACTTGGCATGCTGATGTTGGTAATATCATGCATATGGTGCCTTGCATTGCTTACTGTATACATTAAAGATGTCATCTGCTTAGTTTAGACATGCTTTGTGTCAATGCCACCTGTTTAGTTTCTTTATCGTATATGTGAATCATGCAATACCATATTGTCTAGCCAGGTATCATATATGTGAATTTTGCAATGCCACCCTGGTTAGCCAGTCATCTTATATGTGAATTATATCATGCCATCATTTTTTTATTACGTGTTAAATTTGTCAACAATTTTAGTACATTCAATTACTCTTCCAATGCATCAGCCATTCGGCACGGTCATGGAAAAATCTGGAGTGGAAACAAGGTCTTCAGTGCAGACAATGCTATCTGATGAAGTGCATGTCTTGCTGGTTACCGATAGCTCCTCAGAGGAGGATCCAGAGACAGATGACCAGTCATATCCCCCCCCGAGGTGCATGCCCTAACTTGCCAGGGTTATGTTGCTCATATCATGCGTATGGTATCTTGCATTGCTATGTCATTTGCTTAGTTTAGACATGCTTTGTGTGAATGCCACCTGTTTAGTGCCTAATTACCATATATGTGAATTATGCAATGCCATCTTGTTGCAAGACATTGTATATGTGAATGATGCAATGTTATCTTGTTGCAAGGCATTATGTATGTGAATTATGCAATGCCATGCTGTTTAAGCAAGCATCATATATGTGAATTATATCATGTCGTCCTTTTTTTGTATTTCTCATTACTTTTGTCGACAATGTTTGTATATTCAACTGCTCTTCCTGTGCATCAGCCATTTGAATTGGTGATGGACAAATCTGGAGTGAAAACAAGGTCTTCAGAGCAGACAATGCTACCTACTAAAGCAGATATCTTGCTGGTTACAGATAGCTCTTCAGAGGAGGATTCAGAGGCAGATGACCAGTCCTATTATCCCCCTGAGGTGTATGCTCAAACTTGGCAGGGTTATATTACTCATATAATGCATATGTTGTATTGCAATGCTTAGTTTTTACATCATATACACAATATTGAATGCCATCTCCTTAGTTGACACATCATATATGTGATTGCCCTCTGCTCACTTCCTTAGTATATAAATCATATATTTGAATTATGTCATGCCATGATGTTTACATAGATAGCATGTATCTGAATTATGGCATGCCAACCCAGTTTCTAAAGACATAATATAGTTATATCATCTCATCCTGTTTACATAGTCATCATATTTTAAATTATGTCACTCTATCCGTGAATTATATCATGCCATCATGTTTCCATCGACGGCATGTTTGTGATTTATGGCATGCCAACCACTTTAATAGACACATCGTATAGTTATATCATGTCATCATGTTTACATAGTCATCATATTTTGAAGTATGTCATTCTATCCTGTTTAGTTAGCCATCATACATGTGAAATTGTGTCATGCTATCATGTTTAATTAGCCATCATATATGTGAAATTGTGTCCTGCTATTCTGTTTGCTTAGACAACATAAATGTGAATTATTTCATGCCTTGTTTTCTTCGCTACTATCCATTGCACATGTCTATCTTACAATGTCTATACATTCAATTACTTTTCTTGTTTATCAGCCATTTCAACTGGAGGCAGTGATGGCAGTATCTATGGGAGTAAAAACACAGTCTTCAGAAAAGATCGTGCTACCTGTCAATGCAAATAGAACCACGGTTGTACTTGCCCAAGAACCAGCCCCACCACACATAACCCACACTCATGCAGATTCTACCCCTACCTAGTTGGACAGAGAACCAGCTACACCCCTTCTAACCCCAACCCCAGCAGATAGACACCCAGTTCCCGTTGACACAGCACCGTCTCCACCACAGAGCACCCAAACACGAGCAGTTAGTAAGGCAACTGCAGTGCCCAAATCACGAGGACCACCACTCCGAACCCGAAGTCAATGCTCAAAGCAGAAGAAGAATTGTTCTCAGGTCAGGTTTCGTAGCTATGGTTCATACTACTTTGCTCTTGCATCACTGTATTTACTGATACCAACTAATTTCAAATTTGAAGGATGCAATTGAAACTCCAATGGCGCAACAGGTATGTTTTAAACCTGTTTCTTCAACGTGTTTGGTTGTTTGCTGTAGTAACTTGCTCTATGTTGATTTCATTTTCAATTGAATAAACAGTTATGTTCTCATGCCATGCACATTTCAAGTGTTGTTATTGATGTGTAGTTTCCCACACTTATATTCTATTTATGCTTCTTTGTCTTAAATAGATATGATTCGAACTGTGTCTATCTTGATTTGGCAACATAAACTAGAATGATATAGACCATACAGTGACCATACTACATAGATATATGTTTGTTTCATGCTGTTATCATGTCCACCTTACTACTGAACTGGTTTACCAAAATGAGTTTCATATACTACATTGTAAACCTGAGATGTGTTTGTTTGTTTCTCTTTTAGAACACGGATAAAATATTGGAGAAGAGTATCCTGTTATGCAATGGTAAAGGAAGTAATGCAGATAAGGTTCAAGATAGTGAGACATCCCTGTTGGTCTCCAAGAAAGCTGATAAAAACTATATTGAAGACACTGAGACAACCCCAAAGTCATGTCTTGATGTAGTGTTCGAGTTACTGGCTACCACTGCTGGCACCAGCTCTTCGAACTCGTTGCCTGAATCAGTTCGGCTTCTTGAGTGTCAACTTCAAGTTGAAAGACATCGATCAGATGTTACGCGACAGGAAGCCGAAGGACTGAGGAAGTCCCTACAGAATTCAGATGCATACTTTCTGGTGCAACAACAAGCGCTGGAGGACTTAAGCGCCAAACAAGAGAAAGTTAATAAGCTTGCTAAGCATCTTGCTAGCATTATGGGTACCCAGGATATTGTTTCTTGAGCTCTTCTGAAGTGGTTTCAGTTCTGGACTTGTTTTGCTGCGGTGTTTATATGCTGCTGTGTTCCCTATATTTGCACTGGTGGCGAACTTTGATGCTCAGTGGATGTAATATGTGTAATAGCCGTGATAGCCTAGTGTAAGTTGCTTGCTTATTTATTTCCTTGTTGTCTTGTTTATTTGTTTGCTTGTAGTCAGTGCAGTTCTTTTTCTGCGGTTTGCTAGTGGCTGCAATAACCTATTTTTTAAAACTAGGCCACAATAACCATGGGCTAATATTTACTGTAGTGACACTAGGCCTCCTACGGGCCGTAGAAACAGTGGGCCTTCTACGGGCCGTATAAAGAGTGGGCCTTCTACGGTCCGTAGAAACATTGGGCCTTCTACGGGTCGTAGAAACAATGGGCCTTCTACGGGCCGTATCATCAATGGGCCTTATACGGGTCGTATGATCGATTGGCCAAACATGGGCCAAACAGACCGCATTCTAGCCGTAAATGGGCTAGAGTTGGAATCGTTCGTTCATGGGCCGACCATAACGGGCCATCGTTAATAGGCCATATTCGATGACGCTATCAAAACGGCCCAACGTATTAACGGACCACAAACGAGCCAACTGAAACCACGGGCTGAATTTGGCCCACAAGCAGAAAATGACAGTAACGGGCCGTAAGTAAAAGAATGCTGGAAAATAGCCCACGAATAAATGGGCTCTGAGAAGGCCGAAAGATAACATGGGCTAGAAACGGCCCAACGGAATAACGGGCCGTTAATGGGTATAAAGTGATACACTGTTCTTTACGGGCCAGTTTCACCACGGGCCGTTAATGGGTGTAAAGTGATACACTGTTCATTACGGGCCAGTTTCACCACGGGCCGTTAATAGGCCAAGAGTTACATAGGGCCTCATATGGGCCGAAAGACGTCATGGGCCATACATGGGCCAGAAGTGAAAACGGGCTGGAATCATATTGGATGGCCCAGATGACGCTACCGGGCCTAATTCGAATAGGGCGTAACGGGCCTTGGGTTAGCGGGCTATAAATGGGCTATATGCGAACAGGTCATTAGCAGGCTTTCCATGGGCCGGCCCGCCACCTTTTAACCAAGTCAAACGGGCCGGCCTTTTCACAGGAATGGGCCTTTTTTGGGGCCGTGCCACATGTCGACGTATCATAAGAGCCTTCTGTCCAATGAGTGGATGACATCTGTCCCAGCGATGAGCCGACACGTGTTTCCTCCAGCCAATGATGATTTTACACGTGGAAAATCCCCATTGGTCGGGGCTGTTAACGGGTTATCGGATCCAAAACCCGACCCGATAGCTTAACGGCGTTCCATTACGGTGGATGCCACATGTCGGTCACCCTTGACGAAAGCACTTCTGTGACGCGCGATTTATCGTCATGGAAGTGGACACTTCTGAGATGATAATTTGGTAATGTCATGGAACACTTCTACGACAACACAGGTATGACTATCTTGATTCTGTCATAAAATTGTCATGGATGTACATGCATGACAGAAAACATGACCTACTGTGACAAACATGTATCATCACGGAAGTGTATTTTTTTGTAGTGTCATGCTCCGACTTCGTCACATAACGGTTCACCATACGTGCATGCTACGGGAATCACAAACTTCAACACAAGTATTTATCAGATTCGCAACTACCCAACTAGCACAACTTTGATATCACTATCTCCATATCTCAAAACAATCATCAAGTATCAAACTTCTCTTAGTATTCAATGCACTTTATATGAAAGTTTTTATTATATCCCTCTTGGATGCACATCATATTAGGACTAAATTCATAACCAAAGCAAATTACCATGCTGTTTAGGACTCTCAAAATAATATAAGTGAAGCATGAGAGTTCATCTATTTCTTCAAAATAAAACCACCGTTGTTCTCTAAAAAGATGTAAGTGAAGCACTAGAGCAAAACACAAACTACTCCAAAAGATATAAGTCAAGATCAATGAGTAGTTGAATAATTATGCAACTATGTGAAGACTCTCTAACATTTAAGAATTTCAGATCTTGGTATTTATTTCAAACAGAAAGCAAAACAAAAGAAAATAAAATGACGTTCCAAGCAAAACACATATCATGTGGTGAATAAAAATATAGCTCCATGTAAAGTTACCGATGAAAGAAGACGAAAGAGGGGATGCCTTCCGGGGCATCCCCAAGCTTAGGCTCTTGGTTGTCCTTGAATATTACATTGGGGTGCCTTGGGCATCCCCAAGCTTAGGCTCTTGCCACTCCTTATTCCATAGTCCATCGAATCTTTACCCAAAACTTGAAAACTTCAAAACACAAAACTTAACAGAAAACTCGTAAGCTCCGTTAGTATAAGAAAATAAATCACCACTTAGGTACTGTTGTGAACTCATTCTTTATTTATATTGGTGTAATATCTACTATATTCCAACTCATCTATGGTTCATACCCTCCGATAATACTCATAGATTCATCAAAATAAGCAAACAATACATAGAAAACAGAATCTGTCAAAAACAGAACAGTCTGTAGTAATCTGTAACTAATGCAAACTTCTGGAACCCCAAAAATTCTAAAATAAATTGCTGGACGTGAGGAATTTATATATTAATCATCTGCAAAAATAATTAACTAAATATCACTCTCCAATAAAAAAATGGCAGCAAATCTCGTGAGTGCTAAAGTTTCTGTTTTCTACAGCAAGATCGCAAAGACTTTCCCCAAGTCTCCCCAAAGGTTCTACTTGGCACAAACACTAATTAAAACATAAAACCACATCTAAACAGAGGCTAGATGAATTTTTTATTACTAAACAGGAGCAAAAAGCAAGGTACATAAAGAAAATTGGGTTGCCTCCCAACTAGCGCTATCGTTTAACCCCCCCCCCCCTAGCTAGGCATGATGATTTCAACGATGCTCACATAAAAGATAAGAATTGTAACATAAAGAGAGCATCATGAAGAATATGACTATCACATTTAAGTCTAACCCACTTCCTATGCATAGGGATTTTGTGAGCAAACAACTTGTGGGAACAATAATCAACTATCATAGGAAGGCAAAACAAGCATAATTTTAAAACTTTAAGCACATAGAGAGGAAACTTGGTATTATTGCAATTCCTAGAAGCATATGTTCCTCCCTCATAATAATTTTCAGTAGCATCATGAATGAATTCAACAATATAACCATCACATAAAGCATTCTTTTCATGATCTACAAGCATAGAAATTTTATTACTCTCCACACAAGCAAAATTCTTCTCATGAATAATAGTGGGAGCAAACTCAACAAAATAATTATCATGTGAGGCATAATCCAATTGAAAACTAAAATCATGATGACAAGTTTCATGGATATCATTATTCTTTATAGCATACAAGTCATCACAATAATCATCATAGATAGCAACTTTGTTCTCACAATCAATTGGAACCTCTTCCGAAATAGTGGATTCATCACTAAATAAAGTCATGACCTCTCCAAATCCACTTTCATCAATATAATCATCATAAATAGGAGGCATGCTTTCATCATAATAAATTTTCTCATCAAAACTTGGGACCAAAAAATATCATCTCCATCAAACATAGCTTCCCCAAGCTTGTGGCTTTGCATATCATTAGCATCATGGATATTCAAGGAATTCATACTAACAACATTGCAATCATGCTCATCATTCAAATATTTAGTGCCAAACATTTTAATGCATTCTTCTTCTAACACTTTTCCACAATTTCCCTTTCCATCATACTCACCAAAGATATTAAAAAGATGAAGTTATGAGGCAAACTCAATTCCATATTTTTTTGTAGTTTTCTTTTATAAACTAAACTAGTGCTAAAACAAGAAACAAAAAGATTCGATTGGAAGATCTAAAGATGTACCTTCAAGTGCTAACCTCCCCGGCAACGGCGCCAGAAAAGAGCTTGATGTCTACTACACAACCTTCTTCTTGTAGACGTTGTTGGGCCTCCAAGTGCAGAGGTTTGTTGGGCCTACAGTAGCAAATTTCCCTCAAGTGGATGACCTAAGGTTTATCAATTTGTAGGAGGCGTAGGATGAAGATGGTCTCTCTCAAGCAACCATGCAACCAAATAACAAAGAGTCTCTTGTGTCCCCAACACACCCAATACAATGGTAAATTGTATAGGTGCACTAGTTCGGCGAAGAGATGATGATACAAGTGGTATATGGATGGTAGATAATGGTTTTGTAATCTGAAAATATAAAAACAACAAGGTAACTAATGATAAAACTGAACACAAACGGTATTGCAATGCTAGGAAACAAGGCCTAGGGTTCATACTTTCACTAGTGCAAGTTCTCTCAACAACAATAACATAATTGGATCACATAACTATCCCTCAACATGCAACAAAGAGTCACTCCAAAGTCACTAATAGCAGAGAACAAACAAAGAGATTATGGTAGGGTATGAAACCACCTCAAAGTTATTCTTTCCAATCAACCGTTGGGCTATTCCTATAAGTGTCACAAACAGCCCTAGAGTTCGTGCTAGAATAACACCTTAAGACACAAATCAATCAAAACCCTAATGTCACCTAGATACTCCAATGTCACCTCAAGTATCTGCGGGTATGATTACGTATGCATCACATAATCTCAGATTCATCTATTCAAACCAACACAAAGTACTTCAACGAGTGCCCCAAAGATTCTATCGGAGAGTCAAGACGAAAACATGTGCCAACCCCTATGCATAGGTTCATGGGCGGAACCCGCAAGTTGATCACCAAAACATACATCAAGTAGATCAATAGAATACCCCATTGTCACCACGGGTATCCCACGCAAGACATACATCAAGTGTTCTCAAATCCTTAAAGACTCAATCCGATAAGATAACTTCAAAGGGAAAACTCAATCCATTACAAGAGAGTAGAGGAGGAGAAACATCATAAGATCCAACTATAATAGCAAAGCTCGCGGTACATCAAGATCGTACCACCTCAAGAACACGAGAGAGAGAGAGATCAAACACATAGCTACTGGTACATACCCTCAGCCCCAAGGGAGAACTACTCCCTCCTCGTCATGGAGAGCACTGGGATGATGAAGATGGCCACCGGAGAGGAATTCCCCCTCCGGCAGGGTGCCGGAACGGGTCTAGATTGGTTTTCAGTGGCTACGGAGGCTTCTGGTGGCGGAACTCCCAATCTATTGTGCTCCCCGAAGTTTTTAGGGTATATGGGTATATATGGGAGGAAGAAGTACGTCGGTGGACCTCCGGGCTGTCCACGAGGCAGGGGGCGCTCCCCCACCCTCGTGGGCAGCCCAGGACTCTCCTGGTCCATCTCCGATACTCTGTGGGCTTCTTCTGGTCCAAAAATAAGTTCCCTGAAGTTTCAGGTCAATTGGACTCTGTTTGATTTTCCTTTTCTGTGATACTCTAAAACAAGGAAAAAAACAGAAACTGGCACTGGGCTCTAGGTTAATAGGTTAGTCCCAAAAATAATATAAAAGTGTATAATAAAGCCCATAAACATCCAAAACAGATAATAAAATAGCATGGAACAATCAAAAATTATAGATACGTTGGAGATGTATCAAATTTCAAAGGGTAAATTCCAATCAGGTGGCTGAACAATAGGTGCAGAAATCAATGCTTTCTTAAGTATTTCAAATGCTTCTACGCAATGATCATCAAAGACAAAAGGAATATCTTTTTGTAATAGATAAGTCAGAGGCCGAGAAATTTTTGAGAAGTCCTTAATGAACCTCCTATAAAACTGGCGTGGCCGAGGAAGCTTCTTATACCTTTAATGTCCTTGGGACATGGCATCTTTTCAATAGCATCAACTTTATCTTTATCAACTTCAATGCCTCTTTCAGAAATTTTATGCCCCAAGACAATACCTTCATTAACCATAAAGTGGCATTTCTCCCAATTCAGAACAAGATTAGTTTCTTCACATCTCTGCAAAACTCAATCAAGGTTGCTCAAGCAATCATCAAAATAGGATCCATAAACGGAGAAATCGTCCATGAAAACCTCACATATCTTTTCACAAAAGTCAGAAAATATAGCCATCATGCATCTTTGAAAGGTAGCAGGTGCATTACATAAACCAAAAGGCATACGTCTATAAGCAAAAGTACCAAAAGGGCAAGTAAAAGTGGTCTTTGCTTGATCATCAGCTGTAATAATTCAGCTGTAATAATTCAATAAACTAGAGTAACCATCTAGAAAGCAAAAAATGTGTATGTTTGGATAATCTTTCTAGCATTTGATCAATAAAAGGAAAAGGGTAATGATATTTTTTAGTAGCTTTATTTAATTTTTGGAAATCAATTACCATCCTATAACCTGTAATAATTCATTGCGGAATCAATTCATCTTTATCATTAGGAACAATAGTAATACCTCCCTTCTTAGGGACACAATGGACAGGACTTACCCACTGACTATCAGCAACGGGATAAATTATACCTGCCTCAAGGAGCTTTAATATTTCCTTTCTTACCACTTATTTCATCTTAGGATTCAGCTGTTGTTGGTGATCAATAACTGGTTTGGTGTCTTTCTCCAAATTTATTTTGTGTTGACATAGAGTGGGACTAATGCCCTTAAGATCATCAAGAGTATATTCAATAGCAGCACGGTGCTTCTTTAGATTTTTCAGTAATTTTTCTTCTTCATGCTCTGAAAGGTTAGCACTAATAATAATAGGATATATCTTCTTTTCATCAATATAAGCATATTTAAGAGTATCAGGTAATGGTTTAAGCTCAAACATGGGATCACCCTTGGGTGGAGGAGGACCCCCTAGGATTTCAACAGGCAAATTGCATTTCAGAATGGGTGCTTGTTTAAACAATACTTCATCTATTTCCCTTCTTTCATTCATGAACATATCATTTTCATGGTCTAGCAAATATTGTTCTAAGGGATCAGTAGGAAGCACGGGAATAGAAGCAAGACCAATAATTTCATATTTACTAGGAAATTACTCATCACGGGGTTGTCTACGAAATTTAGCAAAATTAAACTCATGAGACATATCCCCTAAACCAACAGAAACAATATCCTTATTGCAGTCTATATTAGCATTGACAGTATTCAAGAAGGGTCTACCAAATATAATGCGACAAAAGCTATCTTGTGGGGAACCAAGAACAAGAAAATCAGCAGGATATTTAACCTTCCCACACAAGACTTCAACATCTCTAACAATCCCAATTGGTGAAATAGTATCTCTATTAGCAAGCTTAATGTTAACATCGATATCTACTATCTCAGCTGGTGCAATATCATGCATAATTTATTTGTATAAGGAAATAGGTATTGCACTAGCACTAGCACCCATATCACACAAGCCATGATAACAATGATCTCCTATTTTAACAGAAATAACAGGCATGCCTACCACAGGTCTATGTTTATCTTTAGCACCAGGTTTAGCAATTCTAGCAGTCTCATGACAAAAGTAAATAACATGCCCATCAATATTATCAGCCAAGAGATCTTTAACAATAGCAATATTAGGTTCAACTTTAACTTGCTCAGGGGGTGCATAAGTTCTAATATTACTTTTACGAACCACAGTTGAAGCTTTAGCATGATCCTTTATTCTAACAGGGAAAGGTGGTTTCTCAACATAAGTAGTAGGAACAATAGGATCATTATAAGTGATAGTCTTTTCTTCAACTTTAATGGGTTCAACTACTTTTACTTCTATGGGAGGATGATATTTAAACCACTTTTCCTTAGGGAGATCAACATGAGTAGCAAAGGATTCACAGAAAGAACCTACTATCTCAGAGTCAAGTCCATATTTAGTGCTAAATTTACGGAAAACATCGGTATCCATAAAAGATTTAACACAATCAAACTTAGGTGTTATACCTGACTCCTTACCTTCGTCGATATCCCAATCTTCAGAGTTGCGTTCAATTCTCTCCAATAAATTCCATTTGAATTCAATAGTCTTCATCATAAAGGAAATAGTACAAGAAGTATCGAGCATGGAGCGATTGTTGTCAGAAAGCCGAGCATAATTTTTTTGAATAATCATTTATCTTGAGAGCTCGTGATTGGGGCATGAATATAACATTGACTTAAGCCTCCCCCAAGCTTGAGCGATGCTTTCTCCTTCGCGAGGCCGAAAATTATATATAATTACGATCACGATGAACAAAGATGCATAGGATAAAACTTCTGATGGAATTCCAATTTCAACCGTTTGTAGTCCCATGATCCCATATCATCACATAGCCTATACCATGTCAATGCATCTCCCTTCAAAGACAAAGGGAAGACCTTCTTCTTGATTAAGTGTAAGTTGTGATGCAATGTTCCATCTCCTGTAAAAAGATTGGCCAGCAGTTTCCCTATCATACCCGAAGGAATTTCGAAGTAAACATTTTCATTTTCAGTAGGTCCAGTAGGTTGAGGAGCAACTATTTGCTCTACCAGTCGGGGTGAAGATACCCCGAACAAGCCCCTCAAAGGATTGCTTTCCATAGTAACAAGTGACAGTAAATTTCAGCACACTATATAAATTTTTCCTTACCAAATTCCACCTACCAAAGGCGCTTCACTCCCCGGCAACGGCGCCAGAAAAGAGTCTTGATGACCCACAAGTATAAGGGATCTATCGTAGCCTTTTCGATAAGTAAGAGTGTCGAACCCAACAAGGAGCAGAAGGAAATGATAAGCAGTTTTCAATAAGGTATTCTCTGCAAGCACTGAAATTATCGGTAACAGATAGTTTTGTGATAAGGTAATTTGTAACAAGTAGCAAGTAATAAAAGTAAATAAGGTGCAGCAAGATGGCCCAATCCTTTTTGTAGCAAAGGACAAGCCTGGACAAACTCTTATATGAAGTAAAGTGCTCCCGAGGACACATGGGAATTATCGTCAAGCTAGTTTTCATCAAGTTCATATGATTCGCTCTCGGTACTTTGATAATTTATTTGATATGTGGGTGGACCGGTGCTTGGGTGATGTCCTTACTTGGAGAAGCATCCCACTTATGATTAACCCCCATTGCAAGCATCCATAACTACAACAAAAGTATTAAGGTAAACCTAACCATAGCATGAAACATATGGATCCAAATCAGCCCCTTACGAAGCAACGTATAAACTAGGGTTTAAGCTTCTGTCACTCTAGCAACCCATCATCTACTTATTACTTCCCAATGCCTCCCTCTAGGCCCAAACAATGGTGAAGTGTCATGTAGTCGACGTTCACATGACACCACTAGAGGGATGACAACATACATCTCATCAAAATATCGAAAGAATACCAAATTCACATGACTACTAATATCAAGACTTCTCCCATGTCCTCAGGAACAAGCGTAACTACTCACAAAGCATATTCATGTTCATAATCAGAGGGGTGTTAATATGCATAATGGATCTGAACATATGATCTTCCACCAAGTAAACCAACTAGCATCAACTACAAGGAGTAATCAACACTACTAGCAACCCACAGGTACCAATCTGAGGTTTGGATATAATGATTGGATACAAGAGATGAACTAGGGTTTGAGATGAGATGGTGCTGGTGAAGATGTTGATTGATATTGACCCCCTACCGATGAGAGGATCGTTGGGGATGATGATGATGGTGATGATTTCCCCCTCCCGGAGGGAAATTTCCCCGGCAGAACAGCTCCGCCAGAGCCCTAGATTGGTTCCGCCAAGGTTCCGCCTCATGGCGGCGGAGTCTCGTCCCGGAATCTTTTTTCCTTGATGAAAGACTCCATATAGCAGAAGATGGGCATCGGAGGGCCACCAGGGGGCCCACGAGGCAGGGGGCGCGCCCAAGGGGTAGGGCGCGCCCCCACCCTCGTGGCTGGTGGGTGGCCCCCTCTGCTACCTCTTGCGCTCAGTATTTTTTATATATTTTGGAAATAACTTCTGTGAAGTTTCAGGACTTTTGGAGCGGTGCAGAATAGGTCTCTAATATTTGCTCCTTTTCCAGCCAAGAATCCCAGCTGCCGGCATTCTCCCTCTTCATGTAAACCTTGTAAAATAAGAGAGAATAGGCATAAGTATTGTGACATAATGTGTAATAACAGCCCATAATGCAATAAATATTGATATAAAAGCATGATGCAAAATGGACGTATCACACTACGGGGCGCTTCCATTGTGGAAGAACACCGTATCCTTATGGGTACGGTGATTGAGAAGGTTCAGTCCGTTAAGAGTGGACTGACCGAAGCCTGGAGCAGCCTGCTGATAGGTTTTGAGGTAAGCGGCGTTTAACCGAGAAAGTCTCAATATAGACAGTATCCCCTGAGACAATGTCCGGTGTTCAGAAAGAAAAGCCAAACAGGGGATCAATTAAATTTCGCAGGAAACTAACGAAACTGTGTATGATGTGAATGAGCAGGCGTCGCTCCTGGCCGCGACCTCTCACACTGCCGAAGTCTCTGGACTAAAGCAGAGACTGGAGCGGGCCGAAGAGGAGCTCGGCCGGGCGAGGAAGCAGCTGGAAGACCAGCAAGGTATGTATTGACTCGCTGTGTATTCGAAAAGAATAAATGATGTATACTGGCCGTAGTGTCATGATATGTGTAGGAGTGACGACCGAGGTCGAGGCCCTTAAAAAGGCCCTGGCCGAAGCCGAGGGAAAAGTTGTCAAGGAGCAGGCCGCTCATAAGAAGCTTAAGGCTAGGCTGAACGAGGTCAAGTAATTGCTCCAAGATGCTGTGAAGAAGTACGAGGCATTGGAGGGAGATGTTTTGGCTTGAGAGGCCGAACTCTCAAAGGCTCGCCAAAGCGCGGAAGCTGCCCGGGTTGAAGCCCAGGGCGCCCTCCAGGAGATCCAGGAGGCCAAGAAGATCGCAGCGGGCAAGGCATTTAGTATGCAAAGCAAGTATGTGAAGAAGAAATATTTCCTACTAACCTGGATTCGGAGTTCTCCAGGGGCATTTGCGATCTGTCGTGCAGTGTATCTGACGTCGCGGAGTTCTAATGGGCCGAAGAAGGGAGCTCAATGGAGAAACTATTCTCGTCGCAATACCTTGCGCCAGAGCATCCCGTGCCCTTCATCGATTAGCTAAAACAGCTAGTTGAGCTGCACAGGGTGGCTGAACTGGCCATGAAGGATTTGATAATCCGGCTGTGGCCTGCCGAAGCTATGCCTGGCAGCTACTTCGGGCTTGTGAAGCGGCTGGTGAACGCCTGTCCTCGGCTGGACGTTGTCAAGCGATCAGCTTGTATTGAAGGTGCACGCATGGCCTTCGCCCGCGTCAAGGTGTGGTGGGCGAAGATGGACGGCGTCAAGATGACGACCGAAGGGCTGCCAGAGGGCAAGGAGCACCGCACGCCCGAGCGGTATTTTGCGGATGTACTAGAGGGGTCTTGCATTGTAGCAACACAATGTACGCAAGACATTATTTTCGAATGAATACATTCATGTTGTCTTTGCCTTGTATGATGAAACAAAATCGCTATGTAATATAATGTTTTGTTTAATAAAATTATCCTCCTGTGCGGCCGTGTTATGTGAAATCTGAGAGTTGGCCAGTCGTCGGCTTCTGCCCCCACGTAGGAAATACGGGGGTGTTCGGGATATAATCTAAACACTCTTGATCCAATTGTTTGGTCCTTGAAGGAGGTGTTTAGCGCGACGAACCAGGCAATCGGACTATGTGGCTTTAGCACCCTCACTTAGCCATAGGAGTTTGACAATAGAAATATAGGCGCAACCCCTAGTATCCGGACTAGGAAGCTATAAACACTTGATCAGGTAAGTACCGATCCCTCACATAATGCGGAAAAAATCTCTAAGGATTTGAGACCTCCGAAGAGCTGACCGGCTCTCGCCGCATCATGACAGTCAGTTTTCGGCTTTCTCTACTGAGGTGCTCACTTGGGTAAACCAAGGCACAATCGCAGTAGTTCTCCCTTTACAACCCTAGCCGATACAGCAGAACATAAGGTAGTAAGCACAGGAGCCGGGCAACCCAACTATTCACCAAAACATGATTCGGAGCCAATATAGTGCTAAATTCAGGGTGCCGAACTGTACTGTAAAAGTGTTCGGACTTCTGTTGCCATGTTGTGGGGCGCCATGAAGCCCCTGGCAAGTTGAAAGCACCAGAGTGTACGGGTGTTATCTGATAAAGTTACCAGAAAAGAAAAGACAAAAAGGAAAAAAAGAAGAACAAGAGGTAGGCTAGACCCGTAAAATTTGGGCTGCAAACTGTTTCTATTATAATTTCCTTGGTGCGTTGAAGCGCATTTATACAAGTAGTGCGATAAGCAGAAGGCTATTTACTATGCCTTAACCAAGGGAGAGCTGCATGTGGGCCCTAAAAACAGGTAAAGGGGGTCGTTAAAGAAACCACCTAAAGATTCCCCAGTACGTCCATGCTTCTTGTCCCCTTGGTGTTTTTATCCTTCGAAAAGAATCGATGTTCAAGCTGCCAGAAAAGGCATGTAAAAAGGGAAAAAAGAAAAAAAGAAATGGTGAAATTATGTGTGTCCGGGGCGGTCGGGCCGTATTGCGGATCACAAGCTGATTATGCCACCATCCGTGCCCATGGTATTTTTAGTGCGTAATTATGTACGCGCGAAACAATTGCTGCCACTTGGTCGGGACTGGGATGGAGGCCAAATTGCTAGTCGAGCTCTTGACGAGCCGAGCTGTCCTTCTACAGAATGGTTCGGACTCTCTTGACAGTGTCAGGGGATCGGCCGCCGAATTGAGGTTCTGCTTGAAAAGGCCACCCTGTACCTCTGCCACTAAGGCAGCGGTGTGCTCCTCGGTGCGGAGGGAGCGTTCCGTCTTTCCATTGACTGTTATGACGCCGCATGGTCCGGGCATCTTGAGCTTGAGATAAGCGTAGTGTGGCACCGCATTGAATCGAGCAAATGCAGTTTGTCCGAGCAGTGTGTGATAGCCGCTGCGAAAGGGGACGATATCGAGGATTAACTCCTCAGTTTGAAAGTTGTTCGGCGATCCGAAGACAACCTCTAGTGTGATTGAGCCCGTGCAGTGGGCCTCTATGCCCGGTATGACTCCCTTAAAGGTAGTCTTTGTGGGCTTGATCCGCGATGGGTTAATGCCCATTTTGCGCATTGTATCCTGATAGAGCAAGTTGAGGTGTTGCCACCGTCCATCAGGACTCGCGTTAGGTGCAACCCGTCAATTATTGGGTCCAGGACCAGTGCGGCTGAATCGCCGTGATGAATACTGGTCGGATGATCCCGGCGATCAAAAGTGCTCGGGCATGACGACCATGGGTTAAATGTTGGGGCGACGGGCTCTATCGCGTAGACATCCCTGAGCGCGCTTGCGCTCCCTCTTGGGGATGTGGGTAGCGTATATCATGTTTACCGTTTTGACCTAAGGGGGAAACTTCTTTTGTCCCCCTGTGTTCGGTGGTCGGGGCTTGCTACCTCTTGAGAACTGCGTTGGATTTCCCCGAAGAGGAGAGGATGATGCAGCAAAGTAGCGTAAGTATTTCCCTCAGTTTTTGAGAACCAAGGTATCAATCCAGTAGGAGGCTACGCGCGAGTCCCTCGTACCCACACAAAAACAATAGCTCAATGCAACCAACGCACTTAGGGGTTGTCAATCCCTTCACGGTCACTTACGAAAGTGAGATCTGATAGAGATGATAGATAATATTTTTGGTATTTTTGGTGTAGAGATGCAAAGTAAAAAGTAAAAGGGAAAAGTAAAAGAGCAAAGCAGTAATAAAGTGATGGAGATTGATATGATGAGAAAGAGACCTGGGGGGCATAGGTTTCACTAGTGGCTTCTCTCAAGAGCATAAGTATTCTACGGTGGGTGACCAAATTACTGTTGAGCAATTGACAGAATTGAGCATAGTTATGAGAATATCTAGGTATGATCATGTATATAGGCATCACGTCCGAGACAAGTAGACCAACTCCTGCCTGCATCTACTACTATTACTCCACTCATCGACCGCTATCTAGCATGCATCTAGAGTATTAAGTTAAAAACAGAGTAACGCCTTAAGCAAGATCACATGATGTAGAGGGATAGTTTCATGCAATATGATAAAAACCCCATCTTGTTATCCTCGATGGCAACAATACAATACGTGCCTTGCTGCCCCTTCTGTCACTGGGAAAGGACACCGCAAGATTGAACCCAAAGCTAAGCACTTCTCCCATGGCAAGTGAGGGAGTCCTGGATTAGGGGGTCTCCGGACAGCCGGACTATCTCCATTGGCCGGACTGATAGACTATGAATATACAAGATTGAAGACTTCATCTCGTGTCCGGATGGGACTCTACTTGGCGTGGAAGGCAAGCTAGTCAATATGTATATGGATATCTCCTCCTTTGTAACCGACCTTGTGTAACCCTAACCCTCTCCGGTGTCTATATAAACCGGAGGGTTTTAGTCCGTAGGACAACAATCACAACATACAATCATACCATAGGCTAGCTTCTAGGGTTTAGCCTCTCTGATCTCGTGGTAGATCTACTCTTGTAACACCCATATCATCAATATTAATCAAGCAGGACATAGGGTTTTACCTCCATCAAGAGGGCCCGAACCTGGGTAAAACTTTGTGTCCCTTGCCTCTTGTTACCATCCGGCCTAGATGCACAGTTCGGGACCCCCTACCCGAGATCCGCCGGTTTTGACACCGACATTGGTGCTTTCATTGATAGTTCCGCTGTGTCGTCGCCACCAGGAAGGATGTCTCGTCCCGTCTTTAAAGACGGCACCATCGCTGAGGGAGCTCTGGCTATCGGCCAAACTCTCCGGCTAGGTGGTTTTCTTATGACCGCCTCTTCGGCCGCTGCGCCGATGATGACTTCTCGGGTCATCAAAAGCAATCTTCATGTCAACTCGGAACTCGCCGAGCAGTTAGATCCAATGGAGCTCTCTTCCCTGAACGAGCTCTTGGATCGCATTGCCGCCCTGGGAGTCGCTACAGACTATGATAAGGTTGGGCCTAAACCCGATCTGAGAGAAATTAACACTCCCCAGGTCACCCATCATGTTGCAGTGGTGGAAGAACAATGCGGCAACCCTTCATCCATCTTAAGGACTAGCTACGTCCGGATTCCCGATCCCTCCAAGCCGGATAACCGCGGAGGGGAGGATGTCACTCAAAGCCCGAACACAGAATCAGGCAGCGGGCTAGATTTACCGGAAAACATCCAAGAATCCAAACTTTCAAGTTCGGAAACTCCTTGGCCACTGAGCCTCAGATTGGGTGAGGATTCGGATTCAATTCCACCCACCCACCCAAACATACGCGATCTATCCCAAATTAGGCAAGAGCCCGAAGAAACAGTACACCATTACTGGGCTAGATTCCTCCTGGTCAAGAACAGGATAAAGGACTGTCGCGAGGAAGACGCAATTTCATTCTTCTGCAATAATTGCACGGACAAGGGAATCCTCAACACCATAAGTCATCGCGAAATTATACGCTTTGCCAACTTGGTGTCCATACTACGAAAGTACTGTGCGATGGAAAGCGCCTGGAAAACCGAAATAAAATTTTGGGATAATCCGGCCCTGAATACAAACCCAGTCCGAAATAAAAGGGTGCATTATCACAATGCACCTGGGTTAACTACCAAAAAACAAAAGCCCTCTACGGGGCAAGGAACCGTACTGGAGGGATGGCTCAACGGACCCTGCAAAATTCATAGTACAGCAGATGCAATACCAACGCACAGCCTTAGAGCATGCTGGATACTCCAGCAGGTGGCCAAAAGTGGTGAGGATCTACTCCTCCCAAAAACCACAGAGCACCACCCCGAGCACAACAATACGGTCTTAACGGTCTTTGAGACCTTCGCGTCAAATAATAGACGGAAACGAACACTCCGCAGCACGTGCGGAATCTTCCACATAGCAGAAACAAATCCTTGGAGCGACACGGCTATTACCTTCAATGCCAGTGACGAACCTAAATTCCGAACAGCCCGAGTGCCAGCCGCACTGGTCCTCAGTCCAATTGTGGACGGCTTTCGACTCACCAAGGTACTCATGGACGGCGGCAGCGGATTAAACCTCATCTATGAGGAAACTCTTCAAAAGATGGAAATAGACTGGAGCCGCATTAAGCAAAGCAGCACAACCTTTAGAGGAATCATCCCCAGTCGGGCAGCACGCTGCGCTGGAAAAATCACACTAGACGTGGTATTCGGCACGCCGGATAACTACAGGACCGAAGAAATTACATTCCAAGTGGCCCCGTTCAGCAGCGGATACCACGCTCTACTAGGGTGGGAGGCGTTTACAATCTTCCAAGCCATACCCCATTACGGGTACATGAAGCTCAAAATGCCCGGGCCCAACGGAATCATCACTCTTGTTAGTGATCTGGACATAGCACTCCGCGCCGAAAATAAGGCAGCTGCACTGGCCCTTGAGGCACTATCCGAAGCCCTAGCGGCCGAAGAACTAACTGCGATGCGCTCCACGGTGAACAAGGATGACATGATACTCGATAAAAGATCCAAGTCCACCTCCTTTAAGCCGGCGGACGAAATATTCAAATTCCAAGTCCATCCAACAGACCCTACAAAAACAGCTTCCATCGGGGCACAATTAAACACTGATGTCGATGCCGCACTACGAGAGTTC
Organism: Triticum monococcum; assembly: GCA_034509565.1. Lineage (NCBI taxonomy): Eukaryota > Viridiplantae > Streptophyta > Magnoliopsida > Poales > Poaceae > Triticum > Triticum monococcum. The sequence continues at coordinate 82,506,985 of CM067845.1, read as the reverse complement.
CTACGCGAGAACTGGGACATTTCTTCATGGCACCCTTCAGACATGCTAGGAATCCCACGCAGGCTGGCTGAACACAGCCTAAATATCCTAAAAGGATTCAAGCCAGCCAAGCAGGCTCTTCGACGTTTCTCCGAACCTAAAAGACAAGCCATAGGAGAGGAACTAGCAAAGCTATTGGAGGCCGAATTCATCAGAGACATAAAACATCCGGACTGGCTAGCAAACCTGGTGATGGTACCTAAGAAGGACAAATCCTAGCGCTTGTGCGTCAATTTTAAGGACCTTAACAAGGCCTGCCCAAAGGATCCCTTCCCCCTTCCCCGCATCGATCAAATCATCAATGCTACCGCAGGACACGACTCATTGTGTTTCCTCGATGCATACTCCGGCTACCATCAAATCAAAATGGCGGAGCCAGACCAAGCCGCTCCATGATCGATGCCCGTAGGTCTGAAGTAAACTACTCACACTTCATCGGAGGGGCTTGGATGATGATGTAGAAGCCCTCCGTGATTGATGCCCCATCCGGCGGAGCTCTGGAACAGGCCCCAAGATGGGATCTCACGGATACAGAAAGTTGCGGCGGTGGAATTAGGTTTTTGGCTCCGTATCTGATCATTTCGGGGTACGTAGGTATATATAGGAGGAAGGAGTACGTCGGTGGAGCTTCGAGGGGCCCACGAGGCAGGGGGCGCACCCTAGGGGGGCCCTCCACCCTCGTGACCGCCTTGTGGCTTTCTTGATGGAGGGTCCAAGTCTCCTGGGTCTTATCTAATGAGAAAATCGTGTTCCCGAAGGTTTCATTCCGTTTGGACTCCGTTTGATATTCTGTTTCTCCAAAACACTGAAATAGGCAAAAAAACAGCAATTCTGGGCTGGGCCTCCGGTTAATAGGTTGGTCCCGAAAATAACATAAAAGTGGAAAATAAAGCCCAATATAGTCCAAAACAGTAGGTAATATAGCATGGAGTAATCTAAAATTATAGATACATTGGAGACGTATCAGGGCTCCTTGTCGTCGTCTTCGCTTTGCGATCCCTTATCCTTATTTTCGGCATTTAACTTGTCGGCCTGTTTAAAAACCCAACAATCTCTGTTGTTGTGATTGGGTGGTTTGTCTGCGGTGCCATGAATCTGGCATGGACGATCGAGTATGCGGTCCAAGCTAGATGGGCCTGAATTGTTCTTTTTGAACGGCTTCTTCCGCTGACCGGACTTAGAGCCACTGAATCCGGCGTTGACCGCCATGTCCTTGTTGTTGTCATTGTTGTTTAAACGCTTGTATCTGTTGTGTCGGGACTTGTTGTCGCTATTTTTAGCTTCAAGGGTGCTGGTGTCGCTTGCATTGTTTTTGCTACGGGCCAGCCAACTATCCTCGCCCGCACAAAAGCGGGCCATGAGTGCCATGAGGGCCGCCATGGATTTTGGCTTCTCTTGGCCGAGGTGGTGGGCGAGCCATTCATTGCAGATGCCGTGTTTAAAGGCCGCTAGGGCTTCAGCACCCGGATAGTCGATGATCTGGTTCTTTTTAGTTAAGAACCTAGTCCAGAATTTCCTGGCGGACTCTCCGGGCTGTTGAACTATATGGCTTAAGTCGTCAGCGTCTGGAGGTCGAACATATGTACCTTGGAAGTTATCAAGAAAGGCTTCTTCCAAGTCCTCCCAGCTGCCGATGGAATTTTCAGGCAGGCTGTTCAACTAGTGTTGGGCTGGTCCTTTGAGTTTTAGTGGGATATATTTGATGGCATGAAGGTCGTCGCCGCAGGCCATATGAATATGGAGGATGAAGTCTTCGATCCATACCACGGGGTCTGTGGTTCCATCATATGATTCTATATTAACGGGTTTGAACCCTTCTGGGAATTCATGTTCCATGACTTCGTCGGTGAAGCAATGAGGGTGTGCGGCGCCTCTATATCGGGCCGTATCGCGACGTAGCTCTGATGGAGTCCGTATACGGCTTTCAGCCCGCGTGATACGTCTCCAATGTATCTATAATTTCTGATTGCTCCATGCTATATTATCTACTATTTTGGACATTATTGGGCTTTATTATCTACTTTTATATTATTTTTGAGACTAACCTATGAACCGGAGGCTGAGCCCAGAGGCCCAGAATTGTTGTTTTTTGCCTGTTTTAGGGTTTCAAAGAAAAGTAATATCAAACGGAGTCCAAACGGTATGAAACCTTCGGGAACGTGATTTTCTCAACGAACAAGACCCGGGAGACTTGGACCCTATGTCAAGAAAGAAAAGAGGAGGCCACGAGGTAGGGGGCGCGCCTACCCCCCCCCCTCCCAGGCGCGCCCTCCACCCTCGTGGGCCCCTGTTGCTCCACCAACATACTCCTTCCTCCTATATATACCTACGTACCCCCAAACGATCAGACACGGAGCCAAAAACCTAATTCCACCGCCGCAACTTTCTGTATCCACGAGATCCCATCTTGGGTCTTGTTCCGGAGCTCCACTAGAGGGGGCATCGATCACGGAGGGCTTCTACATCAACACCATAGCCTCTCCGATGAAGTGTGAGTACTTTACCTCAGACCTACGGGTCCATAGTTAGTAGCTAGATGGCTTCTTCTCTCTTTTTGGATCTCAATACAATGTTCTCCCCCTCTCTTGTGGAGACCTATTCGATGTAATCTTCTTTTTGCGGTGTGTTTGTTGAGATCGATGAATTGTGGGTTTATGATCAAGTCTATCTATGAATAATATTTGAATCTTCTATGAATTCTTTTATGTATGATTGGTTATCTTTGCAAGTCTCTTCGAATTATCAGTTTGGTTTGGCCAACTAGATTGATCTTTCTTGCAATGGGAGAAGTGCTTAGCTTTGGTCCAATCTTGCGGTGTCCTTTCCCAGTGACAGTAGTGGCAGCAAGGCACGTATTGTATTGTTGCCATCGAGGATAACAAGATGGGGTTTTCTTCATATTGCATGAGTCTACACCTCTACATCATGTCATCTTGCTTAAGGCGTTACTCTATTTTTAACTTAATACTCTAGATGCATGCTAGATAGCGGTCGATGAGTGGAGTAATAGTAGTAGATGCAGGCAGGAGTCGGTCTACTTGTCTCGGACGTGATGCCTATATACATGATCATACCTAGATATTCTCATAACTATGCTCAATTCTGTCAATTGCTCAACAGTAATTTGTTCACCCACCGTAGAATACTTATGCTCTCGAGAGAAGGCACTAGTGAAACCTATGGCCCCCGGGTCTATCTTTATCATATTAATCTCCTACTACTTAGTTATTTCCTTTTGCATTTACTTTGCCTTTATTTTACTTTGCATCTTTATCATAAAAATACCAAAAATATTATCTTATCATATCTATCAGATCTCACTCTCGTAAGTGGCCTTATAGGGATTGACAACCCCTATTTGCGTTGGTTGCGAGGATTTATTTGTTTTGTGCAGGTACGAGGGACTCGCGCGTAGCCTCCTACTGGATTGATACCTTGGTTCTCAAAAACTGAGGTAAATACTTACGCTACTTTGCTGCATCATCCCTTCCTCTTCGGGGAAAACCAACGCAGTGCTCAAGAGGTAGTAAGAAGGATTTCTGGCGCCATTGCCGGGGAGGTCTACGCAAACTTCAACATACCAAGTACCCACCACATACACTTATCTCCCGCATTACATTATTTGCCATTTGCCTCTCGTTTTCCTCTCCCCCCCACTTCACCCTTGTCGTTTTATTCGCCCTCTCTCTCTATCCCCCCTCTCTTTCTCTATTTGCCTCTTTTTGCCCGCTTGCTTTTTGTTTGCTTGTGTGTTAGTTGCTTGCTTGTCACGATGAATCTACCTAAATTTGATGACCTTCACCTTAAAAGATTAGAAGAGATCGAAAGCAATGTCGGGAATTTCATGGTCTTGCAATTTGAACATAATAGTTTCTTCAGAAACGAGCTTAAAGAACAGAAAATTTTTATGAGTTTTATGAATAAAGAGCTTGATGATATGTCTAAAGAAATTGATGGTTTAAGATCCCAAATTGCTCATCTTGAGAAATTAACTGCTGAAATTTCGGATAGGCAGGCTACCTTAGTTAATAAGATGGCCGCTAAACCGGATTGCTATCAAAGTAAAGATGAAGATTTGAAAGTTATTGATGTGTCCCCTATTAAATCTTTGTTTTGCAATATGAATCTTGATAATGATGGGACTGAATATGATCCACCTTTAACTAGAAGGCGTTCTAAGAATTCGGAATTTGTTGATCTTGATGCTAAATTTGATAAAAGTGGGATTGAAGAAATTAAAACTTTAGATGTTGCTAAACCCACTATTATGGATTTCAAGGAATTTAACTATGAAAATTGCTCTTTGATTGATTGTATTTCCTTGTTGCAATCCGTGCTAAATTCTCCTCGCACTTATAGTCAAAATTAAGCGTTTACTAAACATATCGTTGATGCCTTGATGCAATCTTATGAAGAAAAACTTGAATTGGAAGTTTCTATCCCTAGAGAACTTTATGATGAGTGGGAACTAACTATTCAAATTAAAATTAAAGATCATGAATCCTATGCTTTATGTGATTTGGGTGCTAGTGTTTCCACGATTCCAAAGACTTTGTGTGATTTGTTAGGTTTCCGTGATTTTGATGATTGCTCTCTAAACTTGCACCTTGCGGATTCCACTATTAAGAAACCTATGGGAAGAATTCATGATGTTCTTATTGTTGCAAATAGGAATTATGTGCCCGTATATTTCATTGTTCTTGACATAGATTGCAATCCTTCATGTCCTATTATTCTTGGTAGACCTTTCCTTAGAACGATTGGTGGAATTATTGATATGAAGGAAGGAAATATTAGATTCCAATTTCCATTAACGAAAGGTTTCGGTGTCAAAACCGGTGGATCTCGGGTAGGGGGTCCCAAACTGTGTGTCTAAGGTGGATGGTAACAGTAGGCAGGGGACACGATGTTTTACCCAGGTTCGGGCCCTCTTGATGGAGGTAAAACCCTACGTCCTGCTTGATTTATTCTTGATGATATGAGTATTACAAGAGTTGATCTACCACGAGATCGGAGAGGCTAAACCCTAGAAGCTAGCCTATGGTATGATTGTATGTTGTCCTAGGGACTAAAACCCTCCAGTTTATATAGACACCGGAGGGGGCTAGGGTTACACAAGGTCGGTTACAAAGGAGGAGATGTCCATATCCGTACTGCCTAGCTTGCCTTCCACGCCAAGTAGAGTTCCATCCGGACACGAGACGAAGTCTTCAGTCTTGTATCTTCATAGTCCAATAGTCCGGCCAAAGGATATAGTCCGACTGTCCGGAGACCCCCTAATCCAGGACTCCCTCAGTAGCCCCTGAACTAGGCTTCAATGACGATGAGTCCGGCGCGCAATATTGTCTTTGGCATTGCAAGGCGGGTTCCTCCTCCGAATACACCACAGAAGAATTTGAATACGAGTATAGTGTCCGAACCTGCAAAATAAGTTCCACATACCACCGTAGAGAGAATAATATTTCCACAAATCTAATCTGCTGACACGTTTTGGCAACGTGACATTATGCCATGGCCCGGTGATTATTTGAATCGTTTCCTTTAACTAGCCCCGCACATAACGCGAGGCAGTTTCTTGACACGTCTTGTCAAAGCAGAGATCGTGTCCCCCTTATTACGGGATTCTCATCAATACGGGCGTTGGTAACCCAACTGCACCTTCGATTACGATGCTTGGGGGATAAGAGAGTTTTACCAGCCTAGTGGGCGCACATAGTTTCAGCCACTCTTATAAAGGGACAAGGTTTAACCTTTTTCTACCCACGCCTTCTTCCTCCTTGCTCATCCATTCTTGCACACTCGAGCTCCAACGCCCAAGTCCACATCCTTCCCCTCAACCTTCTCCAATCATGTCTGGAGCGGGAGGCAAATGGATGGCTTCCTCCGTTACGGAGGGACACATCAAGAAGCTGCGCGGAGCCGGATACTTAGCTGCGAATAGCGCGCATCGACTCCCTACTGCAGGGCAGATCGTTCCTACCCCTGAACCTCATGAGAGGGTAGTTTTCCTCCACCACTTCCTCCGCGGACTGGGGTTTCCCCTCCATCCATTCGTCCGCGGCCTCATGTTCTACTACGGGCTGGACTTCCATGATCTGGCCCCAAACTTCATCCTCAACATTTCGGCGTTCATCGTCGTGTGTGAGGCTTTCCTCCACATCTAGCCCCACTTCGGCCTCTGGTTAAAGACCTTCAATATCAAGCCAAAGGTGGTGGGAGGCCAACAAGTAGAATGCGGCGGAGCCATGGTGGGCAAGATGCCAAATGTTATATGGCTTGAAGGCTCCTTCGTGGAGACCATAAAGGGGTGGCAATCGGCGTGGTTCTACATCACCGAGCCGCGCGACACCAACTGGGTGGCTGCCCCCGAGTTTCGATCCGGAATCCCCACGCGGCTCACCTCCTGGAAAGAGAAGGGCCTGTCCTGGGGTTCATCGGTGGAGCTGGACGGACTCCAGAAATGTATCCGGAATATGGCAGGCAAGAAACTCAAGCTTGTCAACATAGTCCAGGTCATGCTCATCCGCCGGATCCTCCCGTGTCAACAACAGGATTTCAACTTGTGGGAGTTCGACCCAGCCCAGCACCAGACTCTGAGCGAGCTCTTCGACACAATGCACAAGGACGTCTGGAGGGTGCTGTTCAAGGGCGCCGAGGTCCCTCCCTCTCTCACCCAGGACCACGAGCTAAGCGCGAAGTGCCTAGCACATTCGGTGAGTTCTATACATCTGGTAGGATATTTATTTCCCCTAGCTTAACCATGTTCGGGGTCTGAGCTCCATGCCTTTGATAGGACTGGGTGGAGACGTCGGGGCAGATTAACTGTCCGGCCCCTCTGCCCGAAGACACTGTGGACGCTCTCCTGATGGAGATGCTGACTCCGGCTCCTTACAAGGTGCCGGAGAAGACCAAGAAGGCCAAGGGAACCCGAAAGAGTTCCCGACGCCAGGTGTTATCTGACTCATCGTCTGATAACTCCACGACGCACTCCTCCCCCGAAGACGAGGAGGAAGATGAAGATGCTCCCCCTCCAGTAGGGGGAGACAAGAAAAGGAAGGACGCCCCAACCGGGGGGCGAAGGGTCCAAGAAGGGAAGGACTCTCCTTCCGAACTACTCCACCATCACCGCCAAAGGTGAAGACGAGTGGCTGCTCAGGGCCAAGCCCCTGGCGAAGTCGTAAGTATTCGGATGCCAGAGTAACTCATAGCATACCTTTGTTGCACTACTTCTCCTAACACTGAATTATGATTATGCAGACCGCCACGAGCCCGTATCATCGGACGGCTCCCTAGGCTCGTCGGATATGGATAGCGATCCACTTCCGACCGCCACCTCCCCTTGCCCTACGGACAACGCCGAGGTATTGTCTCAAGAGGCACCGGGTTGAGGGGAGACAATCCCAGTGGCGCCTCAAGGTGACCTTCCGGATTCCGGGAGTAGAGGGAGCAAGGCTCCCGAGGGCTCAGTCGGCCCTCAGCTGAACACCGTGCCGGAACCTCTAGTGGTTCCGGACTCAGGCAGGCGGCCTCCTTCCAAAAGGGGCAAGACGCCTGTGCCGGTGACCTCTATCCATCCAGAGGCACCGGACAGTCTGCTGGGAGCGCTTCGCAGCGCTTCCATCAACGAAGAGCACCACACTATTATGAGTGCGGTGATCCGGAAGGTTCAGTCCACCAAGAGCGGATTGACTGAAGCCTGTGCCAGCCTTCTGACAGGCTTTGAGGTAAGTATTTGAAATATAGGAAAAATATTACCGCATAGACAGTAGCCCCTGATGCTCTATTCGGTGTTCACAAAGAAAAGCCGAACAGAGGATCAAACAATATCGTAGGAGTCTAATATAAGTATGTCTATATGCGTATGCAGGCTTTGCTGATGGCCTCTGCCGCACTGACTGCGGAGGTCGCCGCACTGAAGTAGGACCTCGAAGGGTCCAAGGAAGAGCTCGGCCTTGCCAAGAGGCAGCTCGAGGAGAACAAAGGTAAGTAGTACCTAGCCTATGGATATATATAAAAGAATGTGATTGCAAAATGACAGGATCATCATAAACTTGCCAGGGGCCACGACCGAGGTGGCGACCCTGAAGCAAGCGCTATCCGAGGCCGAAAACAAAGCGGCCAAGGAGCGCGCCGAGCGGGAAAGGCATGATGCATGGGTGGGCGAGGTGCAGCAAGAGCTCCACGCTCTCGTGACGAAGCACGAGGCGTTGGAGCTTGACTTGAAGACGCGAGAGTCCGAGCTTGCCACGGCCCTTGAGAGTGCAAAGAGTGCCAAGGCCGAAGCCCAAAAAGGCCCTCCAAGAGATTGATGTGATGAAGAAGATAGCGGCGGGTAAGGCATTCTATATGCAAAGAAAGCATGTGAAAGTGAATTACTTGTTACTTACCTGAATCCGGAGCTCTCCAGGAGCATTCGCAGATTTGCCCCGCACCGTGTCGGATGCCGCACAGTTTTACCAGGCCGAGGAGGGAAGCTCAACGGAGAAGCTGTTCTGGTCTCAGTATACTAGGACCGAACATCGGATGCCTCTGAGCAACCAGCTGAAGCAACTGGTCGAGCTGCACAAGGCGGCCGAACGGGCCATGAAGGGTTTTATAGTCCGGATGTGGCCGGGCGACGCCCTTCCCAACAGCTACTTCGGCCTGGTGAGGCGGCTTGTGGATGCCTGCCCACGGCTGGAAGTCATCAAGCGGTCCATCTGCATCGAAGGTGCACGCCGGGCTTTCGCCCGTGTGAAGGTGCAATGGGCCAAGATGGACGCCGTGAAGCTGGAGAAGGAAGGTCCGCCGCAGGGCAAGGAGCATCGCCACCCCGAGATGTACTATGAGGGTGTCCTGAAGGGTGCCCATCTCGTAGCGGACGAGTGTGCAAAAGATGTAATATTTGAATGAACTTGCTCGTGTAATCCTGTATTATGAAAACTTGTTCATATGCGCTATGCAACGCTTGTCTGAATTTAAAATATTACCTTCTGTTCGGCTGTTTATCAAATTTGAGAGATGGCTAGTCGTCGGCTTCTGCCCCCACGCCACGAGTGCTGGGGTGTTCGGGATAAACCTGAGCACTCTTGTACCCATTGTTGGGTCCTTCAAGGGAGGTGCTCAGCACAACGAACAAGGCAATCGGACCATAATGCGTTATCACTCTCACTTAACCATAGAATTCTATAATTTTAAATTTTGGCGAAGCCCCTAGTATTCGGAAGGCCGAATTCGAGGCACGATACACGCCTTAAGCCGGACAGGGCCGACTCCTCGCTCTAAGCGGCATAAGTCTTTAGGGACTTGAAACCTCTCGAACAGCGACCAGTCTCTCGCCTTATCATGACTGTCAGTTTTAGCTTTCTCTACTGAGGTGCTTAGCCCAGCAGAACCGGGGCACAATCGCAGTAGTTCTCCCAGTGCTACCTTAGCCGATAGAGCGGAACGTAAGGTACCAAAACATGGGAGCCGGGCAAACCCAACTATTGACCCAAGACATGATTCGGAGCTGATGCATATAATGCTATAAGTTCGGGGTGCCGCACTGTCGAAAGTGTTCGGACTTCTCACGCCGTATTATGGGGTATGCCTAAGCCCCTAGCGTATTGGTCGTACCAGAGTGTATGGGTGCTAGATGTCATGAATGAACATACATGTATAGAAAGGAAGAATGCAATAATAGTCATAATGCTATGCATTGTTTTATTCAAAAGGGTGCGTTAAAGCATAATTATACAAGTAGAGCGATAAGCAAAAAGTAGGACTGTTTGACATGTCCCTTCCAAGGGCAAGCTGAGGAATAGTATTAAAGCAAATATTTCACTCATTATCGTAATCCACCTGGGAGTTCCGTGGTGTGACGTAGCTTTCTGCCTCCTTGGTTGCTGCATCATGTGTTCGGCAATCATGCTGCCGGACAGGGTTTCTAGAGATTAAAGTCCTGAAAGAGAAAAAATAACAAAGCGGGAAGCCCCTAGTGCGGTTTAAGCCGCGTCTTGGGGTGTGCCATAGTTGTGCCCCCTTCCCCGCCTGTGCCCATGGTATTTTCAATGTGTAATTATGTACAGGTGGCACGGATTTCGCCATTTGGCTGGGACCGGGGTGGGGGCCGCATTGCTATGCGAGCTCAGAACGTGCCAGACGGTCCAGTTGCCGATTACTCTGGGCGTGCTTGAAGTTGTCCGGGTCCTTAATCGCCGAACTAGTGGATTGCCTTAATAGGCTGCTTTGTGCTTCTACTGCGAGGGCCGCAGTGTGCTCCTCCGTGCAGAGACAGCGCTATGTGTTTCCATTGACTATGATGACCCCCTGAGGTCCTAGCATCTTGAGCTTGAGATATGCATAATGCGGTACCGCATTGAATCTTGCGAATGCGGTTCGCCCGAGCAGTGCATGGTAGCCACTGCGGAACGGGACTATGTCGAAGATTAACTCTTCGCTTCGGAAGTTATCTGGGGATCCGAAGACCACTTCCAGTGTGACTGAGCCTGTGCAGTGGGCCTCTACACCTGGTATGACGCCTTTAAAGGTCGTTTTTGTGGGTTTGATCCTTGAGGGGTCGATACCCATTTCGCGCACTGTGTCCTGATAAAGCAGGTTCAGGCTGCTGCCGCCATACATAAGGACTCGAGTGAGGTGAAATCCGTCAATGATTGGGTCTAGGACCAGTGCGGCGAATCCGCCATGACGGATACTAGTGGGGTGGTCCCTGCGATCGAAGGTGATCAGACAGGAGGACCATGGGTTGAATTTTGGGGCGACTGGCTCCAACGCATATACGTCCCTGAGCGCACGCTTCCGCTCCCTCTTGGGGATGTGGGTTGCGTATATCATGTTCACCGTCCGCACTTGTGGGGGGAACCTCTTCTGTCCTCCAGTGTTCGGCTGTCGGGGCTCCTCCTCGTCATCGCTATGTGACCCCTTATCTTTGTTTTCGGCATTTAACTTGCCGACCTGCTTGAACACCCAACAATCCATGTTGGTGTGGTTGGCTGGCTTGTCGGGGGTGCCGTGTATTTGACACGAGCGATCGACTATACGGTCCAAACTGGACGGGCCCGGAGTGCTTCTTTTGAATGGCTTTTTCCACTGACCGGGCTTAGAGCCCTTGAATCCGGCATTGACTGTTGTATCCTCGGTATTGTCACTGTTAATGCGGCGCTTATGCTTGTTGCGACGTGATCTGCCATTGCCGTCCTTGGTGTCCGAAGTACCATGGTTTTTTGATATGTTATTGCTGCGAGCCAGCCAGCTGTCTTCTCCCACACAAAAGCGGGTCATGAGTGTCGTGAGGGCTGCCATAGATTTTGGCTTTTCCTGACCAAGGTGCCGGTCTAGCCACTCATCGCGGATGTTGTGCTTAAAAGCTGCTAGGGCCTCTGCATCCAAACAGTCGACGATTTGATTTTTCTTTGTTAGGAACCGTGTCCAGAATTGCCTGGCCGATTCCTCTGGCTGCTGAATTCTGTGGCTCAAGTCATCGGCTTCTGGTGGTCGCACATAAGTGCCCTGAAAGTTGTCGAGGAATGCAGCTTCCAGATCTTCCCAACAGCCAATGGACTCTGCTGGCAAGCTGTTGAGCCAATGCCGTGCTGGTCCTTTGAGTTTTAGTGGGAGGTATTTGATGGCGTGTAGGTCATCACCGCGGGCCATGTGGATGTGCAGGTGGAAATCCTTGATCCATACCGCAGGATCTGTTGTGCCATCGTATGATTCTATATTTACGGGTTTGAAACCCTCTGGGATTTGATGATCCATTACTTCGTCTGTGAAGCATAAGGGGTGTGCGGCGCCTCTGTACTAGGCTATATCGCGACGCAGCTCGAATGAGTCTTGCCTGCTGTGTTCGGCCCGGCCGGACTTACTTTTACTGTATCCGACGTGACGATAATCTCGCATAGTGGCGCGCCCTCGTGATCCGTAGATCGATCTTGCACGATTTGCTTTGTCCTCCAGTACGTCTCGCAGGTCTGGCGTATTTCCCCATACCTTTTTATTTGAATGACGTCGGGGTGCGGGTTGAGCTTTTGGCTGGAATGTTTCTCTTTCCCGGCCACGAGGTGGCCGATCTGCCGCGTCGTACGCCGGGGACGTAGGTTTCTGGTGCTTCCTCCTCCAATCGGGGTAGCAACCTGCACTTTGGGTAACTCTTGGAGGGGCATTCGAGTTTATATTCCTCGGCTGCCAGGACTTCAGTCCATCTGTCAGCTAGCAAATCTTGATCAGCTTGAAGTTGTTGCTGCTTTTTCTTAAGGCTATTTGTCGTGGCTATAAACCGACGCTTGAAGCGCTCTTGTTCGATGGGATCCTCCGGCACGACGAATTCGTCATCGTCGAGGCTTGCCTCGTCATCGGAGGGAGGCATGTAATTATCGTCCTCCGCCTCTCCATCTGCCGCTCTCTCAGGAGGGCTGGCTCCTCCGTCCTCCTACTCTAAATCTTGCTGGAGGGGATTGTTGTTGTCTTCGGCACTGTCTGGAGTGCTATTATCTCCGGTGCTGGTATCACCACTTTTGCCTTGGCGGGACTTAGAGCAGCGCCGCTGACGCCGGTGCTTGGGTTGCTTCTTGGAGGGGTCATCCTCCATTGTCTCATCGCCATTGCCTTCTTTGGGTGTGTCCACCATGTATATATCGTATGATGAGGTGGCTGTCCAGTGCCATGTGGGCAGTGGTTCCTCTTCGACTCCCGCATCGTCGTCCATACCGTCGATGTCTTCGGAGTCGAAGTCAAGCATGTCGGTTAAGTCATCGATAGTGGCTACTAAGTGGGTGGTGGGTGGGCACGAATTTCTTCGTCATCCGCATCCCAATCCTGCCGGGCGTAGTTCGGCCAGGCCTCTCCTGACAAGGAGAGAGACCTTAATGAGTTCAGTATGTCACCAATGGGCGAGTGCTAAAAAATATCCGCGGAGGTAAACTCCATGATCGGCGCCCAATCGGATTCGACAGGAACGGGCGCAGGCGGTTCGGAGTCCATGGCCGGAGAAGGATCCGGTAGTTTGGCAACACGGCTCTCATGAAGGGTAAGGTCGATATTCAGCTCGATCGCCGCTGAGGATATGGCCTCCGTGACGGGGTCCATCCACCCGTCCATGGATGGCACAACTGGCTCCGAATTGAGGCTCGGAGTGGCTGCCGGTGCGATCTCCTGAATACGGACCGATGGTAGAGCTAAATCGTACTCATTGTCACCGCGCGGCGCACAAGGCAGGGGCTCGAATCCGTCAAAGATCAAGTCTCCGTGGATATCATCCGTGTAGTTTAAGCTTCCAAACCTGACCTGGTGGCCGGGGGCGTAACTTTCGATCTACTCCAGATGGCCAAGCAAGTTGGCCCACAGTGCGAAGCCACCGAACACAAAGATCTATCCGGGGAGAAAAGTCTCACCCTGGACTGCATCGCTATCGATGATCAAAGGAGCCATCAAGCCTAACGGCAACGACACGGAGGAACTCTCAATGAAAGCACCAATGTCGGTGTCAAAACCGGCGGATCTCGGGTAGGGGGTCCCGAACTGTGCATCTAAGGCGGATGGTAACAGGAGGCAGGGGACACGATGTTTTACCCAGGTTCGGGCCCTCTTGATGGAGGTAAAACCCTACGTCCTGCTTGATTTATTCTTGATGATATGAGTATTACAAGAGTTGATCTACCACGAGATCGGAGAGGCTAAACCCTAGAAGCTAGCCTATGTTATGAGTGTATGTTATCCTATGGACTAAAACCCTCCGGTTTATATAGATACCGAAGGGGGCTAGGGTTACACAAGGTCGGTTACAAAGGAGGAGATATCCATATCCGTACTGCCTAGCTTGCCTTCCACGCCAAGTAGAGTTCCATCCGGACACGAGACGAAGTCTTCAATCTTGTATCTTCATAGTCCAACAGTCCGGCCAAAGGATAAAGTCCGGCTGTCCGAAGACCCCCTAATCCAGGACTCCCTCAAAAGGCATGGAACACTTTCCTAGAAATAAAATTAAATTACCTTATGAATCTATTATGAGAGCCACTTATGGATTGCCTACCAAAGATTGCAATACCTAGATCTATTCTTGCTTGTTATGCCTAGCTAGGGGCGTTAAACGATAGCGCTTGATTGGGAGGCAACCCAATTTTATTTTTATTTCTTGCTTTTTGCTCCTGTTTAGTAATAAATAATTTATCTAGCCTCTTTTTGGTTGTGTTTTTTTGTGTTTAATTAGTGTTTGTGCCAAGTAGAACCGTTGGGAAGACTTGCGGAAAGTCTTGTTGAACTTGCTGTGAAAAACAGAAACTTTACCGCTCACGAGAACTGCTATCTTTTTCATTTGGAAAGTGATATTTAGTTAATTCTTTTTGAATATGATTAATAGATAAATTGCTCACGTCCAGCATTTTATTTTCGAATTTTTGGGGTTCCAGATATTGCGCTAGCTACAGATTACTACAGACTGTTCTGTTTTTGACAGATTCTGTTTTTCGTGTGTTGTTTGCTTATTTTGATGAATCTATGGCTAGTAAAATAGTTTATAAACCATAGAGAAGTTGGAATACAGTAGGTATAACACCAATATAAATAAAGAATGAGTTCATTACAGTACGTTGAAGTGGTCTTTTATTTTCTTTCGCTAACGGAGCTCACGATATTTTCTACTTTAAGTTTTGTGTTGTGAAGTTTTCAAGTTTTGGGTAAAGATTTGATGGATTATGGAACAAGGATTGGCAAGAACCTAAGCTTGGGGATGCCCATGGAACTCCAAGATAATATAAGGACACCTAAAAGCCAAAGCTTGGGGATGCCCCGGAAGGCATCCCCTCTTTCGTCTACTTTATCGGTAACTTTACTTGGAGCTATATTTTTATTCGCCACATGATATGTGTTTTGCTTGGAGCGTCTTGTATGATTTGAGTCTTTAATATTTACTTTACCACAATCATCCTTGCTGTACACACCTTTTGAGAGAGTCATGCATGATTTGGAATTTGTTAGAATACTCTATGTGCTTCGCTTATATCTTTTGAGTTATATAGTTTTGCCCTAGTACTTCACTTATATCTTTTAGAGCACTGTGGTGGATTTGTTTTATAAAAACTATTGATCTCTCATGCTTCACTTAGATTATTTTGAGAGTCTTAAATAGCATGGTAATTTGCTTAAAATCCTAATATGCTTGGAATAAAAGATTAATAATAAAACTTTCTTATGAGTGTGTTGAATACTATGATAAGTTTGATACTTGATAATTGTTTTGTGATATAAAGATGGTGATATTAAAGTTGTGCTAGTTGAGTAGTTGTGAATTTGAGAAATACTTGTGTTGAAGCTTGTGATTCCCGTAGCATGCACGTATGGTGAACCGTTATCTGATGAAGTCGGAGCATGATTTATTTATTGATTGTCTTCCTTATGAGTGGCGGTCGGGGACGAGCGATAGTCTTTTCCTACCAATATATCCCCCTAGGAGCATGTGCGTAATACTTTGCTTTGATAACTTGTAGATTTTTGCAATAAGTATATGAGTTCTTTATGAGTAATGTTGAGTCCATGGATTATTCAGACTCTCACCCTTCCACCTTTGCTAGCCTCTCTAATACCGCGCACCTTTCGCCGATATCACACACCCACCATATACCTTCCTCAAAACAGCCACCATACCTTCCTATTATGGCATCTCCATAGCCATTCCGAGATATATTGACATGCAACTTTCCACCGTTCCGTTTATTATGACACACTCCATCATTGTCATATTGCTTAGCATGATCATGTAGTTGACATAGTATTTGTGGCAAAGCCACAATTCAAAATTCTTTCATACATGTCACTCATGAGTCATTGCATCCCGGTACACCGCCGGAGGCATTCATATAGAGTCATATTTTGTTCTAAGTATCGAGTTGTAATTCTTGAGTTGTAAGAAAAATAAAAGTGTGATGATCATCATTATTAGAGCATTGTCCCAGTGAGCAAAGGATGATGGAGACTATGATTCCCCCACAAGTCGGGATGAGACTCCGGACGAAAAAAAGAGAAAGAAAAGAGGCCATAAAAAAGGGAGAAAAGGCCCAAATAATAAAAAATGAGAGAAAGAGAGAGAAGGGACAATGTTACTATCCTTTTACCGCGCTTGTGCTTCAAAGAAGCACCATGATATTCATAGTAGAGAGTCTCTCATGTTATCACTTTCATATACTACTAGGAATTTTTCATTATAGAACTTGGCTTGTATATTCCAATGACAGGCTTCCTCAAATCGCCCTAGGTCTTCATGAGCAAGCAAGTTGGATGCACACCCACTTAGTTTCTTTTTGAGCTTTCATATACTTATAGCTCTAGTGCATCCGTTGCATGGCAATCCCTACTCACTCACATTGATATCTATTGATGGGCATCTCCATAGCCCGTTGATACGCCTAGTTGATGTGAGACTATCTTCTCCCATTTTGTCTTCTCCACAACCACCGTTCTATTCCACCTATAGTGTTATGTCCATGGCTCACGCTCATGTATTGCGTGAAAATTGAAAAAGTTTTGAGAATGTCAAAAGAATGAAACAATTGCTTGGCTTGTCATCGGGGTTGTGCATGATTTAAATATTTTGTGTGGTGAAGATGGAGCATAGCCAGACTATATGATTTTGTAGGGATAACTTTCTTTGGCATGTTATTTTGAGAAGACATAATTGCTTTGTTAGTACGCTTGAAGTATTATTATTTTTATGTCAATATGAACTTTTGTCTTGAATCTTCCGGATCTGAATATTCATACCACAATTAAGAAGAATTACATTAAAATTATGCCAAGTAGCACTCCGCATCAAAAATTCTGTTTTTATCATTTACCTACTCGAGGACGAGCAGGAATTAAGCTTGGGGATCCTTGATACGTCTCCAACGCATCTATAATTTTTGATTGCTCCATGCTATATTATCTACTGTTTTGGACATTATTGGGCTTTATTATCCACTTTTATATTATTTTTGGGACTAACCTATTAACTGGAGGCCCAGCCCAGAATTGCTGTTTTTTGCCTGTTTTAGGGTTTCAAAGAAAAGGAATATCAAACAGAGTCCAAACGGAATGAAACCTTCGGGAACGTGATTTTCTCAACGAACAAGACCCGTGAGACTTGGACCCTATGTTAAGAAAGAAAAGAGGAGGCCACGAGGTAGGGGGCGCGCCTATCCCCCCCCCCCCCCAAGCGCGCCCTCCACCCTCGTGGGCCCCCTGTTGCTCCACCGACGTACTCCTTCCTCCTATATATACCTACGTACCCCCAAACGATTAGATACGGAGCCAAAAACCTAATTCCACCGCCGCAACTTTCTGTATCCACGAGATCCCATCTTGGGGCCTGTTCCGGAGCTCCGCCAGAGGGGGGATCAATCACGGAGGGCTTCTACACCAACACCATAGCCTCTCCGATGAAGTGTGAGTAGTTTACCTCAGACCTACGGGTCCATAGTTAGTAGCTAGATGGCTTCTTCTCTCTTTTTGGATCTCAATACAATGTTCTCCCCCTCTCTTGTGGAGATCTATTCGATGTAATCTTCTTTTTGCGGTGTGTTTCTTGAGATTGATGAATTGTGGGTTTATGATCAAGTCTATCTATGAATAATATTTGAATCTTCTATCAATTCTTTTATGTATGATTGGTTATCTTTGCAAGTCTCTTCGAATTATCAGTTTGGTTTGGCCTACTAGATTGATCTTTCTTGCAATGGGAGAAGTGCTTAGCTTTGGGTTCAATCTTGCGGTGTCCTTTCCCAGTGACAGTAGGGGCAGCAAGGCACATATTGTATTGTTGCCATCGAGGATAACAAGATGGGGTTTTCTTCATATTGCATGAGTCTATCCCTCTACATCATGTCATCTTGCTTAAGGTGTTACTCTGTTTTTAACTTAATACTCTAGATGCATGCTGGATAGCGGTCAATGAGTGGAGTAATAGTAGTAGATGCAGGCAGGAGTTGGTCTACTTGTCTCGGACGTGATGCCTATATACATGATCATACCTAGATATTCTCATAACTATGCTCAATTCTGTCAATTGCTCAACAGTAATTTGTTCACCCACCGTAGAATACTTATGCTCTCGAGAGAAGCCACTAGTGAAACCTATGGCCCCGGGTCTATCTTTATAATATTAATCTCCTACTACTTAGTTATTTCCTTTTGCATTTACTTTGCCTTTATTTTACTTTGCATCTTTATCATAAAAATACCAAAAATATTATCTTACCATATCTATCAGATCTCACTCTCGTAAGTGGCCTTATAGGGATTGACAACACCTATTTGCGTTGGTTGGGAGGATTTATTTGTTTTGTGCGGGTATGAGGGACTTGCGCGTAGCCTCCTACTGGATTGATACCTTGGTTCTCAAAAACTGAGGGAAATACTTACGCTACTTTGTTGCATCATCCCTTCCTCTTCAGGGAAAACCAACGTAGTGCTCAAGAGGTAGCACTGCGCATGATTGGTTTTGTCATGTCGGAATAGATGGCCGTCGTCGCGTGTCGAGGCACGTCCTCGCGATCCGTAGATCGATCTGGTATGTACTGCTTTATTGTTCAGGTCCTGTCGGAGGTCATATGTATGACCGCGAGCTGGTTTACCTATGCCTTTGCGATGAGGCGGGGCGGGCTGGTATTCGGCTTGAGTTGCCATTTTATCTCGACCACGTGGTGGTCGGTCTGCCGTATTGCGTTCCGGCGCCTCTTCGTCGAACTGAGGTAGCAATTTGCGCTTCAGGTAGCTTTTGGCTGGGCGCTTGAGGCTGTATGCTTCGGCTTCTAGGACATCGGTCCATTTGTCGTTGAGCAGATCTTGGTTAGCTTGAAGCTGTTGCTGCTTCTTTTTCTGGCCCCTTGTAGTGGCTATTAGCTTGTGCTTGAAGCGCTCCTGCTCAAGAGGTTCCTCAGGCACAATGAAATCCTTAGTGCCGAGGCTCGCCTCATCCTCGGATAGCGGAAGATAACTACCGTCCTCCGATTCTTCATGTCTGGCCTGTTTACCAGGGCTAACCTGCCCATCCTCCCGTTTATCGTGTTTAGTGGCTGCGTCAACAGGGTCTTCGTTGTCTTCGGCACCTTTTGGAGTGTTATCTTCTCATGTGCCGGTGTTGCTATCTTTACTGCGGCGTGACTTAGAGCGGCGCTGCTGGCGCCGGCGATTTGATTGATCTCGGAAGGTTTATCCTCAGCTGGATCTTCCTTGTCATCGCCGCTATTCTCCTTTGGTGCATCCACCATGTATACGTCATACGAGGAAGTGGTCATCCAGCGTCCGGTGAACGACGGGTTCTGGGCCTCTTCTTCTCCAGCATCGTCGTCCATACCATCGATGTCGTCGGAGCCGTAATCAAGCATGTCAGTTAAGTCTTCGAAAGTGGCTATGAAGTGGGCGGTGGGTGTGAAGTGAAATTCTCCATCATCAGCCTCCGGTTCAAGACGGACACAATCCGGCTGTGGGCCTCCCGCTAAAGATAGTGCTCTTAACGAGTTTAGCACGTCGCCCAGAGGCAAGTGCTGGAAGATGTCCGCGGCGCTGAATTCAGTGATCGATGACCGATCATGCTCGACATGCACAGACGCACATAGTTCGGAACCTATAACCGGAAACGAGTCCGTAGCTCCGGTGACACAGATGTTACTTGAAGTTAAGTCTGTGCGCGGCTCCAACGCCGGGGAGTCTACGGCTTCCGTGGCGTGGTTGAGCTTCCGGTCCTCGGATGGCACGACCTGCTACGGATCTAACGCCAGAGCGGTTTCAGGTGCAATTTCCTGGGTATGGCCCGATGATAGATCTAAGTCATGTTCATCGTGGTGGCTGGGAGCGGCTGTCGTGGTCTCAAATCCGTCGAAGATCAAGTCTCCACGGATATCTGTGACGTAGCTCAAGCTTCCGAATCTGACCTGGTGGCCAGGGGCGTAGCTTTCGATCAGCTCGAGATGGCCAAGCGAGTTGGCCCGCAGTGCGAAGCCGCCGAACATGAAGATCTATCCGGGGAGGAAGACTTCTCCTTGGACAGCATCGTGGTAGATGATTGAAGGATCCATCAAACCTTTTGAGGACGGCACAGTGGAACTCTCAATGAAAGCACCAATGTCGGTGTCAAAACCGGCGGATCTCGGGTAGGGGGTCTCGAACTATGCGTCTAGGATAGATGGTAACAGGAGACGGGGGACACAATGTTTTACCCAGGTCCGTGCCCTCTCTATGGAGGTAATACCCTACTTCCTGCTTGATTGATCTTGATGAATATGAGTATTACAAGAGTTGATCTACCACAAGATCGTAATGGCTAAACCCTAAAAGTCTAACCAGGCTATGATTGTTCGGAGAGTATCTACAGACCTAGCCCACCGGTTTATATAGACATAGGAGGGATCTAGGGTTACACAAGGTCGGTTACGGAGAAAGGAATCTTCATAGTTGGAAGCCAAGCTTGCCTTCCACGCCAAGGAGAGTCCCATCCGGACACTGGTACAGTCTTTGGTCTTCGTATCTTCACGGCCCAACAGTCCGGCCCATATCCAATAGATAGGACACCCGAGGACCCCTTAGTCCAGGACTCCCTCAGCCGCCCCTTCCTAGTCCAATTCGGACCAGAGGGGGAGGGGCACGCGGCCTGCCCTGGCTGCCTCTCTCTCTCCACTAAAGCCCATTAGGACCCATATACTCCCTGGGGGGTTCCGGTAACCCTTGGTACTCCGGTATATGCCGGAACTCACTCGGAACCTTTCCGATGTCCAAACATAGGCTTCCAATATATCGATCTTTATGTCTTGACCATTTCGAGACTCCTCGTCATGCCCGTGATCACATCATGGGACTCCGAACAACCTTCGGTTCATCAAAACACATAAACTCATAATACCGATCATCACCGAACGTTATGCGGACCCTACGGGTTCGAGAACTATGTAGACATGACCAAGACACGTCTCCGGTCAATAACCAATAGCGGAACTTGGATGTTCATATTGGCTCCAACATATTCTACGAAGATCTTTATTGGTCAAACTGCATAACGGTATACGTTGTTCCCTTTGTCATCGGTATGTTACATGCCCGAGATTCGATCGTCGGTATCTCAATACCTAGTTCAATCTCATTACCGGCAAGTCTCTTTACTCGTTCCGTAATGCATCATCCCGCAACTAACTCATTAGTCACATTGCTTGCAAGGCTTATATTGATGTGCATTACTGAGAGGGCCCAGAGATACCTCTCCGACAATCGAAGTGACAAATCCTAATCTCGATCTATGCAAACTCAACAAACACCATCGGAGACACCTGTAGAGCACCTTTATAATCACCCAGTTATGTTGTGACGTTTGGTAGCACACAAAGTGTTCCTCTGGTATTCGGGAGTTGCATGATCTCATAGTCATAGGAACATGTACAAGTTATGGAGAAAGCAATAGCAACAAACTAAATGATCATCGTGCTAAGCTAACAGAATGGGTCAAGTCAATCACATCATTCTCTAATGATGTGATCCCGTTAATCAAATGACAACTCATGTCTATGGCTAGGAAACTTAACCATCTTTGATTCAACGAGCTAGTCAAGTAGAGGCATACTAGTGACACTCTGTTTGTCACAATGTTCTCGTTGAGCCGCAAGTCCACCTTGCGCAGGCTGGCGAACGTCTCTCAGGTATGGCGACTCCCACCTCCCACCCCTCCCCTAAACCCTAGCCCACCCACCGCCGGCGATCTCCATCTCCCTCCGTGGGTTTTGGTTTTGGATCCGGCCATCACCTCCGGCGTTGTCTCCTCTTTCTTCTGGTTGTCATCTCCATGGCTGTTCATGCGGCCATCTCCCTGGGTTTGGATTTCTCCCCTGGGATTGACATGGCAAAGGCAATTTGGCGTTCTTTTCATCGCACAGTGCATCCCTCTGATAGATCTGGCCACTTCATCATGGTGGTGTCTTTTGCACGTCACAACTTTCGGCTAGATGAGGAGAACGTGGCTTTGGCTCTGGAATCTGCGGTCGGAGGATATTGTTCTTCTCTCAAGGTATCTTGTCTACAGGACCAGGTTTTTGCCTTTAATGTTTCTTGCAAAGAAGTGGGGTTCTTCATCTTGCGTCAACGATCTTTTGTTTGCCCGCAATTCAAATGCTACTTTCATCTTTGGGGCCATGGTGGCCCAGATTGGGAGAAAGAGTTTCGTCTTTGGCAAGTTGAATGCCAGGAGGAATGGACTCTAGTCAGTCCCTCCAAGCGTCGAGCACGCCTTGGTCTTCAGGCCATGAAACATGCACCGGCCAAATCCTCTTTGTGTTCATCTAAACATGCTGTTAAAAAATCCCTATGTTTTGCCACCTTTCTGAATTATGATGCTTGCAAGGGTTATCGTTATCCGGCCACTGCCGAGGAAATCAATATTATTACTCTAGATGTTGGTTATTCGGTTGATCCTCAGGAGTGTGTTGATCTCCCTCGGGTTGATTTGCCATCGCCGTCGGCGCCTCCTCCGGCCACCTCGCCGGTGAGGGTTTTGCTCTCTCCGGATGTCACGTTTGGATCGATATCTCCCCGTGATCTTCTCCCGGAGTTTTCGGGATCGGGTACGTCACATGGTTTGATCTTTTCCCATGCAAGTCATGTTGGGCCTGTGTCCAGCCCGCAGCCCAATCTGTTGGGATTGGCCCAGAATCCGTTGGAGCTTTCGGATGATGATTCAGACCAAGGAATAGATTATATTACCCGCACACCGGAGTTGGCAATGCCAATGGACTCACCGCCTAAATCCCCAGTTGAGTTAGTGCGTGACTTGCAAGGACTTGATCTTGTCGTGGAAGAGATGGTTGCTAGTTTTTAGGATTGTTCAAACTGTCTTGGCATGGGACATCGTTTGGAATGTTGCACTAATTTGGTTAGATGTCGTAAGTGCTTCCGGTCCGGTCACGTTAAAAAGGACTGCACCCGGTCTCCTCCGAATATTAAACTCTGGGTTCCCAAAACCAGAGCGCCTAGCAATGAGCCTCCTGCTACCTCTTGAGCACTGCGTTGGATTTCCCCGAAGAGGAAGGGATGATGCAGCAAAGTAGCGTAACTATTTCCCTCAGTTTTTGAGAACCAAGGTATCAATCTAGTAGGAGGCTACGCTCGAGTCCCTCGTACCTACACAAAAACAATAGCTCAACGCAACCAACGCGTTTAGGGTTTGTCAATCCCTTCACGATCACTTACGAAAGTGAGATCTGATAGAGATGATAAATAATATTTTTGGTATTTTTGGTATAGAGATGCAAAGTATAAAGTAAAAGCAAAGTAAAAGCAAAGCAATAATAAAGTGATGGAGATTAATATAATGAGAAAGAGACCCGGGGCCATAGGTTTCACTAGTGGCTTCTCTCAAGAGCATAAGTATTCTACGGTGGGTGAACAAATTACTGTTGAGAAATTGACAGAATTGAGCATAGTTATGAGAATATCTAGGTGTGATCATGTATATAGGCATCACGTCCGTGACAAGTAGACTGAAACGATTCTGTATCTACTACTATTACTCCACTCATCGACCGCTATCCAGCATGCATCTAGAGTACTAAGTTAAAAACAGAGTAACGCCTTAAGCAAGATGACATGATGTAGAGGGATAGTTTCATGCAATATGATAAAAACCCCATCTTGTTATCCTCGATGGCAATGATAAAATACTTTCCTTGCTTCCCCTTCTGTCACTGGGAAAGGACACCACAAGATCGAACCCAAAGCTAAGCACTTCTCCCATAGCAAGAACAACCAATCTAGTAGGCCAAACCAAACTGATAATTCGAAGAGACTTGCAAAGATAACCAATCATACATAAAAGAATTCAGAGAAGATTCAAATATTACTCATAGATAGACTTGATCATAAACCCATAATTCATCGGTCTCAACAAACACACCGCAAAAAGAAGATTACATTGAATAGATCTACACGAGAGAGGGGGAGTGTCGGTGTCAAAACCGGCGGATCTCTGGTAGGGGTCCCGAACTATGCGTCTAGGCCGGATGGTAACAGGAGGCACGGGACACGAAGTTTTACCCAGGTTCGGGCCCTCTCGATGGAGGTAAAACCCTATGTCCTGCTTGATTAATATTGATGGTATGGGTATTACAAGAGTTGATCTCCCACGAGATCAGAGAGGCTAAACCCTAGAAGCTAGCCTATGGTATGATTGTTTATGTGTATGTTGTCCTATGAACTAAAACCCTCCGGTTTATATAGACACCGGATAGGGTTAGGGTTACATAGAGTCGGTTACAATGGTAGGAGATCTGAATATCCGTATTGCCAAGCTTGCCTTCCACGCCAAGGAAAGTCCCTTCTGGACATGGGACGAAGTCTTCAATCTTGTATCTTCATAGTCCTGGAGTCCGGCTGAAGGTATAGTCCGGCCATTCGGACACCCCCTAATCCAGGACTCCCTCAGTAGCCCCCGAACCAGGCTTCAATGACGATGAGTCCGGCGCGCAGATTGTTTTCGGCATTGCAAGGCAGGTTCTCCTCCAAATTCCATGTACCTGTCGAATAAAGTCCGGTTTCTTGTAGATGTTCTGCCCCTTGGCTTCTATGCCCAATAATGGTCGCTCCCCACGTGTCAAACGAATATGAAAGGTCTGAGTGTTTTTACATTCACACCCCTAGCCATGTAAACAAGCTGACCTATTTAAGGAGACGAGGATTTAGATCCAAACCACACCTTCCCCCTTCGCGAGTGTTCATCAAAGCGCATTCGACAAAGATCCATTCCACCATGGCCAGCCGTCGCGACTCCTCCTCCCGCCCTTCCAGCCCCAAGCTTGTATATTGGGAAAGATGCTCCATCCCGCATAGCGAGTTGGTGACGCTCCAGACCAAGGGATTTCTCCCCACGGCCTATATGATCCCGGTTCGAGCCGGTCTTGCCGTCTATAACGGCAGAGAGCAAGCGGAGAGCGCCCCTAATCCCTCTAAGGGAGAGTGGGTGTGCCTCGTCCCTTATTTAATAAGGGGGCTCGGATTTCCAATCCATCCATTTCTCCGGGGGCTGCTGGAGTTCTATGGCCTCCAACTACATCATCTCACGCCTGCCTCGGTATTGCATATCGCGGGCTTTGTAGCCCTCTGTGAGCTGTTCTTGGGTGTTGAAGCTCATTTCAGACTGTGGAGGGAGCTATTTTGCCTCGTGCCCCGTTCCAAGAAGGGGTCTATGTATCAAGTGGGGGGAGCCGAAGTATGGCGCATCGCCGGGACCGGCTATCTGTCCGGAACCCCAAAGAAGGCGTCCGAAGACTGGCCCTCGGAATGGTTTTACATAGAAGACGTCTCGCTGCCGGATCCTGTCCGGATCGGCCTCCCTGAATTCAACAATGCTCCCCTAAAGAAGCGCCTAAGCTGGCGCCCACGGAGCCCTTAGAGGGAAAGTGACAGGGACGTCGTTTACCTGATGGGCCGGATAAGATTGTTAGCTCATTCCGGATTAACCTTGATCGGGGTCATGGCCGCATGCATCATGCGAGGGGTGCAACCGCTATAGTATAGAGGCCACCCCATGTGGGATTTCAACGGGGAGGACGACACCACCCGTTACGGCCGTAAGGGGCCGGATTCGGCTGCGGCTCTAATAAAGACCTTGTCCGCTGTGTACAAGGGAGAAGAGGAGGATTTTCTCCGCGTTGACCCAAAGGGTGGATTTTCCATGTACAATCCTCCAAGCTGGGTGAGTGATCACATCTTGCCCATCCGTTTTATATCCCCATTGTTTAAATGTTTAATCTTAGTGATTTCTACGCAGGAACTGCGCCAGGCTGTTAAAGAAATAAACAGCCCTCTTCCACAACCCGAGGACCCAGGACGGTCCCTTGACCCGGACTCGCAAGAGGATCCGGAGCTTTCGGTGGATCTGATTGATGGAGTGTTCCATCAATTGAGTAAGGACAACATCTTGGTGGCCATTACGGCCGATTATCCAGGGCTAATTCCGGCCTCCCAGAAATGGGAGGCCGAACCTGCGGCGACAAGCCAACGAGGGGCCGCAGGGTCCCGTGGGAAGAAAAGAGGTGCAGTCCGGACTGGGGCGTCAGCGCAAAGGTATGGCGCACCCCCTTATCCCAGGTGTCGTACTTTCAGGGCATATTACCACTTGTGCTCTCTTTAGGATAAAGAGACCTCGCCGAACTATATTCGGAGAGACCGCCAATCGCGCCTCCACCAGCCAGGCTCCAAAGCCAGGCTCGGAAGCGGGGCCGAACACAAGGTGCGCACCAGACGTTCCTCCGACGGAGGATGTGGACAGGTTGTCTTCCACCAACTCTGAGGTGGAGAGTGCCATGAAGCACAGGCGTCGCCAGACAGTTCTTCACGACGCGTGTTTCTCCCAAGAGGCGTTAGATGCCTTTAAGTCGGGAGATGCGCACCTCCGTGCCGCTCAAAATGGTCTAACCAGAGCCACGGAGCAATATGTAAAAGACATACGGGTAAGAAAATTTTGGTAATTATATATACCAGTAGCCCCCGAGACTTGAAACAGTTAAGATAACTTATTTAAGGATCATTTTATGAAGGTTCTTACAGAAAAGAATTCCCTACTGTCCAAGGAGCTGGAAGAGTGCAAAGCCCAACTTGAGGCCGCACTAGCCGCGGCAGTAGAGCCTAAGGAGGCCCCCTCTGGTAATATACACTTTGAAAGATAAGTATTTTGTGAAGCACGGCTTTGGTGCGAATCTGACAAATGAAATTGCAGATGGCGCCGGATTAGATCCGGAAAGGTAACACCTCCTACGCCAGCTAAAGGCTGGTGAGAGGGTGCTGTTAAAGGTGATGGGGAGAAGAACGATCTCTGAGATGCCAACACCAAGCTGGGCGTTGAGCTGAAAGATGTTCATGCCCAGCTATCAGACTCCGTGAAGAAGAATCAGTGGCTTCGGCGCGGCATATTTAGTAAGTGCTTGAACGAACCTTTTGAAAGAAAGTTCAGCGAGGAAGTTGGCTAACAGAGCAATGTCTGTAGGTGTGCTGACAGGTCGTCCTGCAGAGGAGATGCCCGGTTCTACGGGTGACCTTCTTTCCAAGCTCTCGCAACTGCTCGATCGAGTTCGGCGGGCGATGCGAGGCGTCGCCCAGGCCCTGTGGCCATCCGTCTCCATGCCCGAAGGTCTTGGAGAGCTTGCGGAGAAGCTAAAAGGAGCACGGCGGCGCTTCCGATTGTGGAAGATATCAGCCTGCCGTCAAGGCGCTAGGGAGGCCTGGGCCATGGTGAAGACGCGGTACGCAAAGGCTGACCCCAACCACATGGCCGAGGTCGGTCCTATAGGGCCCGATGGGAAGGAGATCCCTGTAAGCTTAGTATATGGCCAAGTAGAGTTGGCCGCAAAGTATTCCCAGCAGGACTGTAAATTAGGCAGCCTGTTAGATGGTATTGAAGAGGAATATGATCAGTCAAAATGACTATGTAATGTAATTGACATTTATGATGCCTTCTAGCCAGATTGTAGATCGTTTGTCATGGCCGACCTTTTCGCTTCAGCCTCGGTACCTGACGGTCTGGAGTGTGTCCGAATTCCCATGCGGTTATATAAGAACCGGGGAATGCATGGAGCCCAGGCGTAGGGGTCATTAGTGCGTGAACAGACAAGTGCCCGACTAGTTATGTTATATTACATGGTTAGTAAGAAACATCTTCCAGGGAGAATAGTTTCGTTAGGGGCTCCTTTCCCTAGGAGGCATGCCCTAAAGTGCATGTCCATGCTGCGAAAAGAAACGCAGGAAAAACATCTGGGGGCATATAGATAAAAATAAAAAGGATCATCTTTAATTCACCGACCGAATATTCCCTTAAGAACGCTAGCTTTCGGCTTCACCCAGTCTGAGGTACACGTCCGGCTAACCCAGCAGTAACAATCGCAGAGGTGCTCCCTTTACCACCTAGCCGAACAATCGGGAACGTAGGGGTAAGCACAGGAGCCAGGCAACCCGGCTTGGCCAAAACTTAAGTCATATTGATGCATATAATGGTGAATAAAAGGTACATGCGGAAGTGTGACACATGTGTTGGGCATGAATCCCGTATGAATAAGCTTCTGTTTAAAGAAGCCCCCAGGTTTAATGAGCGCGGATGACGCGTCACTTTATGAGCCTTTAAGGGCTATAAGAGGGAGAGAGAAGAAGAAGGAGAGAAATGCAAGACAGAAAATATATAAAAAATGGACAGAGGAAGGAGACGAACATAGAGTCCGGCGCTAGGCATAGAATCTTTAGAGACGGGCTGCGTTCCATGGGTTCGGCTCGAGTCGGTTATCCGATGCATCTCACTGGCGGTACGCTCCACCAGTCAGGACTTGGTCAATTATGAAGGGACCTTCCCACTTGGGCTTGAGTTTGTCCTTTTTCTTGTCTGGTAGCCGTAGAACTAATTCGCCAATGTTGTAAGTTTTGGCCCGTACTTCTCTGCTTTGGTATCTTCGAGCCTGCTGTTGATAGAATGCAGAACGGGCTTTTGCCACGCCACGCTCCTCCTCCAATGCGTCTAAGCTGTCATGCCGATCGAGCTCGGCTTCTCTTTCTTCGTACATGCGCACTCGAGGTGAGTCATGGATTATGTCGCAGGGCAAAACTGCCTCTTCGCCATACACCATAAAGAATGGTGTGTATCCAGTGGTGCGATTCGGCGTGGTCCGCAGCCCCCAGAGTACGGAGTCGAGCTCCTCTACCCAGTGCGTGTTAGTTTCCTTGAGGGACCGCACTAATCTGGGTTTAATGACGCTCATGATAAGACCATTTGAACATTCGACCTGGCCGTTAGTTTGTGGGCGATAGACGGAAGCATAGTCAAGCTTGATACCCATGTTTTTGCACCAGAGTTTTACCTCGTCGGCCGTGAAGTTCGTGCCGTTGTCAGTGATGATGCTGTGAGGAATGCCGTAACGGTGTACAACCCCGGATATAAAGTCTATCACAAGTCCGGATTCAACCGTCTTAACAGGCTTGGCTTCTATCCATTTGGTGAACTTATCCACCATGACCAGTAAGTATTTGTGCTTGTCGGTTCCGCCTTTAAGGGGTCCAACCATGTCAAGCCCCCAGACCGCGAAGGGCCAAGTAATGGGGATAGTTCGGAGGGCGGTGGGTGGCATATGGCTTTAGTTTGCAAAGAGCTGGCAACCGGTGCATCGTTGGACTAAGTCCTGAGCGTCTGCCCGGGCCGTCGGCCAATAAAAGCCTGCATGGAAGGCCTTGCTTACAAGGGACCGAGCTGCAGCGTGATGACCGCCCAGCCCGGCATGAATTTCAGCCAGGAGGTTCCATCCCTCCTCTTCGTAGATGCACCTTTGAAGGACACCGGTAGTGCTTTTCTTATAAAGCTCTCCCTCATGGACTCTGTAGGCTTTGGATCGCCGCACTATGTAGCGTGCCTCATTTTGGTCCTCGGGGAGTTCCTGCCTAGTGAGGTAGGCGAGGAATGGTTCTGTCCACAGGGCGATGACGGCCATTATTACGTGGGCTGAAGGTGTTATTTCATTGGCAGAGCCTCCGATTGTGTCAGGATTTTCGGTGTCGGGCAGTGCGGTTGGGTCCGGGGTGTTATTGTTCGGCTCCCCTTCCCATACTACGGATGGCTTGAACAGCCTTTCCAAGAAGATGTTGGGGGGACTGCATCGCGTTTTGCGCCGATGCATGCCAGGACATCTGCCGCCTGATTGTTTTCTCGGGCTATATGGTGAAATTCAAGCCCCTCGAACCGAGCTGACATTTTTAGGACGGCATTGCGGTAGGCTAGCATTTTTGGATCCTTGGCATCTAAGTCTCCATTTATTTGGGATATTGCAAGGTTCGAGTCCCTGCGCACCTCTAGGCGTTGAATACCCATGGATACTGCCATCCGGAGACCATGTAAAAGGGCCTCATATTCGGCTGCGTTGTTGGAGTCCGTGTACATAATCTGGAGTACGTATTGAACTGTGTCTCCTATGGGGGACATCAAAACGACGCCAGCCCCCAGTCCGGCCAACATCTTGGAGCCGTCGAAGTGCATGATCCAATTTGAATATGTGCCATACTCTTTAGGGAGTTCGGCCTCCGTCCATTCTGTGATGAAGTCGGCCAAGACTTGTGACTTGATGACTCGTCGTGGCTTATAAGTTATGTCGAACGGGAGGAGCTCAATGGCCCATTTTGCAATCCGGCACGTTGCGTCACGGTTGTTTATAATATCGTTAAGTGGTACTTCCGAGGCTACTGTTATTGAACACTCTTGAAAGTAGTGTCGTAGCTTCCGAGATGCCATGAATACCGCATACGCGATCTTTTGATAATGCGGGTACCGTGATTTGCAAGGGGTGAGGACAGTGGACACATAATAGACCGACTTTTGAAGGGGGAATCTATGTCCGCCCGCTTCTCGTTCGACGACGAGCACTGCGCTTACAACCTGATGTGTTGCTACAATGTATAATAGCATTGGTTCGCCAATATTAGGCGTGGCCAGGACTGGGTTTGTTGCGAGTATGGCTTTTATCTCCTCGAGTCCGGCCGTGGCTGCATCCGTCCATTCGAAGTGTTCGGTGCGCCGAAGGAGGCGGTAAAGGGGTAGGGCCTTTTCTCCCAAGCGGGAGATAAAGCGGCTTAGAGCCGCCACGCATCCGGTTAACTTTTGTATTAGTTTGAGGTCCTTTGGGATATCCAGTTGAGACAGAGCTCAGATCTTGGCTGGATTTGCTTTGATTCCTCTACCGGATACAATGAAGCCCAAGAGCTTTCCGGCTGGAACGCCGAAAACGCATTTTTCCGGGTTGACCTTGATGTCGTATGTTCGGAGGTTATCAAATGTGAGCCTCAAGTCGTCTACTAGAGATTCGACATGTCTTGTTTTGACGACCACATCATCTACATATGCCTCCACTGTTTTGCCGATCTGGCTTGCCAGACATGTCTGAATCATGCGCTGATATGTTGCGTCGGCGTTTTTGAGCCCAAAGGGCATTGTGTTAAAGCAGAATGGGCCGTATGGTGTGATAAATGCCGTTGCGGATTGGTCTGATTCTGCCATCTTGATTTGATGGTAGCCGGAATATGCATCGAGGAAACACAACGAATCGTGTCCTGCGGTAGCGTCGATAATTTGATCGATGCGGGGGAGGGGGAAGGGATCCTTTGGGCAAGCCTTGTTAAGGTCTTTGAAATCAATGCATAGGCGCCAGGATTTGTCCTTCTTTGGTACCATCACCAGGTTTGCTAGCCAGTCCGGATGTTTTATATCTTTGATGAATCCAGCCTCCAGTAGCTTTGCTAGCTCCTCTCCCATAGCCTGTCTCTTAGGTTCAGAAAAATGTCGAAGAGCCTATTTGACAGGTTTGAATCATGTTTGGATATTTAAGCTGTGCTCGGCCAGCTTGCGTGGGATTCCTGGCATGTCTGAAGGGTGCCAGGCAAAAATGTCCCAGTTTTCTCGTAGGAACTCTCGCAGTGCGGCGTCTACATCAGGGTTTAACTGTGCCCCAATGGAAGCTGTTTTATTTGGGTTCGTTGGATGGACTTGGAATTTGACTATTTTGTCCGCCGGTTTAAAGGAGGTGGACTTTGATCTTTTGTCGAGTACCACATCGTCCCTATTCACCGTAGAGCGCAGCGCAGTCAGTTCCTCAGCCGCTAGGGCTTCAGATAGTGCCTCGAGGGCCAGTGCAGCTGTCTTGTTTTCGGCGCGGAGTGCTATGTCTGGATCACTAGCGAGAGTGATGATCCCATTAGGCCCGGGCATTTTGAGCTTCATATACCCATAATGGGGTATTGCTTGGAAGATTGCAAACGCTTCCCGCCCTAGCAGAGCGTGATAGTCGCTGCTGAACGGAGCCACATGGAACGTGATCTCTTCGGACCTGTAATTATCCGGCGTGCCGAACACCACATCTAGTGTGATTTTTCCTGTACAGCACGCTTCCCGACTGGGGATTATTCCTCTAAAGGTTGTGCTGCTTCGCTCAATGCGGTTCCAGTCTATTTCCATTTTTTGAAGAGTTTCCTCGTAAATGAGGTTCAATCTGCTGCCGCCATCCATGAGTACCTTGGTAAGACGAAAGCCGTCCACTATTGGGCTGAGGACCAATGCGGCTGGTGCTCGGGCTGTTCGGAATCTAGGTTCATCACTGGCGTTAAAGGTAATAGCCGTGTCACTCCATGGGTTTATTGTTGCTACTTGATAGACTTTGGCAAGGCTGCGGAGTGTCCTTTTTCACATATTATTTGATGCGAAAGTCTCGAAGACTGTTAATACCGTATGGGTGTCTCTGGGGTGGCTTTCTGTGGCCTACGGAATTAGGAGGTTTTCGCCAATTTTGGCCACCTGCCGGAGTATCCAACATGCTCTAAGGCTGTGATTTGGTGTGGTGTCCTTTGTACTGTGAATTTTACAGGGTCCGTTAAGCCATCCTTCTAGTACGGTTCCATGCCCTATAGAGGGTTTTTTCTTTTTGGTATCTGACCTGGGTGTCTGGTTATGGTGCACCCTTTTATTTCGGACTGGGTTTGTATTTAGGGTCGGATTGTCCCAAAATTTTATTTTGGTTTTCCAAGCGCTTTCCATCGTACAATACTTTCGTACAATGGACGCCAAGTCAGCGAAGCGTGTGATATCACGGCGATTTATGGCGTTGAGTATTCCCTTGTCCGTGTAATTATTGCAGAAGATTAAGATTGCGTCTTCCTCGCGGCAGTCCCTTAGCCTGTTCTTAACCAGGAGGAATCTAGCCCAGTAATGATGTACTGTTTCGTCGGGCTCTTGCCTGATTTTGGATAGATCGCATATGTTGGGGTGGGTGGGTGGAGTAAAATCTGAAGCCTCACCCCGTCTATGGCTCAGAGGCCGAGGAATTTCTGAACTCGAAAATTTGGATCCCTGGGTGTTGTCCAATGAATCCAGCCCGTCGCCTGACTCTAAGTTCAGGTCTTGAGTGATATCCTCCCCTCCGCGGGTATCCGGCTTGGAGGGATCGGGAATCCGGACGTAGCGAGTCCTTAAGATAGATGAAGGGTCGCCGCATTGTCCCTCTACCACGGCAACGTGATGGGTGACTTGGGGAGAGTTAATCTCTCTCAGATCAATTTTAGGCCCAATCTGGTCGTAATCCGTAGTGACTCCCAGGGCGGCGAAGAGATCCAAGAGCTCGTTTATGGAGGAAAGCTCCATTGGATCTAACTGCTTGGCGAGTTCCGAACTGACATGAAGATTGTTTTTGATGGCTCGAGAGGTCATCGTCGGTGTAGAAGCCGAACAGGCGGTCATAAGAAAACCACCTAGCCAGAGGGTTTGGCCGACAACCAAAGCTCCCTTAGCAACGGTGCCGTCTTTAAAGATGGGGCGAGGCATCCTTCCTAATGGCAACGACATAGAGGAACTCTCAATGAAAGCACCAATGTTGGTGTCAAAACCGGCGGATCTCGGGTAGGGGGTCCCGAACTATGCGTCTAGGCCAGATGGTAACAGGAGGCAGGGGACACGAAGTTTTACCCAGGTTTGGGCCCTCTCGATGGAGGTAAAACCCTACGTCCTGCTTGATTAATATTGATGGTATGGGTATTACAAGAGTTGATCTACCACGAGATCAGAGAGGCTAAACCCTAGAAGCTAGCCTATGGTATGATTGTTGATGTGTATGTTGTCCTACGGACTAAAACCCTCCGGTTTATATAGACACTGGATAGGGTTAGGGTTACATAGAGTCGGTTACAATGGTAGGAGATCTGAATATCCGTATCGCCAAGCTTGCCTTCCACGCCAAGGAAAGTCCCTTCCGGACACGGGACGAAGTCTTCAATCTTGTATCTTCATAGTCCTAGAGTCCGGCTGAAGGTATAGTCCGGCCATCCGGACACCCCCTAATCCAGGACTCCCTGAGGGAGAACATTGTATTGAGATCCAAAAAGAGAGAAGAAGCCATCTAGCTACTAGCTATGGACCCGTAGGTCTGAAGTAAACTAATCACACTTCATCGGAGGGGCTTGGATGGTGATGTAGAACCCTCCGTGATCGATGCCCCCTCCGGCGGAGCTCCGGAACAGGCCCCAAGATGGGATCTCGTGGATACAAAAAGTTGCGGCGGTGGAATTAGGTTTTTGGCTCCGCCTCTGATCGTTTGGGGGTACGTGGATATATATAGGAGGAAGAAGTACTTCGGTGGAGCTTCAAGGGGCCCACGAGGTAGGGGGCGCGCCCTAGGAGGGGCACGCCCTCCACCCTCGTGACCGCCTCGTGGCTTTCTTGACGGAGAGTCCAAGTCTCCTGGATCTTATCTGATGAGAAAATCACGTTTCCGAAGGTTTCATTCCATTTGGACTCCGCTTGATATTCCTTTTCTTCGAAACCCCAAAACAGGCAAAAACAGCAATTCTGGGCTGGGCCTCTGATTAATAGGTTAGTCCCAAAAATAATATAAAAGTGGATAATAAAGCCCAATAGTGTCTAAAACAGTAGATAATATAGCATGGAGCAATCAAAAATTATAGATACATTGGAACGTATCAAGCATCCCCAAGCTTAATTCCTGCTCGTCCTCGAGTAGGTAAATGATAAAAACAGAATTTTTGATGCGGAGTGCTACTTGGCATAATTTCATTGTAAATCTTCTTAATTGTGGTATGAATATTCAGATTCAAAAGATTCAAGACAAAAGTTCATGTTGACATAAAAATAATAATACTTCAAGCATACTAACAAAGCAATTATGTCTTCTCAAAATAACATGGCCAAAGAAAGTTATCCCTACAAAATCATATAGTTTGGCTATGCTCTATCTTCACCACACAAAGTATTTAAATCATGCACAACCTCGATGACAAGCCAAGCAATTGTTTCATACTTTTGACATTTTCAAAACTTTTTCGATCTTCATGCAATACAAGAGCGTGAGCCATGGATATAGCACTATATGTGGAATAGAATGTTGGTTGTGGAGAAGACAAAAAGGGAGAAGATAGTCTCACATCAACTAGGCGTATCAACGGGCTATGGAGATGCCCATCAATAGATATCAATGTGAGTGAGTAGGGATTGCCATGCAACGGATGCACTAGAGCTATAAGTATATGAAAGCTCAACAAAAGAAACTAAGTGAGTGTGCATCCAACTCGCTTGCTCACGAAGACCTAGGGCATTTTGAGGAAGCCCATCATTGGAATATACAAGCCAAGTTCTATAATGAAAAATTCCCACTAGTATATGAAAGTTACAGAATGAGAAACTCTCTATCATGAAGATCATGGTGCTACTTTGAAGCACAAGTGTGGTAAAAGGATAGTAACATTTTCCTTCTCTCTATTTCTCTCATTTTTTTTGGGCCTTCTTTTTTTATGGCCTCTTTTTTCGTCTGGAGTCTCATGCCGACTTGTGGGGGAATCATAGTCTCCATCATCCTTTCCTCACTTGGGACAATGCTCTAAAAATGATGATCATCACACTTTTATTTTTCTTACAACTCAATACTTAGAACAAAATATGACTCTATATGAATGTCTCCGGCGGTGTACCGGGATATGCAAGGAATCAAGAGTGACATGTATGAATGAATTATGAATGGTGGCTTTGCCACAAATACGATGTCAACTACATGATCATGCTAGCAATATGACAATGATGGAGCGTGTCATAATGAACGGAACGGTGGAAAGTTGCATGGCAATATATCTCGGAATGGCTATGGAAATGCCATGATAGGTAGGTATGGTGGCTGTTTTGAGGAAGGTATTTGGTGGGTATATGATACCGGCGAAAAGTGCGCGGTATTAGAGAGGCTAGCAATGGTGGAAGGGAGGAAAGTGCGTATAATCCATGGACTCAACATTAGTCATAAAGAACTCATATACTTATTGCAAAAATCTAGAAGTTATCAAAGCAAAGTATTACGCGCATGATCCTAGGGGGATAGATTGGTAGGAAAAGACCATCGCTCGTCCCCGACCGCCACTCATAAGGAAGACAATCAATAAATAAATCATGCTCCAACTTCATCACATAATGGTTCACCATACGTGCATGCTACGGGAATCACAAACTTTAACACAAGCATTTCTCAAATTCACAACTACTCAACTAGCATGACTCTCATATCACCATCCTCATATCTCAAAACAACTATCAAGCATCAATTTTTTCTCTTAGTATTCAATGCACTCAAAAGAAAGTTTTACAAATCTTGAATACCAAGCATATTATTATTAAGCAAATTACCATGCTATTAAGACTCTCAAAATAATCTAAGTGAAGCATGAGAGATCAATAGTTTCTATAAAACAAATCCACCACCATGCTCTAAAAGATATAAGTGAAGCGCTAGAGCAAAATTATATAACTCAAAAGATATAAGTGAAGCACATAGAGTAAAATTATTTAACTCAAAAGACATAAGTGAAGCACATAGAGTATTCTATCAAATTCCAAATTATGTATCGTTCTCTCAAAAGGTGTGTACAGCAAGGATGATTGTGGTAGACTAACAAGCAAAGACTCAAATCATAAAAGACTCTCCAAGCAAAACACATATCATGTGGTGAATAAAAATATAGCTCCAAGTAAAGTTACCGATAGAAGTAGACGAAAGAGGGGATGCCTTCCGGGGCATCCCCAAGCTTTGGCT
Organism: Triticum monococcum; assembly: GCA_034509565.1. Classification (NCBI taxonomy): domain Eukaryota; kingdom Viridiplantae; phylum Streptophyta; class Magnoliopsida; order Poales; family Poaceae; genus Triticum; species Triticum monococcum. Next base: position 82,470,371 of record CM067845.1, on the reverse strand, counting down.
TTTAGGTGTCCTTAGATTATCTTGGGAGTGCCATGGGAATCCCCAAGCTTAGGCTCTTGCCACTCCTTGTTCCATAGTCCATCAAATCTTTACCCAAAACGTGAAAACTTCACAACACAAAACTTAAAGTAGAAAACTCGTGAGCTCCGTTAGCGACAGAAAACAAAAAACCACTTCAAGGTACTGTAATGAACTCATTCTTTATTTATATTGGTTTTAAACCTACTGTATTCCAACTTCTCTATAGATTGTAAACTATTTTACTAGCCATAGATTCATCAAAATAAGCAAACAACACACGAAAAACAGAATCTGTCAAAAACAGAACAGTCTGTAGTAATCTGTAGCTAGCGCAAGATCTGGAACCCCAAAAATTCTAAAATAAATTGATTGACGTGATTAATTTATCTATTAATCATCTGCAAAAATAATTAACTAAATATCACTCTCCAAATAAAAATGACAGCAGTTCTCGTGAGCGCTAAAGTTTCTGTTTTTTACAGCAAGTTCAACAAGACTTTCCCCAAGTCTTCCCAACGGTTCTACTTGGCACAAACACTAATTAAACACAAAAAACACAACCAAAACAGAGGCTAAATAATTTATTTATTACTAAACAGGAGCAAAAAGCAAGGAATAAAAATAAAATGTGGTTTCCTCCCAACAAGCGTTATCGTTTAACGCCCCTAGCTAGGCATAACAAGCAAGAATAGATCTAGGTATTGCCATCTTTGGTAGGCAATTCTTCAATGAGGCATCTATCTCCCTTAGGAATTTCTTTCTTTATAGTGATTATCAAACTCTTAGGCACAAGATCGACAAATTCATTTGTAGCAATAGGTTCCTTAATGATAGCAAAAGATTGGGATGAATACTTATAGATTTAAGATCCACACAGTTTCCTTACTAGATGATTCACCCTTATTTTTAGGAACATACATAAGCTTGGCAATTTTAGTAGGAGGACTTGGAGTATTCTTTATGGAAGAAAAAACGGTTCCCAAGTTTGTAATGATACCCTCAGGTTTTTCGATTCTAGTAGAATCTAAGTTTATTTTCTCATTAACTATGGGTTCCTTTTCCTTAATATTTTTCAAAGTCATTCCTACCTTAGATCCATATTGGGTAATTTTATTGTGGATCTTTTTATCTAGATTTTCAATTAATTCAATAGTAGCAACTTTATTTTCAATAATTTCAAGTCTTTGCATGACATGCTCCAAAGTTAACATAGTTCCATTAACCAAAAGAGGTGGTGAGCCAAACAAATCTATCATAGTATTATAAGAATCAAAAGTATGAATACCCAAGAAATTCCCTCCGGTAATGGTATCAAGGATATATCTATACCAAGGACTAGCACCAACATAAAAATTGCGGAGAAGAACTAAAGTAGACTGCTTCCTAGTAGATCTATTTTTAGCATTGCAAATTCTATACCAAGCATCTTTTAGATTTTCTCCCTCCCTTTGTTTAAAATTTAGAAATTCATTCTCGGGAGACAACGGAGAAGGTATGAGACTAGCTATCGGTGTCAAAACCGGCGGATCTCGGGTAGGGGGTCCCGAACTGTGCATCTAAGGCGGATGATAACAGGAGGCAGGGGACACGATGTTTTACCCAGGTTCGGGCCCTCTTGATGGAGGTAAAACCCTACGTCCTGCTTGATTAATATTGATGATATGGGTAGTACAAGAGTAGATCTACCACGAGAACAGAGAGGCTAAACCCTAGAAGCTAGCCTATGGTATGATTGTCTGTTGTCCTACGGACTAAAACCCTCCGGTTTATATAGACACCGGAGAGGGTTAGGGTTACACAAGGTCGGTTACAAAAGAGGAGATACACATATCCGTATAGCCTAGCTTGCCTTCCACGCCAAGTAGAGTCTCATCCGGACACGAGACGAAGTCTTCAACTTGTATCTTCATAGTCTAACAGTCCGGCCGAAAGATATAGTCCGGCTGTCCGGAGACCCCCTAATCTAGGACTCCCTCAGTAGCCCCTGAACCAGGCTTTCAATGACGATGAGTCCGGCGCGCAGTATTGTCTTCGGCATTGCAAGGCGGGTTCCTCCTCCGAATACACCACGGAAGAATTTGAATACAAGGATAGTGTCCAGCCCTGCAAAATAAGTTCCACATACCACCGCAGAGAGAATAATATTTCCGCAAATCTAATTTGCTGACTTGTTTTGGCAACATGATATTATGTCATGGCCCGGTGATTATTCGAACTGTTTCCTTTAACTAGCCCCGCACATAACGCGAGGTAGTTTTTTGACACGTCTCGTCAAAGCAGAGATCGTGTCCCCTTATCACGGGATTCTCATCAACACGGGTGTGGGTAACCCAACCGCGCCATCGATTACGGCGCTTGGGGGATAAGCGGGTTTTACCAGGCTAGTGGGGACGGATAGTTTCGTCCGCCCATATAAAGGGATAAGGATTTACCTTTTCGTCCACGCCTTCGTCCTCCTTTTCTCATCCATTTTCGCACACTCGAGCTCCAGCGCCCAAGTCCGCATTTCCCACCTCAACCCTCTCCAACCATGTCCGGAGCGGGAGGCAGGTGGATGGTCTCCTCCGTCACGGAGGGACACATCAAGAAGCTGAGGAGAGCCGGATACCTACACGACAACATCGCGCACCGGCTCCCAGAAGAGGGGCAGCTCATCCCCACCCCCAGGCCCCATGAGAGGGTAGTGTTCCTTACCCATTTCCTCCGCGGACTGGGATTCCCTCTCCACCCATTCGTCCGGGGGCTCATGTTCTACTACGACCTGGATTTCCACGATCTGGCCCCGAACTTCATCCTCAACATCTCGGCGTTTATCGTCGTGTGCGAGGCCTTCCTCCGCATCAAGCCCCACTTCGGCTTATGGTTGAAGACCCTCAATGTCAAGCCGAAGGTAGTGAGCAGCCGCCACGCGGAGTGCGGAGGCGCCATGGTGGGCAAGATGCCCAACGTCACATGGCTCGAGGGCTCCTTCGTGGAGACCATAAAGGGGTGGCAATCGGGGTGGTTCTACATCACTGAGCCGTGTGACCCTAAATGGGAAGCGGCCCCCGAGTTCCGATCTGGCATCCCCACGCGGCTCACCTCCTGGCAAGAGAAGAGCCGGTCCTGGGGCAGTTCGAGAGAGCTGACCGGACTCCAAACATGTATTCAAAACATGGTGAACAAGAAGCTCAAACTTGTCAACGTATTCCAGGTCATGCTCATCCGTTGGATCCTCCCGTGCCAACAACGGGCTTTCAACTTGTGGGAGTTCGACCCGGCCCAGCACCGAACTCTGAACAGGCTCTTCGACACAACTCACGAAGATGCCTGGAAGGTGCTATTCAAGAGCGTCGAGGTTCCCCCTCCCACTACCGAGGACCGCGGATTCTGCGCGAAGCGCCAAGCCAGCGCGGTAAGCTATTTTACCTCTCACAGGATACTTGTTTTCCATAGTTTGACTCTATGCGGGATCTAAGCTCCCGTACCTTTGACAGGACTGGCAGGAGACGGCCGGACAGATCGACTGTCCAGCTCCTTTGCCCGAAGGCCCAGCAGACGCTCTCCTGGCGAAGATGCCGACTCCGGCCCCTTATACGGTGCCGGAGAAGACCAAGAAGGCCAAGGGAACCTGAAAGAGTTCCCGACGCCAGGCGTCATCGGACTCATCGTCTGATGACTCTGCGGCACACTCCTCCCCCGAAGACGAGGAGGCAGAAGAAGATGCTCCCCCTCCAGACAGGGGAGACAAGAAGAGGAAGGCCGCCCCAACTAGGGAGGCCGAAGGGTCCAAGAAGGGAAGGACTCTCCTTCCGGACAGTTCTACCACCGCCGCTGACGGCGAAGACGAGTGGCTGCCCAGGGCCAAGCCCCTGGGGAAGTCGTGAGTATTCGGATACCAGAGTGACTCATAGCATTCCTCTGTTGCATTGCTTCCCCTAACGCCGAATATGATTATGCAGGCCGCCACGAGCCCGTATCGATGTATCGTCGGACGCCTCCCTGGGCTCGTCGGATATAGATAGCGATCCACTTCCGACCGCCACCTCCCCTTACCCTGCGGACGACTCCAAGGTATTGTCTCACGAGGCACCGGGTTGAGGGGAGATAGTCCCGGCGGCGCCTCAAGGTGACCTTCCGGACTCCGGGAGTAGAGGGGACAAGGCCCCTGAGGGCTCCGAGTTCGGCCCTCAGCCGAACACCGCGCCGGAACCTCCAGTGGTTCCGGACTCGGGCAGGCGGCCTCCTTCCAAGAGGGGCAAGACGCCTGTACTGGTGACCTCTGTCCATCCAGAGGCGCCGGACAATCTGCTGGAAGCGCTTCGTAGTGCTTCCATCGACGAGGAGCACCGTACTATTATGAGTGCAGTGGTCCAGAAGGTTCAGTCCGCCAAGAGCGGACTGACTGAAGCCTATGCCAGCCTTCTAACAGGCTTTGAGGTAAGTGTTTAAAATATAGGGAAAATATTACCGCATAGACAGTAGCCCCTGATGCTCTGTTCGGTGTTCACAAAGAAAAGCCGAACAGAGGATCAAACAATATCGCAGGAGTCTAATATAAGTATGTCAATATGCATATGTAGGCTTCGCTGCTGGCATCTGCCGCACTGACTGTGGAGGTCGCCGTACTGAAGCAGGACCTTAAAGGGTCCCAGGACGAGCTCGGCCTTGCCAAGAGGCAGCTCGAGGATAACAAAGGTAAGTAGTACCCAGTCTATGGGTATGTATAAAAAGAATGCGATTGCAAAATGACAGGATCATCATGAATTTGCCAGGGGCCACGACCGAAGTGGCGACCTTAAAGCAAGCGTTGTCCGAGGCCGAAGATAAAGCGGCTAAGGAGCGCACCGAGCGGGAAAGGCAAGAGGCTCGGGTGGGCAAGGTGCAGCAAGAGCTCCAGGCCCTCGTGACGAAGCATGAGGTGTTGGAGCTTGACTTGAAGACGCGAGAGTCTGAGCTTGTCGCGGCCCTCGAGAGCGCAAAGAGTGCCAAGGCCGAAGCCCAAAAGGCCCTCCAGGAGATCGATGCGATGAAGAAAATAGAGGCGGGTAAGGCATTCTATGTGCAAAGCAAGCATGTAAAAGTAAATTACCGATTACTTATCCAAATCCGGAGCTCTCCAGGAGCATTCGCATATTTGCCCCACGGCGTGTCAGATGCCGCGAAGTTTTACTTGGCCGAGGATGGAAGCTCAACGGAGAAGTTGTTCTAGGCCCAGTATACTGGGACCGAAGACCCATTGTCTGTGAGCGACCAGCTAAAGCAGCTGGTGGAGTTACACAAGGCGGCCGAACAGGCCATGAAGGGCTTTATAGTCCGGCTGTGGCCCGGCGACGCCCTTCCGAATAGCTACTTCGGCCTGGTGAGGCGGCTTGTGGATGCCTGCCCACGGCTGGAAGTCGTCAAGCGGTCCATCTGCATCGAAGGTGCACGCCGAGCTTTCGCCCGTGTGAAGGTGCAATGGGCCAAGCTAGACGCCGTGAAGCTGATCAAGGAAGGACCACCGCAGGGCAAGGAGCATCGCACCCCCGAAATTTATTACGAGGGTGTCCTGAAGGGTGCCCGTCTTGTAGCGAACGAATGTTCCAAGGATGTAATATTTGAATAAACTTGCTTGTGTGATCCTGTATGATGAAAACTTGTTTCATATGCACTGTGCAACGCTTGTTTGAATTTAAAATATTACCTTATGTTTGGTTGTTTATCCAATCTGAGAGATGGCTAGTCCTCAGCTTCTGCCCCCATGCCACGAGTGCTGGGGTGTTCGGGATAAACCTGAGCACTCTTGTTCCCATTTTTGGGTCCTTCGAGGGAGGTGCTCAGCACAACGAACAAGGCAACCGGACTAATAATGCTTTATCACTCTCACTTAGCCATAGAATCCTATAATTTTAAATTTCGGCGAAGCCCCTGGTATTCGGAAGGCCGAATTCGGGGCGTGATACACACCTTTAAGCCGGACAGGGTCGGCCCCTCGCTCTAAGCGGCATAGGCCTTTAGGGACTCGAAACCTCACCGAACAGCGACCAGTCTCTCGCCTTATCATGACAGTCAATTTTAGCTTTCTCTACTGAGGTGCTTAGCCCAGCAGAACCGGGGCACAATCGTAATAGTTCTCCTAGCGCTACCTTAGCTGATAGAGCGAAACGTAAGGTACCAAAACATAGGAGCCGGGCAAACCCAACATTTGACCAAAGACATGATTCGGAGCTGATGGATATAATGCTATAAGTTCGGGGTGCCGCACTTGTGAAAGTGTTCGGACTTCTCACACCATATTGTGGGGTACTTAAGCCCCTGGTGTATTGGTTGTACCAAAGTGTACGGTTGCAAGGCGTTATTAATGAACACATATGTATAACAAGAATGCAATAATAGTTGTAATGTTATGCATTGTTTATTCAAAAAGGTGTGTTAAGGCAGAATGATACAGATAGTGCGATAAGCAAAAAGTAGGACTATGTCCCTTCCAAGGGCAAGCTGAGGAATAGTATTAAAGCAAATATTTCACTCGTTATCGTAATCCACCTGGGAATTCCGTGGTGTGGCGTAGCTTTCTGCCTCCTTGGTTCCTGCATCATGTGTTCGGCAATCATGCTGCCGGACAGGGTTTTCAGAGATTAAAGTCCTGAAAAGAGAAAAATAACAAAGCGGGAAGCCCCTAGTGCGGTTTAAGCCGCGTCTTGGGGCATGCCGTAGTTGTGCCCCCCTCCCCACCTGTGCCCATGGTATTTTTAATGCGTAATTATGTACGCATGGCACGGATTTCGCCCTTTGGCTGGGACTGGGGTGGGGGCTGCATTGCTACGCGAGCTCAGATCGTGCCAGGCGGTCTAGTTGCCGATTACTCCAAGCGCGCTTGGAGGTGTCCGGGTCTTGAAACGCTGAACTGGTGGATTTCCTTGAGAGGCTTCTTTGTGCTTCTGCTGTGAGGGTCGCAGTGTGCTCCTTCGTTCAGAGAGAGCGCTCTGTGTTTCCATTAACTGTAATAACCCCCTGAGGTCCTGGCATCTTGAGCTTGAGGTATGCATAATGCGGTACCGCATTGAATCTCGCAAATTCGGTTCGCCCGAGCAGTGCATGATAACCACTGCGGAACGGGACTATATCAAAGATTAATTCTTCGCTTCGGAAGTTATCCGGGGATCCGAAGACCACTTCCAGTGTAATTGAGCCTGTGCAATGGGCCTCTACACCTGGAATGACGCCTTTAAAGGTCGTTTTTGTGGGTTTGATCCTTAAGGGGTCTATACCCATTTTGCGCACTGTGTCCTGATAAAGTAGGTTCAGGCTGCTGCCGCCATCCATAAGGACTCGAGTGAGGTGAAATCCGTCAATGATTGGGTCTAGGACCAATGCGGCGAATCCGCCAAGACGGATACTAGTGGGGTGGTCCCTGCGATCGAAGGTGATCAGACAGGAGGACCATGGGTTGAACTTGGGGGCGGCTGGATCCAACGCATATATGTCCCTGAGCGCACGCTTCCGCTCCCTCTTGGGGATGTGGGTTGCGTATATCATGTTCACCGTACGCACTTGTGGGGGGAACCTCTTCTGTCCTCTGGTGTTCGGCTGTCGGGGTTCTTCCTCATCATCTCTATGTGGCCCCTTATCTTTGTCTTCGGCAATTAACTTGCCGGCCTCCTTGAACACCCAACAATCCATGTTGGTGTGGTTGGCTGGCTTGTCGGGGGTGCCGTGTATTTGACACGAGCGATCGAGTATACGGTCCAAACTGGACGGGCCCGGAGTGCTTCTTTTGAATGGCTTTTTCCGCTGACCGGATTTAGAGCCTTTGAATCCGGCATTGACTGTCGTATCTTTAGTATTATCGTTGTTAATGCGGCGCTTATGTTTATTGCGACGTGACCTTCTATTGCCGCCCTTGGTATCCGAAGTACCATGGTTCTTTGACATATTGTTACTGCGAGCCAGCCAGCTGTCTTCTCCCGCACAAAAGCGGGTCATGAGTGTCGTGAGGGCTGCCATAGGTTTCAGCTTTTCCTGACTAAGGTGCCGGGCTAGCCACTCATCTCGGATGTTGTGTTGAAAGCTGCTAGGGCCTCTGCATCTGGACAGTCGACGATTTCATTTTTATTTGTTAGGAACTGAGTCCAGAATTGCGTGGCCGATTCTTCTGGCTGCTGAATTATGTGGCTCAAGTCATCGGCATCTGGTGGTCGCACAATAAGTGCCCTGAAAGTTGTCGAGGAATGCGGCTTCCAGATCTTCCCAACAGCTAATGGACTCTGCTGGCAAGCTGTTAAGCCAATGCCGCGCTGGTCCTTTGAGCTTTAGTGGGAGGTATTTGATGGCGTGTAAGTCATCACCGCGGGCCATGTGGATGTGGAGGAGGAAATCCTCGATCCATACCGTAGGATCTGTTGTGTCGTTGTATGATTCAATATTTATGGGTTTGAAACCTTCTGGGATTTGATGATCCATTACTTCGTCTGTGAAGCATAAGGGGTGTGCGGTGCCTCTGTATTGGGCTATATCGCGACGCAACTCGAATGGGTCTTGCCCGCTGTGTTCGGCCCGGCCGGATTTATTTTTACTGTATCCGGCGTGACGTTTATCGTCTCGCATAGTGGCGCGCCCTCGTGATCCGTAGATCGATCTTGCATGTTTTGCTTTGTCCTCCAATACGTCTCGCGGGTCTGGTGTGTTTCCCCGTGCTTTTTTATTTGAATGGCGTCGGGGTGCAGGCTGAGCTTTTGGCTGGAATGCCTCTCTATCATGGCCACGAGGTGGCCGATCAGCCGCGTCATACGCTTCTTCCTCCAGTCGAGGTAGCAACCTGCATTTTGGGTAACTCTTGGAGGGGCGTTCGAGTTTATATTCCTCAGCCGCGAGGACTTCAGTCCATCTATCAGCTAGCAGATCTTGATCAGCTTGAAGCTGCTGCTGCTTTTTCTTAAGGCTATTTCCGTGGCCATAAGCCGGCGCTTGAAGCGCTCTTGTTCGACGGGATCCTCTGGCACAGCGAATTCATCATCGCCGAGGCTTGCCTCGTCTTTGGAGGGGGGCATGTCATTATCATCCTCTGCCTCTCCATCTGCCGCTCTCTTGGGAGGGCTGGCTCCTCCATCCTCCTGCTCTAACTCTTGCTGGAGGGGGTTGTTGTTGTCTTCGGCACTATCCGGAGTGTTATTACCTCCTGTGCCAGTATCACCACTTTTGCTTTGGCGGGACTTAGAGCGGCAGCTCTAACGTCGGTGCTTGGGTTGCTTCTTGGAGGGGTCATCCTCCGATGTCTCATCGCCATTGCCTTCTTTGGGTGTATCCACCATGTATATATCGTATGATGAGGTGGCTGTCCAGTGCCCAGTGGGCAGTGGTTCCTCTTCGTCTCCCGCATCGCCGTCCATACCGTTGATGTCTTCGGAGTCGAAGTCGAGCATGTCGGTTAAGTCATCGACAGTGGCTACTAAGTGGGTGGTGGGTGGGCCGCGAATTTCTTCGTCGTCCGCATCCCAGTCCTGCCAGACATAGTTCGGCCAGGATCCTCCTGACAAGGAGAGAGACCTTAATGAGTTCAGTATATCGCCGAAGGGCGAGTGCTGAAAGATATCCGTGGAGGTAAACTCCATGACCGGCGCCCAGCCAGATTCGATAGGAATGGGCGCAGGTGGTTCGGAGTCTGTGGCCGAAGAAGGATCCAGTAGTTTAACAACATGGCTCTCGTGCAAGGTAAGGTCGATGTTTGGCTCGATGGCCGCTGAGGGTAAGGCCTCCGTGGCGGGGTCCATCCACCCGTCCATGGACGGCGCAACTGGCTCCGAATTGAGGGTCGGAGCGGCTGCCGGTGCGATCTCCTTAACACTGTCTGATGGTAGACCTAAAGCGTACTCATCGTGACCGCGTGACGCACAAGGCAGAGGCTCGAATCCGTCGAAGATCAAGTCTCCGCGGATATCGGTCGTGTAGTTTAAGCTTCCAAACCTGACCTGGTGGCCAGGGGCGTAACTTTCAATCTGCTCCAGATGGCCAAGCGAATTGGCCCGCAGTGCAAATCCGCCGAACACAAATATCTGTCCGGGGAGAAAAGTCTCACCCTGGACTGCATCGCTATCGATGATAGTAGGAGCCATCAAGCCTAACGGTGATGACATAGATGAACTCTCAATGGAAGCACCAATGTCGGTGTCAAAACCGGCGGATCCCGTGTAGGGGGTCCCGAACTGTGCGTCTAAGGCGGATGGTAATAGGAGGCAGGGGACACAATGTTTTACCCAGGTTCGGGCCCTCTTGATGGAGGTAAAACCCTACGTCCTTCTTGATTAATATTGATGATATGGGTAGTACAAGAGTAGATCTACCACGAGATCAGAGAGGCTAAACCCCAGAAGCTATCCTATGGTATGATTGTTTGTTGTCCTACAGACTAAAACCCTCCGGTTTATATAGACACCGGAGAGGGTTAGGGTTATACAAGGTCGGTTACAAAAGAGGAGATACACATATCCGTATTGCCTAGCTTGCCTTCCACGCCAAGTAGAGTCTCATCCGGACACGAGAAGAAGTCTTCAATCTTGTATCTTCATAGTCTAACAGTCCGGCCGAAAGATATAGTCCGGCTGTCCGGAGACCCCCTAATCCAGGATTCCCTCACTAGCCATGACGACAAGCAAACAAACTAAGCAAACAAAAAGCAAACAGGAAAAGAGGCAAATAGAGAGGGAGAGGGAGGATAGAGAGAGAGGGCGAATAAAACGGAAAGGGTGAATTGCGGGGAGAGGAAAACGAGAGGCAAATGGCAAATAATGTAATGCGGGAAATAGGGATTGTGATGGGTACTTGGTATGTTGACTTTTGCACAGACTCCCCGACAATGGCGCCAGAAATTCTTCTTGCTACCTCTTGAGCACTCCATTGGATTTCCCCGAAGAGGAAGGGATGATGCAGCAAAATAGCGTAAGTATTTCCCTCAGTTTTTAGAACCAAGGTATCAATCCAGTAGGAGGCTACGCTCGAGTCCCTCGTACCTACACAAAAACAATAGCTCAACGCAACCAACGCGCTTAGGGGTTGTCAATCCCTTCACGGTCACTTATGAAAGTGAGATCTGATAGAGATGATAAATAATATTTTTGGTATTTTTAGTATAGAGATGCAAAGTATAAAGTAAAAGCAAAGTAAAAGCAAAGCAATAATAAAGTGATGGAGATTAATATAATGAGAAAGAGACCCGGGGGCCATAGGTTTCACTAGTGGCTTCTCTCAAGAGGATAAGTATTCTACGGTGGGTGAACAAATTACCATTGAGCAATTGACAGAATTGAGCATAGTTATGAGAATATCTAGGTATGATCATGTATATAGGCATCACGTCCCTGACAAGTAGACCGAAACGATTCTGCATCTACTGCTATTACTCCACTCATCGACCGCTATCCAGCATGCATCTAGAGTATTAAGTTAAAAACAGAGTAACGCCTTAAGCAAGATGACATGATGTAGAGGGATAGTTTCATGCAATATGATAAAAACCCCATCTTGTTATCCTCGGTGGCAATGATACAATACGTGCCTTGTTGCCCCTTCTGTCACTGGGAAAGGACACCGCAAGATCGAACCCAAAGCTAAGCACTTCTCCCATGGCAAGAACAACCAATCTAGTAGGCCAAACCAAACTGATAATTCGAAGAGACTTGCAAAGATAACCAATCATACAAAAAAGAATTCAGAGAAGATTCAAATATTATTCATAGATAGACTTGATCATAAATCCACAATTCATCGGTCTCAACAAACACATCGCAAAAAGAATATTACACCGAATAGATCTCCATGAGAGAGGGGGAGAACATTGTATTGAGATCCAAAAAGAGAGAAGAAGCCATCTAGCTACTAGCTATGGAACCATAGGTCTGAAGTAAACTACTCACACTTCATCGGAGGGGCTTGGATGATGATGTAGAAGCCCTCTGTGATTGATGCCCCCTCCGGCGGAGCTCCAGAACAGGCCCCAAGATGGGATCTCATGGATACAGAAAGTTGCGGCGGTGGAATTAGGTTTTTGGCTCCATCTCTGATCGTTTGGGGGTATGTGGATATATATATATATATAGGAGGAAGAAGTACGTCGGTGGAGATTCGAGGGGCCCATGAGGCAGGGGCGCGCCCTAGGGGGGCGCCCTCCACCATCGTGACCACCTCGTGGCTTTCTTGACGGAGGGTCCAAGTCTCCTGGATCTTATCTGATGAGAAAATCACATTTTTGAAGGTTTCATTCCGTTTGGACTCCGTTTGATATTCATTTTCTTCGAAACCCTAAAACAGGCAAAAAAACAGCAATTCTGGGCTGGGCCTCCGGTTAATAGGTTAGTCCCAAAAATAATATAAAAGTGGATAATAAAGCCCAATAATGTCTAAAACAGTAGATAATATAGCATGGAGCAATAAAAAATTATAGATACGTTGGAGACGTATCACCTCGCACCTTCAACAGGAAACTTGACGCTTCAAGCTCCACCGCCTCCTCTGCCAACTCTGACAGATCTCCACCAAAATCTCCAGCCTCCTCCGCGTCCCCAAAAAAACCACCATCCTCATCGCCGCCGTTTAGCCCAACGCCAAGAACTCCATCGCTTCTAGCTCCATCGCTGCCTCCATCCATGGCAGTCTATGAGCTTGATCCCCGGCGTTTCCTCCCGGCGGGCCACGACATCATCGATGGTGGGCCTTTCCACGTCCCAAGGACGTTCTACACGCCGGCCCAAGCTCCTCCCCGACGCCATGAATCCTTCATGGTCGGCATTGTCGACCCGCCTCCGCCACCCGAGGATGTTGCTATTCATCGGCAGCAGGTCCATGCCTTCATCACCAACCAGCTTGAGCTTCCGATACAATCTGCACAGACTTGGTTTCAGGGAGTAGGTTTGTATGAGATGCAGGATCCTGTCATTTGCGCTGCTCTAGTTTCTCACCCTCCTTGGCCGCTTGGATTAGATCAGCATGGCAATGAGTTGTTTGTCAGATTTATTAGGCATGATAATGGAGAGGGTTTGCGTGCTTTGCAAGGGCATAGAACTTGCTTGCTAATGTTTGTTGGAGTTCCTTTGAATTATCGTAATGAGGTCAATTTAGCTGAGGTAGTGGGCATGTTTGGTCAGTTCCATTATTGGAACCATCAAGATGATAGGCTTGTCAGATCTCTCGTTTACGCCTCTTTCCCTGACAATCAGTTAGTTCCACAGGATGTGGTTTTTCTTCAGTTTGCAAATATTGGTGGAGTAGTGGTTTCATGGACTGCGTCGGTTTCTATTTTGACTGCCAATTTTGCTGAGAAATTACCACCCGATGAGGATGTTATGCCATTTGATGGAAACCCACATCCAATGCCATGAGAGCTACAACCACCCGAGCATTTTTGGGTTCTGCCATCGTACCCTGCTCTTGGGTGGAATGATGTCCCTCAACCAGCTGAACCAGAGGAGCAATCGCAGCCTAATCCATAGGACTTACATGGCTGGGGGCAGGACAACAACGAGGATGAGGTTCAATAAGTGCAACCATAGGTCCAGGAGGCTAATTCTATGGTTTTAAACCCTTCTATGGGTTCAAATGAGTCAGGTGATGCTTTGGGCCCATTGGAGCCTATTAACCTGGTGGATGGGCCAAACAATGCAGTGGTTGACGGCCCTTTGCTAGTCCAGGATAATGCCATGGAAGGAATCCAACAAGAGCAGATCCATCAGGATCTCCATGACCAGCCAGAACAGCAAATTCGTATTGAGGACCCTGACAATGTTGTTTTGCCTGTTGATATGCAGGAGTCAGGCCAGAATAATTTGGCAATAGTTCCATATAATCTCATTGTGGTTCAGGCACCCCCACTGCATGTTGGGCTTGTGAGAATTGTGATGGGGCCGGCTTTGCCACCTGATTTCATCTGGAGGAGGTCTTTCGAATCACTCATGCCTACTTTCCTGTCTGCCCAGATCCCTAAGGCCATGCCTCCACCTGGCTTGCCTCAGCATAAGAGACCTTGGACTATGGCTTTTGATCCTACGTTGTCTTTCTGCTTTCCAGCTCCAGACCAACACTTGTTCCCTCAACGCACTGCTAGGAGACTGTTTTTGGAGAACACCTGTAGTAAGTCCGTAACACCAGAGTCAGATGACAGTGTACCTTACTCTGAAGCACCTACTCAGGTGGCTGAAGTTTCAGATGGTATGACCTGCACCTTTTCCTCCACAGTACAGCCAGCTAAGAAATCCCGTGCCAGAAAGCCCAAATCTCTAGTTGTTCAGGCTGCCTCTGACTTCTCTGACAGAAGGATGACCAGGAGTGCAGCCAAGTCTACGGGTTTTAAACCTATATCTCCTCTGTCACCCAAGCCCAAGCCCCTCAGGCGGCCCAGAGCCAAGAAGTTGAAGGTTGATAATCTTGCTTCCACTCCAAATAGTCAGGCACAACCAAAGAATGATGATACTCAGGACCAGGCTCCCCCTCCAACTCCAATTGCCACACTTCAGATGATTGGAGCAGCTCTTGGTGTCCCTGCTGAGAAGATGACTATGGAGACGCTTATGACTTCTTCAGATACTGCCCCCAAGCCTGCAGTTTCTCATGACGATTAAGACTTTTAGTTGTTATACAGGGAGGCATGTCCCTTGTCATGCCAGTTGTCTGAACTTTATTTCTCTTTTGTCTGTTTCCTGCACTTTGGTTTGTGTGGATGGTTTCATCTATAGGATCTTGTTTCACTATTATGAAGTGAGCTATTACCTCTGCATCATTTCATTGTTTCCTCATGAATGCACAACACACTAGAGATTGGAAGGTTCTCTGTTGGAATGTGAGAGGTTTAAACTCTGAAGATAGGCAGAGAAGTGTTAGGGCGAAAATTGAGGAAAGCCAGTGCTCTATCATTTGTTTGCAAGAAACTAAATGTGATTTCTTCGATCAGTGTGCGATTAGAAAGTTTTGCCCGAGAAGATTTGACAACTTTGTTTATTCACCCTATGTTGGTGCCTCTGGTGGAATCCTTGTGTTGTGGTGCTCTAACATGTTCACGGGCACTTTAGTGGATATTAAGCCGTTTGGTATCATTGTCTCCTTCATTTCTGCCCATAATGCAAGTCGATGGACCTTGGTCAATATTTATGGGCCTTGTCAAGGGCAGCCTAGAGATGATTTTGTTCAGTGGTTGTATGATCTGGATATTCCAACAGACGATAAGTGGCTCCTTTTGGGAGATTTTAACTTCATTAGATCTCCTGAGAACAGAAACTTGCCAGGAGGAGATATAAATGATATTTTCCTCTTCAATGAGGTTATTGGCCACCTTGGTCTCCTTGAGTTGCCATTAAAAGGAAGATCATACACATGGTCTAATTGTTGGGTAACGTAGTAATTTCAAAAAAATTCCTACGCACACGCAAGATCATGGTGATGCATAGCAATGAGAGGGGAGAGTATTGTCTACGTACCAACGCAGACCGACTGCGGAAGCGATCACACAACGTAGAGGAAGTAGTCGTACGTCTTCCCGATCCGACCGATCCAAGCACCGTTACTCCGGCACCTCCGAGTTCTTAGCACACGTACAGCTCGATGACGATCCCCGGGCTCTGATCCAGCAAAGCTTCGGGGAGGAGTTCCGTCAGCACGACGGCGTGGTGACGATCTTGATGTTCTACCGACGCAGGGCTTCGCCTAAGCACTGCAACGATATGATCGAGGTGGAATATGGTGGCAGGGGGCACCGCACACGGCTAAGGAACGATCTCAAGGATCAACTTGTGTGTCTAGAGGTGCCCCCTGCCTCGTATATAAAGGATGCCAGGGGGAGGGCTGGCCGGCCAACTCTATGGAGGCGCAGGAGGAGTCCTACTCCTACCGGGAGTAGGACTCCCCCCCCAATCCTATTCCTAATAGGACTCCCAAAGGGAAAGAGAGAGAGAGAGAGGTGGCCGGCCACCTCTCCTAGTCCTAATAGGACTAGGGGAGGGGGGAGGCACGCAGCCCACTATGGGCAGCCCCTTTCACCTTTCCACTAAAGCCCAATAAGGCCCATATGGCACCCGGGGGGTTCCGGTAACCTCCCGGTAATCCGGTAAAATCCCGATTTCACCCGGAACACTTCCGATATCCAAATATAGGCTTCCAATATATCAATCTTTATGTCTCAACCATTTCGAGACTCCTCGTCATGTCCGTGATCACATCCGGGACTCCGAACAACCTTCGGTACATCAAAATGCATAAACTCATAATAATTATCATCGTAACGTTAAGCGTGCGGACCCTACGGTTCGAGAACAATGTAGACATGACCGAGACACGTCTCCGGTCAATAACCAATAGCGGGACCTGGATGCCCATATTGGCTCCTACATATTCTACGAAGATCTTTATCGGTCAGACCGCATAACAACATACGTTGTTCCCTTTGTCATCGGTATGTTACTTGCCCGAGATTCGATCATCGGTATCCAATACCTAGTTCAATCTCGTTACCGGCAAGTCTCTTTACTCGTTCCGTAATACATCATCTCGCAACTAACTCATTAGTTGTAATGCTTGCAAGGCTTAAGTGATGTGCATTACCGAGAGGGCCCAGAGATACCTCTCCGACAATCGGAGTGACAAATCCTAATCTCGAAATACGCCAACCCAACATCTACCTTTGGAGACACCTGTAGTACTCCTTTATAATCACCCAGTTACGTTGTGACGTTTGGTAGCACCCAAAGTGTTCCTCCGGCAAACGGGAGTTGCATAATCTCATAGTCATAGGAACATGTATAAGTCATGAAGAAAGCAATAGCAACATACTAAACGATCCTGTGCTAAGCTAATGGAATGGGTCATGTCAATCAGATCATTCAACTAATGATGTGACCTCGTTAATCAAATAACAACTCTTTTGTCCATGGTTAGGAAACATAACCATCTTTGATTAACGAGCTAGTCAAGTAGAGGCATACTAGTGACACTCTATTTGTCTATGTATTCACACATGTATTATGTTTCCGGTTAATACAATTCTAGCATGAATAATAAACATTTATCATGATATAAGGAAATAAATAATAACTTTATTATTGCCTCTAGGGCATATTTCCTTCAGTCTCCCACTTGCACTAGAGTCAATAATCTAGTTCACATCGCCATGTGATTTAGCAGCAATAGTTCACATCACCATGTGATTAACACCCATAGTTCACATCGTCATGTGACCAACACTCAAAGGGTTTACTAGAGTCAGTAATCTAGTTCACATCTCTATGTGATTAAACCCAAAGAGTACTAAGGTGTGATCATGTTTTTGCTTGTGAGATAATTTTAGTCAACGGGTCTGTCACATTCAGATCCGTAAGTATTTTGCAAAATTCTTTTTCTATAATGCTCTGCACGAAGCTACTCTAGCTAATTGCTCCCACTTTCAATATGTATCCAGATTGTGACTTTAGATTCATCTGGATCAGTGTCAAAAACTTGCATCGACGTAACCCTTTACAACGAACCTTTTTGTCACGTCCATAATCGAGAAACACATCCTTATTTCAGTAAGGATAATTCTGACCGCTGTCCAGTGATCTACTCCTAGATCACTATTGTACTCCCTTGCCAAATCAGTGCAGGGTATACAATAGATCTGGTACACAGCATGGCATACTTTATAGAACCTATGGCCAAGGCATTGGGAATGACTTTCATTCTCTTTCTATCTTCTGCCGTGGTCGGGCTTTGAGTCTTACTCAACTTCACACCTTGTAATACAGGCAAGAACTCTTTCTTTGACTGTTCCGTTTTGAACTACTTCAAAATCTTGTCAAGGTATGTACTTACTGAAAAACTTATCAAGCGTCTTGATCTATCTCTATAGATCTTGAAGCTCAATATGTAAGCAGCTTTACCAAAGTCTTTCTTTGAAAAACTCCTTTCAAACACTCCTTTTATGCTTTACAGAATAATTCTACATTATTTCCGATCAACAATATGTCATTCACATATACTTATCAGAAATGCTGTAGTGCTCCCACTCACTTTCTCGTAAATACAGGCTTCACCGCAAGTCTGTATAAAACTATATGCTTTGACCAACTTATCAAAGAGTATATTCCAACTCCGAGATGCTTGCACCAGTCCACAGATGGATCACTGGAGCTTGCACATTTTGTTAGCACCTTTCGGATTGACAAAACCTTCTAGTTGCAACACATACAACTCTTCTTTAATAAATCCATTAAGGAATGCAGTTTTGTTTATCCATTTGCCAGATTTCATAAAATGCGGCAATTGCTAACATGATTCGGACAGACTTAAGCATAGATACGAGTGAGAAAAACTCATCGTAGTCAACACCTTGAACTTGTCGAAAACCTTTTTCGACAATTCTAGCTTTGTAGATAGTAACACTACTATCAGCGTCCGTCTTCCTCTTGAAGATCCATTTATTTTCTATGGTTTGCCGATCATCGGGCAAATCCATCAAAGTCCATACTTTGTTCTCATACATGGATCATATCTCAGATTTCATGGCCTCAAACCATTTTGCGGAATCTGGGCTCATCATCGCTTCCTCATAGTTCGTAGGTTCATCATGATCTAGTAGCATGACTTCCAGAAAAGGATTACCGTACCACTCTGGCGCGGATCTTACTCTAGTTGATCTACGAGGTTCAGTAGTATCTTGTTCTGAAGTTTCATGATCATCATCATTAGCTTCCTCACTAACTGGTGTAGGTGTCACAGAAACAGTTTTCTGTGATGTACTACTTTCCAATAAGGGAGCAGGTACAGTTACCTCGTCAAGTTCTACTTTCCTCCCACTCACTTCTTTCGAGAGAAACTCCTTCTCCAGAAAGTTTCCGAATTTTAGCAACAAAAGTCTTGCCTTCGGATCTGTGATAGAAGGTGTATCCAATAGTTTCCTTTGGATACTCTATGAAGACGCACTTCTCCGATTTGAGTTTGAGCTTATCAGGATGAAACTTTTTCATATAAGCATCGCAACCCCAAACTTTAAGAAACGACAGCTTAGGTTTCTTGCCAAACCATAGTTCACACGGTGTCGTCTCAACGGATTTAGATGGTGCCCTATTTAACGTGAATGCAGCTGTCTCTAATGCATAACCCCAAAACGATAGTGGTAAATCGGTAAGAAACATCATAGATTGCACTATATCCAATAAAGTACGATTATGACGTTCGGACACACCATTATGCTGTGGTGTTCCAGGTGGCGTGAGTAGTGAAACTATTTCACATTGTTTTAACTGAAGACCAAACTCGTAACTCAAACATTTTACCTCTGCGATCATATCGTAGAAACTTTTATTTTCTTGTCACGATGGTTTTTCCACTTCACTCTGAAATTCTTTGAACTGTTCAAATGTTTCAGACTTATGTTTCATCAAGTAGATATCCCCATATCTGCTCAAATCATCTGTGAAGGTCAGAAAATAATGATACCTGCTGCAAGCCTTAATATTCATCAGACCACATACATCAGTATGTATGATTTTCAACAAATCTGTTGCTTGTTTCATTGTTCCGGAGAACGGAGTTTAGTCATCTTGCCCATAAGGCATGGTTTGCAAGCATCAAGTGATTCCAAAATCCCATCAGCATGGAGTTTCTTCATGCGCTTTACACCAATATGACCTAAACGGCAGTGCCACAAATAAGTTGCACTATCATTATTAACTTCGCATCTTTTGGTTTCAATATTATGAATATGTGTATTATTAAGATCGAGATCCAATGAACTATTTTCATTGGGTGTGTAACCATATAAGGTTTTATTCATGTAAACAGAACAACAATTTATTCTTTTACTTAAATGAATAACCGTATTATAATAAACATGATCAAATCATATTCATGCTCAACGCAAACACCAAATAACACTTATTTAGGTTCAACACTAATCCGGAAAGTATAGGGAGTGTGCGATGATGATCATATCAATCTTGGAACCACTTCCAACACACATCGT
The DNA here is from genome assembly GCA_034509565.1 of Triticum monococcum. NCBI lineage: Eukaryota > Viridiplantae > Streptophyta > Magnoliopsida > Poales > Poaceae > Triticum > Triticum monococcum. The sequence goes on along the minus strand of CM067845.1, from coordinate 82,450,414 downwards.
CACTTCACCCTTAACTAGTCTCTGTTCATTCTGCAACTCCCGTTTCGAGTTACTACTCTTAGCAACTGAACTAGCATCAAATACTAAGGGGTTTCTATAAACACTAGTAAAGTACACATCAATAACATGTATATCAAATATACTTATGTTCACTTTGCCATCCTTCTTATCCGCCAATCACTTGGGGTAGTTCAGCTTCCAATGACCAGTCCCTTTGCAGTAGAAGCACTTATTCTCAGGCTTAGGATCAGACTTGGGCTTCTTCACTTGAGCAGCAACTTGCTTGCCATTCTTCTTGAAGTTCCCCTTCTTCCCTCTGCCCTTTTCTTGAAACTAGTGGTCTTGTCAACCATCAACACTTGATGTTTTTCTTGATTTCTACCTTCGTTGATTTCAGCATCACGAAGAGCTTGGGAGTTGTTTCCATTATCCCTTGCATATTATAGTTCATCACGAAGTTCTGCTAACTTGGTGATGGTGACTAGAGAATTCTGTCAATCACTATCTTATCTGGAAGATTAACTCCCACTTGATTCAAGCGATTGTAGTACCCAGACAATCTGAGCACATGCTCACTAGTTGAGCGATTCTCCTCCATCTTTTAGCTATAGAACTTGTTGGAGACTTCATATCTCTCAACTCGGGTATTTGCTTGAAATATTAACTTCAACTCCTGGAACATCTCATATGGTCCGTGACGTTCAAAACGTCTTTGAAGTCCCGATTCTAAGCCATTAAGCATGGTGCACTAAACTATCAAGTAGTCATCATATTGAGCCAGCCAAACGTTCATAACGTCTGCATCTGCTCCTGCAATAGGTCTGTCACCTAGCGGTGCATCAAGGACATAATTCTTCTATGCAGCAATGAGGATAAACCTCATATCACGGATCCAATCCGCATCATTTCTACTAACATCTTTCAACATAATTTTCTCTAGGAACATATCAAAATAAACACAGGGAAGCAACAACGCGAGCTATTGATCTATAACATAATTTGCAAAATACTACCAGGACTAAGTTCATGATAAATTTAAGTTCAATTAATCATATTACTTAAGAACTCCCACTTAGATAGATATCCCTCTAATCCTCTAAGTGATCACGTGATCCAAATCAACTAAACCATAACCGATCATCACGTGAGATGGAGTAGTTTTCAATGGTGAACATCGTTATGTTGATCATATCTACTATATGATTCACGCTCGACCTTTCGGTCTCTGTGTTCCGAGGCCTCTGTATATGCTTGGCTCGTCAAGTATAACCTGAGTATTCCGCGTGTGCAACTGTTTTGCACCCGTTGTATTTGAACGTAGAACCTATCACACCTGATCATCACGTGGTGTCTCAGCACGAAGAACTTTCGCAACGGTGCATACTCAGGGAGAACACTTCTTGATAATTTAGTGAGAGATCATCTTATAATGCTACCGTCAATCAAAGCAAGATAAGACGCATAAAAGATAAACATCACATGCAATCAATATAAGTGATATGATATGGCCATCATCATCTTGTGCTTGTGATCTCCATCTCCGAAGCACCGTCATGATCACCATTGTCACCGGCGCGACACCTTGATCTCCATCGTAGCATCGTTGTCGTCTCGCCAATCTTATGCTTCCACGACTATCACTACCGCTTAGCAATAAAGTAAAGCATTACATCGCGATTGCATTGCATACAATAAAGCGACAACCATATGGCTCCTGCCAGTTGCCGATAACTTGGTTACAAAACATGATCATCTCATACAATAAAAATCAGCATCATGCCTTGACCATATCACATCACAACATGCCCTGCAAAAACAAGTTAGACGTCCTCTACTTTGTTGTTGCAAGTTTTACGTGGCTGCTACGGGCTTAAGCAAGAACTCATCTCACCTACGCATCAAAACCACAACGATAGTTTGTCAAATAGACTCCGTTTTAACCTTCTCAAGGACCGGGCGTAGCCATACTCGGTTCAACTAAAGTTGGAGAGACAGTTGCCCGCAAGCCATCTATGTGCAAAGCACGTCGAGGGAACCGGTCTCGCGTAAGCGTATGCGTAAGGTTGGTCCGGGTCGTCTCGTCCAACAATACCGCCGAACCAAAGTATGACATGTTGGTAGGCAGTATGACTTGTATCGTCCACAACTCACTTGTGTTCTACTCGTGCAAATAACATCAAACCATAAAACCTGGCTCGGATGCCACTGTTGGGGAACGTAGTAATTTCAAAAAAATTCCTACGCACACGCAAGATCATGGTGATGCATAGCAACGAGAGGGGAGAGTATTGTCTACGTACCAACGCAGACCGACTGCGGAAGCGATCACACAACATAGAGGAAGTAGTCGTACGTCTTCCCGATCCGACCGATCCAAGCACCGTTACTCCGGCACCTCCGAGTTCTTAGCACACGTACAGCTCGATGACGATCCCCGGGCTCCGATCCAGCAAAGCTTCGGGGAGGAGTTCCGTCAGCACGACGGCGTGGTGACGATCTTGATGTTCTACCGACGCAGGGCTTCACCTAAGCACTGCAACGATATGATCGAGGTGGAATATGGTGGCAGGGGGCACCGCACACGGCTAAGGAACGATCTCAAGGATCAACTTGTGTGTCTAGAGGTGCCCCCTGCCCCCGTATATAAAGGATGCCAGGGGGAGGGTTGGCCGGCCAACTCTATGGAGGCGCAGGAGGAGTCCTACTCCTACCGGGAGTAGGACTCCCCCCCCCCAATCCTATTCCTAATAGGACTCCCAAAGGGAAAGAGAGAGAGAGAGGTGGCCGGCCACCTCTCCTAGTCCTAATAGGACTAGGGGAGGGGGGGAGGCGCGCAGCCCACTATGGGCAGCCCCTTTCACCTTTCCACTAAAGCCCAATAAGGCCCATATGGCTCCCGGGGGGTTCTGGTAACCTCCCGGTAATCCGGTAAAATCCCGATTTCACCCGGAACACTTCCGATATCCAAATATAGGCTTCCAATATATCAATCTTTATGTCTCAACCATTTCGAGACTCCTCGTCATGTCCGTGATCACATCCGGGACTCCGAACAACCTTCGGTACATCAAAATGCATAAACTCATAATAACTGTCATCGTAACGTTAAGCGTGCGGACCCTATGGTTCGAGAACAATGTAGACATGACCGAGACACGTCTCCGGTCAATAACCAATAGCGGGACCTGGATGCCCATATTGGCTCCTACATATTCTACGAAGATCTTTATCGGTCAGACCGCATAACAACATACGTTGTTCCCTTTGTCATCGGTATGTTACTTGCCCGAGATTCGATCGTCGGTATCCAATACCTAGTTCAATCTCGTTACCGGCAAGTCTCTTTACTCGTTCCATAATACATCATCTTGCAACTAACTCATTAGTTGTAATGCTTGCAAGGCTTAAGTGATGTGCATTACCGAGAGGGCCCAGAGATACCTCTTCGACAATCGGAGTGACAAATCCTAATCTCGAAATACGCCAACCCAACATCTACCTTTGGAGACACCTGTAGTACTCCTTTATAATCACCCAGTTACGTTGTGACGTTTGGTAGCACCCAAAGTGTTCCTCCGGCAAACGGGAGTTGCATAATCTCATAGTCATAGGAACATGTATAAGTCATGAAGAAAGCAATAGCAACATACTAAACGATCGTGTGCTAAGCTAATGGAATGGGTCATGTCAATCAGATCATTCAACTAATGATGTGACCTCGTTAATCAAATAACAACTCTTTTGTCCATGGTTAGGAAACATAACCATCTTTGATTAACGAGCTAGTCAAGTAGAGGCATACTAGTGACACTCTGTTTGTCTATGTATTCACACATGTATTATGTTTCCGGTTAATACAATTCTAGCATGAATGATAAACATTTATCATGATATAAGGAAATAAATAATAACTTTATTATTGCCTCTAGGGCATATTTCCTTCACTAATATGAAAGAAAATCCGTTGCTGGAACAATTGGACTGGTTCTTCACTTCCTCCACTTGGATAAATGACTATCCTAACACGATGGTCTTTCCTCTAGCACGAACAGCCTCGGATCATGTACCTTGTGTAGTCTCCATTGCAACAACTATTCCCAAGTCAAAGATCTTTCGATTTGAAAATTATTGGGTTGATTTGCCAGGTTTCTTTGACTGTGTGGAACAATCTTGGAATGCCCCAACCAAAAGAAATAATTTTGCAACTCGCTTGACTAAAATATTCAAGAGACTTCGAAATGCTCTTAAACACTGGTACATCAGCCCGTCTAAACTTAAGAAGGCCATTCAAGCTTGTAACAAGGTGGTCATCTTTTTTGATAATCTTTAAGAGTTAAGGCCTTTAACAAGACCTGAATTTAATTTTAGGAAAATTGTTAAACTTCACATTGAGGAAATACTCCATCTATAGTTTTTATACTGGAAACAGAGATGTACCATTCGGTGGATAAAAGTTGGGGAGGAGAACTCTAAGTTTTTCCAAGCAATGGCAACTGAACGTTTCAGGAGGAACTCAATTTCCTCTCTGCAGAATGAAAATGGTAATGTTGTCTCTCACCACCAACAGATGGCTGGCATGTTATGGGGAACTTTCAAGGATAGAATGGGTGTCTCTGAGGGGACTGATATGAAGTTTGACTTAGCCTCATTGATTGACAAAGTGGATGATCTGGATAAATTTTTCTGCTCCATTTTCTGAGGAGGAAATAAATGAGGTTCTTAAGTCTCTGCCTACTGATAGGGCCCCTGGCCCTGATGGCTTTACCGTTTTGTTTGTCAAACGGTGTTGGCACATCATTAAGGATGATTTTTTGCAGCTATTTCAAGATTTTTATGATGGAAAGGTCACTATTAGCAGCATCAATGGGTCTTTAATCATCTTAATTCCCAAGAAACTCTCACCTGAGAGTCCTAATGATTTCAGGCCTATTTCCTTGACTAATACATGTCTAAAGTTTCTGACTAAACTGTTGGCTAATAGACTGCAGAGGGTTATCCTAAAGTGCATTCATAAAAACCAATATGGGTTCCTTAAGTGCAGGCCTATCCAAGATTGTATTGCTTGGACTCTGGAATATATCCATCAGTGTCACAAGTCCAAGAAGCCTATCTTGATTCTTAAGTTGGATTTTGCCAAAGCCTTTGATACTGTTGAGCATGACCTAATCCTCAAACTACTGCATCACAAAGGTTTTGATAGCAAGTGGATTGGTTGGATTAGAGAGCTACTATCCTCTGGTACTTCTTCTGTCATTCTTAATGGTGTGCCTGGAAAACAATTTACCTGCAAAAGGGGAGTAAGGCAGGGTGACCCACTGTCATCCCTCTTTTTTGTTCTTGCAGCTGATCTGCTACAACCTTTGGTAAACAATATGCTCAGAAATGGAGTGATTTCACTGCCTATTGAATCTCATGATCCTGATTTCCCTATGGTGCAATATGCTGATGACACTCTCCTCATTGTGCATGTTGTGGATTCACAACTATTATCTCTTAAGGAGATGCTGCAAGATTTCCATGCCTCCACAGGTCTTAGGGTAAACTTCCATAAATCATGCATATTGCCTATTAATGTGGATGAGGCAGAAACTGCCAGGTTAGCCTCTGTTTTTGGCTGCCAAGTTGGGACCCTCCCCTTTACCTATCTGGGGCTCCCTGTGGGAACAACTAAACCCAGGATCCAAGATTTATTTCCTATGGTTGATAGAGTTGAAAGAAGGTTGTCTGCCAGTTCCAGCCTTCTCAATCAGGGTGCTAGGTTGCAATTACTCCAGTTAGTACTATCCTCTTTGCCCATCTATTTTCTCTGCAGTTTATGTTTGCCAGCTGGTATTATAAAGTAACTAGAAAGGATTATGAGGCAGTGCTTATGGAGAGGAAATTCTGATACTCCTAGGCAATCACTTGCAGCTTGGCCTCTTGTTTGTAGACCCAAAGATAAAGGTGGCATGGGGATAGTCAATCTAACCATCCAAAACAGAGCTCTCCTTTCCAAGCACCTATCCAAGTTTTATAACAAAGCAGATATTTATTGGGTTTCTCTCATCTGGAACACCTACTATGATGGTGTTGTTCCTCATGGCACAGTTTTATGTGGTTCTTATTGGTGGAGAGACATCCTCAAGCTCAATGAAGTTTTCAGACTTTACTCTGAGGTTACCATCAACATGGGGGACTCTGTTCTTTTTGGTTTTAATGCTTGGGTTTTCCTAGGCTCATATGTTCCCCTCACAGAGCGATTTCCTAGGTTGTTCTTTTTTGCCATTGATGACAAGGTGTCTGTACGTGAGGTGATTAACACAACTGATATGTCTGAACTGTTTCACCTGCCCTTGTCACTAGAAGCAATGGATGAGATGATCACTGTCCAGTATGGTCTCCTTGACCTTCATGCTGATGAAGGGATTCCTGATTCGTGGTCATGGACACCTGGCAAAGGTATTTTCTCTGCAAAGAGTTATTATACAGTGATGCATGCTCACATGGCCACTGACACTCCAGCCAAATGGATTTGGGAAAGTAAGGCGACAATGGAGATACAGGTGTTTGCATGGTTGATGCTAAATGATAGGCTCAATACCAGAGATATGCTACTGAGGAGGCACTGGCGATCACCTCAGGATGACAACACCTACCCATTATGCTTTGCCCATGCCCATGAGGATAGAGATCATCTCTTCTTCACATGTTAATTCAGCACAAGAGTATGGAACTACTTGAACATCCAATGGTTAGCTGGCTTAACCCCAGCTCAGTGCTTATTTGCTGCAAGGAAAAGCTTTGGGCAACCTTTCTTCAAGTAGGTCGTTTATCTAGCAGCTTGGAATGTTTGGCTCCTCAGAAATGGCAGAATTTTCAGACATGAAAGGCCAAGTTTTGCTGCTTGGAAGAGAAACTTCATTCATGATGTTACTCTGCACTCTCACAGATTCAAGCCTAGTCTAAAGCCATTGCTGTTAGCTTGGGTTAATTATTTGCCCTAGTTGGTTGTATGTATCCATGTATATATTTCTATATTTGTGTAAATAGCTCAATAGGTAAGTAGGCCTCTACCTCTATAGTTTTCTTTTCTTGTCAGAACCTCTTTCTTTGTTTGGTGGTTGAGTTTTAATAAAGTGTTGTGGGGCTGTTGCCTCACAGTTTCCAGTCAAAAAAAAACACTCTGTTTGTTTATGTATTCACACGTGTACTAAGTTTCTGGTTAATACAATTCAAGCATGAATAATAAACATTTATCATGATATAAGGAAATATAAATAACAACTTTATTATTGCCTCTAGGGCATATTTCCTTCAGTCTCCCACTTGCACTAGAGTCAATAATCTAGATTACACAGTAATGATTTGCTACCTCTTGAGCACTTGCGTTGGTTTTCCCTTGAAAAGGAAAGGGTGATGCAGCAAAGTAGCATAAGTATTTCCCCCACTTTTTGAGAACCCAGGTATAAATCCAGTAGGAGGCCATGCACGAGTCCCTCGCACCTACACAAACAAATAAATCCTCGCAACCAACGCGATAAGGGGTTGTCTACACGGTCACTTACGAGAGTGAGATCTGATAGATATGATAAGATAATATTTTTGGTATTTTTATGATAAAGATGCAAAGTAAAATAAAAGGCAAAGGAAATAACTAAGTATTGGAAGATTAATATGATGGAAGATAGACTCGGGGGCCATAGGTTTCACTAGTGGCTTCTCTCAAGAGCATAAGTATTCACGGTGGGTAAACAAATTACTGTTGAGCAATTGACAGAATTGAGCATAGTTATGAGAATATCTAGGTATGATCATGTATATAGGCATCACGTCCGAGACAAGTAGACCGACTCCTGACTGCATCTACAACTATTACTCCACACATCGACCGCTATCCAGCATGCATCAAGAGTATTAAGTTCAAGAGAATAGAGTAACGCTTTAAGCAAGATGACATGATGTAGAGGGGTAAACTCATGCAATATGAAATAAACCCCATCTTGTTATCCTCGATGGCAACAATACAATACGTGCCTTTGCCCCTACTGTCACTGGGAAAGGACACCGCAAGATTGAACCCAAAGATAAGCACTTCTCCCATTGCAAGAAAGATCAATCTAGTAGGCCAAACCAAACTGATAATTTGAAGAGACTTGCAAAGATAACCAATCATACATAAAAGAATTCAGAGAAGATTCAAATATTGTTCATAGATAAACTTGATCACAAACCCACAATTCATCGGTCTCAACAAACACACCGCAACAGAAGGTTACATCGAATAGATCTCCACAAGAGAGGGGGAGAACTTTGTATTGAGATCCAAAAAGAGAGAAGAAGCCATCTAGCTAATAACTATGGACCCGTAGGTCTGAGGTAAACTACTCACACTTCATCAGAGAGGCTATGGTGTTGATGTAGAAGCCCTCCGTAATCGATGGCCCCTCCAGCGGAGCTCCGGAAAAGGCCCCAAGATGGGATCTCATGGATACAAAAAGTTACGGCGGTGGAATTAGGGTTTTGGCTCCGTATCTGGTAGTTTGGGGGTACGTAGGTATATATAGGAGGAAGGAGTACGTCGGTGGAGCAACAGGGAGCCCACGAGGGGGGAGGGTGCGACTAGGGGGGTAGGCGCACCCCCTACCTCGTGCCTTCCTTGTTGATTGCTTGACGTAGGGTCCAAGTCCTCTGGATCATGTTTGTTCCGAAAATCACGTTCCCGAAGGTTTCATTCCGTTTGGACTCCGTTTGATATTCTTTTTCTAACGAAACCCTAAAATAGGCACAAAAAAACAACAATTCTGGGTTGGGCCTTCGGTTAATAGGTTAGTCCCAAAAATAATATAAAAGTGTATAATAAAGCCCAATAATGTCCAAAACAGAATATAATATAGCATGGAACAATCAAAAAATATAGATACGTTGGAGACGTATCAAGCATCCCCAAGCTTAATTCCTGCTCGTCCTCGAGTAAGTAAATGATAAAAACAGAATTTTTGATGTGGAATGCTACTTGGCATAATTTCAATGTAATTCTTCTTAATTGTGGTATGAATATTCAGATCCGAAAGATTCAAGACAAAATTTCAATATTGACATAGAAATAATAATACTTCAAGCATACTAACTAAGCAATTATGTCTCTTCAAAATAACATGGCCAAAGAAAGTTATCCCTACAAAATCATATAGTCTGGCTATGCTCTATCTTCACCACACGAAGTATTTAAATCATGCACAACCCCGATGATAAGCCAAGCAATTGTTTCATACTTTTGGTGTTCTCAAACTTTTTCAATCTTCACGCAATACATGAGCGTGAGCCATGGACATAGCACTTTAGGTGGAATAGAATGGTGGTTGTGGAGGAGACAAAAAAGGGGGAAGATAGTCTCACATCAACTAGGCGTATCAACGGGCTATGGAGATGCCCATCAATAGATATCAATGTGAGTGAGTAGGGGTTGCCATGCAACGGATGCACTAGAGCTAAAAGTATATGAAAGCTCAACAAAAGGAACTAAGTGGGTGTGCATCCAACTCGCTTGCTCACGAAGACCTAGGGCATTTTGAGGAAGCCCATCATTGGAATACACAAGCCAAGTTCTATAATGAAAAATTCCCACTAGTATATGAAAGTGATAACATAGGAGACTCTCTATTATGAAGATCATGGTGCTACTTTGAAGCACAAGTGTGGTAAAAGGATAGTAGCATTGTCCCTTCTCTCTTTTTCTCTCATTTTTTTATTTGGGCCTTTTCCTTTTTATGGCCTCTTTTTTATTTTTATTTGGGCTTCTTTGGCCTCTCTTTTTTCACCCGGAGTCTCATCCCGACTTGTGGGGGAATCATAGTCTCCATCACCCTTTCCTCACTTGGGACAATGCTCTAAAAATGATGATCATCACACTTTTATTTACTTACAACTCAACAATTACAACTCAATACTTAGAAAAAAAATATGACTCTATGTGAATGCCTCCGGCGGTGTACCGGGATATGCAATGAATCAAGAGTGACATGTATGAAAGAATTATGAACGGTGGCTTTGCCACAAATACAATGTCAACTACATGATCATTGAAAGCAATATGACAATGATGAGCGTGTCATAGTAAATGGAACGGTGGAAAGTTGCATGGCAATATATCTCAGAATGGCTATGGAAATGCCATGATAGGTAGGTATGGTGGCTGTTTTGAGGAAGGTATATGGTGGGTGTATGATACCGGCGAAAGGTGTGCGGTATTAGAGAGGCTAGCAATGGTGGAAGTAAGAAAAGTGTGTGTGATCCATGGACTCAACCTTAGTCATAAAGAACTCATATACTTATTGCAAAAATCTACAAGTTATCAAAGCAAAGTATTACGCGCATGCTCCTAGGGGGATAGATTGGTAGGAAAAGACCATCGCTCGTCCCCGACCGCCACTCATAAGGAAGACAATCAATAAATAAATCATGCTCCGACTTCATCACATAACGGTTCACCATGCGTGCATGCTACGAGAATCACAAACTTTAACACAAGTATTTCTCAAATTCACAACTACTCAACTAACATGACTCTAATATTACCATCTCCATATCTCAAAACAATTATCAAGTATCAAACTTCTCATAGTATTCAACACACTCATAAGAAAAGAAAAAATTATTAATCTTGAACGCCTAACATAATTAAAGCAAATAACCATGCTGTTTTGTAGGACTCTCAAAATAATCTAAGTGAAGCATGAGAGAACAATAGTTTCTATAAAACAAATCCACCGACGTGCTCTAAAAGATATAAGTGAAGCACTAGAGCAAAAACTATATAACTCAAAAGACATAAGTGAAGCACATAGAGTATTCTAACAATTTCCGAATCATGTATGTCTCTCTCAAAAGGTGTGTACAGAAAGGATGATTGTGGAAAACTAACAAATAAAGACTCAAATCATACAAGATGCTCCAAGCAAAACACTTATCATGTGGTAAATAAAAATATAGCTCCAAGTAAAGTTACCGATAGAAGTAGACGAAAGAGGGGATGCCTTACGGGGCATCCCCAAGCTTTGGCTTTTAGGTGTACTTAGATTATCTTGGGGTGCCATGGGCATCCCCAATCTTAGGCTCTTGCCACTCCTTTTTCCATAATCCATCAAATCTTTCACCCAAAACTTGAAAACTTCACAACACAAAACTTAAAGTAGAAAATCTCGTGAGCTCCGTTAGCGAAAGAAAACAAAACACCACTTAAAGGTACTATAATGAACTCATTACTTATTTATATTGGTGTTAAACCTACTGTATTCCAACTTCTCTATGGTTTATAAACTATTTTACTAGCCATAGATTCATCAAAATAAGCAAACAACACACGAAAAACAGAATCTGTCAAAAACAGAACAGTCTGTAGTAATCTGTAGCTAACGCAAGATCTGGAACCCCAAAATTCTAAAATAAATTGATGGACGTGAGGAATTTATCTATTAATCATCTGCAAAAAGAATTAACTAAATATCACTTCCGAAATAAAAATGGCAGCAGTTCTCGTGAGCTCTAAAGTTTCTGTTTTTTACAGCAAGATTAAAAAGACTTCCCCCAAGTCTTCCCAACAGTTCTACTTGGAACAAACACTAATTAAACACAAAGAACACAACCAAAACAGAGGCTAGATATATTATTTATTACTAAACAGGAGCAAAAATCAAGGAATAAAAATAAAATTGGGTTGCCTCCCAACAAGCGCTATCGTTTAACGCCCCTAGCTAGGCATAAAAAGCAAGGATAGATCTAGGTGTTCCCATAATAGTAAGATAGATCATTAAAACTCATTTCATATTATCTACGTTCGACAGCAAGTTTTCTTTGAGGCAAGCAAAAGTAATCAAAAGGGCTAAATTTAATGGGACAAAAGCCCCCAAGATCAACTTTGGGAGGTATAGGTTCCTCTCTTGGCCCTTCGTATTGCACAACCAATTCATCATTGTAAGCATTCTTTTGACAGAACTTTGTGAGCCTATACTCAAGAGAATATCCTAGTTCATTATTTCAAATAGCCAAATCATCATTAAGTTCAGAAATTCTATCAACTAGAACATTGGTAGGAACCCTTTTTCTAAGATTTTCATTGAAAGCAACATAGTCTAGAGATTGAAAACGCATTATTTCTTCTTGATCAAAAATGATAGCCTCTATGGGAGGACGGCAAGATTCCACCCTATAATGCGCAAAGATTTCTTTGGCCTCTTTTATTATGAATCTAAACTCATGAGCCAAAAAGATAGTAGCGGCATGCTTAACAGAAGAATGCTCAATATTAGAAAATTCTAAGAAAATCATTTGTATTCAAGGGTGCATGTGCATGAATTGCCTTTCAAGTTCAACTACAATCATGGCAATAGTGTCTGCAAGACTACTAGTTCTATGAAGGATAGAACTACCCATAGAAGGCAAAGCACGAGCACAAGTAAAGAAATCTTGGATAACTCCTTTTCCAATAATATTACCACTACCAATATGGAATTTTTTGTATGTAAGATAGTGGGTTCTTCAGCAGGAGCATCAGAATTTTTCATGATATTATTATTGTCCATATCGACAATAACTTCCCCAATTTCAAACATAACGGCAGAAAGTGCAAGGGGCAAAAAGAGGCAAATTGAGAAAGAGAGGGAGGATGGAGAGAGAGGGCGAATAAAACGGCAAGGGTGAAGTGGGGGGAGAGGAAAACGAGAGGCAAATGGCAAATAATGTAACGCGGCAGATAAGGGTTTGTGATGGGTACTTGGTGTGTTGACTTTTGCACGAACCTCCCTGGCAACGGCGCCAGAAATCCTTCTTGCTACCTCTTGAGCACTTGCGTTGGTTTTCCCTTGAAGAGGAAAGGGTGATCTAGCAAAGTAGCGTAAGTATTTCCCTTAGTTTTTGAGAACCAAGGTATCAATCCAGTAGGAGGCCATGCACGAGTTCCTCGCACCTACACAAACAAATAAATCCTCGCAACCAATGTGATAAGGGGTTGTCAATCCCTACACGGTCACTTACGAGAGTGAGATCTGATAGATATGATAAGATAATATTTTTGGTATTTTTATGATAAAGATGCAAAGTAAAATAAAAGGCAAAGGAAATAACTAAGTATTGGAAGATTAATATGATGGAAGATAGACCCCGGGGCCATAGGTTTCGCTAGTGGCTTCTCTCAAGAGCATAAGTATTCACGGTGGGTAAACAAATTACTGTTGAGCAATTGAAAGAATTGAGCATAGTTATGAGAATATCTAGGTATGGTCATGTATATAGGCATCACGTCCGAGACAAGTAGACCGACTCCTGCCTGCATCTACTACTATTACTCCACAAATCGACCGCTATCCAGCATGCATCTAGAGTATTAAGTTCAAGAGAACAAAGTAACGCTTTAAGCAAGATGACATGATGTAGAGGGATAAACTTATGCAATATGACATAAACCCCATCTTGTTATCCTCGATGGCAACAATATAATACGTTCCTTGCTGCCCCTATTGTCACTGGGAAAGGAAACCGCAAGATTGAACCCAAAGCTAAGCACTTCTCCCATTGCAAGAAAGATCAATCTAGTAGGCCAAACCAAACTGATAATTTGAAGAGACTTGCAAAGATAACCAATCATACATAAAAGAATTCAGAGAAGATTCAAATATTGTTCATAGATAAACTTGATCATAAACCCACAATTCATCGGTCTCAACAAACACACCGCAAAAGAAGGTTACATCGAATAGATCTCCACAAGAGAGGGGGAGAACTTTGTATTGAGATCCAAAAAGAGAGAAGAAGCCATCTAGCTAATAACTATGGACCCGTAGGTATGAGGTAAACTACTCACACTTCATCGGAGAGGCTATGGTGTTGATGTAGAAGCCCTCCATGATCGATGGCCCCTCCCGCGGAGCTCCGGAAAAGGCCCCAAGATGGGATCTCATGGATACAGAAAGTTATGGCGGTGGAATTAGGGTTTTGGCTCCGCATCTGGTAGTTTGCGGGTATGTAGGTATATATAGGAGGAAGGAGTATGTCGGTGGAGCAACAGGGGGCCCATGAGGGTGGAGGGCACGCCTGGGGGGTAGGCGCGCCCCCTACCTCGTGCCTTCCTCGTTGATTGCTTGACGTAGGGTCCAAGTCCTCTGGATCATGTTCATTCCGAAAATCACGTTCCCAAAGTTTTCATTCCGTTTGGACTCTGTTTGATATTCTTTTTCTGTGAAACCCTAAAATAGGCAAAAGACAACAATTCTGGGTTGGGCCTCCGGTTAATAGGTTAGTCCCAAAAATAATATAGAAGTGTATAATAAAGTCCAATAATGTCCAAAATAGAATATAATATAGCATGGAACAATCAAAAATTATAGATACGTTGGAGACGTATCATGATTCTAACACCCATGGAGTCTTGGTGCTGATCATGTTTTGCTCGTGAGAGAGGCCTAGTCAACGGGTCTGCAACATTCAGATCCGTATGTATCTTGCAAATCTCTATGTATCCCTCCTTGACTTGATCGTGGATGGAATTGAAGCGTCTCTTGATGTGCTTAGTTCTCTTATGAAATCTGGATTCCTTTGCCAAGGCAATTGCACCAGTATTGTCACAAAAGATTTTCATTGGACCCGATGCACTAGGTATGACACATGGATCGGATATGAACTCCTTCATCCAGACTCCTTCATTTGCTACTTCTGAAGCAGCTATGTATTCCACTTCACACATAGATCCCGCCATGACGCTCTGCTTGGAACTGCACCAATTGACATCTCCACCATTTAATAAAAACACGTATGCGGTTTGTGACTTAGAGTCATCCGGATCAGTGTCAAAGCTTGCACTGACGTAACCGTTTACGACGAGCTCTTTGTCACCTCCATATACGAGAAACATATCCTTAGTCCTTTTTAGGTATTTCAGGATGTTCTTGACCGCTGTCCAGTGATCCACTCCTGGATTACTTTGGTACCTTCCCGCTAGACTGATAGAAGGCACACATCAGGTCTGGTACACATCATTGCATACATGATAGAGCCTATGGCTGAAGCATAGGGAACACCTTTCATTTTCTCTCTATCTTCTGCAGTGGTCGGACATTGAGTCTGACTCAACTTCACACCTTGTAACACAGGAAAGAATCCTTTCTTTGCTTGATCCATTTTGAACTTCTTCAAAACCTTGTCAAGGTATGTGCTTTGTGGAAGTCCAATTAAGCGTCTTGATCTATCTCTATAGATCTTGATGCCTAATATATAAGCAGCTTCAGCGAGGTCTTTCATTGAAAAATTCTTATTCAAGTATCCTTTTATGCTATTCAGAAATTCAGTATCATTTCCGATCAACAATATGTCATCTACATATAATATCAGAAATGCTACAGAGCTCCCACTCACTTTCTTGTAAATACAGGCGTCTCCAAAAGTCTGTATAAAACCATATGCTTTGATCACACTATCAAAGCGTATATTCCAACTCCGAGAGGCTTGCACCAGTCCATAAATGGATCGCTAGAGCTTGCACACTTTGTTAGCACCTTTTGGATCAACAAAACCTTCTGGTTGCATCATATACAACTCTTATTTAAGATATCCATTAAGGAATGCCGTTTTGACATCCATTTGCCAAATTTCATAATCATAAAATGCGGCAATTGCTAACATGATTCGGACGGACTTAAGCATCGCTGCGGGTGAGAAGGTCTCATCGTAGTCAACTCCTTGAACTTGTCAAAAACCTTTTGCAACAAGTCGAGCTTTGTAGACAGTAACATTACTGTCAGCGTCAGTCTTCTTCTTGAAGATCCATTTATTTTCTATGGCCTACCGATCATCGGGCAAGTCAACCAAAGTCCATACTTTGTTCTCATACATGGATCCCATCTCAGATTTCATGGCCTCAAGCCATTTCGCGGAATCTGGGCTCATCGCTTCCTCATAGTTCGTAGGTTCGTCATGGTCAAGTAACATGACTTCCAAAACAGTATTACCGTACCACTCTGGTGCGGATCTTACTCTGGTTGACCTACGAGGTTCGGTAGTAACTTGATCAGAAGTTTCATGATCATCATCATTAGCTTCCTCACTTACTGGTGTAGGAATCACTGGAACTGATTTCAGTGATGAACTACTTTCCAATAAGGGAGAAGGTACAATTACCTCGTCAAGTTCTACTTTCCTCCCACTCACTTCTTTCGAGAGAAACTCCTTCTCTAGAAAGGATCCATTCTTAGCAATGAGTTTTTTGCCTTCGGATATGTGATAGAAGGTGTACCCAACAGTCTCCTTTGGGTATCCTATGAAGACACATTTTTCCGATTTGGGTTCGAGCTTATCAGGTTGAAGCTTCTTCACATAAGCATCGCAGCCCCAAACTTTAAGAAACGACAACTTGGGTTTCTTGCCAACCATAGTTCATAAGGTGTCGTCTCAACGGATTTAGATGGTGCCCTATTTAATGTGATTGCAGCCGTCTCTAAAGTATAACCCCAAAACGATAGCGGTAAATCAGTAAGAGACATCATAGATTGCACCATATCTAGTAAAGTACGATTACGACATTCGGACACACCATTACGCTGTGGTGTTCTGGGTGGCGTGAGTTGCGAAACTATTCCGCATTGCAAATGAAGACCAAACTCGTAACTCAAATATTCTCCTCCACGATCAGATCATAGAAACTTTATTTTCTTGGTACGATGATTTTCCACTTCACTCTAAAATTCTTTGAACTTTTCAAATGTTTCAGAGTTATGTTTCATTAAGTAGATATACCCATATTTGCTCAAATCATCTGTGAAGATGAGAAAATAACAATATTCGCTGCGAGCCTCAATGTTCATTGGACCACATACATCAGTACGTATGATTTTCGATAACTCTGTTGCTCGCTCCGTTGTTCCGGAGAACGGAGTTTTAGTCATCTTGCCCATGATGCATGGTTCGCAAGTACCAAGTGATTCATAATCAAGTGATTCCAGAAGTCCATCAGAATGGAGTTTCTTCATGCGCTTTACACCAATATGACTTAAACGGCAGTGCCACAAATAAGTTGCACTATCATTATCAACTCTACATCTTTTGGCTTCAATACTATGAACATGTGTATCACTACTATCAAGATTTTGTAAAAATAGACCACTCATCAAGGGGGCATGACCATAAAAGATATTACTCATATAAATAGAACAACCATTATTCTCTGATTTAAATGAATAACCGTCTCGCATCAAAAAATATCCAGATATAATGTTCATGCTCAATGCTGGCACCAAATAACAATTATTTAGGTCTAAAACTAATCCCGAAGGTAGATGTAGAGGTAGCGTGCCGGCGGCGATCACATCGACTTTGGAACCATTTCCCGCGCGTATCGTCACCTCGTCCTTAGCCAATCTTTGCTTAATCCGTAGCCCCTGTTTCAAGTTGCAAGTGTTAGCAACTGAACCAGTATCAAATACCCAGGCACTACTGCGAGCATTAGTAAGGTACACATCAATAACATGCATATCAAATATAACTTTCACTCTGCCATCCTTCTTCTTCGCCAAATACTTGGGGCAGTTCCGCTTCCAGTGACCAGTCCCTTTGCAGTAGAAACACTGAGTCCCTTTGCAGTGATTGAAGAACTTTGTCAATGACACTATCATCAGGAAGATTAACTCCCAGCTGAGTCAAGTGGTTGTGGTACCCAGACATTCTGAGTATATGTTCACTGACAGAACTATTCTCCTCCATTTTGCAACTATAGAACTTATTGGAGACTTCATATCTCTCAATCCGGGCATTTACTTGAAATATTAACTTCAACTCCTGGAACATCTCATATGCTCCATGACGTTCAAAACCGTTGAAGTCCCGGTTCTAAGCCATAAAGCATGGCACACTGAACTATCGAGTAGTCATTAGCTTGCTCTACCAGGTGTTCACAACATCTGGCATTGCTCCTACAGCGGGTTTATCACCTAGCGGTGCTTCCTGGACGTAATTTTTCTATGCAGCAATGAGGATAATCCTCAAGTTATAGACCCAGTCCGTGTAGTTGCTACCATCATCTTTCAACTTAGCTTTCTCTAGGAACGCACTAAAATTCAACGGAACAATAGCACAGGCCATCTATCTACAACAACATAGACATGCAAAATACTATCAGGTACTAAGTTCATGATAAATTAAAGTTCAGTTAATCAAATTACTTAAAAACTCCCACTTAGATAGACATCTCTCTAATCATCTAAGTGATCACGTGATCCATATCAACTAAACCATGTCCGATCATCACGTGAGATGGAGTAGTTTTCAATGGTGAACAACACTATGTTGATCATATCTACTACATGATTCATGCTCGACCTTTCGGTCTCAGTGTTCTGAGGCCATATCTGCATATGCTAGGCTCATCAAGTTTAACCCGAGTATTCTGCGTGTGCAAAACTGGCTTGCACCCGTTGTATGTGAACATAGAGCTTATCACACCCGATCATCACGTGGTGTCTCGGCATGACGAACTGTAGCAACGGTGCATACTCAGGGAGAACACTTATACCTTGAAATTTAGTGAGAGATCATCTTATAATGCTACCGCCGAACTAAGCAAAATAAGATGCATAAAGGATAAACATCACATGCAATCAATATAAGTGATATGATATGGCCATCATCATCTTGCGCCTTTGACCTCCATCTCCAAAGCACCGTCATGATCACCATCGTCACCGGCTTGACACCTTGATCTCCATCGAAGCATCATTGTCGTCTCGCCAACTATTGCTTCTACGACTATCGCTGCCGCTTAGTAATAAAGTAAAGCAATTACATGGAAATTGCATTTCATACAATAAAGCGACAACCATATGGCTCCTGCCAGTTGCCGATAATTGAGTTACAAAACATGATCATCTCATACAATAAAATTTAGCATCATGTATTGACCATATCACATCACAACATGCCCTACAAAAACAAGTTAGACGTCCTCTACTTTATTGTTGCAAGTTTTACGTGGCTGCTACAGGCTGAGCAAGAACCGTTCTTACCTACGC
The DNA here is from genome assembly GCA_034509565.1 of Triticum monococcum. Lineage (NCBI taxonomy): Eukaryota > Viridiplantae > Streptophyta > Magnoliopsida > Poales > Poaceae > Triticum > Triticum monococcum. The sequence goes on along the minus strand of CM067845.1, from coordinate 82,431,389 downwards.
ATCAAAAACCACAACGCGGTATAGTGATTACTTTTTGATCTTCAGAAAGAACCATGTTCATTGAATCCGATTCAACTAAAGTTGGAGAAACTGACACCCACCAGCCACCTATGTGCGAAGCGTGTCGGTAGAACCAGTCTCACGTAAGCGTACGTGTAATGTCGGTCTAGGCCGCTTAATCAAACAATACCGCCAAATCGAGAAACAACCAGTGACGACAAGCAATATGTATATACCCACGCCCACAACTCCTTTGTGTTCTACTCGTGCATATAACATCTACACATAAACCTGGCTTGGATGCCACTGTTGGGGAACGTAGTACTTTCAAAAAAATTCCTACATACACGCAAGATCATGGTGATGCATAGCAACGAGAGGGGAGAGTGTTGTCTACGTACCCTCTAGACCATAAGTGGAAGCGTTATGACAACGCGTTTGATGTAGTCATACGTCTTCAGATCGACCGATCCTAGTACCAAAAGTACGACACCTCCGAGATCTGCACATGTTCGGCTCGGTGACGTCCCACGAACTCATGATCCAGCAGAGTGTCGAGGGAGAGCTTCATCAGCACGACGGCGTGATGACGGTGATGATGTTGCTACCGGAACAGGGATTGGCCTAAGCACCGCTACGATATGACCGAGGTGGATTATGGTGGAGGGGGGCACCGCGCACGACTAAGAGATCAATGATCAACTTGTGTGTCTATGGGGTGCCCCCTCCCCCGTATATAAAGGAGTGGAGGAGGGGGAGGGCCGTCCCTCTATGGCGCGCCGTGGAGGAGTCCTACTCCCTCCGGGAGTAGGATCCCCCCTTCCCTAGTTGGACTAGGAGAGAAGGAAGGGGAGAGAGGGAGGAAGGAAAGGCCCCCCCTTCCTAGTCCAATTCGGACCAGAGGGGGAGGAGGCGCGCGGCCTGCCCTGGCTGCCTCTCTCTCTCCACTAAAGCCCATTAGGGCCCATATACTCTCCGGGGGGTTCCGGTAACCCCCCGGTACTCCGGTATATTCCCGAACTCACTCAAAACCTTTCTGATGTCCAAAACATAGGCTTCCAATATATCGATCTTTATGTATCGACCATTTTGAGACTCCTTGTCATGCCCGTGATCACATCCGGGACTCCGAACAGCCTTCGGTTCATCAAAACACATAAACTCATAATACCGATCATCACCGAATGTTAAGCATGCGGACCCTACGGATTCGAGAACTATGTAGACATGACCGAGACACGTCTCCGGTCAATAAACAATAGCGGAACCTGGATGTTCATATTGGCTCCCACATATTCTATGAAGATCTTTATTGGCCAAACTACATAACGATATACGTTGTTCCCTTTGTCATCGGTATGTTACTTGCCCGAGATTCGATCGTCGGTATCTCAATACCTAGTTCAATCTCGTTACCGGCAAGTCTCTTTACTCGTTCCGTAATGCATCATCCCGCAACTAACTCATTAGTCACATTGCTTGTAAGGCTTATATTGATGTGCATTACTGAGAGGGCCTAGAGATACCTCTCTGACAATCAGAGTGACAAATCCTAGTCTCGATCTATGCCAACTCAACAAACACCATCGGAGACACATGTAGAGCACCTTTATAATCACGCAGTTAAGTTGTGAAGTTTGGTAGCACACAAAGTGTTCCTCCGGTATTCGGGAGTGGCAGGATCTCGTAGTCATATGAACATGTATAAGTTATGGAGAAAGCAATAGCAACAAACTAAACGATCATCGTGCTAAGCTAAGGGAATGGGTCAAGTCAATCACATCATTCTCTAATGATGTGATCCTGTTAATCAAATGACAACTCATGTCTATGGCAAGGAAACTGAACCATCTTTGATTCAACGAGCTGGTCAAGTAGAGGCATACTAGTGACACTCTGTTTGTCTATGTATTCACACATGTACTAAGTTTCTAGTTAATACAATTCTAGCATGAATAATAAACATTTATCATGATATAAGGAAATATAAATAACAACTTTATTATTGCCTCTAGGGCATATTTCCTTCACTAGCAAGGATTTGAACAAATGAACCTAACGTTTAACTAAAAATACAATAATACCCAATGACATTTGCCATCCAACTCATACCTTGTATTTTGAGAGCTGAACCAAGGAATAAACTAGAACATTTATGGCTTCAATCAAATGGTATAAACATGCATGTCATGGTGTTGGTAAGTTCCACATTAAATTTGAAACATGTGCTTAATAATTGCATGGGAACAGTAGGACATCCTCACTCGATACTAAGATCTATATAAGTCCATCAAAGAGCAGATGAAGGATCCAAAAATTCTTCAAGCTGAGAGAGATGGACAATTCATGGAGGGCATTCCATTGCCATTGTTGCGGTGGGCTTGGAAGGCATCGAGAGCTCTTGTATTGCATTTTTGAGCTTGTCTGTTTTTATTTTGTTGTTTTGACTTTTGAATTCTCTGGTAGAAGTTGTCTCGAACACTGTGCATGTATCTATCATGCCCTCACCCTCATCTTCATTGTTAACTGACACATTTGGATGTTGAGAATTTTGTTCTGTTATCATTGGTAATGGAATCCGGCTGGAGGCGTTTGCCAAAAGAAGTACGCCGCAATGGTTGTGACGGACTTAGAGAGGGCGGATAAGATAGATGGGTTGTGTGCCAACCTCATCTGGTTTGGCTAGACTGTCATGTGTGCCCGCTGCTTGTGAGATCATGAGATGTACCTACCAAGTGTGAGCTAGGTATAAACACCAATGTAACAAATATGGTGAAGATTATCTTTGAAATTTAATAGACTCTGAAGAATTCTCTTCCTTTCTTTGTTCCACATCCCTGACTTGGTTGCCTTCTCATTAACCTTTCTACAATCCTTTGATCCTATTCGTGAAGAACCACTTCGGGGCGTCAAAGTATCACAACGATCTTCACATCTTTGAATTTGATCCAAGGCGACATGATGGTGAATGAAGATAATCCATGGAGATGAAGGGAACAAACGACAAGGCCAGATCTTTAGTTTAGTGGAACTTTAGTGGTTTTCTTGAATATTTTGGTTCACTGGACCTCGTCCTGTATTCTTTACGGTTTCGTTTCAATGAAATGGAACCTGGATGATCTTCCTTCTTGAAGATCGGAATCAAATGTTGCCTTGAATCTCACAATCGGGAACATATTATTTGGGGTGTGAGACTGGAATTTATATACTTTTTCATATTTAAAAAAAAGGTTATAGCTGCATAATATGTTGTCCCACTTCCAAATAATTTGGAAATTGATGTACTTTTTCCTGGTCATCCAAACAGGTTCTCAAGTGATTTATATATGTATAAGTTCCGCAATAAAATCTGTTGTCTTCCAACAAACCAAAATGTTTTCCCTGATCTATTCGTACACCTAAATTTTCTTATGATTATCATTTAAGAGTCTATATAGGCCAAAACACATCCTTGTAAATGAATTTGTGTGAACATTGATAAGCACCCAAAAAACTACAAAAAAACATAAAATCCACACACACAGACACAATGAATACTGGTAGTAGAATAAAAATATTGTGAGATACCGACCAAGGTACCCCAAAGCACGACCTACTCATGGGTTAAACTAGTGAACCCCGCGGTACATATGTAGTGTCATTTATGAAGAGTTGTGGCAATTAGTTGTGTAGTTTATGGAGCTGAGAGACTCAGACTTTGATGACTGGTTTGATCCCAATTTTTCCTCAAGTTATAGTTAGACTTAATTATATCCAATGTCATGTGCCATCTACCCTCCTACTTTTGTGTAGAAATCTGGAAGGTGAATTGAATAATTAACGTAGAACATAACATTTACATTTTCAATGGACCGGATATATACATGGCTATGATGTGACCCTCGCTGCAGAGGTTGGGGTACTCCTTCTTTTTTATTTTTGTTGTTATTGTTGTTGTTGTTGTTGTTGTGGTAAGTTCTACATTGAATTAGACTGCATGTGTTGAATAATTGCATAAGATCAACTAGTAGGAGTACATCCGCACTCAAGCCCATTTATTTACTTTTTTTAGAACCACCCTGTAGCTTTACTGCATAATATCAAACGGAATACAAGCTATAGGATTAGGAGGGGGCGGTGAGCCACAAGTGACGGCCACTCTCCAACGACGTCTGATGCTTTGACCAATGCATCGGCTTCCAAATTGCATGTACGCCTCTCATGGCGAGGCTAAGCTGGACTCTCTGAAAATGATGACTGCTCTTGCCGTTAAACTCACGGATTTTTTTTGAGACAACCTCACGAAGCTTTTATTAACTCGTCACAATGTTTACAAGGACGGAGGGAAGATCTTCGGGATGGCCCAGCCACACACGGCGTCCAACCCCAAAAGATAAAGTATGCTTCGCTAAGTTGTGAGCTTCATAATTTGAGCTCCCAAATTCATGACTAACCTTACAAAAATCAAAATCTAAAAAGTGGTTTATTATTTGCACGGATTCTTTTCCTTGATATTCTGGAAGCCCATTTATTTACTAGGGCAGTAAAAATGCACCTTAACTGAGACGCCATTAGGCTTTGTGGCCGTCCGTTTTACTGATTTAATCATTCCTGGCCCAACTGCCTGAGGGGTTGCTCTGGAAGAAAAAACCGAGGTCTCTAATTAATTGGGCCGCTTGGGACAGCCCATTTAATCGACCGAAGTCCGATTCCAACTTGTCGCCAGCTCGCTGCTGCTCTCATCTGAAATGAAAAGTTCGGTCGAGACTCGAGAGAGAGCCCAGATTGCCACCGCCGCTACCTAGGCCGACCCTAGATGCCGCCGCCACCTAGGCGAACCCTAGATGCCGCCGCCACCGCCGCTGCTGCCATACTCCCCGACTCACAACCCCGCTCGCCGTCGTCTTCTCCTCTCCCACTGCAAATCCGTGCGCCCAAGATCCCCTACCGCTGCGTAGATGCCCCACTTCCACACCGCCGGATCAACGCTGCCGATCCCGTCCAAACCCACCGCCCCCCAAGTCCTCCACCGTGACCTACAGCAGTCGCGGCGACTCCCTATTCTTCTCCCTCCGCGCCATGGAGTCTCTGGTTGGTCTGTGTTCATTTCAAACAAGAAGGTGGTCAGGACGTACGTCCTGTGCCTCTCTTTGTTGCTGCACCTCGTTTGAGACGAACACAGACCAACCAGAGTCTCCTGGCATGGCATCATCAGGAACCATATAATCTCTTCTTGCCTCGAGAGATGGGATGCAGCAGGTTCCATCTCCAATTGCAAGCTTCCGAGTAGTATCGGTCAGGGCCAGGCCGTGAGATGTGCCAGTTTCTATTGATCGATAATGGTTACAATTCAATCAATTTCTGTTTTTGTAATTCATGTACTAGCTTTTTGGGCTAAGATGGGTCGAATCGTTTGATTTAGGGACATGGACGTGGTGCCGCAAACTCATGTTGTCCAAACCTGTTCTGTTGTGAACCAATGTATGTGCAAGACCTATATGGGCTATGACGCCCTAACTATATGGTGAGTGTTTAAGAAATCACGACTTGTGGCAAATGGTGATGAAACTACCTGCATGCATTCGCTCGTGAACATGTAGCTTTTGCCCACGTATCTTAGAATATTACATCATTTGCTACTTTGCAGCATGTTTACTGAAGTTACTCAATGTACAGTGCCACCCATGGATGGAAACCTACATCACGAAGAGTCATCTCCAGCTGCTGATGCCCGGAGGATTTCCTTGGGCAGCTCCTTACAAGTTGATATTGTCCTATGAAGGGTATGCCCAAAGAATTAACATACTTTGTAGATTTCTCTTATTGTGTTTGTGTGATGGAAGCTCTACTGCCGTCTTCTAGAAATCTTATTGTCTGCACATGAAATCAGCATAATGCCAAATGATTCATACCATCTTATAGTCGCCTATGTGGAAGTTGATATTACAAAGCATACTGTATAATCTAAGTTGTCCCATTACACATATTTACTAGATGAATCTGTATTATGTGGCATAAATAAAAGCAATGTTCAATAAACTTTTACTCATAACGAGAGCGCTTTCTATGTAGGAAAAATAACCGAACCTGAAAATTTCCTACCCATGAATTTTAATAGTTGGCCCATCTAAATTGTCCCATTATTTTCCGCACTATCTTCTACTGCTAGGAAAAATGCCTCCAGTAATTTTTGAACCATCATGTATAATCTAGTCCCAAATATGAAGCATACTTTCCTCTTAATATTTTAGTTATCTACCCTTTCATCTGTCTGTCCTCACACACCAACCTCACACCAACTAAAGCCCATTAGACCAAAGAAAAAACCATGTCCTGCCATACTATCCCTATAATTCCTTGCAAATCAATTAGATTTCATATCTCTTCTATTACTAACAAATATATAGGTCATAGATGCAAATTTAATTAAGGTCCATGAGTCATGTATTCTATATTTAATAATAAAATTCCAAATAGTCGGGCGCGGCAACGTGAACCACCAATGATCTGTGGCGAAGCATGGCCACGCGGGCTAGGGGGTCAGACCTCGTTGATGCATGTGGCGACACTTGATCTTTGCAGGGAATTGATGAAACAGTCGACTGAACTGATGAAACAGTGGACTGAAGCTCATCCGCCTAGGTCCAAGGAATTGATGAATTGTTAGTTCCTGGAAGACAGCTGATGTGCGCCACTCACCGGAGGGGATTAATGAAGGTATATATGTTACTCTTTTCCCAACCTGCTGCTGCTTGAGTTCATGCACCTGTATATGTATGCTTCGTCACTTAATTCTCTCAAGTCTTCTTACTCTGGCAGAAGAAATTCAAGCAGCTACATTTTTTGGATATGTTGCCCTCTATCATCATTTTTTTACGCCTACAATCCCCCCTTCCATCCAACGATTTTGTGTTCTAATGTTATTCAAATCTCAGCTTTCATAGGTGGTGTCATCCTTTTTTTGGTCAACTGCTGATTCGGGCAAATCTTGGAGATTGGTGCTCATATTTTTGTTTGTGGGGAGTTCTTTACTTGACAAATCCGTAATGGCTGCTGGTCAGGTAATTAGTTCAGATGTGGGACTAGCTTACCTCATCTCTTCATGCAAATATAATCCAAACATTGTCTATTTATATCATGGTGTTTCCATCAAGATGTTAACTGAACTTCAAAACAAATCAGTTCGTTGTGATCACCTAATTGCCAAGTTATTTGAGACCTGAAAATCTGGGCTTGTTTAGAATTGGCTTGCTACGATGCTACAGTACTAACAAGTCACAAGTGGTCAAGAGACGTTTAAATAGATTCGTTGAGTTTATAATTTATTTATCATGGTGTCATGTATGCATTGCGATACATTCTACCACACTGGCTACATATCTGATTTGACAGTGTCATTTGATATTCTTAGGAGGTCTCATTCTTTGAGGAAGGAGAGCCTAAACTTGATGGGAAACCTAGAGACTTTGAAGGTTTGCTTTGCCCCTTGGTTGAGATTTAGCATGGCATTGATGTGACTGACTTTTATTTATGTGTGCTGTGACTAACTCCGTCTTAAAGGAGTAACCTATTGAGCAGTTAATAATTCGGACATCACCGCATGATTGCTTCAGAAGTGAAATCACCAACCTGCATGAAAAAAATACAATCCGCCTTGTATATTTCTAGAGCTTGTGCCCAATTCTTCAGTTTCTTGCAAGATGGTTTCTAAGCACTTGAGTAAATTTCACTTATTATTCTTAATTCACTTTTCAGTCTTACTAAATAATACGTTGATTAGAATTTATCACTTGATATGCTACTGCTATTATGTTTTTGTACATGTAATAACAAGCACTTTACAGGCATAAACACATACTACAGTAATGCATTCATGTGCTTATACTCCAAACTTGAGTGTGCAAAGGTGGTGCTACTTGAATTCTGCACTAACTAATAATAACCTTTGCTGTGAGTTTCCTGTAAACTGAAATTTGTTGCAGTGTGCATTTGTATATGACCATTGTATGCTGTAAGATTCATGATCTATAATTAACCAATCCTGATCTCCATTTGTCTGATAAGAGAAGAGTACTATTCTGTTCTCATTTAGTTTCTTTCCTACGGATGGAACAGAAATACTACACATTCCTAGCTTTTGTCTTTTCCACTCTTAGTAGTTCTGATATGTACCGATCGTATATTTGTTTCTTGGTCTCATACTAACCGGAGAGAACAATTACTATACTTGATTGGCCCCTACCCTATGAAGATAAAATATTATCTGCGCCATGCTAAATAATTACCATTGCTAGCATATTTGCCCATTTTAAAAATATATCATATGTAATGCTCACTGTCCAACTATCAGCTTGAAAATATATCTGCAAATAAACTGATGGCTTCAGTAGATCCAAAGTTCAAGGAAGCTATCCTTAAATATGTACAACTCCATCTGTGTAAACATCTTCAAAAATATCTATGTACTAGACCATATATACTTCATATTCCTAATTAAGTCCTAAGATAGCAACATTTATATGATGATTATCTAAACCTGTATAGTTTTGCCATCTCGTTTCAAATGGACATTCCTACCTGTTTGCCCACTGTTCATAAAAGCAGCACACAGGAAAACATTTATTATATGACCTGTTCACTGTTGTGCCTTCGTAGAAGTATGTGCGATTCATATTTCCATAAGTTTTTTGAATATGGCTAATGTTGCATTTTGCATATGGTTCGTAATAAAATATGATGTTTGCTGCATGTAAGATATATTAAGTGATACTCTACTGTGAAAACCCTGGTAACTTCTCTATGGCCTTTAGCAAATTATAGGCCCTACTGTTGCACATTCAATTCTACCAGTTATTTTCCATGTATATAGTTTTATCTACTGAACAACATCAGTTTTTTTTACCAGAAGTACAATATATTTCTCCTCTTTCCATATGTAAGATCTTTATTACTCTTTGTGCATAATTTTACCATATCTATACCCTTCTAATAGATTGATGCCGCACTTCTGTTTTTTCCGTATACACCACTGCCACCATATTGAGCTTAAAGGAGTTAAAAAAATGTGTTCCTCCAATAACCATCTAGTTTTGAGATCAAAACCAAAAAAACACCCAAAGAAGGTGCTCAACTCTTGAATTACTAACAAATCACTTCAACAAGGAAAAGGTGGAGCGGAGTTTGGCCATTGTCCAAGGTAGCCCAGAGTTTAGCTAGGTTGTGCTTTGATATTGATCACAACATTTTTTGTAACTGTGTCTATGAACCCCTTAATTTTGAGTATTTGACAAAAAAACTACTCCCTCTGTAAACTAATATAAGAGTGTTTAGATCACTATTTACTAAAATAGTGATCTAAACGCTCTTATATTAGTTTACGGAGCTAAAATAGTGATCTAAACGCTCTTATATTAGTTTACGGAGGGAGTACCACATTAGAGGTTATCGTCCCATAGAACTATCACTTTCAAAAAAGTGACTGATAATTAGTGAACATTTCAAATTTTGTGACAAAAAACTACCAAGTCGTGTTGATCGTCGATTTAGCCGTTCTAACCGCTTAACTGACAGGGATGGCCCACATGGCAGGCGGATGGTGGCCCTAACGGCTAACGGCGCCCCACTCGCGGCCGTTAGTGGCCCGGCTCGATCGGAACTAGCCAGGGGCCAGGTCAAAACGCCCGGCCGACCGACACTCACTCTCACTCACTCCTCTCCCCGAGCTCTTTTCTTCCTCTGTTTCTCACCTTTGGCGACTGCGACGTGGCGGCGCGAGGATGCCTTCCTGGCCCAACAGCAACAAGACATCCGATGCCGACGATGACGAGTACATGAGCGAGTACAGTAGCATGCAGATGGAGTATTTTGTAAGTCAGCTCACTATGTTCTCTTCTATGCTAGGGTTAGGGTTTGAAGATCGTCTTGCTCTGATTTCTTCCATGTAGTTCTTATGTGTGAGGTGTTGTGGCTGATATATATGGGATTGGTACTGCAGTAAACTCCTCACACGGTGATAGATCCAAGTTTCTGTGGGCTTGTGGTTGAATCTGATCGTAAGTGCATCCTGCACAGCAGAGACTGTGGCATTTGAAGGATCTGACACTGGAAGGAGATTCATTGGATGTGCTACTCCGTTAAGAGCAAACAATAGTGATGTCCATGTGTAGCTTTATTTGGTGGTACATAGTGCAAACAACATTGATATTCTTGTTGTTTCAGTATCTATTAACTGAAAAATAAAGTAGAGGGCTGGTGCGGTGTTCTTTGAATCTAGGCAGCACCTAAAATTGGTCTAACTGAATTTGTTTGTTACCGCATTCAGACAAACATTGATATGTATGTATGAATTCTTAACTCAATTTCACTTGATTTAGTTAGCATTAATATTTCACTGCATTTTCAGGATGGTGTGAGCTGTGGTGTTCTGGAGTGGGTAGATGCCCCTTGGCCAGTAATTCTGTAAAGGTGTTTAACCAAGCTGTGGGATATGTATCATGAGGAGAACCTTGGTAGAGTCCAAGACAAAGAGGCTCATGAGATACAGGTTGAGAAGCTGAAGGAGTTGGATTCTCTTGCTAATCAGTACAGTCAGCTTGTGGATGATGTATCCAAACTGTTTGATTACCAGGATGGGCAGAAATCCCATGACATGGATTACACAAGCCAGGCAATCAATGAACTTAAGTAGAAGAAGCATTAGCTTGAGGAGCATGCAAAGATTGAGTTTGAAATGGAGAAGCTTAAGCTGAAGAAAGAACAGAGGTGCATCATGCAGAGTCAAGCTGATATCATTCAAAACACCATAAAGGCCATGAAGGAGATATGTAGCGACCCGACCCGAATGGATCGAGTCTCTGTGCTTAAGTGTCATCCTTGGATCGGTATGCTGACACACACAGTACTCGGGGATTTATAACAGAGGTAAATCACATGTAAAAGTAACGTAAATACTATTACCTCAATCCAAATAGCGGAAGTAACAAGGTTGTGGATTCCCATCAACACCAATGGCAAAGTTGAGTGTAGAAATCGTAACCCTAACGTATCACTTACTCGTCGTATGATAACTCTGCAACATGAGACGTTGCAGCCACAAAGGGTTAGTACATTGAATGTACTGGCAAATTCATACCATAGAGAATAATTAATAAAGGCTATCACTACATGCATATTTGGCTGGTGGAAAAGCTCTATGGTTATAAGGTTTTTGTGAAAAGCCAATTTTTCCCTACTGTAAAGGAATAAATTTTATTTAACTATCATGGTGGTTGTTAAACATTGAGAATGGTTGACAGCATTCTCAATTCCAATTAAGTAACATCATTAAAATTCAACAATATTTGTTTAAAGTAACGTGATGAGATCAACAGGATAATCCAAGAACTAGATACTTAAGATGTCCATAATCGGGGACATGGCTAATCATGATTAGTTTATACACTCTGTAGAGGTTTGCGCACTTTTCCCCACAAGACTCGATCTCCTTCGTTGGATTTCTCGCACTACATGGTGTTTGAGAAACGGATGACCGAGGCATAATCTTTCAGAAGCGTTTGCACCTTACGATGGGTAGACCGTACCACCTACAACCCCTACATCTGCTAGTCTACCACTGTAAGAGTTCACACGACTTAATCAACTATGCTAGAGCCCATAATAGCTTGTGGCTGCACACGGAAATTTCTAGCATGAATAATCTTATGATCCCTTTGAGTCTGGGTGGCGAACCATAGGAGGATCACACGGTAACTCCGGGATCTCCTAGGACAACACTGGTATATCCCCAGGTGTCCGGGCAAGTCCACTGGTATATCCCTAGGGTGCCCCAACCAATCCACCCAGATGTGTATTAAAGTAGCCATCTTAAGTTAAACCTTAGTTAACAATAATCTCTCACATCTGCCATGAAATACTCTCAAACCCAATCCATGTCTACGAGCATAGCATGGCAATATAAGCATAACGTAATAGTAACTCCCAAGGGTTTGAATGTAAGAGGGTAATAGGTTCTACCTCATCAACTACTTTCCAATACCCACATGTTATCAATCCTACTCATGCAATGTTTGAGGGTAAAACTAATGCATAAAAACTGGTTATGAAAGGAATATGATCAAAGTGTGAACTTGCCTGCAATGTTGATGAAGATGATTCGCACTCAAAAATCTTGATAGTTCTACTCGTCACACTTCGGTCAATCTATCATAAGCAAATAATAGTAACCACACATACGCAATCACTCAAAAGATTAGAAAGAACGAAGAAGACGATTCGGAAAACTTCAAAACCAAGCAAATAACTCTTGCAACATAAAATAATTTCTAACAGTACCAAAATTATGTGAATTTGGCCTTATTAGAATGTTTAGGTCAAGAGCTTCGATTTGCAAAAAGAATCAACTCAAACGGAGCTACGAAACTCAAGTTATGATCAAACGAAGTTTGAATTCAAATCTGTACTAATTCAAATTTTAAACTTTTCAAAAACATGTTTAAGTTGTTTATCTGGATAGAAGAGATCGTAACGAAGACGTGGGCGTTGGTTTCGTTGGATTTGGACTAACGAGTAAAAAGTAGTGATAGATTGAAGTACAGGGACTAATCTGTGAAGAAAATTATCACGAATAGGTCCCTGGTCGAAAAAAATAAAAAGAAAAAAAGAAAAGATCTAAATAGCGAATGTTCGCTACAGAGCCCTACAGAACGAAAACGTTCACTACAGAGAACTAACGGACGTACGATCTCTGGTTAACTTAACCTAAAACAATAAACTGTATAAAAAACCCGAAGAGAAAACCGGTCGGGTTTTATTGGTTATACCGGTTCGAGGAAAATAAACCGGAGGCGGCGGCGGTTAACTCCGGCGAGTGTCACGGCGGCTCTGGCGAAGTGATGCGGCAGCGGCGGCGGCACTGCGAGGCGGCGGAGCTTGCAGCGGTGGCAGCGGCGGCAGCGGGCGGAGGTGCGGTGGCAGCGCGAGGCGAGAGGCGGCGGGGCTGTGGTGCGGCAATGGCGGCGTGGCGGCGCAGTGCGGCGATGCGGGGAGGTGCGGGGTCGAGGGCGCGGCGTCGGGGCCCAGGGCTCCGCTATTTAAGGGAGGGGAGGCAAGGCGCGAAGCTTGCGGGAGGGGGCAACGACGGCGGTGTCCTAGCGGCGTACGGCGCCGGCGATGGCGTGCGGGAGCAGGGCTCTCGTCCGGTCGGGGACGACGCAGGGGTGGGCCGGCGCGGTTAGCTGGGCCTGGGGCCGGCCCAGTCGGCGAGGGAAACCTTTTTTTAAATAATTTTTTTAGAGAACTAAAATAATAATAACAAAATAACAAAAAATATTATATAGACATATAATATATCAAAATTTTCATAAAAAGATTTTCCACAACATGGACATTTCTAATATGCCAAATAAAATCCACACATAATCAGATAAATCAAAGAGTGCTACTGGTCTATTAAAATCCAACAAAAATCATTTTAAAAATACCAAAATGATTTCAAATTAATTTTTCTCCAATTTTCTATTGCAGGGAATCATTTTACCCTAATTTCTATATATTTTATTTTTGGAGAAAAATAATTTGATTAAAACCCAAATAACTCCAAATTGAAAATAAATTCAAAAAAACTTTGAATTTAATTCTTTGAAACTCCCAACTCATATTTCATATAATTTGAAGAAGTCATTTTATCTTCTCTCATGAAAATCATTGAGTTGCATGAAGTTTATGAATTGAAATATTTCCAAATGAAATTCAAATATTTTCAAATACCCCTTTCATTTAATTTAAATGGAAGAAGTCATGTCATCTTCTCTCTAGGGTTTTGTATTTGAAAAGAATTTGAATTCACAAAGATCATAAATGCAAAATGAAAGTTTGGGAAAGTCCTTTTATTCCCTCTCATTTAAGTTTCAAAAACGTTTTGAATTCACTCACTTTCAGACAATCAATCAAATCTATCTATTTATTATAACATTCCAAAATTTAGAATTTTGGGATGTTACAAGATACAAGTGGAGAGAGACCTCCTTAAAGAAGAGAAGAAGCTGAAGCATGTCATTTCTGAGCTACTGAAGGTTGGTCATGGGTGCAAGGAAAAGCTGGACAAGATCAAAGAAGTTGTCATAGAGGAGTGATGTTTTTAGCCATGGTTTGTAAGTAAATATGAGGCCTATATATATAACTAGCCTAGCAGTGAAGGAGTCTGATGCAAATATGCATCTCATCTGATGCAAATATGCATCTTAGTACTAATATTAGCTATGAACTGCCTAAGCCTAAGAACTGTGTATGGTTTCAAATCATTTTGGTTGTGGTGTGGGTGTTGTTATGGCCTTGATCTGTAATGCTCTAAGATGATGTTATGTTTAATGCCCTGATGCTAAGTTAAGAACCTTATTATCTAAGCCTGCTGAAGTTTCTATCTGTCTTTCTTATCCTAAGTGGTTGCATCCCCTACCTGTAATATGGTCCTGAGAAGTTAGTTGTAACATTTCACAGATTGCACAAACTTGGTAACACTGAACAAAGGTAGGTAGTTCACATAGGAGGCACCATAGGTAGCATTACATAGATAACACAATACTTGCTAACACTAAAGATCACTGACACTGACGAAACTGACATAGGTAGTTCAGTTGACAAAACTGACATAGGTAGTTCAACTACTGACGAAACTGAATCTGAAACTTATAGTTTCAGATTCACTTAGTTGTCTGTCCTGCTAAGCGTCCGGATCATCGTACCTCTTGCTTCAGTTGGGTGGGATTTGGCTGCACCTCCACCTTCTCTTCCTCTTCGTCTTCATTGATAACGATGATGGGAGGAGGACGTTGGCGAGCCTGCACAGCTGGCTGTGCGACGATCTATAGGTCGTCGTCGTCTTCGTGCACCTCCGCTGCGTTTGCATTTGATGTAGCTTGTGCTGGAGCGACATAGCGGTGGTCTGCCCACCGCTGCCTCTGCCCAACATCACCGGAGTCAGCCTCCTTCATTGCCCATAGGAGAATTTCGATGGGCATGACCACCTTACCTGGGTTTCCATAGCGCTGCTCCATGCGTTGCTTCTCCTTGCTAGTCGCCTTCTTCCTCACTTCCTCTGCTGCATCTACCAGCCCAATAACATTGGTGTACCTCATGGCGACCTTCATGTAGTCGAGGAAGAGTTCTTGGTCGCCACGTGCTGAACCAAGAAGCATGGCAACCCATCCCTTGCCAATTGGGAATGGGTTTAGCCATGGGTCTGGGGAAGGGGAAGAGGAAGAACCAACCATGGTTGGAGCTAGGGAGAGGAGTAGTTGTGGGTGCGGCAGAAGTGAGGTGGATAGGTGTTGGAGTAGTAGTTATGTGGATGAGTTAAATGGGGGGAGGTGTTGTGTGGCAGTGGAGTAGTAATAGTGAGGAGTGGTGAGATTTTACTAGTCTGTACAGGTGGTAGATGTGTTGTAGTTAATGTTCACAGTTTCAGTGCGTTGAAACTTGTGATAATTTGCTGCCATTTCTCATCGGGAAAGTGAAAGTTATGTTGGAATGTAACCAAACGCGAAAAAGATTTCTCAAGTATTTACAGACATTCATGAACGTAAACCTGATTCATAAACTTAAACCACATTTAGAAACATTCAGCAAGGCTTAGATAGCATAATCCTTAACCAGATTCAGACATAGACAGAGACGAAATATTCAGTACCACACATTAAAACGCATAAAACATAGATAGTTCGAGCTGATTTAAGCAAACATAGTACTAATACAGACGACGAAGATGACAATAATTTGCTGCTCCATCTCCATTGTTGCATGCTTTCTCACTCTGCAGACGACGAAGATGACGCCGCTCTAAACATTCAGAAGTAACAGCAATAAGTGCAGGCAAAAGTGCCGCAATCCGAGAGATGAAAACTTCATGGGGGGCATTCTAGTTGATTTGATATGATAGGCTCGGAAGGCATGAGGAGCTCTCCTATTGCAGAATCTTGTACTCTTGTAGTCTCAAATTGCAAGAAATGGTCAGACGGATCCAGACGAGGGTTCTGGTTGCTTTTCTTCCGACAATGATGGTGTGTTGGTGTCCACTCAATGTATCCATCAGTTCAATCCAAACTAAAATGTAAAATATACAGACATGTTCTGCCAAGAGAAGAAATTGCCAAGAGTACATGTGATGTAGGGCAAAACCCTAGGTGGCCCGATGATCACAAATTTGAGGTGGATTGGAGGAAGAACACCAAGAACACAAAGGGAAAACACAAAGAACACTCTAATGTACAAGATCCACACCAAGTACTCCTCAAATCACAAGAAATACATGGGATGCATCAAGATCGAAGAACAAAAAGGGAAATAAAGTTATAAGGGTAGTTCGTCCAAATCTCTAGGAGAGATGGGTCTTGATGATTCACTTGGGGAATCCTTCTAGGTCTTGATGATTCATTTGGGGAATCCTTCTCCACAAATGGAGGAATTGCACTCCAATGGATTCTTCTCTCTCAAGAGGAATCCCACAAGGGGAGATACATGAGCTAAGCTCTAATGTCTATATTTAATCTTAGTTATCCCTAAATGGAGGAGGAAGGAGGGTATATATAGGTCCAAGGCATGAAGGGGTAAGTGGGGACGAAATGGTAATACATGGGCAAAGCCCAACAGCTGCACGCAGGCAACCCCGTTTGCACGGGGTAAGTGGAGCCCGTGCGCACGGGATATCCAGAGAGCTGGCGGCTTAGCCCATGCAGACGAGGGTGTACCGTAGGCATGGGGTCCCGTGTGCACGGGGTCCAAGGACCTGTGCACACTGGGTATCCAGTGGCCTCGCAAGTCATTGCCTTCCCATGGACTCCCGTGGGTGCTTGCTGGAACCTTGCCTTGTTCTTGACGGTTCCTTCTCCGCTCCCAGGCTTCCCTCTTGGATGGTGTAGTCGTGCTCTTCCGCATGAACTCCCCCTCTCCATGTGTGAAGCTCTGATAACACCTATGAATGCACACGAGAGAAGTGTCAAGTAGTATACCATCCTTAAAGGAGTCAAGTGAACACATGTAAAGGAGATGATTCACCTTTATGTATACGTATGTGAAGTAGATGTGGCACATGTCACTTTTCAAACGGACTCTTGACATGGTGATGTCCGTAGGATGCTCCGCATCGACATGAATGGATGACATTGCACGATATGTTTTCTTACTCCAAATATTTTGGCAAATTGTATGTTCCTTAAATCATCCGGACTGATCGTTAAGTATACTTTGTATATCTAGAATAAAAGTTCAATGACGTTCATATGCCAAAAAAATATTTAAGTAGCAATGAAGAATTGTGGACAACGGTTGGCACAAAAGGAAGACATAAGTAACATATGCATTTGGACTTGGTGCCGCTCTGCATCCTCATATTAAGGGTCTAGAGAATTTGGAACTTCAGTGACATGATGAATGACCATTTATACATAACGTGAGGACAAATGTGTTGCATACTTCTAAAAGCCCGTCTCGATGATTCATCAGGTTTTAAACTTGCACCAAGAATGCCCACCCTTTTCAAACCAACTAAAACTAACGGTGGTGCATAGTTAGCTGAACGTGATGCCAAATCTTGCATTGTCAGGAATACAAACTTGAGGTGGAGGTTAAGAAAATGTGTTCTCTTCAGCCCAAATAAGAATGGGAGCTTCTTGTAATTGTACTTGACTTTCTTAGATCGCAGATCGTTCCAACACATTTTAGAGTTAATGCAGCTTGGGTCTAAAAGGCTGCATTCAGTGTTATTCATAAAAAATGGTGAACTCTGGTAATGAAAAAGGAAAAATGTGACAATTTATTATACGGATGTCTAAATTCTACATGCTTAATCGCACACACACAATGTGTAACAAAGTTTTTGTGGGTCGAATCCCAAGCTACCCAATAGCACTACCATTAGCTCCTAGTTTGAACTAGTGAACCTATATGCACTGTCGTTTGTACATGGTTGCTGGCAATTTTTCTTATTTTGCAGAGAGGCTCAGAATTCTTCGACTGATTTGCTCCCCAGCTTTCTCTCACTTTATAGTTGAAGTCAGATTTATACCCAGAGGCATCTGCCATTTACCTCCCACTTTAGTGTGGAAATTTGGAAGCTGAGCTGAATAGATGACTAGAACATTTACAACTTTAGTTAAATGGATATATAAATGGTTATTGTGTGTGGTAATTTTCACATGGAATTGGACTATGCATGTCATCAAATAGTACATCCTCACTCCATAAAAGAGTAGGTGAAGCATTCAAAATAGATGCAAGCTGAGAGATGAATAGTTCATGGAGGGCTCTCGAGTCCCTTTGCTTCTGTAGGCTTGGAAGGCATCAGTAGCTCTTATGGTGCAGCAATGACATTTTGGGCTTTTATTTCGCTATTTTGACTTTTGAAATTTCTAATGAAAGTCGTTTTAAGCATTATGGATATTTTGTAATGACTGTTGCATCTTTCACCCATGACAATACCACATTAACTAATTCAAGCACATATAGGAAACATGCACCAAGGCTAGATCTTTAGTTAAGCGTAGCTTTAATTCTGCTCATGAATATTCTCGGTCATTGGACTAACCAGTTTGTACTAAACTCGAACTGTGTACCGTTTAATGGATTGATGGTTTCGCTTTGATGTAATAGGACACGTGAATTTTTTATTAAGAATATAAATGAAGTATCGCCTTCCACCTCACCACTATGTGCTGAGATCAATGGATATGACTTTAGGGGAGATATTCTTAAAAGTCTAAATTGGATCTAATATAGTTATATTTATTAGGGGGAGTGAATTTAGCCTCATAATATGCTTTACTACTCCAAAAGATTTAATCATCCAAACAGACTGTTAAGTACTTTTCATATGCGAGTAATAGAAGTTCAATGTTTTCTGACAAACCAAAACTTGTGTTTTTCTCTGATGTCTTCATATACCTAAATTTTATGACGGTTAACCTTTTAACAACTTCTATTTAGTTGATAATAGGCAGAAAACCTTAACAATGAAGCTCTTTCAACATTAAGGTCCAGAAAATTCTGAACTTCATAAACCTCATGGTGGAAGATTGGTAGTGCATAAGGTGATGACAAATATGAAGCCTAATTTTAGATGCTTATCTTAACGACATGATCTCTAGAAACCAATATCCATCATCGGTCAGGAAAGGATCCATGGCCATCAACATTAGGAGTGTAACCTATTAATTAACACACCAGCATTTCAGATAGCAAGCCAAAATGAGAGACATCAACATGACTCACAAAATTGCACTTTACTGGAGAACGATCTTAATCACATTTAATTTAGCTACACTCGAACACAAACCATTACGTAACACCAGGAACATATGAACCCAGCTAGTGGCGAGGGTGACAAAGATTTCAATCAACAAATATGAAACTTATAGTGTGCAGGTCAAAGAAATAATTTTGCCCAAATATAACCACAAAACTGGTGTGCATTAGGTTGATAATGGCCCAAAAGGAATTCCTTAGGAATGAAACCGAAATTGGCAAAAAAATTATGGCTTTCAAGGTGCCCAAAAATATGATGATCTAGCCAGGGTTTGAACAAATGAACCTAGTGTTTTACTAAAAATCTAGTAATATCCAAAGAAATTTGCTATACAACTCCTACTTTGTGTTGAGATTTGAGAGCTGAACTAAGGAATCGACTACAACATTTATGCCTTACATCGAACGGATATAGACATGCATGTTATGGTGTGGTAAGTTCCACATTAATTTTGATACATGTGCTTAATAATTGCATGTGATTGGTAGGACATCCTCACTTGATATTTCATATCTATATTGGTCCATCAAAGATAGATGAAGGATTCAGAAATGCTTCAAGTTGAGAGATGGACAGTTCGTGGAGAACAATCCAATGCCTTTGCTGCGGTGGGCTTGGAAGGCATCGGGAGCTCTTGGGTTGCATTTATGAGCTTTTCTACTTTTATTTTGCTGTTTTGACTTTTGAATGACACATCTGGATGTCGAGGATTTTGTTACCTTATCATCGGTAAAGGAATCTGTCTAGCAGCATTGCAAAAAGAAGCATGTTGCAATGGTTGTGGCGGACTTGGAGAGGGTGGTCGTTGTGTGTGAAACATGAGCTGTATTGTACTCCTTTACGGTTACGTTTAAATGAAATGGAAAACTGGGTGGTCTTCCTCCTTGAAAATCAGACTCAAATGTTTCCTTGACATCGGGAGAATCAGAAGTTCAGAACTAACCTATATGTGGCAGATGGACATATGCCACTTGAGAATGTGAGATTGGAATTTATAATTTTCATTTCTCAAAATATAGGTTATCGCGGCATAATATGTTGTCCTACTTCCAAATAATTTGGAATTTGGCGTAATTTTTTCCTTGTCATCCAAGCAAGTTCTTAAGCAATTTATAATATGTATGAGTTTCGCAATAAAATTTATTGTCTTCCAACAAACCAAAATGTTTCCCCTCAGTTATCCATACACCTCAATTTTTTCTTATAATTAACATTTAAGAGTCTATATAGGCCAAAACACATCCTTGTAAATGAATTTGTGTGAACCTTGATAAGCACCCAAAAAAATACAAGAAAGAGCAAAAGATCCGCACACACACACCATAAATGTTGGTAGTAGCAGAAAAATACTCTGAGATGTCGACCAAGGTACCCAAAAGCACCACCATTAACTCATGGGTTAAACTAGTGAACCCCATGGTTTAGTATATATGCAGTGTCATTTATGATGAGTTGTGGCAATTAGTCGTGTACTTTGTGGAGAGACCTGGACATCATCGACTGATTTGACCCCAACTTTTCCTCAATTAAAATTTAGACTTGATGATATCCAATGGACGTGACATCTACCTCCTACTTTAGTGTAGAAATTTGGAAGGTGAACTGAATAATTGACTTATAACATTTACGGTTTGAATGGAACGGATATGTACACACCCATGATGTGGTAAGTTCCACATTGAATTGGACTGCAGGTGCCGAATAGTGGCATGAGACCAACTAGTACATCCACATTCCATATATCAATCTATTTAAGTCCATAAAAAGGGCAGTTGAAACATTCAGAGGTGCTGCAAAAGATGAACAGTCATGGAGGGCACTCAGTCCAGTGTCTTCTCTACATTAGGCTTGGAAGGCATCGGTAACTATTGTCTCGCGTGAAAATGAACCTTTCTGATGAAAGTTGCTCTAAATACTATGGACTTATTGTAATGGCTGTTGCATCTTTGAACCGAGAGAAGACTACAGAACCTATTGGGGCAGACATAGGGAACATGCGCCACGGCAGGATCCTAACGTGACAATGAAGTTTTGTGGACATCAGAGTTCAGAGACCTTGTGAGGTGGTGGACGGGCAGTGGTACATAAGGTGATGGCAACACAGGCTAATTTTAGATGTGTATCTTAACTTGGCGATGTCTTGAAGCTTCTATCCATCATCTGTGAGGAGGGGGTCCATGGCCATCAACATAAGAATGTAACAAATTAATTAGCACACTGGTATTTCAAATATGACTGACAGGAACATGACTCCCAAAAATTGCACGCCAATATTTTCTTTGATTAAAAGCCATCTTTGTCGCATTTAATTTATTTTCATTTGAACATGAGACCATTAGCATTGTCACACATGGACCCACTTGCTGGCGAGGGTGACAAAAATAACAAATCTCTAGTGATGCAACATGTGATGTGCATGTCAAAGAAAATAATTTTAACAAAACAACAAAACATGTATTAGGTTGCGAGATCGGCCAAAACAAGTTCCATGACAAGGGGACCAAAATTACGAACTAAAATCGAAAAGAGGGCAATAGGTAACATTTCGAACATGAAAAGGGAACTGAAATTAGGAACGAAAATTGTTTTGATCAATGTAGTGACCATGGTCATGTACATCCAACCATATATTTCAGTGCAGTCGGCCATATGTTGTTGTGGATACCTACCAATAATTTAGTACACTATAAGGATGTATACCAGTCGCCCTGATAGTTGATGAAAATATTCAAATTACCTAGCAGACTAATTGGGAAAAAAATGTGATCGACTTTTACTTGTTCATTGAAAAGACACATTTTTTGGGCAATAACAAGCTCACAACTTAAAATATTAAATCATGGGACATCTAAGGCACTTTTGCCCTCCTTACACTTCCAGTATACATACATACTACCGTTCAACGAGAGATTAATGAGATAGAGACGTGTTCAAATCACACAATAACAATGAGAACTTTCAAGTGTTCCTCCACTTATTTAGACATATTAATGTTGATGCATATCTAGACCGACCAGCACCTACACATTCATGGATAGTGCATCCAATCATCACGAGCAGTTGCTGGGCACAGCGAGGCCACACTTTCCAGGCAATGCCATAGCACGGTCCGCGTCAATGTGGTACATCCTCAGCCATATACCGGCGATGCCTTTGTAGCGGCAAATGCACGATAAGTTAGCCTTCCCAAGCGCGACACAACACTCAGCCGACAGACTGTCTATTGGGTTTTCCACTGCTGCCGCAGGCTGGCAAAGCTTGAATTCATCATTCGACATGCCGCAGATGCCATGAACACCCTCTATGGCGGTGAGGGACACCACTAGGACAAGCAGCAGTGCTGCAGCCAATGATTGTGACTTAGCCATGGATGCTGGTATTTTATTTGTTTTCTAGCGGATTGCTATTGGAGATTTTGGCCTTAGCTAGGTTTTGCCGTCGTAATGTGTGAGATGAATGTTTGTGTAGGGCTATATTTATAGAGAAAGGATGCTATGTTCATGAAATGTATTCTGTAGCAAGCAAGCAATTAGGCACACCAAGTGCTCCTCGCATGTAGAAGCACTATCGCCTGATCATGCAAAAAAAAA
This sequence comes from Triticum monococcum, assembly GCA_034509565.1. NCBI lineage: Eukaryota > Viridiplantae > Streptophyta > Magnoliopsida > Poales > Poaceae > Triticum > Triticum monococcum. The sequence goes on along the minus strand of CM067845.1, from coordinate 82,408,529 downwards.
TCTGTATGAACTCGGTGTTGAGCGATAATGACTACCATAATTGGCACAAAAAGATATATAATAAAGCAAATCTACTGGTTTCAACATAGGTGCAAACATCTCCATAAGGCAACATCAGGACTCAGGAGTACGCCGCAAACACCAATTCGTCGCAATGATAGAAAGTGACTCTTCAATTTGCCCGCCTATAAACTTTTTACATTGAAAATGAAGAAAGATAAGCTCAAGATAACATTTTGAAGATTGAATTATTTAACTGACCAAATAGATTAAGACAGCCACTGAAAACTAAGTGTTGTATGTTTTGTTGCCAAATTGTAGGAATGGCTTCATTAGCTATCGCATACCAATTTGCTAAACAAGTTTTTTGCCTTGTATCATGTGTTTACAGTTATTTTGTTTTCGAGAACCAGGGTCATGTTTTCTATCTATAACAAAAAAAAAACACCAGTCTTAACCTATGGTCGCATATTATATGTTCTAGATTCATATGAAAATCGATACCCTTAAATATTCAGTTTAGGCGATCTTTAGTTGGGGAGCGCTGGAACTCCTGGAAGCACTTGGTACGGAGGTTGATGGAGGTTCAACTATCCGACCAACCTGACTCGTTTCACTGGAAGTTAGCTAGAAATGGAGTGTTTACGGTCAAATCCATGTATATGGATTTAATTAATCTGGCCTAATCCCAAGATCGATACATATTTGGAAAGTTAAGGTTCCCTTGCGTATTAAAATATTCATGTGGTTTGTACACAAGCAAGTGGTCCTAACCAAAGGTAAATTACTAAAGCGACGTTGGGTAGGCAGTGCACGATGTTGTTTTTATGATCATGACGAAACAACACAACACCTATTCATAGATTGCCCTCTCGTGAAATTACTTTGGCGAATGATTCATATAACCTTTAACATCATTCCTCCAGTTAGCATTGAATCGTTATTTGGGACGTGGTTAGCTGGAGTAGATCATAGTTTTGCATCTCGTATTCGGATTGGAATATGTGCGCTTATTTGGGCTATATGGAACTGCAGGAACGATATGATTTTTAACAGACAACACACTCTATCCTTTTTGCAGGTCATCTTCAAAGCTACAGCATGGATCCGTACGTGGTCCTTACTCACTCCTACGGACTTAGGGAGCCTTTGGTTACTGGATGCAACCAGTGAGAGATGGTAGCATGGGCTATTTTCAACCGGTTTGAATGGCGGTCTCATAATAGGATATGACTCTAGGGACCTTGTCCTATTATACATACCAGTTGTGGTATTGAGTTTTTTTTCTTTTACTCCGCTTGCGAGCTGTAATGAATCTAAGATTTTGTGTTATTTCAAGACTTTCAATATTATGGCTGCATGCATCGCTCAAATGCAGAGGCGGGGGTAAGCCTTCTTTTTCAAAAAAACAATAAAATATGGAAATCTTCAGAAGTCATATACGTATTTTATAGTGCTACAGTTCCATGATATTGGCCTTTTCTGGTTAATTAAATAGGCAACAACGTTTGCTAGCTTGGAGCCTTTCACATTTGACACATGCACCCACTATAGTTTGAGATGCTTTCTTCAGAATTCAGATCATAGAGATATCAGCTTGATCTTGGCCGCTGGTAGGTCCTTTTGCGGACTTTAGCTCAGTATAATGCTTCTAGGGGAACAGCCGAACAGCTAGACACAACTCATGACCGGTGGCGGTCTTGATTAGCATGATAACATTTCAGGGTTGGATATTTGGCCGGGACGTCGACGGGCACTTGAGAATAATTGAAAAGCGCACATTGTTTATGCCAGTAAAGATATTTTGCTGCCGACCATCACTGAGATGTATGAGATCAATTGATTCACATCATATATTTTTAGAGAAATGGGACTTTGAACTAATAAAGCCATCAAACGGCCAGGACTACAACCATACCAAACCAACATAAAAAAAGAAAAACACGCTAAGATACAGAGGCGCGAGAAAGCAGCTAACAAAGCCTCGCATGCTTCAAGCAAGAAAGATACGCAAAGAACATGAAGCTGAAGACGTTGAGGCCCTCTTCCACGAATGAAGCACCATGGACTAGGAACATGCCGGCTCTGGAGGAGAAAGCACGACCGGCACAAACAGGGTATGCCATCTCAAAACAACTAAGGACACCAGCACGACACAACCATCCAATTCCATCTCCGAAGAAGGCCCCTGCCTCCTTGCGTAGCTCGAAAGGCGCCGCATCATCGGAAGATGGAGATGTTCCCCCTAGAACAGGAAAACATTACTAGATAAAAACAAAAACAAAATCTGAAATTTTGGGGCCGATATCAAACTTGGTCGACTGGTCTACTGACATCTGGATTATCGTGAAGAAATAACATCCATGGCATTCTAGGCAAAAAAAAGTCAAAATCAAAGCTATAAAAAACACACTTGAAGTAATAATAAGATCTAATTTTGTTTTCTTCGCTAAGAATACCATGGGTGTTATTTATTAGCGAAAATTCATGTGTGAGTAGACCAGTCGACCAAGTTTGATACCACAAAATTTCAGAATTCTTTTATATATCCTAGTATACTTTTCTGATTTTACAATTCACATGGGTGCACATGGAACCATGTTCACCTTGGTATTTCCGCTAATTATGTTGGTTAATTGTTTTCGTGATTACAAGGTAGAGCACAACAGCACTCGCGCATCCACACCACCATCCACACATACCTTTCATACACCAACTTACAAAAGCTCCAGTTTGTGCTGTTGCTACCTAAGCTTCATCTTGTTTTCTTTAGAACCTCAAAAGGGCAGGGGTGTTCCTGCATTTCATTAAGAATAACAGAGCGTTATATAGCTTCAATTTGGTCATAACTCATAAAACATAATTTTCACTACTGGACCCATGCCTTAAAATCCTCTAATTTTAACAACTTCGGCCTATGGTAAGAGTGGTAGGAAATACCCGGCATAAGGCAACAAGATAAGAGACGTCCGCCGCAAAAATAAACAAGGTAAGAGATGCCTACTGTATGTTGCTTTTTTTTGTAAAAGCAACCAGCAACCATGTATGTGCAATGCACCTTTCTTGCAATGTACTCCCTCTGTCTCAAAATATAAGACTTTTATCATCTTATATTTTGAGACATAAGGAGTATATTGCAGATAAAATATAACTAACATAGTACATATGTTAGAAAATTATATCTAAAATTTAAATGTACCCATCATTAAATTTGGCGTTTTCTCTCACAAACCATCAATCATCATTAAGCATGGTTAAATCACGAACCAAAAGCTAGCAATTAGGACGTGATCAGCAGGTGTTGATTCTGAATTAATAATAATATAAGTGTGCAACTAAGAGGTTATCCCATCCAACTACAAGCACTACAAAAAAAGACACATCCGTGACATTTTGGGCCGAACGAATTTTTTTTCTGTCATACATATGACACTTCTATGACGATAATTGTGACAAAACCCGGTATCATCATAGATGTGGTGGGCTCCTATTTCTATGACAAAAAATCATGACAGAAAATGAGCTTTTCGTCCTGGGCGGGCCGGAGACGCAGTTGCATGACATTCTTTGGGCCGTCCTTGACGGAAAAAACCGTGGGAGAAGCGAGGACGAGGAAATTTCGGCGAGTTCCCGGTTACGGTGGGAGGTCGGGGGCCGAGCGATGCGCGTTTCTCTCGTACACGTACGCGCGTGTGTGCGAGGCGTTGGCTCTAACTGAACCCGAGCGAGACATTGGGCTCTAACTGAACCGAGCGATTGCACTGCAGGCTACGCGTTAATGAACCCGAGCGATCGATCGATGGCTGTTAACTGAACCTGATCGAGCGATTCCTTCGCTACTGCTGCTAACTGAAGCCGATCGATGCTGCCTCTAGGATGAACAGTGAGCGTTGCGGGAGGAGGGGGGGGGGGGAGGGGGGAGGGGGGGTTTGGATGAACAGTGAGCGGTGGCGTTGCCTCTGGATGAACAGGACCCCGTGGTGTGGTGGAGGGCTGGATGAACAGTAGACGGTGGAGGGGTGCCCGTGGAGGGGTGGTTGAACAGGACCCCGTGGTGTGGAGGGCTGGATGAACAATAGACGGTTGAGGGGTGCCCGTGGAGGGGTGGTTGAACAGTAGCCGGTGGAGTAGTGCGCGGTGGAGGCTGGATGAACAGGAGCCCGTGGAGGTTGGAGGAGGTCGACGGTAGCCCGTGGAGGCTGGAGGAGGTCGACGGTGGAGATGAACAGTATCCCGTGGAGTCCCGTTTTGCGGTACGCCACACCCCTCCCGATGAACAGGACCCCCGTTTCGACCGTAGCGCTCCAACACAAGTCCGTTTCGTCCGTTTTGCGGTACGCCACACCTCTCCTGATCAACAGGACCCCCGTTTCGACCGTAGGAGGTCCGCTTCGTCTGTTTTGCGGTACGCCACACCCCTCCCGATCAACAGGACCCCCGTTTCGACCGTAGGAGGTCCGTTTCCTCTGTTTTATGGTACGCCAGACCCCTCCCGATCAACAGGACCCCGTTCCGAACGTAGGAGGTCCGTTTCCTCCGTTGTGCGGTACGCCAGGCCTCGTTTCCATCGCCTGTTCCGTCCAAGCCCTCCCGATGAACACGACCACACATTCCTTTCCGACCCAGCCGGTTGGCTCCCATGCGTTCCGTTGCCTCCCAATGAACACGACGCATTCCGTTGCCTCCCCATGAACATGACGCATTTCGCTGCCTCCCCATGAACACGACGACGACACTGTTTCTCCGTTCCGACCCAACCATGTACACGAGCCCTGGCCGTACATATGCGCGAGTAGGCGTTCGAGACCTCGCTCGTATGTACACATACGTGGCCGTATTTTCTTTCTTGCACCCTAGTCGCTGTACGTACGTGTACATGCTACATGCGCGCCTCTACTACGACACGTACGCGCCTCTACTACGACACGTGCACGCCTCTACATCCACAAGTATATATGTACGTACACGTTCACATCAGAATGACAACGCTACGTACACTTCAACCAGGTGGGTCCCGATTGTCAGGCACTTCCTTGCCTGCGAAGATGTAGCTGGTGGGTCCCAGCAGTCAGGGGGCAAATCGCTTTTTTGCCCGGATGCACTTCCTTGCGTGCGAAGATGTAGCTGGTGGGTCCCAGCAGTCAGGGGGAAACGTTTTTTTCATGAAATACGGTGGCCCGTCCGGTGGGTCCCCACTGTGAGGTGGAGGAATAATTATTTTGCACGTAATAAGAGGCACTTCCTTGCTGCGGCCGTGGATCCAGCTGTCAGCCTCTCCACGTACAGTCCACGTCCGATGGAATCTGTTCCTTGACCACGTTGACCACGCCGCGCTGAGAGCACCAGGGCGGTGGACGACGGCGCGGCCTAGGAAGGGGACGACGCGGAGCCGGGGAAGACGCGGGAGTGGATGCCCACGCGTAGAGGAGTACGAGGGTTCACTGGTTCACTGTGGTGTGAGGCTGCCGTCGCCGCAGAATAACAGGGGTTGTGGGTGAGTAGAGGGATGGCCTGGCTAGCGGTGGGAGTAGTAGGGGGCGGTGAGGCCTCTGCCGCATCGCAGCCAGCCACGGAAGGCAGGAGCACGAGATACGACCGGCGCTGGTTTGGGCGGCTGGAGCAAGAAGACCAGAGGTTGAAGAAGCACTACGGCCGTTGGATGGACATCGTACGGTCACTGGAGCTAGAATCGTGCATATTGACTAAGTTGACAAAGCCCTCTGTCCCCGTCAACTTAGTAGGCCCACAAGTCAGCCTGCCACTATACTGGGTCCCATCTAACAGGGGGAGTATTCATTTTTTGGTGCGTAATAAGGAGGCACTTCCTTGCGTGTGAAGATATAGTTGGTGGGTCCGAGCTGTCAGCGGCGGTAATGTTTTTTCACGAAATACAGAGGCCCTTTCGATGGGTCCCTGATGTCAGGTGGAGGAATCATTATTTTGCGCGTAATAAGGAGGCATTTCCTTGCATGCGGCCGTGGACCCAGCTCTCGACCTCTCCACGTACAGTCCACTTCAGATGCATGTCAGTCGTTGACCACGTTGACCAGGCCACGCCGAGAGCACCAGGGCAGTGGACGACGGCGAGGCCTAGGAAGGGAACGACACGGAGGCAGGGAAGACTTGGCAGTTGTTTCCCATGCGGAGGGGAGTACGACTGTATGAGTGTTTACTGGTTCGTCTGCTGTCGCCGGAGAATAACAGCAGGTGTGGGTGAGTAGAGGGATGGCTAGGCCAGTGATGTGAGTACGGTGGGGCGGTGAGGCCTGCGTGGTAGCACAGCCGACCGCGGGGAGGAGGGAGCATGTAGTCCAGCCTGATGAAGCCATGTACCTAGGGTAGGGTCATGGACCTGACCTAGACATCCTCCCCTAGGACATCACCCTAAAGCCAGGATCATTCAAAGAGTACCATCACCCACTCGACCACAGATGTTCCACTCAGAAGAATCAATGTCACTCGACCGTCACAGAAGTCACTCGACAGGCAGAAGAGCTAAAGCCACTTTGCATGAGCAACGGTCAATCATTTACTTGTAGGCTTAATTGTCATTTATAACACTTAAATACAGGCGTTACCAGTAACGTTCTCATCTTTATGTACCTTAAACCCTTTGTAACCGAGGATGAGAGGGGTCTGGCGAACTCTATATAAGCCACCCCCTCCTCAGGGACAAGGGTTCGCACCCCCTGTAATTCACACGCATATAATCCAGTCGACCGCCTCCGGGCTCCGAGACGTAGGGCTGTTACTTCCTCCGAGAAGGGCCTGAACTCGTTAAACTCGCGTGTACAACTCCTCCATAGCTAGGATCTTGCCTCTACATCCCTACCTCATATTCTACTGTCAGACTTAGAACCATGACAGTTGGCGCCCACCTTGGGGCAGGTGTCTTAGCGACTTGTTGGAGAAGTTGCGATTTTTCCGATCCCCATCAACATGGTTTCGGGCGGAGGTTTGGCTGAGGGTGGCGAGATCCGTCTCGGCGCGCTCGTATTCGTCGCCGACGACTCTGCTTGGCTCCAAGAAGCGTCACTTGACGTCGAGGCGCTCCCTGTCCGCGGGGCAATGCACTTTCGCGCGTGCGTTCATGGCGTCCTTCTACGGCAGCCGTCGACTCAGTATCGGTCGGCTCCTGTGCTGACCTCCCTCCCTGCAGCCCACCGGAGCAAATGTTCCGGTCGATCGAGGCTTCAGCGGTGGGTGAGGCATGCGATGGCTCGCCAGTCGGCCACCCCCAAGTCGCGGCAATCAAGCCCGACGAAACTCTCTACGACCTATTCGATCTGTCGACTGGCTCCATAGAGACTGCATCCGAGTGCGACAGCAGTGACCCTATGGCAGAAGTTTTGATGGTCAATGGACCACGCAGTCCTCCTGGCTTCACCCGTGAAGACGGAGGCGATGGGGGCGGCGATCCGTCGCGTGTTCACAAAGAGTACCGCCCCGAACCTCTCTCTTCGTAGCGGAGGGAAGAACTTCGCCGCCAGAACATGGATGCACTTCACACTCCTATCATTGGAGAAACCCCTGAGACCCGGGCCTTGGAGGAGGCGCGCCTGGCCAACTTGGCTGAACGCACTCGACTGGAGAACCTCCAGCATGCACTCGACAAGCGTGCTCGGCAGCGTAACCCCGAGTCCGGTTGACGCCAACTTTTTCTGCCTCCGACTCAGGTATACCGAACTCCGGTCCAGAATCTCGCAGCTGCGGCCCAAATAGCGGAGTCAATTCAACCTTCCCAGTCAGAAGCTGGTCGAGGTTTGGTGCAGATCCGGGCTTTGCTCCGAGCGGCGGGAGAGCAGAATACTGCGGTATCTCAGTTGTGGAATAGGATCCATAGCAGATCTGTGGTTGCAGACACAGTCCAGTCGGCTCACAGCCCGAGATCGCCCCCGAGGTGTGAGGGACGTGGGGACCGGCGAGATTAATACAGAAACTGCGAGCAGTATGATCACCGACTCGATCACGATGATCGTCGTCGAGTGCCCACGCCTCCCCCAAGGAGTGGGTCCTATGTGCCTCAGCAGCATGATGATAGACATCCTCACAATGGTGGGTGAAGGATTCCAGTCGACCCCAGGGAACCGGGCTTTGATGCGAGATCTATTCTCGTTCAGGGTCTGGTCGACAAAAACAGAGCTCACAAAGAAGGCCACGACAGAGATTTTCCAACCAGTAGCAGAGTGCATGTCTCAGGTCTAGAGTGCTTCAGCAGAGCCATCAGGGTTGCGGTGATTCCTCCCAACTTCAGAATGGCGACTGGAGTCAGTAAGTTCACTGGTGAATCCAAGCTTGACACTTGGCTTGAGGATTACCGAGTGGCTGTACAGATTGGTGGTGGCAACGATGAAGTTGCCATGAAGCATCTCCCTTTGATGTTAGAGGGCTCGGCCAGAGCGTGGCTGAATTAGTTAGCGCCTGATAGTATTTATACTTGGGAAGATCTTGCCCGAGTATTTGTCAGAACATTTGAAGGTACTTGCAAACGGCCAGCAGGGCTGACAGAATTACAGTGTTGCGTTTAGGGTCCGAATGAAACTTTGAGAGATTATATCGAGAGATGGATCACGTTGCACCACACATTTGAGAATGTGTCAGATCACCAAGCAATTTGTGCCTTCAAAGAAGGCGTTAAGTATCGGGAGTTGAATATGAAATTCGGTCGGACAGGAGATATGAATCTGACTCGGATGATGGAGATTGCCACCAAGTACGCCGATGGCGAAGAAGAAGACCGACTCCGGAGTGGCAAGCACAAAACAGTCGCCCACGAAACCGGAGGAGGAAACTCCAGTCGGAAGCAGAAGCGCAAAGCCGACACAGCTGCTCCTGGAGAAGCCTTAGCCATGACTCAAGGAAAGTTCAAAGGGAAACCCAAAGGACCATGGAACCCCAAGAAAGTAAAAGATCAAGATGGAAATGATGTGCTAGATTTACCATGCCACATTCACACCAAGAAAGATGAAGAGGGTAATTTCATTTACCAGAAGCATACCACTCGACAGTGTCGACTCCTAATCCAGAAATTCCGAGTGAAACAACCCAAGGAAAAGGATAAGGAAGCGGCCAAAGTTGAGGATGAGGAAGAGGACACTGATGGTTACCCCCACGTCAATTCCACTCTAATGATTTTCGCTGATGTTTAGAGTAAGAGTCGACTGAAATTCATCAACAGAGAAGTGAACATGGTCGCTCCGGTGACACCCGGTTATTTGAAGTGGTCTCAGACTGCCATTACATTCGTCCAGTCCGATCACCGAGCGCACATAGCCACCCCTGGGAGGCAAGCGCTGGTGGTCGACCCAGTAGTCGAAGGCACTCGACTGACTAAAGTTCTGATGGATGGTGGCAGTGGTCTGGACATATTGTATGCAGAGACGTTGAAAGGAATGGGCATTCCGATGTCCAGACTGAGTGAAAGAAATATGAGTTTCCATGAAGTTATTCCTGGCAAGAAGGCTGCATCACTCGGCCAGATCGCCCTTGATGTAGTTTTCGGTGATTCCAAGAATTCCCGCAAAGAAAAGTTGACATTTGAAGTTGTGGATTTCCAGAGTGCTTATCATGCTATTCCGGGCAGGCCAACTTATGCACGTTTTATGGCTCGGCCATGTTACGTGTACCTCAAATTGAAGATGCCTGGTCCTAAAGGGGTGATCACTATCACTGGCAATCGCAAGAAGGTGGAAGAGTGCTGCTAGAAGGGCTCGAAGATTGCCGATGCACAGATGGCAGTAGTGGAATTGCAGGAGTATCAAAAAAATGCAGACCCGAGTGATTTATTGCGAGCTAAGAAGCCCGCCACAGATTCAGCATTCCAGTCGTCTGGTGAAACGAAGCCGATTCATATTCACCCAACGGATCCCAATGCTGCTCCGACTCACATCTCAACAACACTCGACTCCAAATAGGAAGAAGCGCTCATCCAGTTCCTCCGTGAGAACTGGGACATCTTTACATGGAAACCTTCTGACATGCCAGGTGTTCCCAGGGGACTGGCTGAGCATCGTTTGCGAGTCGACCCAAAAGTGAAACCAGTCAAAGAACATCTTCGACGGTCCGTCGTACAGAAGAGAAAGACAATTGGTGAAGAAGTGGCTCGGCTTCTAGCAGCTGAGTTTATCCAAGAGTTTTACCACTCCGAGTGGTTAGCTAATGTTGTCATGGTCCCAAAGAAGGATGACTCACTTCGCATGTGCATTGACTTCAAACATATCAATCGGGCCTGCCCGAAAGATCACTTTCCTCTCCCTCGCATCGACCAGATAGTCGACTCAACTGCGGGGTGTGAGCGTTTGTCCTTTTTGGACGCTTATTTCGGGTATCATCAGATCCGTCTGTATGGACCCGATGAGATAAAAACAGCTTTCATCACCCCATTTGGGTGCTTCTGTTGTGTCACTATGCCACTCAGCTTGAAGAACGCTGGAGCCAGATTCATGCGGATGATTCAGAAGTGTTTACTCACTCAGATCAGTCGAAATGTGGAAGCATACATGGATGACATTGTGGTCAAGTCACGTAAAGGTTCCGACCTACTGGCTGACCTTGCTGAAACCTTTGCCAACCTCAGAAGGTATGATGTCAAGCTTAATCCATCAAAGTGCACGTTTGGAGTTCCAAGCGGAAAATTACTCGGTTTTCTCGTTTCCGAACGAGGGATCGACGCTAATCCAGAGAAAGTGGGTGCCATACTCCGGATGAAACGCCTGTGCGTGTGCATGATGTCCAGAAGCTTACTGGTTGTTTGGCCGCCCTAAGTCGATTCATTTCTCGCCTCGGTGAAAAGGCACTGCCTCTTTACCGACTGATGAAGAATTTAGATAAGTTCGAGTGGACTCCTGAAGCTGATGTAGCATTTGCAGAGCTTAAAGCCCTGCTTTCCACCCAGCCGGTGCTTGCCGCTCCAATCAGCAAAGAGCCTTTACTGCTTTACATTGCAGCCACTAGACAAATCGTCAGTACAGTAGTTACGGTCGAGCGGGAAGAAGAAGGAAAAGCTTACAAAGTTCAGCGCCCAGTATACTATGTCTCTGAAGTTTTGACTCCATCAAAGCAAAGATATCCACATTATCAGAAGCTTGTTTATGGGATTTATATGACCACGAAGAAGGTTGCACATTACTTCTCTGACCACTCCATTACAGTCGTCAGCGACGCTCCATTATCAGAGATTCTGAACAACATAGATGCAACTGGTCGAGTGGCAAAGTGAGCGATTGAACTCCTTCCCTTAGATATCAAGTTTGAGGCAAAGAAAGCTATCAAGTCTCAAGCAATAGCAGATTTCCTCGCCGAGTGGATCGAACAGAAACTTCTGACTCAAGTTCACTCGGAGCACTGGACCATGTTCTTTGATGGTTCCAAGATGCTGAATGGTTCCGGTGCTGGGGTGGTACTGGTATCCCCCCGAGGAGACAAGCTCAGATATGTCCTCCAGATTCACTTTGATTCCTCCAATAACGAAGCAGAATATGAAGCACTCTTGTATGGGTTACGTATGGCCATCTCACTCGGCATTCGTCGCCTCATGGTCTATGGTGACTCAGATTTGGTAGTCAATCAAGTGATGAAGGAGTGGGACGTCAGAAGCCCAGCCATGACTGGCTACTGCAATGCGGTGAGGAAGTTGGAAAAGAAGCTTGAGGGGTTAGACCTCCACCATATACCCCAACTAAAAAATCAAGCAGCCGATGATTTAGAAAAGGTAGGCTCCAAGAGAGAAGCCATTCCCAGTAATGTGTTCCTGGAGCATATTCATGCACCTTCAGTTCAAGAAGATCCCTTCACTAAAGATCCCCCACAGCCGAAGAGTGCCACCGATCCGACTGAAATCGAGATTCCAGCTGTGGTCGACTTGATCATGGAAGTTTTGGTCATCACCCCCGATTGGATGGTACCATATATCGCATACATTCTTAGAAGAGAACTCCCAGAAGATGAAGAAGAGGCTTGACAGATCATCCGTTGATCTAAAGGCTTCACTGTGATAAGAGGACAATTGTTCAGAGAAAGTGTTACTGGAGTTTGCCAGAAATGCATAACACCTAAAGAAGGTCGAGTGATCCTCAATGATATCCACTCGGGGACCTGTGGTCACCATGCGTCCTCTCAGACCATTGTGGCCAAAGCATACCGAGCGGGGTTTTACTGGCCTCGAGCAAATGAGATGGCACAAGAAATAGTCGACAAATGTGAAGGTTGTCAATTCTACTCCAACATGTCTCACAAGCCTGCTTCAGCCCTGAAAACCATTCCACTCGTCTGGCCTTTTGCCGTCTGGGGATTAGATATGGTCGGACCTTTGAGAACTGGCAGGAGTGGATTCACTCATGTGCTTGTAGCAGTTGGCAAGTTCACCAAGTGGATTGAAGCCAAACTTATCAAGAATCTCGATGCCAGTACTGCTGTCAGCTTCATCAGAGAGATAACATTCAGATATGGTGTTCCACACAACATCATCACCGACAATGGATCGAACTTCGATTCAGATGAGTTCATAGCCTTCTGCGCCTCCCAAGGCACATGAGTCGGTTATGCTTCAGTCGCCCATCCCTAGTCGAATGGACAAGCAGAAAGAGCAAATGGCCTGATTCTCAAAGGGTTGAAACCCCGACTGATGCGAGACCTCAAGCATGCAGCGGGTGCCTGGGTTGATGAACTTCCATCAGTTCTTTGGGGATTGAGGACAACTCCAAATCGGTCGACTGGCCAAACTCCATTCTTCTTGGTCTATGGAGCTGAAGCTGTTCTACCGAGTGATTTGCTTCATAATGCACCACGAGTCGAGATCTTCTCTGAAGATGAAGCAGAACAAGCTCGGCAAGACATAGTCGACCTCCTAGAGGAGGAAAGAGAGATGGCCCTGATCCGGTCGACCATTTATCAGCAAGACTTGCGTCGATTCCACGCCAGAAATGTGAAAGGTCGAGCTTTTCAAGAGGGAGACTTGGTTCTTTGAGTGGATCAGCAGAAACCACACAAGCTTTCTCCTGCTTGGGAAGGCCCCTACATTGTCACCAGAGTGCTCCACAATGGAGCATACCGCCTTTACGATGTCGAGCATAAGAAGGACGAGCCACGGGCTTGGAATGCGGAGTTTCTCCGCCCCTTTTACACTTAAGTAATCATTCGAATAAAATGTAATAAGAAATACCTTTGTAATTTGCGTCTCAAAGACAAGAGCTTTACAGTCCTCGTAAACGATTGTTGTTGCTTTTATTTGCGTCCGGAATCCCCCAGTGGGTGACTTAGTTGCGAATCCGTTTCGCCTAAGTTTAAAAGAAAATCCAACCGAGTGGTGAGCAAGCCTCCCACTCGGGGGCTTAGCTGCGAATCCGTTGCTCCTAAGTCTAAAAAATCCTACCGAGTGGTGAGCAAAGCCTCCCACTCGGGGGCTTAGCTGCAGTCCAGTACTCGCCTAAGTTTAAAAAATCCAACCGAGTGGTGAGCAATCCTCCCACTTGGGGGCTTAGCTACAGTCCAGTACTCGCCTAAGTTTAAAAAATCCTACCGAGTGGTGAGCAAGCCTCCCACTCGGGGGCTTAGCTGCAGTCCAGTACTCGCCTAAGTTTGTAAAATCCTACCGAGTGGTGAGCAAGCCTCCCACTCAGGGGCTTAGCTGCAGTCCAGTACTCGCCTAAGTTTAAAAAATCCTACCGAGTGGTGAGCAATCCTCCCACTCGGGGGCTTACCTGCAGTCTAGTACTCGCCTAATTTTAAAAATCCTACCGAGTGGTGAGCAACCCTCCTACTCGGAGGCTTAGCTGCAGTCCAGTACTCGCCTAAGTTTAAAAAATCCTACCAAGTGGTGAGCAAGCCTCCCACTCGGGGGCTTTGCTGCAGTCCAGCACTCGCCTAAGTTTAAAAATCCTACCGAGTGGTGAGCAACCCTCCCACTCGGGGGCTTAGCTGTAGTCCAGTACTCGTCTAAGTTTAAAAAATCCTAACGAGTGGTGAGCAATCCTCCCACTCGGGGGCTTAGCTGCAGTCCAGTACTCGCCTAAGTTTAAAAAATCCTACCGAGTGGTGAGCAAGCCTCCCACTCGGGGGCTTAGCTGCAGTCCAGTACTCGCCTAAGTCTAAAAAATCTTACCGAGTGGTGAGCAAAGCCTCCCACTCAGGGGCTTAGCTGCAGCCTAGTACTCGCCTAAGTTTAAAAAATCCTACCGAGTGGTGAGCAATCCTCCCACTCGGGGGCTTAGCTGCAGTCTAGTACTCGCCTAGTTTTAAAAAATCCTACCGAGTGGTGAGCAAGCCTCCCACTCGGGGGCTTAGCTGCAGTCCAGTACTCGCCTAAGTTTGTAAAATCCTACCGAGTGGTGAGCAAGCCTCCCACTCGGGGGCTTAGCTGCAGTCCAGTACTCGCCTAAGTTTAAAAAAATCCTACCGAGTGGTGAGCAAGCCTCCCACTCGGGGGCTTAGCTGCAGTCCAGTACTCGCCTAAGTTTAAAAATCCTACCGAGTGGTGAGCAACCCTCCCACTCGGAGGCTTAGCTGCAGTCCAGTACTCGCCTAAGTTTAAAAAATCCTACCGAGTGGTGAGCAAGCCTCCCACTCGGGGGCTTAGCTGCAGTCTAGTACTCGCCTAAGTTTAAAAAATCCTACCGAATGGTGAGCAACCCTCCCACTCGGGGGCTTAGCTGTAGTCTAGTACTCGCCTAAGTTTAAAAAATCCTACCGAGTGGTGAGCAATCCTCTCACTCGGGGGCTTAGCTGCAGTCCAGTACTCGCCTAAGTTTAAAAAATCCTACCGAGTGGTGAGAAAGCCTCCCACTCGAGGGCTTAGCTGCAGTCCAGTACTCGCCTAAGTTTAAAAAATCCTACCGAGTGGTGAGCAACCCTCCCACTCGGGGGCTTAGCTGCAGTCCAGTACTCGCCTAAGTTTAAAAAATCCTACCTAGTGGTGAGAAATCCTCCCACTCAGGGGCTTAGCTGCAGTCCAGTACTTGCCTAAGTTTAAAAAAATCCTATGAAGTGGTGAGCAATCCTCCCACTCGGAGGCTTAGCTGCAGTTCAGTACTCGCCTAAGTTTAAAAAATCCTACCGAGTGGTGAGCAAACCTCCCACTCGGAGGCTTAGCTGCAGTCCAGTACTCGCCTAAGTTTAAAAAATCCTACCGAGTGGTGAGCAATCCTCCCACTCAGGGGCTTAGCTGCAGTCTAGTACTCGCCTAAGGTTAAAAAATCCTACCGAGTGGTGAGCAACCCTCCCACTCGGAGGCTTAGCTGCAGTCTAGTACTCGCCTAAGTTTAAAGTCCAACCTTCTCCTTTGGAGCTGCGCCACAAATACAATGTACGCTCCATCCCCATCTGCAAGGATGACGAGGTGCAGGTCGACTACAACCTTCTCCTTTTGAGCTGTGCCACAAATACAACGTACACTCCATCCCTATCTACAAGGGCGACGAGGTGCAGGTCGACCGCGACCTTCTTCTCCGAGCTGAGCCACAAATACAACATGCGCTCCATCACCATCCGCAAGGACGATGAGGTGCAGGTCGACTACAACCTTCTCCTTTGGAGCTGCGCCACAAATACAACATGCACTCCGTCCCCATCTGCAAGGACGACGAGGTGCAGGTTGACTACAACTTTCTCCTTTGGAGCTACGCCACAAATACAACGTGCGCTCCATCCCCATCTGCAAGGACGACGAGGTGCAGGTCGACTGCAACCTTCTCCTTAGGAGCTGCGCCACAAGTACAACAGACGACGAGGCGCAGGTCGATTGAAGTCTCCACTTCAAGGCTACATCTCAAAGAGCAAATTCCATGTGAAAGCAAATACAAGCATATTCAGAAATAAACCAAGTTCGGATAGATCCTAAAAGCCCCAGGCGACAGATCAAAAGTATTCAAGCATCGGGCCCGAAGGAGTTTAACGGTTACAGCAACCACTCGGCATTCCGAGGCAAATTTAAGGCAAGTTTAAATCTCAAGTCTGTTCATTCGGTAGGAGGAGGGCTAGCAGGCTCAACGAATTCGTCCAAGTCAATTCCATCTGCAATCCGAGTTGCAGCAACGATGAAAGTCTCCATAAAGGACTGGAAATCATGCCTTTTGGTGTTGGCGACCTTGATCGCCGCCAACTTATCTTTGCGGGCTTCTTTGCAGTGGACTCTTACCAGTGACAACGCCACGTCAGCACCGCACCGCCCGGAGGATTTCTTCCATTGCTTCACTCGACCAGGGACCTCGTTGAGTCAAGCCATCAGTGACTCGAGATCATTTTGAAGCGTCGCCCTTGGCCAGAGTGACGAGTCGATCCGTGAAACTGCCACCTTCAGTTGAGATAGATAACTTGTGACGCTGGAGGTGCGGGACTCCAGTCGAACTACATTCATGGCAGCCTCGTCGCCGACTGGAAAAAGGACAGGGTCCAAGCCCGTCTCGATCTGTCCAGTCTCCTCCTCAAAGTTTTGGCAGAATTCTGCAGAGTCAAGAAGTTAGTGAGTCGACTGGCCGGGACTAATTTGCAAACAGTCGGGTTAGAAGAGGTACCTACGAGCATGAGGAAGTGTTTCTTGGTGAGAGCTTTTAGATAAGCCTCCAAATCATTCCTCCTACGAGTCACGCTTTCCAGCTTCTCATTCAGAGCCACCTTATCCTTCTTCAGACGAGTTGCCTCTCGGTTGGATTCAGTGAGAGAGGACTTCATCTTGCTTACTTCTTCTTCCAGCACTCCGACTGAAGCCAGCTTCTGGTCAGCAAAGGCAGTCTTATCTTGAGCCTCATTCTGCGCAGCCGCAAGGTCCGAGTCCCTTCTTCTCCAGAGCCAACCTCATTTTATCTGCAAAATAAGCAATCAGATCAAACAAGAGATCAAAGAAATACTTTAAAAGACGATCGACATGAGCAATTGACACGCAGTTACCTTCCATACCAGCAACTTCATCTTGAGCTTTCTTCAATTTTTGTTGAGCCAACTCCAAGTCAAGGTTGAGTTGCCTCTGCTTCTCCTCAAATTCGGCAAACTTAGCAATAAGAGTACAAGATTTGTGCAGAGGCTAAAATACACATCAATCGACAAGATCAAAGATTGTTTACTTCTGAGTGAATAAAACTTCAAAGTTGACTCAGACCCCAGCCGACTGCCCACAGTCGACCGCGGTCTCGGGGACTACACCCAGTGGGTGCACTTGACGTGCCCCTACTGGTTCAGATTCCACTTGGCCGGTCCGCCCGAGTAGAAAAAAGAGAAGAGACTATTCAGACCCCGACCGACTACCAGCAGTCGACCGTTGAGTGGACAAAAGGAAAGTAAAAAGTACTCAGACCCCAGCCGACTGCCCGCATTCGACTGCGGTCTCGGGGACTACACCCAGTGGGTGCACTTGACGTGCCCCCACTGGTTCCGATTCCAGTCGACCAGACCAAGTGGAAGAGTGCAAATAATAAAGACAACAAAACACCCAGTGGGTGTACAGATTCGATGCAAACAATAAGAGATTGTATGAAAGAAAATATTTCAGGTAGCATATCCTAATAGAACAAGGTCAGTCGAAAGCCAACTTACCTGGACATTGGCCCGAAGAGCCGCGCTGGCATCGTAAGCAGCCTGGCTGTTGTCATGCTCCGTCTTCATCCGCTCCATCATCACACTAGCCTGGCGAATGGCCTCCGCAACCGCGTCCGACTGGCTTTCCAGAACATGGTAGTTGGTGAAGAAGGGGCAGACGACCCAAATGCGGCAGCTTGGAGCTCCAAGGCATGAGGTTGGACGGCTGAAGGAAACACTGGTACAATTGACGGTGCAGGGTGCTCACTCGACAATGGGACAACAAAAGTTACTGAGGCCCCACCCGCATCCTCAGGTTGCTGGACGGTCGGTTCTATCGTCAGTCCCAGCCGAGATGTCTTGCAAGCTGCTACTTTTTTGTTCTTTCTGGGCCTAGAAGCCACATCTTCATCATCATCCGGAAGCTCGATAACATTGGGCGGGGCTGCAAAAAAATTAGTCGATCCCAAGTGAATCGCCAGAATTTAATCGACCAAATAATCAAGAACAAGATCACGAGAATTTTACCTGGGTTGGAGGTAACCGCGTCTTCCATTTCCTCGTCTCGGTATTGGCGAGAAGAAGTTCCAGAGGTAGCAGCACTGCAAATGTCAACATTCAGTCGGTTATGTTCTGTTGCTCGAGTTGACCAAAGGATCGGATCAGATGATTACCCGGAGATGGTGGGAATGGTCACTTTGATTCTGGGCAAAACCTTCGGTGGTTTAGAGGATGTGACCTTCAATGGTCTCGGCACAGGAGGCGGCGCAGTCTTGAGCTGTTTTGATACCTTCTCAGTCGGCACTGGAGAAGACGAGGGCGCTTTGAAGACTGCCCAGTCGGTGCGGCCACCAGGTCAGGGGCGCTTGCCGGGTCGTGAGCGTGCTTGGACCTCCTTTCTCTGCGAGGAGGCGAGTCGACCTCTTCTTCGTCACTCGGATCGTCGCTCTCCTCGTCCTCCTATGCATCCGAGTGCCAGTCGCCACTCTGGCCCCCGCTCGCCTCTCCCTCGACATTTTGCTCCTGCACTCCATTGGGCATCGAGTACATATCAACAAGAGCCTGAAAATACAATGAACAAATGAAAGACAGTCGACCATCAACAAGATGCTACACAGTAAATTAAGAAGACTCTAGGCAATCCAGAATCGTACCTGTTCCGGCTAGCGCAAACGGTCGAATGGAACCACCCTCCTGGACCCCCGGGGATTATCCTTGTTGCCGGTGATTCCTCTCAGCCACTTCTCCACCGTGTCCTCACTAACATCCTCCGGGTGGATCCGAGTGGAATCCTCGAGTCCCGAGTACATCCACATCGGATGGTCACGAGCTTGGAGTGGTTGGATGCGTCGACTGAGGAAGACCTCCAGCAGATCCATACCAGTCACTCCGTCGCGGACAAGCTGGACAACCCACTCGACCAACATCTTCACCTGCGCCTTCCCCTCTGGGATCACTCTCTAGGAGGAGGGCTTCTCCACTCGAGCCATGGAAAAGGGGGGAAGTCCAGTCGACTGGCCCGGGGTCGGCTGGTCCTTGCAGTAGAACCAGGTCTACTGCCAGCCCCGGACCGAGTCGGGAAAGATCATAGCTGGGAAGGTACTTTTGTTCCTCATTTGAATTCCCAGACCCCCGCACATCTGTATCACGTGCGTCCTCTCGTCACTCAGGCTGGCCTTCTTGACCGTTTGGGAGCGACATGTGAATATGTGCTTGAAGAGGCCCAGTGTGGTCGACAACCTAAGAAGTTCTCGCACATGGACATGAAAGCAGCAAGGTACATGATGGTGTTTGGAGAGAAGTGGTGGAGTTGAGCCCCGAAGAGTGCAAGAATCCGCGAAAGAAAGGGTGGGGAGGCAAAGAAAACCCGCGGTCGACATGGGTGGCAAGGAGAACACACTCACACTCACCCTCCCGCGGCTGTGGCTCAGTCTCGTTCCCTGGGAGCCGCGCTGATTCATGGGGGATCAGTCCCCCCTCAACCAGATCATCGATGTCATCTTGGCTGATCGTCAAGCGGATCCAGTCGCCCTGGATCCAGCCAGGCAGCAGGCCGGACCTCGACGAGGATCCACCCCGGCTGGTCCTCCTCCCTTTTGCCTTCGCCTTCTTTGCACGCTCCAGCGCCACCGTCTTCTCCTTCCCTATGGCAACGAATCGAGTCCGGGCGGAGCTACAACACCGAGAGCAGAAGCAGGCGCAGCGGAGAAATCTGAGGAAGAGGAAGGGGAATGAGGGCGCACTGTTCAAAAGCCCCGGTCCGGTGCCTTATATAAGGACACTTCCGAGTGACTGACTTGTAGGCCCGGACGATCTTATCAAATCCTGCAACAGTCGCGTGCGCGATACGTGTCAAAAAAGGTGGCGTGGGGATCAAGGTGACCTGCCTAATCCGTCCCGATTACCATGGCCTCCCCCGCTCGGCGCGCTTCCCAAAATTCGAATCCCGTGAAATCCGCAGATGGTAGAACAACCCACCAGACGGAAGATTTTTTCCATATCAACACTCGAAACTTAACAACGAAAGTTCACTCAACAAAACCAAGAATGGATCAAGGCGACTGAACAAGCAGTTGAAGCCATCATGAAAGTTCATTCGACCTCTGGGCGAGATATTCTCAAAGCACAAAAACTGAATCGGAGGGGTAATCAACTCCTTCTCCACTCGAACCCTGAACCATTCGGGGGCTAATGATGAAGCCATGTACCCAGCGTAGGGTCATGGACCTGACCTAGACATCCTCCCCTAGGACATCACCCTAAAGCCAGGATCATTCAAAGAGTACCATCATCCACTCGACCACAGATGTTCCACTCGGAAGAACCAATGCCACTCGACCGTCACAGAAGTCACTCGACAGGCAGAAGAGCTAAAGCCACTCTGCATGAACAACGGTCAAGCATTTACTTGTAGGCCTAATTGTCATTTATAGCACTTAAATACAGGCGTTACCAGTAACTTTCTCATATTTATGTACCTTAAACCCTTTGTAACTGAGGACGAGAGGGGTCTGGCAAACTCTATATAAGCCACCCCCCTCCTCAGGGACAAGGGTTCGCACCCCCTGTAACTCACACACATATAATCTAGTCGACCGCCTCCGGGCTCCGAGACGTAGGGCTGTTACTTCCTCCGAGAAGGGCTTGAACTCGTAAAACTCGCGTGTACAGCTCCTCCATAGCTAGGATCTTGCCTCCATCGCATGTAAACCACGACACTGCCGGTGCTTGTTTGAGCGGCTGGAGCAGGAAGAGCAGAGATTGAAGAAGAACGACGGCCGTTCGATGGACATCCAACAGTCACTACTTGTGCATCAACATTTTTTTAGGAAATCCTTAAATCTGTGGAAAACAACATACAACCCATCTGCCATTATTTCTAATAATATACATCCCATTTGCTAATTTTTAAATTTTTTTTGGAGCCCATATTCTTTTTGTTAGCATTACAGCCCATATTGTGGCCATGATTAAAAAAATTATACGAAACTTTGCATATTTCGGTGCGGTCCGAACTGTTTTTAATCCCGAAATTTCGACTCACATTCAAACTGATTTTAAAAATAAATGTATATCAATATAAAATCCAACAAATTCTCCACGCATAAAAATTAATGTAATTTAAAATCTCGAAATGAAAAAAAAGATATTTGAAACTAATTGCCGGTTTGATGTGTTTTAAAAATTTACAGCCAATTTCTCATTACTGATAGGCCATTTTCTCGGCCAGCCGAATGAAGCTCTCCTCGTCTTGAAAGATTGGCAGCCCAACAGGCCTGACAAAGCGACTTACTTGGCAAATCACAAAAAAACTAGGCTGTGGCCGTGGACCCAGCTGTCAGCCTCTCCATGTACAGTACTCTTTCGATGGAAGTCGGTCATTGACCACATTGACCACGCCGCCCGAGAGCACCAAGGCGGTGGACGACGGCGAGGCCTAGGAAGGGGACGACGCGGAGCCAAGGAAGCCGCGATAGTGGATGCCCACGCGGAGAAGAGTACGAGGGTTCACTGGTTCGGTTGCGGCGTGAGGCTGCTGTCGCCGCAGAATAACAGGGGGTGTGGGTGAGTAGAGGGATACCCTGGGCCAGCGGTGGGAGTAGTAGGGGGTAGTGAGGCCTCCGCGGCATCACAGCCGGCCACGAGAGGCAGGAGCACGCGGCACGACCGGCGCTGCTTTGGGCGGCTGGAGCAAGAAGACCAGAGGTTGAAGAAGCACTATGGCCGTTGGATGGACATCGTACGATCACTGGAGCTAGAATCGTTCATATTAACTAAGTTGACAAGGCCCTCCGTCCTCGTCAACTTAGTAGGCTCACAAGTCAGCCACCCACTATGGTGGGTCCCAGCTAGCAGGGGGTATTCATTTTTTGGTGCGTAATAAGAAGGCACTTCCTTGCGTGCGAAGATATAGCTGGTGGGTCCGACCTGTCAGCGGGGGGAACGTTTTTTTCGTGAAATACAGAAGCCCTTCCCACGTACAGTGCACGTACAGTGCGTAATAAGGAGGAACTTTCCTTGCATGCGACCATGGACCTCGTGTGTCCTAGCCATTAGGCTCTCCACGTACAGTCCTCTTCCGATGACTCTCGTATGTTGACCACGCCGCACCGAGCGCACCGAGGCGGTGGACGACGGCAAGGCCCTAGACTGGAACGACCCGAAGATGGGGAAGACGCGACAGTGGAGTCGCAGACGGAGAGGAGTGGGAAACTTGACTAGTTCGGGTGCGGGGTGGGCCTACACTCGGTAGAGAATAACAGGAGGTGCGGAGTGGAGGGATGGACTGGCCGTCGGCGGGGTAGCGTTTCGCTGAGGAGCGCAAAACAACGCCGCTGGACGCCGAAGACTAGAGCAGACGCTTCCCGCAGCGCTGGGGGAAGAAGACGAGAGATTGAAGAAGAATGCCGGTCATTGGATGTAAATCCAACGCCTTCTTAGGCTTCGACCTACTGGCCCACATGTCAGCCAGTCCATTTGTTTTTTAGTCCATTTGGTGGGCTGGGTGAATTAATGATGTAGCATCTATGCAGCCCGTTTAAATCCCATTTGCATTTTTCTCGAAATCCGCGGACTTGCTGGGCTGGGTAAAAATATCATGTTGGACTAGACGGAGAAATATAATAAAAACATAAACACATGATTGAACGTCAGTAAAATCTTTGCAAGCTTATGAACGCAATCACTAGGAGTTAACTTGCCAAGTTATATATAAACAATTATTATTATTATTTTGTAAGAACTTTCAACTTATGAAATAAAATATCATTTTAATTTGATGAGTTAATAGTACGTGGGGTATTATTATTTTTAGGCTAGACGTGGGACAATTGAGTTGGTTCTAGGGGAAAGTACTGGGAGAAAACTCAGTTTACATCGAAAAAGAAAGTGGGAGAAAATTCAGAGACCTGCTGGGTCCACCTAAGGAGGGGAATATGTTGGGAGAAGGGAGATTCAAAGCATGGCAGCCGAGTGAACTAGTTTTTTTATGGACAAGTGAACTAGTTTACATACATAAGCAAATAGCCACTAAAAAAAGCAATCAGGTTAATGGGTTCTTAAAAGAAATATTTCAGACAAAACAGATAATTACGACACATAGGCTAATGCATGAAACACTCAGATGATAAAGGTGCTTATAAACAGATAAAGTACAACATCTAGACCTTGCTGGCACGCTTGATCATGACGTTGCGGCTGTCCGTGTACTCGTCGGTTACGGGAAGCAGACACGCCCTCATGTCCAAGATCTATCTGTACATGTCGTAGCATGCGTATGCGTCCTTGGCCGCATAGGTTATGTAGGCTAGATTCAGAGGTACCTCCCATGTGTTCAGGTCGTCTTCTTTCATGTTGGCGTATCAGGGGTCGATGATGGTCTCAGCGAGGTCAACCACAGAGTCCTTCTCCCGC
This sequence comes from Triticum monococcum, assembly GCA_034509565.1. Lineage (NCBI taxonomy): Eukaryota > Viridiplantae > Streptophyta > Magnoliopsida > Poales > Poaceae > Triticum > Triticum monococcum. The sequence continues at coordinate 82,385,114 of CM067845.1, read as the reverse complement.
CCGTTGCAGATGATATTGTATTGCTTCTGGATGTCGACAAGCTTGTTGCACCAGATGGCCGAATTGTCGCATTCTTCCTTCTCTCCACCGTAGCGAAGGTGCAGTCGGCGCTGCCGATGAAACATGCGAATGCTCCAGAACCTGGTGCAGCCATAGGACTGAGGCGAGGCAGAGCTTCATCGAGTCCGTATCGTTGGTGTACATCACATTCAACTTGGTGCAGCCATAGGACTGAACGGCGAACTCAAAGGGGAACTCCTTGCCGAAGTCCATATCCAGCAGGCTCACCCCTCGGATCGCCATTGGAGTCTGTTCGAGTGAACGAGTGTGTAGGCGGCGGCAGCAGTTCGTTTTTCAGCTCTCGGGGAACTGGATTCAACAGTAAGCTAAGTGTGTACATGCGACAACAATTACTACCCCTCCCTCGTCCACTGCACGCCCGACAGAAGATGCACCCTCGGTCACATGTCGGTTCACGAGCGGGTCTATATTGGTACTGTAATAACAGGAGTTAGTGGTCACTTTACTTAAATTTAATTAGCTTTAATAGAAGTTTATACTTAAAACAAGCAATGCATTCTCTCGTTCTATCAGCACCACAGGATCAACATGCACAACAATTAGAATTATTATTCTCAGGACGCACACGATCAACACATTTGTCGCACTTTCACAAAGATAATACTACCAAGTTTGAACTGTTTTTTATGGTTGTTGTCCTCTGCATCATCATGCCATGTTTCCCAGCTTGCAAGATTCAGAACCAACAAATAAGATCCAAATAATAAGTATAACAAAGATGCCTACACATCTCATTGACTCCCAGCTTGCAAGATTCAGAACCAACAAATTAGATCCAAATAATAAGTACAACAAAGATGCCTACACATCTCATTGATTCCCAGCTTGCAAGATTCAGAACCAACAAATAAGATTCAAATAATAAGTATAACAAATATGCCTACACATCTCACTGATTCCCAGCTTGCAAGATTCAGAACCAACCCATTAGAGCCTTTTGATAAAGTGAATATCGGGATTAAATCCATCTTGGCTAGCCACGTCATACAATCGAAGAACTTGGCGAATGCTCTTGACCGTCACAACATCTGTAGTTGAGTATTCCTGTTTGCACAACATGTTTGCATAGCACAAACAAGGAGATAGGAGAGCATGATTTCTCTTTAATAGCGGCCTCCTTGAACTCAACCTCCAGCTCTACTTGGATGAGGTCTGCCTGGAGTTCCATGATTCAATTCATGCGCCTTTTTCTGCAGTTCACCTGAAATGAAGCAAAGATTGCATCATTCAGCTAGCAAGAAGTACTTGCTCTTGTGAGCTGGCAGGTTCTTCTTTAGTAGTTGCACTAAAATTGAGGAACATTAAGGTTGGCTGTCTGGCTCATGTAAGGTGCAACTATAATTTTCTTATCCTTTTGTGTAGTTCCAATAAAATAAAGTGCCATTGTGGTGACAGTGACGGATCCATCTTGCAAAGGATAATAAAATGTTGCACAAGATTACCAGCAGAACTTGATGGAGATTTTGGAAACTCCAGTCACCATTTTGTGCAGTTCCACAAAAATTGAGAGATGTTGCCCACGTGACATTTTAGTTGAGCTGCACAAGACACTCATTAAAAAAAGTGTTTTGTGCAGTTCACCAAAAGGTCACAATAGCAACAAGGTGAAATGGATATCCCTATCTGCACAAAAAGATAGAAAGTAAACAGTTGCTGGTCAATAAGAATATATGAAACATATACAAAATGAAAAGAAGCATCTTAATTATGTTCATGGCAATCATGCAAGGACAGTAGAAATTTTAAAACGTCAGCAATGCTCCATGTTACCAGAAGCATTACGATCAACAATGAGATTCCTCAAATATGGGATTACTTTAATGGTGGCATTGCTTGTTTACCAGACACAGTAAATCAACAGCAGCTAAAGAGTTGGTTTAAGGGCATGGGACCGTGGGGACACCAGGACACTCAACAACGTAAAGGAGCAACTTACTTATCATACTGGGGAAAACAGCAGGAGTGCCATTTGTAACACAGTTTAATTGCATCCTATCACTGGAGGCATTAGATTAACAATAACATTGTTTAGACATGTCCCTAAGGTAACAGTGTGATCGCTTCATTTTACACGCGCCCTTACATTAACAACAGCAAAAGGTTGGTATAAGGACATGCGACAGTGGACGCATCAGCACAATGTACCTACAAGGAGGCATAAAGTGGTGATGCCGAGTTTGTTCATGCTATGTGAGGGCAGCAAACCTAATCCTGGAGACCTTGTACTATGTGAGGGCAGCAAATCTAATCCTGGAGACATTTTACTATGTGAGGGCAGCAAATCTAATCCTGGAGACCTTTTACTATGTGAGGGTAGAAAATCTAATCCTGGAGACTTTTTACTATGTGAGGGCAGCAAATCTAATCCTGAGACCTTTTACTATGTGAGGGCAGCAAATCTAATCCTGGAGACCTTTTACTATGTGATGGCAGCAAATCTAATCCTGGACATACTCTGTTGACTTGTCCACCAGCCGCCACTTTCTATCCTTTTTTCAACCAATAATAGATCTGTCCCTTATCCAGTTTGTACTGCATTTTCCCATTATTTCCCTTTTCAACCAAGAGACTAGTTGGGTATCCGGTCTCTACTACTTTCACCATATTATTTCCTCTTTGAATCAAGTCCTAGATTCATGCTACAACTCCCCCCTTTCTTCGTTGTTTGAACAAAGCCCGAGATTCGAATCCATGAAGTAGCTTTACCTCTAATAATACTAAAAATTTAGGTGGCTTTGGAAGAGCTGATGGGAGTAGAAAAAGATGCACATGCAGACACGTGGGGAGCTGGGGCAGTAGAGCAAGGCCGCTTTCGAAGAACTTATACCTGAGGGTCGCTGGGATGTCGGCGGCGGCAGGTCAGATCTGCGGACAATACAGCAGGGAGGAAGAAGGGTCGGAGGACCTCCCGAGTCGGCGCTGTGTCGGAGAGAATGGCACGGGCAGAGGATCAGGCCCCTCCGGCAGCTGTGGGTTTCCTCCCTCGGCGGCGATGACCGCGTGAACGATGCACCTTTTAGTCCTCTACACACACCGGCCGATGGGATCCGGCCGGATCTGTGACCAGCGGTGAGCAGAGAGAAAATGTCGCTACCGCTGTCTTGTTTATATCTAGAGAGGATGAGAGAATGAAGAGAGCAACCCTAGTAAAGCAAGTGCTCAGGCCCCTGCGTCCATATATAGTGGAGTGATTATCTTTTTTCTCTCCACAATAAGCGTTTCAATTTGTGTACATGGCATTAAAGAAAAGAAACTCTCCATTTAAGGTGACTACTGTACGACTCCTACTTACTACTAGTAGTACTACAATATTGTTCACTTGTGCTCCCCGCCCCTCCATTCATTGAACAACCCCATGGGTGAATAAACATACAGTAAGTACTGTATTTATATAGAATGAACAAGCTCGAACTATTTTCGTGTAGTTAAAAGTTGAGGGCGGGGCTTTTCCCGGGCAGTACGTGCGGCAATTTTCGGGTAGGCGGTTTGATAAAGAGGCGAGGAGGGTGAGCGAGTGGGGCTGTGCGATTTGACAGCGCGTTACTGCTGGAAAGACTTGTGATATGACCACTCACTATAGTCATGAATTACTGGCGCTCCGACCGGGGTGATGCCCCCCTTCTGTTCCGCGCTCTAATCTGGTGCATGACACGTCGACCCGGATGTTGGCTCTCCCACATGTCGGAGTAGTAAGAAGGAGCAAAGAATGATGCGGTATATACTAGTACTATACTACTCCCTCCGTTCCTAAATATAATTCTTTGGAGAGATTTCACTATGGACCACATACGGAGAAAAATGAGTGAGTCTACACATAAAATGCATCTATATACATCCATATGTGGTCCACAGTGAAATATCTGTGAAGACTTATATTTAGGAACAGAGGGAGTACTACTTAGGTCGGAGGAGTGCGAACCACGGCAGCCAAGTGAACCAGCAGTGCGAACCACGGTAGCCCAGTGAACCAGCAGTAGAAAACAATGTGGTGATACGGACATAAAAAACAATGTGCTACGGTCCACACTGTAGCATGTACAGTTGTCGTGGTATTTCTCACGGGGTGCTTGCGAGTCGACAGATGCCACAAGGGCTTAGTGTGTGGGTAGGACTGCTGCTGATAGGACCGGGAGCGGGTATGCGAGTAGCACGCGGTGGTTTACCCAGGTTCGGGGCTCTCCGGAGAGATAATACCCCTACTCCTGCATGTCTGAGTATATCTGGTATATCTGGTACAGAGTCGCTCCTAGAGCTGTATCTCAGCCCAGTGCCGTAGGCACCTGGCTGTATATATGCCTGTATGAGGCGTGCTAGTCTCCGGCCATACTCATGGCCGTGAGCACATATGCTCATGTGCATGGATGGATGGGAAGCTAGCTTGCTTGCTAGCTTGTGTGTGGCGTGAGTGGCCATCCTCCTGGATGGATGGATGTGTGGTGGTATTTATAGTGGGAGTTGGCTTACCATGTAAGCTATGTGGGTGGTGGCGTTGGATGTAAGCTACCTTGGGTAGCTTACATGCCAAGCCAAGTAGGCATGGCTAGTGGCATGGCACATGCCATGCTTGTCCCCTGGGATACTTTATAAATCAGTACCCAGGGGACACGGTACACTGTAGATGATGGCACCGCAGTACGGTTGTCTCGTCGATGTCGGGTCGGGCAGCAGTCGGCAGCCGACCGGTTGGCGTAGTCGGCGGCCGGCAGTCGGCGGCCGGCCAGGTAGTGCAGTCGGACGAGGAGCCGGCAGGAGCGGCCGGGCAGTCGGACTGAGGGGCTTCGCTAGCCCCGATGTCTTGAAATATTATCTCGCCGTCTTCAGGGTATCCGTGTCCCATTACACCGACAGTAGCCCCCGAGCCTCCGGGCAACTTGGCAAAGTTGGGCGGAGGTTTTTTGGCAAATGTTCATGAAAATAATCATAAAAAAGGACAGAGTTAGTCCATGCAGATATATCGAATGCTTGCTTTTATCATTGCAAGTTTTATGCGGAGGGTGCCGAGTCGGTTTTGTCTGAGCCCCCTTAATCTTTTTCGTGTTCCCTCCGCTTTTTGGCCCGGGCTCTTGCTTGCCGGACAGCCGCTCTGCGGTCTGTGGCTGAGAGTGGGCCGCGAAGTGGAGTGTACAGTACTCAGAGTCTGGGAGCAGATTCAACCGAGTAGATACTTGTAAAGGAAAACGGTCGGGTCGCCCGAACGTTTTTCTTCCCGGACGTTTTTCGCGTGGGTGGCCTCCAGCGTTCACTCTTGCTAGTCGGTAGCCGCTCTGTGGTCTGTGACTAAGAGTGGGCCTTTGGTACCGCGCACGGTACTAAGCTGTCTACGGGAACTAACGTCTCAGGCCAAGCGGCCAGCTCCCGGGCCAACTCTGGCTGGCGCCGGGGCAAACAGTGATGCTACTATAATAAAATGCGTAGGCAGCCCCCGAGCAACGCTCGGGGTTATTCGTGCTTGCGTAGTGCAAAAATATGCGGGTGAGGAGCTCACATTGATTTTCGTGTAGTCGCGGTCGTCGAAGATAGCCGGCGCGACTCGGCGCTCGCGGAGTGCGCCGGCGCACCCGCTGGGTGTAGGGCCGACTGCTGAGCAGTCGGGCCGGATCTTCCGGCAGCTGTCTTGTCTTCTTTCTCGCGGGGGCGCGTCAGCGCACCCGCTGGGTGTAGCCCCCGAGATTCGGGCCGACTGCTGAGCAGTCGGGCCGGATCTTCCGGCAACTACTTTGTCTTCTCTTCTCTCGCGGGGGCGCGTCAGCGCACCCGCTGGGTGTAGCCCCCGAGATTCGGGCCGACTGCTGAGCAGTCGGGCCGGATCTTCCGGCAACTACTTTGTCTTCTTCTTTTTCTCGTCAGCCGGCCATGCGCAGCCGGACCAGCTCGTCGGGCGGCCGGGTGGCAAAGCGGGCAGACGAAACAGCCGGCCGAGCGGCGACGCAGGCTGTTGACCAGAGCAGTCGGCCGGACTGTAGTCAACGCAGGCATCTCTTTTTTTTAGCCGACTCGCAGGCAGTCGGACACATCTCTTCATTTTTTTTCTTTGGCAATGGGCAGTCCCCCCTTTTTTTCCGTCATGGGCAGTCGGCCCTTTGACTTTTCTCATACCCGGCCTTGCTCTTTCTCAAGCAGCCGGCCATGCCCCCCTCCAGCCGGCTGAGGGTGGAGGACGCGGAGCGCAGGGATGCGGGAGCGAGCAGGCGGAGGCCGCGCACGGGAAGGCGGCAGCGGGCCGCGACGCAGGGCGGAGCCAAGTGCGGGGCCGGGCGGAGAAGGTGGCAGCCGGGCACGACACACGATGGGGCCGAGCGAGGAGACGGCCGGCAGAGCGGACGCAGGCGGAGAGCAGGCGAGTCCGCGCGCGCGCGGTCTGGAGTAGCGATGGCGGGCGGGGCCGCTATGCGCGAGGGGGCCGTAGGCGCGGGCCGAGCGGGGCGAGGCCACGCGACGGAGGAGGTCGGGCAGCGCGGGGGTGCACGATCGTGCGCGCGGTGAAGCCGGCCTCCGATGGCGCGAAGTAGCCGGCCACAGGGCGGGCAGGCGGAGGCGCCTAAAGGCGCCCAGGCGCGGAGACGCCGACAAGACGCGGATGGACGCGGGGAGCCGGCAGCCAAAGCAGGCGGTCGCGCGCGACCGAGTCGGCACGGGGAGGCGGAGCGGTCGCAGCCGGCGCACGCGGACGCGGCCGGGGGGAGCCGGCCCGGGGGCAGCCGGCGACGGGCGGAGCCGGCCGGGGCAGCCGGCGCGGGGGAGGCCGGCCAGGCGCGGGGGCGAGACGGCAGGGCCGGCACGGGCAACCGGCCGAGGGAGGCCGCGATAGGGGCGCGCGGCCGCGCAGGAGGCCCGGGGCGGGACCGCGAGGGCAAGACGGCGCGGGCGGAGGGGGCCGGCCGCCGGGCCGCGCGAAGCCGGCGCGGAGGAGGCCGGCAGGCTGCGGAATCGGCCGCGGGCGGCAGGAAGTCGGACAGAGGTGGAGCCGGCTGGAGACGGAGCCGGCCGTGACGTGGGCGGAGTGGGAGTCGGCCGGGGTGAAGCCGGCGACGGGCGGAGCCGGCCCGGGGAGTCGGCGCCAGGGGAGGCCGGCCCGGGGGTAGCCGGCGACGGGCGGAGCCGGCCGGGGCAGCCGGCGCGGGGGAGGCCGGCCAGGCGTGGGGGCGAGACGGCAGGGCCGGCACGGGCAACCGGCCGAGGGAGGCCGCGATAGGGGCGCGCGGCCGCGCAGGAGGCCCGGGGCGGGACCGCGAGGGCAAGGCGGCGCGGGCGGAGGGGGCCGGCCGCCGGGCCGCGCGAAGCCGGCGCGGAGGAGGCCGGCAGGCGGCGGAATCGGCCGTGGGCGGCAGGAAGCCGGACAGAGGTGGAGCCGGCTGGAGACGGAGCCGGCCGTGACGTGGGCGGAGTGGGAGTCGGCCGGGGCGAAGCCGGCGACGGGCGGAGCCGGCCCGGGGAGTCGGCGCCGGGGCGAAGCCGGCAGGCGCGCAGCCGCACGCGCGGTGGAGCGGCGGCGGACTACGGAGCGGGGAGGGCGCGGCGACGCGCGCGGAGGCAGAGGGCCGTGAGGCCGTGCGTGGGCCGAGCGGGGCGGGAAGGACGCGTCCAGGACCGTCCGCCGCAGCAAGCCAGCGGCGCACGGGGGTAGAACAAGCAGCTACGGGGGACGGGCGCAGGTGCGAGGGCGCTGGGCCAGCTTTGTTGACTAACAACTAGCTAGCTTCCAAAGATGGTGTGTGGAGGAGCAAACGCGCGTGGATGGCCACGGTCGACCGGAACGAGGCCCCGCGCGCGGCGCGCGCGCGGACGGACAGCCGGCGTCGCAACGGTGGTGGTGAAGAAGGCGGGGCCGACGGCGAGGTCACGCCGCCCCTCACGGCCATTCCGGGGGCATGTCGATGTCGAGACCCCGACCGCTACCGGAGAGACGACGCGACGCCGCGGCGGAGATGATGAAGAAAAAAGGGGTCCCGCCCGGACAGCGAAACCAGCAGCAGCGCGGTAGCAAAGTACCGCCCCACGGTGGGCGCCAACTGTCGTGGTATTTCTCACGGGGTGCTTGCGAGTCGACAGATGCCACAAGGGCTTAGTGTGTGGGTAGGACTGCTGCTGATAGGACCGGGAGCGGGTATGCGAGTAGCACGCGGTGGTTTACCCAGGTTCGGGGCTCTCCGGAGAGATAATACCCCTACTCCTGCATGTCTGAGTATATCTGGTATATCTGGTACAGAGTCGCTCCTAGAGCTGTATCTCAGCCCAGTGCCGTAGGCACCTGGCTGTATATATGCCTGTATGAGGCGTGCTAGTCTCCGGCCATACTCATGGCCGTGAGCACATATGCTCATGTGCATGGATGGATGGGAAGCTAGCTTGCTTGCTAGCTTGTGTGTGGCGTGAGTGGCCATCCTCCTGGATGGATGGATGTGTGGTGGTATTTATAGTGGGAGTTGGCTTACCATGTAAGCTATGTGGGTGGTGGCGTTGGATGTAAGCTACCTTGGGTAGCTTACATGCCAAGCCAAGTAGGCATGGCTAGTGGCATGGCACATGCCATGCTTGTCCCCTGGGATACTTTATAAATCAGTACCCAGGGGACACGGTACACTGTAGATGATGGCACCGTAGTACGGTTGTCTCGTCGATGTCGGGTCGGGCAGCAGTCGGCAGCCGACCGGTTGGCGTAGTCGGCGGCCGGCAGTCGGCGGCCGGCCGGGTAGTGCAGTCGGACGGGGAGCCGGCAGGAGCGGCCGGGCAGTCGGACTGAGGGGCTTCGCTAGCCCCGATGTCTTGAAATATTATCTCGCCGTCTTCAGGGTATCCGTGTCCCATTACACCGACAACAGTAACTCTCCTCTTTGTTTGGATCCCTGAGTTAGAGCTCGTTTGGGTTGAAATAGCCTCAAATTATCGAAACAAGAGGGGTTAGTTTGAGCTAGTTTGCTCTAACCCAGCTAAAAAAACTAGCCCGGTGGAGAGGTTCTAATTGGGTTAGTTATCCTCGGGCCCTCTAAAAGAGAACTAAAAAAATCTCCCCTGCCCGCACCAGATCGCTCCCCCCTCTCGCATGACTCCTCTCTGTTCCCCATAGGGCCGCTCGCCCTCTCTCTCCTCCGGTCGCCCTCTCCTTCCGGCCTCCGCCGCCCTACTCCGTCCGCCCTCTCCCTCCGGCCTTCGAAGGTCGCCCCACTCCCCCTTCACTAGTCGTTTTTCTCCCTCTGTCGTGCGCGGCGGCGGCGCATCTACCTGGGAGGTCACAAGAGGGGTGAGTTTGTTCGTTCCTTCTCTGTCTCACGGCCATATCATTGATCTTGCTTGCTCTAGCGCTAATTCTGATTTGGAAAAGTAGATCCCGATCAAACTTGGTATAGATTTGTGGTGCACGCATGGAATTGTTTGATGCTGCTTGAGGAGGTAATAAATATTTCTAGAGGCCCAAAGATTCAGGTCACCTTTCTAGGTATTTCAATTTCAGGCTTGCATTATTTCTAGAGGCCCAAAGATTCAGTTCACCTTTCTAGGTATTTCAATTTCAGGCTTGCATTATTTCTAGAGGCCCAAAGATTCAGTTCACCTGTCTAGGTATTTCAGTTTCAGGCTTGCATTATTTCTAGATGCCCAAAGATTCAGTTCACCTTTCTAGGTATTTCACTTTCAGGCTTGCATTATTTCTAGAGGCCCAAAGATTCAGTTCACCTTTCTAGGTATTTCAGTTTTAGGCTTGCATTATTTCTAGAGGCCCAAAGATTCAGTTCACCTTTCTAGGTATTTTAGTTACAGGCTTGCATTACTTCTAGAGGCCCAAAGATTAAGTTCCCAGTCGGCGGCAAGCGGCCCTGCTACCCATGCCGGTATCGACCTCAACTCACAAGGGCCGGCGTCGGAGGGGTTCCCGGGGCTTGGGCTCTACAGAGCCTTCCTCCAGAGCGACGATGGCGAGCTCCTCCCTCGGTGCGTGAGGGGCTCCGGGCTCCCTCCCTATGATGAATGACTTCCATGATGAGTTAGCTCATTCTTTGTTTCATGAAGTGTTTTTTTTATTTTGTGAAGCTTGATTGACGACTTGTATGTTTAAGTGGGATATCTCATTTGTATGGACAAAGTAAAAATTATCATGTTTTGCATGCTTGATTTGTAGAGATGGTTCGTTTATGTCAATTGTGAGCGGGAGGAGGCCACAGAAGAGCCGGCCACACCAAGAGGGTGTTTGGATCCAAGGGACTTATTTTAGTCTGACTAAAAATAGTCTCTTTAAGAGGCTAAAGTTCCAAGCATCCCTGACTAAAGAGGGGCTAAAACTAGTCTTGAGACTAAATTTTTTTAGTCAGGGGTACCCCTACTAAAATGTGGATTAGTCCTCTCTCTCCTCATTTAACTCCTCTCCTTTAACACAGGCGAGTTCTGGATTGGAGGGTTTGGAGGATAATAAATGCTCATTAACTTGATTTTAGTCTCTTTAGTATTTGGATCCAAGCATGGGTGAGGCTAGCAAGTTTTAGTCCCACTACTTTTAGTCATGGAACTAAAACGTATCCAAGCACCCTCCAAATCCGGCAGGAAATAGGGTCCAAAGTAGTCAAATGATTGAGATAAAGCATTTATTGTCAATCTAACCCTACCATCCATACACCTCTTTGGTTTAGAGTTAGTTCATGGTTAGAATCTAACTCTAACCTCTAACTGAGTTAGAGTTCTGTTCGTCTCGGTTCATCGCCATCATACTTTCCCCATTCCTGTGTTTTCAGTATCCTGCGAATCAAAGAGGCCCTTTTTTGCGGGAAAAATCAAAGAGGCCCTTAGACTGGTTTCGGTCCGATCATTTTTTATAAACGTGTTATGTCCAAAATTTAATGAATGTGCTCCGGTTTCCACGAAAATAATCTGGTTTCATGTAGTAATTCATTCATTTATTTATTCTTCTGCGGGGGGTTTGCATGTAATTCGTGAGGTCTGAAATGTAAAGTACCCCGGCATATGCTCCGAGTCGTGCATGCACTAAGACCCAGATGCTCTATGTCCCACATGTCGGCGAATGGGGGCATGTGGAAATAGCCTATGAGTACATATAGGAGGATAAATGCGTGAAATAATATGTACTGTGAAGCGTAGCCCTGGTTCGAAAAGGAGACCTGAAGTGATGATAGCTATAGGTCGCACGCACCCAACTAGTGGTACTAGACATACGACTAATTTTTCCCTCAAAAAATGAGGCACGAGTGCTCAGTACTCCTATTCCATAAACACGAGTCCCATCTGACAACAGCGTCCGTGCTACAACTAGCTCTCCTCCCTCGTTTCTCTCTTCTAATTCTAAACTCGTCCGACGCCCGGTGGGCGGGGTGGGTTTTCTCAACTACGGCCCCACCTCACAGTGAAAATCTTACGACTGGAATAAAAATGCCATATACTCCCTCCGTTCATAAATATAAGCCTTTTTAGATACTATTTCAAATGGAATATATCATATAGATGTATGTAGACATAGTTTAGAGTGTAGATTCACTCATTTTGCTCCGTATGTAGTAGTCACTTGCTGGAATCTTTAGAAAGACTTATATTTGGGAACGGAGGGAGTACTATACTAATAAAACATTAAGGCCACGAGGCGATGTAGTGCTGGTTACAGGAGGCAAGAAGAAGAGATGCATCCATCGACGACGTCCACCTCCTCGATTCAAGGCGCCGGCCCACCAAACGGCGCCTAAGTAGCAGTGGCTTTCGTGGCCAGGTCGACGTGCTTCTGAACAATGGCGTCCAAAGATTCCAGCCGCTGGAAGAAGGCCAACGTCTTTCTGTCCTCGCTTGCCTTGTAGTGGCCTATGTAGACGATTTCCTCGTAGACGTGGATGTGCAGGTCGACGGTTTCTTGCATGGCGAGGCGCTGCGCGGTGAGCGCGGCCTCGAGGTGCACATTCTTCGGCGCGTCCTCCAGCACCTGCAGGGCCACTAGGGCTTGAAAGAGTTCATCACCATGGATGCCGATGAGGGTGGCAGGCAATGAGGAGCCTGGGCGCGCGGGCTGGAGCAGTACGGCAAGGTCGTGTGCGTGCTTCTTGACGGCGGTGAACTTGCGGATGGAGTTGACCATCATGTCGTCCATGCGAGAGGCGAAGCCGGCGTCGGCGAGGGCTACGATGCCTGCGGTCGCCAGCACCGTCTGGAAACGCTGCGCGGTGCGGGGCCGCAGGCCGGCGCCTTGGATGATTTGGCACAGCCGACTGCCGCTCGCATCCATCGCCTCCATAGGTGCTTGTGGCTTCTAGTCACTTGGTCTTGGATTGGAGTGAGCAGTGTTGCGCAGAGACTTGGGAGTAGATGGATTGGAGTGGTGGGGCGCCTTTATTATATGAGAGTCCAAACTCTGTTGCATTCACATCGTGCTGGCTCTTTCTGCTTCTCCAATTAATTCCCTTTGCATGTAATTGAGGATGCATCATTGACCGTTCAACATCTCGGGAACCGCTACCCTCTCCCTCCTTGGCATTCAAGCACCTATGGACCCGTCGATGACGAGGTGCCTATGGTGAGTTCGTAAATTTCAAGATGATAGTGCCGTGCGTGTGTGCGTTCATAGGGGTGAGTGTATGCGCGTGTATATGAGTTCTTGCATCTGTACTGTGTAAAAATCGTAAATGCGTGTCAAAAAGAGACTAGTCAGTATACTCAATATTGTGCAACTCGGAGAGGAAAACGATAGAACTAGTACGCATTTATTTACGGTGCAGATTCACTCATTTTGCTCCATATGTACTCCATCTCGGTGTAGTCTAGTCACTTGTTGAAATTTTTAGAAGGGCAAATACTCCTTTCTGGTTTACAGGGCTATACTAGAAAGTAGTTGTACGTACTAGTACAATAGTGGGCTCACATAGAAATTTTGTCTCATGCAAGAGCCTGGCTATATGCGTGCTCCAATGTTCGCAACTGCAACGTTCGGTTTGCGCTTGGCTCTTCGCCTCTTCTAGAAGACGAACAATGATGTTACTACTACTACTTCTACAATGTTGAATCCACTGCTGCATGTCCGTCCACCACGAGCGGGACGGATAGCTTGTTGTAGGAGTACTACTAAGCAAAAGCATGTCCTCGTTTGCGAGCAACCATGCGCATGGGTGAGGGAGAAGGCGTGTAGTAAAATCAAGCTTCTCCTTTTGTACGAGTTGACGCGACACATCATAGCACTGGCCCCACATGCTTGCCTCTAAACTTGGCTAAAAGACCCGCAGTGTACAATATATTTGCTGCAACCTCTAACATTTACCCACCACAAATTAAAGTATATGTGGTCGTATGCATCATTCTGATGCAGAGGCCGAGGAGTCCCCCCTTTTCGAAAAAAACAAATTAAAATATATATTCCTGTCTTGACGAGATGAGCATGCAAACTACAATCACTAGGGTGTCAGGTAGGGCCAGAAGACTATTTTAATATTAAAAAAAACTTCGAGACGGCCACATAGCATGGAGTCGACCCCAACGATTTTAAGCTTACAGGCACGGTACACGCTATCCTAGACTACTCTACACATGAAGCTGCCACACGAGCATCCGGGCTATGCTTGGCTCTTCGCCTCTTCGGGAAGTCGAACAATGACGGAGTACTACCGCACTGGAGGAGTACTACAGTACGCTTCTGGCGATCTGACACTGATTGAACTGCTGCATGTCCACCGTGTGCGGGAGGGAGAGCGTGTAGCGAAAGCTTCTCCTTGTCTTGCCAGCCACCACGCTCATGGGCGAGGGAGGGACGCTCCTGCCTTTGCGTGTATGACAGGTGGGCCCGACAGGTGTGTGGCTAACCTGTCATACAACCAAAAGCCAGGTGCAGTTAAGTCCACGAGGGAGAGGATAATCAAACTTCTCATTGATGTACGAGTTGACGCGACACATCAAAGCACCGCACTTGATATATTTCAATAATTTGCGTTTGCCGATGCATTAATTACAACGCATGCATGCATGCCGTGACTCTCCTTTTGATACTTGCATGTGTTGATTTAATGCACCTTGAAATAGTATAAAATATGTGACGGTAAAGCTTTGTAATACCCCGGCCCAAGTCGAGGGATGGCTGTGCAGGAGGAGGGCGAGATCATGCAGACCGAACAGGACCCGACGATGGAACTCTCTAAGGTCTCGATGGACCTCACCGTGCTCCACTGCCCCTTGTGCCTCTGCCCCTTGATGCCTCTAGTGTATGAGGTTCGAATACGCCTCGTCCGTTCGGCTGATTGAGCAAGGTGCAGGTTTCTTGATTGATGTGCTGTTCGATTGATTTCTGCAGTGCAAGGGAGGGCACCTGGCCTGCGCGGACTACCGCGTCGAGCGCCCTGGGAACCAGCGGCAGTGCCAGAAGTGCGAGTGCGGTGGTGGCTTTGACCTGCGGAACACGGCGTTGGACTCTGTCCTTTCATCAGTGAGGGTGGAGTGCCCGCACGAAGGCTGTGGGCTCTATGTCACTTACCACAAGCTCGCCGATCACCAGAGCGTGTGTCCGCTCGTGTCCTGCAAATGCCATGTGTCCGTCTGCGGCTATGAAAGCCCGCCGCCGGCGCTCTACCACCACATCAGCACCGCGCATCCCATGCACGTGCACGGGATCCAGTACGGCAAGGTGCTCCAGCTGCGAGTGTGCCACTGTCGAAGCCACGCCTCTTGCTGTTCGCGGAGGAGGACCGCCGCGTGTTTTTCTTGGTCAGCGGCGTGCTCGACATCGGCGCGCCTATCACCGTGTCGATTGTCTGCATCAGAGCGGGGGCGTCCCCATTGCTGCACTACGTGGCCAAGCTGTGGGCGAACGACCCACCGGGGGAGCCCAAAGGCACGACCGATGCCGTCAAGGTGGAAATGGAGGTGACAAGCAGCAAGGATCCCGGCGGCGTCGACGTGTAGGACCTGACCTTCTTGATAGTTCCGCCCAAGCTGCTGGCCAGGGCTAAGCTTGTCTCCCTCCACATTCAGATGGACAAGCTCACGTCCTAAATGTTTCTACAGTGCCTTCTGTTTATCTTAGTAATATGCTAATATAGGGATTACCTTGGTCTACTTTAGCTTAAGAAATGGTGGGTTTTGGTGGCGATGCAGCAATTACTTCGACATCAGATCAGTAATTTCCAACAGTCGAACGGATATTCTGTGTCTGTTGGATATAAAGTCCCTTTGGGTAAGAAGTACTACTTGTCATCAAAATGGATAAAAGGATATGTATGTAGACATATTTTAGTTCTAGATACGTCCCTTTTTATCCATTTTGATGACAAGAACTCCCTTCGTTCCACAATACATGCCTTCCATTTGTCAAAATATAGATGTATCTAGACATGTTTTAGTATATAGGTACATCCATGATAGAGCCTATCAGATGGTTGAGAACACTACAATTCGTAGCTAAAGATGCGTGTGTGACTCCCAGATGCAGAGGCCGGGGGTCATCATCCTCCTTTTCGAGAAAAAACAGATGCGTGTGTGAGAGGACTAGTGCGTGTGTGAGAGGACGAGTGCGTGTGCGCACCTCTTCTCTTCCTGTATAACATACTACTAAACTCAGAGTACAAGTTTTTGTGGGTGGCACGATGGTGCGTGCGAGATGTCCCGAGAGATAGGTTTAATGCGTCTAAAAAAAGACTAGCCTAGAGCTCGCCACGCGGCTATTCCTGTCGAACGCCCCATTAATCGTAAGATATGTATACGACGGTGCCCGTTATTGCACGTACACAGTAGTACTCCCTCCTTTCCGGTTTATAGGGCTTAATTCAAAAATCTCACCAACCAAGATGGTGAGTGGTGGAATATTTTTTGTAGTTTGCGAAAGCACCTAATTAATGCTCTTATTTTTCTCAAAAAGTTATGTTTATCAATGCATTAATTGCAATGCATGCATGCATAAAGTACATGCATTGGTAAATTTTCTCTTAATACTTGCATGCAATGATTTAATGCACCTTGGAATCTGAACATGTGTTGGGGAACAACCAAATTGAGCCTTATAAAATGGAAAAACTAAAATTTTGAGATAAGCCCTATAAAACCGGAAAGGAGGGAGTAGAAAAAGAAGTACTCCATCCGGGAATAGTGCCACACTTTGAAACTAGAACCGTTAATAAATTTTGAGCTTGCGTCTCGTCACATTCCAAATTACTCCATGCTATATTGCATTGCAAACGTGTTCACACCGATCACAACCTAAACGGTTTCCCACTTAGGAGCGTATTAGTACCACGCTATATTGAATTGCAAACCTTTTCACACCGATCACAACCTAAACGGTTTCCCACTTAGGAGCATATTAGTACTCGGTTATAAATACTTGTATGCCAAGATGACTGCACATTCCTCCTCAACTCCTCATCCACAAAAACAAACAAGTCATTCAACATCCTTCCCTTGCGTCTGCCATGGCCAGCGTGAGTTCTGGGTCGAGAGATTGCCACCAGGGAGAGGCTAGCATGGAAGCAGAAGCACGAGAGATGTCCCACCTCGCTGCGAGAGCAGCCGACATGTCCTGCCGCGCGGAAGTAGCAGCACAGAGGTCCCGCCGCGCTGCTGAAGCAACACGGAGGTCCCGCCGCGCCGTCGATGCAGCAGACTGGTCTGGCCGCGCCGCGGAAGCATCAAAGATGTCTCGCCGTGCCACGAATGCAGCAGAGATGTCCCGTCGCGCCGTGGCAGCCTGGGAAAATTTCTCGCGGGCAGGCGACGACTGTTATAGGTGCATGCATGCGATCGTCCATAGCCAGATGGATCAGATCTCTGGCTGGGCGAGGTTGCAGGACGACATGAAAGCCTCATTTGAACAGGCTACCGCGTCATCTGGCAACTAAGGGAGGGCAATGAGAGGCTCCGGGCCGAGCGTGACCTGCTGAGGGAGAAGATCGTCCGAAGTGCAGACCAGCAGGAGGAGACCGGTGCCTTGTTGAAGAGGACCGGCGTCATCATCAAGAAACTTATGGACGAGAATGACATGCTCCGCAACGAGCACCAAAGGCTGGTGGAGGAATCCGTGGATGTTCTCAAGCAGCGTCTTGAGGACACGAAAGAGCTTATCGCCGCTCGCCGCGGAGACTAGTTCCCACGGCATGTAGCAACACATCAAGAAAGTAGAGATCAGCGAGCCAGATCCTTGTCTTCCTTCTTCTTTTGCCCTTGTGTATTTCGGGCGTAGCCGCATGTGGCTTTTTTAATTATCTTTCTAATTATGTAAGAGAATTAATCGTCCTTATCTTTCTGTGGAAGATCAATGTTGCGAGGCTGGAATGAAGAAAACTCTTGCTGTGGCGACCCTGGCGTTGCTGTTCTTCTAGTTGCTGCTGGGTTTCCTTCAGTTTCCTGGTTTCTTTTGATGTAATAATTGGTTTAGGATTTGGATTGTGTCCTCGGCTGTGAAATGTTGGGTTCCAGGGCGGATGTTTGGCCTTTGTTGGCCTCTTGGGATGTTGCGATTTCAATCTGGTAGCTTTTAGTCCTTCGTGTTAGGCTGGAGTTGTGCTGAACTTCTTGTGAATTGTGGTGGTTTTCAGTAATGAAAATCGGAAGGGGCAAGCCCTTCTTTGATCAAAATAAATAAATAATCGTCCTTATATATTCATCAGTCTTGCTATAAGTCGCAGTAGATGCTATATAGGCCCGTCGGATCTTACATCAAGATCCGTGCTTTCAGATTTTCTCTCTCTCTTAAATCTCAGTCGAGTGAGACGTAGCCACGCCATTAAACAGAGGCTCGGGCGCCATTAATGGAGACATTGGGAGAGAGGTGGATGACAGATGGAGGTGAAAGGGCTCTCCTCCCGATAAGCACGCGGAGGGGTCTGATCGCACGCCTCTCGTACTCAAATAGCTACCCTACACGGCGCCTCCTAGCTAATAAAAAATGGGGACGTGTGGCGGCACGTAAATGGTACTAGTAAGTAGAACGCCCATGGTTTCAATAATACTTGTGTTTCCGATTGTAATGTGACAGCACTTGTTCCAAAATGACTTTGTTGATTGTTAATGTGTGCGCCTTCGCAAATCAGACTACAAAATTACCACAACATGTTGGTGCCATGTCATGGCACCAAGGCAAGTTTCATTATTTTCATGCGTGTTTTGGATTTATAGGAATTAAAAAACTAAGTTTCTCAATGTTTCCAACCCAACCACGACCCCCAGAATTTTGAATTTCATTCCCATTTCTTGCATGGAACATAGAAATTTACCCGAGGACACACATGTGATTTTCCAACCAACTTTGGTGCACTGGAACATGTGCTTGTATTTCAAATTTGAATTATGCACACAAAGGTGACACGTTCCCTCCCAGAACCACGAGCCTTCTTGAGAGAAGCTCCGATTTGCAGGAAGCTTATATCAAAATTTGTTCCTATTCGGCCAATTTTTTACCACGGTATGGTACTACCATGACATGACACCATGCCAAGTTTCATGATTTTAAAACCAAGTTTCTCAATGTTCTCGACCAAGTCACGATGCCCAGATGTTTAAATTTTATTCTCATTTTTTGCATGGGACCTACTCCCTCCTTCCATCTATATAGGGCCTAATGTGTTTTTCAAGACAGCCTTTGACTATTGACAAGATTAATAGCACATGAGATGTATACTATGAAAATTATATTACTGGAAGCTCCTTTGACATACAAATTTGAAGGTATGCTTTGTGTAAGTTGCATGTCATATATTATTACTCTAACGTCTGGTTAAAGTTATCCTCGAAAAACACATTAGGACCTATATAGATGGAAGGAGGGAGTAGAAATTCACTCGAGGACACAAATGTGATTTTTTAACCAACTTTGGTGCACAAGAGTATGTGCTTGTAGTTCAAATTTGAATTATGCACATTAAATGACCAAAAACTCAATTAATGTGTAAATAAGGCCAAACGAAGCCGGAATAATTCCAAAATTTAACAGGGCACTCATGTAGTTCTATGTTGCCTTTGTAAATAAACTCAAGGGGGCAACATATATCGTTTCGCACTCAAAGGTGGCACGTTCCCTCTCAGAACCACGAGCCTTCTTGAGAGAAGCTTCGGTTTGCAAGAAGCTTATACCAAAATCTGTTCCTATTCAACCAATTGTTTACCACAACATGGTAGTACCATGACATGACATCCATGCCAAGTTTCATGATTTTCAAACGTGTTTTGGATTTACAAGAATTTTAAAACCAAGTTTCTCAATGTTCTCGGCCGAGCCACGATGCCCAGATGTTTTAATTTTATTCTCATTTCTTGCATGGGACCTAGAAATTCACCCGAGGACACAAATGTGATTTTTCAACCAACTTTGGTGCACGAGAGCATGTGCTTGTAGTTCAAATTTGACTTATGGCACATTAAATGACCAGAAACTCAATTAATGTATAAAAACGACAAATGAACCCGGAATAATTCCAGAATTTAATAGGGCACTAATGTAGTTCTATGTTGCCTTTGTTAAGAAACTCAAGGGGGGGGGTAGCGTATATCATTTCACACTCAAAGGTGGCACGTTCCCTCTTAGAACCACGAGCTTCCAAATCGGCCCAATTTTTTACCACAACATGTTAGTGCCATGACATGACACCATGCCAAGTTTCATGATTTCCAGGCGAGTTTTGGATTTACATGAATTTAAAATCAAAGTTTCTCAATGTTCTCGGCCGAGTCATGATGCCCAGATATTTGAATTTCATTCTCATTTCTTCCATGGGACCTAGAAATTCAACCAAGGACACACATGTGATTTTTCAACCCACTTTGGTGCACCGGAGCATGTGCATGCAATTCATATTTAGATTATGCACACTAAAAGTCCAGAAACTCAATTAATGTATAAAAAGGCCAAATGAACCCGAAATAATTCCAAAATTTAACAGGGCACTCATGTAGTTCTATGTTGCCTTTGTAAATAAAATTAGGGGGAGGCAGCGTATATCGTTTCGCACACAAAGGTGACACGTTCCCTCTCAGAACCACGAGGCTTGTTGAGAGAATCTCTAGTTTTGCAAGAGGCTTATACCAAAACTTGTCCCAATTCAGCCAAAAATTATACGTATGAAAACAAGGTTTAGATTATCCCGAACATCTCGCTACCTAGACCAATAATGTACTATGATTTGAATTCAACATAAAATGGATACAAATATTTGAATTGGAGAGCGTATGGTACATGTAGTTCATAGTGAAATATGATTACTGCTATATGTATGTTTTTTGTTATCAAGATAATATTTAAATTATTGTATAACTTGACAACAATCGTATTCAAATAAGGAAAATTGATTCAAATTTAGTCCATATGGTAGACGATAATATATATGTTCACATGGTGGAGTAAAATGTTCATATATGATGGAAGATCAAAATGTGCGACTACATCAATTATAAACCGCAAGGTCACCTAACGATATATTCGAATTCAACATAACGTGGATTCAAAAATTGAAATTCAAGATCATGGCATCTGTAATCATATGAAATTCCCGATTTTTTTTACATTTTTCTTGTAGTTTTTTCAATGGCATCTATAGC
This sequence comes from Triticum monococcum, assembly GCA_034509565.1. Taxonomy (NCBI): domain Eukaryota; kingdom Viridiplantae; phylum Streptophyta; class Magnoliopsida; order Poales; family Poaceae; genus Triticum; species Triticum monococcum. Next base: position 82,364,549 of record CM067845.1, on the reverse strand, counting down.
AATATAGTAAAAGGGGACATGACTCTCTTGTGTCTTGTATGAATTGTTTTTTACACGTTAAGTTTGTTCTGCCGAACAAGGAATCTGCACCTTGTTATCCCGAAATTTGCACGTGCATTCCTATCCTATTCATGTGTTTTTTCTGTCCCTGCGTTTATAGAATCCTCCAATTCTAAGGAGCCCTTACAGATTTACTTCATTTTCAGATAGGCGTCAAACAAAACTCTGTGTGTTATGTCCTGCTCCTGCCATGCCGTCATCCACCCCACCCGAGGTGCACCATCGACAAAAGCCTTCACTGCAGCAGAGATCCCCCCTGCAGACTTCCTTTCACCACCTCAGATCATCTTCCCCATTGCCGGTAGCCACGCCAACTGCATTACCATCATCGACTGAGCAGATGAACCTGAGGACTACATAGTTCCGGAAGAGAGGTTGCAGTCTTTCGTGTTTGCTTATGTTATACATCGGTTATTATTACCTGCTACTTTATCATTCAATCTTGAGTTTTGAATTGCCCATGGGTCTCATATCGAGCCAGCAACCAATAGTATCTGTCTACTATCTGGTTCATCTGGGGTCTTCTATGTGGTTCATGTTGGGTGGGCAACAAATAATAGATGATCCATTGTCTATCTTTTTAAACTGAAGCTATAATCTACCTACTATCATTAGTTTTGGATCCATCCACTCGTTTGCTACCATCACTCTTGATTTTTGCATGCACCCCTTAGGCCTTACAAAATCTAACTATTTTTTTATTATGCATGTCAGATATTGTACACAATCGTACTGAACATGTAGAGAAAAAGAGAAGACCGTTGCGTGCGAATATAATGTCATGCAGACACTGCTCCATGGTGGGCGAAGTGGCCCCCCTCCTAAATTTCCAGATTGTATTCCAGGGGAAGATAACTGTTCAGATGGAGATTCAGAAGGAGCCGACCACGCCTGTTTACCACCTGAGGTGTTTGCTCTAACCTAGCATGCTGATGTTGGTCATATCATGCATATGGCGCCTTGCATTGCTTACATTATACATCTTATATGTCAGCAGCTTAGTTTAGATTTGCTTTGTGTGAATGCCACCTGTTTGGTTTCTATATATGATACTCCCACCATTCCTAAATATTTGTCTTTTTAGAGATTTCAACAAGTGTCTACATACGGAACAAAATGAGTGAATCTACACTCTAAAATATGTCTATATACATCTGTATGTGGTAGTCCATTTGAAATCTCTAAAAAGACAAATATTTAGGAACGGAGGGAGTATATGAGAATTATGCAATGTCATCTTCTTTAGCCAGGCATCATATACGTGAATCATGCAATGCCATCCTGTTTAGCCAGTCATCGTATATGTGAATTGTATCGTGCCATATTTTTTTCCATAATGTATTCCATTTGTCAACAATGTTTATACATTCATCTACTCTTCCTGTGCATCAGCCATTTGAGTCGGTCATGGGAAAATCTAGAGTGAAAACAAGGTCTTCTGAGCAGTCAGTGCTACCTGTCGATGCAGATTTCTTGCTCGTTACAGATAGCTCCTCAGAGGAGGATTCAGAGAGAGATGACCAGTCGTATCCCCCCCCCCCCGAGGTGCATGCTCTAACTTGGCTGGGTTATATTGCTCATATCATGCATATGGTGTCTTGCATTGCCGTGCCATGTTCTTAGATTAGACATGCTTTGTGTGAATGCCTCCTGTTTGCTTTCTATATCAGATATGTGAATTATGCAATGCCATGTTTTTCAGCTAGTTATCATATATGTGAATTATGCACCGCCATGGAGCCTGGCATCATATATGTGAATTATCTCTTGCCATCTTTTTTTTCATTATGTATTCCATTTGTCGACAATCTGTGTATATTGAACTACTCTTCATGTGTATCAGCCATTTGAGCCGGTTATGGAAAAATCTGGAGTGAAAACAAGGTCTTCAAAGCAGGTAATGGTACCTGTTGAAGCATATATCTCGATGGTTACAGGGAGCTCCTCAAAGGAGGATTCAGAGACATATGACCAATCCTATATCCCACCTGACGTGTATGCTCTAGGTTACAATGTTTATATTTCTCATATGATGCATATGGTGTCTTGCATTGCTTAGTTTAGACATCATATGCACAATATTGAATTCTATCTGCTTAGTTTAGAGATCATACATGCGAGTGCCAGCTGCTTAGTATATGAATCAATTATGTCAATTATATCATGCCATCCTGTATACTTAGACAACATGTATGTGAATTATTTCATCCCAACCTATTTTAGAAATACATCATATAGTTTTGTCATGTCATCTTGTTTAGGTACTCATCATATGTTGAATTATGCCATTATATCCTGTTAAGTTATCCATCATATATCTGAAACTGTGTCATGCTATCCTGTTTAGTTAGGCATCATATATGTGAAATTGTGTCATGATGTCCTGCTTGGTTAGACAACATATATGTGAATTATCACATCTGTCTATCATACAATGTCTGTACGTTCAATTTCTTTTCTTGTTTATCAGCCATTTGAATTGGAGGGGGTGATGGCAGTATCTAAGGGAGCAAAAACCCGTTCTTCACAAAAGAAAGTGCTACATGTCGATACAGATAGAACCATGGTTGTACTGGCCCACAAACTAGCCCCACCGCACATAATCGAGACTCTTCCAGATTGCACACTTACACCATTGGCCAGAGAACCAGCTACAACCCATCTAACCGCAACCCCAGCGGATAGTAACCCACTTATAGTTGACAAAGCACCATGTCCACCACAGAGTACCCCCACACGAGTAGTTTGTAAAGCTACTGCAGTGCCCAAAGCACGAAGACCACCACAACTAACCCAAACTCCATGTATAAAGCAGAAGAGCAACTGTTCTCAGGTCAGATTCCGTAGCTATGGTCCATACTACTTTGCTGTTGCATCACTGTATTTACTCATACCAACTACTTTCGAATTTGAAGGATCCAATTGAAACTCCAATGGCGCAACAGGTATGTTTTAAACCTATTTCTTTAACTGGATTGCTATTCTAACTTCTTGCTCTATGTTGATTTCAGTTTAAGTTGTATAAACAGTTATGTTCTCATGTGATGCACATCACAAGTGCTGCCAATGCTGTGTAGTTTCTCACACTTATATTCTGTCTATGCTGCTGTGTCTGAAAAATATATGAGTTGAACTGTGTCTCTATCTTGATTAGGGAACATAAAATAGAATGATATGGACAATACATTGACCATAGTACATAGATATATGTTTGTTTCATGTTGTTATCCTGTCCACCTTACTACTGAACCGGTTTACCAAAATGAGTTTCGTATACTACAAGCTAAACCTGTGATGTGTCTGCTTGTTTCTCTTGTAGTATGCAAACAGAATATTGGAGAAGAGCACCCCACTATGCAATGGTAGAGAAAGTAATGCAGATAAGATTCAAGATAGTGAGACAACCCTGTTGGTCTCCAAGAAAGGTGATAAAAACGATCTTGTAGATAGTGAGAAAACCCCACAGTCCTGCGTTGATGTAGTGTTCGAGCTACTGGCCAGTACCGCTGGCACAAGCTCTTCGAACTTGCTGCCTGAATCACTTCAGCTTCTTCAGTCTCAACTACAAGCTGAAAGGCATCAGTCAGCTGTGCTACGGCAAGAAGCTGAAGGACTGAGGAAGTCCCTGCAGAATTCAGATGCGTACTTTCTTGTGCAACAGCAAGCGCTGGAGGATTTAAGCGCCAAACAAGAGAAAGTTAATAAGCTTGCTAAGCATCTTGCTAGCATTATGGGTACCCAGGATATTGTTTCTTGAACTCTTCTGAAGTGGTTTCAGTTCTGGACTTGTTTTGCTGCGGTGTTTATATGCTGCTTTGTTCCCTATATTTGCACTGGTGGCGAACTTTGATGCCCAGTGGATGTAATATGTGTAATAGCCGTGATAGCCTAGGATAAGTTGCTTGCTTATTTATTTCCTTGTTGTCTTGTTTATTTGTTTGCTTGTAGTCAGTGCAGTTCTTTTTCCGCGGTTTGCTAGTGGCTGCAATAAGCTATTTTTTAAAACTAGGGCACAATAACCATGGGCTAATATTTACTGTAGTGACACTGGGCCTCCTACGGGTCGTAGAAACAGTGGGCCTTCTATGGGCCGCAGAAATAGTAGGCCTTCTACGGGCCGTAGAAACAATGGGCCTTCTACGGGCCATAGAAACAATGGGCCTTCTACGGGCCGTATCATCAATAGGCCTTATACGAGCCGTATGATCGATTGGCCAAACATGGGCCAATAACATGCCGCATTATGGCTGTAAACAGGCTAGAGTTGGAATCGTCCGTTCATGGGCCGACCATAATGGGCCATCGTTAATAGGCTGTATTTGATGACGCTATGAAAACGACCCAACATATTGACGGACCACAAATGGGCCGACTGTAACCACGGGCTGAATTTGGCCCACAAGCAGAAAATGACAGTAACGGGCCGTAAGTAAACGAATGCTGGAAATTAGCCCAAGAATAAATCAGCTCTAAGAAGGCCGAAAGATAACATGGGCTGGAAACGGCCCAACGGAATAACGGGCCGTTAATGGGTATAAGTTATACACTGTTCATTACGGGCCAGTTTCACCACGGGTCGTTAATGGGTGTAAAGTGATACACTGTTCATTACGGGCCAGTTTCACCACGGGCCGTTAATAGGCCAAGAGTTACATAGGGCCTCATATGGACCGAAAGACGTCATGGGCCATACATGGTCCAGAAGTGAAAACGGGATGGAATCATATTGGATGGCCTAGATGACGCTACTGGGCCTAATTCGGATAGGGCGTAACGGGCCTTGGTTAGCGGGCTGTAAATGGGCTATATGCAAACAGGTAACAGGCTTTCCATGGGCCGGCCCGCCACCTTTTGACCAAGTCAAACGGGCCGGCCTTTTCACAGGAATGGGCCTCTATTGGGCTGTGCCACGTGTCGATGTATCATAGGCGCCTTCTGTCCAATGAGTGGATGACATCTGTCCCAACGATGAGCCGACACGTGTTTTCTCCAGCCAATGATGATTTTACACATGGAAAAGCCCCATTGGTCGGGGCTATTAATGGGTTATCGGATCCGAAACGCGACCCGATAGATTAACGGCGTTGCATTATGGTGGATGCCACGTGTCGGTCACCCTTGACTAAAGCACTTCTGTGACGCGCGATTTATCGTCATGGAAGTGCACACTTTCGTGATGATAATTTTGGTAATGTCATGGAACACTTCTACGACAGCACAAGTATGACTATCTTGATTCTGTCATAAAATTGTCATGGATGTACATGCATGACAAAAAACGCGACCTACTGTGACAAACATGTATCATCACGGAAGTGTATTTTTTTTGTAGTGAAGGATTCAATTTAAACCATGAGCCGCTGATGAGAGAATTATGGATGGCTAAGATCTATAGTATCCCATCCAACTAAGCTTACTTTAGCATGAAGTAGATTGTGCTTTCTTATAAAAACAGGTACTAGATCAGTAGATCTTATACTTATTCGAGCATGAGTAGTTTCATCTTCAGTCCAGTGTTTGTGTTGAGAAACAAGATGAAGATGATTGACTACAGTTATTCAATAATTTACATTTTCACAGAGAAAAAGGAAACTGAGATTACATGAAAGAAAATAAACAAACAAAGAATGGTGATCATTCCATTATGTATTAAAAAAGAAAAAACAAATAAACAGATAAAACATACCTAGCCGAGCCTTCTTTATCAAACATGTTTCATCCTACATAATTTCATATCCGGCATCTCATCCTCACCTACAGCCTACAACTAAGGCCTCCAAGATCCAATAGTATCTTTATCAAGCTGTTTTGTGGTGGACAACAGAAACCTGATGATCAGATTGAGAGCGAGAGACAAAAGTGATCTGCAGATGCATGGAGTGTTTATAGCCGTTCCTTACTGCATGTTAGATGCTGAGCCAATGTGATCTAGGGCCGCTACATCAGCAGGTACATTTGATCAACGCAACATTTGTGCAATACACTGCCAAACCTATAAGTGGAATCGTGTAGCTTAAGCATATAAGAACATATAGTAGGTACAGACAAATCCGATATGCAACTGTACGAAGCATGTATATATAGGTAAACAGGGAATAATTTGGGCAGGAAACTCGAGAAGCACATTACCTTCTTTAGATTAAGCAAGGATTGCCCTTTTTAATCTGATTCACACTATTTCTTTCTCGTCCAGGAAATACTCACACCAGTGTTTCAGTTCAGGGTTATGCCTGATCTGTAGCTCCCTCAAAGCGCTGTGATGTTGCATGCATCATGGTAAAGACTTGACTAGTTGGCATCCTGAGATCTCAAGTCTTTTGAGAGAGATGAGATTGCCGAACCACTCCGGAAGTGATGAGATGTTGTCGTAGTGATCCAAGTGCAGCAATCGGAGTGATGTAAGGTGCTGCATGCTCTCATGCAAGGACTTGAGCTTAGGACAATAGTTGATTTCCAATTCTTGGAGTGCGGTGAGATTGCCAAACCATTCTGGCAGTTCCGTCAAATTGTGGCATGCAAACACAAGTATCGACCGAAGGGAGGCAAGGACTTCAATGCTTCCTGGTAAGCTGCTTATTTCACATGCGGAGCTTTAACTTGCGAAGGGCGGGAAGATGATAGAGCAGCCACCAACCATTAGGCTTGACATGGCAATCTGATATTTCCAAACAAGTCATCGAATTGGACAGAATTTCTGCATGTCTTTTATTCTCCCATGATGATACTATAATATCATTAACCTCTATGACCCACTCCGCAGCTATAGGCGGGCATGGTTTCACCATCAACTTGTTGCATCCATGTATCAGCAACTTGTGAAGGTTAAGGAACATGACTTCTTCCCTTTTATCTTCACCCTCTATTGACACTCTTGTATACCAGACTTCCAGATTATCCATGTCCTGCCTAACAAATTTTGTCAACTTTGTGAATGCATGATTACCACCACAGAAATTCTTATCCAGTTTCTTGATCTTTGGCAATGCACACAGAGACAACTCTTGCAAATTAGGTAATTGACCAAGTGATGGTAGCTGGGTGCATCCCTACAAATTATGCAGCTCTATTCTGGAAAGGTTTGCAAGATATGTAGCAGAGCATATCCAACTTGGGAATGTGATGCCCATGTAACCTTGGAGAATAAGCTGTTCCAAGGTGGTTGGGGGTAGGAGCTCCCCAAGCAAAGACTCATCATCCACAAGATGCTCGACGACATTGCTAGTCCAAGAGAGAAATAGCATGGAAAGCCTTGATTTACATGCCAGGTTGACTTTCTTAGCTTCTTCCAAACTCACCACATTTTCAAGAAATTTTATCTCAAGCTCTTCAGCATCTACACCCTCAAGCTGCACAATATTGTTGGACACACCACCAGGCATGTTATACATAAAAACTTTGGCAGTGACATCAAACCATTGGCCAGTGAGGATCGCTTGATTTGATCTTCGATAGGTGGGAAACAATTCTTCACAACTAAAGATTTAAGGTTTGGCAATTCAAGAATTTTTTGTGGCAATTTTCTTAGGGAAATGCAATGCGAGATATTCAATGTGTGAAGCATTTTGAGGTTGGCAAGAGATTCAGGAAGAACAGAAACAGGGCATGCTGAGAAGTTTAGGTATTGTAGGTTGAGTAGGTTACATAGGACTCGAAATAACATGTCGAAGTAGTAGCATAGCTCACTGTGGTGCAAGGGCATGTAATGCATGAAAGCTTCTAAGTTTAAATGCTGCAATTTGTTTAGATTACCAAATGAATCAGGCAATCTAGAAAGATTGGAGCAGTGTGATAAATCCAAAAGGCTTAGTTCTTCAAGATTACCAAAGAAATTTGGTAGTTCTTGCAAACCAGAACAATAAGATATGTCTAGATTTTCTAAGGAGACAAGGTTACAGAGGGAATCAGGTAAATCACGAAGCCTGGAATGCCTAGATAGGTTCAGCAGCCTTAGCTTCTTAAGATTTCCCAAAAAATTAGGTAGTTCTTCCAGTTTACAACCTGAGAGGTTTAAGTTCTCTAGATTCAAAAGATCATAGATGGAATTGGGCATTGCAGAAAGGCTGGAACAATTTGCCAGGTTCAATAGCAAGAGACTTGTAAGGTTGGAAAAAAAACTCCAGCAAGTGCACAAGGCTTCCACAACATGATAAATCCAGATGTGCAAATCTTTAAGGTTCCCGGTTGACTTCGGCAGCTCTGATATTTTGGTAGAGCCATGTATGCTCAAATAATGTAATTTCAAGAGGCTTGTAATCCACATAGGAAAATCTTTATCACACAATAGTGAAGCATCAAGGTACCTCAAATGAGCTAATTGACGAGTTGGATCCGTCGGCTTCCTCAGAGCACATCCAGTTAAATCCAAGACGCGCAAGTTTTTTGTCAATGAGAATGTATCGCGAGGAAGTTGTTTCCCACCACAATCTCTGAAATGTAGTGACCTAAGCTTAACAGACAGTGACCTGCAAAGCCTTATATCATAGCTAACCACAACTAAATGATGACCGTTGTCACTTGGTGAACTATTTTGGCTTATAGCATGCAGATAAAATGCTTCATTACCAGCAACTGATTGTGCCAAGTCATGCACCAAATCATGCATGCTCAGTTCATGGGAATCTTTGGCGTGCTCCTGAGTAACCTAAAAAAAGGTGCATAAGAGTAAGTAATTACTAATTAGTAATATTTCAATAAACAAGATATTATATGAGGTGAAGGTTGAACCAAATTTGTTTATACTGGATGAACCAATATTAAATAGTACAAACTCCACGACCCATTATCAGAAATGAAAACTCATCCGTAGTGAGGTATGACTTATGAGATATTATAAATAGTTGAAAGTATGTAAAAGTGTGCAAAACTGCATTTCAAGTACACACACGAGCATGGATGCTTTCATACACATCCACAGACACACTTGAATATCTCATACACTGATGTAAATAGTTACCCTACAATAGTTTATAAGAACTCACCATGGAAGATACTGAGTTTTGAAGAAGAGATGTTGCCAAAAGCTCTCTTAGATATTCCTTTGCTTGCGTGTGGGAGACAAGGTTGGTAGGGATGGTTTATGATGACCCACAAGTATAGGGGATCTATCATAGTCCTTTCGATAAGTAAGAGTGTCGAACCAAACGAGGAGCAGAAGGAAATGATAAGCGGTTTCCAGCAAGGTATTCTCTGCAAGTACTGAAATAAGTGGTAACAAATAGTTTTGTGATAAGATAATTTGTAACGAGCAACAAGTAATAAAAGTAAATAGAGTGCAGCAAGGTGGCCCAATCCTTTTTGTAGCAAAGGACAAGCCTGGACAAACTCTTATATGATGTAAAGCGCTCCCGAGGACACATGGGAATATCGTCAAGCTAGTTTTCATCACGTTCATATGATTCACGTTCGGTACTTTGATAATTTGGTACGTGGGTGGACCGGTGCTTGGGTGCTGCCCTTACTTGGACAAGCATCTCACTTATGATTAACCTCTATTGCAAGCATCCGCAAATACAACAAAAGTATTAAGGTAAACCTAACCATAGCATGAAACATATGGATCCAAATCAGCCCCTTACGAAGCAACGCATAAACTAGGGTTTAAGCTTCTGTCACTCTAGCAACCCATCATCTACTTATTACTTCCCAATGCCTTCCTCTAGGCCCAAATAATGGTGAAGTGTCATGTAGTCGACGTTCACATAACACCACTAGAGGAGAGACAACATACTTCTCATCAAAATATCGAACGAATACCAAATTCACATGACTACTAATAGCAAGACTTCTCCCATGTCCTCAGGAACAAAAGTAACTACTCACAAAGCATAAACATGTTCATAATCAGAGGGGTATTAATATGCATATAGGATCTGAACATATGATCTTCCACCAATTAAACCAACTAGCATCAACTACAAGGAGTAATTAACACTAATAGCAACCTACTAGCACCAATCCTGGACTTGGAGACAAGAATTGGATATAAGAGATGAACTAGGGTTTGGAGATGAGATGGTGCTGATGAAGATGTTGATGGAGATTGCCCTCTCCTGATGAGAGGAGCATTGGTGATGACGATGGCGATGATTTCCCCCTCCCGGAGGAAGTTTCCCCGGCAGAACAGCTCCGCCAGAGCCCTAGATTGGTTATGCCAAGGTTCCACCTCGTGGCGGCGGAGTTTCGTCCGAGAAGATGGCTTATGATTTTTTTCCCATCGAAAGACTCCATATAGTAGAAGATGGCCACCGGAGGGCCACCAGGGGGCCCACGAGGTAGGGGGCGCGCCCAGGGGGTAGGGCGCGCCCCCACCCTCGTGGGCAGGGTGTGGTCCCCCTGGTGAAGTTCTTGCTCTCAATATTTTTTATATATTTGGAAAACATCTTCCGTGAAGTTTCAGGACTTTTGGAGTTGTGCAGAATAGGTCTCTAATATTTGCTCCTTTTCTAGCCCAGAATCCTAGCTGCCGGCATTCTCCCTCTTTATGTAAACCTTGTAAAATAAGAGAGAATAGGCATAAGTATTGTGACATAATGTGTAATAACAGCCCATAATGCAATAAATATTGATATAAAAGCATGATGCAAAATGGACGTATCAACTCCCCCAAGCTTAGACCTCGCTTGTCCTCAAGCGAAAAGCCGAAATCGAAAAATATGTCCACATGTTTAGAGATAGAGATGTCGATAAAAATAAAATACGGACATGAGGGCATCATGATCATTCTTAGAACAGCAACTCATATAATTCTTTGTCATATAATATCTAATGCTAGATTAATAATTCAATCACAATTTCAAGTATGAATCGTAAACTTCATTGAAAACTAACAAACTACAATCTCAGTCATTGAAGCAATTGCAATTTATCATAACATAGGACAGAGTCAATGTATAAGAGCTTTTCAGCAAGTCCACATACTCAACTATCATATAATCTTTCACAATTGCTGACACTCACGCAATATTTATGGGTATGGAGTTTGAATCGGACACAGAGAAAGATAGGGGCTTATAGTTTTGCCTCCCAATGTTTTACCTCAAGGGTAATGTCAACAGTAATAGTTCATGAAAACCCACATCCAATTAGCCATATATACCAGGATCTTTCCAACATACTGTGCTTTCCAAAGGATAAAATGTAAAAAGGAAGGGTGAAGATCACCATGACTCTTATGCAATGTAGGAGATAAAAGTAAAAGATAGGCCCTTCACAGAGGGAAGCAGAGGTTGTCATGCGCTTTTATGGTTGGATGCACAAAATCTTAATGTGAAAGAACGTCACTTTATATTGCCACTTGTGATATGGACCTTTATTATGCAGTCTGTCGCTTTTATTACTTCCATATCACACGATCATATAAAGCTTATTTCCTCCACACCAATCAATCATACATATTTAGAGAGCAATTTTTATTGCTTGCACCGATGACAACTTACTTGATGGATCTTACTCAATCCATAGGTACATATGGTGGACTCTTATGGCAAGACTGGTTTAAGGGTATTTGGAAGCACAAGTAGTATCTCTACTTCGTGCAATGAATTTGGCTAGCATGAGGGGGGAAGGCAAGCTCATCATGTTGGAAGATCCAAGACAATATAATTTATCTCAGATGTAAGAAAACATAACTCATTACGTTGTCTTCCTTGTCCAATGTCAACTCTTTTAGCATGTCATATTTTAATGAGTGCTCACAATCATAAAAGATGTCCAAGATAGTATATTTATATGTGAAGACCTCTCTTTCTTTATTACTTCCTATTAATTGCAACGATGACCAAAACTGTGTTTGTCAACTCTCAACAACTTTTATTCATCATACTCTTTCTATGTGAGATCATTACTCTCCATAAGACTCATATGATCTCTTTGTTTCTTTTTATTTCTTTCTCTTTTCTTTTGTTCACTTAGGATCATGGCAAAATAATCAAGCCCTTGACTCAACACTAATCTTTATTATATAGCTCATGGACTCGATTACATAGAAGGATAATAAAGCAAAACTCATGACTAGATCATACTAAGAACTTTTATTCTACTAGATCAAGATATTATCAAAAGGATCGAACTAAGAAAAAAATGGTAAAGATAAAAGTGATGGTGATATGATACCGGGGCACTCCCCCTAGCTTGGCAGTTGCCAAGTGGAGTGCCCATACCCATGTGATTATGTCTCTCTTTTCGAGGATGGTGATGTGATATTTTCTTGGCGATGATGCCCCTCAAGATACGGTTCTCCTCCTCAAGCTTCTTGACTTGCTGCTTGAGGTCCATTATTTCCTTTCGGAGTTTTCCTGTAACAGCCAAAGCTCCCTGCACCCAAGGGTGCTGCATAGCTGCAGGAGAACCAGTGACACTCTTTTTCATATTCTCATAAGAAAGAAATCTAACATTGGAAGGGATAACCGAGTTTGGAATAGCCGAGCTCTGCAGTTCTCCCATTGTGAATCCAGCTTGGAGGCGGGAAGTGACTTCTTGATCCTCTTCCATGGCATCTATCCTCTTCAAATCAGCCTCCATCTCTTCCTCCGTTGCTGGCCCAAAGGGGTGAACATGATTGTTTGTCTTTGATCTCGGTGCCGGATGAGACACCCGGCTCTCCCCGACTGACTCTTGCGAAGACATCCTGCTCTAATCTGCAGCAGCAATAGCTCGAAACACAAACATGAGATAATTGCATGATACGGGAGTCAAAACCTCCGGGAGATTATATCATGAATTTTTACCGACCAAAATACGTGTTGTGTACGAAAACGGAGTCCGGAGAGCACACGAGGTGCCCATGAGGTAGGGGGCGTGCCCAGTAGGGTAGGGCACGCCCTCCACCCTCGTGGAGCCCTCGTGTCCTTCCCGGACTATTGCTTATTTTTCTATTTTTCTAAATATTCCAAAACGGAGAAATATTGCCTTAAAAACTGTTTTGGAGTCGGTTTACTTACCGTACCACATTCCTATTCCTTTTCGGAGTCTGAAACGTTCCGAAAAGTGTCCCTTATGTATTCCTCCGGGGTTACAGTTTCGATAACATTGGTTTCAACATTTATGGGATTATCGGAGATATATTGTTTGATTCTTTGACCGTTCACCACCTTTGAATTTGTGCCTTCGAAGTTGTTGATTTTTATGGCACCGGAACGGTAGACCTCCTCGATAACGTAAGGACCTACCCATTTAGAGAGAATTTTTCCTGCAAAAAATCTTAAACGAGAGTTGTATAGCAATACATAATCACCTACATTAAATTCACGCTTTTGTACCCTTTTGTCATGCCATCTATTAACTTTTTCTTTAAACAACTTGGCATTTTCGTAGGCTTGGGTTCTCCATTCATCAAGTGAGCTAATATCAAATAACCTCTTCTCACCGGCAAGTTTAAAATCATAATTAAGTTCTTTAATAGCCCAATAAGCCATGTGTTCTAGTTCGAGAGGTAAGTGACATGCTTTTCCATAGACCATTTTATACGGAGACATACCCATAGGATTTTTATATGCAGTTCTATAGGCCCATAGTGCAGCATCAAGTTTCTTGGACCAATTATTTCTAGACCTATTAACAGTCTTTTGCAAAATTAATTTGAGTTCTCTATTACTCAATTCTACTTGACCACTAGACTGAGGGTGATAAGAGGATGCAATTCTATGATTAACATCATATTTAGCAAGCATTTTACGGAAAGCACCACGAATAAAATGTGAACCACCATCAGTCATTAAATATCTAGGGACTCCAAACCTTGGAAAAATAACTTCTTTAAGAATTTTAATAGAAGTGTTATGATCAACACTACTAGTTGGAATAGCTTCTACTCACTTAGTAACATAATCAACAGCAACTAAAATATGTGTATAACCATTAGAGGAAGGGAAAGGTCCCGTATAGTCAAAGCCCCAAACATCAAATGGTTCAATAACAAGTGACTAATTCATAGGCATTTCTTGACGTCTACTAATATTACCAATCCTTTGATATTCATCACAAGATAAGACAAACTTACGGGCATCCTTGAAGAGTGTAAGCCAATAAAAACCAGATTGCAGTACCTTATGTGCAGTTCTATCTCCAGCATGGTGTCCTCCATAAGCTTCGGAGTGACACTTGCGTAGGATCTGTTCCTGTTCATGCCCAGGTACACATCGTCTAATAACACCATCTACTCCTTCTTTATAAAGATGTGGGTCATCCCAAAAGTAATGCCTCAAATCATAGAAGAACTTTTTCTTTTGCTGGTATGTGAAACTAGGTGGTATAAACTTAGCAACAATGTAATTAGCATAATCAGCATACCATGGAGCAGTATGAGAAGCATTTATGGCATTTAATTTCTCATCAGGAAAGCTATCATCAATAGGTAGTGGGTCATCAAGCACATTTTCTAACCTAGACAAGTTGTCTGCAATGGGGTTCTCAGCTCCTTTTCTATCAACAATATGCAAATCAAATTCTTGTAGCAAGAGAACTCATCTAATAAGTCTAGGTTTAGCATCTTTCTTTTCCATAAGATATTTAATAGCAGCATGATCAATGTGAATAGTTACTTTATAATCAATAATATAAGGTCTAAACTTATCACAAGCAAATACAACTGCTAAGAATTCTTTTTCAGTAGTAGCATAATTTCTTTGAGCATTGCCTAGAGTTTTACTAGCATATTGAATAACATTTAGTTTCTTATCAACTCTTTGTCCTAGAACTGCACCTATAGCATAATCACTAGCATCACACATAATTTCAAAGGGTAAATTCCAATCAGGTGGTTGAACAATAGGTGCAGAAATCAATGCTTTCTTAAGTATTTCAAATGCTTCTACACAATCATCGTCAAAGACAAATGGTATATCTTTTTGTAATAAATTAGTCAGAGGCCGAGAAATTTTTGAGAAGTCCTTAATGAACCTCCTATAAAAACCGGCATGACCAAGGAAACTTCTTATACCTTTAATGTCCTTGGGACATGGCATCTTTTCAATAGCATCAACCTTGGCTTTATCAACTTCAATACCTCTTTCAGAAACTTTATGCCCCAAGACAATACCTTCATTAACCATAAAGTGGCACTTTTCCCAATTCAAGACAAGATTAGTTTCTTCACATCTCTGCAAAACTCGATCGAGGTTGCTCAAGCAATCATCAAAAGAAGATCCATAGACAGAAAAGTCGTCCATGAAAACCTCACAAATCTTTTCACAAAAGTCAGAGAATATAGCCATCATGCATCTTTGAAAGGTAGCAGGTGCATTACAAAAACCAAAAGGCATACGTCTATAAGCAAAAGTACCAAAAGGGCATGTAAAAGTAGTCTTTGATTGATCTTTGGCTGACACAGGTATTTGAGAGAAACCAGAATAACCATCTAGAAAGCAAAAATGTGTATGTTTAGATAATCTTTCTAGCATTTGATCGATAAAAGGTAAGGGGTAATGATCCTTTTTAGTAGCCTTATTTAATTTGGGGAAATCAATTACCATCCTATAGCCGGTAATAATTCTTTGAGGGATCAATTCATCTTTATCATTAGGAACAACAGTAATACCTCCCTTCTTACAGACACAATGGACATGGCTTACCCATTGACTATCAGCAACGGGATAAATTATACCTGCCTCAAGGAGCTTTAGTATCTCCTTTCTTACCACTTCTTTCATTTTAGGATTCTGTCGGCGTTGATGATCACGAACTGGTTTAGCATCTTCTTCCAAATTAATTTTATGTTGACATAGAGTGGGATTAATGCCCTTAAGATCATCAAGAGTATACCCAATAGCAACGCGGTGCTTCTTCAGAGTTTTCAATAATCTCTCTTCTTCATGTTCTGAAAGGTTAGCACTAATAATAACAGGATATATCTTTTTTCTCATCAAGATAAGCATATTTAAGAGTATCAGGTAATGGTTTAAGCTCAAACACGGGATCACCCTTGGGTGGAGGAGGATCCCCTAGGATTTCAACAGGTAAATGTTTTTTGAGAATAGGTTCCTGTTTAAAGAATACTTCATCTAATTCCCTTCTTTCATTCATAAACATGTCATTTTCATGGTCTAGCAAATATTGTTCTAAAGGATCACTAGGAGGCACAGCAATAGAAGCAAGACCAATAATTTCATCCTTACTAGGTAATTCTTCTTCACGGTGTTGTCTACTAAATTTAGAAAAATTAAATTCATGATTCATATCATCTAAACCGATAGTAACAACATCTCTTTTGCAATCTATGGTAGCATTAACAGTATTTAAGAAGGGTCTACCAAATATAATGGGACAAAAGCTATCTTGTGGGGAACCAAGAACAAGAAAATCAGTTGGATATTTAGTTTTCCCACACAAGACTTCAACATCTCTAACAATTCCCATTGGTGAAATAGTATCTCTATTGGCAAGTTTAATTGTGACATCAATATCTTCCATCTCAGCAGGTGCAATATCATGCATAACTTCTTTGTATAAGGAATAAGGTATTGCACTAGCACTAGCACCCATATCACATAAGCCATGATAAAAATGGTCTCCTATTTTAACAGAAATAACAGGCATGCCTACCACAGGTCTAGGTTTATCTTTATCATGGGGTTTAGCAATTCTAGCAGTTTCATTATAGAAATAAATAACATGCCCATCTATATTATCAGACAAGAGATCTTTATCAATAGTAATATTAGGTTCAACTTTAACTTGCTCAGGAGGTGTATATGTTTTAATATTGCTTTTACGAACCACAGTTGAAGCTTTAGCATGATCCTTTATCCTAACAGGGAAATGTGGTTTCTCAACATAAGAAGTAGGAACAATAGGATCATTATAAGTAATAGTCTTTTCTTCAACTTTAATAGGTGTAGCTACTTTTACTTCTATGGGAGGATGATATTTAAACCACTTCTCCTTGGGGAGATCAACATAAGCAGCAAAAGATTCACAGAAAGAAGCTACTATCTCAGAGTCAAGTCCATATTTAGTGCTAAATTTACGAAAAATATCGGTATCCATAAAAGATTTAACACAATCAAAACTAGGTATCATACCTGACTCCTTACCATTGTCGAGGTCCCAATCTTCAGAGTTGCGTTTAATTCTTTCCAACAAATCCCATTTGAATTCAATAGTCTTCATCATAAAAGAGCTAGCACAAGAAGTATCAAGCATGGTGTGATTGTTACCAGAAAGCCGAGCATAAAATTTTGAATAATCATTTTTCTTGAGAGCTCATGATTGGGGCATGAATATAACATTGATTTAAGCCTCCCCCAAGCTTGAGCGATGCTTGCTCCTTCGCGAGGCCAAAAATTATATATATAATTGCGATCATGATGAACAAGATGCATAGGATAAAACTTCTGATGAAATTCCAATTTCAATCGTTTGTAATTCCAAGACCTCATATCATCACATAGCCTATACCATGTCGATGCATCTCCCCTCAAAGATAAGGGGGATACCTTCTTCTTAACAACATCTCCGGGTACACCTGCAAGCTTAAATAATCCACATACTTGATCCACATATATCAGATGTTCATTAGGATGTTTTGTTCCATCTCCTAAAAAAGGATTAGCTAGCAGTTTTTCTATCATACCCGAAGGAACTTCAAAGTAAGCATTTTCATTTTCATTTTCAGTAGGTTGAGGAGCAACTCTTTTCTCTAGTGGTCGGGGTGAAGATACCACGAACAAGCCCCTCAGAGGATTACTTTCCATAGTAACAAGTGACAGTAATTTTCAGCACACTATATAAATTTTTCCTTACCAAATTCCACCTACCAAAGGCGCTTCACTCCCCGGCAACGGCGCCAGAAAAGAGTCTTGATGACCCACAAGTATAGGGGATCTATCATAGTCCTTTCGATAAGTAAGAGTGTCGAACCCAACGAGGAGCAGAAGGAAATGATAAGCAGTTTCCAGCAAGGTATTCTCTGCAAATACTGAAATAAGTGGTAACAAATAGTTTTGTGATAAGATAATTTGTAACGAGCAACAAGTAACAAAAGTAAATAAAGTGTAGCAAGGTGGCCCAATCCTTTTTGTAGCAAAGGACAAGCCTGGACAAACTCTTATATAATGTAAAGCGCTCCCGAGGACACATGGGAATATCGTCAAGCTAGTTTTCATCACGTTCATATGATTCGCGTTCGGTACTTTGATAATTTGGTATGTGGGTGGATCGGTGCTTGGGTGCAGCCCTTACTTGGACAAGCATCCCACTTTTGATTAACCTCTAGTGCAAGAATCCGCAAATACAACAAAAGTATTAAGGTAAACCTAACCATCACATGAAACATATGGATCCAAATCAGCCCCTTACGAAGCAACGCATAAACTAGGGTTTAAGCTTCTGTCACTCTAGCAACCCATCATCTACTTATTACTTCCCAATGCCTTCCTCTAGGCCCAAATAATGGTGAAGTGTCATGTAGTCGACGTTCACATAACACCACTAGAGGAGAGACAACATACATCTCATCAAAATATCAAACGAATACCAAATTCACATGACTACTAATAGCAAGACTTCTCCCATGTCCTCAGGAACAAAAGTAACTACTCACAAAGTATAAACATGTTCGTAATCAGAGGGGTATTAATATGCATATAGGACCTGAACATACGATCTTCCACCAATTAAACCAACTAGCATCAACTACACGGAGTAATAAACACTACTAGCAACCTACTAGCACCAATCCCGGACTTGGAGACAAGAATTGGATACAAGAGATGAACTAGGGTTTTGAGATGAGATGGTGCTGATGAAGATGTTGATGGAGATTGCCCTCTCCCGATGAGAGGAGCGTTGGTGATGTCGATGGCGATGATTTTCCCCTCCGGGAGGGAAGTTTCCCCGGCAGAATAGTGATACGTCTCCAACGTATCTATAATTTTTGATTGCTCCATGCTATACTATCTACTGTTTTGGGAAATATTGGGCTTTATTATCCACTTTTATATTATTTTTGGGACTAACCTATTAACCGGAGGCCCTGCCCAGATTTGCTGTTTTATGCCTATTTCAGTGTTTTGAAGAAAAGGAATATCAGACGGAGTCGAAACGGAATGAAATCAACTGGAGAAGTTATTTTTGGAAGGAAACACACTTGATGGACTTGGACCCCACGTCAGAAGATACGGGAGCTGCCCATGAGGGCGGGGGGCGCGCCCCCTGCCTCGTGGGGCCCCCGTGGCTCCCCTAACGTGCTTCTTCTGCCTATATAACTCCATATACCCTAAAACTTCCAGAACAATTATTAGATCGGGAGTTCCGCCACCAGAAGCCTCCGTAGCCACCAAAAGTCAATCGAGACCCTGTTCCGGCACCCTGCCGGAGGGGGGATCCCTCACCGGTGGCCATCTTCATCATCCTGGCGCTTTCCATGACGAGGAGGGGGTAGTTCTTCCTCGGGGCTGAGGGTATGTACCAGTAGCTATGTGTTTGATCTCTCTCTCTCTCTCTCTCTCTCTCTCTCTCGTGTTCTTGATTTGGCACGATCTTGATGTATCACGAGCTTTGCTATTATAGTTGGATCCTATGTTTCTCCTCCCCCTCTTCTCTCTTGTAATGAATTGAGTTTCCCCTTTGAAGTAATCTTATCGGATTGAGTCTTTAAAGATTTGAGAACACTTGATGTATGTCTTGCGTGGGATAACCGTGGTGACAATGGGGTATTCTATTGATCCACTTTATGTATGTTTTGGTGATCAACTTGCGGGTTTCGTGACATTGGGAACCTATGCATAGGGGTTGGCACACGTTTTCGTCGTGATTCTCCGGTAGAAACTTTGGGCACTCTTTGAGGTCCTTTGTGTTGGTTGAATAGATGAATCTGAGATTGTGTGATGCATATTGTATAATCATACCCACGGGTACTTGAGGTGACAATGGAGTATCTAGGTGACATTAGGGTTTTGGTTGATTTGTGTCTTAAGGTGTTATTCTAGTACGAACTCTAGGGCTGTTTGTGACACTTATAGGAATAGCCCACCGGATTGATTGGAAAGAATAACTTTGAGGTGGTTTCGTACCCTACCAAAATCTCTTCATTCGTTCTCCGCTATTAGTGACTTTGGAGTGACTCTTTGTTGCATGTTGAGGGATAGTTATGTGATCCAATTATGTTAGTATCGTTAAGGGAACTTACACTAGCAAAAGTATGAACCCTAGGCCTTATTTCCTATCATTGCAATACCGTTTACGCTCACTTTTATCACTTGCTACCTTGCTGTTTTTATTATTTCAGATTACAAATACCTTTATCTACTATCCATATACCACTTATATCATGATCTCTTCGCTGAACTAGTGCACCTATACAATTTACCATTGTATTGGGTGTGTTGGGGACACAAGAGACTCTTTGTTATTTGGTTGCAGGGTTGCTTGAGAGAGACCATATTCATCCTACGCCTCCTACGGATTGATAAACCTTAGGTCATCCACTTGAGGGAAATTTGCTACTGTCCTACAAACCTCTGCACTTGGAGGCCCAACAACGTGTACAAGAAGAAGGTTGTGTAGTAGACATCAAGCTCTTTTCTGGCGCCATTGCCGGGGAGGTTAGCGCTTGAAGGTATATCTTTAGATCTTGCAATCGAGTCTTTTAGTTTCTTGTTTTATCACTAGTTTAGTTTATAAAAGAAAACTATAAAAAAAGGAATTGAGTTTGTCTCATATGCTTCACCTTTTTAATATCTTTCGTGAGTATGATGGAAAGGAAAATTGTGCCAAAGTGTTAGAAGAAGAATGCATTAAAATGTTTGGCACTAAATCTTTGAATGATGAGCATGATTGCAATGTTGTTAGTACGAATTCTTTGAATATCCATGATGCTAATGATGATTGCACTAGTTATGATGAAAATGTCTCCTATAAACATGTCAATTTTTGTGGAGTGCATTGGGTTTGTAAGTACACACCAAATAGGGAAGATAGATATTGCAAGAAGCATAAGTACTTAGAAACCAAATTGTTGCAAGAAGAGCTAGATGAATGTGCTGAAAATTTAAATTATCTTGGCCGTACTTGTGGACTTTGCAATGAAAGTGGTCATTTAGCTATCCGATGCAAATTGTTTCACGATCTAATCGTGTCCAAAAATTGTGATGACTTGATTTCCCTTGCATATTATAATGAACTTAGTTTGCTTATGGGTTATGAAGAAATGAAACGTTTAACTAATGATCTTCCAGAATTTGCCCGTTACAAACTTCTTGGCTTTGATCTAGAGAAGATTTATACGTATTGTTTGGTGAATTGCATTGAAAATCCTTATATTTCCAATTACATAAAGAAAAGAAAACAAATAGAGGATGAAGAGAATACTAATGAAAGGGAAGATACTTCCCAATATCCTCCTATTATTTCTTATGATGAATCAGGTAACGAGGAGGAGCCTTCTATTCAACCAATCTCATTAATAAGGAGCTCCAAAAATAGGATTGAACCCACACATGATGTGAAGAAGAAGAAAAGAAAAAGGAAGAGAGGTAAAAAGGTATCTCTCCCAAATAAAGTTTCTCCTATTATTGTTGTGCCTCATGAAAATGAAGATGATACACTTGATGATGATCTCACTATGCCTATTGCTTGTTGTGATGATTATGATTGGGAAGATAATGATACTTCTTATGATCTTGAAAATCTTTTTGGCACTTGCTTGGAAGAATATAATAATTGCTATACTATTGGTGCTATCTATACTATTAATGATGAGAGTGATTATGCTTATGATATGAAAAGGCCCAAGCTTGGGTAAGCTATGTTTGATGAGGATGACATATTTGAGAATATATTTGCTGCAATTAATGTTTGTCCCAAGCTTGGGGATGCTATGCTTAATAATTATAATATTTTTAGCCTCCCAAGTTTTGAAATGCAAAGTTGTTATGATGATAGCATGCTTTCTACCTATGATGATTATATTGATGAAAGTGGGTTTGGAAGAGTGTCAACTTTAGGAAGTAGTGATCCCACAATATTGGAGGATGTTGAATCTTATAACATTTATGAAAGTGGATTGGGAGAGGTCATGACTTTATCTAGTGATGTATCCACTATTTCGGAAGAGGTTTCAATCGATTATGATGAGAACAAAGTTGCTACTTATAATGATTATTGTGATAAAACTTATGCTATAAAGAGTAGTGATGATTATATTTATAAAACTAGTCATGATTATGAGTACCCCTTCTCTGAACATTACTCCTTTAACATGGAAATAATTTATAGTATTCAAGTCTCTTATGATACTCTCATTATTCCAAAT
This sequence comes from Triticum monococcum, assembly GCA_034509565.1. Classification (NCBI taxonomy): domain Eukaryota; kingdom Viridiplantae; phylum Streptophyta; class Magnoliopsida; order Poales; family Poaceae; genus Triticum; species Triticum monococcum. The sequence continues at coordinate 82,342,243 of CM067845.1, read as the reverse complement.
GAAAAGAATTTTTCTTATGTGGAGAGTAATAAATTTTCTATGCTTGTAGATCATGAAAAGAATGCTTTAGGTACTGGTTATATTGTTGAATTCATTCATGATGCTACTGAAAATTATTATGAGGGAGGAATATATGCTTGTAGGAATTGCAATAATATCAAGTTTCCTCTCTATGTGCTTAACATTTTGAAGTTATGCTTGTTTTACCCTCCTATGCTAGTTGATTATTGTTCCCACAACTTGTTTGCTCACAAAATCCCTATGCATAGGAAGTGGGTTAGACTTAAATGTGCTAGTCATATTCTTCATGATGCTCTCTTTATGTTACAATTCTTATCCTTTATGTGAGCATCATTGAAATCATCATGCCTAGCTAGGGGTATTAAACGATAGCGCTTGTTGGGAGGAAACCCAATTTTATTTTTGTTCCTTGATTTTTGCTCCTGTTTAGTAATAAATAATTCATCTAGCCTCTGTTTAGATGTGGTTTTATGCTTTTTATTAGTGTTTGCGCCAAGTAGAACCTTTGGGAAGACTTGGGTGAAGTCTTTATGATCATGCTGTAAAAACAGAAACTTTAGCGCTCACGAGAACTGCTGTCATTTTTATTTGGAGAGTGATATTTAGTTAAATCTTTTTGAAGATGATTAATAGATAAATTCCTCAGGTCCAGAAATTTATTTGAGAATTTTATGAGTTCCAGAAGTATACGTTTGATCCAGATTACTACAGACTGTTCTGTTTTTGGAAGATTCTGTTTTTCATGTGTTGTTTGCTTATTTTGATGAATCTATGGCTAGTAAAATAGTTTATAAACCATAGATAAGTTGGAATACAGTAGGTTTAACACCAATATAAATAAATAATGAGTTCATTACAGTACCTTATGATGGTGATTTTCTTGCTTATACTAACGGAGCTTACTAGTTTTCTGTTAAGTTTTGTGTTGTGAAGTTTTCAAGTTTTGGGTAAGGATTCGATGGACTATGGAATAAGGAGTGGCAAGAGCCTAAGCTTGGGGATTCCCAAGGCACCCCAAGGAAATATTCAAGTATAGCCAAGAGCCTAAGCTTGGGGATGCCCCGGAAGGCATCCCCTCTTTCGTCTTCATTCATTGGTAACTTTACTTGGAGTTATATTTTTATTCACCACATGATATGTGTTTTGCTTGGAGTGTCAATTTATTTTGTTAGAATTTGCTTGCTGTTTGAATAGAATACCAAGATCTGAAATTATTAAATGTTAGAGAGTCTTCACATAGTTGCATAATTATTCGACTACTCATTGATCTTCACTTATATCTTTCGGAGTAGTTTGTCATTTGCTCTAGTGCTTCACTTATACCTTTTAGAGCATGGTGGTAGTTTTATTTTGAAGAAATAGATGAACTATCATGCTTCACTTATATTATTTTGAGGGTCTTAAATAGCATGGTAATTTTCTTAAAATCCTAATATTCTAGGTATACAAGATTAATAATAAAATTCTCTTATGAGTGTTTTGAATACTAAGAGAAGTTTGATGCTTGATGATTGTTTTGAGATATGGAGATGGTGACATTAGAGTCATGCTAGTTGAGTGGTTATGAATTTGAGAAATACTTGTGTTGAAGTTTGTGATTCCCGTAGCATGCATGTATGGTGAACCGTTATGTGATGAAGTCGGAGCATGATTTATTTATTGATTGTCCTCCTTATGAGTGGCGGTCGGGGACGAGCGATGGTCTTTTCCTACCAATCTATCCCCCTAGGAGCATGCGCGTAACACTTTGCTTTGATAACTTGTAGATTTTTGCAATAAGTATATGAGTTCTTTATGACTAATGTTGAGTCCATGGATTATACGCACTCTCACCCTTCCACCATTGCTAGCCTCTCTAGTACCGCGCAGCTTTCGCCGATACCATGAACCCACCATATACCTTCCTCAAAACAGCCACCATACCTACCTATTATGGCATTTCCATAGCCATTCCGAGATATATTGCCATGCAACTTTCCACTGTTCCGTTTATTATGACACGCTTCATCATTGTCATATTGCTTTGCATGATCATGTAGTTGACATCGTATTTGTGTCAAAGCCACCGTTCATAATTTTTTCATACATGTCACTCCTGAGTCATTGCACATCCCGGTACACCGCCGGAGGCATTCATATAGAGTCATACTTTGTTCTAGTATCGAGTTGTAATTATTGAGTTGTAAATAAATAGAAGTGTGATGATCATTATTAATAGAGCATTGTCCCAAAAAAAGGCAAAAAAAGAGGCCAAATAAAAAAAAGGGGGCCAAATAAAAAAAGAAAGGCCAAATAAAATAAAAAGGGGCAATGCTACTGTCCTTTTACCACACTTGTGCTTCAAAGTAGCACCGTAATCTTCATGATAGAGAGTCTCTTGTGTTTTCACTTTCATATACTAGTGGGAATCTATCATTATAGAACTTGGCTTGTATATTCCAATGATGGGCTTCCTCCAAATGCCCTAGGTGTTCGTGAGCAAGCGAGTTGGATGCACACCCACTAGTTTCTTTTGTTGAGCTTTCATATACTTATAGCTCTAGTGCATCCGTTGCATGGCAATCCCTACTCACTCACATTGATATCTATTAATGGGCATCTCCATAGCCCATTGATACGCCTAGTTGATGTGAGACTATCTTCTCCTTTTTGTCTTCTCCACAACCACCATTCTATTCCACCTATAGTGCTATATCCATGGCTCATGCTCATGTATTGCGTGAAGATTGAAAAAGTTTTGAAAAAGTTAGAGTATGAAAAAATTGCTTGGCTTGTCATCGGGGTTGTGCATGATTTAAATATTTTGTGTGGTGAAGATAGAGCATAGCTAGACTATATGATTTTGTAGGGATAGCTTTCTTTGGCCATGTTATTTTGAGAAGACATAATTGCTTAGTTAGTATGCTTGAAGTATTATTATTTGTATGTCAATATGAACTTTTGTCTTGAATCTTTCGGATCTGAATATTCATATCACAAGTAAGAAGAATTACATTGAAATTATGCCAACTAGCATTCCACATAAAAAATTATCTTTTTTATCATTTACCTACTCGAGGACGAGTAGGAATTAAGCTTGGGGATGCTTGATACGTCTCCAACGTATCTATAATTTTTGATTGCTCCATGCTATATTATCTACTGTTTTGGGCAATATTGGGCTTTATTATCCACTTTTATATTATTTTTGGGACTAACCTATTAACCGGAGGCCCAACCCAGATTTGTTGTTTTATGCCTATTTCAGTGTTTTGAAGAAAAGGAATATCAGACGGAGTCAAAATGGAATGAAATCAATTGGAGAAGTTATTTTTGGAAGGAAACACACCTGATGGACTTGGACCCCACGTCAGAAGATACGGGAGCTGCCCACGAGGGTGGGGGGCGCGCCCCCTGCCTCGTGGGGCCCCCGTGGCTCCCCTGACGTGCTTCTTCTACCTATATAACTCCATATACCCTAAAACTTCCAGAACAGAGATTAGATAGGGAGTTCCGCCGCCAGAAGCCTCCGTAGCCACCAAAAGTCAATCGGGACCCTGTTCCGGCACCCTGCCGGAGGGGGGATCCGTCACCGGTGGCCATCTTCATCATCCCGGTGCTTTCCATGACGAGGAGGGAGTAGTTCTCCCTCGGGGCTGAGGGTATGTACCAGTAGCTATGTGTTTGATCTCTCTCTCTCTCTCGTGTTCTTGATTTGGCACGATCTTGATGTATCGCGAGCTTTGCTATTATAGTTGGATCCTATGTTTCTCCTCCCCCTCTTCTCTCTTGTCATGAATTGAGTTTCCCCTTTGAAGTAATCTTATCGGATTGAGTCTTTAAAGATTTGAGAACACTTGATTTATGTCTTGCGTGGGATAACCGTGGTGACAATGGGGTATTCTATTGATCCACTTGATGTATGTTTTGGTGATCAACTTGCGGGTTTCGTGACATTGGGAACCTATGCATAGGGTTGGCACACGTTTTCGTCATGATTCTCCTGTAGAAACTTTGGGCACTCTTTGAGGTCCTTTGTGTTGGTTGAATAGATGAATTTGAGATTGTGTGGTGCATATCGTATAATCATACCCACAGATACTTGAGGTGACAATGGAGTATCTAGGTGACATTAGGGTTTTGGTTGATTTGTGTCTTAATGTGTTATTCTAGTATGAACTCTAGGGTTGTTTGTGACACTTATAGGAATAGCCCACCGGATTGATTGGAAAGAATAACTTTGAGGTGGTTTCGTACCCTACCATAATCTCTTCGTTCATTCTCCGCTATTAGTGACTTTGGAGTGACTCTTTGTTGCATGTTGAGGGATAGTTATGTGATCCAATTATGTTAGTATTGTTGAGGGAACTTACACTAGCGAAGGTATGAACCCTAGGCCTTATTTCCTATCATTGCAATACCGTTTACGCTCACTTTTATCACTTGCTACCTTGCTGTTTTTATTATTTCAGATTACAAATACCTTTATCTACTATCCATATACCACTTGTATCATCATCTCTTCGCCGAACTAGTGCACCTATACAATTTACCATTGTATTGGGTGTGTTGGGGACATAAGAGACTCTTTGTTATTTGGTTGCAGGGTTGCTTGAGAGAGACCATCTTCATCCTACGCCTCCTACGGATTGATAAACCTTAGGTCATCCATTTGAGGGAAATTTGCTACTGTCCTACAAACCTCTGCACTTGGAGGCCCAACAACGTCTACAAGAAGAAGGTTGTGTAGTAGACATCAAATAGCTCCGCTAGAGCCCTAGATTGGTTCCGCCAAGGTTCCGCCTCTTGGCGGTGGAGTTTCGTCCGAGAAGATGGCTTATGATTTTTTTCCCATCAAAAGACTCCATATAGCAGAAGATGGCCATGGGAGGGCCACCAGGGGGCCCACGAGGTAGGGGGCGCGCCCAGGGGGTAGGGCGCGCCCCCACCCTCGTAGGCTGGGTGTGGCCCCCCTAGTGAAGTTCTTGCTCTCAATATTTTTTATATATTTGGAAAACTTCTTCCGTGAAGTTTCAGGACTTTTGGAGTTGTGCAGAATAGGTCTCTAATATTTGCTCCTTTTCCAGCCCAGAATCTCAACTGCCGGCAGTCTCCCTCTTTATGTAAACCTTGTAAAATAAGAGAGAATAGGCATAAGTATTGTGACATAATGTATAATAATAGCCCATAATGCAATAAATATTGATATAAAAGCATGATGCAAAATGGACGTATCAGTTTAACGGAGTCAAGAGCCATCCATTGTTGAATTAGTTTGTCCTTATCTATGGTGGAACCTTTTTGGAAGATGGCACAGTAGGCAAAGCATGGTTTCAAATAAGATGGCATATGCTCATAACTCAACCTCAGTGAGGGCAAGACATTGATGTGAGAAGAATATTGATCCCAAGTGTTACTATCTTTGGCAGCTTTCCAGAAGTTAACATTTTTATTACGAAGCATGGATCCAACAGCATGAGCTGCCAAGGGTAGACCTTTGCACTTCATAGCAATGTCTCTTCCAATAGCTTCTAGCATGTGCAGATTTTCTTCACTTGTCCACTGAAAAGCAATTTGTTTGAACACAGTCCAGCAGTTATCATCCGATAAAGGTCTCAATTTATATGGACTAACTGTAGACAATTCCTGTGCAATTGCTTCAATACGTGTTGTTACAATTATCTTAACCATGCTCCTCTCTTTTCCACAGTTCACCATTAATTCCAGTTTGAGCAAAAGTTCAATGTCACTCTCCCACAAGTCATCCAGCACAATTAAGAACTTCTTGCCACTAGAAATTTTCTCTAGCTGATTGTACAATGACTGCAAATCATCAAAGCCATCAGCAGTCCCTTCAAATTGAGATATAACAGCTTTTACTATTCTTACCAGATTAAACTTTTGGGAAACATGAACCCATGCCCTCCTCTCAAAATCTTGCATTCTGCTGTCATTGAAGACCAGTTTTGCCAAAGTGGTCTTACCCATTCCGCCAAGACCAAGGATGGGAAGAATAGTCGTTTTACTTTCGGACTGCAATAGAGTCCTTACTATCTCCTCTTTCTCTCTTGATCGACCAACAATTGTAAATTCATCATCAAGACATGCTATTGTTTCCCTTTTGGCATATGTATCCTCAATAGTTGAGCTATTGTGGAAGGTGAAACCAAATATATGGCGTTTCTCTTCCACCGCCTTCAGTTTCTCCTTTAGCTTTTCTATCTTCTTAACCAAATTAAGTTTTGCAAAAACCTGTTGAAGATTCAAGTTATCACTTTCAGCACATGCGTGTTGTAAAAATGTTTTACTTAACTTGAGAGAGAACAGATATGATGGGAGGATGGAAAGAATTTAGCTTGATACTGAATTAATTTTCCACAATCAATGATAAGTGACACTGACATGTTCACAGACCCACATGGTTCTCGACTTCAAAGAAATATATAACTTGAAATAACAGTGTACATAGTAAAGTAGCATAGTAGCAATTGGTACTTTGGTGGTAGTACTACTAGCATGAGATTGCAGTTGCACAAATTTGGAATAGCTAGTAACTTGAAATAACATGCAGCAGCTAGTAACTTGGATCAACATGTTTTTCTTGTACTAGAATCATGTTGGATAAGCGTGCAAATTATAAGAAATAGACAGTTAAAGAAGGTTTCCTGCAAATGTCTTATTTCTATCAGTTTGCAGTTCATCCTAGAGAGCCACTCATTCTGCAGTAAATATGTACTCCTAGATCCGGCGCAACCCTTTTTGTGAAGATTTGGTACTTCATCGGCATGGTTAAGCTATGAAAAGGGGAAAGGGCGAGAGGGCTTGTGTCTCTGTAGACGGCATGCCGCGTACCTTCCACGACGGCGGCAGCGGCTGTTCGAGAGCGCCGGAGATGTTGCGAGCGGCGGCCTTGAGCTGTTGCAGCCACAAACACACCGCTTCCTCATCCCCGGACCGCCGCTCGGCGTCTCTCAAGCCGGCCTCCAGCAGGACAAGGGTGCTCCGCATCTCCTCGATGTCGGGTTTGCAGTTCCTCCACAGCCTGGCCATCGGGCTGCCTGCGGCCGCCGCAACACTCCGGATGGCCTCCTTAACCACCACCAACGCGACCATTGCCTCCATGACCGACCACCACGACCCAGGGCCAAGGCGCGCGCTCTCTCCTCGTGCAGTAACAATGGCGGATGCAAACTTCCCTTGAACTTTCCGGGTGTTGACTTTCTTGTCTGTGTGTGCGCGATGCAGTAGAACTGAAACAATAATACAACCGCACGGAAGCCATCGAAAAAGGCTTTGATTCTCAACAACAAAACACCACCATTTTTTGCGAATAAACAACAAAACATCACAAAAGGTGTAAATAATTTATGGGAAACACTTGCCACCAGCCGGCTGATGACAACGCGCGCGTCCGTCACCTTCGTGGCCGTTGGATCTATCTTCATCGAATGGTTTGGGGAGCAACCTGGTTTTGCAACTGAGACGTTGTTGCAATCTTTCCTACCGCAACAACTAGTCTATTGCAGGATCTGGATCTCACGCAAATTCTTGACCACTACCATGTCTTCTTTATCCTTTCATCCCGAGATAGCAGCAGCACAACAAAGTGGTCCTGGCTTGCCGTGAGTCATGGGTCTGCCGCCGTGGTGCGCCGTTGCAACCGGAGGTTGGGCGCGGTTGCCACCATGGTGCTTGCCGCCCACCTCCGCCATGTCTGTCGGCCATGTGCGGTGCACGCACCTCGTCAGAGAGGATGATTGGCGATCTAGTCGGCGGCCGATGCTCGACAGCGGGCCAGCGCTCGTCGGCGGCGAAGGGCAACACTGCTCCTCCCTCAACACCGTTTGAAGGGAGTTGGTCGTGTATGACGATGGTCTTTTTCTGCAACATCCTCCCTGTTGCAAGAAAGATTTCTGCAGCATTTGTGATGTTGCGAAATTTCTTCAGTAGGTAGTACCATATAAGGAGATTTTTTGCAACATTACCTCTATTGCGGAAAAATTCCTGCAGCAATACCTCTATTGCAAAAGTTCCGCAACATGGACTCTGTTACAAACGTCCAAGCGCAACATCGTTTTTGTTGCAAAACTTGTAGCTGAATCTAATGGCTCCCCGCGTTGAATCCAATGGCTCGCCAGGCGGCGGATCATTTAAAAAGATCCGTCGGCCGAGGCGCAGCGTTGCCTATAATTTATTCACTTATATAGTTATATGTCACGCAAGTTGCAATATTTTTCTCATCATGGTCATCCGAGCGGACGCCGTGATGTGAGAGTGTTCTCTCAGAAAACCATTCTCAACGAAAGCTCGAGAAATTGTCATGCTAAACCAGATATATTTATCATGTTATTGTATAAAGAATTGGCATGTTGTAAAGAAAAGATTATCATGCTAGTAGAAAGATTGTCAGAAATTTGACATCATGCAGCAGAGTAATTGTCACGCGTTTTCAAGGGCATTTGACATGTTTAAATTGGTCTTTCACATGTTTAAATCGCACTTTCACAACTTATGCAGCAGAGTACTTATTTAAATTGGTCTTTCGGAAAGTTCAAATTTCACATGTTTAAATTGGTCTTTGAGAAAGTTTAAATTTAACAGAAATTTGACATTATGCAGCAGAGTAATTCTCACGCGTTTTCAAGGGCATTTGACATGTTTAAATTGGTCTTTCACATGTTTAAATTGCACTTTCACAACGCATGCAACAGAGTACTTATTTAAATTGGTCTTTCAGAAAGTTTAAATTCCACATGTTTAAATTGGTCTTTCAGAAAGTTTAAATTTAACATTATGCAGGAGAGTAATTGTCGCATGTTTTCATGCCAACAACTATGGTAATCATTATCTTTCACATGTTTAAATTGGTCTTTCACGAGTGTAGCATGATAACATGTCAAACGCCAACCGACACTTCAGAATAATTAAAAAGCGCACATTGTTTATGTCGGTAAACATATTTTGCTGCCGCCCATCGCTTACATGTGCTTACTGTATGACATTAATTGATTCACAATGTATATTTTTTAAAAGAAAATAGACTTTAAATTAACAAAGCCACCAATCAGCCAGGATTATAACCAACACCAAATCAACAAAGTAAAAGAACAACATGCTAAGATAAAGGTGCGGGAAAGCAACCAACAAAGCTCACATGCTTCAAGCAAGAAAGACAACAAACATGGAGCTAAAGACGTTGAAGCCCTCTTTCGCGGACGAAGCACCATGGACTAGGTACATGCCAACTCTGGAGGAGAAAGGACAACCAGCATAGATAGGGTATGCCATCTCCAAACAACTAAGGACATCGGCACGACACAACCACCCAATTCCATCTCCCAAGAAGGCCCATATCTCCTCGGCTAGCTCAAGAAGCGCCACACTCTTGGAAGATGGAGTTGCTCCACCTAGTACAATAATGGATATTGTCAGAAGGTGGCCACATAGAGAAGATCAGCGCACACCTGACACGTTGAGGGTGACTCTCCTTGAACAAAGCAAGGCCAATGCCCATGACCAGACCACAAAGGAGGGAATACTTTGGATGTTATATTGTCTCCTTGCCTTGAAAAAGGCCTCACCGCTCACCACATTTACATCACTATTTGTTTAATTTTACTGTGGCACATGTGGTCTCTCTTGTTATATTAGAACATCTACAGTCAGACTCCCCATACTGATCAGGCAAACGACCCGATCAGTGACCAGGCACTTTACCCGACCCAACTGGGCTGACTGGCACCCCTCATACCCACTCCTCATATATGTCACGGATATGAGGCAGCCCAGACGTGCCCACCATATCATCCCGTCCCACCTGACTTGCACGGACCCTACTCCGTCCCCGAAAACCCCACCCAGACCAAACCCTAGCTTCACTCTCTCACTCTCCGCTCTGCTCTTCATCGATTCCCCTCCCCATTCCGTTCCAATGTCGAGCACTGGCAGTTGTAGCGATGTCGGATCTAGCAAATAGGACGAGTAGGACACATTCGTCCGCGAAGTGGATGCAGGCAATGACGAGGAGTTGTCTCTCTGAAATTGCGCTGAAGTGCTTGCGGGTCGACACGGGCGGCAACTCGGGTTCCGCTCCATCCCCTGTCACCCGGCGCTGTAGCGTGACACTAGCAATGACCTGTCGCGCACTGTGCTCATCTCCGCGAGCTCGGCCAGCTCAGCTCGGCTGTCTCGACGCTCACCTCCTCCCCCTTCGGCGGCTGCTCCACATGGTCATCGGTGGGTGCTCGTGCCCACACCGCAGGCGCCATGGACGCGGATGGTGGAATTGGAGGCATGCACCACCTGCCGCGAGAGGCAACATCCTAAGGAGAGGGCAACGATGGCATAGGTGGCCACATCCTCCTCCCGCCACTAACGCAGATTGCTAGAGCCCGATGCGGAGGACAAGCTCCTCGCAATGTTCTCTGGCACTCGCTCACGATGGCAGAGAGGTGCGACCGCCGGCTCCTTGGGAAGAACAGCAAGACACTCCGGCTTGGTATGAATCGAGCAATCAGAGCGTGAAGCGGCCGAGAAGGCGGCGGTGGCAGTGAAAGCCGCCAAGGTGGCAAAGTAGCAGAACCACGCCGTACGGAGGACGGCCGGCTACATCGACTCTTCATCCGACAGCCCACCATCCCTCCGCCACGACGCCTACACGGAGGGTTACAGATGCTTTGGTGACCGAAAGGGCAAATGACCAAAGAGGAAGTGGTGAAGATGCTTGGCCCACTCCATCTCTATTTGCATTTTTTAGTAATTTTAGTTTAGATCTTTGTCCATTCCTCGGCTGAATTGTGATGTTTAAATTGTGTCTTTTGGTCTGGATTAACTGTCATGTTTTCGTCGTTTTTACTACATCTGTTTGTTCTATGTTTCGGAATTTCATTGATCATCTACGTTGTTTCTATCACGTAGCATGGATTGTATGGATTTACGGTATCGAATATGAGGTCTATGATTGTGGACGTGGTGATTTGAGGATTGACCTGGTCACTGTTCACGGATGCGCTCAGACGCTTCTGCGGTTGTATAAGGTGCAGGATTTGATATATCCGACTGTAGATGCTTTAAGAAAGAGCATGTGAGGGAAAGGATCACAAGCTTGGAAAGTTATTTTGGCGGACGAGCACCTTAAATACACTCATCTTTTTTTAGAGAAAAGGATAGACCCCCGACTTTATAAATAAATCCACCAGCCAGAGTAGCACATCACCACATACTCTGATACAGGAAAAATCCACTCTCAGCGCCAACATTGTTAGGTCAGAGATGAGTTGTCTATGAAAATTATCCTGGTAGCTTTGTCATCGTAGGACCAGGAGGTATCAGGATCCCATGTGATACAACTTGTCTAAAAGATCGTAAGATCTTAGCTTACCATTTCGCGTTGAAAAATTCAGCCGAGACTTAGATTATAGCTGAAACTGCCATGGAGTCGAGGTAACCAACCGCATCAAATCCTGCAGCTTTGTTTGCGCATTCCACACTGAAAGCCAGCTATTCTTGTAGAACTTAAGGTTACTGTCATGGTGCCTTTTTACACTGTCTCGGTGCATGCACTGCCCTCGAAATACATAAAGGAGAATATTGCTTAGTAGTGTTCGGAATTGTGAGGAGGCTCCAGGAAAACACGCTCTCTTCAGCAACAACAGTAACGGCTGATCTTCTAGCTTGTACTTGATTCTGTCTAATCATTCGAACTTATTCCTGAGTCTGTCTAATACTCTGGATCTTGGAGAATGCTTGTTATGTTACCCGATGACGACCACCTCATGGTCAACAGGGAAACATCCAGGACACTAATTTCATGAGGGGGTTGAATTTTGGCACTAAAATCGATTTTGATCACGGGTCAATACTTAATAAAATTCTTGCTGGAGCTTCCAAGGTGCCCAAAAACATGAAGAACACTACTCCATGTTTGAACTAGTAAACATAGAGATTTGTTAACAATGTAATGCCATATGTACAAAGGTTATGGCAATTAGTTACTTAATTCATGAAGAAACTCAGTTTGATACAATTTCACGCTCTCGATAACCAGCTTCACTAGTACGCAAAGTCAGTGGCCATTATCCTCCTACTTTCGTCTCCAAACTCGGAACATCAGAACTAAACTGAATAATTCCTCAAATATTTATACCTCCAATCGACTTTAATATGGAGACGTGCATATACATGAGGTGGTAAGTTCAGCGATGAAATAGACGGTACATGCCGAATAATTGCACGATATCAACTAGTACAACAACATCATTCGATATCTTGATCTATCTTGGTTCATAAATTGCCAGGGGCTTTCCTCCTTTTCAAAAAAAATCTTGGTTCATAAAAGAGCAAGAAAAACATTGGTTCTTAAAAGAGCAGAAAAGGATTTAGAAGTGCCACAATCTGAGAGATGAAATCTTCATGGGGGCACTCTAGTGGATTTGCTATGATAGGCTTGGAAGGCACGGGGAGCTCTCCTAGTGCAGAATCTTGTACTCTCGTAGTCTCACATTGCAAGAGATGTTCTCACGGATCCGGTCGATGTCATGCCCACCTATTGGCATGGTGCATAGTCTGGTGGCAATGAAATTGCCACTCTGCTTGCGCCTCGATCTGGAAGGGCACACCCTCGGCAATAATGCTGGTGGCATGGTGCATCTTGAAGCACATCAGCCCAATTATCTTCAATAATTCTCAACTCATCTTAGCTCTCCTACTTGATACAATCAAAATGGAAGCTAGACATTGGGCGATGGCTGGTGTGAGGGTTCAGGCTGCTTTTCTTCGACAGTGTGTAGAAATTAGAGGCATCCCTGTGCGTTGTCCTTCTTAGGGCTTCTACAATTTTTTTCTATTAATGCATCAAGACTAAAGATTTATACATTTTCTCAAAAAAAATATAAAAGTTGTCTTGGAATTGTAGATGGGTTGTAACCAATGCATGCAGCCCCATGTTGGACATATCTTCCAGCAGAGTTTGCATATACTGGTTCCTCTCGATGTCTCTGTCTGATCAATACAAACTGAAATGTAAGGCATACAAACGTGTTCTGCCGAGATAAGATTGGCAAGAGTACATGAATGGATGACGTTGCACGATATGTTTTCTTACTCCAAATAATTTTGCAATTTCTATGTTTCTTAAATCACCCAGACTGATCGTTAAATAATTTGTGTATGTCTGGAATAAAAAATCAATGTCGTTCAGAAACCATTACGTGTGGTCCCTTTCTTGCAGTAATCCGTCAGTACATCTATCATTATTGGCTAATTAATATGCCTAAAGAAATATTTAATTAACAATGAAATATTGTGGACATTGGTTGATGCAAAATGTAAAGGCATACGATTTACATGAATGCCTGCACGCGCACAAGGCATTTGGTGTCGCTCTGCTTTCTCATACTTCATAGAATTTGGAACTTCAGTGACCTAATGAATGGCCATTTGTACATGAGGTGGGGACAAATGTGCTGCATACTCTCAAATGCCCATCTCGGTGATTCATCAGGTTCTAAACTCGCTTCAAAAATGCCCACTCTTTTAAGACCAATTAAAACTAATGGTGATGCCTAGTTATCTGAACTAGATGCCAAACCTTAGATCGCTAGAAGTGCAAACTTGAGGTGGAGCTCAAGGAAAATTGTGCTCTCTTTAGCCCAAATAACAATGCATATTTTTGTAATTGTACTTGACTTTCTTAGATGGTTCCAACACATTTTAGAGTTAATGTAGCTTGGGTCTAAAAGGATGCATTCGGTATTATTCAATAAAAATTGGTGAACTCTGGCCAGGACAAAAGAAAAATGTTAAAACATATTATACAGATGTCTAAATTCCACATGGTTAATTGCACGCACACAATGTAACAAAGTCTTTGTGGGGTGCATCCCAAGCTACCCAATAGCACTACCATTAGCTCCTGGTTTGAACTAGTGAACCTATATGCAGTGTCGTTTGTACATGAGTGGTGACAATTTTTCTTAATTTGTAGAGAGGCTCAGAATTCTTCAACTGATTTGATCTCGGCTTTCGCTCACTTCATAGTTAGAGTCGGACTTATACCCAAAGGCATCTGCCATTTACCTCCTACTTTAGTGTGGAAATTTGGAAGTTGAGCTATAGATGACTAGAACATTTATGACTTCAATTGAATGGATATATACATGGTCATTTTGGGGTTAGTTTCACATTGAATTGGAATGCCTGCGCAAAATAATTGCATGTGATCAGATAGTACATCCTCACTCCATAAAAGAGCAATGAAGGATTCAAAATAGATGCAAGCTGAGAGATGAACAGTTCATGGAGGGCTCTCCGGTGCCTTTGGTATGGTAGGCTTGGAAGGCATCAGTAGGTATTATGGTGCAGCAAGTACATTTTGGGTATTTTTCGCTATTTTAACTTTTGAAATTTCTGATGAAAGTTCCTTTAAGCACTATGGACATATTGTAATGACTGTTGCATCTTTGACCCAATGCAAGATCACATAAACTGATTCGGGAAGATACAGGAAACATGCACCAAAGCCACATCTTTAGTCAAGTGTCTCATGAATATTCTCGGCCATTGGAGTGGCCAGTTTGTACTGAACTTTGTGAAAAATATAGGATGGCTAATATTTATGTTGTTGTATGTTGTATTGATCTGATTCAGATGCGCGATATATATAGAGTACAATGAGAAGAGAGACTTGGAGTAGAGGGCAAGTCATACATGTTTAATCCTACTCTATCTCTAACTCCTAATCTCTATCATTAAACCCAATATATATTTTAACATTCCCCCTCGGTCGTGGTGTGAGTGAAGCGGACGATTGCGACTGAATTTGAAGTCTTGCGGACGGGGTGTTGGATGGCGCTCTCGGGCTCTGGCGACCACGTTGGCGATCCGCCCCTGCCCGCGTTGGTGGACGCCTCCGCTGCCTCCCCGTGCTCCGTCGTCGCCCCGGTGGCTTCGCCCCCCTCTGCTCAAGCGGCTCCCTTCGCCCCACAGGCCCCCGGCGTCGCTCCCGGACCTCTGTCCCCCTCGCCCGCCCCTGCTCTGGCCCCGCGCATCCGCTGGGCGGACTTGGCCGACGAGGAGCCGTTCCCCGCTCTGGCCGGCCCCCCTCTTCCGAGGACTCCGCTCCTCGTCGCTCTGCTCTGCCCTGCAGGGCCGATGGCCCAGCCCCCCGCGTGCGGGGTTCGGTCGCTGGCTCGCGGCCGCTGCAGACACCGACACCACCCTCGAGCTCGTCTCGGGCGTGTGGGACGCAAGGTGCGGCCTTGCGGGTGGATGGGGCTCGCTGCCGGCGGCTCCGGGCCTGGGGCGTGGTCGGCCGCTCTCAGCAGGCCTGCGTCCGCTCGTCCTGGCGCCGCCCGGTGGCTAGTGTCCCGCTAGAGATGCCCCCTGCCCCGCCTGCGGATCGCTGTGGCGTGCCCCCGGCGGCTCCGTTTGTTCGCTCCTCGCCTGTCCGACCCTTCATCGCATCCTTCGGTTCATCCGCGTTGTCCCTCTGTATCCTCCGCCCCCGGTGGCGTTCGTGGCCGGCCCTCCCTCTCGGCTCGCCGCCGGTGGCGGTGGTGAGTCTCGCACCCCGGGGAGAAACCATACGGGTCGCGTCTCCCCCCCCCCCCGCTCGCTGGGCTGTGGCTCTCCTGGGAGGGGCCTCCTGGGCCGCGCACCGGCCCACCTGGCTTGCCCCCCTGCTAGGCCCATGCCTCTCAGTCGGGCCGGATGGCCGCTCCTGGGTCGTCCCTGTGCCCTAGGCCCAATGCCCCGGTCACCTCGATCTGGTTCCTTGGGGGCCTTCCATTCGCCTCATTCCCTCCCTCTGCCGCCACCCTCGACCCCGCTTGACCCCCCCCCCCTCGCGCCTCCTCTGTGCGCTTCGTCCTCCACCGTCGCTTTCCCTCCCCCCCGCGTCTCCTCCTCCCTCACCGCGCTTGGCCATGCCTCGCGATTGGGAGGACGGGACATCCCGGGCCAATCGACGTGCTAAGGATCGCCGTGACGCCCTTCATCCATCCCCCGACACCCTTCGCCGTGAGGAGGAGCTCCGGCGCGAGCTCCACAAGCTCTGCGAGGGCCGTCGTGACGACCACCGCTCCCCAGCTCACCGTGACGCTCGGGGCCGCTCCCGCTCTCCTCGCCCTGCCGCTTCGGGGGATAGGAGGTCGCGCTGCCGCTCACCATCTCCGGCCCCACGTCGGGGCCGCAGCCCTTCCCCGGCTCGTGCTGCTCGCCCCCGTCCTCCTGCATCCAAGTTCCTCCTCCCGCTCCGGCTTCTTAGAAATACGTCCCGCCCCATGCCTCCGGCCCCTCGGGCCCCTCCGCGGCTGCCACTCCGGGCGGCCCCCCCTCTCGCGGCCGCCAAGGCCCCGCAAGAAGAAGAAGCGCCGTCGCCAGGGCGGAGGCAACCCGGCCGCCCCCCCCCCTTCCTCGGCCCCGGGCTCCTCCGCCGCCCCGGGTCCCATATCCAACCTCCCTCGCCCCCGTGCTTCAACTGCGGGGTGGCGGGTCACTCACAAGTCAACTGCGTCAACCCTCAGTGCTGCTACATCTGCAAGGATCCTGGGCACCCTGCTCCCCTGTGCCCAGGCCGTTTCGTGACGTCGGAGCTCATGATGTACGACCACGACATCGAGGGGTTGGGTTTCTTCCATCTCGAGGTCCCCGATCTACCTCCTCCCTTCAGGCAATCGTTACGGTGGTTGACGGGGTGGCATCCCCGGACATGATTGAGGCCGAGCTCAACCACCTCTACCGTCGCCAGTGGGACTGGGTGGTCACCTCTACTGCCGGCCACATCTCCACCGTGATCTTCCCCGACACCGTCAGCTACGGCTACGCCACTCATAGTGGGCGGATCACTCTTGCCCTCCACCAGCTCGTCATCAACATCTCTAAGCCGGTCCTCGACGCCACGACGGTGGCTGTCCTGGACACTGCCTGGATCCTTGTGGGTGGCCTCCCCGACATCGCCCGGTCTGAGCTCGTCATCCGCCATATGTCCAGGATTCTGGGCAAGGTGGTGGTGGTGGACGAGCTCTCCCTCCGAAAGGAGGAAGAGGTCCGGGTCAAGGTCAAGTGATTAGACTCCTCCAAGCTTCATGTCACCGTTCGTGTGTTCTTCAACGACCAGGGCTTCGACCACAGGATCGCCCCCGAGCCGCCCAACCACGCCGCCCGCCCTCGCTTCACCGACGACGGCCCCCCGGCGGCATCCCGGGGACTGATGGGGACTACCACGGCCGACACCGCCCCCGCTCTCACCGGTCGGAGGACGAGGGGGTTCGAATGACTCGCACTCCCGATTGCACTCCCGCTCCCCTTTGCCTCCGGCCGCCGGTGGGCATAGGCGTCAGGCCACGCTGGGCCTTCTCCTCGCCCCCCCCCCGAACTGGCGGCCGAGTCCCCCGTTGGCAGTGATGCTTCCCGTGTGGGCTTGGTCGTCTGCCCCGCTTCCTCCCCCTGCTCCCCTGTGCCACCTACTACTGTCGAGCCGGACCTGGTGGCGGTGCCCCCCCCGGTGGCTCCATTGGCCCAGGCCCCGCCTTCGCCGGTCGCCGCGGGGGTGGTGGCCACACCGGTCTCCTTCCCTGGTGCTGCTCTCGCCGCCACCCCCTCGGACGCTCCCAGCACCCCCCCTCTGCCGGTGGGCTCCTGTGCCGGCGCGGCTTCCACCGTGGCCGCCCTGCCGCCTCGGGCCGAGGTCCCTCCTCCGCCCCCGGGTACTCTTGTCGCCGATGCTGTTCTCGTCGACGACCCGTCTCCACCTCCGCCATCCCCGACGCCGACTCCGACTCCGACGCACTCCTGTGGTGTGGGGCCGGTGCTCCTGCTCCCTCCGGCGATGGACCCCGACACGGACGGGGTGACTCGGGTGACCACCCCCTTGGGTGCGCAGCCTCCCCCTCCACGTGCCATGGCCTACTCTCGCCGCAGTCGGTCGGCCTCCTCTCCGGTGACTGCCTCCCGCTGGAGCGCTTGGCTCGACACGGCGCGCCCAGAGGGTAGCCCGGCACTGCCCATCCACGAGCGGGTGGAGCTCCGCGCGATCGCTCGGAACTGGAGCCAGGTACCCCTGCAGTCCCTCCCTCAGCATCTACTTGTTCCTTTTCTGCTCTCGTGTCGGTTCCGCTTGGTCATCTTGCAAAAATCGTGACTGACTCCGCGATCATCTTCAGGGGGGAGGTTGCCCCCCTTAGTCCAGATCACGGCCATTAGGGCCCGCGAGATCCTCGACGGTAGGCTTGCGGAGGCCAGAGTAGCCCTCCTCTCGTCCCCTGATGACCCACAAGTATAGGGGATCTATCGTAGTCCTTTCGATAAGTAAGAGTGTCGAACCCAACGAGGAGCAGAAGGAAATGATAAGCGGTTTTCAGCAAGGTATTCTCTGCAAGTACTGAAATAAGTGGTAACAGATAGTTTTGTGATAAGATAAAATGTAACGAGCAACAAGTAACAAAAGTAAATAAAGTGCAGCAAGGTGGCCCAATCATTTTTGTAGCAAAGGACAAGCCGGAACAAACTCTTATATAAGGAAAAGCGCTCCCGAGGACACATGGGAATATCGTCAAGCTAGTTTTCATCACATTCATATGATTCGCGTTCGATACTTTGATAAGTTGATATGTGGGTGGACCAGTGCTTGGGTGATGTTCTTACTTGAACAAGCATCCCACTTATGATGAACCTCTATTGCAAGCATCCCCAACTACAACAAAAGTATTAAGGTAAACCTAACCATAGCATGAAACATGTGGATCCAAATCAGCCCCTTACGAAGCAACGCATAAACTAGGGTTTAAGCTTCTGTCACTCTAGCAACCCATCATCTACTTATTACTTCCCAATGCCTTCCTCTAGGCCCAAATAATGGTGAAGTGTTATGTAGTCGACGTTCACATAACACCACTAGAGGCTAGAAAACATACATCTTATCAAAATATCAAACGAATACCAAATTCACATGACTACTAATAGCAAGACTTCTCCCTTGTCCTCAGGAACAAACGTAATTACTCACAAAGCATATTCATGTTCATAATCAGAGGGGTAATAATATGCATATAGGATCTGAACATATGATCTTCCACCAAATAAACCAACTAGCATCAACTACAAGGAGTAATCAACACTACTAGCAACCTACTAGCACCAATCCCGGACTTTGAGACAAGAATTGGATACAAGAGATGAACTAGGGTTTGGAGATGAGATGGTGCTGGTGAAGATGTTTATGGAGATTGCCCTCTCCCGATGAGAGGAGCATTGGTGATGACGGTGGTGATGACTTCCCCCTCCCAGAGGGAAGTATCCCCGGCAGAACAGCTCTGCCGGAGCTCTAGATTGGTTCCGCCAAGGTTCCGCCTTGTGGCAGCGGAGTCTCGTCCCAAAAAGTTCCTTCTTATTTTTTCCTCATCGAAAGACTTCATATAGGAGAAGATGGACGCCGGAGAGCCACCAGGGGGCCCACGAGGTAGGGGGCGCGCCCTAGGGGGGCGCCCCCACCCTCGTGAGCATGGTGTGGGCCCCCTGGCCTTCATCTTTGACGAGGATTTTTCTTTATTTATTTTAAGATGTTCCGTGGAGTTTCAGGACTTTGGGAGTTGCGCAGAATAGGTCTCTAATATTTGCTCCTTTTCCAGCCCAGAATTCCAACTGCCGACATTCTCCCTCTTCATGTAAACCTTGTAAAATAAGACAGAATAGCCATAAGTATTAGATATAAAGTGAAATAACAGTCCATAATGCAATAAATATCGATATGAAAGCAGATGCAAAAGGGACGTATCATCCCCCGCCCCGGCGATCGCGTCGGGGGATGCTATTCCGCCCCCTCCTCGGCGGGCCGGTGGTATCCCCCCTGTCCGTGACCGAGCTTCGGGGCCGCACCTGCTCTCGGACAGCCGCTCTCCGCGCCCAAAGCGCATCCCGTGTCCTGGGGTCAAGCAGCCCCTCAATGGTTGCTTGATGCGTGCCCTCTTCTGGAACATCCGCGGTTTCGGCCATGATGGTCGCCGCCGCCAACTCATCGAATACATGCGTGATGAACACATTGACATTGTCGCCATCCAGGAAACCATGCGCACGGAATTCTCCCTTCTGGGGCTCGACCGTATTAGCCCCCACCTCTTCGCCTAGCACTGGCTCCCTTCTAGTGGGAGAGCAGGGCATTCCGGTGGCATCCTGTTAGGCATGAAGGATGCCACCTTTGAAGTGGGCAGTATGGATCAGGGCCAGTTCTTTGTTAGCATGGAGCTTTTTGAACGCTCCCTCAACTTCAAGTGGGAGGTTATTATTGTCTACGGTCCTGCCGACCACATCCAATCCGCCTCCTTCCTCGAGGAGCTCCATCGAAAGGTCTCGGCGGCCTCACTCCCGGTAGTTGTTGGGGGTGATTTTAACCTCCTGTGGTTCGCGGAAGACAAGAGTAACTCACACGTCAACTTTGCACGTATGCAAATGTTCAATGACTGCATTGCTGATCTTGGCCTCCGCGAAATCGATCGGGTTGGTTCCAGGTTCACCTGGACCAACCGTCAGGCCACTCCGACCCAGTTCGTCCTGGACCGTGTCCTAGTTTCCCCGGACTAGGACCTCCGCTGCTCTCTTGCCTCCCTCGGATCGGCTCTGAGCACGTCCCCCTCCTACTGTCTTCTGCTGACGAGCGTCCCCCGATCCCTCTCGGATTTCGGTTTGAGACATTCTGGTTGTCTCAAGCCAGCTTCGTCGAGGCGGTTGCTGCACGTTGGCTTGAGGCCCGCACCCATCCGTCGACCTCATCTCGCCCTCTCTTCGACGTCGACTCGTGGCACTTCTGTGCCAAGCGAGGCCGCCAGTTCATGAAGGGGTGGGGAGCCAACCTGGGGCGTGCTACCTCTTGAGCACTGCGTTGGCTTTCCCCAAAGAGGAAGGGATGATGCAGCAAAGTAGGGTAAGTATTTCCCTCAGTTTTTCAGAACCAAGGTATCAATCCAGTAGGAGGCTACGCGCGAGTCCCTCACACCTGCACAAAAAAATCCTCGCAACCAACGCGATAAGGGGTTGCCAATCCCTACACGGCCACTTACGAGAGTGAGATCTGATAGATATGATAAGATAATATTTTGGTATTTTTATGATAAAGATGCAAAGTAAAGTAAAAGCAAAGGAAATAACTAAATATTGGAAGATTAATATGATGAAGATAGACTCGGGGGCCATAGGTTTCACTAGTGGCTTCTCTCAAGAGCATAGGTATTTTACGGTGGGTGAACGAATTACTGTTGAGCAATTGACAGAATAAAGCATGGTTATGAGAATATCTAGGTATGATCATGTATATAGGCATCATGTCTGACACAAGTAGACCGACTCCTGCCTGCATCTACTACTATTACTCCACTCATCGACCGCTATCCAGCATGCATCTAGAGTATTAAGTTAATGAAAACAGAGTAACGCCTTAAGCAAGATGACATGATGTAGAGGGATAAACTCATGCAATATGATGAAAACCCCATCTTTTTATCCTCGATGGCAACAATACAATACGTGCCTTGCTGCCCCTACTGTCACTGGGAAAGGACACCGCAAGATTGAACCCAAAGCTAAGCACTTCTCCCATTGCAAGAAAGATCAATCTAGTAGGCCAAACCAAAATGATAATTCGAAGAGACTTGCAAAGATAACCAATCATACATAGAAGAATTCAGAGAAGATTCAAATATTGTTCATAGATAGACTTGATCATAAACCCACAATTCATTGGTCTCAACAAACACACCGCAAAAAGAAGATTACATCGAATAGATCTCCACAAGAGAGGGGGAGAACATTGTATTGAGATCCAAAAAGAGAGAAGAAGCCATCTAGCTAATAACTATGGACTCATAGGTCTGAGGTAAACTACTCACACTTCATCGAAGGGGCTATGGTGATGATGTGGAAGCCCTCCGTGATGTATACCCCCTCCGGCGGAGCTCCAGAACAGGCCCCAAGATGGGATCTCGTGGATACAGAAAGTTGCGGTGATGGAATTAGGGTTTTGGCTCCATATCTGATCGTTTGGGGGTACATAGGTATATATAGGAGGAAGGAGTACGTCGGTGGAGCAACAGGGGGCCCACGAGGGTGGAGGGCGCGCTTGGGGGGGGGGAGGTAGGCGCGCCCCCTACCTCATGGCCTCCTCCTTTGTTTCTTGACATCGGGTCCAAGTCCCCTGGATCATGTTCGGTGAGAAAATCACGTTCCCGAAGGTTTCATTCTGTTTGGCCTCCGTTTGATATTCCTTTTCTTCAAAACCCTACAATAGGAAAAAAACAACAATTCTGGGTTGGGCCTCCGGTTAATAGGTTAGTCCCAAAAATAATATAAAAGTGGATAATAAAGCCCAATAATGTCCAAAACAGTAGATAATATAGCATGGAGCAATCAAAAATTATAGATACGTTGGAGACGTATCAAGCATCCGCAAGCTTAATTCTTGCTCGTCCTTGAGTAGGTAAATGATAAAAACAGAATTTTTGATGCGGAGTGCTACTTGGCATAATTTTAATGTAATTCTTCTTAATTGTGGTATGAATATTCAGATCCGAAATATTCAAGATAAAAGTTCATATTGACATAAAAATAATTGTACTTCAAGCATACTAACTAAGCAATTATGTCCTCTCAAAATAACATGGCCAAAGAAAGTTCATCCCTACAAAATCATATAGTTTAGTCATGCTCCATTTTCGTCACACAAGAATGCTCTCATCATGCACAACCCCGATGACAAGCCAAGCAATTGTTTCATACTTTAGTAATCTCAAACCTATAAACTTTCACGCAATATATGAGCGCGAGCCATGGATATAGCACTATGGGTGGAATAGAATATGATGGGGGTTATGTGTAGAAGACAAAAAAGGAGAAAGTCTCACATCAACGAGGCTAATCAATGGGCTATGGAGATGCCCATCGATTGATGTTAATGCAAGGAGTAGGGATCGCCATGCAACGGATGCACTAGAGCTATAAATGTATGAAAGCTCAACAAAAGAAACTAAGTGGGTGTGCGTCCAACTTGCTTGCTCACTGAGGGACTCCTGGATTAGGGGGTATCCGGACAGCTGGATTATATCCTTTGGCCGGACTGTTGGACCATGAAGATACAAGATTGAAGACTTCGTCCCGTGTCCGGATGGGACTCTACTTGGCGTGGAAGGCAAGCTAGGCAGTACGGATATGTATATCTCCTCCTTTGTAACCGACCTTGTGTAACCCTAGCCCCTCCGGTGTCTATATAAACCGAAGGGTTTTAGTCCGTAGGACAACATACAATCATACCATAGGCTAGCTTCTAGGGTTTAGCCTCTCCGATCTCGTGGTAGATCAACTCTTGTACTACTCATATTATCAAGAATAAATCAAGCAGGACGTAGGGTTTTACCTCCATCAAGAGGGCCCGAACCTGGGTAAAACATCGTGTCCCCTTCCTCCTGTTACCATCCGCCTTAGACGCGCAGTTCGGGACCCCCTACCCGAGATCCGCCGGTTTTGACACCGACATTGGTGCTTTCATTGAGAGTTCCTCTGTGACGTCGCCATAAGGAAGGATGCCTCATCTCGTTGTTAAAAACAACATTACCGCCGGGGGAGCCCTGGCTGTCGGCCAAACTCTCTGGCTAGGCAGTTTCGTCATGACCGCCTGTTCGGCTGCTTGTAGCGACCCGACCCGAATGGATCAAGTCTCTGTGCTTAAGTGTCATCCCTGGATCGGTATGCTGACACACACACAATACTCGAGGATTTATAACAGAGGTAAATCACATGTAAAAGTAACACAAATACTATTACCTCAATCCAAATAGCGGAAGTAACAAGGTTGTGGATTCCCATCAACACCAACGGCAAAGTTGAGTGTAGAAATCATAACCCTAACATATCACTTACTCGTCGTAAGAAATCCTGCAACATGAGACGTTGCAGCCACAGAGGGTCAGTACATTGAATGTACTGGCAAATTCACACCATAGAGAAATGATGAACAATGGCTATCACTACATGCATATATGGCTAGTGGAAAAGCTCTATGGTTATAAGGTTTTTGCGAAAAGCCAATTTTTCCCTAATGCAAAGGAATATAATTTATTTAACTATCATGGTGGTTGTTAAACATTGAGAGTGTAGACACCCTCTCAGTCCCAATTAAAAGTAATCATTAACAACCCAACAAATTATTTAAGTAACGTGATGAGATCAATATGATAATCCATGAACCAGATACTCAAGATGTCCATAACCGGGGACACGGCTAATCATGATTAGTTTATACACTTTGCAGAGGTTTGCGCACTTTTCCCCACAAGACTCGATCTCCTCCGTTGGATTTCTCGCACTACATGGTGTTTGAGAAACGGATGACCGAGACATAGTCTTTCGGAAGCGTTTGCACCTTACGATGGGTAGACCGTATCACCTACTACCCCTACATCTGCTAGTCTACCACTGTAAGAGTTCACACGACTTAATCAACTATGCTAGAGCCAATAATAGCTTGTGGCTGCACATGGAAGTTTCTAGTATGAATAATCTCATGATCCCTTTGAGCCTGGGTGGCGGTCCATAAAAGAAACAGGCAATCGCTGGAATACCCAGGTGCCTAAACAGGAAATCGCTGAAGTACCCAGGTGCCTCAATCCACCCAGATGTGTGTTAAAGTTGCCACCTTAAGTAAACCATTAATTAACAATCTCACATATGTCATGAATACTCTCAAACCCAATCCACGTCTACGAGCATAGCATGGCAATATGAGCATAATGTAATAGTAACTCCCAAGGTTTGAATGCAGGGCAATAGGTTCCTACCTCATCAACTACTTCCCAATACCCACATGTTGTCAATCCTACTCATGCAATATTTGAGGGAGAAACTAATGCATAAAACTGGGTATGAAAGGGATATGATCAAAGTGTGAACTTGCCTGCAATGTTGATGAAGATGATTCGCACTCATAACTCTTGATAGTTCTACTCGTCACACTCCGGTCAATCTATCGTAAGCAAGCAATAGTAACCACACATAAGCAATCACTCAAAGATCGGAGAGAACAAAGAAAACAATTCAGAAAACGTCAAAACCCAGCAAATAACTCTTGCAACATAAATCAATTTCTAACAGTACCAAAATTAAGTGAATTTGGCCTTATCAGAAAGTTTAGGTCAAGAGCTTCGATTTGCAACAAGAATCAACTAAATCAGAGTTACGAAACTCAAGTTATGATCAAACAAAGTTTGAATATAAATCTGAACAAAATTCAAAATTTGAAAATTTCAAGAAGTTGATGTGACAGGTTCACTGGATAGGTAAAAACAAGACGAAGCTATAGGCATTGGCTTCATCTAATTTGGATGAACGAGTAAAAAGTTATGGCTATTTGAAAAAATCAGGGCCAAGCTGTTTTACGGAAGAAAAATAGCTACGGTCAGGGTCTAATGTATAAATACGTAGACTAATTGATAATCTAATTATTTTATTGTATTAGTCTAGAAATAATAAAATATGAAAGTATAAAGAAAGATACCCTTATAAGGTGGAGAAAAGACGACTTTGGAGAGAGGAGACAACTTCCAGAAGTCGCGTCGGAGAGGAGAAAAATATTTTTCTCAAATGAATCTAGTCAAACCAAAATATTGATTTAACCCGAATCGGATGATTTTTGAAGGCTCTGTGGGTCTATATTTATTGGTGGAAAAGAGGCTTAGAAATCAAAGGCTAGGCAATGTGGGACTAAAATATAAGACCAAAATAAACCAAACAGAGGAGAAGAGCTAAGCGCCTCGCATGGCCTAAAGCCCATCGGCCGGCCGCGCGTGTACGTGCTGCATTTTTTTTTCGCCAAAGAAAAATAAAATCTGAAAAGGAAAAGGCTGGCTGGGTCTGGCCTATTTAAGAAAAAAACAATGGGGCGTTAGAAGCTACTACACTGCGCATGTAGGCGATAAATAAATATGGGTCGCACGTACAGTTTTTTAAATAGAAACAGATGGAAAACCGAATAACAAAAATAAAATAAATTTTTTATATAGGCATATTATATATCAAAATTTTCAGAAAAAGATTTTCTACGACATGAAAATTTTTCTATCATTAAATAAAATACACACAAATTCTAATAATTCCAACCATGCTCCTGCTCTAATAAGATCCAACAAAAACATTTTAAAAATACCAAAATGAAATCAAATTTATTTCTCTCCAATTTTCTGTTGTACGGAATCATGTTACCCTATTTTCCATGTATTTTATTTTTGGAGAAAAATGATTTGAATAAAATCCAAATAACTCCAAATTGAAAAATAATTCTAAAAGTCTTTGAATTTGATCCTTTGAAACTCCTAACTCATATTTCATATAATTTGAAGAAGTCATTTTATCTCCTCTCGTGAAAATCATTGAGTTGCATAAAGTTTCAGAATTGGAAATATTTTCCAAATGAAATTCAAATATTTTCAACACCCCTTGTCATTTAAATAAATGGAAGAAGTCATGTCATCTTCTCTCCAGGGTTTCGTGGTGAAAAGAATTTGAATTCACGGAGATCACGAATGCAAAATGAAAGTTTGGGAAAGTCCTTTTATTCCCTCTCATTTATCTTTCAAAAAGGTTTCGAATTTCATTCAATTTCACACAATCAATTAAACAATCAATCAAATCTATCTATTTATTATAACATTCCAAAATTTAGAATTTTGGGATGTTACAAACCTACCACCCTTAAAAGGAATCTCGTCCTCGAGATTCGGAGAGGCTAGAAAGAAATAGGTTAGGTTCGGGGTCTCTTCAAAATTTCATCAATCGTATCCGGGGTCTGGGGTGCTACCACCCTTAGAAGCATGGTTACGGTTCCATAAAAACTCGTATACTTCATCCATATTGTTAACAGTGTCGGTCTTCTCAGATCTTCAGGATAATTCCTTATCTGGGCTCTTTCGGTAGTAGCATAACCTTTTCCTCAATTCTTCTGTCTTTCATCTTGGTAAGGTTCTTCTGTGACTGGGTCTTCTTAGCTGGCGGGTCTGGCCCCAAAACTAAACAGCTATCGATATCTCATGGTGGTCAACAATTTATGGTTCCTTCTGCAGGAAATGGGTCTGGTTGATCCTCACCGTATAACCTACGGTTGGCAAAAGCTGCCTTGTAGAAGGGAAAAATTTCTTATAACATTCTAAGGTTTGAACAGGGTTTTGATCGTCGTCTCTCTACTATAGGTAAGTCACTCAGATTTACCATCCCATATAGCAAGGCAAATAATAAGAGTAAGTCGGTATGGTGATCAATCCATCCCGCTCCCAAATCATTACCCTGTATATGCTTTAGTGAATCTCGCATTCTAACACTCGGTTATCCTCACAAGTATTGCAGAATTTCTCTTGTTGACGAACCAAGGTTCAGATAAATCCATTGATTCTGCAAGCCAAACAAACATCTATCGTTCCTTCACAATCTCTCAGATTTTGTGTTACTCCTATAAAACCGTCTGCCGATAAACGTCGTATCTTCCTCCAGGGTTTTTCCTTCAGCAAGAATGTGCTTGCTTCTTGGCAGGTCCTGGGGCATGTGGGTTATGGCCCATCTCATCACTTGTAGTCCTTGAACTTATCATCGGGCAACTGATCATTATTCCAACTTCCAACTTCCTAGTATTCTTAAATCCATCCAATTGTATTGTCTTCCTTCCTTCTATTGGCACCAAACTAGGACATGATTACTCAGACTCATCATGGAGTTTCCATTGATCCATATTTTCGACATCATACCTCCTTTATATCCAATAGTAATTTATCTCTTCATCCTCGTGGGATATCCCACATACCGAGATAAAAACTTATACTTATGGAGTCCATATTCCACTTCGTGGAACATCATTATCCTTTCCAGGGTCAAGCGTCCTTACAGGGGAATATTGGCCATCTCTGCATGGCACTTCTTCAACTGGGAAATGTGCAACACATCATGAACTCCTGACAGTCCTTCGGGTGACTCCAACTTGTTGGCCACTTCTCCCATACGCTCCAAAACTCGGTATGATCCTACAAATCTCGGGGCTAACTTTCCCTTAACTACAAATTGTTTAACTCCTCGCAGAGGGGTCACACGAAGACTCTGTCTCCAATTTCATAGACTACCTCCTTGCGTTTTTTTAGTCTGCATAACTCTTCTGCCTGGACTGATCTATCTTCAGTCTATCTTGAATCAACTTAACATTCTCTTCTGACTCCTTGATCACATTTGATCCAACAACTGATGGTCTCCAACTTCATCCCACATACTCTTGGGGCATCACACATATCGAGACAAAACTCGTATTCATTTTATCCGAAATCCACTCAGTGGAGTATCCTTATCTTTTCCAGGGGTCAAGGGTTCTTACAGGGTACTACCACCCTTAAAATGCACAAATCTTCCATAGACCATATTTCTCATATCCTCAGAATGGCCAAAATTCTTCTTCATAGAGTAAAAATTCATAAAATCCATATCAGTACCAACGATGCTAAATTTATTCACTCTCAATTGATTACAATCTCTGGCTTTTCCATTACATGTCACAACTCAACACCTCAATATAAAAGAAAATGTTCTCACTTCTACTACTCCATTTTTTTGTTGCAAACTCAACTATCTAGCACAAGTTTCCTTCTCCTTGGGGCATTCTCTGGCAAAGTGCCCTGCTCCATTACAACTAAAACATATTACTTCTGACAAGTATCGAGGTTTCCTTTTTGGGCAACTGTTGAGGTAGTGCCCTGACTCCTTGCACCTGTAACAAGTGATATGACTCAGGTCCCTCCTGGGCTCCAATCGGTTTCTCTTCCTGGACTTTTCCATTCCAATCAGGGCTTCTATTTCCTGTGGGTCATATTCTACTTCCTCTGTCGGGAATCTACTAGATCCCCATTCAAACAATTTTGGGAGATGTGTCCTTCTTCTCCACATGAATAGCAAGACTTAGTGCAGGGTTTACTCAGGTCTTCTATAGGTGTGTCCTCCATCTCTTCCTTCATCACAGCTTCTTCTAAAATTTCCATGAGGGCTCCTGCCATTACTTCTTTCTTCTGCTGGATGGTTTATTGTACCATGGGGTAAATGTGACACTAAGCAGGATAGTGGGTAGTCCCTTCACAGAAGAAACAAGTAATCTGCCTAGTTGGGCATTCTTCAACTGAGTGACTTCCTTCACAATTAGGTCATTCATCCTTGTGTTCTTTATGGGTGTGTCCTATTTCTCCACAAATCTTGCATGCACAAGGTTTCTTCATATCCTTTCCATAAGGCTTCAACTTCTGGGACACAAGCCGAGACTTTGGCAGAGTCAACTTAAATTCTTTCCAAGTGGTTACTCCTTGCCATCCATTGATGGTTTGGTACATCCTCCACCAAGTAGCAGCACCTCTTTCAAAGCACTAAAGAGCATGCTGGGTCATATCCTTTCCGACTATAGGGTTATTCTTCATGTGATCCTCCATGTTCTGAATCCATTGGTCCGTCTCCAATTGACTCATCGGTCCAGAAAATATAAGCTCATCTTCATTCATCCTCTATTGGGTCCATGGGTTTGGGGTGACATAAGAGAGATAGAGAGGGATACACACAATACAAACAAAAGTTTTGAAAAGACAGATTTTATTTGTGGCTGTCGGGAAAAACATCAAACAAATGACAGCTCACAAACGTCGCATCTAACATAGGTATATAACAGGGGTTTGGTCTTCTAAAGGTCAATAAATCTTCAACGTCTCCAAACTCTTCAATCCTTGTTCATGCCTCCAATGGCTTCTTCCGATCATGCTTGTCTTTCTCAAGTTCTTTTGCCAGATCAACTCTATTGACGTGAAGTCTCTCGTGACGTCCTTTAATATTCTGGAGTTGCGTTCCAAACTTCTGGTTTCAACATCCTTCGCATGAACCATGGTCCTACTGTCCTTCAGTTCCTGACGAATCTCCAGTATCTCGAGGTTTTGCTCCTCCAGCTTGGCTACTTCAGCTTCTTGGACCTAAGTTCTTCACGAAATGCTTCCTTGTCTAATACGGCTTCATGGAGCTCCACCTTAAACTTCTTGATGTACTACTCCAGATCCTGGTGATACACCGGCTAAGGTTAAAACTTCATCTTGCTGATAGGTGCTCTTTCAGCCTTCTACCATCCAATTCTTCCAGGCATATGCATGCTTAACTCAGCACGGTGACAATAGCATAAACAGGCGATAACACCATAGATAGCCGTGTTTCTGCTCTTGTCATTTCCATGAGCTATCATTCCATAGTTGATATCTCATGCCTTAGGGTTTTCTTGACAAAACTTTGAGTTCTAATGCTCCATGTTCCGGTCTTTCTCCGATACTCCTTGATCTCGGGTATTGACAACTTCCATAGTCTGCCAAGTTCCATAAGGGTAGCCTCCCTAGGTCATACAAATTTGGAAATTCTTCAGAGCCTTCCAATTCTCCTAGTCTTCGGAGTCTTCAACCGTTGTAGTTTCCATTATTATAATGAATGGTAAAATCCTCTTCATTTCGAATGGTCTCAGTTGTCCGATATCTTGTACTTCTTGGAGTGGCCTCATCAGTCGAATATTCGAGTAGTCAAAAGGGGAAAAGGGTATAGTCCCACTAAAAAGGAATTTTTGAATAAGCTCAGAAGAGAAGAGAAGTAAAAGATCTTTTGAAAATGAAGTTGTAGAGAAAATCTTTCCTATGGGCTTGCCAATTTCTAGGGTCACGTCCTACAGTCAACATGTGCTCTGATACCATCTTGTAGCGACCCGACCCAAATGATCAAGTCTCTGTGCTTAAGTGTCATCCCTGGATCGGTATGCTGACACACACAGTACTCGAGGATTTATAACAGAGGTAAATCACATGTAAAAGTAACGCAAATACTATTACCTCAATCCAAATAGCGGAAGTAACAAGGTTGTGGATTCCCATCGACGCCAACGGCAAAGTTGAGTGTAGAAATCGTAACCCTGATGTATCACTTACTCGTCGTAAGAAATCCTGCAACATGAGACGTTGCAGCCACAGAGGGTCAGTACATTGAATGTACTGGCAAATTCACACCATAGAGAAATGATGAACAATGGCTATCACTACATGCATATATGGCTAGTGGACAAGCTCTATGGTTATAAGGTTTTTGCGAAAAACCAATTTTTCCCTACTGCAAAGGAATATAATTTATTTAACTATCATGGTGGTTGTTAAACATTGAGAGTGTAGACACCCTCTCAATCCCAATTAAAAGTAATCATTAACAACCCAACAAATTATTTAAGTAACGTGATGAGATCAATATGATAATCCAAGAACCAGATACTCAAGATGTTCATAGCCGGGGACACGGCTAATCATGATTAGTTTATACACTTTGCAAAGGTTTGCGCACTTTTCCCCACAAGACTCGATCGCCTCCGTTGGATTTCTCGCACTACATGGTGTTTGAGAAACGGATGACCGAGACATAGTCTTTCGGAAGCGTTTACACCTTACGATGGGTAGACCGTACCACCTACTACCCCTACATCTGCTAGTCTACCACTGTAAGAGTTCACACGACTTAATCAACTATGCTAGAGCCCATAGTAGCTTGTGGCTGCACACGGAAGTTTCTAGTATGAATAATCTCATGATCCCTTTGAGCCTGGGTGGCGGTCCATAAAAGAAATAGGCAATCGCTGGAATACCCAGGTGCCTAAACAGGCAATCGCTGGAGTACCCATGTGCCTCAATCCACCCAGATGTGTGTTAAAGTTGCCACCTTAAGTAAACCATTAATTAACAATCTCACATCTGTCATGAATACTCTCAAACCCAATCCACGTCTATAAGCATAGCATGGCAATATGAGCATAACGTAATAGTAACTCCCAAGGTTTGAATGCAGGGCAATAGGTTCCTACCTCATCAACTACTTCCCAATACCCACATGTTATCAATCCTACTCATGCAATGTTTGAGGGAGAAACTATTGCATAAAAACTGGGTATGAAAGGGATATGATCAAAGTGTGAACTTGCCTGCAGTGTTGATGAAAATGATTCGCACTCATAACTCTTGATAGTTCTACTCGTCACACTTCGGTCAATCTATCGTAAGCAAGCAATAGTAACCACACATAAGCAATCACTCAAAGATCGGAGAGAACAAAGAAAACAATTCGAAAAACGTCAAAACCAAGCAAATAACTCTTGCAACATAAAATAATTTCTAACATTATCAAAATTAAGTGAATTTGGCCTTATTAGAAAGTTTAGGTCAAGAGCTTCGATTTGCAAAAAGAAGCAAGTAAATCGGAGTTACGAAACTCAAGTTATGATCAAAAAAAGTTTGAATATAAATCTGAACAAAATTTGAAAATTGAAAATTTCAAAAAGTTGATGCGACAGGTTCACTGGATAGGTAAAAACAAGACGAAGCTATAGGCGTTGGCTTCATCTAATCTGGATGAACGAGTAAAAAGTTATGGCTATTTGAAAAAATCAGGGCCAAGCTGTTTTACGGAAGAAAAATAGCTACGGTTAGGATCTAATGTATAAATACGTAGACTAATTGATAATCTAATTATTTTATCGTATTAGTCTAGAAATAATAAATTATGGAAGTATAAAGAAAGATACCTTTATAAGATGGAGAAAAGACGACTTTGGAGAAAAGAGACAACTTCTAGAAGTCGCGCCGGAGAGGAGAATTTTTTTTTCTTAAATAAATCTAGTCAAACCAAAATATTAATTTAACCCGAATCGGATGATTTTTGGAGGCTCTATGGGTCTATATTTATTGGTGAAAAAGAGGCTTAGAGGTCAAAGGCTAGGTAATATGAAACTAAAATATAAGATCAAAATAAACGAAATAGAGGAGAACAGCTAAGCGCCTCGCACGGCCTAAAGCCCATCGGCCAACCGCGCGCGTACGTGCTGCATTTTTTTTGCCAAAGGAAAATAAAATCTGAAAAGGAAAAGGCTGGCTGGGCCTAGCCTATTTAAGAAAAAAAACAATGGGGCGTCAGAAGCTACTATACTGCGTAGATAGGTGATAAATAAATATGGCCGCATGTATAGTTTTTTTAAATAAAAACAGAAGGAAAATTGAATAACAAAAATAAAATAAAAACTTTATATAGGCATATTATATATCAAAATTTTCAGAAAAAGAATTTCTACGACATGAACATTTTTCTAGAATTAAATAAAAGTCACACAAATTCTAATAATTCCAACAGTGCTCCTGCTCTAATAAGATCCAACAAAAAACATTTTTAAAATACCAAAATGAAATCAAATTTATTTCTCTCCAATTTTCTGTTGTACGGACTCATGTTACCCTATTTTCCATGTATTTTATATTTGGAGAAAAAATGATTTGAATAAAATCCAAATAACTCCAAATTGAAAAATAATTCCAAAAGTCTTTGAATTTGATCCTTTGAAACTCCCAACTCATATTTCATATAATTTGAAGAAGTCATTTTATCTCCTCTCGTGAAAATCATTGAGTTGCATAAATTTTCAGAATTGGAAATATTTTCCAAATGAAATTCAAATATTTTCAACACCCCTAGTCATTTAAATAAAAGGAAGAAGTCATGTCATCTTCTCTCTAGGGTTTCGTGGTGAAAATAATTTGAATTCACGGAGATCACGAATGCAAAATGAAAGTTTGGGAAAATCCTTTTATTCCTTCTCATTTAACTTTCAAAAAGGTTTCGAATTTCACTCAATTTCACACAATCAATCAAACAATCAATCAAATCTATCTATTTATTATAACATTCCAAAATTTAGAATTTCGGGATGTTACACTGCTGCACCGACGATGACTTCTCGGGTCATCGAAAACAGCCTCCACGTCGGCTCGGAATTCGCCGAGCAGATGGATCCAATGGAGCTCTCTTCCCTAACCTAGGGGCCGAGGGGTTCGGACTCAAAACCACCCACCCACCCAGACATAAATGATCTTTCCCACATCAGGCAAGAGCCCCATGAAACAGTACATCATTATTTGGCCGGATTCCTCCTTGTGATGAACAAGGTTAATGACTGCCGCGAGGAAGACGCAGTCTCACTTTTCTGCAATAACTGCACGGACAAGGGAATCCTTAACTCCATAAGTCGCCGTAACATATCACGCTTCGCCGACTTGGCGTCCATAGTACGAAAGTACTGTGCGATGGAAAGTGCCTGGAAATCCGAAACAAAATTTTGGGATAATCCGGCTCCATATATACACCCAGTCCAAGGAAAAAGGGTGCACTATCATAAGACACCCGAGTTAATTACAAAGAAGCAAAAACCCTCTACATGGTGTGGAACCGTATTGGAGGGATGGCTCAACGGACCCTGCAAAATTCATAGCACAGCGGATACCATGCCAACACACAGCCTTAGAGCATGTTGGATACTCTGGCAGGTGGCCAAAAGTGGCGAGGACCTTCTCATCCCAGATGCCACAGAGAACCATCCCAGTGATAACAATACGGTATTAACAGTCTTTGAGACCTTCGCATCAAATAATAGGCGCAAGTGAACACTCTGCAGCATTGCCGAAATCTGCCACGTAGCAGCAATAAATCCATGGAGCGTCACGACTATTACCTTCAATGCTAGTGACGAACCTAAATTCCGAACAGCCCGAGCACCAGCGGCACTGGTCCTCAGTTCAATTATGGACGGCTTTCGACTCACCAAAGTACTCATGGACGGCGGCAGTGGATTAAACCTCATCTGCGAGGAAACTCTTCAAAAAATGGAAATAGACTGGAACCGCATTGAGCGAAGTAGCACAACTTTAAGAGGAATCATCCCCAGTCGGGAAGCATGCTGTGCTGGGAAAATCACACTAGATGTGGTATTCGGCACGTCGGAGAACTATAGGTCCGAAGAAATTACATTCCAAGTGGCCCCGTTCAGTAGCGGATACCACGCCCTTTTAGGGCGGGAGGCGTTCACGACCTTCCAAGCCATACCCCATTACGGGTACATGAAGCTCAAAATGCCCGGGCCCAACGAAATCATCACTCTCGCTAGTGATCCGGACACAGCACTCCGCACCGAAAACAAAACAGCCGCATTGGCCCTTGAGGCATTATCCGAAGCCTTTGCGGCCGAGGAATTAACTGTGCTGCACTCCACAGTGGACAGGGACGACGTGATACTCGACAAGAGATCCAAGTCCACCTCTTTTACACCAGCGGATGAAATAGTCAAATTCCAAGTCCACGCAACGGACCCTACAAAAACAGCCTCCATCGGGGCACAGTTAAACCCCGCCGTGGACGCCGCACTACGAGAGTTCCTGCGCGAGAATTGGGACATATTCGCCTGGCACCCCTCAGACATGCTAGGAATACCATGCAAGCTGGCCGAGCACAGCCTCAATATCCTAAAAGGATTCAAGCTGGTCAAGCAGGCTCTTCGGCGTTTCTCTGAACCTAAGAGACAGGCTATGGGAGAGGAACTAGCCAAGTTATTGGAGGCCGGATTCATTAGAGAAATAAAACACCCGGACTGGCTAGCAAACCTGGTGATGGTACCAAAGAAGGACAAATCCTGGCGCCTATGTGTCGATTTCAAGGACCCCAACAAGGCTTGCCCAAAGGATCCCTTCCCCCTCCCCCGCATTGATCAAATTATCGATGCTACCGCAGGACACGAGTCATTGTGTTTCCTCGACACGTACTCCGGCTACCACCAAATTAAGATGGTGGAGTCCGACCAAGCCGCAACGGCATTTATCACACCATACGGCCCCTCCTGTTTTAACACAATGCCTTTTGGGCTCAAAAACGCCGGCGCAACATATCAGCGCATGATCCAGACATGTCTGGAGAAACAGATCGGCAAAACAGTTGAGGCATACGTAGATGATTTGGTCGTTGAAACCAAACACGTCGACTCTCTAATAGACGACTTGAGGCTCACATTCGACAACCTCCGAACATACGACATCAAGCTCAATCTGGAAAAATGCATTTTCGGCGTACCAGCCGGAAATCCCCTGGGCTTCATTGTATCCGGTAGAGGAATTGAAGCTAATCCGGCCAAAATCCGAGCTCTGTCACAGTTGGCTACCCCAACGGACCTCAAACAAATCCGGAAACTGACTGGATGTGTGGCGGCTTTAAGCCGCTTTATCTCCCGTTTAGGAGAAAAGGCATTACCCATTTATCGCCACCTTCGGCGCACCGAACACTTCAAGTGGACGGACGCTGCCACATCCGGATTGGAAGAAATAAAAGCCATACTAGCAACCAACCCAATCCTGGCCGCGCCAAACATCGGCGAACCAATGTTGTTGTACATTGCGGCAACTCATCAAGTTGTAAGCGCAGTGCTCGTCGTCGAACAAGAAGCTGACGGACATAAATTCCCTCTTCAAAAGTCGGTATACTATGTATCCACTGTCCACACTCCATGCAAATCACGGTACCCACATTATCAAAAGATAGCCTATGCGGTATTCATGGCATCCCAGAAGCTGCGACACTACTTTCAAGAGTGTTCAATTATAGTAGCCTCGGAGGTGCCACTCAATGATATTATAAACAACCGCGACGCTATGGGCCGGATTGCCAAATGGGCCATTGAGCTCCTCCCGTTCGACATAACATACAAACCTCGGCGAGCCATTAAATCACAAGTATTGGCCGACTTTGTCGCCGAATGGATGGAAGCCGAACTCCCTAAAGAGTACGGCGCATACTCCAATTGGGTCATGCACTTCGACGGCTCAAAAATGCCGCCCGGTCTGGGGGCTGGTGTCGTCCTGACTTCCCCAACCGGAGATACCGTTCAGTACGTATTATAGATACTGTATATAGACTCCAACAACGCAGCCGAATACGAAGCCCTCTTGCATGGTCTTCGGATGGCAGTCTCTATGGGCATTCAACGCCTGGAGATGCGTGGGGATTCAAACCTTGCAATATCCCAAATAAATGGAGACTTCGATGCCAAGGACCGAAGATGGCGGCCTATCGAAACGTTGTCCTAAATATGTCAGCTCGGTTCGCGGGGCTCAAATTTCACCATTTGGCTCGGGAAAACAATCAGGCGGCGGATATCCTTGCCCGCATTGGTGCAAAACACGACGCGGCCCCCCCCCAACATCTTTTTGGACAGGCTTTTTAAGCCATCGGTGGTATGGGAAGGGGACACCGGTAACAATAGTCTGGACCCGGCCAAAATGCCCGATACCGAACATTCTGACATAATCGGAGGCTCTGCCACCGAAATAACACCTCCAGCCCACGTAAAAATGGCCGACATCGCCCCGTGGACAGAACCATTCCTGGCCTACCTAACTAGGCAGGAACTTCCCGAGGACCAAAATGAGGCACACTGCATAGTGCGGCGATCTAAAACCTACATGGTCCACGAGGGAGAGCTGTATAAGAAAAGCACTACCGGAGTCCTTCAAAGGTGCATCTCCGAAGAGGAAGGGCGAAAGCTTTTGGAAGAAATTCACGCCGGACTCGGCGGCCACCAGGCCGCAGCCCGGACCCTTGTAAGCGAGGCCTTCCGTACAGGTTTTTATTGGTCGACGGCCCGGGCAGACGCACAGGACTTGGTCCAACGCTGCGCCGGTTGCTAGCTTTTTGCAAACCAAAGCCATATGGAACCCACCGCCCTCCAAACTATCCCCATTACCTGGCCTTTCGCGTTATGGGGGCTTGACATGGTTGGACCCCTTAAAGGGGGAACCAATAAGAAAAAAAATACTTACTAGTCATGGTGGATAAATTCACCAAATGGATAGAAGCCAAACCTGTTAAAACAGCCGAATCCGGACCGGTGATAGACTTCATATCCGGGGTTGTACACTGTTATGGCGTCCCCCACAGCATCATCACTGACAACGGCACGAACTTCACGGCCGACGAGGTAAAACTCTGGTGCAGCAACATGGGCATCAAGCTCGATTACGCTTCCGTCTATCACCCACAAACCAACGGCCAAGTTGAGCGAGCAAATGGTCTCATCATGAGCGGCATTAAACCCAGATTAGTGCAGTCCTTAACGGAGTCTAACACGCACTGGGTAGAGGAGCTCGACTCCATACTTTGGGGCTGCGGACCACGCCGAATCGTAGTACCGGATATACACCCTTCTTTATGGTGTACAGCGCAGAGGCAGTTCTGCCCTGCGACATAATTCATGACTCACCTCGAGTGCGCATGTACAAAGAAAGAGAAGCCGAGATCGATCGGCAGGACAGTCTGCACACCCTGGAGGAGGAGCGCGACGTGGCAAAAGCCCGTTCCGCATTTTATCAGCAACAGGCTCGAAGATACCAAAGCAGAGAAGTACGGGCCAAAACTTATAACATTGGCAAGCTAGTTCTACGCCTGCCGGAGAAGAAGACCAAGCTCAAGCCCAAATGGGAAGGTCCCTTCATTATTGACCAAGTTCTGACCAGTGGAGCATACCGTCTGCGGGACGCAGCGAATAATCGACTTGAGCCGAACCCATGGAACGCAGCCAGGCTCCAAAGATTCTATGCCTAGCGCCGGACTCTATGTTCGTCTCCTTCCTCTGTCCATTTTTGAATATATATTATCTGTTCTCTTTATTTTTCTCTTTCGTTCTTTTATTCTTTCCCAAGGCCTTCAAGGGCCAACTTGTGCCCCGCTTGCACACTGTAGATGCGCTAACCGCGCTCATTTTACCTGGGGGCTTCTTACACAGAAGCTTAATTATCTATCCGGTCTTCACGCCCAGCACATGTGTTAGTCTTCCGCATGTACCTTTTCTTCGCCATTATATGCATCGATATGACTTAAGTTTTGGCCAAGCTGGGTTGTCTGGCTCTTGTATTTATGCCCTAGGTTCCCGTTAATTCGGCTAGGGCATATGGGGAGCACCTCTGCGATTGTTACTGCCGGGTCAGCCGGATGTGTACCTCAGACTGGGTGAAGCCGGAAGCTAGCGTTCTTAAGAGAATATTTGGTCGGTGAACAAAAGATGATTTTTATTTATTTTCCATATGTGCCCCCAGATGTTTTTTCCTGCATTTCCTCTCGCAGTCCGTACATGCACTTTAGGGCATGCGTACCAAGCGAAAGGAACCCTTAACAGAACTATTCTCCCTAGAAGATGCTTCTTACTACCCATGTAATATAGCATAACTAGTTGGGCACTTGTCTGTTCAAGCACTAATGACCCCTACACCTGGTCTCCACGCATACCCCGGTTCTTATATAACTGAGCGGGTATTCGGATACACTCCGGACTACCGGGTCCTAAGGTTGAAGCGAAAAGGTCCGCCATGACAAACGATCTACATCCGGCTAGAAGGCATTATACATGTCACTTTAATTACATAGTCATGTAGACTGACGAAATTCCTCTTCTATACCATCCAACAGGCGGTCTAGCCTACAATCCTGTTGGGAATACTTTGCGGCTAATTCTACTTGCCCATAGACTAAGCTGACAGGGATCTCTTTTCCGTTGGGCCCCACAGGTCCGACCTCGGCCATGTGATTTGGGTCAGCCTTGGTATACCGCGTCTTCACCATAGCCCAGGCTTCCCTGGCACCTTGATGTCAGGCCGATATCTTCGATAATCGGAAGCACCGCCGCGCTCCCTTGAGTTTCTCCGCAAGCTCTCCAACGCCCGTTGGCAGGGGGATGGATGGCCACAAGGCATGGGCAATACTTTGCATCACCTGCCAAACTTGTTCGTGCAATTGTGAGAGCTCGGATAGAAGATCACCCGCAGACCAAGGCATCTCCTCCGCGGGACGACCCCTCAGCATACCTGCAGACATAACTCTGTCAGCCGGCTTCTTCGTTGTACTCTTTATTAAGGGTTCGTTCAAGCACTTACAGAAAATGCCGCGTCGAAGCCGCTTATTCTCCTTCTCGGAGTCCGCAAGCTGGGCTCGAACATCTTTCAGTTCCATGCTCAGCTTGGTATTGGCGTCTTGGAGATTGTTTTTCTCCTGTCTGACCTTAGTCAACATGCGTTCGCCAGCCTTTAGCTGCCGAACAGCATGCTTCTCCTCCGGATTCTCTCCGGATTCATCTGCAATATCTATTATTAGATCTGCAGCTATGCCTCATGCTATATGGTACCTGTCATTCTTTGAAAGAAATGTTACCAGCAGGGGCCGTTTTAGGTTCCTTCAATGCGGCAACAGCGGCCCGCAGTTGGGTCTTGCATTCCTCCAGCTCCTGTGACAGTCGACTATTCTTCTCTGTAAGAACCTGCATAATAAGATGATCCTTAAATCAGTTCTGCTAACTGTTTCAAGTGTCAGGGGCTACTGATACATATAATCTTCAGATTTACTTACCCATACATCCTTTACATACTAGTCCATGGCTCTAGCTAAACCATTTTGAGCAGCACGGAGATACGCCTCTCCAGAATTGAAGGCATCAAACGACTCTAGTGAGAAGCAAGCGTCGCGGAGTACGGCCCGGCGACGCCTATGATTCATGGCGCTCTCCACTTCTGAATTTGTAGCGGATAGCCTATCCGCATCCTCTATAGGGGGAGTATTCGGCATCCTCCCCATGTTGGCTTCCACCTCTATGTCCGGCCCTGGAGCCTGACTGGTGGAAGCGTGATCGGCAGGCTCACCGGACGTATTCCGGCGAGCATTTTTCTGTTAAAGAAACATGGATGTCATTATATTTCAAGAAAGACGACAACCACGGAGCGGGGTTTCTGTCATACCTCTACGCCGGCGTCTTCGTCCTAACCGCCTTCCTTTTTGGTCGGCCCAGCCTCGGTGCCTCTTGTTGGCGAGTTGCTGCGGGTTCGGCATGGCGTCCCGAATGCCTTCCCTGTAAAAACACCATATGCATATGGTAGGTGAAGTGTCTACAAGGGGATCCTAGTTTTTGGAGTTGGGATTTTTGGTTTTTCTTACTTGCGACGCAGGAAGCAGTCCGGGATAGTCGGCCGTAATGGACACCATGGCATCATCTCAGCTTAATTGATAGAACTGCCGATCTATCAGCTCCACGAATATGTCTGGATCTTCTTCGAGTCCGGGACCGAGGGCCTGGTCAGGGTCCTCTAGCTGTGGAGATGGGCTGCTGACCTCCCATATGGCTTTTCGCAGCTCTTGCCACAAAATGACAAGGTGAGTACCTACGATAAAGAATGCAGGAAGAATGGGAGGAGGGAGATATAACTCACCCAGCTTGGAGGGTTGTACATGGAGAATCCATCCCGTGGCTTGATGCGGATGAACTCCTCTTCCTCTCCTCTGAACAATTCGGACAGAATTTTTGCTAAAGCGGCAACATTGTTCGGACCCTTACGCCCGCAACGGGTGGCATCATCTTCCCCGTTAAAACACCACAAGGGGTGCCCTCTATATTGAAGTGGTTGCACTCCACGCATTATGCATATTGACATAACCTCGATTACTGTCAATCATGATTGAGCCAGCGCTTTAATCCGGTTCATCAGGTAAAGGACTTCCCCGTTGTCTTCCTCCTGGGGGCTCCGTGGGCGCCAACTTCGGTGTTTCTTCAGAGGAGCATTGTTGGACTCAGGAAGACCCCACCGAACAGGGTCTGGAAGGGGGACATTCTCCATATAAAACCATTCCGAAGGCCAGTCTTCGGACGTCTTCTTCGGAGTACCAGACAGGTATCTAGTTTCGGCGATGCGCCATATTTCGGCTCCACCCACTTGATAAAGTGACCCCTCCTGTGTGCGAGGGACGAGGAAAAATAACCTTTTCCACAGCTCGAAATGAGCCTCGCAACCCAAGAATAACTCGCAGAGGGCAACATAGCCGGCGATGTGTAAAATGGAAGCAGGGGTGAAATTATGCAGTTGGAGGCCGTAAAACTCCTGGAGCCCGCGGAGGAACGGATGAATCGGTAATTCGAGTCCCCTCAATAAATAAGGGACAAGGCATACCCACTCCCCCGTAGAGGGGCTGGGGAAGCTCTCCGCTTGCTCCCCGCCATTGTAGGTGGCGAGCCCGGCTCGGACGGGCACCATATACGCCGGAGGGAGAAATCCCTTGGTTTGTAGTTCAACTAATCGACTGTGTGGGACTGAACACCTCTCCCAATCACCGGGCTTCGGGCTACGGGGGCGGGAGGAGGAGCTGCAGAGGTCGGCCATGCTGGAGTGGATCTTTCCGAAGCATGCTCCGATGGATTCTCGCTGGGGGAGGATGGTATGGATTGGATCTAAGAATCCCCATCCCTTTAGTAGTCAATTTACTTATCTGGCTAGGGGGGCGTATGTAAAAATGCCCTAGCGCCTCGCATTCATTCGACGCGTGGAGGATAGCCCTTATTGGGCACAGAAGCCAAGAGGTTCAACATTTATGGGACCAGACACTACTTAACATATGTTCGAAATTTGGAGAAGAACCTGCCTTGCAATGCTGAAGACAACACTGCGCACCGGACTCATCGTCATTGAAGCCTGGTTCGGGGGCTACTGAGGGAAATATGCCCTAGAGGCAATAATAAAGTTATTATTTATTTCCTTATTTCATGATAAATGTTTATTATTCATGCTAGAATTGTATTAACCGGAAACATAATACATGTGTGAATACATAGACAAACAAAGTGTCACTAGTATGCCTCTACTTGACTAGCTCGTTAATCAAAGATGGTTATGTTTCCCAACCATGGACAAAGAGTTGTTATTTGATTAACGAGATCACATCATTAGATGAATGATCTGATTGACATGACTCATTCCATTAGCTTAGCACCCGATCGTTTAGTATGTTGTTATTGCTTTCTTCATGACTTATAAATGTTCCTATGACTATGAGATTATGCAACCCCCGTTTGCCGGAGGAACACTTTGTGTGCTACCAAACGTCACAACGTAACTGGGTGATTATAAAGGAGCTGTACAAGTGTCTCCAAAGGTACATGTTGGGTTGGCGTATTTCGAGATTAGGATTTGTCACTCCGATTGTCGGAGA
This sequence comes from Triticum monococcum, assembly GCA_034509565.1. Taxonomy (NCBI): domain Eukaryota; kingdom Viridiplantae; phylum Streptophyta; class Magnoliopsida; order Poales; family Poaceae; genus Triticum; species Triticum monococcum. The sequence continues at coordinate 82,299,313 of CM067845.1, read as the reverse complement.
GGTATCTCTGGGCCCTCTCGGTAATGCACATCACTTAAGCCTTGCAAGCATTGCAACTAATGAGTTAGTTGCGGGATGATGTATTACGGAACGAGTAAAGAGACTTGCCGGTAACGAGATTGAACTAGGTATTGGATACCGACGATCGAATCTCGGGCAAGTAACATACCGATGACAAAGGAAACAACGTATGTTGTTATGCGGTCTGGCCGATAAAAGATCTTCGTAGAATATGTAGGAGCCAATATGGGCATCCAGGTCCCGCTATTGGTTATTGACCGGAGATGTGTCTCGGTCATGTCAACATTGTTCTCCAACCCGTAGGGTCCGCACGCTTAAGGTTTTGATGACACTTATATTATGAGTTTATGAGTTTTGATGTACCGAAGGAGTTCGGAGTCCCGGATGAGATCGGGGACATGACGAGGAGTCTCGAAATGGTCGAGACGTAAAGATCGATATATTGGACGACTATATTCGGACATCGGAAAGGTTCCGAGTGATTCGGGTATTTTTCGGAGTACCGGGTAGTTACGGGAGAAGCAATGGGCCTTGATGGGCTTTAGTGGGAAGAGGAGAAAGGGCCAAGGGGCTGTTGCGCCCCCCCTCCCCTCTGGTCTGAATTGGACTAGGGAAAAGGGGGCCGGCCACCTTTCCTTCTCCTCTACTTCCTTCTCCCTTCCTCCCCTCTTAGTGGACTCCTACTAGGACTTGGAATCCTAGTAGGACTCCACATCCTGGCCGCACCAATTGCCTTGGCCGGCCTCCTCCTCCTCCTCCATCCTTTATATACTGAGGCAAGGGGCACCCTAGAGACACAAGTTGATCCACGTGATCTTATTCTTAGCCGTGTGTGGCGCCCCCTGCCACCATAGTCCTCGATAATATTATAGCGGTGCTTAGGCGAAGCCCTACGATAGTAGTACATCAAGATCGTCACCACGCCGTCGTGCTGACGGAACTCTTCCCCGACACTTTGCTGCATCGGAGTCCGGGGATCGTCATCAAGCTGAACGTGTGCTAAAACTCGGAGGTGCTGTAGTTTCGGTGCTTGATCGGTCGGGCCGTGAAGACGTACGACTACATCAACCAAACGCTTCCGTTGTCGATCTACTAGGGTACGTAGATCACACTCTCCCCTCGTTGCTATGCATCACCATGATCTTGCGTGTTCGTAGGAAATTTTGAAATTACTACGTTCCCCAACAGTGGCATCCGAGCCTAGGTTTTATGGTTTGATGTTATGTGCACGAGTAGAACACAAGTGAGTTGTGGGCGATATAAGTCATAATGCTTACCAGCATGTCATACTTTGGTTCGGCGGTATTGTTGGACGAAGCGGCCCGGACCGACATTACGCGTACGCTTACGCGAGACTGGTTCTCCTGACGTGCTTTGCACATAGGTGGCTTGCGGGTGACAGTTTCTCCAATTTTAGTTGAACCGGGTGTGGCTACGCCCGATCCTTGCGAAGGTTAAAACAGCACCAACTTGACAAACTATCATTGTGGTTTTGATGCGTAGGTAAGATTGGTTCTTGCTTAAGCCCATAGCAGCCACGTAAAACTTGCAACAAACAAAGTAGAGGACGTCTAACTTGTTTTTGCAGGGCATGTTGTGATGTGATATGGTCAAGACATGATGCTAAATTTTATTGTATGAGATGATCATGTTTTGTAACCGAGTTAGCGGCAACTGGCAGGAGCCATATAGTTGTCGCTTTATTGTATGCAATGCAATCACGTTGTAATGCTTTACTTTATCACTAAGCGGTAGCGATAGTCGTGGAAGCATAAAAAGTGGCGAGACGACAACGATGTTGCGATGGAGATCAAGGTGTCGCGCCGGTGACGATGGTGATCATGACGGTGCTTCGGAGATGGAGATCACAGGCACAAGATGATGATGGCCATATCATATCACTTATATTGATTGCATGTGATGTTTATCTTTTATGCATCTTATCTTGCTTTGATTGACGGTAGCATTATAAGATGATCTCTCACTAAATTATCAATAAGTGTTCTCCCTGAGTATGCACCGTTGCGAAAGTTCTTCGTGCTGAGACACCACGTGATGATCGGGTGTGATAGGCTCTACGTTCAAATACAACGGGTGCAAAACAGTTGCACACGTGGAATACTCAGGTTATACTTGACGAGCCAAGCATATACAGATCTGGCCTCGGAACACGGAGACCGAAAGGTCAAGCGTGAATCATATAGTATATATGATAAACATAGTGATGTTCACCAATGAAACTACTCCATCTCACGTGATGATCCGACATGGTTTAGTTGATTTGGATCACGTGATCGCTTAGAGGATTAGAGGGATGTCTATCTAAGTGGGATTTTCTTAAGTAATATGATTAATTGAACTTGAATTTATCATGAACTTAGTCCTGGTAGTATTTTGCAGATCATGTTGTAGATCAATAGCTCGCGTTGTTGCTTCCCTGTGTTTATTTTGATATGTTCCTAGAGAAAAACTATGTTGAAAGATGTTAGTAGCAATGATGCGGATTGGATCCGTGATATGAGGTTTATCCTCATTGCTGCACAGAAAAATTATGTCCTTGATGCACCGCTAGGTGACAGACCTATTGCAGGAGCAGATGCAGACGTTATGAACGTTTGGCTAGCTCAATATGATGACTACTTGATAGTTTAGTGCACCATGCTTAACGGCTTAGAATCGGGACTTCAAAGACATTTTGAACGTCATGGACCATATGAGATGTTCCAGGAGTTGAAGTTAATATTTCAAGCAAATACCCGAGTTGAGAGATATGAAGTCTCCAACAAGTTCTATAGCTAAAAGATGGAGGAGAATCGCTCAACTAGTGAGCATGTGCTCAGATTGTCTGGGTACTATAATCGCTTGAATCAAGTGGGAGTTAATCTTCCAGATAAGATAGTGATTGACAGAATTCTCTAGTCACCATGACCAAGTTACTAGAACTTCATGATGAACTATAGTATGCAAGGGATGCCAAAAACGACTCCCGAGCTTTTCATGATGATGAAATCGATGAAGGTAGAAATCAAGAAAAACATCAAGTGTTGATGGTAGACAAGACCACTAGTTTCAAGAAAAGGGCAGAGGGAAGAAGGGGAACTTCAAGAAGAACAGCAAGCAAGTTGCTGCTCAAGAGAAGAAACCCAAGTCTGGACCTAAGCCAGAGACTGAGTGCTTCTACTGCAAAGGGACTGGCCACTGGAAGCGGAACTACCCCAAGTGATTGGCAGATAAGAAGGATGGCAAGGTGAACATAAGTATATTTGATATACATGTTATTGATGTGTACTTTACTAGTGTTTATAGCAACCCCTCAGTCTTTGATACTAGTTCAGTTGCTAAGATTAGTAACTCGAAACGGGAGTTGCAGAATAAACAGAGACTAGTTAAGGGTGAAGTGATGATGTGTGTTGGAAGTGGTTCCAAGATTGATATGATCATCATCGCACACTCCCTATAAATTCGGGATTAGTGTTGAACCTAAATAAGTGTTATTTGGTGTTTACGTTGAGCATGAATATGATTTGATCATGTTTATTGTAATACGGTTATTCATTTAAGTAAGAGAATGAATTGTTGTTCTGTTTACATGAATAAAACCTTATATGGTTACACACCCAATGAAAATAGTTCGTTGGATCTCGATCATAGTGATACACATAATCATAATATTGAAACCAAAAGATGCAAAGTTAATAATGATAGTGCAACTTATTTGTAGCACTGCCGTTTAGGTCATATTGGTGTAAAGCGCATGAAGAAACTCCATGCTGATGGGCTTTTGGAATCACTTGATTATGAATCAGTTGATGCTTGCGAACCATGCCTCATGGGCAAGATGACTAAGACTCTGTTCTTTGGAACAATGGAGCGAGCAACAGATTTGTTGGAAATCATACATACTGATGTATGTGGTCCGATGAATATTGAGGCTCGCGATTAAGGATGGCAATTTTATCCATGGACATGGATATCCATGGATATCCGATCCGAATGGATAGGGTTTGGATATGCTTTTGTGTCCATGGGCGGCGCCCAAACCCTACCCGATTGTTCATGGATAGGGCATGGATATAATCTTGTACCCATGGATATACCCAAACTCGACCCGATAGTATGACTTAATGGGGAAAAAATCTGATATCCCTGCCCCACGGTCGTATGTCCCACAACAATTTTACACTTTTTTATCTAAAACATGCATAAGTAATTACACAATCCCCATCGTAACTTTTTTTAGTTGACATTCAATCCCCTCTGTAACATACTCCAACACCCCTTCCCTTATTTTTACCTCCTTCTTAAATGACTCGTCATTCTCATCTGTTAGAAAAATACTAAATGATCTTAGGTTGTTAGTGGATGTTGATTTACCATAAGTGAAGCCTAGCCTACCACAAGGTGAAGAATGGAAGAGTTTATGTTAATATTGTGTTATGTCTCATTTATATGTCTCAAGAGGACCCAATGGATATCCAATGGGTATGGATATCCATCGGATTTGGAAATGGACACAATTTTTGACCCATGGATTTTTTTCATGGGAGGGCTAAGACTGTCTTCATAGACATGGATATGGATTTGAGATTGTTCAACCCGATCCAAACCCGACCCATTGCCATCCTTACTCACGATAGGTATCATTATTTTCTGATCTTCACAGATGATTTGAGCAGATATGAGTATATCTACTTGATGAAACACAAGTCTGAAACATTTGAAAAGTTCAAAGAATTTCAGACTGAAGTGGAGAATCATCGTAACAAGAAAATAAGGCTTCTACGATTTGATCGTGGAGACAAATATTTGAGTTACGAGTTTGGTCTTCAATTAAAACAATGTGGAATAGTTTCACAAATTCGTGCCACCCGGAACACCACAGCATAATGGTGTGTCCGAACGTCATAGCCGTACTTTATTAGATATAGTGCAAATCTACGATGTTTCTTACCGATTTACCACTATCATTTTTGAGGTTATGCATTAAAGACACCTGCATTCATGTGAAAAAAGGGGCACCATCTAAGTCCATTGAGACGACACAATCTGAATTGTGGTTTAGCAAGAAACCAAAGTTGTCGTTTCTTAAAGTTTGGGGTTGTGATGCTTATGTGAAAAAGTTTCATCCTGATAAGCTCAAAACCAAATCGGAGAAATATGTCTTCATAGGATACCCAAAAGGAGACTGTTGGGTACACCTTCTATCACAGATCCTAAGGCAAGACATTCGTTGCTTATAATGGATCCTTTCTAGAGAAGGAGTTTCTCTCGAAAGAAGTGAGTGGGAGGAAAGTAGAACTTGATAAGGTAATTGTACCTTCTTCCTTATTGGAAAGTAGTTCATCACAGAAATCTGTTCCTATGACTACTACACCAATTAGTGAGGAAGCTAATGATGATGATCATAAAACTTCAGATCAAGTTACTACCGAATCTCGTAGGTAAACCAGAGTGAGATCCGCACCAGAGTGGTACAGTAATCCTGTTCTGGAAGTCATGTTACTAGACCATGACGAACTTCCGAACTATGAGGAAGCGATGATGAGCCCAGATTCTGCAAAACGGCTTGAGGCCATGAAATCTGAGATGGGATTCATGTATGAAAACATAGTATGGACTTTGGTTGACTTGCCCGATGATCGGCAAGCCATAGAAAATAAATGGATCTTCAAGAGGAAGACGGACGTTGATAGTAGTGTTGCTATCTACAAAGCTAGAATTGTCGCAAAAGGTTTTTGAGAAGTTCAAAGTGTTGACTACGATGAGAGTTTCTCACTCGTATCTATGCTTAAGTCTGTCTGAATCATGTTAGCAATTGCCACATTTTATGAAATCTAGCAAATGGATAAACAAAACTGCATTCCTTAATGGATTTCTTAAAGAAGAGTTGTATATGATGCAACCAGTAGGTTTTGTCAATCCTAAAGGTGCTAACAAAATATGCAAGCTCCAGCGATTCATCTATGGACTGGTGCAAGCATCTCAGAGTTGGAATACACGCTTTGATAAGTTGATCAAAGCATATAGTTTTATACAGACTTGCGGTGAAGCCTCTATTTACAAGAAAGTGAGTGGGAGCACTACAGCATTTCTGATAAGTATATGTGAATGACATATTGTTGATCGGAAATAATGTAGAATTATTCTATAAAGCATAAAGGAGTGTTTGAAAGGAGTTTTTCAAATAAAGACTTCGGTGAAGCTGCTTACATATTGAGCATCAAGATCTATAGAGATAGATCAAGACGCTCGATAAGTTTTTTCAATAAATACATACCTTGACAAGATTTTGCAGTAGTTCAAAATGGAACGGTCAAAGAAAGAGTTTCTTGCCTATGTTACAAGGTGTGAAATTGAGTAAGACTCAAAGCCCGACCAGGCAGAAGATAGAAAGAGAATGAATGTCATTCCATATGCCTTGGTCATAGGTTCTATAAAGTATGCCATGCTGTGTACCAGATCTATTGTATACCCTACCACTGAGTTTGGCAAGGGAGTACAATAGTGATCTAGGAGTAGATCACTGGACAGCGGTCAAAATTATCCTTAGTGGAATAAGGATATGTTTCTCGATTATGGAAGTGAAAAAAGGTTCGTCGTAAAGGGTTACGCCGATGCAAGTTTTGACACTAATCTAGATGACTCTAAGTCTCGCTCTAGATACATATTGAAAGTGGGAGCAATTAGCTAGAGTAGCTCCATGAAGAGCATTGTTGACATAGAAATTTGCAAAATACATGCGGATCTGAATGTGGCAGGCCCGTTGACTAAGATTCTCTCACAAGCAAAACATGATCACACCTTAGTACTCTTTGGGTGTTAATCACATAGCGATGTGAACTAGATTACTGAATCCATTAAACCCTTTGGGTGTTGGTCACATGGCGATGTGAACTATGGGTGTTAATCACATGGTGATGTGAACTATTGCTGTTAAATCACATGACGATGTGAACTAGATTATTGACTCTAGTGCAAGTGGGAGACTAAAGGAAATATGCCATACAGGCAATAATAAAGTTATTATTTATTTCCTTATTTCATGATAAATGTTTATTATTCATGCTAGAATTGTATTAACCGAAAACACAATACATGTGTGAATACATAGACAAACAAAGTGTCACTAGTATGCCTCTACTTGACTAGCTCGTTAATCAAAGATGGTTATGTTTCCCAACCATGGACAAAGAGTTGTTATTTGATTAACGGGATCACATCATTAGATGAATGATCTGATTGACATGACCCATTCCATTAGCTTAGCACCCGATCGTTTAGTATGTTGCTATTGCTTTCTTCATGACTTATACATGTTCCTATGACTATGAGATTATGCAACTCCCGTTTGCCGGAAGAACACTTTGTGTGCTACCAAACGTCACAACGTAACTGGGTGATTATAAAGGAGCTGTACAGGTGTCTCCAAAGGTACATGTTGGGTTGGCGTATTTCGAGATTAGGATTTGTCACTCCGATTGTCGGAGAGGTATCTCTGGGCCCTCTCGGTAATGCACATCACTTAAGCCTTGCAAGCATTGCAACTAATGAGTTAGTTGCGGGATGATGTATTACGGAACGAGTAAAGAGACTTGCCGGTAACGAGATTGAACTAGGTATTGGATACCGACGATCGAATCTCGGGCAAGTAACATACCGATGACAAAGGGAACAACGTATGTTGTTATGCGGTCTGACCGATAAAAGATCTTCGTAGAATATGTAGGAGCCAATATGGGCATCCAGGTCCCGCTATTGGTTATTGACCGGAGACGTGTCTCGGTCATGTCTACATTGTTCTCGAACCCGTAGGGTCCGCACGCTTAAGGTTTTGATGACACTTATATTATGAGTTTATGAGTTTTGATGTACCGAAGGAGTTTGGAGTCCCGGATGAGATCGGGGACATGACGAGGAGTCTCGAAATGGTCGAGACGTAAAGATCGATATATTGGATGACTATATTCGGACATCGGAAAGGTTCCGAGTGATTCGGGTATTTTTCGGAGTACCGGGTAGTTACGGGAGAAGCAATGGGCCTTGATGGGCTTTAGTGGGAAGAGGAGAAAGGGCCAAGGTGCTGCTGCGCCCCCCCCCCCCTCCCCTCTGGTCCGAATTGGACTAGGGAAAAGGGGGCCGGCCACCTTTCCTTCTCCTCTACTTCCTTCTCCCTTCCTCCCCTCTTGGTGGACTCCTACTAGGACTTGGAGTCCTAGTAGGACTCCACATCCTGGCCGCACCAATTTCCTTGGCCGGCCTCCTCCTCCTCCATCCTTTATATACTGAGGCAAGGGGCACCCTAGAGACACAAGTTGATCCACGTGATCTTATTCTTAGCCGTGTGCGGCGCCCCCTGCCACCATAGTCCTCGATAATATTATAGCGGTGCTTAGGTGAAGCCCTGCGACAGTAGTACATCAAGATCGTCACCACGCCGTCGTGTTGACGGAACTCTTCCCTGACACTTTGCTGGATCGGAGTCCGGGGATCGTCATCGAGCTGAACGTGTGCTAAAACTCAGAGGTGCTGTAGTTTCGGTGCTTGATCGGTCGGGCCGTGAAGACGTACGACTACATCAACCAAACGCTTCCGTTGTCGATCTACTAGGGTACGTAGATCACACTCTCCCCTTGTTGCTATGCATCACCATGATCTTGCGTGTGCGTAGGAAATTTTGAAATTACTACGTTCCCCAACAAGATCAACTCTTGTACTACTCATATTATCAAGAATAAATCAAGCATGACGTAGGGTTTTACCTCCATCAAGAGGGCCCGAACCTGGGTAAAACATCGTGTCCCCTGCCTCCTGTTACCATCCGCCTTAGACGCACAGTTCGGGACCCCCTACCCGAGATCCGCCGGTTTTGACACCGACATTGGTGCTTACATTGAGAGTTCCTCTGTGACGTCGCCATAAGGAAGGATGCATCATCTCGTTGTTAAAAACAACATTACCGCCGAGGGAGCCCTGGCTGTCGTCCAAACTCTCCGGCTAGGCAGTTTCGTCATGACCGCCTGTTCGGCCGCTGCACCGACGATGACTTCTCGGGTCATCGAAAACAGCCTCCACGTCGGCTCGGAATTCGCCGAGCAGATGGATCCAATGGAGCTCTCTTCCCTAAACAAGCTCTTGGATCGCATCGCCGCCTTGGGAGTCGCTACGGACTATGATCGGATTGGGCTTAAACCCGATCAAAGGGAGATTAACTCTCCACCGGTCACCCATCATGTTGCGGTGGTGGAGGAACTATGCGGCGATTCTTCCTCTATCTTGAGGACTAACTATGTCCGGATTCCTAAGCTCTCCGAGCCGGATACCCGTTTACGGGAGGACATCACTAAAACCTTGAACCTAGAGTCAGGTAGTGGGCCAGACTCATCGGGCAACACCCCAGAATCTAAACTTCCAAGATCGGAAACCCCTCGGCCCCTGGGTCTTAGATTGGGTAGGGGTTCGGACTCAAAACCACCCACCCACCCAGACATAAACGATCTTTCCCACATCAGGCAAGAGCCCCATGAAACAGTAGATCATTATTGGGCCAGATTCCTCCTTGTGATGAATAAGGTTAAGGACTGCCGCAAGGAAGACGCAGTCTCACTTTTCTGCAATAACTGCACGGACAAGGGAATCCTTAACTCCATAAGTCGCCGTAACATATCACGCTTCGCCGACTTGGCATCCATAGTACAAAAGTACTGTGCGATGGAAAGTGCCTGGAAAACCGAAACAAAATTTTGGGATAATCCGGATCCATATATACACCCAGCCCAAGGAAAAAGGGTGCACTATCATAAGACACCTGAGTTAATTACAAAGAAGCAAAAACCCTCTACAGGGCATGGAACTGTATTGGAGGGATGGCTCAACGGACCCTGCAAAATTCATAGCACAGCAGATACCATGCCAACACACAGCCTTAGAGCATGTTGGATACTCCGGTAGGTGGCCAAAAGCGGCGACGACCTTCTCATCCCAGATGCCACAGAGAACCATCCCAGTGATTACAATACGGTATTAACAGTCTTCGAGACCTTCGCATCAAATAATAGGCGCAAGCGAACACTCCGCAGCATTGCCGAAATCTGCCACGTAGCAGCAATAAATCCATGGAGCGACACGGCTATTACCTTCAATGCTAGTGACGAACCTAAATTCCGAACAGCCCGAGCACCAGCGACACTGGCCCTTAGTCCAATTGTGGACGGCTTTCGACTCACCGAAGTACTCATGGACGGCGGCAGTGCATTAAACCTCATCTACGAGGAAACTCTTCAAAAAATGGAAATAGACTGGAACCGCATTGAGCGAAGCAGCACAACTTTCAGAGGAATCATCCCCAGTCGGGAAGCACGTTGTGCTGGGAAAATCACACTAGATGTGGTATTCGGCACGCCGGAGAACTATAGGTCCGAAGAAATTACATTCCAAGTGGCCCCGTTCAGTAGCGGATACCACGCCCTTTTAGGGCGGGAGGCGTTCACGACCTTCCAAGCCATACCCCATTACGGGTACATGAAGCTCAAAATGCCCGGGCCCAACGGAATCATCACTCTCGCTAGTGATCCGTACACAGCACTTCGCGCCGAAAACAAAACAGCCGCATTGGCCCTTGAGGCATTATCCGAAGCCTTTGCGGCCGAGGAATTAACTGCGCTGAGCTCCACAGTGGACAGGGACGATGTGATATTTGACAAGAGATCCAAGTCCACCTCTTTTAAACCAGCGGATGAAATTGTCAAATTCCAAATCCACCCAATGGACCCTACAAAAACAGCCTCCATCGGGGCACAGTTAAACCCCGTCGTGGACGCCGCACTATGAGAGTTCCTGCGCGAGAATTGGGACATATTCGCCTGGCACCCCTCAGACATGCCAGGAATCCCATGCAAGCTGGCCGAGCACAGCCTCAATATCCTAAAAGGATTCAAGCCGGTCAAGCAGGCTCTTCGGCGTATCTCTGAACCTAAGAGACATGCTATGGGAGAGGAACTAGCCAAGTTATTGGAGGCCGGATTCATTAGAGAAATAAAACACCCGGACTGGCTAGCAAACCTGGTGATGGTACCAAAGAAGGACAAATCCTGGCACCTATGTGTCGATTTCAAGGACCTCAACAAGGCTTGCCCAAAGGATCCCTTCCCCCTCCCCCGCATTGATCAAATTGTCGATGCTATCGCAGGACATGAGTCATTGTGTTTCCTCGACACATTCTCCGGCTACCACCAAATTAAGATGGTGGAGTCCGACCAAGCCGCAACGGCATTTATCACACCATACGGCCCCTTCTGTTTTAACACAATGCCTTTTGGGCTCAAAAATGCCGGCGCAACATATCAGCGCATGATCCAGACATTTCTGGAGAAACAGATCGGCAAAACAGTTGAGGCATACGTAGATGATGTGGTCGTTAAAACCAAACACGTCGACTCTCTAATAGACGACTTGAGGCTCACATTCGACAACCTCCGAACATAGGACATCAAGCTCAATCCGGAAAAATGCGTTTTCGGCATACCAGCCGGAAAGCTCCTGGGCTTCATTGTCTCCAGTAGAGGAATTGAAGCTAATCTGGCCAAAATTCGAGCTCTCTCATAGTTGGCTACCCCAACGGACCTCAAACAAATCCAGAAACTAACTGGATGTGTGGCGGCTTTAAGCTGCTTTATCTCATGTTTAGGAGAAAAGGCATTACCCCTTTATCGCCTCCTTCGGCGCACCGAACACTTCAAGTGGATGGACGCTGCCACAGCCGGATTGGTAGAAATAAAAGCCATACTAGCAACCAACCCAATCCTGGCCGCGCCAAACATCGGCGAACCAATGATGTTGTACATTGCAGCAACTCATCAAGTTGTAAGCGCAGTGCTCGTCATCAAACGAGAAGCTGACAGGTATAAATTCCCTCTTCAAAAGCCGTTATACTATGTATCCACTGTCCTCACTCCATGCAAATCACGGTACCCACATTATCAAAAGATAGCCTATGCGGTATTCATGGCATCCCGGAAGCTGCGACACTACTTTCAAGAGTGTTCAATTACAGTAGCCTCGGAAGTGCCACTCAATGATATTATAAACAACCGCGACGCTACGGGCCGGATTGCCAAATGGGCCATTGACCTCCTCCCGTTCGACATAACATACAAACCTCGGCGAGCCATTAAATCGCAAGTATTGGCCAACTTTGTCGCCGAATGGACGGAAGCCGAACTCCCTAAAAGTACGACGCATACTCCAATTGGATCATGCACTTCAACGGCTCAAAAATGTCGGCCGATCTGGGGGCTGGCGTCATCCTGACGTCCCCAACCGGAGATACCGTTCAGTACGTATTACAGATACAGTATACAGACTCCAACAACGCAGCCGAATACGAAGCCCTCTTGCATGATCTTCGGATGGCAGTCTCCATGGGCATTCAACGCCTGGAGGTGCATGGGGATTCAAACCTCGCAATATCCCAAATAAATGGAGACTTTGATGCCAAGGATCCGAAGATGGTGGCCTATCGAAACACCATCCTAAAGATGTCAGCTTGGTTCGAGGGTCTCGAATTTGACCGTGTGGCTTGGGAAAACAATCAGGCGGCGGATATCCTCGCCCGCATTGGCGCAAAATGCGACGCGGTCCCCCCCCCCAACATCTTTTTGGAGAGGCTTTTTAAGCCACAGGTGGTATGGGAAGGGGACACCGGTAACAATAGTCCGGACCCGGACAAAATGCCCGATACCGAACATTCTGACATAATCGGAGGCTCTGCCACCGAAATAACACCTTCAGCCCACGTAATAATGGCCGTCATCACCCCGTGGACAGAACCATTCCTGGCCTACCTAACTAGGCAGGAACTTCCCGAGGACCAAAATGAGGCACGCTGCATAGTGCGGCGATCAAAAGCCTACATGGTCCACGAGGAAGAGCTGTATAAGAAAAGCACTACCGGAGTCCTTCAAAGGTGCATCTCCGAAGAGGAAGGGCGAAAGCTTTTGGCAGAAATTCACGACGGACTCGGCGGCCACCATGCCGCAGCCCGGGCCCTTGTAAGCAAGGCCTTCCGTACAGGTTTTTATTGGTCGACGGCCCGGGCAGACGCACAGGACTTGGTCCAACGCTCCGCCGGTTGCCAGCTTTTTGCAAACCAAAGCCATATGCCACCCACCGCCCTCCAAACAATCCCCATTACCTGGCCTTTCGCGGTCTAGGGGCTTGACATGGTTGGACCCCTTAAAGGGGGAACCCATAAGAAAAAAAATACTTACTGGTCATGGTGGATAAATTCACCAAATGGATAGAAGCCAAACCTATTAAAACGGCTGAATCCGGACCAGTGATAGACTTCATATCCGGGGTTGTACACCGTTATGGCGTCCCCCACAGCATCATCACTGACAACGGCACGAACTTCACGGTCGACGAGGTAAAACTCTGGCGCAGCAACATGGGCATCAAGCTCGATTACGCTTCCGTCTATCACCCACAAACCAACGGCCAAGTTGAGCGAGAAAATGGTCTCATCATGAGCGGCATTAAACCCAGATTAGTGCGGCCCTTAACGGAGTCTAACATGCACTGGGTAGAGGAGCTCGACTCCGTACTCTGGGGGCTACGGACCACGCCGAATCATAGTACTAGATATACACCCTTCTTTATAGTGTACGGCGCAGAGGAAGTTCTGCCCTGCGACATAATTCATGACTCACCTCGAGTGCGCATGTACGAAGAAAGAGAAGCCGAGCTCAATTGGTAGGACAGTCTGCACACCCTGGAGGAGGAGCGCGACGTGGCAAAAGCCCGTTCCGCATTTTATCAGCAACAGGATTAAAGATTCCAAAGCAAAGAAGTACGGGCCAAAACTTATAACGTTGGCGAGCTAGTTCTATGCTTGCCAGAGAAGAAGAAGACCAAGTTCTGACCGGTGGAGCATACCGTCCACGGGATGCATCGAATAATCGACTTGAGCCGAACCCATGGAACCCAGCCAGGCTCCGAAGATTCTACGCCTAGCGCCGGACTCTATGTTCGTCTCCTTCCTCTGTCCATTTTTTGAATATATATTATATGTTCTCTTTCTTTTTCTCTTTCTTTCTTTTATTCTTTCCCAAGGCCTTCAAGGGCCAACTTATGCCCCGCTTGCACACTGTAGATGTGCTAACCGCGCTCATTTTACCTGGGGGCTTCTTACACAGAAGCTTAATTATCTATCCGGGCTTCACACCCAGCACATGTGTTAGTCTTCCGCATGTACCTTTTCTTCTCCATTATATGCATCGATATGACTTACGTTTTGGCCAAGCTGGGTTGCCTGGCTCTTGTATTTATGCCTTATGTTCCCGTTAATTTGGCTAGGGCATAGGGGGAGCACCTCTGTGATTGTTACTGCCGGGTCAGCCGGATGTGTACCTCAGACTGGGTGAAGCCAGAAGCTAGCGTTCTTAAGATAATATTCAATCGGTGAACAAAAGATGATTTTTATTTATTTTCCATATGTGCCCCCCAGATGTTTTTTCCTGCGTTTCCTCTCGTAGTCCGGACATGCACTTTAGGGCATAAGTACCCAGGGAAAGGAACCCTTAACGGAACTATTCTCCCTGGAAGATGCTTCTTACTACCCATGTAATATAGCATAACTAGTTGGGCACTTGTCTGCTCAAGCACTAATGACCCCTACGCCTGGTCTCCACGCATACCCCGGTTCTTATATAACTGAGCGGGTATTCGGATACACTCCGGACTATCGGGTCCTAGGTTGAAGCGAAAAGGTCCACCAGGACAAACGATCTACAATCCAGCTAGAAGGCATTATACATGTCACTTTAATTACATAGTCATGTAGACTGACTAAATTCCTCTTATCTACCATCCAACAGGCGGTCTAGCCTACAATCCTATTGGGAATACTTTGCGGCTAATTCTACTTGCCCATAGACTAAGCTGACAGGGATCGCTTTTCCGTCGGGCCCCACAGGTCCGACCTCGGCCATGTGATTTGGGTCAGCCTTGGTATACCGCGTCTTCACCATAGCCCAGGCTTCCCTGGCACCTTGACAGCAGGCCGATATCTTCCATAATCGAAAGCGCCGCCGCGCTCCCTTGAGTTTCTCCGCAAGCTCTCCAACGCCCGTTGGCAGGGGATGGATGGCCACAAGGCCTGGGCAATACTTTGCATCACCTGCCGAACTTGTTCGTGCAATTGTGAGAGCTCGGACAGAAGATCACCCACAAACCCAGGCATCTCCTCCGCGGGACGACCCGTCAGCATGCCTGCAGACATAACTCTGTCAGCCGGCTTCTTCGCTGTACTCTTTATTAAGGGTTCGTTCAAGCACTTACTGAAAATGCCGCGTCGAAGCCGCTCATTCTCCTTCTCGGAGTCCGCAAGCTGGGCTCGAACATCTTTCAGTTCCACGCTCAGCTTAGTATTGGCGTCTTGGAGATTTTTTTTCTCCTACCTGACCTTAGTCAGCACGCGTTCGCTAGCCTTTAGCTGCGAAACAGCATGCTGCTCCTCCGGATTCTCTCCGGATTCATCTGCAATATCTATTATTAGATCTGCAGCTATGCCTCACGCTATATGGTGCCTGTCATTCTTTGAAAGAAATGTTACCAGCAGGGGCCATTTTAGGTTCCTTCAATGCGGCAACAGCGGCTCGCAGTTGGGTCTTGCATTCCTCCAGCTCCTGTGACAGTCGACTATTCTTCTCTGTAAGAACCTGCACAATAAGATGATCCTTAAATCAGTTCTGCTAACTGTTGCAAGTCTCAGGGGATACTGATACATATAACCGTCAGATTTACTTACCCGTAGATCCTTTACATACTGGTCCGTGGCTCGGGCTAGACCATTTTAAGCAGCACGGAGATACGCCTCTCCAGAATTGAAGGCATCAAACGCCTCTGGTGAGAAGCAAGCGTCGCGAAGTACGGCCCGGCGACGCCTATGATTCATGGCGCTCTCCACTTCTGAATTTGTAGCGGATAGCCTATCCGCATCCTCTGTAGGGGGAGTATTCAGCGTCCGCCCCATGTCGGCTTCCGCCTCTATGTCTGGCCCTGGAGCCCGACTGGTGGAAGCGTGATCATCAGCCTCACCGGACATATTCCGGCGAGCGTTTTTTCTATTAAAGAAACATGGATGTCATTATATTTCAAGAAAGACGACAACCACGGAGCGGGGTTTCTGTCATACCTCTGCGCTGGCATCTCCGTCCTGACCGCCTTCCTTTTTGGCCGGCCCGTCCTCGGTGCCTCTTGTTGGCGAGTTGCTGCGGGTTCGGCATGGCGTCCCGAATGCCTTCCCTGTAAAAACACCAGATGCATATGGTAGGTGAAGTTTCTACAAGGGGATCCTAGTTTTTGGATTTGGGATTTTTGGTTTTTCTTACTTGCGACGCAGGAAGTAGTCCGGGATAGTCGGCCGTAATGGCCACCATGGCGTCATCGCAGCTTACTTGATAGAACTATCGGTCTATCAGCTCCACGAATATGTCCGGATCTTCTTCGAGTCCGGGACCGAGGGCCTGGTCAGGGTCCTCTAGCTGCGGAGATGGGCTGCTGACCTCCCTTATGGCTTTTCGCAGCTCCTGCCGCAAAATGACAATGTGAGTACCTACAACAAAGAATGCGGGAAGAATGGGAGGAGGTAGATATAACTCACCCAGCTTGGAGGGTTGTACATGGAGAATCCATCCCGTGGCTTGATGCGGATGAACTCCTCTTCCTCTCCTCTGAACAATTCGGACAGAATTTTTGCTAAAGCGGCAGCATTGTTCGGACCCTTACGCCCGCAACGGGTGGCATCATCTTCCCCGTTAAAACACCACAAGGGGTGCCCTCTATATTGAAGTGGTTGCACTCCCCGCATTATGCATATTGACATAACTTGGATTACTATCAATCATGATTGAGCCAGTGCTTTAATCCGGTTCATCAGGTAAAGGACTTCCTCATTGTCTTCCTCCTGGGGGCTCCGTGGGCGCCAACTTCGGTGTTTCTTCAGAGGAGCATTGCTGAACTCAGGAAGACCCCGCCGAACAGGGCCCGGAAGGGGGACGTCCTCCATATAAAACCATTCTGAAGGCCAGTCTTCGGACGTCTTCTTCGGAGTACCGGACAGGTATCCGGTTTCGGTGATGCGCCGTATTTCGGCTCCGCCCACTTGATAAAGTGACCCCTCCTGTGTGCGAGGGACGAGGCAAAATAACCTTTTCCACGGCTCGAAATGAGCCTCGCAGCCCAGGAATAACTCGCAGAGGGAAACATAGCCGACGATGTGTAAAATGGAAGCAGGGGTGAAATTATGCAGTTGGAGGCCGTAAAACTCCAGGAGCCCGCGGAGGAACGGATGAATCAGAAATCCGAGTCCCCTCAATAAATAAGGGACAAGGCATACTCGCTCCCGTGTAGAGGGGCTAGGGAAGCTCTCCGCTTGCTCCCCGCCATTGTAGGTGGCGAGCCCGGCTCGGACGGGCACCATATACGCCGGAGGGAGAAATCCCTTGGTTTTCAGTTTGACTAATCAACTGTGTGGGACTGAACACCTCTCCCTATCACCGGGATTAGGGCTACGGGGGCGGGAGGAGGAGCTGCGGAGGTCGGACATGCTGGAGTGGATCTTTCCGAAGCATGCTCTGATGGATTATCGCTGGGGGAGGATGGTAATTAGATCTAAGAATCCCCATCCCTTTAATAGTCAATTTACTTATCTGGATAGGGGGCGTATGTAAAACGCCCTGGCGCCTCGCATTCATTCGACGCGTGGAGGATAGCCCTTATTGGGCACAGAAGCCAAGAGGTTCAACATTTATGGGACCGGACACTACTTAACAGATGTTCGAAATTTGGAGAAGAACCCGCCTTGCAATGCCGAAGACAACACTGCGCACCGGACTCATCGTCATTGAAGCCTGGTTCGGGGGCTACTGAGGGAGTCCTGGATTATGGGGTATCCGGACAGCCGGATTATATCCTTTGGCCGGACTGTTGGACCATGAAGATACAAGATTGAAGACTTTGTCCCGTGTCCGGATGGGACTCTACTTGGCGTGGAAGGCAAGCTAGGCAATACGGATATGTATATCTCCTCCTTTGTAACCGACCTTGTGTAACCCTAGCCCCTTCCGGTGTCTATATAAACCGGAGGGTTTTAGTCCGTAGGACAACATACAATCATACCATAGGCTAGCTTCTAGGGTTTAGCCTCTCCGATCTTGTGGTAGATCAACTCTTGTACTACTCATATTATCAAGAATAAATCAAGCAGGATGTAGGGTTTTACCTCCATCAAGAGGGCCGAAACCTGGGTAAAACATCGTGTCCCCTGCCTCCTGTTACCATCCGCCTTAGACACATAGTTCGGGACCCCCGACCCGAGATCCTAATTATTAGAGGGATTACTAGGATAAGGCCTAGGATTAAAATTTCCTCTATACGCGTTGTTACCAAAATTGTTCCTACCAACAAAATTCACATCCATAGATTCATTATTATTCTCAATCAAAGTAGACAAGGGCATATCATTAGGATCGGAAGAAACACTTTTACTAGCAAATAATTTCATAAGTTCATCCATCTTTCCACTCAAAACATTAATTTCTTCTATCGCATGCACCTTTTTATTAGTAGATCTTTCAGTATGCCATTGAGAATAATTAACAATAATATTATCTAGGAGTTTAGTAGCTTCTCCTAAAGTGATTTCCATAAAAGTGCCTCCCACGGCCGAATATAAAAGATTTCTAGAAGCAAAATTCAATCCGGCGTAAAAAAATTGTATAATCATCCACAAATTCAAACCATGAGTAGGGCAATTACGTATCATTAATTTCATCCTCTCCCAAGCTTGTGCAACATGTTCATGATCAAGTTGCTTAAAATTCATAATATTGTTTCTAAGAGAGATGATCTTAGCGGGAGGAAAATACTTAGAGATAAAAGCATGTTTGCACTTATTCCATGAATCAATACTATTTTTAGGCAAAGACGAAAACCAAGCTTTAGCACGATCTCTAAGCGAAAAAGGAAATAGCTTCAATTTAACAATGTCGTTATACACATCTTTCTTCTTTTGCATATCACACAAATCAACGAAGCTATTTAGATGGGTAGCGGCATCTTCATAAGGAAGGTCGGAAAACGGATCTTTCATGACAAGATTCAGCAAGGCAGCATTAATTTCATAAGATTCAGCATCGGTGAGAGGAGAAATCGGAGTGCTAATAAAATCATTGTTGTTGGTATTGGTAAAGTCACACAATTTAGTGTTATCTTGAGCCATCGAAACAAGCAAGCAATTCAACACACAAGCAAACAAAAAGCAAGCGGGCAAAAAGAGGCAAATAGAGAAAGAGAGGGAGGATAGAGAGAGAGGGCAAATAAAACGGCAAGGGTGAAGTGGGGGAGAGGAAAACGGGAGGCAAATGGCAAATAATGTAATGCGGGAGATAAGGATTGTGATGGGTACTTGGTATATTGGCTTTTGCGTAGACTCCCCGACAACGGCGCCAGAAATCCTTTCTTGCTACCTCTTGAGCACTGTGTTGTTTTTCCCCGAAGAGGAAGGGATGATGCAGCAAAGTAGCGTAAGTATTTCCCTCAGTTTTTGAGAACCAAGGTATCAATCCAGTAGGAGGCTACGCGCGAGTCACTCGCACCTGCACAAAACAAATAAATCCTCACAACCAACGTGATAAGGGGTTGTCAATCCCTACACGGCCACTTACAAGAGTGAGATCTGATAGATATGATAAGATAATATTTTTTGGTATTTTTATGATAAAGATGCAAAGTAAAATAAAAGCAAAGTAAAAGCAATGGAAATAACTAAGTATTGGAAGATTAATATGATGAAGATAGACCCGGGGGCCATAGGTTTCACTAGTGGCTTCTCTCAAGAGCATAGGTATTTTACGGTGGGTGAACGAATTACTGTTGACCAATTGACAGAATTGAGCATAGTTATGAGAATATCTTGGTATGATCATGTATATAGGCATCACATCCGAGACAAGTAGACCGACTCCTGCATGCATCTACTACTATTACTCCACTCATCGACCGCTATCCAGCATGCATCTAGAGTATTAAGTTAATGAAAACAGAGTAACGCCTTAAGCAAGATGACATGATGTAGAGGGATAAACTCATGCAATATGATGAAAATCCCATCTTGTTATCCTCGATGGCAACAATACAATACGTGCCTTGCTGCCCCTACTGTCACTGGGAAAGGACACCGCAAGATTGAACCCAAAGCTAAGCACTTCTCCCATTGCAAGAAAGATCAATCTAGTAGGCCAAACCAAACTGATAATTCAAAGAGACTTGCAAAGATAACCAATCATACATAAAAGAATTCAGAGAAGATTCAAATATTGTTCATAGGTAGACTTGATCATAAACCCACAATTCACTGGTCTCAACAAATACACCGCAAAAAGAAGATTACATCGAATAGATCTCCACAAGAGAGGGGGGAACATTGTATTGAGATCCAAAAAGAGAGAAGAATCATCTAGCTAATAACTATGGACCCGTAGGTCTGAGGTAAACTACTCACACTTCATCGGAGGGGCTATGGTGATGATGTAGAAGCCCTCCATGATGGATACCCCCTCCGCGGAGCTCCGGAACAGGCCCCAAGATGGGATCTCGTGGATACAGAAAGTTGCAGCGGTGGAATTAGGGTTTTGGCTCCGTATCTGATTGTTTGGGGGTACGTAGGTATATATAGGAGGAAGGAGTACGTCGGTGGAGCAACAGGGGGCCCGCGAGGGTGGAGGGCGCGCCTGGGGGGGGTAGGCACGCCCCCTACCTCATGGCCTCCTTTGTTTCTTGACGTAGGGTCCAAGTCTCCTGGATGATGTTCAGTGAGAAAATCACGTTCCCGAAGGTTTCATTCCGTTTGGACTCCGTTTGATATTCCTTTTCTTCGAAACCCTAAAATAGGGGAAAAACAGCAATTCTGGACTGGGCCTCCGGTTAATAGGTTAGTCCCAAAAATAATATAAAAGTGGATAATAAATACCAATAATGTCCAAAACAGTAGATAATATAGCATGGAGCAATCAAAAATTATAGATACGTTGGAGACGTATCAGGGCGCGACCTCCGCGAACGTAAGAAAGTCTGGCTGTCAGCTATCCAGGCCTTGGACCTGCGTGCTGACGCCACTGGTCTCTCCCCTGAGGAGTGGCTTGCCCGCTACGACCTGGAAGACCAACTCTCTATCATCTACTCCGATGAAGAGGCCTACTGGCGTGTGCGGGGTGCTCAGAAATGGGTGTTGAAAGGCGATGCAAATACTGCCTATTTCCAGGCCATTGCGAATGGCCTCCGCAGACACAACACCATCCCCCTCCTCTGGGATGGTCCGTTGCTTATGCAGTCCCCGTGGGACATTAGGTCCCATGTGGACAGGTTCTATAGATCCCTATTCGCAGCCGCTCCTCGGAGCGGCTTATCTCTGGCCCTGGACTGTTGGTATGGCCGCCAGCTTGTCACCGTGGCTGAGAACGTGGCCCTTACGGCCCCGTTCTCCGAGGGTGAGGTCTGGGCGGCCATCAAAGGCATGAACCCTACCTCGGCCCCTGGCCCGGATGGGCTTCCAGTTAAATTCTTCCAGGCCTCATGGAATGTGATCAAACCGGAGGTCATGGCTATCTTCGACGAGTTCTACGTTGGGTTCATTGATCTCGGGCGCCTCAACTATGGGACGGTTTCGCTTATCCCCAAGGTCCCTAGGGCGTCCGACATCCGTCAGTTCCACCCGATCACGGTGATAAATGTGATCTTCCGGATGTTTGCAAAAGGGTATGGCAATAGGGTGACCCTACTCGCGGACCATATTACCCACCCCAACCAATCGGCTTTCATCCAACGCCGATATTTTCTGGATGGGGTGCTAGTCCTACATGAAGTTCTCCATGAGGTCCGCTCCAAACATCTCAAGGCGGTCTTTTTGAAGATCGACTTCCATAAGGCCTATGACACTGTTAGCTGGCCCTTCCTTCAGGAAGTTCTTCTCCGGAAAGGCTTCGATGACCGTTGGGTTACTCAGGTTATGCAGATGGTATCTTGTGGTCGCACTGTGAACGTTAATGGGGAGATTGTCCCTTACTTCCCAACTTTCTGTGGGGTGAGGCAAGGTGATCCTTTCTCCCCGTTCTAGTTTAATATGGTGGTGGACGCACTTGCTGCCATCTTGGATAAGGCTAAGGCTGCTAGCCATATCAATGGGATTACCCCCCACTTGGCCGGTGGCACCGGCTGAAGGAAATATGCCCTAGAGGCAATAATAAAGTTGTTATTTATATTTCCTTATATCATGATAAATGTTTATTGTTCATGCTAGAATTGTATTAACCGGAAACTTAGTACATGTGTGAATACATAGACAAACAAAGTGTCACTAGTTTGCCTCTACTTGACTAGCTCGTTGAATCAATGATGGTTATGTTTCCTAACCATAGACAAGAGTTGTCATTTGATTAACGGGATCACATCATTAGAGAATGATGTGATTGACTTGACCCATCCGTTAGCTTAGCACGATGATCGTTTAGTTTGTTGCTATTGCTTTCTTCATGACTTATACATGTTCCTATGACTATGAGATTATGCAACTCCCGTTTACCGGAGGAACACTTTGTGTGCTACCAAACGTCACAATGTAACTAAGTGATTATAAAGGTGCTCTACAGGTGTCTCTGAAGGTACTTGTTGAGTTGGCGTATTTCGAGATTAGGATTTGTCACCCCGATTGTCGGACAGGTATCTCTGGGCCCTCTCGGTGTTGCACATCACTATAAGCCTTGCAAGCAATGTGACTAATGAGTTAGTTGCAGGATGATGCATTATGGAACGAGTAAAGAGACTTGCTGGTAATGATATCGAACTAGGTATTGAGATACCGACGATCGAATCTCGGGCAAGTAACATACCGATGACAAAGGGAACAACGTATGTTGTTATGCGGTTTCACCGATAAAGACCTTCATAGTATATGTAGGAGCCAATATGAGAATCTAGGTTCCGCTATTGGTTATTGACCGGAGACATGTCTAGGTCATGTCTACATAGTTCTCGAACCCGTAGGGTCCACACGCTTAAAGTTTTGGTGACGATTGTATTATGAGTTTTTGTGTTTTGATGTACCGAAGGTAGTTTGGAGTCCCGGATGTGATCACGTACATGACGAGGAGTCTCGAAATGGTCGAGACATAAAGATTGGTATATTGGACGACTATGTTCGGACACCGGAATGGTTTCGGGGAGTTTCGGACATATACCGGAGTACCGGGGGGTTATCGGAACCCCCCGGGGAGTTTAATGGGCCAAGATGGGCCTTAGTGGAGAAGAGGAGGGGCGGATAGGGCAGGCTGCATGCCCCCTCTCCTCTAGTCCGAATTAGACAAGGAGGGGGCGGCGCCACCCTTTCCTTCCTCTCTCTCTCCTTCCCTTCCTTTCCCCCTCCTACTCCAACTAGGAAAAGAAGGGACTCCTACTCCCGGTGGGAGTAGGACTCCTCCCTGGCGCGCCCTCCCCTGGCCGGCCGCCTCCTCCCCCTGGTCCTTTATATACGGGGGCAGGGGGCACCTTTAGACACAACAGTTGATCTCTTCATATCTTAGCCGTGTGCGGTGCCCCCCTCCACCATATTCCACCTCGATCATATCGTAGCGGTGCTTAGGCGAAGCCCTGCGTCGGTAGCAACATCATCACCGTCATCACACCGTCATGCTGACGAAACTCTCCCATGAAGCTCTGCTGGATCAGAGTTCGCGGGGATGTTATCGAGCTGAACATGTGCTGAACTCGGAGGTGTCGTACGTTCGGTACTTGGATCGGTCGAATCATGAAGACGTACGACTACATCAACTGTGTTGTGCTAAACGCTTCCGCTTTCGGTCTACAAGGGTACGTAGACAACACTCTCCCCTCTCGTTGCTATGCATCACCATGATCCTATGTGTGCGTAGGAAACTTTTTGAAATTACTACGTTCCCCAAAAGTGGCATCCGAGCCTGGTTTTATGTGTAGATGTTATATGCACGAGTAGAACACAAGTGAGTTATGGGCAATATAAGTCATACTGCTTAGCAGCATGTCATACTTTGGTTCGGCGGTATTGTTGGATGAAGCGGCCCGGACCGACATTACGCGTACGCTTGCGCGAGACTGGTTCTACCGACGTGCTTTGCACACAGGTGGCTGGTGGGTGTCAGTTTCTCCAACTATAGTTGAACCGAGTGTGGCTACGCCCGGTCCTTGAGAAGGTTAAAACATCACTAACTTGACGAACTATCGTTGTGGTTTTGATGCATAGGTAAGAACGGTTCTTGCTCAGCCCGTAGAAGCCACGTAAAAACTTGCAACAACAAAGTAGAGGACGTCTAACTTGTTTTTGCAGGGCATGTTGTGATGTGATATGGTCAAGGCATGATGCTAAATTTTATTGTATGAGATGATCATGTTTTGTAACCGAGTTATCGGCAACTGGCAGGAGCCATATGGTTGTCACTTTATTGTATGTAATGCAATCGCCCTGTAATTGCTTTACTTTATCACTAAGCGGTAGCGATAGTCGTAGAAGCAATAGTTGGCGAGACGACAACGATGCTACGATGGAGATCAAGGTGTCACGCCGGTGACGATGGTGATCATGACGGTGCTTCGGAGATGGAGATCACAAGCACAAGATGATGATGGCCATATCATATCACTTATATTGATTGCATGTGATGTTTATCTTTTATGCATCTTATTTTGCTTAGATCGACGGTAGCATTATAAGATCATCTCTCACTAAATTTCAAGGTATAAGTGTTCTCCTGAGTATGCACCGTTGTGAAAGTTCTTCGTGCTGAGACACCACGTGATGATCGGGTGTGATAAGCTCTACGTTCAAATACAACGGGTGCAAAACAGTTGCACATGCGGAATACTCGGGTTAAACTTGACGAGCCTAGCATATGCAGATATGGCCTCGGAACACTAGAGACCGAAAGGTCGAGCGTGAATCATATAGTAGATATGATCAACATAGTGATGTTCACCATTGAAAACTACTCCATCTCACGTGATGATCGGACATGGTATAGTTGATGTGGATCACGTGATCACTTAGATGATTAGAGGGATGTATATCTAAGTGGGAGTTCTTAAATAATATGATTAATTGAACTTAAATTTATCATGAACTTAGTCTTGATAGTATTTGCATATCTATGTTGTAGATCAATTGCTCACGTATAGCTTCCCCATTTATTTTTGATATGTTCCTAGAGAAAATAAAGTTGAAAGATGTTATTAGCAATGATGTAGATTGGATCCGTGATCTGAGGATTATCCTCATTGCTGCACAGAAGAATTGTGTCCTTGATGCACCACTAGGTGACAGACCTATTGCAGGAGCAGATGCACATGTTATGAACATTTGACAAAGCTCGGTATGATGACTACTTAATAGTTTAGTGCAGCATGCTTTATGGCTTAGAACCGGAACTTAAAAAACATTTTGAACGCCACGGAACATATAAGACATTCTAAGAGTTGAAATTGGTATTTCGTACTCATGCCCATGTCGAGAGGTATGAGACCTCTGACAGTACTTTGCCTACAAGATGGAGGAGAATAGCTCAGCTAGTGAGCATGTGCTCAAAATGTCTGAGTACTACAATCACTTGAATCAAGTGGGAGTTAATCTTCCAGATAAGATAGTGATTGACAGAGTTCTCTAGTCACTATCACCAAGTTAGTAGAACTTCGTGATGAACTATAATATGCAAGGAATAAAGGAAACGATTCCCAAGCTCTTCATGATGCTGAAATCGACGAAGGTAGAAATCAAGAAAAACATCATGTGTTGATGGTTGACAAGACCACTAGTTTCAAGAAAAGGGCAAAGGGAAGAAGGGGAACTTCAAGGAAAACGGCAAGCAAGTTGCTGCTCAAGTGAAGAAACCCAAGTCTAGACCTAAGCCTGAGACTAAGTGTTTCTGCTGCAAAGGGACTGGTCACTAGAAGCAGAACTGCCCCAAGTATTTAGCGGATAAGAAGGATGGCAAAGTGAACAAAGGTATATTTGATATACATGTTATTGATGTGTACTTTACTAGCGTTTATAGCAACCCCTCGGTATTTGATACTAGTTCAGTTGCTAAGATTAGTAACTCGAAACGGGAGTTACAGAATGAAAAGAGACTAGTTAAGGGTGAAATGATGATGTGTGTTGGAAGTGGTTCCAAGATTGATATGATCATCATCGCACACTCCCTATACCTTCGGGATTGGTGTTGGACCTAATAAAATTTGGTGTTTGCGTAAATTATAATATGATTGGATCATGTTTATTGCAATACAGTTATTCATTTAAGTCAAGGATAATTGTTATTCTATTTACATGAATAAAATGTTCTGAGGCCATACACCGAAGGTGGATGGTTTATTCAATCTCGATCGTAGTAATACACATATTCATAATATTGAAGCCAAAAGATGCAAAGTTAATAATGATAGTGCAACTTATTTGTGGCACTGCCATTTAGGTCATATTTGTGTAAAGCGCATGAAGAAAATCCATACTGATGGGCTTTTGGAATCACTTGATTATGAATCAGTTGACGCTTGCGAACCATGCCTCATGGGCAAGATGACTAAGACTCCGTTCTCCGGAACAATGGAGCGAGCAACAAACTTGTTGAAAATAATACATACTGATGTATGCAGTCCGATGAGTGTTGAGGCTCGTGGCGGGTATCATTATTTTCTGACCTTCATAGATGATTTAAGCAGATATGGGTATATCTACTTGATGAAACATAAGTCTGAAACATTTGAAAAGTTCAAGGAATTTCAGAGTGAAGTGGAAAATCACCGTAACAAGAAAATAAGATTTCTACAGTCTGATCGTGGAGGAGAATATTTGAGTTACGAGTTTGGTCTTCATTTGAAACAATGCGGAATAGTTTCGCAACTCATGCCACCCAGAACACCACAACGTAATGGTGTGTCCGAACATCGTAACCGCACTTTATTAGATATGGTTCGACCTATGATGTTTCTTACCGATCTACCACTATAGTTTTGGGGTTATGCATTAGAGATAGTTGCATTCTTGTTAAATAGGGCACCATCTAAATCCGTTGAGATGACACCATATGAACTGCAGTTTGGCAAGAAACCAAAGTAGTCGTTTCTTAAAGTTTGGGGTTGCAATGCTTATGTAAAAAAGTTTCATCCTGGTAAGCTCAAACCCAAATCGGAGAAATATGTCTTCATAGGATACCCAAAGGAGACAGTTGGGTACACCTTCTATCACAGATCCGAAGGCAAGACATTCGTTGCTAAGAATGGATCCTTTCTAGAGAAGGAGTTTCTCTCGAAAGAAGTGAATGGGAGGAATGTAGAACTTGATGAGGTAATTGTACCTTCTCCTGAATTGGAAAGTAGTTCATCATAGAAATCAGTTCTAGTGATCTCTACACCAATTAGTGAGGAAGCTAATGATGATGATCATGAAACTTCAGATCAAGTTACTACTGAACCTCATAGGACAACCAGAGTATGGTCCACACCAGAGTGGTACGGTAATCCTTTTTGGAAGTCATGTTACTAGACCATGACGAACCTACGAACTATGAGGAAGCGATGATGAGCCCAGAATCCGCGAAATGGTTTGAGGCCATGAAATCTAAGATATGATCCATGTATGAGAACAAAGTATGGACTTTGATTGACTTGCCCGATGATCGGTGAGTCATTAAGAATAAATGGATCTTCAAGAGGAAGACGGACGCTGATAGTAGTGTTACTATCTACAAAGCTCGAATTGTCGCAAAATGTTTTCGACAAGTTCAAGGTGTTGACTACGATGAGATTTTCTCACTCGTAAAAGTCTGTCCGAATCATGTTAGCAGTTGCCGCATTTTACGAAATCTGGCAAATGGATGTCAAAATTGTATTCCTTAATGGATTGCTTAAAGAAGAGCTGTATATGATGCAACCAAAAGGTTTTGTCGATCCTAAAGGTGCTAAGAAAGTGAGCAAGCTCCAGCGATCCATCTATGGACTAGTGCAAGCATCTCGGAGTTGGAATATATGCTTTGATAAAGTGATCAAAGCATATGGTTTTATATAGACTTGCGGTGAAGCCTGTATTTACAAGAAAGTGAGTGGGAGCACTACATCATTTCTGATAAATATATGTGAATGGCATATTGTTGATCAGAAATAATGTAGAATTTTCTGGAAAACATAAAGGAGTTTTTCAAAGAAAGTCCTCGATGAAGCTGCTTACATATTGAGCATCAAGATCTATAGAGATAGATCAAGACGCTTGATATATTTTCAATGAGTACATGTAGCGACCAGACCTCAAACAGTCTGATCTCTGTGCTCCGGTGTCATCCCTGGATCAGTAATGCTGACACCACACAGTACTTCGAAGGATTTATAGCAGAGTGGCAATCACACACTTATTACAACGATGTCTCCGAAGAGAACTTATTACAATAATATGGCTTAAGGCCATCTAGTGTCGATAACAGTGGAAGACTTGGAAGATAAATGGGTCCATCAACTCCAACGGCATCACTGAGTATAGAACCACGACCTAAAAACACCTCAATCGTCATCTGAAAAGTCTGCAACATTAACGTTGTAGCCCGAAACGGGTCAGCACATGGAATATGCTGGCAAAGTAACACATAGAGAATGATGGAATGAAATAGCTATACTATATGCATATTTGGCTGGTGGAGAGCTCTATGGTTACTGTTTTTGCGTAAAGCCAATTTTTCCCTACTGCAAAGGAATAAATTTATTTAACTATCATGGTGGTTGTTAAACATTGAGAATGGTTGACAGCATCCTCAATCCCAATTAAAAGTGAACAATTAAAACCCAACAATATTAATTAGAAGTAACATGTTGAGATTCACATGATATTCAAGTACTAGATACTCAAGATTGTCCATAACCGGGGACACGGCTAATCATGATTAGTTTGTTACACTCTGCAGAGGTTTGCGCACTTTTCCCCACAAGACTCGATCGCCTCCGTTGGTTTTCTCACACTACTGGTGTTTGAGAAACGGATGACCGAGACACAGTCTTTCAGAAGCGCTAGCACCTTACGTTGGATAGACCGGTACACCTACTTTCCCCTACATCTGCTAGTCTACCCTGTAAGAGTTCGCACGACTTAGTCAACTATGCCAGAGCCCATAATGGCTTGTGGCTGCACACGTAAGTATTTAGCATGAAAGATCTTATGATCCCTTTGAGCCTAGGTGGCGGTCCATAAAAAAAACAGGCAAGTCCTGATAGACATCAGGTGCCTCAATCCACCCAGATGTGTGTTTAAGTTGCCACCTTAGATAAACCATTAAAATTATCAATCTCACATCTGTCATGGATATCACTCACCCAATCCATGTCTACTAGCATAGCATAGCATGGCGCGGCGCGGGTGGTGCGGCACTAGGGCGGCGCGGGTGTGGGGCGCGGCGCGGGGTGTGGTGGAGCTCTAGGCTTGGGGCTTGGAGCTTTGGATTGATGTGTTTAGAGGAGGGGTGTGGGAGTATTTATATTGGGGAGGGGGAGAAAACTTGTGGTAGGGGTCAAGGAATTAGACTAGGACTAGGAAAGAAAAGAGGGAAAAATCTAGAAAAAAAAAGAATATACGGAAGTAGGACTAAAATCCTACTAGGACTCTACAAAGACAACGACGGCGGCGGCCTCTTCCTGCGCCTGGGCGCCTGGCGCTCGCTGGCCTGGGAGCCGGCCGGCTCGGTGGCTTGGGCCTTTGGCCCAAGTCGCTGGAGCTCTTTTTTTTAAACGGTTCCGCGCTCGGAAAAAAAACAAAAAGAGATCTAAACGAACTCCAAATCTAATAAAGTAAATTTTCCCCGACTCCTAAAAATGAGTCGAACAAAATGAACTTTTCTCCGGGCCTAAAATGCAAATTTTTAAAACGCGCATTTTTCCCTATCCAAATAAAAGGCAAAAGAAAAACTCCGACAAAACCAATGATCCTTTCTTCAAAATTTGAGAAGACTCAAATATGAAAATAACGAAATCTCCAACTCTCTCCGAGGGTCCTTGAGTTGCGTGAAATTTCTAGGATCGGCAAAATGCAAGAAAATATGATATGCATGATGATCTATGTATAACATTCCAAATTGAAAATTTGGGATGTTACAGTACATACCTTGACAAAATTTTGAAGTAGTTCAAAATGGAACAGTCAAAGAAGGATTTCTTGCCTATGTTGCAAGGTGTGAAGTTGAGTAAAGACTCAAAATCCGACCACAGCAGAAAATAGAAAGAGAATGAAAAGTCATTCCCTATGCCACAGTCATAGGTTCTATAAAGGATGATATGCTGTTTACCAGTCCTATTGTATACCTTAGCATGATTCTGGCAAGGGAGAACAATAGTGATCTAGGAGTAGATCAGTCAAAATTATCCTTAGAGGACTAAGGAAATATTTCTCGGTTATGGAGGTGATAAAAGAGTTTGTCGTAAAGAGTTGCGTCGATGCAAGCTTTTTACATCGATCTAGATGACTCTAAGTCTTGATCTGGATACATATTGAAAGTGGGAGCAATTAGCTAAAGTAGCTTCGTGCAGAGCATTGTAGACATAGAAATTTGCGAAATACATACGGATCTGAATGTTGCAGACCCGTTGACTAAATTTCTCTCACAAGCAAAACATGATCACTCTTTGAGTGTTAATCACATAGCAATGTGAACTAGATTATTGACTCTAGTAAACCCTTTGGGTGTTAGTCACATGGATATGTGAACTAATCACATAAAGATATGAACTATTGGTGTTAAATCACATGACGATGTGAACTAGATTATTGACTCTAGTGCAAGTGGGAGACTGAAGGAAATATGCCCTAGAGGCAATAATAAAGTTGTTATTTATGTTTCCTTATATCATGATAAATGTTTATTATTCATGCTAGAATTGTAATAACCGGAAACTTAGTACATGTGTGAATACATAGACAAACACAGTGTCACTAGCTTACCTCTACTTGACTAGCTCGTTGAATCAATGATGGTTATGTTTCCTAACCATAGACATGAGTTGTCATTTGATTAAAGGGATCACATCATTAGAGAATGATGTGATTGACTTGACCCATCCGTTAGCTTAGCACGGTGATCATTTAGTTTGTTGCTATTGCTTTCTTCATGACTTATACATGTTCCTATGACTATGAGATTATGCAACTCCCATTTGCCGGAGGAACACTTTGTGTGCTACCAAATGTCACAACGTAATTGAGTGATTATAAAGGTGCTCTACAGGTGTCTCCGAAGGTACTTGTTGAGTTGGCGTATTTCGAGATTAGGATTTGTCACTCCGATTGTCAGAGAGGTATCTTTGGGCCCTCTCAGTGATGCACATCACTATAAGCCTTGCAAGAAATGTGAATAATGAGTTAGTTGCGGGATGATGCATTACGGAACGAGTAAAGAGACTTGCCGGTAACGAGATTGAACTAGGTATTGAGATACCGATGATCGAATCTCGGGAAAGTAACATACCGATGACAAAGGGAACAACGTATGTTGTTATGCGGTTTGACTGATAAAGATCTTCGTAGAATATGTAGGAGCTAATATGAGCATCCAGGTTCCACTATTGGTTATTGACCGGAGACATGTCTCGGTCATGTATACATAGTTCTCGAACCCGTAGGGTCCGCACGCTTAAAGTTTCGATGATGATTGTATTATGAGTTTTTGTGTTTTGATGTACCGAAGGTAGTTCGGAGTCCCGGATGTGATCACGGACATGATGAGGAGTCTCGAAATGGTCGAGACATAAAGATTGACACCAGAATGGTTTCGGGGAGTTTCAGACATATACCGGAGTATCGGGGGGTTACCGGAACCCCCCGAGGAGTTTAATGGGCCAAGATGGGCCTTAGTGGAGAAGAGGAGGGCGGCTAGGGCAGGCTGCGCGCTCCCTCCCCCTCTAGTCCGAATTGGACAAGGAGGGGGCGGCGCCCCCCTTTCCTTCCTCTCTCTCCTTCCCTTCCTTTCCCCCTCCTACTCCAACTAGGAAAAGAAGGGCGTCCTACTCCCGGTGGGAGTAGGACTCCTCCCTGGTGTGCCCTCCCCTGGCTGGCCGCCTCCTCCCCCTGGTCCTTTATATACGGGGGCAGGGGGCACCTCTAGACACAGTAGTTGATCTCTTGATCTCTTAGCCGTGTGCGGTGCCCCCCTCCACCATATTCCACCTCGATCATATCGTAGCGGTGCTTAGGCGAAGCCCTGCGTAGGTAGCAACATCATCACCGTCATCACACCGTCGTGCTAATGGAACTCTCCCGTGAAGCTCTGCTGGATCGGAGTTCACGGGACGTTATCAAGCTGAACGTGTGCTGAACTCGAAGGTGTCGTACGTTCGGTACTTGGATCAGTCGGATCATGAAGACGTACGACTACATCAACTGCGTTGTGCTAAACGCTTCCGCTTTCGGTCTACGAGGGTGCGTAGACAACACTCTCCCCTCTCGTTGCTATGCATCACCATGATCCTGTGTGTGCGTAGGAATTTTTTTTGAAATTACTACGTTCCCCAACACCGGCATTTCCATGCTCCAGTACGCCGACGACACCATCATCATGGTCGAAGGCTCCGATGCAGACATCGCGAACCTTAAATTCCTCCTACCCTGCTTCCAACACATGTCTGGCCTCAAGATCAACTTCGACAAGAGTGATGTGATGGTGATGGGCTATTCTTCGGTAGAGTCCCTCGACATAGCCAACCGCCTGAATTGTCGCCTCGGCTCCTCGCCCACCTCCTACCTGGGGACGCCCATCAGCGACTCGAGGCTTACCGTTGCTAACTTGCGTCCAACTGTGACCAAGTTACAAACGCGTATCTAGCCTTGGCAGGGCCGGTGGCTATCGAAGGCGGCCTGAACTATCCTCATCAACTCCTCGCTCTCCAGTCTCCTCCTGTTCCTCATGAGCTTCTACAGCCTTCACGAGACCCTCCACCATGACATTCCCAAGATCCAATCCCGATTCTATTGGGCTGGCGACCATAACAAACAGAAAATATCATATGGTCAGTTGGCCTGACATTTGCAAGCCCCGGGAGCAAGGTGGCATCGGTATCATGTGCTCGAAATGCATGAATATCACCCTCCTTTCCCGATGGATGTGGCACATCTCGCAGGGTCACGGCGGGTTATGGTTGGACATCATTAGGAATAAGTACCTACGTGGCCAACCTCTGGCTTTCTATCAACGATCTGGTGGGTCCCAGTTCTGGCAATCAGTCATCCAGCTGCTTCCCGTCCTCCGCATTGGGACGTCCATATCGGTCGGATCGGGTTCAGCGACCATGTTCTGGTTTGACCGCTGGGCGGGCGACACCCCCTTTGCGGCTCGCTTCCCCGACCTCTTCTCCATCGCTGTCGTCCCTACAATCTCCGTGGAACGGGCCCTTATTGACTTAGGGCGCCTCGCGTTCCGGAGACCATTTGGGCCTCCGGAAGCTGCCACTTGGAAGGAGCTTCTTGACTGCATCGCTCTCCACGAGCCGACGGTCGATGCAGGCCCAGATGAGGTCAGGTGGCGTCTTGAGCCCTCGAGCCAATTATCCACCAAGTCCCTCTACTCGGCCATTGCCCCCTCATCCTCCCTGCCCCCCCCCCTCCAGGTGGTGTGGTCCATTCGCCTGCCCCTAAAGATCCAAATCTTCATGTGGCAATGGATCCGCGGGCGGCTCCCATCTGGGGTCGAGGTTCGTAAGAGCAATGGCCCAGGCTCCGGACTTTGCCCTCTCCGTGGTACCCCCAAGGATTTGAACCACATCTTCTTCGCGTGCGTGTCTGCTTAGTTCGTTTGGAGCTGTTTTAGAGAGGCTGTGGGTGGAGATTGGTGCCACACCAACTTCCCCGACCTCTTCACCGATCTCCAGGCCTCCCCTCTGCCTACTCGCCACATTAGGTGGCTTGAGATTGGGGCTATCATATGGACCCTTTGGACGATTCGCAATAAAATTGTGATTTAGCGCACTCCTCTGCGGCGGGCTACTGACGCTCTTTTCAAACTGTCTGGTTACTTGCAGCTTTGGCGGCCGCTTAGCCGCCCTCGAGACCGAGACGCCATCTCCGCCTTCATCACCGACCTTCGCTCGATGGCCGTTCATCTGTCGCCGCTGCCTCCTCCTGAGCCTGATTAGTAGCCTGTGTTCCCCGTGGCCCCAGCCTCGACTGCGCCTTGTGTGTTCTTTTGTGTGTGTTGTGTTGGGCTTGTTGAGTTGTGCCCTCAGCAGTACCTTTGGACCTCTTGTTGTGTGTGACGTGGGTGTGTGGGGTCTGAACTAGTCCTTGTATGTGTGCTCTTGGCGGTTTGATTTATCTATAAAGCGGGGCGAAACCTTTTTCGGTAATTTGAAGTCTTGTGCTTTTGTCGTCTTCTCTGCTGCGCCATCATCAACTACGTCTCTGATGGGTCGGCACCTGGGGTGGTGATTGCGTCCGCTTCTAGTGCCTTCCTGCCTTCTCCTCTACTCCCTCCCGCAGTCACAGCGGGAGTGGCATGGACGCTAGTGACGACGCAGACACTATTGACTGGAGTTGTTGTTGATGAGTTGTTGTAGACATAGCAATTAATATTGATGTCGAGGTAGCCGATCATGCTGATGTAACAGTGGTCGATGATGTGATCGTCGTGGATGATGAAGCCGCATAAAGCCGGAGGTGCAAAAAAATGCGCTGTGACGGAGCTGCAGACATGGACGATGCACCTTGCGGATGTCAGAGGGTGTTGTCGGCGATGAGTCCACCGGTTTTGCCAGGACCGGAGGAAACCCATCGAGCACACGTGTTTTTGCCAGAACTGTGTGGCCGTGTAGGGGTCGTAAATGTAGTGACACCGTGTGGATGCAGTCGTATTGTCGTGGATGACGCGGTCGATGCCGTCGTTGTGACGCGGTCATTGCCGACGTCGTAGATGCGTCTTGCAGAAAGATCTGTCAGAGGACGCTAGTTGTCCATCTTGTGGACGAGGAGACGGCGGTGTATCGACGATGATGTTGGTGAAGACCACGTTGATGAAGACCCTATCGGTGTAGTGTCGGCGATGGTGTTGCAGCGGCTTGTCGATGATGATGCGTCGCTTGGAGGTGTCCCTCATGGTGACAGAGTGTCGATTGCTGGAGTAGTCGATGAAGAAGTGCGTCGCTCTCCACATCGGCCTGGTGTGTGCATGATGCATGTCGTGGTAGCTTCTCGTAGACGTCCCTAACGAAGAATTTTTTTAGCATAATGTAGTCGTACAACTCGGTGTAGATCAGCGGCTCCGCGCAGACGTATGAAGAGCTTGGTGGTCCGCCAAGGCGGAGTCCCCTCGCTCGCGTGTACGCGTTTGGCCAGCTCTTATCGAGTGAAGTCTGAAATAAACCCTGACTTTGTAGAGGCTGGTCCAAACAAACCCCCACCTTCAAATCCCTGAAGCTGATACCCTGACCTCTCTGATCCCGGTATGTTCTAACCCTAGGTATGTTTGGCGCACCAAGGAAAGGAATGATCCTAGTCGGGTTCATCTATTACTCTCAATGACAGTATGGGTCCACAAGTCATATTCATCTCTCTTCTCTGACCTTCTTCCTCTATCCTTGTAACGCCCCATATGTAACCTTCCCGAATTGTACTCCGACTCTTGCCGTTTCCGGCATTAAGTTATATTTAATTCTCAGGTTCGGGTCTTTGTCTCCGTGTGTTGTTTTGTTTTTTCGTGCATCACATATCATGTCATCACGTGCATTGCATTTGCATACATGTTCATCTCATGCATTCGAGCATTTTCCCCGTTGTCCGTTTTGCATTCCGGCGCTTCGTTCTCCTCCGGTGGCCAATTCTATCTTTCTTTCGTGTGTGGGGATTAAACATTTCCGGATTGGGCCGAGACTTGCCATGCGGCCTTGGTTTACTACCGGTAGACCGCCTGTCAAGTTTCGGGTCATTTGGACTTCGTTTGATACTCCAACGGTTAACCGAGGGACCGAAAAGGCCTCGTGTGTGTGCAGCCCAACACCCCTCCATTTTGGCCCAAAACCCACCAAACTCTGCTCCATCGTCTCGGTCGTTCGATCACGATCGTGTGGGCGAAAACCGCACCTCATTTGGACTCTCCTAGCTCCACTTATGCCTATATATACACCCCCCCCCCTCGCAAATCCCGGGTCTCTACCACCCCTAACCCTAGATCCATCTCTCCCGCCGCCGCCGGACGAAACCGCGCGAGGCGGACATGTCCGGATAGCCCGCCGCCGCCATGTGTCCCTTCGCGATTCGCCCCGCCGCCCGGTCCACATCGCCGCCGCCTCCCACCGGCGCGGGCCCACAGGCCCAGCGCCGGCCCGCTCCCGCGCCCGATCGGGCCATCCGCCGCCGCCTGGCTCCCGAGCCACCCGCCGCCGCCTTCTTCGTGTTCGGTCGCCGGAGCAGCGCCGGCCGCCGCAAAGCTCGCCCGCGACCGCCCGCCGGCAAGCCCGACCCCGCCTCCGCCGCGGGCTCGCCGCCCCGCGTCCCCGGTGGCCGCCGCCGCCAGATCCGGCCCGGATCCGGCCGGGTCCGGCTCTCCCTCTCCTCCCCGTCGGATTTTGACCTCGCCGAAGCAAGTCAACCCTCGCCGGAGCTCCTCGGTTCGCGTGCCGATCCAGATCTGGGACGAACCCTAGGTCAAATTCTTCTAAGTCCCTAGATTTTTCACTTCATGTGCTCATGTTCATCGCATCATAACTTTGCACCCGTGGCTCCTTTTTGGTCATATGATATATCAAAATCTTCGTCTCGACGAGTACGTCATTTCATTCCATTGCATCATTTGCATTTGAGGTCATCTTGGCGCCCAAAATGCTGTTGGAAGGAGGCATCATGAGTTTAATTGCAGATCCGTTAGTTCATCATGCACTTTTGTCATTTTTGCCATGTTTAATCCGTGCATGATATGCCTGTGCCCCTTTGGGATGAATTGTTAAGCATGTTGTCTTATTTCCAGAGGTGCCTCCCATGCATTTTTAGGATGTGTGTGTTGTCTTGTGCAAGCTTGCGAAGAGGGCTGCCTGATTTTACTGATTTCAGGGACTTAGTGAAAATCACTAAGTCTGGGATGTTTTAGTTCACGATGCTATATGTCCAGCTTGTTTCCTAGTGATCCGTGCCTCTTTTGAGGATGATCAGTAAGAGTGATTTGTTATGCTTGTTGTGCTTAATCCATCCATGTCTTTACTTGTTATGTTGGAGCACCCTAGGTTGACTCAATCGAGCTCAACTTTTGCATAGTTGTTGTTTTGGGCAGATCGTGAACTCTTTTGCGATTTTGCCGGGGTTATTGCTAGTGATCCATGCATGATATGCCATTGTTCTTGCCATGTCTAGCTAGCATTTTGTGCCTTCTTTATGGATATATGCTTTCCTTGCCATGACTTGCACCGTAGTGAGTGCATCGAGCTCGTTTACATGCCTCCGTGAGTTATATTTCAGCATGTCCCAGTTTTCACTAAGTCTGAAAACTGATTGTGTTTCATCGATGTTCGTGTGCTCGGTAGAGTATTTTGTGAACCCTTTTGGCCCCAGGTCATTTTGGGTGTTTTGTTAAGCTTGTGGAGTAGCTCCATGCCATGCTCTTACTTGCCATGTTCAGGTTTTGCTTCATGTTGTTTTGCTGCTCCGAAGAGAGCATCGTGGTCTGAAATTCCAGACTAGCGTTAATTTCGCTAAGTCTGAAATCTGTTTTGCTTATTCAGTTTTGCCATGCTTGTTTGAAGCCCTTAATGGATGAATTTGCCCATGCCTCAGTCCTGGTGATTTGTTAAGCTTCTTGAGTACATCACTGCCATGCAATTTGTTTTCATGTTGGGTGGCTGTAGCATGTTCATTTTGTTGCATTTAGGAGCCTACTTGCTGTAATTCGTAGATCGCTTCGTTTAGTAAAACGCTTGCCATTTCCAAACCGTAGCTCCGATTGCCGTGATCTTTATATCGTTTTCAGGGGGTTTCTTCCCCTCTATCCAGTGGCACACTTGGTTTACCAAGTTGAGGCCAGGTTCATGCATTTCCTGTTACATCTTGCATTTTGCATCCCGCATCGCATCCCGCATAGCATATCATCTTCGCATATTATTGGTTGCCCTTGCACGTGGTTGATTGTATCCTTGTTGCTTGTTTGTGTTGTTGGGTAGAACCGGGAGACGAGTTCGCTAACGAGGAGCCCATTGAGTTTGCTTTTGAGGATCCAGTCAATTCTGACAACTGTGCAGGCAAGATGATCACACCCTTGAAATCACTACTATCTTTGCTATGCTAGTTTGCTCGCTCTTTTGCTTTGCCATTGCTACGATGCCTACCACTTGCTTGTCAGCCTCCCAATTGCCATGATTGAGCCTCTAACCCACCTTTGTCCTAGCAAACCATTGATTGGCCATGTTACCGCTTTGCTCAGCCCCTTCTTATAGCGTTGTTAGTTGCAAGTGAAGATTGGAGCCGTTCCTTGTTGGAACATTTATTTACTTGTTGGGATATCATTATATTGCTATGTTATCTTTACTCATCTATATACTTGGTAAAGGGTGGAAGGCTCGGCCTCTCGCCTAGTGTTTTGTTCCACTCTTGCCGCCCTAGTTTCCGTCATATCGGTGTTATGTTCCCGGATTGTTGCGTCCCTTACGCGGTTGGGCTATATGGGAACCCCTTGATAGTTCGCCTTGATTAAAGCTTGTCCAGCAATGCCCAACATTGGTTTTACCATTTGCCACCTACCCCTTTTTCCCTTGGGTTTCTGGAGCCCGAGGGTCATCTTTATTTTAGCCCCCCACGGGCCAGTGCTCCTCTGAGTGTTGGTCCGGAACGTCAGCCGCCGGTGGCCACCAGGGGCAACTCTGGGCTGGCCTACCGGAAGTTTAGACAATCTGAGTGTGCCCTGAGAAAGAGATATGTGCAGCTCCTATCAGGATTTGTCGGCACATTCGGGCGGTGTTGCTGGACTAGTTTTGACCTGTCGAATCATCTTGTTGTACCGGGATACCGAGTCTGATCGGTGGGTCCTGGGTGGAGGTCTATTCCTTCGTTGACCGTGAGAGCTTGTTATGGGCTAAGTTGGGACCCCCCTGCAGGGATTGATCTTTCGAAAGTCGTGCCCGCAGTTATGGGCAGATGGGAATTTGTTAATGTCCGGTTGTATATAACTTGAACCTTAAATAACTAAAATGAATCAACTGGGTGTGTTGCCGTGATGGCCTCTTCTCGGCGGAGTCCGGGAAGTGGACACGGCGTTGGAGTTATGTTTGCGTAGGCTGCTCTATATAGTTTTCCGCTCGTGCCTTGCCTCCTCTTCTCGCTCTCCTTTGCGAATAAGTTAGCCACCATATATGCCAGTCGCTTGCTGCAGCTCCACTTTACATTACCCCTTTCCTACCCATTAAGCTTAAATAGTCTTGATCGCGAGGGTGCGAGATTGCTGAGTCCTTTGTGGCTCACAGATTACTATTACACCAGATGCAGGGACCGATGATACTCCTCCGGATGGCGCGCTCGAGCTGAAGTGGGAGTACGACGAGGACTCTCAGCGTTACTATGTGTCGTTTCCTGATAATCAGTAGTGGTGCCTATTCGGGGTTAGATTCAGGGCCTAGTCGCTTGTTGGGGGTCTTTTCTATTTTGGCGCCGTAGTCGGGCCATGAGTGATTGTATGATGGATGTTATTTATGTACTTTGATGTGACGTGGCGAGTGTAAGCCAACTATGCTATTTCCCCTTTATATTATATATGTACATGGGTTGTGTAATGACTCCCGACTTGCGACATTGCTTTCAATGCGCCTATGTCTCTAAGTCGTGCCTCGACATGTGGGAGACATAGCCGCATCGAGGGCGTTACAAGTTGGTAATCAGAGCCTTCCCCGACCTTAGGAGCCCCATTGCTTGATCGTTTCTAGCAGCCGAGTTGTGTCTAGAAAAAAATGTTTTGAGTCCTTAGGAATTATATATCGGGGAGCTTAGGAATTCTTTTTACTTCCCGGTCTCCTCATCGCTCTGGTAAGGCATCCTGACGTAGTGTTTGACTCTTCTCTTCTCAAATTTCACTAAAAAAAATTTAGGATCATGCGAGTATCTTAGTTTTGTTCCGATGGCTTATGATGAGAATACTGTCTTGTTGCCTCCTGTCAGGGGTTTAGTGGAAGTGTCCCGGGGAGTTGAGCTCTGAGGTGTTGTCATCATAATTCTATCATTGCAATTCTGGCATACTTGAGATATGTGCGCGACATCGAAAATCTCCTTTATGCAGTTCGTTGGTGAGATAACCTCGACGCCACCCAGTACTGGGGCGGGAGTTCGGGAGTATCGCCATAACTTGTATAACGGATGCTTTTCGAAGGTTGAGATAGATGGTTTCCGAAGGTTTCTTGGTTATGTGTTGAAGGATGGATGCAGCTGGATGTAGGATTTGCTAGCCTGGGTGAGATATTATGCTTCCCCTGTATCCCCAACACCTGATTGCATAACCGGAAAGTTTCGGGAGTTTCATAGGTGGGAATTCAAGTAGCCTTAGGATATCTTTCCAACAGATGTGTTATATGAAATTGGGGTTCGACGTCTAGTGGTTCGCCTATTCACGGTCGATTTTACAGTGGCCTTGTTGTGTCTTAAAGAGTCCTTGGCTATGCTGACTCGGGGATGCTTCGTATGTCATGTGCACTGCCTTGTACATGATGGTGCTGTACGGTCGAGCCCGTGTAGGTCCTACCACGAACACTTCGGACGAAATTTCTATCATGTGTTTGTTCCGGCTTATTCCGCAAGCCAACCCTTGGTTTTTATTTCGAGTTGTGGTATTCGTTCTTCTTCGACGTCGTATGTTGATTCCATCCCTCGTTGACGTACCTCTTCTACCTGATTCTTCGTGGCTTCGCAATTTAGGAATATGTGACCACTTCAAGAGAAGTGCATTCGTTCATTTTGTTCGGATGTGAAGACTTATGTTGCAATTTTCATTCCATTGGATTCACCTTCAATATTTCTCTATTTGTGTGCTAATGGTGGTCAACCTCTTCAGGATGGCTCCCGCTAAGAGCACCAGTCAGAACCAGAATCAAGATCCTCCGCCACCTCCGCCTCCTCCGAAAGCATGGCAAGCTGTGATGGCTGCTACTAATGCAAATACACAGTTGATCATGCAAATCATCCAAGAGCGGAATCAAAGCAGTCAAGGAAATCAAGGCAACAACCAGAACCAATTTGCAACTCTGAATCAGTTCCTCGCAAATGGTCCAAAGACGTTCAGCAACTGCGTTGAGGCTACCGATGCTGATGATTGGTTAGTCGATCTGGGCAAGCATTTTGAATGCAGCAACGTCAGACCTGAAGATTTCGTCAAGTTCGCGTCTTTCCAGCTCAAGGATCAGGCCGCAGAGTGGTTTCAGCAGTACCGGGATTCCAGAGGTGGACGTTTGATCACTTGGGATGATTTCCGTCGTGATTTCCGCGCTCATCACATTCCTCAAAGTGTGACTGAAAGCAAACGTGAAGAATTCTGCAATCTGAAGCAAGGCTCTTTGTCTGTCTATGACTACAACAAGTTGTTCCAGAAGCTCGCCCGTTTTGCCAAGCAGGATGTTCCTGATGAGAAGAGCATGATCTATCAGTTCAGGGGTGGTCTTCGTGAAGAAATTCAGCTCGCTCTTGTCCTCTTCGAGCCGCTGAGATACGATGAGTTCTACAACATGGCACTGAAGCAAGAGGCTGCTCAGCTAAGGTGTGATGCTTCCAGGAAGCGAGTCAGAGACACTACGCCTTCTTCCTCTACTCAAGTGGCCAAGCAGCAGAAGTATTGGCTTCCTCCTCCTCCGTTCCGTCAGCCGTATCAGCAGAAGAGCAAAGGTGGTAGTGGTTCGTCCCACCCACCCAACCCAGGCTTTCAGAACAAGACTTCGTCTCAAGCTTCAAGATCGAGTGCTCCGTACCACCGTCCGCTCTCAGAGGTCACGTGCAACAAGTGCCAACAGAAGGGTCACTACGCCAACAAGTGTTTCAACCAGAGGCGTCTTCCTCCTCCTCCTCCTGTCAGATCGGCAAGTACAGCTGTGGTCAAGCATAATCCCAAGCACGCCAAGGTCAATATGGTGAATGCAGCTCAAGCAGAGGATTCGTCAGATGTGATCATGGGTAACCTCCCGGTTAACGATGTTCCCGCAAAAGTACTTTTTGATACAGGTGCATCACATTGTTTCATCTCGAAGCCTTTTGCATCTAAGCACGGGTGGTTTTCTGAAGTTATGCATAAGCCATTAGCAGTCGTCTCTCCGAGCAGATGCTTGCTTGCTAACTATGAAGTTCCGGATATTTCTATCTCGCTGGGTGACTTTAAGTTTCTGGCTTCCCTGATGATTCTTGGTAATTCTGATATCGATCTTATTCTTGGGATGGACTGGCTCTCTAAACATAAAGCTCACCTCGATTGCGCGGCCAAGCAGATTCAACTGACTCATTCGTCTGAGGAAGTGATTGTCTTTGCTGCTCGGGATAATACCATCCGGTTGTTCTCTCTCAATGAAAAGGGTGAATTGGATGCTATTTCATAGATTCCGGTTGTTTGTGAGTACCAAGATGTCTTCCCTGAAGAACTCCCAGGCATGCCTCCAAACCGGCCGGTTGAATTTGTTATCGAACTTGAGCCCGGTACGGAACCTGTGTGCAAACGGCCCTACAAGCTCGGCCCCGAAGAGTTGAAGGAGTTGAAGAAACAACTCGACGTGCAAGAAAGAATGGGTCTCATTCGGCCTAGTACTTCTCCGTGGGGTTGTGGTGTTCTTTTTGTGAAGAAGAAGGATGGAACAGACCGACTTTGTGTTGACTATCGTCCATTGAACAAGAAGACCATCAAGAACAAATATCTACTTCCCAACATTAATGAGCTGTTCGAACAACTCAAGGGTGCCCAAGTATTCTCCAAGCTTGATCTCCGTATGGGTTATCATCAAATTCGCATTCGTGAGCAAGATATTCCAAAGACGGCGTTCAGAACAAGCTATGGGTCATATGAATACACTGTTATGTCTTTTGGCCTCGCCAATGTTCCTCCGACGTTCTCTCGCATGATGAACTTCATCTTCAACCCCTACACCAACGACTTTGTTTTGGT
Source organism: Triticum monococcum (assembly GCA_034509565.1). Taxonomy (NCBI): domain Eukaryota; kingdom Viridiplantae; phylum Streptophyta; class Magnoliopsida; order Poales; family Poaceae; genus Triticum; species Triticum monococcum. The sequence continues at coordinate 82,256,102 of CM067845.1, read as the reverse complement.
CTATCTCGACGATATCCTGGTTTTCTCCAAGAACAAGGAAGATCATGCGAAACACTTGCGTTTGGTTCTTGACAAGCTAAGGGAACATCAATTCTACGCCAAGTTCTCCAAGTGTGAGTTTTGGCTCGATGAGGTTCTTTATCTTGGTCATATTATCTCTGCCAAGGGCATTTCCGTGGATCCTGAGAAGGTGTCTGCAATCGTTAATTGGGAACCTCCTCAGAATGTGAAACAACTCCGTAGCTTCCTCGGTCTTGCAAGTTATTGCAGAAGATTCGTTGAAAACTTCTCCAAGATCGCGAAGCCTCTCTCAAATCTTCTTCAGAAGCACGTCAAGTACGTTTGGTCTCCGGAGTGTGATGTTGCTTTCAACGCTTTGAAAGAGAAATTGATCACTGCTCCAGTTCTAACTCCGCCTGATGAAACCAAGCCGTACGAGGTCTTTTGTGATGCCTCTCTCCAAGGTCTAGGTGTTGTACTGATGCAAGAGAAGAAAGTTGTTGCTTATACCTCTCGCTAGTTGAAGCCTAATGAGAAGAACTACCCCACACATGATCTCGAGTTGGCGGCAGTTGTGCACGCATTGTTGACTTGGAGACATCTTCTCTTGGGAAGGAAAGTGGACATTTTCACTGATCACAAGAGTCTCAAGTACATCTTCACTCAGCCTAATCTCAACCTCAGGCAGACTCGATGGGTCGAAATGATTCAAGAGTACAATCCGAGTATCGAGTATACTCCAGGCAAGGCTAATGTGATTGCTGACGCTTTGAGCAGAAAAGCATATTGCAATAGTCTGATTCTCAAGCCTTATCAACCCGAGCTTTGTGAAGCCTTCCGCAAACTTAATCTGCAAGTTGTTCCTCAAGGTTTCCTCACCAACCTTCAAGTTTCTCCTACCTTGGAAGACCAGATTCGCCAAGCCCAGCTTCTTGATGCTATGGTGAAAAAGGTGAAGATTGGTATTGCAAAGAGTCAGTCCAAGTACAAGTGCTACCGACTTGATGACAAGGACACTCTCTTCTTCGAGGATCGAATTGTTGTGCCCAAAGGTGAACTTCGTAAAGTGATCATGAATGAGGCTCACAACTCTCTCCTCTCCATCCACCCTGGGAGCACGAAGATGTATCAAGATCTGAAGCAAACTTATTGGTGGACTCGAATGAAGCACGAGATCGCTCAATTCGTGAATGAATGTGATGTCTGCAGAAGGGTGAAAGCAGAACACCAAAGGCCAGCAGGTCTCCTTCAACCTCTCGCCATTCTAGAATGGAAGTTTGACCACATTGAAATGGACTTCCTGACTGGGTTTCCAAAGTCCAAGCGTGGCAATGATGCTATATTCGTTGTCATCGACAAGCTCACCAAAGTGGCTCATTTCCTGCCTATCAAAGAGTCAATCACTGCAGGTTAATTGGCGGAGCTCTACACCTCTCGAATTGTCTCTCTGCACGGTATTCCTCAAGTGATATCTTCAGACCGTGGCAGCATCTTTACCTCCAAGTTTTGGGATTCTTTTCAGAAGGCCATGGGCACCAGCATTCGCTTCAGCACCTCAAACAAGCGGTCAAGTCGAGCGTGTCAACCAGATTCTTGAAGATATGCTCAGGGCTTGTGTTATCTCCTTCGGCATGAAGTGGGAGGATTGTCTTCCTTATGCTGAATTCTCGTACAACAACAGCTTTCAAGCAAGTTCCGGCAAGGCCCCGTTTGAAATTCTGTATGGTAGGAAGTGCCGTACACCTCTCAACTGGTCTAAAACCGGTGAACGTCAGCTGCTGGGTAATGACCTTATCACAGAGGCAGAAGAAATGTGCAAGGTCATTCGTGATAACCTCAAAGCAGCCCAATCTTGTCAGAAGAGCTACTACGACAGCAAGCACCGTGATTTGGCTTTCGAGATCGGAGATCATGTCTACCTCCGCGTCTCTCCAATGAAAGGGACTCGTCGCTTCGGTATCAAAGGGAAGCTTGCCCCCAGATACGTCGGGCCTTTCAAGATCGTCAGCAAGAGAGGCGACCTCGCCTATCAACTCGAGCTTCCTGCAACCTTTGCCAATGTTCATGATGTGTTCCACGTCTCGCAACTCCGAAAGTGCTTCAAGATGCCTGAGCGCACCGTCAACTTCGAGGACATTGAGCTCCAAGAAGATCTCTCCTACCGTGAGCACCCAGTTGCAATCCTTGAAGAGACTGAACGCAAAACCCGCAACAAGTCAATCAAGTTTCTCAAAATCAAGTGGTCACACCATTCTGACTGTGAAGCTACCTGGGAACGCGAGGATCACCTCCGTTCTGAGTACCCGGAGTTCTTTCAGTCCTAGATCTCGGGACGAGATCTTTTCGTAGTGGTGGAGTGTTGTAACGCCCCATATATAACCTTCCCGAATTGTACTCCGACTCTTGCCGTTTCCGGCATTAAGTTATATTTAATTCTCGGGTTCGGGTCTTTGTCTCCGTGTGTTGTTTTGTTTTTTCGTGCATCTCATATCATGTCATCACGTGCATTGCATTTGCATGCATGTTCATCTCATGCATTCGAGCATTTTCCCCGTTGTCCGTTTTGCATTCCGGCGCTTCGTTCTCCTCCGGTGGCCAATTCTAGCTTTCTTTCGTGTGTGGGGATTAAACATTTCCGGATTGGGCCGAGACTTGCCATGCGGCCTTGGTTTACTACTGGTAGACCGCCTGTCAAGTTTCGGGTCATTTGGACTTCGTTTGATACTCCAACGGTTAACCGAGGGACCGAAAAGGCCTCGTGTGTGTGCAGCCCAATACCCCTCCATTTTGGCCCAAAACCCACCAAACTCTGCTCCATCGTCTCGGTCGTTCGATCACGATCGTGTGGGCGAAAACCGCACCTCATTTGGACTCTCCTAGCTCCACTTATGCCTATATATACACCCCCCCTCCCAAATCCCGGGTCTCTACCACCCCTAACCCTAGATCCATCTCTCCCGCCGCCGCCGGACGAAACCGCGCGAGGCGGACATGTCCGGATAGCCCGCCGCCGCCACGTGTCCCTTCGCGATTCGCCCCGCCGCCCGGTCCACATCGCCGCCGCCTCCCACCGACGTGGGCCCGCAGGCCCAGCGCCGGCCCGCTCCCGCGCCCGATCGGGCCATCCGCCGCCGCCTGGCTCCCGAGCCACCCGCCGCCGCCTTCTTCGTGTTCGGTCGCCGGAGCAGCGCCGGCCGCCGCAAAGCTCGCCCGCGACCGCCCGCCGGCAAGCCCGACCCCGCCTCCGCCGCGGGCTCGCCGCCCCGCGTCCCCGGTGGCCGCCGCCGCCAGATCCGGCCCGGATCAGGCCGGGTCCGGCTCTCCCTCTCCTCCCCGTCGGATTTTGACCTCGCCGGAGCAAGTCAACCCTCGCCGGAGCTCCTCGGTTCGCGTGCCGATCCAGATCTGGGACGAACCCTAGGTCAAATTCTTCTAAGTCCCTAGATTTTTCACTTCATGTGCTCCTGTTCATCGCATCATAACTTTGCACCCGTGGCTCCTTTTTGGTCATATGATATATCAAAATCTTCGTCTCGACGAGTACGTCATTTCATTCCATTGCATCATTTGCATTTGAGGTCATCTTGGTGCCCAAAATGCTGTTGGAAGGAGGCATCATGAGTTTAATTGCAGATCCGTTAGTTCATCATGCACTTTTGTCATTTTTGCCATGTTTAATCCGTGCATGATATGCCTATGCCCCTTTGGGATGAATTGTTAAGCATGTTGTCTTCTTTCCAGAGGTGCCTCCTATGCATTTTTAGGATGTGTGTGTTGTCTTGTGCAAGCTTGCGAAGAGGGCTGCCTGAGTTTACTGATTTCAGGGACTTAGTGAAAATCACTAAGTCTGGGATGTTTTAGTTCACAATGCTATATGTCCAGCTTGTTTCCTAGTGATCCGTGCCTCTTTTGAGGATGATCAGTAAAAGTGATTTGTTATGCTTGTTGTGCTTAATCCATCCATGTCTTTACTTGTTATGTTGGAGCACCCTAGGTTGACTCAATCGAGCTCAACTTTTGCATAGTTGTTGTTTTGGGCAGATTGTGAACTCTTTTGCGATTTTGCCGGGGTTATTGCTAGTGATCCATGCATGCTATGCCATTGTTCTTGCCATGTCTAGCTAGCATTTTGTTCCTTCTTTATGGATATATTCTTTCCTTGCCATGACTTGCACCGTAGTGAGTGCATCGAGCTCGTTTACATGCCTCCGTGAGTTATATTTCAGCATGTCCCAGTTTTCACTAAGTCTGAAAACTGATTGTGTTTCATCGATGTTTGTGTGCTCGGTAGAGTATTTTGTGAACCCTTTTGGCCCCAGGTCATTTTGGGTGTTTTGTTAAGCTTGTGGAGTAGCTCCATGCCATGCTCTTACTTGCCATGTTCAGGTTTTGCTTCATGTTGTTTTGCTGCTCCGAAGAGAGCATCGTGGTCTGAAATTCCAGACTAGCGTTAATTTCGCTAAGTCTGAAATCTGTTTTGCTTATTCAGTTTTGCCATGCTTGTTTGAAGCCCTTAATGGATGAATTTGCCCATGCCTCAGTCCTGGTGATTTGTTAAGCTTCTTGAGTACATCACTGCCATGCAATTTGTTTTCATGTTGGGTGGCTGTAGCATGTTCATTTTGTTGCATTTAGGAACCTACTTGCTGTAATTCGCAGATCGCTTCGTTTAGTAAAACGAGCTCCGATTGCCGTGATCTTTATATCGTTTTCAGGGGATTTCTTCCCCTCTATCCAGTGGCACACTTGGTTTACCAAGTTGAGGCCAGGTTCATGCATTTCCTGTTACATCTTGCATTTTGCATCCCGCATCGCATCCCGCATAGCATATCATCTTTGCATATTATTGGTTGCCCTTGCACGTGGTTGATTGTATCCTTGTTGCTTGTTTGTGTTGTTGGGTAGAACCGGGAGACGAGTTCGCTAACGAGGAGCCCGTTGAGTTTGCTTTTGAGGATCCAGTCAATTCTGACAACTGTGCAGGCAAGATGATCACACCCTTGAAATCACTACTATCTTTGCTATGCTAGTTTGCTCGCTCTTTTGCTTTGCCATTGCTACGATGCCTACCACTTGCTTGTCAGCCTCCCAATTGCCATGATTGAGCCTCTAACCCACCTTTGTCCTAGCAAACCATTGATTGGCCATGTTACCGCTTTGCTCGGCCCCTTCTTATAGCGTTGTTAGTTGCAAGTGAAGATTGGAGTCGTTCCTTGTTGGAACATTTATTTACTTGTTGGGATATCATTATATTGCTATGTTATCTTTACTCATCTATGTACTTGGTAAAGGGTGGAAGGCTCGGCCTCTCGCCTAGTGTTTTGTTCCACTCTTGCCGCCCTAGTTTCCGTCATATCGGTGTTATGTTCCCGGATTGTTGCGTCCCTTACGCGGTTGGGCTATATGGGAACCCCTTGATAGTTCGCCTTGATTAAAGCTTTTCCAGCAATGCCCAACATTGGTTTTACCATTTGCCACCTACCCCTTTTTCCCTTGGGTTTTCGGAGCCCGAGGGTCATCTTTATTTTAGCCCCCCACGGGCCAGTGCTCCTCTGAGTGTTGGTCCGGAACGTCAGCCGCCGGTGGCCACCAGGGGCAACTCTGGGCTGGCCTACCGGAAGTTTAGACAATCTGAGTGTGCCCTGAGAAAGAGATATGTGCAGCTCCTATCGGGATTTGTCGGCACATTCGGGCGGTGTTGCTGGACTAGTTTTGACCTGTCGAATCATCTTGTTGTACCGGGATACCGAGTCTGATCGGTGGGTCCTGGGTGGAGGTCTATTCCTTCGTTGACCGTGAGAGCTTGTTATGGGCTAAGTTGGGACCCCCCTGCAGGGATTGATCTTTCGAAAGCCGTGCCCGCGGTTATGGGCAGATGGGAATTTGTTAATGTCCGGTTGTAGATAACTTGAACCTTAAATAACTAAAATGAATCAACTGGGTGTGTTGCCGTGATGGCCTCTTCTCGGCGGAGTCCGGGAAGTGGACACGACGTTGGAGTTATGTTTGCGTAGGCTGCTCTATATAGTTTTCCGCTCGTGCCTTGCCTCCTCTTCTCGCTCTCCTTTGCGAATAAGTTAGCCACCATATATGCCAGTCGCTTGCTACAGCTTCACTTTACATTACCCCTTTCCTACCCATTAAGCTTAAATAGTCTTGATCGCGAGGGTGCGAGATTGCTGAGTCCTTTGTGGCTCACAGATTACTATTACACCAGATGCAGGGACCGATGATACTCCTCCAGGTGGCGCGCTCGAGCTGAAGTGGGAGTACGACGAGCACTCTCAGCGTTACTATGTGTCGTTTCCTGATGATCAGTAGTGGTGCCTATTCGGGGTTAGATTCAGGGTCTAGTCGCTTGTTGGGGGTCTTTTCTATTTTGGCGCCGTAGTCGGGCCATGAGTGATTGTATGATGGATGTTATTTATGTACTTTGATGTGACGTGGCGAGTGTAAGCCAACTTTGCTATTTTCCCTTTATATTACATATGTACATGGGTTGTGTAATGATTTCCGACTTGCGACATTGCTTTCAATGCGCCTATGTCTCTAAGTCGTGCCTCGACATGTGGGAGACATAGCCGCATCGAGGGCGTTACAATTCTCTCCTCTCAAAATCCGTTTTCCCTCACCACTACCAACCCCCAGTGGCGGAGCCAGCGTATAACTATTGGGTTCAACTGAACCCAATGGATTTTGCCTCGTACATGCATGTATGTACGTGTTTGACTGATCTGAACCCAGTAAAATATCTTGCCTGACCCCAACACACCTCACGTGAAACAAAGGGCCCAAAAGGCAAAAGCCCACGAATCCATTCCCATGCCTAGAAAATGCACTTGGACTTTTTTTTCATCGTTGGTCTGTTCCCTTCTCTGATTCCTATCTCGCCTATTTGCTTTGCTCGGCGCCTTGGCCGCCGCCGCACGCCCGCGGCAAGCAGCGGCTGCAGATTGACGTCGGCAATTAATAACTGAAGCCCAAAATTTGAGATAATTAGATTGTATTGCCGCATCTCCTCTCTCGTGTGTATGTTCAATCTAGCCTAAAAGCCCAGTACGGTAGTGACCTTTTTGCCCTAGTTTTTTAATTTGTTTTTCTTCATGGACATTGATTGATCTAGGCTATGGAGCAGTATTTGTCAAAGAAAACTCGACCACCAGATTGACATAATTACACAGGCACATTAAGGTCACGCATTAGACGTAGGCTAACTGCATCAAATATCACAACAGTTAGTCTCCGGAAGCCTACTATTTATACATAAATTAACTTAGATGAATTGCCTTATAATCCGACTGAGCAGAAGAAAATTCAGAGTACACGGAAAATCCAGAGAAGCAAGATAAGAGTAGGTGCATATATTTAACGAGGGGTAGGTCCCCTTCTAATTTTGATTACCCACAGAGGGAGACTGGAGATATTAACTCAACGGAGATTGAATCCAGATTGATTTGATGAATATGGTCGTTGTGGTGACAAAGTGCATAAGGCCTTTTGTTTGTGCTGCTACCTTTTTAGAGATTACAATCATGGACAACCTCGGAGTGATGCATTTGAAATTAACGGTTGCAACAAAAAAAGCAGACTAGATACTCATGAGGGTAATGATAATGCTTTGATGATCAAAATCCATAAATTCAAGTTGCTCTTGATAAGCAAACAACTCTTACAAAAAAGCAGAATCGAATCTGGCTTAAAATGCTTCCATTGATTTGGTGAGATACTTGTTGCATCACGTCTTAGCTTTCCGAGTCCATGACGAATTAGAGGAGTTATGGAGTGAACCCAATGGCCAAATTTTATGGCTCCGCCTCTGCCAACCCCTCTTTCCTCCCCTACGAGGCTGGCCGAGCCAAGCACTGGTTGGCGTTGCCAGCCGCGGAGCCGACTCCGTCTGGCCGCCGACCAGAGGCAGTGGCTGTTGGAGACCTTCGGACGGTGGGGCCGGACAGAGGTGGTGGCGGGCGGCAGAGTCTCGGCGGAGCGCGACGTGGCCAGCTGCCAGCAGGGCCCGCGCGCGATGCGGCTGAGGATGGGGGATCGCGGCGGCGTGCACACGACTCGACCATGGCAAGCACGGCCACGCGCGGGTAGCCGGCCTGTGAGGTGCACGACCAGTGGGTCTGGGCTGCGGAGGCACGCGGTGGGCGGCGGACCGGCGGTAGCCTGGCCAGCCTATCACGCGGCACCCGCGGGTCATGGCACAGTCCAGGCTGGGCGTGGCAGCGATGACGGACACAGCTCAGCCATGCGAGCTTACCATCCACCAAGGGGTCGTGGTTGTGCGTCCAATCGATGACTGCTTAGAGCGGCGGTGCGCATGCAAGCTAAGCCTTGCGAACTGCCTAGTTGCGGCTGGCGGCGCGTAGCTGGGAGAAACTACATGAAGCAAGTGGGGTCGGGCACACGAAACCGAAGCACGGCGCCGTGGCTGCCAGCGACCCGAGGCAAACGGCACCGTGGCGGCGAGCGAGCGGCGGCCAACGGCGGGATGGACGCATGGATGCGTACATGCATGTGTGTGCACAAACAGACGTGAGTGCAGCCTGGAGGACGTCGTCTTGGCATGGCAAGGCTTGATGGCGTCGACGACCGCCGCCTCCAGGTCATCCAGAATGGCATCGATGGCCGAGCCGACCACGTCCGGCACAATCATCAGGCCAGGTTTGCCCCAGGTGCAGCACACTGTTGAGGAGCTCGTCCGCGCCGTTGGTGGTCACCGCTGCACTGCACCTGGTCGGCTGGGCGTGAACTTGTGATCGTGAGGCACTGAGGGTATGCATATGATAGTGGCCCATTTAGTAAGTCACTATAGAAAACAATCCCAGCTCGGATCGCACTTTTTCAATTACATCAAACAAAATTTTACTCATGCAGAGTCGGGATTGATCGGGATCTATAAATACAGAGTACCAACTTCAGTGTTTTAAAGATGAGGGTTCGTTTGTGTCAGCATCTACGATCTCAGACTTCACTCGACTCCTATTCCGCATGATCAGCCACGCCAGTTTGCGTTGAAGTAGATTGCCTCAGGAGCGTGCGAGGCAGCCCCTCTAGGTCGTGCGGATGCACGTGTTGCCCTCCCGGTCTCACTGCCCTCGCACGAGTCACACGATCTCCTGATCTGGCTCGCCTCTCGCGCATGTGCTTGAAGTTGCTGGCTGGCTGTGTTGTATAGTACTCTTTTCGATCCTTTTTACTCTGCATATTAGGTTTGTCTAAAGTCAATTTTATTCAATTTTGATCAAGTTTATATAAAAAAATTATAGACATTCACATAACAACACCAATATCATTAGATTCATATTGGAATATATTTTCATATTATATTTATTAGATATTATAGATGCTAATAATTTCTAATATAAATTTGATCAAACTTAGCAAAGTTTGACTTTCGGCAAATTTAATGTACAAAGTAAAAAAGACCGAAGGGAGTACATACGTGAAGCTAGTTTGCTTTTTTGCATACCTGCACCATGTAGACTTGCTCACGTGCCGGATATACGCGCGCGGTTGGAGAGATTTGCTGCCAGCCGCCGCGAGGTGCGTGCACGCGTACAGGCTGTGGAGTCGATGAGGCCGGAAGGTCGATGCAGATAGCGCGAGTAGCCGGCCCTGCTTCCGTGTGGGTGCACACTTGGTGTCCACTGGTGCAGACTCGCTGGGAGTAATGGCCGTCCTGCTCCGTGTCATTGGAGAGTTGCGGGCGGATCTTCGGTTCGGTCGCAGGAAGATTCCATCAGTTGCTGCTGATTGAGGGTTACTGGATTTATTTGGTGGCTAAAGAAAACCTAATCTGATAGAATTTCGAAAATTGAATTGACCTAATCTAATTTATAAACCAATCTAATATTTGATCATATCGGATGCTGCGCCCCTGGGGAGAGAAGATTAATATTCCCGAGGGCGGCATGCTGCAGAAGTGGTGAAAAGGTCTAGGATTGGCGTTGTGAGACTAACCATTTGAATACCATGTGAAAAATATAGGATGGCTAATATTTATGTTGTTGTATGTTGTATTGATCTAATCCGAATGCGCGGTATATATAGAGTACAATAAGAAAAGAGACTTGGAATAGAGGGCAAGTCGTACATGTTTAATCCTACTCTATCTCTAACTCCTAATCTCTATCATTAAACCCAATATATATTCTAACAAGCTTAACTGTGCAACGTTGGATGGATTGATGGTTTCGTTTTGATGTAATAGGGCAAGGGACTATCTTCCTCATTGAGAATTTAAATGCAGTATCGCCTTCCATCTCACTACAATGTGGGAGATAGATGAATATGACTTGAGGGGAGATATTGTTCAAAGTGTAAATTGAAATCGACAAAAGTAACGAGCGAACGTTCTTACTTTGTGAATAGATCCGAACGAGTCCGATCGGCTCGAGCGCTCCACCTTCCAGTCGCCCGTCCATTTTTCGAGAAAAAAAAAGTGTAGGTGTGGGACTCGATCCTTGCACCTACTGCGTGCAGGTTCCTCCTGACAACCAACCCAGCTAAGAGTATTCGGTGATTAAAGGTACTTTTTGTTTTATCATATCACCGCTCCTTTGCATTACAGCCAAAAAACTAAAAATAAATTTGATGTTTGTGTGTGGGGTGTCTTTGGACTCAGACCCGAGTCTCTCGCTCAGGCCAATTAACCAGCTCACCTAAATTATTTTTGTTGTCTTACCCTTTAATTTTGCACCTAAGTTATCATGTAAAATTAAGAGGATTGAGATGGGAGCATGCAATCCTTGCTCCCGTTATGGTAGCATGTTTCTCTTCATTTCAAGACCAGGAGCACGCAACCAATGCATGTCATCGAGCTCCTAGACTTGATAATTTAGGTATAAAGACCACGATAATTTTGATCCGTGAATAAAAGTTATTGAAAACATACCACCCATAATTTTTTTGTAAATAGCATGATAATATACACTCATGAACTTGATAACTTAGGTATCAACACCGCGATAATTTTGACCCACGAAAAAAAGTTGTTGAAAACATAGTTTGGTAATATCTGTGTAAATAGCATGGTAATATAGGATCCCGGACCTGATAACTTAGGTACAAATACTACGATAATTTTGACCCGCGAAAAAAAGTTGTTGAAAACATACGCTGATAACTTTTTTTTCTGTAAATAGCATAATTATATAGGCTTTCGATCCTGATAACTTGGGTACAGACACCACGATAACTTTGATCCATGAAATTTATTTTTTTGAAAACATACCACTGATAACTTCTCGTGTAAATGACATGTTAATATACACTTTCGGACATGGTAACTTAAGTACAAACATCACGATACTTTGAATTATGTAAAAAAATTGTTGAATACATACTACTGATAGCTTCTCGTGTAAACAACATGTTAATATACACTTCCGGATATGATAACTTAAGTACAAACATCACGATAATTTTGACTCATGTAAAAAAGTTGTTTGCAAACATACTCTAGTAACATCTGTATAAATAACGTGGTAATATAGGTTGCCCGGACCTGATAACTTAGGTAAAAACACCACGATAACTTTGATCCGTGAAAAAAAAAGTTGTTGAAAACATACTCTGCTAACCTTTTGTGTAAATAGCATGATAATATAGACTCCCGGTCCTGATAACTTGGGTACAAACACCACGATAACTTTGACCCATAAAAAAACTTGTTGAAAATATACTCCGGTAGGATCTGTGTAAATAACATGGTAATGTATGTATAACAGAGCTGATAACTTATTTAGCCTAAGCATGATAACTTTTGACCTAGAAAAAAATATTCGAAACATGCCAACATGGTATCTAGTTTCGAAGGTCTCACCGCGGCAGATTTTTTTGTGAAATTATTTTGATCGAATAGACGGTTTGAACTACAAAATATTTTTAAATTTCAAAATAAAGAGAATATACGATGCCATTAGTTTTTCCACACTCTTAGTGCAGTTGCTCGTAGGAGAAAGTAGAAAGAAATCATTTTTATGCCCGGAATTTGCCTATGTACACATCGTGGTAACTTAGATAGCACAGACGTGATAGCTTGTATACTCTAGGGGTGGTAACTTTTTACTAGAAAAAAAAGTCGTCAAAACATATCAACATGGGATCTAGTTTCGTATGTCTCGTCGAGACAAATTTTTTATGTGATAACAGTTTTTCAATTCGAGCGACGGTTTGAGCTACAAAATATTTTGAATTTTGTGTTTTAGTGGAATCTTTTGTGACATCATCAATTTTATTCTTATGTGCATGCAGCTGTTTACCAAGCTGAATTCCTTCGCGATGAAAAAACATTTAACGCATCTTGCATGCTGTTTTGTTAGCGAGCTTGCATGCAATCACATCGCCATGGGATCGTTCGGATCTATAACTATAATCCGAACGTTTAGAAGATAACAGTCCATTAATTAATATAGTTATATTTATCAGGGCGAAGTGAATTTAGCCGCATAATATGCTTTCCTACTTCAAAAGATTTTGAAAGGCCATGTATCTTGTTGTAATCATCCAACCAGATTGTTCGGCACTTTTTATATACACGTTCTGTAATACAAGTTCAATGTTTTCCGGCAAACCAAAACTTGTGGGTTTTTTCTAATGTCTTCATATACCTAAATTTTGTGGCAGTTAACTTTTTAAGATTTTCTTGTTAGTTGATAATAGGCAGAGATCTTTAACAATGAAGCTCTTCCAACATTAAGGTCCAGAAAATTCTGAACTTCATAGACCTCATGACATGGCAGACTGGTAGTAGTACATAAGGCGATGACAAATGTGAAGCCTAATTTTAGATGCTTATCTTAACATGGAGATCTCTAGAAGTCAATATCCATCATCGGTGAGGGGGAGATCCATGGCCATCAACATCAGGAGTGTAACATATTAATTAACACACTGGCATTTCAAATAGCGGGCCGAATGAGAGACATCAACATGACTCACAAAAATTGCACTTTCCTTGAAAACGATCTTCATCACATTTAATTTAGGTACACTCAAACTGAAGCCGGAACTTATACTGTGCAAGTTAAAGAAAGAATTTTGCCCAAATTTAACCACAAAACTTGTGTGTATTAGGTTACAAAGTAGGCTAAAAGGAATTCCTAAGCAATGGAAATGAAACTGTCATTTTTTATGGCTTCCTTTGCCAAAAACTCTCGATGAACTTAGCGTTTAACTAAAAACACTGTAATATACAAAGATATTTGCTATCCAACTCCTACATTGTGTTGAAATTTGAGAGTTGACCTAAGGAATCGACTAGAACATTTATGGCTTCAATTGAATGGTATAAACATGCATGTCATGGTGTGGTTAGTTCAACAATAAATTCGATACATGTGATTAATAATTGCATGGGATCTGTAGGAGATCCTCACTCGATATTTCTATCTATATTGGTCCATCAAAGAGCAGATGAAAGATTCAGAGATGCTTCAAGCTGAGAGATGGACAGTTCATGGAGGGCAATCCAATGCCATTGATGTGGTGGGTTTGGAAGGCATCGGGAGCTCTTCTATTCCAATTTTGAGCTTCCCTATTTTTATATTGTTGTTTTGACTTTTGAATTCTCTGGTAGAAGTTTGACTAAGCACTACCCGTTGCAATACAAAAGGGCAGACATTTAATTGTAAGTAAGGTGGCTAGATGCTTAGGAGTTTGTAATGGAATCCAGATGGACGCATTTGCAAAAAGATGTATGCCGCAATGATTGTGACAGACTTGGAGGGTGGTTCAGGTAGAGGGGTTGTGTGCCAAGCTGATCTGGTTTGGCTGGATTGTCGCGTGTGCAGTAGTGCCTATGTGGCCGTTGTGTGTGAGAGGCTGAGTTGTAGCTACCGAGTGAATATTTTGGTTCACTGGACCTGGTTCTGTATTCTTTTACAGAAATTAGGTGGTCTTCCTGTTGGGGAACGCAGTAATTTCAAAAAATTTCTTACGCACACGCAAGATCATGGTGATGCACAGCAACGAGAGGGGAGAGTGTTGTCTACGTACCAACGCAGACCGACTACGGAAGCGATCACACAACGTAGAGGAAGTAGTCGTACGTCTTCTTCCCAATCCGACCGATCCAAGCACCGTTACTCCGGCACCTCCGAGTTCTTAGCACACGTTCAGCTCGATGACGTTCCTCGGGCTCCGATCCAGCAAAGCGTCGAGGAAGAGTTCCGTCAGCACGACGGCGTGATGACGATCTTGATGTACTACCGACGCAGGGCTTCGCCTAAGCACTACAACGGTACGATCGAGGTGGAATTTGGTGGCAGGAGGCACCGCACACGGCTAAGGAACGATCTCAAGGATCAAGTTGTATGTCTATGGGGTGCCCCCTGCCCCCGTATATAAAGGCCAGGGGCAAGGGGGTCGGCCGGCTAGGAGGGAGGCGCAGGGAGGAGTCCCACTCCTACCGGGAGTAGGACTCCTTCCCCCAAATCCTATTCCTAGTAGGACTCTTCGGGAGAAAGAGAAGAGAGGGGGGCCGGCCCCTTCTCCTAGTCCTAATAGAACTAGGGAAGGGGGGTTCGGCCGGCTAGCTTGTGGGCTGCCCCTTCTCTCTTTTCCACTAAGACCCAATAGGCCCATTTGCCTCCCGGGGGGTTCCGGTAACCCTCCCGGTAATCCGGTAAAATCCCGATTTCACCCGGAACACTTCCGGTGCCCAAACATAGGCTTCCAATATATCAATCTTTACGTCTCGACCATTTCGAGACTCCTCGTCATGTCCGTGATCTCATCCGGGACTCCGAACAACCTTCGGTACATCAAAATGCATAAAATCATAATAACTGTCATCGTAACGCTAAGCGTGCGGACCCTACGGTTCGAGAACAATGTAGACATGACCGAGACACGTCTCCGGTCAATAACCAATAGCGGGACCTGGATGCCCATATTGGCTCCTACATATTCTACGAAGATCTTTATCGGTCAGACCGCATAACAATATACGTTGTTCCCTTTGTCATCGGTATGTTACTTGCCCGAGATTCGATCGTCGGTATCCAATACCTAGTTCAATCTCGTTACCAGCAAGTCTCTTTACTCGTTCCGTAATACATCATCTCACAACTAACTTATTAGTTGCAGTGCTTGCAAGGCTTATGTGATGTGCATTACCGAGAGGGCCCAGAGATACCTCTCCGACAATCGGAGTGACAAACCCTAATCTCGAAATACGCCAACCCAACATCTACCATTGGAGACACCTGTAGTACTCCTTTATAATCACCCAGTTACGTTGTGACGTTTGGTAGTACCCAAAGTGTTCCTCCGGTAAACGGGAGTTGCATAATCTCATAGTTATAGGAACATGTATAAGTCATGAAGAAAGCAATAGCAACATACTAAACGATCGGGTGCTAAGCTAATGGAATGGGTCATGTCAATCAGATCATTCTACTAATGATGTGACCTCGTTAATCAAATAACAACCCCTTGTTCATGGTTAGGAAACATAACCATCTTTGATTAACGAGCTAGTCAAGTAGAGGCATACTAGTGACACTCTGTTGGTCTATGTATTCACACATGTATTATGTTTCCGGTTAATACAATTCTAGCATGAATAATAAACATTTATCATGATGTAAGGAAATAAATAATAACTTTATTATTGCCTCTAGGGCATATTTCCTTCAGTCTCCCACTTGCACTAGAGTCAATAATCTAGATTACACTGTAATGATTCTAACACCCATGGAGCCTTGGTGCTGATCATGTTTTGCTCATGGAAGAGGCTTAGTCAACGGGTCTGCAACATTCAGATCCGTATGTATCTTGCAAATCTCTATGTCTCCCACCTGGACTAAATCCCGGATGGAGTTGAAGCGTCTCTTGATGTGTTTGGTTCTTTTGTGAAATCTGGATTCCTTTGCCAAGGCAATTGCACCAGTATTGTCACAGAAGATTTTCATTGGACCCGATGCACTAGGTATGACACCTAGATCGGATATGAACTCCTTCATCCAGACTCCTTCGTTTGCTGCTTCCAAAGCAGCTATGTACTCCGCTTCACATGTAGATCCCGCTACGACGCTTTGTTTAGAACTGCACCAACTGACAGCTCCACCGTTTAAAGTAAACACGTATCCGGTTTGCGATTTAGAATCGTCCGGATCAGTGTCAAAGCTTGCATCAACGTAACCTCTTACGGCGAGCTCTTTGTCACCTCCATATACGAGAAACATATCCTTAGTCCTTTTCAGGTATTTCAGGATGTTCTTGACCGCTGTCCAGTGATCCATTCCAGGATTACTTTGGTACCTCCCTGCTAAACTTATAGCAAGGCACACATCAGGTCTGGTACACAGCATTGCATACATGATAGAGCCTATGGCTGAAGCATAGGGAACATCTTTCATTTTCTCTCTATCTTCTGCAGTGGTCGGGCATTGAGTCTTACTCAACTTCACACCTTGTAGCACAGGCAAGAACCCTTTCTTTGCTTGATCCATCTTGAACTTCTTCAAAATTTTGTCAAGGTATGTGCATTGTGAAAGTCCAATTAAGCGTTTTGATCTATCTCTATAGATCTTTATGCCTAATATGTATGCAGCTTCCCCGAGGTCTTTCATCGAAAAACTTTTATTCAAGTATCCCTTTATGCTATCCAGAAATTCTATATCATTTCCAATTAGCAATATGTCATCCACATATAATATCAGAAATGCTACAGAGCTCCCACTCACTTTCTTGTAAATACAGGCTTCTCCAAAAGTCTGTATAAAGCCAAATGCTTTGATCACACTATCAAAGCGTTTATTCCAACTCCGAGATGCTTGCACCAGTCCATAAATGGATCGCTGGAGTTTGCATACTTTGTTAGCTCCTTTTGGATCGACAAAACCTTCTGGTTGTACCATATACAACTCTTCTTCCAGAAATCCATTCAGGAATGCAGTTTTGACATCCATTTGCCATATTTCATAATCATAAAATGCGGCAATTGCTAACATAATTCTGACGGACTTAAGCATCGCTACGGGTGAGAAGGTCTCATCGTAGTCAACCCCTTGAATTTGCCGAAAACCTTTCGCGACAAGTCGAGCTTTATAGACAGTAACATTACCGTCAGCGTCAGTCTTTTTCTTGAAGATCCATTTATTCTCAATTGCTTGCCGATCATCGGGCAAGTCAACCAAAGTCCATACTTTGTTCTCATACATGGATCCCATCTCAGATTTCATGGCCTCAAGCCACTTTGCGGAATCTGGGCTCACCATCGCTTCTTCATAGTTCGTAGATTCATCATGATCTAGCATCATGACTTCCAGAACTGGATTACCGTACCACTCTGGTGCGGATCTCACTCTGGTTGATCTACGTGGTTCAGTAGTATCTTGATCTGAAGCTTCGTGATCATCATCATTAGCTTCCTCACTGATTGGCATAGGTGTCGCAGAAACAGTTTTCTGTGATGTACTATTTTCCAATAAGGGAGCAGGTACAGTTACCTCGTCAAGTTCTACTTTCCTCCCACTCACTTCTTTCGAGAGAAACTCCTTCTCTAGAAATGATCCATTCTTAGCAACGAATGTCTTGCCTTCGGATCTGTGATAGAAGGTATACCCAACAGTTTCCTTTGGGTATCCTATGAAGACACATTTCTCCGCTTTGGGTTCGAGCTTATCAGGTTGAAGCTTTTTCACATAAGCATCGCAGCCCCAAACTTTAAGAAACGACAACTTTGGTTTCTTGCCAAACCATAGTTCATGAGGCGTCGTCTCAACGGATTTTGATGGTGCCCTATTTAACGTGAATGCGGCCGTCTCTAAAGCATAACCCCAAAACGATAGCGGTAAATCAGTAAGAGACATCATAGATTGCACCATATCTAGTAAAGTACGATTACGACGTTCGGACACACCATTACGCTGTGGTGTTCCGGGTGGTGTGAGTTGCGAAACTATTCCATAATTTTTCAAATGTATACCAAACTCGTAACTCAAATATTCTCCTCCACGATCAGATCGTAGAAATTTTATTTTCTTGTTACGATGATTTTCAACTTCACTCTGAAATTCCTTGAACTTTTCAAATGTTTCAGACTTATGTTTCATTAAGTAGATATACCCATATCTTCTTAAATCATCTGTGAAGGTGAGAAAATAACGATATCCGCCGCGAGCCTCAATATTCATCGGACCACATACATCGGTATGTATGATTTCCAACAAATCTGTTGCTCTCTCCATAGTACCGGAGAACGTTGTTTTAGTCATCTTGCCTATGAGGCACGGTTCGCAAGTACCAAGTGATTCATAATCAAGTGATTCCAAAAGCCCATCAGTATGGAGTTTCTTCATGCGCTTTACACCGATATGACCTAAACGGCAGTGCCACAAATAAGTTGCACTATCATTATTAACTTTGCATCTTTTGGCTTCTACATTATGAATATGTGTATCACTATCTTCGAGATTCAACAAGAATAGACCACTCTTCAAAGGTGCATGACCATAAAAGATATAATCCATATAAATAGAACAACCATTATTCTTTGATTTAAATGAATAACCGTCTCGCATTAAACAAGATCCAGATATAATGTTCATGCTCAACGCTGGCACCAAATAACAATTATTTAGGTCTAATATTAATCCCGAAGGTAGATGTAGAGGTAGCGTGCCGACCGCGATCACATCGACTTTGGAACCGTTTCCCACGCGCATCGTCACCTCGTCCTTTGCTAGTGTCCGCTTATTCCGTAGTCCCTGTTTCGAGTTGCAAATATTAGCAACAGAACCAGTATCAAATACCCAGGTGCTACTGCGAGCTCTAGTAAGGTACACATCAATAACATGTATATCACATATACCTTTGCTCACTTTGCCATCCTTCTTATCCGCCAAATACTTGGGGCAGTTCCGCTTCCAGTGACCAGTCCGCTTGCAGTAGAAGCACTCAGTTTCAGGCTTAGGTCCAGACTTGGGTTTCTTCTCCTGAGCAGCAAGTTGCTTGCTGTTCTTCTTGAAGTTTCCCTTCTTCTTCCCTTTGCCCTTTTTCTTGAAACTAGTGGTTTTGTTAACCATCAACACTTGATGCTCCTTCTTGATTTCTACCTCCGCAGCTTTCAGCATTGCGAAGAGCTCGGGAATAGTCTTGTTCATCCCTTGCATATTATAGTTCATCACGAAGCTCTTGTAGCTTGGTGGCAGTGATTGGAGAATTCTGTCAATGACGCAGTCATCTGGAAGATTAACTCCCATCTGAATCAAGTGATTATTATACCCAGACATCTTGAGTATATGCTCACTGACAGAACTGTTCTCCTCCATCTTACAGCTATAGAACTTATTGGAGACTTCATATCTCTCAATTCGGGCATTTGCTTGAAATATTAACTTCAACTCCTGGAACATCTCATATGCTCCATGACGTTCAAAACGTCGTTGAAGTCCCGATTCTAAGCCGTAAAGCATGGCACACTGAACTATCGAGTAGTCATCAGCTTTGCTCTGCCAGACGTTCATAACATCTGGCGTTGCTCCAGCAGCAGGCCTGTCACCTAGCGGTGCTTCCAGGACGTAATTCTTCTGTGCAGCAATGAGGATAATCCTCAGGTTACGGACCCAGTCCGTGTAATTGCTACCATCATCTTTCAACTTTGCTTTCTCAAGGAACGCATTAAAATTCAACGGAACAATAGCACGAGCCATCTATCTACAAGCAACATAAACAAGCAAGATACTATCAGGTACTAAGTTCATGATAAGTTTAAGTTCAGTTAATCAAATTACTTAGGAACTCCCACTTAGATAGACATCCCTCTAATCCTCTAAGTGATCACGTGATCCAAATCAACTAAACCATAACCGATCATCACGTGAGATGGAGTAGTTTTCAATGGTGAACATCGTCATGTTGATCATATCTACTATATGATTCACGCTCGACCTTTCGGTCTCTGTGTTCCGAGGCCATATCTGCATATGCTAGGCTCGTCAAGTATAACCTGAGTATTCTGCGTGTGCAAAACTGGCTTGCACCCGTTGTAGATGGACGTAGAGCTTATCACACCCGATCATCAAGTGGTGTCTGGGCACGACGAACTTTGGCAACGGTGCATACTCAGGGAGAACATTTCTTGATAATTTAGTGAGAGATCATCTTATAATGCTACCGTCAATCAAAGCAAGATAAGATGCATAAAAGGATAAACATCACATGCAATCAATATAAGTGATATGATATGGCCATCATCATCTTGTGCTTGTGATCTCCATCTCCGAAGCACCGTCATGATCACCATCGTCACCGGCGCGACACCTTGATCTCCATCATAGCATCGTTGTCGTCTCGCCAATCTTATGCTTCCACGACTATTACTACCGTTTAGTAATCTAGTAAAGCATTACATCGCGATTGCATTGCATACAATAAAGCGACAACCATATGGCTCCTGCCAGTTGCCGATAACTTAGTTACAAAACATGATCATCTCATACAATAAAATCAGTATCATGCCTTGACCATATCACATCACAACATACCCTGCAAAAACAAGTTAGACGTCCTCTACTTTGTTGTTGCAAGTTTTACGTGGCTGCTACGGGCTTAAGTAAGAACTCATCTCACCTACGCATCAAAACCACAACGATAGTTCGTCAAATAGACTCCATTTTAACCTTCTCAAGGACCGGGCGTAGTCACACTTGGTTCAACTAAAGTTGGAGAGACAGTCTTCCGCAAGCCATCTATGTGCAAAGCACGTCGAGGGAACCGGTCTCGCGTAAGAGTACGCGTAAGGTTGGTCCGGATCGTCTCAACCAACAATACCGCCGAACCAAAGTATGACATGCTGGTAGGCAGTATGACTTGTATCGCCCACAACTCACTTGTGTTCTACTCGTGCATATAACATCAAACCATAAAACCTAGGCCCGGATGCCACTGTTGGGGAACGCAGTAATTTCAAAAAATTTCCTACGCACACGCAAGATCATGGTGATGCACAGCAACGAGAGGGAAGAGTGTTGTCTACGTACCAACGCAGACCGACTGCGGAAGCGATCACACAACATAGAGGAAGTAGTCGTACGTCTTCTTCCCGATCCGACCGATCCAAGCACCGTTACTCCGGCACCTCCGAGTTCTTAGTACACGTTCAGCTCGATGACGTTCCTCGGGCTCCGATCCAGCAAAGCGTCAAGGAAGAGTTCCGTCAGCACGACGGCGTGATGACGATCTTGATGTACTACCGACGCAGGCCTTCGCCTAAGCACTACAACGGTACGATCGAGGTGGAATTTGGTGGCAGGGGGCACCGCACACGGCTAAGGAACGATCTCAAGGATCAAGTTGTGTGTCTATGGGGTGCCCCCTGCCCCCGTATATAAAGGCCAGGGGCAAGGGGGTCGGCCGGCTAGGAGGGAGGCGCAGGGAGGAGTCCCACTCCTACCGGGAGTAGGACTCCTTCCCCCAAATCCTATTCCTAGTAGGACTCTTCGGGAGGAAGAGAAGAGAGGGGGGCCGGCCCCTTCTCCTAGTCCTAATAGGACTAGGGAAGGGGGGTTCGGCCGGCTAGCTTGTGGGCTGCCCCTTCTCTCTTTTCCACTAAGGCCCAATAGGCCCATTTGCCTCCCGGGGGGTTCCGGTAACCCTCCCGGTAATCCGGTAAAATCCCGATTTCACCCGGAACACTTCCGGTGCCCAAACATAGGCTTCCAATATATCAATCTTTACGTCTCGACCATTTCGAGACTCCTCGTCATGTCCGTGATCTCATCCGGGACTCCGAACAACCTTCGGTACATCAAAATGCATAAACTCATAATAACTGTCATCGTAACGTTAAGCGTGCGGACCCTACGGTTCGAGAACAATGTAGACATGACCGAGACACGTCTCCGGTCAATAACCAATAGCGGGACCTGGATGCCCATATTGGCTCCTACATATTCTACGAAGATCTTTATCGGTCAGACCGCATAACAACATACGTTGTTCCCTTTGTCATCGGTATGTTACTTGCCCGAGATTCGATCGTCGGTATCCAATACCTAGTTCAATCTCGTTACCGGCAAGTCTCTTTACTCGTTCCGTAATACATCATCTCACAACTAACTTATTAGTTGCAGTGCTTGCAAGGCTTATGTGATGTGCATTACCGAGAGGGCCCAGAGATACCTCTCCGACAATCGGAGTGACAAACCCTAATCTCGAAATACGCCAACCCAACATCTACCATTGGAGACACCTGTAGTACTCCTTTATAATCACCCAGTTACGTTGTGACGTTTGGTAGTACCCAAAGTGTTCCTCCGGTAAACGGGAGTTGCATAATCTCATAGTTATAGGAACATGTATAAGTCATGAAGAAAGCAATAGCAACATACTAAACGATCGGGTGCTAAGCTAATGGAATGGGTCATGTCAATCAGATCATTCTACTAATGATGTGACCTCGTTAATCAAATAACAACCCCTTGTTCATGGTTAGGAAACATAACCATCTTTGATTAACGAGCTAGTCAAGTAGAGGCATACTAGTGACACTCTGTTGGTCTATGTATTCACACATGTATTATGTTTCCGGTTAATACAATTCTAGCATGAATAATAAACATTTATCATGATGTAAGGAAATAAATAATAACTTTATTATTGCCTCTAGGGCATATTTCCTTCACTTCCTCCTTGAATCTCAAATGTGATAGATGGACACATAAACTCTTGAGTTTGGAGTGGGAGATTGGAATTTATATTTTTTAAATTTTGCAAAATAAAGGTTATAGCTGCATAACATGTTCTACTTCCAAATAATTTTGAAACTGATGTAAGTGTTCCTGGTCATCCAAACATGTGCTCAGGCGGTTTAAGTTTCGCAATAAAATTGGTTGTCTTTCAACAAACCAAAATATTTTCTGTGATTTATCCATACACCTAAATGTTCTTGTGATTAACATTTAAGAGTCTATGTAGGCCAAAAGACATCCTTGTAAATGAATTTGTGTGAACAAGGATAGGCACCCTAAAATTTTCAAAAAAGGGCATAAAATCTGCACACACACAATGAATACTAGTAGGAGCAAAAAAATATTGTGAGATGTCGACCAAGGTACCCAAAAGATGGCCATTAACCCATGGCTTAAACTAGTGAACCCCATGGTTTAGTATATATGCAGTGTCATTTATGATGACTTGTGGGCTGTGGCAATTAGTTGTGTAGTTTTTGGAGAGACCCAGACTTTGTCGACTGATTTCATCCCAGTTTTCCTCAGTTTATGGTTAGATTCAGTGATATCCCATAGCATGTGGCATCAACCTCATACTTTAGTGTAGAAATTTGGAAGGTGACCTGAATAATTCACACAGAACATTTACAGTTTCAATGGAACCGATTATATACATGGCTATGATGTGGCCCCGAATGCATAGGCCCGGAGTACTCCTCCTTTTCAAAAAACAAATGTTGTGGTAAGTTCCACATTGAATTGGACTGCAGCTGCAGGGCCTTTCTCTTATTCAGGCCCTGGACATAAAGGCCGAATCCATTATTTTACTGCCTGCTGAGCTTCAGGTTAAAAATGAGGCGGAAAAGAGGTTGAAAGAATTGCTCCGCGAAGAAGAATTGAAGTGGGCTTTGCGTGCTAAAGTGCGCAAAGTGGTCCAAGGGGACGCAAATACTCAATTCTTCCATTTGATAGCCAATGGGAAGCACAGAAAGAAGCGCATATTTCAGCTTGAACAAGATGAAGGCACTATTTTAGGACAAGACAACCTAAAAACATATATTACCGAGTATTACAAGAAGTTATTTGGACCCCCGGAGGATAATTGTGTGTCCCTCGATGAGTCTAGGACTGAGGATGTGCCTCAGCTAACGGTTGCCGAAAATGATATTCTGGTTGCCCCGTTCTCAGAGAAGGAAGTGTTTGATGCCATTGCACAGATGAAAAACAATAAGGCTCCCGGTCCGGATGGATTCCCGGCCGAGTTCTATAAAAAGTGCTGGCACATTATTAAGGGGGATTTGCTACCTATGTTCAATGACTTGTTCTCTGGACAGCTTCATTTATTTCACTTGAATTTTGGAACTATCACATTGCTTCCTAAGAAAACGGATGCTGTGAGAATTGAGCAATTCAGGCCGATATGCCTCCTTAATGTTAGTTTCAAAATTTTCACCAAGGTAGGGACTAATAGTCTCACACGGATTGTGCATTCTGTGGTGCAGCAGTCCCAAACTGCTTTCATGCCGGACAGAAACATCCTGGAAGGGGTGGTTGTCTTGCATGAAACGCTCCATGAAATCCATTCCAAAAAATTAGATGGAGTAATTTTTAAGGTGGATTTCGAGAAAGTGTACGATAAGATCAAATGGCCATTTCTCCAACAGTCATTGCGTATGAAAGGTTTTGATGAAGCCTGGCGCCGACAGGTTGAATCATTTACGCAAAAAGGTAGTGTGGGAATTAAAGTTAATGATGACATAGGTCATTACTTCCAGACACATAAAGGCCTAAGATAAGGAGATCCGATGTCCCCTATCCTGTTTAACATTGTGGTGGATATGTTAGCAATTTTGATAGGAAGGGCTAAGGAAAATGGTCAGATAGGTGGATTGATACCTCATCTCGTTGATGGAGGTGTATCCATCCTTCAATACGCAGATGATACAATTATCTTCATGGAGCATGACTTGGCCAAGGCGAGAAATATGAAGCTTGTGTTATGCCTTTTTGAACAATTGACTGGGTTAAAGATTAACTTTCATAAGAGCGAGCTGTTCTGTTTTGGTAGAGCTAAAGACAAACAGGAGGCTTATAGGCAATTGTTCGGGTGTGAGTTGGGAGAGTTGCCCTTCTCTTACCTGGGGATTCCAATCCACCATCGTAGGCTCACAAACAAAGAGTGGAAGAGCATCGAGGACCGATTTGAGAAGAAACTGAGTTGTTGGAAGGGTAAGCTCATGTCATACGGAGGCCGATTAATCCTGATTAATTCGGTGCTCACGAGCATGCCTATGTTTCTCCTATCGTTCTTTGAGGTCCCAGTTGGTGTTAGGAAGAGACTGGACTTCTACCGATCGCGTTTCTTTTGGCAGGGTGATGAGCTTAAACGAAAATATCGGCTTGCTAAATGGGATATCATCTATACACCGAAAGACCAAGGGGGTCTCGGTATTGAGAATCTAGAAATTAAGAATAGATGCCTTCTTAGCAAGTGGCTGTGGAAGCTCTCAACGGAGAATGATGCCATGTGGGCGCAAATCCTTCGTGTCAAGTACCTCCTGACAAAAACCTTGTCCCAGGTCTCAGTTAGGCCGACTGATTCACCCTTCTGGAAAGGTTTGATGAAAGTCAAACAAGCTTTCTTTAATAGGATGAGGTTTGCTATTGGAAACGGCTCTAGTACACGTTTCTGGGAGGATACTTGGCTCGGTAATACACCTTTAGCCATCCAATATCCGTCTTTGTACCGTATTGTTCAGCGACGTGAAGTGTTCGTCGCCTCAGTTTTTCAATCTATCCCCCTTAATATTCAGTTCCGACGGACGCTAGCGGGCAATCGTTGGGAAGAATGGCTCCATTTAGTCAGGAGACTGATAGAGGTCCAACTATCTCAACAACCCGATGAATTACGCTGGAAATTGACTAGGTCTGGAGCATTCACTGTTAAATCAATGTACATTGGTGTCATTAATTTGAACTCCATTCCTACCTCTAAGCATGTTTGGGCTGTCAAAGTTCCTTTGAAAATAAAAGTGTTTATGTGGTTTGTCCATAAACAAGTTATTCTAACAAAGGATAATTTGATAAAGCGTAATTGGACAGGACCTACTAGGTGTAGTTTCTGTGATCGGGATGAGACAATCAAACATCTTTTTTTTGATTGCCCGTTGGCCAAAGTACTTTGGCAGACGGTCCACATTGCTTTTAATATCACTCCACCCAATTCTGTTAACGCGTTATTTGGGACATGGCTCAATGGGATTGAGTCTGACTTAGCGAGACACATTCGGGTTGGAGTTTGTGCTTTGATGTGGACTATCTGGAATTGCAGAAATGATTTGGTTTTTAACAGAATATCACGTATACATTTTTTGCAGGTTATATTCCGCACTACGGCTCTGATCCGCTCCTGGTCGCTACTCACCCAGACGGAGGCCATGGAGCATTTGGTTACTGGGTCTTTTCGATGGGAGATGGTAGCTCGGGATATCTTCAACCGATTTGGATGGCGGTCATGTAATAGGATAGGCATGTAGTTTACCTATCTAGTTTCAGCCAGCCGGTTGTGGCATTTATTCATGGCTAGTGGGTGTTTCTAGCCCCCTTTGGCTCTGTATGAGCTTTTTTCCCTTCTTTTATTATTACTTTTGAAGACCTTGGTACCATGTTGGCACTGTGTTATTTGGTTAATACGATAGCCGTATGCATCTTTCTGATGCAGAGGCCGGGGATTTTCCCCTTTTCGAAAAAAAAGAAAAAAAGAAAAAAAAAGCTGTATGGGATCAACTATCGACACTCCATATTTCAATATATTTAAACCCATAAAAGGGCAGTTGAAACATGAGAGACGTTGCAAGAGAGGTGAACAGTCATGGAGGGAACTCAGTCCAGTGTCTTCTCTACATTAGGCTTGGAAGGCATCGGTAACTTGAGTTGCATGAAAATGAACTTTTTTTATGAAGATTGCTCTAAATACTATGGACTTATTATAATGGCCGTTGCATCTTTGAACCGAGAGAAGACTGCAGAAACTGCAGAAAGTGCAAGCTCAGTTAGTCTGATGAATATTCTCCGGTTTAGCTTCAGTTTTTCTTTGCTGGAATTTAAAAGAAGTATCGTCGTCCATCTCACCACTATGTGAAAGGTCGATAAATATGGCTTGAGCGCAGATATTGTCCAGAGTGTGACATTAGAACTAATATTGCTAAATTTGTGGGAGAGGGATGTGAATCAAGTTGAACAATATGTTCTTTTACTACGAAAAGATTTTCAAAATTCATATATTTTAATGTAATCATCCAAACAGACCATTAAGAAATGTATATATGAGCTTTACAATAAAATTTCTCTACTATCTTCATATACCTAACTTTTTTGACGATTAGCATTTTAAGAACTTGTTTGTTGATAATAGGCAAAAATCCTTGACAATGAAGTTTTGTGGACATTAGAGACCTTGTGAGGTGGTGGACTGTCGTGGTACATAAGGTGATGGCAGTGCAGTCTAATTCTAGATGTCTATCTTAACGTGGCGTTCTCTTGAAGACATGATGATCTAGTCATGATGTGAACAAATGAATCTATCATATTATTAAATATGCAGTACCATTTGCATGAAACTGTCGAGTAACCTGATCCCAACTTTCGCCTGCTGTAAAATCAGAATCAATAATACTTAAAGGCATTTGCTATCAAGCTCCTACTTTGGTGTCAAAATTTGATGCTGAAATGAAGAACTGAAAAGAACATTTATGGCTTACATTAAATGGATATAAACATGTGTGTTATAATGTGGTAAGTTCCACATTAAATTTGATGCATGTGAGCATGTCCCCACTCTATATTTTTATCTATATTAGCCCATAAAAGAGTAGCGATTCGGAAATGCTTCAAATTAAGAGATGGGCAGTTCATGGACGGCCATCCAATGTCTTTGTTGCGGTAAGCCTGGAAAGCATCGAGAGCTACTGTATTACTAATTTGACTTTTGAAGTCTAAGAGCAACTCCAACGTGCCGATTAAAACGGACACACATTTTGTTCGCTTTTTATCTGTTTGGGTCGACGTGTCTGCTCCTTTCACATTTGGGTTGGTAGTGCACCCAACATGCGGACGCCTTTTCGTCCAGGCGACCAGTTTGCAGCCATTTTTTTACCTCTTTTTACGACATATCAAAAAAAATTGGCTCAAGTGGCCTCATGCATCTCCCAGATGCAGAGGTTGGGGGTCATCCTTCTTTTCTAAAAAAAAATCAAAAAATTTGAATAAAATACAAATTTCTCATAGTTTCAAAATCAAATAAATATCTCAAAGTATACCGGCCAAATAAAATTGAAATTGTATCAAATACATTTCAAAGAAAAAGTAGCCGATACATCTACTGCTTGCCAACGTGAGCCCACATATGCTCAACCAAATCATCTTGCAGTTGAATGTATGTTTGCCGATCACGCATTTGATGATGAAATTAAATGAACTGTGCAAGCGTTGCGGCTCCTCCATGCTTAGGCACAACATTGTCAAAATTGAAACCATTGGTCATAGAATCCGGATGCTCATCTTCTACGATCATGTTATGCATGATCACGCAAGCAGTCATACCTCCTACAACTTCCTGGTGCTCCAAGTTCTAGCAAGATACCGAACAATGCCTCATCGAAATTGAAGAACACCAAAGGCCAGAGTATGGGGATCGCAAATGAAATTGTGGATGAAGAACCATCCGAATCGCAAATAAAATTATAGAAAAAGTACTCATAGCCAGAGTCCATTTGTACCTTGTGGGCAAACCGCCGAACACCTTGCGGGCCTGGTGGAAGAAACCAGTCGGTGAAAAGCCTCGCACCTCTCCGAGACCAGGTAGCAGGCTTGTTGGCGTGGAGGCGAACGTGGCGGCATCCGGCGAGCGAGGTAGCTGCGCTTGTGTGCTGCCGGCAGAGAAGGTGATGGGGTGGTGGCGTGGACATCGGGGTGCTTCAACGGCGGCAAAAACGGTCCACCAAACACCAGGTATGGGGCCGTCGGGGGTGGCCTGCTGCTGTGGGAGGTATGTGGGTGCGGGCGGCCGGCCTGGGCACCAGAACAGGGTGGCAGCTGCAATGGGTGGCGCGGCCGGGTGTGCTGGCCGTCGATGGGAGGAAGGGGCAATGGCCAATGTGCCACCGACTGGCGGGCTGACGAGCCACAAGAATAAGGATGGGCGTCGCACGCGTCCGCTGTGTTTCCGCGCCGACACAAACACACTTCAAATTTGGGTCCGAAATGGGTTGCACACGAACAAAAAGCGGACGTTAATTGATTTGCGTCGGCGCGTTGGACCAGCTTTTATATTCGTTTCAACACAAACGGACCGATCAGTTTGGGTTAGAAGTTAGTCTTAAACACTATCACTCTGCACGTATTCGTCATGTCCACATCCAGGTCCGGGCCCACGTTGACCCAGCAGGTAGCACATGACACCGGGTAAGAAATCCGCTTATCTTATAAAGAATTAAAGATAGAGCCCAATAAAGAGGGACAACGGTAAAAAATAGTGAGGGACATCGGTACAGCTGCACGCAGCCCAACATGCATCTCGGGCAAGCGGCCTAGCAAGAAGCACAGCCAGCGCGTGACGCACGGATAGAGCCCACTCTCACGATGCGAGTCACCGGCCGCGAAGGAGCAGGTTGGCGATAGAACGGGTAGAGCATGACACGCCACATCTATCGATCTGATTTGCCTAAGGAAAGAAAAAAAACTATCGATCTGATCTATGTCCGCCTCCGCCTCTTCGCTTGCTTCGTCAGTTCGAGGTCGCCAGCGACGGCGAAGCCAAATCTGCCAAGTCGCCGGAGAACAAAATTGGTACTGCACCAGACCCCCAAATCCCGAATGCTATGTGATCTATTATATGTATCCAAAATTTAATTCTTGATTGCTTCTATAACCTTAGGGCACTAGCGTCCAGGGCTACAGGATAGCAGGATAGGGCTAGAGAACTTAGCTGTATTTGGTATTGGATTATCTGCACTACGTGTGGAGATTGGAGAAAAGATTATAATACTTCCTCCATTTTTGTATACAAGGCCACAAACTCATATTACAGGACCAAGATAGAAACTAATGGCTATGTTGAAAACTAGTCTTTTCTCCTCGCTTGATGTGTTGATTAATGTGTATTTTTCTCTACAACACACAACAAGACAACTCTCTCACTCCTCGTTGGTTGATTAATGTGGTGCACTAAAACCAACCTTCTCACCCCCACATGCATGCATGGGGTATTAATGTCCTCGATTGCTAGTACGAGGCAAACCTCATAAATTTTATCTCGATTGATGTTAGTGGCCTTGTATAGCTGCAAATTCTAATTTTGATAATGGCTTTGTATATAAAAATGGAGAGAGTACTTTGAGCGTGGGCTGGACACACAAGCACAATGTAGTAAGTCTATAGTTATATAACCTAGCAGCTCAAGTATTATGCTTTAAAGTTCTTTTCTTCTTTGTGCACATTATTTTAATTTCTGAATTAACATCATACATAAATACTCAAATTATTGGAGAAGCTCAGTTTATGGAAAGCCGTTTAAAAAATGGAATACATAAACCAAAAAATTCTGAAGTGCTATTTGCTCGTCCGCTTTAAACCCAAAAGAATCATTTCGTGATTTCAGTTTAAATCGTTTGATGTTTATCCAAAATGTTTTCATCACGGGGAACTGAGGGACCTTAGACATCATCTTTGTCTTTACATTCTCGATGTTCGAGCAGATGGTCATTTTTCTAGTCTAAGTAATATTTATGAGCTCTCTCAAAAAGTGGTTGGGTTTTTGGACTTTTGTAGCTAGAATTAGTATTGTCGGTTCCCACTCCAACAGTTGAAAGATCTTCTTCAACTATGAGAACTACAAAAATATATTTGCGCAATCGCCTTGGTGACGAGGCCTTGAAGTACAACCTTGTTTGTATGTGTAGGGAAGTGGAAGGAGGAAGGTTACCAGTGATCAAGTAATTGATCCCTTGGAGGCCATGGAATAACGTATAAAAAACTATTTTGAAGAGGTATTTGTCTTACTTAGTTGCTTATTCATTCGCAAAAAGAAACCTAGTTGCTTATTACTCCCTCCATTCTTAAATATTTGTCTTTCTAGAGATTTCAAATGGTCACCATATACGGATGTATATAGACATATTTTAAAGTGTAGATTCACTCATTTTGCTCCGTATGTAGTCACCATTTGAAATCTCTAAAAAGACAAATATTTAAGAACGAAGGAAGTATAATATAGTACTTAATATGTTACAATGTGGTTTTGTTTCTATTGTTTGTTAGCAATCAAAGCTCTAATGTTGCTATCAGTCGTAGTTTTTTAATATAAATTGGACACTTTGATGCCCTGCTATTATTCCATTTTTATGATCAACTAATATTTTAAGTGAAATTTTTTAATTTACATTACCATCCGCTATTATTTTATTTTTATATTTATATATATAATATTACACGATATCCACACATATGCGATAGATATGGGACATCGGGTCATTTCTGTCCTGGGTCCGTCCCTGTCCAAATCTGCGATTGGCGTATCCGGACGGCAAGACCTTTATCAACGGAAATCCGGCCGGGGAATTCGATGGGGACCTCCAAAGACAGGCGCCACACAGGGGGCTCCACCGAGTGGGCCAGCTCAGGAGAAAGCAGGTACTGTAGAGCAAACAGTGAAATATTCCAAAGAAAAAAGAAAAAGCTGATGCGCATGGACAGAACACAAGACTTCCAGCTGACAGACGATCGTGGCTAGCCACAGGAGTTGATGAGATTTGGTGTCCAACCAAATGCAGCGCCACACATAAGAACTATCAGTAGAGATCTAAACATTGTTTCGAATTTTCAAACACGATTTTATTTTTGAAAAAGTGATTATTTTTTGAAACACGGACATTTTTAAATTTGATAAGTTTTTGGAATCCTCAAACACTTTCTAAAAAGATGAACGTTTTTTTAATCAAAGACCAATTTTCGAAAAAGGGACCATCTTTCAAAATTTTGAACAAAATTTAAAAATACATTTTTTAAACTCCGAACAAAGTTGAAAAAGCAAACACGTTTTGCATCTGTGATTTTTTTTAATGGGGCAGATTTTGAACCTCCAAACAAAATTTGAAAATTGCAAACATTTTTATGAATTCAAAGATTTTTTTAAAATTGAAAATATTTTTAAAAACAAAACAGGAAAAGCCAAAAAATATGAATTTTTGAAATTTCAAACATTCACTAAAAAAGAAACAAGTTGATATTTTTGAACATTTTTAAAATTCTGAACATTTTGTTTTTAAATATTCACTAAAAAATTCTGAACATTTTTTAAATATTTTTAAATTTCAAACATTTTTTAAATTCTGAACATTCACTAAAAAGCCAAAACACGTAAATCTTTAATTTTGGAACCTATTGATATTTTTGCAATTTGTGAATTTAGAAAAAAGGAAGAAACAAGAAGAAAAATGAGAAACCCATTAGGGAAAATAATCGACAAACCTGGTTCAAGAACATTCTAGAAAGTTCCAAAAACCTGTAAGAAAATCGAGTTGGATGTTTCTAGAACATTCCCAAAACCTGAATGAGAAAACACTTTTCTTAGCGCTAAATAGGCCGGCCCACATACTCGC
Organism: Triticum monococcum; assembly: GCA_034509565.1. Lineage (NCBI taxonomy): Eukaryota > Viridiplantae > Streptophyta > Magnoliopsida > Poales > Poaceae > Triticum > Triticum monococcum. Next base: position 82,223,761 of record CM067845.1, on the reverse strand, counting down.
TGGCGCGTCAATTCTTTGCGAACCAGCGAGGATGATCAGCCACCCTGGTGCTGGCACTCGCGCGCCTACAAGTGGTTCGCATACCTTCAAATTTTGGCGCCTCGCTGGTTTCTCACGCTAGCCACACCTTGCTCCTAGCGGACGACTAGGACAGAAACCTAATATGAAATACTTTCAGGCGATCGAGCAGCGACCTACATGTTGGAGCGTTTTCCGGTTTTGGGAACGTTCTAGAGTTTCCTAGCTGGGTTTTCAGGTTTCAAGAATTCTACACTAGGGCTACTAAGTTAGATAGTTGCTTTGTTACCTTTGAAAGTAAAGCTTCGAACAATGAAGCTTGTTCACTTGCCAAACACACTTCTTTGCTTGGTCAGGGTCGCCACTTGTGGTTAATTTCTCCGCATGATCCTTCTAATTCCCATGGACATCCACATTGATCAATAAAGTGTTGGCGATTGTAAAAAAAAGGTTTCAGGAACCTTCTAGAAGGTTCCTTGTACCATTTTTTCTTTACCGAATTTTCTGTTTATTTTTGGTTTTTCTCTTTCCTTTTTATTTTTTATGTTTATTTTTTCTTTCTTCTTTCTTTTCTTTTCCTTTCCTTTTTTTCCTTTCTTTTTTTACTTTTCAAGTATATTTTTATTTTTCTAAAAAGTTCATGTTTCGGAAATTGTTCAAACACTTAAAAAATGTACAAATATTTAATAAATCAAACATTTAACAAATATTCAATTTTCTAAAAAATGGTCGTGTTTTCAAAAATTGCTCATAAATTCAAATAAAGTTTGCATTTTCAAAAAATTGGTAGTGCATTTCATAAAATGTTCTCATTTTTCAAAAATTGTTCATAATGTTGTTGTTCAAAATTTTCAGAGTTTTCCAAATAATGACTGGGATTTCAAAAAATGTTCTTGCCTTCAAATTTTAGTTCATGTACTTCAAAAATTGTTTCCGTTTTGAAGTTTCATTCACCAATTCCAAAAAATCGTGTTTTTGAAAAATATTCGAAGGTTTAGAAAAAAAAATTATGTTTCAATTTTTTCTTCACCTATATAAAAAAATGTTAGCATTTCCAAAATTGTTCAGGGTTTTCCAATTGTTCTCAATTTAAATTTTTCTGTACTCTAAAACGTTGTCCCTTTCTTTAAATTTTGTTCACCAATTAAAAAATCATTCATGTTTTCAAAGCATTTTCTGGAAATTTGAAAATATTTAAATTTTCAAAAAAAATGAAAATTAAAAAATGTCCATGTTTTCAATAAATTGTTTATCCTTTCAATAGATGTTCCAGTTTTCGAGTTTTCTTTACAAATTCTAAAAATGTTCGCATTTCAAAAAATGTTTGGGAAGTTGAAATTTCTTCATAGTTTCAAAAGATGATGAGAAATTTTTAAAATTTGTCTGTGTTTGATAAAAATTATCCGTAGCTTAATTAAATTGTTCAAATTTTGAAATATTGTTTGCAATATTTTAAGTAAATTTAGTTTACGCCAGTAAATTAGTACTTTACAGTTCGCTCTGCTCATTCGTGCACAAGCAGTAAGTCCGTAGTTCGAATCCGAGCTCACGCTACGCAATGTTTTTGCACTTTTTTCGCCCGACAGCTCGCTTTGTTCAACTCGTAATTGGCCGGTCCAGTCGGGCGTGCCCTATGTGCGAAGGGAGTTCTGTTTGCCGCAGAATGCGGCGAATAGGAGGTCCCTAGAAAATAACTAACAATGGACCTAATCCAAGGTGGGTGCTCCTATTCGGCGACCTAAACAGGTTAGAAAACCAAATCCTACTTTTCGCCTTCTGCGTGAGTTAACCTACATTTCGTTAACTGGCCCTGAAGGTGTTCTGACTTGGGCCGGCCCATATAAGGGTGCAATGGGAGAGACCTCTTCCCGGTTTTGGGAAGCTTCCTAATCAGTTTTTTTCTGTAGCGGTTTTTGTATGGCTTTTCTTTCTTTATATATATATTTTGAGTTATTATTTTTTCAAAATGCATGAACTTTTTTAAATTTTACAAACGTTTTTTTTTAAATATGAATATTTTCAAGATGTCTGAACTTTTTTAAAGTATGATGAAAATATTTTCAAAATCGATGGACTTCTCCATATGTGAACGGTCAACTGCCAATGAGTCAACTGGCGAGATCTCTTGAGCGAGCGACTGGAACGAGCGAGCGAGATTTTTTAGACAATACGAGCGAGGGAGTGGAATGGGCGACCAGCTTCGCGCTTGCTCTCCTGGCCCGCTACACTTCGCGTGCGAACGCCAGCAGCGCCAACTTTTTTTAGGCAACCTCACGAAGCTTTTTATTAAGACGTCACAATGTTTACAGAGGCGAAAGAAAGTCCTCCGTAGTGCTCTAACCAAACATGGTGGCCAACCCCAAGGGATAATGCATGCTTCGCTAAGTTGTGAGCTTCGAAATTCGAGCTCTTAAATTCATGACTAATTTTACAAAAATCAAAGTCATCCGACCGACGGACTATCTCATGTATAATGGCACCATATTCCGACGACTTTTCCATCTTCCCCGCCCATGTGCAGGGCGGGACGTTACAGTTTTTTCATTTCTTTTTTTCTTCTTTCAAAATATTTTAGGATTTTAGAAAAGTTCCGAATACAAAATAGATTGTGAATTTGGGAAATAAATTGTTCATGTATTCTTAAAATGTTCATGAATATGGAAAAAACTCTTTGCAAATTAAAAAAAATATTCCTGATTTTCAAAAAATGTTCAGGAAATCATTAAATAATGACGTATTTATTAAAAAAATTGTGAATTTCATCATTCAAAAAAAGTTCGTGATTTCAAGAAATGTACAAGATTCCAAAAATAATAATGATTTGAATAAATATTTGAGAATTTAAAAAATGTTCACAAAATGAGAAATAATATTTTTCAATATGTTTGTAAATTTCATCATTTATACAAAAGGATTACGAATTTAGATAATAATATGTTCCAAAAATATTTGCGAATTCTGAATATGTTCATGACTTCCGAAAAAAGTCCATGAGTTTGAAAAATGTTCACTAATTTCTAAATATGTTTGCGAGTTTGAAAAATGGTGGCATAATGCCAGCCATCAACCTCCCTGCCCTCTCTTGCCTTTAAGTCTTAGTTTTTTCGGTGTACCCAAAAGACAGATTCAATGATATCCAGTGACATGTGCCATCTACCTCCTACTTTAATGTAGAAATTTAGAAGGTGAACTGAATAACTGATATAGAACATGGAACGGATATATACATGGCCATGATGTGGTAAGTTCCACAATGGATTGGACTGCAGATGCCGAATAGCTGCATGGGATCAACTAGTACATCTAGACTCCATATTTCTATCTATTTAACTCCATAAAGGGGGAGGTTGAAACATTCAGAGGTGCTTCAAGAGAGATGAACAGTCATGGAGGGCACTCGGTCTACAGTCCAGTGTCTTCTCTACATTAGGTTTGGAAGGCATCAGTAACTATTGTGTTGCATGAAAGTTGGTCTAAACACTATTGTGGAGGGGCACCAAGCTAGTTTGGCTAGACCGTCGTGTGGCTTGGGGCCCACTATCAACCTTGAGAGTATTTGTGACGTTGTGTGTGAAGAGCGTGGGATGTACCAAGTCCGTCCCCATCCCATCCAACCTTTCTTCAACCCTTCAATCCGGTTGTTAAGGAACCACCTTTTGGGCCACATGATATGGTAACGGCCATTTGCATCTTAGAGCCAAGGAAACATGAGGAAACAGGTGATCAGAACAGATTTTCAGTTGAGTTTAGCTTTAGTTTTTTTCTTTCATGAAAATCTTGGTTCATTGGAACTAGTTATGTATGGTTTGATGGTTTCGTGTCGATGGAATAGAACATGGGGGGTGCCTTTTTTCTTGAAAATATTTTAAATGTAGCTTTCAATCTCACCGTCGGGTCAATCAGAAGTTCAGAACTAACCTATGTAACAGATAGACGGCTTGAGGGGACACACTGTTTGAAATGTGAGATTGGAATTAGTATAGCTGTATTTCTCAAAATTAAAATAGAGCTGCATAATTTGTTTCCCTACTTCCAAATAAATCAGCAATTGATCTAATTTTCTTCCTGGTCATCCAACCGGATTCTTAAGTGATTTGTACATCTTCCCTGTTTTCTCCATGCACCTAAGTTTTCTTATGATCAACATTTAAAAGTCTGTATAGGCCAAAAACATCCTTGTCAATGAATTTGTGCGAATATGGATAGGCACCCAAAAGATAAATTTACAAATATTGGCATAAATTTTGCGTACATGCGTGGATGCGCACACGCAAAGGCCCATGTATCAGTCCATGATAGCATGCCCACGCAAAGGCCCATACACCAGTCCATCAGATTAAGGTCTATAAAATGATGAACTTCAGACCCTTAAAGAGCAGTAATACATTTTTTTCAAAAAGGGGCGCTTTATTACTTAAAAGATTTAAGCATTACACCCGGTCTTTATATAACTAAGATGCACACAACCAAATAAGGTCTTCTCACACAAATGAAAGATAAAAAAGTGAAATACAAAAACATGAAGAGTCTGTATAACACCTAAATCGAAGGGGGACAATCCTAAGATCATGCTGCCACCCATGTTGAGTAAAAGTATCCCTCGCCGTAGCCTCCAATCATGTACACACCTCCGTAAACAGGTCTCGATTCTTCACGCGTTGCAAAAATGACCATACATGAAGAGTCCCGGTACATCTGTAGATAACCTGCACCAGAGAAGTACTTTTATCGTTAAAAACCTTATCATTTCTACATAGGCAAAGCGACCAAATAATGGCAAAAGCTCCCACCCTGAGAAAAGTTTTAAACCTGTGATCAATCTCATGTAACCAGTTGCCAAATACATTAGCAACACTACAAGGAGGATACAAGTCAGAAGCTATTTGGATGACTGACCATATAGAACGAGCCAATTTGCATTCGAAGAATAGATGTTTTATTGTCTCACCATGGTGACAAAAGACACATTGCGGACTTTCATGCCAATTTCTCTTAATAAGATGATGACAAACGTGCTGCCTAATTTTAGATGCTTATCTGAATGTGATGATCTCTTGAAGCCAAATAGCCAACATACTCTTCAGCCATCTTTGAGGAGGTAGGGTCCATGGCCATCAACATCACGAGTGTAACAAATTAATTAGCATAGTGATTCTTCAGACCGGCCAAATGGATTGCAACATGACTCCCAAAAATTGCACACCAAAATGCTCTTCCGCTTAAAACCATCTTCGCCACATTAAATTTAGTAACACTCAACATGGGACCATTAACACCAGGTACGGGTGGACCCACTTGCTAGCGAGCATCGTGAAAAGGATATTTACCATAGGTTAGGCAACATACCCCAAACGAAAATGAACCACAAAACTTGAATAAACTGCCGAATTCTATCCCCAGGTCTCGAGGATTTTTGCATTAATCAAAATGAGATCCATGGGCACTAGTACTTAAGACGTATTTTTATAGAAGGATCCCAGTCAGGTGAGATCATGGAAATTCGCTCCCGACAGGGGTCAAACCCCGGTCTGCAAGGATGCGCCACTATTACCTTGCCACTGGGCTATTGCTTGCGAGATCGACATGCAGTAGTAAAATTCCAGAACCAAGGTGATTTTTCATTCTCTTGTTGCAGGTACACCCACATGTCAAGGCATGTCCGAAAGAGAGAGCTCAGTGCTATCCTAATGCTTGCCAGCTCTCAGTTTCACAACTGGATATTCTTTGTGCGTGCTCGATCGATGCCGTTGCATTTTTCTTCTTCTTATTTTCGAGCCCATGATGGCCTTGTGTGGAACCTTAATGTTGTGGTTGTAAGACTCTGTAACATTGGTCTTTGGCTTTATTAATTTAAAGTAGGGTGCTCCTTGCGCCTTCTATCTAATTTTTTTTAGATGTTTGTCTTAATATGGTGATCTATAGAAGCCAACATTCATGATCTGTGAGGAGAAAGTCCATGGCCATCAACATCAGGAGTGTAACAAATTAATTAGCACACTCGCATTTCAATTGCACAACAAGGTGCTCTTTCATTGAAAATCATCTTCGTCATTTTAATTTAGTTACATGGGACCGCGTATGAACCCACTTACTGGCACGGGTCGTAAAGATCCCAATCATTGAAGCCATAACTTACATTGTTCCGGCCAAGGAAAAAATTCACCAAAAATTAACCACAAATCATGAATTCCTTAGCAATGGAATTAGTTTGCGTCTAAAACGCGGTAATGTCCAAAGGCATTTGCTATCTTTTTTCTTTCAAAAGGCATTTGTTATCTAACTCCTACTTTGGTGTCATCATTTGAGAACTGAACTAAAGAAATGACTAGAACATTCATGGCTCAAATCGAATGGATATAAATATGGATGTCATGGTGTGGTAAGTTCCACATTGAATTGGAAGCAGGTGATGCATAATTGCATGGGATCAACTAGGACATCCTCACTTGACATTTTGATCAATTTTGGTCCATAAAAACGCAAATGAAGGATTTAAAAATGCTTCGGTGTGAGAGATAGACAGTTTATGGAGGGCAGTCCAGTGCCTTTCCTCTGGCAGGCTTGGTCCATAAAAACTTGACAGGAGCTCTTGTGTTACAACATTAAATTTGTCGATTTTCTTACTCCATTGTCATCAGTAAGGGAATCCGGCAATGGTGGTGACCGACTTAGAGAGAGGGAAGCCAAGGGTTGACACGAAGCTAATTTGGCTAGATCGTAGTGTGGCAAGGGGCCCACTATCAACCAGGAGAGTGGTTGTGACGTTGTGTGCGAAGAGCGCGAGTTGTACCGAGTGTGTGAGGCCTATGAAATGAATAGACCGAAGAGTTCTCTTCCTTTCTATTCTCCTTCTCATCAAGTTCGTCTCCTTCTCCGGATCAAAAAAAAAGTGCGTCTCCTTCTCCGGCTCAAAAAAAAAGTTCGTCTCCTTCTCATCCACCTTCCTGTAAGGGCACCTCCAGCCGCGCCCCCAGAAAGGCCTCTCCAGGCGTTTTTTTTGCGCCGGCGCCGAAAAATCGCCCCAGTCGCGCCCCCAGGAGCCCGATTTTCGCCGGCCTGGGCCGAAAACAGCGTCGGCGGATCCAGGACGAACCCGGCGTGCTGGGGGGCGCCCGGGGGCGCCGGGCGAACTTTTTTGGCGCGAAAAAGCAGCCGGCCCGCCGCGTCAGCGACACGGCTCTCTTCTCGGCCCTTCGTCGTCCTCATCGCCTCGTTTCCCGCGGCGAATCAATGCCAAAGCTGCCGCGCTGCCGCGCCGGTCAGCCTGCGCCATTGATGCCTCACGGGCGGCGCAGTGAAGGCCGGTTGACGCGCGTCCCTCGACCTCCCTCGCCCGCCACGCGTACACACGGCGGACACGCGTACGGGCGGTGCCTCGGCCTATATAAGACGCGCACCAGCGTGCTCGGCGATCACACTCTCTCGCCGTCGTCGTTCCTCCCTCTCCTCTCTCTCGCCGTCTCCAGTTCATCACCCATGGCCGAGCGCTTCCTTGGTGACGGCGCGGCGGCGAACGGCTTCGGCCGCCGCCATCTCCACGAGGACGAGACTCGCATCCTTTACGAGGTCGAGTACCCGGTCCCGCCGGACATGCGGGTGCCTGGCGCGTGGAGGATCAGCGCCGGCGGCGTGCCTGTGCCCCCGGTACCCACCTGCGCGGCGCGGCTTGCGGAGATCGCACGCATCCGCTCAAACCTGCCGCGGGCGGCGAGGGAGGGCCCTCGGTACGTCCCCGACAGCCCGCTCTGGGAGCCCTACTTCCGGCGCCGCCACGCCCAGCAGCTCGAGGCCACCAACGGTGTAGAGCCCTCCGGCAGGCTCAACTCCGCCGGCCGGCGTCGGTGGTGGGGCGTGCCCGGGCGCACGTTGGAGGCTGTCCTCGAGTACATCGAGGGCGGCAACACGCCGTGTCTCGAGTACCCCGCCCCCCCCCTTCTTTCTCACGCCGCCGGGGAAGCTCCTGGACCCCGAGGCGCCTGGAGACCGGGGAGTCCTCCTCCTCGTCCGGCGGCTCGCCCTGCCTCCGCCCTGTCAAGCCGGAGCCCCAGGGCACGCCGGTCAGCGCGCGCACCCGCAGCTCCGGCGTCCGCATCGGCGCCAACGCCTCCCACACCCCACCGGCCGCTTCGTCCTCGTCGAGCCCAAGCCGGAGCCCCGCCTCCACGCGGAGTACGAGGAGATGGCCCGGCGCGGCTTCTCCGACGAGGACACCCTGCGGTGGGCGTGGGACGACTACCTCCGCGACGAGATGGTCCGGCAGCGCCGGGCCCTGGAGGAGATCGCCGCCCGCAAGCGTGGGCGCGAGGACGAGCACGGCGTCGTGGTCCTCGACAGCGACGACGACGACGACGCCCCCGGACCGTCCAACCCGCCGCGCCAACCGGGGGAGGGATGCAGCAGGGACGGCGGAGGCGCAGGCGGGGGCGGTGACGACGACGATGACGACGACGGTGACTACACGCGGTTCTACAGCCTCCTTGGCATGTAAACCGCGTGGGCGGGCGGCGAGGCGGGCGGCGAGGGAGACAGCGGGGGTAGCCCGCGGAAGTTTTTTTTTTGTAAAATATGTTTAAGTTTGAACGTACTCGCCGATGTTTGCGTTAAATTTCAGTCATGTTTGCGCCGTATTTGATTTTTTTTTAAAACGTGGGCGCCGCGACTGGGGGGCATCACGCCCCCAGTGCGCGGTTTTGCGCCGGCGCGCCCCCAGGGGCGATTTTTTGCCCCTCCTAGGGGACCAACGACTGGAGATGCCCTAACCCTTCAATCCAATTCGTAAGGAACCATTTTTTGGGCCTCGCAGTTTTGTAACAGTCACTTGCATCTTTGAACCAGGGCAACAAGAGGAAACAAGTGGTCAGAACAGATCTTCAGCTAAGTTAAATTAGTTTCTTTTTCACGAATATTTTGGTTCACGGGAGCTGGTTCTGTGTGCTCTGATGGTTTCGTTTCGATCAAATGGAATATGGGGATGTCTTCTTCCTTGAAATTCTGACTGTAATATTGCTTTCAATCTCGCCGTCGGGTCAATCAGAAGTTCAAAACTAACCTATGTAACAGATGGACGGCTTGAGGGGACACACTGTTTGAAGTGTGAGATTGGAATTAGTATAGCTGCATTTCTAAAAATTAAAATAGAGCTGCATAATATTGCTTACCTACTTCCAAATAAATCAGCAACTGATCTAATTTTTTTCCTGGTCATCCAACTGATTCTTAGGCGATTTGTACATATTCACTAATTTCTAGATGCACCTGAGTTTTCCTACGATCAACATTTAAAAGTCTGTATAGGCCAAAAAGCATCCTTGTCACTGAATTTGTGCGAACATGGATAGGCACCAAAAAGATAAATTTACACATAACGGCATAAATTTTGCGTACTTGTGTGGATGCGGCACACAAAGGCCCATGTATGAGTCCATGATAGCATGCGCACGCAAAGGCCCATGTATGAGTCCATGATAGCATGCGCACCAAAGGCCCATACAGCATTCCATCAGATTAAGGTCCATCAAATTCTGAACTTCAGAGACCTCAAGAGCTGGCAGTAGTACATAAGCTGAAGGTGATGATGACATGGCCTAAAAAACATAAGATAATGACAAACGTGCTGCCTAATTTTAGATGCTTATCAGAATGTGATGGTTTCTTGAAGCCAATAGCCAACATACAACTCTTCAGCCATCTGTGAGGAGGTAGGGTCCATGGCCATCAACATCATGAGTGTAACAAATTAATTAACATAGTGGTTCTTCAGATAGGCCAAACGAGTGATTGCAACATGACTCCCAAAAATTGCGCACCAAGATGCTCTTTCGTTGAAAACCATATTGGTTGCATTAAATTTAGTAACACTCGAACACGGGACCATTAACGCGGGGCACGGATGGACCCATCTGCCGGCAAGCGTCATGAAAATGATATTTAGCGCAGGTTAGGGAACATAATTCAAACAAAATTTAACCACAAACTTGAATAAAACAACCGAATTCTACCCCCAGATCTCGACGATTTTTGCGATATCGACGGGTAGCGGTAAAATTCCAGAGCCAAGGTGTTTTTCATTTTCCCTGTTGCAGGCACACCCACATGTCAAGGCATGTCTGGATGAGAAAGCTCAGTGCCACCCTAATGCCATCCAGCTCTCAGTTTCACAACCGGATATATTTTTTTGCGTGGTTGATCGACGCCATTTGCAATTGTTGACCTTGGAACAGAAGCTTAGGGAGAAGGCAAAGGGTTGCTGTCGGTCGCCGTCGCTGGCCAGCAAAGAATCTATTGGAGAATTGTGGCCACCTTTGTTTTTCATGAATTCAGCACGTGAGCTTCTAGACGTTGCTTCCCGGAGCAGGCCTCCTCTCAAGGCCACACACGCATACATAATTGCAGGAGCGCCGGTTCTTATCCTGAATCTGAATGAATGCTGCATCTTTTTTTATAGTGGGAGAAAAGTAGGATCAGATGCAATGGATCGTATGTTTGGGTACGTAGTGTTTAATACTGGTGGGCAACACATGTCGTGGCATCCTGCAGATGCATGGTGCATTCAAGCATGTGAGCGATCGATCGACATGCATGTGATGCTGCTAGGGTGCAATTACAAATACAACTGCTGCTAGATCTAGCATGAGTTTTTATATTTGTTCTATCTTCTTCAGAGTCAATGCTCATAAACTTTCTAGGTCAGGTTCTGGAAGCTAGGGGATGGATGCTCAATCATCTTTGGTTATTTATTTCATTTTTGCTTAGATGGGGTAGAGTATATGATATAGTTCAGGAGGTCATCTTGCAAAAATTTCAACTCGGCGAAGAAAAGTTCATCGGCTTTCCGGGTTGGGACACTGGGCCCTAGTGGAGGCGCAATTTTCAGACATCTTTGAAATTCCTGTCGCTCGTGGTGGTAACCCTAGTGCTCGGGCGCGAACGAGTGCGCACGTGCGCGGTCGTGTTCGTCCATTCCTTTTACCCACTGACGTTGGTAATCTGCTCCGGCTTCAATACCGATCACTCGTGGCATTGTCCTGAAAGATCTGCTGTACCACAGCATCATCAAGCATGGTAGGCACGCTGGCACACAAAGCTAGCTCAGTTGACAATCCAGAGTTTTTACACCACGAGATTCGGAGCCTTTTGATCCATTCTTCGCCACGCGCGTGAGCACCAGCTTGTGTGAGCAGCCATGTATGAACTCCGAACTGCCATCACTACTTGAGCAAAGTTGTTGCTGCAGATCTTCAAGTAGACTAGTAGAGATCATTTTGACCAAGCACTGATGAATTGATTCGATTGAGCATCAGTGGGCATGAATGGTATATGATGTATGTGATTTAACCAGTCCACTGTAAGTGGCAGTGGTTAGTGTGAACCCTAAAGCGCTTGTGGCTCCAAGGACAAAACAACATTCAACAGAGTAGAAAAACCCAGAAGAGGACACGAAATGCTGAAGGCGACGCCCTTTTGCTGAAACCACCACTCATGCCTACATGATTCGCCATGGACCGCCACGAATCCCGCACCGGTCACCGGAGTTCACAAGATAGTGTGGCGTGCGGCGAACCCAAACACCACGCCACTCCACGCCGCTGCTATCTATCCGTGACGTAGTACCGTTTTTCCGGTAAGTATGACGCCACTCTCGCCGCCTCCACATCAGGCCATGAACTCCCCGTCGCCGTTGACGACGGGCGATAACCCCGGCCGGCAAGATGGCCGTCGTTTTGCAGAGAGGCACTGCCATTCATCTCGGGTAGTTATCTATCTTTTCCCTCGAATAATTCATCGACGATGTCGACCTCGACGTCGCCCGATTAATCGATGTTGAGGCAAATCTTTGGCCTCCGTTTCGAAAAATAATTCGTCGACCTCGACATGGCTGGATACTCGATAATAGACCGATGCTCTACACCACCCGTCCTACTTTTTTTTTAGGGTAACCACCCGTCCTACTTGATAGGAAAGCGATACGGGCAACCAATCGCGCCCCGAGCGTCGACAGCGGACGAACATTTCGCTAGCGATACGGTCAGAGAAGCCGACGAACATTTCGCTCGGGTAGTCGGGTGCAAGTTGATTAGGGCGAGAATGATCTCCTCTTCACGCGTCTCCCTCTCGAAAAGCAGGGCGACTCGTGTCCTGCTCACTGCCGTGTACTCTCAGCTGCATACGGATGCGTACACATGAGAGTTATCACATCCACCAGGAGATAGATCAGGGAAATAATCACTGCAAAAACCCTACGATTTGACCTCCTTTCGCCCTCTACTTCGACTGATCGTTCTCCGGGGGCGGAGACCCCTTCTGCCTTTTCGTCCCGGACAAAGCTACGGCCGATCGATGGACGTAGGTTGAGGGCAACAACAGTGAAGGGAGGAGGAGCAATGGAGATGTAGGGGACACGATTGGCATGAGATCCGAGACGAGACCGGACTCGCTCATCTTGCTTGTTGGCCCATCTCTCGTTTTCGAGAAGTGTTTCTGCAGCGCAACCGAACAGTTTCATTCGAAGCTTTGCGTGTCAATACATCGAAGGAAACAGCTCAAAAAAAAAAAAAGTTACATCGAAGGAAACAATACACGAGTACACAGAAGCACAACTTACCACAAGGCGAACTGGGCGTAACTTAAATTAAATGGTTATAGGATCTTTATGATGAAACTAAGCCACACAAATTCAATGCCTAGACTTTTTTTTGAAAAGTATCCACATTCCATTAAACATGAAGATTACAACGTACTAGCTTGTGAAAAACCATACAAGACATCCAAAGAAACTGATGTCAAGAAGTTACGCACAGAAGAACATGTTTTTTTCTAGAAAAAAAGAGAATAACCCCTGACCTCTGCATCTGAAAGATGCATGTAGCCATTTTATTGATTATTCTCAAGGACCTTACAAAGTAGAACAACAATATGCCTGCATCCGCCATCTTGGTAACATCTGCGGCTACTCCTACCCAAATGATGAAGGGGTACAAGCTGGGCCACATACCCAGACCTCTCACCTAAACCTAACATCTAAAGTCGGAGGCCCCGACCGAGCCATCTGTCGGGTCCGGGGTTCAAACCGGTCTGACGCACTCATATGTGTCGTCGTCACCATCTTCCACTGGTCCATCTTTAGAGCATATTGAGGTGACAACCTTGGCAGGTCCTCCGCCATCGAGGCCACCACGACGCCAAACGACGACCTCCACCTACGCGAGCCTTGGCAGGTCCTCCGCCATTGACGCCACCACGACGCTAGACGACGACCGCCACCTACGCGACTCCATCTCCAAGCAACAGACGTAAATCCATGCTAGGATAGGGCCACACCATTGCCGCCGCCCACCACCCACAAGCGCCACCCAACCTCAAGGTTCCCAAAGCGATGCCTTCAAGAAGGGAACGGCGCCGTGAGCGCCACCGCCGCCCAACAAAGTTAGGGCTTTCGCCCGAGAGACCTAGGGGAAGGTGAAGTGAGGAGATCGGTCCATATCGACGCCTCCAGTCACCGTCGGCGCGGCCGGTCATGGTCGGCCAGGGATTTTGCCCGAACTGGATCCCCGCCACCAGCAGCGCCTCTTGTACAGAACCAGTGACCAAGAGGAAGTGCGGCCCGACCAGGCTGGCCCGCACGCCGAACAGGGGAGGAGGGGAGGCGCGAGATCGCGCGCACCGACCACCGCAGAAGCAGGCGCCGACCGCCAACGACCACCGGATCCCGCCGCCCGCACGGCCTGGACACCAGATCCACCGCCCGCACGACTGCTAGCCGGTCGTGCCTTGCCAATGGAGCCGCCGCTCCAGATCCGGGATTCCCCACGCAAAAGCAGAGAAACCGAGGCCCAGCTGCTACCATCCTTGGTGCCCCGGGCTTGCCCGGCGGCTGCCTCAGGTGGCGGCGCAGAAGGGAAGAGGTGGGGGTGAGGAGGAGGGGCGGCTAGGGTTGGGAGGAGGGGCCAAGTATGCATGTAACAGGAAAATACACATATTGAACATCAGATCCCCTTGTACCTTGCCAAATTGCCACCCGTTGGTCACCACCGTCGTCGTAGCGCCACTGGAGGCAGGGCAGATCATCCTTCAAAGCCAAATCAGGAAGAGCAGCATCACAGACCATACTGCTTTTCGAGACGATTAAACGATCAGTTGCAAGTGACAAGATCGGGTCACTGTGGCACATCGGCCGAGGATCTTCCCCATGTCCACCTAATCTGGGCACCGCCGTCTTCACCCGATGTAATCGAGGACGAGGAGCGTTGCGTCCAACCTGCATCCGCCGACCCAACTTCAAGCCATCAAATTCATCTACAGAGGTCGACCATGCTGCCGTCGAGAATGACAAGCGCCAACCACCAGAACCTAAGCTCACCAGAATCATAGACCAATGAGACGACTAAGCCGATAGATCCCCGACGTCACCGATTAGAGAACCACAAAGTTGGAGAAAGAACAACAACAACAATTTATTTCAACTCGACATCGTCCTGTCCACTGAAGTAACACCTCTAGGAAACACTAATCCTGCCCTAACTGCACGCCAGATTCGAAACAGTCGAGCTTTTCGCCTCTCAAATCACCTCAACAACAGTTGAGAGCGAAGTCGTTCAAGCCCTAGACTTGACACAGATGACCGCATTGTATCTCGGATGTGCTCAAAAGGGTAGGGTGCGTGTGGTTGCAGCGAAGTTAGCCCACTGGGCCAGGATGGGCCGGCGATGGAACTGTTCATATAATTATTATATTTGCAAACAAAATTCAATCTTGCAACCCAGGGTGGGTCATGGTCTACCTGACCACTCTAGCTTTATCACTGGTGTGTGCATGCTTTTCTAGAATTGAGTGTATGAATGGGTATGCGAGCATATGCGGTTTTACTATGTTAAAAAAAGCACGGGTATGTGAGCATATGCAGTTTTACTATGTTAAAAAAAAAGCACAGCTTACCACATGCTCTTGTCGACATGCATTTATAATTTGTGTTCGTGACATGGTACTACATCGTTGCCATTATTGTGTGGACGATAGCAAATTGGAGGATGAATACATTGCATTTGGGTCAAGGTCAAGGAGCTACCGGCCAGACGGGTCTCCGGTCCAAAACTTTGACCAGGTTCATTGAAAGGAATCGGAGCCATGAAATCTGCATACGCCACATAACTATGTAGAGGCAGTAGGCTGAGGAAATAATGAAATATCGCTCTGGGGAAGGAAAGGGATGGATGCTTGGATCGTGTGCACGCTGGATCGGGATACTTCTTAAGTCGGATGGCATATTCTAATCGCTGCGGCGGTAGGGCTGGACGCTTATTTTTAGCATGTGTTCGTCCCATGCTTTGACATACCCGTGGCAACGGTCGGTTGGTGCAATACTGCCTCTAGCTAGTAAACACCGCCACGACTATCCGGGCCTGTGATGCTGCTCGGATGGCCGCGGCCGCCGGTGCACGCGTACATATCTCTGTGTGATTGGGAGAACTCGAGGTTTCATTTCGGAGAAACGAATTTTTCAAACCATACAGAAGAGCTGCATGTATTTCTTCATCAAAAAGAATGATGATACAACCAGTACTGGATACAACGCAGAAGATGCGAAAATGCTACACCTACGGGCAGTGCTGCTCCTTACGAACCCTACGTACGGGCTGATTTGTCCTCTTTTAATTAGCCGAATTAACTATCCCTCCTAATTAATCGCCATTTACGTAAAAAAACGTAGCTTGCCTGTAGATGTAGCGTGACTTGTTGAAGATGGCACGACTGATACATCCTCAAAGATGGCGCAACTCACACGACACACACAACTCCATGACCTGACATTGCCAAGCAAGACATGATACAAACAAAGAACAAGAAAGCCTCCATAGACAAATGCCTAAGATCTGCAACCCAAACACCAAACACATAGGGTATCGACTCCATGGCAAGGTCGGCAACATCATCGAGAACACGACCAAAACAGGACTTGAATCATCGGGACAACCTCAACCACCATAACAAGGTGTGTGTGGGTGGGGGTGGGGGTGGGGGGGGGGGGGCAAAAGGTCGGTTTGTCCACGAGACCAGGTGAACTTACATGCCATGAAGCTTAAAGCACCGCCCGCCCCCCGTCCTGGCTCCGAAGAAATGGTCGAATCGACCGTTTCCCAGACCCAAGCGAGAGCGAGGGAGCGCTCGCAGTGGCTCTCCTGGTGCAGCCTGGTATGCAACTTTGCACGCGATATGTTCTTCTCATATTTCTTAGTCTTCTTCACATGATCCCTTCTAATATACACAACAGTGCTACAATTCAAGATAAGCTCTACACAAAAAGATGCGCCTCGATGTTGTGATTCCATTCCCATGATAGTTCCTAATTTCATTGACTATTAATCTTAAATTTTGTGTTTGTGTGGATCTTTTTAAAATGAATTTTGTCAAATTCATCGCATAGGGTCGACTGTTTGAGATTTCCATTGTCCACTAGTTTCATCTCATTGTTCCACACACTCATGTTGCAGGTTTTTTATTCGGACGCTTATAGACAAATAGATCTATATTTCATGTTTGAGGTTGAAGCTTTTTTAGACAAATTTCATCAAATTCGTCACGATCGACCATTTAAATTTTTCTTTCACCACAAGCTTCATTTCTTTGTTCCACAGAACTCTAACATTGTAAGTTTTTTATTTCAACGCTCGTAGTCGGTTTGTCCACAAGACCAGGTGAACTTGCATGCCATGAAGCTTAAAGCACCGCCCGCCCCTCGTCCTGGCTCCGAAGAAATGGTCGAATCGACCGTTTCCCAGACCCAAGCGAGAGCGAGGGAGCGCTCGCAGTGGCTCTCCTGATGCAGCCTGGTATGCAACTTTGCACGCGATATGTTCTTCTCATATTTCTTAATCTTCTTCACATGATCCCTTCTAATATACACAACAGTGCTACAATTCAAGATAAGCTCTACACAAAAAGATGCGCCTCGATGTTGTGATTCCATTCCCATGATAGTTCCTAATTTCATTGACTATTAATCTTAAATTTTGTGTTTGTGTGGATCTTTTTAAAATGAATTTTGTCAAATTCATCGCATAGGGTCGACTGTTTGAGATTTTCATTGTCCACTAGTTTCATCTCATTGTTCCACACATTCATGTTGTAAGTTTTTTATTCGGACGCTTATAGACAAATAGATCTATATTTCATGTTTGAGGTTGAAGCTTTTTTAGACAAATTTCGTCAAATTCGTCGCGATCGACCATTTAAATTTTTCTTTCACCACAAGCTTCATTTCTTTGTTCCACAGAACTCTAACGTTGTAAGTTTTTTTATTTCAACGCTCGTAGATGAAATTGTTACAAGTGTAGTGGTGTGAGATAAGTTCACCACGTGACAAGAGGTGAGAGTAATCATGAGTGCACACATAACCAAATAGTTGAACGTTGTATCTGAAGAAGCACAGAGCCTGTAACCAAATGTGGTACTTGTGTTTGCGCCCTAATGCAGCCTAGGACTTTGTGGGCAACCAAATGCATTGCAGAACATGGCACAGAGCCTGTATTTCCACAACTAGACTTAGTTGAACTAGGTTGAGGGAAAACGTGAAATGTGTTGAAGTGCATGCTCTAGCCAATGGAGCCAAAAGACTGATCTGATAAAAAAGACTAGACAATACATTTATACGTCAACACTCCCTCTCACATGTGGCTTCCTCAGGCCTAAACGTGGACTGAAAGTGGGCTGTAATTTAATTGCATCAGTCGGATCTTGAACTCAAGACCTCTTGAATCCGATACCATATTTGAAGTGCATGCTCTAGCCAATGCAATCAAAAGACCGATCTAATGAAAAAGACTATGCAATACATTTATACATTAACAGTATGCATGTCAACGCGTATTACAATGTAGTATGCTTGAGCGAAAAACGATGCATCGTCGTTACATGCCTAGAATTATCACTTTTCCGGTCCTTGGCTCGAGTGTTTTTCACCCACCAGATTTTCAATTGAAACACAGGAAGAGAAAAAGTCCCGAATAATATATATATATTTGAATAAAAAGATAGGGTACACTCTACCTTATGCATTCAAAACGAGCAACGCGCCCGGATGACCGAGGTCATTTACATGAAGGTGCCCGGATGACTGAGGTCCCGAATAATAACAAGCACATACTACCTACGTACCTTGAACTACAAAACCATCTTATATTAAGGTACATATAGATAGTAAAATACAAATATAACGTTGCATTACTACACTTACAAAACCAATTTACCCATTTCTGGGCATAGGACAATTCAGCCGCCTGGTGCCATCGTGGTAGATCTGAAGAAAACATCACTCAATTATTGAGAAAGAAAAGGACAGGATGGAACGCACGGTGCACCGTTCCTGGACATCTTATAATATCGCAAGATAATAATTGAAAATGTAACCCGTACATATCCATGGGTCACTACACATTTATTCGTATTACTGGGTCAAGCCCAATGTAGAGAGTTTGTTGGCGCTCGGTCATTTAATTGGCAAAGCACTATGGCTCGACAGTTGACATACACCCTTGATCCCATGCCGTCTTGTTTGCCAACGGCAACTGCGGCGGACGCCCTGCAAAACTCAAAGCGCAGCAAGACATGGCCGGCCCAAAGGTTTTATGGTATCTTCAACGCTGACCTTTAAAACACCTGTAGTAATATGTAATAGTTCAGACCAAACTATCTGGACATAATTTACAATTAACACGATACTCATTGATCCACGAATCAGTCTTGTTGTCTGAATTCCTACAAGTCTGACAAAAACCGAGGGAGGGAGGGCCTTTACAGGAGTTCGGACCGTCGTCATGTAGAACTCCAACACTCCCGGTCCACTCAAATCCTCATTTGATCCATTTTTCTTTCACTCTGTCTCTGCTTCACTTTATTTTTGCATATGTATCCTCCTCTCTACATGCAACCGTTGTACTTCTCAGCCTGCCGTCTAGACATACTCGGACACCCGCAGTCCCCACCCACAGACCTGGGGCGATGCTGGGCCCAGGCCTAGGGCGTGACCTTTTTTTAGCTATCATCTAACTATATTTCGGCATGAGCCATGGGTTTAGCCCAGCACACACAACACAGGCCCAACTTCACTACTCCTAATGCCCAGGCAGGATCTAATCGAGCTTGCACGCACGCACACGCCATCGGTGTTGGGGAACATAGTAATTTCAAAAAAAATCTACGCACACGAAAAATCATGGTGATGCATAGTAACGAGAGGGAAGAGTGTTATCTACGTACCCTCGTAGACCGTAAGCGGAAGCGTTATGACAATGCGGTTGATGTAGTCATACGTCTTCACGATCGATATGACACCCCTGATTCAATCGTACACTAATCATACACGCAAACGTGTACGATCAAGACCAGGGACTCACGGGAAGATATCACAACACAACTCTACAAATAAAATAAGTCCTACAAGCATCATATTACAAGCCAGGGGCCTCGAAGGCTCGAATACAAGAGCTCGATCATAGACGAGTCAGCGGAAGCAACAATATCTGAGTACAGAGACATAAGTTAAACAAGTTTGCCTTAAGAAGGCTAGCACAAACTGGGATACAGATCGAAAGAGGCGCAGGCCTCCTGCCAGGGATCCTCCTAAACTATTCTCGGTCGTCATCAGCGGGCTGCACGTAGTAGTAGGCACCTCCCGAGTAGTAGTAGTCGTCATCGACAGTGGCGTCTGGCTCCTGGGATCCATCGTCTGGTCGCAGCAATCGGGTATAGAAAGGGGAAAAAGAGGGAGCAAAGCAACCGTGAGTACTCATCCAAAGTACTCGCAAGTAAGGAGCTACAGTACATATGTATGCATTGGTATCAAATGGAATGAGGGTATCATATGTGGACTGAACTGCAGAATGCCAGAATAAGAGGGGGATAGCTAGTCCTTATCGAAGACTACGCTTATGGCCACCTCCATCTTGCAGCATGTGGAAGAGAGTAGATGGTAAGTTCACCAAGTAACATCGCATAGCATAATCCTAACCGACGATCCTCCCCTCATCGCCCTGTGAGAGAGCGATCACCGGTTGTATCTAGCACTTGGAAGGGTGTATTTTATTAAGTATCCGGTTCTAGTTGTCATAAGGTCAAGGTACAACTCCAAGTCGTCCTGTTACCGAAGATCACGATCATTCGAATAGATTAACTTCCCTGCAGGGGTGCACCACATTTCCCAACACGCTCGATCCCCTTTGTTCGGACACACTTTTTCTGGGTCATGCCCGGCCTCGGAAGATCAACACGTCGCAGCCCTACCTAGGCACAACAGAGATGATAGCACGCCGGTCTAAACCCTATGCGCGCAGGGGTCTGGGCCCATCGCCCATTGCACACCTGCACGTTGCGAGGGCGGCCGGAAGCAGAACTAGCCCCCTTAATACAAGAGCAGGCTTACGGTTCAATCCGGCGCGCGCCGCTCGGTTGCTGACATCACGAAGGCTTCGACTGATACCACGACATCCAGTGCCCATAACTGTCCCCATGTAGTTGGTTAGTGTGTATAGGCCAGTGGCCAGACTCAGATCAAATATCAAGATCTCGTTAAACGTGTTATCTTGAAGTAACCGCGAACGCCGACCAGGGCCAGGCCCACCTCTCTCCTAGGTGGTCTCAACCTGCCCTGTCGCTTCGCCACAAAGATCCACACAAAGGGCCATCGGGAAAGTATCTCCTTCCATCCCCCAATTCGTGAATCAACCGCGGGTACTCAACGAGCCGACCCGACTTTAGTCACAACATATATCATGTGTAATATGTATAGTATATACCCGTGATCAACACCCGACGTGATCACGGTCCGATAGTATAGCATGGCAGACATACAAGAATGTAGGGCCACTGATGATAAACTAGCATCCTATACTAAGCATTTAGGATTGCAGGTAAGGTATCAACAGTTGGAGCAATAATGACAGGCTATGCATCAGAATAGGATTAACGGAAAGCAGTAACATGCCACACTGCTCTAATGCAAGCAGTAGAGAGAAGAGTAGGCGATATTTGGTGATCAAAGGGGGGCTTGCCTGGTCGCTCTAGCAAGAGAGAGGGGTCGTCAACACCGTAGTCGTACTGGGTAGCGGCAGCGTCAGTCTCAGTGTCTAGCGAGAGAAGAGGGGGAAGAAACAATAAATATTAAGCAAACAGATGCATGACGATGCATGACATGACAAAGCGTGATGCTAGGTGTGCCCTAACGCGGTATGAGGTGGTAGCGGTGAGGGGGGGAAACATCTGGAAAAATATCCCCGGTGTTTCACGTTTTCGGACAGACAAACCGAAGGGGGGAAGTTGCGTGTTCGCTATGCTAGGGATGCGTGGCGAACGAACGGGCTGCGTATCCTCGTTCTGAGCAACTTTCATGTACAAAGTTTTTTCATCCGAGCTACGGTTTATTTTATATTAATTTTAAAATATTTAAATCATTTTTAGGATTTATTTAAGTATTTAAATCAACATTATCCAAAACAGTGTTTGCTGACGTCAGCAGTTGACCTGGTCAACCTGACAAGTGGGTCCCAACTGTCAGTGACACATTTAATTATCCAGTTTTAATCAATCTAAACATGATTAATTAGGGGTGGGCCCCACTGTCATTGACTACCTAATTAACTAACAATAGTTAGATTAATTAGTTATTTGGTTAATCTAATTATGATTAATTAGTTTAATTAATTGTTTAGTTTAATTAATCAAGATTAATTAAGTTAATTAATTATTTAATTAATTTATAAAATAATTACTTTTATTTATTATTTATTTTGTAATCTCTTTCTTTCATTTTCGTTCTAGGGTGGGGGCCCGCTGTCCAGTGGCACAGAGGCCTAGCGGGCGTCGGGTGCAGGGCGCAACCCGAGCGGGCGTCGATGCGGCAGCGGGCGCCGAGCAGTAGAGGAGCAGGGGGGCGCGCACGACGCACGCCGGCGCACGGGCGGCCGATGGAGGCCATGGGGCACGCGCGGCCAACGGCCAGCGGCGACGCAAGGAGAGGGGCGAGGCCATGGCCGTGGTGGCCAGAGTAGGGGAGGCAGTAACGCGAGCAGAGGCGGCGGGAGCAGCGGGTGCACGTGGTCGCGGCCAACGGCGGAGGAGGGCAGCCAACCAAGGCAGGGGCGCACGCTAGGCACACGCGAGCAGCGTCGGTGCAGGAGGCGCAAGGCGCGGCGTAGACGGGCGTGAGGCGCGGCGCGGCCGTGGCGCGAGCGGGGCGCCGGATCAGGCACGACGCGGGGAGGAGGACCGCGGGACAGGGGCGACCAGGACGCGCAGTCGAGCGCGGCGACGGCGCGGGCACAATGGCGGCAGCGCAGTAGTGGGGTGGCGGGAGAGTAGCGGGGCCGCGCGAGGCTGTGGCGGAGCAGGTAGGCGCGGCCATGGGCGCGCGGGAGCGCGCGGGTGAGGGGCGAGCGCGTGCGGGAGGATGCGTGGGCGAGGCAGTGCATACACGGCCGCGGCGACCGAGTAGGGACGTGGCACTGTAGTGCGTCCAGGTCGACGGGGACGGGGACAGAGGTGGAGAGGCCGGGAGCCTCACCGCGAGGTGCAGGGTCAAGGGCAGCGGGGCTCGGGAAGGTCGACGGGGACGATCGGACGACGGGGAGGCGAGCGGCTGCGGCGTGGTGTCGAGGAGGAGGATGGCGAGGCGGCGTTCCGGCGGCGAGGCGTCGAATGAGGCGGCTACGGGCGGCGTCGGCGGCCGGCTTCCTTCCTCGATCCCGATCCAGTCAGGGGAAAGGGGGAGATATTTTTGGAGAGTGGGGGGAGTGTTGGTGGGTAGTGGGGGAGTGGGGGGGGGGTTATGGCGGCAGGGTGGGCCGGCTGGTTGGTTGTGGCCCAGTTGGGCCGGCCTGCTAGCTAGGCCACTCGGCCCAGGGGGTTTCTGTTTTTCTTTTTTTTTAGTTTTGGTTTTTCTGTTTTTTGTATTTTCTTTTCTTTATTTATTTAAATTTTAAAACATTTAGGCACTTTCTAAAATGATGTTTTCTCCACACTAATTACCAGTGCAATATTTGGCACCCACCGAACATTTTTGTTTCAACTTTTGAAAACTTTGGTTGTTTGACATATTTTGAATTTGACTTTTGAACGGGTTTTAAACTAACGAGAGATTAGCAATAGTAATCAGAGATGACATGGCATCATTAGAAGAGTTTTACTGTAGCCTAATTATCCGGACGTTACAATCGACCGATCCTAGCACCGAAGGTACGGCACCTCCGTGATCTGCACACGTTCGGCTCGGTGACATCCCACGAACTCACGATCCAGTAGAGTGTCGAGGGAGAGCTTCGTCAGCATGACGGCGTGATGACGGTGATGATGATGCTACCGGAATAGGGCTTCGCCTAAGCATGGTTACGATATGACCGAGGTGAATTATGGTGGAGGGGGCACCGCACACGGCTGAAAACAATTAACTTGTGTGTCCTAGGATGCCTCTACCCCCGTATATAAAGG
Source organism: Triticum monococcum (assembly GCA_034509565.1). Classification (NCBI taxonomy): domain Eukaryota; kingdom Viridiplantae; phylum Streptophyta; class Magnoliopsida; order Poales; family Poaceae; genus Triticum; species Triticum monococcum. The sequence continues at coordinate 82,200,274 of CM067845.1, read as the reverse complement.
AGCAAGGGGGGAGGCCGGCCGGCCTAGGGGCGCGCCAAGGAGAGGGGGAGTCCTCCTCCTAGTAGGAGTAGGACTCCCCGTTTCCTAATCCAACTAGGAAGGGGGAAAGGGAAAGGAAGGAGAGGAGAGAGGGAGGAAAGAGGGGGCACCCCCCTCCCTCCTTGTCTTGGACTCCCAAGGGGGGGAGGGCGCGGCCAGCCCTAGGCCCCCTCCTCTATCTCTCATAAGGCCCATGTAGGCCCATTAGTTCCCCGGGGGGTTTTGATAACCCCCCGGCACTCCGATAAATATCCGGTGACCCCCGGAACTCATCCGGTGTCCGCATATAGTCGTTCAATATATCAATCTTTATGTATCGACCATTTCGAGACTCCTCGTCATGTCCATGATCACATCCGGGACTCCAAACTATCTTCGGTACATCAAAACAAATAAACTCATAATACCGATCATCACCGAACATTAAGCGTGCGGACCCTACGGGTTCAAGAACTATGTAGACATGACCAAGACACGTCTCCGGTCAATAACCAATAGCGGAACCTGGATGCTCATATTAGTTCCTACATATTCTACGAAGATCTTTATCGGTCAAACCGCATAACGATATACGTTGTTCCCTTTGTCATCGGTATGTTACTTGCCCGAGGTTTGATCGTCGGTATCTCAATACCTAGTTCAATCTCGTTACCGACAAGTCTCTTTACTCGTTCCGTAATGCTACATCCCGTAACTAACTCATTAGCTACATTGCTTGCAAGGCTTATAGTGATGTACATTACCAAGAGGGCCCAGAGATACCTCTCCGACAATCGGAGTGACAAATCCTAATCTTGATCTATGCCAACTCAACAAAAACCATTGGAGACACCTGTAGAGCACCTTTATAATCACCCAGTTATGTTGTGACGTTTGGTAGCACACAAAGTGTTCCTCCGGTAATCGGAAGTTGCATGATCTCATAGTCATAGGAACATGTATAAGTTATGGAGAAAGCAATAGCAACAAACTAAGCGATCATCGTGCTAAGCTAACGGATGGGTCAAGTCAATCACATCATTCTCTAATGATTTTATCCTGTTAATCAAATGACAACTCATGTCTATGGTTAGGAAACATAACCATCATTGATTCAACGAGCTAGTCAAGTAGAGGCAAACTAGTGACACTCTGTTTGTCTATGTATTCACACATGTATTCACATATGTAGGAACCAATATGAGCATCTAGGTTCCGCTATTGGTTATTGACCGGAGACGTGTCTCAGTCATGTCTACATAGTTCTCGAACCCATAGGGTCCGCACGCTTAATGTTCTATGATGATCGGTATTACGAGTTTATGAGTTTTGATGTACCGAAGGTAGGTCGGAGTCCCGAATTTGATCACGGACATGACGAGGAGTCTCGAAATGGTTGAGACATAAAGATCGATATATTGGAAGCCTATGTTTGGACATCGGAATGGTTCCGGATGAGTTCGGGCATTTTCCGGAGTATCGGGAGGTTACCGGAACCCCCCGGGGAGTATATGGGCCTTATTGGGTCTTAGTGGAAAAGAGGAGAGGGAAGGAAAAGGTGGGAGGCGCGCCCCCCTAGCCCAATCCGAATTGGGAGGGCCCCCCTTCCTTTCTCCTCTCCTCCCTTTCCTTCTCTCCTACTCCTACTACATGGAAGGGGGGAATCCTACTCCCGGCGGGAGTAGGACTCCCCTAGCATGCGCCATAGAGAGGGCCGGTCCCTCCCCTCATCCACTGCTTTATATACGGGGGAGGGGGCACCGCATAGACATACAAGTTGATCATTGATCTTTAGCCGTGTGCGGTGCCCCCCTCCACCATAATCCACCTCGGTAATATCGTAGCGGTGCTTAGGGGAAGCCCTGTTCCGGTAGCAACATCATCACCGTCATCACGCCATCGTGCTGATGAAGCTCTCCCTCGATGCTCCACTGGATCGTGAGTTCACGGGACGTCACCGAGCCGAACGTGTGCAGATCACGGAGGTGTCGTATCTTTGATACTAGATCGGTCGATCGTGAAGACGTACAACTACATCAACCGCGTTGTCATAATGCTTCCGCTCATGGTCTACGAGGGTACGTAGATGATATTCTCCCCTCTCATTGCTATGCATCACCATGATCTTGCGTGTCCGTAGGATTTTTTTTGAAATTACTGCGTTATCCAACAGTGGCATCCGAGCCAGGTTTATGCGTAGATGTTATATGCACGAGTAGAACACAAAGGAGTTGTGGGCGTCGGTATATACATATTGGTTGTAGTCACTAGTTGATTCTTGATTCAGCGGCATGGTTGGATGAAGTGTCCCAGACCGACATTACGCGTACGCTTACGCGAGACTGGTTCTACCGACGTGCTTCACACACAGGTGGCTAGTGGGTGTCTGTTTCTCCAGCTTTAGTTGAACTGGATTCAATGAACAGGGTTCTTTCTGAAGATCAAAAAGCAATCACTATATCGCGCGTTGTGGTTTTTGATGCGTAGGTAAGAACGGTTCTTAGTCAGCCCGTAGCAGCTACGTAAAACTTGCAACAACAAAGTAGAGGACATCTAACTTGTTTTTGCAGGGCATGTTGTGATGTGATATGGTCAAGACATGATGCTAAATTTTATTGTATGAGATGATCATGTTTTGTAACATAGTCATCGGCAACTGGCAGGAGCCATATGGTTGTCGCTTTATTTGTATGAAATGCAATCGCCATGTAGTTGCTTTACTTTATCACTAAGCAGTAGCGATAGTCGTAGAAGCAATAGTTGGCGAGACGACAATGATGCTTTGATGGATATCAAGGTGTCAAGCCGGTGACGATGGTGATCATGGCAGTGCTTTGGAGATGGAGATCAAAGGCACAAGATGATGATGGCCATATCATATCACTTATATTGATTGCATGTGATGTTTATCCTTTTTGCATCTTATTTTGCTTAGTTCGGCGGTAGCAATATAAGATGATCTCTCACTAAATTTCAAGGTATAAGTGTTCTCCCTGAGTATGCACCGTTGCTAAAGTTTGTCGTGCCGAGACACCACGTGATGATCGGGTGTGATAAGCTCTACGTTCACATACAATGGGTGCAAGCCAGTTTTGCACACGCGGAATACTCAGGTTAAACTTGACGAGCCTAGCATATGCAGATATGGCCTCGGAACACTGGAGACCGAAAGGTCGAGCGTGAATCATATAGTAGATATGATCAACATAGTGATGTTCACCACTGAAAACTACTCCATCTCACGTGATGATCGGACATGGTTTAGTTGATATGGATCACGTGATCACTTAGATGATTAGAGAGATGTATATCTAAGTGGGAGTTCTTAAGTAATTTGATTAATTGAACTTTAATTTATCATGAACTTAGTACCTGATAGTATTTTGCATGTCTATGTTGTCGTAGATAGATGGCTCGTGTTGTTGTTCCGTTGAATTTTACTGTGTCCCTAGAGAAAGCTAAGTTGAAAGATGATGGTAGCAACTACACGGACAGGGTCCGTAACTTGAGGATTATCCTCATTGCTGCACAGAAGAATTACGTCCTGGAAGCACCGCTAGGTGACAAACCCGCTGCAGGAGCAGCGCCAGATGTTATGAACACCTAACAGAGCAAAGCTGATGACTACTCGATAGTCCAGTGTGTCATGCTTTACGGCTTAGAACCGGTACTTCAATGACGTTTTGAACGTCATGGAACATATGAGATGTTCCAAGAGTTGAAGTTAATATTTCAAGCAAACGCCTGGATTGAGAGATATGAAGTCTCCAATAATTTCTACAGCTGCAAGATGGAGCAGAATAGTTTTGTCACTGAACATATACTCAGAATGTCTGGGTACCACAACCACTTGACTCAACTGGGAGTTAATCTTCCTGATGATAGTGTCATTGATAGAGTTCTTCAATCACTGCCACCAAGCTACAAGAGCTTCGTGATGAACTATAATATGCAAGGGATGGATAAGACGATTCCTAAGCTCTTCACAATGCTAAAGGCTCTGGAGGTAGAAATCAAGAAGGAGTGATACGTCTCCAACGTATCTATAATTTTTTATTGCTCCATGCTATATTATCTACTATTTTGGACATTATTGGGCTTTATTATCCACTTTTATATTATTTTCGGACTAACCTATTAACTGGAGGCCCAGCCCAGAATTGCTGTTTTTTTGCCTATTTTAGGGTTTCGAAGAAAAGGAATATAAACGGAGTCCAAACGGAATGAAACCTTCGGGAACATGATTTTCTCACCGAACATGATCCAGGAGACTTGGACCCTACGTCAAGAAACAAAGGAGGAGGCCACGAGGTAGGGGGCGCGCCTACCCCCCCCCCCCCCCCCAAGCGCGCCCTCCACCCTCGTGGGCCCCCTGTTGCTCCACCGATGTACTCCTTCCTCCTATATATACCTACATACCCCCAAACGATCAGATACGGAGCCAAAACCATAATTCCACCGCCGTAACTTCCTGTATCCACGAGATCCCATCTTGGGCCTGTTCCGGAGCTCCGCCGGAGGGGGCATCCATCACGGAGGGCTTCTACATCAACACCATAGCCTCTCCGATGAAGTGTGAGTAGTTTACCTCAGACCTTCGGGTCCATAGTTATTAGCTAGATGGCTTCTTCTCTCTTTTTGGATCTCAATACAATGTTCTCCCCCTCTTTTGTGGAGATCTATTCGATATAATCTTCTTTTTGCGATGTGTTTGTTGAGACCGATGAATTTGGGTTTATGATCAAGATTATTTATGAACAATATTTGAATCTTCTCTGAATTATTTTATGTATGATTGGTTATCTTTGCAAGTCTCGTCGAATTATCAGTTTGGTTTGGCCTACTAGATTGATCTTTCTTGCAATGGAAGAAGTGCTTAGCTTTGGGTTCAATCTTGCGGTGTCCTTTCCCAGTGGCAGTAGGGGCAGCAAGGCACGTATTGTATTGTTGCCATCGAGGATAACAAGATGGATTTTTTATCATATTGCATGAATTTATCCCTCTACATCATGTCATCTTGCTTAAGGCATTACTTTGTTTTCATGAACTTAATACTCTAGATGCATGCTGGATAGTGGTCAACGAGTGGAGTAATAGTAGTAGATGCAGGCAGGAGTCGGACTGCTTGTCTCGGACGTGATGCCTATATACATGATCATACATAGATATTCTCATAACTATGCTCAATTCTGTCAAGTGCTCAACAATAATTCGTTTACCCACTTATGCTCTTGAGAGAAGCCACTAGTGAAAGCTATGGCCCCCGGGTCTATCTTCATCATATTAATCTTCCAATACTTCGTTATTTTCTTTGCTTTTTTACTTTGCTTTTATTTTACTTTGCATCTTTATCATAAAAATACCAAAAAATATTATCTTATCATATCTATAAGATCTCACTCTCGAAAGTGACCGTGAAGGGATTGACAACCCCTTATCGCGTTGGTTGTGAGGAGTTATTTGTTTTGTGCATGTACTAGGGACTTGCGTGCAGCCTCCTACTGGATTGATACATTGGTTCTTAAAAACTGAGGGAAATACTTACGCTACTTTGATGCATCATCCTTTCCTCTTCAAGGAAATCCAACGCAATGCTCAAGAGGTAGCAAGAAGAATTTCTGGCGTCGTTGCCAGGGAGGTTCGCGCAAGTCAAGATTTGACTCCCGACAACGAGCCATTTCTGGCGCCATTGCCGGGGAGTCTACGCAAAAGTCAACATACCAAGTACCCATCACAACCTTTATCTCCTGCATTACATTATTTGCCATTTGCCTCTCGTTTTCCTCTCCCCCACTTCACCCTTGCCATTTTATTCGCCCTCTCTCTCTATCCTCCCTCTCTTTCTCTATTTGCCTCTTTTTGCCCGCTTGCTTTTTATTTGCTTGTGTGTTTGATTGCTTGCTTGTCGTTATGACTAGTACTCTATGTTCTCCGTTGTCTCCCGAGAATGAAGTTCTAAATTTTAAGGAAAGGGAGGGAGAAAATCTAAAAGACGCTTGGTATAGAATTTGCAATGCTCAAAATAGATCTACCACGAAGCAATCTACTTCTGTTCTTCTTCACAATTTTTATGTAGGTGTTGCTCCTTGGTACAGATATGTCCTTGATACCATCACCGGAGGGAATTTTTTGGGTAGCCACACTTTTGATTCTTGTAATGCTATGATAGATTTATTTGGCTCACCACCTCTTTTGGTTAATGGAACTGTATTAACTTTGGAGCATGTAATGCAAAGGCTCGAAATTACTGAAAATAAGGTTTCTACCGTAGAGTTAATTGAAAATTTGGATAAAAAGATCCACAACTGAATCTCTCAATATGGATCTAAAGTAGGAGTCACTTTGAAAAATATTAAAGAGAAGGAACCCATAGTTAATGAGAAAATAAATCATGATTCCACTAGGATCGATAAACTTGAAGATATCATTACCAACTTGGGAACCGCTTTTTCTTCCGTAAAGAATACTCCAAGTCCTCCTACTAAAATTGCCAAGCTTATGTATGTTCCTAAAAATAAGGGTGAATCCTCTAGTAAGGAAACTGCGGATCTAAAATCTATAAGTATTCATCCCAATCTTGTTGCTATCATTAAGGAACCATTTGTTACAAATGAATTTTTCGATCTTGTGCCTAAAAGTTTGATAATAACTAAAAATAAAGAAATTCCTAAGGATGGTAGATGCCTCATTGAAGAATTACCAACCAAAGATGGCAATACCTAGATCTATCCTTGCTTTTAATGCCTAGCTAGGGGCGTTAAACGATAGCGCTTGTTGGGAGGCAACCCAATTTTATTTTTATTCCTTCCTTTTTGCTCCTGTTTAGTAATAAATAATTTACCTAGCCTCTGTTTTGGTTGTGTTTTTTGTGTTTAATTAGTGTTTGTGCCAAGTAGAACCGTTGGGAAGACTTGGGGAAAGTCTTGATATCTTGCTGTAAAAAACAGAAACTTTAGCGCTCACGAGAACTGCTGCCATTTTTATTTAGAAAGTGATATTTAGTTAATTCTTTTTTCAGATGATTAATAGATATATTCCTCACGTCCAGCAATTTATTTTAGAATTTTTGGGGTTCCAGATATTGCTATAGCTACAGATTACTACAGACTGATCAGTTTTTGACAGATTCTGTTTTTGTGTGTTGTTTGCTTATTTTGATGAATCTATGGCTAGTAAAATAGTTTATAAACCATAGAGAAGTTGGTATACAGTAGGTTTAACACCAATATAAATAAAGAATGAGTTCATTACAGTACCTTGAAGTGGTCTTTTGTTTTCTTTCGCTAACGGAGCTCACGAGATTTTCTACTTTGAGTTTTGTGTTGTGAAGTTTTCAAGTTTTGGGTAAAGATTTGATGGATTATGGAACAAGAAGTGGCAAAAGACTAAGCTTGGGGATGCCCATGGCACCCCCAAGATAATCTAAGGACACCTAAAAGCCAAAGCTTGGGGATGCCCCGGAAGGCGTCCCCTCTTTCGTCTACTTCTATCGGTAACTTTACTTGGAGCTATATTTTTATTTACCACATGATATGTGTTTTGCTTGGAGCGTCTTGTATGATTTGAGTCTTTGCTTTTTAGTTTAACACAATCATCCTTGCTGTACACACCTTTTGAGAGAGCCATACATGATTTGGAATTTGTTAGAATACTCTATGTGCTTCGCTTATATCATTTGAGTTATATAGTTTTGCTCTAGTACTTCACTTATATCTTTTAGAGCACGGTGGTGGATTTGTTTTATAGAAACTATTGATCTCTCATGCTTCATTTAGATTATTTTGAGAGTCTTAAATAGCATGGTAATTTGCTTAAATAATCCTAATATGCTAGGTATTCAAGATTAGTAAAAAACTTCTTATGAGTGTTTCGAATACTAAGAGAAGTTTGATGCTTGATGATTGTTTTGAGATATGGAAGTAATAATATAAAGTCGTGCTAGTTGAGTAGTTGTGAATTTGAGAAATGCTTGTGTTAAAGTTTGCAAGTCCCATAGCATGCACGTATGGTAAACGTTATGTAACAAATTTGAAACATGACATGTTCTTTGATTGTCCTCCTTATGAGTGGCGGTCGGGGACGAGCGTTGATCTTTTCCTACCAATCTATCCCCCTAGGAGCATGCGCGTAGTGCTTGGTTTTTGATGACTTGTAGATTTTTGCAATAAGTATGTGAGTTCTTTATGACTAATGTTGAGTCCATGGATTATACGCACTCTCACCCTTCCATCATTGCTAGCCTCTTCGGTACCGTGCATTGCCCTTTCTCACATTGAGAGTTGGTGCAAAATTCACCGGTGCATCCAAACCCCGTGATATGATACGCTCTTTCACACATAAACCTCCTTATATCTTCCTCAAAACAGCCACCATACCTACCTATTATGGCATTTCCATGGCCATTCCGAGATATATTGCCATGCAACTTTCCACCATTCCTTTTATCATGACACATTCATCATTGTCATATTGCTTAGCATGATCATGTAGTTGACATAGTATTTGTGGCAAAGCCACCGTTCATAATTTTCATACATGTCACTCTTGATTCATTTCATATCCCGGTACACCGCCGGAGGCATTCATATAGAGTCATCTTTTGTTCTAGTATCGAGTTGTAATCATTGAGTTGTAAATAAATAGAAGTGTGATGATCATCATTTTCTAGAGCATTGTCCCAAGTGAGGAATATTAAAAAAGGCCATAAAAAGAGTAGGCCCAAAAAAATGAGAGAAAAAGAGAAGGGACAATGCTACTATCCTTTGCCACACTTGTGCTTCAAAGTAGCACCATAATCTTCATGGTAGAGAGTCTTTTGTTTTGTCACTTTCATATACTAGTGGGAATTTTCATTATAGAACTTGGCTTGTATATTCCAACAATGGGCCTCCTTAAGTGCCCTAGATCTTCGTGAGTAAGCAAGTTGGATGCACAGTCACTTAGTTTCTTTTGTTGAGCTTTCATACATTTATACCTCTAGTGCATCCGTTGCATGGCAATCCCTACACCTTGCATTAACATCAATCGATGGGCATCTCCATAGCCCATTGATTAGCCTTGTTGATGTGAGACTTTCTCCTTTTTGTCTTCTCCACATAACCCCCATCATCATATTCTATTCCACCCATAGTGCTATGTCCATGGCTCGCGCTCATATATTGCGTGAAAGTTTATAGGTTTGAGATTACTAAAGTATGAAACAATTGCTTGGCTTGTCATCGGGGTTGTGCATGATGAGAGCATTCTTGTGTGACGAAAATGGAGCATGACTAAACTATATGATTTTGTAGGGATGAACTTTCTTTGGCCATGTTATTTTGAGAAGACATAATTGGTTAGTTAGTATGCTTGAAGTATTATTATTTTTATGTCAATATGAACTTTTATCTTGAATCTTTCGGATATGAATATTCATGCCACAATTAAGAAGAATTACATTAAAATTATGCCAAGTAGCACTCCGCATCAAAATTTCTGTTTTTATCATTTACCTACTCGAGGACGGGCAGGAATTAAGCTTGGGGATGCTTGATACGTCTCCAACGTATCTATATTTTTTGGTTGCTCCATGCTATATTATCTACTATTTTGGACATTATTGGGATTTATTATCCACTTTTATATTATTTTTGGGACTAACCTATTAACCGGAGGCCCAGCCCAGAATTGTTGTTTTTTTGCCTATTTTAGGGTTTTGAAGAAAAGGAATATCAAACGGAGTCCAAACGGAATGAAACCTTCGGGAACGTGATTTTATCACCGAACATGATCCAGGAGACTTGGACCCTACGTCAAGAAACAAAGGAGGAGGCCATGAGGTAGGGGGCGCGCCTACCCCCCCCCCCCCCCCCCAGGCGCGCCCTCCACTCTCGTGGGCCCCCTGTTGCTCTACTGACGTACTCCTTCCTCCTATATATACCTACGTATCCCCAAACGATCAGATCCGGAGCCAAAACCCTAATTCCACTGCCGTAACTTCCCTAATCCACGAGATCCCATCTTGGGGCCTGTTCCGGAGCTCCGCCGGAGGGGGGATCCATCACGGAGGGCTTCTACATCAACACCGTAGCCTCTCCGATGAAGTGTGAGTAGTTTACCTCAGACCTTCGGGTCCATAGTTATTAGCTAGATGGATTCTTCTCTTTTTTTGGATCTCAATACAATGTTCTCCCCCTCTCTTGTGGAGATCTATTCTATGTAATCTTCTTTTTGCGGTGTGTTTGTTGAGACCGATGAATTGTGGGTTTATGATCAAGATTATCTATGAACAATATTTGAATCTTCTCTGAATTCTTTTATGTATGATTGGTTATCTTTGCAAGTCTCTTCGAATTATCAATTTGGTTTGGCCTACTAGATTGATCTTTCTTGTAGTGGGAGAAGTGCTTAGCTTTGGGTTCAATCTTGCGGTGTCTTTTCCCAGTGACAGTAGGGGCAGCAAGGCACGTATTGTATTATTGCCATCGAGGATAACAAGATGGGGTTTTTATCATATTGCATGAATTTATCCCTCTACATCATGTCATCTTACTTAAGGCGTTAATCTGTTTTCATGAACTTACTACTTTAGGTGCATGCTGGATAGCAGTCGATGAGTTGAGTAATAGTAGTAGATGCAGGCAGGAGTCGGTCTGCTTGTCTCGGACGTGATGCCTATATACATGATCATACCTAGATATTCTCATAACTATGCTCAATTCTATCAATTGCTCAATAGTAATTCATTTACCCACAGTAGAATACTTATGCTCTTGAGAGAAGCCACTAGTGAAACCTATGGCCCCCGGGTCTATCTTCATCATATTAATCTTCCAATACTTAGTTATTTCCTTTGCTTTTATTTTACTTTGCATCTTTATCATAAAAATACCAAAAAATATTATCTTATCATATCTATCAGATCTCACCCTCGTAAGTGACCACGAAGGGATTGACAACCCCTTATCGCGTTGGTTGCGAGGAGTTATTTGTTTTGTGCAGGTACTAGGGACTTGCGTGCAGCCTCCTACTGGATTGATACCTTAGTTCTCAAAAACTGAGGAAATACTTACGCTAGTTTGCTGCATCATCCTTTCCTCTTCAAGGAAATCCAACGCAGTGCTCAAGAGGTAGCAAGGAGCATCAAGTGTTGATGGTCAACAAGACCACCAGTTTCAAGAAAAAAGGTAAAGGGAAGAAGGGGAACTTCAAGAAGAATAGCAAGTCAGTTGCTACTCAAGTGAAGAAACCCAAGTCTGGACCTAAGCCTCAGACTGAGTGCTTCTACTGCAAAGGAACTGGTCACTGGAAGCGGAACCGCCCCAAGTATTTGGCGGAGAAGAATGATGGCAAAGTGAAAGGTATATTTGATATACATGTTATTGATGTGTACCTTACTAATTCTCGCAGTAGTGCCTGGGTATTTGATACTGGTTCTGTTGCTAACATTTGCAACTCAAAACAGGGGTTACGGATTAAGCGAAGATTGGCTAAGGACGATGTGACGATGCGCGTGGGAAATGGTTCCAAAGTCGATGTGATCACCGTCGGCACGCTACCTCTACATCTACCTTTGGGATTAGCTTTAGACCTAAATAATTGTTATTTGGTGCCAATGTTGAGCATGAACATTATATCTGGATCTTGTTTGATGCGAGACGGTTATTCATTTAAATTAGAGAATAATGGTTGTTCTATTTATATGAGTAATATCTTTTATGGTCATGCACACCTGATGAGTGGTCTATTTTTACTAAATCTTGATAGTAGTGATACGCATATTCATAGTATTGAAGCCAAAAGATGCAGAGTTGATAATGATAGTGCAACTTATTTGTGACACTGCTGTTTAGGTCAAGTTTCTACGATTTGACCGTGGAGGCGAATATTTGAGTTATGAGTTTGGACTTCATTTGAAACAATGCGGAATAGTTTTGCAACTCACGCCACTTGGAACACCACGGCGTAATGGTGTGTCCGAACGTCGTAATCGTACTTTACTAGATATGGTGCGATCTATGATGTCTCTCATTGATTTACCGCTATCATTTTGGGGTTACGCTTTAGAGACAGCTGTATTCACATTAAATAGGGCACTATCTAAATCCGTCGACACGACACCTTATGAACTGTGGTTTGGCAAGAAACCCAAGTTGTCATTTCTTAAAGTTTGGGGCTACGATGCTTATGTGAAAAAGCTTCAACCTGATAAGCTCGAACCCAAATCGAAGAAATGTGTCTTCATATGATACCCAAAGGAGACTGTTGGGTACACCTTCTATCACAGATCCGAAGGCAAGATATTTGTTGCTAAGAATGGATCCTTTCTAGAGAAGGAGCTTCTCTCGAAAGAAGTGAGTGGGAGGAAAGTAAAACTTGACGAGGTAATTGTACCTTCTCCCTTATTGGAAAGTAGTTCATCACTGAAATCAGTTCCAGTGATTCCTACACCAGTAAGTGAGGAAGCTAATGATGATGATCATGAAACTTCTGATCAAGTTACTACCGAACCTCGTAGGTCAACCAGAGTAAGATCTGCACCATAGTGGTACAATGATCCTATTTTGTAAGTCATGTTACTTGACCATGACGAACCTACGAACTATGAGGAAGCGATGATGAGCCCAGATTCCGCAAAATGGCTTGAAGCCATGAAATCTGAGATGGGATCCATGTATGAGAATAAAGTATGGACTTTGGTTGACTTTCCCGATGATCGACAGGCCATAGAGAATAAATGGATCTTCAAGAAGAAGACTGACGCTGACGGTAATATTACTGTCTACAAAGTTTGACTTGTTGCGAAATGTTTTCAACAAGTTCAAGGAGTTGACTACGATGAGACTTTCTCACCCATAGAGATGCTTAAGTACGTCCGAATCATGTTAGCAATTGCCGCATTTTATGATTATGAAATTTGGCAAATGGATGTCAAAACTGCATTCCTTAATGGATACCTTAAAGAAGAGTTGTATATGATGCAACCAGAAGGTTTTTTCGATCCAAAAGGTGCTAACAAAGTGTGCAAGCTCCTGCTATCCATTTATGGACTAATGCAAGCCTCTCAGAGTTGGAATATACGCTTTGATAATGTGATCAAAGCATATGGTTTTATACAGACTTTTGGAGAAGCCTCTATTTACAAGAAAGTGAGTGGGAGCTCCGTAGCATTTCTGATATTATATGTAGATGACATCTTGTTGATCGGAAATGATACTGAATTTCTGAATAGCATAAAAGGATACCCGAATAATTATTTTTCAATGAAAGACCTCGGTGAAGCTTCTTATATATTGGGCATCAAGATCTATAGAGATAGATCAAGATGCTTGATTGGACTTTCACAAAGCACATACCTTGATAACGTTTTGAAGAAGTTCAAAATGGATCACGCAAAGAAAGGGTTCTTGCTGTATTACAAGGTGTGAAGTTGAGTCGGACTCAATGCCCGACCACTGCAGAAGTGATGACCCACAAGTATAGGGGATCTATCGTAGTCCTTTCGATAAGTAAGAGTATCGAACCCAACGAGGAGCAGAAGGAAATGATAAGCGGTTTTCAGCAAGGTATTCTCTGCAAGTACTGAAATAAGTGGTAACAGATAGTTTTGTGATAGGATAAATTGTAACGAGCAACAAGTAACAAAAGTAAATAAAGTGCACCAAGGTGGCCCAATCCTTTTGTAGCAAAGGACAAGCCGGAACAAACTCTTATAATAGGAAAAGCGCTCCCGAGGACACATGGGAATATCGTCAAGCTAGTTTTCATCACGTTCATATGATTCGTGTTCGATACTTTGACAATTTGATATGTGGGTGGACCGGTGCTTGGGTGTTGTTCTTACTTGAACAAGCATCCCACTTATGATTAACCTCTATTGCAAGCATCCGCAACTACAACAAAAGTATTAAGGTAAACCTAACCATAGCATGAAACATATGGATCCAAATCAGCCCCTTACAAAGCAACACATAAACTAGGGTTTAAACTTCTGTCACTCTAGCAACCCATCATCTACTTATTACTGCCCAATGCCTTCCTCTAGGCCCAAATAATGGTGAAGTGTTATGTAGTCGACGTTCACATAACACCACTAGAGGCTAGACAACATACATCTTATCAAAATATCAAACGAATACCAAATTCACATGACTACTCATAGCAAGACTTCTCCCTTGTCCTCAGGAATGAACGTAATTACTCACAAAGCATATTCATGTTCATAATCAGAGGGGTAATGATATGCATATAGGATCTGGACATATAATCTTCCACCAATTACACGAACTAGCATCAACTACAAGGAGTAATCAACACTACTAGCAACCTACTAGCACCAATCCCGGACTTTGAGACAAGAATTGGATACAAGAGATGAACTAGGGTTTGGAGATGAGATGGTGCTGGTGAAGATGTTGATGGATATTGCCCTCTCCCGATGAGAGGAGTGTTGGTGATGACGATGGTGATGATTTCCCCCTCCAGGAGAGAAGTTTCCCCGGCAGAACAGCTCTGCCGGAGCTCTAGATTGGATCCGCCAAGGTTCCACCTTGTGGCGGCGGAGTCTTGTCCCGAAAAGTTCCTTACTATTTTTTTCTCATCGAAAGACCTCATATAGGAGAAGATGGGCATCGGAGAGCCGCCAGGGGGGCCACGAGGTAGGGGGCGCGCCCCGAGCAGGGTGTGGGCCCCCTGGCCTTCATCTATGGCGTGGATTTTTCTTTATTTCTTATAAGACGTTCTGTGGAGTTTCAGGACTTTTGGAGTTGCGCATAATAGGTCTCTAATATTTGCTCCTTATCCAGACCAGAATTCCAGCTGCCGGCATTCTCCCTCTTTATGTAAACCTTGTAAAATAAGAGAGAATAGCCATAAGTATTGTGACATAAAGTGAAATGACAGTCCATAATGCAATAAATATCGATATAAAAGCATGATTCAAAATGGACGTATCAACTCCCCCAAGCTTAGACCTCGCTTGTCCTCAAGCGAAAAGCCGATAACAATAAATATGTCCTCATGTTTAGAGGTAGAGGCGTCGATAAAAATAAAATACGGACATGAAGGCATCATGATTATTCTCATAACAACAACTTATATAGATTTTGTCATATGATTACTTATGTTCAAGTGATGATCTATTCACAATGCAAGAGTATAAATCATAAACCTTATTGGGCTCCAACAAACTATAATCTCAGTCACTGAAGCAATTGCAATTTATCATAACATCGGAAAGAGTCTATGTCAGAGCTAAAAAGCAAGTCCACATACTCAACTATCATTTAGTCTCCCATAATTGATAACACTCACGCAATACTTTTGGTTACGGAGCTTTAATCGGACACAAAGAAAGATAGGGGCTTATAGTTTTGCCCCACAACCTTTTACCTCTAGGGTAATGTCAACAATAATGGTTCATGCTCCCCTACATCCAATTATATATATATATATATCATGTTCTTTCCAACGTGCTGAGCTTGCCAAAGGATAAAATGAAAAAGGAAAGGTAAGGATCACCGTGACTCTTGCATAAGGTAGAAGATAATAATAAAGGATAGGCCCTTCGCAGAGGGAAGCAGAGGTTTCCATGCGCTTTTATGGTTGGATGTACAAAATCTCAATGCGAAAGAACGTCACTTTATATTGCCACTTGTGATATGAACCTTTATTATGCAGTCTGTCGCTTTTATTACTTCCACATCACAAGATCATATAAAGCTTATTTCTCCCACACCAATCAATCATACATATTTAGAGCAATTTTTATTGCTTTGCACCGATGACAACTTACTTGAAGGATCTTACTCAATCCATAGGTAGATATGGTGGACTCTCATGGCAAAACTGGTTTAGGGATTTTGGAAGCACAAGTAGTATTTCTACTTGGTGCTGAGAATTTGGCTAGCATGAGGGGGAAAAGCAAGCTCAACAAGTTAGAGGAACCATGACAACATACTTTATCTCAGATATAAGAAAGACATAACTCATTACGTTGTCTTCCTTGTCCAATATCAACTCTTTAGCATGTCATATTTTGATGAGTGCTCCCAATCATAAAAGATGTCAATGACAATATATCTATATGTGAAAACCTCTCTTTCCTTATTACTTCCTATTAATTGCAACAATGACCAAAGCTATGTATGCCAACTCCCAACAACTTTTAATCATCATACTCTTTCTATGTGAAGTCATTACTCTCAATAAGATCAATATGAACTTTTTGTTTCTTTGTATTCTTTTTATCTTTCTTTTATTCACCCAAGACCATGGCAAAATAGTTAAGCCCTTGACTCAACACTAATCTTTATTATATATAACTCACGAACTCGATTACATAGAGAGATCATAAAGCAAAACTCAAAACTAGATCATGCCATAAACTTTATTCTACTAGATCAAGATACTACTAATAGGATCGAACTAAGAAAAACGGTAAAGATAGGAGTTTTGATTGTGATACGATACCGGGGCACCTCCCCCAAGCTTGGCAGTTGCCAAGGGGAGTGCCCATACCCATATACTCAGTTCTTCTTTGTTGGAGGAGACGGTGGAGGTGACGGATAATCGCACATCGAGCGTAAGAGGTCCTCCAGCTTGCGAATAATGGCCTTGAGTGCGACAATATGCTCCTTCAACAAAATATTTTCTTGTGTGAGATATTTGTTTTGTATACGAGCTAACTCAATGATCTTGAAAGCTTCGATCTCAGTTGGGGTAAGAAGGTTATGATCAAGTTGAAGGGTGTCTT
Organism: Triticum monococcum; assembly: GCA_034509565.1. NCBI lineage: Eukaryota > Viridiplantae > Streptophyta > Magnoliopsida > Poales > Poaceae > Triticum > Triticum monococcum. The sequence continues at coordinate 82,183,524 of CM067845.1, read as the reverse complement.
TTGCTGCCGGAGCTTGATCCTCCGTGGCCTTCTTGATCCTTTCATCCTTGTTGACCCTCGTGGGTCCTTCCCTCTTCAGATCTATCTTCATTAGCCAAGCATCGTTGTCACCATTGTTGGAGGAGGGAGACGACATGATGCCTAGCCTAGAAAACCCTGACAGAAAACAGCTCAAAACAAGAACAGAAGATTTTTGCGTGATACGGGAGTCAAAACCTTCGGGAGGTTATATAATGAATTTTTACCGACCAAAATATGTATCGTGCAAGAAAACGGAGTCCGGAAGGCACACGAGGTGCTCACGAGGTAGGGGGCGCGCCTAGGGGGGTAGGGCGCGCCCACCACCCTCGTGAGGCCCTCGACTTCCCAGACTGCTACTTATTTTTCTATTTTTCTAAATATTCCAAAGCGGAGAAATATTGCCTTAAAAGTTGTTTTGGAGTCGGTTTACTTACCGTACCACATACCTATTCCTTTCCGGAGTCTAAAACGTTCCGGAAAGTGTCCCTTATGTATTCCTCCGGGGTTACAGTTTCAATAATACTGGTTTCAACATTTATGGAATTACCTGAGATATAATGTTTAATTCTTTGACCATTTACCACCTTCCAATTTGTGCCTTCGAAGTTGTTGATTTTTATGGCACCGGAACGATAGACCTCCTCGATAACATAGGGACCTTCCCATTTAGAGAGAAGTTTTCCTGCAAAAAATCTTAAACGAGACTTGTATAGCAATACATAATCACCTACATTAAACTCACGCTTTTGTATCCTTTTGTCATGCCATCTTTTAACTTTTCCTTTAAACAACTTGGCATTTTCATAAGCTTGGGTTCTCCATTCATGAAGTGAGCTAATATCAAATAACCTCTTCTCACCGGCAAGTTTAAAATCATAGTTGAGTTCTTTAATAGCCCAGTATGCCTTATGTTCTAGTTCGAGAGGTAAGTGACATGCTTTTCCATAAACCATCTTGTACGGAGACATACCCATAGGATTTTTGTATGCAGTTCTATATGCCCATAATGCATCATCAAGTTTCTTAGACCAATTCTTTCTAGACCTATTAACAGTCTTTTGCAAAATTAATTTGAGCTCTCTATTGCTCAACTATACTTGACCACTAGACTGTGGGTGATAAGGAGATGCAATTCTATGATTAACATCATATTTAGCAAGCATTTTACGGAAGGCACCATGAATAAAGTGTGAACCACCATCAGTCATCAAATACCTAGGGACTCCAAACCTCGAAAAAATAACTTCTTTAAGCATTTTAATAGAAGTGTTATGATCAGCACTACTAGTTCGAATAGCTTCTACCCACTTAGTAACGTAATCAACAGCAAGTAGAATATGTGTGTATCCATTAGAGGCAGGAAAAGGTCCCATATAATCAAAGCCCCAAACATCAAACGGTTCAATAACAAGTGAATAATTCATAGGCATTTCTTGACGTCTACTAATATTACCAATTCTTTGACATTCATCACAAGACAAGACAAACTTACGGGCATCCTTGAAGAGAGTAGGCCAATAAAAACCAGATTGCAATACCTTATGTGCAGTTCTATCTCCAGCGTGGTGTCCTCCGTAAGACTCGGAATGACACTTGCGTAGGATCTGTTCCTGTTCATTCTCATGTACACAACATCTAATAACACCATCTACTCCTTCTTTATAAAGGTGTGGGTCATCCCAAAAGTAATGTCTCAAGTCATAGAAGAACTTTTTCTTTTGCAGGTATGTGAAGCTAGGCGGTATAAACTTAGCGACAATATAATTAGCATAATCAGCATACCAAGGAGTACTACGAGAAGTACTTATAACATTTAATTGTTCATCAGGAAAGTCATCATTAATAGGTAGTGGGTCATCAAGAATAATTTCTAACCTAGACAAGTTGTCTGCAACGGGGTTCTCAGCTCCCTTCCTATCAACAATATGCAAATCAAATTCTTGTAGCAAGAGAACCCATCTAATAAGTCTAGGTTTAGCATCTTTCTTTTCCATAAGGTATTTAATAGCAGCATGATCAGTGTGAATAGTTACTTTAGAATCAACAATATAAGGTCTGAACTTATCACAAGCAAATACAACCGCTAAAAGCTCTTTTTCAGTAGTAGCATAATTTCTTTGAGCATTGTCTAGAGTCTTACTAGCATAATGAATAATATTTGATTTCTTATCAACTCTTTGACCTAGAGCAGCACCTACAGCATAACCACTAGCATCACACATAATTTCAAAGGGTAAATTCCAATCAGGTGGCTGAACAATAGGTGCAGAGACTAATGCTTTCTTAAGTATTTAAAATGCTTCTACACAATCATCATCAAAGACAAATGGTATATCTTTTTGTAATAAATTAGTCAGAGGCCGAGAAATTTTTGAGAAGTCCTTAATGAACCTCCTATAAAAACCGGCATGACCAAGGAAACTTCTTATACCTTTGATGTCCTTGGGGCATGGCATCTTTTCAATAGCATCAACCTTGGCTTTATCAACTTCAATACCTCTTTCAGAAACTTTGTGCCCCAAGACAATACCTGCATTAACCATAAAGTGGCACTTTTCCCAATTCAAGACAAGATTAGTTTCTTCACATCTCTGCAGAACTCAATCAAGATTGCTCAAGCAATCATCAAAAGAGGAACCATAGACGGAAAAGTCGTCCATGAAAACCTCACAAATCTTTTCACAGAAGTCAGAGAATATAGCCATCATGCATCTTTGAAAGGTAGCAGGTGCATTACATAAACCAAAAGGCATACGTCTATAAGCAAAAGTACCAAAAGGGCATGTAAAAGTAGTCTTTTATTGATCTTTAGCCGACACAGGTATTTGAGAGAAACCAGAATAACCATCTAGAAAGCAATAGTGTGTGTGTTTGCATAATCTTTCTAGCATTTGATCAATAAAAGATAAGGGGTAATGATCTTTCTTAGTAGCTTTATTTAATTTCCATAAATCAATTACCATCCTATAACCTGTGATAATTCTTTGTGGAATCAATTCATCTTTATCATTAGGAACAACAGTAATACCTCCCTTCTTAGGGACACAATGAACAGGACTTACTGTTGGGGAACGCAGTAATTTCAAAAAATTTCCTACGCACACGCAAGATCATGGTGATGCATAGCAACGAGAGGGGAGAGTGTTGTCTACGTACCAACGCAGACCGACTGCGGAAGCGATCACACAACGTAGAGGAAGTAGTCGTACGTCTTCTTCCCGATCCGACCGATCCAAGCACCGTTACTCCGGCACCTCCGAGTTCTTAGCACACGTTCAGCTCGATGACGATCATCGGGCTCCGATCCAGCAAAGCGTCGAGGAAGAGTTCCGTCAGCACGACGGCGTGGTGACGATCTTGATGTACTACCGACGCAGGGCTTCGCCTAAGCTCTACAACGATACGACCGAGGTGGAATTTGGTGGCAGGGGGCACCGCACACGGCTAAGGAACGATCTCAAGGATCAAGTTGTGTGTCTTGGGGTGCCCCCTGCCCCCGTATATAAAGGTTGGAGGAGGGGAGCCGGCCGGCCAAGGGAGAGGAGGCGCAGGGGAGTCCTAATCCCACCGGGAGTAGGACTCCTCCCCCCAATCCTAATCCTATTAGGACTCCCGGGGGGAAAAGGAGAGAGAAGGGGGGCCGGCCCCTATCCTAGTCCTACTAGGACTTTGGGAAGGGGGGCGCCGGCCAGCTTGTGGGCTTTCCCTTTTTCTCCTTTTCCACTAAGGCCCAATAGGCCCATTAGTCTCCCGGGGGGTTCCGGTAACCCTCCCGGTATTCCGGTAAAATCCCGATTTCACCCGGAACACTTCCGATGTCCAAACATAGGCTTCTAATATATCAATCTTTACGTCTCGACCATTTCGAGACTCCTCGTCATGTCCATGATCTCATCCGGGACTCCGAACAACCTTCGGTACATCAAAATGCATAAACTCATAATAACTGTCATCGTAACGTTAAGCGTGCGGACCCTACGGTTCGAGAACAATGTAGACATGACCGAGACTCATCTCCGGTCAATAACCAATAGCGGGACCTGGATGCCCATATTGGCTCCTACATATTCTACAAAGATCTTTATCGGTCAGACCGCATAACAACATACGTTGTTCCCTTTGTCATCGGTATGTTACTTGCCCGAGATTCGATCGTCGGTATCCAATACCTAGTTCAATCTCGTTACCGGCAAGTCTCTTTACTCGTTCCGTAATACATCATCTCACAACTAACACATTAGTTGCAGTGCTTGCAAGGCTTATGTGATGTGCATTACCGAGAGGGCCCAGAGATACCTCTCCGACAATCGGAGTGACAAACCCTAATCTCGAAATACGCCAACCCAACATCTACCATTGGAGACACCTGTAGTACTCCTTTATGATCACCCAGTTACGTTGTGACGTTTGGTAGTACCCAAAGTGTTCCTCCGGTAAACGGGAGTTGCATAATCTCATAGTTATAGGAACATGTATAAGTCATGAAGAAAGCAATAGCAACATACTAAACGATCGGGTGCTAAGCTAATGGAATGGGTCATGTCAATCAGATCATTCTACTAATGATGTGACCTCGTTAATCAAATAACAACTCCTTGTTCATGGTTAGGAAACATAACCATCTTTGATTAACAAGCTAGTCAAGTAGAGGCATACTAGTGACACTCTGTTGGTCTATGTATTCACACATGTATTATGTTTCCGGTTAATACAATTCTAGCATGAATAATAAACATTTATCATGATATAAGGAAATAAATAATAACTTTATTATTGCCTCTAGGGCATATTTCCTTCAGTCTCCCACTTGCACTAGAGTCAATAATCTAGATTACACAGTAATGATTCTAACACCCATGGAGCCTTGGTGCTGATCATGTTTTGCTCGTGGAAGAGGCTTAGTCAACGGGTCTGCAACATTCAGATCCGTATGTATCTTGCAAATCTCTATGTCTCCCACCTGGACTAAATCCCGGATGGAGTTGAAGCGTCTCTTGATGTGTTTGGTTCTTTTGTTAAATCTGGATTCCTTTGCCAAGGCAATTGCACCAGTATTGTCACAGAAGATTTTCATTGGACCCGATGCACTAGGTATGACACCTAGATCGGATATGAACTCCTTCATCCAGACTCCTTCGTATGCTGCTTCCGAAGCAGCTATGTACTCCGCTTCACATGTAGATCCCGCTACGACGCTTTGTTTAGAACTGCACCAACTAACAGCTCCACTGTTTAAAGTAAACACGTATCCGGTCTGCGATTTAGAATCGTCCGGATCAGTGTCAAAGCTTGCATCAACGTAACATCTTACGGCAAGCTCTTTGTCACCTCCATATACGAGAAACATATCCTTAGTCCTTTTCAGGTATTTCAGGATGTTCTTGACCGCTGTCCAGTGATCCACTCCTGGATTACTTTGGTACCTTCCTGCTAAACTTATAGCAAGGCACACATCAGGTCTGGTACACAGCATTGCATACATGATAGAGCCTATGGCTGAAGCATAGGGAACATCTTTCATTTTCTCTCTATCTTCTGCAGTGGTCGGGCATTGAGTCTTACTCAACTTCACACCTTGTAACACAGGCAAGAACCCTTTCTTTGCTTGATCCATTTTGAACTTCTTCAAAATCTTGTCAAGGTATGTGCTCTGTGAAAGTCCAATTAAGCGTTTTGATCTATCTCTATAGATCTTTATGCCTAATATGAAAGCAGCTTCCCCGAGGTCTTTCATCGAAAAACTTTTATTCAAGTATCCCTTTATGCTATCCAGAAATTCTATATCATTTCCAATCAGCAATATGTCATCCACATATAATATCAGAAATGCTACAGAGCTCCCACTCACTTTCTTGTAAATACAGGCTTCTCCAAAAGTCTATATAAAGCCAAATGCTTTGATCACACTATCAAAGCGTTTATTCCAACTCCGAGATGCTTGCACCAGTCCATAAATGGATCGCTGGAGTTTGCATACTTTGTTAGCTCCTTTTGGATCGACAAAACCTTCTGGTTGTATCATATACAACTCTTCTTCCAGAAATCCATTCATGAATGCAGTTTTGACATCCATCTGCCATATTTCATAATCATAAAATGCGGCAATTGCTAACATAATTCTGACAGACTTAAGCATCGCTACGGGTGAGAAAGTCTCATCGTAGTCAACCCCTTGAACTTGTCGAAAACCTTTTGCGACAAGTCGAGCTTTATAGACAGTAACATTACCGTCAGCGTCAGTCTTTTTCTTGAAGATCCATTTATTCTCAATTGCTTGCCTATCATCGGGCAAGTCAACCAAAGTCCATACTTTGTTCTCATACATGGATCCCATCTCAGATTTCATGGCCTCAAGCCACTTTGCGGAATCTGGGCTCACCGTCGCTTCTTCATAGTTCGTAGGTTCATCATGATCTAGTAGCATGACTTCCAGAACTGGATTACCGTACCACTCTGGTGCAGATCTTACTCTGGTTGACCTACGAGGTTCGGTAGTAACTTGATCAGAAGTTTCATGATCATCATCATTAGCTTCCTCACTTACTGGTGTAGGAATCACTGGAACTGATTTCAGTGATGAACTACTTTCCAATAAGGGAGAAGGTACAATTACCTCGTCAAGTTTTACTTTCCTCCCACTCACTTCTTTCGAGAGAAGCTCCTTCTCTAGAAAGGATCCATTCTTAGCAACAAATATCTTGCCTTCGGATCTGTGATAGAAGGTGTACCCAACAGTCTCCTTTGGGTATCATATGAAGACACATTTCTTCGATTTGGGTTCGAGCTTATCAGGTTGAAGCTTTTTCACATAAGCATCGTAGCCCCAAACTTTAAGAAATGACAACTTGGGTTTCTTGCCAAACCATAGTTCATAAGGCGTCGTCTCAACGGATTTTGATGGTGCCCTATTTAACGTGAATGCGGCCGTCTCTAAAGCATAACCCCAAAACGATAGCGGTAAATCAGTAAGAGACATCATAGATCGCACCATATCTAGTAAAGTACGATTACGACGTTCGGACACACCATTACGCTGTGGTGTTCCGGGTGGCGTGAGTTGCGAAACTATTCCACAATTTTTCAAATGTACACCAAACTCGTAACTCAAATATTCTCCTCCACGATCAGATCGTAGAAATTTTATTTTCTTGTTACGATGATTTTCAACCTCACTCTGAAATTCTTTGAACTTTTCAAATGTTTCAGACTTATGTTTCATCAAGTAGATATACCCATATCTGCTTAAATCATCTGTGAAGGTGAGAAAATAACGATATCCGCCACGAGCCTCAATATTCATCGGACCACATACATCGGTATGTATGATTTCCAACAAATCTGTTGCTCTCTCCATAGTACCGGAGAACGGTGTTTTAGTCATCTTGCCTATGAGGCACGGTTCACAAGTACCAAGTGATTCATAATCAAGTGGTTCCAAAAGCCCATCAGTATGGAGTTTCTTCATGCGCTTTACACCGATATGACCTAAACGGCAGTGCCACAAATAAGTTGCACTATCATTATTAACTTTGCATCTTTTGGCTTCTACATTATGAATATGTGTATTACTATCTTCGAGATTCAATAAGAATAGACCACTCTTCAAAGGTGCATGACCATAAAAGATATTATTCATATAAATAGAACAACCATTATTCTCTGATTTAAATGAATAACCGTCTCGCATTAAACAAGATCCAGATATAATGTTCATGCTCAACGCTGGCACCAAATAACAATTATTTAGGTCTAATATTAATCCCGAAGGTAGATGTAGAGGTAGCGTGCCGACCGCGATCACATCGACTTTGGAACCGTTTCCCACGCGCATCGTCACCTCGTCCTTTGCTAGCGTCCGCTTATTCCGTAGTCCCTGTTTCGAGTTGCAAATATTAGCAACAGAACCAGTATCAAATACCCAGGTGCTACTGCGAGCTCTAGTAAGGTACACATCAATAACATGTATATCACATATACCTTTGCTCACTTTTCCATCCTTCTTATCCGCCAAATACTTGGGGCAGTTCCGCTTCCAGTGTCCAGTCTGCTTGCAGTAGAAGCACTCAGTTTCAGGCTTAGGTCCAGACTTGGGTTTCTTCTCTTGAGTAGCAACTTGCTTGCTGTTCTTCTTGAAGTTTCCCTTCTTCTTCCCTTTGCCCTTTTTCTTGAAACTAGTGGTTTTGCTAACCATCAACACTTGATGCTCCTTCTTGATTTCTACCTCCGCAGCTTTCAGCATTGCGAAGAGCTCGGGAATAGTCTTGTTCATCCCTTGCATATTATAGTTCATCAGGAAACTCTTGTAGCTTGGTGGCAGTGATTGGAGAATTCTGTCAATGACGCAGTCATCTGGAAGATTAACTCCCATCTGAATCAAGTGATTATTATACCCAGACATCTTGAGTATATGCTCACTGACAGAACTGTTCTCCTCCATCTTACAGCTATAGAACTTATTGGAGACTTCATATCTCTCAATTCGGGCATTTGCTTGAAATATTAACTTCAACTCCTGGAACATCTCATATGCTCCATGACGTTCAAAACGTCGTTGAAGTCCCGATTCTAAGCCGTAAAGCATGGCACACTGAACTATCGAGTAGTCATCAGCTTTGCTCTGCCAGACGTTCATAACATCTGGCGTTGCTCCAGCAGCAGGCCTGGCACCCAGCGGTGCTTCCAGGACGTAATTCTTCTGTGCAGCAATGAGGATAATCCTCAGGTTACGGACCCAGTCCGTGTAATTGCTACCATCATCTTTCAACTTTGCTTTCTCAAGGAACGCATTAAAATTCAACGGAACAACAGCACGAGCCATCTATCTACAATCAACATAAACAAGCAAGATACTATCAGGTACTAAGTTCATGATAAGTTTAAGTTCAGTTAATCAAATTACTTAGGAACTCCCACTTAGATAGACATCCCTCTAATCCTCTAAGTGATCACGTGATCCAAATCAACTAAACCATAACCGATCATCACGTGAGATGGAGTAGTTTTCAATGGTGAACATCGTCATGTTGATCATATCTACTATATGATTCACGCTCGACCTTTCGGTCTCTGTGTTCTGAGGCCATATCTGCATATGCTAGGCTCGTCAAGTATAACCTGAGTATTCTGCGTGTGCAAAACTGGCTTGCACCCGTTGTAGATGGACGTAGAGCTTATCACACCCGATCATCACGTGGTGTCTGGGCACGACGAACTTTGGCAACGGTGCATACTCAGGGAGAACACTTCTTGATAATTTAGTGAGAGATCATCTTATAATGCTACTGTCAATCAAAGCAAGATAAGATGCATAAAAGGATAAACATCACATGCAATCAATATAAGTGATATGATATGGCCATCATCATCTTGTGCTTGTGATCTCCATCTCCGAAGCACCGTCATGATCACCATCGTCACCGGCGCGCCACCTTGATCTCCATCATAGCAACGTTGTTGTCTCGCCAATCTTATGCTTCCACGACTATCACTACCGCTTAGTAATAAAGTAAAGCATTACATCGCGATTGCATTGCATACAATAAAGCGACAACCATATGGCTCCTGCCAGTTGCCGATAACTCGGTTACAAAACATGATCATCTCATACAATAAAATCAGCATCATGCCTTGACCATATCACATCATAACATACCCTGCAAAAACAAGTTAGACGTCCTCTACTTTGTTGTTGCAAGTTTTACGTGGCTGCTACGGGCTTAAGTAAGAACTCATCTCACCTACGCATCAAAACCACAACGATAGTTCGTCAAATAGACTCCGTTTTAACCTTCTCAAGGACCGGGCGTAGTCACACTTGGTTCAACTAAAGTTGGAGAGACAGTCTTCCGCAAGCCATCTATGTGCAAAGCACGTCGAGGGAACCGGTCTCGCGTAAGAGTACGCGTAATGTTGGTCCGGATCGTCTCAACCAACAATACCGCCGAACCAAAGTATGACATGCTGGTAGGCAGTATGACTTGTATCGCCCACAACTCACTTGTGTTCTACTCGTGCATATAACATCAAACCATAAAACCTAGGCTCGGATGCCACTGTTGGGGAACGCAGTAATTTCAAAAAATTTCCTACGCACACGCAAGATCATGGTGATGCACAGCAACGAGAGGGGAGAGTGTTGTCTACGTACCAACGCAGACCGACTGCGGAAGCGATCACACAACGTAGAGGAAGTAGTCGTACGTCTTCTTCCCGATCCGACCGATCCAAGCACCGTTACTCCGGCACCTCCGAGTTCTTAGCACATGTTCAGCTCGATGACGATCCTCGGGCTCCGATCCAGCAAAGCGTCGAGGAAGAGTTCCGTCAGCACGACGGCGTGGTGACGATCTTGATGTACTACCGACGCAGGGCTTCGCCTAAGCTCTACAACGATACGACCGAGGTGGAATTTGGTGGCAGGGGGCACCGCACACGGCTAAGGAATGATCTCAAGGATCAAGTTGTGTGTCTTGGGGTGCCCCCTGCCCCCGTATATAAAGGTTGGAGGAGGGGAGCCGGCCGGCCAAGGGAGAGGAGGCCCAGGGGAGTCCTACTCCCACCGGGAGTAGGACTCCTCCCCACAATCCTAATCCTATTAGGACTCCCGGGGGGAAAAGGAGAGAGAAGGGGGGCCGGCCCCTATCCTAGTCCTACTAGGACTTTGGGAAGGGGGGCGCCGGCCAGCTTGTGGGCTTTCCCTTTTTCTCCTTTTCCACTAAGGCCCAATAGGCCCATTAGTCTCCCGGGGGGTTCCGGTAACCCTCCCGGTATTCCGGTAAAATCCCGATTTCACCCGGAACACTTCCGATGTCCAAACATAGGCTTCCAATATATCAATCTTTACGTCTCGACCATTTCAAGACTCCTCGTCATGTCCGTGATCTCATCCAGGACTCCGAACAACCTTCGGTACATCAAAATGCATAAACTCATAATAACTGTCATCGTAACGTTAAGCGTGCGGACCCTACGGTTCGAGAACAATGTAGACATGACCGAGACTCGTCTCTGGTCAATAACCAATAGCGGGACCTAGATGCCCATATTGGCTCCTACATATTCTACGAAGATCTTTATCGGTCAGACCGCATAACAACATACGTTGTTCCCTTTGTCATCGGTATGTTACTTGCCCGAGATTCGATCGTCGGTATCCAATACCTAGTTCAATCTCGTTACCGGCAAGTCTCTTTACTCGTTCCGTAATACATCATCTCACAACTAACACATTAGTTGCAGTGCTTGCAAGGCTTATGTGATGTGCATTACCGAGAGGGCCCAGAGATACCTCTCCGACAATCGGAGTGACAAACCCTAATCTCGAAATACGCCAACCCAACATCTACCATTGGAGACACCTGTAGTACTCCTTTATGATCACCCAGTTACGTTGTGACGTTTGGTAGTACCCAAAGTGTTCCTCCGGTAAACGGGAGTTGCATAATCTCATAGTTATAGGAACATGTATAAGTCATGAAGAAAGCAATAGCAACATACTAAACGATCGGGTGCTAAGCTAATGGAATGGGTCATGTCAATCAGATCATTCTACTAATGATGTGACCTCGTTAATCAAATAACAACTCCTTGTTCATGGTTAGGAAACATAACCATCTTTGATTAACAAGCTAGTCAAGTAGAGGCATACTAGTGACACTCTGTTGGTCTATGTATTCACACATGTATTATGTTTCCGGTTAATACAATTCTAGCATGAATAATAAACATTTATCATGATATAAGGAAATAAATAATAACTTTATTATTGCCTCTAGGGCATATTTCCTTCACTTACCCACTCACTATCAGCAACGGGATAAATTATACCTGCCTCCAAAAGCTTGAGTATTTCTTTTCTTACCACTTCTTTCATTTTAGGATTCAGACGTCGTTGGGGATCACGAACTGGTTTGGAATTTGCTTCCAAATTTGTTTTATGTTGACATAGAGTGGGACTAATGCCCTTAAGATCATCAAGAGTATATCCAATAGCTGCACGATGCTTCTTCAGAGTTTTCAATAATCTTTCTTCTTCATGCTCTGAAAGGTTAGCACTAATAATAACAGGATATATCTTCTTTTCATCAAGATAAGCATATTTAAGATTATCAGGCAGAGGTTTAAGCTCAAACACGGGATCACCCTTGGGTGGAGGAGGATCCCCCAAAATTTTAAAAGGCAAGTTATGATGCAAAATAGGTTCCTGTTTAAAGAATACTTCATCTATTTCCCTTCTTTCATTCATGAACATATCATTTTCATGGTCTAGCAAATAGTGCTCTAAAGGATCACTAGGAGGTACGGCAATAGAAGCAAGACCAATAATTTCATCCTTACTGGATAATTCTTCCTCACGATGTTGTTTACTAAATTTAGAGAAATTAAACTCATGAACCATATCATCCAAGCCAACAGTAACAATATTCTTTTCACAATCTATCTTAGCATTGACAGTGTTCAAGAAGGGTCTACCAAATATGATGGGACAAAAGCTATCTTGTGGGTAAGTAAGAACAAGAAAATCAGCAGGATATTTAGTTTTCCCACACAAGACTTCAACATCTCTAACAATTCCAATTAGTGCAATAGTATCTCTATTAGCAAGTTTAATTGTGACATCAATATCTTCTAACTCAACAGGTGCAATGTCATGCATAATTTCTTTGTATAAGGTATGTGGTATAACACTAGCACTAGCACCCATATCACATAAGCCATGATAACAATGATCTCCTATTTTAACAGAAATAACAGGCATGCCTACCACAGGTCTATGTTTATCTTTAGCACAAGGTTTAGCAATTCTACCAGTTTCACCTTCGAACTGAATAACATGCCCATCAATATTATCAGACAAGAGATCTTTAACAATAGCAATATTAGGTTCCACTTTAACTTGCTCAGGAGGTGTATATGTTCTAATATTGCTTTTATGAACAACAGTTGAAGATTTAGCATGATCCTTTACGCTAACAGGGAAAGGTGGTTTCTCAATATAAGAAGTAGGAACAATAGGATCATTATAAGTGACAGTCTTTTCTTCAACTTTAATAGGTGCAACTACTTTTACTTCTATGGGAGGATGATATTTAAACCACTTCTCCTTAGGGAGATCAACATAAGTATCAAAAGATTCACAGAAAGAAGCTACTATCTTAGAGTCAAGTCCATATTTAGTGCTAAACTTACGGAAAATATCGGTATCCATAAAAAATTTAACACAATCAAACTTAGGTGTCATACCTGACTCCTTACCTTCATCGAGGTCCCAATCTTCAGAGTTGCGTTTAATTCTATCCAATAAATTCCATCTGAATTCAATAGTCTTCATCATAAAAGAGCCAGCACAAGAAGTATCGAGCATGTTGCGATTGTTTTCAGAAAGCCGAGCATAAAAACTTTGCATAATTATTTCTCTTTGGAGCTCATGATTGGGGCATGAATATAACATTGATTTAAGCCTCCCCCAAGCTTGAGCGATGCTTTCTCCTTCGCGAGGCCAGAAATTATATATATATAATTGCGATCACGATGAACAAGATGCATAGGGTAATATTTTTGATGAAATTCCAGCTTCAATCTTTTATAGTCCCATGATCTCATATCATCACATTGCCTATACCATATCAATGCGTCTCCCTTCAAAGATAAAGGGAAGGCCTTCTTCTTAGCAACATCATCGGGTATACCTGCAAGCTTAAATAATCCACTAACTTCATCCACATATATTAAGTGCTCATCAGGATGCTTTGTTCCATCTCCTGTAAAAGGGTCAGCTAGCAGTCTTTCCATCATACCCGAAGGAAATTCAAAAGGAGTTTCATTTTCCATAGGTTCAGTAGGTTGAGGAGCAACTCTTTGCTCTACTGGACGGGGTGAAGATACCCCGAACAAACCCCTCAGAGAATTACTTTCCATAGTAACAAGTGACAGTAAATTTCAGCACACTATATAAATTTTTCCTTACCAAATTCCACTTACCAAAGGTGCTACACTCCCCGGCAACGGCGCCAGAAAAGATTCTTGATGACCCACAAGTATAGGGGATCTATCGTAGTCCTTTCGATAAGTAAGAGTGTCGAACCCAACGAGGAGCAGAAGGAAATGATAAGTGGTTTTCAGCAAGGTATTCTCTGCAAGTACTGAAATAAGTGGTAACAGATAGTTTTGTGATAGGATAAATTGTAACGAGCAACAAGTAACAAAAGTAAATAAAGTGCACCAAGGTGGCCCAATCCTTTTGTAGCAAAGGACAAGCCGGAACAAACTCTTATAATAGGAAAAGCGCTCCCGAGGACACATGGGAATATCGTCAAGCTAGTTTTCATCACGTTCATATGATTCGCGTTCGATACTTTGATAATTTGATATGTGGGTGGACCGGTGCTTGGGTGCTGTTCTTACTTGAACCAGCATCCCACTTATGATTAACCTCTATTGCAAGCATCCGCAACTACAACAAAAGTATTAAGGTAAACCTAACCATAGCATGAAACATATGGATCCAAATCAGCCCCTTACGAAGCAACGCATAAACTAGGGTTTAAGCTTCTATCACTCTAGCAACCCATCATCTACTTATTACTTCCCAATGCCTTCCTCTAGGCCCAAATAATGGTGAAGTCTTATGTAGTCGACGTTCACATAACACCACTAGAGGCTAGACAACATACATCTTATCAAAATATCAAACGAATACCAAATTCACATGACTACTCATAGCAAGACTTCTCCCTTGTCCTCAGGAATGAATGTAATTACTCACAAAGCATATTCATGTTCATAATCAGAGGGGTAATGATATGCATATAGGATCTGAACATATAATCTTCCACCAATTAAACCAACTAGCATCAACTACAAGGAGTAATGAACACTACTAGCAACCTACTAGCACCAATCTCGGACTTTGAGACAAGAATTGGATACAAGAGATGAACTAGGGTTTGGAGATGAGATGGTGCTGGTGAAGATGTTGATGGAGATTGCCCTCTCCCGATGAGAGGAGCGTTGGTGATGACGATGGTGATGATTTCCCCCTCCGGGAGAGAAGTTTCCCCGGCAGAACAGCTCTGCTGGAGCTCTAGATTAGATCTGCCAAGGTTCCGCCTCGTGGCGGCGGAGTCTCATCCCGAAAAGTTTCTTACTATTTTTTTCTCATCGAAAGACCTCATATAGAAGAAGATGGGCATCGGAGAGCCACCAGGGGGCCCACGAGGTAGGGGGCGCGCCCCCCCACCCTCGTGAGCAGGATGTGGGCCCCCTGGCCTTCATCTTTGGCGTGGATTTTTCTTTATTTCCTCTAAGACGTTCCGTGGAGTTTCAGGACTTTTGGAGTTGCGCAGAATAGGTCTCTAATATTTGCTCCTTATCCAGACCAGAATTCCAGCTGCCGGCATTCTCCCTCTTTATGTAAACCTTGTAAAACAAGAGAGAATAGCCATAAGTATTGTGACATAAAGTGAAATAACAGTCCATAATGCAATAAATATCGATATAAAAGCATGATGCAAAATGGATGTATCAAGAAGATAGAGAGAAAATGAAAGGTGTTCCCTATGCTTCAGTCATAGGCTCTATCATGTATGCAATGTTGTGTACTAGACCTGATGATGCAAAATGGATGTATCAAGAAGATAGAGAGAAAATGAAAGGTGTTCCCTATGCTTCAGTCATAGGCTCTATCATGTATGCAATGTTGTGTACTAGACCTGATGTGTGCCTTGTTATAAGTTTAGCACGGAGGTACCGAAGTAATCCAGGAGTCGATCATTGGACAGCGGTCAAGAACATCCTGAAATACCTGAAAAGGACTGAGCATATGTTTCTCGTATATGGGGGTGACAAAGAGCTTGTCGTAAACGGCTACGTCGATGCAAGCTTTGACACTGATCCGGATGACTGTAAGTCACAAACCGGATACATGTTTTTATTGAATGGTGAAGTTGTCAGTTGGTGCAGTTCCAAGCAAAGCATTGTGGCAGGATCTACGTGTGAAGCAGAATACATAGCTGCTTCGGAAGCAGCAAATGAAGGAGTCTGGATGAAGGAGTTCATATCCGATCTAGGTGTCGTACCTAGTGCATCGGGTCCAATGAAAAATCTTTTATGACAATACTGGTGCAATTGCCTTGGCAAAGGAATCCAGATTTCACAAGAGAACCAAGCACATCAAGAGACGCTTCAATTCCATCCGCGATCAAGTCAAGGAGGGATACATAGAGATTTACAAGATACATACGGATCCGAATGTTGCAGACCCGTTGACTAAGTCTCTCTCACGAGCAAAACATGATCAGCACCAAGACTCCATGGGTGTTAGAATCATTACAATGTAATCTAGATTACTGACTCTAGTGCAAGTGGGAGACTGAAGTAAATATGCCCTAGAGGCAATAATAGAGTTGTTATTTATATTTCCTTATATCATGATAAATGTTTCTTATTCATGCTAGAATTGTATTAACCGGAAACTTAGTACATGTGTGGATACATAGACAAACAGAGTGTCACTAGTTTGC
The DNA here is from genome assembly GCA_034509565.1 of Triticum monococcum. Classification (NCBI taxonomy): domain Eukaryota; kingdom Viridiplantae; phylum Streptophyta; class Magnoliopsida; order Poales; family Poaceae; genus Triticum; species Triticum monococcum. The sequence goes on along the minus strand of CM067845.1, from coordinate 82,166,983 downwards.
CTCTACTTGACTAGCTCGTTGAATCAATGATGGTTATGTTTCCTAACCATAGACATGAGTTGTCATTTGATTAACGGGATGATGTGGTTGACTTGACCCATCCGTTAGCTTAGCATGATGATCGTTTAGTTTATTGCTATTGCTTTCTCCATAACTATACATGTTCCTATGACTATGAGAGCATGCAACTCCCGAATACCGAAGGAACACTTTGTGTGCTACCAAACGTCACAACGTAACTGGATGATTATAAAGGTGCTCTACAGGTGTCTCCGATGGTGTTTGTTGAGTTGGCATGGATCAAGATTAGGATTTGTCACTCCGATTGTCGGAGATGTATCTCTGGGCCCTCTCGGTAATGTACATCACTATAAGCCTTACAAGCAATGTAGCTAATGAGTTAGTTACGGGATGTAACATTACGGAACGAGTAAAGAGACTTGCCGGTAACGAGATTGAACTAGGTATTGAGATACCGACGATCGAATCTCGGGCAAGTAACATACCGATGACAAAGGGAACAACGTATATCGTTATGCGGTTTGACCGATAAAGATCTTCGTAGAATATGTAGGAACCAATATGAGCATCCAGGTTCTGCTATTGGTTATTCACCGGAGACATGTCTCGGTCATGTCTACATAGTTCTCAAACCCGTAGGGTCCGCACGCTTAACGTTCGGTGACGATCGGTATTACGAGTTTATGAGTTTTGATGTACCGAAGGTAGTTCAGAGTCCCAGATTTGATCACGGACATGACGAGGAGTCTCGAAATGGTTGAGACATAAAGATCGATAAGCCTATGTTTGGATATTGGAATGGTTTCGAATGAGTTCGGTCATTTTCCGGAGTACCGGAAGGATACCGGACCCCCCCCCCCCTCGGGGAGTATATGGGCCTTATTGGGCCTTAGTGGAAAAGAGGAGAGGGAAGGAAAAGGTGGGAGGCGCGCCCCCCTAGGCCAATCCGAATTGGGAGCCCCCCCTTTCCTTTCTCCTCTCCTCCCCTTCCTTCTCTTCTTCTCCTACTACATGGAAGGGGGAATCCTACTCCCGGTGGGAGTAGGACTCCCCTAGGGTGCGCCATAGAGAGGGCCGGCCCCTCCCTCCTCCACTCCTTTATATACGGGGGAGGGGCACCCCATGGACACACAAGTTGATCATTAATCTTTAGCCGTGTGCGGTGCCCCCTCCACCATAATCCACCTTGATAATATCGTAGCGGTGCTTAAGCGAAGCCCTGTTCCGGTAGCAACATCATCACCGTCATCACGCCATCGTGCTGACGAAGCTCTCCCTCGAAGCTCTACCGGATCGTGAGTTCGCGGGACGTCACCGAGCCGAACGTATGCAGATCGCGGAGGTGCCGTATCTTTGTCATAACGCTTCCGCTTACGGTCAACAAGGGTACGTAGACGATACTCTCCCCTCTCGTTGCTATGCATCACCATGATCTTACGTGTGTGTAGGAATTTTTTTTGAAATTACTGCGTTACCCAACAGACGTTCACTCATGAAGGTAATCCAAGCCAATGACAGTTCCCCGATGAAGAAATGAATGTTTTCGTTCGTTCAAATAATCAAGCTAGTGGACGCTCCAAATTTACCGTGTGAAAACAAATAAATTCGTCAAGTTCTTTAAAAATTTGCTCTATTCTAATATAAAAATTCTGATGTTGTGTATAAAAATCTCAGAAGATTGACATGCTGCATGAGAGTGATTGCCATGAAGAACTGCCAGCCTAAAAAGAAAAGAAAAATGATGAAAATTGCGATGCTCCAACAACATAATTTGCCATCCAAAATATGCTTGTTTGGATTGCCATCCGAGCAAACCGTATGCTATCGTCGCCTGTAGTTCGCTTGAAGAGGGGTGTGGGAGCGGACGCTTTAGGATTCATGCGCGAGGATCCAACGTGCATCGTGGGACGTTCGCTCTGAATTGCCAAAAATCTGACATGAAAACTTTTTAATCAAAACCAATGTAATGATGATTATTAGGGCGATGGAGCCGATATATCAATCAATTCTGCTAAAGTTGCTCTTAATTGGGTGAGGTCTACTCCGGTGGCGACTCGCTTTTGCTATCATCCACCGTGTTCGTGTAAACACGGCACAGTCCCTCCCTGGGTCCCGCCCTGCTCCCGGCCGTGTCACTGAGATAACCGGCGACCCCTCACCGCAAACGGTTGACCCTCCCCTCCCCTCCACTCAAAAGCTGCCGTGCCGCACTCTCCCGCCGGCTATAAACTCTCCTCCTCCTCCTCCTCCTCCGTCTCCCCGACCAAACGCCGCCCCCCTCCTCCACCCCCTCCCCCTCCCCCAGACCTCCATGGCGATGGCGACCTCTCACTTGCCCGACTAAACAAACCAGCAAAGCTTACGCAAGCGCGCACCCAGAGCCCACTGAGAGCCCGGACAAAGCGGTCAAGAAGACAAGGAAGAGGGCGCCGAGAGCCGCCGGCCAGCCGTCCGGCATCCCGGGGTCGACCATGGAGAAGTTCCTGTTCGAGGAGCTGGCCGGGGACGCCGTGCGGGAGCTGCTGCGCGCGGTGCAGGGCACCTTCCTGTGCCGCTCCACCGCCGAGCGCCTGCGCCGGAACGTCGAGCCGCTGCTGCCCCTCGTGCAGCACAACGGCCGCCACGCGCTCCTCAGCAACGCCGAGCTGGGCGAGCTCGCCGTGCAGCTCAGGGAGGCGCTCGACCTCGCGCGCCGCGCCGCCGCCGCCCCGCGCTGGAACGTCTACCGCACCGCGCAGCTGGCCCGCAGGATGGAGGCCGCCGACAAGGGCATCGAGCGCTGGCTGGCCCGCCACGCCCCCGCGCACGTGCTCGACGGCGTGCGCCGCCTCCGCGACGAGGCCGAGGCGCGCATCGGCCGCCTCGAGCGCCGCGTCGAGGAGGTCGCCGCGATGCAGGCGCCCCCTACGATCCCGCCCGCCATGTCCCTCCCCGTCGCGCTGCCGCCGCCGCCCTCCAAGGGCATGGCCATGGCGGTGGAGGCGGCGCCGCCGACCAAGGGCATGGGCATGCCGATGGAGGTGGCGCCGCCGACCAAGGGCATGGGGATTCCGATGGATTTCGACCTCCCGTGCGAGGAGGAGAGCAAGGGCGGCGCCTTGGTGGGAAGCGGCGTCAAGGTGGGCAAGGAGAGAGTGAAGGAGATGGTGATGAGCAGCGGCGGCGGCTGGGAGGTCGTCGGCATCTGCGGCATGGGCGGCAGCGGCAAGACCACGCTCGCCATGGAGATCTATAAGGATCAAAAGATCCAAGGTAATAACAAAGGATCAGATCCCAACCATCTTGTCTCATACGAGTTCTTTCTTAAATCTTTTATCCCGTTCTCCGAATCTTCTGCAGAAATCAATTACAGTACATCTGTGTTCATAATCATCCTTTTTCTCGGTGCAAAAATCGCACCGTCTCATATTGAATTATATGGGGCGCTACCACTAACAAAGATTGAAAATTTGGGGAATCTTTGGCGGTTGATTTGCGTGTCGTCATATGATTTAATTACTTATACTTAAAGTCGAGGCTGATGCTTACGTTTAGCTCATCACCACTTGTTCGGTCAAAATTGGCGCTTTGACCAGCTTAGTGCGGAGCGTGCGTATGGCTCTGGTGGGATTGGGTTGCTGATGGGAGCACACCAACTCCCGCCTGCCTAACTTAGCAGACACTGAAAATTTTGTTCATGATGGCAACACTTTTGTTTTGAATCAAGACATGATTGCACCACTTAATAACTATTGAGTTAATTAGTGGCGACCCCTAAACAACTGAATGAATGATAATAGCACACACACTTATCGTTTGATGAATAGTTTAACACCGATTGCCAATCCAAAATAATTTGGTATACAGATCTGTCGTTAGTAGTTACAAAGGCACTTGGAATTAGTGATGCTTGTGAAGCTAATCCTTTTAGGGGTGCTATACATGTAAATTGATTCGAATCTCACTACTTCAGCATCATCTCATCAAGATCTGTTCTCAAGATTAGACATATGCCGATAGTCGATTTCCATTTAATCTTGTTTCATAGTTGGTCTCTAGTGTAGTGATCTTTCTTCTCTACATAGTGCTAATATATGTTTCTTTCTTTGTTTAGGCTACTTCAACAACAGGGTCTTCTTTGAGACGGTCTCGCAGTCCGCAAATCTGGAGACCATCAAGATGAAGCTGTGGGAGCAGATCAGCAGCAATATTGTGCTTGGTGCATATAACCAGATCCCGGAATGGCAGCTCAAGTTAGGGCCGAGGGACCGAGGACCAGTCCTTGTTATACTTGATGATGTGTGGTCTCTCTCACAGCTCGAGGAGCTCGTCTTCAAGTTCCCTGGCTGCAAGACTCTTGTCGTATCAAGGTTGAAGTTCCCTACGTTAGTCTCCCGGACTTACGAAATGAAATTACTCGGCGATGAGGAGGCTTTGTCTGTCTTCTGCAGTGCTGCCTTCGGTCAGGAGTCTGTTCCTCTGACTGCTGACAAGAAACTGGTTAAGCAGGTTGCTGCCGAGTGCAGAGGGCTTCCTCTAGCTCTGAAGGTTATCGGCGCATCCTTGCGTGATCAGCCTCCTATGATATGGTTGAGCGCGAAGAACCGCTTGTCACGAGGAGAGTCCATTTCGGACTCACATGAGACCAAACTCCTGGAGAGAATGGCAGCAAGTGTTGAGTGCTTGTCAGGAAAGGTTAGAGAATGTTTCCTTGACCTGGGTTGCTTCCCAGAGGATAAGAAGATCCCTCTTGATGTGTTGATCAATATTTGGATGGAGATACATGATCTTGACAAGCCAGATGCTTTCGCCATCCTCATGGAGCTATCGAACAAGAACCTGCTTACCCTAGTCAATGATGCACAGTAAGTATTGCACATATATTCTTGAAATCATCTGAGAATTCATATACTGTAAGAACAGCGTTGACTCTTTGCTGCTCTTTATGCAGGAATAAAGCCGGAGATTTATACAGTAACTATCATGACTACTCAGTGACGCAACATGATGTGCTGCGTGATCTGGCACTTCACATGAGCGGCCGTGATTCTCTGAACAAACGGATGCGGTTAGTGATGCCAAGAAGAGAAGAGTCACTTCCGAGAGATTGGCAGAGGAATAAGGACCTTCCCTTTGAAGCTCAGATTGTTTCTATTCATACAGGTGATTATCTGTTCATCAACTTGGTTGTTTCCTGCATGTTATTTGCCATGCAGCATCTTCTGTGAGTCCAGTCTGAAAGCTGCCCTTACAGAATTTGAGATGTAACTGAAGAAAAAAATGTTGAATAGTGTAGTGGTCTTCCTCAAATGAAATTGCATGGCTTTGACTTGAACTTCTGATCTATATCTCCTTTATTTAAATCACCTGATATTCTACTAAACTGATGTTTAGTTCTTTAGCAAACTGAACCTAATTAGTACTGTATAACACAAATTTACTTCAGTACTATTTCTTCACGGAAAATAATTTGTTTCAGCAAGCCTTACAGTAACATGCATTCGCAATATCTTGTCGAATATTGCCCTCATTGAGTTCTCTCTAGAAGTACAAAATGATCTGATCAATTGATTTCAAATAACAGGTGAGATGAAAGAATCTGACTGGTTCCAGATGAGCTTCCCCAAGGCAGAAGTTCTTATCCTCAACTTCGCCTCAAGTGTATACTACCTCCCGTCGTTCATTGCAACAATGCAGAACCTGAAGGCCCTGGTGCTGATCAACTATGGTACCACCAGTGCGGCCCTTGACAATTTGTCTGCCTTCACCACACTAAGTGACCTGAGGAGTCTTTGGCTGGAAAAGATTACGCTCCCGCCACTGCCGAAAAGCACAATCCCACTGAAGAACCTGCGCAAGATATCCCTCGTCCTTTGTGAGCTGAACAACAGCCTAAGAGGATCGACGATGGATCTCTCCATGACGTTTCCGCGCCTATCCAACCTCACCATCGACCATTGCGTAGATCTGAAGGAGCTGCCACCTAGTGTGTGTGAAATCAGCTCGCTGGAGAGCATCTCCTTGTCAAACTGCCATGACCTCACAGAGCTGCCATATGAGCTGGGCAAGCTGCACTGCCTGAGCATCCTGCGGGTGTACGCCTGCCCGGCGCTGTGGAAGCTTCCGCCATCGGTATGCAGCCTGAAGAGGCTGAAATACCTGGACATATCGCAGTGCATTAACCTTACAGACCTTCCAGAAGAGCTTGGCCACCTGACAAACCTAGAGAAGATCGACATGCGGGAATGCTCGCGGTTGAGGAGCCTCCCGAGGTCCTCCTCGTCGCTGAAGTCCCTCGGGCACGTCGTGTGCGACGAGGAGACGGCGATGCTGTGGAGGGAAGCCGAGCAGGTCATCCCGGACCTCCGTGTGCAGGTAGCAGAAGAGTGTTACAACCTGGACTGGCTTGTAGACTGATGTTCTGGATGCTCTCTGCACTCCAGGCTCACCATGTACAAATGATGTGTATATGTTTCCCTGTTTGAATGCAGGATGAGTAGTCAATACACTGTTCAGTTTTGACATGTTCAGTGTTCATGTAGTTGACTCCAGTAGCTGACATATCTTGAAGTCATGGTCTTTCGAGTAGAAATGCACACAAGAGTTTATATTGGGCAAGCTAACAGAGAATTTCTATTGGCACAGACCATTTTTCTCTCCGAACAACCGGCAGGAAAGCTGCCTTTTTATTAAGGAGCAGAGTATGTACAAAATGAACATGACTGGAAAAACAGGCATATGTCGGAGCTCCAACACATCATGCAAATTACTCATGGCTGTGGTTAACTCTTGGGGGAGATGCATGCGGTCATAAATTACTCACGTATGTTAGCCTCGTGCCATTAAAAATCCGGCGGCTCTTCTCTTTCTTTTTGGGCATTTCACATGATGTAGATCAGGTGTCCACTACGCCTCCACTTGTGGTTCTTATACATGCCTCGTTTTAGGGTTGGTGAAAGCTTCGTTTGGAGGGACGTGGTCATCCATCCAAGAAAGTGTACGAATTATTGGGCTTTTAGCTCATTTTATATTTTTAATGTTTATTGAAACTCAGGTAGGCCCATTCATGCGTGACAACGGAGTGTAGAAAGTTTAGTCCCACTCCGGCTATGAAGGATGTGTTGAACCAACATATAAGGTTGGCTTCTTTGCATGCCACTAAAAGCTTGAGAAGAGGGCATATACATGCATGCTCCTCCTCCGTTACCCGCCTCGCCATGTGCGTCGTGTTTCGTGAACGAGTTTGTGCTGCTTATCGCTTTCCTATCTTGCTTCTCGACGTACATCGTGAAGTGAGACAACATGCCTCTGAAACACCACCTATTGTGATTGTGTATAGGAGAGGGGTTTGATTATCTGCACCATTAGTTCTCTTATCCCTTCCGCAAGAGATTGTTTCTAGATGTCATACTGGAGATCTTTATCATGCATACCTGATTTCAAGAATTTGGAAGATTTCTTCACAAAAAAGTTTATCACGAAACATGATAGACAATGCATCGTGCGAGATGGGCTTGAGACCCACTGCATAAGTTATTCATAGTGCTAACCCACTCTATATGATCGGAGATCTCGTGAAATAGAATTGACGAGTCAGACATGGTTAACTGAGGAAGGAGTGTTTATTTTATAAAGACAAACTCCATTACGACCCAAGCCAAGATGTTGTCCCTACATAACATCTTTATGAACACAACTAGTGAGTTAGACTGTTAAACGCCGTATCCTATAGAGTTGAGTGCTTTCTAGTAAACTGTCATGTGGGGCACTGCCTACAGGCGTGGCCAGGAGCGACAGCCGCCGGCCGCAACAGGCGAGGCGTAGGCTGGGCAGGAGTCCTGCTCCTTATACATTAGTTCCTAGAATAAAGGAGTAGTTTGTTAGGCATAGGTATCTAGTTTGTTAACAGCCCATGGGGCCTTTATATATCGTATAATCAGCACCCTTTGAGGGCAAGCAATAAATTTATTATCTCCTACCTCTTTCTCTACTCCTATCCTCTCCTCCCGCACCATTGAGCAGCCAGGCAAAAACCCTAGCGCTCCTATCCACCGAGACTACGAACTATGTAGTCGAGGCCCTGCCGTCTTGGGCACTGAGGCCCTTGACAACTTGGTATCAGGTTCCAGGTGTTCCTCGTCTGCCTCCACGCTGCACCCGCCGCCCAGCCCACCTCCATCGCCGCCATCCGCCGTCGCCTCGGTTTCTTCAGCCATGACGGAACCCACCACCGCTGATTTAGCCAAGATGATCGAGGCCCTGACTGCAACCGTGACGTCCCTGCAGACGTCCGTGGTAGCCCTGCAGAAGGAGAGGTCGGCCTCCTCGTCAGGCGCCGATGTCGGCCACGACGGACAGCACCACAACGATCGACCCCCGTGGTTTCAGAAGATCGACTTCCCCAAGTTCGACGGCAAGTCCGACCCGCTCGCTTTCCTCAACAGATGCGAGTCCTTCTTCCATCAACAGCGGATCGCCGAGGAGGAGAAAGTCTGGATGGCGTCATACAATCTCAAGGGTTCTGCCCAGCTGTGGTACATGCAGGTCCAGCATGACGAGGGCACTCCGCCGTGGCGCCGCTTCTCCGAGCTGCTCAACCTCCGCTTCGGGCCGCCCCTGCGCGCTAACCCGTTGGGCGAACTAATGGCGTGCAAGCGCACGACGTCCGTCGTCGACTTCCAGGAACGGTTTGAGGCGCTCCTTCCCCGGGCAGGCTACTTGTTGGACACATAGAAAGTTCAGATCTTCACTGCGGGCCTCCAGCCACCCCTTAGCCTCGACGTGGAGATCCACAACCCGCAATCCCTCGCCGTCGCCATGAGTCTCGCCCGCAAGTTGGAGCTGCGCGACCAGTGCGCGCTCGCCCCCGCGCCCCGGTTCGTTCTCAGCAGAAGGGCATCCTGCCGACGCCCGGACCACGCCTCGCGCTCCCCGCACCGGCACCACCAGCCGCACCCCCGCAGGCACCTGTTCTGCCGGAAGGGCGCCCAATCAAGCGCCTATCACAGGCGGAGATGGAGGAACGCCGTCGCCTGGGCCTCTGCTTTAATTGCAATGAGAAGTTTGGCAGGGGCCACAACCGCATGTGCCAGCGCATCTTTCTCCTCGACCTGGCGCCAGACGACGACGACGACACAGCCTCCGCCATCGATGATGGCTCGCCGGCCGGCCCTCACATCTCGCTCCATGCAATCGTCGGCGTCTGCATGAGCGAGACCATGCAGATGCATATCACCCTTGGAGGAGTCTCCATCCTCGCCCTGATCGATTCCGGCTCCACCCACAACTCCATCGCCGAGGAGGCGGCCGCCCGCGCCACATTGCCACCCCCCACCCCCGAGAAGACACGCGTGACGGTGGCCAACGGCGAGCGCGTTCCGTGCCAGGGCGCGTACCGCGCCATGCCCTTCCGCATAGGCCGAGAGGCATTCTCGGAGGATTTCCTTGCCTTGCCGCTCGCAGGCTACGATGTCGTCCTCGGCACGCAATGGCTTGCAATGCTTGGACCGATCTTGTGGGATTTCCGTGCCCTCTCCATGACGTTCTGGCGGGAGGACCATCAGGTGTGCTGGCGCGGCCTTGCGGGACCGGCCGGGCCCGTCCTGAAATCATGCAGCCGCCGCGACTTCCTCGACGCCATCATCGCTGAGTTCGAGGGCATCTTCACCGAACTATCCGGCATGCCACCACCCCGCGGCCACGACCACGGCATCACCCTGCTGCCCGGTTCCGGCCCTGTAGCCGTCAGGCCGTACCGCTACCCAGGCGCGCACAAGGACGAGCTGGAGCGTCAGTGCGCCGCCATGCTCGCCCAAGGCATCATCCGAGTAAGCTATTCCGCATTCTCCTCGCCGGTCCTGCTGGTCCGCAAGCCCGACGGGTCCTGGCGCTTTTGCATCGACTACCGCGCTCTGAACGACATCACCGTCAAGAATGCGTTTCCAATTCCGGTGGTAGACGAACTCCTTGACGAGCTCCGGCGCGCTCGTTTCTTCACCAAGCTCGACTTGCGCTCCGGCTACCATCAGGTGCGGATGCGTGCGGAGGACATCCCCAAGACCGCCTTCCGCACCCACGACGGCCTCTACGAGTTCCTGGTCATGCCGTTCGGCCTCTGCAACGCGCCGGCGACGTTCCAGGCACTCATGAACGACCTGCTACGGCCGTACCTGCGCCGTTTCGTGCTCGTCTTCTTCGACGACATCCTCATATTCAGCGAGACATGGGCCGATCATCTTCGCCATGTGCGCACCGTCTTTACCGTCCTGCACCAGCACCTGCTCTTCGTCAAGAGGTCCAAATGCTCGTTCGCCATCGAGTCGATCTCCTACCTGGGTCACACTATCTCCGCGGCCGGAGTGGCCATGGATCCGGAAAAGGTGCAGGCCGTGGCCGACTGGCCGTAGCCTCGCTCGGCGCGTGCGGTCCGGGGGTTTCTCGGTCTTGTGGGGTACTACCGCGAGTTTGTCAAGGAGTTTGGCGTGGTCGCCGCGCCCCTGACGGCCCTGCTTCGCAAGGACGGCTTCTCCTGGTCGCCGGAGGCGGCAACAGCTTTTACCGCCCTCAAGACGGCGGTCACCACGGCTCCCGTACTCGCATTGCCGGATTTCACACGGCCGTTCATCGTCGAGTGTGACACGTCAACATACGGTTTCGGGGCCGTCCTTCTCCAGGATCAACACCCGGTGGCTTTCTTTAGCCGGCCGGCCGCGCCTCGTCACCGTTCCCTGGCGGCATATAAACGGGAACTCATCGGCCTGGTGCTCGCTATTCGCCATTGGAGACCATACCTCTGGGGGCGCCAATTTGTGGTAAAAACTGACCACTACAGCCTCAAATTCCTCCTTGACCAGCGCTTGGCAACCATTCCGCAGCACCACTGGGTCGGCAAACTACTGGGGTTCGACTTCACCGTGGAGTACAAGGCCGGTAGTACAAACACGGTGGCGGATGCCCTTTCCCGCCGCGACACGGAAGAGACGGGGTCATGGCCATATCTGGTCCTCGCTTCGTCTTCATCGATCGCCTACGGCAAGCTTCGTCCACCGACCCAGCGCTCGTCGCGCTGCGCGAGGATATCACGGCAGGCGCTCGGCAGCTGCCGTGGTCGCTCTCCGACGGCCTTGTCACTTTCAACGGCCGCCTCTACATCCCGCCAACGTCTCCACTACTCCAGGAGCTTCTCACCGCAGTGCACGACGACGGACACAAAGGCGTCCTGCGCACGCGGCATCATCTCCGCCGCGACTTCCACGCACCTAACCTTCGCAAGACGGTGCAGGAGTATATCCGCGCCTGTGGTACTTGCCAGCGGTACAAGTCCGAGCACTTGCACCCAGCCAGTCTGCTACTGCCGCTGCCGGTGCCCACGGCCGTGTGGACTGACATCGGCATCGATTTCGTGGAAGCGCTCCCTCGCGTGGGCGGGAAGTCTGTCATCCTCACCGTGGTGGATCGCTTCAGCAAGTACTACCACTTTGTGGCGCTGGCCCACCCGTACACGGCGGGATCAGTGGCGCAGGTGTTCTTCGCCGAGATTGTGCGTCTCCATGGCGTCCCGCAGTCCATGGTCTCTGACCGCGATCCCGTCTTTACCTCGGCTTTTTGGCGAGAGCTCATGCGCCTCACCGGGACAAAGCTGCACATGACGTCAGCGTTTCATCCCCAGTCGGATGGCCAAACGGAGGCTGCCAACAAGATAATTGTGATGTGCCTCCGCTGTCTCACCAGGGATCGTCCCAGGCAGTGGCTCCGGTGGCTTCCCTAGGCCGAGTACATCTACAGCACCGCCTGCCAGACAGCGACCGAAGAAACTGAAGGAAATATGCCCTAGAGGCAATAATAAAGTTATTATTTATTTCCTTATATCATGATAAATGTTTATTATTCATGCTAGAATTTTATTAACCGGAAACATAATACATGTGTGAATACATAGACAAACAGAGTGTCACTAGTATGCCTCTACTTGACTAGCTCGTTAATCAAAGATGGTTATGTTTCCTAACCATGAACAAAGAGTTGTTATTTGATTAACGAGGTCACATCATTAGTTGAATGATCTGATTGACATGACCCATTCCATTAGCTTAGCACCCGATCGTTTAGTATGTTGCTATTGCTTTCTTCATGACTTATACATGTTCCTGTAACTATGAGATTATGCAACTCCCGTTTACCAGAGGAACACATTGGGTACTACCAAACGTCACAACGTAACTGGGTGATTATAAAGGAGTACTACAGGTGTATCCAATGGTAGATGTTGGGTTGGCGTATTTCGAGATTAGGGTTTGTCACTCCGATTGTCGGAGAGGTATCTCTGGGCCCTCTCGGTAATACACATCACATAAGCCTTGCAAGCATTATAACTAAGATGTTAGTTGTGAGATGATGTATTACGGAACGAGTAAAGAGACTTGGCAGTAACGAGATTGAACTAGGTATTGGATACCGACGATCGAATCTCGGGCAAGTAGCATACCGATGACAAAGGGAACAACGTATGTTGTTATGCGGTCTGACCGATAAAGATCTTCGTAGAATATGTAGGAGCCAATATGGGCATCCAGGTCCCGCTATTGGTTATTGACCGGAGACGTGTCTCGGTCATGTCTACATTGTTCTCGAACCGTAGGGTCCGCACGCTTAACGTTACGATGACAGTTATTATGAGTTTATGCATTTTGATGTACCAAAGGTTGTTCGGAGTCCCGGATGTGATCACGGACATGACGAGGAGTCTCGAAATGGTCGAGACGTAAATATTGATATATTGTAAGCCTATGTTTGGACATCGGAAGTGTTCCGGGTGAAATCGGGATTTTACCGGATTACCGGGAGGGTTACCGGAACCCCCCGGGAGCCAAATGGGCCAACATGGGCCTTAGTGGAAAGGTGAGAGGGCAGCCCACATAGGTCTGCGCCTCCCCCCTTCTCCCTAGTCCTATTAGGACTAGGAGAGGGGCCGGCCACCTCTCTCTTCTCTTCCCCTTTGGGGAATCCTATTAGGAATAGGATTGGGGGGGGGAGTCCTACTCCCGGTAGGAGTAGGACTCCTCCTGCGCCTCCTAGCTTGGCCGGCCGGCCTCCCCCCCTTCATCCTTTATATACGGGGGCAGGGGGCACCTCTAGACACACAAGTTGATCCTTGAGATCATTCCTGAGCCGTGTGCGGTGCCCCCTGCCACCAAATTCCACCTCGATCATACCGTTGTAGTGCTTAGGCGAAGCCCTGCGTCGGTAGTACATCAAGATCGTCACCACGCCGTCGTGCTGACGGAACTCTTCCTCGACGCTTTGCTGGATCGGAGCCCGAGGATCGTCATCGAGCTGAACGTGTGCTAAGAACTCGGAGGTGCCGGAGTAACGGTGCTTGGATCGGTCGGATCAGGAAGACGTACGACTACTTCCTCTACGTTGTGTGATCGCTTCCGCAGTCGGTCTGCGTTGGTACGTAGACAACACTCTCCCCTCTCGTTGCTATGCATCACCATGATCTTGCGTGTGCGTAGGAATTTTTTTGAAATTACTACGTTACCCAACAGTGGCATCCGAGCCTAGGTTTTATGGTTTGATGTTATTTGCACGAGTAGAACACAAGTGAGTTGTGGGCGATACAAGTCATACTGCCTACCAGCATGTCATACTTTGGTTCGGCGGTATTGTTGGACGAGACGACCCGGACCAACCTTATGCGTACGCTTACGCGAGACCGGTTCCCTCGACGTGCATTGCACATAGATGGCTTGCGGGCGACTGTCTCTCCAACTTTAGTTGAACCGAGTGTGGCTACGCCCGGTCCTTGAGAAGGTTAAAACGGAGTCTATTTGACAAACTATCGTTGTGGTTTTGATGCGTAGGTGAGATGAGTTCTTACTTAAGCCCGTAGCAGCCACGTAAAACTTGCAACAACAAAGTAGAGGACGTCTAACTTGTTTTTGCAGGGCATGTTGTGATGTGATATGGTCAAGGCATGATGCTGATTTTATTGTATGAGATGATCATGTTTTGTAACCAAGTTATCGGCAACCGGCAGGAGCCATATGGTTGTCGCTTTATTGTATGCAATGCAATCGCGATGTAATGCTTTACTTTATTACTAAGCGGTAGTGATAGTCGTGGAAGCATAAGATTGGCGAGACGACAACGATGCTACGATGGAGATCAAGGTGTCGCGCCGGTGACGATGGTGATCATGACGGTGCTTCGGAGATGGAGATCACAAGCACAAGATGATGATGGCCATATCATATCACTTATGTTGATTGCATGTGATGTTTATCTTTTATGCATCTTATCTTGCTCTTATTGACGGTAGAATTATAAGATGATCTCTCACTAAATTATCAAGAAGTTTTTTCCTTGAGTATGCACCGTTGCCAAAGTTCGTCGTGCCCAGACACCACGTGATGATCGGGTGTGATAAGCTCTACATCCAAATACAACGGGTGCAAAACAGTTGCACACGCAGAATACTCAGGTTATACTTGACGAGCCAAGCATATACAGATATGGCCTCGGAACACGGAGACCGAAAGGTCGAGCGTGAATCATATAGTAGATATGATCAACATAACGATGTTCACCATTGAAAACTACTCCATCTCACGTGATGATCGGTTATGGTTTAGTTGATTTGGATCACGTGATCACTTAGAGGATTAGAGGGATGTCTATCTAAGTGGGAGTTCTTAAGTAATTTGATTAACTGAACTTAAACTTATCATGAACTTAGTACCTGATAGTATCTTGCTTGTTTATGTTGATTGTAGATAGATGGCTCGTGTTGTTGTTCCGTTGAATTTTAATGCGTTCCTTGAGAAAGCAAAGTTGAAAGATGATGGTAGCAATTACACGGACTGGGTCCGTAACTTGAGGATTATCCTCATTGCTGCACAGAAGAATTACGTCCTAGAAGCACCGCTGGGTGCCAGGCCTGCTGCTGGAGCAACGCCATATGTTATGAACGTCTGGCAGAGCAAAGCTGATGACTACTCGATAGTTCAGTGTGCCATGCTTTACGGCTTAGAATCGGGACTTCAACGACGTTTTGAACGTCATGGAGCATATGAGATGTTCCAGGAGTTGAAGTTGATATTTCAAGCAAATGCCCGAATTGAGAGATATGAAGTCTCCAATAAGTTCTATAGCTGCAAGATGGAGGAGAACAGTTCTGTCAGTGAGCATATACTCAAAATATCTGGGTATAATAATCACTTAATTCAGATGGGAGTTAATCTTCCAGATGATTGAGTCATTGACAGAATTCTCCAATCACTGCCACCAAGCTACAAGAGCTTCGTGATGAACTATAATATGCAAGGGATGAACAAGACTATTCCCGAGCTCTTCGCAATGCTGAAAGCTGCGGAGGTAGAAATCAAGAAGGAGCATCAAGTGTTGATGGTCAACAAGACCACTAGTTTCAAGAAGAAGGGCAAAGGGAAGAAGAAGGGGAACTTCAAGAAGAACAGCAAGCAAGTTGCTGCTCAGGAGAAGAAACCCAAGTCTGGACCTAAGCCTGAAACTGAGTGCTTCTACTGCAAGCAGACTGGTCACTGGAAGCGGAACTGCCCCAAGTATTTGGCGGATAAGAAGGATGGCAAGGTGAACAAAGGTATATGTGATATACATGTTATTGATGTGTACCTTACTAGAGCTCGCAGTAGCACCTGGGTATTTGATACTGGTTCTGTTGCTAATATTTGCAACTCGAAACAGGGACTACAGAATAAGCGGACGCTAGCAAAGGACGAGGTGACGATGCGCGTGGGAAACGGTTCCAAAGTCGATGTGATCGCGGTCGGCACGCTACCTCTACATCTACCTTCGGGATTAATATTAGACCTAAATAATTGTTATTTGGTGCCAGCGTTGAGCATGAACATTATATCTGGATCTTGTTTAATGCGAGACGGTTATTCATTTAAATCAGAGAATAATGGTTGTTCTATTTATATGAGTAATATCTTTTATGGTCATGCACCTTTGAAGAGTGGTCTATTCTTGTTGAATCTCGATAGTAGTGATACACATATTCATAATGTAGAAGCCAAAAGATTCAGAGTTGATAATGATAGTGCAACTTATTTGTGGCACTGCCGTTTAGGTCATATCGGTGTAAAGCGCATGAAGAAACTCCATACTGATGGACTTTTGGAACCACTTGATTATGAATCACTTGGTACTTGCGAACCGTGCCTCATAGGCAAGATGACTAAAACACCGTTCTCCGGTACTATGGAGAGAGCAACAGATTTATTGGAAATCATACATATCGATGTATGTGGTCCGATGAATATTGAGGCTCGTGGCGGATATCGTTATTTTCTCACCTTCACAGATGATTTGAGCAAATATGGGTATATCTACTTAATGAAACATAAGTCTGAAACATTTGAAAAGTTCAAGGAATTTCAGAGTGAAGTTGAAAATCATCGTAACAAGAAAATAAAGTTTCTACGATCTGATCGTGGAGGAGAATATTTGAGTTACGAGTTTGGTGTACATTTGAAAAATTGTGGAATAGTTTCGCAACTCACGCCACCCGGAACACCCCAGCGTAATGGTGTGTCCGAACGTCGTAATCGTACTTTACTAGATATGGTGCGATCTATGATGTCTCTTACTGATTTACCGCTATCGTTTTGGGGTTATGCTTTAGAGACGGCCGCATTCATGTTAAATAGGGCACCATCAAAATCCGTTGAGACGACGCCTTATGAACTATGGTTTGGCAAGAAACCAAAGTTGTCGTTTCTTAAAGTTTTGGGCTGCGATGATTATGTGAAAAATCTTCAACCTGATAAGCTCGAACCCAAATCGGAGAAATGTGTGTTCATAGGATATCCAAAGGAAACTATTGGATACACTTTCTGTCACAGATCCGAAGGCAAGACTTTTGTTGCTAAGTTCGGAAACTTTCTAGAGAAGGAGTTTCTCTCAAAAGAAGTGAGTGGGAGGAAAGTAGAACTTGACGAGGTAACTGTACCTGCTCCCTTATTGGAAAATAGTACATCACAGAAAACTGTTTCTGCAACACCTATACCAATTAGTGAGGAAGCTAATGATGATGATCATGAAACTTCAGGACAAGATACTACTGAACCACGTAGATAAACCAGAGTGAGATCTGCACCAGAGTGGTACGGTAATCCAATTCTGGAAGTCATGCTACTAGATCATGATGAACCTACGAACTATGAAGAAGCGATGGTGAGCCCAGATTCCGCAAAGTGGCTTGAGGCCATGAAATCTGAGATGGGATCCATGTATGAGAACAAAGTATGGACTTTGGTTGACTTGCCCGATGATCGGCAAGCAATTGAGAATAAATGGATCTTCAAGAAAAAGACTGACGCTGACGGTAATATTACTGTCTATAAAGCTCGACTTGTCGCAAAAGGTTTTCGACAAGTTCAAGGGGTTGACTACGATGAGACCTTCTCACCCGTAGCGATGCTTAAGTCCGTCAGAATCATGTTAGCAATTGCCGCATTTTATGATTATGAAATATGGCAGATGGATATCAAAACTGCATTCCTGAATGGATTTCTGGAAGAAGAGTTGTATATGATGCAACCAGAAGGTTTTGTCGATCCAAAGGGCGCTAACAAAGTATGCAAACTCCCGCGATCCATTTATGGACTGGTGCAAGCATCTCGGAGTTGGAATAAATGCTTTGATAGTGTGATCAAAGCATTTGGCTTTATACAGACTTTTGGAGAAGCCTGTATTTACAAGAAAGTGAGTGGGAGCTCTGTAGCATTTCTGATATTATATGTGGATGACATATTGCTGATTGGAAATGATATAGAATTTCTGGATAGCATAAAGGGATACTTGAATAAAAGTTTTTCGATGAAAGACCTCGGGGAAGCTGCTTACATATTAGGCATAAAGATCTATAGAGATAGATCAAGACGCTTAATTGGACTTTCACAAAGCACATACCTTGACAAGATTTTGAAGAAGTTCAAAATGGATCAAGCAAAGAAAGGGTTCTTGCCTGTGTTACAAGGTGTGAAGTTGAGTCAGACTCAATGCCCGACCACTGCAGAAGATAGAGAGAAAATGAAAGACGTTCCCTATGCTTCAGCCATAGGCTCTATCATGTATGCAATGCTGTGTACCAGACCTGATGTGTGCCTTGCTATAAGTTTAGCAGAGAGGTACCAAAGTAATCCAGGAGTGGATCACTGGACAGCGGTCAAGAACATCCTGAAATACCTGAAAAGGACTAAGGATATGTTTCTCGTATATGGAGGTGACAAAGATCTCACCGTAAGAGGTTACGTTGATGCAAGCTTTGACACTGATCCGGACGATTCTAAATCGCAAACCGGATACGTGTTTACTTTAAACGGTGGAGCTGTCAGTTGGTGCAGTTCTAAACAAAGCGTCGTAGCGGGATCTACATGTGAAGCGGAGTACATAGCTGCTTCGGAAGTAGCGAACGAAGGAGTCTGGATGAAGGAGTTCATATCCGATCTAGGTGTCATACCTAGTGCATGGGGTCCAATGAAAATCTTTTGTGACAATACTGGTGCAATTGCTTTGGCAAAGGAATCCAGATTTCACAAAAGGACCAAACACATCAAGAGACGCTTCAACTCCATCCGGGATCTAGTCCAGGTGGGAGACATAGAGATTTGCAAGATACATACGGATCTGAATGTTGCAGACCCGTTGACTAAGCCTCTTCCACGAGCAAAACATGATCAGCACCAAGGCTCCATGGGTGTTAGAATCATTACTGTGTAATCTAGATTATTGACTCTAGTGCAAGTGGGAGACTGAAGGAAATATGCCCTAGAGGCAATAATAAAGTTATTATTTATTTCCTTATATCATGATAAATGTTTATTATTCATGCTAGAATTGTATTAACCGGAAACATAATACATGTGTGACTACATAGACAAACATAGTGTCACTAGTATGCCTCTACTTGACTAGCTCGTTAATCAAAGATGGTTATGTTTCCTAACCATGAACAAAGAGTTGTTATTTGATTAACGAGGTCACATCATTAGTTGAATGATCTGATTGACATGACCCATTCCATTAGCTTAGCACCCGATCGTTTAGTATGTTGCTATTGCTTTCTTCATGACTTATACATGTTCCTATAACTATGAGATTATGCAACTCCCGTTTACCAGAGGAACACTTTGGGTACTACCAAACGTCACAACGTAACTGGGTGATTATAAAGGAGTACTACAGGTGTCTCCAATGGTAGATGTTGGGTTGGCGTATTTCGAGATTAGGGTTTGTCACTCCGATTGTCGGAGAGGTATCTCTGGGCCCTCTCGGTAATACACATCACATAAGCCTTGCAAGCATTATAACTAAGATGTTAGTTGTGAGATGATGTATTACGGAACGAGTAAAGAGACTTGCCAGTAACGAGATTGAACTAGGTATTGGATACCGACGATCGAATCTCGGGCAAGTAGCATACCGATGACAAAGGGAACAACGTATGTTGTTATGCGGTCTGACCGATAAAGATCTTCATAGAATATGTAGGAGCCAATATGGGCATCCAGGTCCCGCTATTGGTTATTGACCGGAGACGTGTCTCGGTCATGTCTACATTGTTCTCGAACCGTAGGGTCCGCACGCTTAACGTTACGATGACAGTTATTATGAGTTTATGCATTTTGATGTACCGAAGGTTGTTCGGAGTCCCGGATGTGATCACGGACATGACGAGGAGTCTCGAAATGGTCGAGACGTAAAGATTGATATATTGGAAGCCTGTGTTTGGACATCGGAAGTGTTCCGGGTGAAATCGGGATTTTACCGGATTACCGGGAGGGTTACCGGAACCCCCCAGGAGCCAAATGGGCCAACATGGGCCTTAGTGGAAAGGTGAGAGGGCAGCCCACATAGGGCTGCGCCTCCCCCCTCTCCCTAGTCCTATTAGGACTAGGAGAGGGGCCGGCCACCTCTCTCTTCTCTTCCCCTTTGGGGAATCCTATTAGGAATAGGATTGGGGGGGGGGAGTCCTACTCCCGGTAGGAGTAGGACTCCTCCTGCGCCTCCTAGCTTGGCCGGCCAGCCTCCCCCCCTTCATTCTTTATATACAGGGGCAGGGGGCACCTCTAGACACACAAGTTGATCCTTGAGATCGTTCCTTAGCCGTGTGCGGTGCCCCCTGCCACCAAATTCCACCTTGATCATACCGTTGTAGTGCTTAGGCGAAGCCCTGCGTCGGTAGTACATCAAGATCGTCACCACGCCGTCGTGCTGACGGAACTCTTCCTCGACGCTTTGCTGGATCGGAGCCCGAGGATCGTCATCGAGCTGAATGTGTGCTAAGAACTCGGAGGTGCCGGAGTAACGGTGCTTGGAGCGGTCGGATCGGGAAGACGTACGACTACTTCCTCTATGTTGTGTGATCGCTTCCACAGTCGGTCTGCGTTGGTACGTAGACAACACTCTCCCCTCTCGTTGCTATGCATCACCATGATCTTGCGTGTGCGTAGGAATTTTTTTGAAATTACTACGTTACCCAACAGTGGCATCCGAGCCTAGGTTTTATGGTTTGATGTTATTTGCACGAGTAGAACACAAGTGAGTTGTGGGCGATACAAGTCATACTGCCTACCAGCATGTCATACTTTGGTTCGGCGGTATTGTTGGACGAGACGACCCGGACCAACCTTACGCGTACGCTTACGCGAGACCGGTTCCCTCGACGTGCATTGCACATAGATGGCTTGCGGGCGACTGTCTCTCCAACTTTAGTTGAACCGAGTGTGGCTACGCCCGGTCCTTGAGAAGGTTAAAACGGAGTCTATTTGACAAACTATCGTTGTGGTTTTGATGCGTAGGTGAGATGAGTTCTTACTTAAGCCCGTAGCAGCCACGTAAAACTTGCAACAACAAAGTAGAGGACGTCTAACTTGTTTTTGCAGGGTATGTTGTGATGTGATATGGTCAAGGCATGATGCTGATTTTATTGTATGAGATGATCATGTTTTGTAACCAAGTTATCGGCAACCGGCAGGAGCCATATGGTTGTCGCTTTATTGTATGCAATGCAATCGCGATGTAATGCTTTACTTTATTACTAAGCGGTAGTGATAGTCGTGGAAGCATAAGATTGGCGAGACGACAACGATGCTACGATGGAGATCAAGGTGTCGCACCGGTGACGATGGTGATCATGACGGTGCTTCGGAGATGGAGATCACAAGCACAAGATGATGATGGCCATATCATATCACTTATGTTGATTGCATGTGATGTTTATCTTTTATGCATCTTATCTTGCTCTGATTGACGGTAGAATTATAAGATGATCTCTCACTAAATTATCAAGAAGTTTTTTCCCTGAGTATGCACCGTTGCCAAAGTTCGTCGTGCCCAGACACCACGTGATGATCGGGTGTGATAAGCTCTACATCCAAATACAACGGGTGCAAAACAGTTGCACACGCAGAATACTCAGGTTATACTTGACGAGCCAAGCATATACAGATATGGCCTCGGAACACGGAGACCGAAAGGTCGAGCGTGAATCATATAGTAGATATGATCAACATAACGATGTTCACCATTGAAAACTACTCCATCTCACGTGATGATCGGTTATGGTTTAGTTGATTTGGATCACGTGATCACTTAGAGGATTAGAGGGATGTCTATCTAAGTGGGAGTTCTTAAGTAATTTGATTAACTGAACTTAAATTTATCATGAACTTAGTACCTGATAGTATCTTGCTTGTTTATGTTGATTGTAGATAGATGGCTCGTGTTGTTGTTCCGTTGAATTTTAATGCGTTCCTTGAGAAAGCAAAGTTGAAAGATGATGGTAGCAATTACACGGACTGGGTCCGTAACTTGAGGATTATCCTCATTGCTGCACAGAAGAATTACGTCCTGGAAGCACCGCTGGGTGCCAGGCCTGCTGCTGGAGCAACGCCAGATGTTATGAACGTCTGGCAGAGCAAAGCTGATGACTACTCGATAGTTCAGTGTGCCATGCTTTACGGCTTAGAATCGGGACTTCAACGACGTTTTGAACGTCATGGAGCATATGAGATGTTCCAGGAGTTGAAGTTGATATTTCAAGCAAATGCCCGAATTGAGAGATATGAAGTCTCCAATAAGTTCTATAGCTGCAAGATGGAGGAGAACAGTTCTGTCAGTGAGCATATACTCAAAATATCTGGGTATAATAATCACTTGATTCAGATGGGAGTTAATCTTCCAGATGATTGAGTCATTGACAGAATTCTCCAATCACTGCCACCAAGCTACAAGAGCTTCGTGATGAACTATAATATGCAAGGGATGCACAAGACTATTCCCGAGCTCTTCGCAATGCTGAAAGCTGCGGAGGTAGAAATCAAGAAGGAGCATTAAGTGTTGATGGTCAACAAGACCACTAGTTTCAAGAAGAAGGGCAAAGGGAAGAAGAAGGGGAGCTTCAAGAAGAACAGCAAGCAAGTTGCTGCTCAGGAGAAGAAACCCAAGTCTGGACCTAAGCCTGAAACTGAGTGCTTCTACTGCAAGCAGACTGGTCACTGGAAGCGGAACTGCCCCAAGTATTTGGCGGATAAGAAGGATGGCAAGGTGAACAAAGGTATATGTGATATACATGTTATTGATGTGTACCTTACTAGAGCTCGCAGTAGCACCTGGGTATTTGATACTGGTTCTGTTGCTAATATTTGCAACTCGAAACAGGGACTACAGAATAAGCGGACGCTAGCAAAGGACGAGGTGACGATGCGCGTGGGAAACGGTTCCAAAGTCGATGTGATCGCGGTCGGCACGCTACCTCTACATCTACCTTCGGGATTAATATTAGACCTAAATAATTGTTATTTGGTGCCAGCGTTGAGCATGAACATTATATCTGGATCTTGTTTAATGCGAGACGGTTATTCATTTAAATCAGAGAATAATGGTTGTTCTATTTATATGAGTAATATCTTTTATGGTCATGCACCTTTGAAGAGTGGTCTATTCTTGTTGAATCTCGATAGTAGTGATACACATATTCATAATGTAGAAGCCAAAAGATTCAGAGTTGATAATGATAGTGCAACTTATTTGTGGCACTGCCGTTTAGGTCATATCGGTGTAAAGCGCATGAAGAAACTCCATACTGATGGACTTTTGGAACCACTTGATTATGAATCACTTGGTACTTGCGAACCGTGACTCATAGGCAAGATGACTAAAACACCGTTCTCCGGTACTATGGAGAGAGCAACAGATTTATTGGAAATCATACATACCGATGTATGTGGTCCGATGAATATTGAGGCTCGTGGCGAATATCGTTATTTTCTCACCTTCACAGATGATTTGAGCAGATATGGGTATATCTACTTAATGAAACATAAGTCTGAAACATTTGAAAAGTTCAAGGAATTTCAGAGTGAAGTTGAAAATCATCGTAACAAGAAAATAAAGTTTCTACGATCTGATCGTGGAGGAGAATATTTGAGTTACGAGTTTGGTGTACATTTGAAAAAATGTGGAATAGTTTCACAACTCACGCCACCCGGAACACCCCAGCGTAATGGTGTGTTCGAACTTCGTAATCGTACTTTACTAGATATGGTGCGATCTATGATGTCTCTTACTGATTTACCGCTATCGTTTTGGGGTTATGCTTTAGAGACGGCCGCATTCATGTTAAATAGGGCACCATCAAAATCCGTTGAGACGACGCCTTATGAACTATGGTTTGGCAAGAAACCAAAGTTGTCGTTTCTTAAAGTTTTGGGCTGCGATGCTTATGTGAAAAATCTTCAACCTGATAAGCTCGAACCCAAATCGGAGAAATGTGTGTTCATAGGATATCCAAAGGAAACTATTGGATACACTTTCTATCATAGATCCGAAGGCAAGACTTTTGTTGCTAAGTTCGGAAACTTTCTAGAGAAGGAGTTTCTCTCGAAAGAAGTGAGTGGGAGGAAAGTAGAACTTGACGAGGTAACTGTACCTGCTCCCTTATTGGAAAATAGTACATCACAAAAAACTGTTTCTGCGACACCTATACCAATTAGTGAGGAAGCTAATGATGATGATCATGAAACTTCAGGACAAGATACTACTGAAGCACGTAGATCAACCAGAGTGAGATCCGCACCAGAGTGGTACGGTAATCCAATTCTGGAAGTCATGCTACTAGATCATGATGAACCTACGAACTATGAAGAAGCGATGGTGAGCCCAGATTCCGCAAAGTGGCTTGAGGCCATGAAATCTGAGATGGGATCCATGTATGAGAACAAAGTATGGACTTTGGTTGACTTGCCCGATGATCGGCAAGCAATTGAGAATAAATGGATCTTCAAGAAAAAGACTGACGCTGACGGTAATATTACTGTCTATAAAGCTCGACTTGTCGCAAAAGGTTTTCGACAAGTTCAAGGGGTTGACTACGATGAGACCTTCTCACCCGTAGCGATGCTTAAGTCCGTCAGAATCATGTTAGCAATTGCCGCATTTTATGATTATGAAATATGGCAGATGGATGTCAAAACTGCATTCCTGAATGGATTTCTGGAAGAAGAGTTGTATATGATGCAACCAGAAGGTTTTGTCGATCCAAAGGGAGCTAACAAAGTATGCAAACTCCAGCGATCCATTTATGGACTGGTGCAAGCATCTCGGAGTTGGAATAAACGCTTTGATAGTGTGATCAAAGCATTTGGCTTTATATAGACTTTTGGAGAAGCCTGTATTTACAAGAAAGTGAGTGGCAGCTCTGTAGCATTTCTGATATTATATGTGGATGACATATTGCTGATTGGAAATGATATAGAATTTCTGGATAGCATAAAGGGATACTTGAATAAAAGTTTTTCGATGAAAGACCTCGGGGAAGCTGCTTACATATTAGGCATAAAGATCTATAGAGATAGATCAAGACGCTTAATTGGACTTTCACAAAGCACATACCTTGACAAGATTTTGAAGAAGTTCAAAATGGATCAAGCAAAGAAAGGGTTCTTGCCTGTGTTACAAGGTGTGAAGTTGAGTCAGACTCAATGCCCGACCACTGCAGAAGATAGAGAGAAAATGAAAGACGTTCCCTATGCTTCAGCCATAGGCTCTATCATGTATGCAATGCTGTGTACCAGACCTGATGTGTGCCTTGCTATAAGTTTAGCAGGGAGGTACCAAAGTAATCCAGGAGTGGATCACGGGACAGTGGTCAAGAACATCCTGAAATACCTGAAAAGGACTAAGGATATGTTTCTCGTATATGGAGGTGACAAAGATCTCACCGTAAGAGGTTACGTTGATGCAAGCTTTGACACTGATCCGGACGATTCTAAATCGCAAACCGGATACGTGTTTACTTTAAACGGTGGAGCTGTCAGTTGGTGCAGTTCTAAACAAAGCGTCGTAGCGGGATCTACATGTGAAGCGGAGTACATAGCTGCTTCGGAAGTAGCGAACGAAGGAGTCTGGATGAAGGAGTTCATATCCGATCTAGGTGTCATACCTAGTGCATGGGGTCCAATGAAAATCTTTTGTGACAATACTGGTGCAATTGCTTTGGCAAAGGAATCCAGATTTCACAAAAGGACCAAACACATCAAGAGACGCTTCAACTCCATCCGGGATCTAGTCCAGGTGGGAGACATAGAGATTTGCAAGATACATACGGATCTGGATGTTGCAGACCCGTTGACTAAGCCTCTTCCACGAGCAAAACATGATCAGCACCAAGGCTCCATGGGTGTTAGAATCATTACTGTGTAATCTAGATTATTGACTCTAGTGCAAGTGGGAGACTGAAGGAAATATGCCCTAGAGGCAATAATAAAGTTATTATTTATTTCCTTATATCATGATAAATGTTTATTATTCATGCTAGAATTGTATTAACCGGAAACATAATACATGTGTGAATACATAGACAAACAGAGTGTCACTAGTATGCCTCTACTTGACTAGCTCGTTAATCAAAGATGGTTATGTTTCCTAACCATGAACAAAGAGTTGTTATTTGATTAACGAGATCACATCATTAGTTGAATGATCTGATTGACATGACCCATTCCATTAGCTTAGCACCCGATCGTTTAGTATGTTGCTATTGCTTTCTTCATGACTTATACATGTTCCTATAACTATGAGATTATGCAACTCCCGTTTACCAGAGGAACACTTTGGGTACTACCAAACATCACAACGTAACTGGGTGATTATAAAGGAGTACTACAGGTGTCTCCAATGGTAGATGTTGGGTTGGCGTATTTCGAGATTAGGGTTTGTCACTCCGATTGTCGGAGAGGTATCTCTGGGCCCTCTCGGTAATACACATCACATAAGCCTTGCAAGCATTATAACTAAGATGTTAGTTGTGAGATGATGTATTACGGAACGAGTAAAGAGACTTGCCAGTAACGAGATTGAACTAGGTATTGGATACCGACGATCGAATCTCGGGCAAGTAGCATACCAATGACAAAGGGAACAACGTATGTTGTTATGCGGTCTGACCGATAAAGATCTTCGTAGAATATGTAGGAGCCAATATGGGCATCCAGGTCCCGCTATTGGTTATTGACCGGAGACGTGTCTCGGTCATGTCTACATTGTTCTCGAACCGTAGGGTCCGCACGCTTAACGTTACGATGACAGTTATTATGAGTTTATGCATTTTGATGTACCGAAGGTTGTTCGGAGTCCCGGATGTGATCACGGACATGACGAGGAGTCTCGAAATGGTCGAGACGTAAAGATTGATATATTGGAAGCCTATGTTTGGACATCGGAAGTGTTCCGGGTGAAATCGGGATTTTACCGGATTACCGGGAGGGTTACCGGAACCCCCCAGGAGCCAAATGGGCCAACATGGGCCTTAGTGGAAAGGTGAGAGGGCAGCCCACATAGGGCTGCGCCTCCCCCCCTCTCCCTAGTCCTATTAGGACTAGGAGAGGGGCCGGCCACCTCTCTCTTCTCTTCCCCTTTGGGGAATCCTATTAGGAATAGGATTGGGGGGGGAGTCCTACTCCCGGTAGGAGTAGGACTCCTCCTGCGCCTCCTAGCTTGGCCGGCCAGCCTCCCCCCTTCATCCTTTATATACGGGGGCAGGGGGCACCTCTAGACACACAAGTTGATCCTTGAGATCGTTCCTTAGCCGTGTGCGGTGCCCCCTGCCACCAAATTCCACCTCGATCATACCGTTGTAGTGCTTAGGCGAAGCCCTGCGTCGGTAGTACATCAAGATCGTCACCACGCCGTCGTGCTGACGGAACTCTTCCTCGACGCTTTGCTAGATCGGAGCCCGAGGATCGTCATCGAGCTGAACGTGTGCTAAGAACTCGGAGGTGCCGGAGTAACGGTGCTTGGATCGGTCGGATCGGGAAGACGTACGACTACTTCCTCTACGTTGTGTGATCGCTTCCGCAGTCGGTCTGCGTTGGTACGTAGACAACACTCTCCCCTCTCGTTGCTATGCATCACCATGATCTTGCGTGTGCGTAGGAAATTTTTTGAAATTACTACGTTACCCAACAGAAACTCCGTTCAAGCTTGTGTATGGCCGTGACCCTCCCACTATTCGCTCTTACGAGCCGGGCGACACGCGGGTGGCCGCAGTGGCTAGGAGCATGGCGGAGCGCGACGAGTTACTCGCAGACGTCCGCTATCGTCTACAGCAGGCACAAGCGGTCTACAAGTCCTACTACGACAGACGCCATCAGGACATTCGGCATGACGTGGGCGATTGGGTCTGGCTTCGTCTTCGCCAGCGCGCCGCGTCCTCTCTCAACTTGCCAACCAAGGGCAAGCTCAAGCCACGCTTCTATGGGCCGTACCGCATTTCAGAGGTCGTCAACGACGTGGCCTACCGCCTTGAGCTTCTGGCACGCTCGCGCCTCCATGACGTGTTCCACGTGGGCCTCCTCAAGAAGTTCTTCGGCACGCCTCCAACTGCACCACTGGGTTTGCCTCCGATCCACAACGGGGCGGCTGTTCCCGAACCGGAGCGCGTGACTCGTGCACGACTAGCACGCGGCGTTCGCCAGCTACTCGTCCACTGGAAGGGTGAAGCAGCATCATCAGCTACATGGGAGGATCTTGACAGTTTCGTCGAGCGCTACCCCGCTTTTCAGCTCGAGGACGAGCTGCTCGTCAAGGGGGGGGGGAGATGTCATGTGGGGCACTGCCTACAGGCGTGGCCAGGAGCGACAGCCGCCGGCCACAACAGGCGAGGCGTAGACTGGGCAGGAGTCCTGGTCCTTATACATTAGTTCCTAGAATAACGGAGTAGTTTGTTAGGCATAGGTCTCTAGTTTGTTAGCAGCCCATGGGGCCTTTATATATCGTATAATCAGCACCCTTTGAGGGCAAGCAATAAAGTTATTATCTCCTACCTCTTTCTCTACTCCTATCCCCTCCTCCCGCACCATTGAGCAGCCAGGCAAAAACCCTAGCGCTCCTATCCACCAAGACTACGAACTACGTAGTCGAGGCCCTGCCGTCTTGGGCACTGAGGCCCTTGGAGTATGACATATAATCTCTTACCCGCGGGAAAGTCATTCGGCGGCCTAGTATCGGTCAAGGCTTTACGAGAAACTTATTTGCACATCACTTGCAGTTCAAGTCATAGTCTGTTGTTCAAGTTGTGAATGAGTGTAGTGTGAAGCTTTAGGTGAAAGTTCAACTTATCAGTCTTCACAGAAATATCATTATATAAACAATGTTATGGAAGCATAAGCAAACTTTATCTGCCTTTAGGATCTGATAGGGGATTGTTGGAATTATTAGGCTTTTAGCCCATTTATTATTTCCAATAATTCTTGAATCCTAGAGGCTCATATGCTCCATTCATGACAAGGGGAGCATGGCAAGTTTAATCCCACCCTGGTTGTGAAGGATGTGGTTGTGAAGGATCTATTGTACTGACATATAAGGTTGGCTCTTTCACACACCACTAAATTTTTGAGAAGAGGGCACACACACACACTCGTCCATCGCCGTGTTTCATGAGCAAGCCAAGTCGGGCTACGACATACGACACAGCTACTTCCCGACATCGACGACCTCCTCCACAACATGTCGCTCCCTTCTGTCAGGGATTGTTCGCAATTGATTTTTTATACAAAGTATAAAAACGACATCTTAGCAACAGTAAAACCATATGAGACCAAAACTATGAAGAGGTAGACCGATCAACCACCCGCTCTAATCGCATACACATCACCTCGAACAGCGGTCGATACTCTGTTCAGTTGTTAGCAATTGATCAACAAAGGACCAGGTGTCGGGCCGTGGTAGGGTAGTCCTTGCATTGAATAGGTGGGGTGCAGTCTCAGGGGCCGCAGGCAGAGGTGGCGTTGCATCACAAACCAGCTTTGCGCCTACATGATACACACATAATACAACATTGTTCATCCAGCGATTTCGGGTAAACACTCCTTTTATCAACATCATCAGAAAACTCCAACATACTGTATTTTGTTAGACAACACACGCTACACTATCAGCAGCAACACCAATTTCAGACTCAAGAGTAGCCTGAATACAATCCTCTCGATGTACATTTCTACACTCTTCTTCTTAACACAAAATGGCACTCAATCTGGCGTGTGTTCAAGAAGCAAACAAGGTGGAAGGCCGCAAACACCGCTTCTGCATGCACATACAGATATTCACAGGTTCACTACATGGCGTATACTATCTCCCCGCTGCTCTCCATGTCGATGTCGAGGTCCGAGTCCAGGTCATCCATGTCGTCGTCGAGGTCAAGGCCGTCAGGCAGGAACTTGTTGATTCCGAGGGCGCCGGCCGCCGGTATGGTCGCCTCTGCCATTATCTGCATGATCTCGTTCATGTTCTGCATCGGCTGGTCAGGCTCCTCATACTGGTTGCTCACTGTGGGACCGTCCATGAGGTCGGCTGGGAGGTTCTTGAGGAACCATGGGTGGTTCTTTATCTCAGGTATGGTGATCCTCTGCAAGCTCAAATGGCACAGGTGTTATCCTGAGGGCCGAACAAGCGAAACCGTGCGTGTGTCGATGGAGTGAGTACTCACCGTAGCTGGGTTGGCAACAAAGATCCTTGAGAGAAGGTTTCGGCAGTCCATAGGTATGTGAATGTAGTCCGGAATCGAGTACTGAACACCTAATATTTTCTGAAAAAGTTGAGCTCGGTATTTAGATGTTTGGCTATAACTGCAACTTGTGGAATTGCTAAGCTGAACGGCTGGTGGCATACCTGGATTGTCATTTTGAAATTCTTGGGATTTTCCGGATCCTCGAAAGGGTAGGCGCCGACCAACATCACGTAAAGGGTAACGCCACATGACCACACATCGGCAATCTCCATTCAGAGATAAATTATTAGTGCTTGAGCAAAAAAACATGAAGTACTTTGGATGATTTTTTTTAGAGAGAAGTACTTTAAATGGTTGCTCCTCAAGACGATGCACCACTCATGCCAACGAAAGGTGGATGGAATATTCATAAAGCAAGTAAAGCTTTTATGGCCGAGCAAAATGATTCAAATTAGGCAGCAGATGGTGGCACAGTATGCATGAGACGGTTTAAACTTGAAAGCGCCAAGGTGGATGCATACCTTGCCATCGTATTCTTTCTTGAGCAGAACTTCAGGGGCAATATATGCCGGCGTTCCAACAGTTGACTTTGGTTGAGAGTGAAGAACCGATGACTGTAAATTAGAGAAGAACGTGTGTGCAGATCATTTAAAAATCTGGTATCCAGCACAAGTTTCTGGTGTGAGATGATTCACATAAGTAGATTAATAGCACAGAATACCTTGGAATAACCAAAGTCGCATATCTTGAGGCGAGGGGTGGTGCTTCCATCCAGCAGAGTGTTCTCCAGCTTTAGGTCCCGATGGCATACTTGCTTGACGAATACAACAGATTCATGTTGTCAATTGCACAGAAAACTACATAGAAATTCCCGCAAAAAAAACCTACATAGAAAGGTAAAATCAAGTGGTAGTACAATTCGGGAGACAGACTGATACCAATCATACCATGGAATGGCAGTAGCTAACTCCAGATATCAGTTGCTGGAAAAAGAAGCGAGCCTGAACATACACACATGAACTGAGTTAACCAACACGAAAACTGTACCATCATACAAATCTTGATACAAAGGACTATACGGCAGAACTATGAGTCAAGAGATACACCTCGTCGACGCTGAATCGACCGGCGGTGCAGATGCGGTCGAAGAGCTCCCCGCCGGAGGCGTACTCCATGACGATGGCGAGATGCGTCGGCGTCAGCACAACCTCCTTGAAGCGGATGATGTTGGGGTGCCGCAGCGACCTGTGGTTGATGATCTCCCTCTGCACGTTCTCATCGATCTGCGCGCGCGCGCACACGCACGCATCATCAAACTTGTAAATACCAAAGGCCGTGGCTCTGGTCTGGTGCCAAGTGTGCGCGTGGGAAACCGGGAATGAATAAACAATCGAAGTGTGGTGGCGCGGGTGGCGGTACCTTCTCGCCGCGGTCGATGTACTTGACGGCGACGAGCTCGCCGGAGGCGCGGTTGCGCATGAGGCGGGCGACGCCGAAGTTGCCGGACCCGATGCTGCGGACCAGCTCGTACCGGTCGCCGTCGAGCATCACCGGCACATCACTCAGCGGCCCCGCCGCCCCCCTCTCCATCGCCCCCGCGCCGACGACTTCACCGCCGACCAAGACACGGAGATCCCTGCGCGCCCCCTCTCTCCTTATCTCGCTCGCTCGCTGTCGAACCTTTCTTCCTAACTCTCTGGCCGCGCGCTTTTTCTTAATTCTTATTGCCGCCACTGTCTACGAGTACATGAAGAGAGGAGGATGACGTCATGGGGCGTGCTTATCCGAGGCTCACCTTTTTTTTCCTTTGACATTCTATCCTAGGCTCACCTGACTGGGGGACCCACCTATATCATTGAAGCGGTCCAGGAAATCCACTCGCGGCTTTGAATCGGCAAGGTAACTGGAGCGCGGGCCCGGAAGCGGGCTGTCATGGTGGGGCACAAGCGTCGGTATCACGTGTCTGTAGCGTGTGGAGAAGAAGATGGTGGGGAAAGGCGGGGAAATATCTCGAGCTGGAACTGGGGATCAAATTACTGGTACCTTTTATTTTTATTTTGCGAAATAAACTACCGGCACCTTCGTCTCACGCATCAGGTTTTTCGTGGTGCGTCGCGTAATGTTTTTTCTTCATCATCATAAATATAAAAGGTGATTTGCTTTTTTCTAGTAAAAGGATTATCAGTGAAGGACGCAAAAATGACTAAAAGCTGATTTTTGCTACTAGTATCATGTATTATCAATGTATAGGTAATCGAGCAACTATCTTCTTCTTAATTAATGAAAAGGAAAAGCTTTTGCCTCCATTTCAACAAAAAAAAATTGTTACATCCATTTCCTAGCATCGTACTTCCCTTGTAGAGCGAGATTGCAGTGTTTAGCACGGAGGCAAGGGAGACGAGGGTTGACTCTTAACATCTACTGCACCACAGCACCAGCGTAGAGGGAGTACCCAACACTACGCACTGCACTGTAAACATCGCAACCTCTGCAGCTTTACAGTACGAGCAACATGCAACCATTCCCTCCGTCCCATAATATAGCTTTTTGAAGTTACTGTAGTATCAAAAAACGTCTTATATTATGGGAGGAAGGCAGTACCAACCAATCATGTCTTTTCCATACAGGGTTAATAGGGTAGAACCACAGTACCACACAGTATATGGCTGCACGGTTCCATGGAAAATGGATTAGAGCCAGACGGCTACTGCTCATCTAACCTGGCCTTCTAAGCAGCAAAGATAGACTTTTTTTTTCTAGAGAAAGCAAAGCTCCAGAGCCGAAAGTCCTATTCTGCTTAAATGGGCTCCAGAGACAAAAGTCCTATTCTGATCCCAAGCTCAAATGGGCTCCAGAGACCAGAGAGATGCTAGAGCTAGACTTGTACTCCCTCCGTTTCTAAATATAAGCATTTTTAATGAAGCAAAATGAGTGAATCTAAACTCTTAAAGTGTCTATATACTCCCTCCGTTCCAAAATTCTTGTCTTAGATTTATCTACGGATGTATCTAGTCATGGTTTAGTGTCTATATACTCCCTCCGTCCCAAAATTCTTGTCTTAGATTTATCTACATACGGATATATCTAGACAAAACTACATACGAAGCAAAATGAGTGAATCTAAACTCTAAAAATGTCTATATACATTCGTACGAAGTCCATATTGAAATGTCTAAAAAGACTTATATTTAGGAACGAAGGGAGTAGCACATATGGGCCTCCCAACAGCTGGGGGCTTTTAAGTTCAGCTGGAAACGAACCTACATAAAAGATTGCTCCTGAGATTGAGCCAAACATACACTCAGAAAAAGAAAAGAAAAAAAAGGAAAAGCACAAGAGGAAAGAGAGACTGAGACAAACATACCAAAAAATGTATGTTTTCAATCACAATCGTGTGCAGAGAGTACCCGAAAGACACATCAAAAATTCGCCAAAAAAGAGTAAATCAGCAATATTGACTTTCAATGAAATCAGACAGACTCAGTCAGACTGCAGATTGGACACTATGCCTAGCGGATGTCCCCATTCGCTATGGTCTTGACCTTGCATACCCCAGCCGAAGTTGTGAATGGAACATCTTTGTAGCACGCCACAAGCTCACCGTTGCTGTGCAGATCGGCGGATAACTTCTCCCAGGTTTTGCTTTTGGCGTTAAGAGAAGCCTCGGGCTCACCAGAGAACCCGGCAAAGGTCACCTTCTCCCCGACAGCAGCCGATTCTGGAGGCTCAACCAACTCAACCTAAAATTTCAAATGTCAGTTTCCACCAACCAAACTGGCTGCTGGCACTGTACTTTCATGATGCTTTATCAAACAGAGAGTGCATGAGAGGCAAACGTTCCTTACCTTTGAGTGGTCCTCGTTCGATGCAGCCAAAACCATAGCATGTGACTTTATACCGCGCATTGCCACTGGTTTAAGATTGCAAAGCACACACACTTTCCGGTTCTGCTCATTCGTACCAGCAATTGCAAAATTAGGGAGGCAAGACCACCATGGCATAGACCAATGTCGTGACTAGAAATGATTCTCAGAAAGACAGACCTGCATTTCCTCAAGAGGGATAAATTTGACAAGGCCGCTAACCACTGTTCTTGGTGCCTCTTCTCCAACATCGATCTCTTCTACGTAAAGTGAATCGGCATCTGGATGCTTCTCTGCTTTTCTGATAAGCCCTACCCGAATATCCAGCTTGGCAACTGAGACATCCTCTGCTGTCTTTGATTTCGAACCACCAGATTGTTTCTTCTTTGAACTTCCCTCTGGATACGAAAGCGAGACAAGGAAATTTGAGAATGAATTTCTCGAATTATGAAATTGGTTCAGCAGAAGATAACTCAAGAGCACTTCAAGAGTAAGAAAAATGCCGCACTATGCACCGGTGTTTTCAAGAGAACATACAAATTGCATAAAAGTGAGCCACAAAGAAAATCCTGTTTCTAGATTGCCACAGGAGAAAACTGTTCTCCCATGTAATTCACACACAAAAAAACATATAGTAAGAATTTCACAAGTACCAGATAATTTTGTGCCCTTGAGCTTATCAGCAACTTTCTTGGCCTCGGCGTCAGCTTGTGCCTTTGAGATCCTTTCAGCTTGGCTGCCAGCGAATTTGATCCTAAACGCCTCAACCTCTTCATCTTTCTGCATTATTTCAAGTTACGAGATATAAAAGCAGGGCCAACTAATAAATTTCTTTTAAAAAAAATGCAAATACGCACCAGTTCCTTAAATAGAGGAACTGGCTTTCCTATTTTGTGTCCTGCTGATATAAAATCCCAGGGTCTTTTAGCCTTGGCAGTTTCTCCTTTATCATCACAGAATGACAGATCTTCATCTGGGGACATATTTAATTGTCGCAGCACCTTATAAAGAAATAAACATAAGAGTGAGTTCAGGCAAAGGGGGTCTATTAACAGAAACTCTTAAACATGAAAAAGAGGATTATACTTCTCTAGAAAAGGAAGGCATAAAAGGCTCCAGCAGACAGGCAAGGAGATAGACAACACCAACTGAAGTTTTCATTACGATGGCACAGGCTGCTGGATCTTCCTTATAAAGCCTCCAAAATTGGCTCTCCTGTATTCAACAATTAGCAAGTCAAAGATATAACAGTGCTACTTAGAAACACAAATGGAAACCAAGACAAAGAAATGTATTTACTTGCAAATATGCATTTCCATCACTAGAAATCGCCATTGCACTCTTAAGTCCTTGTTTCAATTTAACCTGTAGCAAAAGGAGTGAGCATTCTGTTTCAGATCCTAGTAGCTGGCACAATGAAACAACACAAAACTAGACAGGAAGCAGGAAATTGTGCCATTTCACATGGTTCAAGTAAATTAATGACCTTCTCCATTGCTTCAAGATATTGTTCAACCCATTTATTAGTTTTTTCTGCAAGCGCGTTGGTCAATGTATGTGACTCGGCATTAGGAGCATCAGGTATGATGGAGTCGTATCCAGCTCCTACCAGAAAAGAAGATCAAAAATCAACTTAACGGAAGTGCCACAGAAAGGGGATAACCGGATGAGGATATAGTATGGTAGTAAATCACAGATAATCAAGATAAATTGGAAGAGAAAATACAAAAATCAACTGATAATACTTCTAGACAGTTAGATGGCAGGTGCAAGATTCTCCCATGACTAACCAGCTGGTTTTGCAACAAAGCTTAACACACGGTTGATGAAGTTTCCCAGGTTGTTCAGCAACTCGCTGTTCAATTTAGCTTGTAAATCAGCCCAAGTGAACAGTGTATCTGATACCTGAACACCCAAAACAGAAGTCAAATTAAAATATTGCAATGAATGTCATTATTAGATATTTTAAACCCATTAAACAAAATGTCTATACAAACCTCAGGGCGGTTCATAAGCAAGTAGTATCGCCATACTTCAGACGGAATATTAGTAACCTTCGCATCGTTGCCAAAGACACCAATACCATGACTCTTGGAAAATTTTCCTATAGATGTGAGGAATATTTAGCTATTATCAAGGGAATAAACATACATAATGTGCCATATTATATATGAATCTACTTCGGGGTAATTTTTGAATCAGGTCCATGCAAAACAGTGACTCGATCATGCTGGACCATATCTTAGTCCATATATGCTGTTTAGCCAAACAAAAAGGATAAGAGATGCCATAACGGCATAACCCGATGTCTTCAAACCACTCATCCAATTTCATGATAATACTCTGGTGGCAGGAGAACAAGGGAGCGGTCATGAAGCATGACCCGTAATGAAAACATGGCCCACTGCTTAATAATACCAAGCAACAATATAAGTACACAAACCTATACAGCTAGTCATTCTGGGACCGGAAAAGAAAGAGGCATGTTTAGGTTGAGGAAGGTGTCGATTACTTCTGCAGCATGAAGTGCATCACAATGCACCACAGCTCACAGTGCAAACATGGGCCAAGTACCGGGCAATATGCTCTGGAAAAAGAAATTGCACTTCGGGAAGCCCAGGTCCAAGAGCCTCTGCAATTGCAGGGGAGTAAACGGAACATGTATTTCTATGGTGTAAACAAATGCAGCTGGATATGCTTGACTGATAAATCTCTTGAAAGTCAATAGGACTTTCAGCTCAGGTAAACAGGAAAGTGTTAACCAAATATGAATGACTAGCATGAACTGTGTGCGACAATCAAGCGTTAGGTTCAAACAAAAATGTGGAACGTACCTGCTTCATAGTTCAAATATTCAGTAACGCTTATGGTTTTCATCATTGTCCAGTTTTCACCAGTTCCCAGTAGTGTTGAAGGGAACATGACCTGAAAATTACATTTTAACAAATAAGTAACTCATGGAAAAGAAGTACAGGCATTAAACGAAAAGCCAGTATACACATGCTATCCATACATTTCAATACAGCTCGCATTAGACTGGCTTCTTAAAGGATAATTTTTCAATTTCTAAAAGTACTAATTACTTGCAACGAAAGCAACCTTTTTCAAGCTATAACAGAAAATTCATGCCAGAATTGGCTAAAGCACACCAAATGCAACTGACCCTTGAATACTGTTTGTGTGTTTGCAGCTTTTGCGTGATTTAACTATTACTTATAAAAAAATCAATATTATAAAAAAATCCTTATAAAAATAATGCCAAACAATCACAGTACTCCACTGAATAGAGGCTCAAATATTCAGCAAGAAATCATAATTTGCATTTTTTTTCAGTCCTATTTTGTGGTGAAAACAAACCCACTGGCTGGGAATACTATTGTCCTGAATTACCAGTTGAACAAAACTTAATTTACAAATATATGCGCTAACATAGGTATGTTTGGATGGTATCCAAAACTCACCCTACAAATATTTGGTCGTGTCCAAAATTTTGTTATTTTGTTGGATGGTTGACAGGATTTTTGGCTTGCCAATGCCTCTTTGGCAACTCTAGTTCATCTTTCTTGCCATATTGACCAAAATTTTGGCTAGCGAAATGAAGCCAAATAACTACTAAATTCATGCCAAAACAAGCTTGAATAACTAAAGAAGGTGTTCACCATATCATAGACATCATACCGTGTGAAATGGCACATTATCTTTACCCATGAACTGGAACAACTCTACATTATCAGGATCCTTCCACCACTTCTCCCAATCAGGCGTATATGATGCTGTGATAGATATGTACCCAATTGGTGCATCAAACCAGACATAGAACACCTGCAAACAATCATAAATGAGAAATAAGATAAATGCATAACAGCAGAATATCTTGATATCTGATATGCCCAAACCTTGTCTTTATACTTCTCATGTGGAACAGGAACTCCCCATTTAAGATCTCTGGTGATACAACGTTGCTTTAACCCTTCCTTCAACCATGCGTTTGTTGCTTGAATAGCATTTTGACTCCACATACCAGCTACTGAAGTGTTGTTAATATAGTTTACCAGCTTATCACTCAATAGAGGAAGCTCCAAAAATAAGTGATCTGTGTCACGAATACGTGGAGCATTCTTACAGACCTAAAAAACAGAAACAGAACAGGAAGGTTATCATACGCAGTTTCACGAGTACACACCTTGTGCGCTCAGGTAAATCATAATGGTATGCTGAACACAACTAAATATATTACAATAAGTATTGTGCATGCTTACCTTGCACTTTGGATCAATTAACTCGGTTGGGTTCAACAATTTGCTGCAGTTTTCACATTGATCGCCTCTTGCCGCTTCATAGTTACAGCCCTCAGTCGGACATTTCCCCTCCACGAGCCTATCGGCTAAGAATCGTTCACACGTGTCACAATAAAGCTGCAAAGCAGAAGATATTATATAACAGAAACAGCATGCAGAGATGAATATATGCAAGACCAGGCTAGGAATTAGCTGTACCTGCTGCATGGTATTCTCCGTGAGCCATTTGTTCTCCATCAGTTTATGGAAAATTGCCTGGCAGACTTCTGTCTGTTCAGGAGCGGATGTCCGCCCAAACTTGTCAAACTTTATGTCAAACCACTTGTAAACCTCGTCATGGATAACATGGTACCTACATTTTCAGCCGGGAAAGCTTACTATGAATAAAATGCTTTCATTATTCATATTTACTATCAAAAATTTACTAGCTAGGTGTGTAAGCATATCACAGGTTGATAACTGAAACTTTTGTTCATATGTGTGTGTAGCGCAATTCAAAGCAGTGTTGGATAGATTTCATAACAGTCAATTTCCGAATCCTGTAACAAACAAACCAAAACTTAACTAAAAAAGCATCGAGAAGTGAAGGCTCTCTCACTTGTCACAGATCTCCTTGGGCGAGCACTTCTCCTCCAAGGCCTTGGTCTCGGTGGCCGTCCCGTACTCGTCGG
The DNA here is from genome assembly GCA_034509565.1 of Triticum monococcum. NCBI lineage: Eukaryota > Viridiplantae > Streptophyta > Magnoliopsida > Poales > Poaceae > Triticum > Triticum monococcum. The sequence goes on along the minus strand of CM067845.1, from coordinate 82,128,099 downwards.
TGCCGCATATGTAGATCGCGTTGTACCCTCGCAGCCGACAGTACCGCGCGAACACGTCGGCGCTGAGCACGCCTGCAGGTGACGACCAAAACCGAAACCATCAGAAAAACAAAAGGGCGGGGAACAGCGAGAGCTCGAGGCAACAAAATTGGGGGAGGAGATAGCACAGCAGAAGGGGTGCTCACATCCGATGATGTTCCCCAGGTGCGGGACGTTGTTGACATAGGGCAACGCGCTGGTGATGAGTATGTTGCGGCGGCCGGGGATCGGAAGCTTCGGTGGCGGTGACGCCATGGGGAGGGACGAGAGGTTTATCCGTTTAGGGTTAGGAGACTTTGGGCGTGTTCGGTCTGCAACAGCAAGCAATCAAGCAAACAACCATCAGATCTCCAGCAGCAAGCAACATTCAGATAGCAGCCACAACAGCCAGCAATCAAGCAACACCACGCAGCGGCGGCGGCGGCAGCACACAGCAGCTGGGTCAGCGACCATCACAGGCACAGACTAGCCGGCGGCAGAGCAAGTCGCCGCCGCTCCGCGCGCTGGTAAACCCTAAAATCCTAGGTGGTCGGAGAGGGGAGCGGGAGCGAGGGACTCACCTCCTGGCCGGGATGCAGCCGCCGCCGTCGATGACCACCAGGGAGCGGGAGGAGGGACTCACCTTCTGGCTTTTCGTTCGGCAGCCTCGCTTCTCTCCGCCCAGGTCGCTGGACGGGCCGCGCAATCCATTTTTTTTGTCTCGGCCCATTCAGCTGGTGAAGCGACCGTTGCAGCCTATGGGCCGTGGGAAGCCAGCTGGGAGAGAGGATGCAGACTAAAAAAACTATGTATTTGCTTTTCTTTTCTTCTCCGATTTAGCAGTGTACAGAGAGTATTTTCTGTGAAAATTTTGTGTTCTTGCACAGAAAATAGTTACGGCATAAATTTAGAATGATCTAAATTAGAAAGTAACATGAAAAATATATAGCATGATTTAGGTCATGTTTTGGACATTTTGCGCAGAATAAAAGCCTCGTATGTGTACCACCAACCAATCATCGCATTTGCATAAGTTTGCAAACCAAAAGGTCCAAATCCAATTCGGCTCTTGGAACCATATGCTCTTGTGCACCAAATATAGATTTTCCAAATGACAAAAAAATATGTGTCACACCAAAATGTTACCTGCAAATTTTTAAGGGGAAAGCTTAAATATTTTCACCTATGCAAAAAAAAAAACAAGTCAAACGTCAAGTGTTACCTCTAAATGTTACACTTAATCTTTTTTTACCAACGAAGCATGCTCTCCCGTTTCGCATGAAAATTTTCAAACATGCTTGTTACACTAACATAAACATCTAAAAAAATTGTATTTGCTATTTTTTAAAATTTACTACTCCCTCCTTCCATCTATATAGGGCCTAATGCGTTTTTCGAGGCTAACTTTGACCAAATATTAAAGCAATAATATATGACATGCAACTTACACAAAGCACACCGTTAAATTCGTGTGTGAAAGGAGCTTTCAATGATATAATTTTCACATTATACATGTCATGTATTATTAATCTTGTCAATAGTCAAAGGCGGTCTTAAAAAATGCATTAGGCTCTATATAATTGGAAGGAGGGAGATATTCATTTGGGAGTGTACGCTCCTAGAGCCAAAACAGACATCCCACCAAAAGGGCACATGCATGTCTCTAACATCAACAATGACGTACCAACTTAGAGCAATGGTGGTAGCTAATTATTGCCTAAATGCATCCATGTCATGACCATTACCTATTATAGTTGCACGTGAAGGAGCAACATATTTCCTTTATCTTTCCAGAATTGTCGGCACGTAGTCCGGGTCCATGTCGACAAAGTAAATATCTTCTTCATCATGGAAGCAAACATAATTGTGCAATGTCAAACTAGCGGCAAACAGCCATCTTTATTGCTAGCAGACAATTCCTCTAAAAGCGTGCACTGATGACACCGCTATATGGCGATGCATAAAAAGCACAATCCCTTTGCTCATCCAAGCAAGCAAATTTAGTGTAGATAATGGCACCTGGACCTCCTTTTGACTTGATGGTTGGTTAGGTAGAGGCAGACTTCTCCACTTTTTTCCTACACTTTATACCTTCGCTAAAGATAAATCATGCACTGTGGCTACACGGTTTGTTGATGGATAATGGGATATTCAGTTGCACCATAACCTTTCAGACACGCCCGCTTAGAAAATGCAGGCTTTATTCAACTGCTTTCGGCGGAACGATTATGCTGGGGAAACTTTCCTTTGGGAGGGGGAAATCGAAGTCCTCACCATCATCAATGCTCCTTTCATCGTGGGAGGTCTCATCTTCATCAATATCTTCACCATCACCCTCTCATCTATAAAACCCTAGTTCATCTCTTGTGTTCACTTTTTGTATCAAACCTCATATTGGTACTTGGGGGTGTTGGTAGTATTGATTACATCTTGTAGTTGATGCTAGTTGGTTTACTTGGTGAAAGATCATTATGTTCATGTTGTTAATTGCATATTTATACCAACAGAATATGGTTAATATGGTGAGTGGTGAGTAGTTCTATTTGTTTTTTTAGGATATGGGAGAAGTCTTATTATCAATAATCATGTGAAGTTGATCACCATTCAGTGTTTTGATATTATTTTGTGTTGTTCTTCCTCTGGTGGTGTTATGTGAACGTCAACTACATGACAGTTCACCATTTTTGGGCCTAGAGAAAGGCATTGTGGAATTAGTTTGTAGAAGATGGGGGGTGATAAAAACCTAAATCCCAGTTTAAGAATTGTTCCATGAGCTGTTTTGGATCCATATGGAAGGTGTAATCATAAGCAGGTGTTTGTTCTAGTAAGAACAATACCTTAGCTCCAGTCCACGCACATAATACTTATCAAGGCAACGAACACGAATCGATAAATCATGATGAAAGTAACTCAACAATATTCCTGTGTGTCCTCACAAGCATTTTAATCATTATTAGGAGTATCACCAGCTTTTCCTTAACATAATTAAGAATTGGGCCACAACTTGCTACTTTTGTTACTTGTTACTTGCTATCAAACTATTTATCAAACTATATTAAAACACTTGCAGAGGATACCTTGCTGAAAACCGCCTATCAATTCCTCATGCTTCTCGTTGGGTTCGACACTCTCACATATTGAAAGGACTACGATTGATCCCCTATACTTGCGGGGTCATCATCGTTTTTGCTCCCATTGTAAGGGTTTGTGTCACCCTCCTTTGCCGCTTATCGACAATGCGACCAGGAGGACTTCCCCGTAGTTGTCCAAGTCATCATGCGACTCCGCCTTCGCCTCGAGGGCTGACGCGGCATCCCGCGCCCTCTGCCTCGCACGGCAAACACATCGCGCTTCCTGGCCGGTTTGGCGGTGAACCATGGCGACATTTAAACTCCGTCTAGGATCCTGATGCAGGGGGACGAGGCGCCACCTAAGGGGTTGCACCACTAGCTAGTGCTCGCCGCCTCCAGTAAGGCCATGGTCACGCGCCTCGAGCCACCAACCCCATCAGATCCAAGCGCCATTTGAGTGGATGCAATGGATTCCCATTTGATCGAGTCCATCCATGGTCGGGTGCACTCCTCCTAGGAGCGGTGGAGAGCCATGCGGGCAACTATCTCCTCCTCGTCCCCGCATGGTGCAAGGTCCCAGTTGACGGATGAGGAGATCTTAAAGTTTGATCCACTACCTGCCATGCAGGAGAAGGTCAGAGCTCGTCAAACAGGAGATTGGGGATAGATTGGAGTGGCTATGGAACTCGCCAAGCCGGCCGGATCCGGCTCCGCCCGCGCCGCTAGACCCGGCGACTTCCAGCACACGGCATCCTCGCCACCCGGCGAGGCGCACTCCGACCGCACCCGGGCCCGGCACAACCCCGCCCCGACGACCGCCGACGGCTTGGGTGACGAGCCGACCTTGGAGGCCCGACGCCGACTCGACCCTCTGCTCCTACCCAATCGACGTCCGATTGGAGGCGACCCACCCCCCCCCCCCCCCCCCGCGGCGCGGTCACCGACCGGCTGGGCCCACGCGCCATCGACGATACCGACGCACGTCACCGCCTTGACCGACTCGCCCTCTCGCAAGAGCTGGAGGAGACCGTGTAGGATCGAAAGTATGTCTAGAGGGGGGGGGGGTGATTAGACTACTTGACCAAATAAAAACTTAACATTTTCCCAATTTTAGTTCTTGGCAGATTTTAGCTATTTTAGGACAAGTCAAGCAATCATCACACAATTCAAGCAAGCATGCAAAGAGTATATTGGAAGCGGAAAGTAAAGCATGCAACTTGCAAGAATGTAAAGGGAAGGGTTTGGAGAATTCAAACGCAATTGGAGACACGGATGTTTTTCCCGTGGTTCGGATAGGTGGTGCTATCCTACATCCACGTTGATGGAGACTTCAACCCACGAAGGGTAACGATTGCGCGAGTCCACGGAGGGCTCCACCCACGAAGGGTCCACGAAGAAGCAACCTTGTCTATCCCACCATGGCCATCGCCCACGAAGGACTTGCCTCACTAGCGGTAGATCTTCACGAAGTAGGCGATCTCCTTGCCCTTACAAACTCCTTGGTTCAACTCCACAATCTTGTCGGAGGCTCCCAAGTGACACCTAGCCAATCTAGGAGACACCACTCTCCAAGAAGTAACAAATGGTGTGTTGATGATGAACTCCTTGCTCTTGTGCTTCAAAAGATAGTCTCCCCAACACTCAACTCTCTCTCATAGGATTTGGATTTGGTGGAAAGAAGATTTGAGTGGAAAGCAACTTGGGGAGGGCTAGAGATCAAGATTCATATGGTAGGAATGGAATATCTTGGCCTCAACACATGAGTAGGTGGTTCTCTCTCAGAACATATGAGTTGGAAGTGTAGATGTGTTCTGATGGCTCTCTCCACGAGTGAAGAGGAGGTGGAGGGGTATATATAGCCTCCACACAAAATCCAACCGTTACACACAATTTACCAATCTCGATGGGACCGAATCAACAAACTCGGGCGGACCGAAATAGTAAACCTAGTGACCGTTAGAGATTTTCGGTGGGACTGACATGCAACTCGGTAGGACCGATATGGTTAGGGTTAGGTTATAACGTAATCTCGGTGAGACCGACTACACAAACTCGGTGAGACCGATTTTGGTAATTAGCTAACCAGAGAGTTGGTCAGGTAAACTCGGTGGGACCGATTTGCTCTTTCGGTGAGACCGAAATGTTACAAAAAGGAAACAAAGAGTTTGCATTGCAATCTCGGTGGGACCGATCCGCTCTTTCGATGTGACCGAAAAGTTACGAAAAGGAAACAGAGAAATTGCAATCCCATCTCGGTGAGACCGAGATCCTATCGGTAGAACCGATTTGCTTAGGGTTTGGCAATGGCTATGACAAGTGAAACTCGGTGGCGCCGGGTTGAAAGAATCAGTAGGGCCGAGTTTGGCTTTGGGTTTAGGTCAAATGTGGATATGGGAAAGTAGCTGAGATTTTGGAGCATATCATTAAGCACTTGAAGCAAGAGGCTCATTAAGCAACACCTCATCCCTCCTTGATAGTATTGGCTTTTCCTATGGACTCAATGTGATCTTGGATCACTGAAATGTAAAATGAAGAGTCTTGAGCATATGAGCTAGAGCCAATCCTTTGTCCTTAGCATTTTGAGGGTTCCACTTTCACCATCCATGCCATGCCAATCATTGAGCTTTCCTGAAATGATCATCTTGGAATAGCATTAGCTCAATGAGCTATATGTTGTTATGAATTACCAAAACCACCTAGGGATAGTTGCACTTTCAATCTCCCCCTTTTTGGTAATTGATGAGAACATATAGATCAAAGCTTCGACAAATAATAAGAATGAAATATATCGTTGCTTTGAGAAGTATGTGATAAGTAAGAGCTCCCCCTAAATTTGTGCATATTTAAAATTTGCTTTGGACTGCAAATGCACAAAGAGTTAGAGTCATGGGTTACTCTTCCATGTCACATACATCCTGGTGGAGCGCTTAAAATGATAAGAATTAAATACATGCACTCATTACCAAGAAAAATGAATGATCACATAAGATAGATAAGATATATCAAGCATGCATAACTGTAGCTTATGATCAAACACATGATCATCAATGTCTCACAAGCATATCAAAGTATCTCAACCAAAAGCAAACAAAGTTTGAAAAACCACCAAATAAAGCAAGAGAGAATAAAAGCAACACTCTCTTTTTCGAAGCCTATGATCTATACATTTTTCTCCCCCTTTGGCAACAAGTTACCAAAAAGTTCCTAGAAAATGCATAGTGCTAGATCGACTCTCAGGCTTGATCTTCTGGTGGTGGTGGAGTCTGGATCACTCCAAGGACGAAGCCTTCTGTAGACGTGGTTGGAGTTGAAGCTGAAGTAGATGCTGGAGCTGGTTGGGCTGGTGCTATAGCTGGAGCTGAGGTGGTGGCTCTGGTGTCAGGAACTGGCACTGCAGTCGACCTCAGAGCTCGTGGCACTCTGGCAAATGCATCAGTTGTAGTCTTCCCTCTCCTCTCCTGCATGTCATCTTGAAGTTGCTCCACTGCAGACTGAATCTCTGTTACTTTGACATCCATGTCATAGAACTTTTGTTCTATGATCCTCTCTAAGCTCTGCTGATTCTGAGTGAGGGTCGGTAGTCCTTTCGCAATCCTCAGTGTGGATGCAATCAAGTAACCAAGCTGCTCTTGTTTGGTTTTCAAGAAATACTCAGATGCCTCCTCTTGAGTTGGCATCTTGGCAGCTTTCTCCTTCCTTGCCTTCTCCTTCTTTGCTTGTGCTTGTGCAGATGATGGTTCATTCTCATTCATGACAACTTGATTGTCCTCAAAGTCTGGATGGATGGGCAGGTGTTCGTTGTCCAGCAGGTATGTGCCTGTGCCCATCTTTGAGTTAATTAACTCCTGAATTTGTGGGGCATATCCACAGCTCCTCTTCTGATCTGCTGCAGTCCTCTTGATAGTCTCTACTATGAGGCTCATGACCTTGAATTTCTGAGGCACATCAAATATGTGTAGCAAGTTAATTGCATGGCCTCTGATCATTCTGTGATCTCCAGACTTGGGCAAGAGTGTGTGCCTAAGGATCCAGTTGATCGTTGGCAGTCCTGACAACAAGTGTTTTATGGACCCAAGCTGGTGAGTGTCAAGATCATCTTCAGGAATTTCCTTGTACATATTTGCCATTGAGTTATGATCCATCTTTTTCTTGGCATAGACATCCAAGTCATCTTCATTTTCCTCTGGGGCATTGATCAACTTTGCCCATTCCTCAACACTTGATTGGTACCTTGTACCTTCAGACATCCATGTTATCCTATCATCTGGATAGAAGTGTGCTGTGGAGTAGAATTGCATAATGAGCTCCTCGTTCCACTTTGTGAGCTTCTGCCCAACAAAGTCTGCAACTCCACAAGCACGGAAGTTGTCATACACACCAGGGTAGTGTTCCTCATTTTCCTTCATGTACTTCCAGTCGACCCACCTCATGTCACACACTATGGGCTTCTTATCTAGCAGCACTGTCTCATAAAAATCTTGCTGTTCCTTGGTGTGAAACCTGTAATCAACAGCAGTTCTTCTCCTTGAAGCATATGGATCTGCTTCTCTCCACTTCCCGAGCCCTGAATCTCTCCTGATTTTCATGTTCTCAGCCACAGGATGAGCATCATTGTGGTCTGGAATCTTGGGCTTGAGTTTTCTCAGAACTTGTCCTTCATCATCATCTTCAGCAGCTTCAGGCACTGGGGCCTTGTTCTTCTCAGTTGCAGGTATGCTCCTTGTATTCCTCTTTGGTGCTGACTTGGGCTTGGAGGCAGCTTTGGGTGCTTCTTTGGGCTTTGATGCAGCAGCCCCTGTCCTGATAGCATCACCCATAAGCTTAGGTGCCTTGGGTGCTGGTGCAGCAACCTCTTCTTCTTCTTCCTCTTCAGAATCTCTCATGATTGAGGATCTCCCAAGCACTCTAGTAGTGGTCTTTTTGATCCTCTCCTTCCTCTTCTTCCCTTCTGCAGCAACCTCTTTGGGTTCAGGCTTTTCAGGAATCTGAGTTGAAGCTCTGGCCTTTGGCATAGGCTACCTACCTGCTGGCCTTTTGACTTTCAAGCCTGGCTTTGTGCTCTGTGCTGAGCCATACTCTTTCTTGAGCACTACTTTCTTTGATGTGGCTTCCTCTTCCTCTGCCATATAGTCTTCATCCTCTGAGTCTAAGGTTCTCTTCTTCCTTTGTCTGGTGGCAGCTTTTGGCAGATTGCTTGGGGTGCTCCTGCTGCCTTCATCTAAGGAACTGGAGGGACTAGTGCCCTCACTCATGTGCACTTGCTGTTCTGACACATTCTGGCTGTCACTCTGATCTGACGTGATGAACAAGCTGACTGCTGACCCTGTGAAGAGTTTATAGATGAGGTAGAATAGATGAGCATCACAAAATGCAGAGTTTTTTGCAAAAGAATGATTCAAAATCTTAGTTTTAGTTTCCCACAGAAATCATTTCAGATCTACCGATTTTTAAACTCGGTGATACCGAAGCAGTTTTGGAACCTAAACTAGTGAACTCGGTCAGACCGAGTCACAGTTTGGTGGCACCGAGACTGCTAGGGTTTCACAAAGTTCCAAAATCGGTCACATCGATAAGTAATTCTCGGTCAGACCGAGTCTCACTTGTGCAATGGCATGAGCCAAATCGGTGGGACCGAGTTTTTCAACTCGGTGGGTCCGAGATGGTTTCGGCGGAAACCTAACCCTAAAATTTTCGAATCAATCCTATTCTACGAGCGCATTGACTGGATAGGAGTGTTTCAATCATGGCTAGAAACAATAAGATCACAATGTGCTAGGAATCAGATTGGGGATATCACAAAGATCGAGTCCATACCCTAGTTCGGCGGAGACTCGCTATGGCAGCAACGGCGGGGTTGAATTCCGTTGACGGCAATGGAGACCAGCGACTGGAGGCGGCTGGCGGCGAGGAGACGATCCGGAGACCACGTTGGCAGAGCGAGCTATCGCGCGGGCGAAGGGGTTCGGAGAAATTTCCAAATTTTTGCCCGTGCCTATATATAGCCCGACCCTGTCGGTGTGACCGAGTGGAACAACTCGGTGGCACCGAGATGCAAAACTGTATACAGTTATTGCAACTCGGTGTGACCGAATGGTTCAAATCGGTTGCACCGAGATCGAAAATTCAGATCAACTTAATGATCTCGGTAGGACCGAAAGTAGGATATCGGTCAGACCGAGAATCACAAAGAGGTTTTGGAAGTTTAAGTCTATGACGAATCGGGGACTCCGAGTGCTCCTCACACAGAGTGGTTCGAATCTGACTTGATCAAATCTTGTGATGTAGCATGAATAGAGTTTGAGACGAGAAAAGCATAGATGGCTAGAGGAGGTTGTTAGGCATTCTTGTCCATCCACTTGGCAAAAAAACCAAACAATCAAAACAACAAGTGGATGTCCTCGAATGAGTAAAATATGCAACCAACATGCTCACACAATAAAATGGCAATTGAAATATGTGACAAAGCATGCATAACCAATTCTAGCATCTATCAAGCAATTGGCGATGACTAGGTCATCTATATATGAGTATATTGACTTAGGAGTCAAGTGAGAACACTTGATCATAGGTCATACTCATCGTTTAAGCTCAAGTGGGGTTACCACTTTTACATAAAGCATTGTTGCGTTCACATCTTTAGAGTTTCTTTAGCTCAAGTCTTAGAGTAAAGCTCCCCCTAGATGTGATATCCCCCCTAAGAGGGATGAACTAACCTTGGGTTTTGTCGATGATGACTTCATGTAGATGTTGAAGATGTGGATGCTCAGTGTTGATGTAGATCACTTGGAGCTATCCATTTGAGTGAATTGCACTTTCAATACCTACATGGGTTAGTCCCACAAGGAACAAACAAGGATATCCGTAGACATAGAGTGATGCACACACAAGATGATGTCCATGAAAACTTTTAGGTTACCTTGTCCCTTGTCTTACCAACAAGAGGGTTTGTGACTCCTTGAACTAGTGCAAGATGTGGAAGTTGATTGCACTTGTTCTTGCCAAAATGATAAGAGTGAAGTATGTTGGCGGAGTCACCCTCAAGAACTCTCTAGTTCGTCTTCTTTTGGATCCACACCATCTTGATGGGAATCCTTGGAGTTGTAGTCGTACTTGATGAAGTGGAACTTGAGGTGGTCTTGGGAATCCACTTGACTAAGGTCTTAGGAGCTTCTTCAAATGCATCAATTTCCTCTTCAAGCTTGTCCTTGCCTTTTTTGCTTGTAGTCTTGTGGTGGAAGATCATCTTGAGCTTGTGTCCCCTTGAAGGAAGTAGGATCATACTTCTCTTGTTGAGGAACAAACTTTGTCTTGGGGTATTGATCTTCTTCCCACTCAACTCCATTGGCATTGAACTTTCATTCAAAACCAACACCTTGATTCTTCCGGTGCCTTCCTTGCTTGCGCACAATTTCCTCGAATTGCTTACTCCCGGCAAGGCTTTTGTACACTCCTTTCTCTATAATTTCCTTCAATAAGCTATTTTCTTGCTCAAGTGTAACTTGGCTAAGAGAATCATTAGTGGAATCAAGAGAACTACTAGAAGCAACAATATTGGATTTAGCATGATCATTGTTACTACTAGAGGAAGAATCTTTCTTGTTCTTGTTACTAGACTTGACTTGAGGCATGTAAGTGGATAAGAGTAAACGCTTGGCAATGTAAGAAGAACTTTTCTTGTGGAGATCATCATTGATTGCCTTTAAAAACTCATGCTCTTGCTCAAGATTGAGCTTTTCAAAGCGTAACTTCTCATGAGCTCTTCAAAGTTCTCGATGATCTTCGAAGATAGTTTCATGAGCTAACTTAAGAGTGTTTAGTTCTTTAGTTAGAGCCTCAATCTTCTCCTTATCATTGTCATTCGTTTTTATCTTGATTAGCATGATTAATTGACGTTTCATCATAGTATTCATCACTAGAGTTGTCAACAAGTAAATCATCATCACCTAACAAGTCATCTTCATCACTATTAAAATCAACATACTCGGGGTGTGTTACCTTAGGACCTTTGGCCATGAAGCATCTTCCAATTCCTTCATTTGGTGAGTCAAATATGTCGTAGGAGTTGGTTGACACAAGTGCTAGACCGGCAACACCTTCATCTTGAGTATATTCGGAATCAGAGTGATAACTTCTCTCGGAGTGGTTGTCGGAGTCAGAGCCGGATACCCATTCACCAACATGAGCTTGATGTCTTCATTTTGTGTAGCTCCTTGATGATTTTCCTTTCTTTCCGAATCCTTGCTTCTCCGTGAGTGCCTTCGTTCGTAACGATCATCTCTACTCCTTCTCTCTCTTGGTGGTGATTCTTCTCTTTTGCTTCTTCTTTTTGGAGAGTCTTCTCTTCTCTTGTAGGGAGCCGTACACTCATTGGAATAGTGTCCGGGTCTTCCACAATTGTAGTAGTTTCACTCTCAACTAGAAGATCTTTTGTCATTGTAGGACCTTGACTTGGAGCTTCTATCTTTGCTTCTACTCTTGTAGAACTTGTTGAAGTTTTTCACCGTTAAGCTCAATTCTTCATTGAAGTTTTGTTTCTCACTTGATGATGTAGGGGCTTCACATGAGGCTTTGTAGGCACCACTTGATTTGTTGTGAAGTTCCTCTTTATCCTTAAGCGACATCTCATGAGCAACAATTCTTCCAATTACCTCCGTTGGCTTGAGATCTTTGTAATTGGGCATCATTTGGATCAATGTGCACACGGTATCATATTTTCCATCCAAGGCTCTTAGAATCTTCTTGATGATGAATCTATCGGTCATCTCTTCACTTCCTAAGCCGGCAATCTCATTTGTGATGAGAGCAAGCCTAGAGTACACTTCAGCGACACCTTCACCATCCTTCATTTTGAACTTGTCAAGTTGACTTTGAAGCACATCCAATTTGGATTCCTTGACGGAGTCGGTACCTTCGTGCATATCAATCAAAGTGTCCCAAATTTCCTTTGCATTCTCAAGACGGCTGATTTTGTTGAATTCTTCGGGGCACAATCCGTTGAAGAGAATATCACAAGCTTGATCATTGTATTGCAAAATCTTCAACTCATCTGCGGTAGCTTCACGGTTTGGTTCTCTCCCATCAAAGAAGTCACCTTGCAAACCAACACACACAATAGCCCAAACGGCGGGGTTATGTCCAAGAATATGCATTTTCATTTTATGCTTCCAACTAGCAAAATTAGTACCATCAAAGTAAGGACCTCTATGGTGATAATTTCCCTCGCTAGACGCCATACTCTCCTAGGTTGTGAAACCAAGGCTATGACCACCAAAAGCTATGGAAATCAAAGCAAATGGAGACCGAAGCTCTGATACCACTTGTAGGATCAAAAGTATGTCTAGAGGGGGGGGGGTGATTAGACTACTTGACCAAATAAAAACTTAACCTTTTCCCAATTTTAGTTCTTGGCAGATTTTAGCTATTTTAGGACAAGTCAAGCAATCATCACACAATTCAAGCAAGCATGCAAAGAGTATATTGGCAGCGGAAAGTAAAGCATGCAACTTGCAAGAATGTAAAGGGAAGGGTTTGGAGAATTCAAACGCAATTGGAGACACGGATGTTTTTCCCGTGGTTCGGATAGGTGGTGCTATCCTACATCCACGTTGATGGAGACTTCAATCCACGAAGGGTAACGGTTGCGCGAGTCCATGGAGGGCTCCACCCACAAAGGGTCCATGAAGAAGCAACCTTGTCTATCCCACCATGGCCATCGCCCATGAAGGACTTGCCTCACTAGCGGTAGATCTTCACGAAGTAGGCGATCTCCTTGCCCTTACAAACTCCTTGGTTCAACTCCACAATCTTGTCGGAGGCTCCCAAGTGACACCTAGCCAATCTAGGAGACACCACTCTCCAAGAAGTAACAAATGGTGTGTTGATGATGAACTCCTTGCTCTTGTGCTTCAAATGATAGTCTCCCCAACACTCAACTCTCTCTCACAGGATTTGGATTTGGTGGAAAGAAGATTTGAGTGGAAAGCAACTTGGGGAGGGCTAGAGATCAAGATTCATATGGTAGGAATGGAATATCTTGGCCTCAACACATGAGTAGGTGGTTCTCTCTCAGAACATATGAGTTGGAAGTGTAGATGTGTTCTGATGGCTCTCTCCACGAGTGAAGAGGAGGTGGAGGGGTATATATAGCCTCCACACAAAATCCAACTATTACACACAATTTACCAATCTCGGTGGGACCGAATCAACAAACTCGGTCGGACCGAAATAGTAAACCTAGTGACCGTTAGAGATTTTCGGTGGGACTGACATGCAACTCGGTAGGACTGATATGGTTAGGGTTAGGGCATAACGTAATCTCGGTGAGACCGATTACACAAACTCGGTGAGACCAATTTTGGTAATTAGCTAACCAGAGAGTTGGTTAGGTAAACTCGGTGGGACCGATTTGCTCTTTCGGTGAGACCGAAATGTTACAAAAAGGAAACAGAGAGTTTGCATTGCAATCTCGGTGGGACCGATCCGCTCTTTCGGTGTGACTGAAAAGTTACGAAAAGGAAACTGAGAAATTGCAATCCCATCTCGGTGAGACCGAGATCCCTATTAGTAGAACCGATTTGCTTAGGGTTTGGCAATGGCTATGACAAGTGAAACTCGGTGGCGCCGGGTTGAAAGAATCGGTAGGGCCGAGTTTGGCTTTGGGTTTAGGTCAAATGTGGATATGGGAAAGTAGCTGAGGATTTTGGAGCATATCATTAAGCACTTGAAGCAAGAGGCTCATTAAGCAACACCTCATCCCTCCTTGATAGTATTGGCTTTTCCTATGGACTCAATGTGATCTTGGATCACTGAAATGTAAAATGAAGAGTCGTGAGCATATGAGCTAGAGCCAATCCTTTGTCCTTAGCATTTTGAGGGTTCCACTTTCACCATCCATGCCATGCCAATCATTGAGCTTTCCTGAAATGATCATCTTGGAATGGCATTAGCTCAATGAGCTATATGTTGTTATGAATTACCAAAACCACCTAGGGATAGTTGCACTTTCAGACCGGCCCCGTCGGACCGGCGTGTTTCGGGCCGCGCATCCAGGGCGAGCCCTTTACTAAAGGGTTCACGCTCCCCTGCGGCACCCCCAAGTACAACAGCACCGTGAAGCTGGAGGATTGGCTCACTGACTACACCACCACCATCGGCATCACCGGCGGCAACCGCCGCCTCGCTGTGCGCTACTCGCCTCTCATGCTCCAGGGGTCGGCCCGCACCTGGTTGAACAGTCTGCTGGAGGGCAGCATCAACGCGTGGGTCGACTTCGAGCAAGCCTTCATACGCAACTTCACCGGCACATACAAGCGACCCGGCCGCCCAGTCAGCTCGCCATGTGCGTGTAGGGGCCGGCGGAGACTGGCCGTGAGTACCTCGCACACTGGACCGAGCTCCGGAACAGCTTGGAGGGCATCCACGAAGTCCAAGCAATCCAATACTTTGTCGACGGGTGCCGAGACGGCACCCTCCTCAAGCACAAGCTCTTGCGCTCCGAGCCGGCCACCATGGCCGTGCTCATGGTGACGGCGGACAAATACGCCAACACCGACCCCCCCCATGAGATTCAGGTGGCGCTGGACGAAGCCGGCAAAGCTAAGTCGGTTCCCCCTGAAGCCGGTCGGCGAAGGCAGCTGGCAACAGCACAACCAGCAGAACAACAAGCGCAAGGCCTATCAGCCGGCCGAGCGCTACGACAACCGGCTTGTCGCGGCCACCGAACAGGTGCCCGCGGCCGACCCGGCCGCCAAGCGCTGGCAGACCGGCAAGACGACATGGCAACCCGCCATGAGTTTCGAGGAGATGCTCGACGCTCCCTGCAAGCACCACAGTGGCGCGAGGCCATCCACGCACAAAATTCGGCAGTGCGCCATCACCAAGCGCATCCTGAGGGGCGACATCCCGCCTCCTCCGGCCCCGGCTCCAGGAGTGGGACAGCCGCCTCCACCCCCTCCGCCGCCGTCAGCTGGCGGCGTGATGCGCGACGACGCCTACCCGGCCCAGAACGCGACCTACATCGTCTTCACCAGCCTTGGCGATGACAAGTGCAGCGAGCGCCTCCTTCAGCAGGAGGTGAACACCGTCATCCCGGCCAAGACGGAGTACATGCACTGGTCGGAGCGCCCGGTCACCTAGACTCAGGAGGACCACCCGGCCGTCATGCTGAACCCGGGTGGTTACGCCCTCATCCTCAACCCCACCATCGTCGTGCCTCGACGCACGTACAATTTTTCCCGGGTTCTCATTGACGGCGGCATCAACGGCGGTAGCAGCATCAATATCCTCTATCGTGACACCCTGACCAAGCTTGGCCTCGAGGCCAAGGACCTGGACCCGACCCGGATGGTCTTCCACGGCATCGTTCCCGGCCTCTCCTACTCCCGATCGGCCAGATCCGGCTCGACGTCCTGTTCAGCAACAGTAGCCACTTCCGACGCGAGCCGATCTGGTTTGAGGTGGTGGACCTGTCCAGCGCATATCATGCGCTACTGGGCCGGCCCGCGCTCTACAAATTCATGGCGGTTCCCCACTACGCCTACCTGAAGATAAAGTTGTCGGGTTCGAAGGGCCTCATCACCGTCACCGGCGACTACCGCAAGTCCATAGAGTGCGCCTGAGACGGCGCCAAGCTGGCTGAGTCGCTGGTCGTAGCCGAGGAGCAGCGCTAGCTCGACCGGATCGTCGCCTTGGCCCAAGAAGCGCCGGTCGCACAGGTCCCAGCCGAGGACCCAGCCGACGAGGCCTCGTTCAAGCCCTCCTAGGATACTTGTCGTGGGCACCTGCCTCGACAGCAAATAGGAAGGCGAGCTCGTCGACTTCCTCCGTGAGAATTGGGATGTTTTCGCATGGACCCAAAAGGACATGCCGGGTATCCTGAGGAAGTAAGACGAGCACAAACTCCACGTCCGCAAGGATGCCAAGCCCGTCCGTCAACCCCTACGACATTTTTCCGAAGAGAAGAGAAGGACCGTCGTTGAAGAGGTCGCCAAGCTTTTGGCGGCTGGCTTCATCATGGAAGTGTTTCACCCCGAGTGGCTGGCCAACCCAGTCCTCATCCTGAAGAAGAACAAGACCTGGCGCATGTGTATCGACTACACCAGCCTAAACAAGGCCTGCCCCAAAGACCCGTTCGCCCTCCCGCGGATCGACCAAGTCATCGACTCCACTGTCGGGTGTGAGCTCCTGTCCTTCTTGGATGCTTACTCCGGCTATCATCAGATCAAGCTGGACCCGACTGACGCCCTGAAGACGTCCTTCATCACGCCCTTTGGGCGTATTGCTGAAGGAAATATACCCTAGAGGCAATAATAAAGTTGTTATTTATATTTCCTTATATCATGTTAAATGTTTATTATTCATGCTAGAATTGTATTAACCGGAAACTTAGTACATGTGTGAATACATAGACAAACAGAGTGTCCCTAGTATGCCTCTACTTGACTAGCTCGTTAATCAAAGATGGTTAAGTTTCCTAGCCATGGACATCTGTTGTCATTTGATGAACGGGATCACATCATTAGAGAATGATGTGATGGACAAGACCCATCCGTTAGCTTAGCATAATGATCGTTCAGTTTTATTGCTATTGCTTTCTTCATAACTTATACATGTTCCTCTGACTATGAGATTATGCAACTCCCAAATACCGGAGGAACACCTTGTGTGCTATCAAACATCACAAACGTAACTGGGTGATTATAAAGATGCTCTACAGGTGTCTCCAATGATGTTTGTTGAGTTGTCATAGATCAAGATTAGGATTTGTCACTCCGTGTATCGGAGAGGTATCTCTGGGCCCTCTCGGTAATGCACATCACTATAAGCCTTGCAAGCAATGTGACTAATGAGTTAGTTACGAGATGTTGCATTACGGAACGAGTGAAGAGACTTGCCGATAACGAGATTGAACTAGGTATTGAGATACCGACGATTGAATCTCGGGCAAGTAACATACCAATGACAAAGGGAACAACGTATGTTGTTATGCGGTTTGACCGATAAAGATCTTCGTAGAATATGTAGGAGCCAATATGAGCATCTAGGTTTCGTTATTGGTTATTGACTGAAGATGTGTCTCGGTCATGTCTACATAGTTCTCAAACCCGTAGGGTCCGCATGCTTAACATTCTGTGACGATTTATATTATGAGTTATGTGATTTGATGACCGAAGTTTGTTCGGAGTCCCGGATGAGATCGGGGACATGACGAGGAGTCTCTAAATGGTTGAGACGTAAAGATCGATATATTGGAAGCCTATGTTTGGACATCGGAATGGTTCCGGGTGAAAACGGGAGTATACCGGAGCACCGGGAGGTTACCGGAACCCCCCGAGAGGTATATGGGCCTTATTGGGCCTTAGTGGAAGAGAGGGAAAAGAAGCAAAGGTGGGGGCGCCCCCCAAGCCCAATCCGAATTGGGAGGGGGGTCGGCCCCCCTTTCCTTCCTTCTTCCTTCTCATTCCTTCTCTCCTAGAACCAACAAAGGGGCGGGGAATCCTACTCCCGGTGGGAGTAGGACTCCCTTGGGGCGCGCCTAGAGAGGCCGTCCCCATCCCCCTCCTCCACTCCTTTATATATGGGGGAGGGGGGCACCCCATGAACACACAAGTTGATCGTTGATCTCTTAGCTGTGTGCGGTGCCCCCTCCACCATAATCCACCTCGGTAATATCGTCGTAGTGCTTAGGCGAAGCCCTGCATCGGTAGCTTCATCATCACCGTCATCATGCCGTCGTGCTGACGGAGCTCTCCCTCGACACTCTGCTGGATCATGAGTTCGTGGGACGTCACCGAGCTGAACGTGTGCAGATCGCGGAGGTGTCGTACGTTCGGTACTAGGATCGGTCCATCATGAAGACGTACGACTACATCAACTGCGTTGTCATAACGCTTCCGCTTTCGGTCTACGAGGGTACGTGGACAACACTCTCCCCTCTCGTTACTATGCATCACCATGATCTTGCGTGTGCGTAGGATTTTTTTTGAAATTACTACGTTCCCCAACAGTGGCATTCGAGCCAGGTTTATGCCTAGATGTTATATGCACGAGTAGAGCACAAAGAGTTGTGGGCGATAATAGTCATACTGCCTACCAGCATGTCATACTTTGATTCGACGGTATAGGTGGCTAGTGGGTGTCTGTTTCTCCAACTTTAGTTGAATCGAGTGTGACTACGCCCGGTCCTTGTTGAAGGTTAAAACAACACACTTGATGAAAAAATGTTTTGGTTTTTGATGCATAGGTAAGAACGGTTCTTGCACAACCCGTAGCAGCCACGTAAAACTTGCAACAACAAACTAGAGGACGTCTAACTTGTTTTTGCAGGGCTTGTTGTGATGTGATATGGTCAAGACGTGATGAGATATAAGTTGTTGTATGAGATGATCATTTTTTGTTGAAGTTATCGGCAATTGGCAGAAGCCTTATGGTTGTCTCTTTATTGCATAAGATGCAAGCACCAAATAATTGCTTTACTTTATCGCTATGCGATAGCAATAGTTGCAAAAGCAGTAGTTGCAAGACAACCATGTGACGACACATTGATAAAGATCAAGATGATGGAGATCATGGTGTCATGCCAGTGACGATAGAGATCATGACGGTACTTTGGAGATGGAAATAAAAGGCGCAAGATGATCATGGCCATATCATGTCACATATTTTGATTGCATGTGATGTTTATCCTTTATGCATCTTATTTTGCTTAGTTCGGCGGTAGCATTATAAGATGATCTCTCACTAAATTTCAAGGTATAAGTGTTCTCCTTGAGTATGCACCGTTGCGACAGTTCGTCGTGCCGAGACACCACGTGATGATCGGGTGTGATAAGAAATACGTTCACATACAACGGGTGCAAGCCAGTTTTGCACACGCGAATACTCGGGTTAAACTTGACGAGCCTAGCATATGCAGATATGGCCTCAAAACACTGGAGACCAAAAGGTCGAGCGTGAATCATATAGTAGATATGATCAACATAGTGATGTTCACCATTGAAAACTACTCCATCTCACGTGATGATCGGACATGGTTTAGTTGATATGGATCACGTGATCACTTAGATGATTAGAGGGATGTCTATCTAAGTGGGAGTTCTTAAGTAATATGATTAACTGAACTTTAATTTATCATAAACTTAGTCCTGATAATATTTGCATAACTATGTTGTAGATCAATAGCTCGCGATGTAGCTCCCCGTTTATTTTTGATATGTTCCTAGAGAAAAACTATGTTGAAAAATGATAGTAGCAATGATGCGGACTAGGTCCGTGATCTGAGGATTATCCTCATTGCTGCACAAAAGAATTATGTCCTTGATGCACCGCTAGGTGACGGACCTATTGCAGGAGCAGATACAGACATTATGAACATTTGGTAAAGCATGATGACTACTTGGTAGTTTAGTGCACCATGCTTTACGTCTTAGAACTGGGACTTCAAAAACATTTTGAATGCCACAAAGCATATAAGATGTTCTAAGAGTTGAAATTGATATTTCATACTCATGCCCGTGTCGAGAGGTAGAAGACCTCTGACAGTACTTTGCCTACAAAATGGAGGAGAATAGCTCAACTAGTGAGCATGTGCTCAGATTGTCTAGGTACTACAATTGCTTGAATCAAGTGGGAGTTAATCTTCCAGATAAGATAGTAATTAATAAAGTTCTCTAGTCACTATCACCAAGTTACTAGAACTTAGTGATGAACTATAATATGCAAGGGATGACGAAAGTAATTCCCAAGCTCTTCACGATGCTGAAATCGGAAAAGGTAGAAATCAAGAAATAGCATCAAGTGTTGATGGTTAACAAGACCACTAGTTTCAAGCAAAGGGAAAAGGGAAAGAAAGAGGAACTTCAAAGAAGAAAGGCAAGCAAGTTGCCACTCCCATGAAGAAGCTCAAAGATAGACCCAAGCCTGGAACTGAGTGCTTCTACTGCAAAGGAAATGGTCACTGGAAGTGGAACTGCCCTAGATACTTGGTGGATAAGAAGGATGGCAAAGTGAACAAAACTATATATTTGATATACATGTTATTGATGTGTACTTTACTAGTGTTTATAACAACACCTCAATATTTGATACTGGTTCAGTTACTAAGAGTAGTAACTCGAAACAGGAGTTGCAAAATAAATAGAGACTAGTTAAGGGCGAGGTGATGATGTGAGTTGGAAGTGATTCCAAGGTTGATAAGATCACGATCGCACACCCCCTTTACCTTCGGGATTAGTGTTGAACCTAAAATAAATGTTATTTGGTGTTTGCATAGAGCATAATATGGTCGGATCATGTTTATTGCAATACAGTTATTCATTTAAGTCAAGGATAATTGTTATTCTGTTTACATGAATAAAACCTTCTGAGGTCATACACCCAAGGTGAATGGTTTATTGAATCTCGGTCATAGTAATACACATATTCATAATATTGAAGCCAAAAGATGCCAAGTTAATAATGATAGTGCAACTTATATGTGGCACTGCCGTTTAGGTCATATTGGTGTAAAGCGCATGAAGAAACTCCATGTTGATGGGCTTTTGGAATCACTTGATTATGGATCACTTGATGCTTGCGAACCATGCCTCATGGGCAAGATGACTAAGACTCCATTCTCCAGAACAATGGAGCGAGCAACTGACTTATTGGAAATAATACATACTGATGTATGCGGTCTGATGAGTCTTGAGGCTCGCGACGGGTATCGTTATTTTCTGACCTTCACAGATGATTTGAGCAGATATGGGTATATCTACTTGATGAAACATAAGTCTGAAACATTTGAAAAGTTCAAAGAATTTCATAGTGAAGTGGAAAATCATCGTAACAAGAAAATAAAGTTTCTACAATCTGATCATGGAGGAGAATATTTGAGTTACGAGTTTGGTCTTCATTTGAAACAATGTGGAATAGTTTCGCAACTCATGCCACCTAGAACACCACAGCGTAATGGTGTGTTCGAACGTCATAATCGTACTTTATTAGATATGGTGCAATCTATGATGTCTCTTACCAATTTATCACTATCGTTTTGGGGTTATGCATTAGAGACAGCTGCATTCACGTTAAATAGGCACCATCTAAATCCGTTGAGACAACACCATATGACTGTGGTTTAGCAAGAAACCTAAGATGTCATTTCTTAAAGTTTGGGGTTATGATGCTTATGTGAAAAAAAATTCAACCTGATAAGCTCGTACCCAAATTGGAGAAATGCGTGTTCATAGGATACCCAAAGGAAACTGTTGAGTACACCTTCTATCACAGATCCGAAGGCAAGATATTCGTTGCTAAGAATGGATCCTTTCTAGAGAAGAAGTTTCTCTCGAAAGAAGTGATTGGGTGGAATGTAAAACTTGATGAGCTAATTGTACCTTCTCCCAAATTGGAAAGTAGTTCATCACAGAAATCAGTTCTAGTGATTCCTACACCAATTAGTGAGGAAGTTAATGATGATGATCATGAAACTTCAGATCAAGTTAGTACCGAACCTCGTAGGTCAACCAGAATACGTTCCGCACCAGAGTGGTACGGTAATCCTATTCTGGAGGTCATGTTACTTGACCATGACGAACCTACGAACTATGAGGAAGCGATGATGAGCCCAGATTCCGCGAAATGGCTTGAAGCCATGAAATCTGAGATGAGATCCATGTA
The DNA here is from genome assembly GCA_034509565.1 of Triticum monococcum. Taxonomy (NCBI): domain Eukaryota; kingdom Viridiplantae; phylum Streptophyta; class Magnoliopsida; order Poales; family Poaceae; genus Triticum; species Triticum monococcum. The sequence continues at coordinate 82,106,356 of CM067845.1, read as the reverse complement.
TTAGAACAAAGTATGGACTTTGATTGACTTGCCCTTTGATCGGTGAGCCATTAAGAATAAATGGATTTTCAAGAGGAAGACGGACACTGATAGTAGTGTTACTATCTACAAAGCTCGAATTGTCGCCAAAGGTTTTCGACAAGTTCAAGATGTTGACTACGATGAGATTTTCTCACTCGTAGCGATGCTTAAGTCTGTCCGAATCATGTCAGCAATTGCCACATTTTATGAAATCTGACAAATGGATGTCAAAACTGCATTCTTAATGGATTTCTTAAAGAAGAGTTGTATATGATGCAACAAGAAGGTTTTGTCAATCCTAAAGGTGCTAACAAAGTGTGCAAGCTCCAGCGACCCATCTATGGGCTGGTGCAAGCATCTCAGAGTCAGAATATATATTTTGATAAAGTGATCAAAGCATATGGTTTTATACAAACTTGCGGTGAAGCCTGTATTTACAAGAAAGTGAGTGGGAGCACTACAACATTTCTTAGAAGTATATGTGAATGACATATTGTTGATCGAAAATAATGTACAATTTTTTGGAAAGCATAAAGGAGTGTTTGAAAAGAGTTTTTCAAAGAAAGACCTCGATGAAGCTACTTACATATTGAGCATCAAGATCTATAGAGATAGATCAAGATGCTTGATATATTTTCAATGAGTACATACCTTGACAAGATTTTGAAGTAGTTCAAAATGGAAAAGTCAAAGAAGGAGTTCTTGCCTATTTGTAAGGTGTGAAGTTGAGTAAAGACTCAAAACCCGACCACGGCAAAAAATAGAAAGAGAATGAAAAGTCATTCCCTATGCCTCAGTCATAGGTTCTATAAAGTATGCTATGTTGTGTACCAGACCTATTGTGTACCTCACCATAAGTTTGGCAAGAGGGTACAATAGTGATCCAGGAGTGGATCACTGGACAACGGTCAAAAATATCCTTAGTGGAATAAGGAAGTGTTTCTCGGTTATGGAGGTGACAAAGAGTTCGTCGTAAAGAGTTACGTCGATGCAAGCTTTGACACCGATCTGGATGACTCTAAGTCTCGATCTAGATACATATCGAAAGTGGGAGCAATTAGCTAGAGTAGCTCCGTGCAAAGTGTTGTAGACATAGAAAATTTGCAAAATACATACGGCTCTGAATGTGGCAGACCCGTTGACTAAATTTCTCTCACAAGCAAAACATGATCACTCTTTGGGTGTTAATCACATAGCGATGTGAACTAGATTATTAACTCTAGTAAACCCTTTGGGTGTTAGTCACATGGAGATGTGAACTAATCACATAAAGATGTGAACTATTGGTGTTAAATCACATGACAATGTGAACTAGATTATTGACTCTAGTGCAAATGGGAGACTGAAGGAAATATGCCCTAGAGGCAATAATAAAGTTTTTATTTATATTTCCTTATATCATGTTAAATGTTTATTATTCATGCTAAAATTGTGTTAACCGGAAACTTAGTACATGTGTGAATACATAGACAAACAGAGTGTCCCTAGTATGCCTCTACTTGACTAGCTCGTTAATCAAAGATGGTTAAGTTTCCTAGACATGGACATGTGTTGTCATTTGATGAATGGGATCACATCATTAGAGAATGATGTGATGGATAAGACCCATCCGTTAGCTTAGCATAATGATCGTTCAGCTTTATTGCTACTGCTTTCTTCATAACTTATACATGTTCCTCTCACTATGAGATTATGCAACTCTCGAATACCGGAGGAACACCTTGTGTGCTATCAAATGTCACAACGTAACTGGGTGATTATAAAGATGCTCTACAGGTGTCTCCAATGGTGTTTGTTGAGTTGGCATAGATCGAGATTAGGATTTGTCACTCCGTGTATCAGAGAGGTATCTCTGGGCCCTCTCGGTAATGCACATCACTATAAGCCTTGCAAGCAATGTGACTAATGAGTTAGTTATGAGATGTTGCATTATGGAACGAGTAAAGAGACTTGCCGGTAACGAGATTGAACTAGGTATTGAGATACCGACGATCGAATCTCGGGCAAGTAACATACCGATGACAAAGGGAACAAGGTATGTTGTTATGCAGTTTGACCGATAAAGATCTTCGTAGAATATGTAGGAGCCAATAGCAGCATCCAAGTTCCGCTATTGGTTATCGACCGGAGATGTGTCTCGGTCATGTCTACATAGTTCTCGAACCCGTAGGGTCCGCACGCTTAACATTCTGTGACGATTTATATTATGAGTTATGTGATTTGATGACCGAAGTTTGTTTGGAGTCCCGGATGAGATCGGGGACATGATGAGGAGTCTCAAAATGGTCGACACGTAAAGATCGATATATTGGAAGCCTATGTTTGGACATCGGAATGGTTCCGGGTGAAAAGGGGAGTATACCGGAGCACCGGGAGGTTACCGGAACCCCCCGGGAGGTATATGGGCCTTATTGGGCCTTAGTGGAAGAGAGGGAAAATAAGCAAAGGAGAGGGGCACCCCCTCCCAAGCCCAATCCAACTTGGGAGGGGGGCCGGCCCCCCTTTCCTTCCTTCTTCCTTCTCCTTCCTTCTCTCCTAGAGCCAACAAAGGGAAGGGGGAATCCTACTCCCGGTGGGAGTAGGACTCCCTTGGGGCGCACCTAGAGAGGCTGTCCCCCTCCCCCTCCTCCACTCCTTTATATACAGGGGAGGGGGGCACCCCATGAACACACAAGTTGATCGTTGATCTCTTAGCCGTGTGCGGTGCCCCCTCCACCATAATCCACCTCAGTCATCATCGTAGTGCTTAGGCGAAGCCCTGTGTCGGTAGCTTCATCATCACCGTCATCACACCGTCGTGCTGACGAAGCTCTCCCTCGACACTCTGCTGGATCGTGAGTTCGTGTGACGTCACCGAGCTGAACGTGTGCAGATCGCGGAGGTGTCGTACGTTCGATACTAGGATCGGTCCATCTTGAAGACGTATGACTACATCAACTGCGTTGTCATAACGCTTCCTCTTTCGGTCTACGAGGGTACGTGGACAACACTCTCCCCTATCGTTGCTATGCATCACCATGATCTTGCGTATGCGTAGGAATTTTTTTGAAATTACTACGTTCCCCAACAATTGCTACATCACCATGTCGTTCGGCTTGAAGAACGCCGGGTCACCTTCCAGCGCTGCATGCAGAAGTGCCTGCTGCCGCAACTCGGCCGCAATATCCACGTCTACATGGACGACATTGTGGTGAAGACCAAGTAGCACCTCACGCTCCTCAACGACCTGAAGGAGACCTTCGCCAACCTGTGTGAGTACAAGGTCAAGCTCAACCCGGAAAATGCGTTTTCGGTGTCCCGGCCGGAAAACTACTCGGCTTCCTCGTCTCGGAGCGCGGCAATGAGGCGAACACGGAAAAAAAAATCAAGGCCATCGAGCGCATGCGCAAGCCGGCCCGGTTGCGCGATGTCCAAAAGTTCACCGGCTGCTTGGCCTCGGTCAGCCGGTTTCTCAGCCGGCTGGGCGAGGGGGCCTTGTCCCTATATTAGCTGATGAAGAAGACGACGCCGTTTGAATGGAACGACCAGGCAGATGAGGCTTTCCAGGATCTCAAGCGCATGCTCTCCACCGCACCGGTCCTAGCCGCACCAGCCAAGAAGGAGCCGCTGCTGCTCTATATCGCCGCGACCTCGCGGTTGGTCAGCACGGTGATGGTGGTCGAGCGACCAGAGAAGGACAAGGTCCAAGCCGTCCAACGTCCCGTCTACTACCTGAGCGAGGTGCTCTCCGCCTCGAAGCAGAACTACCCGCACTACCAGAAGACGTGTTACGGCGTGTATTTCACCGCCAAGAAACTAAAGCAGTATTTCCAATAGCATGTCGTCACCGTGGTCAGCACGGCCCCTCTCGGCGAAATCATCGGGGGCCGGGATGCCTCTGGTCGGGTGGCCAAGTGGGCGCTCGAGCTAGCCGGCCACACCATCCTCTACGAGCCCCGCACTATGATCAAGTCTCAAGCTTTGGCCGAGTTCCTCGTCGACTGGACCGAGACCAAATACCTGCCGCCGCCATCGGACTCGACGCACTGGCGCATGCACTTCGATGGCTCGAAGATGCGACTAGGCCTAGGGGCCAGCATCATGCTGTCCTCACCCAAAGGCGACGGGCTCAAGTACGCACTGCAGATCCACTTAAGTGCCTCCAACAACGTCGCCGAGTACGAAGCCCTTGTGCACGGCCTCCGGCTCGCCAAGGTACTCGGCATCCGGCGCATCCTGTGCTATGGCGACTCGGACCTGGTGGTGCAGCAGTGCTCCGGCGAGTGGGACGCCCACGACTCCAACATGGCGAGCTACCACTTCCTCGTCCAGAAGTTGTCCAGATTCTTCGCGGGCTGTGAGTTCCTCCACGTCCCGCACGCAGAGAATGAGGCGGCCGACATGCTCGCCAGGATCGCCTCGTCTCGACTGTCCATTCCGTCCGGCGTCTCCCTTGAGCATCTGCACAAGCCGTCCGTCAAGCCGTCTCCAGACTCCGAGTCCATCCACATCCCACCCGACCCGGCCGCGCCTCAACCCGGCCCGGGGACTGCTCCACCTGACCCGGCCGCGCTTCAACCCGGCCGGGGACTGCTCCACCCGACCCGACCGTGCCTCCACCCGGCCCGGGGACTGCTGCACCTGACCTGGCCGCACCTCAACCTGGCTCAGGGACTGCTGAACCCGGCTCGGGGGCTGCCGCCCCAGAACCCGGAATGGTGGCCGTCTTCACCATGGTAACGGCACCATCCTGGGCCTTGCCCATCTCGGAGTTCCTGGAGAATGGGGTCCTCCCCATGGATGAGACTGAAGCCCAGCAGGTGCAGCGCCGGGCATCCGCCTACAGCATCATCAACAACGAGCTCGTCAAGCACAGCTCCACCGGCGTATTCCAACACTGCGTCGAGCAAGACAAGGGCATTGAGATCCTCCTCGACATACACCAGGGTGAGTGCGAGCACCACACCGCCTCGCGGTCCCTGGTGGCCAAGGCTTTCCGTCATGGTTTCTACTAGCCCACGGCCCACGAAGACGCAGAGTCGCTCATCCTCAAGTGCGAGGGATGCCAGCGCTTCAGCAAGCGCAGCCACCAGCCGACGTCGGCATTCCAGACCATCCCGATCACCTGGCCCTTTGCGGTCTGGGGACTCGACATGGTGGGGCCCTTCGAGACCGCCCAAGGCGGCATGACGCATTTGCTGGTGGCGGTGGACAAGTTCACCAAATGGATCGAAGCGAGGCCGATCAAGAAGCTGGACGAGCCAACGACCGTTCGATTCGTCAAGGACATCCCGGTGCGCTGCGACATGCCAAACAACATCATCACGGACAACGACACCAACTCCGCCAAGGGCACGTTCGCGCAGTACTGCTCCATCTCCAGCATCCGCCTCGACCTGACTTCCGTTGCACACCCGTAGTCCAACGGCTAGGTCGAGCGGGCCAACGGCATCATCCTATCCGGCATCAAGCCGTGACTCGTCGAGCCGCTCATCCATTCGCCCGGCAACTGGCTTAACAATTTGCCGGTCGTCCTCTGGAGTCTCCGCACCACGCCAAACTGGTCGACTGGGTTCACCCCGTTCTTCCTCGTCTATGGAGCAGAAGCCGTCATCCCGACCGACGTCGAGTTCGACTCGCCGTGCATCATGATGTACACGGAAGCCGATGCCAAGGAAGCCCGCGAAGACGACGTCGACCTGCTCGAAGAAGCACATCTCCTGATGTCTACTACACAACCTTCTTCTTGTAGACATTGTTGGGCCTCCAAGTGCAGAGGTTTGTAGGACAGTAGCAAATTTCCCTCAAGTGGATGACCTAAGGTTTATCAATCCGTTGGAGGCGTAGGATTAAGATGGTTTCTCTCAAGCAACCCTGCAACCAAATAACAAAGATTCTCTTGTGTCCCCAACACACCCAATACAATGGTAAATTGTATAGGTGCACTAGTTCGGCGAAGAGATGTGATACGTCTCCAACATATCTATAATTTTTGATTGCTCCATGCTATATTATCTTTTGTTTTGGACATTATTGGGCTTTATTATCCACTTTTATATTATTTTTGGGACTAACCTACTAACCGGAGGCCCAGCCCAGAATTGCTATTTTTTTGCCTATTTTAGGTTTTCGAAGTAAAGGAATATCAAACGGAGTCTAAACGGAATGAAACCTTCGGGAACGTGATTTTTGGAATGAACAAGATCCAGGAGACTTGGACCCTATGTCAAGCAACCAACAGGGAGGCCACGAGGTAGGGGGGTGTGCCTACCCCCCAAGCGCGCCCTCCACCCTCGTGGGTCCCTTGTTGCTCCACCGACGTACTTCTTCCTCCTATATATACCTACGTACCCTCAAACGATCAGATACGGAGCCAAAACCCTAATTCCACCGCCGTAACTTTCTGTATCCATGAGATCCCATCTTGGGGCCTGTTCTGGAGCTCCGCCGGAGGGGGCATCGATCACGGAGGCTTCTACATCAACACCATAGCCTCTCCGATGAAGTGTGAATAGTTTATCTCAGACCTTCGAGTCCATAGTTATTAGCTAGATGGCTTCTTCTCTCTTTTTGGATCTCAATACAAAGTTCTCCCCCTCTCTTGTGGAGATCTATTCGATGTAATCTTCTTTTTGCAGTGTGTTTGTTGAGACCGATGAATTGTGGGTTTATGATTAAGTTTATCTATGAACAATATTTGAATCTTCTCTGAATTCTTTTATGTATGATTGGTTATCTTTGCAAGTCTCTTCGAATTATCAGTTTGTTTTGGCCTACTAGATTGATCTTTCTTGCAATGGGAAAAGTGCTTAGCTTTGGGTTCAATCTTGCGGTGTCCTTTCCCAGTGACAATAGGGGCAGCAAGGCACATATTGTATTGTTGCCATCGAGGATAACAAGATGGGTTTTTCATCATACTGCATGAGTTTATCCCTCTACATCATGTCATCTTGCTTAAGGTGTTACTCTGTTCTTATGAACTTAATACTCTAGATGCATGTTGGATAGCGGTCGATGTGTGGAGTAATAGTAGTAGATGCAGGCAGGAGTCAATCTACTTGTCTTGGACGTGATGCCTATATACATGATCATACCTAGATATTCTCATAACTATGCTCAATTCTCTCAATTGCTCAACAATAATTTGTTCACCCACCGTAAAATACTTATGCTCTTGAGAGAAGCCACCAGTGAAACCTATGGCCCCTAGGTCTATCTTCATCATATTAATCTTCCAACACTTAGTTATTTTCATTGCTTTTATATTAAAAATACCAAAAATATTATCTTATCACATCTATCAGATCTCACTCTCGTAAGTGACCATGTAGGGATTGACAACCCCTTATCGCGTTGGTTGCGAGGATTTATTTGTTTTGTGCAGGTGCGAGGGACTCACGCGCAGCCTCCTATTGGATTGATACCTTGGTTCTCAAAAACTGAGGGAAATACTTACGCTACTTTACTGGATCACCCTTTCCTCTTCAAGGGAAAACCAACGCAGTGCTCAAGAGGTAGCAAGAAGGATTTCTGGCGCCGTTGCCAGGGAGGTCTACGCAAAAGTCAACATACCAAGTACCCATCACAAACCCTTATCTCCCGCATTACATTATTTGCCATTTGCCTCTCGTTTTCCTCTCCCCACTTCACCCTTGCCATTTTATTCGCCCCCCTCTCTCTATTCTCCCCCTCTTTCTCTATTTGCCTCTTTTTGCCCATTCCTCGTTTGCTTGTGTGTTGGATTGCTTGCTTGTCGCGATGGCTCAAGATAACACTAAATTGTGTGACTTTACCAATACCAACAACAATGATTTTATTAGCACTCCGATTGCTCCTCTTACCAATGCTGAATCTTGTGAAATTAATGCTGCCTTGCTGAATCTTGTCATCAAAGATCCGTTTTCTGGCCTTCCTAGTGAAGATGCCGCTACCCATCTAATTAGCTTCGTTGATTTGTGTGATATGCAAAAGAAGAAATATGTGGACAATGATATTGTTAAATTGAAGCTATTTCCTTTTTCGCTTAGAGATCGTGCTAAAGCTTGGTTTTCGTCTTTGCCTAAAAATAGTATTGATTCGTGGAATAAGTGCAAAGATGCTTTTATCTCTAAGTATTTTCCTCCCGCTAAGATCATCTCTCTTAGAAATGATATTATGAATTTTAAGCAACTTGATCATGAACATGTTGCACAAGCTTGGGAGAGGATGAAATTAATGATACATAATTGCCCAACACATGGTTTGAATTTGTGGATGATTATACAAAATTTTTAAGCCGGATTGAATTTTGCTTCTAAAAATCTTTTAGATTCGCCCGCGGGAGGCACTTTTATGGAAATCACTTTATGAGAAGCTACTAAACTCCTAGATAATATTATGGTTAATTATTCTCAATGGCACACTGAAAGATGTACCAATAAGAAAGTGCATGTGATAGAAGAAATTAATGTTTTGAGTGGAAAGATGGATGAACTTATGAAATTATTTGCTAATAAAAGTGTTTCTTCTGATCCTAATGATATGCCTTTGTCTACTTTGATTGAGAATAATAATGAATCTATGGATGTGAATTTTGTTGGTAGGAACAATTTTGGTAACAACGCGTATAGAGGAAACTTTAATCCTAGGCCTTATCCTAGTAATTCCTCTAATAAATATGGTAATTCCTACAACAATTCTTATGGAAATTATAATAAGGTGCCCTTGATTTTGAATCTAATATTAAAGAATTTATTACTTCGCAAAAGAATTTCAATGCTTTGGTTGAAGAAAAATTGCTTAAGATTGATGAGTTGGCTAGGAACGTTGATAGAATTTCTCTTGATGTTGATTCTTTGAAACTTAGATCTATTCCACCTAAGCATGATATCAATGAGTCTCTCAAAGCCATGAGAATTTCCACTGATGAGTGCAAAGTAAGAACCGCTAGGATGCGTGCTAAGAAAGATTCCTTTATAAGAGCGTGTTCTTCTAGTTTCCATGATAATAAAGATGAAGATCTAAACGTTATTGATGTGTATCCTATTAAATCTTTTTTTTTGCAATATGAATCTTGATAATGATGGGATTGAATATGATCCACCTTTACCTAGAAGGCGTTCCAAAAATTCGGAGTTTTTAGATCTTGATGCTAAATTTGATAAAAGTGGGATTGAAGAGATCAAAACTCTAGATGTTAATGAACCTACTATTTTGGATTTCAAGGAATTTAATTATGATAATTGCTCTTTGATAGATTGTATTTCCTTGCTGCAATCCGTGCTAAATTCTCCTCATGTTTATAGTCAAAATAAAGCTTTTACCAAACTTATCGTTGATGCTTTGATGCAATCTTATGAAGAAAAACTTGAGTTGGAAGTTTCTATCCCTAGAAAACTTTATGATGAGTGGGAACCTACTATTAAAATTAAAATTAAAGATCATGAATGCTATGCTTTGTGTGATTTGGGTGCTAGTGTTTCCACGATTCCAAAGACTTTGTGTGATTTGTTAGGTTTCCATGATTTTGATGATTGCTCTTTAAACTTGCACCTTGCGGATTCCACTATTAAGAAACCTATGGGAAGAATTAACGGTGTTCTTATTTTTGAAAATAGGAATTACGTGCCTGTAGATTTTATCGTTCTTGATATAGATTGCAATCCTTCATGTCCTATTACTCTTGGTAGACCTTTCCTTAGAACGATTGGTGCAATTATTGATATGAAGGAAGGAAATATTAGATTCCAATTTCCGTTAAGGAAAGGCATGGAACACTTCCCTAGAAAGAAAATTAAATTACCTTATGAATCCATTATGAGAGCCACTTATGGATTGCCTACCAAAGATGGCAATACCTACATCTATCCTTACTTTTTATGCCTAGCTAGGGGCGTTAAACGATAGCGCTTGTTGGGAGGCAACCCAATTTTATTTTTATTACTTACTTTTTGATCCTGTTTAGTAATAAATAATTTATCTAGCCTATGTCTTGGTTGTGTTTTTTTGTGTTTAATTAGTGTTTGTGCCAAGTAGAACCATTGGGAAGACTTGGGGAAAGTCTTGTTAATCTTGCTGTAAAAAACAGAAAATTTAGCGCTCACGAGAACTGCTGCCATTTTATTTGGAAAGTGCTAATTAGTTAATTCTTTTTTAATATGATTAATAGATAAATTCCTCACATCCAGCAATTTATTTTAGAATTTTTGGGGTTCCATATCTGGCGCTAGCTACAGATTACTACAGACTGTTATGTTTTTGACAGATTCTGTTTTTCGTGTGTTGTTTGCTTATTTTGATGAATCTATGGCTAGTAAAATAGTTTATAAACCATAAAGAAGTTGGAATACAGTAGGTTTAACACCAGTATAAATAAATAATGAGTTCATTACAGTACCTTGAGGTGGTGTTTTGTTTTCTTTTGCCAACGGAGCTCATGAGATTTTCTACTTTAAGTTTTGTGTTGTGAAGTTTTCAAGTTTTGGGTAAGGATTTGATGGATTATGGAACAAGGAGTGGCAAGAGCCTAAGCTTTGGGATGCCCATGTCACCCCCAAGATAATCTAAGGACACCAAAAAGCCAAAGCTTGGGGATGCCCTGGAAGGCATCCCCTCTTTCGTCTACTTCCATCGGTAACTTTACTTGGGGCTATATTTTTATTCACCACATGATATGTGTTTTGCTTGGAGCGTATTGTATGATTTGAGTCTTTATTTTTTAGTTTACCACTGTCCGTGTCAAAACCGGCGGATCTCGGGTAGGGGGTCCCGAACTGTGCGTCTAGGCCGGATGGTAACAGGAGGCAGGGAATACGATGTTTTACCTAGGTTCGGGCCCTCTCGATGGAGGTTAAACCCTACGTCCTGCTTGATTAATATTGATGATATGGGTAGTACAAGAGTAGATCTACCACGAGATCAAGGAGGCTAAACCCTAGAAGCTAGCCTATGGTATGATTGTTGTCTATGGAGTTGATGAAGTTGTCCTACGGACTAAAACCCTCCGGTTTATACAGACACCGGATAGGGTTAGGGTTACATAGAGTCGTTTACAATGGTAGGAGATCTTGAATATCCGCATCGCCAAGCTTGCCTTCCACGCCAAGGAAAGTCCCATCCGGACACGTGACGTAGTCTTCAATCTTATATCTTCATAGTCCTGGAGTCCAGCTGAAGGTATAGTCCGGCTACCCGAACACCCCCTAATCCAGGACTCCCTTAGTAGCCCCTGAACCAGGCTTCAATGACGACGAGTCCGGCGCGCAAATTGTCTTCGGCATTGCAAGGCGGGTTCCTCCTCCAAGTCCTTCATAGAAGATCGTAAACACCAAGTGTAGTGTCCGGCTCTGCAAAATAAGCTTCCACATATTGCCATAGAGAGAATAATATTAACACAAATCAAATCTGCTGACGTATTCTGCAGTGTGCCATCACACTACGGCCAAGTCCTTTACTCGAATCGTTTTTACTTTTTCACCTCAGTGTGTTTTGCGAGGCGGTTTCCTTGGCACGTCTTGTCAAAGCAGAGATCGTGTACCCCCCTATTACGGGATTCTCATCAATACGGACGTGGGTAACCCAATCGTGCCCGTTAGCATGTTTTCTCGATTAAAGGTGAGTCCCTAACGGTTACGGGGAGGGCTCCTGGTATTCAGCCTCTTATAAAGAGACCAGGGCCTTATCTTTTCTCCAACAAGTTCGCCCATCGCCTCGAGTTCCAACACCCTAGGCTCCAGATTCCGGGCGCCCCGGACCTTCGACAATGTCCGGTTCCGACCTTCAAGGCCGATGAATGCCCTCCTTCGTCACGGAGGAGGACGTGCTAAAGTTGAGAGAGGCTAAGTTCCTAACCGGTGAAATTTGGCATAGGTTGCCTGCTCAAGGGCAGGTCATCCCCAGTCCCCAGCCCGGTGAGAGCGTGGTGTTCATGTCTCACTTCCTTCAGGGGTTGGGCTCCCCAATGGATCCCTTTGTGAGGGGACTGCTGTTTTAATACGGGCTGGAATTCCATGACTTAGCTCCGGAGTCCATCCTCCATATCTCCTCGTTTATCGTTGTGTGCGAAGCGTTCCTCCTTGTTAACCCTCACTTCGGACTATGGCTCAAAACCTTCAAAGTGGAACCGAAGATGATCGAGGGACGGCACGCAGAGTGCGGAGGCGCTGTTATAAGCAAACATGCTGATGCTCCATGGCCCGAGGACTCTTTTCAAGAGGAGCTAGGCTTGTGGCAACGAGAGTGGTTTCATATCACTGCTCCCCGGAGCACCAAATGGGTGGCGCCTCCTGCCTTTCGCTCGGGTCCCCCACCACGTCTGGCGTCATGGGTCAACAGAGGGTTGGATTGGGGTTTGCCCAAAGATGTGCCCTTGTTACATGGCCGCATTAAAGATCTCTTGGAAGGAGACCTCAGCCTGGTCAAGGTGACGCAGGTCATGCTGATTCGCCGAATATTGCCCGGCAAACGTCGCCCCCTTCGCCTGAGGTAATTTAATCCAGAGGGACCGCGAGCTCTCCAGAACTTCATGGGCGCAACGCCCGCAGAGATGTATAAACTGTTCTTCAGATCACAAGAGATGTGTCCGGATTCGACCGAGGACGCAGGCCTAAGCCGCAATCGCCTGGATACTCAAGTAAGCAACCTTGTGCCCGGACCTTCTATCCGTATAATTGTCATAAACTTGCCCCCAAAAGAGCCGTCTGTCGGCGTTCTGGGAACGGGGGTCCCCAGACTTGCCTGCCTGCGGCCTGCGGCATGGCTCAAAGAAGGCACAACATGGCCCATCTTCATCAGCACAAGACTCAAGACCCTCGCGAGGGGCCGAGCCTCGCGAGGCGGACGACATGGCGCATCCTCAGGCGCAGCCTGCTCAGGCTGGCTCGTGAGGAGACGGAGATATCAAGGTGGGGTACCTCGCGAGGTGCCCGTGACGCAAGCCATGACGATCGAGGGTGCCAGGCGGGCGCCAGCGCGCGCAACGTCCTTCTTTCCTCTTTGGTGCAAAGGGGCAAGCGCAGCTGCGGAGTACCGAGGCATCAGGCAAAGGTTGCCATTTCGGTGCAATGAGACCAGGACCAAGTGGACTACGAGACGAAGGTTACCATGGAGCCCAGCACGGCGTCACCGCAGAGTCTTTCGCAGGCGAAGACCACCTTTAGTCAGGATAAGTGTACTAGATGTTCCCCTTCGAATTGGCCAATTGTTGGCGCCCTTCCCGCTCAATATTTGGGAAGAGGCCAAGGGCCTTCGCCTATAAATAGGGGCCGGTCACCCACGTTGCAAGGGGTCGATCAGTTGGTAGAAAGGGTTCGGTTCGGCGTGTGGATCCGGCTAGCAAGCAGAGAGAGTAAGTAAGAGAGAGAGGGAGAGAGAAGGCGACGGAACTCCTCCCAGTAGTTCGTCCCTCCAACCAAGAACAGACCCTCGCGAGGCTGTTCTTCCTTGTATTGCTCATCACCATCAGCCCCAAGAGGCAATCCATCCACCACACACTGGAGTAGGGTATTACACCACAATGGTGGCCTGAACCAGTATAAATCTTGTGTCTCTCATGCAGTTCCTTTAGTAGTTTAGATCTTTGTGAGACGGGGAGGTAGAGGACGTGATTTCCGCGCGCACCCCAGTGTTCGAACCTTAAGGGTCTGCCGGAACTCGAAATCTGACATTTGGCGCGTCAGGTAGGGGTGCGCCGAAATCTGTCCTCTGCCACTCCGTTCTCCTCCGACCGTCGCATCCATGTCCGACGCTTGTCGGGCCCGCGCCGAGCGCCGGGCCGCCATCGCTTCTCGCGTCACCCAGATGGCCCCCGTCGGTGGGCGTCCTCGTCGTTCCCCGTCGCCCGCCATCAACGCCGCCACCGGTCCGGCGGGGGGCGAGCAGCAGGCATCGTCTCAGCACCCGTTCGTGCGGCAAGACGGCCGCACCACTACTCCATCACTCGCACCAGCCGGTTCTTCGTCCCACGCGCTCCGCGCACCCTTGGAGGCTCGAGCTGCGCTCCTCGCGGCAAAAAAGCTCCTGCGCTACCGCCCCGTCGATGATGTCTATGAAGAGTGGCTCGACCGCGTCGCCGAGCTTGTCCGCGCTGCAGGGGGCTCTTCCGCGCCGTCCGTTCCTCTGCGCCACACTCCGCCCCGCGCAGGCAACGAAGCTCCAGAGGCGCACCAGCCGCCTCCCCTCCAAGAAGATGCCATGGCTCCAAGGCACTTGGCCCCTGGGCGGAACCCGCTCCGTCAGGCGCCAGCGCAGCAAGAATGGTGCTGCCAAGAAGTCCCTCGCCCGCAAGGGGCTGCCAGGGCGCTCCCTGCTCCGGCACGCTGCGACCCTGCTCCAGCGCGCCAAGACCCCGCCCTGCTCCTAGCTGCAGCGCGTGGGGACCCTCAAGACCAAGCTCTCCACCAACCAAAGCCTTTCGTGGCCACCGCGGGCTGCCTCGCCTACACCACTGAGCTGCGTAGCGTCGCGTGGCCCGCAAGTTCAAGCCTGACCTACCTCCTCGTTATGACGGCACGACTGATCCCGCAGAGTTCCTCCAGCTCTATGAGCTGGGCATCAAGGCTGCCAGCGGGGATGAAAAGGTCATGGCGAACTGGTTCCCCATGGCGCTCAAGGAGGGAGCTCGAACCTGGCTCCTGAATCTGGCTCCAGGCACGATCTCCTCCTGGGACCAGATGCGCACCCGCTTCATCGCCAACTTCCAAGGTACTCGCGACCGGCCGCCCGCCGTGAGCGACATGCGCCGCATCAAGCAGCAACCCGGAGAGACCCTGCAAAAATACATCCAGCGCTCCAATAGTGCGCGCCTCAAGATCCCCAAGGTGTTCGAGGAGGCCATCATCTCGGCCTTCTCCGATGGCGTGCGCGACGTCAAGATGAAGGAGGAGCTGGCGATGCACGAAGACCTCTGCACCTCCCTGGAGCTGTTCAACTTGGCGAACAAGTGCGCCAGGGCTGAGGAGGGACGTCTCTCCCTCCTCGAGCTGCCTGCCGCGGACCCAGAAGAGAAGAAACCCAAGGCCAAGGACGTGAAGCGCAAGGGGGCTGGCATACTCGCGGCAGAACCAGACACCAAGCGGGGCAAGGATCTGCCCGAACCCTCCAGAGGCAGCCGGTACTGTGTGTACCATGACCTCCACACCCACAACACCAATGAATGTCAAGAACTCTGCGCCGTGCGAGAAGGAAGGATCGGTCGTCGCCCTGACCGTGCTGACCGGGGCTACGGCCGAGGAGGAGGAAGAAACCCAGGACACTGGGAAGATCGCGGCCCGCGCTAGGGGTGGCGCGACCAACCTCGCGAGGACCGCTGGCGGGACCTGCCTCGCGAGGGAGACTGGAGGGATCAGCCTCGTGAGGATCGCCCTCATGGCAATGCAGGCCTGCCTCCGCTGCCGCCTCAGCCAAGGAGGAACGAAGACCGCCATCAAGACGAGGGGGCTGTGGGCTTCCAAGAGCCGCGCGCAATCGCCTGCATCCTAGGCGGAGCTCAAGCCCCAGCCTCTCAACGCATCTTCAAGCAGTTCGCCCGCGAAGCGAATGCAGTTCTCCCCAAGCCTGAAGCGACGCGCCCCCTCAGGTGGTCGGCGTGCCCCATCACGTTCAGCTCAGCAGACCAGCTCAAGTGCGCGGCCACGGCAAGAGTCCTCCCGATGCTTTGCTCCCCAGTCATCAGCAACGTGCTGGTCACCAAGACCCTCATCGATGGTGGGGCAGGGCTCAACGTCCAGTCCGCGGAAACATTCAACAATCTCCAGGTACCCTATGACCAGCTTCAGCCGACCAAGCCTTTCTCCGGGATCACCGACGGTTCCACAGTCCCGATCGGGCAGGTCCGCCTCCCTGTCACCTTTGGGGCTCGCAGCAACTACCACACTGAGCTCATCGACTTCGACATCGCCCACATCCGCTTGCCGTACAACGCCATCCTCGGGTACCCAGCGCTGGCCAAGTTCATGGCCGTGACTCACCACGGCTACAACATCCTCAAGATGCCAGGAAGTGGCGGCGTCATCACGGCGCCCTGTGAAGAGAAGGATGCAGCATGTTCCCTGGAGAGAGCCTATCAGGCCGCGTTGTCGGCATTCTGGGAACGGGGGTCCCCAGACTTGCCTGCCTGCGGCCTGCGGCGTGGCTCAAGTGGGGGCCCAGCGTGGCCCATCTTCCTCAACACGAGGGTCAAGACCCTCGCGAGGGGCCAAGCCTCGCGAGGCGGACGACACGGCGCATCCTCAGGCACAGCCTCGTCAGGCTGGCTCGCGAGGAGGCGGAGAGTTCAAGGCGGGGTACCTCGCGAGGTGCCTATGACGCAAGCCATGACGACACGGGGCACCAGGCGGGTGCCAGCGCGTGCAGCGTCCCTCTTTCCTCTTTGGTGCAAAGGGGGCAAGCGTATCAGCGGAATACCGAGGCATCAGGCAAAGGTTGCCACTTCGGTGCAACGAGACCAAGGCCAGGAGGACTGTGAGACGGAGGTCACCATGGAGCCCAGCGCGGCGTCATCACCAGAGCCTTTGGCAGGCGAAGACTGCTTTTGTCAGGATAGATGTACTCGCTGTCCCCCTTCAAATTAGCCCGCCATTGTTGGATCCCTTCCCGCTCAATATTTGGGGAGAGGACCAGGGCCTCTATAAATAGGACTAGTCACCCACATAGAAAGGGGGGGTTTTCGGGTTCGGTTCGATTCTGGTTAAGGGGGATCGATTCCTGTTCGTTCGGTCCGCAAGTAGAGAGAGAGAGAGGGTGACTGAGCACTTCACAACAGTTCATCACCACAGCCAAGAACAGACCATCGCGAGGCTGTTCTTCCTTGTATTGTTCATCCACACCAGCCCCAGGAGGCAATCCATCCACCACACACTGGAGTAGGGTATTACACCACATCGGTGGCCCGAACCAGTATAAATCTTGTGTCTTTCGTGCAGTTCTTTTAGTAGTTTAGATCCCCTCGAGACGGAGAGGTTGAAGGTGAGATTTCCGCACGCACCCCAGTGTTCGAACCTTAAGGGTCTGCCGGAACCCGAAATCCGACATTTGGCGCGCCAGGTAGGGGTGCGTCGGAATTCGTCTTCCACCGCTCCGCTCTCCTCCGACCGTCGCATCCATGTCAGACGCTCGTCGAGCCCGCGCCGAGTGCCGGGCCGCCATCGCTTCTCATGTCGCCCAGACGGCCCCCGTCGGTGGACGTCCTCGTCGTTCCCCGTCGCCCGCCGTCAACGCCGCCACCGGCCCGGCAGGGGGCGAGCAGCAGGCATCGTCTCAGCACCCGTCCGTGCGGCAAGACGGCCACACCGCCACTCCATCACTCGCTCCAGCCGGCTCTTTGTCCTGCGCGCTCCGTGCACCCTTGGAGGCTCGAGCTGCGCTCCTCGCGGCAAACGAGCTCCTGCGCTACCGTCCTGTCGACGACGTCTACGAAGAATGGCTCGACCGCGTCGCCGAGCTTGTCCGCGCCGCAGGGGGCTCTTCCACGCCGTCCGTCCCTCTGCGCCGCACTCCGCCCCGCGTGGGCAACGAAGCTCCGGAGGCGCACCAGCCGCCTCCTCTCCAAGAAGATGCCGTGGCTCCAAGGCGCTTGGCCCCTGGGCGGAACCCGCTCCGCCAGGCGCCATCGCAACAAGAGCGAAGCTGCCAAGAAATCCCTTGCCCGCAGGGGGCTGCCCGGGCGCTCCCTGCTCCTGCACGCCGCGACCCTGCTCCAGCTCCGGCACGCCAAGACCCCGCCCAGCTCCTGGCTGCAGCGCATGGGGACCCTCAAGACCAAGCGCTCCACCAACCGAGGCCTTTCGTGGCCACCGCGGGCTGCCATGCCTACACCACTGAGCTGCGCAGCGTCGCGTGGCCCGGCAAGTTCAAGCCCGACCTGCCTCCTCGCTACGACGGCACAACTGACCCCACGGAATTCCTCCAGCTCTATGAGCTGGGTATCGAGGCTGCCGGTGGGGATGAAAAGGTCATGGCGAACTGGTTTCCCATGGCGCTCAAGGAAGGAGCTCGAACCTGGCTCCTGAATCTGGCTCCAGGCACGATCTCCTCCTGGGACCAGTTGCGCGCCCGCTTCATCGCCAACTTCCAAGGTACTCACGACCGGCCGCCTGCCGTGAGCGACATGCGCCGCATCAAGCAACAACCCGGAGAGACCCTGCAAAAGTACATCCAGCGCTTCAACAGCGCGCGCCTCAAGATCCCCAGGGTGTTAGAGGAGGCCATCATCTCCGCCTTCTCTGACGGCGTGCGTGACGTCAAGATGAAGGAGGAGCTGGCGATGCACGAAGACCTCTGCACCTCCCTGGAGCTGTTCAACTTGGCGAACAAGTGCGCCAGGGCTGAGGAGGGACGTCTCTCCCTCCTCGAGCTACCTGCCGCGGACCCAAAAGAGAAGAAGCCCAAGGCCAAGGACGTGAAGCGCAAGGGGGCTGCCGTACTCGCGGCGGAACCAGACACCAAGCAGGGCAAAGATCTGCCCGAACCCTCCAGAGGCAGCCGGTACTGTGTGTACCATGACCTCCACACCCACAACACCAACGAATGTCAAGAGCTCCGCGCCGTGCGAGAAGGAAGGATCGGCCGTTGCCCTGACCATGCTGACCGGGGCTACGGCCGGGGAGGAGGAAGAAACCCAGGGCGCTGGGAAGACCGCGGCCCGCGCCAGGGGTGGCGCGACCAGCCTCGCGAGGACCGCTGGCGAGACCTGCCTCATGAGGGGGACTGGAGAGACCAGCCTCGTGAGGACCGCCCTCATGGCAGCACAGGCCTACCTCCGCTGCTGCCTCCACCAAGAAGGAACGAAGACCGCCATCAAGACGAGGGGGCTGGGGGCTTCCAGGAGCCGTGCGCGATCGCCTGCATCCTGGGTGGAGCTCAAGCCCCAGCCTCCCAACGTATCTTCAAGCAGTTTGCACGTGAAGTGAATGCAGTTCTCTCCCCAAGCTCGAAGCAACGCGCCCCCTCAGGTGGTCGGCGTGCCCCATCATGTTCAGCTCGGCAGACCAGCTCAAGTGCGCGGCCACTACATGGGTCCTCCCGATGCTCTGCTCCCCAGTCACCAGCAACGTGCATGTCACCAAGACCCTCATCGATGGTGGGGCAGGGCTCAACATCCTGTCCGTGGAAACATTCAACAACCTCCAAGTGCCCTATGACCAGCTTCAGCCAACCAGGCCTTTCTCCGGGATCACCGACGGTTCCACAGTCCCGATCGGGCAGGTCCGCCTCCCTGTCACCTTCGGAGCCTGCAGCAACTACGGCACCGAGCTCATCGACTTCGACATCGCCCACATCCGCCTGCCGTACAACGCCATCCTCGGGTACCCAGCGCTGGCCAAGTTCATGGCCGTGACCCACCATGGCTACAACGTCCTCAAGATGCCAGGAAGTGGCGGCGTCATCACGGTGCCCTGTGAAGAGAGAGATGCAGTGTGTTCCCTGGAGCGAGCCTTTCAGGCCGCGTCGCTAGAAGACCCAGATCGCGGAAGCAGGAGGCTTCCTAAGGCCACCCCCAAGAAGAAGAAGACATTGTCAGGCTCAGCCCCTCAGGAGGCAGGCCCCTCAGTGCCCGTGCCCCCTCAGGAGGGCCCTCCATCCATCGCATAGGAAAGCGCGCCCGGCGCCCTCCTCAGGCAGGGCTCGAGGGCTCTCACCTGGAGGGCCACCGACCTAGCCAGGGTCACGAGGGAGGCGCTTGGGCACCATGTGGAGGCGTGCTTCGCAGCATGTTTCCCTCGAGAGGGAGCCAGGCGAGGAAGATCAGACCAGCAAGAGTTCATTGACGAGGCCATTCAAGAGCTACAGGAGACAAGGATCATGAGAGGTTGTCGCTGCTTGCCAGCCGTGGCCCCACATCCAGGCGAGGATGGTGGGATGCGCGTCTGCCTCGATGTACCAGGGCTCAATCAGATCGCCGCAACGGAGCGCCTCTGGCCCTCGCAAGTGGGGCGCTGCGGAGGTCCACCCCACAGCTATGTTCGCATGCCTTACGGCCTGCCTAGCATGGCTGCGGCGTACCAGCGCCTCATGAGGGGCATCGTGGAGGCTCAGGAAGACAGGCGTTCCGCGGCTCTGGCGGAGGTGGAGACAGCTCGCGAGGAGTCACCAGTACCTCCGGAGCCTCCCGAGGCCCCGGGGCCTGGGGGCTCGTGAGGATCGGCTTCTGCAGCCCATCAAGTCTGCTGCACCAACGCCACTACACCGACGACATCCTCAGGTGACATCTTTCAAGTTCCGTTCTCAGCTGGGAGCACCCTCCCAGGGTTGCATCACTCCCAGGCCGCGTGGGTCCGTCCCCGCGGCATGTATCTGCATTTACCTTTCCATCGTTAGTTTGCCTTGTTGGGGGTGCCCCTCGGGCTGCATCATCCCCAAGCCATTCGGGCCAGACCCAGCGGCGTGTATCCCCCTAGCGATTATTTCCAACTATGCATTGCCTATCACACTTAGCTGCATGGTGCTCGTCCGCGGCATTTTCTCTTCCCATGTCGGCCACTTGCACGTTAAAGGGGGGGTGCCTGAGCATCGCGACTCAGGGCTCTTACTGGCTCTCCAGCCCTCATCCTCTGGCCTTATCCATGGCATCGTGACCTGGCATACCAGCGACGGTTGAGACAAGCTCGAGGGCCGGGAACCGAGGACGTAGAGTACCGGCATCTAACCAAATTTTGCAGGGACACATTCCAAGATACGGCCCAGTGCCGGGCGCAACCCCCCCAGAGGTAGGGCCTCGGGAGTCCCGCGCTGGCTCACGGGTGCCCAGATACGCCTCGCCTACCTCAACCAGCAAGCTCTTGAGTGACTAACGATCGACTAATGGCCGCCGTGGCAACACCATCTTCTTTCTGTGATGACCCTGCAGGATCCCTGGAGGGAACCGCGCAAGCCGAGGCCCTCACGAGATTTCCTTCGCCCTCGCCCGCGTGAACCGCTTGCACGTTAAAGGGGGGGGTGCCTGAGCATCGCGACTCAGGGCTCTTACTGGCTCTCCAGCCCTCACCCTCTGGCCTTGTCACGGCATCGCGACCTGGCATACCAGCGGCGGCTGAGACAAGCTCGAGGGCTGAGACCCGAGGACGTAGAGCAGAAAGGGGAGCAGAGCGGGGAAGAAGGGGCCTCGCGAGGACCTTGCCGAGCATCTCCGCTCCTATCCACACACGGACCCAACGGCGCACCTGGAACGGCCCCTGATCCTCAAGATAAGTTACCACCCATGGCACTGGCTGCTGCAGCACTACCCCCGCACCTAAAGCAACTCCGTACTAGCGACGTTGCTTCCCTTTCTCACTAAGTGATGGCTGCTTGGGCGCCAAAGGGGACCTCCTGAGCATCGCAACTCAGGGGCTCTTACCGGACCTCGGGTCGCTCACCTCCTGGCCTTGACCACGGCATCGCGACCTAGCATACCAGCGACGGCTGACGCCGCCTTGGGACTGGGACCTGTCGGCATAGAGCACCAAGCCCTCGCGAGGTTCGAAAGGGAGAACTAAGCTATGACGGAATCAGCAACTCACAGAAATCCATAGCAAAGGTCATACATATTAACAAACAGGACTACAGACACCTTACAAGCCCCCACGGGGCGCATTTTGATTCCTCGCAGGGAACGAATCCTAAGGGATGCTAACTACATGAGCTACCGCGGGAGACGCCATCATCAACAGTGGGCCGTCAGGCACCGGCGCCAACTCCATCCAGATCAGGGTTGGCGACAGCCTTACACGTCCGCCCTGCTCCTGGAGCGGCGGCGGCTCGGGGGCTCGTAGCTGTCGTCGCTCGTCTCCGGAGTCACGTAGCCTCCGCTGGAGCCGCTGGACCCTCGGGCGCCACTGCCAAGGGGGCGGTCGATAGGCCTAGACCTCACCAGGGCGAGGTCCTGGTCGCCTCTCCCGCGGCAGCACTCCAGCCGGCGCCCGATCGCGTCGAAGACCTTGAGGAACATCACCGCCGCGCCATCATACTCCAGGTGGACCATGAAGACGCCTATTTCCCTGCAGATCCGGGCGATCTCCCTCCAGCCGTGGGACATGTAGACCGTGCCCGGGGCAGCGACGACGACCTCGACCTTGGTCGCGGGGCGCCGCAGTCGGCGTGCTGCAGCTGGAGCTCCATAGCCCCCCCTGGAAGAACCACGGAAGCGAAGAAGGGAGGAAGGCGGATCCAGGACTGAAGAGGAGTGACGACGTGGAGCACGAACTCATGGGAGGAGCCCTCGGCATGGACTCCAGGAGGAACCACCCACGCCTTCGTAACCCGACGGCGCCGACGACGGCGCTGACCGCGGGGATCATCATCAACACCTCCCGGGCCCTCGACGTGGGCATACAAGGGCAGCGGGAACCCCGGCGGAGCCCGCTCGCCCCGAGGCCTCGCCACCACCGGATGGTCCTCATCGTCCCGGCTGCAATGGGTGAGTCGCTTCTTCGGCAGGAGAGGGTCTGGCCCTTCTCGAGGAGCCTTTCCCTTCTCCGCCGCGGAGAATCAGCGAATACACCAAGACAGAGCAAGAGCTGAGGCGAAGGAGAGAGCAAGAGGAGATGGACTGGACGGGCACGAGCGGTGCCGTACTTATAGCCGGCGAAGGCCAACCGCCGGTCTCCATGATCATAGGTAATCATAACACGTTCTTCATGCAGGGACTTGTCCAACTTGCACGATCACCAAGACGTCGTGGGGAAACGGAGGCGCCATGTCCAATCAACCGCCATGCAGCGCCCAAGGCCGCAGGCTGATGGGGCCCGCGGCGCTTCGCCCTTGCCCTTTCGCCTCTCGGCACGGCCAAGTCCATGCGCGCCTTGGGCCCGGGGGCTACTGTCGGCGTTCTGGGAACGGGGGTCCCCAGACTTGCCTGCCTGCGGCGTGGCTCAAGTGGGGGCCCAGCACGGCCCATCTTCCTCAACACGAGGCTCAAGACCCTCGCGCGGGGCCAAGCCTCGCGAGGCGGACGACATGGCGCATCCTCAGGCACAACCTCGTCAGGCTGGCTCGCGAGGAGGCGGAGAGTTCAAGGCGGGGTACCTCGCGAGGTGCCTATGACGCAAGCCATGAAAACACGGGGCACCGGGCGGGTGCCAGCGCGCACAGCATCCCTCTTTCCTCTTTGGTGCAAAGGGGGCAAGCGTATCAGCGGAATACCGAGGCATCAGGCAAAGGTTGCCACTTCGGTGCAACGAGACCACGGCCAGGAGGACTGCGAGATGGAGGTCACCATGGAGCCCAGCGCGACGTCATCACCAGAGCCTTTGGCAGGCGAAGACTGCTTTTGTCAGGATAGATGTACTCGCTGTCCCCCTTCAAATTAGCCCGCCATTGTTGGATCCCTTCCCGCTCAATATTTGGGGAGAGGACCAGGGCCTCTATAAATAGGACTAGCCACCCACATAGCAAGGGGGGGTTTTCGGGTTCGGTTCGATTCCAGTTAAGGGGGATCAATTCCTGTTCGTTCGGTCCGCAAGTAGAGAGAGAGAGAGGGTGGCTGAGCACTTCACAACAGTTCATCAGCACAGCCAAGAACAGACCCTCGCGAGGCTGTTCTTCCTTGTATTGTTCATCCACACCAGCCCCAGGAGGCAATCCATCCACCACACACTGGAGTAGGGTATTACACCACATCGGTGGCCCGAACCAGTATAAATCTTGTGTCTTTCGTGCAGTTCTTTTAGTAGTTTAGATCCCCTCGAGACGGAGAGGTTGAAGGTGAGATTTCCGCGCGCACCCCAGTGTTCGAACCTTAAGGGTCTGCCGGAACCCGAAATCCGACACGCGTCGCTAGAAGACCCGGATCGCGTAAGCAGGAGGCTTCCTGAGACCACCCCCAAGAAGAAGAAGACGTCGTCAGGCTCAGCCCCTCAGGAGGCAGGCCCTTCAGGGCCCGTCTCTGCCCAGGGGGACCCTCCTTCCATCGCATAGGGAAGCGCGCCCGGTGCCCTCCTCAGGCAGGGCTCGGGGGCTCTCACCTGGAGGGCCACCGACCTAGCCAGGGTCACGAGGGAGGCGCTTGGGCACCATGTGGAAGCGTGCTTCGCAATATGTTTCCCCCGAGAAGGAGCCAGGCAAGGAAGGTCAGACCAGCAGGAGTTCGTTAACAAGGCCATTCAAGAACTATAGGAGACAAGGATCATGAGAGGTTGCCGCTGCCTACCAGTCGTGGCCCCACATCCAGGCGAGGATGGTGGGCTGCGCGTCTGCGTCGATGTACCAGGGCTCAATCAGATCGCCACGACGGAGCGTCTCTGGCCCTCACAAGTGGGGCGCTGCGGGGGACCACCCCACAGCTATGTTCGCATGCCCTATGGCCTGCCGAGCGTGGCTGCGGCGTACCAGCGCCTCATGATGGGCATCATGGAGGCTCAGGAAGACAGGCGTTTCGCGGCCTTGGCGGAGATGAAGACAACTCGTGAGGAGTCGCCAGTGCCTCCGGAGCCTCCCGAGGCCCCGGGGCCTAGGGGCTCGTGAGGATCAGCCTTCATAGCCCATCAAGTCTGCCGCACCAACGCCACTTCGCCGACGACATCCTCAGGTGACATCTTTCAAGTTCCATTCCCAGCTGGGAGCGCCCTCCCAGGGTTGCATCACTCCCAGGCCGCGTGGGTCCGTCCCTGCGGCATGTATCCCCTTTTATCTTTCGGTCGTTAGTTTGCCTTGTCGGGGGCGCCCCTCGGGCTACATCATCCCCAAGCCGCTCGGGCCAGACCCAGCGGCGTGTATCTCCCTCGCGTTTATTTCCAACTATGCATCGCCTATCACGCTTAACTGCATGGTGCCTGTCCGCGGCATCCTTTCTCCTCCATGTCGGCCACTTGCACGTTAAAGGGGGCGTGCCTGAGCATCGCGACTCAGGGCTCTTACTGGCTCTCCAGCCCTCACCCTCTGGCCTTGTCCACGGCATCGCGACCTGGCATACCAGCGACGGCTGAGACAAGCTCGAGGGTCGGGACCCGAGGACGTAGAGTACCGGCATCTAACCAAATTTTGCAGGGACACATCTCAAGATACGGCCCAGTGCCAGGCGCAACCCGCCTAGAGGTAGGGCCTCGTGAGTCCCGCGCTGGCTCACGGTTGCCCAGATACACCTCACCTAGCCCTACCGTGCCGGCCACGTGTCAGGGCGGGGCTGTACACGCCCCGGGGGCTCCTCCCGGAGGGGAGCCCCTCCCATGTACCAGTGGAAGCACCATGCTCCGCGCTGGCTGATGACACTGCCAAGGAGCGGCTATGCCCGTACACATACGGAAGCGCTATGCTCCGCGCTGGTGATAAACAACTGGGGGTGGCCTCCAGGCCGCATTAACCTCAGGGAGCCCAGAGCTCAGTGGCTGGCCTCGTCGCAACGCCTCCCCTCGGGAGTGCCGCGCGAGGGGGCTAGGCACGGGGGCTACGACTGGGTCATGCCCAGACGTACGCCGCCCAGCCAGGCCCCTCGGGCCTGGTTCGTCGCGCGCCTCTCCCCAAGCGGAGCCAAGGTATGAAGGCCGTTTGCGCGTCAAGGGGGACCCCGGAACATCGCGACTCAGGGGCCTAACTGGCTCCGTAGCCCCTCACTCCTTAGTTCCGAAAGGCTATGCTGGGTGAGGTACGCGCGGGGCCGGGCTCTACAGACGTAGAACGGTAGCCCCGCTTACATCGCACCTCATCACCCGCTGTTTGCGCATCAAGGGGGACTCCTGAACATCGTGACTCAGGAGCCTAACTGGCTTCATAGCCCCTCACTCCTTAGTTCCGAAAGGCTATGCTGGGTGAGGTACGCGCGGAGTCGGGCTCTGCAGACGTAGAACAGAAGATACACCTACATCGCGCCTCCCTACTTGTTGTTCGCACGCCAAGGGGGACTCCTGAGCATCGCGACTCAGGAGCCTAACTTGTCACATAGCCCCTCACTCCTTTGGTCCCGTCCTGGTTTCTGGTCGGGGCTAATGCTGGGTGAGGCACGCACGGGGCCGGGCTCTGCCGGCGCAGAACACAAGCAAGTAGGGAAGAAAAGCATAAAATTCAAGGAACTTAAAAGCAAATATTACAGTCCATACTGTCGTCTCAGCACCAAACGCAAGTTTAAACGCCTCCCCGAGGCGTGATGCATGTGCAGGAATTGAAGGAAGAACAGGGATGGAACGGAGTCACTGGTCGGCGGTGAAGCTGTGTGGAGTGACTTCGCCTCATGGAGTAGCAGGGCCGGCAGCGCCTTGCTTTGGCTTGGCGCTGAAGGCCCAGAACTTCCCCAGCAGCGCCTCCGCGCGCCCCTTCACGGCTTCGACAGCGGCGGCAGCGCCCTCGCCGCTCACCGGTTCCAGCAGGCCGTCGAGGTCGACGTTGGGATCACGAAGGTAGATGTGGGCGAAGACCCGCGTCAGCGCAGCAGAAGACAAGACGCGCGCCTCGGCCTCGGCCGCGGGGCCGATGCCAAGGGCGACATCCCCAAGGGCCTTAACCAGGAAGGGAAGCAGCTTGGTGGGGCCGTCCCCGTCACCGGCTAGCGGGCTGTCCAGGCCGCTTTCGTAAAGCATCTTCAACGAAGCACGAGCATCTTTCTCCATGTTCGCGAAGGCCACGCGATCCTCGGCAAGAACCCGGGCCTTAGCGTCCAGCTCGACCTTCGTCGCCTCCAGCTCCTTCTTCAACGCGCCTAGGTGGCCGCGGCGCTTCTTGAGCTTGGCCTCCCGGTCCTCGAGCGCCGCCTCGCGCGCCTTCGCCCCCTTCTCCAGCTCTTGGCGCAGGCGGACCTCCTTCGCAAGCTGGCCCCGCAGGCCTTGCAGCTCGTCCTCCAACGCCTTGCAATGATTGCGGACTTCGACCACTTCCCCCAGGGCTGCGTCATGAGCAGCCTTTGCCTCGAGGGTGGCCTCCCTCTCTCCGTCACAGGCCGTTGAGGCCTGAACCAACGCCGCCCGAATCGAAGCATCAGAGCGAATCCACCCCGAAGCCAGTTCCAGGCGCCCGGCCACCAGGCGAGGGTCGGCGCCGAGAAGATCCTGCCGCAGCCGGTCCAGTTCGTCGATGGCACGCTCCAAGATGGAAGAAGGAGGCGGAGAAACGTCGGTGCTCCCCAAGACAACAGGAGGAGTCGGGGAAGCAACGATCAGTGGAATGGGAGGAGAAAGTAGCGGCGGCGAGGCCGCAGTGTCCTGAGGCGGAGTCCGCTGCGCCTCCACAACCGTAGCAACGGCGCCAGACGGGGGCGCCTCGGGAGCCATTCGAGCCATGGGGGCTGAGCTCGCCCCAGCCAGCTCAGCCAAGCTTCGCAAGGATGAACGGGCAGGAGAGGCCCGTGCGTCATGATTCCCCTCCCCTGCAGGCAAAGGCGTCGCCGCAGGTGGGGCCTCGGGGGCTCCCTTTGGTTTCTTCGCCGCAGGCGCCAGCCTATTCAAGAGAAGCAACCATCAAGCCTCGTCGGCGGAACGAGAAACAAAAGATCAAGGATCAAGCACTTACGGGTCTTCGCCGGTGAGCTCGGGCAGCCTCTGGCCCAACTTGAAGCCTGACAGCCGGCTGGAAGGGTCGACCTTAGAAGCAGAAGGCGCATCCATGGTTCGCCCCGGAGTCAGGACGGACCCGTGGGAGATCAGCCTGGTCCGGTCCTTCTTCGGGATTGTGGGCGAGCTCCCGCTACCCAGAACGTCATCATCATCATCATCGCTCGGCGAAAGGCGGAGAGTGCGGGACACGCGCCGGGGGAGGGGAGCCCTCAACTCTCCATCAGTCGCCCCAGAGTCGGGCCCCTCTCCCCGCTCCTCTTCCTCCTCCTCATCGCTGGAGTCGCCGGAGGGCACATCCACTGGTCCTTCAGAAGCCACCGCGGGCACGAGCCCGTCCCCGTTAAAAACAGGCATGGACTTCACCACCCGCTTCCAGTCGTCACGAAGGAACAAGGGCTTGGGAGCGTCCCTCAACCATGCCACCTTGCCCCCGACCAGAGATTGGAGAACCGCGGTCACATCCTCTTCATCCACAGCCGCGGGGCTCGGATGAGGCCTCCACATTGGAGGAGAGTACTGCCGGAGCGGAGCCAGCTGGTGCTCCAGGAACTCCTTCAGCAGCAATGCACCGGTCAACTTCGCCGCCGCCATGTTGGCCGGCCTCAAGTCCGTGTCCATCTTCTCCAACACCAGTTTCGCGCGGGGGTCCGTGAGCTCCGCTCGGCACCAGTCGCTGGAGCTCACGGGTTGCCCCGCGGGCAAGATCAGCCGAGGATGGATGCGCCCGGCATCTGCCAGGACCCACTTGCTCCTGAAGCCCTCAATCCTCTTCCCGGGATTCGAGATGGCAATGGTGCCGCCATACGCGACGAAGCCTGCGCACGTAGAAAGAGAGCTGCCAAAGACCCGGAGGGAGAAGTAGTGGCGGAGCAGGGCCGCCGAAGGCTGCACCCCTACGTGGGCCTCGCAGTAGTAGGCGAAGATCGCCAGAAGGAGGACAGAGTTGGGGTGGAGATGTAGGGCCTGCAAGTCGTAATGGCGGAGGACGGAGAAGAAGAACTCGGAGAAGGGAGGCACCAAGCCCGCAGCAATGGAGCTTACAAAGAGAGGATAAAAGGTGCTCCCTCGGCCCTCGGGGGTGGCGGAGCCGGTCTTGAACACCTTCGTCCCGTTGACGCCCTGCGCCGTCGCCATCCGGCACAGCCGGGCAAGGCTTGCCTTGGACACATTCGGCAGGTCCAGAGCAGGGGAATACCAAGCTTTGGCCGGAGGCTGGCGAGGCGCCATGGCTTCCTAGGTCGCGCAGCTGGAGTAGATCTGGAAGTTTAGAGGAAGAAAGGGAAGGCGCAAGAAAGGGGATCTGAGCAGCGACCGGAGAGAGCAAAGGGTGAAGTCTGGCCAGATGCTGCTCCTTTACCAACCTGCGCGGTTGCTGAAGCACCCACGTCCCATCAACCGCCACGCGGCGCCCGAGGCCGCAGGTTGTTAGGGCCCGCGGCGCTTCACCCTTGCCCTTTCGCCTCTCGGCACGGCCAAGCCCATGCGCGCCTTGGGCCCGAGGGCTACTATCGGCGTTTTGGGAATGGGGGTCCCCAGACTTGCCTGCCTGCGGCATGCGGCGTGGCTCAAAGAAGGCCCAACATGGCCCATCTTCATCAGCACAAGACTCAAGACCCTCGCGAGGGGCCGAGCCTCGCGAGGCGGATGACATGGCGCATCCTCATGTGAGCCTCCTCAGGCTGGCTCGTGAGGAGACGGAGGTATCAAGGCGGGGTACCTCACGAGGTGCCCGTGACGCAAGCCATGACGATCGAGGGTGCCAGGCGGGCGCCAGCACGCGCAGCGTCCTTCTTTCCTCTTTGGTGCAAAGGGGGCAAGCGCAGCCGTGGAGTACCGAGGCATCAGGCAAAGGTTGCCATTTCAGTGCAACGAGACCAGGACCAAGCGGACTACGAGACGGAGGTCACCATGGAGCCCAGCACGGCGTCACCGCAGAGTCTTTCGCAGGCGAAGACCACCTTTAGTCAGGATAAGTGTACTAGATGTTCCCCTTCGAATTGGCCAATTGTTGGCGCCATTCCCGCTCAATATTTGGGAAGAGGCCCAGGGCCTTCGCCTATAAATAGGGGCCGGTCACCCACGTTGCAAGGGGTCGATCAGTTGGTAGAAAGGGGTCGGTTCGGCGTGTGGATCCGGCTAGCAAGCAGAGAGAGTAAGTAAGAGAGAGAGGGAGAGAGAAGGCGACGGAACCCCTCCTAGTAGTTCGTCCCCCCAACCAAGAACAGACCCTCGCGAGGCTGTTCTTCCTTGTATTGCTCATCACCATCAGCCCAAGAGGCAATCCATCCACCACACACTGGAGTAGGGTATTACACCACAATGGTGGCCCGAACCAGTATAAATCTTGTGTCTCTCATGCAGTTCCTTTAGTAGTTTAGATCTTTGTGAGACGGGGAGGTAGAGGACGTGATTTCTGCGCGCACCCCAGTGTTCGAACCTTAAGGGTCTGCCGGAACCCAAAATTTGACACCGTCCTTTTAAACAGGACTGGATAGCGAAGGCAAAGCTGATCAGGTGTCCGGCTCCCCTTCCTGAAACCAGGCCGGATCCCGTGCTAGTCAGGATGCTGGAGATAATTCCTTCGGAGGGGGAGGACAAGGAAGCTATGGCCTCCTCGAAGGAGGCTACTCCGAAGGGAGGAACCGACGATTCCTCTCCTAAGGGGAAGAAGAGAGCCGCCTCTGACGACCCGGAAACCATGGCCGCGAAGTGGGGGAGAAAATCCTCGTCAGAGGGTCCGACGCCGGGGAGTTCCTCGGCCGGACTACGCCCTCAAGGGGATCAGCCCTCCAGCGAGCCGTAAGTAGAGAAAGATTTTCCTTTTGAGGGATGAGGGAAATCCTTGATTTATGTCTGAGAAGATTAACCAAACTTTTACCTTGTAGCTCGGACCTCAGCCCTTCTCAGCAGAGCTCGTCTTCGGGGGATCTTCTTTCGGAGATGATGGAGAGCGGGACGCCTCCCCCTGCCATGCCGCCTAGCGAGGCGGGCGACCCTGAGGTGTCGTCGCGGAGAGTTTCTCTGAATCCGGCAGGGGCGGAAGATGGCTATGTGGCCCCCTGAGGTTCTTCGCGTCCAGCCTTCGAAAGAGGTCATGGGACGAGCCCGACACCGTCTGGTGCTCGGTCGGAGGAGCTAAAGATTCTGCTGGGGTGAGCTTGTATCTCAGAGGAGCACCGTGCATTGATGGGCACGGTGATTGAAAGGATATCATCCGCAGAGAGCGGACTGCATGAGGCCGTCAAAAGTTTACTGACGGGTTTTGAGGTACATTAGATAATGTACACTTTTGGCAGTTGCGCATGAATAAGATGCGCCCTCTGTAGATAGTAGCCCCTAAGACTCTGCGCGTCGTCAAGAAATGACGGCACGCGGAGGATCATAATCCCAGGTCTAAGATGTCGCCTTTGAATGTAGGCGGCAGGGTGTCCGGAATCGAGTCGAACTGACGATTTTGCGAAACTAAAGCGGCAACTAGACGTGGCAGAAGCCGACATCACGCTTGTCAACAAGCGGCTTGAGGAGGCTCAAGGTATGCAATTCCCCGGGCGGCATGAGGTAAGAATAGTTTGAGGCCTTTGTCTTACAATGTGTGTGCTTGACGTAGATGGTGCGGCCGCCGTGGAGAGTCTTAGGGCAGAACTTGCCCGAGCTAAAGAACAAGCCAGAGAAAGTGATGCGGCCGCCAAGAAAGCCCTTGAAGAGCTGAGAGCCGAACAGGCTGCGCATTGCCGAAGCAAGGAAGAGATGGCCGAAAAGTTAAAAAGTGCTACAGACCGTTGCAGACTTCTTGAAAAAGAAGACCAGGAGAAACAGGCGGACTTAGAGAAGGCCGCTGCCAATGCCAAGGACGCGCGCTCTGCGATGAGAGCTGCGAAGGAGGAGCTGCATCGGGCCGAACAGATTGCGGCTGGAAAGCCCTTTATGCTGCGAAGGAAATTTTGCGATCCGAAGTTTGCTCCGTTGGACCGAATGTGGAGTGTGGAGGATACCTATCTGGACTTGGCAGCGAGTGCTGCTGATGCGACCGAACACTTTCGAGATCAGAAGGATCGCGAAGTGGAAAAGCTTTTCTGGTCGCAGTTTCACAATCCAGAGCATCCACTAGCAGTGGACGATCGTTTGGCTCAATGGGCCGAACTGAATAGGTTGTCTGGACTCGCCATGAAGTACGTCATGGGTTATCAGTGGCCGGGGAGATCGGAGCCGAAGAGTTATTTCAGCTTGGTGCAGCAATTCCTTGACGCGGTGCCGCGTATAAATGCAATGAAGAGGTCAGCATGCATAGAGGGCGCAGGGATGGCTCTTGCCCGTGTTAAGACATACTGGGCGGAGATGGAGACCACCATTGTTGCGTCCCGAGATTCGGACAAAAGCCGAGTACCCTCCGAGCACTATTTTCAGGAAGTCCTTGAAGGCGCTCGTGTAATAGAGACGCAGTGCTCGAAAGATGCTATGTTATGATAGCATATGTAATTATAAAGTAATATTTTGATAAATTGTAGTGGCCTTTTTATACTTGTGCCTTCAAGTATTGGGAACACCTCCCGTGCGGCCGTTTTAATATATATAAAATCTAAAAGATGGGAGTCGTTGGCTTCAGCCCCCACGCACATAGTGCGGGGGTGCTCGCAGAAGACGCATTTTCA
The DNA here is from genome assembly GCA_034509565.1 of Triticum monococcum. Classification (NCBI taxonomy): domain Eukaryota; kingdom Viridiplantae; phylum Streptophyta; class Magnoliopsida; order Poales; family Poaceae; genus Triticum; species Triticum monococcum. Next base: position 82,074,279 of record CM067845.1, on the reverse strand, counting down.
CACTTAACCCAACGTCTTGGTCCTACAAAGGAGGTGATAGCGCAGCGAGCCAGGCAACCGGACTATAATGCTTTAACACTTTCACTTAGCCATAGGAGCTTGACAGTGAGACTATTTAGGTAGCTCCTTGGTGGCGACTGTGCTCATCCGAGTTCGGGGAGCGTATGTGCCTGACCGGGAAGCGGCCCTTCGTTAAAACGGAGGAATCCGATAGATTCCGATAGGTCATCGAGTGGCTGACCAGTCTCACGCTACATCATGACAGTTAGTTTTCGGCTTTCTCTACTGAGGTGCTTGCCCGGCTGAACCGGGGCACAATCGCAGTGGTTCTCCTGGTGCTACCTTAGCCGATAGAGAGGAACATAAGGTAGCCGAACTCAGGAGCCGGGCAACCGAACATTTGACCAAAGACATGATTCAGAGCTGATGCATATAATGCCAAAACTCGCGACACCGAACACTCCCTAAGGTATTCGGTCTTTATGAGTGCGGGCGAAACAACACTCTTTATTAAAAAAAACCCCTAGTGTCCAGGTACGTGCAAAAATTCTGACGTGGCCACATGCCAAGACGCCAGCCTCCTCCTTGGTTATATCAGAAAAAACTAGGGGATGTGTAGCAACAATAGACAGTAAAAAAGGTTTACGCAGGGTCTTAATCTAAAAAGAATCCTTTAGGACGGGTCCCTACTGCACGTCTGCGCCTGTGTCTCCTTTGTGCCGTATCCTGGACGGGCGCCGCACGACGTTCATCTGTAAAAGAGAGGAACTGAGTTGAAAACGGGTCGTGCTGAAAAAGTTTAAAATAAACAAGGTGTAAAGTAAAATATATAAAATTGAGCTTTATTGTCTCTTATTGTATATGCATGGAGCCCCAAGTGCGGGGGTATATGGCCACTAGGCCTGCATCAATGATGATTTTGTACCGAACTCGTCTATCCGTGTTCGTGGTCTTTAATGACCTATTTCGAAGTTTTCTGGCCGGTGAGGCCATTTTGCTGTGGGGCTGTCAAAGCGGCCGCATAGTCCTCCATTTGGGGAGGTGCACTTTAGTGCTTCCCCTTCAAAGATATGATGCCTCGTGGACTGGGCATCTTAAGCGTAAGAGATGCATAATGCGGTATTGCATTAAAGCGAGCGAAAGCTTCGCGTCCCAGTAGTGCTTGATAGTGACTTGAGAATGAGAGATATGGAAGGTCAGCTTTTCACGGTGGAAGTTATTGGCAGAGCTGAATATGACTTCGAGCCAGAGAAAACCCATACAACGGGTGTCCGGACTAGGTATTACCCCTTGAAAGGAGGTTTTGCTGCGGCGGATTCTTGCTGGGTTTATCCCCATGTGCTGGATTGTATCCTGATATATCAGGTTTAGTCCACTGCCGCCGTCCATAAGGACATTTGAAAACTGAAGTCCGCCAATTATTGGATCGAGTATCAAGGCAGTCCAGCCTGCATTCTTGATATTTCTAGAATAATCTAGCTGATCGAAGATGATCGGTTTTGACAACCAGTGGCCGGACCCTTTGGGGATGGGCCGTGTGGTGCGTACCTTTACGGGCGCCGCGCGTTTTGTTATGTGAAGTGAGTTCACTATTTTGACTTCTTGTGGGAAGTTCTTTTGTTTCTTGGTACTCTGCTTTTGGGGTTCGTCCTCGTCTTCGTTTGGTGTGTCGAGCCCCTTGTGTTCGGCATTGAGTCTACCGGATTGTTTGAAAACCCAACAGTCTTTGTGGGTATGGTTAGCAAGCTTCCAGGGAGTACTGTGTATCTGACATATCCTGTCCAGGATTTTATTTAGGTTGGATGGATCGTCCCTGTTATCCTGGGGGGGCGATTTTGCCTGATTTTGTCGTGAGCCTTTGAATCCGGCATTAACTGCCGTGCTCTTCGGACTTTTGTCCTTAGTCCGGCGACGGTCCTTGTTGCGTCACGGTTTTCCGTTTCCATCCCTAGTTTCGGATGTACTTGGGTCGCTGGGGCTGCACCTTGCCAACCAGCTGTCCTCCCCTGCACAAAAGCGGGTCATGAGGTTTGTTAGTGCGGCCATTGTTCTTGGCTTTTCTTGGCCGAGGTGTCTGGCGAGCCATTCGTCTCGGACATTATGCCTGAAAGCTGCTAAGGCTACGGCGTCCGGACAGTCGACTATCTGATTCTTTTTAGTGAGGAATCTATTCCAGAACTACCGAGCTGATTCTCCGGGTTGTTGAGTTATGTGACTAAGATCGTCCGCATCTGGAGGGCGGACATAGGTCCCTTGAAAGTTTGCTCGGAAAGCATCCTCGAGCTCTTCCCAGCTTCCAATTGTGTTTTCGGGAAGGCTTTTAAGCCAATGCCGGGCTGGCCCTTTAAGCTTAAGGGGTAAATATTTTATGGCGTGGAGATCATCTCCTCTAGCCATGTGTATGTGGAGGATATAATCCTCTATCCAGACTCCAGGGTCTGTTGTTCCATCGTATGCCTCTATATTTACGGGTTTGAATCCCTCTGGAAATTCATGGTGCATGACCTCATCGCTGAAACATAGTGGGTGTGCGGCGCCCCTGTATTTGGGTGTGCCGGATTCTGATGATGGCTTCATAGCATTGCTTACGAGAGCTTGCTTTCTTGGCCCATAAATGGACCTGACTGGGCCATGATGCGAATCCTTAAGTGGGTCGCATGCCGATTTAAGTGCGGCGCCGCTTGCCGCTTTATGGGGTCGTCTATCCGACCGTGTGGCTTTCTCACTTTTTGAAGGCGAGGGCTCTAGGGCCTCTTCGTCGAATTCAAGCAGTAGCTTTCTTTTCGGATAGCTTTTAGTGTGGCGACTGTCGCCGTATTTATCTGTGGTATTGATTACTTTGCTCCATCTAATCCGGAGTGCATCTTCCACTGTTTTTAGCTTCCGCTTCTGATTTTTCAGGCTGCGTGCAGTTGCAACGAGCCTCTCATGGAGATTCTTCTGCTCCATGGGTTTATCCGGCGTGAGGTCGTCCGAAATGCCGTTTTCGCTAGAGGAGGGATGTTCGGTTTCTCCATCTGCGTTGCCATGTTCGGACGGTTGCTCTAAGGCCTGCTCATCCTGCTCTATGGCTGGGTTTTTATCGAGGCGGGGCTTGGGTCGGTGTTTACGCCAACGCTTTGATTGCTTTTCGAGGGGTCTATCTCCCGTTCCGTCCCCTTTTTCCTCGTTGTCGCTTCCTTTAGGGGTATCCACCATGTACACATCGTGAGATGAGGTGGCTGTCCAATGCCCTATGGGCGTTGGTTCGTCGGTATCTCCTGCATCATCATCCATGCTGTCGATGTCTCCGGAGTCGAAGTTGAGCACGTCGTTTAAATTGTCGACAGTGGCTACCAAGTGGGTGGTGGGTGGGCTTTGAATTTCTTCGTCGTCCGTATCCTATCCTCGCTGACCGTAATCCTGCCAGGGCTCTCCTGATAAAGAGAGAGACTTAAGAGAATTCAGGATGTTGCCAAAAGGCGAGTGCTGAAAGATGTCTGCGGCGGTGAACTCCATTATCGGCGCCCAATCGGATTTGATTGGCAAGGGCGCGGGGGGTTCGGAGTCCGGGGAGTAGTCCGGATCCTCGGAGTCACGGATCATGCAGAGTGCGGGGCTAGCGTTCAGCTCGATCGCCTTTAAGATCGCAGCCCCCGAGGTGGCGTCCAACCGCTCGTCCTCGATTGGCGCAATAGGCTCCGACTTAGAGGTCGGAACCGATGCGTGTGCGGCCTCTAGGACACTACCCGGAGGCAGAGCTAGATCATGCCCCTCGAGATAGTGCGGCGCGCTTGGCCGTGGCTCAAACCCGTCGAAGATCAAGTCTCCGCGGATGTCAGCCGTGTAGTTTAAGCTTCCAAACCTGACTTGATGGCCAGGGGCGTAGTGTTCGATCTGCTCCAAGTGGCCAAGAGAATTGGCCCGCAGAGCGAAGCCGCCGAAGACGAAGATCTGTCCGGGGAGAAAAGTCTCACCCTGGACCGCATCGTTGTTGATGATCAAAGGAGCCATCGGGCCTAAAGGCGACGACACAGAGGAACTCTCAATGAAAGCACCAATGTCGGTGTCAAAACCGACGGATCTCGGGTAGGGGGTCCCAAACTGTGCGTCTAGGCCGGATGGTAACAGGAGGCAGGGAACATGATGTTTTACCCAGGTTCGGGCCCTCTCGATGGAGGTAAAACCCTATGTCCTGCTTGATTAATATTGATGATATGGGTAGTACAAGAGTAGATCTACCAGGAGATCAAGGAGGCTAAACCCTAGAAGCTAGCCTATGGTATGATTGTTGTCTATGGAGTTGATGAAGTTGTCCTACGGACTAAAACCCCGCGGTTTATATAGACACCAGATAGGGTTAGGGTTACATAGAGTCGGTTACAATGGTAGGAGATCTTGAATATCCGCATCGCCAAGCTTCCCTTCCACGCCAAGGAAAGTCCCATCCGGACACGTGACGTAGTCTTCAATCTTGTATCTTCATAGTCCTAGAGTCCGGCTGAAGGTATAGTCCGGCTACCCGAACACCCCCTAATCCAGGACTCCCTCAACCACAATATTCTTTGCTGTACACACCTTTTGAGATAGACACACATGATTTGGAAATTATTAGAATACTCTATGTGCTTCACTTATATCTTTTGAGTTATATAGTTTTGCTCTAGTACTTCACTTATATCTTTTAGAGCACGGTGGTGGATTTGTTTTATAGAAACTATTGATCTCTCATGCTTCACTTAGATTATTTTGAGAGTTTTAAATAGCATGGTAATTTGCTTAAATAATCCTAATATGCTAGGTATTCAAGATTAGTAAAAACTTTCTTATGAGTGTTTTGAATACTAAGAGAAGTTTGATGCTTGATGATTGTTTTGAGAATGGAGGTAGTGATATCAAAGTTGTGCTAGTTGAGTAGTTGTGAAATTGAGAAATACTTGTGTTGAAGTTTGCAAGTCCCGTAGCATGCACGTATGGTAAACGCTACGTAACAAATTTGAAACATGATGTGTTCTTTGATTGTCTCCCTTATGAGTGGCGGTCGGGGACGAGCGATGGTATTTTCCTAACAATCTACCCCCTAGGAGCATGCACGTAGTGCTTGGTTTTGGATGACTTGTAGATTTTTGCAATAAGTATGTGAGTTCTTCATGACTAATGTTGAGTCCATGGATTATACACACTCTCACCCTTCCATCATTGCTAGCCTCTTCGGTACCGTGCATTGCCCTTTCTCACATTGAGGGTTGGTGCAAACTTCGCCGGTACATCCAAACCCCATGATATGATACGCTCTTTCACACATAAACCTCCTTATATCTTCCTCAAAACAGCCACCATACCTACCTATTATGGCATTTCCATAGACATTTCGAGATATATTGCCATGCAACTTTCCACTATCCTGTTTATCATGACACATTCATCATTGTCACATTGCTTTGCACGATCATGTAGTTGACATCGTATTTGTGGCAAAGCCACCATTCATAATTCTTTCATACATGTCACACTTGATTCATTGCATATCCCGGTACACCGCCGGAGGCATTCATATAGAGTCATACCTTGTTCTAGTATCGAGTTGTAATCATTGAGTTGTAAATAAATAGAAGTGTGATGATCATCATTTAATAGAGAATTGTCCCAATAAAAAAAGAGAAAGGCCAAAAAAGAAGGCCCAAAAAATATAAATAAATAAAAAGGGACAATGCTACTATCTTTTTTTCCACACTTGTGCTTCAAAGTAGCACCATGATCTTCATGATAGAGAGTCTCTTGTTTTGTCACTTTCATATACCAGTGAGAATTTTTTATTATAGAACTTTGCTTGTATATTCCAACAATGAGCCTCCTCAAGTGCCCTAGGTCTTCGTGAGCAAGCAAGTTGGATGCACACCCACTAGTTTCTTTTGTTAAGCTTTCATACATTTATAGCTCTAGTGCATCCGTTGCATGGCAATCCCTACTACTTGCATTAACATCAATCTATGGGCATCTCCATAGCCCATTGATTAGCCTCATTGATGTGAGACTTTCTCCTTTTTTTTCTTCTCCACATAACCCCGATCATTATACTCTATTCCACCCATAGTGCTATATCCATGGCTCACGCTCATGTATTGCGTGAAGGTTTATAAAGTTTGAGATTACTAAAGTATGAAACAATTGCTTGGCTTGTCATCGGGGTTGTGCATGATGAGAGCATTCTTATGTGACGAAAATGAAGCATGACTAAACTATATGATTTTGTAGGGATGAACTTTCTTTGGCCATGTTATTTTGAGAAGACATAATTGCTTAGTTAGTATGCTTGAAGTATTATTATTTCTATGTCAATATTAAACTTTTGTCTTGTATCTTTTGGATCTGAATATTCATGCCACAATTAAGAAGAATTACATTGAAATTATGCCAAGTAGCATTCCACATCAAAACTTCTGTTTTTATCATTTACCTACTCGAGGACGAGCAGGAATTAAGCTTGGGGATGCTTGACACGTCTCCAACGTATCTATAATTTTTGATTGCTCCATGCTATATTATCTTCTGTTTTGGACATTATTGGGCTTTATTATCCACTTTTATATTATTTTTGGGACTAACCTACTAACCGGAGGCCCAGCCCAAAATTGTTGTTTTTTTTGCCTATTTTAGGGTTTCAAAGAAAAGGAATATCAAACGGAGTCCAAACGGAATGAAACCTTTGGGAACGTGATTTTTGGAACGAACAAGATCCAGGAGACTTGGACCCTACATCAAGCAACCAACAGGGAGGCCACGAGGTAGGGGGCGCGCCTACCCCCCCCCCCCCCCCCCCAAGCGCACCCTCCACCCTCGTGGGCCCCCTATTGCTCCATAGACATACTTCTTCCTCCTATACATACCTACGTACCCCCAAAATATCAGATACGTAGCCAAAACCCTAATTCCATCGCCGTAACTTTCTGTATCCATGAGATCCCATCTTGGGGCCTGTTCCGGAGCTTCACCGGAGGGGGCATCGATCACGGAGGGCTTCTACATCAACACCATAGCCTCTCCGATGAAGTGTGAGTAGTTTACCTCAGACCTTCGGGTCCATAGTTATTAGCTAGATGGCTTATTCTCTCTTTTTGGATCTCAACACAAAGTTCTCCCCCTCTCTTGTGGAGATCTAGTCGATGTAATCTTCTTTTTGCGGTGTGTTTGTTGAGAACGATGAATTGTGGGTTTATGATCAAGTTTATCTATGAAAAATATTTGAATCTTCTTTGAATTCTTTTATGCATGATTGGTTATATTTGCAAGTCTCTTCGAATTATCAGTTTGGTTTGGCCTACTAGATTGTTCTTTCTTGCAATGGGAGAAGTGCTCTGCTTTGGGTTCAATCTTGCGGTGTCCTTTCCCAGTGACAGTAGGGGCAGCAAGGCACGTATTGTATTGTTGCCATCGGGGATAACAAGATGGGGTTTTCATCATATTGCATGAGTTTATCCCTCTACATCATGTCATATTGCTTAAGGCATTACTCTATTCTTATGAACTTAATACTCTAGATGCATGCTGGATAGCGGTCGATGTTTGGAGTAATAGTAGTAGATGCAGGTAGGGGTCGGTCTACTTGTCTTGGACGTGATGCCTATATACATGATCATACCTAGATATTCTCATAATTATGCTCAATTCTGTCAATTGCTCAACAGTAATTTGTTCACCCACCATAAAGTACTTATGCTCTTGAGAGAAGCTACTAGTGAAACCTATGGCCCCGGGTCTATCTTCATCATATTAATCTTCCAACACTTAGTTATCTTCATTGCTTTTATTTTACTTTGCATCTTTATCATAAAAATACCAAAAATATTATCTTATCATATCTATCAGATCTCGCTCTCGTAAGTGACCGTGTAGGGATTGACAACCCCTTATCGCGTTGGTTGTGAGGATTTAATTTTTTGTGCAGGTGCGAGGGACTTGCGCGTAGCCTCCTACTGGATTGATACCTTGGTTCTCAAAAACTGAGGGAAATACTTACGCTACTTTGCTGCATCACCCTTTCCTCTTCAAGGGAAAACCAATGCAGTGCTCAAGAGGTAGCAAGATGGTGATACAAGTGCAATATGGATGATAGATAAAGGTTTTTGTAATTTGAAAATATAAAAACAGCAAGGTAACTAATGATAAAAGTGAGCGTAAACGGTATTGCAATGCTAGAAAACAAGGCCTAGGGTTCATACTTTCACTAGTGCAAGTTCTCTCAACAATAATAACATAACTCGATCATATAACTATCCCTCAAGATGCAACAAAGAGTCACTCCAAAGTCACTAATAGCAGAGAACAAACGAATAGATTATGGTAGGGTATGAAACCACCTCACAGTTATTCTTTTTGATCGATCTATTCAAGAGTGCGTACTAGAATAACACCTTAAGACACAAATCAACCAAAACCCTAATGTCACCTAGATACTCCAATGTCACCTCAAGTATCCGTGGGTATGCTTATATGATATGCATCACACAATCTCAGATTCATCTATTCAACCAACACAAAGAACTTCAAAGAGTTCCCCAAAGTTTCTACCGTAGAGTCAAGACGAAAACGTGTGCCAACCCCTATGCATAAGTTCACGAGGTCACGGAACTCGCAAGTTGATCACCAAAACATACATCAAGTGGATCACGTGATATCCCATTGTCACCACAGATAAGCACATGCAAGACATACATCAAGTGTTCTCAAATCCTTAAAGACTCAATCCGATAAGATAACTTCAAAGGGAAAACTCAATCCATTACAAGAGAGTAGAGGGGGAGAAACATCATAAGATCCAACTATAATAGCAAAGCTCGTGATACATCAAGATCGTGCCGAATCAAGAACACGAGAGAGAGAGAGAGATCAAACACATAGCTACTGGTACATACCCTCAGCCCCGAAGGTGAACTACTCCCTCCTCGTCATGGAGAGCGCCGAGATGATGGAGATGCCCACCGGAGAGGGATTCCCCCCTCCGGCTGGGTGCCGGAACGGGTCTAGATTGGTTTTCGGTGGCTACAGAGGCTTCTGGCGGCGGAACTCCCGATCTAGGTTTCTTTCTGGAAGTTTCAGTATATATAAGAGGTTTTGGCGTCGAGAACAAGTCAGGGGGTCTCCGGGCTGTCCATGAAGTAGGGAGGTGCGCCCAGGGGGGTGGGCGCGCCCCCACCCTCGTGTGTAGCCCGGGACTCTCTTCCGGCCCAACTCTTTTACTCCATGGCCTTCTTATGGTCCAAAAATAAGTTCCGTGAAGTTTCAGGTCAATTGGACTCCGTTTGGTTTTCCTTTTCTGTGATACTCAAAAACAAGGAAAAAATAGAAACTGGCACTAGGCTCTAGGTTAATAGGTTAGTCCCAAAAATCATATAAAATAGCATATAAATGCATATAAAACATCTGAAGGTTGATAATATAATAGCATGGAACAATAAAAAATTATAGATACGTTGGAGACGTATCATCTCTTATTGCTCAGTCGCTCAACCATCTACCAGCAAGGCCTGAGGCACTACCACATCAAGAAGATCAAGCCCCTCACTTTTCGGAGGGAGACCTCGTCCTCCGACTCGTCCAAGAGCAGACCGGCCAACACAAGCTGTCCTCCCCATAGGAGGGCCCCTGCATCGTCAACAAGGCCTTGTGAGATCGCAACGCGTACTACCTCATCAACGCCCGCAAGTCAAACAAGCGCAAGAGGGACACCGCCGGCGAAGAAACAATCCGGCCATGGAATGGAGAGCTCCTCCGCCCATTTTATAGTTAGCCGTATGCATGTATGTATCGCTGCCTTTTGTAATCATCTGAAAACTATGGGATCCCCGAACGACGCTCGGGGGCTGCCCTTTCCGACCAAGCTATTGTGTCTCCTACATTTGTGTGTTAATTTCCTCTTAAACCAACCCGACCACCAGGTCGACTCACTCGACCCGGGGGCTCGGGGGCTGGCCGGCTTCGCCACCCGCCGTTTCCCTTAGCGGCTCCTGACGCGTTGGATCGCCACGGCCTCTCACTTCGCCCCAAGCCACAGAACCGCCTTCGGCTATTGGTGAAGGAAATATGCCCTAGAGGCAATAATAAAGTTATTATTTATTTCCTTATATCATGATAAATGTTTATTATTCATGCTAGAATTGTATTAACCGGAAACATAATACATGTGTGAATACATAGACCAACAGAGTGTCACTAGTATGCCTCTACTTGACTAGCTCGTTAATCAAAGATGGTTATGTTTCCTAACCATGAACAAAGAGTTGTTATTTGATTAACGAGGTCACATCATTAGTTGAATGATCTGATTGACATGACCCATTCCATTAGCTTAGCACCCGATCGTTTAGTATGCTGCTATTGCTTTCTTCATGACTTATACATGTTCCTATAACTATGAGATTATGCAACTCCCGTTTACCGGAGGAACACTTTGGGTACTACCAAATGTCACAACGTAACTGGGTGATTATAAAGGAGTACTACAGGTGTCTCCAATGGTAGATGTTGGGTTGGCGTATTTCGAGATTAGGGTTTGTCACTCCGATTGTCGGAGAGGTATCTATGGGCCCTCTCGGTAGTACACATCACATAAGCCTTGCAAGCATAATAACTAAAGATGTTAGTTATGAGATGATGTATTACGGAACGAGTAAAGAGACTTGCCAGTAATGAGATTGAACTAGGTATTGGATACCGACGATCGAATCTCGGGCAAGTAACATACCGATGACAAAGGGAACAACGTATGTTGTTATGCGGTCTGACCGATAAAGATCTTCGTAGAATATGTAGGAGCCAATATGGGCATCCAGGTCCCGCTATTGGTTATTGACCGGAGACGTGTCTCGGTCATGTCTACATTGTTCTCGAACCGTAGGGTCCGCACGCTTAACGTTACGATGACAGTTATTATGAGTTTATGCATTTTGATGTACCGAAGGTTGTTCGGAGTCCCGGATGAGATCACGGACATGACGAGGAGTCTCGAAATGGTCGAGACGTAAAGATTGATATATTGGAAGCCTATGTTTGGACACCGTAAGTGTTCCGGGTGAAATCGGGATTTTACCGGATTACCGGGAGGGTTACCGGAACCCCCCGGGAGCCAAATGGGCCTACATGGGCCATTGTGGAAAGGTGAAAGGGGCTGCCAAGGAGGGCTGCGCACCTCCCCCCTTCCCTAGTCCTATTAGGACTAGGAGAGGTGGCCGGCCACCTCTCTCTCTTTCCCTCTCCCTTTTTCCCAAGGAGTCCTAGTTGGAATAGGATTGGAGGGGGGAGTCCTACTCCCGGTGGGAGTAGGACTCCTCCTGCGCCTCCCCCTCTTTGGCCGGCCAGCCCCCCTCCCTCCAACCTTTATATACGGGGGCAGGGGACACCCCAAGACACACAAGTTGATCCTTGAGATCGTTCCTTAGCCGTGTGCGGTGCCCCCTGCCACCAAATTCCACCTCGATCATACCGTTACAGTGCTTAGGCGAAGCCCTGCGTTGGTAGTACATCAAGATCGTCACCACGCCGTCGTGCTGACGGAACTCTTCCTCGACGCTTTGCTGGATCAGAGCCCGAGGAACGTCATCGAGCTGAACGTGTGCTAAGAACTCGGAGGTGCCGGAGTAACGGTGCTTGGATCGGTCAGATCGGGAAGAAGACGTACGACTACTTCCTCTATGTTGTGTGATCGCTTCCGCAGTTGGTCTGCGTTGGTACGTAGACAACACTCTCCCCTCTCGTTGCTGTGCATCACCATGATCTTGCGTGTGCGTAGGAAAATTTTCGAAATTACTGCGTTCCCCAACAATTGGCTGGCAAGCACATGAGACCAAAGCACAAGCACGCCACGAGCACTAAGTCAAGAACCGCCGGGTCGCCCAACCCGGCCCCGCCACTTTAAGTTGCTGCACGACTGGCTGCTCGCCAACCCGACCCCGCCGGATGGCCGCCAGCTGGCCCAAGAGTGTTTCGCTCGCGCTCAATGTTTCGAAAGCTCAAGTATCGCACACTCCTCTCAAAGGCCGAACCCCTTGTCACGGACCGGAGTCTCAGCCATCAGAATCGCGCGCAGAAACCCAAAGGGGGAAAAGTTGCGAGAAAATGGCTCCAGAGACAAAAAGCGAGAACAGAGGCATCCACGAAGTTCTTGCATACCGCCGGGTCGCTCAACCCGGCCTCGCCACTTTAAGTTGCCGCACGACCGGCTGCTTGCCAACCCGGCCCCGCCGGATTGCCGCCAGCAGTCCCATTGGGTGTTTCGCTTGCGCTTGCTACCTCTTGAGCACTGCGTTGGTTTTCCCCGAAGAGGAAGGGATGATGCAGCAAAGTAGCGTAAGTATTTCCCTTAGTTTTTGAGAACCAAGGTATCAATACAGTAGGAGGCTACGCGCGAGTCCCTCGTACCTGCACAAAACAAATAAATCCTCGCAACCAACGCAAATAGGGGTTGTCAATCCCTATAAGGCCACTTAGGAGAGTGAGATCTGATAGATATGATAAGATAATATTTTTGGTCTTTTTATGATAAAAGATGCAAAGTAAAATAAAGGCAAAGTAAGTAGCAAAGGAAATAACTAAGTAGTAGGAGATCAATATGACAAAGATAGACCCGGGGGCCATAGGTTTCACTAGTGGCTTCTCTCGAGAGCATAAGTATTCTACGGTGGGTGAACAAATTACTGTTGAGCAATTAACAGAATTGAGCATAGTTATGAGAATATCTAGGTATGATCATGTATATAGGCATCACGTCCGAGACAAGTAGACCGACTCCTGCCTGCATCTACTACTATTACTCCACTCATCGACCGCTATCCAGCATGCATCTAGAGTATTAAGTTAAAAACAGAGTAACGCCTTAAGCAAGATGACATGATGTAGAGGGATCGACTCATGCAATATGAAGAAAACCCCATCTTGTTATCCTCGATGGCAACAATACAATACGTGCCTTGCTGCCCCTACTGTCACTAGGAAAGGACACCGCAAGATTGAACCCAAAGCTAAGCACTTCTCCCATTGCAAGAAAGATCAATCTAGTAGGCCAAACCAAACTGATAATTCGAAGAGACTTGCAAAGATAACCAATCATACATAAAAGAATTCAGAGAAGATTCAAATATTATTCATAGATAGACTTGATCATAAACCCACAATTCATCAGTCTCAACAAACACACCGCAAAAAGAAGATTACATCGAATAGTTCTCCACAAGAGAGGGGGAGAACATTGTATTAAGATCCAAAAAGAGAGAAGAAGCCATCTAGCTACTAACTATGGACCCGTAGGTCTGAAGTAAACTACTCACACTTCATCGGAGAGGCTATGGTGTTGATGTAGAAACCCTTCATGATCGATGCCCCCTCCGCCGGAGCTCCGGAAGAGGCCCCAAGATGGGATCTCGTGGATACAGAAAGTTACGGCGGTGGAATTAGGGTTTTGGCTCTGTATCTGATCGTTTGGGGCTACGTAGGTATATATAGGAGGAAGGAGTACGGCAGTGGAGCAACAGGGGGCCCATGGGGGTGGAGGGCACGCCTGGTGGGGGTGGGCGCACCCCCCTACCTCGTGGCCTCCTGTTTCCTTTCTTGACGTAGGGTCCAAGTCTCCCGGGTCTTGTTCGTTGAGAAAATCACATTCCCGAAGGTTTCATTCCGTTTGGACTCCATTTGATATTCCATTTATTCGAAACCCTAAAACAGGCAAAAAAAACAGCAATTCTGGGTTAGGCCTCTGGTTAATAGGTTAGTCCCAAAAATAATATAAAAGTGGATAATAAAGCCCAATAATGTCCAAAACAGTAGATAATATAGCATGGAGCAATCAAAAATTATAGATATGTTGGAGACATATCAAGCATCCCCAAGCTTAATTCATGCTCGTCCACGAGTAGGTAAATGATAAAAACAGAATTTTTGATGCGGAGTGCTACTTGGCATAATTTTAATGTAATTCTTCTTAATTGTGGTATGAATATTCAGATCCGAAAGATTCAAGACAAAAGTTCACATTGACATAAAAATAATAATACTTCAAGCATACTAATAAAGCAATTATGTCTTCTCAAAATAACATGGCTAAAGAAAGTTATCCCTACAAAATCATATAGTCTGGCTATGCTCTATCTTCACCACATAAAATATTTAAATCGTGCACAACCCTGATGACAAGCCAATCAATTGTTTCATACTTTTGACATTCTCAAAACTTTTTAAATCTTCACGCAATACATGAGCATGAGCCATGGATATAGCACTATAGGTGGAGTAGAGTGGTGGTTGTGGAGAAGACAAAAAGGGAGAAGATAGTCTCACATCAACTAGGCGTATCAACGGGCTATGGAGATGCCCATCAATAGATATCAATGTGAGTGAGTAGGGATTTCCATGCAACGGATGCACTAGAGCTATAAGTATATGAAAGCTCAAAAAGAAACTAAGTGGGTGTGCATCCAACTTGCTTGCTCATGAAGACCTAGGGCATTTTGAGGAAGCCCATCATTGGAATATACAAGCCAAGTTCTATAATGAAAGATTTCCACTAGTATATGAAAGTGATAACATGAGAGACTCTCTACTATGAAGATCGTGGTGCTACTTTGAAGCACAAGTGTGGTAAAAGGATAGTAACATTGTCCCTTCTCTCTTTTTCTCTCATTTTTTTTATTTGGGCCTTTTCTTTTTTTATGGCCTCTTTTCTTTCTCTTTTTTTATTTTTTCGTCTGGAGTCTCATCCCGACTTGTTGGGGAATCATAGTCTCCATCATCCTTTCCTCACTGGGACAATGCTCTAATAATGATGATCATCACACTTTTATTTTTCTTACAACTCAACAATTACAACTCGATACTTAGAACAAAAATATGACTCTATATGAATGCCTCCGGCGGTGTACCGAGATATGCAAAGATTCATGAGTGACATGTATGAAAGAATTATGAATGGTGGTTTTGCCACAAATACAATGTACTACATGATCATGCTAAGCAATATGACAATGATGGAGTGTGTCATAATAAACGGAACAGTGGAAAGTTGCATGGCAATATATCTCGGAATGGCTATGGAAATGCCATAATAGGTAGGTATGATGGCTGTTTTGAGGAAGGTATATGGTGGGTGTATGATACCGGTGAAAGGTGTGCGGTATTAGAGAGGCTAGCAAAGGTGGAAAGGTGAGAGTGTGTATAATCCATGGAATCAACATTAGTCATAAAGAACTCATATACTTATTGCAAAAATCTACAAGTTATCAAAGCAAAGTATTACGCGCATGCTCCTAGGGGATAGATTGGTAGGAAAAGACCATCGCTCGTCCCCGACCCCCACTCATAAGGAAGGCAATCAAAAAATAAATCATGCTCCGACTTCATCACATAACGGTTTACCATACGTTCATGCTACGGGAATCACAAGCTTCAACACAAGTATTTCTCAAATTCACAACTACTCAACTAGCATGACTTTAATATCACCATCTTCATATCTCAAAACAATTACCAAGTATCAAACTTATCATAGTATTCAACACACTCATAAGAGAATTTTTTTATTCTTGAATACCTAGCATATTAGGATTTAAAGCAAATTACCATGCTATTAAGACTCTCAAAATAATCTCAGTGAAGCATGAGAGATCAATAGTTTCTATAAAACAAATCCACCATCATGCTCTAAAAGATATAAGTGAAGTACTAGAGCAAAATTATATAACTCAAAAGATATAAGCGAAGCACATAGAGTATTCTAACAAATTATAAATAATGTATGGCTCTCTCAAAAGGTGTGTACAGCAAGGATGATTGTGATAAACTAACAAGCAAAGACTCAAATAATACAAGACGCTCCAAGCAAGACACATATCATGTGGCGAATAAAAATGTAGCTCCAAGTAAAGTTACCGATAGAAGTAGACGAAAGAGGGGATTGTCGGCGTTCTGGGAACGGGGGTCCCCAGACTTGCCTGCCTGCGGCCTGCCGCGTGGCTCAAGTGGGGGCCCAGCGCGACCCATCTTCATCAACACGAGGCTCAAGACCCTCGCGAGGGGCCAAGCCTCGCGAGGCGGACGACACGGCGCATCCTCAGGTACAACCTCCTCAGGCTGGCTCGCGAGGAGGCGGAGAGTTCAAGGCGGGGTACCTCGCG
This sequence comes from Triticum monococcum, assembly GCA_034509565.1. NCBI lineage: Eukaryota > Viridiplantae > Streptophyta > Magnoliopsida > Poales > Poaceae > Triticum > Triticum monococcum. Next base: position 82,058,143 of record CM067845.1, on the reverse strand, counting down.
AGGTGCCCATGACGCAAGCCATGACGACTCAAGGCATCAGGCGGGTGCCAGCGCGCGCAACGTCCTTCTTTCCTCTTTGGTGCAAAGGGGACAAGCATATCCGCGGAGTACCGAGGCGTCAGGCAAAGGTTGCCACTTTGGTGCAACGAGACCAAGACCAGGAGGACTACGAGACGGAGGTCACCACGGAGCCCAGCCCGGCGTCACCACCAGAGCCTTTGGCAGGCGAAGACTGCTTTTGTCAGGATAGACGTACTCGCTGTCCCCCTTCAAATTAGCCCGCCATTGTTGGATCCCTTCCCGCTCAATATTTGGGAAGAGGACCAGGGCCTCTATAAATAGGACTGGCCACCCACATAGCAAGGGGTTCGGTTCGATCGGTCGGTTCGCAGAGTTAGTTGGTCCGGCTAGCAAGTAGAGAGAGATAGAGAGAGAGAGAGAGAGGTGGCAAAACTCCTCCTAGTAGTTCATCACTCCTGCCAAGAACAGACCCTCGGGAGGCTGTTCTTCCTTGTATTGTTCATCATCACCAGCCCCCAAGAGGCAATCCATCCACCACACACTGGAGTAGGGTATTACACCACAATGGTGGCCCGAACCAGTATAAACCTTGTGTCTCTTGTGTGATTCCCTTAGTAGTTTAGATCTTTGCGAGACGGGGAGGTTGAGGACGTGATTTCCACGCGCACCCCAGTGTTCGAACCTTAAGGGTCTTCCGGAACCCGAAATCCGACATTTGGCGCGCCAGGTAGGGGTGCGCCGGAGTTTGTCTTCCACCACTCCGTGCCCCGTCACGTCTTCATCACCATGCCCGGCGACCAAGAGGGCAACCCCGACCCGTGGGCTGCATGGCCCAAACACGCAGAACCGCTCGCCTCGGGCGACCCCGCGCCCCAGGCAGCTCGCGGTCCGTAGGGCGCTGTAGCCCGCGGGCGACGCGGACAGACTTCGGCAACTCTTACGCCGCGGCAGGCTCGGTCAGCAGCAAGGGCCTCCAATCGCGCCGCGACAACGACACCATACACCCGCCGGGAGCAGGTGAACTCGAGGGCCATGCTCACAGTGGCCCGGGAGCTGCTGTGGTGCAGGCTGCTGGAGGGCGGCCACGACGTGCTGCTGGAGCGAGTGGCGGAGCTCCTGGGCTTCGCCGCCTTGGGGGCTCACCCCTTCTCCACCCAGCTCCCATCTCAAGCCCAGAGCGACCCGCACGGGGGCTCCGCGCGCGCCCGCGGGCTTCAAGGCTACTCCGACGCCAATGAAGCTGTCAGCACCGGACCGGTGGCGGCGCTGCCCCCGCCCCCGGCCCGCGAAGGAGAAGGACTCGACGCGACCCGTGGCCCCGGAGGGCGGCCGCGTTGCCACCCCGTGGCAGGCATGACAGGTGGGGCCGCATGGCATGCGGGGCGCCACGTCATGGCATACGGGATGACGGCGACGGAAGAGTACGTGCCCCTCATGATGGACCAAGGACACCGTCACGAGGATGGGCAGGGCTCACTCCTCGGCCCCAGCTGGGGGGACGAGATGACGGAGGCTGAGCCCTTCCAGGAGCTCCAGGGCGAGCCCGCTGGCCACGCTGGAGGCAGCGATCACCGGGTGCCGCTAACTCTTCAGGGGCAGGTATACACTAACCATGGATCGCAGGAGGTGCAGGTCGCCGCGGCAAGCGGCTGCCCCGCTCCTACAGTCTCCCACCCCTCGGGAGGAGGGTGCGGGGGGCTGCAGGGGAGGGGCCGGGATCCGACATCACCACCGCGGCATTCGGAGCAAGGCGTTCTCAGGAGGTAGGCCCTCTGCTGGGGAGGTGCCTCAGGGCCTGCCCCTGGCAGAAGACCCGTGGTCGTTGGGGGAACCGCTGGCGACCGCTCTACCCCATCGGGCGGCGTCCTGGGTTCCGGTCGTTGCTGATGGCACTAGAGTGGTGCAAGGCGGGGCCCTTGTCTGGCGATATGAAGCAAGGCCAGTATCTGTGAAGAAGGCCCAGTGCCTGTGAAGCTCGCCGCCCCGTGACACTCTCATGTAATAATGAGTGGGGCTGTACATGCCCCAGAGTTTCAGGGGTGCCGGCCTCAGGCCGTGGGGCTCCCTCCCACGCCCAGTGGACAGCACTTAGCTCCGCGCTGGTGAGAAGACGCCCAAGACTAGATTAGGTGCCGGACGCGGCCTTTTGTCTGCCTTTTGTTGCCCTTCCCTTTGGTTGTAGCCTTTTCTCTTGCTGGATTTAAGTTGGTTTCGAATTTGAGATTTGCGTGTGTTCGGGGAGGGGTGCTTGTTCTCGCTCGAGCTATTTCTCGCGTTCTGGTTGCCGCTTCGTCACAGCTGCCTCCCCTCGCGGGCCCCTCGCGAGTCAGGTCAGGCCAGGCTCGTGCGCAGCCCAGGCTGCCGCTGTTGCTCCCTCTCGGGAGGATTTTCGGGTGACTGTGGAGGTTGCCCTATTCGGAAAAGGCCCAGAGCCTGTGAAGCAAGGCGAGTGCCAGTGAAGCTCTCGCGCTCGAGGAAAAGGCCCAGAGCCTGTGAAGCAAGGCGAGTGCCTGTGAAGCTCTCGTGCTCGAGGAAAAGGCCCAGAGCCTGTGAAGCAAGGCAAGTGCATGTGAAGCTCTCGCGCTCGAGGAAAAGGCCCAGAGCCTGTGAAGCAAGGCGAGTGCCTGTGAAGCTCTCGCGCTCAAGGAAAAGGCCCGGAGCCTGTGAAGCAAGGCGAGTGCCTGTGAAGCTCTCGCGCTCGAGGAAAAGGCCCAGAGCCTGTGAAGCAAGGTGAGTGCCTGTGAAGCTCTCGCGCTCGAGGAAAAGGCCCAGAGCCTGTGAAGCAAGGCGAGTGCTTGTGAAGCTCTCGCGCTCGAGGAAAAGGCCCAGAGCCTGTGAAGCAAGGCGAGTGCCTGTGAAGCTCTCACGCTCAAGGAAAAGGCCCGGAGCCTGTGAAGCAAGGCGAGTGCCTGTGAAGCTCTCGCGCTCGAGGAAAAGGCCTAGAGCCTGTGAAGCAAGGCGAGTGCCTGTGAAGCTCTCACGCTCAAGGAAAATGCCCGGAGCCTGTGAAGCAAGGCGAGTGCCTGTGAAGCTCTCGCGCTCGAGGAAAAGGCCCAGAGCCTGCGAAGCAAGGCGAGTGCCTGTGAAGTCATCACGCTCGGGAGAAGGCCCAGAGCCTGTGGAGAAGGCCAACGCATGAGGAGTTTCTCATCAGCGACAACCTCACATCCTGAGGACCCAACTAGAAAGCGCCCAAGGCGTCGCGCCCTCCTGCAGGCCGCCTCGGAACCAGCATGGGACAAAGGTAAACCAGCCCACCATCAGGCACGAGCGCAGTTTGATTACTACTGATATGATGGACACAGGTTTTTACATGAGGGGCTTCCCCTCCCAAAATGCTCTCACACGCCACCAGGTCAAAAGCCTGAGTTCTATTCATGCAGAGTGAAAAAGACAGGAGCGATACGCGCTCAGTCGGACCAATCCCCCAATGCGTCCCCGGAAGCACCTCCTGAGCCTTCGCCGGAGTCGCCGAGCTCGCCATCAACGCCTGCGTTGCTGACCGGCGGCGTCAGGGCCGCTCGCCGCGCCGTCCTCGTCAGCACCCACGACCACATCGCTGTCATCCGAAGCGAAGGCCCTGACAAGGGCGTCCACATTATCCTCCACCCAGCGCGCCAAGTCATCTCGGACGGCCTGGGAGACTGGGGCGATGACAACGTCAAAAACGAAGCAGGGATTCATGTTCTGGAGATGGCTGAAGACACGGGAAAAGGCGCGCTTGAGCAAGGCGCGGCTCCTCTCCTCCACCAACTTGTCGGCCCTGACCGACCGCGCCTCCAGCTGCGTCACCACGGCGGTGAAGAACTGCAAGTTACCGGCATAATTGATCGTGTGTGGTTCGCCGACGGACGCCTCGCAGATGTTGCCCAAGGCCACGTTAGCCCTCTCCCTAAGCGTGGTGAACATGGGGCCATGCGCGTGCTCCAGGAGTCGCCGCTGGCGTATTTCGTCGGCGTTCTGGCACTCAACGGCCTCGGCCTCTTCCATCCGCTGGCGAAGACGGAGCACCTCGACTTGAGAGGCGGCCAACTCCTTTTGCGCTGCCTCAAGGGCGGCCCGGGAGGCGTCGGCCAGCCGCATCGCCTCGTCCCGTTGGGTCCTCAGGGCCGCGGTTCTGCCTTCGGCTTCGACCCGGATCATCCCCAGCTTCCCCTCAAACTCACGCTCGAGGCCTTGGCGCGCTGTCGCCACCCGACGACAAACCTCCTCCAGGACACGCGCTTCCCGCGCTGCGACATCGTCCTCCGCCTGCGTCACTAGGCGCTCCCTCGTCTCCAGCCTCTCGTACTCGCGGGAGCGTTCGGCGGCCTCCAGCACCAACGCTTCCTCGCGCTTCAGAAGCTCAGCTGGGTCGCCGGAAGCCACCTCCATCAACGCGAGGGCTGCCTCGCGCAGCTCCGCTTGCTCCTCCAACGAGTGGCATCGGGCCAGGAGCTCGTGAGCTTGCTCCTCCACCGCCTCTCGCCACCCGTCAGCTCTCCGGGCCTCCTAGATGGCATGGGAGAGGGCCACTCGGGAGGCCTCCAGCGACGCCTTCGCCTCTTCATCATCAAGGTCACGTTGGCGGCACGCAGGGGCGACGGCGACCTCCAGCTCGCGCCTCCCTGCAGCCAGGCGCAGGCCCTCGGCCTCCAGGCGAGCATCTTCAGCGGCAAGCTCTTCCCCAAGCAGGTCCACCGCGTCGGCCGCTCATCGAAGGAACCCTTGGCGGCGAGTGCGGCGCTCCCGGGCGCGCTCGAGCACATCTTCCACGCCATCGTCCGCCCCAAGCAAGCGCCGGGGGCTGCGAGTCATCGTCCCTCCTCCGGGCAGGGGGCTGGGGGCTGGCGCCCCTGTGGTGGCCGGACGCGCCACATCAGAAGCCCGACCAAGGGCCAGCCCGCCTCCAGATGAGGGGCGTAGGAGGCGCCTCAACCTGTCGCAGCCCAAGACCAGACGGGAGGCACCCGACAGACTGGCTATCCCTTGAGAAGGCCCGTGAAGGAGAAGCGCGGGGAATGAAGGGTTGCAGCGCACCTCGGGATGATCCGCCCCATCAGACGCCCTCACCACGTGGGCAGAGCTGCTCGGAGCACTTGAGGATGGCGGAGGAGGCGAAGCCAAAGGAGGTGGTACGTCGGCGACTTCCGTGACCTCCGCCGGAAGGGGCCTGCAGAGCAAGGATTAGGGAAAGCAACAAAAGGATCAGGAGTCAGAGAGGAAAAAGACTTACTCGTCGGTGGCGAAGTACTTCCTGCGCTTCAGCACGCGACAAGGGGAGTCATCACCCAAAGCCTCCCTCTTCCTCCGGAGGGCCTCGAAGTCCATGCGGAAGCGGCCCAAGAGAAGAGCGCAAGGATCAACCTGCCGCGAGGACGAAGCATTAGGACGGTCCGCGTCGGGATCGCCCGCCTGGCGCGTGCCACCCATCACCTCATCAGAAGGCGGGACTAGGGCCTCCAAGGCCTCAGCCCCGGGTGCTGGAGGCGGCTGCCTACCACCTTCAGCCGCAGCAGTACGGGCCTCAGGAGCTGCCCCCTCGCGAGCGGCACCCAGCGCTGCCACTTCCTCAGGAGCCCCCTCGGCCTCAGGCGCCTCCTGCCTCCCTGCTCCGCCGCTTGAGGAGGAGTCGCCTTGGCCGATTGGGAGGGGAGTCACCACTACAGGGTTCTCGCGAGGTCCTTGGAGGCCGGCGGGGCGCAGCCCCCACTCATCGAAGACGGGCATCTGCTTCACGAAGTCAGCCCTGCTCTGGCAGAGATACAGCAAGGCCCCACCCTGCCGGATGTTGCCAGGATTGGGGTCCCCAGCCAAGGTCAAGAGCGTCGACTTCAGCGCCGCAGGAGCCAGGTTTTCTTCCTGGAGCCTCATGTCGTCCTCGCGCCCCCGGAAGGCCCACATTCGGCGAGAGTGGTGCTGCAGGGGAGCGACGCGGCACAGCAAAAACTCCTTCACCACTTTGGGCGCTGTCACGCCGAGTTTCCTCAGGAGCGCGAAGCGGGGCCTGACGAAGACAAGCCGGGGGTTCTTCAGCGTCTCCTGGCCCCAACCCGAATTGGGGACAGCAGGCGAGGTCCGCTCCGATAGCAGGGGGCTGGGCACCCCTGTGTCCATGTACAACCACCGCTCGCGGAACCCAGCCACGGGCTGGGGGAGTTTGAAGTTAATTCCAGATGCCTCGGTCTCAGGCTCGGCAGCAAAGCTCGCGCATGCCCAGCGCTGGGAGGGATCGACAAGACGCAGCGAGAAGAAGTGGCACAGCAAGGCAACTGAAGGAGGGATGCCCACCATGGCTTCGCAAACAAAGGCGAAGACTGAAAGGAGGGTGATGGACTCAGGACTTAGATGCATCAAGTGGATCTGATAGTGGGAAAGCATGGCATTGAAGAAATCGGAGAAGGGGGGAACCAGACTGCCCACAAGGCATCGGTAAAACATGGGACCTCGGTTGCTGTCCTGTTAATGGAGAAGAGGGACGCGGGCCAGTCAGTCGTCCTCCCGCACTCGTTGAAGATGGTGGCCAGAGCCAAGTTGTCCCTGCCCAGGCACTCTTGGTTGAGTATGGTCGACTGGCCGGCGGCGGGGGCCACCGCCGGCGGCGCACAAGATGAAGGCATGGGTTCCTCCACTCTCTCCTTCCCCGTCGGAGTCATGGCGACAAGAAGGGGGGGGGATTCGAGATTGGATTGAAGGCAGGAGCAGGCGTTCGAAGGAAGGAAGAACAGGGGACGCCCGAGCAATAGGAAGGGGAGCGGCTGTGTACAACTACTAGTCCGCCTAGCAGGGCGCACAATAAGGAAGCGTGGGGGAACGGTGCCACCCACGTCCAATCAACCGCCACGCGGCGCCCAAGGCCGCAGGCTGTTAGGGCCCGCGGCGCTTCGCCCTTGCCCTTTCGCCTCTCGGCACGGCCAAGTCCATGCGCGCCTTGGGCCCGGGGGCTGCTGTCGGCGTTCTGGGAACGGGGGTCCCCAGACTTGCCTGCCTGCGGCCTGCAACGTAGCTCAAGTGGGGGCCCAGCGCGGCCCATCTTCATCAACACGAGGCTCAAGACCCTCGCGAGGGGCCAAGCCTCGCGAGGCGGACGACACGGCGCATCCTCAGGTACAACCTCCTCAGACTGGCTCGCGAGGAGGCGGAGAGTTCAAGGCGGGGTACCTCGCGAGGTGCCCATGACGCAAGCCATGACGACTCGAGGCATCAGGCGGGTGCCAGCGCGCGCAGCGTCCTTCTTTCCTCTTTGGTGCAAAGGGGACAAGCATATCCGCAGAGTACCGAGGCATTAGGCAAAGGTTGCCACTTCGGTGCAACGAGACCAAGACCAGGAGGACTACGAGACGGAGGTCACCATGGAGCCCAGCCCGGCGTCACTACCAGAGCCTTTGGCAGGCGAAGACTGCTTTTGTCAGGATAGACATACTCGCTGCCCCCCTTCAAATTAGCCCGCCATTGTTGGATCCCTTCCCGCTCAATATTTGGGAAGAGGACCAGGGCCTCTATAAATAGGACTAGCCACCCACATAGCAAGGGGTTCGGTTCGATCGGTCGGTTCGCAGAGTTAGTTGGTCCGGCTAGCAAGTAGAGAGAGATAGAGAGAGAGAGAGAGGTGGCAAAACTCCTCGTAGTAGTTCATCACTCCTGCCAAGAACAGACCCTCGGGAGGCTGTTCCTCCTTGTATTGTTCATCATCACCAGCCCCCAAGAGGCAATCCATCCACCACACACTGGAGTAGGGTATTACACCACAATGGTGGCCCGAACCAGTATAAACCTTGTGTCTCTTGTGTGATTCCCTTAGTATTTTAGATCTTTGCGAGACGGGGAGGTTGAGGACGTGATTTCCACGCGCACTCCAGTGTTCGAACCTTAAGGGTCTGCCGGAACCCGAAATCCGACAGGGATGCCTTCCGGGGAATCCCCAAGCTTTGGCTTTTAGGTGTCCTTAGATTATCTTGGGGGTTCCATGGGCATCCCCAAGCTTAGTCTCTTGCCACTCCTTGTTCCATAATCCATCAAATCTTTACCCAAAACTTGAAAACTTCACAACACAAAACTTAAAGTAGAAAATCTCGTGAGCTCTGTTAGCGAAAGAAAATAAAAGACCACTTCAAGGTACTGTAATGAACTCATTCTTTATTTATATTGGTGTTATACCTAGTGTATTCCAACTTCTCTATGGTTTATAAACTACTTTACTAGCCATAGATTCATCAAAATAAGCAAACAACACACGAAAAACAGAATCTATCAAAAACAGAACAGTCTGTAGTAATCTGTAGCTAGCGCAAGATCTGGAACCCCAAAAATTCTAAAATAAATTTCTGGACGTGAGGAATTTATCTATTAATCATCTGCAAAAATAATTAACTAAATATCACTTTCCAAATAAAAATGGCAGAAGTCCTCGTGAGTGCTAAAGTTTCTGTTTTTTACAGCAAGTTCAACAAGATTTTCCCCAAGTCTTCCCAACGGTTCTACTTGGCACAAACACTAATTAAACACAAAAAACACAACCAAAACATAGGTTAGATAAATTATTTATTACTAAACAGGATCAAAAAGCAAGGAATAAAAGTAAAATTGGGTTGCCTCCCAACAAGCGCTATCGTTTAACGCCCCTAGCTAGGCATAACAAGCAAGGATAGATCTAGGTATTGCCATCTTTGGTAGGAATTTCTTCAATGAGGCGTCTACCATCTTTAGGAATTTCTTTTACTTTATTAATTATCAAACTTTTAGGCACAAGATCGAAAATTTCATTTGTAACAAATGGTTCCTTAATGATAGCAAAAAAGATTGGGATGAATACTTATAGATTTGAGATCCGCATCCTTACTAGAGGATTCACCCTTATTTTTAGGAACGTGCATAAGCTTGGAAACTTTAGTGGAAGGACTTGGAGTATTCTTTACGGAAGAAAAAGCGGTTCCCAAGTTGGTAATAATATTCTCAAGTTTATCGATCCTAACGGAATCGTGATTTATTTTCTCATTAACTATGGGTTCCTTTTCTTTAATATCTTTCAAAGTAACTCCTACTTTAGACCCATATTGAGAGATTCGGCTATGGATCTTTTTATCCAAATTTTCAATTAACTCTATGGTAGCAACCTTATTTTCAATAATTTCAAGCCTTTGCATTACATGCTCCAAAGCTAATATAGTTCCATTAACCAAGAGAGGGGGTGAGCCAAATAAATCTAACATAGCATTATAAGAATCAAAAGTGTGGCTACCCAAAAAGTTCCCTCCGGTAATAGTATCAAGAACATAACGGTGCCAAGGAGTAATGCCTACATAAAAATTGCGAAGGAGAACGGAAGTAGTCTGCTTCCTAGTAGATCTATTTTGAGCATTGCAAATTCTATACCAAGCATCTTTTAGATTTTATCCCTCCCTTTGCTTAAAATTCAGAATTTCATTCTCAGGAGATAACGGAGAAGATAAGGGACTAGCCATAACGACAAGGAAACAAACTAACACACAAGCAAACAAAGAGCAAGCGGGCAAAAAGAGGCAAATAGAGAGGGAGGATAGAGAGAGAGGGGGGCGAATAAAACGACAAGGGTGAAGTGGGGGGAGAGGAAAACGAGAGGCAAATGGAAAATATTGTAATGCGGGAGATAAGGGTATGTGATGGGTACCTGGTATGTTGACTTTTGCGTCGACCTCCCCGGCAATGGCGCCAGAAATCCTTCTTGCTACCTCTTGAGCACTGCGTTGGTTTTCCCCGAAGAGGAAGGGATGATGCAACAAAGTAGCGTAAGTATTTCCCTCAGTTTTTGAGAACCAAGGTATCAATCCAGTAGGAGGCTACGCGCGAGTCCCTCATACCTGCACAAAACAAATAAATCCTCGCAACCAACGCAAATAGGGGTTGTCAATCCCTATAAGGCACTTACAAGAGTGAGATCTGATAGATATGATAAGATAATATTTTTTGTATTTTTATGATAAAAGATGCAAAGTAAAATAAAGGCAAAGTAAGTAGCAAAGGAAATAACTAAGTAGTAGGAGATCAATATGATAAAGATAGACCCGGGGGGCATAGGTTTCACTAGTGGCTTATCTCGAGAGCATAAGTATTCTACGGTGGGTGAACAAATTACTGTTGAGAAATTGACAGAATTGAGCATAGTTATGAGAATATATAGGTATGATCATGTATATAGGCATCACATCCGAGACAAGTAGACCGACTCCTGCCTGCATCTACTACTATTACTCCACTCATCGACCGCTATCCAGCATGCATCTAGAGTATTAAGTTAAAAACAGAGTAACGCCTTAATCAAGATGACATGATGTAGAGGGATAGACTCATGCAATATGAAGAAAACCCCATCTTGTTATCCTCGATGGCAACAATACAATACGTGCCTTTCTGCCCCTACTATCACTGGGAAAGGACACCGCAAGAACCCAAAGTTAAGCACGTCTCCCATTGCAAGAAAGATCAATCTAGTAGGCCAAACCAAACTGATAATTCAAAGAGACTTGCAAAGATAACCAAACATACATAAAAGAATTTAGAGAAGATTCAAATATTATTCATAGATAGACTTGATCATAAACCCACAATTCATCGTTCTCAACAAACACACTGCAAAAAGAAGATTACATCGAATAGTTCTCCACAAGAGAGGGGGAGAAGATTGTATTGAGATCCAAAAAGAGAGAAGAAGCCATCTAGCTACTAACTATGGACCCGTAGGTCTGAAGTAAACTACTCACACTTCATCGGAGAGGCTATGGTGTTGATGTAGAAGCCCTCCGTGATCAATGCCCCCTCCGGCGGAGCTCCGGAACAGGCCCCAAGATGGGATCTCATGGATACAGAAAGTTATGGTGGTGGAATTAGGGTTTTGGCTCCGTATCTGATCGTTTGGGGGTATGTAGGTATATATAGGAGGAAGGAGTACGTCGGTGGAGCATAAAGGGGCCCACAAGGGTGGAGGGCGCGCCTGGTGGGGGTGGGCGCACCCCCCTACCTCGTGGCCTCCTGTTTCCTTTCTTGACGTAGGGTCCAAGTCTCCTGGGTCTTGTTCATTGAGAAAATCACGTTCTCGAAGGTTTCATTCTATTTGGACTCCGTTTGATATTCCTTTTCTTTGAAACCCTAAAACAGGCAAAAAATAACAATTCTAGGCTAGGCCTCCGGTTAATAGGTTAATCCCAAAAATAATATAAAAGTGGATAATAAAGCCCAATAATGTCCAAAACAGTAGATAATATAGCATGGAGCAATCAAAAATTATAGATACGTTGGAGACGTATCAACGCTCAATGTTGTGAAAGCCTAAGTACTGCACGCTCTTCTCAAAGGCCTAACCCCTTGTCACGGACCGGAGTCTCGGCCATCAGACTTGCGGGGGAGAAGCCCAGGAGGGGAGAGTGTAGGAAAACGGCTCAAAAAAATGAAAAGCAAAAGTGCAAACGTTCACAGGGCTCATACATCATAAATTCAGAAACAGGCCAATGGCCAGAGTTCATTGCACCCAGTTAACCCCCATTGGGTGGGTGGACCTGCTACCTAACAGAAATTTCTACTAAGTGAAAAATAAGGCATTCCCGCCGCCGGATCCCGCAGCTCCCGGGTCCGCTCAGGTGCTGGTGTCCTCCTCCCCGCCGTCCACGTCGCGGTAGACGTCCGTCTCCTCACAGCTGACCACCGGGTCGTCCAGAAGCAGCCCGTAGTCGTCAGCAGGCACGACTCCGCCATCCTCCGCCTGCTCCGGCCGGAACTCGTCATGGAAGGCGAACCCGGCGATGTAGCTGGCCCAGGCGGCGATCCGTCCGGCCTCCGCCTGCAGCTGGCTCTCCGAGCCGGCCCGCTGGCCCATCAATGCATCCAGCGCCAGGTCCGGATGCCAAGACACCGTGAACCTGAGTGCCACCTCAGCGCCGGCACAAGCGGCGGAAACCTGCCACTCATGAAGACGGTCCGAGCCCGCCTCCAACCACCGTGCCAGCCGCGTGAAGTTGGTCGGCGCGACGGCACCCGGCCAGAGGGCCGCCATCATCGCCGTGCCGGCCTCAGAGAGCCACCCCATCTGCTCGCTCATGACTTGCAGACGGGGCTCGGCGGTGGTCACATTCTTTGGGAAGGTCCAGGCCACCCGCGGGTCAGTCTCGGAGCCGACGACCCCCTGCGGGTCACGCTAAAAGTGGACCGCCTCCTCCGCCAGCTGGCGCATCTCCGGGAAGGCCCATGTCGAAAAGAAAAGCAAGTCAGAAGAAAGTCACTAAGGAAGAAAAGCCGGAGTCCCAACCCAGCAACAACAAAACCGAAGGAAAGCACTTACTGGAGAAGGACTCTTCCAGGTGCTGCGCTTCGAGCAACGTATCGCGCCATTCCCGGGCGATGGTGTGATCGTGCTCCTGGAGCGTCTGCTCCAGATCGGAGACCTTGGCAAGGGCCGCCTTCAGCTCGGCACCCTTGTCCTCGACCGCCTTCACGACCTCCTCGCAGCGCCGGGTCTCCCCCTGCCGGGTCTCCTCCGCCGTAGCCACCAGCGCCTTCAGGCACTCCACCTCGGCCTGGAGCTGCCCCTTGTCGTCGGCTAGCTTGCCGCGTTGCTGGTCCACCTCGACAAGGGCCTGCTGCGCCTCCACAACCTTGGCGGCCTCCGCCTTGAGGCGCTCCACCTCGGCCTCAAGATGTCCCTTGTCGCCCGCCAGCTTCTCCTACAGCTGGCTGGCTTCGTCAAGCGCCCGCCAAGCTCCCGCCGCCTCCGCCCTCGCCCTCTCCACCTCGGCTCCAAGCCGACCGGCATCAGCAACGAGCCGGTCGTAGTGGAAGCCGGCCCGAATCAGCCGGGTCCTCCAAGACAGCACCTCGGCTGCAGAAAGAGACTCAGAAACAAAGTACTACTTTAAGATTCAACCCAACTGCTACATAGTCGGCCCGAATCTCGGGGGCTACACCCAGTGGGTGCACTAGCGCGCCCCCACTAAAAAAGAGCATGCAAGACAAGTACCCGCAGCAGTGCGCAGCTCCTCCTCCATGGCGGCGAGCCTTTCCTTGAGACGCCGGTGCGTCTCAAGGAGTCGGTTGAAGATGCCGACCCGGTAGGAGTCCAGTGGCACCGGCGCTGGCTCGATGGGCCGAGTGGCTTGCGGCTCCACCATCGGCGGCGCCTCGCTCGTCGGTGTCCGAGCCGCCCCCGCCGGCGCCGTCTGCGATGCCTCCCCCAAGACGGCGTCACCTCCGCCTCTGTCAGCCCCTGCCCGCTCGACCACATCGCTCCATGACGGGGTATCGTCCCCAATGATCCCGACCTCCTAGTCGAGGTCCATCGCGTCCGCACGGCCACCCTGGCCGTGCTCCCCCTCCGACGACAGCACGAAGACCGTCGCCGCCGCCACCGTCCCCACCGGCATCTCTGGCCACGCCGGCTCGCGCCCACGTCGCCGTGGTGCTAACCCAGGCCTGGGTCGACGCCGCCTCTAGCTCCGCCTCGGCCCGGTTTCGGTCCTGTCAGGCCAGGCCTTTGGCATCAGTCGGGTCCAAACTGAGGTCCGGATCCGCCCGCTCCTCCCCATCCTAGTCCCGGTCGACGGTGCTGGACCGGTGATACGTCTCCATCGTATCTACTTTTCCAAACACTTTTGCCCTTGTTTTGGACTCTAACTTGCATGATTTGAATGGAACTAACCCGGACTGACGCTGTTTTCAGCAGAATTACCATGGTGTTATTTATGTGCAGAAACAAAAGTTCTCGGAATGACCTGGAACTTCACGGAACAAATTTTTGGAAATAATAAAAATCCCTTGCAAAAGATGAAGGGCAGGGGGCCCACCACCTGTCCATGAGGGTGGGGGGTGCGCCCCCTACCTCATGGGCCCCCTGGAGCTCCTCCGACCTCAACTCCAACTCTATATATTTGCTTTCGGGGAGAAAAAAATCAGAGAGAAGGATTCATTGCATTTTACGATACGGAGCCGCCACCAAGCCCTAAAACCTCTCGCGAGGGCTGATCTGGAGTCCGTTTGGGGCTCCGGCGAGGGGAATCCGTCGCCACCGTCATCATCAACCATCCTCCATCACCAATTTCATGATGCTCACCGCCGTGCGTGAGTAATTCCATCACAGGCTTGCTGGACGGTGATGGGTTGGATGAGATCTATCATGTAATCGAGTTAGTTTTGTTAGGGCTTGATCCCTAGTATCCACTATGTTCTGAGATTGATGTTGCTATGACTTTGCTATGCTTAATGCTTGTCACTAGGGCCCGAGTGCCATGATTTCAGATCTGAACCTATTATGTTTTCATCAATATATGAGAGTTTTTGATCATATCTTGCAAGTCTATAGTCACCTATTATGTGTTATGATCCGTTAACCCCGAAGTGACAATAATCGGGATACTTACCGGTGATGACCGTAGTTTGAGGAGTTCATGTATTCACTATGTGTTAATGCTTTGTTTCGGTACTCTATTAAAAGGAGGCCTTAATATCCCTTAGTTTCCATTAGGACTCCGCTGCCACGGGAGGGTAGGACAAAAGATGTCATGCAAGTTCTTTTCCATAAGCACGTATGACTATATTCAAAACACATGCCTACATTACATTGATGAACTGGAGCTAGTTCTGTGTCACCCTATGTTATGGTTGTTACATGATGAACCGCATCCGGCATAATTCTCCATCACCGATCCATTGCCTACGAGCTTTCCATATACTGTTCTTCGCTTATTTACTTTTCCGTTGCTATTGCTATCATCACTACAAAATACCAAAAACATTATTTTTGCTATCGTTACCTTTTGCTATCGTTACCACTACTATCATATTACTTTGCTACTAAACACTTTGTTGCAGATATTAAGTTTCCAGGTGTGGTTGAATTGACAACTCAGCTGCTAATACTTGAGAATATTCTTTGGCTCCCCTTGTGTCGAATCAATAAATTTGGGTTGAATACTCTACCCTCGAAAACTGTTGCGATCCCCTATACTTGTGGGGTATCAAGACTATTTTCTGGCGCTGTTGCCGAGGAGCATAGCTCCATTCTTTGAGTGACTTGGGATTTATATCTACTTATCATTATGAAGAACTTGAAAGATCCAAGAACCAAGATTTATCCCTCAACTACGAGGGGAGGTAAGGAGCTGCCATCTAGCTCTACACTTGATTCACCTTCTATTTTGAGTAAGCTTGCAACACCTAAACCTGCTTCTGCTATTTGTTCTGATATGTCACATGTTATTGATGATGCCACTTTTGCTATACATGATACTTATGATGAAACTACTTCTGTGCTTGATACTACTGTGCCACTTGGTGAATTTCTTGATGAACAACTTGCTAGGGTTAGAGAGAATGAAAACATTGAATCTGATAATATTAATGGAAGTGATGATGAAGACTTGCCTGTTATTCCTAAGGGTTATGTTTTTGATAAAGAAGCTTCTTTAGCTATTTTAGCTTGCAAAGATAGATACGAACTCAAGAGGTTATTAGCTAAATGGAAGCAGCAATCTCTTAATGCTAGAATGAAACCTGACCCTGCTTTTGCTACTTCACCTATCTATGTTACTGATAAGGATTATGAATTCTCTGTTGATCCTGATATAATTACTTTGGTTGAATCAGATCCTTTTCATGGCTATGAATCTGAAACTGTTGTGGCACATCTTACTAAATTAAATGATATAGGCACCCTGTTCACTACTGATGAGAGAACTCGTTACTTTTATATCCTTAAAATATTTCCGTTCTCATTAAAGGGTGATGCTAAGATATGGTTTAATTCTCTTGATCCTGGTTGTGTGCGTAGTCCCCAGGATATGATTTATTACTTCTCTGCTAAATATTTCCCTCGTCATAAGAAACAAGCTGCTTTAAGGGATATATATATAATTTTGTGCAAATTGAAGAAGAGAGTCTCCCACAAGCTTGGGGGAGGCTTCTCAAGTTACTTAATACTTTGCCTGATCATCCTCTTAAGAAAAATGAAATACTTGATATCTTTTATAATGGACTAACCGATGCCTCCAGAGATTACCTGGATAGTTGTGCTGGTTCTGTTTTCAGGGAAAGAACACCGGATGAAGCTGAAATTCTATTGAATAATATGTTGACAAATGAAAATAATTGGACACTTCCTGAGCCAACTCGTGAGCCTATTCCTAAACCAACTCCGAAGAAGAGGGGTATTCTATTTCTCAGTCCTGAAGATATGCAAGAGGCAAAGAAATCTATGAAAGAAAAAGGTATTAGAGCTGAAGATGTTAAGAATTTACCTCCTATTGAAGAAATACACGGTATTAATTTACCGCCTATTGAAGAAACATATGATCTTAATCCTTCACCTATTAAAGAAGTACATGGTCTTGATAACCCGACACAGGTAGTAAAGGTAATTTCTCTCTATAGATATGATAAAGCTGAAATCCCATTTACTAAGTTTGCTAGCCCATGCTTAGATGAGTTTGATAAATTTATGGTTAAGCAAGAAGACTTCTATGCTTATTTGGGTAGACAATTGAAATACAATTCAAATATGCTTGAACACTTGGGTGATTATATGTCTAATGTCAAAGGTGAACTTAAACTTATTAGTAAACATGCTTCTATGGTTACCACTCAAGTAGAACAAGTACTTAAAGCTCAAAATGATTTGCTCAATGAATTGAATAGTAAGAATAATGATTATGTTGTTAGAGTGGCTACTAGAACTGGTAGAATGACTCGGGAATCTTTGTATCCTGAAGGCCACCCTAAGAGAATTGAGCAAGATTCTCAGAGAAATAATATAGATGCACCTAGTCCTTCTAAAAGGAAGAAAAAGAAAAATGATAGGACCTTGCATGCTTCTGGTGAACCTATTGCTGAAACACCTGAGAATCCAAATGGTATTTCTATTTCTGATGCTGAAACACAATCTGGTAATGAACCTGAAACTAGTGATAATGTTAATGATAATGTTCATGATGATGCTCAACCTAGTAATGATAATGATATAGAAATTGAACATGTTGTTGATCTTGATAACCCACAATCAAAGAATCAACGTTATGATAAGAAAGACTTTGTTGCTAGGAAACATGGTAAAGAAAGAGAACCATGGGTTCAGAAATCCATGCCTTTTCCTCCCAAACCATCCAAGAAAAAGATGATGAGGATTTTGAGCGCTTTGCTGAAATGATTAGACCTATCTTTTTGCGTATGCGTTTAACTGATATGCTTAAAATGAATCCTTATGCTAAGTACATGAAAGATATTGTTACTAATAAAAGAAAGATACCGGAAGCTAAAATTTCCACCATGCTTGCTAATTATACTTTTAAGGATGGAATACCAAAGAAACTTGGAGATCCCGGTGTACCAACTATACCATCCTCCATTAAAAGAAACTATGTTAAAACTGCTTTATGTGATCTTGGAGCTGGTGTTAGTGTTATGCCTCTCTCTTTATATCGTAGACTTGATTTGAATAAGTTGACACCTACTGAAATATCTTTGCAAATGGCTGATAAATCAACTGCGATACCTGTCGGTATTTGTGAGGATGTGCCTGTTGTAGTTGCAAACATTACTATTTTAACGGACTTTGTTATTCTTGATATTCCCGAGGACGATAGTATGTCTATTATCCTTGGAAGACCCTTTTTGAACACTGCAGGGGCTGTTATTGATTGCACTAAAGGCAATGTCACTTTTCATGTTAATGGTAATGAGCATATGGTACACTTTCCGAGGAAACAACCTGAAGTTCATAGTATCAACTCTATTGGAAAAATTCCATCGATTTTATTTGGAGGTTTTGAATTTCCTATTCCTACTGTCAAGAAGAAATATGATATTCTTATTATTGGGGATGTGCATATCCCCGTTGAGGTATCATAGTGTTATTCGAAATTTCTCCGGTTCCATGTTATTCGGAATGAGTTCGTTAACAAGACTTGATCAACCTTGTTAGTGGATTCCTTTTAATGATCATGAGATGGATGAAACTAGAAGGCACAACCTTTTGTACCCTCCTTTTACTTTATGTTATTTATATTAAATAAAATAAAAATAGTATTTTTCTTCCTGTTATCTGATTTATCCGTGCAATATAGAAATACCCTAGAAATAAAAGTTCTCCAAATGCCCTAAAATTTAAATACGATTTTTTCTCGAATACTTGAGAATATTTGGCACTGAGAACACAGCAGGGGGGGGGGGGTCATCCACCTGGCCAAAAGGGTGGAGGGCGCGCCCTACCCCCCCTGGGCGCCCCCTGCCTCGTGGGCCCACGGTGGCCCTCCTCCACTTATCCTTTCACCCACACACTCCTTCTTCCTCCCCCAAACACGAATATCCAGTTCATACCCGAGTCCAAGCTCGTTTTGCTGCCATTTTCGATCTCCTTGCTCAAAGCACCTCTCACAAAACTGCTTGGGGAGATTGTTCCTTGGTATGTGACTCCTCCATTGGTGCAATTAGTTTTTGTTCTAGTGCTTTATTCATTGCAAATTTATGCTGCCTAGGTGACCATGTTCTTGAGCTTGCATGTCAAATTTATATGGTCAAAAGTAGTTTTGATGCATGATATAGGCTCTAGGCACTTGTAGGAGTAGTTGCTATCAATATTATTGAGTTTGGTTTACTTTTATTTTGAAGTTACTAAAAATTTCATAATTTTTCAGAAAACAATGAAGAGACTTTTGAGGGTCTCATCGAGCCGAAGCTCGAAGGAAAAGGCACAGAAGCCCAAATATAATCTGCCTCGCACCGCGGAGGTTTGGTCTTGTGAATGGCCTTCCGATGATTTCTTGAGAGCAGCCGGGATTTATGAAGATTTTTATGAATTGGCCGAGAATGCAGGCCTCACCAATTTCCTCCACGACCAACACGATTAGTATCTCTTACTCACAAATATCTTTGTGCAAAACTTTCATTTCCATTCTAGGAGCTCACCACCTACGGTGGAGTTTTATTTATATGATGAGCATAAGGAGATGTCACTTTATGATTTTTGTCGGGTTTGTTTGGTCCCTTTCGAGGGCATGACAAAGGAACCACATCGCAGCGATGTGGATGGGTTTATTGATACCATCACTGTAGGGGAAACGAGGAAGGTTTCCGATGCACGAATCACTAGCATACTTTTTCCTGTTTTACGCTATTTTGCAATATTTGCTAGTCGTTGCTTAATTGGTCGCAGAAACTGTGGAAACCTTAGTGTTCCTGATATTATTATTTTGTTCCGCGGTTTATTCAGTGATAACTCTGTTAGTATGGGCGGTATTATTGCTAAACGGTTAAGTCTGAACCGTACCAAGGGGCCCATCTTTGGAGGCATCTATGCTTCACGCCTAGTTGCACATTTTAACATACCTATTAGGCATTATGAGAAGGAATAAAAATTGCCGCCACGTGTTTACTTAGATTATAAGAGTATGGTAGCACACGATTTTATTGTTAAGAATAGGGAAGGGGAGCTTAAATACAAATTGTTCTTTGATAAACATCATCCTGAGACTATTACCCTGCCTGCTCCTGCCTTATTTGATTTATCTGCAGGCCAGTACCTTGTTCCGTTAGAGGCTATTCATGCCTATTGAAACCCTACATCAGCCCTAGAGCCAGAACCGGAACCACAAGTTGATCCTCCATGATAGTCTAATTACCAGTGGGATCTGGAGATGATTGCCAACCAGTGGCAATCAGAGTCTTCTTCTTCTCAGTACGACCCCAACTATTATTATGGATATCCGCCTAGCCAACCATGGCCATAGACCAACTTAGGCCAAAAGCCTAAGCTTGGGGGAGTACGTATTTCCCACCGACATTATATTCATGTTCACACACTCATTGCTAGATGTCGGTGCTCATACTTTTTCATTGTATCATCCATGCCAGTTTATTTTCCTTTTTATGTTCTCTTCTTGTGTGTTTGATAAACCTTAAGAAAAACAAAAAAATAAATTAGTTGTAGCTTTTAATTAGTTTACTTTCCATGCTTGTAGTAGTAATTAAAAAGAAAACCCAAAAAGATTTCCTGTTCTTCTTTTACTTGTTGGGAGCTTTCCCGTGTAAATAGTTTTATTTCTTTTCTTTTCTTTGGGGGTCGATAGGAGAAGACCATAATTAAATTGTTGAAGTAGCTCTTATATGCATTATTGTTGATCTGACAAAAGAGCCCATATTGCCTTGTCTTCTCCTTTTTACTGAATGCTTGCAGATTCCAGCTTAGTCCAATGCACGTGCACTATTATTATTCACACTATTCGGTCGTGCAAGTGAAAGGCAATTATGACGATATATGATGGACTAACTGAGATGATAAAAGCCGGTATGAACTCGACCTCTCGTATTTTTGTAAATATGATTAGTTCATCGTTCCTGTTTCAGCCTATTATGAATAAACATGTTTGCAATGACAACTAGAGACCATAGTTTCTTGTGCCAAGCTTGATTAGCTAGGAGCTTATAATGGTTTACCTTGCATGCCAACGTGCTATTAAAATGGTTGTGATGTTGTATGATAGGGTGGTATCCTCCTCTGAATGATTTAAGTGACTTGACTTGGCGCATGTTCACGCATGTAGTTGAAACAAAATCAACATAGCCTTCACGATATTTATGTTCATGGTGGATTGTATCCTACTCATGCTTGCATTCGGTGTTGATTAATTTTAATGCATGTTCATGACTGTTGTCGCTCTCTAGCTGGTCGCTTCCCAGTCTTTTGCTAGCCTTCACCTGTAATAAGCAGGAATACTGCTTATGCATCCAAC
Organism: Triticum monococcum; assembly: GCA_034509565.1. Taxonomy (NCBI): domain Eukaryota; kingdom Viridiplantae; phylum Streptophyta; class Magnoliopsida; order Poales; family Poaceae; genus Triticum; species Triticum monococcum. The sequence goes on along the minus strand of CM067845.1, from coordinate 82,037,405 downwards.
TCCATAAACCCCAAAGTTATTCCATATGAGTCCACCATACCTACCTATATACGGTATCTACCTACCGTTCCAAGTAAATTTGTATGTGCCAAACTCTAAACCTTCAAATAATTATCCTGTTTTGTATGCTCGAATAGCTCATGTATCAACTAGGGTTGTCTGTATCTTCCATGTTAGGCGGGTTATTCTCAAGAGGAGTGGACTCCGCTCCTCACTCACGAGAAAATGGCTGGTCACCGGGATGCCCAGTCCCATGCTTTATGCAAACTAAATCAAAATAATTGCAAACAAAACTCCCCCTAGGACTCTTGTTAGTTGGAGGCACTCGTTGTTTCGAGCAAGCCATGGATTGATGCTTGTTGGTGGAAGGGGGAGTATAAACTTTACCATTCTGTTTGGGAACCACCTATAATGTGTGTAGCATGGAAAATATCGCCATCTCTTGGTTGTTATGTTGACAATGAAAGTATACCGCTCAAAATATTATTCACCTCTATTTCAAAACCGAGCTATGGCACCTCTACAAATCCCTGCTTCCCTTTGCGAAGGGCCTATCTATTTACTTTCATGTTGAGTCATCATCTTCTTATTAAAAAGCACTAGTTGGAGAGCACCGCTGTCATTTGCATTCATTAATGTTAGTTTACATTGAGTATGACTTGATTGGATCTCTTTTACCATGAATTACAATGTCTAGCCAGTCCTTGATCTGAACCTATTATGTTTTCATCAATATATGAGAGTTCTTGATCCTATCTTGCAAGTCTATAGTCACCTATTATGTGTTATGATCCGTTAACCCCGAAGTGATAATAATCGGGATACTTACCGGTGATGACCGTAGTTTGAGGAATTCATGTATTCACTATGTGTTAATGCTTTGTTCCGGTACTCTATTAAAAGGAGGCCTTAATATCCCTTAGTTTCCATTAGGACCCCGCTGCCACGGGAGGGTAGGACAAAAGATGTCATGCAAGTTCTTTTCCATAAGCACGTATGACTATATTCGAAATACATCCCTACATTACATTGGTGAACTGGAGCTAGTTCTGTGTCACCTATGTTATGGTTGTTACATGATGAACCGTATCCGGCATAATTCTCCATCACCGATCCATTGCCTATGAGCTTTCCATATACTATTCTTCGCTTATTTACTTTTCCGTTGCTATTGCTATCATCACTACAAAATACCAAAAACATTACTTTTGCTATCATTACCTTTTGCTATCGTTACCACTACTATCATATTACTTTGCTACTAAACACTTTGCTGCAGATATTAAGTTTACAGGTGTGGTTGAATTGACAACTCAGCTGCTAATACTTGAGAATATTCTTTGGCTCCCCTTGTGTCGAATCAATAAATTTGGGTTGAATACTCTACCCTCGAAAACTGTTTCCATCCCCTATACTTGTGGGTTATCAACCGGCTCGTCCGGAACACGGCACCCTCGATGGACGCCACGTCCGCCGCCACCAGCGCCAGCGTGATCGGCGACCTGAAATGCAAGACAAAATAAATACAGGCCAAGCAGAGCCGCTCGGCATCTCGGTTGAAGCCAAAAAGAAAGTCACCCCGGTACTATCGGAACAACGGGCCTCGCCGCCCTCTCCTGCGGCGCGGCGCGCCTCCTCTTGGCGGGCGACTTCGCCACCCCGGTGGGATCCGCCGCGTGCTTCGTGATCGGGACCCGTGATGCGATGTTGTCCTTCCCGTACGGCCGCCTCACCGCCGGCGCCCCCCGAGACGACCCGGCTCCGGCCGCGCCGCCGCCTCCTCCACCCGGCGCTGCTACATCAACGGCTCGCGTTAGCCCCTCAAGACCGTCCCCCGACCGACAACTCAAGAAGAAAACACAAGACTTACCGGCTCGATGCCCTACGCCTGATAACCGACATGTATGGGGGATTGCAACAATTTTCGACGGTAGAGTATTCAACCCAAATTTATTGATTCGACACAAGGGGAGCCAAAGAATATTCTCAAGTATTAGCAGCGGAGTTGTCAATTCAACCACACCTGGATTACTTAATATTTGCAGCAAGGTATTTAGTAGCAAAGTAATATGATAGTAGTGGTAACGGTGGCAAAAGGTAACGGTAGCAAAAGTAATATTTTGGTGTTTTATAGTGATTGTAACAATAGCAACATAAAAGTAAATAAATGAAGAACAATATATGGAAAGCTCATAGGCAATGGATCAGTGATTGAGATTATGCCGGATGCGGTTCATCATGTAATAGTCATAACATAGGGTGACACAGAACTAGCTCCAATTCATCAATGTAATGTAGGCATGTATTCTGAATATAGTCGTACGTGCTTATGGAAAAGAACTTGCATGACATCTTTTGTCCTACCCTCCCGTGGCAGCGGGGTCCTATTGGAAACTAAGGGATATTAAGGCCTCCTTTTGATAGAGTACCGGACCAAAGCATTAACACATAGTGAATACATGAACTCCTCAAACTACGGTCATCACCGGGAGTGGTCCCGACTATTGTCACTTCGGTGTTGCCGGATCATAACACATAGTAGGTGACTATAGACTTGCAACATAGGATCAAGAACTCTCATATATTGATGAAAACATAATAGGTTCAGATCTGAAATCATGGCACTCGGGCCCTAGTGACAAGCATTAAGCATAGCAAAGTCATAGCAACATCAATCTCAGAACATAGTGGATACTAGGGATCAAACCCTAACTAAACTAACTCGATTACATGATAGATCTCATCCAACCCATCACCGTCCAGCAAGCCTACGATGGAATTACTCATGCACGGCGGTGAGCATCATGAAATTGGTGATGGAGGATGGTTGATGATGACGATGGCGACGGATTCCCCTCTCCGGAGCCCCGAATGGACTCGAGATCAGCCCTCTCGAGAGAGTTTAGGGCTTGGCGGTGGCTCCGTATCGTAAAACGCGATGAATCCTTCTCCTTCATTTTTTCTCCCCGAACACGAATATATGGAGTTGGAGTTGAGGTCGGTGGAGCTCCAGGGGGCCCACGAGGCAGGGGGTGCGCCCAGGGGGCAGGTGCACCCCACCCTCGAGGCTAGGGTGTGGGACCCCTGGCCTTGATTCTTTCGCCAGTATTTTTTATTATTTCCAAAAATAATCTCCGTGGAGTTTCAGGTCATTCCGAGAACTTTTGTTTCTGCACATAAATAACACCATGGCAATTCTGCTGAAAACAACGTCAGTCTCGGTTAGTTCCATTCAAATCATGCAAGTTAGAGTCCAAAACAAGGGCAAAAGTGTTTGGAAAAGTAGATACGACGGAGACGTATCAACTCCCCCAAGCTTAAACCTTTGCTTGTCCTCAAGCAATTCAGTTGATAAACTTAAAGTGACAAAGAAAAACTTTTACAAACTCTGTTTGCTCTTGTTGTTGTAAATATGTAAAGCCAGCATTCAAGTTTTCAACAAAGATTATGAACTAACCATATTCAAAATAACATTTAGGTCTCATGTTTACTCATATCAATGGCATAATCAACTAGCAAGCAATAATAATAAATCTTGGATGACAACACTTTCTCAAAACAATCATGATATGATATAATAGGATGGTATCTCGCTGACCCTTTGTGAGACCGCAAAACATAAATGCAGAGCACCTTTAAAGATCAAGGACTGACTAGACATTGTAATTCATGGTGAAAGAGATCCAGTCAAGTCATACTAAATGTAAACTAATAGTAATGAATGCAAATGACAGCGGTGCTCTCCAACTGGTGCTTTTTAATAAGAGGATGATGACTCAACATAAAAGTAAATAGATAGGCCCTTCATAGAGGGAAGCAGGGATTTGTAGAGGTGCCAGAGCTCGGTTTTGAAATAGATATGAATAATATTTTGAGCGGCATACTTTCATTGTCAACATAACAACCGAGAGATGGCGATATCTTTCATGCTACACACATTATAGGCGGTTCCCAAACAGAATGGTAAAGTTTATACTCCCCCTCCACCAACAAGCATCAATCCATGGCTTGCTCGAAACAACGAGCGCCTCCAACTAACAATAGTCCCAGGGGAGTTTTGTTTGCAATTATTTTGATTTAATTTGCATAAAAGCATGGGTGTAACATCCCGAATTTTCAATTTGGAATGTTATACATAGATCATTCATGCATATCATATTTTATTGCATTTCCGTTCCGCAATCCTCGAAATCCTAAGCAACTCAAGGACCCTCGGGGAGAGTTGGGGATTTCCCGGTTTTCATATTTGATTTTTTATCAAATAATGAAACGAGGATTTTTGATTTTGATTATTTTTCTCTCTGAAAAATATTTCATAATAAAATATATGAGAGGAGATAATATGACTTCTCCAAAATAATTGAAATATTGGAGGAAAAATATTAAAGTCATTCATTTGATTTTATTTGGATTTTATTTGCATTAGAAAAATTGCATGTTTTCAAAAATTGCATTTTGGGGCCAAGAAAATGTTCATCTCATTCTAAATATTTTATTTAGACGGTGAAAATTTGTTTTGGCATTTTTAGATTTTTATTTTATTTTCTAGGATTTATTTTCTATTTGGGAGAATTATTTAAAAAAAAACTTCCAGCCGACTGGGCCGAAACCCAGTCGGGCCGGCCCACTCCCCGCGCGCGCCGTCTCTCACCCGGAGACCGAGCCGCCGCCGCCTCGACTAGGAGTCCGACCGGGACTCCTCCTCGCCGCCGCCTTGGCCTCTCCTCCCTTTATATACTCCCCCCGGACCCCGCCACCACCACAACCACCACCGCCGCCGAGCCCCGCCCTGAGCCGCGCCTCCCCCCTTTATATACTCCCCCCGGACCCCGCCACCACCACAACCACCACCGCCGCCGAGCCCCGCCCCGAGCCGCGCCGCCGCCTCCCGCCGCCCGCGCCGTCGCCGCTTCGCCGCGCCACAACGCCGTCGCCCTGCCGCCCAAGCCCCGCCTCGCCGAAGCCACCGCGCCGATCCACCACCGCCGTTTTTTTAAGATACCGATTCGTTTTTTTAAACCCTAGTACGTTTTTTTAGATCAGTTCGGCGGTTTTTCCCGGTTCCTCTATTTAGCGGAAGTTCATCCGTACGTTTGTTTTAACGAACGGTTTTTGCTCGTTAGTTACAGATAACGAACACTCGTTCGTTAGTTTGTTCGTCAGTTTTCTTTTTATCGGATTTTTCCGTGATTATTCTCGATCGTGATTTCTGATCCGATTTTCGTTTCTGTTTATCTTTTCACTCGTTAGTCAGAATCAGACGATTCAAACGCCTAGATCTTCGTCTCGAGACCCTCTTTCCGCTTAACCAACTTGAACCAGTTTTTGCTACTGTAAAATTTGACCTTAGTTCAGATTAGTAAACGGATCTTGTTTCTTTCACCGTTTGAGTTTTGTTGCTTCATTTGGTTTGATTCTTTTTGCAAACCGGAGTTCTTAAGTTGAACTTTCTGGTCAATCTCTCTTATTTGAGTTTTGCCCGTGTTTCTTTGCTTGATTGCTTATGTATGCTATTGTTTGTTTGCGATAGAATTCTTGGAGTGCGAAGCGTGTTATTTGGAGTCCCTAGGTTTCGCGGATCGTCAGCAAGGCAAGTAACACATTGATCATACTCTTTCCATACCCAGTTTTTATGCATTAGTTTCAATCCTCAAACATTGCATGATTAGGATGTCATTAACATGTGGGCTGGGAAGTAGTTGTTGAGGTAGAACCTATTGCCCTGTTATATTCAAACCCTTGGGAGTTACTTCTACGCGTTGCTTATATTGCTATGCTATGCTCGTAGACGTGGTTTGGGTGAGTGAAATCCATGACAGATGTGAGATTGTTAATTAATGGTTCAACTTAAGGTGGCAACTTGAAATTACATTTGGGTGGATTGAGGCACCTGGAGTACCCAGTGTTGCTTGTATTTTTGGAAATCCCGGAGTACCCGTGTGATCTTCCTATGGACCGCCACCCAGGCTCAAAGGGAACTGAGATGATTCATGCTAGAAACTTCCGTGTGCAGCCACAAGCTATTATGGGCTCTAGCATAGTTGAGTAAGTTATGTGAAGCTCTTGAAGAGGTAGATCAGCAGGTAGTGGGTTTGTAGGTTTGGTATGGTCTACCCGGAGTAGAGAGTTAATGTTTCTAAAAGACTGTGTCTCGGTCATCCGTTTCTCAAACACCATGTAGTGCGAGAAATCCAACGGAGGCGATCGAGTCTTGTGGGGAAACATGCGCAAACCTCTGCAGAGTGTACAAACTAATCATGGTTAGCCGTGTCCCCGGTTATGGACAATCTTGAGTATCTAGTACTTGGAGTATCTTAAGTATCTCATCACTCTTAATTAATATTGTTGGGTTGTTAATTACTTTAATTGGGATTGAGTTGGAGGAACCTTCTCAATGATGTTTCAACTACCATGATAGTTAAAATTAAAATATATTCCTTTGTTGTAGGGAAAAATTGGCTTTTCGCAAAACTATAACCATAGAGCTTTCCACCACCCAAATATGCATGTAGTGATAGCCTTATTCTGTTCTTGCTCTACTGTGTTATTTTGCCAGCATATTCCATGTGCTGACCCGTTTTCGGGCTGCAACGTATTATGTTGCAGACTTTTTAGACAAGGAGTATGGTTCGTTAGGTCGTTGTCGTGCAGCTCAGCTATGCCGTTGGAGTTGATGGACTCAATTTATCTTCGTATTAGATGGCCTTAAGCCATATTTATTGTAATAAGTTCTCTTTTGAGACATTCGATGTAATAAGTGTGTGATTGCTACTCTGTTATAAATCCTTCGAGTACTGTGTGTGTCAGCATTACCGATCCAGGGATGACACTGAAGCACATAGACTTGACCGTTTGAGGTCGGGTCGCTACAATGGGACTGGGCATCCCGGTGACCAGCCATTTTCTCGTGAATGAGGAGCGGAGTCCACTCTACTGTAGAATAACCCGCCTAACATGGAAGATACGGAAAACCCTAGTTGATACATGAGATATCCGAGTATACAAAACATAATTTCATTTGAAGATTTAGAGTTTGGCACATACAAATTTACTTGGAACGGCAGGTAGATACCGCATATAGGAAGGTATAGTGGACTCATATGGAATAACTTTGGGGTTTAAGGAATTGGATGCACAAGCAGTATTCCTGCTTAGTACAAGTGAAGGCTAGCAAAATACTGGGAAGCGACCAGCTAGAGAGCAACAACAGTCATGAACATGCATTAAAATTAATCAACACCGAATGCAAGCATGAGTAGGATATAATGCACCATGAACATAAATATCATAGAGGCTGTTGGGGAATGTAGCAATAAGTCAAAAATTTCCTATGTGTCACCAAGATCAATCTAGGAGATACTAGAAACGAGAGAGAGGGAGTGCATCTTCATACCCTTGAAGATCGCTAAGCGGAAGCGTTACAAGAACGCGGTTGGTAGAGTCATAGATGCAGCGATTCAGATGGCGGTCGATTCCAATCTAAGCGTCGAACAACGGCGCCTACGCGTTCAACACACGTACAGCCCGGGGACGTCTCCTCCTTCTTGATCCAGCAAGGGGAGAGGAGAAGTTGAGGGATAACTCCGACAACACGACGGTGTGGTGGTGATGGAGCTCGTGGTTCTCCGGCAGGACTTCGCCAAGCGCTACAGAGGAGGATGGGGGTGTAGGAGAGGGGAAGGGGCTGTGCCAGGGGAAGGGTGTGGCTGCCCTCTCTCCCTCCCTCACTATATATAGGGGGAAGGGGGTGGAGGAGGCGCCCTAGGGGAGGGGCGGCGGCCATAGGGGAAACCCTAGATGGGTTTGGGCGCCCCCACCCCTAGGAAACTTGCCCCCCAAGCCAGGAGGGGTGGCTGCCCTAGGGGAGGCGCCCCCACCTCTCCAAGTTATGTGAGATGGGGTGGGAGGGGCGCTTAGCCCTTAGTGGGCTGATGTGCCCCCTCCCCTTGGCCCATAAGGCCCCCCAATGCTTGTCGGGGCCTCCAAAACCCCTTTCGGACACGCTGGTCATCACCCGGTACCCCCGGAACAATTTCAGACTCCAATACCCTTCGTCCAACATATCGATCTTCACCTCCGGACCATTCCGGAACTCCTCGTCACGTCCGGGATCTCATCCAGGACTCTGAACAACCTTAGGTAACCACAAACTATTTCCCATTACAACTCTAGCGTCACCGAACCTTAAGTGTGTAGACCCTACGGGTTCGGGAACCATGCAGACATGACCGAGACATCTCTCCGGCCAATAACCAATAGCGGGATCTGGATACCCATGTTGGCTCCCACATGTTCCATGATGATCTCATCGGATGAACCACGATGTCAGGGATTCAATCAATCCCGTATACAATTCCCTTTGTCTATCGGTATGTTACTTGCCCGAGATTCGATCGTCGGTATCCCCATACCTCGTTCAATCTCATTATCGACAAGTATCTTTACTCGTTCTGTAACGCATGATCCTGTGGCTAACTCCTTAGTCACATTGAGCTCATTACGATGATGCATTACCGAGTGGGCCCAGAGATACCTCTCCGTCATACGGAGTGACAAATCCCAGTCTCGATTCGTGCCAACCCAACATGCACTTTCAGAGATACCTGTAGTGCACCTTTATAGCCACCCAGTTACGTTGTGAAGTTTGGTACACCCAAAGCATTCCTACAGTATCCAGGAGTTGCACAATCTCATGGTCTAAGGAAATGATACTTGACATTAGAAAAGCTCTTAGCAAACGAACTACACGATCTTGTGCTATGCTTAGGATTGGGTCTTGTCCATCACATCATTCTCCTAATGATGTGATCCCGTTATCAATGACATCCAACGTCCATGGTCAGGAAACCATAACCATTTATTGATCAATGAGCTAGTCAACTAGATGCTTACTAGGGACATGTTGTGGTCTATGTATTCACACATGCATTACGGTTTCCAGTTAATACAATTATAGCATGAACAATAGACAATTATCATGAACAAGGAAATACAATAATAACCATTTTATTATTTCCTCTAGGGCATATTTCCAACAGTCTCCCACTTGCACTAGAGTCAATAATCTAGTTTACATCACTACATGATTGTAATGAATCCAACACCCATGGGGTTTGTTCATATCTCGCTTGTGAGAGAGGTTTATTAGTCAATGGGTCTGAACCTTTCAGATCCATGTATGCTTTACAAATCTCTATGTCATCTTGTAGATGCAGCTACCACGCGCTACTTGGAGCTATTCCAAATAACTGCTCTACTATACGAATCCGGTTTACTACTTAGAGTCATCCGGATTAGTGTCAAATTTTGCATCGACGTAACCCTTTACGATGAACTCTTTGACCACCTCCATAATCGAGAAAATTCCTTAGTCCACTAGTTACTAAGGATAAGTTCGACCGTTGTCATGTGATCCATTCCAGGATCACTCTTGTACCCCTTGACTGACTCATGGCAAGGCACACTTCAGGTGCGGTACACAGCATAGCATACTATAGAGCCTACGTCTAAAGCGTAGGGGACGACCTTCGTCCTTTCTCTCTCTTTTGTCGTGGTCAGGTCTTGACTCTTAATCAATACTCACACCTTGTAACACAGCTAAGAACTCCTTCTTTTCTGATCTATTTTGAACTCCTTCAAAATCTTGTCACGGCATGTATTCATTTGAAAGTACTATTAAGCGTTTTTGATCTATCCTTATAGATCTTGATGCTCAATGTTCAAGTAGCTTAATCCAGGTTTTCCATTGAAAAACACTTTTCAAATAACCCTGTATGCTTTCTAGAAATTCTACATCATTTCTGATCAACAACATGTTAACAACATATACTCATCAAAAATTCTATAGTGCTCCCACTCACTTCTTTGGAACTACAAGTTTCTCATAAACTTTGTATAAACCTAAAATCTTTGATCATCTCATCAAAGCGTACATTCCAACTCCGAGATGCTTACTCCAGTCCTTAGAAGGATTGATGGAGCTTTGCATACTTGTTAGCATCTTTCAAGATTGACAAAACCTTCTGGTTGTATCACACACAACCTTTCCTCAAGAAAATCGTCGAGGAAACAATGTTTTGACATCCTATCTGCAAGATTTCATAAATAATGCAGTAACTGCTAACATAATTCCAACAGACTCTTAGCATTGCTACGAGTGAGAAAGTCTCATCGTAGTCAACTCCTTGAACTTGTCGGAAAACATCTTAACGACAAGTCGAGCTTTCTTAATGGTGACACTTACCATCATTGTTCGTCTTCCTTTTAAAATCCATCTGCACCCAACAGCCTTATGACCATCAAGTAGTTCTTCCAAAGTCTATACTTTGTTTTTATACATGGATCCTCTCTCGGATTTTATGGCCTCGAGCCATTCATCGGACTACGGGCCCACCATCACTTCTCCATAGCTCGTAGTTTCATTGTTGTCTAGCAACATGACTTCCAAGACAGGATTACGTACCACTCTGAAGTAGTACGCATCCTTGTCGACCTATGAGGTTTGGTAGTGACTTGATCCGAAGTTTCATGATCACTATCATAAGCTTCCACTTCAATTGGTGTAGGTGCCACAGGAAGAACTTCCTGTGCCCTGCTACACACTAGTTGAAGTGACGGTTCAATAACCTCATCAAGTCTCCATCATCCTCCCACTCAATTCTTTCGAGAGAAACTTTTCCTCGAGAAAGGACCCGTTTCTAGAAACAATCACCTTTGCTTCTGGATCTGACATAGGAGGTATACCCAACTGTTTTGGGTATTCTATGAAGATGCATTTATCCGCTTTGGGTTCGAGCTTATCAGCCTGAAACTTTTTCACATAAGCATCGCAGCCCCATACTTTTAAGAAATGACAGTTTAGGTTTTTCTAAACCATAGTTCATATGGTGTCGTCTCAACGGAATTGCGTGGTGCCCTATTTAAAGTGAATGTGGTTGTCTCTAATGCCTAACCCATAAACGATAGTGGTAATTCGATAAGATACATCATGGTATGCACCATATCCAATAGGGGGCAGTTATGATGTTCGGACACAACATCACACTATGGTGTTCCAGGCAGTATTAGTTGTGAAACAATTTCCACAATGTCTTAATTGTGTGCCAAACTCGTAACTCGGATATTCATCTCTATGATCATATCATCGACATTTTATCCTCTTGTCACGACGATCTTCAACTTCACTCTGAAATTACTTAAACCTTTCAATAATTCAGACTTGTGTTTCATCAAGTAAATATACTCAGCATCTACTCAAATCATCTGTGAAGTAAGAACATAACAATATCCACTGCGTGCCTCAGCACTCATTGGACTGCACACATCAAAATGTATTACTTCCAACAAGTTGCTTTCTTGTTCCATCTTACTGAGAACGAGGCCTTTCAGTCATCTTGCCCATGTGGTATGATTTGCATGTCTCAAGTGATTCAAAATTAAGTGAGTCCAAACGATCCATCTATATGGAGTTTCTTCATGCATATCTACCAATAGACATGGTTTGCATGTCTCAATCTTTTCAAAAACGAGTGAGTCCAAAGATCCATCAACATGGAGCTTCTTCATGCGTTTTATACCAACATGACTCAAATGGCAGTGCCACAAGTATGTGGTACTATCAATACTATCTTATATCTTTTGGCATGAACATGTGTATCACTATGATCGAGATTGAATAAACCATTCATTTTAGGTGCAAGACCATTGAAGGTAATATTCAAATAAACAAAGTAACCATTATTCTCCTTAAATGAATAACCGTATTGCGATAAACATAATCCAATCATGTCTATGCTCAACTCAAACACCAAATAACAATTATTTAGGTTTAACACCAATCTCGATGGTAGAGGGAGCGTGCAATGTTTGATCACATCAACCTTGGAAACACTTCCAACACATATCGTCATCTCACCTTTAGCTAGTCTCCGCAGCCTTTTATTTCGAGTTACTAACACTTAGCAACCAAACCGGTGTTTATTACCCTGGTGCTACTAGGAGTACTAGTAAAGTACACAATAATATAACGTATATTCAAAATACTTCTGCCGAGCTTGCCAGCCTTCTCATCTACCAAGTATCTAGGGTAGTTCTGCTTCAGTGACCATTCCCCTCATTACAGAAGCGCTTAGTCTCGGGTTTGGGTTCAACCTTGGGTTTCTTCACTAGAGCACCATCTGATTTGCCGTTTCATGAAGTATCCCTTCTTTCCCTTACCCTTCTTGAAACTAGTGGTTTAACCATCAACAATTGATGCTCCTACTTGATTTCTACTTTCGCGGTGTCAAACATCGCGAGTTGCTCAAGGATCATCATGTCTATCCCTTATATGTTATAGTTCATCACGAAGCACTAATAGCTTGGTGGCAGTGACCATGGAGAACCATCACTATCTCATCTGGAAGATTAACTCCCACTCGATTCAAGCGATTGTAGTACTCAGACAATCTGAGCACATGCTCAATGATTTGAGCTTTTCTCCCTTAGTTTGCAGGCTTAAGAAACTTGTCAGAGGTATCATACCTCTTGACGTGGGCACTAGTCTGAAATCCCAATTTCAGTCTTCGGAACATCTCATATGTTCTGCGACGTTTCAAAAGCGTCTTTGGTGCCACAATTCTAAACTGTTAGCATTACACACTGAACTATCATGTAGTCATCAAAACGTGTATGTCAGATGTTTCCCAACATCTACAAACGATGCTCGAGGTTCAGCACACCGAGCGGTGCATTAAGGACATAAGCCTTCTGCGCAGCAATGAGGATAATCCTCAGTTGACGGACCCAGTCCGCATAATTTCTACTATCAACTTTCAACTAAATTTTCTCTAGGAACATATCTTAAACAGTAGAACTAAAGTGTAAGCTACGACATAATTTGTAAAGACCTTTTGACTATGTTCATGATAATTAAGTTCATCTGATTATTTAATGAACTCCCACTTAGATAGACATCCCTCTAGTCATCTAAGTGATACATAATCCGAGTCAACTAGGCCATGTCCGATCATCATGTGAGACGGACTAGTCATCATCGACGAACATCTTCATGTTGATCGTATCTTCTATATGACTCATGTTCGACATTTCGGTATTCCGTGTTCCGAGGCCATGTCTGTACATGCTAGGCTCGTCAAGTCAACCTAAGTGTGTTGCGTGTGTAAATCTGGCTTACATCCGTTGTATGCGAACGTTAGAATCTATCACACCCGATCATCACGTGGTGCTTCGAAACAACAAACCTTCGCAAAGGTGCACAGTTAGGGGGAACACTTTCTTGAAATTTTAGTGAGGGATCATCTTATTTATGCTACCGTCGATCTAAGCAAATAAGATGTAAACATGACAAACATCACATGCAAATCATAAAGTGACATGATATGGCCAATATCATCTTGCGCCTTTGATCTCCATCTTCGAGGCACGGCATGTGTTGGAGAACGTAGTAATTTCAAAAAAATTCCTACGCACACGCAAGATCATGGTGATGCATAGCAACAAGGGGGAGAGTCTGATCTACGTACCCTTGTAGATCGCAACGGAAGTGTTGACACAATGTAGAGGAAATAGTCGTACGTCTTCTTCCCGATCCGACCGATCCAAGCACCGTTACTCCGGCACCTCCGAGTTCTTAGCACATGTTCAGCTCGATGACGACCCCCGGGCTCCGATCCAGCAAAGCTTCGGGGAGGAGTTCCGTCAGCACGACGGCGTGGTGACGATCTTGATGTACTACCGACGTAGGGCTTCGCCTAAGCACTACAACGATATGATCGAGGTGAAATTTGGTGGCAGGGGGCACCGCACACGGCTAAGGAACGATCTCAACGATCAACTTGTGTGTCTGGAGGTGCCACCTGCCCCCGTATATAAAGGTTGCCAGGGGGAGGGCTGGCCGGCCAAAGGAGTAGGGCGCAGGAGGAGTCCTACTCCTACCGGGAGTAGGACTCCTCCCCAATCCTATTCCTAATAGGACTCCTCGAGAGAGAGAGAGAGGGAGAAGGGGGCCGACCACCTCTCCTAGTCCTAATAGGACTAGGGGAGGGGGGAGGCGCGCAGCCCACCTTGGGCTGCCCCTTTCACCTTTCCATTAAGGCCCAATAAGGCCCATTTGGTTCCCGGGGGTTCCGGTAACCTCCCGGTACTCCGGTAAAATTCCCGATTTCACCCGGAACACTTCCGATGTCCAAACATAGGCTTCCAATATATCAATCTTTATGTCTCGACCATTTCGAGACTCCTCATCATGTCCGTGATCACATCCGGGACTCCGAACAACCTTCGGTACATCAAAATGCATAAACTCATAATAACTGTCATCGTAACGTTAAGCGTGCGGACCCTACGGTTCGAGAACAATGTAGACATGACCGAGACACGTCTCTGGTCAATAACCAATAGCGGGACCTAGATGCCCATATTGACTCCTACATATTCTACGAAGATCTTTATCGGTCAGACCGCATAACAACATACGTTGTTCCCTTTGTCATCGGTATGTTACTTGCCCGAGATTCGATCGTCGGTATCCAATACCTAGTTCAATCTCGTTACTGGCAAGTCTCTTTACTCGTTCCGTAATACATAATCTCACAACTAACATCTTAGTTATAATGCTTGCAAGGCTTATGTGATGTGTATTACCGAGAGGGCCCAGAGATACCTCTCCGACAATCGGAGTGACAAACCCTAATCTCGAAATACGCCAACCCAACATCTACCATTGGAGACACCTGTAGTACTCCATTATAATCACCCAGTTACGTTGTGACGTTTGGTAGTACCCAAAGTGTTCCTCCGGCAAACGGGAGTTGCATAATCTCATAGTCATAGGAACATGTATAAGTCATGAAGAAAGCAATAGCAACATACTAAACGATCGGGTGCTAAGCTAATGAAATGGGTCATGTCAATCAGATCATTCAACTAATGATGTGACCTCGTTAATCAAATAACAACTCTTTGTTCATGGTTAGGAAACATAACCATCTTTGATTAACGAGCTAGTCAAGTAGAGGCATACTAGTGACACTCTGTTTGTCTATGTATTCACACATGTATTATGTTTCCGGTTAATACAATTCTAGCATGAATAATAAACATTTATCATGATATAAGGAAATAAATAATAACTTTATTATTGCCTCTAGGGCATATTTCCTTCAGTCTCCCACTTGCACTAGAGTCAATAATCTAGATTACACAGTAATGATTCTAACACCCATGGAACCTTGGTGCTGATCATGTTTTGCTCGTGGAAGAGGCTTAGTCAACGGGTCTGCAACATTCAGATCCGTATGTATCTTGCAAATCTCTATGTCTCCCACCTGGACTAGATCCCGAATGGAGTTGAAGCGTCTCTTGATGTGTTTGGTCCTTTTGTGAAATCTGGATTCCTTTGCTAAAGCAATTGCACCAGTATTGTCACAAAAGATTTTCATTGGACCCGATGCACTAGGTATGACACCTAGATCGGATATGAACTCCTTCATCCAGACTCCTTCGTTTGCTGCTTCTGAAGCAGCTATGTACTCCGCTTCACATGTAGATCCCGCTACGACGCTTTGTTTAGAACTGCACCAACTGACAGCTCCACCGTTTAAAGTAAACACGTATCCGGTTTGCGATTTAGAATCGTCCGGATCAGTGTCAAAGCTTGCATCAACATAACCTCTTGCGGTGAGCTCTTTGTCACCTCCATATACGAGAAACATATCCTTAGTCCTTTTCAGGTATTTTAGGATGTTCTTGACCGCTGTCCAGTGATCCACTCCTGGATTACTTTGGTACCTCCCTGCTAAACTAATAGCAAGGCACACATCAGGTCTGGTACACAGCATTGCATACATGATAGAGCCTATGGCTGAAGCATAGGGAACATCTTTCATTTTCTCTCTATCTTCTGCAGTGGTCGGGCATTGAGTCTGACTCAACTTCACACCTTGTAACACAGGCAAGAACCCTTTCTTTGCTTGATCCATTTTGAACTTCTTCAAAATCTTGTCAAGGTATGTGCTTTGTGAAAGTCCAATTAAGCGTCTTGATCTATCTCTATAGATCTTTATGCCTAATATGTAAGCAGCTTCCCCGAGGTCTTTCATCGAAAAACTTTTATTCAAGTATCCCTTTATGCTATCCAGAAATTCTATATCATTTCCAATCAGCAATATGTCATCCACATATAATATCAGAAATGCTACAGAGCTCCCACTCACTTTCTTGTAAATACAGGCTTCTCCAAAAGTCTGTATAAAGCCAAATGCTTTGATCACACTATCAAAACGTTTATTCCAACTCCGAGATGCTTGCACCAGTCCATAAATGGATCGCTGGAGTTTGCACACTTTGTTAGCTCCCTTTGGATCGACAAAACCTTCCGGTTGCATCATATACAACTCTTCTTCCAGAAATCCATTCAGGAATGCAGTTTTGACATCCATCTGCCAAATTTCATAATCATAAAATGCGGCAATTGCTAACATGATTCTGACAGACTTAAGCATCGCTACGGGTGAGAAGGTCTCATCGTAGTCAACCCCTTGAACTTGTCGAAAACCTTTTGCGACGAGTCGAGCTTTATAGACAGTAATATTACTGTCAGCGTCAGTCTTTTTCTTGAAGATCCATTTATTCTCAATTGCTTGCCGATCATCGAGCAAGTCAACCAAAGTCCATACTTTGTTCTCATACATGGATCCCATCTCAGATTTCATGGCTTCAAGCCACTTTGCGGAATCTGGGCTCACCATCACTTCTTCATAGTTCGTAGGTTCATCATGATCTAGTAGCATGACTTCCAGAATTGGATTACCGTACCACTCTGGTGCGGATCTCACTATGGTTGATCTACGTGGTTCAGTAGTATCTTGTCCTGAAGTTTCATGATCATCATCATTAGCTTCCTCACTAATTGGTATAGGTGTCGCAGAAACAGTTTTCTGTGATGTACTATTTTCCAATAATGGAGCAGGTATAGTTACCTCGTCAAGTTCTACTTTCCTCCCACTCACTTCTTTCGAGAGAAACTCCTTCTCTAGAAATGATCCATTCTTAGCAATGAATGTCTTGCCTTCGGATCTGTGATAGAAGGTGTACCCAACAGTCTCCTTTGGGTATCCTATGACGACACATTTCTCCGCTTTGGGTTCGAGCTTATCAGGTTGAAGCTTTTTCACATAAGCATCGCAGCCCCAAACTTTAAGAAACGACAACTTTGGTTTCTTGCCAAACCATAGTTCATAAGGCGTCGTCTCAACGGATTTTGATGGTGCCCTATTTAACGTGAATGCGACCGTCTCTAAAGCATAACCCCAAAACGATAGCGGTAAATCAGTAAGAGACATCATAGATCGCACCATATCTAGTAAAGTACGATTACGACGTTCAGACACACCATTACGCTGTGGTGTTCCGGGTGGCGTGAGTTGCGAAACTATTCCACAATTTTTCAAATGTACACCAAACTCGTAACTCAAATATTCTCCTCCACGATCAGATCGTAGAAACTTTATTTTCTTGTTACAATGATTTTCAACTTCACTCTGAAATTCTTTGAACTTTTCAAATGTTTCAGACTTGTGTTTCATTAAGTAGATATACCCATATCTGCTTAAATCATCTGTGAAGGTGAGAAAATAATGATATCCGCCATGAGCCTCAATATTCATCGGACCACATACATCGGTATGTATGATTTCCAATAAATCTGTTGCTCTCTCCATAGTGCCGGAGAACGGTGTTCTAGTCATCTTGCCTATGAGGCACGGTTCGCAAGTACCAAGTGATTCATAATCAAGTGGTTCCAAAAGCCCATCAGTATGGAGTTTCTTCATGCGCTTTACACCGATATGACCTAAACGGCAGTGCCACAAATAAGTTGCACTATCATTATCAACTCTGCATCTTTTGGCTTCTACATTATGAATATGTGTATCACTACCATCGAGATTTAACAAGAATAGACCACTCTTCAAAGGTGCATGACCATAAAAGATATTACTCATATAAATAGAACAACCATTATTCTCTGATTTAAATGAATAACCGTCTCGCATTAAACAAGATCCAGATATAATGTTCATGCTCAACGCTGGCACCAAATAACAATTATTTAGGTCTAATATTAATCCCGAAGGTAGATGTAGAGGTAGCGTGCCGACCGCAATCACATCGACTTTGGAACCGTTTCCCACGCGCATCGTCACCTCGTCCTTTGCTAGTGTCCGCTTATTCCGTAGTCCCTGTTTCGAGTTGCAAATATTAGCAACAGAACCAGTATCAAATACCCAGGTGCTACTGCGAGCTCTAGTAAGGTACACATCAATAACATGTATATCACATATACCTTTGTTCACCTTGCCATCCTTCTTATCCGCCAAATACTTGGGGCAGTTCCACTTCCAGTGACCAGAGTAGTAGAAGCACTCAGTTTCAGGCTTAGGTCCAGACTTGGGTTTCTTCTCCTGAGCAGCAACTTGCTTGCTGTTCTTCTTGAAGTTCCCCTTCTTCTTCCCTTTGCCCTTTTTCTTGAAACTAGTGGTCTTGTTGACCATCAACACTTGATGCTCCTTCTTGATTTCTACCTCCGCAGCTTTCAGCATTGCGAAGAGCTCGGGAATAGTCTTGTTCATCCCTTGCATATTATAGTTCATCACGAAGCTCTTGTAGCTTGGTGGCAGTAATTGGAGAATTCTGTCAATAACGCAATCATCTGGAAGATTAACTCCCATCTGAATCAAGTGATTATTATATCCAGACATTTTGAGTATATGCTCACTGACAGAACTGTTCTCCTCCATCTTGCAGCTATAGAACTTATTGGAGACTTCATATCTCTCAATTCGGGCATTTGCTTGAAATATTAACTTCAACTCCTGGAACATCTCATATGCTCCATGACGTTCAAAACGTCGTTGAAGTCCCGATTCTAAGCCGTAAAGCATGGCACACTGAACTATCGAGTAGTCATCAGCTTTGCTCTGCCAGACGTTCATAACATCTGGTGTTGCTCCAGCAGCAGGCCTGGCACCCAGCGGTGCTTCCAGGACGTAATTCTTCTGTGCAGCAATGAGGATAATCCTCAGGTTACGGACCCAGTCCGTGTAATTGCTACCATCATCTTTCAACTTTGCTTTCTCAAGGAACGCATTAAAATTCAACGGAACAACAGCACGAGCCATCTATCTACAATCAACATACATAAGCAAGATACTATCAGGTACTAAGTTCATGATAAGTTTAAGTTCAGTTAATCAAATTACTTAAGAACTCCCACTTAGATAGACATCCCTCTAATCCTCCAAGTGATCACATGATCCAAATCAACTAAACCATAACCGATCATCACGTGAGATGGAGTAGTTTTCAATGGTGAACATCGTTATGTTGATCATATCTACTATATGATTCACGCTCGACCTTTCGGTCTCTGTGTTCCGAGGCCATATCTGCATATGCTAGGCTCGTCAAGTTTAACCTGAGTATTCTGCGTGTGCAAAACTGGCTTGCACCCGTTGTAGATGGACGTAGAGCTTATCACACCCGATCATCACGTGGTGTCTGGGCACGACGAACTTTGGCAATGGTGCATACTCAGGGAGAACACTTCTTGATAATTTAGTGAGAGATCATCTTATAATGCTACCGTCAATCAAAGCAAGATAAGATGCATAAAAGATAAACATCACATGCAATCAATATAAGTGATATGATATGGCCATCATCATCTTGTGCTTGTGATCTCCATCTCCGAAGCACCGTCATGATCACCATCGTCACCGGCGCGACACCTTGATCTCCATCGTAGCATCGTTGTCGTCTCGCCAATCTTATGCTTCCACGACTATCACTACCGCTTAGCAATAAAGTAAAGCATTACATCGCGATTGCATTGCATACAATAAAGCGACAACCATATGGCTCCTGCCAGTTGCCGATAACTTGGTTACAAAACATGATCATCTCATACAATAAAATCAGCATCATGCCTTGACCATATCACATCACAACATGCCCTGCAAAAACAAGTTAGACGTCCTCTACTTTGTTGTTGCAAGTTTTACGTGGCTGCTACGGGCTTAAGCAAGAACTCATCTCACCTACGCATCAAAACCACAACGATAGTTTGTCAAATAGACTCCGTTTTAACCTTCTCAAGGACCGGGCGTAGCCACACTCGGTTCAACTAAAGTTGGAGAGACAGTCGCCCGCAAGCCATCTATGTGCAAAGCACGTCGAGGGAACCGGTCTCGCGTAAGCGTACGCGTAAGGTTGGTCCGGGTCGTCTCGTCCAACAATACCGCCGAACCAAAGTATGACATGCTGGTAGGCAGTATGACTTGTATCGCCCACAACTCACTTGTGTTCTACTCGTGCAAATAACATCAAACCATAAAACCAGGCTCGGATGCCACTGTTGGGGAACGTAGTAATTTCAAAAAATTTCCTACGCACACGCAATATCATGGTGATGCATAGCAACAAGAGGGGAGAGTGTTGTATACGTACCAACACAGACCGACTGCGGAAGCGATCACACAACATAGAGGAAGTAGTCGTACGTCTTCTTCCCGATCCGACCGATCCAAGCACCGTTACTCTGGCACCGCCGAGTTCTTAGCACACGTACAGCTCGATGACGATCCCCGGGCTCCGATCCAGCAAAGCGTCGAGGAAGAGTTCCGTCAGCACGACGGCGTGGTAACGATCATGATGTACTACCGACGCAGGGCTTCGCCTAAGCACTACAACGGTATGATCGAGGTGGAATTTGGTGGCAGGGGGCACCGCACACGGCTAAGGAACGATCTCAAGGATCAACTTGTGTGTCTAGAGGTGCCCCCTGCCCCCATATATAAAGGTTGCCAGGGGAGGGCTGGCCGGCCAAAGGAGGAGGGCGCAGGAGGAGTCCTACTCCTACCGGGAGTAGGACTCCCCCCCCCCCCCAATCCTATTCCTAATAGGATTCCTCGAGAAAGAGAGAGGGAGAAGGGGGCCGGCCACCTCTCCTAGTCCTAATAGGACTAGGGGAGGGGGGAGGCGCACAGCCCACCTTGGGCTGCCCCTTTCACCTTTCCACTAAGGCCCAATAAGGCCCATTTGGTTCCCGGGGGGTTCCGGTAACCTCCCGGTACTCCGGTAAAATCCCGATTTCACCCGGAACACTTCCGATGTCCAAACATAGGCTTCCAATATATCAACCTTTATGTCTCGACCATTTCGAGACTCCTCATCATGTCCGTGATCACATCCGGGACTCCGAACAACCTTCGGTACATCAAAATGCATAAACTCATAATAACTGTCATCGTAACGTTAAGCGTGCGGACCCTACGGTTCGAGAACAATGTAGACATGACCGAGACATGTCTCCGGTCAATAACCAATAGTGGGACCTGGATGCCCATATTGGCTCCTACATATTCTACGAAGATCTTTATCGGTCAGACCGCATAACAACATACGTTGTTCCCTTTGTCATCGGTATGTTACTTGCCCGAGATTCGATCGTCGGTATCCAATACCTAGTTCAATCTCGTTACCGGCAAGTCTCTTTACTCGTTCCATAATACATCATCCGCAACTAACTCATTAGTTGCAATGCTTGCAAGGCTTGTGTAATGTGTATTACCGAGAGGGCCCAGAGATACCTCTCCGACAATCGGAGTGACAAATTCTAATCTCGAAATACGCCAACCCAACATCTACCATTGGAGACACCTGTAGTACTCCTTTATAATCACCCAGTTACGTTGTGACGTTTGGTAGCACCCAAAGTGTTCCTCCGGCAAACGGGAGTTGCATAATCTCATAGTCATAGGAACATGTATAAGTCATGAAGAAAGCAATAGCAACATACTAAACGATCGGGTGCTAAGCTAATGAAATGGGTCATGTTAATCAGACCATTCAACTAATGATGTGACCTCGTTAATCAAATAACAACTCTTTGTTCATGGTTAGGAAACATAACCATCTTTGATTAACGAGCTAGTCAAGTAGAGGCATACTAGTGACACTCTGTTTGTCTATGTATTCACACATGTATTATGTTTCCGGTTAATACAATTCTAGCATGAATAATAAACATTTATCATGATATAAGGAAATAAATAATAACTTTATTATTGCCTCTAGGGCATATTTCCTTCAGTGGCTCCCCTGATGTATTTCTTCCACCTATATATATCCATATACCCTAAAACTATCGGGGAGCACAATAGATCGGGAGTTCTGCCGCCAGAAGCCTCCGTAGCCACTGAAAGCCAATCTAGACCCGTTCCGGCACCCTGCCGGAGGGGGAATCCCTCTCCGGTGGCCATCTTCATCATCCCGGTGCTCTCCATGACGAGGAGGGAGTAGTTCTCCCTCGGGGCTGAGGGTATGTACTTGTAGCTATGTGTTTGATCTCTCTCTCTCTCTCTCTCTCTCTCGTGTTCTTGAGGTGATACGATCTTTATGTATCGCGAGCTTTGCTATTATAGTTGGATCTTATGATGTTTCTCCCCCTCTACTCTCTTGTAATGGATTGAGTTTTCCCTTTGAAGTTATCTTATCGAATTGACTCTTTAAGGATTTGAGAACACTTGATGTATGTCTTGCGTGGGATACCTGTGGTGACAATGGGGTATTCTATTGATCCACTTGATGTATGTTTTGGTGATCAACTTGCGGGTTCCGCCCATGAACCTATGCATAGGGGTTGGCACACGTTTTCGTCTTGACTCTCCGGTAGAAACTTTGGGGCACTCTTTGAAGTTCGTTGTGTTGGTTGAATAGATGAATCTGAGATTGTGTGATGCATATTGTATAATCATACCCACAGATACTTGAGGTGACATTGGAGTATCTAGGTGACATTAGGGTTTTGGTTGATTTGTGTCTTAAGGTGTTATTCTAGTACGAACTCTAGGGTTGTTTGTGACACTTATAGGAATAGCCCAACGGATTGATTGGAAAGAATAACTTTGAGGTGGTTTCATACCTTACCACAATCTCTTCGTTTGTTCTCCTCTATTAGTGGCTTTGGAGTGACTCTTTGTTGCATGTTGAGGGATAGTTATGTGATCCAATTATGTTATTATTGTTGAGAGAACTTGCACTAGTGAAAGTATGAACCCTAGGCCTTGTTTCCTAACATTGCAATACCGTTTACGCTCACTTTTACCACTTTTTACCTTGTTGTTTTTATATTTTCATATTACAAAAACCATTATCTACTATCCACATACCACTTGTATCACCATCTCTTCGCCGAACTAGTGCACCTATACAATTTACCATTGTATTGGGTGTGTTGGGGACACAAGAGACTGTTTGTTATTTGGTTGCAGGGTTGCTTGAGAGAGACCATCTTCATCCTACGCATCCAACGGATTGATAAACCTTAGGTCATCCACTTGAGGGAAATTTGCTACTATCCTACAAACCTCTGCACTTGGAGGCCCAACAACGTCTACAAGAAGAAGGTTGTGTAGTAGACATCACCCTCCCATCCGAAGACGGCGGACCTTCACAGCTTCGGGTACTACGGTCGGGGGGATGAACCCCGGGCAGGCAACGGAACCCGGATCCTTTTCAAAAAACAATGGGGCCAGTATCGCCCCTCGAGACGGCTCGCGCTTGGCCGGGTCGCTCAACCCGGCCAAACCCCTCTACCCGGCCTAATCCTCGACCCGGCCGGACTCCTCAACTCGGGCCCAACAACCAGCTCAAGACAGCCGAGCCCGGCATACCAAGACTTCTCCAACAAGCCAACTCCGCCCTTGGCATGTTCTCCAACCCGGCCAAGGGTCAGCAACCGTCTCATCCCAGTCGTACAATGGGACGAGTCTCCACCAACTGATGACCAAAGCCACAGTGCCCCGACCCGTCTAGTCAGTCGGGCGAGGCAACAGTGCTCCCTACCTACCCGCTGACCAGGGCCGGCGTGGCAACAGTGCACCCATCGTCATCAATGACGCCAGCAAGCGGCGACCTGACGGAGAGCCACTGTAGCCGACCCGACTCGGCCACTCTCTGACGATCGACAAGACGGCACACAGTGCCCCTAGGCACGCGGGGCCCGTGTCCGGGGAACCCAGCATGACCTGGTGATACGTCTCCATCGTATCTATAATTTTTGATTGTTCCATGCCAATATTCTACAACTTTCATATACTTTTGGCAACTTTTTATATTATTTTTGGGACTAACGCATTGATCTAGTGCCAAGTGACAGTTCCTGTTTGTTGCATGTTTTATGTTTCGCAGAATATCCATATCAAACGGAATCCAAACGGGATAAAAACGTACGGAGAATATTTTTGGAATATTTGGAGAATTCCGGAAGAAAAATCCACGCGAGACGGTGCCCGAGGTGGCCACGAGGCAGGGGGCGCGCCCCTGACCCTCGTCGTCCACCCGTAATACGGTTGATGCCCTTCTTCGGCCGCAACAAAGCTAATTTTTGGAAGAAAAAAATCACGGCGAAGGTTTCGGTCCAATCGGAGTTATGGATCTCCATATATATACGAAACGGTGAAAGGGCAGCAGAACAGAACGCAGAAACAGAGAGAGACAGAGAGAGACAGACAGACAGATCCAGTCTCAAAGGGGCTCTCGCCCCTCCCATGCCACGGAGGCCAAGGACCAGAGGGGAAACCCTTCTCCCATCGAGGGAGGAGGTCAAGGAAGAAGAAGGCGAAGGGGCCCCCTCTCCCCTTCTCTTCCGGTGGCGCCGGAACGCTGTCGTGGCCATCATCATCATCACCGCGGTCTACTCCAACACCTCCGCCATCTTCACCAACATCTTTGTCGGTGTCAAAACCGGCGGATCTCGGGTAGGGGGTCCCGAACTGTGCGTCTAAGGCGGATGGTAACAGGAGGCAGGGGACACAATGTTTTACCCAGGTTCGGGCCCTCTTGATGGAGGTAAAACCCTACGTCCTTCTTGATTAATATTGATGATATGGGTAGTACAAGAGTAGATCTACCACGAGATCGGAGAGGCTAAACCCTAGAAGCTAGCCTATGGTATGATTGTTTGTTGTAGTTGTTGTTGTCCTACGGACTAAAACCCTCCGATTTATACAGACACCGGAGAGGGTTAGGGTTACACAAGGTCGGTTACAAAGGAGGAGATACACATATCCGCCTTGCCTAGCTTGCCTTCCACGCCAAGTAGAGTCCCATCCGGACACGAGACGAAGTCTTCAATCTTGTTTCTTCATAGTCTAACAGTCCGGCCAATGGAGATAGTCCGGCTATCCGGAGACCCCCTAATCTAGGACTCCCACAGTAGCCCCTAAACCAGGCTTCAATGACGATGAGTCCGACGTGCAGTATTGTCTTCGGCATTGCAAGGCGGGTTCCTCCTTCGAATATACCACGGAAGAATTTGAATATAAGGATAGTGTCCGGCCCTGCAAAATAAGTTCCACATACCACCGTAGAGAGAATAATATTTTCACAAATCTAATTTGCTGACTTGTTTCGGCCTGTGATTATTCGAACCATTTCCTTTAACTAGCCCCGCACATAACGCGAGGCAGTTTTTCGACACGTCTTGTCAAAGCAAAGATCGTGTCCCCTTATTACGGGATTCTCATCAATATGAGCGTGGGTAACCCAACCGTGTCTAGGACTCCTAGATTATAGGCAAGTCCCAAACGGCTACGGAGAGGACGCTTGATATTCACTCTCTTTATAAAGGGACAAGGCTTTTACTTTTTTCCCTCCCGTGCTCAATCGAATCCTTCCCCCGCCTCGAGTTCTAACACCCAAAGCCCAGGTCAGGTGCTCCGGATCTTCAATCATGTCCGCATCTAGCCTTCAAGGCCGGTGGATGCCCTCCTCCGTTACGGAAGAAGACATCAAGAAGTTGAGGGAGGCCAAATACCTGACCGCCGAGGTTTCGCATCTGCTGCCTGCCCGAGGGCAGGTCGTCCCTACTCCTGAACCCAACGAAGACATCGTGTTCATCTCCCACTTCCTCTGAGGACTAGGCCTCACTCTGGATCCCTTCGTTAGGGGGTTGATGTTTTATTACGGGCTAGATTTCCACGATCTAGCCCCGGACTCCTTTCTCCACATCTCGACATTCATTGTCGTGTGTGAGGCCTTCCTCCGCATTACCCCTCACTTCGGCCTGTGGCTCAAGACCTTTAACGTGAAGTCGAAGATGGTCGAGGGGCAATATGCAGCGTGCGGAGGCGCATTAATAAGCAAGATAGCAGGAGCTCCGTGGCCCAAAGGTTCCTTTCCAGACGTGTCCGGATTATGGCAACAGGGGTGGTTTTATATCACAGCTCCCAGAAGTGCCAAGTGGGCGGCTGCTCCTGCTTTCTGCTCAGGCCCTCCACCATAACTGATGTCATGGATTAGCAGAGGGCTGAGCTGGGGTCCTGCCAAGTACGTGCCTGTACTGCAAAGCCGCATCCAAAATCTCTTTGAAGGAGATTTCAGTTTGATTATGGTGGCGCAAGTCATGCTGGTTCGTCGAGTCCAGCCTTGCAAACGCCGGCCCCTCCGCATGTGGGAGTTCAACCCAGAAGGGCCGCATACTATTCAGAATTTCCTCGGCCTGACGCACGAGGAGATGTACAAATCATTCTTCGGACCCCAAATAGAGTGTCCGGATACCACCGAGGACGTGGGCCTGAGCAGCAACCGTACCGCCGACCAAGTAAGTAATCCTTCAGCCGAACACACCGCCTTTGTTTACCACAACGTCATTCTGAGAAATCGCTCTTTGACCAGGACTGGATAACAAAGGCAAAGATGATTCGGTGTTCGGCCCCTCTTCATGAGGGTTTGGAAAATCCGGTACTGGAAAAGATGCTCGAGCTAGCACCTTGCCCGGAGCCCTCAAAGGAAGACAAAGGGGGAGTAATGAGGGCGAAAGCGGACCTCCATCGCTACCCATTCCGACCAAGGGAACGAGCGCCTCCGTGAGGGAGGATAACCGAGGGGAGGAATCGGACATTCTCTCACCCTGGGGAAGGAAGAGGACTACCTCTGAAGATCCGGAAACCAAGGTTTCCAAGCGGGAGAAGAAATCTCCGCCAAAGGGTCCTGCCTTGGAGGGTGCTCTTGCCGCACAAAGTCCGCACGGCGATCAGCCCTCCGACGAGTTGTAAGTAATCAGAAAGTACTTTAATAGCGGAGATATACTACCTTGCCTCTGAGAAAGATAACCAAAGTATTTATTGCAGTTTGGATCTTAGCCCTTCTCAGCAGATCTCATCTTCGGGGGATCTTCTTCCGGAGATGATGGAGAGCGAAACACCTCCCCCGGACTCCTCCGCTCAAGAAGCGGGCGACCTTGAAGTGTCGTCACGGAGGGCCTCTCCGGATCCGGTGAGGCCAGAAGATAATCCTATAGTCACCCGAAGTCCCCAGCATCCGGCTCTCGAAGAGAGCAAACAGAAGAGTCTGACACCGTCTGGTATGCGGTCGGACGTACTGAGAGAGCTGTTGGAGCGAGCGGCCATCTCAGAAGAACACCATACATTGATGGGTATGGTGATGGAAAGGATCTCATCCGCCGAAAGCGGGTTGCATGATGCCTTTATGAGTCTACTGACGGGCTTTGAGGTACGTAAAATGATGTACATTTGTGATGGTACCGCACATTTTTAGGTGTGCCCTGTGTAGATAGTAGCCCTTGAGACTCTGGTTGTCATCGAGAACAGCGGCAAATAGAGGATCGTAATCCCAGGCAATAACCATACCGCTTTAATGTGCAGGTAGTGGGAGCTCCGGTGGTTAGCCGGACTCAAGAATTTGCCGAACTGAAGCGGCAACTGGATGCGGCGGATGCCGACATCGAGCTTGTTAACAAGAGGCTTCACGAGGCACAGGGTAAGTGTTATTTTCTGGTGAATGCCACATAGTAAGAGCAGCATGATGCCAGTATCTTTAATACGTTGTGACTGCAGATGGAGCTGCCACCGTGGAAACCTTGCGAGCGGAACTTGCCCGAGCCAAAGAACGAACAAGTATTAGTAATGCGGCTGCTTTGAAGGCGGCCGAAGAGTTGAAAGCCGAGAAGGCCGCGCATTGTGAGAGCAAAGAGAAGATGGCCAAGATGGCCATAGAATTAAAAGACACTGCCGACCGTTGCCAGGTCCTTGAAAAAGAGAACCGATTGAAGGCAGCGGACCTTGAAAAGGCCGCGATGGCGAACAAAGACACCGGCTCTGCTATGAGAGCGAAGAAGGAGGAGCTGTGTGAAGCCGGGGATATTGCGGCTGGGAATCCGTTTATGCTACAGAGAAAGTTCGGAGATCCACGGTATGCCCCTCTGGATCGGCTGTGGAGTTCAGCAGACGCATATATGGACTTGGCGGCGAGCGATGCCGATGCAGCCAAATACTTCCAAGGTCAAACAGATCGTGAAGTGGACAAGCTGTTCTGGTCGCAATTCAACGTTCCAGAGCATCCACTTCCATTGACTAATTAGCTAGCTGAATGGGCCGAACTGAATAGGTTGTCCGGACTCGCCATGAGGTCTGTCATGGATCAGCTGTAGCCGGAAAAGCCGAAACCGAACAACTATTTCAGCTTAGTGCAGCAGTTCCTTGGTGCGGTGTCGCGCATCAATGCGATGAAGTGGTCGGCGTGCATAGAAGGCTCGCGGATGTCCCTTGCCCGTGTTAAAGCATATTGGGCGGAGATGTATGCTACCACTGTTGCGGCGCAGGGTTCGGCCATAGGCCGAGTGGCTGCCGAGCACTATTTTGAAGAGGTTCTCGAGGGTGCTTGTTTGATAGAGGCCCAGTGCTTGAAGAATATTATGTTTGAGTGACATGTATTCCCATTGTAAACACAATGTTTTTATGAAATTTAATAAGGTTGTGTTTGTACTTTTGCCTGAAAGTAATATGATGCCTCCTGTGCGGCCGTTTATGTATACATGTGTATAACCTGAAAGATTGCAGTCGTCGGCTTCAGCCCCCACGCATATAATGCGGAGGTGTTCATAGAAGACGCGTGTCCACACTTAACCCAATGTCTTGGTCCTATTAAGGAGGTGATAGCACAGAGAACGAGGCAACCAGACTATAATGCTTTAACACTTTCACTTAACCATAGGAGTTCCACGGTGGCAGCTCCATCTGTAGTCACAACATATTAAAGATACTGGCATCATGCTGCTCTTACTATGTGGTGTTCACCAGATAATAACACTTACCCTGTGCCTCGTCAAGCCTCTTGTTAACAAGCTCGATGTCGGCGTCTGCCGAATCTAGTTGCCGTTTTAATTTGGCAAACTCACTTGTCCGGCTAGCCACCGGAGCTTCCACCACCTGCACATAGGGGCAGTCTGGTTATTGCCTGGGAATATGATCCTCTGTTCGTCGCCGTTCTCGACGACAACCAGAGTCTCAAGGGCTACTATCTACACAAGGCACACCTAACATGTGTAGTACTATCACATATTATCTCACGTACCTCAAAGCCTGTCAGTAGACTCATAAAGGCTTCATGTAGTCCGCTTTCGGCGGACGAAATTCTCTCCATCACTGTAACCATCAACGTACGGTGTTCTTCTGAGATGGCCATTCGCCCCACCAACTCCCTCAGAGCGTCCGACCGCATACCAGATGGTGCCGGACTCTTTCGTCTGCTCTCTTCGGGAGCCGAACGCTGGGGACTTCGGGGGTCCATGGGATTATCTTCTGGCCTCACCGGATCCGGAGAGGCCCTTCGTGACGACACTTCGGGATCGCCCGCTTCTTGAGCGGAGGAGTCCGGGAGAGGCATTTCGCTCTCCATCATCTCTGGAAGAAGATCCCCCGAAGACGAGCTCAGCTGAGAGGGGCTCAGACCCGAACTGCAAGATATATGCGGTGGTTATTTTCTCAAAAAAAAAGATAGCATACCTTTACTATTAAAGTGTTTTGGATCACTTATGACTCGTTGGAGGGCTGATCCCCCCGCGGACTTTGTGCGGCAAAAGCAACCCCCGAGGCAGGACCCTCTGTGGGAGACTTCTTCTCCCGTTTGGAGGCTTCGGCTTCCGGATCCTCGGAAGCAGTCCTTTTCCTCTCCCGGTTATCCTCCTTCAAGGAGACACTCATTCCCTCGGTTGGAACGGGTAGCGATGGGGGCCCGCGTCCGCCCGTATTATTCCCCCTGTATCTTCCTTCGAGGGTTCCGGGCAAGGTGCGACCTCGAGCATCTTTTCCAATACCGGATTTTCCAAACCCTCAGGGAGGGGGGCCAAACACCGAATCATCTTCGCCTTTGTTAGCCAGTCCTGGTCAAAAAGCAAACTCTCAGAAATGACTTCATGACGAATAAAAGACAGTGTGTTCGGCCAGAGGGTTTCTTACTTGTTCGGCGGCGCGGTTACTGCTCAGGCCCATGTCCTCGGTAATATCCGGACACTCTACTTAAGGTCCGAAGAATGACTTGTACATCTCCTCGTGCGTCAGGTCGAGGAAACTTTGAATGGCATGCGATCCCTCTGGGTTGAACTCCCACAAGCGAAGGGGCCGGCGTTTGCAAGGCTGGACTTGACGAACCAGCATAACTTGTATTACCACAACCAAATTAAAATCTCCCTCGAAGAGATCTCGGATGCGGCTTTGCAGTATAGGCACGTCCTTGGCTGGACCCCAGCTCAGACCTCTGCTAATCCATGACATCAGTTGTGGTGGGGGGCCCGAGCAGAAAGCGGGGGCAGCCGCCCACTTGGCACTTCTAGGAGCCGTGACGTAAAACCACTCCCGTTGCCATAATTCGGACACCTCTGAAAAGGAACCTTTCGGCCATGGGGCTCTTGCCATCTTGCCTATTGATGCAGCTCCGCACGCTGCATGTTGCCCCTCGATCATCTTCGGCTTTACTTCAAAGGTCTTGAGCAACAGGACGAAGTGAGGGGTAACGCGGAGGAAGGCCTCACACACGACAATAAATGTTGAGATGTGGAGAAAGGAGTCCGGAGCTAGATCGTGGAAATCTAGCTCGTAATAGAACATCAAACCCCTGACGAAGGGATCCAAAGTGAGGCCTAGACCTCAGAGGAAGTGGGAGATGAACACGACGTTCTCGTTGGGTTCGGGAGTAGGGACGATCTACCCTCGAGCAGGCAGCCGATGTGAAACCTCGGCGGTCAGGTATCTGGCCTCCCTCAACTTCTTAATGTCCTCTTCCGTAATGGAGGAGAGCATCCATCGTCCTTGAAGGCTGGATCCGGACATGATTGAAGATCCGGAGCACCTAACCTGGGCTTTGGGTGTTAGAACTCGAGGCGGGGGAAGGGTTTGATTGAGCACGAGAGGGAAAAAGTGAAAACCTTGTTCCTTTACAAAGAGGGTGAATATCAAGCGTCCTCTCCGTAGCCGTTTAGGACTTGCCTACAATCTAGGAGTCCTAGACACGGTTGGGTTACCTACGACCGCATTAATGAGAATCCCGTAATTGGGGGAACACGATCTCCGCTTTGACAAGAAGTGTCAAGAAACCGCCTCGCGTTATGTGTGGAGCTGGTTAAAAGAAACGGTTTGAATAATCACTGGGCCATGACGTAACATCATGCTGCCAAGACAAGCCAGCAAATTAGATTTGCAAAAATATCATTCTCTCTATGGTGGTACGTGGAACTTATTTTGCAGGGTCGGACACTATCCTCGTTTTCAAGTTCTTCTGTGATGTATTCGGAGAAGGAACCCGCCTTGCAATGCCGAAGACAATACTGCGCGCAGGACTCATCGTCATTGAAGCCTGGTTCAGGGGCTACTGAGGGAGTCCTGGATTAGGGGGTCTCCGGACAGCCGGACTATCTCCATTGGCCGGACTGTTAGACTATGAAGATACAAGATTGAAGACTTCGTCTCATGTCCGGATGGGACTCTACTTGGCGTGGAAGGAAAGCTAGGCAATACGGATATGGATATCTCCTCCTTTGTAACCGACCTTGTGTAACCCTAACCCTCTCCGGTGTCTATATGAAACGAAGGGTTTTAGTCCATAGGACAACAACCATAACATACAATCAGACCATAGGCTAGCTTCTAGGGTTTAGCCTCTCTGATCTTGTGGTAGATCTACTCTTGTACTACCCACATCATCAATATTAATCAACCAGGACGTAGGGTTTTACCTCCATCAAGAGGGCCCGAACCTGGGTAAAACATCGTGTCCCCTGCCTCCTATTACCATCCGGCCTAGAAGCATAGTTCGGGACCCCCTACCCGAGATCCGCCGGTTTTGACACCGACACTGACTCTTTGTTGCATGTTGAGGGATAGTTATGTGATCCAATTATGTTATTATTGTTGAGAGAACTTGCACTAGTGAAAGTATGAACCCTAGGCCTTGTTTCCTAGCATTGCAATACCGTTTACGCTCACTTTAATCACTTGTTACCTAAACCATTATCTACTATCCATATACCACTTATATTTTCAGACTGGTTGGGTGGCGTGCGCTTGGGCATGACCCGAGCGCAGCCCCCGTGCCCAGCCCCCTCGCACGGCTCTCCTGGGGGGAGGCGTTGCGGTGAGGCCGGACACTGAGCTCTGGGGCTCCCTGAGGTTGGTACGACCGTGAAGCCGCCCTCAGTTGTTTATCACCACCGCGGAGCATAGTGCTTCCGCTTGTGCACGGGCATAGCCGCTCCTTGGCAATGTCAATGGCCAGCACGGAGCATGGTGCTTCCAATTGTGTGTGGGAGGGGGGCTCCCTCTGTGGAGAGCCCCCGGGGCGTGTACAGCCCCGCCCTGACACGTGGCTTGCACGGCAGGGCTAGACGAGGTGTATCTGGGCACTCGTGAGCCAGCGCGGGACTCACGAGGCCCTACCTCAAGGCGGGTTGCGCCTGGTCTCGGTTCCTATTCGCTGTGCTGGTCATGCGAGGTGGTCAGACAACCTGTGCCGAACGAATCTCCTGAGGTTATCACATGAGAAAGCCAAGCACCAATGGCCCTAGGAGGTGACGTAAACATGGCCGGCCCGCCAGACAGAGCTCGGCCATTGGATTTATCGACGCTGCAGGGACGGGCCCGAGCACAGATGCCGTGCTCAACTTACTCACGCGAAGGGTCCTGAAGAAAGGTGGCCGGCGCGCGGTCCCCATGATGGGTGGCGATCAAGCAAGTAGTAATCATAGGTAGATCAGACATGAGAGTAGCAGGCTTAAATAAAAGCATGGGAGATACGTGCCACTGGGTCAGGCCCGAGCGGCTTGGGGATTATGCAGCCCGAGGGGCGCCCCCAACACGGTAAGCTGAAGACATAAAAAGGGTGACATGCCACAGGGACGGACTCACACTGCCTGGGAATGATGCAGCCCGAGGGGCGCTCCCAGCTAAATGAACTTGTAAAGATGTCACCTGGTCATGTTGACGAAGGAGAGTTGGGGCAGCTGAAGGTGCATGGTGAAGGGGTTGCTCCTCATGAGCCTCCGGAGCTCTGAGCCTAGGGAGGATCTGGGGGCTCAGGTGGTTCCTTGTGGACCGTCTCCATCTCTATCAAGACGGCGTGGTGCCTGGCCTCTTGAGCTGCTAGGATGCGCTGCAAGTTGCGTTGGTAGGTGGGCGATACACTCGGCAGGCCAAAGGGCATGCGAACATAGCTGTGCGGTGGGCCCTTGTAGTGTCCCACGCGCGAAGGCTAGAAAAGCTCCTGAGAAGCGGCCCTATTGAGCCCTGGAACGTCGATGCAGACATGCAACCTGGCATCCTCGCCTGGATGGGAAGCTGCGTCTCGTGGGCGGCGGTCGCCGCGCATGGCCCTTGCGTCTTGCAATCCCTGGGTGGTCTTGGTGATGAACTCCTGAATGGTGGGCAATCCTTGCCATGTGCCCTCCTGAGGGAAACGTGCCGCGAAGCACGCCTCCAAGTGGTGCCCAAGCGCCTCCCTCGTGATGTGGGCAACGTCTGAGGCCTTCCAAAAGAAAGCCCCCGAGCCCTGCCCGAGAAGGGCGCCGGGCGTGCCTTCCTATGCAATGGAGGGAGGCGCCCCTGGAGCGGGCGCTGATCTTGACGAGGCTCTGGTTGTGACGCCACCCTCCTGAGGTCCTGCGCGTTGCAACTGCTTCTTCTTCTTGGGGATGGCCTCAGGAGGGCCCCCGCCCTTGCTATCGGGGTCGTCGATTGCTGCAGCTTGGAAGGCATGCTCGAGGGAGCACACCACGTCTCTTTCTTCACATGGGACCGTGATGATCCCGCCGCTTCCCAGCATCTTGAGGACATTGTAGCCGTGATGGGTCACCGCCGTGAATTTGGCTAGGGCTGGATACCCGAGGATGGCATTATACGACAAACGGATGTGCACGACATCGAAGTCGATGAGCTCGGTGCGGTAGTTCTTACGTTCCCCGAAGGTGACAGGGAGGCGGACATGCCCTATCGGTGTGGTGGAACCGTCAGTCACTCCTGAGAAAGTCTTGGTGGGATGAAGCTGGTCATACGGCACTTGGAGGCTGTCGAACGTGTCGACGGACAAGACATTGAGCCCCGCGCCACCGTCGATGAGGGTCTTGGTAACTTGCAGATTGCTGATGACTGGGGAGCAAAGCATCGGGAGGGCGCCAGCGGTAGCTGCGCACTTGAGCTGATCTGCCGAATTGAACGTGATGGGGCACTGTGACCATCTGAGTGGGCGTGTGGCTTCGATCTTGGGGAGGACTGCATTCACTTCACGAGCAAACTGCTTGAAGATACGCTACGAGGTTGGGCCTGGGCTCCGCCCAAGATGCAGGCGATAGCACGCGGTTCCTGGAAGCCCCCAGCCTCCTCGTCCCGATGGTGTTCGTCATTCCTTCTTGGCGGTGGCGGCCGCGGAGGGAGTCTGGCATTACCTTGAGGACGATCCTCACGAGGCTAATCCCTCCAGCCGCCCTCGCGAGGATGATCCTGCCAGCGGTCCTCACGAGGCCGGTCGCGCCACTCCTGGCGCGGGCCACGGTCGTCCCAGCGTCCGCCACCACGTCCTCCTCCTCGGCCGTAGCCCCTGTCACCGCGAGCGGGGCACCGACCGAAGCGTCCTTCGCGGGTGGCTCTGAGCTCTTGACAGTCGCTGGTGTTGCGGGTGTTCTGGTTGTGGAAGGCGCAGAACGAACGGCTGCCCTTGGATGACTCTGGTTGGTCTCTGCCACGTGATACGTCTACAACGTATCTATAATTTTTGATTGTTCCATGCTATTATATTATCTGTTTTGGATGTTTATGGGCTTTATTATGCACTTTTATATTATTTTTTGGGACTAACCTATTAACCCAGAGCCCAGTGCCAGTTTCTGTTTTTTCCTTGTTTTAGAGTATCGCAGAAAAGGAAAATCAAACGGAGTCCAATTGACCTGAAACTTCACGGAACTTATTTTTGGACCAGAAGAAGCCCACGGAGTATCGTGGACATCCCGGAGATCCACCGACGTACTTCTTCCTCCTATATATACCCATATACCCTAAAAACTTTGGGGAACACAATAGATCGGGAGTTCCACCGCCAGAAGCCTCCATAGCCATCGAAAACCAATCTAGACCCGTTCTGGCACCCTGCCGGAGGGGGAATCCCTCACCGATGGCCATCTTCATCATCCCGGCGCTCTCCATGACGAGGAGAGAGAGTAGTTCTCCCTCGGGGCCGAGGGTATGTACCAGTAGCTATGTGTTTGATCTCTCTCTCTCTCTCTCTCTCGTGTTCTTGAGGTGGTACGATCTTGATGTATCACGAACTTTGCTATTATAGTTGGATCTTATGATGTTTCTCCCCCTCTACTCTCTTGTAATGGATTGAGTTTTCCCTTTGAAGTTATCTTATCGGATTGAGTCTTTAAGGATTTGAGAACACTTGATGTATGTCTTGCGTGGGATACTCGTGGTGACAATGGGGTATTCTATTGATCCACTTGATGTATGTTTTGGTGATCAACTTGCGGGTTCCGCCCATGAACCTATGCATAGGGTTTGGCACACGTTTTTGTCTTGACTCTCCGGTAGAAACTTTGTGGCACTCTTTGAAGTTCTTTGTGTTGGTTGAATAGATGAATCTAAGATTGTGTGATGCATATCGTATAATCATGCCCACGGATACTTGAGGTGACATTGGAGTATCTAGGTGACATTAGGGTTTTGGTTGATTTGTGTCTTAAGGTGTTATTCTAGTACGCACTCTAGGATAGATTGAACGGAAAGAATAGCTTCGTGTTATTTTACTACGGACTCTTGAATAGATCAATCAGAAAGGATAACTTTGAGGTGGTTTCGTACCCTACCATAATCTCTTTGTTTGTTCTCCGCTATTAGTGACTTTGGAGTAACTCTGTTGAGGGATAGTTATATGATCCAATTATGTTATTATTGTTGAGAGGACTTGCACTAGTGAAAGTATGAACCCTAGGCCTTGTTTCAACGCATTGCAATACCGTTTGTGCTCGCTTTTATCATTAGTTACCTTGCTGTTTTTATATTTTCAGATTACAAATACCTTTATCTACCATCCATATACCACTTGCATCACCATCTCTTCGCCGAACTAGTGCACCTATACAATTTACCATTGTATTGGGTGTGTTGGGGAAACAAGAGACTCTTTGTTATTTGGTTGCAGGGTTGCTTGAGAGAGACCATGTTCATCCCATGCCTCCTCCGGATTGATAAACCTTAGGTCATCAACTTGAGGGAAATTTGCTACTGTCCTACAAACCTCTGCACTTGGAGGCCCAACAACGTCTACAAGAAGAAGGTTGTGTAATAGAAATCAAGCTCTTTTCTGGCGCCGTTGCCGGGGAGGTGAGTGCTTGAAGGTATATCTTTAGATCTTGCAATCGAGTCTTTTAGTTTCTTGTTTTATCACTAGTTTAGTTTATAAAATAAAATTACAAAAAATGGAATTAAATTTGCCTCATACGCTTCATCTTTTTAATATCTTGCGGGAGTATGATGGAAAGGAAAATTGTGCCAAAGTGTTAGAAGAAGAATGCATTAAAATGTTTGGCACTAAATCTTTGAATGATGAGCATGATTGCAATGTTGTTAGTATGAACTCCTTGAATATCCATAGTACTAATGATGATTGCACTAGTTATGATGAAAATGTCTCCTATAAACATGTCAATTTTTGTGGAGTGCATTGGGTTTGCAAGTGCACACCAATTAGGGAAGATAGATATTGCAAGAGGCATAAGTACTTAGAAACTAAATTGTTACAAGAAAGGCTAGATGTTTGTGCTCAAAATTTACATTTTCTTGGCCATACTTGTGAGCTTTACAATGAACGTGGTCATTTAACCATCCGATGCAAATTGTTTCATGATCTAATCGTTTCCAAAAATTGTGATGACTTGATTTCTCTTGCACATCACAATGAACTTAGTTTTCTTATGGGTTACGAAGAAATGAAACATATAACTAACTATCTTCCAGTATTTGCCCGTGATAAACTTCTTGGCTTTGATCTAGAGGAAATTTATATGTATTGTGCGGTGAATTGTATTGAAAATCCTTATATTGCCAACTACATAAAGAAAAGAAAACAAATAGAAGATGAAGAGAATACTAATGAAAGGGAAGAGACTTCCCAATACCCTCCTATTATTTCTTATGATGAATCAGGTAACGAGGAAGAGCCTCCTATTCAACCAATCTCATTAATAAGGAGCTCCAAAAAGAGGATTGAACCCACACATGATGTGGTGAAGAAGAAGAAAAGAAAAAGGAAGAGAGATAAAAAGATATCTCCCCCAAATAATGTTGCTCCTATTACTATTATGCCTCATGAAAATATAATTGTGGAAGATAATGATACTTCTTATGATCTTGAATATCTTTTCGGCACTTGCTTGGAAGAATATGATAATTGCTATACTATTGGTGCTATCCATACTATTAATGATGAGAGTGATTATGCTTATGATATGAAAAGGCCCAAGCTTGGGGATGCTATGTTTGATGAAGATGATGTTTTTGAGAATATATTTGCTGCAATTAATGTTTGTCCCAAGCTTGGGGATGCTACGTTTAATGAAGATGATATTTGTAGTCTCCCAAGTTTTGATATGCAAATTTATAATGATGATAGCATGCCTCCTACTTATGATGATTATATTGATGAAAGTGGGTTTGGAAGAGTGTCAACCTTAGGAAGTAATGATCCCACTATTTTGGAGGATGTTGAATCTTATAATATTTATGAAAGTGGATTTGGAGAGGTCATGACTTTATTTAGTGATGTATCCACTATCTTGGAAGAGGTTTCAATTGATTATGGTGAGAACAAAGTTGCTACTTATGATGATTATTGTGATAAAACGTATGCTATAAAAAGTAGTGGTGATTATATTTATAAAACTTGTCATGATTATGATTACCCTTTTTCTGAACATTACTCTTTTAATGTGGAAATAATTTATACTATTCGAGTTTCTTATGATACTTCCATTATTTCGAGTTTCTTATGATACTTCCACTATTCCGAATCTTGCTTATGTGGAGAGTAGTAAATTTTCTATGCTTGTAGATCATGAAAACAATGCTTTAGGTGCTGGTTATATTGTTGAATTCATTCATGATTCTGCTGAAAATTATTATGAGGGAGGAACTTATGCTTGTAGGAATGGCAATAATATCATGTTTCCTCTCTATGTGCTTAAAGTTTCAAAGTTATGCTTGTTTTGCCTTCCTATGCTAGTTGATTATTATTCCCATAAGTTGTTTGCTCACAAAACCCCTATGCATAGGAAGTGGGTTAGACTTAAATGTGTTAGTCATATTCTTCATGATGCTCTCTTTATGTTTCAATTCTTATCCTTTATGTGAGCATCGTTGAAATCATCATGCCTAGCTAGGGGCATTAAACGATAGCGCTTGTTGGGAGGCAACCCAATTTTATTTTTATTCCATACTTTTTGCTCCTGTTTAGTAATAAATAAATTATCTAGTCTATGTTTTGGTTGTGTTTTTTGTGTTTAATTAGTGTTTGTGCCAAGTAGAACCGTTGGGAAGACTTGGGGAAAGTCTTTGCGATCATGCTGTAAACAACAGAAACTTTAGCACTCACGAGAATTGCGGCCATTTTTTATTGGAGAGTGCTATTTAGTTAATTCCTTTTGCAGATGATTAATAGATAAATTCCTCAAGTCCAGCAATTTATTTTAGAATTTTTGGGGTTGCAGAAGTTTGCGTTAGTTACAGATTACTATAGACTGTTCTGTTTTTGACAGATTCTGTTTTTCGTGTGTTGTTTGCTTATTTTAATGAATCTATGGCTAGTAAAAGAGTTTATAAACCATAGAGAAGTTGGAATACAGTAGGTTTAACACCAATATAAATAAATAATGATTTAATTATAGTACCTTGAAGTGGTGTTTTGTTTTCTTTCGCTAACGGAGCTTACGAGTTTTCTGTTAAGTTTTGTGTTGTGAAGTTTTCATGTTTTGGGTAAAGATTCGATGGATTATGGAATAAGGAGTGCCAAGAGCCTAAGCTTGGGGATTCCCCGGAAGGCATCCCCTCTTTCGTCTTCGTTCATCGGTAACTTTACTTGGAGCTATATTTTTATTCGCCACATGATATGTGTTTTGCTTGGAGCGTCATTTTATTTTCTTTTGTTTTGCTTGCTGTTTGAATAAAATACCAAGATCTGAAATTATTAAATGTTAGAGAGTCTTCATATAGTTGCATAATTGTTAGACTACTCATTGATCTTCACTTATATCTTTCGAAGTAGTTTGTCATTTGCTCTAGTGCTTCACTTATATCTTTTTAGAGCACGGTGGTGGTTTTATTTTGAAGAAATAATTGATCTCTCATGCTTCACTTATATTATTTTGAGAGTCTTTAGAATAGCATGGTAGTTTGCTTTGGTTATGAAACTAGTCCTAATATGATGGGCATCCAAGAGGGATATAATAAAAACTTTCATATAAGTGCATTGAATACTAAGAGAAGTTTGATACTTGATGATTGTTTTGAGATATGGAGATAGTGATATCAAAGTTGTGCTAGTTGGGTAGTTGAGAATTTGAGGAATACTTGTATTGAAGTTTGCAAGTCCCGTAGCATGCACGTATGGTAAACGTTGTGTAAAAAATTTGAAACATGAGGTGTTATATGATTGTTTGTCTTATGAGTGGCGGTCGGGGACGAGCGATGGTCTTTTCCTACCAATCTATCCCCCTAGGAGCATGCGCGTAATGCTTGGTTTTTGATGACTTGTAGATTTTTGCAATAAGTATATGAGTTCTTTATGACTAATGTTGAGTCCATGGATTATACGCACTCTCACTCTTCCATCATTGCTAGCCTCTTCGGTACCGTGCATTGCCCTTTCTCACATTGAGAGTTGGTGCAAACTTCGCCGGTGCATCCAAACCCCGTGATATGATACGCTCTGTCACACATAAACATCCTTATATCTTCCTCAAAACAGCCACCATACCTACCTATTATGGCATTTCCATAGCCATTCCGAGATATATTGCCATGCAACTTTCCACCGTTCTGTTTATTATGACACGCATCATCATTGTCATATTGCTTTGCATGATCATGTAGTTGACATTGTATTTGTGGCAAAGCCACCATTCATAATTCTTTCATACATGTCACTTATGAGTCATTGCACATCCCGGTACACCGCCGGAGGCATTCATACAGAGTAATACTTTGTTCTAGTATCAAGTTGTAATCTTTGAGTTGTAAATAAATAGAAGTGTGATAATCATCATTAATAGAGCATTGTCCCCAAAAAAAGAAAAAAAAGAAAGGCCAAAAAAATAAAGAGAGAAAGGCCAAATAAAAAACAAAGGCAAAAAAGGCCAAATAAAAAAAAATAAAAAAAATAAAAGGGACAATGCTACTATCCTTTTTCCACACTTGTGCTTCAAAGTAGCACCATGATCTTTATGATAGAGAGTCTCTTGTTTTGTCACTTTCATATACTAGTGGGAATTTTTCATTATAGAACTTGGCTTGTATATTCCAGCAATGGGCCTCCTCAAGTGCCCTAGGTCTTCGTGAGAAAGCAAGTTGGATGCACACCCACTTAGTTTCTTTTGTTGAGCTTTCATACATAGCTCTAGTGCATCCGTTGCATGGCAATCCCTACTCCTTGCATTGACATCAATTGATGGGCATCTCCCTAGCCCATTAATTAGCCGCGCCGATGTAAGACTTTCTCCTTTTTGTCTTCTCCACATAACCCCCCCCCCCCCCCCCCTTATAGTCTATTCCACCCTAGTGCTATATCCATGGCTCACGCTCATGTATTCCGTGAAAGTTGAAAAAAGTTTGAGATTACTAAAGTATGAAAAAAATTGCTTGGCTTGTCATCAGGGTTGTGCATGATGAGAGCATTCTTGTGTGACAAAAATGGAGCATGACCAAGCTATATGATTTTGTAGGAATGAACTTTCTTTAGCCATGTTATTTTAAGAAGACATGGTTGCTTAGTTAGTATGCTTGAAGTATTATTATTTTTATGTCAATATTAAACTTTTGTCTTGAATCTTATGGATCTGAACATTCATGCCAAAATAAAGAGAATTACTTAGAGAAATATGTTAGGTAGCATTCCACATCAAAAATTCTGTTTTTATCATTTACCTACTCGAGGACGAGCAGGAATTAAGCTTGGGGATGCTGATACGTCTCCAACGTATCTATAATTTTTGATTGTTCCATGCTATTATATTATCCATCTTAGATGTTTAATGGGCTTTACTATGCACTTTTATATTATTTTCGGGACTAACCTATTGACCCAGAGCCCAGTGCCAGTTCCTGTTTTTTCCGTTGTTTCAGTGTTTTGAAGAAAAGGAATATCAAATGGAGTCGAAACGGAATGAAACCTTTTGGAGAAGTTATTTTTGGAAGGAAAGCTACCCGATAGACTTGGAGTGCACGTCAGGAAAGAAACGAGGGAGCCACGAGGCAGGGGGCGCGCCCACCCCCTAGGGCGCGCCTTCCACCCTCATGGGCCCCTCGTGGCTGTTGGGGAACGTAGTAATTTCAAAAAAATTCCTACGCACACGCAAGATCATGGTGATGCATAGCAACGAGAGGGGAGAGTGTTGTCTACGTACCAATGCAGACCGACTGCGGAAGCGATCACACAATGTAGAGGAAGTAGTCGTACGTCTTCTTCCCGATCCGACCGATCCAAGCACCGTTACTCCGGCACCTCTGAGTTCTTAGCACACGTACAGCTCGATGACGATTCCCGGGCTCCGATCTAGCAAAGCATCGAGGAAGAGTTCCGTCAGCACGACGGCGTGGTGATGATCTTGATGTACTACCGACGCAGGGCTTCGCCTAAGCACTACAACGGTATGATCGAGGTGGAATTTGGTGGCAGGGGGCACCGCACACGGCTAAGGAACGATCTCAAGGATCAACTTGTGTGTCTAGAGGTGCCCCCTGCCCCCGTATATAAAGGTTGCCAGGGGGAGGGCTGGTCGGCCAAAGGAGGAGGGCGCAGGAGGAGTCCTACTCCTACCGGGAGTAGGCCTCCCCCCCAATCCTATTCCTAATAGGATTCCTCGAGAGAGAGAGAGAGAGAGAGAGAGAGAGAGAGAGAGAGAGAGAGAGAGAGAGAGAGAGAGAGAGAGAGAGAGAGAGAAGGGGGCCGGCCACCTCTCCTAGTCCTAATAGGACTAGGGGAGGGGGGAGGCGCGCAGCCCACCTTGGGCTGCCCCTTTCACCTTTCCACTAAGGCCCAATAAGGCCCATTTGGTTCCCGGGGGGTTCCGGTAACCTCCCGGTACTCCGGTAAAATCCCGATTTCACCCGGAACACTTCCAATGTCCAAACATAGGCTTCCAATATATCAATCTTTATGTCTCGACCATTTCGAGACTCCTCGTCATGTCCGTGATCACATCCGGGACTCCGAACAACCTTCAGTACATCAAAATGCATAAACTCATAATAACTGTCATCGTAACATTAAGCGTGCGGACCCTACGGTTCGAGAACAATGTAGACATGACCGAGACACGTCTCCGGTCAATAACCAATAGCGGGACCTGGATGCCCATATTGGCTCCTACATATTCTACGAAGATCTTTATCGGTCAGACCGCATAACAACATACGTTGTTCCCTTTGTCATCGGTATGTTACTTGCCCGAGATTCGATCGTCGGTATCCAATACCTAGTTCAATCTCGTTACCGGCAAGTCTCTTTACTCGTTCTGTAATACATCATCCGCAACTAACTCATTAGTTGCAATGCTTGCAAGGCTTGTGTAATGTGTATTACCGAGAGGGCCCAGAGATACCTCTCCGACAATCGGAGTGACAAATTCTAATCTCGAAATACGCCAACCCAACATCTACCATTGGAGACACCTGTAGTACTCCTTTATAATCACCCAGTTACGTTGTGACGTTTGGTAGCACCCAAAGTGTTCCTCCGGCAAACGGGAGTTGCATAATCTCATAGTCATAGGAATATGTATAAGTTATGAAGAAAGCAATAGCAACATACTAAACGATCGGGTGCTAAGCTAATGAAATGGGTCATGTTAATCAGATCATTCAACTAATGATGTGACCTCGTCAATCAAATAACAACTCTTTGTTCATGGTTAGGAAACATAACCATCTTTGATTAACGAGCTAGTCAAGTAGAGGCATACTAGTGACACTCTGTTTGTCTATGTATTCACACATGTATTATGTTTCCGGTTAATACAATTCTAGCATGAATAATAAAAATTTATCATGATATAAGGAAATAAATAATAACTTTATTATTGCCTCTAGGGCATATTTCCTTCAGTCTCCCACTTGCACTAGAGTCAATAATCTAGATCACATCACCATGTGATTAACATCGATAGTTCACATCATCATGTGATTAACACCCATAGTTCACATCGCCATGTGACCAACACCCAAAGGGTTTACTAGATTCAGTAATCTAGTTCACATCGCTATGTGATTAACACCCAAAGAGTACTAAGGTGTGATCATGTTTTGCTTGTGAGAGAATCTTAGTCAACGGGTCTGCCACATTCAGATCCGCATGTATTTTGCAAATTTCTATGTCAACAATGCTCTGCATGGAGCTACTCTAGCTAATTGCTCCCACTTTCAATATGTATCTAGACCGAGACTTAGAGTCATCTAGATTAGTGTCAAAAATTTGCATCGGCGTAACCCTTTACGACGAACCTTTTTATCACGTCCATAATCGAGAAACATATCCTTATTTCACTAAGGATAATTCTGACCGCTGTCCATTGATCTACTCCTAGATCACTAT
The DNA here is from genome assembly GCA_034509565.1 of Triticum monococcum. Lineage (NCBI taxonomy): Eukaryota > Viridiplantae > Streptophyta > Magnoliopsida > Poales > Poaceae > Triticum > Triticum monococcum. The sequence goes on along the minus strand of CM067845.1, from coordinate 81,993,206 downwards.
TGTACTCCCTTGCCAAATCAGTGCAGGGTATACAATAGATCTGGTATACAGCATGACATACTTTATAGAACCTATGGCCAAGGCATAGGGAATGACTTTCATTCTCTTTCTATCTTCTGCCGTGGTCGGGCTTTGAGTCTTACTCAACTTCACAACTTATAATACAGGCAAGAACTCTTTCTTTGACTGCTCCATTTTGAACTACTTCAAAATCTTGTCAAGGTATGTACTCATTGAAAAAACTTATCAAGCGTCTTGATCTATCTCTATAGATCTTGAAGCTCAATATGTAAGCAGCTTCACCGAAGTCTTTCTTTGAAAAACTCCTTTCAAACACTCCTTTATGCTTTACAGAATAATTCTACATTATTTCCGATCAACAATATGTCATTCACATATACTTATCAGAAATGTTGTAGTGCTCCCACTCACTTTCTTGTAAATACAGGCTTCACCGCAAGTCTGTATAAAACTATATGCTTTGATCAACTCATCAAAGCGTATATTCCAACTCCGAGATGCTTGCACCAGTCCACAGATGGATCGCTGGAGCTTGCACATTTTGTTAGCACCTTTCGGATTGACAAAACCTTCTGTTGCATCATATACAACTCTTCTTTAATAAATCCATTAAGGAATGCAGTTTTGTTTATTCATTTGCCAGATTTCATAAAATGCGGCAATTACTAACATGATTTGGACAGACTCAAGCATAGATACGAGTGAGAAGCTCTCATCGTAGTCAACACCTTGAACTTGTCGAAAACCTTTTGCGACAATTCTAGCTTTGTAGATAGTAACACTACTATCAGCGTCCGTCTTCCTCTTGAAGATCCATTTATTCTCAATTGCTTGCTGATCATTGGGCAAGTCAACCAAAGTCCAAACTTTGTTCTCATACATGGATCATATCTCAGATTTCATGGCCTCAAACCATTTCGTGGAATTTGGGCTCATCATCGCTTCCTCATAGTTCGTAGGTTCGTCATGGTCAAGTAACATGACCTCCAGAACAGGATTACCGTACCACTCTGGTGCGGATTTTACTTTGGTTTACCTACGAGATTCGGTAGTAACTTGATCCAAAGTTTCATGATCATTATCATTAGCTTCCTCACTAATTGGTGTAGGAGTCACAAGAACAGATTTCTGTGATGAACTACTTTCCAATAAAGGAGGAGGTACAGTTACCTCATCAAGTTCTACTTTCCTCCCACTCACTTCTTTCGAGAGAAACTCCTTCTCAAGAAAGTTTCCGAATTTAGCAACAAAAGTCTTGCCTTCGGATCTGTGATAGAAGGTGTATCCAATAGTTTCCTTTGGATATCCTATGAAGACACATTTCTCCGATTTGGGTTCGAGCTTATCAGGTTGAAGTTTTTTCACATAAGCATCGCAGCCCCAAACTTTCATAAACGACAACTTTGGTTTCTTGCCAAACCATAGTTCATATAGTGTCGTCTCAACGGATTTAGATGGTGCCCTATTTAACGTGAATGCAGCTGTCTCTAATGCATAACCCCAAAACGATAGTGGTAGATCGGTAAGAGACATCATAGATCGCACTATATCTAATAAAGTGCGGTTATGACGTTTGGACACACCATTACACTATGGTGTTCCAGGTGGCGTGAGTAGTGAAACTATTTCACATTGTTTTAATTGAAGGCCAAACTCGTGACTCAAATATTTTACCTCTGCGATCATATCGTAGAAACTTTTATTTTCTTGTCACGATGATTTTCCACTTCACTCTGAAATTCTTTGAACTATTCAAATATTTCAGACTTATGTTTTATCAAGTAGATATCCCCATATCTGCTCAAATCATCTTGTGAAGGTCAGAAAATAATGATACCTGCTGTAAGCCTTAATATTCATCGGACCACATACATCAGTATGTATGATTTCCAACAAATCTGTTGCTTGCTTCATTGTTCCGGAGAACAGCGTTTTAGTCATCTTGCCCATAAGGCATGGTTCGCAAGCATCAAGTGATTCATAATCAAGTGATTCCAAAATCCCATCAGCATGGAGTTTCTTCATGCGTTTTACACCAATATGACCTAAACGGCAGTGCCACAAATAAGTTGCACTATCATTATTAACTTCGCATCTTTTGGTTTCAATATTATGAATATGTGTATCACTAAGATCGAGATCCAATGAACTATTTTCATTGGGTGTGTAACCATATAAGGTTTTATTTATGTAAACAGAACAACAATTTATTCTTTTACTTAAATGAATAACCGTATTACAATATGATCAAATCATATTCATGCTCAATGCAAACACCAAATAACACTTATTTAGGTTCAACACTAATCCCGAAAGTATAGGGAGTGTGCGATGATGATCATATCAATCTTGGAACCACTTCCAACATACATCGTCACTTCACCCTTAACTAGTCTCTGTTCATTCTGCAACTCCCGTTTCAAGTTACTACTCTTAGCAACTGAACTAGCATCAAATACTGAGGGGTTGCTATAAACACTAGTAAAGTACACATCAATAACATGTATATCAAATATACTTATGTTCACTTCGCCATCCTTCTTATCCGCCAATCACTTGGGGTAGTTCCGCTTCCAGTGACCCGTCCCTTTGCAGTAGAAGCACTTAGTCTCAGGCTTAAGATCAGACTTGGGCTTCTTCACTTGAGCAGCAACTTGCTTGCCGTTCTTCTTGAAGTTCCCCTTCTTCCCTTTGCCCTTTTCTTGAAACTAGTGGTCTTGTCAACCATCAACATTTGATGTTTTTCTTGATTTCTACCTTCGTTGATTTCAGCATCACGAAGAGCTTGGGAGTTGTTTCCGTTATCCCTTGCATATTATAGTTCATCACGAAGTTCTACTAACTTGGTGATGGTGACTAGAGAATTCTATCAATCACTATCTTTACCTGGAAGATTAACTCCCACTTGATTCAAGCGATTGTAGTACCCAGACAATCTGAGCACATGCTCACTAGTTGAGCGATTCTCCTCCATCTTTTAGCTATAGATCTTGTTGGAGACTTCATATCTCTCAACTCGGGTATTTGCTTGAAATATTAACTTCAACTCCTGGAACATCTCATATGGTCCATGACGTTCAAAACGTCTTTGAAGTCCCGATTCTAAGCCATTAAGCATGGTGCACTAAACTATCAAGTAGTCATCATATTGAGCTAGCCAAACGTTCATAACGTCTGCATCTGCTCCTGCAATAGGTCTGTCACCTAGCGGTGCATCAAGGACATAATTCTTCTGTGCAGCAATGAGGATAAACCTCAGATCACGGATCCAATCCACATCATTGCTACTAACATCTTTCAACACAATTTTCTCTAGGAACATATCAAAAATAAACATATGAAAGCGTGAGCTATTGATCTTCAACATAGATATGCTAATACTACCAGGACTAAGTTCATGATAAAATAAAGTTCAATTAATCATATTACTTAAGAACTCCCACTTAGATAGACATCCCTCTAATCCTCTAAGTGATCACGTGATCCAAATCAACTAAACCATAACCGATCATCACGTGAGATGGAGTAGTTTTCAATGGTGAACATCGTTATGTTGATCATATCTACTATATGATTCACGCTTGACCTTTCGGTCTCCGTGTTCCGAGGCCATATCTGCATATGCTAGGCTCGTCAAGTTTAACCTGAGTATTCTGCGTGTGCAAAACTGGCTTGCACCCATTGTAGATGGACGTAGAGCTTATCACACCCGATCATCACATGGTGTCTGGGCACGACGAACTTTGGCAACGGTGCATACTCAGGGAGAACACTTCTTGATAATTTAGTGAGAGATCATCTTATAATGCTACCGTTAATCAAAGCAAGATAAGATGCATAAAAAGATAAACATCACATGCAATCAAAATATGTGACATGATATGGCCATCATCATCTTGTGCCTTTGATCTCCATCTTCAAAGCATCGTCATGATTTCCATCGTCACCGGCATGACATCATGATCTCCATCATCTTGATCTATATCAATATGTCGTCACATGGTTGTCTCGCCAACAATTGCTCTTGCAACTATTGCTATCGCATAGCGATAAAGTAAAGCGATTATTGGGCGCTTGCATCTTATGCAATAGACAGACAACCATAAGGCTTTTGCCAGTTGCCGATAACTTCAACAAAACATGATCATCTTATACAACAACTTATAACTCATCACGATTTGACCATATCACATCACAACATGCCCTGCAAAAACAAGTTAGACGTCCTCTACTTTGTTGTTACAAATTTTACGTGGCTGCTACGGGCTTAAGCAAGAACTCATCTCACCTACGCATCAAAACCACAACGATAGTTTGTCAAATAGACTCCGTTTTAACCTTCTCAAGGACCGGGCGTAGCCACACTCGGTTCAACTAAAGTTGGAGAGACAGTCGCCCGCAAGCCATCTATGCGCAAAGCACGTCGAGGGAACCGGTCTCGCGTAAGCGTACGCGTAAGGTTGGTCCGGGTCGTCTCGTCCAACAATACCGCCGAACCAAAGTATGACATGCTGGTAGGCAGTATGACTTGTATCGCCCACAACTCACTTGTGTTCTACTCGTGCAAATAACATCAAACCATAAAACCAGGCTCGGATGCCACTGTTGGGGAACGTAGTAATTTCAAAAAAATTCCTACGCACACGCAATATCATGGTGATGCATAGCAACAAGAGGGGAGAGTGTTGTATACGTACCAACACAGACCGACTGCGGAAGCGATCACACAACATAGAGGAAGTAGTCGTACGTCTTCTTCCCGATCCGACCGATCCAAGCACCGTTACTCTGGCACCGCCGAGTTCTTAGCACACGTACAGCTCGATGACGATCCCCGGGCTCCGATCCAGCAAAGCGTCGAGGAAGAGTTCCGTCAGCACGACGGCGTGGTAACGATCATGATGTACTACCGACGCAGGGCTTCGCCTAAGCACTACAACGATATGATCGAGGTGGAATTTGGTGGCAGGGGGCACCGCACACGGCTAAGGAACGATCTCAAGGATCAACTTGTGTGTCTAGAGGTGCCCCCTGCCCCCATATATAAAGGTTGCCAGGGGAGGGCTGGCCGGCCAAAGGAGGAGGGCGCAGGAGGAGTCCTACTCCTACCGGGAGTAGGACTCCCCCCCCCAATCCTATTCCTAATAGGATTCCTCGAGAAAGAGAGAGGGAGAAGGGGGCCGGCCACCTCTCCTAGTCCTAATAGGACTAGGGGAGGGGGGAGGCGCGCAGCCCACCTTGGGCTGCCCCTTTCACCTTTCCACTAAGGCCCAATAAGGCCCATTTGGTTCCCGGGGGGTTCCGGTAACCTCCCGGTACTCCGGTAAAATCCCGATTTCACCCGGAACACTTCCGATGTCCAAACATAGGCTTCCAATATATCAACCTTTATGTCTCGACCATTTCGAGACTCCTCATCATGTCCGTGATCACATCCGGGACTCCGAACAACCTTCGGTACATCAAAATGCATAAACTCATAATAACTGTCATCGTAACGTTAAGCGTGCGGACCCTACGGTTCGAGAACAATGTAGACATGACCGAGACACGTCTCCGGTCAATAACCAGTAGCGGGACCTGGATGCCCATATTGGCTCCTACATATTCTACGAAGATCTTTATCGGTCAGACCGCATAACAACATACGTTGTTCCCTTTGTCATCGGTATGTTACTTGCCCGAGATTCGATCGTCGGTATCCAATACCTAGTTCAATCTCGTTACCGGCAAGTCTCTTTACTCATTCCGTAATACATCATCCACAACTAACTCATTAGTTGCAATGCTTGCAAGGCTTGTGTAATGTGTATTACCGAGAGGGCCCAGAGATACCTCTCCGACAATCGGAGTGACAAATTCTAATCTCGAAATACGCCAACCCAACATCTACCATTGGAGACACCTGTAGTACTCCTTTATAATCACCCAGTTACGTTGTGACGTTTGGTAGCACCCAAAGTGTTCCTCCCGCAAACGGGAGTTGCATAATCTCATAGTCATAGGAACATGTATAAGTCATGAAGAAAGCAATAGCAACATACTAAACGATCGGGTGCTAAGCTAATGAAATGGGTCATGTTAATCAGATCATTCAACTAATGATGTGACCTCGTTAATCAAATAACAACTCTTTGTTCATGGTTAGGAAACATAACCATCTTTGATTAACGAGCTAGTCAAGTAGAGGCATACTAGTGACACTCTGTTTGTCTATGTATTCACACATGTATTATGTTTCCGGTTAATACAATTCTAGCATGAATAATAAACATTTATCATGATATAAGGAAATAAATAATAACTTTATTATTGCCTCTAGGGCATATTTCCTTCAGTGGCTCCCCTGATGTATTTCTTCCACCTATATATATCCATATACCCTAAAACTATCGGGGAGCACAATAGATCGGGAGTTCTGCCGCCAGAAGCCTCCGTAGCCACTGAAAGCCAATCTAGACCCGTTCCGGCACCCTGCCGGAGGGGGAATCCCTCTCCGGTGGCCATCTTCATCATCCCGGTGCTCTCCATGACGAGGAGGGAGTAGTTCTCCCTCGGGGCTGAGGGTATGTACTTGTAGCTATGTGTTTGATCTCTCTCTCTCTCTCTCTCGTGTTCTTGAGGTGATACGATCTTGATGTATCGCGAGCTTTGCTATTATAGTTGGATCTTATGATGTTTCTCCCCCTCTACTCTCTTGTAATGGATTGAGTTTTCCCTTTGAAGTTATCTTATCGAATTGACTCTTTAAGGATTTGAGAACACTTGATGTATGTCTTGCGTGGGATACCTGTGGTGACAATGGGGTATTCTATTGATCCACTTGATGTATGTTTTGGTGATCAACTTGCGGGTTCCGCCCATGAACCTATGCATAGGGGTTGGCACACGTTTTCGTCTTGACTCTCCGGTAGAAACTTTGGGGCACTCTTTGAAGTTCGTTGTGTTGGTTGAATAGATGAATCTGAGATTGTGTGATGCATATTGTATAATCATACCCACAGATACTTGAGGTGACATTGGAGTATCTAGGTGACATTAGGGTTTTGGTTGATTTGTGTCTTAAGGTGTTATTCTAGTACGAACTCTAGGGTTGTTTGTGACACTTATAGGAATAGCCCAACGGATTGATTGGAAAGAATAACTTTGAGGTGGTTTCATACCTTACCACAATCTCTTCGTTTGTTCTCCTCTATTAGTGGCTTTGGAGTGACTCTTTGTTGCATGTTGAGGGATAGTTATGTGATCCAATTATGTTATTATTGTTGAGAGAACTTGCACTAGTGAAAGTATGAACCCTAGGCCTTGTTTCCTAACATTGCAATACCGTTTACGCTCACTTTTACCACTTGTTACCTTGTTGTTTTTATATTTTCATATTACAAAAACCATTATCTACTATCCACATACCACTTGTATCACCATCTCTTCGCCGAACTAGTGCACCTATACAATTTACCATTGTATTGGGTGTGTTGGGGACACAAGAGACTGTTTGTTATTTGGTTGCAGGGTTGCTTGAGAGAGACCATCTTCATCCTACGCATCCAACGGATTGATAAACCTTAGGTCATCCACTTGAGGGAAATTTTCTACTATCCTACAAACCTCTGCACTTGGAGGCCCAACAACGTCTACAAGAAGAAGGTTGTGTAGTAGACATCACCCTCCCATCCGAAGACGGCGGACCTTCACAGCTTCGGGTACTACGGTTGGGGGGATGAACCCCGGGCAGGCAACGGAACCCGGATCCTTTTCAAAAAACAATGGGGCCAGTATCGCCCCTCGAGACGGCTCGCGCTTGGCCGGGTCGCTCAACCCGGCCAAACCCCTCTACCCGGCCTAATCCTCGACCCGGCCGGACTCCTCAACTCGGGCCCAACAACCAGCTCAAGACAGCCGAGCCCGGCATACCAAGACTTCTCCAACAAGCCAACTCCGCCCTTGGCATGTTCTCCAACCCGGCCAAGGGTCAGCAACCGTCTCATCCCAGTCGTACAATGGGACGAGTCTCCACCAACTGATGACCAAAGCCACAGTGCCCCGACCCGTCTAGTCAGTCGGGCGAGGCAACAGTGCTCCCTACCTACCCGCTGACCAGGGCCGGCGTGGCAACAGTGCACCCATCGTCATCAATGACGCCAGCAAGCGGAGACCTGACGGAGAGCCACTGTAGCCGACCCGACTCGGCCACTCTCTGACGATCGACAAGACGGCACACAGTGCCCCTAGGCACGCGGGGCCCGTGTCCGGGGAACCCAGCATGACCTGGTGATACGTCTCCATCGTATCTATAATTTTTGATTGTTCCATGCCAATATTCTACAACTTTCATATACTTTTGGCAACTTTTTATATTATTTTTGGGACTAACGCATTGATCTAGTGCCAAGTGACAGTTCCTGTTTGTTGCATGTTTTATGTTTCGCAGAATATCCATATCAAACGGAATCCAAACGGGATAAAAACGTACGGAGAATATTTTTGGAATATTTGGAGAATTCCGGAAGAAAAATCCACGCGAGACAGTGCCCGAGGTGGCCACGAGGCAGGGGGCGCGCCCCTGACCCTCGTCGTCCACCCGTAATACGGTTGATGCCCTTCTTCGGCCGCAACAAAGCTAATTTTTGGAAGAAAAAAAATCACGGCGAAGGTTTCGGTCCAATCGGAGTTATGGATCTCCATATATATACGAAACGGTGAAAGGGCAGCAGAACAGAACGCAGAAACAGAGAGAGACAGAGAGAGACAGACAGACAGATCCAGTCTCAAAGGGGCTCTCGCCCCTCCCATGCCACGGAGGCCAAGGACCAGAGGGGAAACCCTTCTCCCATCGAGGGAGGAGGTCAAGGAAGAAGAAGGCGAAGGGGCCCCCTCTCCCCTTCTCTTCCGGTGGCGCCGGAACACTGTCGTGGCCATCATCATCATCACCGCGGTCTACTCCAACACCTCCGCCATCTTCACCAACATCTTTGTCGGTGTCAAAACCGGCGGATCTCGGGTAGGGGGTCCCGAACTGTGCGTCTAAGGCGGATGGTAACAGGAGGCAGGGGACACAATATTTTACCCAGGTTCGGGCCCTCTTGATGGAGGTAAAACCCTACGTCCTTCTTGATTAATATTGATGATATGGGTAGTACAAGAGTAGATCTACCATGAGATCGGAGAGGCTAAACCCTAGAAGCTAGCCTATGGTATGATTGTTTGTTGTAGTTGTTGTTGTCCTACGGACTAAAACCCTCCAATTTATACAGACACCGGAGAGGGTTAGGGTTACACAAGGTCGGTTACAAAGGAGGAGATACACATATCCGCCTTGCCTAGCTTGCCTTCCACGCCAAGTAGAGTCCCATCCGGACACGAGACGAAGTCTTCAATCTTGTATCTTCATAGTCTAACAGTCCGGCCAATGGAGATAGTCCGGCTATCCGGAGACCCCCTAATCTAGGACTCCCACAGTAGCCCCTAAACCAGGCTTCAATGACGATGAGTCCGACGTGCAGTATTGTCTTCGGCATTGCAAGGCGGGTTCCTCCTCCGAATATACCACGGAAGAATTTGAATATAAGGATAGTGTCCGGCCCTGCAAAATAAGTTCCACATACCACCGTAGAGAGAATAATATTTTCACAAATCTAATTTGCTGACTTGTTTCGGCCTGTGATTATTCGAACCATTTCCTTTAACTAGCCCCGCACATAACGCGAGGCAGTTTTTCGACACGTCTTGTCAAAGCAAAGATCGTGTCCCCTTATTACGGGATTCTCATCAATATGAGCGTGGGTAACCCAACCGTGTCTACGACTCCTAGATTATAGGCAAGTCCCAAACGGCTACGGAGAGGACGCTTGATATTCACCCTCTTTATAAAGGGACAAGGCTTTTACTTTTTTCCCTCCCGTGCTCAATCGAATCCTTCCCCCGCCTCGAGTTCTAACACCCAAAGCCCAGGTCAGGTGCTCCGGATCTTCAATCATGTCCGCATCTAGCCTTCAAGGCCGGTGGATGCCCTCCTCCGTTACGGAAGAAGACATCAAGAAGTTGAGGGAGGCCAAATACCTGACCGCCGAGGTTTCGCATCTGCTGCCTGCCCGAGGGCAGGTCGTCCCTACTCCTGAACCCAACGAAGACGTCGTGTTCATCTCCCACTTCCTCTGAGGACTAGGCCTCACTCTGGATCCCTTCGTTAGGGGGTTGATGTTTTATTACGGGCTAGATTTCCACGATCTAGCCCCGGACTCCTTTCTCCACATCTCGACATTCATTGTCGTGTGTGAGGCCTTCCTCCGCATTACCCCTCACTTCGGCCTGTGGCTCAAGACCTTTAACGTGAAGTCGAAGATGGTCGAGGGGCAATATGCAGCGTGCGGAGGCGCATTAATAAGCAAGATAGCAGGAGCTCCGTGGCCCAAAGGTTCCTTTCCAGACGTGTCCGGATTATGGCAACAGGGGTGGTTTTATATCACAGCTCCCAGAAGTGCCAAGTGGGTGGCTGCTCCTGCTTTCTGCTCAGGCCCTCCACCATAACTGATGTCATGGATTAGCAGAGGGCTGAGCCGGGGTCCTGCCAAGTACGTGCCTGTACTGCAAAGCCGCATCCAAAATCTCTTTGAAGGAGATTTCAGTTTGATTATGGTGGCGCAAGTCATGCTGGTTCGTCGAGTCCAGCCTTGCAAACGCCGGCCCCTCCGCATGTGGGAGTTCAACCCAGAAGGGCCGCATACTATTCAGAATTTCCTCGGCCTGACGCACGAGGAGATGTACAAATCATTCTTCGGACCCCAAATAGAGTGTCCGGATACCACCGAGGACGTGGGCCTGAGCAGCAACCGTACCGCCGACCAAGTAAGTAATCCTTCAGCCGAACACACCGCCTTTGTTTACCACAACGTCATTCTGAGAAATCACTCTTTGACCAGGACTGGATAACAAAGGCAAAGATGATTCGGTGTTCGGCCCCTCTTCATGAGGGTTTGGAAAATCCGGTACTGGAAAAGATGCTCGAGCTAGCACCTTGCCCGGAGCCCTCAAAGGAAGACAAAGGGGGAGTAATGAGGGTGAAAGCGGACCTCCATCGCTACCCATTCCGACCAAGGGAACGAGCGCCTCCGTGAGGGAGGATAACCGAGGGGAGGAATCGGACATTCTCTCACCCTGGGGAAGGAAGAGGACTACCTCTGAAGATCCGGAAACCAAGGTTTCCAAGCGGGAGAAGAAATCTCCGCCAAAGGGTCCTGCCTTGGAGGGTGCTCTTGCCGCACAAAGTCCGCGCGGCGATCAGCCCTCCAACGAGTTGTAAGTAATCAGAAAGTACTTTAATAGCGGAGATATACTACCTTGCCTCTGAGAAAGATAACCAAAGTATTTATTGCAGTTTGGATCTTAGCCCTTCTCAGCAGATCTCATCTTCGGGGGATCTTCTTCCGGAGATGATGGAGAGCGAAACACCTCCCCCGGACTCCTCCGCTCAAGAAGCGGGCGACCTTGAAGTGTCGTCACGGAGGGCCTCTCCGGATCCGGTGAGGCCAGAAGATAATCCTATAGTCACCCGAAGTCCCCAGCATCCGGCTCTCGAAGAGAGCAAACAGAAGAGTCTGACACCGTCTGGTATGCGGTCGGACGTACTGAGAGAGCTGTTGGAGCGAGCGGCCATCTCAGAAGAACACCATACATTGATGGGTATGGTGATGGAAAGGATCTCATCCGCCGAAAGCGGGTTGCATGATGCCTTTATGAGTCTACTGACGGGCTTTGAGGTATGTAAAATGATGTACATTTGTGATGGTACCGCACATTTTTAGGTGTGCCCTGTGTAGATAGTAGCCCTTGAGACTCTGGTTGTCATCGAGAACGGCGGCAAATAGAGGATCGTAATCCCAGGCAATAACCATACCGCTTTAATGTGCAGGTAGTGGGAGCTCCGGTGGTTAGCCGGACTCAAGAATTTGCCGAACTGAAGCGGCAACTGGATGCGGCGGATGCCGACATCGAGCTTGTTAACAAGAGGCTTCACGAGGCACAGGGTAAGTGTTATTTTCTGGTGAATGCCACATAGTAAGAGCAGCATGATGCCAGTATCTTTAATACGTTGTGACTGCAGATGGAGCTGCCACCGTGGAAACCTTGCGGGCGGAACTTGCCCGAGCCAAAGAACAAACAAGTATTAGTAATGCGGCTGCTTTGAAGGCGGCCGAAGAGTTGAAAGCCGAGAAGGCCGCGCATTGCGAGAGCAAAGAGAAGATGGCCAAGATGGCCATAGAATTAAAAGACACTGCCGACCGTTGCCAGGTCCTTGAAAAAGAGAACCGATTGAAGGCAGCGGACCTTGAAAAGGCCGCGATGGCGAACAAAGACACCGGCTCTGCTATGAGAGCGAAGAAGGAGGAGCTGTGTGAAGCCGGGGATATTGCGGCTGGGAAGCCGTTTATGCTACAGAGAAAGTTCGGAGATCCACGGTATGCCCCTCTGGATCGGCTGTGGAGTTCAGCAGACGCATATATGGACTTGGCGGCGAGCGATGCCGATGCAGCCAAATACTTCCAAGGTCAAACAGATCGTGAAGTGGACAAGCTGTTCTGGTCGCAATTCAACGTTCCAGAGCATCCACTTCCATTGACTAATTAGCTAGCTGAATGGGCCGAACTGAATAGGTTGTCCGGACTCGCCATGAGGTCTGTCATGGATCAGCTGTGGCCGGAAAAGCCGAAACCGAACAACTATTTCAGCTTAGTGCAGCAGTTCCTTGGTGCGGTGTCGCGCATCAATGCGATGAAGTGGTCGGCGTGCATAGAAGGCTCGCGGATGTCCCTTGCCCGTGTTAAAGCATACTGGGCGGAGATGTATGCTACCACTGTTGCGGCGCAGGGTTCGGCCATAGGCCGAGTGGCTGCCGAGCACTATTTTGAAGAGGTTCTCGAGGGTGCTTGTTTGATAGAGGCCCAGTGCTTGAAGAATATTATGTTTGAGTGACATGTATTCCCATTGTAAACACAATGTTTTTATGAAATTTAATAAGGTTGTGTTTGTACTTTTGCCTGAAAGTAATATGATGCCTCCTGTGCGGCCGTTTATGTATACATGTGTATAACCTAAAAGATTGCAGTCGTCGGCTTCAGCCCCCACGCATATAATGCGGAGGTGTTCATAGAAGACGCGTGTCCACACTTAACCCAATGTCTTGGTCCTATTAAGGAGGTGATAGCGCAGAGAACGAGGCAACCAGACTATAATGCTTTAACACTTTCACTTAACCATAGGAGTTTGACGGTGGGGCTACTATATAGCCCCTGTTGGCTCCGCACCCTCCCGAATTCGGGGTGCGTACATGCCTGGCCAGGAAATGGCCCTTCGTTAAGGCGGAGGAATTCTAACATTCCGATAGGTCATCGAGTGGTTGACCAGTCTCACGCTATATCATGATAGTCAGTTTTCGGCTTTCTCTACTGAGGTGCTTGTCCGGATGACCCGGGGCACAATCATAGTAGTTCTCCTAGTGCTACCTTAGCCGACAGAGCGGAACGTAAGGTACCAAAACATAGGAGCCGGGCAAACCCAACATTTGACCAAAGACATGATTCGGAGCTGATGCATATAAGGCCAAACTCGCGACGCCGAACACTCCCTAAGGTATTCGGTCTTTATGGTATAAACCGGGCCTAAATAGTGCCCTTTGTAAGAAGCCCCTGGTGTCCAGGTACGTGCATTATTCTGACGTGGCCACATGCCAAGACGCCAGCATCCTTCTCAATTGTACTGAGAATCCGAGGGATGTGTATCAACAAGAGACAGTAAAAAAGGTTGACGCAGGGTCTTAATCTAAAAAGAATCCTTGGGGTGGGTCCCTGCTGCATGTCTGCGCCTGTGTCTCCGTTGTGTCATATCCTGGACGGGTGTAGCACGGTGGTCATCTGTAAAAGAGAGAAACTTAGGTGAAAAGTTGTCGTGCAAAAAGGTAGGTTTGAAGAAACCATATATAATTCAAGATGAGTAAAAATTGCCACTTGTCTGCGCGCGTTGAGCCCCTTGTATTTGTAATAGGGGTGTGGCTTATCAAACCTGTGTGAGTTACATATGGCTATGCCGGACTCGTCTAACCGTGTTCGTGGTCTTGACGACCTATCAAATGCTTTAGCTGGTGAGGCCCTTTTTAGTGTACGGCTGCCAAGGCAGTCACACTCTCTTCGGCGCACAGGGATCGCTTAATATTTCCATTTACTGTAAGGATGCCACGTGGACCGGGCATCTTAAGCGTAAGGGAAGCGTAGTGTGGTATTGCATTAAAGCGAGTGAAAGCTTCACGTCCAAGTAGTGCTTGATAGCCACTTTGGAACGGAGCAATGTGAATGTTAAATGTTCGCTATGGAAGTTATCGGGGAAGCCGAATATAACCTCTAGTAGCAGGGAGCCCGTGCAATGAGCCCCTGGGCCTGGCATTACTCCTTTAAGGGTAGTATTGCTTAGGCACATTTTTGTTGGGTCTATCCCCATTTTGCGGATTGTGTCCTGGTATATCACGTTTAAACTGCTGCCACCGTCCATCAGGACTCGTGTAAAGTGGTATCTGTCAATTATTGGGTCTAATACCAGGGCAGCCCATCCTGCACGCCGGATACTTGCTGAGTAATCCCGATGGTCAAAAGTGATCGGTTGAAACGACCAGCGGCAGGACTCCGAAGTGATAGGCCCTTGGGCATATTTATCTGGGAGTGCCGCTTTGTTTCTCCCCTTTATCACGTGTAACACGTTTACCGTTTTAACTTCTGGTGGAAATTTTCTTTGTTCCCTAGTGTCTTGCTTGAGAGGCTCATCCTCGTCTTCGCTTGGTGTATCTTCCCCCTTGTGTACGGCATTGAGCTTGTCGGACTGCTTGAAGACCCAACATTCTCTGTGGGTATGATTAGCAAGTTTACCGGGGTGCTATGGATCTGACATACTTGGTCCAGAATTTTGTTTAGGCTGGACAGTTCGTCTCTGGCACCTTTAGAGGGCGGCTTTTGCTGACTTGGCCGAGAGCTTTTGAATCCGGTGTTTACTGTCGTGCTCTTCGTGTTGTCTTCTTTATTCCGGCATTTATTATTGTTGTTGCACCGTGATTTCCCGTTTCCATCTCTAACTTCGGATGTACTGGGGTCGCTGGTGCTGCATCTGGCTAGCCAGCTATCCTCACCCGCGCAAAAGCGGGTCATGAGGCTTGTTAATGCTGTCATTGTTCTCGGCTTTTCTTGGCCGAGGTGTCTGGCAAGCCATTCGTCACTGACGCTATACTTAAAAGCTGCCAAGGCTTCGGCGTCCGGACAGTTGAGTATTTGGTTCTTTTTAGTAAAGAACCTATTCCAAAGCTTTCGGGGTGACTCTCCGGGCTGTTGAGTTATATGACTCAAATCGTCCGTGTCCAGAGGTCGGACATAAGTCCCTTGAAAATTTGCCCGAAAAGCATCTTCGAGCTCTTCCTAGCTTCCAATGGAGCTTTCGGGGAGGCTTTTAAGCCAGTGCCGAGTTGGCCCTTTAAGTTTGAGGGGTAAATACTTAATGGCGTGGAGATCATCTCCTCGAGCCATATGGATATGGAGGATATAGTCCTCAACCCAGACCCCAGGGTCTCTTGTTCCGTCGTATGCCTCTATGTTTACGGGTTTGAATCCCTCTGGAAATTCATGGTCCAGTACCTCGTCGGTGAAACATAGGGGGTGTGCGGCACCCCTGTATCTGGGTGTACCGTAGTGTTCGGATGTTTGTTGTGTTGCATCGTATGCTGGAGCGCGCCTGCGTGGTCCATAGATGGATCTGGTTGCGCCGTCCTTTTGATGCGAGCCCTCGCGTGGATCGCGTATTGGCTTATGTGCGACATTTCTTGGCGCTCTATGTTGGCCGTGAGGTCGTCTATCCGGCCAGGTGTTCATTTTAATTTTTGGTTGCGGGGGATCTAAGGCCTCCTCATCGAATTCGTGTAGCAACTTCCGCTTCGGGTAGCTCTTGGTGGGGCGATTACCGCCGTACTTCACTGCTACGTTGAGTACTTTGCTCCATCTGATTCCGAGTGTATCTTGTGCAGCCTTAAGTCTTTGCTTCTGCTTTTTAGACTCCTCATGGTGGCAACAAACCTTTGACAGGCATTCTGTTGCTCCGGGTGTCTGTCCGGTGTGAAGTCGTCCGGACTATTATCTTTGACAGAGTCAGGTTGTTCGGCTTGATCCTTCGTGTTGCCGTGGTCCGGCAATGGTTCCCCTGCTCTAACGCTGGGTCTGTATGATCGTTGTTTCTGTCGAGGCGGGATTTGGAGCGGCGTTTACGCTGGCGCTTTGACTGCTTCTTGAGGTGACAACCCTTCGTTGCATCCTTCCGTTCCTCGTCGTCGTTTTCTTTTGGTGTGTTCACCATGTATACGTCATGTGGTGAACTGGGCGTCCAGTGCCCTGTGGGCAGTGGTTCCTCTGCATCTCCCGCATCATCATCCATACCGTTGATGTCTTCGGAGTCGAAGTCGAGCATGTCGGTTAAGTCATCGACAGTGGCTACTAAGTGGGTGGTGGGTGGGCCGCGAATTTCTTCGTCGTCCGCATCCCAGTCCTGCCGGACATAGTTCGGCCAGGATCCTCCTGACAAGGAGAGAGACCTTAATGAGTTCAGTATGTCACCAAAGGGCGAGTGCTGAAAAATATCCGTGGAGGTAAACTCCATGATCGGCGCCCAATCGGATTCGATAGGAACGGGCGTAGGCGGTTCGGAGTCCGTGGCCGGAGAAGGATCCAGCGGTTTAACAACACGGCTCTTGTGCAAGGTAAGGTCGATGTTCAGCTCGATCGCCGCTAAGGGTAAGGCTTCCGTGGCGGGGTCCATCCACCCATTTGCGGAAGGCACACTTGGCTCCGAATTGAGGGTCGGAGCGGCTGCTTGTGCGATCTCTTGAACACTATCCGATGGTAGAGCTAAATCGTACTCATCGTGACCGCGTGACGCACAAGGCAGAGGCTCCAATCCGTCGAGGATCAAGTCTCCACGGATATCGGCCGTGTAGTTTAAGCTTCCAAACCTGACCTGGTGGCCAGGGGCGTAACTTTCAATCTGCTCCAGATGGCCAAGCGAATTGGCCCGCAGTGCAAAGCCGCCGAACACGAAGATCTGTCCGGGGAGAAAAGTCTCACCCTGGACTGCATCGTCATCGATGATAGTAGGAGCCATCAAGCCTAACGGCGACGACACAGAGGAACTCTCAATGAAAGCACCAGTGTCGGTGTCAAAACTGGCGGATCTCGGGTAGGGGGTCCGGAACTGTGCGTCTAAGGCGGATGGTAACAGGAGGCAGGGGACAAAATGTTTTACCCAGGTTCGGGCCCTCTTGATGGAGGTAAAACCCTACGTCCTTCTTGATTAATATTGATGATATGCGTAGTACAAGAGTAGATCTACCACGAGATCGGAGAGGCTAAACCCTAGAAGCTAGCCTATGGTATGATTGTTTGTTGTAGTTGTTGTTGTCCTACAAACTAAAACCCTCCGGTTTATATAGACACCGGAGAGGGTTAGGGTTACACAAGGTCGGTTACAAAGGAGGAGATACACATATCCGCATTGCCTAGCTTGCCTTCCACGCCAAGTAGAGTCCCATCCGGACACGAGACGAAGTCTTCAATCTTGTATCTTCATAGTCTAACAGTCCGGCCAATGGAGATAGTCCGGCTGTCCGGAGACCCCCTAATCCAGGACTCCCACAATCTCCATCACCTACCCCCCTCTATCTACAGCGGTCCACTCTCCCGCAACCCGCTGTACCCTCTACTTGAACATGGTGCTTTATGCTTCATATTATTATCCAATGATGTGTTGCCATGCTATCGGTCTAGTAAAGTAGTCAATTGCTTAAGGGCAATTTCGCAACTCCTACCACCACTTTTCCACACTCGCTATATTTACTTTATTGTTTCTTTATCTAAACAACCCCTACTTTTTATTTACGTAATCTTTATTATATCGCAAACCTATCCAACAACACCTACAAAGTACTTCTAGTTTCATACTTGTTCTAGGTAAAGCGAACATCAAGCGTGTGTAGAGTTGTATCGGTGGTCGATAGAACTTGAGGGAATATTTGTTCTGCCTTTAGCTCCTCGTTGGGTTCGACACTCTTACTTATCGAAAACTGTTGCGATCCCCTATACTTGTGGGTTATCAAGACCTTTTTCTGGCGCCATTGCCGGGGAGCAATAGCGTGGGGTGAATATTTTCATGTGTGCTTGTTTGCTTTATCACTAAGTAATTTTTATTTGCTGTTCTTAGTTGTTTTATATCTTTAGTTATGGGTAGGAAACGCAAAATACCAAAAAAAAAGTTGTACCTACTAAACCAATGGTTGAAGAACCACTCAAAATCTATCACACTACTGAAGCTTATTACTTGGATCATCTTCGATCCCTATGTGCTTGTGCTGAAACCCCAACTAGCTTAGTTGAGGGCAAATCTTTAGATGAGCATGCTTGTTATGTGCGACACCGAATATCTGAAAAAGGGAAAATTTTACTGGGTCAAATTCATCGTTTGCAATGCTATGCTTGGAATTTATGTGAAATATATGATATTACTTGTTGTTCTGAAAACCCTAAGAAACACCTTCCCTATCAATGTGAGTTTAGTTATAATGGAATCGTATCTTCGTATGCTAAGGGTGTTTATAGTTACTATGATGTTCAACAAATTGAAGAATTTGTTGCTTTTAAGGGTGCTTATGAAATTGCTTCTTTGATTGAAACATATGATGCTACTCTTTACAAATCTGAAAATTTTGACATACTTAAATATTGCTATGATAATTATGCTTCTAATGCCTATGTTGAACCATATATTGAGGACTACCCCGCTATCCAAGAAGACACTAATATTTTGCAGGAGTCTATGGAAGAAGAAATTGATGAAACTGTGAGCTCATTGGATGAAAAAGATGAGGAGGAGAGCGAAGAACAAAAGGAGGAAGAGCGGATTAGCTACCCGTGCCCACCTTCTAATGAGAGTAACTCTTCAACTCATACATTGTTTAGTTTCCCTTTACCAAAGGATGATTGCTATGATGATTGTTATGATCCCGTTGATTCTCTTGAAATATCCCTTCTTGATGATGCTTGCTATGCTTGTGGCCAAGATGCCAATATGAATTATGATTATGGAGATGAACTTGCTATAGTTCCTTATGTTGAACATGAAATTGTTGCTATTGCACCCACACATGATAGTCCTATTATCTTTTTGAATTCTCCCGACTACACTATATTAGGAGACGTTTGCCCTTATTAAGGATTATATTGATGGGTTGCCTTTTACCGTTGCACATGATGATTTTGATGAATATAATATGCATGTGCTTTGTAACGCCCTCGATGCGGCTATATCTCCCACGTGTCGAAGCACGACTTAGAGGCATAACCGCATTGAAAGCAATGTTGCAAGTGAGGTAATCTTGACACAACCCATGTAATACATAAGGGAAAGAGATACATAGCTGGCTTACAATCGCCACTTCACACAATTACAAGAATAAAGCAATACATCATCCAGATACACACAAGGTCCGACTATGGAACCAAAATAAAAGAAGAACCCCAAATGCGACAAAGGTCCCCGATCGACCCCAACTGGGCTCCACTACTGATCAACTAGAACGAAACAACACAAAGGACAAGATCTTCATCGAGCTCCTCTTGAGCTTGGTTGCGTCACCTGCACGGTCTCATCGGCACCTGCAAGCTGGTTTTGGAAGTATCTGTGAGTCACGGGGACTCAGCAATCTCGCACCCTCGCGATCAAGACTATTTAAGCTTATAGGTAGGGTAAAAGGTATGAGGTGGAGCTGCAACAAGTGACTAGCATATATGGTGGCTAAACATACGCAAATGAGAGCGAGAAGAGAAGGCAAAGCACGATCGTGAAACTATGATCAAGAAGTGATCCTAGAACAACCTACGTCAAGCATAACTCCAACACCGTGTTCACTTCCCGGACTCCACCGGAAAGAGACCATCACGGTTACACACGCGGTTGATGTATTTTAATTAAGGTCAACTTCAGGTTTTCTACAACCGGACATTAACAAATTCCCATCTGCCCATAACCGCGGGCACGACTTTCGAAATATCAAATCCCTGCAGGGGTATCCCAACTTAGCCCATAACAAGCTCTCACGGTCAACGAAGGATATTCCTTCTAGCGGGAAGACCCAATCAGACTCGGAATCCTGGTTACAAGACATTTCGACAAGGTAAAACTAAACCAGCAACACCGCCCGAATGTGCCGACAAATCCCGATAGGAGCTGCACATATCTCTTTCTCAGGGCACACTCAGATTGTGCAAGGTACGGTTAGGCCAGCCCAGAGTTGCCCCTGGTGGCCACCGGCAGCTGACAAGTTGGACCAACACTCAGAGGAGCACTGGCCCCGGGGGGGTTAAAATAATGATGATCCTTGAGTCTGCAGAACCCAAGGAAAAGAAAAGGCTAGGTGGCGAATGGTAAAACCAATGTTGGGCATTGCTGGAAGAGTTTTACTCAAAGCGAACTGTCAAGGGGTTCCCATTATTACCCAACCGCGTAAGGAACACAAAATCCGGGAACATAACACCGATATAACGGAAACTAGGGCGGCAAGAGTGGAACAAAACACCAGGCATAAGGCCGAGCCTTCCACCCTTTACCAAGTATATAGATGCATTAATTAAATAAGATATATTGTGATATCCCAACAAGTAAACATGTTCCAACAAGGAACAACATCTCCAAGTTCCAACAAGGAACAAACTTCAATCTTCACCTGCAACTAACAACGATATAAGAGGGGCTGAGCAAAGCGGTAACATAGCCAAACAACGGTTTGCTAGGACAAGGTGGGTTAGAGGCTTGGTTCAACAATATGGGAGGCATGATAAGCAAGTGGTAAGTATCACAGCATAGGCATAGCAAAAGAGCGAGCAACTAGCAAGCAAAGATAGAAGTGATTTCGAGGGTATGGTCATCTTGCCTGAGATCCCGCAAGGAAGAAGAACGAGTCCATGAAGAAGACAACCGGACATAGTCGAACGGATCCTCACAAACGCGACGGTATCATAACTAACCCGAAGAAGCAACACCGGAAAGAAGCAAACAACATAGTAAACAACCATCACATAAACATGGCATGATGCACAACCCAGTATGATGCATGTCCGTTTTAATGAAGCATGGCATGGCAAAGTGCGCAAACAACCCTACAAATTAAGTGGAGCTCAATATGCAACGGAGTTGCATATTGAAGAAAACACCACATGACTTATTTAGTTCACTCCCGGTTAGGTACTCAACAATATTAAATGTTGGTTAACATGTCAAGAGGTGAAGCAAAGTAAAACTACCTATCTAGGCAAGTTCAAATGAGGCCGGAACAGCAAGCAATAAGTCCGGAAAAACCTCATGTACATATTAATGGATTTGGTACAGTTCTGCCCTAAACACAATTTTAGGGTTGTTAAACATGCAAAGTGATGCCACCATGTTAAACTAGACATTTTTCTACCCCATTTACATATAAAGATTATTAAATTTGGAGCTACGGTTATTTAGTTATGAAATAAATCATTTTAACATGCTATTTAAACAAATTTAAACAAACAGCAATTTAAACATTTTTAACATGGATGAAAATTACAAATTATTAAACTAGACAAAATTCTAAACAAGTTACATATATGACATATTTTATTTGGGTGCATGGATTTTTAGTTATGAACAATTCAAAATGATGGCATATTCTGTAATATGCATGCACTTGGAATTAGACAAATCGCAGCGAACAAAAAAAAAATGTGGGCCGAATGCTGCTCACTGTGGAAGCCCAATAGCAGATCCGGCCCGAAGTGGATGTGGCTGTGTGCGTGCAACAGAGCAAAAATTGGGGCACCTGGGACTCGAACACCAGACCCCTTGGATGTGTGCACGCGCTGTTAACCAGATGGGCTACAATGGAACTGTGGTAAAAAAGGTCTTATGCTCGAGATGAACCATACTCTGGCGCCGATCTTACGAAACTGAAAGCGGAATCAGAGATGGCTTGCCCTGTGGCCGTGGCTGGCGACGCAGATTGCTGGTGCGGCTATGCAGCTTGCCGGAAGGCGGGAGGCGGAGCAGAGGAGCAGCTCCGGGCCGGATCCGAAGGATGGCGGCTGCACGGACGAAGCTCCTGGAGGGCGAGGCGGGAAGCAGAGGAGGCCGAGGCGCCCAGACCTGGAATGGTTACTCCGGCGAGCTGCATCTGGGCCGGAGATGGATGACTGTAGGCGGGGTTCATCAGGGTAGGTCACGGCCGAAGGAGAGCAAAGACAAGATGTTGGTTGCTTGGGGAGGCCGGGCACTGCGCGGGATCGAGCTCGTTCATGGGGGTTCTCTGGTTGCCGGCGGCGACGCTGGTTAAGACGGCGACGAGGCGTCACAGGGCATCCATGGTGGTGGGGTCTTCCTATTCGAGGCAAAGGAGAGAGACGGAGAGAACGTGAGCGAGAGAAGGACCAGAGAGGTAAAGGGAGGCGTGAGCTATGTCATGGTGGAGTTGTTGCTCACCTCGGCGGCGACGAGGAAGATGCAGGGAGCAGGGGGGCCTCGGGCACCATGGGAGCAGAGGAGGCTGGGGAAGGTGGGAGCTACTGCTCCAGCGAGGGAGCTCGGCACGCTGGCTCCTCGGCCACCAGTTGGGCTCAGGGTTGAAAAACGAGGGGAGGTGCTATAGCTGGCTGCTACGCGGGCCAACGAGGAAGAAAGATTCATGGGGATTGGGAGGAGGAGCAGGGTTGGACAGGAACGAAAACAGAGGAGATGGGTGTCGACGGATCTGGGAGATGTGATGGGGAGTAGTGGCGGCGGTGGCATGGATCCCTAGGAATTAGGGATTTGGTCTAGGTTAGGCTAATATATATAGCGAGTGGGTTTGGTTAGGGGCTAACTCGTCCCTTCAATCTTAATCGGACGGTCGCGAATAAATAGGCTAGGAAAGTCTAAATAAGAAACGGAGACGTTTTGTAGACGTTTGGGGAAGATCCAGACACAATGGTAGCGACAGCCCGGGTCGGGTCTGGGACAACTTTCGGGCGCGCGCGCGAGGAGGGTCGCGGGCTGACGAGAGAGGTTAGGTTGGGTCTAGCGGATTGTGAAGAGCGGGTTGTTATGAGAGAAGAGGGGAGAGATGCAGCCCGGCATGGTTTTCAGAGACCGAAAACGTCTGACGTTAGACCGGCTATACTGCCGCTATAGTTATCCATTGGGGCATCAAATGATCTCCGAATGCAATGAAACTTGACAGGAGGTCTATCTACACTATAATAAGACCACACGTCAACTCTCATCCCATTCCGAGAACATTTTCCGGCCACTTATAAAATACTATTTCGGACATGCCGCTGGTGCGTGCAAGTGTGTCTGGGCTCAGAGCGGACAACAGAAGGAACGAGGAGACCGGGACGGATGCAAGTTTTGAAAACATGATGATGCAATGCGGATGATGACATGGCAAGATGCAACACGCAAGCGAATGACATGGCAACGACAGCGGATAACTAGAGGACACTTGGCACAACGGTCTCGGGGCATTACAACACTCCACCACTACGAGAGGATCTCGTCCCGAGATCTGGAATGGCACTGGAGGGAAAACGGAAGGGAAAGAGAAGAGGTAACATTAAGTTGCTTCTTTGACAAACGAGTGAGACCAAAGAACCTTGAAAAGGTTAAGCCATTTCGAGAAAAGAATACAACAGAGATGAACAAAGTTGAAAACACTCCGTTAGAAAAGAGGAACAAGGGAGAACAACTTCGGGCAGCACTCTGATTGAAAAGAAAAGGAATTGAATAAGAACTTGGCCAAATGAGAACATACTTGATGAAATCACAACACACTGCCTCCGAAACTATTGAATGAATGTAACAAGGGGTAAGAACGATTTCAGACGGCACTCCGGTTGAGAAGGGAGCCAAAACTTGACAGAATGGGAAGAACTTGAAAAGAGGGCATGACACTCCGGTTTAATGGATAAACCAAGAAAAGAACACGATCCTGACAAAACAAGAAGATGGGTTGAAGAGAGCAACATCACAATGCCTCCAGAAAAAAAGAATGGAATGGAATGAACGAAGGCAAACAAGATCTTGAGGGAGCACGCTTACAACAAATGCTAGAACGGAGTTGTAGGAAAACCAACAACGAAAAGAATAAACTTGATATGGTCTTATGGAATATATCTCAAATATATGAGGTGACAACCTGCCACTCACGGGAAAAGAATTGGATTGATAAGAACAAGGAGACGAGAAAGCTATATCACCGGGAGGATAAAAGAAGAACTTGGGTCATTTATAAGCACCATAATAGCAACAAACCTTAGAGAAGGCTTTAGGTGAAATATAACCCAAGATAACTCCAATGACGAGATTGATGGATTTAAAATATCTCATTCATGACAACATGTGAATCATGAAACATGAATTCAAATTATCAAGAATGACATAATACCACCTCCAATGATACGGAAGAAAGAATTGCACTCCGGATTACAATATGAAGAAAGCTTGAGCTTCTTAGTAAAGAATCTCGATGAAAAACTTTGATAAGGAAATTACATCCTTGAAGAACCATCATGTAGAACCTTGATGAAGAACTCCGTTAAACAAAAGAATGATCAAACGGAAGGAAAAAGGAGTTGAAAACACAAGGTGAAAATTTGTAATGATTTAGATGGATCTCCGTGACGAGGTAATTGAGAGAACTTGGAACTCTGGGAAAAGAAAAATGAACAAATGAAAATGAGAATTTGATGAGCCTCCGGAACAGGGAATTGAGTTCACTCGATGAAACAAAAATAAGAATTACGTTATGCGTATCCTTCACCAATTTAAACTGATGACAAGCAACGGATTTGGCATACCACTTATTCTCGTTGAAAGGATTAGGAGAGATATCGATAACTTGATAAGGTCTTCAATGAAACACTGGTAGGATTGAAAATGAACGAAGTAAAGATAAAGAAACATCAGGAAAAATTAGCAAATGAACGAAGATACATGAGAGGGTTTAGATTCATGGGAACGAAGAGATCATGAACTGATTAGAGGATATTCGAACGATGCACCGGTAAGATTTGGAGAATGTGAGCTGCCAGCTGAAATGAATAATAATGAGATGATGGCCTCCGGAGAATCAGACTGAAAAGACTCCTGAATTTGCACCGGATGAGTGAAAAGAAATCTCACAATCGAAAACAATTATGAGAGGATGGCGACAAGCTTGAACTATGCATCTCTGAGAGAATGGTTAAGATTTTGAGGATAACTCTTCTTCGGTCATCGAAATCTGAGAATTACGATGAGAAACACCACCAATAATTATTGAGGCACTCTGGAATGAAGAATGGAAAAGTTGAGCCAACGATGAAAAGAATTCGACAGATCTTGGAGAAAACATGAGACTGATGATAATTCATACTTACGTCAAACTTTGACAAGAATTTAGGATAGCTCCGTGAAAATAAGAAGAGTCAGGTAAGATCCTGGGAAAAGACCTGTGGGTTAGGGCCCACTCAAAAGAAAACACCGTAGAACGATTTCTTAAAAAGAGAGATTGCACCGGTTGAATTAAATGGCTTGAAAGAGATTACAATCTCGATAGAGCTTGAATGGATCGAGAATGTAACCGTGAGTCTTCTGAGATATCTTGAGCACTCCGGAACAAATGAATAGCGAGAGGTGAATGATAAAGAGGTGCACCGGTAAGAAAAGGTATTTGAAACGAGGAAAAAGGATATGATCCACAAAGCTTGACTTGGTTCCACCGGAGAATAAAAAGAATGAATAATGGTGAACTAGAAAATCCATTAAAATCTTCATGAGCATCACCGGGTAAGAACATTGATTGAAAAGAAAGAAGAGGCTTCACATGAATATGATGGATAGTTTTTAAGAATTCTTAGTCCTTGAAGAGAAAGGGTGGGTGGGCGGGAAAAACAAAGGCAACTTGGAGACGGATGAAACAAACACCATTGATAAAACCGAGAGGTGATCTTGCGATGTTAAAATGATCGGACCCACTTGGAGAGAAGCACACCGGTCGAAAAGAAATTGAAAAGACAAACTCGATGATCGAGAAGGATGAGTATTCACATAGAAATATGAGAACACCACTTAGACAAGGGATGGAATCAACACTTGACTTTGAAGCAACTCGAATACCACATTTCAAAACAAAACAAAGGATTGGCTTGCAGAATAAGTCGGAACAAACATATGATAGAGATTTCGTCCGAAGTTTTCATGGTGGGGCCTACACGGGCTCGATCGTACAACACTATCATGTACAAGGCAGTGCACATGACATACGAAGCGTCCCCGAGTCGGGATAGCCAAGGACTCTTTAAGACACAACGAGACCACCGTAAAACCAACCGTGAATAGGCGGACCACTAGACGTCGAACCCCAATTCCAAATCATACATCTGTCGGAAAGATATCCTAAGAGCTACTTGAATTCCCACTTATAAACTCCCGAAATTTTCCCGGTTATGCAATCAGGTGTTGGGGATACAGGGAAAGCATAATATCTCGCCCAAAACTAGCAAATCCTACATCCAGCTGTATCCATCCTTCAACACATAACCAAGAAACCTTCGGAAATCATCTACCTCAACCTTCGAAAAGCATCCGTTATACAAGTTATGGCAATACTCCCGAACTCCCGCCCCAGTACTGGGTGGCGTCGAGGTTATCTCACCAACAACTGCATAAAAGAGATTTTCGATGTCGGCGAAACTAAACTCAGGTATTCCAGAACTGCAACGATGAAATTGTGACGACAACACCTCGGAGCTCAACTCCCCGGGACACTGCCACAACCCCTAAATGACATGAGGCACCAAGAACAATGTTCTCGTCACAAAACCATTGGAACGATTCCAAGATACCCGCGTGATGCTAAAAAAATTTAAGTGAAATTTGAGAAGAGAAGAGTCAAAACTCTATGTCAGGATGCCATACCAGAGTGATGAAGGGACCAAGGAGTAAACAGAATTCCTAAACTCTCCGATATATAATTCCTAAATGACTCAAAACATTTTTTTCTAGACTCAAACTCGGCTGCTAAAAACGATCAATCAGTGCGGGCTCCTAAGGTCGGGGAAGGCTTTGATACCAACTTGTAACGCCCTCGATGCGGCTATATCTCCCACGTGTCGAAGCACGACTTAGAGGCATAACCGCATTGAAAGCAATGTCGCAAGTGAGGTAATCTTCACACAACCCATGTAATACATAAGGGAAAGGGATACATAGCTGGCTTACAATCGCCACTTCACACAATTACAAGAATAAAGCAATACATCATCCAGATACACACAAGGTCCGACTACGGAACCAAAATAAAAGAAGAACCCCAAATACGACAAAGGTCCCCGATCGACCCCAACTGGGATCCACTACTGATCAACTAGAATGAAACAACACAAAGGACAAGATCTTCATCGAGCTCCTCCTTGAGCTTGGTTGCGTCACTTGCATGGTCTCATCGGCACCTGCAAGCTGGTTTTGGAAGTATCTGTGAGTCACGGGGACTCAGCAATCTCGCACCCTCGCGATCAAGACTATTTAAGCTTATAGGTAGGGTAAAAGGTATGAGGTGGAGCTGCAGCAAGCGACTAGCATATATGGTGGCTAAACATACGCAAATGAGAGCGAGAAGAGAAGGCAAAGCACGATCGTGAAACTATGATCAAGAAGTGATCCTAGAACAACCTACGTCAAGCATAACTCCAACACCGTGTTCACTTCCCGGACTCCGCCGAAAAGAGACCATCACGGTTACACACGCGGTTGATGTATTTTAATTAAGGTCAACTTCAGGTTTTCTACAACTGGACATTAACAAATTCCCATCTGCCCATAACAGCGGGCACGACTTTCAAAAGTTCAAATCCCTGCAAGGGTGTCCCAACTTAGCCCATAACAAGCTCTCACGGTCAACGAAGGATATTCCTTCTAGTGGGAAGACCCGATCAGACTCGGAATCCCGGTTACAACACATTTCGACAAGGTAAAACTAAACTAGCAACACCGCCCGAATGTGCCAACAAATCCCGTTAGGAGCTGCACATATCTCTTTCTCAGGGCACACTCAGATTGTCCAAGGTACGGTTAGGCCAGCCCAGTGTTGCCCCTGGTGGCCACCGGCAGCTGACAGGTTGGACCAACACTCAGAGGAGCACTGACCCGGGGGGGTTAAAATAATGATGACCCTTGAGTCTGCAGAACCCAAGGGAAAGAAAATGCTAGGTGGAGAATGGTAAAACCAATGTTGGGCATTGCTGAAAGAGTTTTATTCAAGGCGAACTGTCAAGGGGTTCCCATTATTACCCAACCGCGTAAGGAACACAAAATCCGGGAACATAACACCGATATGACGGAAACTAGGGCGGCAAGAGTGGAACAAAATACCAGGCATAAGGCTGAGCCTTCCACCCTTTACCAAGTATATAGATGCATTAATTAAATAAGATATATTGTGATATCCCAACAAGTAAACATGTTCCAACAAGGAACAACATCTCCAAGTTCCAACAAGGAACAAACTTCAATCTTTACCTGCAACTAACAACGATATAAGAGGGGCTGAGCAAAGCGGTAACATAGCCAAACAACGGTTTGCTAGGACAAGGTGGGTTAGAGGCTTGGTTCAACAATATGGGAGGCATGATAAGCAAGTGGTAGGTATCGCAGCATAGGCATAGCAAAAGAGCGAGCAACTAGCAAGCAAAGATAGAAGTGATTTCGAGAGTATGGTCATCTTGCCTGAGATCCCGCAAGAAAAAAGAACGAGTCCATGAAGAAGACAACCGGACATAGTCGAACGAATCCTCACAAACGCGACGTTATCAGAAGTAACCCGAAGAAGCAACACCGGAAAGAAGCAAACAACATAGTAAACAACCATCACATAAACATGGCATGATGCACAACCCAGTATGATGCATGTCCGGTTTAATGAAGCATGGCATGGCAAAGTGCGCAAACAACCCTACAAATTAAGTGGAGCTCAGTATGCAACGGAGTTGCATATTGAAGAAAACACCACATGACTTATTTAGTTCACTCTCGGTTAGGTACTCAACAATATTAAATGTTGGTTAACATGTCAAGAGGTGAAGCAAAGTAAAACTACCTATCTAGGCAAGTTTAAATGAGGCCGGAACAGCAAGCAATAAGTCCGAAAAAACCTCATGTGCATATTAATGGATTTGGTACTGTTCTGCCCTAAACACAATTTTAGGGTTGTTAAACATGCAAAGTGATGCCACCATATTAAACTAGACATTTTTCTACCCCATTTACATATAAAGATTATTAAATTTGGAGCTACGGTTATTTAGTTATGAATTAAATCATTTTAACATGCTATTTAAACAAATTTAAACAAACAACAATTTAAACATTTTTAACATGGATGAAAATTACAAATTATTAAACTAGACAAAATTCTAAACAAGTTACATATATGACATATTTTATTTGGATGCATGGATTTTTAGTTATGAACAATTCAAAATGATGGCATATTCTGTAAATATGCATGCACTTGGAATTAGACAAATCGCAGCAAACAAAAAAATGTGGGCCGAATGCTGCTCACTGTGGAAGCCCAACAACAGATCTGGCCCGAAGTGCATGTGGCTGTGTGCGTGCAACAGAGCAAAAATTGGGGGACTTCCTATTGACCGCTCGTTGCGGCAAAGTGCCGGCGTATCGCACAGGGCGCCGCTAACCTGGGCTGGCCCAATTCCAGTGGCACGATCGCGATATAAAAAAACGTAAAAAATAGAGCGCGAATGAGCTGTGATTCGAATCTAACCTGGGACCTTGTGGTGGATGGCGTGCTGAGCTAGCCACTGCGACAATTGACTTTTCATGCTAAGATCGAAGCGCCATACTTAAAGAAACATACAACAGCAGCAGGGATCAAACAGATAACCTATTGCAAGTGAGCGATCCTGATAGCCACCATAATTCCTGGGATTTCGTACATAAAATGGCAGTCCGCCTTATACGAACATAAGCCGCAAACATTTTCATATTTCACAGAGAAAAAAAATTAAAACTTGAAACATTTTTGGGAATCTCAAAAAAAATCAAAACAAGAGAACAACATGAAAAAAAACACCTTTTTCCGAATTCAAGAAGAATTTCTTGAAAATGCAAAACATTTTCTGAAAAACAGGAACAAAAAACTGCCATTTTCTCTGCAAAACATTTTTTGAATTTGTGATTTTTTTTTAAAAAACATGAAAATTATTGAATTTGTGAACAAATTTGGAAAGCTGGAACTTTTTTTCAATTCCCAACCATTTTTTGAATCTTGAGAACAAATTTTGAAATGTGAACAATTTTAAAAAATCATGAACAAATTTGGAAGCGCGAACAATTTTTTAAAGCACGAACATTTTTTGAATCTTGAGAACATTTTTTGAAACGGAGAGAAATTTTGAAAAATTCCGAACAAATTTGGAAGTCCGAACAATTTTTTAAAGCATGAACATTTTTTTGAATCTTGAAAACATATTTTGAAACAGAGAGAAATATTTAAAAATCCCGAACAAATTTGGAAGCGGGAACATTTTTTGAATATGTGAACAAAAAATTGAAATTCAGTACATTTTCTGAATTTCAGAAGTTTTGTACTCTTTTGTGTAACAAGAACAAATTTTGAATTTTGAGAACATTTTTCCAAAAACTGGACATTTTTTGGAAACACGAACAAAATTTAAATTTTTGATTTTTTTAAAGGAAGAAAAGAAAAGAAAAGGAAATAAAAAAGAAAATCATAAACATTTTGTAAAACCACAATCATATTCTGAAAAAAGAAAAATAAACTTGAAAAAGAAAGTGAAACAAGAAACAAAAAACGAAAAAATGAAGAAGAAACAGAAACGAAAAAAAGAGAAATAAAAAACAATAGAAAGCCGAAAAAGAACCAGAAAGAAACCGGTTTGGACGCATTATGTGTGGGCCGGCCCATTCCTGTCGCTCGCTGCGCTGCCCCCTGTGCGATCGCTCGACAGTTTGCTGCAGGCAGCGGCGAATAGGATTTTTCAAAAATTGGGGCACCTGGGACTCGAACCCCCGAGACCCCTTGGATGTGTGCACGCGCTGTTAACCAGATGGGCTACGATGGAACTATAGTAAAAAAGGTCTTATGCTCGAGATGAACCATACTCTGGTGTTGATCTTACGAAACTGAAAACGGAATCAGAGATGGCTTGCCCTGTGGCCGTGGCTGGCGACGCAGATTGCTGGTGCGGCTGTGCGGCTTACCGCAAGGCGGGAGGCGGAGCAGAGGAGCAGCTCTGGGCCGGATCCGGAGGATGGCGGCTGCACAGACGAAGCTCCTGCAGGGCGACGCGGGAAGCAGAGGAGGCCGAGGCGCCCAGACCTGGAATGGTTACTCTGGCGAGCTGCATCTGGGCCGGGGTTCATCAGGGTTCATCAGGGTAGGTCACGGCCGAAGGAGAGCAAGGACAAGATGTTGGTTGCTTGGGGAGGCCGGGCACTGCGCGGGATCGAGCTCGTTCATGGGGGTTCCCTGGTTGCCCGCGGCGACGCTGGTTAAAACGGCGACGAGGCGTCGCAGGGCATCCATGGCGGCGGGGTCTTCCTGTTCGAGGCAAAGGAGAGAGACGGAGAGATTGTGAGCGAGAGAAGGACTAGAGAGGTAAAGGGAGGCGTGAGCTATGTCATGGTGGAGTTGTTGCTCACCTCGGCAGCGACGAGGAAGATGCAGGGAGCAGGGGGGCCTCGGGCGCCATGGGAGCAGAGGAGGCTGGGGAAGGTGGGAGGTACTGCTCCGGCGAGGGAGCTTGGCACGCTGGCTCCTCGGCCACCAGTTGGGCTCAGGGTTGAAAAACGAGGGGAGGCGCTGCAGCTGGCTGCTACGCGGGCCAACGAGGTAGAAAGATTCATGGGGATCGGGAGGAGGAGCAGGGTTGGACAGGAAGGAAAACAGAGGAGATGGGTGTCGACGGATCTGGGAGATGTGATGGGGAGTAGTGGCGGCGGTGGGATGGATCCCTAGGAATTAGGGATTTGGTCTAGGTTAGGCTAATATATATACAGCGAGTCGATTTGGTTAGGAGATAACTCGTCTCTTCGATCGTAATCGTACGGTCACGAATAAATAGGCTAGGAAAGTCTAAATAAGAAACAGAGACGTTTTGTAGACGTTTGGGGATGATCCAGACACAATGGTAGTGACAGCCCGGGTCGGGTCCGGGACAACTTTCGGGCGCGCACGCGAGGAGGGTCGCGGGCTGACGAGAGAGGTTAGGTTGAGTCTGGCGGATTGTGAAGAGCGGGTTGGTCTGAGAGAAGAGGGGGGAGATGCAGCCCGACATGGTTTCCGGAGACCGAAAACGTCCGACGTTAGACCGGCTATACTGCCGCTATAGTTATCCGTTGGGGCATCAAATGATCTCCGAATGCGATGAAATTTGACAGGCGGTCTATCTACACTATAATAAGACCACACGTCAACTCTCATCCCATTCCGAGAACATTTTCCGGCCACTTATAAAATACTATTTCGGACATGCCGCAGGCACGTGCAAGTGTGTCTGGGCTCAGAACGGACAACGGAAGGAACGAGGAGACCGGGACGGATGCAAGTTTTGAAAACATGATGATGCAATGCGGATGATGACATGGCAAGATGCAACACGCAAGCGAATGACATGGCAATGACAGCGAATAACTAGAGGGCACCTGGCACAGCGGTCTCGGGGCGTTACATGCTTCCGGCTTCTACTTGCAATTATTTTGAGAGAGGAACTATGTCTCCACCTCTCTATGTTTCCAATACAACAAAATTGCAAGAAACTGTTTATGTTATGCATTGGCCTTTACCATGTGTGCATGAACTGTTCTTTTATGACATGCCGATGCATAGGAAGAGAATTAGACTTCGTTGTTACATGATATATGTTAGTTTGTGCTCACTACTAAATTACAAAAAATTGTTAATTAAAATTGTCTTTGATATACCTTGGGATCCGGGTGGATTCACTACTTGAGCACTATATGCCTAGCTTAATGGCTTAAAAGAAAGCACTGCCAGGGAGACAACCCGAAAGTTTTAGCGAGTCATTTATTTCTGTTGAGTGCTTTCATATAGTTTAAAAACAACAAAAATAAAGAGGGGAACCCAAAACTTTTTCAAAAAGGAAAGTGAAAGTGAGAGAGACAAGCATTGTTGAAGTGGGAGAGCTCCTTGAACTTTGTTCATGCTCACGGCAACTTTGTGAATCTTGATTACAGAAACTTCTCAATAAAAATAATTATCCCGTTTTTCAATTCCATTGTATTATAAAAATAATGTGCCAAGGTTTGCCTTTAGGATGTTTACATTTGCTTGATAGTCTGTACGGTGTAGGACAGAAACTTTGGCTGTAGTGCGCGATTTTAAATTTTTAGCTGGAACGTCAAATGGTTCTGATTCTTTTTGCACTGTCTTTCTATGCAAATTTTTTATTTGTCCTAATTTTGGTAGAATTTTTCAAGTATGAGAAGTATGGTGAATGTTCAGATTTCTACAGACTGTTCTGTTTTTGACAGATTCTATTTTTGATGCATAGTTTGCTTGTTTTGATGAAACTATCAATTTATATCAGTGGATTAAGCCATGGAAAAGTTATATTACAGTAGACACAATGCAAAAACAAAATATGAATTGGTTCAAAATGGTACTTAGAGTAGTGACTTGCTTTATTATACTAACGGATCTTACCGAGTTTTCTGTTGAAGTTTTGTGTGGATGAAGTGTTTGATGATCGAGAAGGTCTCGATGTGAGAAGAAGGAAGAGAGACAAGAGCTCAAGCTTGGGGATGCCCGAGGCACCCCAAGTAAATATTCAAGGAGACTCAAGCGTCTAAGCTTGGGGATGCTCCGGAAGGCATCCCCTCTTTCTTCAACAAGTATCGGTATGTTTTCGGATTCGTTTCGTTCATGAGATATGTGCAATCTTGGAGTGTATTTTGCATTTAGTTTTCATTTTTCTTTTATGCACCATGCTTGTATGAGGTAGTCCTTGGTTTATTTATAGAATGCTCTTTGCACTTCACTTATATCTTTTGAGTATGGCTTTATAGAATGCTTCATGTGCTTCACTTATATCATTTGAAGTTTGG
This sequence comes from Triticum monococcum, assembly GCA_034509565.1. Classification (NCBI taxonomy): domain Eukaryota; kingdom Viridiplantae; phylum Streptophyta; class Magnoliopsida; order Poales; family Poaceae; genus Triticum; species Triticum monococcum. Next base: position 81,958,973 of record CM067845.1, on the reverse strand, counting down.
ATTGCCTATTTCTCTTCACTTAGACAACCGCCATTTGTAAAATGCTCTTTTGCTTCACTTAGATTTGTTAGAGCGTGGGCATATCTTTTGTAGAAAGAATTGAACTCTCTTGCTTCACTTATATCCATTTAGAGAGATGACGGGAATTGGACATTCACATGGTTAGTCATAAAATCCTACATAAAACTTGTAGATCGCTGAATATGATATGTTTGATTCCTTGCAATAGTTTTGTGATATAAAGATGATGATATTAGAGTCATGCTAGTGGGTAGTTTTGGATTAGTAGAAATACTTGTGTTGAGGTTTGTAATTCCCGTAGCATGCAAGTATGGTGAACCGTTATGTAACAAAGTCGGAGCATGAGGTATTTATTGATTGTCTTCCTTATGAGTGGCGGTCGGGGACGAGCGATGGTCTTTCCCTACCAATCTACCCCTCTAGGGCATGCGTAGTAGTACTTTGCTTCGAGGGCTAATAAAATTTTGCAATAAGTATGTGAGTTCTTTATGACTAATGTTGAGTCCATGGATTATACGCACTCTCACCCTTCCATCATTGCTAGCCTCTCTAGTATCGCGCAACTTTCGCCGGTACAATAAACCCACCATATACCTTCCTCAAAACAGCCACCATACCTACCTATCATGGCATTTCCATATCCATTCCGAGATATATTGCCATGCAACTTCCATCATCATCATATACATGACTTGAGCATCATTGTCATATTGCTTTGCATGATCGTAAGATAGCTAGCATGATGTTTTCATGGCTTGTCCGTTTTTTGATGTCATTGCTACGCTAGATCATTGCACATCCCGGTACACCACCGGAGGCATTCATATAGAGTCATATATTTGTTCTAGATATTGAGTTGTAATGTTGAGTTGTAAGTAAATAAAAGTGTGATGATCATCATTGTTAGAGCATTGCCCCAGTGAGGTAAGGATGATGAAGACTATGATTCCCCCACAAGTCGGGATGAGACTCCGGACTTTAAAAATAAATAAAAGAGGCCAAACAAGCACAAATAAAAAAGAGAGGCCAAAGAAGCCCACCAAAAAAACAAAAAAAAACAAAAAAGAGAAAAAGAGAGAAGAGGCAATATTACTATCCTTTTACCACACTTGTGCTTCAAAGTAGCACCATGTTCTTCATATAGAGAGTCTCTTGAGTTATCACTTTCATATACTAGTGGGAATTTTCATTATAGAACTTGGCTTTTATATTCCGATGATGGGCTTCCTCAAATGCCCGAGGTCTTCATGAGCAAGCAAGTTGGATGCACACCCACTTAGTTTCAGTTGGAGCTTTCATACACTTATAGCTATAGTGCATCCGTTGCATGGCAATCCCTACTCACTCACATTGATATCTATTGATGGGCATATCCATAGCCCGTTGATACTCCTAGTTGATGTGAGACTATCTTCTCCTTTTTGTCTTCTCCACAACCACCATTCTATCCCACTTATAGTGCTATATCCATGGCTCACGCTCATGTATTGCGTGAGGGTTGAAAATGCTTAAGCCCGTTAAAAAGTATGAACAAATTGCTCGGCTTGTCATCGGGGTTGTGCATGATGTGAATATTTTGTGTGGTGAAGATGGAGCATAGCCAGACTATATGATTTTGTAGGCATAACTTTTTCTTTGGCCATGTTATTTTGAAAAGACATGATTGCTTTATTAGTAGGTTTGAAGTATTATTGTTTTTATGTCAAATGATAGACTATTGCTTTGAATCACTCGTGTATTAATATTCAAACCATGATTAGATATGTGATCAATATTATGCTAGGTAGCATTCCACATCGAACATTATCTTTTTTATCATTTAACTACTCGAGGACGAGCAAGAATTAAGCTTGGGGATGCTGATACGTCTCTGTCGTATCTATAATTTTTTATTGTTCCATGCCAATATTCTACAACTTCATATACTTTTGGAAACTTTTATATTATTTTTGGGACTAACATATTGATCCAGTGCCAGTTCCTGTTTGTTGCATGTTTTATGTTTCACAGAATATCCATATCAAACGGAATCCAAACGGGATAAAAACGGATGGAGAATATTTTTGGAATATTTGGAGAATTCCGGAAGAAAAATCCACGCGAGATGGTGCCCGAGGTGGCCACGAGGCACGGGGGCGCGCCTGCCCCCCTGGGCGCGCCCCTGACCCTCGTGGTCCACCCGTAAGACGGTTGATGCCCTTCTTTAGCCGCAAGAAAGCTAATTTTTGGAGAGAAAAAACACGGCGAAGGTTTCTGTAACATCCCCAGCATCACACTACAGTAATCTCCCCCTAATGAAGGTCATGTCATCATGATCATCATGCCAAAATGCCACTTGTCCAAAATCTGCTTCAAATTCAAATTGCATGTCAAATATTTGCTTCTTCTTTCATGCAAATAAAATAGTTCATCCTATGGAAAATAATCCCTAGATATTTGTCATGTTGAAGCCAACATTTTTGGAATTCCCAATTTGCCCCTGAGAATTTATTATCTGGTCCAGCAGTATTTAAGATGTCCATTTCATTTTCTAAAAATGCTTGGACAACTCCTGAAGGCCCCAAACTTTTTGTGGCAGTGCACAATAATTCTTTGGATTTGTTTTAGCCAGTGGCATAATTTTGCAAAGTCATTAGTGGCTAAAAGAAAAGGCAAAAATGTTGCGGGGAAAAAACAAATAAAAAAAGGAAAACAACTCCCCCTCCTGGGCGAGACGGCCTAGTTGGCCGGCCCACGTGGCCCAACTAGCTAGCTGGCCCAACCGCGGCCTAGTTAGGCCTCCCCACCACCAAACCCTAGCCCAGACCCCCCTCACTCCCTCCCTCGTCTCTCCCCTCATCCCAATCCAGATCGGGGCAGCGCCCCTACGCTCACTGTCGTTCGCCCCGCCCTCGACAACGTCGGCACCCACCATCGCCGCCTCGTACCACCACCTCCTCACCGGCGCTCGACCCCCTGATCCCGCCTCCGCCGACCCCGACTCTCCCGCGCTGGCACTGACCAGCGCCTCCCATCACCGCTACTGCCCGGCGCCGCCCGACGGCCATGGCCTTCCCCTAACCGCGCCTCCCCAACGCCGCGACGCCGCCCCGTCATCCTCGTCTACTCCTTGTCGGCGCTCCCTGTCCCCGTCCTCCTCCTCACCGAACTCCGTCGAGCCACGCTGCCCCCGTTCATCTACAAACGGGGTGAGCCTCGTCCGCCCCTCTCTCTCCCATCACCGGATCCAGCCATGCCTCCGCGCGCGCGCCCGCGCCCCCGGCCACATCGCTGCGTCGTTCCATCGCCCGCACGCTGCTCAGCTTGTGCTCGAGGCTCCATGGCCGCACCCCCCTGGCCATCGGCCCCGCACATCCCCACCACTGCAGCTTGGTGCTCCGCCCTGCCGTGCCTTGGCTTCGCCAGTGGCCGCGTGCGCGCAGCACAGCCGTGGCTGGCCGGCCACAGCCGCCGCCCCACCCTGGGTCACTGACCACAGGGGCCCCCACCCTGGCCAGATAGGCCTATGACAATGGGGCCCGCCCCAAAAACATTTTAAAAAATAAGTAATTAATTAATTAATTAAATCAGTAATTGATTAATTAATTAATTAGGTAATTAATTAACTTAATTAACTCTATTTAGTACCTAATTAACTTGATTAGTTAATTAAAACAGTTAATTAGTTGTTAGACTATGACAGAACGGCCCCACACGTCAGGGTTGACTTTGGTAAACTATGTTGACTTCTGACGTCATGCTGATGCAATAACCCCCATTTTTAGTTTTAATAACAATTTCAGAATATTGTTTAAACTTTGGAAATTCATATAAAATAATCCGTAACTCAGATGAAAATGTTTTCTACATGAAAGTTGCTTAGAACGACGAGACGAATCCGAATACGCGATCCGTTTACCTGTCAGATGCCTCTAACTATTTGAACATGGAACATTCCTCCTCCGGTCATCTGTCTGACACAGGTCCGGAACCGGGAAAACATTCTCGGTTGAATTCCCCCTTCACCTTTATCATTTATCCATACGTTAGATCACACCCGGCACATCTTATTGCCATGTTTTGCTTTCTGGTGCTATGTTTGCTTTATATTTACTGTTTCTTCCCCCTCTTCTCTCCGGTAAACCCCGAGACCGATGTTGCCCCTGTCGACCCCTCCTTGCCAGAGCAACCAGGCAAGCCCCCCCTTTGATCATCCCGATATCGCCCATTCCATTCTCTCATGCTTGCATTAGATTTTGCTACTGTTATTGTTTGCTCCTATTCTGATGCATAGCCTGCTTTTGTATCTGTTGTTGTACCTTACTTGATTATCCTAAACTGCTTAGTATAGGTTGGTTAGTGATCCATCAGTGACCCTCTCCCCCCCCACTTGACCCGATAGCCCCGCTGGATTATCAGAAGACCCGATCAACGGGATCGAAGACCAGGCCCCGACACCTCATGTCACATCACGGCCCTTTGTTGCTCGACTCTACAGAGTTACCATCGAGTGCCGAGGGTGGAACCTCATACATCACTCCTGATGATATTTATGTAGAGTAGCTATTCGGTCGTGGTCATCGAGGGTGATTTCCTCCTTAACCACTTCCAATATGACTCTGTCGTGCAACCCCTCAAGTGTGAACCTCGAGGGTGGTTCCTCTTACGTTCACCTTGATGTTTACATCGAGTGGGAATCCGACAAGGGTGATTCCTCAGGTTTCCCCCCTTGGTGTTAGACACACGCTTACTATGGTTACTATGACTTTGCACTGGACCCTGTTACTAAAGACGGGTGGCCCTGAGGGGTACCCGCGTGAGCTTAATTGTGAGTGATGTGGAGTCAGGCGGACCTGTAAGGTGCCCGCGAGATAATTACGAGGCGTGGCCGGGCATTCCTAGCCCTTGCTGCAAGTCCTCGAGACGGGGCAACAGGGTCACATCTTTCGTGAGTCTCTGCTTGTTACCGCGCGTTCCTAATCCACTATGATTTGGATATCTGATCCGAGGGGCCTCTGGCCTGATAGCACTAACCATCACGTGGGCATAGTATGGGCATTCTGCGTCGTATACATCAGCCGAAGCTTAATAGACGCCAGCGACTGAGCGGCGCGCGCCGGGTTGGACTGCGTAAGCGCCTGCCTTGTTGAAGGAGGTAGCTAGGTCTGCTCACCGGCCGCCCTCGCAACGTGCAGGAGTTCCCGGGGAGATGGCCCATGACCCCTGGGGGCATAGGTTTAGTCCGGCGTGCTGGCCTCTCTATTAAGCCTAGGTCTAGGTCAGGTTGCGGCGTATTGTTTGACCGAGGCCGGGCATGACCCAGGAAAGTGTGTCCGGCTGGAGTTAATCGAGCTTGGTGGGTAAGTTGGTGCACCCCTGCAAGGAAGAAAACATCAATCGATAGCCTGTCCTATGGTAATAGACACTTGGAGTTGTATCCCGATCGATACAACTAGAACTGGATACTTGTGATGAGAAATGGATTGTGATGAGAAACGGATGGAGATGAGACTTGGATATGAGATGATAACTGGATAGTATGGCTCTGGGATTGCTTTCTCGCAGGGAGTTGAGAAAGGATCTCTGGCCGAGGTTGATAACACTTCTACTACTTTACTTTATGCTACTCTACTCCCTCTTGTTGCTGCAAGATGGTGGTTTCCAGAAGATGCTAGTCTTCGATAGGCTAGGCTTTCCCCTTCCCTTCTGGCATTCTGCAGTTTAGTCCACAGATACAAGCCACTCATTTGATACAGATGCATACTTAGTTTAGATCTGATGTAAGTCTTGTGAGTACTTTCGATGAGTACTCACGGCTGCTTTGCTACCTATTTTCCCCCATACCCGATTGTTGCGACCAGATGACGGATCCCAGGAGCCAGACGACACCACTGATGACTACTGCTACCCCGAGGGTGCCTACTACTATGTGGAGACCGCCGACGACCAGGAGTAGTTAGGAGGCTCCCAGGTAGGAGGCCTTGCCTTTTTGATCATTGTTGCTTTTGTGCTGGCCTTCTTAAGGCAAACTTGTCTAACTTATGTCTGTACTCAGATATTGTTGCTTCCGCTGACTCTTGTGTATTCGAGCTTATGTATTCGAGCCCTCGAGGCCCCTGGCTTGTAATATAAAGCTTGTATTATTTTAATTTGTGTCTAGAGTTGTGTTGTGATATCTTCCCGCGAGTCCTTGATCTTGATCATACACATTTGCATGTATGATTAGTGTACGATTGAATCGAGGGCGTCACAAGGTGGTATTAGAGCCGACTGCTTGTAGGTAGCCCCCTTTCCAACTCCTTGGCCGAAGTTGAGTCTAGTCACTAAAAAACATTTACTAACATTGGTTGTGTTGGAAATATGCCCTAGAGGCAATAATAAAAGCATTATTATATTTCCTTGTTCATGGTAATTGTCTTTATTCATGCTATAATTGTGTTATCCGGAAATCGTAATACATGTGTGAATAACAGACACCAACATGTCCCTAGTAAGCCTCTAGTTGACTAGCCCGTTGATCAACAGATAGTCATGGTTTCCTGACTATGGACATTGGATGTCATTGATAACGAGATCACATCATTAGGAGAATGATGTGATGAACAAGACCCAATCCTAAACATAGCATAAAGATCGTGTAGTTCGTTTTGCTAGAGTTTTGCAATGTCAAGTATCTTTTCCTTAGACCATGAGATCATGTAACTCCCGGATACTGTAGGAGTGCTTTGGGTATACCAAACGTCACAACGTAACTGGGTGACTATAAAGGTAGACTACGGGTATCTCCGAAAGTATCTGTTGGGTTGACACGGATCAAGACTGGGATTTGTCACTCCGTATGACGGAGAGGTATCACTGGGCCCACTCGGTAATGCATCATCATAATGAGCTCAAAGTGACCAAGTGTCTGGTCACGGGATCATGCATTACGGTACGAGTAAAGTGACTTGCCGGTAACGAGATTGAACGAGGTATTGGGATACCGACGATCGAATCTCGGGCAAGTAATATATCGATAGACAAAGGGAATTGCATACGGGGTTGATTGAATCCTCGACATCGTGGTTCATCCGATGAGAACATCGTGGAGCATGTGGGAGCCAACATGGGTATCCAGATCCCGCTGTTGGTTATTGACCTGAGATCGTCTCGGTCATGTCTACATGTCTCCCGAACCCGTAGGGTCTACACACTTAAGGTTCGGTGACGCTAGGGTTATTAGGAAGACAAGTATGTGATTACCGAATGTTGTTCGGAGTCCCGGATGAGATCCCAGACGTCATGAGGAGTTCCGGAATGGTCCGGAGGTAAAGATTTATATATGGAAAGTGGTTAAACGGACTCCGGAAAGTTTCGGGGGCATGCCGGTATTGTACCGGGGCCACCGGGAGGGTTCCGGGGGTCCACCGGGAGGGGCCACCCCTCCCGGGGGGCCACATGGGCTAAGTGGGAGAGGGAGCCAGCCCCTAGTGGGCTGGGCGCACCTCCCCACCTAGGCCCATGCGGCTAGGGTTTGGGGAGGGGAAACCCTAAAGGGGAGAAGGGGGCGCCCCCCTAGCTTGGGGGGCAAGCCACCCTTTCCTCCTCCCCTTTGGCCGCCGCCCCCATCTAGGGTTTCCCCTAGGTGGCCGGCCCCCCTTGCCCTCTCCTCCTATATATAGAGGGGTGAGGGGAGGGCTGCAACACACAATTGAAGGCGCAGCCCCTCCCCTCCCCAACTCCTCTCTTTCTCCGTCATTGCTTGGCGAAGCCCTGCCGGAGAACTGCTGTACCAATTGCACCACGCCGTCGTGCTGCCATTGGAGTTGTCTTCCTCAACCTCTCCTTCATCCTTGCTGGATCAAGACGGAGGAGACGCCATCGTCCCGTACGTGTGTTGAACGCGGAGGCGCTGTTCTTTCAGCGCTTGGTCATCGGTGATCGGAATCACGTCGAGTACGACTACTTCAACCTCGTTCTAACGAACGCTTCCGCTCGTGATCTACAAGTGGTATGTATATGCAAACTCACTCCCTTGACTCGTTGCTAGATGAACTCCTAGATGATCTTGGTGAAACGAGTAGGAAAATTTTTGTTTTCTGCAACGTTCACCAACAGTGGCATCATGAGCTAGGTCTATGCGTAGTTCTTCTTGCGCGAGTAGAACACAATTCGTTGTGGGCGTGGATTTGTCAACCTTCTTGCCGCTACTAGTCTTTTCTTGCTTCAGTGGTATTGTGGGATGAAGCGGCCCGGACCAACCTTACACGTACGCTTACGTGAGACCGGTTCCACCGACTAACATGCACTAGTTGCATAAGGTGGCTGGCAGGTGTCTGTCTCTCCCACTTTAGCTGGAGCGGATTCGATGAACAGGGTCCTTATGAAGGGTAAATAGAAGTTGACAAATCACGTTGTGGATTCACGTAGGTAAGAAAATGTTCTTGCTAGAACCCTAATTCAGCCACGTAAAACTTGCAACAACAATTAGAGGACGTCTAACTTGTTTTTGCAGCAAGTGGTTTGTGATATGATATGGCCAAAGTTGTGATGAATGATGAATGATCTATATGTGATGTATGAGATGTTCATGCTATTGTAATAGGGATCACGACTTGCATGTCGATGAGTATGACAACCGGCAGGAGCCATAGGAGTTGTCTTTATTCTTTTAATATGACCTGCGTGTCATTGAGAAACGCCATGTAAATTACTTTACTTTATTGCTAAACGCGTTAGCCATAGTAGTAGAAGTAATAGTTGGCGAGCAACTTCATGGAGACACGATGATGGAGATCATGATGATGGAGATCATGGTGTCAAGCCGGTGACAAGATGATCATGGAGCCCCAAGATGGAGATCAAAGGAGCTACGTGATATTGGCCATATCATGTCACGTTTAATATTTGATTGCATGTGATGTTTATCATGTTTTTGCATCTTGTTTACTTAGAACGACGGTAGTAAATAAGATGATCCCTCATAATAATTTCAAGAAGTGTTCCCCCTAACTGTGCACCGTTGCTAAAGCTCGTAGTTTCAAAGCACCACGTGATGATCGGGTGTGATAGATTCTTACGTTCACATACAACGGGTGTAAGACAGTTTTACACATGCAAAAACACTTAGGGTTAACTTGACGAGCCTAGCATGTGCATAGACATGGCCTCGGAACACAGAAGACCGAAAGATCGAGCATGAGTCGTATAGAAGATGCGATCAACATAAAGATGTTCACCGACGTTGACTAGTCCGTCTCACGTGATGATCGGACACGGCCTAGTTAACTCGGATCATGCAATACTTAGATGACTAGAGGGATGTCTAATCTAAGTGGGAGTTCATTATATAATTTGATTAGATGAACTTTACTATCATGAACATTAGTCTAAAAATATTTTACAATATGTCTTGTAGATCAAATGGCCCACGTAGTCCTCAACTTCAACGCGTTCCTAGAGAAAACCAAGCTGAAAGACGATGGTAGCAACTATACGGACTGGGTCCGGAACCTGAGGATCATCCTCATAGCTGCCAAGAAAGATTACGTCCTACAAGCACCGCTAGGTGAAGCTCCCGTCCCACAGAACCAAGACGTTATGAACGCTTGGCAGACACGTGTTGACGACTACTCCCTCGTTCAGTGCGGCATGCTTTACAGTTTAGAACCGGGGCTCCAAAAGCGTTTTGAGAGACATGGAGCATATGAGATGTTCGAAGAGCTGAAAATGGTTTTCCAAGCTCATGCCCGGGTCGAGAGATATGAGGTCTCTGACAAGTTCTTCAGCTGTAAGATGGAGGAAAACAGTTCTGTCAGTGAGCACATACTCACTATGTCTGGATTACATAACCGCTTGACTCAGCTGGGAGTTAATCTCCCGGATGATGCGGTCATTGACAGAATCCTCCAGTCGCTTCCACCAAGCTACAAGAGCTTTGTGATGAACTTCAACATGCAGGGGATGCAAAAGACCATTCCTGAGTTGTTCTCAATGCTGAAATCAGCGGAGGTAGAAGTCAAGAAGGAACATCAAGTGTTGATGGTCAATAAAACCACTAAGTTCAAGAAGGGCAAGGGTAAGAAAGCCTTCAAGAAGGACGGCAAGGAAGTTGCCGCGCCCGGCAAGCAAGCTGCCGGGAAGAAGCCAAAGAATGGACCCAAGCCCGAGACTGAGTGCTTTTATTGCAAGGGGAGCGGACACTAGAAGCGGAATTGCCCCAAGTACTTAGCAGACAAGAAGGCCGGCAAAACAAAAGGTATATGTGATATACATGTAATTGATGTGTACCTAACCAGTACTCGTAGTAGCTCTTGGGTATTTGATACCGGTGCAGTTACTCACATTTGTAACTCAAAGCAGGAGCTGCGGAATAAACGGAGACTGGCGAAGGACAAGGTGACGATGCGCGTCGGGAATGGTTCCAAGGTCGATGTGATCGCCGTCGGCACGCTACCTCTTCATTTACCTACGGGATTAGTTTTAAACCTCAATAATTGTTATTTAGTACCAGCTTTGAGCATGAACATTGTATTTGGATCTCGTTTAATTCGAGATGGCTACTCATTTAAATCCGAGAATAATGGTTGTTCCATTTATATGAGAGATATGTTTTATGGTCATGCTCCTATGGTGAATGGTTTATTCTTAATGAATCTCGAGCGTAATGCTACACATGTTCTTAGTGTGAATACCAAAAGATGTAAGGTTGATAATGATAGTCCCACATACTTGTGGCACTGCCGCCTTGGTCACATAGGTGTCAAACGCATGAAGAAGCTCCATGCTGATGGACTTTTAGAGTATCTTGATTATGAATCATTTGACACGTGCGAACCATGCCTTATGGGTAAAATGACCAAGACTCCGTTCTCAGGAACAATGGAGCGAGCAACCAACTTATTGGAAATCATACATACTGATGTGTGCGGTCCAATGAGTGTTGAGGCTCGCGGTGGCTATCGTTATGTTCTTACTCTCACTGATGATTTGAGTAGATATGGATACATTTACTTAATGAAACACAAGTCTGAAACCTTTGAAAAGTTCAAGGAATTTCAGAGTGAGGTTGAGAATCAACGTGACAGGAAAATCAAGTTTCTACGATCAGATCGTGGAGGAGAATACTTGAGTCATGAATTTGGCACACACTTAAGAAAATGTGGAATAGTTTCACAGCTCACGCCGCCTGGAACACCTCAGCGAAACGGTGTGTCCGAACGTCGTAATCGCACTCTATTAGATATGGTGCGGTCTATGATGTCTCTTACCGATCTGCCGCTATCTTTTTGGGGCTATGCTTTAGAGACTGCCGCATTCACTTTAAATAGGGCTCCGTCGAAATCCGTTGAGACGACACCGTTTGAATTATGGTTTGGAAAGAAACCTAAGCTGTCGTTTCTAAAAGTTTGGGGATGCGATGCTTATGTCAAGAAACTTCAACCTGAAAAGCTCGAACCCAAGTCGGAAAAATGCGTCTTCATAGGATACCCTAAAGAAACTATTGGGTATACCTTCTACCTCAGATCCGAAGGCAAGGTCTTTGTTGCCAAGAATGGATCCTTTCTAGAGAAGGAGTTTCTCTCGAAAGAAGTAAGTGGGAGGAAAGTAGAACTAGATGAAGTATTGCCTCTTGAACCGGAAAATGGCGCAACTCAAGAAAATGTTCCTGAGGTGCCAGCACCGACTAGAGAGGAAGTTAATGATAATGATCAAGATACTTCTGATCTAGCTCCTACTGAAATTCGAAGGTCCACAAGGACACGTTCCGCACCAGAGTGGTACGGCAACCCTGTCTTGGAAATCATGTTGTTAGACAACGGTGAACCTTCGAACTATGAAGAAGCGATGGCGGGCCCGGATTCCGACAAATGGCTAGAAGCCATGAAATCCGAGATAGGATCCATGTATGAAAACGAAGTATGGACTTTGACTGACTTGCCCATAGAACGGCGAGCCATAGAAAATAAATGGATCTTTAAGAGGAAGACAGACGCGGATGGTAATGTGACCATCTATAAAGCTCGGCTTGTCGCTAAGGGTTATCGACAAGTTCAAGGGGTTGACTACGATGAGACTTTCTCACCGGTAGCGAAGCTGAAGTCCGTCCGAATCATGTTAGCAATTGCCGCATTCTACGATTATGAAATATGGCAAATGGACGTCAAAACGGCATTCCTTAATGGTTTCCTTAAGGAAGAATTGTATATGATGCAGACGGAGGGTTTTGTCGATCCTAAGAATGCTGACAAGGTGTGCAAACTCCAACGCTCGATTTATGGGCTGGTGCAAGCATCTCGGAGTTGGAACATTCGCTTTGATGAGATGATCAAAGCGTTTGGGTTCACACAGACTTATGGAGAAGCCTGTGTTTACAAGAAAGTGAGTGGGAGCTCTGTAGCATTTCTCATATTATATGTAGATGACATACTTTTGATGGGAAATGATATAGAACTCTTGGACAGCATCAAGGCCTACTTGAATAAGAGTTTTTCAATGAAGGACCTTGGAGAAGCTGCTTATATATTAGGCATCAAGATCTATAGAGATAGATCAAGATGCCTCATAGGTCTTTCACAAAGCACATACCTTGATAAGATATTGAAGAAGTTCAATATGGATCAGTCTAAGAAGGGGTTCTTGCCTGTGCTACAAGGTATGAAATTGAGCTCGGCTCAAAGTCCGACCACGGCAGAAGAAATAGAAGAGATGAGTGTCATCCCCTATGCCTCCGCCATAGGTTCTATTATGTATGCCATGCTGTGTACCAGACCTGATGTAAACCTTGCCGTAAGTTTGGTAGGAAGGTACCAAAGTAATCCCGGCAAGGAACACTGGACAGCGGTCAAGAATATCCTGAAGTACCTGAAAAGGACTAAGGAGATGTTTCTTGTTTATGGAGGTGACGAAGAGCTCGTCGTAAAGGGTTACGTCGACGCTAGCTTCGACACAGATCTGGATGACTCTAAGTCACAAACCGGATACGTGTATATTTTGAATGGAGGGGCAGTAAGCTGGTGCAGTTGCAAGCAAAGCGTCGTGGCGGGATCTACATGTGAAGCGGAGTACATGGCAGCCTCGGAGGCAGCACATGAAGCAATATGGGTGAAGGAGTTCATCACCGACCTCGGAGTCATACCCAATGCGCCGGGGCCGATCAAGCTCTTCTGTGATAACACTGGAGCTATTGCACTTGCCAAGGAGCCCAGGTTTCACAAGAAGACAAGGCACATCAAGCGTCGCTTCAACTCCATTCGTGAAAATGTTCAAGATGGAGACATAGAAATTTGTAAAGTACATACGGACCTGAATGTAGCAGATCCGTTGACTAAACCTCTCCCTAGGGCAAAACATGATCAACACCAGAATTCCATGGGTGTTCGATTCATCACAATGTAACTAGATTATTGACTCTAGTGCAAGTGGGAGACTGTTGGAAATATGCCCTAGAGGCAATAATAAAAGCATTATTATATTTCCTTGTTCATGGTAATTGTCTTTATTCATGCTATAATTGTGTTATCCGGAAATCGTAATACATGTGTGAATAACAGACACCAACATGTCCCTAGTAAGCCTCTAGTTGACTAGCCCGTTGATCAACAGATAGTCATGGTTTCCTGACTATGGACATTGGATGCCATTGATAACGAGATCACATCATTAGGAGAATGATGTGATGGACAAGACCCAATCCTAAACATAGCATAAAGATCGTGTAGTTCGTTTTGCTAGAGTTTTGCAATGTCAAGTATCTTTTCCTTAGACCATGAGATCGTGTAACTCCCGGATACCGTAGGAGTGCTTTGGGTATACCAAACGTCACAACGTAACTGGGTGACTATAAAGGTAGACTACGGGTATCTCCGAAAGTATCTGTTGGGTTGACACGGATCAAGACTGGGATTTGTCACTCCGTATGACGGAGAGGTATCACTGGGCCCACTCGGTAATGCATCATCATAATGAGCTCAAAGTGACCAAGTGTCTGGTCACGGGATCATGCATTACGATACGAGTAAAGTGACTTGCCGGTAACGATATTGAACGAGGTATTGGGATACCGACGATCGAATCTCGGGCAAGTAATATATCGATAGACAAAGGGAATTGCATACGGGGTTGATTGAATCCTCGACATCGTGGTTCATCCGATGAGAACATCGTGGAGCATGTGGGAGCCAACATGGGTATCCAGATCCCGCTGTTGGTTATTGACCTGAGGTCGTCTCGGTCATGTCTACATGTCTCCCGAACCCGTAGGGTCTACACACTTAAGGTTCGGTGACGCTAGGGTTATTAGGAAGACAAGTATGTGATTACCGAATGTTGTTCGGAGTCCCGGATGAGATCCCAGACGTCACGAGGAGTTCCGGAATGGTCCGGAGGTAAAGATTTATATATGGAAAGTGGTTAAACGGACTCCGGAAAGTTTCGGGGGCATGCCAGTATTGTACCGGGGCCACCGGGAGGGTTCCGGGGGTCCACCGGGAGGGGCCACCCCTCCCGGGGGGGCACATGGGCTAAGTGGGAGAGGGAGCCAGCCCCTAGTGGGCTGGGCGCACCTCCCCACCTAGGCCCATGCGGCTAGGGTTTGGGGAGGGGAAACCCTAAAGGGGAGAAGGGGGCGCCCCCCTAGCTTGGGGGGCAAGCCACCCTTTCCTCCTCCCCTTTGGCCGCCGCCCCCATCTAGGGTTTCCCCTAGGTGGCCGGCCCCCCTTGCCCTCTCCTCCTATATATAGAGGGGTGAGGGGAGGGCTGCAACACACAATTGAAGGCGCAGCCCCTCCCCTCCCCAACTCCTCTCTTTCTCCGTCATTGCTTGGCGAAGCCCTGCCGGAGAACTGCTGTACCAATTGCACCACGCCATCGTGCTGCCATTGGAGTTGTCTTCCTCAACCTCTCCTTCATCCTTGCTGGATCAAGACGGAGGAGACGCCATCGTCCCGTACGTGTGTTGAACGCGGAGGCACTGTTCTTTCAGCGCTTGGTCATCGGTGATCGGAATCACGTCGAGTACGACTACTTCAACCTCGTTCTAACGAACGCTTCCGCTCGTGATCTACAAGTGGTATGTAGATGAAAACTCACTCCCTTGACTCGTTGCTAGATGAACTCCTAGATGATCTTGGTGAAACGAGTAGGAAAATTTTTGTTTTCTGCAACGTTCCCCAACAGGTTGTGTGTCTTACGGGCCCACTTCGCCATTGGGTGGTATTAGGATCTTTTACTCCTCGTCTATGCTCTGGGATTCTGATCTCTCTTCTATTCGGGTTAAATATTCTACTAACTCTGACTCTAGGATCTCGTAACCACTTCCTCCCGGAGAGCCCCTTCACTACAGATGATCGCTTGCTTCGCCAGAAGATTCTGCAGATACTCCTCGATGTTTTCCTGAGACCCTTGTGCCCTTCGTCGTTGCATTTCCCTACCACCGATAAATCCCCATGGATAGCTACATACACTTGCCGTCCATACAATCATTCCGCGATGCTCTTGTTATTACAAGATGCCCCGAAATTCTCTATTGTTTCGAGAATCCTTTGAGCTTACTGCCTTGCAGTTCTTTGCCCCATGAATACACCCCCCTTTGAATAATTCCTCGCACTCACCGAGGATCCGTTCATCCTTAGTTGTTCGTGTGATTCACAAAATTCTTCGAAATACTATGTGATCTTCCGAAAATCCTCTGCAGCCTATTGCTCTTGATTCTCCTTGCCTGCTTGCACTACGATTAGTTCCATATGTCTAGCAATATTCTTTAAAATTATTTGTGGTTGTCCTTCTGTCCCTATGGATTCAACATGTGAGAAAATACTCGCAATCACCAATTAATCCTGGGAAATTTTCTTTCCGTCTCCGACATCGCTCCGGTTATGAGCTGGTTCTTGCCCAATCAAGATTTGATCGGGTGCACCTCTAAGTCTATTCAACTTAATCATCTTTTGATCAGAGCCTCTGCTTCTGATCCTTCGACTTATAATCGTAATTCCTTTGTATTCAAGCTTTGAAGTTATCCAGTTACACCTATAACCCGATGCCTTGGCATTCTTTGTTCTTCTGAGTGAGTATCGATACTCACATCAGATCTTTTATGGACTGCCATATCCTTGGTTGGATTATTATCCGACAATGTCCTTCATATTCATTAAACTTGTGAGTTTTGCCCTGACACATAATGCTTTTGGTAAAGTCTATCATCTACTTTTGTCAACCATGCTCTGCCTTCGAGCTGGTATATTTTAATCCTGAAGTTAGTGGTATATGTTCCTAAGATACCCCTACGGGTTGAACCTATGCCTTCCCTAATCCGTGTGAACTCAAAAGAGATGTGAGTCTTACTCTTCTGGTACTTCGCCAGATAAATCCTCTGCACTACAATTTCTTTGAAAAACGAGAAGTGAATGAAAGGTTATGCATTGAAGAAGTGGGAGTCGACCTTGAACTTTGTGTTCATGCCCATGGACCCGATGTGGAACTTATCACGGAAGCTTCTTGTGATAATAATAATCCCCTTATTATAAGTTCATCTGGTATCTATGTTTGGACCTTTGCAACCGTGGTTCTGACCATGATTGTTCCCCTTTAGATGCATTTCTCGGACAAGTTAAAGCACTTGTCTTCTGCGGATCAATGCATCTTTGCAATCTCTATTTTGATCTTCCACCGAGTATTACCCTCTCGTATCTCGAGAATAACAAAGAACCGTGTTGCTTCCTATGAGTCTTCATCTGGTATTGCTTCTCATCGATTTCAGATTTCCCCGGGTTTTGAGTTGTTAGTCACTCGAGATCACCGATAAGTGAATCAATTCCACACTCCGATTCTATAACTCCAAGTAATCTTTGTGGCTTAGGAGTTTAATAATCCTTCAAGTCATTGCTAGCCTGATTGACTATATCCTTACCGTGGTAAATTTTAACTGTGCTACCTGGTCCTTCTTCCCGGAGCACAATTTTCGATGATGAGCTAAGCCTACTTCAATCTTCCTCGTCATATCATTTCGCCTTGAACAATGTGACGCCCCCGATTCAATCGTACACTAATCATACACGCAAACGTGTACGATCAAGATCAGGGACTCACAGGAAGATATCATAACACAACTCTAAAAATAAAATAAGTCATACAAGCATCATATTACAAGCGAGGGGCCTCGAGGGCTCAAATACAAGAGCTCGATCATAGACGAGTCAGCGGAAGCAACAATATCTGAGTACAGACATAAGTTAAACAAGATGCCATAAGATGGCTAGCATAAACTAGGATACAGATCGAAAGAGGCGCAGGCCTCCTGCCTGGGATCCTCCTAAACTACTCCTGGTCGACGTCAGCGGGCTGCACATAGTAGTAGGCACCTCCCGAGTAGCAGTAGTCGTTGTCGACGGTGGCGTCTGGCTCCTGGGCTCCAATGTCTGGTCGCAGCAATCGGTTATAGAAAAGGGAAAATGAGGGAGCAAAGCAACCGTGAGTACTTATCCAAAGTACTCGCAAGCAAGGAGCTACACTACATATGTATGCATTGGTATCAAAAGGAATGAGGGTATCTTATGTGGACTGAACTGCAGAATGCCGGAATAAGAGGGGGATAGCTAGTCCTTTCGAAGACTACGCTTCTGGTAACCTCCATCTTGCAGCAGGAGAAGAGAATAGATGGTAAGTTCACCAAGTAGCATCGCATAGCATAATCCTAACCGATGATCCTCCCTTCGTCGCCCTGTGAGAGAGCGATCACCGGTTGTATCTGGAACTTGGAAGGGTGTGTTTTATTAAGTATCCAGTTCTAGTTGTCATAAGGTCAAGGTACAACTCCAAGTCATCCTGTTACCGAAGATCACGGCTATTCGAATAGATTAACTTCCCTACAGGGGTGCACCACATAACCCAACACGCTCGATCCCATTTGGCCGGACACACTTTCCTGGGTCATGCCCGGCCTCGGAATATCAACACATCGCAGCCCCACCTAGACCAACACAGAGGTCAGCACGCCGGTCTAAACCTAAGCGCCCAGGGGTCTGGGCCCATCGCCCTTAGCACACCTGCACGTTGCGTGGGCGACCGGAAGCAGACCTAGCCTAGCAGGCGTTCCAGTCCAATCCGGCGCGCGTCGCTCAGTTGCTGATGTCACGAAGGCTTCGGCTGATACCACGAGGTCGAGTGCCCATAACTGTCCCCGCATAGATGGTTAGTGCGTATAGGCCAGTAGCCAGACTCAGATCAAATACCAAGATCTCGTTAAACGTGTTATTTTTAAATAACCGCGAACGCCGACCAGGGCCAGGCCCACCTCTCTCCTAGGTGACCTCAACCTGCCCTGTCGCTTCGCCACAAAGATCCACTCAGAGGGCCGTTGGGACAAACGTCCTTTCGGACCCAATCCGTGGATCACTTGCGGGTACTCCTACGAGCCGACCCGTCTTTAGTCACCTCAAGTATCATATATAAAGTATATAGTATATACCCATGATCACCTCCCGAGTGATCACGGCACGATAGTATAGCATGGCAGACGGACAAGAATGAAGGGCCACTGATGATAAACTAGCATCCTATACTAAGCATTAGGATTGCAGGTAAAGGTAACAACAGTTGTAGTAACAATGACAGGCTATGCATTAGGATAGGATTTACGGAAAGCAGTAACATGCTACACTACTCTAATGCAAGCAGTATAGAGGAGAGTAGGCGATATCTGGTGATCAAGGCGGGGCTTGCCTGATTGCTCTAGCAAGAAGGAGGGGTCGTCAACACCGTAGTCGTACTGGGTAGCAGCGGCGTCGGTCTCGGTGTCTAGCGAGAGAAGAGGGGGAAGAAACAATAAATATTTAAGCAAACAGATGCATAGCGATGCATGATATGACAAGTATCGGTGCTAGGGGTGCCCTAACGCGGTATGAGGTGATACTGGTGAAGGGGGGAAACATCCGGGAAAGTATCCCCGGTGTTTCGCGTTTTTAGGCAGAGGAGCCGGAGGGGGAAAGTTGCGAGTTCGATAGGTTAGTGATGTGTGGCGGACGAACGGGCTGCGTATCCGGGTTCGTCTCGTCGTTCTGAGCAATTTTCATGTACAAAGTATTTTCATCCGAGTTATGGATTATTTGATATTAATTTTTAAAGATTTAAATCATTTTCAGAATTAACAGAATTAATTAAATTAGAAAATGCAATTATGACATCAACAAGATGTCAGGGTGATGTCAGCGGTCAGTTTGACTGTTTGACTAGTAAACTGACCGTTGGATCCCACATGTCATAGGCTGAACACTAACTAACCAGGTTTAGTTAGTCTAACTAATTAAATAGGTTTATTAAATGTAATTAATTAGGTTAATTAATTAATCAATTTTATTATTATTTTTAATTAATTATATATATTTTTATAAATCGTTTTCGTTCTGGGGCTAGGCCCACCTGTCATTGGCACATGGGGGTGGGGCCTAGCTGTCATAGGCCCATAGGGCCTTAGCGGGCACCGGCCGGTGTGGTTACGGGCGCAGGGGCGCTGGCGTCGCCCGCGCTGAGGCCGAACCGGACCAGGGGAGACAAGGCGAAGCCGCGGCCGGAGCGAGACTGAGCGGGCGTGGCCGACTACTGGCGGCGGCGTACGACAGTGGTGAAGGGGGGGACTGGAGTGGGGGGGGCAGCGCATCGGAGGCGGGTGCAGATGGCCGCGGTGCCCGACGAGGTGGCTGTGGGCGGTCCTGAGCAGAGGAGGCGGGTGGGGCGACATACGTGGGCGGCATCATGTGCGAGCGGTGACGGGACGATGAAGAGCAGAGGCAGGGGCGCAGCCATGGTCATGTTCAGGGCACAGGGTTGTGCGCTTGCGCGTGCGCGCGGTGGCCAGGCGTGATGAACGGCGCCCGCAGCGGGGCAGCAACTGCAGGTGGCCGCAGCGGGCGGGGCCGGCGAGGCAGCGATGGGTGCGGTGGTGCGCACGCGCGCAGCAGGTGAAGCGAGGGGGCGTGGCGAGGTCTTGGCGGGCACGCGGGCGGCGCGGCCTCGAGCGGCCAGCCGGCACGCGAAGGCCGGAGCAGAGAGCATGCGGCCACAACAGCAGGGTGGGGAAAAGGTGCGGGCGGCGGTGAGGGAGACGGTTAGGGGACGGGGGCGTCCAGGACTTGCGCGGGGGCGACGGAGCGCGACCGGGCGCGTACGGCGCGGGGTGCGCGTAGTTGCGAGAGGAAAGGAGGCCGAGGGCCTCACCGGGGCGTGTAGGGGTCCGGGCAGCGGGGGTCGAGGGGGTGATGGGGACGACGGCGTAGAGGGAAGCAGGCCGGCGAGGGAGGCGGTCCGGCGAGGTCTGGGCGGCGGCGTCAGCGCTTTGTTCCCCCTCTCGATCCAGATCCAATCAGGAGAGAGGGGGGAGGAGATATTTTGCGGGCAGGAGTGAGGGTGTCGGTGGAGTGGGTGGGGGGTGGTGTGTGGATAAGGGGGGGAGTGGGTGGGCGGCTGGGCCTGATGGGTTGGCCCAGTTGGGCCACGACCCAGTGTGTTTTCTCTTGTTTTTGTTTTCTGTTTTGTAATTTCTTTTCTTTTATTTCTTTTCCTTTTCTGTTATATTTAATTTAGGGCATTTAGGTAATTTATAAAATTGTGTCTCCTACACCGTAAATACCATAGCAATATTTGTCACACACCGAACAGTTTTTTTAATGTTTTGAAAACTTTGACTGTTTGCTAAATTTAAATTTGAATTTTGAAACGGTTTTGATCCAACGCGATATTATCAACAGTAACCGGGGTGACGTGGCACCGTTAGCGTGGGATTACTGTAGCTTGATTATCCGGGCGTCACAATTCTCCTCTACTACAAGAAATCTCGTCCCGAGATTTAAGAGGGGAGTAAGGGGGAAAGGTTTGGTAACGAATCTAGCGGGTCTTCTCATCCTGGCTTGCTCTTCTCGAAGAGGCCGGTCCAATACATTGATGTCTTCATTTCTCTGGTTCAGGTCATCATGATGAAGTCGGCGCCCTTTCTTTAGGAACTCTGTCGATGTCAAAACCGGCGGATCTCGGGTAGGGGGTCCCGAACTGTGCGTCTAGGCCGGATGGTAACAGGAGGCAGGGAACATGATGTTTTACCCAGGTTCAGGCCCTCTTGAAGGAGGTAAAACCCTACGTCCTGCTTGATTAATATTGATGATATGGGTAGTACAAGAGTAGATCTACCACGAGATCAAGGAGGCTAAACCCTAGAAGCTAGCCTATGGTATGATTGTTGTCTATGGAGTTGATGAAGTTGTCCTACGGACTAAAACCCTCCGGTTTATATAGACACCGGATAGGGTTAGGGTTACATAGAGTCGGTTACAATGGTAGGAGATCTTGAATATCTGCATTGCCAAGCTTGCCTTCCACGCCAAGGAAAGTCCCATCCGGACACGGGATGAAGTCTTCAATATTGTATCTTCATAGTCCAGGAGTCTAGCTGAAGGTATAGTCTGGCTACCTGAACACCCCCTAATCTAGGACTCCCTCAGTAGCCCCCGAACCAGGCTTCAATGACGATGAGTCCGGCGCGCAGATTGTCTTCGGCATTACAAGGCGGGTTCTCCTCCAAATTCCGTGTACCTGTTGAATAAAGTCCGGTTTCTTGTAAATGTTGCGCTCCTTGGCTTCTACGCCCAATAATGGCCGTTTTCCACGTGTCAAACGAGTGCGAAAAGCTGGGTCGTTTTTACATCCACACCCCTAGCCATATAAACGAGCCGCCTATTTAACTGGATGGGAATTCAGGTTCAAACCACATCTTCTCCTCTCCGCGAGTTATCATCAGAGTGCTTCCAGCAAAGGTCCATTCCAACATGTCCAGCCGTCGCAGCTCCTCCCCTCGCCCCTCCGGACCCAAACCCGGGGACTGGGAGAGTTGCACCATCCCGCACAGCGAGTTAGTGTCGCTTCAGGCCAAGGGATTTCTTCCCCCGGCATACATGGTCCCGGTCCGAGCCGGTCTCGCCACCTACAATGGCAGAAAACAGGCGGAGAGCACCCCGAATCCTTCTAAAGGAGAGCGGGTGTGCCTCGTCCCCTATCTAATAAGGGGACTGGGATTTCCAATTCATCCATTTCTCCGCGGGCTTCTGAAGTTTTACGGTCTCCAGCTGCACAATCTCACGCCCGCTTCCATATTACATATCGCGGGTTTCGTCTCCCTTTGCGAGCTATTTCTAGGCGTTGAGGCTCATTTCGAGTTGTGGAAGAGGTTATTCTGCCTGGTGCCCCGTTCTCAAGAGGGGTCTATCTATCAAGTGGGCGGAGCCGAAGTATGGCGCATCGCCAGGACCGGATACCTATCCGGAACCCCGAAGAAAGCGTCCGAGGACTGGCCTTCGGAATGGTTTTACATGGATGACGTCCCGCTACCGGACCCTATCCGGGTCGGTCTCCCTGAGTTCAACAATGCCCCGTTGACGAAACGCTTGAGCTGGCGTCCACGGAGCTCTCAGAGAGAAAGCGATAGAGACGTCCTTTACCTGATGGGCCGGATAAGACTGTTGGCTCATTCTGGACTAACCATGATTGGAGTCATGGCCGCATGCATTATGCGGGGGGTGCAGCCGCTTCAATATAGAGGCCACCCCATGTGGGATTTCAACGGGGAGGACGACGCCACCCGTTACGGTCATAAGGGGCCGGCCTCAGCCGCCGCCTTAGTAAAGATCTTATCCTCTTTGTACAAGGGAGAAAAGGAGGAATTCCTCCGCGTCAATCCGCAGGCCGGATTCAGTATGTGCGATCCTCCAAGTTGGGTAAGTGAACAATTGCGCTTGCCCATTTACTTTCTACTCCCACGGTTAGATAGGTAGTCTAATGATTTCAATGCAGGAACTGCGACAGGAGGTAAAGGATATAAACAACCGTCCTCCACAGCCCGAGGACCCAGAACGGTCCCTCAATCCGGACTCCAAAGAAGATCCGGACATATCGGTGGAGCTTATTGACGGGGTGTTCTATCAGCTAAGCAAGGACGATACCTTGGTGGCCATTACGGCGGATTACCCAGGGTTAATCCCGGCCTCCCAGGTGAAGGAAACCGGAGTCCCATTCCCTTGAAAGAGATTCCATTCTCACGTATTCCGGCGTTTCTAACGATAACCGTGTTTTGCAGGGGAGATTTCCGAGGCAGGAGGCCGAACCTGCGGCGGCTAGCCAACTAGGGGTCGCAGGGCCCCGTGGGGCAGAAAGGAATGTAATCCGGACTAAGATGCCGGTGCAAAGGTATAGCGCGCCCTCTGTTTCCCTAGAGTTATTCTGTTAGGGCATATTAACGTTCGTGCTATCTTCAGAACGAAGAGACCTCGCCGGACTACATCCGGAGAGGTTGCCAAACGCGCCTCCACTAGCCAGGCTCCAACGTCTGGCCAGGAAGCGGAGGCGAGCACAAGGCGCGTACCGGATGCTCCTCCGACAGAGGATGAGGACAGGTTGTCTGCCACAAATTCCGAAGTGGAGAGTGCCATGAACCACAGGCGTCGCCGGACCATTCTACGCGACGGTTGTTTCTCCCAAGAGGCTTTAGATTCCCTTAATTCAGGAGATGCGTACCTCCGTGCCGCTCAAAATGGTTTAGCCAGAGCCACGGAGCAGTATGTAAAAGACATACGGGTAAGAAAATTTTGGTTAAATATATATATATATGCCAGTAGCCCCCGAGACTTGAAGCAGTTAGAGAAACTGATTTAAGGATCATTTAATATGCAGGTTCTTACAGAGAAGAATACCGTACTATCCCAGGAGCTGAAAAAGTGTAATGCCCAATTAGAGGCTGCACTAGCCGCAGCAGGGGAGCCCAAAGAGACCCCCTTAGGTAAGATACACTTCGAAAGATTAGTATTGTGCGGTGTGGGTGCAAATCTGACAGATCATATTGCCGATGGCGCCGGACTAGATCCGGACAAACAACAACTCTTACGCCGGTTAAAGGCCAGTGAGAGTATGTTGACAAGGGTGAGGCTGGAGAAGAATGATCTTCAGGATGCCAACACCAAGCTGGACGTCGAACTTAAAGATGTTCGTGGCCAGCTGTCGGACTCCACGAAGGAGAATCAGCGGCTTCGACGCGGCATATTTAGTAAGTGCTTCAACGAAATTGGAAAAAAAGTTCGGCGAGGAAGTCGACTAACAGAGTAATGTCTATAGGTATGCTCACAGGTCGTCCTGCCGAGGAGATGCCTGGTTCTACGGGTGACCTTCTTCCCAAACTCTTGCAACTGCACGAGCGAATTCGGCAGGCAATGTGAGGTGTTGCCCAAGCCTTATGGCCTGCCCACTCTGTGCCCGAGGGCCTTGGAGAGCTTGCGGAGAAGCTGAAGGGAGCTCGGCAGCGCTTCCGGTTGTGGAAGATATCGGCCTGCCGACAAGGTGCTAGGGAGGCCCGGGCCATGGTGAAGACCCGTTTTACGAAGTCTGACCCAAACCACATGGCCGAGGTCGGACCAATGGGGCCTGGCGGGAAGGAGATCCCTGTAAGCTTAGTGTACGGCCAAGTAGAGTTGGCCGCGAAGTATTCCCAGCAGGACTGTAAATTAGACAGCCTGTTAGATGGTATAGATGAGGAATACAATCAGTTGGAATGACTGTGTAATTTTGAATTGACATGTGTAATGCCTTCTAGCCGGATTGTAGATCGTTTGTCGTTGCCGACCTTTTCGCTTCAACCTCGGGACCTGACGGTCCGGAGTGTGTCCGAATACCCTAGCAGTTATATAAGAACTGGGGTATGCGTGGAGACCAGGCGTAGGGGTCATCAGTGCTTTATCAGACAAGTGCCCAACTAGTTATGTTATATTACATGGTTAGTAAGAAACATCTTCCAGAGAGAATAGTTCCGTTAAGGGTTCCTTTCGCTGGGAGGCATGCCCTAATGTGCATGTCGGGACTGCGTGAAGAGACGCAGAAAAAGCATCTTGGGCGCATAAAATGAGTAACAAAGATCATCTTTTATTTCACCTACCGAATATTCCCTTAAGAACGCTAGATTTCGGCTTCACCCAGTGTGAGGTACACGTCCGGCTGACCCGACAGTAACAATCACAGAGGTGCTCCCTTTCCCGCCTAGCCGAACAATCGGGAACGTAGGGGTAAGAACAGGAGCCAGGCAACCCAGCTTGGCCAAAACTTAAGTCATATCGATGCATATAATGGTGAAGAAAAAGGTACATGCGGAAGTTTAACGCATGTGTTGGGCGCGAAGCCCGTATAAATAAGCTTCTGTTAAAGAAGCCCCCAGGTTTAATGAGCGCGAGTGGCGCGTCACTATATGAGCCTTTAAGGGCTATAGAAGAAAGAATGGGAAGGAGAGAAATGTAAGACAGAAAAATTCAAAAAGGAATGGACAGAGGAACGAGACGAACACAGAGTCCGGCGCTAGGCATAGAATCTTCGGAGACGGGCGGCGTTCCACGGATTCGGCTCGAGTCGGTTGTTCGACGCATCTCGTAGGCGGTACGCCCCACCAGTCAGGACTTGGTCGATCATGAATGGACCTTCCCACTTGGGCTTGAGTTTGTCCTTTTTCTTATCCGGCAGGCATAGAACTAGTTCGCCAACATTGTAATTTTTGGCCCGTACCTCTCTGCTTTGATATCTCAGGGCCTGCTGTTGATAAAATGCGGAACAGGCTTTTGCCACATCACGCTCCTCCTCCAAGGCGTCCAAGTTGTCCTGCCGATCGAGCTCAGCTTCTCTTTCTTCGTACATCCGCACTCTAGGTGAGTCATGAATTATGTCGCAGGGCAAAGCTGCTTCTGCGCCGTACACCATAAAAAATGGTGTGTATCTGGTGGTGCGATTTGGCGTGGTCCGCAACCCCCATAGCACGGAGTCGAGCTCCTCTACCTAGTGCGTGTTAGATTCCTTGAGGGACCGCACTAGTCTGGGTTTAATGCCGCTCATGATAAGACCATTTGCACGTTCGACCTGGCCGTTGGTTTGTGGCTGATAGATGGAAGCATAATCGAGCTTGATGCCCATGTTTTTGCACCAGAGTTTTACCTCGTCTGCGATAAAGTTTGTACCGTTATCGGTTATGATGCTGTGGGGGGGCGCCATAATAGTGTACAACCCCGGATATGAAGTCTATCACAGGTCCGGATTCGGCCGTTTTAACAGGCTTGGCTTCTATCCATTTGGTGAACTTATCCACCATGACCAGTAAGTATTTTTTCTTATGGGTTCCACCTTTGAGGGGTCCGACCATGTCAAGCCCCCAGACCGCAAAAGGCCAGGTGATGGGTATAGTTTGGAGTGCGGTGGGTGGCATATGGCTTTGGTTGGCAAAAGGTTGGGAACCAGCGCATCGTTGGACTAGGTCCTGAGCGTCTGCCCGGGTCGTCGGCCAATAAAAGCCTATATGGAAAGCCTTGCTAACAAGGGACCGAGCAGCGGCGTGGTGACCACCGAGTCTGGCATGAATTTCAGCCAGAAGGTTCCGCCCTTCCTCTTCGGAGATGCACCTTTGAAGGACTCCGGTAGTGCTTTTCTTATAAAGCTCTCCCTCATGGACTCTGTAGGCTTTAGATCGCCGCACTATGCATCGGGCCTCATTTTGGTCCTCCGGGAGTTCCTGCCTAATAAGGTAGGCTAGGAATGGTTCTGTCCACGGGGCGATGATCGCCATTATTACGTGGGTCGAAGGTGTAATTTCATTGGCAGAGCCTCCAATTGCGTCAGATTGTTCGGCATTAGGTGGTGCGGCTGGGTCCGGGCTGTTATTTGCGGGTTCCCCCTCCCATGCTATGGATGGCTTGAACAATCTTTCTAAAAAGATGTTGGGGGGACTGCATCGCGTTTTGCTCCGATGCGTGCCAGGACGTCCGCTGCTTGATTGTTTTCTCGGGCTATATGGTGAAACTCCAGCCCTTCGAACCGAGCTGGCATTTTTAGGACGGCATTGCGGTAAGCTGCCATTTTTGGGTCCTTGGCGTCGAAGTCGCCATTTATTTGGGATATCGCGAGGTTCGAATCCCCGCGTACCTCTAGGCGTTGAATGCCCATGGATACCGCCATCCGGAGGCCATGTAGAAGGGCCTCGTATTCGGCTGCGTTGTTGGAGTCCGTGTACATAATTTGGATTACATACTGGACTGTGTCTCCTGTTTGGGACGTCAAAACGACGCCAGCCCCCAGTCCGGCCAACATTTTGGAGCCGTCGAAATGCATGATCCAGTTTGAGTATGTGCCGTACTCTTTAGGGAGTTCAGCCTCCGTCCATTCTGCGACGAAGTCGGCCAAAACTTGCGATTTGATAGCTCGCCGCGTCTTATAGGTTATATCGAACGGGAGGAGCTCGATGGCCCGTTTTGCAATCTGGCCCATTGCATCGCGGTTGTTGATAATATCGTTGAGTGGTACTTCCGAGGCTACTGTTATGGAACACTCTTGAAAGTAGTGTCGTAGCTTCCGGGATGCCATGAATACCGTACGTGCAATCTTTTGGTAATGCGGGTACCGTGATTTGCATGGAGTGAGGACAGTGGACACGTAGTAGACCGGCCTTTGAAGGGGGAATTTGTGTCCATCCGTTTCCCGCTCGACAACGAGCACTGCGCTGACAACTTGGTGTGTTGCTGCGATGTACAATAACATTGGCTCGCCGGTGTTTGGCGCGGCCAGGACTGGGTTTGTTGCCAATATGGCTTTTATTTCACCAAGTCCGGCCATGGCGGCATCCGTCCATTCGAAGTGTTCGGTGCGTCGAAGGAGGCGATAGAGGGGTAGTGCCTTTTCTCCCAAGCGGGAGATGAAGCAGCTTAAAGCCGCCACGCATCCGGTTAGTTTTTGTATTTGTTTGAGGTCCTTTGGGACATCCAATTGTGACAAAGCTCGGATCTTGGCTGGATTTGCTTCAATTCCTCTACCGGATACAATGAAGCCCAAGAGCTTTCCGGCTGGAACACCGAAGACACATTTTTCCGGATTGAGCTTGATGTCATATTTTCGGAGGTTATCGAATGTAAGCTTCAAGTCGTCTACTAGAGATTCGACATGTCTTGATTTGACGACCACATCATCCACGTACGCCTCCACTCTTTTGCCGATTTGGTTTGCCAGACATGTCTGGATCATGCGCTAAAATGTTGCGCCGGCGTTTTTCAACCTGAAGGGCATTGTGTTGAAGCAGAATGGTCTGTATGGTGTGATGAATGCTGTTGCAGCTTGGTCTGATTCTGCCATCTTGATTTGATGGTAACCGGAGTATGCGTCGAGGAATCACAACGAATCGTGTCCTGCGGTGGCATCGATAATTTGATCGATACGGGGGAGGGGGAAGGGATCCTTTGGGCATGCCTTGTTAAGGTCTTTGAAATCGACACACAGGCGCCAGGATTTGTCCTTCTTTGGTACCATCACCAGGTTTGCTAGCCAGTCTGGATGTTTTATGTCTCTGATGAATCCGGCCTCCAATAGCTTGGCCAGCTCCTCTCCCATAGCATGTCTCTTGGGTTCGGAAAAACACCGAAGGGCTTGTTTGACAGGTTTAAATCTTTTTTGGATATTTAAGCTGTGTTCGGCCAGCCTGCGTGGGATCCATGGCATGTCGGAAGGGTGCCAGGCGAAGATGTCCCAGTTCTCTCGTAGGAACTCCCGCAGTGCGGCATCTACATCAGGGTTCAATCGTGCCCCGATGGAAGCTGTTTTATTGGGGTCCGTTGGATGGACCTGGAATTTGATTATTTCGTCTGCTGGCTTGAAGGATGTGGATTTAGATCTTTTGTCGAGTATCACATCATCCCTGTTAACCGTGGAGCGCAGCATCATCAGTTCCTCGGTCGCTAAGGCTTCGGATAGTGCCTCAAGGGCTAATGCGGCCGTTTTGTTTTCGGCGCGGAGTGCTATGTCCGGATCACTAGCTAGAGTGATAATTCCATTCGGCCCGGGCATCTTGAGCTTCATGTACCCGTAATGGGGTATTGCTTGGAAGATTGTGAATGCTTCCCGCCCTAGTAAGGCGTGATGTCCGCTTTTAAATGGGGCCACCTGAAACGTGACTTCTTCGGACCTGTAATTATCCGGCGTGCCGAACACCACATCTAGTGTGATTTTTCCCGTGCAGCGCGCTTCCCGACTAGGGATTATTCCTCTAAAGGTTGTGCTGCTTCGCTCGATGCGGTTCCAGTCTATTTCCATTTTCTGAAGGGTCTCCTCATAAATGAGGTTCAGTCTGCTGCCTCCATCCATGAGCAACCTGGTCGCACCGCGCCTCTACCACGGCAACGTGGTGGGTGACTTGGGGAGAGTTAATTTCTCTTAGATCAGGTTTAAGCCCAACCTGGTCGTAATCCGTGGCGACCCCCAGGGCGGCGATGCGATCCAAGAGCTCATTTACGGAAGAGAGCTCCATTGGATCTAACTGCTCGACGAGCTCCGAGCTGACGTGTAGATTGCTTTTGATGACCCGAGAGGTCACCGTCGGTGCAATAGCCGAACAGGCGGTCATGAGGAAACCACCTAGCCGGAGGGTTTGGCCAACAGCCAAGGCTCCCTTAGCAACGGCGCCGTCTTTAAGACGGGTGTCGGTGTCAAAACCGACGGATCTCGGGTAGGGGGTCCCGAACTGTGCGTCTAGGTCGGATGGTAACAGGAGGCAGGGAACACAATGTTTTTACCCAGGTTCGGGCCCTCTTGATGGAGGTAAAACCCTACGTCCTGCTTGATTAATATTGATGATATGGGTAGTACAAGAGTAGATCTACCACGAGATCAAGGAGGCTAAACCCTAGAAGCTAGCCTATGGTATGATTGTTGTCTATGGAGTTGATGAAGTCGTCCTACGGACTAAAACCCTTCGGTTTATATAGACACCGGATAGGGTTAGGGTTACATAGAGTCGGTTACAATGGTAGGAGATCTTGAATATCCGCATCGCCAAGATTGCCTTCCACGCCAAGGAAAGTCCCATCCGGACATGGGGCGAAGTCTTCAATCTTGTATCTTCATAGTCCTGGAGTCCGGCTGAAGGTATAGTCCGGCTACCCGAACACCCCCTAATCCAGGACTCCCTCAGTAGCCCCTGAACCAGGCTTCAATGACGACGAGTCCGGCGCGCAAATTGTCTTCGGCATTGCAAGGCGGGTTCCTCCTCCAAGTCCTTCATAGAAGATTGTTAACACCAAGGGTAGTGTCCGGCTCTGCAAAATAAGTTTCCACATGTTGCTATAGAGAGAATAATATTAACACAAATCCAATCTGCTGACGTACTCCGCTGTGTGCCATCACACTACGGCCAAGTCCTGTACTCAAATCTTTTTTACTTTTTCACCTCAGCGTGTTTTGCGAGGCGGTTTCCTTGGCACGTTTTGTCAAAGCAGAGATCGTGTACCCTTTTTACGGGATTCTCACTAATACGGACATGGGTAACCAACCATGCCATTTATCACGGCGCTCGGGAGGCAAGTGAGTTTTATTAGGTAGGCGGGGACGCATAACCGCATCCGCCTATATAAGGGGATAAGGATCCACCCTTTTTACCTATGCCTTCTTCCTCCCTTGCCTATCCATCCCTCACGCACCCGAGCTCCAGCGCCCAAGCCCGCACATCCCACCTCAACCTTCTCCAGCAATGTCCGGAGCGGGAGGCAAATGGATGGTCTCCTCCGCTACGGAGGGTAAAGTAAAAAAGCTAAGGAAGGCCGGATACCTGTCCAAGGACATCGCGCACCGGCTTCCCGAAGAGGGGCAGCTTATCCCCACCCCAAGGCCCCATGAGAGGGTCGTGTTTCTCCACCACTTCCTCCGCGGACTAGGTTTTCCACTCCACCCATTTGTCCGGGGGCTCATGTTCTACTAAGGCCTGGATTTCCACGATCTGGCTCCAAACTTCATCCTCAACATCTCGGCGTTTATCGTCGTGTGAGAGGCCTTTCTCCGCGTCCACCCCCATTTCGGCCTCTGGCTCAAGACCTTTAACGTCAAGCCCAAGGTGGTGCGCGGCAGCCAGGCGGAGTGCGGAGGCACTATGGCAGGCAAGATGGCCAACGTCTTATGGTTCGAGGGCTCTTTCGTGGAGACCCTAAAGGGATGGCAAGCCGGGTGGTTTTATATCACCGAGCCACGCGGTCCGGAATGGGCCACAGCCCCTGAGTTCCGATCCGGACCCCCCACGCGGCTTATGTCCTGGAAAGAGACGGGCCTGTCGTGGGGTGACGAAAAAGAGGTGACCGGATTGCAAATATGCATCCAGTCCCTGGTGAACAAGCCAGTCCGGCTTGTTAATATAATCCAGGTTATGATCGTCCGCCGGATCCTCCCATGCCAACAACGGGATTTTAATCTGTGGGAGTTCGACCCGGCGCAGCACCAAACTCTCAACAGGCTCTTCGACACAACGTATGAAGATGCCTGGAAGGTGCTATTCAAGGGCGCCGAGGCTCCCGCATCCGCTTCCGAGGACCGCGGATACAGCTCGCAGCGTCACGCTAGCAAGGTATGCCATCTACACCCTTCACAGGATGTGAAGCCTTTTTTTCATAGTTTGACACTATGCGGGATCTAAACTCCCTTTCCTCTGACAGGCTTGGCGGGTGATAGCCGAGCCAATTAACTGTCCGGCTCCGCTGCCCGAAGATCCAGCCCCAGCTTTACTGGTGAAGCTGCTGGCCCCGGCGCCTTATGTGGTGCCGGAGAAGAAGGTCAAGAAGAAGAAGACCACGGGGACTCGAAAGAGTGCCCGCAACGTGGTGGTATCGGACTCGTCATTTGACGAGTCCAAGGCGCCCTCCTCCCACGAGAACGAGGAGGAGGAAGAAGAAGACTCTCCCTCTCCAGTGGAGGGAGGAGAGAAGAGGAAGGTCGCCCCAACGGGGGAGGCCGAGGGGTCTAGGAAAAGGAAGACCCCTCCGCCGGACTACGCCCCTGACGCCGAAGAGGGCGAAGAGGAGTGGCCAGACAGGGCCAAGCGTCCGGCAAAATCGTAAGTGTTCAGATACCAGAGTAACTCATGATATTCCTTTTGTTGCACAGCTTCCCCTAATGTCGAATATAATCATGCAGCCCGCCCCGGGCCGCACTCAACGAGTCATCAAGCGGCTCCCTGGATTCATCGGACATGAACTCTGTTCCGCCCGCTGTCTCCCCCTGCACTGCGGATGACACCGAAGTGGCAATGCAATGAGCTCTGGGGCAGGAGGAGGTGGTCCTGAAGGAGCCGCAAGGTGACCTCTCGGACCCCAGGAGTGAAGGGGACAAGACCCCCCAGGGCTCCAAGTCCGGCCTTAAGCCGGACACCGTGCCAGAATCTTCAACAATTCCGGACCGCGGCAGGCGAATTCCTTCCAAGAGGAGCAAGCCTTCTGAGCCGGCAGCCTCCGTCCAACCGGAGGCGCCGAACAATCTGCTGGAGGTGCTTGAAGGTGCCTCCATCGACGAGGAGCACCGTACTATTATGAGTACGGTGATCCGGAAGGTTCAGTCCGCCAAGAGCGGGCTGAATGAAGCTTGCGCTGGCCTCCTAACAGGCTTCGAGGTAAGTAAAAATATGTAAAAATATTACCGCATAGACAGTAGCCCCTGATGCTCTGTTTGGCATTCGGAAAGAAAAGCCGAATAGAGGATCTATGAAATTTCGCAGGAGTCTAATAATAAAGAGGTCAATATGTGTATGCAGGCTTCGCTGCTAGCCACCGCCGCACTGACTGCGGAGGTGGATACCCTAAAACAGGGACTCGAGTGGTCCGAGCAAGAGCTCGGCCGTGCCAAGAAGCAGCTCGAGGAGAAAGAAGGTAAGAAATACCTTATAAAAAGGTGCCTATAGAGAGGCGTGATTGCAAAAATAACATGATTGTACTGCTTATTGTAGGGGCCACGACTGAGGTGGCGACCCTCAAGCAGGCGCTGTCCGAGGCTGAAAAGAAAATAGCCGCGGAGCGCACCGAGCGAGAGAAACTTGGGTCTCAGGTCGACGAGGTGCAGCAAGAGCTTCAGGCTCTCATGAAGAAACATGAGAGTTTGGAGCTGGAGTCAAAGACCCAAGCGTCCGAGCTCGCGACGGCCCTTGAGACTACCAAGTCTGCCAAGGCCGAAGCCCAAAAGGCTCTCCGAGAGTTGGAGGATATGAAGAAAATAGCAGCGGGTAAGGCATTCTTTATGCAAAGCAGAAACATAAAAGTAAACTACCTGTTACTTACCCGAATTCGGAGTTCTCCAGGGGCCTTCGCGGATCTTCCCCGCAGCGTGTCCGATGCCGCCGCATTCTACCGAGCTGAAGAGGGCAGCTCGACGGAGAAGGTATTCTGGTCTCAGTATGCTGAGGCCGAACACCCTGTGCCCTTGAGCGACCAACTGAAATAGCTGGTCGAACTCCACAAGGCGGCCGAACAGGCCATGAAGGGCTTCATAGTTCGGCTGTGGCCCGGAGAGGCCTTGCCTGGGAGCTACTTCAGGCTGGTGCGGCGGCTGGTGGAGGCCTATCCAAGGCTCAAGGTCATCAAGCGCTCCGCCTGCATCGAAGGTGCCCGTAGGGCCCTTGCCCGTGTAAAGGTGCACTGGGGTAAGCTGGACGGTGAGAAGCTTGTGACGGACAGGCCGCCGCCGGGGAAGGAGCATCGCAAGCCGGAGAACTACTATAAGGATGTTCTTGCAGGTGCCCGCCTTGTGGCAGATGAGTGCACCAAGGATGTAATTTTTGAATGAATTCGCTCGTGTTTATCCTGTGCGCTGAAAACTTGTTCATATGCACTAAGCAATGCTTATTGAATTTAAAATATTATTTTCTGTGCGGCCGTTTATCAAAAATTGAGAGATGGCCAGTCGTCGGCTTCTGCCCCGATGCCACTAGTGCTGGGGTGTTCGGTGATAAACCTGGGCGCTCTTTTTCCCATGGTTGGGTCCTTCGAGGGAGGCGCTCAGCACGACGAACCAGGCAATCGGACTATAATGCTTGAACACTCTCACTTAGCCATAGAACTTTATAATTTTAAATTTCGGTGAAGCCCCTAGTTCGGAAGACCGAGTTCGGGGCGCTATCCACGCCTTGGCTGGGGTTATCCAGCTCCTCGCTCGAAGCGGCATAAGCCTTTAGGGACTCGAAAAACCTCTCGAACAGCGACCGGTCTCTCGCCTCATCATGACAGTCAGTTTTAGCTTTCTCCACTGAGGTGCTTAACCCAGCTCAACCGGGGCACAATCGCAGTGGTTCTCCTAGTGCTACCTTAGCCGATATAGCGGAACGTAAGGCACCAAAACGTAGGAGCCGGGCAAACCCAACTATTGACCCAAATCATGATTCGGAGCCGATGCATATAGTGCTATAAGTTCGGGGTGCCGCACTTGTGAAAGTGTACGGTCTTCTCACACCATATTAAAGGGTACTGAAGCCCCTGGTGTACTTGACATACCACAATGTACGGGTGCAACATGTCATTAATGAACACATATATATGAAAAGATGATAATGCAAAAAATAGGCAGAAAGCTATGCATTGTTTATAAAGAGGCTATTTATCAAAGCCGAACGATACAAGTGGTGCAATAAGCAAAAAGATATTGGACTATTTAGTATGTCCTGACTAGGGGCAGGCCGCGGAGTTGTATTTAAAACAGGTATACCGCTCGTAACAGAGACCACCTGGGAGTTCCATAATGCGGCATGGCTTGTCTGCCTCCTGGATCTTGCATCGTTTGTGCGGCAGTCGAATTGCCGAACAGGTTGTCCGAAGTATGGAGTCCTGAAAGTAAGAAAAAGTTGAAAAAAGAATCCGGCAGCCCCTAGTACGTTTTAAGCCGTACTTTGGGCATGCCGTTATTGTGCCCCTTCCCCTGTGCCCATGGTATTTCAAGGGCGTAGTTATGTACGCGAGGTACTAGTTTCGCTAGGTCGCGAAAACTGGGGTTGGGGCCGCATTGCTACGCTTGCTCGGAGTGTGCCAGGCGGTCCTGCTGTAGGTTACTCCGGGCGCGCTTGGCAGTGTCTGGCTTTTTAATGGACGGACTGGAGAATTGCCGAAGAAGGCTACTTTGTAGCTCCGCTGCGAGAGCCGCCGTATGCTCCTCCGTACGGAGGGAGCGTTCGGTGTTTCTGTTGACCGTGATTACTCCTTGAGGGCCTGGCATCTTGAGTTTGAGATATGCATAGTGTGGCACCGCATTGAATTTTGTGAATGCGGTTCGTCCGAGCAGGGCGTGATAGCCACTGCGAAACGGGACTATATCGAAGATTAACTCTTCGCTTCGGAAATTATCCGGGGATCCGAAGACCACGTCAAGTGTGACTGAGCCTATACAGTTGGCTTCTACACCTGGTATGACGCCTTTAAAGGTCGTTCTTGTGGGTTTGATCCTTGAGGGGTCTATGCCCATTTTCCGCACTGTGTCCTGATAAAGCAGGTTCAGGCTATTGCCGCCGTCCATGAGGACTCTTGTGAGGTGAAATCCGTCGATGATTGGGTTGAGAACCAATGCGGCAAAGCCGCCATGACGGATGCTAGTGGGATGGTCCCTTCGATCAAAAGTGATCGGGCAGGAGGACCATGGGTTGAACTTTGGGGCGACTGGCTCCATCACGTATACGTCTCGTAGCGCACGCTTCCGCTCCCGCTTGGGAATGTGGGTTGCATATATCATGTTCACCGTCCGCACTTGTGGGGGAAAGCCCTTCTGTCCATTGTTGTTCGGCAGCTTGGGCTCCTCGTCGTTGCTATGCAGCCCCTTGTCTTTGTTTTCAGCTCTTAACTTGCCTGCCTGCTTGAACACCCAACAATCCCTGTTAGTGTGATTGGCTGGCTTTTCGGGGGTGCCATGTATCTGGCACAAGCGGTCGAGTATTCAGTCCAAACTGGACGGGCCCTGAGTATTCTTTTTAAATGGCTTTTTCCACTGACCGGATTTATAGCCTCTGAATCCGGCATTGACTGCCATGTCTTCATTGCTGTCGCTGTTAACGCGGTGTTTTTGTTTATTCCGACGTGTCCTGCCACTTTTGTCCTTGGTATCCGAATTGCCAGGGTTCTTTGATAAGTTGTTACTGCGAGCTAGCTAGCTGTCTTCTCCCGCACAAAAGCGGGTCATGAGTGTCGTGAGGGCTGCCATAGATTTCGGCTTTTCCTGTCCCAGGTGCCGGGCAAGCCACTCGTTGCGGATGTTATGCTTGAAGGCTGCTAGGGCCTCTGCATCCGGACAGTCGACTATCTGGTTTTTCTTTGTTAGGAACCGTGTCCAGAATTGTCTGGCCGATTCTTCTGGCTGCTGAATTATGTGGCCTAAGTCGTCGGCATCCGGTGGTCGCACGTAAGTGCCCTAGAAGTTGTCGAGGAATGCGGCTTCTAGGTCCTCCCAAGAACCGATTGAGTCTGCTGGCAAGCTGTTAAGCCAATGCCGGGCCGGTCCTTTAAGTTTGAGCGGGAGGTATTTGATGGCGTGTAGATTATCGCCACGTGCCATGTGGATGTGAAGGAGATAATCCTCGATCCATACCGCCGGGTCTGTTGTGCCATCGTATGATTCAATGTTTATGGGTTTGAAACCCTCTGGGATTTTATGCTCCATTACTTCATTTGTGAAGCATAGCAGGTGTGCGGCGCCTCTGTACTGGGCTATATCACGACGTAGCTCGGAAGAGCTATGTCTATTGTGTTCGGCCCGGCCGGATTTGTTGTATCCGGAGTGAAGATCATCGTCACGTGCCGTAGGGCGCCTACGCGATCTGTAGATCGATCTTGTTTGTCTTGCCTTGTCCTCTAGTACGTCTCGCAGGTCTGGCGCATTTTCCTGTGCCTTAGTTGAGTGGCGTCGGGGCATGGCTTGGGTGGAGGGTCGAGAGACCTCTCTGTCGCGTCCGCGAGGTGGCCGGTCTGCCATGTCATGCGCTGGTGATGTAGGTGCTTCCTCCTCTGATCGGGGTAGCGGCCTGCGCTTTGGGTAACTCTTGGAGGGGCGTTTGAGTTCATACTCTTCGGCCGCAAGGACTTCAGTCCATCTGTCAGCTAGCGAATCTTGGGCAGCTCTAAGCTGCTGCTGCTTTTTCTTGAGGCTGCTTGCCGTGGCTAAAAGCCTGCGTCTAAAACGCTCTTGTTCGGCGGGGTCTGATGGTATGACGAATTCGTCGTCATCGAGGCTTGCCTCGTCTTTGGAGGGAGGCATATAGTTATTGTCCTCAACCTCTTGGTCTGCCGCTCTCTTATGAGGGCTGGCTTCTCCATCTTCCTATGTCGAATCTTGCTAAGGTGGGTGTTCTTCGGCGTTGTCCGGGCTAGTATTATCTCCCGTGCGGGAATCACCGTTTTTGCTTTGGCGGGATTTAGAGCGGCGCCGCTGATGCCGGCGCTTTGTCTGTTTCTTGGGCGTGTCCTCCCCCACTGTTCCATCGCCATCTCCATCCTTCGGAGTATCCACCATATATATGTCATATGATGAGGTGGCCTTCCAGCGCCCTACAGGTGCTGGTTCCTGTTCGTCTCCTACATCGTCGTCCATACCGTCGATGTCTTCGGAGCCGAAGTCAAGCATGTCGGTTAAATCGTCGACAGTGGGTACAAAGTGGGTGGTGGGTGGGCTTTGAATTTCTTCATCCTCTGTATCCCATCCTCGCTGACCGTAATCCGACCAGGGCTCTCCTGATAAAGAGAGAGACTTAAGAGAATTCAGGATGACGCTAAAAGGCGAGTGCTGAAAGATGTCTGCGGCGGTGAACTCCATTATCGGCGCCCAATCGGATTCGATCGGCAGGGGCGCGGGGGTTTCGGAGTCCGAGGAGGAGTCCGGATCCTCGGAGTCACGGATCATGCAGAGTGCGGGGCTAGCATTCGGCTCGATCGCCTTTAAGATCGCAACCCCCGAGGTGGCGTCCAACCGCTCGTCCTCCATTGGCGCAATAGGCTCCGAGTTAGAGGTCGGAACCGATGCGTGTGCGACATCCAGGACACTACCCGGAGGCAGAGCTAGATCATGCCCCTCGAGATAGTGCGGCGCGCTTGGCCGTGGCTCGAACCCATCGAAGATCAAGTCTCCGCGGATGTCAGCCGTGTAGTTTAAGCTTCCAAATCTGACTTGATGGCCAGGGGCGTAGCTCTCGATCTGCTCCAAGTGGCCAAGAGAATTGGCCCACAGAGCGAAGTCGCCGAAGACGAAGATCTGTTCGGGGAGAAAAGTCTCACCCTGGACCGCATCGTTGTTGATGATTAAAGGAGCCATCAGACCTAATGGCGATGACACAGAGGAACTCTCAATGAAAGCACCAATGTCGGTGTCAAAACCGGCGGATCTCGGGTAGGGGGTCCCGAACTGTGCGTCTAGGCCGGATGGTAACAGGAGGCAGGGAACACGATGTTTTTACCCAGGTTCGGGCCCTCTTGATGGAGGTAAAACCCTACGTCCTGCTTGATTAATATTGATGATATGGGTAGTACAAGAGTAGATCTACCACGAGATCAAGGAGGCTAAACCCTAGAAGCTAGCCTATGGTATGATTGTTGTCTATGGAGTTGATGAAGTTGTCCTACGGACTAAAACCCTCCGGTTTATATAGACAACGGATAGGGTTAGGGTTACATAGAGTCGGTTACAATGCTAGGAGATCTTCAATATCCGCATCGCCAAGCTTGCCTTCCACGCAAAGGAAAGTCCCATCCGGACACGGGACGAAGTCTTCAATCTTGTATCTTCATAGTCCTGGAGTCCGGCTGAAGGTATAGTCCGGCTACCCGAACACCCCCTAATCTAGGACTCCCTCAACGGGAGAAGGCATCCTTCCTGATTGCGACGGCATGGAGGAACTCTCAATGAAAGCACCAATGTCGGTGTCAAGACCGGCGGATCTTGGGTAGGGGGTCCCGAACTGTGTGTCTAGGCCGGATGGTAACAGGAGGCAGGGAACACGATGTTTTACCTAGGTTCGGGCCCTCTTGAAGGAGGTAAAACCCTACATCCTGCTTGATTAATATTGATGATATGGGTAGTACAAGAGTAGATCTACCACGAGATCAAGGAGGCTAAACCCTAGAAGCTAGCCTATGGTATGATTGTTGTCTATGGAGTTGATGAAGTTGTCCTACGGACTAAAACCCTCTGGTTTATATAGACACCGGATAGGGTTAGGGTTACATAGAGTCGGTTACAATGGCAGGAGATCTTGAATATCCGCATCACCAAGCTTGCCTTCCACGCCAAGGAAAGTCCCATCCGGACACGGGACGAAGTCTTCAATTTTGTATCTTCATAGTCCAGGAGTCCGGCTGAAGGTATAGTCCAGCTACCCGAACACCCCCTAATCCAGGACTCCCTCAAACTCCATCGTACTTACGAAAGAATAAAGGGTGGGCATTTTGGGAGAACGGACGTCGGCAAGGTTGACTATCGGGTCGACAAGATCGAGGAAGGTGGCGGAAAGTAACTCTCGAATCGAATCTTAAGAAAATATCAAGAGCAAAGTAAGGAGGTAACCTGGGAAGTTTCGAGTGAGCAGGCAATCGTTCGATGCCTGTTATAGGGCGTGAAAGGTTCAAAACAACGAGAATAAGTATTGTGTCCGATATCAGACCTGAAGGTGGATCGTGAATTTCATACGAGGCCACGCGCGAGGAACAACCTTGGGAACATGGGGTGTACAAGAGAGTCAGGTTTCGATCCTGTGAAACTGTGGGTTATGGGCCCACCATGTGGGTTAAAAGTAGGAAGGGCGACGACGTCTTGCATGATAATGTAAGCAAGGCAGGTCAGAGGATAGCCTGTCAGTTATGTCGGCAACAACATCAGTACCAAGGGTGAGGGATGAAGAGAACCATCTTCCTGCTCGTTGAACAAGGTGGACCAATAGGCAAAGTTCTCGTCCATCGATGGTTACCGGAATGTCATCAACAATAGTAACAGGGTCTTACTGACCGAGTTGTACACCACGGTGTTTACATAAGCAGGGAGATATTACTGCTTATGTCATATAGATCACAGAAAGGTTAAACAAAACAATGGAAAGGAAATTATGTTTAAACACATATTTCAGGGGTATATCCCTCCCAAGGACAAGCAGAGCATGATATCCTTGATAGGATATAAAGTAGAAACCCCTTTTAGGTAAGGGGAGAGAAATTTCATGACATTACCCATACAACGGTGTTAGGATAATTGATGAAGAAAATGCAGCAAGGTGCTTCAAATGTTCCTTTTGAAGTTTGGAGTACCACATACATGTTTCGAGATAGCATTGACAAGATCTTCAAGCTAAGGTCAGACCTTGGATAGACAAAGGATCCATCAGGAAAAACTTATAGAATAAGTCTCACAATTTCCTCATGGAAGCATGGATAACCTTGCTAAAAAGGAAGTTATAACAATAGGGCCTTCGGCCAAGTGTGCTAGGCACGACATCACCTTACCGGGTCACATAATAACCATTGTTGTAACTCTTGGAAATATGTTCCAACCATCATATTTGACTGAGATTCAGATTTGATTGGTGTCAGGATAACTCAGACTCGGGATGCCTGAGAAGAAAGGTGCAACACAAATTGTCGAGATAACATTGTAAGATTCTCGGGAAATGCACTATGGAAGTGAGCTCTGAAACAAGAGTTCATCAGTAAACCAAGGAGAGGATGAGGAGGTGGTTGATAGGCTCAGCAACAAATCATCGAGATTTCCAAAGGATTGATTTCCACAATTATGTGAACAAGGAAATATCATTTGTCGGCTCAAATGATATAATGATGTATGCTCGAGGGAAACATACACAACTGAACAATGATAGAAGGGTGCACCCAGGAATCTGGAGTAGGTAGCACGATCAATGTTCGAATGATGATTCAATAAGCA
Organism: Triticum monococcum; assembly: GCA_034509565.1. Classification (NCBI taxonomy): domain Eukaryota; kingdom Viridiplantae; phylum Streptophyta; class Magnoliopsida; order Poales; family Poaceae; genus Triticum; species Triticum monococcum. The sequence continues at coordinate 81,918,254 of CM067845.1, read as the reverse complement.
ATAGACTTAGAATGAAATTGTAGACCAATAACTTCAAAGCAATAGGGTTGCTAGAAGTTTAGAATTTACACATCATAGACCATTTGTCGGTATTTCGGTTAGAAACAACACAGAGACCAAGAAATGAACACAAAAGGCGAGAGATATTACTATATCAAGAATTCTCAAGAGGTGGTAAAATTACCACGACATTCTTGACATAAAAGGTGGTAATATTCCAAGGTAAAGAAGAACAAATGCTGGATAGCAAGGACCTCAAGGTATAACACAAAACACGAATAAGTTTGTGTTGAACGGAAGGCAATAAAGTGGTCGGTGATAACACAAACCATTGAGGGGCGAGGATGGTATTACTCATCAAGAATTCGATATATATCTTGGAAGAGCTCAGGATGTTGATGATGACCATGACACATTTGTCGAGAGATTTCATGAAGATGTAATCGGTCGGCGATGACATCAAGTCAAATGATGATGCAGCGAAAGTCAAATAATATTTGAAGAAGAACTCATAAGAAGTTATGCAGTTCCGTGATAATCTCGAGATACCAGAGGGGGTAATACTTGATGACAGATCAGAGTAGAGGTTGGACTGGGGTATTGCTCTACAGAAGACAAGCGCTTAAACTTGCACGCTAAATGGTATTTAAAGGAGAACATGGTTGGAACGACGATTACAAAAGGCCAGATCCCAGATATAAGATGAACTTATACCAAAGGAATAATTAATTTAAGAGAAGCTTTAATGATAAGATCTACATCGTGTCCATGGGCATGAACACAAAGTTCAAGGTCGACTCCCACTTCTCCAATGCATAACTGTCACACCCTAGCTAGACCATGCATTAGAGTGTGCATCATGTTTACTTTCATCAGAAACTTGAAATGGGGAAAGCAGAACCCCCAGCACCCCTTCTGAAATCAACTAGGGTTTACTAAAAGCAATTCCAATGAACCTGAAATGCCCTTCTAAAATGTTCATCATCTTTGCTTTGGTCTTAAACCTCTGGCAAAAATGGTGCACATATTTTTAGGTCAACAAAAGGTCATTGATTTAAATCATAAGTATTTGAATTTGGGCATTTAAATGCTATTAAATAATTAAATTGCTCAAATAATTCTGAAAGTAAATGTTTGCTGTTGGAAATAATCCAAACAGAGACCACAATTATTTTCAGGATTTTTGGAAGTGTTTTGGTATTTTAAATAAGTCCACAAAGTTACAGGAAAATAGAAAAGGAAACAAATCAGAAAGACTAACCTGGCCGCAGCCCAGTAGCCGGCCCACCTGGCGGCCCAGCACTGTGCTGGCCCATGCCAGCCAGCTGCTTCGTCCTCGCCAGGCAGGCAGCCAGGTGCTCGACACCGAGCACCCGCATGCACGCCACGCAGCTGCCGCCGCCTTGCCGCTCCCCTCGTCGCGCTGTCGACGCGGGACGAACCCCCCGCTCTCTCCCCGACCTCGCAGACACCCGCACGCCCCTCTGGCTCCTCTCCTTCGCTCTCCCTCCACCATGGCCGACGCTGCCATGCTCGCGCCACCGTGAAACCGCGTCCACCGTCGCCCCTGTACCGAGCCACCGTGTCCAACAACTCCGCCGTCGTCGACTTCGTCGAACAGCCCGAGCCCCGAGCGCTCACACGCTCTGCATCGTCCTCTTCGACCTCGTCTTCACCGAGCACTGCCGGAGATCCCCTTCGCCATCACCGCAACACCAGCTCATCCCCGACCGCGCCGTCTAGCTCTACGAGACCGCCGTGAGCTCAGCTACCTCTCCATCCTCTCTGTTTGCTTCCTCGTGCACCGTAGCAACTGCACGAAGCTCACCCGCACACACCGCCGCGGAGCTCGTCGCCGACGTGGCTCCGGCCAAATTCTGGCCACGCCACCCTGTTCGAACACTTCACCGCATCACCAGGAACTCAACGCATTACTCCACGCACCTCGTCGTGCCTCACAGCCACGGGTTCACTTTCGCCCGACTCCGGCGACCGCCAAAGTCGTCGCCGGCGACGTCTCCAGCCACCCCGAGCTCAACCACCACCACCAAGAGCTGCGGCTCGTTCCCAGGAGCTCGTAGATGCTCTCCGCGCACCAAATGGTGCCCCGTGGGCGATTTCTGCAGCGCGCCACCGCGTCTGGCCTCGCCGGCGGCTAAACGCCGGCAGGCTTTGACCCACTGACCGGGGAGGTTTGACCTGCTGACGTGGGTTGACTCCCCCCCTCTCTCACTGACATGCGGGCCCCGCCCGGCTAATTACCCTGTTAGTGCTAACTAAATAGATTAGTTAATTAGTATAGTCACTGACTAGTGGGCCCCGCCTGTTAATTAGGCTAACTAAGCGCGATTAGTGCACAGAGACACTGACCAGGGGGCCCCACCAGTCAGGTTTGACCTGGCTGGCGCCTTTGACTTGCTGACGTCATGCTGACGCAAGACTGACGCAGTAACTCTTTTCTGGATTTAATTTTATATAGAAAATTGCCTAAACTTCAAAAATTCATAGAAATTCAACCATAACTCCAAATGAGACAAATTATATATGAAAAATTATCAGAAAAATTCAATCTATCCATCTGTAATGGTTTCATGCATGACAAAACAAGTTTACCCTACTGTTTAAGCAGAATAAGGAAATGGCCTATAAATGCAATAATTAATGAGCTAATATTTGAATCTTGGATTCAAATAAGTTCACCCCTTTCTGTTTTAGCTTGCATTAGGCCAAAACACATTCATATTGCCATGTCATAGCATGCATCATATTGTTGCATATCGTCATGTGTTGATTGTGCTCGGTTGTGTTCTTTGTGGTAGGTTCTGCCTCCGAGGATATTCATGAGTATCCAACTGAAGGGCAGTATCCCGTTACCACTCCATCAGGCAAGCAACCATTGATCATTCTGATATAAACCCATGTTCTCGCTCCTGCTCTTGTTTACTGCATTAATACAACACGATTCAAACTGCTGTGTGCTACGGTAGTTGAACCCTTATCCTCTGCATGACCTGTCATTGCCACAGTAACTAGATGAAACCCACTAGCATGTGTAGGAGTTGATTGAGCCATGTTTGTGATTCCTACCTTGCTATGCCTACTATGCTTAGAGTTGTGTCAGGTCTGGTTCATCTGGGTGATGGGCTAGAGTGAAATGCTTGTGTCAGTGATATGTGGGATGTGTTGAACATGTTTTGGTAAAGGTATCGATGAGAGGCCATGTAGGAGTACATGGTGGGTTGTTTCATTGAGGCCGTCCACAAGAACTGAGTTCTGTATGCGTGACTTAAGATTCAGCTACTACCACACATTGGGCCCTGAAATATGACCCCGCTCGACTTACTGACCACTCTCGCCTCAGTCCAGGAGTTGCAACTAGTTTCAGGTGTTTGTAGGATATGTGTTGGCAGCCGTGCGTAGCGCTGACCCTAGGGGTGGGCTATGTTGCGGTAGATACACCGTGGCACGGTGTACCGAGTCACCCGTTTGGTGTCTCGGGAACCCTGTTCACATCGTTCGGGGCCGTTGAGGACACCCCGGCCGGATTTCCTTGCGGATGGAACCTGAATAGGCGATGACCCTGGACTGGAGACTTGTGAGGTTAGTCAGGTCGTGGTCTACACCCACGTCGGTTTTCGCTTGAAGTCTGCCGAGCACATTTCATGTGCAGACGCTAAGTGGTGGAAACATGTGTGATGAAGTACACCCCTGCAGGGTATAAAACTATTCGAATAGCCGCGTCCGCGGTAAAGGACTACTTGGTTGCCTATACAGTTCATAGACAAGTTAATGGATACTACTAAAAGACTCAAGATAAGTGTGAGTACCGAGGATGGCCCTCTCGCAGGATACGAGGGAGGATCCACGGTGGAGTATTGTGTTGGTGAGTAGTGGACTCGTGTGCGAAAACTATTTTACTAAAGAGGTTCCGTAGGATAGCTTAGCCAAGAGTCAAAGCTGGCTTGCTGCATAAACCCCACCACCTTCTTGAGAATGAGCATGTATAGTAGGTTCTGATGTAAGACTTGCTGAGTACCTTTGTACTCATGTTTGCTTATTTATTGTTTTCAGACGACAACACTGCCCCCTCCGATGGGTTTTATGTAGACCTTGACATCGACGAGTGACTAGCCACCCAGGTGGTGATCCCGGCCATGGAGGGCCCTATGTAGATAGACAGGCTTCGAGAAGCCTTCTTTCTTTCTAGAGTCTGTACTCAGACTAGTTGCTTCCGCATGTGCTTGTATGACTGTATGACTTGAGTGTCGGGTCATGTGACCCCTATCTGTATGAGTATGTTATGTATGGCTCCCTGGAGCCTTTAAATAAAGTACTTGAGTTGTAGAGTTTTGTTGTGATGCCATGTTGTATGTACTCATATCGGGCATATTGTGTGTATGATTGAAATGCTTGGTATGAGTGGGATCCGACAATCTAGTTGTTTGTCCTTCGCAGCCTTTCTTATGCGGAAATGTAGTCTAGTGTTCCTCGAGCCATAGTAGTCCGCTACAGCCCGGTTCACCGGAGTCCTGTTAGCCCAGCACTACTGTTCAGGACACTTGACTGGCCGGCATGTGTTTCACTTCGTCCCTATGTCTGTCCCTTCGGGGAAATGTCACACGGTGATCTCCGGAGTCCTGTCTAGCCTGCTACAGCCCGGGATCCCCAGAGTCCTGTTAGCCCAGTGCTACAGCCCGGAATCACTCGTTGATGACCGACATGTTCGATGTGATTCATGTATGCCTGTCTCCATAGGTCTGTGCCGCTTTGGGTTCACGACTAGCCATGTCGGCCCGGGTTCTCGGTCATATGGATGCTAGCGACATTGTCATATACGCGAGCCAAAAGGCGCAAACGGTCCCGGGCCATGGTAAGGCGACACCCGTGGGATACCGTGCGTGAGGCCGCAAAGTGATATGAGGGGTTACCGGCTAGATCGATGTGGCTTAGAATCGGGGTCCTGACAATAACCTTTCATTCACTTCTCACTTTCGAAGAAGTTGTAGTGTTGAAATTTTATCTGGCAAAATACCAGAAGTGTATGACTCGTGAAAACTTTCGAGTTCACACGGTTTAGAGAAGGCATATGTTCAACCCATAGGGGCTTCTTAGAAACATATACCACAAGTTTCAAGAGTAAATATCACCAGCTCGAAAGTAGAGCAAGGTTGAGAAAGTAGATGATACAATTTACCAAAGGCATTATGTATCCAAGGGAAGGCTTACAAGGTTATTGAATAATGAAGGACGTTGTCGGATAAAATCCATTAAAGGATCTGCCAGTCCATAACAGAGCTGATGTGAGCATCGGCACACAACCAAATGAAGTAACAATGCAAAGGTATTGGATTATGGAAATAACTGACTAATCCAGAGCTCAGATGCAAAGGAATTATGATTTTCAAATCAAGGGATCAGAAGCAATGTTCTGATTAGGGATGGATAAGTTGAATAGCCTTAGGGGTACAATCGACGGCAATTGGATTTGTTGAGAACCAGCTCATGTTTAAAATGATGTCTGAGCCGGAAAGATAATTTAAAAGGATCAACTGATGATTGTGTGCATTCGCACTCATGTTGAATCAAAGGGATCAAAATGACGGTGCCTAAGGATACTAACAAATATTGCCAGACATATGGAAAGCAAACATCATGCAAGCAGACAAGTATTGCAGAGCAATAAGCTACTAAGGATTTTTGGAGGATCGAATAGTATTTTGATGACCATTGTGAAACACATGAACAACTAGGGATGAGCGGATACTCGGTAGGTGCGAGAATTTATCCATAGGGGCATTCAGGCGGCAAAGAACTGCAAGGCGGTAGGCACAAAGTATTCTCGGAACAATAGAGAGAATTTCGGGGTATCTTGCAATAACAAGATCAGCTAGGAATAAAAGCAAGGACGGCTGGTGTATCTATTTATCCATAGGGATAATTCTGTGGTAGGGAATTGCAAAGGCGACGGGCACAAAGTCTCAAGAGAACATCAGAGAGTATCTTCGGAATCTTCTGGTGCAGCATGCGATCATCTGTGATAAGGGGCTCTCCGGGAGAAAGTAGTTACGAGAACCTAGAGTCAGATTTAGTAAAATCATTTAACCCGAGTAGGAGAGAGTACAGAGCCCCAGAGTAAGGATCGAGGAGTAAAAGATCCTAATACCACCCAGATGGCGACGTGGGCCCGTAAGGCACAAAGCCATGTTAGTAAAAGTTTTTGTAATGTCTAGACTCGACTTCGGCCAAGGAGTGTGGAAGGGGGATTCCTACAGGCAGTCGGCTCTGATACCAACTTGTGACGCCCCCGATTCAATCGTACACTAATCATACACGCAAACATGTACGATCAAGATCAGGGACTCACGGGAAGATATCACAACACAACTCTACAAATAAAATAAGTCATACAAGCATCATATTACAAGCCAGGGGTCTCTAGGGCTCGAATACAAGAGCTCAATCATAGACGAGTCAGCGGAAGCAACAATATCTGAGTACAGACATAAGTTAAACAAGATGCCATAAGATGGCTAGCATAAACTGGGATACAGATTGAAAGAGGCGCAGGCCTCCTGCCTGGGATCCTCCTAAACTACTCCTGGTCGCCGTCAGCGGGCTGCACATAGTAGTAGGCACCTCCCGAGTAGCAGTAGTCGTCATCGACGGTGGCGTCTGGCTCCTGGGCTCCAACGTCTGGTCGCAGCAATCGGTTATAGAAAAGGGAAAATGAGGGAGCAAAGCAACCGTGAGTACTCATCCAAAGTACTCGCAAGCAAGGAGCTACACTACATATGTATGCATTGGTATAAAAAGGAATAAGGGTATCTTATGTGGACTGAACTGCAGAATGCCGGAATAAGAGGGGGATAGCTAGTCCTTTCGAAGACTATGCTTCTGGTAACCTCCATCTTGCAGCAGGAGAAGAGAGTAGATGGTAAGTTCACCAAGTAGCATCGCATAGCATAATCCTAACCGATGATCCTCCCCTCGTCGCCCTGTGAGAGAGCGATCACTGGTTGTATCTGGCACTTGGAAGGGTGTGTTTTATTAAGTATCCAGTTCTAGTTGTCATAAGGTCAAGGTACAACTCCAAGTCGTCTTGTTACCGAAGATCACGGCTATTCGAATAGATTAACTTCCCTATAGGGGTGCACCACATAACCCAACACGCTCGATCCCATTTGGCCGGACACACTTTCCTGGGTCATGCCCGACCTCGAAAGATCAACACGTCGCAGCCCCACCTAGACCAACAGAGAGGTCAGCACGCCGGTCTAAACCTAAGCGCCCAGGGGTCTGGGCCCATCGCCCTTAGCACACCTACACGTTGCATGGGCGGCCGGAAGCAGGCCTAGCCTAGCAGGCGTTCTAGTCCAATTCGGCACGCGCCGCTCAGTTGCTGACGTCACGAAGGCTTCGGCTGATACCACGACGTCGAGTGCCCATAACTGTCCCCGCGTAGATGGTTAGTGCGTATAGGCCAGTAGCCAGACTCAGATCAAATACCAAGATCTTGTTAAACGTGTTATTTTGAAATAACCGCGAACGCCGACCAGGGCTAGGCTCACCTCTCTCCTAGGTGGCCTCAACCTGCCCTATCGCTTCGCCACAAAGATCCACTCAGAGGGCCGTCGGGACAAACGTCCTTTCGGACCCAATCCATGGATCACTCGCGGGTACTCCTACGAGCCGACCCGTCTTTAGTCACCTCAAGTATCATATATAAAGTATATAGTATATACCCGTGATCACCTCCCGAGTGATCACGGCCCGATAGTATAGCATGGCAGACGGACAAGAATGAAGGGCCACTGATGATAAACTAGCATCCTATACTAAGCATTAGGATTGCAGGTAAAGGTAACAACAGTTGTAGTAACAATGACAGGCTATGCATCAGCATAGGATTAACGGAAAGCAGTAACATGATACACTACTCTAATGCAAGCAGTATAGAGGAGAGTAGGCGATATCTGGTGATCAAGGGGGGCTTGCCTGATTGCTCTGGCAAGAAGGAGGGGTCGTCAACACCGTAGTCGTACTGGGTAGCAGCGGCGTCGGTCTCGGTGTCTAGCGAGAGAAGAGGGGGAAGAAACAATAAATATTTAAGCAAACAGATGCATAGCGATGCATGATATGACAAGTATCGGTGCTAGGGGTGCCCTAACACGGTATGAGGTGATACTGGTGAAGGGGGGAAACATCCGGGAAAGTATCACCGGTGTTTCGTGTTTTCGGGCAGAGGAGCCGGAGGGGGAAAGTTGCGAGTTCGATAGGTTAGTGATGTGTGGCAGATGAACGGGCTGCGTATCCGGGTTTGTCTCGTCGTTCTGAGCAATTTTCATGTACAAAGTATTTTCATCCGAGTTATGGATTATTTGATATTAATTTTCAAAGATTTAAATAATTTTTAGAATTAACAGAATTAATTAAATTAGAAAATACAATTATGACATCAGCAAGTTGTCAGGGTGATGTCAGCGGTCAGCTTTGACTGTTTGACTAGTCAAACTGACCGTTGGGTCCCATATGTCATAGGCTGAACACTAACTAACCAGGTTTAGTTAGTCTAACTAATAAGTAGGTTTATTAAATGTAATTAATTAGGTTAATTAATTAATCAATTTTATTATTGTTTTTAATTAATTATATATATTTTTATAAATCGTTTTCGTTCTGGGGCTAGGCCCACCTGTCATTGGCACATGGGGGTGGGGCCTAGCTGTCATAGGCCCACAGGGCCTTAGCGGGCACCGACCGGTGTGGTTACGGGCGCAAGGGCGCTAGCGTCGCCCGCGCTGAGGCCGAACCGGACCAGGGGAAACAAGGCGAAGCCGCGGCCGGAGCGGGACTGAGCGGGCGTGGCCGACTACCGGCGGCGGCGTACGATAGTGGCGAAGGGAGGGACTGGGGTGGGAGGGGCAGCGCGTCGGAGGCGGGTGTAGATGGTCGCAGTGCCTGACGAGGTGGCCGCGGGTGGTCATGAGCAGAGGAGGCGGGCGGGGCGACATACGCGAGCGGCATCGTGTGCGGGCGGTGACGGGACGATGAAGAGCAGAGGCAAGGGCGCAGCCATGGTCATGTTCAGGGCACAGGGTTGTGCGCTTGCGCGTGCGCGCGGTGGCCAGGCACGATGAATGGCGCCCGCAGCAGGGCAGCAGTTGCAGGTGGCGCTGGGTGCGGTGGTGTGCACGCGCGCAGCAGGTGAAGTGAGGGAGCGTGGCGAGGTCTTGGCGGGCGCGTGGGCGACGCGGCCTCGAGCGGCCAGCCGGCACGCGAAGGCCGGAGCAGAGAGCATGCAGCCACGGCAGCAGGGTGGGGAAAAGGTGCGGGCGGCGGTGAGGGAGACGGTTAGGGGACGGGGGCGTCCAGGACTTGCGCGGGGGCGACGGAGCGCGACCGGGCGCGTGCGGGCGCGTGCGGCGCGCGGTTGCGAGAGGAAAGGAGGCCGAGGGCCTCACCGGGGCGCGTAGGGGTCCGGGCAGCGGGGGTCGAGGGGGTGATGGGGACGATGGCGTAGAGGGAAGCAGGCCGGCGAGGGAGGCGGTCCGGCGAGGTCCGGGCGGCGGCGTCAGCGGTTTGTTCCCCCTCTCGATCCAGATCCAATCGAGAGAGAGGGGGGAGGAGATATTTTGTGGGGAGGAGTGAGGGTGTCGGTGGAGTGGGTGGGGGTGGTGTGTGGATAAGGGGGGGAGTGGGTGGCCGGCTGGGCCTGATGGGTTGGCCCAGTTGGGCCACGGCCCAGTGTGTTTTCTCTTTTTTTCTGTTTTGTAATTTCTTTTCTTTTATTTCTTTTCCTTTTCTGTTATATTTAATTTAGGGCATTTAAGTAATTTATAAAATTGTGTCTCCTACACCATAAATACCATAGCAATATTTGTCACACACCGAACATTTTTTTAATGTTTTGAAAACTTTGACTGTTTGCTAAATTTAAATTTGAATTTTGAAACGGTTTCGATCCAACGCAATATTATCAACAGTAACCAGGGTGACGTGGCACCGTTAGCGTGGGATTACTGTAGCTTGATTATCCGGGCGTCACAAACAACAAGCTTGATTTCGGGTTTTTGTCGTACCTGTGGTTCCAATAACCCTTCGCTTCATCATTCCTTTGACTTGATGTCATCGCCGATTGATTACATCTTCATGAAATCTCTTGACAAATGTGCCGTGATCATCATCAACATTCTGAGCTCTTCCAGGATATCGATTGAATTCATGATGAGAAATATCATCCTTTCCCCTCGATGATTTGTGTTATCATCGACAACATTCTTGCCTCCCCCAACTCGAATTTGTTCATATAAATTTTGGACATACATCCTTTGTGACATGTCGATGGATTGCTGCTGAACCCATCGGCCACATTCTCATCTTTTTCCTGGTAAAATTGCATGAGATGTTCTAAAAAATTCTCGATGGAACCTGGTGTTTCCAAAGTCTAACCTTTACCTGCTAACCATGTCGTTGCTACCCCGAAGCATGACTGTGGTATTTCGATCATCATAAGGAACATTTGGAGGCGTAATGCTAAATGTTTCTTGATCACTTATCCAAACACCATTGTATGGGTAAAGTCATGAATTTCCTCTGCCCTTTATCTAAATGGTAATCTACTTACTAAACTGTCATGGATATCATCCTCTGCGTGTCCTTGGGAAGTTTACACTCCTGATATTTCTGTGTAAACACATTTTCCTTTCCATTGTTCTGATTAATTTAATAATCACCTTCTTCATTTCCATTGTTTGATTAATCTTTCTTGTGATATATATGATATAAGCAGTAATAAATCCCTGCTTATAAAACACCCCGATGTACAACCTTGTCAGTGAGACCCTGTTACTAATGTTGCTGACATTTCGGTATCACGGATGGATGAGAACTTTGCCTATTGGTCCACCTCGAATTAACGAGCAGGAAAATGGTTCTCTTCGTCCCACGCCCTTGGTACCAAACTTTGTTGCCAACATAACTGACAGGCTATCCTCTGGCCTGCCTTGCTGTCATGGTCGTGCAAATATTAGCGCCTTCCTGCTTCTAACCCACATGGTGGGCCCATAACCCACAGTTCCACAGGATCGAAACCTGTCTCTCCTATACAACCTTGATGCCGAAATATTCTTTACACTTGGCTTCATATCATGTCACGAGCCACCTTCCAAGAGATGATCTATTCCCGATGCTCTGAACCCCCTTTCTCACACTCTGTTCAAGTATCGATCGTCTGTCCATTCGCTTGAAACTTCTTATTGTACCTTCATATTTTTCTCACGGCGTTTTCTTAAATTTCAACTCGAGAGATACTTCTGTCACATTCCATGCATTGTTCACCAGACAATTCACCCTATAAGGGTCAGTTCACCTGAAGTTACTCTTTACTTCCCCACTTAAATCTCGGGCCGAGATTTCTTGTAGTGAAGGAGATTTGTAACATCCCCACCACCACACTACAGTAATCTCCCCCAAATGAAGGTCATGTCATCATGATCATCATGCCAAAATGCCACTTGTCCAAAATCTGCTTCAAATTCAAATTGCATGTCAAATATTTGCTTCTTCTTTCATGCAAATAAAATAGTTCATCCTATGGCAAATAATCCCTAGATATTTGTCATGTTGAAGCCAACATTTTTGGAATTCCCAAATTGCCCCTGAGAATTTATTATCTGGTCCAGCAGTATTTTAGATGTCCTTTTCATTTTCTAAAAATGCTTGGACAACTCCTGAAGGCCCCAAAATTTTTGTGGCAGTGCACAATAATTCTTTGGATTTGTTTTAGCCAGTGGCATAATTTTGCAAAGTCATTAGTGGCTAAAAGAAAAGGCAAAAATGTTGCGGGAAAAAACAAATAAAAAAGGAAAACAACTCCCCCTCTTGGGCGAGACGGCCTAGTTGGCCGGCCCACGTGGCCCAACTGGCCAGCCGGCCCAACCGCGGCCTAGTTAGGCCTCCCCACCACCAAACCCTAGCCCAGACCCCCCTCACTCCCTCCCTCGTCTCTCCCCTCATCCCGATCCAGACCGGAGCAGTGCCCCTACGCTCGCTGTCGTTCGCTCCGCCCTCGACGCCGTCGGCACCCACCATTGCCGCCTCATACCACCACCTCCTCACCGGCGCTCGACCCCCTGACCCTGCCTCCGCCGACCCCGAATCTCCCGCGCTGGCGCTGACCAGCGCCTCCCATCACCGCTACTGCCCCGCGCTGCCCGATGGCGACGGCCTTCCCCTGACCGCGCCTCCCCGACGCCGCCCCGTCATCCTCGTCTCCTCCTCGTCGGCGCTCCCTGTCCCCGTCACTCGTCCCCGTCCTCCTCCTCACCGGACTTCGTCGAGCCACGCCGCCCCGTTCATCTACAAACGGGGTGAGCCTCGTCCGCCCCTCTCTCTCCCATCACCGGATCCGGCCGCGCCTCCGCGTGCGCGGCCGCGCCCCCGGCCACGTCGCTGCATCGTTCCATCGCCCACACGCTGCTCAGCTCGTGCCCGAGGCTCCATGGCCGCACCCCCCTGGCCATCGGCCCCGCACGTCCCCACCACTGCAGCTTGCTGCTCCGCCTTGGCCGCCGGAGCCCTGGCCGCTACTTCGGCCGGCCTCGCCATGCCCTGGCTTCGCCAGTGGCCGCGTGCGCGCGGCACAGCCGTGGCTGGCCGGCCACAGCCGCCGCCCCACCCTGGGTCACTGACCACAGGGGCCCCCGCCCTGGCCAGATAGGCCTATGAGAGTGGGGCCCGCCACAAAAACGTTAAAAAATAAGTTATTAATTAATTAATTAAATCAGTAATTAATTAGGTAATTAATTAACTCTATTTAGTACCTAATTAACTTGATTAGTTAATTAAAACGGTTAATTAGTTGTTAGACTATGACAGAACGGCCCCACACGTCAGGGTTGACTTTGGTCAACTATGTTGACTGCTGACGTCATGTTGATGCAATAACCCCCATTTTTAGTTTTAATAATAATTTCAGAATATTGTTTAAACTTTGGAAATTCATATAAAATAATCCGTAACTCAGATGAAAATGTTTTCTACATGAAAGTTGCTTAGAACGACGAGACGAATCCGAATACGCGATCCGTTTACCTGTCAGATGCCTCTAACTATTTGAACATGGAACATTCCTCCTCCGGTCATTTGTCTGACACAGGTCCGGAACCGGGAAAACATTCCTGGTTGAATTCCCCCTTCACCTTTATTGTTTAGCCATACGTTAGGTCATACCCGGCACATCTTATTGCCATGTTTTGCTTTGTGGTGCTATGTTTGCTTTATATTTACTGTTTCTTCCCCCCTCTTCTCTCCGGTAGACCCCGAGACCGATGCTGCCCCTGTGATCGACTACGTTGACGACGACCCCTCCTTGCCAGAGCAACCAGGCAAGCCCCCCTTTGATCATCCCGATATCGCCCATTCCATTCTCTCATGCTTGCATTAGATTTTGCTACTGTTATTGTTTGCTCCTATTCTGATGCATAGCCTGCTTTTGTATCTGTTGTTGTACCTTACCTGATTATCCTAAACTGCTTAGTATAGGTTGGTTAGTGATCCATCAGTGACTCCCCCCCCCCACTTGACCCGACAGCCCCGCTAGATTATCAGAAGACCCGATCAACGGGATCGAAGACCTGGCCCCGACACCTCACGTCACATCACGCCCCTTTGTTGCTCGACTCTGTAGAGTTACCATCGAGTGCCGAGGGTGGAACCTCATACATCACTCCTGATGAGATTTATGTAGAGTAGCTATTCGGTCGTGGTCATCGAGGGTGATTTCCTCCTTAACCACTTCCGATACGACTCTGTCGTGCAACCCCTCAAGTGTGAACCTCGAGGGTGGTTCCTCTTATGTTCACCTTGATGTTTACATCAAGTGGGAATCCGACAAGGGTGATTCCTCAAGTTTCCCTCCTTGGTGTTAGACACACGCTTACTATGGTTACTATGACTTTGCACTGGACCCTGTTACTAAAGACGGGTGGCCCTGAGGGGTACCCGCGCGAGCTTAATTGCGAGTGATGTGGAGTCGGGCGGACCTGGAAGGTGCCCGCGACATAATTACAAGGCGTCGCCGGGCATTCCTAGCCCTTGCCACAAGTCCTCGAGACGGGGCAATGGGGTCACATCTTTCGTGAGTCTCTGCTTATTACCGCGCGTTCCTAATCCACTATGATTTGGATATTTGATCCGAGGGGCCTCTGGCCTGGTAGCACTAACCATCACGTGGGCATAGTATGGGCGTTCTGCGTCGTATACATCAGCCGAAGCTTAATAGACGTTAGCGACTGAGCGGCGCACGCCGAGTTGGACTGTGTAAGCGCCTGCCTTGTTGAAGGAGGTAGCTAGGTCTGCTCACCAACCGCCCTCGCAACGTGCAGGAGTTCCCGGGGAGATGGCCCATGACCCCTGGGGGCATAGGTTTAGTCCGGCGTGCTGGCCTCTCTATTAAGCCTAGGTCGGGTTGCGGCATATTGTTTGACCGAGGCCGGGCATGACCCAGGAAAGTGTGTCCGGCCGGAGTTAATCGAGCGTGGTGGGTAAGTTGATTCACCCCTGCAAGGAAGAAAACATCTATCGATAGCCTGTCCTACGGTAACGGACACTTGGAGTTGTATCCCGATCGATACAACTAGAACTGGATACTTGTGATGAGAAATGGATTGTGATGAGAAACGGATGTAGATGAGACTTGGATATGAGATGATAACTGGATAGTATGGCTCTGGGATTGCTTTCTCGTAGGGAGTCGAGAAAGGATCTCTGGCCGAGGTTGATAACACTTCTACTACTTTACTTTATGCTACTCTACTCCCTCCTGTTGCTGCAAGATGGTGGTTTCTAGAAGATGCTAGTCTTCGATAGGATAGGCTTTCCCCTTCCCTTCTGGCATTCTGTAGTTTAGTCCACAGATATTCCTTTGATACAGATGCATACTTAGTTTAGATCTGATGTAAGTCTTGCGAGTACTTTGGATGAGTACTCACGACTGCTTTGCTACCTCTTTTCCCCCATACCCGATTGTTGCGACCAGATGACGGATCCCAGGAGCCAGACGACACCACTGATGACTAATGCTACCCCGAGGGTGCCTACTACTACGTGGAGACCGCCGACGACCAGGAGTAGTTAGGAGGCTCCCAGGCAGGAGGCCTTGACTTTTCGATCGTTGTTGCTTTTGTGCTAGCCTTCTTAAGGCAAACTTGTCTAACTTATGTCTATACTCAGATATTGTTGCTTCCGCTGACTCTTGTGTATTCGAGCTTATGTATTCGAGCCCTCGAGGCCCCTGGCTTGTATTATTTTAATTTGTGTCTAGAGGTGTGTTGTGATATCTTCCCGTGAGTCCTTGATCTTGATCGTACACATTTGCGTGTATGATTAGTGTAGGATTGAATCGAGGGCGTCACAGTTTCGGTCCAATCGGAGTTACGGATCTCCATATATATACGAAACGGTGAAAGGGCAGCAGAACAGAACGTAGAAACAGAGAGAGACAGAGAGACAGATCCAATCTCGGAGGGGCTCTCACCCCTCCCATGCTATGGAGGCCAAGCACCAGAGGGAAAACCCTTCTCCCATCGAGGGAGGAGGTCAAGGAAGAAGAAGATGAAGCCCCCCCTCTCCCCTTCTCTTCTGGTGGCGCCGGAACGCTGCCGTGACCATCATCATCATCACCGCGATCTACTCCAACACCTCTGCCATCTTCATCAACATCTCCATCACCTTCCCCCCTCTATCTACAGCGGTCCACTCTCCCGCAACCCACTGTACCCTCTACTTGAACATGGTGCTTTATGCTTCATATTATTATCCAATGATGTGTTGCCATGCTATCGGTCTAGTAAAGTAGTCAATTGCTTAAGGGCAATTTCGCAACTCCTACCACCACTTTTCCACACTCGCTATATTTACTTTATTGTTTCTTTATCTAAACAGCCCCTACTTTTTATTTACGTAATCTTTATTATCTTGCAAACCTATCCAACAACACCTACAAAGTACTTCTAGTTTCATACTTGTTCTAGGTAAAGCGAACATCAAGCGTGCATAGAGTTGTATCGGTGGTCGATAGTGTTGGGGAACGTAGTAATTTCAAAATTTTCCTATGCACACGCAAGATCATGATGATGCATAGCAACGAGAGGGGAGAGTGTTGTCTACGTACCCTCGTAGACCGTTTGCGGAAGCATTATATCAACGCGGTTGATGTAGTCGTACGTCCACGTCCGACCGATCCAAGTACCGAAAGCACGGCACCTCCGAGTTCTGCACACGTTTGGCTCGGTGACGTCCTCGCCTTCTCGATCCAGCAATAGGGGCGAAGTAGTAGATGAGTTCCGGCAGCACGAAGGCGTGGTGACGGTGTTGGTGAAGAACAATCTCCACAGGGCTTCGCCTAAGCACTACGAAAACTATGACGGAGGATAAACTAGAGGGGACGGGGTTGCCGGCACACGGCTTGGTGTTTCTTGATGTGTCTTTGGTGCTAGCCCTGCCCCTCTATTTATATGTTGAGCCCTGGGGTCGAAACTTGGAGTAAAAGCCTCCACCAAGTCGGTTTCACCCGAAAGGCAAGCGTCCTTCTCGGACTCCAGGGCCAGACGCCAGGGTTCCCGGCGTCTGGCCCCTGGACTCCGCAAAACTTCCTTTTGCGCTTTCCAAAACCTTGTGGGCTTTCCCCTTTGGCCCAAATAAAGTGTTCTCGTACCCAAACATTTCGGGAAACATCCGGAACCCCTTCCGGTGATTTCCGGAACCCTTCCGGTGATTTCCGGAACCCTTCCGGTGACCAAACACTATTATCCCATATATCAAACTTTGTCTCCGGACCATTCCGGAGTTCCTCGTCATGTCCGTGATCTCATCCCGGACTCCGAACAACATTCGGTCACCAACATACATAACTCACATAGTACTATATCGTCAACGAACGTTAAGTGTGCGGACCCCACGGGTTCGAGAACTATGTAGACATGACCGAGACACCTCTCTGGTCAATAACCAATAGCGGGACCTGGATGCCCATATTGGCTCCTACATATTCTACGAAGATCTTTATCGGTCAGACCGCATAACAACATACGTTGTTCCCTTTGTCATCGGTATGTTACTTGCCCGAGATTCGATCGTCGGTATCTCAATACCCAGTTCAATCTCGTTACCGGCAAGTCTCTTTACTCGTTCTGTAATACATCATCTCGCAACTAACTCATTAGTTGCAATGCTTGCAAGGCTTATGTGATGGGCATTACCGAGAGGGCCCAGAGATACCTCTCCGACAATCGGAGTGACAAATCCTAATCTCGAAATACGCCAACCCAACATTCACCTTTGGAGACACCTGTAGAGCTCCTTTATAATCACCCAGTTACGTTGTGATGTTTGGTAGCACACAAAGTGTTCCTCCGGTAAACGGGAGTTGCATAATCTCATAGTCATAGGAACATGTATAAGTCATGAAGAGAGCAATAGCAACATACTAAACGATCGAGTGCTAAGCTAACGGAATGGGTCAAGTCAATCACATCATTCTCCTAATGATGTGATCTCGTTAATCAAATAACAACTCTTTGTCTATGGTTAGGAAACATAACCATCTTTGATTAACGAGCTAGTCAAGTAGAGGCATACTAGTGACGTTTGGTTTGTCTATGTATTCACACAAGTATTATGTTTCCGGATAATACAATTCTAGCATGAATAATAAACATTTATCATGATATAAGGAAATAAAATAATAACATTATTATTGCCTCTAGGGCATATTTCCTTCAGTCTCCCACTTGCACTAGAGTCAATAATCTAGATTACACGGTAACGATTCTAACACCCATGGAGCTTTGGTGTTGATCATGTTTTGCTCGTGGAAGAGGCTTAGTCAACGGGTCTGCTACATTCAGATCCGTATGTATCTTGAAAATCTCTATGTCTCCCACCTGGACTAGATCCCGGATGGAATTGAAGCGTCTCTTGATGTGCTTGGTTCTCTTGTGAAATCTGGATTCCTTTGCCAAGGCAATTGCACCAGTATTGTCACAAAAGATTTTCATTGGACCGGATGCACTAGGTATGACACCTAGAACGGATATGAACTCCTTCATCCAGACTCCTTCATTTGTTGCTTCCGAAGCAGCTATGTACTCCGCTTCACATGTAGATCCCGCCACAATGCTTTGTTTAGAACTGCACCAACTGACAGCTCCACCGTTTAATGTAAACACGTATCCGGTTTGCAATTTAGAATCGTCCGTGTGGGGACCCCGGCTCATAAGTCGAGATCACCGAATGCACGTGTACAGTGATCCCAGAGATTAATGCTCACTGAACACACAGAAGCTGAATAACAAGAGTCTTACATCCATACATATCGTCTTACACAAATTATGACCATTATGGTCAAGTCTTACATAGATAAAGCCTTAAGGGCTGAACATCAAATGAAACATAAGCAGCGGAAATCTTCGTCGATAACTTGGACCCATGCCATCTGCCTTAACCCTACAGGCATTCTGACTGGGAAGCGTCCTAGCTCGCATGCTCGTCACCGAAGTATTCTTCTTTATATCCTGTTCTTTCATGCCTGGCCAATAAAATAACAAGTGGCAAGCCAATGAGTACTTTGAATGTACTCGCAAGCAACCCATGTTTTGGTTCAAGATACAACAATGCATGATATAGGTAATTTTTTTGCGGAAAGCTAGTTTTGAGTGCAATGACATGTTCAACAACTTGTAAGACATGCATCAGGAGAAATTCAATTAACCATGAGGACAGGTTGCAGATATCAACATAAATAGAGTGGGAACCAACCCAACTCAATCATGTCAAGTCCTTGACTTGACCCAAGTAGTTCTTCCCACACACACACTGGTTGAAAACAAGTGGACGTAGCCCAAGAGCAGTTACCCAACTGTCCTTGACCGTGGACACGGCTATTCGAATAGTTTTACACTCTGCAGAGGTTACACACTTTACCCACAAGATCCAGGGAACTTCCGTGTCATCCACGACCCGCGGTACCTCAAGTACCCGGGGTAAGCACCCGATCACTATCTTTCCCTAGAAGACACTAACAAGGAGTCCACTCGTTGTTCCGTATCCTCACGATGTACATCATATGAGACTCACTTGAGATCGTAACATCCAAGAGGGGACACAACGGTGTATCCGGTGCCCTGTGAAAACAGTCATGGCCACCCTACCAGGCACGACCCCGTCCCGAGAGAGCGCACCAACAACTCTCCCTTCACTAGTAATGCGGGCTCCAAGCTAGTATCGGCCTAGGTAATCAATAATGCCCTTTCCCATACAAGGGTAGAGTGGTTGCGCATGTAAGGTTGGAATAACGGTCGCAACTTAAACCAATCCGTTTTAAAAAAACAACACACACACTTGCCTCGGTACACCACTTCGTCATCAAGTGGTTACCCACCTCATTATCTCCCTCGGGCATAAGTGGCACCCGACGGGGTTTTCAAAAAGTCCTTTCAAGATACTTTGTCTCCATCACCATGCATATACCCGTCCCTTTTTGCGTAGCACTACTTTAGCATCCTATCTATTCCCACCGGCGTAACCCTCATAAGGAGGTAGGGTCATGCACAATGCAAGTATCAACAAGGAGGAAATGAAGGCAACCCACCAAAGTGGCTACCCTCTCATCATGATTCTGATGCAACAATATTAAAGTGCTATATGAAATGCATAAAAAGGGTTTCATAGACATGGTCAAAGGGCTGCTTGCCTGTTTTAACAAAGTCTTCGAGGTCTTCAAATATCTCTGGTCCAACTCCGAGCATTTCGTCTACTTCGTCAACTATCGTCGAAAGCAACCACAATAAGCAACACAACAAGGTAGAAAATAAAAGTGCTCTAAAAATGTGACTTGGACTTTTCTAGGATACCTATGGTCATATGAGGAATGACCAAAGTGATTTCATTGGAAGTGGATCAATGGATATTTCTAAACATTTTGATATTATGGAATCAAGGGGTTTATGGATTTGCAAGAAGTGTACAGAAACATATTTTTGAAAAATGAGCAAAGGCACCCATTTAAACAAGGATGATTTTAGAAGCATCTAGGAATTGGTTTCACTGGATTTGGAGTTGAAATGATTTTTCCTATGAATTTGCAAAGTTGACAAATATGAAGAAATGGATCATTATCTTGTGTCGCACAAAAAGTATTAGGAAAAACGTTGAAAAACTAAGTTATGAACATAGAAGTATCTAGGATCTTGAATCATGGCATTTGGATCAAATTTGAGCCCTCTGTGATTTTCTAAAGTTTATCACAGAAATGGAAAAATAAGATTTCATAAACATTTGTGAAGGAAATGTTTCTGGAAAAATGTGCAAATTTCACCGTGTGATAGAGAATGAATTTAGAAACTACTAGAAATTTGAATCATCAAATTTGGAGTTAATTCGAATTGTTTATGGATTTTAGAAACTCACTGGAAAAGAATAAAAAGAAATATAAGGCATTACCCTTATCCTGCGCACGGGGCGGCAGATAGGCCGTGGGCCGGCCCAGCCGAGCCAGCGCGCGCGCGCCAGGTTTGAACTTGACGGGCGGGGCCCAGCTGCCAGTGGGAGAGAGAGGGGGCGAGAGAGAGGTGAGGATGACAGGAGGGGCCCGCCTATCATCTCTGACCTCGCGACCAGAGGGTCGGCGTGCTCGCCGGCGACGTTTCCGGGCACGGCAGGGTGAGCTGATGGCACCGTTGGACTCCTTGTCATGTCGCCGTTCGGGTGGTGCCGGAGTTGGTCGCCAGGGTGGCCTGGTTTGCCGGCGACGAGGAGGCACGGCGGAGGAGCTTCGTGAGGTGGACAGACTGCTCCGTTCGGCCTGCAACCGATGCGGAAGAGGGAGGGGAAATGATCAGTGGGCTCCTGCGGCTCCAGATCGAGCGAGAGTGGGTACGGAGAGGGCTTGTACCTCTGGACCGACGGCGACCCGAGGCGGCGGAGCTCCAGTCGATCCCGAGCACAGAAGCCCCTTGAGACGTTTGGGTGGTGCGAGCGTGTTCTTGGGGGTGTGAGGAGGAGGCGAATGCCACCAGAGCGGCCCGGGGCGGGCTTATATAGCCGCGCGATGGTCCACCGTGGACTCGTGCGCCGGCGAGCTCGTTGCCGTTGCCACGGGTCACGGGAGCTCGTCGCGGTGTGTCTGGGGTGTTTGTAGGGGTGGTCTACACCCAGAGGAAAGGAGAGAAGGAGCGGGGGAGCGTTAGGGCAGCGCGCGTGTGAGCATGCCCATTGGAGCTCTCGGGCGGCCGGCGCGCGTGCGGAAGGAGGCAGCAGGAGGGAGAAGGAGGAGGGGGACAGAGGTGTAGCGTGCTGCGGACATCGAGGAGCATCGGCTGGCGTGAGGGGGAGAGCCGAGGTGGCCGGAGGTGGTTGGCAGGGGCGGCTACAGTGCGGGAGCGCACTGTAGCACGCTCCAGAGCATGCAAATAGCCGGCATGCCATTTTTGGCAAAGTGGGCACGGCCAAGCATGTCTGGTAGCTCTAGGGAGGAGTAAACAAGTGGGGAGGAGCTTTTGGATGCCTTGGAGAGCTACTAGGAGAGGAGAGAGGTTGAGGGAGACAGAGAAAGAGGTTGTCCAGAGAGAGAAAGTGGGGTTTTACCCCTCCAATAATTGAGCTATGGGTTTTCCATTGCTACTGGAGGTGCAAGGGGACTAGGAGGGGCTGTGGTAAAAAGTGGAGGCCATGGAGAAGAGTGGAAGAGGTCAAAACATGGGTTTTAGTAAAATGGCAGAAGGTGTTTGATGCTTGTTTGGGCAAAAAAATTAATTCCACTTGCCATGAGAATTAACAGGATCAAGTGTCACACATAATTGAGGTTGACCACCAATTTTGAGTCCATTTGAAGAAAGTTGCCAATGTAACCTTGGTAAACCCTAGAAATCAGCAGAAATGGATTTACCAAGATTTAGTCATGCAAATCCATTCTCCTTGATGCACCACCTGGTGTAGTATCATCATTTGAGGATTTGAACATGTCCACAAAAGTTGGGGCCAAGGAGAAAAAGTTGGCAGTACAAACTTGTTCAAATTTGATTTTGGTCAGAGAGGGTTTTGGGGTACTTTGATCAAGATAACATTCTCTCCAACTTGTGCCATTTGGTCTATATGAATAATTAGACCATTTGAGCATGTTCACAAGGTTTGAGAACATTTGGACATGTTTGGCAATGTAAAGTTGCTCAAACTTCAAAATGGACAGAAATGGTTTTGAGGGGATTTCATGGGGTTATACTATTCTCCATCACATGATACTTGCCAAGATCATCAAACATGTCATATGTGACATGCTAGAATTGTCTTGGAATTTTTGGAGAATATTTCCTTTGTAAATATTTCAAAAGCTTGAAATATCCAAAAAGGGTTTTTGAGGGATTTGACCAATATTTTGAACATGACCATGTGTTGAAACTCTTATATATGGACAATATATGTCCATTGAGTTTCCCTGATTTTTGTCAAATATTTTTGAAACAATAAAATAATTTTTCCCTATTAAAGACCATTTCTGGCCTTAAGAAAAAGCTTTTAAATAAAATAGTAAAATAACTTTTAAGATTATATTTTCGTGGTTTATGGGAGCCCTATACCTAATAGGTTTCAAATATACTTTCTGAAATATTTTTCATACCCCAATCAGGTACTTGCAGTGCAAACCTCAATCCAGGGGTTTTTGGAAAACTAATTTTTGAAAATACTATTTGGCCAAATTATTTTTGTAAGAAAATACTATATTGCTCTATACACATGGCATGATCATTGGTTCAAGAGTTTGGAGCAAGGAGATGAAGTATAGGAGTTGGAGGATTTATTTGATTTTTAAAGCACTTGCAAACAATAGACAAAATCCAAACAAGGCAAGGTCCAGAACACTCAAAAGTTTTTGTCAAACCACATTTTATCATGATTTATTAGCTTAAGTGTTGTGGCATGAAAATCAGGGTGCGACAGATCTACCCCCCTTACAAGAATCTCGTCCCCGAGATTCCCAGACTAGGCGCGGGAAGGAATACGGAAACTTGGATTTGGGGTAGTCTTCATGTCCTCCTACTGCTTCTGCTTCCGTTTGGTGCTCCATTGATCCTTGAAGTATTCGATGGCATGGGTTCGTGTTTTTTGTCCTGCTTGATCCAGATTGCAATTGGGGTCTCTCGCGTAGGTCATATTGGGCTGGAGGTCGATGGCTCGGTGATCGATGTCCTTGTTAGTGATCGGACTAGTTGGGAAGTTGGAAATGTTTCCGAAGTGGTGTCGTGTGGAAAAACGTTGTGCACAGTGGGTAACTCAGGTGGTAATTCTAGCTGGTAGCCGTCTATTCCTTCGTCTTGAAGTGATCTTGGAGAGGGCCGATAAATCTTGGTGTGAGCTTCCCTTTGACATGGAAATGCTAGGTTCCTTTGAGAGAAGTGGTTTGCAGATATGCCTGGTCTTTGATGCGGAGGTAAACTTCTTGAAGATGGTGGTTGGTGTAGTTCTTCCTCCTAGACATGATGATCTTCAGATGTTCCTTGACCAGCTCAACGATTCTTCTTCTGTCTTCAGGTAGACAAGTATGTCATCAAAGAAAGATGACAACTAACTTGTCCAAGCACTCCATGAAGTCTATGGGGTACGTAAAGTGGGCTGAGGCATTGGTGATGGTCACGGTTGAGCATTGGCCAAGGTCTTATCGATCTAGAGCCAAAGCCCAAGGTCAGGATCCGACCATGTTGTGGCTTAGTAGGGCTTAGGGTTTCAAGGATTCTAGTGTGCGAGTGAACATTTTATTATCTTATCCTCAAGCACGGTTTCTGAGATGCCAATAGTCTATCTAGTCCTTCCAACAAATAACCTTACACCATCGAAAGCATCATCTCGTATAGGCCAAATCCAATCATCACTCATGATTTACCAAAGTCTCAGATAATTCCTCAGGGTCACTCATACAAACTCATGAAGTCATTTGTCCTCTATTCCTATATCCTCAAATTGGTCTTCCTTATGGTGTCGTCAGTTCTTGTGCTATATTAGGGGGACAATGTGCTTGCTCACTACGTCCACTAGTTCCATAATGAACCCAGTGTTGTGCAAGGTTTACAGAGGCTTAACTGGTTCTCTTGCAATTCTATGGATTAAGCACATGGTTAAGGACTCGAGCTGGGGTATCTTGTGAAGTCCTGAAGGGTCTAGGAATGGGTTTCTAGTCTGGAGGGTTAAATATAACTCTACGGGGTTTCACTTGGTCGAGGAGACGGTAGCAAAAGTCTTCATTGCCAGTTGGTTGCCAAGGTAGAATCCTTGGTGTAGCTTGTCTTGCCGGTCTTCAGTTGAGGCAAGAGATGAGAGGGAAAAGTATCATAGAGGAGGGGAATGCCTAAAGGGGGTTCTATAGTGCAAGTGCAAACAAACAAGGGTTGAAAGGGCCAAACACAAACAATAAAATAAGGCAGGTGATATAGCCACATACTAGTTGCCTAGGGCAAAAGGGTGGCTGATATCAAAACACAATCAAATAAAAACAAGCGACACACAATCATGGTTCTATTTGAACCATCATACGGACTCGACTGCGCATAGGGGGTACACGACTCATCCTACCCTAGGGGTTCTCGGACTCAGTAATCGTGCCTTGAGCCTCGTGCAGTCTTCTGAGTTTTCCTCAGGTGTTGCTACGTCTCTTGTAGTTGTTCGATGAAACGATCCAGGTTGAGCATGAAGATTCTTCAACAACTTCTTGCCTATTGAAGTGATGGGGTGAAGGTGGCTCCTCGTAGCAGGCATTGACTCGGTCTTCTGTTGTCTTCTTATTCATGACGATCCCGTTTTGTCTTCTAAGGCGTCGATGGTACCAGGTAGGTGATCCTTTATGCAATGACATTAACAAGGCATAGTAGAGATCCAACATGTCGGTTACGTTGATGACAACATCGACACCAAGAGCGGGGGATGAAGAGAACCGTTTTCCTGCTCACTATAGTGAGGCGGACCAAATGGCGAGGTTCTCATCCACCGGTGGTTGCCGATACAACAACGGTAAGGACATGATTTCTCTATTAGCGATGTATATCATGATCTTGCATATTCTATGTCATGATCATCGTAGGCTAAGGTTGCATCATCTTGGGGCAGTGTCAAGGGTGTCACCATCTCTTGGGTCTTCAGGTCCTCATTCCTTGAGGATGTATCTTCTGTTGATATCGTCTTGTTGTGGTGTCACCATTCTTGTGTTCAGAAGATGTGGGTGAGTGTTTGGCAAGGTGTACTCCTTCTAGGCTATCCACGAGGATTACAAGGAATCCCGTGGTCACGGGCTTGAGGGTGCTAGCGATCGTTTGCAATAGTTTTGAAGGGAAGAGATCGATAGGGAAAGTATACCTTAGCTTTTGAAAAACTGAGAAGGGAAGAGAAGTATGGATAGTTTTGAAAACTAGTAGTTGTTTTGGAAATATCTTTACCCTAACTAATGACCATGCTAACTAAGGCTTCCTACAGTCAGGATGGCTCTGATACCAGCTCTGTGGGGACCCCGGCTCATAAGTCGAGATCACCAAATGCACGTGTACAGTGATCCCAGAGATCAATGCTCACTGAACACACAGAAGCTGAATAACAAGAGTCTTACATCCATACATATTGTCTTACACAAATTATGACCATTATGGTTAAGTCTTACATAGATAAAGCCTTAAGGGCTGAACATCAAATGAAACATAAGCAGCGGAAATCTTCGTCGATAACTTAGACCCATGCCATCTGCCTTAAACCTACAGGCATTCTGACTGGGAAGCGTCCTAGCTCGCATGCTTGTCACCGAAGTATTCTTCTTTATATCCTGTTCTTTCATGCCTGGCCAATAAAATAACAAGTGGCAAGCCAATGAGTACTTTGAATGTACTCGCAAGCAACCCATGTTTTGGTTCAAGATACAACAATGCATGATATAGGTAATTTTTTTGCGGAAAGCTAGTTTTGAGTGCAATGACATGTTCAACAACTTGTAAGACATGCATCAGGAGAAATTCAATTAACCATGAGGACAGGTTGCAGATATCAACATAAATAGAGTGGGAACCAACCCAACTCAATCATGTCAAGTCCTTGACTTGACCCAAGTAGTTCTTCCCACACACACACTGGTTGAAAACAAGTGGACGTAGCCCAAGAGCGGTTACCCAACTGTCCTTGACCGTGGACACGGCTATTCGAATAGTTTTACACTCTGCAGAGGTTACACACTTTACCCACAAGATCCAGGGAACTTCCGTGTCATCCACGACCCGCGGTACCTCAAGTACCCGGGGTAAGCACCCGATCACTATCTTTCCCTAGAAGACACTAACAAGGAGTCCACTCGTTGTTCCGTATCCTCACGATGTACATCATACGAGACTCACTCGAGATCGTAACATCCAAGAGGGGACACAACGGTGTATCCGGTGCCCTATGAAAACAGTCATGGCCGCCCTACCAGGCATGACCCCGCCCCGAGAGAGCGCACCAACAACTCTCCCGTCACTAGTAATGCGGGCTCCAAGCTAGTATCGGCCTAGGTAATCAATAATGCCCTTTCCCATACAAGGGTAGAGTGGTTGCGCATGTAAGGTTGGAATAACGGTCGCAACTTAAACCAATCCGTTTTAAAAAAACAACACACACACTTGCCTCGGTACACCACTTCGTCATCAAGTGGTTACCCACCTCATTATCTCCCTCGGGCATAAGTGGCACCCGACGGGGTTTTTGAAAAGTCCTTTCAAGATACTTTGTCTCCATCACCATGCATATACCCGTCCCTTTTTGCGTAGCACTACTTTAGCATCCTATCTATTCCCACCGGCGTAACCCTCATAAGGAGGTAGGGTCATGCACAATGCAAGTATCAACAAGGAGGAAATGAAGGCAACCCACCAAAGTGGCTACCCTCTCATCATGATTCCGATGCAACAATATTAAAGTGCTATATGAAATGCATAAAAAGGGTTTCATAGACATGGTCAAAGGGCTGCTTGCCTGTTTTAACAAAGTCTTCGAGGTCTTCAAATATCTCTGGTCCAACTCCGAGCATTTCGTCTACTTCGTCAACTATCGTCGAAAGCAACCACAATAAGCAACACAACAAGGTAGAAAATAAAAGTGCTCTAAAAATGTGACTTGGACTTTTCTAGGATACCTATGGTCATATGAGGAATGACCAAAGTGATTTCATTGGAAGTGGATCAATGGATATTTCTAAACATTTTGATATTATGGAATCAAGGGGTTTATGGATTTGCAAGAAGTGTACAGAAACATATTTTTGAAAAATGAGCAAAGGCACCCATTTAAACAAGGATGATTTTAGAAGCATCTAGGAATTGGTTTCACTGGATTTGGAGTTGAAATGATTTTTCCTATGAATTTGCAAAGTTGACAAATATGAAGAAAAGGATCATTATCTTGTGTCGCACAAAAAGTATTAGGAAAAACGTTGAAAAACTAAGTTATGAACATAGAAGTATCTAGGATCTTGAATCATGGCATTTGGATCAAATTTGAGCCCTCTGTGATTTTCTAAAGTTTATCACAAAAATGGAAAAATAAGATTTCATAAACATTTGTGAAGGAAATGTTTCTGGAAAAATGTGCAAATTTCACCGTGTGATAGAGAATGAATTTAGAAACTACTAGAAATTTGAATCATCAAATTTGGAGTTAATTCGAATTGTTTATGGATTTTAGAAACTCACTGGAAAAGAATAAAAAGAAATATAAGGCATTACCCTTATCCTGCGCACGGGGCGGCAGATAGGCCGTGGGCCGGCCCAGCCGAGCCAGCGCGCGCGCGCTAGGTTTGAACCTGACGGGCGGGGCCCAGCTGCCAGTGGGAGAGAGAGGGGGCGAGAGAGAGGTGAGGATGACAGGCGGGGCCCGCCTGTCATCTCTGACCTCGCGACCAGAGGGTCGGCATGCTCGCTGGCGACGTTTCCGGGCACGGCAGGGTGAGCTAATGGCACCATTGGACTCCTCGTCGTGTCGCCGTTCGGGTGGTGCCGGAGTTGGTCGCCGGGGTGGCCTGCTTTGCCGGCGACGAGGAGGCACGGCGGAGAAGCTTCGTGAGGTGGACATACTGCTCCGTTCGGCCTGCAACCGATGCGGAAGAGGGAGGGGAAATGATCAGTGGGCTCCTGCGGCTCCAGATCGAGCGAGAGTGGGGACGGAGAGGGCTCGTACCTCTGGATCGATGGCGACCCGAGGCGGCGGAGCTCCGGCCGATCCCGAGCACAGAAGCCCCTTGAGACGTTTTGGTGGTGCAAGCGTGTTCTTGGGGGTGTGAGGAGGAGGCGAATGCCACCGGAGCGGCCCGGGGCGGGCTTATATAGCCGCGTGATGGTCCACCATGGACTCGTGCGCCGGCGAGCTCGTTGCCGTCGCCACGGGTCACGGGAGCTCGTCGCGGTGTGTCTGGGGTGTTTGTAGGGGTGGTCTACACCCAGAGGAAAGGAGAGAAGGAGCGGGGGAGCGTTAGGGCAGCGTGCGTGTGAGCATGCCCATTGGAGCTCTCGGGCGGCCGGTGCGCTTGCGGAAGGAGGCAGCAGGAGGGAGAAGGAGGAGGGGGACAGAGGTGTAGCATGCTGCGGACGTCGAGGAGCATCGGCTGGCGTGAGGGGGAGAGCCGAGGTGGCCGAAGGTGGTTGGCAGGGGCGGCTACAGTGCGGGAGCACACTGTAGCGCGCTCCAGAGCATGCAAATAGCCGGCATGCCATTTTTTGGCAAAGTGGGCACGGCCAAGCATGTCTGGTAGCTCTAGGGAGGAGTAAACAAGTGGAGAGGAGCTTTGGATGCCTTGGAGAGCTACTAGGAGAGGAGAGAGGTTGAGGGAGAGAGAGAAGGAGGCTGTCCAGAGAGAGAAAGTGGGGTTTTACCCCTCCAATAATTGAGCTATGGGTTTGCCATTGCTACTGGAGGTGCAAGGGGACTAGGAGGGGCTGTGGTAAAAAGTGGAGGCCATGGAGAAGAGTGGAAGAGGTCAAAACAGGGGTTTTAGTAAAATGGCAGAAGGTGTTTGATGCTTGTTTGGGCAAGAAAATTAATTCCACTTGCCATGAGAATTAACAGGATCCAGTGTCACACATAATTGAGGTTGACCACCAATTTTGAGTCCATTTTAAGAAAGTTGCCAATGTAACCTTGGTAAACCCTAGAAATCAGCAGAAATGGATTTACCAAGATTTAGTCATGCAAATCTATTCTCCTTGATGCACCACTTGGTGTAGTGTCATCATTGAAGGATTTGAACATGTCCACAAAAGTTGGGGTCAAGGAGAAAAAGTTGGCAGTACAAACTTGTTCAAATTTGATTCTGGTCAGAGAGGGTTTTGGGGTACTTTGATCAAGATAACATTCTCTCCAACTTGTGCCATTTGTTCTAGATGACTAATTAGACCATTTGAGCATGTTCACAAGGTTTGAGAACATTAGGACATGTTTGGCAATGTAAAGTTGCTCAAACTTCAAAATGGACAGAAATGGTTTTGAGGGGATTTCATGGGGTTATACTATTCTCCATCACATGATACTTGCCAAGATCATCAAACATGTCATATGTGACATGCTAGAATTTTCTTGGAAGTTTTGGAGAATATTTCCTTTGTAAATATTTCAAAAGCTTGAAATATCCAGAAAGGGTTTCTGAGGGATTTGACCAATATTTTGAGCATGACCATGTGTTGAAACTCTTATATATGGACAATATATGTCCATTGAGTTTCCCTGATTTTTTTCAAATATTTTTGAAACAATAAAATAATTTTTCCCTATTAAAGACCATTTCTGGCCTTAAGAAAAAGCTTTTAAATAAAATAGGAAAATAACTTTTAAGATTATATTTTTGTGGTTTATGGGAGCCCTATACCTAATAGGTTTCAAATATACTTTTTGAAATATTTTTCATACCCCAATCAGGTACTTGCAGTGCAAACCTCAATCCAGGGGTTTTTGGAAAACTAATTTTTGAAAATACTATTTGGCCAAATTATTTTTGTAAGAAAATACTATATTGCTCTATACACATGTCATGATCATTGGTTCAAGAGTTTGGAGCAAGGAGATGAAGTATAGGAGTTGGAGGATTTATTTGATTTTTAGAGCAGTTGCAAACAACAGACAAAATCCAAACAAAGCAAGGTCCAAAACACTCCAAAGTTTTTGTCAAACCACATTTTATCATGATTTATTAGCTTAAGTGTTGTGGCATGAAAATCAGGGTGTGACAGTCCGGATCAGTGTCAAAGCTTGCATCAACGTAACCATTTACGATGAGCTCTTTGTCACCTCCATATATGTGAAACATATGCTTAGTCCTTTTCAGGTATTTCAGGATGTTCTTGACCGTTGTCCAGTGATCCACTCCTGGATTACTTTGGTACCTTCCTGCTAGACTTATAGCAAGACATACATCAGGTCTGGTACACAGCATTGCATACATGATAGAGCCTATGGCTGAAGCATAGGGAGCATCTTTCATTTTCTCTCTATCTTCTGCATTGGTCGGACTTTGAGTCTTACTCAATTTCACACCTTGTAACACAGGCAAGAATCCTTTCTTTGCTTGATCCATTTTGAACTTTTTCAAAACTTGTCAAGGTATGTGCTTTGTGAAAGTCCAATTAAGCATCTCGATCTGTCTCTATAGATCTTGATGCCCAATATGTAGGCAGCTTCACCGAGGTCTTTCATAGAAAAACTTTTATTCAAGTATCCTTTTATGCTATCCAGAAATTCTATATCATTTCCGATTAGTAATATGTCATCTACATATAATATCAGAAATGCTACAGAGCTCCCACTCACTTTCTTGTAAATACAGGCTTCTCCAAAAGTCTGTATAAAACCAAATGCTTTGATCACACTATCAAAGCGTTTATTCCAACTCCGAGAGGCTTGCACCAGTCCATAAATGGATCGCTGGAGCTTGCACACTTTGTTAGCTCCCTTTGGATCGACAAAACCTTCCGGCTGCATCATATACAACTCTTCTTGCAGAAATCCATTCAGGAATGCAGTTTTGACATCCATTTGCCAAATTTCATAATCATAAAATGTGGCAACTGCTAACATGATTCGGACAGACTTAAGCATCGCTACGGGTGAGAAGGTCTCATTGTAGTCAATCCCTTGAACTTGCCGAAAACCTTTTGCGACAAGTCGAGCTTTGTAGACAGTAACATTACCGTCAGCGTCAGTCTTCTTCTTGAAGATCCACTTATTTTCAATTGCTTGCCGATCATTGGGCAAGTCAACCAAAGTCCATACTTTGTTCTCATACATGGATCCCATCTCAGATTTCATGGCTTCAAGCCATTTTGCGGAATCTGGGCTCACCATCGCTTCTTCATAGTTCATAGGTTCATCATGATCTAGTAGCATGACTTCCAGAATAGGATTACCGTACCACTCTGGCGTGGATCTTACTCTGGTTGATCTACGAGGTTCAGTAGTATCTTGTTCTGAAGTTTCATGATCATTATCATTAGCTTCCTCACTAATTGGTGTAGGTGTCACAGAAACAGGTTTCTGTGATGTACTACCTTCCAATAAAGGAGCAGGTACAGTTACCTCATCAAGTTCTACTTTCCTCCCACTCACTTCTTTCGAGAGAAACTCCTTCTCCAGAAAGTTTCTGAATTTAGCAACAAAAGTCTTGCCTTCAGATCTGTGATAGAAGGTGTATCCAATAATTTCCTTTGGATATCCTATGAAGACACATTTCTCCGATTTGGGTTCGAGCTTATCAGGTTGAAGCTTTTTCACATAAGCATCGTAGCCCCAAACTTTCAGAAACGACAACTTTGGTTTCTTGCCAAACCACAGTTCATAAGGCATCATCTCAACAGATTTTGATGGTGCCCTATTTAACGTGAATGCGGCCGTCTCTAGAGCATATCTCCAAAACGATAGCGGTAAATCAGTAAGAAACATCATAGATCGCACCATATCAAGTAAAGTACGATTACAACGTTCGGACACACCATTACGCTGTGGTGTTCCGAGTGGCGTGAGTTGCGAAACTATTCCATATTGTTTCAAATGTACACCAAACTCGTAACTCAAATATTCTCCTCCACGATCAGATCGTAGGAATTTTATTTTCTTGTTACGATGATTTTCAACTTCACTCTGAAATTCTTTGAACTTTTCAAACGTTTCAGACTTATGTTTCATTAAGTAGATATACCCATATCTGCTTAAGTCATCTGTGAAGGTAAGAAAATAACGATATCCGCCACGAGCCTCAACATTCATCGGACCACATACATCTGTATGTATGATTTCCAACAAATCTGTTGCTCTCTCCATAGTACCGGAGAACGGTGTTTTTGTCATCTTACCCATAAGGCACGGTTCGCAAGTACCAAGTGATTCATAATCAAGTGGTTCCAAAAGCCCATCAGTATGGAGTTTCTTCATGCGCTTTACACCGATATGACCCAAACGGCAGTGCCACAAATAAGTTGCACTATCATTATCAACTCTGCATCTTTTGGCTTCAACATTATGAATATGTGTGCCACTACTATCGAGATTTAATAAGAATAGACCACTCTTTAAGGGTGCATGACCATAAAAGATATTACTCATACAAATAGAACAACCATTATTCATTGATTTAAATGAATAACCGTCTCGCATCAAACAAGATCCAGATATAATGTTCATGCTTAACGCTGGCACCAAATAACAATTATTTAGGTCTAATACTAATCCCGAAGATAGATGTAGAGGTGGTGTGCCGACTGCGATCACATCGACTTTGGAACCATTTCCCACACGCATCGTCACCTCGTCCTTAGCCAATCTTCGCTTAATCCGTAGTCCCTGTTTCAAGTTGCAAATATTAGCAACAGAACCAGTATCAAATACCCAGGTGCTACTGCGAGCATTAGTAAGGTACACATCAATAACATGTATATCACATATACCTTTGTTCACCTTGCCATCCTTCTTATCCGCCAAATACTTGGGGCAGTTCCGCTTCCAGTGACCAGTCTGCTTGCAGTAGAAGCACTCAGTTTTAGGCTTAGGTCCAGGTTTGGGTTTCTTCTCTTGAGTGGCAACTTGCTTGCTGTTCTTTTTGAAGTTCCCCTTCTTCTTCCCTTTGCCCTTTTTCTTGAAACTAGTGGTCTTGTTGACCATCAACACTTGATGCTCCTTCTTGATTTCTACCTCCACAGCTTTGAGCATTGCGAAGAGCTCGGGAATAGTCTTATTCATCCCTTGCATATTATAGTTCATCACGAAGCTCTTGTAGCTTGGTGGTAGTGATTGGAGAATTCTGTCAATGACGCAATCATCTGGAAGATTAACTCCCAATTAATCAAGTTATTATTATACCCAGACATTTTGAGTATATGCTCACTGACAGAACTGTTCTCCTCCATCTTGCAGCTATAGAACTTATTGGAGACTTCATATCTCTCAATCCGGGCATTTGCTTGAAATATTAACTTTAACTCCTGGAACATCTCATATGCTCCATGACGTTCAAAACGTCGTTGAAGTCCCGATTCTAAGTCGTAAAGCATGGCACACTGAACTATCGAGTAGTCATCAGCTTTGCTCTGCCAGACGTTCATAACATCTGGTGTTGCTCCAGCAGCAGGCCTGGCACCCAGTGGTGCTTCCAGGACGTAATTCTTCTGTGCAGCAATGAGGATAATCCTCAAGTTACGGACCTAGTCCGTGTAATTGCTACCATCATCTTTCAACTTTGCTTTCTCAAGGAACGCATTAAAATTCAATGGTACAACAGCACAGGCCATCTATCTACAATCAAACATAAACAAGCAAGATACTATCAGGTACTAAGTTCATGATAAATTTAGGTTCAATTAATCATATTACTAAAGAACTCCCACTTAGATAGACATCCCTCTAATCCTCTAAGTGATTACGTGATCCAAATCAACTAAACCATGTCCGATCATCACGTGAGATGGAGTAGTTTCATTGGTGAACATCGTTATGTTGATCATATCTACTATATGATTCACGCTCGACCTTTCGGTCTCTGTGTTCCGAGGCCATATCTGTATATGCTTGGCTCGTCAAGTATAACCTGAGTATTCTGCGTGTGCAACTGTTTTGCACCCGTTGTATTTGAACGTAGAGCCTATCACACCCGATCATCACGTGGTGTCTCAGCACGAAGAACTTTCGCAACGGTGCATACTCAGGGAGAACACTTCTTGATAATTAGTGAGAGATCATCTTAAAATGCTACCGTCAATCAAAGCAAGATAAGATGCATAAAAGATAAACATCACATGCAATCAATATAAGTGATATGATATGGCCATCATCATCTTGTGCTTGTGATCTCCATCTTTGAAGCACCGTCGTGATCACCATCGTCACCGGCGCGACACCTTGATCACCATCGTAGCATCATTGTCGTCTCGCCAATCTTATGCTTCCACGACTATCGCTACCGCTTAGTGATAAAGTAAAGCATTACAGTGCAATTGCATTGCATACAATAAAGCGACAACCATATGGCTCCTGCCAGTTGCCGATAACTTGGTTATAAACATGATCATCTCATACAATAAAATTTAGCATCATGTCTTGACCATATCACATCACAACATGCCCTGCAAAAACAAGTTAGACGTCCTCTACTTTGTTGTTGCAAGTTTTACGTGCCTGCTACGGGCTTAGCAAGAACCTTTCTTACCTACGCATCAAAACCACAACGATAGTTTATCAAGTTGGTGCTATTTTAACCTTTGCAAGGACCGGGCGTAGCCACACTTGGTTCAAATAAAGTTGGAGAAACTGACACCCGCCAACCACCTGTGTGCAAAGCACGTCGGTAGAACCAGTCTCGCGTAAGCGTACACGTAATGTCGGTCCGGGCCGCTTCATCCAACAATACCGCCGAACCAAAGTATGACATGATGGTAAGCAGTATGACTTATATCGCCCACAACTCACTTGTGTTCTACTCGTGCACAACATCAACGCATAAAAACCTGGCTCTGATGCCACTGTTGGGGAACGTAGTAATTTCAAAATTTTCCTACGCACACGCAAGATCATGATGATGCATAGCAACGAGAGGGGAGAGTGTTGTCTACGTACCCTCGTAGACCGTTCGCGGAAGCGTTATATCAACGCGGTTGATGTAGTCGTACGTCTTCACGTCCGACCGATCCAAGTACCGAAAGCACGGCACCTCTGAGTTCTACACACATTCGGCTCGGTGATGTCCTCGCCTTCTCGATCCAGCAAGAGGGGCGAAGTAGTAGATGAGTTCCGGCAGCACGACGGCGTGGTGACGGTGTTGGTGAAGAACAATCTCCGCAGGGCTTCGCCTAAGCACTACGAAAACTATGACGGAGGATAAACTAGAGGGGACGGGGTTGCCGGCACACGGCTTGGTGTTTCTTGATGTGTCTTTGGTGCTAGCCCTGCCCCTCTATTTATATGTTGAGCCCTAGGGTCGAAACTTGGAGTAAAAGCCTCCACAAAGTCGGTTTCACCCGAAAGGCAAGAGTCCTTCTCGGACTCCAGGGCCAGACGCCAGGGTTCCCGGCGTCTGGGCCCAGACGCCAGGGACCCTGGCGTCTGGCCCCTGGACTCCGCAAAACTTCCTTTTGCGCTTTCCAAAAACCTTGTGGGCTTTCCCCTTTGGCCCAAATAAAATGTTCTCGTACCCAAACATTTCGGGAAACATCTGGAACCCCTTCCGATGACCAAACACTATTATCCCATATATCAAACTTTGTCTCCGGACCATTCCGGAGTTCCTCGTCATGTCCGTGATCTCATCCCGGACTCCAAACAACATTCGGTCATCAACAAACATAACTCACATAGTACTATATCGTCAACGAACGTTAAGCGTGCGGACCCTACGGGTTCGAGGACTATGTAGACATGACCGAGACACCTCTCTGGTCAATAACCAATAGCGGGACCTGGATGCCCATATTGGCTCCTACATATTCTACGAAGATCTTTATCGGTCAGACCGCATAACAACATACGTTGTTCCCTTTGTCATTGGTATGTTACTTGCCCGAGATTCGATCGTCGGTTTCTCAATACCTAGTTCAATCTCGTTACCGGCAAGTCTCTTTACTCGTTCCGTAATACATCATCTCGCAACTAACTCATTAGTTGCAATGCTTGCAAGGCTTATGTGATGTGCATTATCGAGAGGGCGCAGAGATACCTCTCCGACAATCGGAGTGACAAATCCTAATCTCGAAATACGCCAACCCAACATTCACCTTTGGAGACACCTGTAGAGCTCCTTTATAATCACCCAGTTAAGTTGTGACGTTTGGTATTACACAAAGTGTTCCTTCGGTAAACGGGAGTTGCATAATCTCATAGTCATAGGAACATGTATAAGTCATGAAGAAAGCAATAGCAACATACTAAACGATCGAGTGCTAAGCTAACGGAATGGGTCAAGTCAATCACATCATTCTCCTAATGATGTGATCCCGTTAATCAAATAACAACTCTTTGTCTATGGTTAGGAAACATAACCATCTTTGATTAACGAGCTAGTCAAGTAGAGGCATACTAGTGACGTTTGGTTTGTCTATGTATTCACACAAGTATTATGTTTCCGGATAATACAATTCTAGCATGAATAATAAATATTTATCATGATATAAGGAAATAAAATAATAACATTATTATTGCCTCTAGGGCATATTTCCTTCAGATAGAACTTGAGGGAATATTTGTTCTGCCTTTAGCTCCTCGTTGGGTTCGACACTCTTACTTATCGAAAACTGTTGTGACCCCCTATACTTGTGGGTTATCACCTGGCACCCGGCGGGTCCTAGCACCGGGTTCCTGGACACTGACAGCCCGGCCCTACGGTGTTGTAACATTACCATTGTATCCCCGGGGGGTTGATCTATAAAACCCCCAAGAACCCCCATGCATATGGGCAGATCAACTCCTTCATTCGCACAGGCGATCACACGCACACACACCTAGCAAGTAGCACTCGAGGAGAGGGAGCTGCCTAAGCCTTGGCCAGCCTTCCTTCTTCCTCCATACAGCTCTAGGAGCAACCCTGTACTGTTACATATAAACCATATTCGGCAGGACTAGTGGTGTTATCTCTCTAGAGAGCCCCGAACCTGGGTATGTCTTGTGTCCCGCGCTCGCTCATGCCGACCTCGCCTCTGGAGCCCACCAGTGCCCTCGAGCCTCCTCCTCTCTTTAGCAATCCCTTCGCATCTGCCGTGCGCCCACCACGACAAACGGTGTCCGGGCGGGCCGTCCGGGCATTTTGGACGGATATGGGGCGTCCGTTCATAGATGCTCTTACCCGCCTAACAAGTTTTTTCGAGGTGACCCTACTAACTAGTTTTTTTAGGTAACCCTCCTAAGTAGTGATTTTGAACTTTCATTAGAGCAACTCCAATAGCACCCCTAAAAACCTTCTCGTAAAAGCCGTCTTACAGGAGAACAATATAATTTAGGGAAAGTTCTCTCACACATACTTTTCTCAGTTTCAGTAAAATATATTCCCGCAAAATATTCCTTTTCCATTTTCAATTGAAAATAGCTTAAACTAATAGCTTACGGCCCGCAAGTCAGTGGCACGCTGGTGAAACTCGCTGTAGTGACGGTGATCGGCGGCGACAACGGGTTTGCGTCGATGGCAACGATGTGGTAGTGACGCAAGACCGCGGCGACATCGTCACGGCGGTGTGGCGGCATGGTGTCCGACATGAAAAGTGCAAGGAGTTTTAGCCCGCCGACTTGGACAACGATTAATTTTGGAACTTCCTGTATCATTTTGGTGGGCGGATAACCGCCCAAAACCTCACATCGTGTTGTGCTGGAAGCGCCGCTCCCGCACGCGCTGCCACACCGCACTGCCCCGCCCCGCCGTGATGCGCCATTACACACTGCTGCCGCTCGATGCCACGTGCTCGCCGTCATGCCCCTGTCAGTGACTTGTGGGCCCTAGGTTTTTTAATAAAAAAATAAAAAATAAAGTTTTTAGGGAATGATGTTTACGAGAACTGAGAAAAGTGGTAAAAAAACTTCCTGTAAATTATACGGTCATCCTGAAAAATGACTTCGTACTGGAAGTTTTTAGGGGAGCTATTTGAATTAGGCAATCTTACTCGTCAAGCTGGAAACCTCAGCGCAAGCAACAGTAATAAGCAGAAGGCCCGGCCCACTGCACTGCCCTCCTTCCTCCGACAGGTGAAAGGAAAAAAAAAACTCAAACCGAAAGGTCGAGACCACGAGTGCGGCGGCGCTCCACCCACCTGTGCCCTAGTCCGGCCGCCGGCCAGACATGGAGGCGCGCGGTCCTATGCCGAAGAGGACGAAATTTACGGCGCCCCCCTCCGCCCACAACCAACAACCGCCGCCCGGAGTGGGCGAGGATGAAGGAAGCGCCGACCGCATCAGCAACCTCCCCGACGCCATCCTCGGCGAGATCGTCTCCCGCCTCCCCACCAACCAAGGCGCCCGCACCCTGATCCTCGCGCACCGGTGGCGCCACATCTGGAGCTCCGCGCCTCTTAGCATCGACTGCGAGGGCCTCCCCGCCGATAACGAGGTACTCGCCGGCATCGTCTCGCGCACGGTTTCAACGCATCCGCCCCCCTGCCGCCGCTTCTGCGTCCCCTCGTGCTTCCTCGGCGACCGAGCCTCCACGGTGGACAAATGGCTCCGAACCCCCGCCCTGGACGACCTCCAGGAGCTGGAGTTCTGGTTCAAGCCGTACTATCGGCCGCAGCCGCTGCAGCATCCGCCACCATCGTCCATGTTCCGCTTCTCGGCCACGCTCTGTGTTGCCACCATCGGAAACTGCAACCTTCCGGACAGCACCGTCCAAGGGCTTCACTTCCCCCTGCTTAAGCAGCTCGGACTTGAACTTGTCAGCATCTCGGAGTTCTCACTGCACAGCTTGATTGCCATTTGCCCTGCTTTGGAGTGCTTGCTGATTAGCCATGGATTCGGCTTTCGCTGCCTCAGGATCAACTCCCTTACCCTTAGAAGCTTTGCTGTCAAGAACTATCGGAAAGGCAATGACCAGTTGAAGGAACTCATTGTCGAGAATGCACCTTGCCTTCAAAGGTTGCTCCATCTTGATTTCGACTATGGTTTGCATATATCGGTAGTGTCCGCGCCTAAACTGGAGAGCATAGGCTGCCTTTCTGATGGGTTTTACATTTCCAAAGAGGATGATCTCTCCAGACTCGTGTTTGGCTCCACGGTTATTCAGGTACCTTTGGCCATCCTTCTTGTTGCCTTCACGAGGCTTCTCAGTTTCATCTCTGTCTGCAGGAAAAATAACACCATGTGCACTTGTCGTTGGCCTAATTTTGTCTATGATGCTTGATGAAGGGCTTGCGTGTCGATAGACTGACAACGGTGGTGCACACAGTGAAGAATTTAGCTGTCAATATGAAGCTTCTTAGTTTGGATACAGTTATCGAGTTGATGCGATGCTTTCCGTGCTTGGAGAAGATGTACATTGAGGTGAAAGTTCTTCATTTATAATTCTTTGCCTTCAAATGCTCATTTGATCTACTTGCTGAACCGAAGTGGTTGGTTTCCATTTGTCCATGTTCTTTTTCAGTCAGAGTCGAAGAAGGAAAAAAATGTGCGCGGTCGCAGACACTGGAATCTTACCAAATGTCCTAACATCCGTCTAAAGACAATAGTATTTGAATGTTATGAGGGTATTAAGTCTGACATCGAATTTGCTTCATTCTTTGTACTGAACGCTACAGTGCTTGAGTTAATGACACTTCAGATCGGGGCCAGGGATTACAATGAAAAATTCTTGGCAGAACAACGTAGGAAGCTTCAGCTAGAAAACAAGGCTTCAAGAGGTGCTCGGTTTCATTTTACAACTGATAGATGTGCCCGTGGTGTTTGGGATGTGCATCATGTCCGTGACTTGGATTTAACTGATCCATTTGTATGAGTAAAGTGGCTCTTGTCCATTTTGGAATTGTTCTTCAATGTTAACCTATCTCAGTTATTATTCTGGCAAAACTTGATTGCTTTTGGTGTTTGCCGTTGTTGTATGTTTATATTATCTGAAACCTCAAACATTTAAACTAGCTGTTTGTGTCTTATGATATAACATGTGACAGCCTTGCAATTTATGAAGCACAGGATAACCTGATTGTAATATTTAGGACTAATTAACAATGGTAGGGCAGCTACAATTTATTTTGATTTCTGGTGAAACACGACCAACATATGGGAATCTGCCCGACCATTGTTAGTAATCTGGAGTAAAAGGATTTGAGTGTGGTTCCTTTTTATATAACCTATGGCTGAATATTGTTATAATTCAAGTTTTGTGTGGATATTTAAGTTGAAGTTGTGCTTCGAGTCCAATTTGTCATGTTTTCTAATCGAAAGAGGAACATTGTATGGATGCATATGCGCATGTCCTGTGTTGTTTTGGCAAGGAAATTACTTGTCCTTCAGTACTAACGTGATATACTTTTGCTTCTAAGTTTTTTTCCATGAAATTTATCTGCTAATCTTAGTGTTGACCGACTTGTTTGGTTGGGCATCATGACTGAAAATTCATGATTGTGTGACCAGCATGGTGTTTCCATTTTGGAGTATTTTGGGACTTGGACTAAATTTCAATCTTGTTTGCCAAAAATATTGGCTACCTCTTCTGCGTGGGGTACATCTATATATATCATCATTCTGCACTTCTGCACAAGCAAATGCTTGTTTACTGTCGAAATGAAAAGGAAGCTGCCTGAATCACTTTTTTTTAATACGCAAAGCTTGTGTGTTTCCCCATTAAAATAGAAGGAGAGTGAAAAATTACAATGGTTGGTGCATCGTGCAGCACATACACGGCATGGGGTGTGCAAGATGACCCCGAGCAGAAACAAAGGGGTTGCTCAGCCCCAACAGTAAGAAAGATTACAGCTCCGGAAGATACTTAACCATTGTTGTGGCACCGGCTTTGGCCCCAAAACACGCCTCATTGTGGATGTTGTGGACAAGACAAGAGAGGAAGGGTTGCTGCCCATCGAAGATGCATCCGTCACGATGTCTCCAAATGGTCCAGGCCATGAGCATGATATCGGAGGGGAGGCCTCGACGATGCTCGATAGGGGCAAGCGAGCAGGAAGTCGCCCACCAGTCAGAGAAACTCATCGCTAGGCAAGCCAGTGTGGCCATGGATCGGCACCAGGAAAGCACATCATGCCTGACCCGGCAAGAAGGTGATGCATATCCTCAGGAACCTGATCACATAGCACACATCACTCTTCATGGGGCGAGCAAGACGGTCCGCCGTCCAACAACTGTCTTGTAGGGTGAGGAAGGTGAACACCTTGATGCGGAGAGGCACCCAAGTCTTCCAAGTGAAGCGCTAGCAGGGGTTTGTGATCAAGCCTTGAAAGAGGGCAAGGCAAACGATTTGGCAAAAGTACGTAACGGAATTATTCCAACGCCATCGAAGCACATCTGGCCCCTCGGTAAGCTGGAGGGGGTGAAGATGCCGCCAAAGCGCCACATATTGCACCAAGGCAACATGTCCAAGAGCACCATGAATATCCTGCACCCAGGCATGACCGGCCAACCCTTGGCGTAAGTGTGGTTCCGAAGCCTACCCTTAGGAACACGTGCATGGACTAGGGGCGCCATCAGATTTCCCATCAAGCCATGAATAAGTACAGAAGCGGCAAGAGTTGCCGTCCCTCAGCGACCATGAAAGTCGAAGCCCTGAAGATCCGGAGAGCCTTCGCATCAGCGGAAAGGTGCAGGGGGTGGTGAACAGTAACGTGAAAAAAATAGTAAATGTTTTCAAAAAGTTATGATTTTTTGTGTGGATGTTAGTGTTAGTGTCGCAAGAATGCCTGACAATTTTCATGCGAAGCGAAGCAACAATGTTTAATCGGTGAAAAGAAATTAGGGCGACATTTGGGGGTAAAATTTGGTGTTCATTTTTTTGCATAGGCCAAAATGTTTGATATTTTTTCTAAAAAAATTGCAGGTAGGATTTAGATGTGACTCACAACACATAAATATTTTATCTTCATCTTTTTTGGACATTTTAAAAATCATTTTTGGGCCCATATTAAATTTCCGTGTCACTACTGGTTTCACATAATATTTTCAGAAGCCCTCATTTTGGGTCCATATTTCCGGTGAAGTTTTTCAAACGCAACCCCGATCCTCCCTGCTTCATTCCTCCGGACCCGCCCCGCTGCGGTGCGCATCTGAGATATGCGGCGGCGCGAGCCTCCTCCGCCACTGCCGGCGGCCGGCGGCCCTATGACCCAAAGAAGAAAGTTGGCGGAATCTGAACCGCCGGCCGAAGACACCATCAGCGACCTCCCCGACGCCGTCCTCGGCGAGATCATCTCGCTCCTCCCCACCAAGGACGGCGCCCGCACCCAGATCCTCGCGTCCCGGTGGCGCCACCTCTGGCGCTCCGCCCCTCTCAACCTCGACTGCCGCGGCCTCAATCACGGGGATGAGCTCGCTGG
This sequence comes from Triticum monococcum, assembly GCA_034509565.1. Classification (NCBI taxonomy): domain Eukaryota; kingdom Viridiplantae; phylum Streptophyta; class Magnoliopsida; order Poales; family Poaceae; genus Triticum; species Triticum monococcum. The sequence continues at coordinate 81,875,724 of CM067845.1, read as the reverse complement.
TGCCTTATCACGCATCATTTCTTCCCACCAAGGCCCCTGCCGCCGCCTCTGCATCCACGCTGACCTCCTTGACGCCCCATCCACTACCGTGGACTCCTTGCTCCGGACCGACGCTCTGGGCAACCTCCAGGAGCTTGAGTTCTCATGCTTCGAGCGGCGGCCGCCGGCGTCAATCTTCCGATTCTCGCCCACCCTCCGTGTTGTCACGATCGGATGTTCCAACCTCCCCGACAGCACCGTCCAAGGGATTCACTTTCCCCTGCTTCAGCAGCTCGGGCTTGAATTTGTCTGCATCTCCGAGTGCTCGCTGCATAGCCTGATTGCCAGCTGCCCCGCCCTGGAGTCCCTTCTGATTCACCGCAGTTTTGGCTTTCCCTGCATACAAATCAACTCGCTTTCCCTTAAAAGCGTTGGTCTTGATAGTTATGCTGTTTGGGAAAATAACAAAGTCGCGTTACAGTTACAGGAACTCATCATCAACAATGCTCCTTGTCTTCAAAGGTTACTGCTTCTTCATCAGGAAACCGGTCTGCACATATCAGTAATTGCGGCACCTAAACTGGAGACCTTAGGCTTCCTTTCTGATGGGTATTACGAGTGCAGCCAGGATCACCTCTACAGACTTGCGTTTGGATCCACAGTTATTCTGGTATACCATCGATCCGTCATGCTTCCGAATTGCTCAATTGCATTTTCTGTATGTGCAAAAATCACATATCACCTTACTTGTGCGTGGTCTAATGTTGTCGTTCATGCTTGGTAAAGGGATTACATGTAGATAATCTGGAGATGGCGGTGCGCACGGTCAAGATTTTAGCTACCCAGATGAAAGCTCTTTGTTTGGATACGGTTATTGACTTGCTGACATGCTTTCCATGCTTGGAGAAGCTGTACATTAGGGTGATGATTCTTCATTCAAAGTTAAACTATTCGTTAGATCTGTTTCTGTTCTCAAGTGGTTGATTTAGTTACTCTGTATGTTCTTTTTAGGCACGTACTTCAGAGTCAAGCAACTTGTGGCGTCGTAAACACCGGAATCTGATCAATTGTCTTGACATCCGTCTGAAGACGATAGTTCTGAAATCATATCGGGGCATCAAGTCTCAAGTTAACTTTGTTACGTTCTTTGTATTGAACGCGAGAATGCTAGAGTCCATGACACTTCAGGTTGAAACCAGTTATTACAATGAGGAGTTCTTGGTAGAACAACGTAGGAAACTTCAGCTGCAGGACAGAGTTTCAAGAGGTGCCCAGTTTCATTTTACAACTGGTATATGTATCCGCACTAACTGGGACATCAAGCATGTCCGTGATTTGGATGTAGTTGATCCATTTGTACGACGGTGCTGAAAAAACGTGGTTTGGTCCATCGAGGACTTACTCTTGCCTATCTGCTTATCCCATCTTGTATTTTTGTCCTACCTTGATTAGCTTTGGTGCTTGTAGTTTCTCAACTTTGTATTATCCTGGAACATTAGGACATCGATTTAGCTATCTATGCTGTTTGTTTGATATACCATGTGGCATGTCTAGATTTATGAAGCATATATCAATCTCTGCAATCTCACTGCAAGACTGAGGAATAATCAACGGTAGTAGATAGCTACAGCCATAGAAGATAATATCTGGAGGTGCTCATCTTGACTACCACTACAACAACACTAGGACTGATTGATTGTTAATATTGTAGTTCAAGTTTGTCTGCCAAGTTTTCTCTACTGGGGACAAGGAACAGATGGAAACAAGGGAAAGTTCGTGTGTGCACATAGTAAATTTCCGTGTTTGTAATCTTTTTTAAGCTTTGTATTACTGTGCAACCTTGTGATTTACAAGTTACAATTGTCATTAGTTTTGTTATATACTTGTTATGGCGTTGCTAGAAGGAGGGCGCGAGAGGACCGGCCGGGGGCCTTTCTGCCCACGGCCGGGCAAGAGGGAAAGGATTTCCTTCTTAATTCTTGCTTGATTAGATTGATACATCTCCTCTCTTTATATAGAAAGGTTTACTTGACTCCCAAGCAAGGCTTACTTGACCCCTAAGAAAGCGACCCTTATCTCTAATTAACCCTAAGACTAACGGGCTATACCGCCAGCCCAGGCCATTAGGCCCATTACGCACTCTAACACTACACCCCATCTGGACATGCAGCTTGTCCTCAAACTGCAGCCTAACCAACTTATAACCATGACTCGAGGCAACACAAACCTAACACCTAAAAACAAGCCTTTTACATCTCGGCTTGTTTTATTACTCTCAACCTGAAATGGACTGGGATGATTTATTTTGGACCTCTTAACAAAAAGTGGATACCATCCGCACGTCGGACGTGCACGTGTACAGCCACCTGGATCCCATGGACACCATCTGGACAAAAGGAGTGCATGTGTATGGCCACCTGGAAGTGGTCACAAGAGCGATCAGCAGAGGCGCCCTCGTGGCGGCCGGCGGCGGAATGCAGTGGTGCTACGCGGTGCGCTCTTGTCGGTGACACCATGCCTTCTCCCCGCCGGACGGCTGTTGATCGGCACCGCACATAGAAGAGTGAAGGGTTGTCGATGGACAATGTCGAGGAGGGGCGCGCCGCCCCAACCACCGACGTCGCAGACTTTGAGGGCGTTGTCCGTGGGGAAAACAGCATGCCCAAGATCCCCGACGCAGTGGACGAGATCGAGGTCCTTTGCGCAGCGAAGCGCAACTGGGAGGAGCGGCAGCTGCAGACCACGCAACTCCCGCACACGCCGACGCGCTAGGAGGTCGTGTGCAGCAGCCTGCAGCCTCACCGTCGCCGACACGTGGCGGGTAGTGATCCAAGCTGGAAGCGGTGACGGCGACGGCGGAAGCTTGATCTGTTGGATGGGGACGCCCTGGGGAAGCGGTGATGGCGACGGCGGGAACTTGATCTGGTGGGTCGGGACTCCCGTCGGCGCGGTCGATGCGGGGCCGGAGCTGACCGGTAATGGCTGCTGCAGTTGTAGCGGCTGCTGCGGCGGAGCGCTGGGCGCGGCGGAGGTCGCCAGGAGCGGTGGCTGCCACTGCAGCCAGGGCGGGGCGGTGGATGGCAGCTGCTGCTGCGGCCCGATGAACGCGGCGGAGGCCACCTGGTGTGGCGGCTGCCACGGCAGTCAGGACGGGGCGGTGGTGGCGGTGGATGGCAGTTGCAGCGGCTGCTGCAGCAGCCTGACGAGCGCGGCGGAGGCCGCCTGGTGCGGCGGCTGCCACGACAGCCAAGATGGGGCGATGGATGGCAGCTGCAGCGGCTGCTGCAGCAGCCCGGCGAGCGCGGCGGGGGCCGCTTGGTGCGGCGGCTGCCACGGCAGCCACAGCGGCGCGGCGGCGGTGATGGGCGGCGCAGCCGGGTGCGGCCCATAGGACCCGGCCAAGAACAGGTGGATCTCCTGGACCGCCTGTGTTAGGTTCCGCAGCGCCCCAGACACCTCCGGGGTGAGGACGACGGGGGCGGGCGCGACGGAGGATCCCGGTGCGGGCAGGAGCGGGGCGACGGTCGTGACCGGCAGTGAAAGAGACGGGTTGGGCGGCGGTGAAGACATGATCGAACCGAAGCTAGCTGATACCAAATTGTTATGGCGCTGCTAGAAGGAGGGCGCGAGAGGACCGGCCGGGGGCCTTTCTGCCCACGGCCGGGCAAGAGGAAAGGGATTTCCTTCTTAATTCTTGCTTGATTAGATTGATACATCTCCTCTCTTTATATAGAAAGGTTTACTTGACTCTCAAATAAGGTTTACTTGACCCCTAAAAAAACGACCCTTATCTCTAATTAACCTTAAGACTAACGGGCTATACCGTCAACCCAGGTCATTAGGCCCATTACATACTCTAACAATACTATTGTACTTATAATAATGGCAGAAAGTATGAAGCAAATAGTCATAATCAATGGTAGCCACAGGAAGGAAGATTGCTTGTTAAGATGCCTTTAATCTTGAACTGCGACATCTCTCAAATGAATCCATGAACAACTTGCAGTGCCATCTGTTGATGATAATCCAAGGGTAGGTGTTTTCTCTTGAATGACAATAGAGGGGAGGGGAGGGGGGGGGGGGGGGGGGGGTCATATTAAGGATAGTAGTCGTGTTTTAAATTGGAGTGTTCAGATGGTCTTGTGCAATTTGTGCACAGGCATGTGCAATTAGACATTTTTTTGATGGAAAGGCAGGGGGGGGGGGGGGGGGGATAGAGTGAGTAAGCTACAAATAACAGTCTAGTTCTAGAGGTCGCTCAACAAGTGCCACTGCCCGCTTATGTCCTGCGTGACCCAACTTGAATTTTCTGAAACAACGGTCTGGGGCTGCAATTAGAGACATTACCCGGTACGTTCTCCACCAGACAAGTATTCTCAAATTATTATTTTATGTGCTCTGTTTCATTACTCCGTAATCAAGTTACAGCCTCATATAGCTGTTGTCATTCATGTTTGTCGACCTAGTATCATTAATATTTTTTAGAATATAGACGTCAGGGACGTCCGGTTTTAAATTAATAAAGCCCATAAACTTAGGCAAAGTATCACAACCACATGACCAACATAAGGCGCCTAAAGAGGCGATGGTTTAAGGGAAAGACCGCTAGATGAGCTAAGAGTTACGGTACAAGGCAATAACAGCCCAAACGACGAGCACGCAGGCTCGGAAGGTACGAGGATCAAAAGGGACTGCCCAACCCAATGCGGCAGCCAACTGATCAGATGGCGGAGCCCGTGACTCGGAGTAGACAGCGCGAAGACGGCAGATAGCTTGGCGGTGGAGATCAACGTCCTGTTGTCTTCCCAGCGGGGCCCATTGCTGCAAGAACATGATGCATTTGAAGATGACGTCAGCGGGATGCAAGGGGAACACACCTTCAATAGTAAACTTGTTACGAATATTCCAAATAGCCCATAGCATAGCCGCCGCACAAGTCCACATGACCCTACGAGACGTGCCTTGAACCAGAGATAAGGAAGACACGAGCTCAGATCGGGAGTGTGGATCCCAATCCACTTCCGCGGCCGCACGGACCGCGCTCCAGGCAAAACGAGCCAGAGAGCACCGGAAGAAAGCGTGGTCAGCATCTTCCGGGACCCCACACAGCGCACAGGGGCCGGAGGCGGGGCCATTGCGTTTCGCGAGGTTAATAGAGGTAGGAAGGCGATCTTGGCAGAGTTGCTAGAGGAAGACCTTGATTTTGAGCGGGATTTTAGCCTTCTAAAGCCCCGTGGCCGCCGACGGGATCTGGCCGCGGGAAAGCTCTCTGTACAGGGAGTTGACAGAGAATTTCCCGGAGCTCGAGAGCCTCCACGAGATCGAATCCGCGGAATCCGACAATCGGACGTCCGCAAGCAGCGCCTGAAGGCGATCCCAATCCGCCAACTCCGGCCCCGTTAACTCGCGCCTGAAGTTAATGCAGGGGGGGGGGAGGCGCGGAGAGCCGAGGCAACCCGTTGCTCGGGCTCGACCGCTATGGAATAGAGTTGGCGAAACTCCTCCCATAAGGGTCGTTGGCCAATCCAAAGATCAAGCCAGAGACGCGTAGAGCGTCCATTATTAACCGCAAACTTTGCACCCCTGGCAAAGAAGGGTTTGAGGGATTGAATGGAGTTCCAGAAAGGAGACCCATGGGGAGCCGCGACAAAAAAATTCCCATGCGGGAAATATTTTGCACGGAGGAGGTCGATCCAGAGGCCAGTCTCGCCCTGAGTCATTTTCCAGATCCACTTGCACATTAGTGCGATGTTCATGAACTTGGAGTTGATGATCCCAAGACCCCCCTGGGCTTTAGGACGACACACGGCCTGCCATTTAACCATATGGTATTTCCGTTTCGGTCCCGCTCCTTCCCAAAAGAAACGGGACCGCGGTGTGTCAAACTTAGAGTGTACCCCGTCCGCCAGCAAGAACATGCCCATGGCAAACATGGGCAAAGAAGAGAGGCTGGAGTTGGTTAGGATTAGTCTTGCCCCTGGAGACATAAAACGGCCCCTCCACGGGCAAACCCTATTCGCAACCTTGGAGGAGAGGGGTTCCCAGTCGGAGATTTTACACTTCTTCGCCGCAATGGGAAGACCGAGATATGTAAACGGGAACTGGCCAAGTTTGCAGTTAAGCAAGTTGGCGACCCGTTGACTTTCGGTCGCATCCATCCCTATGGACACCACTTCACTTTTGTGGAAGTTTATTTTAAGCCCCGACATGAGTTCAAAGCACAGCAGTATAGCCTTGACCGAAGCGATACTGTGTGTATCTGGCTCGAATAGGAGAAGTGTGTCATCCGCATATTGCAAGTGAGACACTCCTCCCGGGATTAGGTTGTCCACCACTCCCCTGATGTGGCCGGCCAGACGAGCTCTGTCTAGCATGGCGCCTAAGGCGTCCGCCACAAAGTTAAAAAGCAACGGCGAGGCTGGGTCCCCTTGACGCAGCCCGCGCTTGTTGCGGAAGAAGTTCCCTACTTCTCCATTCACCGCAATCGCCGTCTGGCCTCCCGAGACCAACTGCATCATGCGGTGAACCCAAACCGACGAGAATCCTCGATCCAGGAGGACTTGTCGGAGAAACTCCCAGCTCACACGGTCGTATGCCTTCTCAAAGTCAAGTTTGAGGAGAATCGCGGGTTGTCGAGCGCGTTTTAGGGAGTGGATTATTTCTTGAAGGACCAACGGCCCCTCCAAGATGTTACGGCCACGAATGAAAGCCGACTGGGTTCTACTAATAATGCGATGGGCTATCGGAGACAAGCGAGTAGAACAAGCCTTAGCACATATTTTAAACGGAACATTAATCAAAGCGATAGGGCGAAAAAGTCTAATGTGATCCGCACCCGGGACCTTGGGGATCAGAGAGAGAACCCCAAAGTTCAGGCGAGATATATCTACCGTAACGCGCATAAAATCATTGCACACGTCGAAAATGGGATTTTTAAGCACTTGCCAAAACCGCTTAAACATCGCCACCGGCCATCCATCCGGCCCGGGCGCAGTGTCAGATTTCATACCCAGCGTCGCCTTGTCAATCTCCTCAGGGAGGAAGGCCAAGCTCAGGTTCTCATTTTCCTCGTCCGTGACCCGCAGCGCAGGGTCCCACACATCCGCCCTAAGTCGAGCCCTGGATTCCTCCCTGGAACCCATAAGTTGGATGTAAAACTCGTAGATGTGCCGGACGATATCCTGTTGCCGCAATAGGAGCCCCTGCTCCGATTGAAGTCTCAGGATGGCGCACTTACGGCGTCGGCCATTTGCGTATGCGTGGAAATATTGCGTGTTCGCATCACCCTTGAGCGTCCACTTTATTCCACCACGCCTGCGCCAGTACTCCTCCTCGGCCCTAAGGAGGGACTCGACTTGGGCTTCAAGCGCGTAGCGCTGGGCCCAGTCCTGCTCGGAAAAGATCCGCACATCTGCCGCAGCGTCCAGCTGGGCGAGCTCCTCGGTCAGGCACGCTCTTACCAGCTTATCCTCGCGACCCTGGTTAGCTCCCCACCCTTTGAGAGCCGCACGCATACCCGCCCCTGCGGCAATCCAGAACTTCATCGGACCGCGCACGCGCCCGATGCGAGCGACACAATTCTCCCATTTCGAAAGGAAGATTTGCTCAAAGTCCGGAGACTCCAGCCACGCGGTTTCAAAGAAAAAGCGCGGGTTGTGTTTTAGCCTTTCCTCCCCCGAGGAAAGAATGAGGGGGACGTGGTCCGACCCAATCCTGGTTTCGGCGTGCAGAGAGCACATGGGGAACAACACCTCCCACTCCAAGGACATAAAAACCCTGTCCAAGACCGATCGCACCGGCGTTAGCTGTTTGTTAATCCAGGTGTATCGAGCCCCCACGCGGGCCACTTCCCTAAGGGCCATGGATGCAATAGCATTATTAAACATGGCCACCCTTGTCCAGTTAATAATACCGTTATTCTTGTCCGCTCCCGAATGGATCAAGTTGAAATCACCACCCACCAGCAGAGGTAGGTTGCTCGCGCCCAAGGCCATCACCTTGGTATGAAGTTCTTCCAAGAACTCAAGCGAAAGCGAGTGATCGGCCGGACCATACACGACAATCACCACCCACTCATGAAGAGTGGCGCGGTGTCGCACGTGTGCCGACAGGAAGAAGCGGCCGGCGTCCCAAGCCACCACCTCTAGGCAAACTAGGTTAACTCCTAGCAGCAAGCCCCCCGAGTGACCTACCGCAGGCACCCAATGCCAAACAAAACGCTCCAACGGGTCGACAGCAAGCAGGTCTCGATGGTTGAACTCGGCCTTGATTGTCTCTTGCAAGCCGACCACGTCGATTTCCTCGTTCCTAATGAACTCTTTTAGCTGGGTCCGCCTCCCAGCGTGGCCGGAGCCTCGGATGTTCTAGAAGATGAAACGCATTATATGATGCGATTGCGTAGGCGTATACCGCGAGCGGTAACCGCTTTGGCCACGCGCCATGTCTTAGCAGGACGACGGTTGGAGGAGGACGGCGCAGCCCCTGCTACTTGGTCCTCCTGATCGGGCCGCGCAACTGGCACCAGAGAAGCCCCTGCTTCATCTGCTGCTGGCGCAACGCGGGCCAGCGCTGCCTGAGCAAGCGCCGCCTGCGCGATTTCCTTTGCGCGAATGAGAGACAGCACCTCGTGCGCTTCCCCCGCGTCAGACATCGCCACGCCACTATCCGCTAAGATACCACCCAAGCACGCATCTGAATAATCTTCAAAGATCGTAAAGCGGGGCATGGGGTTACCTTCGATTTCGAGATTCTTCTGCGCCTGAAGGAGCTGGGCCCGCTGGAGGGATGGCATGTTGCCCTTGGCACCCTTCGGACGAGAGCTCGCCCTCTCCTGAGTCGCCGGGGACGCCACCGCCTTGGACCGCCTGGCCGTGGGGATGGGCGCCACCTTGGACACCTCCACCCGAAGAGCATCCGAGTCGGGGGGGGGGGGGGGAGATGACCGATGAGGTGCCCCCAGCCGGACCCCCAGGGAAGGCCAGCGCCATCACCACCGGCCGCTGCGGGACCGCCGCGCTCTCACAGGCCGTGGGGGGGGGGGGGGGGGGGCTCGCCGGCGCCACCGCAGGTGGTTTGCGGCCCGCCGTCTTCTTCTGGAGCTTCATCCCACCCTCGCCGAGGCCGGTCACCACCTTGGGAGAGCTTGCCGCGGCCCGAGGCGCGCCCACCTTCGCAACCACCGGGGAGACCAGCCTCGAGCGACCCTCCGAGTCACATGACGCCGAGACCCCCTTGTCGATGTCAAGGCCCATGGTCATGTTGGATCCATATTGGTTGAAACCAGTCTCATTGCTGCCTACCACCACGTGGCACTCCTGGTGTGAGCCGCGCCCGCCGCCGGAGGCGCGGCCTGCCCGACCTTGTCCTTGAGACCCAGTTTGTCCCAAGTTGCCGTGTCGATGGAGTCATCCCCCATGCTCATGTCGTGGTCCTTGTCCTTGTCCTTGTCTTCCTGGCCCTTGTCGTGATTGGTTGGCGGAGGGGGAGGGGGAGTGGGAGTCGCACCCTGCAGAGCGCCCGTCTCGGCCTCCAGGCGGAAGGTGAATCCCTCACTGTTGAACCAAACATGCACGTATCCCTTGAGCTTGGCCGGGGCACGGCACGCGAAACGCATCCGCACCGGTCCCAGGCCTGATAGCGACGCCGTATCCACCTCCATAGGACGCCCAATCATCACCGTGGCGGCCATGAGGCGATCCACGTGACGGTGCTTGGGCGGCACACCCCACAGCTTGACCCAAGTGTCCAGCACGAGCTCGGACTTGGGCTCCTCCGGGCGAGCCTCCTTGATGTCCGCCATGATGTCGTGGAGGGAGAAGTAGAGCTTGCCGCTGCGGGTCGCCATCCGCAGCATGGCCTTGTCGGGGAAGACGACCGAGAACTGATCGACTCCGACGGCCGACGCCTGCCAGTCCCACTCCCCTTCGAAGAGGTGGGGAAGTTCCGCCTCCAAGATGGGGATTGACAACTTGCCGGTCGCCGCCGAAATGATCGCCGTGTCCGACACGAGAGGAGCGTGGACCTCATCACCCTCCGTGTCCACGAATGGGAGGCAGAAGAAGCCCTCGCTAGGGATCGCGTTGCCCATGATCTGGAGCGCCAGGGGCCTCCCCCGCGTGGGACAGTAAGCCGACGCATGACCCTCCTCGTGGCAGATGACGCACAGGGGTTTGAAGGAGCACATGTTTTGATAGTGCCCCACCCTGCCGCATTTGAAACACTCCGGCCCGTCGGCCTCTTCCACGGGGATCGGGGCGTCAGCCGACCCCCTAGTAGCCTGGGGCCAGCCGCCAGCAGCAGCGGCGCCGAGCCGGTCCCCTTGTGCTTCGGCTTCTTGGCCTGCGGGTCCCCGCCCCGCTCACCGCCCGGAGGGAGCTGGGACTCCTTCCGCTTGAGCTCCTTCTTCTACTCGAGCCCCCGCCGCCGGTACTCCTCCTTCTTCTTCTTCTTCTTGCGCTCGCGCTCCTCATGCTTCTTCCGTTCCTGCTCAGCGAGCCACCATGGAGGCGGCGGCCCCCAACCCCCGTCCTCCGCAGGGGTCGCCGGCACCTTGGCGAGCGCCTTCGCCCGCAGATCCTTCTCGCGCTGGCGCTCCGCCGCCGGAGTCGGAGGCGACATGGGTGGCTTGTCACCACGGCGGGAGCCCATCCGCACCGCAGTGGCGTATGAGCAAGAAAGGGGAGGGGGAGGGATGGAGCGGTGCAGACGACGAGCAAGATGCCCGAAGCGCCGCACCTGCGAAGGGGAAGCATGAAACCCTAGCGACAGATCTAGGGTTCCTTTTGGCACCCACAACCACCTATATATAGGGGCTGGCGACCGCGGCTTCTCCTTCGCGATGGGCCCGGGCCAAGGCGCAGGCTCGCAGCAGGCCACCTGGCCTGTCTGGGCTGGCCCCGACACAGTGGAGAGCCCCTGCCCCCCTCTTGGCCCGGAAACAGCGGAGCGCGATGCTGGGCCCAACGGCCCCGCTGGCGCTGAAACCTGCAGGCCCAACGCAGGGCCCCCCAGCCCACCCCCTGGCAGGCTGGGCCAGTCATACTGGCCCAACAACGTAATAGGCCCAGCCGCCGGTGCCCCGGAAACCCTAGCCAGGTTCCGTGAGTCCCCTGCCCAGCCAGCCCCGCCGCCGCCGTCGCCAGCCCCTGCCGGCTCCGACGAGCACGTAGGAGCCTGAGGGAGCTCCGCTAGCACCAGATCCCGGTGACTCGCATCCGGAATGGCGCACGAGCGGCCCTCGGGGCCCGCATCCACCCCCTTCGGCGGACGCCAGATCCGGGCCGCCAGGCGGCGACCTCCCTGCCCTCCAGGAGCAAAAGCACGCCGCCGGCCGGCCACGAAGGAGCCCCCGAGCTCCTCCGCACGGGCGATGAAATCACCCACCGAGCACCCAGCACTGGGCCTCGGCGAACCACCGGAACCACCATCACTTACCTGAGTACATACCTCGTCGTCGTCGTTGTCGGAGTCGATCCCCTCCAGCGCCCAGAACCGGCTGCCGGAGAAGGGCGGAGCAAGGGGCCGCGCCTCGGGCAGCACGCCCCACCGCGGCCGCCCCGCAGCAGGCCGCACCGCCGTCCAGCCGACCGCCTCTGCCGCGGCGCCCGCCGCATCGCCCTTCCCGACGCCCGACCCAAACGCGTCGCCCTCCGCGTCGCCCGACCCATCACAAAATAGAGGTTTAATCAAAACCATATTCAGTATCATTAATATTGTGCATGTTCTTTGCTTCAGTCATGGTACCATCGTACTCGTGATGTTATTATGTTTGCTTCAAAGTTGCCACATGGCATTTCTTGCCAAGTCAGCTGGCCTAGCAACTCCGGTATTGGTTTTAGGTCTTTTTTCTTTTTATTCGCGTTGTTCTTTGATCCATTCCTTGCTTTCGCCACTGAATATTTGTTTTTTCACGGAACTGTTATGTGAATGGTTGATCAGTCCTCTATTAGCTCTGAAGTTACTGAACTGTATTGCCGTCTTTGATGTTTCCTTTCCCAGTTTGAGTTTTGCTCAACTTTATTGATTGTTCTGAAGATTCTGAAAACTGTTACTGGAAGAACATTGTACACTCCAGATTGTTGCGGTCATTATTTGCTTTGAAGCGAGACATCAGAACTAATGCTTGTGGCTGAACTGGAAGTCTGCAACCTTTCTGAATGCCCATTGTCATCGGCAGCAAGACTTTTGCGATTCTGAAAACGTTTTCATCATTCTCTATTGTATATTTCGGGAATCTGGAACGTATGATGCGGATGCCATTGTGTGCCGGCCTGAATTTCTATTAGTACTGAATCTGTGTCAAATACAGTAAGTAGGACCTAGCCTCCAAGATGTTACTACATGAGGTTAATTACGATTACAAATTTACAAACACAACTACACTCCAGGAGGTTGTACGTAGTTAAATAAATATGATTACGACTGGGGTGCTCAAATTAAACGGGGTAGAGCTCACCGGCGGCCGCCCTGGTCTGCTGCTGCACCACCAGCGTGGACAAGCGAGAGCCAAAGTCGGCGGAGGTGAGCAGGTCCCCGAGAACGCCGAGCTCGAGGTGCTCGCTCCAGTCGGATATGCCGGCCGTGAGCGGCGACTCGAGGCTGTCGGCTCGCCGGCCGACGACGAGCAGGTCGAAGGCGACGCTGGTGTTCCGGATGACGTCCACCATCTCGTGGGAGCCGCCGACGGTGTGCTGGGTGTACATGACCCGGTTGTCGTCCACCCAGCGGTCGAGGAACTCCTGCGTGGCCTCGTCGTCCAGCTCGTCCTCCTCGGGGTCCAGCCGCTGCTGCCACTCTATGGGCAGCAGGAAGCGGAAGACGGTGAGGCCGATGGGCGCGTCCTCGGCCATGTAGGCCGCCAGCGCCATGGCTTCGCGGTCGTCCGGCCCGCCGAGGAAGTACATGGCGACGCGGTGCGGGAACAGCCCGTCGATGGGGTCGATGGAGGCGGTGCTGGCGACGCCGGAGAGGCTGCCTCGGTCGACGAGGATGGCGACGGAGCAGGGCGCGTAGTTGAGTATGTTGATGTTGGTGTCCTGGATGGCGCCGGCGTTGGGCGACGTGGGCTCCACGGAGCCGTCGATGGCGAGGCGCTTGTGGAAGGGCACGATGATGAGCATGGCGCGCTTGTCGAGCGCGACGGTGCACACGTCGTTGTGCATGGTGGCGTAGGGCGCGATGCACACGTACGGCAGCAGCGACGACGAGCCCTGCTGCCGCTGCTCCACGAAGAACTGGAAGGCGTTCACGACGCGATCCGACTCGGTGGCCTTGGACCCCGTCGGGACACAGTGCCAGTCGCTGTGCTTGAAGGAGCGGAGCACGGAGCTGGTGAGCCCGGCGAGCGGCAGAAGGTGGAGGAGGTACACCGAGACGGGCGTCGTCGGCGTCGGGCTGGCCGCATCGAGCAGCGCCACCACCGGCGCCACGTCCACCTGCGAGTGCACGCACGCCAGCACCCGGAGCTCCTCGCCGACCTTCTTGCTCTCCACCGTGCGCCGCTGGTTCGCCACGTACTTCTCCTCCGGGTGGTACATGTACTTGACCGCCGCCCCTGTCGCGGCGCCGACCACCAGCACGTTGATCATGAAGGCCGCGTACGCCTCGTCGTCCAGCACTTTGGAGTCCATGAAGGCCGAGGCGTACACCACCTCCGTGATGCCCTTGAAGTTCATCATGAGGCCGACGGCCACGGACTCCCGGACCGGTATCTGGCAGTACAAGCACGGCACCATGCACGCCACGAACTTGGCGAGGATGCCGACGACCAAGAACACCTCCAGCAGGCCGCAGGTGGAGGCGTCCGTGATCATGTGGACGTTCATCCGCATCCCTCCCTGCGCGATGAGCAGCGGCGTCAGCACGCCGGCGACGAGCCGGTCCAGCCGCTCCGCCAGGGTCACACCCAGCGGGGCGCCGCCGGGGAGCATGAGCCCCAGCATGAACGGCCCGTACGTCGCGTGGAGGCCGAGGAGCTCGCCGGCGAAGCTGCACGTGATGGAGATGAGCAGCACGGCGACAAGGCGGGACTCGGAGAGGATGCCGCCCTCCGGCACGTCCCTGATCAGCCGCAGGATCACCGGCCGCGCCACCAGCCCCATGAGCGCGATGAAGATGGTGAACGAGAGCGACGAGGCGAAGCCAATCCGCTGCAGCTTCTCCTCGGGGCTTGCCTGGAGGAGGTATGACGTGACGCCGGCGATGGCGAAGGTGTTGGCGAAATCTCCGATGAGGGCGGCGGACATGGCGAGGCGGCCGAGCTTGGAGGAGAGAAGGTGGAGGTCATCCAGCGTGCAGCAGACGACGATGAAGGCCGAGAGCGACCACCAGGAGTTAAGGTTGGTGAGAAGGAAGGTGTCGGTCCATTGCTTGGGGATGCGATCGCTGAGCGCGAGGGCCGTGACGTACATGGCGAGGTGCGGGGCGGCGGTGCCAAGGACGGCGATGGCGATGGCCTTCTTCCCGGACTTGACGATCATGCCGAGGTCCGTCTTGACGCCGATGGTGAAGATGTGGAGCGTGAAGGCGTAGCCGCCGACCGTGTTGATCTGCACCCAGCCCCTGGGCGTGGCGAAGATCTCGCCGACGTGCGGGAGGTAGTGGCCCAGGAACGACGGCCCCAGCAGCGCGCCGGCCTATACATAGCATGGAGATCCATCTGTGCAATTAGTAATTAACCAATCAATCAACCAGAGGCTAGCTCGATGAATCGCGGACAACAATGGCCAGGGAGCGCACGTACGAGGATCTGGGAGATGACCAGCGGGATGCCGACACGGCGGAACACGGCGTACATGGCCTGGGAGAGGATGAAGATGATGCAGATGTGGTAGAGGAGGAGGGGGAAGTAGAACTTGAGGGGGTCGTCGCCGGCGAAGACGCCGGAGGAGGTGGGCCGGGAGTTGGGCTCCAAGCAGTAGAGGCTTCTGTTGACAGCGACCTCCCCCGCCAGCGACATCGGTGGCCGGCGCTCGTGGAGCAGAGGGCGAAGGAAGCAAGGCAGGTGCGGAATGGGGAATTTTCTTCCATGGCGTTCGATGCTTGCATGCAAGATGGGGCGAGGCCAAGGCGCGGGATGGTGTGGAGTGGAAGTGGTTTGCCGGGAAACGTGGAGCACCAGTCGCTCAGTTTATTGGGGTCGCGCTCTCTTAATACGGCTTTGCTAGAACTCATCTAGCTGATTTTTAGTTATTATGTCTCATTCACCTTTATAATCATTGGATTGATACTATAAGGTGTATGTGTGCTAACGTGGGTTGTAGTATTATTTGTATCCGTGTTTGTTTTTCAGGTGAATGAGACCAAATTATATCTCATCTAGATGATTCCTATGCACTCCCCTCTTAATAACCACGCAAAAGGCCAAAGTGCCCTTCTACACCCGAGCTCATAAGGATAAAGAATAACTCAAAAAATGTTTAAAAGAATCTGAACTTTTTTTATGGCGAACTTTGACAAATGCTCTGAGAGCTTGAAAATTTTCAGCACGAAATCGCTGGAAGTCGTGGCAAAACTAAAATAAAATTAGTACTCCAAAATGCTTTCGGAAATAGCATTTTCAAATTATCGATTTTCTTTTGCCACGACTTCAACAAATGTGATTTCATGATGAAACCTTGCAAGTTCTTAGAACATTTGTCAAAGTTTGCCATAAAATTTTCAGATATTTTAGAACATTTTTTAATAACTTTCGAATTTACTATTCACCTGGGTGCAAAAACTTCATCCTGCAAAAGGAGGTTTTTGCCTATGTTCTTTTCATAGTCAGACTTTGTAAACTTTGGCTAGGCTTGTAGAAAAAAATATGGATATTTACAACAAAGAAATAAATTCCATGAGGGCTCCTCATGAAATATATTTGTATACTGCCTCCATTTCATAATGTAGTGAATATAGATTTTTTTCAAAAGTAAAACCTTTCAAAATTTGACCAAGTTTGTGAAGAAAAGTATTTACATTTAGAATGTCATACCGACACGGATCTTGCTTCTTGAACTAGCTAGCTGTGGATTAATCTCTCAATATGCAGTACAGATTCAGGGTAGCAGCAAGAAGGGGATCTGGGAAGGAAGAGCCAGAGGTGGGAGGAGGAAATCACGCCACAGGCGGCCGGGTCGGGGTTCACTTCTTTCGTGCCCCTCACTCACACACCAACCACGCGCTATGTAGGGCAGGGCTCGCCTGTTGCCTCCCTGGCTCCAGTCTGGACCGGCGTAGCGCTGGTTGGGCTGCTTGCTGCGCTGCGGCCTGGTAGGCTTCTCTTGGGCTGGCCCACTTTGGTTGCTTGGTGTAGTAATTCCCATGACATTTCCCCTCCCTTTACGCTTGGCTTGACCCCAAGCCAGTGCTCGGGGAAAACGGGACCGCAGCGGAATCTTGTCCTCCCAGGTTGCCAAGGATGCGGGGAAACCCGACCATTGCACCAGGACTTGCTTCACCAGACGAGCTCCACGTTGGACGCGACGCTTCTGAAGGATGGCTTCAGGTACTTGTAGTCGAAGGAGATCCTCGTCGAGTACTTGAAGCTCTGGCATAGCACTCGTAGCCGGGGGAAGGCCTGCGCGCAGTTGCGAGACATGGATGACCGGATGGATCCTGGAGTGCTCTGGGAGTGCAAGTTTGTATGCCACTTCGCCCACCTGTTGCAGTACCTGAAATGGCCCAAAGTAGCGAAAGGCAAGTTTGTGGTTAGCCCTCGCTGCCACAGACGACTGTGCATAAGGTTGCAATTTGAGGAACACCCAATCTCCCACAGCGAACATTCGGTCGGATCGCTTGCGATCAGCCTTCACTTTCATATCCTGTCTGTCTCTGTTGAGGTGTTGGCGCAGCAGAGCCACCATGGTGGCACGCTCCTCAGTCCATTGGGCCAGATGAGTGACTGCGGTGCCGGCCACATTAGAGATGCCGAAGAAGCGAGGTTTGTGGCCATAGAGCACTTCAAAGAGTGTGGAATTGAGGGTAGAATGATAAGAAGTGTTGTACCAGAATTCCGCGAGGGAGAGCCAATCCATCCATTTGCTGGGGCAGTATGGGCGAAACAGCGAAGATAGATTTCCATACATTGATTGACGCGCTCTGTTATGCCGTCAGTCTGCGGGTGCCAAGCCGATGAGATGTTCAGGATTGTGTGTGTCAGTTTGCACAACTCCTTCCAGACCCGGCTGGTGAAGATTTTGTCGCGGTCGAAAACCATGGCGTCTGGAGGCCCATGCAGTTTAAAGACAAAGTCCATGTATGCTTTCGCCACCTGGAGTGCGGTGAAAGGATAACGGAGAGGAATGAAGTGTGCGTACCGGCTGAGCTTATCCACAACCACCAGGATTGAGTTGAATCCTCGGGAGGTTGGTAACCCTTTCACAAAGTCGAGAGTGACCACTTGCCAAGCCTGTGTGGGCACCTCCAGCGGCTGCAGTAGTCCAGGATACCTGACATGTTCCGGTTTAGCTTGTTTGCAAATCGCACAGAGCGCCACAAAGTTCTTGACTGTTTGCTTGAGTTGCGGCCACGCGAAGAGGCGGATGACACGGCTGTAAGTAGCCTGGATCCCTGAGTGCCCCCTGATAGCACTGGAATGCATCTCACCGAGTAGCTGATCTTGCACTTGTTTGTTGTTACCAATCCAGATTCGCCCTTTGTAACAAATGATACCATCTTGGACTGCAAACGGCGACTCGACGGGCTCTCGTGCTGCAGCCCTGCCAGCAGCCTGGTACACTCTGGATCCGCGGAGTAGCCTTTCTTAACTCCTTCCAGCCATGTCGGGACACAGACTGAAACTGCATTGAGCTGGTCAGGTAGTTCGGGGCGACGGGACAAGGCATCGGCCGCCAGGTTAGTCGTGCTTTCCCTGTACTCAATGGTGTAATGCAGGCCAAGAAGTTTCGTCAGCGCCTTTTGCTGCCAAGGGGTGGTCAAGCGCTGCTCGTCCAAACACGCCAAGCTGCGGTGGTCCGTGCGGATCACAAAGGAGGAAGTGAGCAGGTACGGGCGCCATCGATCGACGGCCATGAGGATGGCGAGGCACTCCTTTTCATATGTAGAAAGCGCCTGAAGCTTGGGTCCCAAAGATTTGCTCATGAAGGCGATTGGGTGGTGCCCTTGCATGAGTACTGCGCCAACTCCGCGCTCTGAGGCATCTGTCTCCAAAACGAACGGCTTGTTGAAGTCTGGCAAGGCAAGAACCGGGGCCGAGATTAGGGCTCGTTTAAGCTCTTGGAAGGCCTCCTCGTGTAAAGGTGTCCAAGCGTAAACCACGCCATTCTTGAGCAGATCGGTCAGGGGACGGCTGATCACGCCGTAATGGCGCACAAATTTGCGGTAGAGCCCGGCAAGACCCAAGAACTGTCGCACTTCCTTGACCGAGGTAGGCTGTGGCCAGTCCTTCACCTTGTCCACAGTGGTTGGGTCTTTACGAACGCCTTCAAAACTAATGACATGGCCAAGGTACTGTTGGGGATCGTAGCAGAAATTCAAAATTTTTCCTACGTGTCACCAAGATCAATCTATGGAGAGACTAGCAATGAGAGAGAGGAGTGCATCTTCATACCCTTGAAGATCGCTAAGCGGGAGCGTTCAAGAAAATGGAGTTGATGGAGTCGTACTCGTCGTGATCCAAATCACTGATGACCAAGCGCCGAACAGACGGCACCTCCGCGTTCAACACATGTACGGTTGGAGGGACGTCTCCTCCTTCTTGATCCAGCAAGGGGAGGGGAGAGGTTGATGGAGATCCAGCAGCACGACGGCGTGGTGGTGGAAGTAGCGGGATCTCGGCAGGGCTTCGCCAAGCACCAACGAGAGGGAGAGGTGTCACGGAGGGAGAGGGAGGCGCCAGGGACTTGGGTGCGTCTGCCCTCCCTCCCCCCACTATATATAGGGCCCCTAAGGGGGGCGCCGGCCCTAGGAGATCCAATCTCCAAGGGGGGGCGGCGGCCAAGGGGGACTTGCCTCCCAAGTCAAGTGGGGCGCCCCCCACCCCTAGGGTTTCCAACCCTAGGCGTAGGGGGAGGCCCATGGGGGACGCACCAGCCCACCAGGGGCTGGTTCCCCTCCCACTTCAGCCCATGGGGCCCTCCGGGATAGGTGGCCCCACCCGGTGGACCCCCGGGACCCTTCCGGTGGTCCCGGTACAATACCGATTACCCCCGAAATCTTCCCGATGGCCGAAACTGGACTTCCTATATAAAAATCTTCATCTACGGACCATTCCGGAACTCCTCGTGACGTCCGGGATCTCATCCAGGACTCCAAACAACTTTCGGGTTACCGCATACTTATATCTCTACAACCCTAGTGTCACCGAACCTTAAGGGTGTAGACCTTGCGGGTTCGGGAGACACGCAGACATGACCGAGACGACTCTCCGGTCAATAACCAATAGCGGGATCTGGATACCCATGTTGGCTCCCACATGTTCCACGATGATCTCATCGGATGAACCACAATGTCGAGGATTCAATCAATCCCGTATTCAATTCCCTTTGTCAACCGGTATAGTACTTGCCCGGGATTCGATCGTCGGTATCCCGATACCTTCTTCAATCTCGTTACCGGCAAGTCTCTTTACTCATTCCGTAACACATCAACCCGTGATCAACTCCTTGGTCACATTGTGCACATTATGATGATGTCCTACTGAGTGGGCCCAGAGATACCTCTCCATTTACACGGAGTGACAAATCCCAGTCTCGATTCATGCCAACCCAACAGACACTTTCGGAGATACCCGTAGTGCACCTTTATAGCCACCCAGTTACGTTGTGACGTTTGGCACACCCAAAGCATTCCTACAGTATCCGGGAGTTGCACAATCTCATGGTCTAAGGAAATGATACTTGACATTAGAAAAGCTTTAGCATATGAACTACACGATCTTGTGTTAGGCTTAGGATTGGGTCTTGTCCATCACATCATTCTCCTAATGATGTGATCCCGTTATCAATGACATCCAATGTCCATGGTCAGGAAACCATGACCATCTATTGATCAACGAGCTAGTCATCTAGAGGCTTACTAGGGACATGTTGTGGTCTATGTATTCACACATGTATTACGGTTTCCGGTTAATACAATTATAGCATGAACAATAGACAATTATCATGAACAAGGAAATACAATAATAACCATTTTATTATTGCCTCTAGGGCATATTTCCAACAGGTACTTGAGTTGAGGTTGTGCAAAGACGCATTTGCTGAGCTTGACTTTCAGCGAGTATTCCTTCAAACGCTGGAACACGGACCGGAGCAACAGCAAATGATCAGGCAGAGTATGGCTATGGACCAGGATGTCGTCGATGAAAACTAGAACTCCTTTCTGAAGCAATGGCCCCAGCACCACATGCATCCCAGACTGAAAGGTGGGGCCCCCCAGTGACCCCATACGGCATCACCTTGAACTCAAAATGCCCGTGGTGTGTCCGGAAGGCAGTTTTGGCCTCATCCTCAGGACGCATACGGATCTGATGGAAACCTGCTCGCAAGTCCAGAGTGGTAAACCAAGCAGAACCGGCCAGTTCGTCGAGCAGTTCATCAATAATGGGCAGCGGGTAACGGTTTTTGATTGTGATAGCATTTAGGTGGCAATAGTCAACGCAAAAGTGCCATTCACCATTCTTCTTGAGCACTAACAACACCGGAGATTCAAATGGGCTGCGGCTTGGTTGGATTATCCCCTGTTTCAGCATGTCAGCTACCAAAGCCTCGATTTTGTCTTTCTGTGCTGGGTTGTAGTGGTAGGGACGAATGTTCACTGGCTTGGCACCGGGCAACAGCTCAATTGAGTGATCGAAGCTGCGGGCTGGTGGGAGACCCCAGGGCTCTTCAAACAATTGCTCAAACTCAGAGATGAGAGTCTGAAACTCCGGAGGAACTTCAATCCCATCTGGTGTGATCTTAGCCGAGCAGAGTTGTAGTACATGGGTCACCTCATCATGCACCTGCATCAAGTGCAACTCATCTAGCGAAAGAAACTTGCGGGACGTGGTGTTTGCTGAAATCCTTGTCAAGTGACAGACAGCCCCCGAGTGGTGGAATTGCATGTACTTCTAGCCCAGTCAACTGTCATGACACCCCGGGATTCGAGCCAGTCCATTCCTAAGATCTCATCATAAGCACCCAGGGGAAAAAGCTTCAGCGGGGACTGAAAGTTGTGCCCCTGAACTTGATACTCGACTGCTGGAATCTCTTGAGTGCAGGAGATGATGGCCCCATCGGCCACTTTGACTCTCAGAGGGGTCGGTATAGATTGAATCCCAGGCCAGTCGCCGGCGATATCCGAGTTGATGAAGCTGTGTGAACTTCCCGAATCCACCAACATCAAGAGGGATCGTTGCTTGAGTTGCCCCAACAGACGAAAAGCTCGGGGGGACTCGGTGTCGGTAGCCGCAGCCGCTGAAAGCAGACAGAGATCTTCCTCAGAGGTATCGGCTGGCAGCTGGGCGGACTCGGGGTGAAGGGGGGTTGTTGAGCATGCCCACCAACTCTTCGACCACATGCAGGTGGACAGTGGCAGAACAAGTGTGCCCTGGCCCCCATCGTTCCGCCGCAAGTGAAGAAGAGGCCTCGGGCGCGGTGATAAGCACGCAATGTCTTGAGCTTGTCGTCGACCGACGAAGGGTTGGAAGGAAGCTTGGAGCTGTCCGGGCTGTGTCAATCATCTCCACCAGCGCTCGGTGTCGACGGTGTTTTGCCTGAGGACATGGACGCTGGAATGGATAGCGGGGTTGGAGGGCGCGGCGAGGCGCGGTAGGCGCACCCCCTCCTTGCTACGGACTCATCGCAGCCATCTCCGCGCGGTCCTGCTGAATAAGCTCCAGGGCCTCCTCCTGCAATGCAGCCAAAGCGACAGCAGTTTCCAGGTCGATCGGGCGATGCAAAATAACAGCTGCCTTAATGTCACTATGCAGACCATCAAGGAATTGGGTAGTAAAGAACAAGGGATCGCATGATTTGTGATGTGCTAACAAGCTGTGCATAGTAATGTTAAACTGTTCGGCATATTCCAAAACCGAACCAGTTTGTTTTAATTTGGAGAACTTACAAACTAGGTGTTGAAATTCAGAACGACCAAAATTTTCTAGAACAGCAGCAACAAAGTACTCCCACTGAGGAAATTTGACATGAGTTTGGGACCATTCGAGCCATAGTGCTGCAGCACTAGTGAAATAAATCACGGTCGTATCCACCCAAGTACTGGGATCAATGGCACAAACTCGGAAGTAAGCTTCGCAACGGATGCACCAACCCGTAGGGTTGTCCCCATCAAATTCAGGACACACTAGATGGTAAGATGAATTGCGCGATGTCGATACAGGGCCGCTACTCTCATCGGGACCAAGCAGCGGAACGGAAGGGAAGGGAGTCCTGTACGTACCATTGGCCGGGGTCGGTGCGGGGAGCAAGGGGCTCCCCCCCCACCGAAGCCTGTACTGGTAGAGTCCTGCCATGGCCATCGGGCCCGTGGCCGTCATCACTAGTGTTGTTTATGGAGAAAGGCACGTCCGCCGCGGGCTGGATCCCGCTAGTGCTGCCCTTGCCCGCCTCGTGGAAGAAGGGTCGTGCAGTGTTCTTGGCGAGTTCGGTGCGGATCTCGCCCAGATCCGTCTGGAGCTTCCCGACCGCGTGGTCCATGTCGGGGCACCGCGCTGCCAGATCGGCGACCTTGGGCTCGAGCGACGCGAGCACAGGCTCCATGCAGGTCACCGTAGGCTCCATCTTGTCGAGCGACTTCTGGATCGCCAGCAGTGCCGCGGCGATTCCGCCACGCTCGACCGCTGCCTCCGCCATCTGCTTCTACAAATCGAGATTCACCATGACTGCCTTGAGGCTCTTCGTGCGCATCGGGGCCAGGATGAGGAAGCGGGGACTGGCAATCTGATACCAAATGACATGGATCTTGCCTCTCGAACTAGCTAGCTATGGATTAATCTCTCAATATGCAGTACAAATTTAGGGTAGCAGCAAGAAGGGGATCTGGGAAGGAAGAGCCAGAGGTGGGAGGAGGAAATCATGCCACACGCGGCCGGGTCGGGGTTCACTTCTTTCGTGCCCCTCACTCACACACCAACCACGCGCTATGTGGGGCAGGGCTCGCCTGTTGCCTCACTGGCTCCAGTCTGGACCGGTGTAGCGCTCGTTGGGCTGCTTGCTGTGCTATGGCCTGGTAGGCTTCTCTTGGGCTGGCCCACTTTGGTTGCTTGGTGTAGTAATTCCCGTGACATTTCCCCTCCCTTTATGCTTGGCTTGACCCCAAGCCAGCGCTCGGGGAAAACGGGACCGCAGCGGAATCTTGTCCTCCCAGGTTTCCAAGGATGCGGGGAAACCCGACCATTGCACCAGGACTTGCTTCACCAGACGAGCTCCATGTTGGACGCGACGCTTCTGAAGGATGGCTTCAGGTACTTGTAGTCAAAGGAGATCCTCGTCGAGTACTGGAAGCTCTGGCATAGCACTCGTAGCCGGGGGAAGGCCTGCACGCAGTTGCGAGGCATGGATGACCGGATGGATCCCGGAGTGCTCTGGGAGTGCAAGTTTGTACGCCACTTCGCCCACCCATTGCAGTACCTGAAATGGCCCAAAGTAGCAAAAGGCAAGTTTGTGGTTAGCCCTCGCTGCCACAGACGACTGTGCATAAGGTTGCAATCTGAGGAACACCCAATCTCCCATAATGAACATTCGGTCGGATCGCTTGCGATCAGCCTTCACTTTCATATCCTGTCTGGCTCTGTTGAGGTGTTGGCACAGCAGAGCCACCATGGTGGCACGCTCCTCAGTCCACCGGGCCAGATGAGTGACTGCGGTGTCGACCACATTAGAGATGACGAAGAAGCGGGGTTTGTGGCCATAGAGCACTTCAAAGGCTCCAGTCTGGACCGGCGTAGCGCTGGTTGGGATGCTTGCTGCGCTGCGGCCTGGTAGGCTTCTCTTGGGCTGGCCCACTTTGGTTGCTTGGTGTAGTAGTTCCCGTGACACATACATATATCATTAGATTTATCAAAAGGTGTAGTTCCATATCATGTACATTTGGTATTGTAGATGTAGATAGTTTTATCTATAAACTTGGTTAAAGTTTACAAAGTTTGACTTTTAAAAAAAATCTATATGCACTACATTATGGAACGAAGGGAGTATGATTTACATCTAGTATTTTAAATGTTATGTTTTTTCTATAAACTTGCCTGAAATTTACAATGTTAGACTTTAGAGAAAAAACACACTATAATGTGGCAAAGGAGGGAATAATTTATTCCACATTTTCGCAAACCAGAAATATAGGAGACATGCGATTATTATTTTTAGCTGTTAGGGATGTGTGACCCCTTCTTTGTGCTACGAGGTGGTTAAACTTTATGATTTGCAAACAAAGTAGCATTTTAAAACGTAAATAGTGAAATTGGAATCAAACATGTACTATGGAATCATATGATCAAGCTGACTGGAATTATCTTAAGCAAACTGATGCAAAAGCTTGGGTTACCAATTGGACAATTGGATAATGTGGTGTGTGACCTCGGTGAGATATTCTGTAAATTTTATGGAATCATCTTGGGTTCTTTTAATCCATTGTGTGGGCTACAACAAGGTGGTCCGGTCTCCCAATATTAAGTTTACTTCTCACTGACAACATTGGGGTGTATTCACTAATCACGTGAAGTATCTCCCATCAAGGTGTGCTTGAGGCTCCCTGGAATCTCAGACCTACGATTAGATGGAGATACTGTCGTCTTGTTTGAAGATAATGAAAGCGAAGCTAAGCACGTGGAATGCATTTGGAGCACATTTGCCACGACTTCAACAAATGTGCTTTCATGATAAAACTTTGCAAACTCTTAGAACATTTGTCAAAGTTTGCCATAGAAAGATTTTAGATTTTTTTGAACAATTTTCAAATTTACTATTCACCGGAACTCATTTTGAGCTCGGGTGCAAAAACTTCACGTCCCGCAAAAGGAGGTTTTTGCCTACGTCTTTTTTTTCATAGTCAAACTTTGTGAACTTTGGCTGGGCTTGTAGAAAAAAAATTATGGATGTTTACAACAAAGAAATAAATTCCATGAGTGTCGGTGTCAAAACTAGCATGCATCAGGTAGGGGGTTCGAGTTGTTAGGATGGATCGATGGGCAACAAGGGACAAAGGAGAGTACTAAAGTACAGAGTTGATCTACCTTGAGATCGTGAGTTGTGGTCTAAAGCCTAGGGGTATGATGATGATGATTGTATGAATGTATCAATGATCCTCTACAGACTAAACCCTCTGGTTTATATGGACACCAGGGGTATCTAGGGTTATGCATGGTCGGTTGCCATCTAGAGATTACATGTCGGATCTAACAGATATAATTGAGGTACACGCCAAGTCTTGGAGCGAGGCAGATTGAAGGCCTCTGAAGTCTCTCCTCCTTGATGGGCTGGCAGTTCAGCCCATGTATTAGTCCAACCGGGCTAGGACCCCCTTGTTCAGGATACCATTAGTAGCCCCCGAACTTGTCGTCAAAGCCAAGGTCGGTGATATTCGTCGGATAATGTCTTCGGCCAGATTAATCTTTGGCTTGACAGGCGAGTTCCTATTCCATCATCGGAGTCTTCAGTTTGGGTGCAGAGCCATCTTCGGCCCGGTCCCATAGCGTGTCGTTTCAATCGTTGTGCAGCCTGGGGAATCGTGCCGCATTTATGATCGTATGTTGAAGCATCGCTTTTCCTAGCTTTATTTAACCAGTACCTGGCCCAAATCCATGACCAAGCGCATCTTAGCTCTCCCCCTCTCCCCTCTCACCGCCCAACACCTTTTCCCCCAAAGTCGAGTTTGAGGGGTTCTGATAACCCACAAGTATAGGGGATCACAACAGCTTTCGAGGGCAGAGTATTCAACCCAAATTTACTGATTCGACACAAGGGGAGCCAAAGAATATTCTCAAGTATTAGCAGCCGAGTTGTCAATTCAACCACACCTGGAAACTTAGTATCTGCAGTAAAGTGTTTAGTAGCAAAGTAATATGATAGTGGTGGTAGCGGCAACAAAAGTAAAGACAGCAAAAGTGATATTTTTGGTATTTTGTAGTGATTGTAACAGTAGCAGCGGGAAAGTAAATAAGCGTAAACAAGTATATGGAAAACTCGTAGGCACCGGATCACTGATGGATAATTATGCCAGATTCGGTTCATCATGTATCAGTCATAACATAGGATGACACAGAACTAGCTCCAATTCATCAATGTAATGTAGACATGTATTCCGTATATAGTCATACGTGCTTATGGAAAAGAACTTGCATGACATCTTTTGTCCTACCCTCCCGTGGCAGCAGGGTCCTATTGGAAACTTAGGGATATTAAGGCCTCCTTTTAATAGAGAACCAGAACAAAGCATTAGCACATAGTGAATACATGAACTCCTCAAACCATGGTCATCACCGGGAGTGGTCCCGATTATTGTCACTTCGGGGTTGCCGGATCATAACACATAGTAGGTGACTATAGACTTGCAAGATAGGATCAAGAACTCACATATATTCATGAAAACATAATAGGTTCAGATCTGAAATCATGGCACTCGGGCCCTAGTGACAAGCATTAAGCATAGAAAAGTCATAGTAACATCAATCTCAGAACATAATGGATACTAGGGATCAAACCCTAACAAAACTAACTCGATTACATGATAAATCTCATCCAACCCATCACCGTCCAGCAAGCCTACGACGGAATTACTCACGCACGGTAGTGAGCATCATAAAATTGGTGATGTAGGATGGTTGATGATGACGACGGCGACGAACCCCCCTCTCTGGAGCCCCGAACAGACTCCAGATCAGCCCTCCCAAGAGGTTTTAGGGCTTGGCGGCGGCTCCGTATCGTAAAACGTGATGATTTCTTCTCTCTGATTTTTTTCTCTCCGAAAGCGAATATATAGAGTTGGAGTTGGCGTCGGAGGGTTTCCAGGGGGCCCACGAGGTAGGGGGCGCGCCCCCCACCCCCGTGAGAAGGGTGTGGGCCCCTGGTCTTCATCTTTGGCGAGGATTTTTTATTATTTTTTCTAAGACATCCCGTGGAGTTTCAGGTCATTCCGAGAATATTTGTTTTCTGCACATAAAACAACACCATGACAATTCTGCTGAAAACTGCATTAGTCCGGGTTAGTTCCATTCAAATCATACAAGTTAGAGTCCAAAACAAGGGCAAAAGTGTTTGGAAAAGTAGATACGACGGAGACGTATCAACTCCCCCAAGCTTAAACCCTTGCTTGTCCTCAAGCAATTCAGTTGACAAACTGAAAGAAAGAAAGAAAAACTTTTACAAACTCTGTTTGCTCTTGTTGTTGTAACTATGTCAAGCCAGCATTCAAGTTTTCAGCATAGATCATAACTAATCACATTTGCAATAATTCTCAGGTCTCATAATTACTCATATCAATAGCATAATCAACTAGCAAGCCATAATAATAAATCTCGGATGACAACACTTTCTCAAAACAATCATAATATGATATAACAAGATGGTATCTCGCTAGCCCTTTCTGAGACCGCAAAATATAAATGCAGAGCACCTTTAAAGATCAAGGACTAACTAGACATTGTAATTCATGGTAAAAGAGATCCAATCATAGTCACACCCAACATAGATTAATAGTGATGAATGCAAATGACAGTTGTGCTCTCCAGCTAGTGCTTTTTAATAAGAGGGTGATGACTCAACATAAAAGTAAATGGATAGGCCCTTCGCAGAGGGAAGCAGAGATTTGTAGAGGTGTCGGAGCTCGGTTTTGCAATAGAGATAAATTGTATTTTGAGCGGTATACTTTCATTGTCAACATAACAACTAAGAGATGGCGATATCTTCCATGCTAAACACATTATAGGCGGTTCCCAAATAGAATGGTAAAGTTTATACTCCCCCTCCATCAACAAACATCAATCCATGGCTTGCTCGAAACAACGAGTGCCTCCAACATACATCAGGTCCCAGGGGAGTTTTGTTTGCAATTAATTTTGATTTGGTTTGCATAAAGCATGGGACTGGGCATCCCGGTGACCAGCCATTTTCTCATGAGTGAGGAGCGGAGTCCACTCCTCTTGAGAATAACCCGCCTAACACGGAAGATAAGGATAGCCTTGGTTGATACATGAGCTATTCAAGCATACAAAACAGAATGTTTATTTGAAGGTTTAGAGTTTGGCACATACAAATTTACTTGGAACGGTAGGTAGATACCGCATATAGGAAGGTATAGTGGACTCATCTGGAATAACTTTGGGGTTTAAGGGATTGGATGCACAAGCAGTATTCCCGCTTAGTACAGGTGAAGGCTAGCAAAAGACTGGGAAGCGACCAACTAGAGAGCGACAACAGCCATGTACATGCATTAAAATTAATAAACATTGGATGCAAGCATGAGTAGGATATAATCCACCATGAACATAAATATCATGAAGGCTATGTTGATTTGTTTCAACTACATGCGTGAACATGTGCCAAGTCAAGTCACTTAAATCATTCAAAGGAGGATACCACCCCCATCATACCACATCATAACCATCTCAATAGCATGTTGGCACACAAGGTAAATCATTATAACTCATAGCTAATCAAGCATGGCACAAGCAACTACGATCTCTAATTGTCATTGCAAACATGTTTATTCATAATAAGCTGAATCAAGAACGAGGGACTCGTCATATTTACAAAAACAAAAGAGGTCGAGTTCATACCAGCTTTTCTCATCTCAGTCAGTTCATCATATATCATCATAATTGCCTTTCACTTGCACGACCGAACGGTGTGAATAATAATAAGAGTGTGCGTGCATTGGACTAAGCTGGAATCTACGAGCATTCAATAAACAGGAGAAGACAAGGCAATATGGGCTCTTGGTTAAATCAACAATAATTCATATAAGAGCCACTTCAACAATTTAATTATGGTCTTCTCCTACTGACCCCAAAGAAAAGAAAAGAAATAAAACTATTTACACGGGAAAGCTCCCAATAAGAAAAAGAAGAACAGGAAATATTTTTGGGTTTTCTTTTTAATTATTACTACTACAGCAGAAAAATAAACTACTACTAATTTTTTTGGTTTTTCTTAAGGTTTAACAGACACACAAGAGGAAAGCATAAAAAAGGAAAATAAACTAGCATGGATGATACAATGAAAAAGTATGAGCACCGACATCTAGCAATGAGTGTGTGTGAACATAAATGTAATGTCGGTGAGAAACGCGTACTCCCCCAAGCTTAGGCTTTTGGCCTAAGTTGGTTTATGGCCACGGCTGGCCTAGCGGATATCCATAATAATAGTTGTTGGGGTCGTACTGTGATGAGGAAGAGTTGGCTCCGATTGCCACTAGCTGGCAATCATCTCCGGATCCCACTGATAGTTAGACTGTCGTGAAGGATCAAATTGTGGTTCTGGTTCTGGCTCCTCGACTGGTGTAGGGTTCCGGTAGGTGTGAATAGCCGTCAACGGAACAAGGTACGTGCCTATAGTCAAATCAAACAAAGAAGGAGCAGGCAAGGTAATGGTCTCAGGATGATGTTTATTAAAGAACAACTGATATTTAAGCTCTCCTGCCCTATTCTTAACAATAAAATCATGTGCCACCATACTTTTATGATCTAGATAAACACGGGCCAACACCTTTTCTTCCTTCTCAGCATGCCTAATAGGTATGTTAAAATGTGCGGCTAGGCGTGCAGCATAGATGCCTCCAAAGATGGGGCCCTTAGTACGGTTCATATTTAACCGTCTAGCAATAATACCACCCATACTAAAAGTGTTATCACTGTATAAACCTTGGAGTAGAATAATTATATCAGGGATACTAAGGTTTCCACAGTTTCCGCGTCCAATTAAACAACGACTAGCAAATAATGCAAAGTAACGTAAAACAGGAAAATGTATGCTAGTGATTCGTGCATCGAAAACCTTCCTGGTTTCTCCTACAGTGATATTATTAATAAATCCCTTCACATCATCATGATGTGGTTCTTCTGTCTTGCCCTCAAAAGGGACTAAACAAATCCGACAGAAATCATAAAGTGACATCTCCTTATGCTCATCATATAAATGAAACTCCACCGTGGGTGGTGAGTTCCTAGAATGAAAATGAAAGTTTTGCACAAAGGTATTTGTGAGTAAGAGATACTGATCGCATTGGTCGTGGAGGAAAGTGGTGCTGCATTGTGAGCCAATTCATGAAAATCTTCATAGATACCGGCTGCTCTCAAGAAATCATCAGAGGGCCATTCACACGCCCGAATCTCTGCGGTGCGTGGCAAATTATACTTAGGCTTCAGTGCATTTTCCTTCGAGCTTTGGCTCGATGAGCCCCTCAAGAATCTCCTCATTATATTCTGAAATATTCTGAAATTTTTAGTAACTTCAAACAAAAGTGAACCAACTTTAATAAAACTGATAGCAACTACTCCTACAAGTGCCTAGAGCCTATATCAAGCATTAGAACTACTTAGAACCATATAAATTTGACATGCAAGCTCAAGAACATGGTCACCTATGCAGCACAAAGTTGCAAAGAATAAAGCACTAGAACAAAAACTAATTGGACCAATGGAGGAGTCACATACCAAGGAACAATCTCCCCAGGCAGTTTTGCGAGAGGTGCTTTGAGCAAGGAGATCGAAAATCACAGCAAAAGTGGTTGGAACTCGTGCTTGAGTTGGTTTTTCGGGTTTGTGTGAGACAGAGGAAGAAGATGGGTGCTGGGATAAGTGGAGGAGGGCCACCGTGGGCCACGAGGCAGGGGCGCACCCTAGAGGGGGGGGGCCCACCACCCTCGTGGCCAGGTGGCAGCTCCTCCCGCGGTGATTTTTGCACAATAAATCCTCAAATATTCCCGAAAAAATCATATTAAATTGGCATGTCATTCTGAGGACTTTTATTTTCGGGATATTTTTATATTGCACAGATAAGTCAGGAAACAGACAGAAAAATACTATTTTTACTTTATTTCTACTAATTAACAGAAAGTATAGAGAGGGTATGGAAGTTTGTGCTTCTAGTTTCATCCATCTCATGCTCATCAAAAAGAATCCACTAACAAGGTTGATCAAGTCTTGTTAACAAACTCATTCCGATAATCATGAAACCAGAGAAATTTTGAATAACACTAAGTTACCTCAACGGGGATATGCACATCCCCTATAATAAGTATATCATATTTCTTCTTGACAGTAGGAAGAGGAAATTCAAAACCTCCAAATATAATCAATGGAATTTTTCCGATAGAGTTGATACTATGAACTTGAGGTTGTTTCCTCGGAAAGTGCACCGTATGCTCATTACCATTAACATGAAAAGTGACATTGCCTTTGTTGCAATCAATAACAGCCCCTGCAGTATTAAGGAAAGGTCTTCCAAGAATAATAGACATACTATCATCCTCGGGAATATCAAGAATAACAAAGTTCGTTAAAATAGTAACGTTTGCAACCACAACAGGTACATCCTCACAAATACCGACAGGTATAGCAGTTGATTTATCAGCCATTTGCAAAGATATTTCAGTAGGTGTCAACTTATTCAAGTCAAGTCTACGATATAAAGAGAGAGGCATAACACTAACACCGGCTCCAAGATCACATAAAGCAGTTTTAACATAATTTCTTTTAATGGAGCATGGTATAGTAGGTACTCCAGAATCTCCAAGTTTCTTTGGTATTCCACCCTCAAAAGTGTAATTAGCAAGCATGGTGGAAATTTCAGCCTCCGGTATCTTTCTTTTATTAGTAATGATATCCTTCATATACTTAGCATAAGGATTTGTTTTGAGCACATCAGTCAATCGCATACGCAAAAAGATAGGTCTAATCATTTCAGCAAAGCGCTCAAAATCCTCATCATCCTTTTTCTTGGATGGTTTTGGAGGAAAAGGCATGGGTTTCTGAACCCAAGGTTCCCTTTCTTTACCATGTTTCCTAGCAACAAAGTCTTTCTTATCATAACGTTGATTCTTTGATTGTGGCTTATCAAGATCAACAACAGGTTCAATTTCTACACCATTGTGCTTACTTGGTTGGGCATCATCATGAACATCATCATTAATATTTTCATTAGCTTCATGTTCATTACCAGATTGTGTTTCAGCATCACACATAGAGATATCATTTGGATTATCAGGTGGTTCAGCAATAGGTTCACTAGAAGTTTGCACAGTTCTATCATTTTTCTTTTTCTTCTTTTTAGAAGAACTAGGAACATGAATATTTTTTCTCTGAGAATCTTGCTCGATTCTCTTAGGCTGGCCTTCAGGATACAAAGGTTCCTGAGTCATTCTACCAGTTCTAGTAGCCACTCTAACAGCATAATCAATTTTCTTACTATCCATTTCATCAAGCACTTCTTTTTGAGCTTTAAGGACTCGTTCTACTTGAGTGGTAACCATAGAAGCATATTTGCTAACAAGTTTAAGTTCACCTTTAATATTAGCCATATAATCACCCAAGCGTCTAATCATATAAGAATTTTCTTTTAATTGTCTACCAAAATAAGCATTGAAGTCGTCTTGCTTATACATAAAGTTATCAAACTCATCCAAGCACTGACTAGCAATTTTAGTAGGAGGGACTTCAGCTTTATCATATCTATAGAGAGAATTTACCTTTACTACCTGTGTCGGGATATTGGGGTCAGGAGGTTCTTCAATAAATAAAGAATTGAGAGCATATGTTTCTTCAACAGGCGGTATATTAAGACCATGTATTTCTTCAATAGGAGGTAAATTCTTAACGTCTTCATCTTTAATACCTTACTCTTTCATAGATTTCTTTGCCTCTTGCATATCTTCGGGACTGAGAAATAGAACACCTCTCTTCTTCAGAGTTGGTTTAGGAATAGACTCAGTAATTGCAGCAGGAGCTGGCACAGGAGGTGCCCAATTATTTTCATTTGTCAACATATTATTCAATAGAATTTCAGCTTCATCCGGTGTTCTTTCCCTGAAAAGAGAACCAGCACAACTATCCAGGTAATCTCTGGAAGCATCGATTAGTCCATTATAAAAGATATCAAGTATTTCGGGTTTCTTAAGAGGATGATCAGGTAAAGCATTAAGTAACTTGAGAAGCCTCCCCCAAGCTTGTGGGAGACTCTCTTCTTTAATTTGCACAAAGTTGTATATTTCCCTCAAAGCAGCTTGTTTCTTATGAGCAAGGAAATATTTAGCAGAGAAGTAATAAATCATATCCTGGGGACTACGCACACAACCAGGATCAAGAGAATTAAACCATATCTTAGCATCACCCTTTAATGAGAACGGAAATATTTTGAGTATATAGAGGTAACGTGATCTCTCATCATTAGTGAACAGGGTAGCTATATCATTTAACTTAGTAAGATATGCCACGACAGTTTCAGATTCATAGCCATAAAATGGATCAGATTCAACAAAGTAATTATATCAGGATCAACAGAGAGTTCATAATTTTTATCAGGAACACATATAGGTGAAGTAGCAAAAGCAGGGTTGGGTCTCATTTTATCTCTAAGTGATTCTTTGTTCCATTTAATTAATAACCTCTTAAGCTCATATCTATCTTTGCAAGCAAAAATAGCGGCAGAAGATTCCATATCAAAAAGATAGCCCTCAGGGATAACAGACATATTTTCATCATCACTATCATCATCGTATTCAGATTCAATAATTTCTTTTTCTCTAGCCCTAGCAATTTGTTCATCAAGAAATTCACCAAGGGGCACAGTAGTATCAGGCATAGAAGCAGTTTCATCATAAGTATCATGCATAGCAGAAGTGGCATCATCAATAACATGCGACATATCAGAACGAATAGCAGAAGCAGGTGTAGGTGTCGCTAGCTTACTCATAACAGAAGGTGAATCAAGTGCAGAGCTAGATGGCAGTTCCTCACCTCCCCTCGTAGTTGATGGATAGATCTTGGTTTTTGGATCTCTCAAGTTCTTCATAATGATAAGCAGATATAAATCCCAAGTGACTCAAAGAATAGAGCTATGCTCCTCGGCAACGGTGCCAGAAATTAGTCTTGATAACCCACAAGTATAGGGGATCGCAACAGCTTTCGAGTGTAGAGTATTCAACCCAAATTTATTGATTCAACACAAGGGGAGCCAAAGAATATTCTCAAGTATTAGCAGCTGAGTTGTCAATTCAACCACACCTGGAAACTTAGTATCCCTTAGTGACCTTGAGCCAAAAGGGATCGCAAAATATACTAACAAGCACACGAACATAGCAAAAACATAATCAGTTTTCAGACTTAGTGAAAACTGAGACATGCTGAAATATAACTCACGAAGGCATGTAAACGAGCTCGATGCACTCACTACGGTGCAAGTCATGGCAAGGCAAGCATACATACATTAAGAAGGCACAACATTCAAGCTAGACATGGCAAGAACAATGGCATAGCATGCACGGATCAACTACAATAGCATCGGCAAAATCGCAAACAAGTTGACGATTTGCCCAGATTCACAACGAAGCAAAAGTAGAGCTCGATTGACTCAAGCTAGGGTGCTCCATATATGCAAACAAAGACATGGATGGATAGAGCACTACAATATTAACAAAACTCCTTAACTAATCATCCTCAAAAGAGGCATGGATCACTAGGAAACAACATGAACATATGGCATCATGAACTAAACAATCCCAGGACTTAGTGAAATCGCTAAGTCACTGAAATCAGATTTACCGGGTGACTCACTTTGCAATCTTGCACAAGTCACCACACACATCACAAAAATTCATGGGTTGCACCTCTAGAAAGATAACAAAACCCTTAACAAAACATATGAAGGACTCACAGGCATATCATGCACACAATAATCATGGCAAAAATGACAAAAGTCTAAGATGAGCTAGCAGATCTGACAAATAACTCACGAAGCACTCTTCTAACAGCATTTCGAGTATCAATATGAACTCAAATGAAAATGATGCAATGGAATTAAATGATGTACTCGTCGAGACGAACATTTTGATATACTATATGTCGAAATCGGAGCTACGGATGCGGAGATATGGCAGGTCAAAGTATGCATAAAAAATTAGGAGGAAAGGGGAAAAAGTCAACCCCTAGGGTTTTTGGATCTGGATCTGAAACCGACACTGTAGCAGTTACTGTAGCAAGCCGCGCCGAGGTCGCCAGAAATGGCCGCGGTGGTGGCCGGAGTTCGCCGGACTTGGCGCGGGAAGGAGCTCGCCGGCCGGATCCGGGCAGCGAGGCGGCGAGCGGTGTGGGGGCGGCGTCCGACAGCGAGGGAGAGGAGGCGGCAGCCGCGGGCGACGATGCGGCAGCGATGTCGCGGCGATGCGGTGTGACGGCGCCGGCCACCGGAGGAGGCGCACGGTGGCGAGGCGGCCGGGGAGCGGCGCTCGGGCACCGGCATCGGGGAAGAGGAGGTCGGGCGCGGGAGGAGGGCGGCGGCCGGTGCGGGCTCGCGGGGGCCGTCCCTGGGCCTGGTGGGCCGCGGCAGTGGAGGCGGTGGCGCCTGCCATGTGGCAGCGCGTGAGAGGGCGGCGGCGGTGTCCGGCCGGGTCGGACAATGTCCGGCCGGCGCGAGGGAATTATTAGGGTTTCGTGGGAGGAGAAGATCCGAAAAACGGGGGGGGGGGTCTATTTATAGGCATAAGTGGAGCTAGGAGAGTCCAAATGAGGTGCGGTTTTCGGCCACTCGATCATGATCGAACGCTCTAGATGATGGAGCAGAGTTTGGTGGGTTTTAAGCCAAATTGGAGGGGTGTTGGGCTGCAACACACACGAGGCCTTTTCGGTCCCTCGGTTAACCGTTGGAGCATCAAACGAAGTCCAAATGGTACGAAACTTGACAGGCGGTCTACCGGTAGTAAACCAAGGCCGCATGGCAAGTCTCGGTCCAATCCGGAAATGTTTAATCCCCACACGAACAAAAGCTAGAAATGACCACCGGAGGAGAACGAAGCGCCGGATTGCAAAATGGACAACGGGGAAAATGCTCGGATGCATGAGACGAACACGTATGCAAATGAAATGCACATGATGACATGATATGCAATGCATGACACGCAAGCAATGACAAGGCAACATCAGCAAATAACTGAACGACACCTGGCACATCGGTCTCGGGGCGTTACAAGTGGTGACGGTGTCCTGGATTGGGGGTGCTAACTTAGCCGACCCATGATCCTTGGGTTGGGCCGATGGGCTCTCATTCGTGGTCAAGATGGACTCCAGAGGCCATACGTAGGAGGCGTGATCAAGACTACCTCCACCGAAGACTTGACGTATAATCCAAGATCTCTCCTGCCACCTTGCTCCTAGATACCGACCTTGTAACCCTAGATACCCTCCCTGGCATGTATATAAGCCATAGGGTTTGGCCCGTAGAGGGGACATCAACGCAATATCATTCACCTAGCCCTAGAGTTAGACTACATATTACGATCTTGAGGTAGATCAACTTTGTACTTGATACATCTCCATTAATATAAACAAGAGCAGTGATACGTCTCTAATGTATCAACAATTTTTTATTGTTCCATGCTATTATATTATCTGTTTTGGAAGTTTTATATGCATTAATATGCTATTTTATACTCCCTCCGTTCCTTGATATAAGGTGTATAGATTTTTTAGAAAAAGTTCGAAATATAAGGTGTCTTGCGTTGCACCACTCGTTTGAATAATTTTTTAGGGATTTGATTACATTTACTTATATTAGGCAAACTCCTCTATTTTCTCATGTCAATTAGTCAGGTGTAACCTCGCCCAAAACTTGTGAAATTTTCACTCCAGGTGCGTTCTTTAATTTTCGTGCCAAAAACTATACACCCTATATTTAGGAACGGAGGGAGTATTATTTTTGGGACTAACTTATTAACCCAGAGCCCAGTGCAAGTTTATGTTTTTTCCTTGTTTCTGAGTTTTACAGAAAAGGAATATCAAACGGAGTCCAAACAAAATAAAACTTTATGATGATTTTTCTTGGACCAGAAGACAAACGTAGGACTTGGAGAGGAAGGCAGAAGAGTCCCGAGGGCTCCACAAGCCCTCAGGGAGTGCGCCTCCCTGGCTTGTGGGCCCCATGGGAGTCCTCCAACCCTAATCTCTGGCCTATAAATTCAGAAATATTCCCAAACCAATAGAAGCGTCCACCAAAATACTTTTCCGCCGCCATAACCTTCTCTACTGGTGAGATCCCATCTTGGGGCCTTTTCCGGCACCCTACCGGAGGGGGATTCGATCACGGAGGGCTTCTACATCAACCCTATTTCTCTT
This sequence comes from Triticum monococcum, assembly GCA_034509565.1. NCBI lineage: Eukaryota > Viridiplantae > Streptophyta > Magnoliopsida > Poales > Poaceae > Triticum > Triticum monococcum. The sequence continues at coordinate 81,838,496 of CM067845.1, read as the reverse complement.
CCGATGAAGCGTGAGAGTAGTTTATCATAGACCTACGGGTCCATAGCTAGTAGCTAGATGACTTCTTCTCTCTCTTTGATTCTCAATACCACGGTCTCCTCGATGTTCTTGGAGATCTATCCGATGTAATATTCTTTTGCGTTGTGTTTGTCGAGATCCGATGAATTATGGATTTATGATCAGATTATCTATCAATATTATTTGAATCTTCTCTAAATTCTTATATGCATGATTTGATACCTTTGTATTTCTCTTCAAATTATCGGTTTGGTTTGGCCACTAGATTGTTTCTTCTTGCAATGGGAGAGGTGCTTAGTTTTGCGTTCAATCTTGCGGTGCCCTCACCCAGTGACAAAGTAGGGGTAGCGAGGCACGTATTGTATTGTTGCCATCAAGGGTAAAAATATGGGGTTTTCATCATATTGCTTGAGTTTATTCCTCTACATCATGTCATCTTACTTAAGGCGTTATTCCGTTCTTTATGAACTTAATACTCTAGATGCATGCTGGATAGCGGTCAATGTGTGGAGTAATAGTTGTAGATGCAGAATCGTTTAGGTCTACTTGACATAGACGTGATGCCTATATGCTTAATCACTGCCTTGGATATCGTCATAACTTTGCGCTTTTCTATCAGTTTCTTGACAGTAATTTGTTCACCCATCGTATTATTTGCCTTCAAGAGAGAAGCCTCTAGTGAAACCTATGCCCCCGGGTCTATTTTCCATTATATATTTTCAGATCTATAAACCAAAAAACCCAAAAATACCTCTCTGCGTTTTATTTACTTTTACTTTGTTTTACATTTTAGTAATCTTTTATATCTATCTCTATCAGATCTCATCTTTGCAAGTGACCGTGAAGGGATTGACAACCCCTTTATCGCGTTGGGTGAAAGTGTTTGATTGTTTGTGCAGGTTCATAGATTAGGGACTTGCTTGTATCTCCTACTAGATTTGATACCTTGGTTCTTAACTGAGGGGAATACTCATCTCTACTTTGCTGCATCACCATTTCCTCTTCAAGAGAAAAACCAATGCAAGCTCAAGAAGTAGCAGGAAGAATTTCTGGCACCGTTGCCGGGGATATCTACATCAAGCCTACCAAGTACCCACCATAAACTCTCATCTCTTGCGTTACATTATTTGCCATTTCCTCTCGTTTTCCTCTCCCTCACTTCTAAAACGATTTTCAGAAAAACACAAAAAGATTTGCCATTTTATTTGCCCTTCTTCCGTTCGTCTTTTCGTTTGCTTTTTGGTTGCTCGTGTGTCAGATTGCTTGCTTTGTCACAATGTATCAAGAAAATACCAAGTTGTGTGACTTTTCCAATACTAACAATAATGATCACTACTGCAGGATGCTGCTAACACGACACTTCGATCAGAGACCCTTCGAGAAACGGTGTGTGATGCAATAATCGCAAACGGTGCTATATGAAAACCGTAAAAAATGTGTAAAACGTTTGCGATGACGGATGCATCAAACATGGTTCAGGTTTTAGTTGTGTGTGCGATGAAGGGCATACGGTTCAGTTGAATTAACTGTTTGCGACAAGGAGAAACAAAAGAAACAGGCAGCCAGATGAAGGCGTGTGCGATACACAGCATACGGTTCACTCGGATGAACCGTTTGTGATTAGGCAACACAAAATAAATGGGTAGCCAGATGAAGGTGTGTGCGATATACGGCATGCGGTTCACTCGGATGAACTATTTGCGTTGAGACATGAGAACAGAAACGGTTTAACTTAACAAGATGTGTGTGATATGCGGCAAACATGTCTGTAATCAGAAATGTGTGTGAAGACCGATAATGACACAGACGGTTGCTGCTAATAAGACGTGTGTGTTGTGCGATGGGATTACATACAAAACAACAACATATATATATATATATATATATATATATATATATATAGACACACACACACACACACACTTTATAAGGACATGCTTGCATTACCAAATTATACATCCACTTACATAGGTGGCTACTACAACCATGGCATTTGCACACACCAAAGTAAACTATTACATGCATAATTACATAGATGGCTACTACACACATGACATTTCCACACACCAATAAAGTAAACTATATATTACATGCATGATTAACTAGCATAAACGATCATCTGATCATTATCTAGTTCTTGTGACGCTTGCTCTGCTTGTGGCTCGATCCGGGCTCGTCGATTTGGGCAACGAGGCACTTCCTCATGTCAACGATCTGCCAGTGCATCTCGTAGCATGTGTACACGCTCTTGGCCGCGAACCTGAGGTGAGGTTCATCCAGTTGCCGCATCCAGGCCTTGTGCCAGGATACAGGACTTGTTCTCTGGGCATCCTGCTTCATCTTTTCATAGTAGGGGTTGATGATGGCCGAGGCGAGTTCGACCAGGGAGTCCTGCTTCGTGCTGCCCTAGACCCTGTAGTGGTCATGGATTTCAACTAGGTTTTTTGCAGGCCAAGCGCGTTACACTAAGTGCTTTTACATCGTCTTTGGTATCCATCGTGGCGAACTTGTAGTCGGTGATGTTGATAAACCTGTTGAAATGGTCACAAGGCTCTGTGGCCATGCAGTAGTGGTAGATGAAGACATGATGGCGCATGCACAACTGGGCAACGACAACCTTCTGATCTATGCAGGGATGACTGACGGTGTACTGGAGGTCGATGCTGACCACCTTGTACTTGTCTCCAGCAAGCAACTACTCAACATTGTTGATGTAGTCGTCCACCATGGCCGATTCGATGGTGTACACCACCGAGAGATCCGTCTCCCTCGCGTGGGTCTCCACTCTATGCTCGCTGAACTCCACTGGAACGCTGCCGAACTTCCATTCTCTATGTGTTGTCGTGGGTGTGCTTGTTGTGTTATGGGGCGCGATCGAAAGGTTGAAGAGACTAAGGTTATAATGGCCGCGGGAATTAAATGGGAAGCCAGACGGTCAGGAATATCGGCAGGCCCTGATGGCGGTTCTAATTTGCAGCGCGTAACTCCATCGTGTCGCACGTAACTGCATCGTGTGGCAACGCGTGCGGCGCAACCGCATGCACATGGGCCCCCCGACATGATCGTGCGCATGCCCAACCGCTGGCAGAGCGCGCGCGGAGGGACGCGAGTAGAGCGCTCCGCGGTCGCCTCAAGGAAAAGTTGTCCACAAGCCGAGCGCGCCGACGGACGCGAGTAGAGCGCGCCAACGGCGAGCAGAGCTTGCCGAGGGACGCGAGCATAGGACGTCACAGTGATACGTGGCAAATAAGACGAACTGTGCGAGCGATGTCGGAGACATCAAGCACGAATCGGATTTGAGTTGCGTGTGCGATACGTGGCAGACAGTTGATCCATCAGACCTGTTTGTGATGGAATAAGTCGTATGTGTTGCGGGCCAACACTTGCTGGTGTATAACCTTAATTTTAACAAAAAAAGTGTTGATGCATGTTACAAAAATTGTATAGCTTGAAACTATGTTCAAATACGACTCCAACGATATAATCTATGGCGACATGCATTCGTATTTTATTAGTTAAATCCTACTTATAAACCAGGACGGGGTATAGTAGGTAATTAAATCGCAAATGTTTTTTTAACTATATGTGTACGTGTCCTCTCGTCCTTCTCTCGCACGTCTTGTCACCCCGCCGCCGCAGACGGCTTACAACACAAGCTTGCGCAGCGCGCTGGGGCATTCTTTTGGCCAAATGGTGGCGCCAATGAATCGTTGGTGAGCCTGTTCCCATGCAACCTCGTAGGTTCCCGCGCAAGCTTCCTGCCCAACTCGGTGAAATCCCCTAAAATCCCAATGCTTGCCGGTCTGCTATAAAAACCCTCACGGTCGGCGAGTCCCGCGTCGCATTTTCCCCTCCCTCCCTGTAGCTTATCTCGTCTGCTTCTCCCATAATCGCCAATGGCACCGGTCCGTCATCGTCGCTCAGCCACTTTGTTGCCATCAGAGGACATCTCCAGCTGGGAGGCTACACCGCAGCGGCGCAATCCCCGGCGTAGTGTAGTGCGTGTGGCGTCCGTGTTGGGTGTGCGCAGAACACCCACCACACGCTCCGCCGCCGCTGCCCGTCGGCAGCTGTTGCCAGCCGCTATTGCCTCCACACCACCGTCGAAAGCCAGGGCCATCTCCCGCTCCGCCGCTGCGGCCCGAAGGCGGGAGGTGGCCGCCACCCCACTGCCGGTCATCGTGGCCATCACCCGCTCTGCCACTGCGGCCCGAAGGCGGGAGGTGGTGGTCGTGGCTGCCACCCCATCGTCGGCCACCGTGGACGCCAGCCCACCGTCGTCTGCCGGGATCATCACCCGCTCCACCACCGCCGCCCGAAGGAGGGAGGTGGAGGTGGAGGCCCGCACATGCGTCAGCGACCTTGCGCGCTACATCGAGTTCCTGCGAGAGGAGGAGGAGCGCCTCGTCGAGCACGCAAAGAGCCTTACTGCAGCCATGGCCGCAGCACACGCCGACGCAGAGGCGAGGAATCAGGTGATCTATGAGCAGTTCGTCCGCTTCGAGAGGGATCGTCTGGAGCGGCAGTGGGCGTTCGAGCTGGCGAGCGTCGCTGAACGTGCACCAGCAACATGCACTGTATTGCATTTGTCCAGCTTGTCGGTAGGCTCCTCGTCCTCTGCCTCTTACTGAGCGCGCTCGACAGAGGAGAGGCTGCCGGAAGTAGCACAAAGCCCCTCCATGGTAGTAGTAGTATTTAGGGGCTATTTTTTTCAGTTCATCTGACTATAGATGTGTGGTCGAACTGTACAACGTACTTAAAATTAGCTAGTATATATAGTTGAACTAGCTATTTCAGTACGTGGTTGGCAACAATTGGGGAGAAGTTTGGTCGGTTCAGCTGTCGAGTTGAACTGTTTGTATAAATTAAGAACGACTGCTTAATCTATGAATGAAATCTATGCTTAATTACTAAATTTTAGTTGCAAAAATTACATAGTGCTAATGATTTCTAGCTGCATATTTTGACAAATCGCAGTGTTACAAGGATTGACAAATGGCAACGTTACTAGATCAACAAATGTAAATCTTTCCAGATTAACAAATGGCAACATACCCAATATGACAAATGCAAATCTTACCAAATTGTTTGTACGTGGTTGCACATGGGTCATCCAAAACAATCATTTGCGTTGAAGGGATGAACAAATCCTGCGCTGCTCTCACTTTGCATACACGTGTTCTATCTAAATCGTTTGCGATCAAGAGCTGCAGAAATCCTGCTCGGCACATTTTCTCTTGGCTTCCTGGGGAAGCTGTCGGTTTGCAGTGTTCTAACTAAAACATTCGCGATGAGTGTTTTATATTTAAAAAGCGAATTAAACTGCGGCTTGGGCGCCATTAATGGAGAGGATGCGAGCAAGGAGGGTGGCCATGGAAGTCAAAGGGCTCGCTTCCCAGTGAGCCTGCGCAGTGTATGATACGTCTCTAACGTATCTATAAGTTTTGATTGTTCTATGCTATTATATTTTTTGTTTTGGATGTTTAATGGGCTTTATTACACCTTTTATAATATTTTTGGGACTAACCTATTAACCGAAAGCCCAGTGCAAATCGATGTTTTTTTGCCTATTTAGTGTTTCGCAGAAAAGGAATATCAAACGGAATCCAAACGGAATGAAACCTTCACAAGGATCTTTTTTGGAACAAACATGGTCCAGGAGACTTGGAGTGGATGTCAAGGAAGCAGCGAGGCGGCCACGAGGTAGGAGGGCGCGCCTAGGGGTGCCAGGCGGGCCCCCACCCTCATGGGCCCCTCGCAGCTCCACCGACCTACTTCTTTCGCCTATATATACTCTTATACCCTGAAACCTTCGAGGAGAGCCACGAAACACCTTTTCTTTTGGAAATATGCCCTAGAGGCAATAATAAATTGGTTATTATTATATTTCCATGTTCATGATAATCGTTTATAATCCATGCTAGAATTGTATTGATAGGAAACTCAGATACATGTGTGGATACATAGACAACACCATGTCCCTAGTAAGCCTCTAGTTGACTAGCTCGTTGATCAATAGATGGTTACGGTTTCCTGACCATGGACATTGGATGTCGTTGATAACGGGATCACATCATTAGGAGAATGATGTGATGGACAAGACCCAATCCTAAGCCTAGCACAATATCATGTAGTTCGTATGCTAAAGCTTTTTTAATGTCAAGTATCATTTCCTTAGACCATGAGATTGTGCAACTCCCGGATACCGTAGGAGTGCTTTGGGTGTGCCAAACGTCACAACGTAACTGGGTGGCTATAAAGGTACACTACAGGTATCTCCGAAAGTGTCTATTGGGTTGGCACGAATCGAGACTGGGATTTGTCACTCCGTGTAAACGGAGAGGTATCTCTGGGCCCACTCAGTAGGATATCATCATAATGTGCACAATGTGATCAAGGAGTTGATCACGGGATGATGTGTTACGGAACGAGTAAAAGAGACTTGCCGGTAACGAGATTGAACCAGGTATCGGGATACCGATGATCGAATCTCGGGCAAGTATCGTACCGCTAGACGAAGGGAATTGTATATGGTATTGATTACGTCCTTGACATCGTGGTTCATCCGATGAGATCAACGTGGAACATGTGGGAGCCAACATGGGTATCCAGATCCCGCTGTTGGTTATTGACCGGAGAGTTATCTCGGTCATGTCTGCATGGTTCCCGAACCCGTAGGGTCTACACACTTAAGGTTCGATGTCGCTAGGGTTATAGGGAATAGATATACGTGGTTACCGAATGTTGTTCGGAGTCCCGTATGAGATCCCGGACGTCACGAGGAGTTCCTGAATGGTCCGGAGGTAAAGATTTATATATGGGAAGTCCTGTTTTAGTCGCCGGAAAAGTTTCGGGTTTTATCGGTAATGTACCGGGACCACCGGGAGGGTCCCGGTGGTTCACCAAGTGGGGCCACCAGCCCCGGAGGGCTGCATGGGCCAAGTGTGAGAGGGGACCAGCCCCTGGTGGGCTGGTGCGCCCCCCACCAAGGCCCAAGGCGCAAGGGAGAGTGGAAGGGGGCAAACCCTAGGCTCAGATGGGCCTAAGGCCCACCTAGTGGTGCGCCCCCCTCTCTTCCCCCTTGGCCGCCCCCCTAGATGGGATCTAGGGCTGGCCGCCACCCCTAGGGGTGGAAACCTAGGTGGGGGCGCAGCCCCTCCCCTCCCCCTATATATACTTGAGGTTTTGGGCTGCCATAGAGATGATTCAATCTCCTTCTTGGCGCAGCCCTACCCCTCTCCCTCCTCGTCTCTTGCGGTGCTTGGCAAAGCCCTGCTGGAGTACCACGCTCCTCCACCACCACCATGCTATCGTGCTGCTGCTGGATGGAGTCTTCCCCAACCTCTCCTTCTCCCCTTGCGGGATCAAGGCGTAGGAGACGTCACCGGGCTATACGTGTGTTGAACACGAAGGTGTCGTCCGTTCGGCACTAGGATCATCGGTGATTTGGATCACGACGAGTACGACTCCATCAACCCCGTTCACTTGAACGCTTCCGCTTAGCGATCTACAAGGGTATGTAGATGCACTCTCCTTCCCCTCGTTGCTAGATTACTCCATAGATTGATCTTGGTGATGCGTAGAAAATTTTGAATTTCTTCTACGTTCTCCAACAGTGGCATCATGAGCTAGGTCTATGCGTAGTTACTATGCACGAGTAGAACACAAATTAGTTGTGGGCGTCGATATTGTCAATTATCTTGCCGTTACTAGTCTTATCTTGATTCGGCGGCATCGTGGGATGAAGCGGCCCGGACCAACCTTACATGTACGCTTACGTGAGACCGGTTCCACCGACTGACATGCACTAGTTGCATAAGGTGGCTGGCGGGTGTCTGTCTCTCCCACTTTAGTCAGATCGGATTCAATGAACAGGGTCCTTATGAAGGGTAAACAGAAATTGGCAATTCACGTTGTGGTTTTAGCGTAGGTAAGAAACGTTCTTGCTAGAAACTTATAGCAGCCACATAAATACTTGCAACAACAATTAGAGGACGTCTAACTTGTTTTTGCAGCAAGTGTTTTGTGATGTGATATGGCCAAAGGATGTGATGAATGATATATATGTGATGTATGAGATCATGTTCTTGTAATAGGAATCACGACTTGCATGTCGATGAGTATGACAACCGGCAGGAGCCATAGGAGTTGTCTTTATTTTTTGTATGACCTGCGTGTCATTGAGAAACACCATGTAAATTACTTTACTTTATTGCTAAACGTGTTAGCCATAGTAGTAGAAGTAATAGTTGGCGAGCAACTTCATGGAGACACGATGATGGAGATCATGATGATGGAGATCATGGTGTCATGCCGGTGACAAGATGATCATGGAGCCCCAAGATGGAGATCAAAGGAGCTATATGATATTGGCCATATCATGTCACTATTATTTGATTGCATGTGATGTTTATCATGTTTTTGCATCTTGTTTACTTAGAACGACGGTAGTAAATAAGATGATCCCTCATAATAATTTCAAGAAAGTGTTCCCCCTAACTGTGCACCGTTGCGACAGTTCGTTGTTTCGAAGCACCACGTGATGATCGGGTGTGATAGATTCCAACGTTCAGATACAACGGGTGTAAGACAGATTTACACATGCAAACACTTAGGTTGACTTGACGAGCCTAGCATGTACAGACATGGCCTCGGAACACAGAAGACCAAAAGGTCGAACATGAGTCGTATAGAAGATATGATCAACATGAAGATGTTCACCGATGTTGACTAGTCCGTCTCACATGATGATCGGACACGACCTAGTTGACTCGGATCATGTAATCACTTAGATGACTAGAGGGATGTCTATCTGAGTGGGAGTTCATAAGATGAACTTAATTATCCTGAACATAGTCAAAAGGTCTTCGCAAATTATGTCGTAGCTCGCGCTTCAGTTCTACTGTTTAGATATGTTCCTAGAGAAAATTTAGTTGAAAGTTGATAGTAGCAATTATGCAGACTAGGTCCGTAAACTGAGGATTGTCCTCATTGCTTCATAGAAGGCTTATGTCCTTAATGCACCACTCAGTGTGCTGAACCTTGAACATCGTCTGTGGATGTTGCGAACATCTGACATACACATTTTGATAACTATGTGATAGTTCTGTTAAACGGTTTAGAGTTGAGGCACCGAAGACGTTTTGAAACATCGCGAAACATATGAGATGTTTCGAGGTCTGAAATTGGGATTTCAGGCTCGTGCCCACGTCAAGAGGTTTAAGACCTCCGACGATTTTCTTAGCCTGCAAACTAAGGGAGAAAAGCTCAATTGTTGAGCTTGTGCTTAGATTGTCTGAGTACAACAATCATTTGAATCGAGTGGGAGTTGATCTTCCAGATGAGATAGTGATGTTTCTCCGAAGTCATTACCACCAAGCTGCTAGAGCTTCGTGATGAACTATAATATATCAGGGACATATATGATGATCCTTGAGATGTTCGCGATGTTTGACACCACAAAAGTAGAAATCAAGGAGCATCAATTGTTGATGGTTGATGAAACCACTAGTTTCAAGAAGGGCAAGGGCAAGGGCAAGAAGGGATACTTCATGAAATGGCAATTCAGTTGCTGCTCTAGTGAAGAAACCCGAGACTAAGTGCTTCTGTAATAAGAGGAACAGCCACTAGAGCAGAATTACCCAAGATACTTGGTAGATGAGAAGGCTGGCAAGGTCGATAGAAGTATATTGGATATACATTGTGTTAATGTGTACTTTACTAGTACTCCTAGTAGCACCATGGCATTAGATACCGGTTCGGTTGCTAAGTGTTAGTAAACTCAAAATAAAAGGCTGTGGAGTAAACGGAGAATGGCTAAAGGTGAGATGGCGATATGTGTTGGAAGTTTTTCCAAGCTTGATGTGATCAAGCATCGCACGCTCCCTCTACCATCGAGATTGGTGTTTGTGTTGAGCATAGACATGATTGGATCGCAATACAGTTATTCATTTAAGGAGAATAATTGTTACTCTGTTTATTTGAATAATACCTTCAATGGTCTTGCACCTAAAATGAATAGTTTATTGAATCTCAATCATAGTGATACACTTGTTCATGCCAAAAGATATAAGATAGTAATGATAGTACCACCTACTTGTGGCACTGCCACATAAGTCATATCGGTATAAAACGCATGAAGAAGCTCCATGTTGATGGATCTTTGGGCTCACTCGTTTTTGAAAAGTTTGAGACATGCGAACCATGTCTATTGGTGTATATGCATGAAGAAACTCCATGCAAATGGACCGTTTGGACTCACTTGATTTTGAATCACTTGAGACATGCAAATCATACCACATGGGCAAGATGACTGAAAGCCTCGTTTTCAGTAAAATGGAACTAGAAAGCAACTTGTTGGAAGTAATACATTTTGATGTGTGTGCAGTCCAATGAGTGCTGAGGCGTGTAGTGGATATCGTTATTACTTCAAAGATGATTTGAGTAGATGTTGAGTACATTTACTTGATGAATCACGAGTCTTAATTATTGAAAGGTTCAAGTAATTTCAGGGTGAAGTTGAAAGATCGTCGTGACAAGAGGATAAAATATCTATGATATGATCATAGAGATGAATATCTGAATTACGAGTTTGGCACAGAATTAATACATTGTGGAAATTGTTTCACAACTAATACAGCCTGGAACACCATAGTGTGATGGTGTGTCCGAACATCATAACTGCACCCTATTCGATATGATGCATACCATGATGTCTCTTATCGAATTACCACGATAGTTTATGGGTTAGGCATTAGAGACAACCACATTCACTTTAAATATGGAACCACATAATTCCGATGAGATGACACCGTATGAACTATGGTTTAGAGAAACCTAAGCTGTCATTTATTAAAAGTTTGGGAGTTGCGACGCTTATGCGAAAAAGTTTCAGGCTGATAAGCTCGAACCCAAAGCGGATAAATGCATCTTCATAGGACACCCAAAACAGTTGGGTATACCTCCTGTCTCAGATCCGAAAGCAATAAGGGATTGTTTCTAGAATCAGGTCCTTTCTCGAGGAAAAGTTTCTCTCGAAAGAATTGAGTGGGAGGATGGTGGAGACTTGATGAGGTTATTGAACCGTCTCTTCAACTAGTGTGCGGCAGGGCACATGGAGTTGTTCCTGAGGCACCTACACCAATTGAAGTGGAAGCTTATGATAGTGATCATGAAACTTCGGATCAAGTCACTACCAAACCTCGTGGGATGACAAGGATGCGTACTACTTCAGAATGGTACGTAATCCTATCTTGGAAGTCATGTTTCTAGACAACAATGAACCTACGAGCTATGGAGAAGCGATGGTGGGCCTGGATTCCAAAATGGCTCGAGGCCATATAATCCGAGAGAGGATCCATATATGAAAACAAAGTGTAGATTTTGGAAGAACTACTTGATGGTCGTAAGGCTGTTAGGTACATATGGATTTTAAAAAGGAAGACGGACAATGATGGTAAGTATCACCATTAAGAAAGCTTGACTTGTCGTTAAGATGTTTTCCGACAAGTTCAAGGAGTTGACTACGATGAGACTTTCTCACTCATAGCAATGCTAAGAGTCTGTTGGAATTATATTAGCGATTACTGCATTATTTATGAAATCTTGCAGATAGGATGTCAAAACATTATTTCCTCAACGATTTTCTTGAGGAAAGGTTGTATGTGATACAACCGGAAGGTTTTTGTCAATCCTGAAAGATGCTAAAAAGTATGCAAAGCTCCAGCAATCCTTCTAAGGACTGAGTAAGCATCTCGGAGTTGGAATGTATGCTTTGATGAGATGATCAAAGTTTTTGGGTGTATACAAAGTTGATGAGAAACTTGTATTTCCAAAGAAGTGAGTGGGAGCACTATAGAATTTCTGATGAGTATATGTTGTTGACATATTGTTGATCAGAAATGACGTAGAATTTCTGGAAAGCATATACAGTTATTTGGAAAGTGTTTTTCAATGGAAAACCTGAATTAAGCTACTTGAACATTGAGCATCAAGATCTATACGGATAGATCAAAACGCTTAATGGTACTTTCAAATGAGCACATACCTTGACATGATCTTGAAGGTGTTCAAGATGGATCAGTCAAAGAAGGAGTTCTTGCCTGAGTTGTAAGGTATGAAGTTAAGACTTAAAGCTCGACCACGGCAGAAGAAAGAGGAAGGACGAAGGTCGTCCCCTATGCTTTTGTCATAGGCTCCATACGGTATGCCATGCTGAGTACCACACTTGATGTGTGCCTTGCCACATATTTGGCAAGAGAGTACAAAGGTGATCTAGGAGTAGATCACCAGATAGCGGTCTAAATTATCCTTAGAGGAATAAGGATATGTTTCTCGGTTATGGAGGTGATAAAGAGTTCGACGTAAAGAGTTACGTCGATGCAAGCTTAACACCTATCCGGATAGCTCTGAGTAGAGATACCGGATACGTATAATGGAGCAACAATTTAGAATAGCTCCAAGTAGAACAGTTATTTGAAATGGCTCCAAATGTAATGTAGTCGTTGCATCTACAAGATGACATAGAACTTTGCGAATTACATACGGATCTAAATGTTGCAGACCCGTTGACTGAAACCTCTCACACAAGCATAACATGATCAAACCCAGAACTCTTTGGGTGTTAGTCACATGGGGATGTGACCTTGAGTGTTAATCACATATCGATGTGAACTGGATTATTGACTCTAGTGCAAGTGGGAGACTGTTGGAAATATGCCCTAGAGACAATAATAAATTGGCTATTATTATATTTCCTTGTTCATGATAATCGTTTATAATCCTTGCTAGAATTGTATTGATAGGAAACTCAGATACATGTGTGGATACATAGACAACACCATGTCCCTAGTAAGCCTCTAGTTGACTAGCTCGTTGATCAATAGATGGTTACGGTTTCCTGACCATGGACATTGGATGTCGTTGATAACGGGATCACATCATTAGGAGAATGATGTGATGGACAAGACCCAATCCTAAGCCTAGCACAAGATCATGTAGTTCGTATGCTAAAGCTTTTCTAATGTCAATCATTTCCTTAGACCATGAGATTGTGCAACTCCCGGATACCGTAGGAGTGCTTTGGGTGTGCCAAACATCACAACATAACTGGGTGGCTATAAAGGAACACTGCAGGTATCTCCGAAAGTGTCTGTTGGGTTGGCACGAATCGAGACTGGGATTTGTCACTCCGTGTAAACGGAGAGGTATCTCTGGGCCCACTCGGTAGGATATCATCATAATGTGCACAATGTGATCAAGGAGTTGATCACAGGATGATGTGTTACGGAACGAGTAAAAGAGACTTGCCGGTAACGAGATTGAACCAGGTATCGGGATACCGACGATCGAATCTCGGGCAAGTATCGTACCGCTAGATGAAGGGAATTGTATACGAGATTGATTAAGTCCTTGACATCGTGGTTCATCTGACGAGATCATCGTGGAACATGTGGGAGCCAACATGGGTATCCAGATCCCGCTGTTGGTTATTGACCGGAGAGTTATCTCGGTCATGTCTGCATGGTTCCCGAACCCGTAGGGTCTACACACTTAAGGTTCGATGTCGCTAGGGTTATAGGGAATAGATATACGTGGTTACCGAATGTTGTTCGGAGTCCCGGATGAGATCCCGGACGTCACGAGGAGTTCCGGAATGGTCTGGAGGTAAAGATTTATATATGGGAAGTCCTGTTTTGGTCGCCGGAAAAGTTTCGGGTTTTATCGGTAATGTACCGGGACCACCGGGAGGGTCCCGGTGGTCCACCAAGTGGGGCCACCAGCCCCGGAGGTCTACATGGGCCAAGTGTGAGAGGGGACCAGCCCCTGGTGGGCTGGTGCGCCCCCCACCAAGGCCCAAGGCGCAAGGGAGAGTGGAAGGGGGCAAACCCTAGGCTCAGATGGGCCTAAGGCCCACCTAGTGGTGCGCCCCCCTCTCTCCCCCCTTGGCCGCCCCCCCTAGATGGGATCTAGGGCTGGCCGCCACCCCTAGGGGTGGAAACCTAGGTGGGGGCGCAGCCCCTCCCCTCCCCCTATATATACTTGAGGTTTTGGGCTGCCATAGAGATGATTCAATCTCCTTCTTGGCGCAGCCCTACCCCTCTCCCTCCTCGTCTCTTGCGGTGCTTGGCGAAGCCCTGCTGGAGTACCACGCTCCTCCTCCACCACCACACCGTCGTGCTGCTGCTGGATGGAGTCTTCCCCAACCTCTCCTTCTCCCCTTGCTGGATCAAGGCGTAGGAGACGTCACCGGGCTGTACGTGTGTTGAACACGGAGGTGCTGTCCGTTCGGCACTAGGATCATCGGTGATTTGGATCACGACGAGTACGACTCCATCAACCCCGTTCACTTGAACGCTTTCGCTTAGCGATCTACAAGGGTATGTAGATGCACTCTCCTTCCCCTCGTTGCTAGATTACTCCATAGATTGATCTTGGTGATGCATAGAAAATTTTGAATTTCTGCTACGTTCTCCAACATTTTCCACCGCCGCAACCTTCTGTACCCGTGAGATCCCATCTTGGGTCCTTTTCCGGCGATCTGCCGGAGGGGGATTCGATCACGGAGGGCTTCTACAAACACCATAGCCTTTCCAATGATGTGTGAGTAGTTTACCACAGACCTTCGAGTCCATAGTTATTAGCTAGATGGCTTCTTCTCTCTCTTTGGATCTCAATATAAAGTTCTCCTCAATCTTCTTGGAGATCTATTCGATGTAACTCTTTTTGCGTTGTGTTTGCCGAGATCCGATGAATTGTGGGTTTATGAACTTGATTATCTATGAATATTATTTGATTCTTCTCTGAATTCTTATATGCATGATTTGATATCTTTGCAAGTCTCTTCGAATTATCGTTTTAGTTTGGCCTACTAGATTGATCTTTCTTGCAATGGGAGAAGTGCTTAGCTTTGGGTAAATCTTGCGGTGCTTGATCCTAGTGACAGAAAGGGAAGCGACACGTATTGTATTGTTGCCATCGAGGATAGAAAGGTGGGGTTTATATCATATTGCTTGAGTTTATGCCTCTACATCATGTCATCTTGCCTAATGAGTTACTCCGTTCTTATGAACTTAATACTCTAGATGCATGTTGGATAGCGGTCGATGTGTGGAGTAATAGTAGTAGATGCAGAATCGTTTCGGTCTACTTCTCACAGACGTGATGCCTATATTCATGATCATTGCCTTAGATATCATCATAACTATGCGCTTTTTTATCAATTGCTTGGCAGTAATTTGTTCACCCACTGTAATGCATGCTATCTTGAGAGAACCCACTAGTGAAACCTATGGCCCCCGGGTCTACTTTACATCATATAAGTTTCCAATCTACAATTCTAGTTTACTATTTATTTTGCAATCTTTATTTTCCAATTTATATCACAAAAATACCAAAAATATTTATCTTATTATCTCTATCAGATCTCACTTTCGTAAGTGACCGTGAAGGGATTGACAACCCCTTTATCACGTTGGTTGCGAGGTTCTTGTTTGTTTGTGCAGGTACTAGGGGATTTGTGTGTAGTCTCCTACTGGATTGATACCTTGGTTCTCAAAAACTGAGGGAAATACTTACGGTACTTTGCTGCATCACCCTTTCCTCTTCAAGGGAAAACCAACGCATGCTCAAGAGGTAGCAAGAAGGATTTCTGGCGCCGTTGTCGGGGAGATCTACGCACAAGTCAAGACATACCAAGTACCCATCACAAACTCTTATCCCTTGCATTACACTATTTGCCATTTTCCTCTTGTTTTCCTCTCCCCCACTTCACCCTTGCCATTTTATTTGGCTCTTTTCTGTTCTCCCTTTTTCCGTTCGTCTCTTTTTGCTTGCTCCTTGTTTTCTTGTGTGTTGGATTGATTGTTTGTCACGATGGCTCAAGATAATACTAAATTGTGTGAATTTTCCAATACCAACAACAATGATTTTATTATCACTCTGATTGCTCCTCTTACCGATGCTGAATCTTGTGAAATTAATACTGCTTTGTTGAATCTTGTCATGAAAGATCAATTTGCTGGCCTTCGTAGTGAAGATGCCGCTACCCCTCTAAACAGCTTTGTTGATTTATGTGATATCCAAAAGAAGAAAGATGTGGATAATGATATTGTTAAATTGAAGCTATTTTCCGTTTTTTCTTAGGGATCGTGCTAAAACTTGGTTGTCTTCTTTGCCTAAAAATAGTATTGATTCCTGGAATAAGTGCAAAGATGCTTTTATCTCTAAGTATTTTCCTCCCGCTAAGATCATCTCTCTTAGAAACGATATTATGAATTTTAAGCAACTTGATCATGAGCATGTTGCACAAGCTTGGGAGAGGATGAAATTAATGATAAGTAATTGTCCTACACATGGTTTGAATTTATGGATGATTATACAATTTTTTATGCTGGATTGAATTTTGCTTCTAGAAATCCTTTAGATTCGGCCGCGGGAGGCACTTTTATGGAAATCACTTTATGAGAAGCTACTCAACTCCTATATAATATTATGGTTATTATTCTCAATGGCACACCGAAAGATCTACTAGTAAAAAGGTTCATGCGATAGAAGAGATTAATGTTTTGAGTGGAAAGATGGATGAACTTATGAAATTGTTTGCTAATAAGAGTGTTTATTCTGATCCTAATGATATGCCTTTGTCTACTTTGATTGAGAATAACAATGAATCTATGGATGTGAATTTTGTTGGTAGGAACAACTTTGGTAACAACGCGTATAGAGGAAACTTTAATTCTAGACCGTTCCCTAATAATTCCTCTAATAATTATGGTAATCCCTACAACGACTTTTATGAAAATTTTAATAAGATGCCCTCTGATTTTGAGACTATTGTTAAAGAATTTATGAATTCGCAAAAGAATTTCAATGCTTTGCTTGAAGAAAAATTGCTTAAGATTGATGAGTTGGCTAGGAACGTGGATAGAATTTATCTTGATGTTGATTCTCTGAAACTTAGATCTATTCCACCTAAGCATGATATCAATGAGTCTCCCAAAGCCATGAGAATTTCCATTGATGAGTGCAAAGAAAGAACCGCTAGGATGCGTGCTAAAAAAGATTGCTTTGTAAAAGCGTGTTCTTCTAGTTTTCATGATAATAATGATGAAGATCTAAAAGTGATTGGTGTGTCTCCTATTAAATCTTTGTTTGCCAATATGAATCTTGATAAAGATGAGTCAACTTTAGTTAGAAGACGTCCTAATGATTCAGAGTTTTTAGATCTTGATGCAAAAATTGGTAAAAGTGGGATTGAAGAGGTCAAAACTTTACATAGCAATGAACCCACTATTTTGGATTTCAAGGAATTTAATTATGATTATTGCTCTTTGATAGACTTTATTTCCTTGTTGCAATCCGTGTTAGATTATCCTCATGCTTATGATCAAAACAAAGCTTTCACTATACATATCGCTGATGCTTTAATGCAATCTTATGAAGAAAAACTCGAATTAGAAGTTTCTATCCCTAGAAAACTTTATGATGAGTGGGAACCTACTATTAAAATTAAGATTAAAGATCATGAATGCTATGCTTTATGTGATTTAGGTGCTAGTGTTTCCATGATTCCAAAAACTTTGTGTGATGTGCTAGGTTTCCGTGAATTTGATGATTGTTATTTATATTTGCATCTTGTGGATTCCACCATTAAGAAACCTATGGGAAGAATTAATGATGTTCTTATTATCGCAAATAGGAATTATGTGCCCGTAGATTTTATTGTTCTTACTATAGATTGCAATCCTACTTGTCCTATTATTCTTGGTAGACCTTTCCTTAGAACGATTGGTGCAATTATTGATATGAAAGAAGGAAATATAAGATTCCAATTTCCATTAAGGAAAGGCATGGAACACTTTCCTAGGAAGAAAATTAAATTGCCTTATGAATCTATTATGAGAGCCACTTATGGATTGCACACTAAAGATGACAATACCTAGATCTATTCTTGTTTTTATGCCTAGCTAGGGGCGTTAAAAGATAGCGCTTGTTGGGAGGCAAACCAATTTTATTTTTGTTCCTTACTTTTTGTTCCTAGTTAGTAATAAATAAATCATCTATCATTTGTTATGATTGTGTTTCTTATGTTTTAATCAGTGTTTGTGCCAAGTAAAGCCTTTAGGATCTTCTTGGATGTTTGTTATTTGATCTTGTTGAAAAAACCCAGAAAGTATGCGCTCATGAGAATAATTTTCATTTTTAACCAAAGAGCGATAAAATAATGATTCCAACTGCAGTATATTAATATAAAAATTATTTAGGTCTTCATTATTAGTTAGAAATTTTTGAGTTACAGAAGTATTCGAAACCTACAGATTACTACAGATTGTTCTATTTTTGATAGATTCTGTTTTTCGTGTGTTGTTTGCTTATTTTGATGAATCTATGGCTAGTATCGGGAGGTATGAACCATACAGAAGTTGGAATACAGTAGGTTTAACACCAATATAAATAAATAATGAGTTCACTACAGTACCTTAAGTGGTGATTTGTTTTTTTATACTAGCGAAGCTCATGAGATTTTCTGTTGAGTTTTGTGTTGTGAAGTTTTCAAGTTTTTGGGTAAAGATTTGATGGATTTTGGAACAAGGAGTGGCAAGAGCCTAAGATTGGGGATGACCAAGGCACCCCAAGGTAAAATCCAAGGACAACCAAAAGCCTAAGCTTGGGGATGCCCCGAAAGCCATCCCCTCTTTCGTCTTCGTCTATCGGTAACTTTAGTTGAGGCTATATTTTTATTCACCACATGATATGTGTTTTGCTTGGAGCGTGTTGTATGATTTGCGTCTTTGCCTTTTAGTTTACCACAATCATCCTTGATGTACACACCTTTTGGAAGAGACACACATGAATCATAATTTATTAGAATACTCTATGTGCTTCACTTATATCTTTTGAGCTAGATAATTTTGCTCTAGTGATTCACTTATATTTTTTAAAAGCACGGTGGTGGTTTTATTTTGTAGAAATTATTGAACTCTCATGCTTCATTTATATTATTTTGAGAGTATTTTAGAACAACATGGTAATTTTCTTTGGCTATAAAACTAGTCCTAATATGATAGGCATTCAAGATGGGTATGATAAAAACTTTCATATAGAGTGCGTTGAATACTATGATTCTTGCTAGATGTTTCACTACTGGAATCCACTTCTTTGCCGTCAGTTTCCCCAAAGCAGACGACAAAGAAATAGCTGATGGCACAGGTTATTTTTCCATCAGCCAGTACTTTGCCGCAGCTCGCGGACGGCAAAGAGTTCTTTGCCGTCAGTTGGCCGACGCCAAAGAACCTTGTGGGCCCACAGACGCAAGGTTGTGGCTAGGTCAGCTCTTTGCCGTCTGCCATTTCTTTGTCGTCCGCTGGCTGACGGCAAACAATTCTTTGCCATCCGCTAGGCTGACGACAAAGAGGGTAGGGGGGCCACCCGGGCACGGCGTTGAATCGCTAACCTCCACCCCTCCCGCCGTGAACGCGTGCTCTCTCTCTCTCTCTCTCTCTCTCACCCACACCAGCCCGCCGCCGCCGCCCCGTCCCCTGTGCCCGTTGCCGCCCCTCCCTGCCCGTCACCGCCCCCTCCCGCCCGTCGCCGCCCCTCCCCACCGTCGTGCCACCCCGTTGCCGCCCCTCCCCGCCGTCCTGCCGCCCCGTCGCCGCCCCTCCCCGCTGTCCTGCCACCCCGTCGCCATCCCCATCCCGCCCGTTGCTGCCCCTCCCCGTCGTCCTGCCGCCCCGTTACCGCCCGTCGCCGCCCCCGTCCTTTCCGTCGCCACCGCCCTCCTGCCCCGTCGCCGCCCCTCCCTATCGCCGGCCACCCTCTTCCACCTCCCCACGGTGAGTCCCCTCTTCCACTTCCACACCCCCTTTTCTTTTTTTCTTTTTTTTCTTTTCTGTTTTAGATATTATTAGATATAATTTTAGATAATAAATAGTTTTAGATACTTTACATATTAGAAAAGAAAAAGGAAAAAAGGAAAAAGAAAAAAGGGAAAGGAAAAAGAAGAGGGAAAGTGAAAGGAAGAAGAAGAAGAGCTTATGCTTGAAAACGGGGATCGGTAATAGAAGCTGACACTTGAATCTGGATCTGTTGGTTAGCGATCATCTGGAATATCCAGAAAAAAAAGACTTGTTCATGTAGCTTTATTAGGAGACCCCTTTTCAGGGATTTATGTGCATTTAAAAGATGCATCTGAGAATACTTTAATACCTAAAAGAGGCAGATTAGTTTCTGTAGTAGAACCCTGCAGAGGAAACTAATTAGCATCAATCCTGGCTCGAATGGTTCTGCACTTCAGGAACGCATTTTTCATCCGGCTTATCCAAGAGAGCTTGGAAAGAAATCAAGCGCTAGAGTGGCCTAATGTACATGTATACGGTATCCTTTTCTTTCTTTGAAAGCAACAATCATTTCTGGATTTCAACAAGCACCGGAGAAAATTTAATATTTTGGGAACGGTGGCATATGGACGATTACTATTGAGAAGCTCTTGAATGAGACCATGTATAGATAGAGTTATTATTATGAAGGGGATTGTCTATCCTAACATGCCAAGGAGGAGCAAATCATGCTGCTATAGCAAACATACATGCAAAGAATAGATGCAAGAAGAAGAAAAAGAAAAAGAAAAAGAAGATGATGAAGAAGAAGAAGAAAAGGAAAAAGAGGAAAAAAGAAGAAGAGGGGAAGAAGAAAAAAAAAACACATTTTTATACTTTCTTATTTAGGGTTCCGCCATGTTTTTCAGTTTCTTTCTTTTCTTTAGTTGAATGTTTTTATACTGCTAGCTAGTTGCCTAGTTTGCTGACCGAGAGAAGTTAAAATAGTTATTATATGAAATTCAGCTAAAGTCAACATTTTTGATGACTAGTGCTACTAATAAATTCAACTAGAGCCATCATATGTCCACAAGTGCATTGTTTTTTGAATGAGAAATGATAACTTGGTGTAGTTGATTATCTTCTCCTCAAAATTTCTTATGTTATAATGTTGTATGATAATGTTGTAAGGGTACTAATTGGTCTCTTCTGCTGGTTATCAAAGATGGGGGGAAGCCGCCACCGCAGACTCCGCTCTGCCACACCGGAGTACGAGTTGGATGCTTTCGAGTTCTTCAGTATCATACATGGGACTTCAGTATCATCCACGAGGCAGGTATATAAAAGGAGAGATCTCCCCTTCATCCATCTCATTATGATAACTCTGTTGTTTGCTACTTCACTCATTGTCCCAAACTACAGAGGCTGCCTGACACTTTTATAAACAAGCTGGGTGAAGATCCGCCAAATAATGTGAAGCTGCGACAAGCCGGCAGCGGGTTTCACAGGCTGTGGGATGTGGAGTTGGTGATCAAGGAGGGCCACATGTACCCGTGTCATGGCTGGGAGAAGTTCTACCATGCGTACGCCCTACGGCATGGGTACTTCCTTCTCTTCAGGTATGCCGCCGCCGCCACCATGCTCATCGTGAAGGTGTTCAACGCGACTATGTGTCGCATGCGCTGCGCTGACGACAATGATGCCAGTATGTTCTGCCTCTTCATATTCCTCTACATTTGGCTTTGTCTCGCATTGATTGTAAACGGTCATTGTTGCATTTAGACAGGCAATGAGAGCAGTAGCAGTGGAACTGGCTACAGCCAAAGCAGCAGTGATTCTGGCTGTAGCAAACCTATCGGTGTACTAAAGTAGGGGTACCTTAGTATCTCGAACTTGTGCACGGGCAGTCGCAGCGACCCACGGCAAGGCTTGCCGGGCGACCGCCAAGACCCTCAATGGTTCCTTTTGGAGCCATTCAAGAACAAAGTATCCAAGAGCAAAACAAGGCCTCGACAAGAGGAGCTTGCCGGGAAGGAGACAAGACCCCGGCGGGAGGAGCTTGCCGGGAAGAGAACAACGCCCCGGCAAGAGGAGCTTGCCGGGAAGGAGACAAGACCCCGGCAAGAGGAGCTTGCCGGGAAGACGAACCCAAGCATTACAAGAAGATTGCTGCGGCGCACCGCGCGCCCCGACAAGATCCAGTGAGCGACAAGCTCCCGAACGCGACAAGGCAACATCCGCGGCAAGGCGCTTGCCGCGGCAAGCTGATACTCCGCAGCCCGCGCTCCAGCTCACCCATCAACGTGTCGCCCTGGGACCATTCCTGGCGCACGTGACGGGAGGCTGTGCAGCCGAGGGCGTGCGGTGGCAAGCAGACGCTGACAAGGAGCCATCGTGGCAAACGGTGGCGCCCCCGACGGTCCCTTTCCGCCCCGTCTAGGCGACACAGACGGGCATTTAATGCCCTTGTCCCCTGCCGTCAGGGTTAGGTAGGATGTGACTGTAGCAGGCGGTGGCGCCAACTACCACCCCTTTTACATTTTTACCCTCACCTCTGTTGCCACATGTTGGTAACCCCTTAGACATATAAAAGGAGGCCCATGCGCAATAGTGGAGTGGGGGGGGGGACAGCCATTCTCACGCTCGGACTCGCCAGCTGCTTGAGTGTACTGTAGCACTCGCCGCTCCCGAGCAAGAACTCAATACAACCACCAAAGAAGGAGTAGGGTTTTACGCATCCGTGCGGCCCGAACCTGGGTAAATCGATCGTCTCGCTCGTGTGTTTCGCCTCGATCTGCCCTTTGTGCATCCACCGCCCCCTGCCGAACCACAAGGGGCTCGGTCCGCCGATCCCCATAGGTGTGCGAGGGATCAGACACCCCCGACATCTTTGGCGCGCCAGGTAGGGGTCGAACCTACGACCTTCCGCTTAGGGTAAAAGCGTTCACGGCAAAGGTGCCCGCACCGGCAAGTTCCCTAAAAGCGTAGGGTAAAAGCATACAAGGGGAGGGAGCAAGTAAAGGAAATAACATAGCAGTTATTAACCAAGATAGAGTATATTACAGAATAACTTGTCGCGATTCTAACGGACTATTTTTCATAACATGATTGACAGCGACAAGGAAAGAAGAAGATAAACAGCCTAGTCTACACGGTCGCCTTCGACCCTCCTGATTCCGCTCACCTTGTCCATGATAGGTGCGACAAGGGCCTTGAGCTCCTCGTGATCAGCATCTGGCGGCAGGCTTCGGAGGACGTTGTGGAGGCGGAGGCCTGGGTTGCGGAAGGCCACCTTCATCAGCACCTTCTGGAGAGCCCCCGCGCAGATCTTGCGCGACTCATCGGCAAGCTGCTTTGGGAACTGCTCCCGGATTCGCTGGAGCGCCGTCGCCAAGCCTTTGAAGAACAGAGTGAGCTTGTCGCTGGGTTGCAGGTTCTCGTCGGAGGAGTACGCGAGATCCACCATCCCCAACTGCGCCAGCTCCTTGTCGACATCCGCGGCGACGTCCACCAGACCCTCCGTCCAACGCTCCATATCCTCCGCCAAAGTCTTCCGGGCGGCGGCAGCCTTCGCCAGCAGCACCTTGCCGGCCTTGACCTCCTCCTTCAGGGCCGTCTCCTGCTGCTTGGCGCCGTCCAGAGATCTGGTCAGGGCTGCCAGCTTCCCTTCGAGGTCGGCGTTGGAGTTCTTGGCGGCGTCCAGCTCCTTGCCCCTCTCGGCGAAAAGAGCCTGCAGCTCCAAGTAGCCGCTGGCGTCCTTCTCCCGCTCGAGCTTGAGCGCGGCAAGCTCGGCGCCGCTCGCCTTGAGGCCCGCCTCCAGCTGCGTCACCTTCAGCTCCAGCTCAGCCTTGGCGGCCTCGGCAGCTGCGGCGGCGTCTTCGGCCCGCTTGACGGCTCCGCCAACTACCCGCTCGCGCTCGGCAAGTTCCTCCTCGTGGCTGTCGAGGTTGACCGACCGCTGCGCCAAGTCACCCTCCTGCGAAGACAACTTCTCCGCGACAAGCCGTTGGCGCTCCTCGACGTCGGCCCTCTCGAGGAGGAAGGCCTGCTACGCCTCGGCGAGTTGCTCCCGCTCCTTTGCCAGGGAGCGGAGAGCTTCCTGGTGGGCGCCTCGGAGCTCTTCTGCGCGCTTCTCGATGTCGGCGCCAGCCTTCGCCACGAGCGCTTCGCGGGACTCCAGCTTGGCCTGCCGGATGCGGTAGAGCGCCACCAGCTTCCGCAGTAGGCGCTCCTCTTCAGGATCGCTGCTGCTGTGCTTGGCGCGTCAACCAGCTTCACCCCGGCAGAGGCAAGCACCTCTCCGTCCAGCGCCTCCCCCTCGATCGGCGCCCTGGAGCTTGACGCCTAGGGGAGGCTGATGAAGATGTTCTCGCCGGCCTTCAGGTAGATGCCAGGCTGGGGCTCTTCGGGGCCTGCCGTGGCGGCAGCGGCGGAAGAGTCAGTGGTCGGAGCAGCGCCTGGCGCTCCTGTGGCCTCCGGGTCGTCAGTACGACCGCCAGACTCCCCGCCCGCGTCCGCGGCGGCAGCCTTGGCAGCCTCCTCGCCGACGCCGGCTGCTTCCTCGGCGGCGACCTCCGTCTCCATCGGCTCTGCGGCAGATGGATCTGATGGCCGTAAGAGGGGAGAAGATTCAAGCAAAATTCGAGCAAATCTAAGGGGAAGATCAAGAAGCCGAAGAAGCAAGGGGAGTCTGGGAGCAAGGGAGTTACCTGTGCTAGGGCCCGCCGCTGAGGTCTCCGTCGCCGGAGGATCGCTGGCGCGATCCCTTGCCGGAGATCCTTGCCGGGCCGGGGGCTCCTCCCTTACTGGCGTCTCCTCCCTTGCCGGAGTCCCTTCCCTTGCCGGGGGCTCCTCCCTTGTCGGAGCCTCCTCCCTTGCCGGAGTCGCCTCCCTTGCCGGAGACCTTTCCCTCGCCGGAGGACTCTCCTTTGGTGCTTCGAGAACGGTCTCCAGGCTCCCCTGGTGAGGCTGTTCTGCTCCTGCGCAAGTCAACAAACAAGTATCAGCACTGTAAGGATCTTCGTGCGCGCCCAACAACGGGAAGTAAACAAAACACTTACGCTGGGGGCTGCTCTGGAGATCAGCCGCCGGGTCCGACAAGTTCGTCTCGGGCGCATCCCCTGTTGATGCAGCGGGTTCGTCCTCGATGATGATCACCGGTACCCTGGCCCTCTTCGCCGCTCTCTGCGCCAGAGTCCTGAAAAGGAAGAGGTGCAGAGGAAGGCAAGTGAGAAACAAGACAAGACAAAACAGCGGAAGTTAAAGAATTGCAAGGACAGAAAGAAGAACTTACTCCTCCTCTTCTTCCTCGTCGGAGCTAAACGCGGAGAAGTCGAAGTCCGGCCCGCGGCTGGCGCGGGAAGAAGGAGGGGTAGGCTCCCTTGGACGCTTGGCGGGAGCAGAGGCGGCAGACCGGGAAGACCCCGCTCCAGTCGAAGCAGTGGCATGGGGCGCTCCCGCGGCAACAGTGCTTGCCGCGGTAGAGCGCGTCGTGCGGCGCGGCTACTGCTGGGCCTCCTGCCGCCTCGCTACATCCGCGGCCTTGCGGAGACACCTTCTTGGTGGAGACGGAGGCGCAGCCGGCGGTGGGCTGTCGGAAGACGAAGTGGAGGAAGAGTCGATCTCCAGCGAGTCGCTCGCATCCCCGGCAGGCTCGCTTGGCTCGGCGCTGCCCCCGGCAAGATCTTCCTTGCCAGCGAGTCCCTCTTGCCGGGCGAGCTCTTTCTTGCCGAGAAACTCGTCTCGCTCGGCACTGGTCTTCTCCTCTTCTGCCGCCGCTTCCTCCAGAGTAAAACCAAATTCGCCTGCCGATGCGGCTGCCGCTGCCTCTTCCAACCTGGAGGCTATGCGCGCCAGCTTCGCCTCGGTGGTATCGCGGATGAGGCCGTCCCTCTCGTCGGCGCGGATTGGCACTTCCCCCAGGTCGTCGAAGAACTGCTGCACGACCTCGTCTGCGGGCTCTTGCCAAGTTGGCTCGATTCCGTGCGAGTCGCACAGCGGCATCATCGCCCGGATGCGGTCGAGCGCAGAATTGTTGTACAAAGGGATGACGCCCTGCGGCAGCCTGAAGACTTCGGGGTGATTCGGATCATATTTGAAGAGCTCCTGCAGCATGCTAGTGTGCTCGAGGACAGTGAAATTATAGTTGAGGCCTGGGCGCAGCCTCATGATGTCCACCGCGTTCTTGAACTCCCAGGCAGGTCTTCCCCGTTCCTGCAGGGGGGCAATGCAGCGGCGAAGAAAGTCTGCGCCAACAGCGCCTACGGTGAGTCCGGCAAGCCTAAGGCGCTGGATCCTGGTAACAGCAATCGTCAGCTTGCTATCTTCCGGGGCCAAGTCGCTCTAGTCATTACCGCGCACTGCTGCTGCTTGGCGCCGGACGGTGAATGACTGCGGATTATCCTCGATAATCCAGCACCAGTCCGCTCTCCACTCCTCCCACTTGCCGCGGAACTCCCCCTCTAGATAAGATTCCTTCTTGCCGGCTCTGGAGATCCAGGCGATTCCGCCGGACAGGGTCTCCCCTCTCTCTACCCGAGGGATGAAGAAATGGCGGAAGAGAGCTACACTAGGGTGGACTCTGACAAAGTTTTCGCAAAGATGTGCTAAAACTGCCATGGTGAGGACGGTGTTGGGGGTGAAGTCGAGGAGGTAGAAGCCATACGTGTTCATAATATCACAGAAGAACTCGGAAAAGGGCGGGCAGAGCCTGCAGTAGAAGAACACAGCAAAGAAAGGGTACCCGTCCGGAGCCTTTGTGTGGGCTTCAGCCGGGAGCACCCTGGTCCGCGGGTGAGCTCGCGTCTCCGCCGACCAGAACAGGTAATACCGCTCCCGCAACGCCTTCGCGCCGAGCTTGGGAGGGAAGATGGCCCGCTCCTTCCGCATCGTCACGAGCCGCTGCGCCTCGGTCGACTTCACCGCTTTTCCCTTGTCGCCCTTCGGAGCCATGGCGAGGGTGGTGGAGGAGCCCGACGGTGGTGGTGGCGCTGGTGACAATGGGGGGAGTAGGGCGCTGCTCTCTTGTTGCTCTGAGAAGACGGGGAGCGGCGGAGGATTTGAGATTGGAAGCAGCAACGGGCATATGGCGCCGCACCCCTGTTTCCTCTGCTTATAAGGAGGGGAAGGGGGAGGCGGACGTTTCGCCGTCATGAATAAACAACTACCCACGATTCCGCCCATCACGCCTCCACGCCTCCCTCCATTTACGGGGAAGGGGCGCGCCAACCGTCCCCCTTTTACCGCGACATGACGCACGCGCGTGGGGCGCAGCCCCGCGCACGCCGCCCACGTCACGCACGGCGCCGCGTTCGACGCGTGCCGTTTGGGGAGGGCGCGGTGGGTGCGGAGTGGGTTAGGGCGTGCCCTAGGCTGCGCGTGCCCGTGCACTGTTTTGGGCCTGGCCCAACACCGCTCGGCACCGTGTATGGCCCAGGCCCGGGGGCTCCTGTCGGTGTACTAAAGTAGGGGTACCTTAGTATCCCGAACTTGTGCACGGGCAGTCGCAGCGACCCGCGGCAAGGCTTGCCGGGCGACCGCCAAGACCCTCAATGGTTCCTTTTGGAGCCATTCAAGAACAAAGTATCCAAGAGCAAAACAAGGCCTCGGCAAGAGGAGCTTGCCGGGAAGGAGACAAGACCCCGGCGGGAGGAGCTTGCCGAGAAGAGAACAAGGCCCCGGCAAGAGGAGCTTGCCAGGAAGGAGACAAGACCCCGGCAAGAGGAGCTTGTCGGGAAGACCAACCCAAGCATTACAAGAAGATCGCTGCAGCGCACCGCGCGCCCCGACAAGATCCGGTGAGCGACAAGCTCCCGGACGCGACAAGGCAACATCCGCGGCAAGGCGCTTGCCGCGGCAAGCTGATACTCCGTAGCCCGCGCTCCAGCTCACCCATCAACGTGTCGCCCTGGGACCATTCCTGGCGCACGTGGCGGGAGGCTGTGCAGCCGAGGGCGTGCGGTGGCAAGCAGACACTGGCAAGGAGCCATCATGGCAAACGGTGGCGCCCCTGACGGTCCCTTTCCGCCCCGTCTAGGCGACACAGACGGGCATTTAATGCCCTTGTCCCCTGTCGTCAGGGTTAGGTAGGATGTGACTGTAGCAGGCGGTGGCGCCAACTACCACCCCTTTTACATTTTTACCCTCACCTCTGTTGCCACATGTTGGTAACCCCTTAGACATATAAAAGGAGGCCCATGCGCAACAGTGGAGTGGGGGGGCAGCCATTCTCACGCTCGGACTCGCCAGCTGCTTGAGTGTACTGTAGCACTCGCCGCTCCTGAGCAAGAACTCAATACAACCACCAAAGCAGGAGTAGGGTTTTACGCATCCGTGTGGCCCGAACCTGGGTAAATCGATTGTCTCGCTCGTGTGTTTCACCTCGATCTGCTCTTTGTGCATCCACCGCCCCCTGCCGAACCACAAGGGGCTCGGTCCGCCGATCCCCATAGGTGTGCGAGGGATCAGACACCCCCGACAAAACGCAGCAGCGATTCTGGCTGCAGCAAAGATAGCAAGGAGGATGAGCCAGACTGGAGTGGGGAAGAAGAGGAGCAGAGTGGGCATCAGGCTGAGGATGACCTAGCGATTGTGGTGGCTGACCAAGGGCAAGAGATGGTGGTGGCTGACCATGGGCAAGAGATGGTGGTGGCTTATGATGACCTAGCGTTGGTCGTGCCTGTCCTGCTGATAACCCACAAGTATAGGGGATTGCAACAGTTTTCAAGGGTAAAGTACTAAACCCAAATTTATTGATTTGACACAAGGGGAGCCAAAGAATACTCTCAAGTATTAGCAGCTGAGTTTTCAATTCAACCACACCTGGAAACTTAGTATCTGCAGTGAAGTATTTAGTATCAAAGTAATATGATAGTAGTGGTAACGGTAGCAAAAGGTAACCATAGTAAAAGTAATGTTTTTGCTATTTTGTAGTGATGATAGCAATAGCAACGGGAAAGTAAATAAGTGAAGAATAATATATGGAAAGCTCGTAGGCAATGGATCGGTGATGGACAATTATGCCGGATGCGGTTCATCATGTAATAGTCATAACCTAGGGTGACACAGAACTAGCTATGTAGGCATGTATTTCGAATATAGTCATACGTGCTTATGGAAAAGAACTTGCATGACATCTTTTATCCTACCCTCCCATGGCAGCAGGGTCCTTACGGAAACTAAGGGATATTAAGGCCTCCTTTTAATAGAGTACCGGAACAAAGATTTAACACATAGTGAATACATGAACTCCTCAAACTACGGTCATCACCAGTAAGTATCCCGATTATTGTCACTTCGGGGGTTAACGGAGCATAACACATAATAGGTGACTATAGACTTGCAAGATAGGATCAAGAACTCTCATATATTGATGAAAACATAATAGGTTCAGATCTGAAATCATGGCACTCGGGCCCTAGTGACAAGCATTAAGCATAGCAAAGTCATAGCAACATCAATCTCAGAACATAGTGGATACTAGGGATCAAACCCTAACAAAACTAACTCGATTACATGATAGATCCCATCCAACCCATCACCGTCTAGCAAGCCTACGATGGAATTACTCACGCACGGCGGTGAGCATCATGAAATTGGTGATGGAGGATGGTTGATGATGACGATGGCGACGGATTCCCCTCTTCGGAGCCATATAGCATCAACAGCTGGTTAGACTTCACAAAAGCCTTCGTCCGCAACTTCACCAGCACCTACAAGCGGG
Source organism: Triticum monococcum (assembly GCA_034509565.1). Classification (NCBI taxonomy): domain Eukaryota; kingdom Viridiplantae; phylum Streptophyta; class Magnoliopsida; order Poales; family Poaceae; genus Triticum; species Triticum monococcum. The sequence continues at coordinate 81,808,940 of CM067845.1, read as the reverse complement.
CTCCCAAGCCCAGACAACTCCCCTTGTGCGTACAAGGCCCCGCCGAGTCCACTCGCGACTACCTCACGCGTTGGGCCAAGCTCCGCAACTCTTGTGAGGGGGTGCACGAGGTGCAAGCCATAGAATACTTCACTGCCGAGTGCCGAGAAGGCACCCTTCTCAAGCACAAGCTCCTCTGTGACAAGCGGACTACCCTCGACGAGCTTCTGGACATAGCGGACAAGTACGCCACCGCCGACTCCTCAATGAAAACAGAACTCCGGGTAGATGCGTCCGGGAAGGTACTCAACCCGGCGCCCAAGACGCCGGCTGGGGACTCCGGCCGACGCCCACACCAGAACGACCACAAGTGCAAGGGCCCCGTGCCGCCCTCCACCAGTCGGCAGGTGGCCACAGTCGAAGACGAGCAGCCCGAAGGGCGGCCCGCACCCAAGAAGCAGAGGGGCGGCAAGCCGGCTTGGCAGTCAGCCTTCTCCTACGAGCAAACTCTCGATGCCCCATGCAAGTTCCACAGCGGCGCGAAGCCGTCCAACCACACAACTCGGAAGTGCCACTGGCTCACCCGAATCTCCAAAGGCGAAGGGCTCGCGCCGCCTCCGCCTGCTGGTCCGCCGCCTCCGGCCCCGCAACCGCCGGCCGCTCGGCCAGCAGTTGGAGCTGTGCACGATGAGTCCCCGACGAGCATGCCACCTATGTCGTCTTTACAAGCTAGCCCGAAGACCAGCGCAGCAGACGCCGAGAGCACCAGGAAGTCAACATGGTCGCTGCCAACCTTGCCGAGCACATGCACTGGTCAGAAAATCCTATCAGCTGGAGCCGGGCCGACCACCCAGAGGTGATGCCATCTCCTGGCTCTTATGCATTGGTTTTGGATGCCACCCTTGCAACGGACAGACGCGCCGCTCGTTTTTCCCGCGTGCTGATAGACGGTGGGAGCAGCATCAACATCTTGTACCGTGACACCCTGAAGAAGCTGAACGTTAAGACGAAGCAATTCATGCCTACTCGGACTGTGTTCCATGGCATTGTACCTGGCCTGTCCTGCGCTCCCATTGGCAAGATCAAGATTGATGTACTCTTTGGGGACAAGGATCATTTCCGCCGAGAGGCGATCTGGTTTGAAGTAGTGGACCTGGAGAGCCCCTACCATGCATTGCTTGGCCGACCTGCCTTGGCCAGGTTCATGGTGGTTCCCCACTATGCTTACCTCAAGATGAAGATGCGGATTACCAAGGGCATCATCAATATAGCCGGCGATTACAAGAAACCTTCCGAGTGCGTAGCAGCCAGCAGCCGACTGGCCGAGTCCCTTGTGATTGCCGAAGAAAAGAAGATGCTGGACCGAGTCGTGGCCATGGCCGGCAAGCAGCCGGCCCTGTCCCCCGATCCCAAGGAGTTTGATGCCCATGGATCCTTCCAGCCGGCCAAGGAGACGAAGAAGATACCTCTTGACCTCGAGCACCCAGAGAGGTTTGCCGTCATCGGGGCAAACCTAAAAAGAAAATAGGAAGGCGAGCTCGCCAATTTCCTCCGTGAGAATCGGGACATCTTTGCATGGTCCCCCAAGGACATGCCGGGTGTTCCGAAGGAATTCGCCGAGCACAAGCTACACGTCCAAGAAGATGCAAAACCAGTCAAACAACCCCTCCGCCGACTGTCGGAGGAGAAAAGAAGGATTGTAGGCGAAGAGATAGCCCGGCTTCTACCAGCCGGCTTCATTATGGAAGTTTTATTTCCAGAGTGGCTCGCCAACCCGGTCCTTGTGCTGAAGAAGAACAACAAGTGGCGCATGTGCATCGACTACACGAGCCTCAACAAGGCCTGCCCCAAAGATCCATTTGCCCTGCCAAGGATTGATCAAGTGATAGACTCCACGGCCGGATGCGAGCTGTTGAGTTTCTTGGATGCTTACTCAGGATACCACCAGATAAAGTTAGATCCAGCAGACCGCCTGAAGACCGCCTTCATCACGCCATTCGGAGCCTTCTGCTACCTGACTATGACATTCGGCTTGAGGAATGCCGGTGCCACTTTTCAGTGTTGCATGCAGAAGTGCCTCCTCAAGCAGCTCGGCAGAAATGCCCACGTCTACGTAGACGACATTGTGGTGAAGACGGAGAAGCGCGGCACCTTGCTGGAAGATCTCAAGGAGACATTTGAGAACCTGCGCCGGTTCCAAATCAAGCTCAACCCCGAGAAATGCGTGTTCGGAGTGCTAGCCGGCCAGCTCCTAGGCTTCCTGGTCTCCGAATGCGGCATCGAATGCAACCCAGTAAAGATCAAGGCCATTGAGAGAATGGCGATTCCCACCAAACTTCGAGACGTCCAGAAGTTCACCGGATGCTTGGCCTCCCAGAACCGCTTCATCAGCCGGCTCGAAGAGAAAGCTCTCCCCCTCTACCGCCTCATGAAGAAGACCAATCACTTCGAGTGGAATGACCAAGCTGACCAAGCTTTTCACGAGCTAAAGAAGATGCTGGCCACGCCGCCTGTCCTGGCGGCGCCGACTGAGAAAGAGCCCATGCCCCTCTACATTGCTGCAACCAGCCGGGTGGTCAGCACCGTCATCATAGTCCAGCGCCCAGAAGAGGGCCGAGCCCAGCCGGTCCAGAGGCCAGTGTACTATTTGAGTGAGGTGTTGTCTACCTCAAAGCAGAACTACCCGCACTACCAGAAGATGTGCTATGGCGTGTACTTCGCCGCCAAGAAGCTGAAGCCCTACTTCCAAGAGCACCCCATCACGGTCGTATGCACCGCCCCACTTGCCGAGATCATAGGCAGCCGGGATGCATCCGGCCGGGTGGCGAAATGGGCCATCAAGCTGGCCCCCTACACGATCTTCTACCAGCCTCGCACCGCCATCAAGTCCCAAGCATTGGCCGACTTCCTCGTCGACTGGGCCGAGACCCAGTACCTACCGCCAGCTCCCGACTCCACTCATTGGCGCATGCACTTCAATGGGTCCAAGATGCGCACCGGCTTGGGAGCCGGCGTCATCGTCACCTCTCCCAAAGGCGACAAGCTCAGATACACGCTGCAAATTCACTTTGCCGCCTCCAACAACATGGCCGAGTACGAGGCGCTCATACACGGGCTCCGGCTTGCCAAAGAACTTGGCATTCGCCGGATCCTATGTTATGGCGACTCGGACTTGGTAGTCCAGCAATCATCCGGCGACTGGGATGCCAAGGACGCAAATATGGCAAGCTACCGCTTCCTCGTTCAGCAGATCAGTGGGTACTTTGAAGGATGCGAGTTCCTCCACGTACCACGAGCCGACAACGAGCCAGCTGATGCCCTGGCTCAAATAGGCTCCACTCGGCAGGCGATACCAACCGGTGTCTCTCTACAACGCCTCCTCAAGCCGTCTATCAAGCCGTCTCCAGAGTCCAATTCCATCTTCGTGTCGCCTGACCCCGACGCAGCCAGGTCCGGCTCGAAGAACCAAGCAGGTGATCCGGGGACTTTGATAGTCGGCCTGGGGACGTCAGCAGGCGGCTCGGGGACTTCCGTAGTTACGCCCGACCCGGGGACTACCACGCCCGGCTCGAGGGCTGCGGTAGTCGGCCCAGGGACTACACCAACAAAACAGCCGGCGGCCGACTCCAGCATTTCACCACCTAGCCCGCCCGCCCTGGTCGCAGTAGCCGTGTTGGCAATAGAGGAAGTCACAGCTCCATCATGGGCCCAGACCATCCTCAACTTCCTAATAAACCAAGATCTATCGGCTGACGAGACAGAGGCAAGACAAGTCCAACGCCGAGCCGGAGCATACACGATCATCAACAGAGAGCTCGTCAAGCGCAGTGTCACTGGAGTCCTCCAGCGATGCGTCGAGCAAGAGAAGGGCATTGCAATCCTCAGATACATCCACCAAGGAGAATGCGGCCATCATGCAGCCTCAAGATCACTCGTCGCCAAAGCTTTCCACCATGGTTTCTTTTGGCCGACTGCTTTGGATGACGCCAAGGAGTTAGTCAAACATTGCAAAGGCTGCCAACTCTTCAGTTCCAAGCAACACATGCCGGCTTCGGCACTCAAGACCATTCCCCTCACTTGGCCCTTTGCCATTTGGGGACTGGACATGGTGGTCCCATTCAAGACGGCGCGCGGCGGCATGACACATCTGCTTGTCACCGTGGACAAATTCACCAAATGGATTGAGGCAAAGCCAATCAAGAAGCTGAATGGGCCGACTGCCGTGACATTCATCGTAGATATAACAACTCGGTACGGCGTGCCACACAGCATCATCACCGACAACGGCACGAATTTCGCCAAGGGAGCCTTGGCACGTTTCTGCGCGACGCAGGGCATCTGGTTGGACTTAGCGTCCGTTGCCCACCCGCAGTCAAACGGCCAGGTCGAGCGAGCCAATGGCCTCATCCTTTCCGACATCAAGCCCCGACTGGTCGTACCACTGGAGCGTTCGGCCGGCTGTTGGCTCGATGAGCTGCCGGCTGTCCTCTGGAGTCTGCGCACTACCCCAAACAAGTCAACCGGCTTCACTCCTTTTTTCCTCGTGTATGGTGCCGAGGCGGTCATCCCAACCGACATCGAGTTCGACTCGCCTCGGGCAACCATGTACACGGAGGCGGAGGCCAAGGAAGCACGAGAAGACGGCGTCGACCTGCTGGAAGAAGGCCGGCTGTTAGCCCTCAGCCGGTCTGCCATCTATCAGCAGGCCCTGCGCCGCTACCACAGCCGGAAGGTCAAGCCAAGATCCTTCCAAGAGGGCGATCTTGTGCTCCGGTTGATCCAGCGAACAGCCGGCCAGCACAAGCTCTCGGCCCCTTGGGAAGGCCCCTTCATCATCAGCAGAGCTTTAGGCAACGACTCCTACTACCTGATCGACGCGCAGAAGCCGTAGGCACGCAAGAGAGATGATTCCGGCAAGGAGTCGGAACGACCATGGAACGCCAACCTCCTCCGAAGATTTTACAGTTGAAATGCAGTATGTATAACGCTAACTTTTGTACTAAGTACGAGACAATAGGCCCCCAGAGGAGAGCTCGGGGACTGCCATCTTTTATCTATGAATGAAGAGTATCATGCTTATGACCTTGTCATTACATTCACTTTTTCCGTCCGGCACCGGGTTCGACTAGTCGGCCCGAGGACTGGACGCCTTGAGTTATATTAGAAGTCCTACCCGCGGTCAAACAAGTAGTGTGCCGGCACCCAAGTCTTCTCTTGCCAAAAGTCGTAGTTCGAAGAACCGGCTGTCCGGCTGGCAAGAGTTAAAGGCAGGAAGGAACGCCCACACGAAAAACGGCTAGGGACTAACAGACTAATATAACAAAAGCCGTTTTTTCTCCCACCGACCAACTGACTACCAGAGTAGCCGGTCGGCCGGCTTCCATTCACCTCGCTTCAATCTAAGAAAGCTCAAGTACTTGCCTTCCCAAAAGGGGAAGGCGGCAAAGGAAATAGCCTAAGGATAAAAAGCATATGCGAATGGAAGCCAAACACACACACGATCATATTTACACAAAAGACCTTCAAAAGGCCAGCATTCAACATAGTTCGAATACACCCCCAGTGGGTGGAACTGCGCAAGTTTAATAAAAATTGTTCAAAGGATAACAAGCAGGAAAAGCAAGGACGGCAGATTAAGCCAAGGGAGCGACTGGCGAGTCGGGCAGGTTGGTGGAGACGGCAGTGTCGGCTGGAGGAGTGGCCGGCTGGCGAACCTCGGCATGATCACCGCCTCCCGCAGAGGGCGCGCTAGCACGCGCCTCGTTGCTGGAGGCACGGTCAGTCTGAGGCTGGCTGGCCACTTCGCCGGCCGGCTCGACGTCTTCGCCTTCCTCTGCTTCGTCGTGTTCGCCTTCATTGCTGGAAGCGATTTCCTCCGCCGAGTCCTCGCCCTCTGCCGGGTTCAGCCCGAACCACTCCTCCGGCTGGCCAACGCTGTCGTCATTTATCTCAGGAGCAAAGGTGCTGATGTCGGTGCACTCGGCGATCGTCGAGGCGCGCTAAGCGATAGCCGGCCGCACCCCCTCCATCTCCTCATCGGCTTCCAGCCGCAAGGTGTGCAGCTGGTCCAGATTCAGCCTGGGATACCAGGCTCGGACGAACTCCAGCGCCCGCCCAGCTCCAACCCGGGCTGCCGATGCCTTCCAGGCCTCGAAGCGGCCAACCGCAACCTCCAGCCAGTCGGCAGTCCGACTCGGGGTGCGGGGCATCGTCTCGCCGGGCCAGAGGGCGGCTAACACCTGCGCCCCGGCGCGCTGGAGGCGGCGGAGCATGCGGTGAGCCGGCTGCAGCCGGGCTTGGACCGCCAGGAGTTGCTCCTCAAGCGTCCGGCTCACATCCGGCGCGACTTCGGCCCCCGCCTGCCGGCGCGCCTCGCGGTGGGCCTCGATGGTCTGGGTGGCAAAGACAGAGTAGCCGGGGAAGTAGTCTGCACAAAGAACAAAAAGCAGCACAAGTCAGAACACAAATCAGGGGGCAAGGGGCAAGCAAGGAGTGAGGAAGGCGGCTTACCATCGATCAGATCCTCAATCCGGCCGTAGCCCTCGATCAGCGCTTGTTTTGCCTCAGCCCAGCCCGCCGCTTCGGTCTCGAACTCAGCTTTGAGGGCATTCTCGCTGTCCTGCACCTTCTTCAGGGCCGCCTTGTGGTTCTCCTCCTGGTCGTCCAACTTCTTGGCCAGGCGGTCATGCTCCAGGACTAAGGTGTTGTACTCGGCTTCTTTGGCGCGAAGGGCGGCCTGGGCCCCGCTGAGCTACTCCCTCAAGTCGGCATTGGCTCCTATAAGCATGAAGACAAAGGAAAAATCAGTAAGGAGGAAGTCGTCGGGGAAGATCCGACCCGACTGCTCTGCAGTCAGCCCGAATCTCGGGGACTACACCCAGTGGGTGCGCTGACGCGCCCCCACAGGAGATGAACAAGACAAAGCACGCACTCCGGCTATTGGTCAGGTCCTCGGTCTTCTGGCCGAGCTCCTGAGCCTGGGAGTTGAAGGCGGCAGCACGGAGGTTATGGTATTCCTGGAAGATCGGACAGGATGCAAGAATAAGATGGTTGTCAGGACCTATTAACTTCCAAGCCGCCTGCTCAGCAGCCGACTCGGAACTCGGGGACTACACCCAGTGGGTGCGCTGACGCGCCCCCACGGAAGAAATCAAAAAAGCAAAACAACCAAGGACAGAAGACTCACCCGGATGACGGCCCGCGTCGAGAGGAACTCTTGGGTATATCGCTGCAGCGAAGCGGCCTGGGCTTGAAGCCGGTTCCGGACCTCCTGGGCCGCCGTGTTCAGCTCGGCCGTCCCCCCGCTGGGCGTCCACTCGGACGTGCTGGCGCTAGCCGCCTCCAAGGCCTCTGCCGTCCGGCCGGCGCTCGCAGCTCTGTGCGGCTCGGACTCGGAGATAGCTCCCTCTGCGCGCCGGCGAAATGCCGGTTGCACCTCGAGGCCGGCTCCTGCCTCCGGCTCGCTCCTGGCCGGCTGCTCCGGCGCCGCGGCTGGTCGGCCGCCTTGGCCTGCTCCAGTCGGCGCTGTCTATGGCGCCTCCTCCACGAAGACCATGCGGTCCTCCCTCCTCTCCATCACCGGTGGGTCTCGGTCGACCTCCTCTAATAGGGGCACGGGGATGTCGGGGGCCACGATGCGGAGGGGAACGACGAGCTGCGGAGGCTGGTTGCGCGAGGCCTCCGCCTTCCTCTCCGCGGCCGCCGCCTCCGCTCGGGCCTTGGCCGCCGCGCCGGCTTGCTCCTTCGCCGCCTGGGCGGTCCTTCGCTCCGCTGCCTCCCACTCCTCCCGCGCCTCCCGCGCGTTCTGCTTTGTGGCCTCCATGAGGTCGGCGCGGGGATCAACGCGGCGGGAGCCGGAGGACCCTCCAGTCGGCCCGACTATGGAGCCGCCAGGACCTCGCTCGAGGGAAAGCGGTGCCCTGCCTAGCGAGCGAGGAAAAGTTTAGAAGAGCCTCAATCGAAGAAGACAACAAAAAATACAAGATGCTTTACACTTACGCCGAGATCGCCTACGGCTGTTTCACCGCCTTGCGGAAGCGGGCCGCCTTCACGGCCGCCTCCTCCCACTTGGTCGCCGCCGTGGAACCCTTGGACTTCTTCGGCCGGCTGCCGAAGTAGGTCGATATGGCCCGGCGTTTCTGCACGCCGCCACGGGCAGTCGGCGTGGCCGACGGGCCCGCGCCTTGATGATCAAGCGCCGGCTGGCGGTGCGGAGCGGCTTCGACCTCGCCATCGTCCGCCCAGTCCTCAAGGTCGGCCCCGAACCTCGCGCCGCCTGCCTCGTCGCCTTCGGCATGTGCGGCCGCCCCCAGGTCCGGATCGTCGACGTCGTCCACTGTGCGGTCAGGGAGGAGTTGGCGCTCTACCCCTGCGGCCTCGGCCGTCGGTGCAAGAAGAGGGTTCTGCCAAGGGCAAACCAATCGACCAGAGGTCGGCCATCATGATGTCGGCTACCAAATGAAGAAATGAAGAAAAACTTACAACAGGCGGGGGGTTGGCACGAGAATATGGCCCCTTGCCGTATCGCCAATCCTCGGCGAGCTTGCAGTTGGAGATATAGTTCACCATATAAGACACCTCGACATGAGGCATCTCCCGGGTGCTCAGCCTGCGTGGGTCGAAGTGGCCGCTCATCTGACAGATCATATGAGGCCGGCCTTGGAGCGGAAGAATCCGGTGCTCCATGAAGGCGGCCACCAAGTCGGCTCCGGTCAGGCCCTCCGACTGGATCATCACCCGGAGCCGGGCGACGGCTGCATTCCCGGCCTGAGACAACGACCTGGCCCGGTAGCTCCACGAGGGTTGCCTCCCAGCCAGCGGGCCGGCTACGTAAGCCAGCAAGTTGACGAAGTCGCCTTGCTGGGCGACGTTCTTCACGTAGAAATAAGACTTCTGCCAGAGCTTCACCGACTGGATCAGTGGGATGGGCGGGAACGGATTGTTCTTGCCCGTCCGCCTCATGGCGATGAAGGCTCCGCAGGGGGCGGGTACGCCTGCGACGATGGTGCCAAGCTTGCACTAGAAGAATTCTCCCCAGAGCTCGAGAGTGGGGAGAACCCCAAGAAAGCCCTCGCACAGGGTGACAAAAGCCGACAACAGCATTACCGTGTTGGGGGTGAGGTGATGCGGCTGGAGGTGGTAGAACTCGAGAAAGGCGCGAAGGAATCCGCTCGCTGGGAGGCCAAAGCCGCGCAGGCAGTGCGAGCGGAAGATCACCCGCTCGCCCTCCTCCGGCGCCGGCGAAATCTCCCTCTCCGGCGCACGACGAACTTGCACGTAGTTCGCGCCCGGCAGACGCCGCGTCCGTCGGAGGAACTCGACGTGGTCCTCCTGGACGTTGGAACCATCCCACGAGCTCGACAATGCCATGGGAGCGACGTAGCGAGGAACAAGACGATGCGATGGCGGAGATGCGCACGACCCCGCTACGGCGGGACCGAAGGAACCAAGATGTCCAACGGCGGAGCGGCACGGCACTGGGTCGCTGCGGCGGCGGGAGGAAGGAGAAGGAAGATGAGAATGGGTGGGGAGAGGGAGAGCGTGCGAGACTCTGCCGCTCCCTCTCCTCCCCCTACTTATAGACCCGCGTGGCGGAACCGAGGAGGCGTGGTGTGGGGGGTCGTGGGATCAACTGCGCCCACTCCCCCACGTCCCGCAATTACTGCGCACTAATGGCGTGATGAAACCGCCGCGGGAAGGTGAGCGGTCCATTGCGGGCCGCAGAAGATCCGCGCTTGGGCCGAGGCCTAGAAGTGGCGGGCCCAGGCCTGCTGCGGCGTCCCATCGCGCACGTGCGTTGGCAGGATCTCCTTGCCATGTGGCCCGCGGGGTGGCGTGCGGTAAGCTCGCAGGCCGACCCACATTCCCGCTTACGAGATACGGAGCTTACCGAAGACGGCGCGCATAAGCAAAACCGGCTCCTCAGGATAGGAAGCTGACCCAGCTTCTCGTCCCTTTGTCAGCCTCGAAGCTCGATCAGCTTCGGGGACTACTGTCGGAGTAAATGACCATGGGTAGCCTAGCCGGCTCCCCCTGGCCCTTCTAAAAAAATTATAGGCCGATACGGCCATCAAGAGTCCAAGATGTGGGGCCGCCTTCCCCTTGCCGGCTGTCTCCCAGGCCGGCTATCGGAAGGCGGCCCGGCTCTGGCCCTCATGAAGAAAGCCGTGGGAGGGTCGGATCCAAGAAGCCGGTCGTGAGAAGGCCGGCTCCCATAAAGCGGTCAAGATCGTACCCTCGAAGTCTGCATCCACATAATGGCGATGTGACAAGGCATGGCTACAGTAAAGCCTGCCACCCCCGAATCCCGGAGCACGCCTGGCACAGTGCCCCGCACGGGGAGGCCATGACCCGTCCGGTGCAGCATTGTTGCTATGTTACCCCTGATGTCATCCATGACGGGCCGTCAGCATGGCCCACGGGCGGTGGGCCCCTTTGGGCAGAGAGACACCCAAAGGCGGCCAGGCCTCCCCCAGTCGGCCCAAGACAGGGCCGGCTCCCTATAGCCGTCCTGCCCCCCTCCTTCGAAAGAGACGCCCCATTAAGAAGACAAGACGTGGTGAGGCTACAGCGATCGCCCACCGAGCGGCGGCACTGTAGCCACGCCCACCCCGGCGAAGCCCTCGTCACCAGGATTGAGGCAACAGTAACCAGCCACCGACAAGGCCCTTGACAGTGGGGCCTGCCTGTCGACCAAGGAGCCGGCAGCCGGCAGGACCCACCAGCCGGTGGGCCCCAGCAGCCGGCGCAGAAGCCGGCGAGCATAGACACAGACGGCTGGGCCCCACGCCCAGCCGGATTACCATTGTACCCCCGGGGGGTAGGCCTATATAAACCCCCCGGGGGCACCCATGCAAGGGGTGGATCCAAGCTAGTTCTAGACACCACATAGAGGGGAGAGGAGAGCTAGCCGTGCCCTTCTTCTTCTCACCAAACAGCTCAAGGAGCACCGTGTAGCTACTTGTTCATCTAGTGATCATGCGGAGACCCCGCAGAGTAGCAGTAGGGGTGTTATCTCCACGGAGAGCCCCGAAGCTGGGTAAGATTTGCCGGCATGCATGTCTTCGCCTCATCCCATTTCCAGGCACCGGAGACGTCTTACTGGCTCCCACAATGATAAGCCACCCGTTGGCATATGTCGCACCTACCACCCGACAGGGGGCCATAGGTTTCACTAGTGGCTTCTCTCAAGAGCATAAGTATTCTACGATGGGTGAACAAATTACTGTTGAGCAATTGACAGAATTGAGCATGGTTATGAGATATCTAGATATGATCATGTATATAGGCATCATGTTCGAGACAAGTAGACCGACTCCTTCCTGCATCTACTACTATTACTCCACTCATCGACCGCTATCCAGCATGCATCTAGAGTATTAAGTTAATGAAAACAGAGTAACGCCTTAAGCAAGATCACATGATGTAGAGGGATAAACTCATGCAATATGATGAAAACCCCATCTTGTTATCCTCGATGGCAACAATACAATACGTGCCTTGCTGCCCCTACTGTCACTGGGAAAGGACACCGCAATATTGAACCCAAAGCTAAGCACTTCTCCCATTGCAAGAAAGATCAATCTAGTAGGCCAAACCAAACTGATAATTCAAAGAGACTTGCAAAGATAACCAATCATATTTAAACGAATTCAGAGAAGATTCAAATATTGTTCATAGATAGACTTGATCATAAACCCACAATTCATCGGTCTCAACAAACACACCGCAAAAAGAAGACTACATCGAATAGATCTCCACAAGAGAGGGGGAGAACATTGTATTGAGATCCAAAAAGAGAGAAGAAGCCATCTAGCTAATAACTATGGACCCGTAGATCTGAGGTGAACTACTCACACTTCATCGGAGGGGCTATGGTGTTGATGTAGAAGCCCTCCGTGATCGATGCCCCTTCCGGCGGAGCTTCGGAACAGGCCCCAAGATGGGATCTCGTGGATACAGAAAGTTGCGGCGGTGGAATTAGGGTTTTGGCTCCGTATCTGATCGTTTGGGGGTACGTAGGTATATATATAGGAGGAAGGAGTATGTCGGTGGAGCAACAGGGGGCCCACGAGGGTGGAGGGCGCGCCTGGGGGGTAGGCGTGCCCCCTACCTCATGGCTTCCTCTTTTGTGTCTTGACGTAGGGTCCAAGTCTCCTGGGTCTTGTTCGTTGAGAAAATCACGTTCCCGAAGGTTTCATTCCGTTTGGACTCCGTTTGATATTCCTTTTGTTCGGAACCCTAAAACAGGCAAAAACAGCAATTCTGGGCTGGGCCTCCGGTTAATAGGTTAGTCCCAAAAATAATATAAAAATGGATAATAAAGCCCAATAATGTCCAAAACAGTAGGTAATATAGCATGGAGCAATCAAAAATTATAGATACGTTGGAGACGTATCAACCTTTAAAGAGCAAGGACTGACTAGACATTGTAATTCATGGTAAAAGAGATCCAGTCAAGTCATACTCAATGTAAACTAACAATAATGAATGCAAATGAGAGCGGTGCTCTCCAACTGGTGCTTTTTAATAAGAGGGTGATGACTCAACATGAAAGTAAATAGATAGGCCCTTCGCAGAGGGAAGCAGGGATTTGTAGAGGTGCCGAAGTTCAGTTTTGAAATAGAGATGAATAATATTTTGAGTGGTATACTTTCATTGTCAACATAACAACCAAGAGATGGCGATATCTTCCATGCTACACACATTATAGGCGGTTCCCAAACAGAATGGTAAATTTATACTCCCCCTCCACCAACAAGCATCAATCCATGGCTTGCTCGAAACAACGAGTGCCTCCAACTAGCAACAGTCCCAGGGGGGTTTTGTTTTGCAATTATTTTTATTAGTTTGCATAAAGCATGGGACTGGGCATACCGGTGACCAACCACTTTCTCATGAGTGAGGAGCGGAGTCCACTCCTCTTGAGAATAACCCGCCTAACATGGAAGATACGGTCAGCCCTAGTTGATACATGAGCTATTCGAGCATACAAAATAGGATGATTATTTGAAGGTTTAGAGTTTGGCACATACAAATTTACTTGGAACGGAAGGTAGATACCGCATATAGGAAGGTATAGTGGACTCATGTGGAATAACTTTGGGGTTTATGGGATTGGATGCACAAGCAGTATTCCTGCTTAGTACAGGTGAAGGCTAGCAAAAGACTGTGAAGCAACCAGCTAGAGAGCGACAACAATCATGAACATGCATTAAAATTAATCAACACCGAATGCAAGCATGAATAGGATATAATCCACCATGAACATAAATATCGTGAAGGCTATGTTGATTTTGTTTCAACTACATGCGTGAACATGAGCCAAGTCAAGTCACTTAAATCATTCAGAGGAGGATACCACCCTATCATACCACATCACAACCATTTTAATAGCATGTTGGCACGCAAGGTAAACCATTATAACTCATAGCTAATCAAGCATGGCACAAGAAACTATGATCTCTAGTTGTCATTGCAAACATGTTTATTCATAATAGGCTGAATCAGGAACGATGAACTAATCATATTTACAAAAACAAAAGAGGTCGACTTCATACCAGCTTTTCTCATCTCAGCCAGTCCATCATATATCGTCATAATTGCCTTTCACTTGCATGACCGAACAATGTGAATAATAATAATAGTGCACGTGCATTGGACTAAGCTGGAATCTGCAAGCATTCAATAAACAGGAGAAGACAAGGCAATATGGGCTCTTTTGTCAGATCAACAATTATGCATACAAGAGCTGCTTCAACAATTTAATTATGGTCTTCTTCTATCAACCCCAAGGAAAAGAAAAGAAATAAAACTATTTACAGGGGAGAGCTCCCAACAAGTAAAAGAAGAACAAGAAATCTTTTTGGGTTTCTTTTTAATTACTACTACAAGCATGGAAAGTAAAATAATTAAAAGCTAAAACTATTTTTTTTGTTTTTCTTAAGGTTTATCAAACACACAAGAAGAAAGCATAAAAAGGAAATAAAGTAGCATGGATGATACAATGAAAAAGTATGAGCACCGACATCTAGCAATGAGTGTGTGAACATAAATGTAATGTCGGTGGGAAATACGTACTCCCCCAAGCTTAGGCTTTTGGCCTAAGTTGGTCTATGGCCACGGTTGGCCTCGCTGATATCCATAATAATAGTTGGGGTCGTACTGCGATGAAGAAGAAGACTCCGATTGCCACTGGCTGGCAATCATCTCCAGATCCCACTGGTAATTAGACTGTCGTGAAGGATCAACTTGTGGTTCCGGCTCTGGCTCCATGGCTGGTGCAGGGTTCCGGTAGGCGTGAATAGCCTTTAACGGAACAAGGTACTGGCCTGCAGATAAATCAAACAAAGAAGGAGCAGGCAGGATAATAGTCTCAGGATGATGTTTATCAAAGAACAATTTGTATTTAAGCTCTCCTTCCCTATTCTTAACAATAAAATCATGTGCCACCATACTTTTGTAATCCAAATAAACACGAGGCATCACTTTTTCTTCCTTCTCATAATGCCTAATAGGTATGTTAAAATGTGCAGCTAGGTGTGAAGCATAGATGCCTCCAAAGACGGGGCCCTTTGTACGGTTCAGACTTAACCGTTTAGCAATAATGCCGCCCATACTAACAGAGTTATCACCGTATAAACCATGGAGCAAAATAATAATATCAGGGACACTAAGGTTTCCACAGTTTCCGCGGCCAATTAAACAACGACTAGCAAATAATGCAAAATAGCGTAAAACAGGAAAATGTATGCTAGTGATTCGTGCATCGGAAACCTTCCTTGTTTCCCCTACAGTGATAGTATCAATAAACCCATCCACATCCTCGCGATGTGGTTCCTCTGTCTTGCCCTCGAAAGGGACTAAACAAACCTGACAAAAATCATAAAGTGACATCTCCTTATGCTCATCATATAAATGAAAATCCACCGTAGGTGGTGAGCTCCTAGAATGGAAATGAAAGTTTTGCACAAAGATATTTGTGAGTAAGAGATATTGATCGCGTCGGTCGTGGAGGAAAGCGGTGAGGCCTGCATTCTTAGCCAATTCATGAAAATCTTCATAAATCCCGGCTGCTCTCAAGAAATCATCGGAAGGCCATTCACACGACCGAACCTCCGTGGTGCGAGGTAGATTATACTTAGGTTTCGGTGCCTTTTCTTTCGAGCTTCGGCTCGATGAGCCCCTCAATAGTCTCTTCATCATTTTCTGAAAAATTCTGAAATTTTTAGTAACTTCAAAATAAAAGTAAACCAAGCTCAATAATATTGATAGCAACTACTCCTACAAGTGCCTAGGGCCTATATCATGCATCAAAACTACTTTTGATCATATAAATTTGACATGCAAGCTCAAGAACAGGGTCACCTGAGCAGCGAAAATTTGCAATGAATAAAGCACTAGAACAAAAACTAATTGGACCAATGGAGGAGTCACATACCAAGGAACAATCTCCCCAATCAGTTTTGTGAGAGGTGCTTTGAGCAAGGAGATCAAAAATGGCAGCAAAATGAGCTAGAACTCGTGCTTGAGCTAGATATTCGTGTTTGTGGGAGGAAGAAGAAGTGTGTGGGTGCAGGAATAAGTGGAGGAGGTCCACCGTGGGCCCACGAGGCAGGGGGCGCGCCCTCCACCCTCGTGGGCAGGTGGTTGACCCCCCCCCCCCCCCGGCTGTGTTCTCAGTGTCAAATATTCTAAAATATTCTAGAAAAAATCATATTTAAATTTCAGGGCATTTGGAGAACTTTTAGTTTCAGGGTATTTTTATATTGCATGGATAATCAGATAAGAGACAGAAAATTGCTGTATTTATTTTATTTAATATAAATAATAGAAAGTAAAAGGAGGGTACAGCAGGTTGTGCCTTCTAGTTTCATCCATCTCATGATCATCAAAAGGAATCCACTAACAAGGTTGATCAAGTCTTGTTAACGAACTCATTTCGAATAACAAGGAACCGGAGAAATTTCGAATAACACTATGTTACCTCAACGGGGATATGCACATCCCCAATAATAAGAATATCATATTTCTTCTTGACAGTAGGAAGAGGAAATTCAAAACCTCCAAATATAATCAATGGAATTTTTCCAATAGAGTTGATACTATGAACTTGAGGTTGTTTCCTCGGAAAGTGTACTGTATGCTCATTACCATTAACATGAAAAGTGACATTGCCTTCAGTGCAATCAATAACAGCCCCTGCAGTATTTAAAAAGGGTATTTAAAGAATAATAGACATACTATCGTCCTCGGGAATATCAAGAATAACAAAGTCCGTTAAAATAGTAGTGTTTGCAACTACAACAGGCACATCGTCACAAATACCGACAGGTATAGCAGTTGATTTATCAGCCATTTGCAAAGATATTTTAGTAGGTGTCAACTTATTCAAATCAAGTCTACGATATAAAGAGAGAGGCATAACACTAACACCGGCTCCAAGATCACATAAAGCAATTTTAACATAGTTTCTATTAATGGAGCATGGTATAGTTGGTACACCGGGATCTCCAAGTTTCTTTGGTATTCCACCCTTAAAAGTATAATTAGCAAGCATGGTGGAAATTTCAGATTCCGGTATCTTTCTTTTATTTGTAACAATATCTTTCATATACTTAGCATAAGGATTCATTTTGAGCATATCAGTTAATCGCATACGCAAAAAGATAGGTCTAATCATTTCAGCAAAGCGCTCAAAATGCTGATCATCCTTTTTCTTAGATGGTTTGGCAGGAAAATGCATGGGTTTCTGAACCCATGGTTCTCTTTCTTTACTGTGTTTCCTAGCAACAAAGTCTTTCTTATCATAACATTGACTTTTTGATTGTGGGTTATCAAGATCAACATCAGGTTCAATTTCTATATCATTATCATTGCTAGGTTGAGCATCATCGTGAACATTATCATTAACATTATCACTAGTTTCAGGTTCATTACCAGATTGTGTTTCAGCATCAGAAATAGAGATATCATTTGCATTCTCAGGTGTTTCAGTAATAGGTTCACTAGAAGCATGCAAGGTCCTACCATTTTTCTGTTTCTTCCTTTTATAAGGACTAGGTGCATCTATATTATTTCTCTGAGAATCTTGCTCAATTCTCTTAGGGTGGCCTTCAGGATACAAAGGTTCCTGAGTCATTCTACCACCTCTAGTCATAACTCTAACAGCATTATCATTATCCTTACTATTCAATTCATTGAGCAAATCATTTTGAGCTTTAAGTACTTGTTCTACTTGAGTGGTAACCATAGAAGCATGTTTACTAATAAGTTTAAGTTCACCTTTGACATTAGCCATATAATCACCCAAGTGTTCAAGCATATTTGAATTGTATTTCAATTGTCTACCAAAATAAGCATTAAAGTCTTCTTGCTTAGCCATAAATTTATCAAACTCATCTAAACATGGGCTAGGAAACTTAGTAAATGGGATTTCAGCTTTATCATATCTATAGAGAGAATTTACCTTTACTACCTGTGTCGGGTTATCAAGACCATGAGTTTCTTCAATAGGTAAAGGATTAAGATCATATGTTTCTTCAATAGGCGGTAAATTAAGACCATGTATTTCTTCAATAGGAGGTAAATTCTTAACATCTTCAACTTTAATACCTTTTTATTTCATAGATTTCTTTGCCTCTTGCATATCTTCAGGACTGAGAAATAGAATACCCCTCTTCTTCGGAGTTGGTCTATGAATAGGCTCAGGAATTGGCTTCGGAGGTGTCCAATTATTTTCATTTGTCAACATATTATCCAAGAGAATTTCAGCTTCATCCGGTGTTCTTTCCCTGAACACAGAACCAGCACAAATATCCAGGTAATCTCTGGAGGCATTGGTTAGTCCATTATAAAAGATATCAAGTATTTCATTTTTCTTCATAGGATGATCAGGCAAAGCATTGAGTAATTGGAGAAGCCTCCCCCAAGCTTGTGGGAGACTCTCTTCTTCAATTTGCACAAAATTATATATATCCCTTAAAGCAGCTTGTTTCTTATGAGCAGGGAAATATTTAGCAGAGAAGTAATGAATCATATCCTGGGGACTACACACACAACCAGGATCAAGAGAATTAAACCATATCTTAGCATCACCCTTTAATGCGAATGAAAATATTTTAAGGATATAAAAGTAACGAGTTCTATCATCAGTAGTGAACAGGGTGGCTATATCATTTAATTTAGTAAGATGTGCCACAACAGTTTCAGATTCATAGCCATGAAAAGGATCAGATTCAACCAAAGTAATTATATCAGGATCAACAGAGAATTCATAATCCTTATCAGTAACACAGATAGGTGAAGTAGCAAAAGCAGGGTTAGGTTTCATCCTAGCATTTAGGGATTGCTTATTCCATTTAGCTAATAACCTCTTAAGTTCGTATCTATCTTTGCAAGCTAAAATAGCTAAAGAAGCTTCTTTATCAAAAACATAACCCTCAGGAATAACAGGCAAGTCTTCATCATCAATTTCTTCAGTATTATCAGATTCAATATTTTCAATCTCTCTAGCCCTAGCAAGTTGTTCATCAAAAAATTCACCAAGTGGCACAGTAGTATCAAGCATAGAAGTAGTTTCATCATAAGTATCATGTATAGCACAAGTGACATCATCAATAACATGCGACATATCAGAATGAATAGCAGAAGCAGGTTTAGGTGTCGCAAGCTTACTCAAAACAGAAGGTGAATCAAGTGCAGAGCTAGATGGCAGTTCCTTACCTCCCCTCGTAGTTGAGGGATAAATCTTGGTTCTTGGATCTTTCAAGTTCTTCATAATGATAAGCAGATATAAATCCCAAGTGACTCAAAGAATAGAGCTATGCTCCCCGGCAACGACGCCAGAAAATAGCCTTGATAACCCACATGTATAGAGGATTGCAACAGTTTTCGAGGGTAAAGAATTCAACCCAAATTTATTGATTCGACACAAGGGGAGCCAAAGAATACTTTCAAGTATTAGCAGCTAAGTTGTCAATTCAACCACACCTGGAAACTTAGTATCTGCATCTAAGTATTTAGTAGCAAACTAAGCAAAGTAATATGATAGTAGTGGTAACGGTAGCAAAAGGTAACAGTAGTAAAAGTAATGTTTTTGGTATTTTGTAGTGATGATAGCAATAGCAACGGGAAAGTAAATAAGCGAAGAACAATATATGGAAAGCTCGTGGGCAATGGATCGGTGATGGAGAATTATGCCGGATGCGGTTCATCATGTAATAGTCATAACCTAGGGTGACATAGAACTAGCTCCAGTTCATCAATGTAATGTAGGCATGTATTCGGAATATAGTCATACATGCTTATGGAAAAGAACTTGCATGACATCTTTTATCCTACCCTCCCGTGGCAGCGGGGTCCTTACGGAAACTAAGGGATATTAAGGCCTCCTTTTAATAGAGTACCGGAACAAAGCATTAACACATAGTGAATACATGAACTCCTCAAACTACGGTCATCACCGGTAAGTGTCCCGATTATTGTCACTTTGGGGTTAACGGATCATAACATATAATAGGTGACTATAGACTTGCAAGATAGGATCAAGAACTCTCATATATTAATGAAAACATAATAGGTTCAGATCTGAAATCATGGCACTCGGGCCCTAGTGACAAGCATTAAGCATAGCAAAGTCATAGCAACATCAATCTCAGAACATAGTGGATACTAGGGATCAAACCCTAACAAAACTACCTCGATTACATGATAGATCCCATCCAACCCATCACCGTCCAGCAAGCCTACGATGGAATTACTCACGCACAGTGGTGAGCATCATGAAATTGGTGATGGAGGATGGTTGATGATGACGATGGCGATGGCGACGGATTCCCCTCTCCGGAGCCTTGAACGGACTCCAGATCAGCCCTCCCGAGAGGTTTTAGGGCTTGGCGGCGGCTCCATATCATAAAACGTGATGAATTCTTCTCTCTGTTTTTTTTCTCCCCGAAACACAATATATAGAGTTGGAGTCGGAGGAGCTCCAGGGGGCCCACGAGGTAGGGGGGCGCGCCCCCACCCTCGTGGACAGGTGGTGGGCCCCATGGCCTTCATCTTTTGCAGGTATTTTTTATATTTTCCACAAATTTGCTCCGTGAAGTTTCGGGTCATTCCGAGAACGTTTGTTTCTGTACATAAACAGCACCATGGTAATTCTGCTAAAAACATCGTCAGTCCGGGTTAGTTCCATTCAAATCATGCGAGTTAGAGTCCAAAACAAGGACAAAAGTGTTTGGAAAAGTAGATACAATGGAGACGTATCACCTGCCTGAAGATGGCCTCGCTGTCGGTGTCAAAACCGGCGGATCTCGGGTAGGGGGTCCCGAACTGTGCGTCTAGGCCGGATGGTAACAGGAGACAGGGAACACGATGTTTTACCCAGGTTCGGGCCCTCTCGATGGAGGTAAAACCCTACGTCCTACTTGATTAATATTGATGATATGGGTAGTACAAGAGTAGATCTACCATGAGATCAAGGAGGCTAAACCCTAGAAGCTAGCCTATGGTATGATTGTTGTATATGGAGTTGATGATGTTGTCCTACGGACTAGAACCCTCCGGTTTATATAGACACCGGATAGGGTTAGGGTTACACAGAGTCGGTTACAATGGTAGGAGATCTTGAATATCCGCATCGCCAAGCTTACCTTCCACGCCAAGGAAAGTCCCATCCGGACACGGGACGAAGTCTTCAATCTTATATCTTCATAGTCCTGGAGTCCGGCTGAAGGTATAGTCCGGCTACCCGAACACCCCCTAATCCAGGACTTCCTCAGTAGCCCCTGAACCAGGCTTCAATGACGACGAGTCCGGCGCGCAAATTGTCTTCGGCATTGCAAGGCGGGTTCCTCCTCCAAGTTCTTCAAGAAGATTTTTAAACACCAAGGATAGTGTCCGGCTCTACAAAATAAGTTTCCACATATTGCCATAGAGAGAATAATATTAACACAAATCTAATCTGCTGACGTATTCTGCAGCGTGACATCACGCTATGGCCAAGTCCTTTACTCGAATCGTTTTTACTTTTCCACCTCAGCACGTTGTGCGAGGCGGCTTCCTTGGCACGTCTCGTCAAAGCAGAGATTGTGTCCCCCCTTTACGGGATTCTCATCAATACGGACGTGGGTAACCCAACCGCGCCA
The DNA here is from genome assembly GCA_034509565.1 of Triticum monococcum. NCBI lineage: Eukaryota > Viridiplantae > Streptophyta > Magnoliopsida > Poales > Poaceae > Triticum > Triticum monococcum. Next base: position 81,787,815 of record CM067845.1, on the reverse strand, counting down.
CTTATCACGGCGCTTGGGAGGCAAGCGAGTTTTACTAGGCAGGTGGGGACGCACAACCGCATCCGCCCATATAAGGGGATAAGGATCCACCTTTTTACCTACGCCTTCTTCCTCCTTTGCCTATCCATCTCCTGCGCACCCGAGCTCCAGCGCCCAAGCCCGCACTTCCCACCTCAACCTTCTCCAGCAATGTCCGGAGCGGGAGGCAAGTGGATGGTCTCCTCCGTCACGGAGGGTCATGTCAAAAAGCTAAGGAAGGCCGGATACTTGTCCAAGGACATCGCGCACCGGCTTCCCGAGGAGGGGCAGCTTCTCCCCACCCCAAGTCCCCATGAGAGGGTAGTATTCCTTCCCCACTTCCTCCGCGGACTGGGTTTTCCACTCCACCCATTTGTCCGGGGGCTCATGTTCTACTACGGCCTGGACTTCCACGATTTGGCCCCGAACTTCGTCCTCAACATCTCGGCGTTTATCGTCGTGTGCGAGGCTTTTCTCCGCGTCTGCCCTCATTTCGGCCTCTGGCTCAAGACCTTCAACGTCAAGCCCAAGGTGGTGCGCGGCAGCCAGGCGGAGTGCGGAGGCGCCATGGCGGGCAAGATGGCCAACGTCCTATGGTTCGAGGGCTCTTTTGTGGAGACCCTAAAGGGATGGCAATCCGGGTGGTTTTACATCACCGAGCCGCGCGATCCGAAATGGACCGCAGCCCCCGAGTTCCGATCCAGACCCCCCACGCGGCTTATGTCCTGGAAAGAGACGGGCCTGTCGTGGGGTGGCGAAAAAGAGGTGACCGGATTGCAAACATGCATCTAGTCCCTGGTGAACAAGCTAGTCCGGCTTGTTAATGTAATCCAGGTTATGCTCGTTCACCGGATCCTCCCGTGCCAACAACGGGATTTTAATCTGTGGGAGTTCAACCTGGCGCAGCATCAAACCCTCAGCAGGCTCTTCGACACGACGTACGAAGACGCCTAGAAGATGCTATTCAAGGGCGCCGAGGCTCCCGCATCCGCTTCCGAGGACCGTGGATACAGCTCGCAGCGTCACGCTAGCGAGGTAAGCCATCTACACCTTTTACAGGATGTTAAGCTTTTTCCATAGTTTGACTCTATGCGGGATCTAAACTCCCCTACCTTTGACAGGCTTGGCGGGCGATATCCGGACCGATTAACTGTCTGGCTCCGCTGCCCGAAGACCCAGCCCCAGCTCTACTAGTGAAGCTACTGGTTCCGGCGCCTTATGTGGTGCCGGAGAAGAAGGCCAAGAAGAAGAAGGCCACGGGGACTCGAAAGAGTTCCCATAATATGGTGGTGTCGGACTCGTCATCCGACGAGTCCGAGACGCTCTCCTCCCATGAAAACGAGGAGGAGGAAGAAGAAACATCTCCCCCTCTAGCGGGGGAAGGAAAGAAAAGGAAGGCCGCCCCAACGGGGGAGGCCAAAAGGTCCAGGAAGAGGAAGACCCCTCCGCTGGACTACTCCCCCGACGCCGAAGAGGACGAAGAGGAGTGGCCAGACAGGGCGAAGCGTCCGGCAAAATCGTAAGTTTGGATATTAGAGTAACTCATGACGTTCCTTTGTTGCACAACTTTCCCTAATATCGAATATAATTATGCAGCCCGCCCTGGGCCGGACTCGACGAGTCGTCGAGCGGCTCCCTGAATTCATCGAACATGAACTCAGTTCCGCCCGCTGTCTCCCCCTGCACCGCGGACGACGCCGAAGTGGCGTCGCGACGAGCTCCGGGGCAGGAGGAGGTGGTCCTGGAGGAGCCGCAAGGCGACCTCCCGGACCCCAGGAGTAAAGGGGACAAGACCCCCTAGGGCTCCAAGTCCGGCTTTGAGCCGGACACCGCACCGGAATCTACAACAGTTCTGGACCGCGGTAGGCGAACTCCTTCCAAGAGGAGTAAGCCTTCTGAGCCGGTAGTCTCCGTCCAACTGGAGGTGCCGGACAATCTGCTGGAGGTGCTTGACGGCGCCTCCATCGACAAGGAGCACCGTACTATTATGAGTACGGTGATCCAGAAGGTTCAGTCCGCCAAGAGCGGACTGAGTGAAGCTTGCGCTAGCCTTTTAACAGGCTTCGAGGTAAGTAAAAAATATGTAAAAATATAACCGCATAGACATTAGCCCCTGATGCTCTGTTTGGTGTTCGGAAATAAGAATAGAGGATCTATTAAATTTCGCAGGAGTCTAACAACAAGGAGTCAATATGCGTATGCAGGCTTCGCTGCTAGCCACCGCTGCACTGACTGCGGAGGTGGGTGCCCTGAAACAGGGCCTCGAGCGGACCGAGCAAGAGCTCGGCCTTGCCAAACGGCAGCTCGAGGAGAAAGAAGGTAAGAAATACCTTACAGAAAAAGTGCCTATAAAAAGACGTGATTGCAAAAAATAACAGGATTGTACTGCTTATTGTAGGGGCCACGACTGAGGTGGCAACCCTCAAGCAGGCGCTGTCCGAGGCCGAAAAGAAAACGGCCGTGGAGTGCACCAAGCAAGAGAAACTTGAGGCCCAGGTCGGCGAGGTGCAGCAGGAGCTTCAGGCTCTCATGAAAAAACATGAGAGTTTGGAGCTTGAGTCCAAGACGCAAGCGTCCGAGCTCGCGGCAGCCCTTGAGACTGCCAAGTCTGCCAAGGCCGAAGCCCAAAAGGCCCTCCAAGAGTTGGAGGAGATGAAAAAGATAGCGGCGGGTAAGGCATTCTTTATGCAAAGCAGAAGTATAAAAGTAAAGTACTTGTTACTTACCCAAATCCGGAGCTCTCCAGGGGCATTCGCAGATCTTCCCCGCAGCGTATCCGCCGCCGCCGCATTCTACCGAGCCGAAGAGGGCAGCTCGACGGAGAAGGTGTTCTGGTCTCAGTATGCTGAGGCCGGACACCCTGTGCCCTTGAGCGACCAGCTGAAACAGCTGGTCGAGCTCCACAAGGCAGCCGAACAGGCCATGAAGGGCTTCATAGTTCGGCTGTGGCCCGGAGAGGCCCTGCCTGGGAGCTACTTCGGGCTGGTGCGGCGACTGGTGGAGGCCTATCCAAGGCTCGAGGTCATCAAGCGCTCCGTCTGCATCGAAGGTGCCCGTAGGGCCCTTGCCCGTGCAAAGGTGCACTAGGGTAAGTTGGACGGTGAGAAGCTTGTGAGGGACGGGCCGCCGCCGGGGAAGGAGCATCGCAAGCCCGAGAACTACTATAAGGATGTTCTTGCGGGTGCCCGCCTTGTGGCGGATGAATGTACCAAGGATGTAATTTTTGAATGAACTCACTCGTGTTTATCCTGTGCGCTCAAAACTTGTTCATATGCACTAAGCAATGCTTATTGAATTTAAAATATTACTTTCTGTGCGGCCGTTTATCAAAAAATTGAGAGATGGCCAGTCGTCGGCTTCTGCCCCCATGCCACTAGTGTCGGGGTGTTCGGGATAAACCTGGGCGCTCTTTTTCCCATAGTTGGGTCCTTCGAGGGAGGCGCTCAGCACAACGAACCAGGCAATCGGACTATAATGCTTGAACACTCTCACTTAGCCATAGAACTCTATAATTTTAAATTTCAGCGAAGCCCCTAGTTCGGAAGACCGAGTTCGGGGCGCTATCCACGCCTTGGCCGGACAAAGCCGGCTCCTCGCTCGAAGCGGCATAAGTCTTTAGGGACTCAAAAAACCTCTCGAACAGCGACCGGTCTCTCGCCACATCATGACAGTCAGTTTTAGCTTTCTCCACTGAGGTGCTTAACCCAGCTGAACCGGGGCACAATCGCAGTGGTTCTCCTAGTGCTACCTTAGCCAATATAGCGGAACGTAAGGCACCAAAACATAGGAGCCGGGCAAACCCAACTATTGACCCAAATCATGATTCGGAGCCGATGCATATAGTGCTATAAGTTCGGGGTGCCGCACTTGTGAAAGTGTACGGACTTCTCACGCCATATTTATGGGTACTAAAGCCCCTGGCGTTTTTTGCTGTACCATGGTGTACGGGTGCAATCATGTCATTTAATAAACATATATGTGAAAAGAAGATAATGCAAAAAAATAGACAGAAAGCTATGCATTGTTTATAGAGAGGCTATTTATCAAAGCCGGACGATACAAATAGTGCGGTAAGCAAAAGATATTGGACTATTTAGTATGTCCTGACCAGGGGCAGGCCGCAGAATTGTATTTAAAACAGGTATACCGCTCGTAACAGAGACCACCTGGGAGTTCCATAATGCGGCATGGCTTGTCTGCCTCCCTGGATCTTGCATCGTTTGTGCGGCAGTCGAATTGCCGAACAGGTCATCCGAAGTATGGAGTCCTGAAAGTAAGAAAAAATTAAAAAAAGAATCCGGCAGCCCCTAGTATGTTTTAAGCCGTATTTTGGGCATGCCGTTATTGTGCCCCTTCCCCTGTGTCCATGGTATTTCAAGGGCATAGTTATGTACGCGAGGTACTGGTTTCGCTATGTCGCGAGAGCTGGGGTTGGGGCCGCATTGCTACGCTTGCTCAGAGTGTGCCAGGAGGTCCTGCTGTGGGTTACTCCGGGCGCGCTTGGCAGTGTCTGGCTTTTTAATGGCCGGACTGGAGAATTGCCTAAGAAGGCTACTTTGTACCTCCGTTGCGAGAGCCGCCATGTGCTCCTCCGTACGGAGGGAGCGTTCGGTGTTTCCGTTGACCGTGATTACTCCTCGAGGGCCTGGCATCTTGAGCTTGAGATATGCATAGTGCGGCACCGCATTGAACTTTGCGAATGCGGTTCGTCCGAGCAGGGCGTGATAGCCACTGCGAAACGGGACTATATCAAAGATTAACTCTTTGCTTCGGAAATTGTCCGGGGATCCGAAGACCACGTCAAGTGTTACTGAGCCTGTACAGTTGGCTTCTACACTTGGTATAATGCCTTTAAAGGTCGTTTTTGTGGGCTTAATCCTTGAGGGATCTATGTCGATTTTCCGCACTGTATCCTGATAGAGTAGGTTCAGGCTACTGTCGCCATCCATGAGGACTCTTGTGAGATGAAATCCGTCGATGATTGGGTCGAGAACCAATGCGGCGAAGCCGCCATGACGGATGCTAGTGGGATGGTCCCTTCGATCAAAAGTGATCGGGCAGGAGGACCATGGGTTGAACTTTGGGCGACTGGCTCCATCGCGTATACGTCCCGTAGCGCACACTTCCGCTCCCGCTTGGGAATGTGGGTTGCATATATCATGTTCACCGTCCGCACTTGTGGGGGAAAGCCCTTCTGTCCATTGTTGTTCGGCGGCTTGGGCTCCTCCTCGTCATCGCTGTGCAGCCCCTTGTCTCTGTTTTCGGCCCTTAACTTGCCTGCCTGCTTGAACACCCAACAATCCCTGTTGGTGTGATTGGCTGGCCTTTCGGGGGTGCCATGTATCTGGCACAAGCGATCGAGTATTCGGTCCAAACTGGACGGGCCCTGAGTATTCTTTTTGAATGGCTTTTTCCGCTGACCGGATTTATAGCCTTTGAATCCAGCATTGACTGCCGTGTCTTCATTGCTGTTGCTGCTAACGCGGCGTTTTTGCTTATTCCGACGTGTCCTGCCACTTTTGTCCTTGGTATCCGAATTACCAGGGTTCTTTGATGAGTTGTTACTGTGAGCTAGCCAGCTGTCTTCTCCTGCGCAAAAGCGAGTCATGAGTGTCGTGAGGGCTGCCATAGATTTCGGCTTTTCCTGTCCCAGGTGCCGGGCAAGCCACTCGTCGCGGATGTTATGCTTGAAGGCTGCTAGGGCCTCTGCGTCCAGACAGTCGACTATCTGGTTTTTCTTTGTTAGGAACCGTGTCCAGAATTATCTGGCCGATTCCTCTGGCTGCTGAATTATGTGGCTTAAGTCGTCGGCATCCGGCGGTCGCACGTAAGTGCCCTGGAAGTTGTCGAGGAATGCGTCTTCCAGGTCCTCCCAAGAACCGATTGAGTCTGCTGGCAAGCTGTTAAGCCAATGTGGGCCGGTCCTTTAAGTTTGAGCGGGAGGTATTTGATGGCGTGTAGATCATCACCGCGTGCCATGTGGATGTGAAGGAGATAATCCTCGATCCATACCGCCGGATCTGTTGTGCCATCGTATGATTCGATGTTTATGGGTTTGAAACCCTCTGGGATTTTATGATCCATTACTTCATTCATGAAGCATAGCGGGTGTGCGGCGCCTCTGTACTGGGCTATAGCACGACGCAGCTCGAAAGAGCTATGTCTGTTGTGTTCGGCCTGGCCGGATTTGTTGTATCCGGAGTGAAGATCATCGTCCCGTGCCGTAGGGCGCCTGCGCGGTCCGTAGATCGATCTTGTTTGTCTTGCCTTATCCTCCAGTACGTCTCGCAGGTCTGGCGCATTATCCTGTGCCTTAGTTGAGCGGCGTCGGGGCATGGCTTGGGGTGGAGGACCGAGAGGCCTCTCTGTCGCGGCCGCGAGGTGGCCGGTCTGCCATGTCGTGCACTGGTGATGTAGGTGCTTCCTCCTCTAATCGGGCTAGCGGCCTGCGCTTTGGGTAACTCTTGGAAGGGCGTTCGAGTTCATACTCTTCGGCCGCAAGGACTTCAGTCCATCTGTCAGCTAGCAAATCTTGGGCAGCTCTAAGCTGTTGCTGCTTTTTCTTGAGGCTGCTTGCCGTGGCTAAAAGCCTGCGTTTGAAACGCTCTTGCTCGGCGAGGTCTGATGGTATGACGAATTTGTCGTCATCGAGGCTTACCTCGTCTTCGGAGGGAGGCATATAGTTATCATCCTCGACCTCTCGGTCTGCCGCTCTCTCATGAGGGCTGGCTTCTCCATCTTCCTGTGCCGAATCTTGCTGAGGTGGGTGTTCTTCGATGCTATCCGGGGTAGTATTATCTCCCGTGCCGGAATCACCGTTTTTGCTTTGGCGGGATTTAGAGCGGCGCCGCTGTCGCCGACGCTTTGGCTGTTTCTTGGGGTGTCATCCCCCACTGTTCCATCGCCATCTCCATCTTTTGGAGTATCCACCATATATATGTCAAATGACGAGGTGGCCTTCCAGCGCCCTACAGGTGTTGGTTCCTGTTCGTCTCCTACACCGTCATCCATACTGTCGATGTCTTCGGAGCCGAAGTCAAGCATGTCGGTTAAATCGTCGACAGTGGCTACAAAGTGGGTGGTGGGTGGGCTTTGAATTTCTTCATCGTCCGTATCCCACCTCGCTGACCGTAATCCGGCCAAGGTTCTCCTGATAAAGACAGAGACTTAAGAGAATTCAGGATGACGCCAAAAGGCGAGTGCTGAAAGATGTCTGCGGCGGTGAACTCCATTATCGGCGCCCAATCGAATTCGATCGGCAGGGGCGCGGGGGGTTCGGAGTCAGGGGAGGAGTCCGGATCCTCGGAGTCATGGGTCATGCAGAGCGCGGGGCTAGCGTTCGGCTCGATCGCCTTTGAGATCGCAGCCCCCGAGGTGACGTCCAACCGCTCGTCCTCGATTGGCGCAATAGGCTCCGAGTTAAGGGTCGGAACCGATGCGTGTGCGGCCTCCAGGGCACTGTCCGGAGGCAGAGCTAGATCATGCCCCTCGAGATAGTGCGACGCGCTTGGCCGTGGCTCGAACCCGTCGAAGATCAAGTCTCCGTGGATGTCAGCCGTGTAGTTTAAGCTTCCAAACCTGACTTGATGGCCAGGGGCGTAGCTTTCGATCTGCTCCAGGTGGCCAAGTGAATTGGCCCGCAGAGCGAAGCCGCCGAAGACGAAGATCTGTCCGGGGAGAAAAGTCTCACCCTGGACCGCATCATTGTTGATGATCAAAGGAGCCATCGGGCCTAAAGGCGACGACACAGAGGAACTCTCAATGAAAGCACCAATGTCAGTGTCAAAACCGGCGGATCTCGGGTAGGGGGTCCCGAACTGTGCGTCTAGGCCGGATGGTAACAGGAGGCAGGGAACATGATGTTTTACCCAGGTTTGGGCCCTCTCGATGAAGGTAAAACCCTACGTCCTGCTTGATTAATATTGATGATATGGGTAGTACAAGAGTAGATCTACCACGAGATCAAGGAGGCTAAACCCTAGAAGCTAGCCTATGGTATGATTGTTGTATATGGAGTTGATGATGTTGTCCTACGGACTAGAACCCTCCGGTTTATATAGACACCGGATAGGGTTAGGGTTACACAGAGTCGGTTACAATGGTAGGAGATCTTGAATATCCGCATCACCAAGCTTGCCTTCCACGCCAAGGAAAGTCCCATCCGGACACAGGACGAAGTCTTCAATCTTGTATCCTCATAGTCCTGGAGTCCGGCTGAAGGTATAGTCCGGATACCCGAACACCCCCTAATCCAGGACTTCCACACTTGCGATGGTGGTGGTGCCTAACAATGACCTCGCGCCGGTGGTGGCGTCGGCGATCCCACAGCTAGGCGACATGACCACGCCAATTGTGGTAGAAGACTACATCCCACTACCTCCACCACCTCGCCGCTCTTGGCGCATCAGGCTGAGGAATGAGAAGGAGAAGAACAATGAGAACTGAACTATGTCAGGTATGTCAGATCTCCAAAATGATCTATATATACTTAGCTTTGTTTCCTCCGAAATGACATAAGTTAGCTCTAAGTTAGATCTAATATGCTTAGTTACCTATGTTAGCTCTAATATGCTTAGTTACCTATGTTAGCTCTAATATGCTAAGTTATCTCTACTATGCTACATTCCTATAGGCTAGCTCCAAAATTACTTATGTTAGCACAAAATGACCAAGTTTATATAATAAGCTTATAGTCTTCTTCTTCTTCTTCTTCTTCTCCAAAATGACATAAGTTAGCTCTAAGTTAGCTCTAATATGCTTAGTTCACTCAAAGATGGCATAATTAGCTAGGTTGGCACCATTTTACCTAAGTTGGCTCTAATATACTAAGTTATCTCTACTATGCTTAGTTTCCTATAGGTTAGCTCCTAAATTACTTATGTTAGCACAAAATGACCAACTTTACATAATAAGCTTATAGTCTTCTTCTTCTTCTCCACAATGACATAAGTTAGCTCTAAGTTATCTCTAATATGCTTAGTTCACTCATAGATGGCATAATTGGCCAGGTTGGCTCCATTTTACCTAAGTTAGCTCTAATATGCTAAGTTATCTCTAATATGCTTAGTTTCCTATAGGTTAGCTCCAAAATTACTTATGTTAGCACAAAATGACCAAGTTTACATAATAAGATTATAGTCTTCTTGTTAGGGAACGTAGTAATTATAAAAAAATTCCTACGCACACGCAAGATCATGGTGATGCATAGCAACGAGAGGGGAGAGTGTTGTCTACGTACCCTCGTAGACCGGCAAAGGAAGTGTTGACACAAAGTAGAGGAAGTAGTCGTACGTCTTCACGATCCGACTGATCCAAGTACCGAACGTATGGCACCTCCGAGTTCTGCACACGTTCACCTCGATGACGATCCCCGGACTCCGATCCAGCAAAGTGTCGGGGAAGAGTTTCGTCAGCACGACGGCGTGGGGACGATCTTGATGTTCTACCATCGCAGGGCTTCGCCTAAGCGCCGCTACAATATTATCGAGGAGTATGGTGGAAGGGGGCACCGCACACGGCTAAGAAAATGATCACGAGGATCAACTTGTGTGTCTAAAGGTGCCCCCCTGCCCCATATATAAAGGAGCAAGGGGGGTGCGGCCGGCCCTAGGAGGAGGCGCGCAGGAGGAGTCCTACACCGGTACTCTGGTAAAATGCCGTTTTCACTCGGAACACTTCCGATGTCCAAACATAGGCTTCCAATATATCAATCTTTATGTCTCGGCCATTTTGAGACTCCTCGTCATGTCCGTGATCACATCCGGGACTCCGAATGAATTTCGGTACATCAAAATATATAAACTCATAATGAAACTGTCATCGTAACGTTAAGCGTGCGGACCCTACGGGTTCGAGAACAATGTAGACATGACCGAGACATGTCTCCGGTCAATAACCAATAGCGGAACTTGGATGCTCATATTGGCTCCTGCATATTCTATGAAGATATTTATCGGTCAGACCGCATAACAACATACGTTGTTCCCTTTGTCATCGGTATGTTACTTGCCCGAGATTCGATCGTTGGTATCTCAATACCTAGTTCAATCTCGTTACCGGCAAGTCTCTTTAATAGTTTCGTAATACATCATCTCGCAACTAACTCATTGGTTGCAATGCTTGCAAGGCTTATGTGATGTGCATTACCGAGAGGGCCCAGAGATACCTCTCCGACAATCGGAGTGACAAATCCTAATCTCGAAATACGCCAACCCAACATGTACCTTTGGAGACACCTGTAGAGCTCCTTTATAATCACCCAGTTACGTTGTGACATTTGGTAGCACACAAAGTGTTCCTCCGGCAAACGGGAGTTGCATAATCTCATAGTCATAGGAACATGTATAAGTCATGAAGAAAGCAATAGCAACATACTAAACGATCGAGTGCTAAGCTAATGGAATGGCTCATGTCAATCACATCATTCTCCTAATGATATGATCCCGTTAATCAAATGACAACACATGTCTATGGTTAGGAAACATAACCATGTTTGATTAATGAGCTAGTCAAATAGAGGCATACTAGTGATGTTTTAGTTTGTCTATGTATTCACACAAGTATTATGTTTCCGGATAATACAATTCTAGCATGAATAATAAACATTTATCATGATATAAGGAAATAAAATAATAACTTTATTATTGCCTCTAGGGCATATTTCCTTCAGTCTCCCACTTGCAGTAGAGTGAATAATCTAGATTACACAGTAATGATTCTAACACCCATGGATCTTTGGTGCTGATCATGTTTTGCTCGTGGAAGAGGCTTAGTCAACGGGTCTGCTACATTCAGATCCATATGTATCTTGCAAATCTCTTTGTCTCCCACCTGGACTAGATCCCGGATGGAATTGAAGCATCTCTTGATGTGCTTGGTTCTCTAGTGAAATCTGGATTCCTTTGCCAAGGCAATTGCACCAGTATTGTCACAAAAGATTTTCATTGGACCCGATGCACTAGGTATGACACCTAGATCCGATATGAACTCCTTCATCCAGACTCCTTCGTTTGCTGCTTCCGAAGCAGCTATGTACTCCACTTCACATGTAGATCCTGCCACAACGCTTTGTTTAGAACTGCACCAACTAACAGCTCCACCGTTTAATGTAAACACGTATCCGGTTTGCGATTTAGAATCGTCCGGATCAGTGTCAAAGCTTGCATCAACGTAACCATTTATGATGAACTCTTTGTCACCTCCATATACAAGAAACATATCCTTAGTCCTTTTCAGGTATTTCAGGATGTTTTTGACCGCTGTCCAGTGATCCACTCCTGGATTACTTTGGTACCTCCCTGCTAGACTTATAGCAAGACACACATCAGGTCTGGTACACAGTATTGCATACATGATAGAGCCTATAGCTGAAGCATAGGGAACATCTTTCATTTTCTCTCTATCTTCTGTATTGGTCGGGCATTGAGTCTTACTCAATTTCACACCTTGTAACACAGGCAAGAATCCTTTCTTTGCTTGATCCATTTTGAACTTCTTCAAAATTTTGTCAAGGTATGTGCTTTGTGAAAGTCCAATTAAGCGTCTTGATCTATCTCTATAGATCTTAATGCCCAATATGTAAGAAGCTTCACCGAGGTCTTTCATTGAAAAACTCTTATTCAAGTATCCCTTTATGCTATCCAGAAATTCTATATCATTTCTGATTAGTAATATGTCATCTACATATAATATCAGAAATGCTACAGAGCTCCCACTCACTTTCTTGTAAATACAGGCTTCTCCAAAAGTCTGTACAAAACCAAATGCTTTGATCACACTATCAAAGCGTCTATTCCAACTCCGAGAGGCTTGCACCAGTCCATAAATGGATCGCTGGAGCTTGCACACTTTGTTAGCTCCCTTTGGACAGACAAAACCTTCTGGTTGCATCATATACAACTCTACTTCCAGAAATCCATTCAGGAATGCAGTTTTGACATCCATCTGCCAAATTTCATAATCATAAAATGCGGCAATTGCTAACATGATTCGGACAGACTTAAGCATCGCTACGGGTGAGAAGGTCTCTGTTGGAAATATGCCCTGGAGGCAATAATAAATTGGTTATTATTATATTTCCTTGTTCATGATAATCGTTTATTATCCATGCTAGAATTGTATTGATAGGAAACTCAGATACATGTGTGGATACATAGACAACACCATGTCCCTAGTAAGCCTCTAGTTGACTAGCTCGTTGATCAATAGATGGTTACGGTTTCCTGACCATGGACATTGGATGTCATTGATGACGGGATCACATCATTAGGAGAATGATGTGATGGACAAGATCCAATCCTAGGCATAGCACAAGATCGTGTAGTTCCCATGCTAAAGCTTTTCTAATGTCAAGTATCATTTCCTTAGACCATGAGATTGTGCAACTCCCGGATACCGTAGGAGTGCTTTGGGTGTGCCAAACGTCACAACGTAACTGGGTGGCTATAAAGGTACACTACAGGTATCTCCGAAAGTATCTGTTGGGTTGGCACGAATCGAGACTGGGATTTGTCACTCCGTGTAAACGGAGAGGTATCTCTGGGCCCACTCGGTAGGACATCATTATAATGTGCACAATGTGACCAAGGAGTTGATCACGGGATGATGTGTTATGGAACGAGTAAAGAGACTTGCCGGTAACGAGATTGAACAAGGTATCGGGATACCGAATCTCGGGCAAGTATCGTACCGATAGACAAAGGGAATTGTATACGGGATTGATTAAGTCCTTGACATCGTGGTTCATCCGATGAGATCATCGTGGAACATGTGGGAGCCAACATGGGTATCCATATCCCACTGTTGGTTATTGACCGGAGAGCGTCTCGGTCATGTTTGCATGGTTCCCGAACCCGTAGGGTCTACACACTTAAGGTTCGATGACGCTAGGGTTATAAAGGAAGTTTGTATGTGGTTACCGAATGTTGTTTGGAGTCCCGGATGAGATCCCGGACGTCACGAGGAGTTCTGGAATGGTCCGGAGGTAAAGATTTATATATGGGAAGTCCTGTTTTGGTCACCGGAAAAGTTTCGGGTTTTATCGGTAACGTACCGGGACCACCGGGAGGGTCCCGGGGGTCCACCAAGTGGGGCCACCAGCCCCGGAGGGCTGCATGGGCCAAGTGTGGGAGGGGACCAGCCCTAGGTGGGCTGGTGCACCCCCCCCCCCTCCCACCAAGGCCCAAGGCTCAAGGAAGAGGGGAAGGGGCAAACCCTAGGGCAGATGGGCCCTAAGGCCCACCCTGGTGCGCCTCCCTCTCCCCCTCCACCTGGCCGCACCCTAGATGGGTTTTTGGGGGCTGCCGCCACCTCTAGGGAGGGAACCCTAGGTGGGGGCGCAGCCCCTCCCCTTCCCCTATATATACTTGAGGTTATGAGGGTTGCAATACACATGAGTTCCTCTCTTTCTTGGCGCAGCCCTATCTCTCTCTTTCTCCTCATATCTCGCAGTGCTTAGCGAAGCCCTGCTGGATCACCACGCTCCTCCACCACCACCACGCCGTTGTGCTGCTGCTGGATGGAGTCTTCCTCAACCTCTCCCTCTCTCCTTGCTGGATCAAGGCATGGGAGACGTCATCGGGCTGTACGTGTGTTGAACGTGGAGGTGCTGTCCGTTCGGCACTAGGATCTCCGGTGATTTGGATCACGACGAGTACGACTCCTTCAACCCCGTTCTCTTGAACGCTTCCGCTTAGCGATCTACAAGGGTGTGTAGATGCACTCTCCTTCCCCTCGTTGCTGGTTTCTCCATAGATAGATCTTGGTGACACGTAGGAAAATTTTGAATTTCTGCTACGTTCCCCAACAGTGGCATCATGAGCTTGGTCTATTGTGTAGATTCTATGCACGAGTAGAACACAAAGTAGTTGTGGGCGTTGATTTTGTTCAATATGCTTACCGTTACTAGTCCAATCTTGATTCGGCGGCATTGTGGGATGAAGCGGCCCGGACCGACCTTACACGTACTCTTACGTGAGACTGGTTCCACCGACTGACATGCACTAGTTGCATAAGGTGGCTAGCGGGTGTCTGTCTCTCCCACTTTAGTCGGATCGGATTCGATGAAAAGGGTCCTTATGAAGGGTAAATAGCAATTGGCATATCACGTTGTGGTTTTTGCGTAGGTAAGAAACGTTCTTGCTAGAAACCCATAGCAGCCACGTAAAACATGCAAACAACAATTAGAGGACGTCTAACTTGTTTTTGCAGGGTATGCTATGTGATGTGATATGGCCAAGAAGAATGTGAAGAATGATATGTGATGTATGAGATTGATCATGTTCTTGTAATAGGAATCACGACTTGCATGTCGATGAGTATGACAACCGGCTGGAGCCATAGGAGTTGTCTTTATTTATTGTATGACCTACGTGTCATTGAACAACACCATGTAATTACTTTACTTTATTGCTAACCATTAGCTGTAGTAGTAGAAGTAATAGTTGGCGAGACAACTTCATGAAGACACGATGATGGAGATCATGATGATGGAGATCATGGTGTCATGCCGGTGACGATGATGATCATGGAGCCCCGAAGATGGAGATCAAAAGGAGCAAAGTGATGATGGCCATATCATGTCACTATTTGATTGCATGTGATGTTTATCATGTTTATACATCTTATTTGCTTAGAATGACGGTAGTAAATAAGATGATCCCTCTTTAAAATTTCAAGAAAGTGTTCCCCCTAACTGTGCACCGTTGCGAAAGTTCGTCGTTTCGAAGCACCACGTGATGATCGGGTGTGATAGATTCTTACGTTCGAATACAACGGGTGTTGACGAGCCTAGCATGTACAGACATGGCCTCGGAACACATGCAAAACACTTAGGTTGACTTGACGAGCCTAGCATGTACAGACATGGCCTCGGAACACAAGAGACCGAAAGGTCGAGCATGAGTCGTATAGAAGATACGATCAACATGAAGATGTTCACCGATGTTGACTAGTCCATCTCACGTGATGATCGGACACGGCCTAGTTGACTCGGATCATGTAATCACTTAGATGACTAGAGGGATGTCTATCTGAGTGGGAGTTCATAAGATGAACTTAATTATCCTGAACATAGTCAAAAGGTCTTCGCAAATTATGTCGTAGCTCGCGCTTCAGTTCTACTATTTAGATATGTTCCTAGAGAAAAATTAGTTAAAAGTTGATAGTAGCAATTATGCGGACTAGGTCCGTAAACTGAGGATTGTCCTCATTGCTTCATAGAAGGCTTGTGTCCTTAATGCACCGCTCAGTGTGCTGAACCTCGAACGTTGTCTGTGGATGTTGCGAACATCTGACATACACATTTTGATAACTACGTGATAGTTCAGTTAAACAGTTTAGAGTTGAGGCACCGAAGATGTTTTGAAACGTCGCGAAACATATGAGATGTTTCGAGGGCTGAAATTGGGATTTCAGGCTCGTGCCCACGTCAAGAGGTATAAGACCTCCGACGATTTTCTTAGCCTGCAAACTAAGGGAGAAAAGCTGAATTGTTGAGCTTGTGCAAAGATTGTCTGAGTACAACAATCGCTTGAATCAAGTGGTAGTTGATCTTCCAGATGAAATAGTGATAGTTCTCTGAAGTCATTACCACCAAGCTGCTAGAGCTTCGTGATGAACTATAATATATCAGGGACATATATGATGATCCTTGAGATATTCGCGATGTTTGACACCACAAAAGTAGAAATCAAGAAGGAGCATCAATTGTTGATGGTTGGTAAAACCACTAGTTTCAAGAAGGGCAAGGGCAAGAAGGGATACTTCATGAAACGGCAAATCAGCTGCTGCTCTAGTGAAGAAACCCAAGGTTGAACCCAAACCTGAGACTAAGTGCTTCTGTAATAAGAGGAACAGCCACTGGAGCAGAATTACCCTAAATACTTGGTAGATGAGAAGGCTAGCAAGGTCGATAGAAGTATATTGGATATACATTGTGTTAATATGTACTTTACTAGTACTCCTAGTAGCACCATGGTATTAGATACCGGTTCGGTTGCTAAATGTTAGTAAACTCAAAATAGAAGGCTGCGAAGTAAACGGAGACTAGCTAAAGGTGAGTTGGCGACATGTGTTGGAAGTTTTTCGAAGCTTGATGTGATCATGCATCGCACGCTCCCTCTACCATCGAGATTGGTGTTTGCGTTGAGCATAGACATGATTGGATTATGTCTATCGCGATACGGTTATTCATTTAAGGAGAACAATGGTTACTCTGTTTATTTGAATAATACCTTCAATGGTCTTGCACCTAAAATGAATGGTTTATTGAATCTCGATCGTCGTGATACACATATTCATGCCAAAAGATATAAGATAGTAATGATAGTACCACCTACTTGTGGCACTGCCACGTAAGTCATATCGGTATAAAACGCATGAAGAAGCTCCATGTTGATGGATCTTTGGACTCACTCATTTTGAAAAGTTTGAGACATGCGAACCATGTCCATTGGTGTATATGCATGAAGAAACTCCATGCAAATGGACCGTTTGGACTCACTTGATTTTGAATCACTTGAGACATGCAAATCATACCACATGGGCAAGATGACTGAAAGCCTCGTTTTCAGTAAAATGGAACTAGAAAGCAACTTGTTGGAAGTAATACATTTTGATGTGTGCAGTCCAATGAGTGCTGAGGCGTGTAGTGGATATCGTTATGTTCTTACTTCACAAATGATTTGAGTAGATGTTGAGTATATTTACTTGATGAATCACGAGTCTGAATTATTGAAAGGTTCAAGTAATTTTAGTGTGAAGTTGAAAGATCGTCGTGACAAGAGGATAAAAGATCTATGATATGATCATAGAGATGAATATCTTAATTACGAGTTTGGCACAGAATTAAGACATTGTGGAAATTGTTTCACAACTAAGACAGCCTGGAACACCATAGTGTGATGGTGTGTCCGTACATCATAACTGCACCCTATTGGATATGATGCATACCATGATGTCTCTTATCGAATTACCATGATAGTTTATGGGTTAGGCATTAGAGACAACCACATTCACTTTAAAAAGGGCACCACTTAATTCCGATGAGATGACACCATATGAACTATGGTTTAGAGAAACCTAAGCTGTCATTTCTTAAAAGTTTGGGGCTGCGACGTTTATGTGAAAAAGTTTCAGGCTGATAAGCTCGAACCCAAAGCGGATAAATGCATCTTCATAGGACACCCAAAACAGTTGGGTATACCTCCTGTCTCAGATCTGAAATCAATAAGGGATTGTTTCTAGAATCGGGTCCTTTCTCGAGGAAAAGTTTCTCTCGAAAGAATTGAGTGGGAGGATGGTGGAGACTTGATGAGGTTATTGAACCGTCTCTTCAACTAGTGTGTGTCAGGGCACAGGGAGTTGTTCCTGTGGCACCTACACCAATTGAAGTGGAAGCTTATGATAGTGATCATGAAACTTCAGATCAAGTCACTACCAAACCTCGTGGGATGACAAGGATGCGTACTACTTCAGAGTGGTACATAATCCTGTCTTGGAAGTCATGTTGCTAGACAGCAATGAACCTACGAGCTATGGAGAAGCGATGGTGGGCCTGGATTCCAAAATGGCTCGAAGCCATATAATCCGAGAGAGGATCCATATATGAAAACAAAGTGTAGACTTTGGAAGAACTACTTGATGGTCGTAAGGCTATTAGGTACATATGGATTTTAAAAGGAAGACGGACAATGATGGTAAGTATCACCATTAAGAAAGCTCGACTTGTCGTTAAGATGTTTTCCGACAAGTTCAAGGAGTTGACTACGATGAGACTTTCTCACTCGTAGCGATGCTAAGAGTCTGTTGGAATTATATTAGCGATTACTGCATTATTTATGAAATCTTGCAGATAGGATGTCAAAACATTGTTTCCTCGACGATTTTCTTGAGGAAAGGTTGTATGTGATACAACCGGAAGGTTTTGTCAATCCTGAAAGATGCTAATAAGTATGCAAAGCTCCAGCAATCCTTCTAAGGACTGGAGTGAGCATCTCGGAGTTGGAATGTATGCTTTGATGATGACCAAAGATTTTTGGGTTTATACAAAGTTTATGAGAAACTTGTATTTCCAAAGAAGTGAGTGGGAGCACTATAGAATTTCTGATGAGTATATGTTGTTAACATATTGTTGATCAGAAATGATGTAGAATTTCTGGAAAGCATGCAGAGTTATTTGAAAAGTATTTTTCAATGGAAAGCCTGGATTAAGCTACTTGAACATTGAGCATCAAGATCTATAATGATAGATCAAAATGCTTAATGGTACTTTCAAATGAGCACATACCTTGACATGATCTTGAAGGTGTTCAAGATGGATCAGTCAAAGAAGGAGTTCTTGCCTGAGTTGTAAGGTATGAAGTTAAGACTTAAAGCTCGACCACGGCAGAAGAAAGAGGAAGGACGAAGGTCGTTCCCTATGCTTTTGTCATAGGCTCTCTACAGTATGCTATGCTGTGTGCCGCACCTGAAGTGTGCCCTGCCATGAGTCAGTCAAGGGGTACAAGAGTGATCCAAGAATGCATCACAGGACAGCGGTCAAAGTTATCCTTAGTAACCAGTGGACAAAGGAATTTTCTCGATTATGGAGGTGGTAAAAGAGTTCGTCATAAAGGGTTACGCCGATGCAAACTTTGACACTAATCCAGATTATTCTGAGTAGTAAACTAGATTCGTATAGTAGAACAGTTATTTGGAATAGCTCCAAATAGAACGTGGTAGCTGCATCTAGGAGATGAGATAGAGATTTGTAAAGCACACACGGATCTAAAAGATTCAGACCCGTTGACTATAACATCTCTCACAAGCATAACATGATCAAACCCAGAACTCATCGAGTGTTAATCACATGGTAATGTGAACTAGATTATTGACTCTAGTAAACTCTTTGGGTGTTAGTCACATCGGGATGTGACCTTGAGTGTTAATCACATATCGATGTGAACTGGATTATTGACTCTAGTGCAAGTGGGGGCTGTTGGAAATATGCCCTAGAGGCAATAACAAATTGGTTATTATTATATTTCCTTGTTCATGATAATCGTTTATTATCCATGCTAGAATTGTATTGATAGGAAACTCATATACATGTGTGGATACATAGACAACACCATGTCCCTAGTAAGCCTCTAGTTGACTAGCTCGTTGATCAATAGATGGTTACGGTTTCCTGACCATGGACATTGGATGTCATTGATGACGGGATCACATCATTAGGAGAATGATGTGATGGACAAGACCCAATCCTAGGCATAGCACAAGATCGTGTAGTTCGCATGCTAAAGCTTTTCTAATGTCAAGTATCATTTCCTTAGACCATGAGATTGTGCAACTCCCGGATACCGTAGGAGTGCTTTGGGTGTGCCAAACGTCACAACGTAACTGGGTGGTTATAAAGGTACACTATAGGTATCTCCGAAAGTATCTATTGGGTTGGCACGAATCGAGACTGGGATTTGTCACTCCGTGTAAACGGAGAGGTATCTCTGGGCCCACTCGGTAGGACATCATTATAATGTGCACAATGTGACCAAGGAGTTGATCACGGGATGATGTGTTACAGAACGAGTGAAGAGACTTGCCGGTAACGAGATTGAACAAGGTATCGGGATACCGACGATAGAATCTCGGGCAAGTATCGTACCGATAGACAAAGGGAATTGTATACGGGATTGCTTAAGTCCTTGACATCGTGGTTCATCTGATGAGATCATCGTGGAACATGTGGGAGCCAACATGGGTATCTAGATCCCGCTGTTGGTTATTGACCGGAGAGCGTCTCGGTCATGTCTGCATGGTTCCCGAACCCGTAGGGTCTACACACTAAAGGTTCGATGACGCTAGGGTTATAAAGGAAGTTTGTATGTGGTTACCGAATGTTGTTTGGAGTCCCGGATGAGATCCCGGACGTCATGAGGAGTTCCGAAATGGTCCGGAGGTAAAGATTTATATATGGGAAGTCCTGTTTTGGTCACCGGAAAAGTTTCGGGTTTTATCGGTAACGTACCGGGACCATCGGGAGGGTCCCGGGGGTCCACCAAGTGGGGCCACCAGCCCCGGAGGGCTGCATGGGCCAAGTGTGGGAGGGGACCAGCCCCAGGTGGGCTGGTGCGCCCCCCCCCCCACCAAGGCCCAAGGCTCAAGGAAGAGGGGAAGGGGGCAAACCCTAGGGCAGATGGGCCCTAAGGCCCACCCTGGTGCGCCTCCCTCTCCCCCTCCACCTGGCCGCAACCTAGATGGGTTTTTGGGAGCTGCCGCCACCTCTAGGGAGGGAACCCTAGGTGGGGGCGCAGCCCCTCCCCTCCCCCTATATATACTTGAGGTTATGAGGGTTGCAATACACATGAGTTCCTCTCTTTCTTGGCGCAGCCTTATCTCTCTCTTTCTCCTCATATCTCGCAGTGCTTAGCGAAGCCCTGCTGGATCACCACGCTCCTCCACCACCACCACGCCGTTGTGCTGCTTCTGGATGTAGTCTTCCTCAACCTCTCCCTCTCTCCTTGCTGGATCAAGGCATGGGAGACGTCGTCGGGCTGTACGTGTGTTGAACGCGGAGGTGCCGTCCGTTCGGCACTAGGATTTCCGGTGATTTGGATCACGACGAGTACGACTCCTTCAACCCCGTTCTCTTGAACGCTTCCGCTTAGCGATCTACAAGCGTATGTAGATGCACTCTCCTTCCCCTCATTGCTGGTTTCTCCATAGATAGATCTTGGTGACATGTAGGAAAATTTTGAATTTCTGCTACGTTCCCCAACAGTCTCATCGTAGTCAATCCCTTGAACTTGCCGAAAACCTTTTGCGACAAGTCGAGCTTTGTAGACAGTAACATTACCGTCAGCGTCAGTCTTCTTCTTGAAGATCCATTTATTCTCAATTGCTTGCCGATCTTTGGGCAAGTCAACCAAAGTCCATACTTTGTTCTCATACATGGATCCCATCTCAGATTTCATGGCTTCAAGCCATTTTGCGGAATCTGGGCTCACCATCGCTTCTCCATAGTTCGTAGGTTCATCATGATCTAGTAGCATGACTTCCAGAACAGGATTACCATACCACTCTGGTGCGGATCTTACTCTGGTTGATCTACGAGGTTCAGTAGTATCTTGTTCTGAAGTTTCATGATCATCATCATTAGCTTCCTCACTAATTGGTGTAGGTGTCACAGAAACCTTCCAATAAGGGAGCATGTACATTTACCTCGTCAAGTTCTACTTTCCTCCCACTCACTTCTTTCGAGAGAAACTCCTTCTCTAGAAAGTTTCCGAATTTAGCAACAAAAGTCTTGCCTTCGGATCTGTGATAGAAGGTGTATCCAATAGTTTCCTTTGGATATCCTATGAAGACACATTTCTCTGATTTGGGTTCGAGCTTATCAGGTTGAAGCTTTTTCACATAAGCATCGCAGCCCCAAACTTTCAGAAACGACAACTTTGGTTTCTTGCCAAACCACAGTTCATAAGGCGTCATATCGACGGATTTTGATGGTGCCCTATTTAACGTGAATGCGGCCGTCTCTAAAGCATATCCCCAAAATGATAGTGGTAAATCAGTAAGAGACATCATAGATCGCACCATATCTAATAAAGTGCAGTTATGACATTCGGACACACCATTATGCTGTGGTGTTCTAGGTGGCGTAAGTTGCGAAACTATTCCGCATTGTTTCAAATGTATACCAAACTCGTAACTCAAATATTCTCCTCCACGATCAGATCGTAGGAATTTTATTTTCTTGTTATGATGATTTTCAACTTCACTCTGAAATTCTTTGAACTTTTCAAATGTTTTAGACTTATGTTTCATTAAGTAGATATTCCCATATCTGCTTAAGTCATCTGTGAAGGTGAGAAAATAACGATATCCGCCACGAGCCTCAATATTCATCGGACCACATACATCTGTATGTATGATTTCCAACAAATCTGTTGCTCTCTCCATAGTACCGGAGAACGGCGTTTTAATCATCTTGCCCATGAGGCGCGGTTCGCAAGTACCAAGTGATTCATAATCAAGTGGTTCCAAAAGTCCATCAGTATGGAGTTTCTTCATGCGCTTTACACCGATATGACCTAAACGGCAGTGCCACAAATAAGTTGCACTATCATTATCAACTCTGCATCTTTTGGCTTCAACATTATGGATATGTGTGTCACTACTATCGAGATTTAATAAGAATAGACCACTCTTCAAGGGTGCATGACCATAAAAGATATTACTCATATAAATAGAACAACCATTATTCTCTGATTTAAATGAATAACCATCTCGCATCAAACAAGATCCAGATATAATGTTCATGCTTAACGCTGACACCAAATAACAATTATTTAGGTCTAATACTAATCCCGAAGGTAGATGTAGAGGTAGCGTGCCGACCACGATCACATCGACTTTGGAACCATTTCCCACGTGCATCGTCACCTCGTCCTTAGCCAATCTTCGCTTAATCTGTAGTCCCTGTTTCGAGTTACAAATAATAGCAACAGAACCAGTATCAAATACCCAGGTGCTACTGCGAGCATTACTAAGGTACACATCAATAACATGTATATCGATGTATATCGCATATACCTTTGTTCACCTTGCCATCCTTCTTATCTGTCAAATACTTGGGGCAGTTCCGCTTCCAGTGACCAGTCTGCTTGCAGTAGAAGCACTCAGTTTCAGGCTTAGGTCCAGATTTGGGTTTCTTCTCCTGAGCAGCAACTTGCTTGCTGTTCTTTTTTAAGTTCCCCTTCTTCTTCCCTTTGCCATTTTTCTTGAAACTAGTGGTCTTCTTGACCATCAACACTTGATGCTCCTTTTTGATTTCTACCTCCGCAGCTTTCAGCATTGCGAAGAGCTCGGGAATTGTCTTATTCATCCCTTGCATATTATAGTTCATCACGAAGCTCTTGTAGCTAGGTGGAAGTGATTGGAGAATTCTATCAATGACGCAATCATCTGGAAGATTAACTCCCAACTGAATCAAGTGATTATTATACCCAGACATTTTGAGTATATGCTCACTGACAGAACTGTTCTCCTCCATCTTGCAGCTATAGAACTTATTGGAGACTTCCTATCTCTCAATCCGGGCATTTGCTTGAAATATTAACTTCAACTCCTGGAACATCTCATATGCTCCATGACGTTCAAAACGTCGTTGAAGTCCCGATTCTAAGCCGTAAAGCATGGCACACTAAACTATCGAGTAGTCATCAGCTTTGCTCTGCCAGACGTTCATAACATCTGGTGTTGCTCCAGCAGCAGGCCTGGAACCCAGCGGTGCTTCCAGGACGTAATTCTTCTTTGCAACAATGAGGATAATCCTCAAGTTACGGACCCAGTCCGTGTAATTGCTACCATCATGTTTCAACTTTTGCTTTCTCAAGGAACGCATTAAAATTCAATGGAACAACAGCACGGGCCATCTATCTACAATCAAACATAAACAAGCAAGATACTATCAGGTACTAAGTTCATAATAAATTTAAGTTCAATTAATCATATTACTAAAGAACTCCCACTTAGATAGACATCCCTCTAATCCTCTAAGTGATCACGTGATCCAAATCAACTAAACCATGTCCGATCATCACGTGAGATGGAGTAGTTTCATTGGTGAACATCACTATGTTGATCATATCTACTATATGATTCACGCTCAACCTTTCGGTCTCCGTGTTCCGAGGCCATATCTGTATATGCTTGGCTCGTCAAGTATAACCTGAGTATTCCGCGTGTGCAACTGTTTTGCACCCATTGTATTTGAACGTAGAGCCTATCACACCCGATCATCACGTGGTGTCTCAGCGCGAAGAACATTCGCAACGGTGCATACTCAGGGAGAACACTTCTTGATAATTAGTGAGAGATCATATTAAAATGCTACCGTCAATCAAAGCAAGATAAGATGCATAAAAGATAAACATCACATGCAATCAATATAAGTGATATGATATGGCCATCATCATCTTGTGCTTGTGATCTCCATCTTCGAAGCACCGTCAAGATCACCATCGTCACCGGTGCGACACCTTGATCACCATCATAGCATCGTTGTCGTCTTGCCAATCTTATGCTTCCACGACTATCGCTACCGCTTAGTGATAAAGTAAAGCATTACAGCGCAATTGCATTGCATACAATAAAGCGACAACCATATGGCTCTTGCCAGTTGCCGATAACTCGGTTACAAAACATGATCATATCATACAATAAAAATTAGCATCATGTCTTGACCATATCACATCACAACATGCCCAGCAAAAACAAGTTAGACGTCCTCTACTTTGTTGTTGCAAGTTTTACGTGGCTGCTACGGGCTTAAGCAAGAACCAATCTTACCTATGTATCAAAACCACAACGATAGTTTGTCAAGTTGGTGCTGTTTTAACCTTCGCAAGGACCGGGCGTAGCCACACTTGGTTCAACTAAAGTTGGAGAAACTGACACCCACCAGCCACCTGTGTGCAAAGCACGTCGGTAGAACCAGTCTCGCGTAAGCGTACGCGTAATGTCGGTCCGGGCCGCTTCATCCAACAATACCGCCAAACCAAAGTATGACATGCTGGTAAGCAGTATGACTTATATCTCCCACAACTCACTTGTGTTCTACTCGTGCATATAACATCAACACATAAAACCTAGGCTCGGATGCCACTGTTAGGGAACGTAGTAATTTCAAAAAAATTCCTACGCACACGCAAGATCATGGTGATGCATAGCAACGAGAGGGGAGAGTGTTGTCTACGTACCCTCGTAGACCGGCAACGGAAGTGTTGACACAACGTAGAGGAAGTAGTCGTACGTCTTCATGATCCAACCGATCCAAGTACCGAACGTACGGCACCTCCGAGTTCTGCACATGTTCAGCTCGATGACAATCCCCGGACTCCGATCCAGCAAAGTGTCATGGAAGAGTTCTGTCAGCACGACGACGTGGTGACGATCTTGATGTTCTACCGTCGCAGGGCTTCGCCTAAGCACCGCTACAATATTATCGAGGAGTATGGTGGAAGGGGGCACCGCACACGGCTAAGAAAACGATCACGAGGATCAACTTGTGTGTCTAGAGGTGCCCCTTGCCCCTGTAACATCCCAAATTTTCAATTTGGAATGTTATACATTAGATCATCATGCATATCATATTTTATTTGCTTTTGATTTTGATCCTAGAAAATCCTAAGCAACTCAAGGACCCACGAAGAGAGTTGGGCATTTCGTTATTTATGTATTTGAGTTTTCTCAAATTATGTAAACAGGATCATTTGATTCTATTTATTTTATCATCAATTATTTCTATTACAAAAATATGAGAGAGGGAATAAAATGACTTTCCCAAAATATAGAAATATTGAGGATTTAATAAAAAATCAAATAAGATTTATTTCGGAGTTTTTCGGTATTTTTATTTGAATTTAGGAAAAATGCGCGTTTTTCAAAGTTGTAGTTTGGGCCCAAATAAATGTTCACATTATCGGGCTTGATTTTAGGAACCCGGCAAAATTTATTTCGCGATTTTTGGAGTCCGTTTAGTATTTCTTTTTATTTTTCTTCCAAGCGGAATTATATAAAAAAAATACGGAAACCGACTCCGGGCCGTACCCGAACAGGACACCGCCCGGGGCAGCCTTTATATACCGAGCGCCCGAGCCCCCAGAGCACCCCAGCCCACCCAAGCCCGCCGCCACCCGTCGCCACCGCCGCCAGCCACCGCCGTCTCGCCGGAGCAGCGCGCCTTTCAAGGTTCGCCGACGTGTCTCGATTTCTGTGCAAAAAAAAGAGGAATTTTTTTTCCTTTTCTGTTCGTCGCTTGTCTTTTTCGTCGGATTTTCTGCGGTTATTTTCTGATCGCGATTTCTGATCCGATTTTTATTTTAGTATAACGTTTCGCTCGTTTATCGGAATCAGGCGATTCCAGCGCCTGGAGTTTCGTCTCGAAACCCTCTTTCCGAATAATCAACTTAAACAAGTTTTTGCTACAGTAAAATGTGACCTAGATCCAGATTGCTAGAACGAAGTTGTTTTTTTCGCCGTTTGATTTCTTTTGCTTTGTTCGATTGGATTCTTTTGCAAACCAGGGTTCTTAAGTTGAACTTTCTGGTTAGATCTTCTATTTGAGTTTTACCTGTGCATTAGATGAGTACTTATTGTATGCTTGCTTGTTTGTCTACGATAGAATACCCGGAGTGCGCCGCCTGTTACTTCGAATCTCTAGGTTTCGCGGATCATCAGCAAGGCAAGTAACACTTTGATCATACCTTTTCTACAACCCAGTTTTATTGCATTAGATCAATCTTCACACATTGCATGATTAGGATCTAATTAAATTGTGGGATGGGAAGTAGATGAGGTAGTACCTATTACCTGTTTATTATGAAACCTTTGGGAGTTGCTTCTACGTTTGCTTATTATGCCATGCTATGCTAGTAGACGTGGATTGGGTGAGTGATATCCATGACAGATGTGAGTTTGATAAATTTTAATGGTTTATTTAAGGTGGCAACTTAAATACACATCTGGGTGGATTGAGGCACCTGGTTTCTATCAAGACTTGCCTCTTTTCTTTTGGACCGCCACCCAGGCTCAAAGGGATCATGAGATTATTCATACTAGAAACTTCCGTGTGCAGCCACAAGCCATTATGGGCTCTGGCATAGTTGATTAAGTTGTGCGAACTCTTACAGTGGTAGACTAGCAGATGTAGGGGGATGTAGGTGGTACGGTCTACCTGATCGTAAGGTGCTAGCGCTTCTGAAAGGCTATGTCTCGGTCATCCATTTCTCAAACACCATGTAGTGCGAGAAATCCAGTGGAGGGGATCGAGTCTTGTGGGGAAAAGTGTGCAAACCTCTGCAGAGTGTAATAAACTAATCATGGTTAGCCGTGTCCCCGATTATGGACATCTTGAGTATCTGGTACTTGGATTATCATGTGAATCTCAACATGTTACTCTAAAATTAATTTTGATGGGTTTGTTTAATGATGATTTTTAATTGGGATTGAGGATGCTGTCAACCATTCTCAATGTTTAACAACCACCATAATAGTAAATAAACTTATTCCTTTGAAGTAGGGAAAAATTGGCTTTACGCAAAAAAAACTGTAACCATAGAGCTTTACACCAGCCAAATATGCATGTAGTATAGCTGTTGCATTTCATTACTCTCTATGTGTTACCTTGCCAGCATATTCCATGTGCTGACCCGTTTTCGGGCCGCAACGTTAATGTTGCAGACTTTTCAGATGATGATTAAGGAGTTTTAGGTCGTGGTTCTATACTCAGTGATGCCGTTGGAGTTGATGGACTCACTTATCTTCCAAGCCTTCCTCTGTTATTGTTATTAGATGGCCTTAAGCCATATTTATTGTAATGAGTTCTCTTTTGAGACATCCGATGTAATAAGTGTGTGATTGCTACTCTGCTATAAATCCTCCGAGTATTGTGTGGTGTCAGCATTACTGATCCAGGGATGACACTGGAGCACAGAGATCAGACTGTTTGAGGTCTGGTCGCTACAGAGATGGTATCAGAGCACACGTTGACTGTAGGACACGACCACTAAGCTAAAAGACCTAGATCACTATTCACTCTCTTTCTCTTCTGACTTCTCATCTTTTCTACTCTTTAGGATGGCGGATGCGAGGAACAAGTTCACACAACCAGATGAAGATACACCCTTTGGACGCCACTTGAAGGAAGTCACTAGATACCTGAACATAGGAGTACCAAGCTTCACGGGAATCTACAACGCCACTTTACCCGAAGAAGAGCGCTGGATGATTCAAGTTCAAGTTCCAGGAAGGACGTTCATGCCAGTCACTGAGCCCATAGAGTTTTCTTTTGATGCACCAACTTGGAGTCTAGGAAAGAGTATGGCAGCTCACATCACCATGGGACGCATTGGAGAAGTCTACCGCAAGGATCTCAAGGATACTATCTACCAGATTTGCGAACGCCGAGATGAACAATGGGAGATGATCAGCACCAGGAAAGATAGATCAATTGCAGCTTTTATCCAGGAGTTAAACCAGCACATTCGATGACAGGAGAATCAGATGTGCGCCGACATGATAGATCTGAAGAAGGCTAAGACTAGAATCAAGGAACTGGAGGAAGAACTCAAGGCTACACGTGAAGGTTATGAAGAATAAATTGAAGTATTGGTGGAGAAGAATGACGACCTAATCAAGAAGATTGGAATATTTATGGGAGACCCGACACCAGTAGATGAAGACGAAGAACCCAAGGAGATTAGCCCGGAAGACTACATCATCATCGACGGCACCGACACGGAAGCAGATAGTAGCGATGACACCTATGTTGATGAAGCTGGAGCCGATATCATGGAGTCTACAACCGTAGAATATTTCTAGTAGACCACCTCACCAGTAGTAGTAGTCCACCATGTAAATTTAGTAGTCCGAGCACCTTTGCGATAGCTAGATCGATTGTATGCCTTTGTTTGATTGAATGAAGTGAATTGTGTGCTTTTCCCTCATGTGCATATGGGTAGTGTTTTCTCTTTAGACCCCCTCTATTCTTATATCTCATCTTTTCTAAACCCTCATATGCCTCCGAGACGTGACCCCGGATTTGTCTTTCCGCCGGAGCTCACCCAGTTGATCCAGCAGCAGAACACCTTGATGCTGTTGCTAGTTCAGAATCAGAACCAGGGGAACAACAACAACAACAACAACCCACCACCACCACCACCTGTTGACCACTTAGCTCGTTTTCTTAGGCTGAATCCGCCGGTGTTTTCCAGCAGCACCGAGCCGATAGTAGCAGATGATTGGCTCCGCAAGATAGCTAGGGAGTTGACCACAGCAGGATGCACAGATGCGGAGAAGGTGAAGTTTGCCGCACATCAGCTAGAAGGACTCGCAGCATCATGGTGGGAGAATTTCACAGCCACCTTCCCAGTTGACACTATCACATGGGACCGGTTTCAGCAGGCTTTTCGTACTTCCCATGTTTCATCAGGAGCAATGGCCATGAAGAAGCGTGAGTTTCGTAACTTGCGCCAAGGAGGACGGACAGTTGGCCAGTATGTGGAGGAGTTTAGTAAGCTAGCACGTTATACCCCAGATGACGTTGCTACGGATGCAGCTAAGCAGGAGAAATTCCTGGAAGGACGGAATGATGAATTGAGTATGCAGTTGATGGTAGCCACCTTCAACAACTACCAGGAGTTGGTAGATCGTGCTCTTATGATTGAAGGGAAGCAGCAGCAAATTGAGAACCGCAAGAGGAAGTATGGACAAGGAAAGTATAATTCAGGAGCTCAGCAGAAGCCACATTTTACCCCTAGACCGGGAAGACATTTTCAGCATACCCATGGAGTAGGTAGCTCGCACAATCACAATGGCACCAAGAATGGTAATGGGAATGGAGGAAGCAATGGACAGAACCGCAGCACCCCATCAACCCCAGCCAAGAAGGACTTGAGCCACGTCACTTGCTATAAGTGTTCGAAGCCAGGACATTATGCAAATGAATGTCCTGAAGGCCAAAACGGTAATGGAAGCTCTGGAAAGAAGCCGAACCCTTTCAACAGGGGACAGGTGAACCACGTTAGTGTGGAGGAGGTTGAAGCTCGGCCCGATGCAGTAATAGGTAAGTTTTTGGTTAAGTCATTTACTGCACTCGTTCTTTTGATACTGGTGCATCGCATTCATACATATCAAGGGGATTTGTGGATAAGTATAACCTACCAACCCAAGCCCTTAGGTCACCCATGTTAGTAACCTCGCCAGGAGCAGAGTATGTGGCTAGTCTATGGTGTGATCGGTTACCATTAAGGATTGGTAACTATGTTTTTCCCTCAGACCTAATAGTATTGGAATCTCAAGGATTGGATGTGATATTAGGCATGGATTGGTTATCAAAGTATGAAGGGAATACTGAGTGTGCTAGTAAGTCAATTTTGCTTACCACACCAGAAGGGAGAAGGATCAAGTATGTATCCCGGCATGTGCCAAAAAGGACACAAGTAAATTTCCTAACAGGAGTTGTGCAGGAGGAAGTACCAGTGGTAAAGGATTTTCCTGATGTATTTCCAGAAGAGTTGCCAGGCATGCCACCGGATAGAGATATTGAGTTCTTGATTGAGCTATTGCCAGGCACTGGGCTAATATCGAAGAGACCATATAGGATGCCAGCAAAGGATTTGGTGGAAATTAAGAAGCAGATTAAGGAGTTACTGGATAAGGGATATATTCGCCCAAGTTCTTCGCCTTGGGGATCACCAGTACTTCTAGTGGAGAAGAAGGATGGATCGTTAAGAATGGTTGTTGACTATCGAGGATTGAACGAAGTAACAATAAAAAACAAGTACCCACTACCAATGATCAATGATCTGTTTGATCGATTGCAAGGAGCTGAAGTGTTTTCCAAGATCGATTTGCGATCGGGGTACCATCAGTTGAAGATTCGAGAACAGGATATTCCGAAGACAGCTTTTACCACCAGGTATGGGTTGTATGAGTATACCGTTATGTCATTTGGACTGACTAACGCGCCTGCCTATTTTATGAACATGATGAACAAAGTGCTTATGAAGTTTTTGGATAAGTTCATCGTAGTGTTCATCGATGATATCTTGGTTTATTCAAAGAATGAAGAGGAACATAAGGAGCATTTGCGTTTGGTACTTGGGAAGCTCAGAGAACATCAATTATATGCCAAGTTCAGCAAATGTGAGTTTTGGTTGAAGGAAGTAGGATTCCTCGGACATGTTATATCTGGAGAAGGTATAGCAGTAGATCCCACTAAAGTTGATACCGTGACCGAGTGGGAAGCACCAACAACAGTTGGAGAGATCCGGAGTTTTCTTGGACTCGCAGGATACTACCGAAGATTTATTGAGAACTTTTAAAAGATTGCGAAGCCTATGATGGAGTTGTTGAAGAAGGATACTAAGTTCAAATGGACTGAGGAGTGTGAGGCTAGTTTCCAGGAGTTGAAGAAACGTTTGGTTACCTCACCAGTATTGATTTTGCTAGATCAGACCAAGGATTATGAGGTGTATTGCGACGCTTCATGTCGAGGACTTGGAGCAGTGCTTATGCAGGAAGGTAGAGTTGTTTCGTATGCTTCACGACAACTGAAGCCTCACGAATTGAATTATGCCACACATGATTTGGAGTTAGCAGCCATAGTGCATGCATTGAAGACATGGAGACATTTTCTCATTGGAAATCATTGTGAGGTGTACACGGATCACAAGAGTTTGAAGTACATTTTCACGCAGAAGGAGTTGAATCTCAGACAAAGGAGATGGTTGGAGCTCATCAAAGATTATGATATGAGATTGCATTACCATCCCGGAAAAGCTAATGTAGTAGCTGACGCATTAAGCCGTAAGAGCCATGTCAATACGTTAATGACGGGAGGAATACCCAAGGAGTTAGCAGAAAACCTTCATGAGCTATGTTTCGAGATAGTTCCGAGAGGCTATGTGGCAGCATTGGAGATTCAGTCAACATTGATGGATAAAATCAGAGAAGCTCAGAAATTTGACAAGGAGATTGCTTCTATAAAGGAGAAACTGAGCAAAGGAAAAGCTAAAGGATTTCGTGAGGATGAGCACGATACCCTATGGTTTGAAGACCGTGTTTATGTGCCCAATGACCCGGAGATCAGAAAGTTGATTTTGCGAGAGGCTCATGATTCACCGTATTCGATTCACCCAGGGAATACCAAGATGTATTTGGATTTGAAGGATATTTTCTGGTGGACCGGAATGAAGAAGGATATTGCGGAGTATGTAGCAGTTTGTGACGTGTGTCAGAGAGTAAAGGCAGAGCATCAGAAGCCAGCAGGATTGTTGCAACCATTGCCGATACCCGAATGGAAGTGGGATAAGATAGGCATGGATTTTATCACGGGATTACCAAGGACTCGTTCAGGCTATGACTCGATTTGGGTTGTAGTCGATCAATTGACGAAACTAGCTCATTTCATCCCAGTAAAGACCACTTACACCAGTGCTAAGTTGGCAAAGATATACATGACCAGGATCGTATGTTTGCATGGAGTTCCGAGGAGTATCGTATCAGATAGAGGAACCTAGTTTACCTCAAAGTTCTGGAAGCAGTTGCATGAGACTTTGGGTACTAGGCTAGAATTTAGTACAGCTTTTCATCCGCAGACAGATGGACAGACCGAGAGAGTTAATCAGATTTTGGAGGATATGCTGAGAGCTTGTGCGCTAGATTATGGATCTAGTTGGGACGATAGTTTGCCATATGCAGAGTTCTCTTACAACAATAGCTATCAGACCAGTTTGAAGATGGCCCCTTTCAAAGCTTTATACGAAAGGAGGTGCAGGACACCGTTGTCATGGGACGAAGTTGGAGACCGCCAGTTGTTTGGACCAGGTCTGATTAAAGAGTCTGAACAGAAGGTGAAGTTGATTCGCGATAGGCTCAAGGTAG
The DNA here is from genome assembly GCA_034509565.1 of Triticum monococcum. Classification (NCBI taxonomy): domain Eukaryota; kingdom Viridiplantae; phylum Streptophyta; class Magnoliopsida; order Poales; family Poaceae; genus Triticum; species Triticum monococcum. The sequence goes on along the minus strand of CM067845.1, from coordinate 81,755,370 downwards.
CCCAGTCCAGGCAGAAGAGCTACGCAGATTCTAAACACAAGGAGACAGTTTACGAAGTCGGAGATAGAGCGTATCTTCGAGTATCCCCGCTTCAAGGGATTAAGCGTTTTGGAGTTAAAGGGAAGTTAGTGCCATGATTTGTAGGACCATATCAAGTTTTGGAGCGTATGGGAGAAGTGGCCTACAAGTTGGAATTGCCAGAAGGATTGTCAGGAGTTCATGATGTGTTCCACGTTTCTCAGTTGAAGAAGTGTCACGCGGAGATGGCTGACATACCTTTGAGAGATACAGTGCCATTGGAAGCAATTCAGTTGGATAACGATTTGACCTACGAGGAGAAACCAGTCAAGATTCTTGAGTTTGCCAGCCGAGTTACTCGCAGTAAGGTTATCAAGTTTTGCAAAGTTCAGTGGAGCCACCACACGGAGGATGAAGCCACCTGGGAGCGAGAGGAAGATTTGCTCAAAGACCACCCTCACCTATTTTCTAGCCAACCCGAATCTCGAGGGCGAGATTCATCTTAAGGGGGGTAGGTTTGTAACATCCCAAATTTTCAATTTGGAATGTTATACATTAGATCATCATGCATATCATATTTTATTTACTTTTGATTTTGATCCTAGAAAATCCTAAGCAACTCAAGGACCCACGGAGAGAGTTGGGCATTTCGTTATTTACGTATTTGAGTTTTCTCAAATTATGTAAACAGGATCATTTGATTTTATTTATTTTATCATCAATTATTTCTATTACAAAAATATGAGAGAGGGAATAAAATGACTTTCCCAAAATATAGAAATATTGAGGATTTAATAAAAAAATCAAATAAGATTTATTTCGGAGTTTTTCGGTATTTTTATTTGAATTTAGGAAAAATGCGCATTTTTCAAAGTTGTAGTTTGGGCCCAAATAAATGTTCACATTATCGGGCTTGATTTTAGGAACCCGACAAAATTTATTTCGCGATTTTTGGAGTTCGTTTACTATTTCTTTTTATTTTTCTTGCGAGCGGAATTATTTAAAAAAAACGGAAACCGACTCCGGGCCGTACCCGAGCGGGACACCGCCCGGGGCAGCCTTTATATACCGAGCGCCCGAGCCCCCAGAGCACCCCAGCCCACCCAAGCCCGCCGCCACCCGCCGTCGCCGTCTCGCCGGAGCAGCGCGCCTTTCGAGGTTCGCCGACGTGTCTTGATTTCCGTGCAAAAAAAAGAGGTCATTTTTTTTCTTTTCTGTTCATCGCTTGTCTTTTTCGTCGGATTTTCTGCGGTTATTTTCTGATCGCGATTTCTGATCCGATTTTTGTTTTAGTATAACTTTTCGCTCGTTTATCGGAATCAGGCGATTCCAGCGCCTGGAGTTTCGTCTCGAAACCCTCTTTCCGAATAATCAACTTAAACAAGTTTTTGCTACAGTAAAATTTGACCTAGATCCAAATTGCTAGAACGAAGTTGTTTTTTTCGCCGTTTGATTTCTTTTGCTTTGTTCGATTGGATTCTTTTGCAAACCAGGGTTCTTAAGTTGAACTTTCTGGTTAGATCTTCTATTTGAGTTTTACCTGTGCATTAGATGAGTACTTATTGTATGCTTGTTTGTTTGTCTGTGATAGAATACCCGGAGTGCGCCGCCTGTTACTTCGAATCTCTAGGTTTCGCGGATCATCAGCAAGGCAAGTAACACTTTGATCATACCTTTTCTACAACCCAGTTTTATTGCATTAGATCAATCTTCACACATTGCATAATTAGGATCTAATTAAATTGTGGGATGGGAAGTAGATGAGGTAGTACCTATTACCTGTTTATTATGAAACCTTTGGGAGTTGCTTCTACGTTTGCTTATTATGCCATGCTATGCTAGTAGACGTGGATTGGGTGAGTGATATCCATGACAGATGTGAGTTTGATAAATTTTAATGGTTTATTTAAGGTGGCAACTTAAATACACATCTGGGTGGATTGAGGCACCTGGTTTCTATCAGGACTTGCCTGTTTTCTTTTGGACCGCCACCCAGGCTCAAAGGGATCATGAGATTATTCATACTAGAAACTTCCATGTGCAGCCACAAGCCATTATGGGCTCTGGCATAGTTGATTAAGTTGTGCGAACTCTTACAGTGGTAGACTAGCAGATGTAGGGGATGTAGGTGGTACGGTCTACCCAATCGTAAGGTGGTAGCGCTTCTGAAAGGCTATGTCTCGGTCATCCATTTCTCAAACACCATGTAGTGCGACAAATCCAACGGAGGCGATCGAGTCTTGTGGGGAAAAGTGCGCAAACCTCTGCAGAGTGTAATAAACTAATCATGGTTAGCCGTGTCCCCGGTTATGGACAACTTGAGTATCTGGTACTTGGATTATCATGTGAATCTCAACATGTTACTCTAAAATTAATTTTGATGGGTTTGTTTAATGATGATTTTTAATTGGGATTGAGGATGTTGTCAACCATTCTCAATGTTTAACAACCACCATAATAGTAAATAAACTTATTCCTTTGAAGTAGGGAAAAATTGGCTTTACGCAAAAAACTGTAACCATAGAGCTTTACACCAGCCAAATATGCATATAGTATAGCTGTTGCATTTCATTACTCTCTATGTGTTACCTTGCCAGCATATTCCATGTGCTGACCCGTTTTCGGGCTGCAACGTTAATGTTGCAGACTTTTCAAATGATGATTAAGGAGTTTTAGGTCGTGGTTCTATACTCAGTGATGCCGTTGGAGTTGATGGACTCACTTATCTTCCAAGCCTTCCGCTGTTATTGTTATTAGATGGCCTTAAGCCATATTTATTGTAATGAGTTCTCTTTTGAGACATCCGATGTAATAAGTGTGTGATTGCTACTCTGCTATAAATCCTCCGAGTACTGTGTGGTGTCAGCATTACTGATCCAGGGATGACACCGGAGCACAGAGATCAGACTGTTTGAGGTCTGGTCGCTACAGCGCCCGTATATAAAGGAGCAAGCGGGGTGCGGCCGGCCCTAGGAGGAGGCACGCAGCAGGAGTCCTACTCCTACCGGGAGTAGGACTCCCCCCTTTCCTTAGTTGGATTAGGACTTGGGGGGAAGGAGGAGAGGGAAGAAAGGAAAGGGGGCGCCGCCCCCCCTCCTTCTCCAATTCGGACTTGGGGGGAGGGGCGCACGGCAGCCCCTAGGCCTCCTCTCCTCTTCCTCCACTAGGCCCATTAAGGCCCATTAGGTTACCGGGGGGTTCCGGTAACCTCCCGGTACTCCGGTAAAATGCCGTTTTTACTCGGAACACTTCCGATGTCCAAACATAGGCTTCCAATATATCAATCTTTATGTCTCGACCATTTCGAGACACCTCGTCATGTCCGTGATCACATCCGGGACTCCGAACGAACTTCGGTACATCAAAATATATAAACTCATAATGAAACTGTCATCGTAACGTTAAGCGTGCGGACCCTATGGGTTCGAGAACAATGTAGAAATGACCAAGACATGTCTCCGGTCAATAACCAATAGCGGAACCTGGATGCTCATATTGGCTCCTACATATTCTACGAAGATCTTTATCGGTCAGACCGCATAACAACATACGTTGTTCCCTTTGTCATCGGTATGTTACTTGCCCGAGATTCGATCGTCGGTATCTCAATACCTAGTTCAATCTCATTACCGGCAAGTCTCTTTACTCGTTTCATAATACATCATCTCACAATTAACTCATTAGTTGCAATGCTTGCAAGGCTTATGTGATGTGCATTACCGAGAGGGCCCAGAGATACCTCTCCGACAATCGGAGTGACAAATCCTAATCTCGAAATACCCAACCCAACATGTACCTTTGGAGACACCTGTAGAGCTCCTTTATAATCACCCAGTTACGTTGTGACGTTTGGTAGCACATAAAGTGTTCCTCTGGCAAACGGGAGTTGCATAATCTCATAGTCATAGGAACATGTATAAGTCATGAAGAAAGCAATAGCAACATACTAAACGATCGGGTGCTAAGCTAATGGAATGGGTCATGTCAATCACATCATTCTCCTAATGATGTGATCCCATTAATCAAATGACAACACATGTCTATGGTTAGGAAACATAACCATCTTTGATTAATGAGCTAGTCAAATAGAGGCATACTAGTGACGTTTTAGTTTGTCTATGTATTCACACAAGTATTATGTTTCCGGATAATACAATTCTAGCATGAATAATAAACATTTATCATGATATAAGGAAATAAAACAATAACTTTATTATTGCCTCTAGGGCATATTTCCTTCACTTCTTCTTATTATTATTCTTATTCTTTTCCAAAATGACACAAGTTAGCTCTAATATACTTAGTTTCCTATAGGTTAACTCCAAAATTACTTATGTTAGCACAAAATGACCAAGTTTACATAATAAGCTTATAGTCTTCTTCTTCTTATTCTTCTAGTATTCTTCTAGTCTTATTCTTCTTCTTCTTCTTCTTCTTCTTCATTTTCTTCTAGGTTAGCTCCATTTTACTTAAGTATGCTTACTTCTTATAGTCTTCTTCTTCTTCATTTTCTTCTTCTTCTAACATCTTGTTTATCATTTTGTAGATTTGATTTAATTCACGGAAGCTTGCATGGATGGAGTGCTTCTTTTCCATTTGTGCTTTTATTTTGTATCAATGAACTTGCATGGTTGGAACTTGTTATATGGATGGACGGATAACGGTGTTGAATGAACAATGTGAAACTTTTGTAATATGTAAGGATGGAACTATATATGTGTTGGTTATGTATGTATATATATGATGAAACTTGTGTTTTGGATATGCTTGTTGCATATATATGTGAATTGTTGTGTATATCTGTGAATTGCTGTCAAATTGAATGAATTAAATTAAAAATAGGGTTGTACAGGTGACAAACATGCCACGTGACAGCTACCTGTGATTCCTGGGGCTGGCATGTTTGAGCACTTTGTCGTCTGCCAGCGGATGGCAAAGACCTTAGCCTCTTTGTCGTCCGCTGGCTGACGACAAAGCACGCCGTTAACCCCTAACGGCTCTCACCCCACCTCACTGTCGTCCACGATCTTTGCCGCCTGCTGGCCACCAACGCCGGATGGCACAATCCTTTGTCGTCCGTTTCCAGGAAGCGGACGGCAAAGAAGGCCTTTGCTGGCACATGTTCATCCGGACATTTTGTCGTCTGCTGGCGGACGGCAAAGAAGTTTGCCGTCCGTGATCCATGCCTTTGCCATCCGCCATGGCGGACGGCAAAGAAGCTGATTCCAGTAGTGTTTTGAGATATAAAGGTGGTAATGTTAGAGTCATGCTAGTTGGGCAATTGTGAAATTGAGAAATACTTGTGTTAAAGTTGGCAAGTCCCGTAGCATGCACGTATGGTAAACGTTGTGTGACAAATTTGAAGCATGGGGTGTTCTTTGAGTGCTTTCCTTATGAGTGACAGTGGAACGAGCGATGGTCTTTTCCTACCAATCTATCCCTCTAGGGGCATGCATAGTGGAACTTTGCTTCGAGGGCTAATAAACTTTTGCAATAAGTATATGAGTTCTTTATGACTAATGTGAGTCCATGGATCATACACACTCTTACCTTTCCGCAATTTGCTAGCCTCTACGGTACCGTGCATTGCCCTTTCTCACCTCAAGATTTGGTGCAAACTTCGCTGGTGCATCCAACCCCTGTGATATGATACGCTCTATCACACATAAACCTCCTTATATCTTCATCAAAACAACCACCATACCTACCTATTATGGCATTTCCATAGCCATTCCGAGATATATTGCCATGCAACTTTCCATCATTCCATTTATTATGACACGCTCCATCATTGTCATATTGCTTTGCATGATCATGAAGTTGACATTGTATTTGTGGCAAAACCACTTTCATAATTCTTTCATACATGTCTCTCTTGATTCATCGCATATCCCGATACACCGCTGGAGGCATTCACATAGAGTCATATTTTCGTTCTAGTATCGAGTCGTAACATTGAGTTATGAGTAAATAAAAGCATGATGATCATCATTACTATAGCATTGTCCCATGTGAGGAAAATAAAATAAAATAAAAAAGAGGCCAAAGAAGCCCAAATAAAAAAGAGAGGCCAAATAAGCCCAAATAAAAAAATAAAAAAGAGAGAAAATGAGAGAATGGACAATGTTACTATCCTTTTTCCACACTTGTGCTTCAAAATAGCACCATTGTCTTCATGATAGAGAGTTTCTTATTTTGTCATTTTCATATACTAGTGGGAATTTTTCATTATAGAACTTGGCTTGTATATTCCAATGATGGGCTTCCTCAAAATGCCCTAGGTCTTCGTGAGCAAGCAAGTTGGATGCACACCCACTTAGTTTCTTTATATGAGCTTTCATACACTTATAGCTCTAGTGCATCCGTTGCATGGCAACCCCTACTCCTCGCATTGACATCAATTGATGGGCATATCCATAGCCCGTTGATTAGCCACGTCAATGTGAAACTTTCTCCTTTTTTGTGCGGTGCCCCCCTCCACCATAATCCAACCCGGTCATATCATTGCTGTGCTTAAGCGAAGCCCTGTTTCAGTAGCTTCATCATCACCGTCATCACGTCGTCGTGCTGACGAAACTCTCCCTCGACACTCAGCTGGATCTAGAGTTCGTGGGACGTCACTGAACTGAACATGTGCAGATCGCGAAGGTGTCGTACCTTCGGTCCTAGGATCGGTCGGATCGTGAAGACGTTCGACTACATCAACCGTGTTGTCATAACGCTTCCGCTTACGGTCTACGAGGGTATGTGGACAACACTCTTTCCCCCTTGTTGCTATGCATCACCTAGATGGATCTTGCGTGTGCGCAGGAATGTTTTTGAAATTATTGCGTTCCCCAACACCGTTGACTAAGCCTCTCTCACGAGCAAAACATGATCAGCACCAAGACTCCATGGGTGTTAGAATCATTACTATGTAATCTAGATTATTGACTCTAGTGCAAGTGGGAGACTGAAGGAAATATGCCCTAGAGGCAATAATAAAGTTGTTATTTATATTTCCTTATATCATGATAAATGTTTATTATTCATGCTAGAATTGTATTAACCAGAAACTTAGTACATGTGTGAATACATAGACAAACAGAGTGTCCCTAGTTTGCCTGTACTTGACTAGCTCGTTAATCAAAGATGGTTAAGTTTCCTAGCCATGGACATGTGTTGTCATTTGATGAACGAGATCACATCATTAGAGAATGATGTGATGGACAAGGCCCATCTATTAGCTTAGCACTATGATCGTTAAGTTTATTGCTATTGCTTTCTTCATGACTTATACATGTTCCTATGACTATGAGATTATGCAACACTCGAATACCGGAGGAACACCTTGTGTGCTATCAAATGTCACAACATAACTGGGTGATTATAAAGATGCTCTACAGGTGTCTCCGATGGTGTTTGTTGAGTTGGCATAGATCGAGATTAGGATTTGTCACTCCGCCTATCGAAGAGGTATCTCCAGGCCCTCTCGGTAATGTACATCACTATGAGCCTTGCAAGCAATGTGACTAATGAGTTAGTTGCGGGATGATGCATTACGGAACGAGTAAAGAGACTTGCCGGTAACGAGATTGAACTAGGTATGATGATACTGACGACCGAATCTCGGGTAAGTAACATACCGATGACAAAGGGAACAACGTATGTTGTTATGCGGCTTGACCGATGAAGATCTTCGTAGAATATGTAGGAGCCAATATGAGCATCCAGGTTCCGCTATTGGTTATTGACCGGAGATGTGTCTCGGTCATGTCTACATAGTTCTCGAACCCGTAGGGTCCGTGTCGGTGTCAAAACCGGCGGATCTCGGGTAGGGGGTCCTGAACTGTGTGTCTAAGGCGGATGGAAACAGGAGGCAGGGGACACGATGTTTTACCCAGGTTCGGGCCCTCTTGATGGAGGTAAAACCCTTCATCATGCTTGATTTATTCTTGATGATATAGGTATTACAAGAGTTGATCTACCACGAGATCGGGGAGGCTAAACCCTAAAAGCTAGCCTATGGTATGGTTGTATGTTGTCCTACGTACTAAACCCTCTGGTTTATATAGACACCGGAGGGGGCTAGGGTTACACAGAGTCGGTTACAATGGGAGGAGATCTACATATCCGTATTGCCAAGCTTGCCTTCCACGCCAAGGAAAGTCCCATCCGGACACAGGACGAAGTCTTCAATCTTGTATCTTCATAGTCCAATAGTCCGGACAAAGGTTATAGTCCGGCTATCCGGACACCCCCTAATGCAGGACTCTCTCAGTAGCCCCTGAACCAGGCTTCAATGACGACGAGTCCGGCGCGCAGATTGTCTTCGACATTGCAAGGCGGGTTCCTCCTCCGAATACTTCATAGAAGATTTTGAACACGAGGATCGTGTCCGGCTCTACAAAACAAGTTCCACGAACCATCACAGAGAGAGAGAGAGTAACGTTTTCACAAATCTAATCTGCTGACGTATTCTGTAGCGTGACATCACACCACAGCCAAGCCTTCATTCGAATCGTTTTTTACTGTCCCACCTCAGCACGTTTTGTGAGGCGGTTTCCTTGGCACGTCTTGTCGAAGCAGAGATCGTGTCCCCTTATCACGGGATTCTCATCAATACGGGCGTGGGTCGTTGAGGCTTGCCTCGTCTTCAGAGGGAGGCATGTAATTATCATCCTCTACCTCTCTATCTGCCGCTCTCTCGGGGGGGGGGGGGGGCTGGCTTCTCCATCCTCCTGCGCTGAATCTTGCTGGAGGGAGTTGTCTTCGGCACTGTCCGGGGTGTTATTATCTCCTGTGCCGGTATCACCGTTTTTGCTTTGGCGGGACTTAGAGCGGCGCCGCTGACGTCGGCGCTTAGGTTGCTTCTTGGAGGGGTCATTCCCCGTTGTTCCGTCGCCATTGCCCTCTTTGGGTGTGTCCACCATATATATATCATATGACGAGGTGGCTTTCCAGTGCCCTATAGGCGCTGGTTCTTGTTCATCTCCTGCATCGTCGTCCATACCGTCGATGTCTTCGGAGTCGAAGTCGAGCATGTCGGTCAAGTCATCGACAGTGGCTATGAAGTGGGTGGTGGGTGGGCGTCGAATTTCTTCGTCGTCCGCATCCCAATCCTGCCGGTCATAATCTGGCCAGGACTCTCCTGACAAAGAGAGAGACCTTAGTGAATTCAGTATGTCGCCGAAGGGCGAGTGCTGAAAGATATCCGCGGCAGTGAACTCCATGATCGGTGCCCAATTGGATTCGATTGGCAAGAGCGCGGATGGTTCAGAGTTCGGAGGAGAGTCCGGCAATGTGGAGTCACGGCCCTCTCGAAGGATAAGGTTGGTGTTCGGCTCGATCGCCGTTGAGGCTGCAGCATCCGCGGCGGGGTCTAGCCACCCGCCCTCGGTCGGTGCAGTTGGCTCCGAATTAAAGGTCAGAGCGGATGCGGGTGCGGCCTCCAAGACACTGTTCGGCGGCAGAGCTAAATCATGCCCATCGTGACAGTGCGGCGCACTCGGCAGTGGCTCGAATCCGTCGAAGATCAAGTCTCCGCGGATATCGGCCGTGTAGTTTAAGCTTTCAATCTGCTCCAGATGGCCAAGCGAATTAGCCCGCAGTGCAAAGACGCCGAATACAAAAAGCTGTCCGGGGAGAAAAGTCTCACCCTGGACTGCATCGCTAACGATGATCGAAGGAGCCATCAAGCCTGATGATGACGACACAGAGTAACTCTCAATGAAAGCACCAATGTCGGTTTCAAAACCGGTGGATCTCGGGCAGGGGGTCCCGAACTGTGTGTCTAAGGCGGATGGTAACAGGAGGCAGGGGACATGATGTTTTACCCAGGTTCGGGCCCTCTTGATGGAGGTAAAACCCTACGTCCTGCTTGATTTATTCTTGATGATATGGGTATTACAAGAGTTGATCTACCAGGAGATCGGGGAGGCTAAACCCTAAAAGCTAGCTTATGGTATGATTGTATGTTGTCCTATGGACTAAACCCTCCGGTTTATATAGACACCAGAGGGGGCTAGGGTTACACAGAGTCGGTTACAATGGGAGGAGATCTACATATCCGTATTGCCAAGCTTGCCTTCCACGCCAAGGAAAGTCCCATCCGGACACAGGACGAAGTCTTCAATCTTGTATCTTCATAGTCCAATAGTCCGGACAAAAGGTTATAGTCCGGCTGTCCGGACACCCCCTAATCCAGGACTCCCTCAGTCCGCATGCTTAACGTTATGTGACGATCTGTATTATGAGTTATGTGATTTGATGATCAAAGTTTGTTCGGAGTCCCGGATGAGATCGGGGACATGATGAGGAGTATCGAAATGGTCGAGACGTAAAGATCGATATATTGGACGGCTATATTCGGACATCGGAAAGGTTCCGAGTGATTCGGGTATTTTTCGGAGTAGGATTTGTCACTTCGTGTTTCGGAGAGGTATCTCTGGGCCCTCTTGGTAATGCTCATCACTATATGCCTTGCAAGCAAAGTGACTAATGAGTTAGTTGCGGGATGATGCATTACGGAACGAGTAAAGAGACTTGCCGGTAACAAGATTGTACTAGGTATGATGATGCCGGCGATCGAATCTCGGGCAAGTAACATACCGATGACAAAGGGAACAACGTATGTTGTTGTGCGGTTTGACTGATAAAGATCTTCGTAGAATATGTAGTAACCAATATGAGCATCCAGGTTCCGTTGTTGGTTATTGACCAGAGAAGTGTCTCGGCCATGTCTACATAGTTCTCGAACCCGTAGGGTCCGCACGCTTAACGTTCGATGACGATTGGTATTATGAGTTTATGTGATTTGATGTACCAAAGGTTGTTCGGAGTCCCAGATGAGATCACGAACATGACGAGGAGTCTTGAAATGGTTGAGACATAAAGATTGATATATTGGACCATGTTGTTCGGACACCTGAAGTGTTTCGGAAAAGTTTCGGATAAAACTGGAGTGCCGAAGGGTTACCGGAACCCCCCCCCCCGGGAAGTTAATGGGCCACCATGGGCCTTAGAGGAGAGAGGGCCGGCCAGGAGGTGGCGCGCGCCCCCCAGTCCGAATTGGACAGGGGGCGGGGGCGGCGCCCCCCTCCTTCCTTCTCTCCGCTTCCTCCTTTCCTTCCCCTCCTTGTTGGACTAGGAAAGGGGGGAACCTACTCCTAGTAGGAGTAGGATTCCCCCCTTGGGGCACGCCCCTTGAGGCCGGCTGGCCCCCTCCTCCCCTCCTTTATATACGGGGGAGGGGAGCACCCCATAGACACACAAGTTGATTTCTTAGCCGTGTGCGGTGCCCCCTCCACAGTTTTTCACCTCGGTCATATTGTCGTAGTGCTTAGGCGAAGCCCTGCGTCGGGAACTTCATCATCACCACGCCGTCGTGCCGACGAAACTCTCCCGTGGCCTCAGCTGGATCTAGAGTTCGAGGGACGTCACTGAGCTGAACGTGTGCAGATCGCGAAGGTGCCGTGAGTTCGGTACTTGATCGATTGGATCGCGAAGACGTTCGATTACATCAACCGCGTTACTAAACGCTTCCGCTTTCGGTCTACGAGGGTACGTAGACACACTCTCCCCTCTCGTTGCTATGCATCTCCTAGATAGATCTTGCATGATCGTCGGAATTTTTTTTGAAATACTACATTCCCCAACATCTCCAAAGAAAGCAATGGACAATTATCATCGTCATGGCAAATATAGACATAGTACAAACATAATCATTTGCACACAACTCAAAAAAAGTATTCAAATAGCTAACTTTCCTTCTGGTCTACAATCGGTTCAAATAGATTCAACTTCACAAGATTACTACAACGAGGTTTATCTCCTCGAGAATGTAAAGGGGTACTTACGGCAAAGAAAGACATGTGCAACTATTTTATAAAAACAACACATGGCAACGACCATCAATCTTCCAAATGGCGCTATGTTAGTCTCGTTGCTTGCACCCGTTACACCCTTAGCCAAACATGCGAAAAATGTAAGGGGTCGGCATAGGATCCTGGCAACCCAGCTTCGGCATCCCTGTGATTAAACCACATTGTGTCTGGCCAGACGATGATGGATACCGTAACATCGGGAGGGCCCTAAGACTATCTCTCCATTGCCAGAGGATAAAATCCCAATCTTGACGTATCTAGTTCCTTATCCTACTTTTCCATGAACCCATACGCCACCGTAATAGCCATCCAGTTACGAATGACGTAGAACAAACCCCAAAGTTCACGAAGCAAGCATGAAGGAACTTGATACCCTCGTGGTCTAAGGACTTGTGCAAGCGTTAACTTTCTCTGTGTTATTTACCATTAACTTGTGACAAATGGATCTCATAGCATAACATCAATTTGGGTCGATTCAACACAAGTCTTCTTCTAACATTGTGTCCTCAAAGTTGTCGACATAGATATGCCCATGATCAAGAAAACGTGATCATCATGCAATACTTGAGCTTGTCTTAGAGGCATGACTAAGAATACATTTTATCATTTATTTTCCACACATGGATATGAGTTTTCCTCTGAGACTTTATGGATATACTGACTCAAGGACCATTGCAGTTATAGCACGATATATAAGCATAATTACGAACTTGAAGATAAATAATAACTGTTATTATTGCCTCTAGGACATATCTCCTACAATATTGTCATCACACCAAAATACCATTCGAGGAAAGGAGGGAACCACAAAATTTGAAGTCGCACCCCATTGGGGGCAAAAAGTAACTTTGGCGGAGCAGCGGTGCAACTTTCTCTAGAAAATCAAAGGGGAAGGGGAGTTGTGGTTGTGGGGCAAGGAAGCAGTACGGGGTTAGAGGATAAGGGTGCGAGCATATCTATGTTTGTTGCGGGGAAAGCAACCTTTTTCCCTAGCGTCACTGCCGAGACTCCATTAACGGGTGTGTGAAGAGAAGTCCGATTGGGTCAGGAGGAGGGATGTGGGGGTCATTGCGTTCTTAAGGCTAATGGAGTGAGAGGAGCGAGACGCGTGTTGTGTAAGAACGAGTCAATGTGCTTGCTTTTTTTTTCCTTTTTTGGCCTAACGACATGTGGGGAGGCGAAGACTAGGCGAATGTGCTCATGCCAGACATAGGAGGCACGAGGGATTAGGGTTTTCTTTTTGAGTATCAGCTGGTATATATATTTATTTTCCTTTTTAGCGTGTAGGCCGTGAAGCGCTAGCCAACAAACCTTCGTTAGTTAGGCGTGTCTTTATTTTATAGATAGATATAATAATCACATGTAATTAAATGTGCCGGTATCCAGAAAACCTTGCGTGTAGGGGCAGCTTGGGAGCCAAGGATCGTCCCAACCGCGTGGACGCCCTAGAACGGCATCCACCCGTCCATCCACCGCCACCAACCGCCCAGATCGACGCGCTCTCTCTGGAAGCAAGGAAGACCAACGCAACCCCGTCTCACCACGCGGCCGCCGCCTCAGCCTCAGCGGAGCCGTGCCTTATATTCCGTCCCCTCACCCTTCGATCCCTTCACAAACGAAACAGACCCCGTCTCCTCCTCCTCCTTCCCCTCCTCTCTCGCCGCCGGGAGCCCAGATCTCCTTCTCCGCCGCGCCGCGACGACGAGTTCCGCCCCCTCGTGAATGGTGGGAACCCACACGATCTCCGCCTCCCCCTCCTCGCCGCCGCAGACGGAGAGGGACTCCTCCGCTTCCTTCCGCTGCTTCGGCGCTTGCATGCAGGGCTGGTACCACCGCTGCATCGGCCTCGACCCCTGAGCGGCCCTCCCCCCGTCAGCGACCCGGCGCGCCGGACCTTCTTTCGATCCCCCCCTCAACCGTCCCTGGTTATTTCGATCTCGAGTTTTTCCCTGCCAAGAAGAGAATTCATCAGAAAAGAAAAGAGAGGAACACGCAAGCGATTTTGATTGATAGGTTTCGTTTGATTTCATTGATTGACTGTCGCTATGGCTGTTGCTGTGCCGTCGACGCTGCCGATGAAGCTTAGGAAGGTTGAGCCCCGTGGCAAGGCGGCGGCCGCGGGGGTTGCCGGCCGGGCGCGCGTGCTGGTGACGGTCACCGTCCTCGGCAGCGCCGGCCCGCTACGGTTCCTGGTCGACGAGGGCGAGTCCGTCAACGGACTAATCCGCGCCGCCCTCCGCTGCTATGCCCGCGAGGGCCGCATGCCGCTGCTCGGCTCCGACGCTGCCAACTTCCTCCTCTACACCGCCAATGGCAGATCCGACGGTAAGCATGGTTCCATCATTACAGATAGATAATTTACTCTAGCTCTTGGCTAGCACGTCCCTGAATTCCATCTTCGTTCATTGCAGCTCTCAACGCCGATGAGAGGATCAGCTTCAATGGATGCAGGAGCTTCATGCTCTGGCAAAAGACTGTCGCTGACAACAATGGGTCTGAACCGGTGGTGGCTACGACGGTTAATTCTAGCCCAGGCAGAAAGGGGATCAGCGGCTGGAAATTTGGCCTGAACAAGATCCTTCTCAACTTCAGCTTCAAGGTGTGAGCCATCGATGAGTTTGAATACAATAAGTGCGCTTGATTCAGCGAATCATTGCTGTAATCGGCTGTCAATTTTACTGCATTGGGAAGTCTGTTGCTTCGTTTTTTTGTTTGGTTCAGTTGCTGTTTCATCGTCCTCTACATGTAATGAGATTATAGGAGATTCGAATCATACATTCAGAATTGTCCAATGTGAAACTTATATGCATTGAAGTTATATTTTTGTGATGATCCAGTGCTAATAATATGCTGCCATTTGTGTTTGATACATCTAATATGCTGTCATTTGTGACAATTCAGTAGTACTCCCTCCGTTCCACAATACATGCCTTCCATTTGTCAAAATATAGATGTATTTAGACATGTCTAGAAATCTATGTGGAAGTATTTTGGATTGGAACGGAGGGAGTACTTATTACATGCTGCCATCTGTGTTCTGAATCAATCGGTAGAATGCCATGCATCATTTGAGTACTATCTAGTTCTCAAATCATCAATAAGCAATGACATGTGAATTTCCAGACACCTCAATGTTTGGCATACATATTTGGTAAAATTTCTTAACGACTTATTTTTTTTACTATATCCTGAAAGAATCCTTTGTTTTTGCTATGATTGCAATCAAACAACTTAATGAGGGAAAACAATCATGTGTTGTGCGTTAGGGTCGTGGCTTCAAAAAACCACAAATTCAGATAGTGGCATGGATCGTCAGAAGTTGACGCAAGCCGGAGTTGTACTGGTTCTGATTGGGACATAAAAGAGAACATGCGCCGTTCATCTTGACAGGCAGGTTGCCTTACAAATGGCTGACAACAACGTGTAGCTGTTGCTGTTGTGGTGTCAGCTGGATAATGGCCCCTTCTCAACTGTGGCTGTCATCTGTAATAGCCGGCAAATGCATATAAACGGGTTAACACCTTGTTTATGGCATGCCAAAGCGTGGTTTGCTTGTGGGAGCTGATTGTACATAATTCGGTAATCCTGATCCAGCTAGTTGAATAAACCGTGTGCGTGGCACCAAACGTTTTCTACTCCCACGAGCGACAAGGGTTTTCGCTGCCTCCCGCAGATGTTTTTAGTTTGTTTTTAGAGTTCATTCCTTACTAAGGAAGACCAGATGCCAGCAACTACTTGAAGATGAAGTAAGGTTCTTCTTGCCTAGCCTCTGCCCTAGCGATGCGTTTAGTGCCGCCGGAGGGCGTGAGGAAGTGTGTTCGGCTGTGGATCTTGTAGGATTTGATCACTTCTGTTCATCGGCAGCGGATGTTGTTTTGCTGTGGTTGCCTTTGGCCCACTCTAGTGAAATCGTTGCTGGGCGATCTAGTCATGGTGTATGGTTAATAGTTGGAAGTTTTTTCCTGAAAAGAGAACTTGTTCAAAGAAATTGTCACTTTATTGTTCTCAAAAATAATTTTAGCTGGTCTTTTAATCGCCGGTAGGTGGTCTACAAATGTGGGTTTAAAACGTTTTTTATTTTGAATATTTTCTGAACATATTCATATTTTTTAAACGCAATAGTTTTATAAAATATCTATTTTTAATAAAAGGAAGTTTTTTGGAAAATGATGAACTTTTTTAAAAGAAATTCTGAATATATTTTCCATTCATGAACAAATTATGGGAATGAGAATATTTCTTGAAATTCTGAACCTTTTAAATTCATAAAGAAATTTAAAATCGAATTTTTTTGAATTCTGAACAATATTTAAAAATCCCAAATAATTTCCGTGAACACAATCATTTTTCAAGTTCCAAATAATCCTTAAAATTTTCCAGCATTTTTTAAAGAAGGGAACTTTTGAAGAAAATGCAAAATGGAAAATAAAAATAAAAATAAAAAACCGAAGACAAACCGGTAAAGGAACACCATAATAAGAAACAAAAACAGAAAATCAAACCCAAACCGGTGCCCAAAACTAGGATTTGTACAACGCTAAACGGGTCAACCCAGTTAACTTACTCTAAGCCAGCTCTGTAGGCAGGCCGATAATTTGCCGCACATAGCGGCAAATAGATTTTCCATACATATCACCACCCAATCTAAATTTTTTAGGGGAAGAACCCGAGCTTTACTATGGAGATACAAAGCCTGGGGGCAGCAGGAGCCTAACATGGTGGCTTGGATGTAAAAGTAGAGACATTCTAGCAATATTATGAGCATCCACATTGTACACCATTATTTCATGTTTAAACGAAACATCTAGTAACACCTTCAGGAGAGTGCTTAAGCACTTGTGTTTTCTTCACATTGACATGTATGAGGCGTACTCTCATACAAAGGCTCGGGTTGACCATCGTAGTACTACATGTGTTTCGTTCATCTGTATTGTTTCATCTCCTCTAAAAAAACAGTAACGTATGGTTTTAAAAAGTGAATATCCCTTTTTTGATAGATTTAAAAAGGTTATGAAATAAAAAATGTTAACAAGTTTTAAGAAAGTCCATGACTCAAAAAAGTTTTGTCAATTCAAAAAAAGCACATGAATTCCAAATAAGTTTAAGAATTGAAAACAAATCTTGAATTTGAAAATGTTCATTGTTTTGAAAAATTATTATAAATATGAAAAATGTTCACATTCTCGAATAAGTTTGTGGATTTAAACAAATTCACATATATTTTTTAGAAAATATTGAGAAAATATTGAGTTTCAAAAATCTTAAGAATTGGAAAGAATCAAGCATTCAAAAAATGTTCAAGGATCTGAAAAAATATTAACAAACTCGAAAAAGTTCACAAATTTGAAAAATCAACTTGTGAATCTAAAATAAATTTGTGATATGAAAATATTCACAAATTTAAATTGATGAATTTGAAATAAAATAAAATAAACCAGAATAGAAAAATGTAAAAAGTAAAAAAGGTGAAACACAAAAAGAAAAGAAAAAAGGATAAAAAACAAAAGAAACCAGCCCAACAAACATGTGAGAACCTTCTAGAAGGTTCCCAATACCAATGAATTGGAGACCAACATGGGCTGGCCTGCTTAGGAGGCAGCCGAAAAAGTTCATTTACCTTGCGTACGCGTAGCACAGTATCTAGTGCGTTTTGCTCAAAACAAAAAATATAGCGCGTTAAGCGTCAAATAGCATTTGCACTCCTTCAGCTTGCACGTGCCTTCAAAATTACAAATTAAGGAGTATTTTTTGTAAATGTCATTCTCATTTCTTTAGGTTGCGACAAGTGGTGCACTCCTGTGGTTTTTTTTCGTATATTCAATTGTTCAAAACGTGTTAAATCGTGCGTCCAAATCTTCAACTGTTTTCACCGTTTGATTCCTCCTGTCAAGATCTTCAAAACTAGATACTCCCTCCTTCCATCTATATAGGGCCTAATGCGTTTTTAAGACCCCCTTTGACTATTGATAAAATTAATAATACATGAGATGTATAATGTGCAAATTATATCATTGATAGCTCCTTTCACGTATGAATTTGACGGTATGCTTTGTGTAACTTGCATGTCATATATTATTGATCTAACACTCGGTCAAAGTTAGCCTCGAAAAACACATTAAGCCCTATATAGATGGAAGGAGGGAGTACCATGTTGACAGATTTTGATAAACCTTTTTTACAAAAAAGTTGAACTGGGAACATGTTTTTTTTTCTTCTAAAAAGGCACAACGCTGCCTCTCGCGAAAGCAAATTTGTGCCTTCATGAGGAGCACATATGACATATGTGCCTCTTGTGGAAGAAAAAAGAAAGTAAACATGTTTTTTTTCCTTATTTCCAAGAGGCACAATCATACCTCTCATGAAAGTAAATCCATGCCTCCAAGAGAAATAAATCTGTGCCTCTTGCAGAAAACACACACACATTTTTTCCTTTTCCAAGAGGAACGACTATGTCTCTCGCGGAAGCAAATTCGTGCTTCCATAAGAGATAAATTTATGCCTCTCGCAGAAGAAAAAACCCGCATATTTTTCCTTTATCAAAAAACATGACTGTATCTCTCGTGGAAGCAAATCCCTGCCTCCACTAGAAGTAAATTTGAGCCTCTCGTGAAAGGACGAAAAATGTGTGTTTTCCTTTTCCAAGAGGCATGACTGTGCCTCTCACGGAAAAAAAAATTGTGCCTTCATGAGAAGTAAATATGTGCCTCTCGTGGAAGAAAAAAACTATGTTTTTTTCCTTTTCCAAGTGTGCCTTTTGTGAAAGCAAATCCGTGCCTCCACGAAAAGTAAATATATGCCTCTCGCAGAAAAAAAATGTGTTTTTTCACGCATTTTTTTCTTCAAATTTTTGGTCCAAGACCAAAGAAAAACCGGGGGGAAACTAAAAGCCAAAAAAATCAGAAAAAAATCATCTAAAAGCCGATAACGAGTACAGAAAATGAAAAGAAAATAAAGAGGGAGCGTCCAGAGCGCGACAAATGGTGACGGCTGAGAACACGTCAAGTGGCGCGCTCCTAGCCCACCAAAAGTGACCCTTGCGAGGACTCCCAAAGGAATACTCGTTGATTAGTTGTTGTTGCGGGCCTTGGGTAAAGATAAGCAAAAAATAGTGAGGCAAATCAAGCACACGAGGCCTCTTGTGGGCTGGCAATATTGTCTTCTTTTAAATTCTGAAAATAAATGTGGTTTTTTATTAATTAAATTTGTTTTGAGGCAAAAATATTATAGTTTGAAAAATGTAAACAATGTATATTCCGATTTCCAGACAAAATTCCCAAGTTCAAAAAAAATCTAGAAAAATGTTCAATGACTAGAAAAGTGTTTCCAAATTTCAAATTATGATCTATAATTTTTTTAGGATTCTTTAAAACATATAAAATATTAACAACAATGATTTTGAAAAAATATTAAAATAATTTTAAAAGTATCATGAATTTCAAAAACCTTGAATGAAATATTCATGTATTATAAGAACAATGAGAAATAAAACGGGAAAAGGAAAAGGGATAACAACAGAAAAATGGGTCAAAAATAGATAAAGAACATGGAAGAAAAGAAAAAAAGAGAGAAGAAAAAATGATGTAGCAATCACCAAATTTCTTGAAAAATCCTAAGGAAAGGTCGCTAAACAGGCCGACCTATATAGCACTCCCCATATGCGATTACCGGTCCTATTCTATGCTATGTCATGAGATAAGATGATTCATATTTGTCGACCATTGCCAATGTTAAGGAACCTAGGTGTACCCTTTCACGACAAGGGGCTCAACCCACTTAGCTAGTTCGTCGGTGGTAACCAGGTAACATATCCGGTGCACCGAGCATTTGGTGCTACAAGTCACCCGATCTGAAAAAAAAAGAAATATTTAAAGTTGATGAAATTTTGTTAGGATGCAATTACAATTCATATTTACCATTGTACGTATGAAATTTTAAATCCAATTTAAAATATATATCAATAAATAAAAAGACAAATCACAGTTTGAACATGACAATGTGAATTGGGTCTTCACTTTGGCCTGGTTTATTTATCATCAATGAAATTTTTCATTTTGTTTCTCATGTTATGGTTTCACTTTGGATGTCAAGGATTCTTGTTGCTACTACATTATACAAAATTAAAAAAATTCAACATTTGTGTGGGAGCTTAATCTGGAAGATTCCTTGGTAGGGTGTCCTAGCTAGGCACTTGGAACGATGGTAATAGGTGGGAGAGAAGGTGAGTGGCGGCGATGATGTCTAGTGTGCTCGACCGATGATGGTGTGCTGCAGGTGGGAGGACATAGTGCACGGTGAAGATGGTGAATAGTAGCTCTTGGAAACAGACTCAGGTTATCAATGAGTAGGATTTCCTCTCCAAGGTGAGACTTTGAAGCCCAGAAGGAAAAAAAAATCTCATACTGCACACTATGGGAAGTATAAACCTATAAAATTTGGTGAACAATAGGTTGATGAGAAGGTTTTGTTTGTACAGGTCAAAAATTGGCACATTTATATAAATAGTTAAATACTTTGCTAGGGCGTGGCTTGTCTAATGATGTACCACAAGATGGCGTCTACATTTTGCTTTCTTCAAATACACTTGGAGCTTGTTTTTATGAGGACTCAAATGCACCGTAATCAAGTTGTTTGAAAAGGAGGATTATCCCCTGCCTCTGCATCAATTGATCCACACGTCCATATTATTAAGCAAAGCATCTAAAAAGGACTTAGTTCGATACAAGTTCGTAAGCGAAACCGAATATAAAAAAGTAAATTGCCACAACCGACAAAAATAGAACTAGATGACTAGACACCTATCTTATTATTGGACTTTCATCCAAACCGGTTGTAAGTATCTCGTACTACCATCTCTTATGTGCCATAATCTTTTTAATCTCTGTAAAATAAACATTGCTTTCTATTTTACTTCAACATATAGTCACGTGATCTGCTTGTTCGCGTAAAAGATGGAATAGTAACTAGGAGTACAAATAATCATCTCATCTAAGAGCATGTCCAACAGGCGTCTAAAAAAAACTTCGCACATTAAAAATTAATTTTTTAGACGCCGAACGGCTCCAGCAAATGCTGTAGCGTTAAAAAAATTGGACTCGCGCCGAAAAACGCTATCGCGTGCAGCATATTTTGTGTTCCGGATTGCGCGTGCTTCATAATTTGCACTGTGTGCTTTTTTGATGCGTGTTTTTGAGCGTCTGCTAAAGCAATGTTTATCCCGACGCATTAAAAATGTTACAGTGGCGCGCTATAACTTTTATTGGGCGTGAAATTTTTATGCGACCGTTGGAGATGCTCTAATACCACACCATCTCAAACGTCATTTATGTTATGTGCTGAACACCGGGGGACCAAATTGATCGGTTCCTGATAGATTGTTGCTCGTGACTTTCTAAAACAGCGCTTGTACATAAGCAAATACACTTATTCTATGAACGTACGTGCACATATCCTATCCTATGATCATATTTAAGAGACTGAATTGATACATCATCTTGAGATCGACAAATGCCTTCCTAATCGACGGGACGTTTCCTCTCGCTAAACACACTTCGTCGAAAGGTCTGAAATAATTCTAGAAAAACACAAACACTAATATAAATCTAGGACTTGAATCCTAATGGTCTGATGATACCACTTTTTTAGAGCATCTCTAATAGCATGTGTATATTTGGATGTCTATATATTCATATAGACAATGGCCTAAAAAGATTCCTGTATATACACGTCCAGTTTTGTATCAGAACGTCTATATACAAAGACCATGACAGGTGGGCCGTTACTGGGGAGAGAAAAAAATCATGACTGCAACTGAGTTTAGACGACGCCTTCACAATGTCCAGGCGTGGACATTGTCGAGATCAATTTAGAGGATGTGTATATTTGGACGACCATATAGACAAGTTGTTGGACGCCTGTTTTGAGACCACGTCGTGAAAAACAAGTATAGACACCATATAAACAAGCTATTGAAGATGCTCTAAACATGTAACCACATATTAGTTCGCGTTTCAAATGTTCAATAGAGGACAAACAGCGCTTTCCTTTGGAGCAACATGTGCATGCAGGAGTGAAACAAAATGGGAAATTGGAGCCGCATAACAATATGGCTCACCTCGTGTGGATGAGGATGAGTGCAGCTCGAGTGCCGTCCAATGGACTGATTGAGATCTCACAAGATCCGATTTTTTTCTACACGTAGATTTGGGCCGTTTTCCTTTGCAGGAGATGAGGAATGAGACTTAGAAGATTCTTCCATTTTCGACAGAGCAACGCGCGAGGATTACAATAGCCTGGCTTTGTATGGGCGCTGTAAAAATGAGGGGTTCTAGAATCCGCGATATTTTGCCTAGTCGAGTTACCTACACTGAAACTTTTCAAATACCTTCTTATGAAGGCACCTGCATTTGTTTTAGTTTATCAACGTGGGTATGAGATTCTTCTTGTCTATAATAACTGCAGTAGCCGATGCATACAGTCCACAAGACCACAAACACATGGAGGACCTAGATTTCAGAGGAACAAGGCAATTCCGAATTCTGAATTTTGTTTCTTGTATCTATGCATAAAAGCAAACACAAAGGTGCCCCTAAAGTCAATGTCCAAGAAGAAAATATACAACGAGAAATCAAAGGTAGAAGGCATGGTCCATGGATGTCCATTACCCTTTGGTGGCTCAAATATTCTCTAACTTCACACGAGATTCTCGCGGAAAGCAGCAGATCGAAAGGAATTTCTTCTTTCTTCTTTTCTGATTCCAGCAGTTGAGCTTGACGCGCATATTTCTGGTGCTAGCTATCTTTCCCTTGGGTGCTACTAGTACCATGTTACATCAATCTAGCAGTTACTAAAGAGAGTGTAGGATTGAAAATGAGTTGGTGTTGGTAGAAAAAATGACGATGGGCTCAACCTATTTCGCTGGTTCTGGAAACATTGAAAATTTATGAAAATGTATTAGGATGCAATTACAATTCATATCTACCATTGTATGAAATTTTAAATCCAAATCTAAAATATATATTGATAAATAAAAAAGACGAATCAAAGTTTGAATAGTACTAGACTTGGGCCTTCAATTCAGCCCATTTTATTTATCATCAATGAAAATTGTCATTTCTGTTTCTCATGTTGTGGTTCGACTTTGGATCTCAAGGATCCTTCTTGCTACTACATTATAGAAAAATAGAAATTTTCAACATTTGTAAATGGCTAAATTAGACTGTATGCACTAACTATTTTTGCATGGTGGTCGAGACAAAAACACCACGGCTTGTCGCGAGCCGCTGGCGGAGGCGGGACGTAGATGGGGTCGTAGCTGGAGATGCCCCAACCAGCCATGACGTTGCCAACGGAGGCGAGCCGCGGATAGAGGTGGCTTTGAGGTCATGGCATCTCTCATGAAGGCGAGGCGGTTACAGGCTACTAAAGTTTGAGGTGGCTTTGAGGAGGTTACGGTTGGGGTGCGGGGATTCAGGAGAAGGTGTATTGGTGTTGCGGGGTTTGGAGGATGTGCGGATGGCAGTAGACCGATAGAGGTGGCGACTCGAGCGAGACAACGCGACGAGGCAATAAGCGGCGATTTGGGCAAATGTTTGTGGGTGCGTCGACAAGTGTGAGAGAAGATGAGTGGCGACGATGATGTATGGCAGTGCTCAGCTGATGATGGTGCGCTTTGGGTAAAACTGACGTGGCGCACACTTAAGGCGGTGAATAGTAGATCTTGAGAGATAATCTTATGATCAAAGAGTATGATTTTTTCTCGGAAGCTGCACATTGAAGTCCATAAAAAGGGAAGGTCCCATATGGCACAGTATGGGTAGTATAAATCTATAAATTTTGGGCCAGCAATAGGTTGATGAAAGTTTTTGTTTGTACGCTATATTTTGCTTTCTTCAATAACACTTGGCACTTGTTTCTATGGGAAGGGCTGAAATGCACTATCATCTAGTTGGTATTGTCCTTCCAACGTGTCATATTTTTCAAATCTCCATAAAATCAACATTAGTTTCTACCTTAATATCTAGACATGTGAATCTTCGTGTTCTCAAAATAGATGGAACAGAGCAAGGAGTATAAATAATCTTCCTATCTAATACCACACCCATCTCAAACGTGATTTATTTTATCCGCTGAACCCCGTGGGGACCAAATTGTTCTGGATAGATTGTTTTTCGCGTTTCAATAGACCCCAAATAACGTTTTCATTTGGAACTACATGTGCATGCAGGAGTAGAACAAAATGGGAATTGGAGTCACATAATAGTATGGCTCACTGCGTGTGGACGAGGATGAGTGCAGCTCGAGTGCCGTCCAATAGATTGATTGAGATCTTACCCGATCCGATCATGGCCAACATCTTTATTTGTGCACAAAGATTGGGCTGTTTTCCTTTGAAAGGAGACCGGGAATGAGACTTCAGAAGATTCTTCCATCTTCGACAAAGCAACGCGCGAGTAATGCAATAATAGCCTGGCTTTGTATGGGCGCTGTAAAAATGAGCGGTTCTAGAATCGGCGATATTTTGCCTAGTTGAGTAACCTATCCTGAAATTTTTCAAATACTCCCTTCGTCCGAAAATACTTGTCATTGAAATAGATGTATCTAGACGTATTTTAGTTCTGGATACATCCATTTTCATTCATTTTGATGAAAAGTAATTTCGGACGGAGAGAGTACCTTCTTATGATGGCACCTGCATTTGTTTTGGTTTAGGAACCGTGGGTAAGATATACGTACTTCTTTATAACCTCCAGTAGTCGATCCATAGAGTCCACGAGACCACAAACACATCAAACGCATGGAGGACCAGTTTCAGAGGAACAAGGCAATTCCGAATTCTGAATTCTGTTTCTTGTATCTATGCATAAAAGCAAACACAACTGCCCATAAAGTCAAGATCCAAGACAAAAATATGGCAGAAATCAAAGTTAGAACGCATGGTCCATGGATGCCCATTTTTTTTGAAGCTGTCCATGGATGCCCATCACCCTTAGTGGTTCAAATATTCTCTGTAACTTCACACGAGATTCTCGCGGAAAGCAGCAGATCAAAAGGGATTTCTTCTTTCTTCTTTTCTGATTCCGGCAGCTGAGCTTGACGCGCATATTTCTAGTGCTGGCTATCTTTCCCTTGGGTGCTACCAGTACCATGTTACATCAATCTAGCAGTTACCAAGAAAAGCATAAGATTGAAAATGAGTTGGTGTTGGTAGAAAAATGGGGATGGTATCTTTCTTTCTTTTTTTGCGGAAAAAATATCTGATTTATTTATCTTCAATCATGGCAGTGCAACGAACACCAGAAATAATAAAAATTACATCCAGATTCATGGACCATCTACCGACGACTACAAGCACTGAAGCGAGTCGAAGACACGCCGCCGTCATCGCCCCTTCTAAACATCACCAGAGCCGGGCAAAACTTGTTCGGAAGCCATAATTACAACTGAGTTCAAGTTAGGGTTATCAAGACACTGTAAATCGAGAAAGGGAACTGCAAGGATTTTTCGAAGCCAGGCCTACAATGAATCAATCAAAAGAGTTTGTATGCAAATTTAGCATAGGACATAGATCACTTGGAGCCCCTACAGGATTCACGTTTTTCTCGGAACCAAAATCTAGTAGAAAATTCTCACAAAAACAGAGAATCTAGTAGTAAAATTCCCAGGCCTCGCCTTTGTTCCTAGGGAATTTGGGTGCAGCTGAATCCAGTGCATGCGGACGGTCACAAACTGCCGCATATACAGCCACATCCGTGCTCCGTTTTCCCTTAGCTTTGCATCTGGCCAAGCACTGACCTGTGGATATATTCCTCTTTAGCCAAGTGGCGGGTCCACCTATGCGGCGATTCGATGCGCCTGTCTCACTGACAGACGGCCACGTTAGCACGCCATAGCATAGAGAAGCCGACAGAAGCAACATGCGAGTCCACCTCGTCGATTCCCTCCTCCTTTTCCCCGCGGAAACAAGAATCTCTTTACTAGCCGTTTGTTTTCTTCTCCAAGCAAACAGTCCAGAACGTGTTGAGAACTTGAGTTTACAAAAAAATATATTATGATTTACTCCCTCGTTCTTAAATACATGTCTTTTTTAGAGATTTCAATCCGCATACGAAGCAAAATGAGGGAACTTTCATTTTAAAATATATCTATATACATTCCTATGCAGTCCGTATTGAAATCTCTAAAAAGACTTATATTTAGAAACGGAGGGATTAGAAATGAAACATCTGCCCTAAAATTTTCCGTGCGAGCAAAGTCGCAGCACAAATTGCCGAGTCTCCTGGGCTGGTGCAGCCACTACAACTATGCTTTTATGCTACTTGCATGCAATTCGTTGGCATTGGTTTACCCTATTTCTTTAGGACTTCACACCGATTAAGAAAGGATAGATGAGACAGACTCACACAATCTTTTCACTTAATTGGTAGTAATACAGTAATGAGTTCATTGGGTGGTGCCCTGTCACAATCCTGTGAAAGAATCTTGAGTGAGTGCCTCATGGCAGCACCTTCATCACACCACAAAAAGATAATGTATTACTAGTATGGATGGCATGCACCTCCAAGCTTCTATGGTCCAACCACAAGGAAGGGATTAGGATCTGATCTCACCTCATCCCCACTAATAAATTAGGTTTTCAGATGAGATAAGATAACATATAAGAATCTCTAGCGCCATGTTTGTTTAAAGCATCCTAATCTCCGGCGCATAATTCAACGGATAGAGAAAGAAGACAAGATGTACAAGTCCTTGGAGTAAACTTCAGGATCTCAAAGATTCTTCTCCTGCCCTTGGGAATGGTCTTAGTTTTTCTAGTTTTTTTTTCTTGTTCTTTGCAGGCCTTGGGGCTGGCTCTTGGGACCTGGAAGGGCCAAAATTTCCAATTGATCAATCACCGGTCCACATGTTCAGCTTTCAGATGTGCTGCCAGGACTTTAAGTGCTTGGATTTGGACCCTGGTCACTGGCATGGCATGTCAGGGCAGTGCTACTAGTATTAACAGAAAATAACATATTTATCCATGGGAGCTTGTAAATATTTTCTAGCTAGGTGCCTTCAATAAAAATGTTGTGGTGTACATATATTCCATAAACAACAGATAACGCGCAATTATACTCCGTCTGTTTCATATCATATGTGTCATCATCCTACCACAAGTGACATGAAGTGCGGTTAAATATAATAAAAAATACACATGGGAAATTCCACTTGTTACTTACTATAGTTTGTACTACTACAACCTACAAGGAGAAGGGAGTGGCATATAGTGCAGGGTAATGTGGCCAAGCTTTAAGGGGACATCTAAAGTGGCTTCAAAGGGCACTTAGCATGACATTGACAAACACCATTGCAAAAGTTAGCCGGTATATATTGCTAGTGGTCTATGCTTGCAGCCACATTTGACTTGGAGATACGATAAGGATCTCGATAGGTGCAGAACCCTTTGCTGATCATAGCTAACGTAGCAATATATTACATCTTCTTGGGGTAAACCCCCCTTTCAAAAAAAAAAATAGCATCTCCCGAAGGGCATCTTCAAGGTGGACCCAGACCACAAAAGTCATTCAACATGGACCTGTATCAATTTGCGGGGTGGTCCGGACATAATTTCTCCTGCAACCCGAAGAAAAAAGTGGGGGAGCTCTGTGGGAGTCCGGACACGCGAAACGTAGAAATCCGACACCCCGGCCACCCAAAACCCTCCATAGACCCTACGACTCCATCCTTCCCATTATCTCTCCTTCCTTCTTTCTCTCTTGCCTTCGCCACTGCTCCACCATCCCAGCCACCACGCCACATCCTTGCCGGAACTCTATGTCTTCGGCACCTCCAGCGCTCCAGCAGGGTTCCACCCCCGCTTCTCCTCCGTCTCCGTTCAACCCTTGTCCTCCGACCGCCCCGCCAGGTACCATCCGCTACTGCTATTCTCACCATGCCAGACCAGAATCCGGCTACATTTGAAGAGTTTATTCAAATGCATCAACAAATTCGGCATCGACCAACTCATGAACAACTGAAAAAAGATCTGGTTGAGTATCAGTGGACGGTCAAAGGGGACAACAATGTCGGGATGTAATATTTGTTTTTTATTTTAGTTTTGAACTAGTGTTGTATGCGGCTATTTGATCGTGCGGGCTTGAAAAAAAAAAGACCGGATGTATGCGGCTAGGGTTGGATGGTGTCCTCCACACACTTATGTGGCAGAAAATTTACTGGTTGCCGTTTAAGATGCCCCAAGCACAACACAACTAATATCGGCTCAAGTTGAAACACATTTTGAATTTATTTTGAAAAGGGGGTTTACCGTCCACTTTCATCCATGAAATATAAGGGAAGAGAAGGTAATTGAATGGAATCTCATAATGTGACGGATCGATCGATCGATCGTTGTTTGCAGCGCGCGATCCACGCGTGCGTGCCCCTTGGAGCCCTTTCCGCCAAAAGCCACGGTTCCTGCAAAGGGTGGCAGCATCATGCATTATCTTGACGTACAGGCCCATCAACAGATGGACTCCACCACTACTTATCCATGCATGAATGCATGATCCATCCACGGGGGAGACAGAGACATTTTTTGCTTGCTAGCTACTCCTACAAGAGGATTTGGGGCTATCATTAACACTCAACGATTCGATGTAGTGTGACTGTGTACCAATAAGTAAGTAATTAGTCGTGCTGCTGTATCGTTTAGCGTGTTTGGAATTGGATGCGAGGTCATTATTATTTGACTAACAAGAGATCTACGTGCTGATCTTTTGACACTGACAAATCGGACGGGGCGGCTCATGGTGCCGAACCTTTTGGAACTTGGTCAACTGCACGAGATTTATTTTTAACGCAATCAAGAAGGCCTAGCTCGATTGGACCAACACTAATTAGAATGATCGCTTAGAGCATCTACACCTAGGTGCCTCAAACTCCACACATATGCCAGGCAAACTGCGAGGTCACTAACCGATCAAAAAACCCTACTAGACGGGCGCCTTGGCCTCCTTTGGTTTATAGAATAGGAAAATCGTAGCAATATAAAAGTCATAGAAAATGAGATGACATATATCTCAAATTCCACATCATAGGATTTTTTTATTGAGTCTAGGTTAATATTTATTTTCCTATGAAATGTGGAGGATAGGAAGAATTCCTGCATAGGAATAGGATTTCATTTCTACAAATTCAAAGGGCTTTAAAGAAATTTTTCCTACAAAAATCCTACCCTGTGAAATTCCTATAAGATTCCTCTAAACCAAAGGAGGCCAAACCGGCCAAATGCCCGAGCTGACCGACACCTCTTATTTCAGCCTAAATATGGGGCAGATATGGCATGTCCGCACTCGAGCGCGTCTGTCTCGTCGTACCCGACAGGACCACCCAATCACAAATTACACCAAAACCACCCCTCGACTTACCAGGTCTATTTGCTCTCTCCTCTCTTCTTCCTCTTCCGCACCAGAGGTCTCGTAGCTCCCCCGTCACCCTTGCTCCGCAACCGTTCTGAGCCTTAGCATCCCCAACACCGGCACAACAGTCCTTTCTCTCCCCGTGCTCGCCGTCGCGGACATCGTCGCTGGCCCGGACGCCACCACAGTATGTCCGGCAACTATCGAGCTGCCCCTTGCGCTCTATGTGTTCGGCAGAATGTGCGACCCGATTTTTGTCATTTATTTGTAGGGAAAGCGATGAATTCCAATGCTTCGTCGGACGAGGAGTATGGACCGACGAAGCATGATAAATGATTGAAGTTGAGTTTTTTGATTCATCGGATTCAGACAAAGAAGTGGACACGATCATGCTCATAAGCATGCAAGAGGAAATGGAGCACATTCTCAGCTTCAAGGGCTCAATCAAAGGAGGAAGAGTTATCAATCAAGATTGGGTCCTCGAAGAACGGCTACTGCGCAAGGACTACTTTGCTCTGGCCCCAACTTTTCCGAATGATCCATGGTTTTGTCGCCATTTTTGGGTGCACAAACCATTGTTTTTGTGCATTGCGGAGGGGGTGGAGGCACATGATGACTACTTCAAGTTCACAATTGATGCGTCCAACTTTCTTTCTGCCCTAAGCAGAAATGCACGACTGCTCTGAGAATGCTTGCATTTGGTACTGCCGCAGATGTCGTTGGTGAGATGGTCCGGATAGCGGAGAGCACATGCCTGAAGACTACTGTCAGGTTTGCCCGCACCATGGTGCAGGTGTTTGGAGCAGGGCATCTCAGATAACCAAATGTGCAATACACAGAAAAAAATGTTGGCTATTGGGGAGGCCAGAGGGTTTTCAGGAGTACTTAGATCAATTGATTACATGGATTGGCAATGAAAGAACTGCCTCAAATATTTTCAGGGAATGCATCAAGGTCACACCAAAGAGGCGACCATCATACTGAAAATGGTGGCATCACACGACTTATGGAGTTGGCATGCTTTCTTTGGAATGTCGGGTTCTCACAACGACATCAATGTGCTTCAACGATCTCCTATGTTCAGGAGGCTTTGCAATGGAGAATTGCCACCGTGCAATTAAATTGTCAACGGTCTTGACTACAACATGGGATACTATCTTGCCGATGGCATCTTTGCTCAGTGGGCGGCGTTTGTGAAGACCATATCCGAACCACTAGGCAACAAATAAAGGAAATTTGCAAAAATACATGAAGTAGCTAGGAAGGATGTGGAGAGAGCATTCGGAGTGCTTCATACTCGTTGGGGAATTGATCGTGGAGCTGCAATGACGTGGGAATCAGAAACTTCATGGCAGCTGATGGCATTTTGTGTTATGTTGCACAATATGATTGCCGAGGATGAGGGTGATGGTGTAGCCCAAACCAATGGTTTTGAAGTGCTCGAAGAACAAGTTCAAATCCCGAAAGATCAAGATGCAAATCAGCTTATGAACTTTCCGCAGATGCATCAGAACTTCGAGGTCATGAGGTGCACGTACAACTACTCAGGGATCTTGTGGAGCATACATGGACCCACAACAAAAAACAAAGAGCTAATGTTTGAGTTGTGCACTTGTAATAAAATTTATGTAAGAAATGTGCATTTTTATACAAATATTTGTTATTTACATGTGACATTGGCATGCATAATAGACGTGCATGGATTTGTATGTATTTGAGAGTCTGGATTTGAGGTATGTGAATACCGGGCATGACATGTGTCGGTGTCAAAACCGGCGGATCTCGGGTAGGGGGTCCCGAACTGTGCGTCTAGGCCGGATGGTAACAGGAGGCAAGGAACACGATGTTTTACCCAGGTTCGGGCCCTCTTGATGGAGGTAAAACCCTACGTCCTGCTTGATTAATATTGATGATATGGGTAGTACAAGAGTAGATCTACCACGAGATCAAGGAGACTAAACCCTAGAAGCTAGCCTATGGTATGATTGTTGTATGATGAAGTTGTCCTACGGACTAAAACCTCTCCGGTTTATATAGACACCGGAGAGGGTTCGGGTTACACAAAGTCGGTTACAATGGTAGGAGATCTTGAATATCCGCATCGCCAAGCTTGCCTTCCACGCCAAGGAAAGTCCCATCCGGACACGGGACGAAGTCTTCAATCTTGTATCTTCATAGTCCTGGAGTCTGGCTGAAGGTATAGTCCGGCTACCCGGACACCCCCTAATCCAGGACTCCCTCGGTAGCCCCTGAACCAGGCTTCAATGACAACGAGTCCAGCGCGCAGATTGTCTTCGGCATTGCAAGGCGGGTTCTTCTCCAAATTCCGTGTACCTGCTGAATAATGTCCGACTTTCGTGATGTAGCGCACCTTGGCTTCCACGCCCAATAATGGCCGTCTTCCACGTGTCAGACGAATGCGAAAAGTCAGGTGTTTTTACATTCACACCCCTAGCCGCATAAACGAGCCGCCTATTTAATGGGATGGGGATTCAGATCCAAACCACACCTTCTTCTCCCCGCGAGTAATCATCAGAGCGCCTCTAGCAAAGGTCCATTCCAACATGGCCAACTGTCGCGGCCCCTCCTCTCGCCCTTCCAGTCCTAAACCTGGAGACTGGGAGAGGTGCTCCATCCCGCACAGCGAGCTAGTGTCGCTTCAGGCCAAGGGATTTCTCCCTCGGGCCTATATGGTCCCGGTCCGAGCCGGACTCGCCACCTATAATGGTGGGGAGCAAGCGGAGAGCACCCCCAATCCCTCCAAAGGAGAGCGGGTGTGCCTCGTCCCTTATCTAATAAGAGGACTTGGATTTCCAATTCATCCATTTCTCCGTGGGCTTCTGGAGTTCTACGGCCTCCAGCTGCACAATCTCACGCCCGCTTCTATATTGCATATCGCGTGCTTCGTCGCCCTTTGCGAGCTATTCTTGGGTGTTGAGGCTCATTTCGCGCTGTGGAAGAGGTTATTCTGCTTGGCGCCCCGCTCTCAAGAGGGGTCTATATATCAAGTGGGTGGAGCCGAAGTGTGGCGTATCGCCGGGACCGGATATCCATCCGGAACCCCAAAGAAGGCGTCCGAGGACTGGCCTTTGGAATGTTTTTATATAGATGATGTCCCGCTGCCAGATCCTATCCGGGTCGGTCTCCCCGAATTCAACAGTGCTCCCTTAAAGAAACGCCTAAGCTAGCGTCCGCGGAGCTCTCAGAGAGAAGGCGACAGGGACGTCCTTCACCTGATGGGTCGGATAAGACTATTGGCTCATTCCGGACTAACCATGATTGGAGTCATGGCCGCATGCATTATGCGGGGGGTGCAGCTGCTTCAATATAGAGGCCACCCCATGTGGGATTTTAACGGGGAGGATGACGCCACCCGTTACGGTCGTAAGGGGCCAGCCTCAGCTGCCGCTCTAGTAAAGATCTTATCCTCTTTGTACAAGGGAGAAGAGGAGGAATTCCTCCGCATCAACCCGCAGGGCGGATTTACTATGTACAACCCTCCGAGTTGGGTAAGTGGACAATTGTGCTTACCCATCCGTTTTATATTCCCATGATTAAATATGTAGTCTAACGATTTCAACGCAGGAACTGCGTCAGGAAGTAAAGGATATAAACAGCCGTCCCCCACAGCCCGAGGATCCGGAACGGTCCCTCGATCCGGACTCCGAAGAGGATCCAGACATATCGGTGGAGCTGATTGACGGGGTGTTTCATCAGCTAAGCAAGTACAATACCTTGGTGGCCATTACGGCTGATTACCTAGGGTTAATCCCGGCCTCCCAGGTAACAGAGAGCGGAGTCTCATCCCCTTGAGAAGGAATCCATTCTGACGCATTTCAGTTTTCCTGACAATGACCGTGCTTTTCAGGGGAGGTTTCCGAGGCGGGAGGTCGAACCTGCGGTGGCTAGCCAACGAGGGGCCGCAGGGCCCCGTGGGGTAAAGAGGAGTGTAGTCCGGACTAAGACACCGGCGCAAATGTATAGCGCACCCTCTTTTTCCCTGGTGTTATTCCTTCAGGGCATATTAACGTTCGTGCTACCTTCAGGACGAAGAGAC
This sequence comes from Triticum monococcum, assembly GCA_034509565.1. NCBI lineage: Eukaryota > Viridiplantae > Streptophyta > Magnoliopsida > Poales > Poaceae > Triticum > Triticum monococcum. The sequence goes on along the minus strand of CM067845.1, from coordinate 81,722,038 downwards.
CTCGCCGGACTATATCCGGAGAGGTTGCCAATCGTGCCTCCACCAGCCAGGCTCCAACGCCTGGCCCGGAAGCGGAAGCGAACACAAGGCGCGCACCGGACGCTCCTCCGACAGAGGATGCGGACAGGCTGTCTGCCACCAATTCCGAGGTAGAGAGTGCCATGAACCACAGGCGTCACCGGACAGTTCTTCGCGACGCTTGTTTCTGCCAAGAGGCATTAGATGCCTTCAATTCGGGAGATGCGTACCTCCGTGCTGCTCAAAATGGTTTAGCCAGAGCCACGGAGCAATATGTAAAAGACATACGGGTAAGAAAATTTTGGCAAATATATATATATATATATATATATATATATATATATATATACCAGTAGCCCCCGAGACTTGAAACAGTTAGAGTAACTAATTTAAGGATCACTTGTTATGCACGTTCTTATAGAGAAGAATACCGTACTATCCCAGGAGCTGGAAGAGTGCAAAGCCCAACTGGAGGCCGCACTAGCCGCAGCTGGGGAGCCCAAAGAGACCCCCTCTGGTAAGATACACTTCGAAAGATTAGTATCTTGCGAAGTGCGGCGTGGGTGTAAATCTGACAAATCATATTGCAGATGGCGCCGGACTAGATCCGGAGAGGCAACAACTCTTACGCCGGCTAAAGGCCGGTGAGAGTATGCTGACAAGGGTGAGGCGGGAGAAGAATGATCTTCAGGATGCCAACACCAAGCTAGACGTTGAACTTAAAGATGTTCGTGGCCAGCTGTCGGACTCCACTAAGGAGAATCAGCGGCTTCGACGCAGCATATTTAGTAAGTGCTTAAGCGAATCTTTGAAAGAAAAGAGTTCGGCGAGGAAGTCGACTAACAGAGTAATGTCTGTAGGTATGCTAACGGGTCGTCCTGCAGAGGAGATGACCGGTTCTACGGGTGACCTTCTTCCCGAGCTCTCGCAACTGCACGAGCGAGTTCGGCAGGCGATGCGAGGCGTTGCCCAAGCCTTATGGCCTTCCCACTCCATGCCCGAGGGCCTTGGAGAGCTTTCGAAGAAGCTTAAGGGAGCTCGGCGGCGCTTCCGGTTGTGGAAGATATCGGCCTGCCGACAAGGCGGTAGGGAGGCCTGGGCCATGGTGAAGACGCGGTACACGAAGTCTGACCCAAACCACATGGCCGAAGTCGGACCTGTGGGGCCTGACGGGAAGGAGATCCATGTAAGCTTAGTGTACGGCCAAGTAGAATTGGCCGCAAAGTATTCCCAGCAGGACTGTAAGTTAGACAGCCTGTTAGATGGTATTGAAGAGGAATACAATTAGTCAGAGTGACTATGTAATTTTTAATTGACATGTGTAATGCCTTCTAGCCGGATTGTAGATCGTTTGTCATTGCCGACCTTTTCGCTTCAACCTCAGGACCTGACGGTCCGGAGTGTGTCCGAATACCCTACTGGTTATGTAAGAACCGGGGTATGCATGGAGACCAGGCGTAGGGGTCATTAGTGCTTTATCAGACAAGTGCCCAACTAGTTATGTTATATTACATGGTTAGTAAGAAACATCTTCCAGAGAGAATAGTTCCATTAGGGGTTCCTTTCTCTGGGAGGCATGCCCTAAAGTGCATGTCCGGACTGCAAACGCGGGGAAATCATCTGGGGGCATATATATAAATAAGTAAAAAAGGTCATCTTTTAGTTCACCGACTGAATATTCCCTTAAGAACGTTAGCTTTCGGCTTCACCCAGTCTGAGGTACACATCCGGCTGATCCGGCAGTAACAATCGCAGAGTTGCTCCCTTTACCACCTAGCCGAACAATCGGGAATGTAGGGGTAAGCACAGGAGCCAGGCAACCCAGCTTGGCCAAAACTTAAGTCATATCGATGCATATAATGGTGAAGAAAAGGTACATGCGGAAGTTTGACACATGTGGTGGGCGTGAAGCCCGTATAAATAAGCTTTTGTTAAAGAAGCCCCCCGGTTTAATGAGCGCGAGTAGCACGTCACTTGAGGAGCCTTTAAGGGCTATAAAAGAAAAGAGGGGAAGGAGAGAAATGTAAGACAGAAAATGTAAAAAATGGACAGAGGAAGGAGACAAACACAGAGTCCGGCGCTAGGCATAGAATCTTCAGAGACGGGCTGCGTTCCATGGGTTCGGCTCGAGTCGGTTATCCGACGCATCTCGCAGGCGGTATGCTCCACCAGTCAGGACTTGGTCGATTATGAAGGGACCTTCCCACTTGGGCTTCAGCTTATCCTTTTTCTTGTCCGGCAGGCGTAGAACTAATTCGCCAACGTTGTAGTTTTTGGCCCGCACTTCTCTGCTTTGATATCTTCGAGCCTGCTGTTGATAGAATGCGGAACGGGCTTTTGCCACGTCGCGCTCCTCCTCTAAGGCGTCCAAACTGTCCTGCCGATCGAGTTCGGCTTCCCTTTCTTCGTACATGCGCACTCGAGGTGAGTCATGAATTATGTCGCAGGGCAAGACTGCCTCTGCGCCGTACACCATAAAAAATGGTGTGTATCCGGTGGTGCGATTCGGCGTGGTCCGCAGCCCCTAGAGTACGGAGTCGAGCTCCTCTACCCAGTGCATGTTAGATTCCTTGAGGGACCGCACTAATCTGGGTTTGATGCCGCTCATGATGAGACCATTTGCACGTTCGACCTGACCGTTAGTTTGTGGGTGATAGACGGAAGCATAATCGAGCTTGATGCCCATGTTTTTGCACCAGAGTTTTACCTCATCGGCCGTAAAGTTCGTGCCGTTATCGGTGATGATGTTGTGGGGTATGCCATAACGGTGTACGACCCCGGATATAAAGTCTATCACAGGTCCGGATTCGGCCGTCTTAACAGGCTTGGCTTCTATCCATTTGGTGAACTTATCCACCATGACCAGTAAGTATTTTTTTTGTGGGTTCCGCCTTTAAGGGGTCCCACCATGTCGAGCCCCCAGACCGCGAAAGGCCAAGTGATGGGGATAGTTTGGAGGGCGGTGGGTGGCATATGGCTTTGGTTTGCAAAAAGCTGGCAACCGACGCATCGTTGGACCAAGTCCTGAGCGTCCGCCCAGGACATCGGCCAATAAAAGCCTGTACGGAAAGCCTTGCTTACAAGGGACCGGGCTGCGGCGTGATGGCCATCGAGTCCGGCATGAATTTCAGCCAGCAGGTTCCGCCCTTCCTCTTCGGAGATGCACCTTTGAAGGACTCCGATAGTGCTTTTCTTATAAAGTTCTCCCTCATGGACTTTATAGGCTTTGGATCGCCGCACTATACAGCGTGCCTCGTTTTGGTCCTCTGGGAGTTCCTGCCTAGTAAGGTAGGCTAGGAATGGTTCTGTCCACGGGGCGATAACGTCCATTAGTACGTGGGCTGAGGTTGTGATTTCATTGGCAGAGCCTCCGATTATGTCAGATTGTTCGGCGTCGGATAGTGCGGTTGGGTCCGGGCTAATATTGCCATGTTCCCCTTTCCATACTACGGATGGCTTGAACAGCCTTTCCAGGAAGATGTTGAGGGGGACCGCATCGCGTTTTGCGCCGATGCGTGCTAGGACGTCTGCCGCCTGATTGTTTTCTCGGGCTATATGGTGAAATTCGAGCCCCTCAAACCGAGCTGACATTTTGAGGACGGCATTGCAGTAAGCTACCATTTTTGGATCCTTGGCATCGAAGTCTCCATTTATTTAGGATATCGCGAGGTTCGAATCCCCGCGTGAAAGATCGTGGATGTCGCCTAGAGGGGGGGGGTGAATAGGCGTTTTAAAATAATTACGGTTTAGGCTTGAACAAATGCGGAATAAACCTAGCGGTTAATTTGTCAAGCACAAAACCTAAAACAACTAGGCTCACCTATGTGCACCAACAACTTATGCTAAGCAAGATAAGCAACTATGTGATAGCAAGATATATGACAAGAAACAATATGGCTATCACAAAGTAAAGTGCATAAGTAAAGGGGCTCGGGTAAGAGATAACCGAGGCACGTGGAGACGATGATGTATCCCGAAGTTCACACCCTTGCGGATGCTAATCTCCGTTTGGAGCGGTGTGGAGGCACAATGCTCCCCAAGAAGCCACTAGGGCCACCGTAATCTCCTCACGCCCTCGCACAATGCAAGATGCCGTGATTCCACTAAGGGACCCTTGAGGGCGGTCACCGAACCCGTACAAATGGCAACCCTTGGGGGCGATCACCGAACCCGTACACTTTGGCAACCCTTGGGGGCGGTCACCGGTACCCGTCAAATTGCTCGGGGCGATCTCCACAACCTAATTGGAGACCCCGACGCTTGCCCGGAGCTTTGCACCACAACGATTGAGCTCCGAACACCAACAACCGTCTAGGGCGCCCAAGCACCCAAGAGGAACAAGCTCAAGGGTACCAAGCACCCAAGAGTAATAAGCTTCTCAACTTGTAACTTCCACGTATCATGTGGAGAACTCAAACCGATGCACCAAATGCAATGGCAAGGGCACACGGAGTGCCCAAGTCCTTCTCTCTCAAATCCCACCGAAGCAACTAATGCTAGGGAGGAAAATGAGAGGAAGAACGAGAAAGAGAACTCCAAGATCTAGATCCAAGGGGTTCCCCTCACATAGAGGAGAAAGTGATTGGTGGAAATGTGGATCTAGATCTCCTCTCTCTTTTCCCTCAAAAACTAGCAAGAATCCATGGAGGGATTGAGAGTTAGCAAGCTCGAAGAAGGTCAACAATGGAGGAAGAACACAAGCTCAAAAGATTAGGTTCAATGGGGAAGAAGACCCCCTTTTATAGGAGGGGGAAAATCCAACCGTTATCCCCCACACAGCCCCGCAGAGAGCGGTACTACCGTGGAGGCAGGGCGGTACTACCGCTCGTAAGCGGTACTACCGCTCCCCCTCAGCGGTACTGCCGCGCCAGAAGAAAAGGGGTGGGGCTGGGACCCAGAGCGGTACTACCGCGGAGGTAGGGCGGTACTACCGCTCACAAGCAGCACTACCGCCACTACTACCGCAGCAAGTACCGCAAAACCCGACACGAGAAAATGTGCACTCGAATCGAAGCGGAAGGAGCACGAAGCCACAGCGGTACTGCGGCTGAGCCCAGCAAGCGGTACTACCGCTCCGAGGAGCGGTACTATCGCTTAGTGGACTGCAGCCGTACTACCGCTCCAACCACTGTGTCGAGGCGGTAGGAGCACGGATCCGTAGAGGCACTGCTGCTGAGGCCATCAAGCGGTACTACCGCTCCGAGGAGCGGTACTGCTGCTTAGTGAGCCTCAGCGGTACTACCGCTGTGGCCCGCGGTACTACCGTTGGGTCCAGGAGAAAAACCACACTCCAGAAAACCAGAACTGCCATAACTTCTGCATATGAACTCCGAATTGAGCAAACTCAAGCTTGTTGAAAACAAGACGACGAGTAGCATCAAAACAGCCGAGAAGAACCTCCAACAAATAGAGGAGTGAAACCTCCAACCGAGAAGAACCGACAAAACCTCCAACATCGAAAACATCATAGAAGATGCATGCGAACTCCGTTTTCGATGAACTCAAGCTTGTCATCAAGATGACCATAAGCTCTAAGACTCACAAAGAGAACCAAACAAGAACCAAGAAAGATGATGCAAGGATGCAAAGGTTTGAGCTCTCAACGAACGATACGATCAAGCTACTCATCGAGGGCCCCCCTTGATAGTACGGCAATCGATCCTATAACCCGGTCTCCCAACTACCATCATGAGACCGGTAAAATAGAAAACCTATCAAGGGCAAACCTTTGCCTTGCACATGGACTCCTCCCCCCAATCCTAATCCAATTAGGACTCCCGGGGGGGGAAAAGAGAGAGAAGGGGGGCCGGCCCCTTATCCTATTCCTAATAGGACTTGGGGGGTGCGCCGTCCAGCTAGTGGGCTTCCCTTTTCTCTTTTCCACTAAGGCCCAATAGGCCCATTAGTCTCCCGGGGGGTTCCGGTAACCCTCCCGGTATTCCGGTAAAATCCCGATTTCACCCGGAACACTTCCGATGTCCAAACATAGGCTTCCAATATATCAATCTTTACGTCTCGACCATTTCGAGACTCCTCTTCATGTCCGTGATCTCATCAGGGACTCCGAACAACCTTCGGTACATCAAAATGCATAAACTCATAATAACTGTCATCGTAACATTAAGCGTGCGGACCCTACGGTTCGAGAACAATGTAGACATGACCGAGACACGTCTCCGGTCAATAACCAATAGCGGGACCTGGATGCCCATATTGGCTCCTACATATTCTACGAAGATCTTTATCGGTCAGACCGCATAACAACATACGTTGTTCCCTTTGTCATCGGTATGTTACTTGCCCGAGATTCGATCGTCGGTATCCAATACCTAGTTCAATCTCGTTACCGGCAAGTCTCTTTACTCGTTCCGTAATACATCATCTCACAACTAACATATTAGTTGCAGTGCTTGCAAGGCTTATGTGATGTGCATTACCGAGAGGGCCCAGAGATACCTCTCCGACAATCGGAGTGACAAACCCTAATCTCGAAATACGCCAACCCAACATCTACCATTGGAGACACCTGTAGTACTCCTTTATAATCACCCAGTTACGTTGTGACGTTTGGTAGTACCCAAAGTGTTCCTCCGGTAAACGGGAGTTGCATAATCTCATAGTTATAGGAACATGTATAAGTCATGAAGAAAGCAATAGCAACATACTAAACGATCGGGTGCTAAGCTAATGGAATGGGTCATGTCAATCAGATCATTCTACTAATGATGTGACCTCGTTAATCAAATAACAACTCCTTGTTCATGGTTAGGAAACATAACCATCTTTGATTAACGAGCTAGTCAAGTAGAGGCATACTAGTGACACTCTGTTGGTCTATGTATTCACACATGTATTATGTTTCCGGTTAATACAATTCTAGCATGAATAATAAACATTTATCATGATATAAGGAAATAAATAATAACTTTATTATTGCCTCTAGGGCATATTTCCTTCAGTCTCCCACTTGCACTAGAGTCAATAATCTAGATTACACAGTAATGATTCTAACACCCATGGAGCCTTGGTGCTGATCATGTTTTGCTCGTGGAAGAGGCTTAGTCAACGGGTCTGCAACATTCAGATCCGTATGTATCTTGCAAATCTCTATGTCTCCCACCTGGACTAAATCCCGGATGGAGTTGAAGCGTCTCTTGATGTGTTTGGTCCTCTTGTGAAATCTGGATTCCTTTGCCAAGGCAATTTCACCAGTATTGTCACAGAAGATTTTCATTGGACCCGATGCACTAGGTATGACACCTAGATCGGATATGAACTCCTTCATCCAGACTCCTTCGTTTGCTGCTTCCGAAGCAGCTATGTACTCCACTTCACATGTAGATCCCGCTACGACGCTTTGTTTAGAACTGCACCAACTGACAGCTCCACCGTTTAAAGTAAACACGTATCCGGTTTGCGATTTAGAATCGTCCGGATCAGTGTCAAAGCTTGCATCAACATAACCTCTTACGGTGAGCTCTTTGTCACCTCCATATACGAGAAACATATCCTTAGTCCTTTTCAGGTATTTCAGGATGTTCTTGACCGCTGTCCAGTGATCCATTCCAGGATTACTTTGGTACCTCCCTGCTAAACTTATAGCAAGGCACACATCAGGTCTGGTACACAGCATTGCATACATGATAGAGCCTATGGCTGAAGCATAGGGAACATCTTTCATTTTCTCTCTATCTTCTGCAGTGGTCGGGCATTGAGTCTTACTCAATTTCATACCTTGTAACACAGGCAAGAACCCTTTCTTTGCTTGATCCATTTTGAACTTCTTCAAAATCTTGTCAAGGTATGTGCTCTGTGAAAGTCCAATTAAGCGTTTTGATCTATCTCTATAGATCTTTATGCCTAATATGTAAGCAGCTTCCCCGAGGTCTTTCATTGAAAAACTTTTATTCAAGTATCCCTTTATGCTATCCAGAAATTCTATATCATTTCCAATCAGCAATATGTCATCCACATATAATATCAGAAATGCTACAGAGCTCCCACTCACTTTCTTGTAAATACAGACTTCTCCAAAAGTCTGTATAAAGCCAAATGCTTTGATCACACTATCAAAGCGTTTATTCCAACTCCGAGATGCTTGCACCAGTCCATAAATGGATCGCTGGAGTTTGCATACTTTGTTAGCTCCTTTTGGATCGACAAAACCTTCTGGTTGTACCATATACAACTCTTCTTCCAGAAATCCATTCAGGAATGCAGTTTTGACATCCATCTGCCATATTTTATAATCATAAAATGTGGCAATTGCTAACATAATTCTGACGGACTTAAGCATCGCTACGGGTGAGAAAGTCTCATCGTAGTCAACCCCTTGAACTTGTCGAAAACCTTTTGCGACAAGTCGAGCTTTATAGACAGTAACATTACCGTCAGCGTCAGTCTTTTTCTTGAAGATCCATTTATTCTCAATTGCTTGCCGATCATCGGGCAAGTCAACCAAAGTCCATACTTTGTTCTCATACATGGATCCCATCTCAGATTTCATGGCCTCAAGCCACTTTGCGGAATCTGGGCTCACCATCGCTTCTTCATAGTTCGTAGGTTCATCATGATCTAGCATCATGACTTCCAGAACTGGATTACCGTACCACTCTGGTGCGGATCTCACTCTGGTTGATCTACGTGGTTCAGTAGTATCTTGTTCTGAAGCTTCATGATCATCATCATTAGCTTCCTCACTGATTGGCATAGGTGTCGCAGAAACAGTTTTCTGTGATGTACTATTTTCCAATAAGGGAGCAGGTACAATTACCTCGTCAAGTTCTACTTTCCTCCCACTCACTTCTTTCGAGAGAAACTCCTTCTCTAGAAATGATCCATTCTTAGCAACGAATGTCTTGCCTTCGGATCTGTGATAGAAGGTATACCCAACAGTTCCCTTTGGGTATCCTATGAAGACACATTTCTCCGCTTTGGGTTCGAGCTTATCAGGTTGAAGCTTTTTCACATAAGCATCGCAGCCCCAAACTTTAAGAAACGACAACTTTGGTTTCTTGCCAAACCATAGTTCATAAGGCGTCGTCTCAACGGATTTTGATGGTGCCCTATTCAACGTGAATGCGGCCGTCTCTAAAGCATAACCCCAAAACGATAGCGGTAAATCAGTAAGAGACATCATAGATCGCACCATATCTAGTAAAGTACGATTACGACGTTCGGACACACCATTACACTGTGGTGTTCCGGGGGCGTGAGTTGCGAAACTATTCCAAAAATTTTCAAATGTACACCAAACTCGTAACTCAAATATTCTCCTCCACGATCAGATCGTAGAAATTTTATTTTCTTGTTACGATGATTTTCAACTTCACTCTGAAATTCCTTGAACTTTTCAAATGTTTCAGACTTATGTTTCATTAAGTAGATATACCCATATCTGCTTAAATCATCTGTGAAGGTGAGAAAATAACGATATCCGCCACGAGCCTCAATATTCATCGGACCACATACATCGGTATGTATGATTTCCAACAAATCTGTTGCTCTCTCCATAGTACCGGAGAACGGTGTTTTAGTCATCTTGCCTATGAGGCACGGTTCGCAAGTACCAAGTGATTCATAATCAAGTGATTCCAAAAGCCCATCAGTATGGAGTTTCTTCATGCGCTTTACACCGATATGACCTAAACGGCAGTGCCACAAATAAGTTGCACTATCATTATTAACTTTGCATCTTTTGGCTTCTACATTATGAATATGTGTATTACTATCTTCGAGATTCAACAAGAATAAACCACTCTTCAAAGGTGCATGACCATAAAAGATATTATTCATATAAATAGAACAACCATTATTCTCTGATTTAAATGAATAACCGTCTCGCATTAAACAAGATCCAGATATAATGTTCATGCTCAACGCTGGCACCAAATAACAATTATTTAGGTCTAATATTAATCCCGAAGGTAGATGTAGAGGTAGCGTGCCGACCGCGATCACATCGACTTTGGAACCGTTTCCCACGCGCATCGTCACCTCGTCCTTTGCTAGTGTCCGCTTATTCCGTAGTCCCTGTTTCGAGTTGCAAATATTAGCAACAGAACCAGTATCAAATACCCAGGTGCTACTGCGAGCTCTAGTAAGGCACACATCAATAACATGTATATCACATATACCTTTGCTCACTTTGCCATCCTTCTTATCCGCCAAATACTTGGGGCAGTTCCGCTTCCAGTGACCAGTCTGCTTGCAGTAGAAGCACTCAGTTTCAGGCTTAGGTCCAGACTTGGGTTTCTTCTCCTGAGCAGCAACTTGCTTGCTGTTCTTCTTGAAGTTTCCCTTCTTCTTCCCTTTACCCTTTTTCTTGAAACTAGTGGTCTTGCTAACCATCAACACTTGATGCTCCTTTTTGATTTCTACCTCCGCAGCTTTCAGCATTGCGAAGAGCTCGGGAATAGTCTTGTTCATCCCTTGCATATTATAGTTCATCACGAAGCTCTTGTAGCTTGGTGGTAGTGATTGGAGAATTCTGTCAATGACGCAATCATCTGGAAGATTAACTCCCATCTGAATCAAGTGATTATTATACCCAGACATTTTGAGTATATGTTCACTGACAGAACTGTTCTCCTCCATCTTACAGCTATAGAACTTATTGGAGACTTCATATCTCTCAATTCGGGCATTTGCTTGAAATATTAACTTCAACTCCTGGAACATCTCATATGCTCCATGACGTTCAAAACGTCGTTGAAGTCCCGATTCTAAGCCGTAAAGCATGGCACACTGAACTAACAAGTAGTCATCAGCTTTGCTTTGCCAGACGTTCATAACATCTGGCGTTGCTCCAGCAGCAGGCCTGTCACCCAGCGGTGCTTCCAGGACGTAATTCTTCTGTGCAGCAATGAGGATAATCCTCAGGTTACGGACCCAGTCCGTGTAATTGCTACCATCATCTTTCAACTTTGCTTTCTCAAGGAACGCATTAAAATTCAACGGAACAATAGCACGAGCCATCTATCTACAAGCAACATAAACAAGCAAGATACTATCAGGTACTAAGTTCATGATAAGTTTAAGTTTGGTTAATCAAATTACTTAGGAACTCCCACTTAGATAGACATCCCTCTAATCCTCTAAGTGATCACGTGATCCAAATCAACTAAACCATAACCGATCATCACGTGATATGGAGTGGTTTTCAATGGTGAACATCGTCATGTTGATCATATCTACTATATGATTCACGCTCGACCTTTCGGTCTCTGTGTTCCGAGGCCATATCTGCATATGCTAGGCTCGTCAAGTATAACCTGAGTATTCTGCGTGTGCAAAACTGGCTTGCACCCGTTGTAGATGGACGTAGAGCTTATCACACCCGATCATCACATGGTGTCTGGGCACGACGAACTTCGGCAACGGTGCATACTCAGGGAGAACACTTCTTGATAATTTAGTGAGAGATCATCTTATAATGCTACCGTCAATCAAAGCAAGATAAGACGCATAACAGGATAAACATCACATGCAATCAATATAAGTGATATGATATGGTCATCATCATCTTGTGCTTGTGATCTCCATCTCCGAAGCACCGTCATGATCACCATCGTCACCGGCGCGACACCTTGATCTCCATCGTAGCATCGTTGTCGTCTCGCCAATCTTATGCTTCCACGACTATTACTACCGTTTAGTAATCTAGTAAAGCATTACATCGCGATTGCATTGCATACAATAAAGCGACAACCATATGGCTCCTGCCAGTTGCCGATAACTTAGTTACAAAACATGATCATCTCATACAATAAAATCAGCATCATGCCTTGACCATATCACATCACAACATACCCTGCAAAAACAAGTTAGACGTCCTCTACTTTGTTGTTGCAAGTTTTACGTGGCTGCTACGGGCTTAAGTAAGAACTCATCTCACCTACGCATCAAAACCACAACGATAGTTCGTCAAATAGACTCCATTTTAACCTTCTCAAGGACCGGGCGTAGTCACACTTGGTTCAACTAAAGTTGGAGAGACAGTCTTCCGCAAGCCATCTATGTGCAAAGCACGTCGAGGGAACCGGTCTCGCGTAAGAGTACGCGTAAGGTTGGTCCGGATCGTCTCAACCAACAATACCGCCGAACCAAAGTATGACATGCTGGTAGGCAGTATGACTTGTATCGCCCACAACTCACTTGTGTTCTACTCGTGCATATAACATCAAACCATAAAACCTAGGCTCGGATGCCACTGTTGGGGAACGCAGTAATTTCAAAAAATTTCCTACGCACACGCAAGATCATGGTGATGCACAGCAACGAGAGGGGAGAGTGTTGTCTACGTACCAACGCAGACCGACTGCGGAAGCGATCACACAATGTAGAGGAAGTAGTCGTACGTCTTCTTCCCGATCTGACCGATCCAAGCACCGTTACTCCGGCACCTCCGAGTTCTTAGCACACGTTCAGCTCGATGACGTTCCTCGGGCTCCGATCCAGCAAAGCGTCGAGGAAGAGTTCCGTCAGCACGACGGCGTGATGACAATCTTGATGTACTACCAACGCAGGGCTTCGCCTAAGCATTACAACGGTACGATCGAGGTGGAATTTGGTGGCAGGGGGCACCGCACACGGCTAAGGAGCGATCTCAAGGATCAAGTTGTGTGTCTTGGGGTGCCCCCTGCCCCCGTATATAAAGGTTGGAGGAGGGGGGCCGGCCGGCCAAGGGAGGGGAGGCGCAGGGGAGTCCTACTCCCACCGGGAGTAGGACTCCTCCCCCCAATCCTAATCCAATTAGGACTCCCGGGGGGGAAAAGAGAGAGAAGGGGGGCCGGCCCCTTACCCTATTCCTAATAGGACCTGGGGGGTGCGCCGGCCAGCTAGTGGGCTTCCCTTTTCTCTTTTCCACTAAGGCCCAATAGGCCCATTAGTCTCCCGGGGGTTCCGGTAACCCTCCCGGTATTCCGGTAAAATCCCGATTTCACCCGGAACACTTCCGATGTCCAAACATAGGCTTCCAATATATCAATCTTTACGTCTCGACCATTTCGAGACTCCTCATCATGTCCGTGATCTCATCAGGGACTCCGAACAACCTTCGGTACATCAAAATGCATAAACTCATAATAACTGTCATCGTAACATTAAGCGTGCGGACCCTACGGTTCGAGAACAATGTAGACATGACCGAGACACGTCTCCGGTCAATAACCAATAGCGGGACCTAGATGCCCATATTGGCTCCTACATATTCTACGAAGATCTTTATCGGTCAGACCGCATAACAACATACGTTGTTCCCTTTGTCATCGGTATGTTACTTGCCCGAGATTCGATCGTCGGTATCCAATACCTAGTTCAATCTCGTTACCGGCAAGTCTCTTTACTCGTTCCGTAATACATCATCTCACAACTAACATATTAGTTGCAGTGCTTGCAAGGCTTATGTGATGTGCATTACCGAGAGGGCCCAGAGATACCTCTCCGACAATCGGAGTGACAAACCCTAATCTCGAAATACGCCAACCCAACATCTACCATTGGAGACACCTGTAGTACTCCTTTATAATCACCCAGTTACGTTGTGACGTTTGGTAGTACCCAAAGTGTTCCTCCGGTAAACGGGAGTTGCATAATCTCATAGTTATAGGAACATGTATAAGTCATGAAGAAAGCAATAGCAACATACTAAACGATCGGGTGCTAAGCTAATGGAATGGGTCATGTCAATCAGATCATTCTACTAATGATGTGACCTCGTTAATCAAATAACAACTCCTTGTTCATGGTTAGGAAACATAACCATCTTTGATTAACGAGCTAGTCAAGTAAAGGCATACTAGTGACACTCTGTTGGTCTATGTATTCACACATGTATTATGTTTCCGGTTAATACAATTCTAGCATGAATAATAAACATTTATCATGATATAAGGAAATAAATAATAACTTTATTATTGCCTCTAGGGCATATTTCCTTCAATCTTCACAAGTCCATTGTCACCACAAAGGACGGCAAGCTTCAAGCATTTGATCTCTTCGTGATACTCCACTTGAACTTGCACACCGCAACCTAACCCCACAAAGAACTCTCACGAAGACCATGGGTTAGTACATAAAGCATAATTGACAATGCTTACCATACCATGGGATCACTTGATCCCTCTCGGTACATCTTCTATGCTTTGTGGGTTGATCAACTTGATTCACTCTTTAACTTAGTCTTGATCAACCTCTCACAAGACCAATCTTTAGGTAATTCCTTGAATAGCACCTTGGTCGACACAAACTCTCCTTGAAACCAACACATGTACTCCAAGAAAAGCCTATGGACAAAACCTTCAAATATAACTCAAGGCAACCATTAGTCCATAGAGATTGTCATCAATTACCAAAACCAAACATGGGGGCACCGCATGTTCTTTCACCGCGCACCTCTAGTCGTTGAATGCCCATGGATACTGCTATCCGGAGACCATGTAAAAGGGCCTCATATTCGGCTGCATTGTTGGAGTCCGTGTACATAATCTGGAGTACATATTAAACTGTGTCTCCTGTGGGGGACGTCAAAACGACGCCGGCCCCTAGTCCGGCCAACATTTTGGAACCGTCAAAGTGCATGATCCAGTTTGAATATGTGCCGTACTCTTTAGGGAGTTCGGCCTCCGTCCATTCTGCGATGAAGTCGGCCAAAACTTGCGACTTGATAGCTCGCCGTGGCCTATAAGTTATGTCGAACGGGAGGAGCTCGATGGCCCATTTTGCAATCCGGCCCGTTGCGTCACGGTTGTTTATAATATTGTTGAGTGGTACTTCCGATGCTACTGTGATTGAACACTCTTGAAAGTAGTGTCGTAGCTCCCGGGATGCCATGAATACGGCATATGCAATCTTTTGATAATGTGGGTACCGTGATTTGCATGGGGTGAGGACAGTGGACACATAGTAAACCGGCTTTTGAAGGGGGAATTTGTGCCCGTCCGTTTCCCGCTCGACGACGAGTACTGCGCTGACAACTTGATGGGTTGCTGCAATGTACAATAGCATTGGTTCGCCGATGTTTGGCGCGGCCAGGACAGGGTTTGTTGCCAATATGGCTTTTATTTCCTCGAGTCCGGTCGTGGCGGCATCCGTCCACTCGAAGTGGTCGGTGCGCCGAAGGAGGCGGTAGTGGGGTAGCGCCTTTTCTCCCAAACGGGAGATAAAGCGGCTTAGAGCCGCCACGCATCCGGTTAATTTTTGTATTTGTTTGAGGTCCTTTGGGATATCTAATTGTGACAAAGCTCGGATCTTGGCTGGATTTGCTTCGATTCCTCTACCAGATACGATGAAGCCCAAGAGCTTTCCGGCTGGAACGCCGAAAACGCATTTTTCCGGATTTAGCTTGATGTCATATGCTCGGAGGTTGTCAAATTTAAGCCTCAAGTTGTCTACTAGAGATTCGACATGTCTTGTTTTTATGACCACATCATCCACGTATGCCTCTACTATTTTGCCGATCTGGTTTGCCAGACATGCCTGAATCATGCGCTGATATGTTGCGCCGGCGTTTTTGAGCCCGAAAGGCATTGTGTTGAAGCGGAATGGGCCGTATGGGGTGATGAATGCCGTTGCGGCTTGGTCTGACTCGGCCATCTTGATTTGATGGTAACCGGAGTATGCGTCGAGGAAGCACAACGAAACGTGTCCTGCAGTGGCGTCGATAATTTGATCGATGCGGGGGAGGAGGAAGGGATCCTTTGGGCAAGCCTTGTTAAGGTCTTTGAAGTCAACGCACAGGCGCCAGGATTTGTCCTTCTTTGGTACCATCACCAAGTTTGCTAGCCAGTCCGGATGTTTTATATCTCTGATGAATCCGGCCTCCAATAGTTTGGCTAGCTCCTCTCCCATTGCCTGTCTCTTGGGCTCAGAAAAAATGCCGAAGGGCTTGTTTGACAGGTTTGAATCCTTTTAGGATATTTAAGCTGTGTTCGGCCAGCCTGCGTGGGATTCCTGGCATGTCTAAAGGGTGCCAGGCAAAAATGTCCCAGTTCTCCCGTAGGAATTCTCGCAGTGCGGCGTCTACATCGGGGTTTAATTGTGCCCCGATGGAAGCTGTTTTATTGGGGTCCGTTGGATGGACTTGGAATTTGACTATTTCATCCGCTGATTTAAAGGAGGTGGACTTGGATCTTTTGTCGAGTATCACATCGTCCCTGTTTACCGTGGAGCGTAGCGTAGTCAGTTCCTCAGCCACTAGGGCTTCGGACAGTGCCTCAAGGGCCAATGCGGCTATCTTGTTTTCGGCGCGGAGTGCTATGTACGGATCACTAGCGAGAGTGATGATTCCGTTCGGCCCGGGCATCTTGAGCTTCATGTACCCGTAATGGGGTATTGCTTGGAAGATTGTAAATGCTTCCCGCCCCAGCAGAGCGTGGTATCCGCTACTGAACGGGGCCACTTGGAATGTGACCTCTTCGGACCTATAATTATCTGGCGTGCCGAACACCACATCTAGTGTGATTTTTCCTGCACAGCGCGCTTCCCGACTGGGGATTATTCCTCTAAAGGTTGTGCTGCTTCGCTCAATGCGGTTCCAGTCTATTCCCATTTTTTGAAGGGTTTCCTCATAAATGAGGTTCAATCCGCTGCCTCCGTCCATGAGTACCTTGGTGAGGCGAAAGCCGTCCACTATAGGACTGAGTACCAATGCGGCTGGCGCTCGAGCTGTTCGGAATTTAGGTTCATCACTGGCATTAAAAGTAATAGCCGTGTCACTCCATGGGTTTATTGTTGCTACTTGATAGACTTCGGCGAGGCTGCGGAGTGTTCTTTTTCGCATATTATTTGATGCGAAAGTCTCGAAGACTGTTAAGACTGTACTTGAGTCCCTGAGGTGGCTTTCTGCGGCCTCCGGAATTAGGAGATCTTCGCCCCTTTTGGCCACCTGCCAGAGTATCCAACATGCTCTAAGGCTATGAGTTGGTGTGGCGTCCTCTGTACTATGAATTTTACAGGGTCCATTAAGCCATCCCTCCAGTACGGTTCCATGCCCTGTAGGGGGTTTTGGTTTCTTGGTTTTTAACCTGGGTGTCTGATGACGATGCACCCTTTTATTTCGGACGAGGTTTCTATTCAGGGCCGGATTGTCCCAAAATTTAGTTTCAGTTTTCCGGGCGCTTTCCATTGCACAGTACTTTTGTACTATGGACGCCAAGTCAGCGAAGCGTGTAAGATCACGACGACCTGTGGCGTTGAGGATTCCCTTGTCCGTGCAATTATTACAGAAGATTGAGATTGCGTCTTCCTCGCGGCAGTCCTTTATCCTGTTCATAACCAGGAGGAACCTCGCCCAGTAATGATGTACTGTTTCTTCGGGCTTTTGCCTGATTTGGGATAGATCGCTTATATTCGGGTGGGTGGGTGGAATTAAATCTGGAACTTCACCCAATCTAAGACTCAGAGGCCAAGGAGTTTCTGAACTCTGAAGTTTGGATTCTTGGATATTGTCTAGTGAACCTAGCCCGTTGCTTGATTCTAAGTTCAGGTCTTGAGTTACATCCTCCCCTCCGCGGGTGTCCGGCTTGGAGGAATCGGGAATCCGGACATAGCTAGTCCTTAAGAGAGATGAAGAGTCGCCGCACTGTGCCTCTACCACGGCAACGTGATGGGTAACTTGGGGAGAATTAATTTCTCTTAGATCAGGTTTAAGCCCAACCTGGTCATAATCCGTAGTGACCCCAAGGCGGCGATGCGATCCAAGAGCTCGTTTACGGAAGAGAGCTCCATTGGATCTAACTGCTCGATGACTTTCGAGCTAACGTGAAGATTGCTTTTGATGACCCGAGAGGTCACCGTCGGCGCAACGGCCGAACAGGCGGTCATGAGAAAATCGCCTAGCCGGAGAGTTTGGCCGACAGCCAAGGCTCCCTTAGTAACGGGGCCGTCTTTAAAGACGGGAACAGGCATCCTTCCTGATTGCGACGGCACAGAGGAACTCTCAATGAAAGCACCAATGTCGGTGTCAAAACCGGCGGATCTCGGGTAGGGGGTCCTGAACTGTGCGTCTAGGCCGTATGGTAACAGTAGGCAAGGAACACGATGTTTTACCCAGGTTCGGGCCCTCTTGATGGAGGTAAAACCCTACGTCCTGCTTGATTAATATTGATGATATGGGTAGTACAATAGTAGATCTACCACGAGATCAAGGAGGCTAAACCCTAGAAGCTAGCCTATGGTATGATTGTTGTATGATGAAGTTGTCCTACGGACTAAAACCTCTCCGGTTTATATAGACACCGGAGAGGGTTAGGGTTACACAAAGTCGGTTACAATGGTAGGAGATCTTGAATATCCGCATCGCCAAGCTTGCCTTCCACGCCAAGGAAAGTCCCATCCAGACACGGGACGAAGTCTTCAATCTTGTATCTTCATAGTCCTGGAGTCCGGCTAAAGGTATAGTCCGGCTACCCGGACACCCCCTAATCCAGGACTCCCTCAACATGTGAGGGTCGTCTGGCTGCGTCTGCGGGTATTGCCGGTGCGAGTCCGCGCACATATAGGGCGTGTTTGGTTGCCCAACTCGCATTTGGCTCGCATCCCTCGTGCAATAAACTGGATGTTTGGTAGACTGCACATGTAACTGGGCCTGTCCCAACTGATGCAAATAGGGCTCCCCAGCCAGGCTGAGCAGAAACACAGGAATCGTCCGTTCCTTGGATGCAGGCACGAGCTGATGCAAACCTCCTGCACCGCTGCACCCACGTCCCCCCATCACGTGTGCAGCTTCACGCAGGGGTCGCGATTCCCCTAACCGCAACTCCCTCATTTGCGTTTCCATCTTGCTCTCGCCCCTTTTCGCACCACTGCCGGCCTCCGCCGCCATTGGTCACCCCCACTTCTCCGGTACTCCATGCACGGCGCCGCCTGCCGGATCCAGATCCGGCACCGATTTTCTTTCCCCCGCCGCCATTGCTCCCCCACTTCTCCTGTAATCCATGCTTGGCGCCGCCTGCCGTATCCAGATTCGGCACCGATATTCTTCCCCTACGACGTCTCCCGCCTTCCTCCTCCTCCACCGGTTCTCAAATTGGTCAACGGTGCCACCTTCTTGTCCTTCGCCTCCTCATCTGACCCGCCAGAAGCAGGAAGGGACCTCACCACCCCTCTTCTGCTTCTCCACCGCCGCCGTTGGGAGGTGGTTAGCCGGCCTCTTCTCCAATTTCTTTTTATTGGGTCAAAATTGATTGTTATGGGTTCTTCTAGCTGAAAACAAGGGAATTCACAAAGAACACAAAAACATTTAGATTTTGCCTTCTACTAGTTTCCTAGCGAGAACTGATGATAATTGAAATTTGATGCCAAAGATGATGTGTTCTGTATCAGTTTGCACCTTGCCTTGTATTTTGCATCTCATCCATTTAGAAGTTCTTTTTTTCAGGAATTTCTAATACAGTCTACCAAACAACATCTCTTGTGTACAATATCACTCATGCAAATATATCCTACTGTCCACCAAACACACATCTCGCCTCATCCTTGCATCAGCGCAACCAGGCCCGGCTGAGCCTGGCTCCTCCATGCGATGCAGCCTGTAGCTACCCAGGCAACCAAACACGCCCATAGTTGATGGATTTGACAAGCCCGACTGTAAATGCTCTTATACAATGGCCTGAACTTGGCAATAGTGGCGTGCCTATTACTTTTTTGAGCAAAAACAATTGAAAACAGCCGCCCCAACAATGTACACTGTCATAGGCGCGCGCGCGCGCACACACACACAAAACACAAATTGACACTGTCGATGATTTAAGCCTGTCATCACTATTGATTCATATGCACAAATCTTGCATTAGATATGATGCTCGGTACTACCACATGAGTGCCCTGTGGAGCATGCAGTGGTGCAGGTGCACCGACGGAACCTCTCAAGATTCGTTGGCGCGACAAGCTGTCGATCGACGAGATAAGCTGCTGTACTACCGAAGCAAGGAATCCAGATCCAGGGCATCTGATCGGAAGTCCCATGCTTGCGTCCAAAGGGACGTGGGGGCCGGGGCGCCACCGGAATCTCCAAGGATCCAAACCCAATCATGTTCATGCCACCCACCCTTGGAGTTAACGAGTACGAGTGGTAAGCCGGTGCATGCGTGCGTGCCTCTTACACTACTAGAGTACTCTGCTTGGTCTGCCCTTTCGTGCCGCCAAAAGTCCATCGCAGAAAAGAAATTGTGTTTTCTGCATATGGTAATAGGATTTAGGTTATCTCTTTGGCGGAGTCCGGAATTAGGTGAGGGTGCATGAGTGTGCTTATCTCCCTGTCTGGCTTCAAGTTCAGATAGACTCGAAATTGTTTTTTTAATCTATTGCCGTATCATTTTTTAATGTTTTTTATTAAAAACATGGTGTGGGCGCTCACATACACATGGGTCTCCATGTGTCTTATGCGTCAATAGAAGCACGTTTCATCATAGAGGAGAAAAAGATAGAAGCAATTAGGGGTGCAACAATTTGAATCAAAACCACGCCTGCTTGGGCAAAAGCGGTGCATGAATCTCTAGCAAAATGAGCCCTATGAGACAGAAAACCCGATGAACATCTCCCCGCAAGCAAACCTAGCACGGAGCCGATCAGTGCACCGTCCGTGACTTCACTTTGCTTCAATCAGAGGGTCATTGGACGGCAAGTTCAAGTTGATACGCAATACTACTTTGGACCTGTTTAACGTTAGCTAAATCAATTTGAAAAAAGAACTAGTGTCGGCACCAAGCAGAGTACCTGCACATATGTGGTAGGAAGTGGAATCTTTTATGGTCGTTCACCCTCTTCTTTCAGGCTTTCAACTAACAAGGAGAGGAATCTTTGTAGCTCGAGAAACGTGACGCTAGCTTGTCCCCATGTTTTTAGAGAGAGAGAGCATGAGGAGACGACATATTCTCTCTCTCTCTCTTCGCCGTGCCCTCTCAGCAATGGCAGAAACAATATGCCCGTTGATATCTCTCTCCCTCTCTTTCTCTTTCTCTCGGCTGGCCCACTCATACAAGGAATCCTTATCCTTTTGCCAACAGCTTCTCCGCGTCTTTAAACAGCCAATACCACCCAATCCACCCTCGTGCTCGATTATGGGGTTTTGCAATTCCATGCTTGGAGGTGCGCTTATGCAGAGGCGGGGAATAACCTCCTTTCCGAAAAAAATATGCTTGGAGGTGCGTTCGGATCCATTGAAAATGCACACCCTGTACATCGACATAATTAAGCAACGAGTCTAATAAACATGCAAATTTGCAAATTACAGAAATACTAGCATCCAGAGTAGGCACTTAGGCCTTGTATAATGCAAGATGCTTAGAGAGGTCCCTGAAGAAATAATCAGATTTTCTTTAAGCACCGGTGCTTATTTGTATAGGGTAGAAGCTTAATTAGGCATCTTTTCTATAGAAATAGGCACCACTGCTTCAAAAAAAATGGGTTAATTTTTTAAGCACCTACTCCCTCTTTTTCGGTTTATAGGGCTCAATTCAAAAATCTCACCAAACAAGATAGATGATGAATGGTGGAATATTTTTTGTAGTTTGCAAAAACGCCTAATTAATGCACTTGTTTTCCTCAAAAAATTATGTTTATCAATGCATAAATTGCAATGCATGCATGCATAAAATGCATGCATTGGTCAATTTTCTTTTAATACTTGCATGCAATGGTTTAATGCACCTTGAAATCTGAGCATTGTATAAGGCCTTAAGAAGCTACGACAGCTACGAGTGAGCCTTGGGCTTCCAACCCAGGTGCCGTTGAGACATAGACACACGCTGCTAGCCATCTAATCAGTCATATCGCATACAAATTTGATGAAATTGTTTAGATTTTGTATTTTTTAATAACATGATCACTAACTAACTAAAGATAACAAGTTCTACTCAAACGATAAGAATTTTTTTGGAAACACAGTACAACACAGACGCCGACAAACATGTACATATGACGGGTCTTAAATTTGTCGAAGTCATCTCAGATGTCTCGCTATTGAAGGGAACGTCGCCTCTCACTGTAAGAATATTTTACCTTTATGAGACCATAAAGCGTCAAACATAGAATTTTATCCCTCATGAGCTGCGTAGCACTGTCTTCCTAACTATCCAATCATAGTTTGGTTCTCTTCTCGAACGATAAAATATATTACTCACATTGCACCATCTTAGCATTGCATGCGGCTACTTAGACTGGCGAAGCTCTATTCCCTCATCTTGTCCTTTGTCGGACGATGCATCCGCAGCAACGAGATTCACCCCTAGTGTTGTGTTCTGCACAAAAGCCCCTAGCGTATGCTCGCGGCGGCGGTCGACGGCACATCACATCAATAGAGTTGCGGTGGCTAGTCCACCTAAACCGTTCTCCCTAGCCGTGTCGTAGTTATTGTTGCTGCAGCATCGAGGAAGGTGGTTTTCTCCTCAGTCATTTCGGGTGGTGGCAAGTGGATTTATGGGTGACGCGGTATCTTCGACGGTTTGCAAATCACAATTGACGTGTCTTTGGCACCATCTACTACGGTTCGTTGATGGAGCTTTGATGAACAAAAATCGTACTTATACTTTATGCGCTCAGTTATTTTTTGCCAATGATATTATACATACAATCATTTTGAAGTAGCGGAGAAAGCGAAAGGCATAACATGCTAGCACATCCACCTCGCTGGGCAGTAATTGACGAAGTTGAGCAAAACCGTAAACAGGTTTATAGCCTATCGTGAACCAACCTGTGATTGAATGGTTACAAAGATAGTGGTATCCCCAATCCATTTAGGGTTCAAGCCTTGGATTTGACACCGGTGGTTGCATTTTCCTGGATTTATCTCAGGCCTTTCGTTAATGATCTTTAGTGATAGAAGATGTTTCCGTCACCTACGAAGACTTACGTGGCGACTTCGTCAGTCTCAAGACGATGTGCCGGCTCAGTCTTTCGAATGTGTGCATAGGGATAGGGTGTGCGTGCGCCTATATGGATGAGTGTATACGCGCATGTATAAACGTCTGCATATGTACTGTGTTAAAAAACTACATACATAAGGTCCATCTACATGAAAAAATATACTATGTGGTAGTACAATTTTGAAAGGCAAAAAAGGACGATGAGAACTTTTGGGAGGTCCATCCGGCAGGCCAGCACCAACAAGTCTAGCTAGCTCGGATAGGAGCTAGTATACAACAATGGCGGTAGCCACGTGGCCGTGCGTTTATCCCGTTGGTTATTCCGACTGGATACCAACGTGTGACCTACTCCACCAGCCGGATCTTTAAACACAGCAGCCGAGCCGAGACACCGCGATTCCTTGGCCGAATGGACCACGGAATACGCGTGACAGCCAAAGGGAATCTTCCACCCATCAGCCGTCATCCGGCCCCTCCATCTCTTCCAATATTACACACCGGTGAGGGAGTGTTCAAGAAAGCTTCTCTGAACAACCCACCAACGGCGTTAAGTGCGCATCGTGCTTCGCAGCAAAGATGAAGAAAAGATTCCGGGGGGCAGGAGGGTTTGTGTGGTATTACGGGAATCTAGAGGGGGTGTGTGGTAAAAGTGCGGGAAAAGATTCCGGGGGACGGGGCAGCGCGGGCGCGTGGGAGGAGGCGGTATCTGGACGCCTCTTCTGTGTTACGCGACGAAACGCCTCTGCCTCTGCCTCTGCCCCCGCCTGCCAACCACATCCATCCATCCATCCATCCACACCGCATGCGGGCAGCATCTTCTTTTCTCCGACTCCCACCCCCCCTCCACTTTACCATCCTGCCCCCGCCACCCCCATAAATGCAATCCATCCATGCCAAAATTCTTTTGTTAAGATTTTTTTCTAGCTATAAAAGCACTGGACAGCCAGGTAAACCCTGTGAATTGTTAACAAAGATTTTTTTCCTAGTTTTTATTCATTTGCAAAGGATAAGTAGGAGAGTAGTAGGGAGCAAGAAAGAAGACAGTAGTAGTATCTTCCGTGGACGATTCCATGCTGTTCCTTTCCGAAATGACCATTCTGCCCTCCGCCCCGGCCACCTGAACCGTCTCCTCCTCCGGTATAAACGCGGCACCAGCACGCAAACGGCACCACCATCTCCATTCCCACTCCTACCACCTCCTCACCGTCGTTGTGGATCTGCGCGAGCGAGGCCGGGATCGATCGTGCTGCATCGAGCGCGGGGAGAGTGACCTCTGGACTGGCGGCGGCGATGGGGTCGTCTGCGGTGCACAAGGAGGCCGTCGTCCTCAACGGTGGCGGCGGAGCGGGGGAGGACCACCGGCTGCGGGCGCTGGCGGCGAGGACCGTGACGGACTCGCTCAGGGCGGCCGTGGCCAGGTCCAGCTCGGCGGAGAAGGCGGCCAGGCTCGAGGAGTGCGCCCGGAGCCTCGAGGCCGAGAAGGCCAAGATGGAGGTCTTCCGCCGCGAGCTCCCCATCAGCGTCCACCTCATCGCCGACGGTGCGTCCGTCCGTCCGCCCCGCTCTCGCAAGCCGCAAACGGTTTAAGGTTATTGGATTATTTGGCTGAGTTTTATCTTCCTGCCGTGTTGGGTGCAGTGATCGAGTGGCTGAAGGATGAGGTGGCGCAGCACCGGAGACCCGCGCCGGTTCAGCTGCTCGCACCGGCGCCGTTGCCGTCGCCTGCTCCGCCGGCTAAGAGGAAGGCGGAGGGCGTCAAGACGGAAGCAGACGCGAGCGACAAGCGGAGCTGGATGAGCTCCGCGCAGCTCTGGACCTGCGGGAGCCACAGCAGCACCAGCAACAGCAATGGCGACAGCGTCAAGAAACACGCCCAAAAGGTAGAGCCATGAAATGAGAACTATTGGAACACCGAAAGGAGATGTGGTCAGTTCAAATATTAAAACGAGGTGGATTTTTTGGGGAGGTTATAACCAGTGCTTAATTAATCATGCTAACTAAGATAATTTAATTAAGATTGTTTTGGAAAGGGTGAAAAGTATAGTATAATGTCATCAAGAACTAAAAATACTAAAAGTTGTATAATGTTCAAGAATGATGGCGAATCGTTAAACTATGTGTCACTGAAAAACTAGGAAACTTTACAGCTCGTCTTGTCAGTGAAAAGTGGGAAATTTTGTGCTAGCAAACTAGAAAAAAGAAGGATAAGTAGCTCTTTCAGCTCATTTGCAGTGTTCATTTTGGAGATTTTGGCACCACAAATATTCCAAGATGGCTTGTCTTGCCATCTTCAGATCATACTACTTTTTTGGTGGCGGTTTTGAGGTGTCAATTTTTTCTTTAAAAAGATGTCAATTTATCCTAACAGATTTTGCATCCCATCACGAGAACAATCCTAATCTCCTTGGCTCATATTCGGAAGAAGTCAATTTCAGATGCCATATATGTCTGCCTGTTTCTTGTTTCTAACTTGTGTTGTCAATCTCAATCCCATCAGGTGTCCAATGCATTCATGCCACTGAATGGCTTGCCAACCTTTGCAAAATCATCGGATAGACCAGAGCCGGCGGCCATGGCAGTCCCGGAGCTGTCCCTCTCATCCCCAGCGATCGACGCGCCCTGCCCGGCCGCCCCGAGTGCCGACAGCAGCGCCGTCACGGACGCAGGAGCTCAAAGCCAGCAGCAGTCGGCGCAGCGGAAGGCCAGGCGGTGCTGGTCGCCGGAGCTGCACCGCCGGTTCGTCGCCGCGCTCCAGCGCCTCGGTGGCCCGCAAGGTGGGGGTTGAACAATTTGTAAATCACATTGTTTGTTGGAGAATTAAGACGTGTTCCTCGTGGTTGGTGTGCTGAATTTTTGCTTTGCTGTTGATGCAGTGGCCACTCCTAAGCAAATCAGGGAGATGATGAAGGTGGATGGGCTCACGAATGATGAGGTCAAGAGCCACCTGCAGGTTTGTTCTTATTAACTTCTCTCTGTTCATCAGTCAATCTACTACTCCTATTTTCCATGTTTCCAACCACATGTACTCCCTCCGTTCCGAATTACTTGTCGCAGGTATGGATGTATCTAGATGTATTTTAGTTCTAGATACATCCATTTTTACGACGAGTAATTTGGAACGGAGGGAGTACATTGGAACATTTACCAGAAATACAATTCTCTCCGTGCAGAAATACAGGCTGCACACACGGCGGGCATCCGACGGCGAGCAGCAGCAGTCGGCGTCGGCCGGGCAGTGGCCACGGCCGGAGCAGTACACCACGTCGCAGCACAGCTCCTCGCAGTCCGGCTCGCCTCAGGGGCCGCTGCAGCTCACCGTGTCGAGCCGGGGGATGTCGGTGACCGCCGGAGACAGCTGCGATGGCGGCGAGGAGAACGAGGAGGAGGATGGCAAGTCGGCGAGCTACAGCTGGGGGATGCAGCAGAACAGCACGAAGGCTTCGTCGTCGTCCTGAACACCAAGAAACACATGTGTGGAATTTTCAGAGGCACGCTGCACAGCAACACCAACACACTACCGAGGGTTCAGGGTTGAGGCTTTTCTTCTTCTTTGTGTACAGTCGATGAGAGATTATGAGGTTGAGAGGTGTGTTCTTTTTGAGGTGGAATGTGCCGAGAGTTAACTGAACTGACGTGAGTCGTTGGGTCATACTGTATTAGAGATATGAGCTATGTTATTAACATTCTATACAACTTTTGGTTAAAATTGGGTGACGATCTGTCGTGCGTGCACTCCATGGCATCCACCAGGAGGAGCTCACTGCCAATTTTCCGTGTGGCAGCCGAGCCTTCGATCTTCATCCTATGGTAGTACAACACTAATATTAATATGTAAGGACATTTCTAACACCGGTTAGAGGAGCCGATCCTCAATCTGTTGTAAGAGAGTATTTTTTTTTACCGCGGCCCCGACTTTCTTCCTAAATATACTCCACTGCTTCTGGCCAAAGGTTTTGACGTGGCGTATGTTCACAGGATCATGCCAATGGTCTCGGGTGGCCACACTGTCTCAGTTAATGGCCAGGTCAGCAACTTCTTTGCCAATGGTCGGGGCCTACGGCAAGGCGATCCTGCTTCTCCTATCATGTTTAACTTTGTCACAGACGCTCTATCTCGTATCTTATCCAGAGCTGCTTCTCAGGGTCACATTTCCACGGTCATTTCCCACCTTATTCCAGAAGGGGCCACGCATCTGCAGTATGCAGATGACATGATCATTATGGTGGAACTGAATGATTCCTGCATTGCCCACCTTAAGTTTTATTCTTTTTTGTTTTGAAGCCCTCTCGGGTCCCAAAATCAACTTCTCCAAGAGCGAGGTCATTGTCACTAGTGTCGATGACACTAAGGCCACACAGGTGGCCCATCTTCTGAATTGTAGTATGGGAAGCTTTCCTTTCAAATACTTAGGCCGATCTCCCAGGACAAGGTATACGCCAAAGAGTTCGCCCCTGCAGTTGCTAAAGTTGGCAATAGAGTGCTTCCTTGGCGAGGTAGATACAATACAAGTGTTGGGAAAGTGGCACTGATTAATGCTTGCCTGTCTTCCTTACCAATGTTTATCATGTGCTTTTACCTTTTATCTGCTGGCACGCACGCTGGTTTTGATAAGTATCGGGGTGCTTTCTTCTAGAATGCGGTAGATAATAGACGCAAATACAGATTGGTTAGATGAAAGATAATATGCAGACCCAAAAACCTTGGAGGGTTGGGCATTATTAACACTGCTATTATGAATAGATGCCTCATGATCAAATGGTGGTGGAAAATTATGACCACGGGCGCTGATACCTTGTGGTTTTCTATCCTTAAAGCTAAATACTTCCCCTTCTCTAACCCTATGCTCACTCCCTCTCGGGGAGGATCGCAGTTTTGGAAAGATCTCATCAAGGTCCGTCCTCTATTTCAGGCTCATGTCAAGTTTGTGGTTGGTAATGGAGCCTCCGTCCGCTGTTGGTTCGACTGGTGGTGTGGAGATTCACCTCTCTCTATGACCTTCCCTACTTTGTTCTCTTACTGTCCTAACCCGAATATCTCCATCATGGGGCTCTCGGCTAATAATTGGGATCTAGCCTTCCGGCGTTTGCTATCCCTTGAAGAGTTGGAAGAGTGGTAGCAACTTACTACCTTCTTCCCCACGCTCTCGGAGGCAGAGGACACGGTGGTCTGGCCCCACGTTTCTTCTGGCCGTTTTTCTGTTAAGTCTTTATACTCTAAGCTTATTGGTGGTAACCCCACTAACAGATTTAATCCGATTTGGAGGGCTCGGATTCCCCCCAAGGTGAAGATCTTCCTCTGGCAAGCTTTTAAAGGCCGTCTCCCTATGGCTGACCAAATTCATAAACGTAATGGCCAGGGCTCAGAGTCTTGTGCCCTTTGTGGCGCCCTGGAGGACACTAACCATATCTTCTCTCATTGTGTCTTGGCTAAGCTGGTCTGGAGCTGTGTTAGGTCATGACTTCAGGTGCCATGGGCACCATCTTCGTTCTCTGAGCTTCGGGTCCTCGCCAATGACCTAGTTGGGGTCACTAAGCAAGTATTTTGGGTTGGTCTGGGGAGATCTGTTGGGCCTTGTGGACAACCAGAAACAAATTTACCATCGAGCATGTTTTTCCTGCTAAACCTGTTGATTGCTTATTTAAATCTTGCCTGTTCCTGCGGCAATAGAGACATTGACTAAGGCGGAGGACCGGGACGCTTTTGACCTTCTGATATCTAAAATTCGGGCCTCGACATCTTCCCTATCTAGGCAGGAGCCAGCTACGTAATTCCCTCGGCGTTTCTTTTGACTTAGTTGGTGGATATGCCGTTTTAGTCGTCTCTTCTTATCTTCCAGCCCGCGCGCCGTGCTGCTGGCCTGGGTTCCCTGTATCTCATACTTTCGTAACTTCCTGTCGCCCTTGGTTGGGTGTGGTTCTATATGTGGTTATGACGTTTTTGGAACACTGCCTGGTGGCTTTATTTATAAAGTCGGGCGTATGCCTTTCCTCTAAAAAATATACTCCAGTGCTCAACGCTGAGTAGAAACCGCACCTCTCCCTCGCGTCCCCCCATGCACCACATATTCACCGGCGCGCCTCTTGGATTGTTGATTCGTCGGGTTGCTTCATTGCTTCTACTTTTTCTGTCGGCTGCCGCATCTCACCTTGCTTGCACACCGCTGCAGGTCATTCGCTCTCGTCGCCGCCGCCCTGTTTGGTTTGAACGACACCGGTCGGCCGGTTCACAACCACCGCACCCCAAGTGTTCGAGAAATTGCCTAGGTGGTTTTTTTGTTTGTTTCTTTGTGAACTGACCTGTTTGGATTGAACCTAGCCGTTTGAATGTCTGGTGGCTTTATTTATAAAGAGGTTGAGGGAGATGGTCTTGGAAGACTCGTCGTCATTGGAAGAGGAAGAAGACGATGATGACTTTGACACCGTTTTAAGCATGATTTTCAATGATGATGTTCGGCGCCCTAGGAGAGGATCACATTTTGGCCGCATACACATCAACTGTGATAGAGCGGAGGGTCATGCCAAGATCATGAGAGACTACTTTGCCCAAAGGCAACCTATTCGGAGAAGTACTTACACCGGCGCTTTCGGATGCACACAAGTCTTTTTTTCTGACCCTTGCAAAAGCCGTTGAGAGATATGATGATTGGTTCAAGCTCCGAAGAAATGCATCTGGAGAGATAAGTGCAAGCCCTCTAATGAAGTGCATTGCGGCTGTTCGAGTCTTGGCGTATGGGTGTTCGGCCGATGCAATTGATGACTATGTCCGCATTGGTAAAGACACAATCTTAGAAGCCGTTCGAAGGTTCACTAAAGCAGTGATTGTTGTCTTTGGCGCGGAGTACTTGAGATCACCAACCAAGGAAGACATCCAGAGGTACATGACTAAGAGTGAAGCAAGATGATGGCCAGGGATGCTTGGATTAGTTGACTGTATGCACTGGACATGAAAGAATTGTCCTGCAAGGTGGAAGGGTCAGTACAAAAGCTACTGTAACGATCATTCTTGAGGCAGTTTCATCGAAGGATCTTTGGATATGGCATTCATTCTTTGGTTTGCCTAGCTCTCACAATGATTTGAATGTGCTATCGAGATCGCCACTGTTTTCTAGGCTTATTATAAGTGAAGCTCCTGCTTGCAACTATCCGGTCAACGGGCACAACTACTCGATGGGTTACTACCAATTTTTTTCCACAGAGTGGCCCAAGACTTAACATTCGGAACGTTGTTGGAGGGCCCCACTCATTCTTGAAGCCAGCCCTCCAGCCATGACTTTATAGGTACAATTGATAAGTCTCCGTCGTATCTACTTTTCCAAACACTTTTGCCCTTGTTTTGGACTCTAACTTGCATGATTTGAATGGAACTAACCCGGACTGACGCTGTTTTCAGCAGAATTGCTATGGTGTTATTTTTGTGCAGAAATAAAAGTTCTCGGAATGACCTGAAAATCAACGAAGAATTATTTTGGAATATATAAAAAATACTAGAAGAAGAATCCACGCCGGGGGGCCTCCACCTGTCCACGAGGGTGGGGGGCGCGCCCCCCTGCCTCGTGGGCCCCCTGACGCTCCACCGACCTCAACCTTGACTCCATATATTCACTTTCGGGGAGAAAAACCCAGGGAGAAGGATTCATCGCGTTTTATGATATGGAGCCACCGCCAAGCCCTAAATTCTCTTGGGAGGGCTGATCTGGAGTCCATTTGGGGCTCCGGAGAGGGGAATCCGTCGCCTTCGTCATCATCAACCTTCCTCCATCACCAATTTCATGATGCTCACCGCCGTGCGTGAGTAATTCCATCGTAGGCTTGCTGGACGGTGATGGGTTGGATGAGATTTATCATGTAATCGAGTTAGTTTTGTTAGGGTTTGATCCCTAGTATCCACTATGTTCTAAGATTGATGTTGCTATGACTTTGCTATGCTTAATGCTTGTCACTAGGGCCCGAGTGCCATGATTTCAGATCTGAACCTATTATGTTTTCATCAATATATGAGAGTTCTTGATCCTATCTTGCAAGTCTATAGTCACCTACTATGTGTTATGATCCGACAACCCCGAAGTGACAATAGTCGGGACCACTCCCGGTGATGACCGTAGTTTGAGGAGTTCATGTATTCACTATGTGTTAATGCTTTGGTCCGGTACTCTATTAAAAGGAGGCCTTAATATCCCTTAGTTTCCAATAGGACCTCGCTGCCACAGGAGGGTAGGACAAAAGATGTCATGCAAATTCTTTTCCATAAGCACGTATGACTATATTCGAAATACATGCCTACATTACATTGATGAACTGGAGCTAGTTCTGTGTCACCCTAGGTTATTACTGTTACATGATCGATCGCATCCGGCATAATTCTCTATCACCGATCCATTGCCTACGAGCTTTCCATATATTGTTCTTCCCTTATTTACTTTTCCGTTGATATTGTTATCATCACTATAGAACACCAAAAATATTACTT
This sequence comes from Triticum monococcum, assembly GCA_034509565.1. Lineage (NCBI taxonomy): Eukaryota > Viridiplantae > Streptophyta > Magnoliopsida > Poales > Poaceae > Triticum > Triticum monococcum. The sequence goes on along the minus strand of CM067845.1, from coordinate 81,690,692 downwards.
TTGCTACCGTTACCTTTTACCACCGTTACCACTACTATCATATTATTTTGCTACTAAATACTTTCTGCAGATATTAAGTTATCCAGGTGTGGTTGAATTGACAACTCAACTGCTAATACTTGAGAATATTCTTTGGCTCCCCTTGTGTCAAATCAATAAATTTGGGTTGAATACTCTACCCTCGAAAACGGTTGTGATCCCCTATACTTGTGGGTTATCAACAATCATCCTATATGCTGATCGGACAGAAAAAATTCCATTTTTCTCAAAACTCCAAGACCAAAAATCATCAATAATCCGGGTACAAATCGGTATTTGCATAATGCTGAAGCATCATACGACAAGAAAACTTGTTGTACCATGTATGTACTCCATCTTGCATTACCTTGCTCCAGGAGTTCTGCCACCAACTGTGGTGGCTGTGGTATTAATGATACTATCGGTCTCATATTATCTTGCCTCGTGATCCTATTCATGTCCCAAATGTTCGTCTGGCCCGTACCAATACAAAAAATTAACCCCACATTTAAATTGTCACGGCCGTCTATCAAAGATCTCCAAATCTGAGAAGCATGATTGCAAGGTCAGCAGTAAGGAAGTCAGAGGTGGGATATGTTGGGGAACGCAGTAATTTCAAAAATTTCCTACGCACACGCAAGACCATGGTGATGCATAGCAACGAGAGGGAAGAGTATCGTCCATGTACCCTCATAGACCATAAGTGGAAGCGTTATGAGAACGCGGTTGATGTAGTCGAACGTCTTCATGATCCGATCGATCCAAGTACCAAACGCACATCACCTCCGAGTTCAGCACACATTCAGCTCGATGACGTCCCATGAACTCCGATCCAGCAGAGCTTCACAAGAGAGTTCTTGTCAGCACGACGGCGTGATGACGGTGGTGATGTTGCTACCAACGCAGGGCTTTGCCTAAGAACTGCTATGATATGATCGAGGTGGATTATGGTGGCGGGGGGCACCGCACACGGCTAAGAGATCAATGATCAACTTGTGTGTTCTAGGGTGCCCCCTGCCCCCGTATATAAAGGAGCAAGGGAGGAGGCCGTCCGGCCCCTGTAGGGCGCGCTAGGAGGAGGAGTCCTCCTCCTAGTAGGAGTAGGACTCCCTTTCCTACTACTAGGAGGAGGAAAGGAAGGGGGAAGGGAAGAAGGAAGGAGAGGGAGGAAAGGAGGGAAGGGGGGCCGACCCCCTAGTCCAATTCGGTTCGGGCTAGGGGGGGGCCGCACGCCCTGCCTCCTCTCTTCCACCACTTGGCCCATGAGGCCCAATACTTCTTCCCTGTATTCCCGTAACTTTCTAGTACTCCGAAAAATACCTGAATCACTCGGAACCTTTCCGATGTCCGAATATAGTTGTCCAATATATTGATCTTTACGTCTCGACCATTTCGAGACTCCTCGTCATGTCCCCGATCTCATCCGGGACTCCGAACTACCTTCGGTACATCAAATCACATAAACTCATAATACCTATCGTCACCGAGCATTAAGCGTGCGGACCCTACGGGTTCGAGAACTATGTAGACATGAACGATAACCAATAGGGGAACCTGGATGTTCATATTGGCTCCTACATATTCTACGAAGATCTTTATCGGTCAAACCTTATAACAACATACGTTTGTTCCCTTTGTCATCGGTATGTTACTTGCCCGAGATTCGATCGTCGATATCTTAATACCTAGTTCAGTCTCGTTACCGGCAAGTCTCTTTACTCATTCCGTAATGCATCATCCCGCAACTAACTCATTAGTCACATTGCTTGCAAGGCTTATAGTGATGTGCGTTACCGAGAGGGCCCAGAGATACCTCTCCGACAATCGGAGTGACCCTAATCTTGATCTATGCCAACTCAACAAGTACCATCAGAGACACCTGTAGAGCACCTTTATAATCACCCAGTTACGTTGCGACGTTTGGTAGCACACAAAGTGTTCCTCCGGTATTCGGGAGTTGTATAATCCCATAGTCAGAGGAACATGTATAAGTCATGAAGAAAGCAGTAGCAACAAACTAAACGATCATCGTGTTAAGCTAACAGAATGGGTCAAGTCAATCACATCGTTCTCTAATGATGTGACCCCGTTAATCAAATGACAACTCATGTCTATGGCTAGGAAACTTAACCATCTTTGATTCAACGAGCTAGTAAAGTAGAGGCATACTAGTGACACTCTGTTTGTCTATGTATTCACACATGTACTAAGTTTCCGGTTAATACAATTCTAGCATGAATAATAAACATTTATCATGATATAAGGAAATAAATAATAACTTTATTATTGCCTCTAGGGCATATTTCCTTCAGGATAATACACTGCTTTCAAAATTCTTGCACTCGGAGAATCTGGATTTTCATGTATCCTCCGCGCTTGCTAGCAGGAAATGCCTAGTTGAATATTTCAAAATCTCGAAATCCCAATCCGCCCATGTATTTTGGCATACACATTGTGTCCAAGGATACCCAATAGGGTTTGTGCCGTCCTTGTTTACTACCCCACCAAAAGACTTCAATCATGGAAGTTAATTTTTGGCACAAGCCCCTAGGAAGCTTGAAACAAGACATAGCAAACATCGAAATTGCTTGTGCCACATATTTAATCAATACCTCCTCACTAGCATCTGATAACAAATTTTCCATCCATCCTTGAATTTTGTTTTGGAGTCTATCCTTGAGATATCTAAAAGCCCCATTTTCTGAAATATCCACACCACACGACATACTAAGGTATTTCTCATTTAGCTGCTCATTTGTAACTTGCAAGATACTTTTAATACCATTCCTTACCTCCTCGGGGAATCCCTTACCGAAAAACCCGATGATGTATCCTTATTTATTCTCTAACCTGAAGTGCGAGCATAGGCTTCCAATAGGAGAGATACTTTGTTGTAGGGTGAAACCCTAGAGGGGATCTTTTCACACTTGGAGGGGGAAAAGGGCAAGAACACACAAGAACACAAGGAGGAAATCACTCTAACAAACCCAAATAACACATCCACTAGAGTAGCATACAAGAGATCTGATGTCTACTGCACAACTTTATCCTTGTAGACGTTGTTGGGCTTCCAAGTGCAGAGTTTTGTAGGACAGCAGCAATTTTCCCTCAAGTGGATGACCTAAGCTTTATCAATCCGTGGGAGGCGTAGGTTGAAGATGGTCTCTCTCAAACAACCTTGCAACCAAATAACAAAGAGTCTCTTTTGTCCTCAACACATCCAATACAATAGTAAATTGTATAGGTGCACTAGTTCGGCGAAGAGATGGTGATACAAGTGTAATATGGATGGTAGATATAGGTTTTTGTAATCTGAAAATATAAAAAGAGCAAGGTAGCAAGTGATAAAAGTGAGCGAAAACGGTATTGCAATGCTTAGAAACAAGGCCTAGAGTGTTGGGGAACGTAGTAATTTCAAAATTTTCCTACGCACACGCAAGATCATGGTGATGCATAGCAACAAGAGGAAGAGTGTGATCTACGTACCCTTGTAGATCGACAGCGGAAGCGTTTGGTTGATGTAGTCGTACGTCTTCACGGCCCGACCGATCAAGCACCGAAACTACGACACCTCCGAGTTTTAGCACACGTTCAGCTCGATGACGATCCCCAGACTCCGATCCAGCAAAGTGTCGGGGAAGAGTTCTGTCAGCACGACGGCGTGGTGACGATCTTAATCTACTACTGTCGCAGGGCTTCGCCTAAGCACCGCCACAATATTATCGAGGATTATGGTGGCAGGGGGCGCCGCACACGGCTAAGAATAAGATCACGTGGATCAACTTGTGTGTCTATGGGGTGCCCCCTGCCCCTGTATATAAAGGATGGAGGAGGAGGAGGAGGCCGGCCAAGGCTAGGTGCGGCCAGGATGTGGAGTCCTACTAGGACTCCAAGTCCTAGTAGGAGTCCACCAAGAGGGGAGGAAGGGAGAAGGAAGTGGAGGAGAAGGAAAGGTGGCCGGCCCCCTTTTCCCTAGTCCAATTCGGACTAGAGGGGAGGGGGGCGCAGCAGGCCCTTTCTCCTCTTCCCACTAAAGCCCATCAAGGCCCAATACTTCTCCCGGCGAATTCCCGTAACTCTCCGGTACTCCAAAAAATACCTGAATCACTCGGAACCTTTCCGATGTCCGAATATAGTCGTCCAATATATCGATCTTTACGTCTCGACCATTTCGAGACTCCTCGTCATGTCCCCGATCTCATCCGGGACTCCGAACTCCTTCGGTACATCAAAACTCATAAACTCATAATATAACTGTCATCGAAACCTTAAGCGTGCGGACCCTACGGGTTCGAGAACAATGTAGACATGACCGAGACACGTCTCCGGTCAATAACCAATAGCGGGACCTGGATGCCCATATTGGCTCCTACATATTCTACGAAGATCTTTATCGTCAGACCGCATAACAACATACGTTGTTCCCTTTGTCATCGGTATGTTACTTGCCCGAGATTCGATCGTCGGTATCCAATACCTAGTTCAATCTCGTTACCGGCAAATCTCTTTACTCGTTCTGTAATACATCATCTCGCAACTAACTCATTAGTTGCATTGCTTGCAAGGCTTAAGTGATGTGCATTACCGAGAGGGCCCAGAGATACCTCTTCGACAATCGGAGTGACAAATCCTAATCTCGAAATACGTCAACCCAACATGTACCTTTGGAGACACCTGTAGAGTACCTTTATAATCACCCAGTTACGTTGTGACATTTGGTAGCACACAAAGTGTTCCTCCGGCACACGGGAGTTACATAATCTCATAGTCATAGGAACATGTATAAGTCATGAAGAAAGCAATAGCAACATACTAAACGATCGGGTGCTAAGCTAATGGAATGGGTCATGTCAATCAGATCATTCATCTAATGATGTGATCCCGTTAATCAAATAACAACTCTTTGTCCATGGTTAGGAAACATAACCATCTTTGATTAACGAGCTAGTCAAGTAGAGGTATACTAGTGACACTCTGTTTGTCTATGTATTCACACATGTATTATGTTTCCGGTTAATACAATTCTAGCATGAATGATAAACATTTATCATGATATAAGGAAATAAATAATAACTTTATTATTGCCTCTAGGGCATATTTCCTTCATAGAGTTCATACTTTCACTAGTGCAAGTTCTCTCAACAATGATAACATAATTGGATCATATAACAATCCCTCAGCATGCAACAAAGAGTCACTCCAAAGTCACTAATAGCGGAGAACAAACGAAGAGATTATCGTAGGGTACGAAGCCACCTCAAAGTTATTCTTTCTGATCGATCTATTGGGCTATTCCTAGAAGTGTCACAAACAGCCCTAGAGTTCATACTAAAATAACACCTCAAGACACACATCAACCAAAACCCTAATGTCACCTAGATACTACAATGTCACCATAAGTATCCGCGGGTTTGATTATACGATATGCATCACAAAATCGCAGGTTCATCTATTCAAACCAACACAAAGAACTTCCAAGAGTGCCCCAAAGTTTCTACTGGAGAGTCAAGACGAAAACGTGTACCAACCCCTATGCATAAGTTCACAAGGTCATAGAACTCGCAAGTTAATCACCAAAACATACATCAAGTAGATCACGTGAATATCCCATTGTCATCACAGATAAGCACATGCAAGACATACATCAAGTGTTCTCAAATCCTTAAAGACTCAATGCGATAAGATAACTTCAAAGGGAAAACTCAATCCATTACAAGAAGGTAGAGGGGAAGAAACATCATAAGATCCAACTATAATAGCAAAGCTCACGGTACATCAAGATCGTGCCAAATCAAGAACATGAGAGAGAGGGAGAGAGACCAAACACATAGCTACTGGTACATACCCTCAGCCCCGAGGGTGAACTAATCCCTCCTCATCATGGAGAGCGTCAGGATGATGAAGATGGCCACCCGTGATGGTTCCCCCCTCCGTCAGGGTGCCGGAAAAGGGCCCCAATTCATTTTTGGTGGCTATAGAGGCTTGCGGTGGCGGAACTCCCGATCTAGGTTCTGTTCTAGAGGTTTGGGGATATATAAGAGGTGTTGGCGTCGAGAACAAGTCATGGGAGTCCATGAGGGGCCCACAAGGTCGGAGGGCGCGCCCGGGAGGGGGGGGGGGGTAGGGCGCGCCCTCCACCCTTGTGGAGGCCTCGTGGATCTTCTTTCCCAACTCTTTTGCTTCGGGGGCTTCTTCTGGTCCAAAAACAATTGTCGGAAAGTTTCAGGTCAATTGGACTCCGTTTGATATTCCTTTTCTGCAAACTCAAAAACAAGGAAAAAACATAAACTGGCACTAGGCTCTAGGTTAATAGGTTAGTCCCAAAAATCATATAAAATAGCATATAAATGCATATAACACATCCAAGATAGATAATATAATAGCATGGAACAATCAATAATTATAGATACATTCGAGACGTATCAAGCACCCCCAAGCTTAATTCCTGCTCGTCCTCGAGTAGGTAAATGACAAAAATAGATTTTTTGATGTGGAATGCTACCTAACATATTCATCCATGCAATTTTTCTTTATTGTATTATGAATATTCAGATCCATAAGATTCAAAACAAAAGTTTAATATTGACATAACAACAATAATACTTCAAGCATACTAACAAGGCAATCATGTCTTCTCAAAATAACATGGCCAAAGAAAGCTTATCCCTACAAAATCATATAGTCTGGCTATGCTCCATCTTCATCACACAAAATATTCAAATCATTCACAACCCCGATGGCAAGCCAAGAAATTGTTTCATACTTTTGATGTTCTCAAACTTTTTCAACTTTCACGCAATACATGAGTGTGAGCCATGGAAATAGCACTATAGGTGGAATAGGAGGTGGTTGTGGAGAAGACAAAAAGAAGGAGATACTCTCACATCAACTAGGCATATCAACAGGCTATGGAGATGCGCGCCCATCAATAGATATCAATGTGAGTGAGTAGGGATTGCCATGCAACAGATGCACTAGAGCTATAAGTTTATGAAAGCTCACAAAGAAACTAAGTGGGTGTGCATCCAACTTGCTTGCTCACGAAGACCTAGGGCAATTTGAGGAAGCCCATCTTTGGAATATACAAGCCAAGTTCTATAATGAAAAATTCCCACTAGTATATGAAAGTGACAATATAGGAGACTCCCTATCATGAAGATCATGGTGCTACTAGAAGGAAATATGCCCTAGAGGCAATAATAAAGTTGTTATTTATATTTCCTTATATCATGATAAATGTCTATTATTCATGCTAGAATTGTATTAATCGGAAACTTAGTACATGTGTGAATACATAGACAAGCAGAGTGACCTTAGTATGCCTCTACTTGACTAGCTCGTTAATCAAAGATGGTTAAGTTTCCTAGCCATGGACATGTGTTGTCATTTGATGAGCGGGGTCACATCATTAGAGAATGATGTGATGGACAAGACCCATCCGTTAGCTTAGCACTATGATTATTAAGTTTATTATTATTACTTTCTTCATGACTTATACAATAACTATGAGATTATGTAACTCCCGAATACCGGAGGAACACTTAGTGTGATATGAATTGTCACAACGTAACTTGGTGATTATAAAGATGCTCTACAGGTGTCTCCGATGGTGTTTGTTGAGTTGCCATAGATCGAGAGTAGGATTTGTCACTCCGTGTTTCGGAGAGGTATCTCTGGGCCCTCTCGGTAATGCACATCACTATGAGCCTTGCAAGAAATGTGTCTAATGAGTTAGCCACGGGATGATGCATTATGGAACGAGTAAAGAGACTTGCCGCTAACGATATTGAACTAGGTATGATGATACCAACGATCGAATCTCGGGCAAATAACATACCGATGACAAAGGGAACAACGTATGTTGTTATGCAGTTTGACCGATAAAGATCTTCATAGAATATGTCGGAGACAATATGAGCATCTAGGTTCCGCTATTGGTTATTGACCGGAGATGTGTCTCAGTCATGTATACAAAGTTCTTGAACCCGTAGGGTCCGCACGCTTAACATTCAATGATGATTTGTATTATGAGTTATGTGATTTGATGTACCGAAGATTGTTCGGAGTCCCGGATGAGATCACGGACATGGCGAGGAGTCTCGAAATGGTTGAGACATAAAAATTTATATATTGGAAGGTTACATTCGGACACCGAAAGTGTTTCGGGTGGTTTCGGATAAAAACGGAGTGCCAGAGGGGTTATCGGAACCCCCCGGGGGAAGTAATGGGCCTTAGTGGGCCTTAGGGGAGAGAGAGGGTAGCAGCCAGGAGGTGGCGCCCCCCAAGGGGAGTCCGAATAGGAGTAGGGGAGGGGGGCGTGGCCCCTCTTTCCCTCTCCCTCTCCCTCTCCTTCCTTCTTCTCCTACTTGGACTAGGAAACGGGGGGGGGGGGACCGATTCCTACTTGGAGTAGGATTCCCCCCTTGGGGGCGCCCCTTGTGGCTAGTCGGCCTCCTCCTCCCCTCCTTTATATACGGGGGAGGGGGGCACCCCATAGACATAGAAGTTGATCTTTAGCCGTGTGCGGTGCCCCCCTCCATAGTTTTACACCTCGGTCATATTATCGTAGTGCTTAGGTGAAGCCCTGCGTCGATAACTTCATCATCACCGTAAACACGCCGTCGTGCTGACGAAACTCACCCTCGGCCTCAGCTGGATCAAGAGTACGAGGGATGTCACCAAGCTGAACATGTGCTGATCGCGGAGGTGCCGTGTGTTTGGTATATGATCGGTTGGATCGCGAAGACGTTCGACTACATCAACCGCGTTACTAAACGCTTCCGCTTTCGGTCTACAAGGGTACGTGGACACACTCTCCCCTCTCGTTGCTATGCATCTCCTAGATAGATCTTGCATGATCATAGGAAATGTTTCGAAATACGCATTCCCCAACAGTGGCATCCGAGCCAGGTCTATGCGTAGATGTTATATGCACGAGTAGAACACAAAGAGTTGTGGGCGGTAATAGTCATACTGCTTACCACCATGCCATACTTTGTTTCGGCGATATTGTTGAATGTAGCGGCCCAGACAGACATTACATGACCGCGTTCATGAGACTGGTTCTACCAACGTGCTTCGCACACATGTGGCTAGTGGGTGTCTGTTTCTCCAGCTTTAGTTGAATCGAGTTTGACTATGCCCGGTCCTTGTTGAAAGTTAGAACATCACACTTGATGAAAAATCGTTGTGGTTTTTGATGCGTAGGTAAGAACGGTTCTTGCTAAAGACCATAGCAGCCCCGTAAAACTTGCAACAACAAAGTAGAGGACGTCTAACTTGTTTTTGCAGGGCATGTTGTGATGTGATATGGTCAAGACGTGATTATATAAATTGTTGTATGAGATGATCATGTTTTGTAACAAATTTATCGGCAACTGGTAGGAGCCATATGGTTGTCGCTTTATTGTATGAAATGCAATCGCCATGTAATTGCTTTACTTTATCACTAAGCAGTAGCGATAGTCGAAGAAGCAATATTAGCGAGACGACAATGATGCTATGATGGAGATCAAGGTGTCAAGCCGGTGACGATGGTGATCATAACAGTGCTTTGGAGATGGAGATCAAAGGCACAAGATGATGATGGCCATATCATATCACTTATTTGATTGCATGCGATGTTTATCTTCTTATGCATCTTATTTTGCTTAGTATGGCAGTAGCATTATAAGATGATCTCTCACTAAATTTCAAGCTATAAGTGTTCTCCCTGAGTATGCACCATTGCTACAGTTTGTTGTGCCGAGACACCACGTGATGATCGGGTGTGATAAGCTCTACGTTCACATACAACGGGTGCAAGCCAGTTTTGCACAAGTAGAATACTCAGGTTAAACTTGACGAGCCTAGCATATGCAGATATGGCCTTGGAACACTGAGACTGAAAGGTCGAGCGTGAATCATATAGTAGATATGATCAACATAGTGATGTTCACCATTGAAAACTTCTCCATATCACGTGATGATCGGACATGGTTTAGTTGATGTGGATCACGTGATCATTTAGATGACTAGAGGGATGTCTATCTAAGTGGGAGTCCTTAAGTAATATGATTAATTGAAATTTAATTTATCATGAACTTAGTACCTGATAGTATTTTGCATGTCTATGTTGTTGTAGATAAATGGCCCGTGCTACTGTTCCTTTGAATTTTAATGCGTTCCTAGAGAAAGCTAAGTTGAAAGATGATGGTAGCAACTACACGGACTGGGTCCATAACTTGAGGATTATCCTCATTGCTGCACAGAAGAATTACGTCCTGTAAGCACCGCTAGGTGCAAAGCCCGCTGCAGGAGCAACACTATATGTTATGAACGTCTGGCAGAGCAAAGCTGATGACTACTTGATAGTTCAGTGTGCCATGCTTTACGGCTTAGAATCGGTACTTCAACGACGTTTTGAACGTCATGGAGCATATGAGATGTTCCAGGAGTTGAAGTTAATATTTCAAGCAAATGCCCGAATTGAGAGATATGATGTCTCCAATAAGTTCTATAGCTGCAAGATGGAAGAGAATAGTTCTGTTAGTGAACATATACTCAGAATGTCTAGGTACCACAACCACTTGACTCAACTGGGAGTTAATCTTCCTGATGGTAGTGTCATTGACAGAGTTCTTCAATCACTGCCACCAAGCTACAAAAGCTTCATGATGAACTATAATATGCAAGGGATGGATAAGAAAATTCCCGAGCTCTTCGCAATGCTAAATGCCGCGGAGGTAGAAATCAAGAAGGAGCATCAAGTGTTGATGGTCAACAATACCACTAGTTTCAAGAAGAAGGGCAAAGGGAAGAAGGGGAACTTCAAGAAGAACGGCAAGCAAGTTGCTGCTCAAGTGAAGAAGCCCAAGTCTGGACCTAAGCCTGAGATTGAGTGCTTCTACTTCAAAGGGACTGGTCACTGGAAGTGGAACTACCCCAAGTATTTGGCAGGTAAGAAGGATGGCAAAGTGAAAGGTATATTTGATATACATGTTATTGATGTGTACCTTACTAATGCTCGCAGTAGCGCCTGGGTATTTGATACTGGTTCTGTTGCTCATATTTGCAACTCAAAACAGGGGCTACGGATTAAGCGAAGATTGGCTAAGGACGAGGTGACGATGCGCGTGGGAAATGGTTCCAAAGTCGATGTGATCGCGGTCGACACGCAACCTCTACATCTACCATCGGGATTAATATTAGACCTGAATAATTATTATTTGGTGCCAGCGTTAAGCATGAACATTATATTTGGATCTTGTTTGATGCGAGACGGTTATTCATTTAAATCAGAGAATAATGGTTGTTCTATTTATATGAGTAATATCTATTATGGTCATGCACCCTTGATGAGTGGTCTATTTTTATTGAATCACGATAGTAGTGATACACATATTCATAGTATTGAAGCCAAAAGATATAAGTTTAATGATGATAGTGCAACTTATTTGTGGCACTCTCGTTTAGGTCATATTGGTATAAAGCGCATGAAGAAATTCCATGCTGATGGACCTTTGGAATCACTTGATTATGAATCACTTGATGCTTGCGAACCATGCCTCATGGGCAAGATGACTAAAACTCCGATGAGTGTTGATGCACGCGGTGGGTATCGTTATTTTCTGACCTTCACAGATGATTTGAGCATATATGGGTATATCTACTTGATGAAACATAAGTCTGAATCATTTGAAAAGTTTAAAGAATTTCAGAGTGAAGTGGAAAATCATCATAACAAGAAAATTAAGTTTCTACGATCTGATCTTGGAGGTGAATATTTGAGTTATGAGTTTGGTCTTCATTTGAAACAATGCAGAATAGTTTCGCAACTTACGCCACCTGGAACACCATAGTGTAATGGTGTGTCTGAACGTCGTAACTGCACTTTATTAGATATGGTGCGATCTATGATGTCTCTTACTGATTTACCGCTATCCTTTTGGGGGTATGCTTTAGAGACGACTGCATTCACATTAAATAGGGCACCAATGAAATCCGTTGAGACGACACCATATGAACTATGGTTTGGCAAGAAACCCAAGTTGTCGTTTCTTAAAGCTTGGGGTTGCGATGCTTATGTGAAAAAGCTTCAACCTGATAAGCTCGAACCCAATTCAGAAAAATGTGTCTTCATAGCATACCCAAAGGAAACTGTTGGGTACACCTTCTATCACAGATCCGAACGCAAGATATTCGTTGCTAAGAATGGATCCTTTTAGAGAAGGAGTTTCTCTCGAAAGAAGTGAGTGGGAGGAAAGTGGAACTTGATGAGGTAACTGTACCTTCTCCCTTATTGGAAAGTAGTTCATCACAGAAATCAGTTCCTGTGATTCCTACACCAATTAGTGGGGAAGTTAATGATGTTGATCATGAAACTTCTGATCAAGTTACTATCGAACCTCGTAGGCCAACCAGAGCAAGATCCTCACCAGAGTGGTACGGTAATCCTATTTTGGAGGTCATGTTACTCGACCATGACGAACCTATGAACTATGAGGAAGCGATGATGATCCCAGATTCCGCGAAATGGCTTGAGGCCATGAAATCTGACATGGGATCCATGTATGAGACAAAGTGTGGACTTTGGTTGACTTGCCCGATGATCGGTAAGCCATAGATAATAAATGGATCTTCAAGAAAAAGACCGCCGATGATGGTAATGTTACTGTCTACAAAGCTCGACTTGTTGCGAAAGATTTTCAACAAGTTCAAGGAGTTGACTATGATGAGACCTTCTCACCCGTAGCGATGCTTAAGTCCGTCTGAATCATGTTAGCAATTGCTGCATTTTATGCTTATGAAATTCGGCAAATGGATGTCAAAATTGCATTCCTTAATGGATATCTTAAAGAAGAGTTGTATATGATGCAACCGAAAGGTTTTGTCGATCCAAAAGGTGCTAACAAAGTGTGCAAGCTCCAGCGATCCATTTATAGACTGGTTCAAGCATCTCGGAGTTGGAATATACGCTTTGATAGTATGATCAAAGCATATGGTTTTATACAGACTTTTTGAGAAGCGTGTATTTACAAGAAAGTGAGTGGGAGCTCTGTAGCATTTCTTATATTATATGTGGATGACATATTATTGATCGGAATGATACTGAATTTCTGAATGGCACAAAAGGATACTTGAATAAGAATTTTTCAATGAAAGACCTCGGTGAAGCTGCTTATATATTGGGCATCGATATTTATAGAGATAGATCAACACGCTTAATTAGACTTTCAAAAAGCACATACCTTGATAAAGTTTTGAAGAAGTTCAAAATGGATCAAGCAAAGAAAGGGTTCTTGCCTGTGTTACAAGGTGTGAAGTTGAGTCAGACTCAATGCCCGACCACTGCAAAAGATAGAGAGAAAATGAAAGTCATTCCCTATGCTTCAGCGATAGGTTCTATCATGTATGCAATGCTGTGTACCATACGTGATGTGTGCCTTGTTATTAGTTCAGCAGGGAGGTACCAAAGTAATCCAGGAGTGGATAGCTGGACAACGGTCAAGAACATCCTGAAATACCTAAAAAGGACTAAGGATATGTTTCTTGTTTATGGAGGTGACAAAGAGCTCGTCGTAAATGGTTATGTCGATCCAAGCTTTGACACTAATCCGGATGACTCTAAGTCACAAACAGGATATGTATTTTTATTGAATGGTGGAGCTATCAGTTAGTGCAGTTCTAAGTAGAGCATCGTGGTGGGATCTACGTGTGAAGCGGAATACATAGCTGCTTCAGAAGCAGCAAATGAAGGAGTCTGGATGAAGGAGTTCATATACGATCTAGGTGTAATACCTAGTGCATCGTGTCCAATGAAAATCTTTTGTGACAATACTGGTGCAATTGCCTTGGCAAAGGAATCCAGATTTCACAAGAGAACCAAGCACATCAAGAGACACTTCAATTCCATCCGCGATCAAGTCAAGGAGGGACACATAGAGATTTGCAAGATACGTACGGATCTGAATGTTGTGGACCCGTTGACTAAGCCTCTCTCACGAGCAAAACATGATCAGCACCAAGACTCCATGGGTGTTAGAATCATTACTATGTAATCTAGATTATTGACTCTAGTGCAAGTGGGAGACTGAAGGAAATATGCCCTAGAGGAAATAATAAAGTTGTTATTTATATTTCCTTATATCATGATAAATGTTTATTATTCATGCTAGAATTGTATTAACCGGAAACTTAGTACATGTGTGAATACATAGACAAACAGAGTGTCCCTAGTATGCCTCTACTTGACTAGCTCGTTAATCAAAGATGGTTAAGTGTCCTAGCCATGGACATGTGTTGTCATTTGATGAACGGGATCACATCATTAGAGAATGATGTGATGGACAAGACCCATCCATTAGCTTAGCACTATGATCGTTTAGTTTATTACTATTGCTTTCTTCATGACTTATACATGTTCCTATAACTATGTGATTATGCAACTCCCGAATACCGGAGGAACACTTAGTGTGCTATCAAACGTCACAACATAACTGGGTGATTATAAAGATGCTCTACAGGTATCTATGATGGTGTTTGTTGAGTTGGCATAGATCGAGATTAGGACTTGTCACTCCGTGTTTCGCAGAGGTATCTCTGGGCCCTCTCGGTAATGCACATCACCATGAACCTTGCAAGCAATGTGTCTAATGAGTTAGCTGTCGTGGTTCTAAGTCTGGTAGTAGAATGGGGGGTTGGTATGTGGAGGCAAGATCCTAGCTACGGTGATGTTGTGCACGCGAGATTTACGAGTTCAGGCCCTTCTCGGAAGAAGTAACAACCCTACGTCTCGGTGCCCGGAGGCTGGTCGATTGGATTATGCATGAAGTTACAAGGGGTGCGAACCCTTGTCCCAAAGGAGGGGGTGGCTTATATAGAGTGCGCCAGGACCCCAGCCATCCCCCTTTACATAGATTTCAATGTACATAAAGAGGGGACTTTACTGGTAACGTCAGCATTAAAGTGATATAAATGATCCTTAAGACTACAGAGTGAACGCCTGACTGTTGCCATCCAGAGTGACCTTTGATCTTCTGTACTCCGAGTGGTTTCTAATGTGGTCGAATGATTATATCCTGGTCGAATAGAATTGGGTTGTCCAAGTGGAACTCATGGTTGAGTGAGTTGCATCCTGAGGTGATTTCAGGTAGAATTTGCTGTCCTTTGAATGTCTTCCACTGTAGGGCAGTGTCCTTGGGAAGGGTGCTTAGATCAGGTCTATTGCCGTACCCTAGGTACATTTCATCGTCATTAGCCCCCGAATGGTTCTGGGTCCGAGTGGAGATGGAGTTGAAGATGGTTCTAACTCAATGTTCATGCTTCGGAAGCATTTTACTTGGATTGGTGAACCATGCAAAAATTCTGACTTCATTTCCAGTCGCCTTGAGCCATTCAAAGGTTGTCGAGTGAACTTTAGCTGATAACCTTCGAATGTTGATATGGCATAAAATCTTCGGCACAATCGACTGTGCTGCCGTTCCCAGATCTCGCGGGATTCAAAATCTGGGGAAGCGCGCGAGACGGAGAGAGCTGCAGTAAGCGGGGCAGATTAGGCAGGGGTGCCTCGATTCTTGCGCCACCTTTTTCACCATGTATCGAGCGCTCGACTGTTGCGGGATTTGACAGGATTGCCTGGGTCCACTAGTCAGTGACTCGGACCATATAAGGCATCTGGGCCGGTGTCTTTGCACAGCGTACCCCATTTCCCCCCTTCTTCCTCTGCTTATCCACTGCATCCGTCTCCTCCCTCGGCGCCACCGCCCAGTCCGAGCTCAACCTGCTACAATGGGGAAGGACAAGATGGCGGCTTTTGAGCACGTGAAGAAGGCGACGGCGAAGGCGAAGGGGAAGAAGACAAGCCGGGGAGGGTCGTCGTCGAGAACTGGCCTGCCGCCCGCCTGGATCCAGGGCGACTGGATCTGGTCGACGATCCAGCAAGAAGATATGGAGGATCTAGCTGAGGGGGAACTGATTCCCCATGATTATTGGTGGCTTCCGGAGGATGAGACCGAGCCGCGACCGCAGGAGGGTGAGTGTGTCCTTCTTGCGACCCACGTCGACCGCGGTTTCTCTTTGCCTCCCCATCCTTTATTCCGGGGTTTTATTAACTTTTTTGGAGCCCAACTTCATCACTTTTCTCCCAACACCATCACATACCTTGCTGCATACGTGTCCATGCGTGAGAACTTTCTGGGTTGTCGACCGCATTGGGGTCTCTTCAAACACATTTTCACCTGTCATTCTTAGTCTGTAAAAAAGGCCAATTCGAGTGATGAGAGGACACACATGATCCATAAGTGTGGAGGTCTAGGGATCCAGATGAGTAATAAAAGCACTTTCCCTGCTATGATTCTTACCGAGTCAGTCAGAGGGTGGCAGTCGACCTGGTTCTATTGTAAGGACCAACCGACCCCGGGTCAGACGACTGGCCTTCCCCTATTTTCCATAGGATGAGTTGAGAAGCCTTCTCCCTTGAGAGTGACTCCAACTAAGAAAGTGGAGGCGAATATGTTGGTTGAGCAAGTAGTCCAACTTGTTCGCGACGATGTGACTGGCATGGACTTGCTAGAGGTGTTCCTTAGTCGATGCATCCAGCCACTCCAAGCCCGTGACCATCCAATGTGCATGTATTCGGGTATTGAAGACAACACTCGGATCCACCCGGAGGAAGTTGATGAGAAGACGGTGGCACAGTGGCTGCAAGGTATTACTGGCAACAAAGACAACCCCAGGGGGTCTAGGAGGATTCCTCCACTCGACAACACCAACGAACCCGACAAGGTTTGACTCCTTTATTCCGAGTGTCTTTTGTTCTGACATGTATTTGTTCTTGAAACCGATTAATATCCACTCGACTCTGTGCCTTGTAGATCTACACTGAGATGTATTCGATGCCCAACGGAGAGCAGGAGCGGGAGGGAGAGGCGAGCAGAGGTGACAGCGGCGACTGGCATTCTGACGGAGGAGGAGACGAGGAAAGTGAAGACTCAAGCAGTGGTGAGGAGGTCGACTCTCCACCTCGCACGGAAAGACGCTCCAAGCAGAGACATGACCCAGCAAGTGTTCGTGGCAAAGCGACTCCACCGACTGGACAGACCTCAAAGCGCACTCAAACATCTTCTCCTGTGTCGACTGAGAAAGCTCCGAAGCAGCCCAAAGTCGCGCCGTCAAAGCCCCGGAAGGCCCTGTCCAAGATTAAAGTGGTCGTCCCCATTGCTTCTGGGTAATCATTGTGTGTGACCTCTTAGTTTTTGCATGACTCGATCTTTGGTCGATTCACTTTCCTGTTTTAACCAAGTGAATTCTGAAATTTGCAGTGCTGCCTCTAGGACTTCTATTTACCAGGATGATGATGACGAGGAGATGGAAGACACAGTCACCTCCAACGCGGGTATAACTCTTGTCATCTTGTCTTTACATTATCAGCCATTTTGATGGTCGACCGAATTCTTGCAATTGATTGCTTTCCAGCTCCACCCAATGTTATTGAACTTCCAGATGATGACGGAGATATGCCACAAAGACCCATGGGAAGGAGGGGCAGGACTTCGAGCAGGAAGGCACCAACTAGCGAGACGTCCGAGTCAACGTCGGCAACGGAACCAGTGATTCAGCAGTCTGGAGACCCGAACCGGGCTTCTGTTACTTTTGCTGTTCCAGTGTCAAGTGAACGCCCTTCATCGTCGACTGCACAAGTCCCTATTTCATCTGTCCAACACCACGCCTCGGATCCTCAAACTGTCGCGACTAAACCATCGTATCCATTGTTCGTCACCCATGATGTTCCGGAGGACCAGGCAAGCGCTGCTACGGAAGCTATACGCATGGCAGGCCTGATGATGGAGCTGATGAATACAGTGCATGAGACCAGCCAAGCTGCCTATGATGCCAGTGCAGCCCTCCAAGCAAATGTCCAGGTTAGTTGGTTTCCGACTAATCTCCTAGCTTGACGCTTGTTCTGTTAGGATATGCTACCTGAAAACTTTTCATTGTGCATCCATTTATCAGTCTGTATTTCGCATGTGTACACCTACTGGGTGTTTCAATTTATGTCGAGTAGTTTTCCAGTTGAGTCGACTAGGTTGTGTCCATTGTAACTTTGGACTAGTGGGGTCACGCAGAGTGCACCCACTGGGTGTAGTCCCCGAGGCCGCCGTCGAATGTGTGATTCGGCGGGGGTCTTGATAAAAATATCTTTGTTCTTCAGTTCTTCCACTCGGTCTGGGCGGACCATGTCGAGTGGACCTGAACCAGTGGGGGCACGCTGAGTGCACACACTGGGTGTAGTCCCCGAGACCGCGGTCGACTGCGGGCAGTCGGTTGTGGTCTGAGAATAACTGTTGCCTCTTCTTTTTTTCTTCCACTCGGTCTGGACGGACCATGTCGAGTGGAACATGGACCAATGGGGGCATGCTAAGTGCACCCACTGGGTGTAGTCCCCGAGACTACTGTTGAATGTTTGATTCTGCAGTAGTCTTAGAATTCTTTTCACTCGGAAGCGAATAATCTTTGATTCTGTCCACTGATGTATCTTTTTACTGACTTCAGAAATCTTGTGAGATCATCTCCAAATTTTCTGAATTCGAGGAGAAGCAGAGACAACTCAACCTTGACTTCGAGTTGGCTTAGCAGAACTTGCAGAAGGCCAAAGACGAAACAACTGGTATGGAAGGTAAAAAATTGTCGACTCTAGGATTTGGGCTGTCTCTCAAGTCATCTCCTCGTTCTTCTCTCTGAACCGAGTGCTTGTTTGTTGTATACGTATATTTTTTTAGAGAAAATGAGGCAGGCTCTGGCACAGAAGGACCTTGATCTTGCTGCAGCGCAGAAGGAGGCTCAGGAGAAAACAACACTCGCCGATACGAAGCTGGCTTCAGTCAGGGCGCTAGAGGAAGACAAAGCCAAGCTGAAGACTGCTCTTGCCGAAGCTAATAAAGAAGTGACCCATCTGAAGAAGGACAAAGTATCTTTGAACGACAAGATTGAAGACATTTCTCGTAAGAGAAATGACTTGGAGGCTTATCTGGGGGCACTCACCTAGAAATTGTTCCTTATGCTTGAAGGTACCTTTCCTTGTCCGACTGTTTTGCTACTGTCGATTCACCATAAAGCCGTCGACTCATTAGTTCTTTGTTGTTGTAGAATTCTGTCATTTGAGGAGGAAACTGGGCGAATCGAGACAAACTTGGACCCCATCAATTCCCCTGTCAAGGATGAAGCTGCCATGAACGTGCTTCGACTGGAATCCCGCCTTGCCAGTGTTACAGACTACCTCGCCCGACTGAAGGTTGCGGTGTCGCGGATCGACACGACACTTTAGCCAAAGGAGACGCTCCAAAATGACTTCGAGTCTTTGATAACTCGACTCAATGAGATCCCTGGTCGAGTGCAGGAATGGAAGAAATCGTCTGCTCGATGTGGTGCTGATGTAGCTCTGTCTCTTGTCCGTGTCCATTGCAAGGAGGCCAAAGAAGAGAAGTTAGCAGCAATCAAGGTGGCCAACACCAAGAGACTTGATTTCCAGTCTTTTATGGAAACCTTCATTGCTACTGCAACTCGAATTGCAGATGGAATTGACCTAGATGAGTTCGTCAAGCCTGCTAGTCCTCCTCCTGCGGAGTGAACAAACTTTTTATGGCCCGATTAAATTTGCCTCGGTATGCCGAGTGGTTTTGTAACCGTTAAACTCCTTCGGGCCTGGTGCCCGAATACTTTATCTGTGGTCCAGAAGCCCGTAGGATTTATCTGAACTTTGTTGTTTTTGAATCTCTTGACTCTGAGTGGAACTTGATTCTTCAATCTAAATTGTTACAAACTCTATGATGCAGCTCAGTCGAGTGGACCATGAACAAGGGCACTTGGTGCCATCCATGACCTGCACCTCGTCGTCCTTGCAGATCAAGATGGAGTGCACATTGTACCCATGCCGCATTTCTGAGGATAAGGTCACAGTCGACCTGCACCTCGTCGTCCTTGCGGATCAGGATGGAGCACACATTGTACTTGTGCCGCAACTCTGAGGATAAGGTCGTAGTCGACTTGCAGCTCGTCGTCCTTGCGGATCAGGATGGAGCGTGTTTTAAACTTAGGCGAGGACAGAACTGTAGCTAAGCCCCCGAGTGAGAGGGTTGCTCTTCACTCGGTAGGATTTTTTAAACTTAGGCGAGCACGGGACTGCAGCTAAGCCCCCGAGTGGGAGGATTGCTCTCCACTCGGTAGGATTTTTTAAACTTAGGCGAGTACAGAACTGCAGCTAAGCCCCCGAGTGGGAGGATTGCTCTCCACTCGGGAGGATTTTTTAAACTTAGGTGAGTACGAGACTACAGCTAAGCCCCCGAGTGGGAGGATTTCTCTCCACTCGGTAGGATTTCTAAAACTTAGGCGAGTATGAGACTGCAGCTAAGCCCCCGAGTGGGAGGATTGCTCTCCACTCGGTATGATTTTTTAAAGTTAGGCGAGTATGAGACTGCAGCTAAGCCCCCGAGTGGGAGGATTGCTCTCCACTCGGTAGGATTTTTAAAACTTAGGCAAGTACGGAACTGCAGCTAAGCCCCCGAGTGAGAGGGTTGCTCTCCACTCGGTAGGATTTTTAAAAACTTAGGCGAGTACGGGACTACAGCTAAGCCCCTGAGTGGGAGGATTGCCCTCCACTCGGTAGGATTTTTTAAACTTAGGCGGGTACGAGACTGCAGCTAAGCCCCTGAGTGAGAGGGTTGCTCTTCACTCGGTAGGATTTTTAACCTTAGGCGAGTACGAGACTGCAGCTAAGCCCCCGAGTGGGAGGATTGCTCTCCGCTCGGTAGGATTTTTTAAACTTAGGCGAGTATGGAACTGCAGCTAAGCCCCCGAGTGGGAGGGTTGCTCTTCACTCGGTAGGATATTTTTTCTTAGGTGAATCGGATTCGCAGCTAAGCCCCCGAGTGAGAGGCTTGCTCTTCACTCGGTAGGATTTTGTTTTTGAAACTTAGGCGAATCGGATTCGCGACTAAGTCACCCACTCGGGGATATTGGACACATGTATAAGTAATAACAATCATTTAGGAGACTGTAAAACCATGTCTTTGATAAACAAACTGAAAGGTACTTCTTATTACATCTCGACAGTCTGAATGCTTAAGCATTAAAATGGCGGAGAAGCTCCGCATTCCAAGCATGTGGCTCGTCTTTCTTGTGTTCCACATTGTACAGGTGGTATGCTCCGTTGTGGAGCACTTTGGTGATGATGAAGGGGCCTTCCCAGGCGGGAGCAAGCTTGTGTGGTCATTGTTGATCCACTCGGAGAACCAGGCCCCCTTCCTGAAATGCTCGACCTCTTACGTTGCTAGCGTGGAACCGACGAAGGTCTTGATGATAGATGGTTGACCTGATCAAGGCCATCTCTCTTTCTTCTTCCAAAAGATCAATAGCATCTTGTCGGGCTTGTTCTGCTTCTGCCTCTGAGAAAAGCTCCATTCGCGGGGCATTATGGAGTAAATCAGTCGGTAGCACAACCTCAGCTCCATAAACCATGAAGAAGGGAGTCCGGCTAGTCGACTGATTTGGCGTTGTTCTCAGACCCCAAAGTACTGATGTAACTCATCTACCCAGGCACCAGCCGCATGCTTGAGGTCGCGCATCAATCTAGGCTTCAACCCTTGTAAGATGAAACCATTTGCTCTTTCTGCTTGTCCATTCGACTGTGGGTGAGCGACTGAAGCATAGTTGACCCGGGTGCCCTGGGAAGCACAGAAAGCTCCTAACTCATCTGAATCATAGTTTGAACCATTGTCTGTGATGATGCTGTGCGGGACTCCATATCTGAATGTTAACTCTCTAATGAAGATGACGGCGGTTCCCGAATCAAGGTTCTTGATGGGTTTGGCTTCAATCCACTTAGTGAACTTGTCGACTGCAACAAGCAGGTGGGTGAGACTACTTCTGCCAGTCCTTAAGGGTCCAACCATATCCAACCCCCAAACAACAAATGGCCAAACGAGTAGAATGGTCTTCAAAGGTGAAGCGGGCTTGTGAGACATGTTGGAGTAGAACTGACGGCCCTCACACTTGTCGACTATTTCTTTTGCCATTCCATTCGCTTGTGGCTAGTAAAAACCTGCTCGGTATGCTTTGGCCACGATTGTCCGAGAGGACGCATGGTGACCACAGGTCCCCGAGTGGATATCATTGAGGATCATTCTTCTGGGGTAATGCATCGTTGAGCAACTCCAGTCACACTCTCCCTGTACAGTCGAGCACTTATCACAGTGAAGGCTTTGGATCGATGGATAATCTGTCATGCTTCATCTTCGTCTTCTGGGAGTTCTTTCCTGAGAATATATGCAATATACGGCACTGTCCAATCAGGAATGATGACCAAAGCTTCCATGATTAAGTCGACCACGGCTGGGATCTCAACTTCAGTCGGATCAGTAGAACTCTTAGGTTGCGGGGGCTCTTCTTTGAAGGGATCCTCTTGAACTGACGGTGTGTGAAGATGCTCCAAGAACACATTGCTGGGAATGGGATCCCGCTTGGAACCTATCTTTGCCAGGTCATCCGCTGCCTGGTTCTTCAGTTGGGGAATGTGGTGGAGCTCTAGCCCTTCAAACTTCTTTTCTAACTTTCTTACGGCATTGCAATAACCAGTCATAGCTGGGCTTCTGACGTCCCACTCTTTCATCACTAGATTGACCACCAAATCTGAGTCGTCGTAGACCATTAGGCGACGGACGCCGAGTGAAATGGCCATTCGCAACCCATACAGAAGTGCTTCGTATTTAGCTTCATTGTTTGAGGAATCAAAGTGAATCTGAAGGACATAAATGAGTTTGTCACCTCGCAGGGATACCAGAACTACTCCAGTGCCAGAACCATTCAACATCTTGGATTCATCAAAGAACATAGTCCAATGTTCCGAGTGAACTTGAGTCGGTTGTTGTTGTTTGATCCACTCGACGAGGAAATCTGCTATTGCTTGGGATTTGATTTCTTTCTTTGCCTCAAACTTGATAACCAACGGAAGGAGTTCAATCGCCCACTTTGCCACTCGACCAGTTGCATCTCTGTTGTTCAGAATTTGTGACAATGGAGCATCGCTGACGACTGTGATAGAGTGATCTGAGAAATCATGTGCAACCTTCTTCGTGGTCAAGTAAATTCCATAGACAAGCTTCTGATAATGCGGATATATCTGCTTGGACGGAGTTAACACTTCAGAAATATAGTACACTAGGCGCTGAACCTTATAGGCTTTACCTTCTTCTTCCCACTCGACCGTGAGTACTGTACTGATAACTTGTCCAGTGGCTGCAATATAAAGCAGTAAAGGCTCTTTGCTGATTGGAGCAGCGAGCACCGGCTGGGTGGAAAGCAGGGTTTTGAGCTCTGCAAACGCTGCATCAGCTTTAGGAGTCCACTCGAACCTATCAGATTTCTTCATCAATCAGTAAAGAGGCAATGCCTTTCCACCGAGACGACAGATGAATCGACTCAAAGCGGCCAAACAACCAGTAAGCTTCTGAACGTCGTGTATGTGCACATGGCATTTCATTTGGAGCATTGCGCCAACTTTCTCTGGGTTTGCATCGATACCACGTTCGGAAACAAGGAAACCGAGTAACTTTCCACCTGGAACTCCGAATGTACACTTCAACGGGTTAAGCTTGATATCATATCTTCTCAGATTGGCAAAGGTTTCAGCGAGGTCAGTCAGCAGGTCGGAACCTTTAAGCGACTTAACCATGATGTCATCCATGTATGCTTCCACATTCTGACTGATTTGAGTGAGCAGGCACTTCTATATCATGCGCATGAATGTGGCAGCAATATTCTTGAGACCAAAAGGCATAGTAACATAGCAAAAGCACCCGAATGGGGTGATAAAGGTTGTTTTTATTTCATCAGGTCCATACAGTCGGATCTGATGGTACCCGGAGTATGCGTCCAGAAAGGACAATTGCTCACATCCCACAGTCAAGTCGACTATTTGATCGATGCGGGGGAGAGGGAAGTGATCTTTCGGGCAGGCCCGATTGATATGCTTGAAGTCAATACACATATGGAGTGAATCATCTTTCTTGGGGACCATGACGACATTGGCGAGCCACTCGGAGTGGTAAATATCTTGGATGAACTCAGCTGCCAGAAGCCGAGCCACTTCCTCGCCAATTGCCTTTCTTTTCTCCACGGCGGACCGTCGGAGATGCTCTTTGACAGGTTTTGCTTTTGGATCGACTCGCAAACGGTGCTCAGCCAGTTCCCTAGGTACACCTGGCATGTCAGAAGGTTTCCATGCAAAGATGTCCCAGTTCTCACGGAGGAACCGGATGAGCGCGTCTTCCTATTTACTGTCGAGCGTTGTTGAGATATGAGTCAGAGCAGCATTGGGATCAGTCGGGTGAATACGAACTGACTTTGTTTCACCAAACGACTTAAATGCAGATTCTGAAGCAGGCTTCTTAGCTCACAACAAATCACTCGGATCTGCAGTCTTCTTGTATTCTTCCATTTCTAGCGCTGCCATCTATTCATCGGCAATCTTCGAGCCTTTTTGGAAGCACTCTTTTGCTCGCTGCCGATTACCAGTGATTGTAATCACGCCCTTAGGGCCCGGAATCTTGAGTTTGAGGTACACGTAACATGGTCGAGCCATGAAACCAGCATACGTAGTTCTGCCTAGGATAGCATGATAGGCACTGTGAAAATCCACAACTTCAAATGTCAACTTTTCCTTACGGTAATTCTTTGAATCACTAAAAAACATGTCAAGAGTGATCTGGCCGAGTGAATCGGCTTTCTTTCCTGGTATAACTCCGTGGAACCGCATATTGCTCTCGCTGAGCTTGGACATCGGAATGCCCATCCCTCGGAGGGTCTCAACATACAAAATGTTCAAACCACTGTTGCCATCCATCAAGACTTTGGTCAATCGGGTGCCTCCAACAACTGGGTCGACCACCAATGCTTGCCTCCCGGGGGTGGCTACGTGCGGCGGGTGGTCGGATTGGTCGAATGTGATGGGAGTCTTTGACCATTTCAGATACGTCGTCATTGCTGGAGCAACCATGTTTACTTCTCTGTTGATGACTTTTAGTCCACTTTTACTCTCAATGTCAGCAAAAATCACCAAAGTGGAATTGACATTGGGAAATCCTTCATCATCCTCTTCCTTGTCCTCGTCCTTATCAGATTCCTTCTCTTTCTCACTGGGTTGTTTTTCTCGAAACTGCTGTATAAGGACCGACACTGTCGAGTGGTATGTTTGGGATAAATCAGATTACCCTCTTCATCCTTCTTGATGTGAATGTGACATGGAAAATCCAACACGTCATTCCCTGCTGAATCCTTCACCTTCTTAGGGATCCAAGGCCCTTTAGGCTTTCCCTTAAATTTCCCTTGGGTTGCGACTGCAACCTCTCCAAGACCCGCAGGTTCCGCTTTGTGCTTCTGCTTCCGATTGGAATTACCTCCTCTAGTATCCTGGCCGACTGGTTTGCCTTTGCCGCTGCGGAGTCGGTCTTCTTCTTCTTTGCTGTTTGCGTACCGAGTGGCTTTTTCCATCATTCGGGCCAGGGTCATGTCTCCTGTCCGACCGAATTTCAGGTTAAGCTCTCTATACCGAACGCCCTCCTTGAAGGCACAAACTGCTTGATGCCGAGACACATTCTCCACAGTGTGACGCAAAGTGGTCCACCTCTGGATGTAATCCCTCAAAGTTTCATTCGGTTTTTGCACACAATGCTGCAATTCTGTCAACCCTGCAGGCCATTTGCACGTGCCCTCGAACGTTCTGACAAACACTCGGGCTAACTCCTCCCAACTGAATATACTGTCCGGAGCCGACTGATTCAATCAAGCCCTAGCTGACCCTTCAAGCATCAGGGGAAGGTGCTTCATGGCCACCTCATCGTTTCCACCACTGATCTGAACAGCCACTCGGTAATCCTCAAGCCAAGTGTCAGGCTTTGATTCACCAGTGAACTTACTATCTCCAGTTGCCAACGTGAAGTTGGGAGGGATCTCTGCAGCCCTGATGGCTCTGCTAAAACACTCGGGACCAGAAACATGCACTCTGCTTCCAGTCGGGCGATCTCTGTCCTATCCTTCTCTGTGTGCTCGATTCCTGTCCACCAGCCCTTGCACCAGAATTTACCTCGCATCAAACCCTAGCTCTCTTGGGTCGACTGGCATCCTTCGCTGCTCGCTGTACGGGTGCCTATCATCATAATGTCGGGGCACATATGATCCGCCCCTCGAAGGGGGCGTAGGCACTCGATGGCGGTCATCACGGTCGAGCCGATGATCGTGCTGCTCGTGGTTCTGACCCAAGTACTGCCCTTTGGGCTGTGAGCCGACTGAACTGTGTCGGCCACCACAAATCTGCTATGAATTCTGGTACGCGACTGAGACACTGCAGTGTTGTGCTCTCCGGCTGCCCATAGCAGCGCTCTGATCTGCATCAAACCTCTACCAGCTTCCGACTGGGACGGCTGAATAGACTCTGCTAGGCGGGCTGCAGCTGTAAGGTTCTAAATCGGAGTGCGGAATACCTGTGGTTTAGGCGGGAATAGCTGTCGTTGACTGGATTTGGGGATCTGCCGTCGAGCATGTTCGTCGAGTGCACGCTGAAGGTTCTCCAGTCGAGTGCGCTCAGCCGGAGTGGCCAAGCACGCCGCCTCCAAGGCCCGAGCCTCAGAGGTCTCTCTGACAACGGGCGTGTGGAGCGCCTCCATATTGCGGCGGTGAAGTTCCTCCCTCTGCTGATAAGAGAGGGTTTCGGGGTGGTACACCTCATGAACGCACAACGGATCGCCGCCGCCGTTGCGACGCATGCCAGGCGGGCTGCGTGGCATGTCGACCATCAGGACCTCCGCCATGGGGTCGCTACTGTCGCACTCGGATAGGGTCTCGATGGAGCCAGTTGACAGATCGAACAGGCCATAGAGAGATTCGTCGGGCTCGATTGCCGCGACTTGAGGGGTGGTCGACTGACGTGCCACCGCATGTTTCACCCACCTCTGAAGCCGTGACCGACCGGACCGCTTGAGACGGCGAACAACGGGGAGCGAAGACACAGCGGGAGCCAATCAATACTGGGTCGGCGGCTGCCATAGAAGGACGCCGAGAACGCACGCGCGAAAGTGCGTCGCCCCGCAGATGGGGAGTGTCTCGACGTCGAGGGGAGCTTCCTGAAGCTAAGCGGAGTCGTCGGCGATGAAAACAAGCGCGCCGAGATGGATCTCGTGGCCCTCAGCCAAACCTCCGCCGGAAACCATGATGACAGGACTCGGAGAAATTGCAACCTCACTGGAAAGTCGCCAAGACACCTGCCCCATGGTGGGCGCCAACTGTCATGGTTCAAGGTCTGATAGTAGAATGGGGGTAGGTATGAGGAGGCAAGATCTTAGCTACGGTGAAGTTGTGCACACAGGTTTTACGAGTTCGGGCCCTTCTTGGAAGAAGTAACAGCCCTACGTCTCGGTGGCCGGAGCCTGGTCGATTGGATTATGCGTGAAGTTATAGGGGGTGCGAACCCTTGTCCCAAAGGAGGGGGGTGGCTTATATAGAGTGCTCCAAGACCCCAGCCATCCCCCATTACATAGAGTTCAATGTACATAAAGAGGGGACGTTATTGGTAACATCAGCATTAAAGTGATATAAATGATCCTTTAGACTATGGAGTGAACGCCTGACCGTTGCCATCCAGAGTGACCTTTGATCTTCTGTACTCCGAGTGGTTTCTGATGTGGTCAAATGATTATATCATGGTCGAATAGAATTGGGTTTTCCGAGCGGAACTCATGGTCGAGTGAGTTGCATCCTGAGGTGATTTCAGTCGATAGAATTTGCTGTCCTTTGAATGTCTTCGACTGTAGGGCAGTGTCCTTGGGAAGGGTGCTTAGATCAGGTCTATTGCCCTACCCTAGGTACATGTCATCGTCATTAGCCACGGGATGATGCATTACGGACAAGTAAAGAGACTTGCCGGTAACGAGATTGAACTAGGTATGATGATACCAACGATCGAATCTCGGGCAAGTAATATACCGATGACAAAGGGAACAATGTATGTTGTTATGCAGTTTGACCAATAAAGAGTTGATCTACAGGAGGCAGGGGACACGATGTTTTACTCAGGTTCGGGCCCTCTTGACGGAGGTAAAACCCTACATCCTGCTTGATTTATTCTTGATGATATGAGTATTACAAGAGTTGATCTACCACGAGATCGGAGAGGCTAAACCCTAGAAGCTAGCCTACGGTATGATTGTCTGTTGTCCTACGGGCTAAAACCCTCCGGTTTATATAGACACCGGAAAGGGCTAGGGTTACACAAGGTCGGTTACAAAGGAGGAGATATACATATCCGTATTGCCTAGCTTGCCTTCCACGCCAAGTAGAGTCCCATCCGGACACGAGACAAAGTCTTCAATCTTATATCTTCATAGTCTAACAGTCCGGCCAAAGGATATAGTCCGGCTGTTCGGAGACCCCCTAATACAGGACTCCCTCAGTAGCCCCTGAACCAGGCTTCAATGACGATGAGTCTGGCGCGCATTATTGTCTTCGGCATTGCAAGGCGGGTTCCTCCTCCGAATACACCATGGAAAAATTTGAATACAAGGATAGTGTCCGACCCTGCAAAATAAGTTCCACATACCACCGTAGAGAGAATACTATTTCCACAAATCCAATCTGCTGACTTGTTTTGGCAACATGACATTATGCCATGGCCCGGTGATTATTCGCGTTTCCCTTAACTAGCCCCGCACATAACGCGAGGCAGTTTTTTGACACGTCTTGTCAAAGCAGAGATCGTGTCCCCCTTATTACATGATTCTCATCAACACGGGCATGGGTAACCCAACCGCGCCATCGATTACGGCGCTTGGATAAGAGAGTTTTACCAGGCTAGTGGGGGTGCATAGTTTCGGCCGCCCTTATAAAGGGACAAGGTTTAACCTTTTTCTACCCCGCCTTCTTCCTCCTTGCCCATCCATTCTTGCGCACTCGAGCTCCAACGCCCAAGTCCACATCCTTCCCCTCCACCGTCTCCAATCATGTCCGGAGCGGGAGGCAAATGGATGGCTTCCTCCATTACAGAGGGACACATCAAGAAGCTGCGCGGAGCCGGATACTTAGCCGCGAACATCGCGCATCGGCTGCCCGCTGCGGGGCAGATCATTCCTACCCCTGAAGCTCACGAGAGGGTAGTCTTCTGTCAGCGTTCTGGGAATGGGGGTCCCCAGACTTGCCTGTTTGCGGCCTGCGGTGTGGCTCAAGTGGGGGCCCAGCGCGGCCTATCCTCATCAGCTCAAGCTCAAGACCCTCGTGAGGGGCGAAGCCTCGCGGGGCGGACGACAGGAAGCTTCCTCAGAGGCAGCCACATCAGGTAGGCTCGCGAGGAGGCGGAGAGATCAAGGTAGGGGTACCTCGCGAGGCGCCCGTGAAGCAAGCCATGATGATCGAGACCAGGCGGGCGCCAAGCCGGCGCCGGCCTGCGCAGTGTCCTTGTTTCCCCTTTGGTGCAAAGGGGGCAAGCACAGGCCAAGGCATCGGGCAAAGGTTACCATTCCGGTGCAACAAGACCAAGACCAGCAGATCGGCAGGACGGAGGTCACCGTGGAGCCCAAGACGGCATCACCACCAGTGCTTTTGGCAGCCGAAGACCACCTTTGGTCAGGATAACTTGTACTAGATGTTCCCCTTCAAAATGGCCAATTGTTGGCGCCCTTCCCGCTCATTATTTGGGGAGAGGCCCAGGGCCTCTATAAATTGAGCTAGCCACCACAGAGAGGAGGAGAGACATCGAGAGATCGAGAGATAGAGACAGCTAGAGATCTGATAGAGCCCTAGCAGAGAGAGAGTGAGAGGCGACTGAACTCACCCAAGTAGTTCATCGCACCAGCTCAAGAACACCTCTCGCGAGGCTGTTCTTCCCTTGTACTATTCATCATCAGCCCCTGAGGCAATGCACCACACCACACACTGGAGTAGGGTATTACACCACAACGGTGTCCCGAACTAGTATAACCCTCGTGTCCCTTGTGTTGTTCATTGTTTCCAGCTTAGATCACGCGAGGAGATCGGACGTAGATCGGTAGGGGAGAGATCTCCACGCGCACCCTAGTGTTCGAACCTCAAGGGTCTGCCGGAACCCAAAATCCGACATTTGGCGCGCCAGGTAGGGGTGCGCCGGAATCCTTCTTCCTCCGCATCGCGTTCCGTCGCCTCGCTGTTCAGATGTCAAGAGACCCAGCTGCCAACGCCGACCGCTGGGCAGCGTGGCCCGCCCACACCGTGTCACCGGCCCAGGGCGACCTCAACCTTGCGCCTCAGGCAGCCCGCGCTTCGCAGGGCACTACGGGGCGCGGGCAACGCGGCCAGATGCCGCCTGCCCTGACACCACGGTAGGTGCGGCCGTAGCAAGGGCCTCAAACCACGCCGCGGCCACGGCGCCGTACACCCAACGGGAGCAAGCGAACTCCAGGGCCGCGCTCACGATGGCCCGAGAGCTGCTATGATGCCGGCTGCTGGAGGGCGGCCGCGACGTGTTGCTGGAGCGAGTAGCCGAGCTCCTAGACTCCGCCGCCTCGGGAACACCTCTTTTCTGCGCCCAGCTGCCACCCCAGACCCCCGGCGGGTCGCATGGCGGTGTCATGCGCGTGCACGCAACTTCCAGTGGACCCTAGGGCCCTTTCAGTGTCAACACCTCCGCCGACACCGGGCGACAAGTCACGCCGGCCTCTTCTCAGGCAACGAAGGGGTGCACGCCGCGGCCTTTGGCTTCGGCGGACCGCCGCGCCATCACCCCCAAGACGGTGCTCCAGGCCAGGCTGCGTGGCATGCGGGGCGATACGGCGAGGCGCACGGGGCGGTGGCCCCAGAAACTTATGTGCCCCGCATGGTGGATCAGGGGTGCGCACTGGAAGAAGATCATGGCTCATTCCTCGGGCCAGGCTGGGGCGAGGAGACGCCAGGGGCTGAGCTCTTTTAGAAACCCCAGGAGAGCCTCGACAACCGCACGGGTGGCAACAACTACCGGGTACCACTCATCCCTCAGGAGCATGCTTATGCTAACCATGGGTCACAGGAGATTCAGGTCGCCGCAGCAGGTGGCTGCCCCAATTCTGCAGCCTCATACCCCTCAGGAGGAGGGCGCAGGGGGCTGCAGGAGAGGGGTCGAGATGCGGGTTCGTCCCCGCAGCGGTCGGAGCAAGGCGTTCTCAGGAGGTAGGCCCCCTGTCGGGGAGGTGCCCCAGGGCCTGCCCCTGGTAGGGGACCCGTGGTCGTCGGGTGAACCGCTGGCGACCGCTCTGCCCCATTGGCGTCGTCCTTTGTTTCCGGTCGCCGTCGATGGCGGCAGAGTGAGGCGCAAGGCGGGGCCCTCGTCTAGCGATATGAAGCAAGGCCGGTGAGGGAGTCCTGGATTAGGGGGTGTCCGGATGGCCGGACTATACCTTCAGCCGGACTCCTGGACTATGAAGATACAAGATTGAAGACTTCGTCCCGTGTCCGGAAGGGACTTTCCTTGGCGTGGAAGGCAACCTTGGTGATACGGATATATAGATCTCCTACCATTGTAACCGACTTTGTGTAAACCTAACCCTCTCCGGTGTCTATATAAACCGGAGGGTTTTAGTCCGTAGGACAACATATAGAACAACAATCATACCATAGGCTAGCTTCTAGGGTTTAGCCTCTCTGATCTCGTGGTAGATCTACTCTGGTACTACCCATATCATCAATATTAATCAAGAAGGATGTAGGGTTTTACCTCCATCAAGAGGGCCCGAACCTGGGTAAAACTTCGTGTCCCTTGCCTCCTATTACCATCCGGCCTAGACGCACAGTTCGGGACCCCCTACCCGAGATCCGCCGGTTTTGACACCGACATTGGTGCTTTCATTGAGAGTTCCTCTGTGTCGTCGCCGTTAGGCTTGATGGCTCCTACGATCATCAATAGCGATGCAGTTCAGGGTGAGACCTTCCTCCCCGGGCAGATCTTCGTCTTCGGCGGCTTCGCACTGTGGGCCAATTCACTTGGCCATCTGGAGCAGATCGAAAGCTATGCCCCTGGCCGTCAGGTCAGATTTGGAAGTTTAAACTACACGACTGACATCCACGGGGACTTGATCTTTGACGGATTCGAGCCACTGCCGAGCGCACCGCACTGTCACGACGAGCATGATCTAGCTCTGCCGCCGAACAGTGCCCTGGAGGCCGCACCCGCATCGGCTTCGACCCTTAATTCGGAGCCAACTGTGCCGATCGAGGATGGGTGGTTGGACGCTGCCTCGGGGGCTGCGATCCCAACGGAGATCGAGCCGAACACCAGCCCCGCCCTCCGCGAGACTCGTGACTCCAAGGAGCCGGACTCCTCTCCGGACTCCGAACCCTCCGCGCCCCTGCCGATCGAATCCGATTGGGCACCGATCATGGAGTTTACTGCCGCGGACATCTTTCAGCACTCGCCTTTCGGCGATATTCTGAAGACACTAAAGTCTTTCTCTTTATTAGGAGAGCCCTAGCCGGACTACGGTCAGCAAGGTTGGGATACGGACGATGAAGAAATTCAAAGCCCACCCACCACCCACTTTGTAGCCACTGTCGACGATTTAACCGACATGCTCGATTTCGACTCCGAAGACATCGACGGTATGGACGCCGATGAAGGAGATGACGAAGAACCATCGCCTATTGGGCCCTGGAAAGCCACCTTGTCATATGACGTATACATGGTGGACGCACCAAAAGATGATGACGAGGAGCGGAAGGACGCACCGAAGGCTTGTTCCCTCAAAAAGCAGTCAAAGCGGTGACGCAAGCGCCGGCCCAAATCCCGCCTTGACAGAAATAACGATCACACAGACCCAGCGCTGGAGCAGGGCGAACCGCTGCCGGACAACGGCAATCCGGATATTCAAACCGAACAAACAAATTCTATCAAGGATAATGGTCCAGACGACTTAACGCCGGACAGGCACCCGGAGCAGCAGAATGCCCGTAAAAGGCTTGTTGCCACCGCGAGGAGTCTTAAAAAGCAGAAGCAAAGGCTCAAGGCTGCGCAAGACAGACTCCAAATCAGATGGAGTAAAATACTCAACACAGCAGCGAGGTACAGTGACAATCGCCCCTCCAAGAGCTACCCAAAGCGGAAGCTGCTACCTGAATTCGATGAGGAGGCCTCAGACCCCCCAACCAAATATCAAAGCAGCCACCTGGCCGGATAGACGACCCCTCTACCAACACAGAGCGGCATACAACGCCACTCACAATACAACACGCGACCCATGCGAGGGCTCGCACCCAAAGGACGGCGCAACAAGATCCATCTATGGACCACGCAAGCGCGCCCCAGCATACAATGCAACACAACAAACATCCGAACAACGCGGTACACCCAGCTATAGGGGTGCTGCACACCCCCTATGTTTCACCGATGAGGTGCTGGACCATGAATTTCCAGAGGGATTCAAACCCGTAAACATAGAGACATACGACGGAACAACAGACCCTGGGGTCTGGATTGAGGACTACATCCTTCATATCCATATGGCTCGAGGAGATGATCTCCACACCATCAAGTACTTACCCCTCAAGCTCAAAGGGCCAGCTCGTCACTGGCTTAAAGGCTTCCCCGAAAGCTCCATTGGAAGTTGGGAAGAGCTCGAAGACGCCTTTCAGGCAAATTTTCAAGGGACTTATGTCCGACCTCCGGATGCAGACAATTTGAGTCATATAACTCAACAGCCCAGAGAGTCAGCCCGAAAGCTTTGGAACAGGTTTCTTACTAAAAAGAACTAGATTGTCGACTATCCAGACGCCGAAGCCTTGGCAGCTTTTAAGCATAGCGTCCGTGACGAATGGCTCGCCAGACACCTCGGCCAAAATAAGCCGAGAACGATGGCCGCATTAACAAGCCTCATGACCCGCTTTTGCGCGGGTGAGGACAGCTGGCTAGCCAGATGCAGCACTAGCGACCCCAGTACATCTGAAGTTAGAGGTGGAAACGGGAAATCACGGCGCAACAGCAATAACAAATGCCAGAATAAAGAAGACAGGACGAAGGGCATGACAGTAAACGCCGGATTCAAAAGCTCTCGGCCAGGTCAAAAGCCACCCTCTAAAGGCACCAGGGATGAACTGTCCAGCCTCAACAAAATTTTGGACCAAGTATGTCAGATCCATAGTACCCCTGGTAAACCTGCTAATCATACCCACAGAGAATGTTGGGTCTTCAAGCAGTCCGGCAAGCTCAACGCCATACACAAGGGGGAGGATACACCAAGTGAAGACGAGGACGAGCCTCCCAAGCAAGACACTGGGTAACAAAAGAAATTTCCACCAGAAGTCAAAACAGTAAATGTGTTACACGTGATCAAGGGAAAAACAACGCGGCATTCCCAGGAAAATATACCCAAGTGCCTGTCACCGCAAAGTCCTGCCACTGGTCGTCTCAACCGATCACTTTCGACCATCGTGATTACTCAGCAAGTATCCGACGCGCAGGATGGGCTACTGTAACACCCTCGATGCGACTATATCTCCCACGTGTCGAGGCACGACTTAGAGGCATAATCGCATTGAAGGCATATGTCGCAAGAGAGGTAATCTTCACACAACCCATGTAATATAATAAGGGAAAGAGATACATAGTTGGCCTACAATCGCCACTTCACACAATTACATGAATAAAGCATTACATCATCCAGATACAACCAAGGTCCGACTACGGAACCAAAATAAAAGAAGAACCCCAAATGCGACAAAGGTCCCCGATCGACCCCAACTGGGCTCCATTACTGATCAACTAGAACGAAACAACACAACGGACAAAGTCTTCAACGAGCTCCTCCTGAGCTTGGTTGCGTCATCTGCACGGTCTCATCGGCACCTGCAAGCTGGTTTTGGAAGTATCTGTGAGCCACAGGGACTCAGCAATCTCGCACCCTCGCGATCAAGACTATTTAAGCTTATGGGTAAGGTAAAGGTATGAGGTGGAGCTGCAGCAAGCGACTAGCATATATGGTGCCTAACATACGCAAAAGAGAGCGAGAAGAGAAGGCAAAGCACGGTTGATAAAAGTATGATCAAGAAGTGATCCCGGACTACCTACGTCAAGCATAACTCCAACAACCGTGTTCACTTCCCGGACTCCGCCGGAAAGCGACCATCACGGTTACACACGCGGTTGATTCATTTTAATTAAGGTCAACTTCAGGTTTTCTACAACCGGACGTTAACAAATTCCCATCTGCCCATAACCGCGGGCACGGCTTTCGAAAGTTCAAATCCCTGGAGGGGTGTCCCAACTTAGCCCATCACAAGCTCTCACGGTCAATGAAGGAATAGACCTCCACCCGAGACATTCCGATTAGGCTCGGTGCCTCGGTACAACAAGACATTTTGACAGGGTAAAACTAAACCAGCAACACCGCCTGATGCGCCGACATCCTGATGGGAGCTGCACATATTTCGTTCTCAGGGCAACACCGGATAGGTCAAGCTACGAGTAAAACCAGCCCTCAAGTTTCCCCGAGGTGGCACCGCAGGCTGCCCATTTCGGACCAACACTTAGACAAGCACTGGCCCCCCCCCCCGGGGGGGGGGGGGTTAAAATAAAGATGACCCTCGGGATGCGCGACTCCCAAGGGAAAAAGGCTAGGTGGCAAATGGTAAAACCAATGTTGGGCATTGCTGGAAAAGCTTTACTTAGGGCGAACTGTCAAGGGGTCCCCATTATAGCCCAACCGCGTAAGGGACGCAAAATCCGGGAACATAACACCGATATGACGGAAACTAGGGCGGCAAGAGTGGAACAAAACACCAGGCATAAGGCCGAGCCTTCCACCCTTTACCAAGTATATAGATGCATTAATTAAATAAGATATATTGTGATATCCCAACAAGTAAATAAATGTTCCAACAAGGAACGGCTCCAATCTTCACCTGCAACTAACAACGCTATAAGAGGGGCTGAGCAAAGCGGTAACATAGCCAATCAACGGTTTGCTAGGACATGGTGGGTTAGAGGTTGAACGTGGCAATTTGGGAGGCTGACAAGCAAGTGGTAGGCATCGTAGCAATGGCATAGCAAAAGAGCGAGCAAACTAGCATAGCAAAGATAGTTGTGATTTCGAGGGTATGATCATCTTGCCTGAAATCCCGCAAGGAAGAAGAACGAGCCCATGAAGAAGACAAACGGGCGTAGACGAACGGATCCTCACAACACGACGTTACCGGAATCAACCCGAGGAAGCAATCACCGGAAAAGAAGCACACAACATAGTAAACAACCAACACATCAACATGGCATGATGCACAATCGAGTATGATGCATGTCTGGTTTAAAGAGGCATGGCATGGCAAAATGCACAAACAATCCTACAAATTAAGTGGAGCTCAATATGCAACGAGTTGCATATTGATGAAACACCACATGACTTATTTAGTTCGATCTCGTTTATGTACCCAACAATATTAAATGTTGATTAACATGGCAAGAGGTGAAGCACAACAAAACTACCTATCTAGGCAAGTTTAAATGAGGCCGGAAGCAACGAACAACAATTCCGGAAAATCCTCATATGCATAATTTAAGGTTTGGTACTGTTCTGCCCTAAACAATATTTTAGGGTTGTTAAACATGCAAGATGATGCCACCATGTTAAACTATGCAAAATTCTACCCCATTTACATATAAAGTTTATTACAATCGGAGTTACAGTTATTTAGTTATGAATTAAATCATTTTAGCATGGCATAGGAGCAAATTTAATCAAACATCATTTTAATCATTTTAAACATGGGTGAAAGTTGTATATTATTCATGTACACAAAATTCTGAGCAAGTTTCATATATAAATCATTTACATCCGATGCATGGTTGGTGAGTTATTAAATGCATGAACATGGGGGACTATTCTGCAAAACTGGCAATCTCTGGATAATTAGGAAAATCTCAGGCGATGAAAAAAACCAGGACGGGCTGAATCTGGGGCAAGCCCAACAGCAGGGGAAAAAAATAGAGGCGGGCGCTGGGGCGGCTCACCCTGGGCCTTGGCCCAGTCGGAGGGAGAGGCAGGCTGAGGTGAGGCCTGCTGGAGCTGGGCCTGAGGCGATCGAGGCCTGCAGCGGGCAGGCCGCGGTGCTGGGCATGCCACGGTCAACGCTCGAACGAGCGAGCCGCTGTTGCTCTCGTTTTGTTTCTGAAGAACAGAAACAGCAGCAGGCCATGGCGATGCAGAAGACGGACGACGCGGCAACGGGGCTCCGGCTAGCTGAGGAGTCCGGCAATGAAGGGGATGGTCGGGACCCGACGGATCCGAGGAGACGAGGTGGCCGGAGTTGGAGCTCCATGGCGGCGGTCTTCTCTGCAAAACGGTGGCGGTGCCACACAAATCAGAGAGAGGGAGATGAGGTGCGGGGACCGGAGGAAGGCGAGAAAGGGAGCCAGGGCGGCGCTCAACTGAGACGGCGACGGCGGAGATGCCCGGGACCCTCCTGGTCCAGAACGAGTGAGGCAGGAGGACTCGGGCGCGCTGGCGACCTGCTGGTCGGGTGCTGGTCGCGGCAGAGGCTCGGGGCAGGGGAGGAGCACGGCGAAGTCAAGACAGAGA
Source organism: Triticum monococcum (assembly GCA_034509565.1). Lineage (NCBI taxonomy): Eukaryota > Viridiplantae > Streptophyta > Magnoliopsida > Poales > Poaceae > Triticum > Triticum monococcum. The sequence goes on along the minus strand of CM067845.1, from coordinate 81,653,091 downwards.
CGGGGTCGGGCAGAGGAGGCGCCCATGGCATTGGACTTGGCGTCCTGCAGGTCCGGCATGGATGGCGACCTTGATGCCGGGGAGAGGTGGAGGCGTGGATCCGGGGCGGGTGGAGCTTGAGCATGGCTCGCATGGCGGCGTTGGCTTCGGCCTCTGGTGGTGGAGCTGGTCCAACGATTGGACTCGGCATGCACGAGGTGGTCGCCTCAATCCCGCCTGGATCGGGCGCGGGGCTGCCTGCGGGAGAGCTCGGGCAGAGGACGAGGTGGATCAGGAGGAGTGGCTGGTTCTGGTTGGCTGGGTGTGCAAATCGATGAGGGAATTTTTGGATCGGGGATGAACCCGAGGAGGATTTGGGAATGTGGCGGCGGCGATGGGACAGACTACCGAAAATCTAGGGTTTTCGATAGATTAGGTGAGATTGGGCTATAAATATAAGGGAAAGAGGGAGTTTGGATCATCCGATCGAAATCGGACGGTTCAGAAAGAATAGGCTAGGGAGTCCAAATAAGAAAACGGTGACGTTTTGTAGATGTTTGGGGATGTTCCGGACACAGCGGTGACGACTGTCCGGGTCGGGTCCGGGACAACTTTCGGACGCACGCGAGGAGGGCTGCGGGCTGACGAGAGAGATTAGGTAGGGCCTGGCAGCTGTTTCCGGAGACCGAAAACGTCCGACGTAAATACCGGCTATAATGCCGCTATATTTATCCGTTGGGGCGTGAAACGGACTCCGAATGCGACGAAACTTGGCAGGCGGCCTACTAACAACAAAACAACACCGCACGCCAACTTTCATCCCATTCCGAGAACATTTTCCGGCCACTTATAAAATAATATTTCGGACATGCCGCGGGCGCGTGCAAGTGTGTCTGGGCTCAGAACGGGCAACGGAAAGAACGAGGAGGCCGGAACTGATGCAAGTTTTGAAAACATGATGATGCGATGCACATGATGACATGATATGCAATGCATGACACGCAAGCAATGACACGGCAACACCATCGAATAAGCGGAGGACACCTGGCACATCGGTCTCGGGGCGTTACAACACTCCACCACTACGAGAGGATCTCGTCCCGAGATCTAGAATGGCACCGGAGGGAAAACGGAAGAGAGAGAGAGAAGAGGTAAAACTAAGTTGCTCCTTTGACGAAAGAGTGAAACCAAAGAACCTTGCGAGGTTGAACAAATTCGAGAAAAGAATACAACGAAGGTGAACAAAGTCGAAAACACTCCGTTAGAAAAGAGGAACGAGAAAGAACAAATTCAGGCAGCACTCCGGTTGGAAAGAAAAAGAATTGAATAAGGTCTTGATAAGATGAGAAGATACTTGATGAAATCACAACACACTGCCACCGGAACTATTGAATGAATGGAACAAGGGGTAAGAAAGATCTCAGACAGCACTCCAGTTGAGAAGGGAGTCAAAATTTGATAAGATGAGAGAGCTCAAATGAAAACACGACACTCCGGTTAAATGGATAAGCATGACAATATCAAGATCCTGACAAGAACAATAAGAAGGTTTGAAAAGAGCAACATCACAAGACCTCCGGGAGAAAGAATAGAAGTTGGATCTTGGAAAAGGAAAGAATTGAGAGAAAAAAGACATCTTCTACCACAATAGAATTTGAAAAGCATCTTAAAGAGAAGGTTCGCACGGAGTTGTTGGAAACCAACAACGAAAAGAATAAGCTTGATATGGTCTTGTGGAGTACATCTCAAATTATGAGGTGACAGTCTGCCACTCACGGGAAGAAGAATTGATTGGGTTTATATGAACAAGGAGACGAGAAATTATTTCACCGGAAGGATAAATGAAGAACTTGGGTCATTTATGAGCACCATAGATAGCAACAATCCTTAGGGAAAGCTTAAGGTGAAATATAACCCAAGATAACTCCAATGACGAGATTGATGGATTTGAAATATCTCATTCTTAATAGCATGTGAATCATGACACATGAACTCAAATTATCAAGAATGACACAATACCACCTCCGGTAATATGGTAGAAAGAATTGCACTCCGGATTGCAAGATGAAGAAAACTCGAGCTTCTTAAAAAAGAATCTCGATGAAAACTTTGAGAAGGAATTAAATCCTTGATGAACCATCATGTAGAACCTTCATGAGGAACTCCGTAAATAAAAGAAATGATCAATCGAAATGGAGGATGAAAAGAATAAGGTTGAAGCCTTGCAATGATTTAGATGAATCTTCGTGGTGATATAATTGAAAGAGGTTGGAACTTCGGTAAAATAAATATGAAACAAATGAAGACGCGAATTTGATGAGCCTCCGAAATAAGGAATTGAACACTTGGATGGAACCAGAATAATAATGATGTTATGCGTATCCTTCACCAATTCAAATTGATGACAATCAATGGATTTGAGATACTACTTATTCTCGTAGAAAAGATTAAATGAGATATAACATAATCTTGAGAACGTCTTCAACGAACCACCGGTAGGATTGGAACAACAAATGAATTGATATGATGAACAAGGAAGAGAGATCTTGAGCAAAACACCGTAAGAATTAAAAATGAAAAAAAAGAACATAAAGAAACACCGGGAAGAATTAGCAAATGAACGAAGGTGCTTGAGAGGATTTAGATACATGAGAACGAAGAGCTCACGAGGCGATTAAAGATTACTTGAATGAAGCACCGGTAAAATTGGAGAATGATAACTGCAAACTGAGAATGAATAAATCTTCGATGATGGGCTCTGGATAATAAACTGAACAGAATCTTGAATTGCTCCGGATAGGTGAAAAGAATACTCACAATCAAAACAATTATGAGAGGATGGCAACAAGCTAGAATCACGAATTTTTAAGAGAATGAAGCAAGATTAAGAGAAAATCTTCTTCGGTCTTCAAAATCTGAGAATGATGATGAGAAACACCACCAAGAATTGTTGAGGCACTCCGAATGAAAATTATAAAGGTTGAACCAATGATGAAATAATTTGACAGATCTTGGAGAAAAACATTTGACTGATGTCAATTCATTCTTACGTCAAACTGTGAAATGAATTTAGGATAGCTCCGGGAAAAAAATTAGAAGAGTCAGGTAAGATCCTGGAAAAAGACCTGTGGGTTAGGGCCCACTCAAAAGATACACCGTTGAACGATTACTTGAGAAGAGAGATTGCACCGGTTGAATTAAATGGCTAGAATGAGATAACAACCTCGAAATAGCTTGAACGGATTAAGAGTGTTAACACGAATCTTCTGAGATATCTTCAGCACTCCGGAACAATTAAATAGCGAGAAGTGAATGAATGTGAGGTGCACCGGCATGAGAAGGTATTTGAAACGAGGAAAAGGATATGATCAACACCGAAAGCTTGAATTGGCAACACCGGAGAAGAAAAAGAATGAAGAATGATGAACTAGAAACTCCGTTAGAATCTTTATGAGAATCATCGGATAAGAATATTGATAGAAAAGAATGGAGAGACTTCACATGAATAAAAAGATACTTGATTAAGGCATATGAGTTTTTGAAGAAAAGGGTGGGTGGGTGGGAAAAAACAAAGACAACTTGGAACGGATGAAACAAACACCATTGCGAAGAACTGATAATTGATCTTGCGAATATTGAAGTGATCGGATCCACTTGAAGAGAAGCACACCGGTTAAAAGGATTGACAAAAACAATCTTGATGATCTAGAAGGATTGGTATTCACATCAGAGTATGAGAACACCATTTAGGAAAAGGTATGGAATCAACACTTGACTTCGAAGCAACTCGAATACCGCAACTCAAAACAAAAACAAAGGATTGGCTTGCAGAATAAGCCAGAACAAACATATGATAGAGATTTCGTCCGAAGTTTTCGTGGTGGGACCTACACGGGCTCGATCGTACAGCACCATCATGTACAAGGCAGTGCACATGACATACGAAGCGTCCCCGAGTCAGCATAGCCAAGGACTCTTTAAGACACAATGAGACCACTGTAAAATCGACCATGAATAGGCGAACCACTAGACGTCGAACCCCAATTTCATATCATACATCTGTCGGAAAGAAATCCTAAGAGCTACTTGAATTCCCACCTATGAAACTCCCGAAACTTTCCGGTTATGCAATCAGGTGTTGGGGATACAGGGGAAGCATAATATCTCACCCAAACTAGCAAATCCTACATCCCGCTGTATCCATCCTTCAACACATAACCAAGAAACCTTCGGAAACCATCTACCTCAACCTTCGAAAAGCATCCGTTATACAAGTTATGGCGATACTCCCGAACTCCCGCCCCAGTACTGGGTGGCGTTGAGGTTATCTCACCAACGAACTGCATAAAAGAGATTTTCGATGTCGATGAACATATCTCAAGTATTCCAGAATTGCAACGATAAAATTATGATGACAACACCTCAGAGCTCAACTCCCCGGGACACTTCCACTAAACCCCTGACAGGAGGCACCAAGACAGTATTCTCATCATAAGCCATCGGAACAAATCCAAGATACTCGCGTGATCCTAAAAAAAATCGTGAAATTTGAGAAGAGAAGAGTCAAAACTCTACGCCAGGATGCCTTACCAGAGCGACGAAGGGACTGGGGAGTAAAAAGAATCCTAAACTCTCCGATATATAATCCTAAAGGACTCAAAACATTTTTCTAGACACAACTCGGCCGCTAAAAACGATCAATCAGTGGGGCTCCTAAGGTCGGGGAAGGCTCTGATTACCAACTTGTAACACCCTCGATGCGACTATATCTCCCACGTGTCGAGGCACGACTTAGAGGCATAATCGCATTGAAGGCATATGTCGCAAGAGAGGTAATCTTCACACAACCCATGTAATATAATAAGGGAAAGAGATACATAGTTGGCTTACAATCGCCACTTCACACAATTACCTCAATAAAGCATTACATCATCCAGATAAAATCAAGGTCCGACTACGGAACCAAAATAAAAGAAGAACCCCAAATGCGACAAAGGTCCCCGATCGACCCCAACTGGGCTCCATTACTGATCAACTAGAACGAAACAACACAACGGACAAAGTCTTCAACGAGCTCCTCCTGAGCTTGGTTGCGTCATCTGCATGGTCTCATCGGCACCTGCAAGCTGGTTTTGGAAGTATCTGTGAGCCACAGGGACTCAGCAATCTCGCACCCTCGCGATCAAGACTATTTAAGCTTATGGGTAAGGTAAAGGTATGAGGTGGAGCTGCAGCAAGCGACTAGCATATATGGTGGCTAACATACGCAAAAGAGAGCGAGAAGAGAAGGCAAAGCACGGTCGATAAAAGTATGATCAAGAAGTGATCCTGGACTACCTACGTCAAGCATAACTCCAACAACCGTGTTCACTTCCCGGACTCCGCCGGAAAGCGACCATCACGGTTACACACGCGGTTGATTCATTTTAATTAAGGTCAACTTCAGGTTTTCTACAATCGGACGTTAACAAATTCCCATCTGCCCATAACCGCGAGCACGGCTTTTGAAAGTTCAAATCCCTGCAGGGGTGTCCCAACTTAGCCCATCACAAGCTCTCACGGTCAACGAAGGAATAGACCTCCACCCGAGACATTCCGATCAGGCTCGATGCCTCGGTACAACAAGACATTTTGACAGGGTAAAACTAAACCAGCAACACCGCCCGATGCGCCGACATCCTGATGGGAGTTGCACATATCTCGTTCTCAGGGCAACACCGGATAGGTCAAGCTACGAGTAAAACCAACCCTCAAGTTTCCCCGAGGTGGCCCCGCAGGCTGCCCATTTCGGACCAACACTTAGACAAGCACTGGCCCCGGGGGGGGGGGGGGGGGTTAAAATAAAGATGACCCTCGGGATGCGCGACTCCCAAGGAAAAAAGGCTAGGTGGCAAATGGTAAAACCAATGTTGGGCATTGCTGGAAAAGCTTTACTTAAGGCGAACTGTCAAGGGGTTCCCATTATAGCCCAACCGCGTAAGGGACGCAAAATCCGGGAACATAACACCGATATGACGGAAACTAGGGCGGCAAGAGTGGAACAAAACACCAGGCATAAGGCCGAGCCTTCCACCCTTTACCAAGTATATAGATGCATTAATTAAATAAGATATATTGTGATATCCCAACAAGTAAATAAATGTTCCAACAAGGAACGGCTCCAATCTTCACCTACAACTAACAACGCTATAAGAGGGGCTGAGCAAAGCGGTAACATAGCCAATCAACGGTTTGCTAGGACATGGTGGGTTAGAGGTTGAACGTGGCAATTTGGGAGGCTGACAAGCAAGTGGTAGGCATCGTAGCAATGGCATAGCAAAAGAGCGAGCAAACTAGCATAGCAAAGATAGTTGTGATTTCGAGGGTATGATCATCTTGCCTGAAATCCCGCAAGGAAGAAGAACGAGCCCATGAAGAAGACAAACGGGCGTAGACGAACGGATCCTCACAACACGACGTTACCGGAATCAACCCGAGGAAGCAATCACCGGAAAAGAAGCACACAACATAGTAAACAACCAACACATCAACATGGCATGATGCACAATCGAGTATGATGCATGTCTGGTTTAAAGAGGCATGGCATGGCAAAATGCACAAACAATCCTACAAATTAAGTGGAGCTCAATATGCAACGAGTTGCATATTGATGAAACACCACATGACTTATTTAGTTCGATCTCGTTTATGTACCCAACAATATTAAATGTTGATTAACATGGCAAGAGGTGAAGCACAACAAAACTACCTATCTAGGCAAGTTTAAATGAGGCCAGAAGCAACGAACAACAATTCCGGAAAATCCTCATATGCATAATTTAAGGTTTGGTACTGTTTTGCCCTAAACAATATTTTAGGGTTGTTAAACATGCAAGATGATGCCACCATGTTAAACTATGCAAAATTCTACCCCATTTACATATAAAGTTTATTACAATCGGAGTTACGGTTATTTAGTTATGAATTAAATCATTATAGCATGGCATAGGAGCAAATTTAATCAAACATCATTTTAATCATTTTAAACATGGGTGAAAGTTGGATATTATTAATCTACACAAAATTCTGAGCAAGTTTCATATATAAATCATTTACATCCGATGCATGGTTGGTGAGTTATTAAATGCATGAACATGGGGGACTATTCTGCAAAACTGGCAATCTCTGGATAATTAGGAAAATCTCACGCGATGAAAGAAAAACAGGACGGGCTGAATCTGGGGCAAGCCCAACAGTAGGGAAAAAAAATAGAGGCGGGCGCTGGGGCGGCTCACCCTGGTCCTTGGCCCAGTCGGAGGGAGAGGTAGGCTGAGGTGAGGCCGGCTGGAGCTGGGCCTGAGGCGATCGAGGCCTGCAGCGGGCAGGCCGCGTGCTGGGCATGCCACGGTCAACGCTCGAACGAGCGAGCCGCTGCTGCTCTCGTTTCGTTTCTGAAGAACAGAAACAGCAGCAGGCCATGGCGATGTAGAAGACGGACGGCGCGGCAACGGGGCTCCGACTAGCTGAGGAGTCCGGCAATGAAGGGGATGGTCGGGACCTGACGGATCCGAGGAGACGAGGTGGCCGGAGTTGGAGCTCCATGGCGGCGGTCTTCTCTGCAAAACGGCGGCGGTGCCACACAAATCAGAGAGAGGGAGATGAGGTGCGGGGACCGGAGGAAGGCGAGAAAGGGAACCAGGGCGGCGCTCAACTGAGACGGCGACGGCGGAGATGCCCGGGACCCTCCTGGTCCAGAACGAGCGAGGCAGGAGGACTCTGGCGCGCTGGCGACCTGCTGGTCGGGTGCTGGTCGTGGCAGAGGCTCGGGGCAGGGGAGGAGCACGACGAAGTCAAGACAGAGACGGGGTCGGGCAGAGGAGGCGCCCATGGCATTGGACTTGGCGTCCTGTAGGTCCGGCATGGATTTCGACCTTGACGCCGGGGAGAGATGGAGGCGTGGATCCCGGGCGGGTGGAGCTTGAGCAAGGCTCGCATGGCGGTGTCGGCTTCGGCCTCTGGTGGTGGGGTTGGACCGACGATTGGACTCGGCGTGCACGAGGTGGTCGCCTCGATCCCGCCTGGATCGGGCGCGGGGCTGCCTGCGGGAGAGCTCGGGCAGAGGACAAGGTGGATCAGGAGGAGTGGCTGGTTCTGGTTGGCTGGGTGTGCCAATCGATGAGGGAATTTTTGGATCGGGGATGAACCCAAGGAGGATTTGGTAATGTGGCGGCGGCGATGGGACAGACTACCGAAAATCTAGGGTTTTCGCTAGATTAGGTGAGATTGGGCTATAAATATAAGGGAAAGAGGGAGTTTGGATCATCCGATCGAAATCGGACGGTTCAGAAAGAATAGGCTAGGGACTCCAAATAAGAAAACGGTGACGTTTTGCAGATGTTTGGGGATGTTCCGGACACAGCGGTGACGACTGTCTGGGTCGAGTCCGGGACAACTTTCGGACGCGCGCGAGGAGGGCTGCGGGCTGACGAGAGAGATTAGGTAGGGCCTGGCGGCTGTTTCCGGAGACCGAAAACGTCCGACGTAAATACCGGCTATAATGCCGCTATATTTATCCGTTGGGGCGTGAAACGGACTCCGAATGCGACGAAACTTGGCAGGCGGCCTACTAACAACAAAACAACACCGCACGCCAACTTTCATCCCATTCCGAGAACATTTTCCGGCCACTTATAAAATAATATTTCGGACATGCCGCGAGCGCGTGCAAGTGTGTCTGGGCTCAGAACGGGCAACGGAAAGAACGAGGAGGCCGGAACTGATGCAAGTTTTGAAAACATGATGATGCGATGCACATGATGACATGATATGCAATGCATGACACGCAAGCAATGACACGGCAACACCATCGAATAAGCGGAGGACACCTGGCACATCGGTCTCGGGGCGTTACAGCTGCCCTGGTATTAGACCCAGTAATTGGCGGATATCACTTCACACGAGTCTTGATGGACGGTGGCAGCAATCTAAACCTAATATATCAGGATACAATCCGCGGGATGGGGTTAGACCCAACAAAAATTCGCCATAGCAATACTACCTTTAAAGGAGTAACGCCAGGCCCAGGGGCTCGTTGTACGGGCTCCCTCCTACTACAAGTTATATTTGGCTCCCCCGATAACTTCCGTCGCAAGCATTTAACCTTCCACATCGCTCTGTTCCAAAGTGGCTATCAAGCACTGCTCGGACGTGAAGCTTTCGCTCGCTTTAATGCAATACCACACTACGCCTCCCTCACACTCAAGATGCCCGGTCCACGTGGCATCATTTCAGTGAACGGAAATATCAAGCGATCTCTGCGCGCCGAAGAGAGTGCGGCTGCCTTGGTGCCTTACATTCCGCTTTACCGGCTAAGGTAGCACCAGGAGAACTACTGCGATTGTGCCCTGGTTCATCCGGACGAGCACCTTAGTAGAGAAAGCCGAAAACTGACTGTCATGATATAGCGTGAGACTGGTCAACCACTCGATGACCTGTTGGAATGTTAGAATTCCTCCACCTTAACGAAGGGTCATTTTCCGGCCAGGCATGTACGCACCCCGGGATCGGGAGAGTGCGGAGCCGCCAGGGGCTATCTAGTAGCCCCACTGTCAAACTCCTATGGCTATGTGAAAGTGCTAAAGCATTATAGTCCGGTTGCCTCGCTCGCTCCGCTATCACCTCCTTAATAGGACCAAGACGTTGGGTTAAGTGTGAACACGTATTTTTTGCGAGCACCTCTGCATTATATGCGTGGGGGTTGAAGCCGACGGCTGCAATCTTTCAGGTTATACACATGTATACATAAAGGGCCGCCCAGGAGGCATCATATTACTTTCAGGCAAAAGTATAAAAATAGCCTTATAAAAATTTATGAAAGCATTTCGCTTACAATGAGATTACATATCACTCAAACATAATATCTTTTGAGCACTGGGCCTCTATCAAACGAGCACCCTCAAGAACTTCTTCAAAGTAGTGCTCAGCAGCCATTCGACCTATGGCCGAATCCCGCGCTGCAACAGTGGTAGCATCCATCTCCGCCCAGTATGCTTTAACACGGGCAAAGGCCATCCGTGAGCCTTCTATGCGCGCCGACCTCTTCATCGCATTAATGCGTGGCACCACGTCAAGGAACTGTTGCACCAAGCTGAAATAGCTGTTTGATTTTGGCCTTTCCGGCCATAGCTGATCCACAACAGACCTCATGGCGAGTCCGGACAACCTATTCAGTTCGGCCCATTCGGCTAATTGGTCAGTCAACGAAAGCGGACGCTTGGGAGAATGGAATTGTGTCCAAAACAGCTGGTCCACTTCACGGTCCGTCTGACCCTGGAAGTACTTGGCCGCATCGGCAACGCTCACCGCCAAATCCATATACACATCCTCCAAACTCCACAGCCGATCCAGAGAGGCATACCGTGGATCTCTGAACTTCCTCCGCAACATAAAGGATTTCCCAGCTACAATATCCCCGGCTTCCCGCAGCTCCTCCTTCTTCGCCCTCATAGCAGGGCAGATGTCTTTTCTCATCGCAGCAACCTTCTCAAGGTCCGATGCCTTCGCTAGGTTATCCTTTTCAACAACCCGGCAACGGTCGGCGGTGGCTTTTAATTCTATGGCCATCTTGGCCATCTTATCTCGGCTCTCGCCATGCGCGGCCTTCTCGGCTTTCAACTCTTCGGCCGCCTTCAAAGCAGCCGCATTACCAAACCTCGCTTGTTCCTTGGCTCGGGCAAGTTCTGCCCGCAAAGCTTCAACAGTGGCAGCTCCATCTGCAGTCACAACATATTAAAGATACTAGCATCATGCTGCTCTTACTATGTGGCGTTTACCAGATAACGACACTTACCCTATGCCTCGTCAAGCCTTTTGTTAACAAGCTCGATGTCGGCGTCTGCCGCATCCAACTGCCGTTTTAAATGGGCAAACTCGCTAGTCCGGCTAGCCACCGGAGCTTCCATCACCTACACATAGAGGCAGTATGGTTATTACCTGGGAATATGATCCTCTGTTCGTCGTCGTTTCCGACGACAACCAGAGTCTCACGGGCTACTATCTACACAGGGCACACCTAGCATGTGCAGGACTATCATACATTATTTTACGTACCTCAAATCCTGTCAGTAGACTCATAAAAGCTTCATGCAATCCGCTTTCGACGGACGAGATTCTCTCCATCACCGTATTCATCAGCACACGGTGTTCATCTGAGATGGCCGCTCGCCCCACCAACTCCCTCAGAACATCTGATCGCACACCATACGGTGCCGTACTCTTTTGTCCGCTCTCTTTGGGAGCCGGACATTGGGAGCTTCGGGGGTCAATGGGATTATCTTCTGGCCTCACCGGACTCGGAGAGGCCCTCCGCGACGACACTTCGGGGTCGCCCGCTTCCAGAGCGGAGGAGTCCGGAGGAGGCGTTTCGCTCTCCATCATCTCTGGAAGAAGATCCCCCGAAGAAGAGCTCATTTGAGAGGGGCTAAGGCCCGAACTGCAATGATATATGCGGTGGTTATTTTCTCAGAAGAAAAAGATGGCATACCTATACTATTAAAGTATTTCGGGTCACTTACGACTCGGTGGAGAATTGATTCCCCCGCGGACTTTGTGCGGAAAAAGCACCCCCCAAGGTAGGACCCTCTGTGGGAGACTTCTTCTCCCGTTTGGAAGCTTCGGCTTCCGAATCCCCGGGCGCAGTCCTTTTCCTCCTTCGGCCGTCTTCCTTCATGGAGATGCTCGCTCCCTCGGTTAGAATGGGCAGCGTTGGGGGCCCGTGTCCGCCCGTATTATCCTCCCCAGTATCTTCCTTCAAGGGCTCCGGGCAAGGTGCGACCTGGAGCATCTTTTCCAATACCGGATTGTCCAAACCCTCAGGGAGGGGGGCCGAACACCGAATCAACTTCGCCTTTGTTAGCCAGTCCTGGTCAAAAAGCGAACTCTCAGAAATAACTTCGTAACAAATGAGAGATAGTATGTTCGGCCGGAAGATTCCTTACCTGTTCGGCGGCGCGGTTACTGCTCAGGCCCACGTCCTCGGTGATTTCCGGACACTCTACCTGAGGTCCTAAGAATGACTTGTACATCTCCTCGTGCGTCAGGCCGAGGAAATTTTGAATGACATGCGGTCCCTTGGGATTGAACTCCCACATGCGAAGGGGCCGGCGTTTGCAAGGCTGGACTTGATGAACCAACATAACTTGTATTACCGCAACCAAACTAAAATCTCCATTGAAGAGATCTCGAATGCGGCTTTGCAGTATAGGCACGTCCTTGACTGGACCCCAGCTCAGACCTTTGCTGATCCATGACATCAGTTGTGGTGGAGGTCCCGAGGGGAAAACAGGGGCGGCCGCCCACTTGGCACTTCTAGGAGCCGTGATGTAGAACCACTCCTGTTGCCACAATTCAGACACCTCTGGAATGGAACCTTTGGGCCATGGAGCTCATGTCATCTTGCGTATTGAGGCACCTCCACACGCTGCGTGTTGCCCCTCGATCATCTTCAGCTTTACTTCAAAGGTCTTGAGCCACAGGCCAAAGTGAGGGGTAACCCGAAGGAAGGCCTCACACACGACAATAAATGTCATGATATGAAGAAAGGAGTCCGGAGCTAGATCATGGAAATCTAGCCCGTAATAAAACATCAAACCCCCGATGAAAGGATCCAGAGCAAGGCCTAGACCTCGGAGGAAGTGGGAGACAAACACGACGTTCTCGTTGGGTTCAGGGGAGGGGACGGCCTGCCCTCGGGCAGGCAGCCGATGCAAAACCTCAGTGGTCAGATATCTGGCCTCCCTCAACTTTTTGATGTCTTCTTCTATGACGGAGGAAGGCACCCATCAGCCTTGAAGGCTAGATCCGAACATGATTGAAGGTTCGGAGCACCTGACCTGAACTTTGGGTGTTTGAGCTTGAGGTGGGGGAAGGATTCGATTGAGCACGGGAGGAAAAAAAATAAAGGCCTTGTCCCTTTATAAAGAGGGTTAATATCAAGCGTCCTCTCCGTGGCCGTTTGGACTTGCCTATAGTCTAGGAGTCCTAGAAGCGATTGGGTTACCCACGCCCGTATTGATGAGAATCCCGGAATAAGGGGACACGATCTCTGCTTCGACGAGACGTGCCAAGGAAACCGCCTCGCATGACACGCTGAGGTGGGACAATAAAACGATTCGAATAAAGGCTTGGCCGTGGTGCGATGTCACACTACGTAATACGTCAGCAGATTAGATTTGTGTAAATATTATTCTCTCTATGGCAATATGTGGAAACTTATTTTGCAGAGCCGGACACTATCCTTGTGTTCAAAATCTTCTATGAAGTACTTAGAGGAGGAACCCGCCTTGCAATGCTAAAGACAATCTGCGCGCCGGACTCGTCGTCATTGAAGCCTGGTTCAGGGGCTATTGAGGGAGTCCTGGATTAGGGGGTGTCCGGATGGCCGGACTATACCTTTAGCTAGACTCCTGGACTATGAAGATTCAAGATTGAAGACTTCGTCCCGTGTCCGGAAGGGACTTTCCTTGGCGTGGAAGGCAAGCTTGGCGATACGGATATATAGATCTCCTACAATTGTAACCAATTTTGTGTAACCCTAACCCTCTCCGGTGTCTATATAAATCGGAGGGTTTTAGTCCGTAGGACAACATACAGAACAACAATCATACCATAGGCTAGCTTCTAGGGTTTAGCCTCTCCGATCTCGTGGTAGATCTACTCTTGTACTACCCATATCATCAATATTAATCAAGCAGGACGTAGGGTTTTACCTCCATCAAGAGGGCCCGAACCTGGGTAAAACTTCGTGTCCCTTGCCTCCTATTACCATCCGGCCTAGACGCATAGTTCGGGACCCCCTACCCGAGATCCGCCCGTTTTGACACCGACAACCGGTACCTGTGAAGAAGGCCTAGTGCGTGTGAAGCTCGCCGCCCGTGACACTCTCACGTACTAATGAGTGGGGCTGTACACGCCCCAGAGTCTCCGGAGTGCCGCCCTCGGGCCTCGGGGGCTCCCGCCCACGCCTAGTGGCAGCACATAGCTCCGCGCTGGTGAGAAGACGTCGAAGACTAGACTAGGTGCCGGACACGGCCTTTTGCTTTTGCCTTTCCTTGTTGACAAAGTTCTTCGATTTGGATTTAAGTTGGATTTGAGCTTGATGCTTGCGTGTGTTTGGGGGAAGGGGTGTTTACTCTCGTTCGAGCAATCTCTCACGTTCTGGTTTCGGCTTTGCGTCCAAAGTTAGCATCGGCTGCCCCCCTCGCGAGCCCCTCGCAAGCCGGGCCGGGCCAGACACGTTTACAACCAGGACCGCTGTTACCGCACCCTTTCCGGAGGTTTTCATCACAGAATCTACAAGTTAATCAGAAGACACCCGAGGTGCGGCGGCCCCCACAGGCCCGCTCGGGACTCATCGGGGTCGGAAGGTACACAAGTCAGCTGACCCATCACCGGGCCTGTGGCTAAGTTCACACACAACATTATGCTTACCAGGATACTAATTGCAAACCTTTACATGAGGGGCTTCCCCTCCCAAAATGCTCTTACATTCTTCAGGGCCAAGACCAAACCTTCTTCGTGCAGGATAAACAGCAGTGACACGCGGTCAGTCAGACATATCACTTAGCGCGTCTTCTTGGGCATCCTCGGAGGCATCACTGGCGTCGTTGACATTGCCGCCGCCGCCAGCATCTCCGTCAGCGCCAGGCTCATCCACAACACCGCCTTCATTGGCAGCCACGACCACGCCGTCATCATTAGATGCAAAGGCCCTAACAAGGGCGTCCACATTGTCCTCCACCCATCGCGCTAGGTCGCCCCGGACGGCTATGGGCACGTGTGTGATGGCAGCATCGAAGTCGAAGTGGGGGTCCCTGCCCAGTAGATAGCTGAAGACGCGGGAGAATGCACGCCCGAGCAAGGCTCGGCTCCTCTCTTCGACAAGCCAATGGGACCTTTCGGAGCGGTTCTCTAGAAGCGTCACCACATCGGTGAAAAACTGGAGGTTGCCGGTGTAGTTGACCTTGTGCGGCTCCTTAGTGGCAGCCTCACAGATGTTGGCCAAAGCTGTGTTGGCCCTTTCTCTGAGCGTTTGAAGCATGGGGGCATGCTCACACTCCAGAACCTGCCGCCGACGGATCTCATCCTCATTCCACTGCGCGACGGCCTCGGCATCATCAACCCTCTGTTGGAGAAGAAGCTGCTCGGCCCAGGAAGAGGACAGCTCCGCTTGTGCTGCGCTGAGGGCGGCTGTGGAGGAGTCCGCACGCCGCGTCACTTCGGCCAGTTTGGCCCTGAGGTCTGCGGTCCTACCCTCAGCCTCGGCCTTGATCAGCCCCAACCTCGTCTCGTATTCGCGCTCGAAGGCCGAGCGAGCTTCCGCCATGTGGCGATCGACTTCTTCCTGGGCCCGGGCTTCGCGCGCGGCAACATCATCCTCCGCCCGAGCCACCAGGCGCTCCCTCGTCTCCAACCACTCAAGATCAAGGTTGCGCTCGGCGGCCTCCAGCGTCTGCGCCTCCTCGCGCTTCAGAAGCTCTGCCCGGTCAACAGGGAGTTGCTCTAGGCCTAGAGCTCCCTTGCGCGCTCCTCCGCATCCTTGCGCCATCGGTCTCCTTCCCGAGCCTCCTCGACGGCCTGGGAGCAAGCCTCCCACGAAGCTGCCAGCGATGCTTCAGCCGTCGTGTTTTCGAGATCACGTTGATGACGCGTGAGGGCAATGGCTACCTTTAGTTTGCGCCTCTCCTCAGCAAGGTGCAAGCCTTCGGCCTCGAGGTGCGCATCCTCGTTAGCAAGCTCTGCCCCGATCCGGCTCACCGCATCCGCCGCCCTCTGGAGGAACTCTTCCGAAGGGCACGTCGCTCCCGGACGCGCCTGAGCACGTCGTCCACATCACCCTCTTCCACCGGAGCATGCGGAGGGCCCCGAGGCGGCAAGCCCCCTCCTGGCGCGGAGCTGGCGGCTGGCGCCCTAGCCATCACTGAACGAACCTCTCTGGGAATCCGGCCTGGCATCGGTCCACCCACGGAGGAGGCGCCCAAGACAGACTTCAGCCATTTGCCGTCTATGATCAGAGGAGGAACGCGGGGCAAGCCGGATGTGCCCCAGGAGGACTCATGAAGAAAGGACAGCGGGCGCGCAGGCTCAAGGTGCCCTATGGAATGGACCACTCCACCAACTGGGCTGGCAGCAGGGGTGCCGCTCGAGCTCGGCGAGCCCTGGGCCAGCGGAGAAGGCGGAGCTTGGGGGGATGGCTCCCGGGCTGACTCGGCGAGTTTCGCAGGGCAGGGCCTGAAAGGGCCACAATCAGTCGCAGGGATAGCAAAGTAAATGAGCAAGGAAAGGAGAAGACTTACTCGTCCATGGCAAAGTACTGCGTATGCTTCAATAAGCGGCAAGGGCGGTCGTTGCCACCCAAGACCTCCTTCCTCTTGCGGAGGGCCACGAAGTCTACGCGGAACCGACCTAAGCGCTCGGCGCAGGGATCGGCCTCTGGTGCGGAAGAAGCATCAAGATGATCAGCGCTGGAGGAGTCAGCCTGGGGGGCCTCGGGAGCCCCGGCCTCAGGAACCATAGGCCGCGACTCCGCACCTGCCGCCGCTCCAGGGCGGGCCTCGGGAGACGCCGCCTCCGAGGCTTCTCGTGGCGTCAGTACCTCTACATCGGTCACCTCAACTCCCGCCGGTTCTCGTCTCCCCGCCCTGTCGCCCGAGGAAGGATCGCTGTGGGCGGCTGGGGAAGCAACCACAGCGGCAGGGTTCTCGCGGGGCCCCATGAAGCCAGCCGGGCGCAACCCCCACTCGTCGAAGCTGGGCATCTTCCTCACAAAATCGGCCCTGGCGGAGCAAAGATACAAGAGGATACCATTACTCCGAAGGCTGCCTGGGGAAGGATCGCCAGTCAAGACCCTGAGCATTGTCCGCAGCACTTCAGGCGCCAAGTCCTCCTGAAGCCGCATGCGGTCTCTATGCCCCGCAAAGTCCCACATCCGGCGAGAGTGGCGCTGAAGGGGAGCAATGCGACATTGGAGGAACTCCTTCACCACCTTGGGTGCTATCACATTGAGTGCCCTCAAACTCTGGAAGCGGCGCCAGATGAAGGCGGGCCGGGGGCTCGCGAGCACCTCATGGTCCCAACCCGCATGAGGAACAGCAGGCGAGGTTGGGTGCGAGAGCAGAGGGTTGGGCACTCCAACGTCCATGTACAGCCACCGCTCTCTGAACCTGGCCTCGGGAGGAGGAAGGTCGGAGTCGATCCCTGAAGCGGCCGTCTCTGGCACGGCTAAGAAGCTCACACACCCTGAGCACTGAGTGGGATCGCTCAGGCGCAAGGAAAAGAAGTGGCGCAGCAGGGCAACGGAAGGAGGAATGCCTATCATCGCCTCGCAAACAAAAGCAAAGACAACTAGAAGAGTAATGGACTTCGGCCCAAGGTGTATCATGCGGATCTGATAATGGCAGAGCACCGCGCTGAAGAAGGTGGAAAAGGGCCCATAGGGCATTGGCGAAGAATTGGACCTCTGTGACGATCCTATCAAGGGAGGCATGGGACACAGGCTAGACTGTGGTCCTGCCGCACTCGTTGAAGATAGTGGCAAGGGCGGAGCGTACCTTGTTCAAAGCTTCTGGATTGAGTATGATCGATCGGGCAACAGCGGGGGTCGCCGACGGAGGTGTGTGGGGCGAAGGCGCAGGCTTCTTTCCCCTTCCTTTCTTCGTCGGTGCCATGGCGGTGAAGAGGAGGAAGAACTCGAGCCGGATTGGCGGCGGAGGCTAGAGCTCGAAGTAGAAGGAAAGGTAGGAGGCGGGCGAGCAGTGGAAAGGAAGAACAACTGTGTGCAACTGCGGGTCCGCTTAGCCGAGCGCACAACCGGGCGTCATGGGGAAGCGTAGACGCCCACGTCCAATCAATTGCCACGCGGCGCCCGAGGCCGCAAACTTTTTGGGCCCGCGATGCTTCGCGCTTGCCCCTTCGCTTCCCTACTAGGCCAAGCCCAGGCGCGCCTTGGGCCCGGGGGCTACTGTCGGTGTTCTGGGAATGTGGGTCCCCAGACTTGCCTGCCTGCGGCCTGCGGCGTGGCCTAGCGCGGCACATCTTCATCAGCTCAAGCTCAAGACCCTCGCGAGGGGCCAAGCCTCACGGGGCGGACAACAGGAAGCTTCCTCAGAGCCAGCCACATCAGGTAGGCTTGCGAGGAGGCGGAGAGATCAAGGCAGGGTTACCTCATGAGGCACCCGTGACGCAAGCCATGACGATCGAGACCAGGTGGGCGCCGGCCTGCGCAGTGTCCTTGTTTCCCCTTTGGTGCAAAGGGGTCAAGCACAGGCCAAGGCATCGGGCAAAGGATACCATTCCGGTGCAACGAGACCAAGACCAGCAGAGCGGCAGGATGGAGGTCACCATGGAGCCCAAGACGGCGTCACCACCAGTGCTTTTGGCAGCCGAAGACCACCTGTGGTCAGGATAACTTGTACTAGATGTTCCCCTTCAAAATGCCAATTGTTGGCACCCTTCCCGCTCATTATTTGGGGAGAGGCCCAGGGCCTCTATAAATAGAGCTAGCCACCACAGAGAGGAGGAGAGACATCGAGAGATCGAGAGATAGAGACAGCTAGAGATCTGATAGAGCCCTAGCAGAGAGAGTGAGATGCAACTGAACTCACCCAAGTAGTTCATCGCACCAGCTCAAGAACACCTCTCACGAGGCTGTTCTTCCCTTGTACTATTAATTATCAGCCCCTGAGGCAATCCACCACACCACACACTGGAGTAGGGTATTACAGCACAACGGTGGCACGAACCAGTATAAACCTCGTGTCCCTTGTGTTGTTCATTGTTTCCAGCTTAGATCACGCGAGGAGATCAGACGTAGATCGGTAGGTGAGAGATCTCCGCGCACACCCCAGTGTTCGAACCTCAAGGGTGTGCCGGAACCCGAAATCCGACATCTTCCTCCACCACTTCCTCTGCGGACTGGGGTTTCCCCTCCATCCATTCGTCCGTGGTCTCATGTTCTACTATGGGCTGGACTTCCATGATCTGGCCCCGAATTTCATCCGGAACATCTCGGCATTCATCGTCGTGTGTGAGGCTTTCCTCCGCATCCGCCCCCACTTTGGCCTATGGTTAAAGACCTTCAATATCAAGCCGAAGGTGGTGGGCGGCCAACAAGCAGAATGCGGCAGAGCCATGGTGGGCAAGATGCCCAACGTCATATGGCTTGAAGGCTCCTTCGTGGAGACCATAAAGGGGTGGCAATCGGCGTGGTTCTACATCACCGAGCCGCGCGACACCAATTGGGTGGCTGCCCCTGAGTTTCGATTCGGAATCCCCACATGGCTCACCTCCTGGAAAGAGAAGGGCCTGTCCTCGGGTTCATCGGTGGAGCTGGACGGACTCCAGAAATGTATCCAGAATATGGCGAGCAAGAAGCTCAAGCTTGTCAACATAGTCCAGGTCATGCTCATCCGTCGGATCCTCCCGTGTCAACAATGGGATTTCAACTTGTGAGAGTTCGACCCGGCCCAGCAGCAGACTCTAAGCGAGCTCTTCGACACGATGCATAAGGATGACTGGAAGGTGCAGTTCAAGGGCGCCGAGGTCCCTCCCTCCCTTACCGAGGACCGCGGGCTAAGCGCGAAGCACCGAGCGCATTCTGTGAGTTCTATATATCCGGTAGGATATTTTATTTCCCCTAGCTTAATCATGTGCGGGGTCTGATCTCCATGCCTTTGACAGGACTGGGTGGAGACGTCGGGGTAGATTAACTATCTGGCCCCTCTGCCCGAAGGCACTGCGGACGCTCTCCTTACGGATATGCTGACTCCGGCCCCCTATAAGGTGCCGGAGAAGACCAAGAAGGCCAAGGGAACCCGAAAGAGTTCCCGACGCCAGGTGTTATCGGACTCCTTGTCGGATAACTCTGCGACACACTCCTCCACCGAAGACGAGGAGGAAGAAGAAGATGCTCCCCCTTTAGTTGGGGGAGACAAGAATAGGAAGGCCGCCCCGACCGGGGGGCCGAAGGGTCCAAGAAGGGAAGGACTCTCCTTCCGGACTATTCCACCACCGCCGCCGAAGGCGAAGACGAGTGGCTGCTCAGGTCCAAGCCCCTGGCGAAGTCGTAAGAATTCGGATGCCATAATAACTCATAGCATACCTTTGTCGCACTGCCTCTCCTAACGCCTAATTATGACTATGCAGACCACCGCGAGCCCGTATCGACGTATCGTCGGACGGCTCCCTGGGCTCGTCGGATATGGATAGCGATCCACATCCGACCGCCACCTCCCCTTGCTCTACGGACGACGCTGTCTCAAGAGGCACCGGGCCAAGGGGAGACAGTCCCGGAGGCGCCTCAAGGCGACCGTCCGGACTCCGGGAGCAGAAGGAGCAAGGCTCCCGAGGGCTCCGAGTTCGGCCCTCAGCCGAACATCGCACCGGAACCCCCAGTGGTTCCGGACTCGGGCAGGCGGCCTCCTTCCAAAAGAGGAAAAATGCCTATGCCGGTGACCTCTGTCCATCCAGAGGCACCGGACAGTCTACTGGGAGCACTTCGCAGCGCTTCCATCGACGAAGAGCACCGCACTATTATGGGTGCGGTGGTCCAGAAGGTTTAGTCCGCCAAGAGCGGACTGACTGAAGCCTGTGCCAGCCTTCTAACAGGCTTTGAGGTAAGTTTTTGAAATGTAGGAAAAATATTACCGCATAGACAGTAGCCCCTGATGCTCTGTTCGGTGTTCAAAAAGGAAAGCCGAACAGAGGATCAAACAATATCGCAGGAGTCTAATATAAGTATGTCTATATGTGTATGCAGGCTTCGCTATTGGCCTCTTCCGTACTGACTGCGGAGGTCTCCGCACTGAAGGAGGACCTTAAAGGGTCCAAGGACGAGTTCGGCCTTGCCAAGTGGCAGCTCGAGGAGAACAAAGGTAAGTAGTACCTAGTCCGTGGATATGTATAAAAAGAATGCGATTGCAAAATGACAGGATCATCGTAAATTTACCAGGGCCACGACCGAGGTGGCAACCCTGAAGCAAGCGCTATCCGATGCTGAAAACAAAGCGGCCAAGGAGCACACCGAGCGGGAGAGGCATGAGGCTCGGGTGGGCGAGGTGCAGGAAGAGCTCCACGCGCTCGTGACGAAGCACGAGGCGTTGGAGCTTGACTTGAAGACGCGAGAGTCTGAGCTTGCCGCGACCCTCGAGAGCGCAAAGAGTGCCAAGGCCGAAGCCCAAAAGGCCCTCTAGGAGATTGATGCGATGAAGAATATAGCGGCGGGTAGGGCATTCCATATGCAAAGCAAGCATGTGAAAATGAATTACTTGTTACTTACCTGAATCCGGAGCTCTCCAGGAGCATTCGCAGATTTGCCCCGCAGCGTGTCAGTTGCCGCACAGTTTTACCAGGCCGAGGAGGGAAGCTCAACGGAGAAGCTGTTCTGGTCTCAGTATACTGGGACCGAACACCCGATGCCTCTGAGCGACCAGCTGAAGAAACCGGTCGAGCTGCACAAGGCGGCCGAACAGGCCATGAAGTGCTTTATAGTCCGATGTGGCCTGGCGACGCCCTTCCCAACAGCTACTTCAGCCTGGTGAGGCGGCTTGTGGATGCCTGCCCACGGCTTGAAGTCATCAAGTGGTCCATCTGCATCAAATGTGCATGCCGGGCTTTCGCCCGTGTGAAGGTGTAATGGGCCAAGATGGACGCCGTGAAGCTGGTGAAGGAAGGGCCGCCGCAGGGCAAGGAGCATCGCCACCCCGAGATGTACTATGAGGGTGTCCTGAAGGGTGCTCGTCTCGTAGCGGACGAGTGTACGAAAGATATAATATTCGAGTAAACTCGCTCGTGTAATCCTGTATTTATGAAAACTTGTTCATATGCGCTATGCAACGCTTGTTTGAATTTAAAATATTACTTTCTGTTCGGCTGTTTATCAAATCTGAGAGATGGCTAGTCGTCGGCTTCTGCCCCCATGCCACGAGTGCTGGGGTGTTCGGGATAGACCTGAGCACTCTTGTTCCTATTGTTGGGTCCTTTGTGGGAGGTGCTCAGCACAACGAGCAAGGCAATCGGACTATAATGCGTTATCACTCTCACTTAGCCATAGAATTCTATAATTTTAAATTTCGGCGAAGCCCCTAGTATTCGGAAGGCCGAATTCGGGGCGTGATACACGCCTTAAGCCGGACAGGGCCGACTCCTGGCTCTAAGCGGCATGAGCCTTTAGGGACTCGAAACCTCTCGAACAGCGACCAGTCTCTCGTCTTATCATGACAGTCAGTTTTAGCTTTCTCTACTGAGGTGCTTAGCCAAGCAGAACCGGGGCACAATTGCAGTAGTTCTCCCAGTGCTACCTTAGCTGATATAGCGGAACGTAAGGTACCAAAACATGGGAGCCGGGCAAACCCAACTATTGACCCAAGACATGATTCGGAGCTGATGCATATAATGTTATAAGTTCGGGGTGCCGCACTGTCGAAAGTGTTCGGACTTCTCACGCCGTATTATGGGGTATGCTTAAGCCCCTAGCGCTTTGGCCGTACCAGAGTGTACGGGTGCTGGATGTCACAAATGAATATATATATATAAGAACGCAATAATAGCCTTAATGCTATGCATTTTTTATTCAAAAAGGTGCGTTAAAGCAGAATGATACAAGTAGTGCGATAAGCAAAAAGTAGGACTGTTTGACATGTCCCTTCCAAGGGCAAGCTGAGGAATACTATTAAAGCAAATATTTCACACATTATCGTAATCCACCTGGGAGTTCTGTGGTGTGACGTAGCTTTCTGCCTCCTTGGATACTGCATCATGTGTTCTCCGGACAGTGTTTCCAGTGATTGACGTCCTGAAAGAGAAAAATAACAAAGCGGGAAGCCCCTAGTGTGGTTTAAGCCATGACTTGGGGCGTGCCGCCGTCGTGCCCCCTCCCCGCCTGTGCCCATGGTATTTTTAATGCGTAATTATGTACGCATGGCACGGATTTCGCCGTTTGGCTAGGGCCGGCGTGGGGGCCGCATCGCTATGCGAGCTCAGAACGTGCCAGACGGTCCTGTTGCCGATTACCTCGGGCGCGCTTGAAGGTGTCCGGGTCCTTAATCGCCGAATTAGAGGATTGCCTCAAGAGGCTAGTTTGTGCTTCTGCTGTGAGGGCCACAGTGTGCTCCTCCGTGCGGAGAGAGCGCTCTGTGTTTCCATTGACTGTGATGACCCCCCGTGGTCCTGGCATCTTGAGCTTGAGATATGCATAATGTGGTACCGCATTGAATCTTGCGAATGCGGTTCGCCCTAGCAGTGCATGATAGCCACTGCGGAACGGGACTATGTCGAAGATTAACTCTTCGCTTCGGAAGTTATCCGGAGATCCAAAGACCACTTCCAGTGTTACTGAGCCTGTGCAATGGGCCTCTACACCTGGTATGACGCCTTTAAAGGTCGTTTTGGTGGGCTTGATCCTTGAGGGGTCTATACCCATTTTGCGCACTGTGCCCTGATAAAGCAGGTTCAGGCTGCTACCGTCGTCCATTAGGACTCGAGTGAGGTGAAATCCGTCAATGATTGGGTCTAGGACCAGTGTGGCAAGTCCGCCATGACGGATGCTAGTGGGGTGGTCCCTGCGATCGAAGGTGATCGGACAGGAGGACCATGGGTTGAACTTGGGGGCGACTGGCTCCAACGCATATACGTCCCCGAGCGCACGCTTCCGCTCCCTCTTGGGGATGTGGGTTGTGTATATCATGTTCACCGTCCGCACTTGTGGGGGGAACCTCTTCTGTCCTCCGTCGTTCGGCTGCCGGAGCACCTCCTCGTCATCGCTATGTGACCCCTTATCTTTGTTTTCAGCATTTAACTTGCCGGCCTGATTGAACACCCAACAGTCCCTGTTGGTTTGGTTGGCTTGCTTGTCGGGGGTGCCGTGTATTTAACACAAGCGATCGAGTATACAGTCCAAACTGGACGGGCCCGGAGTGCTTCTTTTGAATGGCTTTTTCCGCTGACCGGGTTTAGAGCCTTTGAATCCGGCATTGACTGTCGTATCCTCGGTATTGTCATTGTTACTGCGGCGCTTATGCTTGTTGCGACGTGACCTGCCATTCCCATCCTTGGTATCCGAAGTACCATGGTTCTTTGATATGTTATTACCGCGAGCCAGCCAGCTATCTTCTCCCGCGCAAAAGCGGGTCATGAGTGTCGTGAGGACTGCCATTGATTTCGGCTTTTCCTGACCAAGGTGCTGGGCTAGCCACTCGTCGTGGATGTTGTGCTTGAAAGCTGCTAGGGCCTCTACATCCGAACAATCGACGATTTGATTTTTCTTTGTTAGGAACCGTGTCCAGAATTGCCTGGCCGATTCCTCTGGCTGCTGAATTATGTGGCTCAAGTCATCGGCATCTGGTGGTCACACATAAGTGCCCTGAAAGTGCTCGAGGAATGCGGCTTCCAGATCTTCCCAACAGCCCATGGACTCTGCTGGCAAGCTGTTGAGCCAATGCCGAGCCGGTCCTTTGAGTTTGAGTGGGAGGTATTTGATGGCGCGTAGGTCATCACCGCGGGCGATGTGGATGTACATGAGGAAATCCTCGATCCATACCGCAGGATCTGTTGTGCCGTCGTATGATTCTATATTCACGGGTTTGAAACCCTCTGGGATTTGGTGATCCATCACTTCATCTATGAAGCATAAGGGGTGTGCGTTGCCTCTGTACTGGGCTATATCGTGACGCAGCTCGATTGAGTCTTGTCCGCTGTGTTTGGCCCGGCCGGGCTTACTTTTACTGTATCCGGCGTGATGATTATCGTCTCGCATAGTGGCGCGCCCTCGTGATCCGTAGATCGATCTTGCATGTTTTGCTTTGTCCTCCAATACGTCTCGCAGGTCTGGCGTATTTCCCCCTGCCTTTTCATTTGAATGACGTCGGGGTGCGGGCTGAGCTTTTGGCTGGAATGTCTCTCGGTCGCGGCCACGAGGTGGCTGATCAGCCGCGTCATACGCCAGGGATGTAGGTTTCGGTGCTTCCTCCTCCAGTCGGGGTAGCAACCTGCACTTTGGGTAACTCTTGGAGGGGCGTTTGAGTTTATACTCCTCAGCCGCCAGGACTTCAGTCCATCTGTCAGCTAGCAGATCTTGATCAGCTTGAAGCTACTGCTGCTTTTTCTTAAGGCTATTTGCCGTGGCTATAAGACTGCGCTTGAAGCGCTCTTGTTCGATGGGATCCTCTGGCACGGCGAATTCGTCATCGCCGAGGCTTGCCTCGTCTTCGGAGGGAGGCATGTAATTATCATCCTCTGCCTCTCCATCTGCCGCTCTCTCAGGAGAGCTGGCTCCTCCATCCTCCTGCTCTAAATCTTGCTGGAGGGGATTGTTGTTGTCTTCGGCACTGTCCGGAGTGCTATTATCTCTGGTGCCGGTATCACCACTTTTGCCTTGGTGGGACTTAGAGCGGCGCCGCTGACGCCGGTGCTTGGGTTGCTTCTTGGAGGGGTCATCCTCCGTTGTCTCGTTGCCATTGCCTTCGTTGGGTGTGTCCACCGTGTATATATCGTATGATGAGGTGGCTGTCCAGTGCCCTGTGGGCAGTGATTCCTCTTCGACTCCCGTATCATCGTCCATACCGTCGATGTCTTCGGAGTCGAAGTC
This sequence comes from Triticum monococcum, assembly GCA_034509565.1. Classification (NCBI taxonomy): domain Eukaryota; kingdom Viridiplantae; phylum Streptophyta; class Magnoliopsida; order Poales; family Poaceae; genus Triticum; species Triticum monococcum. The sequence continues at coordinate 81,627,497 of CM067845.1, read as the reverse complement.
GAGCATGTCGGTTAAGTCATCGACAGTGGCTACTAAGTGGGTGGTGGGTGGACGGCGAATTTCTACGTCATCCGCATCCCAATCTTGCCGAACATAGTTCGGCCAGGACTCTCCTGACAAGGAGAGAGACCTTAATGAGTTCAGTATATCGCCGAAAGGCGAGTGCTGAAAGATATCCGCGGAGGTGAACTCCATGATCGGCGCCCAGTTGGATTCGATAGGCACGGGCGCAGGCGGTTCGGAGTCCGTGGCCGGAGAAGGATCCGGTAGTTTGGCAACACGGCACTCGTGAAGGGTAAGGTCGATATTCGGCTCGATCGCCATTGAAAGTACGGCCTCCATGACGGGGTCCATCCAGCCATCCATGGATGGCGCATCTGGCTCCAAATTGAGGCTTGGAGCGGCTGCCGATGCGATCTCCTGAATATGGTCCGATGATAGAGCTAAATCGTACTCATTGTGACCACGCGACGCAGAAGGCAGGGGCTTGAATCCGTCGAAGATCAAGTCTCCACGGATGTTGGCCATGTAGTTTAAGCTTCCAAACCTGACCTGGTGGCCAGGGGCGTAACTTTCGATCTGCTCCAGATGGCCAAGCGAGTTGGCCCGCAGTGCCAAGCTGCCGAATACAAAGATCTGTCTGGGGAGAAAAGTCTCACCCTGGACTGCATCGCTATCGATGATCGTAGGAGCCATCAAGCCTAACGGCGACGACACAGAGGAACTCTCAATGAAAGCACCAATGTCGGTGTCAAAACCGGCGGATCTCGGGTAGGGGGTCCCGAACTGTGCGTCTGAGGCGGATGGTAACAGGAGGCATGGGACACGATGTTTTACCTAGGTTCGGGCCCTCTTGATGGAGGTAAAACCCTACGTCCTGCTTGATTTATTCTTGATGATATGAGTATTACAAGAGTTGATCTACCACGAGATCGGAGAGGCTAAACCCTAGAAGCTAGCCTATGGTATGATTGTCTGTTGTCCTACGGACTAAAACCCTCCGGTTTATATAGACACCGGAAAGGGCTAGGGTTACACAAGCTCGGTTACAAAGGAGGAGATATACATATCCGTATTGCCTAGCTTGCCTTCCGTGCCAAGTAGAGTCCCATCCGGACACGAGATGAAGTCTTCAATATTGTATCTTCATAGTCTAACAGTTCGACCAAAGGATATAGTCTGGCTGTCCGGAGACCCCCTAATCCAGGACTCCCTCAGTCCGCACGCTTAACGTTCGATGACAATTTGCACTATGAGTTATGTGATTTGATGTACCAAAGATTGTTTGAAGTCTCGGATGAGATCACAGACATGACAAGGAGTCTCAAAATGGTCGATACATAAAAATTGATATATTGAAAGGTTACATTCGGACACCGGAAGTGTTCCGGGTGGTTTCGGATAAAACCAGAGTGTCGGAGGGGTTACCGGACCCCCCCCCCCGGGGGGGGGGGGGAGTAATGGGCCTTAGTGGGCCTTAGGGGAGAGAGAGGGCAGCAGCCAGGAGCTGGCACGCGCCCCCAAGGGGAGTCTGAATAGGACTAGGGGAGGGGGCGCGACCCCTCTTTCCCTCTCCCTCTCCCTCGCCTTCCTTCTTCTCCTACTTGGTCTAGGAAAGGGGGGGGACCGATTCCTACTTGGAGTAGGATTCCCCCCCCCTTGGGCGCGCCCCTTGTGGCCGGCCGGCCTCCTCCTCCCCTCCTTTATATACGGGGAGGGGGCACCCCATAGACACACAAGTTGATCTTTAGCCGTGTGTGGTGCCCCCCTCCACAGTTTTACACCTCGGTCATATTGTTGTAGTGCTTAGGCGAAGCCCTGCGTTAGTAACTTCATCATCATCGTCAACACGCCGTCATGCTGACGAAACTCACCCTCGGCCTCAGCTGGATCAAGAGTACGAGGGACGTCACCGAGCTGAACATGTGCAGATCGCGGAGGTGTCATGATCCCCAACACTACTTTGAAGCACAAGTGTGGTAAAAGGATAGTAGCATTGCCCCATCTCTATTTTTCTCTCATTTTTTTGTTTTTTGTTTGGGCCTTCTCTCATTTTTTGGCCTATTTTTTAAGTCCGGAGTCTCATCCCGACTTGTGGGGGAATCATAGTGTCCATCATCCTTTCCTCACATGGTACAATGCTCTAATAATGATGATTATCACACTCTAATTTAGTTTACAACTCGATACTAGAACAAATATATGACTCTATATAAATGCCTCCGGCGGTGTACGGGGATGTGCAATGAATCAAGAGTGAAATGTATGAAAGAATTATGAACAGTGGCTTTGCCACAAATACAATGTCAACTACATGATCATGCAAAGCAATATGACAATGATGATGCGTGTCATTATAAAATGAAACGGTGGAAATTTGCATGGCAATATATCTCAAAATGGCTATGGAAATGCCATAATAGGTAGGTATGGTGGCTGTTTTGAGGAAGGTATATGGTGGGTGTATGGTACCGGCGAAAGTTGCGCGACACAAGAGAGGCTAGCAAGGGTGTATAATCCATGGACTCAACATTAGTCATAAAGAACTCACATACTTATTGCAAAAATCTATTAGTCATCAAAACAAAGTACTATGCGCATGCTCCTAGGGGGATAGATTTGTAGGAAAAGACCATCGCTCGTCCCCGACCGCCACTCATAAGGAAGACAATCAATAAATAAATCATGCTCCAACTTCATCACATAACGGTTCACCATACGTGCTTGCTATGGGAATCACAAACTTTAACACAAGTATTTCTACAATCCACAATTACTCACTAGCATGACTCTAATATCACCATCTTCATATCTCAAAACAATCAAAAGGAATCAAACTTCTCATAGTATTCAATGCACTTTAATATGAAAGTTTTTATCATATCCCTCTTGGATGCCCATCATATTAGGACTAAATTCACAACCGAAGCAAATTACCATGCTATTTAAGAATATAAAAATGATATAAGTGAAGCATGATAGTTCAACAATTTCTTCAAAATAAAACTACCGTTGTGCTCTAAAAAGATAGAAGTGAAGCACTAGAGCAAATGACAAACTACTCCAAAAGATATAAGTGAAGATCGATGAGTAGTTGAATAATTATGTGACTATGTGAAGACTCCTTCTCATAAATAAATTCAGATCTTAAATACCTTATTCAAACAGGAAGCAAATCCTAATAAAATAAAATGACGCCCCAAGCAAAACACATATCATGTGGTGAATAAAAATATAGCTCCCAGTAATGTTACCAATGGATTGAGACGAAAGAGGGGATGCCATCCGGGGCATCCCCAAGCTTAGATGCTTAGTTGTCCTTGAATATTACCATGGGGTGCCTTGGGCATCCCCAAGCTTAGGCTCTTGCCACTCCTTATTCCGTAGTCCATCGAATCTTTACCCAAAACTTGAAAACTTCACAACACAAAACTCAATAGAAAACTCGTAAGCTCCGTTAGTATAAGAAAATAAATCACCACTTTTGGTACTGTTGTCAACTGATTCTTTATTTATATTGGTGTAGTATCTACTATATCCTACTTCTCCATGGTTAATACCCTCCGATACTACTCATAGATTCATCAAAATAAGCGGACAACACATAGAAAACAGAATCTGTCAAAAACAGAACAGTTTGTAGTTATCTGTAACTCCCTAATACTTCTGTAGCACCAAAAATTCTGAAAAATTAGGAAAACATAGAAAACTTGTATATAAATAAATTGTAAAAAATTCAAGAATTTATTGCGCTCCAGGAAACCAAATCAATTCTGTTTCTGGGCACGAAAGTTTCTGTTTTCTCACAGAATCAAATCAACTATCATCCACATTATCCCAAAGGCTTTACTTGACATTTTATTGAAACAAAAGATATAAAAAGGATTAATACAGTAGCCTAATCTTGTGAACACTCAAAAACAGTAGGGGTAAATATTGGGTTGACTCCCAACAAGCTCTTTTCTTTAATGCCTTTTTAGCTAGGCATGATGATTTCAATGATGCTCACATACAAGATAAGAGTTGAAGCATAATAGGAGCATCATGAAGCATATGACAAGCACATTTAAGTCTAACCCATTTCCTATGCATAGGTATTTTGTGTGCAAACAACTTATGGGAACAGGAATCAACTTCCATAGGAAGGTAAAGCAAGCATAACTTCAAGATTTTCAACACATAGAGAGGGAACTTGATATTATTGCAATATGTAAAAGCATATGTTCCTCTCTCATAATAATTTTAAGTAGCATAATGAATGAATTCAACAATATAGCTATCACATAAAGCATTGCTTTCATGATTCATAAGCATAGAAAATTTACAACTCTCCACATAAGCAAATTTCTTCTCATTCAGAATAGTGGAAGAAATTCAACAAAATAACTATCATGGGATTGAAAATTAAAATCTAGATGAAAAGTTTCATGGTTATCATTATTCTTTATAGCATAAGTGTCAACACAATAATCATCGTAGATAGGAGGCATTCTATCATCATAATGAATTTTCTCATCAAAACTTGGGGGACAAAAAATATCATCTTCATCAAACATAGCATCCCCAAGCTTGTGTCTTTGCATATCATTAGCATCATGGATATTCAAAGAGTTCATACTAATAACATTGCAATCATGCTCATCATTCAAAGATTTAGTGCCAAACATTTTAATGCATTCTTCTTCTTACAGTTTGGCACAATTATTGGAATCCTTATTTTCACGAAAGATGTTAAAAAGATGAAGCATATGAGGCAACCTCAATTCTATTTTTAGTTTTCTTTTATAGACTAAAGTAGTGATAAAACAAGAAACTAAAAGATTCAATTGCAAGATCTAAAGATATACCTGTTGGGGAACATAGTAATTCAAAAACAAATCCTACGATCATGTAAGATCTATCTAGGAGAAGCATAGCAACGAGACGGGAGAGTGTGTCCACGTACCCTCGTAGACTGAAAGCGGCAGCGTTATGTATCGCGGTTGATGTAGTCGAACGTCTTCATGATCCAACCGATCCAAGTACTGAACATACGACACCTCCGTGTTCAGCACACGTTCAGCATGATGACGTCCCTCGAGCTCTTGATCCAGTAGAGGGCCGAGGGAGAGTTCCATCAGCACGACGGCGTGTCGATGCTACCTTTTGAGCACTGAGTTGGTTTTCCCCGAAGAGGGAGGGATGATGGAGTAAAGTAGCATAAGTATTACCCTCAGTTTTTGAGAACCAAGGTATCAATCCAGTAGGAGGCTACGCGCGAGTCCCTCGTACCTTCACAAAACAAATAAATCCTCGCAACCAACGCGAATAGGGGTTGTCAATCCCTACACGGCCACTTACGAGAGTGAGATCTGATAGATATGATAAGATAATATTTTTGGTATTTTTGTGATAAAGATGCAAAGTAAAATAAAAGCAAAGTAAAAAGCAAAGGAAATAACTAAGTAGTAGGAGATTAATATGATAAAGATAGACCCGGGGGCCATAGGTTTCACTACTGGATTCTCTCGAGAGCATAAGTATTCTACGGTGGGTGAACAAATTACTGTTGAGCAATTGACAGAATTGAGCATAGTTATGAGAATATCTAGGTATGATCATGTATATAGGCATCACGTCCGAGACAAGTAGACCGACTCCTGCCTGCATCTACTACTATTACTCCACTCATCGACTGCTATCCAGCATGCATCTAGAGTATTAAGTTAATGAAAATAGAGTAACGCCTTAAGCAAGATGACATGATAAAGAGGGATAAACTCATGCAATATGATGAAAACCCCATCTTGTTATCCTCGATGGCAACAGTACAATACGTGCCTTGCTTCCCCTACTGTCACTGGGAAAGGACACCGCAAGATTGAACCCAAAGCTAAGCACTTCTCCCATTGCAAGAAAGATCAATGTAGTAGGCCAAACCAAACTAATAATTCGAAGAGACTTGCAAAGATAACCAATCATACATAAAAGAATTCAGAGAAGATTCAAATATTATTCATAGATAGACTTGATCATAAACCCACAATTCATCGGTCTCAGCAAACACACCGCAAAAAGAAGATTACATCGAATAGATCTCCACAAGAGAGGGGGAGAAAATTGTATTGAGATCCAAAAGAGAGATGAAGCCATCTAACTACTAGCTATGGACCCGTAGGTCTAAGGTGAACTACTCACACTTCATCGGAGGGGCTATGGTGTTGATGTAGAAGTCCTCCGTGATCGATTCCCCCTCCGGCGGATCTCCGGAACAGGCCCCAATATGGGATCTCATGGATACAAAAAGTTATGGCGGTGGAATTAGGGTTTTGGCTCCGTCTTTGATCATTTGGGGGTATGTAGGTATATATAAAGGAGGAAGGAGTACGTCGGTGGAGCAACATGGGCCCCACGAGGGTGAAGGGTGCGCCTCGGGGGGGAGGGGGGGGGGGTAGGCACGCCCCCTACCTCGTGGCCTCCCGTTACGTGTCTTGACATAGGGTCCAAGTTTCCTGAGTTGTATTCGATGAGAAAATCACGTTCCCGAAGGTTTCATTCTGTTTGGACTCTGTTTGATATTCCTTTTCTTGAAAACCCTAAAACAGGCAAAAAACCGCAATTTTGGGCTGGGCCTCCGGTTAATAGGTTAGTCCCAAAAATAATATAAGAGTGGATAATAAAGCCCAATAATGTCCAAAACAGTAGATAATATAGAATGGATCAATCAAAAATTATAGATACGTTAGAGACGTATCAAGCATCCCCAAGCTTCATTCCTGCTCGTCCTCGAGTAGGTAAATGAAAAAAACAGAATTTTTGATGCGGAGTGCTACTTGGCATAATTTTAATGTAATTCTTCTTAATTGTGGTATGAATATTCAAATCCGAAAGATTCAAGACAAAAGTTCATATTGACATAGAAATAATAAAACTTCAAGCATACTAACAAAGCAATTATGTATTCTCAAAATAACATGGCCAAAGAAAGTTCATCCCTACAAAATCATATAGTTTAGTCATGCTCCATTTTCGTCACACAAGAATGCTCCCATTATGCACAACCCCGATGACAAGCCAAGCAATTTTTTCATACTTTAGTAATCTCAAACCTATAAACTTTCACGCAATATATGAGCGCGAGCCATGGACATAGCACTATGGGTGGAATAGAATATAATGAGGGGGTTATGTGGAGAAGACAAAAAGGAGAACGTCTCACATCAACGAGGCTAATCCATGGGCTATGGAGATGCCCACCGATTGATGTTAATGCAAGGAGTAGGGATTGCCATGCAATGGATGTACTAGAGCTATAAATGTATCAAAGCTCAACAAAAGAAACTAAGTGGGTGTGCATCCAACTTGCTTGCTCACGAAGACCTAGGGCACTTGAGGAGGCCCATTGTTGGAATATACAAGCCAATTTCAATAATGAAAATTCCCGCTAGTATATAAAAGTGACAAAACAAGAGACTCTTTATCATGAAGATTACGGTGCTACTTTGAAGCACAAGTGTGGCAAAGGATAGTAACATTGTCCCTTCTCTCTTTTTCTCTCATTTTTCATCATTTTTATTTGGCCTTTCTCCTTTTTTCCTCACTTGGGACAATGCTCTCAAAAATGATGATCATCACACTTCTATTTATTTACATCTCAATGATTACAACTAGATACTAGAACAAAAGATGACTCTATCTGAATGCCTCCGGTGATGTACCGGGATATGCAATGGACAAAGAGTGACATGTATGAAAGAATTTTGAATGGTGGCTTTGCCACAAATACTATGTCAACTACATGATCATGCTAAGCAATATGACAATAATGAATGTGTCATGATAAACAGAATGGTGGAAAGTTGCATGGCAATATATCTCGGAATGGCTATGGAAATGCCATAATAGGTAGGTATGGTGGCTGTTTTGAGGAAGATATAAGGAGGTTTATGTGTGAAAGAGCGTATCATATCACGGGGTTTGGATGCTCCGGCGAAGTTTGCGCCAACTCTCTATGTGAGAAAGGGCAGTGCACGGTACCGAAGAGGCTAGCAAGGATGTAAGGGTGAGAGTGCGTATAATCGATGGACTCAACATTAGTCATAAAGTACTCACATACTTATTGCAAAAATCTACAAGTCATAAAAAACTCGGCACTACGCGCTTGCTCTTAGGGGGGTAGATTGGTAGGAAAAGACCATCGCTCGTCTCCGACCGCCACTAATAAGGAGGACAATCAAATAACACCTCATGTTTCAAATTTGTTACATAACGTTTACCATACGTGCATGCTACGGGACTTGCAAACTTTAACACAAGAATTTCTCAATTTCACAACTACTCAACTAGCACGACTTTTATATTATTACCTCCATATCTCAAAACAATCATCAAGCATCAAACTTCTCTTAGTATTCAAAACACTCATAAGAAATTTTTACTAATCTTGAATACCTAGCATAATAGGATTTTAAGTAAATTACCACGCTATTTAAGACTCTCAAAATAATCTAAGTGAAGCATGAGAGATCAATAGTTTCTATAAAACAAATTCACCACCGTATTCTAAAAGATATAAGTGAAGTACTAGAGCAAAACTATATAACTCAAAAGATATAAGCAAAGCACATAGAGTATTCTAACAAATTCCAAATCATGTATGGCTCTCTCAAAAAGGTGTGTACATCAAGGATGATTGTGGTAAACTAAAAAGTAAAGACTCAAATCATACAAGACGCTCCAAGCAAAACACATATCATGTGGCGAATAAAAATATAGCTCCAAGTAAAGTTACCGATAGAAGTAAACGAAAGAGGGGATGCCTTCCGGGGCATCCCCAAGCTTTGGCTTTTAGATGTCCTTAGATTATCTCGGCGGTGCCATGGGCATCCCCAAGCTTTGGCTTTTAGATGTCATTAGATTATCTCGGGGGTGCCATGGGCATCCCCAAGCTTAGGCTCTTGCCACTCCTTGTTCCATAATCCATCAAATCTTTACCCAAAACTTGAAAACTTCACAACACAAAACTCAAAGTAGAAAATCTCATGAGCTCCATTAGCGAAAGAAAACAAAAGACCACTTCAAGGTGTAAGTGCATCTAGTGCCCCGTAGTGATTTTGGTGTATTTAAGACTTATAGGTTAAGGGACTAATGCGTTTTTTAGTGTACACAGGTCTATAAGTCTATGAGGAGTTTGATATTCACAGAGAAAGTCGACCCCTAAAAATGAAGCTCTTCGACTGAAGACTTTCTGAAGACTTTGAAAGTGAACAAATTGGTGTGATCTTGAAGACTTGGTATTCATTTGAGGAATATGAAGCATGAAGACTTTTGTTTTCGTAGTTTCATTTTCTCTTTCTTGAGTCATAGGAAACACCGTACTGTTAAAGGGGGTCGAGGAAATACTAAGGAAAAATTTCCATGTGATGCTCAACTCAAAATCCTACACCTACCAATCCCTTCGAGTGAAGCCATTGGAAATCTCATACAGTTCAGTCATATTCTTCAGTGACAGAGACGTAGTTCTTCTGTTCTCTGAGGAATTTGTTCTAACTAAGGAGTTAGGAATTCGCCTGTGCGGATTGCCTACATAGTGAGGAACATGATAGCCCTGAGGATTTTGCTACTCAAAATTCCGACCGTTGTTGTGCTATGCGCCAACTGTCCCAAAATATCTACCCACCTAATGGTCATATCATTGAAGGGCATTTATGTCTTATCATGTCGGGCTGCTCCCTAGGCTATAAATAGTCGCCCCCTAAAACCACTAGCTGGTTGGCTACTCCGAGAGAAACTTACACTTGTCATTTGAGAGCATCCCATCCTCCGAGGACTTTGAGCGAAAATCATCAAGTGAGGAAAACCAAAACCCAAACACCTACAAACCCAAAGTGATTGAGCATCACTGAAGAGATTGATCCTGCATGGATCCGATGCTTGTTACCTTTGAAGACTGTGCTTCTTCCAGATGGTTAGGCATCAAGGTCTAGAGCATCCAAGAGGAATTGTGGATTGCCGAGTGACCAAGTTTGTGAAGGTTCGGAAGTCTCCTAAAGACTTACCACGAGTGATTGGGCGAGGTCTGTGTGACCTTAGCTCAAGGAGAATACGGTGAGGACTGTGTGTCCTCAGGTTTAAGTACCTAGCCGCTCCAACCAGACGTACAACTGAGACAGCAGTTGGAACTGGTCTACCAAATAATTATCTTCACCAAGCTTACTGGTTCTATTTCCTCAACACTTTCATTTCCTCATAACTATGTTGAGTGCTTGTTCATATCTGTGTTTGAAGACTTTGACTGAAGACTTTCTCAAATTCCTCAGTTCAATTTCTTCAGTCTGTTTGTCTTCATCCTGTGTTAGCCTGTGTTTACGCATTCTGTACTCTGTGCTTGTCTTCATTTCATCATGATGACTATGCTTGTGCTCTGTTATGTTTACTTTTGAGTACTTATTCCGCTGCTAGTAGTTCTTCACTAAGGAAATTTTTCACCTGCAAATTCCTCAGTGAAAAATTCATAAAAATCGCCTATTCACCCCCTCTAGTCGATATAACACACTTTCAATTGGTATCAGAGCAAGGTACTCCCTTGTTCTATGTGATTTTGGTTTAACCGCCTGGAGTTTCAATTATGTCGACCGCAGGTATGAAGAAAGTGACATGCCCCATATTTGACGGTCACGAGTATCCCAAGTGGAAGGACATGATGAAGAAGCACCTCATGGCGATGAACAGCGAGCTGTGGACCGTCACTGAGATTGGTCTGGCCGATCTGTGCAAGATGGCGGAAGCTGATGACATTCGCAAGTACACTCTTCTCAACCTCACGGCGAAGGATGTCATCTGCTCCTGTATGTTTCAAAACCAGTTCAGGAATATCATGCATCTCGATCATGCGAAGCTTATCTGGGACCGTCTCTCTGAGGTCTATGAAGGTCATTGAACCTGTCATGATCCTTGGTTTGAGGACTTCAAGGAATCTCTCAAAGCAATGACATTCGAACCAGAATCATCATCTTCTGCATCATGCCTTATGGCAAAAGATGCTAAGGTAACTGAATGCTACCTATCCGAGTCTAGTGATGATCAATCTGGTGATGAATTTGGACCCAGCTATGTCAAACTTGCTTCCCTTGCCACTAAACAACAAAGAGCTTTGGAAAAAGTTCAATACATGCTAAATAAGAGCGATGCTATGTTGGGGAAGAAATGGATCAGTCAAAAGCTTTGGCTGAAAGTCTTCAGAGACTTCATACTAAGTATGACACCCTTCAAGATCAACATAACACTCTCTTATCTGATCATGAGAAGCTTTCTTGTGAATTTCTTCAAAGAACGCAAGATCTTGAGAAGCTAAGAGTGAGTTATGAAGATCTTCAGAAGGAGCGCGATTCATTACTTGCTCAACAAATCAGTGCTTCTTAGGAAGAATTTGTTCCTCCATGCTTGAAGTGCATTGAACGTGAATCTGCTAATTCTTCACTTGAATGTTCAAATGCTGCTAATGTTTCAAATTCTTCACATGCCTATGCTATCACTAATTCCTCATCTGAGGACATTGTTAGTATCACTGACGATGCAGGGCTGAAGGAATTGTACATGACAGGCATGTACAAAAGCCTCAAAGGGCATCAGACTCTTTGTGATGTGCTTAAAAAGCAGATCCTCAACAGGAGCCCTAGGAAAGAGGGTATTGCCTTTGAGAGGAAACTCAATGCTGATGGTACATATTGGAAGCCTGAGCAGTACCCCAAAACCTCATGGGTTGCTGCAAAGGGACCTCCAGTTGATCCATCTAACTTATCTAGATTTGCATGTGAATCTCCTCGTTCTGGTGATGAGTCATTTGGCTCCAACTATAAACTGTTCAGAAATCAGAATGGTGAAATATTTGCAAGATATGTTGGCACTAACTGCAGGAACGGCCCCCCTATGAAGAAAATCTGGGTTCCCAAAAGGTGCCTTGAAAGTCTTCAGGTGAATGTCCTCAGGACACCACCTGTGAAGAATAGGAACCCCAGATCAAATTCTTCATATGGACCAAATTCCTCAAAAGGATCAAAGTCCTCACATGAATATCATCGTGCTAACAACTCTGTTTCGCAGGGAAGAGCTAAGGGCTATGAATATGAGCATTATTCTTCTAATCATCATGTTCATAAGTCCTCGAAGAATTTCTCCGCTTATTCAGATGCTTATCCTAACTCCTCTTATGTGAAACGAAATGGACTGGCTTCTATGCCACCTTTCTCATATGGAGCTCGCAGAGTGATGAACTCTTTGCCACCCCTTTAGATGTGGGTGGTGAAGAAAAATAACTAATCTCTTCTGCAGGGTCAGGTCTCCAGACGTACGTAATCGTCTGAAGAATTTGCTGGAGACCTGAATATGCCTGATAGGACGCGGGCTAACCATGAAGAAATGAACTTTCATTTCTCACGTCCTCATACTGCTTTATCTATTCTACTGCTCGATGAAACTGATCTGATGAATTGATGTCATATTCTTCACTAACGCAGTATATGAGTTCGTAAGCTACACTAATTCATCTGCAGGATGATCAAGCCAAAGCCACTGAGTGGGTCCTCGATAGTGGATGTACAAATCACATGACTGGAGACAAGAATCTATTGATGGATGATCCATTATCTCTGTCGCATCTGAAGCATATCATCTTTGCTGACAAAGGCAAACATCAGGTATTGGGTCTAGGTAAGGTTGCGATCACAAAGGATCGACACATGGACAAACTCATGCTTGTCGAGTCCTTAGGATACAACCTCATGTCTGTCTCAATGCTTTGTGATCTTGATATGGTTGTTGTCTTTGGCAAGTACCGTTGTGTTGTGGTTATGGAAGCTGACAATTCCAAAGTCTTCGAAGGCTTTAGGAGAGGAGACCTGTATATTGTTGATTTCTCTATAGGACCACAACCAACCGTGTGCCTACTTGCAAAAGCTTCAGAAGGCTGGCTCTGGCATCGACGACTTGGTCATGCAGGCATGAGGAATTTGCACACGCTTGCAAACAAGAAGCATGTCATTGGCATCGAGAATGTCAAATTCCTCAAAGATCACTTACGCGGAGCCTGTGAAGCTGGGAAGATGACAAAGGCTAAGCATCCAGCGAAGACTATCATGACCACTACTCGTCCATTTGAATTGCTTCATATGGATCTATTCGGTCCTAACCATTATTCTGCAGTCTCAAATGAGGCATCTCAATATGGCTTTGTTATTGTTGATGATTACTCTCGATACACATGGGTACACATTGTTACTTACAAACATGAAGTGCAGGAAGTCTTCAAACGATTTTCCTCGAGAGCTTCAACCAACTTTGGTGTGAAGATCAAGCACATCAGAAGTGACAATGGAACTGAGTTCAAGAACTCTGGTTTTGGTGACTATCTTGATGAACTTGGTATTACTCATGAGTTATCTGCTCCTTATACTCCTCAGCAGAACAGCGTCGTGGAGCGCAAGAACATGACTCTTGCTGAGATGGCTCGCGCTATGCTTGATCAATACAAAACGCCTCGTCGTTTCTGGATTGAAGCAATTGACACTGCGTGCCACATCATCAATAGCGTATATCTTCACAAATTCTTCAAGAAGACTACCTATGAACTCCTCACTGATAAGAAACCCAATGTAAGTTATTTCAAAGTCTTCAGTGCTAAATGTTGGATTAGAGACCCTCATCACAACTCAAAATTTGCACTGAAAGCACATGAAGGTTTTATGCTTGGTTACGGAAAGGACTCGCACACCTACAGAGTCTTCAACAACGTTCTTCACAAGGTTGTTGAAACTGTAGATGTGCGGTTCGATGAAACTAATGGCTCGCAAAGGGAGCACCTACCTACTGTGGTAGATGAACTAGCACCTGAGGAAACTATCAAGTTCAAGGCTACTGAGAATGTCATTCCCACTGAAGAACCTGCTGAAGAATTCATTCCAGAACATGAAGAACGTCGAGCTAATGCACCTGAAGAAAATACTGAAGAAAATGGTGCTGAAGAAAATGCTGATCAAATTCCTTGACGACAACCAGCTCATCCTCGCGTTGCAAAAGAAGTGCAAGTTGAAAAGATCATCAATGACATTAAAGCGCCAGGTCCTCTCACACGCTCAAAAGCTTTACATTTGTCTAACTTTTGTGGGCACTATGCTTTTGTCTCTATCACAGAACCCACTAAGGTAGATGAAGCATTTCTAGAGCCTGAGTGGATTCAGGCCATGCAAGAAGAATTACATCAGTTCGAGCTCAACAACGTCTGGGAACTGGTCAAATGTCCAGATCCTCGCAAGCACAATATCATTGGCACAAAGTGGATCTACCGCAACAAGCAAGATGAAAATGGCCTTGTGGTAAGGAATAAGGCACGGCTTGTAGCTCAAGGCTACACACAGGTTGAAGGAATTGATTTCGATGAAACTTTTGCACCTGTTGCTAGACTTGAGGCTATTCGCATATTACTTGCTTATTCTAACCATCATGATATCACTCTATATCAAATGGATGTGAAAAGTGCATTCCTCAATGGTAAGCTTGAGGAAGAAGTATATGTTGCTCAACCCCCAGGTTTTGAAGATCCAAAGAATCCTGACAAAGTCTTCAGACTCAACAAGGCCCTCTATGGCCTCAAGCAGGCCCCTCGGGCGTGGTATGATACTTTGAAGGAATTCCTCATGAAGAAAGGCTTCAAACCCGGTTCATTCAACCCTACTCTTTTCACTAAATCTTATGATGGTGAATTGTTTGTGTGCCAAATATATGTTGATGATATTATCTTTGGCTGTACTGACCAATGTTATAGTGATGAATTTGCCTATATGATGAGTGAAGAATATCAAATGTCTATGATGGGAGAGTTGAAATTCTTCTTAGGTCTACAAATTCGTCAACAACGCAATGGCATATTCATATCTCAAGAGAAATACCTCAAGGATGTACTGAGGAAATTTGGCATGCAAGATTGCAAAGGCGTCAAAATTCCTATGCCCACAAATGGCCATCTGTGCACTAATGAAAATGGCATTGACTTTGATCATAAGTTATACCGCTCCATGATTGGTTCTTTCTTGTACTTATGTGCATCTAGGACAGTTATAATGCTTAGTGTTTGCATGTATGCCCGATTTCAAGCTACACTGAAGGAATCGCATCATAAGGCTGTGAAGCATATTCTTCGATATCTAGCTCACACACCAACACTTGGATTATGGTACCCCAAGGGCTCGGCTTTTGATCTCATTGGATATTTTGACTCTGACTATTGTGGTGATCGTGTGGACCACAAGTCAACGTCTGGTACATGTCATTTCCTCGGACGATCTTTGGTCTGTTGGTCCTCGAAGAAGCAGAACTGCGTATCACTATCTACTGCTGAAGCTGAGTACATTGCCGCTGGCTCTTGTTGTGCTCAATTGCTATGGATGAAGCAAACTCTCAAGGACTACGGCGTCAACATGAAGAATGTGCCTCTCTTCTGTGACAATGAGAGTGCCATCAAGATTGCTCACAACCCAGTTCAGCACTCGAAGACAAAGCACATTCAGATTCGTCATCATTTTCTTCATGATCGTGTTGAAGGGCGACATTTCTATTGAGCATGTGAAGACTGAAGAACAGCTAGCCAATATCTTCACAAAGCCCTTTGATGAGAAGAGATTTAGCAAGTTGCATTGTGAGCTAAATATCCTAGAATCTTCGAATGTTATCTGAAAATGACACTCATCCTAACACTTATGCAAAATTGATGACTTAGATGTGCAACACATGAAGAAACGTTTTTCTTCAATAAATGAAGAACAAAACTCTAAGTGTGAAGAAATTAACGAAGAATTTGATTCTCAGAACCCTACGACAATTGTTCGCAGTGTCTGAAATCATCATTCTTATATGGTGGGTCACGCCACCACCAAAAGTTGAAATTCCTCAGTTGTTCAAATTCTTCAACTTTGCATTGTCTTCACTGTTTCCGTCGTTTTTCTTCATTGGCTATATATATGGGTTTATGTCCTCTACAACATTCACTTATGGCTACTTCTTCAAGTTGGTTTTTCTGCTAAGTGAATGTGATCGGACCCTTCCCCCTCTATGCTATAGTCAACCCAATGTGTTCCCAAATTCTTCATGTGCGTTCTATTTGAAACTCGTTCAAAATCTTCACTGTGTCCTTGTCAGCTGAAGAATTTGCGAATGTAAAGTTAAAACTTATATTATCCAAATTTTTGACTTTGCCGCTCAAACCGTTCCGCATCCCACGAGATACTTATCTATTCACCCACGATCTAACACGATCTCCACCTCTCAGTATGTGGGTGACACATGTCATGCGAATGAGAAGGGTCAGGGGCACGTTCATCCAAATTCTTCGGGCAAACGGTTTTTCACCATGGCTATAAATACCCCTCTTCCCCTTCCTCACTTCCTTTACTCCGCTCGACCTCTCTCCAGCTCAAGCTTCTCAAACCCTAGCGCCGCCGCTACTTCATCGTCGCTGGTGAGGAAGAGCTTCACTGCCTCGACCTCGTCGCCGCCGTACTCGCGCCGGCCACGAAAATCATCACTCCACCGCTGCCGTAGTTGTCTTCCTCCGCCAAGTTAGGGCGTGGAAGATCCACACTGACGAACTTCACATCTCCACACTCCAGTTCGTCATGTTCTTAGTCCAGGGTAATTAAAAGTTACTTTTACTGCCCTCGTTGATTCAAATGATTTCTATAAAATCCTCAAAGGTGTTTATCTTCATATCTTCACACACTAAAACACCTCACATATCATCTGTTCTTGATTCGTTTCTCTAAGCTATGTTTTTCTTCAAGATTCCTCAAATGTGTAGATTTTTTATCTACACATCTCTGGAACCTAAGACGAAGGACGCTTAGTGAAATTCTTCAAGAGTCGTCTGGTCAAATTCCTCAAACTTGTTCTTTTTACAAAACTTTCTGAGAACACATATGACCTCTCCAAATTCCTCGCAACTATACTCTGTTCACAGGTACTCATGTCCGCTGCTGAATCACTAGGTTCTCATCAACTTAACTCATTTGCAGCGTTCCTCGAAGAAAAGTTGCATACTTCTTCAGAGAATTCGATTGTTCAAATTCCTCAATTGAAGAAAATGGCTGATGGAAAGAAGCCACAAAAGGGAGGAAAGAGGCATGAGGTCAACACGGCGTTTGAAATCCCTGATGACATCTATGCTGGGTATTGCACTCCTGATGAGGCCAAATTTGGAAAAGAGGACAAAAATCAGTGCAAAGTGCGCATACATAATATAGAGAGGAGCTGGGCTAGAGAGTGGAGGGAGTACAGATATGTAACTCCCAAATACATGAAGAAATTCACATTCAATCCTCCATGCCCAAGACCTCCATTGGCACCTGGCCAAATAGCTGATCCCACCAGCCTCAAGCGTGGTGAGGATTATCCTGATGAATGGGCCAAGCGCCAGGCCAAGTTGGCTAGACAAGCCAAAGAAGCTGTGAGGAAATTCAACGAAGACTCTCCTGCTGCTGCTGCTACCGCTGAGGCCTCTGTCAAGCCTAAGAAGGCCATGTCAAAGAAGCCTGCGCACAAGCCAAGTGCTTCGCCTTCAGTGCCCTCAAGGCCAAGTTCCTCAGCAACACCCTCACGACCAGAATCTTCAAAGCCCTCAAGGCCAATTCCTCATGCTGCTCCTGCTCCTCCCAAATCCTCAGCTCCTCACAAGTCCTCAGCTGCTCCAACAAAGTCCTCTGCACTTGTGCATCTTGCCACGTGCCAAAGGACCACAGGCGTCTCAATTGCCTCAGGAGCTTCAGCTAGTTCCTCAGCTGCACCCAATTCTTCAACGGGACCCTCTCCGCTGAAGACAAAGGCCACTGCTGGACGAGGTCCTCGCCCTAGTTCTCAGAAGAAACAGATCGCCTTCCAAGTGCTGTCTGAAGAAGACGAGGCTGATGATGAAGAACTTGCTGAGATCATCAGAGATAGGCAAGTCAGGGCCGCTAGAGCCAAAGGCACAAATGTGCCACTACTTTTGGATCCAAAGTTGATCCTCGAATATATTGATGTTTGGCACAAGGACCCCAACACTCCCATGCCTGACTTCAAGCTGACTCCTGGCCAAAGTCACATGCTGACCCACTTCATACAAGAAGAAAAATGGAAATATGAGAAGGCCGGGCAGATCAAGAAAGCGCAGTACAAGAAGGAGCGCTATCTAAAGAAAAACGTTGTCTCTATGACAACTGAAGAACTTGTCACTGTTCAAACTGAGATCAAGAAACTCAATGATGAATTTGACACATACCCTGATGATTGGCTTGGAGCCAAGGTTCGCTTTGTGAGACTTGTTCATAATTTCACCTCAAATGTTGCAGCCCCAACGCAACAGGAAATTCCTCAGGCGAAGCATCTGCTCAGCCAACTGAAGAACATGCCAGCACCGCTGATGACTTTCAGGCTGCTAAAGAAAATGTGAGTTCCAGGGCTGATGACTGCATTCCAGCTGCTGAAGAAATTGCCAGGGCATCCCCTAGTGGTGCACCTGAAGAAAATGAAGAAGTCAGGGCAACTGCATCAGTTGTCCCTGAAGAAAATCAACCAGATTCCTCTGCTCCTCCTGCACCTACATCAACTCCGATCCTTCCATCTGCATCAGATGTGAAGAAGACCAAGGCTGCAGAGCATGCAGCTGTGAAGAAAAGGAATGCATCAACTACTTCAGATTCTTCAGCTCCGAAGAAAATGAAGTCTATGACAAGTTCGTTCGAAAATCCCATTGATGTTGTTCCGATCTCTACCATGCCATCAAAGGACCTTGTACCTTTTGATGATGAATATGTGATCCCCGGCAGATCTGATGAAGAAAATCCTTCTGCTACTTCGTCAGAGCAGATGGATGAAGAAATTGAAGCGGATCAAATCCCTTCAACACCAGTTATTTCCTCGCCTGTGCCCCAGTTCATAGCTGAAGAGGTTGGCATTGAAGAAATGGAAGATGAAGATGTGGACATTGGCTACTCCACACCAGTGATGAATGATGAATTCTGGGAAAGTCAGTATCCCAACTCTCCAATGTTCACACCTTTACATCAAATATCTCAGTCCCCTGTACAAACTATTCAAATGGGCTCTGAAGAAACTCACCCCACTTCATCTGTACATGAAGAAATTCCAGCCACTAGTGCTGAAGAAACTGATGCTGCTGAACATCTGAAGACGCACACTGCCACTAAAGAGGAACCAGAAATTCCTCAGCCTGAAGAACCTGAGATTGCGATTCCTGAGGTTGTGATGCAACTCACTGACACTCCTCTACCCAAGCCAAAGGATCCATTCTCCAGGAAGCAAAAATTCAAGGCTGATGAGTTCTTCGGCGAGCACCTATTCTTTACAGACTACAACCCCTATGACTCTGCTCGCATTAGGAGAGGCATTTCTGGACTGCCAGCCAGGCTAATTTCTATTCCTCAGTGTTGTTCAACAAAAACAAAATCTTCTATCATGAGCACATTCCTCACATGGATATGGAGTCTCTGCCGTGCTTCATGCCAGTCCTCAGTTTCTTCACGACGCTGGACTGTTAAATTTCTGCACTAATATCTGTGATTGGAATGAAGAACTCATTCTTCAATTTTATGCGACGCTGCACATCACAGGAGATTCTGAAGAGGTGAATTCATGGGTACTGGACTGGATGTCTGAAAACACTCACCACATGGCACCAGCTACTGAATTGCTTCATGCCTTACCACTCAGTCCTCCCCTTGAAGCTGCTAGTTGCTCCTACAGTGAACCTGAGCTTACAAATCACTACATGCAAATTCTGATGAAGCCTTTGAAGCCAAGTCAGGCCCCACGAACCAAATTCCTCGTGAAGGAATTACTATATGTGCCCAGAACTGTCTATCACATTCTGACGAGGACAATGAGTCCCATCAAAGGCCACGACTCATCTGATGAGGAAATTGTTGGCATCATGAAGAATCTGGTATTCAATATCATTCATGGCATTCCTAGCAATTATCACGATTTCTTCATGAGGACTCAGGCAAATGTTGCACTTTCTCTGTTTGAGCTGAAGCCTTATGCACCCTGGATCATGAGATTCCTCAGGACAAGGACTTCCCTCAACTGCAAAGCTGAATTTCAGAATCACCTCAGCTACTTGACCCCGATTGAAGTCCTCAAGCGGACCTATTCCTCAGTTGACGAAAAGGGCAAGGCACTAGCTGTTATAAATGAAGGCATTCGTCCATTGGATGGTCAGTTTCGCAAAGATGCATCTTATTCCACCAATGATGACTCTGCCACCTATGACTCTTCCAATGCACCCAAGTCTACTCCTCAAGCCAGTACTCCCCATGTGATGACTGACCGTGAGCTTCTGCTTAGTCTTCACCAGAAGGTGGATTGAAACCATAAATGGGTTAAGCGTCAGTTTGGTTAATTTCTTCACAACATGACTGCTACACACAATGCAGTGAAGAAAAACCATTACTACCTCCATGAAGTTTTCGGTCGCACCTGGGCCATTCTGTCACATCTGTATGGTGAAGAAGATCTCAAGAACATGGGTCTCAAGGAAGATTTTGACTGGTCTGCACCTCCACCGAAGAAATTCAAGAAGGTCAAGGTTCCTTCCTTGGTGGCCATCTCATATTCTTCATCGCGCGACACCGATGAGCATGAAGACTTGCACGACACTGCAGCAGGCCCTTCCACGACAAATGACCCCAACAACGCTGGTGCTCCTTCATCAACTTGGTATTCTTCAGGGACGTTAGTCCTCATTTTCGATCCTATTGGTCATTTGATGACAAAGGGGGAGAATTTTGAGTTAGTCTTCAAGCGGGTCTGTCTATATGGGCGTTTTTCTGCTAAGTTAGAACTCTCGTTCTTCTGAAACTTTATTGGATCAAGTTGTAAACTTAAACCCAATGGTGCTCTGATACTCTTGTTGCTTTTTCTGCATGCTTATTCTTCATATATGTTAATGCACGCATGCTGAATTACATTAGTCACCATATTTCATCATGCATTCCAAATTCTTCATTACGATATGTCAAATGCGTGTATGAATTACAAGATATAGGGGGAGATCTCCATGATTCTACTCTTCGAGTGTGCAATGCTTCAAAAGCAAATTCCTCACCATGCACATGTTCAGGGGGAGTTCTTCTATATCTTGCAATCAAATTCCTCAATATTAGTATTTACACCTCATATGTTTATCCCCGTTGCAAAGTTAACCTATATTGTCATCAATCACCAAAAAGGGGGAGATTGTAAGTGCATCTAGTGCCCCTTAGTGATTTTGGTGTATTGAAGACTTATAGGTTAAGGGACTAATGCGTTTTTGAGTGTACACAGGTCTATAAGTCTATGAGGAGTTTGGTATTTACAGAGAAAGTCGACCCCTAAAAATGAAGCTCTTTGACTGAAGACTTTGGATTTCTAAAGACTTTCTGAAGACTTGGAAAGTGAAGAAATTGGTGTGACCTTGAAGACTTGGTATTCATTTGAGGAATATGAAGCGTGAAGACTTTTGTTTTCATAGTTTCATTTTCTCTTTCTTGAGTCATAGGAAACACCGTACTATTAAAGGGGGTCAAGGAAATACTAAGGAAAATTTTCCATGTGATGCTCAACTCAAAATCCTACACCTACCAATCCCTTCGAGTGAAGCTATTGGAAATCTCATACAGTTCAGTCATATTCTTCAGTGATAGAGACAGAGTTCATCTGTTCTCTGAGGAATTTGTTCTGACTGAGGAGTTAGGAATTCGCCAGTGCGGATTGCCTACATAGTGAGGAACATGATAGCCCTGAGGATTTTGCTACTCAAAATTCCGACCGTTGTTGTGCTATGCACCAGCTGTCCCAAAATATCTACCCACCTAACGGTCATATCATTGAATGGCATTTATGTCTTATCATGTCGGGCTGCTCCCTAGGCTATAAATAGTCGCCCCCTACAACCACTAGCTGGTTGGCTACTCTGAGAGAAACTGACACTTGTCATTTGAGAGCATCCCATCCTCTGAGGACTTTGAGCAAAAATCATCAAGTGAGGAAAACCAAAACCCAAACCCAAACACCTACAAACCCAAAGTGATTGAGCATCACTAAAGAGATTGATCCTGCGTGGATCCGACGCTTGTTACCTTTGAAGACTATGCTTCTTCCAGACGGTTAGGCGTCAAGATCTAGAGCTTCCAAGAGGAATTGTGGATTGCCGAGTGACCAAGTTTGTGAAGGTTCGGAAGTCACCTGAAGACTTACCACGAGTGATTGGGCGAGGTCTGTGTGACCTTAGCTCAAGGAGAATACGGTGAGGACTGTGTGTCCGAGACTGGGTGTCCTCAGGTTTAAATACCTAGCCGCTCCAACCAGACGTACAACTGAGACAACAGTTGGAACTGGTCTACCAAATCATTGTCTTCACCAAGCTTACTAGTTCTATTTCCTCAACTCTTTCATTTCCTCATAACTGGGTTGAGTGCTTGTTCATATCTGTGTTTGAAGACTTTGACTGAAGACTTTCTCAAATTCCTTAGTTCAATTTCTTCAGTTTGTTTGTCTTCATCCTGTGTTATCCTATGTTTACGCATTCTGTATTCTGTGCTTGTCTTCATTTCATCATGATGACTATGCTTGTGCTCTGTTATGTTTACTTTTGAGTACTTATTCCACTGCTAGTAGTTCTTCGCTAAGGAATTTTCTCACCTGCAAATTCCTTAGTGAAAAATTCATAAAAATCGCCTATTCACCCCCTCCTGTAGTCGATATAACGCACTTTCACAAGGTACTGTAATTAACTCATTCTTTATTTATATTGGTATTAAACCTACTGTATTCCAACTTCCCTATGGTTTATAAACTATTTTACTAGCCATAGATTCATCAAAATAAGCAAACAACACACGAAAAACAGAATCTGTCAAAAACAGAACGGTCTGTAGTAATCTGTAGCTAGCGCAATATCTGTAACCCCAAAAATTCTAAAATAAATTGCTGGACGTGAGAAATTTATCTATTAATCATCTGAAAAAATAAATAACTAAATAGCACTTTTCAAATAAAAATGGCAGCAGTTCTCGTGAGCGCCAAAGTTTCTGTTTTTTACAGCAAGTTTAACAAGACTTTCCCCAAGTCTTCCCAACGGTTCTACTTGGCACAAACACTAATTAAACAGAAAAAACACAACCAAAACAGAGGTTATATTAATTATTTATTACTAAACAGGAGCAAAAAGCAAAGAATAAAAATAAAATTGGGTTGCCTCCCAACAAGCGCTATCGTTTAACGCCCCTAGCTAGGCATAACAAGCAAGGATAGATCTTGGTATTGCCATAATAATAAGGTAGATCATTAAAACTCATTTCATATTCTCTACGTTTGGCGGCAAGGTTTCTTTGAGGCAAGCAAAAGTAATCAAAAGGGCTAAATTTAATGGGGCAAAAGTCCCCAAGATCAACCTTAGGAGGTATAGGTTCCTCCTTTGGTCCTTCGTATTGCACAACCAATTCATCATTGTAAGCATTCTTTTGACAGAACTTTGTGAGCCTATATTCAAGAGAATATCCTAGTTCATTATTTTGAATAGCCAAATCATCATTAAGTTCAGAAATTTTATCAACTAAAACATTGGTAGGAACCCTTTTTCTAAGATTTTCATTGAAAGCAACATAGTCTAGAGATTGAAAACGCATTATTTCTTCTTGATCAAAGAGGATGGCCTCTATGGGAGGACGACAAGCGTCCACCCTATAATGCACAAAGATTTATTTGGCCTCTTTTATTATGAATCTAAACTCATGAGCCAAAAAGATAGTAGTGGCACGCTTAACAAAAGAATGTTCAATATTAGAAAATTCTAGGAAAATCCTTTGTATGCAAGGGTGCATGTGCATGAACTGTCTTTCAAGTTCAACAACAAGCATGGCAATACCGTTCGCAAGACTACTAGTTCTATAAAGGATGGAACTACCCATGAAAGGTAAAGCACCGGCACAAGTAAAGAAATCTTGAATAACTCATTTTCCAATAATATTACCACTACCAACACAGAATTTTTTTGTATGTAAGAAGGGTGGTTCTTTAGCAGGAGCATCAGAATTTTTCATGATATTATTATTGTCCATATCGACAATAATTTCCCCAATTTCAGACATAGAGGCATAAGGTAAAGGACTAGCCATAACGACAACCAAACGAACTAACGCACAAGCAAACAAAATGCAAGCGGGCAAAAAGAGGCAAATAGAGAAAGAGAGGGAGGATAGAGAGAGAGGGCGAATAAAGTAGCAAGGGTGAAGTGGGGGAGAGGAAAACGAGAGGCAGATGGAAAATAATGTAATGCGGGAGATAAGGGTATGTGATGGGATTTGGTATATTAACTTTTGCGTAGACCTCCCCGACAACGGCGCCAGAAATCCTTCTTGCTACCTCTTGAGCACTGCGTTGGTTTTCCCCAAAGAGGAAGGGATGATGCAGTAAAGTAGCGTAAGTATTTCCCTCAGTTTTTGAGAACCAAGGTATCAATCTAGTAAGAGGCTACGCGCGAGTCCCTCGTACCTACACAAAACAAATAAATCATCGCAACCAACGCGAATAGGCGTTGTCAATCCCTACACGGCCACTTACGAGAGTGAGATCTGATAGATATGATAAGATAATATTTTTGGTATTTTTGTCATAAAGATGCAAAGTAAAATAAAAGCAAAGTAAAAAGCAAAGGAATAACTAAGTAGTAGGAGATTAATATGATAAAGATAGACCCGGGGGCCATAGGTTTCACTAGTGGCTTCTCTCGAGAGCATAAGTATTCTACGGTGGGTGAACACATTACTATTGAGCAATTGACAGAATTGAGCATAGTTATGAGAATATCTAGGTATGATCATGTATATAGGCATCACGTCCGAGACAAGTAGACTGACTCCTGCCTGCATCTACTACTATTACTCCACTCATCGACCGCTATCCAGCATGCATCTAGAGTATTAAGTTAATGAAAACATTGTAACGCCTTAAGCAAGATGACATGATGTAGAGGGATAAACTCATGCAATATGATGAAAACCCCATCTTGTTATCCTCGATGGCAACAATACAATACGTGCCTTGCTGCCCCTACTGTCACTGGGAAAGGACACCGCAAGATTGAACCCAAAGCTAAGCACTTCTCGCATTGCAAGAAAGATCAATCTAGTAGGCCAAACCAAATCGATAATTCGAAGAGACTTGCAAAGATAACTAATCATACATAAAAGAATTCAGAGAAGATTCAAATATTGTTCATAGATAGACTTGATCATAAACCCACAATTCATCGGTCTCAACAAACACACCGCAAAAAGAAGATTACATAGAATAGATCTCCACAAGAGAGGGGGAGAACATTGTATTGAGATCCAAAAAGAGAGAAGAAGCCATCTAGCTACTGGCTATGGACATGTAGGTCTGAGGTTAACTACACACACTTCATCGGAGGGGCTATGGTGTTGATGTAGAAGCCCTTCGTGATCGATGCCCACTCCGGTGGAGCTCCGGAACAGGCCCAAAGATGGGATCTCATGGATACAGAAAGTTACGGCGGTGGAATTAGGGTTTTGGCTCCATCTCTGATCGTTTGGGGGTACGTAGGTATATATAGGAGGAAGGAGTACGTCGGTGGAGCAACAAGGGCCCACGAGGGTGGAGGGCACGCCTGGCGGGAGGGGGGGGGGTAGGCGCGCCCCCTACCTCGTGGCCTCCTCTTCCGTGTCTTAACGTAGGGTCCAAGTCTCCTGGGTCTTGTTCGTTGAGAAAATCACGTTCCCGAAGGTTTCATTCCGTTTGGACTCCGTTTGGGCTGGGCCTCCGGTTAATAGGTTAGTCCCAAAAATAATATAAAAGTTGATAATAAAGCCCAATAATGTCCAAAATAGTAGATAATATAGCATGGAGCAATCAAAAATTATAGATACATTGGAGACGTATCAGGCGACGGTGTTGGTGATGTGATCCGCACAGGGCTTTGCCTAAGCACTACGACAATATGACCGAGGTGGTAAACTATGGAGAGGGGCACCGCACATGGCTAAAGAACAATTGATGTGCCTTTGGTGTGCCCCCGCCCCCGTATATAAAGGACGAGGGGAGGAGGCGGCCGGCCTAGGGGGCGCGCCAAAGGGGGAGTCCAACTAGGACTCCTAATCCTAGTTGGACTCTCTTTCCTTTCCCGGAGAGGGGAAAGAGGGAAGGGAGAGGAAGAGGAGAAGGAAAGGGGGCGGGGGGCGCCCCCTCCCTAGTCCAATTCAGACTCCCTATAGGGAGGGGGCGCGGCTACCCCTTGTGGGCAGCCTCCCCTCTCCCCTATGGCCCATGTAGGCCCAATATCCCCCCCCGGGGGGGGGGGGGGTTCCGGTAACTCCTCGGTACTCCGGAAAAATACCTAAATCACTCAGAACCATTCCGATGTCCGAATACAACCTTCCAGTATATGAATCTTTACCTCTCGACCATTCCGAGACTCCTCGTCATGTCCGTGATCTTATCTGGGATTTCGAACAAACTTCGGTCACCAAAACACATAACTCATAATACAAATCGTCATCGAACGTTAAGCGTGCGGACCCTACGGGTTCGAGAACTATGTAGACATGATCGAGACACATCTTCGATCAATAACCAATAGCGGAACCTAGATGCTCATATTTTCTCCTACATATTCTACGAAGATCTTTATCGGTCAAACCGCATAACAACATACGTTATTCCTTATCATCGGTATGTTACTTGCCCGAGATTCGATCGTCTGTATCATCATACCTAGTTCAATCTCGTTACCGACAAGTCCCTTTACTCGTTCCGTAATGCATCGTCCCGCAACAAACTCATTAGTTACATTGCTTGCAAGGCTTATAGTGATGTGCATTAGCGAGAGGGCCCAAAGATACCTCTCCGATACACGGAGTGACAAATCCTAATCTTGATCTATGCCAACTCAACAAACACCTTTAGAGACATCTGTAGAGCATCTTTATAATCACCCAGTTACATTGTGATGTTTGATAGCACACAAGGTGTTCCTCCGGTATTCGGGAGTTGCATAATCTCATAGTTAGAGGAATATGTATAAGTCATGAAGAAAGCAATAGCAATAAAACTAGACGATCATAATGCTAAGCTAACGGATGGGTCTTGTCCGCACATCATTTTCTAATGATGTGATCTCGTACATCAAATGACAACACATTTCTATGGTCAGGAAACTTAACCATATTTGATTAACGAGCTAGTCAAGTAGAGGCATACCAGGGACACTCTGTTTGTCTATGTATTCACACATTTACTAAGTTTTCAGTTAATACAATTCTAGCATGAATAATAAAAAATTATCATGATATAAGGAAATATAAATAACAACTTTATTATTGCCTCTAGGGCATATTTCCTTCAGTCTCCTACTTGCACTAGTGTCAATAATCTAGATTACATGGTAATGATTCTAACGCCCATGGAGTCTTGGTGCTGATCATGTGTTGCTCATGAGAGAGTCTTAGTCAAAGGGTGTGCAACATTCAGATTGCAAATATCTATGTCTCCCTGCTTCACTTGATTGCGGATGGAATTGAAGTGTCTCTTGGTGTGTTTGGTTCTCTTGTGAAATTGGATTCCTTCGCCAAGGCAATTGATCCAATATAGTCACAAAAGATTTTCATTGGACCCGATGCACTAGGTATTACACCTAGATCGAATATGAACTCCTTCATCCAGACTCCTTTGTTGCTTCCGAAACAGCTATGTACTCCGCTTCACATGTAGATCCCGCCATGATGCTCTGCTTGGAACTGCACCAACTTACATCTCCACCATTCAATATAAATACGTATCCGATTTGTGACTTAGAGTCATCCGGATCAGTGTCAAACCTTGCATCGACGTAACCATTTATGATAAGCTCTTTGTCACCTCCATAAACGAGAAACATGTCCTTAGTCCTTTTCAGGTATTTCTGGATATTCTTGATTGTTGTCCAGTGATCCACTGCTAGATTAATTTGGTACCTCCCTCCTAAACTTATAGTAAGGCACACATCAGGTCTGGTACACAGCATTGCATACATGATAGAACCTATGGCTAAGGCATAGGGAATGAGCTTCATTTTCTCTCTATCTTCTGCTGTGTCGAGCATTGAGTTTGACTCAACTTCACACCTTGTAACACAGGCAAGAACCCT
Source organism: Triticum monococcum (assembly GCA_034509565.1). Classification (NCBI taxonomy): domain Eukaryota; kingdom Viridiplantae; phylum Streptophyta; class Magnoliopsida; order Poales; family Poaceae; genus Triticum; species Triticum monococcum. The sequence goes on along the minus strand of CM067845.1, from coordinate 81,599,296 downwards.
TTCTTTGACTGATCCATTTGGAACTTCTTCAAAAATTTATTAAGGTATGTGCTTTGTGAAAGTCCAATTAAGCATCTTGATCTATCTCTATAGACTTTGATGCCATATATATAAGCATCTTCACCGAGGTCTTTCATTGAAAAATTCTTATTCAAGTATCCTTTTATGCTATCCAGAAATTCTGTATTATTTCCAATCAACAATGTGTCATCCACATATAATATTAGAAATGCTACAGAGCTCCCACTCACTTTCTTGTAAATACATGCTTCTCCAACAGTCTGTATAAAACCATATGCTTTGATCACACTATCAAAGTGTATATTCCAACTCTGAGTGGCTTGCACCAGTCCATAAATGGATCGCTGGAGCTTGCACACTTTGTTAGCACCTTTAGGATGGACAAAACCTTCTGGTTGCATCACATACAACTCTTCTTTAAGATATACATTAAGGAATGTAGTTTTGACATCCATTTTCCAAATTTCATAATCATAAAATGCGGTAATTGCTAACATGATTCGGACAGACTTAAGCATCGCTACGGGTGAGATGGTCTCATGGTAGTCAACTACTTGAACTTGTCGAAAACCTTTCGCAACAAGTCGAGCTTTGTAGACAGTAACATTACTATCAGCGTCAGTCTTCTTCTTGAAGATCCATTTATTCTCTATGGCTTGCCAATCATCAGGCAAGTCGACCAAAGTCCACTCTTTGTTCTCATACATGGAAACCATCTCAGATTTCATGGCCTCAAGCCATTTCGCGGAATCTGGGCTCATCATCGTTTCCTCATAGTTGATAGGTTCATCATGGTCTAGTAACATGACCTCCTGAACAGGGTTACCTTACCACTCTGGTACAGACCATACTCTGGTTGACCTACGAGGTTCGGTAGTAACTTGATCCGAAGTTTCATGATCATCATCATTAGCTTCCTCACTAATAGGTGTAGGAATCACTGTAACTAATTTCTCTGATGAACTACTTTCCAATTCGGGAGATGGTACAAGTACCTCATCAAGTTCTACTTTCCTCCCACTCACTTCTTTCGAGAGGAACTCCTTCTCTATAAAGGATCCATTCTTAGCAGCAAATATCTTGCCTTCGGATATGTGATATAAGGTGTACCCAACAGTCTCCTTTGGGTATCCTATGAAGACACATTTCTCCAATTTGGGTTCGAGCTTATCAGGTTGAAGCTTTTTCACATAAGCATCGCATCCCCAAACTTTAAGAAATGATAGCTTAGGTTTCTTGCTAAACCACAGTTCTTATGGTGTCATCTCAACGGATTTAGATGGTGCCCTATTTAACGTGAATGCAGCTGTCTCTAAAGCATAACCTCAAAACGATAGCGGTAAATCGGTAAGAGACATCATAGAACACACCATATCTAATAAAGTACGGTTACGATGTTCAGACACACCATTACATTGTGGTGTTCCAGGTGGCGTGAGTTGCGAAACTATCCCACATTGTTTCAAATGAATACCAAACTCATAACTCAAATATTCACCTCCACGATCAGATCGTAGAAACTTTATTTTCTTGTTACGATGATTTTCCACTTCACTCTGAAATTCTTTGAACTTTTCAAATGTTTCAGACTTATGTTTCATTAAGTAGATATACCCTTATCTGCTCAAATCATCTGTGAAGGTCAGAAAATAACAATACCCGCCACGAGCCTCAACACTCATCGGACCGCATACATCAGTATGTATTATTTCCAATAAGTCAGTTGATTGCTCCATTGTTCTGGAGAACAGAGTCTTAGTCATCTTCCCCATGAGGCATGGTTCGCAAGTATCAAGTGATTCCACAAGTCCATCAGCATGGAGTTTCTTCATGCGCTTTACCCCAATATGACCTAAATGGCAGTGCCACAAATAAGTTGCACTACCATTAATAACTTTGCATATTTTGGCTTCAATATTATGAATATGTGTATCACTACAATCGAGATTCAAAAAAATAGACCATTCATTAAGGGTGCATGACTGTCGGTGTCAAAACTGGTGGATCTCAGGTAGGGGGTCCCGAATTGTGCGTCTAGGATCGATGGTAACAGGAGACAGGGGACACAATGTTTACCCAGGTTCGGGCCCTCTCTATGGAGGTAATATCCTACGTCCTGCTTGATTGATATTGATGAATATGGGTGTTACAGGAGTTGATCTACCACGAGATCGTGATGGCTAAACCCTAGAAGCCTAGCCTATATGAATATGATAATGAATATATCCTTTCCGGACTAACCCCTTCGGTTTATATAGACACCGGGGGGATCTAGGGTTTACATAGAGTCGGTTACATAAGAAGGAATCTTCATAATCGGCTGCCAAGCTTGCCTTCCATGCCAAGGAGAGTCCAATCCAAACACAGGTACAGTCTTCGGCCTTCATGTCTTCACAGCCCATCAGTCCGGCCCATGGATAACAGGCCGGACGCCCGAGGACCCCTTAGTCCAGGAATCCCTCAGTAGCCCCTGAACCTGGCTTCAATGACGAGGAGTCCGGCGCGCAGATTGTTATCGGCATTGCAAGGCGGGTTCCCTTTTATCCGAACTTCAAGATAGTCTTCGGGTGCAATGATAGTATCCGGACCTGTCATACACAACATACATAACCATAGAGAGAATAAATATTTTTACACGAGTCTAATCCTCTAACAACTTTTACAATATTTTCGGACCATTTTTTCGTCTGCTGCTCCATGTTTCGAGACGCGGTTGCCATTGGCACGTCTTGTCGAAGCAGAGATCGTGCCCCCTTATTACGGTATTCTCATCAATACGGGCGTGGGTAACCCAACCGTCCCGTTTATACATCCCTTGGGAATAGGCGAATCTCAAGGCGAGTGAGGAGGCGTTCAATATTCGTTGCCTTTATAAGGGGATAAGGATTCCCTCTTCCTCTCTCAAGCCCTCTCTCTGTCTCCGCCTTCCAGTCTCGAGCTCCAACGCCCAAGTTCTCATCTCCTTCCCACCTAGGCAACCATGTCTGGATCCGGAGGTCAGGGCAAGTGGATGGTCTCCTCCGTCAAGGAGGAGAACATTACGGAGCTTCGGGCGGCTGGATACTTGGCGAAGGAGATAACTCACCGCCTGCCGGCCAAGGGACAAGTCATCCCCATGCCGAAGCCCACTGAGAGGGTGGTGTTCCTCCCCCATTTCTTCCGCGGGCTAGGGTTTTGCACTCCACCCTTTCGTCCGCGGGCTGATGTATTATTACGGGATAGATTTACATGATCTATCCCCGAATTCCTTTCTCAACATCTCGGTGTTCATCGTCGTGTGCGAGGCCTTCCTCCGCATCCAACCCCACTTCGGGCTGTGGCTCAAAGTCTTCAACGTGAAGCCGAAGGTGGTGGACGGCCAGCACTCGGAGTGCGGAGGAGCTATGGTGAGCAAGTTGTCCAACATATCCTGGCCCAAAGGCACTTTTGTGGACACAGTGAAGGAGTGGCAGAAGCAGTGGTTCTACATCACAGAACCTCGCGGCACCACCTGGGCCACATCTGCTGAATTCTGCTCCGGTGCCCCCACACGACTCACCTCCTGGGTCGAGAAGAGTCCGGACTGGGGTTCCCCTAACGAGGTGATAGCGCTGCAGACGCGCGTTCAGAGCATGTCAACCAAGAAAGTCAAGCTCGTTAGTGTGATCCAGGTGATGCTGGTTCGCCGGATACTTCCGTGCCAGCGCTGAAGCCGTCCTCTGTGGGAGTTCAGACCGAAGAAGGACCAGACTCTGGTGAGGCTCTTCGAGACTACTCACGAAGGCGCATGGAAGTTGCTCTTTAAGGGCAACGAGAAGCCACCGGCCCCGGATTCAGACCGTGGTCATGATTGTAAACACCTCGCCAGTGAGGTATGCTATCTTTCGATGTATCCCCAATGTAATCATTTCAAGGATGATGTTTGAGCTTATCATTGCATTTCTAGGACTAGATGGGGAGGGCGAAGCGGCTCCAGTGCCTGGCTCCGTTGCCTGCAGAACCGGTCATCCTGCGTCTAGCGAAGATGCTGGTGCCGGCACCTTATAAGGCGTCGGAGAAGAAGGCCAAGAAGAAGGCCAAGGGGGCCAAGGGTGGCCCCCGTCGCAAGGGCACTTCAGACATGACGCCCGAAGACGACGAAGCCCATTCCTTTATCCCTGAGGACAACGGCGAGGAAGAGGAGGAGGAGGAGGAAAATAACCCTCCCCCTAAGGAAAGGAAGAAGAAGAGGGCAGCTTCGGCGCATCCGGAGGCGGACACGCCCAAGAAGGGGAAGAGCGTCCCAGCGGTCAACACCGCGTGGGACGTTGATAGCAGTCCGGAGAAACGACCCCGCACTAAGCCCCAGGCCGCATCGTAAGTGACATGGCTCGCTCGCGTGCACATCCGGCCTTTTCTCTTCATTATCATGACATAGTTAATTGTGCTATTGTAGTTCGGCCCGCGACCTTATCCAGCGATCCTCATCTGGAGGTTCGTTGGCTCCGTCGGAGATGGCGAGCATGTCGCCACTGCCTGCTTATTCCCCCGGGGCCAGGGACAACACCGAAGTGTTATCTCGGAGGACCGCTCCGAACCGGGAGGAGCCCAGGACACTGTCCGGGAGGCGCCACAAGGCGAGACCTCCACTGCCGGACACATGGGGGAGCCTATCCCCATGGATATTGGCGTAGAGGGCCGTATTCAGTTCAGCCTTCCGCCGAATACGATTCCGGAGGCCCATATGGCTCCGGAGTCCAGCGTGCAGCCCCCTTTGAAGGAGGGGGATGCGCCGCTTCCACCGGTGGCCCTTGTCCATCCAGGGGTGCCGGATAATCTGATGGAGGCGCTTCGAGGCGCCTCCGTCGTGGATGAACACTGTGTCCTTATGGGTGCGGTTATCGAGAAGATTCAGTCCACCAAGAGTGGACTGTATGAAGCCTGCAGCAGCCTGTTGACAGGTTTCGAGGTAAGAAAGAGAAAACCCCCGTGTAACCAGTAGCCCGTGAGACACTGTCCGGTGTTCGGCAAGAAGAATCGGACAGAGGATCAATCTTCTGTTGTAGGAGACTAACGTAATATGTATGAATAAGCAGGCGTCGGTGCTGGCCGCGACCTCCCATGCTGCCGAAGTCTCTGAGCTGAGGCAGAGGCTGGAGCGGACTGAGAACGAGCTCGGCAAGGTCAAGGTTCGGCTCCAGGAGAATCAAGGTGAGTGATGACTTGATGTGTGTTTAGAAAGGATAGGCGTTGTATATTGACCGCTGTGTTGTAATATGTGCAGGAGCCGCGACCGAGGTCGAGGCCCTGAAGAAGGCCCTGGGCGAGGCCGAGGAGAAGGTTGTCCAGCAGCATGCCACCCGTAAGAAGTCCAAGGCTCGGGTCAAAGAAATCCAGCAGGAGCTCCAAGATGCGATCAAGAAATGCGAAGCCTTGGAGCATGATGCGTTGGTTCTAGGGACCGAACTCGCCAAGGCTCGTCAGAGCATGGAGACCGCATGGAATGAGGCCCAGGCTTCCCTCCAGGAGATCCAGGAGGCCAAGAAGATCATGGCTGGTAAGGCATTTAAGATGCAAAGCAAGTATGCGGAGAAGCAGTACCTTTTACTAACTCAGGTTCGGAGTTCCCCAGGAGCTTTTGCGGATTTACCCCCCAGTGTATCAGACGCCGCGGAGTTCTACCGAGCCGAAGGAGGGGGTTCTACGGAGAAGCTATTCTGGTCACAATATGCAGCGCTAGAGCATCCCGTGTCCTTCACCGATCAGCGGAAACAGCTAGTGGAGCTGCATAGGGTGGCCAAACTAGCCATGAAGGATTTCATAATCCGGCTATGGCCAGCCGAAGTTATGCCAAGAAGCTACTTCAGACTCGTGAGGCTGATGGTGAACGTCTGTGCTCGGCTGGACGTCGTCAAGCACTCGGCCTGCATTGACGGTGCGCGCATGGCCTTCGCCCGTTGCAAGATGTGGTGGGCAAAGATGGACACCGTTGAGGTGACTAGAGGGCCACCGGAGGGCAAGGAACACCGCACACCCGAATGGTATTTTGCGGATGTCTTGGAGGGTTCTCGCCCTGCGGCAGCACAATGTTCGCAGGACATTGTATTTGAATAAATGTATTCATGTTACCTTTGCTTTGTATTATGGGAACAAAGCCTGTTTTGTAATATGTTATTGTTATGCTTTGAATTGTTTCCTCCTGTGCGACCGTGTTGTATGTAATGTGAGGGCCGGCCAGTCGTCGGCTTCTGCCCTCACGTAGGTAGTACGGAGATGTCCGGAATGGATTCTAAACAATCTTGATCCAATTATATGGTCCTTGAAGGAGTTGTTTAGCGCGGCGAACAAGACAATCAGACTGTACGGCTTAAATGCCCTCACTTAGCCATAGGAGTTTTATAATAAAGCGTATGTGCAGCCCCTGGTTCGAACCAGGGTGCTATCAGCATCTGATCGGAAAGTGCCGATATTTCGCATAATGCAAAAAAAAATCTCCAACGATTTGTGACCCTCGAACAGCTGACCGGCTCTCGCCGTGTCATGACAGTCAGTTTTCGGCTTTCTCTACTAAGGTGCTCATCTGGTCAAGGCCAGGGCACAATCGCAGTAGTTCTCCCTTTACTACCCTAGACGATTTAGCAGAACGTAGGGTAGCAAGCACAGGAGTCGGGCAACCCAACTATTGACCAAAGACATGATTCGGAGCCAATGCATATAATGCTAAATTCAGGATGCCGAACTTATCTTTAGGGATTGTTCGGACTTTGTTGTCGTATCATGGGGTGACGGGGAGCCCATGGCAAATATGAAATGTACCAGAGTGTATGGCTGCTAGGAAATAAGTAATATAAAGGAAAACAAAGGGCGAACGAAGATAGGATCCAGAGCCCTTGAACTTGGATCATGAACTGTTTCCATTATAGTTGGATTAATGCGTCCAAGCACATTGGTACAAAATAATGCAATAAGCGCCCGGTTATTTGACATGCCATACTGATACGTCTCCAACATATCTATAATTTTTGATTGCTCCATGCTATATTATCTACTGTTTTGGACATTATTGGGCTTTATTATACACTTTTATATTATTTTTGGGTCTAACCTACTAACCGGAGGCCCATCCCAGAATTGCTGTTTTTTTTGCCTATTTTAGGGTTTCGAAGAAAAGGAATATCAAACGGAGTCAAAACGGAATGAAACCTTCGGGAACGTGATTTTCTCACCGAACATGATCCAGGAGACTTGGACCCTACGTCAAGCAACCAACAGGGAGGCCACGAGGTAGGGGGCGCGCCTACACCCCCCCTAGGCGCGCCCTCCACCCTCGTGCCCCCCCTGTTGCTCCACCGACGTACTTCTTCCGCCTATATATACCTACGTACCCCCAAACGATCAGATACGGAGCCAAAACCCTAATTCCACTGCCGTAACTTTTTGTATCCACGAGATCCCACCTTGGGGCCTGTTCCGGAGCTCCACCGGAGGGGGCATCGATCATGGAGGGCTTCTACATCAACACCATAGCCTCTCCGATGAAGTGTGAGTAGTTTACCTTAGACCTACGGGTCCATAGTTATTATCTAGATGGCTTCTTCTCTCTTTTTGGATCTCAATACAAAGTTCTCCCCCTCTCTTGTGGAGATCTATTCAATGTAATCTTCTTTTGCGGTGTGTTTGTTGAGACCGATGAATTGTGGGTTTATGATCAAGTTTATCTATGAACAATATTTGAATCTTCTCTGAATTCTTTTATGTATGGTTGGTTATCTTTGCAAGTCTCTTCGAATTATCAGTTTGGTTTGGCCTACTACATTGATCTTTCTTGCAATGGGAGAAGTGCTTAGCTTTGGGTTCAATCTTGCGGTGTCCTTTCCCAGTGACAGTAGGGGCAGCAAGGCACGTATTGTATTGTTGCCATCGAGGATAACAAGATGGTTTTTTTATCATATTGCATGAATTTATCCCTCTACATCATGTCATCTTGCTTAAGGCGTTACTCTGTTCTTATGAACTTACTACTCTAGATGCATGCTGGATAGCGGTCGATGTGTGGAGTAATAGTAGTAGATGCAGGCAGGAGTCGGTCTACTTCTCTTGGACGTGATGCCTATATACATGATCATACCTAGATATTCTCATAACTGTGCTCAATTATGTCAATTGCTCACCAGTAATTTGTTCACCCACCGTAAAATACTTATGCTCTTGAGAGAAGCCACTAGTGAAACCTATGGCCCCCGGGTCAATCTTCATCATATTAATCTTCCAATAGTTAGTTATTTTCATTGCTTTTATTTTACTTTGCATCTTTATCATAAAAATACCAAAAATATTATCTTATCATATCTATCAGATCTCACTCTCATAAATGATCGTGTGAGAAATACTTGTGTTAAAGTTTGTGATTCCCGTAGCATGCACGTATGGTGAACCGTTATGTGATGAAGTCGGAGCATGATTTATTTATTGATTGTCTTCCTTATGAGTGGCGGTCGGGGACGAGCGATGGTCTTTTCCTACCAATCTATCCCCCTAGGAGCATGCATGTAATACTTTGCTTTGATAACTTGTAGATTTTTGCAATAAGTATATGAGTTCTTTATGACTAATGTTGAGTCCATGGATCATATGCACTCTCACCCTTCCACCATTGCTAGCCTCTCTAATACCCCACACCTTTCGCCAGTATCATACACCCACCATATACCTTCCTCAAAACAGCCACCATACCTACCTATCATGGAATTTTCATAGCCATTCTGAGATATATTGCCATGCAACTTTCCACTGTTCCGTTTACTATGACACACTTCATCATTGTCATATTGCTTTGCATGATCATGTAGTTGACATTGTATTTATGGCAAAGCCACCGTTCATAATTCTTTCATACATGTCACTCATGAGTCATTGCATATCCCGGTACACCGCCGGAGGCATTATATAGAGTCATATCTTGTTCTAAGTATCGAGTTGTAATTCTTGAGTTGTAAGAAAATAAAAGTGTGATGATAATCATTATTAGAGCATTGTCCCAGTGAGGAAATGATGATGGAGACTATGATTCCCCCACAAGTCGGGATGAGACTCCGACGAAAAAAAAGGAGGCCATAGAAAAAAGAGAAAAGGCCCAAATAAAAAATAAAATAAAAAAATGAGAGAAAAGGAGAGAAGGGACAATGCTACTATCCTTTTACCACACTTGTGCTTCAAAGTAGCACCATGATCTTCATAATAGAGAGTCTCCTATGTTATCACTTTCATATACTAGTGGGAATTTTTCATTATAGAACTTGGCTTGCATATTCCAATGATGGGCTTCCTCAAAATGCCCTAGGTATTCGTGAGCAAGCAAGTTGGATGCACATCAACTTAGTTTCTTTTTGAGCTTTCATATACTTATAGCTCTAGTGCACCCGTTACATGGCAATCCCTACTCACTCACATTGATATCTATCTTCTCCCTTTTTCTATTCTCCACAACCACCATTCTATTCCACCTAGAGTGTTATATCCATGGCTCACGCTCATGTATTGCGTGAAGATTGAAAAAGTTTTGAGAATGTCAAAAGTATGAAACAATTGCTTGGCTTGTCATCGGGGTTGTGCATGATTTAAATACTTTGTGTGGTGAAGATAGAGCATAGCCAGACTATATGATTTTGTAGGGATAAGTTTCTTTGGCCATGTTATTTTGAGAAGACATAATTGCTTAGTTAGTATGCTTGAAGTATTATCATTTTTGTGACAATATTGATCTTTTGTCTTGAATCTTTCAGATCTGAATATTCATGCCACAATTAAGAAGAATTACATTGAAATTATACCAAGTAGCATTCCACATCAAAAATTCTGTTTTTATCATTTACCTACTCGAGGACGAGCAGGAATTAAGCTTCGGGATGCTTGATACGTCTCCAACGTATCTATAATTTTTGATGGCTCCATGCTATATTATCTACTGTTTTGGACATTATTGGGCTTTATTATAAACTTTTATATTATTTTTGGGACTAACCTACTTACCGGAGGCCCAGCCCAGAATTGTTGTTTTTTCCTATTTTAGGGTTTCGAAGAAAAGGAATATCAAACGGACTCCAAACGGAATGAAACCTTCGGGAACGTGATTTTCTCACCGAACATGATCCAGGAGACTTGGACCCTACGTCAAGCAACCAACATGGAGGCCATGAGGTAGGGGCGCGCATACCCCCCCCCCCCAGGCGCGCCCTCCACCCTCATGGGGCCCCTGTTGCTCCACCGACGTACTTCTTCCTCCTATATATACCTACGTACCCCCAAACGATCAGATACGGAGCCAAAACCCTAATTCCACCGCCATAACTTTTTGTATCCACGAGATCCCATCTTGGGGCCTGTTCCGGAGCTCCGCCGGAGGGGGCATCGATCACGGAGGGCTTCTACATCAACACCATAGCCTCTCCGATGAAGTGTGAGTAGTTTACCTCAGACCTACTGGTCCATAGTTATTAGCTAGATGGCGTCCCCTCTCTTGTGGAGATCTATTCGATGTAATCTTATTTTGTGGTGTGTTTGTTGAGACTGATGAATTGTGGGTTTATGATCAAGTTTATCTATGAACAATATTTGAATCTTCTCTGAATTCTTTTATGTATGGTTGGTTATCTTTGCAAGTCTCTTCGAATTATCAGTTTGGTTTGGCCTACTACATTGATCTTTCTTGCAATGGGAGAAGTGCTTAGCTTTGGGTTCAATCTTGCGGTGTCCTTTCCCAGTGACAGTAGGGGCAGCAAGGCACGTATTGTATTGTTGCCATCGAGGATAACAAGATGGTTTTTTTATCATATTGCATGAATTTATCCCTCTACATCATGTCATCTTGCTTAAGGCGTTACTCTGTTCTTATGAACTTAATACTCTAGATGCATGCTGGATAGCGGTCGATGTGTGGAGTAATAGTAGTAGATGCAGGCAGGAGTCGGTCTACTTCTCTTGGACGTGATGCCTATATACATGATCATACCTAGATATTCTCATAACTATGCTCAATTCTGTCAATTGCTCACCAGTAATTTGTTCACCCACCGTAAAATACTTATGCTCTTGAGAGAAGCCACTAGTGAAACCTATGGCCCCCGGGTCAATCTTCATCATATTAATCTTCCAATAGTTAGTTATTTTCATTGCTTTTATTTTACTTTGCATCTTTATCATAAAAATACCAAAAATATTATCTTATCATATCTATCAGATCTCACTCTCATAAATGATCGTGTAGGGATTGACAACCCCTTATCGCGTTGGTTGCGAGGATTTATTTGTTTTGTGTAGGTGCGAGGGACTCGCGCGCAGCCTCCTACTGGATTGATACCTTGGTTCTCAAAAACTAAGGGAAATACTTACGCTACTTTGCTGCACCACCCTTTCCTCTTCAAGGGAAAACCAACGCAAGTGCTCAAGAGGTAGCATGAAGGATTTCTGGCGCCGTTGCCGGGGAGGTCTACGCAAAAGTCAACATACCAATTACCCATCACAAACCCTTATCTCCCGCATTACATTATTTGCCATTTGCCTCTCGTTTTCCTCTTCCCCACTTCACCCTTGCCGTTTTATTCGCCCTCTCTCTCTATCCTCCCTCTCTTTCTCTATTTGCCTCTTTTGCCCGTTTTTGTTTGCTTGTGTGTTGGATTGCTTGCTTGTCACGATGGATCAAGATAACACTAAATTGTGTGACTTTACCAATACCAACAACAATGATTTTATTAGCACTCTGATTGCTCCTCTTACCGATGCTGAATCTTGTGAAATTAATGCCGCCTTGCTGAATCTTGTCATGAAAGATCCGTTTTCCAGCCTTCCTAGTGAAGATGCCGCTACTCATCTAAATAGCTTTGTTGATTTGTGTGATATGCAAAATAATAAAGATGTGGATAACGATATTGTTAAATTGAAGCTATTTCCTTTTTCGCTTAGAGATCGTGCTAAAGCTTGGTTTTCGTCTTTGCCTAAAAATAGTATTGATTCATGGAATAAGTGCAAAGATGCTTTTATCTCTAAGTATTTTTCTCCCGCTAAGATCATCTCTCTTAGAAACGATATTATGAATTTTAAGCAACTTGGTCATGAACATGTTGCACAAGCTTGGGACAGGATGAAATTAATGATACGTAATTGCGCTACTCATGGTTTAAATTTGTGGATGATTATACAAATTTTTTATCCCGGATTGCATTTTGCTTCTAGAAATCTTTTAGATTCGGCCGCGGGAGGCACTTTTATGGAAATCACTTTAGGATAAGCTACTAAACTTCTAGATAATATTATGGTTAATTATTCTCAATGTCACACTGAAAGATCTACTAATAAAAAAAGTGCATGCGATAGAAGAAATTAATGCTTTGAGTGGAAAGATGGATGAACTTATGAAATTATTTGCTAATAAAAGTGTTTCTTCTGATCCTAATGATATGCCCGTGTCTACTTTGATTGTGAATAATAATGAATCTATGGATGTGAATTTTGTTGGTAGGAACAATTTTGGTAACAACGCGTATAGAGGAACTTTTAATCCTAGGCCTTATCCTAGTAATTCCTCTAATAATTATGGCAATTCTGACAACAATTCTTATGGAAATTTTAATAAGATTCCCTCTGATTTTGAATCCAATATTAAAGAATTTATTACTTCGCAAAAGAATTTCAATGCTTTGATTGAAGAGAAATTGCTTAAGATTGATGAGTTGGCTAGGAACGTTGATAGAATTTCTCTTGATGTTGATTCTTTGAAACTTAGATCTATTCCTCCTAAGCATGATATCAATGAGTCTCTCAAAGCCATGAGAATTTCCATTGATGAGTGCAAAGAAAGAACCACTAGGATGCGTGCTAAGAAAGATTCCTTTATAAAAGCGTGTTCTTCTAGTTTCCATGATAATAAAGATGAAAATTTAAAAGTTATTGATGTGTCCCCTATTAAATCTTTGTTTTGCAATATGAATCTTGATAATGATGGGACTGAATATGATCCACCTTTACCTAGAAGGCGTTCTAAAAATTCGGAGTTTTTAGATCTTGATGCTAAATTTGATAAAAGTGGGATTGAAGAGATCAAAACTTTAAATATTGATGAACCCACTATTTTGGATTTCAAGGAATTTAATTATGATAATTGCTCTTTTATAGATTGTTTCTCCTTGTTGCAATCCGTGCTAAATTCTCCTCATGCTTATAGTCAAAATAAAGCTTTTACCAAACATATCGTTGATGCTTTGATGCAATCTTATGAAGAAAAACTTGAGTTGGAAGTTTCTATCCCTAGAAAACTTTATGATGAGTGTGAACCTACTATTAAAATTAAAATTAAAGATCATGAATGCTATGCTTTGTGTGATTTGGGTGCTAGTGTTTCCACAATTCCAAAGACTTTGTGTGATTTGTTAGGTTTCCTGATTTTGATGATTGCTCTCTAAACTTGCACCTTGCGGATTACACTATTAAGGAACCTATGGGAAGAATTAATGATGTTCTTAATGTTGCAAATAGGAATTATGTGCCCATAGATTTTATCGTTCTTGATATAGATTGCAATCCTTCATGTCCTATTATTTTTGGTAGACCTTTCCTTAGAACGATTGGTGCAATTATTAATATGAAGGAAGGAAATATTAGATTCCAATTTCCGTTAAGGAAAGGCATGGAACACTTTCCCACAAAGAAAATTAAATTACCTTATGAATCTATTATGAGAGCCACTTATGGATTGCCTACCAAAGATGGCAATACCTAGATCTATACTTGCTTTTTATGCCTAGCTAGGGCGTTAAACGATAGCGCTTGTTGGGAGGCAACCCAATTTTATTTTTATTCCTTTCTTTTGCTCCTGTTTAGTAATAAATAATTTATCTAGCCTCTGTTTTGGTTGTGTTTTTTGAGTTTAATTAGTGTTTGTGCCAAGTAGAACCGTTGGGAAGACTTGGGGAAAGTCTTGTTGATCCTGCTGTAAAAAACAGAAACTTTAGCGCTCACGAGAACTGCTACCATTTTTATTTGGAAAGTGCTAGTTAGTTAATTCTTTTTGCAGATGATTAATAGAGAAATTCCTCACGTCCAGCAATTTATTTTAGAATTTTTGGGGTTATAGATTACTACAGACTGTTCTATTTTTGACAGATTCTGTTTTTCGTGTGTTGTTTGCCTATTTTGATGAATCTATGGCTAGTAAAATAATTTATAAACCATAGATAAGTTGGAATACATTAGGTTTAACACCAATATAAATAAAGAATAAGTTAATTACAGTACCTTGAAGTGGTCTTTTGTTTTCTTTCGCTAACGAAGCTCACGAGATTTCTACTTTGAGTTTTGTGTGGTGAAGTTTTCAAGTTTTGGGTAAGGATTTGATGGATTATGGAACAAGGAGTGGCAAGAGCCTAAGCTTGGGGATGCCCATGGCACCCCCAAGATAATCTAAGGACACCTAAAAGCCAAAGCTTGGGGTGCCCCGGATGGCATCCCCTCTTTCGTCTACTTCTATCGGTAACTTTACTTGGAGCTAAATTTTATTCACCACATGATATGTGTTTTGCTTGGAGCGTCTTGTATGATTTGAGTCTTTATTTGTTAGTTTACCACAATCATACTTGCTGTACACACCTTTTGAGAGAGACACACATGATTCAAAAATTATTAGAATACTCTATGTGCTTCACTTATATCTTTTGAGTTATATAGTTTTGCTCTAGTGCTTCACTTATATCTTTTAGAGATCTGTGGTGGATTTGTTTTGTAGAAACTTTTGATCTCTCATGCTTCACTTAGAGTATTTTGAGAGTCTTAAATAGCATGGTAATTTGCTTAAATAATCATATATGCTAGATATACAAGATTAATAATAAAATTCTCTTATGAGTGTGTTGAATACTATGAGAAGTTTGATACTTGATAATTGTTTTGAGATACGGAGATGGTGATATTAGAATCATGCTAGTTGAGTAGTTGTGAATTTGAGAAATACTTGTGTTAAAGTTTGTGATTCCCGTAGCATGCACGTATGGTGAACCGTTATGTGATGAAGTCGGAGCATGATTTATTTATTGATTGTCTTCCTTATGAGTGGCGGTCGGGGACGAGCGATGGTCTTTTCCTACCAATCTATCCCCCTAGGAGCATGCATGTAATACTTTGCTTTGATAACTTGTAGATTTTTGCAATAAGTATATGAGTTCTTTATGACTAATGTTGAGTCCATGGATCATATGCACTCTCACCCTTCCACCATTGCTAGCCTCTCTAATACCCCACACCTTTCGCCAGTATCATACACCCACCATATACCTTCCTCAAAACAGCCACCATACCTACCTATCATGGAATTTTCATAGCCATTCTGAGATATATTGCCATGCAACTTTCCACTGTTCCGTTTACTATGACACACTTCATCATTGTCATATTGCTTTGCATGATCATGTAGTTGACATTGTATTTATGGCAAAGCCACCATTCATAATTCTTTCATACATGTCACTCATGAGTCATTGCATATCCCAGTACACCGCCGGAGGCATTATATAGAGTCATATCTTGTTCTAAGTATCGAGTTGTAATTCTTGAGTTGTAAGAAAATAAAAGTGTGATGATAATCATTATTAGAGCATTGTCCCAGTGAGGAAATGATGATGGAGACTATGATTCCCCCATAAGTCGGGATGAGACTCCGGACGAAAAAAAAGGAGGCCATAGAAAAAAGAGAAAAGGCCCAAATAAAAAATAAAATAAAATAATGAGAGAAAAGGAGAGAAGGGACAATGCTACTATCCTTTTACCATACTTGTGCTTCAAAGTAGCACCATGATCTTCATAATAGGGAGTCTCCTATGTTATCACTTTCATATACTAGTGGGAATTTTTCATTATAGAACTTGGCTTGCATATTCCAATGATGGGCTTCCTCAAAATGCCCTAGGTATTCGTGAGCAAGCAAGTTGGATGCACATCCACTTAGTTTCTTTTTGAGCTTTCATATACTTATAGCTCTAGTGCACCCGTTACATGGCAATCCCTACTCACTCACATTGATATCTATCTTCTCCCTTTTTGTATTCTCCACAACCACCATTCTATTCCACCTAGAGTGGTATATCCATGGCTCGCGCTCATGTATTGCGTGAAGATTGAAAAAGTTTTGAGAATGTGAAAAGTATGAAACAATTGCTTGGCTTGTCATCGGGGTTGTGCATGATTTAAATACTTTGTGTGGTGAAGATAGAGCATAGCCAGACTATATGATTTTGTAGGGATAAGTTTCTTTGGCCATGTTATTTTGAGAAGACATAATTGCTTAGTTAGTATGCTTGAAGTATTATCATTTTTGTGACAATATTGATCTTTTGTCTTGAATCTTTCAGATCTGAATATTCATGCCACAATTAAGAAGAATTACATTGAAATTATACCAAGTAGCATTCCACATCAAAAATTCTGTTTTTATCATTTACCTACTCGAGGACGAGCAGGAATTAAGCTTCGGGATGCTTGATACGTCTCCAACGTATCTATAATTTTTGATTGCTCCATGCTATATTATCTACTGTTTTGGACATTATTGGGCTTTATTATAAACTTTTATATTATTTTTGGGACTAACCTACTTACCGGAGGCCCAGCCCAGAATTGTTGTTTTTTCCTATTTTAGGGTTTCGAAGAAAAGGAATATCAAACGGACTCCAAACGGAATGAAACCTTCGGGAACGTGATTTTCTCACCGAACATGATCCAGGAGACTTGGACCCTACGTCAAGCAACCAACATGGAGGCCATGAGGTAGGGGCGCGCATACCCCCCCCCCCCAGGCGCGCCCTCCACCCTCATGGGGCCCCTGTTGCTCCACCGACGTACTTCTTCCTCCTATATATACCTACGTACCCCCAAACGATCAGATACGGAGCCAAAACCCTAATTCCACCGCCATAACTTTTTGTATCCACGAGATCCCATCTTGGGGCCTGTTCCGGAGCTCCGCCGGAGGGGGCATCGATCACGGAGGGCTTCTACATCAACACCATAGCCTCTCCGATGAAGTGTGAGTAGTTTACCTCAGACCTACTGGTCCATAGTTATTAGCTAGATGGCTTCCCCTCTCTTGTGGAGATCTATTCGATGTAATCTTATTTTGTGGTGTGTTTGTTGAGACTGATGAATTGTGGGTTTATGATCAAGTTTATCTATGAACAATATTTGAATCTTCTCTGAATTCTTTTATGTATGATTGGTTATCTTTGCAAGTCTCTTCGAATTATCAGTTTAGTTTGGCCTACTAGATTGATCTTTCTTGCAATGGGAGAAGTGCTTAGCTTTGGGTTCAATCTTGCGGTGTCCTTTCCCAGTGACAGTAGGGGCAGCAAGGCACGTATTGTATTGTTGCCATCGAGGATAACAAGATGGTTTTTTTATCATATTGCATGAATTTATCCCTCTACATCATGTCATCTTGCTTAAGGCGTTACTCTGTTCTTATGAACTTAATACTCTAGATGCATGCTGGATAGCGGTCGATGTGTGGAGTAATAGTAGTAGATGCAGGCAGGAGTCGATCTACTTGTCTTGGACATGATGCCTATATACATGATCATACCTAGATATTCTAATAACTATGCTCAATTCTGTCAATTGCTCAACAGTAATTTGTTCACCCACCGTAAAATACTTATGCTCTTGAGAGAAGCCACTAGTGAAACCTATGGCCCCAGGGTCTATCTTCATCATATTAATCTTCCAATACTTAGTTATTTTCATTGATTTTATGGTTTGTGGGTCTTGTGGGGAAAAGTGCGCAAACCTCTGCAGAGTGTATAAAATAATCATGGTTAGCCGTGTCGTGGTTATGGACATCTTGAGTATCTAGTACTTGGATTATCATGTGACTCTCATCATGCTACTCTAATTAATTTGTTGGTTCTTAATGATGATGCTTAATTGGGATTGAGAATGCTGTCAACCATTCTCAATGGTTAACAACTACCATGATAATTAAATAAATTTTATTCCTTTGCAGTAGGGAAAAATTGGCTTTACGCAAAACTATAACCATAGAGCTTTCCACCAGCCAAATATGCATATAGTATAGCCTATTTTCTTTCTTTGCTCTCTATGTGTTACATTGCCAGCATATTCCATATGCTGACCCATTTCGGGCTGCAACGTTCATGTTGCAGACTTTTCAGACGACGAGTAAGGTGTTTTTAGGTCGTGGATCTATACTCAGTGATGCCGTTGGAGTTGATGGACTCACTTATCTTCCAAGCCTTCCGCTGTTATCATTATTAGATGGCCTTAAGCCATTATTATTGTAATAAGTTCTCTTTTAAGACTCTCGATGTAATAAGTGTGTGACTGCTACTCTGTTATAAATCCTTCAAGTACTGTGTGGTATCAGCATTACTGATCCAGGGATGACACCTGAGCATAGAGATTGGACCGTTTGAGGTCTGGTCACTACAAGATGGTATCAGAGCACACACTGACTGTAGGACACGACCACTAAGCTAAAGCCCTAGATCACTACTCACTCTTCTCATTTTGACCTCTCATCTTTTTCTACTCTTTTAGGATGGTGGATGCAAGGAACAAGTTCACGCAACCAGATGAAGATACATCCTTTGGACGTCATTTGAAGGAAGTCAGAAGATACTTGAACATAGGAGTACCAAGCTTCACCGGAACCTACAACGCCACATTACCTGAAGAAGAGCGCTGGATGATTCAAGTTCAAGTTCCAGGAAGGACGTTCATGCCAGTCACTAAGCCCATAGAGTTTTCTTTTGATGCACCAACCTGGAGTCTAGGAAAGAGCATGGCAGCTCACATCGCCATGGGACGCATTGGAGAAGTTTACCACAATGATCTCAAGGATACTATCTACCAGATTTGTGGGCGCCGAGATGAGCACTGGGAGATGATCAGCACCAGGAAGGATAGATCAATTACAGCTTTTATCCAGGAGTTAAACCAGCACATTCGACGTCAGGAGAACCAGATGTGCGCTGACATGATAGATGTGAAGAAGGCGAGGACAAGAATCAAGGAACTGGAGGAAGAACTCAAAGCTACACGTGAAGATTATGAAGAGGAAATCGAAGTACTAGTGGATAAGAATGTCGACCTAACAATGAAGATCGGAATATTTATGGGAGGCCCTACGCCAATAGAAGAAGACGAAGAACCCAAGGAGATTCGCATGGAAGAAAACATCATCATCGATGACACCGACTCGGATCCAGATGATAGCGATGATGACTATGTTGATGAAGCTGGAGCAGATATCATGGAGTCTACAACCGAAGAATATTTCTAGAAGACCACCCCAACAGTAGTAGTAGTCCACCATGTAATTATAGTAGTACGAGCACTTTTGCGATAGTTAGATCGATTGTATGCCCTTTGTTTGATTGAATGAAGTGAATTGTTTGCTTTTGCCTAATGTGCATATGGGTAGTGTTTTCTCTCTAGACCCATCTCTACTCTTAAATCTCATCTTCTCTAAACCCTCAGATGCCTCCAAGACGTGACCCCGGATTTACCTTCCCACTGGAGCTCACCCAGTTGATCCAGCAGCATAACACATTGATGCAGTTGCTAGTCCAGAATCAGAATCAGGGGAACAACAACAACAACCCACCACCACCACCACCTGTTGATCACTTAGCCCTTTTTCTTAGGCTGAATCCGCCTGTGTTTTCCAGTAGCACTGAGCCGATAGTAGCAGATGATTGGCTCCGCAAGACAGCAAGGGAGTTGGCCACGGCAAGATGCATAGATGCGGAAAAGGTGAAGTTTGCCGCACACCAGCTTGAAGGACCCGCAGCATCATGGTGGGAGAATTTCACAGCCACTTTCCCTGCCGACATTGTCACGTGGGACCAGTTCTAGTAGGCTTTTCGTACTGCCCATGTTTCAGCAGGAGCTATGGCCCTAAAGAAGCGAGAGTTTCGCAACTTGCGCCAAGGAGGACGGACAGTTGGCCAGTATGTGGAGGACTTTAGTAAGCTAGCACGTTATGCCCCAGATGACGTTGCTACGGATGCAGCTAAGCAGGAGAAGTTTCTGGAAGGACTGAATGATGAGTTGAGCATGCAGTTGATGGTAGCCACCTTCAACAACTACCAGGAGTTGGTAGATCATGCTCTCATGATTGAAGGGAAGCAGCAGCAAATTGAGAACCGCATGAGGAAGTATGGACAAGGGAAGTACAATTCTGGAGCTCAGCAGAAGCCACGATTTACCCCTAGGCCGGGAGGAAATTTTTAGCATACCCATGGAGGAGGTAGCTCGCGCAATCATAATGGCACCAAGAATGGTAATGGGAATGGAGGAGGTAACGGCCAGAATCACACCAACCCATCAACCCCAGCAAAGAGAGACCTGCGCCAAGTCACTTGCTTTAAGTGCCAGAAGACCGGACATTATGCCAATGAATGTCCTGAAGCCCAAAATGGAAATGGCAATGGAAGCTCTGGGAAGAAGCCGAACCCTTTCAATAGGGGACAGGTGAAGCACGTAAATGTGGAGGAAGTTGAAGCCCAGCCCGATGCAGTAATAGGTAAGTTTTTGGTTAAGTCATTTACTGCACTCGTTCTTTTTATACTGGTGCATCGCATTCATAGATATCAAGGGGATTTGTGGATAAGTATAAACTGCCAACCCAAGCCCTCAGGTCACCCATGTTAGTAACCTCGCCTGAAGCAGAGTATATGGCTAGTCTATGGTGTGATCGGTTACCATTAAGGATTGGTAACTATGTTTTTCCCTTGGACCTAATAGTATTGGAATCTCAAGGATTGGATGTGATATTAGGCATGGATTGGTCATCGAAGTATGAAGGGAACATTGAATGTGCCAGTAAGTCAATTTTGCTTACCACCCCAGAAGGAAGAAGGATCAAGTATGTATCCTGGCATGTGCCGAAAAGGACTCAAGTAAATTGCCTAACAGGAGTTGTGCAAGAGGAAGTGCCAGTAGTGAAGGATTTCCCTGATGTTTTTCCAGAAGAGTTGCCAGGCATGCCACCGGATAGAGATATTGAGTTTTTGATTGAGCTTTTGCCAGGCACAGGGCCAATATCTAAGAGACCATATAGGATGCCCGCAAAGGATTTGGTGGAGATTAAGAAGCAGATTAAGGAGTTACTGGATAAAGGTTATATTCGCCCAAGTTCTTCACCTTGGGGATCGCCATTACTTCTAGTGGAGAAGAAGGATGGATCGTTAAGGATGGTCGTTGATTATCGAGGATTGAATGAAGTAACCATCAAGAACAAGTACCCACTACCGATGATCAATGATCTGTTTGACTGGTTGCAAGGAGCTAATGTATTTTCCAAGATCGACCTGCGATCAGGATACCATCAGTTGAAGATTCGAGAACAGGATATTCCTAAAACAGCTTTTACCACCAGGTATGGGTTGTACGAGTATACCGTTATGTCATTTGGTCTGACTAACGCACCTGCATATTTTATGAACATGATGAACAAAGTGTTTATGGAGTTTTTGGATAAGTTAGTCGTAGTGTTCATTGATGATATCTTGGTTTACTCGAATAATGAAGAGGAGCATAAGGAGCATTTGCGTTTGGTACTTGGTAAGCTCAGAGAACATCAGTTATATGCCAAGTTTAGCAAATGTGAGTTTTGGTTGAAGGAAGTTGGATTTCTCGGACACGTTATATCTGGAGAAGGTATAGTAGTGGATCCCACCAAGGTTGACACTGTGACAAATTGGGAAGCGCCAACAACATTTGGAGAGATCCGGAGTTTTCTTGGACTTGCAGGATACTACCGGAGATTTATTGAAAATTTCTCTAAGATTGCGAAACCTATGACGGAGTTGCTGAAGAAGGATACCAAGTTCATATGGACTGACGAATGTGAGGCTAGTTTCCAGGAGTTGAAGAAACATTTGGTTGCATCACTAGTGTTGATTTTGCCAGATCAGACCAAGGATTATGAGGTGTATTGCGACGCTTCACGTCGAGGACTTGGAGCAGTGCTTGTGCAGGAAGGAAGAGTTGTCTCATATGCCTCATGACAGCTCAAGCCTCATGAGTTGAATTATGCTACGCATGATTTGGAGTTAGCAGCCGTAGTGCATGCATTGAAGACTTGGAGACATTTTCTCATTGGAAATCATTGTGAGGTGTACACGGACCACAAGAGTTTGAAGTACATTTTCACGCAGAAGGAGTTGAATCTCAGACAAAGGAGATGGTTGGAACTCATCAAGGATTATGATATGAGATTGCATTATCGCCCTGGAAAGGCTAACGTAGTAGCTGACGTGTTGAGCGGTAAAAGTCATGTCAACACCTTAATGACAGGAGATTTACCAAGGGAGTTAGCCAAAAATCTTCGTGAGCTATGGTTGGAAATAGTTCCGAGAGGCTACGTAGCAGCATTGGCGATCCAGTCTACGTTGATGGATAAGATCAGAGAAGCCCAGAAGACTGACAAGGAGATTGCCTCTACTAAGGAGAAAATGAGCAAAGGAAAAGCTAAAGGATTTCGTGAGGATGAGCACGATACCTTATGGTTTGAAGACCGTGTTTCTGTGCCTAATGATTCGGAGATCAGGAAGTTAATTCTGCAAGAGGCCCATGATTCACCATATTCGATTCACCCAGGAAATACCAAGATGTATTTGGATTTGAAGGATATTTTCTGGTGGACCGGAATGAAGAAGGATATTGCGGAGTATGTAGCAGTTTGTGATGTATGTCAGAGAGTAAAGGCGGAACATCATAAGCCAGCAGGATTGCTACAGCCATTGTTGATACCCGAATGGAAGTGGGATAAGTTAGGCATGGATTTTATCACCGGATTGCCTAGAACTCATCCAGGCTATGACTCGATATGGGTTGTAGTCGACCGTTTGACAAAGGTAGCTCATTTCATTCCAGTGAAGACTACCTATACTAGTGCAAAGTTGGCAAAGATATACATGACCAGAATCGTATGTCTGCATGGAGTTCCAAGGAGCATTGTATCAGATAGAGGAACCCAGTTTACCTCAAAGTTCTGGAGTCAGTTGCATGAAACTTTGGGTACCAGGCTAGAGTTCAGTACAGCTTTCCATCCGCAGACAGATGGACAGACCGAGAGAGTCAATCGGATTTTGGAGGATATGCTGAGAGCTTGTGCGCTAGATTACGGATCTAGTTGGGACGAGAATTTGCCATACGTAGAGTTCTCCTATAACAACAGTTATCAATCCAGTTTGAAGATGGCCCCTTTTGAAGCTCTGTACGGAAGGAGGTGCAGGACCCTGTTGTCGTGGGATGAAGTTGGAGACCACCAGTTGTTTGGACTGGATCTGATTAAGGAGTCTGAACAGAAAGTAAAATTGATTCACGATAGGCTCAAGGTAGCCTAGTCCAGGCAGAAGAGCTACGCAGACTCAAAACGCAAAGAGACGGTTTACGAAGTCGGAGACCGAGTTTATCTTTGAGTATCTCCACTTCGAGGAGTTAAGCACTTTGGAGTTAAGGGAAAGTTAGTGCCATGTTTTGTAGGACCATACAAAGTTTTGGAGCTTATGGGAGAAGTAGCCTACAAGTTGGAAATGCCCGAAGGATTGTCAGGAATTCACGACGTGTTCCACGTTTCCCAGTTGAAGAAGTGCCATGCAGAGATGGCTGACATACCGCTGAGAGACACAGTGCCACTGGAAGCGATTCAGTTGGAAAGTGATTTGACCTATGAGGAGAAACCAGTCAAGATTCTTGAGTATGCCAGCCGAGTCACCCGCAGCAAAGTTATCAAGTTTTGGAAAGTTCAATGGAGCCACCACACGGAAGATGAAGCCACCTGGGAACAAGAGGAAGATCTGTTGAAGGACCACCCTCACCTATTTTCTAGCCAACCCGAATCTCGAGGGCGAGATTCATCTTAAGAGGGGTAGGTTTGTAACATCCCAAATTTTCAATTTGGAATGTTATACAATAGATCATCATTGCATATCATATTTTATTGCATTTGGTTGATCCTAGAAATTTCACGCAACTCAAGGACCCTCGGAGAGAGTTGGGGATTTCATTATTTCCATATTTGAGTTTTCTCAAATTTTGAAAATAGGATCATTTGATTTTATTTATTTTATCTTCAACTATTTCTACTATAAAAAATTATGAGAGTGGGAATAAAATGACTTTCCCAAAATATAGAAATATTGGGGATTTAATAAAAAAACAAATAAGATTTTATTTTGGTTTCATTTGCTATTTTATTTGAATTTAGGAAAAATTGCATGTTTTCAAAAATTGCATTTTAGGGCCAAGAAAATGTTCATCCTGTTCTAAATATTTTATTTAGACGGTGAAAATTTGTTTTGGCATTTTTAGAATTTTATTTATTTATCTAGAATTTTTTTAGTCGCAGCGAAATTGTTTTTTCTTTGAAAAAGAGACCCCGCGCCCGACTGGGCCAAGGGCCCAGCCAAGCAGGCCGGCCCAGCCAGCCACCGCCGCCTCCCGCCAGGTCGGGACAGGAGTCTCGACCGCCGCCGTCGCCTGAGTCCGGGGAGGACCCGCCTCCCGAGGCCGACCCCTCCCCCAAGTCACGGCCTCTCCCCCCTTTATAACCCCGCCGCTGCCCCCCCCCCCCCTGCAGCCCACACCCACGCCTCCAGCGCCGCCGCCGCACGCCGGAGCAGCCGCCCCGCACCACCCGCCGCCCGCCGGAGCCCCGTCGGAGCCTCGCCGGAGCCCCGAGCCGAGGTAGCCGCCACCCCGGGTTTTTTTTTGAGAAAAGTCGTTTCATTTTTTTAAACCCTAGTTTTCGTTTTTTTAGCGAGCGTTCGCTCGTCCGTTCGTTTTAACGAACGCGTTCATCGTTTAGTTCCTGTTAACGAACATTTGTTTGTTAACTTGTTCGTCGTTTTTCTTTTTCTCAGATTAAATCCACGATTTTCTGATCGCAATTTCTGATCCGATGTTCGTTTTAGTTTAACTTTTTGCTCGTTCGATGGAATCAGGCGATTCAAGCGCCTGGAGTTTCGTCTCGAAACCCTCTTTCCGTCTAACCAACTCAAACAAGTTTTTGCCTCTATAAAAATTGCCCTAGATTCAGATTAGCAAATGGAGCTTATTTCTTTTACCGTTTGTCTTTCGTTGCTTCGTTCGATTTGTTTTCTTTTGCCAACCAGAGTTCTTAAGTTGAACTATCTGGTTAGATCTCTTATACGAGTTTTACCTGTGCATTAGTTGAGTACTTATTATATGCTTGTTTGTTTGCGATAGAGTACCCGGAGTGCGCCGCTTGCTACTTCGAATCCTACTACCCGGTTTTATTGCATTAGATCAATCCTCACACATTGCATTGACTAGGATCTAATTAAATTGTGGGTTGGGAAGTAGATGAGGTAGTACCTATTACCTGTTATTATCAAACCTTTGGGAGTTACTTCTACGTTTGCTTATTATGCCATGCTATGCCAGTAGACGTGGTTTGGGTGAGTGAAATCCATGACAGATGTGAGTTTGTTAAATTAATGGTTTATCTAAGTTGGCAACTTAAATACACATCTGGGTGGATTGAGGCACCTGGGTATTCCAGCGATTGCCTGTTTTTCTTCGGACCGCCACCCAGGCTCAAAGGGATCATGAGATTATTCATGCTAGAAACTTCCGTGTGCAGCCACAAGATACTATGGGCTCTAGCATAGTTGACTAAGTCGTGCGAACTCTTACAATGGTAGACTAGCATATGTAGGGGATGTAGGTGGTACGGTCTAACCATCGTAAGGTGCTAGCGCTTCTGAAAGACTATGGCTCGGTCATCCGTTTCTCAAACACCATGCAGTGCGAGAAAACCAACAGAGGAGATCGGGTCTTGTGGGGAAAAGTGCGCAAACCTCTGCAGAGTGTATAAACTAATCATGGTTAGCCGTGTCCCCGGTTATGGACATCTTGAGTATCTAGTACTTGGATTATCATGTGAATCTCATCATGCTACTCTGATTAATTTTTTGGTTCTTAATGATGATGCTTAATTGGGATTGAGAATGCTGTCAACCATTCTCAATGTTTAACAACTACCATGATAGTTAAATAAAATTTATTCCTTTGCAGTAGGGAAAAATTGGCTTTACGCAAAACTGTAACCATAGAGATTTCCACCAGCCAAATATGCATATAGTATAGCCTATTTTCTTTCTTTGCTCTCTATGTGTTACATTGCCAGCATATTCCATGTGATGGCCCGTTTCGGGCTACAACGTTCATGTTGCAGACTTTTCAGATGACGAGTAAGGTGTTTTTAGGTCGTGGATCTATACTCAGTGATGCCGTTGGAGTTGATGGACTCACTTATCTTCCAAGCCTTCCGCTGTTATCGTTATTAGATGGCCTTAAGCCATTATTATTGTAATAAGTTCTCTTTTGAGACTCTCGATGTAATAAGTGTGTGATTGCTACTCTGTTATAAATCCTTTAAGTACTGTGTGGTGTCAGCATTACTGATCCAGGGATGACACCTGAGCATAGAGATTGGACTGTTTGAGGTCTAGTCGCTACACTCCATTCCTTTGAACCAAATGCATGAACAGTAGTACAATAGAAAACTTTCCAGTTCCAATGTTTTTCCTTCACTTTTCCTTTCAAGCACTGGTGATTCTAGTAGGCAGGCTTGAGCAAGGAAAATCCTACACTCAAAAAATGTTTTTGTGCTACTTGTACTACTTTGGAGCCAGGCCACTGCCCTACTAGCTCAACTCCCAGGCCCATCGACAAATGACAACTCAAACGCGCAGAGATAAATAATGATGGCGTTCAAGAGAGTCCATCACGGATAGCTAAGTTGTCTGGTACCTCACTGCTTGTCTTATAGTAGGAGAAACTAATCATATTTCACATTACTACGTGTGCTTAGTGGACAATATATATATATATAACATGTAGACTGAAAAAGATGCAACAAGTGTACAACCTCTTTGGCGAAGCCATGTCGATCTCAGCGTGATTGGGTTGGTCGGTGAGGATGCTCCGACTGAATTGGCTATCGGGGGAGGGGAAGAAGATCTTAGCCGTCTGGAGATGGAGCCCGGGGTACTGCTCTGCTGTGATGGAGGGTTTCGTCGTTGGAGCAGCTCCGGTGAGTTGTACGATGCCGAGGCTAAAGCAGGACAAGAGAGACAACGTTAACCTGAGTGGAATTGTAATAGCATCTCCAATAGATGACGTAAAATACATAACCACAAAGTGTTAGATGTAAAATACATCAGCCGCTCATCTCTGAACTTAACTGTCGAAACTGAATTTAACTGTCAAAACTGAACTTAACTGTCAAAACTGAATTTTGCTGGTGAAACTGAATTGTACTTTCGAAACTGAACGCACTAGTAGCAGAAAAGCAGTAGCAGCAGCGCGTGCGGGAGCCGGGGCAGTTGGTTGTGTAGCAGCATCAGTTGACTGACACGAACGGCCAAACCGCCACCCCCCGCCGCCCGCGGCCGGCGGTGCGCCTCCCCGAAACCACTCCCCACCACCGGTCCGCCGCCGCCCCGGCCATCCCTTTAGACCCTCCCCCCCCCCCCCGTGCCGAACTTTTTCTCCGGCAATCCCCACGCTACCGCCCCACCATCATCGGTGACCACCGCCCTCACCCTGAACCCTAAGATAGATAGTGGGGTACCTCTCCGGCGAGCCCCCCTCCCCGTTGAGGCTGGTTCTTCCTTAACTCCGGCGAGCCCCCCACCCCCTGAAAATCGACTAACCCAAAAGTCGATTCAGTCGACTGAAGTGTAGCCAAATCAGACAGCATCGCAAGCAAGAGCAAGAGCAAGAGCAGCAGTGCAAGCATGAGCAAGAGCAATAGCAAGAGCAGACCAGGCAGGGGACCGAGAACAAGAGCAGAGCAGCAGCGCGAGCGAGATCTAAAGCAGAAGCAGCTCCTACTGATGTGGACGTCGCCGCCGAGGGAGCGACGCCGTGGAGGAAGTGGCCAGCAACGCCGTCGTGGATGGAGCCGCGCCATGTTCGCTCGGGACCGAGCGCTGATACGTCTCCAACGTATCTATAATTTTTTATTGTTCCATGCTATTATATTATCTATTTTGGATGTTAATGGGCTTATTTTTACACTTTTACATTATTTTTGGGACTAACCTATTAACCGGAGGCCCAGCCCAAATTGCTGTTTTTTGCCTATTTTAGAGTTTCGCCGAAAAGGAATATCGAACGGAGTCCAAACGGAATGAAACCTTCGGGAGCGTTATTTTTGGAACAAACGTGATCCAGGAGACTTGGAGTGGACGTCAAGCAATCAACAAGGCGGCCACGAGGAAGGGGGGCGTGCCCACCCCCTGGGCGCGCCCTCCACCCTCGTGGGCCCCTCGTTGCTCCACCGACCTACTTCTTCCTCCTATATATATCCATATACCCCGCAAACATCCAAGAGCACCACGAAAACCAAATTCCACCATTGCAACCTTCTGTACCCAAGAGATCCCATCTTGGGGCCTTTTCTGGAGCTCCGCCGGAGGGGGCATTGATCACGGAGGGCCTCTACATCAACTCCATGGCCCCTCCGATGATGTGTGAGTAGTTTACTTCAGACCTTCGGGTCCATAGCTAGTAGCTAGATGGCTTCTTCTCTCTCTTTGGATCTCAATACAAAGTTCTCCTCGATTCTCTTGGAGATCTATTCGATGTAATCTTCTTTTGCGGTGTGTTTGTCCAGATCCGATGAATTGTGGGGTTATGATCCAGATTATCTATGAACAATATTTGAATCTGCTCTGGATTCTTTTATGTATGATTGGTTTATCTTTGCAAGTCTATTCGAATTATCAGTTTGGTTTGGCCTACTAGATTGATCTTTCTTGCAATGGGAGAAGTGCTTAGCTCTGGGTTCAATCTTGCGGTGCTCGATCCCAGTGACAGAAAGAGAAACAACACGTATTGTATTGTTGCCATCGAGAATAAAACGATGGGGTTTACATCATATTGCATGAGTTTATCCCTCTACGTCATGGTATCTTGCTTAAGGCGTTACTCTGTTCTTATGAACTTTATACTCTAGATGCATGCTGGATAGTGGTCGATGTGTGGAGTAATACTAGTAGATGCAGAATCGTTTCGGTCTACTTGTCACGGACGTGATGCCTATATACATGATCATGCCTAGATATTCTCATAATTATTCGCTTTTCTATCAATTGCTCGAGAGTAATTTGTTCACCCACCGTAGTACTTATGCTATCTTGAGAGAAGCCACTAGTGAAACCTATGGCCCCCGGGTCTGTTCTACATCATACAAGTTTCCAATCTACTTTATTTTGCTATCTTTTACTTTCAATCTGTATCATAAAAATACCAAAAATATTTATCTTATTATTATCATCTCTATCAGATCTCACTCTTGCAAGTGGCCGTGAAGGGATTGACAACCCCTTTATCACGTTGGTTGCGAGGTTCTTATTTGTTTGTGTAGGTACAAGGTGACTCGCGCGTGGTCTCCTACTGGATTGATACCTTGGTCCTCAATTACTGAGGGAAATACTTACGCTGCTTTACTGCACCACCCTTTCCTCTTCAAGGGAAAACCAACGCAGTGCTCAAGAGGTAGCTAGCGCCGGCAGCACCATGAGACCGAATCAAGAAGAAAATGTGGCGATTAGTGTACAAGCTCTTTGGTGGCGCCGATTAGGCCTCGGCTTCATCCAAGGAAACGGTGATGATGCTGCTCTTCCGGTGGTGCAGGTGAAGATGGCGGCGTCAGAATGGAGGTGGCGCGAAAGACGAGGGGAACGTTGGGGCATCTCCTTAGAGGTGGAGGACGGGGTGGCTGAACCAGCGGGACGACGAGATCGACAACGGATCCTCAACCGGTATGGTGGATGAGGGACGTCGAGGTGTTGCTGTGGACGACATCATTGGGGAAGAGGCTCTGGCTGGGTGGCAGACGGAGGAGGGTGTGGGGCTTCGTGGGTTTTCGCGGCCTTGGTGTTCGAATGGGTGGGCTGATGGGATGGAGTGGGGAACCATGGCTTAGGGACGCGCTTGTCCGAAATATGGGGTAAGTTATGAAAGTACCCCCACCGATTAGGCGTTTCTTTCGGTTCAGGGGTATCACGGGCATTTCGCGTGTCAGGATTTCGCAGGAGGTGGGAGTTTTCGCGCGCGTTGTAATTTTGGGATAGCAAGGCGCGGGTTGAGATGGAGGGAGTTTTCGGAGCACAACGAGACAAAGATTTATCTTAAATATTTCGGGGTAACAAGGCGCAGGTTGAAGAGGCGGGAGTTTCGCAGCACGATAGACACAGATCCTAGCTTGAAATTTGGCATAACAAGGCGCGGCTTGAAATTTCGTAAGAACAAGCTTAATGTGTACCCAAAAAAAGACAATTCGCACCTCATCACCAGAGAGGGCCATGTCCCGTTTTACTATATTACTAGAAATGCATTCAAATACAACAAAAAAACTAAAAGAATCGGGACAACAAACATAACGTTTACAGTACCAAAACAATTTGCACTTCCCTCAACAATAAAAAAACAATGTGTGTTGTCTAGCATATGGACTAAATTTGAGTACGTTTTCCCTATTTGAATGGGACTATACTCGGGTTAGTTATACAACCATCTAAATATTATCTTCACAACACATGACATGAATATAGGAGAAGTAAATTCCTATATAAATATGAACTACATATACATATGATCTCAAATTCAAATATATGTATCCATTTTATGTTGAATTCAAATCGTAGTACATGTATGCTCTAGCTAGATGTTCGGAATCTAAACCATGTATGATACTACGTACAATGTGTTTAACACGCACAACACACACACAAACACCATTTAGACTAGTAAGGTACACGTGCATTGCACGCATGAGATTTGGCAACCAAATTATGAATAAATACCACATTATAACATGTAAGCTTTGAGTCATATATGCATGATGTAGATGTTCACTTAATTCTTATAGTTCATTTCATTCAAAATCATCCAGTTATTATAAGAAAGCTAATCTATTTTAAGATTCATGGAATTGTGCATTGTAAAGCATAAAGTAAAAAACAAATAATGGCAAATCATGTAGAAAAACATTTGGGCAATTCTAATACAGAAGATTCTAGAACAAAGAAGAAGTGCTTGTGTTTTGAGGTTTGTGCATTATGTTTAAGTTCAACCATGGAGTCTTCTAGACTGTACATGTGAAATCTAGATGATATCCAACGGCCAGTAGTGCTCAAATTTGCCATCTCTGCACCATCGGATTGGCTTCATCCAACCACCATCTTTCAAAGTTAAAGTTATCCGCACACTATATAAGAAATATAAAATATAATATATAGGAGTATAGATATAGATATGTGATGCGAAAGCCACTCATCATCTCCAATTAGAATAGTGTGTCCATCCGCGGATGCAATGTGGCCAAACGATGTCTGCCATCGGTATCTCAAATTCAAATCAGTTGTTCAATGTGTATACAGTACAACATGCTTGTTTCCAAACCACACCGCGCATATCTCAGTTATATCCATGCATGCATGGGTTTCAAATGTCATGATCTCTTATTCAAATATTTGAACTCAACTTTAGATTGATTATGACCTCACCTAGTCTTTTACACCCACACAGTCGTCTTCTCTTTATAATTGTACCACTAAATTCTTCTCATGCATGCATGCACACACACTACCAATCGGCATTATCCATCACACACATGCAATCTTTTTCTTCTGGTCGGTCAGCCATGCATGCACACACACACCTCCCCCTCTCCATCATATCGGGCACTGTCGGGGGTGCTGATCCCACGGACACCTATGGGGACCGGCGGACCGAGCCCCTTTCGGTTCGGCCGGGGGCGGAGAGAGCACAAAGAGCAGATCGAGGCGAGGCGCATGAGCACACGATCAGTTTACCCAGGTTCGGGCCGCACGGATGCGTAAAACCCTACTCCTGCTATGATTTGTATTGTGTTCTTGCTCGGGAGCGCCGAGTGCTACAGTACACACAGGCAGCTAGCGAAACCGAGCGTGAGAATGATCGTTCCCCCTCTACGTTGCGCATGGGCCTCCTTTTATATGCTCAAGGGGTCACCGACAGGTGGCAACATAGATGAGGGTAAAAATGGAAAAGGTGTGGCGGTTGGCACCGCCGCCTACTACAGTGTATCCTACCTAACTCTGACGGCAGGGGACAAGGGCATTAAATGCCTGTCTGCGTCGCCTAGACGGTGCAGAAAGAGACCGCCAGGGACGCCACCGCTTGCCATGATGGCAATCTTGCCAGCGCCGCTTGCCACCGTGTACCGCTAGCTGCACAGCTTCCCGCCACGTACGCCTGGAAGGGTCCCAGAGCGACACGTTGGTGGATGTGCTGGAGCGCAGGTACAGAGCGGGGGCTTGCCGCGGCGAGCGCTTTGCCATGGTTGTTGTCTTGTCGCGCCCGGGAGCTTGTCGCTCACCGGGCCTTGCCGGGACGCGTGGTGCGTTGCGGCAAGTTCCTTGAGATGCCTTGGTTGGCCTTCCCGGCAAGCTCCTCTTGCCGGGGTCTTGTCTCCTTCCCGGCAAGCTCCTCTTGTCAGGATCTTGGATACTTTGTTCTTGAATGGCTCCAAAGGAACCCCGGAGGACCTTGGCGGTCACCCGGCAAGCCTTGCCGCGGGACGCTGCGACTGCCCATGCACAAGTTCGGGATACTAGGGTAGCCCTACTCTAGTACACCGACAGGAGCCCCCGGGCCTGGGCCATACACGGTGCCGAGCGCTGTTGGGCCAGGCCCAAAACAGGGCACGGGCACGCGCGGCTTGGGTTACGCCGTATCTCACTCCGCATCCACCGCGCCCTCCCCGAACGGCACGCGTCGAACGCGGCGTCGTGGGAGAGATCGTGGGTGGTTTCTTTATTAGGAAAGGCGGAACGTCCGCTCCCCCCTCCTTTATAAGCAGGGAAAACAGGGGTAGTGCGCCCACTCGCCCCCTTTACACTCCAATCTCAGAAGCCTATGCCCCGCCTCCGTCTTCCCAAAGCAAAGAGAGCAGCGCCCTGCCCCCCCCCCATTGCCACCAGCACCACCAACGCCGTCGACCTCCTCCACCACCTCCGCCACGGCTCCGAAAGCCGACAAGGGGAAGGCTGTGAAGTCGACCGAGGCGCAGCAGCTTGCGGCGCTGCGGAAGGAGCGGGCCATCTTCCCCCCCAAGCTTGCCGCGAAGGAGCTGAGGGAGTACTACTACCTCTTCTGGTCGACGGAGACGCGGGCTCACCCGAGCACGAAGGTACTCCCAGCCACTGCTCATAAACTGGCTCTGAGCGGATATCCCTTCTTCGTCGTGTTCTTCTACTGCGGGCTCTGCCCGCCTTTCTCTGAATTCTTTTGCGACATCATGAACACCTACGGCCTCTGCCTCCTTGATTTCACCCCCAATGCCGTTCTGACCATGGCAGTTTTCGCACACCTTTGCGAAAACTTTGTCGGAGTCCACCCAAACGTAGCCCTTTTCCGCCATTTCTTCATGCCCCGAGTAGAGAGAGGAGAGCCTCTATCCAGCGGAATCGCCTGGGTCTCAAGGACCGGCAAGAAGGACTCTTATCTGGAGGGCGAGTTCCGTGGCAAGTGGGAGGAGTGGAGAGCAGATTGGTGTTGGATTGTCAAGGAGAACCCGCAGCCATTTACCGCCCGGCGCCAAGTAGCAGCAGTACGCGGCATCGATTGGAGCGACGTGGCCCCGGAGGACGATAGGCTGAGGATTGCCGTCACCAGGATCCAACACCTCAGGCTTGCCGGACTCACAGTAGGCGCCGTTGGCGCAGATTTCCTTTGCCGCCGCATCGCCCCCCTGCAGGAACGGAGGAGGCCCGCCTGGGAGTTCAAGAACGCGGCGGATATCATGAGGCTGCGTCCGGGCCTCAACTACAATTTCACTGTCCTGGAGCTCAACGTGATGCTCCAGGAGCTCTTCAAGTATGATCCTGATCATCCGGAAGTATTTAGGTTGCCGCAGGGCGTAGTACCGTTGTGCAACAATTTCGCGCTCGACCGCATCAGGGCAATGATGCCACTGTGCGACTCGCATGGACTTGTGCCAACTTGGCAAGAGCCTGTAGACGAGGTCATGCAGGAATTCTTCGACAACTTGGTAGAAGTGCCAATCTGCCCCGACGAGAAGAATGGCCTCACTCGCGACACCACTGATGCGGAGTTGAAGCGCATCGCCTCCAGGCTGGAAGAGGCGGCGGCAGCCGCAGCGGCAGGCGAGTTTGGATTCACCTTGGAGGAGGCAGAGGCAGCAGAGGCGGCAAACCGTGCCGAGCGAGAGGAACTTGCCGGCAAGAAAGAGCTTGCCCAGCAAGAGGAGCCTGCCGGCAAGAAAGATCTTGCCGGGCGTGACACCGAGCCGAGCGAGCCCGCCGAGGATACGAGCGGCTCGTTGGAGATCAACTCCTCTTCCTCCTCATCTTCAAATAGCACGCCGCAAGCAGAGCCTCCATCTCCACCAAGAAGGCGTCTCTGCAAGGTCAGGGACGTGGCGAGGCGGCAGGCGAGTCGACAGTCGCCGCGTCGCGCGACACGCTCCACCGCAGCAAGCACTATTGCCGCGGGAGCGCCTCATGCTGCTGCAGCAACTGGAGCGGGGTCTTCTTGGACCACCGCTTCTGCTCCCGCCAAGCGGCCAAGGGATCCTACTCCTCCGCCTTCCCGCGCCGGGCGTGAGCCAGACTTCGACTTCTCCGCGTTCAGCTCCGACGAGGAAGAAGAAGAAGAGTAAGATTTTCTTGTTGTATTTGCAATTCTTCAATTCTTGCTGTTTCTATCTTGCATCTCATTTGTTTTACTCTGAACCTGTTCCTTTTCAGGACTCTGGCCCAGAGGGCAGCAAAGAGAGCCAAGGTTCCGGTGATTGTCATCGAGGATGAACCCACCGCGTCAGCAGTGGACGCGCCCGAGACAACCTTGCCGGACCCGGCGACTGATCTCCAGAGCAGCCCCCAGCGTAAGTATCTTGTTTGCTTCCCGCTGTTGGGCGCACATGGAGATTTTTGCTTTACTGATATCTGTCTGTTGACTTGCGCAGGAGAAGAGCAGCCCCACCAGGAGAGCCCGGAGGCCGCCCCCGAGGTGCCAAGGGAGAGTCCTCCGGCAAGGGAGAGGTCTCCGGCAAGGGAGAGCCCTCCGGCAAGGAAGACATCTCCGGCAAGGGAGGGGTCTCCGGCAAGGGACAGCACCAGCGGCCCCCCGGCGGCGGAGACCACGACTGCAGAGCCCGGTGCAGGTAATCCTCTTGCTTCAAAACTTCCCTTGGGTTCTTCTTCTTTTGATCTTCTTTTTTTTTGGATATTTGCTTGATTCTTCTCCCCTTTCCGGCTGTCAGATCCATCTGCTGCAGAGCCGATGGAGACCGAAGGTGCCGCCGACGACGCCGTTGCCGCCGAGGAAGCAGCCGGCGCTGACGATCCCGCCGGCTAAGAGGCCGCCAAGGCTGCCGCCGCAGAAGCAGGCGGGGGATCTGGCGATCGTACTGACGACCCTGAGGCCGCAGGAGCGCCAGGCGCTGCACCGACCGCCGATCCCTCCGCCGCTGCCGCAATGCCGGGCTCCGACGAGCCCCAGCCTCGCGTCTACTTAAAGGCCGGCGACGACATCTTCATCAACCTCCCCTGGGCGTCAAGCTCCAGGGCGCCGATCGAGGGAGAAAGCTTCGACGGAGAAGTGCTCGCCTCCGCCGGGCTGGCGCTGGTCGACGCGCCAAGCAGCACCAGCGGCGAGCCTGAGGAGGAGCGGCTGGTGCGGAAGCTGGTGTCACTCTACCGCGCCCGGCAAGCGAAGCTGGAATCCCGCGAGGCGCTTGTCGCGAAGGCGGGAGTCGACATCGAGAAGCGCGCGGAGGAGCTCCGGGGTGCCAATCAGGAAGCTCTCCGATCTTTGGCAGTGGAGCGAGCGCGACTTGCCGAGGAGCGGGAGGCTTTCCTCCTCGAGAAGGCCGAAGCCGAAGAGCAACAGCGGCTTGCCGCTGAGAAGTTGGCGGTGCAGGAAGGCGAGCTGGTGCAGCGGAAGGTCAACCTCGACAGCCACGAGGAGGACCTTGCCGTGCGCGAGCGAACAGTTGGCGGAGCCCTCAAACAAGCAGAAGACGTTGCCGCAGCTGCCGAGGCCGCCAAGAAGGAGCTGGAGACGAAGGTTGGTGCAGCTGGAGGCGGATCTTAAGGCGAGCGGCGACGAGCTTGCCACGCTCAAGCTCGAGCGGGAGAAGGACGCCCACAGCTATTCGGAGCTGCAGGCCTGCCTCGCCGAGAAGGGCCAAGAGCTTGGCGCCGCCAAGGACTCCAACGCCAATCTTGAGTTGAAGTTGACCACTTTGACCAAGACACTGGACAGCGCAAAGGAGCAAGAGACGGCCCTGAAGGAGGAGGTCAAGGCCGGCAAGGCGCTGCTGGCGAGTGCCGCTTGAAGGAAATATTCCCTAGAGGCAATAATAAAGTTATTATTTATTTCCTTATATCATGATAAATGTTTATTATTCATGCTAGAATTGTATTAACAGGAAACATAATACATGTGTGAATACATAGACCAACAGAGTGTCACTAGTATGCCTCTACTTTGACTAGCTCGTTAATCAAAGATGGTTATGTTTCCTAACCATGAACAAAGAGTTGTTATTTGATTAACGAGGTCACATCATTAGTTGAATGATCTGATTGACATGACCCATTCCATTAGCTTAGCACCCGATCGTTTAGTATGTTGCTATTGCTTTTCTTCATGACTTATACATGTTCCTATAACTATGAGATTATGCAACTCCCGTTTGCCGGAGGAACACTTTGGGTACTACCAAACGTCACAACGTAACTGGGTGATTATAAAGGAGTACTACAGGTGGCTCCAAAGGTAGATGTTGGGTTGGCGTATTTCGAGATTAGGATTTGTCACTCCGATTGTCGGAGAGGTGTCTCTGGGCCCTCTCGGTAATACACATCACTTAAGCCTTGCAAGCAGTGCAACTAATGAGTTAGTTGCGGGATGATGTATTATGGAACGAGTAAAGAGACTTGCCGGTAACGAGATTGAACTAGGTATCGGATACCGACGATCGAATCTCGGGCAAGTAACATACCGATGACAAAGGGAACAACGTATGTTGTTATGCGGTCTGACCGATAAAGATCTTCGTAGAATATGTAGGAGCCAATATGGGCATCCAGGTCCCGCTATTGGTTATTGACCGGAGATGTGTCTCGGTCATGTCTACAATGTTCTCGAACCGTAGGGTCCGCACGCTTAACGTTACGATGACAGTTATTATGAGTTTATGCATTTTGATGTACCGAAGGTTGTTCGGAGTCCCGGATGAGATCACGGACATGACGAGGAGTCTCGAAATCGTCGAGACGTAAAGATTGATATATTGGAAGCCTATGTTTGGACATCGGAAGTGTTCCGGGTGAAATCGGGATTTTACCGGATTACTGGGAGGGTTACCGGAACCCCCCGGGAGCCAAATGGGCCTACATGGGCCATTGTGGAAAGGTGAAAGGGGCTGCCAAGGAGGGCTGCGCGCCTCCCCCCCTCCCCTAGTCCTATTAGGACTAGGAGAGGTGGTCAGCCACCTCTCTCTCTTTCCCTCTCCCTTTTTTCCAAGGAGTCCTAGTTGGAATAGGATTGGGGGGGGGAGTCCTACTCCCGGTAGGAGTAGGACTCCTCCTGCGCCTCCCTC
The DNA here is from genome assembly GCA_034509565.1 of Triticum monococcum. Lineage (NCBI taxonomy): Eukaryota > Viridiplantae > Streptophyta > Magnoliopsida > Poales > Poaceae > Triticum > Triticum monococcum. The sequence continues at coordinate 81,561,603 of CM067845.1, read as the reverse complement.
CTTTGGCCGGCCAGCCTCCCCCCTTTCATCCTTTATATACGGGGGCAGGGGACACCCCAAGACACACAAGTTGATCCTTGAGATCGTTCCTTAGCCGTGTGCGGTGCCCCCTGCCACCAAATTCCACCTCGATCATACCGTTACAGTGCTTAGGCGAAGCCCTGCGTCGGTAGTACATCAAGATCGTCACGACGCCGTCGTGCTGACGGAACTCTTCCTCGACGCTTTGCTGGATCGGAGCCCGAGGATCGTCATCGAGCTGAACGTGTGCTAAGAACTCGGAGGTGCTGGAGTAACGGTGCTTGGATCGGTCGGATCGGGAATCAGACGTACGACTACTTCCTCTACATTGTGTGATCGCTTCCGCAGTCGGTCTGCGTTGGTACGTAGACAACACTCTCCCCCTCGTTGCTATGCATCACCATGATCTTGCGTGTGCGTAGGAAAATTTTCGAAATTACTACGTTCCCCAACAGTGGCATCCGAGCCTAGGTTTTTATGGTTTGATGTTATATGCATGAGTAGAACACAAGTGAGTTGTGGGCGATACAAGTCATACTGCCTACCAGCATGTCATACTTTGGTTCGGCGGTATTGTTGGACGAGACGATCCGGACCAACCTTACGCGTACTCTTACGCGAGACCGGTTCCCTCGACGTGCTTTGCACATAGATGGCTTGCGGAAGACTGTCTCTCCAACTTTAGTTGAACCAAGTGTGGCTACGCCCGGTCCTTGAGAAGGTTAAAACGGAGTCTATTTGACGAACTATCGTTGTGGTTTTGATGCGTAGGTGAGATGAGTTCTTACTTAAGCCCGTAGCAGCCACGTAAAACTTGCAACAACAAAGTAGAGGACGTCTAATTTGCAGGGCATGTTGTGATGTGATATGGTCAAGGCATGATGCTGATTTTATTGTATGAGATGATCATGTTTTGTAACCGAGTTATCGGCAACTGGCAGGAGCCATATGGTTGTCGCTTTATTGTATGCAATGCAATCGCGATGTAATGCTTTACTTTATTACTAAACGGTAGTGATAGTCGTAGAAGCATAAGATTGGCGAGACGACAACGATGCTACGATGGAGATCAAGGTGTCGCCGGTGACGATGGTGATCATGACGGTGCTTCAGAGATGGAGATCACAAAGCACAAGATGATGATGGCCATATCATATCACTTATATTGATTGCATGTGATGTTTATCTTTTTATGCATCTTATCTTGCTTTGATTGACGGTAGCATTATAAGATGATCTCTCACTAAATTATCAAGAAGTGTTCTCCCTGAGTATGCACCGTTGCAAAAGTTCTTCGTGCTGAGACACCACGTGATGATCGGGTGTGATAGGCTCTACGTTCAAATACAACGGGTGCAAAACAGTTGCACACGCGGAATACTCAGGTTATACTTGACGAGCCAAGCATATACAGATATGGCCTCGGAACACGGAGACCGAAAGGTCGAGCGTGAATCATATAGTAGATATGATCAACATAATGATGTTCACCATTAAAAACTACTCCATCTCACGTGATGATCGGTTATGGTTTAGTTGATTTGGATCACGTGATCACTTAGAGGATTAGAGGGATGTCTATCTAAGTGGGAGTTCTTAAGTAAATTTGATTAACTGAACTTAAAATTATCATGAACTTAGTACCTGATAGTATCTTGCTTGTTTATGTCGATTGTAGATAGATGGCTCGTGCTGTTGTTCCGTTGAATTTTAATGCGTTCCTTGAGAAAGCTAAGTTGAAAGATGATGGTAGCAATTACATGGACTAGGTCCGTAACTTGAGGATTATCCTCATTGCTGCACAGAAGAATTACGTCCTGGAAGCACCGCTGAGTGCCAGGCCTGCTGCTAGAGCAACACCAGAAGTTATGAACGTCTGGCAGAGCAAAGCTGATGACTACTCAATAGTTCAGTGTGCCATGCTTTACGGCTTAGAACCGGGACTTCAACGACGTTTTGAATGTCATGGAGCATATGAGATGTTCCAGGAGTTGAAGTTAATATTTCAAGCAAATGCTCGGATTGAGAGATATGAAGTCTCCAATAAGTTCTATAGCTGCAAGATGGAGGAGAACAGTTCTGTCAGTGAGCATATACTCAAAATGTCTGGGTATAATAATCACTTGATTCAATTGGGAGTTACACTTCCGGATGATTGCGTCATTGACAGAATTCTCCAATCACTGCCACCAAGCTACAAGAGCTTTGTGATGAACTATAATATGCAAGGGATGAACAAGACTATTCCCGAGCTCTTTGCAATGCTGAAAGCTGCGGAGGTAGAAATCAATAAGGAGCATCAAGTGTTGATGGTTAACAAAACCACTAGTTTCAAGAAAAAGGGCAAAGGGAAGAAGAAGGGGAGCTTCAAGAAGAACGGCAAGCAAGTTGCTGCTCAAGAGAAGAAACCCAAGTCTGGACCTTAGCCTGAAACTGAGTGCTTCTACTGCAAGCAGACTGGTCACTGGAAGCGGAACTGCCCCAAGTATTTGGCGGATAAGAAGGATGGCAAGGTGAACAAAGGTATATGTGATATACATGTTATTGATGTGTACCTTACTAATGCTCGCAGTAGCACCTGGGTATTTGATACTGGTTCTGTTGCTAAGATTTGCAACTCGAAACAGGGACTACAGAATAAGCGGACACTAGCAAAGGACGAGGTGACGATGCGCGTGGGAAACGGTTCCAAAGTCGATGTGATCGCTGTCGGCACGCTACCTCTACATCTACCTTTGGGATTAATATTAGACCTAAATAATTGTTATTTGGTGCCAGCGTTGAGCATGAACATTATATCTGGATCTTGTTTAATGCGAGACGGTTATTCATTTAAATCAGAGAATAATCGTTGTTCTATTTATATGAGTAATATCTTTTATGGTCATGCACCTTTGAAAAGTGGTCTATTTTTGATGAATCTCGATAGTAGTGATACACATATTCATAATGTCGAAGCCAAAAGATGCAGAGTTGATAATGATAGTGCAACTTATTTGTGGCACTGCCGTTTAGGTCATATCGGTGTAAAGCGCATGAAGAAACTCCATACTGATGGGCTTTTGGAACCACTTGATTATGAATCACTTGGTACTTGCGAACCGTGCCTCATGGGCAAGATGACCAAAACACCGTTCTCCGGTACTATGGAGAGAGCAACAGATTTGTTGGAAATCATACATACCGATGTATGTGGTCCGATGAATATTGAGGCTCGTGGCGGATATCGTTATTTTCTCACTTTCACAGATGATTTAAGCAGATATGGGTATATCTACTTAATGAAACACAAATCTGAAACGTTTGAAAAGTTCAAAGAATTTCAGAGTGAAGTTGAAAATCATCGTAACAAGAAAATAAGGTTTCTACGATCTGATCGTGGAGGAGAATATTTGAGTTACGAGTTTGGTGTACATTTGAAAAATTGTGGAATAGTTTCGCAACTCACGCCACCCGGAACACCACAACGTAATGGTGTGTCCGAACGTCGTAATCGTACTTTACTAGATATGGTGCGATCTATGATGTCTCTTACTGATTTACCGCTATCGTTTTGGGGTTATGCTTTAGAGACGGCCGCATTCACGTTAAATAGGGCACCATCAAAATCCGTTGAGACGACGCCTTATGAACTGTGGTTTGGCAAGAAACCAAAGTTGTCGTTTCTTAAAGTTTGGGGCTGCGATGCTTATGTGAAAAAGTTTCAACCTGATAAGCTCGAACCCAAATCGGAGAAATGTGTCTTCATAGGATATCCAAAGGGAACTATTGGATACACCTTCTATCACAGATCCGAAGGCAAGACTTTTGTTGCTAAATTCGGAAACTTTCTTGAGAAGGAGTTTCTCTCGAAAGAAGTGAGTGGGAGGAAAGTAGAACTTGACGAGGTAACTGTACCTACTCCGTTATTGGGAAATAGTACATCACAGAAAACTGTTTCTGTGAGACCTACACCAATAAGAGAGGAAGTTAATGATGATGATCATGAAACTTTAGATCAAGATGCTACTGGACCTCGTAGATCAACCAGAGTAAGATCCGCACCAGAGTGGTACGGTAATCCTGTTCTGGAAGTCATGCTACTAGATCATGACGAACCTACGAACTATGAAGAAGCGATGGTGAGCCCAGATTCCGCAAAGTGGCTTGAAGCCATGAAATCTGAGATGGGATCCATGTATGAGAACAAAGTATGGACTTTGGTTGACTTGCCCGATGATCGGCAAGCAATTGAGAATAAATGGATCTTTAAGAAAAAGACTGACGCTGATGGTAATGTTACTGTCTACAAAGCTCGACTTGTCGCAAAAGGTTTTCAACAAGTTCAAGGAGTTGACTACGATGAGACTTTCTCACCCGTAGCGATGCTTAAGTCTGTCAGAATCATGTTAGCAATTGCCGCATTTTATGATTATGAAATTTGGCAAATGGATGTAAAAACTGCATTCCTGAATGGATTTCTGGAAGAAGAGTTGTATATGATGCAACCGGAAGGTTTTGTCAATCCAAAGGGAGCTAATAAAGTGGGCAAACTCCAGCGATCCATTTATGGACTGGTGCAAGCATCTCGGAGTTGGAATAAATGCTTTGATAGTGTGATCAAAGCATTTGGTTTTATACAGACTTTTGGAGAAGCCTGTATTTACAAGAAAGTGAGTGGGAGCTCTGTAGCATTTCTGATATTATATGTGGATGACATATTACTGATTGGAAATGATATAAAATTTCTGGATAGCATAAAGGGATACTTGAATAAAAGTTTTTCAATGAAAGACCTCGGTGAAGCTGCTTACATATTAGCCATAAAGATCTATAGAGATAGATCAAGACGCTTAATTGGACTTTCACAAAGCACATACCTTGACAAGATTTTGAAGAAGTTCAAAATGGATCAAGCAAAGAAAGGGTTCTTGCCTGTGTTACAAGGTGTGAACTTGAGTCAGACTCAATGCCCGACCACTGCAGAAGATAGAGAGAAAATGAAAGATGTTCCCTATGCTTCAGCCATAGGCTCTATCATGTATGCAATGTTGTGTACCAGACCTGATGTGTGCCTTGCTATAAGTATAGCAGGGAGGTACCAAAGTAATCCAGGAGTGGGTCACTGGACAACGGTCAAGAACATCCTGAAATACCTGAAAAGGACTAAGGATATGTTTCTCGTATATGGAGGTGACAAAGAGCTCACCGTAAGAGGTTACGTTGATGCAAGCTTTGACACTGATCCGGACGATTCTAAATCGCAAACCGGATACATGTTTACTTTAAACGGTGGAGCTGTCAGTTGGTGCAGTTCTAAACAAAGCGTCGTAGCGGGATCTACATGTGAAGCGGAATACATAGCTGCTTCGGAAGCAGCGAACGAAGGAGTCTGGATGAAGGAGTTCATATCCGATCTAGGTGTCATACCTAGTGCATCGGGTCCAATGAAAATCTTTTGTGACAATACTGGTGCAATTGCTTTGGCAAAGGAATCCAGATTTCACAAAAGGACCAAACACATCAAGAGACGCTTCAATTCCATCCGGGATCTAGTCCAGGTGGGAGACATAGAGATTTGCAAGATACATACGGATCTGAATGTTGCAGACCCGTTGACTAAGCCTCTTCCACGAGCAAAACATGATCAGCACCAAGGCTCCATGGGTGTTAGAATCATTACTGTGTAATCTAGATTATTGACTCTAGTGCAAGTGGGAGACTGAAGGAAATATGCCCTAGAGGCAATAATAAAGTTATTATTTATTTCCTTATATCATGATAAATGTTTATTATTCATGCTAGAATTGTATTAACAGGAAACATAATACATGTGTGAATACATAGACCAACAGAGTGTCACTAGTATGCCTCTACTTTGACTAGCTCGTTAATCAAAGATGGTTATGTTTCCTAACCATGAACAAAGAGTTGTTATTTGATTAACGAGGTCACATCATTAGTTGAATGATCTGATTGACATGACCCATTCCATTAGCTTAGCACCCGATCGTTTAGTATGTTGCTATTGCTTTTCTTCATGACTTATACATGTTCCTATAACTATGAGATTATGCAACTCCCGTTTGCCGGAGGAACACTTTGGGTACTACCAAACATCACAACGTAACTGGGTGATTATAAAGGAGTACTACAGGTGGCTCCAAAGGTAGATGTTGGGTTGGCGTATTTCGAGATTAGGATTTGTCACTCCGATTGTCGGAGAGGTATCTCTGGGCCCTCTCGGTAATACACATCACTTAAGCCTTGCAAGCAGTGCAACTAATGAGTTAGTTGCGGGATGATGTATTACGGAACGAGTAAAGAGACTTGCCGGTAACGAGATTGAACTAGGTATCGGATACCGATGATCGAATCTCGGGCAAGTAACATACCGATGACAAAGGGAACAACGTATGTTGTTATGCGGTCTGACCGATAAAGATCTTCGTAGAATATGTAGGAGCCTATATGGGCATCCAGGTCCCGCTATTGGTTATTGACCGGAGATGTGTCTCGGTCATGTCTACAATGTTCTCGAACCGTAGGGTCCGCACGCTTAACGTTACGATGACAGTTATTATGAGTTTATGCATTTTGATGTACCGAAGGTTGTTCGGAGTCCCGGATGAGATCACGGACATGACGAGGAGTCTCGAAATGGTCGAGACGTAAAGATTGATATATTGGAAGCCTATGTTTGGACATCGGAAGTGTTCCGGGTGAAATCGGGATTTTACCGGATTACCGGGAGGGTTACCGGAACCCCCCGGGAGCCAAATGGGCCTACATGGGCCATTGTGGAAAGGTGAAGGGGGCTGCCAAGGAGGGCTGCGCGCCTCCCCCCCTCCCCTAGTCCTATTAGGACTAGGAGAGGTGGCCGGACACCTCTCTCTCTTTCCCTCTCCCTTTTTTCCAAGGAGTCCTAGTTGGAATAGGACTGGGGGGGAGTCCTACTCCCGGTAGGAGTAGGACTCCTCCTGCGCCTCCCTCCTTTGGCCGGCCAGCCTCCCCCCTTTCATCCTTTATATACGGGGGCAGGGGACACCCCAAGACACACAAGTTGATCCTTGAGATCGTTCCTTAGCCGTGTGCGGTGCCCCCTGCCACCAAATTCCACCTCGATCATACCGTTACAGTGCTTAGGCGAAGCCCTGCGTCGGTAGTACATCAAGATCGTCACCACGCCGTCGTGCTGACGGAACTCTTCCTCGACGCTTTGCTGGATCGGAGCCCGAGGATCGTCATCGAGCTGAACGTGTGCTAAGAACTCGGAGGTGCCGGAGTAACGGTGCTTGGATCGGTCGGATCGGGAAGAAGACGTACGACTACTTCCTCTACATTGTGTGATCGCTTCCACAGTCGGTCTGCGTTGGTACGTAGACAACACTCTCCCCCTCGTTGCTATGCATCACCATGATCTTGCGTGTGCGTAGGAAAATTTTCGAAATTACTACGTTCCCCAACACCGCTGCCGCCCAGAGCACCTTCCGGGAAAATGTGGAGCACTGGACGGAGGGCCTCGTGGATGTTGCCGCAGATATTGACAAGGAGCTAGCGCAGCTGGGGATGGAGGATCTCGGGTATCCCTCCGACGAGAACCGCCAACCCAGCGCCAAGCTCACTTCGTTCTTCAAGGGCGTGGCGATGGCACTCCGGCGACTCCGGGAGAGGATTCCGAAGCAGCTGGCCGACGAGTCGCGCAAGATCTGCACGGGAGCTCTTCAGAAGGTGCTGATGAAGGTGGCCTTTCGCAACCCGGGCCTCAACCTCACCAACGTCCTCAGGTCCTTGCCGTCGGATGCTGATCTGGAGACGCTCAAGGCCCTTGTCGCACCCATTGTGGACAAGGTGAGCGGAATCAAGAGGGTCGAGGGCGACCGCGTAGATTAGGCCGGCCGTTTTCTTCTTTTCTTGTCGCTGCTAGTCATGTTATGCAAACAATCTGTTAGAGCCGCGACAAGCTATCTTGTAATATAACTTTATTTCGGGTAATGATTGCAATGTTATTTCCTCTACTTGATTCCTTCCTTTGTATGTTTTTGCCCTACGCTTTTAGGGAACTTGCCGGCGCAGGCACCCTTGCCGTGAGCGTTGAGTGCGGAACGTCAGCAGCCTGCTGGCGATGCTGCTACCGACAAGAAACCTTGTCGCAGCTAGTCGCAGCTCACTTAAGTTGTTGAGCAGACTCGAAACAACAGTAAGGGCGTAACTAGCTACGAGTTGGTTCCTCCGCGCACAGGTTTTCCATACAAAGTACGGTCGTTCGAGGAAGATAACTTAAAAATTTAAAGAAAATCTGATTGCTCAAACTTTGGCAACTTATCTTTTCTGTTATTTGCTTCCCGGTAAGGCAAAACTTCCTTGGACGACGCCTGGTCCATATCATTATCTTCTCCTTCCCCCCGGCAAACTTATGGGCGAGGGACCCTTCCTTTCCTTGAGAAAAAAAGAGAGAGGAGAAAATAAAAATATGGAGCCTTATGGCTCGTTGTTGCTTACCGGGGGTAAGTGCTGCACAAAGCGTCAGATAACACATGCAAATAATAAAAAGCATGAAATCGACAAGGTGTGCGGAGCACATAAGCTTTATGCACGGGATCTGCGCCCGGCTTTGTACAAAGGATTACATGCAACAGCGGCAAGACTTGTATAAAAGGTGGTTGCCGGAACGGGTTCCGGCAACCACGCCCTACGGGTAAAACTTGCGAAGATGCTCTATGTTCCAGGAGTTGCTCACTGGAACGCCATCTTCGGTCTCAAGGCGGACAGCGCCAGGCCTAGTGACTCGTTTCACCCGGTAAGGGCCTTCCCACTTCGGCGTCAACTTGTTGGAATTCTTGGTGGACTAAATGCGCCGAAGAACAAGGTCGCCTTCCTCGAGACTTCTGGCATTAACTTTGCGGCTATGGTAGCGGCGCAAAGCTTGCTGGTAGCGAGCGGCTCGCACAGCAGCCTCAAGACGGTCTTCCTCAAGGAGCAGCGCGTCATCTTGCCGCAGCTGCTCTTGCTCAAGCTCATCGTAAGCGAGCACTCGAGGCGACCCGTATACGAGTTTCGTGGGGAGAACTGCCTCTGCTCCATAGACTAGAGCGAAAGGTGTCTGGCCAGTGGCTCGATTTGGCGTCGTTCTGATCGACCAAAGAACCACCGGCAGCTCCTCGATCCAGTTTCTTCCGCACTTGTGCAGCCTGTCGAAAGTTCTGGTCTTGAGCCCGCGCAGCACTTCAGCATTTGCCCTCTCCGCTTGACCGTTGCTTCTCGGGTGAGCAACAGAAGCGAAGCAGACCTTGGCGCCAAGATCTTGGACGTACTGCATGAAGGTGCGGCTCGTAAATTGCGTACCGTTGTCGGTGATTATCCTGTTAGGGATCCCGAAACGGCAAACAATCGACCTGAAGAACTTGACTGATGACTGTGCTGTCACCTTCCTCACTGGTTCCACTTCCGGCCACTTTGTGAACTTGTCGATTGCAACCTACAAGTACTCAAAGCCCCCGACTGCTCGGGGAAAGGGGCCGAGGATATCAAGCCCCCAGACCGAAAATGGCCAGGATAAAGGGATCGTCTGGAGAGCTTGAGCTGGCTGGTGTATCTGCTTGGAATGGAACTGGCACGCTTCACACTTGGTTACTTGTGCAGTTGCATCCTGGAGGGCTGTCGGCCAGAAGAAACCTTGCCGGAATGCTTTGCTGACAAGTGCTCTTGCGCCAATGTGGTGACCACATATGCCTCCATGTATCTCTGCCAACAGCTTTTGTCCATCTTCCCGGTGAATACACTTCAATTTCACACCGTTGAGTCTTCTTCTGTACAGTGTGCTGTCGACAAACTGGTACATACTTGACTGTCGGGCTACTCTTTCCGCTTCTTCTTGCTCTTCGGGAAGTTCTCCTGTCTGAAGGAAACGGACAATCTGCTGTGCCCATGTTGGAGCTTGCGGCTCGACAACAAGGACTAAAGGCGTGTCTGCTGCTGCGGGAACATCCGCTTCTATGGCAAGAGCCTGCGGCTCTAACGGGGCTTGACGTTCCCCGGCAAGCTTGCCAGAGCAAAACTTGTCGGGAGCGTCTGCTTCGACGGAACAAACCCTAGGGCTTGCCGGAGCAGACTGCTCCTCAGCACTCTTGGTGTTGATCTTGGGGACCTTCTTGGCGGCGGCTTCGGGAAGCTCTGCCGGAAAATAATCACTAGAAATCAACTTCCTCTTCTTGCTCTGTCCAGTTGACGGTGTTACGGACGGTTGAGTTAGCTTGAGCACAAAGATCCCTGGTTCCACGGGTAACTTAAGTGCGGCGCACTTTGACAGGCCAGCGGCAATGTCATTTTGAGCTCTTGGAACATGCTCCATCTGCAGGCCGTCAAAGTGCTCTTCTAGCTTTCTCACTTCGTCAACATAGGCTTCCATCAACGGACTCTGATAACTCTTGTTTACTTGGCGGACGACAAGCTGCGAGTCACCCCTGACAATGAGCTTCTTAATCCCAAGGTCTGCCGCGATCCTGAGACCGGCAAGCAAGCCTTCATACTCTGTAGTATTGTTTGTTGCTTGCTCCTTGGGAAAGTGCATCTGGACTACGTACTTGAGGTGCTCTCCGATGGGTGCGATAAGCAGCACGCCAGCACCGGCGCCTTCCAGCGAGAAGGCACCGTCAAAGTACATGAGCCACTCTTTGCTTGCCTCCTTGGCGGGGATGCTCGTCTCTGGAATTTCTTCATCTGGTGTTGGCGTCCACTCTGCTATGAATTCTGCCAATGCTCTGCTTTGGATAGTTGAAGTGCTCTCAAACTTGAGGCCAAAGCTTGACAGTTCCAGTGCCCACTCAACAATCCTGCCTGTCGCTTCTAGATTCTGCAGTATCCTCTTCAGCGGAAAGCGAGTGACAACTGTGATCTCATGTGCTTGAAAGTAATGGCGCAGCTTTCTCGAGGCCATGAGAAGGCCGAAAAGCAATTTCTGCACACCAGAGTACCTTGACCTAGCCCCCTGCAGAAGGGAACTGACAAAGTAAACTGGGCGCTGCACCATTCTCTTCTGCATCTCTTCACGCACCTGCGCAGATCCATCCTTGTCGGGACCAGAGCTTGTCGGGGTAGCCCCCTGCTTGTCGCTGGATGCGCTTGCCACGGTTGCTGGCTCGTCATCTGCCTCCCTCTCCGCCACTAACACAGCACTAACCACTTGATTGGTTGCCGCTATATACAACAGCAACTTCTCTTGTGGCTTAGGTGCGACAAGTGTTGGAGTGGAGGACAGGTATCTCTTCAAGTCCTGCAGCGCAGCCTCCGCTTCCGAAGTCCATTTCATTGGACCTGCCTTTTTTAAAATTTTGAAAAACGGCAGGGCGCGCTTAGCAGACCGAGAGATAAACCTGCTGAGAGCAGCCATGCAACCGACAAGTTTTCGTACATCCTTAACGCGCTTCGGTGCTTCGATCTTCTCAATGGCCTTGATCTTGTCGGGATTGGCTTCAATTCCCCGCTGAGACACGAAGAACCTGAGAAGCTTGCCGGAGGGGACTCCAAACACACACTTCTCGGGGTTGAGCTTGAGGTTGATCTTGCGCAGATTTGCAAAGGTCTCGTCTAAATCTTGAATTAGAGCTGCCCTGTTCTTGCTCTTGACCACTATGTCATCCATGTAGGCTTCCACATTTCTGTGTATTTGTGGTTCCAGAGCGACATGGACTACTCTTGCAAATGTTGAACCAGCATTCTTTAAACCGAAAGGCATCCGTATGAAACAGTACGTGCCACACGGAGTAATGAATGCGGTTTTCTCCTCGTCTTCTTCTGCCATGAAGATTTGATGGTATCCTAAGTATGCGTCAAGAAATGAAAGCAAATCACATCCGGCTGTGGAGTCAACAATCTGGTCAATGCGCGGCTAGGGAAATGGGTCTTTGGGACAAGCTTTATTAACATCAGTAAAGTCGATACAAAGCCTCCATTTCCCGTTTGCCTTGCGCACGACTACAGGATTGGCCAACCACGTAGGATGGAGCACTCCTCTAACAAGGCCTGCTGCTTCCAATTTCTTGATTTCTTCTGCTATGAATTCTTGGCGCTCCACCGCTTGCTTCCTAACCTTCTGCTTGACGGGCCGCGCATGAGGACAAACGGCAAGATGGTGCTCAATTACTTTCCTGGGAACACCGGGGATGTCAGACGGTTGCCACGCAAACACGTCGACATTCGCCCGCAGGAAAGCAATGAGCGCACTTTCCTATTTAGGGTCGAGAGTGGCACTGATTGTGAAGGTACCACCAGTGCCGTCCTCCTTGGCGGACACCTTCTTAGTATGTGGCAGAGCTGCCATTGCCTTCTTACACTTGCCGGTGGAGCTCGATGGTGCGTCCTCGACGGTAGCGCAGCACTCCGAAGAGGTGCGCTTGCCGGAGTGGGCATCAGAGCTCTTGCCGGTCTTGGTCTTCCTCTTCCCCCTGGGAGCTTCAGCGGCAAGTATCTGTTGCGGCTGCTGCTTCCCGGTAGATCTTGTCGGCGCAGATAAGGGCATCCTTCTTGTCGCCAGGGACAGAGATGACGCTTATCGGGCCTCGCATCTTGAGCATGTTGTCTGCGTAGTGAGAGGCTGCCATGAACTTGGCAAGTGCAGGACGGCCAAGTATCCCATTGTAAGGCAATGGAAAATCGGCAACGTCAAAAGTGACCCTCTCAGTCCTGAAGTTCAACTCGCTGCCAAATGTTACCGGCAACATGACCTTCCCCTTCGGCTGGCTCCTTCCCGGGTTGATTCCTTGGAATGTGCCGGTCTCTTCGAGCTCGCTGTCGGGGATCTGGAGTTTCTGGAGCACAGCGGAGGAGATCAGGTTTAAGCCGGCCCCGCCGTCAACTAGCATCTTAGTGACCTTGAGGTTGCGGATAGTTGGTGAAACCAACAACGGCAAGCACCCGTCCGCAGTTGTGCGATCAGGGTGGTCCTCAATATCAAAGACGATAGGCGTGCTGGACCATTTCAGAAGCTTGCGCGATTCGACAGGTGGTTCTGCCGCATTGACTTCCCGCGCCCACTACTTGAGTTGGCGGTGGGAAGTATGCAGAGAAGCACCGCCGTCAACGCACAAGACTTCTGTGGCTTTCTGGAACTCCTGCTCACTGGTCTCGACTTCATCCATGTCTTCGTCGTCGTCGTTATCTTCATCCTTGTCGCGGCCGCGGGGAGGTCTGTCTCCTTGCCGCTGCTTGGCCTTGCCGCGGCGTCCTCCCCGGCCGACGCGCTTCTTGCCGGCTTCCCCAGCGCCTCCTTGGGCCCTCTCCTTGTCGCGCCGCTCATACTCAGCTTTTTGCTGCTGGACAAGCTGCTCGACCTTCTTGCAGCTCTGGAGATCATGGCCCTTGGTGCGGTGGATCTTGCAGTACTGCTTGTCGGTGCCGTCCTGCTTGTCGGCAACCGCCACAGCCTGGCAGTTGGTGCATGTGGCAATCTCCTTGCCGGAGCTACCAACCTTGGCTTTCTTGGTGGCGCCGTCGTTGCCGGACTGCTCAACGACTAGCACCTCTTTGCTTTTCTTCTTCCTGTTGTTGCGCTGCTGGTTTTTCTTTGCCGGGGCAGCATCCTCGCTATCAGATCCTCCTGCTCCTATACTCTCTCCGGGGAGTTTCCTCCCTTCCTCAGCACGTGCACACTTGTCGGCCAGGGCATATAGCTCACTGACGTCTCTGATCCTGCACATCGCCATCTCCTCCCGCATCCTGCGGTTACGCACGTTCTGATGGAACGCGCTGATGACCGCGGCAGGGTGGATATCTGGGATGTTGCGTTGTACACGGCTGAATCTCTGAATGTACTTGTGCAGGGGCTCTCCTTCCTTCTGGGCGAGCAGGTGAAGGTCACTCTCTTGGCCATGAGGTTTGTGGCCGCCTGTAAAGGCGCCGACAAACTGATGGCATAGGTCTGCCCAAGAGGATATGGAGTTGTCCGGCAAATGCATGAGCCAGGACCTGACGTCGGGCTTGAGCACCAGTGGGAAGTAGTTGGCAAGGACCTTGTCGTCTCGCCCCCCGGCAGCTTGCACCGCAATGGTGTAGATGCTGAGGAACTCCGACGGGTGCGACTTGCCGTCGTACTTCTCTGGTACGTCTGGCTTGAAGTTCTTCTGGCTGGGCCACTGGACTTGCCGCAGCTCACGGGTAAACGCAGGGCAACCTACTGCGTACGACAAGTCTCCTGGTTCCCCTGGCGCATGCATGTCGACAGAGGGCCCAGCGCGCTGGTCTGATTGACGCCGCGCTTCTCTTTGGCGCTCGATGCGAGTACGAGCGTCTTCTTGTTGTCATTCGTGAAGAACTTGGCGCTGGTCGCGACGAGTTCGTGGATCTGATAACGCGGTGGAGTCGTTGTCGTGGTGGATCCGGCGAATCGGCGATCTTGGCCTTCGGGGCGGAGAGTGCACAGTGGTTGCACCCTCACCGGTCTTGTCGCCATTGGCTCGCGCCTGGCTGACTTGCCGTGGCAGCGAAGTATTCGGCTGCCGTGGATTGTCGCCATTGGCGAAGCACATGAGACTCTGAATGGTGGCCCTCCAGTCATCGATCTTGTCCGCCGTTGGAGGGTAGTCTAGGAGTAGTTGAGCTCGCGCCAAAGCTTCTGCCGAAGTGGTGGGCGGCGGCGGCAAACGGTGCGAGGAACGAGATATGCTCGGACTTCTAACTACGTTAGAAGGAGCAGTATCTCGCCCTGGCAACCGTGCCCCGCTCGTGCCAGCACGTTGGCGTGCATGCTGGTCCTGAGCACTCCGAGATCCACCAGCTCGATCTTGATCCAGCAAGCATATGGTACCATGAGTATCATGACGCTGCCAGTCCCGCGCCTCCTCGGATGGGCGCGGTGCGTGTACGGACGACGAGGTATTAGAGTGCGCCCGGTCGTTGTGGGAGCCGACTGCGCCGCTGATGTGCAGCGCAGCCTTGTCCTTGGACCTGGCAGCACCGTGAGCTCGATCGTCGATGCCCGCTCCTCCGCCGGCGTCTACCCCACCAGCCGTTTGCTCCGGCGATGGTGGGCTCGGCGCGGACGGAGCAGCCGCCTCCGAAGCCTTCTTCTTCGGCGGCATGTCGATGAAGACGATGAAGATTTGGCTCGTGCGAACGCCGGATCAGGTTCACACAACCTCGACGCACCCCTACCTGGCGCGCCAAAGATGTCGAGGGTGCTAATCCCACGGACACCTATGGGGACCGGCGGACCGAGCCCCTTTCGGTTTGGCAGGGGGCGGAGGGAGCACAAAGAGCAGATCGAGGCGAGGCGCACGAGCACACAATCAGTTTACCCAGGTTCGGGCCGCACGGTTGCGTAAAACCCTACTCCTGCTTTGATTTGTATTGTGTTCTTGCTCGGGAGCGCCGAGTGCTACAGTACACACAGGCAGCTAGCGAAACCGAGCATGAGAATGATCGTTCCCCCTCTACGTTGCGCATGGGCCTCCTTTTATATGCTCAAGGGGTCACCGACAGGTGGCAACATAGATGAGGGTAAAAATGGAAAAGGTGTGGCGGTTGGCACCGCCTCCTACTACAGTGTATCCTACCTAACTCTGACGGCAGGGGACAAGGGCATTAAATGCCTGTCTGCGTCACCTAGACGGTGCAGAAAGAGACCGCCAGGGACGCCACCGCTTGCCACGATGGCAATCTTGCCAGCGCCGCTTGCCACCGTGTACCGCTAGCTGCACAGCTTCCCGCCACGTACGCCTGGAAGGGTCCCAGAGCGACACGTTGGTGGATGTGCTGGAGCGCAGGTACAGAGCGGGGGCTTGCCACGGCGAGCGCCTTGCCGTGGTTGTTGTCTTGTCGCGCTCGTGAGCTTGTCGCTCACCGGGCCTTGCTGGGACGCGTGGTGCGTTGCGGCAAGTTCCTTGAGATGCCTTGGTTGGCCTTCCCAGCAAGCTCCTCTTGCCGGGGTCTTGTCTCCTTCCCGGCAAGCTCCTCTTGTCGGGATCTTGGATACTTTGTTCTTGAATGGCTCCAAAGGAACCCCGGAGGACCTTGGCGGTCACCCGGCAAGCCTGCCGCGGGACACTACGACTGCCCGTGCACAAATTCGGGATACTAGGGTACCCCTACTCTAGTACACCGACAGGCACTCTTTATCTCTCACATGCATGTGCAACGATCGATGTTCCTCTATGTGTGTGTATATATAGCTAGGTCTTTCACAGTTTTCCACACAAACCTATCAATCTATATATCCAGTGAGGTATCACCCTCTTTCCCACGCCACATCGATCAATCTATACCTCTCTATATAGGATTACATAGCTAATACACCCACATTAATTATATATCCAACATCCTCCTCTCATCATCCATGCCTTGCGCTTCATCTCTCAGACGCGCGCACAGTGGCGAAGACAGGGGGCAGCAAGTGCCCTGCCCCCCCCCTAACATCACTATATATTGAGGCTAATATGAATGTGATCATTAGACAATTGCTAGTAAAATGGTTTAAGTTGATGAATTGGCCCTCCTCGTAAAGGATTAGCAATGCTTGGCCCCGAGCTCATTTATTTTTCATGGCTTCGCCACAGCACGCAACAGCGCACGTTCTCGCCCCCTCTCTTTAAATATCAATCTCGCACTTGTGCACTCCTTCATAGTCTCCCTCCACTTGGCCCCTCGCACCATCTTCTAGCCCCCCCACCAGATTTTGCCACATGTACAATCTAGCAGACTCCATGGTTGAACTTTAGCATAATGCACAAACCTCAAAACACAAGTGCTTCTCCTTTGTTCTAGAATCTTCCGTATCATAACTGCCCAAAAAAAATTCTAGTTGAATTGCCATTATTTGTTTTTTACTTTATGCTTTACAACGCACAATTCCATGAATCATAAAATAGATTAAGGGCTTCTTTGATTCAAAGGATTCTCAAAGGAATTTTCAAGGATTCTAATCCTTAGGAATTTTTTCTATCTTGGTTGTTTCATTCGAAGGATTGTAAACCATAGGAATTTTTCCATAGGATTCATTTGCACTATATTTCATAGGAAACATCCCATCCACTCAAACCTGTTTGAAAGAATCCTGCATTTTTTCCATGCACAATCAAACACTCATACAATCCTATAGGATTCAAGACGACATTCCACTCTAATCCCATGTTTTTCCTATTCCTGCATTTTGGAAATCCTACGAATCAAAGAGGCCCTAGCTTTTTTATAAAAACTAATTGATTTTGAATGAGTTGACTATAAGAATTAAATGAATGTCTACATCAGGCATATATGAGTCAAAGCTTACATACTATAGTGTGGTATTTATTCATAATTTGGTTGCCAAATCTGATGCCGCGTGATACGTACATTTTGCATCATGCTTTTATATTGATATTTAATGCATTTATGGGCTGTTATTACACATTATGTCACAATAATTATGCCTATTCTCTCTTATTTTACAAGGTTTACATAAAGAGGGAGAATGTCGGCAGCTGGGATTCTGGTCTAGAAAAGGAGCAAATATTAGAGACCTATTCTGCACAGCTCCAAAAGTACTGCAACTTCACGAAAGACATTTTCAGAATAAAAAATACCGAGCGCAAGAAGTTCACCAGGGGGGCCACACCCTGCCCACTAGGGTGGGGGCGCGCCCTACCCCCCTGGGCGCCCCCCCCCTACCTCGTGGGCCCCCTAGTGGCCCTCCGATGGCCATCTTCTGCTATATGGAGCCTTTCGATGAGAAAAAACTCATAAGCCATCTCCTCGAACAAAACTCCGCTGCCACGAGGCGGAACCTTGGCGGATCCAATCTAGGGCTCTGGCAGAGCTGTTCTGCTGGGCAAACTTCCCTCCGGGAGGGGGAAATCATCGCCATCGTCATCACCAACGCTCCTCTCATAGGGAGAGGGAAATCTCCATCAACATCTTCACCAGCACCATCTCCTCTCAAAACCCTAGTTCATCTCTTGTATCCAATTCTTGTCTCCAAGTCCGGGATTGGTACTAGTAGTGTTAATTACTCCTTGTAGTTGATGCTAGTTGGTTTATTTGGTGGAAGATCATATGTTCAAATCCTATATGCATATTAATACCTCTATGATTATGAACATGATTATGCTTTGTGAGTAGTTATGTTTGTTCCTGAGGACATGGGAGAAGTCTTGTTATTAGTAGTCATGTGAATTCGGTATTCGTTCGATATTTTGATGAGATGTATGTTGTCTCTCCTCTAGTGGTGTTATGTGAACATCGACTACATAACACTTCACCATTATTTGGGACTAGAGGAAGGCATTGGGAAGTGATAAGTAGATGATGGGTTGCTAGAGTGACAGAAGCTTAAACCCTAGTTTATGCGTTGCTTCGTAAGGGGCTGATTTGGATCCATATGTTTCATGCTATGGTTAGGTTTACCTTAATACTTTTGTTGTAGTTGCGGATGCTTGCAATAGAGGTTAATCATAAGTGGGATGCTTGTCCAAGTAAGGATAGTACCCAAGCACCGGTCCACCCACATACCAAATTATCAAAGTACCGAACGTGAATCATATGAACGTGATGAAAACTAGCTTGACGATATTCCCATGTGTCCTCGGGAGCGCTTTTCTCTATATAAGAGTTTGTCCAGGCTTGTCCTTTGCTACAAAAAGGATTGGGCCACCTTGCTGCACGTTATTTACTTTTGTTACTTGTTGCTCGTTACAAATTATCCTATCAAAAAACTATCTGTTACCACTTATTTCAGTACTTGTAGGGAATACCTTGCTGGAAACCGCTTATCATTTCCTTCTGCTCCTTGTTGGGTTCGACACTCTTACTTATCGAAAGGACTATGATAGATCCCCTATACTTGTGGGTCATCAAGACTCTTTTCTAGCGCCGTTGCCGGGGAGTGAAGCGCCTTTGGTAGGTGGAATTTGGTAAGGAAAAATTTATATAGTGTGCTGAAATTTACTGTCACTTGTTACTATGGAAAGTACTCCTCTGAGGGGCTTGTTCGGGGTATCTTCACCCCGACCAGTAGAGCAAAGAGTTGCTCCTCAACCTACTGAACCTACTAAAAATGAAAATGTCTACTTTGAAATTCCTTCGGGTATGATAGAAAAACTGCTAGCTAATCCTTTTGCAGGAGACGGAACAATGCATCCTGATGAGCACCTAATATATGTGGATGAAGTATGTGGATTATTTAAGCTTGCAGGTGTACCTGGAGATGTTATTAAAAAGAAGGTATTCCCTTTATCTTTGAAGGAAGATGCATTGACACGGTATAGGCTATGTGATGATACGGGGTCATGGAACTACAAACGATTGAAATTGGAATTTCATCAGAAGTTTTATCCTATGCATCTTGTTCATCGTGATCGCAATTATATATATAATTTTTGGCCTCGCGAAGGAGAAAGCATAGCTCAAGCTTGGGGGAGGCTTAAATCAATGTTATATTCATGCCCCAATCATGAGCTCTCAAGAGAGATGATTATTCAAAATTTATATGTTCGGCTTTCTGATAACAATCGCACCATACTCGATACTTCTTGTGCTGGCTCTTTTATGGCGAAGACTATTGAATTCAAATGGGATTTATTGGAAAGAATTAAACGCAACTCTGAAGATTGGGACCTCGACGAAGGTAAGGAGTTAGGTATGACACCTAAGTTTGATTGTGTTAAATCTTTTATGGATACCAATGTTTTCCGTAAATTTAGCACTAATTATGGACTTGACTCTGAGATAGTAGCTTCTTTATGTGAATCTTTTGCTACTCATGTTGATCTCCCTAGGGAGAAGTGGTTTAAATATCATCCTCCCATAGAAGTAAAAGTAGCTGCACCTATTAAAGTTGAAGAAAAGACTATCACTTACAATGATCCTATTGTTCCTACTTCTTATGTTGAGAAACCACCTTTCCCTGTTAGGATAAAGGATCATGCTAAAGCTTCAACTGTGGTTCGTAAAAGCAATATTAGAACATATACACCTCCTGAGCAAGTTAAAGTTGAACCTAATATTGCTATTGTTAAAGATCTTTTGGCTGATAATATTGATGGGCATGTTATTTATTTCTGTGATGAAACGGCTAGAATTGCTAAACCTTGTGCGAAAGATAAACCTAGACCTGTGGTAGGCATGCCTGTTATTTCTATTAAAATAGGAGATCATTGTTATCATGGCTTATGTGATATGGGTGCTAGTGCTAGTGCAATACAATTTGACTTATACAAAGAAATTATGCATGACATTGCACCCGCTGAGTTAGAAGATATTGATGTCACAATTAAACTTGCCAATAGAGATACTATGTCACCAATGGGAATTGTTAGAGATGTTGAAGTCTTGTGTGGGAAAACTAAATATCCTGCTGATTTTCTTGTTCTTGGTTCCCCACAAGATAGCTTTTGTCCCATTATATTTGGTAGACCCTTCTTAAACACTGTTAATGCTAAGATAGATTGCAAAAAGGATGTTGTTACTATCGGTTTAGATGATATGTCTCATAAATTTAATTTCTCTAAATTTAGTAGACAACACCGTGAAGAAGAATTACATAGTAAGGATGAAATTATGGTCTTTCTTCTATTGCCGTACCTCCTAGTGATCCTTTAGAACAATATTTGCTAGACCATGAAAATGATATGTTTATGAATGAAAGAAGGGAAATAGATGAAGTATTCTTTAAACAGGAACCCATCCTTAAACACAATTTGCCTGTTGAAATCCTAGGGGCTCCTCCTCCACCCAAGGGTGATCCCGTGTTTGAGCTTAAACCGTTGCCTGATACTCTTAAATATGCTTATCTTGATGAGAAAAAGATATATCATGTTATTATTAGTGCTAACCTTTCAGAGCATGAGGAAGAGAGATTATTGAAAACTCTAAAGAAGCACTGTGCTGCTATTGGGTATACTCTTGATGATCTTAAAGGCATTAGTCCCACTCTATGTCAACATAAAATAAATTTGGAAGAAGATACTAAATCAGTTCGTGATCATCAACGACGGATGAATCCTAAAATGAAAGAAGTGGTAAGAAAGGCAATAGTAAAACTCCTTGAGGCAGGTATAATCTATCCCATTGCTGATAGTCAGTGGATAAGTCCTGTCCATTGTGTCCCTAAGAAGGGAGGTATTATTGTTGTTCCTAATGATAAAGATGAATTGATTCCTCAAAGAATTATTACAGGTTATGGGATGGTAATTGATTTCCACAAATTAAATAAGGCCACTAAAAAGGATCATTACCCCTTACCTTTTATCGATCAAATGCTAGAAATATTATCCAAACATACACATTTTTGCTTTCTAGATGGTTATTCTGGTTTCTCTCAAATACTTGTGTCAGCCAAGGATCAATGAAAGACTACTTTTACTTGCCCTTTTGGTACTTTTGCTTATAGACGTATGCCTTTTGGTTTATGTAATGCACCTGCTACCTTTCAAAGATGCATGATGGCTATATTCTCTGACTTTTGTGAAAATATTTGTGAGGTTTTCATGGACAATTTCTCCGTCTATGGATCTTCTTTTGATGATTGCTTGAGCAACCTTGATCGATTTTTGCAGAGATGTGAAGAAACTAATCTTGTCTTGAATTGCGAAAAGTGACACTTTATGGTTAATGAAGGTATCGTCTTGGGGCATAAAGTTTCTGAAAGAGGTATTGAAGTTGATAAAGCCAAGGTTGATGCTATTGAAAAGATGCCATGCCCCAAGGACATCAAAGGTATAAGAAGTTTCCTTGGTCACGCCGGATTTTATAGGAGGTTCATTAAGGACTTCTCAAAAATTTCTCGGCCTTTGACTAATTTATTACAAAAAGATATACCATTTGTCTTTGATGATGATTGTGTAGAAGCATTTGAAATACTTAAGAAAGCATTGATCTCTGCACCTATTGTTCAGCCACCTGATTGGAATTTACCCTTTGAAATTATGTGTGATGCTAGTGATTATGTTGTAGGTATTGTTCTAGGGCAAAGAGTTGATAAGAAATTAAGCGTTATTCAATATGCTAGTAAAACCCTAGACAATGCTCAAAGAAATTATGCACTACTAAAAAAGAATTCTTAGCAGTTGTATTTGCTTGTGATAAGTTCAGACCTTATATTGTTGATTCTAAAGTAACTATTCACACTGATCATGCTGCTATTAAATATCTTATGGAAAAGAAAGATGCTAAACCTAGACTTATTAGATGGGTTCTCTTGTTACAAGAATTTGACTTACATATTGTTGATAGAAAGAGAGCTGAGAACCCCGTTGCAAACAACTTGTCTAGGTTAGAAAATGTGCTTGATGACCCACTACCTATTGATGATAGCTTTCCTGATGAGCACTTAAATGTCATAAATGCTTCTCATACTACTCCATGGTATGCTGATTATGCTAATTACATTGTTGCCAAATTCATACCACCTAGTTTCACATACCAGCAAAAGAAAAAGTTCTTCTATGATTTGAGGCATTACTTTAGGGATGACCCACATGTTTATAAAGAAGGAGTAGATGGTGTTGTTAGACGTTGTGTACCTGAGCATGAACATGAAAAGATCCTACGCAAGTGTCACTCTGAAGCTTATGGAGGACACCATGCTGGAGATAGAACTGCACATAAGGTATTGCAATCTGGTTTTTATTGGCCTACTCTCTTCAAGGATGCTCGTAAGTTTGTCTTATCTTGTGATGAATGTCAAAGAATTGGTAATATTAGTAGACGTCAAGAAATGCCTATGAACTATTCACTCGTTATTGAACCATTTGATGTTTGGGGCTTTGACTATATGGGACCTTTTCCTGCCTCCAATGGTTATACACATATTTTAGTTGTTGTTGATTACGTTACTAAGTGGGTAGAAGCTATTCCAACTAGTAGTGCTGATCATAACACTTCTATTAAAATGCTTAAAGAAGTTATTTTTCCAAGATCTCAGGGGAGAGATGTTGAGGGATGTCAGCATCTGGCAGCGTCGCATTGATTTCGAGCTAGGGCTAATGGCAGAGATCATATTCACAGAGTCGACTACAGAGGAAAGAACGTGCATGCCTGCGCAATGGCATGAGCAGCCGGTGCAATTGTTCAAATGGGTGATAGGAGAAGCCAAATCCCGGGACCAGTTGCGATGGGGCTGCTGGGCATGCATCGTAGGCGAGGTGAGCTACCCTACTTCCCGCCAACGATGCAGTGACCTAGTCGGTTGCTGCTGCAGTGAACTTGCAACGCCATGTCGGTTTGCAACCTTGACAATCACTCCATCTATATGTATTGTATTCCTGTGAAAATACTTGGTCGTTTGGAAAAAGATGGTAATTGATTTATCACTAGTTTTAAAATGATTGGTCGTGACAATCAACCGAAACCACAACCAGAAGTCTCCATCGCGTAATACTTTACGGTCGATCGCACCAACAGACGGTCGGTCGGACCCGTGTCTCACCGAAGGGACACGCATCGGCTTGGTCTGACATGTACGACCAGTTACATCACTGACTTGTGCGGCCGCATTTAAGCAGTGTAGTACTCCCTCTATCTCAGTTTACAAGTCTTGCACGTGTACCTAGGTCATTAATTTGACCAACTTAATAAGAGGCATACATTACAAAAAATCATTACAAACTTCAAATATTCAGAGTATTTTTTATGTTAAACAATTTATTTTATATAAGTTACATTGACGACCTAGATACACGTGCAAGCCTTGTAAACAAAGATGGAGGGAGTACTTGAAATTTATGTTCCACGAAACTCATCGGGAGCCGTTTCGGGCCTCGAAACCAAAACCATCAATTAATCTTTAGCTTGTTCCCGTCACATTCCAAAAGTGCATACAAATGCTCCCACCTCGTTTCTTGTTTCTTAACATATCAACCAATAAGAGATGTGGGGCATGCATGTTTTCAATGACTCAAGACTACCAAACACGACATGTAGTGGTTAGTTCATTGCATGCAATGCTAGTAATTAGCAAATAAACATTAACTTCTCTCGTTCTCCCCTCCTTCTTGGTCACGGTGCACAACCTAAGATGGCTTATTCACCTAGACGGAGGGAGTAGTATAATTAAGTGCAAACCTTCTCACACCTAGTACGTATCAAACCTGAACGTGTTCCCACTATGCATGTTTTAGTACTAGTGCTAGTACTACGTTATAAAAGGGGAACTAGTACCTAGGCGAAAATCACTCTACCTCTTCCTCCTCATAAGTCTTTCTTGTTCGCTCGTCCTTGCCATGGCCGGTGTGCAGAGCTCTAGGTTGAGAAATATCCAAACTACTCGTAACAAGGGAGCGGCCACTAAGACCGCGGGAAAAAAAGAGAGGGCCCGCCGCCTCGCAAAGACCTCGAAAGATCTCTCACGGGTAGGCGATGGCTCCCTGGAGCACCCTAGCCACGGAGGCGAACATGCCGGCATGCCCGATCAGCTCAATAAGCACCTCAATAAGCAGAAGGAGTTCATCCACGGCTTGGCGGAGCTGCTGAAGGAGAGCCTCGACGACATGCCCGCTAAGCTCAATGAGCAGCGGGAGTTGACCGCTGGCTTGGTGATGCTGCTAAAGAAGAGCATTGCCTCAGAGAAGAAGGCGACCGGTGAAATCCCGCAACTTCAGGAGGACAAGGTGAAGCTCTGCCACAAGCTTGACCTGCTGAAGGAGGAGAACGCCGGCTGGAAGAAGCTGCATGAGAATAGTAGTTTCTTGATGAAGATGCTGCAGGCCCTCATCATGGAACAGAAGGAGGAGTTGGCGAAGCTCCACATCGAGCACCCGGCTGCTGTCAAGGTACGTAATACGGCCGTGGAAGAGATGATGAAGGCTCGCGTTGAGAAATCTCGCGTCATGGACAGAATAAAGAAGATGGCGGAGGAGACGCGCAAGAAGATGGAGGTCGTGGAGGCGATGAAGAAGTAGTTATGACTCCGCGGCCAGCAACCCTTCATGTAGTAGAGAGCAGCGCCCCAGACTTGTGTGTGCGTCTTCCTTCTTTTTGGGGGGTGATAATCTTCCTTCTTCTTTTGCTCCTGTGTTTCTTCTTTTGCTTCGGGTGTTTCGCCGCACATGTCATGTTCTCTGCGAGTCATGAATATAATAATGCTAACAATGAGATGACTAGCAAATTAGATCCTTTTTATCGCCATATGGCACTGGGCTGCCGTGTTTCGTGCTCCTCCGGCGTACTACTCCAGTGGAAAACTTGAGTATACCGCACGGTTCTTTGCTCCTCCTCAGGTCGTCGGCACATTTATACGAGCAGTCAAATCACAAGGCCCCGCCTTCCAGCAGTAATGAGCCGTCAAATCACAAAGGCCCTCGCCTCTCTTGAAACCGACCAAGCTAGACTGCCCCACCCTCTAGCCTTTTAAAAAATGTATACTTTTGTAGTAGTAGTATCGATGGATTGCGCCATGGAGCAAAACTAACAAGATGAAATTAAAGAAAATAGGTGGTACATATAGAGAGCGCTCATCGCCAAATTATGCATATAGTACTATCAAAAAAGCTAGTACGTGCTTAAATGGGGTGCTAAATTATATTAAAGAAATTAGCATACCTATTTAATTCTTGGGTTCTTATTATTTATGCCACTAGTTGTGTATCCACTTGTGCGTGTCTGTGCTAAACAAATGGTTTTTAACCCCTTTCCGCGACGGCATTTGGAACCGTCACCAAGTGAGTGTGAGTGATAGGGGGTCCTTCCCACATGACCCAGAAATCGTCGGGGATAGGCCCTCCTGGGACACAGGCTGGGGCCGTGTGTGATCAGGCGAGGTATCGAAACCCAATCATTTTTGTAGGTATGTACATTCCACACGGTAATCCGAGAAAATCATTTCCGTAGGTATGTACATCTCACACGATGAATCCCAGAAAAACATTTCCGTTCGTATGTATATCACACATAGTCAATCCAAGGAATACGTTTTCGTCTTATGTACATCCCACACAGTCAATCCAGGGAAAATGTTTCCATTCGTACGTACACCCCACACAGTTTTATTTGTAGGCTCGTGTGTGAAAGGTGTAACTATCACACATGGTCTGCCTTGGTTAACCGTTTGTTTTTATCAACTATATCACACACGATTTGATGAAGAAAACTGTGTGGCATTGGGCTATCCATCGCAAGCGCTTTTACTGCTAGAACCGTTTGCAAAGGTTCATGACACATTTAGCAGGTTTATTAATTTACAACTAATAATTCCAGTATTACGCAATTCACATTTCACATCGAACAGCTGTTTGCCAATTTCATATCAGGCACATAAATATATTATAACATCAAAGTACGGTGGCTACATGAAAACAGCATGGTACAACATATAGCTAGTTCAACTTCATAAAACAATATATTCATTTCCCTAATCGAGATCATCTAGGCTCGTCTTATCCACCTCTGCTTTTAGTTCAGTAAGAACCTGTTTTGCACGGGCCAACTGGGAAAGTGCCTCCTCCTTCGCCAACACCATCTTAGCAAAGTCTGATTTAAAAAATCTGAGCTCATTCTCCACCTTCAACTTTTTGTCTACATCTTCAAATATTCTTCAGCATTGACAACAATTTCTCTAAGCCTACGTCTGTTCTCTTTCTCATACATGCTCCAGAGCTTCGCAAGGCACATCTTCAAAGACTATGGCCACTCTTGATCAACCCACTCCAAGTAAGAACACTTCCGTTCATCCTAATAATATTTAAAACTAGATTAATAACAATTGTAGGGGAAATTGGTTTATAGCAACATAGAAAATCACCAATGCTTATTATGAAAACTGGAGAAACATGTTAATTATGACATATCTTCTCAAAAAGATCAATGTGCAAATGAAATAATTGGTATTGAGACAACAACCAAATTCTGGAACATCAGAAACTATAATTAACTACAACGATGCTATAAGTTCTTACTCATGTACAATAAATAACAAATTGAACATTTTATGAGGAAGGTAAATATAACTACAACAGCATAGCGACAGTGTTTGGATGACAGCAAATTGATACTAACAGGTGTGTACATGCAAAAATTTAGTAACATGGAACTAATAACACTAAGGTCGTCGACTATGTATGCCAAAATTGGGGTAAAGACAACCGTTGCTACATCTCGCACCGGTGCCCTGCACTGGCGAGCTGATGCAGCGGAAAAAAATCAGGGACCCGGACTCTGGAGCACGTAGTTGCTCCGATGCCCAGTTCCTTCGTGCCATAAAGATTTAGTATTTTACTGCTTGGCTGCACAAACTGCTGAAGCGGTGCCAAATAATTTTCTAATGGCACCGCTGATGAGATGACAACAATTTAAGATACTAGGTACGAACTATGACACTGTCTTAGGATGCGTTTGGTTAAAGGTGTGGTATGAATGGGTTGTGACTGTGACAATGTCTGAATCACATCTAACAAATGATTTGTAACAACGAAAGAGGGTCTAACCTTCTCTGCACATGCGAGAAACTTTCTCCCACTGTCCACAGAATCAAACAGAACTAGCTTCACACATGGAGATTGATGGTGACGACGAGCAAATAGATCTTCAGCCACCCCACTCCATTCGTTGCCACTCATGGTCCTAAGGAGCTATAAGAGGAAGAAACGACTCAAATCAATCATCGGGTAAAAATCCTTCATTCCAAGTCATAGCCCGAGAGAGAGAAGAGAGGCATACCCGGGTGGTGAAGGAGTCGTCGCCGGAGGAGGAACCGCTGGAGTGGTCTTTGAAGAAGACCATGGCGACCCCGGCGGTAGGATGTGAGATGGCGAGAGCGGGGAAGCGGCTATAGCTTAGCAAGGAAGGAAGAAAGGAGGAAACAGGGGAAATGTGACTTGTGGTCAGGGAGAAAAAGGGGTGGGGAAGGGGGTGGGGTAGATATTTTGGCGGTATGCCAAAAATTTGGAAATGTGGAGGGAAACTTTGCGTGCGGTGCCACCGGACCTTTCACTTTGAACGATTGTGTGCATCGCAAACGGTTCTTTCTGCTTTACGCCCATGGGATGAGTTTGATAATTCAAATTTTGGTGGAAATTTCCCCGGTACGTCATTGCATAATTTAACATCGCTTGCTAATTTGGGCACACAAAAGAGCATACAACAGACATACCACACTTACTGAATCGAGCAATTTTAGTAATTAAACAGAGCCAGTTGACCTAAACATTTCTATAGCAAAAGACCAACATTAAAAATAAAGCCTAAGTACGCATAATTTTAACAAATCCGCCGCCGCGTCAGCCTATGCATCGCCGGGGTGAGATGAGACGTCGATGACTTATCCTGGCGACATGCCGCCATTGGTAGGCTCCGCGCCCCCTGCTGAAGTCGACCGCGTCCTCGTCCTCGGCGCCGCCCTCAAGGTTGTAGTACTCGTAGTAGTGGCTGCGCCAGAGATCACGTTGGTACTCCAACGCCAATTCCTCGACGGACAGACTCTTCTCTACCTCGACCTCGGCCACGCGCAACTCCTCCTCCCGGAGCTCCTCGATCTCCGTCGCCTCCTGCATCTCCAGCTCCCGCTCGGCGACCTCATGAGGAAGCAGGTGCTCCATGGCCACCGCCGCCTTTTCAAACATGGGTTGCATGCTGGAGTCCGAGGTAGCCTGGAATATCTTGGCGTGTGCATCCTCGATCTTGGTGTGAATGGCCTCGACCCGGGCTAGGGCGACATCGGCGGCACGGACGGCAGCTCCAGCGCTCTCGGTGTTTGCAGCCGCCCTCGCAGCAGCTGTTGCAGTCGTCTCGACTGTTGCAGCTGCCGCAGACGCCCTCTCGGTGGAAGCGGCCGCGCTCAATGCAGATGCGGCGGCGCTCTCGGCGTAGGTGGCGGTGCTCGGGGGTGACGCGGCCATCGTACGAGCCTTCACGAAGCGTTTCCATGGCGTCATCTTTGCAAGAGGGGTGTGGGAATGGGGATCAAGACTCATGGATTTGGGGGTTGCCGGAACTGGAGCAACGAGCAAGCGAAGCATAAGTAGGGAGGCTTAAATAGACCCAGATATTTTCATCGCAAACGATTCCTAGAAAACAACTGTGTGTGATGTTGTAGATATTTTTTATTAGCTATGAAAGAAAAATTTGGAGTGAAGTGGCAACGGATGGTGTTTTAAATGAACGATAAATTTTGTAGTACTAATACAACTGTCATGTCAAATTTTGGAAAATTTCAGGGGTCATTTGACCTTTTTAAGACATTTAAGTGATTTTCTAGCCATTTAATGACCATAATTGAAATTTGAACTACATGTACATGCAACAGCTAACCCTAACGGTTTGAAAACTCACATTTCATGTACTTGTGTGTGATTTAATTCCATGTGCAGTAAATTGGAAGGAATTTTCAAACATATTGGTCTAACGGCTATGACACAATTAAGCATGGAGTGACACGGCATTTTAATTCCAAAAAATAAAAAAAATCGGAAACACATGAAACCTTGGTTGGTGTAATGTCATGCCACCAAAATATGATGTGGTAAAGAAATTGACATGTTCGACGAAAATTTGGACACACACCCCTCACAAACCGGAGCAACTCACTAGAAGGCTCGTGGTTCCGAGAGGGAACAATGCATGTTTGATGACGAACGGGAGATAGCTTCCTCTTACGGCCTTCAATTTTTTTCTACGTCTAACGTGCACTACTACAACTATAATGTGAATTTTTTTAAAATTCTAGGGGTCATTTGACCTTTTAAAGACATTTAAGTGATTTTCTAGCCATTTAATGACCGTAATTCAAATTTAAACTACATCTACATGCAACGTCTAACCAAAATGGTTTGAAAAATCATATTTGTGTACTTGTGTGCGAGTTAATTCCATGTGCAATAAACTAGAAGGAATTTTCAAACATATTTGTCTCACGACATGGACACATGCATACGTATGCATGGAGTGACATGGCATTTTAATTCCAAAAAAAATCAGAAACACATGAAGCCTTGGTTGATGTAATGTCGTGCCACCGAGATGATGTGGTAAAGAAATTAGCATGTTTGACGAAAGTTTGGACACATACCCATCACAAACTGGAGCAACTCACTAGAAGGCTCGTGGTTCCGAGAGGGAATAATGCATGTTTGATGACGAACGGGAGATAGCTTCCTCTTACGGCCTTCAAATTTTTCTACGTCTAACGTGCACTACTACAACTGTAATGTGAAATTTTTGAAAATTCTAGGGGTCATTTAACCTTTTAAAGACATTTAAGTGATTTTCTAGCCATTTAATGACCGTAATTCAAATTTGAACTACATCTACATGCAACTCCTAACCAAAACGGTTTGAAATATCATATTTGTGTACTTGTGTGTGAGTTAATTCCATGTCTAGTAAATTAGAAGGAATTTTCAAACATATTGGTCTCACGACATGGACACATGCATACGCATGCATGGAGTGACATGGTATTTTAATTCCAAAAAATAAAAAGTGATCAGAAAAACATGAAACATTGGTTGATGTAATGTCATGCCACCAAGATGATGTGGTAAAGAAATTGACATGTTTGACAAAAATTTGGACAGACACCCCTCACAAATCGGAGCAACTCACTAGAAGGTTTGTGGTTCCGAGAGGGAACAATGCATGTTTGATGACGAATAGGAGATAGCTTCCTCTTACGTCCTTCAATTTTTTTTCTATGTCTAACATGCACTACTACAACTGTAATGTCATTTTTTTGAAAATTCTAGGGGTCATTTGACCTTTTAAAGACATTTAAGTGATTTTCTAGCCATTTAATGACCTTAATTCAAATTTGAACTACATCTACATGCAAAGCCTAACCAAAACGGTTCGAAAAATCATATCTATGTACTTGTGTGCGAGTTAATTCCATGTGCATTAAATTAGAAGGAATTTTCAAACATATTGGTTTCACGACATGGCCACATGCATACATATGCATGGAGTGACATGGCATTTTAATTCCAAAAATAAAAAAATGATCAGAAAAACATGAAACCTTGGTTGATGTAATGTCATGCCACCAAGATGATGTGGTAAAGAAATTGGCATGTTTGACGAAAGTTTGGACACACACCCCTCACAAACTGGAGCAACTCGCTAGAAGGTTCGTGGTTCCGAGAGGAAACAATGCATGTTTGATGACGAACGGGAGATAGCTTCCTCTTACGGCCTTCAATTTTTTCCTACGTCTAACGTGCACTAATACAACTGCCATGTGAAATGTTTGAAAATTTCAGGGGTCATTTGACCTTTTAAAGACATGTAAGTGATTTTCTAGCCATTTAATGACCGTAATTCAAATTTGAACTACATCTACATGCAACGCCTAACCATATCAGTTTGAAAAATCATACTTTTGTGTACTTATGTGTGAGTTCATTCCATGTGCAGTAAATTAGAAGGAATTTTCAAACATATTGGTCTCAAGGCATGGGCACATGCATGGAGTGCCATGACATTTTAATTCCAAAAAATTAAAAAATGATCAGAAAAACGTGAACCCTTGCTTGATTTAATGTCATGCCACCAAGATGATGTGGTAAAAAATGGCTTGTTTGACGAAAGTTTGGACACACTGAAGGAAATATGCCCTAGAGGCAATAATAAAGTTATTATTTATTTCCTTATATCATGATAAATGTTTATTATTCATGCTAGAATTGTATTAACCGGAAACATAATACATGTGTGAATACATAGACAAACAGAGTGTCACTAGTATGCCTCTACTTAACTAGCTCGTTAATCAAAGATGGTTAAGTTTCCTGACCATGAACAATGTGTTGTTATTTGATTAACGTGGTCACATCATTAGTTGAATGATCTGATTGACATGACCCATTTCATTAGCTTAGCACACGATCGTTTAGTATGTTGCTATTGCTTTCTTCATGACTTATACATGTTCCTATGACTATGAGATTATGCAACTCCCGTTTGCTGGAGGAACACTTTGGGTGCTACCAAACGTCACAACGTAACTGGGTGATTAAAAAGGAGTACTACAGGTGTCTCCAATGGTAGATGTTGGGTTGGCGTATTTCGAGATTAGGATTTGTCACTCCGATTGTCGGAGAGGTATCTCTGGGCCCTCTCGGTAATACACATCACTTAAGCCTTGCAAGCAGTGCAACTAATGAGTTAGTTGCGGGATGATGTATTATGGAACGAGTAAAGAGACTTGCCGGTAACGAGATTGAACTAGGTATCGGATACCGATGATCGAATCTCGGGCAAGTAACATACCGATGACAAAGGGAACAACGTATGTTGTTATGCGGTCTGACCGATAAAGATCTTCGTAGAATATGTAGGAGCCTATATGGGCATCCAGGTCCCGCTATTGGTTATTGACCGGAGATGTGTCTCGGTCATGTCTACAATGTTCTCGAACCGTAGGGTCCGCACGCTTAACGTTACGATGACAGTTATTATGAGTTTATGCATTTTGATGTACCGAAGGTTGTTCGGAGTCCCGGATGTGATCACGGACATGACGAGGAGTCTCGAAATGGTCGAGACATAAAGATTGATATATTGGAAGCCTATGTTTGGACATCGGAAGTGTTCCGGGTGAAATCGGGATTTTACCAGATTACCGGGAGATTACCGGAACCCCCCGGGAACCATATGGGCCTTGTTGGGCCTTGGTGGAAAGGTGAAAGGGGCAGCCCAAGGTGGGCTGCGCGCCTCCCCCCTCCCCTAGTCCTATTAGGACTAGGAGAGGTGGCCGGCCCCCTTCTCTCTCTCTCTCTCTCGAGGAATCCTATTAGGAATAGGATTGAGGGGGGAGTCCTACTCCCGGTAGGAGTAGGACTCCTCCTGCGCCCTCCTCCTTGGCCGGCCAGCCCTCCCCCTTGGATCCTTTATATACGGGGGCAGGGGGCACCTCTAGACACACAAGTTGATCATTGAGATCGTTCCTTAGCCGTGTGCGGTGCCCCCTGCCACCATATTCCACCTCGATCATATCGTTGTAGTGCTTAGGCGAAGCCCTGCGTTGGTAGAACATCAAGATCGTCACCACGCCATCGTGCTGACGGAACTCCTCCCCGAAGCTTTGCTGGATCGGAGCCCGGGGATCGTCATCGAGCTGTACGTGTGCTAAGAACTCGGAGGTGCCGGAGTAACGGTGCTTGGATCGGTCGGATCGGGAAGAAGACGTACGACTACTTCCTCTACGTTGTGTCAACGCTTCCGTTGCGATCTACAAGGGTACGTAGATCAGACTCTCCCCCTCGTTGCTATGCATCACCATGATCTTGCGTGTGCGCAGGAAAATTTTGAAATTACTACGTTCACCAACAGTGGTATCAGAGCCTGGTTTTATGGTTTGATGTTATGTGCACGAGTAGAACACAAGTGAGTTGTGGATGATATAAGTCATACTGCCTACCAGCATGTCATACTTTGGTTCGGCGGTATTGTTGGACGAGACGACCCAGACCAACCTTACGCGTACGCTTACGCGAGACCGGTTCCCTCGACGTGCTTTGCACATAGATGGCTTGCGGGCGACTGTCTCTCCAACTTTAGTTGAACCGAGTGTGGCTACGCTCGGTCCTTGAGAAGGTTAAAACGGAGTCTATTTGACAAACTATCGTTGTGGTTTTGATGCGTAGGTGAGATTGGTTCTTACTTAAAGCCCGTAGCAGCCACGTAAAACTTGCAACAACAAAGTAGAGGACGTCTAACTTGTTTTTGCAGGGCATGTTGTGATGTGATATGGTAAAGGCATGATGCTAAATTTTATTGTATGAGATGATCATGTTTTGTAACCAAGTTATCGGCAACTGGCAGGAGCCATATGGTTGTCGCTTTATTGTATGCAATGCAATCGCGATGTAATGCTTTACTTTATTACTAAGCGGTAGTGATAGTCATGGAAGCATAAGATTGGCGAGACGACAACGATGCTATGATGGAGATCAAGGTGTCACGCCGGTGACGATGGTGATCACGACGGTGCTTCGGAGATGGAGATCACAAGCACAAGATGATGATGGCCATATCATATCACTTATATTGATTGCATGTGATGTTTATCTTTTATGCATCTTATCTTGCTTTGATTGACGGTAGCATTATAAGAGGATCTCTCACTAAATTATCAAGAAGTGTTCTCCCTGAGTATGCACCGTTGCGAAAGTTCTTCGTGCTGAGACACCACGTGATGATCGGGTGTGATAGGCTCTACGTTCAAATACAACGGGTGCAAAACAGTTGCACACGCGGAATACTCAGGTTATACTTGACGAGCCAATCATATACAGATATGGCCTCGGAACACGGAGACCGAAAGGTCGAACGTGAATCATATAGTAGATATGATCAACATAATGATGTTCACCGATGAAACTACTCCATCTCACGTGATGATCGGACATGGTTTAGTTGATTTGGATCACGTGATCACTTAGAGGATTAGAGGGATGTCTATCTAAGTGGGAGTTCTTAAGTAATATGATTAATTGAACTTAAATTTATCATGAACTTAGTACCTGATAGTATCTTGCTTGTTTATGTTGATTGTAGATAGATGGCTCGTGCTGTTGTTCCGTTGAATTTTAATGCGTTCCTTGAGAAAGCAAAGTTGAAAGATGATGGTAGCAATTACACGGACTGGGTCCGTAACTTGAGGATTATCCTCATTGCTGCACAGAAGAATTACGTCCTGGAAGCACCGCTGGGTGCCAGGCCTGCTGCTGGAGCAACACCAGATGTTATGAACGTCTGGCAGAGCAAAGCTGATGACTACTCGATAGTTCAGTGTGCCATGCTTTACGGCTTAGAATCAGGACTTCAACGACGTTTTGAACGTCATGGAGCATATGAGATGTTCCAGGAGTTGAAGTTAATATTTCAAGCAAATGCCCGGATTGAGAGATATGAAGTCTCCAATAAGTTCTATAGCTGCAAGATGGAGGAGAA
The DNA here is from genome assembly GCA_034509565.1 of Triticum monococcum. NCBI lineage: Eukaryota > Viridiplantae > Streptophyta > Magnoliopsida > Poales > Poaceae > Triticum > Triticum monococcum. The sequence continues at coordinate 81,526,758 of CM067845.1, read as the reverse complement.
CAGTTCTATCAGTGAGCATATACTCAAAATGTCTGGGTATAACAATCACTTGATTCAGATGGGGGTTAATCTTCCAGATGATTGCGTCATTGACAGAATTCTCCAATCACTACCACCAAGCTACAAGAGCTTCGTGATGAACTATAATATGCTAGGGATGAACAAGACTATTCCCGAGCTCTTCGCAATGCTAAAAGCTGCGGAGGTAGAAATCAAGAAGGAGCATCAAGTGTTGATGGTTAACAAGACCACTAGTTTCAAGAAAAAGGGCAAAGGGAAGAAGAAGGGGAACTTCAAGAAGAACGGCAAGCAAGTTGCTGCTCAGGAAAAGAAGCCCAAGTCTGGACCTAAGCCTGAAACTGAGTGCTTCTACTGCAAGCAGACTGGTCACTGGAAGCGGAACTACCCCAAGTATTTGGCGGATAAGAAGGATGGCAAGGTGAACAAAGGTATATGTGATATACATGTTATTGATGTGTACCTTACTAATGCTCGCAGTAGCACCTGGGTATTTGATACTGGTTCTGTTGCTAATATTTGCAACTCGAAACAGGGACTACGGATTAAGCGAAGATTAGCTAAGGACGAGGTGACGATGCGCGTGGGAAACGGTTCCAAAGTCGATGTGATCGCGGTCGGCACGCTACCTCTACATCTACCTTCAGGATTAATATTAGACCTAAATAATTGTTATTTGGTGCCAACGTTGAGCATGAACATTATATCTGGATCTTGTTTAATGCGAGACGGTTATTCATTTAAATCAGAGAATAATGGTTGTTCTATTTATATGAGTAATATCTTTTATGGTCATGCACCCTTGAAGAGTGGTTTATTCTTGTTAAATCTCGATAGTAGTGATACACATATTCATAATGTAGAAGCCAAAAGATGCAGAGTTGATAATGATAGTGCAACTTATTTGTGGCACTGCCGTTTAGGTCATATCGGTGTAAAGCGCATGAAGAAACTCCATTCTGATGGACTTTTGGAACCACTTGATTATGAATCACTTGGTACTTGCGAACCGTGCCTCATGGGCAAGATGACTAAAACACCGTTCTCCGGTACTATGGAGAGAGCAACAGATTTGTTGGAAATCATACATACAGATGTATGCGGTCCGATGAATATTGAGGCTCGTGGCGGATATCGTTATTTTCTCACCTTCACAGATGATTTAAGCAGATATGGGTATATCTACTTAATGAAACATAAGTCTGAAACATTTGAAAAGTTCAAAGAATTTCAGAGTGAAGTGGAAAATCACCGTAACAAGAAAATAAAGTTTCTACGATCTGATCGTGGAGGAGAATATTTGAGTTACGAGTTTGGTGTACATTTGAAAAATTGTGGAATAGTTTCGCAACTCACGCCACCCGGAACACCACAGCGTAATGGTGTGTCCGAACGTCGTAATCGTACTTTACTAGATATGGTGCGATCTATGATGTCTCTTACTGATTTACCGCTATCGTTTTGGGGATACGCTCTAGAGACAGCCGCATTCACGTTAAATAGGGCACCATCAAAATCCGTTGAGACGACGCCTTATGAACTATGGTTTGGCAAGAAACCAAAGTTGTCGTTTCTGAAAGTTTGGGGTTGCGATGCTTATGTGAAAAAGCTTCAACCTGATAAGCTCGAACCCAAATCGGAGAAATGTGTCTTCATAGGATATCCAAAGGAAACTATTGGATACACCTTCTATCACAGATCCGAAGGCAAGACTTTTGTTGCTAAATTCGGAAACTTTCTTGAGAAGGAGTTTCTCTCGAAAGAAGTGAGTGGGAGGAAAGTAGAACTTGACAAGGTAATTGTACCCGCTCCCTTATTAGAAAGTAGTACATCACAGAAAACTGTTTCTGCGACACCTACACCAATTAGTGAGGAAGTTAAAGATAATGATCATGAAACTTCAGAACAAGATACTACTGAACCTCGTAGATCAACCAAAGCAAGATCCGCGCCAGAGTGGTACGGTAATCCAGTTCTGGAAGTCATGCTACTAGATCATGATGAACCTACGAACTATGAAGAAGCGATGGTGAGCCCAGATTCCGCAAAGTGGCTTGAAGCCATGAAATCTGAGATGGGATCCATGTATGAGAACAAAGTATGGACTTTGGTTGACTTGCCCGATGATCGGCAAGCAATTGAGAATAAATGGATCTTCAAGAAAAAGACTGACGCTGACGGTAATGTTACTATCTATAAAGCTCGACTTGTTGCAAAAGGTTTTCGACAAGTTCAAGGGGTTGACTACGATGAGACCTTCTCACCCGTAGCGATGCTTAAGTCTGTCCGAATCATGTTAGCAATTGCCGCGTTTTATGATTATGAAATATGGCAGATGGATGTCAAAACTGCATTCCTGAATGGATTTCTAGAAGAAGAGTTGTATATGATGCAACCGGAAGGTTTTGTCGATCCAAAGGGAGCTAACAAAGTGTGCAAACTCCAGCGATCCATTTATGGACTGGTGCAAGCATCTCGGAGTTGGAATAAACGCTTTGATAGTGTGATCGAAGCATTAGGCTTTATACAGACTTTTGGAGAAGCCTGTATTTACAAGAAAGTGAGTGGGAGCTCTGTAGCATTTCTGATATTATATGTGGATGACATATTGCTGATTGGAAATGATATAGAATTTCTGGATAGCATAAAGGGATACTTGAATAAGAGTTTTTCAATGAAAGACCTCGGTGAAGCTGCTTACATATTGGGCATTAAGATCTATAGAGATAGATCAAGACGCTTAATTGGACTTTCACAAAGCACATACCTTGACAAGATTTTGAAGAAGTTCAAAATGGATCAAGCAAAGAAAGGGTTCTTGCCTGTGTTACAAGGTGTGAAGTTGAGTCAGACACAATGCCCGACCACTGCAGAAGATAGAGAGAAAATGAAAGATGTTCCCTATGCTTCAGCCATAGGCTCTATCATGTATGCAATGCTGTGTACCAGACCTGATGTGTGCCTTGCTATAAGTTTAGCAGGGAGGTACCAAAGTAATCCAGGAGTGGATCACTGGACAGCAGTCAAGAACATCCTGAAATACCTGAAAAGGACTAAGGATATTTTTCTCGTATATGGAGGTGACAAAGAGCTCACCGTAAGAGGTTACGTTGATGCAAGCTTTGACACTGATCCGGACGATTCTAAATCGCAAACCGGATACGTGTTTACTTTAAACGGTGGAGCTGTCAGTTGGTGCAGTTCTAAACAAAGCGTCATAGTGGGATCTACATGTGAAGCGGAGTACATAGCTGCTTCGGAAGCAGCGAACGAAGGAGTCTGGATGAAGGAGTTCATATCCGATCTAGGTGTCATACCTAGTGCATCGGGTCCAATGAAAATCTTTTGTGACAATACTGGTGCAATTGCTTTGGCAAAGGAATCCGGATTTCACAAAGGACCAAACACATCAAGAGACGCTTCAATTCCATCCGGGGTCTAGTCCAGGTGGGAGACATAGAGATTTGCAAGATACATACGGATTTGAATGTTTCAGACCCGTTGACTAAGCCTCTTCCACGAGCAAAACATGATCAGCACCAAGGCTCCATGGGTGTTAGAATCATTACTGTGTAATCTAGATTATTGACTCTAGTGCAAGTGGGAGACTGAAGGAAATATGCCCTAGAGGCAATAATAAAGTTATTATTTATTTCCTTATATCATGATAAATGTTTATTATTCATGCTAGAATTGTATTAACCGGAAACATAATACATGTGTGAATACATAGACAAACAGAGTGTCACTAGTATGCCTCTACTTGACTAGCTCGTTAATCAAAGATGGTTAAGTTTCCTGACCATGAACAATGTGTTGTTATTTGATTAACAAGGTCACATCATTAGTTGAATGATCTGATTGACATGACCCATTTCATTAGCTTAGCACACGATCGTTTAGTATGTTGCTATTGCTTTCTTCATGACTTATACATGTTCCTATGACTATGAGATTATGCAACTCCCGTTTGCCGGAGGAACACTTTGGGTGCTACCAAACGTCACAACGTAACTGGGTGATTAAAAAGGAGTACTACAGGTGTCTCCAATGGTAGATGTTGGGTTGGCATATTTCGAGATTAGGATTTGTCACTCCGATTGTCGGAGAGGTATCTCTGGGCCCTCTCGGTAATGCACATTACACAAGCCTTGCAAGCATTGCAACTAATGAGTTAGTTGCGAGATGATGTATTACAGAACGAGTAAAGAGACTTGCCGGTAACGGGATTGAACTAGGTATTGGATACCGACGATCGAATCTCGGGCAAGTAACATACCGATGACAAAGGGAACAACGTATGTTGTTATGCGGTCTGACCGATAAAGATCTTCGTAGAATATGTAGGAGCCAATATGGGCATCCAGGTCCCGCTATTGGTTATTGACCGGAGACGTGTCTCGGTCATGTCTACATTGTTCTCGAACCATAGGGTCCGCACGCTTAACGTTACGATGACAGTTATTATGAGTTTATGCATTTTGATGTACCGAAGGTTGTTCGGAGTCCCGGATGTGATCACGGACATGACGAGGAGTCTCGAAATGGTCGAGACATAAAGATTGATATATTGGAAGCCTATGTTTGGACATCGGAAGTGTTTTGGGTGAAATCGGGATTTTACCGGATTACCGGGAGGTTACCGGAACTCCCCGGGAACCATATGGGCCTTGTTGGGCCTTGGTGGAAAGGTGAAAGGGGCAGCCCAAGGTGGGCTGCGCACCTCCCCCATCCCCTAGTCCTATTAGGACTAGGAGAGGTGGCCGGCCCCTTCTCTCTCTCTCTCTCTCTCTCTCGGAATCCTATTAGGAATAGGATTGAGGAGGGGGAGTCCTACTCCCGGTAGGAGTAGGACTCCTCCTGCGCCCTCCTCCTTGGCCGGCCAGCCCTCCCCCTTGGATCCTTTATATACGGGGGCAGGGGGCACCTCTAGACACACAAGTTGATCATTGAGATCGTTCCTTAGCCGTGTGCGGTGCCCCCTGCCACCATATTCCACCTCGATCATATCGTTGTAGTGCTTAGGCGAAGCCCTGCGTCGGTAGAACATCAAGATTGTCACCACGCCATCGTGCTGATGGAACTCCTCCCCGAAGCTTTGCTGTATCAGAGCCCGGGGATCGTCATCGAGCTGTACGTGTGCTAAGAACTCGGAGGTGCCGGAGTAACGGTGCTTGGATCGGTCGAATCGGGAAGAAGACGTACGACTACTTCCTCTACGTTGTGTCAACGCTTCCGTTGCGATCTACAAGGGTACGTAGATCAGACTCTCCCCCTCATTGCTATGCATCACCATGATCTTGCGTGTGCGTAGGAAAATTTTGAAATCACTACGTTCACCAACACACACACCCCTCACAAACCGGAGCAACCCACTAGAAGGTTCGTGGTTACGAGAGGGAAAATGCATGTTTGATGACGAACGGGAGCACTACAAAAAAAATACACTTCCGTGATGATACATGTTTGTCATAGTAGGTCACGTTTTCTGTCATGCATGTACATCCATGACGATTTTATGACAGAATCAAGATAGTCATACCTGTGCTATCGTAGAAGTGTTCCATGACATTACCAAAATTATCATCACGGAAATGTCCACTTCCATGACGATAAATCGCGCGTCATAGAAGTGCTTTCGTCAAGGGTGACCGACACGTGGCATCCACCGTAACGGCTCGCCGTTAAGCTATTGGGTCTAGTTTTGGATCCGATAACCCGTTAACAGCCTGGACCAATGGTGATTTTCCACGTGTAAAATTCTCATTGGCCGGAGGAAACATGTGTGTGCTCCTCGGTGGGCCAGATGCCGCCCGTCCATTGGAGGAGACATGCCTATGATATGTCGACACGTGGCAGGGCCCAACAGAGGCCCATATAGGTTAAAAAGGCCGGCCCAGTCAAAGGCTCGTAGTACTTACTCAGGTACTAGTGGGTCAGCCCAATAACGGCTTGTTTAATAAAGGCCCATTTATGGCCCGAAGCCAGATCTGGCCCGTTAATTGTTCGCCGAATATTTGGGCCCGATTACAGCCCAGTGAATTTCAGCCTGTTAGAGGTCCGATGTAGACATGGGCCAATTTCAGCCCGGTGTGTCTTTCGGCCTGGGAATGGCCCGTGCTGCCCATGGGCCATATATGGTCCGATGCGACATCCGGCCCACTAACGGCCCATGATAAAGGTGGCAACAGTTCAACCCAATGTGACTTTGGGCCTGTTAAAGGCCTGTCGTATAATTCGGCCTGTTGATGCATGTACTAAGCTTTCGGCCTCTTAAAGGCCCATGATATCAATGGGCCAACTAAGGCCCAAGATATGTTTTGGCCTGGTAACGGCCCGTCATATAACTGGGCCAAAAAAGGCTCGGTCTACATTTCAGCCTGCTGAAGGCCCATCGACGACTAGTGAAAATTGAGGCCCAGCATGCATTTCGGCCTGCTAAAGGCCCATGGTTTCTTCTGGGTCATAATAGGCCAGTAGAATATTCAGCTTGTTAATGGCCCAACGCTACATGGGCCAATCTAAGCGTTGGGTCCACAAAAGGCCCAACTAAAATTTGGGCCGAATATAGGCCGAAGTAAGTTGTGGGCCTGGCGCAAAGTGTGAAGGCCCCAATGGCCATTCAGGCCCAAGAAAGATGCAGGCCGGTCCAATTGTGGCCCGCTAAAAACAAGACTCGTTAGAGGTGAATGTTTCGGCCCGGTCGACTACATCAGATTTTTTTTAGATAGCGAATGATGGCAGTAACTAGTGAATTAAGAACAAACCTACTCTATACAATAAAGAAATTATGACATAGTAACTTAGAATAAACCTACACTATACAATAAAGGATTTATGGTATATTACATCCACCAGGCATCAAGTTACCCACCAGTGATCATAAAGCGAAACGAAGAAGTAGATTACAAAAACTGGGCACCATTGCAGCGTAACAAAATAATACAGAACCAAGACCACTTCCAAGACATCTCAAGAAAGGTTAGCCTTGCGCGGGAACTGCTGCGCAAGCTGCTGAGCAAGGCTATGAGACCGGCCTAGCATGTTGGTCATAGCTTCCAGGCGTAGCTGTTTAGCAATGATGGTCTCATTGGTGTTCTCCGCAATCTTTCTTAGAGATAGGACTTCAAGTTGAAGTTGAGTTGCAAAATGCCTTTCTGCTAGAACTTGGGATTGAAGAAGTCGAACTGATTTAGATAGCGAATTTTGTGAGCTTGTCTGACTGCTAGTCTCAAGTAAGTTGAACTCTGCATCAAGACAAGACTTTGGGGTTGTCTCGCTATCTTCAAGATGTTTTGCCTTCTTTGCTGCAATATATGTCGGGTTTGTCTCACAGCCTTCAGCAGACTTGTGCATGCCATCAGGCATATCACCCTGAAACAAGCAGAGAGATGACAGGTTTTCCACGTGTATAAACAAAGATGATAACTGTGCTGTCAATTCCATCCAATTTCAAATTAGAAAATAAAGAGTAAGTTCCAAATATCAATAGCATAATCTGGCATTGTTCATAATGCGGGGAGCTTCACCACACTACTGGATTACCATGTCAACATAAAAAACATAGATGAAGGGCAAAGACAATAATTGTATCTATTTTGGTTAATGTGCATGGCATGTTGTTCATATCATTAGCCACATTAGTAAGATAAAACAGGAGATGACAAGGTGCAAACGTGGGCTGCTTCACCACACACTGGATTATAGATCCACAAAAACAAGCATACATATAGGGAGTATTGAGTAATGTGCATGGTATGAATAAGGTATTTGGTTTTACAAGTAAAACTTGGAACTTACGGTTCTTGCGAACATGCATTTTGATAGAAATAGCAAACTAAACAGCAGTAAATGATAGGGAGTATGAGAAAATTAAATAGCAGTTGAGGATAAAGGCTTTAGAAGGACTGACTTACATTAACAGTTAACACCAGCTTTATAATCCCCTTCTCCATGTCAAGGGAAGGATAACTCAAGAATTTCAGCACAGAATCTTCTTCATAAGCATTGCATGTACTCTAAATTTTGTAGAGAGTAATTATAGATATGATAATACTGGAAGGGATAGAGGATAATGAAGATAAGATGCAGATTCATGCTACATAATCAACTACCAATCCCTAGAAGTACAACCGTTACAGGACAAAATGTACTGGCAAGACCAATGGGCTACACTTCTGCACTGGCATTGTCTGTGTATTCAACTTTTTGGTAAGATTAAATATATATCTGATATCTTTTAGTAAGTGGTGGGCGAGGGAGATAAGATGCAGAATGCTACACAATGAACCAATCCCTCTTCCCATAATACAAGAGTGTTTTGAACACTGGCGTACTGTACAAAACGTTCTTATATTATGGGACGGAGGGAGTAGCTGTTAATGTAAGTACAATGATAGACGACGTTCAGTCCTTACAAGAGGACTGTAGTGCTAAACCTTTTCAAAAGCATTGGGTTGATTCTATATTTATGTAAGAGTCCATACAGATCTTATAATGTCCACCAAATGGACGATAACAAAGCTAACATGTGCAGTGATGCTACATAATCAAACAGCTATGAAAGTAAGTATGGTCATACAGGGCAAGAGGTACTCACAAGAGCAATGCAGTGTGCAGTATAATTGCGAGATTTTGTGCTCCCTTGAGAATGAATGTTCTTCTGCTAAAAGTTTTTGTACAAGTGAGACGTTAAGGCAAATGCAAAAATGTAGTTCAAATTGTGATGTGATATCATAGACAGTACCTTACGCTGCAGACGAGACCAATGTGTAACAAGATTATTCCAGTCACTGTCAGATAAATGTAGCACCGGAGACTTTACAGAAATTTCGTTTAGAGTCTTGCCATCGAAGTGTGCGTGCCTCAGGTAGGAACGATACTTCATCAACGAGTGCTTGAAAAGCGCAACCAACCCTTGCTCGTCTTGACAATCCAGTTTGGTCCTCGCCTATTTAAAAGAATAAAATCTTGTGTCTTTTGTCAGCAGAAACATATGCAGTAATTACCATGAATAACATTTGTACATTACTTACGCGTAAGTTGCGGAGGAAGACTGGAAATTGTTCTATGTCTGCGGTATAATCTTTCCATGAAGGAAAGATGCGCACAAAGTTCCTGACAACAATATAAGCTTCGTCTTCTAAACTAGGAAGAAATGGAATAGGGGTCTTATTTGCTTCAATTGGGGCTCTCTCTGGTTCGAAAAGGGATTTGGCAACTGGATTTGGTGTACTCTTTGCTGGAATGGGGGTTTTTGCGTCGTAGAGCTGGTGCTATGTCAACTGGCATCATCATATTGTTTGCTGCAGTTGGGGTCTGCTGAGTTGGGGCATCAGAAATGACCAGTGTAGTAGGGCTAGAGTCTGCTAGAGTTGGGGTGTTTTGCGGGCCAGGTGATATTGCAACTACACCTAATGGGCTATTTGATTTATCAGGTGTCACTACCTTTTCCAAATACTTTGCTTGTGCTCCTCCGCGATCAGCAATCACCCTCTTCCTTTGGAACGTCTGATACACAAGAATATCATTTGAATGGATAAATATGGTATGATGATAGATGGAATATGTACTGAAAATGGATAGGCAGGGCGTATTCACATACACGATGTGTAAACTAAGCTAATGGCAGTGCAACAAAGTAGAAGCAATGTAAAGCATCAGTTGCAAGATATGTGCGACTAATATAACCATGGAAAGTTAGAGCAAGCACCTTGATGGGTGAATAAGATAGGGCATCTGCCTCTCACTCCTCCACTAGGGAGCTACATTGACTTAGGTATCCCTCTAGCTCAGAATCACTGTTAGGATCATATTCTGAGCATGAATCTGTAGGTGGAGAGCGTTTCAATTACATTGCATCTAGACTTGATTTCAGTCCCTTAATGCCAAGTTTGACAGCCATGGCATTGTTCTACTTTATTCTTTTCATGCGCGCAAGCTCATAATCATTATGATGCTGTTCAGAATCTGAGATTCATGAAAACATAAAAAGTAGTCAGATTATCTATGGAATGCATTGCGGATTCAACTCGAAGAGTGTCTCCCTATAAACCCCTGCATATGCAAAGTTCACCCCCAACCATGCTGACCAGACCACACACAGAAATACAAACCCCTTATGTCTCTATAACGGGTAGACATAGATTTCAAAAGTGAAGTAGGAACATCAGAATCATATCAAATTCGTATTTGAACAAATAAACCAAGGAAATATGAGTGGCATAATGTTTAGCTTCAAGGGTGGAGTGTTGGTAGTGCGACACAAAGCAAGTAGGTAGATTGTATCCCATGTAAAAGATCGTAGCCTATGTAAAAGCTGGAAATGACACTTTCTTTCTATACAATGCAGTGTTCGTTGCCCACACATGATGGAAGAGAACACACATAGAAATACTATTCACTCATGTCTACGGTTCCAGTATTTTGAAACAGGGTAGTCCACCCTAAAACAATATTGACAACAAATATGAGAAGGAAAGCATAGATGTAGTGAATCAATCATTTACTTATGAGCTCACTAGGACAAGTATGTAGAATTGTAACTGCGGTAAGAGACCGTCTAAAATCTGAATCAAGAAGTTTGTCTTAGCACTTACTGTTTGCAACTAATCGACGTGAATAATTGGATATCATATCGAATGAGTAAGAAAGACAAGTAAAATTGTCAACAAACCTGGCCTGCAATAGTAATCTGGGTCAATGTCACTACGACCAACAATCCAAAATGACTAGTGTCTATTCCTGGGGCCGGAATTTTGAAACCCTGTGAACTTTACAGGTACTAAAGATTACTGAAATACATCTGAACCATTAAGTGTAGGTAGCACTCAGCACACAACAAACCCTAAAGACAGTCCTGCCTAATGAGTAATGAATCAATTAGACGGGTGACGAGGAGTGGCTGCTGAAGTGCTGAGTGTTGAGGATCTATCTCAGGATAAATCTGGTTGGCTTAGTGCGTGCTGCGCGCCTGAGCCCTGAACGGACTGGGAAGGTAGGCATGGCGGCGCGCCCGGGCAGTGGTGACGCTGTAGCGCGAGCAGCTCCTGACCTCTTGCTAGTTCGGCGTCTCCTCCTAGAGTCATGCCATCCAGGGACTACAAGTCACCGGCGAGGCAGGCGGCTGGAGGCGAGTAGAGACCGGAAGCGCGCAGCAGAACAGGGGGGATTGGGGCCTGGGACGACCCAAAATCCCAGGGTGGGCCGGCCCACCGTGGGCACCCTGTAGAGATACACACCCGAGCGGTGAACATGCATTTTTGAAACTAAATTAGGAACATTTAGCTGACCAATTAAACGACTTTGTTTTCATAATATCATATTCGTATTTGAACAACTAAGCTTGTTTAGCTTGATGGGTGGAGCAATGATATTATGACACGAAGCACATATTCTGATCGTATAGTGATCATAAAAGGGGGAAACCCTAAGCATTTTTTTAGCAAAAGAGGGTTTTCCCTCCGATTTCTATTAAAGAAACCACCACGGAACCAACATGATCAATTAAACCATAAGCATGATCAATTAAACCATATTATGACTGTGCCATGGCAGATTTAAAGCTACAAACCAGAGAAATGATATTTAGCATCCATTGTTTGCTTTGAACTAAGAACTAAATTCTAAGAGCTGAAACGAAAGTAGAGTAACCAAGTTACGATCTATTTTCTAGTTGAGATCAAAAAGTTGAGGAGATATGAAGTACCACCTCTCTTGCGGCATCGTGTAGGCATCGGGGTGCGATGGCTGTTGGTGCATCGGGGGATAAGTCCCGTTGCGGTGGAAGAGAAGGTCATGTGAGCGGCCCCGGCAAAGAGGACAACGGCGCCGATGAAGCGAGAGGACGCGATGCAAGGCTCTTGGTCCGTCGTCGTGGATGAGAAATGTCCATCTCTAGCAGTGGACGACGCGGTCTTGGTAGGCGCTCCAGCATGGTGGAGGGCAGTGGCGATGGATGGGGTGGAGGGCGGCGACGATGGATGGGGTGGCGGACGGAGGAGGCTGGTGTGGGGATGGTGTTCTAGCGCGGACGGTGTATGAGGGAAAATGGAGGGAGAGGTACGGGGAACCATGTTTTTGGGACGCGCCTGTCTGAAATATGGGAAAGTTACGAACTTAGCCCCCGTTTAAAATTCGGGCGTCTCATCGGTTGGGGATAGGATGGTAATCTCGCATCTCGCCAATATTTGCCCAGAGCGATTTCAGGCGAGGAGAGGGTATTTTGGCGCCCATAGTTGGCGCCCACGGTGTATGAACAAGGCTGACAGGTAGGGCGGTTGTGTCACGTCTGAGTGAAATTACAAATCTGCCCCTATTAAAAATATTTGCCTACATCGGTTTCGGCCGAGTCGAGTCTGTTTTGCCGCCCACCGTGTATGAATGGGGAAATGGAGGGAGAAATAGAGGTCTTTCGGACGAGCTTGAATCAAATGTGTTTTGCCTCCCATGTTTGGCGCCCACCATGTCAGAATGGACTCAGAGGCGGTCGTGTCACGTCTAATTGAAGTTACTAACCTACCCCTATTGAAATTAGTGGAAATCGGGCCGATGGATTGTCTGTGTAATGGGTAGACAGTAATTTCCAACTCCCAAACACTTGGCTGCGGGCAGCCGATGTGGGAGTGGACATTTTGCCGCTTCTTTCGAATTTTGGGACAATAAGCATCCACGTTTACCCTGACAACTAAATTCGAATCCATTTTGTATTCCTATACAAATCTTTATAAATCATTCTATGCGTTTTTATATATCTTCAAAAGCACGACAAAGATGTATTCCACTGTCATATATGAATATGATTTACAAATGTCGATACTCAAATTCAGAAGCTAGAATCCAGTTTAAGGTGAATTCGAATGTTTGGAACACTTTATGTCCAACTCAAATGCCACACCCAACATAATGTGTACTCCCATTTAGATATGTACACAAGCGATGTATCAAGATTCAAATACCGAGTCAATCAACCAAGAATGTACATAATTAACAGACATATAAACACTTATAGAGTATATGGATCAATAATATCAACTAACATACATAAGCCAGGCCGCTGTATTTTTTTTTTGCTAGAACAACATCCTTTTTTAGCGAAGCTACTACAACATCTTGGCCCTTTCGGATGCGTGTCACTTATGGTCCATCTATACTACTATTATTGCTGAATGCACATTCAGCCTGATCGGCATATTTGTAGGTCTAGCACAGCAATCAAAATGAAATGTCTCCGAGTCTTATCACTTAATACAGACTTGTGCTCAAATAAAATTATGAACCAAAAAACAAAAAACCATTATTACACGTTCTCTAAAACAAATGGTTTGATTGATTACATGAACAAACAACACAAAGGTTATTCAACGATGGAAAGAACATTTCACCTATGATTTACCAAGTGGGAATTTAATTTACCAAGCATAAGTTCCTCCCTCATAATAATTTTCAGTAGCATCATGAAGAAATTCAACAATATAACCATCACATAAAGCATTCTTTTCATGACACAAAAGCATAGAAAACTTATGACTCTCCACATAAGAAAATTTCTTCTCATCAATAGTAGTGGGAGCAAACTCAACAAAAGAACTATCATGAGAGTGAAATTAAAATCATGATGACAAGTTTCATGGTTATCCTTATTCTTTATAGCATACATGTCATCACCATAATCATCATAGATAGCAACTTTGTTATCATAATCAATTGCAACCTCCTCCAAAATAGTTGATTCATCATTAAATAAAGTCACGACCTCTCCAAATCCACTTTCATCAATATAATCATCATAAATAGGAGGCATGCAATCATCATAATAAGTTTTCTCATCAAAACTTGGGGGACTAAAAATATCATATTCATCCAATATAGCATCCCCAAGCTTATGGCTTTGCATATCATTAGCATCATGGATATTCAAAGAATTCATACTAACAACATTGCAATCATGCTCATCATTTATACCAAACATTCTATTGAATTCTTCTTCTATCAATTGAGCACAATTTTCCTTTCCATCATTTTCATGAAAGATATTATAGAGATGAATAATATGATGCAACCTCAAATCCATTTTTTGTAGTATTCTTTTATAAACCAAACTAATGATAAATAAGAAACTAAAAGATTCGATTGCAAGATCTAAAGATATACCTTCAAGCACTCACCTCCCCGGCAACGGCGCCAGAAAAGAGCTTCGTTGACGGGATGTGAGTGCCGCTTACCTAACCTCCCGGCAACGGCACCAGAAAATAGTTTGATGTCTACTACGCAACTTTATTCTTGTAGACTCGTGTTGGGCCTCCAAGCATAGAGTTTTGTAGGACAGTAGCAATTTTCCCTCGAGTGGATGACCTAAGGTTTATCAATCTGTGGGAGGTGTAGGATGAATATGGTCTCTCTCAAACAACCCTGCAACCAAATACAAGGAATCTCTTGTGTCCCCAACACACCCAATACAATGGCAAATTGTATAGGTGCACTAGCTCGGCTAAGAGATAGTGATAAAAGTGTAATATTGATGGTAGAAATATATTTTTATAATCTGAATAAATAAAAACAACAAGGTAGCAAATAGTAAACGGGCACAAAAACGATATTGCAATGCTTGAAAATGAGGCCTAGGGTCCGTACTTTCGCTAGTGCAATCTCTCAACAGTGCTAATATAATTGGATCATATAACCGTCCCTCAAAGTGCGATGAAGAATCACTCCAAAGTTCCTATCTAGCAGAGAACATAAGATGGAATTGTTTGTAGGGTACCGAACCACCTCAAAGCTATTCTTTCTGATCAATCTATCCTAGAGTTCGTACTAAAATAACACCAAGCTATTCTTTCCGATCGATCTAACCAAGAGTTCATACTAAAATAACACCAAAGCAAATTTAGATACATAATATTCAATCCAACACAAAGAACTTCAAAGAGTGCCCCAAGATTTCTACCGGAGAAACAAAGACAAGAACGTGCATCAACCCCTATGCATAGATTACCCCAACGTCACCTGGGAATCCGCAAGTTGAATGCCAAAACATATATTGAGTGAATCAATATGATACCCCATTTTCACAACGAGTATTCATATGCAAGACATATATCAAGTGCTCTCAAATCCATAAAAGTATTCAATCCGATAAAACAAAATCTCAAAGGGAAAACTCAATTCATCATAAGATAGAGAGGGGAAAACACCATATGACCCGACTATATTAACAAGGCCCGCGTGTTGGGGAACGTAGTAATTTCAAAAAAATTCCTACGCACATGCAAGATTATGGTGATGCATAGCAACGAGAGGGGAGAGTGTTGTCTACGTACCCTCGTAGACCGACAGCGGAAGTGTTATGACAACGCGGTTGATGTAGTCGTACGTCTTCACGGCCCGACCGATCAAGCACCGAAACTACGGCACCTCCAAGTTCTAGCACATGTTCAGCTCGATGACGATCCCCGGACTCCGATCCAGCAAAGTGTCAGGGAAGAGTTCCGTCAGCACGACGGCGTGGTGACAATCTTGATGTACTACTGTCGCAGGGCTTCGCCTAAGCACCGCTACAATATTATCGAGGACTATGGTGGAAGGGGGCACCGCACATGGCTAAGAATATGATCACGAAGATCAACTTGTGTGTCCTAGGGTGTGCCCCCTGCCCCCGTATATAAAGGAGTGGAGGAGGGGAGGGCCGGCCCTCTCTATGGCGCGCCCTAGGGGAGTCCTACTCCCACCGGGAGTAGGATTCCCCCTTTCCTAGTCCAACTAGGAGTCCTTCCATGTAGTAGGAGTAGGAAACAAGGAAAGGGCGCAGCCCCTCCCCCTAGTCCAATTCGGACTAGGCCTTGGGGGCGCGCGGCCTGCCCTAGGCAGCCCCTCTCTCTTTCCCGTATGGCCCAATAAGGCCCAATACTTCTCCCGGCGAATTCCCGTAACTCTCCGGTACTCCTAAAAATACCCGAATCACTCAGAACCTTTCCGATGTCCGAATATAGTCGTCCAATATATCGATCTTTACGTCTCGACCATTTCGAGACTCCTCGTCATGTCCCCGATCTCATCCGGGACTCTGAACTCCTTCAGTACATCAAAACTCATAAACTCATAATATAACTGTCATCGAAACCTTAAGCGTGCGGACCCTACGGGTTCGAGAACAATGTAGACATGACCGAGACACGTCTCCGGTCAATAACCAATAGCGGAACCTGGATGCTCATATTGGCTCCTACATATTCTATGAAGATCTTTATCGGTCAGACCGCATAACAACATACGTTGTTCCCTTTGTCATCGGTATGTTACTTGCCCGAGATTCGATCGTCGGTATCTCAATACCTAGTTCAATCTCGTTACCGGCAAGTCTCTTTACTCGTTCCATAATACATCATCTCGCAACTAACTCATTAGTTGTAATGCTTGCAAGGCTTAAGTGATGTGCATTACCGAGAGGGCCTAGAGATACCTCTCCGACAATCGGAGTGACAAATCCTAATCTCGAAATACGCCAACCCAACATGTACCTTTGGAGACATCTGTAGAGCTCCTTTATAATCACCCAGTTACGTTGTGACGTTTGGTAGCACACAAAGTGTTCCTTCGGCAAACGGAGTTGCATAATCTCATAGTCATAGGAACATGTATAAGTCATGAAGAAAGCAATAGCAACATACTAAACGATCGGGTGCTAAGCTAATGGAATGGGTCATGTCAATCAGATCATTCACCTAATGATGTGATCCCATTAATCAAATAACAACTCTTTATCCATGGTTAGGAAACATAACCATCTTTGATTAACGAGCTAGTCAAGTAGAGGCATACTAGTGACACTCTGTTTGTCTATGTATTCACACATGTATTATGTTTCCGGTTAATACAATTCTAGCATGAATAATAAACATTTATCATGAAATAAGGAAATAAATAATAACTTTATTATTGCCTCTAGGGAATATTTCCTTCAGTCTCCCACTTGCACTAGAGTCAATAATCTAGATCACATCACCATGTGATTAACATCGATAGTTCACATCATCATGTGATTAACACCCATAGTTCACATCGCCATGTGACCAACACCCAAAGGGTTTACTAGATTCAGTAATCTAGTTCACATCGCTTATGTGATTAACACCCAAGGAGTACTAAGGTGTGATCATGTTTTGCTTGTGAGAGAAGTTTAGTCAACGGGTCTGTCATATTCAGATCCGTATGTATTTTGTAAATTTCTATGTCAACAATGCTCTGCACGGAGCTACTTTTAGCTAATTGCTCCCACTTTCAATATGTATCCAGATTGAGACTTAGAGTCATCTAGATCAGTGTCAAAATTTGCATCGACGTAACCCTTTACAACGAACCCTTTTTGTCACGTCCATAATTGAGAAACATATCCTTATTCCACTAAGGATAATTTTGACCGCTGTCCAGTGATCTACTCCTAGATCACTATTGTACTCCCTTGCCAAAATCAGTGTAGGGTATACAATAGATCTGGTACACAGCATGGCATACTTTATAGAACCTATGGCCAAGGCATAGGGAATGACTTTCATTCTCTTTCTATCTTCTGTCGTGGTCGTGTTTTGAGTCTTACTCAATTTCACACCTTGTAACACAGGCAAGAACTCTTTCTTTGACTGTTCCATTTTGAACTACTTCAAAATCTTGTCAAGGTATGTACTCATTGAAAAAACTTATCAAGCGTTTTGATCTATCTCTATAGATCTTGATGCTCAATATGTAAGTAGCTTCACCGAGGTCTTTATTTGAAAAAATCCTTTCAAATACTCCTTTATGCTTTGCAGAATAATTCTACATTATTTCCGATCAACAATATGTCATTCACATATACTTATCAGAAATGTTGTAGTGCTCCCACTCACTTTCTTGTAAATACAGGCTTCACCGCAAGTCTGTATTAAACTATATGCTTTGATCAACTTATCAAAGCGTGTATTCCAACTCCGAGATGCTTGCACCAGTCCATAGATGAATCGCTGGAGCTTGCATATTTTGTTAGCACCTTTAGGATTGACAAAACCTTCTGGTTGCATCATATACAACTCTTCTTTAATAAATCCATTAAGGAATGCAGTTTTGTTTATCCATTTGCCAGATTTCATAAAATGCGGCAATTGCTAACATGATTCGGACAGACTTAAGCATCGCTACGAGTGAGAAAATGTCATCGTAGTCAACACCTTGAACTTGTCGAAAACCTTTTTGCGACAATTCTAGCTTTGTAGATAGTAACACTACTATCAGCGTCCGTCTTCCTCTTGAAGATCCATTTATTTTCTATGGCTTGCCGATCATCGGGAAAGTCAACCAAAGTCTACACTTTGTTCTCATACATGGATCCCATCTCAGATTTCATGGCCTCAAGCCATTTTGCGGAATCTGGGCTCATCATCGCTTCCTCATAGTTCGCAAGTTCGTCATGGTCTAGTAACATGACTTCCAGAACAGGATTACCTACGAGATTTGGTAGTATCTTGTTCTGAAGTTTCATGATCATTATCATTAGCTTCCTCACTAATTGGTGTAGGTGTCGCAGAAATAGTTTTCTGTGATGTACTACTTTCCAATAAGGGAGCAGGTACAGTTACCTCGTCAAGTTCTACTTTCCTCCCACTCACTTCTTTCGAGAGAAACTCCTTCTCTAGAAAGGATCCATTCTTAGCAACAAATGTCTTGCCTTCGGATCTGTGATAGAAGGTGTACCCAACAGTCTCCTTTGGGTATCCTATGAAGACACATTTCTCCGATTTGGGTTCGAGCTTATTAGGTTGAAGCTTTTTCACATAAGCATCGCAGCCCCAAACTTTAAGAAACGACAACTTTGGTTTCTTGCCAAACCACAGTTCAGATTGTGTCGTCTCAACGGACTTAGATGGTGCCCCTTTTTAATGTGAATGCAGCTGTCTCTAATGCATGATCCCAAAATGATATTGGTAAATCGGTAAGAAACATCATATATTTGCACTATATCTAATAAAGTACGGCTATGACATTCGGACACACCATTATGCTGTGGTGTTCCAGGTGGCACGAATTTGTGAAACTATTCCACATTGTTTTAATTGAAGACCAAACTCGTAACTCAAATATTTGTCTCCGCGATCAGATCGTAGAAACCTTATTTTCTTGTCACGATGATTTTCCACTTCACTCTGAAATTCTTTGAACTTTTCAAATGTTTCAGACTTATGTTTCATCAAGTAGATATACCCATATCTGCTCAAATCATCTATGAAGGTCAGAAAATAATGATACCCGCTGCAAGCCTTGATATTCATCGGACCACATACATCAGTATGTATGATTTCCAACAAATCTGTTGCTTGCTCCATTGTTCCGGAGAACGGAGTCTTAGTCATCTTGCCCATGAGGCATGGTTCGCAAGTACCAAGTGATTCATAATCAAGTGGTTCCAAAAGTCCATCAGTATGGAGTTTCTTCATGCGCTTTACACCGATATGACCTAAACGGCAGTGCCACAAATAAGTTGCACTATCATTATTAACTTTGCATCTTTTGGTTTCAATATTATGAATATGTGTATCACTATGATCGAGATCCAATGAACCATTTTCATTGGGTGTGTAACCATATAAGGTTTTATTCATGTAAACAGAACAACAATTATTCTCTAACTTAAATGAATAACCGTATTGCAATAAACATGATCAAATCATATTCATGCTCAACGCAAACCCCAAATAACACTTATTTAGGTTCAACACTAATCCCGAAATTATAGGGAGTGTGCGATGATGATCATATCAATCTTGGAACCACTTCCAACACACATCGTCACTTCACCCTTAACTAGTCTCTGTTTATTCTGCAACTCCCGTTTCGAGCTACTAATCTTAGCAACTGAACTAGTATCAAATACTGAGGGGTTGCTATAAACACTAGTAAAGTACACATCAATAACATGTATATCAAATATACTTATGTTCACTTTGCCATCCTTCTTATCCGCCAATCACTTGGGGTAGTTCCGCTTCCAGTGACCAGTCCCTTTGCAGTAGAAGCACTTAGTCTCAGGCTTAGGACCAGACTTGGGCTTCTTCACTTGAGCAGCAACTTGCTTGTTGTTCTTCTTGAAGTTCCCCTTCTTCCCTCTGCCCTTTTCTTGAAACAAGTGGTCTTGTCTACCATCAACACTTGATGTTTTTCTCGATTTCTACCTTCGTCAATTTCAGCATTACGAAGAGCTTGGGAATCGTTTCCGTTATCCCTTGCATATCATAGTTCATCACGAAGTTCTACTAACTTGGTGATGGTGACTAGAGAATTCTGTTAATCACTATTTTATCTGGAAGATTAACTCCCACTTGATTCAAGCAATTGTAGTACCCAGACAATCTGAGCACATGCTCACTAGTTGAGCGATTCTCCTCCATCTTTTAGCTATAGAACTTGTTGGAGACTTCATATCTCTCAACTCGGGTATTTGCTTGAAACATTAACTTCAACTCCTGGAACATCTCATATGGTCCATGACGTTCAAAACGTCTTTGAAGTCCCGATTCTAAGCCGTTAAGCATGGTGCACTAAACTATCAAGTAGTCATCATATTGAGCTAGCCAAACGTTCATAACGTCTGTATCTGCTCCTGCAATAGGTCTGTCACCTGGCAGTGCATCAAGGACATAATTCTTCTGTGCAACAATGAGGATAAACCTCAGATCACGGATCCAATCCGCATCATAGCTACTAACATCTTTCAACACAATTTTCTCTAGGAACATATCAAAATAAACACAGGGAAGCAACAACGCGAGCTATTGATCTACAACATGATTTGCAAAATACTACCAGGACTAAGTTCATGATAAATTTAAGTTCAATTAATCATATTACTTAAGAACTCCCACTTAGATAGACATCCCTCTAATCCTCTAAGTGATCACGTGATCCAAATCAACTAAACCATGTCCGATCATCACGTGAGATGGAGTAGTTTTCAATGGTGAACATCATTATGTTGATCATATCTACTATATGATTCACGCTCGACCTTTCGGTCTCCGTGTTCCGAGGCCATATCTGCATATGCTAGGCTCGTCAAGTTTAACCTGAGTATTCTGCGTGTGCAAAACTGGCTTGCACCCATTGTAGATGGACGTAGAGCTTATCACACCCGATCATCATGTGGTGTCTGGGCACGACGAACTTTGGCAACTGTGCATACTCAGGGAGAACACTTCTTGATAATTTAGTGAGAGATCATCTTATAATGCTACCATCAATCAAAGCAAGATAAGATGCATAAAAGATAAACATCACTTGCAATCAATATAAGTGATATGATATGGCCATCATCATCTTGTGCTTGTGATCTCCATCTCCGAAGCACCCTCATGATCACCATCGTCACCGGCGCGACACCTTGATCTCCATCGTAGCATCGTTGTCGTCTCGCCAATCTTATGCTTCTACGACTATCGCTACCGCTTAGTGATAAAGTAAAGCATTACAGGGCGATTGCATTGCATACAATAAAGCAACAACCATATGGCTCCTGCCAGTTGCCGATAACTCAGTTACAAAACATGATCATCTCATACAATAAAATTTAGCATCATGTCTTGACCATATCACATCACAACATGCCCTGCAAAAACAAGTTAGACGTCCTCTACTTTGTTTGTTGCAAGTTTTACGTGGCTGCTACGGGCTTAAGCAAGAACCAATCTTACCTATGCATCAAAACCACAACGATAGTTTGTCAAGTTGATGCCGTTTTAACCTTCGCAAGGACCGGGCGTAGCCACACTCGGTTCAACTAAAGTTGGAGAAACTGACACCCGCCAGCCACCTGTGTGCAAAGCACGGCGGTAGAACCAGTCTCACGTAAGCGTACGTGTAATGTCGGTCCGGGCCGCTTCATCCAACAATACCACCGAACCAAAGTATGACATGCTGGTAGGCAGTATGACTTATATCGCCCACAACTCACATGTGTTCTACTCGTGCATATAACATCAAACCATAAAACCTAAGCTCGGATGCCACTGTTGGGGAACGTAGTAATTTCAAAAAAAATCCTACGCACACGCAAGATCATGGTGATGCATAGCAACGAGAGGGGAGAGTGTTGTCTACGTACCCTCGTAGACCGACAGCGGAAGCGTTATGACAATGCGGTTGATGTAGTCGTACGTCTTCACGGCCCGACCGATCAAGCACCGAAACTACGGCACCTCCGAGTTCTAGCACACGTTCAGCTCGATGACGATCCCCGGACTCCGATCCAGCAAAGTGTCGGGGAAGAGTTCCGTCAGCACGACGGCGTGGTGACAATCTTGATGTACTACTATCGCAGGGCTTCGCCTAAGCACCGCTACAATATTATCGAGGACTATGGTGGAAGGGGGCACCGCACACGGCTAAGAATATGATCACGAAGATCAACTTGTGTGTCCTAGGGTGTGCCCCCTGCCCCCGTATATAAAGGAGTGGAGGAGGGGAGGGCCGGCCCTCTCTATGGCGCGCCCTAGGGGAGTCATACTCCCACCGGGAGTAGGATTCCCCCTTTCCTAGTCCAACTAGGAGTCCTTCCATGTAGTAGGAGTAGGAAACAAGGAAAGGGCGCAGCCCCTCCCCCTAGTCCAATTAGGACTAGGCCTTGGGGGGGCACGCGGCCTGCCCTAGGCAGCCCCTCTCTCTTTCCCGTATGGCCCAATAAAGCCCAATACTTCTCCCGGCGAATTCCCATAACTCTCCGGTACTCCAAAAAATACCCGAATCACTCGGAACCTTTCCGATGTCCGAATATAGTCGTCCAATATATCGATCTTTACGTCTCGACCATTTAGAGACTCCTCGTCATGTCTCCGATCTCATCCGGGACTCCGAACTCCTTTGGTACATCAAAACTCATAAACTCATAATATAACTGTCATCGAAACCTTAAGCGTGCGGACCCTACGGGTTCGAGAACAATGTAGACATGACCGAGACACGTCTCCGGTCAATAACTAATAGCGGAACCTGGATGCTCATATTGGCTCCTACATATTCTATGAAGATCTTTATCGGTCAGATCGCATAACAACATATGTTGTTCCCTTTATCATCGGTATGTTACTTGCCCGAGATTCGATCGTCGGTATCTCAATACCTAGTTCAATCTCGTTACCGGCAAGTCTCTTTACTCGTTCCATAATACATCATCTCGCAACTAACTCATTAGTTGTAATGCTTGCAAGGCTTAAGTGATGTGCATTACCGAGAGGGCCCAGAGATACCTCTCCGACAATCGGAGTGACAAATCCTAATCTCGAAATACGCCAACCCAACATGTACCTTTGGAGACACCTGTAGAGCTCCTTTATAATCACCCAGTTACGTTGTGACGTTTGGTAGCGCACAAAGTGTTCCTCCGGCAAACGGGAGTTGCATAATCTCATAGTCATAGGAACATGTATAAGTCATGAAGAAAGCAATAGCAACATACTAAACGATCGGGTGCTAAGCTAATGGAATGGGTCATGTCAATCAGATCATTCACCTAATGATGTGATCCCATTAATCAAATAACAACTCTTTATCCATGGTTAGGAAACATAACCATCTTTGATTAACGAGCTAGTCAAGTAGAGGCATACTAGTGACACTCTGTTTGTCTATGTATTCACACATGTATTATGTTTCCGGTTAATACAATTCTAGCATGAATAATAAAAATTTATCATGAAATAAGGAAATAAATAATAACTTTATTATTGCCTCTAGGGCATATTTCCTTCACCGCGATACATCAAGATTGTGACATCTCAAGAACACGAGAGAGAGAGAGAGATTAAACACATAGCTACTTGTACAAACCCTCAGCCCCGAGGGTGGACTACTCCGTCCTCTTCGTGGTGGCCGCCGGGATGAAGAAGATGGCCACCGATAATGATTCCCCCCTATGGCAGGGTGCCGGAACGGGGTCTAGATTGGTTTTCGGTAGCTACAGAGCCTTGCGGCGGTGGAACTTCTGATCTAGGGGTATTTTTGATGGTTTTTCTATTTATAGGATTTTTTGGCGTCGGTTTCACGCGAAGATGGGCCTCGAGGTGAGCACAACCCACCAGGGCAAGCCAGGCCCACCAGGAGCGCCTTGGTGGGTTGTGACCTCTTCGTGGCTCTTCTAGCCCTCCCACAAAGCTTCGGGGGTCTCTTTTGTTCCAAAAAAATCGTCAAAAAGTTTCAGCTCATTTGGAGAACTTTCATTTCTGCACAAAAAACAACACCATGGTAGTTCTGCTGAAAACAGCGTCAGTCCGGGTTAGTTCCATACAAATCATACCAAAACCATATAAAATTGTTGTAAACATGGCATGAATACTTCATAAATTATGGATACGTTGGAGACGTATTAGTGTCATCAAGGTTACCGTCCTTTCTTACGATTAGCGGTGTCAACGGTGAAGATCTTTGGCGAAGATGACTCCGAGGCGATGATGAATGGCGGTGATGTCAATGTCCCACATTCCTAAGTAGCCGAAACACCTTAGGAAATGGAAACCGCATCTCAAAATCAGTCAAATGTGGAAGGTGGGTGCTTTTATGATGAATTTTTTATGGAGGCTAACGGTGGTGGTAATGATATAAGTGGATGGGGGTGTCAAGAGCTTCGAAACGAGCTAAAGAACACGAAAACAGACTTGGGAGTTGGAAGTTATGGCCAAAACGGTGGTGAAGTTGGGCTGATTCGGGGGGGCACCCGAGGGTGGGAGGTGCGGGTGCCCGGGGTGGTCCAGGGCAAACAACCCAGGTGGGTTTCGTGGTGGGAAGGATGGGAATTGATGGGTAGGGGCTAGATCCACTTGCCAAACACCAAATACATGGACCAAAACAACCAAATCTCACAAGATCCAACAAATTGCAAGAAATTTTTTTGGAGCTATTTTTGTGGGGATTTTTGAATTTGGACGAAAAACAACAAAATCAAGCTAGCAAATGGGGGATGGAATCCAAGATGTGAATCAACCTTGCTCATGATACCAAGATGTTGTAGGGTGAAACCCTAGAGGGGATCTTTTCACACTTGGAGGGGGAAAGGGGCAAGAATACAAGGAGGAAATCACTCTAACAAACCCAAATAACACATCCACTAGAGTAGCATACAAGAGATCCACAAGAATACATGAACAATTCAAGGAAAATAGCACTCGGTAAAGTTCTTCCCACTCCTAGAAGGTGAGGTCTTGATGTTTATCTTCTCCAAGAGGAGGCCTTGACAATCCAAAGGATTCTTCCCAAGGTGGGGCCTTGATCTCCAAGAGGAGGGGATACAAGGAGCAAAGCTCTCTAGTGTCTATCAAATACTTTGCTGTCTTCTCAAATGAGCTAGGGGAAGAGTATATAAAGCCTAGGGACGAAATGTGAGGAAGAGAGGGGTATAAGGGTCAAAGACCCCAAGATGCACACAGGCAACCAGAGGGGTCCGGGCACCCGGACCGGACAGAGGCGCGCGCTCAAGCGAGGCCGGGCACCCGTGGTTGGTTGCCCGGGCACCCGGGCGGGGCTGGAGCTGCTGGGCCGGGCACCCGGGCGGCCTCAGCCAGCGCCAGGAAGTGGTCGGGCACCCGGGGTGCGCAGGGGAGGCTCCCAGCCGGCCGGCCGGGCACCCGGGGCTAGGGGTGGCTGGGCACCCGGGAGGTCCAGTGCTCCCTCATCTTCGTTTTCTTCTCCTTCCTTCTTCTCCTCGGGTGCTAGTGTGTCCGTCCTTACTTCCTCAGGTGCTTCTTCTCGGTACCTAAGGATGCACAACATTTCTGCTTGAGGTAGGACCCGATTAATATGTGATTCCGAATGAAACTCGAAGAGGAAAGAATTGACCTCGTTCTTGATGGCGCGTGCGCGAGCTCTTGTCATCGGTCCCCTTGGTGCTTGAGGTGGTGAGTGGACGTCCATGGGGGTGGTCACGGGATGCTCCCCATCATACTTCTCCAGCCCCCTCATTATTTGCTTTAAAGAACAACATGCTGTCATCTGCAAACAACAAGTGATTCACCGGTAGCCGATGAAGCCACTTGAAATGCCACTGAGATTAGATGATTGAACTCTAGATTTCAAAAGGCACGAAATACCCTCTGCTGCCAACAAAAAGAGGTATGGTGAAATAGGGTCCCATGACGGATACCACGTGATGGCTGAAATTCATCAAACATTAACTAACACCAAAAAAGATACAGAGGTTACCATGCCCATGAGGGACCTCCTAACAGGCGCATGTTGACCCACCTGGCGCTCTCTGCTCCACATTAATGGGCCGGCCCATGAACACGAAGGACAGTGCGAAAAGTATGTAACATCAAGAAGAAAAACACCAAACAACAGCTCTCGTGAGGATTCTGTGGCCATTTAGTTCCACTACCTGGTTGGCGAACCACTACAACTAGTTGGTCCTTGATGAAATATTGCAGCGCGTACAAATTAAGAACTTAGCAGTGATATTTAGAAAAACGTGATTTCTTTTCAAAAATAAAATGCGAGCAAAACTTGAATGCCGACACATTTCAAAAAACATCACGAAATATAAAAGAAGTTCATGTAATAAAAAAACATTCATGAATTCAAAATAATTCATGAAATTGATAAAAGATCATCCAATTTGAAAAAAAGTTCATTGAATTTGATAAAACGTTCATCAATTTTGAAAGAAAGTTCATCAATTTGAAAAGAGTTCTTTGAATTTGAAAAAAGGTTCATCAAATTCGAAAACAATTCATTGAATTTCAAAAAAAATCATCAATTTTTTAAAAAAGGTTCACCAAAATTTATAAAAGTTCTTTCATTTTGAGAAAATGTTTTAGAAAAAGTTCATCGAATTTAAAAAAACATCAATTTTCAAAATAAGTTCTACTGGGTCGGCCCGCTTAAGCGTTTCAACGTTCCCGGTTTTTGGGAACCTTCTATAGGTTCCAGCCATTTTTTTCAAGTTTTGGGAAACTTTTATAAGGTTCCTGAACTGGTTTTTTTTCCTGGATCTGTTTTTTTTCGTTTTCTTTTTACCCTGTTTTTTTTCCTTTCTCGCCTTTCCCCTTTTTTTCTTTTTTTTCTATTTCGTTTTTTTCTTTTGTTTCCTTTCATTTTATTTTGCTTTCTTCATTTATTCATTTTTTAAATCGATGTGTTTTATTGTTTTTTCATAAATCCGAAAATTGTTCAAGATTTCTAAAAATCTTGAAAATTTTCAAAAAATATACGGAATTTCAAAAAATGTTCCCATTATAAACAATTATTTATAAATTTTAAAAATTGTTCATGTGGCAAAAAATGTTCTCAAATGTCCATTTTTTCATTAGTTGAAAAAATGTCCATGTTTCAAAAATTGTTCACATTTTTCAAAAACTGATTTTTTAAAAAATATTGTTCGATATGTTTGCTTAAAAATGTTTACAACTTTTTTGAAAAAAAATCTTAATTTCAAAAAATATTCCTGCTTTAAAGAATATTCAACTTTAAAAAATGTTCATCTTTCCATGTTGCAGAAGTTTTCAAAATTGTTCACAAATTTCAACAAATATCCGTGTTTTCAAATTTTGTTTGTGTTCCTCAAAAACTGTTCGGAAGGTTATTTAAGAATTATTTGGAACTTTAAAAAATGTTCCCATTTTCAAAAATTGTTTTCAGATTTTTAAAAATGTTGACGTTTCCATCTTTTAGGAGTTTAAAAAAATTGCTTTTCCAAATTTTGTTTTGGAATTACTATATATGTTCCCGTTTCAGAAAAGTGTTCATGATTTTCAGAAAATGTGTTTTAGCATTTAATGATTTGCGCTGCCTTATGAAAAATTCCTTTTGTAATTTCAAAAAAAATTGAATCTGCGCTGCTGTTCGGTTCTTAAAGGTTTGTGTTGTGTGATAATCACCGAAGCTTGCTAGCTCAACTGCCTGTATCGCCTTCACTCTCACGAGCAGATATATATTGGGTTCCATTCCCCGGGTGGCACTTTTTTTATATCTAGTCGCTACAGTCGAAAAAATGGCCCAGAAAGCCTGCCAACTGGACGCCCTGTGCGAAGCCTCAGCATTTGGACGCAGAGAGCGTCTTATAGGGGAAATCACTAATTAAGGAGTATTCATTACAAAGATCACTTCCATCTTTCAAAGTTGTGACAAGTGGTGTTTTGCACGTGCACCACTTGAACTAATCTGAGAGTTTTCCCTTTTTTCGTAGATTCGTTTATTCAAAACGTTTTACCTCTTAAATTGTGCATCCAAATCTCGAAGCGTTTTTACCGCTGGATTCCTCACGTCGAGATTTACAAAACTATATCCCATGTTGATAGATTTTAACAAAAACGGATAAAAAACCGAACCGGGAGCAGATGGTTTTCCCTTTCAAAAGAGGCACGCCCATGCCTCTCGCGAAATCACGCCCGTGTCTCTCGCGGAAGAAAAAAAACAGAAAACATGTTTTTTGTTTGTTTTCAAGGAGGCATGATCGTGCCTCTCGCGGAAGCACAACCATGCCTTTCGCGGAAGCAAAATCGTGCCTCTCGCGAAAGAAAAAAATATAAAAAACACGTTTTTTTCGTTTCCGAGAGGCATTGCCGTACCTCTCTTGAAAGCAAAATTGTGCCTCTCTCGGAAGAAAAAGAAACAAAAAACACATTATTTTTCCGTTTCTGAGAGGCACGGTCGTGCCTCTCACGAAAGCACAACCATTCCTATCCCTGGGCATATCTCAGGCCGGGCCGGGCCAAAAAAGCCCAGTGCTAAAAACCCAAGTTTGAGCCCGGCCTGACCCGACCATCGGGCCTACAAAATCGGGCCCGAGCCCGAGAAAGCCCGACACGGCCCGATCGCCCTGGCCCGACTACGGCTTAAAACGCGTTTTGTGCATGCCCGAGCCCGGCCCGATGGCACACTCGGGCTCAGCCCGGCTGTCGGTGTACTAGAGTAGGGGTACCCTAGTATCCCGAACTTGTGCACGGGCAGTCGCAGCATCCCGCGGCAAGGCTTGTCGGGTGACCGCCAAGGTCCTCCGTGGTTCCTTTGGAGCCATTCAAGAACAAAGTATCCAAGTCAAGGAGACAAGACCCCGGCAAGAGGAGCTTGCCGGGAAGACCAACCAAGGCATCTCAAGGAACTTGCCGCGACGCGCCACGCGTCCCGGCAAGGCCCGGTGAGCGACAAGCTCCCGGACGCGACAAGACAACGACCGCGGCAAGGCTCTTGCCGCGGCAAGCCTCCACTCTGTACCTGCGCTCCAGCACATCCACCAACGTGTCGCTCTGGGACCCTTCCAGGCGTACGTGGCGGGAGGCTGTGCAGCCAGCGGCACACGGTGGCAAGCGGCGCTGACAAGATTGCCATCGTGGCGAGCGGTGGCGTCCCTGGCGGTCCCTTTTGCACTATTTGGGCGACGCAGACGGGCATTTAATGCCCTTGTCCCCTGCCGTCAGGGTTAGGTATGATACACTGTAGCAGGCGGCTGTACCAACCGCAACATCTTTCCATTTTTACCCTTGTCTACGTTGCCACCTGTCGGTGACCCCTTGAGCATATAAAAGGAGGCCCATGCGCAACGTAGAGGAGGGGGGAGGAAGAACACTCATGCTCGGTCTCGTTAGCTGCTGGTGTGTACTGTAGCACTCAGCGCTCCCGAGCAAGAACTCAATACAAACCACAAAGCAGGAGTAGGGTTTTACGCATCCGTGTGGCCCGAACCTGGGTAAACCGCTCGCGCGCTTCACCTCGATCTGCTCTTCGTGCGATCTCCGCCCCCCTGCCGAACCGAAAGGGGCTCGGTCCGCCGGTCCCATAGGTGTTCGTGGATTAGCACCCCCGACATCTTTGGCGCGCCAGGTAGGGGAGCGTCGAGGTTGTGTGAACCTGATCCGGCGTTCGCACGAGTTAAATCTTCATCGTCTTCATCGATATGCCGCCGAAGAAGAAGGCTTCGGAGGCGGCTGCTCCGTCCGCGCCGAACCCACCATCGCCGGAGCAAACGGCTGGTGGGGTAGACGCCGGCGGAAGAACGGGCGTCGACGAGGGAGCTCACGGTGCGGCCAGGTCCAAGGACAAGGCTGCGCTGCCCATCGGCGGCGCAGTCGGCTCCCACAACGACCGCGCGCACTCCAAGACCTCGGCGTCCGTACATGCACCGCGCCCATCCCAAGAGGCGCGGGACCGGCAGTGTCATGATACTCACGGTACCATACGTTTGCTGGACCAAGATCGAGCTGATGGATCTCGGAGTGCTCAAGACCAGCATGCACGCCAACATGCTGGCGCGAGCGGGGCACGGTCGCCTGGACGAGATACTGCTCCTTCTAACATGGTTTGAAGTCCGAGCATATCCCGCTCCTCACACCGTTCGCCGCCGCCACCCGCCACTTCAGCAGAAGCTTTGGCGCGAGCTCAGCTGCTCCTAGACTACCCTCCAGCGGTAGACAAGATCGACGACTGGAGGGCAACCATTCAGAGTCTCATCGGCTTTGCCAACAGCGACATTCCACGGCAGCCGAGTATTTCGCAGCCGCGGCAAGTCAGCCAGGCACGAGCCGGTGGCGACAAGACCGGTGGGGGTGCAACCACCGTGCACTCTCCACCCCGAAGGCCAAGATCGCCGACTCGCCGGATCCACCCCGACAGCGACTCCACCGCGTCATCGGATCCACAAGCTCGTCGCGATCAGCGCCAAGTTCTTCACGAACGACAGCAAGAAGACGCTCGTACTCGCATCGAGCGCCGAAGAGAAGCACGGCGTCAATCAGACCAGTGCGTTGGGCCCTCTGTAGACATGCATGCGCCAGGGGAACCAGGCGACTTGCCGTACGCGGTAGGTTGCCCTGCGTTTACTCATGAGCTGCGGCAAGTCCAGTGGCCCAGCAAGAAGAATTTCAAGCCAGACGTACCAGAGAAGTACGACGGCAAGTTGCATCCGTCGGAGTTCCTCGGCATCTACACCATCGCGGTGCAAGCTGCCGGGGGGCGGGACGACAAGATCCTTGCCAACTACTTCCCGCTGGTACTCAAGCCCAACGTCAGGTCCTGGCTCATGCATTTGCCGGACAACTCCATATCCTCCTGGGCAGACCTATGCCATCAGTTTGTCGGCGCCTTTACAGGCGGCCACAAACCTCATGGCCAAGAGAGTGACCTTCACCTGCTTGCCCAGAAGGAAGGAGAGCCCCTGCGCAAGTACATTCAGAGATTCAGCCGTGTACAGCACAACATCCCAGATGTCCACCCTACCGCGGTCATCAGCGCGTTCCATCAGAACGTGCGTAACCGCAGGATGCGGGAGGAGATGGCGATGTGCAAGATCAGAGACGTCAGTGAGCTATATGCCCTGGCCGACAAGTGTGCACGTGCTGAGGAAGGGAGGAAACTCCCCGGAGAGAATACAGGAGCAGGAGGATCTGACAGCAAGGATGCTGCCCCGGCAAAGAAAAAACGGCGGCGGAACAACAAGAAGAAGAAAGGCAAAGATGTGCTAGTCGTTGAGCAGTCCGGCAACGAAGGTGGCGCCAAGAAAGCCAAAGCTGGTAGCTCCGGCAAGGAGATTGCCGCATGCACCAACTGCCAGGCTGTGGCGGTCACCGACAAGCAGGATGGCACCGACAAGCAGTACTGCAAGATCCACCGCATCAAGGGCCATGACCTCCAGAGCTGCAAGAAGGTCGAGCAGCTTGTCCAGCAGCAAAAGGCTGAATACGAGCGACGCGACAAGGAGAGGGCCCAAGGAGGTGCTGGAGAATCCGGCAAGAAGCGCGCCGGCCGGGGAGGACGTCGCGGCAAGGCCAAGCAGCGGCAAGGAGACAGACCTCCCCGCGGCCGCGACAAGGATGAAGATGACGACGACGATGAAGACATGGATGATGTCGAGACCAGTGAGCAGGAGTTCCAGAAAGCCACAGAGGTTTTGTGCGTTGACGGCGGTACTTCTCTACATACTTCGCACCGCCAACTGAAGCAGTGGGTGCGGGAAGTCAATGCGGCGGAACCACCTGTCGAGTCACGCAAGCTTCTGAAATGGTCCAGCACGCCTATCATCTTTGATATTGAGGACCACCCTGATCGCACAACTGCGGTCGGGTGCTTGCCGATGTTGGTTTCACCAACTATCCACAACCTCAAGGTCACTAAGATGCTAGTTGACGGCGGGGCCGGCTTGAACTTGATCTCCTCCGCTGTACTCCAGAAACTCCAGATCCTTGACAGCGAGCTTGAAGAGACCGGCACATTCCAAGGAATCAACCCGGGAAGAAGCCAGCCGAAGGGGAAGGTCACGTTGCCAGTAACATTTGGCAGCGAGTTCAACTTCAGGACTGAGAGGGTCACTTTTGACGTTGCCGATTTTCCATTGCCTTACAATGGGATACTCGGCCGTCCTGCACTCGCCAAGTTCATGGCAGCCTCTCACTACGCATACAACATGCTCAAGATGCCAGGCCCGATAAGCGTCATCTCTGTCCCTGGCGACAAGAAGGATGCTCTTATCTGCGCCGACAAGATCTACCGGGAAGCAGCAGCCGCAACAGATCGCAAGTCACCTTCCGTTGAAGCTCCCGGGGGGAAGAAGAAGACCAAGTCCGGCAAGAGTTCTGATGCCCACTCCGGCAAGCGCACCTCTTCGGAGTGCTGCGCTACCGTCGAGGACGCACCATCGAGCTCCACCAGCAAGTGTAAGAAAGCAATGGCAGCTCCGCCAGAGACCAAGAAAGTGTCCGCCAAAGAGGACAGCACTGGTGGTACCTTCATCATCAGTGCCACTCTTCACCCTAAATAGGAAAGCGCGCTCATTGCTTTCCTGCGGGCGAACGTCGACGTGTTTGCGTGGCAACCGTCTGACATCCCCGGTGTTCCCAGGAAAGTAATTGAGCACCATCTTGCCGTTTGTCCTCATGCGCGGCCCGTCAAGCAGAAGGTCAGGAAGCAAGCAGTGGAGCGCCAAGAATTCATCGCAGAAGAGATCAAGAAATTGGAAGCAGCAGGCCTTGTCAGAGTAGTGCTCCATCCTACGTGGTTGGCCAATCCTGTAGTCGTGCGCAAGGCAAACGGGAAATGGAGGCTGAAGGAAATATGCCCTAGAGGCAATAATAAAGTTATTATTTATTTCCTTATATCATGATAAATGTTTATTATTCATGCTAGAATTGTATTAACCGGAAACATAATACATGTGTGAATACATAGACCAACAGAGTGTCACTAGTATGCCTCTACTTGACTAGCTCGTTAATCAAAGATGGTTATGTTTCCTAACCATGAACAAAGAGTTGTTATTTGATTAACGAGGTCACATCATTAGTTGAATGATCTGATTGACATGACCCATTCCATTAGCTTAGCACCCGATCGTTTAGTATGTTGCTATTGCTTTCTTCATGACTTATACATGTTCCTATAACTATGAGATTATGCAACTCCCGTTTACCGGAGGAACACTTTGGGTACTACCAAATGTCACAACATAACTGGGTGATTATAAAGGAGTACTACAGGTGTCTCTAATGGTAGATGTTGGGTTGGCGTATTTCGAGATTAGGGTTTGTCACTCCGATTGTCGGAGAGGTATCTCTGGGCCCTCTCGGTAATACACATCACATAAGCCTTGCAAGCATTATAACTAAGATGTTAGTTGTGAGATGATGTATTACGGAACGAGTAAAGAGACTTGCCGGTAACGAGATTGAACTAGGTATTGGATACCGACGATCGAATCTCAGGCAAGTAACATACCGATGACAAAGGGAACAACGTATGTTGTTATGCGGTCTGACCGATAAAGATCTTCGTAGAATATGTAGGAGCCAATATGGGCATCCAGGTCCCGCTATTGGTTATTGACCGGAGACGTGTCTCGGTCATGTCTACATTGTTCTCGAACCGTAGGGTCCGCACGCTTAACGTTACGATGACAGTTATTATGAGTTTATGCATTTTGATGTACCGAAGGTTGTTTGGAGTCCCGGATGAGATCACGGACATGACGAGGAGTCTCGAAATGGTCGAGATGTAAAGATTGATATATTGGAAGCCTATGTTTGGACATAGGAAGTATTCCGGGTGAAATCGGGATTTTACCGGAATACCGGGAGGGTTACCGGAACCCCCCGGGAGACTAATGGGCCTATTGGGCCTTAGTGGAAAAGGAGAAAAGGGGCAGCCCATAGCTGGCCGGCGCCCCCCCCCCCCTTCCCCAAGTCCTAGTAGGACTAGGAGAAGGGGCCGGCCCCCCTCTCTCTCCTTTCCCCATGAGAGTCCTAATTGGAATAGGATTGGAAGGGGGAGTCCTACTCCCGGTGGGAGTAGGACTCCCCTGCGCCTCCCTCTCTCTGGCCGGCCGGCCCTCCCTCCTCCAACCTTTATATACGGGGGCAGGGGACACCCCAAGACACACAAGTTGATCCTTGAGATCGTTCCTTAGCCGTGTGCGGTGCCCCCTGCCACCAAATTCCACCTCGATCATACCGTTGTAGTGCTTAGGCGAAGCCCTGCGTCGGTAGTACATCAAGATCGTCACCACGCCGTCGTGCTGACGGAACTCCTCCCCGAAGCTTTGCTGGATCGGAGCCCGGGGATCATCATCGAGCTGAACGTGTGCTAAGAACTCGGAGGTGCCGGAGTAACGGTGCTTGGATCGGTCGGATCGGGAAGAAGACGTACGACTACTTCCTCTTCGTTGTGTGATCGCTTCCGCAGTCGGTCTGCGTTGGTACGTAGACAACACTCTCCCCTCTCGTTGCTGTGCATCACCATGATCTTGCGTGTGCGTAGGAAATTTTTTGAAATTACTGCGTTCCCCAATAGTGGCATCCGAGCCTAGGTTTTTATGGTTTGATGTTATTTGCACGAGTAGAACACAAGTGAGTTGTGGGCGATACAAGTCATACTGCCTACCAGCATGTCATACTTTGGTTCGGCGGTATTGTTGGACGAGACGATCCGGACCAACCTTACGCGTACTCTTACGCGAGACCGGTTCCCTCGACGTGCTTTGCACATAGATGGCTTGCGGAAGACTGTCTCTCCAACTTTAGTTGAACCAAGTGTGACTACGCCCGGTCCTTGAGAAGGTTAAAACGGAGTCTATTTGACGAACTATCGTTGTGGTTTTGATGCGTAGGTGAGATGAGTTCTTACTTAAGCCCGTAGCAGCCACGTAAAACTTGCAACAACAAAGTAGAGGACGTCTAACTTGTTTTTGCAGGGTATGTTGTGGTGTGATATGGTCAAGGCATGATGCTGATTTTATTGTATGAGATGATCATGTTTTGTAACCGAGTTATCGGCAACTGGCAGGAGCCATATGGTTGTCGCTTTATTGTATGCAATGCAATCGCGATGTAATGCTTTACTTTATTACTAAGCGGTAGTGATAGTCGTGGAAGCATAAGATTGGCGAGACGACAACGATGCTACGATGGAGATCAAGGTGTCGCGCCGGTGACGATGGTGATCATGACGGTGCTTCGGAGATGGAGATCACAAGCACAAGATGATGATGGCCATATCATATCACTTATATTGATTGCATGTGATGTTTATCCTTTTATGCATCTTATCTTGCTTTGATTGACGGTAGCATTATAAGATGATCTCTCACTAAATTATCAAGAAGTGTTCTCCCTGAGTATGCACCGTTGCCAAAGTTCGTCGTGCCCAGACACCACGTGATGATCGGGTGTGATAAGCTCTACGTCCAAATACAACGGGTGCAAAACAGTTGCACACGCAGAATACTCAGGTTATACTCGACGAGCCAATCATATACAGATATGGCCTCGGAACACGGAGACCGAAAGGTCGAGCGTGAATCATATAGTAGATATGATCAACATAGCGATGTTCACCATTGAAAACTACTCCATCTCACGTGATGATCGGTTATGGTTTAGTTGATTTGGATCACGTGATCACTTAGAGGATTAGAGGGATATCTATCTAAATGGGAGTTCTTAAGTAATATGATTAAATTGAACTTAAATTTATCATGAACTTAGTCCTGGTAGTATTTTGCAAATCATGTTGTAGATCAATAGCTCGCGTTGTTGCTTCCCTGCGTTTTATTTTGATATGTTCCTAGAGAAAATTATGTTGAAAGATGTTAGTAGCAATGATGCGGATTGGATCCGTGATCTGAGGTTTATCCTCATTGCTGCACAGAAAAAATATGTCCTTGATGCACCGCTAGGTGACAGACCTATTGCAAGAGCAGATGCAGACGTTATGAACGTTTGGCTAGCTCAATATGATGACTACTTGATAGTTTAGTGCACCATGCTTAATGGCTTAGAATCGGGACTTCAAAGACGTTTTGAACGTCATGGACCATATGAGATGTTCCAGGAGTTGAAGATAATATTTCAAGCAAATACCCGAGTTGAGAGATATGAAGTCTCCAATAAGTTCTATAGCTAAAAGATGGAGGAGAATCGCTCAACTAGTGAGCATGTGCTCAGATTGTCTGGGTACTACAATCGCTTGAATCAAGTGGGAGTTAATCTTCCAGATAAGATAGTGATTGACAGAATTCTCTAGTCACCATGACCAAGTTAGTAGAACTTTGTGATGAACTATAATATGCAAGGGATGACAAAAGTAATTCCTAAGCTCTTCGTGATGCTGAAATCAACGAAGGTAGAAATCAAGAAAAACATCAAGTGTTGATGGTTGACAAGACCACTAGTTTCAAGAAAAGGGCAAAGGGAAGAAGGAGAACTTCAAGAAGAACGGCAAGCAAGTTGCTGCTCAAGTGAAGAAGCCCAAGTCTGATCCTAAGCCTGAGACTAAGTGCTTCTACTGCAAAGGGACTGGTCACTGGAAGTGGAATTACCCCAAGTGATTGGTGGATAAGAAGGATGGCAGAGTGAACATAAGTATATTTGATATACATGTTATCGATGTGTACTTTACTAGTGTTTACAGCAAACCCTCAGTATTTGATACTAGTTCAGTTGCTAAGATTAGTAACTCGAAACGGGAGTTGCAGAATAAACAGAGACTAGTTAAGGGTAAAGTGACGATGTGTGTTGGAAGTGGTTCCAAGATTGATATGATCATCATCGCACACTCCCCATAATTTCGGGATTAGTGTTGAACATAAATAAGTGTTATTTGGTGTTTGCATTGAGCATGAATATGATTTGATCATGTTTATTGTAATACGGTTATTCATTTAAGTAAGAGAATAAATTGTTGTTCTGTTTACATGAATAAAACCTTATATGGTTACACACCCAATGAAAATAGTTCGTTGGATCTCGATCATAGTGATACACATAATCATAATATTGAAACCAAAAGATGCAAAGTTAATAATGATAGTGCAACTTATTTGTAGCACTGCCGTTTAGGTCATATTGGTGTAAAGCGCATGAAGAAACTCCATGCTGATGGGCTTTTGGAATCACTTGATTATGAATCAGTTGATGCTTGCGAACCATGCCTCATGGGCAAGATGACTAAGACTCTATTCTTCGAAACAATGGAGCGAGCAACAGATTTGTTGGAAATCATACATACTGATGTATGTGGTCCGATGAATATTGAGGCTCGCGACAGGTATCATTATTTTCTGATCTTCACAGATGATTTGAGCAGATATGAGTATATCTACTTGATGAAACATAAGTCTGAAACATTTGAAAAGTTCAAAGAATTTCAGAGTGAAGTGAAAATCATCGTAACAAGAAAATAAAGTTTCTATGATCTGATCGTAGAGAAAAGTATTTGAGTTACAAGTTTGGCCTTCAGTTAAAAACAATGTGAAATAGTTTCACTACTCACGCCACCTGGAACACCACAGCATAATGGTGTGTCCGAACGTCATAACCGTACTTTATTGGATATAGTGCAATCTATGATGTCTCTTACCGATTTAACACTATTGTTTTTGGGGTCATGCATTAGAGACAGCTGCATTCACGTTGAAAAGGGGCACCATCTATATCCGTCGAGACGACGCCTTATGAACTATGGTTTGGCAAGAAACCAAAGTTGTCGTTTCTTAAAGTTTGGGGTTGCGATGCTTATATGAAAAAGTTTCATCCCGATAAGCTCAAAACTCAAATCGGAGAAGTGCATCTTCATAGTATATCCAAAGGAAACTATTGGATACACCTTCTATCACAGATCCGAAGGCAAGACTTTTGTTGCTAAATTCGGAAACTTTCTAGAGAAGGAGTTTCTCTTGAAAGAAGTGAGTGGGAGGAAAGTAAAACTTGATAAGGTAATTGTACCTTCTCACTTATTGGAAAGTAGTTTATCACAGAAATCTGTTCTTGTGACTACTACACCAATTAGTGAGGAAGCTAATGATGATGATCATGTAACTTCAGATCAAGTTACTACCGAATCTCGTAGGTAAACCAGAGTGAGATCCGCACCAGAGTGGTACGGTAATCCTGTTCTGGAGGTCATGTTACTTGACCATGACGAACCTACGAACTATGAGGAAGCGATGATGAGCCCAGATTCCGCGAAATGGTTTGAGGCCATGAAATCTGAGATATGATCCATGTATGAGAACAAAGTTTGGACTTTGGTTGACTTGCCCGATGATCGGCAAGCAATTGAGAATAAATGGATCTTCAAGAGGAAGACGGACGCTGATAGTAGTGTTACTATCTACAAAGCTAGAATTGTCGCAAAAGGTTTTCGACAAGTTCAAGGTGTTGACTACGATGAGAGCTTCTCACTCGTATCTATGCTTGAGTCTGTTCGAATCATGTTAGTAATTGCCGCATTTTATGAAATCTAGCAAATGGATAAACAAAACTGCATTCCTTAATGGATTTATTAAAGAAGAGTTGTATATGATGCAACCAGAAGGTTTTGTCAATCCAAAGGTGCTAACAAAATATGCAAGCTCCAGCAATCCATCTATGGACTGGTGCAAGCATCTCGGAGTCGGAATATACGCTTTGATAAGTTGATCAAAGGCTATAGTTTTATACAGACTTGCGATGAAGCCTGTATTTACGAGAAAGTGAGTGGGAGCACTACAACATTTCTGATAAGTATATGTGAATGACATATTGTTGATCGGAAATAATGTAGAATTATTTTGTAAAGCATAAAAGGACTGTTTGAAAGGAGTTTTTCAAAGAAAGACTTCGGTAAAGCTGCTTACATATTGAGCTTCAAGATCTATAGAGATAGATCAAGACGCTTGATAAGTTTTTCAATAAGTACATACCTTGACAAGATTTTGAAGTAGTTCAAAACAGAACAGTCAAAGAAAAAGTTTCTTGCCTGTGTTACAAGGTGTGAAGTTGAGTAAAGACTCAAAGCCCGACCACGGCAGAAGATAGAAAGAGAATGAAAGTCATTCCCTATGCCTCATTCATAGGTTCTATAAAGTATGCCATGCTGTGTACCAGATCTATTGTATACCCTGCACTGATTTGGCAAAGGAGTACAATAGTGATCTAGGAGTAGATCACTGGACAGCGGTCAGAATTATCCTTAGTGAAATAAGGATGTGTTTCTCGATTATGGACGTGACAAAAAGGTTCGTCGTAAAGGGTTACGTCGATGCAAGTTTTTGACACTGATCCAGATGAATCTAAAGTCACAATCTGGATACATATTGAAAGTGGGAGCAATTAGCTAGAGTAGCTCCGTGCAGAGCATTATAGACAAAGAATTTTGCAAAATACTTACGGATCTGAATGTGACAGACCCGTTGACTAAAATTATCTCACAAGCAAAACATGATCACACCTTAGTACTCTTTGG
This sequence comes from Triticum monococcum, assembly GCA_034509565.1. NCBI lineage: Eukaryota > Viridiplantae > Streptophyta > Magnoliopsida > Poales > Poaceae > Triticum > Triticum monococcum. The sequence continues at coordinate 81,487,035 of CM067845.1, read as the reverse complement.
GTGTTAATCACATAGATATGTGAACTAGATTACTGACTCTAGTAAACCCTTTGAGTGTTGGTCACATGACGATGTGAACTATGGGTGTTAATCACATGGTGATGTGAACTATTGCTGTTAAATCACATGGCGATGTGAACTAGATTATTGACTCTAGTGCAAGTGGGAGACTGAAGGAAATATGCCCTAGAGGCAATAATAAAGTTATTATTTATTTCCTTATATCATGATAAATGTTTATTATTCATGCTAGAATTGTATTAACCGGAAACATAATACATGTGTGAATACATAGACGATCGAATCTCAGGCAAGTAACATACCGATGACAAAGGGAACAACGTATGTTGTTATGCGGTCTGACCGATAAAGATCTTCGTAGAATATGTAGGAGCCAATATGGGCATCCAGGTCCCGCTATTGGTTATTGACCGGAGACGTGTCTCGGTCATGTCTACATTGTTCTCGAACCGTAGGGTCCGCACGCTTAACGTTACGATGACAGTTATTATGAGTTTATGCATTTTGATGTACCGAAGGTTGTTCGGAGTCCCGGATGAGATCACGGACATGACGAGGAGTCTCGAAATGGTCGAGACGTAAAGATTGATATATTGGAAGCCTATGTTTGGACATAGGAAGTATTCCGGGTGAAATCGGGATTTTACCGGAATACCGGGAGGGTTACCGGAACCCCCCGGGAGACTAATGGGCCTATTGGGCCTTAGTGGAAAAGGAGAAAAGGGGCAGCCCATAGCTGGCCGCCCCCCCCCCCTTCCCCAAGTCCTAGTAGGACTAGGAGAAGGGGCCGGCCCCCCCTCTCTCTCCTTTCCCCATGAGAGTCCTAATTGGAATAGGATTGGAAGGGGGAGTCCTACTCCCGGTGGGAGTAGGACTCCCCCTGCGCCTCCCTCTCTCTGGCCGGCCGGCCCTCCCTCCTCCAACCTTTATATACGGGGGCAGGGGACACCCCAAGACACACAAGTTGATCCTTGAGATCGTTCCTTAGCCGTGTGCGGTGCCCCCTGCCACCAAATTCCACCTCGATCATACCGTTGTAGTGCTTAGGCGAAGCCCTGCGTCGGTAGTACATCAAGATCGTCACCACGCCGTCGTGCTGACGGAACTCCTCCCCGAAGCTTTGCTAGATCGGAGCCCGGGGATCGTCATCGAGCTGAACGTGTGCTAAGAACTCGGAGGTGCCGGAGTAACGGTGCTTGGATCGGTCGGATCGGGAAGAAGACGTACGACTACTTCCTCTTCGTTGTGTGATCGCTTCCGCAGTCGGTCTGCGTTGGTACGTAGACAACACTCTCCCCTCTCGTTGCTGTGCATCACCATGATCTTGCGTGTGCGTAGGAAATTTTTTGAAATTACTGTGTTCCCCAACAGAGGCTTTGTATCGACTTTACCGATGTTAATAAAGCTTGTCCCAAAGACCCATTTCCCTTGCCGCGCATTGACCAGATTGTTGACTCCACGGTCGGATGTGACTTGCTTTCATTTCTTGACGCATACTCAGGATACCATCAAATCTTCATGGCAGAAGAGGATGAGGAGAAGACCGCATTCATCACTCCATGTGGCACGTACTGTTTCATACGGATGCCTTTCGGTTTAAAGAATGCTGGTTCAACATTTGCAAGGGTAGTCCATGTCGCTCTTGAGCCACAAATACACAGAAATGTGGAAGCCTACATGGATGACATAGTGGTCAAGAGCAAGGACAAGGCAACCCTGATTCAAGATTTAGATGAGACCTTTGCAAATCTGCGCAAGATCAACCTCAACCTCAACCCCGAGAAGTGTGTGTTCAGAGTCCCCTCCGGCAAGCTTCTCGGGTTCTTCGTGTCTCAGCGGGGAATTGAAGCCAATCCCGACAAGATCAAGGCCATTGAGCAGATCGAAGCACCAAAGCGCGTCAAGGATGTACGAAGACTTGCCGGTTGCGTGGCTGCTCTCAGCAGGTTTATCTCTAGGTCTGCTGAGCGCGCCCTGCCGTTTTTCAAAATTTTGAAAAAGGCGGGTCCAATGAAATGGACTCCGGAAGCGGAGGCTGCCCTGCAGGACTTGAAGAGATACCTGTCCTCCACTCCAACACTTGTCGCACCTAAGCCACAAGAGAAGTTGCTGCTATATATAGCGGCAACCAATCAAGTGGTTAGTGCTGCGTTAGTGGCAAAGAGGGAGGCAGATGACGAGCCAGCAACCACGGCAGGCGCATCCGGCGACAAGCAGGGGGCTTCCCCAACAAGCTCTGGCCCCGACAAAGATGGATCTGCGCAGACACGCGAAGAGATACAGAAGAGAATGGTGCAGTGCCCAGTTTACTTTGTCAGTTCCCTTCTGCAGGGGGCTAGGTCAAGGTACTCTGGCGTGCAGAAATTGCTTTTCGGCCTTCTCATGGCCTCGAGAAAGCTGCGCCATTACTTCCAAGCACATGAGATCACAGTTGTCACTCGCTTTCCGTTGAAGAGGATACTACAGAATCCAGAAGCTACAGGCAGGATTGTTGAGTGGGCACTAGAACTGTCGAGATTTGGCCTCAAGTTTGAGAGTACTTCAACTATCCAAAGCAGAGTATTGGCAGAATTCATAGAAGAGTGGACGCCAACACCAGATGAAGAAATTCCAGAAACGAGCATCCCCGTCGAGGAAGCAAGCAAAGAGTGGCTGATGTACTTTGATGGTGCCTTCTCGCTGCAAGGCGCCGGCGCTGGCGTGCTGCTTGTCGCACCCACTGGAGAGCACCTCAAGTACGTAGTCCAGATGCACTTTCCCAAGGAGCAAGCAACAAACAATACTGCAGAGTATGAAGGCTTGCTTGCCGGTCTCAGGATCGCGGCAGACCTTGGGATCAAGAAGCTCATTGTCAGGGGTGACTCGCAGCTTGTCGTCCGCCAAGTGAACAAGAGTTATCAGAGTTCGTTGATGGAAGCCTACGTTGACGAAGTAAGAAAGCTAGAAGAGCACTTTGATGGCCTACAGATGGAGCATGTTCCAAGAGCTCAGAACGACATTGCCGATGGCCTGTCAAAGTGCGCCGCACTTAAGTTACCTGTGGAACCAGGGATCTTTGTGCTCAAGCTGACTCAACCGTCCATAACGCCATCAACTAGACAGAGCAAGAAGAGGAAGTTGATTTCTGGTGACTATTTTCCGGCAGAGCTTCCCGAAGCCGCCGCCAAGAAGGTCCCCAAGATCAACACCAAGAATGCTGAGGAGCAGTCTGCTCCGGCAAGCCCTAGGGTTTGTTCCGTTGAAGCAGACGCTCCTGACAAGTTTTGCTCCGGCAAGCTTGCTGGGGAACGTCAAGCTCCGGCTGAGCCGCAGGCTCTCGCCATAGAAGCGGATGTTCCCGCAGCAGCAGATGTGCCTTTAGTCCTTGTTGTCGAGCCACAAGCTCCAGCATGGGCACAACAGATTGTCCGTTTCCTTCAGACAGGAGAACTTCCCGAAGAGCAAGAAGAAGCGGAAAGAGTAGCCCGGCAGTCAAGTATGTACCAGTTTGTCGACAACACACTGTACAGAAGAAGACTCAACGGTGTGAAATTGAAGTGTATTCACCGGGAAGATGGACAAAATCTGTTGGCAGAGATACATGGAGGCATATGTGGTCACCACATTGGCGCAAGAGCACTTGCTGGCAAAGCATTCTGGCAAGGTTTCTTTTAGCCGACAGCCCTCCAGGATGCAACTGCACAAGTAACCAAGTGTGAAGCATGCCAGTTCCATTCCAAGCAGATACACCAGCCAGCTCAAGCTCTCCAGACGATCCCTTTATCCTGGCCATTTTTGGTCTGGGGGCTCGATATCCTCGGCCCCTTTCCCCGAGCAGTTGGGGGCTTTGAGTACTTGTACATTGCAATCGACAAGTTCACAAAGTGGCCGGAAGTGGAAGTAGTGAGGAAGGTGACAGCACAGTCAGCAGTCAAGTTCTTCAGGTCAATTGTTTGCCGCTTCAGGATCCCTAACAGGGTAATCACCGACAATGGTACGCAATTCACGAGCCGCAACTTCATGCAGTACGTCCAAGATCTTGGCGCCAAGGTCTGCTTCGCTTCTGTTGCTCACCCGAGAAGCAACAGTCAAGCGGAGAGGGCAAATGCTGAAGTGTTGCGTGGGCTCAAGACCAGGACTTTCGACAGGCTGCACAAGTGCGGAAGAAACTGGATTGAGGAGCTGCCGGTGGTTCTTTGGTCGATCAGGACGACGCCAAATCGAGCCACTGGCCAGACACCTTTCGCTCTAGTCTATGGAGCGGAGGCAGTTCTCCCCACGGAACTCGTATACGGATCACCTCGAGTGCTCGCTTATGATGAGCTTGAGCAAGAGCAGCTGCGACAAGATGACGCGCTGCTCCTTGAGGAAGACCGTCTTCAGGCTGCTGTACGAGCTGCTCGCTACCAGCAAGCTTTGCGCCGCTACCATAGCCGCAAAGTTAACGCCAGAAGTCTCGAGGAAGGTGACCTTGTTCTTCGGCGTGTTCAGTCCGCCAAGAATTCCAACAAGTTGACGCCGAAGTGGGAAGGCCCTTACCGGGTGAAACGAGTCACTAGGCCTGGCGCTGTCCGCCTTGAGACCGAAGATGGCATTCCAGTGAGCAACTTCTGGAACATTGAGCATCTTCATAAGTTTTACCCGTAAGGCGCGGTTGCCGGAACCCGTTTCGGCAACCACCTTTTGTACAAGTCTTGCCGCTGTTGCATGTAATCCTCTGTACAAAGCCGGGCGCAGACCCCGTGCGTAAAGCTCATGTGCTCCGCGCACCTTGTCAAGTTCATGCTTTCTATTTTTCGCATGTGTTATCTGACACTTTGTGCAGCACTTACCCCCGGTAAGCAACAACGAGCCATAAGGCTCCATATCTTTATTTTCTCCTCTTTCTTTTTTCTCAAGGAAAGGAAGGTTCCCTCGCCCACAAGTTTGCCGGGGGGGAGGAGAAGATAATGGTATGGACCAGGCGTCGTTCAAGAAAGTTTCGCCTTGCCGGGAAGCAAACAACAGAAAAGCTAAGTTGCCAAAGTTTGAGCAATCATATTTTTTTTAAATTTTAAGTTATCTTCCTTGAACGACCGTACTTTGTATGGAAAACCTGTGCGCGGAGGAACCAACTCGTAGCTAGTTGCGCCCTTACTTTGTTTCGAGTCCGCTCAACAACTTAAGTGAGCCGCGACTAGTTGCGACAAGGTTTCTTGTCGGTAGCGGCACCGTCAGCAGGCTGCTGACGTCCCGCACTCAGCACTTGCAGCCAAGCTGCCTGCGCCGGCAAGTTCCCTAAAAGCGTAGGGTAAAAACATACAAAGGAAGGAATCAAGTAAAGGAAATAACGTTGCAATCATTACCCAGAATAGAGTTATATTACAAGGTAGCTTGTCGCGGCTCTAACAGATTGTTCTCATAACATGACCAGCAGCGACAAGAAAAGAAGAAAACGGGCGGCCTAGTCTACGCGATCGCCCTCAACCCTCTTGATCCCGCTCACCTTGTCCACAATGGGTGCGACAACGGTCTTGAGCGCCTCCAGATCGGCATCCGGCGGTAGGGTCCTAAGGACGTTGGTGAGGTTGAGGCCCGGGTTGCGGAAGGCCACCTTCACCAACACCTTTTGAAGAGCTCCCGCGTAGATCTTGCGCGACTCGTCGGCCAGCTGCTTTGGTATCCTCTCTCGGAGTCACTGGAGGGCCGTCGCCACGCCTTTGAAGAACAAGGTGAGCTTGCCGCTGGGTTGGAGGTTCTCGTCGGAGGGATACCCGAGATCCTCCATCCCCAGCTACGCCAGCTCCCTGTCGATGTCTGCGGCAACATTCACGAGACCCTCCGTCCAGTGCTCCACATTCTCCCTAAAGGTGTCCTGGGCGGCAGCAGCACTCGCCAGCAGCGCCTTTCCGGCCTTGACCTCCTCCTTCAAGGCCGTCTCCTGCTCCTTGGCGCCGTCCAGTGTCTTGGTCAAAGTGGTCGGCTTCAACTCAATATCTGCGTTGGAGTCCTTGGCGGCGCTAAGCTCCTGGCCCTTCTCGGTGAGATGGGCCTGCAGCTCTGAGTGACTGTGGGCATCCTTCTCCCGCTCACGCTTGAGCGCGGCAAGCTCTTCACCGCTCGCCTTGAGATCGGCCTCCAGCTGCGCCACCTTCGTCTCCAGCTCCTTCTTGGCGGCCTCGGCAGCTGCGGCAGCATCCTCTGCTTGCTTGAGGGCTCCGCCGAATGTTCGCTCGCGCGCAGCAAGCTCCTCCTCGTGGCTGTCAAGGTTGACCTTCCGCTGCACCAGCTCGCCTTCCTGCACAGACAGCTTTTCAGCGGCAAGCCGCTGTTGCTCTTCGACTTCAGCCTTCTCGAGGAGGAAGGCCTTCTGCTCCTCGGCAAGTTGCGCCCGCTCCTCTGCCAAGGACCGGAGAGCTTCCTGGTTGTGGCCGCGGAGCTCCTCCACGCGCTTTTCGATGTCAACTCCCGCCTTCGCGACAAGCGCCTCGCGGGATTCCAGCTTGGCTTGCCGGGCGTGGTAGAGCGACACCAGCTTCCGCAGCAGCCGCTCCTCCTCAGGCTCGCTGCTGCTGCTACTCGGCGCGTCAACCAGCGCCAGCCCAGCGGAGGCGAGCACCTCTCTATCAAAGCTCTCTCCTTCGACCGGCGCCCTGGAGCTTGACGCCCAGGGGAGGTTGATGAAGACGCCATCGCCGGCCTTCAAGTAGACGCCTGGCTGGGGCTCTTCGGAGCCTGACGCTGCGGCAACGGCGGAGGGATCGGCAGTCGGCGTAGCGCCTGGCGCTCCTGCGGCCTCAGGGCCGTCAGTGCGATCGCCAGACCCCCCGCCTGCTTCTGCGGTGGCAGCTTTGGCGGCCTCTGCGCCGGCAGGATCGTCAGCGCCGGTTGCTTCTTTGGTGGCAGCGACATCGTGAGCGGCAACCTCGGTCTCCATCGGCTCCACAGCAGATGGGTCTGACGGCCGGAAAATGGAGAAGAGTCAAGCAAATATCCAAAAAAGAAGATCGAAAGAAGAAGAACCCAAGGGAAGTTTTGAAGCGAGAAGATTACCTGTGCCAAGTTCTGCAGTCGTGGTCTCCGCCGCCGGGGGGCCGTTGGTGCTGTCCCTTGTCGGAGAACCCTCCCTTGCCGGAGACTTCTCCCTTGCCGGAGAACTCTCCCTTGCCGGAGACCTCTCCCTTGCCGGAGGACTCTCCCTTGGCATTTCGGGGGCGGCCTCCGGGCTCTCCTAGTGGGGCTGCTCTGCTCCTACACAAACCAACAGTCAGATGTCAGCAAAGCAAGAATCTCCATGCGCGCCCAACAGCGGAAAGCAAGCCCTATACTTACGCTGGGGGCTGCTCTGGAGAATAGTTGCCGGGTCCGGCAAGGTTGTCTCGGACGCATCCCCTGCTGTCGCGGTGGGTTCGTCCTCGATGATAATCATCGGGACCTTGGCTCTCTTCGCTGCTCTCTGGGCCAGAGTCCTAAGAAGGAATATGTTCAGAGTAAAGCAAATGAGATACAAGACAAAACAGCAAGGATTGAAGCACTACAAGTACAACAAGAGAATCTTACTCTTCTTCTTCCTCGTCGGAGCTGAACGCGGAGAAGTCGAAGTCTGGCTCACGTCCGGCGCGAGAAGGCGGAGGAGTAGGTTCCCTTGGCCGCTTGACGGGAACTGTGGTGGTGGTCTAAGACGACCCCGCTCCGGCTGCCGCCGCGGCATGGGAAGCGGCAGGAGCAGAAGCGGTGCCCCGGGTGGACCCCACTCCAGTTGCCGCAGCAGCGTGAGGGGCTCCCGCGGCAACGGTGCTTGCCGCGGTGGAGCGTGTCGCGCGGCGCGGCGACTGTCGACTCGCCCGCCGCCCCGCTACTTCCCCGGCCTTGCGGAGACGCCTTCTTGGTGGAGCTGGGGGCTCTGCTTGCGGCGAGCTGCCTGATGATGAAGAGGAAGAGGAGTTGATCTCCAACGAGCCGATCGTATCCTCGGCGGGCTCGCTCGACTCGATGTCACGCCCGGCAAGCTCTTTCTTGCCGGCGAGCTCCTCTCGCTCGGCACGGCTTGCCGCCTCTACTGCCTCTGCCTCCTCCACGGTGAATCCAAACTCGCCCGCAGCTGCGGCTGCCGCCACCTCTTCCAGCCTGGTGGCGATGCGTTTCAACTCCGCATCGGTGGTGTCGCGAGTGAGGCCATTCTTTCAATCGGAGTGGACCGGCACTTCTACCAAGCCGTCAAAGAACTCCTGCACGACGTCGTCTGCAGGCTCTTGCCAAGTTGGGACAATTCCATGCGAATCGCACAGCGGCATCATTGCACGGATGCGGTCGAGCACGGAGTTGTTGCACAGCGGAACGACACCCTGCGGCAACCTGAACACTTCGGGATGTTCAGGGTCATACTTGAACAGCTCCTGGAGCATCGTGTTGAGCTCCAGAACAGTGAAGTTGTAGTTGAGGCCTGGACGCAGCCTCATGATATCCACCGCATTCTTGAATTCCCAGGCGGGTCTCCTCCGTTCCTGCAAGGGGGCGATGCGGCGGCGAAGAAAATCTGCGCCAACGGCGCCTACAGTGAGCCCGGCAAGCCTGAGGCGTTGGATCCGGGTGACGGCAATCTTCAGCCTGTCGTCCTCCGGGGCCACGTTGCTCCAATCGCTGTCGCGTGCTGCTGGGGCTTGGCGCCGGGCGGTAAATGGTTGCGGGTTCTCCTCGACAATCCAGCACCAGTCTGCTCTCCATTCCTCCCACTTGCCGCGGAACTCTCCCTCCAGATAAGCGTCCTTCTTGCCGGCCCTCGAGATCCAGGCGATTCCGCCGGATAAAGGCTCTCCTCTCTCTACTCGGGGCATAAAGAAGTGGCGGAAAAGGGCTACATTTGGATAGACTCCGACAAAGTTTTCGCAGAGATGTGCGAAAACTGCCATGGTCAGAACAGCATTGGGGGTGAAGTCAAGGAGGCGGAACCCGTAGGTGTTCATGATATCGCAGAAAAACTAAGAGAAGGGCGGGCAGAGCCCGCAGTAGAAGAACACGGCGAAGAAGGGGTATCCATTTGGAGCCATTTTCCAAGCGGCGGCTGGAAGTACCTTCGTGCACGGATGCGCTCGCGTCTCCGTCGACCAGAAGAGGTAGTAGTACTCCCTCAGCTCCCTCGCGGCGAGCTTGGGGGGGAAGATTGCCCGCTCCTTTCGCAGCGTCGCAAGCCGCTGTGCCTCGGTCGACTTCACAACCTTCCCCTTGTCGGCTTTCAGAGCCATGGCGGAAGTGGTGGAGGAGGTCGACGGCGTTGGTGGTGCTGGTGGCGATGGGGGGCAGGGCGCTGCTCTCTTTTCAGCTTTGGGAAGACGGAGGAGCGGCGGAGATTTCCGAGATTGGAATGGTAACCGGCGAATGAGCGCACTACCCCTGTTTCCCCTGCTTATAAGGAGGGAGGGGGCGGACGTTCCGCCTTTCCGAATAAAGAAACCACCCACGATCTCTCCCACGACGCCGCATTCAACGCGTGCCGTTCGGGGAAGGCGGGGTGGATACGGGGAGAGATACGGCGTAACCCAGGCCGCGCGTGCCCGTGCCCTGTTTTGGGCCTGGCCCAACAGCGCTCGGCACCGTGTATGGCCCAGGCCCGGGGGCTCCTGTCGGTGTACTAGAGTAGGGGTACCCTAGTATCCCGAACTTGTGCACGGGCAGTCGCAGCATCCCGCGGCAAGGCTTGCCGGGTGACCGCCAAGGTCCTCCGTGGTTCCTTTGGAGCCATTCAAGAACAAAGTATCCAAGCAAAAGAGACAAGACCCCGACAAGAGGAGCTTGCCGGGAAGGCCAACCAAGGCATCTCAAGGAACTTGCCGCGACGCGCGACGCGTCCCGACAAGGCCCGGTGAGCGACAAGCTCCCGGACGCGACAAGACAATGACCGCGGCAAGGCGCTTGCCACGGCAAGCCTCCATTATGTACCTGTGCTCCAGCACATTCACCAACGTGTAGCCCTGGGACCCTTCCAGGCATACGTGGCGGGAGGCTGTGCAGCCAGCGGCGCTGACAAGATTGCCATCATGGCGAGCGGTGGCGTCCCTGGCGGTCCCTTTTGCACTATTTGGGCGACGCAGACGGGCATTTAATGCCCTTGTCCCCTGCCGTCAGGGTTAGGTATGATACACTGTAGCAGGCGGCTGTACCAACCGCAACATCTTTCCATTTTTACCCTTGTCTACGTTGCCACCTGTCGGTGACCCCTTGAGCATATAAAAGGAGGCCCATGCGCAACGTAGAGGAGGGGGGAGGAAGAACACTCATGCTCGGTCTCGTTAGCTGCTGGTGTGTACTGTAGCACTCAGCGCTCCCGAGCAAGAACTCAATACAAACCACAAAGCAGGAGTAGGGTTTTACGCATCCGTGCGGCCCGAACCTGGGTAAACTGCTCGCGTGCTTCGCCTCGATCTGCTCTTCGTGCGATCTCCGCCCCCCTGCCGAACCGAAAGGGGCTTGGTCCGCCGATCCCATAGGTGTTCGTGGATTAGCACCCCCGACACCGGCCCATGATTTTCGGGCCATCCGGGCCGGGCTGCCCATGGCTAGGTCTAATCGTGCCTTTTGCGAAAGCAAAACCGTGCCTCTCGTGGAAGAAAAAAAACAGAAAACATGTTTTTCTTTTCCGTTTTCGACAGGCACGGCCGTGACTCTCGTGAAAAAAAAGAAAATATGTTTTTTTCGCGCAATTTTTTTCTATCCAAAAGTTAAGGAAGACCGATGAAAAATCGAAACGTCGAAAAACTTAAAAAAACGTTTTAAAAGCCAAAAACGCGTGAAAAAAATAAAAATAAAAATAAAATCCAAAAAAAACGCCCAGAGCGCGACATGTGATGGATGGCTAAAAGCACGTCAAGTGACGTTGATTGTTGTGAGGTCCCTGAAGAAGCGCTCGTCAACTAGTTGCTCTTTCCTATAGGACCTCCCTATAAGGCGCTGTTTAGGAAATGCCTGCCCATGACAATAGTCTTTTTTTTTTAAAGAGCCCATGACAATAGTCGCTAGTAAGAACTTGGCAGAGAGGCTGGTGGTGGACTGGAGGCCCATGGTATAGCCCGGGGCCCATGTTCAGCATGACTACAGACTGAACCGTGTGGCGCTCCCCGTCGAGCAGTCCACGCCCCCCACCGGCCACCCCCCACCCCCCTTCCGCCGCCTCACGCCGCCGACGAGCTCACTGCCGCCGCCGCCGCCGCCGCCAACGAGCCCACCATCTGAAATCGTTACAGCGCGAGCGAGCCGCCTCTTCATCATCTTCTTCTTCTCAGGCTGCGGCGACAGCAACTGGTTGCTCCGCCACGCAGTCCCCGTGGGGCGACGGGAGAGATGAGGGAGGTGGTGACGGTGCAGGTCGGCGGCTTCGCCAACTTCGTCGGCTCCCACTTCTGGAACTTCCAGGTACCGTCTCCGCGACACCCTAAACCCTACCTTCTTCGTGACGACAAGCACTCGATCCCCGTCTCTTTGCTTGCTCTTCAGGATGAGCTCCTCGGGCTCGCCGACGACCCCGCCGCAGACGCCGCCTTCAGGACCGCGCCGCTCGACATGGACGTCCTGTACCGCACCGGCGAGACGCTCCAGGTAGAGCCAGGCCTAGAGCTTATCTTAAATCATGCATCATCTCCATCGGATCGTCTTAGTCACACTGCTTAATTTCGTCAGGGCGTCTCCACATACTGCCCCCGTTTGGTATCTGTTGGTTCTCGAGGTAATTTACTTGTGCTCTTAATTTTTGTATTCGCTATTGTGCTGAATTCCCTCCAACTCTAGCAATGTGTGACAAGATGCCTTTGTGGGAATGTGTAACTTACCTGTTAGTATTTTGTCAGTGGTTGTGTACATTACATTTTATAATTGTACCATTTGCAGGGTCTCTTGGTTCTTTAAGTTCCTCCGGTGCTCCGAGCCTGAGTAGCGCTGCCTCAGATCAGCTCAATGTCACTACATGGCAAGTGACACTCTTAACTTCTCCTGAATTTGTGTCCGTGCCTCGTTTGCCTACTATGCCCCTCATGCATAGTTGGTTGTTGTTGTGGTCTTTTATACGTCGTGAGCTAAAGAGAAACAGGAGGGTTTTGTCAATGTTGTTTTGGATTGCTTGTGCAACTGGGCCAGAAATGCACTAGATTCAGACTAACTGAAAGTAACTTTGGATATCCATGAATTGTTGTACAAACTGAGGGAGCATATTTAAATTGCCAAAGCAAGAACATATCACTATATCAGGATGTAACCTACTGTATATATGTTTGCTTGATACTAATTTTTTGCAACCTGTAGGAGCAGTGAATTAGACTTAGCCTCTTACCCTCATAATATGGTTATTTTGGAGATTGTGATGATGCATGCACTTATCCAACTGCTCTCACAATTTCTGCATGGTATCTGCATACTCATTCAGCCCAGGAATGAGCCGCTGATAACTGTGCTTTTGTGCAAATCATGCTATTAGTGGGTAATTGCAGGCTAATATTGTCGATCATTAACTCAAGTTAGAGAGCAGCCATCTGTGAAAAGTTTATCAAGCTCAGAAAGTACCTTGATGAGTCCATTCTAAATGTTGTAGGTCTGGAAATGTAACAAGATCGGTAGAAAAGCCTCATGGGCGGAACTTGTTTCTGCAAAGCTTAACTGAACAAGAGCCGAACCCAAGCACTAGCAATGGTGGGAACAACTCTCAGAAAAGTGTAGAAGATAAGGACTTAGTTGAATGCTTAGAGAAGGATGTCAACTTTTGGACTGATTATACGAAGGTTCAGTATCACCCTCAAAGCTTGTATGAAATGTATGGGTCATGGACAGACTTTGACAAGTTTGACAACTTTGGAACTGCAAGGGAGGTAGTTTCAGAATGGTCTCTAATGGAGGAGATGAATGAGAAGCTAAGGTTCTTTGTTGAAGAATGTGATCACATTCAGGTCCTATATTTTCCCCAATAAACTATCAGTGAATACTCTATTTGTAGTTATACTATGGTTTATGTTTACTAGCGCAACGCATGATTTTGTATGATTTCCCCCTTATGCATTTTGTTGAGGTCTTGCATTAATCCATAATTAACTACAGGGTATCCAGTTTATTGTGGACGATTCGGGAGGGTTTTCCAGCATAGCTGCAACTTATTTGGAAAACATTGCTGATGACTACACAAACACACCTGTATTGCTTTATTGTGTGAGGGATCCAGTTACTCATGGATCATCCAGAAATCAAAGGGATACCATTACAAGATCTTTGCATGACGCTGTTTCACTTTCAAAGCTTTCATCCTTTTGCAGTTTGATGGTTCCAATAGGACTGCCTTCTCTCAGTCAAAGTATGCTTTTATCCAGACTACCGCATTTGTTTCTGTGCTTTATTCTAGATGTGTGAATTCTTATATATTTGCTAAACAGGCAGGAACACATTCTGTGCCACCATTTTTTTTATTGCATCACACCTTTTCCAGTAGCTTGGTATCACTGTTATTTAATTTCCTGTGCATTTTGATCGTATGCTGAAAACATTGCACTTAATCACACTTACTGTCTTAATGAAAAGGCAGAACACATGCCGGTTAGCCTAAAATCACACTTGCTGTGAAATATCAACTCATTCACTCAGCTTTAAAAGTATTGTGTATATTTTATGGGTCAACTCAGCACATATCACCTCCTACTATAAAGTACTGCCTCCGTCCCGAATTACTTGTCTTAGATTTGTCTAGATACACATGTATCTAGACACTAATCTAAGACAAACTTTTCGGGATGGAGGTAATACTCAGTACATACATTACTAAGCATATGTCTACTTATTTATTTTTCACATTATCCAAATTGAATTATTTCATGAGCATAGGAAATAATCTTTATTTCATTTCTTCTCATCAGGTTCTCTGTCACCCTTCCTTTCTATAGAAGATGCAAAACCATTCCACTCCAGTGCAATTTCTGCAGCAGCGATACATTCAGTAACTGTACCGTTTAGACTACAAAATGCTGGGCCGGCTTCAAACATAGCACATTCATCTGGTAATATTGATATGCGCGAACTTGTGCACATAATATCTGATCAGGGTAGGCAGAACATGGTTACTGCTCTGGACGTAGCAATGCCTGCCCCTTCTTTGAAAGGTACACATTGTATGTTCCCTGTTTGGTCCGACATGGGTGGCAACTTAATCTTTCTTTCTAACTGCATACTCTTAATTGCTAGATGGAAATGATCTGTGGAACATGAAAAGCCTCCACACACTGACCCCTGAAATCAGTGACGACGAAGAAGACCCATACTCTGTTGAATCATTGGTGGTTCATGGAGTTCTGCGTGCAGGTTTGCCTAAGACTTTGAAATCCATTTAATTCTTACTGCATGCCATGCTACATTGCTGCTTGAGCTCTTTATGTGTCTATATTGTCACTTACTATTAGCTACATTGGTACTTGAATTGTACATTTACATGTAGAAACTAAATTACTTGATGTAAATTTGCTGATGCAGGTGGGCATCGGGCATCACTATCACAAGTGAAGGACTCCGTGTACTCGGCTTATGAAGCCAGAGATACAAAACCAAAGTTCTCCCATCTGTCAGTGTCACCCTGCCCGCTCCCCATTCCCCTCCCGTTCCCGTCAATCTTCAGGAGCAACATCGGCCAGCACGGCGAGATCCTCGGCAACCACGCAGAGGGAACCCAGACAAAGGGCTCACTCGACGTCGAGTCGATACCGATGGCCGCACGCCTAAGGTCGAGCAACGCGGTGCTGCCCTTCATTGAGAGGCGCTCGCTGAGCCTCCAGAAGTTTGGCGTTGCCAGGGGCGCTCTGGGGACCCAGATACTCCGCGACTGGGGCTTCGGGAGGGAGGAGATGGAGGACATGGGCGAGCACCTGTCGAAGATGGTCCGCGCTTTCCACCCCGACGGCGGTCTAACATCGGATTCTGACTAAAACCCGACTCGTTTTTCTTCTGTGTGCGGGACATACATACATGCTGTAGAGCTGCTGCAGGGTGTTTTTGCTGGGCTAAAACTCTTGTGATACGTGTGCGGTGGATGTGGGTGCAGCAGCTCTGGCCTCTGGAATATTCTCATGCATGTACTACCTCTACCTGCTTTGCAATTGAACTGAAGATGCGATCTGGCGTCCGAGGGGGGGTTGTCAACTTGTGACGCATATGCCCATGGCCGTTGGTATTATCTCAGCACGGGCGTATGCAATGCCCACACATGCAATTGTTGTGACATTCTGGCCATGTTGATCCTGGATCCAGATCTCCGTTTTCTTTTCCGTTGTTTTCTTAAGGCAAGGCGCCAATGCGGCTTCTGCATCGCACTAGAGGGGAGTTTGCAGAGAAGGGAAAACTGATGTGGATGACTGACCTGTCAAATTTTGACTGTTGTGGAGCATGGAATTCAACATTGCACTTGCACGGTACGAGTTCCGCCCCTGTATGATTAAATTGGCCCGTGAAACCTGGTACTGGTGTCTTGGTTTTCTTGACTTATTGTGCGTTTGTTTTACTTCACCGCGTCTCATTTTCCACTTCCACGGGGTTATAATATGGTCCTTGACACTGGTAGTAGATCTGTCCGCGTACAAGAACATGGCGCCTAGCACTTGGCATGAATGAGTGAGTGAATGATTGGTGGCGAGGCTCACGTGGCCGGCATGTGCAGATAACGCGTGAGGCGAGGCATACAAGACAGTCTCGAAAAGAGAAAATAAAGCACCTCCTGTCATGGGTGAGTGAGTGGATTAGCTAGTCATCGTTAGAGGTTAGACATGAGACACGGGGAAGAGGGCAAAGGAGCTCGACAGTAATGAGTGCCATGTTTTCTTAATCGATCGCCAGAGCATGTACGTACATCAGTTCATCAAAGAGAAAGAGAGAATGGAGCCGGTGAATGAATTCGGCCCGACGGCTCCACCAAAGGGTGTTTCTCGTGTGCCATAGTAACGAACAATACGCGCCGCTTTCAAAAATAAACTAAAACTAATACAAAAGGGGGAATGATCTTCTTTTTTTTTTGGTTGAGACTGATAGGGGGAGTGACCCAGAGGTTAAGCATGTGATGCTTGCGATTCCATCAGTACGTCCGTGTTCCACGCCGTGTAAAGCGCGCAGCAGTTTATGCTCCTCTGTATTTTTGTTCCGGAACGAAAGAATCTCTAGTTTCGTTTTGTCTTATCACGCGTCTGTGCTTGTACAAAATATACTCCGTGTTTCTATGCTCCATTCGCTTTTTTCATGCTGCCAAACACATACTGTACGTACTACGTACTAGTACGAGTTTTTTCTGCGCGGGTCGTCGTCTCATTTATACCTCTTCTTCGATGTAATCAATACATGCCATCTCTCTCTCTAGGTATCTATCTATCTCTATCCCTACAGTATTTATACGCGAGCATTAATTTTTATATATATATATACGCGCCGTATCCGGCGCCTCTTTTCTAAAAGGCACCTTCCTTGTACCTTCGTTTTTGTTCTCAGATAGTACATTGGCAGCACTAGTGACGTCGCCGGGAAAAGAAACGCATCAGTGACGTTAACGAAAAGATTTTTCTTTTCTTCGCGCAAAAAAATAAATGAAAAAGATTTCTCTCTCTCGGTACGTATACATGGCCGGTGACTTCGGGTACTTCTACTCGTTTGACCCAACGACTCGGCGAGCGAGCGCGCGATCTCATTGGTCAGGGTCAGGTCGCCACGCCCACACACACACACACACTCCCCATCCCCAAACTCCGCAGGCACAAACCCAACCGACGCGTCAATCCCGGCTCGTGCGCGCCGGGGCAGGGATTTTTTGAGCCCAGCGAGCGAGCGAGCGAGCGAGGAGTCTGCCGGAGCGGCGGCGGCGGCGGCGGGCGAGGGGGGATGGAGAGCTACCTGGAGGAGAACTTCGGGGGCGTCAAGGGCAAGAACTCGTCCGAGGAGGCGCTGCGGCGCTGGCGCAAGCTCTGCAGCGTCGTCAAGAACCCCAAGCGACGCTTCCGCTTCACCGCCAACCTCGACAAGCGCGGCGAGGCGCAGGCCATCAAGCACGCCAACCACGTACCTACACCATCTCTCTCTCTCTCTCTCTCTCTTCCGCTGCTAGCATCCGTTCCCTGCGGTTAATTTGATCCTCTGCGCGACCTCATCTTGTGGGCTTGGGTGAGGTTTCCCGCCGGGATCTGCGGCGGCTCTGGGATCTGGAGGCTGGGTCT
The DNA here is from genome assembly GCA_034509565.1 of Triticum monococcum. NCBI lineage: Eukaryota > Viridiplantae > Streptophyta > Magnoliopsida > Poales > Poaceae > Triticum > Triticum monococcum. The sequence goes on along the minus strand of CM067845.1, from coordinate 81,469,852 downwards.
GCCGCGCCGGGAGCTCGTAGGGTTTCACGCCGGCCGACCGGCCACATCCTCCACCAAGATTTAGCTTCGAGCACCCAGAGTGCTGCTGCTGCTAGCTTAAGCTTAGGAGGGTTGGTAGGATTGTAGCCCAGTGACCGGCTGGTTTAGCTACACACCTCGTGGAGTTCTCAAGTGAATTAATCAATTCTACGGTGTTTTGTTGGAGCATTTTGGGGCGTATGTGATCTGCTTCTGAGATCGGTGGATGGGGGCCAGAGCTAGTAGTGCCAATTTGGGAGTACCTGCCTAGTTTGCCGCAACCACAGCATGTGACTTCTTTGCACTGTTTTCAGTAGAACAGTGCTATCCTAGTGCACGGCCATAATGGGTGTTGGGAGTGGCTAGTTTGAAATCCTATTCTACAATAATCACTGTACTAGTACCAAATTCGATCCTTAAGTTGCTTATAATTAGTTTCTGCTCTTATTTCATGAGGTTACTGAAATGCATGCTGTTGATGTGTGGCAGGAGAAGCTGCGGGTTGCCGTGCTGGTGTCGAAAGCTGCACTGCAGTTTATACATGGTAATAATTGATTGCACGACTTCATGTTTTCTCGGTAGTTTTGAACATTTCCTGCACAGTATCTAACCATGCCACTCACAAACAAATATCCCCAGGCCTCAAACTTCGAAGTGAGTATGTTGTCCCTGAAGAAGTCAAGGCTGCAGGGTTTCAGATTTGCGCTGATGAACTGGGTTCCATTGTTGAGGGCCATGACAGTAAAAAGTTGATCACCCACGGCGCAGTTGCTGGAATAGCAGCGAAGCTTGTAACTTCGCCGACGGATGGGCTTGATACAGCCGAGGACAGCATGCAGCGTAGGCAGGACATATATGGAATAAACAAATTCACAGAAAGCGAGACCCGCAGTTTCTGGGTGTTTGTGTGGGAAGCTCTTCAAGATACAACTCTTATAATTCTTGCTATTTGCGCCTTTGTCTCGTTAGTTGTTGGCATTACGATGGAAGGATGGCCAAAAGGTGCTCATGATGGTCTAGGAATTGTTGCAAGTATCCTCTTGGTTGTTTTCGTTACCGCGACAAGTGACTATCGGCAGTCGCTGCAATTCAAGGACCTGGACAAGGAGAAAAGAAAGATTCAAGTGCAAGTTACAAGGAAAGGTTTCAGGCAAAGAATATCGATATATGATCTTCTTCCTGGAGATGTCGTCAATCTGGCAATCGGGGATCAGGTTCCTGCTGACGGGCTCTTCATTTCTGGGTTTTCTCTGTTGATTAATGAGTCCAGCCTAACTGGCGAGAGTGAACCTGTTGTTGTAAATGAAGAAAACCCTTTTCTTTTGTCGGGTACCAAGGTCCAAGATGGGTCCTGCAAGATGCTTGTTACAACAGTTGGTATGCGAACCCAGTGGGGAAAACTAATGGCTACTCTCAGCGAAGGCGGGGACGATGAAACCCCACTGCAGGTCAAACTTAATGGAGTGGCAACTATCATTGGTCAGATCGGACTATTTTTCGCTGTCATAACTTTCATCGTCTTGTCTCAAGGGTTAATCAGCAAAAAGTATCACGATGGTCTGCTCTTAAGCTGGTCAGGGGATGATGCACTGGCAATGTTGGAGCATTTTGCTATTGCAGTTACCATTGTTGTGGTTGCTGTTCCTGAGGGATTGCCCTTAGCAGTCACACTGAGTCTGGCATTTGCAATGAAGAAAATGATGAATGACAAGGCACTGGTTCGCAACTTAGCTGCATGTGAAACTATGGGCTCAGCTACTACCATCTGCAGTGATAAGACAGGAACACTAACAACTAATCATATGACTGTTGTCAAGACCTGCATTTGTGGAAATATCAGAGAGGTTAACAGTCCTCAGAATGCGTCTAAGTTGTGTTCAGAACTTCCAGAAAATGTTGTCAGAACTCTTCTCGAGTCTATATTTAACAATACAGGTGGTGAGGTTGTTATTAACCAAGATGGGAAACACCAGATCCTTGGTACCCCAACAGAGACAGCCATATTGGAGTTTGCAATGTCAATAGGTGGAAACTTTAAGGCGAAGCGTGCTGAAACTAAGATTGCGAAAGTGGAGCCTTTCAATTCAACAAAAAAGAGGATGTGTGTCCTTCTTGAGCTTGCTGACGGAGGATACCGTGCACATTGTAAAGGTGCTTCAGAAATAGTCTTGGCTGCATGTGATAAGTTCATAGATGAGACAGGTGCTGTTACCCCTCTTGATAAAGAAACTGCTGGCAAGCTCAATGGTATTATTGATGGTTTTGCTAATGAAGCTCTTAGGACATTGTGTCTTGCTTACAGGGAAATGGAAGAAGGCTTTTCCATCGAAGAGCAATTACCACAGCAAGGGTACACATGCATTGCTATCATAGGTATTAAAGATCCTGTTCGCCCAGGTGTGAGAGAGTCTGTTGCAATTTGCCGCTCTGCTGGAGTTACGGTGAGAATGGTCACAGGTGACAACATAAATACAGCAAAGGCGATTGCCCGTGAATGCGGTATACTCACTGAAGATGGCCTGGCTATCGAGGGGCCGGATTTCAGGGAGAAAACTCTTGAGGAACTCCTTGTGCTTGTTCCAAAAATTCAGGTTTGATGTGTTTATAATATCCTGTTGACTTCTAATAGTGTTTACCATCTATCTGCAAGTCTCATCTCATAATTCCGTGTATTGAAGGTAATGGCCCGATCATCACCGCTGGATAAGCATACACTTGTAAAGCATTTGCGCACAACATTCAATGAAGTTGTTGCTGTTACTGGTGACGGCACAAATGATGCTCCTGCCCTGCATGAAGCAGATATTGGACTTGCAATGGGCATTGCCGGGACTGAGGTGAGAATGCTTGATCATTAAAGAGACCAAGCTTAATCTACTAGGAGGTGTATCATACCGTATTGTTTTAATGGAGTTATGCAAATTTATTCAGCCTTTCAGGACCTGAATATTGCAAAGTTCACATTGTATTCTGGTATTCTTAATTTTTCACTCATGTTATTCACTAGCCTAATGCACTCTTATTCAGGTGGCGAAAGAGAGTGCCGATGTCATCATTCTGGACGACAATTTCTCTACAATTGTAACTGTTGCCAGATGGGGGCGCTCTGTTTACGTCAACATTCAGAAATTTGTGCAGTTTCAGTTAACTGTTAATGTTGTCGCTTTACTAGTTAACTTCTCCTCAGCTTGTTTTACAGGTATACCTCCTAGTCTTGATGATTTTTTTTACTTTCTATGACATACCCTCCTATTGATAATTTGCACTTGCAATGATAGGAAATGCACCACTGACGGCTGTTCAACTTCTTTGGGTCAACATGATTATGGACACACTTGGCGCACTTGCATTAGCCACCGAACCACCCAATGATGACTTGATGAAGAGAGAGCCAGTAGGAAGAACAGGGAAGTTCATCACAAATGTAATGTGGAGGAACATTTTTGGGCAATCTCTATACCAATTTGTTGTTATGTGGTATCTCCAGACGCAAGGAAAAACCTTTTTTGGGCTTGGAGGCTCTGATGCTGATATAGTGCTGAATACAATTATTTTCAACTCATTCGTGTTCTGCCAGGTATGTTTACTGCTGTAAATCCTCTCTTTTCCACTGGTGATGTGTTTACCAGGACCTTGGTGATAATCTACAGAAGGCAAGACAATTTGTGATGATTTAAAGAACCCCTATGCCACGAACTTATAAAATAATAATAATGCAAAAGTGTAATGCTCTTATAGTTAGGTAAATAAACACAGCTGGTAGAGGGTTAATATGAATTTGGTGGAAGCAAAGGTGTATAGTTCGACATGCAGACCTGTCGGGTCAAAGTTCTGAAATAAGATTGCGCATTATTTGTAACAACGAACTTGGACTCTCACTAGATTTGCGTATGCTATCTCTCAGGTGTTCAATGAGATAAGTTCGAGGGAGATGGAGAAGCTCAATGTGCTTAAGGGCATGCTGAAGAACTATGTCTTCATGTGTGTCCTCAGCAGCACCGTTGTCTTCCAGTTCATCATGGTCCAGTTCCTCGGCGAGTTTGCCAACACGACGCCTCTCACCAGTCTCCAGTGGCTCGCCAGCGTGCTCCTTGGCCTCGTCGGAATGCCGATTGCCGTCGTCGTCAAGCTCATTCCCGTTGGGTCTTCCTGATGAAAAGGGCAACCCACCATGCGAAGGAGGTGTGGCGAAAAGACCGATTCCATAGTGTGTGGACCTGAATCCTCCATGCAGGGTCTTTTGGGATGCATGGAGAGCAAGCCTGAGAAGAGCTGCACTAGACAGATTTTAAAGCCTACGAGTGTGGCAGATTTGCATCATATTGTTGTGTAAGAAGCATTTGTATCTGGTGCTGTGCTGGGGCTTAGGGCCTGCTCGTCAGTAGACCTGTAAGATTGATGTCTGGCTGGGATTCAGACCAGAAAAGATGTATATTCTGTGGATCGATAAACAGAAACTTGATCATTTCGACCCCTTTATTCTGTCTCGGTATATGACCGAGACCTTCCAGGAATGGGGCGCATGTAGTCCAGAGAGAACTAGTGCCTTATGTTGGATTTCAAGTGTTTACCGTGAAATTCTTGAGCTCTTCTAAGATGGTCCCAAATTGATATGAGATATTTTATGATGTTGTATTCTGTGATTAACCTACATGCATAATATGTAAAGAAAATGTAAGAAGTGAGCATTAAATATGTCAACAATATTTCTGTTCAATCTTGTATACTTATACCGTATTTATATACATAAATATTACCATTGATCGACCAACAGTTTTGAGCAAACACTCCTCTTACCTCTTCGAAGGTAAAAGAGAGTGTCTTGAAAAATTTTGTGTTCTTAGTTATTACTTCCGTTCACTGCTATAAGATGTTCATTTATTTCAGTCTATATGTAGCCCATATTGAAATATCCAAAACATCTTATTATTTTGGATTTGTCTAGATATGGATGGATATAACACTAAAAAGTGTCTAGATACATCCGTATTCGTATCTCGGCAAATCTGAGTCAACTAATTTGGGACGGAGGGAGTATAAAGTAAGTTTGAGAAAAAAATGGCCCTTGTGCCTCTGATGAAATGATGGTGTGCCACAAATTCATCACAAATACTCCCTCCGTTCGGAATTACTTGTCGCAGAAATAGATGTATCTGGCGTATTTTAGTTCTAGATACATCCATATCCGAGACAAGTAATTTCGAACAGAGGGAGTAGACATTTAGAGTAGATTCATTGCATAATTACACGATACTAGTAGCACATTAAACATAACCATAATATAATTAAACACTACATTACCGCTACAATGATGTAAAGCGAATTAAAATGAGATAAATATATAAACTATACCTACTCCTTGTCGGAGGAGAGCTCGATCACCCCCGTGTCGGAGCCGTCGGTCTCGTGCTAGTTGGCGGTAGTGCGAGTCCACAACATGTCATCATCGTCAGAGTGATTGTCGTCGAGCTCGGTGACCATTTGCTTCCACTCAGCATCGCAGATGAGAGGTTTTGGTGGTTCACCGCCGCCACACGCTCGATGAGGGGTTGGTGAGGAGCTCTGCCATGGGGTGATGGCACTCACCTTCGAGCCACGCCTCCGCCGCATGGTGCTCTACCTCCTCAGCTAGTGCGCCATGATATTGCGCCTCCTCCTCCTATGAGAGGAGGCCGATGGCGTTGCCTTCCTCCTCCGACACGCTGATTGCTCTATGCTCATACCAGTGAATTCGGATTCAATGGTAGCGAGCTCCTCCTCCACCTCCATGGCGTTGTCGTTCTCCCCCTCCTTCGAGCTCAGATCCTCGCCGACCGCTCGTGTCGTGCGTGCTGTCACATACGTGCGCTCCTCCATGGCGAATTTGGCGTTGGTGTCTAGCTTACTACTAGGTGTATAGCCTAACAAGCAGTTGGGTCCTCAAGTGCAAGGGTTTGTAGTAAGTGGCAATTTTTTCCTCGGTGAGAAACCAAGAAATCAATCCGTGGAGGTACAAGGTTCTCACAACAATGATAAGCTCTGCAAAGCAAACAAAACTTCACTTGTGTCCCCAATAATACCAAGAAGAGTGTCAACCTTGCTAGCCTTGCTAGTTGTACATGATATTAAAAGATAACATGATAGATAATATTTTTGTATTTTCAAAATAAATAGTAACTTTTTGTCTCTCGATAAAGGACACTTTTATTATCTTAGCATCAAGCCGATACAAAGCATTATGAGTAACACCCGACCTCTACATAATTAGGATGCACACGACAAACCTCGAAAAGTCTGGCAAAAAGAAATGAATCTACACTGACAAAACAACAACAATAGAAACATATAGACCCACGTTATGCTTATGTCAAAGTGGTGGTGGATCAATCCGGAGGTTATGCTGCCACCCATGTTGGAAAAAAACCCTTCGTAGCCACCCGATCCAACTCCGTACAAACCGCCTTGAACAACAGTTGGCACTCCATTCGTTGTAGCGTCGACCACGTATGAAGAGAGTGCATACATTGGAAAATAACATGTAGAGGAGAATCATTTTTGTCATTATAACGAAATAAATAGTAACAAGAAATAAAAGTGCGTGTAAAATTTGTTGCAAGTGGATCTTATGCTAAAAAACTAGAGCGGGATTCATAGGTTCACCAAGCGTAATGGCATCTCCAACGCCATCTGACGGGGTCCTGTACCCGGGGTACCTAATGTAAGGGAGCCCGGCCTCAGCCTCGTACAGGGCTCACCAGGCCCAAGAGACATCAGGGAACCCTAGGAAGGCAAAAACGATGTGCGTGCTCTCCAAGTCTAAGGGCGGCGGCAGAACTAATCTCACCGACCCCCATGTAAACCCTAGACCTCTCCTGCTTATATAAACAGGGGCGGAGCCATGATTTAGACATAGAGGGGGCAGACGGCATGAAGCCGGCACAAATTTTTTTTTGGCAGTCGGAGCATATGTAGCAATAGATAATATTGGTCAATAATTTCACTTAAACGCCAAGAAGACGAATTTTATTATCAAACTACTCTGAAACTAGAAGAACGTCTGTGTGTTGCAACGGGGCCACATTAACTTTAAAAGTTTAATATCAATTATGTTAATATTACATTTAATATTCTCATACATATTAAGTGACATTGACGACCTTTTTAACCATTAAATTCTCACACACACACACACCCTCTCCCTCCCTCTTCCTCCCTCTCTCTCCCCCTCTCCCTCACTCAGGAGGTGGGACGAAAATAAATCCGGAACGGAGACTACCAACTAAGACATTAGGAGTAGAGATCATTTAATTGATAAGAATAAATAGAAAACAATGTTAAAAAGGAGAAACAGATTAGAATACATTGAAAAACCAAAAGGACGATATAAAAGGGGATTCGCCCTGCCCCCGGGCCTTGCCACCGAACTGGCTCAGCGTTACAGTCCCCGTGTGGTCGCCTTCTCCTGTTCTCAGATGACTAAAACTCCGTTCTCCGGAACAATGAAGCGAGCAACAGAGTTATTTGAAATCATACATACTGATGTATGTGGTCCAATGAACATTGAAGCTCGCGGCGGATATCGTTATTTTCTCACCTTCACAGATGATTTGAGCAGATATGGGTATATCTACTTAATCAAACATAAGTCTGAAACATTTTAAAAGTTTAAAGAATTTTTGTAACGCCCACGATGCGACTATATCTCCCACGTGTCGAAGCACGACTTAGAGGCATAACCGCATTGTAAGCAATGTCGCAAGTGAGGTAATCTTCACACAACCCATGTAATACATAAGGGAAAGAGATACATAGTTGGCTTACAATCGCCACTTCACACAATACATGAATAAAGCATTACATCATCCAGATACAATCAAGGTCCGACTACGATACCAAAATAAAAGAACACTACCCCAAATGCTAAACAGATCCCCGATCGACCCCAACTGGGCTCCACTACTAATCAACTAGAACGAAACAACACAAAGGACAAGATCTTCATGGAGCTCCTCCTTGAGCTTCGTTGCATCACCTGCTTATGTGACGCCCCCGATTCAATCGTACACTAACCATGCACGCAAATGTGTACGATCAAGATCAGGGACTCACGGGAAGATATCACAACACAACTCTACAAATAAAAATAAGTCATACAAGCATCATATTACAAGCCAGGGGCCTCGAGGGCTCGAATACAAGAGCTCGATCATAGACGAGTCAGCGGAAGCAACAATATCTGAGTACAGACATAAGTTAAACAAGTTTGCCTTAAGAAGGCTAGCACAAACTGGGATACAGAACGAAAGAGGCGCAGGCCTCCTGCCTGGGATCCTCCTAACTACTCCTGGACGTCGTCAGCGGGCATCACGTAGTAGTAGGCACCTCCGGTGTAGGGGTCGTCGACGATGGTGGCGTCTGGCTCCTGGGCTCCAACATCTGGTTGCGACAACCAGGTAGAAGGGATAGAGGGAAAAGAAGGAGAAAGCAACCGTGAGTACTCATCCAAAGTACTCGCAAGCAAGGAGCTACACTACATATGTATGCATTGGTATCAAATGGAATAAGGGTATCATATGTGGACTGAACTGCAGAATGCCAGAATAAGAGGGGGATAACTAATCTTTTCGAAGACTACGCTTCTGGCAGCCTCCGTCTTGCAACATGTAGAAGAGAGTAGACTGAAGTCCTCCGAGTAGCATCGTATAGCATAATCCTAACCGATGATCCTCCCCTCGTCGCCCTGTGAGAGAGCGACCACCGGTTGTATCTGGCACTTGGAAGGGTGTGTTTTATTAAGTATCCGGTTCTAGTTGTCATAAGGTCAAGGTACAACTCCGGGTCGTCCTTTTACCGAGGGACACGGCTATTCGAATAGATAAACTTTCCTGCAGGGGTGCACCACATACCCCAACACGCTCGATCCCATTTGACCGGACACACTTTCCTGGGTCATGCCCGGCCTCGGAAGATCAACACATCGCAGCCCTACCTAGGCACAACAGAGAGGTCAGCACGCCGGTCTAAATCCTATGGCGCAGGGGTCTGGGCCCATCTCCCTTTGCACACCTGCACGTTGCGTACGCGGCCGGAAGCAGACCTAGCCTAGTGGCTTTCCAGTCCAATCCGGCGCGCGCCACTCAGTCACTGACGTCACGAAGGCTTCGGCTGATACCACGACGCTGGGATACCCATAACTGCTCCCACGTAGATGGTTAGTGCGTATAGACCAAATGGCCAGACTCAGATCAAATACCCAGATCTCGTTAATCGTGTTAAGTATCCGCGAACACCGAACAGGGCCAGGCCCACCTCTCTCCTAGGTGGTCGGAACCTGCCCTGCCGCTCCGCCACAAAGATCCACACAGAGGGCCGTCGGGACAAAGGTCCTTTCAGCCCCCAATCCGTGAATCACTCGCGGGTACTCCTCGAGCCAACCCGACTTTGGTCACCACATGTATCATGTTTAAAGTATATAGTACATACCCGTGATCACCTCCCGAGTGATCACGGCCCAATAGTATAGCATGGCAGACGGACAAGAATGTAGGGCCACTGATGATAAACTAGCATCCTATACTAAGCATTAGGTTTGCAGGTAAAGGTAACAACAGTAGTAGCAAGGACAGGCTATGCATCAGTATAGGATTAACGAGAAGCAGTAACATGCTACACTACTCTAATGCAAGCAGTATAGAGAAGAGTAGGCGATATCTGGTGATCAAAGGGGGGGCTTGCCTGGTTGCTCTGGCAAGAGAGATGGGTCGTCAACACCGTAGCCGAACTGGGTAGCAGCGGCGTCGGTCTCGGTGTCTATCGAGAGAAGAGGGGGGGGAAACAATAAATATTTAATCAAGCATATGCATAGTGATGCATGACATGACAAGTAACGGCGTTAGAGGTGCCCTAACGCGGTAGTAGGTGATACCGGTGAAGGTGGATAACATCCGGGAAAGTATCCCCGGGGTTTCGCGTTTTCGGGCAGAGGAGCCGGAGGGGGAAAGTTGCGAGTTCGATAGGTTAGGGAGGTGTGGTGGACGAACGGGTTGCGTATCCGGAATCGTCTCGTCGTTCTGAGCAACTTTCATGTACAAAGTTTTTTCATCCGAGGTACGGTTTATTTTATATTAATTTTAAAAGATTTAAATCATTTTTAGGATTTATTTATTTAATTTAACCAACATTATCCAGAATAGTGTCTGCTGACGTCATCATGACGTCAGCATGACGTCAGCAGTCAACAGGGCGTTGACTGGGTCAAACTGACGCGTGGGTCCCACATGTCATTGATTGATTAGGCTAATCAGGGGTTAATTAAGTTAACTAGTAATTAGGTAAATCTAATCAAGATTAGTTAACTTAATTTAATTAATTTTTTAATTAATTAATTAATTTAATGATTATTATTTATTTAATTATTTTAATTATTTTTTTAATTCTTTTTTTAATATATATATATTTTACTAAAACGTTCTGGGCGCTGGGGCCCGCGTGTAAGTGGCCCAGGGCCACTAGAACGGGCGCGCTGGTTCGGGCGGAACCGGGTGACGGGCGCCAGCCCATCGGGGCTCTTGCCCAGGCCAACAGCAGGGCGCCGACGGCCAAGGGCGGCGCTAGGAGGGCGCCGGCGTGTGGGGCCAGAGGCGGGTGGCGCGGCGACGCAGCCGGCGAGCAGCACGCGGGCGGCAGGGGTCAGCGGTGGCCAGAGGGAGTGGGGAGGCGCCGGCGGTCATTGTTGAAGGCCACGGTGGCAGCGGCGGGCGGCCGCCGGGCGTAGCAGCGGGGCCGCGCGGAGAGGCTCGGCAAGCGGGGCCGAGCGGGGCTGTGGTTGAGCTGCGCTGCGATGGTGGTGGTGGCCAGTGGCGCGGCGAGCAGCGAGGAGAAGGCGCGGTGGCTGCAGCGGGCGGCGCTGGGAGTGGCAGGCGCGAGGGAGGAAGGAACCGGACGCGAGGGGGGGCGCGATGGGACAGCGCGCGGGGCGCGCTCAGCGCGAGCGCGCGCGGTGGCGCGGAATGCAGCCGCGGTGAGCGCGTGCGGTCTCGGCACTGGCGTGAGCAGCGCGCGGACAGGGAGAGAGAGGAGGGGGCGCGGCTCACGTGGGGAGTAGGGTTCAAGGCAGTGGTGCGCGAGGTGGAGACGATGACGACGGCGGAGAGGAAGCAGGCCGTCGGGGTAGTTCCGGGCGGCGGCGGTGTCCGGTGAGGAGTCGAGGAGAAGGACGGCGTCGCGGAAGGGAGAAGAGGCCGGGGCGACACGGCAACAACGAAGCGGGAGCCGCGGCGGCGTGCGGAGGAGGACCGAGGCGCGGTGGGGCAGCGATGCACGCCGAGGCAAAGGGGTCGGGCGCCGTTTTCCTGATCCAGATCGGGGGAAGGAGAAGGGGATCGTGGGGGAGTGGGGGGGAGTGGATAGGGTTCGGGTGGGGGTGAGAGGATAAGGGAGGAGTGGGGGTCGGCTGGGCCGTGCGGGTGGGCCAGTTGGGCTAGCCTGGCTGGTTGGGCCGTCTGGCCCAGGGGGGTCCCTTTTATATTTTTTTTTGTTGTTTGTTTTTCTGTTTTCTTTTTATTTATTTTATTTTCTGTTTTTATTTATTTATAAACACTTAGGCATTCTATAAAATTGTGAACCATACACCATAATTATCTTTGTAATATTTGGCAACCACCGAACATTTTTTTTTTGAAAACTTTTATTACCATCAAAATTTTGAATTGAATATCGAAACTGTTTTGATTTAACCCGAGATCAACTACAGTGACAGAGGTGACGTGGCATCATTAGTGAGGATTACTGTAGCTTAATTACCCGGGCGTCACAGCTTAGTAACATCAGCACCTGCAAACTGGTTTTGGAAGTATCTGTGAGTCACGGGGACTCAGCAATCTCACACCCTCGCGATCAAGACTATTTAAGCTTATGGTTAAGGTAAAAGGTATGAGGTGGAGCTGCAGCAAGCGGCTAGCATATATGGTGGCTAACATACGCAAATGAGAGCGAGAAGACAAGGCAAAAGCACGGTCGAACAACTATGATCAAGAAGTGATCCTAGAACAACCTACGTCAAGCATTACTCCAACACCGTGTTCACTTCCCGGACTCCGCCGAGAAGAGACCATCATGGTTACACACGCGGTTGATGCATTTTAATTAAGATAATCTTTAGGTTTTCTACAACTGGACATTAACAAATTCCCATCTGCCCATAACCGCGGGCACGACTTTCGAAAGTTCAAATCCATGCAGGGGTGTCCCAACTTAGCCCATCACAAGCTCTCACGGTCAACGAAGGATATTCCTTCTCCCAAGACAATCCGATCAGACTCGGCATCCCGGTTACAAGACATCCTCGACAATGGTAAAACAAGTCCAGCAACACCGCCCGAATGTGCCGACAAATCCAGATAGCAGCTGCACATATCTCGTTCTTAGGGCACACTCAGATGAGCACTCCATACGACTAAAACCAAACCTCGAGTTTCTCCGAGGGGGCGCTGCACAGGGCTCTAGTTTGGACCAACACTCAGAGGAGCACTGGCCTTGGGGGGGGGGGGGTTAAATAAAGATGACCCTTGGGTAGGCCTACCCAAGGGAAAGAAAAGGTTAGGTGGAAAATGGTAAAACCAATGTTGGGCATTGCTGGAAGAGTTTTATTCAAGGCGAACTGTTAAGGGGTTCCCATTATAACCCAACCGTGTAAGGAACGCAAAATCCGGGAACATAATACCGATATGACGGAAACTAGGGCGGCAAGAGTGGAACAAAACACCAGGCATAAGGCCGAGCCTTCCACCCTTTACCAAGTATATAGATGCATTAATTAAATAAGAGATATTGCGATATCCCAACAAAATATCCATGTTCCAAACATGGAACAAGCCCCAATCTTCACCTGCAACAAACAACGCTATAAGAGGGGCTGAGCAAAGCGGTAACATAGCCAAACAACAGTTTGCTAGGACAAGGTGGGTTAGAGGCTTGGCTTAAAAATATGGGAGGCATGATAAGCAAGTGTTAGGTATCGCAGCATAGGCATAGCAAAAGAGCGAGCATCTAGCAAGCAAAGATAGAAGTGATTTCGAGGGTATGGTCATCTTGCCTGAAATCATGCAAGGAAGAAGAACGAGTCCATGAAGAAGACAAACGGACGTAGTCGAACGGTTCCTCACAAACACGACGTTATCGGAACCAACCCGAAGAAGCAACACCGGAAAGAAGCACACAACATAGTAAACAACCAACACATGAACATGGCATGATATGCGGGATGCGGTATGCGGTGTATATGCATGATTTGCAAAGGAATGATTGAACCTGGCCTCAACTTGGAAATCCAAGAGTGCCACTGGAAAGGGGAGTTGATTTCGGTTGAAATCGATATAAAGATCACCGGAATCGGATGCACGGTTTGGAAATGGCAAGCAAAACAAATATGGCACCGGTCTGCGATTAACAACAAGTAGCCTCCTAAATGCATCAAGAACAATATGCTACAACATTCTAACATGACAACAAAATACATGGCAGGGATCCAATCATGATGCTTGACAAAATATGAACATTGAGCTATGGCTAATTCACTCAATAGCAAGCTCAAACAGGTATGGCAAAAATGCAAAAGATAACAGGTTTGAGACTTAGTGAAATTAACAACATGTCAGGAATTTATCATCGGGAAGCAATCTTTAGAGCATGATAACTACATGCTACAGGAACATATCATGGCAAAGCAAGGCATGGCATGAAGCTACTCAAAGCATGTAACAAAAGTCCCTTAGTGACCATGAGCCAAAAGGGATCAGAAAATACAATTGCAAGCATGTGAACATAGCAAAAACACAAATAGATCCAGACTTAGTGAAAAACTGGAGCATGGCAAAACAGTTAACAAATAGGCATTTTTACGAGCTCGATGCACTCACTACAAAGCATGACATGACAAACTAATCATACACCCAGCCAGGGGCGGACCCAGAAAAAATATTGAGAGGGGGCAAAAATATATGGCCATATTTATGAACCAACGAAGCAAGCAGCCATCCAAAATTTAAACAATTCATTTATTCTCCAATGGTAACAAAATTCACTGAAAAGTGAAAGAAAACTAACCATTTGAGACAAAATGACTTGCATCAATATGATAATAACTTGTTCTGAAGTTGCAAAAGAGCATTGACACATTGTTACAGTCTAACCTGCAACTTGCAAGAAAAAAATATCAAATAAAGGGAGAATAACAACATTGAAGAAGACCAATATTAAAAACAAATAGTGTTAGGATATTACCTTTCGTTTCATCCCATGAAGATCTTTCATGCATGAAAACATTTGAATGACACTTCATCCGGATTTTTGTTCGGTAATTGTTTTCTACAAAGCAAACAAGGCTATGGTTCATAAATTATCGTTGATTTTGTTATGTAGAACATTTTTCATTAAAAACCTTCCATTAGCTTAGCTGCAACTTTAAGTGCTAAAAATGGAAACGTTAAATGAAATGTCAAATTGACATGCATCATTCATGAATATGGAGTGTGTTGTGTGCTAGGAACCAGGAAGTAGTAAAAGGTGATCTCAATCAGAGTTTTTCTGTCTGGATTGGCCATTGGGCGTATGTAGAAAGTAACATACTAAAATTTATATTCACAACTAAAACTGTTTGATCTGACATAATCATCGAAATTAGTAAATATACACAAGTTGATGAGATTAACATGGTTTCTAAGTTAGAAACCGCAAATAAACAGAAATTTTGAAAAGAAAAGAACCCTACATACACATACGGCTTACCTTGATATCAATTGGAATTAGGGAATAGTAATTGAGATCCCTATTTGGTCATGTGGCTGTGCTGTCGCGGCGGCATCGTCGACTCGTCTTTCCGAAGCCGCGAGGTAGTGCGGCCGTGGGGAGGGACTGACGACTATTCTGGCAGCAAGCCGCCGCCGCCGACCCATGAGCGGCGTGCGGCGAAGTTGGGGAGTCCCTGATTCCGTTTCGTGCGTTGCTGCGTGCCCTTGTACACCTGAAATCAGGTCATGATTGAGTTAGGTTTTTGTTTGAGGGGCACGATTGAGTCAGGTAGGCAACAATGAGGACATGGGCTGGAGCAATTCCTACTTCTTTAATGGGCTGCTTGCTAGTACGAGTTTAGAGTACATGGGCTTCTGAAAATTACCCAAAGAACTAAGCCGAGTGGGGGCAAGGTGTTGGGCTGAGTGGGGGCACGTAGGTATACATCCGAACAAGTATACGTGACTCAAAAAATCGAGTGGGGGCAGCTGCCCCCACAGTCTTCAACGTGGGTCCGCCCCTGCACCCAGCAAATAGACATGGCATAGAAGCTAGACATGGCAAGAATAACAACATAGCATGCACGGATCAACAACAACAAGCTCGGCAAAATTGCTAAACATGTTAACAATCTGCCAGGAACAATTTATAGCAAAAGTAGAGCTCGATTGACTCAAGCTAGGGTGCTCCATAATTGCAAATAAAGACATGGATGGATAGAGCACCACAATATTAACAAAACAGCCTTACTGATCATCCTCAAAAAAGGCACGGATCACTAGGAAACAACATGAACATATGGCATAAAAATAATGACAGGGCAAGGACTTAGTGAAATTCTAAGTCTCTGAAATCAGCATCATTGAGTAAGCTACTTTGCATGCTTGTGCTAGTCACCACAAAGATCACAAAAATACATGGCATACACCCCTGTAAAGATGGCATGGCATACATCAAAACACATGAAGAGCTCAGGGTCATAGCATGCACACATTAATCATGGCAAAAATGACAAAATGCCATTTGCTGAAACAGCTCCGCCGTCGCCCCCAACTACCCCACAGCAGCGCCGCCGAGCACCCCACTGACGCGGACCACCACTGTTGCCGAGCCACACCACCGGCGACCACCATCCTCTATCGAACCTCTTCCCTCGCCACCACACTCTTCTTCGCGAGCTTCCTCCCCCGAGTAGACCTCCTCCCTAAGGTGCGTGTCCACGGAGCAGAATCTCGCCATTTCGTCGCGTGCGATGTATACTTTGTTTCCCTCATTTTCTTTCTTATGCTTTTGCCAGAGATGATGGTCTTGATGCTACCACTTTTCTTAATGATCCTCGTGCAGTCTATCAAGCCAGTAGTTCTTCAGATGGGATTGGTGAGCGCAATAGTTTTGGAGTTTGTGGACTATTTTCTTATGAGAGAAGAACAGGTGGGGAAGTCGAACAGTGGTAGTTCTATTGATTGCTCTGGCGCAATATTTGTATTGTCTGTAGGTGAGGGTTCTGATTTATTCCTTCTGAACCCCAATGAGGCTGATAGCCCAAATAAATCTTTGCTCCAGTTATATTTAGCCTTCTGTTGCATCAGGGGTAAACAAGTGCTATTTTGTTCCTGCAGTTCAGCAACCAAAAGTGTGTGGTTCATGCTTTGTGCAGTTTACTTTGTCATGCTTTACTTCAGTGTTGATGCAACTTTTTACATCATCTTGTTTGGTTATTTGTAGAGCACTGCGTAAAAGCATAATGTTGAAGTAACTCGAGTTCTTAGGTCCCAAACGACTAGAGATGTTGAGGACAAATACATGGCAAAAGTACAAAGGCTACCACAAGCAAACCTGAGGAGGTAATACATGTTTCTCTTGGCTATTGCCATGTGGTACTATTTCTTTGTTGTTTAACATTCAATCGTTATCTTGATAAGTCTGGAAGGAACTTAAAGCCTCTCAATCATTGATTTCTGATCTTTGTATAATACCTTATAAGATGCATTGATAACTTCATAAGAAGAACTAAGCTTATAAGATGCATTGTTTATACTGCATGCACCTTTTTTTGTGATGTTAGACAATTTAAAATATTGAAGCAGGAAATATTGGCCATCGTAACCATGCTTTGTTAGGTTACTGCTAATATTACCTTGTAGAATCAAATTGAAAGTGGGAAACTGCAGATTTGAATGGGAGTCCATCTAGATAGTGATGCTTTGCTTATTTCCTAATTTTTTTATCAGTTGGTCTCATCTTGTTTATCTTCTGCTCTGGGTTGTGTGATCTGTACTCTACATTTGTATTATGGAGATTGTTCCTCAGCTTGTTTCTCTTACAACCTACAACCATTCCTTTATGCATTCACATCAAAACCGATTTCTTGTAGGCTGTGCGCTTGCCTTATTGCGGGAAACAAAAATAGAGCTCTATCCTGTTATTTTCTCTATATTCTACAAGCACAGTATTTGATTGAGCTAGCATGTACTGTTGGTGACTTATTTGTATGCCTAACAAGTTGGGTGCAATGCCTATTTGGTAATAAATTCTTCATAGGTAGGTCTATGATCTTGTTCATGTGCTAGTCTGGGTTAGGTGAACTGTACTGTTGGTTGTGCACTTGCCTAGCTGGTTAGCTATGTAAATATGTAATTCTGCACCCTCTTTTGTTTGTAGCGTGTATTTGAATGTGATTCCATTTAGCTGCTCACGGCTTATTTTAGTTCCCGAATTTAGCAGTACAAGCTATTTATTGATGTGTGGTTTCAATGCTTGGTTGTGGTTACACATGTACTACAAGAAGAATCTGTGATAGTATTGGTTTGTCATGATTGTCTATTGAAAATATATGCTTTGTGATGACTTGATATTTCAGGGATGGCATGTCGGAAGTATAAATTGGTCCAATGTATATCCCTATCTCATTTATCTTTTAGTTAATTCTAGAGAAAGCTTTACGAAGTTAATTCACTACTACACGAAGTCTTGCATATGGAAGGGAAATTGGATATTCTGCTCACTGTACTAATCAAAACATATTTGTAGATACTCTGCTTATTCTGGTTCATGCTGCTACTTAATTATAAGCGCTTCTTCTATGAGCTTCTATATTATGCAAATAATGTGATATTTAGCAGCCTACTTTCATGGCTTTGGATGTCACTTGAAAAACTACTAGTGGAAGTTTTTTCTTGTTCTTCCCTTAGCTAGATGTCAAAGTATAAGGATCAAGCTCATGTAGAAGATATCTCTTTTTTTTTGTGTGCGAAAAGCTCATGTACAAGATGTCAGTATAACTAAGTAACAAGCTCCTTTTCTTTGCTTAATAATAATAGCAGTTTTGCAAACACTGTTCTCTATTTATAATCTGTTATTTTCGGTTGTCCAGTGTCCCTTCTGATGTTTATGGATTGCTTATGGTAAGGAACCAGAGCTTGGAACCACATGTTGATTTGCTGTTATTGTTTAAAAGATGAACCAAAGCAAGGACACTTATATTGCGTTGATTGCTTAAAAAACTTTGCTTCTCTGTATGGAGTTGGAAGTGGACAAGTCCATGGCAAAAGCAGGAATGCATCCACAAGCAAGCTGAGGTGAGGTAATATTCATGTTTCTCTTGGCTTTGAGGTCTAAGTGGGTTATTCTTTTTCTTGTTGGATGTCTATTTTTCCATCTACTGCTCTACGTTCTCCAGAGATGATGCTTTTTACTATTTGCAATCACGTTTCACACTCTCACCACAATAGCAAATCAATTAGAATAGAATCCTGCTGGTTGTGGTTGTTGATATAGTTTCTTATTCTTGCATGCCAGCTAGATCTTGAATTAGAGTGTTAGACGACATAATCATATTTCATAGAATGGTAGGCGATATGTAGGAAAGTGAACCGATATGTAGGGTACCCTAGACTCTGTTTACAACATCCTTGAGATTGATTTTGTCTGATAGAATTCAGCAAAGCAGATTTGCTATTTGTTAGCTATGACCTCTGAGTCTGAAAGCATAGGCTCAAATATGGTAGTTTCGATCATAATGAATGGATCATAGATCGCCGTAGGCAACCCAGGTTGAAAACTTAATAAGGGCACTAAGAAGTAGAACATCCTGAAGTGGTGTGCAGAGATATTTTAGCTGCATATTCCCTGTTGTTTTTTATGGAGTAGCTGTTGTCAGTGGGGTGTTGAGAAGTGAAAACACAGATATCTTTAGTTGGTTAAGTTAATGTCATTGTGTTGTCATCATGTCTTAAAGGGAACATGGATGTAGAATGTATGTATGTGCCTACTTGGTTCCAGTATGCAGTGCACACTCCAAAAAAGTTCGATTGTAATATTAAGTGTAAATATCAAGGAACCACAACTGTTTGGGCATAGGTTCTAGAAAACACAATTTTTGGGGGCGCAGACCTCGAGCTAGCTATCCCGACGCAGGGGGTGCGCCACTGCTTCATCTCGTCCTCGACAAAATGACTCCACTCAGGCAACTAAAAACCCATAAGGCACATACTTGGTGTTTCTTCTCCTTCAAGCACCTCTACTTTGAGCACGTTGCTCAGTCCAAGGCAAGTTCTTTGTCCAATTTTCTGCATACAAATCCTGTCTAATATTTTGAATGATTACCCAGTGTTATGTGCATGTGGGGGAGAGGATGTGAATGGATCTGAAGAGCAGCAAGATTACAATGGCGAGTGGAGAGACTGATGCTGTGTTGCTTGCTGATGCTACTCCTTTTCCTGTCTTCTGCTTTGGTGACCCTCCTCTACACGCTATGCTGATGGTGGTGGTGCTGTCGAGCTGCCCCTCCTCTTCTCATAATAGTCGTTCTTGTTCTTTTTCTGATTGATAGAAGTACTAGATTGTGCCTTTATTAGTTGCATATTTATATTTAGCAAGTGATCATTTAGCATGCAGATGCACTTTGGACTAACCTCAAATTTCACTTCACTTTTTTCAGCTCAACATTATAAATAAGGCGTTGAACACATCTCCTGAAGGTTTGACAAGATCTTGAAGGTGTTGGAGGTTTGGCAAGATATGCAAGGCGTCCATACTTAATTTTTTTTCTGCTAATTTTGGTGGTTATTTTAGCGCATAAGCCGATGTATGCTCATTTTGGCTGTGTAGCACATCTAGAAACATGTATTTTTTCCTTTTGTGGCACAACATCCTTGATGTATTTAGGAACAAGTATTTGGTCGCTTATCAAATGAAGCTTAAGGTTTTGGATGTGGCTTATATGTAACTTTGATTGAGAAGTCTGTATGAGCTGTGAGATCTAGCATGATTTGTCCAAACATACTGAATGTATATTAAACTAGGGATAAGCTGCGTAGAAAATTTTGTTAGTGAAATAAATGTGATGGCATGTTAACTGCAGGCTTACCAAGGTTCTACTGGCAGTTTTATTGCCGGTGACTGCAGTTCCCATGCCATGATCAATCTGCCGGAGAAATAGAATTGCCGGCAAATAAAATAGACAGGGCAGAGAAACTGCCGGGAATAGTTTATCTGCCGGGACAAGTAATCCCCGGCAGCCGTTCTTGTGGCAGTTCTATCTGCCGGGAGAAACTCCCTCCCGGCAGTATATCTGTCGCCTTAAGTGCATTCTCCCGGCAGATTACATGTCGTTGCATCCGTGTTGTGGTGTAGTGAGACATCCTCGACAATGGTAAAACAAGTCCAGCAACACCGCCCGAATGTGCCGACAAATCCCGATAGGAGCTGCACATATCTCGTTCTCAGGGCACACTCAGATGAGCGCTCCATACAACTAAAACCAAACCTCGAGTTTCCCCGAGGGGGCGCTGCACAGGGCTCTAGTTTGGACCAACACTCAGAGGAGCACTGGCCCGGGGGGGGGGGGGTTAAATAAAGATGACCCTTGGGAAGGCCTACCCAAGGGAAAGAAAAAGCTAGGTGGAGAATGGTAAAACCAATGTTGGGCATTGCTGGAAGACTTTTATTCAAAGCGAACTGTCAAGGGGTTCCCATTATAACCCAACCGTGTAAGGAACGCAAAATCCGGGAACATAATACCGATATGACGGAAACTAGGGCGGCAAGAGTGGAACAAAACACCAGGCATAAGGCCGAGCCTTCCACCCTTTACCAAGTATATAGATGCATTAATTAAATAAGAGATATTGTGATATCCCAACAAAATATCCATGTTCCAAACATGGAACAAGCCCCAATCTTCACCTGCAACTAACAACGCTATAAGAGGGGCTGAGCAAAGCGGTAACATAGCCAAACAACGGTTTGCTAGGACAAGGTGGGTTAGAGTCTTGGCTTAACAATATGGGAGGCATGATAAGCAAGTGGTAGGTATCGCAGCATAGGCATAGCAAAAGAGCGAGCATCTAGCAAGCAAAGATAGAAGTGATTTCGAGGGTATGGTCATCTTGCCTGAAATCCCGCAAGGAAGAAGAACGAGTCCATGAAGAAGATAAACGGACGTAGTCGAACGGTTCCTCACAAACACGACGTTATCGGAACCAACCCGAAGAAGCAACACCGGAAAGAAGCACACAACATAGTAAACAACCAACACATGAACATGGCATGATATGCGGGATGCGGTATGCGGTGCATATGCATGATTTGCAAAGGAATGATTGAACATGGCCTCAACTTGGAAATCCAAGAGTGCCACTGGAAAGGGGAGTTGATTTCGGTTGAAATCGATATAAAGATCACCGGAATCGGATGCACGGTTTGGAAATGGCAAGCAAAACAAATATGGCACTGGTCTGCGATTAACAACAAGTAGCCTCCTAAATGCATCAAGAACAATATGCTACAACATTCTAACATGACAACAAAATACATGGCAGGGATCCAATCATGATGCTTGATAAAATATGAACATTGAGCTATGGCTAATTCACTCAATAGCAAGCTCAAACAGGCATGGCAAAAATGCAAAAGATAACATGTTTGAGACTTAGTGAAATTAACAACATGTCAGGAATTTATCATCGGGAAGCAATCTTTAGAGCATGATAACTACATGCTACAGGAACATATCATGGCAAAGCAAGGCATGGCATGAAGCTACTCAAAGCATGTAACAAAAGTCCCTTAGTGACCATGAGCCAAAAGGGATCAGAAAATACAATTGCAAGCATGTGAACATAGCAAAAACACAAATAGATCCAGACTTCGTGAAAAACTGGAGCATGGCAAAACAGTTAACAAGTAGGCATGTTTACGAGCTCGATGCACTCACTACAAAGCATTACATGACAAACTAATCATACACCCAGCAAATAGACATGGCATATAAGCTAGACATGGCAAGAACAACAACATAGCATGCACGGATCAACAACAACAAGCTCGGCAAAATTGCTAAACATGTTAACAATCTGCCAGGAACAATTTATAGCAAAAGTAGAGCTCGATTGACTCAAGCTAGGGTGCTATATAATTGCAAACAAAGACATGGATGGATAGAGCACCACAATATTAATAAAACATCCTTACTGATCATCCTGAAAAGAGGCACGGATCACTAGAAAACAACATGAACATATGGCATAAAAATAATGACAGGGCAAGGACTTGGTGAAATTCTAAGTCTCTAAAATCAGCATCATTGAGTAAGCTACCTTGCATGATTGTGCTAGTCACCACAAAGATCACAAAAATACATGGCATACACCCCTGTAAAGATGGCATGGCATACATCAAAGCACATGAAGAGCTCAGGGTCATAGCATGCACACATTAATCATGGCAAAAATGACAAAAGGCCATTTGCTGAAACAGATCTGACATAATCATCACATGGCCCTCTTCCAACAGCATTTCGGGCATCAAGATGAGCTCAAATGAAAATGATGCAATGAGATGAAATGATGTACTCGTCGAGACGAACATTTTGATATGCTACACGCACGAATCAGAGCCACGATGATGAAGTTATGATGCGGTGAATATGCTAAAAAAATACTGAAATCTGGGGGACTTAGTGAAATTTGGACCTCTCCGGGAAAAGTCAAGCCGGGACGAAGCGGTGCGGGACGAAGGGATCCGGATCTGGACGGAGGCCGTTTGGATGGAGGGGTTGGTGGATCTGGTCTCGATCCACGGGACCTCGCCGGAGACGGCGGAGATGGCCGGACTGGGCGGAGAGGAGCTCCGGCCCTCGCCGGATCTGGCAACTCCGGCCAGACCGAGGCACAGCGGCGGCAGTCCGGAAAGAGGGGCGACGGCGCAAGGCACCACAAGACAAGGCGGCGGCGGGGTGGAATGGCGGCGAGCGGCGGACGGTGGCGCGGGCACCGGCAAGCGGGGCGCGAGGCAGCGGGAATGGCACGCGGCGGCGAAGCAGGGAGCCGGGCGGCGAAGCGCGGATCTGGCGCGCTAGGCGGCGGAGCCCATTGCGGCCCAGGGCGGGCCTCCCGCGGGCCGGGCGGGCCGCGTCGGGGGGGGGGGGGGGAGGCCGGCGGGTTGACAGGTGGCGGCGCCTGAGTGGCTGTGGGCGACGGAGAAGCTGAGGTGTCGCGCTCCCATTGTTCGGAGCGATGTGGCGGCGGGGTGGACGCGTTCGCCGGCGAGACGGACATGTCTGGTGGCGCGGTGGAGAAGATGGCTAGGGTTTCAACCGAAAAAAATGCGGGGATGCACACATATTTATAGGTAGAGGGAGCTAGGAGAGTCCAAATGAGGTGCGGTTTTCGGCCACGCGATCGTGATCGAATGGGCGAGATGATGGAGGGGGTTTAGGTGGGTTTTGGGCCAGTTTGGAGGGGTGTTGGGCTGCAACACACACGAGGCCTTTTCGGTCCCTCGGTTAACCGTTGGAGTATCAAACGAAGTCCAAATGGCACGAAACTTGACAGGCGGTCTACCGGTAGTAAACCAAGGCCGCATGACAAGTCTCGGTCCAATCCAAAAACGTTTAACACCTGCAAACGAAAAGAGGCAGAAAGGGACACCGGATGACATAGGAGCACCGGATTGCAAAACAGACAACGGGGAAAATGCTCGGATGCATGAGACAAACATGTATGCAAATGAAATGCACATGATGACATGATATGCAATGCATGACACACAAGCAATGACAAGGCAACAACAGCTAATAACTGGAGGACACCTGGCACATCGGTCTCGGGGCGTTACAATTTTAGAGTGAAGTGGAAAATCATCGTAACAAGAAAATAAAGTTTCTACGATCTGATCTTGGAGGAGAATATTTGAGTTACGAGTTTGGTCTTCATTTGAAACAATGTGGAATAGTCACGCCACCCGGAAAACCATAGCGTAATGGTGTGTCCGAACATCGTAATCATACTTTACTAGATATGGTGCGATCTACGATGTCTCTCACTGATTTACCTCTATCGTTTTGGGGTTATGCTTTAGAGACATCTGCATTCATGTTAAATAGGGCACCATCTAAATCCATTGAAATGACACCTTATGAACTGTGGTTTGGCAAGAAACACAAGTTGTCATTTCTTAAAGTTTGGGTCTGCGATGCTTATGTGAAAAAGCTTCAACCTGATAAGCTCGAACCCAAATCAGAGAAATGTGTCTTCATAGGATACCCAAAGGAGACTGTTGGGTACAGCTTCTATCACAGATCCGAAGGCAAGATATTCATTGCAAAGAATGGGTCCTTTCTAGAGAAGGAGTTTCTCTCGAAAGAAGTGAGTGGGAGGAAAGTAGAACTTGATGAGGTAATTGTACCTGCTCCCTTATTGGAAAGTAGTTCATCATTGAAATCAGTTCTAGTGATTCCTACACTAGTAAGTGAGGAAGCTAATGATGATGATCATGAAACTTCTGATCAAGTTACTACCGAACCTCGTAGGTCAACCAGAGTAAGATCCACACCAGAGTGGTACGGTAATCCTGTTCTAGAGGTCATGTTACTTGACCATGACGAACCTACGAACTGCGAGGAAGTGACGATGAGCCCAAATTCCGCAAAATGGCATGAGGCCATGAAATCTGAGATGGGATCCATGTATGAGAACAAAGTGTGGACTTTGGTTGACTTGCCCGATAATCGGCAGGCAATAGAGAATAAATGGATCTTCAAGAAGAAGACTGACGCTGACAGTAATGTTATTGTCTACTAAGCTCGACTTGTTGCAAAAGGTCTTTGACAAGTTCAAGGAGTTGACTACGATGAGACCTTCTCACCCGTAGCGATGCTTAAGTCCGTCCGAATCATGTTAGCAATTGCCGCATTTTATGATTATGAAATTTGGCAAATGGATGTCAAAACTGCATTCCTTAATGGATATCTTAAAGAAGAGTTGTATATGATGCAACCAGAAGGTTTTGTCGATCCAAAAGGTGCTAACAAAGTGTGCAAGCTCCAGCGATCCATTTATTGACTGGTGCAAGCCTCTCGGAGTTGGAATATACGCTTTGATAGTGTGATCAAAGCATATGGTTTTATACAGACTTTTGGAGAAGCCCATATTTACAAGAAAGTGAGTGGGAGCTCTGTAGAATTTCTGATATTATATGTAGATGACATATTGTTGATCGGAAATGATACTGAATTTCTAAATAGCATAAAAGGATACTTGAATAAGAATTTTTCAATAAAAGACCTCGGTGAAGCTGGTTATATATTGGGCATCAAGATCTATAGAGATAGATCAAGGCGCTTAATTGGACTTTCACAAATCACATACCTTGATAAAGTTTTGAAGAAGTTCAAAATGGATCAGGCAAAGAAAGGGTTCTTGCCTGTGTTACAAGGTGTGAAGTTGAGTCAGACTCAATATCCGACCACTACATAAGATAGAGAGAAAATCAAAGTCATTCCCTATGCTTCAGCCATAGGTTCTATCATGTATGCAATGCTGTGTACCAGACCTGATGTGTGCCTTGCTATTAGTTTAGCAGGGAGGTACCAAAGTAATCCAGGAGTGGATCACTGTACAGCGGTCAAGAACATCCTGAAATACCTGAAAAGGACTAAGGATATGTTTCTCATATATGGAGGTGACAAGAGCTCGTCGTAAACCGTTACGTTGATGCAAGCGTTGACACTGATCCGGATGACTCTAAGTCACAAACCGGATATGTATTTTTATTAAATGGTGGATCTGCCAGTTCGTGCAGTTCCAAGCACAACGTCGTGGCGGGATCTACGTGTGAAGCAGAGTACATAGCTGCTTCGGAAGCAGCAAATGAAGGAGTTCATATCCGATCTAGGTGTCATACCTAGTGCATCGGGTCCAATGAAAATCTTTTGTGACAACACTGGTGCAATTGCCTTGGCAAAGGAATCCAGATTTCACAAAAGAACCAAGCACATCAAGAGACGCTTCAATTCCATCCGTGATCAAGTCAAGGAGGGAGACATAGAGATTTGCAAGATACACATGGATCTGAATGTTGCAGACCCGTTGACTAAGCCTCTCTCACGAGCAAAACATGATCAACACCAAGACTCCATGGGTGTTAGAATCATTACAATGTAATCTAGATTATTGACTCTAGTGCAAGTGGGAGACTGAAGGAAATATGCCCTAGAGGCAATAATAAGGTTGTCATTTATATTTCCTTATATCATGATAAATGTTTATTATTCATGCTAGAATTGTATTAACCGGACACTTAGTGCATGTGTGAATACATAGACAAACATAATGTGACTAGTATGCCTCTACTTGACTAGCTCGTTGAATCAATGATGGTTATGTTTCCTAACCATATACATGAGTTGTCATTTGATTAACGAGATCACATCATTAGAGAATGATGTGATTGACTTGACCCATCCGTTAGCTTAGCACGATGATCATTTAGTTTGTTGCTATTGCTTTCTCCATAACTTATACATGTTCCAATGACTATGAGATCATGCAACTCCCAAACACCGGAGGACCACTTAGTGTGCTATCAAACGTCACAATGTAACTGGGTGACTATAAAGATGCTCTACAGGTGTCTCCGATGGTGTTTGTTGAGTTGGCATAGATCGAGATTAGGATTTGTCACTCCTAGTATGGAGAGGTATCTCTGGGCCCTCTCGGTAATGCACATCACTATAAGCCTTGCAAGCAATGTGACTAATGAGTTAGTTGCGGGATGATACATTACAGGACGAGTAAAGAGACTTGTCGGTAACAATATTGAACTAGGTATTGAGATACCGACGATCGAATCTCGGGCAAGTAACATACCGATGACAAAGGGAACAACGTATATGGTTATGCGGTTTGACCAATAAAGATCTTCATAGAATATGTGGGAGCCAATATGAACATCCAGGTTCCGCTATTGGTTATTGACTGGAGATGTGTCTCGGTCATGTCTACATTGTTCTCGAACTCATAGGGTCCGCACGCTTAACGTTCGGTGACGATCGGTATTATGAGTTTATGTATATGTACCGAAGGTAGTTCAGAGTCCCGGATATGATCACAGACATGACGAGGAGTCTCGAAATGGTCGAGACATAAAGATTGATATATTGGATGACTATATTCGGACACCGGATGAGTTTCGGGGGTCACCGAATAATTATCGGAGTGTCGGGGGAGGGGCGGGGGGGTTATCGGAACCCTCGAGGGAACTAATGGGCCACATGGGCCTTACTGGGGAGAGAGAGGGCTGGCCAAGGCAGGGCCACGCGTCCCTCCTCTCTAGTCCGAATTGGACTATGGAAGGGGGGGCCTTTCCTTCTCCCTTCTCCTCTCCTTCCTTCCCCCTTCCTCTTCTTAGTTGGACTAGGAAAGGGGGAGTCCTACTCCTACTAGGAGGAGGAATCCTCCCCTCCTTGGAACGCCCCAAGGGCCGGCCTCCCCCTTGCTCCTTTATATACAGGGGCAGGGGGCACCCTGAGGGAGTCATGGACTAAGGGGTCCTCGAGCGTCCGGCCTGTTGGACATGGGCCGGACTGATGGGCTGTGAAGATACGAAGACCGAAGACTGCACCCGTGTCCGGATGGGACTCTCCTTGGTGTGGAAGGCAAGCTTGGCGATCAAATACATAGATTCCTTTCTTTGTAACCGACCTTGTGTAACCCTAGATCCTCCCGGTGTCTATATAAATCGGAGGACTTAGTCCGGAGGGAGGACAATCATTACCATAGTCATACATGCTAGGCTTTTAGGGTTTTGCCATCTCGATCTCGCGGTAGATCAACTCTTGTAATATTCATATTCATCAAGATCAATCAAGCAGGAAGTAGGGTATTACCTCCATAGAGGGGGCCCGAACCTGGGTAAATATCATGTCCCCTGTCTCATGTTACCATCAACCTTAGACACATAGTTCGGGACCCTCTACCCGAGATCCGCCAGTTTTGACACCGACATTGGTGCTTTCATTGAGAGTTCCACTGTGCCGTCCTCAAAAGGTTTGATGGCTCCTTCAATCATCTACAACGACGCTGTCCAAGGGGAGGTCTTCCTCCCCGGACAGATCTTCGTGTTCGGCGGCTTCGCACTGCGGGCCAACTCGCTTGGCCATCTAGAGCAGATCGACAGCTACGCCCCTGGCCGTCAGGTCAAATTCGGGAGCTTGAACTACGTCGCAGATATCCGTGGAGACTTGATCTTCGACGGATTCGATGCCATGGCAATCTCTCCCCTTCACCCCGATGAACATGACTTAGATCTGTCATTGGGCCATACCCAGGAAATTGCACCTTAACCGCGCTGGCCTTAGATCCGAAGCAGGTCGCGCCATCCGAAGACAGGAAGCTTAACCCCGCCACGGATGTCGTAGACTCCATAGCCTTGGAGCCGCACACAGGCCTAACCTATAGTAATGCCTGTGTCACCGGAACCTCGGGCTCGTTTCCGGTTAAAAGTTCTGAACTATGTGCGTCCGCGCATGTCGAGAATGATCGGTTATCGATCACCGAATTCAGCGTCGTGCACATCTTTCGGCACACACCCTTGGGCGATGTGCTGAATTCATTAAAAAATATATCCTTAGCAGGGGATTCACAGCCGAACTATATCCGGTTCGAACTAGAAGCTGATGACAGGGAATTTCGCTCCCCACCCGCCACCCACTTTATAGCCACTGTCGAAAACTTAACATGCATGCTCGATTACGGCTCCGAAGACATCGACGGTATGGACGACGACGCATACAAGGAGCATGGTCAAAACCCACCGTTTACCGGACGCTGGACGACCACTTCTTTGTACGACGTATATATGGTGGATACGCCTAAAGAATCTAATGACGACGACAAAGAAGATCCAGTCGAGGACAAACCTCCTGGGACACAACCTAAGCGCGGACGTCAGCAGCGCCGCTCTAAGTCACGTCATGCAAAAGATAGCAATACCTGTACAGGAGAAGATAATACTCCTGATGGTGCCAACGATAATGAAGACCCTATTGAAGCAACTCCCGAACAAGAAGAATGGGAAGATGGGCAAGTTAGCCCCGACGAACAGTCCGTCAACGAAGACTCGTAGGACAGTAATTATCTTCCGCTCTACGAGGATGAGGTGAGCCTCAGCAACAAGGATTTCATTGTGCCTGAAGAACCTCTCGAGTAGGAGCGCTTCAAGCGCCAGCTAATAGCCACCGCAAGAAGCCTGAAAAAGAAGCAGCGGCAGCTTCAAGCTGACCAAGATCTGCTGAATGATAGATGGACCGATGTCCTGGCAGCCGAAGAATACGGCCTTAAGCGCCCAGCAAAAAGTTACCCGAAGCAAAAATTGCTACTATAGTTTGATGATGAGGCGCTGGAGCCCATACCATCACCATGCAATGGGGCTGACCGACTACCACGTGGTCGGGATAAAGCGGCAACTCAAGCCGAACACCAGCCCGCCCCGCCTCATTATAAAGGCAAAGATAAAACAGCTCGTGGTCACACATATGACCTCCGGTAAGACCTGAATAACAGAACAGGGCATACCAGATCGATCTACGGATCGCGAGAACGTACCTCGACATCTATCGACGGCTATCTATTCAGACGTGACAAGCCTAGTCATGCACGGGCCGAACACCGCAGACAGACTCCATCCGAGCTATGTCGCGATGCGGCCCGATATAGAGGCGCCACACACCCTCTTTGCTTCATTGACGAAGTAATGGATCACGAATTCCCAGAAGGGTTTAAACCCGTAAATATCAAATCATACGATGGAACAACTGACCTCGCGGTGTGGATCGAGGACTTTATTCTCCACATTCATATGGCTCGTGGAGATGACCTCCATGCCATCAAATACCTCCCTTTAAAACTCAAAGGGCCAGCTCGACACTGGCTAAACAGCCTACCCAAAAATTCTATTGGCGGCTGGGAGGACTTGGAAGAGGCCTTCCTTGACAACTTCCAAGGTACATATGTCCGGCCACCAGATGCCGATGACTTAAGTCACATTGTCCAGCAACCCGGAGAGTCAGCCAGGAAGCTCTGGACTAGATTCTTAGTTAAAAAGAACCAAATCACCGACTGTCCGGACACGAAAGCCCTAGCGGCCTTCAAACACAGTGTCCGGGACGAGTGGCTCGCTCGCCACCTCGGTCAAGAAAAACCAAAATTCATGCCAGCCCTTACCGCTCTGATGACCTGTTTTTGCGTGGGAGAAGACAACTGGCTCGCTCGTAGAAGCAACAGCGCCAGCGACCCGGGCACTTCCAAAGTCCGGGTCAACAATGGCAAACCACGACGCAGCAAATACAAACGCCGCAATGATAACGAAAGAACGCATGACACAGCGGTTAACGCCGGATTCAGCGGCCCCAAATCCGGTCAACGGAAGAAGCCATTCAAGGCAAACAGAGATGGACCATCCAATTTGGACAAGATATTGGATCAGCCCTGCCAGATTCATGGCCACCCCAACAAACCAGCTAATCATACCAACAGAAGTTGTTGGGTCTTCATGCAGGCCGGCAAACTCAATGCCGAACACAAGGGGAGGAGGCCGCCAGGCGATAGCGATGACGAAGAGGCTCACCAACCAAATTTCGAGGGTCAGAAGCAATTTCCCCCCGAAGTGAAAACAGTGAACATGGTATACGTGACACACAACTCTACAGGGGAGCTGGAGAGACACTCCCTCCGGACTGAGGATCACACTACGGCGACCTCAGCCAAAGTACAAAGCGGTCTCATTAAACCACATACCTTGTTGGACGTTAAGCCACCGGTCTCCATTCAACAGGATCGACCAAGTTTGGAGCAGGACTAGCAGTTCGGCTTCCGCCGTCCGCCTCATATACCTGTGAAATGTGTACCATGCATACATAACTACGCACTTCAAATAGCCCGGGCATCGGCGGAAGCACAACACGGACGGGTCTACAAGTACTCCCATAAACCACTTCTTTTTTCCTTTCTTATATTACTCTTTCTTTTTCCATCATCCTTCGCCATAGGTAGCGCAAAGGCTGGTCATCTCATGGAGTGTATCAGAGTCCGGGTTCACAAATTCACCCAAAGGTTACTCCTATTAAGGAGTCCCTTCACCGAGGAAAGGCGGCACAGACGTGCGATAGGAGGTCCAAAATAACTTTTTGTAGACCGCACTCCCTATTCTTCAGGCCTGTAAAGTGCATGTTTCCTCAGCCGCCGACCCCTGGCATGTCAAATAGCCGGGGTTGTGGCGTTATTATCTATAAAATGACAATTGGCATGTCAGTTAGGTTCTAGTGAACATACTCCGTATCTGGTATTCACTTTTCTATAAAGAACCGAATTTTGCTCCTTTTTGTTGTTTCACACACCCACCCTGGCATACCTTGCCAGGGGCTTGACATTGGAACAAAATGATTGCCAACAAAGTCTGAACAACTTCATAGCATACTTCGGCGTCACGAGTTCGGCCTTATATGCATCAGCTCCGAATCATGTCTTTGGTCAATAGTTGGGTTGCCCGGCTCCTGTGCTTGCTACCTTACGTTCCACTCTATTGGCTAAGGTAGTAAAGGGAGAACTACTGCGATTGTGTTTCTGGTTCACCTGGTCAAACACCTCAGTAGAGAAAGCCGAAAACTGAATGTCATGATGCAGCGAGAGCTGGTCAACCGCTCGACGACTTAACGGAATCTTTTGCGATTTCCCCGTATTACATGAAGGACCTTCTTTCAGGTCATACATGTAACGCACCGCATTGGGATAACTGCGTACATAACAGGGTCTATATCGTAGATCCACCATAAAACTCCTATGGCTAAGTGAAAGTGTTAATGCCCTATAGTCCGATTGCCTATTTCACCGCATTGACACCTCCTTTTTGGACCAAGACATTGGGGTTAAGAGTGATCAATTGCTTTTTCAAACACCCCTGTATTTCCTATGAGGGGGCTGAAGCCGACGACTAGAAATCTTTCAGATTATATAAAAAAAAACGGACGCACAGGAGGATTCAAAGCTTTTAAGCAACTCTAAAATAAACTTTATTATTTCATAATATTGTCTTTCACAATGTCAATACATCTCACTTGAATATCATATCTTTCGAGCACTGACCCTCTATCACCCGGGCAGCCGCTAAGACATCTTCGAAATAATGCTCTCATGCGTAATGGTCCTTGCCCTTGGGTGGACTCTTCGCTGCAACATCGATGGCCTTCATCTTCGTCCAGTACGTTTTCACACGAGCAATGGCCATCTGTGCACCTTCAATGCACGTTGATCGTTTAACGACATCGATGCGCGGCACTGCGATAGCAAGTCGTCGCACCAAACCAAAATAACTATCCGGAATTGGCTCGGCCGGCCACAGCCGGACTACGACGTCTTTCATGGCAGCGCCGGATAACCGGTACAGTTCTGCCCATTGGGTCATCTGTTCGTTCAGCAACAGTGGGCGCTTTGACGCACCAAATTGCGACCAGAAAAGCTTCTCCGTTGCATACCCTTCTTGCGCTTGGTAAAACTGCACCCCATCGGAAGCACTCTTCTGAAAATCCAACAAAGCATCTGGAGAACTCCACACTTGATTAAGCGGGGCATAATTCGGATCGCCGAACTTAGTTTGCAATAAAAAGGGCTTACCAGCCGCGATCTCCCCAGCTTGCTGGATCTCCTCCCGGGCTGCTCTAGATTCGGACTGGGCTTCTCTTGCCTCTTGTAAGGCCTTGTTAAGATCAACCATTTTGGCTTTATTATCCCTCTCGAGAAATTCGCAGCGGCTAGCGGCCTCCTTTAGTTCAAGCGTCATCGAGGATATTTTCTCCTTGTATTGGTGTCGAGCAGCCCGTTCGGCCTTTAACTCGGCATATGCCTTTTCGGTAGCCACATTACTAATCCGGGCCTGCTCCTTGGCCCGGGCTAGCTCAGCTCAAAGGATCTCGACCACGACAACACCATCTGCAGATATGTACATCTTATTACACAAATCTTCGCATCATGCTTATATTGTAAACACGTGCATAGTATGGCTGCCCCAAAAACATACCTTGCGCCTTGTCAAGTCGCTTGTTGATAAGCGCGATATCATTATCCGCCTCATTAATCTTGTGTTGCAAATCCGCAACTTCTGTAGTCCGGGCAGTTACCAGGGAGGTCACAGCCTGTGTTCCAATTATTCAGATTATTTCCTGGGCATATCTTTTGATCCTATGATCGCCTCCCTCGGGAAGCCAATCAGAGTCTCAGGGGCTACTATCTATACACAGGTGTATTTTGTGAATAAAACACAATCGAACATGTTACAGTACAAACCTCGAAGCCTCTTAGCAGGCCCACGAAGGCCTCACTCGATTCGCTTTTCGCGGACAAGACCTTTTCAACCACTGTTCCCATCAGGGTACGATGTTCCTCTGAGACGGACGCCTGCCGCAGCATGTTCGTCAATATATCCGGCGCTTCTGGGTCTCCGGAAGCTGCTAAAGGAGTACGGCCTCCCTTTGAAGGAATCTGTTTATTCGCATCTGGCTGTAGACCGGACTGCTCGGGACCTCCATTGTTGGTGTCCGGACCCTGGGCCACCGAAGTATCACCTTCGGGTAGGGTCTTCGTCATCCCTTGCACCACTTGTTGATCAGGGGAGACCCTCCGCGACGACACCTCGAAGTCGTCCGCCCTATTGGGCGAGGAGACTGGTGGAGGCGTCTCGCTTTCCATCATCTCTGGGAGAAGGTCCCCCGAGGAAGAGGATTGTTGGAGAAGACTGCGTGCCGAACTGCAAAAAACATATATTCTAGACGTTACAAGGAAGGAACGGGACATATTTAAAACACCCTTGTTCACTTATGATTTGGCCTGAGGCTTGTCCTCGTCATGGGGCTGCGCAATGACGACGTCCTCCAAGCCCGAGCCACCCGACATAGGCATCTTGCCTCACTTAGGAGCCTTTTCCTCCCAATTTTCGGAGGCGGCCCTTCTCTTTCCATGGGGGGAAGAGACGTTGACTTCCCCTTCATTTTTGTCTTCGAATGATGGAATCTTGATTCCCCCGGACATAATGTCTCATATACCTTCAGGATGGAGGTCATCTTTGGTCCTCCTGCTCTCTGCCTTGCTCTCCTTCACATGCATCTGGTATGGAGCCGGGGCCAGCATCCTTGTTAATACAGGATCCACCGAGCCTTCGGGAAGGGGGGCCGAACACCTAATTAGTTCCGCTTTCTTTATCCAGCCCTAGAAGAAGATAGTTTGCTCAGTAATGTATTACGGCATACTTAAATATAAAGTGTTCGGAAGTCAAGTGCTTACCGGGGTATCTGGACGGTTGCAGTCGAGGCCGGCGTCCTCAGTAGTGTCCGACCAATGTTTTCGTTTCCCGAAAAACAACTTCCACATGCCTTTGTGTGTAATGCCGAAGAAGTGTTGGAGGGTTCGTGGTCCTTCTGGATTAAACTCCCACATGCGGAGAGGCCTACGCTGGCATGGCAGAATTCGGTGGACTAGCATTACTTGAATCACATTGACAAGCTCAATGTCCTTCTCAAGGAGGGTTCGGATGCGGCTCTGTAGAGTCTGCACTTCATCAACTGATCCCCGGTCCAGCCCCTTATTAATCCATGATGCCAGCTGTAACGGAGGGCCAGAACAGAACGCGGGTATAGCTACCCACTTGGTACTATGGGGTTCCGTGACGTAAAACCACTCTCGCTGCCATTGGTTGGAAGTTTCAGTGAAAGAGCCTTTCGGCCAGAGAGTGTTGGTAAGCTTGCTTACTACAACACTGCCACACTCCGCATGTTCCCCGTCGACTACCTTCGGCTTCACAGTAAAAGTCTTGAGCTATAGGCCGAAGTGTGGGGGGATTAGGAGGAAGGCCTCGCACGTGATGATAAATGCCGAGACGTGGAGGAAGGAATCCGGAGCTAGATCGTGAAAATCTAGTACATAATAAAACATTAGCCCCGGGATGAAGGGGTGGAGAGAGAACCCTAGCCATCAGAGGAAGTGAGATATGAATACGACCCTCTCGCCGGATCTGGGGGTCAGAATAACCTGTCCTTGAGAAGGAAGCCGGTGGGGGATCTCCGCGGTCAGGTATCTAGCCGCCCGAAGCTTTGCGATATCCTCCTCTGTAACGGAGGAAGCCACCCATCGACCTTGAAGGCTGGATCCGGACATGATGGGAAGCTTGGAGCAATGGAGTCTAACCTTGGGTGCTAGAACTCAAGGTTGGAAAGGCTAAGGAGAGGTTTGGCGTAAAAAGACGGCCCTTGGTTCCTTTATAAAGGCACCGGGTATTGAACGCCTCCTCCTGAGCCTGAAGATCTGCCTATTCCTAAGGAATCTTTCCAACATAATGGTTGTGTTACCCATGCTCGTATTGATGAGAATCCCACAATAAGGGGACACGATCTCTGCTTCGACAGGACGTGCCAATAACAACCATGCTTCGAAACATGGAATAGCGGGATAGGATACGGTTCGAAATAAATAACCGGGCGAGCATGATGTCACGTCATGAAAATTATCAGTAGATTGGACTCGCGAAATACTATACTCTCTATGGCTGTGGTACTTGTGTTGCAGGTCCAGACACTGTAGTTTCGTCCGAAGACTATCCTGGAGTATTCGGAAGGGGGAACCCACCTTGCAATGCTAAAGACAATCTGCACGCTGGACACCTCGTCATTGAAGCCTGGTTCAGGGGCTACTGAGGGAGTCATGGACTAAGGGGTCCTTGGGCGTCCGGCTTGTTGGACATGGGCCAGACTGATGGGCTATGATGATACAAAGACCGAAGACTGCACCCGTGTCTGGATGGGACTCTCCTTGGCGGCAAGCTTGGCGATCAAATAAGTAGATTCCTTTCTTTGTAACCGACCTTATGTAACCCTAGATCCTCTTGGTGTCTATATAAACCGGAGGACTTGTCAGGAGGGAGGACAATCATTACCATAGTCGTACAGGCTAGGCTTTTAGGGTTTAGCCATCTCGATCTCGCGGTAGATCAACTCTTGTAATATTCATATTCATCAAGATCAATGAAGCAGGAAGTAGGGTATTACCTCCATAGAGAGGGCCTGAAGCTGGGTAAACATCGTGTCCCCTGTCTCCTGTTACCATCAACCTTAGACGCACAGTTCGGGACCCCCTACCCGAGATCCGCCGGTTTTGACACCGACACACCCCAGGACACACAAGTTGATCATTAATCCCTTAGCCGTGTGCGGTGCCCCCCTCCACCATAATCCACCTCGGTCATATCATCGTAGTGGTTAGGCAAAGCCCTGCGATGGTAGCATCATCATCACCGTCATCACGCTGTCGTGCTGACTAATCTCTCCCTCGACACTTAGCTCCTGTTCAAGAATTCATTCGATTAACCAGTTAACTTGCCGATTAATCCCTACTCATAGGGTCACCGAGTAGCCGATAAAACGAATAATCATCTGATTAATTGATTAAATGGTTGATTAACTTGCTGATTAGCCGATTAATCCCCTACTCGCTAGCCAACTGAGCAGCTACCAGTTAACGATTTCCTCAACAATGCACTCAGCTGGATCGAGACTTCATGGGACATCACCGAACCAAATGTGTGCAGATAGAGGAGGTGCCCTACTTTTGGTACTAGGATTGGTCGGATCGTGAAGACATATGACTACATCAACCGTGTTGTCATAACGCTTCCGCTTACGGTCTACGAGGGTATGTGGACAACACTCTTCCCCTCTCATTGCTATGCATCACCATGATAGATCTTGCGTATGAGTAGGATTTTTTTTTGAAATTACCACATTCCCCAACATGGTCAAGACGTGATGAGATATAAATTGTTGTATGAGATGATCATGTTTTGTAAAAGTTATCAACAACTGGCAGGAGCCTTATGGTTGTCGCTTTACTGTATGAAATGCAATCACCATGTAATTGCTTTACTTTATCACTAAGCAGTAGCGATAGTCGTAGAGGCAATAGTTGGTGAGACGACAACGATGCTAAGATGGAGATCAAGGTGTCAAGCCGGTGATGATGGAGATCATGACGGTGCTTTGGAGATGGAGCTCAAAGGCACAGGATGATGATGGCCATATCATGTCACATATTGATGTTTATCTTTTATGCATCTTATTTTGCTTAGTATGGCGGTAGCATTATAAGATGACCCCTCGCTAAATTTCAAGGTACAAGTCTTCTCCCTGAGTATGCACCGTTGTTACAGTTCGTTGTGCCGAGACACCACGTGATGATCGGGTGTGATAAGCTCTACGTTCACATACAACTGGTGCAAGCTAGTTTTGCACGTGCATAATACTCGGGTTAAACTTGACGAGCCTAGCATATGCAGATCTGGCCTCAGAACACTAAGACCGAAAGGTCGAACGTGAATCATATAGTAGATATGATCAACATAGAGATGTTCACCATTGAAAACTACTCCATCTCACGTGATTATCAGACATGGTTTAGTTGATATGGATCACGTGATCATTTAGATGACTAGAGGGATGTCTATGTAAGTGGGAGTTCTTAAGTAATATGATTAATTGAACTTTAATTTATCATGAACTTAGTCCTGATAGCATTTGCAAATTATGTTGTAGATCAATAGCTCGCGTTATAGCTCCCTGTTTATTTTTGATATGTTCCTAGAGAAAAATAAGTTGAAAGATGATAATAGCAATGATGCGAACTGGATCCGTGATCTGAGGATTATCCTCATTGCTGCACAGAAGAATTATGTCCTTGATGCACTACTAGGTGACGAACCTTTTGCAGGAGCAGATGCAGACGATATGAACTTTTGGCAAGCTCGGTATGATGACTACTTGATAGTTTAGCGCACCATGCTTTACGGCTTAGAACTGGGACTTCAAAAACATTTTGAACGCCATGGAGCATATAAGATGTTCCAAGAGCTGAAATTGGTATTTCAGACTCATGCCCAAGTCGAGAGGTATGAGACCTCTGACAAGTACTTTGCCTACAAGATGGAGGAGAATAGCTCAACCAGTGAGCATGTGCTCAGAATGTCTGAGTACTACAATCACTTGAAACAAGTGGGAGTTAATCTTCCAGATAAGATAGTGATTGACAGAGTTCTCTAGTCACTATCACCAAGTTACTGGAACTTCATGATGAACTATAATATGCAAGGGATGGAAAAGACAATTCCCGAGCTCTTTGCAATGCTAAAGGCTGCGGAGGTAGAAATAAAAAAGGAGCATCAAGTGTTGATGGTTAACAATACCACTAGTTTAAAAAGGCAAAAGGAAGAAGGGGAACTTCAAGAAGAATAGCAAGCAAGTTGCTACTCTCGGGAAGAAGCCCAAGTCTGGACCTTGAAACTGAGTGCTTCTACTGCAAAGGGACTGGTCACTAGAAGCGGAACTGCCCCAAGTATTTGGCAGATAAAAAGGATGGCAAAGTGAAAGGTATATTTGATATACAATGTTATTGATGTGTACTTTACTAGTGTTCATAGTAACCCTAGGGTATTTGATACCGGTTCAGTTGCTAAGATTAGTAACTCGAAACATGAGTTACAAAATGAACACAGACTAGTTGAGGGCGAGGCAACGATGTGTGTTGGAAGTGATTCCAAGGTTGATAAGATCACCTTCGCATACTCCCTCTACCTTCGGGATTAGTGTTCAACCTAAATAAATGTTATTTGATGTTTGCGTTGAGCATGAATATGATTGGATCATGTTTATTGCAATACAGTTATTCATTTAAGTCAGAGAATAATTGTTGTTCTATTTACATGAATAGAACCTTATATGGTCATACACCCAATATAAATGGTTTATTGAATCTCGATCGTAGTGATACACATATTCATAATATTGATGCCAAAATATACAAAGTTGATAATGATAGTGCAACATAATTGTGGCACTGCCGTTTAGGTCATATTGGTGTAAAGCGCATGAAGAAATTATATGCTGATGGGCTTTTGGAATCACTTGATTATGAATCACTTGATGCTTGCGAACCATGCCTCATGGGTAAGATGACTAAGACTCCGTTCTCCAGAACAATGGAGCGAGCAACTGAGTTGTTGGAAATAATACATATTGATGTATGTGATCCGATGAGTGTTGAGGCTCACGGTGGGTATCGTTATTTTCTAACCTTCACAGATGATTTAAGCAGATATGGTATATCTACTTAATGAAGCATAAGTCTAAAACATTTGAAAAGTTCAAAGAATTTCAGAGTGAAGTGGAAAATCATCGTAACAAGAAAATAAAGTTTCTACAATCTAATCAGAGAGGAGAATATTTTAGTTACGAGTTTGGTCTTCACTTGAAATAATGTGGAATAGTTTCGCAACTCACGCCACCTGGAACACCACAGCATAATTGTGTGTTCGAACATCGTAACCGTACTTTATTAGATATAGTGCGATCTATGATGTCTCTTACCGATTTACCGCTGTCGTTTTTGGGGGTTATGCATTAGAGACAGCTGCATTCACGTTAAAAAGGGCACCATCTAAATCCGTTGAGACGACACCGTATGAACTATGGTTTGGCAAGAAACCGAAGTTGTCGTTTCTTAAAGTTTGGGGTTGCGATGCTTATGTGAAAAAGTTTCAAACTGATAAGCTCGAACCTAAATCGGAGAAGTGCGTCTTCATAGGATACCCAAAAGAAACTATTGTGTACACCTTCTATCACATATCCGAAGGCAAGATATTTGTTGCTAAGAATGGATCCTTTCTAGAGAAGGAGTTTCTCTAGAAAGAAGTGAGTGGGAGGAAAGTAGAACTTGATGAGGTAATTGTACCTTCTCCCAAATTGGAAAGTAGTTCATCACACAAATCAGTTCCAGTGATGCCTACACCAATTAGTGATGAAGTTAATGATGATGATCATGAAACTTCAGATCAAGTTACTACCGAACCTCGTAGGTCAACCAGAGTACGTTCCGCACCAGAGTGGTATGGTAATCCTGTTCTGGAAGTTGATACATATCCAACGTATCTATAATTTTTGATTGCTCCATGCTATATTATCTACTGTTTTGGACATTGTTGGGCTTTATTATCCACTTTTATATTATTTTTGGGACTAACCTACTAACCGGAGGCCCATCCCAGAATTGTTGTTTTTTGCCTGTTTTAGGGTTTCGAAGAAAAGGAATATCAAACGGAGTCCAAACAGAATGAAACATTCGGGAACGTGATTTTCTCACCGAACAAGACCCAGGAGACTTGGACCCTACGTCAAGAAACAAAAGAGGAGGCCATGAGGTAGGGGGCGCGCCTACCCCCCAGGCGCGCCCTCCACCCTCGTGGGCCCCCTGTTGCTCCACCGACGTACTCCTTCCTCCTATATATACCTACGTACCCGCAAACGATCAGATATAGAGCAAAAACCCTAATTCCACTGCCGCAACTTTCTGTATCCACGAGATCCCATCTTGGGCCTGTTCCAGAGCTCCGACGGAGGGGGCATCGATCACGGAGGGCTTCTACATCATCACCATAGCCCCTCCGATGAAGTGTGAGTAGTTCACCTCAGACCTACGGGTCCATAGTTATTAGCTAGATGGCTTCTTCTCTCTTTTTGGATCTCAATACAATGTTCTCCCCCTCTCTTGTGGAGATCTATTCGATGTAATCTTATTTTTGCGGTGTCTTTGTTGAGACCGATGAATTGTGGGTTTATGATCAAGTCTATCTAATTTGAATCTTCTCTGAATTCTTTTATGTATGATTGGTTATCTTTGCAAGTCTCTTCGAATTATCAGTTTGGTTTGGCCTACTAGATTGATCTTTCTTGCAATGGGAGAAGTGCTTAGCTTTGGGTTCAATCTTGCGGTGTCCTTTCCCAGTGACAGTAGGGGTAGCAAGGCACGTATTGTATTGTTGCCATCGAGGATAACAAGATGGGGTTTTCATCATATTGCATGAGTTTATCCCTCTACATCATGTGATCTTGCTTAAGGCGTTACTCTGTTTTCATTAACTTAATACTCTAGATGCATGCTGGATAGCGGTCGATGAGTGGAGTAATAGTAGTAGATGCAGGCAGGAGTCGGTCTACTTGTCTCGGATGTGATGCCTATATACATGATTATACCTAGATATTCTCATAACTATGCTCAATTCTGTCAATTGCTCAACAGTAATTCGTTCACCCACCGTAGAATACTTATGCTCTTGAGAGAAGCCACTAGTGAAACCTATGGCCCCCGGGTCTATCTTCATCATATTAATCTTCCAATACTTAGTAATTTCCTTTGCTTTTTTACTTTGCTTTTATTTTACTTTGCATATTTATCATAAAAAACCAAAAATATTGTCTTATCATATCTATTAGATCTCACTCTCATAAGTGGCCGTGTAGGGATTGACAACCCCTTATCGCATTGGTTGCGAGGATTTATTTGTTTTGTGCAGGTACGAGGGACTCGCGCGTAGCCTCCTACTGGATTGATACCTTGGTTCTCAAAAACTGACGGAAATACTTACGCTACTTTGTTGCATCATCCCTTCCTCTTCGGAGAAAACCAAGGAAGTGCTCAAGAGGTAGCAAGAAGGATTTCTGGCGCCGTTGCCGGGGAGTCTACGCAAAAGTCAATATACCAAGTACCCATCACAATCCCTATCTCCCGCATTACATTATTTGCCATTTGCCTCTCATTTTCCTCTCCCCCACTTCACCCTTGCCGTTTTATTCGCCCTCTCTCTCTATCCTCCCTCTCTTTCTTTATTTGCCTCTTTTTGCCCGCTTGCTTTTTGTTTGCTTGTGTGTTGGATTGCTTGCTTGTCATGATGGATCAAGATAACACTAAATTGTGTGACTTTACCAATACCAACAACAGTGATTTTATTAGCACTCCGATTGCTCCTCTTACCGATGCTGAATCTTGTGAAATTAATACTGCTTTGCTGAATCTTGTCGTGAAAGATCTGTTTTCCGGCCTTCCTAGTGAAGATGCCGCTACCCATCTAAATAGCTTCGTTGATTTGTGTGATATGCAAAATAAGAAAGATGTGGATAATGATATTGTTAAATTGAAGCTATTTCCTTTTTCGCTTAGAGATCGTGCTAAAGCTTGGTTTTCGTCTTTGCCTAAAAATAGTATTGATTCTTGGAATAAGTGCAAAGATGCTTTTATCTCTAAGTATTTTCCTCCCTCTAATATCATCTCCCTTAGAAACGATATTATGAATTTTAAGCAACTTGATCATGAACATGTTGCACAAGCTTGGGAGAGGATGAAATTAATGATACGTAATTGCCCTACTCATGGTTTGAATTTGTGGATGATTATACAAATTTTTTTATGCCGGATTGAATTTTGCTACTAGAAATCTTTTAGATTCGGCCGCGGGAGGCACTTTTATGGAAATCACTTTAGGAGAAGCTACTAAACTCCTAGATAATATTATGGTTAATTATTCTCAATGGCATACTGAAAGATCTACTAATAAAAAGGTGCATGCGATAGAAGAAATTAATGTTTTGAGTGGAAAGATGGATGAACTTATGAAATTATTTGCTAGTAAAAGTGTTTCTTCTGATCCTAATGATATGCCCTTGTCTACTTTGATTGAGAATAATAATGAATCTATGTATGTGAATTTTGTTGGTAGGAACAATTTTGGTAACAACGCGTATAGAGGAAATTTTAATCCTAGGCCTTATCCTAGTAATACCTCTAATAATTATGGTAATTCCTACAACAATTCTTATGGAAATTATAATAAGATGCCCTCTGATTTTGAATCTAATATTAAAGAATTTATTACTTTGCAAAATAATTTCAATGGTTTGATTGAAGAAAAATTGCTTAAGAGTGATGAGTTGGCTAGGAACGTTGATAGAATTTCTCTTGATGTTGATTCTTTGAAACTTAGATCTATTCCACCTAAGCATGATATCAATGAGTCTCTCATAGCCATGAGAATTTCCATTGATGAGTGCAAAGAAAGAACCGCTAGGATGCGTGCTAAGAAAGATGTCTTTATAAGAGTGTGTTCTTCTAGTTCCTATGAAAATAAAGATGAAGATCTAAAAGTTATTGATGTGTCCCCTATTAAATCTTTGTTTTGCAATATGAATCTTAATAATGATGGGACTGATTATGATCCACCTTTACCTAGAAGACGTTCCAAGAATTCGGAGTTTTTAGATCTTGATGCTAAAATTGATGAAAGTGGGATCGAAGAAATTAAAACCCTAGATGTTGCTAAACCCACTATTTTGGATTTCAAGGAATTTAATTATGAAAATTTCTCTTTGATTGATTGTATTTCCTTGTTGCAATCCGTGCTAAATTCTCCTCACGCTTATAGTCAAAATAAAGCGTTCACTAAACATATCGTTGATGCCTTGATGCAATCTTATGAAGAAAAACTTGAATTGGAAGTTTCTATCCCTAGAAAACTTTATGATGAGTGGGAACCAACTATTAAAATTAAAATAAAAAATCATGAATGCTATGCTTTTTGTGATTTGGGTGCTAGTGTTTCCACAATTCCAAAGACTTTGTGCGATTTGTTAGGTTTCCGTGATTTTGATGATTGCTCTCTAAACTTGCATCTTGCGGATTCCACTATTAAGAAACCTATGGGAAGAATTAATGATGTTCTTATTGTTGCAAATAGGAATTATGTGCCCGTAGATTTTATTGTTCTTCACATAGATTGCAATCCTTCATGTCCTATTATTCTTGGTAGACCTTTCCTTAGAACGATTGGTGCAATTATTGATATGAAGGAAGGAAATATTAGATTCCAATTTCCGTTAAGGAAAGGCATGGAACACTTTCTTAGAAAGAAAATTAAATTACCTTATGAATCTATTATGAGAGCCACTTATGGATTGCCTACCAAAGATGGCAATACCTAGATCTATCCTTGCTTTTTATGCCTAGCTAGCGGCGTTAAACGATAGCGCTTGTTGGGAGGCAACCCAATTTTATTTGTGTTCCTTGCTTTTTGTTCCTGTTTAGTAATAAATAATTTACCTAGACTCTGTTTAAGTTGTGTTTTTTGTGTGTGTTTAATTAGTGTTTGTGCCAAGTAGAACCGTTGGGAAGACTTGGGGAAAGTCTTGTTAATCTTGCTGTAAAAAACAGAAACTTTAGCGCTTACGAGAACTGCTGCCATTTTTATTTGGAAAGTGCTATTTAGTTAATTCTTTTTGAAGATGATTAATAGATAAATTCCTCACGTCCAGAAATT
The DNA here is from genome assembly GCA_034509565.1 of Triticum monococcum. Taxonomy (NCBI): domain Eukaryota; kingdom Viridiplantae; phylum Streptophyta; class Magnoliopsida; order Poales; family Poaceae; genus Triticum; species Triticum monococcum. Next base: position 81,425,560 of record CM067845.1, on the reverse strand, counting down.
TATTTTAGAATTTTTGGGGTTCGAGATCTTGCGCTAGCTACAGATTACTACAGACTGTTCTGTTTTTGACAGATTCTGTTTTTCGTGTGTTGTTTGCTTATTTTGATGAATCTATGGCTAGTAAAATAGTTTATAAACCATAGAGAAGGTGGAATACAGTAGGTTTAACACCAATATAAATAAAGAATGAGTTCATTACAGTACCTTGAAGTGGTCTTTTGTTTTCTTTCGCTAACGGAGCTCACGAGATTTTCTACTTTAAGTTTTGTGTTGTGAAGTTTTCAAGTTTTGGGTAAATATTTGATGGATTATGGAACAAGGAGTGGCAAGAGCCTAAGACTGGGGATGCCCATGGCACCCCCAAGATAATCTAAGGACACCTAAAAGCCAAAGCTTGGGGATGCCCCGGAAGGCATCCCCTCTTGTCATCTACTTCTATCGGTAACTTTACTTGGAGCTATATTTTTATTCACCACATGATATGTGTTTTGCTTGGAGCGTCTTGTATGATTTGAGTCTTTGATTTTTAGTTTACCACAATCATCCTTTTTGTACACACCTTTTTGAGAGAGCCATAGATGATTTGGAATTTGTTAGAATACTCTATGTGCTTCACTTATATCATTTGGGTTATATAGTTTTGCTCTAGTACTTCACTTATATCTTTTAGAGCACGGTGGTGGATTTGTTTTATAGAAACTATTGATCTCTCATGCTTCACTCAGATTATTTTGATAGTCTTAAATAGCATGGTAATTTGCTTAAATAATCCTAATATGCTTGGAATTCAAGAATAGTAAAAAAACTTTCTTATGAGTGTGTTGAATGCTATGAGAAGTTTGATGCTTGATAATTGTTTTGAGATATGAAGATGGTGATATTAGAGTTATGCTAGTTGAGTAGTTGTGAATTTGAGAAATACTTGTGTTAAAGTTTGTGATTCCCGTAGCATGCACGTATGGCGAACCGTTATGTGATGAAGTCGGAGCATGATTTATTTTTTGATTGTCTTCCTTATGAGTGGCGGTCGGGGACGAGCGATGGTCTTTTCCTACCAATCTATCCCCCTAGGAGCATGTGTGTAATACTTTGCTTTGATAACTTGTAGATTTTTGCAATAAGTATATGAGTTCTTTATGACTAATGTTGAGTCCATGGATTATACGCACTTTTCTCACCCTTCCACCGTTGCTAGCCTCTCTAATACCCCGCACCTTTTGCCGGTATCATACACCCACCATATTCCTTCCTCAAAACAGCCACCATATCTACCTATTATGGAATTTCCATAGCCGTTCCGAGCTATATTGCCATGCAACTTTCCACCATTCCGTTTATTATGACACACTCCATCATTGTCATATTGCTTAGCATGATCATGTAGTTGACATCGTATTCGTGGCAAAGCCACCATTCATAATTCTTTCATACATGTCACTCTTGATTCATTGCATATCCCGGTACACCGCCGGAGGCATTCATATAGAGTCATAATTTTTCCTAAGTATCGAGTTGTAATTGTTGAGTTGTAAGAAAATAAAAGGGTGATGATCATCATTATTAGAGCATTGTCCCAGTGGGGAAAGGATGATGGAGACTATGATTCCCCCACAAGTTGGGATGAGACTCTGGAAGAAAAAAAAAGAGAAAGAAAAGAGGCCATAAAAAAGAGAAAAGGCCCAAAAATGAGAGAAAAAGAGAGAAGGGACAGTGTTACTATCCTTTTACCACACTTGTGCTTCAAAGTAGCACCATGATATTCATGATAGAGAGTCTCCTATGTTATCACTTTCATATACTAGTGGGAATTTTTCATTATAGAACTTGTCTTGTATATTCCAATGATGGGCTTCCTTAAAATGGCATAGGTCTTCATGAGCAAGCAAGTTGGATGCACACCCACTTAGTTTCTTTTGTTGAGCTTTCATATACTTATAGCTCTAGTGCATCCGTTGCATGGCAATCCCTACTCACTCACATTGATATCTATTGATGGGCATCTCCATAGCCCGTTGATACGCCTAGTTGATGTGAGACTATCTTCTCCCTTTTTGTCTTCTCCACAACCACCATTCTATTCCACTTATAGTGCTATATCCATGGCTCACGCTCATTTATTGCATGAAGATTGAAAAGTTTGAGAACACCAAAAGTATGAAACAATTGCTTGGCTTGTCATCGGGGTTGTGCATGATTTAAATATTTTGTGTGGTGAAGATGGAGCATAGCCAGACTATATGATTTTGTAGGGATAACTTTCTTTGGCCACGTTATTTTGAGAAGACATAATTGCTTTGTTAGTATGCTTGAAGTATTATTATTTTTATGTCAATATTAAACCTTTATCTTGAATCTTTCAGATCTGAATATTCATACCACAATTAAGAAGAATTACATTAAAATTATGCCAAGTAGCACCACGCATCAAAAATTATGTATTTATCATTTACCTACTCGAGGATGAGCATGAATTAAGCTTGGGGATGCTTGATACGTCTCCAACGTATCTATAATTTTTGATTGCTCCATGCTATATTATCTACTGTTTTGGACATTATTGGGCTTTATTATCCACTTTTATATTATTTTTGGGACTAACCTACTAACGGGAGGCCCAGCCCAGAATTGCTGTTTTTGCCTGTTTAGGGTTTCGAAGAAAAGGAATATCAAACGGAGTCCAAACGGAATGAAACCTTCGGGAACGTGATTTTCTCAACGAACAAGACCCAGGAGACCTAGACCCTACGTCAAGAAACAAAAGAGGAGGCCACGAGGTAGGGGGCGCGCCTACCCACCCCCCCCCCCCAGGTGCGCCCTCCACCCTCGTGGGCCCCCTGTTGCTCCACCGACGTACTCCTTCCTCCTATATATACCTACGTACCCCCAAACGATCAGATACAGAGCAAAAACCCTAATTCCACCAGCACAACTTTCTGTATCCACGAGATCCCATCTTGGGGCCTGTTCCAGAGCTCCGCGGGAGGGGGCATCGATCATGGAGGGCTTCTACATCATCACCATAGCCCCTCCGATCAAGTGTGAGTAGCTCACCTTAGACCTACGGGTCCATAGTTATTAGCTAGATGGATTCTTCTCTCTTTTTGGATCTCAATACAATGTTCTCCCCCTCTCTTGTGGAGATCTATTCGATGTAATCTTCTTTTTGCGGTGTGTTTGTTGAGACCGATGAATTATGGCTTTATGATCAAGTCTATCTATGAATAATATTTGAATCTTCTCTGAATTCTTTTATGTATGATTGGTTATCTTTGCAAGTCTCTTCGAATTATCATTTTGGTTTGGCCTACTAGATTGATCTTTCTTGCAATGGGAGAAGTGCTTAGCTTTGGGTTCAATCTTGCGGTGTCGTTTCCCAGTGACAGTAGGGGCAGCAAGGCACGTATTGTATTGTTGCCATCGAGGATAACAAGATGGGGTTTTCATCATATTGCATGAGTTTATCCCTCTACATCATGTCATCTTGCTTAAGGCGTTACTCTGTTTTCATTAACTTAATACTCTAGATGCATGCTGGATAGCGGTCGATGAGTGGAGTAATAGTAGTAGATGCAGGCAGGAGTCGGTCTACTTGTCTCGGAGGTGATGCCTATATACATGATCATACCTAGATATTCTCATAACTATGCTCAATTCTGTCAATTGCTCAACAGTAATTCGTTCACCCACCAAAGAATACTTATGCTCTTGAGAGAAGCCACTAGTGAAACCTATGGCCCCTGGGTCTATCTTCATCATATTAATCTTCCAATACTTAGTAATTTCCTTTACTTTTTACTTTGATTTTATTTTACTTAGCATCTTTATCATAAAAATACCAAAAATATTATCTTATCATATCTATCAGATCTCACTCTCGTAAGTGGTTGTGTAGGGATTGACAACCCCTTATCGCGTTGGTTGCGAGGATTTATTTGTTTTGTGTAGGTACAGGGACTCGTGCGTAGCCTCCTACTGGATTGATACCTTGGTTCTCAAAAACCGAGGGAAATAATTAGTCTACTTTGCTGCATCATCCCTTCCTCTTCGGGGAAAACCAACGCAGTGCTCAAGAGGTATCAGAAGTCATGTTACGAGACCATGACGAACCTACGAACTATGAGGAAGCGATGATTGATACGTTCATTTTGCATCATGCTTTTATATTGATATTTATTACATTATGGGCTGTTATTACACCTTATATCACAATACTTATGCCTATTCTCTCTTATTTTACAAGGTTTACATGAAGAGGGAGAATGCCGGCAGCTGGAATTCTGGGCTGGAAGAGGAGCAAATATTAGAGACCTATTCTGCACATCTCCAAAAGTCTTGAAATTTCACGGGAGGATGTTTCAGAATATATAAAAAATATTGGGCGAAAGAAGTACCAGAGGGGGGCCACCCACCATCCACGAGGGTGGGGGGCACGCCCTACCCCCTGGGCGCGCCCCCTGCCTCCTTGGCCCCCTGGCAGCCCTCTGATGCCCATCTTTGGATATATGGAGTCTTTCATCCTGGAAAAAAAATCAAAAGCAAGCTTATGAGATGAAACTCCGCCGCCACAAGGCGGAACCTTGGCGGAACCAATCTAGGGCTCTAGCGGAGCTGTTCTACAGGGGAAACTTCCTCCGGGAGGGGGAAATCATCACCATCGGCATCACCATCGATCCTCTCATTGAGAGGGGGTCAATCTCCATCAACATCTTCACCAGCACCATCTCATCTCAAACCCTAGTTCATCTCTTGTATCCAATCTTTGTCTCAAAACCTCAGATTGGTACCTGTGGGTTGCTAGTAGTGTTGATTACTCCTTGTAGTTGATGCTAGTTGGTTTATTCGGTGGAAGATCATATGTTCAGATCCTTTATGCATATTAATACCCCTCTGATTATGAACATGAATATGATTTGTGAGTAGTTACGCTTGTTCCTGAGAACATGGGAGAAGTCTTGCTATAAGTAGTCATGTGAATTTGGTATTCGTTCGATATTTTGATGAGATGTATGTTGTCTTTCCTCTAGTGGTGTCATGTGAATGTCAACTACATGACACTTCACCATTGTTTGGGCCTATAGGAAGGCATTGGGGAGTAATAAGTAGATGATGGGTTTCTAGAGTGACTGAAGCTTAAACCCTAGTTTATGAGTTGCTTCGTAAGGGGCTGATTTGGATCCATATGTTTCATGCTATGGTTAGGTTTATCTTAATACTTCTTTTGTAGTTGCGGATGCTTGCAAGAGGGGTTAATCATAAGTGGGATGCTTGTCCAAGGAAGGACAGTAGCCAAGCACCGGTCCATCCACATATCAAATTATCAAAGTACCGAACGTGAATCATATGAACGTGATGAAAACTAGCTTGACGATACTTCCCATGTGTCCTTGGGAGCGTTTTCCTTTATATAAGAGGTTGTCCAGGCTTGTCCTTTGCTACAAAAGGATTGGGCCATCTTGCTGCACCTCATTTACTTTTATTACTTGTTACCCGTTACAAATTACCTTATCACAAAACTATCTGTTACCGATAATTTCAGTGCTTGCAGAGAATATCTTACTGAAAACTGCTTATCATTTCCTTCTGCTCCTTGTTGGGTTCGACACTCTTACTTATCAAAAGGACTACGATAGATCCCCTATACTTGTGGGTCATCAAGACTCTTTTCTGGCACCGTTGCCATGGAGTGAAGCGCCTTTGGTAGGTGGAATTTGGTAAGGAAAAATTTATATAGTGTGCTGAAATTTACTATCAATTGTTACTATGGAACATAATCCTTTGAGGGGCTTGTTCGGGGTATCTTCACCCCGACAAGTAGAGCAAAGAGTTTCTCCTCAACCTACTGAACCTAATGAAAATATTTACTTTGAAATTACTTCCGGTATGATAGAGAAACTACTAGCTAATCCTTTCACAGGTGATGGAACTTTACATCCCGATCTGCACCTAATCTATGTGGATGAAGTTTGTGGATTATTTAAGCTTGCAGGTATGCCCTACGATGTTATCAAGAAGAAGGTATTCCCTTTATCTTTGAAGGCAAAGGCATTGACATGGTTTAGGCTATGTGATGATATGGGATCATGGAACTACAAACGATTGAAATTGGAATTTCATCAGAAGTTTTATCCTATGCATCTTGTTCATCGTGATCGTAATTATATATATAATTTTTGGCCTCGCGAAGGATAAAGCATCACTCAAGCTTGGGGGAGGCTTAAGTCAATGTTATATTTATGCCCCAATCATGAGCTCTCAAGAGAAATTATTATTCAAAAATTTTATGCTCGGCTTTCTCTCGATAATCGCTCCATGCTCGACACTTCTTGTACTGGTTCTTTTATGATGAAGACTATTGAATTCAAATGGGATTTATTGGAAAGAATTAAACGCAACTCCAAATATTGGGATCTCGACGAAGGTAAGGAGTCAGGTATAACCCCAAAGTTTGATTGTGTTAAATCTTTTATGGATACCGATACCTTTCGCGAATTTAGCACTAAATATGAACTTGACTCTGAGATAGTAGCTTCTTTCCGTGAATCCTTTGCTACTCATGTTGATCTCCCTAAGGAGAAGCGGTTTAAATATAATCCTCCCATTGAAGTAAAAGTAGTTGCACCTATTAAAGTTGAAGAAAAGACTATTACGTATAATGATTTTGTTGTTCCTACTGCTTATATTGAGAAACCACCTTTCCCTGTTTGAATAAAGGATCATGCTAAAGCTTCAACTATTGTTCGTAAGAGTAATACTAGAACACCTACACCCTATGAGCAAATTAAAGTTGAACCTAGTATTGCTATGGTTAAGGATCTCTTGGCCGATAATATTGATGTGCATGTTATTTACTTCTGTGATGAAGCTGCTAGAATTGCTAGACCCGATACTAAAAATAAACATAGACATGTTGTAGGCATGCCTGTTATTTCTGTTAAAATAGGAGATCATTTCTATCATGGCTTGTGTGATATGGGTGCTAGTGCAAGTGCAATACCTCATTCCTTATATAAAGAAATTATGCATGATATTGCACCCGCTGAGATAGAGGAAATTGATGTTACAATTAAGCTTGCCAATAGAGACACTATTTCACCAGTTAGGATTGTTAGAGATGTTGAAGTCTTGTGTGGGAAAGTTAAATATCCCGCTGATTTTCTTGTTGTTGGTTCCCCACAAGATGAATTTTGTCCCATTATATTTGGTAGACCCTTCTTGAATACTGTTAATGCTAAGATAGACTACAAAAAGGATGTTGTTACTATTGGTTTGGGGGATATGTCTCATGAGTTTAATTTTGCTAAATTTCATAGACAAACCCATGATAAAGAATTGCCTAGTAAAGATGAAATTATTGGTCTTGCTTCTATTGCCATGCCTCCTAGTGATCCTTTAGAACAATATTTGCTCGACCATGGAAATGATGTGTTTATGAATGAAAGAAGGGAAATAGATGAAGTATTCTTTAAACAGGGACCTATTTTGAAACACAAATTGCCTGCTGAAATCCTAGGGGATCCTCCTCCACCCAAGGGTGATCCTGTGTTTGAGCTTAAACCTTTACCCGATACTCTTAAATATGATTATCTTGATGAGAAAGAGATATATCCTGTTATTATTAGTGCTAACCTTTTAGAGCAAAAAGAAAAGAAACTATTGAAAACTCTGAAGAAGCACCGTGCTGCTATTGGATATACTCTTGATGATCTTAAGGGCATTAGTCCCACTCTATGTCAGCACAAAATAAAATTGGAGAAATACACGAAACCAGTTGTTGATCACCAACGACGGTTAAATCCTAAGATGAAAGAAGTGGTAAGAAAAGAAATACTAAAGCTTATGGAGGCAGGTATAATTTAACCGTTACTGATTGTCAGTGGGTAAGTCCTGTCCATTGTGTCCCTAAGAAGGGAGGTATTACTGTTGTTCCTAATGATAAAGATGAACTGATCCCACAAATAATTGTCACAGGTTATCGAATGGTAATTGATTTTCGCATATTAAATAAAGCTACTAAAAAGGATCATTACCCTTTACCTTTTATTGATCAAATACTAGAAAGATTATTCAAACATACACATTTTTGCTTTCTAGATGGTTATTCTGGTTTCTCTCAAATACCCGTGTCAAAAGAGGATCAAGAAAAGACAACTTTTACTTGCCCTTTCGGTACCTTTGCTTATAGACGTATGCCTTTTGGTTTATGCAATGCACCTACTACCTTTCAAAGATGTATGACTGCTATATTCTCTGACTTTTGTGAAAAGATTATTGAGGTATCCATGGATGACTTTTCTGTATATGGAACTTCTTTTGATGATTGCTTAAGCAACCTTGATCGAGTTTTGTAGAGATGTGAAGAAACTAATCTTGTCTTGAATTGGGAGAAGTGCCACTTTATGGTTAATGAAGGTATTGTCTTGGGGCATAAAATTTCTGAAAGAGGTATTGAAGTTGATAAAGCTAAGTTTGATGCTATTGAAAATATGTCATGTCCTAAGGACATTAAAGGTATATGAAGTTTCCTTGGTCATGCCGGCTTTTATAGGAGGTTCATTAAGGATTTATCAAAAAATCTAGGCCTCTGACTAATCTCTTACAAAAAGATGTTCCTTTTGTCTTTGATGATGATTATGTAGAAGCATTTGAAGTACTTAAGAAAGTTTTGATTTCTGCACCTATTGTTCAGCCACCTGATTAGAATTTACCATTTGAAATTATGTGTGATGCTAGTGATTATGCTGTAGGGGCTATTTTCAGACAAAGGGTTGATAAGAAATTAAATGTTATCCAATATGCTAGTAAAACTCTAGACAGTGCCCAAAGAAATTATGCTACTACTGAAAAGGAATTTTTAGCAGTTGTATTTGCTTGTGATAAGTTCAGACCTTATATAGTTGATTCTAAAGTAACTGTTCACACTGATCATGCTGCTATTAAATATCTTATGGAAAAGAAAGATGCTAAACCTAGACTTATTAGATGGGTTCTCTTGCTACAAGAATTTGATTTTCATATTATTGATAGAAAGGGAGCTGAGAACCCCGTTGCAGACAACTTGTCTAGGTTAGAGAATGTTCTTGATGACCCACTACCTATTGATGATAGCTTTCCCGATGAACAATTAGCTATCATAAATGCCTCTCATACTGCTCCATGGTATGCTGATTATGCTAATTACATTGTTGCTGAATTTATACCACCTAGTTTCACATACCAACAAAAGAAAAAGTTTTTGTATGATTTACGACATTACTTCTGGGATGACCCACACCTTTATAAAGGGATAGATGGTGTTATTAGACGTTGTGTACCTGAGCATGAACAGGAAGGGATCCTACGCAAGTGTCACTCTGAGGCTTATGGAGGACACCATGCTAGAGATAGAACTGCACATAAGGTATTGCAATCCGGTTTTTATTGGCCTACCCTCTTCAATGATGCCCGTAAGTTTGTCTTGTCTTGTGATGAATGTCAAAGAATTGGTAATATTAGTAGACGTCAAGAAATGCCTATGAATTATTCACTTGTTATTGAACCATTTGATGTTTGGGGCTTTGATTATATGGGACCGTTTCCTTCCTCTAATGGGTAGACACATATTTTAGTTGTTGTTGATTACGTTACTAAGTGGGTAGAAGCTATTCCAACTAGTAGTGATGATCATAACACCTCTATTAAGATGCTTAAAGAAGTTATTTTTTCGAGGTTTGGAGTCCCTAGATACTTAATGACTGATGGTAGTTCACATTTTATTCATGGTGCCTTTCGTAAAATGCTTGCTAAGTATGACGTTGATCATAGAATTGCATCTCCATATCACCCACAGTCTAGTGGTCAAGTAGAATTGAGTAATAGAGAGCTTAAATTAATTTGGCAAAAGACTGTTAATAGATCTAGAAAGAATTGGTCCAAGAAACTTGATGATGCATCATGGGCTTATAGAACTGCATACAAAAATCCTATGGGTATGTCTCCATATAAAATGGTTTATGGAAAAGCATGTCACTTACCTCTCGAACTAGAACATAAGGCATATTGGGCCATTAAAGAGCTCACTTGATGAATGGAGAACCCAAGTCTATGAGAATGCCAAACTGTTTAAAGAAAAAGTTAAAAGATGGCATGACAAAAGGATACAAAACCATGAGTTTAATGTAGGTGATTATGTATTGTTATACAACTCTTGTTTAAGATTCTTTGCAGGGAAACTCCTTTCTAAATGGGAAGGCCCTTACGTCATTGAGGAGGTCTATTGTTCCGGTGCTATAAAAATCAACAACTTCGAAAGCACAAATCTGAGAGTGGTGAACGGTCAAAGAATCAAACATTATATCTCAGGTAACCCCATAAATGTTGAAAGTAATGTTATTGAAACCGTATCCCCGGAGGAATACATAAAGGACACTTTCCAGAACATTTCAGACTCCGAAAAGGAATAGGTATGAGGTGCGGTAAGTAAACCGACTCCAAAACAGTTCTAATAGCAATTTTTCTCCGTTTTGGAATATTTAAGAAAATAGGAACATAATAAGCACTCTGGGAGGACACGATCCTTCCACGAGGCTTGAGGGCGCGCCCTACCCCCCTAGGAGCCCCCTGCCTCATGGGCACCTCGTGTGCCCTCCGAACTCCGTTTTCTTGCATGATACTTTTTCGGTCGGTAAAAATTCATTATATAATCTCCCGAAAGTTTTGACCACGTATCACGCAAATATCTTCTATCCTTGTTTTGAGCTGTTTCTGCTGCAGATTAGAGCAATATGTCATCCCAAGATTCGGAGGAGAAAGCTATGTGGCTGATTACCTTGCAGATCATAAGGTCTACGGGGACTTGGAGCATTGTGGTTGGACCACAGAGGAAGAAGAAGACTATGAGCCTAGGGGAAAGGAGGAGACTAGCTCAGATGAAGATCAAGTCCCATTACCTCAAGATGGGGACATGCATGTTGTAACGCCCTCGATGCGGCTATATCTCCCACATGTCGAAGCACGACTTAGAGGCATAACCGCAATGAAAGCAATGTCGCAAGTGAGGTAATCTTCACACAACCTGTAGCGACCCGACCCAAAATGGATCGAAGTCTCTGTGCTTAAGTGTCATCCCTGGATCGGTATGCTGACACACACAATACTCAAAGGAATTATAACAGAGTTCAATCACACTTTATTACATCGAGGTTCTCAAAAGAGTATTTATTACAATAATATGGCCAAAGGCCATCTAAAATAAAATAACTGCGGAAGCATCGAAGGTAAATGAGTCCATCCAACTCCACGGCAAACTGAGTGCAGAACAATGACCTATCGCACCTTTAATCTTCGTCGGAAAAGTCTACAACATGAGATGCTGCAGCCGTGTAGGTCAGCACATGGAATATGCTGGCAATTTCACACCATAGAATAATAATAAATGAAAATATTATCTCTATATGCAAATTTAGCTGGTGGAGGCTCTAAGTTTAATTTTTTCATAAAGCCAATTTTACCCTACAAAAAAGGAATATTTTTTTATTACTATTAAGTTAAAATGCCATTACTGAGAAGGTTCCTCCAACTCAATCCCAAAAATTCCCAAGTTATTAGTAACCCAATAATTTCATTAAAAAGAGTGATGAGATCAACCAATAATTCACTTCTAGATACTCAGGATGTCCGTAACCGGGGACACGACTAATCATGATTAGTTTGTACACTCTGCAGAGGTTTGCGCACTTTTCCCCACAAGACTCGACCACCTCCATCATCGGAAGATCGAGACATAGCCTTTCTAAAGTATTTCCCCTTAACCCTGGGTAGACCGGTACACCTACTATCCCCTACATCAGCCAGTCTACCACGGAAAGAGGTCACACAACTTACTCAACTATGCCAGAGCCCATAATGGCTTGTGGCTGCACACGGAAGTTTCTAGGCATGAAATATCTTATGATCCCTTTGAGCCTGGGTGGCGGACCTAGGGTAATCACACGGGTACTCCGGGATTCCCCTTGGGCAAGCACTGGTTTCTCCAGGTGCCCCAAACAATCCACCCAGATGTGTATTAAAGTTGCCACCTTAGGTTATCCCAAAATTATTATCTCTCGCAACTTGCATGAATCACACATACCAATCCCCGTCTACGAGCATGGCTAAGCAATATATGATATAACGAATATTCCCGCGGTGATCAAAAGGTCAAAGGTTCCTACCACATGAACTACATAGCATAACCACATGTTCCCAATCCTATTCATGCAATCTTTGAGGGTGAAACTAATGCATAGTAAAAAAAACGGGTATTGAAAAATATGATCAAAGTGGTGAACTTGCCTTGCTGACGTTCGTTGAATTGTAAAGATTCGTAGTATCAAGCTTCGCACTCCGGATGATCTAGCGTAAGCAAGCAATAACATACATAAGCATACAAGCAAAAATCCAAAAAGAAAACAAATGAAAGACTTCGAAAAACTCCAAAACAACTAAATAAAGTTTCTGTATAGAACGTAATTTTTACAGCAGCAAAAATATGTGTGTTTGGGTTTAACAGAAAGTACACGTCACGAGCTTCGTTTTGCAAAAGGATTCACCTAAAACGGAGTTACGGAACTCGAGATACGGCCTAACGAAGTTTGAATTCAGATCTATTTGAATTCAAAATTTAAAATTTTCAAAAATATTTTTCGTTTGGTTCTCTGGATAGAGGGGATTTTTATGAACTAGTAGGAAAAATAATCAACTAAATCGGATCTATATACTAAAAGATATACAAGAAACAAGAATTGATATAGAATCCGAGATTGAAAAAAATACTGGAAAAAGAGAGAAATTTGGCTGGGTGTTCACCGGACTTGTTGCCGGCGACGAGGAAGAAGGCGGCTCCGATGTGCTTCGGCGAAGTATGCGTGCGGGACGGTGTAGAGGACGATGAGGTGAACCTCTTAAACAAGTTGTGGTGGTAGATTGCCTCTTGTACACACCGTGAAAGGTCGCCGGAATTCGCGAACTCCGGCGAGCAATTGGAGAGGTTAGAGAGAGGGAAAAACTCCAGAAGGAGAGGGCTTCGGACGAGGGGCGAGAGGGCTCCCAGGGGTGCTTTATATAGGGCAAGGGATGTCCAGAGTTGGGTGGGGCAAGATGTGTTAATGGTTGCAGTTTCAAGTGCTCATGGTGGCCATTATGGTGGTCTTTGAGGCACACCAGGGGATGGGAGGGGTCGAGGGAGGCGAGGGGATTCCGTTCAGAGGCGTTTTGGAGCAGGGAGAGGAAGATGAGGGGTGGAAGAGGTAGAGGCGCCATGGATGAACGTTCTGTCAGTCGTACAGAGAGGAGAGGAGGAAGAAGGAGATAGCGCCTGGGCCTGGGCCTGCTGGGCTGCGTAATTTTTTTAAACGTTTTTTTACAGAAGCAAAGAAACACCAAAAAAACAAATAAATATAAGTCTATAAATGCCATAAAAATTCACATAATTATATGGTCTTATATATGACCTAGTGAACTTTTATCTGGCCTAAAATGCAAGTTTTAAAAAAATTGCTATGCTAATAAAATAAATTGCAAATAAAACTCAACAAATATATTTTGGTTCCAAATTCAATTTCCAATATTTTCTTTTCCGCTTTTGAAGAAGTCATTTTATCTTCTCTCTTTATTTTATTTTTTGATATAATGGAAATGAATTTTTTTGTGAAACCAAATTTGATTCAAACTCACAACTTTGAAAAAAAAATCGAAATTGGTTTTTAGGGAAACTTCCAACTCTCTCTTTTGGTCCTTGAGTTGCTCAAAGTTCCTTGGATCAAAAATCAAATAAAACAAATGGAGGAAAAAAATGCATAAATCATGGATGCATATGAATGATCCATTTATAAACATCCAAATTGAAAATTGGGATGTTACAAACCTACCCCCCTTAAGATGAATCTCGCCCTCGAGATTCGGGTTGGCTAGTAAAAAGGTGTGGGTGGTCCTGTCGGAGATCTTCTTGTCGTTCCCAGGTGACTTCTTCTTTGGTATGATTACTCCATTGAACCTTGCAGAACTTGATGACCTTGCTGCGGGTAACCCTGCTTGCAGTTTCGAGGATCTTGATGGGCTTCTCCTCATAGGTCAAATCATTATCCAACTGTATGGCCTCCAGTGGCACTGTATCTCTCAAAGGAATATCGGCCATCTCCGCATGGCACTTCTTCAACTGGGAAACGTGAAACACATCATGAACTCCTGACAAGGCTTCTGGTAATTCCAACTTGTAGGCAACTTCACCCATGCGTTCTAAAACTCTGTACGGCCCCACAAATCTTGGTGCTAACTTTCCTTTGACTCCAAATCGTTTTACTCCTCGAAGTGGCGACACACGCAGATATGTTCTATCTCCGACTTCATAGGTTACCTCCTTGCGTTTAGTATCGGCATAACTCTTCTGTCTGGATTGGGCTACCTTGAGTCTGTCGCGGATTAGCTTGACTTTCTCCTCTGAATCTCTAATTAAATCTAGTCCGAATAATTTACGGTCTCCAACTTCATCCCACATTAATGGTGTTCTACACCTCCTTCCGTACAAAGCTTCGAAAGGGGCCATTTTCAAACTAGCTTGATAGCTGTTGTTATATGAGAACTATGCGTAAGGCAAATTATCATCCCAACTGGATCCATAATCTAGCGCACAAGCTCTCAACATGTCCTCCAGAATTTGATTGACTCTCTCGGTCTGCCCATCCGTCTGTGGATGAAAAGCTGTACTGAACTCTAGCCTGGTACCCAAAGTTTCATGTAACTGATGCCAAAACTTTGAGGTAAATTGTGTTCCTCTATCTGATACAATGGTCCTTGGAACTCCATGCAGACATACGAGCCTGGTCATGTATATCTTGGCTAACTTAGCACTTGTATATGTGGTTTTCACGGGGATGAAGTGAGCTACCTTAGTCAAGCGATCAACCACTACCCAAATAGAATCATAGCCTGACCGGGTCCTGGGTAATCCTGTAATGAAGTCCATGCCAAGCTTGTCCCACTTCCAATCTGGTATCGGCAAAGGCTGAAGTAATCCTGCTGGTTTCTGGTGTTCTGCCTTAACCCTCTGACATACGTCACATACTGCGACATACTCGGCAATATCCTTCTTCATACCTGTCCACCAAAAACTTTCCTTCAAGTCCAAATACATCTTGGTGTTGCCCGGGTGTATTGAATAAGGCAAATCATGAGCCTCCTGAAGAATCAATTTCCTGATCGCTGGGTCATTTGGCACGTAAATGCGCTGTTCAAACCATAAGGTTCCATGTTCATCCTCACGAAATCCTTCTGCCTTTCCTTGGTTCATCCTTCCCTTTATCTTCGCAATACCTTTGTCTAACTTCTGGGCTTCTCGGATCTTTCCCAACAAAGTGGATTGAATATCCATTGCGGCAACAAAACCTCGTGGTACTATCTCCAATCGAAGATCTCTGAGATCGTCAATTAACTCCTGAGGTAATCCTCCTGCTGTGAGGGTATTAACATAGCTCTTGCGGCTCAATGCATCTGCCACAACATTGGCCTTTCCTGGGTGATAGTGCAATTTCATGTCATAATCTTTTATGAGCTCCAACCATCTTCTTTGCCTGAGGTTCAACTCCTTCTGTGTGAAGATGTATTTCAAACTCTTATGATCTGTGTAAACATCACAACGATTTCCGATAAGAAAATGTCTCCAGGTCTTGAGTGCGTGCACTACGGCTGCTAACTCCAAATCATGTGTGGCATAATTCCGCTCATGAGGTCGAAGCTGACGTGAGGCATATGAAACAACTCTTCCTTCTTGCATAAGAACACCTCCAAGTCCCTGACGGGAAGCGTCGCAATACACTTGGAAATCCTTGCGTATATTCGGAAGAATTAGCACTGGGGCTGTGACCAAACGTTTCTTCAGCTCCTGGAAACTAGCCTCACATTCCTCGGTCCAATTAAACTTGGTGTCTTTCTTCAATAACTCTGTCATGGGCTTAGCGATCTTGGAGAAATTCTCAATAAATCTCCGGTAATATCCTGCAAGTCCAAGAAAACTGCGAATCTCTCCGACTGAGGTGGGTGCCTTCCATTCGGTGATGGCTTCAACCTTTGAGGGGTATACTGCTATCCCTTCTCCTGATATAACATGTCCGAGAAATCCAACTTCCTTCAACCAGAATTCGCACTTGCTGAACTTTGCGTATAACTGATGTTCCCTGAGCTTCTCAAGAACCAAGCGCAAATGTTCCTTGTGTTCTTCTTCATTCTTCGAGTAAATCAATATGTCATCAATGAATACCACAACAAACTTATCCAAGAACTCCATGAATACCTTATTCATCATGCTCATGAAATAGGCAGGGGCATTAGTCAAACCAAAAGACATGACCGTATACTCATAAAGCCCATATCTCGTGGTAAAGGCTGTCTTGGGTATATCCTGTTCTCGAATCTTCAGCTGGTGATATATTGATCGAAGATCGATCTTGGAGAAAACTTTTGCTCCTTGTAGCTGGTCAAACAAATCATTGATCATTGGCAGAGGGTACTTGTTCTTGATCGTCACTTCGTTTAGTGCACGATAATCTACAACCATTCTCAAGGTTCCATCCTTCTTCTCAACTAGAAGCACTGGGGCTCCCCAAGGTGATGAACTCGGTCGAATATAACCTTTCTCCAATAATTCCTTAATCTGCTTCTTAATTTCCTCTAGATCATTTGCGGGCATTTGGTACGGTCTCTTGGATATTGGTCCGGTGCCTGGTAACAATTCAATCAAAAACTCTATGTCCCGATCCGGTGGCATGCCGGGCAATTCCTCAGGGAATACATCGGGATAATCCTTCACAACCGGTACTTCCTCCTGAACAACTCCCGAAAGAGAATTCACTTGAGTCCTCCTTGGCGTATGCCTCAACACATACTTGATCCGTTTCCCCTCTGGGGTGGTGAGAAGAATCGACTTACGGGCACAATCAATATTCCCTTCATACTTGGATAGCCAGTCCATACCTAGAATTACGTCCAATCCTTGTGATTCTAGGATGATGAGGTCTGTAGGGAAAACATGTCTCCCTATGGTCAATGGCAACTGAAAACATCCCCGACTAGCCATATGCTCTGCTCCTGGGGAACTCACTAACATTGGTGTTTTAAGTGCTATGGTCGGCAACTTAAACTTATCCACAAACCCCCTTGATATGAATGAATGTGATGCACCAGTGTCAAAAAGAACAAGGGCTGTAAATGAATTAATCAAGAACTTACCAACAACGGCGTCAGGCTGGTCATAAACTTCCTCCACATTGACATGGTTCACCTGACCTCTGGTGAAAGGATTGGGCTTCTTTCCAGAGCTTCCATTTCCATTCCCGTTCTTCGCCTCGGGACACTCGGTGGCGTAGTGTCCGGTCTTCCCGCACTTGAAGCAGGTAATGTGGCTCAGATCCTTCTTTGCTGGTGTAGCGGGGTTGGACTGATGCTGATTGTTGTTTCCTCTGTTCCCATTGCCATTCCTATGGCCATTATGGTTGTGTCCATTCCCTCCATGATGTGAATGTCCTCCATGGTTATGGTGAGTGTGTCCACCATACTTGCCAGATCCTGGTCCATTATTTCCGGAGTACGGGGTATAGCGGGGCTTCTGCTGAATACCAGCGTTGTACTTTCCCTGTCCGTACTTCCTCTTGCGATTCTCCACCTGTTGCTGCTTGCCTTCCAGAATGAGAGCCTTGTCGACCAACTCTTGATAATTGTTAAAGGTAGCCACGGTCAATTGAAGTCCCAAATCATCGTTTAGTACCTCCGGAAATTTCTCCTGCTTAGCGGCATCATCAGCCACGTCTCCGGGAGCATACCTGGATAACTTGCTGAATTCCTCCACATAATCACCAACAGAACAATTTCCTTGGCGTAAGTTGCGGAACTCACGCTTCTTCAGACTCATAGCTCCGGCTGAAACATGTGTGGTATGGAACGCCTGCTGGAACTGATCCCAAGTCACATTGGCTATGGGGAATGTGGTGGTGTAATTCTCCCACCACGAGGCTGCTGGTCCATCCAGTTGATGTGCGGCAAAGCGCACCTTCTCAGTGTCAGTGCATCCTGCAGTGGTCATCTCTCTTCCGATCTTGCGAAGCCAGTCATCTGCAACGATCGGCTCCGTGCCGCTAGAGAACACTGGTGGGTTCAACCTCAGGAAACGGGTAAGGTTGTCGACCGGGGGTGGTGGCGGTGGGTTGTTGTTGTTCTGGTTCTGATTCTGGATGAGTAGCTGCATGAGGGCATTCTGGTTCTGGATCAACTGCGTAAGTTCCGGTGGGAATTCCGGGTCACGTCTTGGAGGCATCTGTTAGGTTTAGAGTGGATGAGAAATTAGAATAGAATAAGGGCCTAATGAGAGAAATCACTACCCATATGCTTATGATAGCAAGAAAACTTCAAATCAAGCAATTCACACATATCACACCACACAAGCAAAACCTACAGGTAAGGTCATATCCACAAGAGATATGATCTCTTCATACTACCGCGATCATTCGTTGGACTCAACTTGGTAGTGGTGGTCTGAACTAAATCTTCTCAAATCAAAGTCAACTCTAGCTTCTTCTTCTTCTTCTTCTTCTTCGTCAATGATGTCTTCATAGGTCATGGTCTCATAGGGCTGAGCAACTTGGTGATAGGGTTCACCAACTATTTTATTGAAGTAGATAAGAGATAGAAATGAATACAGAAGAGTATAGACCAACGGATATTTAAGGAAGTCATAAATTAGAGTTTTCTTCCTATGGCTTTCCATTTCCTAGTGGTCGCGTCCTACAGTCGGCGTGTGCTCTGATACCATCTTGTAGCGACCCGACCCAAAATGGATCGAAGTCTCTGTGCTTAAGTGTCATCCCTGGATCGGTATGCTGACACACACAGTACTCAAAGGAATTATAACAGAGTTCAATCACACTTTATTACATCGAGGTTCTCAAAAGAGTATTTATTACAATAATATGGCCAAAGGCCATCTAAAATAAAATAACTACGGAAGCATCGAAGGTAAATGAGTCCATCCAACTCCACGGCAAACTGAGTGCAGAACAATGACCTATCGCACCTTTAATCTTTGTCGGAAAAGTCTACAACATGAGATGCCATTACTGAGAAGGTTCCTCCAACTCAATCCCAAAAATTCCCAAGTTATTAGTAACCCAATAATTTCATTAAAAAGAGTGATGAGATCAACCAATAATTCACTTCTAGATACTCAAGATGTCCGTAACCGGGGACACGGCTAATCATGATTAGTTTGTACACTCTGCAGAGGTTTGCACACTTTTCCCCACAAGACTCGACCACCTCCATGATCGGAAGATCGAGACATAGCCTTTCTGAAGTATTTCCCCTTAACCCTGGGTAGACCGGTACACCTACTATCCCCTACATCATCTAGTCTACCACGGAAAGAGGTCACACAACTTACTCAACTATGCCAGGGCCCATAATGGCTTGTGGCTGCACACAGAAGTTTCTAGGCATGAAATATCTTATGATCCCTTTGAGCCTGGGTGGCGGACCTAGGGTAATCACATGGGTACTCCGGGATTCCCCTTGGGCAAGCACTGGTTTCTCCAGGTGCCCCAAACAATCCACCCAGATGTGTATTAAAGTTGCCACCTTAGGTTATCCCAAAATTATTGTCTCTCGCAACTTGCATGAATCACACATACCAATCCCCGTCTACGAGCATGGCTAAGCAATATATGATATAAAGAATATTCCCGCGGTGATCAAAAGGTCATAGGTTCCTACCACATGAACTACATAGCATAACCACATGTTCCCAATCCTATTCACGCAATCTTTGAGGGTGAAACTAATGCATAGTAAAAAAAACTGGGTATTGAAAAATATGATCAAAGTGGTGAACTTGCCTTGCTGACGTTCGTTGAATTGTAAAGATTCGTAGTAGCAAGCTTCATACTCCGTATGATCTAGCGTAAGCAAGCAATAACATACATAAGCATACAAGCAAAAATCCAAAAAGAAAACAAATGAAAGACTTCAAAAAACTCCAAAACAACTAAATAAAGTTTCTGTACAGAACGTAATTTTTACGGCAGCAAAAATATGTGTGTTTGGGTTTAACAGAAAGTACACGTCACGAGCTTCGTTTTGCAAAAGGATTCACCTAAAACGGAGTTACGGAACTCGAGATACGGCCTAACGAAGTTTGAATTCAGATCTGTTTGAATTCAAAATTTAAAATTTTCAAAAATATTTTTCGTTTGGTTCTCTGGATAGAGGGGATTTTTATGAACTAGTAGGAAAAAGAATCAACTAAATCGGATCTATATACTAAAAGATATACAAGAAACAAGAATTGATATAGAATCTGAGATTGAAAAAAATACTGGAAAAAGAGAGAAATTTGGCTGGGTGTTCACCGGACTTGTTGCCGGCGATGAGGAAGAAGGCGGCTCCGATGTGCTTCGGCGAAGTATGCGTGCGGGACGGTGTAGAGGACGATGAGGTGAACCTCTTAAACAAGTTGTGGTGGTAGATTGCCTCCTGTACACACCGTGAAAGGTCGCCGGAATTCGCGAACTCCAGCGAGCAATTGGAGAGGTTAGAGAGAGGGAAAAACTCCAGAAGGAGAGGGCTTCGGACGAGGGGCGAGAGGGCTCCAAGGGGTGCTTTATATAGGGCAAGGGACGTCCAGAATTGGGTGGGGTAAGATGTGTTAATGGTTGCAGTTTCAAGTGCTCATGGTGACCATTATGGTGGTCTTTGAGGCGCACCAGGGTATGGGAGGGGTCGAGGGAGGCGAGGGGATTCCGTTCAGAGGCGTTTTGGAGCGGGGGAGAGGAAGATGAGGGGTGGAAGAGGTAGAGGCGCCATGGATGAACGTTCTGTCAGTGTTCACGTACAGAGAGGAGAGGAGGAAGAAGGAGATAGCGCCTGGGCCTGGGCCTGCTGGGCTGCGTAATTTTTTTAAATGTTTTTTTTTATAGAAGCAAAGAAACACCAAAAAACAAATAAATATAAGTCTATAAATGCCATAAAAATTCACATAATTATATGGTCTTATATATGACCTAGTGAACTTTTATCTGGCCTAAAATGCAAGTTTAAAAAAAATTGCTATGCTAATAAAATAAATTGCAAATAAAACTCAACAAATATATTTTGGTTCCAAATTCAATTTCCAATATTTTCTTTTCCGATTTTGAAGAAGTCATTTTATCTTCTCTCTTTATTTTATTTTTTGATATAATGGAAATGAATTTTTTTGTGAAACCAAATTTGATTCAAACTCACAACTTTGAAAAAAAAATCGAAATTGGTTTTTAGGGAAACTTCCAACTCTCTCTTTTGGTCCTTGAGTTGCTCAAAGTTCCTTGGATCAAAAATCAAATAAAACAAATGGAGGAAAAAATGCATAAATCATGGATGCATATGAATGATCTATTTATAAACATCCAAATTGAAAATTGGAATGTTACACAACCCATGTAATACGTAAGGGAAAGAGATACATAGTTGGCTTACAATCACCACTTCACACAATACATGAATAAAGCATTACAACATCCAAATACAATCAAGGTCCGACTACGGAACCAAAATAAAAGAAGAACCCCAAGTGCGACAAAGGTCCCCGATCGACCCCAACTGGGCTCCACTACTGAACAACTAGAACGAAACAATACAAAGAACAAGATCTTCGTAGAGCTCCTCCTGAGCTTGGTTGCGTCATCTGCCCAGACTCATCGGCACCTGCAAGCTGGTTTTGGAAGTAATTGTGAGCCACGGGGACTCAGCAATCTCGCACCCTCGCGATCAAGACTATTTAAGCTTATGGGTAAGGTAAAAGTATGAGGTGGAGCTGCAGCAAGCGACTAGCATATATGGTGGCTAACATACGCAAATGAGAGCGAGAAGAGAAGGCAAAGCACGGTCGATAAAAGTATGATCAAGAAGTGATCCTAGAACAACCTACGTCAAGCATAACTCCAACACCGTGTTCACTTCCCGGACTCCGCCGGAAAGAGACCATCACGGTTACACACGCGGTTTATGCATTTTAATTAAGGTCAACTTCAGGTTTTCTACAACCGGACGTTAACAAATTCCCATCTGCCCATAACCGTGGGCACGGCTTTCGAAAGGTCAAATCCCTGCAGGGGTGTCCCAACTTAGCCCATCACAAGCTCTCACGGTCAACGAAGGAATAGACCTCCTCCCGAGACATTCTGATCAGACTCGGTATCCCGGTTCTACAAGACATCCTCGACAATGGTAAAACAAGTCCAGCAAAGCCGTCCGATGCGCCGACATCCTGATGGGAGCTGCACATATCTCATTCTCAGGGCAACACTGGATAGGTCAAGCTACGAGTAAAACCAGCCCTCAAGTTTCCCCGAGGTGGCCCCGCAGGCTGCCCATTTCGGACCAACACTTAGACAAGCACTGGCCCGGGGGGTTAAAAAATAAAGATGACCCTTGGGCTGGCCTAACCCAAGGGAAAAAGAGGCTAGGTGGCGAATGGTAAAACCAAGGTTGGGCCTTGTTGGAGGAGTTTTATTCAAAGCGAACTGTCAAGGGGTTCCCATTATAACCCAACCGCGTAAGGAACGCAAAATCCGGGAACATAACACCGATATGACGGAAACTAGGGCGGCAAGAGTGGAACAAAACACCAGGCATAAGGCCGAGCCTTCCACCCTTTACCAAGTATATAGATGCATTAATTAAATAAGATATATTGTGATATCCCAACAAGTAAACATGTTCCAACAAGGAACAAACTTCAATCTTCACCTGCAACTTACAATGCTATAAGAGGGGCCGAGCAAAGCGGTAACATAGCCAAACAATGGTTTGCTAGGACAAGGTGGGTTAGAGGCTTGGTTCAACAATATGGGAGGCATGATAAGCAAATGGTAGGTATCGCAGCATAGGCATAGCAAAAGAGCGAGCAACTAAGCAAAGCGAAGATAGTAGTGATTTCGAGGGTATGATCATCTTGCCTGAAATCCCGCAAGGAAGAAGAACGAGTCCATGAAGAAGACAAACGTACATAGTCGAACGGGTCCTCACAAACGCGATGTTACCGGATCCAACCTGAAGAAGCAAACATCGGAAAGAAGCACACAACATAGTAAACAAACCACACATGAACATGGTATGATATGCGAGATGCGGTATGCGATGCATATGCATGATTTGACAAGGAATGAATGAACCTGGCCTCAACTTGGAAATCCAAGTGTTCCACTAGAAAGGTGAGATGAAATCGCTTGAAAACGATATAGAGATCACCGGAATCGGAGTTAGGGTTTGGAAATGGCAAGCGATTCAAATATGACACCGGTCTGCGATTTACAGCAAGTAGCCATCTAAATGCAATGAGATTAACATGCTACAGCACTCAAATAAGACAACAAAATACATGGCAGGGATGCACTCAAGATGCTTAACAAAAGTCTAGCACTGAGCTATGGCCAATTCATCCATTAACAGGTTCAAACAAGCATGGCAAAACTGCATATGGTAAACAGATCTCAGACTTAGTGAAATTAACACTTGTCTGAAATTTCAGATCAGATAGCACTCTTCGGAGCAACAAAACTACATGCTACAGGACCTGAACATGGCAAAGTAAAACATGGCATGGAGCTACTCAAAAAGCTTAACAAAAGTCCCTTAGTGACCTTGAGCAAAAAGGGATCAGAAAATATACTAACAAGCACGCGAACATAGCAAAAACATAATCAGTTTTCAGACTTAGTGAAAACTGACACATGCTGAAACATATCTCAAGTAGGCATGTTTACGAGCTCGATGCTCTCACTACGGAGCAAGCCATGACAATATAAGCATACATCTATCAAGAACACACAAAATACAAGCTAGACATGGCAAGAACAACAGCAAAGCATGCACGGATCAACTACAACATCATCGGCAAAATTGCAAACAAGTTGACAATCTGCCCAGATTCACAAAGTAGCAAAAGTAGAGCTCGATTGACTCAAGCTAGGGTGCTCCATAATTGCAAACAAAGGCATGGATGGATAGAGCACTACAAGATTAATAAAACATCCTTACTGATCATCCTCAAAAGAGGCACGGATCACTAGGAAACAACATGAACATATGGCATCATGAGATAAACAGGTCAAGGACTTAGTGGAAATGCTAGGTCCCTGAAAACAGAATTACCAAGTGCCTCACTTGGAAAGCTTGTGCTAGTCACCACACACATCACAAAAATACATGGGTTGCACCTCTAGAAAGATGACAAAGCCCTTAACAAAACATATGTAGAGCATCACGGCATATCATGCACACATTAATCATGGCAAAAATGACAAAAAGCTAAATGGAGTAGCAGATCTGACAATTAACTCAAGTAGCCCTCTTCTAACAGCATTTCGGGCATCAAGATGAACTCAAATGAAAATGATGCAATGGAATGAAATGATGTACTCTCTGAGACGAACATTTTGATATGCTATATGCATGAATCGGAGTTACGGATGCAAAGTTATCGCAGGTCAAAGATCGCATAAAAAACTTAGGGTTAGAGAGACAAAAGTCAACCGAGGGGATCCCCAGATCCAGATCTGGCGCGTTTCCCGAGGTTGGCCGGCCCGGGCGGCGGAGGAGGAGGACCCGCCCTGGAGGCGGCGGCGGGATGCCTCAGCGGGCGGCGCGGAGCCGGCAGAGGCGGGCGGCGGCGCACCGGGCCTGGAGGGCCGCGGTCGGGCTCGCGGGCCCGCGGTGGAGAGGCGCGGGGCGCCGGGACGCGTGGCGGCGGCCGGTTGGCCGAGGGCGGCGGACATGTCCGGCGCGGTGGGAGGAGTGTCCGGCGGCGCGAAGGGAGTGGATCTAGGGTTTCATCCACGAATATTTCGGAGGGGATCACATATATATAGGTAGAGGGAGCTAGGAGAGTCCAAATGAGGTGCGGTTTTCGGCCGCGCGATCGTGATCGAACGACCGAGAGGATGGAACAGGTTTAGGTGGGTTTTGGGCCAAATTGGAGGGGTGTTGGGCTGCAACACACACGAGGCCTTTTTGGTCCCTCGGTTAACCGTTGGAGTATCAAACGAAGTCCAAATGGTACGAAACTTGACAGGCGGTCTTCCGGTAGTAAACCAAGGCCGCTTGGCAAGTCTCGGTCCAATCCGGAAATGTTTAATCCCCACATATGAAAGAAGGGTAGAAATGACCACCGGAGGAGAACGGAGCGCCAGAATGCAAAACGGACAATGGAGAAAATGCTCGGATGCATGAGACGAACATGTATGCAAATGAAATGCACATGATGACATGATATGCAATGCATGACACGCAAGCAATGACAAGGCAACAACATCGAATAACTGCACAAAACCTGGCACATCAGTCACGGGGCGTTACAACACTCCACCACTACGAGAGGATCTCGTCCCGAGATCTAGGATGGCACCGGAGGGACAACGGAAGAGACAAGAGAAGAGGGAAAACAAATTGCTTCTTTGACAAACGAGTGAAACCACGAACCTTGAAGAGGTTCAGCCACTTCGAGAAAAGAATACAACGGAGATAAATGAAGTTGAAAGCACTCCGTTAGCAAAGAGGAACAAGGAAGAACAACTTCGGTGAGCACTCCGGTTGAAAAGTGATACAAGACTTGATAAGATGAAAAGAACTTGAGTAGAGGGCACGACACTCCGGTTAAATGGATAAGCAAAAGAAAGAAGCATGATTTTGACAGAATAAAATGATGGGTTGAAAAGAGCAACATCGCAATGCCTCCGGAAGAGAGAAATAGAAGATAGATCATTGAGATAAAAGAATGTAGAAGAAAAAAAAAGCCAACTTCTGCCACAAAAGAGTTTGACAAGGCATCTTTAGGAGAAGGGTTGAACAGAGTTGTTGAAAAAAAACCACCAACGAAAAAAATAAGGTTGATATGGTCTTACAGAATACATCTCAAATTATGAGGTGACAACCTGCCACTCACGGAAAAAAAATTGATTGATATGAACAAGAAGACGAGAACTTATTTCACCCGGGGGGATAGATGAAGAACTTGGGTCAATTATAAGCACCATAGATAGCAACAATCCTTAGGGAAAGCTTTGGTGAAATATAACCCAAGATAATTCCAATGAATAGATTGATGGGTTGTAAAGGATCTCATGAACGAATTGAAAATGATTGATTTAAAATATCTCATCCTTGACAACATGTGAATCATGACACATGAACTCAAATTATCAAGAATGACATAGCGCCACCTCTGATAATATGATAGAAAGAATTTGCACTCCGGATTGCAAGAAGAAGAATACTTGAGCTCCTTAGAAAAAGAATGTTGATGAGCACTTCGAGAGAGAATTAAATACTTGATCAACCATCATGTAGAATCTTCATGAAGAACTTCGGTTGAAAACGCAAGGTGAATCCTTGCAATGATTTAGATGGATCTCCGTGATAATTAGAGCTTGGAACTCCGGGAAAGAAAAGATAAAGCATCTCGAACTGAGAATATGATATGATGAACCACTCCGGAAAAAAAGGAATTGAATTTAGTCGATGAAACAAGAATAAGAGTTACATTATGCTTATCCTTCATCAATTAAATTGCTGATAATCAACGGATTTGGCACACTACTTATTCTCGTAGCAAGGATTAAGAGAGATATAGCGCCAACTTGGGAAGGTCTTCTATGAACCACCGGTAGGGTTGAAACAACCAATAAATTGATATGATACACGAAGGAAGAAGAATCTTGAACGAACCACCATAGGAATTGCAAATGAACGAATAAAAGATAACGAAAGGAATTAGAGAACGAATGAAAATACTTGATGGAAATTAGATCCACGAGAACAAAAGATCATGAGCTGATTAGAGAATATCGAATGATGCACCGGTGAGATTTGGGGAACGGGAGCTGAAGGCTGAGAATGAACAAGTCTTCTGAAATGATGGACTCCGGATAATCGAACTGAAAATACCCTTGAAATGCTCCGGATGGGTGAAAAGAATTCTCATGATCAAAACAATTACGAGAGGATGGCAACAAGCTAGAATCACGAATCTTGAAGAGAATGGAGCAAGATTGAGAGAAACTCTACTTTGGTCTTCAAAATCTGAGAGTTACAACGAGAAACACCACCATGACTTATTGAGACACTCCGGAATAAAGAAGAATAGAAAAGTTGAACCAATGATGAAAACAATTTGGAAGATCTTGGAGAAAGACATTTGACTGATGATAAATCATTCTTACGTCAAACTTCAAAAAGAATTTGAGAATACCTTCGGGAAAATAAGAAGAGTCAGGTAAGATCCTGGGAAAAGACCTGTGGGTTAGGGCCCACTCAAAAGAAACACCGTTGAAATGATTTAAAGAGAGAGATTACATCGGTTGAAATAAAAGGCTTGAATAAGATAAGACCTCGAAATAGCTTGAACCAATGTAGAGTGGAAAACACGAATCTTCGGGATATCTTCAGCACTCCGGAACAAATGAATAGCGAGAAAAAGAATGAATATGATGAGCACCGGTATGATAAAACTTCTGAGACGAGGAAATGATATGATCAACACCAAAGGCTTGAATTAGTTCCACCGGAGAAGATAGAGAATGAATAATGATGAACTTGAAGCTCCGTTAGAATCTTCATGATAATCACCGGATAAGAATATTGAAGCAAAAGAATGGAGAGGCTTCACATCAATAAGATGGATACTCGATTAAGAAATCTGAGTCCTTGAAGAAAACAAGGGAGGGAGGGCGGGAAAACAAAGGCAGCTTGAGGCGAATGAAACAAACACCGTTGAGAAGAACTGGTAATTGATCTTGCTGATGTTGAAATGATCGGATCCACTAGAAGAGAAACACACCGGTGAAAAAAAAGATTGACAAGATAATCTTGATGATCAAGAAGGATTAGTATCCACATCGGAGTATGAGAACACCACTTGGGGAAGGTATGGAATCAACACTTGACATCGAAGCAACTCGAATACCACAACTCAAAACAAAACAAAGGATTGGCTTGCGGAATAAGCCAGAACAAACATATGATAGAGATTTCGTCCGAAGTTTTCGTGGTGGGGCCTACACGGGCTCGATCGTACAGCACCATGATGTACAAGGTAGTGCACATGACATACGAAGCGTCCTCGAGTCGGCATAGCCAAGGACTCTTTAAGACACAACGAGTCCACTATAAAACCGACCGTGAATAGGCGGACCACTAGACGTCGAACCCCAATTTCATATCATACATCTGTCGGAAAGATATCCTAAGAGCTACTTGAATTCCCACCTATGAAACTCCCGAAACTTTCCGGTTATGCAATCAGGTGTTGGGGATACAGGGGAAGCATAATATCTCACCCAAAACTAGCAAATCCTACATCCAGCTGTATCCATCCTTCAACACATAACCAAGAAACCTTCGGAAATCATCTACCTCAACCTTTGAAAAGCATCCGTTATACAAGTTATGGCGATACTCCCGAACTCCCGCCCTAGTACTGGGTGGCGTCGAGGTTATCTCACCAACGAACTGCATAAAAGAGATTTTCGATGCCGGCGTACTAAACTCAGGTATTCCAGAACTGCAACGATAAAATTATGATGACAACACCTCAGAGCTCAACTCCCCAGGACACTTCCACTAAACCCCTGACAGGAGGCACCAAGACAATGTTCTCATCATAAAACCATCGGAACGATTCCAAGATACCCGCGTGATCCTAAAAACTTTTAGTGAAATTTGAGAAGAGAAGAGTCAAAACTCTACGTCAAGATGCCTTACCAGAGCGATGAGGAGACTGGGAAGTAAAAATAATTCCTAAACTCTCCGATATATAATTCCTAAATGACTCAAAACATTTTTATAGACACAACTCGGCTGCTAAAAACGATCAAGCAATGGGGCTCCTAAGGTCGGGGAAGGCTCTGATACCAACTTGTAACGCCCTCAATGCGGTTATGCCTCTAAGTCGTGCTTCGACACGTGGGAGATATAGCCGCATCGAGGGCGTTACACATGTGGAGTTCAAAAAGTCAAGCCTCCCAGATAGAGCAATAAAACCTAAGATCGAGTTTATCCCTTTTCGCCTCTTGCAGGAGAATAAACAGGAACTATGAAAAAAGATATTAAGCCTTGAGCAGGAGATCGATGACCTAAGGGAGCAAAATTCTATCCTCAAGCGCAAATTAAGGAAGAAGCACACGCCATCAACAACTCCATCATCACCACCTTCAAGGAAGGAGACATAAACACATGGGTATGGGCACTCCCCTTGGCAATTGCCAAGCTTGGGGGAGTGCCCCGGTATCGTATCACCATCACACTTTTATCTTTACCGTATTTCTTAGTTTGATCCTTTTGGTAATATCTTGATCTAGTAGAATAAAGTTTTAGTATGATCTAGTTTTGAGTTTTGCTTTATGATCCTTCTATGTAATCGAGTCTGTGAGCTATATATAATAAAGATTAGTGTTGAGTCAAGGGCTTTGCCATCTTGCTATGATCTTGAGGGTATAAAAATAAAAAAGAAGAGAAAGAATAAAAAGAAATAAAGAGATCATATGGATCTTATGGAGAGTAATGACTTCACATATAAAGAGTATGATGAATAAAAGTTGTTGAAAGTTGACAAACGTAGTTTTGGTCATCGTTGCAATTAATAAGAAGTAATAAATAAAGAGAGGTTTTCACATATAAATATACTATCTTGGACATCTTTTATGATTGTAAGCACTCATTAAAATATGACATGCTAAAGAGTTGATTTTGGACAAGGAAGACAACTTAATGGCTTATGTTTTCTTATATCCGAAATAAATTATATTGTCATGGATCATTCAACATGTTGAGCTTGCCTTTCCCTCTCATGCTAGCCAAATTCTTTACACCAAGTAGAGATACTACTTGTGCTTCCAAATATCCTTAAACCCAGTTTTGCCATAAGAGTCCACCATATCTACCTATGGATTGAGTAAGATCCTTCGAGTAAGTTGTCATTGTTGCAAGCAATAAAAATTGCTCTCTAAATATGTATGACTTATTAGTGTGGAGAAAATAAGCTTTGTACGATCTTGTGATGTGGAAGAAATAAAAGCGACGAAATGCATAATAAAGGTCCATATCACAAGTGGCAATATAAAGTGACGTTCTTTCTCATTAAGATTTTGTGCATTCAACCATAAAAGCACATGACAACCTCTGCTTCCCTCTACGAAGGGCCTATCTTTTATTCTTGTATATTACTTCATACAAGAGTCATGGTGATCTTCACCTTTCCTTTTTACATTTTATCCTTTGCCAAGAACAATGTGTTGGAAAGATCCAGATATATATAGCTAATTGGATGTGAGTTTTCATGAACTATTACTGTTGACATTACCCTTGAGGTAAAAGGTTGGGAGGCAAAACTGTAAGCCCCTATCTTTCTCTGTGTCCGATTAAAACTTCATACCCATAAATATTGCATGAGGGTTAGCAATTGTGAAATACTAAATGATAGTTGAGTATGTGGACTTGCTGAAAAGCTCTTATATTGACTCTTTCTGATGTTATGATAAATTGCAATTGCTTCAATGACTGATATTATAGTTTGTTAGTTTTCAATGAAGTTTCTGATTCATACTTGAAATTGTGATTGAATTGTTACTTTAGCATAAGAAATCATATGACAATATACATATGTGGCTGTTATAAGAATGATCATGATTCCCTCATGTCCGTATTTTATTTTATCGACACCTCTATCTCCAAACATGTGGACATGTTTTTCGATATCGGTTTTCACTTGAGGACAAGCGAGGTCTATGCTTGGGGGAGTTGACACGTCCATTTTGCATCATGCTTTTATATTCATATTTATTGCATTATGGGCTGTTATTACACCTTATATCACAATACTTATGCCTATTCTCTTATTTTACAAGGTTTACATGAAGAGGGAGAATGCCAACAGCTGGAATTCTGGGCTGGAAGAGGAGCAAATATTAGAGACCTATTCTGCACATCTCCAAAAGTCCTGAAATTTCACGGGAGCACGTTTCAGAATATATAAAGAATATTGGGCAAAAGAAGTAACAGAGGGGGGCCACCCACCATCCACGAGGGTGGGGGCGCGCCCTACCCCCTGGGCGCGCCCCTGCCTCATGGGCCCCCTGGCAGCCCTCTGATGCCCATCTTTGGCTATATGGAGTCTTTCGTCCTGAAAAAATCAGAAGCAAGCTTGCAAGACAAAACTCCGCAGCCACGAGGCGGAACCGATCTAGGGCTCCGGTGGAGCTGTTCTGTCAGGGAAACTTCCCTCCGGGAGGGGGAAATCATCACCATCATCATCACCATCGATCCTCTCATCGGGAGGGGGTCAATCTCCATCAACATCTTCACCAGCACCATCTCATCTCAAACCCTAGTTCATCTCTTGTATCCAATCTTTGTCTCAAAACCTCAGATTGGTACCTGTGGGTTGCTAGTAGTGTTGATTACTCCTTGTAGTTGATGCTAGTTGGTTTATTCGATGGAATATCATATGTTCAGATCCTTTATGCATATTAATACCCCTCTGATTATGAACATGAATATGATTTGTGAGTAGTTACGTTTGTTCCTGAGGACATGGGAGAAGTCTTGCTATAAGTAGTCATGTGAATTTGGTATTCGTTCGATATTTTGATGAGATGTATGTTGTCTTTCCTCTAGTGGTGTCATGTGAATGTCTACTACATGACATTTCACCATTGTTTGGGCCTAGAGGAAGGCATTGGGGAGTAATAAGTAGATGATGGGTTGCTAGAGTGACAGAAGCTTAAACCCTAGTTTATGAGTTGCTTCGTAAGGGGCTGATTTGGATCTATATGTTTCATGCTATGGTTAGGTTTACCTTAATACTTCTTTTGTAGTTGAGGATGCTTGCAAGAGGGTTTAATCATAAGTGGTATGCTTGTCCAAGGAAGGACAGTACCCAAGCACTGGTCCACCCACATATCAAATTATCAAAGTACCGAACGCGAATCATATGAACGTGATGAAAACTAGCTTGACTATAATTCCCATGTGTCTTCGGGAGCGTTTTCCTTTATATAAGAGTTTGTCCAGGCTTGTCCTTTGTTACAAAAAGGATTGGGCCATCTTGCTGCACCTCATTTACTTTTATTACTTGTTACCCGTTACAAATTACCTTATCACAAAACTATCTGTTACCGATAATTTCAGTGCCTGCAATGATGAGCTCAGATTCTGCAAAATGGGTTGAGGCCATGAAATCTGAGATGGGATCCATGTATGAGAAGAAAGTATGGACTTTGGTTGACTTTCCTGATGATCGACAAGCCATTAAGAATAAATGGATCTTCAAGAGGAAGACGGACGCCGATGGTAGTGTTACTATCTACAAAGCTCGAATTGTCACAAAAGGGTTTTCGACAAGTTCAAGGTGTTGACTACGATCAGATTTTCTCACTCGTATCGATGCTTAAGTCTGTCCGAATCATGTTAGCAATTGCCGCATTTTATGAAATTTGGCAAATGGATGTCAAAACTGCATTCCTTAAATGGATTTATTAAAGAAGAGTTGTATATGATACAACCAGAATGAGTGTTTGAAAGGATTTATTAAAGAAGAGTTGTATATGCACCAAGTCAAAGAAAGACCTCGATGAAGCTGCTTACATATTGAGCATCAAGATCTATAGAGATAGATCAAGACGTTTGATAAGTTTTTTCAATGAGTACATACCTTGACAAGATTTTGAAGTGGTTCAAAATGAAACAGTCAAAGAAGGAGTTCTTGCCTGTGTTGCAAGGTGTGAAGTTGAGTAAAGACTCAAAACCCGACCACGGGAGAAATAGAAAGAGAATGAAAAGTCATTCCCTATGCCTCAGGCATAGGTTCTATAAAGTATGCTATGCTGTGTACCAGGCCTATTGTGTACCTCACCATGAGTTTGGCAAGAGGGTACAATAGTGATCCAGGAGTGGATCACTGGACAACGGTCAAAATTATCCTTAGTTACCTAAGAGGACTAAGGAAATGTTTATCGGTTATGGAGTTGATAAAGAGTTCGTCGTAAAAGAGTTACATCGATGCAAGCTTTAACACTAATCCAGATGACTCAGCATCTCAATCTGGATACATATTGAAAGTGGGAGCAATTAACTAGAGTATCTCAATGTAGAGCATTGTAGACATAAAAATTTGCGAAATACATATGGATCTGAATGTGGCAGACCCGTTGACTAAGCTTCTCTCACGAGCAAAACATGATCACACCTTAGTACTCTTTGGGTGTTAATCACATGGCAATGTGAACTAGATTATTGACTCTAGTAAATCCTTTGGGTATTGGTCACATGGCGATGTGAACTATTGGTGTTAAATCACATGGCGATGTGAACTAGATTATTGACTCTAGTTCAAGTGGGAGACTGGAGGAAATATGACCTAGAGGCAATAATAAAGACGTTATTTATATTTCCTTATATCATGATAAATGTTTATTATTCATGCTATAATTGTATTACCGAAAACTTAGTACATGTGTGAATACATAGACAAATAGAGTGTCTCTGGTATGCCTCTACTTGACTAGCTCATTAATCAAAGATGGTTAAGTTTCCTGACTGTAGACATTTGTTGTCATTTGATGAATGGGATCACATCATTAGAGAATGATGTGATGGACAAGACCCATCCGTTAGCTTAGCATTATGATCGTTTAGTTTTATTGCTATTGCTTTCTTCATGACTTATACATATTCCTCTGACTATGAGATTGTGCAACTCCCGAATACCAGAGGAACACCTTGTGTGCTATCAAATGTCACAACGTAATTGGGTGATTATAAAGATGCTCTATAGGTGTCTCTGAAGGTGTTTGTTGAGTTGACATAGATCAAGATTAGGATTTGTCACTCCGTGTATCGGAGAGGTATCTCTGGGCTCTCTCGGTAATGCACATCACTATAAGCCTTGCAAGCAATGTGACTAATGAGTTAGTTGCGGGATGATGCATTACGGAACGAGTAAAGAGACCCGCCGGCAATGAGATTGAACAAGGTATGATGATACCGACGATCGAATCTCGGGCAAGTAACATACTGATGACAAAGGAAATGATGTATGTTGTTATGCGGTTTGACCGATAAAGATCTTCGTAGAATATGTAGGAACCAATATGAGCATTTAGGTTCCGCTATTAGTTATTGACCGGAGATGTGTCTCGGTCATGTCTACATAGTTCTCGAACCCGAAGGGTCCGCACGCTTAACGTTTGATGACGATTTGTATTATGAGTTATGTGTTTTGGTGACCGAAGTTTGTTCGGAGTCCCATATGAGATCACATACATGATGAGGAGTCTCAAAATGGTCAAGAGGTAAAGATTGATATATTGGAAGGTAGTATTCAGACACCGAAAGGGTTCTGGAGTGTATCGGGTACATACCAGAGTACCGGAGAGCTTACCGGAACCCCCCCCCCCCTCCGGGAAAGATATGGGCCATAGGAGGGAGGCTAACCAGCCCACAAGGGTCTGGTGTGCCCCCCATAAGGATGATGCCGAATTGGACTAGGGAAGGGGGAGCCCCCCTTTCCTTCTCCTACTCCCTCTCCTCCCCCCTTTCCCCCTCCATGAGAAGGAAAAGAAGGGGGGGGCGAATCCTACTAGGACTGGGAGTCCTAGTAGGACTCCCCCTTTATGGCGCGCCGCCTAGGGTCGGCCTCGTCCCTCTCCCTCCATTATATACATGGGTGGGGCACCCCTTGGAGACACAACAATTGTTCCAAGCCGTGTGCGGCGTCTCTCTCCATAGTTTGCTCCTCCAGTCATAGTGTCGCAGTGCTTAGGCGAAGCCCTGCGCGGATCACATCACCGTCACCGTCACCACGCCGTTGTGCTGACAGAACTCTCCCTCGACCCTCTGTTGGATCAAGAGTTCGAGGGACGTCATCGAGCTGAACGTGTGCAGAACTCGAAGGCGCCGTACGTTCGTTACTTGATTGGTTGGATCGTGAAGACGTTCGACTACATCAACTGCGTTAACCTAACACTTCCGCTTTCGGTCTACGAGGGTACGTGAACACACTCTCCCCCTCTCGTTGCTATGCATCTCCTAGATAGATCTTGCGAGATCGTAGGATTTTTTGAAATTGCATGCTACGTTCCCCAACACTGTAGGGAGGCCTCTTCCCGCATAGCTCCAATATGGACTTTCAACACCATTTTTCTGATATCTTTTGTACACCCGGACTAGGAAAGCCTAATGATAGCCCATTGACCCATAGGAAATGTGTGTATGCGAGCTCCTATGGATGCTCATTGCATCCAACAACAGCGCGATGGGGCACCCCGACGGGCCACGAACAATTGCACGTACGACTCACACAGCATCGATTCAGGCACCGTACTGAATCAAAGAATACTATCGCGAACCAGAAACAACTGTAGCGACCAGGGAAAACTGTAGCAAGATGAGAACACACTTCAACGAACCGGTAATCGTTGTACAGAGCGGTCTTTCATTCATTTTGGAAAAAAGTAAACATTTTTAGAAAATGCGAACACCTTTTCAAAATTTTGAACATTTTCTGAAAACATGAACATTCTCTTAAAATTCCAATTTTTAAAAAAGACGAACATTTACAAATTTGTTAATATTTTGAAAAATGTGGTCATTTTTTGAAATTTCTGAAATTTTATAAAATACAAATAATTATTTTTATGGCAATGCAAACATTTTTTTTGAAAAACTAAACATTTTTTAAGATTGCGAATATTTTTATATTTGTATTTTTTTGAAAAGCACAAACATTTTTTGTGAACAAGATCTTTTTTAAATTTTGAACATATTTTGAAAACACTATGTTTTTTAAACATCTATAATTTAAAAAATTATCAAATATTTTCTGATTTTCAAAGAAAAAAAAAAGACGCCTACAACAGCTACCATGGGCCACCGAAAACGCTTTCACCCCTATGCGTTTTGCGCATCAGGGCTATATCTCGCATACAGCGAGACGACTTCCCCTATTAGGCCGTAGGTGGTGCGTTAGCGACCTAGCGCATGGCAGCCCATTTCCGAGGACACTTTTTTCAAGATATTTGCCGCATTCCATGTTTGTTATTTTTTCCGAAAACTAGGTCACATCTACTCACACAACACGAAGGTTTTCCATTTCTTTTTTTGGTTTTTATGAATTTTTATGCCGATTTCAAAGCTATCCCCTCAAGCGCCGAATCCTCTTTTTTGCAACCAACTTTTGAATTTGTGAACATTTTTTGAATTTGAGGACATTTTTCTAAATCATGAATTTTTTTCCAATCTGTGAACAGTTTTGTGAAATTGTGAATATTTCTCTAATTCAAGAAGTTTTCTAAATAAATATACGAACATATTTCTAAAATCGTGAAATTTATTCGAATTCATGAACTATTTTACAAGTTCACAAACATTTTTTGAAATTATGAAGATTTTTTTGAAACTCGTGGATATTTTATGAAATTTGGGATTCTTTCTGAAATTTACAAACATTTTTCTTGTTTTTGATGATAATTTTTTTGAAATGCCTGAACATTTTCTGAATCAATGAAAAAAATTGAACCGAGGAAGTTTCTTTTTAAATTTGGGAACAATGTTAATTTTTGAATATGTGAAGAATTTCAGAATCATGAACAATTTTGTTTATTTCCTGAACATGTTTTGAATATGTCAACATTTTTTGCAAAGTCATGAACATTTTTAAAATTTATGAACATTTTACGATTTCTTGAACATATTTCAAAATGAGGAACATTTGTTTGAATTCACGATCATATTATGATTTCTTGTACATTTTCCAAAATTCACAATTATTTACAAATTTGGAACTTTTTTTGAAATCATGAATTATTTTAAAGAAGAAAAAACAAAAAAGCGAAAAAATGTATTTAAAAATAGGGGCCGTCCCGCCTCCGCGTGTGGGCCAAATTAATGGGGCGCGCGAGGGGCCAGGGTGGGGGAGGGTGCTCGTTCGCTCATTTCTTGGCGCGCACTGCGCCACATTGGAGCACCCCAGCTAGACCTATTCGATCTCCCCTCTGGTGACTGGGGTAGTGGACCGGCATGAAACGGCCCCATCAACAACGAGGTAGGAGAGATCTATGGTTAGATAAATTCTAGCAGAGTGTAGCCATATGTGCCCGATTGCCACAATAACCGTCTAATGGCATTTAGGTCCTGAAAATGGGTCTACATGGTCGTCATCAAGTGGCACTCATTATGCATCTTTCCTGTTCGTCGGCACCACTCAACACCCATCTTCCCCGTCGTTGCCAAACTCATGTCCCATCTGCAATGTCACTATAGACGAGCCCTCCTCGTGGATCCTTCCCCGGTGAGACCAAAGAGGATCATGTCAAAAGACAGTGCTGGGAGAGGGCCTGACAGTGATCGGAGTGGATCTAGGGCGAGGCACTCCTTCAGGTTGAATCAACCGTCGGGGTTGAGTGTCTCCTCGCCGATCACCATGTGACGACAACCACCTTAGCAAGGGAAGCCTCGTTCACTGAGGGCTACGAAATTGCGGACTTTTCCCATATCAAAGACGCACATGCGCTCCTAGACCGCGTGATCGCGAAAATGATAGTTATCGAAGCATCCCCGCCTGCGAGGTCACTGCCGAATGGAGGAAGAGAAAGAACTACAATAGTTGTTGAAATCATTGGGTCATGGGCCGGAAGAAAGACATGTCCCAGTGATAAACGGGTCCCAAGCATAGATTTTTTTGGAGGCTTAGGTAGCAATTTTGAGTTTATGCTTTGTCTTGGCAGCCTTCAAAATTTTACGAAGCTTTAGAAGTTGCATATATAACGACTCTGCTAAAATTGCTCTTCATTTTTGTGATCGTGCTTCTACTAGGAGACACAAAAAAACCATGTGTCGACTATCTATCTATATGGTTGTGAGGCACTAGACCCAAGGCAAGGTAGAAGAAGGTGATGCTGGCGAGACAAGCAGGAGGCGCTGCTCCTATCCTACAACGCCACCTGCAACATCGGCCACGATCGAGTGATGGCGCCACCGCATCCTGCAGGCGGAGAAAGAAGCCGCTTTCATGGAGATCGGCGGGGCAGTGGCAGAATTTGATTGGGGCACGAACGATGTCGCCAGCTCCGCATCGGCCCTGCCCCACCGCCATGACGACGAAGTCGGCATATCCGTGGGTGTCACTAGCAGCGAGGAAGAGTAGAGCATAGGAGGTCATCAGTGCTTGGGTCCCATGAAGGCAACCACTGCTTCCCTCCTAAGCTAAGCTTGGAGGGCTCGGGCCGATTAGCTACTTGCCGGCTTCACGGAGGCGGAGCTTCATTTCCCGGGGCTCATGGCCAGCCGGCGAGCTGCCGAGCATTGAGAACGGGCGCCAACGATCATTAGACTAGGTTTTTTTCGAAAAGGGGGTTCGCCCCAGCCTGTGCATCAGAACGATGCATACGGCCATGATTATTAATGAGCAAAAGATCCAACACAAATCTCCAAGTCTGAAAAAAAAACAAAAATGCTCACGAAGAGCAGAATAGTAATCAAAAAGCCACAACCGGCTGGCAAGAAAAGATAGGAACACTAAATGCCTATCCTATTACATGACCGCCATCCAAACCGGTTGAAAATATCCCGTGCTACCATCTCCCACCGGGTAGATCCAGTAACCAAACGCTTTGTGACCTCCGTCGGAGTGAGTAGCGACCACATACAGATCAACGCAATGGCTCGGAAGACAACCTACAAAAAATGTATATTCGTTGTTCTGTTAAAGACCAAATCATTTCTGTAGTTCCAAACTGCCCATAATAAAGCACATACTCCTACACGAATATTTCTCGTTGTGCCCACATCTATCCCATCAAGCCACATCCCAAATAACATAGTGATGGAATTCGAAGGAGTAATGTTAAATGCTATGTGAACCGTTCGCCACAAAATATCTGCCATAGGGCAATCAAGAAAGAGGTGTTTGATTGATTCATGTTGGTCACAAAAGCTACATCTCGTAGAACCTGTCCAATTGCGCTTTGCCAAATTGTCCTTGGTTAAGATAACTTGTTTACGTACAAACCACATAAACACTTTGATTTTCAAAGGTACTTTGACTTTTCAAACATGTTCGATCGTGGAATCGCGCTAGAATTGATAACATCCAAATACATGGATTTAACTGAAAACTCTCCATTCTTAGTTAGTTTTCAGTACAACTGGTCAGACTGTTGAGATAACTGAACATTCATCAATATTCCCACAAAATTGAGCCATGCTTCCGAACGTGCTCCAACTAGCGTCCTCCGAAATTGAATGTTGAGCGGAGTAGACTGCAGTACTGTTGCAACATAAGTGTCTCTACGCTGAACAATACTATACAGAGAAGGATATTGAAATGCTAGGGGCATCTCCCCTAGCAATGTATGCTCCCAGAATCTCGTAGTTATACCGTTTTCAACTAAGAATCTTGTCCTATAGAAGAAGAGTGGTTTAACTCTCATCAATCCTTTCCAAAAAGGTGAGTCAGTCGGCCTCCTGTCACCTGGGACAAAATTTTAGAGTGAAGGTATTTGTTACGTAAGATCTGAGCCAAAGTGGCCTCCGCCTCAGTAGAAAGCTTAAACAACCACTTGCTAAGAAGACATCTGTTCTTCACCTCTAGGTTTTCAATACCTAGACCCCCTTGGTCTTTCGGCCTACAGATTATATCCCATTTAGCAAGTCTGTACTTTCGTTTTAGCTCATCACTCTGCCAAAAGAAGCGTGATCGATAAAAGTCGAGCCTCTTCCGGACTCCAACAGGAACCTCAAAAAAGGAGAGAAGAAACATGGGCATACTCGTGAGCACCGAATTAATAAGAATTAGTCAGACTCCGTATGACATCAGCTTGCCTTTCCAGCAGCTCAATTTCTTCTCGAATCGATCCTCTATGCACTTCCATTCTCTGTTGGTCAGCTTACGATGGTGAATTGGTATACCTAAATACGTGAAAGGTAACGCTCCCAATTCACATCCGAACAATTGTTTGTATGCATCTTGGTCATCAATCGCTCTTCCAAAACAGAACAGTTCGCTCTTGTGGAAGTTAATCTTTAACCCAGTCAATTGTTCGAATAAGCATAACACCAGCTTCATGTTTCGTGCTTTAGCCAAGTCATGCTCCATGAATATGATAGTATCATTAGTGTACTGGAGGATAGATATACCTCTGTCAATTAGGTGCGGGACAAGGCCACCTACCTGGCCCGCCTCCTTATCCCTTCCTATAAGGATTGTCAACATATCGACCACTATGTTGAAAAGAATAGGAGACATCATATCTCCTTGCCTCAATCCTTTGTGTGTTTGGAAATAGTGACCTATATCATCATTCACTTTAATCCCAACACTCCCTTTTTGCGTAAAGGAGTCTACCTGGTTTCTCCTGGCCTGATCAAAACCTTTCATACGCAAAGCCTATTGAAGGAAAGGCCATTTGACCTTATCATACGCTTTCTCAAAGTCCACTTTGAAAACAACTCCATCAAGTTTCTTCGTGTGGATTTCATGGAGGGTTTCATGCAAGACTACAGCCCCTTCTAGGATGTTTCTGTCCGGCATAAAAGCAGTTTGGGACGGCTGCACCACAGAGTGCGCAGTCTGTGTAAGCCTGTTAGTCCCGATCTTGGTGAAAATTTTGAAACTTACATTAAGAAGACAGATAGGCCGGAACTGCTCGATACGAACCACCTCTGTTTTCTTAGGAAGTAACGTTATGGTTCCAAAATTTAATTGAAACAACTGAAGCTGGCCAGAGAATAAATCATGAAACAACGGGAGCAAATCCCCTTTGATAATATGCCAACATTTTTTATAGAACTCCGCCGGAAAACCATCCGGCCCTGGAGCCTTATTATACTTCATTTGTGAAATGGCCTCAAACACCTCCTTCTCCGTAAATGGGACAGTCAGAATATCATTCTCGTCTGCCGCAAGTTGAGGGAAATCCTCAACCCTGAACTCATCTAAGGATACGAAGTTATCCTCCGAAGGCCCAAACAACTGCTTATAGTAATTAGTGATATAAACTTTCAGGTTCTCTTGTCCTAAAATCGTGCCTAGGTTCTCGTCTGCCGCAAGATATGAAGTTATCCTCCGAAGGCCCAAACAACTGCTTATAGTAATTAGTGATATAAACTTTCAGGTTCTCTTGTCCTAAAATCGTGCCTAGGTTAGAATAGGGTTTAGTCCAAATATGTCAAAAATGTAATTCATGTCTCCGGCTTAGATGAAAATTATTTGGTTTTATGTACAAATTATCCAAGTTTTAATAAAATTTGTCTGGTCTGTTTAAATTTGCATCAAATTTGTTTATTTCCATTAAATTTTGTTTAAAATGTCTCAAAATATTTGCGGCTACGATTGAATGGCGGGCTTCCATACTAGTGCCTACCAACTTGTCCTCACCGTTCTGCACGCAAATGCGGTGTCCAATTTAAGAGTGGTGTTGAAGAAACCCTTAGCCATGTGTCGACTATCTATCTATATGGCTCTGAGGCACCAGACCCAAGGCATGGCAGAAGAAGGGTGATGCTGCCGATACAAGCATGGTCTGGTCTCTGAGATGGAGTAGGGCTGCATGCTGTCGCCGATCTCGAGGTTGACCAGCCAGCCAGCTAAGAAGCAGCTCGGTCGACTCATGATGCAGAAAACAAGTTCGACAAACAAGAAACAACAACCGAACGGCAGACGTCTACGCTATGTGCTATGTGGTACGTAGTATATATGGAACATTACTCTACGTCTCTATGTAGTAGGAATAACAGCTGTCTGTACTACGTCTTCGCGCCATCTTCTACCTACGAAATACGATGGCTCCGCAAAGGTAGTTGAGACGTTGCACCATTTGTAGGTGTTCCTAGTTCCACATCCCATATTCTTGCTTAGAATAACATCCCTTCCATCCCAAAACAAGTGTCTCAACTTAGGACGGAGGGAGTGAACAATACACTTGCTCAATTGCAGTTACTATCTAACTTGTATTTTTTTTAGCACCAAATTATTTGGCTTCTGTGTTTAGGTTTTGAATTCACCTTTCATGGTATATTGATTTTTTTTTGAAACAGAGGATAACCTTTGGCCTCTACATCAATCGATGCACGCAATCTTATATTATTTATTACTAGATAATTGCATGTGCTTTGCAACTGGATATAAATATTCTAGTTTTAACCATGATTTAGCTACACATATTAAGGTTATTGTATAAATAATTTTTTACAAAATACTATACTCCTACATGATTTACCTACCTAAATAAAAAACAAGTGGAAAAAACAGTGGTGGGAGGGGGGGGTGATACTTCTCCGTCGTATCTATAATTTTTGATTGTTCCATGCCAATATTATTCAACTTTCATATACTTTTTGGTAACTTTTTATATTATTCTTGAGACTAACATATTGATCCAGTGCCCAGTGTCAGTTCCTGTTTGTTGCATGTTTTTGGTTTCGCAGAATATCCATATCAAACGGAGTCCAAACGGGATAAAAACGGATGGAGCTTATTTTTGGAAAATATGGAAAATTCGGAAGAAAAATCAACGCGAACCAGTGCCCGAGGTGGTCACGAGGCAGGGGGCGCCCCCCCCCCCCCCTTTAGGGCGCGCCCCTACCCTCGTGAGCCCACCATAAGGCGGTTGACGCTCTTCTTTTGCCGCAAGAAAGCTAATATTCGGAAAAAAATCACGGCGAAGGTTTCAGGCCAATCGGAGTTACGGATCTCCATATATAACGAAACGGTGAAACAGAGCCAAAAGAGAACGCAGAACCAGAGAGAAACAGAGAGATAGATCCAATCTCGTAGGGGCTCTCGCCCCTCCCATGCCATGGAGGCCAAGGACCAGAGGGGAAACCCTTCTCCCATCTAGGGAGGAGGTCAAGGAAGAAGAAGACGAAGGGGCCCCCTCTCCCCTTCTCTTCCGGTGGCGCCGGAACGCCGCCGTGGTCATCATCATCATCACCGCGATCTTCACCAACACCTCCACCATCTTCACCAACATCTCCATCACCTTCCCCCCTCTATCTACAGCGGTCCACTCTCCAGCAACCCGCTGTACCCTCTACTTGAACATGGTGCTTTATGCTTCATGTTATTATTCAATGATGTGTTGCCATCCTATGATGTCTGAGTAGATTTTCGTTGTCCTATCGGTGGTTGATGAATTGCTATGATTGATTTAATTTGCTTGTGGTTATGTTGCTGTCCTTTGGTGCCCATCATATGATTGCGTGCGTGGATCACACCCTAGGGTTAGTTGTATGTTTATAGGACTATGTATTGGAGGGCAAGAGTGACAGAAGCTTCAACCTAGCATAGAAATTGATGCATACGGGATTGAAGGGGGACCAATATATCTTAATGCTTTGGTTGGGTTTTACCTTAATGAACATTAGTAGTTGCGGATGCTTGCTAATAGTTCCAATCATAAGTGCATAGAATTCCAAGTAAGGGATGACATGCTAGCAGTGGCCTCTCCCACATAATACTTGCTATCGGTCTAGTAAAGTAGTCAATTGCTTAAGGAACAATTTCGCAACTCCTACCACCACTTTTTCACACTCGCTATATTTACTTTAGTTGCTTCTTTACCTTAACAGCCCCTAGTTTTATTTTCGTGCTCTTTACTTTCTTGCAAGCCTTTCCGAAAACACCTACAAAGTACTTCTAGTTTCATACTTGTTCTAGGTAAAGCGAACGTCAAGCGTGCGTAGAGTTGTATCGGTGGTCGATAGAACTTGAGGGAATATTTGTTCTATCTTTAGCTCCTCGTTGGGTTCGACAGTCTTATCGAAAACTGTTGCGATTCCCTATACTTGTGGGTTATCAGGGGGGCGGAGAGATGAAAGAAGGAAGGTTGTTCAGAATCGCGATTCTATTGTACGATTCTACGACTTTATGATCCAAACTAACCACTCTGATTCTACGATTTGGTTAGTAGAATCCATGTTTTTACGATTATGTTAGTTAAGATTTTATGATTTGCGCCATCCGAGCTCTGGTCTGATTCAGAATCACGATTCTGACGCCCTTACATAAGGTTGAACAAAGCACTCTACCTTGCAGGAAAAGGAACACTACTACTTTTTTAATAGTAGAGACTAAATGTAATGTTGAGCTTTGAACCTGAACAAATTGGATTTAAAAGGGAAGAAAATAAGTATGAGGCCATCCACATTGAACCTGCCTCGTGGCAACATCTCTAGAATTATACCACAAAATTCCTATGATCGTGGAGCATGATCCACAACTCGAGATAGACGTGACCTCACAAGGAGCGAATGACTCCAAGACAATGCCTTCAAGAAGGAATTATTTCTCACACATTGATGTTGATTGTTCCAACCATAAAGTCAAACTAGGGCTACCACCATTGAAGGAGATCTTCGAGCCAACATCTTGAACATGTAAACGACGTGCAAAGGTCAACACCGAGTGATCTAGCCGAAGGCTTGGGTTTCCACCCCCCCCCCCCTCCCAAGATAACATAGGCATGATGTCAATTGTGCAGTGGTGGATTTGGTAGGCCGTGTTACCAAGCCACATGCTGAATCTGGTAGGCCTTGTCACCTCCATAGTGCACCCAGCCCCGCGTCAGCTGCTGTCGATCGCATAGTGGTGCTAACTTGCGCATACGACTGCCAGATCCGTGCGTCCCAACCACCATGTCGGTGAGCTGCCACCGTCGTTTCCAACGGCAGGGTCAACCACCGCACCAACAAAAGAGGAATCCACCGTCATAGTTCGTGCAAGGCTAATAAAATGCATGTGGTAGACTGACGACAACGATA
The DNA here is from genome assembly GCA_034509565.1 of Triticum monococcum. Taxonomy (NCBI): domain Eukaryota; kingdom Viridiplantae; phylum Streptophyta; class Magnoliopsida; order Poales; family Poaceae; genus Triticum; species Triticum monococcum. The sequence goes on along the minus strand of CM067845.1, from coordinate 81,380,722 downwards.
GTGAGGGAGGAGGCAAGGGAAGGGGTTTGGATGAGCGGCCCTATGGTTTACCCTAGCGAAGGAGCGGCACAATGTGGTCAATTCTATATGGTTTTATGCTAATAGTCGTATGTATACTGATTGTTGCATGATGTTGGAATGGTTAGCCTGATTTTCTATAGTGCATCCAAATGGCACAAAAGATACATTTATTTGGCTTCAAGTGTTTCTTATGTGGATAGCTTAGTATTTGAAAATGTAGTGTTAGGATGCTTCGATTTTAAGGATTGGTTTTGAATACTTGATTTCACAAATCCTCAAGGTGTGCGGTTTTGGTGATTTTGGTGGATTAGGTTTGTTTTAATTCGAGGTATTCCAAAAATATGGAAGAATGTTGTAGGATTTAAAAGTCATGCCATCACCGTAGGAATTTCCTCCAAAGTTTGTATCTCCGTTGTAAAAAAAACTAGGAGAATCTTTCAAAGAGGTTGAAATAAATGTAAGATAAGTTTTACCATAAAATGTAGTACCCCCATACCAGCGTGCCCTCTATCCTCACCGTCCATTCTTGCATCAAAGTGCGTGCAAGAAAATTTCTCTTTTTTGTTTCTCCTAAGTTAAAGAACATTTGAACTCAAAACTTTGCGGATCAACATCACACAAGTAGTACCATGTGCTGAATTGTTTTTGGATTTTTGGGCGTAACATTTTTTTAAATGATACAACTCATTCAAAATTTGAAAAAATTTATGTTTCATCAAAATAAATCGGAAAGATTTTATACAATGAGTGGAACTTGTGTGTAGTTGATCTGCGAAGTTTCAAGGTCAAATGTTCTCTTGATTGCAAGAAACAAAAAAAGAAATTTCTTTATAAGGATAGCACAAATCTTGACACAAACAGTATGGTCTAGATGGAGGGTACCCTGGCATTGGGGGGGGGGGGGGGTACAAAAATCAAACTCTAAAATGTAATGCATGGCAATCCGTGTGAAATCTACTATTTAGATGATGACATCTGCATCTTGCAAAGTTGCAAAATATATGTTGGGTTTAGTCCCACATCGGTTGTGGGAGAAGATAGAACACGACTTATAAGGGTGGGGGTGTCCCCTCTTGACAGGCTAGTCTGTTGGGGGGAGAGGGCCCAAGGCCTCTCATAAACCAGTGTCGCTCTTCGGTTGGGCCTGGTTGACACATGTGGGTCGAAAACACTGGTTAGCGGGCCTGAGATTGCGTAACAATTGGTATCAGAGCCCAGGTGCCCAGAATAAATCTCGCTGGACTCGCGGGTGGTCGGTCATTGTTGGTAGGCTGGAAAAGCTGGTGTTAGCGTGCCCATGGTGACCGATGTGTGAGGGGAAGATTGTTAGGTTTAGTCCCACATCGGTTGTGAGAGGAGACAAAACACGACTTATAAGGATGGGGGTGTCCCCTCGCAACAGGCTAGTCTTTTGAGGAAAGAGGGACCAATGCCTCTAATAAGTCGGTGTTGCTCTCCGGTTGGACTTGGTTGGCGCATGTTGGTCGGAAGCGCTGGTTAGCGGACCCAGATTGTGTACCAATATACACAACCAAAATGTTATTCAAATGAGGTCCAAGATGTCGTGCTTGAACGGGTGACAAAAGACAAGAATATGGCACGCCGTGGGTAACATCGGGGAATCCTGCTACACATCATGGTAGCGCGATAAACTCCAATACTTATAACCACACACAGACTCACAAACATCAAACAATCCATGTATCCTCTAGGTACCAATATAATCACACACAGACTCACAAACATCAAACTGCATTTTTAACCATCCATGTTAAACTCCAATAATAGGTTAGCAGCAAGTGAACCCTAGAGTTGCCTCCAAGGGTGAACCCTAGACCCATGGCGGCCGGCGGCGCTAGATTGGATCATTTCCTCCAGTACCCTTCTTGGTGGGCCCCCTGTACGATCTCGGGCTGCGATAGCTTGGTTGCCGGTCCGTGTGTTGCGAATGGATCTAGTGATGGGGTCCAGATAAGAAATCCCTATCCGACCTTGGTCAGTCATGACACGGCGGCGATGGCCGAGAACGCTGTTATTCTCCTTGGAGACGATCGAATGGTATGCTTCTACCACTACCCCGTCCTGTGTCTCTCGGGTGAAAGCCCTACTAGTGGTGGGCGGCAGCGCCCTTGGCATCGCTCCCTTCTTGAAGGCGCCGCCTTGGGAGCTATGTAGCTGGTGGACGCCGTTGGGTTGGCGTTGGCGGCGATTTGGATCTAGAGGTGGTGCTGTAGGATCGAAAGTATGTCTAGAGGGGGGTGATTAGACTACTTAACCAAATAAAAACTTAACCTTTTCCCAATTTTAGTTCTTGGCCGATTTTAGCTATTTTAGGACAAGTCAAGCAATCATCACACAATTCAAGCAAGCATGCAAAGAGTATATTGGCAGCGGAAAGTAAAGCATGCAACTTGCAAGAATGTAAAGGGAAGGGTTTGGAGAATTCAAACGCAATTGGAGACACGGATGTTTTTCCCGTGGTTCGGATAGGTGGTGCTATCCTGCATCCACGTTGATGGAGACTTCAACCCACGAAGGGTAACGGTTGCGCGAGTCCACGGAGGGCTCCACCCACGAAGGGTCCACAAAGAAGCAACCTTGCCTATCCCACCATGGCCATCGCCCACGAAGGACTTGCCTCACTAGCGGTAGATCTTCACGAAGTAGGCGATCTCCTTGCCCTTACAAACTCCTTGGTTCAACTCCACAATGTTGTCGGAGGCTCCCAAGTGACACCTAGCCAATCTAGGAGACACCACTCTCCAAGAAGTAACAAATGGTGTGTTGATGATGAACTCCTTGCTCTTGTGCTTCATATGATAGTCTCCCCAACACTCAAATCTCTCTCATAGGATTTGGATCTGGTGGAAAGAAGATTTGAGTGGAAAGCAACTTGGGGAAGGCTAGAGATCAAGATTCATATGGTAGGAATGGAATATCTTGGTCTCAACACATGAGTAGGTGGTTCTCTCTCAGAACATATGAGTTGGAAGTGTAGATGTGTTCTGATGGCTCTCTCCACGAGTGAAGAGGAGGTGGAGTGGTATATATAGCCTCGACACAAAATCCAACCGTTACACACAATTTACCAATCTCGGTGGGACCGAATCAACAAACTCGGTCAGACCGAAATAGTAAACCTAGTGACCGTTAGAGATTTTCGGTGGGACTAACATGCAACTCGGTAGGACCGATTTTGTTAGGGTTAGGGCATAACGTAATCTCGGTGAGACCGATTACACAAACTCGGTGAGACCGATTTTGGTAACTAGCTAACCAAAGAGTTGGTCAGGCAAACTCGGTGGGACCGATTTGCTCTTTCGGTGAGACCGAAAAGTTACAAAAAGGAAACACTAAATTTACATTGCAATCTCGGTGGGACCGATCCGCTCTTTCGGTGAGACCGAAAAGTTACGAAAGGGAAACAGAGAGTTTGCAATCCCATCTCGGTGAGACCGAGATCCCTATCGGTAGAACCGAATTGCTAGGGTTTGGTAGTGGCTTATGACAAGTGAAACTCGGTGGCGCCGGATAGAAAGAATCGGTAGGGCCGAGTTTGGCTTAGGGTTTAGGTCATATGTGGATATGGGAAAGTAGTTGAGGGTTTTGGAGCATATCACTAAGCACATGAAGCAAGAGGCTCATTAAGCAACACCTCATCCCTCCTTGATAGTATTGGCTTTTCCTAAAGACTCAATGTGATCTTGGATCACTAAAATATAAAATGAAGAGTCTTGAGCTTTTGAGCTTGAGCCAATCCTTTGTCCTTAGCATTTTGAGGGTTCCACTTTCACCATCCATGCCATGCCAATCATTGAGCTTTCCTAAAATAATCATCTTGGAATAGCATTAGCTCAATGAGCTATATGTTGTTATGAATTACCAAAACCACCTAGGGATAGTGCACTTTCAATCTCCCCCTTTTTGGTAATTGTTGACAACATATAGATCAAAGCTTCGACAAATGATAATAAGCATGAAAAATATCGTCACTTTGAGAAGTATGTGATAAGTAAGAGCTCCCCCTAAATTTGTGCATATTTAAGATTTGCTTTGGACTGCAAATGCACAAAGAGTTAGAGTCATGGGTTACTCTTCCATGTCACATACATCTTGGTGGAGCGCTTAAAATGATAAGAATGAAATACATGCACTCATCACCAAGGAAAAGTGAATGACCACATAAGATAGATAAGATATATCAAGAATGCATAAGTGTAGCTTATGATCAAACACATGATCATCAATGTCTCACAAGCATATCAAAGTATCTCGACCAAAAGCAAACAATGTTTGAAAAACCACCAAATAAAGCAAGAGAGAAAGCAACACTCTCTCTCGAAGCCTATGATCTATACATTTTCTCCCCCTTTGGCAACAAGTTACCAAAAAGTTCCTAGAAAATGCATAGTGCTAAATCGACACTCAGGCTTGATCTTCAGGTGGTGGTGGAGTCCGGATCACTCCAAGGACGAAGGCTTCCGTTGACGCGGTTGGAGTTGGAGCTGAAGTAGATGCTGGAGCAGGTTGGGCTGGTGCTGCGGCTAGAGCTGAGGCGGTTGTTCTTGTGTCAGGAACTGGCACTGCAGACGACCTCGGACCTCGTGGCACTCTGGCAAAGGCATCAGTGGTTGTCTTCCCTTTCCTCTCCTGCATGTCATCTTGGAGCTGCTCCACTGTAGTCTGAATCTCTGTCACCTTGATATCCAAGTCATAGAACTTTTGTTCTATGATTCTCTCTAGGCTTGCCTGGTTCTGAGTTAGGGTGGCCAGTCCTTTATCAATCCGCAGGGTGGATGCAATCAAGTAACTGAGCTGCTCTTGCTTGTTCTTCAAGAAGTACTCAGATGCCTCCTCTTGAGTTGGCATCTTGGCAGCTTTCTCCTTTATTGCCTTCTCCTTCTTGGCTTGTGCATGGGCTAAAGATGGTTCATCTTGGGTCATCACAACTTGGTTTTCCTCGAAATCTGGATAGATAGGCAAATGTTCCTTGTCCAACAAGTATGTGTCTGTGCCCATTCTTGAGTTAATCAACATCTGGATCTGAGGGGCATATCCACAGCTCCTCTTCTGATCTGCTGCAGTCCTCTTGATAGTCTCTACCATGAGGCTCATGACCTTGAATTTCTGAGGCACATCAAAGATATGTAGCAAGTTAATGGCATGACCTCTGATCATCCTGTGATCTCCAGACTTGGGCAAAAGTGTGTGCCTAAGGATCCAGTTGATGGTTGGCAGCCCTGACAGAAGATAATGCACAGACCCAAACTTGAAAGTATCAAGTGCCTCGTTTGGAATTTCCTTGTACATATTGGACATAGAGTTATGATCCATCTTCTTCTTGGAATAGACATCCAAGTCATCCTCATGCTCCTCTGGGGCATTGATGAGCTGTGCCCACTCAGCAACAGTTGATTGGTACCTCGTACCTTCAGACATCCATGTGATCTTTCCATCTGGGTAGAAATGTGCTGTGGAGTAGAATTACATAATGAGTTCCTCATTCTACTTTGTGAGCTTCTGCCCAACAAAGTCTGCTACTCCGCAGGCCTTGAAGCTGCCCTGCACTCCAGGGTAGTGCTCTTCATTCTCCTTGATATATTCCCAGTTGACCCATCTCATATCACAAACTATGGGCTTCTTGTCCAACAAAACTGTCTCATAGAAATCTTGTTGTTCCTTGGTGTGAAACCTGTAATCAACAGCAGTTCTTCTCCTTGAAGCATACGGATCTGCTTCTCTCCACTTCCTCAGCCCTGAGTCTCTTCTGAGCTTCATGTCCTCAGCCACAGGATGAGAATCATTGTGGTCTGGGATCTTGGGCTTGAGCTTTCTCAGAACATGCTCTTCATCATCTTCTTCAGCAGCTTCAGGCACTAGGGCCTTGTTCTTCTCAGTTGCAGGTATGCTCCTCGTATTTCTCTTTGGGGCAGACTTGGGCTTGGAGGCAGCTTTGGGTGCTTCTTTGGGCTTGGATGCAGCAGCCCCTGTCCTGATAGCATCACCCATAAGCTTAGGTGCCTTAGGTGCTGGTGCAGCAACCTCTTCTTCTTCCTCTTCTTCCATGATGGAAGCCTTTCCAAGCACTCTGGCTACGGTCTTCTTAACCCTTTCCTTCCTTTTCTTTCCTTCAGCAGCAACTGGCTCTATGGTTGCAGGCTTTTCAGGAATCTGAGTTGAAGCTCTGGCCTTTGGCATAGGCTGCCTGCCTGCTGGCCTTTTGACCTTTAAGCCTGGCTTGGTGCTCTGTCTTGAGCCATGCTCCTTTTTGAGTGCAACTCTCTTTGATGTGGCTTCCTCTTCCTCTGCCACATAATCTTCATCCTCTGATTCTGAGGTTCTCTTCTTTCTTTGTCTTGTGGCAGCTTTTGGCAGGTTACTAGGGGTGCTCCTGCTGCCATCATCTGAAGAACTGGAGGGACTAGTGCCCTCACTCATTTGCACTGGCTGCTCTGACAAATTCTGGCTATCACTTTGGTCTGACATGATGAACAAGCTGACTGCTGACCCTATGAACAGTTTATAGATGAGGTAGAGTGGATGAGCATCACAAAATGCAGAGATTTTTGCAAAAGAATGATTCAAAAACTTAGTTTTAGTTTCCCACAGAAAGCATTTCGGATCTACTGATTTTTAAACTCGGTGATACCGAAGCAGTTTTTGGAACCTAAACTAGTGAACTCGGTCAGACCGAGTCACAGTTCGGTGGCACCGAGACTGCTAGGGTTTCACAAAGTTCAAAAATCGGTCACACCGATTAGTAATACTCGGTCAGACCGAGTCTTACTTGTGCAATGGCATGAGCCAAATCGGTGGGACCGAGTTTTTCAACTCGGTGGGTCCGAGATTGTTTCGGTGGAAACCTAACCCTAAAATTTTTGAATCAAACCTAATCTACGAGTTCATTGACTGGATAGAAGTTTATCAAACGTGGCAAGAATCATTATGATCACAATGTGCTAGGAATCGGATTGGGGAATAGCACAAAGATCGAGTCCATACCCTAGTTCGGCGGAGACTCGCTACGGTGGCAATGGCGGGGTTGATTCCCGTTGACGGCGATGGAGACCAGCGACTGGAGGCGGCTGGCGGCGAGGAGACGACCCGGAGACCACGTTGGCAGAGCGAGCTATCGCGCGGGCAAAGGGGTTCAGAGAAATTTCCAAATTTTTGCCCGTGACTATATATAGCCCGACCCTGTCGGTGTGACCGAGTGGAACAACTCGGTGGCACCGAGATGCAAAACTGTATACAGTTATTGCAACTCGGTGTGACCGAATGGTTCAAATCGGTTGCACCGAGATCGAAAACATAAATCAACTTAATGATCTCGGTAAGACCGAAAGTGGGGTATCGATCAGACCGAGAATCACAAAGAGGTTTTGGAAGTTTAAGTCTATGACGAATCGGGGACTCCGAGTGCTCCTCACACAGAGTGGTTCGAATCTGACTTGATCAAATTTTGTGATGTAGCATGAATAGAGTTTGAGACGAGAAAAGCATAGATAGCTAGAGGAGGTTCTTAGGCATTCTTGTCCATCCACTTGGCAAAAGGAAATAAAACCAAACAGTCAAAACAACAAGTGGATGTCCTCGAATGAGTAAAATATGCAACCAACATGCTCACACAATAAGATGATAATTGAAATATGTGACAAGGCATGCACAACCAATTCTAGCATCTATCAAGCAATTTGCGATGACTAGGTCATCTATATATGAGTATATTGACTTAGGAGTCAAGTGAGAACACTTGATCATAGGTCATACTCATCATTTAAGCTCAAGTGGGGTTACCACTTTTACATAAAGCATTGTTGTGTTCACATCTTTAGAGTTGCTTTAGCTCAAGTCTTAGAGTAAAGCTCCCCCTAGATGTGATATCCTCCCTAAGAGGGATGAACTAACCTTGGGTTTTGTCGATGATGACTTCATGTAGATGTTGAAGATGTGGATGCTCAATGTTGATGTAGATCACTTGGAGCTATCCATTTGAGTGAATTGCACTTTCAATACCTACATGGGTTAGTCCCACAAGGAACAAACAAGGATATCCATAGACATAGAGTGATGCACACACAAGATGATGTCCATGAAAACTTTTAGGTTACCTTGTCCCTTGTCTTACCAACAAGAGGGTTTGTGACTCCTTGAACTAGTGCAAGATGTGGAAGTTGATTGCACTTGTTCTTGCCAAAATGATAAGAGTGAAGTATGTTGGCGGAGTCACCCTCAAGAACTCTCTAGTTCTTCTTCTTTTGGATCCACACCATCTTGATGGGAATCCTTGGAGTTGTAGTCGTACTTGATGAAGTGGAACTTGAAGTGGTCTTGGGAATCCACTTGACTAAGGTCTTAGGAGCTTCTTCAAATGCATCAATTTCCTCTTGAAGCTTGTCCTTGCCTTTTTGCTTGTAGTCTTGCGGTGGAAGATCATCTTGAGCTTGTGTCCCCTTGAAGGAAGTATCATACTTCTCTTGTTGAGGAACAAACTTTGTCTTGGGGTATTGATCTTCTTCCCACTCAACTCCATTGGCATTGAACTTTCGTTCAAAACCAACACCTTGATTCTTCCGGTGCCTTCCTTGCTTGCGCACAATTTCCTCGAATTGCTTACTCCCGGCAAGGCTTTTGTACACTCCTTTCTCTATAATTCCCTTCAATAAGCTATTTTCTTGCTCAAGTGTAACTTGGCTAAGAGAATCATTAGTGGAATCAAGATAACTACTAGAAGCAACAATATTGGATTTAGCATGATCATTGTTACTACTAGAGGAAGAATCTTTCTTGTTCTTGTTACTAGACTTGACTTGAGGCATGTAAGTGGATAAGAGTAAACGCTTGGCAATGTAAGAACTTTTCTTGCGGAGATCATCATTGATTGCCTTTAAAAACTCATGCTCTTGCTCAAGATTGAGCTTTTCAAAGCGTAACTTCTCATGAGCTCTTAAAAGTTCTCGATGATCTTCGAAGATAGTTTCATGAGCTAACTTAAGAGTGTTTAGTTCTTTAGTTAGAGCCTCAATCTTCTCCTTATCATTGTCATTCGTTTTATCTTGATTAGCATGATTAATTGACGTTTCATCATAGTATTCATCACTAGAGTTGTCAACAAGTAAATCATCATCACCTAACAAGTCATCTTCATCACTATTAAAATCAACATACTCGGGGTGTGTTACCTTAGGACCTTTGGCCATGAAGCATCTTCCAATTCCTTCATTTGGTGTGTCAAATATGTCGTACAAGTTGGTTGACACAAGTGCTAGACCGGCAACACCTTCATCTTGAGTATATTCGGAATCGGAGTGATAACTTCTCTCGGAGTGACTGTCGGAGTCGGATACCCATTCACCAACATTAGCTTGATGTCTTTGTTTTGTGTAGCTCCTTGATGATTTTTCCTTCCTTTCCGAATCCCTACTTCTCCGTGAGTATCTTCGTTCATAACGATCATCTCTACTCCTTCTCTCTCTTGGTGGTGATTCTTCTCTTTTGCTTCTTCTTTTTGGAGAGTCTTCTCTTCTCTTGTCGGGAGCCGTACACTCATTGGAATAGTGTCCAGGTCTTCCACAATTGTAGCAGTTTCGCTCTCGACTAGAAGATCTTTTGTCATTGTAGGACCTTGACTTGGAGCTTCTATCTTTGCTTCTACTCTTGTAGAACTTGTTGAAGTTCTTCACCATTAAGCTCAATTCTTCATTGAAGTTTTGTTTCTCACTTGATGATGTAGGGGCTTCACATGAGGCTTTGTAGGCACCACTAGATTTGTTGTGAAGTTCCTCTTTATCCTTAAGTGACATCTCATGAGCAACAATTCTTCCAATTACCTCCGTTGGCTTGAGATCTTTGTAATTGGGCATCATTTGGATCAATGTGCACACGGTATCATATTTTCCATCCAAGGCTCTTAGAATCTTCTTGATGATGAATCTATCGGTCATCTCTTCACTCCCTAAGCCGGCAATCTCATTTGTGATGAGAGCAAGCCTAGAGTACATTTCAGCGACACCTTCACCATCCTTCATTTTGAACTTGTCAAGTTGACTTTGAAGCACATCCAATTTGGATTCCTTGACGGAGTCAGTACCTTCGTGCATATCAATCAAAGTGTCCCAAATTTCCTTTGCATTCTCAAGATGGCTGATTTTGTTGAATTCTTCGGGGCATAATCCGTTGAAGAGAATATCACAAGCTTGAGCATTGTATTGCAACATCTTCAACTCATCCGCGGTAGCTTCACGGTTTGGTTCTCTCCCATCAAAGAAGTCACCTTGCAAACCAACACACACAATAGCCCAAACGGCGGGGTTATGTCCAAGAATATGCATTTTCATTTTATGCTTCCAACTAGCAAAATTAGTACCATCAAAGTAAGGACCTCTACAGTGATAATTTCCCTCGCTAGACGCCATACTCTCCTAGGTTGTGAAACCAAGGCTATGACCACCAAAAGCTATGGAAATCAAAGCAAATGGAGACCAATGCTCTGATACCACTTGTAGGATCGAAAGTATGTCTAGAGGAGGGTGATTAGACTACTTGACCAAATAAAAACTTAACCTTTTCCCAATTTTAGTTCTTGGCAAATTTTAGCTATATTAGGACAAGTCAAGCAATCATCACACAATTCAAGTAAGCATGCAAAGAGTATATTGGCAGCGGAAAGTAAAGCATGCAACTTGCAAGAATGTAAAGGGAAGGGTTTGGAGAATTCAAACGCAATTGGAGACACGAATGTTTTTCCCGTCGTTCGGATAGGTGGTGCTATCCTACATCCACGTTGATGGAGACTTCAACCCACGAAGGGTAACGGTTGCGCGAGTCCACGGAGGGCTCCACCCACGAAGGGTCCACGAAGAAACAACCTTGTCTATCCCACCATGGCCATCGCCCACGAAGGACTTGCCTCACTAGCGGTAGATCTTCACGAAGTAGGCGATCTCCTTGCCCTTACAAACTCCTTGGTTCAACTCCACAATGTTGTCGGAGGCTCCCAAGTGACACCTAGCCAATCTAGGAGGCACCACTCTCCAAGAAGTAACAAATGGTGTGTTGATGATGAACTCCTTGCTCTTGTGCTTCAAATGATAGTCTCCCCAACACTCAACTCTCTCTCATAGGATTTGGATCTGGTGGAAAGAAGATTTGAGTGGAAAGCAACTTGGGGAAGGCTAGAGATCAAGATTCATATGGTAGGAATGGAATATCTTGGTCTCAACACATGAGTAGGTGGTTCTCTCTCAGAACATATGAGTTGGAAGTGTAGATGTGTTCTGATGGCTCTCTCCACGAGTGAAGAGGAGGTGGAGGGGTATATATAGCCTCCACAAAAAATCCAACCGTTACACATAATTTACCAATCTCGGTGGGACCGAATCAACAAACTCGGTCAGACCGAAATAGTAAACCTAGTGACCATTAGAGATTTTCGGTGGGACTGACATGCAACTCGGTAGGACCGATTTTGTTAGGGTTAGGGCATAACGTAATCTCAGTGAGACCGATTACACAAACTCGGTGAGACCGATTTTGGCAACTAGCTAACCAGAGAGTTGGTCAGGCAAACTCGGTGGGACCGATTTGCTCTTTCGGTGAGACCAAAAAGTTACAAAAAGGAAACACTAAATTTACATTGCAATCTCGGTGGGACCGATCCGCTCTTTCGGTGAGACCGAAAAGTTATGAAAGGGAAACAGAGAGCTTGCAATCCCATCTCGGTGAGACCGAGATCCCTATCGGTAGAACTGAATTGCTAGGGTTTGGTAGTGGCTTATGACAAGTGAAACTCGGTGGCGTCGGATAGAAAGAATCGGTAGGGCCGAGTTTGGCTTAGGGTTTAGGTCATATGTGGATATGGGAAAGTAGTTGAGGGTTTTGGAGCATATCACTAAGCACATGAAGCAAGAGGCTCATTAAGCAACACCTCATCCCTCCTTGATAGTATTGACTTTTCCTAAAGACTCAATGTGATCTTGGATCACTAAAATATAAAATGAAGAGTCTTGAGCTTTTGAGCTTGAGCCAATCCTTTGTCCTTAGCATTTTGAGGGTTCCACTTTCACCATCCATGCCATGCCAATCATTGAGCTTTCCTGAAATAATCATCTTGGAATAGCATTAGCTCAATGAGCTATATGTTGTTATGAATTACCAAAACCACCTAGGGATAGTGCACTTTCAGGTGCGGTGTAGCATCTATCGCATCGACGATGGCGGGTCTCGGCAGCAAGGCGCAGCGGAGCCCTAGTGACTGTCGCGGGTTGATGGATGCGCGCAGGTGGTGAAGTTGTCTGGCGTCGTGGTGGCATCGACGGCGGTATGTCTTGGCAAGATGTATGCGTTGATCGCTCCTGAAGATGGGATGGCGGAAGATGGCGGCAGCAGATCCAGAGCGTGCGCATGCGGTGCGCGCTACAGTTCGACTAGACCGGGTGGTGCTCTCGGCCCGATGCGGGGCAGCTGTGTGAGGCCATCGGATCGGATAGTGCGTGTTCATGCGATTCAGGCACATTATCAAGAGTGTAGGTGTTGCGGCTTTGTTCGTTAGATAGATGGCTTCGGATTGATCCATGTATTTATGTTGTCAGATTCTGTTGAATAATAATAAAGATGGTTGTATGCTACTCGCTTGTTGTGATTCCCCCCTGCATCGTCCGCTTCGGGCGACTCAGGGGCGAAACCCTAGCCGGCCGCCGGTTTCCCCCCGCCTCCCCTCCTCCTCCTCCCCCGCCGCCGCCGGCAGCCGCCCGCGCGATGGTAGGCGGCGGCGGGGTTTCCCCGCGCACCCGCCTCGACGTTGGAGGCGCCCCCACCCCGCATGAGACGCCGCCGCCCGCCTCCCCAGCTCCTGGTGGCCGCCGACGCAGGTCCTTTGTGGCGGCTGTCGGTCGTCGGAGCTGTCGCTAGCCCTCCTCCCGATCCGGTGTGGGGGTCTCCTGGGAAGGTCCGACTGCCAGATCAGGCCGGCTCGGCCCTGGATCGGGGTCGTCTCCTCTCTGGCGGCTGGTGGGCCGGGGATCGCCGGATCCGCCCGGATCTGGCCGGCGCGACCCTGCCTCGTCGCCCGGCTTGGGTGCTCGCAGTGTGATCTCCCTGGTGGCGGCGGTGTGGGTCGTTCTCCATGTTTTGACGGGATGTGTGCGGTGGGTGGATGCCGGGGCGGCGGCCTCGGGCGGTGTGGATGGTGTGGCCTCTCGACGGGCGACGACCGTGGGAGCTGGTGGTCCGCGACTTCGGTTGTGCGGGTGGCGAGGTCTCGATGGACGTCTACTACGGTGGGTCGGGGTGCCCCGTCACCCGGCGTGACTGCTTCGATGAAGTCCAACGCCTTCTCCGGCTGCGTGCGCTCCCCTGGCCAGGTCTTTGGCCGGGTGGATGGGACAGGGGCGGGATCGGGGGAAACCCTTGGCCGTCGGCGGAGGCCACGACAATGGCGGCGCCTTGTGGGCGTCGGTTTCCTTCTTGGAGGCCTTGTCGAGGTCCTATCCCGTTTCTCACTGTGCTCTTCATTTGGGCAAAAGCTCTAGTTCCCCTTGCAGGCGACGGCGTCGTACCTTCGTCGCGTTCCTTCTTGAAGGCGTCGCCTGGGGTTCCCGGAAGCACGGTGGGCGCTTTGTGGTGCGTGTGAGGTGTTTGGCGGCGGCAATGTGTGCGACGTTTTATCTATTCTACCGCTGATATTCATCTTGTGGTAGCGCTCCATTTGCTTGGCGATGTTCTAGCGTAGGTAGTGGTCGTCATTTGGCGTCATGGTGGCGTTGATGGCGGAGGAGCCTGCCAAGGTTGGCACCTCAATCTGCTTGGAGATGGACCAGTGGAAGATGGTGGAGACGACACCTGTGAGTGTGTCAGACCGGTTTATGCCCCAGACCTAGTATGTGGCTAGGCTGGGGATTCCGGCTTTTGATGTTAGGATTAGGTTGAGTGGTCTGGGTAGTGGCCCAGCTAGCACCCCTTCATCATATGGATAGGAGTAGCGGCATATGTTGCCTAGATGGTGGATTCAGGCTTATTGTTGTAACACTTTGTAAGGTCCTCGAAAATAATCAATAAAATGGCCGTATGCATCTCCCAGATGCAGAGGCTGGGGTCATCCTCCTTTTCTAAAAAAAAATGCATCGATTGATGCAGACGCCAGGGGTAATCCTCCTTTTCTTAAAAAACAAGACAATTTCCTAAAGAAGGATGCAAGATTCATACGACAATCAAAGTTCCCCTCCCCCCTTCCTAGTTCCTTCAGGAAGGAGACGACGTGCAAGTGTTGTCGTTGCCCACTAAACTATAAGGACTGTAATTCTAAAAATCAAACAACCCACGTCCAAAAATTCCAAAGAATTGAAATCCTCATATTTCCGTTAAGAAAACATTACTAGTACCAACCAAGACAAAAGATCATGAAATAGTCTAAAACTATCAATTACTAGCATGTACCATCAAGTTACATGATGAGATTTGGAAGGAAAAAAATGGACCCCATCCCTGCACACTACAAGACTACCACCAAGCTGTACAAAGGAGACAGTTCATCACATTTCACCAGTACTATCCTGCTAGTGCCAGCATAAAAAACCAAAACAAGCAATAGGAAACAAAACCACATATGTTTCTTTGACCAGATCAGGAGATGTGTATGTGTGGCTGCTACTGTATGCTGTGTGATGCATGGGAAGATATCCTTGTGTTTGCTTCTTTGTCTTTGTGCAGTGCTGCCCTGCCCTGTGAGCAGCTAGGGCCACACCCCTGCCATTGATGCAAGCAAGGCCATCTTTGTTTCAGGCTTTCAGTTGAGACTCCCAGCTGTACACACCCTCCCAACTGCCATACCTCATCACTCTCCTAGCTTTCTTTTTCATGTATGACACCTACATTTATTCCCCCAAGGTAATTTTCTCATTTTCCTGTGGAGATTTGTTTAAACTGCTTCCCCTAAAGTTACTGCAATACCTGAATTCACAACAACACATAATTATGATTAACTCGTTGTTAATCAAATTTCTTTGAAATAATTCTAACTTTCTACTGCTGATCATTATACAATACACATGGTCTAAAATAATTAGTTCTTCTTTGCTAGGGCCAGGCAGCAAGCAGGCAGGCAGCCGTCCAGCCAGTGAGGTGCCCACACACTTCTAGGCAGGAGTACTCTTTTGAACCAACAGAATTCTAACCAAGCTTTGTCCCCAAGCCTGTTTTTGACTGCATTGGTGACTGAGAAGCTATACAGGTATTTTAATCCTTTGGCCAGGATCATGATCTCCATCCATCCAGCAATGGGCCACCAAGATTCAGAAGGGAGGCAGATAGTATATTCTCTCTGCACTTCAGATGCAAGTTACCATTGGTTGATGGACCATGTATTGTAGCTTATCTTCTGTTTGGTCACCTCAACATTGTAACAGTTGATTTGCTCAATAAAATGTACGATTTGATCTGTCCCATTCTTCTTTACCAGCTCGATTTCTTAGGTCTTGTAGATGAAAAAAATTAAGAATTGGATTGTACAGAATGAAAATCAACATGTGTAATGCTGACTCTAGGAATCAGGTCTGGAATAGGTGCGCAGATCTTTATAATAGATATTGTGCCTAGGATCACATAAGATAGGATTGCCATCTACAAAAATTATGAGTCAAGAGGTATGACTTAACCTAGATCTTACATAGGATCTGGATTGAAGTGATCCTAGCAATATCATAGAATCCGAATGAACAAGCATTATATTGGTAAAGCTACTGGTTACTGCCATACCCCAAACCATGAACAAGCTAGTTGTTCCCAAGGATCATGTAAGGTCTAATATGCTTCTCTAAATGAAAACACCATGTTTATGAACACTTTGACATTTTTTTAAACCTGGACTGTGTATTTTTCACACAAAACAAGTACTTGGAGTTCTATCTTCCATGCACTAGCCCATCAATGGCGAAAGAGAAAAAAACACTGACTGAGAATATCAACATTTGTGTCCATGCTTCGATGCAGAAGAGCCCCTTTTCCTTTTTATAACTAACAAGATTAAAGAAAGAAAACCAAGCAATGAAGGAGAGAGGGGATGCATGCAGGGGCAGGACGGTGGTGGCTCAGAAAGTCACTCCATTGCCCATGGCCATGGGGGCATTTTCATTGCCCCAGTGCAGGGGCAGGAGGGAAAGATGCAAAAGCTCTTTTTACCAGCTGTAAGGCAGTGTGCAATGCAAGACCTGCATTAGTTAGTGGATGAGGCCACAAGACCAGCTTTAGGGTTTAGGGCTTAAGCCAAGAGGAGAAAGAAAGGGCTGTCCATATGAAAAGATACCATCATTATTGTTTCCATGAATGTGGTGTAATATATGTGGCATGTGTTTGTTCATCTTTTCTGCAGGAGCATCTTTGAGTCCTGACACCTTCTAGTGGTGCTGGTGTCTTCACCCAAGAATATGGAATTAGTCTGTAGTATTATATTTGAATATACTACTGAATCAAGCTCACAAGTTTTAATTCTGATGACATTTTACTAAAAGATTCTTGCATTGATTATCCCATACTGAAATCTTGGTCTATCCAGGACTGATAGATATTCTGCTCATCCAAATGCCCATCATGATCAGGTTTATGCATTTCACAGGAACTGTCATTTTTTGAAGCTACATCTATATTGTTTTCATGCCACAACTTGTAGACGACTTTTCTGAACAAGTCCCAATTATCTACTGCACCTTCCTTTGTGGTGTGCTCCACTAAGTGTTGGAAATGTCAAGCTCCTTAATCTTTAGGCAATTATTGATACAAAGTACTAAGCTCATGTATCTTGTGCACTAATACCGTTCATGCGCAACACTAGTCACTCTTCCAACAGCACACAGTGATGCGATGCTTTCATTAACATGCCCAATAATAATTACAAAAAGGATGCAATGTACTTACTGATCATGTTGACAAGAACTTTCTTTATTGATCACCTAATCTTGTACTCCCTCTGTTTCAAAATGTAAGACATTTTTGGACACTAAGATAGAGGGAGTACTACATTACTTTAAATGCAGATGTTATTGTTAGTTCACTAATAAGGGATAGCAATGTGGAATCAAGCAAGTGCCATTCAAAGCTGGTCGCAATGTAACAGGAAAAGTTGTCTTGGATTCTCATCTCTGCCAAAAGGGAGAGGAAGAGGAGGAGAAAACATTGGCACAGCACTGAATGAATGGCACTGAAAAACCTGCGGCTGCAACAGAACTGATCAAGAAACCCACAGGCCAGGCCACAGGGCCATCAAGGCCAACACATGCACACACATACACAAAATGCACCAATCTGATCCCATTTCTCAAGAACAGAAGCAGATGTTACAGAAGTTACAACTACTCCCCAAGGAGATTGTCACAAACCAATGTAACCCATGCATCCATGCAAGTACAGTGCAGTGCATCTTAGTGGAACACCACTCCTCACTGATCACACATCCACTTGCAACTTTTTCTTCTTGGCTCTATAAATAATGGCCAAACCCCCAGCCTTTCAGTGCTACCACTGCATCCAACAGCTAGCATCTCACCATATGCAACGTAAGATGGCATCCACCACTATGGCATACCAAAAACAGTGCAGAGTTTGGGCACCGGCCGGAATTGGGCTCCAGTGAAGCTCTCCTCTCCTCAGGAAAGCTCAGCCCAGCCCTTATCTTTGCTCATCGCTTACCCCTCTCACAAACCAATCCAAACCAATCCAACAGCATTGCCAATGCCAACCATGGCAATGGCTGAAAGAACCTAAACAAATTTGAACAAGGAAAAAACAAAATGAAGATCCAAACCAAGCCCCCTTAGACATCTGACAAAAAATTGCGTGTCCCCGGCGGTGCTAGCTTCTCAATGGATTCCCGGCGGCTCCAGTCTGATCCGCTTGTTCATCTCCGACACCGCGGCCATGAAGGCGGCGGTGTCGGCAACATCATCAACAAGAACAGAATCATATGTACTGGTGGCAACTTCATTGGAGTCTGAACATGGCAATGATCTCTTGCCATTGCTCTTTCTGTTCCTCAAGTCGTCAACCATCATGCTGTAGCAGGCATGTACATGCTCCTGATCAATGAAACAGACAAAGGTTGCTCAAATCCAACGCCCATTTCATCATCCAAATAGAACATTACTATGATCAAAGTGATGCAAAAGGGTTATTTGGTTTGTGCAAGAAACCTTCTCAATGGGGCATGATGGAGATAGATTGCCCATCTTGGACTCCAGTGCCTCTTTGGTCAGTAGAGCTCCATAGGATGCAGCCAAGATTGCAGCTGCAGCCACAGTAGATGGCCTGTAATCCAGCACACTGCCGGCTGCATGAGCACAGCACGAATCAATCAGACAAAATGCAAGAAAGGGCGCAAGATTTCTTTTCAGAAGGTGTGTAGGACGAAGATGAACCTTCGGCTGTGGCAAAGATGAAGCCGATGGACTTGAGGGCGACGCGGGCGGGGTCATGCCCGCCGCCGCCGCGGCCGTCGTGCCGGTCGAGCCGGGAGGAGAAGCAGGGGAGATAGTCGAAGGGCGTAACGGCGGCCATGCGCCAGCCGAGGGTTGACAGCACGAGCAGCTCCATCCGGCGGACGGAGGCGGAGCAGAACTCGTAGCCGCCGCCGGCGTCGAGCTCCGACAGCGCCGGCGCGCAGTACTCCTCCATCTTGGCCGCCACGGAGACGCAGGCCACGGACAGGAGCCGCGCCGCCCACGGCATCGCCGCCCTCTGCACGCACACAACCACATCATCCTCCCGTTCCTAAGAAGCAGAGAGGCTAAATTTGTTTTACGGCCGCGGTGCGGTGATTGATTACATCGACGCGTCGCCGGAGGAAGAAGCGGTCGAAGTAGGCGATGGCCAGGTACGCCGTGCGGTGGCCGAACCCGAAGCAGCCCCGCGTCTGCAAATGCAAATCAGGTGCCGGTTCCAAAGGCGTCAGTGACCGATCGATCGATGCTCGCACCAAGAAACCAATCGGGGGAGCGAGGAGCTCAGCAAGTGCTCACTTCAAGGATCCATTTGACGGCGGCGAGGCGCGCCTGCAGGAACCAGTCCTCGGAGGCGGCCGACGAGCAGTCGGCGTCGCCCGAGTCGGAGGAGGAGCAGAAGCTGGCCTCCTTGGAGACCAGCTGCTCCACGTACTCATTGTCGCCGTCCTCATCGTCGGCGGCGGCGCCGCCGCCGGCGTAGAACAAGAAGAGGTCGCCGTCGTCCACGACGCCGTCCCCGAGCTCGGCGCCGTCTTCGGGGCAAGTGAGCGAGAAGGCGCACGACGCGTAGTCCTCTGCTTCGTCCATCCCCGGCATCTCGCTTCGCCTCTCGTTACCGCAACCAGCCAGCAGCTGACTTGCCGTGCTAAGCGGAAGATGTGTCAAGCTTAAGCAAGAAGCATGGGCGAGCGAGAGCCGCGTTCTTTAACGCTCGCCTCCTACGGCGGTCAGCGGCGGCGGCGGCGGCCGGACTGGGAGCAGAGTGGGGAGTGAGAGTGAAGAGACGAGGAGGCTCCTCCCTTCTATTTAAGTGCCTCTCGTTTCATCAAAATTTTCCGTTCTTTTTTGACTGCTCTTTTCACGTGCCGCTAGCCAATGGCATCCTTGGATAGTTACGGCGATGGTTAAATCCAACGGGAAATGGGATGAGATGAGATTCATGGGTGGTACGTTGGTACGTCTGAGTGAATCTAAAAGTGTATCCCTGTATTTATGCATCTGTCAAGACTTTACCAACGGGGTATTTACTCGGCGATGATAGGGCCTAATAAACACATACTGGATGCTCATGTTAGTACTGTGGTCGCCTAGGCAAAGGACGTCCTCTCTACCGGGTGCACGGATCTGGTGGTTTGGATACGGAAAATAGGACGAAAAGAACTACAGTATGTGGTTTCGTATTTAACAAGAGGCGTATAAGCAATTATTCGGTTGTGAATTGAGGGATTTACCTTTCACGTATTTAGATATACTTATTAATTCGGTGCTCACAAGTATGTTCATATTCCTATTGTCTTTTTCCGAGGTACCAGTCCGAGTTCAGAAAAGACTTGATTTCTATCGATCCTATTTTTTCTGGCAAAGTGATGACCTAAAGAAGAAGTATAGACTAGCTAAATGGGACATTATTTGTCGACCGAAGGACAAAGGGGGTCTAGGTATCGAAAATCTAGAGGCGAAGAACAGATGTCTCGTTAGCAAATGGTTGTATAAGTTTTCTTAAGAGACTGAGGCCATATGGGCACATATTCCGCGTAATAAGCACCTCCAATCCAAAACTTTATCCTAGGTGACAGTGAGCCGATGGATTCGCCTTTTTAGAAAGGACTGATGAGAGTTAAATCGATTTTTCTTAATCGGACCAAGTTTGTCGTCGGTAACGGTACTTCTACGAGATTCTGGAAGGATACTTGGCTAGGGGACACGACTCTCGCGCTTCAGTATCCTTCTCTCTATAGTATTGTTCAACAGAGAGATACAACAGTTGAGTCAGTATGTCAGTCCACGCCTCTAAATATCAGCTTTAGGAGAGCGTTAGCCGGTAACCGTTGGGAAGTTTGGCTCCATCTTGTGAGAAGATTGGTGGATGTTCAACTCTCTCAACACCCGGATCAGTTGTGTTGGAAGCTTACTAGGAATGAAGAATTTACGGTTAAATCCATGTACTTGGATGTCATTAATTCAAGTTCTATTCCTACCTCGAAACATGTTTGGCATGTCAAAGTTTCCTTGAGAGTTAAAGTGTTTATGTGCTTTGTACACAAACAAGTCATTTTAACTAAGGATAATTTGATTAAACGCAACTGGAGTGGATCCTCTCGATGTAGTTTTTGTGACACGGATGAAATAGTCAAACACCTCTTTCTCGCTTGTCCTTTGACAAAGATTCTTTGGCAATCAGTTAACATAGCCTTCAATATTACTCCCTCGAATAATATTAGCACGTTATTTAGGACGTGATTGGATGGGATTGAGTCCCGAACAGCAAGACGCATTCGTGTAGGAGTATGTGCTTTATTATGGGCTATCTGGAATTGCAAAAATGATTTGGTCTTTAACAGAACAACAAATACTCACTTTTTGCAGGTTTTCTTCCGAGCCATTGCATTGATCCGTATGTGGTCGTTACTCACTCCGACGGAGGCCAGGGAGCGTTTGGTTACTGGATCTATCCGTTGGGAGATGGTAGCACGGGATATTTTCAGCCGGTTTGGATAGCGGTCATGTAATAGGATAGGCAATTAGTTTTTCTATCTCTCTTTTGCCAGTCGGTTGTGGCTTTTATTTTGGTTCCTTAGCTCTTTGTGAGCAGCTTTTTGTTTGAGACTTTAAGACTTTTGTTAAACCTTTTTGCTTACTAATAAAGGTGGTCGTATGTATCTTTTTGATGCAGAAGCCGGGGATATTCTCTTTTCTTAAAAAAATGTGGTTTCGTATTTCGAATTTTAGCAAGTTCATTATGCGGTTAACTTTGGTTACTTCTCGGTAGAAGAAAAGGATGAAGATGAAAAATTCCAGTAATTCTTTTTCGAGAAATAACATGCACACGTCTACGCTCATCCCTATGGACGCACACATCCCCTATGTGTTCTCGGATTCTTGAATTCCAGTCACTTTTATGTTGTTGTGTTTGTTTATTTTTGGGTAAATAAACAAAGATCCAAAAAATCTAGTAATTCAAATGAAATAGTCATCGAGATGTCTCTTTGTGATATCCGGCTGTATTAGGTGCGATCGTCGCTCTTAGATTGCCTCTTTGCGTGCTTTATGAGAAACCTATCTCATTAGAGAAGACATTAATAGAGCACGAATCATATGGTATATCAACTTTTTTTTAAAAAAAAGGAGTATCCCGGCTTCTGCATCACATGATGCACACAATCATTATTAAAACCATTAAGCATCGCGACATTGGCAGCCAACCAGCTATGTCACGTGGCGCAAGCTGGTTGGCCGCGGTGAAAAAGCTTTTAAATTATTTTTTAGATAGATATGAGGATTTTTTTTGAAATGTTTTTTAGATGGTGGTCAGAAACCCATGTATTTTTTTAATGAAGAGTTATGCAAAGTGGCGCTTGCCGATAGGCTGCGGTGGTAATGTTTTTTCATTCTTTTTTAGATGGAGGTGAGGATTTTTTTCGTGAGATGTTTTTTAGATAAAGACGACGATCATATGTTTTTCTTAAATGAAAACGTGCGCACAACTTTCTCTCAAGCGGCGTCACAGGATGGCACCCCAACCACTAGTATGTTATTAAATGTAAAATAAGTTCAAGCCACCGAGTACTCGGCAATTAAACTTATAAAGGATGAAAGGGTTACTAGGCAGAACCGTTGCATCCACGTCGTCGCCTATGAACAGTGCCGAGCGAGTAAACAAAAAGACCGGAAACACGACCACAAGCAGTCGAACTGGAGATTACATAGCTCATCCATATAATCTATGACTAGCTTGCGAGCCAAACTGGTTGAACAAACCATGCGCAACCGATTCTAGTAGGTTGCATCCAGAGACCATAAGCGCCCATACGACCACACGCTGCAGTAATGACCGCATACAGATCAAAAATGTAGCTCTGTAGATAATTTGCAAGAAATTAAAAGACCATGATATGTTAAAGACAAATTGGCAATTCCATGTTGCCCAGAGAAAGGCATAAACTTCCACACGAATTTGGCCCTTTAGCTTATGAATAATGTTAGTTTTCGAACAAATTTGAAATACTTGTTGGTGGTTCTAAATTGTATCTAATATGAACGTGTGTCAGATCAATGTACAAAACGGATATGACAGAAACGTCTATGAACAGTGCCGAGCGAGTAAACAAAAAGACCGGAAACACGACCACAAGCAGTCGAACTGGAGATTACATAGCTCATCCATATAATCTATGACTAGCTTGCGAGCCAAACTGGTTGAACAAACCATGCGCAACCGATTCTAGTAGGTTGCACCCAGAGACCATAAGCGTCCATACGACCACACGCTGCAGTAATGACCGCATACAGATTAAAAATGTAGCTCTGTAGATAATTTGCAAGAAATTAAAAGACGATGATATGTTAAAGACAAATTGGCAATTCCATGTTGCCCAGAGAAAGGCATAAACTTCCACACGAATTTGGCCCTTTAGCTTATGAATAATGTTAGTTTTCGAACAAATTTGAAATACTTGTTGGTGGTTCTAAATTGTATCTAATATGAACGTGTGTCAGATCAATGTACAAAACGGATATGACAGAAATAAATGGTGAATTGTCTCCTCCTGATTACAAAAACAGTAACATTTTTGCTGCCATGTCAGTTACGCTTATCTTTGGTAAAAACTACATCTCTCTAAAAAACCACATGAATACTTTGATCTTGGAAGGAACCTTTGTTTTCCAAATGTGTTTTTTGCGAAAAAGTAGGATCGAAATTCATAAGATCCGCGTACATTGACTTCACAGTGAACACACCATTAGTGGTTAACCTCAATTTGAATGAATCTGACATTTGAGTTAGATTAATCGACATCAATCTAGAAACCAATGAATCCACTTAGTCCATTTGCCACCTAGTAATGCTCTACGAAATTGGATGTTCAAATATATATCCCCAAGAATAAAAGCCACTAAATCATTTTTCCTAAACACAATATTATACATGGTCGGGTATTGTAGAGCTAACGGAGGGTTACCCAACCAGGTATTTTCCCAAAACTCACTGATTGGCCGTCACCAATAGTATCAGAGAGGTATCTCTGGGGCCTCTCGGTAATGCACATCATAATAAGCCTTGCAAGCAATGTGACTAATGAGTTAGTTACGGGATGATGCATTACGGAACGAGTAAAGAGACTTGTCGGTAACGAGATTGAACTAGGTATGAAGATACCGACGGTCGAATCTCGGGCAAGTAACATTCCGATGACAAAGGGAATAACGTATGTTGTCATTACTGTACGATCGATAAAGAGCTTCGTAGAATATGTGGGAACCAATATGAGCATCCAGGTTTCGCTATTGGTTATTGACCGGAGAGGTGTCTCGGTCATGTCTACATAGTTCTCAAAACCCGTAGGGTCCGCACGCTTAACGTTAGATGACGATTTTGTATTATATGAGTTATATGATTTGGTGACCGAATATTGTTCGGAGTCCCGGATGAGATCACGGACATGACGAGAAGTCTCGAAATGGTCGAGAGGTAAAGATTCATATATAGGACGACAGTATTCGGACACCGGAAGTGTTCCGAGGATACCGGGTATGTATCGGGCCACCGGAAGGGGTTCCGGACAACCCGCGACAAGCTATATGGGCCTAATGGGCCAAGAGAGGGACAGACCAGCCCCAAAAGGGGCTGGTGCGCCCCTATAGGTCAAATAGGAGGAGAAGGAAAGGAAGGGAAGGGAGAAGGAAAGGGGAGGATTCGGCCTCCCCCCTCTCTTTCCTTCACCTCCGATGGATATGGAAGGGGGAGGCCGACTTGGAGGAGGCGCCCAAGTAGGATTACTCCTACTTCGGGTGCCCCTTGCAGCCCCTCTCCCACTCTCACCTATATATATGTGGGGGGCACCTCTAGAACACACAATATTGATTCCTAGCCGTGTGCGGCGCCCCCCTCCACCGTTTACGCCTCCGGTCATATTGTCGTAGTGCTTAGGTGAAGCCTTGCGTGGATCACTTCACCATCACCGTCACCACGCCGTCGTGCTGACGAAACTCTCCCTCGACACTTTACTGGATCAAGAGTTAAAGGGACGTCATCGAGCTAAACGTGTTCAGAACTCAGAGGTGTCGTATGTTCGGTGCTTGATAGGTCGGAACGAGAAGAAGTTCAACTACATCAACCGCGTTGTCAAACGCTTCCGCTTTCGGTCTACGAGGGTACATGGAAACACTCTCCCCCTCTCGTTGCTATGCATCTTCTAGATAGATCTTGCGTGAGCATAGGATTTTTTTTTTTGAAATTGCATGCTACGTTTCCCAACACATCCAAGTACAAAAGGATAATTTTTCCTATAACTTAGGGGTAGGGTCTCTATATTATCATATAAATTCATAATGATAACCCTGAAAAAATGGCATAATTATAATACACAGCTACCATACGATAATATCTCAACTCCAAATATGATCCATAACTACGAATTAGGTTGTGAATAGTACCAAACTCAAATCTGGTGTGATGCCATTAATAGTCAAATTTGTTTTTATTTCTAGGTTCATTGCCATATGGAATCTGGAAATTTGTGCATAATAGTGCATGTTGCCAAAAAATAAAGAATTTACTAATAATCAATTAGAGGCTTAATGCACTAGTGCACCTAAAGATGCTATTGCATACCATATGTTCCCTAAAAAGTAGCCTTAAAGAGGGAAAGGTGAAACTACCGTCCACAAAAAAATGTTTGTTTTCCTTTCTTTTGATCTATATTGTGTTTTCATTTGAATTTTTGTTGTGTGATGGATTTCATGAAATCCTATGCACACACACACACACAAGCACAATTTTAATGATTTTTGGTGATGTTACCATGTGTTGTTGAAAGAGCAATTAATCGACCAGAGGGGGTGAATGGGAGATTTTTAATCAAATCCTTTGAAAAAAAACTATTTCCTCGAAGAATCGACGAGCTAAACAGAACAAAAGAAAATACTTGTTGAAGAAAAATTACTGCTAGCATGCAATCAGTACTGAGGCAAAGCCATCAGCATAGAATATATCATGCATTGAGGATTGATTTGATAAGAAATTGGGATGCTGGAAGGGCAAACTGATGTCGTATGGAGGCCATTTAATTCTTATTAATTCGGTGCTCACAAGTATGCCCATGTTCCTATTGTCTTTTTCCGAGGTACCAGTCCGAGTTTAGAAAAGACTTGATTTCTATCGATCCTGTTTTTTCTGGCAAAGTGATGACCTAAAGAAGAAGTATAGACTAGCTAAATGGGACATTATTTGTCGACCGAAGGACAAAGGGGGTCTAGGTATCGGAAATCTAGAGGCGAAGAACAGATGTCTCGTTAGCAAATGGTTGTATAAGTTTTCTTAAGAGACTGAGGCCATATGGGCACATATTCCGCGTAATAAGCACCTCCAATCCAAAACTTTATCCTAGGTGACAGTGAGCCGATGGATTCGCCTTTCTAGAAAGGACTGATGAGAGTTAAATCGATTTTTCTTAATCGGACCAAGTTTGTTGTCGGTAACGGTACTTCTACGAGATTCTGGAAGGATACTTGGCTAGGGGACACGACTCTCGCGCTTCAGTATCCTTCTCTCTATAGTATTGTTCAACAGAGAGATACAACAGTTGAGTCAGTATGTCAGTCCACGCCTCTAAATATCAGCTTTAGGAGAGCGTTAGCCGGTAACCGTTGGGAAGTTTGGCTCCATCTTGTGAGAAGATTGGTGGATGTTCAACTCTCTCAACATCCGGATCAGTTGTGTTGGAAGCTTACTAGGAATGAAGAATTTACGGTTAAATTCATGTACTTAGATGTCATTAATTCAAGTTCTATTCCTACCTCGAAACATGTTTGGCATGTCAAAGTTCCCTTGAGAGTTAAAGTGTTTATGTGGTTTGTACACAAACAAGTCATTTTAACTAAGGATAACTTGATTAAACGCAACTGGAGTGGATCCTCTCGATGTAGTTTTTGTGACACGGATGAAACAGTCAAACACCTCTTTCTCGCTTGTCCTTTGGCAAAGATTCTTTGGCAATCAGTTAACATAGCCTTCAATATTACTTCCCCGAATAATATTAGCACGTTATTTGGGACGTGATTGGATGGGATTGAGTCCCAAACAGTAAGACACATTCGTGTAGGAGTATGTACTTTATTATGGGCTATCTGGAATTGCAGAAATGATTTGGCCTTTAACAGAACAACAAATAATCACTTTTTGCAGGTTATCTTCCGAGCCATTGCATTGATCCGTATGTAGTCGTTACTCACTCCGACGGAAGCCAGGGAGCGTTTGGTTACTGGATCTATCCGGTGGGAGATGGTAGCACGGGATATTTTCAGCCGATTTGGATGGCGGTCATGTAATAGGATAGGCAATTAGTTTTTCTATCTCTCTTTTGCCAGCCGGTTGTGGCTTTTATTTTGATTCCTTAGCTCTTTGTGAGCAGCTTTTTTTTGAGACTTTAAGACTTTTGTTAAACCTTTTTGCTTACTAATAAATGTGGTCGTATGTACCTTTTTGATGCAGAGGCCGGGATGTCCCCTTTTCTTAAAAAAATGTGGTTTCGTATTTCGAATTTTACCAAGTTCATTATGCGGTTAACTTTGGTTACTTCTCGGTAGAAGAAAAGGATGAAGATAAAAAATTCCAGTAATTCTTTTTCGAGAAATACCATGCACACGTCTACGCTCACCCCTATGGACGCACCTTGCACATCCCCTATGTGTTCTCGGATTCTTGAATTCCAGTCACTTTTATGTTGTTGTGTTTGTTTATTTTTGGGTAAATAAACAAAGATCCAAAAAATCTAGTAATTCAAATGAAATAGTCATCGAGATGTCTCTTTGTGATATCCGGCTGTATTAGGTGCGATCGTCGCTCCTAGATTGCCTCTTTGCGTGCTTTATGAGAAATCTATCTCATTAGAGAAGACATTAATAGGGCACGAATCATAAGGTATATCAATTATTTAAAAAAAAGAGGAGTATCCCGGCTTCTGCATCACATAATGCACACAACCATTAAGCATCACGACATTGGCAGCCAACCAGCTATGTCACGTGGCGCAAGTTGGTTGGCCGCGGTGAAAAAGCTTTTAAATTATTTTTTAGATATATGTGAGGATTTTTTTTTGAAATGTTTTTTAGATGGTGGTCAGAAATTCATGTATTTTTTTTAATGGAGAGTTATGCAAAGTGGCGCTTGCTGATAGGCTGCGGTGGTAATGTTTTTTCATTTCTTTTTTAGACGGAGGTGAGGATTTTTTTCGTGAGATGTTTTTTAGATAAAGACGACGACCATATGTTTTTCTTAAATGAAAACGTGCGCACAACTTTCTCTCAAGCGGCGTCACAGGATGGCACCCCAACCACTAGTATGTTATTAAACGTGAAATAAGTTCAAGCCACCGAGTACTCGGCAATACCGGAAACACGACCACAAGCAGTCGAACGGGAGATTACATAGCTCATCCATATAATCTATGACTAGCTTGCGAGCCAAACTGGTTGAACAAATCATGCGCAACCGTTTCTAGTAGGTTGCACCCAGAGACCATAAGCGCTCATACGACCACACGCTGCAGTAATGACCGCATACAGATTAAAAATGTAGCTTTGTAGATAATCTGCAAGAAATTAAAAGACAATGATATGTTAAAGACAAATTGGCAATTCCATGTTGCCCAGAGAAAGGCATAAACTTCCACACGAATTTGGCCCTTTAGCTTATGAATAATGTTAGTTTTCGAACAAATTTGAAATACTTGTTGGTGGTTCTAAATTGTATCTAATATGAACGTGTGTCAGATCAATGTACAAAACGGATATGACACAAATAAATGGTGAATTGTCTTCTCCTAATTACAAAAACAGTAACATTTTTTGCTGCCATGTCAGTTACGCTTATCTTTGGTAAAAACTACCTCTCTCTAAAAAACCATATGAATACTTTGATCTTGGAAGGAACCTTTGTTTTCCAAATGTGTTTTTTGCGAAAAAGTAGGACCGAAATTCATAAGATCCGCGTACATTGACTTCACAGTGAACACACCATTAGTGGTTAACCTCAATTTGAATGAATCTGACATTTGAGTTAGATTAATCGACATCAATCTAGAAACCAATGAATCCACTTAGTCCATTTGCCACCTAGTAATGCTCTACGAAATTGGATGTTCAAATATATATCCCCAAGAATAAAAGCCACTAAATCATTTTTCCTAAACACAATATTATACATGGCCGGGTATTGTAGAGCTAACGGAGGGTTACCCAACCAGGTATTTTCCCAAAACTCACTGATTGGCCGTCACCAATAGTATCACAGAGGTATCTCTGGGGCCTCTCGGTAATGCACATCATAATAAGCCTTGCAAGCAATGTGACTAATGAGTTAGTTGCGGGATGATGCATTACGGAACGAGTAAAGAGACTTGTCGGTAACGAGATTGAACTAGGTATGAAGATACCGACGGTCGAATCTCGGGCAAGTAACATTCCGATGACAAAGGGAATAACGTATGTTGTCATTACGGTACGATCGATAAAGATCTTCGTAGAATATGTGGGAACCAATATGAGCATCTAGGTTCCGCTATTGGTTATTGACCGGAGAGGTGTCTCGGTCATGTCTACATAGTTCTCAAAACCCGTAGGGTCCGCACGCTTAACGTTCGATGACGATTTTGTATTATATGAGTTATATGATTTGGTGACCGAATGTTGTTCGGAGTCCCGGATGAGATCACGGACATGACGAGAAGTCTCGAAATGGTCGAGAGGTAAAGATTCATATATAGGACGACAGTATTCGGACACTGGAAGTGTTCCGAAGATACCGGGTATGTATCGGGCCACTGGAAGGGGTTCCGGACAACCCGCGGCAAGCTATATGGGCCTAATGGGCCAAGAGAGGGACAGACCAGCCTCAAAAGGGGCTGGTGTGCCCCTATAGGTCAAATAGGAGGAGAAGGAAAGGAAGGGAAGGGAGAAGGAAAGGGGAGGATTCGGCCTCCCCCCTCTCTTTCCTTCACCTCCGATGGATATGGAAGGGGGAGGCCGACTTGGAGGAGGCGCCCAAGTAGGATTACTCCTACTTCGGGTGCCCCTTGCAGCCCCTCTCCCACTCTCACCTATATATATATGGGGAGGCACCTCTAGAACACACAATATTGATTCCTAGCCGTGTGCGGCGCCCCCCTCCACCGTTTACGCCTCCGGTCATATTGTCGTAGTGCTTAGGTGAAGCCTTGCGTGGATCACTTCACCATCACCGTCACCACGCCGTCGTGCTGACGAAACTCTCCCTCGACACTTTACTGGATCAAGAGTTAAAGGGACGTCATCGAGCTGAACGTGTTCAGAACTCAGAGGTGTCGTATGTTCGGTGCTTGATCGGTCGGAACGAGAAGAAGTTCAACTACATCAACCGCGTTGTCAAACGCTTCCGCTTTCGGTCTACGAGGGTACGTGGAAACACTCTCCCCCTCTCGTTGCTATGCATCTCCTAGATAGATCTTGCGTGAGCGTAGGATTTTTTTTTTGAAATTGCATGCTACGTTTCCCAACACATCCAAGTACAAAAGGATAATTTTTCCTATAACTTAGGGGTAGGGTCTCTATATTATCATATAAATTCATAATGATAACCCTGAAAACAAAAATGGCATAATTATAATACACAGCTACCATACGATATGATCTCAACTCCAAATATGATCCATAACTATGAATTAGGTTGTGAATAGTACCAAACTCAAATCTGGTGTGATGCCATTAATAGTCAAATTTATTTTTATTTCTAGGTTCATTGCCATATGGAATCTGGAAATTTGTGCATAATAGTGCATGTTGCCAAAAAATAAAGAATTTACTAATAATCAATTAGAGGCTTAATGCACTAGTGCACCTAAAGATGCTATTGCATACCATATGTTCCCTAAAAAGTAGCCTTAAAGAGGGAAAGGTGAAACTACCGTCCACAAAAAAATGTTTGTTTTCCTTTATTTTGATCTATATTGTGTTTTCATTTGAAATTTTGTTGTGTGATGGATTTCATGAAATCCTATGCACACACACACACACAAGCACAATTTTAATGATTTTTGGTGATGTTACCATGTGTTGTTTAAAGAGCAATTAATCAACCAGAGGGGGTGAATGGGAGATTTTTAATCAAATCCTTTGAAAAAAACTATTTCCTCGAAGAATCGATGAGCTAAACAGAACAAAAGAAAATACTTGTTGAAGAAAAATTACTGCTAGCATGCAATCAGTACTGAGGCAAAGCCATCAGCACAGAAGATATCATGCATACTAAGTAATGGTAGATCAACTAGACGAAAAAACATACACACTTCAAAATATTGAGACTGAAGACAAAACTTAACATAACAAAGAACACTGAAATAGCAAAGTCTCCAGAGAAAGTATTCGGAGAGGGAGGAAGTGAATACTTCACAACGTGCTAGTGCGTAATGTAAAGGAGTGAAGAATGTGGAACCAGTAGCTCGGTGAAGACGGTCAATTTATTGGACCAGATCATGTTGTTGTGACAACTCTACATCTGGTTCGAGAGGCTGAGATTTAACTCAAAATACTAAGTCTTCACACTGTTATCCTTGAGCTAAGATCACTCATGGTAGATCTCCAAAACCTTCACATACTTGTTCTTCCGCAATCCGCAATGACTCTTAGATGCTCTGAACAAACGCCTAACCATCTAGAAGATCATAGCTTCAAGAGTAACAAGTCTTCGGTTCACTTAGAACAAATTTTTCAATGATGCTCAATCATTTTGGCTTTGGGGTCCTAGGGATTTTCTTCACTAAGATTCTCTCAAATGCTTCAAAAGGATGGGTAGCTCAAATGACACTTGCCGTAAATTATCACGGAGCAGCCCACAAAGTTATGGAGGAGGAGTTCGTATATATAGCGGGGGTCACAACCTGAGATCTCGAAGTGACCATTGGACGGGATGGGCCTATTACCTAGATGTCACCAGCGAGGCAACATCAAAATTTTAAACTCTCAATTTCCTTAGGGTAGGAGAACCAAATTTTGGTAGAATTTTTGGCTTCCTAACTCTTCAGTGAGGACTTTGACTACTGCGTCTGAAAGAATATCATCTCAGACACTGATGAAATAGAATTGCACCGCAAGAGATTTCCAAAGTTCTCGAAATAATAGGTAGGATTGGGCACACTTCAAAAGCACTGACTTCTTATCACCTTGACCCCCCTTCACAGTACGGTTTCCCTATGACTCAATGAAGAATAAAAAGAACTATGAAAAAGACTAAGTCTTCACGATCAAGTTCCTCGCCTAATTATTCAAGGATGGCACACCGAATCTTCAATGTTTCTCCAGATTTTTAGGGGTCACTTACAATGGTTCAAACAAATCTTCAGGGACTTTCACTTGTGTATAATCACAAACACATAGTCCCTTAACCACGTTTGTCATCAATAGTGCAAAACCACAAAGGGGGCACTAGATGCACTTATAGTTGGTAGCATGGTATCATCACAAGCACAGTAGAACCTCTCTCCATAAATACTTCACATTTTTTTCAAGGAATGTTTTTTAAATCCCTGTAAATCCATCAATATTTATCCACTTGCATCATCTATTTTCTTTTTGGAACAACGATCTATATTTAAAGAATAAATAGATACATTAACATAGATAAAACAAATTGGACCAAATGCAAATAAAGAGAAAACTCATAAAGCTTAATGTTATATAAAGGTTTGTTTTAGTGTATCTATAACACTAGCTTTCTCTTATGTGTGTTTTTATGGCAAAAATTATAAAAGAACAAGCTTGCCAACTTGGATTGACCTCAAAGGTGTTGAGGTGCTACATTAACCACCCACGCCAAGGCATGTGAACGTAAGATCGTTAAACATAGTGCGACTGACGCACTCTTTAAAAAGATATCTAAGCCCCTAGTTAGGTCTAACCGAGTGATCTATAGATATATAGTCCCGAGAAATGGAATATATGGAGGTGAGCCCCTCCTCCCCCCTTCCTCCCCCGAATCAAAAAGGGGAAAGGTGTTGTCCCATTTTATGTTCCTGGAGTTTTGGGTTACTTGAGTCAGAGGAAAATCACACTATAAAGAGGGTTGAGGTGGTGTTGAAGTTGGTGCATCATGAAAACCATACACATGTATCCACCACAAAAATACAAGCACTATGTCCCTCTGTACAGTTCTCTAGACAGGCTGGAGGCAAAGACCAGAACTCCGGGTTTGATTTTCGAGATATTGGTTTCGCTACTATATGCCTCGAAGTTGAAACCTCGATCTCTAGATTTTGTCTTCGGGTTTGGGTGTTTCACCTCTGGTAACCCTAGATCTCCAGGTTGTGAATGCCGAAACTCTAGGACTCCCAGAACTCTAGGTTTGGTTGTTTCGGTGAATAAAAGTTGGAAATGGTGACGGAGCTATAAAAACCACTCCTTCCACCTCGAGCTCTGGCTTCTGGATATGAGCTGCATCCCATTGTTGATCTTTAAAAAAGCTTGCTTCCTCCCTCTCCCACCAACCAAACTTGCATAAACTTTAGGAAATGAAAGGAGGTCTACTATATCCACTATTTGTATCGAGCCAAAATAGTGATCTCCTACTTGCGCTTCACCGAATGTGTTACTTGGAGTTGTGGGGACTCCTAGGTGGTAGGAATACATTCCAGAACTTCCAACGTTATGAAAGGCTCTGGGAAGCGTTTGTGAAGGTTTGGTGGTCACTTCAAAGCCAATCACTAAGGATTGAGCTCCTACTTGGTGTGGCATTTTCAAGGAGAAGTTGTCACTTGTGATTGCTTACCTTGATGTTTATCATGCTTAGCATCAGGAGAACCTATTTATGCACAAGACCTGAATTGCAAAAATGTTAAATACTTGTAGCCACCTACCTCGCCCCCTCCCCGGTTCTAGTTGACCATCTTGATTCTTCACTCACCCCGCAAATAAAAATCTTGATTCTTCACTCCTCTTAATACAGATTGTTGAACTACTGCTTTATCGTTGCCCTTTTACGAAAGAAATCCGAGAGCATAAAAGGATGAGTTCGGACAAATGCTACCAAAACAAGCTCAACATGAGTGATCCCACCAACGCGGCCATGACCATCCGCGAAATCAAGCCTTTGGTTCTGGTACGGTACCAAAATACCACAGGCTCCATGGGCATAATCCGTGATAATCACACTAGAACTATGATGAAGATGTGAGATCTTACTCAACATGAGATCACCTCCATCGTCGTGACGTCATTGCCCATTAGCTTGTGCTTGCATTACTAAATAGCATTTTGGTCCACGTATTATCCGGTTGTGATTGCATTGGTCCGTCTGATTTGGTAGAAAGGGGCAAGAAAAAGAAGGAATAATAAACGGTTTGGTTCATAATGTGGCATTCTCTATCCACACACTCCATCTGACAAACAAAGCAGGCTTGCTCCAAACTTTTCCACGCAAGAAATGATATAAGATGGTAGGCAAACCCTAGAACCGAATAAAGATCTCAAAGGGGCAGGCTGCAGACTACACATTAAAAAACTGGATGTGGATATATTGACAGTGTAATCTCAACTACCTCCCAGCATCATCTCCCCAGAAAATCCCTTAATCCAGCCAACAGAAAACGCTGCATTTCTTCTGCAGAATGTACCGAGGGATGCGACAAAACACCTGGCCTGGCCGCTAATCCTCGCGGGCCCAGGGCCCCAAATCCACCAGCGAAAACGTAGCCATATGCGAATTAGCAGACATAATACGGACACGCCATGGCATCTGCTCAACAATCATGCAGCTAATCTATAGCATCTTGTCAACGTAATGCTTCCAGTGCCTACTGACACATCACACATGCACAATGTATCTCAACACTTGACCGATCAATGCCATGGAATTAAGTCTCTGGGCATAGGAATTTGAAAACTTAATCATATGATCCCTATAGAAATAATTCAAAAATAAAGGTTATATTCGAAAATCACGACTAATTTAAAAGTTTTCTCTTCCCTCCATGCAAAATACCTCTACTGAAACACGTTTCAAGAACATTTTTTTGTGCCAAACTTACTCGTTTTTTTTTTGTAGTACTAACTTCACATAGATGCCTGCAATACCTACCCGATATATATGTTTCTGCTCGCAAGCTATGACAAACTGTCGGCATCCAGAAGTTAGATAACCACATGTATATCTGGACAGCCACGACATATACAAATGACATAAACATATGTGTTGAAGGCTACGTGAACAAGAGCGCACGATTCAAGGGCCGATGTTTTGGAGCACCGCAACAGTGCCAGTCCTGCACGCATCGTCCGCCCCATGCACATACCTAGATCCAGTTTAATTTACTACCATTTGCCACACATTTGAATATATACAACAAGGGAAGATGCCAAGATTTGGCCTCAACTCACTAAGATCAAGGAGGCATGGACCACCACCTCAGTAGCTGCCCATGGATGATCCAGACAAAAGGTCGCGCCTGAAAACGATGGAGAGATAGATGGATCATACATTCACATACCAGTATGAACTCCAAGCTTCCAGATGCAGCTGCAAGAACGCATTATTCATTCTTGTTTGGGCAGCAGCAGTGGCTAAAATGAGGGCTTGGCGGTGTCGATCTACCAACTGTGACCGACGGACGGACGGTCCTTGGCAGGCCGGCACGCTGCATTGAAGGCTGTACAAGCCCTCGCGTCCAACAACCTCTGCCATGGACAAGCGTTGTACACGGTACAGGCCCGTCCTTGCTGCCTTTGCGCCGAGGGTTTCTCTTGGACGCGCCATTATGGATTGCGACCCAGCCGGCCAGCAGGTATGTGTCACAGATCAAACAAACCCAGGACACGTCATATCAGGGCTCTGCATGCATGCATGCATGCGTAAACCCAGCCTTGAATTCAGGTTCCCCAGTCCCACAGGAGAGAGAGAGAGAGAGAGAGAGACGATAAGAAAGAGGCCAGCTGTGATGAGCTCTAGTGAGAAGTGTAGTATTGCAGCGTACAAAAAAACAATGGACTGGTGTTGACATGGCAAGCTCTCGCTGATCTTTCAAATTAGTGGGCAAACCTACTGCACATCAGATGATAATTTAAGCAACTAGTAGTAGCAAGTAAACTAGGGAGAGGGATGTGGGTTTTTCTAGGTTGGTGCCCCCACTTTGATGAAGCAAAGGGTTGAGAAACTATACAGACGCTGTCTACCATGCGACTTGAATATCTCTGCCCACTCAGCAATGTTTTTCTTTGACCAAATGCCTCAAGCGTTTCCACAAGGACGGTAAAGGGGAGAAAAATAGTGTGGCCTAGGTTTGGTCATGTCAATGTCACACACACAATTTCAATGAGAACAGAGGACTGTGCCTGCCAATCACTAGGGGACACCAGGGCCCTTTGCTTGTGAGAGTGAAGTAAGCAAAGTGTGTGCATTAGGGAGAAAATCTTGCCCACTAACTAGGCTCTACTAGAGTGTGCCAAACCTGGGGCATGCTATGCTAGTGGTAGCATTAGCTATGCTTAGGCTTTTCGAGTCACCAAAACACAGGGGATGTTATTTTAGTAGTATGAGCTTATTATATGAGATGAGCCTAAGCAACGAAAGGGGCAACATACATTTGGTAGCCCTATTTACCTTTTTCATTTTAGGCCTATTTGGGGGGTCGCCCTTGCTGTCCAAACAACAAACAATGGCTTCTGAATCACCCAAGGAGAAAGCCTCTCCTGTTTGCAGTACACATAGTAGTACCACCGCATTGTCAATGGACAAGAATGCTTCAAAGGACAGTGACTGGATGGCTCAGGACAGATGTTGTGCCACCACCCACGCTGCAAACATTTCAAAGCATGCCTTCCAAAACATTTTGAGTGCCAACCAGAACTACTACCAACTAATGTTCAGCTTGCGGGTCCTGAATGCTGTGCATTAAAAAAAACAAAGACAAAAGATTTGCCTCATTCATGGAAAAACACAGCTGTAGAGTAAAACAAATCATGGACGATCTATTACGCTGTTTGGTAAGTAAGATCAAACCTATACGATTGTCCTCTCACACTTCACTGGAATGAAATCATGAGATCAAACCTATACGATTGTCCTCTCACACTTCACTGGAATGAAATCATGTACTCCCTCCGATCCAAATTAAATGACGCAGCCTCTATACAATGTCCGATCCGGATCGGAGGGAGTAACATAACTTCCGGTCCTTTGCGGAAATTTTCACTGGTTCCTGACTCAGTCAACATCCTGCTACTACTGCAAACATTTTGAAAATTAGACAGCAAGAGGGCATCAGCATCAATCAACATTCATAAGCCCTGCTGCAACCATAAAAAATGAAAGGCGTGTAGGCCCTTGGGAACTTTAGGTGTGCACTTGTCTTGCCATCATCATCATCACTGATGAAAAGCCGGATAAATCCTTGCACGTAGGTTAGGATTACCAGGCAGGCTTTATGCCAACCCAATCAGGTTAAAGTGGCTAACCCAAAAGGTTAATCTTTTACAAAGTTTTAACCTAATGATAAGATAGCTTCCCAATGTTTGACTGGTAATAAGAGTTCAGCAGCACCAAGAACGAGCACATGCACAAGCATGCAAGCATGGGATGCACCTATCTTTATTTTGTTTCATGATAGATTTTTCTTTTTTTTTTTTGGAAAAGAGAATCTATTCTAATACACAATTGTAGTGTGTATACTGGTCAGTAGAAGAGACAATGCGCCTAAGTGCAAAAGAAAATGACAGTCAAAGAACTGTAGAGAAGGACTTAACTGTCTTGGAAAGCAAATGTGCAGGAGTAACATGATAATGTAGTAAACATATGTTGATAAGATAGTTATACAGATCATAGTGCATGAGGGACCACTGTTTTGTAGTGGCCTTGCCATTTGTTTGCCGCAATTTCTAATATTGTTTGCAATAGGTGATGTGTATGCATGTTCGTCATTTTCAATTCGTAACAGACTGTGTATTCCTTCAATTTTGCTACAAAATGATTAAGCCAATATCAGAATGCATAAGAGTGACAAATGAAAGAAACAAATGCAACACTGTAACAGATTATAATCAAGCGAGTACAAAAGTTTATACAGCACATAGTTGTTGTAAACCCATTTGGTAAATTCATCTGATTACAATCTTGCAGGCAAATAGTTGGTACAGTAGATGAGACCAATCAGAATACTGTAATCACATGGAAGTTGGGAACCTGCAGCTACCTAAAGTCAATTGTCTGAGATCAGTGCAAAACTGCTGGCAAGTGATGATTTCCTTTATCACTCTACATGTTTTAACTTGAGGGAGGACTTACAGGTACACCAGAAAGTTAAATAAATAATATAATGCGGGCAATTCTAAGAATATGGCAGAAGTCTGAATAAACCAGTGCCTTACTAGATGCAAACACTGTTATCCCAAGCAAGTTTGGTTTTTGTCATGATTTGTGAGGCCCAACTAGGAAGGAATCTCTGCAGGCTTCTGGCACTACAAACAAAACAATCCAAGCATATGTGTCAGTATAAAACCAGTAACCGGATGTTAAAGTATGCTGAGTAAATTGTGACTGCAAAAAATTAAATCATCAGTCAAAGATTCTTTCTTACAGTAAGTTTGGGATTCACTCAATGAACAAGTGTCAGTTCCCATCATCATCGTCTTCAAGAAGATAGTCTTCTATTTGATCTCTGGAACAAAAGTTATCAATAGCTCACTGAATCAGTGCACTATCAAAAAGAACAAGAAAATAATACATGGCCAAACCAATGGAGTAACTGCACATAGAGAAACAAGTGGGCACATTCAATTAAACATTATCCTAACAAAGAAGTTGTAATATCCAAAGGTTCAGTGTTTTGATTTGCTTAACTACTGATAACATGCACATGCACTATAGCTATAAAGACAATGAAGCAACTCATTGGGATAAAGACATCAGCCTCACCTTAGCGAGCTATGGCTGGCAGATGCGGTATCTACTCTCTCAGTCCAGAACCTTGGTAGTAGTGAAAAGAAATGGTCATACAGGTCTCTACCTCCTGGTAGAATCTGGAAATGACAGCTTTGACAGCAATAAGCAGTATACAGATCAATTTTCTTCTGAGACTTGTGCCTTGTGCTTTCCAAATTCTGGAGTTCTGATTCACTGAATGGACTTCGACATATCAGGCAGAGAAGCTCAGAGAAAGCAGACTCATCGCTGTCAACATCCTGGAACTTGGGACGCAGCCGCGACGGCAGGAAATCATGATAGCCATTTGCTGAGAACTTGTTAAAAGGGAATGGCTTAAGTTTTTGTGCAGTTCTTACAATAGTATGCTCACGAGAAGGATTCTCCTCCTGTCAATGGAAATTAATGACCTGTAAGATTACGACTTGCGCTTGCTGCAAGCAATTAATGAAAGCAATCACTGAACAAGAATATAATTAGATCTTCAACTCAGTTTGGTGTCAGTGAACTCAACATTATATGTAAGTCCAGTGCGCCATGCAAGGAACGAACTTACTTACCCTTAGTCGTGCAACAAAAGATGCGACTAAGCCATTGATGCCACTGCAAGGCCTATCAAGAAGTTGCTGTGTCTTTAAACTAAGCACATAACCAGTTAGAATAAACGGTATCAGGAGTACAATTCAACAAAAGAAAAATGTGAATGCTTATCTTACCTATCAAATTCACAGAGCAGGCTAAGCTCTTGGGCCAGGCAATCACGAAGTGGAAGAACGACAGGCACTTCCCACCGTGTATCAACATATTGGATATCAGCTGGTAAGGAATAACCTTGGCCCTGGATATAATTAGCAATTCCTCTTAAGTTTCTCATGTTCTCTTGAACTATCAACAGGCGAACAAATCACAAGGGGAACAGGCATCTGCCATATACCTTTACTGTTGCAGATAGCACATGGCATGCTATTGTAGAAGCACATGATCCCAGCATGATCTTGGTGTACCCATTTTCCAGTGCGATCTGAAGAACGTATCAAATGTAATGGTAAATCTGACTTTAATAGCATCACCCAACATCATGTAGATCAAATGACAAATTGCAATTGAAGCATGCACAATCACAGATGGAAAAAAAAGAACCTTCTGCAACAAAAGCATGCGCAAGCACTGAAGAAGATCCTCCCTCCCAGTATCATCAGTAGTCATGCCAACTAGCTCCTTCAGCCTGCCTTCGAAGTCTTTTGATTCCGAGGAGAACACATCATCAAGAGAGGCAATGTGCATTGCTTTATCTCCCGGCAACAAACTCGACACAATTGACTTTATATCTTCAGTTGCCAGCTCAACTTCGCATTCAGGCTTCGACAACAAAACACTCTCGTCAACGAACGCCACCCCCACATTGAAGACCGGCAGGGCTTGCGAATTGCTGGCGTCCCAGCTTTCGATTGCCTTGGACCGCATCTCATGTATGAATTGCAGAGCCACCCTAGAGCACACGCATCAACAATTCATTTCAAGGGATCGTAACAATAAGTGCGCAAAGTAAGCAACGGTGAGCAGTGCAAAAAATTAGGAATCACCAAGGAAAAAGAGGGGAAAGTGAACCTGGAGGCGGGGCCGCCGGAGAAGGCGACGAGGACGGAGTCGGTTGGCCGAACCATGGCGTTGCTTGTGACGGCGAGCTTGAACTTCCCGAACAGCTGGGCGCGCAAGCACTCTCCGCACAGACCGACGCCTCCGGCAACCACGACGACGGCGCCGCCGCCGCACTTGCCGCAGGAGGCGGCGGAACCGGATATGGAGAGACGGCCCAGAATCCCCTCCGGAGCATCCTCTACGGATGACGAGGTGGAGGAGGAGCAGTGGGCCCCGCAGCCGGCGCCGCCGCAGGAGGAGGACGAGGCGGCGGCCATGCTGGGGATGGACAGGCGCGCAGGTCAGGGGTTTCGGATCTTTTTTTTGCCTTCTCCTTTTTGGTTGGTGCATTATGTGGGCTCCGTTTTGGGCTTAGTTGGGCTGAATCTGCTACTCCTTCCTATCCAAAATTTAAACTAAAACCACACACTTATTTTGGATCGGAGGGTTCACTCAAAAAAAATTGGATCGAAAGGATCAATGCATGTTTGAATTTCTTTTCATACGTCAATTATGGCCGGTGCTATGGAAGGCCCTATTCGCCCCTCTGTGCGATGATGGAGTGCACCTGCTCGGAGAGCTAAAACAATGTTCAAGAATTTAAACAAAGTTCATGAATTTCAAACAATGTTCCGAGTTTTGAAAAATGCTCATAGATTCAAAAAATGTTTAAAAAATATTCATGAAT
This sequence comes from Triticum monococcum, assembly GCA_034509565.1. Classification (NCBI taxonomy): domain Eukaryota; kingdom Viridiplantae; phylum Streptophyta; class Magnoliopsida; order Poales; family Poaceae; genus Triticum; species Triticum monococcum. The sequence goes on along the minus strand of CM067845.1, from coordinate 81,339,735 downwards.
TTATAAAATGTTCACTAATTATGAAAGGATCGATATGGTCAACAAGAGGGAGGGTGAATGGGTGACCAACAATTTTTAACCTCTGCACAAGTTTTAGTCTTTACAACAAAGATATGTTGTCTAGATATGCAATTAGGTGGACAACCTATATGACAAGCAACACGACAACAAGTGCAAGCACAAGGTAAAACACACAATACAAGCTTGCACAAAGAAAAGGTACGAAGTAACCATAAGTGAAGTTGATGGAGACGAGGATGTGTTTTCGAAGTCCCTTCTTTGGGGGGGGGGGGGGGTACGTCTCCATTGAAGAGGTGTGGAGGCACAATCACACGCTCGCACGATGCAAGGGGTCGCGCATCCACTAGCGGTGCCCTTGAAGGTGCCAACTGGAACCTTTACGAACAAGGTTGACTCTCTCTCCAAAAGTTAATTGGAGGTTTCCAAGACCACCACGAAGCTTCACCACAATGAAATGTGGCTCCAAGGTGACTTCTTCCTTCTAGGGTGCTCAAACACCCAAACCCAAGAGTGACAAGATGCAAGTGAAAGTATGGGGGAATCAAACTTCCTTTGGTGGAAGTATAGATCTGGGTCTCCTCCCTTAATGCCTAACAAATCAACAAGTTTAGTTGGCTAGAGAAGGAGATCAGACAAGAACAAGCTCGAGGTAACAGTGGAGGAGAGAGAGAGGTAAGAGGTAAGTGGAGGTGGAAGAACCTCCCATTTTTATAGCATCCTCCAAATCCAACCGTTATGTGCAAAATCGCACAGGGGCGGTACAACCGCCCAATGCAGAATACCTCACTTTGCAGAGTCGTGGCGGTACAATCGTCGGGTGGCCCAGTTGTACCGCTAAATAGGTATTTGCCGAAACAACCGCGGGGGCACCGCCTGTGTACTACTCACCACCAGAAGAAATCACCTTCTATGCAGTGGTTCGAGCGGTATAAGGATGCTAGTAGAACCGCTGCCAACACTTTAGCTGGAACAGCCGACGGACCACCGCCATGTACCGCCGTTATACCAAAAGGAATGACCCTTTTCCCAGTAGTTGTGGTGGTTCAAGGGCCAGAACTGTTGGGGAACGTAGTAATTTTAAAATTTCCTACGCACATGCAAGATCATGGTGATGCATAGCAACGAGAGGGGAGAGTGTCGTCCACGTACCCTCATAGACCGTAAGCGGAAGCGTTATGAGAATGCGGTTGATGTAGTCGTATGTCTTCACGATCTGACTGATCCAAGTACCGAACGCACGGCACCTCCGAGTTCAACACACGTTTAGCTCGGTGACGTCCCACGAACTCACGATCCAGCGGAGCTTCATGGGAGAGTTCCATCAGCACAACGGCGTGATGACGATGATGATGATGCTACCAACCCAGGGCTTCACCTAAGCGCCGCTATGATATGACCGAGGTGGATTATGATGGAGGGGGGCACTGCACACGGCTAAGAGATCAATGATCAACTTGTGTGTCCATGGGGTGGTCCCTTCCCCCGTATATAAAGGAGTGGATGAGGGGGAGGGCCGGCCCTTGATAACCCATAAGTATAAGGGATCAATTGTAGCCTCTTTCGATAAGTAAGAGTGTCGAACCCAATGAGGAGCTAAAGGTAGAACAAATATTCCCTCAAGTTCTATCGACCACCGATACAACTCTACACACGCTTAACATTCGCTTTACCTAGAACAAGTATGAAACTAGAAGTAGTTTGTAGGTGTTTTCGGATAGGTTTGCAAGAGTATAAAGTGCATGTAAATAAAAACTAGGGGTTGTTTAGATAAATAAGCAATAATAGTTAGTATAGCGAGTGTGGAAAAGTGGTGGTAGGAGTTGCGAAATTGTCCCTAAGCAATTGACTACTTTACTAGACCGATAGCAAGTTTTATGTGGGAGAGGCCACTGCTAACATGTCATCCCTGACTTGGAATTCTATGCACTTATGATTGGAACTATTAGCAAGCATCCGCAATTACTAACGTTCATTAAGGTAAAACCCAACCATATCATTAAGATATATTGGTCCCCCTTCAATCCTGTATGCATCAATTTCTATGCTAGGTTGAATTTTCTGTCACTCTTGCCCTCTAATACATAGTCCTATCAACATACAACTAACCCTATGGTGTGATCCACGCGCGCGCTCATATGATGGGCACCAAAGTACAACAACATAACCACAAGCAAATTAAATCAATCATAGTAATTCACCAATCACCGATAGGACAACAAAAATCTACTCAGACATCATAGGATGGTAACACATCATTAGATAATAATATGAAGCATAAAGCATCATGTTCAAGTAGAGGGTACATTGGGTTGCGGGAGAGTGGACCACTGTAGATAGAGGGGGGAAGGTGATGGAGATGTTCGTGAAGATGGTGTCGGTGTTGGTGAAGATCGCGGTGATGATGATGGCCCCGGCGGCGTTCTGGCGCCACCGGAAGCGAGGGGGAGAGAGCCCCCCTTCTTCTTCTTCTTCATTGACCTTCTCCCCAGATGGGAGAAGGGTTTCTCCTCTGGTCCATGGTCTCCGTGGCGTGGGAGGGGCGAGAGCCCCTCCGAGATTGGATCTATCTCTCTGTCTCTCTCTGTTTCTGCGTTCTCGGATTCTGCCCTTTCACCGTTTCTTATATATCCGGAGATCCGTAACTCCAATTGGATTGAAACCTTCGCCCCAATTTTTTCCCGAAAATTAGCTTTCTTGCGGCCAAAGAAGAGCAGCAACTGCCTTATGGGGGGCCCATGAGGGTCAGGGTCGTGGCCCCCTCGGGCACCGTCTCGTGTTGATTTTCTTCCCATATCTCACAAATATTCCAAAAATATTCTCCATCCGTTTTTATTCCGTTTGGACTGCGTTGGATATGGATTTTCTGCGAAACAAAAAAATGCAACAAACAGGAACTGGCACTGGGCACTGGATCAATATGTTAGTCCCGAAAATAGTATAAAAAGTTGCCAAAAGTATATGAAAGTTGTAGTATATTGGCATGGAACAATCAAAAATTATAGATACGACGGAGACGTATCAACATCCCCAAGCTTAATTCCTACTCATCCTCGAGTAGGTAAATGATAAAAAAGATAATTTTTGATGTGGAATGCTACCTAGCATAATCTTGATCACATAATCTAATCATGGCATGAATATTAAGACACGAGTGATTCAAAGCAATAGTCTGTCATTTGACATTAAGAAAATAATACTTCAAGCATACTAACCAAGCAATTATGTCTTATCAAAATAACATAGCCAAAGAAAGCTCATCCCTACAAAATCATATAGTCTGGCTATGCTCCATCTTCACCACAAAAAGCATTCAAATCATGCACAACCCCGATGGCAAGCTGAGCAATTGGTTCATACTTTTTAACGCGCTTCAGCCTTTTCAACCCTCACGCAATACATGAGCGCAAGCCATGGACATAGAACTATGGGTGGAATAGAATATGATGATGGAGGTTTGTGTGAAGAAGACAAAAAAGGGGAAAGTCTCACATCGACGCGGCTAATCAACAGGCTATGGAGATGCCCATCAATTGATGTTAATGTGAGGAGTAGGGATTGCCATGCAACGGATGCACTAAGAGCTATAAGTGTATGGAATCTCAAACTGAAACTAAGTGGGTGTGCATCCAACTTGCTTGCTCATGAAGACCTCAGGCATTTGAGGAAGCCCATCATCGGAATATACAAGCCAAGTTCTATAATGAAAATTCCCACTAGTATATGAAAGTGATAACTCAAGAGACTCTCTATATGAAGAACATGGTGCTACTCTGAAGCACAAGTGTGGTAAAAGGATAGTAGCATTGCCCCTTCTCTCTTTTCTGTCTCCTTTTTTTGGGCCTTCTCTTTTTTTGGCCTTTCTCTTTTTTTCGTCTAGAGTTTTATCCCGACTTGTTGGGGAATCATAGTCTCCATCATCCTTTCCTCACTGGGACAATAGTCTAATAATGATGATCATCACACTTTTATTTACTTACAGCTCAATATTACAACTCGATGCTAGAACAAGGATATGACTCTATATGAATGCCTCCGGCGGTGTACCGGGATGTGCAATGATCTAGCGTAGTGCTACGTCTTGAGCTTGCGTTGGTTTTCCCCGAAGAGGAAGGGATGATGCATCAGAGTAGCGTAAGTATTTCCCTCAGATTTTGAGAACCAAGGTATCAATACAGTAGGAGCCCACGCTCAAGTCCCTCGTACCTGCACAAAGCGATAGCTACTCGCAACCAACGCGATTAGGGGTTGTCAATCCCTTCACGGTCACTTACGAGAGTGAGATCTGATAGATATAATATTTTTGGTATTTTTGGTATAAAGATGCAAAGTAAAAAGTAAAGGCAAAGTAAAAAAGCAAAGCAAGATTAAAGTGATAGAGATTGATATGATGAGAATAGACCCGGGGGCCATAGGTTTCACTAGTGGCTTCTCTCAAGAGCATAAGTATTCTACGGTGGGTGAACAAATTACTATTGAGCAATTGACAGAATTGAGCATAGTTATGAGAATATCTAGGCATGATCATGTATATAGGCATCACGTCCGTGACAAGTAGATCGAAATGATTCTGCATCTACTACTATTACTCCACTCATCGACCGCTATCCAGCATGCATCTAGAGTATTAAGTTAAAAACAGAGTAACGCCTTAAGCAAGATGACATGATGTAGAGAGATAAATTCATGCAATATGAAATAAACCCCATCTTGTTATCCTCGATGGCAACGATACAATACGTGCCTTGCTGCCCCTTCTGTCACTTGGTAAGGACACCGCAAGATCGAACCCAAAGCTAAGCACTTCTCCCATGGCAAGAACTACCAATCTAGTTGGCCAAACCAAACGGATAATTCGAAGATACTTGCAAAGATAACCAATCATACTGTTGGGGAACGTAGTAATTTCAAAAAATTTCCTACGCACACGCAAGATCATGGTGATGCATAGCAACGAGGGGAGAGTGTGATCTACGTACCCTAGTAGATCGACAACGGAAGCGTTTGGTTGATGTAGTCGTACGTCTTCACGGCCCGACCGATCAAGCACCGAAACTACGGCACCTCCGAGTTTTAGCACATGTTCAGCTTGATGACGATCCCCGGACTCCGATCCAGCAAAGTGTCGGGGAAGAGTTCCGTCAGCACGACGGCGTGATGATGATCTTGATGTACTACTGTCGTAGGGCTTCGCCTAAGCACCGCTACAATATTATCGAGGACTATGGTGGCAGGGGGCGCCGCACACGGTTAAGAATAAGATCACGTGGATCAACTTGTGTCTCTAGGGTGCCCCTTGCCTCAGTATATAAAGGATGGAGGAGGAGGAGGCCGGCCAAGGCAATTGGTGCGGCCAGGATGTGGAGTCCTACTAGGACTCCAAGTCCTAGTAGGAGTCCACCAAGAGGGGAGGAAGGGAGAAGGAAGTATAGGAGAAGGAAAGGTGGCCGGCCCCCTTTTCCCTAGTCTAATTCAGACCAGAGGGGAGGGGGGCGCAGCAGCCCCTTGGCCCTTTCTCCTCTTCCCACTAAAGCCCATCAAGGCCCATTGCTTCTCCCGTAACTACCCGGTACTCCGAAAAATACCCGAATCACTCGGAACCTTTCTGATGTCCGAATATAGTCGTCCAATATATCGATCTTTACGTCTCGACCATTTCGAGACTCCTCGTCATGTCCCCGATCTCATCCGGGACTCCGAACTCCTTCGGTACATCAAAACTCATAAACTCATAATATAACTGTCATCGAAACCTTAAGCGTGCGGACCCTACGGGTTCGAGAACAATGTAGACATGACCGAGACACGTCTCCGTTCAATAACCAATAGCGGGACCTGGATGCCCATATTGGCTCCTACATATTCTACGAAGATCTTTTATCGGTCAGACCGCATAACAACATACGTTGCTCCCTTTGTCATCGGTATGTTACTTGCCCGAGATTCGATCGTCGGTATCCAATACCTAGTTCAATCTCGTTACCGGCAAGTCTCTTTACTCGTTCCGTAATACATCATCCCGCAACTAACTCATTAGTTGCAATGCTTGCAAGGCTTAAGTGATGTGCATTACCGAGAGGGCCCAGAGATACCTCCCCGACAATCGGAGTGACAAATCCTAATCTCGAAATACACCAACCCAACATGTACCTTTGGAGACACCTGTAGAGCTCCTTTATAATCACCCAGTTACGTTGTGACGTTTGGTAGCACACAAAGTGTTCCTCCGACAAACGGGAGTTGCATAATCTCATAGTCATAGGAACATGTATAAGTCATGAAGAAAGCAATAGCAACATACTAAACGATCGGGTGCTAAGCTAATGGAATGGGTCATGTCAATCAGATCATTCATCTAATGATGTGATCCCGTTAATCAAATAACAACTCTTTGTCCATGGTTGGGAAACATAACCATCTTTGATTAACGAGCTAGTCAAGTAGAGGCATACTAGTGACACTCTGTTTGTCTATGTATTCACACATGTATTATGTTTCCAGTAATACAATTCTAGCATGAATAATAAACATTTATCATGAAATAAGGAAATAAATAATAACTTTATTATTGCCTCTAGGGCATATTTCCTTCAGTCTCCCACTTGCACTAGAGTCAATAATCTAGTTCACATCGTCATGTGATTTAACAGCAATAGTTCACATCACCATGGGATTAACACCCATAGTTCACATCGCCATGTGACCAACACCCAAAGGGTTTACTGGATTCAGTAATCTAGTTCACATCGCTATGTGATTAACACCCAAAGAGTACTAAGGTGTGATCATGTTTTGCTTGTGAGAGAATCTTAGTCAACGGGTCTGCCACATTCAGATCCGCATGTATTTTGCAAATTTCTATGTCAACAATGCTCTGCATGGAGCTACTCTAGCTAATTGCTCCCACTTTCAATATATATCTAGACCGAGACTTAGAGTCATCTAGATTAGTGTCAAAACTTGCATCGGCGTAACCCTTTACGACGAACCTTTTTTTCACTTCCATAATCGAGAAACATATCCTTATTCCACTAAGGATAATTTTGACCGCTGTCCAGTGATCTACTCCTAGATCACTATTGTACTCCCTTGCCAAACTCAGTGGTAGGGTATACAATAGATCTGGTACACAGCATGGCATACTTTATAGAACCTATGACCAAGGCATAGGGAATGACATTCATTCTCTTTCTATCTTCTGCCGTGGTCGGGCTTTGAGTCTTACTCAATTTCACACCTTGTAACATAGGCAAGAAACTCTTTCTTTGACTGTTCCATTTTGAACTACTTCAAAATCTTGTCAAGGTATGTATTTATTGAAAAAACTTATCAAGCGTCTTGATCTATCTCTATAGATCTTGATGCTCAATATGTAAGCAGCTTCACCGAAGTCTTTCTTTGAAAAACTCCTTTCAAACACTCCTTTATGCTTTACAGAATAATTCTACATTATTTCCGATCAACAATATGTCATTCACATATACTTATCAGAAATGCTGTAGTGCTCCCACTCACTTTCTTGTAAATACATGCTTCACCGCAAGTCTGTATAAAACTATATGCTTTGATCAACTTATCAAAGCGTGTATTCCAACTCTGAGATGCTTGCACCAGTCCATAGATGAATCACTGGAGCTTTCATATTTTGTTAGCACCTTTAGGATTGACAAAACCTACTGGTTGCATCATATACAACTCTTCTTTAAGAAATCCATTAAGGAATGCAGTTTTGTTTATCCATTTGCGAGATTTCATAAAATGCGGCAATTGCTAACATGATTCGGATAGACTTAAGCATAGATACGAGTGAGAAACTCTCATCGTAGTCAACACTTTGAACTTGTCGAAAACCTTTTGCGACAATTCTAGCTTTGTAGATAGTAACACTACTATCAACGTCCGTCTTCCTCTTGAAGATCCATTTATTTTCTATGGCTTGCTGATCATCGGGCAAGTCAACCAAAGTCCATAATTTGTTTTCATACATGAATCCCATCTCAGATTTCATGGCCTCAAGCCATTTTGCGGAATCTGGGCTCATCATCGCTTCCTCATAGTTCACAAGTTCGTCATGGTCTAGTAACATGACTTCCAGAACAGGATTACTGTACCACTCTGGTGCGGATCTCACTCTGGTTTACCTACGAGATTCGGTAGTAACTTGATCTGAAGTTTTATGATCATCATCATTAGCTTCCTCACTAATTGGTGTAGTAGTCACAGGAACAGATTTCTGTGATGAACTACTTTCCAATAAGGGAGAAGGTACAATTACCTTATCAAGTTCTACTTTCCTCCCACTCACTTCTTTCGAGAGAAACTCCTTCTCTAGAAAGGATCCATTATAAGCAAAGAATGTCTTGCCTTAGGATCTGTGATAGAAGGTGTACCCAACAGTCTCCTTTTGGGTATCCTATGAAGACATATTTCTCCGATTTGGTTTTGAGCTTATCAGGATGAAACTTTTTCACATAAGCATCACAACCCCAAACTTTAAGAAACGACAACTTTGGTTTCTTGCTAAACCACAGTTCAGATTGTGTCGTCTCAACGGACTTAGATGGTGCCCCTTTTTTAACGTGAATGCAGCTGTCTTTAATGCATAACCTCAAAAACGATAGTGGTAAATCGGTAAGAAACATCATAGATTTGCACTATATCTAATAAAGTACAGCTATGACGTTCGGACACACCATTATGCTGTGGTGTTCCGGCTGGCACGAATTTGTGAAACTATTCCACATTGTTTTAATTGAAGACCAAACTCGTAACTCAAATATTTGTCTCCGCATCAGATCGTAGAAGCCTTATTTTCTTGTTACAATGATTCTCCACTTCACTTTGAAATTCTTTGAACTTTTCAAATATTTCAAACTTATGTTTCATCAAGTAGATATACTCATATCTGCTCAAATCATCTGTGAAGATCAGAAAATAATGATACCTATCGCGAGCCTCAATATTCATCGGACCACATACATCAGTATGTATGATTTCCAACAAATCTGTTGCTCGCTCCATTGTTCCGAAGAACAGAGTCTTAGTCATCTTGCCCATGAGGCATGGTTCGCAAGCATCAACTGATTCATAATCAAGTGATTCCAAAAGCCCATCAGCATGGAGTTTCTTCATGCGCTTTACACCAATATGACCTAAACGGCAGTGCTACAAATAAGTTGCACTATCATTATTAACTTTGCATCTTTTGGTTTCAATATTATGATTATGTGTATCACTATGATCGAGATCCAACGAACTATTTTCATTGGGTGTGTAACCATATAAGGTTTTATTCATGTAAACAGAACAACAATTTATTCTCTTACTTAAATGAATAAACGTATTACAATAAACATGATCAAATCATATTCATGCTCAACGTAAACACCAAATAACACTTATTTAGGTTCAACACTAATCCCGAATTTATAGGGAGTGTGCGCTGATCATATCAATCTTGGAACCACTTCCAACACACATCGTCACTTCACCCTTAACTAGTCTCTGTTTATTCTGCAACTCCCGTTTCGAGTTACTAATCTTAGCAACTGAACTAGTATCAAATATTGAGGGGTTGCTATAAACACTAGTAAAGTACACATCAATAACATGTATATCAAATATACTTATGTTCATCTTGCCATCCTTCTTATCTGCCACACTTGGGGTAGTTCCGCTTCCAGTGACCAGTCCCTTTGCAGTAGAAGCACTCAGTCTTCGGCTTAGGTCCAGACTTGGGCTGCTTCACTTGAGCAGCAACTTGCTTGCTATTCTTTTTGAAGTTCCCCTTCTTCCCTCTGCCCTTTTCTTGAAACTAGTGGTCTTGTCTACCATCAACACTTGATGTTTTTCTTGATTTCTACCTTCATCGATTTCATCATCATGAAAAGCTCGGGAGTCGTTTTCGTCATCCCTTGTATACTATAGTTCATCACGAAGTTCTACTAACTTGGTCATGGTGACTAGAGAATTCTGTCAATCACTATCTTATCTGGAAGATTAACTCCCACTTGATTCAAGCGATTGTAGTACCCAGACAATCTGAGCACATGCTCACTAGTTGAGCGATTATCCTCCATCTTTTAGCTATAGAACTTGTTGGAGACTTCATATCCCTCAACTCGGGTATTTGCTTGAAATATTAACTTCAACTCCTGGAACATCTCATATGGTCCATGACGTTCAAAACGTCTTTTGAAGTCCCGATTCTAAGCCGTTAAGCATGGTGCACTAAACTATCAAGTAGTCATCATATTGAGCTAGCCAAACGTTCATAACGTCTGCATCTGCTCCTGCAATAGGTCTGTCACCTAGCGGTGCATCAAGGACATAATTTTTCTGTGCAGCAATGAGGATAAACCTCATATCACGAATCCAATCCGCATCATTGCTACTAAAATCTTTCAACATAGTTTTTCTCTAGGAACATATCAAAATAAACACAGGGAAGCAACAATGCGAGCTATTGATCTACAACATGATTTGCAAAATACTACCAGGACTAAGTTCATGATAAATTCAAGTTCAATTAATCATATTACTTAAGAACTCCCACTTAGATAGACATCCCTCTAATCCTCTAAGTGATCACGTGATCCAAATCAACTAAACCATAACCGATCATCACGTGAAATGGAGTAGTTTTCAATGGTGAACATCACTATGTTGATCATATCTACTATATGATTCACGCTCGACCTTTCGGTCTCCGTGTTCCGAGGCCACATCTGCATATGCTAGGCTCGTCAAGTTTAACCCGAGTATTCTGCGTGTGCAAAACTGGCTTGCACCCGTTGTAGATGGACGTAGAGCTTATCACACCCGATCATCACGTGGTGTCTGGGCACGACGAACTTTGGCAACAGTGCATACTCAGGGAGAACACTTCTTGATAATTAGTGAGAGATCATCTTATAATGCTACCGTCAATCAAAGCAAGATAAGATGCATAAAAGATAAACATCACATGCAATCAATATAAGTGATATGATATGGCCATCATCATCTTTTGCTTGTGATCTCCATCTCTGAAGCACCGTCATGATCACCATCGTCACCGGCGCGACACCTTGATCTCCATCGTAGCATCGTTGTCGTCTCGCCAATCTTATGCTTATACGACTATCGCTACCGCTTAGTGACAAAGTAAAGCATTACAGGGCGATTGCATTGCATACAATAAAGCGACAACCATATGGCTCCTGCCAGTTGCCGATAACTCAGTTACAAAACATGATCATCTCATACAATAAAATTTAGCATCATGTCTTGACCATATCACATCACAACATGCCCTGCAAAAACAAGTTAGATGTCCTCTACTTTGTTTGTTGCAAGTTTTATGTGGCTGCTACGGGCTTAAGCAAGAACCAATCTTACCTACGCATCAAAATCACAACGATAATTTGTCAAGTTGATGCCGTTTTGACCTTCGCAAGGACCGGGCGTAGCCACACTCGGTTCAACTAAAGTTGGAGAAACTGACACCCGCCAGCCACCTGTGTGCAAAGCACGACGGTAGAACCAGTCTCGCCTAAGCGTACGCGTAATGTCGGTCCGGGCCGCTTCATGCAACAATACCGCCGAACCAAAGTATGACATGCTGGTAGGCAGTATGACTTACATCGCCCACAACTCACTTGTGTTCTACTCGTGCATATAACATCAAACCATAAAACCTAGGCTCGGATGCCACTGTTGGGGAACGTAGTAATTTCAAAAAATTTCCTACGCACACGCAAGATCATGGTGATGCATTGCAACGAGGGGAGAGTGTGATCTACGTACCCTAGTAGATCGACAACGGAAGCGTTTGGTTGATGTAGTCGTACGTCTTCACGGCCCGACCGATCAAGCACCGAAACTATGGCACCTCCGAGTTTTAGCACATGTTCAGCTCGATGACGATCCCTGGACTCCGATCCAGCAAAGTGTCGGGGAAGAGTTCCGTCAGCACGACGGCGTGATGACGATCTTGATGTACTATTGTTGCAGGGCTTCGCCTAAGCACCGCTACAATATTATCGAGGACTATGGTGGCAGGGGGCGCCGCACACGGCTAAGAATAAGATCACGTGGATCAACTTGTGTCTCTAGGGTGCCCCTTGCCTCAGTATATAAAGGATGGAGGAGGAGGAGGCCGGCCAAGGCAATCGGTGCGGCCAGGATGTGGAGTCCTACTAGGACTCCAAGTCCTAGTAGGAGTCCACCAAGAGGGGAGGAAGGGAGAAGGAAGTAGAGGAGAAGGAAAGGTGGCCGGCCCCCTTTTCCCTAGTCTAATTCGGACGAGAGGGGAGGGGGGGCGCAGCAGCCCCTTGACCCTTTCTCCTCTTCCCACTAAAGCCCATCAAGGCCCATTGCTTCTCCCGTAACTACCCGGTACTCCGAAAAATACCCGAATCACTCGGAACCATTCCGATGTCCGAATATAGTCGTCCAATATATCGATCTTTACGTCTCGACCATTTCGAGACTCCTCGTCATGTCCCCGATCTCATCCGGGACTCCGAACTCCTTCGGTACATCAAAACTCATAAACTCATAATATAACTGTCATCGAAACCTTAAGCGTGCGGACCCTATGGGTTCGAGAACAATGTAGACATGACCGAGACACGTCTCCGGTCAATAACCAATAGCGGGACATGGATGCCCATATTGGCTCCTACATATTCTACGAATATCTTTTATCGGTCAGACCGCATAACAACATACGTTGCTCCCTTTGTCATCGGTATGTTACTTGCCCGAGATTCGATCGTCGGTATCCAATACCTAGTTCAATCTCGTTACCGGAAAGTCTCTTTACTCGTTCCGTAATACATCATCCCGCAACTAACTCATTAGTTGCAATGCTTGCAAGGCTTAAGTGATGTGCATTACCGAGAGGGCCCAGAGATACCTCTCCGACAATCGGAGTGACAAATCCTAATCTCGAAATACGCCAACCCAACATGTACCTTTGGAAACACCTGTAGAGCTCCTTTATAATCACCCAGTTACGCTGTGACGTTTGGTAGCACACAAAGTGTTCCTCCGGCAAACGGGAGTTGCATAATCTCATAGTCATAGGAACATGTATAAGTCATGAAGAAAGCAATAGCAACATACTAAACGATCGGGTGCTAAGCTAATGGAATGGGTCATGTCAATCAGATCATTCATCTAATGATGTGATCCCGTTAATCAAATAACAACTCTTTGTCCATGGTTGGGAAACATAACGATCTTTGATTAACGAGCTAGTCAAGTAGAGGCATACTAGTGACACTCTGTTTGTCTATGTATTCACACATGTATTATGTTTCCGGTTAATACAATTCTAGCATGAATAATAAACATTTATCATGAAATAAGGAAATAAATAATAACTTTATTATTGCCTATAGGGCATATTTCCTTCACATACATAAAAGAATTCAGAGAAGATTCAAATATTATTCATAGATAGACTTGATCATAAACCCACAATTCATCGGCCTCAACAAACACACCATAAAAAGAAGATTACATCGAATAGATCTCCACAAGAGAGGGGGAGAACTTTGTATTGAGATTCAAAGAGAGAGAAGAAGCCATCTAGCTACTAACTATGGACCCGAAGGTCTGAGGTAAACTACTCACACTTCATCGGAGGGGCTAGGATGATGTGGAAGCCCTCCGTGATGACGACCCTCTTCCGGCGGAGCTCCAGAACAGGCCCCAAGATGGGATCTCGTGGATACAGAAAGTTGCGGTGGTGGAATTAGGTTTTTGGCTCCTGTTCTGATCGTTTGGGGGTACGTGTGTATATATAGGAGGAAGAAGTACGCCGGAGGAGCAACGAGGGGCCCACGAGGCAGGGGGCGCGCCCCCACCCTCGTGACCGCCGCTTTTGTTCCTTGGAGTAGGGTCCAAGTCTCCTGGATCACATTCGGTGAGAAAATCATGTTCTCGAAGATTTTATTCCGCTTGGACTCCATTTGATATTCCGTTTATCCGAAACACTGAAATAGGCAAAAACAACAATTCTGGGCTGGGCCTCCAGTTAATAGGTTAGTCCCAAAAATAATATAAAAGTGGAAAATAAAGCCCAACATAGTCCAAAGCAGTAGATAATATAGCATGGAGCAATCAAAAATTATAGATACGTTGGAGACGTATCACATAGCAATGACATAAAAACGAACAAGCCATGAAAACATCATGCTAGCTATCTTACGATCATGCAAAACAATATGACAATAAATGCTCAAGTCATGTATATGATGATGAGGAAGTTGCATGGCAATGTATCTCGGAATGGCTATGGAAATGCCATGATAGGTAGGTATGGTGGCTGTTTTGAGGAAGACATAAGGAGGTTTATGTGTGATAGAGCGTATCGTATCACGGGGTTTGGATGCACCGGCGAAGTTTGCACCAACTCTCGAGGTGAGAAAGGGCAATGCACGGTACCGAAGAGGCTAGCAATGATGGAAGGGTGAGAGTGCGTATAATCCATGGACTCACATTAGTCATAAAGAACTCATATACTTATTGCAAAAGTTTATTAGCCCTCGAAGCAAAGTACTACTACGCATGCCCCTAGGGGGATAGATTGGTAGGAAAAGACCATCGCTCATCCCCGACCGCCACTCATAAGGAAGACAATCAATAAATACCGCATGCTCCAACTTTGTTACATAACGGTTCACCATACGTGCATGCTATGGGACTTGCAAAGCTCAACACAAGTATTTCTCAATTTCACAGTTACTCAACTAGCACGACTCTAATATCACCACCTTTATATCGCAAAACTATTGCAAGGAATCAAACATATCATATTCGGTGATCTACAAGTTTTATGCAGGATTTTATGACTAACCATGTGAATGACCAATTCCTGTCAACTCTCTAAATCGATATAAGTGAAGAAAGAGAGTTTAATTCTTTCTACAAAAGATATGCCCATTGAGGGAGTCCTGGATTAGGGGGTCTCCGGACAGTCGGACTATATCCTTTGGCCGGACTATTGGACTATGAAGATACGAGATTGAAGACTTCGCCGCGTGTCCGGATGGGACTCTACTTGGCGTGGAAGGCAATCTAGGCAATACGGATATGCATATATCCTCCTTTGTAACCGACCTTGTGTAACCCTAGCCTCCTCCGCTGTCTATATAAACCAGAGGGTTTTAGTCCGTAGGACAACATACAATCATACCATAGGCTAGCTTCTAGGGTTTAGCCTCTCCGATCTCGTGGTAGATCAACTCTTGTACTACTCATATTATCAAGAATAATCAAGCAGGACGTAGGGTTTTACCTCCATCAAGAGGGCCCGAACCTGGGTAAAACATCGTGTCCCCTGCCTCCTGTTACCATCCGCCTTAGACGCACAGTTCGGGACCCCCTACCCAAGATCCGCCGGTTTTGACACCGACATTGGTGCTTTCATTGAGAGTTCCTCTATGTCGTCATCATTAGGCTTGATGGCTCCTTCGATCATCGATAGCGATGCAGTCCAGGGTGAGACTTTTCTCCCCGGACAGATCTTTGTATTCGGAGGCTCCGCACTGCGGGCCAATTCGCTTGGCCATCTAGAGCAGATCGAGAGCTACGCCCCTGGCTATCAAGTCAGATTTGGAAACTTGAACTACACAACCGACATCCACGGAGACTTGATCTTCGACGGATTCGAGCCCTTGCCGAGTGCGCTGCACGGTCACGATGAGCATGACTTAGCTCTACCATCGGACAATGTTCGGGAGATCGCACCAGCGACCGCTCCGACCCTCAAATCGGAGCCAATTACGCCATACAGTGACGGGTGGATAGACCCCGCCGCGGAGGCTGCATTTTCATCGGCGATCGAGCCGAGTATCGACCTTACCCTTCACGAGAGCCATGACGCCAAACTGCCGGATTCTTCCTCGGCCACGGACTCCGAACCGCCTGCGCCCGTGCCTATCGAATCCGACTGGGCGTCGATCATGGAGTTCACCTCCGCGGATATCTTTCAGCACTCGCCCTTCGGTGACATACTGAACTCATTAAGGTCTCTCTCCCTGTCAGGAGAGTCCTGGCCGAACTATGTTCGGCAGGATTAGGATGCAGATGACGAAGAAATTCGCCGCCCACCCACCACCCACTTAGTAGCCATCATCGATGATTTGACCGACATGCTCGACTTCGACACCAAAGACATCGACGGTCTGGACGACGATGCAGGAGACGAACAGGAACCAATGCCAACAGGGCACTGGACGCCCACTTCATCATATGACGTATACATGGTGGACACACCCAAAGAAAATGACGACAAGGAACGGAAGGACGCAACGAAGGGTTGTTCCCTCGAGAAGCAGTCAAAGCGGTGGCGTAAGCACCGCTCCAAATCCCGCCTTGGCAGAAGCAGCGATCAATAAACCCAGGATAGAGCAAGGCGAGCCAGCGGACGACAAACACGGCATTGAACCATCGTCCGACCACGGCAACACGGAGAATCAAACCGAACAACCCGACTCCGTCGAAGATAACAGTCCGGATAACATCACACCGGACAGGCACCCGGAGCAACAGAATACCCATAAAAGGCTTGTTGCCACTGCGAGGAGTCTGCAAAAGCAGAAGTAAAGGCTCAGGGCTGCACAAGACACACTCAGAATCAGATGGAGTGAAGTACTCAACACTGAAGCGAAGTACGACGGTAATCGCCACACCAAGAGCTACCCGAAGCGAAAGTTGCTACCTGAATTCGATGAGGAGGCCTTAGATCCCCCGCAATCAAAAAACAAAACGGCCATTCGGTCGGATAGACGACCTTGTGACCAACATAGAGCGGAAAACGACGCCGCACATAAGCCAGTACGCGATCCGCATGAGGGCTCGCATCAAAAGGACGGCGCAACTAGATCCATCTACGGGCCATGCAAGCGCCCCCAGCATGCAATGCAACACAACAAACATCCCAACACCACGGTACACCCAAATACAGGGGTGCCGCACACCCCCTATGTTTCACCAATGAGGTGCTAGACCACGAATTTCCAGAGGGATTCAAACCCGTAAACATAGAGGCGTACGACGGAACGACAGACCCTGGGGTCTGGATTGAGGACTACATCCTCCATATCCATACGGCTCGAGGAGACGATCTCCACGCCATCAAGTACTTACCCCTCAAGCTCAAAGGGCCAGCTCGCCACTGGCTTAAAAGCCTCCCCGAAAACTCCATTGGAAGCTGGGAAGAGCTCGAAGACGCTTTTCGGGCAAATTTTCAAGGGACCTATGTCCGACCACCAGATGGAGACGATTTGAGTCATATAACTCAACAGCCCGGAGAGTCAGCCCGAAAGCTTTGGAACAGGTTCCTCACTAAAAAGAACCAAATAGTCGACTGCCCGAACGCCGAAGCCTTAGCAGCTTTTAAGCACAGCGTTCGAGATGAATGGCTTGCCAGACACCTCGGCCAAGAAAAGCCGAGAACAATGGCAGCATTAACAAGCCTCATGACCCACTTTTGCGTGGGCGAGGATAGCTGGTTAGCTCGATGCAGCACCAGCGACCCAAGTACATCCAAAGTCAGGGACGAAAACGGGAAACCATGACGCACCAAAAACAAGCGCCAGAATAAAGAAGACAGCCCAAAGAGCACGGTGGTAAACGCCGGATTCAGAAGCTCTCGGCCAGGTCAGCAAAAGCCGCCCTCCAAAGGCAACAGAGACGAACTGTCCAGCCTAAACAAGATTCTGGACAAAATATGTCAGATCCACAACACCCCCGATAAACCTGCAAATCATACCCATAGAGAATGTTGGGTTTTCAAGCAGTCCGGCAAGCTCAACGCCGAACATAAGGGGTGGGATACACTAAGCGAAGACGAGGACGAGCCTCGCAAGCAAAGCACTGGGGAACAGAAGAAATTCCCACCAGAAGTCAAAATAGTAAACGTGTTACACGTAACAAAGGGGATAAACAAAGCGGCACTCCTAGTGACACATGCCCCAGGGCCTATCACCGCGGAGTTCTGCCACTGGTCATCCCAACTGATAACCTTTGACCATCGGGATTACTCGGCAAGTATCCGGCATGCAGGATGGGCTGCCTTGGTATTAGACCCAATAACTGACGGATACCGCTTCACACGAGTCTTGATGGACGGCGGCAGTAGTTTAAACCTGATATATCACGACACAGTCCGCAAAATGGGGATAGACCCAACAAAAATTAGCCGCAGCAATACTACCTTTAAAGGAGTAATGCCAGGCCCAGAGGCCCATTCCACGGGCTCCCTGCTACTAGAGGTTATATTCGGCTTTCCTGATAACTTCCGCAGCGAAAATTTAACGTTCCACATCGCTCCGTTCCAAAGTGGTTATCAAGCACTACTCGGACGCGAAGCCTTCACTCGCTTTAACGCAATACCGCATTACACTTCTCTCATGCTTAAGATGCCCGGTCCATGTGGCATCATTACAGTAAATGGAAATATTGAGCGCTCGTTGCGCGCGGAAGACCGTGCGGCTTCCTTGGCAGCCGCACACTAAACGGCCTCACCAACTAAAGCATCTGACAGGTCGTTAAGACCACGGACGCGGTTGAATGAGTCCGGTGCAGCTATATGTAATTGATACAGGTTTGATGGCTATACCCCTATTACAATACAAGGGGCTCAATGCGCGCAAACAAGTGGCAATTAGGCTCAACTTTACTCATCTTGAACTGTACATGGTTTATTTAGTATAACCTACCTTTTTGCACGACAACTTTTCAACTAAGTTCCTCTCTTTTATAGATGACCATCGTGCTACACCCGTCCAGGATACGGCACAATGGAGACACATGCGCAGACGTGCAGCAGGGACCCGTTCCAAGGATTCTTTTTAGATTAAGACCCTGCGTAAACCTTTTTTTACTGTCTCTTGTTGATACACATCGCCCGGATTCTCAGTACAATTGAGAAGGATGCTGACATATTGGCATGTGGCCACGTCAGAATATTGCACGTACCTGGACACCAGGGGCTTATTACAAAGGACACTGCTTAAGCCCGGTTTACATCATAAAGACCGAATACCTTAGGGAGTGTTCGGCGTCGCGAGTTTGGCCTTATATGCATCAGCTCCGAATCATGTCTTTGGTCAAATGTTGGGTTTGCCCGGCTCCTGTGTTTTGCTGCCTTACGTTTTTCTCTATCGGCTAAGGTGGCACCAGGAGAACTACTGCGATTGTGCCCTGGTTCATTCGGACAAGCACCTCAGTAGAGAAAGCCGAAAACTGACTGTCATGATATAGCGTGAGACTGGTCAACCACTTGATGACCTAGCGGAATCTTCGGGATTCCTCCGCCTTAACGAGGGGCCGTTTCCCGGCCAGGCATGTACGCACCCTAAATTCGGATGAGTGCGGAGCTACTAGGGGCTATATAGTAGCCCCACTGTCAAACTCCTCTGGCTAAGTGAAAGTGTTAAAGCATTATAGTACGATTGCCTAGTTCGCTCCGCTATCACCTCCTTAATGGACCAAGACGTTGGATCAAGTGTGAACATGCGTCTTCTGCGAACACCCCCGCATTATATGCGTGGGGGCTGAAGCCGACGACTGCCATCTTTCAGGTTATATACATATATACATAAATGGCCGCACAAGAGGCATCATAGTACTTTCGGGCAAAAGTATAAATACAGCCTTGATAAACTCAATAAAACATTGCTTTTACAATGGGAATACATGTCACTCAAACATAACATTCTTCGAGCACTGAGCCTCTATCGAACGAGCGCCTTCAAGAACTTCTTCAAAGTAGTGCTCGGCAGCCACTCGGCCTATGGCCGAACCCTGTGCCGCAACAGTGGTGGCATCCATCTCCGTCCAGTATGTTTTGACACGGGCAAGGGCCATCCGCGAGCCTTCTATGCACGCCGACCTCTTCACAACATCGATGTGTGGCACAACACCAAGGAATTGTTGCACTAAGCTAAAATAGCTATTCGGCCTTGGCCCTCTCGGCCACAGATGATCCACAACGGACCTCATGGCAAGTCCGGATAATCTATGGAGCTCGGCCTACTCGGCCATTTGCTCATTCAACAGCAGCGGATGGGCTGGAGCATGAAATTGTGACAAAACAGTTTTTCCACTTTGTGATCTTTCCGATCCTTGAAGTACTCGACCACATCAGCAGCACTTGCAGCCAAATCCACGCAGGCATCCGCAGAACTCCATAGCCGGTCCAGAGGTGCATACTTCGGATCCCCGAACTTAGTCCACAGCAAGAAGGGCTTCCCGGATATAATATTCGCAGCTTGATGCAGCTCCTCCTTCGTCGCTCTAATTTGGGAGCGGGCTTCCTTGGCAGCCACCCGGGCCTTTTCCAGGTCCGTCGCCTTCGCCCGGTTTTATTCTTCGAGAAGCTGGTAACGGTCAGCAGCATCTTTTAACTCCACAGCCATCTTGGCCATTTTTTCCATGCTCTCGCAATGTGTAGCCTGTTCGACCCTTAACTCTCCAGCCGCCTTTAAAGCGGCCGCATTGCTACTCCTTGCTTGCTCCTTGGCTCGGGCAAGCTCCGCCCGAAGGGTCTCCACGGTGGCAGCTCCATCTACAGTCACAACATATTAAAGATACTGGCATCATGCTGCTCTTGTTACTTGACAATCACCAGAGAAATCACCTACCCTGTGCCTCGTCAAGCCGCTTGTTGACAAGCACGATGTCGGCATCTGCCGCATCTAGTTGCCGCTTTAGTTCGGCAAACCCATCAGTCTGGCTAGCCACCGGAGCTTCAACCACCTGCGCATACAGGCGGTCTGGTTATTACCTGGGACAATGATCCTTTGTTTGCCGCCGTTTTCGACGACAACCAGAGTCTCAGGGGCTACTATCTACACAGGGCACATCTAAAAATGTGCGGTACTGTCAAAAATGTACATCATTTCACGTACCTCAAAACCCGTCAGTAGACTCATAAGGGCTTCATGCAACCCGCTTTCGGCGGACGAAATCCTTTCAATCACCGTACCCATCAATGTACGATGCTCTTCTGAGATAGCCGCTCGCTCTAGCAGATCCCTCAGTACGTCTGACCGCACGCCAGATGGTGCCGGACTCTTTTGATTGCTCTCTTCAAGAGCCGGATACTGAGGATTTCGGGTGGCCATAGGATTACCTTCTGGCCTTGCCGGATCAGGAGAAACCCTCCGCGACGACACCTCGGGGTCGCCCGCCTCGTGAGGCGGTGTGGCGGGGGAGGCGTTTCGCTCTCCATCATCTCCGGAAGAAGATCCCCTGAAGACGAGCTCTGCTGAGAAGGGCTAAGATCCGAACTACAAGATAAATGCTTCGGTTATTTTCCTCAGAAGTAAAGCAAGATATTTTCATTATTAAGCACCCTTTTTACTTACAGCTCGGTGGAGGGCTGATCCCCTTGAGGGCATTATGCTGCAAGAATACCCTCCGAGGCAGGACCCTCTGGCGGAGATTTCTTCTTCCGTTTGGAAACCTTAGTTTCCAGATCTTCAGAGGTAATCCTCTTCCTTCCCCGGGGTGAGAGAATGTCAGATTCTTCCCCTTGGTTATCCTCCCTCGCGGAGGCGCTCATTCCCTCGATTGGAATAGGCAGCGATGGAGGCCCGCTTTCGCCCTCTTTATTCCCCCCTTCATCTTCCTTTGAGGGCACTAGACAAGGTGCTGGCTCGAGCATCTTTTCCAGCACCGGATTGTCCAAGCCTTCAGGAAGGGGGGCCGAACACTGGATCATCTTTGCCTTTGTTATCCAGTCTTTGTCAAAGAGCGATTCTTCAGAATGATGTCATGATAAATAAAAGGATAGTGTGTTCGGCCATGGGATTACTTACTTAGGTAGCGGGGCGGTTGCAGCTCAGGCCCACGTCCTCGGTAGTGTCCAGACACTCTATTTGGGGTCCGAAGAACGATTTGTAAATCTCCTTGTGCATCATGCCGAGGAAATTCTGAATAGTGCGTGGTCCTTTCGGGTTGAATTCCCACATGCGGAGGGGCCGTCGTTTGCAAGGCTGGACTCGACGAACCAGCATAACTTGCATTACCATAACCAGACCAAAATCTCCCTCGAAGAGATCTTGGATACGGCTCTGCAGTATTGGCACGTCCTTGGCTGGACCCCAGCTCAACCCCCTGCTGATCCATGACATTAGTTGTGGTGGAGGGCCCGAGCGAAAGGTGGGGGCAGCTACCCACTTGGCACTTCGGGGAGCTGTGACATAAAACCACTCCCGTTGCCACAATCCAGACACCTCTGGAAAGGAACCCTTTGGCCATGGAGTGTCAGCAATTTTTCTTATTAGAGCACCTCCGCACGCTGCGTACTGCCCCTCGACCATCTTCGGCTTCACATTGAAGGTCTTGAGCCACAGGCCAAAGTGAGGGGTAATGCGGAGGAAGGCCTCACAAACGACAATAAATGATGAGATGTGAAGAAGGGAATCCGGGGCCAGATCGTGAAAATCCAGCCCGTAATAGAACATAAGACCCCTAACAAAGGGATCCAGAGCGAGGCCTAGTCCTCGGAGGAAGTGGGAGACGAACACAACGCTCTCGTTGGGTTCGGGAGTAGGGACGACCTGCCCTCGGGCGGGCAGCCTATGCGAAATTTCGGCGGTCAGATATCTGGCCTCCCTCAACTTCTTGATGTCCTCCTCCGTGACGGAGGAAGGCATCCACTGGCCTTGTAGGCTGGATCCGGACATGATTGAAGGTCCGAAGCACCTGACCTGGTTTTTGGGTGTTAGAACTCGAGGCGGGGGAAGGATTCAATTGAGCACGGGAGGGAAAAAGATAAACCCTTGTCCCTTTATGAAGGGGATGAATATAAGGCATCCTCCTCGTGGTTGTTCAAGACTTACCTAAGATCTAGGAGTCATACCAATAGGCATGGTTGGGTTACCCACATTTGTATTGATGAGAATCCCGTGATAAGGGGAACACGATCTCTGCTTTGACAAGATGTGTCAAGAAACCGCCTCGCGTTATGTGCGGGGCTAGTTAAAGAAAAATGGTTCAAATAATTACCGGGCCGTGGCGTGATGTGATGCTGCCAAAACGTGTCAGCAGATTAGATTTGTGGAAATATTATTCTCTCTACGGTGGTATGTGGAACTTATTTTGCATGGTCAGACACTATCCTTGTATTCAAACTCTTCCGTGGTGTATTTGGAGGAGGAACCCGCCTTGCAATGCCGAAGACAACACTGCGCGCCGGACTCATCGTCATTGAAGCCTGGTTCAGGGGCTACTGAGGGAGTCCTGGATTAGGGGGTCTCCGGACAGCCGAACTATATCCTTTTGCCGGACTGTTGGACTATGAAGATACGAGATTGAAGACTTCATCCCGTGTCCGAATGGGACTCTACTTGGCGTGGAAGGCAAGCTAAGCAATACTGATATGCATATCTCCTCCTTTGTAACCGACCTTGTGTAACCCTAGCCTCCTCCGGTGTCTATATAAACCGGAGGGTTTTAGTCCGTAGGACAACATACAATCATACCATAGGCTAGCTTCTAGGGTTTTAGCCTCTCCGATCTCGTGGTAGATCAACTCTTGTACTACTCATATTATCAAGAATAATCAAGCAGGACATAGGGTTTTACCTCCATCAAGAGGGCCCGAACCTGGGTAAAACATCGTGTCCCCTGCCTCCTGTTACCATCCGCCTTAGACGCACAGTTCGGGACCCCCTACCCGAGATCCCCCGGTTTTGACACTGACACCCATGCTCTAACAAATATAAGTGAAGCAAAAGAGCATTCTACAAATGGCGGTTTTCTATGTGAAGAGAAACAGGCAATCCAAACTTCAAATGATATAAGCGAAGCACATGAAGCATTCTATAAAGCCATACTCAACAGATTTAAGTGAAGTGCAAAGAGCATTCTATAAATCAACCAAGGACTATCTCATACCAGCATGGTGCATAAAAGAAAAATTAAAAATAAATGCAAAAGACGCTCCAAGATTGCACATATCGCATGAACGAAACGAATCCGAAAACATACCGATACTTGTTGAAGAAAGATGGGATGCCTTCCGGGGCATCCCCAAGCTTAGACGCTTGAGTCACCTTGAATATTTACTTGGGGTGCCTTGGGAATCCCCAAGCTTGATCTCTTGTCTCTCCTCCTTATCCTCATATCGAGACCTCCTCAATCTTCGAACACTTCATCCACACAAAACTTCAACAGAAAACTCGGTAAGATCCGTTAGTATAATAAAGCAAATCACTACTCTAAGTACTATTGAAAACCAATTCATATTTTGTTTTTGCACTATAGTTACTGTAATATAACTTTTCCATGGCTTAATCCACTGATATAAATCGATAGTTTCATCAAAACAAGCAAACTATGCATCAAAAACAGAATATTTCTTAAATAGGACAGTCTGTAGTAATCTGAACATTCACCATACCTATGGTACTCCAAAAATTCTACCAAAGTTAGGAAAAATAAAGAATTTGTATAGAAACAGTGCAAAAAGTTTCAGAACCGTTTGACGTTCCAGTAAAAAATGTAAAATCGCGCACTACAGCCAAAGTTTTTGTCTTGCACTGCACAAACCAACAAGCAATGTAAACATCCTAAAGGCAAACCTTGGCACATTATTTTTATTTTTAAACCTTATGAAAGCACATAACAGAAATAAATGACTCTCTAAAACTTTCGGGTTGTCTCCCTGACAGCGTTTTCTTTAAAGCCATTAAGCTAGGCATATAGTGCTCAAGTATATCAAAGCCAATTTTAATTAACAATGATTTGTAATTTAGTAGTGAGCACAAAGTAACATATATCATGTAACAACAAAGTCTAACTCTCTTCCTATGCATAGGCATGTCATAAAAGAACAATTCATGCACACATAGTAAAGGCCAGTGCATAGTATAAACAGTTTCTTGCAATTTTATCATATTGGAAACATAAAGAGGCAGAGATGTAGTTCCTCTCTCATAATAATTGCAAGTAGGAGCAGCAAGCACATGCATATTATATCTATCAAAATCATCATGTGTAATAGTAAAACGCAACCCATCAATATAATCCTTAATAAGGGTAAACTTCCCCGATATAGTGTAGTCGGGAGAATTCAAATAGATAATAGGACTATCATGCGTGGGTGCAATAACAACAATTTCATGTTTAACATAAGGAACTATAGCAAGTTCATCTCCATAGGCATAATTCATATTGGCATCTTGGCCACAAGCATAGCAAGCATCATCAAAAAGGGATATTTCAAGAGAATCAACGGGATCATAACAGTCATCATAGCAATCATCCTTCGGTAAGCATGAAGGGAAATTAAACAATGTATGAGTTGAAGAGTTACTCGCATTAGAAGGTGGGCACGGGTGATCAATCCGCTCTTCCTCCTTTTGTTCTCCGCTCTCCTCCTCATCTTTTTCATCCAATGAGCTCACAGTTTCATCAATTTCTTCTTCCATAGACTCCTGCAAAATATTAGTCTCTTCTTGGACAGCGGAGACTCTCTCAATAAAATCATCAATATAGGAATTGAATTCATAATTCTCATAGCAATATTTAAGGATAGCTAAATTTTCAGGTCTATAAACTGAATCATCAAAATTTTCGCACTCTTTAAACAAAGATTCAATTTCACAAGCACCCATAAAAGCAACAAATTCTTCTATTTGTTCCACATCATAGTAATCATATATACCATTAGCATAAGAAGCCAAGGTTTTATCATCATTAAACTTGCATGAAAAGGGAAGGTGTGGAGCTTTCATCCTAGAGCAACAAGTATAGTCATATCTCAAGCATAGTTCCCGAGCATACCAATGCAACATATGAATTTGATCCCATAATAGTTTCCCTTTTTGAGTCAAGCGATAATCCCCAAAGTATTCACGTTGATCCAACGTGTATCCCATTACTAAGTTGAATGGGGTTTTCTTAGGATTATCAAAGTAGTACATAATATCTTTCACATAACCAGCATCGAGGGTTTTAGGAAGTTCCCTATCTCCATGAGTAGCAGGTACACCTAATTTTTTGGTATTTCTTGTTCCATATCCATAACTAAAGATAGAAAACAACTAAGAGCAACAAATAAAAATTACTTAGTGATAAAGCAAACAAGAACACACGAGAATATTCACCCCACGCTATTGCTCCCCGGCAACGGCGCCAGAAAAAGGTCTTGATAACCCACAAGTATAAGGGATCAATTGTAGCCTCTTTCGATAAGTAAGAGTGTCGAACCCAATGAGGAGCTAAAGGTAGAACAAATATTCCCTCAAGTTCTATCGACCACCGATACAACTCTACGCACACTTAACATTCGCTTTACCTAGAACCAGTATGAAACTAGAAGTACTTTGTAGGTGCTTTTGGATAGGTTTGTGATACATCCATTTTGCATCATGCTTTTATATCGATATTTATTGCATTATGGGATGTTATTACACATTATGTCACAATACTTATGCCTATTCTCTCTTATTTTACAAGGTTTACATCAAGAGGGAGAATGCCGGCAGGTGGGATTCTGGGCTGGAAAAGGAGCAAATATTAAAGACCTATTCTGCACAGCTCCAAAAGTCCTGAAACTTCACGGAAGTTATTTCCAGAATATATAAAAATATTGAGCGAAGAAAGTTCCAAAGGGGGGCCACACCCTGGCCATGAGGGTGGGGGCGGGCCCTACGCCCCTGCCTCGTGGCCCCCCTGGTGGCCCTCCGATGCCCATCTTCTGCTATATGAGGTCTTTCATCGAGGAAAAAATCATAAGCAAGCTTTGGAGAATAAACTCCGCCGCCACGAAGCGGAACCTTGGCGGAACCAATCCAGGACTCCGGCAGAGCTGTTCTGGCGGGGAAACTTCCCTCCGGGAGGGGGAAATCATCACCGTCGTCATCACCAACGATCCTCTCATCGGGAGGGGGTCAATCTCCATCAACATCTTCACCAGCACCATATCATCTCAAACCCTAGTTCATCTCTTGTATCCAAACCTCAGATTGGTACCTGTGGGTTGCTAGTAGTGTTGATTGCTCCTTGTAGTTGATGCTAGTTGGTTTACTTGGTGGAAGATCATATGTTCAGATCCATTATGCATATTAATACCCCTCTAATTATGAACATGAATATGCTTTATGAGTAGTTACGTTTGTTCCTGAGGACATGGGAGAAGTCTTGCTATTAGTAGTCATGTGAATTTGGTATTCATTCGATATTTTGATGAGATGTATGTTGTCATCCCTCTAGTGGTGTCATGTGAACGTCGACTACATGACACTTCACCATTGTTTGGGCCTAGAGGGAGGCATTGGTAAGTAATAAGTAGATGATGGGTTTCTAGAGTGACAGAAGCTTAAACCCTAGTTTATGCGTTGCTTCGTAAGGGGCTGATTTGGATCCATATGTTTCATGCTATGGTTAGGTTTACCTTAATACTTTTGTTATAGTTACGGATGCTTTCAATGGGGGTTAATCATGAGTGGGATTCTTGTCCAAGTAAGGACAGCACCCAAGCACCGGTCCACCCACATATCAAATTATCAAAGTACCGAACGCGAATCATATGAACGTGATGAAAACTAGCTTGACAATAATTCCCGTGTGTCCTCATGAGCGCTTTCCTTCATATAAGAGTTTGTACAGGCTTGTCCTTTGCTACAAAAAGGATTGGGCCATCTTGCTGCACCTTATTTACTTTTATCACTTGCTACTCGTTACAAATTACCTTATCACAAAACTATCTGTTACCAATAATTTCAGTGCTTGCAGAGAATACCTTACTGAAAACTACTTATCATTTCCTTCTGCTCCTCGTTGGGTTCGACACTCTTACTTATCGAAAAGCTACGATAGATCCCTATACTTGTGGGTCATCAAGACTCTTTTCTGGCGCCGTTGCCGGGGAGTGAAGCGCCTTTGGTAGGTGGAATTTGGTAAGGAAAAATTTATATAGTGTGCTGAAATTTACTGTCACTTGTTACTATGGAACATAATCCTTTGAGGGGCTTGTTCGGGGTATCTTCACCTCGACCAGTAGAGAAAAGATTTGCTCCTCAACCTACTGAAAATGTTTACTTTGAAATACCTTCGGGTATGATAGAGAAACCGCTAGCTAATCCTTTTGCAGGAGATGGAACATTGCATCCCGATTTACACTTAATCTATGTGGATGAAGTTTGTGGATTATTTAAGCTTGCAGGTATGTCTGATGATGTTATCAAGAAAAAGGTCTTCCCTTTATCTTTGAAGGGAGATGCATTGACATGGTATAGGCTATGTGATGATATGGGATCATGGGACTATAAGCGACTGAAATTGGAATTTCACCAGAAGTTTTATCCTATGCATCTTGTTCATCGTGATCGTAATTATAGATATAATTTTTGGCCTCGCGAAGGAGAAAGCATCGCTCAAGCTTGGGGGAGGCTTAAGTCAATGTTATATTCATGCCCCAATCATGAGCTCTCAAGAGAAATGATTATTCAAAAAATTTATGCTCGGCTTTCTCTTAATAGTCGCTCCGTGCTCGATACTTCTTGTAATGGCTCTTTTATGATGAAGACTATTGAATTCAAATGGGATTTATTGGAAAGAATTAAATGCAACTCTGAAGATTGGGACCTCGATGAAGGTAAGGAGTTAGGTATAACACCTATGTTTGATTGTGTTAAATCTTTTGTGGATACCGATGCTTTCCGTGAATTTAGCACTAAATATGGACTTGACTCTGAGATAGTAGCTTCCTTTTGTGAATCCTTTGCTACTCATGTTGATCTCCCTAAGGAGAAGTGGTTTAAATATAATCCTCCCATTGAAGTAAAAGTAGTTGCACCTATTAAAGTTGAAGAAAAGACTATCACTTATGATGATCCTGTTGTTCCTACTTCTTATGTTGAGAAACCACCTTTCCCTGTTAGAATAAAGGATCATGCTAAAGTTTCAACTGTAGTCAAAAAAAGTAATATTAGGACACACGAACCCCCTGAGCAAATTAAAGTTGAACCTAATATTGCTATGGTTAAAGATCTCTTGGCCAATAATATTGATGGGCATGTTATTTACTTCTGTGATGAGACTGCTAGAATTGCTAGACCTGATACTAAAAATAAACATAGACCTGTTGTAGGCATGCCTGTTATTTCTGTTAAAATAGGAGATCATTGTTATCATGGATTATGTGATATGGGTTCTAGTGCAAGTGCAATACCTCATTCCTTATACAAAGAAATTATGCATGATATTGCACTTGCTGAGATAGAAGATATCGGTGTTACCATTAAGCTTGCCAATAGAGATACTGTTTCACCGATTGGGATTGTTAGAGATGTTGAAGTCTTGTGTGGGAAAGTTAAATACCCTGCTGATTTTCTTGTTCTTGGTTCCCCACAAGATAGCTTTTGTCCCATTATATTTGGTAGACCCTTCTTGAATACTGTTAATGCTAAGATAGATTGCAATAAGGATAATGTTTCTGTTGGTTTAGGGGATATGTCTCATGAGTTTAATTTTGCTAAGTTTCATAGACAACCCCGTGATGATGAATTGCCTAATAAAGATGAAATTATTGGTCTTGCTTCTATTGCCGTGCCTCCTATTGATCCTTTAGAACAATATTTGCTAGACCACGAGAATGATATGTTTATGAATGAAAGAAGGGAAATAGATGAAGTATTCTTTAAACAGGGACCTATTCTGAAACACAATTTGCCTGTTGAAATCCTAGGAGATCCTCCTCCACCCAAGGGTGATCCCGTGTTTGAGCTTAAACCATTGCCTGATACTCTTAAATATGCTTATCTTGATGAAAAGAAGATATATCCTGTTATTATTAGTGCTAACCTTTCAGAGCACGAGGAATAAAAATTATTGAAAACTCTGAAGAAGCACCGCGTTGCTATTGGATATACTCTTGATGATCTTAAGGGCATTAGTCCCACTCTATGTCAACACAAAATAAATTTGGAGAAAGATGCCAAACCGGTTATTGATCACCAACGACGGATGAATCCTAAGATGAAAGAAGTGGTAAGAAAGGAAATATTAAAGCTCCTTGAGGCAGGTATAATTTATCCCGTTGCTGATAGTCAGTGAGTAAGTCATGTCCATTGTGTCCCTAAGAAGGGAGGTATTATTGTTGTTCCTAAAGATAAAGATGAATTGATTCCACAAAGAATTATTACAAGATATAGAATGGTAATTGATTTTTGCAAATTAAATAAAGCTACTAAAAAAGATCATTACCTGAGGGAGTCCTGGATTAGGGGGTCTCCCGACAGCCGGACTATATCCTTTGGCCGGACTGTTGGACTATGAAGATATGAGATTGAAGACTTCGCCCCGTGTCCGGATGGGACTCTACTTGGCGTGGAAGGCAAGTTAGGCAACACGGATATGTATATCTCCTCCTTTGTAATCGACCTTGTGTAACCCTAGCTCCCTCCGGTGTCTATATAAACCGGAGGGTTTTAGTCCGTAGGACAACAGACAATCATACCATTGGCTAGCTTCTAGGGTTTAGCCTCTTTGATCTCGTGGTAGATCAACTCTTGTACTATTCATATCATCAAGAACAATCAAGCAGGACGTAGGGTATTACCTCCATCAAGAGGGCCCGAACCTGGATAGACATCGTGTCCCCTGCCTCCTGTTACCATCCGCCTTAGACCCACAGTTCGGGACCCCCTACCCGAGATCCGTCGGTTTTGACACCGACATTGGTTCTTTCATTGAGAGTTCCACTGTGTCATCACAATAAGGCTTGATGGCTCCTTCGATCATCGCTAGCGATGCGGTCCAAGGTGAGGCTTTCCTCCCTGGACAGATCTTCGTATTCGGCGGCTTCGCACTGCGGGCCACTTCGCTTGGCCATCTGGAGCAGATCGAAAGCTACACCCCTAGACATCAGGTCAAATTTGGAAAGTTGAACTACACGACCGACATCCGCGGAGACTTGATCTTCGAAGGATTTGAGCCCATGCCGGACGCGCCGCACAGTCACGATGAGCATGACGTAACTCTGCCATCGGACAATGTTCGGGAGATCGCATCTGCAACTACTCCGGCCATCAATCCGGAGCAAGTCGCGTCATCCGAGAGTGGAGGGATGGACCCCGCCATGGAGGCCGCACTCTCAGTGGTGATAGAGCCGGATACTGACTTCACCCCTTACGAGAACCAGGTCGCCGAACCACTGGATTCATCTCCGGCCATGGACTCAGAGCCGCTCACATCCGTGCCCGTCAAGTCCGACTGGGCGCCGATCATGGAGTTCACCTCCGCGGATATCCTTCAGCACTCACCTTTCAGAGATGTGCTAAATTCATTAAGGTCTCTCTCCTTGTCAGGAGAACCTTGGCCGAACTATGTCCGGCTAGAATGGGATGTGGACGACGAAGAAATTCGCTGCCCACCCACCACCCACTTAGTAGCCACCATCGACGACTTAACCAACATGCTCGATGCGACTCCGAAGACATCGACAGTATGGACGACGATGCCGGAGACGAACAAGAACCACCGCCCATAGAGCGCCGGACCACCACTTCATCACATGACGTATACATGGTGGATACACCCAGAGAGTGCAATGGCGAAGGGACAGCAGGGGATGCACCCTCCAAGCAACCCAAGCGCCGACGTCAGCGGCGCCGCTCTAAGTCCTGCCATAGCAAAAACAGCAATAACAGCGCAAGAGGAAATAATAGTCCACTCGACTCTGGAAGAAACGACAACTGCACCACCCCGGTGGCAGAAACGATCAAGATGCAAACTGCAAACATAGTATGGATTCGATGTCCAAACACGACGACGCCAAGGATAAGCCTCATCAAACCCCGTCTAGGGAAGAAAGCAGTCCGGGCGAAGATGCACACATCATCCTGGAAACGCACCTGGAGCAAGAGAACCTCTGCAGAAGGCTTATTGCCACAGTGAGGAGCCTGAAGAAACAGAAGCAAAGGCTTAAGGCCACATAAGCAGGGCCAGTCCTGGGATTTTAGGGGCCTGGGGCGAGAGTAGAGCTCGGGGGCCCTTAGAGCGTGCCGTCCAGACTGATTTTCTAACTGTCTTTCCTGCTTCTTACTCGATCCCATGGGTCAATCTTGCGTCTAACACCCGATGAATTTGCTTAGGAGGCTGAATTGGAAGTACTATCACATCCAGTGCATTTTCAATGAAAAATAAATTAACCATAATCATGGACTAGTTTCTTTTCCCTGACTAGTGCTAGCATCTGTGTGTTCATAGAATATTGCAAAGACCAGACGCAACCCAATTAATTTTTTTGATGGGGGAATTCAATGAGTTAAATGAGAAAGCATCTGTACGTTGCAATTACCACCAGACGTGGTGACTCTAAGAAAGATGCCACGTAATTCAATCAGTTAAGTAACCATGGCCAATCAATCAATTATAAATGAACATCGAATATTAATTATCATTCGTAACTTTTTATTATTTATCATGGGAAAAGCAAAATAGTTAGGGCACAATACCTTATCTAGAATCAGTTTTTCATCTCCTTGATGGCTGATGGGAAACGCCGGCTAGAGTAGTAGCGCAGCATGGTGCATGCTCGGTGGCGGTCACTCATCCGCCGTAGTCAACTGATTCTGGCGATCGCGAGGCGAAAATCCATCCTGCGGCAGCCGCCGACCGTGCCTTGCGTGCGAGAAGTTGAAAAGTGACTCACCTCTCCAAGATCGCCGACTCAAGATCCATGAACCACGCTTGTGCATAATTAGCGGCCAATGACGTAGCTACTTGGGCCAATTTAGCAGCATGTTTCTTCAGCCCATGCAGGATTTCAACTTAGCAGCAGGCCTACATACGTCCTGGGTGGGGGCCCCTCCACTCCGGGGGCCCGGGGCGGCCGCCCCCTGCCCCCCATCA
Organism: Triticum monococcum; assembly: GCA_034509565.1. Classification (NCBI taxonomy): domain Eukaryota; kingdom Viridiplantae; phylum Streptophyta; class Magnoliopsida; order Poales; family Poaceae; genus Triticum; species Triticum monococcum. The sequence continues at coordinate 81,306,849 of CM067845.1, read as the reverse complement.
GGACCGGGCCTGCACATAAGATACGCTCAACAGCAGGTGGAACAAAGTAACAAAGTATGGTGGAAGTTACCACACAAATTGCTATCCAAAGCGCAAGCTATTACCGGAATTCGACGATGAGGCCTTAGAGCCCACACAGCCGAAGAATGATACGGCCAACCGGCCAGATCCACCACCTTGTGAGCGTGATAGAGCGGCTAACAAGGCCGCACATAAGTCAACACACGATCTACGTGAGAACTTGCGCCAAAAATCCAGCGCGACCAGATCCATCTACGGATCTAGGAACATGCTCCGGTACAAAACCAAAACCGAATACTACAACCGTCCGAACACCATGGCACATCCCAATACAGGGGTGCCGCACACCCCCTATGTTTCGCTGATGAGGTGCTGGATCATGAATTCCCAGAGGGATTGAAACCGGTGAACATAGAGGCATACGACAGGACCACAGACCCTAGAGTCTGGATAGAGGATTTTATCCTCCATATTCATATGGCTCGTGGAGACGATCTCCATGCCATTAAATACTTGCCCCTCAAGCTTAAAGGGCCAGCTCGGCACTGGCTGAAAAGCCTCCCCGAAAACTCAATTGGAAGTTGGGAGGAGCTCGAGGACGCTTTCCGGGCCAATTTTCAAGGGACTTATGTCCGACCTCCGGATGCAAACGATTTAAGTCATATAATCCAACAGTCCAGAGAGTCCGCCAGAAAGCTTTGGAACAGGTTCCTCACCAAGAAGAACCAAATCGTCGACTGTCCGGACGCCGAAGCCTTAGCAGCTTTTAAACACAGCGTCCGAGACGAATGGCTCGCCAGCCACCTCAGCCAAGAAAAACCGAGAACGATGGCAGCCCTAACAAGCCTCATGACCCGCTTTGTGCGGGCGAGGACAACTGGTTGGCCCGTAGCAGCACCAGCGACCCAAGCACATCCGAAGTTAGGGATGGCAATGGTAAACCACGACGCAACAAAAACAAGCGTTGAAATAAAGAAGGTAGCCCAAATAACACGGCGGTAAACGCCGAATTCAGGGGCTCCCGGCCAGGTCAGTGGAAAAAGCCTTTCAAAGGCAGCTGAGATGGACAATCTGGCCTAAACAAAATTCTTGACAAACTCTGTCAGATTCATGGCACCCCAGACAAACCTGCAAATCATACCCACAGAGAATGTTGGGTCTTCAAGCAGGCCGGTAAGCTAAATGCCGAACACAAAGGGGAAGAGACACCAAGTGAAGATGAGGATGAACCTCGCCAGCAAAGCGTCGGAGGACAGAAAAAGTTCCCACCAGAGGTTAAAACAGTAAACGTGATCCATGTGACAAAGAGGAGAAGCAAGCATGCACTCTAATGCACATGCGCCATAGAGCCCGTCACCGCTAGGTTCAACCCCTGGCTGGCCTGCCTGATCACTTTTGATCGTAGGGATCACGATACAAATATCCAACACGAAGGACTGACGACCTTGGTGTTAGACCCAATCATAGATGGGTACCATTTCACACAAGTCCTCATGGACGGCGATACTGATCTAAATCTGATATATCAGGACACAGTCCGCAAAATGGGGATAGACCCGATAGAGATAAGCCACAGTAATACTACCTTCAAGGGAGTAATACCAGGCCAAGAGGCCCTCTGTACGGGCTCTCTACTACTAGAGGTGGTATTCGGTTCTTCCGATAACTTCCGAAGCAAAAGGTTAACTTTTCACATTGCCCCATTCCGAAATGGCTATCAAGCACTACTCGGAAGAACGACCTGCGCTCGTTTTAACGCAATATCGCATTATGCTTTTCTCAAGCTTAAGATGCCCGGTCCACGTGGCATCATCATAGTTAGCGGAAATACCGAACGTTTTTTACGTACGGAAGAGGACGCGGCGGCTCTAAAAGCTGCAAACTAGACGGCCTCACTAACCAGAAAAAATGGCAGGTCGTCAAGACCACGGACACGGTTAAACGAGTCCGGCATTTCATCACATATACATGAGATGGGTTTGATGATCAAACCCTCATAAACAATACCAGGGGCTCCCCGCGTGTAATCAGGGCCAGCCCGGCTCAACTTGACTTCTCCTGAATTTTGATAGTTCATTGATAATAACCAATTCTTCTTTTTTTGGCACAACAACTTTCACCTAAGTTCTTTCCTTTTACAGATGATAATCGTGCTACACCCATCCAGGACACAGCACAATGGAGAAACATGCGCAGACGTGCAACAGGGACCCGCCCAAAGGCTTCTTTTTAGATTAAGACCCTGCGTAAACCTTTTTTACTGTCTCTTGTTACTCACATCCTCCAGATACTCCACATAACCGAGAAGGATGCTGACGTTCTTGGCATGTGGCCATGTCAGGATATTGCGCGTACCTGGACACATGGGGTTTCTTATTAAGGGCATTGTTTCGCCCGGTATATATTATAAAGACCGAACACCTTAGGGAGTGTTCGTGTCGCGAGTTTGGCCCTATATGCATCAGCTCCGAATCATGTCTTTGGTCAAATGTTGGGTTTGCACGGCTCCCACATTTTGGTACATTACATTCCGTTATATCGGCTAAGGTAGCACTGGGAGAACTACTGCGATTGTGCCCTGGTTCATCCAGACGAGCACCTCAGTAGAGAAAGCCGAAAACTGACTGTCATGATATAGCGAGAGACTGGTCAACCACTCGATGACTCGGCGGAATCTTCGGGATTCCTCCGCATTACCGAGGGGCCGTTTCCTGGTCATGTATGTACGCGCCCCGTATTCGGACGAGCGCAGAAGTACCAGGGGCTATATAGTAGCCCCACCATCAAACTCCTATGGCTAAGTGAAAGTGTTAAAGCAATATACTCTGTTTGCCTCGTTCGCTGCGCTACAACCTCCTTAACGGACCAAGACGTTGGATCAAGTGTGGATATGCATTTTTTTTGCGAACACCCCCGCATTTTATGCGTGGGGGCGGAAGCCAACGACTGCAAAATTTCAGGTTATATACATATATACATAAATGGCCGCACAGGAGGCATCATAGTACTTTCGGGCAAAAGTATAAATACAGCCTTGATAATTCATTAAAACATTGTTTGTACAATGGGAATACATGTCACTAGAACATAATATTCTTTGAGCACTGAGCCTCTATCGAACGAGCGCCTTCAAGAACTTCTTCAAAGTAGTGCTCGGCAGCCACTCGGCCTACGGTCGAACTCCGCGTCGCAACAGTGGTGGCCTCCATCTCCGCCCAGTATGTCTTGACACGGGCAAGGGCCATCCTCGCACCCTCTATGCACGCCGATCTCTTTACAGCATCGATGCGTGGCACAACACCAAGGAATTGTTGCACTAAGCTATAGTAGCTATTCGGCCTTGGCCCTCCCGGCCACATGTGATCCACAACGGACCTCATGGCAAGTCCGGACAACCTATGGAGCTCGGCCCACTTGGCCAATCGCTCATTCAATAGCAGCGGACGGACTGGAGTGGGAAACTGTGACCAGAACAACTTTTCCACTTCGGGACCTTTCTGATCCTTGAAGTTCTCGGCCGTATCAGCAGCACTTGCAGCCAAATCCATGTACGCATCCGCAGAACTCCATAGCCGGTCCAGAGGAGCATACTTCGGATCTACAAACTTAGTCCGCAACAAGAAGGGCTTCCCAGACACGATATTTGCAGCTTGATTCAGCTCCTCCTTCGTCTCTCTAATTTTGGAGCGGGCTTCCTTGGCAGCCACCAGGGCCTTCTCCAGGTCCGTCGCCTTCGGCCGGTTTTCTTCTTCAAGAAGCTGGTAACGGTCAGCGGCATCTTTTAACTTTACAGCCATCTTGACTATTTTTTCCTTGCTCTCGCAATGCGCGGCCTGTTTGACCCTTAACTCTTCGGTCGCCTTTAGAGCGGCCGCATTGCTACTCCTTGCTTGCTCCTTGGCTCGGGCAAGCTTCGCCCGAAGGGTCTCCACGGTGGCAGCTCCATCTGCAGTCACAACATATTAAAGATACTGGCATCATGCTACTCTTATTATGTGACGATCACCAGAGAAATCACTCACCCCGTGCCTCGTCAAGCCGCTTGTTAACAAGCATGATGTCGGCATCTGCCACATCAAGTTGCCGCTTTAGCTCGGCAAACCCATCAGTCCGACTAGCCACCGAAGCTTCAGCCACCTGCACATAAAGGCAGTCTGGTTATTAACTGGGACTATGATCCTCTGTTTGCCGCCATTTTTGACAACAACCAGAGTCTCAGGGGCTACTATCTGCATAGGGCACACCTAATGTATGCGGTACTATCAAAAGCATACACTATTTCATGTACCTCGAAGCCTTTCAGCAGACACATAAAGGCTTCATGCAAACTGCTTTCAGCGGATGAAATCCTTTCAATTACAGTACCCATTAGCGTACGATGCGCTTCCAAGACGGCCGCTTGCCCCAGAAGATCCTTCAGCGCGTCCTACCGCACACTGTATGGACCTTTGCTGTCGCTCTCTTTAGGAGCCGGATACTGGGGATCCCGGGTAGCCAAAGGGTTATCCTTTGGCCTTAGTGGATCCGGAGATACCCTTCACGATGACACTTCAAGGTGGCCTGCTTCATGAGGCGGGGTGTCAGGGGGAGGCGTTTCGCTCTCCATCATCTCCGGAAATAGATCCCCCGAAGACGAACTCTGTCGAGACGGGCTACGATCCGGACTACAATTTATAAGAACTGGTTATTGTCTTCGGAAGTAAGGTCGGATATTTCCACTATTAAAGTACTTTTCGATTACTTACAGCTCGGTAGAGGGCTGATCTCCGCGCGGACATTGTGCAGCGAGAATACCCTCCGAGGCAGGACCCTCTGATACGTCTGCAACGTATCTATAATTTTTGATTGCTCCATGCTATATTATCTACTGTTTTAGACATTATTGGGCTTTATTTTCCACTTTTGTATTATTTTTGGGACTAACCTATTAACCGGAGGCCCAGCCCAGAATTGCTGTTTGTTGCCTGTTTTAGGGTTTCGAAGAAAAGGAATATCAAACGGAGTCCATACGGAATGAAACCTTCGGAAACGTGATTTTCTCATCAGATAAGATACATGAGACTTGGACCCTCCATCAGAAAGCCACGAGGTGCTCACGAGGGTAGGGGCGCCCCCCGCCTCGTGGGCCCCTCGAAGCTCCACCGATGTACTTCTTCCTATATATATCCACGTACCCCCAAACGATCGGGGACGGGGCCAAAAACCTAATTCCACCGCCGCAACTTTATGTATCCATGAGATCCCATCTTGGGGTCTGTTCCGAAGCTCCACCGGAGGAGGCATCGATCACGGAGGGCTTCTACATCATCATCCAAGCCCCTCCGATGAAGTGTGAGTAGTTTACTTCAGACCTACGGGTCCATAGCTAGTAGCTAGATGACTTCTTCTCTCTTTTTGGATCTCAATACAATGTTCTCCCCCTCTCTCGTGGAGATCTATTCGATGTAACCTTCTTTTTGCGGTGTGTTTGTTAAGGCCGATGAATTGTGGGTTTATGATCAAGTCTATCTATGAATAATATTTGAATCTTCTCTGAATTCTTTTATGTATGATTGGTTATCTTTGCAAGTCTCTTCGAATTATCAGTTTGGTTTGGCCTACTAGATTGGTTGTTCTTGCCATGGGAGAAGTGCTTAGCTTTGGGTTCAATCTTGCGATGTCCTTTCCCAGTGACAGAGGGGGCAGCAAGGCACGTATTGTATTGTTGCCATCGAGGATAACAAGATGGGGTTTTTATCATATTGCATGAAACTATCCCTCTACATCATGTCATCTTGCTTAAGGCGTTACTCTATTTTTAACTTAATACTCTAGATGCATGTTGGATAGCGATCGATGAGTGGAGTAATAGTAGTAGATCTAGAATCGTTTCGGTCTACTTGTCTCGGACATGATGCCTATATGCATGATCATACCTAGATATTCTCATAACTATGCTCAATTCTGTCAATTGCTCAACAGTAATTTGTTCACCCACCATAGAATACTTATGCTCTTGAGAGAAGCCACTAGTGAAACCTATGGCCCCCGGGTCTCTTTCTCATCATATCAATCTCCATCACTTTACTATTGCTTTGCTTTTACTTTGCTTTTACTTTATTTACTTTGCATCTCTATACCAAAAATACCAAAAAAAATATTATTTATCATCTCTATCAGATCTCACTTTCGTAAGTAACCGTGAAGGGATTGACAACCCCTAAGCGCGTTGGTTGCGTTGAGCTATTGTTTTTGTGTAGGTACGAGGGACTCGAGCGTAGCCTCCTACCGGATTGATACATTGGTTCTCAAAAACTGAGGGAAATACTTACGCTACTTTGTTCCATCATCCCTTCGTCTTCGGGGGAATCCAACGCAGTGCTCAAGAGGTAGCAAGAAGAATTTCTGGCGCCGTTGCCGGGGAGTCTGCGCAAAAGTTAACATACCAAGTACCCATCACAATCCCTATCTCCCTCATTACATTTTTTGCCATTTCCTCTCGTTTTCCTCTCCCCTACTTCACCCTTGCCGTTTTATTCGCCCTCTCTCTCTCTCTCTATCCTCCCTCTCTATTTGCCTCTTTTGCCCGTTTGCTCTTGTTTGCTTGTGTGTTGGATTGCTTGTTTGTCGCGATGGCTCAAGATAATACTAAATTGTGTGACTTCACGAATACCAACAATAATGATTTCCGTAGCACTCCGATTGCTCCTCTTACCGATGCTGAATCTTGTGAAATTAATACTGCTTTGTTGAATCTTGTGATGAAAGATCCGTTCTTCGGCCTTCCTAGTGAAGATGCCGCTACACATCTTAATAGCTTCGTTGATTTGTGTGACATGCAAAAGAAAAAAGATGTCGATAATGATATTGTTAAATTGAAGCTATTTCCTTTTTCGCTTAGAGATCGTGCTAAAGCTTGGTTTTCATCTTTGCCTGAAAATATTATTGATTCATGGAACAAGTGCAAAGATGCTTTTATCTTTAAGTATTTTCCTCCCGCTAAGATCATCTCTCTTAGAAACGATATTATGAATTTTAAGTAACTTGATCATGAACATGTTGCACAAGCTTGGGAGAGAATGAAATTAATGATACGTAATTGCCCTACTCATGGTTTGAATTTGTGGATGATTATACAAAATTTTTATGCCTGATTGAATTTTTCTTCTAGAAATCTTTTAGATTCGGCCACAGGAGGCACTTTTATGTAAATCACTTTAGGATAAGCTACTAAAATCCTAGATAATATTATGGTTAATTATTCTCAATGGCATACTGAAAGATCTACTAAAAAGGTGCATGCGATAGAAGAAATTAATGTTTTGAGTGGAAAGATGGATGAACTTATGAAATTAATTGCTAATAAGAGTGTTTCTTCTGATCCTAATGATGTGCCCTTGTCTACTTTGATTGAGAATAATAATGCATCTATGGATGTGAATTTTGTTGGTAGGAACAATTTTGGTAACAACGCGTATAGAGGAAATTTCAATCCTAGGCCTTACCATAGTAATCCCTCTAATAATTATGGTAATTGCTACAACAATTCTTATAAAAATTATAATAAGATGCCATCTGATTTTGAATCTAATATTAAAGAATTTATTTCTTCACAAAAGAATTTTAATGCTATGATTGAAGAAAAAATACTTAAGATTGATGATTTGGCTAGGAACGTTGATAGAATTGCTCTTGATGTTGATTCTTTGAAACTTAGATCTATTCCACCTAAGCATGATATCAGTGAGTCTCTCAAAGCCATGAGAATTTCCATTGACGAGTGCAAAGAAAGAACCGCTAGGATGCATGCTAAGAAAGATGCCTTTATAAAAGCGTGTTCTTCTAGTTCCTATGAAAATAATGATGAAGATCTAAAAGTTATTGATGTGTCCCCTATTAAATCTTTGTTTTGCAATATGAATCTTCATAATGATGGGACTGAATATGATCCACCTTTACCTAGACGGCGTTCTAAGAATTTAGAATTTGTTGATCTTGATGCTAAATTTGATAAAAGTGGGATTGAAGAAATTAAAACCCTAGATGTTGCTAAACCCACTATTATGGATTTCAAGGAATTTAACTATGAAAATTGCTCTTTGATTGATTGTATGTCCTTGTTGCAATCCGTGCTAAAATCTCCTCACGCTTATAGTCAAAATAAAGCGTTTACTAAACATATCGTTGATGCCTTGATGCAATCTTATGAAGAAAAACTTGAATTGGAAGTTTCTATCCCTAGAAAACTTTATGATGAGTGGGAACCAACTATTAAAATTAAAAATAAAAATTACGAGTTTTATGCTTTGTGTGATTTGGGTGCTAGTGTCTCTACCATTCCCAAAACTCTGTGTGATTTACTAGATTTCCGTGATTTTGATGATTGCTCTCTAAACTTGCATCTTGCGGATTCCACTATTAAGAAACCTATGGGAAGAATTAATAATGTTCTTATTGTTGCTAATAGGAATTATGTGCCCGTAGATTTTATCGTTCTTGATATAGATTGCAATCCTTCTTGCCCTATTATTCTTGGTAGACCTTTCCTTAGAACGGTTGGTGCAATTATTGACATGAAGGAAGGGAATATTAGATTTCAATTTCCATTAAAAAATGGCATGGAACACTTCCCTAGAACGAAAATAAAATTACCATATGAATCTATCATGGGAGCCACTTATGGATTGCCTATCAAAGATGGCAATACCTAGATCTATTCTTGCTTGTTATGCCTAGCTAGGGGGGTTAAACGATAGCGCTTGTTGGGAGGCAACCCAATTTTATTTTTATTCCTTGCTTTTTGCTCCTGTTTAGTAATAAATAAATTATCTAGCCTCTGTTTTGGTTGTGTTTTTGTGTTTAATTAGTGTTTGTGCCAAGTAGAACCGTTAGGAAGACTTGGGGAAAGTCTTGTTGAACTTGCTGTAAAAAAAAGAAACTTTAGCGCTCACGGGAACTGCTGTCATTTTTATTTGGAAAGTGATATTTAGTTAAAAAAATTGCAGATGATTAATAGATAAATTCCTCACGTCCAGAAATTTATTTTAGAATATTTGGGGTTCTAGATCTTGCGCTAGCTACAGATTACTACAGACTGTTCTGTTTTTGGCAGATTCTGTTTTTCGTGTGTTGTTTGCTTATTTTGATGAATCTATGGCTAGTAAAATAGTTTATAATCCGTAGAGAAGTTGGAATATAGTAGGTTTAACACCCATATAAATAAAGAATGAGTTCATTACAGTACCTTCAAGTGGTCTTTTGTTTTCTTTCGCTAACGGAGCTCACGAGTTTTCTACCTTAAGTTTTGTGTTGTGAAGTTTTCAAGTTTTGGGTAAAGATTTGATGGATTATGGAACAAGGAGTGGCAAGAGCCTAATCTTGGGGATTCCCATGGCGCCCCCAATATAATCTAAGGACACCTAAAAGCCAAAGCTTGGGGATGCCCCGGAAGGCATCCCCTCTTTCGTCTACTTCTATCGGTGACTTTACTTGGAGCTATATTTTTATTCACCACATGATATGTGTTTTGCTTGGAGCGTCTTTTATGATTTGAGTCTTTGATTATTAGTTTACCATAATCATACTTGCTGTACACACCTTTTGAGAGAGCCATACATTATTTGGAATTTGATAGAATACTCTATGTACTTCACTTATATCTTTTGAGCTTTATAGTTTTGCTCTAGTGCTTCACTTACATCTTTTAGAGCATGTTGGTGGATTTGTTTTATAGAAACTATTGATCTCTCATGTTTCACTTAGATTATTTTGAGAGTCTTAATAGCATGGTAATTTGCTTAAAATCCTAATATGCTTGGTATGCAAGATTAATAATTAAACTTTCGTATGAGTGTGTTGAATACTAAGAAGAAATTGATGCTTGATAATTGTTTTGAGATATGAGGATGGTGATATTAGAGTCATGCTAGTTGAGTAGTTGTGAATTTGAGAAATGCTTGTGTTAAAGTTTGTGATTCCTGTAGCATGCACGTATGGTGAACCGTTATGTGATGAAGTTGGAGCATAATTTATTTATTGATTGCCTTCCTTATGAGTGGCGGTTGGGGACGAGCGATGGTATTTTCCTACCAATCTATCCCCCTAGGAGCATGCGCGTAATACTGTGCTTTGATAACTTCTAGATTTTTGCAATAAGTATATGAGTTCTTTATGACTAATGTTGAGTCCATGGATTATACGCACTTTCCTTCCTTCCACCATTGCTAGCCTCTCTAATACCGCGCACTTTTCACCGGTATCATACACCCACCAAATACCTTCCTCAAAACAGCCACCATACCTACCTATCATGGCATTTCCATAGCCATTCTGAGATATATTTCCATGCAACTTTTCACCGTTCCATTCATTATGACATGCTCCATCATTGTCATATTGTTAGCATGATCATGTAGTTGACATCGTATTTGTGGCAAAGCCACCATTCATAATTCTTTCATACATGTCACTCTTGATTCATTGCACATCCCGGTACACCGCCAGAGGCATTCATATAGAGTCATATTTTGTTCTAAGAATCGAGTTGTAATTCATGAGTTGTAAGTAAATAAAAGTGTGATGATCATCATTATTAGAGCATTGTCCCAGTGAGGAAAGGATGATGGAGACTATGATTCCCCCACAAGTCGGGATGAGACTCCGGACGAAAAAAAAGAGGCCAAAAAAAAGGAGAAAGGCCCAAATAAAAAAATGAGAGAAAAAAAGAGAAGGGACAATGTTACTATCCTTTTACCACACTTGTGCTTCAAAGTAGCACCATGATCTTCATGATAGAGAGTCTCTCATTATGTCACTTTCATATACTAGTGGGAATTTTTAATTATAGAACTTGGCTTGTATATTCCAATTATGGGCTTCCTCAAAATGCCCTAGGTCTTCGTGAGCAAGCAAGTTGGATTCACACCCACTTAGTTTCTTTTGAGCTTTCATATACTTATAGCTCTAGTGCATCCGTTGCATGCAATCCCTACTCACTCACATTGATATCTATTGATGGGCATCTCCATAGCCCATTGATACGCCTAGTTGATGTGAGACTATCTTCCCCCTTTTTGTCTTCTCCACAACCACCATTCTATTCCACCTATAGTGCAATATCCATGGCTCACGCTCATGTATTGCGTGAAGATCGAAAAAGTTTTGAAAATGTCAAAAGTATGAAACAATTGCTTGGCTTGTCATCGGGGTTGTGCATGATTTAAATACTTTGTGTGGTGAAGATAGAGCATAGCCAGACTATATGATTTTGTAGGGATAGCTTTCTTTGGCCATGATGTTTTGAGAAGACATAATTGCTTTGTTAGTATGCTTGAAGTATTATTATTTTTATATCAATATGAACTTTTGTCTTGAATCTTTCGAATCTGAATATTCATACCACAATTAAGAAGATTTACATTGAAATTATGCCAAGTAGCACTTCGCATCAAAAATTCTTTTTTTATCATTTACCTACTCGAGGACGAGCAGGAATTAAGCTTGGGGATGCTTGATACGTCTCCAACGTATCTATAATTTTTGATTGCTCCATGCTATATTATCTACTATTTTAGACATTATTGGGATTTATTTTCCACTTTTATATTATTTTTGGGACTAACCTATTAACCGGAGGCCCAACCTAGAATTGCTGTTTTTTTCCTGTTTTAGGGTTTCGAAGAAAAGGAATATCAAACGGAGTCCAAACAGAATGAAACCTTCGGAAACGTGATTTTCTCATCAGATAAGATCCAGGAGACTTGGACCCTCCGTCAAAAAAGCCATGAGGTGCTCACGAGGGTAGGGGCGCCCCCCTAGGGCGCGCCCCTGCCTTGTGGGCCCCTTGAAGCTCCACCGACGTACTTCTTCCTCCTATATATATCCACGTACCCCCAAACGATCGGGGACGTAGCCAAAAACCTAATTCCACCATCGCAACTTTCTGTATCCACGAGATCCCATCTTGGGGCCTGTTTCGGAGCTTCGCTGGAGGAGGCATCGATCACGGAGGGCCTCTACATCATCATCCAAGCCCCTCCGGTGAAGTGTGAGTAGTTTACTTCAGACCTACGGGTCCATAGCTAGTAGCTAGATGGCTTCTTCTCTCTTTTTGGATCTCAATACAATGTTCTCCCCCTCTCTCATGGAGATTTATTCGATGTAATCTTCTTTTTGCGGTGTGTTTGTTGAGATCGATGAATTGTGTGTTTATGATCAAGTCTATCTATGAATAATATTTGAATCTTCTCTGAATTCTTTTAGGTATGATTGGTTATCTTTGCAAGTCTCTTCGAATTATCAGTTTGGTTTGGCCTACTAGATTTGTTATTCTTGCCATGGGAGAAGTGCTTAGCTTTGGGTTCAATCTTGCGGTGTCCTTTCCGAGTGACAGAAGGGGCAACAAGGCACGTATTGTATTGTTGCCATCGAGGATAACAAGATGGGGTTTTTATCATATTGCATGAAACTATCCCTCTACATCATGTCATCTTGCTTAAGGCGTTACTCTATTTTTAACTTAATACTCTAGATGCATGCTAGATAGCGGTCGATGAGTGGAGTAATAGTAGTAGATGCAGAATCATTTCGGTCGACTTGTCTCGGACGTGATGCCTATATACATGATCATACCTATATATTCTCATAACTATGCTCAATTCTGTCAATTGCTCAACAATAATTTGTTCACCCATCGTAGAATACTTATGCTCTTGAGAGAAGCCACTAGTGAAACCTATGGCCCCCGGGTCTCTTTCTCATCATATCAATCTCCATCACTTTACTATTGCTTTGCTTTTACTTTATTTACTTTGCATCTCTATACCAAAAATACCAAAAAAATATTATTTATCATCTCTATCAGATCTCACTTTCGTAAGTGACCGTGAAGGGATTGACAACCCCTAAGCGTGTTGGTTGCGTTGAGCTATTGTTTTTGTGTAGGTACGAGGGACTCAAGCGTAGCCTCCTACTGGATTGATACCTTGGTTCTCAAAAACTGAGGGAAATACTTACGCTACTTTGCTGCATCATCCCTTCCTCTTCGGGGAAATCCAACGCAGTGCTCAAGAGGTAGCACCCTCTGATGAAGATTTCTTATCCTGTTTGGAAACCTTAGTTTCCGGATCTTCAGAGGTAGTCCTTTTCCTTCCCCAGGGAGAGAGAATGTCAGATTCTTCCCTTTGATTGTCCTTCCTCGTGGAGGTGCTTATTCCCCCGGCTGGAATGAGTAGCGAGTGAGGCCCTCTTTCGCCCTCTTTATTCCCCCCATCATCTTCCTTCGAGGGCACCGGATAAGGCGCCGGCTCGAGCATCTTGTCCAGTACCGGATTGTCCAAGCCCTCAGGAAGGGGGGTCAAACACCTGATCATCATCGCCTTTGTTATCCGGTCCTGGTCAAAGAGTGGCTCTTCAGAATGATGCCATGATAAATAAAAGGATAGCAAGTTCGGCATGGGATTACTTACTTGGGCAGTGGGGCGGTTGCAGCTCAGGCCCACGTCCTCGGTGGTGCCCGGACACTATATTTGGGGTCCGAAGAACGATTTGTACATCTCTTCGTGCGTCATGTCGAGGAAATGTTGAATAACTCGTGGTCCTTCTGGGTTGAATTCCCACATGCGGAGGGGCCGACGTTTGCAAGGTTGGACTCGATGAACCAGCATAACTTGCATTACCATAACCAGACTAAAATCTCCCTCGAAGAGATCCCGGATATGGCTCTGCAGTATTGGAACGTCCTTGGCTGGGCCCCAGCTCAGCCCCCTGCTGATCCATGACATCAGTTGTGGTGGTGGGGGGCGAGCGAAAGGTGGGGGCAGCTACCCACTTGGCACTTCGGGTAGCTGTGATGTAAAACCACTCCCGCTGCCACAATCCGAACACCTCTGGGAAGGAACCTTCTGGCCATGGAGCGTCAACGATTTTGCTTATTAAAGCACCTCTGCATGTTGCATGGTGCCCCTCGATCATCTTCGGCTTCACATCGAAGGTCTTGAGCCACAGACCGAAGTGAGGGGTAATGCGGAGGAAGGCCTCACATACGACAATAAATGACGAGATGTGAAGAAGGGAATCCGGGGCCAGATCATGAAAATCCAGCCCGTAATAGAACATAAGACCCCTAACAAAGGGATCTAGAGCGAGGCCTAGTCCTCGGAGGAAGTGGGAGACGAACACAACGCTCTCGTTGGGTTCGGGAGTAGGGACGACCTGCACTTGGCCGGGCAGCCTATGCGAAATTTCGGCGGTCAGATATCTGGCCTCCCTCAACTTCTTGATGTCCTCCTCTATGACGTAGGAAGGCATCCACCGACCTTGAAGGTTGGATCCGGACATAGTTGAAGGTCCGAAGCACCTGACCTGAGCTTTGGATGTTAGAACTCCAGGCGGGGGAAGGATTCGATTGAGCACGGGAGGGAAAAAAGAAAAAGCCTCGTCCCCTTTATAAAGAGGGAGAATATCAGGCGTCCTCCTCGTGGCCGTTTGGGACTTGCCTAAGATCTAGGAGTCATACCAACAGGAACGGTTGGGTTACCCACGTTTGTATTGATGAGAATCCCGTGATAAGGGGGACACGATTGATACGTCTCCAACGTATCTATAATTTTTGATTGCTCCATGCTATGTTATCTACTGTTTTGGGCAATATTGGGCTTTATTATCCACTTTTATATTATTTTTGGGACTAACCTATTAACCGGAGGCCCAGCCCAGAATTGCTATTTTTTTGCCTATTTCAGTGTTTCGAAGAAAAGGAATATCAAACGGAGTCGAAATGGAACGAAATCAACTAGAGAAGTTATTTTTGGAAGGAAAGCTACCGGATGGACTCGGACCCCATGTCAGGAGCCAAGGGAGGTGCTCACGAGGGTGGGGGCGCCCCCCTAGGGCGCGCCCCCTGCCTCGTGGGGCCCCCGAAGCACCACCGACGTACTTCCTGCACCCATATATACTCATGTACCCTAAAACTTCCAGAAGAGACAATAGATCGGGAGTTCCGCCGCCAGAAGCCTCCATAGCCACCGAAAACCAATCTAGACCCGTTCTGGCACCCTGCCGGAGGGGGCAATCCCTCTCCGGTGGCCATCTTCATCATCCCGGTGCTCTCCATGATGAGGAGGGAGTAGTTCTCCCTCGGGGCTGAGGGTATTTACCAGTAGCTATGTGTTTGATCTCTCTCTCTCTCTCTCTCGTGTTCTTGAGGTGATACGATCTTGATGTATCGCGAGATTTACTATTATATTTGGATCCTATGATATTTCTTCCCCCTCTACTCTCCTGTAATGAATTGAGTTTCCCCTTTGAAGTTATCTTATCAGATTGAGTCTTTAAAGATTTGAGAACACTTGATGTATGTTTTGCCGTGCGTATCTGTGGTGACAATGGGATACCACGTGATTCACTTGATGTATGTTTTGGTGATCAACTTGCGGGTTCCGCCCATGAACCTATGCATAGGGGTTGGCACACATTTTCGTCATGATTCTCTGGTAGAAACTTTGGGGCACTCTTTGAGGTCCTTTGTGTTGGTTGAATAGATGAATCTGAGATTGTGTGATGCATATCGTATAAGCATACCCACGGATACTTGAGATGACATTGGAGTATCTAGGTGACATTAGGGTTTTGGTTGATTTGTGTCTTAAGGTGTTATTCTAGTACGAACTCTAGGGCTGTTTGTGACACTTATAGGAATAGGCCAACGGATTGATTGGAAAGAATAACTTTGAGGTGGTTTCGTACCCTACCATAATCTCTTCGTTCATTCTCCGCTATTAGTGACTTTGGAGTGACTCTTTGTTGCATGTTGAGGGATAGTTATGTGATCCAATTATGTTATTATTGTTGAGAGGACTTGCACTAGTGAAAGTATGAACCCTAGGCCTTGTTTCCTAGCATTGCAATACTGTTTACGCTCACTTTTATCATTAGTTACCTTGCTGTTTTTATATTTTCAGATTACAAAAACTATTATCTACCATCCATATACCACTTCTATCACCATCTCTTCGCCGAACTAGTGCACCTATACAATTTACCATTGTATTGGGTGTGTTGGGGACACAAGAGACTCTTTGTTATTTGGTTGCAGGGTTGCTTGAGAGAGACCATCTCCATCCTACACCTCCTACGGATTGATAAACCTTAGGTCATCCACTTGAGGGAAATTTGCTACTGTCCTACAAACCTCTGCACTTGGAGGCCCAACAACGTCTACAAGAAGAAGGTTGTGTAGTAGACATCAAGCTCTTTTCTGGCGCCGTTGCCGGGGAGGTTAGCGCTTGAAGGTATATCTTTAGTTCTTGCAGTCGATTCTTTTAGTTTCTTGTTTTATCACTAGTTTAGTTTATAAAAGAAAACTATAAAAAATGGAATCGAGTTTGTCTCATACGCTTCACCTTTTTAATATCTTTCGTGAGTATGATGGAAAGGATAATTGTGCTCAAGTGCTAGAAGAAGAAATCTATAAAATGTTTGGCACTAAATGTTTGAATGATGAGCATGATTGCAATGTTGTTAGTATGAATTCCTTGAATATCCATGATGCTAAGGATATGCAAAGCCAGAAGCTTGGGGAAGCTATGTTTGATGAAGATGATATTTTTTGTCCCCCAAGTTTTGATGAGCAAATTTATTATGATAAAAGCATGCCTCCTATCTATGATGATTATTATGATGACACGTATGCTTTAAAGAATAATGATAACCATGAAACTTGTCATCTTGATCTTAATTTTCAATCACATGATAGTTATTTTGTTGAGTTTGCTCCCACTATTATTCATGAGAAGAATTTTGCTTGTGTGGAGAGTAGTAAATTTTCTATGCTTGTAGATCATGAAAAGAACGCTTTAGGTGCTGGTTATATTGTTAAATTCATTCATGATGCTACTGAAAATTATTATGAGGGAGGAACATATGCTTGTAGGAATTGCAGTAATATCAAGTTTCCTCTCTATATGCTTAAAGTTTTGAAGTTATGCTTGTTTTACCTTCCTATGCAAGTTGATTCTTGTTCCCACAAGTTGTTTGCTCACAAAATCCCTATGCATAGGAAGTATTTTAGACTTAAATGTGCTAGTCATATTCTTCATGATGCTCTTTTTATGTTACAATTCTTATATTTTATGTGAGCATCATTGAAATCAGCATGCCTAGCCAGGGGCGTTAAACGATAGCGCTTGTTGGGAGGCAACCCAATTTTATTTTAGTTCCTTGCTTTTTGTTCCTGTTTAGTAATAAATAATTCATCTAGCCTCTGTTTAGCTGTGGTTTTATGCTTTTAATTAGTGTTTGTGCCAAGTAGAACCTTTGGGAAGACTTGGGGAAAGTCTTGTTGATCATGCTGTAAAAAACAGAAACTTTAGTGCTCACGAGAATTGCTGCCATTTTTTTATTGGAGAGTGATATTTAGTTAATTATTTTTCCAGATGATTAATAGATAAATTCCTCACATCCAGCAATTTATTTTAGAATTTTTGGGGTTCCAGAAGTTTGCGTTAGTTACAGATTACTCTAGACTGTTCTGTTTTTGACAGATTCTGTTTTTGGTGTGTTGTTTGCTTATTTTGATGAATCTATGGCTAGTAAAATAGTTTATAAACCATAGAGAAGTTGGAATACAGTAGGTTTAACACCAATATTAATAAAGAATGAGTTCATTACAGTAAATTTAAGTGGTCTTTTGTTTTCTTTCGCTAACGGAGCTCACGAGTCTTGTTAAGTTTTGTGTTGTGAAGTTTTCAAGTTTTGGGTAAGGATTCGATGGACTATGGAATAAGGAGTGGCAAGAGCCTAAGCTTGGGGATGCCAAAGGCACCCCAAGGTAATATTCAAGGACAACCAAAAGCCTAAGCTTGGGGATGCCCCGGAAGGCATCCCCTCTTTCATCTTCGTTCATCGGTAACTTTACTTGGAGCTATATTTTTATTTACCAAATGATATGTGTTTTGCTTGGAGCATCATTTTATTTTCTTTAGTTTTGCTTGCTGTTTGAATAAAATAACAAGATCTGAAATTATTAAATGTTAGAGAGTCTTCACATAGTTGCATAATTATTCGACTACTCATTGATCTTCAGTTATATCTTTCGGAGTAGTTTGTTGTTTGCTCTAGTACTTCACTTATATCTTTTTAGAGAACGATGGTAGTTTTATTATATAGAAATAGATGAACTCTCATGCTTCACTTAGATTATTTTGAGAGTCTTAAATAGCATGGTAATTTGTTTAAATAATCCTAATATGCTAGGCATCCAAGAATAGTAAAAAACTTTCTTATGAGTGTTTTAAATACTAAGAGAAGTTTGATGATTGATGATTGTTTTGAGATATGGAGGTAATAATATCAAAGTCATGCTAGTTGAGTAGTTGTGAATTTGAGAAATGCTTGTGTTGAAGTTTGCAAGTCCCGTAGCATGCACGTATGTTAAACGTTGTGTAACAAATATGAAACATGAGGTGTTATTTGATTTTCCTCCTTATGAGTGGCGGTCGGGGACGAGCGATGGGCTTTTCCTACCAATCTATCCCCCTAGGAGCATGCGCGCAGTGCCGAGGTTTTTGATGACTTGTAGATTTTTGAAATAAGTATGTGAGTTCTTTATGACTAATGTTGAGTCCATGGATTATACGCACTCTCACCCTTCCATCCTTGCTAGCCTCTTCGGTACCGTGCATTGCCCTTTATCACATTGAGAGTTGGTGCAAACTTCGCCGGTGCATCCAAACCCCGTGATATGATATGCTCTTTCACACATAAACCTCCTTATATCTTCCTCAAAACAGCCACCATACCTACCTATTATGGCATTTCCATAGCCATTCCGAGATATATTTCCATGCAACTTTCCATCATTCCGTTCATCATGACACATTTATCATTGTCATATTGCTTAGCATGATCATGTAGTTGACATAGTATTTGTGGCAAAGCCACCGTTCATAATTCTTTCATACATGTCACTCTTGGTTCATTGCATATCCCGGTACACCGCCGGAGGCATTCATATAGAGTCATCTTTGTTCTAGTATCGAGTTGTAATCATTGAGTTGTAAATAAATAGAAGTGTGATGATCATCATTTTCTAGAGCATTGTCCCAAGTGAGGAATAAAAAAATAAAAAAGAGAAAGGCCATAAAAAAGATAAAGGCCATAAAAAAGGAGAAAGGTCATAAAAAAAGAGAAGGCCCAAAAAATGAAAATGAGAGAAAAAGAGAGAAGGGACGATGCTACTATCCTTTACCACACTTGTGCTTCAAAGTAGCACCATGATCTTCATAGTAGAGAGTCTCTTGTTTTGTCACTTTCATATACTAGTGGGAATTTTTCATTATAGAACTTGGCTTGTTTATTCCAACATTGGGCCTCCTCAAGTTCCTTAGGTCTTCATGAGCAAGCAAGTTGGATGCACACCCACTTAGTTTCTTTTGTTGAGCTTTCATACATTTATAGCTCTAGTGCATCCGTTGCATGGCAATCCCTACTCCTTACATTAACATCAATCGATGGGCATCTCCATAGCCCATTGATTAGCCTCGTTGATGTGAGACTTTCTCCTTTTTGTCTTCTCCACATAACCCCCCTCATTATATTCTATTCCACCCATAGTGCTATATCCATGGCTCGCGCTCATGTATTGCATGAAGGTCTATGAGTTTGAGATTACTAAAGTATGAAACAATTGCTTGGCATGTCATTGGGGTTGTGCATGATGAGAGCATTCTTGTGTGACGAAAATGAAACATGACTAAACTATATGATTTTGTAGGGATGAACTTTCTTTGGCCATGTTATTTTGAGAAGACAATTGCTTAGTTAGTATGCTTGAAGTATTATTATTTCTATGTCAATATGAACTTTTGTATTGAATCTTATGGATCTGAATATTCATACCACAATTAAGAAGAATCACATTGAAATTATGCCAAGTAGCACTCCGCATCAAAATTTTGTTTTTATCATTTACCTACTCGAGGACGAGCAGGAATTAAGCTTGGGGATGCTTGATATGTCTCCAACGTATCTATAATTTTTATTTTGCTCCATGCTATGTTATCTACTGTTTTGGGCAATATTGGGCTTTATTATCTACTTTTATATTATTTTCAGGACTAACCTATTAACCGGAGGCCCAGCCCAGAATTGCTATTTTTTGCCTATTTCAGTGTTTCAAAGAAAAGGAATATCAAACGGAGTCGAAATGGAACGAAATCAACTGGAGAAGTTATTTTTGGAAGGAAAGCTGCCGGATGGACTTGGACCCCATGTCAGGAGCCAAGGGAGGTGCTCATGAGGGTGGGGGGCGCCCCCTGCCTCGTGGGGCCCCCGAAGCTCCACCGACGTACTTCTTGCACCCATATATACTCACGTACCCTAAAACTTCTAGAAGAGACAATAGATCGGGAGTTCCGCCGCCAGAAGCCTCTGTAGCCACCGAAAACCAATCTAGACCCGTTCCGGCACCCTGCCGGAGGGGGCAATCCATCTCCGGTGGCCATCTTCATCATCCCGGTTCTCTCTATGACGAGGAGGGAGTAGTTCTCCCTCGGGGCTGAGGGTATGTACCAGTAGCTATGTGTTTGATCTCTCTCTCTCTCTCTCTCGTGTTCTTGAGGTGATACGATCTTGATGTATCGCGAGCTTTGCTATTATATTTGGATCCTATGATGTTTCTTCCCCCCTCTACTCTCTTGTAATGAATTGAGTTTCCCCTTTGAAGTTATCTTATCGGATTGAGTCTTTAAAGATTTGAGAACACTTGATGCATGTCTTGCCGTGCGTATCTGTGGTGACAATGGGATACCACGTGATTCACTTGATGTATGTTTTGGTGATCCACTTGCGGGTTCCGCCCATGAACCTATGCATAGGGGTTGGCACACATTTTCGTCGTGATTCTTCGGTAGAAACTTTGGGGCACTCTTTGAGGTCCTTTGTGTTGGTTGAATAGATGAATCTGAGATTGTGTGATGCATATCGTATAATCATACCCACGGATACTTGAGGTGACATTGGAGTATCTAGGTGACATTAGGGTTTTGGTTGATTTGTGTCTTAAGGTGTTATTCTAGTATGAACTCTAGGGCTATTTGTGACACTTATAGGAATAGCCCAACAGATTGATTGGAAAGAATAACTTTGAGGTGGTTTCGTACCCTACCATAATCTCTTCGTTCGTTCTCCGCTATTAGTGACATTGGAGTGACTCTTTGTTGCATGTTGAGGGATAGTTATGTGATCCAATTATGTTATTATTGTTGAGAGGACTTGCACTAGTGAAAGTATGAACCCTAGGCCTTGTTTCCTAGCATTGCAATACCATTTACGCTCACTTTTATCATTAGTTACCTTGTTGTTTTTATATTTTCAGATTACAAAAACTATTATCTACCATCCATATACCACTTGTATCACCATCTCTTCGCCGAACTAGTGCAGCTATACAATTTACCATTGTATTGGGTGTGTTGGGGACACAAGAGACTCTTTGTTATTTGGTTGCAGGGTTGCTTGAGAGAGACCATCTTTATCCTACGCCTCCTACAGATTGATAAACCTTAGGTCATCCACTTGAGGGAAATTTGCGGTTGTCCTACAAACCTCTGCACTTGGAGGCCCAACAACGTCTACAAGAAGAAGGTTGTGTAGTAGACATCAACGATCTCTTCTTTGATAAGACGTGTCAAGAAAACCGCCTCGTGTTATGTGCGGAGCTGGTTGAGAAAAACGGCTCGAATAATGATCGGGCCATGGCGTGATGTCATGCTGTCAAAACATGTCAGCAGATTAGATTCGTGGAAATATTATTCTCTCTTAAGTGGTATGTGGAACTTATTTTGCAGGGTCGGACACTGCCCTTGTATTCAAGCTCTTCCATGGTGTATTCGGAGGAGGAACCCGCCTTGTAATGCCGAAGACAACACTGCACGCCGGACTCATCGTCATTGAAGCCTGGTTCAGGGGCTACTAAGGGAGTCCTGGATTAGGGGGTCTCCGGACAGCCGGACTATATCCTTTGGCCGGACTGTTGGACTATGAAGATACGAGATTGAAGACTTCGTCCTGTGTCCGGATGGGACTCTGCTTGGCGTGGAAGGCAAGTTAGGCAACATGGATATGTATATCTCCTCCTTTGTAACTGACCTTGTGTAACCCTAGCCCCCTCCGGTGTCTATATAAACCGGAGGGTTTTAGTCCGTAGGACAATAGACAATCATACCATAGGCTAGCTTCTAGGGTTTAGCCTCTTTGATCTCGTGGTAGATCAACTCTTGTACTATTCATATCATCAAGAACAATCAAGCAGGACGTAGGGTATTACCTCCATCAAGAGGGCCCGAACCTGGATAAACATCGTGTCCCCTGCCTCCTGTTACCATCCGCCTTAGATGCACAGTTCGGGACTCCCTACCCGAGATCCGCCGGTTTTGACACCGACCTTACCCTTTGCCTTTCATTGATCAAATGCTAGAAAGATTATCCAGACATACACACTTGCTTTCTAGATGGTTACTCTGGCTTCTCTCAAATACCCGTGTCAGCTGATGATCAAGCAAAGACCACTTTCACTTGCCCTTTTGGTACTTTTTCTTATAGATGTATGCCTTTTGGTTTATGTAATGCACCTGCTACCTTTCAAAGATGCATGATGGCTATATTCTCTGACTTTTGTGAAAAGATTTGTGATGTTTTCATGGACGATTTCTCCATTTATGGATCTTCTTTTGATGATTGATTGAGCAACCTTGATCGAGTTTTGCAGAGATGTGAAGAAACTAATCTCATTTTGAATTGGGAGAAGTGCCACTTTATGGTTAATGAAGGTATTGTCTTGGGGCATAAAATTTCTGAAAGAGGTATTGAAGTTGATAATGCTAAATTTGATGCTATTGAAAAGATTTCGTGTCCCAAGGACATCAAAGGTATAAGAAGTTTCCTTGGTCATGCCGGTTTTTATAGGAGGTTCATTAAGGACTTCTCAAAAATTTCTCGGCCTCTGACTAACCTATTACAAAAAGATATTCCTTTTGTCTTTGATGATGACTGTGTAGAAGCATTTGAAATACTTAAGAAAGCTTTGGTGTCTACACCTATTGTTCAGCCATCTGATTGGAATTTACCATTTGAAATTATGTGCGATGCTAGTCATTATGATGTAGGTGCTGTTCTAGGACAAAGAGTTGATAAGAAATTAAATATTATTCAATATGCTAGTAAAACTCTAGATAATGCCCAGAGAAATTATGCTACTACTGAAAAAGAATTTTTAGCAGTTGTATTTGCTTGTGATAAGTTTAGACCTTATATTGTTGATTCTAAAGTAACCATTCACACTGATCATGCTTCTATTAAATATCTTATGAAAAAGAAAGATGCTAAACCTAGACTTATTAGATGGGTTCTCCTACTACAAGAATTTGATTTGCATATCATTGATAGAAAGGGAGCTGAGAACCCCGTTGCAGACAACTTGTCTAGGTTAGAGAATGTTCTTGATGACCCGCTACCTATTAACGATAGCTTTCCTGATGAACAATTAAATGTCATAAATGCTTCTCGTACTGCTCCATGGTATGCTGATTATGCTAATTATGTTGTTCCTAAATTTATACCACCTAGTTTCACATACCAGCAAAAGAAAAAGTTCTTCTATGATTTGAGACATTACTTTTGGGATGACCCACATCTTTATAAAGAAGGAGTAGATGGTGTTATTAGACGTTGTGTACCTGAGCATGAACAGGAACAGATCCTACGCAAGTGTCACTCCGAAGCCTATGGAGGACACTATGCTGGAGATAGAACTGCACACAAGGTATTGCAATCCAGTTTTTATTGGCCTACTCTCTTCAAGGATGCCCATAAGTTTGTCTTATCTTGTGATGAATGTCAAAGAATTGGTAATATTAGTAGACGTCAAGAAATGCCTATGAATTATTCACTTGTTATTGAACCATTTGATGTTTGGGGCATTGATTATATGGGACATTTTCCTTCCTCTAATGGGTATACAGATATTTTAGTTGTTGTTGATTGCGTTACTAAGTGGGTAGAAGCTATTCCAACTAGTAGTGCTGATCATAACACCTCTATTAAGATGCTTAAAGAAGTTATTTTCCCGAGGTTTGGAGTCCCTAGATATTTAATGACTGATGGTGGTTCACATTTTATTCATGGTGCCTTTCGTAAAATGCTTGCTAAGTATGATGTTAATCATAGAATTGCATCTCCATATCACCCACAGTCTAGTGGTCAAGTAGAACTTAGCAATAGAGAGCTTAAATTAATTTTGCAAAAGACTGTTAATATATCTAGAAAGAATTGGTCCAAGAAACTTGATGATGCATTATGGGCTTATAGAACTGCATATAAAAATCCTATGGGCATGTCTCCGTATAAAATGGTTTATGGTAAAGCATGTCACTTACCTCTTGAATTAGAACATAAGGCATATTGGGCTATTAAAGAGCTCAACTATGACTTCAAACTTGCTGGTGAGAAGAGGCTTTTTGACATTAGCTCACTTGATGAATGGAGAACCCAGGCCTATGAAAATGCCAAGCTGTTTAAAGAAAAAGTTAAAAGATGGCATGATAAAAGGATATAAAAGCGTGAGTTTAATATAGGTGATTATGTATTGTTATACAACTCTGGTTTAAGATTTTTTGTAGGCAAACTTCTCTCTAAGTGGGAAGGTCCTTACGTTATCGAGGAGGTCTATCGTTTTGGTGCCACAAAAATCAACAACTTCGAAGGCACAAATCTGAAGGTGGTGAACGGTCAAAGAATCAAACATTATATCTCAGGTAATCCCATAAATGTTGAAACCAATATTATTGAAACCATAACCCCAGAGGAATACATAAGGGACACTTTCCAGAACGTTTCAGACTTCGAAAAGAAATAGGTATGTGATACGGTAAGTAAACCAACTCCAAAACAGTTCTAATGGCAATATTTCTCTGTTTTGGAATATTTATAAAAATAGGAAAATAAGAAACAGACCGGAAAGGACACGAGGCTTCCACGAGGGTGGAGGGCGCGGCCTACCCCCCTGGGCGTGCCCCCCTGCCTCGTGGGCACCTCGTGCGCTCTCCGGACTTCGTTTTCTTGCACGATACTTCTTTTGGTCGGTAAAAATTCATTATATAATCTCACGAAGGTTTTGACCATCATATCACACAAATATCTCCTGTCCTTGTTTCGAGCTGTTTTTCTGACAGATCTAGATCGCCACGGCGTCTTCAAGTGCCCCCAATGACAAGTTCTTCGAGAAGGTCGTCAACCCCTACCTCGCGGAGGTGCTGCAACACCCTCAAACAATTGAGATGCGTGAGGGGTTGTTGCACATCCGCTATGTGGAGGGACCAAGGAGGACCGGAAGCGTGGAGACAAGGATCGATGCGATGGAGCAACAAGTTTTTAAGTGTGAGGAGATGGTGGAGCGTGGACTCGACTCCAATCACATAATGATCACGGGGTTCACCAACAACCATGAGTTGGACGCTAAGGACATTGGGGAGGCCATCTTCAAGCTTCGTGAGAAAATCGAGTGCCTCCAAGCCCAGATCTATGACCTGCAAAACCAAAACTGTGAGTATGAATATAGATTCAAGAGGATGAGTTTGGCTGCAAATTTGCGGATTCCGGAGACTCGATCATCCTTCTATGATGGTGAGCCTATGCCTTGGAAGATGGACGACAAGCCTACGTCATCAACAACCCCTTCATCACCACCTCCAAGGAAGGAAACATAAACACATGGGTATGGGCACTCCCCTTGGCAACTGCCAAGCTTGGGGGAGTGCCCCGGTATCGTATCACCATCACTTTTATCTTAACCGTTTTTCTTAGTTCGATCCTTTTGATAATATCTTGATCTAGTAGAATAAAGTTTTAGTATGATCTAGTTGTGAGTTTTGCTTTACGATCTTCCTATGTAATCGAGTCCGTGAGCTATATATAATAAAGATTAGTGTTGAGTCATGGCTTGATCATCTTGCTATGATCTTGAGGGAATAAAATAAAAAGAGAAGAATAAAAAGAAATAAAGAGATCATATGGATCTTATGGAGAGTAATGAGCTCACATATAAAGAGTATGATGAATAAAAGTTGTTGAGAGTTGACAAACATAGTTTTGGTCATCGTTGCAATTAATAGGAAGTAACAAAGAAAGAGAGGTTCACATATAAATATACTATCTTGGACATCTTTTATGATTGTGAGCACTCATTAAAGTATGCCATGTTAAAGAGTTGACATTGGACAAGGAAGACAATGTAATGGGTTATGTTTTCTTACATCTGAGATAAATTATATTGTCATGGATCATCAAACATGCTGAGCTTGCCTGTCCCTCTCATGCTAGACAATTTCTTTGCACCAAGTAGAGATACTACATGTGCTTTCAAACATACCTAAACCCAGTTTTGCCATGAGAGTCCACCATATCTACCTACGGATTGAGTAAGATCCTTCAAGTAAGTTGTCATCGGTGCAAGCAATAAAAAATTGCTCTCTAAATATGTATGACTTATTAGTGCAGAGAAAACAAGCTTTATACAATCTTGTGATATGGAAGAAATAAAAGCGACAGACTGCATAATAAAGGTCCATATCACAAGTGGCAATATAAAGTGGCGTTCTTTTGCATTAAGATTTCATGCATCCAACCATAAAAGCGCATGACATCCTCTGCTTCCCTCTGCGAAGGGCCTATCTTTTATTCTAGTCTTATACTTCATGCAACGAGTCATGGTGATATTCACCTTTCCTTTTTACATTTTATCCTTTGGCAAGCACAATGTGTTGGAAAGATCTAGATATATATAGCTAATTGGATGTGAGTTTTCATCAACTATTATTGTTGACATTACCCTTGAGGTAAAACGTTGGGAGGCAAAACTATAAGCCCATATCTTTCTCTGTGTCTGATTAAGACTTCATACCCATAAATATTGCGTGAGTGTTAGCAATTATGAAAGACTAAAAGATGGTTGAGTATGTGGACTTGCTGAAAAGCTCTTATACTGACTCTTTCCTATGTTATGATAAATTGCAATTGCCTCATTGACTGAGATTACAGTTTGTTGGTTCTCAATTAAGTTTATGATTCATACTTCAAATTCTGATTGAATTGTTACTTTAGCATAAGAGATCATATGACAATATATATATATATATGATGTTGTTCTAAGAATGATCATGATGCCCTCATGTCCGTATTTTATTTTTATCGACACCTCTATCTCCAAACATGTGGACATATTTTTCGATTCCGGCTTTCGCTTGAGGACAAGCGAGGTCTAAGCTTGGGCGAGGTGATACGTCCATTTTGCATCATGCTTTTTTATCGATATTTATTGCATTATGGGCTGTTATTACACATTATGTCACAATACTTATGCCTATTCTCTCTTATTTTACAAGGTTTACATGAAGAGGGAGAATGCCGGCAGCTGGGATTCTGGGCTAGAAAAGGAGCAAATATTAAAGACCTATTATGCACAGCTCCAAAAGTCCTGAAACTTCACGGAAGTTATTTCCAGAATATATAAAAATATTGAGCGAAGAAAGTTCCAAAGGGGGGCCACACCCTGGCCACGAGGGTGGGGGGCGCACCCTACGCCCCTGGGCACGCCCCCTGCCTCGTGGCCCCCCTGGTGGCCCTCCGATGCCCATCTTCTGCTATATGAGGTCTTTCGTCGAGGAAAAAAAATCATAAGCAAGCTTTAGAGAAGAAACTCTGCCGCCACGAGGTGGAACCTTGGCGGAACCAATCTAGGGCTTCGACAGAGCTGTTCTGTCGGGGAAACTTCCCTCCGGGAGGGGGAAATCATCACCGTCGTCATCACCAACGATCCTCTCATCGGGAGGGGGTCAATCTCCATCAACGTCTTCACCAGCACCATCTCATCTCAAACCCTAGTTCATCTCTTGTATCCAATCTTTGTATCCAAACCTCAGATTGGTACCTGTGGGTTGCTAGTAGTGTTGATTGCTCCTTGTAGTTGATGCTAGTTGGTTTAATTGGTGGAAGATCATATGTTCAGATCCATTATGCATATCAATACCCCTCTGATTATGAACATGAATATGCTTTGTGAGTAGTTACGTTTGTTCCTAAGGACATGGGAGAAGTCTTGCTATTAGTAGTCATGTGAATTTGGTATTCGTTCGATATTTTGATGAGATGTATGTTGTCATCCCTATAGTGGTGTCATGTGAACGTTGAGTACTTGACACTTCACCATTGTTTGGGCCTAGAGGGAGGCATTGGGAAGTAATAAGTAGATGATGGGTTGCTAGAGTGACAGAAGCTTAAACCCTAGTTTATGCGTTGCTTCGTAAGGGGCTGATTTGGATCCATATGTTTCATGCTATGGTTAGGTTTACCTTAATACTTATGTTGTAGTTGCAGATGCTTGCAATGGGGGTTAATCATAAGTGGGATGCTTGCCCAAGTAAGGACATCACCCAAGCACCGGTCCACCCACATATCAAATTATCAAAGTACCGAACGCGAATCATATGAACGTGATGAAAACTAGCTTGACGATAATTCCCATGTGTCCTCGGGAGCGCTTTCCTTCATATAAGAGTTTGTCCAGACTTGTCCTTTGCTACAAAAAGGATTGGTCCATCTTGCTGCACCTTATTTACTTTTATCACTTGCTACTCGTTACAAATTACCTTATTACAAAACTATCTGTTACCGATAATTTCAATGCTTGCAGAGAATACCTTACTGAAAACTGCTTATCATTTCCTTCTGCTTGTTGTTGGGTTCGACACTCTTACTTATCGAAAAGCTACGATAGATCCCGTATACTCGTGGGTCATCAGTTTGCAAGAATATAAAGTGCACGTAAATAAAAACTAGGGGCTGTTTAGATAAAGAAGCAATAATAGTTAGTATAGCGAGTGTGGAAAAGTGGTGATAGGAGTTGCGAAATTGTCCCTAAACAATTGACTACTTTACTAGACCGATAACAAGATTTATGTGGGAGAGGCCACTACTAACATGCCATCCCTGACTTGGAATTCTATGCACTTATGATTGGAACTATTAGCAAGCATCCGCAACTACTAATGTTCATTAAGGTAAAACCCAACCAAAACATTAAGATATATTGGTCCCCCTTCAATCCTGTATGCATCAATTTCTATGCTAGGTTGAAGTTTCTGTCACTCTTGCTCTCCAATACATATATCTATCAACATACAACAAACCCTATGGTGTGATCCACGCGCGCGCTCATATGATGGGCACCAAAGGATAGCAACATAACCACAAGCAAATCAAATCAATCATAGTAATTCACCAATCACCGATAGGACAACGAAAATCCACTCAGACATCATAGGATGGCAACACATCATTGGATAATAATATGAAGCATAAAGCACCATGCTCAAGTAGAGGGTACAGCAGGTTGCGGGAGAGTGGACCGCTTTAGATAGAGGGGGGAAGTGATGTCTACTACACAACCTTCTTCTTGTAGACGTTGTTGGGCCTCCAAGTGCAGAGGTTTGTAGGACAGTAGCAAATTTCCCTCAAGTGAATGACCTAAGGTTTATCAATCCATAGGAGGCGTAGGATGAAGATGGTCTCTCTCAAGCAACCCTGCAACCAAATAACAAATAGTCTCTTGTGTCCCCAACACACCCAATACAATGGTAAATTGTATAGGTGCACTAGTTCGACGAAGAGATGGTGATACAAGTGGTATATTGATACGTCTCCAACGTATCTATAATTTTTGAGTGCTCCATGCTATATTATCTACTATTTTGGACATTATTGGGCTTTATTATCCACTTTTATATTATTTTTGGGACTAACCTATTAACCGAAGGCCCAGCCCACAATTGCTGTTTTTTGCCTGTTTTAGGGTTTCGAAGAAAAGGAATATCAAACGGAGTCCAAACGGAATGAAACCTTCGGGAACGTGATTTTCTCAACGAACAAGACCCAGAAGACTTGGATCCTACGTCAAGACACAAAACAGGAGGCCACGAGGTAGGGGGGCGCGCCTACCCCCCAGGCGCGTCCTCCACCCTTGTGGGCCCCCTGTTGCTCCACTAACATACTCCTCCTCCTATATATACCTACGTACCCCCAAACGATCAGATATGGAGCCAAAAACCTAATTCCACTGCCGCAACTTTCTATATCCATGAGATCCCATCTTGGGGCCTGTTCCGGAGCTCCGCCGGAGGGGGCATCGATCACGGAGGGCTTCTACATCAACACCATAGCCCCTCCGATGAACTGTGAGTAGTTTACCTCAGACCTACGGGTCCCTAGTTATTAGCTAGATGGCTTCTTCTCTCTTTTTGGATCTCAATACAATGTTCTCCCCCTCTCTTGTGGAGAACTATTCGATGTAATCTTCTTTTTGCGGTGTGTTTGTTGAGATCGATGAATTGTGGTTTTATGATCAAGTCTATCTATGAACAATATTTGAATCTTCTCTGAATTCTTTTATGTATGATTGGTTATCTTTGCAAGTCTCTTCGAATTATCAGTTTGGTTTGGCCTACTAGATTGATCTTTCTTGAAATGGGAGTAGTGCTTAGCTTTGGGTTCAATCTTGGGGTGTCCTTTCCCAGTGACAGTAGGGGCAGCAAGGCACGTTTTGTATTGTATTGTTGCCATCGAGGATAACAAGATGGGGTTTTCATCATATTGCATGAGTTTATCCCTCTACATCATGTCATCTTGCTTAAGGCGTTACTCTGTTTTTAACTTAATACTCTAGATGCATGCTGGATAGCGGTCGATGAGTGGAGTAATACTAGTAGATGCAGGCAAGAGTCGGTCTACTTGTCTCGGACGTGATGCCTATATACATGATCATACCTAGATATTCTCATAACTATGCTCAATTCTGTCAATTGCTCAATAGTAATTTGTTCAGCCACCGTAGAATACTTATGCTCTCGAGAGAAGCCACTAGTGAAACCTATGACCCCCGGGTCTATCTTTATCATTTTAATCTCCTGCTAGTTATTTATTTCCTTTGATTTTTACTTTGCCTTTATTTTACTTTCCATCTTTATCACAAAAATACCAAAAATATTATCTTATCATATCTATCAGATCTCACTCTCGTAAGTGGTCGTGTAGGGATTGACAACCCCTTATTGCGTTGGTTGCGAGGATTTATTTGTTTTGTGCAGGTGCGAGGGACTCGCGCGTAGCCTCCTACTGGATTGATACATTGGTTCTCAAAAACTGAGGGAAATACTTACGCTACTTTGCTGCATCATCCCTTCCTTTTCAGGGAAAACCAACGCAGTGCTCAAGAGGTAGCAAGAAGGATTTCTGGCGCCGTTGCGAGGGAGGTCTACGCAAAAGTCAATATACAAAGTACCCATCACATACCCTTATCTCCCGCATTACATTATTTGCCATTTGGCTCTCGTTTTCCTCTCCCCCACTTCACCCTTGCCATTTTATTTGCCCTCTCTCTCTCTATCCTCCATCTCTTTCTCTATTTGCCTCTTTTTGCCCGCTTGTTTTTTTGTTTGCTTGTGTGTTAGTTTGCTTGCTTGTCACGATGGCTCAAGATAATACTAAATTATGTGACTTCGCCAATACCAACAACAATGATTTTATTAGCACTCCGATTGCTCCTCTTACCGATGCTGAATCTTGTGAAATTAATACTGCTTTGCTGAATCTTGTCATGAAAGATCCGTTTTCCGGCCTTCCTAGTGAAGATGCCACTACCCATCTAAATAGCTTCGTTGATTTGTGTGATATGCAAAAGAAGAAAGATGTGGATAATGATATTGTTAAATTGAAGCTATTTCCTTTTTCACTTAGAGATCGTGCTAAAGCTTAGTTTTCGTCTTTGCCTAAAGATAGTATTGATTCATGGAATAAGTGCAAAGATGCTTTTATCTCTAAGTATTTTCCTCCCGCTAAGATCATCTCTCTTAGAAACGATATTATGAATTTGAAGCAACTTGATCACGAACATGTTGCACAAGGTTGGGAGAGAATGAAACTAATGATATGTAATTGCCCTACTCCTGGTTTAAATTTATGGATGATTATACAAAATTTTTATGTCGGATTGAATTTTGCTTCTAGAAATCTTTTAGATTCGGCCGCGGGAGGCACTTTTATAGAAATCACTTTTGGAGAAGCTAGTAAACTTCTAGATAATATTATGGTTAATTATTCTCAATGGCATACTGAAAGATCTACTAATAAAAAGGTGCATGCGATAGAAGAAATTAATGTTTTGAGTGGAAAGATGGATGAACTTATGAAATTATTTGCTAATAAGAGTGTTTCTTCTGATCCTAATGATATGCCCTTGTCTACTTTTATTGAGAATAATAATGAATCTATGGATGTGAATTTTGTTGGTAGGAACAATTTTGGTAACAATGCATATAGAGGAAATTTCAACCCTAGGCCTTATCCTAGTAATCCCTCTAATAATTATGGTAATTCCTACAACAATTCTTATGGAAATTATAATAAGATGCCCTCTGATTTTTAATCTAATATTAAAGAATTTATTACTTCACAAAAGAATTTTAATGCTTTGATTGAAGAAAAATTGCTTAAGATTGATGAGTTGGCTAGGAACGTTGATAGAATTTCTCTTGATGTTGATTCTTTGAAACTTAGATCTATTCCACCTAAGCATGATATCAACGAGTCTCTCAAAGCCATGAGAATTTCCATTGATGAGTGCAAAGAAAGAACCGCTAGGATGCGTGCTAAGAAAGATGCCTTTATAAGAGCATGTTCTTCTAGTTCCTATGAAAATAATGATGAAGATCTAAAAGTTATTGATGTGTCCCCTATTAAATCTTTGTTTTGCAATATGAATCTTGATAATGATGGGACTGAATATGATCCACCTTTACCTAGAAGGCGTTCCAAGAATTCAGAATTTTTTGATCTTGATGCTAAAATTGATAAAAGTGACATTGAAGAAATTAAAACCCTAGATGTTGCTAAACCCACTATTATGGATTTCAAGGAATTTAACTATGAAAATTTCTTTTTGATTGATTGTATTTCCTTGTTACAATCCGTGGTAAATTCTCCTCATGCTTACAGTCAAAATAAAGCATTTATAAACATATCGTTGATGCCTTGATGCAATCTTATGAAGAAAAACTTGAATTGGAAGTTTCTATCCCTAGAAAACTTTATGATGAGTGGGAACTAACTATTAAAATTAAAATTAAAGATCATGAATGCTATGCTTTATGTGATTTGGGTGCTAGTGTTTCCACGATTCCAAAGACTTTGTGTGATTTGTTAGGTTTCCGTGATTTTGATGGTTGCTCTTTAAACTTGCACCTTGCGGATTCCACTATTAAGAAACCTATGGGAAGAATTAATGATGTTCTTATTGTTGCAAAGGAATTATGTGCCTGTATATTTTATTGTTCTTGACGTAGATTGCAATTCTTCATGTCCTATTATTCTTGGTAGACCTTTCCTTAGAACGATTGGTGCAATTATTGATATGAACGAAGGAAATATTAGATTCCAATTTCCATTAAGGAAAGACATGGAACACTTTCCTAGAAATAAAATTAAATTACCTTATGAATCTATTATGCGAGCCACTTATGGATTGCCTACCAAAGATGGCAATACCTAGATCTATCCTTGCTTGTTATGCCTAGCTAGGGGCGTTAAACGATAGCGCTTGTTGGGAGGCAACCCAATTTTATTTTTATTCCTTGATTTTTGCTCCTGTTTAGTAATAAATAATTTATCTAGCCTCTGTTTTGGTTGTGTTTTTGTGTTTAATTAGTGTTTGTGCCAAGTAGAACCGTTGGGAAGACTTGGGGAAAGTCTTGTTACACTTGCTGTAAAAAACAGAAACTTTGGCGCTCACGAGAACTACTGCCATTTTTATTTGGAAAGTTATATTTAGTTAATTCTTTTTGCATATGATTAATAGATAAATTCCTCACGCCCAGCAATTTATTTTAGAATTTTTGGGATTCCATATCTTGCGCTAGCTACATATTACTACAGACTGTTCTGTTTTTGACAGATTCTGTTTTTCGTGTGTTGTTTGCTAATTTTGATGAATCTATGGCTAGTAAAATAGTTTATAAACCATAGAGAAGTTGGAATACAGTAGGTATAACACCAATATAAATAAATAATGATTTAATTACAGTACCTTGAAGTGGTCTTTTGTTTTCTTTCGCTAACGGAGCTCACGAGATTTTCTACTTTGAGTTTTGTGTTGTGAAGTTTTCAAGTTTTGGGTAAAGATTTGATGGATTTGGAGCAAGGAGTGGCAAGAGCCTAAGCTTGGGGATTCCCATGTCACCCCCAAGATAATATAAGGATACCTAAAATCCAAAGCTTGGGTATGCCCCGGAAGGCATCCCCTCTTTCGTCTACTTCTATCGCTAACTTTACTTGGAGCTATATTTTTATTCGCCACATGATATGTGTTTTTCTTGGAGCGTCTTGTATGATTTGAGTCTTTACTTTTTAGTTTATGTGACGCCCAGATAATCAAGCTACAGTAACCTCTGCTAATGATGCCACGTCACTTCGATTACTGTCGCTAATCCCGCATTAGTTCGAAACTGATTAAAAATCAAATTCAAAATTTGGCAAACAACAAAAGTTTTCAAATATTAAAACTAAAATGTTCGGAGTGAGCCAAATAATGCATAGGTAATTATGATGGAGAAACCACACTTATATAAAATCTTTAAATACTCTAAAATGAATAAAACAGTAGTCAAAACAATTATTGAAATGCCCTTTTTAATTAATAAATTACTAAACTATTTTATTTTGTCACCACACTTTTTGTGGCATTGGGGTATTTTGTAACATTAATTTAGGAGCTATCGTTGTATTTTACAAAACTAGAAAAAAGTAAAAGTAAAGTAAAACATAATAGAAGACAACAAAAATAATAAAAAGAAAAGAGAAACAAAACGACAACAACAACAAAAAAAATCAAACCCCCCTCATCCCCCTGGGCCTTAGGCCTGCTAGGCCCAACCAACCCCGCACTAACCCTAGCCGCAGCGAGCATACTCCTCTCGTTCCCCCACTCCTCTCGCCCCCTCACCATCCCTCGCGCCGCCGCACACACAGAGGCGAGACGCCTCGTGCTTGAAGCCCCCTCAGAGCCTCTCCTCCCTTCTTTCGCTCATGGCTCCACCGAGCCGCGCCGCTGCCATGCCCCGGTGTTAGACTTCCCCGTCCCCTTGGCCCCGAGGCCGCCCTCTGCTCCAACCGCCGGCACCCCGCTGTCCTTCGCGCGCCCGCGCCCGAGGAACCGCCCCCTACCGTTGTCCTTGCGACACCGCAGCGCTGGAGCTCCGGCCATGGCCGACGCCGTCTGGTTCTCCGCCTCCATACCGCGCCAAGCCGCCTCATCACCGGAGATGGACGGACCCCGAAGGCCCTATCGCGGATCCGTCCTCCCTCGAGCTTACGGACCTTCCCTGCTGCTCCGATGTGAGCTCCTCCCTCGATCCCCCACTTTTCCTCATTGCCACTGTCGCCGCGTACCGCGCCTGCTATCCCCTGCGTTGCCCGCGCGTCGGCCGGGCCTTGGCCGCGCCCGCGTGCTTGCCACTACTTGCTTGCCGCTTCTTGCTACCTGTTGTTGCTCTTGCCGCCGCAGCTGGCTACCGCGTACTGCTGATGCTACTGCTTGCTTGCCGCTGCTACTTCCTCCTTCTGCCGCTAATTAGCTACTGCTGCTCGTGGCCGCGCCCAGCTCCTCGCCATGCTCCCGCTTGCACTTGTCCACGCGCGCCCCGCATCGCTGGACCCTCCATCACGATGGCCATGGCCCTGCGCGTGCGTATGTGCACAGCCAAGAGGCCAGCCGGCTCTCTGGATATGGGCTTGGCCCTTGTTTAATTAGGGCTAATTAGCTTAGGTTAAATTGATTGTTTAATTAGTCTGAATGGGCAACTTACACATGGACCCCCATTGTTAAGTTAGCAGATCAAAGGAACTTAAGAGTTTTCTGGGCCTATGACAAGGGGCCCCATCCCAAAATGTTTGTATAAAAAATATAAGTAAATAATAATAAGTAAAATAATTAACTTAATTAATGTTGTTTAATTAACCTGATAATCTAGTCAAACTAATTAACCGTGTTTAATGGACCTGAGACTATGACGAGTGGGTCCCACCTGCCTAAGTTGACCTAGTCAACCTTTGACCATGATGACATCACGCTGAAATCATAATTGGTTTGCTAATTAAATTAATCAGATAATTCCAAAAATGAATTAAAACTCTAAGAATTAATATAAAATAATCTGTAACTCGGATGAAAATACTTTGTACATGAAAGTTGCTCAGAACGACGAGACAAATCCGGATACGCAACCCGTTCGTCCGCCACGCATCCCTAACATATCCAGCTCGCAACTTTCCCCTCCGTTTCATCGGTCCAAAAACACGAAACACCGGGGATAATTTCCCGGATGTTCCCCCCTTCACCGGTACCACCTCGTACCGCGTTAGGGCACACCTAGCACCGCTCATTGTCACGTCACGCATTGTCATGATTATGTTTGCATTATATTTATTGTTTCTTCCCCCTCTTCTCTCGCCAGTCACCGAGACTGACGCCGCTGCTACCTAGTACGACTACGGTGTTGAGGACCCCTCTCTTGCCAAAGCAACCAGGCAAGCCCCCCCTTTGATCACCAGATATCGCCTACTCTTCTCTATACTGCTTGCATTAGAGTAGTGTAGCATGATACTGCTTTCCGTTATTCCTATCCTGATGCATAGCCCGTCCTTGTTATTACTGTTGTTACCTTTACCTGCAATCCTACATGCCTATTATAGGATGCTAGTGTTCCATCAGTGGCCCTACACTCTTGTCCGTCTGCCATGCTATACTACTGGGCCGTGATCACTTCGGGAGGTGATCATGGGCATATACCTTATACTTTACACTGTTACATTACCTATGATACTGTTCGAAGATGGGGGCTGAAGGGGCAGGTGGTTCCATCCAGGTAGAGGTGGGCCTGGGTTCCCGACGGCCCCCGACTGTTACTTTGTGGCGGAGCGACAGGGCAGGTTCGGACCACCTAGGAGAGAGGTGGGCCTGGCCTTGGTTGGCGTTCGCGGATACTTAACACGCTTAACGAGATCTGGGTATTTGATCTGAGTCTGGCCATTTGGTCTATACGCACTAACCATCTACGCGGGAGTAGTTATGGGTATCCCGGCGTCGTGGTATCAGCCGAAGCCTTCGTGATGTCAGCGACTGAGTGGCGCGCGCCGGATTGGACTGGAAAGCCACTAGGCTAGGTCTGCTTCCGGCCGCGTACGCAACGTGCAGGTGTGCAAAGGGCGATGGGCCTAGACCCCTGCGCCATAGGATTTAGACCGGCGTGCTGACCTCTCTGTTGTGCCTAGGTAGGGCTACGACGTGTTGATCTTCCAAGGCTGGGCATGACCCAGAAAAGTGTGTCCGGCCAAATGGGATCGAGCGTGTTGGGGTATGTGGTGCACCCCTGCAGGGAAGTTTATCTATTCGAATAGCCGTGTCCCTCGGTAAAAGGACGACCCGGAGTTGTACCTTGACCTTATGACAACTAGAACCGGATACTTAATAAAACACACCCTTCCAAGTGCCAGATATAACCCGGTGATCACTCTCTAACAGGGCGACGAGGAGAGGATCATCGGGTAGGATTATGCCATACGATGCTACTTGGAGGACTTCAGCCTACTCTCTTCTACATGCTGCAAGACGGAGGCTTCCAGAAGCGTAGTCTTCGACAGGATTAGTTATCCCCCTCTTATTCTGGCATTCTGCAGTTCAGTCCACCGATATGGCCCTTTACACAATTACCCATGCATATGTAGTGTAGCTCCTTTCTTGCGAGTACTTTGGATGAGTACTCACGGTTGCTTTCTCCCTCCTTTCCCCCTATCCCTTCTACCTGGTTGTCGCAACCAGATGTTGGAGCCCAGGATCCAGACGCCACCGTCGACGATGACTCCTACTACACCGGAGGTGCCTACTACTACGTGCTGCCCGCTGACGACGACCAGGAGTAGTTAGGAGGATCCCAGGCAGGAGGCCTGCGCCTCTTTCGATCTGTATCCCAGTTTGTGCTAGCCTTCTTAAGGCAGACTTGTTTAACTTATGTCTGTACTCAGATATTGTTGCTTCCGCTGACTCGTCTATGATCGAGCTCTTGTATTCGAGCCCTCGAGGCCCCTGGCTTGTAATATGATGCTTGTATGACTTATTTTATTTGTAGAGTTGTGTTGTGATATCTTCCCGTGAGTCCCTGATCTTGATCGTACACGTTTGCGTGTATGATTAGTGTACGGTCAAATCGGGGGCGTCACAAGTTGGTATCAGAGCCGACTGCCTGTAGGAATCCCCCTTCCACACTCCTTGGCCGAAGTCGAGTCTAGACATTACAAAACTGTTACTAACATGGCTATGCGGCTTATGGGCCCACGTCGCCATTTGGGTGGTATTAGAATCTTTTATTCCTCGCCTTTACTCTGGGACCCTGATCTCTCTTCTATTCGGATTAAATGGTTTTGCTAACTCTAACTCTAGGTTCTCATAAATACTTTCTCCCAGAGAGCCCCTTCATTCCAGATGTTGGCCTGCTTCACCAGAAGATTCCGAAGATACTCTTTGCTATTCCTCTCGAGACTTTGTGCCCATCACTTTTGCTATTCCCGACCACCGATAAATCCTTATGGAGAACTACTTACACTTGCCATTTATACGATCATCCCCATTGATCTTGTTATTACAAGATACCCCGAAGTCTTCTCTATTGTTTTGATAATCCTTTGAGCTTACTGCCTTGCTGTTCTTTATCACCCAAATACCCCTACAGATAATTCTCGCACTTATCGAGTATCCGCTCATCCCCCAATTGTTCATGTGTTTCACAATGGTCTTCGAAATACTATTCGATCCTCCAAAAATCCTTAGTAGCTTATTGCTCTGCAATACTTGCCTGCTTGCATTATGGATGCTTTCCATATGTCTGGCAATATTCGTTAGTATCCTTAGGCATCGTCTTTTTGATCCCATTGATTCAACATGAGTGCGAATGCACGCAATCATCAGTTGATCCTTTTAAATTATCTTTCCGGCTCAGACGTTATTTTAAAGCATGAGTTGGATCTCGACCAATCAAATTGCTGTCGATTGTACCCCTAAGGCTATTCAACTTATCCATCCCTAATCAGAACATTGCTTCCGATCCCTTGTCTTGGAATTGATAATTCCTTTGAATTTGAGCCTTGAATTAGTCAGTTGTTTCTAAAGTCTGATCTCCTTGCATTGTTTCTCCCTCTGGTTGAGTACCGATGCTCGCACCAGATCCCTTGAGGACCACCAGATCATTTGCTAGATTTTATCCGACAGCGTCCTTCATATTCAATAAGTCTGTGAGCCTTTCCTCGGATACATAATACCTTTGGTAAATCGTATCCTCTGCTTTCTCAAACATGCTCTACTATCGAGCTTGTGTTATTTATTCTTGAAATTTGTGGTATATACTCCTAAGATGCCCTGATGGGTTGAACCTATGCCTTCTCTAAACTGTGTGAACTCGAAAGTTTTCATGAGCCATACACTTCTGGTATTTTGCCAAATAAAATTTCAACACTACAACTTCTTCGAAAGTGAGAAGTGAATGAAAGGTTATGCATTGGAGAAGTGGGAGTCGACCTTGAACTTGTGTTCATGCCCATGGACACGATGTAGATCTTATCATTAAAAGTTCTCTTAAATTGATTATTCCTTTGGTATAAGTTCATCTTATATCTGGGATCTGGCCTTTTGCAATCGTGGTTCCGACCATGTTCTCCTTTAAATACCATTTCGCGTGCAAGTTTAAGCGCTTGTCTTTTGTAGAGCAATACCCAGGCCAACCTCTACTTTGACCTGTCATCGAGTATTACCCCCCTCTGGTATCTCGAGATTATCACGGAACTGCATAACTTCTTATGAGTTCTTCTTCAGGTATTATTTGACTTTCGCTGCATCATCATTTGACTTGATGTCATCGCCAACCGATTACATCTTCATGAAATTTCTCGACAAATGTGTCGTGGTCATCATCAACATCCTGAGCTCTTCCAAGATATATATCGAATTCTTGATGAGAAATACCATCCTCGCCCCTCAATGGTTTGTATTATCACCGACCACCTTATTGCCTTCCGTTCAACACAAACTTATTCGTGTTTTGTGTTATACCTTGAGATCCTTGCTATCCAGCATTTGTTCTTCTTTACCTTGGAATGTTACCACCTTTTATGTCAAGAATGTCGTGGTAATTTTACCACCTCTTGAGAATTCTTGATATAGTAATATCTCTCGCCTTTTGCGTTCATTTCTTGGTCTCCGTGTTGTTTCTAACCGGAATACCGATAAATGGTCTGTGATGTGCAAATTCTAAACTTCTAGACAACCCTATTGCTTGAAGTTATTGGTCTGCAGTTTCATTCTAAGTCTATTGATTATTGAATCATCATTCAAACATTGATCGTGCTACCTAGTCCAGATTCCTGGGTGCACCCTTCTATCATTGTTCAGTTGTGTATGTTTCCCTCGAGCATACATCCTTATATCATTTGACCTGACAACTGTTACCTCCTTGATCACATGATTGTGGAAATCCATCTTTTTGGAAATCTCAAGGGATTGTCGCTGAGTCCTTCAGCCACCTCCTCATCCTCTCCTTGGTTTAATGATGAACTCTTGTTTTAGAGCTCACTTACATAGATCACTTCTGAGAATCTCACAATGTCATCTTGTCAAATTGTGTTGCACCTTTTCTTCTCAGGCATCCCGAGTCTGAGGTATCCTGACACCAATCAAATCTGAATCTCGGTCAGATATGATGGTTGGAACATATTTCCAAGAGTTATAACATTGGTCTTTAGATGACCCGGTAAGGTGGTACCATACCTAGCCCACCTGGCCGGAGGCCCTATTGTTATAGTTCCCTTTTAGCAATGTTATCCATTCTCCCATGAGGAAACTGTAAGACTTATTCTACAAGTTATTCCTAATGGATCTTTTTTGTTTCCAAAGTCTGATTTTCACCTGTTGACCATGTCAATGCTATCTCGAAGCACGTTTATGGTACTCCGTTCTTCAACAAGAACATTTGAAGCCCAATGCTAATTGTTTCTTGCTCAACTATCCAAGCACCGTTGTATGGGTAACGTCATGAAATTCCTCTCCCCTTACCTAAGTGGGTTTCTACCTTCTATCCGGTCTTGGGTATCATACTATGCTTGTATTGGGAAGGATATACCCCTGAAATATGTGCTTAAACACATTTTTCCTTTCCATTGTTCTGTTTAATCCGATAATCACATTTTCCTTTCCATTGTTCTGTTTAAACCTTCTTGAGGTTTATATGATCTAAGCAGTAATATGTCACTGCTTTTATAAGCACCTCAGCGTACGACTTTGTCAGTCAGACCCTGTTACTATTGTTGTTGACATTCCGGTAACCACCGATGGACGAGGACTTTGCCTATTGGTCCGCCTCGTTCTTCGAGCAGGAAAATGGTTCTCTTCGTCCCTCGCCCTTGGTATCGATGTTGTTGCCAACATAAATGATAGGCTAC
Organism: Triticum monococcum; assembly: GCA_034509565.1. Taxonomy (NCBI): domain Eukaryota; kingdom Viridiplantae; phylum Streptophyta; class Magnoliopsida; order Poales; family Poaceae; genus Triticum; species Triticum monococcum. Next base: position 81,265,212 of record CM067845.1, on the reverse strand, counting down.
CCTCTGACATGTCTTGCTATCACGACCGTGCATGATATCAACGCTTTTCCTACTTTTAACCACATGGTGGGCCCATAACCCACAGTTACACAGGATCGAAACCTGACCCTCCTATACACCCCCGGTTTCCAAAGTTATTCCTCATGCGAGGCCTCATAAGTAATTCACGAGCCACCTTTTGAGTAATCATCCATTATGGTATCAAATACAATATTTATTCTCATTACTCTGAACCCCTCTCACACTCGGTTTCAGGCAATGAACGATTGCCTATATGCTCGAAACTTCTTATTGCACCGTCTTGCAAACCCTCAAAGTTTTCTCAAGTTTGAATTCGAGAGTTACTTCCCGTCACCTTCCCTGATTTTATCTACCAGATAAGCAACCTTGTAGAGGACCGTCCTTCCCGAGTCTTCCCCATATCCTTTTCCGTAAGTACGATGAAGATCCCGAAGAAAGGATGTGTGCTACATCATGGTGACCTGATGCAGAGAAATGAAGACATCAACATAATGGATCGACCTCTTCGAGAAGAGCAACCAAGACCGAGACGATTCGTTAGAATGTCGTAACCTATTCTTCCCCCTTACTTCCCCTCTTAAATCTCGGGACGAGATTTCTTGTAGTAGAGGAGAATTGTGACGCCCAGATAATCAAGCTACAGTAACCTCTGCTAATGATGCCACGTCACTTCGATTACTGTCGCTAATCCCGCGTTAGTTCGAAACTGATTAAAATTCAAATTCAAAATTTGGCAAACAACAAAAGTTTTCAAATATTAAAACTAAAATGTTCGGAGTGAGCCAAATAATGCATAGGTAATTATGATGGAGAAACCACACTTATATAAAATCTTTAAATACTCTAAAATGAATAAAACAGTAGTCAAAACAATTATTGAAATGCCCTTTTTAATTAATAAATTACTAAACTATTTTATTTTGTCACCACACTTTTTGTGGCATTGGGGTATTTTGTAACATTAATTTAGGAGCTATCGTTGTATTTTACAAAACTAGAAAAAAGTAAAAGTAAAGTAAAACATAATAGAAGACAACAAAAATAATAAAAAGAAAAGAGAAACAAAACGACAACAACAACAAAAAATCAAACCCCCCTCATCCCCCTGGGCCTTAGGCCTGCTAGGCCCAACCAACCCCGCACTAACCCTAGCCGCAGCGAGCATACTCCTCTCGTTCCCCCACTCCTCTCGCCCCCTCACCATCCCTCGCGCCGCCGCACACACAGAGGCGAGACGCCTCGTGCTTGAAGCCCCCTCAGAGCCTCTCCTCCCTTCTTTCTCTCATGGCTCCGCCGAGCCGCGCCGCTGCCATGCCCCGGTGTTAGACTTCCCCGTCCCCTTGGCCCCGAGGCCGCCCTCTGCCTCCAACCGCCGGCGCCCCGCTGTCCTTTGCGCGCCCGCGCCCGAGGAACCGCCCCCTACCGCTATCCTTGCGACACCGCAGCGCTGGAGCTCCGGCCATGGCCGACGCCGTCTGGTTCTCCGCCTCCATACCGCGCCAAGCCGCCTCATCACCGGAGATGGACGGACCCCGAAGGCCCTATCGCGGATCCGTCCTCCCTCGAGCTTACAGACCTTCCCTGCTGCTCCGATGTGAGCTCCTCCCTCGATCCCCCACTTTTCCTCATTGCCACTGTCGCCGTGTACCGCGCCTGCTATCCCCTGCGTTGCCCGCGCGTCGGCCGGGCCTTGGCCGCGCCCGCGTGCTTGCCACTACTTGCTTGCCGCTTCTTGCTACCTGTTGTTGCTCTTGCCGCTGCAGCTGGCTACCGCGTACTGCTGATGCTACTGCTTGCTTGCCGCTGCTACTTCCTCCTTCTGCCGCTAATTAGCTACTGCTGCTCGTGGCCGCGCCCAGCTCCTCGCCATGCTCCCGCTTGCACTTGTCCACGCGTGCCCCGCATCGCTGGACCCTCCATCACGATGGCCATGGCCCTGCGCGTGCGTATGTGCACAGCCAAGAGGCCAGCCGGCTCTCTGGATATGGGCTTGGCCCTTGTTTAATTAGGGCTAATTAGCTTAGGTTAAATTGATTGTTTAATTAGTCTGAATGGGCAACTTACACATGGACCCCCATTGTTAAGTTAGCAGATCAAAGGAACTTAAGAGTTTTCTGGGCCTATGACAAGGGGCCCCATCCCAAAATGTTTGTATAAAAAAATATAAGTAAAATAATTAACTTAATTAATGTTGTTTAATTAACCTGATAATCTAGTCAAACTAATTAACCGTGTTTAATGGACCTGAGACTATGACGAGTGGGTCCCACCTGCCTAAGTTGACCTAGTCAACCTTTGACCGTGATGACATCACGCTGAAATCATAATTGGTTTGCTAATTAAATTAATCAGATAATTCCAAAAATGAATTAAAACTCTAAGAATTAATATAAAATAATCTGTAACTCGGATGAAAATACTTTGTACATGAAAGTTGCTCAGAACGACGAGACAAATCCGGATACGCAACCCGTTCATCCGCCACGCATCCCTAACATATCCAACTCGCAACTTTCCCCTCTGTTTCATCGGTCCAAAAACACGAAACACCGGGGATAATTTCCCGGATGTTCCCCCCTTCACCGGTACCACCTCGTACCGCGTTAGGGCACACCTAGCACCGCTCATTGTCACGTCACGCATTGTCATGCTTATGTTTGCATTATATTTATTGTTTCTTCCCCCTCTTCTCTCGCCAGACACCGAGACTGACGCCGCTGCTACCCAGTACGACTACGGTGTTGAGGACCCCTCTCTCTTGCCAAAGCAACCAGGCAAGCCCCCCCTTTGATCACCAGATATCGCCTACTCTTCTCTATACTGCTTGCATTAGAGTAGTGTAGCATGATACTGCTTTCCGTTATTCCTATCCTGATGCATAGCCTGTCCTTGTTATTACTGTTGTTACCTTTACCTGCAATCCTACATGCCTAGTATAGGATGCTAGTGTTCCATCAGTGGCCCTACACTCTTGTCCGTCTGCCATGCTATACTACTGGGCCGTGATCACTTCAGGAGGTGATCACGGGCATATACCTTATACTTTACACTGTTACATTACCTGTGATACTGTTCGGAGATGGGGGCTGAAGGGGCAGGTGGTTCCATCCAGGTAGAGGTGGGCCTGGGTTCCAGACGGCCCCCGACTGTTACTTTGTGGCGGAGCGACAAGGCAGGTTCAGACCACCTAGGAGAGAGGTGGGCCTGGCCCTGGTTGGCGTTCGCGGATACTTAACACGCTTAACGAGATCTGGGTATTTGATCTGAGTCTGGCCATTTGGTCTATACGCACTAACCATCTACGCGGGAGTAGTTATGGGTATCCCGGCATCGTGGTATCAGCCGAAGCCTTCGTGACGTCAGCGACTGAGTGGCGCGCGCCGGATTGGACTGGAAAGCCACTAGGCTAGGTCTGCTTCCGGCCGCGTACGCAACATGCAGGTGTGCAAAGGGCGATGGGCCCAGACCCCTGCGCCATAGGATTTAGACCGGCGTGCTGACCTCTCTGTTGTGCCTAGGTAGGGCTACGACGTGTTGATCTTCCGAGGCCGGGCATGACCCAGAAAAGTGTGTCCGGCCAAATGGGATCGAGCGTGTTGGGGTATGTGGTGCACCCCTGCAGGGAAGTTTATCTATTCGAATAGCCGTGTCCCTCGGTAAAAGGACGACCCGGAGTTGTACCTTGACCTTATGACAACTAGAACCGGATACTTAATAAAACACACCCTTCCAAGTGCCAGATATAACCCGGTGATCGCTCTCTAACAAGGTGACGAGGAGAGGATCATCGGGTAGGATTATGCTATACGATGCTACTTGGAGGACTTCAGCCTACTCTCTTCTACATGCTGCAAGACGGAGGCTTCCAGAAGCGTAGTCTTCGACAGGATTAGTTATCCCCCTCTTATTCTGGCATTCTGCAGTTCAGTCCACCGATATGGCCCTTTACACAATTACCCATGCATATGTAGTGTAGCTCCTTGCTTGCGAGTACTTTGGATGAGTACTCACGGTTGCTTTCTCCCTCCTTTCCCCCTATCCCTTCTACCTGGTTGTCCCAACCAGATGTTGGAGCCCAGGATCCAGACGCCACCGTCGACGACGACTCCTACTACACCGGAGGTGCCTACTACTACATGCTGCCCGCTGACGACGACCAGGAGTAGTTAGGAGGATCCCAGGCAGGAGGCCTGCGCCTCTTTCGATCTGTATCCCAGTTTGTGCTAGCCTTCTTAAGGCAGACTTGTTTAACTTATGTCTGTACTCAGATATTGTTGCTTCCGCTGACTCGTCTATGATCGAGCTCTTGTATTCGAGCCCTCGAGGCCCCTGGCTTGTAATATGATGCTTGTATGACTTATTTTATTTGTAGAGTTGTGTTGTGATATCTTCCCGTGAGTCCCTGATCTTGATCGTACACGTTTGTGTGTATGATTAGTGTACGGTCAAATCGGCGGCGTCACAGTTTACCACAATCATACTTGCTGTACACACCTTTTGAGAGAGCCATACATGATTTGGAATTTGCTAGAATACTCTATGTGCTTCGCTTATATCTTTTGAGTTATATAGTTTTGCTCTAGTACTTCACTTATTTCTTTTAGAGCATGGTGGTGGATTTGTTTTATAGAAACTATTGATCTCTCATGCTTCACTTAGATTATTTTGAGAGTCTTAAATAGCATGTTAATTTGCTTAAAATCCTAATATGCTAGGTATTCAAGATTAGTAAAATTTTCTTATGAGTGTTTTGAATACTAAGGAAAACTTGATGCTTGATGATTGTTTTGAGATATAGAGGTAATAATATCAAAGTCGTGCTAGTTGAGTAGTTGTGAAATTGAGAAATGCTTGTGTTGAAGTTTGCAAGTCCCGTAGCATGCAGTATGGTAAACGTTATGTAACAAATTTGAAACATGAGGTGTTATTTGATTGTCCTCCTTATGAGTGGCAGTCGGGGACGAGCGATGGTCTTTTCCTACCAATCTATCCCCCTAGGAGCATGCGTGTAGTGCTGAGGTTTTTGATGACTTGTAGATTTTTGCAATAAGTATGTGAGTTCTTTATGACTAATGTTGAGTCCATGGATTATACGCACTCTCACCCTTCCATCCTTGCTAGCCTCTTCGGTACCGTGCATTGCCCTTTCTCACATTGAGAGTTGGCGCAAACTTCGCTGGTGCATCCAAACCCCGTGATATGATACACTCTTTCACACATAAACCTCCTTATATCTTCCTCAAAAAAGCCACCATACCTACCTAATATGACATTTCCATAACCATTCGGAGATATATTGCCATGCAACTTTCCACCGTTCCATTTATCATGACACATTCATTATTGTCATATTGCTTAGCATGATCATGTAGTTGACATAGTATTTGTGGCAAAGCCACCGTTCATAATTCTTTCATGCATGTCACTCTTGGTCCATTGCATATCCCGGTACACCGCCGGAGGCATTCATATAGAGTCATCTTTTGTTCTAGTATCGAGTTGTAATCATTGAGTTGTAAATAAATAGAAGTGTGATGATCATCATTTTCTAGAGCATTGTCCCAAGTGAGGAATTATAAAAAAGGAGAAAGGCCATAAAAAAGAGAAATTCATATAAAAAAGAGAGAGAAAGTCCATAAAAAAGAGAAGCCCCCCCCCAAATGAGAGAAAAAGAGAGAAGGGACAATGCTACTATCCTTTGCCACACTTGTGCTTCAAAGTAGCACCATAATCTTCATGATAGAGAGTCTCTTGTTTTGTCACTTTCGTATACTAGTGGGAATTTTCATTATAGAACTTGGCTTGTATATTCCAACAATGGGCCTCCTCAAGTGCCCTAGGTCTTCATGATCAAGCAAGTTGGATGCACACCCACTTAGTTTCTTTTGTCGAGCTTTCATACATTTATAGCTCTAGTGCATCTGTTGCATGGCAATCCCTACTCCTCGCATCAACATCAACTGGTGGGCATCTCCATAGCCCATTGATTAGCCTCGTTGATGTGAGACTTTCTCCGTTTTGTCTTCTCCACATAACCCCCCCTCATTATATTCTATTCCACCCATAGTGCTATGTCCATGGCTCGCGCTCATATATTGCGTGAAAGTTTATAGGTTTGAGATTACTAAAGTATGAAACAATTGCTTGGCTTGTCATCGGGGTTGTGCATGATGAGAGCATTCTTGTGTGACGAAAATGGAGCATGACTAAACTATATGATTTTGTAGGGATGAACTTTCTTTGGCCATGTTATTTTGAGAAGACATAATTGCTTTGTTAGTATGCTTGAAGTATTATTATTTCTATGTCAATATGAACTTTTGTCTTGAATCTTTCGGATCTGAATATTCAGACCACAATTAAGAAGAATTACATTAAAATTATGCCAAGTAGCACTCCGCATCAAAAATTCTGTTTTTATCATTTACCCACTCGAGGACGAGCAGGAATTAAGCTTGGGGATGCTTGATACGTCTCCAATGTATCTATAATTTTTGATTGCTCCATGCTATATTATCTACTGTTTTGGACATTGTTGGGCTTTATTATCCACTTTTATATTATTTTTGGGACTAACCTATTAACCGGAGGCCCAGCCCAGAATTGTTGTTTTTACCTGTTTTAGGGTTTCGAAGAAAATGAATATCAAACGGAGTCCAAACGGAATGAAACCTTCGGGAACGTGATTTTCTCAACGAACAAGACCCAGGAGACTTGGACCCTACGTCAAGACACAAAAGAGGAGGCCACGAGGTAGGGGGGCGCGCCTACCCCCCAGGCGTGCCCTCCACCCTCGTGGGCCCCCTGTTGCTCCACCGATGTACTCCTTCCTCCTATATATACCTACGTACCCCTAAACGATCAGATACAGAGCCAAAAACCTAATTCCACTGCCGCATCTTTATGTATCCACGAGATCCTATCTTGGGGCCTGTTCCGGAGCTCCGCCGGAGGGGGCATCGATCACGGAGGGCTTCTACATCAACACCATAGCCCCTCCAATGAAGTGTGAGTAGTTTACCTCAGACCTACGGGTCCATAGTTATTAGCTAGATGGCTTCTTCTCTCTTTTTGGATCTCAATACAATGTTATCCCCCTCTCTTGTGGAGAACTATTCGATGTAATCTTCTTTTTGTGGTGTGTTTGTTGAGACTGATGAATTGTGGGTTTATGATCAAGTCTATCTATGAACAATATTTGAATCTTCTCTGAATTATTTTATGTATGATTGGTTATCTTTGCAAGTCTCTTTGAATTATTAGTTTGGTTTGGCCTACTAGATTGATCTTTCTTGCAATGGGAGAAGTGCTTAGCTTTGGGTTCAATCTTGCGGTGTCCTTTCCCAGTGACAGTAGGGGTAGCAAGGGACGTATTGTATTGTTTCCATCGAGAATAACAAGATGGGGTTTTCATCATATTGCATGAGTTTATCCCTCTACATCATGTCATCTTACTTAAGGCGTTACTCTGTTTTTAACTCAATACTCTAGATGCATGCTGGATAGCGGTCGATGAGTGGAGTAATAGTAGTAGATGCAGGCAGGAGTCGGTCTACTTGTCTCAGACGTGATGCCTATATACATGATCATACCTAGATATTCTCATAACTATGCTTAATTCTATCAATTGCTCAACAGTAATTTGTTCACCCACCATAGAATACTTATGCTCTCGAGAGAAGCCACTAGTGAAACCTATGGCCCCCAGGTCTATATTTATCATTTTAATCTCCTGCTACTTATTTATTTCCTTTGATTTTTTACTTTGCCTTTATTTTACTTTCCATCTTTATCACAAAAATACCAAAAATATTATCTTATCATATCTATCAGATCTCACTCTCGTAAGTGGTCGTGTTGGGATTGACAACCCCTTATCGCGTTGGTTGCGAGGATTTATTTGTTTTGTGCAAGTGCGAGGGACTCGCGCGTAGCCTCCTACTGGATTGATACTTTGGTTCTCAAAAACTGAGGGAAATACTTACGCTACTTTGCTGCATCATCCCTTCCTCTTCGGGGAAAACCAACGCAGTGCTCAAGAGGTAACATATATGGATGGTAGATAGAGGTTTTTGTAATCTGAAAATATAAAAACAGCAAGGTAACTAATGAAAAAAGTGAGCACAAACGGTATTGCAATGCTAGGAAACAAGGCCTAGGGTTCATACTTTCACTAGTGCAAGTTCTCTAAGCAATAATAACATAATTGGATCATATAACTATCCCTCAACATGAAACAAAGAGTCACTCCAAAGTCACTAATAGCGGAGAACGAATGAAGAGATTATGGTAGGGTACGAAACCACCTCAAAATTATTCTTTCCAATCAATCCGTTAGGTTATTCCTATAAGTGTCACAAACAGCCCTAGAGTTCATACTAGAATAACACCTTAAGACACAAATCAACCAAAACCCTAATGTCACCTAGATACTCCAATGTCACCTCAAGTATCCGCGGGTATGATTATACGATATGCATCACACAATCTCAGATTCATCTATTCAACCAACACATAGAACCTCAAAGAGTGCCCCAAAGTTTCTACCGGAGAATCACGACGAAAACGTGTGCCAACCACTATGCATAGGTTCATGGGCGGAACCCGCAAGTTGATCACCAAAACATACATTAAGTGAATCACGTGATATCCCATTGTCACCACAGATACGCACGGCAAGACATACATCAAGTGTTCTCAAATCTTTAAAGACTCAATCCGATAAGATAACTTCAAAGGGAAAACTCAATCCATTACAAGAGAGTAGAGGGGGGAAGTAACATCATAGGATCCAAATATAATAGCAAAGCTCGCGATACATGAAGATCGTATCACCTCAAGAACACGAGAGAGGGAGAGAGATCAAACACATAGCTACTGGTACATACCCTTAGCCCCGAGGGAGAACTACTCCCTCCTCGTCATGGAGAGCAGCGGGATGATGAAGATGGCCACCGGAGAGGGATTCCCCCTTCGGCAGGGTGCCGGAACGGGTCTAGATTGGCTTTCGGTGGCTACGGAGGCTTCTGGCGGCGGAACTCCCGATCTATTGTGCTCTTCGATCGTTTTAGGGTATATGGATATATATAGGCGGAAGAAATACGTCAGGGGAGCCATGAGGGGCCCACGAGGGTGGAGGGTGCACCCTAGGGGGTGGGCGCTCCCCTGCCTCGTGGCTCCCTCATTTCTTTCCTGACGTGCACTCCAAGTCTATCGGGTAGCTTTCCTTCCAAAAAATAACTTCTCCAGAAAGTTTCATTCCGTTTCGACTCCGTTTGATATTCCTTTTCTTCGAAACACTGAAACAAGGGAAAAAACAGGAACTGGCACTGGGCTCTGGGTCAATAGGTTAGTCCCAAAAATAATATAAAAGTGCATAGTAAAGTCCATTAAACATCTAAGATGGATAGTATAATAGCGTGGAACAATAAAAAATTATAGATACGTTGGAGACGTATCAGGAAGGTGATGGAGATGTTGGTGAAGATGGCGTAGGTGGTTGTTAAGATCGGGTGATGATGATGCCCCGGCTGCGTTCCGGCGCCACCGGAAGAAAGGGGAAGAGAGCCCCCCTTCTTCTTCTTCTTCCTTGACCTTCTCCCTAGATGGGTTAAGGGTTTCCCCTCTGGTCCATGGTCTCCATGGCATGGGAGGGGCGAGAGCCCCTCCGAGATTGGACCTGTCTCTCTATCTCTCTCTCTCTTTCTGCATTCTCAGATTCTGCCCTTTCACTGTTTCTTATATATCCGGAGATCCGTAACTCCGATTGGATTGAAACCTTCGCCCTAATTTTTTCCCCGAAAATTAGCTTTCTTGCGACCAAAGAAGAGCAGCAACCGCCTTATGGGGGCCCACGAGGGCCAGGGGCGCGCCCAGGGGGCGCCCCTGCCTCGTCGCCCCCTCGGGCACTGTCTCGCGTTGATTTTCTTCCCATATCTCACAAATATTCCAAAAATATTCTCCGTCCGTTTTTATTCCGTTTGGACTCCGTTGAATATGGATTTTCTGCAAAACAAAAACATGCAACAAACAGGAATTGGCACTGGGCACTAGATCAATATGTTAGTCCCGAAAATAGTATAAAAAGTTGCCAAAAGCATGTGAAAGCTGTAGAATATTGGTATGGAACAATAAAAAATTATAGATACGACAGAGACGTATCAGCCCTCTACAATGGTGCGCCCTCGGGAGTCCTACTCCCACCGGGAGTAGGATCCCCCCCTTCCATGTAGTAGGAGTATGAGAGAAGGAAAGGGAAAAGAGAAGAGAATGAAGGAGGGGGCGCCACCCATCCCCTTAGTCCAATTCGTACTAGGCCTTCAGGGGGTGCGCAGCCTCCCCTCTCTCTTTCCCCTAAAGCCCAATAAGGCCCATATACTCCCCAGCGAATTCCCGTAACTCTCCGGTACTCCGATAAATACCCGAACCACTCATAACCTTTTCGACTTCTGAATATAGCCTTCCAATATACTGATCTCTACATCTCGAACATTTTGAGACTCCTCGTCAGGCCCCTGATCTCATCTGGGACTCCGAACAACCTTCGGTACATCAAAACACATAAACTCATAATACCGATCGTCACTGAACGTTAAGCGTGCGGACCCTACGGGTTCGAGAACTATGTAGACATGACCGAGACTCATCTCCAGTCAATAAGCAATAGCAGAACCTGGATGCTCATATTGGCTCCTACATATTCTACAAAGATCTTTATCGGTCAAACCACATAACGGTATACGTTGTTCCCTTTGTCATCGGTATGTTACTTGCCCGAGATTCGATCATCGGTATCTCAATACCTAGTTCAATCTCGTTACCGGCAAGTCTCTTTACTCGTTCCATAATGCATCATCCCGTAACTAACTCATTAGTCACATAGCTTGCAAGGCTTATAGTGATGTGCATTACCGAGAGGGCCCAGAAATACCTCTCCGACAATCGGAGTGACGAATCCTAATCTCGATCTATGCTAACTCAACAAGTACCATCGGAGACACCTGTAGAGCACCTTTATAATCACCTAGTTATGTTGTGACGTTTGGTAGCACACAGAGTGTTCCTCTGGTATTCGGGAGTTGCATAATCTCATAGTCAGAGGAACATGTATAAGTCATGAAGAAAGTAGTAGCAACAAACTAAACGATCATCATGCTAAGCTAATGGAATGGGTCAAGTCAATCACATCATTCTCTAATGATGTGATCTTGTTAATCAAATGACAACTCATATCTATGGCTGGGAAACTTAACCATCTTTGATTCAACGAGCTAGTCAAGTAGAGGTGTAGGATCGAAAGTATGTCTAGAGGGGGGGTGATTAGACTACTTGACCAATTAAAAACTTAGCCTTTTCCCAATTTTAGTTCTTGGCAGATTTTAGCTATCTTAGAGCAAGTCAAGCAATCATCACACAATTCAAGCAAGCATGCAAAGAGTTTATTGGCAGCGGAAAATAAAGCATGCAACTTGCAAGAATGTAAAGGGAAGGGTTTGGAGGATTCAAACGCAATTGGAGACATGGATGTTTTCCCGTGGTTCGGATAGGTGGTGCTATCCTGCATCCACGTTGATGGAGACTTCAATCCACGGAGGGTAACGGTTGCGCGAGTCCACGGAGGGCTCCACCCACGAAGGGTCCACGAAGAAGCAACCTTGTCTATTCCACCATGGCCATCGCCCACGAAGGACTTGCCTCACTAGCGGTAGATCTTCACAAAGTAGGCGATCTCCTTGCCCTTACAAACTCCTTGGTTCAACTCCACAATCTTGTCGGAGGCTCCCAAGTGACACCTAGCCAATCTAGGAGACACCACTCTCCAAGAAGTAACAAATGGTGTGTTGATGATGAACTCCTTGCTCTTGTGCTTCAAATGATAGTCTCCCCAACACTCAACTCTCTCTCATAGGATTTGGATCTGGTGGAAAGAAGATTTGAGTGGAAAGCAACTTGGGGAAGGCTAGAGATCAAGATTCATATGGTAGGAATGGAATATCTTGGTCTCAACACATGAGTAGGTGGTTCTTTCTCAGAACATATGAGTAGGAATGGTGTATGTGTTCTGATGGCTCTCTCTACAAATGAAGAGGAGGTGGAGGGGTATTTATAGCCTCCACACAAAATCCAACCGTTACACACAATCTACCAATCTCGGTGGGACCGAATCAAAAAACTCGGTCTGGCCGAAATAGTAAACCTAGTGACCGTTAGGAATTTCGGTGGGATTGAGATGCAACTCGGTAGGACCAATTCGGTTAGGGTTTGGGCATAACGTAATCTCGGTGAGACCGATCGCACAAACTCGGTGAGACCGAGTTCGGCAATTAGCTAACCAGAGAGTTGGTCAGGCAAACTCGGTGGGACCGGCTTGCTCTTTCGGTGAGACCGAAAAGTTACAAGAAGGAAACATAGAGTTTACCTTGCATTCTCGGTGGGACCGATTCGCTCTTTCGGTGAGACCGAAAAGTTACGAAAAGGAAACAGAGAGTTTGCAAGCCCATCTTGGTGAGACCGAGATACTTATCGGTAGGACCGAATTGCTAGGGTTTGGCAGTGGCAAATGACAAGTGAAACTCGGTGGCGCCGGATTGACAGAATCGGTATGACCGAGTTTGGCTTAGGGTTTAGGTCATTTGTGGATATGGAAAGGTGGTTGAGGATTTTGGAGCATATCACTAAGCACATAAAGCAAGAGGCTCATTAAGCAACACCTCATCCCTCCTTGATAGTATTGGCTTTTCCTAAAGACTCAATGTGATCTTGGATCACTAAAACATAAAATGAAGAGTCTTGATCTTTTGAGCTTGAGCCAGTTCTTTGTCCTTAGCATTTTGAGGGTTCCACTTTCACATCCATGCCATGCCAATCATTGAGCTTTCCTGAAATAATCATCTTGAAATAGCATTAGCTCAATGAGCTATATGTTGTTATGAATTACCAAAACCACCTAGGGATAGTTGCACTTTCAAGAGGCATACTAGTGACACTCTGTTTGTCTATGTATTCACACATGTACTAAGTTTACGGTTAAGACAATTCTAGCATGAATAATAAACATTTATCATGACATAAGGAAATAAATAATAACTTTATTATTGCCTCTAGGGAATATTTCCTTCAGTCTCCCACTTGCACTAGAGTCAATAATCTAGTTCACATCTTTATGTGATTAGTTGACATCTCCATGTGACTAATACCCAAAGGGTTTATTAGAGTCAATAATCTAGTTCACATCGCTATGTGATTAACACCCAAAGAGTGATCATGTTTTGCTTGTGAGAGAAGTTTAGCCTGCGGGTCTGCAACATTCAGATCCGTATGTATTTCACAAATTTCTATGTCTATAATGCTCTACACGGAGCTACTCTAGCTAATTGCTCCTACTTTCAATATGTATTCAGATCAAGACTTAGAGTCATCTATATCGATGTAAAAAGCTTGCATCGACGTAACTCTTTACGATGAACTCTTTTATCACCTCCATAACCGAGAAATATTTCCTTAGTCCTCTAAGGAAAATTTTGACCGCTGTCCAGTGATCTACTCCTAGATCACTATTGTACTCCCTTGCCAGAATGATGCTAAGGTATACAATAGGACTGGTAAACAGCATATCATACTTTATAGAACCTATGACTGAGGCATAGGGAATGACTTTTCATTCTCTTTCTATTTTCTGTTGTGGTCAGTTTTGAGTCTTTACTCAACTTCACACCTTGCAACACAGGCAAGAACTCCTTCTTTGATTGTTCCATTATGAACTACTTCAAAATCTTGTCAAGGTATGTACTCATTGAAAAAACTTATCAAGCGTCTTGATCTATCTTTATAGATCTTGATGTTCAATGTGTAAGCAGCTTCATCGAGGTCTTTCTTTGAAAAACTCTTTTCAAACACTCCTTTATGCTTTCCAAAAAATTCTACATTATTTCCGATCAACAATATGTCATTCACATATACTTATCAGAAATGTTGTAGTGCTCCCACTCACTTTCTTGTAAATACAGGATTCACTGCAAGTCTGTATAAAACCATATGCTTTGATCACTTTATCAAAGCATATATTCCAACTCTGAGATGCTTGCACCAGTCCATAGATGGATCGCTGGAGCTTGCTCACTTTGTTAGCACCTTTAGGATCGACAAAACCTTCTGGTTGCATCATATACAACTCTTCTTTTAAGAAATCCATGAAGGAATACAATTTTGACATCCATTTGCCAGATTTCACAAAATGCAGCAACTGCTAACATAATTCGGACAGACTTTTAAGCATCGATACGAGTGAGAAAATATCATCTAGTTAACACCTTGAACTTGTCGAAAACATTTTGCGACGATTCGAGCTTTGTAGATAGTAACACTACTATCAGCGTCTGTCTTCCTCTTGAAAATCCATTTATTCTTAATGACTCGCCGATCACCGGGCAAGTCAATCAAAGTCCATACTTTGTTCTCATACATGGATCCCATCTCAGATTTCATGGCCTCAAGCCATTTCGCGGAATCTGGGCTCATCATCGCTTCCTCATAGTTCGTAGGTTCGTCATGGTCAAGTAACATGACATCCAGAACAGGATTACCGTACCACTCTGGTGCGGATCTCACTCTAGTTGACCTACGAGGTTCGGTAGTAACTTGATCTGAATTTACATGACAACGTCATTAGCTTCCTCACTAATTGGTGTAGGTGTCACAGGAACAGATTTCTGTGATGAACTACTTTCCAATAAGGGAGCAGGTACAGTTACCTCATCAAGTTCTACTTTCCTCCCACTCACTTCTTTCGAGAGAAACTCCTTCTCTAGAAAGGATCCATTCTTAGCAACAAATGTCTTGCCTTCGGATCTGTGATAGAAGGTGTACCCAACTGTCTCCTTTGGGTATCCTATGAAGACACATTTCTCCGATTTGGGTTTGAGCTTATCAGGATGAAACTTTTTCACATAAGCATCGCAACCCCAAACTTTAAGAAACGACAACTTTGGTTTCTTGCCAAACCACAGTTCATGTGGCGTCGTCTCAACGGATTTAGATGGTGTCCTATTTAACGTGAATGCAGCTGCCTCTAATGCATAACCCCAAAACGATAGTGGTAAATCGGTAAGAGACATCATAGATTCCACCATATCTAATAAAGTATGGTTATGATGTTCAGACACACCATTATGCTATGGTGTTCCAGGTGGCGTGAGTTGCGAAACTATTCCGCATTGTTTCAAATGAAGACCAAACTCGTAAATCAAATATTCTCCTCCACGATCAGATCGTAGAAACTTTATTTTCTTGTTACGATGATTTTCCACTTCACTCTGAAATTATTTCAACTTTTCAAATGCTTCAGATTTATGTTTCATCAAGAAGATATGCCCATATCTTACTCAAATCATCTGTGAAGGTCAGAAAATAACGATACCTGCCGTGAGCCTCAACACTCATCGGACTGCATACATCAGTATGTATTATTTCCAACAACTCTGTTGCTCGCTCCATTGTTCCGGAGAATGGAGTCTTAGTCATCTTGCCCATGAGGCATGGTTCGCAAGCATCAACTGATTCATAATCAAGTGATTCCAAAAGCCCGTCAGCATGGATTTTCTTCATGCGCTTTACACCAATATGACCTAAACGGCAGTGTCACAAATAATTTGCACTAGCATTATTAACTTTGCATATTTTGGCTTCAATATTATGAATATGTGTATCACTACGATCGAGATTCAATAAACCATTCACCTAGGGTGTATGACTATTGAAGGTTTTATTCATGTAAACAGAACAACAATTATTCTCTGGCTTTAAATGAATAACCGTATTGCAATAAACATGATCAAATCATATTCATTCTTAACGCAAACACCAAATAACATTTATTTAGGGTCAACACTAATTTTGAAAGTGTAGGGAGAGTGTGATGATGATCATATCAATCTTGGAACCACTTCCAACACACATCGTCACTTCACCCTTAACTAGTCTCTGTTCATTCTGCAACTCCCGTTTCGAGTTACTAATCTCAGCAACTGAACTAGTATCAAATATTGAGGGGTTGCTATAAACACTAGTAAAGTACACATCAATAACATGTATATCAAATATACCTTTGTTCACTTTGCCATCCTTCTTATCCGCCAAATACTTGGGGCAGTTCTGCTTCCAGTGACTAGTTCCTTTGCAGTAGAAGCACTTAGTCTCAGGCTTAGGTCTAGACTTGGGCTTCTTCACTTGAGCAACAACTTGCTTGCTGTTCTTCTTGAAGTTCCCCTTCTTCCCTTTGCCCTTTTCTTGAAACTAGTGGTCTTGTCAACCATCAACACTTGATGCTTTTCTTGATTTCTACCTTCGTCGATTTCAGCATCACGAAGAGCTTGGGAGTCGTTTCCGTTATCCCTTGCATATTATAGTTCATCATGAAGTTCCAGTAACTTGGTGATGGTGAGTAGAGAACTCTGTCAATCACTATCTTATCTGGAAGATTAACTCCCACTTGATTCAAGTGATTGTAGTACTCAAACATTCTGAGCACATACTCACTAGATGAGCTATTCTCCTCCATCTTGTAGGCAAAGTGCTTGTCAAAGGTCTCATACCTTTCGACATGGGCATGAGTCTGAAATAGTAATTTCAACTCTTGGAACATCTCATATGCTCCGTGGCATTCAAAACGTCTTTTAAGCTCCGATTCTAAGCCGTAAAGCATGGTGCACTAAACTATGAAGTAGTTATCATATCGAGCTCGCCAAACGTTCATAACGTTTGCATCTGCTCCTGCAATCGGTCTGTCACCTAGCGGTGCATCAAGGACATAATTATTCTGTGCAGCAATGAGGATAATCCTCAGATCATGGATCCAATCTACATCATTGCTACTAACATCTTTCAACTTAGTTTTTCTCTAGGAACATATCAAAATAAACGAGGAGCTACAGCGCGAGCTATTGGTCTACAACATAGTTATGCAAATACTGTCAAGACTAAGTTCATGATAAATTAAAGTTCAAGTAATCATATTACTTATGAACTCCCACTTAGATAGACATCCCTCTAGTCATCTAAATGATCACGTGATCCAAATCAACTAAACCATGTCCGATCATCACGTGAGATGGAGTAGTTTTCAATGGTGAACATCACTATGTTGATCATATCTACTATATGATTCACACTCGACTTTTCGGTCTCCAGTGTTCCGAGGCCATATCTGCATATGCTAGGCTCGTCAAGTTTAACCCGAGTATTCTGCGTGTGCAAAACTGGCTTGCACCCGTTGTCTGTGAACGCAGAGCTTATCACACCCGATCATCACATGGTGTCTCGGCACGACAAACTGTCGCAACGGTGCATACTCAGGGAGAACACTTATACCTTGAAATTTAGTGAGAGATCATCTTATAATGCTACCGCCGAACTAAGCAAAATAATATGCATAAAGGATAAACATCACATGCAATCAAAATATGTGACATGATATGGCCATGATCATCTTGCGCCTTTGATCTCCATCTCCAAAGTACCATCATGATCTCTATCGTGACCGGCATGACACCATGATCTCCATCATCTTGATCTCTATCAATGTGTCGTCACATGGTCGTCTCACCAACTATTGCTATCGCATAGCGATAAAGTAAAGCAATTACATGGCACTTGCATCTTATGCAATAAAGAGACAACTATAAGGCTTCTGCCAGTTGCCGATAACTTTAACAAAACATGATCATCTCATACAATAATTTATATCTCATCATCTTGACCATATCATATCACAACATGCCCTGCAAAAACAAGTTAGACGTCCTCTACTTTGTTGTTGCAAGTTTTACGTGGCTGCTATGGGCTTAGCAAGAACCGTTCTTACCTACGCATCAAAAACCACAACGCGGTACAGTGATTGCTTTTTGATCTTCAGAAAGAACCCTGTTCATTGAATCCAATTCAACTAAAGCTGGAGAAATAGACACCCACTAGCCACCTATGCGCGAAGCACGTCGGTAGAACCAGTCTCGCGTAAGCGTACGCGTAATGTCGGTCTGGGACGCTTCATCCAACAATGCCGCTGAATCAAGAATCAACTAGTGACGGCAAGCAATATTTATATACCCACGTCCATAACTCGTTTGTGTCTACTCGTGCATATAACATCTATGCATAAAACTGGCTCGGATGCCACTGTTGGGGAACGTAGTTCAAAATTTCCTACGCCCATGCAAGATCATGGTGATGCATAGCAACTAGAGGGGAGAGTGTCGTCCATGTACCCTCGTAGACTGTAAGCGGAAGTGTTATGAGAACGCGGTTGATGTAGTCGTACGTCTTCACGATCCGACCGATCCAAGCACCGAACACACAGCACCTCCAAGTTCAGCACACGTTCAGCTCGGTGACGTCCCACGAACTCACGATCCAGCAGAGCTTCACGAGAGAGTTCCGTCAGCACTACGGCGTGATGACGGTGATGATGATGCTACCGACGCAGGGCTTCACCTAAGCACCGCTACGATATGACCGAGGTGGATTATGGTGGAGGCGGGCACCGCACACGGCTAAGAGATCAATGATCAACTTGTGTGTCCATGGGGTGCCCCCTTCCCCCGTATATAATGGAGTGGAGGAGGGGGAGGGCCGGCCCTCTACTATGGCGCGCCCTGGGGAGTCCTACTCCGACCGGGAGAAGGATTCCCCCCTTCCATGTAGTAGGAGTAGGAGAGAAGGAAAGGGAAAAGAGAAGAGAAGGAAGGAAGGGGCGCCGCCCCTCCCCTTAGTCCAATTCAGACTAGGCCTTGGGGGGGGGGCACAGCCTCCCCTCTCTCTTTCCCCTAAATCCCAATAAGGCCCATATACTCCCCGATGAATTCCCGTAACTCTCCGGTACTCCGATAAATACCCGGACCACTCAGAACCTTTCCGATGTCCGAATATAGCCTTCCAATATATCGATCTTTACATCTCGAACATTTCAAGACTCGTCGTCATGTCCTGATCTCATCTGGGACTCCGAAAAACCTTCGGTACATCAAAACACATAAACTCATAATATCGATCGTCACTGAACGTTAAGCGTGCGGACCCTACGGGTTCGAGAACTATGTAGACATGACCGAGACTCATCTCCGGTCAATAACCAATAGCGGAACCTGGATGCTCATGTTGGCTCCTACATATTCTACGAAGATCTTTATCGGTCAAACCGCATAACGGTATACGTTGTTCCCTTTGTCATCGGTATGTTACTTGCCCGAGATTCGATCGTCGGTATCTCAATACCTAGTTCAATCTCGTTACCGGCAAGTATCTTTACTCGTTCCGTAATACATCATACCGCAACTAACTCATTAGTCACATTGCTTGCAAGGCTTATAGTGATGTGCATTACCGAGAGGGCCCAGAGATACCTCTCCGACAATCGGAGTGACAAATCCTAATCTCGATCTATGCCAACTCAACAAGTACCATCGGAGACACTTGTAGAGCACCTTTATAATCACCCAGTTACGTTTTGACGTTTGGTAGTACACAAAGTGTTCCTTTGGTATTCGGGAGTTGCATAATCTCATAGTCAGAGGAACATGTATAAGTCATGAAGAAAGTAGTAGCAACAAACTAAACGATCATCGTGCTAAGCTAACGGAATGGGTCAAGTCAATCACATCATTCTCTAATGATGTGATCCCGTTAATCAAATGACAACTCATGTCTATGGCTAGGAAACTTAACCATATTTGATTCAACGAGCTAGTCAAGTAGAGGCATACTAGTGACACTCTGTTTGTCTATGTATTCACACATGTACTAAGTTTCTGGTTAATACAATTCTAGCATGAATAATAAACATTTATCATGATATAAGGAAATAAATAATAACTCTATTATTGCCTCTAGGGCATATTTCCTTCAAGAACAACTGCCCGATAGTGTCAGGTGAGGATGTTAAGTCCCATGCGGTACAACCGCATGCGGGACACGGTACAACTAGTAAGCCCACACGAGGGAATCATCCCTCGTGTGGTAGTCCTACCAGGAGAACCGGATGAGTGGTACAACCGCCTATACACGGGGCATAACCGCTCTGAACAAGATTTCTGCACATGGTTGAATAAGGAACACTCCCCTCGAAACGAAAGGTAATATGTGGGTGCAATATATGGATGTGTACGTGTTTGATTCAGCCAGTACCTTCCAATGTGTATCCCCTCTTAATAGTACATATTTCCTAAGAGCAAAGAAATAAACGCGTTGAAAATGCGGTCTTCGCTCTTTTCCGTCCGGAGGGGTGCCCAACCATCTTGTGTGAACTAGAGTATATGTGTGAAGCTTAGTCACACGATTAGTCCGCAAATTGCATTCTCATAAGCACCAAAACACTTAAGATGGAAAATGCCCTTACAATCTCCCCCCTTTTGGTGGTTGATGACAATACATAGGGTCTAAAATATATAGATGGGATCCCCCTAGATGTGAGCACTATTATGTACTCCCTCCGTACCAAAATACTTGTAGGTGGGAACTTGTACTAGTTTCCCCTAGCTACAAGTATTTTGGTACAGATGTACTATTTATTTTTGAAATGCAAAGTACTCACACTAGACTCAACACTCCCCCTAGATTTAATACACTGGCAATAGGTTGCAAACAAAATGAATACACAAAAGCATGCATTTGCAAAAAATATGAGGTGAAGCAACATATAAGGGCAACAATAATAAGCATAGCTCTGCAACCATAAACGACATGATAAAGATAAATAGATAGGGGGTAACATGTCTCACACCGCGCAACAAGATGTCTCCAAGCAAATAAGTTCACCAACCAAAGCAAATACTTCGACTAAGGAAGGAATCACAAGCGAGCAATAACTACCAAGAAAATGAGCTCGTGATTCCCACCCATGTAAATTCCCGACGACCTAATAGATCTCTCTCCCCCTTTGGAATCAAGACACCAAAAGGAAAAGAGCGATGCTAGTGCCCCGAAGGCTCAGCGGTCCTCCTCTGACCCCTTGGTCTCCTCATCATCAGACGTGGGATCATCCTCAGCACCATCACCCTCTGGTTCATCAAGTGCCATCTCCTCCTCATCATCATCCTAAGCAGACGGTCCAACACCAGTATCATCCTCATCTGACCAACGACTGTGAGTTGAGATCCACAAGTCCTCTGGTCTAATGCTCTTCTCAATCCCACTCTCCACCTCAAGGTCCAGAGCTGACGACGATGAGCAATCTTCTCATTCTTGTGAGTCTCATACAACTTGGACTGGATGTCCACCTGAAAGCAAAAGGTCTTCTTCACCTCGACCTTGAGCTTCGTGATCCAACTAGGCTTGGCTTCAGCCTCCATCTTGCAATCACTGTTGGTAGAAGTGGCATACACATCTTTAGGGTTGTCAGGAGGGTTCCTAGGCAGGTTGTGCTTCTTCCTCTTGAACCTCTTCAACTCATGCACAACAAGATTATCTGGTGATGTAAGCGGCTCACCAGGCCAACGAATTACCCACATGGCATTTAGAAACACCATGACGAATGGAGCAAAGGTGGGAACCTTGCGACATGCCACTACCAAAAATATCTCAGCCAGAGCCAGTTGGAGATATCAACGGTCTTTTTCGAGCCCCGCTCAATGTCCAATATGTTCACAAATTTAGAAAAAATCATGAATTGCAAAATATGTTTGTGTAATAAGGATTTTTTTGTGCATTTAGAAAATGTTCAGAATTTTTTTAAAAAAATTAGTGAATTAAATGAAAATAAATACAAATAAATGAAAAGGGAAAAAACCCACAATTGTACCTAGTCTAACTAACATGAGTACGTGTTACCTCCCTGTCCATTAACCTTGCGCCAAATAGGATCTGCCATCTTCCCCTCGTGTAAGGTGGAGAGCGAACAAGAACCTCCTACAATGTGCCCCTATGCTTTGGGGCGGCCTATGTGCTTGGCGGAGTACCCCTGATTTTTCTTTTCCTTTTATATTCTTTCATGTTTTCTTTTCTATATATTTGATTTTGCTTTTTAACTTAAAAAGGAATTCCTAAATTCAAAAAAACTTATGGGACTTTTTAAAAATGTTACAAATCTTTACAAACATTCATGAATTTGAAATTTTCCTGTATTTAAAAAATATTCCAAAATTTAAAAATATGCATGAATTTGGAAAATATTCCTATATTTAAAAAAAATGTACTCCCTCCGATCCACATTAATTGTCGCTGACTTAGTACAATTTTAATACAATGTTGTGCGAAGTCTGCGACAATTAATATGGATTCGAGAGAGTAACTAAATTCCAAAAAATGATCCCAAATTTCATAAAGTATTCATGAATTTGGAAAATACTCTTGAATTAAAAATTGTTCTAAAATACAAGAAAAAGTTCATGAATTTTAAAAATGATTGTGACTTTCATAATATATCCATGAATTTGGAAAAATATTGTTAGATGTTTAAAAAAATCTGAATGTTCAGGAATTTGAAAAATATATCTGAAATTGTAAAAAATATTGAATTTCTAAAAATGTCACAAATTTGAAAAAATGTTCGTAGTTTGAATAAAAGTTCATAAATTTGAAAAATGTTTGTGGATTCCAAAAAATACTTGGAATTTGAGAAAAAGGAAAAAACATTAAAATGATTATAAAAACAAGAAATTTGAAAACACGCATAAAAAAATCTATCTAGGTAGGATCTATAACCTTTGCCAAACATTGGGGGGGGGGGGGGGGGGGTCTCTGCGTCTAGTTGGGCCAACCCAAGTGTGTTTGGTCGATGTCCACCCTCTACGCGGGGAATACGGATTGCCCGAGCAAACAAACACACATCCGCCAATGAATCTTTATGCAATAGGCTAGCTCCATAGCATGCTAGCATCGTTTCGCTCACTCGGCGGAGGAGAGAAGTGTTTTTGACAACAACAAAAAAATGAAGAGAAGAAGACTACTGCCGCTAGATTTTCTACCTGATTCCCCTTGCCTATAGTCTTCACTTTGATGTTGTGGGGTGTGGGAACCGTGGGGTGCTTGCAAGTGTGTTTTGATATTCATTCTAAGATGATTCTTGTGGTCGTTAATAACAGTGCATTAGTGGTGGATGTGATGCCATTGAAAATAAGGTCATGTAGTTCTTCCCCTACTACGGCAACAAACATGATGCCAGAGTTATGATTCCTCTGCAGGTTCGGTGCAATAGTTCTTGCGAAGTTTAGGTTTATGTCCTTCCAGAACCCGATCTTTTGAACATGTTTGATTTGTTTGTCGAAAGTGTCTTGGTGCTTTTTGTTGGGATGCTGTTTTG
This sequence comes from Triticum monococcum, assembly GCA_034509565.1. Taxonomy (NCBI): domain Eukaryota; kingdom Viridiplantae; phylum Streptophyta; class Magnoliopsida; order Poales; family Poaceae; genus Triticum; species Triticum monococcum. The sequence goes on along the minus strand of CM067845.1, from coordinate 81,241,907 downwards.
TGTAGCAGAAGTCTTTCCTTGGCACTACGGTGAAGATCTAGTGGTTGGACAACACTTCTAGCGGATCATCCCAACCCGAGCCTGTTCATTGTTCATGGCTTCCCATCTTTTTAGATGGGAGAATCAAGGGGCTCTCTTAAACCTTTATTGATAGTCAAGTTCATGGAGGTGTACGAGTAGCAGTCTCGCCACTCCGTCTAATTGCATTGTCCTTATTGAAGGCTTGAGAGATTTCGTGTTTCATAAATTATTACAGAGAGAAAGTGTATCTTAGAGATTCGTTGTAATTCTTGATTACGAGAGTCAATTTATATATATATATATATATATATATATGGTTCTTTAATCTACAAAATTGTATCTATAATGGTTTTTGTATTTGAATTTTATAAATATTTCACGAAAGAATTATTTCTCTGGTGCTTGCTCAGAGAAACTAGTAATAATTGGCTTAAAAATCAACTTTGTTTTTTTACAGGTTTGTTAAATTTCGTGAATTCAAAATTTTCACAAGTTTTACAAACTGGTCATGAATTAAATAATATTCAAGAAATTAAAAATAATAAAATTTAGAATATGCACCACTTTGAAAAGTTGCTTTTGAATTTACGTACAACTATGAAAATATTACTTTATTTTTAAAATATTTATGTAATGTAAAAAATGCACAGGGATTTAAAAAGACATAAATATAAAAGTAATAAGAATAAACAAATATTCATGAATATGAAAATATCATTGAATTAGAAAAAAGAAGAAACGAGATGAGAAACATGCACAGTGAAAAGTAAACATAAAATAAAAAATTGAAAGAAACCATTTGAAAACACAGGAAAAGAAAAGACTGAAAAAACCTTGAAACCTTGCTAGAAGCAAAAAAAAAAGTTACACATAAGTCTACCCAATAGCTATACCACCCACGAGGTATACGCCGAATACATTGGCAGATGCTCATTTTTGCTTGTGTGCTACTTTCTCCGTCCCATAATATTAGAACGCTTTTTACACTAATCCTATAATATAAGAGCTTTTTTTTCATACTAGTGTAGTGTAAAAAACCCTCTTATATCATGTGATGGAGAGAGTAGGTCACTAGCGCAACCGAGTCTCCACTGGCTTTTGTTCATGTTATTTTGGGTTGTCCTCTGTTTTCTTTTTTATCTCACTTTTATTTTCCTTTAGTATTTTGCTTGGACACTTTTTAATATCTGTGAAATCAATAAACAACCCTGCAAAAAAGGAAACCAATAAAAAAAATCATAAATGCAGAAGAATTTGGAAAATATTTACAAAATCCAATACATTCACAAATTAAAAATATTGATGCATTTAAAGAAAAATGCTCATGAATGAAAAAAGGGCGAATCGAAAACTCAAACTGACTAGAAACCACAAAAAAAAGAAGATAAAGAAAAACAGAAAGAAACTAAAAGGAGAGTGCCAAAGTAACATATAAATTGATGGGACAATGATCGACATGTGGGCCAACTAATTGCACTTGCCAGTGTGATTGCTACACTGTCGCAATGAGCCACACCTAGGATTACTTCATATTTTGTACCCCTTCATCCGAAAATACTTGTTCAAAAAATAGATAAAATGAATGTATCTATAACTAAAATAAATTTAGATACAATCATTTCTAACACAAGTATTTCCGGATGGAGGGAGTACAACTTAAAGCAAAGCGAAGCCCGGCGCCATTTACGTGGCTGCTATCCAAGAAGCGAACCATTAGACGAGGGAGCAACTAACAGGTGAGCGCTCGTTCGGAAGTCTCCCAAAAGTCACTATGCGCTCTTGCTGTCGCCACGGCACGCTTTGGACACTTCCTCCGGATTTTATTTTTCGCATGCATTTTCAGCCTTTTAGATTGTTTTCTCGGTCTTTTTGCTTCACCGTTTTCACTGTTTTTTAGCTTTTCAACATCTTTTTTAAAATTTAGCGTGAAAAATGCGTTTTCTTTTGTTTTCACGAGAGACGCAGTTTTGCTTTCGCGAGAGGCACGATTTTTCTTCTGTGAGAGGCACGGTTGCGCCTCTCGGAAACGGGAAAAACGTATTTTTTTTCTTTCGTAAAAGGCACGGTTTTGCTTTCGCAAGAGACGCGGTTTTGCTTTCGCGAGAGGCACGACCGTGCCTCTCATAAATGAAAAAAAAACCGTGTTCTTTTGGCTTCTGCGAGAGACATGGTTTTGCTTCCTATCGAAAACGGAAAAAAATGTGTTTTTCCCTTTCACGGGAGATATGGTTTTACTTTCGTAAAAGACATGAATTTTGTTGTTTCCCGCTAAGCTTTCAAAAAAGGTGCGGGGACGAGGTTCAAACTTGAGACATCTTGATTCCCACAGAACAGCAAGCAACTACTACGCCATCTTCATGTTTGTGCTTATTAACTTTTTTTCATTTTATCTTTTCTTCAGTTCGCTGTAAATTGAGAGGTCACCTTTTTTTATTTGTTTCCTTGTTCCTTTTCTATTTTCTTTTCTTTGCATTTACTTTTTTATTTCCCTTTTCAAATCATGAACATTTTTTCAGAAAATGATGATTTTTTTTCAGATTTGAAGAAGTTTCTTAGATTTTGTGATTTTTTGTCCAAATTCGATGATTTTTTTTCAAATCTTTTTGTGATTTTGTGATTTTTTTTTCATTTTTTGTGATTTTTTCCAAAATTGACGAACTTTTCGCAAATATTATGAACACTTTTTCAAAATTCATAAACTTTTTTAAGTTTGACGAACTTTTTTAAAATATATGAACTTTTTCAAATTTGATAGAAATTTTAAAATCAATAGAGTTTTTTAAAATCAATGAACGTTTTGAAGTTTGTGATTTTTTTTCAAAATCCATGAGCATTTTTGAATTCTTGATTTTTTTTCTTTTTTAAAGTTAATGGTTAACCGTTCAACCGGTCAACCATGACCGATCAAAACAGGTGGAGGTTGGGTTGCTTCAAGACCGCGAAGCTACATTTAATGAAAAAATGGAGGTAGAACGCAACAAGTTGCATAAGGACCCATAGAAAGAAAATGGCAACCAGGTATGTGGATCTTATAAAGAGGGCCATAGAACAATGATGAAAAACGGGGTGAGGTCGCAGGAGACGACACCAAAGTCTCTAGTACTACCTAGAGAAGAACTTGTTATATCTCATATTTGATAATGGGGGAAGAACATTTGGATAACTTCAAACCGTGGATTTTACCCCAACTTGAGAATTTTCCATGTAAAAATATTAGTGTTCCTCTTTGTTGATTTTCTACCGCTCTTCTGCATGGTTTTGTTTGACACCAAACACCTAGAATATATTAACATAGTGAATTGGTAACATCTGTTATACAATCATATCTATATAGGAGGAAATCACAGGTTAACATATTAGAGTATTTATATCCCATGACCACGCGCGGGCAATTATCTAATACTTCCTTTGTTTCAAAAAAATGTCGCTGATTTAATACAAAGTTATCATTGACACTTATTGAGGACTAGGTTCGGTGCATAACCGAGATTAAAAATCCTAGTACTCATACTTAAAAAGGCCGTATGCATCCCTAATTGGTGCAGAAGCCGGGGAAGTGAAATTCTGCCCCAATTTTAGACCGCATTCATAAGCACCAACCAAACTATACCAATTTGGCCCCGCGTGCGACCCTCGCATTGTCTCCCCCGGCAGTGGCGGGGGAACCCTAGCCGCGCCGCCACGACCCCCTCCCCACCTCGTCCCACCACCTCGGTTGCCCTGCTTCTGCGTGGGGAACCCCGGATCTGGAGTGGCGGCTCCATTGGCAAGGCACGGGCGGCTAGCAGCCGTGCGGGCGGTGGATCGGGTGTGCCGGCCGCGCGGGCGGCGGGATCCGGTGGTCGTTGGCGGCCGGCGACGGCTTCTGCAGCGGTCGGTGCGCGTGATCTGGCGCCTCCCCTCCTCTCCTATTCGGCGTGCGGCCCAGCCTGGTTGGGCCGCGCTTCTTCTTGGTCACCGATTCTGTACAGGAGGTGCTGCTGGTGACGGGTATCTAGTTCGGGCGAAATCCCTGGTCTGCCTTGACCGGCCGCACCGATGGCAACGCCTGAGGGCGCCGTTCCCCTCCTTGGAGGCGTCGGTATGGACTGATCTCCTCACTTCACCTTCCCCAAGGTCTTCCGGGCAAAAGCCCTAACTTTGTTCGGCGACGGCTATTGGGAAACGTAGCATGCAATTTCAAAAAAATTCCTACGCTCACGCAAGATCTATCTAGGAGATGCATAGCAACGAGAGGGGGAGAATGTGTTCACGTACCCTCGTACACCGAAAGCGGAATCGTTTGACAACGTGGCTGATGTAGTCGAACTTCTTCTTGTTCCGACCGATCAAGCACCGAACGTACGACACCTGCGAGTTCTGCACACATTCAGCTCGATGACATCCCTCGAACTCTTGATCCAGCAAAGTGTCGAAGAAGTAGATGAATTCTGTCAGCACGACGGCGTGGTGACGGTGATGGTGAAGTGATCCGCACAAGGCTTTGCCTAAGCACTACGAGAATATGATCTGAGACGTAAACTTTGGAGGGGGCGCCGCACACGGCTAACAATTGTTGGTGTGTGTGTTCTAGGCGCCCCCTCCTCACGTATATACAGGTGGGAGGGGAGGGGGATAGCCTTGAGGCGTCCCAAGTAGGAGGAATCCTACTTGGGGCCCTAGTCCAATTTGCCCCCTTACCATGTTTTCCGGAGGGGAAAGGAAGGAGGAGGGAGGAGGGAAGGAAGGGGGAGGCCGAATCCCTCCCCTTCCTTCTCTCTTCCCCTCTTTCCTTCCCCTCAGGTGTGGCCCATATGGGGGCGCGGCAGCCCCTGCTGGCTGCTGCATTTTCCCTGTTGGCCCATATCTTTGCCCGGGGGGGGGGGGGGGTGCCCGGAACAACTTCCGGTGACCCGATATGTACCCGGTACCCTCCAGAACACTTCCAGTGTCCGAATATTATCGTCCTATATATCAATCTTTACCTCTAGACTATTTAGAGACTCCTCGTTATGTCCGTGATCTCATACGGGACTCCGAACAACATTCGGTCACCAAATCACATAACTCATATAATACAAAATCGTCATCGAACGTTAAGCGTGCGGACCCTACGGGTTCAAGAACTATGTAGACATGACCGAGACACCTCTCCGGTCAATAACCAATAGCGGAACATGGATGCTCATATTGATTCCTACATATTCTACGAAGATCTTTATCGGTCGAACCGTAATGACAACGTACGTTATTCCCTTTGTCATCGGTATGTTACTTGCCCGAGATTCGATCGTCGGTATCTTCATACCTAGTTCAATCTCGTTACCGGCAAGTCTCTTTACTCGTTCCGTAATACATCATCCGACAACTAAATCATTAGTCACATTGCTTGCAAGGCTTCTTATGATGTGCATTACCGAGAGGGCCTAGAGATACCTCTCCGATACTCGGAGTGACAAATCCTAATCTCGAACTATGCCAACCCAACAACCACCTTCGGAGATACCTGTATTTCATCTTTATAGTCACCTAGTTACGTTGCGATGATAGCACACAAGGTATTCCTCCGGTATCCGGGAGTTGCATAATCTCATAGTTGAAGGAATATGTATTTGACATGAAGAAAGCAATTGCAATAAAACTGAACGATCAATATGCTAAGCTAACGGATGGGTCTTGTCCATCACATCATTCTCATAATGATGTGATCCCATTCATCAAACGACAACACATGTCTATGGTTAGGAAACTTAACCATCTTTGATTAACGAGCTAGTCTAGTAGAGGCTTACTAGGGAGACGATGTTTTGTCTATGTATCCGCACATGTATCAAGTTTCCGGTTAATACAATTCTAGTATGAATAATAAACATTTATCATGATATAAGGAAATATAAAATAACTACTTTATTATTGCCTCTAGGGCATATTTCCTTCAGTCTCCCACTTGCACTAGAGTCAATAATCTAGTTTACATTGTAATGATTCTAACACCCATAGAGTCTTGGTGCTGATCATGTTTTGCTCGTGGAAGAGGCTTAGTCAATGGGTCTGCCACATTCAGATCCGTATTATTTTGTAAATCTCTATGTCTCCCTGCTTGACTTGATCACGGATGGAGGTGAAGCGTCTTTTGATGTGTTTGGTTCTTTTGTGAAATCTGGATTCCTTCGCCAAGGCAATTGCTCCAGTATTGTCACAAAAGATTTTCATTGGACCCGATGCACTAGGTATTACACCTAGATCGGATATGAACTCCTTCATCCAGACTCCTTCAGTTGCTACTTCCGAAGCACTATGTACTCCGCTTCACACGTAGATCCCGCCACGATGCTCTGCTTGGAACTGCACCAACTGACAGCTCCACCATACAATAAAAATACGTATTTGGTTTGTGACTTAGAGTCATCTGGATCAGTGTCAAAGCTAGCATCAACGTAACCATTAATGACGAGCTCTATGTCACATCCATAAACGAGAAACATATCCTTAGTCCTTTTCAGGTACTTTAGGATGTTCTTGACCGCTGTCTAGTGATCTACTCCTGGATTACTTTGGTACCTCCCTGCTAGACTTATAGCAAGGCACACATCAGGTCTGGTACACAACATAGCATACATGATAGAACCTATGGCTGAGGCATAGGGAATGACTTTCATTTTCTCTCTATCTTCTGCCGTGGTCGGGCATTGAGTCTGACTCAAGTTCACACCTTCTAACATAGGCAAGAACCCTTTTTTTTGACTGATCCATTTTGAACTTCTTCAAAAATTTATCAAGCTATGTGCTTTGTGAAAGTCCAATTAAGCGTCTTGATCTATCTCTATAGATCTTGATGCCCAATATATAAGCAGCTTCACCGAGGTCTTTCATTGAAAAACTCTTATTCAAGTATCCTTTTATGCTATCCAGAAATTCTATATCATTTCCAATGAACAATATGTCATCCACATATAATATTAGAAATGCTACAGAGCTCCCACTCAATTTGTTGTAAATACAGGCTTCTCCGAAACTCTGTATAAAACCATATGCTTTGATCACCTCATCAAAGCGTATATTCCAAACTCCGAGATGCTTGCACCAGTCCATAAATGGATCACTGGAGCTTGCACACTTTTTTAGCACCTTTAGGATCGACAAAACCTCCTGGTTGCATCATGTACAACTCTTCTTTAAGAAATCCATTAAGGAATGCAGTTTTGACATCCATTTGCCATATTTCATAATCATAAAATGCGGCAATTGCTAACATGATTCGGACAGACTTAAGCATCGCTACGGGTGAGAAAGTCTCAACGTATTCAACTCCTTAAACTTGTCGAAAACCTTTCGCGACAAGTCGAGCTTTGTAGATAGTAACATTACCATCAACGCCAGTCTTCTTGAAGATCCATTTATTCTCTATGCCTCGCCGATCATCGGGCAAGTCAACCAAAGTCCACACTTTGTTCTCATACATGGATCCTATCTTAAATTTCATGGCCTCAAGCCATTTATCGGAATCTGGGCTCATCATTGCTTCTTCATAGTTCGTAGGTTCGTGATGGTCTAGTAACATGACTTCCAGAATAGGATTACCATACCACTTGTTGGGAAACGTAGCATGCAATTTCAGAAAATTTCCTACGCTCACGCAAGATCCATCCAGGAGATGCATAGCAACGAGAGGGGGAGAGTGTGTCCACATACCCTCGTAGACTGAAAGTGTAAGCGTTTGACAACGCGGTTGATGTAGTCGAACTTCTTCTCGTTCCGACTGATCAAGCACCGAACGTACAACACCTCCGAGTTCTGCACACGTTCAGCTCGATGACGTCCCTCGAACTCTTGATCCAGTAAAGTGTCGAGGGAGAGTTCCGTCAGCACGATGGCGTGGTGACGGTTATGGTGAAGTGATCCGCGCAGGGCTTCGCCTAAGCACTACGTGAATATGACCGAAAGCGTAAACTGTGGAGGGGGGCACTGCACACGGCTAACAATGTTTGTTGTGGGTTCTAGCGGTGCCCCCTCATATATATAGTTTGGAGGAGGAGAGGCAGCCAAGGGGGTGCCCCAAGTAGGAGGAATCCTACTTGGGGTCCTCCCAATTCACCCCCCTTCCTATTCCTATTCAAAGTAGGAATGGAAGAGGGGGAAGGGGGAATCCTATTCCCCCTTCTCCTTTCCTCCTTCCCTTTTTCTACTCCAATTTGGCCAGCCCATATTGGGGTGGGGGGGGGGGGGCGCACCAGCCCCTTAGGATCCGGTATGTCCCTCTCTTGGCCCATTAGGCCCATATAGTTTGCCAGGGGTTGCCCGGAACCCCTTCCGGCGACCCGATACGTACCCGGTACCCCCAGAACACTTCCGATGTCCAAATACTATCGTCCTATATATGAATCTTTACCTCTCGACCATTTCGATACTCCTCATCATGTCCGTGATATCATCCAGGACCCCGAACAACATTCAATCAACAAATCACATAACTCATATAATACACATCATCATCAAACGTTAAGCGTGCGGACCCTACGGGTTTGAGAACCATGTAGACATGACCGAGACACCTCTATGGTTAATAACCCAATAGCGGAACCTGGATGCTCATATTGGCTCCCACATATTCTATGAAGATCTTTATCGGTCAAACCATTATGACAACATACGTTATTCCCTTTGTCATTGGTATGTTACTTGCCCGAGATTTGATCGTCAGTATCTCCATACCTAGTTCAATCTCGTTACCGGCAAGTCTCTTTAATCATTCTATTATGCATCATCCCGCAACTAACTCATTAGTCACATTGCTTGCAAGGCTTATTATGATGTGCATTACCGAGAGGGCCTAGAGATACCTCTCTGATACTCGGAGTGACAAATCCTAATCTCGATCTATGCCAACCCAACAAACACCTTCGGAGATACCTATAGAGCATCTTTATAATCACCCAGTTACGTTGTGATGTTTTATAGCACACAAGGTATTCCTCTGGTATCCGGGAGTTGCATAATCTCATAGTCAAAGGAATATGTATAAGTCATGAAGAAAGCAATAGCAATAAAACTTAACGATCATTATGCTAAGCTAACGGATGGGTCTTGTCCATCACATCATTCTCCTAATGATGTGGTCCCATTAATCAAATGACAACACATGTCTATGGTTAGGAAACTTAACCATCTTTGATCAATGAGCTAGTCTAGTAGAGGCTTACTAGGGACACGGTGTTTTGTCTATGTATCCACACATGTATCAAGTTTTTGGTTAATACAATTATAGCATGAATAATAAACATTTATCATGATATAAGGAAATATAAATAACAACTTTATTATTGCCCCTAGGGCATATTTACTTCAGTCTCCCACTTGCATTAGAGTCAATAATCTAGTTCACATCATCATGTGATTTAACACCTATAGTTCACATCTTTATGTGATTAACACCCAATGTTCACATCACCATGTGACCAACACCCAAAGGGTTTAATAGAGTCAATAATCTAGTTTACATTGCTATGTGATTAACACCCAAAGAGTACTAAGGTGTGATCATGTTTTGCTTGTGAGAGAAGTTTCGTCAACGGGTCTGCAACATTCAGATCCGTATGTATTTTGCAAATTTCTATGTCTACAATGCTCTGCACGGAGCTACTCTAGCTAATTGCTCCCACTTTTAATATGTATCCAAATTGAGACTCAGAGTCATCCGGATCAGTGTCAAAGCTTGCATCGATGTAACCCTTTACGACGAACTCTTTGTCACCTCCATAACCGAGAAACATTTCCTTAGTCCTCTTTAGGTACCTACGGATAATTTTGACCGCTGTCCAGTGATCTACTCCTAGATCATTGTTTTACCCCCTTGCCAAACTCATGGCAAGGTATACAACAGGTGTGGTACACAGGATGACATACTTTATAGAACCTATGGCTGAGGCATAGGGAATGACATTCTCTCTCTATCTTCTAACGTGGTCAGGTTTTGAGTCTTACTCAACTTCACACCTTGTAACACAGGCAAGAACCCTTTCTTTGACTGATCCATTTTGAACTTCTTCAAAACTTTACCAATGTGCATCGTGAAAGTCCAATTAAGCGTCTTGATCTATCTCTATAGATCTTGATGCCTAATATATAAGCAGCTTCACCGAGGTCTTTCATTGAGAAACTCTTATTCAAGTATCCTTTTATGCTATATAGAAATTCTATATCATTTCCAATGAACAATATGTCATCCACATATAATATTAGAAATGCTACAGAGCTCCCACTCACTTTCTTGTAAATACAGGCTTCTCCAAAAGTCTGTATAAAACCATATGCTTTGATCACGTCACCAAAGCGTATATTCCCACTCTGAGATGCTTGCACCAGTCCATAAATGGATCGCTGGAGCTTTCACACTTTGTTAGCACCTTTAGGATCGACAAAACCTTCTGGTTGCATCATATAAAACTCTTCTTTGAGAAATCCATTAAGGAATGCAGTTTTGACGTCCATTTGCCAGATTACATAATCATAAAATGCAACAATTGCTAACATGATTCAAACAGACTTAAGCATCGCTATGGGTGATAAAGTCTCATTGTAGTCAACCCCTTGAACTTGTCAAAAACCTTTCACGACAAGTCGAGCTTTCTAGACAATAACATTACCATCAGCGTCAGGCTTCTTCTTGAAGATCCATTTATTCTCTATGGCTCGCCGATCATCGGGCAAGTCAACCAAAGTCCACACTTAGTTCTCATACATGGATCCTAGCTCAGATTTCATGGCCTCAAGCCATTTCTCGGAATCTGGGCTCATCATCGCTTCCTCGTAGTTCGTAGGTTCATCATGGTCTAGTAACATGACTTCCAGAGCAGGATTACCGTACCATCTAGTGTGGAACGTGCTCTAGGTAACCTATGAGGTTCGGTAGTTACTTGATCTGAAGTTTCATGATCATTATCATTAGCTTCCACTCTAGATGGTGTAGGCATCACGGGAACAATTTTCAGTGATGAACTACTTTCCAGTTTGAGAGAAGGTAAAATTATCTCATCAAGTTCTACCTTCCTCCCACTCACTTCTTTGGAGAGAAACTCCTTCTCTAGAAAGGATCCGTTTTTAGCAACAAAGATCTTGCCTTCGGATCTGTGATAGAAGGTGTACCCAACAGTTTTTTTTGGGTATCCTATGAAGACGCACTTATTCAATTTGGGTTCAAGCTTATCAGGCTGAAGCATTTTCACATAAGCATCGCAACCCCAAACTTTAAGAAACGACAACTTAGGTTTCTTGCCAAACCATAATTCATACGGTGTCGTCTCAGCGGATTTAGACGGTGCCCTATTTAAAGTAAATGCAGTTGTCTCTAATGCATAACCCCAAAACGGTAGTGGTAAATCGATAAGAGACATCATAGATCGCACCATATCTAATAAAGCACGCTTACGACATTCGGACACACCATTACGCTGTGGTGTTCTAGGCGGCGTGAGTTGTGAAACTATTCCACATGGTTTTAAATGAAGGCCAAATTCATAACTCAAATATTCGCCTCTGCGATCAGATCGTAGAAACTTTATTTTTTTTGTTACGACGATTCTCCACTTCACTCTGAAATTCTTTGAACTTTTCAAATGTTTCATAATTGTGTTTCATTAAGTAGATATACCTATATCTGCTCAAATAATCTGTGAAGGTCAAAAAATAACGATACCCGCCGCGAGCCTCAATACTCATCAGACCACATACATCGGTATGTATTATTTCCAATAAGTCATTAGCTCGCTCCATTGTTCCGGAGAACGGAGTCTTAGTCATCTTGCCCATGAGGCATGGTTCGCAAGTATCAAATGATTCATAATTAAGTGATTCCAAAAGTCCATTTGCATGGAGTTTCTTCATGCGTTTTACACCAATATGACCTAAACGGCAGTGCCACATGTATGTTGCACTATCATTATTAACTTTGCATATTTTGGCATCAATATTATGAATATGTGTATCACCACGATCGATATTCAACAAAAACAGAACACTCTTCAAGGGTGCATGATCATAAAAGATATTACTCATATAAATAGAACAACCATTATTCTCTGATTTAAATGAATAACCATCTCACATCAGACAAGACCCGGATATAATGTTCATGCTCAACACTGACACCAAAGAACAATTATTCAGGTCTAAAACTAATCCCGAAGGTAGAGGGAGTGTGTGATGGTGATCTTATCAACCTTGGAATCACTTCCAACACACATTGTCACCTTCCCCTTAACTAGTCTCTGTTCATCTTGCAACTCTTGTTTCGAGTTAGTAATCTTAGCAACTGAACTAGTATCAAATACCCTGGGGTTGCTATGAATGCTAGTAAAGTACACATTAATAACATGTATATCAAATATACCTTTGTTCACTTTGCCGTCCTTCTTATCCGCCAATTTTTTGGGGTAGTTCTGCTTCTAGTGACCATTCCCTTTGCAGTAGAAGCACTCAGTTTCAAGCTTAGGTCTAGCTTTGGGCTTCTTCATGGGAGTGGCAACGTGCTTGTCATTCTTCTTGAAGTTCCCTTTCTTTTCCTTTGCTCTTTTTTCTTGAAACAAGTGGTCTTGTCAACCATCAACACATGATGCTTTTTCCTGATTTCTACCTTCACCGATTTCAGCATCGCAAAGAGCTCGAGACTCTTTTTCGTTATCCCTTGCATATTATAGTTCATCACGAAGTTCTAGTAGCTTGGTGATAGTGACTAGAGAGCTATGTCAATCACTATCTTATCTGGAAGATTAACTCCCACTTGATTCAAGCGATTGTAGTGCCCAGACATTCTGAGCACATGCTCACTAGCTGAGCTATTCTCCTCCATCTTGTAGGCAAAGTACTTGTCAGAGGTCTCATACCTCTCGACATGGGCATGAGTCCGAAATACCAATTTCAATTCTTGGAACATCTCATATGCTCCGTGGCGTTCAAAACGTTTTTGAAGTCTCGGTTCTAAGCCCTACATCATGGTGCACTAAACTATCAATTAGTCATCATATCGAGCTGGCCAAACATTCATAACGTCTGCATCTGCTCCTGCAATAGGTCTATCACCTAGCGGTGCATCAAGGACATAATTCTTCTGTGCAGCAATGAGGATAATCCTCAGATCACGGGCCGAGTCTGCATCATTACTACTATCATCTTTCAACTTAGTTTTCCCTAGGAACATATCAAAAATAAAATAGTGTAGCTATACGCGAGCTATTGATCTACAACATAGATATGCAAATACTAGCAGGACTAGGTTCATGATAAATTAAGTTCAATTAATCATATTACTTAAGAACTCCCACTTAGATAGACATCCCTCGAGTCATCTAAATGATCACATGGTCCAAATCAACTAAACCATGCCTGATCGTCACGTGAGATGGAGTTAATCACCAATGGTGAACATATCCATGCTGATCATATCAACTATATGATTCATATTCGACCTTTCAGTCTCCAGTGTTCTGAGGCCATGCCTGTACATGCTAGGCTCGTCAAGTTTAACCCGAGTATTCCGCATGTGCAAAACTATCTTGCACCTGTTGTATGTGAACGTAGATCCTATCACACCCGATCATCAGGTGGTGTCTCAACACGAAGAACTTTCACAACGGTGCATACTCAAGGAGAACACTTATACCTTGAAATTTTTGTAAGGGATCATCTTATAATGCTACTGCCGTACTGAGCAAAATAAGATGCATAAAAGATAAACAACACATGCAATCAAAATATGTGACATGATATGGCCATCATCATCATGTGCCTTTGATCTCCATCTCCAAAGCACCGTCATGGTCTTCATCATCACCGGCTTGACACCTTGATCTCCATCGTAGTGTCGTGGTCATCTCGCCAACTATTGCTTCTACAACTATCGCTAACGCATAGTGATAAAGTAAAGCAATTACATGGCATTTGCATTTCATACAATAAAGCGACAACTATAAGGCTCCTGCCAGTTGCCAATAACTTTTACAATACATGATCATCCCATACAACAACATATATCATATCATATCTTGACCATATCACATCACAACATGCCCTGCAAAAACAAGTTAGACGTCCTCTACTTTGTTGTTGCAAGTTTTATGTGGCTGCTACAGGCTTCTAGTAAGAACCGTTCTTACCTACGCATCAAAACCATAACGGTGTTTCGTCAAGTTTGCCGTTTTAACCTTCAACGAGGACCAGCCGTAGTCAAATTCGATTCAAATAAAGTTGGAGAAACAAACACCCGCCAACCACCTTTATGCAAAACTAGTTGCATGTCTGTCGGTGGAACCGGTCTCATGAACGTGGTCATGTAAGGTTGGTCCGGGCCACTTCATCCAATAATACCGCCGAATCAAAATAAGACGTTGGTGGGAAGCAGTATGACTATCACCGCCCACAACTCTTTGTGTTCTACTCGTGCATATCATCTACGCATAGACCTGGCTCGGATGCCACTATTAGGAAACGTAGCATGCAATTTCAAAAAAATTCCTACGCTCACGCAAGATCTATCTAGGAGATGCAAACAACGAGAGGGGGAGAGTGTGTCCATGTACCCTCACAGACCGAAAGAGGAAGCGTTTGACAACGTGGTTGATGTAGTCGAATTTCTTCTCGTTCCGACCGATCAAGCACCGAACGTACGGCACCTCCGAGTTCTGCACACGTTCAGCTCAATGACGTCCCTCGAACTCTTGATCTAGCAAAGTGTCGAGGGAGAGTTTCGCCAGCACAACGTCGTGGTGATGGTGAAGTGATCCACACAGGGCTTCGCCTAAGCACTATGTGAATATGACCGTAGGCGTAAACTGTGGAGGGGGGCGCTGCACATGGCTAACAATGTTTGTTGTGTGTACTAGCGGTGCCCCCCTCATATATATACATGTTGGAGGGGAGGAGAGGCAGCCAAGGGGGAGCCCCAAGTAGGAGGAATCCTACTTGGGGTCCTCCCAATTCGGCCTCCACCCTTTCCTATTCCTATTCGGAGTAGGAAGGGAAGAGGGGGAAGGGGGAATCCTATTCCCCTTTTCCCTTCCCTCCTTCCCCTTTTCTACTCCAACTTGGCCAGCCCATATGGGGGCACGAGCCCCTTAGGGGCTGGTCCGTCCCTCTCTTGGCCCACTAGGCCCATATAGTTTGCCGGGGGTTGCCCGAAACCCCTTCCGGTGACCCGATATGTACACGGTACCCCCGGAACACTTCCGGTGTCCAAATACTATCTTACTATATATGAATCTTTACCTCTCAGCCATTTCGAGACTCCTCGTCATGTCTGTGATCTCATCCAGGACTCTGAACAACATTCGGTCACCAAATCACATAACTCATATATTACAAATCATCATCAAACATTAAGCGTGCGGACCCTACGGGTTCGAGAACCATGTAGACATGACCGAGACACCTCTCCGGCCAATAACAAATAGAGGAACCTGGATGCTCATATTGGCTCCCACATATTCTACAAAGATCTTTATCGGTCAAACCGTTATGACAACATACTTTATTCCCTTTGTCATCGTTATGTTACTTGCGCGAGATTCGATCATCGGTATCTCCATACCTAGTTCAATATCGTTACCAGCAAGTCTCTTTACTCATTTCGTAATGCATCATCTCGCAACTAACTCATTTGTCACATTGCTTGCAAGGCTTATTATGATGTGCATTACCGAGAGGGCCCAGAGATACCTCTTCGATACTTAGAGTGACAAATCCTAATCTCGATCTATGCCAACCCAACAAACACCTTCGGAGATACCTGTAGAGCATCTTTATAATCACCCAGTTATGTTGTGATGTTTGATAGCACACAAGGTATTCACCGATATCTGGGAGTTGCATAATCTCGTAGTCAAAGGAATATGTATAAGTCATGAAGAAAGCAATAACAATAAAACTTAACGATCATTATGCTAAGCTAACGGATGGGTCTTGTCCATCACATCATTCTCCTAACGATGTGATCCTATTAATCAAATGACAAAACATGTCTATGGTTAGGAAACTTAACCATCTTTGATCAATGAGCTAGTCTAGTAGAGGCTTACTAGGGACATCGTGTTTTGTCTATGTATCCACACATGTATCAAGTTTACGGTTAATACAATTATAGCATGAATAATAAACATTTATCATGATATAAGGAAATATAAATAACAACTTTATTATTGCCTCTAGGGCATATTTCCTTCACCACTCTGGTGCGGAACGTGCTATGGTTGACCTACGAGCTCGGTAGTAACTTGATCTGAAGTTTCATGATCATTATCATTAGCTTTCTCTCTAGTTGGTGTAGGCATGACGGGAACGGTTTTATGTGATGAACTACTTTCCAATTCGAGAGAAGGTAAAATTACCCCATCAAGTTCTACTTTCCTCCCAGTCACTTCTTTTGAGAGAAACTCCTTCTCTAGAAAGGATCCATTCTTAGCAACAAAGAACTTGCCTTCGGATCTATGGCAGAAGGTGTACCCAACAGTTTCTTTTGGGTATCCTATGAAGACACATTTCTCCAATTTGGGTTCGAGCTTATCAGGCTGAAGCTTTTTCACATAAGCATCGCAACCCCAAACTTTAAGAAATGACAACTTAGGTTTCTTTCCAAACCATAATTCATACCGTGTCATCTCAACGGATTTAGATGGTGCCCTATTTAACGTGAATGCAACCGTATCTAATGCATAACCCCAAAACGATAGTGGTAAATCGGTAAGAGACATCGTAGATCGCACCATACATAATAAAGTACGGTTACGACGTTCGAACACACCATTATGTTGTGGTGTTCCAGGTGGCGTGAGTTGTGAAACTATTCCACATTGTTTTAAATGAAGGCCAAACTCATAACTCAAATATTCACCTCTGCGATCAGATCGTAGAAACTTTATTTTCTTGTTACGATGATTCTCCACTTCACTCTGAAATTCTTTGAACTTTTCAAATGTTCAGACTTGTGTTTCATTGAGTAGATATACCCATATCTTCTAAAATCATCTATGAAGGTTAGAAAATAACGATACCCACTGCGAGCCTCAACACTCATCGGACCACATACATCGGTATGTATTATTTCCAATAAGTCATTAGCTCGCTCCATTGTTCCGAAGAACGGAATTTTAGTCATCTTGCCCATGAGGCATGGTTTGCAAGTATCAAATGATTCATAATCAAGTGATTCCCAAAGCCCATCTGCATGGAGTTTCTTCATGCGCTTTACACCAATATGACCTAAACGGCAGTGCCACAAATATGTTGCACTATCATTATCAACTTTGCATTTTTTGGCATCAATATTATGAATATGTGTATCACCACAATTGATATTCAACAAGAATAGACCACTCTTCAAGGGTGCATGACCATAAAAGATATTACTCATATAAATAGAACAACCATTATTTCCTGATTTAAATGAATAACCATCTCGCATTAAACAAGATCCAGATATAATGTTCATGCTCAACGTTGGCACCAAATAACAATTATTCACGTCTAAACTAACCCCGTAGGTAGATGTAGAGGTAGCATGCCAATGACGATCACATCGACTTGGAACCAATCCCGACGTGCATCATCACCTCGTCCTTAGCCAATCTTCATTTAATCCATAGCCCCTGTTTCAAGTGACAAATATGAGCAACCGAACCAGTATCAAATACCCAAGCGCTACTACGAGCATTAGTAAGGTACACATCAATAACATGTATATCAAATATACCTTTGTTCACTTTGCCATCCTTCTTATCCGCCAAATACTTGGGGTAGTTCCGCTTCCAGTGACCAGTCCCTTTGCAGTAGAAGCACTCAGTTTCAGTCTTGGGTACAGATTTGGGCTTCTTCCCGGGAGTGGCAACTTGCTTGCCATTCTTATTGAAGTTCCCCTTCTTTCCCTTGCCCTTTTTCTTGAAACTAGCGGTCTTGTTAACCATCAACACTTGTAGCGACCTGACCCGAATGGATCAAGTCTCTGTGCTTAAGTGTCATCCCTGGATCGGTATGCTGACACACACAGTACTCGAGGATTTATAACAGAGGTAAATCACATGTATAAAGTAACATAAATACTATTACCTCGAACAAAATAGCGGAAGTAACAAGGTTGTGGATTCCCATCAACACCAACGGCAAAGTTGAGTGTAGAAATCATAACCCTAACATATCACTTACTCGTCGTAAGATAAACCTGCAACACGAGACGTTGCAGCCACAAAGGGTCAGTACATTGAATGTACTGGCAAATTCACACCATAGAGAATGATGAATAAAGGCTATCACTACATGCATATTTGGCTGGTGGAAAAGCTCTATGGTTATAGTTTTGCGTAAAGCCAATTTTTCCCTACTGCAAAGGAATAAATTTTATTTAACTATCATGGTGGTTGTTGAACATTGAGAATGGTTGACAGCATTCTCAATCCCAATTAAATAACATCATTAAACCCAACAAACTTAATTTAAAGTAACATGATGAGATTCACATGATAATCCAGGTACTAGATACTCAAGACGTCCATAACCGGGGACACGGCTAATCATGATTAGTTTATACACTCTGCAGAGGTTTGCGCACTTTTCCCCACAAGACTCGATCGTCTCCGTTTGGTTTCTCGCACTACATGGTGTTTGAGAAGACGGATGACCGAGACATAGTCTTTCAGAAGCGCTAGCACCTTACGATGGATAGACCGTTACACCTACTTTCCCCTACATCTGCTAGTCTACCCTGTAAGAGTTCGCATGACTTAATCAACTATGCTAGAGCCCATAATAGCTTGTGGCTGCACACGGAAGTTTCTAGTATAAATAATCTCATGATCCCTTTGAGCCTGGGTGGCGGTCCATAAAAAAACAGGCAATCCTGGTCTACCCAGGTGCCTAGACAGGCAATCCTGGAATACCTAGATGCCTCAATCCACCCAGATGTGTGTTTAAGTTGCCACCTTAAGTAAACCATTAATTAACAATCTCACATCTGTCATGAATACTCTCAAAACCCAATCCACGTCTACGAGCATAGCATGGCAATGTAAGCATAACGTAATAGTAACTCCCAAGGGTTTGATAATAAATAGGTAATAGGTACTACCTCAACTACTTCTCATCCCACAATTTAATTAGATCCTAATCTTGCAATGTTGGAGGTTTGATCTAATGCAATAAAAACTGGGTATGAAAGAGGTATGATCAAAGTGTGAACTTGCCTGCAATGTTGATGAAGATGATTCACACTCAAAAATCTTGATAGCTCTACTCGTCACACTCCGGTCAATCTATCATAATCAAGCAATAGTAACCACACATAAGCAATCACTCAAAGGATCAGAAAGAACGAAGAAGACAATTCGAAAAACATCAAAACCAAGCAAATAACTCTTGCAACATAAAACAATTTCTAACAGTACCAAAATTATGTAAATTTGGCCTTATCAGAAGGTTTAGGTCAAGAGCTTTGATTTGCAAAAAGAATCAACTCAAACGGAGCTACGAAACTCAAGTTATAATCAAATGAAGTTTTAATCTAAATCTGTTCTAATTCAAATTTTAAAACTTTCAAAAACATGTTTGAGTTGGATTGCTGGATAGAGGGGATCGAAACGAAGAAGTGGGCGTTGGTTTCGTTGGATTTGGACAAACGGGTGAAAAGTTACGAAGGTTTGAAAAGCAGGGGCTAAATGGTAAAGAAACTAATTACCGATAGGTCCCTAACTAAAACTAACAGAAAAAGAAAAGACTAAATAGTGAACGTTCGTTTATAAGATCTAAACAGTGGACGTTCGCTGTTTAAAAAAACAGAAAAAAACAGATCTAGTCTAGGTTTTTTTTTTAAAAATCGAAGTTAAAAGAAAATCCGGATCGGGGTCGACGGTTTATACCGGTTCGGTAGGATTTTCGCCGAAAACCGGCGGCAGCGGCGAACGGATTCCGGCGAGGTGCGGCATGGCTCCGGCGTTGGGGCGGCGACGGCACCGGCAGGCGACGGCTGCAGCTACGCGGGGCGGCGCGGTGCAGGGCGGAGTGCGGTGGCGAGCAGCAGGCGGCGGCGGCGGCGAGGCGTGGCTGCGGCAGATCTCTCCGGCGACGGCGGTTGCGGCGTGTCGAGGAGCAGCGGTGGCGAGGCGAGGGCACGGCAGCGGCGGCACGAGGCGAGGAGGCGAGCGGCGGCGCGGAGCCCGGGGGCGCGGCTATATATAGCCGGGGGGGGGGGGCTCGGGACGAGTCCGGCGACGGCACGGCTTCGCCGGCGCCGTGCGGGACGAGGACTCCCGCGGGAGGCGGTTGCGGCTAGGCTGGGCCGGCTGGCTGGGCTTCGGCCCAGTTGGCCCGGTCCGGTGGAGAAAGTTTTTTTTAAATAAAGATTTTCCAAAAGAGCAAACTAAAAATAAAATAAAATAAAATATATTATATAGGTATATAATATATCAAAATTTTCAGAAAAAAATTTCCTACAACGTGAACATATTTCTAGAGTCAAATAAAATCCACGCAAATTTAAATAAAGCCAAGTGTGCTACGGCTCTAATAAAATCCAACAAAAATCATTCTAAAAATACCAAAATGATTTCAAATTAATTTTTCTCCAATTTTCTAATGTAGGGAATCATTTTACCCTATTTTCCATATATTTTATTTTTGGAGAAAAATAATTTGAATAAAACTCAAATAAATCCAAATTGAAAATTAATTCCAAAAGGACTTTGAAATTGATCCTTTGAAACTCCCAACTCATATTTCATATAATTTGAAGAAGTCATTTTATCTTCGCTCGTGAAAATCATTGAGTTGCATAAAGTTTCAGAATTGGAAATATTCTCAAATGAAATTCAAATATTTTCAACACCCCTTGTCATTTAAATAAATGGAAGAAGTCATGTCATCTTCTCTCCAGGGTTTCGTGGTGAAAAGAATTTGAATTCACGGAGATCACGAATGCAAAATGAAAGTTTGGGAAAGTCCTTTTATTCCCTCTCATTTAACTTTCAAAAAGGTTTCGAATTTCACTCAATTTCACACAATCAATCAAACAAATTTATCTATTTATTATAACATTCCAAAATTTAGAATTTTGGGATGTTACAAACCTACCACCCTTAAAAGGAATCTCGTCCTCGAGATTCGGAGAGGCTAGAAAGAAATATGTTGGGTTTTGGGGTCTTCTCAAAATCCATCGATCATCACAGGGGGTCTGGGTGCTACCACCCTTAGAAACATTGTTACGGTCCCATCAATACTCATATACTCCATCCTTATTCTTGACAGTGCCGGCCTTCTCAGATCGTAAGGATAATTCCTTCTCTGGGCTCTTTCGGTAGTGGCATAACCTTTTCCTCAATTCTTCTATCCTTTCCTCTTGGTAAGGTTATTCCGAGATTGGGTCTTCATAGCTGATAGGTCCGGCGCCAAAACTAAACAACTATTGATCTCTCATGGTGGTCAACAATTTATGGTTCCTTCTGCAGGAAATGGGTCTGGTTGATCCTCACCGTATAACCTACGGTTGGCAAAAGCTGCCTTGTACAAGGGAAAATACTTATACCATTCTAAGTTTTAAGCAAGGTTTTGATCGTCGTCTCTCTACTATAGGTAAGTCACTCAGATTTACCATCCCACATAGCAAGGGAAATAATAAGAGTAAGTCGGTATGGTGATCAATCCATCCCACACCCAAATCATTACCCTGTATACGGTTTAGCGAATCTCGCATTCTAACACGCGGTCATCCTCACAAGTATTGCAGAATTTCTCTTGTCGACGAACCAAGGTTCGTATAAATCCATTGATTCTGCAAGCCAAACAAACATCTATCGTTCCTTCACAATCTCTCAGGTTTTGCGTTACTCCTATAAAATCGTCTGCCGATAAACGTCGTATCTTCCACCAGGGTTTTTCCTTCAGCAAGAATGTGCTTGCTTCTTGACAGGTCTTGGGGCCTGTGGGTTATGGCCCATCTCATCACTTTTAGTCCTTGAACTTATCATCGGGCAACTGATCATTATTCCAACTTCCAAATTCCTAGTATTCTTAAATCCATCCAATTGTATTGTCTTCCTTCCTTCTATTGGCACCAAACTAGGACATGATTACTCAGACTCATCATGGAGTTTCCATTGATCCATATTTCTGACATCATACCTCCTTTATATCCAATAGTAATTTATCTCTTCATCCTCGTGGGATATCCCTCATACCGAGATAAAAACTTATACTTATGAAGTCCATATTCCACTTCGTGGAACATCATTATCCTTTTCAGGGTCAAGCGTCCTTACAGGGGAATATTGGCCATCTCTGCATGACACTTCTTCAACTGGGAAACGTGAAACACATCATGAACTCCTGACAGTCCTTCGGGTGACTCCAACTTGTTGGCCACTTCTCCCATACGCTCCAAAACTCGGTATGGTCCTACAAATCTCGGGGCCTACTGTCCCTTAACTCCAAATCGTTTAACTCCTCGCAGAGGGGGCACACGAAGACATGCTCTATCTCCAATTTCGTAGACTACCTCCTTACGTTTTTTTAGTCTTTATAACTCTTCTGCCTGGACTGAGCTACCTTCAGTCTATCTCGAATCAACTTAACATTCTCTTCTGACTCTTTGATCAAATCTGGTCCAAACAACTGACGGTCTCCAACTTCATCCCACATACTCTTGGGGCATCATACATATCGAGACAAAACTCATATTCATTTTATCCGAAATCCACTCAGTGGAGTATCCTTATCTTTTCCAGGGGTCAACGGTTCTTACAGGGTACTACCACCCTTAAAATGCACAAATCTTCCATAGAACATATTTCTCATATCCTCAAAAATGGTCAAAATCCTTCTTCATAGAGTAACAACTCATAAAATCCATATCAGTACCAACGATGTTAACTTTATTCATTCTCAAATGATTACCATCTCTCGCTCCTCCATTACATGTCTCAACTCAACACCTCAATATAAAAGAAAATGTTCTCACTTCTACTACTCCATTTCTTTTGTTGCAAACTCAACTATCTAGCACAAGTTTCCTTCTCCTTGGGGCATTCTCTGGCAAAGTGCCATGCTCCATTACAACTAAAACATATTACTTCTGACAAGTATCGAGGTTTCCTTTTTGGGCAATTGTTGAGGTAGTGCCCTGAATGATGAAGCCATAGTGGCTTTTAATCCAACTACTTTGGAGATATCGTGTTCATGCAAGTTGTATTGCTGTATAGGTACGCAACATGCTTCCTCACTTCCTTAATATGATAGCCTTTGAAATTACTTTCTAAAATAGTTTTGAATGTTGTAGGTATATTATGCAAGCACACTCATAAGGTTTTGACCTGCTGCAATATCATCACCCTGCCAAGTCAGTTCATATTGAACAGATGGACAAAACATGCAAAACAAGAAATTTTTACTTCCAAACCGAATACCGATGATAGCCTAGACTCTATGTTTGCACATACTTCTCGAAAAATGATGTCACTTGCATTGAAGTGTAAAACTTCGAAGGAGGTTCTTACATATCTGAACGTTGGTATTGATAAGTTGGCTTTGGAAGCACATGAATTACTTGACAATCTAAACTTAGATGAGGATGATGATTCTAAAAGTTCCTCCAAAATGAATGAATATGTTGCCAAGACAATGGTGCCATTCAAAGCTCCTGAACGAATAAAAGGCCCAATGAAAAAAAGATCAAAAGATGTTCTAGAAGGAGCAAAGAAAGAGAAACAGAAAGGTACATTTAATTCTTATATGTGACTAAGTAGCAAAGTTTCACTTCTATTTCTTATATTCACATAATGTGCAGGAAAAGGTACAAACCATCCAGCAAAGGAGTCGGTGCTTGTTCCACCTACAGTTGGCCCTTCAGAATTCGCCGGTGCCAGTACTATATGTCCGCCTGTAGCCATGGCATTTGAAGAGTGCCCACCAGTTTCTGTTCCACCCATTCAAGGAGAATTTACAAGATTATTGCTTCAAGCTCATGGAGATGGCACAACATTGCCGGCTGCTCGTCAATTAGATTTCAGCCAAGGTGCTAGCACATCAAGATTTCAGCAGTGACGTATGTATCATACACTGATTCTTGTTGTTTCCTTAAAGCTAGTTAGCTGGGCATGTCAGCTAAGTGGTGTTATTAGCTATGTGCTTGTGTTGTTACCTGAATATTGGTGAACAAATATTTTCAAACCTTGTGCATTTGTCTCTTTGGCAAAACTGGAATGTTCTATTCTCTTATTCTGTAGCTATATTCATCAGGATGGTCAATCTTATTTCTCTGAAAGTAATGACTATATGCAATCTAATTTGTTGCAGTGAATAAGTAAAGATTTTTTTCTCAATATAATGGTCAAGTGCACTCCCAGTTCTAGATCCTAAAGTGCAGTCATATTTTGCAAAAAAAGTGATGTACAAGCAACATTACACACAACAGCTTGTATTCTTGCCTTACAAAAAATCTCTTTTGTCAATTACCATGAATTTCTATTCAGAGTGTACATCAAATTATTTTATACAACAGCAGCCCAATCACTGGCAAGATGTGTCAACTACAAAAAGTTGTACATGTATCAGTACCTCATCAAATCATTGACAAGATGAGCAAACTACAGAATTTTGTACAAACTACAAAGTTCCTTCCTTTCGCACATTTATCCTTGGTCATCACTGGCAACATGAGCAACTCAAATCGTTGGCGTCGTCACTGTTGGGGCTATCTTCTTTGCACGCTGTCAGGTCAGTCCAGCCGCGGTGGAGAGCACCGGGGGCGGCGGCCACAGCCACGGCCGCGGCGAGCGAGCTCGAGAAGCGCCTCAACCGCCGCGAGCAAGCTCGAGAAGCGCCTCAAGAGAGAGCAGCCGAGGCAGCGAGGGTGAAGGCGGCGGGGCGGCGCTGGCTGCCGCAGCGAGCGAGCGGAAAAAGATAAGGGGAACTGGGTTTTCGTGGTGGAGGTTAGTATTCAGGATTTTTTTTAGTGAAACGGAGCATAAATGTCGTACTACGTGATTTGAGATTCGCTTTGTCAAGTATCCTCCTCTCGAGAGGGTCTTACGACCTGGGCGTACGACCCGGGTCGCATAGGATTTTCTTCCATGCAAGAGTAGCGGCAGATGTTGCCAAGATGACGGATTCAGACATATTGTTATTCTACTTTATAAGGTCCTTAAGAATAATTAATAAAATAATCGCATGCATCTTTCAGATGCAGAGACGAGGGGTCATCCTCCTTTTCCAAAAAAATAGCATAAGATAAAAAAGTGCCTGGTTAATCTCTTCGTGATTATTTCAAGTTGAAAAAAGAAAGCCTACGCCACCTCGTGAGAGGCACTGTCACATCTCCCAGCCGACCATATTGCTGCCGGAGATCCTCCACCACCTCCTCCGTGCCAGCGTAGCCTTGAGCCGACCGACCTCCCTTCCATGGCTCGATCGGCGCCGTTTAGTTTAGCATAACGAACCCCCGTCCAGCCGCCGGCTGTCTCATCCACCGCCGTCCAAATTTCGAAGATGCATATGGTTCCCTCACTCGTCCAACATATGCGTGTTAGAGTATCTCCAATAGTTGTGAGATAGGTGTTGGTAAATTTGTCATTTAAGACATAGTGATGATGTGGCATGTATTAAATGTGGAGAGAGAGTAAAGTTGTATGTAGATTAACCGACAACCTTCGCATAGGCTTCAAGATAAAATAGAGAGCAATCACATTTATTGTCTCACCATCTATTGGATAGCTTACATACAACCCATTGAAGTAGTTGTATGATAGCTTGTTGGTTGATGACATGGACATTTTACCAACATGACTAATATACAACCTGTTGGAGATGCCTTTACACGAGAGCAACAATTTTCCAGACCTGAATTCTTGAAGGTTACAATAAACCAATAAATAAGTGAATCATCGTTTAGCCAACATTCTTTTTTTGCAGGGAACCATTTAGCCAACATTCACGGGCATAACGACAGTGTTAAACTTGAATATTCCCGGCAATCCCATACGAGCAGCACACTACACGAGAAGGGGTATGGCGTCGGTTTCTTTACGCCGCCAGGATGAGTTTGTTAATTTGTTTCACCGTCCTTGTGCTCCCTCTTTCCAGTCCAACCTCATCAGAGAATAAAAAATGGGGCCGGTGACACGTATCGCTATCGACAACCACTCCACCTTGCTCTGTCGATTGAGCATATTTTTTGTAAGCAAAAAAGCAGAAGCATGCATGCATGCACAAAAGAGAGATCGTTGGAACAAGAAACAATCCTTATACGAGCCAATTCCTCCTCGTGTCCTAGATCAGACGATGGACGGCGAGGCCGAACGTGTGGTGTCCTCGACGCCGGCAACTACGGCACCGTGTTGTGCACTCTCCACCACGGCGACGATGCTGGAGCTGGACAGGCGCTTCGGCTCCGGATCGTTCTCCGAGGCAACGGCCGCGGCAACCGCCTCGGCGGTGACGCTGGACAGCTTGACCGCCTCGCCCTCGGCCGACGAGCGCTTCAGGAACTCGATGCACTCCTCCACGGCCTCGTTCCTTATGGAGTCGTCCCGGCGGCACGTCACGGCCCCGGTAGCACCGGCGCGCGGCGAGGAGGTCCTGCCGCTGCTGCTGCGCTGCACCGACGCCTTGGAGACCGCGGTGAGCATGATGAGGCGGAGCACGACGTCGCGGATGCGCTCGAGCAGCGACACCGACGCGGCCGGCCGCGCCGTGGACGCGCGGCACCTGCCCCTCGTCAGCCGCGGCATGCACGCCGCGCTCGCCGCCCTCGCCGCCTTGCTCTTCATGCTGTACGTGCGTAGCTAGCTACTGTGCGATCGATCGAGTTACGGGGCTTGCGGTGAGTGGAGTGGTTTGCTGGTGACTGTGCCGGGATACCGGGGTGTAGCTAGCTAGGTCTATATATAGGGTCGTCTCGCAGCTGCGTGTAGTACAAGCGTATATTTGCTTGTCTAAATTACTGGTTAATAAGTATGGGTATGTGTGTCTCTTGCTCTGGCCGAGGTTAAGCTAACATGGCTTGGCTCTAGTTTAAGCGTCTAAGCAAATGGAAGAAAGCCACAGGAAGCAGACCAGATTAGGTGTACGTGGTCATTTGGTCATTTGGTCCGTCCAGTGTGTGTTGAACATGAGCTCGCTATACGACAGGTTATCGGCGGGAATTTGCCGGCCGGCGTTTCAGCAGGTTTGGAGCGCCACGATGACACTGAAATCTAATCAAAATTTTCCTTTGACAGCTCGTCGAAAGCAGACTCCTGTCGAGCCATCAGATTTTGATGCGCCACGGGCGAAGTATTCGTGCTGTTGCAATGAACCTCTGCTTCTTCTGGCCTGTCATCTAGTGGGGTTTTTTAGCAGCGCATACCATAGTTTTTGTGCAGTTGTTTCCCGAAGTGGCCTCTAGTGTTTTCTTCTTCGGCAACGGGTTGAATTTTATTGACTCAAAATGAAATATTAAGAGGATACAAACCGCATATGTCCTGCCTATACATAACAAGGATACACGCATAGAATACTAATTATTATTTGGGGGCTGCTACGCGTCGACCGACGAATCTATTCAAAAGACCTGCCGCCTCGCGAGCCGTTGGATCTGACATAATTTGCAACGGAGGTTGTGTTGCGGAATATATTTTTGCAATATAGGTCATGTTGTGTTGCAGTTTTTTTTCCACTTTCACCTTTTTTTGCAACAACAATGATGTTGTGGAAAAACTTCTGCAACATAGCTAATGTTGCAGAAAATTGTGCAACTGAAATCATGTGCAGAAACATCGACGTCGTTGCCTTCACCGTGCTCGTCGCCGCCGACCACAACAGAGCAACAGCGCCGCCGCTCCTGCTGTTGCAGAATCACACCGGTGAGTCGTGCCTCGCCTGAAAAATGACTTGAGGTGAGCAAGCCTGCGGTTCCGCGTCAAAGCCTCGCCCTGCCACAATACCCCTTGGAATCCCTTGCAATGGAGAGCGCCGATTTGCAACCTGGATGCACCGCCACCTGCTTGCTCCCTTACAACAACGACGACTAGTCCGGCGCCGCAGATGAGGCCGGGAGATAGGCGGTGAGGAGATATGGGAGGAAGGAGAGATGGAGATGGTGCTAGAAAGGAAAGAATAAGACGTATGGATGTGCAACAAGAAAATAAGGTTGGAAGGGATAGGTAGTGCGATGGGACCTGTGAGGACACACGGCGTTTGATCAAGGAGGTTGACGTCTCGTCGTTTATCCGCCGGCTGAATGCTATCATTTTCCTTATTATTTCCAACATTTTTGAAAATTTTATTATTATTTTGAAAAACACAAATAACCTTTGAATTGTTTTTTCCAAAACAACATGTTTTTTTTGGAAATTTCGGACTAATTTCTAAATTTGTGATTTTTTTTCTGAAACATGAACATTTTCTTGGAAAGGCAATCATTTTCTAGGATTCCCAAACATTTTTTTAAAATGTGAAAAAATTATAAGAAGCTGAATATTTTGGGAATTGCAAAATAAAATTTTGAAAAAACGCCAACATTTTTCGAAATTTTGCAAATAATTTTTCAAAAAACATTTCTTTGCGATTTTTTTGAAAACGGAACAATTTTTAAAATTTAGGAAATTTTCCAAGAAATAAAAAATGGAAGAAAACTGAAAAAAGTAAAGAAAACAAAAGGAAAAATGTGGAAACAACAGGCTGATCCAGCACGGGGCATCTGCCGCCTCTAGCGCATGACGCGTGTCCATGTGTAACCAGCCCACTGCACCGCACTATTCTCCAGTGCTAATGCAACTAGATCTTTGTTGTAATTTTTCTGCAACATCACCTATGTTGCAAAAGTTCCTTCCGCAAGAGTAATTATGTTGCAAAAAAATGAAGATGCAAAAAATAAATCTGCAACAAGTGTTGTGCAGTTATTATTTTTGCAACAAAGCTTGTGTTGCAAAAGGAAACTCGCAACTTTTGTTGCAAAAGTGAGGACAATACTAAGCCATGAGATTATGCCGGATCTAACAGCTCGCAACCCGGTGGATCTTTTGACGGATAGCAAGTGCCAAATAAAAAAAAACTAAGTCTCGCTTCAACGAGACAGAGGGAAGCACATCACCTAAAGGAGGCGTGTAATGGTTTCTGGAGTGCCACCATGTATACGTCATAAGTGGTCAAAGGTGTAATGGTTTCTGGAGTGCCATCGACATCCTCATCCATGTCGGTAGCCTCATCGTAGTCAAGCATGTCGGTTAAGTCATCGATTGTGGCGACTAAGTGGGTGGTGGGTGGGAGGTAAATTTCCATGTCGTCGACTTTAAGTCCGATCTTGTCATAGACCGAAGTCTGATCGTTCGAGATTGATAAACTCTGAATGTGATCCAATATCTCATTAAGGTGAGATAGATCTTCAGGGTGCATGGCCTGGCTAGGGGTTGGGCAGACTCGAGGCATGATTCGGGCGCTGCTTGACGCGAGCTCGGCGTGCTGGTCAGCCCAGTCTGACTCTAGGCCATGCAGCGGATTCCACAGATGGGACCAAACCCATCGGGAGATCGGATCCGAAGTTCAGGTCGGAGGTCGGCTCCAGGTCGAGCCCGCAGCAACCGAGAGGTCCTTGATCCAGTCTGGAGCCCAGTCGGGAAGAACAAGCTCGCCACAGGAGTCTGCAGTGTATTCTAGGCTTCCGAAAGTGACCAACTGGTCCGGAGCGAAGTTTTCGACGTGTGCTAGATGGCCTGTCGAGTCGGCGTGGAAAACCATGCTGCCAAACACGAATAGTTGGCTAGGGACAAAGATGCCATCCTGGCCAGCGTAGCAGTTGATTTGCAGATTAGTCATAGATCCTTTTTTTTGATCTCATAATGGAACTCTCAATGAAAGAACCAATGTCGGTGGTAAAATCGGCAGACCTCGGGGTAGGGGGTTCCGAGCTGTGCATCTCGGATCGATGGTAATAGGAGATAATGGACATGATGTTTACCTAGGTTCCGGCCCTCTTGAAGAGGTAATATACCCTACGTCCTGCTTTGATTATATTGATGGTTATGTATCGACTACAAGCTTGATCTATCTTGAGATCGTAAGTTGTGTTCTAACCCTAGGGCTAGGTGGATGTGATTATGAATGGGGCCCTTCTATAGGCGAAACCCCTAGGCTTATATACATGCCAGGGGGTACCTAGGGTTACATGGTCGGTTGCTGATCGAGAGATGTGTATGACGGCGCTCGAAGATGTCCTTGGAGTACACGTCAAGTCTTCGGCAGAGATTGCCTTGATCACGTCGAGGTGTGAGGTCTCTAGAGTCCTTCCTTATGAGAATGAGGGCCTCTAAGCTCGGCCCAAGAACTATGGGCCAACTAGGTTGGTACCCCGCTAGTCCAGGACACTGTCACATGGCCTTACCAAAATACTTACACATGGACATCAGATCACAAGGAAAACCCGTTGAAGAACACCTCATGAAGATTGACTGATTGATAATATGTCTTACAATAGTTTCCGGATGCGATACATGATTAAAAACTAAGGCTAGATGGATGAGTGCTATGGTAGTGGAGATGGCAGTAGCTATGGAGATGGGAAATGGCGGTGCCTAGGGTTCCTGATGAGGATGAAGGTCTCGATGTTTTTTGTGTATGTTCTGCTACTCTTCTAGCATGAGGCCTTTAATATAATCTATTCAGGTGGATCAGGTGGCGCGTTTGGCAGTCCATATGAGCGGGCATACGAGTGTGTGTGGTCATATGGAACGTTGTCCTTTGCTCTATCTTCTCTGGTGCACCTCCCACTTGATCTCCTTTATCTTCTCTTTACTTCTTTCCATATATTAACTTGATTTCGTCAATAAATAGCCCATTTCCAGTGGAAACAGAATAAAGATCGCATATTTGGAATCCTTTACATGCATTAGACATTAGTAGCACTATCGGAGCAAATATCTTAGTTCTTTTTGCCACGTCATGCTCGAACCAACAAAAGGGTCTGCCTCTACTCCTTGTGTCGCATGCTTTCAAGGACACCCACCGACAAACGGCAATCAACTTCAAATGACTAATGGAAACCATACTTCTGCCATGTCTTCAAGAACTAATGGATCTACTCACAAGACATCATATGGATTATGATTAGTACGTATGAATATACGAAGAACAATCTAAACATAACAATCTGTCATCAATAATTATCCTATGCCTCAACTATAAGGTGTAATCAACACATACAAGTACTCCCACGACCAATCTAAGCTTTGATACAAAGATTGAGCAAGAGGGGTGATCTAGGGTTTGAAGATGAGATGGTGTAGGTGAAGATGTTGATGGAGATGATGATCCTGATGATGAACAAAGTGTTGGTGATCATGATGGTTTCAATTTCCCCCTCCCATGCTCGTCATGGACCTCCTTCTCCACCTCCCCCGTCATTGTTGTGGCGTCAAAGCTGCAAGCTGAATCACACGTTGCTACATCCGGCGACTGGCCATGACCACTATGCAAGGTAGTGAACTCTTGTGTGGCTATGATGATACGGTGACGACAGCCAGACAACAAAATTGGGGGGGGGTATGCGACCATGTCACCCCATGCTGGGAACGACAGCTCAGTGTGCTACTACCATGGTCCACATGCTGGGATTGGCACCTTGATGTGTTGGGACCAATGTCGCTATGTGTTGTGACCAGCAAAAATGTTGCTGCGACACCACCCGTCGATGTTGCAGCTCATAGATGGGATGTTGGGCCGGCCTACGAACATTCTACGACCATAACCATCACGGTTTCGAGGTGGAGAGTGTGGTGTCGGAGCGAGGGGATGGCGAGCTGCTGGTAGATGCGAGGGACGTTACTGCAACAACAACCCGTGTTTCAACAATGTTTTTTCCACCTTAGTTTTTTTGAGGGACCTACGGGAGATAGAGTTGGGGCAAAGCTTTTACTATTGAAATAGCCCACATGACTCACAACGGACGGCCCACACAACGATGATCGAGCGCGTCGATGGTCCCACGCTGAGCGTTGGCAAAAATTGAAGTGTCCATGCCACCCTAGTGCTACAAGAAAAAAACATTTTAGTTGTTTGTTGGAAGCAAATCTGTAATTTCTAGAAATTATTAATCTTTTGTACAACCTCCATCCTAAATTAATTGACTTAGATTTATTCAGATATAGATGTATCGAACACTAAACCGTGTCTACATACATATACGTATTTGGACAAATCTGAGTCAACTAATTCGGGACTTTGGGAGTATATTTTTATTTCAAGCAATCACGACTTACCAAAAAAACAGGAAGCAATCACGAATTACCAAGGAAAACAAATTTGAGTCTTTTACGTAATTTCTTGAACCATTAATTAAATTTATATTGATTTGATGGAAGCAAATCATGACTTACCAGAAACAACATAAAATAGAGTTGTTACCGCAATTTCTGGAAGCAGTTTTCCACATGCACGTTTCTGTGGCTGAGTCGAATGCTTTAAAAGATTTCCATCGTAAGCCAGAGCACACAGCTTCGCTCTTTCTTTCTTTGTTTGCGTGAGCGAAAGCCCCTCATTATTCATTTAGAAATTTTCCAACCTCGCCAGAATCCTAGCCCCACCATGCCGCCAGGCCCGACCTGGACGGACCTACCACCGGAGCTTGTCTGCCACACCACCGACGCCCTTGATGACCTCAAGTGCTACGCGGGTGTGCGGGGCACCTGCACGAGATGGCATCGCACGCTTGCGCCGCCATCACCGTCGCTGCTCATCGACCATGGAGACGACCCTGCCAAGCGCTGCATCGCCGCTGCCGTCAAGCGTCGTACCACCGCAGCCTCAATCCTTGCGCATCGCTCCTTTGAGCTCAAAGCCATCCCTCCGGGAAAGCTCTGCACCGCCACACGTCGCTCCTTCAAGCTCACCACCATCCACTCGGCCAGGACCTGTCTCGGCTGTTGTAGCGGATGGCTCACCCTCTCCGTCCACATTGATGACATCCGTAGCCTGCTCAGCCTCTTCCACCCCATCACAACCGCCAAGATCCTCCTACCCCCACTTGTCTATGACAGCCGCCTCATCTTCAAGATCATCTTCGCACCCAACCCTACCACTGACGACTTCGTTGCCGCTGTGATCCGTGACATTAATAGGGTTGCCTATGTCACGGCAGGGGCCAGGAGTGAAGGAAATATGCTATAGAGGCAATAATAAAGTTGTTATTTATATTTACTTATATCATGATAAATGTTTATTATTCATGCTATAATTGTATTAACCGGAAACTTAGTACATGTGTGAATACATAGACAAACAGAGTGTCACTAGTATGCCTCAACTTGACTAGCTCGTTAATCAAAGATGGTTACGTTTCCTAACCATAGACATTAGTTGTCATTTGATGAATGGGATCACATCATTAGAGAATGATGTGATTGACTTGACCCATCCGTTAGCTTAGCACTATGATCGTTTAGTTTATTGCTATTGCTTTCTCCATAACTTATACATGTTCCTATGACTATGAGATTATGCAACTCCCGAATACCGGAGGAACACTTAGTGTGCTATCAAATGTCACAACGTAACTGGGTGATTATAAACATGCTCTACAGGTGTCTCCGATGGTGTTTATTGAGTTGGCATAGATCGAGATTAGGATTTGTCACTCCGATTGCCGGAGAGGTATCTCTAGGCCCTCTCGGTAATGCACACCACTATAAGCCTTGCAAGCAATGTGACTAATGAGTTAGTTGCAGGATGTTGCATTACGGAACGAGTAAAGAGACTTTGCGGTAACGAGATTGAACTAGGTACGATGATACCGACGATCGAATCTCGGGCAAGTAAGATACCGATGACAAAGGGAACAAACTTATGTTGTTATGCGGTTTGACCGATAAAGATCTTCGTAGAATATGTGGGAACCAATATGAGCATCCAGGTTCCGCTATTGGTTATTGAACGGAGATGAGTCTCAGTCATGTCTACATAGTTCTCGAACCCGTAGGGTCCGCATGGTTAACGTTCAATGATGATATGTATTATGAGTTATGTGATTTGATGTACCGAAGATAGTTTGGAGTCCCGGATGTCATCACGGACACGATGAGGAGTCTTGAAATGGTCGAGACATAAAGATTGATATATTGGAAGGCTATGTTTGGACACCGAAAAGGTTTTGGATAGGTTCGGGCATTTTCCAGAGTACCGGGGGGTTGCCGGAACCCCCCGGGGAGTTAATGGGCCTTAATGGGCTATGGTGGGAGAGAGGAGGAGGCAGACAAGTGGGAGGCACGCGCCTACCAAGCCCAATCTGAATTGGGAGGGGAGCCGGCCCCCTTTCCTTCTCTCCCTCTCCCTCTTCCTTCTTCTCCTACTCCAACTAGGGAAGGGGGAGACCTACTCCTACTAGGAGTAGGAATCCACCCCTTGGGGCGTTCCATAGGAGGCCGGCCCTCCCCTCCTACACTCCTTTATATACGGGGGAGGGGGCACCCCATAGACACACAAGTTGATCTCTTAGCCGTGTGCGGTGCCCCTCTCCACAGATTTCCACCTCAGTCATATTGTCGTAGTGCTTAGGCGAAGCCCTGCATCGGTAACTTCATCATCACCATCAATACGCCGTCGTGTTAACGAAACTCTCCCTCAGCCTCAGCTGGATCTAGAGTTCGAGGGACATCACCGAGCTGAACGTGTGCAGACCGCAGAGGTGCCGTGTGTTCGGTACTTGATTGGTTGGATCGCGAAGACATTCGACTACATCAACCGCGTTACTTAGCGCTTCCGCTTTCGGTCTACAAGGGTACGTGGACACACTCTCCCCTCTTGTTGCTATGCATCCCTAGATAGATCCTGCGTGATCGTAGGAATTTTTTTGAAATACTGCGTTCCCCAACAAGGAGGTGGGCCATCCTCGACCCCATCCGCCTCACCGTTGGAGACCAGCTCGCCGACCTCCTCTACCATGAAAATGGTAGGGTCTACTGCCTCACTCGGTTTGGAGACGTTCATGTGCTCTTCCTACCACAACGCCGCTGTCGGGAACCTTCTTGAGGGCGACAAATCAGCATATCCTGCAGTGCATAATAGGAAAATCATCCAGATGCATGGGACATGGCCAGATCTAAATGCACCGGCCACCATTAAGGCATTGTTGTCGTCTGTGGGAAGCAACCTATCGTTCGACGCCACCACCAGTTTTGCCCTGCCATACAACACAATCTCGACTTCCACTAGTGTCAAGAACCTGGTGTTCTGCGATGGTAACCTGTACCAGATCTGGAGGAATGTGTCGTGTACAGTTACTTTGCAGCTGCCGGAAGGGGGTCGATGCCGTGTAGCACATGATGAAATATTTGTTCTGACGTATGACCCCCAACGTCAACCATGTTGGGACGCTGCGTCTGACTTATGGGGATACTCAGTGTTTATTGGGAGGAACAATTCAATGTCGATAAACGCAGAAGGCATTTCGGGACTCAAGGGTGATTGTGTGTACTGGATCGACGGGAGGGGAAAGGGATCTGGGCATGGTTTTTGACATGAAGACTGGCAAGTCAACACCTTGCATTCCCCTCGTGGATGGTGTTCTTCTGGGGTCTCCACAAAGCACAATCTGCTGGTACTTTCTGAGTGACACATGAAAGAAGTGTTTACCAGACCCGAGCAAGGGCCGTGCATAATCTAGACAAAAGCGATAGGTCATCATGCATCTAGGCCACATGGTGATGAGGACCACCAATCACCTCGGTGGAAATGATGCTATACAATTGGTAGAGGGTTTTGTTCATGATTTTGTATATTGCATTTGAACTTGATTTAATTCTTGTGGCACCATCGGCCTATCATTTTGATTCACTATTACTTGCATTTTTAGAAATGTATCCTATTGATATTTAGGTGGTTGCTCATTCAGTTCATTTTGTTTTAGTTCTCTCACATTCTTTCATGGTAGATTTACATCATGTTACCGGTAATGGAGATTATTTTCGAGAAGGACAAACTATTCTTACCATGTCATCATGGCTAAGTGAATATTGGTGGGATGCAACCTGAATTATGAATACGACAAGTGTGGATAGAGAACCCACTAGTATGTTAAAATTAAATGCCCATGCATTGCCACTAGCCAACAAATGAAACTATAACGAGCCTCTCGGATTTAGCTCTTCAATCATCGTGTCGCTTTGCTATGTTATCACCCTGCTCCAATTCTGCTTTAGTTTTCTTACAACAATTTTGGATGGCTTGCAGCATTCGGCACTCCCACCTCAAAGACATGACAAATTCTGTGGTTTCTCAAAACAATTTTTCAATGTTATACATAAAAAATACCAGTTGAAAGTGCAACTATCCCTGGGTGGTTTTGGTAATTATTAACAACATATAGCTCATTGAGCTAATGCTATTTCACGATAAATATTTCAGGAAAGTTCAATGATTGGCATGGCATGGATTAGGATTGTGGACCCCTTAAAATGCTAAGGACACATATTGGCTCAAGCTCAAGACTCTACATTTTACTTTTAGTGATCCAAGATCACATTGAGTCCATAGGAAAAGCCACTACTATTAAAAAGGGATGAGGTGTTGCTTAATGGCTTGCTTGCTCAAAATGCTTAGTGATATGCTCCAAAAACCCTCAACCACTTTCTCATATCCACATATGTACCAAACCAAAAATCAAACTCGGCCCCACCGAAATGTTCCATCCGGCACCACCGAGTTCACTTGACATAGCCACTGCCACAAACCCTAGTCACTTCGGTCTCACCGATAGGGATCTCGGTCTCATCGAGATGAGATTGCAAACTCTCTATTTCCCTTCGTAATGTTTCGATCCAACCGAGATGAGCGATTGGTCCCACCGAGTTTGCAATGCAAACTCTCTGTTTCCCTTTCGTAACATTTCGGTCTCACTGAAATGAGCGATTCGGTCCCACCGAGTTTGCCTGACCAACTCTCTGGTTAGCTTATTACTAAAATCGGTCCCACCGAGTTTGTGTAATCGGTCTGACCGAGATTACGTTATGCCCTAACCTAACGAAATCGGTCCCACCGAGTTGACATGCCGGTCCCACCAAAAAACCTAACGTTCACATTTTGAACTAAATTAGTCTGACCGAGTTTTCTGATTCGGTCCCATCGAGTTTGTTAAATTGTGTGTAACAGTTAGATTTTGTGTGGACGCTATATATACCCCTCCACCCTTCCTTCATTAGTAATGAGAGCCATCAGAACGTGCCTACACTTCAGCATTCATTTTCTGAGAGAGAACCACCTACTCATGTGTTGAGACCAAGATATTCCATTCCAACCATTTGAATCTTGATCTCTATCCTTCCCGAAATTGCTTTCCACTCAAATCATCTTTCCACCAAATCCAAATCTGTGTGAGAGAGTTGAGTGTTGGGTAGACTATCATTTGAAGCACAAGAGCAATGAGTTCATCATCAACACACTGTCTATTACCTTTTGGAGAGTGGTGTCTCCTAGATTGGTTAG
The DNA here is from genome assembly GCA_034509565.1 of Triticum monococcum. Classification (NCBI taxonomy): domain Eukaryota; kingdom Viridiplantae; phylum Streptophyta; class Magnoliopsida; order Poales; family Poaceae; genus Triticum; species Triticum monococcum. Next base: position 81,204,443 of record CM067845.1, on the reverse strand, counting down.
GTGTCACTTGGGAGCCTCCGTCAAGATTGTGGAGTTGAACCAAGGAGTTTGTAAGGGCGAGGAGATCATCTACTTCGTGAAGATCTACCCTAGTAAGGCAAGTCCTTCGTGGGCGATGGCCATGGTGGGATAGAAAATGTTGCTTCTTCATGGACCCTTCGTGGGTGGAGCCCTCCGTGGACTCGCGCAACCATTACCCTTCGTGGGTTCAAGTCTCCATCAACGTGGATGTACGATAGCACCACCTATCGGAACCATGCCAAAAATCTCCATGTCTACATTGCGTTTGCTCCCTCCAAACTCCTCCCTTTACCTTCATGTGCAATGTTTTACATTCCACTCCTATACTCTTAGACTTGCATGTGTAGGTTGATTGCTTGACTTGTGCTAAGTTGTTAAAATCTGCCAAGACTTAAAATTGGGAAAAGGCTAGATTTTTATTTGGTCAAGTAGTCTAATCACCCCCTCTAGACATACTTTCGATCCTACAAGTTGTATCAGAGCTTTGGTCTCCATTTGCCATGATTTCCATAGCTTTTGGTGATCATAGCCTTGGTTTCACACCTAGGAGAGTATGGCGTCTAGCGAGGGAAATTACCACCATAGTGGTCCTTACTTTGATGGTACTTATTTTGCTAGTTGGAAGCATAACATGAAAATGCATATTATTGGACATAACCCCGCCGTTTGGGCTATTGTGTGTATTGGCTTGCAAGGTGAATTCTTTGATGGGAGAGAACCAAACCTGGAGCTACCGTGGAAGAGTTGAAGATGCTACAATACAATTCTCAAGCTTGTGATATTCTCTTCAACGGATTGTGCCCCGAAGAATTCAACAAAATCAGCCATCTTGAGAATAAGGAAATTTGGGATACTTTGATTGATATGCATGAGGGTACCAACTCCGTTAAGGAATCAAAATTGTATGTGCTTCAAAGTCAGCTTGACATGTTCAAAATGAAGGATGGTGAAGGTGTCGGTGAAATGTACTGTAGGCTCGCTCTCATCACAAATGAGATTGTCGTCTTAGGAAGTGAAGAGATGACCGATAGATTCATCATCAAGAAGATCCTAAGAGCCTTGGATGGAAAATATGATACCGTGTGCACATTGATCCAAATTATGCCCAACTACAAAGATCTCAAGCCAATGGAAGTCATTGGAAGAATTGTTGCTCATGAGATGTCACTCAAGGATAAGGAAGAGCTTCACACAACAAGTCAAGTGGTGCTTACAAAGCCTCATGTGATGCTCCTACATCATCAAGTGAGAAACAAGCCTTCAATGAAGAATTGAGCCTAATGGTGAAGAACTTCAACAAGTTCTACAAGAGTAGAAGCAAGGAAAGAAGTTCCAAGTCAAGGTCCTACAATGACAAAAGATCTTCAAGTCCTGAACGTAATTGCTACAATTGTGGAAGACCCAGACACTACTCCAATGAGTGTACGGCTCCCTACAAAAGAAGAGAAGATTCACCCAAAAGGAGAAGTAGAAGAGAAGAATCACCACCTAGAGAGAGAAGGAGTAGAGATGACCGTTATGAATGAAGAACATCACAGAGAAGCAAGGATTCAGAAAGAAAGGACAAATCATCAAGGAGCTACAAAAAGCGAAGACATCAAGCTCATGTTGGTGAATGGGTATCCGGCTCTGACTCCGACAATCACTCAGAGAGAAGTTATCACTCTGATAACCCACAAGTATAGGGGATCGCAACAGTTTTCGAGGGTAGAGTATTCAACCCAAATTTATTGATTCGACACAAGGGGAGCCAAAGAATATTCTCAAGTATTAGCAGCTGAGTTGTCAATTCAACCACACCTGGAAACTTAATATCTGCAGCAAAGTGTTTAGTAGCAAAGTAATATGATAGTAGTGGTAATGGTAGCAAAAGATAACAGTAGTAAAAGTAATGTTTTTGGTATTTTGTAGTGATGATAGCAATAGCAACAAAAAAGTAAATAAGCGAAGCACAATATATGGAAAGCTCGTAGGCAATGGATCGGTGATGGAGAATTATGCCGGATGCGGTTCATCATGTAACAGTCATAACCTAGGGTGACACAGAACTAGCTGCAGTTCATTGATATAATGTAGGCATGTATTCCGAACATAGTCATATGTGCTTATGGAAAAGAACTTGCATGACATCTTTTGTCCTACCCTCCCATGGCAGAGGGGTCCTTACGGAAACTAAGGGATATTAAGGCCTCCTTTTAATAGAGAACCAGAACAAAGCATTAACACATGGTGAATACATGAACTCCTCAAACTACGGTCATCACCGGTAAGTATTCCGATTATTGTCACTTCGGGGTTAACGGCTCATAACACATAATAGGTGACTATAGACTTGCAAGATAGGATCAAGAACACTCATATATTGATGAAAAACATAATAGGTTCAGATCGGAAATCATGGCACTCGGGCCCTAGTGACAAGCATTAAGCATAGCAAAGTCATAACAACATCAATCTCAGAACATAGTGGACACTAGGGATCAAACCCTAACAAAACTAACTCGATTACATGATAGATCCCATCCAACCCATCACCGTCCAGCAAGCCTACGATGGAATTACTCATGCACGGCGGTGAGCATCATGAAATTGGTGATGGAGGATGGTTGATGATGATGATGATGACGACGGATTCTCCTCTCCGGAGCCCCGAACGGACTCCAGATCAGCCCTCCGGAGAGGTTTTAGGGCTTGGCGGCGGCTCCGTATCGTAAAATGTGATGATTTCTTCTCTCTATTTTTTCTCATCGAAACTCAATATATGGAGGTGGAGTTGGAGTCGGAGAGGCAACAGGGGGCCCATGAGGTAGGGGGGGGGGCGCCCCCACCCTCGTGGCAAGACGGTGGGCCCCCTGGCCTTCATCTCTGGTAGGTATTTTTCTTATTTTCTGAAAAGTGTCTCCATGAAGTTTTAGGTCATTCCGAGAACGTTTTCTCCTGCACATAAATAACACCATGGTAATTCTGCTGAAAACAACGTCGGTCCGGGTTAGTTCCATTCAAATCATGCAAGTTAGAGTCCAAAACAAGGGCAAAAGTGTTTGGAAAAGTAGATACGTTGGAGACGTATCAACTCCCCCAAGCTTAATCCTTTGCTTGTCCTCAAGAAATTCAGTTGACAAACTGAAAGTGATAAAGAAAAACTTTTACAAACTCTGTTTGCTCTTGTTGTTGTAAATATGTAAAGCCAGCATTCAAGTTTTCAGCAAAGATTATAACAAACCACATTCGCAATAACACATAGGTCTCAAGTTACTCATATCAATAGCATAATCAACCAGCGAGCCATAATAATAAAACTCGGATGACAACACTTTCTCAAAACAATCATAATATGATATAACAAGATGGTATCTCGCTAGCCCTTTCTGAGACCACAAAACATAAATGCAGAGCACCTTTAAAGACCAAGGACTGACTAGACATTGTAATTCATGGTAAAAGAGATCCAGTCAAGTCATACTCAATGTAAACTAACAATAATGAATGCAAATGATAGCGGTGCTCTCCAACTGGTGCTTTTTAATAAGAGGATGATGACTCAGCATAAAAGTAAATAGATAGGCCCTTCGCAGAGGGAAGCAGGGATTTGTAGAGGTGCCAGAGCTTGGTTTTGAAACAGAGGTGAATAATATTTTGAGCGGTATACTTTCATTCTCAACATAACAACCAAGTGATGGCGATATCTTCCATGCTACACACATAATAGGCGGTTCCCAAACAGAATGGTAAAGTTTATGCTCCCCCTTCCACCACAAGCATCAACCCATGGCTTGCTCGAAACGACGAGTGCCTCCAACTAACAAGAGTCCCAGGGGGAGTTTTGTTTGCAATTATTTTGATTTAGTTTGCATAAAGCATGGGACTGGGCATCCCGGTGACCAGCCATTTATCTCGGGAGTGAGGAGTGGAGTCCACTCCTCTTAAGAATAACCCGCCTAACATGGAACATACAGACAACCCTAGTTGATACATGAGCTATTCGATCATACAAAACAGGATATTTATTTGAAGGTTTAGAGTTTGGCACATACAAATTTACTTGGAACGGCAGGTAGATACCGTATATAGGTAGGTATAGTGGACTCATGTGGAATAACTTTGGGGTTTAAGGAGTTTGGATGCACAAGCAGTATTCCCGCTTAGTACAGGTGAATGCTAGCAAAAGACTGGGAAGTGACCAGCTAGTGAGCGACAATAGTCATGAACATGCATTAAAATTAATCAATACTGAATGCAAGCAAGAGTAGGATATAATCCACCATGAACATAAATATCATGAAGGCTATGTTAATTTTGTTTCAACTACATGCGTGAACATGTGCCAAGTCAAGTCACTTAAATCATTCAGAGGAGGATACCACCCTATCATACCACATCATAACCATCTCAATAGCATGTTGGCACGCAAGGTAAACCATTATAACTCATAGCTAATCAAGCATGGCACAAGAACTATGATCTCTAATTGTCATTGCAAACATGTTTATTCATAATAGGCCGAATCAAGAACGATGAACTAATCATATTTACAAAAACAAAAGAGGTCGAGTTCATACCAGCTTTTCTCATCTCAGTCAGTCCATCATATATCGTCATAATTTCCTTTCACTTGCACGACCGAACAATCTGAATAATAATAATAGTGCACGTGCATTGGACTAAGCTGGAATCTGCAGGCATTCAATAAACAGGAGAAGACAAGGCAATACAGGCTCTTTTGTCAGATCAACTGTAATGCATATAAGAGCCATTTCAACAATTTAATTATGGTCTTCTTCCATCGACCCCCAAAGAAAAAGAAATGAAATAAAACTATTTACACGGGAAAGCTCCCAACAAGCAAAAGAAGAACAGGAAATCTTTTTGGGTTTTCTTTTTAATTACTACTACAAGCATGGAAAGTAAACTAATTAAAAGCTACAACTAATTTTTTTGGTTTTTCTTAAGGTTTATTAAACACACAAGAAGAAAGCATAAAAAGGAAAGTAAACTAGCATGGATGATACAATGTAAAAGTATGAGCACCGGCATCTAGGAATGAGTGTATGAACATAAATGTAATGTCGGTGGGAAATACGTACTCCCCCAAGTTTAGGCTTTTGGCCTAAGTTGGTCTATGGCCACGGCTGGCCTGGCGGATATCCATAACAGTAGCTGGGGTCGTACTGTGATGTAGACGAGGAAGGTTCCGATTTCCACTGGCTGACAATCATCTCCGGATCCCATTGGTAATTATACTGTCGTGAAGGATCGAACTATGGTTCCGGCTCTGGCTCCTCGGCTGGTGCAGGGTTCCGGTAGGCGTGGATAGCCATCAACGGAACAAGGTACATGCCTACAGTCAAATCAAACAAAGAAGGAGCGGGCAAGGTAATAGTCTCAGGATGATGTTTATTAGAGAACAATTGATATTTAAGCTCTCCTTCCTTATTCTTAACAATAAAATCATCTGCTACCATACTTTTATAATCTAGATAAACACGGGGCAGCACTTTTTCTTCCTTCTCATAATGCCTAATAGGTATGTTAAAATGTGCAGCTAGGCGTGTAGCATAGATGCCTAAAAAGATGGGGCCCTTGGTATGGTTCAGACTTAACCGTTTGGCAATAATGTTGCCCATACTAAAAGAGTTATCACCGTATAAACCGTGGTGCAAAATAATAATATCAGGGATACTCAGGTTTCAACGACCAATTAAGCAACGACTAGCAAATAATGCAAAATAGCATAAAATAGGAAAATGTATGCTAGTGATTAGTGCATCGGAAACCTTCCTTGTTTCCCCTACAGTGATAGTGTCAATACATCCCTCCACATCATCACGATGTGGTTCTTCTGTCTTGCCCCCAAAAGGGACTAAACAGATCCGACAAAAATCATAAAATGACATCTCCTTATGCTCATCATATAAATGAAACTCCACCGTAGGTGGTGAGTTCCTAGAATGAAAATGAAAGTTTTGCACAAACGTATTTGTGAGCAAGAGATACTGATCACATTGGTCGTGGAGGAAAGCGGTAAGGCCTGCAGTCTGAGCCAACTAATGAAAATCTTCATAAATCCCGGCTGCTCTCAAGAAATCCTTGGAAGGCCATTCACACGCCCGAACCTCCGCGGTGCGAGGTAAATTATACTTAGGATTCGGTGCCTTCTCCTTCGAGCTTTGGCTCGATGAGCACCTCAAAAGTCTCCTCATCATTTTCTGAAAAATTCTGAAATTTTTAGTAACTTCAAAATAAAAGTAAACCAAACTCAATAATATTGATAACAACTACTCCTACAAGTGCCTAGGGCCTATATCATGCATCAAAACTACTTTTGACCATATAAATTTGAAATGCAAGCTCAAGAACAGGGTCACCTAAGCAGCAAAAATTTGCAACGAATAAAGCACTAGAACAAAAACTAATTGGACCAATGGAGGAGTCACATACCAAGGAACAATCTCCCCAAGCAATTTTGTGAGAGGTGCTTTGAGCAAGGAGATCGAAAATGGTAGCAAAACGAGCTTGGACTCGGGTTTGAGCTGGTTTTTCATGTTTGGGGGAGGAAGGAGTGTATGGGTGCAGGAATAAGTGGAGGAGGGCCACCGTGGGCCCACGAGGCAGGGGCGCGCCCTAGAGGGGTGGGTGTGCCCTCCACCCTCGTGGCAAGGTGGTTGGCCCCCCTGGTGTGTATTCAGTTCCATAAATCCTCAAATATTTTAGAAAAAACCATATTTAATTTTCAGGGCATTTGGAGAACTTTTATTTTCGAGGTATTTTTATATTGCACGGATAATCAGATAACAGACAGAAAAATATTTATTTTTATTTTATTTAATATAAATAACAGAAAGTAAAAGTGGGGTACAGAAGGTTGTGCCTTCTAGTTTCATCCATCTCATGATCATTAAAAGGAATCCACTAACAAGGTTGATCAAGTCTTGTTAACGAACTCATTCCGAATAACATGGAACCGGAGAAATTTCGAATAACACTATGTTACCTCAATGGGGATATGCACATCCCCAATAATAAGAATATCATATTTCTTCTTGACAGTAGGAAGAGGAAATTCAAAACCTCCAAATATAATCGATGGGATTTTTCTAATAGAATTGATACTGTGAACTTGAGGTTGTTTTCTCGGAAAGTGTACCGTGTGCTCATTACCATTAACATGAAAAGTGACATTGCCTTTAGTGCAATCAATAACAGCCCCTGCAGTATTCAAAAAGGGTCTTCCAAGAATAATAGACATACTATCATCCTCGGGAATATCAAGAATAACAAAGTTTGTTAAAATAGTAACATTTGCAACAATAACAGGCACATCCTCACAAATACCGACAGGTATAGCAGTTGTTTTATCAACCATTTGCAAAGATATTTCAGTAGGTGTCAACTTATTCAAATCAAGTCTACGATATAAAGAGAGAGGCATAACACTAACACCGGCTCCAAGATCACATAAAGCAGTTTTAACATAGTTTCTTTAATGCAGCATGGTATAGTAGGTACTCCTGGATCTCCAAGTTTCTTTGGTATTCCACCCTTAAAAGTATAATTAGCCAGCATGGTGGAAATTTCAGCTTCCGGTATCTTTCTCTTATCTGTAATAATATCTTTCATATACTTAGCATAAGGATTGGTTTTGAGCATATCAGTTAATCGCATACGCAAAAAGATAGGTCTAATCATTTCAGCAAAGCGCTCAAAATCCTCATCATCCTTTTTCTTGGATGGTTTGGGAGGAAAAGGCATGGGTTTTTGAACCCAAGGCTCTCTTTCTTTACCATGTTTCCTAGCAACGAAGTCTTTATTATCATAACGTTGATTCTTTGATTGTGGGTTATCAAGATCAACAACAGGTTCAATTTCTATATCATTATCATTACTAGGTTGAGCATCATTATGAACATTATCATTAACATTATCAGTAGTTTCGGGTTCATTACCAGATTGAGTTTTAGCATCAGAAATAGAAACATCATTTGGATTCTCAGGTGTTTCAACAATAGGATCACTAGAAGCATGCAAAGTCTTATCATTTTTCTTTTTCTTCTTTCTAGAAGAGCTAGGTGCATCTAAATTATTTCTCTGAGAATCTTGCTCAATTCTCTTAGGATGGCCTTTAGGATACAAAGGTTCCTGAGTCATTCTACCAGTTCTAGTAGCCACTCTAACAGCATAATCATTATCTTTATTATTCAATTCATTGAGCAAATCATTTTGAGCTTTAAGTACTTGTTCTACTTGAGTGGTAACCATAGAAGCATGTTTACTAATAAGTTTAAGTTCACCTTTAACATTAGCCATATAATGACCCAAGTGTCCAAGCATATTTGAATTGTATATTAATTGTCTACCAAAGTAAGTATTAAAATCTTCTTGCTTAGCCATAAATTTATCAAACTCATCTAAACATGGGCTAGCAATTTTAGTAAACAGGATTACTGCTTTATCATATCTATAGAGAGAATTTACCTTTACTACCTATGTCGGGTTATCAAGACCATGAGTTTCTTCAATAGGTAAAGGATTTGGATTATATGTTTCTTCAACAGGCGGTAAATTAAGACCATGTATTTCTTCAATAGGAGGTAAATTCTTAACATATTCAGCTTTAATACCCTTTTCTTTCATAGATTTCTTTGCCTCTTGCATATCTTCAGGACTGAGAAATAGAATACCCCTCTTCTTCAGAGTTGGTTTAGGAATAGCCTCAGGAATTGGCTCCGGACGTGTCCAATTATTTTCATTTGTCAACATATTATTCAATAGAATTTCAGCTTCATCCGGTGTTCTTTCCCTGAAAACAGAACCAGCACAACTATCCTGGTAATCTCTGGAGGCATCGGTTAGTCCATTATAAAAGATATCAAGTATTTCATTTTTCTTAAGAGGATGATCAGGCAAAGCATTAAGTAATTGGAGAAGCCTCCCCCTAGCTTGTGGGAGACTCTCTTCTTCAATTTGTACAAAATTATATATATCCCTTAAAGCAGCTTGTTTCTTATGAGCAGGGAAATATTTAGCAAAGAAGTAATAAATCATATCCTGGGGACTACGCACACAACCAGGATCAAGAGAATTAAACCATATCTTAGCATCACCCTTTAATGAGAATGGAAATATTTTAAGGATATAAAAGTAACGAGTTCTCTCATCTTTAGTAAACAGGGTAGCTATATCATTCAATTTAGTAAGATGTGCCACAACAGTTTCAGATTCATAACCATGAAAAGTATCAGATTCAACCAAAGTAATTATATCAGGATCAACAGAGAATTCATAATCCTTATCAGTAACAAAGATAGGTGAAGTAGCAAAAGGTGAGTCAGGTTTCATTCTATCATTTAGGGATTGCTTACTCCATTTAGCTAATAATTTTTTAAGTTTAGTTCTATTTCTGCAAGCTAATATGGCTAAAGAAGCATCTTGATCAAAAACATATAACCCTTAGTAATAGCGAGTGGTTCTTCATCATCACTTTCATCAGTATCATCAGATTCAATATTTTCAATTTCTCTAGCCCTAGCAAGTTGTTCATCGAGAAAATCACTAAGTGGCATAGTAGTATCAGGCATAGAGGTAGTTTCATCATAAGTATCATGCATAGCAGAAGTGGCATCATCAATAACATGCGACATATCAGAACGAATAGCAGAAGCAGGTGTAGGTGTCGCAAGCTTACTCAAAACAGAAGGTGAATCAAGTGTAGACCTAGATGGCAGTTCCATACCTCCCCTCGTAGTTGAGGGATAGATCTTGGTTTTTGGATCTCTCAAGTTCTTCATAATGATAAGCAGATATATATATCCCAAGTGACTCAAAGAATAGAGCTATGCTCCCCGGCAACGGCGCCAGAAAATGGTCTTGATAAACCACAAGCATAGGGGATCGCAACAGTTTTCGAGGATAGAGTATTCAACCCAAATTTATTGATTCGACACAAGGGGAGCCAAAGAACATTCTCAAGTGTTAGCAGCTGAGTTGTCAATTCAACCACACCTGGAAACTTAATATCTGCAACAAAGTGTTTAGTAGCAAAGTAATATGATTGTAGTGGTAACGGTAGCAAAAGATAACATTAGTAAAAGTAATGTTTTTGGTATTTTGTAGTGATGATAACAATAGCAACAGAAAAGTAAATAAGCGAAGCACAATATATGGAAAGCTCGTAGGCAATGGACCAGTGATGGAGAATTATGCCGGATGCGGTTCATCATGTAACAACCATAACCTAGGGTGACACAGAACTAGCTCCAGTTCATTGCTATAATGTAGGCATGTATTCCGAACATGGTCATACGTGCTTATGGAAAAGAACTTGCATGACATCTTTTGTCCTACCCTCCCGTGGCAGCGGGGACCTTACGGAAACTAAGGGATATTAAGGCCTCCTTTTAATAGAGAACCGGAACAAAGCATTAACACATGGTGAATACATGAACTCCTCAAACTACGGTCATCACCGGTAAGTATCCCGATTATTGTCACTTCGGGGTTAACGAATCATAACACATAATAGGTGACTATAGACTTGCAAGATAGGATCAAGAACACTCATATATTGATGAAAACATAATAGGTTCAGATCTGAAATCATGGCACTCGGGCCCTAGTGACAAGTATTAAGCATAGAAAAGTCATAGCAACATCAATCTCAGAACACAGTGGACACTAGGGATCAAACCCTAACAAAACTAACTCGATTACATGATAGATCCCATCCAACCCATCACCGTCCAGCAAGCCTACGGTGGAGTTACTCACGCACGGCGGTGAGCATCATGAAATTGGTGATGGAGGATGGTCAATGATGACGATGGCGACAGATTCCCCTCTCCGGAGTCCCGAACGGACTCTAGATCAGCCCTCCCGAGAGGTTTTAGGGCTTGGTGGCGGCTCCATATCATAAAACACAATGATTTCTTCTCTCTGATTTTTTTCTCATCGAAACTCAATATATGGAGGTGGAGTTGGAGTCGGAGAGGCAACAGGGGGCCCATGAGGTAGGGGGGCGCGCCCCCACCCTCGTGGCAAGACGGTGGGCTCCCTGGTCTTCATCTTTGACAGGTATTTTTCTTATTTTCTGAAAAGTGTCTCCGTGAAGTTCCAGGTCATTCCGAGAACATTTGCTCCTACACATAAATAACACCATGGTAATTCTGCTGAAAACAACGTCAGTCCGAGTTAGTTCCATTCAAATCATGCAAGTTAGAGTCCAAAACAAGGGCAAAAGTGTTTGGAAAAGTAGATACGTTGGAGACGTATCGCACTCCGACTCCGAATATACTCAAGATGAAGGTGTTGCTGGTCTAACACTTGTGTCAACCAACTCCTACGACATATTTGACTCACCAAATGAAGGAATTGGAAGATGCTTCATGGCTAAAGGTCCAAAGGTATCACACCGCGAGTATGTTGATTTCAATAGTGATGAAGATGATTTGCTAGGTGATGATGATTTACTTGTTGACAACTCTAGTGGTGAAAACTATGATGAACTTGCTATTAATCATGCTAATCAAGATAAAACGAATGATGATGATAAGAAGGAGATTGAGCGTCTAACTAAAGAACTAAACACTCTTAAGTTAGCTCATGAAACTACCTTGGAAGATCATCGAGAACTTTTAAAGACTCATGGAAGTTACGCTTTGAGAAGCTCAACCTTGAGGAAGAGCATGTGTTCTTAAAGGAAATCAATGATGATCTTCGCAAGAAAAGTTCTTACATTGCCAAGTGTTTACTCTTGTCTACTTACATGCCACAAGTTAAATCTAGCAACAAGAGTAAGAAAGATTCTTCTTCTAGTAGTAACAACAATCATGTTAAATCCAACCTCTATTCCTTTCTTCTTCTCCTCTTTTTCACGTCGTTCTTAAACAAACGGTTTTTTACCCCTTTCTGCGATGGCATTTGGAACCGTCGCCAAGTGAGTGTGGGTGATAGGGGGGGGGGGGGGGTCCTTCCCACACGACCCAGAAACCGTCGGGGATATGCCCTCCTAGCACACACATTTGGCATAATGAGGTCGTGTGCGACCGGCGAGCACTCAAATATGGAAATACGTATAGTAGAGCTAAAAATACAATTATACAATGAAATTGTTTCCGGTCGCTAGTACATCCCACACAGTCAGTCCCCGCTAAACGTTTCTGTTTGTATGCACATCCCACATAGTCGCTCCAAGGAAAACGTTTCTGTTCACAGGTACATCACACACAATTTTTCCCGTTAAATCGTTTTCGTTATTGAATGTAGCACACACGGTCTGTAGAAGAAATTGTGTGGCAAAGGATGTCAATGACACACAATTTTTATGTGGTAAACGTTTGCGCAAGGTGACCTAATGCAAACATTTTTCAAGAGAAAGTCATGTGTGATTGTTCATTGATCCAACATGGTTTACTCCTAGAAACTGTGTGCGTTTCCTGAGGTCATCGCCCACGGTATTTTTTCAACAACCGTTTGCAATATCAAAACCCAATTAGCAGGCTAATTCGCCATTAGTAGGCTAATTGCCCTATTATTAATAATCCATTTATTAATCTAATTGACATTCATATTAAGCACACAATATATTTCATTTCCATATTAAGGAAGCAGAATTTCATAATTGAAATGCATCAGAGTACAATGTGATATAGCTTCAGCACTCAGCTACCCCATTACACAACTGCAACAGCAGCAAGTTCCACATGCAACATGTAGAACCTTTCGAAATTAGCATCATAGACGGTATATAGACAGATGCATCTCATCTGAAAACTGCTGAAGCGGAAGGTGAATATTGCTCCTTCATTCATGTTGAAGGTCTTTGCAACTTTAGGCCAGTGTCTGTGGATGATTGACCGTCCGCCCTTCGACCTCTTCAGGAACACTTCAATATTGAACCATGGGTGTTGTATGAAAACTTTCCTCGCCTCCTGACCATAGAGGTGGTTTGAGAGGTAATCATCAGTGAACTGCTTTGGAAAGGCCTGAAAACAAGGATGTGCATAAATATCTTCTCTATATTCGAAATGGGGCAAATGAATAAAAAAGGCAAGGTATAATAATTAGTACCATCTTGTAGTGAACTGATGTCTTCTTCATTGTGCAGAAAAAGATCTTGTTGTTTTTTGTTGCTAATTTCTTTATCCTAACAATCTTTCTGAGTTTCTTGATTTCATTGATATTTATGGACAACTCATTTCCCCATATGCAAAAAGGGTCGAACAGTGGGTCAAAACCTCTGACAGCAGGACCTACATGTGCAAGATCAAATTGTTAAAAACCAAAATATTAAAATGGTTCCTGCAATTGCACAATAACGTGCTATTAGACAACAGACCATGCACGTGCTAACCTCGATTGTAAACCTCAGTGCTTCCCATTGTTTCCCTGCAACACATATAAGGTAGTTAGTCATCAGGTTAAGTTAGGGTTCGCATGCTATCAGTGAAATATGTTGATGAAAAATATGCACATTGCAGATTCATCAGATTAATTGAAGCCACACGGAAAACCCATTTACCCAAACCAAGCATGATTAAGAACTAGGAAATATAGCATTTGTATATGTTTCTCATGTATTAAGTGTAACCAAATTCGATTTATTCCTCACATGCACAACAATACAAAATTCTACTCACGACAATTGGACATCACATTGCAGAATTGAACCAAGCAGTTAACTAAACACCATAACAAATGAACGAAACATTAACTGAGCACCACATTGCACAATATAACATTGAAGCAAGCAATAAACTAAACACCAGAACAAATGAACCAAACATTAACTAAGCACCACATTGCACAATATAACATACTCCTAATAGAAGAACAAAGAGTTAACCAAACAGTTAACTACAACCAATTGTAGCAATTGTATTTGTTTCTCATGTATTTACTACAACCAAATTCAATTTATTCCTCACATGGTATACAATAACAGAATGCACCCGCAATTTTGTAATGATAAATTCGATTTATTTCTCACATGGAAGACAATACAAAATTGCAGCCTGAAGAATTGAACATCACATTTGCAGAATTGAACCAAACAGTTAACTGAAGACGGCAACTAATTAACAAAATAGTTAATAAGTGAGCACCACACTGCAAGACATATAAAACATATACACTAGAGCAACAGATTGCATGGTGAAATTAGATAGCACAATTCACTAGATTTTGTGAAGGAAAGGCAGGAGCAGCACACGCAACGGGTAAACCAAGCGTGCTTAACCGGCGTAGCTAGCAATTGGCAAGGTGCTCCTCCAAGATCTGGGGATCGACACGAATGGCATGCATCGTGACCTCATCCGCGCGTGCGGCCGCGATTTGCTTCTCCGCTGCCAAATGCTCCTTGAGGTCCTGGCTATACTGCGTGCACCATGGCTTAGGCCGGAGCTTATTTGGTGGAGGGGTCGGTGATTTGGGTGGAAGGTGTCGCGCTTGCGCTGGCGGTCGGGGCATGTGGAATGTGGGAGGAGGAGGAGGATGGGGTCGGGTGTGGATTACCTGCCTGGATAGAGGAGGCCGAGCAGCGTGAAGGAGGGTCACCAGTGAGGAGGCGGCAGCGTTGCAATCAAGGAGTGAAGGTTTCAACTTGGAAAGGAAGGCAGAAAGAGGGGAAATATGGCTTTTGTTAAGGGGGAGGGGGCGGGGAGGTAGATATTTCCGCGGAAGCCAAAAATTTGGAATCGCTTCAGCCAAAAAACTGGCGCGCAAAGTGTCATCAGACACGGTCCCTTATTCAGAACTGTGTACGATATGTGGACATCAAAAACGATTCAGATAGCTTAACCCGTGTGTGATGAGTTTGAATGTCAAAAGTTTTGGTTTGAATTTCCATGGTTACAGTGGTCATCCACGTCATTGCATAATTTGGGTACACAAAGGAGACTACAACACACCCACACTTCTTAATCGACCGAGTTCAGCAATTAAACAGAGCTAGCTAACATAAACATTACTCTAACAAATTAAAGACCAGACCTCTTAAATAAACAAAACATAGAGTACTACTACGGCTGGTGCTCGTCGATCTCCGCTGCCGCCTCCATGTCCAGCTCGCGCCCGACGGTCTCCTGGGGAAGGGGCTCCACGGCATCCATCGCACCATACTTGGCAAGCATCTCGCCATCCGCGTCTGCCATCTCTTTAGAAAAGGCCGCCATGAGCTGGGCATGGGCGGACGCGATCTGGGCTTGGACGGGCTCCGTCATCGCAAGGTATGCGGCAGAGGAACGGATGGCTGCTCGAATGCTCTCGGTGATTGCCAGCTCTTCGGCCGTGGGTTGCCGACCGTTGTCGGAGAAGCTTCATTCAATTTGTGCGGTGACCGCCAGGATCTCGGCGTGGGCGGCCTCGACATGGTCGTGCGAGGCCTCTATCAGGGCTAAGGCTGCCGCTGTGGAATGAACAGCTACTGTGCCACTCTCGCTAGTTGCTATCCCCGAGGCAGATGTTGCTACCGTTTGGGCTGCCTTTGCCGCCCGATCGCAAATTGCGGCCGCACTCATGCACCTTGTTAGCACGTGCATGGCGGCTGCCGCCGCGCTCTCGCCAGAGTGGGACACCGAAGTTGCCCTCACGACGCGGGTCCACATGCCCATCTTTCACCGGTGACGATTGAACAGTGAAATGATATTTGGGGAGCGAGCTAGTGTGCTTGAGACGCCGGCCGTGGACTGTAGCCGACACACCTTCTTGCGTAAGCCATAGGCATACTATACACCGATGGTGCTCCAAGATATTTTGTACTACATCTCACATGGTTGCTGATAATAAACTGTGGGCGATCTACTTGATTTTTCATCTTGATTTGAATTACACAATGGGGTCACAACGGGAATGGACGGTGTTTGAATTGCTAGACCTTTTATCTGGAGTGAACATGCAACTATATGTATGTCGTAAAAGAATTGGAATTATTTAGGGTTTGTTTGAACATTTTATACATTAAATTGGTTTTCTAGCCATTTCAGGTGAACAATTCAAATTTAAACTACATGCACATGCTCTAGTGCATATAAATTGGTTGGAAAATCAAATTTGTGTCCTTGGGTGCATGCTTAGGTCCCATGCAAGAAATGGGAATGAATTTCAAACACTGGGGCACCGTTGATTACCGGCAAAACATTGAGATGACTGGTTTTTAAATTCTAGTAAATCCAAAACTCGTCTGAAATTCATGAAACTTGGCATGCTACAATGGAGCGGCATCAACATGACGTGGTACAAATTTTGTCCCATTTGGGGCAGGTTTGGGTATATGCTTCTCACAAACCGGAGCTTCTCACAACAAGCATGATGGTTTTCGGTAGGGAACGTCCCACCTTTGTGGACGAAACAATATCCATTGCCTCTTATTGCTTTCAAATTTTTTTCTCGTGTCAACATAGAACAACAGGAGTGTTGTGTGAATTTTTGTGATTTTTCAGGGTTCGTTTGGACATTTTTATGCATTAACTAAGTTTTGAATGCATTTATGTGCATAATTCAAATTTGAACTACATGCACATGCTCAAGTGCATATAAATTGTTTGAAAAATCAAATATGTGTCCTTGGGTGCATGCTTAGATCCCATGCAAAAAATGGGAATGAATTTCAAACACAGGGGCACCGTTGATTGCCGGCAAAACATTGAGATGCGTGGTTTTAAATTCTAGTAAATCCAAAACTCGTCTGAAATTTATGAAACTTGGCATGCTATCATGGAAGGGCATCAACATGCTGTGGTACAAATTTTGTCCCATTTGGGGCAGGTTTGGGTATATGCTTCTCACAAACCGGAGCTTCTCACAACAAACATGATGGTTTTCGGTAGGGAACGTCCCACCTTTGTGGATCAAACAATATCCATTGCCTCTTATTGCTTTCAAATTTTTTTCTCATGTCAACATAGAACAATAGGAGTGTTGTGTGAATTTTTGTGATTTTTCGGGGTTTGTTTGGACATTTTTATGCATTAACTGAGTTTTCAATGCATTTATGTGCAGAATTCAAATTCGAATTACATGCACATGCTCCAGTGCATATAAATTGGTTGAAAAATCAAATATGTGTCCTTGGGTGCATGCTTAGGTCCCATGCAACAAATGAGAATGAATTTCAAACACTAGGGCACCGTTGATTGCCGCCAAAACATTGAGATGCCTGGTTTTTAAATTCTAGTAAATCCAAAATTCTGTTAACCATTCACGTGATGCCACGTGTCTTGGTTTTAATGGTTGCAGGAGGTGCCGTGCGGAAAGCTGCTTGACCTTGACTGAACAGGAGGTGTGCGAGCGCCGTCCGGTGCGCAGGATGATCGAGAGGCGTGCAAGCTATCCTTGAGTGGGTAGGCTCACTGGGAAGCGTGCGAGCTGTGCGCTGCGTAGGCTTACTGGGAAGCAAGCCCTTTGACTTCCATGGCCGCCCACCTTACTCACATACTCTCCATTAATGGTTCCCAAGCCACAGTTTAATTTGCTTTTTAAATATAAAACACTCATCGCAAACATTTTAGTTAGAACACCAGTATGCAAACCGACAGCTTCCCCAGGAAGCCAAGAGAAAATGTGCCGAGCAGGATTTCTGTAGCTCTTGATCGCAAATGTTTTAGATAGAATACCCGTATGCAAAGTGAGAGCAGCGCAGGATTTGTGCATCCCTTCAACGCAAACGGTTGTTTTGGATGACCCATGTGGAACCACGTACAAACAATTCGGTAAGATTTGTCAATCCTTGTAATACCGCGATTCGTCAAAATATGAAGCTAAAAATCACTAGCAGTATCTAATTTTTGCAACTAAAATTCAGTAATTAAGCATAGATTTCATTCATAGATTAAGTAGTCGTTCTTAATTTATACAAACAGCTGAACCGACCAAACTTTTCCCCAATTGTTGCCACTAGCTAATTTTAAGTACGTTGTACAGTTCCACCACATCTATAGTCAGATGAACTGAACAAAATAGCCCCTAAATACTACTACTACCACGGAGGGGCTTTGTACTACTTCTGGCTACCTCTCCTCTGCCGAGCGCGCTCTGTAAGAGGCGGAGGAGGAGGAGCCTACTGACGAGCTGGGCAACCGCAATGCGGTGCCTTCTACTAATGCAGCTTCAGCGACGCTCGCCTCAAATGCCCTCTGTCGCTCCAGACGACCCCTCTTGAAGTGGTGGTTCTCCTCGTAGATTTCGTGATTCCTCGCCTTTGAGGCAGCGTGTGCCGCTGCCACTGCGGCAGTAAGGCTCTCTGTGTGATCGACGAGGCGCTCCTCCTTCTCCCATAGTAACTCGGTGTAGCGCGCAAGGTCGCTGTCGCACGTGCAGGCATCCACCTCCGCCTCCTGCCTTTGGGTGGTGGTGGCAAAGCGGGTGATGACCCCGGCGGTCAACGGTGGGCTGGCGACCATGGCGGCCGACAATGGGGTGGCGGCCACGACCACCACCTCCCGCCTTCGGGCCGCGGTGGTGGAGCGGGTGATGGACACAATGGCCGGCAATGGGGTGGCGGCCACGATGGCTATCTCCTGCCTTTGGGCCACGGCGGCGGAGCGGGCGATGGCCTTGGCTTTCGACAGTGGTGTGCCGGCAACGGCGGCCAGCAACAGCTGCCGACGGGCACTGACGGCGGAGCGTGTGGTGGGTGTTCCGTGCACACCTAACAGGGATGCCGTGCGCACTACATTACGTAGGGGACTGCGCCGCCTCCGCGGTGTAGCCTCCCAGCTGGAGCTGTCCTCTAATGACGGCAGAGTGGCTGAGCAATGACGACGGACCGGTGCCATTGGCGAATGTGGGAGAAGCAGACGAGATAAGCTACATGGATGGAGGGGAAAATGCGACGCAGGACTCGCCGACCGTGAGGGTTTTTATAGCTAGTCGGTAAGCATTGGGATTTTGGGGGATTTCACTGAGTCGGGCAGGAAGCTTGCGCGGGAACCTGCGAGATTGCGTGAGAACGGGCTCACCGACGATTCATTGGCGCCACCGTTTGGCAAAAAGAACGCCCCCGCGCGCTGCGCAGGCTTGCGCTATAAGCCATCTGCGACAGCAGGGTGACAAGACGTTCGAGAGGAAGACGAAAGGCCACGTACACATACGGTTAATAAAAAAATGTTTGCGATTTAATTACCTACTATACCACCATCCTGGTTTATAAGTATGATTTAACTAATAAAATACGAATGCATGTCGCCAAAGATTATATAGTTGGATTTGTATTTGAACATAGTTTCCAATAATATAATTTTTTTAAAATGCATTAACGTTTTGTTGGTTAAATTTGAGGGCAAGTATGGCACGGAATATAAAGGAGACTATAGACTAGATGGAGGTGGTACCACACGGCCGCTCTCTACGCAACGACGCAACTGTCGGCCGACTTGTAGGCGACCATTTGCTGCGTGTTCAACTGCTCCATGCGTGTGGTTGCTTGTGGTTCAGGCAGCCGCGACACGCTCTGCTCACGTCCCGCCGCGCGCGCTCTGCTCTCGCGTTCCTCCGGGTGCTCTTCCCTTGTACCTCCACACGCGCAGCTAGTGTTTTGGGCCGGCGCACGATCACGCACGTTCGTGTGCAAGCGGTTGCGTCGGGTGCGGCACGATGATCCAGTTACCCACTGCAAAAACTGCCATGCGGACGCGTCAAGAATCCACCCCACCCAGCCCCCTTTTATTCCTGCGGCCATTTACCTTCATCTCTCGTCTCACACATCACAGTAAGCACACCCACGAGGACACATACAGAGAGGACATCCAGCGGTTCCAATGGCGCTCCCAGCGGCCGACGACGACAACGGCGGGCAGTTCACCATGCATCACGTAGTGTACACCCACATGAGGGGGAAGGCCCTCTCGGTGGTGTACAAGAACGATCCGGTCTCGGTGGAGAGCTCCATCCAAACTATGGAGAAGTTCCTTGCCGAGGACAAGTATCGAGTGGTCGGCTTCGACCTCGAGTACACCATCGGTCGTGTCGAACACGATCAGAAGGTTGCCGTCGCCTAGTTGTGCGTGTGACATGACATCCTTGTCTACTACTTCCACCTTGCCACAAGGCCTTGCGAGCGTTTCTCCAGGTTTATCAAGAGCTCCGACTACAGTTTCGCTACGGTGGACACCACCAACGATCTAAAAGCGCTCAAGGTTTCGGACTTGAAATGCCCGAATCTTGTCAACATCCAGCACCACTACAAGGTTTGGGGCACCGACAAAAGCAAACTGAACTCCCTGGTTGACCTCGCCTCGGCCATCATCGACCCCTACTATGCGAAGATGAAGCAAGAGAGCAATAAGGACAAGAACACCTGGCACAATGTGTGGCATAAGAGACTGGATGAACAACATGTCAAGTACGCGGCCATGGATGCATACACAAGCTACGAGATGTACAGGCAGATCGTTGACATGAGGAACTGTCTTCTTCCTGACTCAGACGAGGGATCGAGCCACATAGCAGTGGTGGGAGCGTCACAAGAAGCAGATGACTAGATGACCGTTTCTCCTACTTTAGAATGCATGCAATTGTTTATTGAGGTGTGTGTGAATGATCTGTATAGTCGCTTATGTAATTGGATGTTTATTTCAGTTATATATATACATACATGTTATTCTACTATAGACAGAGCAATTCACACGGCTTATTAGCAGCAATCGTCTGTGTTATTATTGGTCTTTGCACACATTTCAGATTACGGACCTGTTTGCCGCGTATCACACACATCTTGTTCAGTTGAACCGTTTCCATTGTGTTTCCTAATCACACACAGTTCATCCTAGTGAACTGTATGCTGTATATCGCACACGCCTTCATCTGGCTGCCCATTTCTTTTGTGCCTCCTCATCACAAACAGTTCATTGAGCTGAATCGTATGCCCTGTATCGCACACGCAACTAAATTCTGAACCATGTTTGATGCATCTGTCATCGCAAACATTTTGCACCTTTTTGGTGGGTTTTTACACCACCGTTTGCGATTATGGCATCGCACACAGTTTTTTCGAAGGGTCTCTGATTCGACTGTCACGTTTGGACCATCCTGCAGTAGTCTAGTAGTTCTCCTGATTCCACTAATGATTCTCTTAGCCAAGTTACACTTGAGCAAGAAAATAGCCTACTTAAGGGAATTATAGAGAAAGGTGTCTACAAGAGTCTTGCCGGAAGTAAGCAATTTGAGGAAATTGTATGCAAGCAAGGAAGGCATCGAAAGAATCAAGGTATTGGTTTTGAACGGAAGATCAATGCCAATGGAGTTGAGTGGGAAGAAGATCAATACCCCAAGACGAATTTTGTTCCTCAACAAGAGAAGTATGATCCTACTTATTTCCATGGAACACAAGCTCAAGATGATCTTCCACCACAAGACCACAAGCAAAAAGGCAAGGACAAGCTCTAAGAGGAGATTGTTGCATTTGAAGAAGCTCCTAAGGCCTTGGTCAAGTGGGTTCCCAAGACTACATCAAGTACCACTACAACTCCAAGGATTCCCATCAAGATGATGTGGATCCTGAAGAAGAAGAACTAGAAAGTTCTTGAGGGTGACTCCGCCAGCATACTTCACTTATATCACTTTGGCGAGAACAAGTGTAAACAACTTCCACATCTTGCACTATTTCAAGGAGTCACAAACCCTCTTGTTGGTAAGACAAGGGACAAGGTAACCTAATGCTTTCATGGACATCATCTTGTTTGTACATCACTCTATGTCTATGGATATCCTTGTTTGTTCCTTGTGGGACTAACCCGTGTAGGTATTGAAAGTGCAACTCACTCCAATGGATTGCTCCAAATGATGTACATCAACATTGAGCATCCACATCTTCAACATCTACATGAAGTCATCATCGACAAAACGCAAGGTTAGTTCATCCCTCTTAGGGAGGATATCACATCTAGGGGGAGCTTTACTCTAATCAATTGAGCCAAAGCAACTCTAATGGTGTGAACACAATAATGCTTTATGTAAAAGTGGTAACCCCACTTGTGCTTAAACGGTCAGTATGACCTACGATCGAATGTTCTCATTTGACTCCTAAGTCAATATACTCATATATAGATGACCTAGTCATCGCCAATTGCTTGATAGATGCTAGAATGTTTGTGGATGCTTTGCCACATATTTCATTTGATTGCATATTTTACTCATTTGAGGACATCCATTTGTTGGTTTGATTGTTTGGCTTTTTCTCTTTTGCCAAATGGATGGACAAGAATGCCTAAGAACCTCCTCTAGCTATCTATGCTTTTCTCGTCTCAAACTCTATTCATGCTACATCACAAAGTTTGATCAAGTCAGATTCAAACCACTCTGTGTGAGGAGCACTCGGAGTTCCCGATTCGTCATAGGCTTAAACTTCCAAAACATCTTTGTGCATTTTGGTATGACCGAGTCATCCACTTTGGTCACACCGAGTTCACCAAGTTGATCTAGGTTTTCCATCTCGGTGCAACCGATTTGAACTTTTCGGCCACAACGAGTTGTAGTAACCGCTTGCGATTCTGCATCTCGGTGCCACTGAGTTGTTCCACTCGGTCACACCGACAGGGTCGGGATATATATATATATATATATATATATATATATATATATATATATATATCCACGGGTGAGATTTTGGAAATTTATGTGCGTATCCTGCTCTGCCTCCTAGGGTCTTAGGATCGTCTCCTTGCTGCCAGCGACCTCCCGCCGTTGGTCTCCATCGCTGTCAACGGAATTCTGCTCCGCCATTGTCGCCATAGAGAACCCCCGCCGAACTAGGGTATGGGTTCAATACTTTGTGCTATTTCCTTACTCCGATTCCTAGCACATTGCTTTGCCGTGATCCTTTCCACATATGAAAACAATCTATCCAGAGTAAACATCCTTTAGGTTAGGTCTGATTCGAAAATTTAGGGTTAGGTCCCCGCCGAACTCATCTCGGACCGGCCGAGTTGTAGAAATCGGCCTCACCGATTTGGCTTAGGCCATTGCACATGCGTTTTTCGGTCTGACCGGAAATTGCAAATTGGTGCGACCGAGTTCGACTCTCTGTGAAACCCTAGTGATACGTCTCCAACGTATCTATAATTTTTGATTGTTCCATGCTATTATATTATCCATCTAGGATGTTTTATACGCATTTATATGCTATTTCATATGATTTTTGGGACTAACCTATTAACCTAGAGCCCGGTGCCAGTTTCTGTTTTTTCCTCCCTTTTGAGTTTCACAGAAAAAGGAAAACCAAACAAAGTCCAATTGACGTGCCAATTTTTGATGTTTTTTTGTTGGGAAACATAGTAATTTCAAAAAAATTCCTACGCACACGCAAGATCATGGTGATGCATAGCAACGAGAGGGGAGAGTGTTGTCTATGTACCCTCGTAGACCGAAGGGAAGCGTTGACGCAACGTAGAGGAAGTAGTCGTACGTCTTCCCGATCCGACCGATCCAAGCACCGTTACTCTGGCACCTCCGAGTTCTTGGCACACGTTCAGCTCGATGACGATCCCCAGGCTCCGATCCAGCAAAGCGTCGGGGAGGAGTTCCGTCAGCACTACGGCGTGGTGACGATCTTGATGTTCTACCGTCGCAGGGCTTCGCCTAAGCACTGCAACAATATGACCGAGGTGGAATATGGTGGAGGGGGGACCGCACATGGCTAAGGAACGATCACGAAGATCAACTTGTGTGTTCTAGGGTGCCCCCTGCCCCCGTATATAAAGGAGCCAAGGGGGGGGGGGTGCGGCCGGCCCTAGTAGGAGGCGCGCAGGAGGAGTCCTACTCCTACCGGGAGTAGGACTCCTCTCCCTTTCCTTGTCCAAGTAGGAGGGGGGAAGGAAGGAAGAGAGGAGAGGAAGGAAAGGGGGGGGGGGGCGCTGCCCGTCCCTCCTTGTGCAATTCGGACTAGGGGGAGAGGGGGCGCGCGGCCTGCCCTGGCTGCCTTTCCTCTTCTCCACTTTAGGCCCATGAGGCCCATTAACCCCCCGGGGGGTTCCGGTAACCCCCCGGTTCTCTGGTTTTATCTGAAACTTCCCCGAAACACTTCCGGTGTCCGAATATAGCCGTCCAATATATCAATCTTTATGTCTCGACCATTTCGAGACTCCTCGTTATGTCCGTGATCATATCTGGGACTCCGCACAACCTTCGGTACATCAAAATACGTAAACTCATAATGAAACTGTCATCGTAACTTTAGGCGTGCGGACCCTACGGTTCGAGAACAATGTAGACATGACCGAGACACGTCTCCGGTCAATAACCAATAGCGGGACATGGATGCCCATATTGGCTCCTACATATTCTACGAAGATCTTTATCGGCCAGACCGCATAACTACATACGTTGTTCCCTTTGTCATCGGTATGTTACTTGCCCGAGATTCGATCATCGGTATCCAATACCTAGTTCAATCTCGTTACCGGCAAGTCTCTTTACTCGTTCCGTAATACATCATCTCACAAATAACACATTAGTTGCAATGCTTGCAAGGCTTATGTGTTGTGTATTACCGAGAGGGCCCAGAGATACCTCTCCGTCAGACGGAGTGACAAATCCTAATCTCGAAATACGCCAACCCAACATGTACCTTTGGAGACACCTGTAGAGCTCCTTTATAATCACCCAGTTACGTTGTGACGTTTGGTAGCACACAAAGTGTTCCTCCAGTAAACGGGAGTTGCATAATCTCATAGTCATAGGAACATGTATAAGTCATGAAGAAAGCAATAGCAACATACTAAACGATCGGGTGCTAAGCTAATGGAATGGGTCATGTCAATCAGATCATTCAACTAATGATGTGATCCCGTTAATCAAATAACAACTCTTTGTTTATGGTTAGGAAACACAACCATCTTTGATTAACAAGCTTGTCAAGTAGAGGCATACTAGTGACACTTTGTTTGTCTATGTGTTCACACATGTATTATGTTTCCGGTTAATACAATTCTAGCATCAATAATAAACATTTATCATGATATAAGGAAATAAATAATAACTTTATTATTGCCTCTAGGGCATATTTCCTTCATTTTTATGGACCAAAAGAAGCCCCCAGAGTAAAAGAGTTGGGCCAGAAGAGTCCCGGGCCGTCCACAAGGGTGGGGGCGTGCCCTCCCCCCCGGGCGCACCGCCCTATCTCGTGGACGACTCAGGCACCCCCCCTGACTTGTTCCCGACGCCAAAAATTCCTATAAATACAGAAACCTCTAGAAAATAACCTAGATCGGGAGTTCTGGCACCGCAAGCCTCCGTAGCCACCAAAAACCAATCTAGACCCGTTCCGGCACCCTGTCGGAGGGGGGAATCCCTCTCCGGTGGCCATCTTCATCATCTCGGCACTCTCCATGACGAGGAGGGAGTAGTTCACCCTCGGGGCTGAGGGTATGTACCAGTAGCTATGTGTTTGATCTCTCTCTCTCTCTCGTGCTCTTGATTCGGCACGATCTTGATGTATCGCAAGCTTTGCTATTATAGTTGGATCTTATGATGTTTCTCCCCGTCTACTCTCTTGTAATGGATCGAGTTTTCCCTTTGAAGTTATCTTATCGGATTGAGTCTTTAAGGATTTGAGAACACTTGATGTATGTCTTGCATGTGCTTATCTATGGTGACAATGGGATATTCACGTGATCTACCTGATGTATGTTTTGGTGATCAACTTGCGGGTTCCGTGACCTCGTGAACTTATGCATAGGGGTTGGCACACGTTTTCCTCTTGACTCTCCGGTAGAAACTTTGGGGCACTCTTTGAAGTTCTTTGTATTGGTTGAATAGATGAATCTGAGATTGTGTGATGCATATCGTATAATCATACCCACGGATACTTGAGGTGACATTGGAGAATCTAGGTGACATTAGGGTTTTGGTTGATTTGTGTCTTAAGGTGTTATTCTAGTATGAACTCTAGGATAGATGGAACGAAAAGAATATCTTTGTGTTATTTTACTACGGACTCTTGAATGGATCGATCAGAAAGGATAACTTTGAGGTTGTTTCATACCCTACAATAATCTCTTCGTTTGTTCTCCGCTATTAGTGACTTTGGAGTGACTCTTTGTTGCATGTTGAGGGATAGTTATATGATCCAATTATGTTATTATTGTTGAGAGAACTTGCACTAGTGAAAGTATGAACCCTGGGCCTTGTTTCAACGCATTGCAATACCGTTTTCGCTCACTTTTATCATTAGTTACCTTGCTTTTTTTATAATTTCAGATTACAAAAACCTATATCTACCATCCATATTGCACTTGTATCACCATCTCTTCGCCGAACTAGCGCACCTATATAATTTACCATTGTATTGGGTGTGTTGGGGACACAAGAGAGTCTTTGTTATTTGGTTGCAAGATTTTTTGAGAGATCATCTTCATCCTATGCCTCCCACGGATTGATAAACCTTAGGTCATCCACTTGAGGGAAATTTGCTACTGTCCTACAAACCTCCGCACTTGGAAGCCCAACAATGTCTACAAGAAGAAGGTTGTGTAGTAGACATCAAGCTCTTTTCTGGCGCCGTTGCTGGGGAGGTTAGCGCTTCAAGGTATATCTTTAGATCTTGCAATCGAATCTTTTTGTTTCTTGTTTTATCACTAGTTTAGTCTATAAAAGAAAACTACAAAAAATGGAGTTGAGGGTGCCTCATATGCTTCATCTTTTTAATATCTTTCATAAAAATAAGGATTCCGATAATTGTGCCAAAATGCTAGAAGAAGAATGCATTAAAATGTTTGCCACCAAATCTTTGAATTATGAGCATGATTGCAATGTTGTTAGTGTGAACTCTTTGAATATCCATAGTACTAATGATGATTGCACTAGTCATGATGAAAATGTCTCTTATAAGCATGTCAATTTTTGTGGAGTGCATAGAGTTTGCAAGTACACACCAAATAGGGAAGATAGATTTCGCAAGAGGCATAAGTATTTAGAAACTAAACTGTTGCAAGAAAGGCTAGATGTTTGTGCTGAAAATTCAAATTTTCTTAGCCATCCTTGTGAACTTTGCAATGAACGTGGTCATTTAAATATCCAATGCAAATTGTTTCATGATCAAATCGTGTCCAAAAATTGTGATGACTTGTGAGGGAGTCCTAGATTAGGGGTCTCCGGAGAGCTGGACTATATCCTTTGGCCCTACTGTTGGACTATGAAGATACAAGATTGAAGACTTCGTCGCGTGTTCGGATGGGACTCTCCTTGGCATGGAAGGCAAGCTTGGCAATACGGATATGTAGATCTCCTCCCTTGTAACCGACTCTGTGTAACCCTAGCCCCCTCCGGTGTCTATATAAACCGGAGGGTTTAGTCCGTAGGACAACAGACAATCGTACCATAGGCTAGCTTCTAGGGTTTAGCCTCTACGATCTCGTGGTAGATCAACTCTTGTAATACTCATATCATCAAGAACAATCAAGCAGGACATTGGGTATTACCTCCATCAAGATGGCCCAAACCTGGGTAAACATCGTGTCCCCTGCCTCCTGTTACCATCCGCCTTAGACGCATAGTTCGGGACCCCCTACCCGAGATCCGCCGGTTTTGACACTAACATTGGTGCTTTCATTGAGAGTTCCACTGTGTCGTCATCATAAGGCTAGATGGCTCTTTCGATCATTGGTAGTGATGCGGTCCAGGGTGAGGTTTTCCTCCCCGATCAGATCTTTGTATTCGGCGTTTTTGCATTGTGGGCCAATTCGCTTGGCCATCTGGAGCAGATCGAGAGCTACGCCCCTGGCCATCAGGTCAGATTCGGAAACTTAAACTAAACTATCGACATCCGCGGAGACTTTATCTTCAACAGATTCGAGCCCGTGTCAGGTGCGCCGCACAGTCACGACGAGCACAACGTAACTCTGCCGTCGGACAGTGTTCGGGAGATCGCATCTGCAACTACTTCGGCTTTCAATCCAGAGCAAATCGCGCCATCCAAGGATGGAGGGATAGACCCCGCCATGGAGGCCGCACTCTCAGTGGCGATGGAGCCGGATACTGACTTCACCCCTTACGAGAGCCGTGTCACTGAACCACTAGATTTGTCTCCGGCCATGGACTCTGAGCCGCCTGCATCCGTGCCTATCGAATCCGACTGGGCGCCGATCATGGAGGTCACCTCCACGGATATCTTTCAGCACTCGCCTTTCGGCGATGTGCTAAATTCATTAAGGTCTCTCTCCTTATCAGGAGAACCTTGGCCGAACTACGTCCGGCTAAAATGGGATGCAGACGACGAAGGAATTCGCTGCCCACCCACCACCCACTTAGTAGCCACTGTCGACGACTTAACCGACATGCTTAATTTCGACTCCGAAGACATCGACGGCATGGACGAAGATGCAGGAGACGAATAGGAACCAGTGCCCACAGGGCGCCGGACAGCCACTTCATCACATGACATATACATGGTGGATACACCCAAAGAAGGCAATGTCGAAGAGACAGCAGAGGATGGCCCCTCCAAGAAGCAACCCAAGCGCCGACGTCAGCGGCGCCGCTCTAAGTCCCGCCATAGCAAAAATTGCGATAACAGTGCAAGAGAAAATAATACTCCAGTCGACACCAGAGGAAATGACGACCACATTGCCACGGCGGCAGAGCACGATGAAGCTGCAAGCGGTGAATATAGTACGGATCCGACATCCACGGCGACGCCGAGGATAAACCTCATCAAACCCTCTCTGGGAGGAAAACGGTCCAGACGAAGATGCACACATCATCCCGGAAATGCACTCGGAGCAAGAGAACCTCCGTAGAAGGCTTATTGCCATAGTGAGCAGTCTGAAAAAAGCTGAAGCAAAGGCTTAAGGCCACACAGAATACGCTCAACAGCAGGTGGAACAAAGTGCTCGACAATGAAGCAAAGTATGGTGGAAGTTACCACACAAAGAGGTATCCAAAGCGCAAGCTATTACCTGAATTCGACAATGATGCCTTAGAGCCCACACAACCAAAAAATGAAACGGCCAACCGGCCGGATCCACCACCTTGTGGCCGTGATAGAGCGGCTAACAAAGTCGCACATAAGTCAACACATGATCTACGTGAGGACTTGCGCCAAAAATCCGGTATGACTAGATCCATCTATGGATCTAGTAAGCGCGCTCCGGCACAAAATCAAAACTGAATACTACAACCGTCCAAACGCCATGGCACATCCCAATACAGGGGCGCCGCACACCCCCTATGTTTCACCGATGAGGTGCTGGACCACGAATTCCCAGAAGGATCCAAACCAGTGAACATAGAGGCGTACGACAGGACCACAGACCCTGGGGTCTGGATTGAGGAATTTATCCTCCATATCCATATGGCTCGCGGAGACGATCTCCATGCCATTAAGTACTTGCCCCTCAAGCTTAAAGGACCAGCTCGGCACTGGCTGAATAGCCTCCCCGAAAACTCAATTGGAAGTTGGGAGGAGCTCGAGGACACTTTCCGGGCTAATTTTCAAGCGACCTACGTCCGACCTCCGGATGCAGACGATTTAAGTGTTCAATAGTCCGGAGAGTCCGCCCGAAAGCTTTGGAACAGGTTTCTCACCAAGAAGAACCAAATCGTCGACTGTCTGGACGCCGAAGCCTTAGCAGCTTTCAAACAGAGCATCCGAGACGAATGGCTCGCCAGACACCTCGGCCAAGAAAAACCGAGAACAATGGCAGCCCTAACAAGCCTCATGACCTGCTTTTGCGCGGGCGAAGACAGCTGGTTAGCCCGCAGTAGCACCAGCGATCCAAGCACATCCGAAGTCAGGGATGGCAATGGAAAACCACGACGCAATAAAAGCAAGCGTCAAAATAAAGAAGATAGCCCAGATAATATGGCGATAAACGCCGGATTCAGGGGCTCTCGACTAGGTCAGCGGAAAAAGCCTTTCAAAGGCAGCAGAGACGGACTGTCTGGCCTAAACAAGATTCTTGACAAACTATGTCTGATTCATGGCACCCCTGATAAACCTGCAAATCACACCCACAGAGAATGATGGGTCTTCAAGTAGGCCGGTAAGCTAAACGCCGAACACAAGGGGGGGAGACACCAAGCGAAGACGAGGACGAGCCTCGCCAACAAGGCACTGGAGGAAAGAAAAAATTCCCACCAGAGGTTAAAATAGTAAACATGATCCATGTGACGAAGAGGAGAAGCAAACATGCACTCCGAGACACACGCGCCATAGAGCCCGTCACCCCTAGGTTCAACCCCTGGTTGGCCTGCCCGATCACCTTCGATCACGGGGATCAGGCGACAAGCGTCCGGTCCGAAGGATTGGCTACCTTGCTGTTAGATCCAATAATAAACGGATACCATATCACACGAGTCCTCATGGACGACGGCAGTGGTCTAAATCTGATATATCAGGACACAGTCCGCAAAATGGGGATAGACCCGACAAAAATAATCCACAGTAATACTACCTTCAAGGGAGTAATACTAGACCTAGAGGCCCGCTGTACAGGCTCTCTACTACTAGAGGTTGTATTCGGCTCTCCCAACAACTTTAAACCGAAAGGTTAACTTTCTACATCGCTCCATTCCGAAGTGGCTATCAGGCACTACCCGGAAGAGCGGCTTTCGCTCGTTTTAATGCAATACCGCATTATGCTTCTCTAAAGCTTAAGATGCCCAGTCCACGTGGCACCATCACAGTTAGCGGAAATACTGAGCGTTTTCTACGCGCGGAAGAGTGTGCGGCGGCTTTAACAGCCAAGCACTAGACGGCCTCAGCAACCAGAAAAAATGACAGGTCGTCAAGACCACGGACATGGTTAGACGGGTCCGGTGCACCATTACATATACATGAGATTGGTTTGCTAATCAAACCCTCCTAAACGGTACCAGGGGCTTCCCGCGTGTAATCAGGGCTAGTCCGGCTGAACTTGACTTATCTTGAATTTTAATAGTTTATTGATAATAACCAATTTTTTGGCACAACAACTTTCACCTAAGTTCCTCTCTTTTACAGATGACAATCGTGCTACACCCGTCCAGGACACGACACAATGGAGACACAGGCGCAGACGTGCAGCAGGGGCCCGCTCAAAGGTTTCTTTTCAGATTAAGACCATGCCTAAACCTTTTTATTGTCTCTTGTTGTTCACATCCTCCGGATACTCAATACAACCGAGAAGGATACTGACGTTATTGGCATGTGGCCACGTTAGGACATTGCACGTACCTGGACACTCGGGGTTTATTATTACAGGGCATTATTCAGCCCAGTATATGTTATAAAGACCAAATACCTTAGGGAGTGTTCGTCGTCGCGAGTTTGGCCTTATATGCATCAACTCCGAATCATGTCTTTGGTCAAATGTTGGGTTTGCCCGGCTCCCATGTTCTGGTACCTTACGTTCCGCTATATCGGCTAAGGTAGCACTGGGAGAACTACTGCAATTGTGCCCTGGTTCATCCGGATGAGCACCTCAGTAGAGAAAGCCGAAAACTGACTGTCATGATGTAGCGCGAGACTGGTCAACCACTCGATGACTTAGCAGAATCTTCGGGATTCCTCCGCATTAACGAAGGGCCATTTCCCGGTCATGTACGTATGCGCCCCGTATCCGGACGAGCGCAGAAGTACCAGGGGCTATATAGTAGCCCCACCGTCAAACTCCTATGGCTAAGTGAAAGTGTTAAAGCAATATAGTCTGACTGCCTCGTTCGCTGCGCTACCACCTCCTTCATGGACCAAGACGTTGGATCAAGTGTGAATACACATTTTTTGCGAACACCCCCACATTATATGCGTGGGGGCCGAAGCCAACGACTGCAAACTTTCAGGTTATATACATATATACATAAACGGCTGCACAGGAGGCATCATAATACTTTCAGGCAAAAGTATAAACACAACCTTTATAATTCAATAAAATGTTGTTTTTACAATGGGAATACATGTCACTAGAACATAATATTTTTCGAGCACTGAGCCTCTATCGAACGAGCGCCCTTAAGGACCTCTTCAAAGTAGTGCTCGGTAGCCACTCGGCCCACGACCGAACCCTGTGTTGCAATAGTGGTGGCCTCCATCTCTGCCCAGTATGTTTTGACATGGGAAAATGCCATCCGCGCACCCTCTATGCACGCCGACCTCTTCATAGCGTCGATGTGCGGCACAACACCAAGGAATTGTTGCACTAAACTAAAGTAACTATTCGGCCTTGGCCCTCCCGGCCACAGATGATCCACAACAGACCTCATGGCAAGTCCGGACAACCTATGGAGCTCGGCCCACTCGGCCATTCGCTCATTCAACAGCAGCAAACACACTGGAGCATGGAATTGTGACCAGAATAGCTTTTCCACTTCACAATTTTTTGATCCTTGAAGTACTTGGCCACATCGGCAGCACTTGCTGCCAAATCCACGTAGGCATCCACAGAACTCCATAGTTGATCAAGAGGAGCATACTTCAGATCTCTGAACTTAGTCCGCAACAAGAAGGGCTTCCCAGCCACGATATCCTCAGCTTGACGCAGCTCCTCCTTGATCGCTCTGATTTTGGAGCGGGCTTCCTTGGCTGCTACCATGGCCTTCTCCAGGTCCATCGCCTTCGCTCGGCTTTCTTTTTCAAGAATATGGTAACGGTTAGCGGCATCCTTCAACTCAACGGCCATCTTGGCTATTCTTTCCTTGCTCTGGTGATGTGCGGCCTGTTCGACCCTCAACTCTTCGACTGCCTTTAGGGCGGCAACATCGCTATTCCTTGCTTGTTCCTTGGCTCGGGCAAGCTCCGCCCAAAGGGACTCCTCAGTGGCAGCTCCATCTGCAGTCACAACATATTAAAGATACTGGCATCATGCTCCTCTTACTATGTGTTGATCACCGGAAAAATCACTTACCATGTGCCTCGTCAAGCCTCTTGTTGACAAGCACGATGTCAGCATCTGCCGCATCAAGTTGCCGCTTTAGCTCGGCAAACCCATCAGTCCGGCTAGCCACCGGAGCTTCAGCCACCTGCACATAAAGGCAGTCTGGTTATTACCTGGGACTATGATCCTCTGTTTGCCGCCGTTTTCGACGACAACCAGAGTCTCAGGGGCTACTATCTGCATAGGGCACACCTAGCATGTGCGGTACTATCAAAAACATACACTATTTCACGTACCTCAAGGCCTTTCAGCAAACTCATAAAAGCTTCATGCAATCCGCTTTCAGCGGATGAAATCCTTTCAATTACCGTACCTATTAGCGTACGACGCGCTTCTGAGACGGCCGCTTGCTCTAGAAGATCCTTCAGTGCGTCCGACCACACACTGTACGGTTCCGGACTCTTTCTGTTGCTCTCTTTAGCAGCCGAACACTGAGGACTCCGGGTAGCCAAAGGATTACCCTCTGGCCTTGGCGGATCAGGAGGGACCCTCCGCGACGACACTTCAGGGTCGCCCGCCTCATGAGGTGGGGTAGCAGGGGGAGGCGTTTCGCTCTCCATCATCTCCAGAAGAAGATCCCCCAAAGACGAACTCTATCGAGAAGGGCTACGATCCAAACTACAAGATATAAGCTTCGGTTATTGTGTCCAGAAGTAAGGTAGGACACTTCCACTATTAAAATACCTTTTGACTACTTACAACTCGGTAGAGGGCTGATCCCCGTGCGGACATTGTGCGGCAAGAATACCCTCCGAGGCAGGACCCTCTGGTGAAGATTTCTTCTCCCGTTTGGAAACCTTGGTTTCCGGATCCTCAGAGGTGATCCGCTTCCTTCCTCGGGGAGAGGGAATGTCAGATTCTTCTCCTTGGTTATCCTCCCTCGCGGAGGCGCTCATTCCCCCGGTTGGGACGAGTAGCGAGTGAGGCCTGCTTTCGGCCTCTTTATCCCCCCTTCATCTTCCTTTTAGGGCACCGGATGAGGCGCAGGCTCGAGCATTCTGTCCAGTACCGGATTGGCCATGCCTTCGGGAAGGGGGGCCGAACACTTGATCATCTTCGCCTTTGTTATCCAGTCCCGGTCAAAAAGCGACTTTTCAGAATGATGTCATGATAAATAAAAGGACAGTGTGTTTGGCCATGGGATTACTTACTTGGTTATCAGGGCGGTTGCAGCTCAGAACCGCATCCTCGGTGGTGTTCGGACACTCTATTTGGGGTCCGAAGAACAATTTATAAATCTCTTCGAGCGTCACGCCGAGGAAGTGCTGAATAGTTTGCGGTCCTTCGGGGTTGAATTCCCGCATACGTAGGGGTCGACGTTTGCAAGGCTGGACTCGACGAACTAGCATAACTTACATTACCATAACTAGGCTGAAATTTCTCTCAAAGAGATCTTGGATGTGGCTCTGCAATATCGGCTCATCCTTTGTTGGACCCCAACTCAGCCCCCTGCTGATCCATGACGTCAGTTGTGGTGGGGGACCCAAGCGAAAGGCAGGGTGGCTACCCACTTGGCACTTCAGGGAGCTGTGATGTAAAACCACTCCCACTGCCACAAACTGGACACCTCTGGGAAGGAACCCTCTGGCCATGGAGCATCAGTGCTTCTGCTTATTATGGCACCTCCACACTCCGCGTGCCGCCCCTCGATCATCTTCGGCTTCACATTAAAGGTCTTGAGCCACATGCCGAAGTGAGGGGTAATGCGGAGGAAGGCCTCACATACGATGATGAAGAACGAGATGTGAAGGAGGGAATCCGGGGCCAGATCATGGAAGTCCAGCCCATAATAGAACATGAGCCCCCTAACAAAGGGGTCCAGAGTGAGGCCTAGCCCTCGGAGGAAGTGAGAGATGAACACGATACTCTCGTTGGATTCGGGAGTGGGGATGACCTGCCCTCGGGCAGGTAGCCTATGTGAGATTTCGGCGGTCAGATACCTGGCCTCTCTCAGCTTCTTGTTGTCCTCCTCTGTGACAGAGGAAGGCATCCACCGACCTTGGAGGTTGGATCCAGACATGGTTGAAGGTCCGAAGCGCCTGGCCTGAGCCTTGGGTGTTGGAACGAGGCAGGGGAAGGATTCGATTGAGCGCAAGAGGAAAAAAGGACAGGTCTTGGCCTCTTTATAAAGAGGGTGAATGTCAAGCGTCCTCCTCGTGGCCGTTTTGGACTCGCCTAAAATCGAGGAGTCATACCAAAGGGCGCGAGTGGGTTACCCACGTCCATATTGATGAGAATCCCGTAATAAGGGGGGCACGATCTCTGCTTCGACAATACATGTCAAGAAAGCCACCTCGCAATATGTGCAGGGCTGGCTGGGAAAAACAGTTCAAATAATGACCGGGCCATGACATGATGTCGTGCTGTCAAAACGTGTCAGCAGATTAGATTTGTGGAAATATTATTCTCTCTATGGTGGTATGTGGAACTTGTTTTGCAGAGTCGGACACTATCCTTGTGTTCAAAATCTTCCATGGAGTACTCGGAGGAGGAACCCGCCTTGCAATGCCAAAGGCAAAACTGCGCGCCGGACTCATTGTCATTGAAGCCTGGTTTAGGGGCTACTGAGGGAGTTCTGGATTAGGGGGTCTCCGGACAACCGGATTATATCCTTTGGCCGGGCTGTTGGACTATGAAGATATAAGATTGAAGACTTCGTCCCGTGTCCGGATGGGACTCTCCTTGGCGTGGAAGGCAAGCTTGGCAATACGGATATGTAGATCTCCTCCCTTGTAACCGACTCTGTGTAACCCTAGCCCCCTCCGGTGTCTATATAAACCGGAGGTTTAGTCCGTAGGACAACAGACAATCATACCATAGGCTAGCTTCTAGGGTTTAGCCTCTACGATCTCGTGGTAGATCAACTCTTGTAATACTCATACCATCAAGAACAATCAAGCAGGACGTAGGGTATTACCTCCATCAAGAGGGCCTGAACCTGTGTAAACATCGTGTCCCCTGCCTCCTGTTACCATCCACCTTAGACGCACAGTTCGGGACCCCCTACCCGAGATCCGCCGGTTTTGACACCGACAACTTGATTTCCCTTGCACATCATAATGAACATAGTTTGTTTGTGGGTTATGAAGAAATGAAATGTATAACTAAGGATCTTCCAGAATTTTTCCTTGATAAAGTTCTTGATTTTGATTTAGAGGAAATTTATATGTATTGTGCGGTGAGTTGCATTGAAAATCCTTATATTGCCAATTACATAAAGACAATAAACAGATAGAAGATGAAGAGAACTAATGAAAGGGAAGAGACTTCCCAATATCCTCCTATTATTTCTTATGATGAATCAGGTAACGAGGAGGAGCCTTCTATTCAACCAGTATCATTAATAAGGAGTTCCAAAAAGAGGATTAAACCCACACATGATGTGAAGAATAAAAAGAAAATATGGAGAAGCAAGGGTAAAAAGGTATCCCTCCCAAATGATGTTGCTCCTATTACTCTTTGTGATGATGATAATTGTTATACTATTGGTGCTATCCATACTATTAATGATGAGAGTGATTATGCTTATGATATGAAAAGGCACAAGCTTGGGGATGCTATGTTGGATGAGAATGACATGTTTGAGAATTTATTTGCTGCAATTAATGTTTGTCCCAAGCTTGGGGATGCTATATTTAATGAAGATGATATTTTTAGTCTCCCAAGTTTTGATGAGGAAATTTATTATGATGATAGCATGCCTCCTATTTATGATGATTATTGTGATGACACTTATGCTATAAAATAGTGATGATTATATTTATAAAACTTTTCATGATTATGATTACCCTTTTTCTTAACATTTCTCTTTTAATGTGGAAACAATTTATAGTATTCGAGTTTCTTATGATACTCCCGCTATTCCGAATGAGAATTTGTTTGCTTATGCGGAGAGTAATAAAATTCAATGCTTGTGGCTCATGAAAAGAATGCTTTATGTGATAGTTATATTTCGAACTCATTCATGATGTTACTGAAAATTATTATGAGGGAGGAATATATGTCTGTAGGAATTGCAATAATATCAAGTTTCCTCTCTATGTGCTTAAAATCTTGAAGTTATGCGTGTTTTGCTTTCCTATGCTAGTTGATTATTGTTCCCATAAATTGTGTGCTCACAAAATACCTATGCATAGGAAGTTGGTTAGACTTAAATGTGCTAGTCATATTCTTCATGATGCTCTCTTTATGTCTTAATTCTTATCTTTTATTTGAGCATCATTGAAATTATCATGCCTAGCTAAAAGGCAATAAAGAGAAGCGCTTGTTGGGAGACAACCCAACATTTACTCCTACTGTTTTTGTGTGTTAACATTATTATGCTACTGTAGTAATCATGTTTTATAGATTTTGTTTCAATAAAGTGCCAGGTAAGACCTTTGGGATGGCTTACGGTGATAGTTGATTTGATCCTGCTAAAAAACAGAAACTTTTGCGCCCAGGAGTTAGTGTTCATTTTTAAGAGAAGCGCGATAAAATACTCAATTTTTTGCAGAGGATTAATAAACAAATTTCTTAGGACTTCCTAATTTATCAAAAAAATTGGAGTTACAGAAGTATTTGAGAGTTACATATTACTACAGACTGTTTTGTTTTTGACACGTTCTGTTTTCGATGCATAGTTTGCTTGTTTTCTAGTTTCTATGGCCTATATTGCTTAATATAAATTGTAGAAATGGTATGGTACAGTAGGAATCATGTGAGAAAAATTATGAATCTTGTCTTGACAGTACCTAAGTGGTGATTTGCTTTCTTATACTAACGGAACTTACGAGTTTTCTGTTGAGTTTTGTGTTGTGAAGTTTTCAATTTTTGGGTAAGATTCGATGGACTACGGAATAAGGAGTGGAAAGAGCCTAATTTTGGGGATGCCCAAGGAACCCCAAGGTAATATTCAAGGACAACCAAGAGCCTAAGCTTGGGGATGCCCCGGATGGCATCCCCTCTTTCGTCTTTGTTCATCGGTAACTTTACTTGGATCTATATTTTTATTCACCACATGATACTTGTTTTGCTTGGAGCGTCATTTTCTTTTCTTTTGTTTTGCTTGCTGTTGGAATAAATACTAAGATCTGAAATTCTTAAATGTTAGAGATTCTTCACATATTTACATAATTATTCAACTACTCGTTGATCTTCACTTATATCTTTTAGAGTAGTTTGTCGTTTGCTCTAGTGCTTCACTTATATCTTTTTAGAGCACGGTGGTGGTTTTATTTTATAGAAATTATTGATCTCGCATGCTTCACTTATATTATTTTGAGAGTCTTTTAGAACAACATGGTAATTTGCTTTGGTTATGAAATTAGTCCTAATATGATAGGCATCCAAGATGGGTATAATAAAAACTTTCATACAAAGTGCATTGAATACTATGAGAAGTTTGATACTTGATGATTGTTTTGAGATATGAAGATGGTGATATTAGAGTCATCCTAGTTGACTACTTGTGAATTTGAGAGATACTTGTGTTAAAGTTTGTGATTCCCGTAGCATGCACGTATGGTGAACCATTATGTGATGAAGTCAGAGCATGATTTATTTTTTGATTATCTTCCTTATGAGTGGCGGTCGGGGACGAGCGATGGTCTTTTCCTACCAATCTATCCCCTACGAGCATGCGCGTAGTACTTTGTTTCGATAGCTAATAGATTTTTGCAATAAGTATGTGAGTTCTTTATGACTAATGTTGACTCCAAGGATTATACGCACTCTCACCCTTCCGCCACTGCTAGCCTCTCTTGTGCCGCACAACTTTCGCCGGTACCATACACCCACCATTACCTTCCTCAAAACAGCCATCATACCTACCTATATGGCATTTCCATAGCCATTCCGAGATATATTGCCATGCAACTTTCCACCATTTCGTTTATTATGACACGCTTCATCATTGTCATATTGCTTTTGATGATCATGTAGTTGACATTGTATTTGTGGCAAGGCCACCGATCATAATTCTTTCATACATGTCACTCTTGATTCATTGCACATCCTGGCACACCACCGGAGGCATACATATAGAGTCATATTTTGTTCTAAGTATCGAGTTGTAAGTAAATAAAAGTGTGATGATCTTCATTATTAGAGCATTGTCCCATGTCAGGAAAGGATGATGGAGACTATGATTCCCCCACAAGTCGGGATGAGACTCCGGACGAAAAAAGAGAGAAAAAAGGAAAAAAAAGAGGCCATAAAAAAAGAGAAAAGGCCCAAATAAAAAAAAAGAAAAAAAGAGAGAAAAGAGAGAAGGGGCAATGCTACTATCCTTTTTCCACACTTGTGCTTCAAAGTAGCACCATGAGCTTCATGATAGAGACTCTCCTATGTTGTCACTTTCATATACTAGTGAGAATTTTACATTATAGAACTTGGCTTGTATATTCTAATGATGGGCTTCCTCAAAATGCCCTAGTTCTTCGTGAGCAAGCAAGTTGGATGCACACCCACTTAGTTCTTTTGTTGAGCTTTCATACACTTATAGGCTCTAGTGCATCCGTTGCATGGCAATCCCTACTCACCCACATTGATATCTATTGATGGGCATCTCCGTAGCCCGTTGATATGCCTAGTTGATGTGAGACTATCTTCTCCTTTTTGTCTTCTCCACAACCACCATTCTATTCCACCTATAGTGCTATGTCCATGGCTCACGCTCATGTATTGCGTGAAGATTGAAAAAGTTTGAGAACATCAAAAGTATGAAACAATTGCTTGGCTTGTCATCGGGGTTGTGCATGATTTAAATATTTTTATGGTGAAGATGGAGCATAGCCAGACTATATGATTTTGTAGGAATAACTCTCTTTGGCCATGTTATTTTGAGAAGACATGATTGCTTTGCTAGTATGCTTGAAGTATTATTATTTTTATGTAAATATTAAACTTTTTTCTTGAATCTTTTGGATCTGAATATTCATGCCTAAATAAAGAAAATTATATTAAGAATTATGCTAGGTAGCATTCCACATCAAAAATTCTGTTTTTATCATTTACCTACTCGAGGACGGGCAGGAATTAAGCTTGGGGATGCTTGATACGTCTCCAACGTATCTATAATTTTTGATTGTTCCATGCTATTATATTATCCATCTAGGATGTTTTATATGCATTTATATGCTACTTTATATGATTTTTGGGACTAACCTATTAACCTAGAGCCCAGTGCTAGTTTCTATTTTTCCTTGTTTTTGAGTTTTACAGAAAAGGAATACCAAATGGAGTCCAATTGACGTGCCAATTTTTGATGGACAAAAAGAAGCCCTCGGAGTAAAATATTTGGGATAGAAGAGTCCCGGGCCGTCTAGGAGGGTGGGGGGCGCGCCCTACCCCCGGGCGCGCCGCCCTATCTCGTGGATGACTCGGGGACCCCCCCTGACTTGTTCCCGACGCTAAAAATTCCTATAAATACAGAAACCTCCAGAAAATAACCTAGATTGGGAGTTCCGCCGCCGCAAGCCTCTGTAGCCATCGAAAACCAATCTAGACCCGTTCCGGCACCCTGCCGGAGGGGGAATCCCTTTTCGGTGGCCATCTTCATCATCCCGACGCTCTCCATGACGCGGAGGGAGTAGTTCACCCTCGGTGCTGAGGGTATGTACCAGTAGCTATGTGTTTGATCTCTCTCTCTCTCTCTCTCGTGTTCTTGATTCAGAACGATCTTGATGGATCGCAAGCTTTGCTATTATAGTTGGATCTTATGATGTTTCTCTCCCTCTACTCTCTTTTAATGGATTTAGTTTTCCCTTTGAAGTTATCTTATCGGATTGAGTCTTTAAGGATTTGAGAACACTTGATGTATGTCTTGCATGTTCTTATCTGTGGTGACAATGGGGTATTCACGTGATCTACCTGATGTATGTTTTGGTGATCAACTTGCGCGGGTTCCGTAACCTCGTGAACTTATGCATAAGGGTTGGCACACGTTTTTGTCTTGTCTCTCCGGTAGAAACTTTGGGGCACTCTTTGAAGTTCTTTGTGTTGGTTGAATAGATGAATCTAAGATTATGTGATGCATATCGTATAATCATACCCACGGACACCTGAGGTGACATTGGAGTATCTAGGTGACGTTAGGGTTTTGGTTTATTTGTGTCTTAAGGTGTTATTCCAGTATGAACTCTAAGATAGATTGAACAGAAAGAATAGCTTCGTGTTATTTTACTACGGACTCTTGAATGGATCGATCAGAAAGGATAACTTTGAGGTGGTTTCATACCCTACAATAATCTCTTCGTTTGTTCTCCGCTATTAGTGACTTTGGAGTGACTCTTTGTTGCATGTTGAGGGATAGTTATATGATCCAATTATGTTATTATTGTTGAGAGAACTTGCACCAGTGAAAGTATGAACCCTAGGCCTTGTTTCAACGCATTGCAATACCGTTTTCGCTCACTTTTATCATTAGTTACCTTGCTGTTTTTATAATTGCAGATTACAAAAACCTATATCTACCATCCATATTGCACTTGTATCACCATCTCTTCGCCGAACTAGTGCACCTATACAATTTATTGGGTGTGTTGGGGACACAAGAGACTCTTTTTTATTTGGTTGTGGGGTTGTTTGAGAGAGACCATCTTCATCCTATGCCTCCCACGGATTGATAAATCTTAGGTCATCCACTTGAGGGAAATTTGCTACTGTCCTACAAACCTCTGCACTTGGAGGCCCAACAACGTCTACAAGAAGAAGGTTGTGTAGTAGACATCACCTAGCAATCTCGGTGCCACCGAACTGTGACTCGGTCTGACCGAGTTCACTAGTTTAGGTTCCAAAAGTTGCTTCGGTATCACCGAGTTTAAGAAATCGGTAGTTCCGAAATGCTTTCTATGGAGAACTAAAACCAAGTTTTTGACTCATCTATTTTGCAAATCTTTGCACTTTGTGATGCTAATCTATTCTACCTCATCTATATCTATTCACAGGGATTGTTGTCAGTATGCTTGTCAAGATGTCTGACCAAAGTGACAGCCAAAACAGATCTGAAGAGCAAATGCAATTGAGGGAGGGCACTAGTCCCTCAAGCACCTCCGATGATGGCAGCAGGAGCACTCCCAGTAATTTGCCAAAGGCAGCCACCAGCTCAAGGAAGAAGAAAACCCCAGATTCTGAAGAAGAGGACTATGTGGCCACTGAAGAGGAAGTCAGCTCCAAGAAGAAGGTGTTGAAGACAGAGTTGAAGGAAATATGCCCTAGAGGCAATAATAAAGTTACTATTTATTTCCTTATTTCATGATAAATATTTATTATTCATGCTAGAATTGTATTAACCTGAAACTTAGTAAATGTGTGGATACATAGACAAACAGAGTGTTACTAGTATGCCTCTACTTGACTAGCTCGTTGAATCAAAGATGGTTAAGTTTCCTATTCAAAGACATGAGTTGTCATTTGATTAACGAGATCACATCATTAGAGAATGATGTGATTGACTTGACCCATTCCGTTAGCTTAGCACTTGATCATTTAGTATATTGCTATTGCTTTCTTCATGACTTATACATGTTCCTATGACTATGAGATTATGCAACTCCCGGATACCGGAGGAACACTTTGTGTGCTACCAAACGTCACAACGTAACTAGGTGATTATAAAGGTGCTCTATAGGTGTCTCCGATGGTACTTGCTACCTCTTGAGCTTGTGTTGGTTTTCCCTTGAAGAGGAAAGGGTGATGCATCATAGTTGCGTAAGTATTTCCCTTAGTTTTTGATAACCAAGCTATCAATCCAGTAGGAGACTACACGCAAGTCGCTCGTACCGGCACAAACAAACAAGAACCTCGCAACCAACGCGATAAAGGGGTTGTCAATCCCTTCACGGTCACTTACGAAAGTGAGATCTGATAAAGATAATAAGATAAATATTTTTGGTATTTTTGTTGTATAGATTGCAAAATAAAGATTGCAAAAATAGAAATAGCAAGTTGATAGGAAAATAATATGATGGAAGATAGACCCGGGGGCCATAGGTTTCACTAGTGGCTTCTCTCAAGATAGCAAATTCTACGGTGGGTGAAGAAATTACTGTCGAGCAATTGATAGAAAAGCACATAGTTATGAGAATATGTAGGCATGATCATGTATATAGGCATCACGTCCGCGACAAGTAGACCAAAACGGTTCTGCATCTACTACTATTACTCCACACATCGACCGCTATCCAGCATGCATCTAGAGTATTAAGTTCATAAGAACATAGTAACGCATTAGGAAAGATATGACATGATGTAGAGGGATAAACTCAAGCAATATGATATAAACCCCATCTTTTTATCCTTGATGGAAACAATACAATACGTGCCTTGCTGTCACTGGGAAAGGACACCGCAAGATTGAACCCAAAGCTAAGCACTTCTCCCATTGCAAGAAAGATCAATCTAGTAGGCCAAACCAAACTGATAATTATAAGAGACTTGCAATGATATTTAAATCATGCATAAAAGATTTCAGAGAAGAATCAAATATTGTTGATAGTTAATCTTGATCATAAACCCACAATTCATCGGCTCTCGACAAACGCACTGCAAAAAGAATTACATCGAAAAGATCTCCAAGGGAATCGAGGAGAACCTTATATTGAGATCCAAAGAGAGAACCAAGGAGAACTTTGTATTGAGAAATTTGTATCGAGGAGAATCGAAGGTCTGTGGTAAACTACTCACACATCACCAGAGAGGCTATGGTGTTGATGTAGAAGCCCTCCGTGATCGATTCCCCCTCCGGCAGAGCGTTGGAAAAGGCCCCAAGATGGGATCTCATGGGTACAGAAGGTTGCGGCGGTGGAAATAGGGTTTTGTTGTGCTCCTTAGTATTTTCGGGGTATATGGGTATATATAGGAGGAAGAACTATGTTAGTAGAGCTGCGAGGGGCCCACGAGGGTGGGGGGCACGCCTACCCCCTGGGCGCTCCTCCCTGCCTCATGGCCTCCTCGCTTCTTTCTTGACGTCCACTCCAAGTCTCCTGGATTACGTTTGTTCCAAAAATAACTCTCCTGAGGGTTTCATTCCATTTGGATTCCGTTTGATATTCCTTTTCTGCGAAATACTAAAATAGGCAAAAAAAATAGCAATTTGCACTGGGCCTTTGGTTAGTAGGTTAGTCCCAAAAATAATCTAAAAAGGTATATTAAAGCCCATTAAACATTCAAAACAGATAATATAATAGCATGGAACAATAAAAAATTATAGATACGTTGGAGACGTATCTAGCATCCCCAAGCTTAATTCATGCCCGTCCTCGAGTAGGTAAATGATAAAAACAGAATTTTTCATGTGGAATGCTACCTAGCATAATTCTTAAATGTAATTTTCTTTATTGTGGCATGAATGTTCAGATCCGAAAGATTCAAGACAAAAGTTTAATATTGACATAAAAATAATAATACTTCAAGCATACTAGCAAAGCAATCAAGTCTTCTCAAAATAACATGGCCAAAGAGAGTTATCCGTACGAAATCATATAGTCTGGCTATGCTCCATCTTCACCACACAAAATATTTACATCATGCAAAACCCCGATGACAAGCCAATCAATTGTTTCATACTTTTGATGTTCTCAAACTTTTTCAATCTTCACGCAATACATGACCGTGAGCCATGGACATAGCACTATAGGTGGAATGGAATGGTGGTTATGGAGAAGACAAAAAGGAGAAGATAGTCTCACATCAACTAGGCGTATCAACGGGCTATGGAGATGCCCATCAATAGATATCAATGTGAGTGAGTAGGGATTGCCATGCAACGGATGCACTAGAGCTTATAAGTGTATGAAAGCTCAACAAAAGAACTAAGTGGGTGTGCATCCAACTTGCTTGCTCACGAAGACCTAGGGCATTTTGAGGAAGCCCATCATTGGAATATACAAGCCAAGTTCTATAATGTAAAATTCCCACTAGTATATGAATGTGACAACATAGGAGACTCTCTATCGTGAAGATCATGGTGCTACTTTGAAGCACAAGTGTGGTAAAAGGATAGTAACATTGTCCCTTCTCTCTTTTTCTCTCATTTTTTGTCCTTCTCTT
Source organism: Triticum monococcum (assembly GCA_034509565.1). Classification (NCBI taxonomy): domain Eukaryota; kingdom Viridiplantae; phylum Streptophyta; class Magnoliopsida; order Poales; family Poaceae; genus Triticum; species Triticum monococcum. The sequence goes on along the minus strand of CM067845.1, from coordinate 81,159,561 downwards.
TTATGGCCTTTCTCTTTTCTTTTCTTTTCGTCCGGAGTCTCATCCCAACTTGTGGGGGAATCATAGTCTCCATCATCCTTTCCTCACATGGGACAATGCTCTAATAATGATGATCATCACACTTTTATTTACTTACAACTCGATACTTAGAACAAAATACGACTCTATGTGAATGCCTCCGGCGGTGTACCGGGATGTGCAATGACTCATGATTGACATGTATGAAATAATTATAAAGGTGGCTTTGCCACAAATACGATGTCAACTACATGATCATGCAAAGCAATATGACAATGATGAAGCGTGTCATAACAAACGGAACGGAGGTAAGTTGCATGGCAATATATCTCGGAATGGCTATGGAAATGCCATAATAGGCATGGTGGCTGTTTTGAGGAAAGTATATGGTGGGTTTATGGTACCGGCGAAAGTTGCACGGTACTAGAGCGGCTAGCAATGGTGGAAGGGTGAGAGTGCGTATAATCCATGGACTCAACATTAGTCATAAAGAACTCATATACTTATTGCAAAAATCTATTAGTTATCGAAACAAAGTACTACGCACATGCTCCTAGGGGGGTATATTGGTAGGAAAAGACCATTGCTCGTCGCCGACTGCAACTCATAAGGAAGACAATCAATAAATAAATCATGCTCTGACTTCTTCACATAACGGTTCACCATACATGCATGCTACGGGATTCACAAACTTGAACACAAGTATATCTCAAATTCACAACTACTCAACTATCATGAATCTAATATCACCATCTTCATATATCAAAACAATCATCAAGTATCAAACTTCTCATAGTATTCAATGCACTTTTTATGATAGTTTTTATTATACCCATCTTGGATGCCTATTATATTAGGACTAATTTTATAGCCAAAGAAAATTACCATGCTGTTCTAAATGACTCTCAAAATTATATAAGTGAAGCATGAGAGAGCAATAATTTCTATAAAATAAAACCACCACCGTGCTCTTAAAGATATAAGTGAAGCACATAGAGCAAAATTACCTAGCTCAAAAGATATAAGTGAAGCACATAGAGTATTCTAATAAATTCCGATTCATGTGTGTCTCTCCAAAATGTATGTACAGCAAGGATGTTTGTGGTAAACTAAAAGGCAAAGACTCAAATCATACAAGACGCTCCAAGCAAAACACATATCATGTGGTGAATAAAAATATAGCCTCAAGTAAAGTTACCGATGGACGAAGACGAAAGAGGGGATGCCTTCCGGGGCATCCCCAAGCTTAGCTTTTGGTTGTCCTTGAATTTTACCTTGGGGTTCCTTGGGCATCCCCAAGCTTAGGCTCTTGCCACTCCTTATTCCAAAATCCATCAAATCTTTACCCGAAACTTGAAAAGTTCACAACACAAAACTCAACAGAAAATCTCATGAGCCACGTTAGTATAAGAAAACAAACCACCACTTCAAGGTACTGTAATGAACTCATTCTTTATTTATATTGGTGTTATACCTACTTTATTCCAACTTCTCTATCATTCATACCCCCCGATACTAGCCATAGATTCATCAAAATAAGCAAACAACACACGAAAAAACAGAATCTGTCAAAAACAGAACAATCTGTAGTAATTTGTAGGTTTCGAATACTTCTGTAACCCCAAAAATTCTGAATAAATTGGTGGACGTGAGCAATTTGTTTAGTAATCATTTTAAAAAATAATCAACCTAATCGCACTCTCTAGTAAAAAACGGAAGCAAATCTCGTGAGCGCTAAAGTTTCTGTTTTTTCACAGCAAGATCACATAAACTTCCCCAAGTCTTCCCAAAGGTTCTACTTGGCGCAAACACTAATTAAAAGCATAAAACCACATCCAAATAGAATCTAGATGAATTATTTATTACTAAACATAACCACAAAGCAAGAAATAAAAATAAAATTGGGTTGCCTCCCAACAAGCGCTATTGTTTAACGCCCCTAGCTAGGCATAAAAACAAGAATAGATCTAGGTATTGTCATCTTTGGTATACAATCCATAAGTGGCTCTCATAATAGATTCATAAGGTAATTTAATTTTCTTTCTAGGAAATTCTTCCATGCCTTTCCTTCACGGAAATTGGAATCTAATGTTTCCTTCTTTCATATCAATAATTGCACCAATCGTTCTAAGGAAAGGTCTACCAAGAATAATAGGACATGAAGGATTGCAATCTATATCAAGAACAATGAAATCTACGGGCACATAATTCCTATTTGCAACAATATGAACATCATTAATCCTTACCATATGTTTCTTAATAGTGAAATCCGCAAGGTGCAAATTTAAAGAACAATCATCAAATTCACAGAAACCTAACACATCACATAAAGTTTTTGGAATCGTGGAAACACTAGCACCCAAATCTCATAGAGCAAAGCATTCATGATCTTTAATTTTAATTTTAATAGTAGGTTCCCACTCATCATAAAGTTTTCTAGGGATAGAAACTTCTAATTCAAGCTTTTCTTCATAAGATTTCATTAAAGCATCAACGATATGTTTGGTAAAAGCTTTATTTTGATCATAAGCATGAGGAGAATTTAGCACGGATTGCAACAAGGAAATACAATCTATCAAAGAGAAATTATCACAATTAAATCCCTTGAAACCCAAAATAGTGGGTTTATTCATATGTAAAGTTTTGACCTCTTCAATCCCACTTTTACCAATTTTTGCATTAAGATCTAAAAACTCTGAATCATTGGGATGCCTTTTAGCTAAAGTTGATTCATCTCCAGTCCCATCATTACCAAGGTTCATATTGCAAAACAAAGATTTAATAGGAGACACATCTATCACTTTTAGATCTTCATCCTTATTATCGTGAAAACTAGAAGAACACGCTTTTATAAAGCAATCTTTTTTAGCACGCATCCTAGCGGTTCTTTCTTTGCAATCATCAATGGAAATTCTCATGGCTTTGAGAGACTCATTTATATCATGCTTAGTGGAATAGATCTAAGTTTGAAAGAATCAACATCAAGAGAAATTCTATCCACGTTCCTAGCCAACTCATCAATCTTAGGCAATTTTTCTTCAAGCAAAGCATTGAAATTCTTTTGCGAAATCATAAATTCTTTAACACTAATCTCAAAATCAGAGGGCATCTTATTAAAATTTGCATAAGAGTTGTTGTAGGAATTACCATAATTATTAGAGGAATTACTAGGAAACGGCCTAGGATTAAAGTTTCCTCTATAAGCATTGTTACCAAAATTGTTCCTACCAATAAAATTCACACCCATAGATTCATTATTATTCTCAATCAAAGTAGACAAAGGCATATCATTAGGATCAGAAGAAACACTCTTATTAGCAAACAATTTCATAAGTTCATCCATCTTTTCACTCAAAATATTAATTTCTTCTATAGCATGAACCTTTTTACTAGTAGATCTTTCAGTGTGCCATTGAGAATAATTAACCATAATATTATCTAGGAGTTTAGTAGCTTCTCCTAAAGTGATTTCCATAAAAGTGCCTCCCGCGGCCGAATCCAAAAGATTTCTAGAAGCAAAATTCAATCCGGCATAAACTTTTTGTATGATCATCCATAAATTTAATCCATGAGTAGGGCAATTACGTATCGTTAATTTCATCCTCTCCCAAGCTTGTGCAACATGATCATGATCAAGTTGCTTAAAATTCATGATATTGTTCCTAAGAGAGATGATCTTAGCGGGAGGAAAATACTTAGAGATAAAAGCATCTTTGCACTTATTCCATGAATCAATACTATTTTTAGGCAAAGACGAAAACCAAGTTTTACCACGATCTCTAAGCGCAAACAGAAATAGCTTCAATTTAATAATATCATTACCCGCATCTTTCTTCTTTTGCATATCACATAAATCAACAAAGCTGTTTAGATGGGTAGCGACATCTTCACTAGGAAGGCCATAAAACGGATCTTTCATGACAAGATTCAGCAAAGCAGTATTAATTTCACAAGATTCAGCATCGGTAAGAGGAGCAATCGGAGTGCTTATAAAATCATTATTGTTGGTATTTGAGAAATCACACAATTTAGTATTATCTTGAGCCATCGAGAGAAACAATCAATCCAACACACAAGCAAACAAGAAGCAAGCAAAAAGAGACAGGCGAAAAGGAGGCGGACGGAAAAGAAGGCGACCAAGACGGCAAGGATGAAGTGGGGAGAGGAAAACGAGAGGCAAATGGCAAATAGTATAATGCGAGTGATAAGAGTTTGTGATGGGTACTTGGTATGTCTTGACTTGTGCGTAGATCTCCCCGGCAACGACGTAGAAACCCTTCATGCTACCTCTTGAGCTTGCATTGGTTTTCGCTTGAAGAGGAAAGGGTGATGCAGCACAGTAGCATAAGTATTTCCCTCAGTTTTTGAGAACCAATGTATCAATCCAGTAGGAGACTACACGCAAGTCCCTTGTACCTACACAAACAAACAAGAACCTCGCAACCAACACGATAAAGGGGTTGTCAATCCCTTCATGGTCACTTACGAAAGTGAGATCTGATAAAGATAATAAGATAAATATTTTTGGTATTTTTGTTGTATAGATTGGAAAATAAAGATTGCAAAACTAGAAATAGTAAGTTTATAGGAAAATAATATGATGGAAGATAGACCCCAGGGCCATAGGTTTCACTAGTGGATTCTCTCAAGATAGCAAATTCTACGGTGGGTGAAAAAATTACTGTCGAGAAATTGATAGAAAAGCGCATAGTTTTGAGAATATCTAGGCATGATCATGTATATAGGCATCACGCCCGCGACAAGTAGACCGAAACGATTCTGCATCTACTACTATTACTCCACACATCGACCGCTATCCAGCATGCATCTAGAGTATTAAGTTCATAAGAACAGAGTAACGCATTAGGCCAGATGACATGATGTAGAGGGATAAACTCAAGCAATATGATATAAACCCCATCTTTTTATCCTCAATGGCAACAATACAATACGTGCCTTGCTGTCCCTGTTGTCCCTGGGAAAGGACACCGCAAGATTGAACCCAAAGCTAAGCACTTCTCCCATTGCAAGAAAGATCAATCTAGTAGGCCAAACCAAACTGATAATTCGAAGAAACTTGCAAAGATATTTAAATCATGCATAAAATATTTCAGAGAAGAATCAAATATTGTTCACAGATAATCTTGATCATAAACCCACAAAATTCATCGGATCTCGACAAACACACCGCAAAAAGAATTACATCAAATAGATCTCCAAGAGAATCAAGGAGAACTTTGTATTGAGATCCAAAGAGAGAGAAGAAGCCATCTAGTAATAACTATGGACCCGAAGGTCTATGGTAAACTACTCACACATCACCAGAGAGGCTATGGTGTTGATGTAGAAGCCCTCCGTGATCGATTCCCCCTCCGGCAGAGCGCCGAAAAAGGCACCAAGATGGGATCTCATGGGTACAGAAGGTTGCGGCGGTGGAAATAGGGTTTCATGGTGCTCCTGGATGTTTTCGGGGTATATGGGTATATATAGGAGAAAGAAGTACGTCGGTGGAGTTGCGAGGGGCCCACAAGGGTGGGGGTGTGCCTACCTCCCTGCCTCGTGGCCTCCTCGCTTCTTTCTTGATGTCCACTCCAAGTCTCCTGGATCATGTTTGTTCCAAAAATAACTCTCCTGAAGGTTTCATTCCGTTTGGATTCCATCTGATATTTTTTTCTGCGAAGCACTGAAATAGGCAAAAAACAGCAATTTGCACTAGGCCTTTGGTTAGTAGGTTAGTCCCAAAAATAATATAAAAAGGTATATTAAAGCCCATTAAACATCCAAAACAGATAATATAATAGCATGGAACAATAAAAAATTATAGATACATTGGAGACGTATCAATACTTGTTGAGTTGGCATAGATCGAGATTAGGATTTGTCACTCCGATTGTCGGAGAGGTATCTCTGGGCTCTCTCAGTAATGCACATCACTATAAGCCTTGCAAGCAATGTGACTAATGAGTTAGTTGCGGGATGATGCATTACGGAACGAGTAAAGAGACTTTCCGGTAACGAGATTGAACTAGGTATTGAGATACCGACGATCGAATCTCGGGCAAGTAACATACTGATGACAAAGGGAATAACGTATGTTGTTATGCGGTTTGACCGATAAAGATCTTCATAGAATACGTAGCAACCAATATGATCATCCAGGTTCCGCTATTGGTTATAGACCGGAGATGAGTCTCGGTCATGTCTACATAGTTCTCGAACCCGTAGGGTCTGCACGCTTAACATTATGTGACGATTTTTATTATGAGTTATGTGATTTTATGACCAAAGTTTGTTCGGAGTCCCGGATGAGACCAGGGACATGACGAGGAGTCTCGAAATGGTTGAGACGTAAAGATCGATATATTGGAAGCCTATATTCGGACATCAGAAAGGTTTCGAGTGATTCGCGTAATTTTCGGAGTACCGGAGAGTTACGGGAATTCGTATTGGGCCTTAATGGGCCATACGGGAAAGAAGAGAAAGGCCTCAAGGGTGGCCGTGCCCCTTCCCCATGGACTGGTCCGAATTGGACTAGGGAAAGGGGGCGCCCCATTCCTTCCTTCTCCTTCTCCCTTCCCTTTTCCTATTCCATGTGGGAGGTGGAATCCTACTAGGACTAGGGAGTCCTAGTAGGACTCTACACTTTGGGCGCGCCCTATGAGGGCTGGCCTCCTCCTCCCTCCATCTTTTATATACGTGGTCAGAGGGCAGCCCATAGACACACAAGTTGATCATTGATCTCTTAGTCGTGTGCGGTGCCCCCCTCCACCATAATCCACCTCGCTCATATAGTTGTAGTGCTTAGGCGAAACCCTGCGTCGGTAGCTTCATCATCACCATCATCATGCCGTCGTGCTGACGAAGCTCTCCCTCAACACTCTGCTAGATCGTGAGTTCATGGGACGTCATCGAGCCGAACGTGTGCAGATCGCGGAAGTGTCGTACTTTCGGTGCTAGGATCGGCCGATCGTGAAGACGTACAACTACATCAACCGCGTTGTCATAACACTTCCGCTTACGGTCTATGAGGGTACATAGAAAACACTCTCCTTCTCGTTGCTATGCATCACCATGATCTTGCGTCTGCGTAGGATTTTTTTTGAAATTACTACATTCCCCAACAATGGTATCCGAGCCAGGTTTATGCGTAGATGTTATATGCACGAGTAGAACACAAGTGAGTTGTGGGCGATAATAGTCCTACTGCTTACTAGCATGCCATACTTTGATTCGGATGTATTGTGGGATGAAGCGGCCCAGACCGACATTACGCATACGCTTATGCGAGACTGGTTCTACCGACGTGCTTCGCACACAGGTGGCTGGCGTGTGTCAGTTTCTCCAACTTTAGTTGAATCGAGTGTGGCTACGCCCGGTCCTTGTTGAAGGTTAAAACAACACATACTTGACGAAAAATCATTGTGGTTTTGATGCATAGGTAAGAACGGTTCTTGCTCAGCCCGTAGCAGCCACGTAGAACTTGCAACAACAAAGTAGAGGACGTCTAACTTGTTTTTGCAGGGCATGTTGTGATGTGATATGGTCAAGACGTGATGCTAAATTTTATTGTATGAGATGATCATGTTTTGTAACGGAGTTATCGGCAACTGGCAGGAGCCATATGGTTGTCGTTTTATTGTATGAAATGCAATTGCCATGTAATTGCTTTACTTTATCACTAAGCGTTAGTGATAGTCGTAAAAGCAATAGTTGGCTAGACGACAACAATGCTACGATGGAGATCAAGGTGTCGCACCGGTGACGATGGTGATCATGATGGTGCTTTGGAGATGGAGATCAAAGGCACAAGATGATGATGGCCATATCATATCACTTATATTGATTGCATGTGATGTTTATCCTTTATGCATCTTATTTTGCTTAGTTCGACGGTAGCATTATAAGATGATCTCTCACTAAATTTCAAGGTATAAGTGTTCTCCCCGAGTATGCGCCATTGCAAAAGTTCGTCGTGCCGAGACACCACGTGATGATCGGGTGTGATAAGCTCTACGTTCACATACAACGGGTGCAAGCCAGTTTTGCACATGCAGAATACTCGGGTTAAACTTGACGAGACTAGCATGTGCAGATGTGGCCTCGGAACACTGAGACCGAAAGGTTGAGTGTGAATCATATAGTAGATATGATCAACATAGTGATGTTCACCATTGAAAACTACTCCATCTCACGTGATGATCGGACATGGTTTAGTTGATATGGATCATGTGATCACTTAGATGATTAGCGAGATGTCTATCTAAGTGTGAGTTCTTAAGTAATATGATTAATTGCACTTTAAATTTATCATGAACTTAGTCCTGGTAGTATTAGCATATCTATGTTGTAGATCAATAGCTCGTGTTTAGCTACCATGTTTTATTTTTGATATGTTCCTAGAGAAAACTAAGTTGAAAGATGTTAGTAGCAATGATGCGGATTGGATCCGTGATCTGAGGATTATCTTCATTGTTGCATAGAAGAATTATGTCCTTGATGCAGCGCTAGGTGACAACCCGATTGCAGGAGCAGATGCAGACATTGTGAATGTTTGGCAAGTTCGACATGATGACTACTTGATAGTTTAGCGCACCATGCTTTACGGCTTAGAATTGGGGCTTCAAAGACGTTTTGAATTCCACGAAGCATATGAGATGTTCCAAGAGTTGAAATTAGTATTTCAGACTCATGCCCATGTCGAAAGGTATGAGACCATTGACAAGCACTTTGCCTACAAGATGGAGGAGAATAGCTCAGCTAGTAAGCATGTGTTCAGAATGTCTGAGTACTACAATCACTTGAATCAAGTGGGAGTTAATCTTCTAGATAAGATAGTGATTGACAGAGTTATCTAGTCACTATCACCAAGTTACTAGAACTTCATGATGAACTATAATATGCAAGGGATAACATAAACGATTCCCAAGCTCTTCGTGATGCTAAAATCGATGAAGGTAGAAATCAAGAAAAGCATCAAATGTTGATGGTTGACAAGACCACTAGTTTCAAGAAAAGGGCAAAGGGAAGAAGGGGAACTTCAAGAAGAACGACAAGCAAGTTGCTGCTCAAGTGAAGAAGCCCAAGTCTGGACATAAGCCTGAGACTAAATGCTTCTACTGCAAAGGGACTGGTCACTGGAAGCAGAACTGCCCCAAGTATTTGGCGGATAAGAAGGATGGCAAAGTGAACAAAGGTATATTCGATATACATGTTATTGATGTGTACTTTACTAGTGTTTATAGCAACCCCTCAGTATTTGATACTAGTTCAGTTGCTAAGATTAGTAACTCAAAACGGGAGTTGCAGAATGAACAGAGACGTGAAGTGATGATGTGTGTTGCAAGTGGTTCCAAGATTGATATGATCATAATAGCACACTCCCTATACTTTCGGGATTAGTGTTGAACCTAAAATAATGTTATTTGGTGTTTGCGTTAAGCATGAATATGATTTGATCATGTTTATTGCAATACGGTTATTCATTTAAAGTCAGAGAATAACTATTGTTCTATTTACATGAATAAAACCTTCAATGGTCACACACCCAAGGTGAATGGTTTATTGAATCTTGATCGTAGCGATACACATATTCATAATATTGAAGCCAAAAGATGCAAAGTTAATAATGATAGTGCAACTTATTTGTGGCACTGCTGTTTAGGTCATATTGGTGTAAAGCGCATGAAGAAAATCCATGCTGATGGGCTTTTGGAATCACTTGATTATGAATCAATTGATGCTTGCGAACCATGCCTCATGGGCAAGATGACTAAGACTCCGTTCTCCGGAACAATGGAGCGAGCAACAGACTTGTTGGAAATAATACATACTGATGTATGTAGTCCGATGAGTGTTGAGGCTCGCGGCAGGTGATACGTCTTCGTCGTATCTACTTTTCCAAACACTTTTGCCCTTGTTTTGGACTCTAACTTGTATGATTCGAATGGAACTAACCCGGACTGACACTGTTTTCAGCAGAATTGCCATGGTGTTGTTTTATGTGTAGAAAACAAATATTCTCGGAATGACCTGAAACTCCACGGAACATCTTAGAAAAAATAATAAAAAATCCTCGCCAAAGATGAAGACCAGGGGGGCCACACCCTGTCCACGAGGGTGGGGGGCGCCCCCCCCCCTCTAGGGCGTGCCCCCTACCTCGTGGCCCCCCTGGATGCCCTCCGGCGCCAACTCCAACTCTATATATTTTCTTTTGGAGAGAAAAAATCAGAGAGAAGAAATCATCGTGTTTTACGATACGGAGCCGCCGCCAAGCCCTAAAACCTGTCGGGAGGGCTGATCTGGAGTCCGTTCGGGGCTCCGGAGAGGGTGATTCGTCGCCGTCGTCATCATCAACCATCCTCCATCACCAATTTCATGATGCTCACCACCGTGCATGAGTAATTCCATCATAGGCTTGCTGGACGGTGATGGGTTGGATGAGATTTATCATGTAATCGAGTTAGTTTTGTTAGGGTTTGATCCCTAGTATCCACTATGTTTTGAGATTGATGTTGCTATGACTTTGCTATGCTTAATGCTTGTCACTAGGGCCCGAGTGCCATGATTTCAGATCTAAACCTATTATGTTTTCATGAGTATATGTGAGTTCTTGATCCTATCTTGCAAGTCTATAGTCACCTACTATGTGTTATGATCCGGCAACCCCAAAGTGACAATAATCAGGACCACTCCCGGTGATGACCATAGTTTGAGGAGTTCATGTATTCACTATGTGCTAATGCTTTGTTCCGGTTCTCTATTAAAAGGAGGCCTTAATATCCCTTAGTTTCCAATAGGACCCCACTTCCATGGGAGGGTAGGACAAAAGATGTCATGCAAGTTCTTTTCCATAAGCACGTATGACTATATACAAAATACATGCCTACATTACATCGATGAATTGGAGCTAGTTCTGTGTCACCCTATGTTATGACTGTTACATGATGAACCGCATCCGGCATAATTATCCATCACTGATCCAGTGCCTACGAGTTTTCCATATACTGGTTTATGCTTATTTACTTTCCCGCTGCTACTATTACAATCACTACAAAATACCAAAAACATTACTTTTGTTGTCTTTACTTTTGTTGATGCTACCACCACTATCATATTACTGTGCTATTAAACACTTTGCTGCAGATACTAAGTTTCCAGGTGTGGTTGAATTGACAACTCAGCTGCTAATAATTGAGAATATTCTCTGGCTCCCCTTGTGTCGAATCAATAAATTTGGGTTGAATACTCTACCCTCGAAAGCTGTTGCGATCCCCTATACTTGTGGGTTATCAAGACTAATTTCTGGCGCCGTTGCCGGGGAGCATAGCTCTATTCTTTGAGTCACTTGGGATTTATATCTGCTGGACACTATGAAGAACTTGAAAGACACTAAGATAACAATTTATCCCTCAACTACGAGGGGAGGTAAGGAACTGCCATCTAGCTCTGCACTTGATTCACCTTCTGTTATGAGTAAGCTAGCGACACCCAAACCTTCTTCTGCTATTCGTTCCGATATGTCGCATGTTATTGATGATGCCACTTCTGCTATGCATGATACTTATGATGAAACTGCTTCTATGCCTGATACTATTGTGCCCCTTAGTGAATTTCTTGATGAAACAATTGCTAGGGCTAGAGAAAAAGAAACTATTGAATCTGAATACGATGATGAAAATATGCCTGTTATTCCTGAGTGCTATCTTTTTGATATGGAATCTTCTGCCGCTATTTTAGCTTGCAAAGATAGATATGAGCTCAAGAGGTTATTAGTTAAATGGAACAAAGAATCACTTAGAGATAAAATGAAATCCGACCCTGCTTTTGCTACTTCACCTATTTGTGTTCCTGATAAGGATTATGAATTCTCTGTTGATCCTGATATAATTACTTTGGTTGAATCTGATCCGTTTTATGGCTATGAATCTGAAACTGTTGTGGCACATCTTACTAAGTTAAATGATATAGCTGCCCTGTTCACTAATGATGAGAGATCTCGTTACTTCTATATACTAAAAATATTTCTGTTCTCATTAAAGGGTGATGCTAAGATATGATTTAACTCTCTTGATCCTGGTTGTGTGCGTAGTTCCCAGGATATGATTTATTATTTCTCTGCTAAATATTTCCCTGCTCATAAGAAACAAGCTGCTTTGAGGGAAATATACAACTTTGTGCAAATTAAAGAAGAGAGTCTCCCACAAGCTTGGGGGAGGCTTCTCAAGTTACTTAATGCTTTGCCTGATCATCCTCTTAAGAAACCTGACGTACTTGATATCTTTTATAATGGACTAACCGATGCTTCTAGAGATTACCTGGATAGTTGTGCTGGTTCTATTTTCAGGGAAAGAACACCGGATGAAGCTGAAATTCTATTGAATAATATGTTGACAAATGAAAATAATTGGCACCTCTTGAGCCAGCTCCTGATCCAATAACTGAGTCTATTCCTAAACCAACTCCGAAGAAGAGAGGTGTTCTATTCCTCAGTCCCGAAGATATGCAAGAGGCAAAGACATCTATGAAACAAAAAGGTATTAAAGCTGAAAATGTTAAGAATTTACCTCCTATTGAAGAAATACATGGTCTTAATATACCGCTTGTTGAAGAAACATATGATCTCAATTCTTTATTTATTGAAGAATCTCCTGACCCCGATATCCCGACACAGGTAGTAAAGGTAAATTCTCCCTATAGATATGATAAAGCTGAAGTCCCTCCTACTAAAATTGCTAGTCAGTGCTTGGATGAGTTTGATAACTTTATGTTTAAGCAAGATGACTTCAATGCTTATTTTGGTAGACAATTAAAAGAAAATGCTTATATGATTAGACGCTTGGGTGATTATATGGCTAATATTAAAGGTGAACTTAAACTTGTTAGCAAGCATGCTTCTATGGTTACCACTCAAGTAGAACAAGTACTTCAGGCTCAAAAAGAAGTGCTTGATGAAATGAATAGTAAGAAAAATGATTATGTTGTTAGAGTGGCTACTAGAACTGGTAGAATGACTCAAGAACCTTTGTGTCCTGAAGGCCACCCTAAGAGAATCGAGCAAGATTCTCAGAGAAATAATATTGATGTTTCTAGTTTTTCTAAAAAGAAGAAAAAGAAAAATGATAGAACTATGCAAACTTCTAGTGAACCTATTGCTGAACCACCTAATAATCCAAATGATATATCTATGTCTGATGCTGAAACACAATCTGCTAATGAACATGAACTAATGAAAATATTAATGATGATGTTCATGATGATGCTCAACCTAGTAATGACAATGATGTAGAAATTGAACCTGCTGTTGATCTTGATAACCCACAATCAAAGAATCAACGTTATGATAAAAGAGACTTTGTTGCTAGGAAACATGGTAAAGAAAGGGAACCTTGGGTTCCGAAACCCATGCATTTTCCTCCGAAACCATCCAAGAAAAAGGATGATGAGGATTTTGAGCGCTTTGCTGAAATGATTAGGCCTATCTTTTTGCGTATGCGATTAACTGATGTGCTCAAAACAAATCCTTATGCTAAATATATGAAGGATATCATTACTAATAAAAGAAAGATACCAGAAGCTGAAATTTCCACCATGCTTGCTAATTATACTTTTAAGGGTGGAATACCAAAGAAACTTGGAGACCCCGAAGTACCTAATATACCTTGCTCCATTAAAAGAAATTATATTAAAACTACTTTATGTGATCTTGGAGCCAGTGTTAGTGTTATGCCTCTCTCTTTATATCGTAGACTTGACTTGAATAAGCTAACACCTACCAAAATATCTTTGCAAGTGGTTGATAAATCAACTGCTATACCTGTCGGTATTTGTGAGGATGTGCCTGTTGTGGTTGCAAACATTACTATTTTAACGGACTTTGGTATACTTGATATTCCCGAGGATGATAGTATGTCTATTATTCTTGGAAGGCCTTTTCTTAATACTGCAGGGGCTGTTATTGATTGCAACAAAGGCAATGTCACTTTTCATGTTAATGGTAATGAGCATACGGTACACTTTCCGAGGAAACAACCTCAAGTTCATAGTATCAACTCCACTCGAAAAATTCCATCGATTATAATTGGAGGTTTTGAATTTCCTCTTCCTACTGTCAAAAAGAAATATGATATACTTATTATAGGGGATGTGCATATCCCTGTTGAGGTAACTTAGTGTTATTCAAAATTTCTCTGGTTTCATGATTATCGGAAGGAGTTTGTTAACAAGACTTGATCAACCTTGTTAGTGGATTCTTTTTGATGAGCATGAGATGGATGAAACTAGAAGCACAACCTTCTGTACCCTTTCTATATTTTCTGTTAATTAGTAGAAATAAAGTAAAAATAGTATTTTTCTGTCTGTTTCCTGGCTTATCCGTGTAATATAAAAATAACTCGAAAATAAAAGTCCTCGGAATGCCATGCCAATTTAATATGATTTTTTCAGGAATATTTGAGGATTTACTGTGCAAAAATTACCGCGGGAGGAGCTGCCACCTGGCCACAAGGGTGGTGCCCCCCCCCCTCTAGGGAGCGCCCCCCTGCCTCATGGGCCCACGGTGGCCCTCCTCCACTTATCCCAGCACCCATCTTCTTCCTCCGTCTCACACAAACCCGAAAAACCAACTCAAGCACGAGTTCCAGCCACTTTTGCTGTGATTTTCGATCTCCTTGCTCAAAGCACCTCTCGCAAAACTGCTTGGGGAGATTGTTCCTTGGTATGTGACTCCTCCATTGGTCCAATTAGTTTTTGTTCTAGTGCTTTATTCTTGCAAATTTGTGCTGCATAGGTGACCATGTTCTTGAGCTTGCATGTCAAATTTATATGGTTCCAAGTAGTTCTAATGCTTGATTTAGGCTCTAGGCACTTGTGGGAGTAGTTGCTATCAGTTTTATTGAAGTTGGTTCACTTTTGTTTGAATTTACTAAAACTTCCAGATTATTTTAGAAAAATAATGAGGAGACTTTTGAGGGGTTCATCGAGTCGAAGCTCAAAGGATAAACAAAATGAAGAAGCTCAGAGGCCCAAATATAATTTGCCTCGTACCGCGGAGATCCGGCCATGTGAATGGCCTTCTGATAATTTCTTGAGAGAGGCCGGGATTTATGAGGATTTCTATTCATCGATTAAGAATGCTGGCCTCACCGACTTCGTCCGCGACCAACGTCCACAGTATCTCTTACTCACAAATACTTTTGTGCAAAACTTCTACTTTTTCCCTAAAGAGTCACCTCCTTCAGTAGAGTTTCATTTATATGACATTGTGAAGAAAATGCCATTGTCTGAATTTTGCGCAGTCTGCAACATACCTCCTGATGGTATCTTAGAGGAACCACCTCGTAAAGAGTTGGAACCATTTATTAACCTTATCTCTATGGGAGAAACCAGGAAGGTTTCTGATGCAAGAATCACTAGCATACATTTTTCCTGTGTTACGCTATTTTGCTTTATTTGCTAGTCGATGCTTGATTAGTCATGGGAACTATGGGAACCTTAGTGTTCCTGATATTATTATTTTGTTCCATAGTTTATACCGCGACAACACTGTCAGTATGGGCAGAATTATTGCTAGGCGGTTGAGTCTGAACCGTACTAAAGGCCCCATCTTTGGAGGCATTTATGCTTCTCGCCTTGCTGCACACTTTAACATAGCTATTAGGCATTATGAGAAAGAAGAAAAATTGCTGCCTAATGCTTATCTAGACTATAAGAGCATGAGAGCTCATGATTTTCTTGTTAAGGACAGGAATAGAGAGCTCAAATATAAGTTATACTTTGATAAACATTATCCTGAAACTATTACGTTGCCTGCTCCTTCTTTGTTTAATTTTCTAGGACCCTACCTCGTTACGTGGGCTGCCGTCCAAGCTTACAAGAATCCTGCACTAGCCCCGAAACAGGAACCACAAGATGAGCCTCCACGACAATCTGTTTATTCTTGGGATCTAGAGATGACTGTCAGCCAGTGGCAGTCAGAGTCTTCTTCTTCATCATAGTATGATCCCAATTATTCTTCGTCGTAGTATGACCCCAGCTACACCTACGGGTACCCGCCAGGCTATCACTGGCAATAGACCAACTTAGGCCAAAAGCCTAAGCTTGGGAGAGTACGTATTTCTCACCGACATTACATTTATGTTCACACACACTCATTGCTAGATGTCGGTGCTCATACTCTTTCACTGTAATATCCATGCTAGTTTATTTTCTTTTTCCTGCTTTCTTCTTGTGTGTTTGTTAAACCTTAAGAAAAAACAAAAAAATTAGTAGTAGTTTATTTTTCTGCTTTAGTAGTAATAATTAAAAAGAAAACCCAAAAATATTTCCCATTCTTCTTTTGCTTGTTGGGAGCTTTCCCGTGTAAATAGTTTTATTTCTTTTCTTTTCTTTGCGGGTCAGTAGGAGAAGACCATAATTAAATTGTTGAAGTGGCTCTTATATGCATTATTATTGATTTAACCCAGAGCCCATATTGCCTTGTCTTCTCCTGTTTATGGAATGCTCGCAGATTCCAGCTTAGTCCAATGCACGTACACTCTTATTATTATTCACACCGTTCGGTCGTGCAAGTGAAAGGAAATTATGATGATATATGATGGACTGACTGAGATGAGAAAAGCTGGTATGAACTCGACCTCTTTTGTTTTTGTAAATATGATGAGCCCCTCGTTCTTGATTCAACTTATTATGAATAAACATGTTTGCAATGAAAATTAGAGATCGTAGTTGCTTGTGCCATGCTTGAGTAGCTATGAGTTATAATGATTTACCTTGTGTTCCAACATGCTATTGAGATGGTTATGATGTGGTATGATGGGGTGGTATCCTCCTTTGAATGACTTAAGTGACTTGACTTGGCACATGTTCACACATGTAGTTGAAACAAAATCAACATAGCCTTCACAATATTTATGTTCATGGTGGATTATATCCTACTCATGCTTGCATCCAATGTTTATTAATTTTAATGCATGTACATGGCTATTGTCGCTCTCTAGTTGGTCGCTTCCCAGTCTTTTGCTAGCCTTCACTTGTACTAAGCGGGAATACTGCTTGTGCATCCAATCCCTTAAACCCCAAAGTTATTCCAGATGAGTCCACTATACCTTCCTATATGCGGTATCTACCTGCCGTTCCAAGTAAATTTGTATGTGCCAAACTCTAAACCTTCAAATAAACATTCTGTTTTGTATGCTCGAATAGCTCATGTATCAACCAAGGCTGTTGTCGGTGTCAAAACTAGCGGATCTCGGGTAGGGGGTCCCGAACTGTGCGTCTAGGTCGGATGGTAACAGGAGGCAGGGACACGATGTTTTACCCAGGTTCGGGCCCTCTTGATGGAGGTAAAACCCTACGTCCTTCTTGATTAATATTGATGATATGGGTAGTACAAGAGTAGATCTACCACGAGATCAAGGAGGCTAAACCATAGAAGCTAGCCTATGGTATGATTGTTGTTCGTCCTACGGACTAAAACTCTCCGGTTTATATAGACACCGGAGAGGGCTAGGGTTACACAGAGTCGGTTACAATGGTAGGAGATCTACATATTCGTATCGCCAAGCTTGCCTTCCACGCCAAGGAAAGTCCCTTCCGGACACGGGACGAAGTCTTCAATCTTGTATCTTCATAGTCCAAGAGTCCGGCCGAAGGTATAGTCCGGCCATCCGGACACCCCCTAACTTAGGACTCCCTCAGTAGCCCCTGAACCAGACTTCAATGATGACGAGTCTGGCCCACAGATTGTCTTCGGCATTGCAAGGCGGGTTCCTCCTCCAAGTACTTCATAGAAGATTTTGAACACAAATCTAATCTACTGACGTATTCCGTAGCGTGACATCACACCACGGCCAAGTCTTTATTCGAATCGTTTTACTGTCCCACCTCAGCGCGTTTAGCGAGGCGGTTTCCTTGGCACGTCTTGTTCAAGCAGAGATCGTGTCCCCTTATTCCGGGATTCTCATCAATACGGGTGTGGGTAACCCAATCGCGCCATTGACTATGACGCTTGGGAGATAAGCGAGTTTTACCAGGCTAGTGGGGGCGCATAGTCATCCGCCCATATAAGGGGATAAGGATCCGCCTTTTCATCCACACCTTCTTCCTCCTTTGCCTATCCATTTCCGCACACTCGAGCTCCAGCGCCCAAGTCCGCACACCCCACCTCAACCTTCTCCAGCCATGTCCGGAGCGGGAGGCAAGTGGATGGTCTCCTCCGTCACGGATGGACACATCAAAAGACTGAGGAAGGCCGGGTACTTTTCTAACGACATTGCGCACCGGCTTCCCGAAGAGGGGCAACTCATCCCCACCCCTAGGCCCCATGAGAGGGTGGTGTTCCTCCCCCATTTCCTCCGCGGACAGGGCTTCCCTCTCCACCCATTTGTCCGGGGGTTCATGTTCTACTATGGCCTGGACTTCCACGATCTGGCCCCAAACTTTGTCCTCAACATCTCGGCGTTTACCGTCGTGTGCGAGGCTTTCTTCTGCATCCGCCCCCATTTCGGCCTATGGCTCAAGACTTTCAATGTCAAGCCAAAGGTGGTGCATGGCACCCAGGCGGAGTGTGGAGGTGCCATGGTGGGCAAGATGCCCAACATCCTATGACCCGAGGGCTCCTTCGTGGAGTCCCTAAAGGGGTGGCAATCGGGGTGGTTTTACATCACCGAGCCGCGCGACCCTGAATGGGTCGCAGCCCCCGAGTTCCGATCTGGACCCCCTACGCAGCTCACCTCCTGGAAAGAGACGGGCCTGTCGTGGGGTAAAGAAGGAGAGCTGACCGGACTCCAAACATGCGTCCAAACCCTGGTGGACAAGAAGCTCAAACTTGTCAACGTAGTCCAGGTTATGCTCATCCGCCGGATCCTCCCGTGTCAACAACGGGCTTTCAACCTGTGGGAGTTCGACCCGGCGCAGCACCGAACTCTGAGCAGGCTCTTCGACATGACGTACGAAGATGCCTAGAAGGTGCTTTTCAAGGGCGCTGAGGCCCCCGCATCCGCTACCGAGGATCGCGGATTCAGCATGCAGCATCGCGCTCGTGCGGTAAGCTGTTTTTACCTTTTACAGGGTATTAGTTTTTCATAGTTTGACTCTATGCGGGATCTTAAGCTCCCTTACCTTTGACAGGATTGGCAGGAGACGTCCGAACAGATCAACTGTCCGGTTCCTTTGCCCGAAGGCCCAGCGGACGCTTGTTTGGCGAAGCTGCTGGTTCCAGCACCCTATGTGGTGCCGAAGAAGAAGGCCAAGAAGAAGGCCACGGGGACTCGGAAGAGTGCCTGGCACCTGGGGGTGTCGGATTCATCATCCGATGACTCCAAGATGCACTCCTCCCGTGAAGACGAGGAGGAGGAAGAAGATACCTCTCCCCCTCCAGCGGGGGGAGAGAAGAAAAGGAAGGCTGCCCCAACTTGGGAGGCCGAAGGGTCAAAGAAGGGGAAAACCCTTCCTCCGGATGGCTCCACCAACGCCGACGACGGCGAAGAGGAGTGGCCGCGTAGGGCCAAGCCCCTGGCGAGATCGTAAGTGTCCGGATACCAGAGTGATTGATAGTATTCCTCCATTGCACATCTTTTCCTTATGTCAAACATGTTTATGCAGTCCACCCAAAGACCGGCTCGACGTGTCGTCGAGCGGTTCCCTGGATTCATCGGATGTGAATTTGCTTCCGATGGCTACCTCCCCCAACCTACGGATGACGCCGAAGTGCTGTCCCAACAGGTTCCAAGCCAGGAGGAGGTGGTCCTGGAGGCGCCGCAAGGCGACCTCCCGGACTCCAGGCGCAAAGGGGATAAAACCCCCAAGGGCTCCGAGTCCGGCCTTGAGCCGGACACCGCGCCGGAACCTTCAATGGCTCCGGACTCCAGTAGGCAGCCTCCTTCCAAGAGGAGCGAGCCTACCGAGCCGGTGACATCCATCCAACCGGAGGCACCGGACAATTTGCTGGAGACGCTTAACGGCGCCTCCATCGATGAGGAGCACCGCACTATTATGAGTGCGGTGATCCAGAAGGTTCAGTCCGCCAAGAGCGGACTGACTGAAGCCTGTGCCAGCCTTCTAATAGGCTTTGAGGTAAGTAAAGAATATGTAAAAATATTACCTCATAGACAGTAGCCCCTGATGCTCTGTTCGGCATTCGGAAAGAAAAGCCGAATGGAGGATCTAATAACATTCGCAGGAGTCTAACATAATCAAGTCAATATGCGTATGCAGGCTTTGCTGCTGGCCTCCGCTGCACTGACTGCGGAGGTGGATACGCTGAAGCAAAACCTTGCGCGGTCCGAGAACGAGCTCGGCCATGCCAAGAGGCAACTCGAGGAGAAGGAAGGTAAGTAATACCTTGCGCAAGTATATAGAGAAGATGTGGTTGCAAAAAATGACAGGATCAACATGCTATTATAGGGGCCACAACCGAGGTGGCAACCCTTAAGCAAGCGCTGTCCGAGGCCGAAAACAGAGCGGCCGCGGAGCGCACAGAGAGAGGGAAGCAGGAGGCGTAGGTGGAGGAGGTGCAGAAAGAGCTCCAGGCTCTCATGAAAAAACACGAGAGTTTGGAGCTTAACTCAAAGACGCGAGCGTCCGAGCTTGCTGCAGCCCTTAAAAGCGCGAAGTCTGCCAAGGCCGAAGCCCAGAAAGCCCTCAAAGAAATTGAAGCGATGAAGAAGATAGTGGCGGGTAAGGCATTCATTATGCAAAGCAAGCACGTGAAAGTGAATTACTTGTTACTTACCCGAGTCCGGAGCTCTCCAGGAGCATTTGCAGATTTGCCCCGTAGTGCGTCGGATGCCGCCGCCTACTACCGAGCCAAAGAGGGGAGCTCGACGGAGAAGGTGTTCTGGTCTCAATATGCTGAGGCCGGACACCTGGTGCCTTTGAGTGACCAGCTGAAGCAAATGGTCGAGCTCCACAAGGTTGCCGAACAGGCCATAAAGGGCCTCATAGTTCAGCTGTGGCCTCGAGAGGCTCTGCCTGGGAGCTACTTCGGGCTGGTGAGGCGGCTGGTGGATGCCTGTCCACGGCTTGAAGTGATCAAGCGCTCTGTCTGCATCGAAGGTGCCCGTAGGGCGCTTGCCCATGCTAAAGTGCACTGGGGTAAGATGGATGCGGAGAAGCTGGTGAAGGACGGGCCGCCGCCGGGCAAGGAGCATCGCGTCCCGGAAGCGTATTATGAGGGTGTCCTGAGGGGTGCCCGCCTTATAGCGGATGAATGCTCCAAAGATGTAATTTTTGAGTAACTCGCATTTGTGATCCTGTACGCTGAAAACTTGTTCATATGCGCTAAGCAACGCTTTTGAATTTAAAATATTACCTTCTGTGCGGCCGTTTATCAAATTTGAGAGATGGCGAGTCGTCGGCTTCTGCCCCCATGCCATGAGTGCTGGGGTGTTCGGGATAAACATGAGCGCTCTTTTTCCCATTCTTGGGTCCTTCGAGGGAGGCGCTCAACACAACGAACAAGGCAATCGGACTATAATGCTTGAACACACTCACTTAGCCATATAATTCTATAATTTTAAATTTCAGCTAAGCCCCTACTGTTCGGAAGACCGAGTTCGGGGCGCTATCCACGCCTAGGCCAGACAAAGCCGACTCCTCGCTCTAAGCGGCATAAGTCTTTAGGGACTCGAAAACCTCTCGAACAGCGACCAGCTCTCGCCTTATCATGACAGTAAGTTTTAGCTTTCTCTACTGAGGTGCTTAGCCCAGCTCAACTGGGGCACAATCGCAGTAGTTCTCCTAGTGCTACCTTAGCCGATATAACGGAACATAAGGTACCAAAACATAGGAGCCGGGAAAACCCAACATTTGACCCAAGACATGATTCGGAGCCGATGCATATAATGCTATAAGTTCGGGGTGCCGCACTTGTGAAAGTGTTCGGACTTCTCACGCCGTATTGTGGGGTACTTGAGCCCCTGGCGTATTGGCCGTACCAAAGTGTACGGGTGCAACATGTCATTAATGAACATATATTCGTAAAAAAGGTAATGCAATAATAGACGGATGCTATGCATTGTTTATTTTTAAAAAGCTGCGATCAAAGCAGAACGATACAAATAGTGCAATAAGAAAAAGATGGGACTATTTAACATGTCCTTTCCAGGGGCGAGCTGCGGAATGGTATGTAAAACAAGTATACTGCTCTTTATAGAGACCACCTTAGAGCTCCATAGTGCGGCGTAGCTTTCTGCTTCCCTGGCTGTATCGTTTGTGCGGCGATTGTACTGCCGGACAGGCCTTTCGAAGAATGGAGTCCTGAAAATAATAGAAAATTAAGAAATCGATAGCCCCTAGTGCGGTTTAAGCCGTGTTTCGGGCGTGCCGCGATGGTGCCCCTCCCCCTGTGCCCATGGTATTTCTAGAGCCTAGTTATGTACGTGCAACACTGGTTTCGCAAGTTCGCGAGGGCTGGGGTTGGGGCCGCATTGCTACGCTTGCTCGGAACTTGCCAGGTGGTCTTGTTGTAGGTTACTCCAGGCGCGCTTGATGATGTCCGGACGTTTAATGGCCGGACTGGAGAATTGCCTTGAGAGGCTGCTTTGTACTTCCGCTGCGATAGCCACCGTATGCTCCTCCGTTCGGAGAGAGCGTTCGGTGTTTCCATTGACCATGATGACTCCTCGATGGCCTGGCATCTTGAGCTTGAGGTATGCGTAGTGCGGCACCGCATTGAATTTGGCAAATGCAGTTCGCCCGAGCAGTGCGTGATAGCCACTACGGAATGGGATTATGTCGAAGATTAAGTCCTCGCTTCGGAAATTATCCGGAGATCCAAAGACCACTTCAAGTGTAACTGAGCCTGTACAGTTGGCTTCTACACCTGGTATGACGCCTTTAAAGGTCGTTCTGGTGGGTTTAATCCTTGAGGAATCGATGCCCATTTTCCGCACTGTATCCTGATAAAGCAGGTTCAGGATGCTGTCGCCGTCCATAAGGACTCTAGTGAGGTGAAATCCATCAATAATTGGGTCTAGAACCAATGCGGCGAATCCACCATGACGGATGCTAGTGGGGTGGTCCCTTCGATCAAAAGTGATCGTGCAGGAAGACCATGGGTTGAACTTTGGGGCGACTGGCTCCATCACGTATACGTCCCTTAGCGCATGCTTCCGCTCCCTCTTGGGGACATGGGTTGCGTATATCATGTTCACCGTCCGCACTTGTGGGGGAAAACCTTTCTATCCACTGTTGTTCGGCGGCCGGGGCTCCTCCTCGTCATCGCTATGCAGCCCCTTGTCTCTGCTTTCGGCATTTAACTTGCCTGTCTGCTTGAACACCCAACAATCCCTGTTGGTGTGATTGGCTGGTTTTTCAGGGGTGCCATGTATCTGGCATGAGCGGTCGAGTATTCGGTCCAAACTGGACGGTCCCGGAGTATTTCTTTTGAATGGCTTTTTCCGCTGACCGGGTTTAGAGCCTATGAATCTGGCATTAACTGCCGTATCCTCAGCATTGTCGCTGTTAATGCGGCGCTTTTTCTTGTTGCGATGCAACCTGCCACTGCTGTCCTAGGTATCCGAATTACCAAGGCTCTTGGTCATGTTATTGCTGCAAGCTAGCTAGCTATCTTCTCCCGTGCAAAAGCGGGTCATAAGTGTCGTGAGGGTTGCCATTGATTTCGGCTTTTCCTCTCCTAGGTGCCATGCAAGCCACTCGTCGCGGATGTTATGCTTGAAGGCTGCTAGGGCCTCTATGTCCGGACAGTCAACGATTTGATTTTTCTTGGTTAGGAACCGTGTCCAGAATTGTTTGGACGATTCCTCTGGCTGCTGAATTATGTGGCTTAGGTCATCGGCGTCTGGTGGTCGCACATAAGTGCCCTGGAAATTGTCGAGGAATGCGGCTTCCAGGTCCTCCCAACAACCAATTGATTATGCTGGCAAGCTGTTAAGCCAACGTCGGGCTGGTCCTTTAAGCTTGAGTGGGAGGTATTTGATGGCGTGTAGGTCATCACCGTGGGCCATGTGGATATGAAGGAGATAGTCCTCGATCCATACCGTAGGATCTGTTGTGCCATCGTATGATTCGATGTTCACGGGTTTGAAACCCTCGGGGATTTGATGATCCATTACTTCATCTGTGAAGCATAGTGGGTGTGCGGTGCTTCTGTATTGGGATACATCACGACGCAGCTCAAACGAGCTTTGTCTACTGTGTTCGGCCCGGCTGGATTTACTGTATCCGGCGTGACAAGTACCGTCTCGTGTCGTGGGGCACCCACATGACCCGTAGATCGATCTTGTTTGCCTTGCCTTGTCCTCTAATATATCTCGCAGGTGTGGTGCATTTTCCCATGCCTTGGTGGTTTTTGAGCGGCGCCGGGGTGCGGCTTGAGTGGAGGGCCGAGAGGCCTCTCTGTCGCGGCCAAGGGGTGGCCGGTCGGCCGCATCATGCGTTGCTGATGTAGGTTTAAGTGCTTCCTCCTCTAATTGGGATAGCAACCTGCGCTTTGGGTAGCTCTTGGAGGGGCGTTCGAGTTCATACTCTTCGGCCGCAAGGACTTCAGTCCATCTGTCGGCTAGCAAATCTTGATCAGCTCTAAGCTGTTGCTGTTTTTTCTTGAGGCTGATCGCCGTGGCCATAAGCCTACGTTTGAAACGCTCTTGTTCGATGGGATCCTCCGGCATGACAAATTCATCATCGTCGAGGCTTGCCTCGTCTTCGGAGGGAAGCATATAATTATCGTCCTCAACCTCTGTGCTGCCGCTCTCTCATGAGGGCTGGCTTCTCTATCCTCCCGTGCTGAATCTTGCTGGAGGTGGTTGTCTTCGACACTGTCCGGGGTGTTACTATCCCCCGTGCCGGAATCACCGTTTTTGTTTTGGCGGGATTTAGAGCGGCGCCGCTGACGCCGGCGCTTAGGCTGCTTCTTGGAGGGGTCATCCTCCGTTGTTCCATCGCCATTGCCTTCTTTTGGGGTGTCCACCATGTATATATCATACGACGAGGTGGCTTTCCAGTGCCGTATAGGTGCTGGTTCTTGATCATCTCCTGGATCGGCGTCCATACTATCGATGTCTTCGGATTCGAAGTCGAGCATGTCGGTTAAATCATCGACAGTGGCTATGAAGTGGGTGGTCGGTGGGCTTTGAATTTCTTCATCATCCGCATCCCAACCTTGCTGACCATAGTCTGGCCAGGGCTCTCCTGACAAAGAGAGAGACTTTAGTGAATTCAGAATATCACTGAAGGGCGAGTGCTGAAAGATGTCCGTGGCGGTGAACTCCATGATCGGTGCCCAATCGGGTTCGATCGGTCGAGGCGCGGAGGGCTCGGAGTCTGGAGAGGAGTCCAGCTCCTTGGAGTCACGGGCTTCACAGAGAATAGGGCTGGTGTTCGGCTCGATCGCCGTAGAGATTGCAGCCCCCGAGGCGGTGTCTAACCACCCATCCTCGGTTGGTGTGATCGGCTCCGAGCTAGGGGTCGGAGCGGACACAGGTGCGGCCTCCAGGGCACTGTTCGGCGGCAGAGCTAAATCATGCCCATCGTGACAGTGCGGCGCGCTCGGCTGTGGCTCGAATCCGTCGAAGATCAAGTCTCCGCGGATGTCAGCCATGTTGTTCAAACTTCCAAATCTAACCTGATGGCTAGGGGCGTAGCTTTCGATCTGCTCCAGATGACCAAGCGAACTGGCCCGCAGTGCAAAGCCGCCGAATACGAAGATCTGTCCGGGGAGAAAAGTCTCACCCTAGATCGTATCGCCGTTGATGATCGGAGAAGCCATCGGGCCTAAAAGTGACGATACAGAGGAACTCTCAATGAAAGCACCAATGTCGGTGTCAAAACCGGCGGATCTCGGGTAGGGGGTCCCGAACTGTGCGTCTAGGTCGGATGGTAATAGGAGGCAGGGGACACAATGTTTTACCCAGGTTCGGGCCCTCTTGATGGAGGTAAAACCCTACGTCCTGCTTGATTAATATTGATGATATGGGTAGTACAAGAGTAGATCTACCACGAGATCAAGGATGCTAAACCCTAGAAGCTAGCCTATGGTATGATTGTTGTTCGTCCTACGGACTAAAACTCTTCGATTTATATAGACACCGGAGAGGGCTAGGGTTACACAAAGTCGGTTACAATGGTAGGAGATATACATATCCGTATCGCCAAGCTTGCCTTCCACGCCAAGGAAAGTCCCTTCCGGACACGGGACGAAGTCTTCAATCTTGTATCTTCATAGTCCAGGAGTCCGGCCGAAGGTATAGTCCGGCCATCCGGACACCCCCTAACCCAGGACTCCCTCAGCTGTCCTTATCTTCCGTGTTAGTCGGGTTATTCTCAAGAGGAGTGGACTCTGCTCCTCACTCATGAGAAAATGGCTGGTCACCGGGATGCCCAGTCCCATGCTTTATACAAACTAAATCAAAATTAATTGCAAACAAAACTCCCCCTGGGACCTGATGTATATTTGAGACACTCGTTGTTTTCAGCAAGTCATGGATTGATGCTTGTTGGTGGAGGGGGATTATAAACTTTACCATTCTGTTTGGGAACCGCCTATAATGTGTTTAGCATGGAAGATATCGCCATCTCTTAATTGCTACGTTGACAATGAAAGTATGTCGCTCAAAATACAATTTATCTCTATTGCAAAACCGAGCTCTGACACCTCTACAAATCCTTGCTTCCCTCTGCGAAGGGCCTATCCATTTACTTTTATGTTGAGTCATCACCCTCTTATTAAAAAGCACTAGCTGGAGAGCACAGCTGTCATTTGCATTCATCACTATTAATCTATGTTGGGTGTGACTATGATTGGATCTCTTCTACCATGAATTACAATGTCTAGTCAGTCCTTGATCTTTAAAGGTGCTCTGCATTTATGTTTTGCGGTCTCAGAAAGGGCTAGCGAGATACCATCTTGTTATATCATATTATGATTCTTTTGAGAAAGTGTTGTCATCCGAGATTTATTATTATGACTTGCTAGTTGATTATGCTATTGATATGAGTAATTATGAGACCTGAGAATTATTGAAAATGTGGTTAGTTATGATCTATGCTGAAAACTTAAATGCTGGCTTGACATAGTTACAACAACAAGAGCAAACAGAGTTTGTAAAAGTTTTTCTTTCTTTTAGTTTGTCAACTGAATTGCTTGAGGACAAGCAAGGGTTTTAAGCTTGGGGGAGTTGATACGTCTCCGTCGTATCTACTTTTCCAAACACTTTTGCCCTTGTTTTGGACTCTAACTTGTATGATTTGAATGAAACTAACCCGGACTGACGCTGTTTTCAGCAGAATTGCCATGGTGTTGTTTTATGTGCAGAAAACAAATATTCTCGGAATGACCTGAAACTCCACGGAACATCTTAGAAAAAATAATAATAAATCCTCGCCAAAGATGAAGACCAGGGGGCCCACACCCTCTAGGGCGCGCCCCCTACCTCGTGGACCCCCTGGATGCCCTCCGACGCCAACTCCAACTCTATATATTTGCTTTTGGAGAGAAAAAAATCAGAGAAAGAAATCATCACATTTTACGATATGGAGCCGCCGCCAAGCCCTAAAACCTCTCGGGAGGGCTGATCTGGAGTCCGTACGGGGCTCCGGAGAGGGGAATTCGTCGCCGTCTTCATCATCAACCATCCTCCATCACAAATTTCATGATGCTCACCGCCATGCGTGAGTAATTCCATCGTAGGCTTGCTGGACGGTGATGGGTTGGATGAGATTTATCATGTAATCGAGTTAGTTTATTTAGGGTTTGATCCCTAGTATCCACTATGTTCTGAGATTGATGTTGCTATGACTTTGCTATGCTTAATGCTTGTCACTAGGGCCCGAGTGCCATGATTTCAGATCTGAACCTATTATGTTTTCATGAATATATGTGAGTTCTTGATCCTATCTTGCAAGTATATAGTCACCTACTATGTGTTATGATTCGGCAACCCCGAAGTGACAATAATCGGGACCACTCCTGGTGATGACCATAGTTTGAGGCGTTCATATATTCACTATGTGCTAATGCTTTGTTTCGGTTCTCTATTAAAAGGAGGCCTTAATATCCCTTAGTTTCCAATAGGACCCCGCTGCCACGGGAGGGTAGGACAAAATATGTCATGCAAGTTCTTTTCCATAAGCACGTATGACTATATACGGAATACATGCCTACATTGCATTGATGAATTGGAGCTAGTTCTGTGTCACCCTATGTTATGACTGTTACATGATGAACCGCATCCGGCATAATTATCCATCACTGATCCGGTGCCTACGAGTTTTCCATATACTGGTTTACGCTTATTTACTTTCCCGCTGCTACTGTTACAATCACTACAAAATACCAAAAACATTACTTTTGTCGTCTTTACTTTTGTTGCTGCTACCACCACTATCATATTACTGTGCTACTAAACACTTTGCTGTAGATACTAAGTTTCCAGGTGTGGTTGAATTGACAACTCAGCTGCTAATACTTGAGAATATTCTTTGGCTCCCCTTGTGTCGAATCAATAAATTTGGGTTGAATACTCTACCCTCGAAAGCTGTTGCGATCCCCTATACTTGTGGGTTATCAGCAGGTATCGTTATTTTCTGACCTTCATAGATGATTTGAGCAGATATGGGTATATCTACTTGATGAAACATAAATCTGGAACATTTGAAAAGCTCAAATAATTTCAGAGTGAAGTGGAAAACAAGAAAATAAAGTTTCTACAATCTGATCGTGGAGGAGAATATTTGAGTTATGAGTTTGGTCTTCATTTGAAACAATGCGTAATAGTTTCGAAACTCATGCCACCTGGAACACCATAGTGTAATGGTGTGTCCAAACATTGTAACCGTACTTTATTAGATATGGTACAATCTATGATGTCTCTTACCGATTTACCACTATCGCTTTGGGGTTATGCATTAGAGACAGCTGCATTCACGTTAAATAGGGCACCATCTAAATCCGTTGAGACGACACCATATGAACTATGGTTTGGCAAGAAACCAAAGTTGTCGTTTCTTAAAGTTTGGGGTTGCAATGCTTATGTGAAAAAGCTTCATCCTGATAAGCTCAAACCCAAATCGGAGAAATGTGTCTTCATAGGATACCCAAAGGAGACAGTTGGGTACACCTTCTATCACAGATCTGAAGGCAAGACATTCGTTGCTAAGAATGGATCCTTTCTAGAGAAGGAGTTTCTCTCAAAAGAAGTAAGTGGGAAGAAAGTAGAACTTGATGAGGTAACTGTACCTGCTCCCTTATTGGAAAGTAGTTCATCACAGAAATCTGTTCATATGACTCCTACACCAACTAATGAGGAAGCTAATGATGATGATCATGTAACTTCAGATCAAGTTACTACCGAACCTCGTAGGTTAACCGGAGTGAGATCCGCACCAAAGTGGTACGGTAATCCTATTCTGGAGGTCATGTTACTTGACCATGATGAACCTATGAACTATGAGGAAGCGATGATGAGCCCAGATTCCGCGAAATGGCTCGAGGACATGAAATCTGAGATGGGATCCATGTATGAGAACAAAGTGTGGACTTTGGTTGACTTGCCCAATGATCACCAAGCCATAGAAAATAAATGGATCTTCGAGAGGAAGACGGGCGCTAATAGTAGTGTTACTATCTACAAAGCTAGACTTGTCAAAAAAGGTTTTTGACATAGTTCAAGGTGTTGACTACAATGAGATTTTCTCACTCGTAGCGATGCTTAAGTCTGTCCGAATCATGTTAGAAAATTGCCACATTTTATGAAATCTGGCAAATGGATGTCAAAACTACATTCCTTAATGGATTTATTAAAGAAGAGTTGTATATGATGCAACCATAAGGTTTTGTTGATCCTAAAGGTGCTAACAAAATGTGCAAGCTCCAGCGATCCATCTATGGACTGGTGCATGTTGGGAACGTAGTAATTTCAAAAAAATTCCTACGCACACGCAAGATCATGGTGATGCATAGCAACGAGGGGGAGAGTCTGATCTACGTACCCTCGTAGATCGCAACGGAAGCGTTGACACAACGTAGAGGAAGTAGTCGTACATCTTCTTCCCGATCCGACCGATCCAAGCACCATTACTCCGGCACCTCCGAGTTCTTAGCACACGTTCAGCTCGATGACGATCCTCGGGCTCCGATCCAGCAAAGCATTGAGGAAGAGTTCCGTCAGCACGACGGCGTGGTGACGATCTTGATGTACTACCGACGCAGGGCTTCGCCTAAGCACTACAACGGTATGATCGAGGTGGAATTTGGTGGCAGGGGGCACTGCACACGGCTAAGGAACGATCTCAAGGATCAACTTGTGTGTCTAGAGGTGCCCCCTGCCCCCGTATATAAAGGTTAACAGGGGGAGGGCTGGCCGGCCAAGCTAGGGAGGCGCAGGAGGAGTCCTACTCCTACCGGGAGTAGGACTCCCCCCCCCCCCAATCCTATTCCTAATAGGATTCCCAAGGAGAAAGAGAGGGAGAGAGGTGGCCGGCCACCTCTCCTAGTCCTAATAGGACTAGGGGAGGGGGGTGGCGCGCAGCCCACCTTGGGCTGCCCCTTTCACCTTTCCACTAAGGCCCAATAAGGCCCATTTGGTTCCCGGGGGGTTCCGGTAACCTCCCGGTACTCCGGTAAAATTCCCGATTTCACCCGAAACACTTCCGATGTCCAAACATAGGCTTCCAATATATCAATCTTTATGTCTCGACCATTTTGAGACTCCTCGTCATGTCCGTGATCACATCCGGGACTCCGAACAACCTTCGGTACATCAAAATGCATAAACTCATAATAACTGTCATCGTAACGTTAAGCGTGCGGACCCTACGGTTCGAGAACAATGTAGACATGACCGAGACACGTCTCCGGTCAATAACCAATAGCGGGACCTGGATGCCCATATTGGCTCCTACATATTCTACGAAGATCTTTATCGGTCAGACCGCATAACAACATACGTTGTTCCCTTTGTCATCGGTATGTTACTTGCCCGAGATTCGATCGTCGGTATCCAATACCTAGTTCAATCTCGTTACTGGCAAGTCTCTTTACTCGTTTCGTAATACATCATCTCACAACTAACATCTTAGTTATAATGCTTGCAAGGCTTATGTGATGTGTATTACCGAGAGGGCCCAGAGATACCTCTCCGACAATCGGAGTGACAAACCCTAATCTCGAAATACGCCAACCCAACATCTACCATTGGAGACACCTGTAGTACTCCTTTATAATCACCCAGTTACGTTGTGACGTTTGGTAGTACCCAAAGTGTTCCTCTGGCAAACAGGAGTTGCATAATCTCATAGTCATAGGAACATG
Organism: Triticum monococcum; assembly: GCA_034509565.1. Classification (NCBI taxonomy): domain Eukaryota; kingdom Viridiplantae; phylum Streptophyta; class Magnoliopsida; order Poales; family Poaceae; genus Triticum; species Triticum monococcum. The sequence goes on along the minus strand of CM067845.1, from coordinate 81,128,279 downwards.
TATAAGTCATGAAGAAAGCAATAGCAACATACTAAACGATCGGGTGCTAAGCTAATGAAATGGGTCATGTCAATCAGATCATTCAACTAATGATGTGACCTCGTTAATCAAATAACAACTCTTTGTTCATGGTTAGGAAACATAACCATCTTTGATTAACGAGCTAGTCAAGTAGAGGCATACTAGTGACACTCTGTTTGTCTATGTATTCACACATGTATTATGTTTCCGGTTAATACAATTCTAGCATGAATAATAAACATTTATCATGATATAAGGAAATAAATAATAACTTTATTATTGCCTCTAGGGCATATTTCCTTCAGTGCAAGCATCTCGGAGTTGGAACATACGCTTTGATGAGTTTATCAAAGCATATAGTTTTATACAGACTTGCAGTGAAGCCTGTATTTACAAGAAAGTGAGTGGGAGCTCTACAACATTTCTGATAAGTATATGCGAATGACATATTGTTGATCGGAAATAATGTAGAATTTTCTGTAAAGCATAAAGGAGTTTTTGAAAGGAGTTTTTCAAACAAAGACCTCGGTGAAGCTGCTTACATACTGAGCATCAAGATCTATAGAGATAGATCGAGACGCTTGATAAGTTTTTTTTTCAATGAGTACATACCTTGACAAGATTTTGAAGTAGTTCGAAATGGAACAGTCAAAGAAAGAGTTCTTGCCTGTGTTACAAGATGTGAAATTGAGTAAGATTCAAAGCCCGACCACGGCAGAAGATAGAAAGAGAATGAAAGTCATTCCCGATGCCTCAGCCATAGGTTCTATAAAGTATGCCATGCTGTGTATCAGATCTATTGTATACCCTACACTGAGTTTGGCAAGGGAGTACAATAGTGATCTAGGACTAGATCACTGGACAGCGGTCAAAATTATCCTTAGTGGAATAAGGATATGTTTCTCGATTATGGAGGTGACAAAAGGTTCGTCGTAAAGGGTTACATCGATGCAAGTTTTGACACTGATCCAGATGACTCTAAGTCTCAATCTGGATACATATTGAAAGTGGGAGCAATTAGCTAGAGTAGCTACGTGCAGAGCATTGTTGACATAGAAATTTGCAAAATACATACAGATCTGAATATGGCAGACCCATTGACTAAACTTCTCTCACAAGCAAAACGTGATCACACCTTAGTACTCTTTGGGTGTTAATCACATGGCGATGTGAACTAAGATTACTGACACTAGTAAACCCTTTGAGTGTTGGTCACATGGCGATGTGAACTATGGGTGTTAATCACATGGTGATGTGAATTATTGGTGTTAAATCACATGGCGATGTGAACTAGATTATTGACTCTAGTGCAAGTGGGAGACTAAAGGAAATATGCCCTAGAGGAAATAATAAAGTTATTATTTATTTACTTATTTCATGATAAATGTTTATTATTCATGCTAGAATTGTATTAACCGGAAACTTAGTACATGTGTCGATACATAGACAAACAGAGTGTCACTAGTATGCCTCTACTTGACTACCTCGCTGAATCAAAGATGGTTAAGTTTCCTAGGCATAGACATGAGTTGTCATTTGATTAACGGGATCACATCATTAGAGAATGACGTGATTGACTTGACCCATTCCGTTAGCTTAGCACTTGATCGTTTAGTTTATTGCTATTGCTTTCTTCATGACTTATACATGTTCCTATGACTATGAGATTATGCAACTCCCGGATACCAGAGGAACACTTTGTGTGCTACCAAACGTCACAACGTAACTGGGTGATTATAAAGGTGCTCTATAGGTGTCTCCGATGGTATTTGTTGAGTTGGCATAGATCGAGATTAGTATTTGTCACTCCGATTGTCGGACAGGTATCTCTGGGCCCTCTCGGTAATGCACATCACTATAAGACTTGCAAGCAATGTGACTAATGAGTTAGTTGTGGGATGATGCATTACGAAATGAGTAAAGAGACTTTCCGGTAACAATATTGAACTAGGTATTGAGACATCGACGATCGAATCTCGGGCAAGTAACATACCGATGACAAAGGGAACAACGTATGTTGTTATGCGGTTTGACCGATAAAGATCTTCGTAGAATATATAGGAACCAATATGAACATCTAGGTTCCTCTATTTGTTATTGACCGGAGGTGAGTCTCAGTCATGTCTACATAGTTCTCGAACCCGTAGGGTCTGCACGCTTAACGTTATGTGACGATTTGTATTATGAGTTATGTGATTTGATGACCAAAGTTTGTTCGGAGTCCCGGATGAGATCGGGGACATGACGAGGAGTCTCGAAATGGTCGAGACGTAAAGATTGATATATTGGAAGGCTATATTCGGACATCGGAAATGTTCCGAGTGATTCGGGTATTTTTTGGAGTATCGGGGAGTTACGGGAATTCGTATTAGGCCTTAATGGGCCATACGGGAAAGGAGAGAAATGCCTCAAGGGTGGCCGCGCCCCTTCCCCCATGGACTAGTCCGAATTGGACTAGGGAAAGGGGGCGCCCTTTCCTTCCTTCTCCTTCTCCCTTCCCTTTTTGCTATTCCATGTGGGAGGTGGAATCCTACTAGGACTAGGGAGTCCTAGTAGGACTCCACACTTTGGGCGCGCCCTATGAGGGCCGCCCTCCTTCTCCCCCATCCTTTATATATGTGGCCAAGGGGCACCCCATAGACACACAAGTTGATCATTGATCTCTTAGTCGTGTGCGGTGCCCCCCTCCATCATAATCCACCTTAGTCATATCATCATAGTGTTTAGGCGAAGCCTTGCGCCGGTAGCTTCATCATCACCGTCATCACACCATCGTGCTGACAAAGCTCTCCCTCGACACTCTGCTGGATCGTGAGTTCGTGGGACGTCACCGAGCCGAACGTGTGCAGATCGCGGAGGTGCCATACTTTTGGTGCTAGGATCGGTCGATTGTGAAGATGTACGACTACATCAACCGCTTTGTCATAACGCTTTCAATTACAGTCTACGAGGGTACATAGACAACACTCTCCCTCTCGTTGCTATGCATCACCATGATCTTGCGTGTGCGTAGGATTTTTTTTGAAATTACTATGTTCCCCAACAATAGTATGGTACCGCTACAACTACAAAGCCTGGTTTGCACAAGAAGCCCCTGCCAAGAGGGTGCCAACCTTAAAGGTCAGAGTCTCAACTTCTGAAACATCTAAGCCAACTGGAGAGGCTGCTGGAGAGGGAAAGAAGAGGAATGAGAGGGTCAAGAAGATAACTACCAGAGTGTTTGGTAGATCCTCCATAATGAGAGAGCCAGAAGAAGATGAAGATGAAGAGGATGCTGCACCAGCACCCAAGTCTCAGAAGCTCATGGGAGATGCAATCAAGTCAGGGGCTGCAACATCAAAGCCCAAAATTGCTCCCAAAGCAACAGCTCAAGCTCATAAGCCTTCTAAACCCAAGAGAAGCACCAGAAACATTCCTGCTGAAGAAAAGAACAAGGCACCAGTTCCTGAAGCTGAAGAAGAAGATGCAGAAGCCCAAGTGCTGAGAAAATCGAAACCAAAGATTTCAGAACACAATGACACTCATCAGAAAGGATGCAGGATTGAGACTTTGGAGGCAGTCTGATCCATATGTTGTAGGAAGGAGAACTACAGTGGACTATAGGTTCCACACCAAGGAACAACAAGATTTCTATGAGACCATTCTGCTTGACAAGAAGCCAATTGTCTGTGATATGAAATGGGTCGATTGAGAATTCATTGATGAGAATGAAGACTTCTTCCCAGGTGTACATGAAAGCTTCAAAGCTTGTGGAGTTGATGAGTTTGTGGGTCAAAAGTTGACCAAATGGAATGATGAACTCGTTATGCAGTTCTACTCCACTGCTCATTTCTATCCAGATGGCAGAATCGTGTGGATGTCTGAAGGTACGAGGTACCAATCAACTATTGATGAATGGGCCAAGTTGATCAATGCCCTAGAAGAGCAAGAACATGATCTGGATGTGTATGCCAAAAAGAAGAAGGACCACAACCTTATGGCAAACATGTACAAGGAGATCCCTGACAAAGCTTTGGAGACACACACGTTTGGATCTATGCACTATTTGTTGTCTGGTCTACCTACTATCAACACCATCTTAAGGCATACTCTGTTACCCAAATATGGAGATCACAAGATGATAAGAGGACACTCCATCAACTTGCTGCAAATCTTTGATGTACCACAAAAATTCAAGGTCATGAGTCTGATTGTGGAGACAATCAAGAGGATAGCTACTAACCAGAAAAGATCTTGTGGGTATGCTCCACGCATTCAGGTGCTCATTAACTCAAAGATGGGCACATGTACTTACTTGTTGGTCAAGGAGCATTTACCTTGCACCCAGATTTTGAAGATAACACAGTTGTGATGAATGAGAATGAACCTTCATCAGCACAAGCACAAGAGAAGAGAGCTAAGGCAAAGACAGAAAAAGCTGCAAGGATGCCAAGTGCTAAGGAAGCATCTCAGGTATTCTTAAAGAGCAAACAAGATCAGCTAGGTTTTCTAATTCGGGCAACATTGAGGATTGAGAAGGGCTTGGCCACCCTGACCCAGAATCAGGAGATCTTGGAAAGGATTGTTGAGACAAAATTGTATGATCTTGACCTCAAGGTGACTGAGATACATAGTGCAGTCGAGCAGCTCTAGGAGGAAGCAGAGGAGAAGAGAGGGAATGCAACTACGGATGCTTTTCAGCGTGTGCCAAGGAGTCAGAGGTCAGCTGCAGTGCCAGTATCAGATACAAGAGCTACTTCATCTACACCAGCAGCGACAGCTTCAGTGCCACCTCCAGCACCTGCTCCATCAGCTCCAACCACATCAACTGATGCCTTCATCCTTGGAGTTCTCTCTACACCACCTCCCGAAGACCAAGCCTGAGAGACGCATAGCACTATGAATTTTCAAACTTTTTGGTAACTTGTTGCCAAAGGGGGAGAAATTGATAGATCATAGGCTTCGAGAGAGAGTGTTTTGCTCCTGTGTCTCTCTTGCATTTTGGTTGAACTTTATTGTGTGCCTGTTTGATACTTTATGTCTGTGTGAGATACTTGCATGATCATGTGTTTGATCACATGCTACTTTAATGTTTGCTTGGATGACATTATTCTTTATATTCTTATATGATCATTCACTTTGCTTGGTGATGAGTGCATGCTTTAATTCATATCATTTTGAGCGCTCCACCAAGATGTATGTGACATGGAAGAGTGACCCATGATCCTAATCGATTTTACATTTGCATTAAAAAGTAAATCTTAAATAGTGCACAAATTTAGGGAGAGATCTTGCTTATCACATACTTCTCAAAGCGATGATGTATTTAAATCTTATTATCATTTGTCGAAGCTTTGATCTATATGTTGTCATCAATTACCAAAAAGAGGAAGATTGAAAGTGCAACTATCCCTGGGTGGTTTTGGTAATTATTAACAACATATAGCTCATTGAGCTAATGCTATTTCAAGATAAATATTTCAGGAAAGTTTAATGATTGGCATGGCATGGATTAGGATTGTGGACCCCTCAAAATGCTAAGGACAGCTCAAGACTCTGCATTTTACTTTTAGTGATCCAAGATCACATTGAGTCCATAGAAAAAGGCAATACTATTAAAAGGCGATGAGGTGTTGCTTAATGGCTTGCTTGCTCAAAATGCTTAGTGATATGCTCCAAAAACCCTCAACCACTTTCTCATATCCACATATGTCCCAAACCAAAAATTAAACTCGGCCCCACCAAAGATGTTTCATCGGGCGCCACCGAGTTCACTTGAGATAGTCACTGCCACAAACCCTAGTCACTTCGGTCTCACCGATAGGGCTCTCGGTCTCACCGAGATGGGATTGCAAACTCTCTGTTTACCTTCGTAACGTTTCGATCCAACCAAGATGAGCAATCAGTCCCACCGAGTTCGCAATGCAAACTCTTTGTTTCCCTTTCGTAACGTTTCGGTCTCACCGAAATGAGCGATTCGGTCCCATTGAGTTTTCTTGACCAACTCTCTGGTTAGCTTATTACCAAAATCGGTCCCACCGAGTTTGTGTAATCGGTCTCAGCGAGATTACGTTATGCCCTAACCCTAATGAAATCAGTCCCACAGAGTTGACATGTCGGTCCCACCGAAAAACCTAACGCTCACATTTTGAACTAAATTGGTCTGAATGAGTTTTCTAATTCGGTCCCACCGAATTTGGTAAATTGTGTCTAACGGTTAGATTTTGTGTGGAGGCTATATATACCCCTCCACCCTTCCTTCATTAGTAAGGAGAGCCATCAGAACGTGCCTACACTTCAACATTCATTTTCTGAGAGAGAACCACCTACTCATGTGTTGAGACCAAGATATTCCATTCCAACCATTTGAATCTTGATATCTAGCCTTCCCCAAGTTGCTTTCCACTCAAATCATCTTTCCACCAAATCCAAATCTGTGAGAGAGAGTTGAGTGTTGGGGAGACTATCATTTGAAGCACAAGAGCAAGGAGTTCAGCATCAACACACCGTCTATTACCTTTTGGAGAGTGGTGTCTCCTAAATTGGTTAGGTGACACTTGGGAACCTCCGTCAAGATTGTGGAGTTGAACCAAGGAGTTTGTACAAGCAAGGAGATCGCCTACTTCGTGAAGATCTACCCTAGTGAGGCAAGTCCTTCGTGGGCGGTGGCCATGGTGGGATAGACAAGATTGCTTCTTCGTGGACCCTTCGTGGGTGGAGTCCTCCATGGACTCGCGCAACCGTTACCCTTCGTGGGTTGAAGTCTCCATCAACGTGGATGTACAATAGCACCACCTATCAGAACCACGCCAAAAATCTCCGTGTCTACATTGCGTTTGCTCCCTCCAAACTCCTTCATTTACCTTCATGTGCAATGTTTTACATTCTGCTGCTATACTCTTAGACTTGCATGTGTAGGTTGATTGCTTGACTTGTGGTAAGTTGTTAAAATCTGCCAAGACTTAAAATTGAGAAAAGGCTAGATTTTTGTTTGGTTAAGTAGTTAATCACCCCCCTCTAGACATACTTTCGATCCTACACCAGGCTTCTCGTTTCCTTTTTTAGCATTGCATGAGAGTTGATGGTTCCAACAGTACAAATGCACCTACCCAAGGATTGAAATCACACATACAAAATAATAGCCTAAGGCCCCGTTTGGATGTTTGTTTTGAGGCTCGGATTTTGGAATTGGTGTTGGCCTCCCGAATATGACTATTTTGATGGCCTCTAAATTGAGATGTCGAAATGAATCTCAATACCAACCGATATTGAGAAACACTACCATATTGTTTTTTCTTGAGCTTCCGTTGATTTTTCTCTTGAAGAGAAAAGGGTGATGCAGCAAAATAGAGATAAGTATTTTTCTCGGTTAAGAACCAAGGTATCAATACAGTAGGAGATACAAGCAAGTCTCCAATATATGCACCTATACAAACAATCAAACATTTGCACCCAATGCGATAAAGGGGTTGTCAATCCCTTCACTGTCACTTGCAAAGGTGAGATCTGATAGAGATAAGATATAAAAAATACTAAAACATAAAATAAAATAAAAGTAAATAAATTTCAACAAGATATTTTTGGTATTTTTGGTTTATACATCTGAAAATATATGATGAAAAATAGACCCCGGGGCCATAGGTTTCGCTAGAGGCTTCTACATTTTTATACATCAGGACATTTTTGATACACATTTAACATTTTTGAAATAGATGATTACAATTTTAAAAATTGTGTTTGATAACTACCTTTTCCATACAAAATCTACATTTTAAGCATATATCAGGAACATATTTTTTAATTATATGTTTTTATGTTAAGAATTTTTAATACACGTCCTACGTTTTTTGTGCACACCAGGAACCATTTTTTTGACCCTTAACATTTTCTAAAGAATTTTTTAATATATATTTTCAACAATTTCCTATAATATGTATGACCCTGTCGGCCTCGCTCAGGCCGAAGAGGACCTTTTAGGTCTTCTTTAGGCTTGCACACTCATCAGCGGAATCGTAATCAGCATCAGCGCCCTTCGATGATGCTACACTCTTACTTAATCTACCATTCTTTGAGCTTTCACAACCCTTCGATCTGTTATGAGCTTTTTTGCTTGGCATAAAGTCATCGTCGCCGCTCTCACTTTCTTAGAGCTACGGCCACCCCTGTCAGATGCAACATGAGCCTTGCCTCAGTCCTGACCTCGTTTGCTTGGCATAAAGTCATCGCCGTCTTCACTCACTTTCTTTGAGCTTGCGCCACTCCTCACCGATGCTGCACTCTATTGTGTTGCTCGCTCAGCTGGTATAGGGCTCCAGAGAGACTTCATCCACCAAAAGTTGAAGATATTCTTGTTAAAAAATTCCGTGTCCTCGAGGTATCTCTGGAAAATACAAATAACAATGAAACAAAATTAGAATGACGAACAAATGGTCTAACTAGGTGCAATCTGAAATATCAATTACCTTAACATGGTCATCATATTGCTTCTGCTGAAATTTTATTTTTGGACACTCGGTAAGAACAGGTGATCCAAAACCCCGGCTTTCATGTATTTGAGTTTAACAATCCACGCAACCGGAAAAAATCTTGTTGAATTTCCTCTTGGTTCCTTTCATGGAGCTTCTCTGGGAGCCCGGGCCTCAAAAAACACTTATCCAACTCTGTCATATGGCTATCACCACTAACTAATTCTTCAAAACGCACACCTCTCAAACCAGGCATCTGCATTCATGCAACATTGCACAAAATCAAATGAGACATCAGTGGAGTAAAACCACAGGGTGAGTGGCTTGGTGAAGTCATCAACAATTAACCAGGTCTTATATTGTAGGGCAGAGGGAGTGGCAGCTAAGATCGACGGCGTAGACATACACCTGCCTTGTTTAAATGACACAAGGTATCATAGTCATATATATAAGCATACAATCAAGAGGTCTCGAGCCTGCTGTTTCTTTCATGGCTCAGATCAAATCAGGTGCAGATAGTATACATGACAAAGGTACATTGCATGGAACCATTTGAGTATCTTCTGAAGGATACAACAAATGATGATCTGCAGCGGCTATTGAGGGTGTTTCAGAATCATCCAAATCCTGCTGCTAGCAGTAATCTATTTACAACATATTGTTTCAGTTTTTAAACAAAGTTCCAATTTAGCAGCAAGTCTTCAGATTTCTCATCTCGAGCATATAATGAGTTCGAAAATATGTGCCAAGTATTACTCAGATAATGGTATTCAAAATCATTACAACAATCAGCAGAGTTGAACTTTAATGGTAAGATTTACACTCAGCATAGAGTTCAGTGATTACCAAGAATCTGCACTGTTCAGCAAACGTTAACTTCAACAGTACTATTCAGGGAAATCAGGCAAGTATTCAGTGGCAACAGGCAACAAGAAAGAGACTCGGAGAACAATGCCATAAAGCATAAGATGAAATAACACCAACACCGGAGTTAATGTAAACTAGCACAGGGTTGCAAACATGTGGCCCGTCTGACAAAAGTATCATAAACAATAGTCTCTCGAATTCTACTAAGGTACCAGATGATACAAACTCAAAAGGTACTACAAACACGCTAACCACTCAGGTTTGACAACACACAAAATGAAATAGGCCAACCGGCGAGAAGTAGCTACATATGTGCAAATGGATCAGTTAAATCCAAATCACCGATATGCTTGATATCATAAGAACTGCGGACACAACTACCAGTTCTAAAATGAAACTGAGCATCTCTGGAAACCCTGTTCTCCAGCTCAAGCTTCCTGCGTTGTTCTGCCAAGAACTTCTCATTGTTATTCCTGGTTGTGATGCCAAGTGTCACTGACTCTAGCACTTTCGCATTCAATACAAAGAATGTAAGAAAGTTAATTTGCGACTTCTTCCCCCGATATAGTTGTAACACTAACGTCTTCAGACTCATGTCAAAACATTTTAACAGATTCCGGTGTTTACGACGCCACAAATTCCCCAGTCTTGATTGAAATGACTGAAATAACATACACAAATAATCAAATCAACAAGTTCAGACCAAAAGTAGATCAAAAAGGTTGCTGAACTATCAATGAAGAAACATCACCTGAATGTACAACTTCTCCAAGCACGGAAAGCATCTCATCAATTCAATAACAGTATCCAAACTAAGATTGTGCATATCAAGAGCCAAAATCTTGACAGTTTGTACCACTGTTACCAGGTTATCAACACGCAATCCCTTTATCAAGTATGAAAGCCACAATATTAGGCCAGTGCACAGGTCAGGTGACAGGCAATTTTTCTGCGCATAGAAATGCAACTGAGAAGCTATAGGGCATACCTGAATAACAGTGGAGCCAATCATGAGTCTGGACAATTCACCTGACCTGCACTTATCACTAATGAAGCCTAAAGTCTCCAGTTTAGGAGCTGCGAGTACGGTTACCTGCAGAATACTGCCCCTCTCAAAGAGCAGCCTCACAAGACAAGGAGCTTTCTCAATGACGATTTGTTCAAGCAGCAGTGACTCTATCGGTATCCCATATTCTCTCACAGCCATGCATCTAATAGTTGGGGAGTTTATTCGGATGCAGCGGAAGCCAGAGCACATGTCAATCAGCAAGCACTCGAGAGCTGGGCACCCGGCAATCAGGCTATGCAGCGAGCTCTCCGAGATCATGACATTTACAAGACCGAGCTGCTTAAGCAGGGGGAAGTGAAGGTGGAGCTCATGGAAGTTGACGTCCGAGAGGTTGCATCCACCAATGTTGGCAACACGGAGGGTGGGCGAGAAGCGGAGGATTAATGCCCGCTGTGGTTTCTCTAACAGATGGTTGATGAAATCAAGCTCCTCAAGGTTGTCCAGAGCGGCGGATCGGAGGCAAGCTTCCACGGTGTCTGCTGGTATCCAGTGGATGCAGGTGTTGATGTAGAGACGACGGCCGGGTCCCCGGTGGGAGGAAAGGATGCGGGAGACGACGTCGGAGCGGACTTCATTCCTGCCGGCGGTGAGCTCACGGCAGTCGAGATTAAGAGGGGCGGAGAGCCAGAGGTCGCGCCACCGGGACGCGAGGATTCGGGTGCGGGCGCCTTCCTTGGTGGGGAGGAGGGAGATGATGTCGCCGAGCACGGCGTCGGGGAGGGCGCTGATGTAGTCGGCGCATCCTCCGTCTTCTTCCACACCGGGCGAGGCCGATCTCCCCCGCTTCGGGCTAGGACCCGCCGCATCCATTTGCACGAGGCGCACGGGAGGCTAGGGTTTGCTTCAGTCGAGACTCGAGGGGGTCAGTGTTGGGGGAGAAGGAGCGCGTGGGGGCTCCAGGCATGCGGATAGGAGTCGCCGGAGCCGGCCGAGCAAGGGAGGAAGAAGTGGGAGGCGGGGGTGTGGAGGCCGCCCGCCGGCGGTCTGCTTGGGTGGAAACGGAAGGAGACGGGCGAGAGGCGGAGAGGAACGGGCCCGCTTCACTGGAAAGGCCCAAAACATGCATTTCTCTTCTGATTACCAGTAAGCGTCTCGATCAATATTCTTTTCAGCGATACACCTACTACGACAAATATTTAAAGATCGAAAGAAAAATTCACAGAAATTGAAAATAATAGTCATCATATACAACTCGTTATGATGTCATTTGGGTAACAATGAAAGTAGTACCCAGGATTAAATCCATGAAGGGCATATGGTCTTATTGCTCATAGAACAGACTATCTTGTCTTATTCAAATATCTTCACCGAGATTCACTGGTAGAAAAAGAGGCTTCCGTCCAGCCCCATTAGTCGCGAAACTGTAGGAACCGCGACTAATGAAGTCTTTAGTCGCGGTTCGGCAGACGAACCGCGACCAAATGCCTGGGCCCAGGGCGCTCGCGGGCTTTAGTCGCGGTTGGCCAGGCCAACCGCGACTAAAGCTCCTCCCCTTTAGTCCCGGTTTGTGGCACGGACCGGAACTAATGGGGTTGAGACCTTTAGTCCCGGTTCGTGCCACGAACCGGTACTAAAGGTCCCATTTTCAAACTCTACCCCCCCGGTGGATCGCCTTTTCAGTTTAAAAAAAAAATAAAAGAAAATAATGGAAATGTCAAAAAAATAAAAGAAAATAAGTTTCTCATGTGATATGTGGTCTAGTTGTTGGGAAAATTTGCAAATGTGAATTTTGACTTTATTTGCAAAATCTCTTTGAAATTTGTAAAAATGGGCATAACTTTTGCATACTAACTCGGATGAAAAAGTTTTTTATATGAAAAATCATCTACTCGAAAAGTTAACCCCGTTAAACATTTTCAAAATCCTCAAAAACCTAATAGAAAAAAAGTTACAGGGCTTTTAAGATCTAGAGTGGAAAAAATTGAAAAATATTCAAACAGTGGGCAAACTATGGTCAAACAATGGTCAAACTAATTATTCTAGAATATTAGTGTTACTAAATAATTATTTTAATTATTTCAATTTTGGTCAAATCTGGTCAAACTGTGGTCAACTGTGGTCAAACTGTGGTCAAACAATGGTCAAACTAATTATTCAAGAAATATTAGTGTTACTAAATAATTATTGTTTTTTAAAACAATAGTTTCAAACTCAAACAGTGAAATGTGTCACTTCATGCTCAAGCAAAATTCCTGAAGGTTAATAGGATTGACATCTTATTATTGTCAGGAAAACAACAAGTGCAGACTTGGAGCGTGGGAGAATAGAACCCGGAAGTTAAGCGTGCTTGGGCTGGAGTAGTGAGAGGGATGGGTGACCGGTTGGGAAGTTAGATGATTTGGAATGATGAGGGGTGATAAAAGAATAAATTGAGAAGTGATGAGGGGTGGTGATTACAGACTAGAGGTTAAAATAATTCAGAAATTTGAAAATAAAAAAATTTCAAAAAGAAAGAATAGAAAGGAAGAAGAAGAAAGAAAGAAAAAAGAAAAAGGAAGAGGCCTTTAGTCCCGGTTGGCCACGAGAGCCGGGACTAAAGGTCCTCGGCCCCGACGGACCACGGGCGCCCACGTGGCGGGCCTTTGGTCCCGGTCAGCCACAAGAACCGGGACTAAAGACTTTTGTCGCGGTCCGTAAGAGCCGCGGCTAAAGGGGGGGGTCTTTAGTCGCGCTTATTTAGTCCCGGTTGCACAGCCGGGACTAAAGGCTGTTGCGAACCGGGACTAAAGGGCTTTTTTCTACCAGTGATTATATTCTCTCCTTCCTCTTCATCCAGATTCATCAGTGAAAAGGCATTTAAATTGCTCATTTGTCGACACTCAACATAGGAGATCAATAATACTTTTGCAGTAAATCACTAAAAAGGAAAGACATGTAAGAAAATGACAACAAAAAAACAACCAAGATTACATTCATTATATGACATGGTACCATACTTTTCAAGGTACTTTCATAAGATAATGAGCTGAAACTACAGGTACTGATTGAAATAAAAAGTGCCTAGTTAGCAACTCTAACTTTGGTCAACATCAATTTTCATCTTGTATAAATTTACAAGCCTAAAAAAAATACAAATGGACATAGCAGAATAATGAGTGCATGATGATTGGTTAAATAAGTGAACCATTTCGGCCCAACAAAGATTTGAATTCAATTTATTGTCATGTGAATTGGTGCACAGTTTACAAGGTGTAATCATGCAGAGAAAGATCTTGCCAGATGAAACAGGAGTGAAAATGATGATTCAGGATGTCCTACATGAAGATTTGTAATCAAGGCCCGCACTTCTTTCTAACAAGAGGGAAAACCTATCATTTATATATAAACCAATAGGCAAGTCTCCCATTTGCAACCAAAGCAAATAGGTAGCCAAGTTAGCTGAATGTCAAAAATGGACTGGGGAAGACATATATGAAAACTAAGTTCATGTAAATGGAATGATAGAATTCTGTAGGTTTTGAGCACTACCACCAAAGCCAGGACGCAGCTGACATTCAACTTGAACAAATTGTGATGTTTGCGTAAAGAAAAAGCTAATCTTCGTTGACAAGAAACAGTAACGTTCAAACATCAAAACCTCCTGAAAAATATGAAACAATAATTGCATGTTAACAACTGACTGAAGCCATCATATAAAGCACAGACAATAAATGAAGTTTTAGAAATTGTTGCGTTGCTCATTATAATTAGCAGTGCTGATACTGAATTTGATTCCAAACAAAAATTTGGAAAAGAAAAAGGAAGAATTTGTTGCCTGCTCATTATAATTAGTGTGTTGTTGTGGAATATTTCCGGTTACAGTAGAAAATATAACTTTTAGTTATATGAATTTCTCGTCTCTCCTATATGAGCTGTACATCTTAAATGTCCCCCACTATGTCTCTAAGGTAAAAGCATCCTCGAGTAACTGTCAGGTTTCATTTATTGTTGCTAATAAAAATATAAACATAGCCCAAATATAAATTTAAATCACCCATGTAAGAGACATCCGTGAGAGACTACATTGTGTGATAAAGAGCTTGTCGTCAAGGATAAGCATGTGACGGAACCAGCAAAGAGCTTGCACTTTTTAAATTCCCTTATTCATACCCCCTCCTTTCCTAAATATAAGGTGCGCTTGAACATTTGCAGCCGCCCCCCCCTCAGAAGCAATTTGTTGAACATTTGCAGGGCATTGAATAGACTAACCCAGAGGACATACACTTTCAGAGCGATGAGGGCAGAACCAAGCCTAGGAACAGGGCGACAATGCCTTTCACATTATCCGTGCCCGCCAATTTTTCCAATAGATGGTAGATAATTATGCAAATAAATCAAGATGCAAAACATCGAAATTACGGTAAATAATTGCCTTTCTAAATGATTATATGACATGAATGGATTGGCAAGTAGACAGAAGACTGGCGATAAGGTGTGAAATACAGGTTGACATTCTTCTTTCTGTGAGCACATTTGCACCAAGCTATTTAAGTTTCTATTTTTGCTACTGTTAGCAAAATTTTATTTACATAACTAAGTAAATATTGAGATGAGAAAGATGTTATTTGAAAGGACAACACCATACTAAGAAAACAATCATGATCATACAACAACCTAAGATGCTGGTAGTATTATCAATTTCAAGTTGCAAATTGTACATGTGCCACATGATGTTTTTTAAGGCGTGAACTCCCTGCACTTTGGCATACCAAATGACACACTGACCCATGATGCTGGTCGAGCCATTTTGGGCAACAGTATCACCTAGTTGAACAAACAGTGACTGTCATGGCATGAGATGACATAAACATACACATGTAAGGGGGCTAGCTTAACAAAACAAAGCCAATTCTTTGTCTCTCGTATTCTTCAAGCTAGTCTAACACTTTTTCAGACAATATAGTATGTAACAAACCATATTGAATTCAAATACAAGTTTGGGACTGGGTCAATCATACAAACCTCATAATAAAAAGTAACACCAATAAGCTATTTGACTTATGAGAGAAAACAAACAACACATGAAGACAATAAATGTGTAGCCGATGAGAAAGTCTCCTAAAAATCACACCCACTTCATAATAAAAAGTAACACCAATAAGCTATTTAACTTATGAGAGAAAACAAACAACACATGAAGACAATAAATGTGTAGCCGATGAGAAAGTCTCCTAAAAATCACAATACGCTTTCAGTTTTTCTGCTCCCTAATGTTATCTTCTTTTCTAATCCGAGTTACAAAATCTGTAGGGATGCTGTTGGGGATATGACTATTAGGTATGACCCGTTTAGGAGGGGCCGGGTCATCCCTATGGCGATTCATCTTTATGAAGCCCAAGAGCATATTAACAATGGCGGTTCATAGATAGGCTTAGTAGAGGGCCCAAACCCGAAGGTGGCTTAAGGCCCACAGATATAAACCGCCATGTATGTAAACTTGTATTGTAAGGTATGTAAGAAAGGTCACCGAGCTGGATACGTTGTATGAGCCGGCCGGGACTCTGTATGCCGCAGGGCGTCAACCCGTGTATATAAGGGGACGACTCAGTGGCGGCTTAGGACAAGAAACAACAGACCGAGAGCCAGGTTAAGTGTATTCGCTCCTTGGTCATCGAAACCTAGCAATACCATATCAACTGGACTAGGCTTTACCTTCACCGCAAGGGGCCGAACCAGTATAAACCTCTTGTGTCCTTTCTCCCGTTTAACCCCTTTAAGCTTCCTAGTTGCGATGGCTCCACGATTAAGTCCTTTCACTAGGACATCTGCCGTGACAATTCCACGACAGTTGGCGCCCACTGTGGGGCCAGTGGATGGTGGGTTTGAGTTCTTGAAGGGCAACTTCAAAGGGCTCAAGGGATACGTTGTGGGCCGGATGACCAAGAGTCGTTGCGGCAAGCTCTACATCGATGACGCAGGCTGGGGCCTCACCGCCGGCTCAATTAAGTACGGGTACCGGGTCCCCTTCAGTGGAATCCACATCTTCATCGGCCAGATCGGCGAGCCGGGCCCTGAGCCGGACATCTGCACCGACATCATCAAGACGGCTCAGCCCGCGAGACCCGCCCGGACTCAGCCCGCTGTGAAGAGTGCCTTCGTGGGATGCATCCATGGAGGAGAGTTTTCTGAAGAACCAGAGTCTGGCGATGAGACATCCATTTGCTCTGACGGTGGATCGTCCATAGGTGAGACGGATTCATTGTATCAATTGCAAGACGGTGGGCTTGGGGGCTGTTCCGATGGCAGCAGTATTCCAGACCCTTTCAAGCCGCCAAGAAGAGTAGGGATCTTCATGACGGGAACACAACCCATTCAAAACTCTATGGCTGCGACAGCAATAACCTCCGGGTCAACGACAGCCGGGGCAGGAGGCCCTGCGCGCCCGCCGGCTCAGGCGCTGATGGATCTCATGGATAGGATGACAACCCTGTTGACTGCCATGGTTAACCCGACGGATCAAGCTCCGCACGATGCAGAAGTGGCACAATTACGTGAGGAGGTAGTACAAGCTAAGGAAAACCTAGCAGTGGAGGAAGTCAGGATGGCTGCGGAGCGGGCGGCTTTGGATGCTCGGGCTCAGCAAATTCAATCAGAGGCTTTCCAGCTCACAATGGATCTAAACGCATCAAACGAGGTCATGAGGAGAAGACACCAGAAGGCTCAGTCACACCTGCCTCTGACTTACGATCCTAGACACCTCTTCCGCACACCCGGTGCAGGCCCTAGTAACCCGCTAGAGGTGAACCGGGTGGCGACGCCTAGGGCTGGGGCGCCGGTTCAGCCACGGGTGATGGAACCTCCTCGGATGAATATTATTCCACCTCCTTATGTACCAACACCCCCGGGCCATTATTCTAACCCTTTGGAGAACATGATCGCTGCGGCGACAAGATTGGCGGCTCTCCCAGTGGAGGGGGACTCTCCGACGGCGATTGAAACCCGAAGGATCAGAGAACTTCTTCAGACGGCTCTGGCAATGCAGGAGGCTTATTCTTATAGTCGAGACAGAATTCATTCGACCCCTCGCCCAAGCCGGAGCCCGAGTTACAACAGGCACATAGATTCAGCGGCCGTTTCAAGAAACGCCCGGTGCCGTGACCAGCCGCGCGGGTATGACCCGGTGCGTGATGGAGCTCTTAACTTGGTTGACTAGGATAGGATCCGCCAAGAGGTTGAGCGGGCGGCTCAACAGGCAGCTGAGCAGGCGGCTCACCGGGCTTTTCCGGTTTATCCGACGACCTCTGTTGAGGCAGGCGTGGCCACAAGGACAGGAGGTGTCCCTTTCTTGGTGCCGGCTCTGCGTAATGAGCGTTTGCCAAAGGATTTCAAGGGGCCTCCAAAGGTGCCCAATTAGACGGCCGATTTACAACCAAGGGCATGGATTGAAAGCTATAAGATGGCCATGGAGCTATTGAAGGTCAGTGACGCGGCAATGGCCAAGTACTTCACTACGATGTTAGATGGAACGGCTCGCACTTGGTTGAAGGGGCTGCCACCCAATTCCATCGGCTCATGAGCAGAATTAAAAACCCGGTTTATTCAGAATTTTAAAGACACTTGCAAGCAGCCCATGTCAACTGTGGATTTAACTAACTGTAAACAAGAGGAAGGAGAGTCCATGACCCATTGGGTGCCGCGGGTCATAGCCATAATACATTCATCTGATAAGATGGATGCCGGCTCTGCAGTCTTAATGTTGGAGAAAAAAATGCTGTTTTAAGCCTCTAAAACAGAAGCTGGGGCGGCTCAAACGCGATTGTAATGATATGGGCCAGCTGATGGCGGCTCTAGTCAAGTATGCCGACTCTGATAGTACCAAGGATCCCGAGTCTGATGAGGAGAAGATAGGGAAGGGGAAGAACAATGGCAAGGGTCATCAACATAACCCGGCAAATCAGGGAGGTAATAATAAACATAAGGCTGACGGTGGTTTGTGGCTAACACCAATACACAGGGAAACAATCAACGACGTAAGGGGAGGCCACCTCCTCGGTCCGGCGGGTCAGGTCCCACTCTTGAGCAGTTGTTAAATGAGCTTTGTCCACGGCACGGTACTCAGCAGAAACCGGCCACTCACTCGTGGAAGGAATGTATGATCATGAAGGTTTTCAAGAACTCCAACATGTTCAATAGCAATCATGGGCCGGGCGGCGGCTCAGGTGGAAGCGGTTTTCATGGACCGGGTGGCGGTTCAAATTCCAATTTTCAAGGCTCTCAAGGAAATCAAGGTTGGTATAGTCAGCAATCTGGCCAAGGAGGCCAGCAACAACAACAGCAATCTGGATACCAGAGCAATCCAAAGCAGTTGAATAGTGGACAGTTGTAGGATCGAAAGTATGTCTAGAGGGGGGGGGGGTGATTAGACTACTTGACCAAATAAAAGCTTAACCTTTTCCAATTTTAGTTCTTGGCGGATTTTAGCTACTTTAGGACAAGTCAAGCAATCATCACACAATTCAAGCAAGCATGCAAAGAGTATATTGGCAGCGGAAAGTAAAGCATGCAACTTGCAAGAATGTAAAGGGAAGGGTTTGGAGAATTCAAACGCAATTGGAGACATGGATGTTTTTCCCGTGGTTCGGATAGGTGGTGCTATCCTACATCCACTTTGATGGAGACTTCAACCCACGAAGGGTAACGGTTGCGCGAGTCCACGAAGGGCTCCACCCACGAAGGGTCCACAAAGAAGCAACCTTGTCTATCCCACCATGGCCATCGCCCACGAAGGACTTGCCTCACTAGCGTAGATCTTCACGAAGTAGGCGATCTCCTTGCCCTTACAAACTCCTTGGTTCAACTCCACAATCTTGTCGGAGGCTCCCAAGTGACACCTAGCCAATCTAGGAGGCACCACTCTCCAAGAAGTAACAAATGGTGTGTTGATGATGCACTCCTTGCTCTTGTGCTTCAAATGATAGTCTCCCCAACACTCAACTCTCTCTCACAGGATTTGGATTTGGTGGAAAGAAGATTTTAAGTGGAAAGCAACTTGGGGAAGGCTAGAGATCAAGATTCATATGGTAGGAATGGAATATCTTGGTCTCAACACATGAGTAGGTGGTTCTCTCTCAGAACATATGAGTTGGAAGTGTAGATGCGTTCTGATGGCTCTCTCAACGAGTGAAGAGGAGGTGGAGGGGTATTTATAGCCTCCACACAAAATCTAACCATTACACATAATTTACCAATCTCGATGGGACCGAATTAACAAACTCAGTCAGACCAAAATAGTAAACCTAGTGACCGTTAGAGATTTTCGGTGAGACTGACATGCAACTCGGTAGGACCGATATGGTTAGGGTTAGGGCATAACGTAATCTCGGTGAGACCGATTACACAAACTCGGTGAGACCGATTTTGGTAATAAGCTAACCAGAGAGTTGGTCAGGTAAACTCGGTGGGACCGATTTGCTCTTTCGGTGAGACCGAAATGTTACAAAAAGGAAACAGAGAGTTTACATTGCAATCTCGGTGGGACCGATCCGCTCTTTCGGTGAGACCGAAAAGTTACGAAAGGGAAACAGAGAGTTTGCAATCCCATCTCGGTGAGACAGAGATCCCTATCGGTAGAACCAATTTGCTAGGGTTTGGCAATGGCTATGACAAGTGAAACTCGGTGGCGCCGGGTTGAAAGAATCGGTAGGGCCGAGTTTGGCTTTGGGTTTAGGTCAAATGTGGATATGGGAAAGTAGTTGAGGGTTTTGGAGCATATCACTAAGCACATGAAGCAAGAGGCTCATTAAGCAACACCTCATCCCTCCTTGATAGTATTGGCTTTTCCTAAAGACTCAATGTGATCTTGGATCACTAAAATATAAAATGAAGAGTCTTGAGCCTTTGAGCTTGAGCCAATCCTTTGTCCTTAGCATTTTGAGGGATCCACTTTCAACATCCATGCCATGCCAATCATTGAGCTTTCCTGAAATAATCATCTTGGAATAGCATTAGCTCAATGAGCTATATGTTGTTATGAATTACCAAAACCACCTAGGGATAGTTGCACTTTCAATCTCCCCCTTTTTGGTAATTGATGACAACATATAGATCAAAGCTTCGACAAATGATAATAAGAATGAAATATATCGTCGCTTTGAGAAGTGTGTGATAAGTAAGAGCTCCCCCTAAATTTGTGCATATTTAAAATTTGCTTTGGACTGCAAATGCACAAGGAGTTAGACTCATGGGTTACTCTTCCATGTCACATACATCTTGGTGGAGCGCTCAAAATGATAAGAATTGAAATACATGCACTCATCACCAAAGAAAGTGAATGATCACATAAGATAGATAGGATAATATCAAGCATGCATAAGTGTAGCTTATGATCAAACACATGATCATCAATGTCTCACAAGCATATCAAGGTATCTCAACCAAAAGCAAACAAAGTTCGAAAAACCACCAAATAAAGCAAGAGAGAATAAAAGCAACACACTCTCTCTCTCTCGAAGCCTATGATCTATACATTTTTCTCCCCCTTTGGCAACAAGTTACCAAAAAGTTCCTAGAAAATGCATAGTGCTAGATCGACTCTCAGGCTTGATCTTCTGGTGGTGGTGGAGTCCGGAGCACTCCAAGGACGAAGCCTTCTGTAGACGTGGTTGGAGTTGAAGCTGAAGTAGATGCTGGAGCTGGTTGGACTGGTGCTGTAGCTGGAGCTGAGGTGGTGGCTCTGGTGTCAGGAACTGGCACTGCAATCGACCTCTGAGCTCGTGGCACTCTGGCAAATGCATCAGTTGTAGTCTTGCCCTTCCTCTCCTGCATATCATCCTGAAGTTGCTCCACTGCAGACTGAATTCTGTCGCCTTCACATCTAGGTCATAGAACTTTTGTTCCATGATTCTTTCTAAGCTCTACTGATTCTGAGTGAGGGTGGCCAGTCCTTTCTCAATCCTCAGTGTGGATGCAATCAAGTAACCAAGCTGCTCTTGTTTGGTTTTGAAGAAATACTCAGATGCCTCCCCTTGAGTTGGCATCTTGGCAACTTTCTCCTTCCTTGCCTTCTCCTTCTTTGCTTGTGCTTGAACTGACGATGGTTCATTTTCATTCATCACAACTTGATTGTCTTTAAAATCTGGATGGATGGGCAGGTGTTCCTTGTCCAATAAGTATATGCCTGTGCCCATCTTGGAGTTAATTAGCTCCTGGATCTAAGGGGCATAACCACAGCTCCTCTTCTGATCTGTTGCAGTCCTCTTGATAGTCTCTACTATGAGGCTCATGACCATGAATTTCTGAGGTACATCAAATACATGAAGCAAATTGATTGCATGGCCTCTGATCATCTTGTGATCGCCTGACTTGGGCAAGAGAGTGTGCCTCAAAATCCAATTAATAGTTGGCAGCCCTAACAGAAGATAATGCACAGACCCAAACTTGAAAGTATCAAGTGCCTCGTTTGGAATTTCCTTGTACATATTGGACATAGAGTTGTGGTCCATCTTCTTCTTGGCATAGATATCCAAGTCATCTTCCTGCTCTTCTGGGGCATTGATCAACTAAGCCCATTCAGCAACTGTAGATTGGTACCTTGTACCTTCAGACATCCATGTGATCCTTCCATCTGGGTAGAAGTGTGCTGTGGAGTAGAATTGCATAATGAGCTCTTCATTCCACTTTGTGAGCTTCTGCCCAACAAAGTCTGCTACTCCACAAGCATTGAAGCTGTCATACACTCCAGGATAGTGTTCTTCATTGTCCTTGATGTACTCCCAATTGACCCATCTCATGTCACAAACAATGGGCTTCTTGTCCAACAAAACTGTCTCATAGAAGTCCTGCTGTTCCTTAGTGTGGAACCTATAATCAACAGCAGTTCTTCTCCTGAAGCATACGGATCTGCTTCTCTCCATTTCCTGAGCCCTGAGTCTCTTCTGATTTTCATGTTCTCAGCCACAGGATGAGCATCATCGTGGTCTGGGATCTTGGGCTTAAGCTTTCTGAGCACTTGACCTTCTTCTTCTTCAGCAATGTCAGGCACTGGGGCCTTGTTCTTTTTAGTAGCTAGTATGCTCCTTGTATTCCTCTTTGGTGCTGGCTTGGGCTTGGAGGTAGCTTTGGGTGCTTCTTTGGGCTTGGATGCAGCAGCCCCTGTCCTGATAGCATCACCCATAAGCTTAGGTGCCTTAGTTGCTGGTGCAGCAACCTCTTCTTCCTCTTCCTCTTCTGAGTCTCTCATGATTGAGGATCTCCCAAGCACTCTGGCAGTGGTCTTTTTGACCCTTTCCTTCCTCTTCTTCCCTTCAGCAGCAACTGGCTCTATGGGTGCAGGCTTTTCAGGAATCTGAGTTGAAGCTCTGGCCTTTGGCATAGGCTGTCTACCTACTGGCATTTTGATTTTCAATCCTGGCTTTGTGCCTTGAGATGAGCCATACTCCTTCTTGAGCACTACTTTCTTGAAAGTAGCTTCCTCTTCTGCCACATAGTCCTCATCCTCTGAGTCTGAGGTTCTCTTCTTCCTTTGTCTGGTGGCAGCTTTTGGCAGATTGCTAGGGGTGCTCCTGCTGCCTTCATCAAAAGAACTGGAGGGACTAGTGCCCTCACTCATGTGCACTTGCTGTTCTGACACATTTTGGCTGTCACTCTGATCTGACATGATGAATAAGCTGACTGCTGACCCTGTGAACAGTTTATAGATGAGGTAGAATAGATGAGCATCACAAAATGCAGAGATTTTTGCAAAAGAATGACTCAAAATCTTAGTTTTAGTTTCCCACAGAAATCATCTCGGATCTACCGATTTTTAAACTCGGTGATACCGAAGCAGTTTTGGAACCTAAACTAGTGAACTCGGTCAGACCGAGTCACAGTTCGGTGGCACCGAGACTGCTAGGGTTTCACAAAGTTCCAAAATCGGTCACACCGATTAGTAATTCTCGGTCAGACCGAGTCTTACTTGTGCAATGGCATGAGCCAAATCGGTGGGACCGAGTTTTTCAACTCGGTGGGTCCGAGATGGTTTCGGCGGAAACCTAACCCTAAAATTTTCGAATCAATCCTATTGTACGAACGCATTGACTAGATAGGAGTGTTTCAATCGTGGCTAGAATCAATATGATCACAATGTGCTAGGAATCAGATTGGGGATAGCACAAAGATCGAGTCCATACCCTAGTTCGACGGAGACTCGCTATGGCGGCAACGGCGGGGTAGAATTCCGTTGACGATGATGGAGACCAGCGACTGGAGGCGGCTGGCGGCAAGGAGACGATCCAGAGACCACGTTGGCAGAGCGAGCTATCGCGCGGGCGAAGGGTTTCGGAGAAATTTCCAATTTTTTTGCCCGTGACTATATATAGCCCGACCCTATCGGCGTGGCCGAGTGGAACAACTCGGTGGCACCGAGATGCAAAACTATATAAAGTTATTGCAACTCGGTGTGACCGAATGGTTCAAGTCGGTTGCACCGAGATCGAAAATTTAGATCAACTTAATGATCTCGGTAGGACCGAAAGTAGGATATCGGTCAGACCGAGAATCATAAAGAGGTTTTGGAAGTTTAAGTCCATGTAAATTGACGCGAGCGCGGCTCTTCGAGCCAATGTCCAGGTAAATTGACTTCCGACTGAACTTGACTTCCGACTGAACTTGTCTTGTTAGGATATGCTACCTGAATATTTTCCTTTGCACAATCTCTTATTGTCTGCTTCGAATCTATACACCCACTGGTGTTTTGTCGTCTTTATTATTTGCACTCTTCCACTCAGTCTGGTCGAATGGGATCTGAACCAGTGGGGGCATGCTAAGTGCACCCACTGGGTGTAGTCCCCGAGACCGCAGTCGACTGCTGGCAGTCAGCTGGAGTCTGAGCACTTTTTGTCTCTTTTCTTTTATTTTGTGCACTCGATCTAGGCGGGCCAGCCGAGTGAAATCCAAACCAGTGGGAGCATGCCAAGTGCACCCACTGGGTGTAGTCCCCGAGACCGCAGTTGACTGCTGGCAGTTGGCTGGGGTCTGAGCAGTCTTGAAGCTTTACTCACCTGGAAGTAAATAATTTTTGATCTTGTCGATTGATATGCCTTTTACTTACTGCAGAAATCTTGCATCCTCATTTCCAAGTTTGCCGAATTTGAGGAGAAGCAGAGGCAACTCAACCTTGACCTAGAGCTGGCCCAACAAAACTTGAAGAAGGCTCAAGATGAAGTTGCCGGTATGGAAGGTAACTGCCTATCAACTGCTCATGTGTATTTTGTAGAGAAAATGAGGCTGGCCCTGGAGAAGAAAGACTTGGACCTTGCAGCTGCTCAGAAAGAGGCTCAAGAGAAGGCTACCCTTGCTGACCAGAAACTGGCTTCAGTCGGCGTGCTAGAGGAAGAAATCAACAAGCTGAAGTCGTCCCTCACCGAATCCAATCGAGAGGCGACTCGTCTGAAGAAAGATAAGGTGGCTCTGACCGACCACCTGGCAAGCATGATGCGTAGGCGGAATGATCTGGAAGCTTATTTGAAGGCTCTCGCCAAGAAACTCTTTCTTATGCTCGAAGGTATCCTCTTTTACTCGACTATTTTACTGTTTGCAGGTTAGTCTTGGTGAGGGAGTCCAGGATTAGGGGGTCTCCGGACAGCCGGACTCTATCCTTCGGCCGGACTATTGGACTATGAAGATACTAAATTGAAGACTTCGTCTCGTGTCCGGATGGGACCCTACTTGGCGTGGAAGGCAAGCTAGACAATACGGATATGGATATTTCCTCCTTTGTAACCGACCTTGTGTAACCCTAACCCTCTCCGGTGTCTATATAAACCGGAGGGTTTAGTCCGTAGGACAACAACAATCATACCATAGGCTAGCTTCTAGGGTTTAGCCTCTCCGATCTTGTGGTAGATCAACTCTTGTAATACCCATATCATCAAGAATAAATCAAGCAGGACATAGGGTTTTACCTCCATCAACAGGGCCCGAACTTGGGTAAAACATCGTGTCCCCTGCCTCCTGTTACCATCCGCCTAGACGCACAGTTCGAGACCCCCTACCCGAGATCCGCCGGTTTTGACACCAACATTGGTGCTTTCATTGAGAGTTCCCTGTGTCGTCATCATCAGGCTTGATGGCTCCTTCGATCATCGTTAGCGATGCAGTCCAGGGTGAGACTTTTCTCCCCAGACAGATTTTTGTATTCAGCAGCTTTGCACTGCGGGCCCATTTGCTTCGCCATCTGGAGCAGATTGAATGCTACGCCCCTGGCCATCAGGTCAGGTTTGGAAGCTTAAACTACACGGCCGATATCCGCGGAGACTTGATCTTCGACGGATTCAAGCCCTTGCCGAGTGCGCCGCACTGTCACGATGGGCATGATTTAGCTCTGCCGCCGAACAGTGCCCTGGAGGCCGCACCCGCATCCGCTCCGACCTTTAATTCGGAGCCAACTATGCCGACCGAGGGTGGGTGGCTAGACCCCGCCATGGAGGCTGCAGCCTCAACGGCGATCGAGCTGAACACCAACCTTATCCTTCACGAGGCCCGTGACTCCACATTGCCGGACTCTCCTTCGAACTCTGAACCATCCGCGCCCCTGCTAATCGAATCCGATTGGGCGTCGATCATGGAGTTCACTGCCGCGGATATCTTTCAGCACTCGCCCTTCGGTGACATACTGAATTCACTAAGGTCTCTCTCTTTGTCAGGAGAGTCCTATCCGGATTATGACCGGCAGGATTGGGATGCGGACGACGAAGAAATTCGACGCCCACCCACCACCCACTTCATAGCCACTGTCGATGACTTAACCTACATGCTCGACTTCGACTCCGAAGACATCGACGGTATGGACGACGATGCGGGAGACGAAGAGGAACCACTGCCCACAGGGCACTGGACAGCCACCTCATCATATGATATATACATGGTGGACACACCCAAAGAAGGCAATAGTGATGAGACAGCGGAGGATGACCCCTCCAAGAAGCAACCCAAGCGTCGACGTCAGCGGCGCCACTCTAAGTCCCGCCAAAGCAAAAGTGGTGATACCGGCACAGGAGATAATAACACTCCGGATAGTGCCGAGGATGGCAACAATCCCCTCCAGCATGATCTAGGAGAGGAGGATGGAGAGGCCAGCCCTCCAGAGAGAGCGACAAATGGGGAGGCGGAGGATGATAATTACATGCCCCCCTCCGAAGATGAGGCAAGCCTCGACGATGACGAATTCGTCATGCCAGAGGATCCTGCCGAACAAGAGCGCTTCAAGCACCGGCTTATAGCCACAGCAAATAGCCTTAAGGAAAAGCAGCAGCAGCTTCAAGCTGATCAAGATCTGCTAGCTGACAGATGGACTGAAGTCCTCATGGCCGAGGAATATAAACTCGAATGCCCCTCCAAGAGTTACCCAAAATGCAGGTTGCTACCCCGACTGGAGGAAGAAGCGTATGACGCGGCTGATCGGCCACCTCGTTGCCGCGATAGAGAGGCATTCCAGCCAAAAGCTCAGCCTGCACCCTGATGCCATTCAAATAAAAAGGCATGGCGAAACACGCCAGGCCTGCGAGACGTATTGGAGGACAAAGCAAAACATGCAAGATCGATCTACGGATCACGAGGGCGTGCCACTATGCAAGACGATAAACATCACGCAGGATACAGTAAAAGTAAATCCGGCCGGGCCAAACACAGCAGGCAAGACTCATTGGAGCTGCGTCGCAATATAGCCCAGTACAGAGGTGCCGCACACCCCTTATGCTTCACAGATGAAGTAATGGATCATCAAATCCCAGAGGGTTTCAAACCCGTAAACATAGAATCATATGACGGCATGACAGATCCTTCGGTATGGATCGAGGATTTCCTCCTGCACATCCACATGGCCCGCGGTGATGACCTACACGCAATCAAATACCTGCCACTCAAACTTAAAGGACCAGCTCGGCATTGGCTCAACAGCTTGCCAGCAGAGTCCATTGGCTGTTGGGAAGATCTGGAAGCCGCATTCCTCGACAACTTTCAGGGCACTTATGTGCGACCACCAGACGCTGATGACTTGAGCCATATAATTCAATAGCCAGAGGAGTCGGCTAGGTAATTCTAGACATGGTTCCTAACAAAGAAAAATCAAATCGTCGACTGTCCGGATGCAGAGGCCCTAGCAGCTTTTAAACAAAACATCCGCGACGAGTGGCTAGCCCGGCACCTTGGTCAGGAAAAGCCGAAATCTATGGCAGCCCTCACGACACTCATGACCCGCTTTTGTGTGGGAGAAGACAGCTGGCTGGCTCGCGGTAATAACATATCAAAGAACCGTGGTACTTCGGATACCAAGGACGGCAATGGCAGGTCACGTCGCAACAAACATAAGCGCCACATTAACAGCGACAATACCAAGGATACAACAGTCAATGCCGGATTCAAAGGCTCTAAACCCGGTCAGCGGAAAAAACCATTTAAAAGAAGCACTCCAGGCCCATCCAGTTTGGAACGCATACTCGATCGCTCATGTCAAATACACGACTCCCCCGACAAGCCAGCCAACCACACCAATAGGGATTGTTGGGTATTCAAGCAGTCCGGCAAGTTAAACGCCGAAAAAAAAGATAAGGGGCCACATAGCGATGACGAGGAAGAGCCCCGGCAGCCGAACACCGAAGGACAAAAGAGGTTCCCCCCACAAGTGCGGACGGTGAACATGATATACGCAACCCACATCCCAAGAGGGAGCGGAAGCGTGCACTCCGGGACGTATATGCGTTGGAGCCCGTCGCCCCAAAGTTCAACCCATGGTCCTCCTGTCCGATCACCTTCGATCGCAGGGACCACCCCACTAGTATCCGTCATGGCGGATTCACCGCACTGGTCCTAGACCCAATCATTGACGGATTTCACCTCACTCGAGTCCTTATGGATGGCGGCAGCAGCCTGAACCTGCTTTACTAGGACACAGTGTGCAAAATGGGTATAGACCCCTCAAGGATCAAACCCACAAAAACGACCTTTAAAGGCGTCATACCAGGTGTAGAGGCCCATTGCATAGGCTCGGTCACACTGGAAGTGGTCTCCGGATCCCCGGATAACTTCCGAAGCAAAGAGTTAATCTTCGATATAGTCTTGTTCTGCAGTGGCTATCATGCACTGCTTGGGCGAACCGCATTTGCGAGATTCAATGCGGTACCGCATTATGCATATCTCAAGCTCAAGATGCCAGGACCTCGGGGGGTCATTACAGTTAATGGAAACACAGAGTGCTCTCTCCGAATGGAGGAGCACACTGCCGCCCTCGCAGCAGAAGCACAAAGCAGCCTCTTAAGGCAACCCACTAGTTCGGCGATTAAGTACCTAGACAACTTCAAGCGCACCCGGAGTAATCGACAACTGGACCTCCTGGCACGTTCCGAGCTCACATAGCAATGCGGCCCCCACCTCGGTCCTAGCCAGACGGCAAAACCCGTGCCACGCGTACATATTTACACATTAAAAATACCCTGGGCACAGGCGGGGAAGGGGGCACAACTGCGGCACGCCCCAAGACGCGGCTTAAACCGCACTAGGGGCTTTCCGCTTTGTTATTTTCTCTCTTTCAGGACATTAATCTCTGGAAACCCTGTCCGGCAGCATGATTGCCGAACACATGATGCAGCTACCAAGGAGGGAGAAAGTACATCACACCACGGAACTCCTAGGTGGATTACGATAACGAGTGAAATACTTTCTTTAATATTATTCCTCAGCTTGCCCTTGGAGGGGACATAGTCCTACTTTTTGCTTATCGCACTACCTGTATCATTCTGCTCTAACGCACATTTTTTAATAAACAATGCATTGCATTAAGGCTTTTATTGCATTCTTCTTTATATATATATGTTCATTCGTGACATCCAGCACCCGTACACTCTGGTACGGCCAATACGCTAGGGGCTTAAGCATACCCCACAATACGGCGTGAGAAGTCCGAACACTTTCGACAGTGCGGCACCCCGAACTTATAGCATTATATGCATCAGCTCCAAATCATGTCTTGGGTCAATAGTTGGGTTTGCCCGGCTCCCATGTTTTGGTACCTTACGTTCCGCTATATCGGCTAAGGTAGCACTGGGAGAACTACTGCGATTGTGCCCCGGTTCTGCTGGGCTAAGCACCTCAGTAGAGAAAGCTAAAACTGACTGTCATGATAAGGCGAGAGACTGGTCGCTGTTTGAGAGGTCTTCGAGTCCTTAAAGACTTATGCTGCTTTGAGCAAGGAGTCGGCCCTGTCCGGCTTAAGGCGTGTATCGCACCCCAGATCCGGCCTTCCGAATACTAGGGGCTTCGCCGAAATTTCAAATTATAGAATTCTATGGCTAAGTGAGAGTGATAATGCATTATAGTCCAATTGCCTTGTTCGTTGTGCTGAGCACCTCCCTCGAAGGACCCAAAAATGGGAACAAGAGTGCTCAGGTTTATCCTGAACACCCCAGCACTCGTGGCATGGGGGCAGAAGCCGACGACTAGCCATCTCTCAGATCTGATAAACAGCCGAACAGAAGGTAATATTTTAAATTCAAACAAGTGTTGCATAGCGCATATGAACAAGTTTTCATGAATACATGATTACAGGAGTGAGTTCACTCAAATATTATATCTTTCATATACTCGTCCGCTACGAGATGGGCACCCTTCAGGACATCCTCATAGTACATGTTTGGGTGGCAATGCTCCTTGCCCTCCGGCGGCCCTTCCTTGATCAGCTTCACGACGTCCAGCTTGGCCCATTGTACCTTCACACGGGTGAAAGCCCGACGTGCACCTTTGATGCAAACGGACCGCTTGATAACTTCCAGCCGTGGGCAGGCATCCACAAGCTGCCTCACCAAGCCGAAGTAGCTGTTGGGAAGGGCGTCGCCAGGCCACATCCGCACTATCAAGCCCTTCATGGCCTGTTCGGCCGCCTTGTGTAGCTCGACTAGCTGCTTTAGCTAGTCGCTCATAGGTACTGGGTGTTCTGTCCCAGTATACGGGGCCCAGAACAACTTCTTCGTTGAGCTTCCCTCCTCGGCCCAGTAAAATTTTGCGGCATCCGACACGCTGTGGGGCAAATCTGCGAATGCTCCTGGAGAGCTCTGGATTCGGGTAAGTAACAAGTAATTTACTTTCACATGATTACTTT
Source organism: Triticum monococcum (assembly GCA_034509565.1). Taxonomy (NCBI): domain Eukaryota; kingdom Viridiplantae; phylum Streptophyta; class Magnoliopsida; order Poales; family Poaceae; genus Triticum; species Triticum monococcum. The sequence goes on along the minus strand of CM067845.1, from coordinate 81,097,831 downwards.
GCATATAGAATGCCTTACCCGCCGCTATCTTCTTCATCGCATCAATCTCCTGGAGGGCCTTTTGGGCTTCGGCCTTGGCACTCTTTGCACCCTCAAGGGCAGTGGCAAGCTCGGACTCTCATGTCTTCAAGTCAAGCTCCAGCGCCTCGTGCTTCGTCACGAGAGCGTGGAGCTCTTATTGCACCTCGCCCACCCGTGCCTCATGCCTCTCCCACTTGGTGTGCTCCTTAGCCGCTTTGTTTTCGGCCTCGGACAACGCTTGCTTCAGGGTCGCCACCTCGGTCGTGGCCCCTGGCAAATTTACGATAATCCTATCATTTTGCAATCGCTTTCCTTCTATATAGATCCATAGACTAGGTACTACTTACCTTTGTTCTCCTCGAGCTACCTCTTGGCAAGGCCGAGCTCTTCCTTGGACCCCTTAAGGTCTTGCTTCAGTGCGGCGATCTCCGCAGTCAGTGTGGCAGAGGCCAGCAGCGAAGCCTGCATACGCATATAGACATACTTATATTAGACTCCTGCGATATTGTTTGATCCTATGTTCGGCTTTTCTTTGTGAACACCGAACAGAGCATCAGGGGCTACTGCCTATGCGGTAATATTTCTCCTATATTTCAAAAACTTACCTCAAAGCCTGTTAGAATGCTGGCACATGCTTCAGTCAGTCCGCTCTTGGCGGACTGAACCTTCTGGACCACCGCACTCATAATAGTGCGGTGCCCTTCGTTAATGGAAGCGCTGCAAAGTGCTCCCAGTAGATTGTCCGGTGCCTCTGGATGGGCAGAGGTCACCGGCACAGGCGTCTTGCCTCTCTTGGAAGAAGGCCACCTATCCGAGTCCAGAACCACTAGAGGTTTCGGTGCGGTGTTCGGCTGAGGGCCGAACTCGGAGCCCTCGGGGGCTTTGCTCCCCTACTCCCGGAGTCCGGAAGGTCGCTTCGAGGCGCCTCCGGGACTGTCTCCCATCGACCTAGTGCCTCTTGAGACAACACCTTGGCGTTGTCCGTAGGGCAAGGGGAGGTGGCGGTCAGAAGTGGATCGCTATCCATATCCGACGAGCCCAGGGAGCCGTCCGACGAGGATACATCGATACGGGTTTGGGGCGGTCTGCACAATCATAATTCGGCGTTAGGAGAAGAAGTGCAACAAAGGAATGCTATGAGTTACTTTGGTATCCGAATACTTATGACTTCGTCAGGGGCTTGGCCCTGAGCAGCCACTCGTCTTCGCCTTCGGCGGCGGTGGTGGAGTAGTCCGGAAGGAGAGTCCTTCCCTTCTTGGACCCTTCACCCCCTAGTAGGGGCGGCCTTCCTTTTCTTGTCTCCCCTGACTGGAGGGGGAACATCTTCATCTTCCTCCTCATCTTCGGGGGAGGAGTGCATCGCGGAGTTATCAGACGATGAATCCGATAACACCTGGCGCCGGGAGCTCTTTCGGGTTCCCTTGGCCTTCTTGGTCTTCTCCGGCACCTTGTAAGGAGATGGAGTCAGCATCTCCGTCAGGAGAGCGTCCACAGTGTCTTCGGGCAGAGGGGCCGGACAGTTAATCTGCCCTAACGTCTCCACCCAGTCCTGTCAAAGGCATGGAGATCAGACCCCGCACATGGTTAAGCTAGTGGAAATAAATATCCTACCGGATGTATAGAACTCATAGAATGCGCTCGGCGCTTCACGCTTAGCCCGCGGTCCTCAGTGAGAGAGAGAGGGACCTCGGCGCCCTTGAACATCACCTTCCAGATGTCCTTGTGCGTCGTGTCGAAGAGCTCGCTCAGAGTCTGGTGCTGGGCCGGGTCGAACTCCCACAAGTTGAAGTCCCCTTGTTGGCACAGGAGGATCCGGTGGATGAGCATGACCTGGAGTATGTTGACAAGCTTGAGCTTCTTGCTTTTCATGTTCAGGATACATTTCTGGAGTCCGTCCAGCTCCACTGATGAACCCCACGACAAGCCCTTCTCTTTCCAGGAAGTGAGCCGTGTAGGGAATCCGGATCAAAACTTGGGGGCAGCCACCCATTTGGTGTCGCGCGGCTTGGTGATGTAGAACCACGCCGATTGCCACCCCTTTATGGTCTCCATGAAGGAGCCTTCAAGCCATATAACGTTGGGCATCTTGCCCACCATGGCTCTGCCGCATTCCGCTTGTTGGCCGCCCACCACCTTCGGCTTGATATTGAAGGTCTTTAGCCATAGGCCGAAGTGGGGGCGGATGCGGAGGAAAGCCTCACAGACGATGATGAACGCCAAAATGTTGAGGATGAAGTTCGGGGCCAGATCATGGAAGTCCAGCCTGTAGTAGAACATGAGACCGCGGACGAATGGATGAAGGGGAAACCCCAGTCCGCGGAGGAAGTGGTGGAGGAAAACCACCCTCTCATGGGGTTCCGGGGTAGGGACGATCTGCCCCGCAGTGGGCAGCCGATGCGCGATATTCGCGGCTAAGTATCCGGCTCCGCACAGCTTTTTGATGTGTTCCTCCATAACGAAGGAAGCCATCCACTTGCCTCCCGCTCCGGACATGTTTGGAGGAGGTTGGGGAGAAAGATTTTGACTTGGGCGTTGGGGCTCAAGTGCGCAAGAATGGATGGGCAAGGAGGAAGAAGGCATGGGTAGAGAAAGGTTAAACCTTATCCCTTTACAAGGGCGGCCAAAACTATGCGCCCCCACTAGCCTAGTAAAACTCGCTTACCCCCCAAGCGCCGTAATCGATGGCGCGGTTGGGTTACCCACGCCCGTATTGATGAAAATCTCGTAATAAGGGGAACACAATCTCTGCTTTGACAAGACGTGTCAAGAAACTGCCTCGCGTTATGAGCAGGGCTACTCAAAGGAAACGGTTCGAATAATCACCGGGCTATGGCATAATGTTATGTTGCCAAAACATGTCAGCAAATTAGATTTGTGGAAATATTATTCTCTCTACGGTGGTATGTGGAAATTATTTTACAGGGTCGAACACTATCCTTGTATTCAAATTCTTTCGTGATGTATTTGGAGGAGGAAGCCGCCTTGCAATGCCGAAGACAATACTGCGCGCAGGACTCATCGTCATTGAAGCCTGGTTCAGGGGTTACTAAGGGAGTCCGGGATTAGGGGGTCTCCGGACAGCTGGACTCTATCCTTTGGCCGGACTATTGGACTATGAAGATACTAAATTGAAGACTTCGTCTCGTGCCCGGATGGGACTCTACTTGGCGTGGAAGGCAAACTAGGCAATACAGATATGGATATTTCCTCCTTTGTAACCGACCTTGTGTAACCCTAACCCTCTCCGGTGTCTATATAAACTAGAGGGTTTAGTCCGTAGGACAACAACAATCATACCATAGGCTAGCTTCTAGGGTTTAGCCTCTCCGATCTTGTGGTAGATCAACTCTTGTAATACCCATATCATCAAGAATAAATCAAGCAGGACGTAGGGTTTTACCTCCATCAAGAGGGCCCGAACCTGGGTAAAACATCGTGTCCCTTGCCTCCTGTTACCATCCGCTTAGACGCACAGTTCGGGACCCCCTACCTGAGATCCGCCGGTTTTGACACCGACACTTGGCCGGTCGACTCATTAACTCCTTGACTGCAGAATTCTGCCAAAACTTTGAAGAGGAGACTGGACAGATCGAGACGGGATTGGACCCAGTCCTTTCTCCAGTCGGCGACGGGGCTGCTATGAATGTGCTTCGACTGGAATCACGCATCGCCAGTGTTACAAGTTACCTTGCCCGTCTGAAGGTGGCAGTTTCACGCATCGACTCATCGCTCTGGCCAAGGGCAACACTTCAGAATGATCTCGAGTCTCTGATGGCTCGACTCAATGAGGTCCCTGGCCGAGTGCAGGAATGGAAGAAGTCCTCCGCCCGCTGCGGTGCTGGCGTGGCTCTGTCGCTGGTCAGGGTCCATTGTAGAGAGGCTCGAGAAGAGAAGCTGGTGGCGATCAAGGTCACCAACACAAAAAGGCACGACTTTCAGTCCTTCATGGAAACTTTCATTGCTACTGCCACTCGGATCGCATACGGGATCGACTTGGACGAGTTCGTCAAGCCTGCCAGTCCACCTCCTGCTGAGTGAACCAACTCAATACTTAAACTTGCTTTAAATTTGCCTCGGTATGCCGAGTGGTTATTGTAACCGTTAAACTCTTTTGGGTCTGATGCCCGAGTACTTTTATCTTCGTCCTGAGACCTTTGAGATTTTGTTTGATCTTGGTTTATCTTCTGCATGCGCTTGCATTTATCTTCGAGTGGAGCTTGTTCTTCACTCGGAATATTCTTTGAGATGCACTCTGAGGAGGATATCATAGTCGGCCTGCACCTCATTGTTCTTGCGGATAGAGATGGAGCGGACATTGTACTTGTAGTGCAGCTCCATAGAGAGGATTGCAGTCGACCTGCACCTCGTCGTCCTTTCGGATAGGGATGGAGCGGGCATTGTACTTGTAGCGTAGCTCCGTGGAGAAGATTGCAGTCGACCTGCACCTCGTCGTCCTTGCGGATAGGGATGGAGCGGACATTGTACTTGTAGTGTAGCTCCGTGGAGAGGATTGCAGTCGACCTGCACCTCGCCGTCCTTGCGGATAGGGATGGAGCGGACATTGTACTTGTAGCGTAGCTCTATGGAGAGGATTGCAGTCGAACTGCACCTCGTCGGCCTTGCGGATAGGTATGGAGCGGACATTGTACTTATAGCGTAGCTCCATGGAGAGGATTGCAGTCGAACTGCACCTCGTCGTCCTTGTGGATAGGGATGGTTTTTTAAACTTGGGCGAGCACCGGGCTGCAGCTAAGCTCCCCGAGTGTGAGGTTTGCTCATCACTCGGTAGGATTTTTGAAACTTAGGCGAGCACTGGGCTGCAGCTAAGCCCCCGAGTGTGAGGTTTGCTCATCACTCGGTAGGATTTTTGAAACTTAGGCGAGCATTGGGCTGCAGCTAAGCCCCGAGTGTGAGGTTTGCTCATCACTCGGTAGGATTTTTGAAACTTAGGCGAGCATTGGGCTGCACCTAAGCCCCCGAGTATGAGGTTTGCTCATCACTCAGTAGGATTTTTGAAACTTAGGCGAGCACTACGCTGCAGCTTAGCCCCCGAGTGTGAGGTTTGCTCATCACTCGGTAGGATTTTTGAAACTTAGGCGAGTACTGGGCTGCAGCTAAGTCCCCGAGTGTGAGGTTTGCTCATCACTCGGTAGGATTCTTGAAACTTAGGCGAGCATTGGCCTACAGCTAAGCCCCCGAGTGTGAGTTTTGTTCATCACTCGGTAGGATATTTGAAACTTAGGCGAGCACTGGGCTGCAGCTAAGCCCCCGAGTGTGAGGTTTGCTCATCACTCAGTAGGATTTTTGAAACTTAGGCGAGCACTGGGCTGTAGCTAAGCCCCCGAGTGTGAGGTTTGCTCATCACTCGGTAGGATTTTTTCAACTTAGGCAAGTACTGGACTGCAGGTAAGCCCCCGAGTGAGAGACTTGCTCATCACTCGGTGGGATTTTTTCAACTTATGCGAGTACTGGATTGCAGCTAAGCCCCCGAGTGAGAGACTTGCTCATCACTCGGTAGGATTTTTTCAACTTAGGCGAGTACTGGACTGCAGCTAAGCCCCTGAGTGAGAGACTTGCTCATCACTCAGTAGGATTTTTTCAACTTAGGCGAGTACTGGAGTGCAGCTAAGCCCCCGAGTGAGAGACTTGCTCATCACTCGGTAGGATTTTTCAACTTAGGCGAGTACTGGAATGCAGCTAAGCCTCCGAGTGAGAGACTTTATCATCACTCGATAGGATTTTTTCAACTTAGGTGAAACGGATTCGGAGCTAAGCCTCCGAGTGAGAGACTTGCTCATCACTCGGTAGGATTTTTTCAACTTAGGCGAAACGGATTCGCAGCTAAGCCACACACTGGGGGATTTCAGAAACAAACGTAAACAATCGTCAATCATTTTCATAAGATTGTAAAAACTCTTGTCTTTGATAAACAAACTACAAAGGTGCTTCTTATTACATCTCAACAGACCGAGTGTTTAGGTATAAAAGGAGTGGAGCAGCTCCGCATTCCAAGCACGTGGCTCGTCTTTCTTGTGCTCGACGTCGTAGAGGTGGTACTCTCCATTGTGGAGTACTCTGGTGATAACGAAGGGGCCTTCCCAAGAGGGAGCAAGCTTGTGTGGTTTCTGCTGATCCACTCGGAGAACTAAGTCTCCCTCTTGAAATGCTTGACCCCTCACGTTTCTGGCATGGAATCGACGTAGGTCTTGCTGATAGATGGTTGATCGTATCAAGGCCATATCTCTTTGTTCTTCCAGGAGGTCCACTGCATCCTGCCTTGCTTGTTCTGCTTCTTCCTCTGTGAACAGCTCGATTCGGGGTGCATTGTGGAGCAAGTCACCCGGAAGTACAACTTTGACTCCATAAACCAAGAAAAATGGGGTTCTGCCAGTCGACCGATTGGGAGTTGTCCTCAATCCCCACAATACTGATGGAAGTTCGTCGACCCAGGCTCCTGCTACGTGTTTGAGGTCACGCATCAGTCGGGGTTTCAATCCTTTGAGAATCAATCGATTTGATCTTTCAGCTTGTCCATTCGACTAGGGATGGGCGACTGAGGCATAGTCGACTCGAGTACCTTGTGAAGCACAGAAAGTTCTGAACTCATCAGAGTCGAAGTTTGATCTGTTGTCAGTGATGATGCTGTGTGGAACACCATATCTGAATGTTAACTCTCTGATGAAGCTAACATCAGTACTGGCATCTAGGTTCTTGATAGGCTTGGCCTCAATCCACTTGGTGAACTTGTCAACTACTACAAGCACATGAGTGAATCCGCTCCTACCAGTCCTTAGAGGTCCAACCATGTCTAATCCACAAACAGCAAAGGGCCAGATGAGTGGAATGGTCTTCAGGGCCGATGCAGGCTTGTGAGACATGTTGGAGTAAAACTGGCAACTTCACATTTGTCGACTATTTCTTGTGCCATCTCATTTGCCCGTGGCCAGTAAAATCCTGCTCGGTATGCTTTGGCCACAATGGTCCGAGAGGACGCATGATGACCAAAGGTCCCCGAGTGGATGTCATTGAGGATCACTCTACCTTCTTCAGGCGTTATGCATTTCTGGCAAACTCCAGTACACTTTCTCTGAACAACTGTCCTCTTATCACAGTAAAGGCTTTAGATCGACGAACGATCTGTCGAGCCTCTTCTTCATCTTTTGCGAGGTCCCTTCTAAGAATGTATGCGATATATGGTACTGTCCAATCGGGGGTGATGACCAAAACTTCCATGATCAAGTCGACCACGGCTGGAATCTCGATTTCAGTCGGATCGGTGTCACTCTTCAGCTGTGGGGGCTCTTCAGTGAAGGGATCTTCTTGAACTGAAGGTGTATGAATATGCTCCAAGAAAACATTGTTGGGAATGGCTTCTCTCTTTGAGCCTATCTTTGCCATATCATCGGCCGCTTGATTTTTCAGTTGAGGGATGTGATGGAGCTCTAATCCCTCAAATCTCTTTTCTAGCTTTCTCACAGCATTGCAATAACCAGTCATAGCTGGGCTTCTGACATCCCACTCCTTCATTACTTGATTGACCACCAAACCTGAGTCGCCATAGACCATGAGGCGATGGGCGCCAAGTGAAATGGCCATGCGCAACCCATATAGAAGTGCCTCATATTCGGCTTCATTGTTGGAGGATTTAAAGTGAATCTGGAGAACATAGCTGAGTTGTCACCGCGGGGGGATACCAACACCACCCCAACAACGGAACCATTCAGCATCTTGGACCCATCGAAGAACATGGTCCAATGCTTCGAGTGGATTTGGGTCAGAAGTTGTTGTTCGATCCACTCGGCGAGGAAATCAGCTATTGCTTGGGACTTGATGGCCTTCTTTGCCTCAAATTTGATGTCCAGGGGAAGGAGTTCAATCGCCCACTTTGCCACTCGACCAGTTGCGTCTCTGTTGTTTAGAATCTCTAATAATGCAGCGTCGCTGACGACTGTAATGGAATGATCAGAGAAGTAGTGTGCAACTTTCTTTGTGTTCATGTAAATCCCATAAACAAGCTTCTGATAATGTGGATATCTTTGCTTCGACGGAGTCAGAACTTCAAAAACACAATATATTGGGTGCTGAACTTTATAGCCTTTTCCTTCTTCTTCCCACTCGACCGTGAGTACTATACTGACAACTTGTCCAGTGGCTGCAATATAAAGCAGTAAAGGCTCTTTGCTGATTGGCGCAGCAAGCACCGGCTGGGTGGAAAGCAGGGCTTTGAGCTCTGCAAACGCTGTGTCAGCTTCGGGAGTCCACTCGAACTTATCAAACTTCTTCATTAGTTAGTAAAGAGGCAATGCCTTTTCACTGAGTCGAGAAATGAATCGACTCAAGGCGGCCAAACAACCAGTAAGCTTTTGGACATCGTGCACATGCACATGGTGTTTCATTCGAAGTATAGCACCAACTTTCTCTAGGTTAGCGTTGATCCCTTGTTCGGAAACGAGGAAACCGAGCAAATTTCTGCCAGGAACTTCGAATGTGCATTTTGATGGATTAAGCTTGATATCATATCTTCTGAGATTGGCAAAGGTTTCAGCAAGGTCAGCCAACAGGTCGGAACCTTTACTTGACTTGACCACAATGTCATCCATGTATGCTTCCACATTCCAGCTGATTTTAGTGAGCAGACACTTCTGGATCATCCTCATGGATGTGGCTCCGGCGTTCTTCAAGCCGAATGGCATAGTGACATAACAAAAGCATCCGAATGGAGTGATGAAAGCCGTCTTTATCTCATCGGGATGATACAGTCGGATCTGATGGTACCCAGAATAGGCATCCAAAAAAGACAATGCTCACACCCTGCAGTTGAGTCGACGATTTGGGTCAATGCGGGGGAGAGGGAAATGATCTTTCGGGCAGGCCCGATTGATATGCTTGAAGTCAATGCACATGCGAAGTGAGTCGTCCTTCTTGGGGACCATGACAACATTGGCGAGCCACTCAGAGTGGTATATTTCACGGATGAACTCAGCTGCTCGGAGCCGAGCCACTTCCTCACCGGCTTTTCTCTTTTGGACGGTGGACCATCGGAGATGTTCCTTGACTGGTTTTACTTTTGGGTCGACTCGCAAATGATGCTCAGCTAGTCCCCTGGGTACACCCGGCATGTCAGAAGGTTTCCATGCGAAGATGTCCCAGTTCTCACGGAGGAACTGGATGAGCGCTTCTTCCTATTTGCTATCGAGTGTTGTTGAGATATGGGTCAGAGCAGTATTGGGGTCGGTGAGGTGAATATGAATCGGCTTTGTTTCACCGGACGACTGAAATGCAGAATCTGTGGCAGGCTTCTTGGCTCATAGCAAATCACTCGGATCTGCATTCTTCTAATACTCTTGCAGTTCTACTACTGCCATCTGTGCATCGGCAATTTTTGAGCCTTTTTGGAAGCACTCTTCCGCCTTCTGCCGATTGCCAGTGACAGTGATCACTCCCTTAGGACCGGGCATCTTCAATTTGAGATACATGTAACATGGTCGAGCCATAAAACATGCATAAGCGGGCCTACCCAGAATAGCATGGTAAGCACTCTTGAAATCCACTACCTCAAATGTCAACTTTTCCTTGCGGTAATTCTTGGAGTCACCGAAAACCACATCAAGGGCGATCTGACCGAGTGACTGAGGTTTCTTGCCAGGAATCACGCCATGGAAACTCATGTTGCTTTCACTAATCTTGGACATCGGAATGCCCATCCCCTTCAAGGTTTCAGCATAAAGGATATTTAGGCCACTGCCACCATCCATCAACACTTTAGTCAGTCGAGTGCCTTCAACTACAGGGTCGACCACCAGTGCTTGCCTCCCAGGGGTGGCTATATGAGCTGGATGGTCTGACTGGTCGAATGTGATGGCAGTCTGAGACCACTTCAGATAACTGGGTGTTGCAGGAGCAACCATATTTACTTCCTTGTTAATAACTTCCAACCGACCTTTGCTTTCAACATCAGCAAAAATCATCAGTGTGGAATTGACATTGGGAAAACCATCATCATCTTCCTTCCTATCCTCACCTCCGTCCGACTCCTTTTCCTTCTCCTTGGGTTGCTTCTCTCGGAACTGCTGGATAAGGAAACGACATTGTTGAGTGGTGTGTTTAGGGTAAATGATGTTCCCCTCTTCATCTTTTTTGGTATGAATATGGCATGGTAAGTCCAACACATCATTCCCATCTTTATCCTTAACTTTTTTGGGAGCCCAGGGCCCCTTGGGCTTTCCTTTGAACTTTCCTTGGGTAACAACTAAAGCTTCACCAGGAGCAGCTGGTTCAGCCTTTCGCTTCTGTTTCCAACTGGAATTCCCTCCTTCGGTTTCTTGGGCGACTGTTTTGTGCTTGCCACTCCGTAGTCGGTCTTCCTCTTCACCATTGGCATATTGGGTGGCAATCTCCATCATCCGAGTCAGAGTCATATCTCCTGTCCGACCGAATTTCAGATTCAACTCCCGATACTTAACGGCTTCCTTGAAGGCACAAATTGCTTGGTGATCTAGCACATTCTCCACTGTATGGTGCAACGTGATCCATCTCTGGATATAATCCCTCAAGGTTTCATTTGGGTTCTGGACACAACACTGCAATTCTGTCAACCTTGCCGGCCTTTTGCAAGTGCTTTCCAAGGTCCTAACAAACACTCGAGCAAGTTCCTCCCAACTATATATACTGCCAGGAGCCAACTGATTCAACCACGCTCTGGCTGAGCCCTCAAACATCAAGGGGAGGTGCTTCATAGCCACATCATCATTGCCGCCACCAATCTGTACAGCCACTCGGTAGTCCTCGAGCCAAGTGTCTGGCTTGGACTCACCGATGAACTTGCTGACTCCAGTCGCCAACCTGAAGTTGGGAGGAATCACTGCTGCTCTGATGGATCTGCTGAAACTGTCGGGTCTTGAAACGTGCACCCTGCTTCCAGTCGGATGATCTCTGTCGTGACCTTCTCTGTGAGCCCTATTCCTATCCACCAGACCTTGAACGAGGATAGATCTTGCATCAAAGCCTGGCTCTCTGGGGTCGACTAGAATTCTTCGTTCGCCGCTGTGGGGGCGCCTGTCATCTTGCCGCCGAGGCACGTATGACCGACTCCTCGGAGGAGGTGTGGGCACTCGACGACGACCATCATGGCCGAGTCGATGATCATACTACTCATGGTTCCTGTACTGATCTTGCCGGTGCCCACGCTCCTCACGCCGTGGAGGCGATCTTGGGCTGTGAGCAGATTGGACAGTGTCTGCACCACAGATCTGCTATGAATCCTATTCCGCGACTGAGATACTACTGTATTCTGCTCTCCAGCTGCCCGAAGCAAAGCCCGGATCTGCATCAAACCTCGGCCAGCTTCTGACTGGGAAGGTTGAGTTGACTCTGCCATTCGAGCTGCAGCTGTGAGATTCTGGATCGGAGTTCGGTATACCTGAGTCGGAGGCGGAAAAAGTTGTCATTGACTGGATTCAGGAATTCGCTGCCGAGCACGCTCGTCGAGTGCGCGCTGGAGGTTCTCCAGTCGAGTGCGCTCAGCCAAGTTGGCCAGGCGCGCGTCCTCCAAGGCCTGGGCCTCGAAGGTTTCTCCAATGATAGGAGTGTAAAGTGCATCCATGTTACAGCGGCGAAGCTCTTCCCTCCGCTGCAAAGCGAGGGGCTCGGGGCGGTACTCCTCGTGGACATGTGATGGGTCGCCTACGCCATCACCACCATCTTCACGGGTGAAGCCAGGAGGACTGTGGGGTCCATTGACCATCAAAACTTCCTCCACGGGGTCGTTGCCATCGCACTCGGATGCAGTCTCGACGGAGCCAGGTGACAGGTCGAACAGGCCGTAGAGAGTTTCATCAGGATCGATCGCTGCGACTTGTGGGGTGGCTGATTGGCGGGCCACCGCATGCCTCACCCACCGCTGAAGCCACGATCGACCGGAACACTGGCGCCGGCGAACAACAGGAAGCAAGGATGTCGTAGGAGCCGACCGATACTGAGTCGATGGCTGTCAAAGAAGGACACCGTGGACGCAGGCGCGGAAGAGCGTTGCCCCGCGGACGGGGAGTGCCTCGACGTCGAGTGGTGCCTCGTGGAGCTAAGCGGAGTCGTCGGCGATGAAGACGAGCGCGCTAAGACGGATCTCGCGCCCTTCAGCCAATCCTCCACCGGAAACCATGATGATGGGAATCGGAAGAATCACAACTTCTCCAATAAACTGCTAAGACAACTGTCCCATGGTGGGCGCCAACTGTCGTGGTTCTAAGACTGACAGTAGAATGGGGGGGTAGGTATGAGGATGCAAGATCCTAGCTATGGAGTAGTTGTATACACGAGTTTTACGAGTTCAGGCCCTTCTCGAAATAAGTAACAACCCTATGTCTCGGTGCCCTGAGGCGGTCGACTGGATTATATGTGTGTGTGTTTACAGAAGATGCGAACCCTTGTGCCCGTGGAGGGGGGTGGCTCATATAGAGTGTGCCAGGACCCCAGCCGGCCCATGTTACAAAGGGTTTAATGTACATTAAAGGGGAGACGTTACTGGTAATGCTAATAAATAAAGAGACATAATGACCATTAAAGCTATGAGGTGATGTCCGACCGTTGTGGTCTTGTAACACCCCGGATATGATTTACCCAATATGTAATCCAACTCTTGCCGTTTCCGGCTTTAAGTTATTTATTTTCTCGGGTTTGGGTTTTTGTCTCCGTGTGTTGTTATCGTTGTCATGCATCTCATATCATGTCATCATGTGCATTGCATTTGCATACGTGTTCATCTCTTGCATTCGAGCATTTTCCCCGTTGTCCATTTTGCATTCCGGCGCTTCGTTCTCCTCCGGTGGTCATTTCTAGCTTTCTTTCGTGTGTGGGGATTAAACATTTCCGGTTTGGACCGAGACTTGTCATGCGGCCTTGGTTTACTACCGGTAGACCACCTGTCAAGTTTCGTACCATTTGGACTTCGTTTGATGCTCCAACGGTTAACCGAGGGACCGAAAAGGCCTCGTGTGTGTTGCAGCCCAACACCCCTCCAATTTGGCCCAAAACCCACCAAACTCTGCTCCATCATCTAGAGCGTTCGATCATGATCGCGTGGCCAAAAACCGCACCTCATTTGGACTCTCCTAGCTCCCTCTATGCCTATATATACACCCCCTCCGAAAATTCGCGGATCCCCTCTCGAAACCCTAAAAAAATCCCTCTCCGCCGCCACCGGACGTGTCCGGGCGAGCCGGACAACGTCCGGATCCCGCCGCCGCCAACCGCTGTCCGCCACATGGCACCGCCACCTCGCCACCGCCACGGGCCGGGGAGCCCGAAGCCGGCCCCCACGGCCCATCTTCACCGCGCCGCCGCACGGGGCCTTCGTCCCCGCCGCCGTCTGCCTCCCGCCGCCCGCATCCGCCGAGCGCCGCCGCGCCGGAGCTCCCGCGCCACCGCGCCGTTCCGCCGCGCGCCACCGTGTTCCGCCGCGCCGGATCTCCTCGCCGGCGCCCTAGCCTGGGCCCCGCCGCACCCTCCTCGCCACGGGAGCCGCCCCGCTCCGGCAGCCCCTTGCCGGCGCCGACTCCCTCCTCGCCGGAGCCCTGCAACCTCGCCGGAGAGCTTCGGTGAACAGTGATCCCGGCCGTCCTCGTAATCCATACAGGTCTGAGATTTGGAATCTCGGTTGACTTTCCCTCTGAACCCTAATTTTTTATGCATACTTTGACCTTCTATATCTCCGCAACCGTAGCTCCGATTCATGCATATAGCATATCAAAATGTTCGACTCGATGAGTACATCATTTCATTCGATTGCATAATTTTCATTTGAGCTCATCTTGATGCCCGAAATGCGGTTAGAAGAGTGCTTCGTGAGTTAATTGTCAGATCTGATAGTTCATCTTAGACTTTTGTCATTTTTGCCATGATTACTGTGTGCATGATATGCCTGTGAGTCCTTCATATGTTTTGTTAAGGGTTTTGTCATCTTTCCAGAGGTGCAACCCATGTATTTTTGTGATGTGTGTATTGTCTTGTGCAAGCTTGCAAAGTGGGGCACCTGGTAAATCTGTTTTCAATGACTTAGTGATTTCACTAAGTCCTGGGATTGTTTAGTTCATGATGCCATATGTTCATGTTGTTTCCTAGTGATCCGTGCGTCTTTTGAGGATGATCAGCAAAGGAGTTTTGTTAATGTTGTAGTGATCTATCCATCCATGTCTTTGTTTGCATATATGGAGTACCCTAGCTTGAGTCAATCGAGCTCTACTTTTGCTTCATTGTGAATCTGGGCAGATCGTCAACTTGTTTGCGATTTTGCCGATGTTATTGTAGTTGATCCATGCATGCTATGCCATTGTTCTTGCCATGTCTAGCTTGCATTTTGTGCCTTCTTAATGGATGTAAGCTTGCCTTGCCATGACCTGCTCCGTAGTAAGTGCATCGAGCTCGTTAACATGCCTTCGTGAGTTATGTTTCAGCATGTCCCAGTTTTCACTAAGTCTGAAAAATTGATTATGTTTTTGCTATATTCGTGGGCTTGTTAGTATATTTTGTGATCCCTTTTGGCTCAAGGTCACTAAGGGACTTTTGTTAAGCTTGTTGAGTAGCTCCATGCCATGCCTTTCTTTGTCATGTTCAGGTTCTGTAGCATGTTGTTTTGCTGCTCCGAAGAGGGCTTCATGATCTGAAATTCCAGACAAGTGTTAATTTCACAAAGTCTGAGATCTGTTTACCGTTTGCGTTTTTGCCATGCTTGTTTGAACCTCTTAATGGATGAATTGGCCGTAGCTCAATGCTAGTCTTTTGTTAAGCATCTTGAATGCTTCCCTGCCATGTATTTTGATGCCATGTTTGAGTGCTGTAGCATGTTCATCTCATTGCATTTAGATGCCTACTTGCTGGAAAACGCAGACCGGTGTCATATTTGAATCACTTTCCATTTCCAAACCGTAACTCCGATTCCGGCGTTCTTTATATCATTTTCAAGCGATTTCATCCCATCTTTCCAGTGGGACACTTGGTTTTCCAAGTTGAGGCCAGGTTCATGCATTTCCTGTCATATCTTGCATATGCATCCCGCATCACATCCCGCATAACATATCATCTTTGCATCGAGTTCTTTGAGTTTGCACGTGGTTGATTGTATCCTTGTAGCTTGTTTGTCTTGTTTGGGTAGAGCCGGGAGACGAGTTCGCTAACGAGGAGCCCGTTGAGTTTTCTTTCGAGGATCCAGTCAACTCCGACAACTTTGCAGGCAAGATGATCATACCCTCGAAATCACTACTATCTTTGCTATGCTAGTTTGCTCGCTCTTTTGCTATGCCAATGCTACGATGCCTACCACTTGCTTGTCAGCCTCCCAAATTGCCATGTTCAGCCTCTAACCCACCATTGTCCTAGCAAACCATTGATTGGCTATGTTACCGCTTTGCTCAGCCCCTCTTATAGCGTTGCTAGTTGCAGGTGAAAATTGGAGCCGTTCCTTGTTGGAACATTTATTTACTTGTTGGGATATCATTATATTGCCATGTTATCTTAATGCATCTATATACTTGGTAAAGGGTGGAAGGCTCGGCCTCTCGCCTAGTGTTTTGTTCCACTCTTGCCGCCCTAGTTTCCGTCATATCAGTGTTATGTTCCCGGATTTTTGCGTTCCTTACGCGGTTGGGTGATAATGGGAACCCCTTGATAGTTCGCCTTGATTAAAGCTTTTCCAGCAATGCCCAACATTGGTTTTACCATTTGCCACCTAGCCTCTTTTTCCCTTGGGTTTCCGGAGCCCGAGGGTCATCTTATTTAAACCCCCCTGGGCCAGTGCTCCTCTGAGTGTTGGTCCGACCGAGTAGACTGCGGGGCCACCTCGGGGTAACTTGAGGGTTGGTTTTACTCGTAGGATGTCTCATCTGAGTGTGCCCCGAGAACGAGATATGTGTAGCTCCTATCGGGATTTGTCGGCACATTCGGGCGGTGTTGCTTGTCTTGTTTTAACCTATCGAAATGTCTTGTTGTACCGGGATACCGAGTCTGATCGGAATGTCTCGGGTGGAGGTTTATTCCTTCGTTGACCGTGAGAGCTTGTCATGGGCTAAGTTGGGACTCCCCTGCAGGGATTGAACTTTCGAAAGCCATGCCCGCGGTTATGGGCAGATGGGAATTTGTTAATATCCGGTTGTAGATAACTTGAACCTTAATTTAATTAAAATGAATCAACTGAGTGTGTTACCGTGATGGCCTCTTCTCGGCGGAGTCCGGGAAGTGGACACGGTGTTGGAGTTATGTTTGCGCAGGTTGCTCTCTAGTTTCCCGCTCGCGCTTTGCCTCCTCTTCTCGCTCTCTTTTGCGTATAAGTTAGCCACCATATATGCTAGTCGCTTGCTGCAGCTCCACATATATTTTCCCTATCCTACCTTTTAAGCTTAAATAGTCTTGATCGCGAGGGTGCGAGATTGCTGAGTCCCTGTGGCTCACAGATTACTATTACACCAGATGTAGGGACCGATGATATAGCTCCAGATGGCACGCTTGAGCTCAAGTGGGAGTACGACGAGGATTCTCAGCGTTACTATGTTTCTTTTCCTGATGATCAGTAGTAGTGCCCAGTTGGGGTGATCGGGACCTTGTCGCTTGTTGGGTTGTCTTTTGTTTTGGCGCCGTAGTCGGGCCATGAGTGTTTGGATGATGTATGTTATTTATGTACTTGATTGACGTGGCGAGTGTAAGCCAACTATGTTGTCCCTTTCCATTATCTTTATTACATGGGATGTTTGTGATGATTACCCGACTTGCTACATATGCCTTCAATGCGATTATGCCTCTAAGTCGTGCCTCGACACGTGGGAGATATAGTCGCATCGAGGGTGTTATAAGTTGGTAATCAGAGCCTTCCCCGACCTTAGGAGCCCCCACTGATTGATCATTTTTAGCGGCCGAGTTGTGTCTAGAATTTTTTTGAGTCATTTAGGAATTATATATCGGAGAGTTTAGGAATTCTTTTTTACTTCCCAGTCTCCTCATCGCTCTGGTAAGGCATCCTGACGTAGAGTTTTGACTCTTCTCTTCTCAAATTTCACGAATTTTTTTTAGGATCACGCGGGTATCTTGGAATCGTTCCGATGGTTTTATGATGAGAACATTGTCTTGGTGCCTCCTGTCAGGGTTTAGTGGAAGTGTCACGGGGAGTTGAGCTCTGAGGTGTTGTCATCATAATTTTATCGTTGCAGTTCTGGAATACCTGAGTTTAGTATGCCGACATCGAAAATCTCTTTTATGCAGTTTGTTGGTGAGATAACCTCGACGCCACCCAGTACTGGGGCGGGAGTTCGGGAGTATCGCCATAACTTGTATAACGGATGCTTTTCGAAGGTTGAGGTAGATGGTTTCCGAAGGTTTCTTGGTTATGTGTTGAAGGATGGATACAGCTGGATGTAGGATTTGCTAGTTTGGGTGAGATATTATGCTTCCCCTGTATCCCCAACACCTGATTGCATAACCGGAAAGGTTCGGGAGTTTCCTAGGTGGGAATTCAAGTAGCTCTTAGGATATCTTTCCGACAGATGTATGATATGAAATTGGGGTTCGACGTCTAGTGGTCCGGCTATTCACGGTCGATTTTATAGTGGTCTCGTTGTGTCTTAAAGAGTCCTTGGCTATGCCGACTCGGGGACGCTTCGTATGTCATGTGCACTGCCTTGTACATGATGGTGCTGTACGATCGAGCCCGTGTAGGCCCCACCATGAAAACTTCAGACGAAATCTCTATCATATGTTTATTCCGGCTTATTCCGCAAGCCAATCCTTTGTTTTGTTTTGAGTTGTGGTATTCGAGTGGCTTCGAAGTCATATGTTGATTCCTTACCTTGTTGAGTTACTTCGTCTACCTAATTCTACGTGGCTTCGCAATTTAGGGATATGTGACCACTTCTAGAGAAGTGCATTCGTTCGTTTTGTTCGGATGTGAAGACTTTATGTTGCAATTTTCATTCTATTGGATTCAGCTTCATTTATCTGTCTATGTGCTAACGGTGGTCAACCTCTTCAGGATGGCTCCCGCTAAGAGCACCAGTCAGAGCCAGAATCAAGATCCGCCACCACCTCCATCTCCTCCGGAGGCATGGCAAGCTGTGATGGCCGCAACCAATGCAAACACACAGTTGGTCATGCAAATCCTCCAAGAGCGCAATCAAGGTAATCAAGGGAATCATGGCAACAATCAGAACCACTTTGCTACACTGAACCAGTTCCTTGCTAATGGGCCGAAGACGTTCAGCAATTGTGTTGAGGCAACCGATGCTGACGATTGGCTGGTGGATTTGTGTAAGCATTTTGAATGCAGCAACGTCAGGCCTGAAGATTTTGTCAAGTTCGCTTCCTTCCAACTCAAAGATCAAGCTGCAGAATGGTTCCAGTAGTACAAGGATTCCAGAGGTGGACGCCTGACCACTTGGGATGATTTTCGTCGAGATTTTCGAGCTCATCACATCCCTCAGAGTGTGACTGAAAGCAAACGTGAGGAATTCTGCAACCTGAAGCAAGGCTCTTTGTCTGTCTATGACTACAACAAGTTGTTCCAGAAGCTCGCCCGCTTTGCCAAGCAGGACGTACCTGATGAGAAGAGCATGATATACCAGTTTAGGGGTGGTCTCAGAGAAGAAATTCAGCTTGCTCTTGTCCTCTTTGAGCCATTGAGGTACGATGAGTTCTACAACATGGCACTGAAGCAAGAAGCCGCTCAGTTGAGGTGTGATGCTTCCAAGAAGCGAGTCAGAGATGCTACTCCTTCTTCCTCTACTCAAGTGGCCAAGCAGCAGAAGTTTTGGCTTCCTCCTCCTCCGTTCCGTCAGCCGTATCAGCAGAAGAGCAAAGGTGGCAGTGGTTCTTCCCACCCACCCAACCCTGGCTTTCAGAACAAGACTTCATCGCAAGCTCCAAGATCGAGTGCTCCGTACCACCGTCCGCTTTCAGAGGTCACGTGCAACAAGTGCCAACAGAAGGGTCACTATGCCAACAAGTGTTTCAACCAGAGGCATCTTCCTCCTCCTCCTCATCCTATGAGATCGGCAAGTACAGCTGTGGTCAAGCATAACCCCAAGCACACCAAGGTCAACTTGATGAACGTAGCTCACGCAGAGGATTCGTCAGATGTCATCATGGGTAACCTTCCTGTTAATGATATTCCTGCAAAAGTACTTTTTGATACTGGTGCATCGCATTCTTTCTTGTAATGCCCGTTTGCATTGAAGCACAATGTTGATACTGAGATCATGCCCAAAGTCATCCAAGTTGTTTCTCCCGGCAAGCTTTTGACTTCGATTTTGGTTGCTCCCGATATCTCTATCACGTTGGGCGACTACAAGTTTCTCTCTTCTCTGGTGGTTCTTGGTAATTCGGATATCGATCTTATTCTCGGGATGGATTGGCTCTCTAAGCATAAAGCTCAGCTTGATTGTGCTGCCAGGCAAATTCAATTGACTCATTCGTCTGAGGATGTAATTTCTTTGCCGCTCGGGATGATACAATCCGGTTGTTTTCTCTCAATGAGAAGGGCGAATTGGATGCTATCTCACAGATCCCAGTTGTTTGCGAATATCAAGACGTCTTTCCAAAAGAGCTCCCAGGAATGCCTCCGCACCGGCCAGTTGAATTCGTTATTGATCTTGAGCCCGACACAGAACCTGTGTGCAAGCATCCTTACAAGCTCGGACCTGAAGAGTTGAAGGAGCTGAAGAAACAACTCGATGAGCAAGAAAGAATGGGTCTCATCCGGCCTAGTTCTTCTCCGTGGGGTTGTGGTGTTCTTTTTGTGAAGAAGAAGGATGGAACAGGCCGACTTTGTGTTGATTACTGTCCATTGAACAAGAAGACCATCAAGAACAAATACCCACTTCCCAACATCAATGAGCTGTTCGAAAAACTCAAGGGTGCCCAAGTATTCTCCATGCTTGATCTCCGTATGGGTTATCATCAGATTCGAATCCGTGAGCAAGATATTCCCAAGACGGCCTTCAGGACAAGCTATGGGTCATATGAATACACTGTCATGTCTTTTGGCCTCGTTAACGCTCCTGCGACGTTCTCCCGCATGATGAACTTCATCTTCAACCCCTACACCAATGATTTCGTGTTGGTCTATCTCGACGACATTCTGGTTTTCTCGAAGAACAAGGAAGATCATGCCAAACACTTGCGTTTGGTGCTTGATAAGCTGAGGGAACATCAGTTCTACGCCAAGTTCTCCAAGTGTGAATTTTGGCTCGATGAGGTTCTTTATCTTGGTCATATCATCTCCACCAAGGGCATTGCCATGAATCCTGAGAAGGTGTCTGCAATTGTGAATTGGGAACCTCCTCAGAACGTGAAGCAACTCCGTAGCTTCCTCGGTCTCGCAAGCTACTGCCGAAGATTCGTTGAAAACTTTTCTAAGATCGCGAAGCCTCTCTCTAATCTTCTCCAGAAGCACGTCAAGTACGTTTGGTCTCCGGAGTGTGATATTGCTTTCAACACATTGAAATGGAAATTGATCACTGCTCCAGTTCTGACTCCGCCTGATGAATCCAAGCCGTACGAGGTCTTTTGTGATGCCTCTCTCCAAGGTCTTGGTGCTGTATTGATGCAAGAGAAGAAAGTTGTTGCTTATACATCTCGTTAGTTGAAGCCTAATGAGAAGAACTACCCCACTCATGATCTCGAGTTGGCGGCAGTTGTGCATGCTCTTTTGACTTGGAGACATCTTCTATTGGGAAGAAAAGTGGACATTTTCACTGATCACAAGAGTCTGAAGTACATCTTCACTCAGCCTAATCTCAACCTCAGGCAAACTCGATGGGTCGAAATGATTCAAGAGTATAATCCGAGTATCGAGTATACTCCAGGCAAGGCCAATGTGATTGCTGACACTTTGAGCAGGAAAGCATATTGCATCAGTCTGATTCTCAAGCCTTATCAACCAGAGCTTTCTGATGCTTTCCGCAAACTTAATCTACAAATTGTTCCTCAAGGTTTCCTCACCAACCTTCAAGTCTCTCCTACCTTGGAAGACCAGATTCACCAAGCCCAGCTTCTTGATGCTATGGTGAAAAAGGTGAAGATTGGGATTGCCAAGAGTCAGTCCAAGTACAAGTGCTACCGCCTTGATGACAAGGACACTCTCTTCTTCCAGGATCGTATTGTTGTGCCCAAAGGTGAACTTCGTAAGGTGATCATGAACGAGGCTCACAACTCTCTCCTCTCCATCCACCCTGGGAGCACGAAGATGTATCAGGATCTTAAGCAATCTTATTGGTGGACTCTAATGAAGCGCGAGATCGCTCAATTCGTGAATGAATGTGATGTCTGCAGAAGTGTGAAGGCATAACACCGAAGGCCAGCAGGTCTCCTCCAACCTCTTGCCATTCCAGAATGGAAGTTTGACCACAATGAGATGGACTTCGTGACTGGGTTTCCAAAGTCCAAGCGTGGCAATGATGCTATATTCGTTGTCATTGACAAACTCACCAAAGTGGCTCATTTTCTGCCTATCAAAGAGTCGATCACTGCAGCTCAATTGGCAGAACTCTACACCTCTCAAATTGTCTCTCTGCACGGTATTCCTCAGGTGATCTCTTCAGACCGTGGCAACATCTTTACCTCCATGTTTTGGGATTCTTTTCAGAAGGCCATGCGCACCAACATCCGCTTCAGCACCGGTTTCCATCCTCAAACAAGCGTTCAAGTCGAGCGTGTCAACCAGATTCTTGAAGATATGCTCAGGGCTTGTGTGATCTCCTTCGGCATGAAGTGGGAGGATTGTCTTCCTTATGCTGAATTCTCATACAACAACAGTTTTCAAGCAAGTTCGGGCAAGGCCCTATTTGAAATTCTGTATGGTAGGAAGTGCCGTACCCCTCTCAACTGGTCTGAAACCGGTGAACGTCAGTTGCTGGGTAATGACTTAATCACAGAGGCAGAAGAAATGTGCAAAGTCATTCGTGATAACCTCAAAGCAGCCCAATCCCGCCAGAAGAGCTACTATGATAGTAAGCACCGCGATTTGGCTTTTGAGATTGGAGATCATGTTTACCTCCGCGTCTCTCCTATGAAAGGGACTCGTCGCTTCGGTATCAAAGGGAAGCTTGCCCCTAGATACGTGGGACCTTTCAAGATTGTCAGCAAGAGAGGCGACCTCACCTATCAACTCGAGCTTCCGTCAAACTTTGCAAATGTTCATGATGTGTTCCATGTCTCTCAGCTCCGAAAGTGCTTCAAGACGCCTGACCGCACCATCAACTTCGAGGACATTGAGCTCCAAGAAGATCTCTCCTATTGTGAGCACCCAGTTGCAATCCTTGAAGAGACTGAACGCAGGACCCGTAACAAGTCAATCAAATTTCTCAAAGTCAAGTGGACACACCATTCCGACCATGAAGCTACCTGGGAACGCGAGGATCACCTCCGTTCTGAGTACCCGGCGTTCTTTTAGTCCTAGATCTCGGGACGAGATCTTTTCGTAGTGGTGGAGTGTTGTAACACCCCGGATATGATTTACCCAATATGTAATCCAACTCTTGCCATTTCCAGCTTTAAGTTATTTATTTTCTCGGGTTTGGGTTTTTGTCTCCGTGTGTTGTTATCGTTGTCATGCATCTCATATCATGTCATCATGTGCATTGCATTTGCATACGTGTTCATCTCTTGCATTCGAGCATTTTCCCCGTTGTCCGTTTTGCATTCCGGCGCTTCGTTCTCCTCCGGTGGTCATTTCTAGCTTTCTTTCGTGTGTGGGGATTAAACATTTCCGGTTTGGACCGAGACTTGTCATGCGGCCTTGGTTTACTACCGGTAGACCGCCTGTCAAGTTTCGTAACATTTGGACTTCGTTTGATGCTCCAACGGTTAACCGAGGGACCGAAAAGGCCTCGTGTGTGTTGCAGCCCAACACCCCTCCAATTTGGACCAAAACCCACCAAACTCTGCTCCATCATCTAGAGCGTTCGATCATGATCGCGTGGCCAAAAACCGCACCTCATTTGGACTCTCCTAGCTCCCTCTATGCCTATATATACACCCCCTGCGAAAATTCGCGGATCCCCTCTCGAAACCCTAAAAAAATCCCTCTCCGCCGCCACCGGACGTGTCCGGGCGAGCCGGACAACGTCCGGATCCCGCCGCCGCCAACCGCTGTCCGCCACATGGCACCGCCACCTCGCCACCGCCACGGGCCGGGGAGCCCGAAGCTGGCCCCCACGGCCCATCTTCACCGCGCCGCCGCACGGGGCCTTCGTCCCTGCCGCCGTCTGCCTCCCGCCGCCCGCATCCGCCGAGCGCCGCCGCGCCGGAGCTCCCGCGCCACCGCGCTGTTCCGCCGCGCGCCACCGTGTTCCGCCGCGCCGGATCTCCTCGCCGGCGCCCTAGCCTGGGCCCCGCCGCACCCTCCTCACCACGGGAGCCGCCCCGCTCCGGCAGCCCCTTGCCGGTGCCGACTCTCTCCTCGCCGGAGCCCTGCAACCTCGCCGGAGAGCTTCGGTGAACAGTGATCCCGGCCGTCCTCGTAATCCATACAGATCTGAGATTTGGAATCTCGGTTGACTTTCCCTCTGAACCCTAATTTTTTATGCATACTTTGACCTGCTATATCTCCGCAACCGTAGCTCCGATTCATGCATATAGCATATCAAAATGTTCGACTCGATGAGTACATCATTTCATTCGATTGCATAATTTTCATTTGAGCTCATCTTGATGCCCGAAATGCGGTTAGAAGAGTGCTTCGTGAGTTAATTGTCAGATCTGATAGTTCATCTTAGACTTTTGTCATTTTTGCCATGATTATTGTGTGCATGATATGCCTGTGAGTCCTTCATATGTTTTGTTAAGGGTTTTGTCATCTTTCCAGAGGTGCAACCCATGTATTTTTGTGATGTGTGTATTGTCTTGTGCAAGCTTGCAAAGTGGGGCACCTGGTAAATCTGTTTTCAATGACTTAGTGATTTCACTAAGTCCTGGGATTGTTTAGTTCATGATGCCATATGTTCATGTTGTTTCCTAGTGATCCGTGCCTCTTTTGAGGATGATCAGCAAAGGAGTTTTGTTAATGTTGTAGTGATCTATCCATCCATGTCTTTGTTTTCATATATGGAGTACCCTAGCTTGAGTCAATCGAGCTCTACTTTTGCTTCGTTGTGAATCTGGGCAGATCGTCAACTTGTTTGCGATTTTGCCGATGTTATTGTAGTTGATCCATGCATGCTATGCCATTGTTCTTGCCATGTCTAGCTTGCATTTTGTGCCTTCTTAATGGATGTAAGCTTGCCTTGCCATGACCTGCTCCGTAGTAAGTGCATCAAGCTCGTTAACATGCCTTCGTGAGTTATGTTTCAGCATGTCCCAGTTTTCACTAAGTCTAAAAACTGATTATGTTTTTGCTATATTCGTGGGCTTGTTAGTATATTTTGTGATCCCTTTTGGCTCAAGGTCACTAAGGGACTTTTGTTAAGCTTGTTGAGTAGCTCCATGCCATGCCTTTCTTTGTCATGTTCAGGTTCTGTAGCATGTTGTTTTGCTGCTCCGAAGAGGGCTTCATGATCTGAAATTCCAGACAAGTGTTAATTTCACTAAGTCTGAGATCTGTTTACCGTTTGCGTTTTTGCCATGCTTGTTTGAACCTCTTAATGGATGAATTGGCCGTAGATCAATGCTAGTCTTTTGTTAAGCATCTTGAATGCTTCCCTGCCATGTATTTTGATGCCATGTTTGAGTGCTGTAGCATGTTCATCTCATTGCATTTAGATGCCTACTTGCTGGAAAACGCAGACCGGTGTCATATTTGAATCACTTTCCATTTCCAAACCGTAACTCCGATTCCGGCGTTCTTTATATCATTTTCAAGCGATTTCATCCCATCTTTCCAGTGGGACACTTGGTTTTCCAAGTTGAGGCCAGGTTCATGCATTTCCTGTCATATCTTGCATATGCATCCCGCATCACATCCCGCATAACATATCATCTTTGCATCGAGTTCTTTGAGTTTGCACGTGGTTGATTGTATCCTTGTAGCTTGTTTGTCTTGTTTGGGTAGAGCCGGGAGACGAGTTCGCTAACGAGGAGCCCGTTGAGTTTTCTTTCGAGGATCCAGTCAACTCCGACAACTTTGCAGGCAAGATGATCATACCCTCGAAATCACTACTATCTTTGCTATGCTAGTTTGCTCGCTCTTTTGCTATGCCAATGCTACGATGCCTACCACTTGCTTGTCAGCCTCCCAAATTGCCATGTTCAGCCTCTAACCCACCATTGTCCTAGCAAACCATTGATTGGCTATGTTACCGCTTTGCTCAGCCCCTCTTATAGCGTTGCTAGTTGCAGGTGAAAATTGGAGCCGTTCCTTGTTGGAACATTTATTTACTTGTTGGGATATCATTATATTGCCATGTTATCTTAATGCATCTATATACTTGGTAAAGGGTGGAAGGCTCGGCCTCTCGCCTAGTGTTTTGTTCCACTCTTGCCGCCCTAGTTTCCGTCATATCAGTGTTATGTTCCCGGATTTTTGCGTTCCTTACGCGGTTGGGTGATAATGGGAACCCCTTGATAGTTCGCCTTGATTAAAGCTTTTCCAGCAATGCCCAACATTGGTTTTACCATTTGCCACCTAGCCTCTTTTTCCCTTGGGTTTCCGGAGCCCGAGGGTCATCTTATTTAAACCCCCCTGGGCCAGTGCTCCTCTGAGTGTTGGTCCGACCGAGTAGACTGCGGGGCCACCTCGGGGTAACTTGAGGGTTGGTTTTACTCGTAGGATGTCTCATCTGAGTGTGCCCTGAGAACGAGATATGTGTAGCTCCTATCGGGATTTGTCGGCACATTCGGGCGGTGTTGCTTGTCTTGTTTTAACCTATCGAAATGTCTTGTTGTACCGGGATACCGAGTCTGATCGGAATGTCTCGGGTGGAGGTCTATTCCTTCGTTGACCGTGAGAGCTTGTCATGGGCTAAGTTGGGACTCCCCTGCAGGGATTGAACTTTCGAAAGCCGTGCCCGCAGTTATGGGTAGATGGGAATTTGTTAATGTCCGGTTGTAGATAACTTGAACCTTAATTTAATTAAAATGAATCAACTGAGTGTGTTACCGTGATGGCCTCTTCTCGGCGGAGTCCGGGAAGTGGACACGGTGTTGGAGTTATGTTTGCGCAGGTTGCTCTCTAGTTTCCCGCTCGCGCTTTGCCTCCTCTTCTCGCTCTCTTTTGCGTACAAGTTAGCCACCATATATGCTAGTCGCTTGTTGTAGCTCCACATATATTTTCCCTATCCTACCTTTTAAGCTTAAATAGTCTTGATCGCGATGGTGCGAGATTGCTGAGTCCCTGTGGCTCACAGATTACTATTACACCAGATGCAGGGACAGATGATATAGCTCCAGATGGCACGCTTGAGCTCAAGTGGGAGTACGACGAGGATTCTCAGCGTTACTATGTTTCTTTTCCTGATGATCAGTAGTAGTGCCCAGTTGGGGTGATCGGGACCTTGTCGCTTGTTGGGTTGTCTTTTGTTTTGGCGCCGTAGTCAGGCCATGAGTGTTTGGATGATGTATGTTATTTATGTACTTGATTGACGTGGGGAGTGTAAGCCAACTATGTTGTCCCTTTCCATTATCTTTATTACATGGGATGTTTGTGATGATTACCCGACTTGCTACATATGCCTTCAATGCGATTATGCCTCTAAGTCATGCCTCGACACGTGGGAGATATAGTCGCATCGAGGGTGTTATAAGTTGGTAATCAGAGCCTTCCCCGACCTTAGGAGCCCCCACTGATTGATCATTTTTAGCGGCCGAGTTGTGTCTAGAATTTTTTTTGAGTCATTTAGGAATTATATATCGGAGAGTTTAGGAATTCTTTTTACTTCCTAGTCTCGTCATCGCTCTGGTAAGGCATCCTGACGTAGAGTTTTGACTCTTCTCTTCTCAAATTTCACGAATTTTTTTTAGGATCACGCGGGTATCTTGGAATCGTTCCGATGGTTTTATGATGAGAACATTGTCTTGGTGCCTCCTGTCAGGGTTTAGTGGAAGTGTCGCGGGGAGTTGAGCTCTGAGGTGTTGTCATCATAATTTTATCGTTGCAGTTCTGGAATACCTGAGTTTAGTATGCCGACATCGAAAATCTCTTTTATGCAGTTTGTTGGTGAGATAACCTCGACGCCACCCAGTACTGGGGCGGGAGTTCGGGAGTATCGCCATAACTTGTATAACGGATGCTTTTCGAAGGTTGAGGTAGATGGTTTCCGAAGGTTTCTTGGTTATGTGTTGAAGGATGGATACAGCTGGATGTAGGATTTGCTAGTTTGGGTGAGATATTATGCTTCCCCTGTATCCCCAACACCTGATTGCATAACCGGAAAGGTTCGGGAGTTTCCTAGGTGGGAATTCAAGTAGCTCTTAGGATATCTTTCCGACAGATGTATGATATGAAATTGGGGTTCGACGTCTAGTGGTCCGGCTATTCACGGTCGATTTTATAGTGGTCTCATTGTGTCTTAAAGAGTCCTTGGCTATGCCGACTCGGGGACGCTTCGTATGTCATGTGCACTGCCTTGTACATGATGGTGCTGTACGATCGAGCCCGTGTAGGCCCCACCATGAAAACTTCGGACGAAATCTCTATCATATGTTTATTCCGGCTTATTCCGCAAGCCAATCCTTTGTTTTGTTTTGAGTTGTGGTATTTGAGTGGCTTCGAAGTCATATGTTGATTCCATACCTTGTTGAGTTACTTCGTCTACCTAATTCTACGTGGCTTCGCAATTTAGGGATATGTGACCACTTCTAGAGAAGTGCATTCGTTCGTTTTGTTCGGATGTGAAGACTTTATGTTGCAATTTTCATTCTGTTGGATTCAGCTTCATTTATCTGTCTATGTGATAACGGTGGTCAACCTCTTAAGGATGGCTCCCGCTAAGAGCACCAGTCAGAGCCAGAATCAAGATCCGCCACCACCTCCATCTCCTCCGGAGGCATGGCAAGCTGTGATGGCCGCAACCAATGCAAACACACAGTTGGTCATGCAAATCCTCCAAGAGCGCAATCAAGGTAATCAAGGGAATCATGGCAACAATCAGAACCACTTTGCTACACTGAACCAGTTCCTTGCTAATGGGCCGAAGACGTTCAGCAATTGTGTTGAGGCAACCGATGTTGACGATTGGCTGGTGGATTTGTGTAAGCATTTTGAATGCAGCAACGTCAGGCCTGAAGATTTCGTCAAGTTCGCTTCCTTCCAACTCAAAGATCAAGCTGCAGAATGGTTCCAGTAGTACAAGGATTCCAGAGGTGGACGCCTGATCACTTGGGATGATTTTCGTCGAGATTTTCGAGCTCATCACATCCCTCAGAGTGTGACTGAAAGCAAACGTGAGGAATTCTGCAACCTGAAGCAAGGCTCTTTGTCTGTCTATGACTACAACAAGTTGTTCCAGAAGCTCGCTCGCTTTGCCAAGCAGGACGTACCTGATGAGAAGAGCATGATATACCAGTTCAGGGGTGGTCTCAGAGAAGAAATTCAGCTTGCTCTTGTCCTCTTTGAGCCATTGAGGTACAATGAGTTCTACAACATGGCACTGAAGCAAGAAGCCGCTCAGTTGAGGTGTGATGCTTCCAAGAAGCGAGTTAGAGATGCTACTCCTTCTTCCTCTACTCAAGTGGCCAAGCAGCAGAAGTTTTGGCTTCCTCCTCCTCCGTTCCGTCAGCCGTATCAGCAGAAGAGCAAAGGTGGCAGCGGTTCTTCCCACCCACCCAACCCTGGCTTTCAGAACAAGACTTCGTCGCAAGCTCCAAGATCGAGTGCTCCGTACCACCATCCGCTTTCAGAGGTCACGTGCAACAAGTGCCAACAGAAGGGTCACTATGCCAACAAGTGTTTCAACCAGAGGCGTCTTCCTAATCCTCCTCCTATGAGATCGGCAAGTACAGCTGTGCTCAAGCATAACCCCAAGCACACCAAGGTCAACTTGATGAACGCAGCTCAGGCAGAGGATTCGTCAGATGTCATCATGGGTAACCTTCCTGTTAATGATATTCCTGCAAAAGTACTTTTTGATACTGGTGCATCGCATTCTTTCTTGTCATGCCCGTTTGCATCGAAGCACAATGTTGATACTGAGATCATGCCCAAAGTCATCCAAGTTGTTTCTCCCGGCAAGCTTTTGACTTCGATTTTGGTTGCTCCCGATATCTCTATCACGTTGGGCAACTACAAGTTTCTCTCTTCTCCGGTGGTTCTTGGTAATTCGGATATCGATCTTATTCTCGGGATGGATTGGCTCTCTAAGCATAAAGCTCAGCTTGATTGTGCTGCCAGGCAAATTCAATTGACTCATTCGTCTGAGGATGTAATTTCTTTGCCGCTCGGGATGATACAATCCGGTTGTTTTCTCTCAATGAGAAGGGCGAATTGGATGCTATCTCACAGATCCCAGTTGTTTGCGAATATCAAGACGTCTTTCCAAAAGAGCTCCCAGGAATGCCTCCGCACCGGCCAGTTGAATTCGTTATTGATCTTGAGCCCGACACAGAACCTGTGTGCAAGCATCCTTACAAGCTCGGACCTGAAGAGTTGAAGGAGCTGAAGAAACAACTCGATGAGCAAGAAAGAATGGGTCTCATCCGGCCTAGTTCTTCTCCGTGGGGTTGTGGTGTTCTTTTTGTGAAGAAGAAGGATGGAACAGACCGACTTTGTGTTGATTACTGTCCATTGAACAAGAAGACCATCAAGAACAAATACCCACTTCCCAACATCAATGAGCTGTTCGAAAAACTCAAGGGTGCCCAAGTATTCTCCATGCTTGATCTCCGTATGGGTTATCATCAGATTCGAATCCGTGAGCAAGATATTCCCAAGACGGCCTTCAGGACAAGCTATGGGTCATATGAATACACTGTCATGTCTTTTGGCCTCGTTAACGCTCCTCCGACGTTCTCCCGCATGATGAACTTCATCTTCAACCCCTACACCAATGATTTTGTGTTGGTCTATCTCGACGACATTCTGGTTTTCTCGAAGAACAAGGAAGATCATGCCAAACACTTGCGTTTGGTGCTTGATAAGCTGAGGGAACATCAGTTCTACGCCAAGTTCTCCAAGTGTGAATTTTGGCTCGATGAGGTTCTTTATCTTGGTCATATCATCTCCACCAAGGGCATTGCCATGAATCCTGAGAAGGTGTCTGCAATTGTGAATTGGGAACCTCCTCAGAACGTGAAGCAACTCCGTAGATTCCTCGGTCTCGCAAGCTATTGCCGAAGATTCGTTGAAAACTTTTCTAAGATCGCGAAGCCTCTCTCTAATCTTCTCCAGAAGCACGTCAAGTACGTTTGGTCTCCGGAGTGTGATATTGCTTTCAACACTTTGAAATGGAAATTGATCACTGCTCCAGTTCTGACTCCGCCTGATGAATCCAAGCCGTACGAGGTCTTTTGTGATGCCTCTCTCCAAGGTCTTGGTGCTGTATTGATGCAAGAGAAGAAAGTTGTTGCTTATACATCTCGTCAGTTGAAGCCTAATGAGAAGAACTACCCCACTCATGATCTCGAGTTGGCGGCAGTTGTGCATGCTCTTTTGACTTGGAGACATCTTCTATTGGGAAGAAAAGTGGACATTTTCACTGATCACAAGAGTCTGAAGTACATCTTCACTCAGCCTAATCTCAACCTCAGGCAAACTCGATGGGTCGAAATGATTCAAGAGTATAATCCGAGTATCGAGTATACTCCAGGCAAGGCCAATGTGATTGCTGACACTTTGAGCAGGAAAGCATATTGCATCAGTCTGATTCTCAAGCCTTATCAACCCGAGCTTTGTGATGCTTTCCGCAAACTTAATCTACAAATTGTTCCTCAAGGTTTCCTCGCCAACCTTCAAGTCTCTCCTACCTTGGAAGACCAGATTCGCCAAGCCCAGCTTCTTGATGCTATGGTGAAAAAGGTGAAGATTGGGATTGCCAAGAGTCAGTACAAGTACAAGTGCTACCGCCTTGATGACAAGGACACTCTCTTCTTCGAGGATCGTATTGTTGTGCCCAAAGGTGAACTTCGTAAGGTGATCATGAACGAGGCTCACAACTCTCTCCTCTCCATCCACCCTGGGACCACGAAGATGTATCAGGATCTTAAGCAATCTTATTGGTGGACTCTAATGAAGCGCGAGATCGCTCAATTCGTGAATGAATGTGATGTCTGCAGAAGTGTGAAGGCAGAACACCGAAGGCCAGCAGGTCTCCTCCAACCTCTTGCCATTCCAGAATGGAAGTTTGACCACAATGAGATGGACTTCGTGACTGGGTTTCCAAAGTCCAAGCGTGGCAATGATGCTATATTCGTTGTCATTGACAAACTCACCAAAGTGGCTCATTTTCTGCCTATCAAAGAGTCGATCACTGCAGCTCAATTGGCGGAACTCAACACCTCTCAAATTGTCTCTTTGCACGGTATTCCTCAGGTGATCTCTTCAGACCGTGGCAACATCTTTACCTCCATGTTTTGGGATTCTTTTCAGAAGGCCATGCGCACCAACATCCGCTTCAGCACCGGTTTCCATCCTCAAACAAGCGTTCAAGTCGAGCGTGTCAACCAGATTCTTGAAGATATGCTCAGGGCTTGTGTGATCTCCTTCGGCATGAAGTGGGAGGATTGTCTTCCTTATGCTGAATTCTCATACAACAACAGTTTTCAAGCAAGTTCGGGCAAGGCCCTATTTGAAATTCTGTATGGTAGGAAGTGCCGTACCCCTCTCAACTGGTCTGAAACCGGTGAACGTCAGTTGCTGGGTAATGACTTAATCACAGAGGCAGAAGAAATGTGCAAAGTCATTCATGATAACCTCAAAGCAGCCCAATCCCGCCAGAAGAGCTACTATGATAGTAAGCACCGCGATTTGGCTTTTGAGATTGGAGATCATGTTTACCTCCGCGTCTCTCCTATGAAAGGGACTCGTCGCTTCGGTATCAAAGGGAAGCTTGCCCCTAGATACGTGGGACCTTTCAAGATTGTCAGCAAGAGAGGCGACCTCACCTATCAACTCGAGCTTCCGTCAAACTTTGCAAATGTTCATGATGTGTTCCATGTCTCTCAGCTCCGAAAGTGCTTCAAGACGCCTGACCGCACCATCAACTTCGAGGACATTGAGCTCCAAGAAGATCTCTCCTATCGTGAGCACCCAGTTGCAATCCTTGAAGAGACTGAACGCAGGACCCGTAACAAGTCAATCAAATTTCTCAAAGTCAAGTGGACACACCATTCCGACCATGAAGCTACCTGGGAACGCGAGGATCACCTCCGTTCTGAGTACCCGGCGTTCTTTCAGTCCTAGATCTCGGGACGAGATCTTTTCGTAGTGGTGGAGTGTTGTAACACCCCGGATATGATTTACCCAATATGTAATCCAACTCTTGCCATTTCCGGCTTTAAGTTATTTATTTTCTCGGGTTTGGGTTTTTGTCTCTGTGTGTTGTTATCGTTGTCATGCATCTCATATCATGTCATCATGTGCATTGCATTTGCATACGTGTTCATCTCTTGCATTCGAGCATTTTCCCCGTTGTCCGTTTTGCATTCCGGCGCTTCGTTCTCCTCCGCTGGTCATTTCTAGCTTTCTTTCGTGTGTGGGGATTAAACATTTCCGGTTTGGACCGAGACTTGTCATGCGGCCTTGGTTTACTACCGGTAGACCGCCTGTCAAGTTTCGTACCATTTGGACTTCGTTTGATGCTCCAACGGTTAACCGAGGGACCGAAAAGGCCTCGTGTGTGTTGCAGCCCAACACCCCTCCAATTTGGCCCAAAACCCACCAAACTCTGCTCCATCATCTAGAGTGTTCGATCACGATCGCGTGGCCAAAAACAGCACCTCATTTGGACTCTCCTAGCTCCCTCTATGCCTATATATACACCCCCTCCAAAAATTCGCGGATCCCCTCTCGAAACCCTAAAAAAAATCCCTTTCCGCCACCGCCGGACGTGTCCGGGCGAGCCGGACAACGTACGGATCCTGCCGCCGCCAACCGCTGTCTGCCACGTGGCACCGCCACCTGGCCGCCACCGCGGGCCGGGGAGCCCGAAGCCGGCCCCCGCGGCCCATCTTCACCGCGCCGCCGCCCGGGGCCTTTGTCCCCGCCGCCGTCTGCCTCCCGCCGCCCGCATCCGCCGAGCGCCGCCGCGCCGGAGCTCCCGCGCCACTGCGCCGTTCCGCCGCGCGCCACCGTGCTCCACCGCGCCGGATCTCCTCGCCGGCGCCCGAGCCCGGGCCCCGCCGCCTCCTCCTCGCCACCGGAGCAGCCCCTCTCCGGCAGCCCCTCGCCGGCGCCGACTCCCTCCTCGCCGGAGCCCTGCAACCTCGCCGGAGATCTTCAGTGAACAGTGATCCCGGCCGTCCTCGTAATCCATGCAGATCTGAGATTTGGAATCTCGGTTGACTTTCCCTCCGAACCCTAATTTTTTATGCATACTTTGACCTGCTATATCTCCGCAACCGTAGCTCCGATTCATGCATATAACATATCAAAATGTTCGTCTCGATGAGTACATCATTGCATTCCATTGCATCATTTTCATTTGAGCTCATCTTGATGCCCGAAATGCTGTTAGAAGAGTGCTTCATGAGTTAATTGTCAGATCTGCTAGTTCATCTTAGACTTTTGTCATTTTGCCATGATTATTGTGTGCATGATATGCCTGTGAGTCCTTCATATGTTTTGTTAAGGGTTTTGTCATCTTTCCAGAGGTGCAACCCATGTATTTTTGTGATGTGTGTATTGTCTTGTGCAAGCTTGCAAAGTGGGGCATCCGGTAAATCTGTTTTCAGTGACAGTGATTTCAGTAAGTCCTGGGATTGTTTAGTTCATGATGCCATATGTTCATGTTGTTTCCTAGTGATCCGTGCCTCTTTTGAGGATGATCAGCAAAGGAGTTTTGTTAATGTTGTAGTGCTCTATCCATCCATGTCTTTGTTTGCATATATGAAGTACCCTAGCTTGAGTCAATCGAGCTCTACTTTTGCTTCGTTGTGAATCTGGGCAGATCGTTAACTTGTTTGATTTTGCCGATGTTATTGTAGTTGATGCATGCATGCTATGCCATTGTTCTTGCCATTTCTAGCTTGCATTTTGTGCCTTCTTAATGGATGTATGCTTGCCTTGCCATGACCTGCTCCGTAGTGAGTGCATCGAGCTCGTTAACATGCCTTCGTGAGTTATGTTTCAGCATGTCCCAGTTTTCACTAAGTCTGAAAACTGATTATGTTTTTCCTATGTTCGTGGGCTTGTTAGTATATTTTGTGATCCCTTTTGGCTCAAGGTCACTAAGGGAATTTTGTTAAGCTTGTTGAATAGCTCCATGCCATGCCTTTCTTTGTCATGTTCAGGTTCTGTAGCATGTTGTTTTTCTGCTCCGAAGAGGGCTTCATGATCTGAAATTCCAGACAAGTGTTAATTTCACTAAGTCTGAGATCTGTTTACCGTTTGCGTTTTTGCCATGCTTGTTTGAACCTCTTAATGGATGAATTGGCCGTAGCTCAGTGCTAGTCTTTTGTTGAGCATCTTGAATGCTTCCCTGCCATGTATTTTGATGCCATGTTTGAGTGCTGTAGCATGTTCATCTCATTGCATTTAGATGCCTACTTGCTGGAAAACACAGACCGGTGTCATATTTGAATCGCTTGCCATTTCCAAACCGTAACTCCGATTCCGGCGTTCTTTATATCGTTTTCAAGCGATTTCATCCCATCTTTCCAGTGGCACACTTGGTTTTCCAAGTTGAGGCCAGGTTCATGCATTTCCTGTCATATCTTGCATATGCATCCCACATCGCATCCCGCATAGCATATCATCTTTGCATCGTGTTGTTTGAGTTTGCACGTGGTTGATTGTATCCTTGTTGCTTGTTTGTCTTGTTTGGGTAGAGCCGGGAGACGAGTTTGCTAACGAGGAGCCCGTTGAGTTTGCTTTCGAGGATCCAGTCAACTCTGACAACTTTGCAGGCAAGATGATCATACCCTCGAAATCACTACTGTCTTTGCTATGCTAGTTTGCTCGCTCTTTTGCTATGCCAATGCAATGATGCCTACCACTTTCTTGTCAGCTTCCCAAATTGCCATGTTCAGCCTCTAACCCACCATTGTCCTAGCAAACCGTTGATTGGCTATGTTACCGCTTTGCTCAGCCCCTCTTATAGCGTTGCTAGTTGCAGGTGAAGATTGGAGCCGTTCCTTGTTGGAACATTTATTTACTCGTTGGGATATCATTATATTGCCATGTTATCTTAATGCATCTATATACTTGGTAAAGGGTGGAAGGCTCGGCCTCTCGCCTAGTGTTTTGTTCCACTCTTGCCGCCCTAGTTTCCATCATATCAGTGTTATGTTCCCTGATTTTTGCGTTCCTTACGCGGTTGGGTGATAATGGGAACCCCTTGATAGTTCGCCTTTATTAAAGCTTTTCCAGCAATGCCCAACATTAGTTTTACCATTTGCCACCTAGCCTCTTTTTCCCTTGGGTTTCCGGAGCCCGAGGGTCATCTTATTTAAACCCCCCTGGGCCAGTGCTCCTCTGAGTGTTGGTCCGACCGAGTAGACTGCGGGGCCGCCTCGGGGCAACTTGAGGGTTGGTTTTACTCGTAGGATGTCTCATATGAGTGTGCCCTGGGAACGAGATATGTGCATCTCCTATCGGGATTTGTCGGCACATTCGGGCGGTGTTGGTGGTCTTGTTTTAACCTGTCGAAATGTCTCGTTGTACCGGGATACCGAGTCTGATCGCAATATCTCGGGTGGAGGTCTATTCCTTCGTTGACCGTGAGAGCTTGTCATGGGCTAAGTTGGGACTCCCCTG
Source organism: Triticum monococcum (assembly GCA_034509565.1). Lineage (NCBI taxonomy): Eukaryota > Viridiplantae > Streptophyta > Magnoliopsida > Poales > Poaceae > Triticum > Triticum monococcum. The sequence goes on along the minus strand of CM067845.1, from coordinate 81,061,998 downwards.
CAGGGATTGAACTTTCGAAAGCCGTGCCCGCGGTTATGGGCAGATGGGAATTTGTTAATGTCCGGTTGTAGATAACTTGAACCTTAATTTAATTAAAATGAATCAACTGAGTGTGTTACCATGATGGCCTCTTCTCGGTGGAGTCCGGGAAGTGGACACGGTGTTGGAGTTATGTTTGTGCAGGTTGCTCTCTAGTTTCCCGCTCGCGCTTTGCCTCCTCTTCTCGCTCTCTTTTGCGTATAAGTTAGCCACCATATATGCTAGTCGCTTGCTGCAGCTCCACATATATTTTCCCTATCCTACCTTTTAAGCTTAAATAGTCTTTATTCCGAGGGTGCGAGATTGCTGAGTCCCTGTGGCTCACAAATTACTATTACACCAGATGCAGGGACAGATGATACAGCTCCATATGGCGCGCTTGAGCTCAAGTGGGAGTACGACGAGGATTCTCAGTGTTACTATGTTTCTTTTCCTGATGATCAGTAGTGGTGCCCAGTTGGGGTGATCGGGACCTTGTCGCTTGTTGGGTTGTCTTTTGTTTTGGCGCCGTAGTCAGGCCATGAGTGTTTGGATGATATATGTTATTTATGTACTTGATTGACGTGGCGAGTGTAAGCCAACTATGTTGTCCCTTTCCATTATCTTTATTACATGGGATGTTTGTGATGATTACCCGACTTGCTACATATGCCTTCAATGCGATTATGCCTCTAAGTCGTGCCTCGACACGTGGGAGATTTAGTCGCATTGAGGGTGTTATAGGTCTGGAGTTACCTTAGACCTTCTGGTGGTCGAGTGACAGTCCCTGCGGTCGAGTGACTTCAAGTCTTCCGAGTGGAAGTCCTCATGGTCGAGTGGATGATGACTCCTCTTCAAATGCTTCTGGTTTTAAGGTGACATCCTAGGGGAGGGTGTCTAGGTCAGGCCTATGACCCTACCCTAGGTGCATATCTTCATCAACGTCCAACACTATTTTTCATGGAGTGGTGCCTGGTAAGTCGGCATACCCAGTGGGTAAGATTGAGCTAGAGGTAGCTTTCGGAGATGAGCATGATTACAGGGACGAGAAATTAACTTTTGAGGTAGGCAAAATCAAGAGCCGTATCACGCCCTGTTTGGATGACCCGCTTATGCCAAGTTCATGGCACGGCTGTGTTATGTTTATTTGCAGCTCAAAATGTCGAGTTATAAGGGCACTGTCAGTGTCAAAACCGGCGGATCTCGGGTAGGGGGTCCCGCACTGTGCGTCTAGGCCGGATGGTAACAGGAGGCAGGGGACACAATGTTTTACCCAGGTTCGGGCCCTCTTGATGGAGGTAAAACCCTACGTCCTGCTTGATTAATATTGATGATATGGGTAGTACAAGAGTAGATCTACCACGAGATCAGAGAGGCTAAACCCTAGAAGCTAGCCTATGGTATGATTGTATGTTATGGCTGTTGCCCTATGGACTAAAACCCTTCGGTTTATATAGACACTGGAGAGGGTTAGGGTTACACAAGGTCGGTTACAAAGGAGGAGATATCCATATCCATATTGCCTAGCTTGCCTTCCACGCCAAGTAGAGTCCCATCCGAACACGAGACGAAGTCTTCAATCTTGTATCTTCATAGTCTAACAGTCCGGCCGAAGGATATAGTCTGGCTGCCCGGAGACCCCCTAATCCAGGACTCCCTCAGTAGCCCCCGAACCAGGCTTTCCATGACGATGAGTCCGGCGTGCAGTATTGTTTTCGGCATTGCAAGGCGGGTTCCTCTCCAAATTCCGTGTACCTGTCGAAATAGTGTCCGGCCTCTTGTGAATGTTGCACTCCTTGGCTTCCACGCCCAATAATGGCCACTTTCCATGTGTCGAGCGAATGTGAAGAGCCAGTGTGTTTTTACATTTACCCCCCTAGCTGTGTGAATGACCTGCCTATTAAAAAGACGAGGATTCAGATCCAAATCACACCATCCTCCCTTGGAAAGCCTTCATCGGAGCTCATTCGACAGAGATCCATTCCATCATGGCCGGTCGATGCAGCTCCTCCTCTCGCTCCCCTAGCCCCAAGCCTGGAGATTGGGAGAGATGTTCCGTCCCGCACAACAAATTAGTGATGCTTCAGACCAAGGGATTTCTTCCCCCAGCGGAGAGCCTTCCCAATCCCTCCAAGGGAGAGCGGGTATGCCCTGTCCCTTATTTGGTAAGAGGGCTCGGATTTCCAATTCATCCGTTTCTCTGGGGGCTCCTAGAGTTCTACGGCCTCCAGTTGCACAACCTTACGCCTGCCTCCATCCTGCATATCGTGGGATTCGTATCCCTTTGCGAGTTGTTTTTGGGCTATGAGGCTCATTTTGCTCTGTGGAAGAAGCTGTTTTGCCTTGTGCCCCGTTCTCAGAAGGGGTCAATATATCAAGTGGGCGGAGCCAAAGTGTGGCATATTGCCGGGATCGGATACCTGTCCGGAACCCTAAAGAAGACGTCAGAAGACTGGCCTTCAGAATGGTTTTATATAGAAGACGCCCCCCTCCCGGATCCTATTAGAATCGGCCTTCCTAAGTTCAAAAACGCCCCCTTGAAGAAGCGCTGGAGCTGGCATCCATGGAGCTCCCTGGAGGAAGATGACAGGGACGTTCTTTACCTGATGAGCCGGATAAGTTTTTTAGCTCAATCCGGATTGACCATGATCGAGGTCATGGCCATATGTATTATGCGGGGGGTGCAGCCGCTTCAATATAGAGGCCACCCCATGTGGGATTTCAACGGGAAGGATGACGCCACCCGCCACGGCCGTAAAGGGCCGGGATCGGTTGCTGATCTAATAAAGAGCTTATCCACTTTGTACAAGGGAGAAGAGGAGGAATTCCTTCGTGTCAACCCGCAGGGCGGATTTTCTATGTACAATCCTCTGAGCTGGGTAAGCGGAGACGTTTTCTCGCCCATCCGTTTCATATTCCCGTTGTTAAGTATTCAGTCTAGCGATTTCAACGCAGGAGCTGTGCCAGGCTGTAAGGGAGATAAACAACCCCCCTCCACAACCCGAGGACCCTGGACGGTCTCTTGACCCAGCCTCCCAGGAGGATCCGGATATATCTGTGGAGCTGATCGATGGGCTATTTTACCAATTGAGTAATGACAATGCTTTGGTGGCCATTACGGCCGATTACCCTGGGCTACCTCCAGCCTCACAGGTGACTGAGACCGAAGTCCCAGTACTTCAAAAAGGGACCCGTCCTTGCATGTTTTGATTGCCGTATAATAGCCGTGTTTTGCAGGGAAGGTCCTCGAGGTGGAAGGCCGAGCCTGCGGCGACTAGCCAACAAGGGGCCGCAAGGCCAGGCAGGCTGAAAAGATCCGCAGTCCGGATTGAGACACCGGTGCAGTGGTACGGCGTGCCATCTTTATTACAAGACATTATTCTCAGAGGCATATTAACGCCCATGCCTTCTTTTCAGGAAAAAGAGAGCTTGCCGGACTATACCCAGAGAGGCTACTAATCAGGCCTTCACCAGCCAGGCTCCAAGGCCGGATTCGGAGGCGGGAACAAATACGAGGCGTGCGCCGGGCGCTCCTCCGATAGAGGATGCGGATAAACTGTCCGCCACGAATTCCGAGGTGGAAAGTGCCATGAACCACAGGCGTCGCCGGACTGTTCTTCGTGACGCTTGTTTCTCCCAAGAGGCATTGGATGCCTTCAACTCAGGAGATGCGTACCTCCGTGCCGCTCAAAATGGTCTAGCCAGAGCCACGGAGCAATATGTAAAATACATACGGGTGAGAAAATTTCGTGATTATATATATCAGTAGCCCCTGAGACTTGAAACAGTTAGAATAACTGATTTAAGGATCATTTGTTATGCAGGTTCTTACCAAAAAAAAATACTCAACTGTCTCAGGAGCTGGAAGAGTGCAGAGCCCAACTTCAGGCCGCATTGGCCGCGGCGGGGGAGCCCAAGGAGACCCCCTCTGGTAATATATCCTTCAAATGATAAGTGTCATATAGGATGCGGCGTATATGCAGATCTGACGATAAAATTGCAGATGACGCTGGAGTAAATCCGGATAAGCAACAGCTCCTACGCCAGCTAAAGGCCGGTGAGAGCGTGCTTACGAGGGTGAGGCAGGACAAGAATGATCTCCTAGATGCCAACACCAAGCTGGGCGTGGAACTAAAAGATGTTCGTGCCCAACTGTTGGACTCTGTTAAGGAGAATCGGCGGCTTCGACGCGGCATATTCAGTAAGTGCTTGAACGAACTTTGGAAAAGAGTTCAGTGAGGAAGCTGGCTGATAGAGTTATGTCTGTAGGTATGCTAACAGGTCGTCCTGCCGAGGAAATGCCCGGTTCAATGGGTGACCTTCTTCCCAAGCTCTCACAGCTGCACGAACGAGTTTGGCAGGTGATGCAAGGCGTCGCCCAGGCCTTGTGGCCATCCGTCTCCATACCCAAAGGCCTTGGAGAGCTCGCAGAAAAGCTGAAGGGAGCGTGACGGCGCTTCCGATTATGGAAGATATTGGCCTGCCGTCAGGGCGCCAGGGAAGCCTGGGCAATGGTGAAGACACGGTACACGAAGGCTGACCTGAACCACATGGCCGAAGTCGGACCTGTGGGGCCTGATGGGAAGGAGATCCCTGTGTCAGGACCCCGATTCCAAGTCACATCGATCTAGCCGGTAACACCTCATATCACTTTGCGGCCTCACGCACGGTATTCCCACGGGTGTCGCCTTACCATGGCCCGGGACCGTTTGCACCTTTTGGCTCACGTAAATGATAGTGTCGCTAGCATCCATATGACAGAGAACCTGGGCCGACATGGCTAGTCGTGAACCCAAAGCGGCACCAACCTATGGGAATAGGCATACATGAATCGCATTGAGCATGTCGGTCAGCAGCGTGTGAATCCAGACTGTAGCACTGGGCTAACAGGACTCTAGGAACCCGGGCTGTAGCAGGCAAGGTAGGACTCCGGATGTCACCGCGTGACATTTCCCCGAAGGGACAGACACAGGAACGAAGTGAAACACATGCCGGCCAGTCAAGTGTCCTGAGCAATAGTGCTGGGCTAGCAGGACTCCGGTGAACCGGGCTGTAGCGGACTACTATGGCTCATGGAAGCACTAGACTACATTTCCCCATAAGAGAGGCTGCCAAGGATAAACAACTAGATTGTCGGATCCCACACATACCAAGCATTTCAATCATACACACAATATGCTCGATATGTGTAAATACAACATGGCATCACAACATAAGTCTACGACTCAAGTATTTATTCATTAGGCTCCAAGGAGCGAGATATTATAAACATGGGTCTCATGACCCAACAATCATAGCATACAAATCAAAGCACATGCGGAAGCTTAACATGTTTGAGTACAGACATCTACAAATGAAAAAGGCTAAGAAGCCTGACTATCTACCAGATCCTGCCGAGGGCACAAGATCGTAGCTGAGGTATCAAGCTAAACGTTGAAGCCCACACGGAACTACTAGCGAGACTGACGTCTCTCTGCAAAACATAAAATAGGCAAACGTGAGTACAAATGTACCCAGCAAGACTTACATCAGAACTAGCTACATATGCATCAGTATCAATGAAGGGGGTGGTGGAGTTTAACTACAGCAAGCCATCTTTGACTCAGTGGCTAACCTAAACTATGACTGCAAGTAACTCCTTTGAGGTGGTGCACACGAGTCCACATATTCACCATATCAATACACCACTATGGATCCGCTCCCGTCTCCCTACGAGAACGCCATCCATAGCACTCATGCTTATGTTGCGAGTTTTAGAGTATCCACTTTCGCTTGTCTATGAACTATGCAAGGGGTCCAAGTTTCCATATCCGAGGAATCCGGCTATTCGAATAGATAATGATAACCCTGCAGGGTGTACTTCTTCACACATGCTCCCACTACTTACCGTCGTTTACACGACATGTACTCGGCAACCTTCAAGCGGAAGCCCAACGAGGGTGTCGGCCACGGCCTACCTAAACACTCAAGTCTCTAGTCCAGGTTTATCGCCTATCCAGGTTCCATCCGCAGGGAGTCCGGCCAAGGTTTCCACATACGGCCCCAAACGATGTGAACAGGGTTCCCGAGACACCAAACGGGTGCTCGGTACACCGTGCCACGGTGTATCTACCGCATCATAGCCCACCCCTAGGGTCAGCGCTACGCACGGCCGCCAACACATAACCTACAAACACCAGAAACTAGTTGCAACTCCTGGACAGAGTACTAGGGTGAATAAGAAGCCGAGAGGGTCAATTAAGGATGCCAATGAGTGGTAGTAGCTGTTCATGGATCACAGACACAGAACTCAGTTCCTAAGGACGGTTTCAATGAGACTACCCACCATGTACTCCTACATGGCCTCTCACCGCTACCTTTACCAAATCGTGTTCACACACTTAGCTCACACACAGTAGGACATGTTCACACACCTCCGATTCATCCCCGATGAATCAGACCTGACACAACTCTATGCAATAGCAGGTATGACAAACAAGCATGAATGAGTAGGCACATCCAGGCTCAAACAACTCCTACTCATGCTAGTGGGTTTCATCTATTTACCGTGGCAATGACAGGTCATGCAGAGGAAAGGGGTTCAACTACCGAGCATGTAACAGTTGAATCGTTGTTGTCCTAATGCAATAAAAGAGAGTAGGAGCGAGAGAGTGGGATTGTATCGGAATGAACAAGGGGGGTTTTGCTTGCCTAGCACTTCCGAAGATAGTATATCTCTTCATCAGTGTCATCGAACTCATCGTCGGAACCACGTCTATCGAGAGGGGACAAATACCGGCAACAGAGAAGGAAAACACAATCAATGCAATGCACATTATGATGGATGATCATGACATGTCAATATGCTGTGTTTTGAGCTAATGCAACTAGCAACATGTTAAATGGAGTTGGTTTGAACCAAGGGTTCAAATTCAAACTCCATATGTGCTTATTTAAATGTCAATTATGCAAATTGCCCTGTACAGCAACCCTAGGTTATTCAAACATGCATGCAAATGCCATAAATAGATTCCTTGAATTTTCTGATAATTTTTCATATATAATTTATTTCATTCTGAGTTATAGATTATTTTCTTTGATTTTTAGAAGTTTAGGAAATTTTCTGGAATTTCCTGTAAAAGAATAAATCCAGTAAATGCTTTATTGCGTCAGCAGTGCGTCAGCATGACGTCAGCTGGTCAACTGGGCGCCTCCAGGTCAAACCTGACCGGTGGGACCCACGTGTTAGTGTCACATCTAACTAACAGTGCCTGTTAGTCCTAAGTAGGTGATTAACTAAACTAATCTAGGGCTGGGCCCACATGTCAGTGGCTCATCTAGTTAACTTAGTAATTAACACTAATTACCTAACACTAATTAAATAGGGGCATGGGCCCACATGTCAGGACGTAGGGGAGGTCAAACAGGGGTTAAACCCTGCCGATGTTGAGTCGCCGGCGAGACCGAGACGGCAGAGGGGCTCGCACTTTGCCCTCCGGCGACCAAATTAGCGGCCGAGACCACCTATAGAGAGCTGGCACTCTCGCGCATCCAACGGGGCAGGTGGGAGGCCGTGGGGTGGACGGAGCTCACCGGAAGTGAGCTCGCGGCATCGCCGGAGTTCGGGTGAGTGCGGGGTTGCGCTATAGGGCGCTAGGGGGATGAACTGGCAGGTGCTACGCGCTCCTGGGGGTTCACCGAGCACGGTGACGCGCTTAGGTGTGGCCTGCAGTGGCCCTGGATACGGCGGTGAAGAACCATGGCGGCAGTGAGCTTTGAGCTTCGGTGGACAGCGGGGCTAGAGGAGGAGAACGACGGTGGGGAGAGAGGGGTTCGGTAGAGGAGCTCACGGCGGGGTCGTCGGTGATCTCAGCGTGCTCGGGGATGGCCTGGTGATGACGAATCGATCGACGACGGCCGTCGGTGCAGAGGGCGAAGATGGCATCGACGACGGCGCTCTAGGGCGTCCGGCGTCCTGTGGCTCGGCGGGGAGGACCGGGGCGTCATGGTGGAGCTCAGGGGTGCGTCGGAGGGGCTCGGAGATGGTTGTGGCCATGGGGGAGCTCGTCGGCGGCGACGGCTGCGTTCGGCCGCGCTCGTGGAAGGGACTACAGGGGGAAAGAGAGAGCAAAGAGTGAGGGGAGGCATCGGGCGTCTCCAGGCGCGGATCAGGTCGAGGGAGGCAAGCGGGAGGTGGTCGGGAACGCACGCGCACGCGCCACGCTTCCCCTCTGCCTACTGGCAGGATGAAGAAGACGGCTCTGCCCTCGGTGGGCTGGTCCGCTACAGTGGTAGAACAGGTAGGCCGGCCCAGGTAACTCTCTCTCTCTCCTTTTGTTTCTGTTTTCTATTTTCTGTCTGTTTGTTTTGACTTTATTAAAAATGCCAGAGCATTTTCAAAAATCACGAGACTTCTTATGGCCACTGTTTGGATTATTTCCAACAGCAAACATTTCAGTTCATGAATATTTGGACATTTAGAATAATATATAAAATTTAAATGCCCAAATGCACAAAGGTATGATTTAATTCAGAGCCCAAATATGTCATGGAAAAATGTGCATCACCTCTGGTACTGTTTACAGCATTTTCCATAAATGAGGAACATATTTGAAAGCCATTTGGATTTACTGAAAATATTTTAGGTGAACCTAGTGAATTCGTTTGATGCTAGGGGTTTAGGCAATCCCCATTTCAGATTTCCATGAAAGTTAAACATGATGCAGGTAGGATGCAAACACTAGGCAACACCAGAAGCTAGGGATGTGACACCCTGTGAGCTTAGTGTACGCCCAAGTAGAATTGGCTGCAAAGTATTCCCAACAGGACTGTAGACTAGACAGCCTATTGGATGGTATTGAAGAGGAATTCAATGAGTCAAATTGACTATGTAATTTAAAGTGACATGTATAATGCCTTCTAGTAGGATTGTAGATCGTTTGTCATGGCGGACCTTTTCGCTTCAACCTCGGGACCCAACGGTCCGGAGTGTATCTGAATACCCTCTCGGTTATGTAAGAACCGGGGCATGCATGGAGACCAGGCGTAGGGGTCATTAGTGCTTTATCAGACATGTGCCCAACCAGTTATGTTATATTACATGGGTAGTAAGAAACATCTTCCAGGGAGAATAGTTCCGTTAAGGGTTCCTTTCCCTGGGTAAGCATGCCCTAAAGTGCATGTCCGGACTGCGATAAGAAGCGCAGAAAAAGCATCTGGGGGTAGATATGGATAATAAACAAAAGTCATATTTTGTTCACCGACTGAATATTCCCTTAAGAACGCTAGCTTTTGGCTTCACCCAGTCTGAGGTACACATCCGGCGGACCCGGCGGTAACATTCGTAGAGGTGCTCCCCTTATGCCCTAGCCGAATTAACGAGAACGTAGGGCATAAATACAAGAGCCAGGCAACCCAGCTTGGCCAAAACTTAAGTCATATCAATGCATATAATGGTGAAAAAGGTACATGTGGAAGTATAACACATGTGTTGGGCGTGAGGCCCAGGTAAATAATTTAAGCTTCTGTGAAAGAAGCCCCCAGGTATGGAGAGTGCGGCTAGCGCATCTATAATGTACAATTGAGGCACAAGGAGACCCTTGAAGGCCTAGAGAAATAATAAGAAAAAGAAAGAAAGGGAAACAAGACAGATGATGCATATGCAGAAAATGGACAAAGGGAGGGGACTAACATAGAGTCCGGTGCTAGGCGTAGAATCTTTGAAGCCTAGCTGCGTTCCATGGGTTCGGTTCGACTCGACTAGTTGATGCATCCCGCAGTCGATACGGTCCACCGGTCAGAACTTGGTCGATAATGAAGGGACCTTCCCATTTGGGCTCGAGCTTGTTCTTTTTCTTATGTGGCAGTCGTAGAACTAGTTCGCCAACGTTATAAGTTTTGGCCCGTACTTCTCTGCTTTGGTATCTGCGAGCCTGTTGCTGGTAAAATGCGGAACGGGCTTTGGCTACGTCGCGCTCTTCCTCCAAGGTGTCCAGACTGTCCTGCCGATCGAGCTCGGCTTCTCTTTCTTCGTACATGCGCACTCGAGGTGAGTCATGAATTATGTCACAGGGCAAGACTGCCTCTGTGCCATACACCATAAAAAATGATGTATATCCGGTACTACGATTCGACATGGTCCGTAGCCCCTAGAGTACGGAGTCGAGCTCCTCTACCCAGTGCGTGTTAGACTCCGTTAAGGAACACACTAATCTGGGTTTAATGCCGCTCATTATAAGACCGTTTGCTCGTTCGACTTGACCGTTGGTTTGTGGGTGATAGACTGAAGCATAATCGAGCTTGATGCCCATTTTGCTGCACCAGAGTTTTACCTCGTCGGCCGTGAAGTTCATGCCGTTATCAGTGATGATGCTGTGGGGGACGCCGTAACGGTGTACAACCCCGGATATGAAATCTATCACCGGTCCGAATTCGGCTGTTTTAACCGGTTTAGCCTCTATCCATTTGGTTAATTTATCCACCATGACCAATAAGTATTTTTTCTTGTGGGTTCCCCCTTTAAGGGGTCCAACCATGTCAAGCCCCCAGACCGCGAAGGGCCATGTAATGGGGATTGTTTGGAGGGTGGTGGGTGGCATGTGGCTTTGATTTGCAAAGAGCTGGCAACCGGCACAACGTTGGACCAAGTCCTGTGCATCTGCCCAGGCCGTTGGCCAATAGAATCCTGTACGGAAGGCCTTGCTTACAAGAGCCCGGGCTGCGGCGTGATGACCGCCGAGTCCGGCGTGAAGGTTCCGCCCTTCCTCTTCGGAGATGCACCTTTGAAGGACTCCAGTAGTGCTTTTCTTGTACAATTCTCCCTCATGGACCTTGTAGGCCTTGGATCGCCGCACTATGTAACGTGCCTCATTTTGGTCTTCCGGAAGTTCCTGTCTAGTTAGGTAGGCCAGGAATGGTTCTGTCCATGGGGCAATAATGGCCATTATTTCATGGGATGAATGTGTTATTTCGGTGGCGGAGCCTCCGATTGTGTCAGAGAGTTCAGTATCGGGTATTTTGGCCGGGTCCGGACTATTGTTACCGGTGTCCCCTTCCCATGCTACGGATGGCTTGAAGAGCTTTTCGAGAAATATGTTGGGAGGGACCGCGTTGCGTTTGGCGCCGATGCGGGCGAGGATATCCGCCGCCTGATTGTTTTCCCAAGCCACATGGTGAAATTCAAGCCCCTCGAACCGAGCTGATATTTTTAGGACGACATTGCGATAAGCTGCCATTTTCGGATCCTTGGCATCAAAGTCTCCATGTATTTGGGATATCGCGAGGTTCGAATCCCCGCGCACCTCTAGGCGTTGAATGCCCATGGATACTGCCATCCGGAGACCATGTAGAAGGGCCTCATATTCGACTGCGTTGTTGGAGTCCGTATACATTATTTGTAGTTTGTATTGAACTGTATCTCCTGTTGGGGACGTTAAAACGACGCCAGCCCCCAGACCAGCCAACATTTTGGAGCCGTCGAAGTGCATGATCCAGTTTGAATATGTGCCGTACTCCTTAGGGAGCTCGGCTTCCGTCCACTCAGCGATGAAGTCAGCCAAAACTTGCGACTTAATAGCTTGCCGTGGCTTGTAAGTTATGTTGAACGGGAGGAGCTCAATGGCCCATTTGGCAATCCGGCCCATCGCATCACGGTTGTTTATAATATCGTTAAGTGGTACTTCCGAGGCTACCATTATCGAACACTCTTGAAAGTAGTGTCGCAGCTTTCGGGATGCCATAAATACCGCGTACGCTATCTTTTGATAGTGTGGGTACCGTGGTTTGCATGGAGTAAGGATAGTGGACACATAGTAAACCGGCTTTTGAAGGGGGAATTTGTGTCCGTCCACTTCTCGCTCGACGACGAGCACTGCGCTTAATACTTGATGAGTTGCCGCAATGTATAATAACATTGGTTCACCAATGTTTGGCGCGGCCAGGACTGGGTTTGTTGCCAATATGGCTTTTTTTCATTGAGTCCGACCGTGGCGGCATCCGTCCACTCGAAGTGTTCGGTGCGCCGGAGGAGGCGATAAAGGGGTAATGCCTTTTCTCCCAAGCGGGAGATAAAGCGGCTTAGAGCCGCCACACATCTGGTCAATTTTTCTATTTGTTTGAGGTCTGTTGGGGGAGCCAACTGTGACAACACTCGGATTTTGGCCGGATTAGCTTCAATACCTCTACTGGAGACAATGAATCCCAGGAGCTTTCCGACTGGTACGCCGAAAACGCATTTTTCCGGATTGAGCTTGATGTCATATGTTCGGAGGTTATCGAATGTGAGCCTCAAGTCGTATACTAGAGATTCGACATGCTTGGTTTTGACGACCACGTCATCTACGTATGCCTCCACTGTTTTGCCGATCTGGTTTGCCAGACATGTCTGAATCATGCGCTGATATGTTGTGTTGGTGTTTTTGAGCTCGAAGGGCATTGTTTTGAAGTAGAATGGGTCATATGGTGTGATGAATGCCATTGCGGCTTGGTCTGGCTCTGCCATTTTAATTTGATGGTAGCCGGAGTATGCGTCGAGGAAACACAATGAATCATGTCCCGCGGTAGCGTCGATGATTTGATCGATGCGGGGGAGGGGGGAGGGATCCTTTGGGCAGGCCTTGTTAAGGTCCTTAAAATTGACGCATAAGCGCCAGGATTTGTCCTTCTTTGGTACCATCACTAGGTTTGCTAGCCAGTCTAGATGTTTTATTTCTCTAATGAATCCAGCCTCCAATAGCTTGGCTAGTTCCTCTCCCATGGCTTGTCTCTTAGGTTCGGAGAAACACCGAAGAGCCTGCTTGACCGGCTTGAATCCTTTTAGGATATTTAGGCTGTGCTCGGCCGGCCTGCGTGGGATTCCTGGCATGTCTGAAGGGTGCCAGGCAAAAATGTCCTAGTTCTCGCATAGGAACTCTCGTAGTGCGACGTCGACATCAGGGTTTAATTGTGCCCCGATGGAAGCTATTTTTGTAGGGTCCGTTGGATGGACTTGGAATTTGACTTTTTCGTCCGCCGGTTTAAAGGAGGTGGACTTGGATCTTTTATCGAGTATCACATCGTCCCTGTTCACCATGGAATGCAGCGCAGTTAGTTCCTCGGCCGCTAGGGCTTCGGATAGTGTCTGGAGGGCCAGTGCGGCTGTCTTATTTTCAACATGGAGTGCTATGTTCGGATCACTAGCCAGAGTGATGATTCCGTTGGGCCTGGGCATTTTGAGCTTCATGTACCCGTAATGGGGTATGGCTTGGCAGATTGTAAACGCCTCCAGCCCTAATAGAGTGTGGTATCCGCTACTGAACGGGGCCACTTGGAATGTAATTTCTTCAGACCTGTAATTATCCGGCGTGCCGAATACCACATCTAGTGTGATTTTCCCAGCATAGCGTGCTTCCCGACTGGGGATGATTCCTCTAAAGGTTGTGCTACTTTGCTCAATGCGACTCCAGTCTATTTCCATCTTTTGAAGAGTTTCCTCATAGATGAGGTTTAATCCGCTGCCACCGTCCATGAGTACCTTGGTGAGTCGAAATCCGTCCACGATTGGACTGAGGACCAGTGCGGCTGGTGCTCGGGCTGTTCGGAATTTGGGTTCGTCAGTAGCATTGAAGGTAATAGTCGTGTCACTCCAAGGATTTATTTCGCTTGCGTCTATTATTTGATGCGAAGGTCTCAAAGACCGTTAACACCGTATTATTGTCCACGGGATGGTGCTCTGTGGTATTTGGGAGGAGTAGATCCTCACCACTTTTGGCCACCTGCCAGAGTATCCAACATGCTCTAAGGCCGTGCGTTGGTATTGCATCCGCTGTACTATGAATTTTGCAGGGTCCATTGAGCCATCCCTCCAGTACGGTTCCTTGCCCCGTAGAGGGCTTTTGCTTTTTGGTAGTTAATCCAGGTGTATTGTGATAATGCACCCTTTTATTTCGGATTGGGTTTGTATTCAGGGCCGGATTATCCCAAAATTTTATTTCAGTTTTCCAGGTGCTTTCCATCGCACAGTACTTTCGTACTATGGACACCAAGTCGGCAAAGAGTGTAATTTCGCGGCGACTTATGGCGTTGAGGATTCCCTTGTCGGTGTAATTATTGCAGAAGAATGAAATTGCGTCTTCCTCGCGGCAGTCCTTTATCCTGTTCATGACCAGGAGGAATCTGGCCCAGTAATGGTGTACTGTTTCTTCGGGCTCTTGCCTAATTTGGGATAGATCGCTTATGTTGGGGTGGGTGGGTGGAATTGAACTCGAATCCTCACCTAATCTGAGACTCAAGGGCCAAGGAGTTTCTGAACTCAGAAGTTTGGATTCTTGGATGTTTTCCAATAAATCTAGCCCGCTGCCTGACTCTAGGTTCAGGTCTTGAGTGACGTCCTCCCCTCCACGGGTATCTGGCTTGGAGGAATCAGGAATCCGGACATAACTATTCCTTAAGATAGATGAAGGGTTGCCGCATTGTCTCTCCACCACTGCAACGTGATGGGTGACCTGGGGAGAGTTGTTCTCTCTCAGATCGGGTTTAGGCCCAATCTGATCATAGTCTGTAGCGACTCCCAGGGTGGCGATGCGATCCAAGAGCTCGTTCAGGGAAGAGAGCTCCATTGGATCTAACTGCTCGGCGAGTTCCGAGTTGACGTGAAGATTGCTTTCGATGACCCAAGAAGTCATCGTCGGCGCAGCGGCCGAACAGGTAGTCATAAGAAAACCACCTAGCCGGAGAGTTTGGCCGATAGCCAAAGCTCCCTCAGCAATAGTGCCGTCTTTAAAGACGGGATGAGACATCCTTCCTGGTGGCGACGGCACAACGGAACTCTCAATGAAATCACCAATGTCGGTGTCAAAACCGGCGGATCTCGGGTAGGGGGTCCCGAACTATGCGTCTAGGCCTGATGGTAACTGGAGGCAGGGGACACAATGTTTTACCTAGGTTTGGGCCCTCTTGATGGAGGTAAAACCCTACGTCCTGCTTGATTAATATTGATGATATGGGTAGTATAAGAGTAGATCTACCACGAGATCGGAGAGGCTAAACCCTAGAAGCTATCCTATGGTATGATTGTATGTTATGGTTGTTGCCCTACGGACTAAAACCCTTCGGTTTATATAGACATCGGAGAGGGTTAGGGTTACACAAGGTCGGTTACAAAGGAGGAGATATCCATATCCGTATTTCCTAGCTTGCCTTCCACGCCAAGTAGATTCCCATCCGGACACGAGATGAAGTCTTCAATCTTATATCTTCATAGTCTAACAGTCCGGCCGAAGGATATTGTCCGGCTGTCCGGAGACCCCCTAATCTAGGACTCCCTCAGGCACGATCACAGTACATGGGAGTCGGAAGATAGCATTGGAATGTGAGGAAGGTGATGCTACTTATGCCGAATCTGCTTGTGCAACAGAGGAGTTGAAATTCTACAAGGATAATGTTGACCCGACGGACATGACGTCTTTGAAAAAACCAACTATAGAGCATGAGCCATTGCTGAAGTTTAAGTCGGCTGATGACACTAAGCTCGTTGATTTTGTTACAGGTGACACATCTAAACAGTTTAGTATCAGTGCTAATCTGGACTCAAAATAGGAAATCGCTCTCATCGAGTTCATCTATGAGAACCGGGACATCTTTGCATGGAAACCTTTTGACATGCCGGGTGTACCGAGAGAACTCACTGAGCACACTCTCAATATTGATCCAAAATTTAAGCCGGTCAGACAGTTTCTTCGGCTGTTCAATGAGGAAAGGCGCAAGGCTATTGGTGAAGAGGTGGAACGGCTCTTGGCGGCCGGGTTCATTATTGAAGTTTTTCATCCAGAGTGGTTGGCTAACCCGGTGCTTGTGCTTAAAAAGAACGGCACCTGGCGTATGTGTGTGGATTACATGGACTTAAACAAGGCTTGTCCGGCTGGCCCTTTTGCTCTCCTCGTATTGATCAAATCATTGATGCTATGGGGGGTTGTTAGCGTTTGAGTTTTTTGGATGCTTATTCTGGTTATCATCAGATCAAGATGGCAGTTAAGGATCAGGAGAAGACAACTTTTATTACTCCGTTTGGAGCCTTCTGCTATGTGTCTATGCCTTTTGGGCTTAAGAATGCCCATGCGACTTATCAGCGATGTGTGCAAAGCTGTCTTCATAATCAGATTGGGCGCAATGTTCATGCTTATGTGGACGATATAGTGGTGAAAGCCAGAGAGAAGAACACCTTGATAGATGATCTGAAGGAAACCTTTGATAACCTCCGGGTCTACAAGATGATGCTTAACCCGGCCAAGTGCATTTTTGGAGTATCGGTGGGCAAGC
The DNA here is from genome assembly GCA_034509565.1 of Triticum monococcum. NCBI lineage: Eukaryota > Viridiplantae > Streptophyta > Magnoliopsida > Poales > Poaceae > Triticum > Triticum monococcum. The sequence goes on along the minus strand of CM067845.1, from coordinate 81,045,708 downwards.
TTTTGGGTTTTTTGGTTTCTAACAGAGGCATCGAGGCTAACCCAGAGAAAATCAAAGCGATTACATCTTTAGCTAAAATGGCGTGCATCAATGACGTTCAACAGTTGGCAGGTCGTGTTGCAGCTTTAAGCCGATTCATAAGCCGGTTAGGTGAGAAGGCTATATCGCTGTATCAAATGATGAAGAAGACATATAATTTCGTCTGGAGTGATGCTGCTAACTCTGCCTTTGAAGATCTGAAAAGACAGCTCGCTGAGCCGCCGGTTCTTGCTGCTCCCATTGATAAGGAGCCATTATTATTATATGTGGCTGCTAACACACGTGCTGTCAGTGTGGCCGTTGTCGTAGAGCGCAAAGAGGCTGGCAAGGAATATCCGGTTCAATGACCAGTCTACTACATCAGTGAGGTGCTTATTGAGTCTAAACAGAGATACCCACATTGGCAGAAACTTGTTTATGGGGTGTTCATGGCGAGCTGGAAGCTTAAGCATTATTTCCAGGATCATCTTATCACTATGGTTAGCTCTGCTCCTTTACGAGATATTATTCAAAATAGAGAAGCCACAAGACGAGTTTCCAAGTGGGCCATTGAGCTTGGGCTTCATGGTTTAAAGTATGTGCCACATAATGCCATCAAATCTCAAGCACTAGTGGACTTCATCAATGATTGGACAGAGCTGTAGATGCCTGAAGAGAAGCCAGACAACACATATTGGACTATTCATTTTGATGGGTCCAGGCAATTAGAAGGCTCGGGGGCTGGAGTTGTTATAGCTTCCCCTCGAGGTGACAAATTTTGTTATGTACTATGGTTGATGTTTTCCTATACTAACAACACAGCTGACTATGAGGCTTTGATCCATGGTCTTCGGATGGCTAAAGAGATGAGCTTGAGCCCTGTAAGGTGCTTTGGCGACTCGGATTTGGTGGCTCAGCAAGTATTAGGCAAGTAGGATTCCAAGGATCCTCTCATGGCGGCTTATCGCCGCGAAGTTGATGCCATTGCTGGACACTTCAAGGGTTACCAAGTGGAACACATTGATCGCAGAAAGAACGAAACGGTTGATGCTTTAAGCCGGCTGGGGTCTCAGCGTTAGCCGGTGCCACCTAACACTTTCTTAGATGTTCTGCATAACCCTTCTGTCAAGTTCCTTACAGAGGAAGACCTGGATATTCAAGACCCGGAAGCACAATTGGTGGCGGCTCTTCACGTCATCCCAGATTGGACAGTGCCATATTTGGCTTATATGACCCGGGGTGAGTTGCCCGAGGATGAGATCTTGGCTAGACAGATAACCCGGCGGTCTAAATCAATGACAATTGCCAACGGTGAGTTGCATCATCGTAGTGTCACCGGGGCGTTTGAACGCCATCTCTCTCGTGAGGAAGGTCAAGAAATTCTTCTCGTGAGATCCATGAAGGAGATTGTGGCCATCATGCCGGTTCAAAGTCTCTTGTGGCCAAAGCTTTCCGTCATGGTTTTTACTGGCTGACGGCTCATGCTGATGCGGAGGATTTGGTCAACAGGTGTGATGGTTGTCAGAAATTTGCACGACGGGCGCACATGCCGGCTCAAGAATTGCGGATGATTCCAATTACTTGGCCGTTTGCAGTATGGGGGCTCGATATGGTTGGACCTTTCAAAAGATCCAAAGTTAAAAAGACACACCTTTTGGTGGCAGTTGACAAATTCATGAGGTGGGTTGAGGCAGAGCCGGTTAGTAAGTGTGATGTAGCCACAACGGTTCAATTCATGAAAAAGGTGATCTTCCGCTTTGGTTTTCCATGCAGCATTATAACTGACAATGGTACTAATCTGTCTAAGGGTGCTATGGTGGAATTTTGTCAACGTGAGCATATCTGGCTTGATGTTTCATCAGTAGTGCACCCCAATCCAATGGTCAAGCTGAGAGAGCAAATCAGGAAATTTTGAAAGGTCTCAAGCCCCGACTTATGGTTCCTTTACAATGGACGCCGGGTTGTTGGGTGGAGGAATTACCCTCTGTGATATGGAGCATCAATACTACCCCTAACAGCCCTACTAGTTATACGCCTTTCTTCATGGTTTATGGAGCAGAGGCAGTCCTGCCTAGTAACATCCGTCATGACTTGCCCCGCGTGGCGGCTTACGTTGAAGCTGATAACGAACAAGCCCGTCATGATGCACTTGACCTATTAGATGAAGAGCGTGACTTAGCAGCAGCCCGCTCGGCGATTTACCAACAGGAGCTGCGCCGTTATCACAGCCGCCGGGTTAAGTCCAGAACCTTTCGGGAGGGTGACTTGGTGCTCCGGCTCATCCAGGACCAAACTGATGCACACAAATTATCCCCACCTTGGAAAGGACCCTTTGTGGTCAGCAGGAACTTGAACAATGGGTCATACTACCTCATTGATGTTCGAGAGCACAAAGACTCACGTAAATCAAAGGAAGAGACCCGCCGGCCGTGGAATATCGCTCATCTTCGGCCTTACTATACTTGAGCCACCGGCTCTCATAATGTGCATACTTTGACGTTGTATATATTCTGATAAGTAATAAAGCAGGACCTCTGTCCTTTTCATTTTCAGTAATGATATATCTTCATAATGATACATTCAAGATGACCAATTGGGGGCTGATTGTGTTCAAATCTAGTTTAACCCTTTGGTCCGTCTCATGATCGGATCCGAATCTAGCCGTTAAACCATATGGTCACTAAGGGGCTTCCTGTTCAAACATAGGTCGTATTCGAACCAAAGAGAACATAGCTGTCGGTACTCTCTTGGTCGGCACAATGCCAAACACACTAGGGGGCTTCCTGATCGTATTCAAATCATAGCTTAACCCCTTTTTGAGTCCGACTTGGATCGTATTCGAATCAGGGTCGTTAAAAACCTCTCAAGATCATTTGGGGGCTTCCTGTTCAAACACAGGTCGTATTCAAACCAAAGAGAACATAGCTGTCGGTACCCTCTTGATCGGCGCAACGCCAAAGCCACCGGGGCTACATGATCATATTCGAATCCTAGCTTAACCCCTTTGGTCCGGTTTATTGATTGTATTCGAATTAGAAGCCTCAAAGTTTTTCTGTGTTTGACTTACAATGTTTGAAAGACAATCTTTTGTTTTTTCGGTTTTGTTGTCTAAATCTAAGTGTAAGTATGGTTTCAATTCCAACCGGCTTGGTTTTTTGACGATGAATAACCAGTGTATGACAGTCATCATACATATGGAAGTATTGGCTTCTAAAGATTGGGTTATCACCCTTACTGTTCGGGTCACATAAGCCGGTGGTCCAGATTCAAGATCACAGGTATGATATTGTCGTTAAAATTCATAACATGCTTATCTGTGTTTTTCTTCAATCAGAGGCTTTCCAGCTTTAATTATCCTTACATCCAGCCTTGATTATATAGTTATGTTAGTTTCCATGGTTGTGTACTGGGCGTTTTGACCCGTCCGGCGATAAACCGCCAGGACAATTTCTCATATTTTACATACAGAAATAGATTCAAGGGCCATTTGCATTTCTATCCCTAACTCGAACCACCTAATCAGATATACCCCTAATTTGAAAGCCTGCTCAAATTTGCCCCTCTGCCGTTAGGTGCCCTTATAGAAATGCCCTTCTGCACCATTACCGTCCGGTCAAACAGCTTTGACCGTCCTGAAAAAATAGCAAAAAAATTCTAAAAATTCTAAAATTTTGTGAGATTGAAGATACTCATGTGCCCAAGGTGTGTGCAAATTTTTGTGCTATTTGGACATTTCAAGAGCTTGTGGCGAGGAAAAACAGTTAATCTGCATGCTTGTGAAAAATAAATTTAAAATAAAATACCAAGAAAATTTTAAAAAATATGAGATTTTTTGGCATCACAGTGGCTTGGGTGCACAAGGTGCTTGCAAGTTTTTGTGATCAAATAACATGCGAGGAGCTCTAGCAAGAAAAAACAAAATAGTCATATTTTCCCAAGCCAATTTTTGTTTTTTTCTCCGCAAGCCCCTCCAATGTCCAAACACAGCAAAAATTTGCACGCAGCTTGCAGATCCGAGCCTCTTTGATGCCAAAAAATTTCATAATTTTTTGAATTTACTGTTCACAGGCTTACATATTTATTGTTTTTCCTCTGACACGAGCTCCTGGAATGTACAAATAGCACGAAACATTGCACGCACCTTGCGAACCTAAGTATCTTTGATCCCACAAATTTTCAGATTTTTTAGAATTTTTTTGCTATTTTTTTCATGACGGCCAAAGCCCTTTGACCGACATTGACCTGCTATGACCGGACGGTAACGAGACAGAAGGGTATTTTTGTAAGTGCACCTAACGGCGAAGGGGCAAATTTGAGCAGGCTTTGAAATTAGGGGTAAATCTGAGAGTGGGTGCAAATTAGGGGCATAGATGTAAATGTCCCTAGATTCAAACATTACTGATATTGTGAAGGATGAAAGGCATATCTTCACATCACGGATAAAAGTGTTGTACACAGCACAATATGCACGATGGCATAAGTAGAACATGAAGTTTTAAGCTAGCCTATTACAAGGCACTTGGAGCCCAAAAGGATAATACTGTTTTTTCTCATAAGCAGATGATAAACTAAAGTCGGTTCATCAGTCCTGGTCGGGTTGTTTGGATGGTTATGACTCATCCCTTGCCGGTTCATCCTTCTCCACCCTTTGGAAATTGGGCTTGGACCAATCAAAGCCGTGAAGAGCGACGAACTCAGCTTCGTCATCAATTAGACCAGACGGGTCAATTTCTGGGGCAAAGGTTTGTTGGCGAACCGGCGGGATTAGATCCATCACTTTATATGAAGGAGTTGCCATCTTTTTATTCTCAACATCAAAACCTGGCTGATACTTGGTAAGATTGGTTTCTTCGGCAATGATGGTGGCATGAGGACGGATCTCCTTTACACAAGCAGCAAAGTCTTCCTGGTCGAAGGGACTCCCATCTTCCTTAAAACTGGGATACCCCTTGGCTACGTCTGCCGGGTCTAGCTCCAGCACCTAGGCCTTGGAGCGGCTTAAGGCTGTTATAGCTCCAGCTCTCGCATAGGAGCACTTGACTTCTTGAACCTGGCAGGTAAGATGGATAGCTTCTTCAAGACATCACTCAATAAATTTGGTCCTTGGTTAGCCGGGGAGATAATGGCAAGAGCCCATTGAGCTCCAGTATACAGTTGCTCTACAAGGGTCTAAACCGCCTTGAGCTTTATTCAGCTGTTTTGACTCAGATTGCTTCTCCGTGGACCTATGAGGTATTTCCAAAAGGTTAAGCAGGCGACTCACATTATGGTGACAAAAATAGAATTTAAGTAAATAATACGGTGACTCACCAAAGATTGCAGAGACCATATGAGACACACGGTTCTTTAAACCGGTGAGTTCAGCGGTAAATTCCTTGAGAGCCGCCTCTACCGTTTCAACACGCTGTGTCAGTGAAGTCTTTTCGTCAGCCCAAGATTTTTTCTCTGCATTAAAACTGGTCTTCATTTTCTCTGCTTGAGATATGCTCAACTGGAGTTTGGATTCAGTCTTCTTTGCCTTAGTTTCTTGAGCCGCCAGCTGGGTTTTTGCATCAGCCAGTTGAGAATCTAAGTCAGTTATGGCGGTCTGCAGACACGCACAGATGTGTCAAAGTTTATTCCAATAGAGGTCATAATGATTACATTCCCAAGCACTTTGCAAAGCAACACCACTTGGCACTTCTGGGCCAATGTGTGCCAAAGAAATTCTTAAATGCAGAAATGACTCTTATAAAAAAGTCCCAAGTGATTTACAGGTAACAACGCTGGGCACTTGTGGGCTAATGCATGGTATTCAGAAAGTTTTCCCTCTTGAGCCAGATAACAATATTAGTTTTGACTGGTTCAGGAAAAGTTATGAAGTTAAGTACCGACTCATTCACGATGAATTAAGCCGGCCCTTGGGGACTACAGGTGCGAAATTATGCTAATCAGATAAATCTGGTTAAACATTTTAAACCGGACTTGGGAAAAATCTAGGTCAGAACATCAACCTATATTACAAGTCTACAGATCATTCAAGTTTATCATAATCAGGAGACTTGGGGGCTAACAGAGCATATAAAATAATGAAAGCCGGAGAGCATACCTCATATTTTAGTTGCAGCTATTTGACAATCTCAATTTTAGAGTCACAGCTGGAATGCACGTGACTAAGGTAGCCAGATAGCACGTCACTAATACTCAGGTGAGCATAGTGAGAGATGTCAAATCGCACTTTTTGCTTCTCCAAAGCCTCTTGCTTGGCGGAGTGTCTTGCTAGCATAGTTGGATTGCCTGGCTCAATGAATCTACTACCAGTGATTAAAAAATCATTGTCATACGTCTCCGGCGGGTTAGTTGAGCTTGACGGTTCAACAGTAGATGGATTAAGAACGGTTTCGTCAACAGACGGCTCAGGAGGATCTAATTGAACATTGACAGCGGAGTCTTCTGGTGCTTTAGGTTGTCCCGGGGCAGGAGTCGGCACTGCCGATTCAGCGGCTTTCGGGTCTTTAGTCGACTTAGCCACCCTGATCTTCTTGGGCTTTGCTTGACCACTAAGAAGAATTTGATGAGTCAGTATAATGATACAGACATAAAGATGTAGAAGAAGGATAACTATCTTTATCCAGGGGCGGTCTTGAAAGCCGGAAGTTGAGTTTGTGAAGAGTCTCCAGAAAAACGAGAGACCTCCTGCAAAAGTAAAATCATAGTTAATAGAGCAAGGAAATAGATTCTTTGATAAAGGCAAAAGTCAAAAATTAAAGGAACCTCATTCTTGCGTTTCCGAGGATGTTTTGGTAAGCTGGAGGGCAGCTCATTGTCGTCACTGGTCCGGGTCTGACGGCGGCTCTCATGTTGCCATTTTTTCAAAAGAAAATGAGGATCTAAATAAGCCAATGGGTGTGAAAACCTTACTTTCCGGGTTACCCGTCGAGGTTTCTGCCTTGGCAAAGGTTCTGAATCAGAGGAAATAATTACCTCTTCTTCTATTGCCTGGCTGGCCCCCGTGTCATCCTGATAAGAGTCAGTGTCAATAAGGTTGTTAAAAAGTAGGCCCAGAGATTCAAGGGCTACCTCCGACTCAGAGGCGTTATCTAGCTTGAGGAGATCAGAAGCAGTTATTTTCTTTTTGGATTTTCTGGTTGTCTTCTTGGCGGCTATTGCGGCGGCTCTAGCTTTTTTGGCAGCCTCATGATCATATTTGGCTTTCCAAAAGTTAGATTTGGCCTGCACGTAAATAACATGTTGAAAATCATGCAAGTACCTAACTACTGAAGAAAAAATGGAGTCAAGGGGATTTACCTCTAGTGCAGGGTTAAGTTTGCAGAAAAGATTCAATCCTACTTTGCTGCACTCTTCATATTTGCCATTGATAAGAGTGGTTGACATCTCAACAATAGCATCTTCAGTCATACGAAGGGAGCTATGACGTAAGGGATCGTCCGTTCCTCCGGTGTAGTTGCACATCAAATCAGATCGGCGGCTTAGAGGGATGATCCGCCATGCGATCCAACATCGGATCAAGTCAACTCTTGTTAAGCCGTTCCTAGTAAATCTTGAACCCTTTTGATGGTTGGTTGAAGTTTCTTGCGCTTAAAGGCATAGAGTTTGTCAGGGAGCAAATATTTAGCGTCAAGACGCTCAACACGATAACCCGACATTGGTTTTTCATCAGCCGGTGATGTATCTTGGCAATTCAACCAGGTTTGATTCCAGTCCTTGGGATGGCTTGGCAAGACTACTAGAGGGAAAAAAGCATCCCGTCTGCGCTGAATTGAAATCCCACCAAGTTCTAAACTGGGGCCGTTGGTATACTCATTCTAGCGGTTCAAGTAAAAGTACTCTCGGAAGAGTTCAACAGTAGGTGCTTCTTGAAGATAAACCTCGCAGAAAACTTGGAAATTACAGATGTTTGATATGGAATTGGGTCTCAGATCTTGTGGATGATGCTCGAAAAAGTGTAGAATATCTCTAAAGAATTTTGAGCCGGGCGGTGAAAAGCCTCGGTTCATATGGTCAGTAAAGACGATGACTTCACCATCCTTGGGCTGAGGTCTTTCTTCGGCCGGGTCAGGGGTGTGATAGGACATAATGCTCTTTACTGGTAAATACCCAACGATGACAAAATCCTTCTGAGTGTCCTAAGTGACCGTGGAAGGGACCTAGTTGCACACTGTCGTCGTCTTTGGTGGCATGGCGAAAAGACAAGCTAGAAAGAAAATAATTTGCCGGTTCATGTTAATTGGTGGAATTACAGGTTAATGATTGCCATATAAATGTGTAATGGCGGTTTAAATAAGGGCTAATGGTATATGGAGGAAAAATAAGCCGGCATGGTAAGCCGCCATGACTAAGGATATTCAAAGTTTGCCAACAACAGAAAATTGGTTCCACAGAGTAAGCCGCCATGACTAAATACATTCAAGATCTATCAAGAGTAAAGTTTGCTAAGTATTAGGACAAACAGGTTCCACATATTGAGGCTATAAATTTGGATCTACCGCTGTTCAGAAAAGGGAATAAATTCAAAACCTACAAAGGCGACAGTGGAAAAGCAGAGGTGCCCTAGAGGAAGATTTGTAGCTATAAGGATATATTCTAGTATCAGAAACAGGGGCTAAAACTACTATCGCGCAAGATTTATGCGGTTTTCGGATCTAATCCATGGATCTAAACAATGAGAAAGAAGGGCGGCGATGAACACCAACGAACACCGATGAAACCTAATGACATATCTATGATGAAAGATAGAGGGCTTACTGATGCTGATAGGACAACAAAGTGGTGCCACGGTTTTCTGGTCCATTCAGGGTGATGCAGCGGCCAGAGTTGAGGTTGAATACGAAGGTCGATGGCGGCGGGGTTCGTGCAGGTTGGTGCATCACGGGGAGGAAGAAAACAAGAAGGAAAAGGAGAAGAATGAAAGGAGACTCTGTGGTCCTATTTATAGGCTTGGAAGCACAAATGGCAGGCGTGAGAATCGAGGAACAATAAATGGATATGTGACGGCACGGGCGCCTTGATTTTCGGAGGGCCAGTAAAAGAAAGAGATTTATTAAGATTTGGATTCTATGTAGCATTAATCGCAGATGACGTCATGGTGGGTTATCGCAACTTCTGGACACGACATCATGGCAGGTTACAATACTTCATAGTAAGAGGAGGAAGGATTTTTCCAAGTGTTGAAGATTGACAAGAACAAGTTCAAATCAACCTGGGGCCTAACGTTGGGGATATGGCTATTAGGTATGACCCGCCCAGGAGGGGCCGGGTCATCCCTATGGCGATTCATCTCTATTAAGCCAAAGAGCATATTAACAATGGCGGTTCATAGATAGGCTTAGTAGAGGGCCCAAACCCGAAGGCGGCTTAAGGCCCATGGATATAAACCGCCATGTATGTAAACTTGTATTGTAAGGTATGTAAGAAAGGTCACCGAGCCGGATACATTGTATGAGCCGGCCGGGACTCTGTAGGCTGCAGGGCGTCAACCTGTGTATATAAGGGGATGGCTCAGTGGCAGCATAGGACAAGAAACAACAGATCAAGAGCCAGGTTAAGCGTATTCACTCCTTGGTTATCGAAACCTAGCAATACCATATCAACTGGACTAGGCTTTACCTTCACCGCAAGGGGCCAAACCAGTATAAACCTCTCATGTCCTTTGTCCCGTTTAACCCCAGCTTCCTAGTTGCGATGGCTCCACGATTAAGTCCTTTCACTAGGACATCTGCCATGACAATTTGATGACAGATGCCGAGTAGCTTCTCCTCTTTTTTCTCTTTTGGACTCTCCTACCGCAGAGCGATGCAGGACGCGAACTGATTGGTCATGGCTGAATTGCAATGGAGAGGGTGCCGAAGGCTATGTGGGAGTCTATTTCTCAAATACTATGGGAGAGAGTTTATAGAAAATACAACAATAAGATTCCACGCCATGACAGGAAGCACTCAAGGTCACAAAAATGTCTTGCCGTTCTTTCCAGTTTTGGTGGCTCCGAAAAGCATAGTATGACCATGAATACAAGATCTTTCAGTAGGAAAATGGAGTAATGAACCACCCAGAGATATTAAGGAAAGGAACTATGCTAGATGGTGATGCACCTCAGGAGATAGCACTGCACTGCAATATCTAAATGTTTGGTGGAAATTCAGGTTGGGGCTAGGACAGTTTTCTAAGAAATGATATAAATGAATGGATTAGATACTTGTTTCCTGAATCTGCCTCACCAAACCTGCGTAAATTGTGTGTGTGTCCAGACTCCGTTCTCGTACTTCCGATCTTGTCATGAACCCTACCGAGGGATCTGACAGTATTTTGCTCTATTAGTTGGCGCACCAGACACAGGCAACGATGATCAGAGACCTAACCCGGTGCGGAGAATCAGAAGAGGCTAGCAAGATCCCGCCAGGTCAATCCCTTACATTCGGCTCTTTTAAACTAGTCGTTGACGGACTAGGGCGAATTTTCGACATCTCACCCCCACACCTCGTCGACCACATGTACGATGAGCAAGGGAAGGCCTTGGGGGTCTACCCTGGCCCTAACTAACTTGCAAGGGAATGCGAGATCGACGTTGTGTGGGCTCCGCAAAGAGGTCATCCCACTCACGAGACCTCTGTGAATATGATATTCGCGATAGTGGTTACTCGCTGAAAGCAAAAACATGTGTTACGCACGATCTATGCAGCAGAAAACGCAACCAGCAAAAGGCTTGCATGGTCCCAGGAAATGATGACATTCGACGTCAGGGATCACCCCGAGGACGTCGTACATCTAGGCAAGCATGCCATGGTACTAGATCCAATCGGGGGGGGGGGGTGCCGACCCTCACGTGTCGTAATGGATGGAGGCAGCTGTCGGATTTCGGGTTCCGGCAGACCCTTGAGGTTCGAACACTGGGGTGCGGGCGGAGATTTCGCCTCCTACCTACCTGCACCCCTCCGCCATGCTAGGATCTAAACTATCGAAAGAACAACACAAGCGACATAGGGTTTATACTGGTTCGGGCCACCGTTGTGGTGTAATACCCTACTCTAGTGTGTGGTGTGGTGGATTGCCTCTTGGGCTGATGATGATGAACAATACAAGGAAGAACAACCTCACGAGGGTCTGTTCTTGGCTGAGGCGATGAACTGCTGGGAGGAGTTCAATCACCTTTGTCTCTCTCTCTCTCTCTCTCTCTCTGATCAAGACCCTCTCTAACAAGCCTCTTCCTTCCAACTTTCCCCTTGGCCGACCCTTTGCTCTGTGGGTGGCTGGTCCTATTTATAGAGTCCCTGGTCCTCTTCCCAAATATCGAGCGGGAAGGGAGCCAACAATGGCGGGCTAATTTGAAGGGGGACAGCAAGTATCAGCTATCCTGGCAAAAGTAGTCTTCGTCTGCACAAAGCTCTGGTGATGACGCCATCTTGGGCTCCACGGTGACCTCTGACTCGTAGTCCTCCCGGTCCTGGTCTCATTGCACCGAAGTGGCAACCTTTGCCTGATGCCTCGGTACTCCGCGGCTGTGCTTGCCCCCTTTGCACCAAAGAGGAAAGGAGGACGCTGCGCTGGCTGGCACCCGCCTGGCGTCCTGAGTCGTCATGGCTTGCGTCACGGGCACCTCGTGAGGTACCCCGCCTTGATCTCTCCGCCTCCTCGTGAGCCAGCCTGACGAGGCCGTGCCTGAGGAAGCTCCGCGTCGTCTGCCCCGCGAGGCTTGGCCCCTCGCGAGGGTCTTGGGTTTGTGTTGGTGAAGATGGGCCGTGTTGGGCCCCCTTTTGAGCCACGCCGCAGGCCGCAGGCAGGCAAGTCTGGGGACCCCCGTTCCCAGAAGGCCGACAGTAGCCCTCGGGCCCAAGGCGCGCCCGGACTTGGCCGTGCAGGGAGGCGGAAGGGCAAGAGCAAAGCGCCGCGGGCCCTAACAGCCTGCGGCCTTGGGCGCCATGTGGCGGTTGACTTGACGTGGGCGTCTTAGCAACCGCGCGAGTTAATAAAGGAGTGGCATCCGCCTAGGCCCTGCTTCTTGCTTTCCCCGGTTCCTGCTCAGATCCCCTTTCTTGCGCCTCTCCTTCCTTCCTATGAAATCTCTAGATCTGCTCTGAGCATGCGACCTAGTAAGCCATGGCGCCTCGCCAGCCCCCGGCCGCAGCTTGGTACTCGTCTGCCTTGGACCCGCCGAACGTGTCGGAGGCGAGCCTTGCCCGGTTGCACCGGATGGCGATGGCGTGGTGCATCGACGGGGCGAAGGTGTTCAGGGCCGGCTCCGCCACCCCTGAGGGTCAGAGGAGCACCTTCTATCCGCTCTTCGTAAGTGCCATCGTTGCTGGCCTGGTGCCTCCCTTCTCCGAGTTCTTCTTCTCTGTCCTCCGCCATTACAAGCTACAGGCTCTGCATCTCCATCCCAACTCCGTCCTTCTCCTCACAATCTTTGCTTATTATTGCGAGGCCCACGTTGGGGTGCAGCCCTCAGTGGCCTTGCTGCACCACTACTTCTACCTCTGGACCTCTCGTGGTCCTGCTTCCGCGTGCGCGAGCTTCATCGCGTATTGTGGCGCCATTGCCATCTCGAACCCTGGGAAGAGGATTGAGGGCTTCAGGAGCAAGTGGGTCTTGGTGGATGCTGGGCGCATCCACCCTCGGCGGATCTTGCCCACGGAGCAGCCCACGAGCTCCAGCAACTGGGGTTGAGCGGAGCTCGCGGATCCCCGCGCGAAGATGGTGTTGGAGAAGATGGACGCGATTCTGAGGCCGACCGACATGGCGGCGCCGAAGCTGACCGGCGCATCGCTGCTGAGGGAGTTCCTGGAGCACCAGCTGGCTCCGCTTCGGCAGTACTCACTTCCAATGTGGAGGCCCCATCTGAGCCCCGCGGCCTTGGTCGACGGAGACCTGGCTGCGGTTCTCCAATCTCTGGTCGGGGGCAATGTGGCAAGGTTGGAGGGCGCTCCTACGCCCTTGTTCCTTCGCGACGACTGGGAGCGGGTAGTGAAGTCCATGCCGTCTTCAACGGGGATGGGCCCGTGCCCATGGAGACTCCTGAGGAACCGGTGGACATGCCCTCTGACGACTCCAGCAAAGAGGAGGAAGGAGGGGAGCGGGGAAAAGGGCCTGACACCGAGGCGACTGACGGAGAGTCGAGGGCTCCCCTCCCCGGGTGCAGGCCCCGCGTTCTCCACCTCTCTCCGAGCGATGATGACGAGGATGACGACGAAGACGACGATGAGCAGGACAACGGGAGCTTGCCCCAGATCCCGAAGAAGGACAGGACCGGGCTGATCACCCGCAGGTCTGCCCCGGCCCCGGGGTGAACCGCAGACGCACCTTCCGCCTCCAAGCTTCCTGAGGTTGATCCTTCCAACCGGCTTTCAGGCTTCAAATTTGGCCGGAGGCCGCTTGAGCTCACTGGCACCGACCCGTAAGTGTTCGATTCTTGTCTGTATTTCTTCTCTGCTTCCGAGGCTTGACGTCCGCATCTCTTGGATAGGCTGGCGCCCGCAGCAAAGAAGTTGAAGGGGGCTCCTGAGGTGCCATCCGTGGCGGCGCCCCTGCCTGCGAAGGAGGGTGACCGCGATGCACATGCTTCTCCTGCCCGGTCATCCTCGCGAGGCCTGGTTGAGTCGGCTGGGGCGAGCTCAGCCCCCACGGCCGAAGTGGCTCCCGAGGTGCTCTCGCCTACCGCCGCCACTACGGCTGTCGGGGCGCGGCAGACTCCGCCTCAGGATGCTGCGGCCGCGCCGCCGCCTTCTCCTCCTACTCCACCGGCTGCTGTCTCTCTGACTCCTTCTACCATTCTGGATCGTGCTGTTGCTGAGCTGGACCGACTGCGGCAGGATCTTCTTGGCGCCGACCCCGGCTTGGTGGCCGGGCATTTGGAGTTGGCTTCAGGATGGGTTTGCTCCGACGCTTCGATTCGGGCAACACTGGTCCAGGCCTCGACAGCATGCAACGAGGAGAAGCAGGCCGTCCTTGAGGTGAAGGCTGCTCGTGATGCAGCCCTGGGGGAGGTGGTCGACGTCCGTGGTCGCTGCAAGGCGCTGGAGGACGAGCTGCAAGGCCTGCGGGATCAGCTCGCGAAAGAGGTCCGCCTTCGCCAAGAGCAGGAAGAAGGCGTGAAGGTTCGCAAGGCGTCCGTCGAGGGCTGGGAGGCCAAGCTCAAGAAGCGCCGTGACCGTCTGGGTGCGCTGGAGCAGGAGTTGGGGGCGAGGAAGGCCGAGCTGGATGACAAGGGCCTGGTTCTTGCCGAGGACCGCATGGCCTTCACGGAGTTGGAGGCGAAGGCTCGCTCCTCGCTGAGGAAGCTTTATGACAGCGGCCTGGAGAGTCCGCTGGCTGGCGCCGAGGACGGCCCCGCCAAGCTGCTTCCCTTCCTGGTTCATGCTCTTGAAGATATCGCCCTTGGCCTTGGCTCCACGGCCGAGGCTGAGGGGCGTGTCCTGTCTTCTGCAGCGCTGATGCGGGTCCTCACCGACATCTACCTTCGCGATCCCGGTGTCGACCTCGATAGCCTGCTGGAGCCAGTGAGCGGCGAGCGTGCCGCTGCCACTGCCGAGGCCGTGAAGGGTCGCGCAGAAGCTCTGCTGGGGAAGTTCCGGGCCTTCAGCACCAAGCCGGAGCAAGGCGCTGCCGACCCCGCTGCTCCGTGAAGCGAACCACTCCGCGCTGCTCCCCCACTGCCAAGTGACTCTGTCGTGACTCCTGTCCTGCTTTTAATTAAGGCACATGTATCATGCCTCGGGGAGGCGTTTAAACTTGCTTTTGGAATTGGGATAACAGTGTGGACTGTAATATTTGCTTTTGAATTCCTTGAAATTTGCGCTTTTCCTTCCTACTTGCTTATGTTCTACGCCGGCAGAGCTCGGCCCCGCGCGTACCTCACCCAGCAATAGTCCCGACCGGAAACCAGGACGGGACCAAGGAGTGAGGGGCTACGTGGCAAGTTAGGCTCCTGAGTCGTGATGCTGAGGAGTCCCCCTTGGCGCACGAACAACAAGTAGGGAGGTATGATGGGGGTGGATCCACCATTCTACGTCCGCAGAGCCCGGCCCCGCGCGTACCTCACCCAGCAATAGTCCCGACCAGAAACCAGGACGGGACCAAGGAGTGAGGGGCTACGTGACCAGTTAGGCTCCTGAGTCATGATGCTCAGGAGTCCCCCTTGACGCTCAAACGGCCTTCATACCTTGGCTCCGCTCGGGGAGAGGCGTGCGACGAACCAGGCCCGGGGGGCCTGGCTGGGCGGCGTGCGTCTGGGCGTGACCCAGGCACAGCCCCCGTGCCCAGCCCCCTCGCGCGGCACTCCCGAGGGGAGGCGCTACGATGAGGCTAGACACTGAGCTCTGGGCTCCCTGAGGTTGATGTGGCCCGGGGGCCACCCTCAGTTGTTTATCACCAGCGCGGAGCATAGCGCTTCCGTATGTGTACAGGCATAGTCGCTCCTCGGCAGTGTCGTCAGCCAGCGCGGAGCATGGTGCTTCCACTGGTACGTGGGAGGGGGCCCCCCTCCGGGAGGAGCCCCCGGGGCATGTACAACCCCGCCCTGACACGTGGCTTGCACGGTAGGGCCTGGCGAGGTGTATCTGGGCATCCGTGAGCCAGCGCGGGACTCATGGGGCCCTACCTCTAGGCGGGTTGCGCGTGGCACTGGGCCTTATCTTGTGATGTGTCCCTGCAAATTTGGTTAGATGCCAGCACTCTACGTCCTTGGGGCCCGGCCCTCGAGCTGGTCTTAGCCGTCGCTGGTATGCCAGGTCGCGATGCCGTGGTCAAGGCCAGAGGGTGAGGGCTGGAGAGCCAGTAAGAGCCCTGAGTCACGATGCTCAGGTACCCCCCCTTTAACATGCAAGTGGTCAGCATGGAGAAGAAGAGGTGCCGTGGACCGGCATCAAATAATCAAGCATGGTGGTTCTAAAGCATAACCGGAAATAAATGCAAATGGGATACATGCCACTGGGCCTGGCCCGAGCAGCTTGGGGATCATGCAGCCAGAGGGGCGCCCCCAACAAGGTAAGCTAACAACGCGAAATAAAAAAGGGGTACACGCCGCAGGGACGGACCCACGCGGCCTGGGAATAATGCAGCCCTGGGGGCGCTCCCAGCTAGAAATGAAACTTGAAAGATGTCACCTGATGACGCTGAAGACGAAGGGGTGTTGGTGTAGCAGGCTCGGTGGGCTGCGGAAGCCGATCCTCATGAGCCCCTAGGCCCTGGGGCCTCGAGAGGCTCTGGAGGCGCTGGCGGCTCCTCGCGGACCATCTCCATCTCCGCCAGGGCTGCGGAACGCCTGGCCTCTTGTGCCTCCGTGGTGCCACTCATGAGGTGCTGGTACGTGTCAGCCGTGCTCGGCAAGCCGTAAGGCATGCGAACATAGCTGTGGGGTGGACCTCCGCAGCGCCCCACTCGCGAGGGCCATAGGCGCTCCAGGGAGGCGACTCGGTTGAGCCCTGGTACGTCGTTGCTGACGCGCAGCCTGCCATCCTCGCCTGGATGGGGAGCCACTGCTGGTAGGCGGCGGCCGCCTCTCATGACTCTTGACTCCGATAGCTCCTAAATGGCCTTGCTGACGAACTCCTGAGGGTCTGGATCTCCTTGCCTTGCTCCATCTTGAGGGAAACATGCTTCGAAACACGCCTCCAGGTGGTGCCCAAGCGCCTCCCTCGCGTCCCTAGCTAGGTCAGTGGCCCTTCAGGGGAGAGCCCCCGAGCCCTGCCTGAGGAGGGCGTCGGGCGCGCTTTCCTATGAGATGGAAGGAGGTTCCCCCTGGGCAGGCACGGGCCCAGAGGGTCCTGCCTCCAGAGGGGCCAGGCCGGACGTTGTCTTCTTCTTCTTAGGGTCGGTCTCGGGAGGCCTCCTGCTTCCACGATCCGAGTCTTCCAGTGATGCGGCCTGAAAGGCTCGTTCTAGGGAACACACCGCGTCCTTCTGTTCACAGGGCACCGTGATGACCCCGCCGCTTCCTGGCATCTTGAGGATGTTGTAGCCGTGGTGAGTTGCGGCCATGAACTTGGCCAGTGCTGGGTACCCAAGGATGGCGTTGTATGGCAGGCGAATGTGAGCGACGTCGAAGTCGATGAGCTCGGTGCGGTAGTTGTCGCGTGCCCCGAAGATGACAGGGAGGCGGACCTGCCCGATCGGGACCGTGGAGCCGTCGGTGATACCGGAGAAAGGCTTGGTTCGCTGAAGCTGGCTGTAGGGCACTTGGAGGTTGTTGAATGTCTCCATGGACAGGACGTTGAGCCCTGCCCCGCCATCGATGAGGGTCTTGGTGACTACCACGTTGCTGATAATTGGGGAACAAAGCATCGGGAGGACTCAGGCTGTAGCCACACACTTGAGCTGATCTACTGAGCTGAACATGATGGCGCACGCCGACCACCTGAGAGGGCGCGTGGCTTTGAGCCTGGGGAGGACTGCGTTCACTTCACGGGCGAACTGCTTGAAGACGCGTTGAGAGGCTGGGGCTTGCGCTCCGCCCAAGATGCAGGCGATCGCGCGCGGCTCCTGGAAGCCCCCAGCCTCCTCGTCCTAGTGGCGGTCCTCGTTTCTCCTTGGCTGCGGCGGCAGCGGTGGGAGCCCTGCGTTGCCTTGCGGGCGATCCTCCCGAGGCTGATCCCTCCAGCCTCCCTCGCGAGGCGGGTCTTGCTAGCGATCCTCGCGAGGTTGATCGCGCCACCCCTGGCGCGGGCCACGGTCTTCCCAGCGTCCTGCGTTCCTTCCTCCTCCTCGACCATAGCCCCGGTCACCGCGGTCAGGGCGACGGCCGATCCTTCCTTCTCGCACGGCTCGGAGTTCTTGACATTCGTTGGTGTTGTAGGTGTGGAGGTCGTGGTACACACAGTACCGGCTGCCCTTTGGAAGGTTCTGGCTGATCTCTGCCCCGCTTGGTGTCTGGTTCGGCCCCCTTGCGCTTCACATCCTTGCCCTTGAGCTTCTTCTCTTCTGGGTCTGCGGTAGGCAGCTCGAGGAGGGAGAGACACCCCTCCTCATCCCTGGCGCACTTGTTTGCCAAGTTGAACAGCTGCAAGGAAGTGCACAGGTCTTCATGCATCGCCAGCTCCTCCTTCATCTTGACGTCGCGCACGCTGTCGGAGAAGGCTGAGATGATGGCCTCCTCAGTCACCTTGGGAATCTTGAGGCGTGCATTGTTGAAGCGCTGGATGTACTTCTGCAGAGTCTCCCAGGGTTGTTGCTTGATGCGGCGCATGTCGCTCACGGCGGGTGCCCGGTCGCGAGTGCCTTGGAAGTTGGCGGTGAAGCGGGTGCGCATCTCTTCCCAGGAGGAGATTGTGCCTGGAGCCAGGTTCAGGAGCGAGGTGCGGGCCCCGTCCTTGAGCGCCATGGGAAACCAGTTCGCCATGACCTTCTCGTCTCCATTGGCAGCTTCGATGCCTAGCTCGTAGAGCTGGAGGAACTCCGGAGGGTCGGCCGTGCCGTCGTAGCGAGGAGGCAGGTATGGCTTGAACTTGCCGGGCCATGCGACGCTGCGTAGTTCGGCGGTGAAGGCGCGATAGCCTGCTGTGGCCACGGGAGGCCTTGGGTGACGGAGAGCCTGGTCTTGCATGTCCCCACACGCTGCAGCTGAGGGCAGCGCGGGGTCTTGACGCGCGGGAGCGGGAGCATGGTCGCGACGTGCTGGAGCAGGGAGCGTCCGGGCAGCTTCTTGCGGGCGAGGGACTTCTTGGCAGCTCTGTTCTTGCCGTGCTGGCGCCTGACGGAGCGGGTTCCGCCCAGGGGCCACGCCCCTTGGATCCATGGCGTCTTCTTGAGGAGGAGGCGGCCGGGGCGCCGCCGGAGCCTCGTCGCCCGCGCGGATGGGGTGTGGTGTAGCGGAACGGACGGCGCGGAAGAGCCCCCTGCGGCGCGGACGAGCTTGGCGACGCGGTCGAGCCATTCTTCATAGACGTCGTCGACGGCACGGGAGCGCAGGAGCTCGTTTGCCGCGATGAGCGCAGCTCGAGCCTCCATGGGCGCGCGGAGCGCGCGGGACAAAGATCCAACTGGGGCGAGCGAGGGAGTTGCGGTGCGGCCGTCTTGCCGCACGGGAGGATGCTGGGACGATGCTTGCTGCTCGTCCTCCGCCGAGCCGGTGGCAGCGTTGACGGCAGGTGATGGGGAACGGCGAGGACGCCCGCCGACAGGGGCCGTCTGGGCGACGCGGGAAGCGAGGGCGGCCCGGCGCTCCGCGCGGGCCCGACGAGCGTCAGACATGGGCGCGATGGTCGGAGGAGAATGGGGTGGTGGAAGACGAATTCGGGCGAACCCCTACCTGGCGCACCAAATGTCGGATTTCGGGTTCCGGCAGACCCTTGAGGTTCGAACACTGGGGTGCGCGCAGAGATTTCGCCTCCTACCTACACTACAAGAAATATGTCAACTTATGACCTTCTGTCAGTGACCCTCGAAGAATTGGTCATAAATTTATGACCATTTTAGACCAATTGGTCAAAAGCTGTTCAAGGGGCTTCAAACCCTAAACCATTGCGACCATTTTGGTCAGAAAGGTCGTAATTTCCTTACACGAAATGGTCACAAAGCAAACAGTGCTAGTCCGCTGCCTTATTTCTAGTTGTTAATGACCAATATAGATGGTCATAGCCTTGTAGATTGTGGTGGGTTGTGATGACTAGGCGCCATCTCATCAGTTTTGCCTATGTGTCATGTCCATGTGGCAGTTTTTGCCCTAGGTTGTGAAGCAACCTATATTTCTATCATTCCCAAAATTCCCAAAAAAATCTCATAAATTCTTTGGGTCATATCTTCATCAAATATGTAAAAATCCTTCCTTGCCTAGTTCAAAACTAATTCAACAATATTCATTTTCCTATTATGTTCACAACAACACTTTATGAAGGAAGTGCTATTTATATATTCTTGATTGCCCTACGAATTTTTGGGCACTCTTTCCTATCCAAATCATTACCGCATGACAAAATTCAGCTCCATTTGCCTAGCAAATCTTCCTCGGAAAATTTCCAAAGTTTTGTTCCACCTAGAAGCATTGTGTAGGAAGTACCTTTTTTATATCTCTAAATGACATGAAATTTATACAGTTTCTTCATATGCCCAAATTATCACCCTCCTCCAAATTGCAGCTCAGTCAAATCATCTATGTGAGCCCAGGTTCAATTTATATTTTATGGCCAAATTGGCACGTTGCAAAGCAAGTGTTATATAGACCCCTCCTATTACCCTCAAACTTTTCGGGCACTCTTCCATACCCAAATCATTGCCACATGATAATATTCAGCTCAATTTTCCTAGTAAATCTTTCGCGGGAAATTTCCAAAGTTTCTACCTCGAGAGAAGCTTTGTGAAGTAAGTACTAGCTAGGCTTACCCAAATGATCTGAAAATTGACCAGCGCATGACCATACCTAAGTAACTTACCTACACCAATTTTGAGCTCATTTCATTCATCCAATCTCTCTCACTAGTTTTCCCAAGTTTCTGTCCATAGAAGAGCATTGTGAAGGAAGTACTACTTTGGCAGGTCCAAATGATATCAATTTTCTACAATGCTTTTCTATGCCCAAGTAACCATCCTCCACAAAATTTCAGCTCAATCCATTCATTATTTTGAGCCCAGCTTCAACATTCATATTTTTGTCCAGCGTGGTACTTTGCAAAGCAAGTACCACCTAGCATCCTCCTTTTGAGCTAAAAATTTGTGAAGACATTCTCCTTAGTAGATGATCATCCTCAGCCAAAACTCACGCCCATTGGCCATGTGCATTTCCCGTACCGCTAATCTAACACTTGGCTGCTAATTCATGTTTGAGCATCGATCGGTCTTCTCGTGAGAATCTTATGTTGTAATTTTCTTCCTAGCACCAACCTGGGGAGTGCCCAACCCACTAGACATGCCTAGGCCGCCCAGAACACATGGCAATGCCACGGTCACGCGGTGACCACGCGGCGGGCATGCGAGCTTACGCGCTCTAGAGTTGGGGCCCTCGGCCACCGTCCAAACCTCGATGTCTCTCCATCAAACCATGTATTTATGATTAAATAGGTACTTATGTAACTAGAAATGATTTTTGGAAAAAATAAATAGCAAACTACGAGGCAGCTGCAGTTCAAATTTGACCCGCTTCCACCTGAATCGACAGGAATTTGTCTTTTTCACCAGAGGTGGATAAAAAAATTTGACACCCAATCATTTTGTCAATTGTGAATTAAATACGTCCTAATATTTTATAAAAATGATTTGGTCCAATTTTGCAACAATTATTTGGTAGTTCCTTCACAAAAAACCTCCTTTCGGGCACTCGGAAAATGAAAAATGGTTTTTTCGTCCAAAGAAAATGAAAACTTCCTTAGGCAACATTGTTTGCCATTCCAATATGCACCCTTGTGCACAATATGAGATCATTTGAATAAAGTATGCCATGAATGTGGCCATAAGATTGATCATTTGGCTTGAAAGCCATGAATCTTCAGAGATGATAGCTCATTTCTGAGAACACTTTTTTAAAATAATTGTCGTATTACAAGTTTGTTATTTTTCCTGGGAACTTGGCCACATATAATGACACAATGCAAAGGTTTCCCAATTTTTTGATTTTTTGAATTTTTTTAGGCCCGTTTCAAAATGCAGTCAAAACGGCGGGAATGACAGTTCCTAGCTAGTTGTTGAATCTTGGAATTTTTTCGGTGTTTCTCTAATTAAAAGATACTTATGTACCTAAAAATGATTTTTGGAAAAAATAAATAGCAAACTATGAGGCAGCTGTAGTTCAAATTTGACCCGCTTCCAGCTGAATCGGCAGAAATTTGTCTTTTTCACGAGAGGTGGATCAAAACTTTTTACACCCAACCATTTGGTCAATTGTGCATTAAATATGTCCTAGTATTTTAGAAAAATGATTTGGTCCAATTTTGCAACAATTATTTCGTAGTTCCTTCACAAAAAAACCGCCTTTCGGGCACTCGGAAAATGAAAAATGGTTTTTTCGTCCAAAGAAAATGAAAACTTCCTTAGGCAACATTGTTTGCCATTCCAATATTCACCCTTGTGCACAATATGAGATCATTTGAACAAACTATGCCACGAATGTGGCCATAAGTTTGATCATTTGCTTTGAAAGCCATGAATCTTCAGAGATGATAGCTCATTTCCGAGAACACTTTTTTAAAATAATTGCCGTATTACAAGTTTGTTATTTTTCCTGGGAACTTGGCCACATATAATGACACAATGCGAAGGTTTCCCAATTTTTTGATTTTTTTTGAATTTTTTATGCACGTTTCAAAATGCGATCAAAACGGCGGGAATGACCGTTCCTAGCTAGTTGTTGAATCTTGGAATTTTTTCGGTGTTTCTCTAATTAAATAGATACTTATGTACCTAGAAATGATTTTTGGAAAAAATAAATAGCAAACTATGAGGCAGCTGCAGTTCAAATTTGACCCGCTTCCAACTGAATCGGCAGAAATTTGTCTTTTTCACGAGAGGTGGATCAAAACTTTTTACACCCAACCATTTGGTCAGTTGTGCATTAAATATGTCCTAGTATTTTAGAAAAATGATTTGGTACAATTTTGCAACAATTATTTGGTAGTTCCTTCACAAAAAACCTCCTTTCGGGCACTCGGAAAATGAAAAATGGTTTTTTCGTCCAAAGAAAATGAAAACTTCCTTAGGCAACATTGTTTTCCATTCCAATATGCACCCTTGTGCACAATATGAGATCATTTGAACAAACTATGCCACGAATGTGGCCATAAGTTTGATCATTTGCTTTGAAAGCCAAGAATCTTCAAAGATGATAGCTCATTTCTGAGAACACTTTTTTAAAATAATTGCCGTATTACAAGTTTGTTATTTTTCCTGGGAACTTGGCAACATATAATGACACAATGCGAAGGTTTCCCAATTTTTTGATTTTTTTTGAATTTTTTATGCCCGTTTCAAAATGCGGTCAAAACAGCGGGAATGACCGTTCCTAGCTAGTTGTTGAATCTTGGAATTTTTTTGGTGTTTCTATGATTAAATAGATACTTATGTACCTAGAAATGATTTTTGGAAAAAATAAAGAGCAAACTATGAGGCAGCTACAGTTCAAATTTGACCCGTTTCCAGCTGAATCGACGACAATTTGTCTTTTTCACCAGAGGTGGATCAAAACTTTTGACACCCAACCATTTGGTCAATTGTGCATTAAACATGGCCTAGTATTTTAGAAAATTGATTTGGTCCAATTTTACAATAAATATATAGTAGGTACTTCATAAAAAAACTCATTTTGAACACTCGAAAAATGAAAAATGAAATTTCGGTAGTTAGGCATTGAATCTTACAAACATTTCAGAGTATCTTTGATGAAATATATACTTTAGTATCTATAAATTATTTTTAGAAAAATTAAATAGGTACTTTAGTACCTATTAATGTGAAAAAAGTAGAAGAAAACAAAAATGTAAACACAATTTGTTTTACTTTATTCTCATTGGTGGAACTAGCTCTCACCCGGATCGATGACGTGGAGGCCATCCATCCATCCATCCAACCCCTTTCCCTAAAAAAAATCTACCCATCCCCTGCCCTCGTCTCCCACCCACCCACCACCCCGACCCCTTCCCTCCCCTCGCATCGCGCCGCCACCCATCTAGCCATCCCGCCCTCCCGCATCACGCCGCCATCCACATCCATCCCCTGGCCGCTCTCCCCCGTTCCGAGAACTTGACGGCGTCGGCCCGGCCCCCAAAACCCCCGCGGCGGCCACCGCATCCCTCCATCGTTCGCCGTTGCCGCCGCCGCCGCGCGATGCACTTGGGGATCTGCTTCGTGCGACCCCAAGCGGCCCTTCTCCTCCTCGCCCTCCCCCGCCTCCCCGCACCGCTGCACATGAAGAAGGCCAAGCTCCCCACCGTCTCCTCCTCCTCCGCCGGTCACACCACTCGTCCCCTCCTCTCTCTCCCCCACACACCCCAGCGCTCCATGCAGCAAACCCCAGCGCTCCCCGATCTAGATCCCTCCCCTCCCCTCGCCGCCACCCACCCCTCCCCCGCCGCCACCCACCTGCAACATCCACCCCTCCCCTCACTGCCACCCACCTCCACCACACCTCCCCTCCCCACCTCAGATCCTCTCCCCACTCCCAGATCCAACTTGCCACCGAAGAACGAGGAGGTCGCGGCCAGGATGTTCAAGACGCGGTGGTCGTCGACGCGGGGTCATGACGCGGGGCCGGCCATGGAGGCGGTGGTCGTCGACGCGGTGTCCAAGCTGCTGAAGGCCGGCATCGCGCTGTCCGCGATCTCCTCTGCTCCCTGGGCTGGTGAGTCGCCAGATCTCCGCTGCTCTTGTTTGATTCGCTTGAGATTTCGCGGGGCGTTATGCATATGCGTGACCCTCCCTGTTCGATGTGTCTGCAGTCAGGTGATGCCCTCGAAGGTGAAGACGGGCTGAGATGGCAGGCTGCTAGTTGCCTCGGTCCCAAAGATGAAGATGAAGGTGGAGGAGAGCGAGCGTGGGTGAGATGGCCTCTCACAGCATGTCCAACCGCCCCTACTCCCCTAACGAGCGCATGCTGCAGCTCCTAGGCAAGGTATGCATCTCCCTCTGTCCTTCCCTTCCCCTACTGTTGCTGCTCTCCCCGGTCTCACTCCTCATCTTGTCTCTTGTGCAGGGTACACGAACTCCACACCATCTTCGGAGCCGCCTGCTGGTGAGATTGGTGTTCATTGTGGCGCAATAGTGACTACACATGCCAGCGAGTTAGTGATGTAGTCATGTAGGCAGCGAAGCTTAAAGTGTTATGTTTACTTCACATCAACTGAAAAGGGTATCATTTCATACTTTTGGTTTGGTTTGTGAATCTGCTTCACTTAAATTTTAGCCTGAGCTAGTACTTGACTAAAGGAATGCTCGGTACATTTTGAGATATTATATCACTATGCTAATGTGTTCCAACAAGGGAGTACCGTCTACTAGTCTGTTAATCTGTGAGCGATGGATAGTTTAATCACGGCTTGTTTCCAGACTTGTATTAACACAACATTCCCCTTTTAAAATTTCTACTACTAGTCTGTTAAAAGAGATCTCAACAATGCTGTTTTAGTGAGCTTATTTGTTGTCAGAGACTGGGTAATGATAAAAGACTGCCATGATTAAGTTCAGAAACGATAGTATGTGCTACATTCGATCCTGGGTTGTATAACATATTTGTTACTGCAGGTCACCCATCCTCGAGGAGCAGGAGGGACGCATCTAGTTGGCCATCAAGGGCCTTCTCTGCTCCTCTTGTTCATCTTATGGTATCTTGTTCTCTGTGATAACTGTTGACTTGCAAGATACAATGTTGATTTACAATATATGCTCTTGTCTCACCCATAACTTTGTTTATATGCCTGGTTTCAAGTGAACTTGTCATAGCTTATATTGTTGCTTTTGTGGATACTGCTACCCGTTGCTTCAATGCTGCCTTAACTTGTTAGCATGTTCATGTGAATTGGCTAACTGCTACCTATTAATTACTATTACTCACTGCTGTTGTATTCTATTGGCACCAACTCTGCTGCCCGTGTATTATATATAATCTTCTTGCTCAAGCACAAGAGCACTAGTGCTATGTTGCTGCCTGTGACAGTCCATGGACAAACTCTGTTAATTTATTGACCCTGTCATTCTATGCTTAAATGATGAAAAAGTCGCATTTTGCTTGTTCTAACATGCTGTTAGGTTTGCTTTTATTTTGTTCCTAACCATTTTGTTTGATAACTTCCAAATGCTAGCCTTCCTTCGTGTTTTGTCGTGAGGTCCAGGATGAACAAGTCGGGCTCATTGGAGATAGCCTAATGTAAACCTGATATATTATTATTGTATATAGCATCGTGAGGTCCAGATGCTTGTATATATTATTGTAAAC
The DNA here is from genome assembly GCA_034509565.1 of Triticum monococcum. Taxonomy (NCBI): domain Eukaryota; kingdom Viridiplantae; phylum Streptophyta; class Magnoliopsida; order Poales; family Poaceae; genus Triticum; species Triticum monococcum. The sequence continues at coordinate 81,019,856 of CM067845.1, read as the reverse complement.
CTGATTGTTACCTAATGTAAACCTGATGGTTGATTGTAATAATGTGCCAAGTTTGGCTCTGTTTGATTATATTCATGATGTGAACCATGTTTTTCCGGATTAAATATGCTCTATTTGAAGCATTTTATTTTCTGTCTGTTTTGATTTAATATTGTTATTTATTTACTGGAAAATTGAGATCTGAAGAATCTAACCTACTTATTAGAACTGGTCCCATCTCACTAGTGGGCCCATCTTTTGAAAAAAAAAATCATAAACTTTGTAGCCAAAAAGGCCACGACCCAGAAAATAAAAAGGCTGAATTGGTGGGCCTGGTCCATGGGAATTAACAATAAAAAAGGCTGCAATACTAGGCTTGGCCCACGAACCTGACCAAAAATTGGTAAAAATAAAAACAAAAGGCTGAATTGTTGGGCTAGGCCCATGTAGAAAATCGAATTGGACCGGGCTGAATCTTGTGCCATGTCCGATTGCCACGCTGGATGCCTACGTGGCCTGCGGAGGTTGCTAGTGACCAAAACAGAACAATAGGCTTATTTTGGTCATAAACATTTGCGACCATTCCAGAAGAAAGGTCGCTATAGTCAGTTTACGACGGCCAGCTTTTGACCTTATGTTTTTGGTCACAAAAAGGTCACAAATGGAAATTTGTGACCATTCAGTGACCAATAGTGGTGACCACAACTTGACATATTTCTTGTACTGCTACCTGCACCCCTCCACCACGCCGGGATCTAAACTATCGAAAGAAAACACAAGGGACACAGGGTTTATACTGGTTCGGGCCACTGTTGTGGTGTAATACCCTACTCCAGTGTGTGGTGTGGTGGATTGCCTCTTGGGCTGATGATGATGAACAATACAAGGAAGAACAGCCTCGCGAGGGTCTGTTCTTGGCTGAGGCGATGAACTGCTGGGAGGAGTTCAGTCACCTTTGTCTCTCTCTCTCTCTGATCAAGACCCTCTCTAACGAGCCTCTTCCTTCCAACTTTCCCCCTGGCCGACCCTTTGCTCTGTGGGTGGCTGGTCCTATTTATAGAGGCCCTGGTCCTCTTCCCAAATATCGAGCGGGAAGGGAGCCAACAATGGCGGGCTAATTTGAAGGGGAACAGCAAGTATTAGCTATCCTGACAAAAGTAGTCTTCGTCTGCGCAAAGCTCTGGTGATGACGCCGTCTTGGGCTCCACGGTGACCTCCGTCTCGTAGTCCTCCTGGTCCTGGTCTCGTTGCACCGAAGTGGCAACCTTTGCCTGATTCCTTGGTACTCCACGACTGCGCTTGCCCCCTTTGCACCAAAGAGGAAAGGAGGATGCTGTGCTGGCTGGCACCCGCCTGGCGCCCTGAGTCGTCATGGCTTGCGTCACGGGCACCTCTTGAGGTACCCCGCCTTGATCTCTCCGCCTCCTCGTGAGCCAGCCTGACGAGGCCGTGCCTGAGGAAGCTCCGCGTCGTCCGCCCCGCGAGGCTTGGCCCCTCGCGAGGGTCTTGGGTTTGTGTTGGTGGAGATGGGCCGTGCTGGGCGCCCTTTTGAGCCACGCCGCAGGCAGCAAGTCTGGGGACCCCCGTTCCCAGAACGCCGACAGCAGCAGCCTCAATATTATCTTCACTAACACCCTAGAGAAGACGAAGATCTCACTGTGAGCTGCATAGGTTTTCATGGGGTGACTACTAGGGAAAAGCCCAGCAGTAGCTCGGGTCAAATGCCTAGTAGTAGCAGGGAAGCGGCGCTACTAGTAAGACGCTACAACTAACTTGTATCAGTAGTGGGTTTTGACCCGCGTTACTGCTATACCTACTTAGAAGTAGCGGTGTCCAAAAAAGCGCTACTGCTAAGTAGCTTAGTAGTAGCGTTCGTCCATCCAGCGCTGCTGCTAAATAGTTGTAGCGCTTGTGTGCAGTGCTACTGCTATATTTTAACATATTTTCTACTACGTATTTGCGGTGTTCTTGTACAGGTTTTATACAGTATTCTAATCATATCATAAACATGCAATATGCTCATCGTATCACACACATGATAGTCTCATCATATCATCCAACACAAATCATGTTGTCTCATCATAATCACGATATAGCGATACAAGTTAAGTGACATGTCTCGAATACAAGCAACTGCATGGTCATCACATACACATGTTTCACAAGTTAAGTGACATGTTTCATCTAACATGGTCATCACATACAACTGCATGGTCATCACATACACATGGTCATCTCATCTAAACAAAAATATAGAAGAGAAGAGCGATCACTATGAGCAAGGGCGCGATAATGTAGTAGTTTTTGAGGCGCCGGTTTCGATCCCCCTCTCGCACTAGTGTCAACCTCAAGTAACTATCTTCCGCTTCGGCTCTGCTATCGAACCCTCTATGGATGCTTCCCGAAAACCGGTGCACCTGGGGACTGAGGGAGTCCTGGACTAAGGGGTCCTTGGGCGTCCGACCTATTATCCATGGGCCGGACTGATGGGCTGTGAAGACATGAAGGTCGAAGACTGCACCGTGTCTGGATTGGACTCTACTTAGCGTGGAAGGCAAGCTTGGCGACTGAAGATTCCTTCTTATGTAACCGACTCCATGTAAACCCTAGATCCCCTCGGTGTCAATATAAACCGAAGGGGAGAGTCCGGAAAGGACACCACATATACTCATTACCATACCCACATAGGCTAGACTTCTAGGGTTTAGCCATTACGATCTCCTGGTAGATCAACTCTTGTAATACTCATATTCATCAAGATCAATCAAGCAGGAAGTAGGGTATTACCTCCATAGAGAGGGCCCGAACCTGGGTAAACATCGTGTCCCCAGTCTCCTGTTACCATCGATCCTAGACGCATAGTTCGGGACCCCCTACCCGAGATCCGCCGATTTTGACACCGGCATTGGTGCTTCCATTGAGTTCCACTATGCCGTCGACAAAAGGTTCGATGGCCCCTTCAATCGTCAATAATGACGCTGTCCAAGGAGGAATCTTCCTCCCAAGATAGATCTTCATATTCGGTGGCTTCGTACTACGAGCCAACTCGCTTGGCCATCCGGAGCAGATCGACAGCTACGCCCCTGGCCATCAGGTCGGATTCGGTAGCTTGAACTACGTCACAAATATCCGTGGAGACCTGATCTTCGAGGGATTTGAGCCCGTGGCGATCGCTCCCCCTCATCCCGATGAATGTGACTTAAATCTGTCATCGGATCACACCCAGGAGATGGTTCCTGGGCTGCAACGACCTTAGAACCGAAGCAAATCGAGCCATCCTAGGCCACAGAGTCCGCGGCGTTGGAGCTGCACATGGACTCGATGCCCTACAATATTCACTTTAACGGAACTTCGGACTCGTCTCCGGCTATAAGTTTTGGACTGTGTATGCCCGCGGACACCGAGCTAGATCGGTTATCGATCTTAGAGTTCAGCACGGCTGACGCTTTCCAGCACTCGCCTTTGGGTGACGTGCTAAAATCTTTAAAACATCTGTCCTTGGAGAAGGACTCAGGGCCAAACTATGTCCGGTTCGAGCTAGAGACGGATGATGAGGAATTTTTCTTCCCACCCGCCACCCACTTCATAGCCATCGTCGATGACTTAACCGACGTGCTTGACTATGGCTCCGAAGACATCGATGGTATGGACGACGGTGCCGACAAGAAGCAAGGCCAAGACCCTCCATTCACTAGACGTTGGACGACTACCTCTTCGTACGACGTGTACATGGTTGATACACCTAAAGGATCTGGCGACGACAAACAAGAACCAGATGTGAATAAAACCTCCGAGACACAGTCCAAGCGCCGGCGGCCCAAACGCCGCCCCAAGCCCCACCGCTCAAAGGACGGCAACACCGGCACCGGATAAAATAGTACTCCAGGCGACACCGAAAACAATGAAGAACCTGTCGGGGCTATATCCAAACAGGAACATGACAGCAGGCAAGACAACCCTGACGAACATGCATAGAAGATGACTCGGAGGACGATAGTTACTGTCCACCCTCCGAGGAGGAGACAAGCCTTGGCAACGAAGACTTCATCGTGCTTGAGGATCCTCTCGAGCAGGAGCGCTTTAAGCTTCAGCTCATAGCCACTTCAAGGAGCCTGAAAAAGAAACAACAGCAGCTTCAAGCCGAACAAGACCTACTCATCGACAGATGGACTGATGTCCTGACAGCCGAGGAATACACCCTCAACCGCCCAGCCAAGAGCTACTCGAAATGCAGACTGCTACCACAATTCGATGAGGAGGTGCCAGAGCACATATCGCCCTCGCGTAGTGCGGACTGACCACCATGTGGTCGGGATAGGGCGGTTGAACGGCCACCCCTCGGTCGGGATAAAGCGGCAACTCGGGCCGAACAGTAGACCGCCCCACCACCCCGCCAAAATAGGGACGGAAGAGTCCGGAGTCATATGTACGACCTCTGACAGACTTTGGATAGTAGATTAGGACACACAAGATTGATCTACGGATCGCGAGGACGTTCCTTGAAGCACGACGACGGCTACCTACTCAGACGTGACAAACCTAACCACGCTCGAGCCGGACACCGCAGACGGACTCCATCAGAGCTCCGCCACGATGCGGCCCGATATAGAGGCGATGCACACCCGCTCCGCTTCACAGATGAAGTACTGGATCATGAATTCCCCGAGGGGTTCAAGCCCGTCAATATCGAATCATACGACGGCACAACCGATCCTGCAGTATGGATCGAGGATTTCATTCTCCACATCCACATGGCCCGAGAAGACAACCTCCACGCCATCAAATACCTCCCATTAAAGCTCAAAGGACCAGCTCGACACTGGTTAAACAGCCTTCCTAAGAACTGCATCGGCAGCTGGGAGGACTTGGAAGAGGCTTTCCTCGACAACTTCCAAGGAACTTATGTCCGACCACTAGATGCCGATGACCGAAGCCACATAGTTCAACAACCCAGAGAATCAGCCAGAAAATTCTGTACTAGGTTCCTAACCAAAAAGAACCAGATCATTGACTGTCTAGATGCTGAGGCCCTAGCAGCCTTCAAACACAGCATCCCTGACGAATGGCTAGCATGCCACCTAGGACAAGAAAATCCGAAGTCAATGGCAGCCCTTATGGCACTCATGACCCGCTTTTGCGCAGGCGAGGACAACTAGCTGGCTCGTAGCAAAAACACAGCCAGCGAGGCAGGCCCCACCGAGGTCAAGAACAACACCCGCAAGCTCCGGCATAATAGACACAAATGCAGAAGTAATGGCGACAACACTGAGGACACCACAGTCAACGCCGGATTTAGTGGCTCCAAGTCCGACCAATGGAAGAAACCCTACAAAAGAAACAACGAAGGACCTTCCAGCCTGGACCGCATACTCGACTGTCCGTGCCAAATCCACGGCACCCCAGATAAGCAAGCCAATCATACCAACAAGGATTGTTGGGTCTTCAAGCATGCTGGCAAGTTAAATGCCGAAAACAAAGTAAAGGAATCACAAAGTGAGGACGAGGATGAAGAGCCCCGGCAGCCGAACACCGGGGGACAGAAGAAATTCACCCCCCCCCCCAAGTCAGAACGGTGAACATGATATACGCCATGCACATCCCTAGAAAGGAGCGCAAACGAGCACTCAGGGCGCGGTAGAGCCAGTCGCCCCAAAGTTCAATCCATGGTCGTCATTTCCGATCACCTTCGATTGACAAGATCATCCGACTAGTATCCGCCACGGCGGTTCGGCCGCACTAGTCCTTGACCCAATCATCGATGGATTCCACCTAACACGAGTCCTGATGGATGGTGGAAGCAGCCTCAAGCTGCTGTACCAGGATACAATACGGAAGATGGGCATTGATCCCTCACGAACCAAACCAACAAAGACTACCTTTAAAGGAGTCATACCAGGTGTAGAGGCCCACTGTATGGGCTCAATCACGCTGGAGGTGGTCTTCGGTTGTCCGGATAACTTCCGAAGCGAAGAGTTAATCTTCGATATCGTCCCCTTCCGCACCGGCTACCATGCACTGCTCGGACGAACTGCATTTGCTAGATTTAACGCAGTGCCACACTATGCTTATCTCAAGCTCAAGATGCCTAGTCCACGCGGTGTCATAACAGTCAATGGCAATACAGAACGCTCCCTCCGAACAGAGGAGCAAACTGCCACCCTAGTAGCAGAAATACAGAGCGGCCTTCTCAAGCAGCATTATAATCCAGCTGCCGAGCCCGTGGACACCATCAAGAGGGTCTGGACTACACTGCAACAGGACAGCGCGGCTCGTCAAGAGCTCGACTAGCAATTTGGCCTCCGTCCCAGCCCCAATGAGGTAGTGGAATTCATACCACGCGTACACAATTACGCACTCAAAATTCCATGGACATCGACGGAGGCACGAGATAACCCGGGGTCTACAATTCGGCTAGACCGATCCCGGAAACACATACTTTTACTTCTTTTTCTTGTTTCAGGCACCTTTTCCGCGGGCCTATTGTCAAGTCCTTTCGAAGGACTGAAATACAACAGAGGCAAGCAACACAGGTGTGTAGGGTAACCTTTATACGTTCTTCTTGACGGTATTCATACTTATTTCTCAGGACCCGCACGCTGCGCCCCATTGATTCCGGCATGTTAAATAGCCGGACACTTCTTGCACCATCTGTACAAGATACGCCTTGACGTATCCATCCAGTTATAATAAAAATGGTTCGCGGCCCAGTTTCTGTGGTTTTCGCTTCTTACTTCATTTTATTTCGATCTGCCTATTTGCTGCATCGACACTCTTTTACGTTTCATATTCGCCAGGGGCTACCTGTCGCCCCACAATACGGCAGCATAGTCCGAACACTTCTTATATATAAGTTCGGCACCGAGAATTTAGCATTATATGCATTGGCTCTGAATCATGTCTTTGGTCAATAGTTGGGTTGCCCGGCTCCTGTGCTTGCTACCCTACGTTCTGCTCCACCGGCTAGGGTAGTAAAGGGAGAACTACTCTGATTGTGCCCTGGCTTTGACCAAACTAGCACCTTAGTAGAGAAAGCCAAAAACTGACTGTCATGATGTGGCGAGAGCCGGTCAGCTACTCAAGGGTTACAAATCGTTGGAGATTTTTTCTGCGTTTCGCGAGAGATCGACACTTCCCGATCAGATGCTGACAGTACTCTGGCTTAAACCAGGGGCTGCACCCATGCTTTATTATAAAACTCCTATGCCTAAGTGAGGGCGTTAAGGCCATAAAGTTTGATTGCCTTGTTCGTTGCGCTAAACAACTCCTTCGAGGACCATGTAATTGGATCAACATTGTTTAGATTCCATCCCGAACACCTCCGTACTATCTATGTGAGGGCAGAAGCCGACGACTGGCCAACCCTCAGATTACACAGAACACGACCGTACAGGAGTAAACAATTCAAAGCATAATAAAATTATTTTACAAAAACTGGCTTTGTTCCCATAATACAAGACAAAGGCAACATGAATACATTTATTCAAATACAATGTCCTGCGAACATTGCACCGCTACAAGTCCAGACCCTTCTACGACATTGATAACCCACAAGTATAGGGGATCGCAACAGTTTTCAAGGGTAAAGTATTCAACCCAAATTTATTTATTCGACACAAGGGGACCCAAAGAATACTCTCAAGTATAAGCAGCTGAGTTGTCAATTCAACCACACCTGGAAACTTAATATCTGCAGCAAAGTATTTAGTAGCAAAGTATTATGATAGTAGTGGTAACGGTAGCAAAAGGTAACAGTAGTAAAAGCAATGTTTTTGGTATTTTGTAGTGATGATAGCAATAGCAATGGGAAAGTAAATAAGCGAAGAACAATGTAGGAAAGGTCGTAGGCAATGGATCGGTGATAGAGAATTATGCCGGATGCGGTTCATCGTGTAACAGTCATAACCTAGCGTGACACAGAACTAGCTCCAGTTCATTGATATAATGTAGGCATGTATTCCGAATATAGTCATACGTGCTTATGGAAAAGAACTTGCATGACATCTTTTGTCCTACCCTCCCGTGGCAGCTGGGTCCTTACGGAAACTAAGGGATATTAAGGCCTCCTTTTAATAGAGTACCTGAACAAAGCATTAACACATAGTAAACACATGAACTCAAACTACGGTCATCACCGGTAAGTATCCCGATTATTGTCACTTCGGGGTTAACGGATCATAACACATAATAGGTGACTATAGACTTGCAAGATAGGATCTAGAACTCTCATATATTGATGAAAACATAATCGGTTCAGATCTGAAATCATGGCACTCGGGCCCTAGTGACAAGCATTAAGCATAGCAAAGTCATAGCAACATCCATCTCAGAACATAGTGGATACTAGGGATCAAACCCTAACAAAACTAACTCCATTACATGATAGATCTCATCCAACCCATCACCGTCCAGCAAGCCTACGATGGAATTACTCACGCACGGCGGTGAGCATCATGAAATTGGTGATGGAGGATGGTTGATGATGATGATGGTGACGGATTCCCCTCTCCGGAGCCCCGAACGGACTCCAGATCAGCCCTCTCGAGAGGTTTTAGGGCTTTGCGGCGGCTCCGTATCGTAAAACGTGATGAATTCTTCTCTTTGATTTTTCTCTCCCCAAAACACAATATATAGAGTTGGAGTTGGAGTCGAAGAGGCACCAGGGGCCCATAAGGTAGGGGGGCGCGCCCTAGGGGGGCAGGCGCACCTCCCACCCTCGTGGAGAGGTGGTGGGCCCCCTGGCCTTCATCTTTTGCAGGTATTTTTTATATTTTCCAAAAAGTTGCTCCGTGAAGTTTCAGTTCATTCCGAGAACGTTTGTTTCTGCACATAAATAACACCATGATATTTCTGCTGAAAACAGCGCCAGTCCGGGTTAGTTCCATTCAAATCATGCAAGTTAGAGTCCAAAACAAGGGCAAAAGTGTTTGGAAAAGTAGATACGTTGGAGACGTATCAACTCCCCCAAGCTTAAACCTTTGCTTGTCCTCAAGCAATTCAGTTGAGAAACTGAAAGTGATAAAGAAAAACTTTTATAAACTCTGTTTGCTCTTGTTGTTGTAAATATGTTTTCAGCAAAGATTATAACTAACCACATTCGCAATAACGCTTAGGTCTCAAGTTTACTCATATCAATAGCATAATCAACTAGCGAGCAATAATAATAAATCTCGGATGACAACACTTTCTCAAAACAATCATAATATGATATAACAAGGTGGTATCTCGCTAGCCCTTTCTGAGACCGCAAAACATAAATGCAGAGCACCTTTAAAGACCAAGGACTGACTAGACATTGTAATTCATGGTAAAAGAGATCCAGTCAAGTCATACTCAATGTAAACTAACAGTAATGAATGCAAATGACAGCGGTGCTCTCCAATTGTTGCTTTTTAATAAGAGGATGATGACTCAGCATAAAAGTAAATAGATAGGCCCTTCGAAGAGGGAAGCAGGGATTTGTAGAGGTGCCAGAGCTCGGTTTTGAAATAGAGGTGAATAATATTTTGAGCGGTATACTTTCATTGTCAACATAACAATCAAGAGATGGCCATATCTTCCATGCTACACACATTATAGGCGGTTCCCAACAGAATGGTAAAGTTTATACTCCGCCTTCCACCAACAAGCATCAATCCATGGCTTGCTCAAAACAACGAGTGCCTCCAACTAACAAGAGTCCCAGGGGGAGTTTTGTTTGCAATTATTTTGATTTAGTTTGCATAAAGCATGGGACTGGGCATCCCGGTGACCAACCATTTATCTCATGAGTGAGGAGCGGAGTCCACTCCTCTTGAGAATAACCCACCTAACATGGAAGATACAGACAACCCTAGTTGATACATGAGCTATTCGAGCATACAAAACAGGATATTTATTTGAAGGTTTAGAGTTTAGCACATACAAATTTACTTGGAACGGCAGGTAGATATCGTATATAGGTAGGTATAGTGGACTCATGTGGAATAACTTTGGGGTTTAAGGGATTGGATGCACAAGTAGTATTCCTGCTTAGTACAGGTGAAGGCTAGCAAAAGACTGGGAAGCGACCAGCTAGAGAGCGACAACAGTCATGAACATGCATTAAAATTAATCAACACCGAATGCAAGCATGAGTAGGATATAATCCACCATGAACATAAATATCGTGAAGGCTATGTTGATTTTGTTTCAATTACATGCGTGAACATGCGCCAAGTCAAGTCACTTAAATCATTCAGAGGAGGATACCACCCTATCATACCACAGCATAACCGTTTCAATAGCATGTTGGCACGCAAGGTAAACCATTATAACTCATAGCCAATCAAGCATGGCACAAGAACTATGATCTCTAGTTGTCATTGCAAACATGTTTATTCATAATAGGCTGAATCAGGAATGATGAACTAATCATATTTACAAAAACAAAAGAGGTCGAGTTCATACCAGCTTTTCTCATCTCAGTAAGTCCATCATATATCGTCATAATTGCCTTTCACTTGCACGCCCGAACGATGTGAATAATAATAATAATAGTGCACATGCATTGGACTAAGCTGGAATCTGCAAGCATTCAATAAACATGAGAAGACAAGGCAATATGGGCTCTTTCATCAGATCAACATTTATGCAAATAAGAGCCACTTCAACAATTTAATCATGATCTTCTCCTATCGACCCCCAAAGAAAAGAAATAAAACTATTTACACGGGAAAGCTCCCAATAAGCATAAGAAGAACAGGAAATATTTTTGGGTTTTCTTTTTAATTAGTACTACAAGCATGGAAATTAAAACTAGCTAAAAGATACAACTATTTTTTTTATTTTTCTTAAGGTTTATTAAACACACAAGAAGAAAGCATAAAAAGGAAATAAACTAGCATGGATGATACAAATGAAAAAGTATGAGACATCTAGCAATGAGTGTGTGAACATAAATGTAATGTTGGTTGGAAATACGTACTCCCCAAGCTTAGGCTTTTGGCCTAAGTTGGTCTATGGCAACGGCTGGCCTGGCGGATATCCATAATAGTAGTTGGGATCGTACTGAGAAGAAGAAGAAGACTCTGATTGCCACTGGCTGACAATCATCTCCGGATCTCACTGGTAATTAGACTGTCGTGAAGGATCAACTTGTGGTTCTAGCTCTGGCTCCATGGCTGGTGCAGGGTTCCGGTAGGCGTGAATAGCCTTCAACAGAACAAGGTACTAGCCTGCAGATAAATCAAACAAAGAAGGAGCAGGCAGGGTAATAGTGTAAGGATGATGTTTATCAAAGAACAATTTGTATTTAAGCTCTCCTTCCCTATTCTTAACAATAAAATCATGTGCCACCATACTCTTATAATCTAAATAAACACGAGGCAACACTTTTTCTTCCTTCTCATAATGCCTAATAGGTATGTTAAAATGTGCAGCTAGGCGTGAAGCATAGATGCCTCCAAAGATGGGGCCCTTGGTACGGTTCAGACTTAACCGTTTAGCAATAATGCCGCCCATACTAACAGAGTTATCACTGTATAAACCGTGGAGCAAAATAATAATATCAGGGATACTAAGGTTTCCACAGTTTCTGCGACCAATTAAACAACGACTAGAAGATAATGCAAAATAGCGTAAAACAAGGAAATGTATGCTAGTGATTCGTGCATCGGAAACCTTCCTTGTTTCCCCTACAGTGATAGTATCAATAAACCCATACACATCATTGCGATGTGGTTCCTCTGTCTTGCCCTCGAAAGGGACTAAACAAACCCGACAAAAATAATAAAGTGACATCTCCTTATGCTCATCATATAAATGGAACTCCACCGTAGGTGGCGAGCTCCTAGAATGGAAATGAAAGTTTTGCACAAAGGTATTTGTGAGTATGAGATACCGATCGCAATAGTCGTGGAGGAAAGCGGTGAGGTCTGTATTTTTAGCTAATTCATGAAAATCCTCATAAATCTTGGCTGCTCTCAAGAAATCATCGGAAGGCCATTCACATGCCTGAACCTCCGCGGTGCAAGGCAGATTATACTTAGGCTTTGGTGCCTTTTCCTTCGAGCTTTGGCTCGATGAGCCCCTCAAAAATCTCTTCGTCATTTTCTAAAAAATTCTGAAATTTTTGGTAACTTCAAAATAAAAGTAAACCAAACTCAATAATATTGATAGCAACTACTCCTACAAGTGCCTAGGGCCTATATCATGCATCAAAACTACTTTTGACCATATAAATTTGACATGCAAGCTCAAGAACAGGGTCACCTAAGCAGAAAATTTTTGCAATGAATAAAGCACTAGAACAAAAACTAATTGGACCAATGGAGGAGTCACATACCAAGGAACAATCTCCCCAAGCAGTTTTGTGAGAGGTGCTTTGAGCAAGGAGATCGAAATTGGCAGCCAAATGAGCTTGGACAGTAGTGTGTGGGTGAAAGGATAAGTGGAGGAGGGCCACCGTGGGCCCACGAGGCAGGGGGCGCCAAGGGGGGTAGGGCGCGCCCTCGACCCTCGTGTAGGTGGTTGACCCCCTGCTGTGTTCTCAGTGCCAAATATTCTCAAATATTCTAGAAAAAATCATATTTAAATTTCTGGGCATTTGGTGAACTTTTATTTTCAGGGTATTTTTTATTGCACGGATAATCAGATAATAGAGAGAAAACTATTTATTTTTGTTTTATTTAATATAAATAACAAAAAGTAAAAGTGGGGTACAGAAGGTTGTGCCTTCTAGTTTCATCCATCTCATGATCATCAAAAGGAATCCACTAACAAGGTTGATCAAGTCTTGTTAACGAACTCATTCCGAATAACATGGAACCGGACAAATTTCGAATAACACTATGTTACCTCAACGGGGATATGCACATCCCCAATAATAAGAATATCATATTTCTTCTTGACAGTAGGAAGAGGAAATTCAAAACCTCCAAATATAATCGATGGAAAATCTTTCCAATAGAGTTGATACTATGGACTTGAGGTTGTTTCCTCGGAAAGTGTACCGTACGCTCACTACCATTAACATGAAAAGTGACATTGCCTTCAGTGCAATCAATAACAGCCCCTGCAGTATTCAAAAAGGGTCTTCCAAGAATAATAGACATACTATCGTCCTCAGGAATATCAAGAATAACAAAGTTCGTTAAAATAGTAACATTTGCAACTACAATAGGCACATCCTCACAAATACCGACAGTTATAATAGTTGATTTATCAGCCATTTGCAAAGATATTTTAGTAGGTGTCAACTTATTCAAATCGAGTCTACGATATAAAGGGAGAGGCATAACACTAACACCGGCTCCAAGATCACATAAAGCAGTTTTAACATAGTTTCTTTTAATAGAGCATGGTATAGTGGGTACACCGGGATCTCCAAGTTTCTTAGGTATTCCACCCTTAAAAGTATAATTAGCAAGCATGGTGTAAATTTCAGCTTCCGGTATCTTTCTTTTATTTGTAACAATTTTTCATATACTTGGCATAAGGATTCATTTTAAGCATATCAGTTAATCGCATACGCAAAAAATAGGTCCAATCATTTTAGCAAAGCGCTCAAAATCCCCATCATCCTTTTTCTTGGACGGTTTGGGGGGAAAGTCATGGGTTTCAGAACCCATGGTTCTCTTTCTTTACCATGTTTCCTAGCAACACAGTCTTTCTTATCATAAAGTTGGTTCTTTGATTGTGGGTTATCAAGATCAACAACAGGTTTAATTTCTATATCAGTATCATTACTAGGTTGAGCATCATCATGAACATTATCAGTAACATTATTACTAGTTTCAGGTTCATTACCAGATTGAGTTTCAGCATCAGAAATAGAAATATCATTTGGATTCTCAGGTGTTTTAGTAATAGGTTCACTAGAAGCATGCAAAGTCCTATCATTTTTCTTTTTCTTCCTTTTAGAAGGACTAGGTGCATCTATATTATTTCTCTGAGAATCTTGCTCAATTATCTTAAGATGGCCTTTAGGATACAAAGGTTCCCGAGTCATTCTACCACCTCTAGTCATAACTCTAACAGCATTATCATTATTCTTACTATTCAATTTGTTGAGCAAATCATTTTGAGCTTTAAGTACTTGTTATACTTGAGTGGTAACCATAGAAGCATGTTTACTAATGAGTTTAAGTTCACCTTTAACATTAGCCATATAATCACCCAAGTGTTCAAGCATATTTGAATTGTATTTCAATTGTCTACCAAAATAAGCATTAAAGTCTTCTTGCTTACCCATAAATTTATCAAACTCATCTAAGCATGGGCTAGCAAACTTAGCAAATGGGATTTCAGCTTTATCATATCTATAGAGAGAATTTACCTTTACTACCAGTGTCGGGTTATCAAGACCATGAGTTTCTTCAACAGGCGGTAATCAAGACCACGTATTTCTTCAATAGGAGGTAATTTCTTAACATCTTCAACTTTAATACCCTTTTCTTTCATAGATTTCTTTGCCTCTTGCATATCTTCAGGACTGAGAAATAGAATACCCCTCTTCTTCGGAGTTGGTTTAGGAATAGGCTCAGGAATTGGCTCCGGAGGTGTCCAATTATTTTCATTTGTCAACATATTAATCAATAGAATTTAAGCTTCATCCGGTGTTCTTTCCCTGAAAATAGAACCAGCACAACTATCCAGGTAATCTGTGGAAGCATCGGTTAGTCCATTATAAAAGATATCAAGTATTTCATTTTTCTTAAGAGGATGGTCAGGCAAAGCATTTAGTAATTGGAGAAGCCTCCCCCAAGCTTGTGGGAGACTCTCTTCTTCAATTTGCACAAAATTATATATATCCCTTAAAGCAGCTTGTTTCTTATTAGCAGGGAAATATTTAGTAGAGAAGTAATAAATCTTATCCTGGGGACTACGCACACAACCAGGATCAAGAGAATTAAACCATATGTTAGCATCACCCTTTAATGAGAACGGAAATATTTTAAGGATACAGAAGTAGCGAGTTCTCTCATCTTTAGTAAACAGGGTAGCTATATCATTTAATTTAGTAAGATATGCCACAACAGTTTCAGATTCATAGCCATGAAAAGGATCAGATTCAACCAACGTAATTATATCAGGATCGACAGAGAATTCAGAATCCTTATCGGTAACACAGATACGTGAAGTAGCGAAAGCAGGGCCAGGTTTCATTCTAGCATTTAGAGATTGCTTATTCCATTTAGCTAATAACCTCTTAAGTTCGTATCTATCTCTGCAAGCTAAAATAGCTAAAGAGGCTTCTTGATCAAAAACATAACCCTCAGGAATAACAAGTGATTCTTCATCATCACTTTCATCAGTATTATCAGATTCAATATTTTCAATCTCTCTAGCCCTAGCAAGTTGTTCATCAAGGAATTCACCAAGTGGCACAATAGTATCAAGCATAGAAGTAGTTTCATCATAAGTATCATGTATAGCAGAAGTGGCATCATCAATAACATGTGACATATCAGAACGAATAGCAGAAGCAGTTTTAGGTGTCGCAAGCTTAATCAAAACAGAAGGTGAATCAAGTGCAAAGGTAGATGGCAGTTCCTTACCTCCCCTCGTAGTTGAGGGATAAATCTCGGTTCTTGGATCTTTCAAGTTCTTCATAATGATAAGCAGATATAAATCCCAAGTGACTCAAAGAATAGAGCTATGTTCCCCGGCAACGGTGCCAGAAAATAGTCTTGATAAGCCACAAGTGTAGGGGATCGCAATAGTTTTCGGGGGTAAAATATTCAACCCAAATTTATTGATTCGACACAAGGGGAGCCAAAGAATACTCTCGAGTATTAGCAGCTAAGTTGTCAATTCAACCACACCTGGAAACTTAATACCTGCAGCAAAGTATTTAGTAGCAAAGTAATATGATAGTAGTGGTAACGGTAGCAAAAGGCAACGGTAGTAAAAGTAATGTTTTTGGTATTTTGTAGTGATGATAGCAATTGCAATGGGAAAGTAAATAAGCGAAGAACAATGTAGGAAAAGCTCGTAGGAAATGGATCGGTGATAGAGAATTACGCCGGATGCGGTTCATCATGTAACAGTCATAACCTAGGGTGACACAAAACTAGCTCCAGTTCATTGATATAATGTAGGCATGTATTCCAAATATAGTCATACGTGCTTATGGAAAAGAACTTGCATGGCATCTTTTGTCCTACCCTCCCGTGGCAGCGGGGTCCTTACGGAAACTAAGGGATATTAAGGCCTCCTTTTAATAGAGTACCGGAACAAAGCATTAACACATAGTGAACACATGAACTCCTCAAACTACGGTCATCATCGGTAAGTATCCCGGCTATTGCCACTTCAGGGTTAACGGATCATAACACATAATAGGTGACTATAGACTTGCAAGATAGGATCTAGAACTCTCATATATTGATGAAAACATAATTGATTCAGATCTGAAATCATGGATGAGGGAGTCCGGGATTAGGGGGTCTCCGGACAGCCGGACTCTATCCTTCGGCCAGACTATTGGACTATGAAGATACTACATTGAAGACTTCGTCTCGTGTTCGAATGGGACTCTACTTGGCGTGGAAGGCAAGCTAGGCAATACGGATATGGATATATTTCCTCCTTTGTAACCGACCTTGTGTAACCCTAACCCTCTCCGATGTCTATATAAACCGGAGTGTTTAGTCCGTAGGACAACGACAATCATACCATAGGCTAGCTTCTAGGGTTTAGCCTCTCCGATCTCGTGGTAGATCAACTCTTGTAATACCAATATCATCAAGAATAAATCAAGCAGGACGTAGGGTTTTACCTCCATCAAGAGGGCCCGAACCTGGGTAAAACATCGTGTCCCCTACCTCCTATTACCATCCGCCTAGACGCACAGTTCGGGACCCCCTACCCGAGATCCGCCGGTTTTGACACCGACATTGGTGCTTTCATTGAGAATTCCTCTGTGTCATCATCATCAGGCTTGATGGCTCCTTCGATCATCGTTAGCGATGCAGTCCAGGGCGAGACTTTTCTCCCCGGACAGATTTTTGTATTCGGCGGCTTTGCACTGTGGGCCAATTCGCTTGGCCATCTGGAGAAGATTGAAAGCTACGCCCCTAGCCATCAGGTCAGATTTGGAAGCTTAAACTACACGGCCGATATCCGCGGAGACTTGATCTTCAACGGATTCGAGCCCCTGCCGAGTGCACCACACTGTCACGATGGGCATGATGATTTAGCTCTGCCGCCGAATAATTCCCTGGAGGCCGCACCCGCATCGGCTCCGACCCTTTAATTCGGAGCCAACTGCGCCGACCGAGGGCGGGTGGCTAGACCCCGCCGTGGAGGCTGCAACCTCAATGGAGATCGAGCCGAACACCAACCTTATCCTTCGTGAGGCCCGTGACTCCACAATGCCGGACTGTCCTCCGAACTCTCAACCATCCGTGCCCCTGCCAATCGAATCCGATTGGGCGCCGATCATGGAGTTCACTGCCGCGGATATCTTTCAGCACTCGCCCTTCGGCGACAAACTGAATTCACTAAGGTCTCTCTCTTTGTCAGGAGAGTCCTGGCCGGATTATGACCGGCAGGATTGGGATGCGGATGACGAAGAAATTCGACGCCCACCCACCACCACTTCATAGCCACTGTCGACGACTTAACCGACATGCTCGACTTCGACTCTGAAGACATCAATGGTATGGACGATGATGCGGGAGATGAAGAAGAACCACTGCCCACAGGGCATTGGACAGCCACCTCATCATACAATATATACATGGTGGACACACCCAAAGAAGGCAATGGCGACGAGACAGCGGAGGATGACCCCTCCAAGAAGCAACCCAAGCGCCAACGTTAGTGGCGTGGCTCTAAGTCCCGCCAAAGCAAAAGTGGTGATACCCGCACAGGAGATAATAACACTCCGGATAGTGCCGAAGATGGCAACAATCCCCTCCATCATGATCTAGGACAGGAGGATGGAGAGGCCAGCCCTCCAGAGAGAGCGGCAGATGGAGAGGCAGAGGATGATAATTACATGCCCCCCTCAGAAGATGAGGCAAGCCTCGATGATGACGAATTCGTCGTGCCAGAGGATCCCATCGAACTAGAGCGCTTCAAGCGCCGACTTATAGCCATAGCAAATAGCCTTAAGGAAAAGCAGCGGCAGCTTCAAGCTGATCAAGATCTGCTAGCTGACAGATGGACTGAAGTCCTCGCGGCCGAGGAATATAAACTCGAACGCCTCTCCAAGAGTTACCCAAAATGCAGGTTGCTACCCCGACTGGAGGAAGAAGCGTATGACGCGGCTGATCGGCCACCTCGTGGCCGCGATAGAGAGGCATTCTAGCCAAAAGCTCAGCCTGCACCCCGATGCCATTCAAATAAAAAGGCATGGGGAAACACGCCAGACCTGCGAGACGTATTGAAGGACAAAGAAAACATGCAAGATCGATCTATGGATCACGACGGCATGCCACTATGCGAGACAATAAACGTCACGCCGGATACAATAAAAGTAAATCCGGCCGGGCTGAACACAGCGGGCAAGACTCATTGGAGCTGCATCGCGATATAGCCCAGTAAAGAGGTGCCGCACACCCCTTATGCTTCATAGATGAAGTAATGGATCATCAAATCCCAAAGGGTTTCAAACCCGTAAGCATAGAATCATATGATGGCACGACAGATCCTGCTGTATGGCTCAACAGCTTGCTAGCAGAGTCCATTGGCTGTTGGGATGATCTGGAAGCCACATTCCTCGACCACTTTCAGGGCACTTATGTGTGACCAGCAGACGCCGATGACCCGAGCCATATAATTCAGCAGCCAGAGGAATCGGCTAGGCAATTCTGGACACGGTTCCTAACAAAGAAAAATCAAATTGTCGACTGTCCGGATGCAGAGGCCCTAGCAGCTTTTAAACACAACATCCGCGACGAGTGGCTAGCCTAGCACCTTGGTCAGGAAAAGCCGAAATCTATGGCAGCCCTCACGACACTCATGACCTGCTTTTGTGCGGGAGAAGACAGCTTGCTGGCTCGCAGTAATAACATATCAAAGAACCGTGGTACTTCGGATACCAAGGACGGCAATGGCAGGTCACGTCGAAACAAACATAAGCGCCGCATTAACAGCGACAATACCGAGGATACAACAGTCAATGCCGGATTCAAAGGCTCTAAACCCGGTCAGCGGAAAAAACCATTTAAAACAAGCACTCCGGGCCCGTCCAGTTTGGACCTGAAGGAAATATGCCCTAGAGGCAATAATAAAGTTATTATTTATTTCCTTATATCATGATAAATGTTTATTATTCATGCTAGAATTGTATTAACCGGAAACATAATACATGTGTGGATACATAGACAAACAGAGTGTCACTAGTATGCCTCTACTTGACTAGCTCGTTGATCAAAGAAGGTTATGTTTC
This sequence comes from Triticum monococcum, assembly GCA_034509565.1. Taxonomy (NCBI): domain Eukaryota; kingdom Viridiplantae; phylum Streptophyta; class Magnoliopsida; order Poales; family Poaceae; genus Triticum; species Triticum monococcum. Next base: position 81,000,520 of record CM067845.1, on the reverse strand, counting down.
CTAACCATAGACATGAGTTGTCATTTGATTAACGGGATCACATCATTAAGAGAACGATGTGATTGACTTAACCCATTCCGTTAGCTTAGCACTTGATCGTTTAATTTGTTGCTATTGCTATCTTCATAACTTATACATGTTCCTATGACTATGATATTATGCAACTCCCGTTTACCGGAGGAACACTTTGTGTGCTACCAAACATCACAACATAACTAGGTGATTATAAAGGTGCTCTACAGGTGTCTCCGAAGGTATTTTTTGGGTTGGCGTATTTCGAGATTAGGATTTGTCACTCTGATTGTCGGAGAGGTATCTCCGGGCCCTCTCAGTAATGCACATCACTCAAGCCTTGCAAGCATTGCAACTAATAAGTTAGTTGCGGGATGATGTATTACGGAACGAGTAAAGAGACTTGCTGGTAACGAGATTGAACTAGGTATTGAGATACCGACGATCGAATCTCGGGCAAGTAACATACCGATGACAAAGGGAACAACGTATGTTGTTATGCGGTCTGGCCGATAAAGATCTTCGTAGAAGATGTAGGAGCCAATATGAGCATCCAGGTTCCGCTATTGGTTATCGACCGGAGACGTGTCTCGGTCATGTCTACATAGTTCTCAAACCCGTAGGGTCCGCACGCTTAAAGTTCAGTGACGATCGTAATTAGGGTTTTTGTGTTTTGATGTACCAAAGGTTGTTCGGAGTCCCGGATGTGATCACGGACATGACGAGGAGTCTCGAAATGGTCAAGACATAAATATTGATATATTGGAAGCCTATATTTGGATATCGAAACGTTCCGGGTGAAATCAGGATTTTACCGGAGTACCGGGGGGTTACCGGAACCCCCCCGGGGGTTATTGGGCCTACATGGGCCATAAGGGAGTAGATGAGGGCCGGCCAGGGCAGGCCACGCGCCCCCTCCCCCTAGTCCGTATAGGACAAGGAAGGGGGGGGGGCGCCCCCCTTTCCTCTTTGTCCCTTCCTCCTTCCTTTTCCAACAAGGCAAGAGGGGGGAGTCCTACTCCCGGTTGGAGTAGGACTCCTCCAGGCGCACCCCTATGGCCGGCCGCACCTCCCCCTCTCCCTCCTTTATACACTGAGGCAAGGGGGCACCCCATGACACACAAGTTGATCCTCATGATCATTCCTTAGATGTGTGCGGTGCCCCCTTCCACCATACTCCACCTCGGTCATATCGTAGTGGTGCTTAGGCGAAGCCCTGCGTTGGTAGAACATCATCACCGTCATCACACCGTCGTGCTGACGAAACTCTCCCTCAATGTTTTGCTGGATCGGAGCTTGAGGGACGTCACCGAGTTTAATGTGTGCAAAACTCGGAGGTGCCGTACGTTCGATACTTGGATCGGTTGGATCGGGAAGACGTACGACTACTTCCTCTACATTGTGTCAATGCTTCAGTTGCCGGTCTATGAGGGTACGTAGACAACACTCTCCCCTCTCGTTGCTATGCATCACCATGATCTTGCGTGTGCGTAGGAAATTTGTTGAAATTACTATGTTACCCAACAGTGGCATCCGAGCCTAGGTTTTATGCGTTGATGTTGTGCACGAGTAGAACACAAGTGAGTTGTGGGCGATATAAGTCATACTGCTTACCAGCATGTCATACTTTGGTTCGGCGGTATTGTTGGATGAAGCGGCCCGGACCGACATTACGCGTACGCTTACGCAAGACTGGTTCTACCGACATGCTTTGCACACAGGTGGCTGGCGGGTGTCAGTTTCTCCAACTTTAGTTGAACCAAGTGTGGCTATGCCCGGTCCTTGCGAAGGTTAAAACAACACCAACTTGACAAACTATCGTTGTGGTTTTGATGCGTAGGTAAGAACGGTTCTTGCTAAGCCCGTAGCAGCCATGTAAAACTTGCAACAACAAAGTAGAGGACGTCTAACTTGTTTTTGCAGGGCATGTTGTGATGTGATATGGTCAAGACATGAGGCTAAATTTTATTATATGAGATGATCATGTTTTGTAACCGAGTTATCGGCAACTGGCAGGAGCCATATGGTTGTCACTTTATTGTATGCAATGCAATTGCGCTGTAATGCTTTACTCTATCACTAAGCGCTAGCAATAGTCGTGGAAGCATAAGATTGGTGAGACGACAACGATGCTACGATGGTGATCAAGGAGTCGCGCCGGTGACGATGGTGATCATGACGATGCTTCGGAGATGGAGATCACAAGCACAAGATGATGATGGCCATATCATATCACTTATATTGATTGCATGTGATGTTTATCTTTTATGCATCTTATCTTGCTTTGATTGACGGTAGCATTATAAGATGATCCCTCACTAAATTATCAAAGTATAAGTGTTCTCCCTGAGTATGCACCGTTGCGAAAGTTCTTCGTGCTGAGACACCACATGATGATCGGGTGTGATAGGCTCTATGTTCAAATACAACAGGTGCAAAACAGTTGCACACTCGGAATACTCAGGTTTAACTTGACGAGCCTAGCATATAACAGATATGGCCTCGAAACACGGAGACCGAAAGGTCAAGCGTGAATCATATAGTAGATATGAAAAACATATTGATGTTCACCATTGATACTACTCCATCTCACATGATGATTGGACATGGTTTAGTTGATTTGGATCACGTGACCACTTAGAGGATTCGAGGGATATCTTTCTAAGTGGGAGTTCTTAAGTAATATGATTAATTGAACATAAATTTATCATGAACTTAGTACCTGATAGTATCTTGCTTGTCTATGTTTGATTGTAGATAGATAGCTCGTGCTGTTGTTCCGTTGAATTTTAATGCGTTCCTTGAGAAAGCAAAGTTGAAAGATGATGGTAGCAATTACACGGACTAGGTCCATAACTTGAGGATTATCCTCATTGTTGCACAGAAGAATTACGTCCTGGAAGCACCGCTAAGTGCCAAGCCTGCTGCAGGAGCAACACCAGATTTTATGAACGTCTGGTAGAGCAAAGCTGATGACTACTCGATAGTTCAGTGTGCCATGCTTTACGGCTTAGAACCGGGTCTTCAACGACGTTTTGAACGTCATGGAGCATATGAGATGTTCCAGGAGTTGAAGTTAATATTTCAAGCAAATGCCCGGATTGAGAGATATGAAGTCTCCAATAAGTTCTATAGCTGCAAGATGGAGGAGAATAGTTCTGTTAGTGAACATATACTCAAAATTTCTGGGTATCATAATCACTTGACTCAACTGGGGGTTAATCTTCCTGTTGATAGTGTCATTGATAGAGTTCTTCCATCATTGCCACCAAGATACAAAAGCTTCGTGATGAACTATAATATGCAAGGGATGAATAAGACTATTCCTGAGCTCTTCGCGATGCTAAAAGCCGCGGAGGTAGAAATCAAGAAGGAGCATCAAGTGTTGATGGTCAATAAGACCACCAGTTTCAAGAAAAAGGGCAAAGGGAAGAAGAAAGGGAAATTCAAGAAGAACAACAAACAAGTTGCTGCTCAGGAGAAGAAACCCAAGTTTGGACCTAAGCCTGAGACTGAGTGCTTCTACTGCAAGCAGACTAGTCACTGGAAGCGGAACTGCCCCAAGTATTTGGCGGATAAGAAGGATGGCAAAGTGAACAAAGGTATATGTGATATACATGTTATTGATGTGTACCTTACTAATGCTCGCAGTAGCACCTAGGTATTTGATACTGGTTCTATTGCTAACATTTGCAACTCGAAACAGGGGCTATGGATTAAGCGAAGATTGGCTAAGGACGAGGTGACGATGCGCGTGGGAAATGGTCCCAAAGTCGATGTGATCGCAGTCGTCACGCTACCTCTACATCTACCTTCGGGATTAGTATTAGACCTAAATAATTGTTATTTGGTGCCAGCGTTGCATGAACATTATATCTGTATCTTGTTTGATGCGAGACGGTTATTCATTTAAATCAGAGAATAATGGTTGTTCTATTTATATGAGTAATATCTTTTATGGTCATGCACCCTTGAAGAGTGGTCTATTTTTGATGAATCTCGATAGTAGTGATACACATATTCATAATGTTGAAATCAAAAGATGCAGAGTTGATAATGATAGTGCAACTTATTTGTGGCACTGCCGTTTAGGTCATATCGGTGTAAAGCGCATGAAGAAACTCCATACTGATGGACTTTTGGAACCACTTGATTATGAATCACTTGGTACTTGTGAACCGTGCCTCATGGGTAAGATGACTAAAACGCCGTTCTCTCGTACTATGGAGAGAGCAATGGATTTGTTGGAAATCATACATACAGATGTATGTGGTCCAATGAATGTTGAGGCTCGTGGCGGATATTGTTATTTTCTCACCTTCACAGATGATTTAAGCAGATATGGGTATATCTACTTAATGAAACATAAGTCTGAAACATTTGTAAAGTTCAAAGAATTTCAGTGTCAAGTTGAAAATCATCGTAACAAGAAAATAAAGTTTCTACGATCTGATCATGGAGGAGAATATTTGAGTTACGAGTTTGGTCTACATTTGAAACAATGCAAAATAGTTTCGCAACTCACGCCACCCGGATCACCACAACGTAATGGTGTGTCTGAACGTCATAATCGTACTTTATTAGATATGGTGCGCTCTATGATGTCGCTTACTGATTTACCGTTCTCGTTTTGGGGTCATGCTTTAGATACGGCTGCATTCACGTTAAATAGGACACCATCGAAATCCGTTGAGACGACGCCTTATGAACTGTGGTTTGGCAAGAAACCAAAGTTGTTGTTTCTGAAAGTTTGGGGCTGCGATGCTTATGTGAAAAAGCTTCAACCTGATAAGCTCGAACCCAAATCGGAGAAATGTGTCTTCATAGGATACCCAAAGGAGAATGTTGGGTACACCTTCTATCACAGATCTGAAGGCAAGACTTTTGTTGCTAAATTCGGAGTTTTTCTAGAGAAGGAGTTTCTCTCGAAAGAAGTGAGTGGGAGAAAAGTAGAACTTGATGAGTTAACTGTACCTGCTCCCTTATTGGAAAGTAGTACATCACAGAAACCGGTTTTTGTGACACCTACACCAATTGGTGAGCAAGCTAATGATAATGATCATGAAACTTCAGATCAAGTTACTATCGAACCTCGTAGATCAACTAGAGTAAGATCCGCACCAGAGTCGTACGGTAATCCTATTATGGAAGTCATGCTACTAGATCATGATGAACCTACGAACTATGAAGAAGCGATGGTGAGCCCAGATTCCGCAAAATGGCTAGAAGCCATGAAATCTGAGATGGGATCCATGTATGAGAACATAGTGTGGACTTTGGTTGACTTGCCCGTTGATCGGCAAGCAATTGAGAATAAATGGATCTTCAAGAAGAAGACTGACGCTAACGGTAATGTTACTATCTGTAAAGCTCGACTTGTTGCAAAAGGTTTTCGACAAGTTGAAGGGATTGACTACGATGAGACCTTCTCACCCGTAGTGATGCTTAAGTCTGTCCGAATCATGTTAGCAATTGCCGCATTTTATGATTATGAAATTTGGCAAATGGATGTCTAAACTGCATTCCTGAATGGATTTCTGGAAGTAGAGTTGTATATGATGCAACCAGAAGGTTTTGTCGATCCAAAGGGAGCTAACAAAGTGTGCAAGCTCCAGCGATCCATTTATGGACTGGTGGAAGCCTCTCGGAGTTGGAATAAACGCTTTGATAGTGTGATCAAATCATTTGATTTTGTACAAACTTTTGGAGAAGCATGTATTTACAAGAAAGTGAGTGGGAGCTCTATAGCATTTCTGATATTATATGTGGATGACATATTATTGATTGGAAATGATATAGAATTTCTGGATAGCATAAAGGGATACTTGAATAAGAGTTTTTCAATGAAAGACCTCGGTGAAGCTGCTTACATATTGGGCATTAAGATCTATAGAGATAGATCAAGACGCTTAATTGGACTTTCACAAAGCACATACCTTGACAAGATTTTGAAGAAGTTCAAAATGGATCAAGCAAAGAAAGGGTTCTTGCCTGTGTTACAAGGTGTGAAGTTGAGTAAGACTCAATGTCCGACCATCGCAGAAGATAGAGAGAAAATGAAAGGTGTTCCCTATGCTTCAACCATAGGCTCTATCATGTATGCAATGCTGTGTACCTGACCTGATGTGTGCCTTGCTATAAGTCTAGCAGGGAGGCACCAAAGTAATCCAGGAGTGGATCACTGGACAGCGGTCAAGAACATCCCGAAATACCTGAAAAGGACTAAGGATATGTTTCTCATATATGGAGGTGACAAAGAGCTCATCGTAAATGGTTACGTTGATGCAAGCTTTGACACTGATCCGGATGATTCTAAATCGCAAACGGGATACGTGTTTTTACTGAATGGTGGAGCTGTTAGTTGTTGCAGTTCTAAACAAAGCGTCGTGGCAGGATATACATGTGAAGCGGAGTACATAGCTGCTTCGGAAGCAACAAATGAAGGAGTCTGGATGAAGGAGTTCATATCTGATCTAGGTGTCATACCTAGTGCATCGGGTCCAATGAAAATCTTTTGTGACAATACTGGTGCAATTGCCTTGGCGAAGGAATCCAGATTTCACAAGAGAACCAAGCACATCAAGAGATGCTTCAATTCCATTCGGGATTTAGTCCAAGTGGGAGACATAGAAATTTGCAAGATACATACAGATCTGAATGCTGCACACCCGCTGACTAAGCCTCTTCCACGAGCAAAACATGATCAGCACCAAGGCTCCATGGGTGTTAGAATCATTACTGTGTAATCTAGATTATTGACTCTAGTGCAAGTGGGAGACTGAAGGAAATATGCCCTAGAGGCAATAATAAAGTTATTATTTATTTCCTTATATCATGATAAATGTATATTATTCATGCTAGAATTGTATTAACCGGAAGCATAATACATGTGTGAATACATAGACAAACAGAGTGTCACTAGTATGCCTCTACTTGACTAGCTCGTTGATCAAAGATTGTTATGTTTCCTAACCATAGACATGAGTTTTCATTTGATTAACGGGATTACATCATTAAGAGAATGATGTTATTGACTTGACCCATTTCATTAGCTTAGCACTTGATCGTTTAGTTTGTTGCTATTGCTTTCTTCATAACTTATACATGTTCCTATGACTATGAGATTATGCAACTCCCTTTTACCAAAGGAACACTTTGTGTGCTACCAAACGTCACAACATAACTGGGTGATTATAAAGGTGCTCTACAGGTGTCTCCAAAGGTATTTGTTGGGTCGGCGTATTTCGAGATTAGGATTTGTCACTCCGATTGTCGGAGAGGTATCTCTGGGCCCTCTCGGTAATGCACATCACTCAAGCCTTGCAAGCATTGCAACTAATAAGTTAGTTGCGGGATGATGTATTACAGAACAAGTAAAGAGACTTGCCGGTAACGAGATTGAACTAGGTATTGAGATACCGACAATTGAATCTCGAGCAAGTAACATACCGATGACAAAGGGAACAACGTATATTGTTATGCGGTCTGACCGATAAAGATCTTCATAGAATATGTAGGAGCCAATATGAGCATCCAGGTTCCGCTATTGGTTATTGACCGGAGACGTGTCTCGGTCATGTCTACATAGTTCTCGAACCCGTAGGGTCCGCACGCTTAAAGTTCGGTGACGATCGTAATTAGGGTTTTTGTGTTTTGATGTACCGAAGGTTGTTCGGAGTCCCGGATGTGATCACGGACATGATGAGGAGTCTCAAAATGGTCGAGACATAAAGATTGATATATTGGAAGCCTATATTTGCATATCGGAAACGTTCCGGGTGAAATCGGGATTTTACCGGACTACCGGGGGGGTTACCGGAACCCCCCGGGGGTTATTGGGCCTACATGGGCCATAAGGGAGAAGAGGAGGGCTGGCCAGGGCAGGCCGCACGCCCCCTCCCCCCTAGTCCGAATAGGACAAGGAAGGGGGGGCGGCGCCCCCCTTTCCTCTTTCTCCCTTCCTCCTTCCTTTTCCAACAAGGCAAGAGGGGTGAGTCCTACTCCTGCTTGGAGTAGGACTCCTCCAGGCGCACCCCTAGGGCCCGCCGCACCTCCCCCTCTCCCTCCTTTATATACTGAGGCAAGGGGGCACCCCATGACACACAAGTTGATCCTCGTGATCATTCCTTAGCCATGTGCGGTGCCCCCTTCCACCATATTCCACCTCGGTCATATCGTAGCGGTGCTTAGGCGAATCCCTGCGTCGGTAGAACATCATCACCGTCATCACGCCGTCGTGCTGACGAAACTCTCCCTCAACGTTTTGCTGGATCGGAGCTTGAGGGACGTCACCGAGTTGACGTGTGCAGAACTCGGAGGTGCCGTACGTTTGGTACTTGGATCGGTCGGATCGGGAAGACGTACGACTACTTCCTCTACGTTGTGTCAACGCTTCCGTTGCCGGTCTACGAGGGTACGTAGACAACACTCTCCCCTCTTGTTGCTATGCATCACCATGATCTTGCGTGTGCGTATGATTTTTTTGAAATTACTATGTTACCCAACAGGACCGCATACTCGATCGCTCGTGTCAAATACACGGCACCCCCGACAAGCCAGCCAACCACACCAATAGGGATTGTTGGGTATTCAAGCAGGCCGCAAGTTAAACGCCGAAAACAAAGATAAGGGGCCACATAGCGATGATGAGGAAGAGCCCCGGCAGCCGAACACCGGAGGACAGAAGAGGTTCCCCCCACAAGTGCGGACGGTGAACATGATATACGCAACCCACATCCCCAAGAGGGAGCGGAAGTGTGCACTCCAGGACGTATATGCGCTGGAGCCCGTCGCCCCAAAGTTCAACCCATGGTCCTCCTGTCCGATCAGGTTCGATCGCAGGGACCACCCCACTAGTATCCGTCATGGCAGCTTCGCCGCACTGGTCCTAGACCCAATCATTGACGGATTTCACCTCACTCGAGTCCTTATGGATGGCGGCAGCAGCCTGAACCTGCTTTACCAGGACACAGTGCACAAAATGGGTATAGACCCCTCAAGGATCAAACCCACAAAAACGACCTTTAAAGGCGTCATACCAGGTGTAGAGGCCCATTGCACAAGCTCAGTCACACTGGAAGTAGTCTTCGGATACCCGGATAACTTCTGAAGTGAAGAGTTAATGTTCTATATAGTCCCGTTCCGCAGTGGCTATCATGCACTGCTTGGGCGAACCGCATTTGCGAGATTCAATGCGGTACCGCATTATGCATACCTCAAGCTCAAGATGCCAGGACCTCGGGGGGTCATTACAGTTAATGTAAACACAGAGTGCTCTCTCCGAACGGAGGAGCACACTGCTGCCCTTGCAGCAGAAGCACAAAGCGGCCTCTTAAGGCAACCCACTAGTTCAGCGATTAAGGACCCGGACAACTTCAAGCGCGCCCGGAGTATTCGACAACTGGACCTCCTAGCATGTTCCGAGCTCGCATAGCAATGCGGCCCCCACCCCGGTCCCAGCCAAACGGCGAACTCGTGCCACGCGTACATAATTACACATTAAAAATACCATGGGCACATGCGGGGAAGGGGGCACGACTGCGGCACGCCCCAAGACGTGGCTTAAACCGCACTAGGGGCTTTCCGCTTTGTTATTTTTCACTCTTTCAGGACATTAATCTCTGGAAACCCTGTCCGGCAGCATGATTGCCGAACACATGATGCAGCAACCAAGGAGGCAGAAAGCTACATCACACCACGGAACTCCCAGGTGGATTACGATAACGAGTGAAATACTTGCTTTAATATTATTTCTCAGCTTGCCCTTGGAGGGGACATAGTCCTACTTTTTTTTCTTATCGCACTACCTGTATCATTCTGCTCTAACGCACGTTTTTTAATAAACAATGCATTGCATTAAGGATTTTATTGCATTCTTCTTATATATATATATATATATATATATGTTCATTCATGACATCCAGCACCCGTACACTCTAGTACGGCCAATATGCTAGGGGCTTAAGCATACCCCACAATATGGCGTGAGAAGTCCGAACACTTTCGACAGTGCAGCACCCCGAACTTATAGCATTATATGCATCAGCTCCGAATCATGTCTTGGGTCAATAGTTGGGTTTGCCCAGCTCCCATGTTTTGGTACCTTACGTTCTGCTATATCGGCTAAGGTAGCACTGGGAGAACTACTGCGATTGTGCCCTGATTCTGCTGGGCTAAGCACCTCAGTTGAGAAAGCTAAAACTGACTGTCATGATAAGGCGAGAGACTGGTCGCTGTTCGAGAGGTTTTCGAGTCCTAAGACTTATGCCGCTTAGAGCGAGGAGTTGGCCCTGTCCGTCTTAAGGCGTGTATCGTGCCCCAGATTCGGCCTTCCGAATACTAGGGGCTTCACCGAAATTTAAAATTATAGAATTCTATGGCTAAGTGAGAGTGATAACGCATTATAGTCCGATTACCTTGTTCGTTGTGCTGAGCACCTCCCTCGAAGGACCCAAAAATGGGAACAAGAGTGCTCAGGTTTATCCCGAACACCCCAACACTCGTGGCATGGGGGCAGAAGCCAACGACTAGCCATCTCTCAGATCTGATAAACAGCCGAACAGAAGGTAATATTTTTAATTCAAACAAGCGTTGCATAGCACATATGAACAAGTTTTCATGAATATAGGATTACACGAGCGAGTTCACTCAAATATTATATCTTTCGTACACTCGTCCGCTACGAGATGGGCACCCTTCAGGACACCCTCATAGTACATCTCGGGGTGGCGATGATCCTTGCCCTCCAGCGTCCCTTCCTTGATCAGCTTCACGGCGTCCAGCTTGGCCCATAGTACCTTCACACGGGCGAAAGCCTGGCGTGCACATTCGATGCAAACGGACCAGTTGATAACTTCCAGCCGTGGGCAGGCATCCACAAGATGCCTCACAAAGCTGAAGTAGCTATTGGGAAGGGCGTCGCCAGGCCACATCCGGACTATCAAGCCCTTCATGGCCTGTTCGGCCGCCTTGTGTAGCTCGACCAGCTGCTTTAGCTGGTCGCTCATAGGTACTAGGTGTTCAGTCCCAGTATACTGGGCCCAGAACAACTTCTCTATCGAGCTTCCCTCCTTGGCCCAGTAAAATTTTGCGGCATCCGACATGCTGCGGGGCAAATCTGCGAATGCTCCTGGAGAGCTCCGTATTCGGGTAAGTAACAAGTAATTTACTTTCACATGCTTACTTTGCATATAGAATGCCTTACCCGCCGCTATCTTCTTCATCGCATCAATCTCCTGGAGGCCCTTTTGGGCTTCAGCCTTGGCACTCTTAGCACCCTCAAGGGCCGTGGCAAGCTCGGACTCTTGCGTCTTCAAGTCAAGCTCCAGTGCCTCATGCTTCATCACGAGAGCGTGGAGCTCTTGCTGCACCTCGCCCACCCGTGCCTCATGCCTCTCTCGCTCGGTGCGCTCCTTGGCCGCTTTGTTTTCGGCCTTGGACAACGCTTGCTTCAGGGTCGCCACCTCGGTCGTGGCCCCTAGCAAATTTACGATAATCCTGTCATTTTGCAATGGCTTTCCTTTTATATAGATCCATAGACTAGGTACTACTTACCTTTGTTCTCCTCGAGCTGCCTCTTGGCAAGGCCGAGCTCTTCCTTGGACCCTTTAAGGTCTTGCTTCAACATGGCGACCTCCGCAGTCAGTGTGGCAGAGGCCAGCAGCGAAGCCTGCATACGCATATAGACATACTTATATTAGACTCTTGCGATATTGTTTGATCCTCTATTCACTTTTTCTTTGTGAACACCGAATAGAGCATCAAGGGCTACTACCTATGCGGTAATATTTCTCCTATATTTCAAAAACTTACCTCAAAGCCTGTTAGAAGGCTGGCACAGGCTTCAGTCAGTCCGCTCTTGGCGGACTGAACCTTCTGGACCACCGCACTCATAATAGTGTGGTGCTTTCGTTAATGGAAGCGCTGCGAAGTGCTCCCAGCAGATTGTTCGGTGCCTCTGGATGGGCAAAGGTCACCGGCACAGGCGTCTAGCCCCTCTTGGAAGAAGGCCGCCTGCCCGAGTTCGGAACCACTGGAGGTTCCGGCGCAGTGTTCGGCTGAGGGCCGATCTCGGAGCCCTCGGGGGCTTTGCTCCCCCTGCTCCCGGAGTCTGGAAGGTCGCTTTTAGGCACCTCCGGGACTGTGTCCCCTCGACCCAGTGCCTCTTGAGACAACACCTTAGTGTTGTCCATAGGGCAAGGGGAGGTGGCGGTCGGAAGTGGATCGCTATCCATATCCGATGAGCCCAGGGAGCCGTCCGACGAGGATACGTCGATACGGGTTCGGGGCGGTCTACACAATCGTAATTCGGTGTTAGGAGAAGCAGTGCGACAAAGGAATGCTATGAGTTACTCTAGTATCTGAATACTTACGACTTCGCCAGGGGCTTGGCCCAGAGCAGCCACTCATCTTCGTCTTCGGCGGCGGTAGTGGAGTAGTCCGGAAGGAGAGTCCTTCCCTTTTTAGACCCTTCGCCCCCAGCAGGGGCTGCCTTCCTTTTCTTGTCTCCCCCGACTGGAGGGGGAACATCTTCATCTTCCTCCTCGTCTTTGACGAAGGAGTGCATCGTGGAGTTATCGGACGATGAGTCCGATAACACCTGGCGCCGGGAGCTCTTTCGGGTTCCCTTGGCCTTCTTGGTCTTCTCCGGCACCTTGTAAGGAGCCAGAGTCAGCATCTCCATCAGGAGAGCGTCCGCAGTGTCTTCGAGCAGAGGGGACGGACAGTTAATCTGCCCCGATGTCTCCACCCAATCCTGTCAAAGGCATGGAGATTAGACCCCGCACATGGTTAAGCTAGTGGAAATAAATATCCTACCGGATGTATAGAACTCACCGAATGCGCTCGGCGCTTCGCCCTTAGCCCGCGGCCCTCGGTGAGAGAGGAAGGGACCTCGGCATTGTCGGATTTCGGGTTCCGGCAGACCCTTGAGGTTCGAACACTGGGGTGCGCGCGGAGATCTCTCCCCTACCAATCTACGTCTGATCCTCTCGTGCGAAGTAAGATGAAAATGATGAACAACACAAGAGACACAAGGTTTATACTGGTTCGGGCCACCGTTGTGGTGTAATACCCTACTCCAGTGTGTGGTGTGGTGGATTGCCTCTGGGGCTGATGATGGACAATACAAGGGAAGAACAGCCTCGCGAGGGGTGTTCTTGAGCTGATGCGGTGTGTTCTACTTAGTCTCCACTAGGTTTTCTCCTTCTCTCTCTTTGTGGAGGCTAGCTCTATTTATAGAGGCCCTGGGCGTCTCCCCGAATAATTGAGCGGGAAGGGCACCAACAATTGGCCATTTTGAAGGGGAACATCTAGTACAAGTTATCTTGACCAAAGGTGGTCTTCGGCTGCCAAAAGCACTGGTGCTGACGCCGTCTTGGGCTCCACGGTGACCTCCGTCCGGCCGTCCGGCTGGTCTTGGTCTTGTTGCACCGGAATGGTAACCTTTGCCTGATACCTTGGCATGTGCTTGCCCCCTTTGCACCAAAGGGGAAACAAGGAGCCTGCGCAGGCCGGCGCCTGCCTGGCCTTGATCGTCATGGCTTGTGTCATGGGATCCTCGCGAGGTACCCTTGCATTGATCTCTCCACCTCCTCGTGAGCCTGCCTGATGAGGCCGCTCTTGAGGAAGGTTCCTGTCATCCGCCCCACGAGGCTTGGCCCCTCGTGAGGGTCTTGAGCTTGGGCTGATGAAGATGGGCCACGTTGGGCCCCGACTTGAGCCACGCCGCAGGCCGCAGGTAGGAAAGTCTGGGGACCCCCGTTCTCAGAACACCGATAGTAGCCCCCGGGCCTAAGGGGAGCGCGGGCTTGGCGTAGCAGAGAAGCAAGGGGCAAGCACGAAGCGCCGCGGGCCCTAACAGCCTATGGCCTTGGGCGCCGCGTGGCGGTCGATTGGACATGGGCGTCTGCACTTCCCACGACGCCTTGCTATGCGCCCGGCTAAGTGGACTCGTAGTTGCACACAGTTGTTCCTCCTTTGGCTGCCCGCTCGCCTCCTACCTTTCCTTCTTCTCCGAGATCCAACCTCCGCCGCCAATCCGGCTCGAGCTCGTCCCCTTCTCCAATGCCATGGCGCCGAGAAGAAGGGAAGGGGGAAGAAGCCCGCGCCTTTGTCCTGCGCACCTCCAGCGGCGGCCCCCGCAGTTGATCGGTCAATCATACTCAACCCGGAAGCCTTGGACAAGGTCCACTCCGCCCTTGCTTCCATCTTCAACAAGTGCGGCCGGACCATAGTTTGGCCCGCATCCCTCGCCTTTCTTGCTAGGACCGTCACGGAGGTCCGATTCTTCGCCGATGCCTTATGGGCGGGTCTGATTCCCCCCCTTTCTCCTTTCTTTAATGCTGTGCTCTCCAATTATCAGATCCACATGATGCACCTTGGGCCGGAGTCCATTACCCTTTTGGCTGTCTTTGCTTTCCTGTGCGAGGCGATGATAGGCATCCCTCCTTCTGTTGCCCGGCTGCGCCACTTCTTTTCTCTGCGCCTGAGCAATCCCACTCAGTGCTCGGGGTGTCTAAGCTTCTTCCCCATGCTTGAGACGACTGCTTTAGGGATTAACTTCGGCCTTCCGCCTTCTCAGGCCAGGTTCAGAGAGCGGTGGCTGTACGTGGACGTCGGGGTGCCCAGCCCCTTGCTCTCACACCCGACCTTGCCTGCTGTTCCCAACCCAGGATGGGGTCATGAACCGCTCGCGAGCCCTCGGCTCGCTTTTGTATGGCGCCGCTTCGAAAGTTTGAGGGCGCACAATGTGACAGCGCCCAAGGTGGTGAGGGAGTTCCTTCTGTGTCGCGTTGCTCCTCTCCAGCACCACTCTCGCCGGATGTGGGACTTTGCGGGGCGCGGAAACCGCATGCGGCTTCAGGAGGAGGATTTGGCGCGCGAAGTGCTGCGGACGGTGCTTTGGGTCTTGATTGGTGATCCTTCCCCAGGCAGCCTACAGAGCGGTGCCGTCCTTCCGTACCTTTGTTCCGGCAGGGCTGATTTCGTGAAGCAGATACCCAGCTTCGACGAGTGGGGGCTGCGCCCGGCTGGCCTCATGGGGCCACGCGAGAACCCAGTTGTCGTGGTTGTTCCCCCCGCCGCCCACAGCAGTCCCTCCTCAGGCGACAAAGCAGGGAGAGAGCCGACGGGAGCTGAGGTGGCTGATGTCGAGGTGGTGGCGCCGCGTGAAGCATCAGAGGCGACGTTTCCGGAGGCCTGCCCTGGGGCGGCGGTTGATGCAGGGTTTTGGCCTTCGGCTCCTGAGGCCGGGGCTCCCGAGCCCCCAGCCGTTCTTCGTGAGGCGACGCCCGACGGTGCCCCCAACACTGACTCCTACGGCACCGACAATCCTGAGGCTTCTTCTATGCCCCAGGCCGACCCCCGCCCTAGGCGCTTGGGTAGGTTTCGTGTAGACTTCGAGGCCCTTCGCAAGAGGAAGGAGGCCTCGGGCGGCAGCGACCGCCCTTGCCGCTTGTTGAAGCGCAGGAAATAGTTTGCCATGGACGAGTAAGCCTTCTTCTTTCCCTGCTCATTTGCTTTGTTATCCATGTGGCGGATTGTGGCCCTTCAGGTCCCGCCTTGCTGAGCCCACCGAGTCGACCCTAGAGCCGGCCCCCGCAGCTTTGCCTCCTTTGCAAGATCCGGGTCCACCGAGCTCGGGTGGCGTCCTCGCTGCTGGACCGGTTGGTGGAGTGATCTACTCCATAGGGCGCCTCGAGCTTGCTCGCCCAATGCCCTTTCTTCGCGAGTCTTCTTGGGGCGCATCAAGCTTGCCCCGCGCCCTTCTCTGGTCATAGAAGAAGAATGCCTGAGGTCTGTCCTTGGCTCCTCCGTGGGTGGATCGACGCCGGGCCGGACTCTCAGGGCGGTCCATCCGGCGACGGCTGGGGCGGCAGCCCCCTGCCCCACGCCTGGAGGGGGCTTACCGCCTCGGGGCCCTCTGCATGCTCCAGCGGAAGAGGGTGATGTGGAAGATGTGCTCAGGCGTGCTCGGGAGCATCGTGCCCTTCATGAAGTGTTCCTCCAGGGGGCGGCGGACGCGGTGTACCGGGTCGGAGCAAAGCTTGCTCCCGAGGATGCGCGCCTCGAGGCTGAAGGCCTACGCCTTGCCAAGGAGAGGCGCAAGCTGAAGGTCGCCATTGCCCTCGCGTGTCATCAATGTGACCTCGACAATGCGAAGGCTGAAGCGTCGCTAGCGACTTCGCGGGAGGCTTGCTCCCAGGCCGTCGAGGAGGCTCGGGAGTTAGACTGACGACGCAAGGATGCGGAGGAGCGCGTATGGGAGCTCCAAGCCCGGAGCAACTCCCTGGAGCAGCAAATAGAGCTGCGCCACGCGGCCCTTGGGTCGATGTAGGAGGCCGCCGTCGACCGGGCGGAGCTCCAGAGGTGCGAGGAGGCGCTGACGCTCGAGGCCGTCGAGCACAGCCTTGACCTGGAGCGGTTGGAGATGAGGGAGCGCCTGGCGGCCCAGGCGGAGGACGACGTTGTGGCGCGCGAAGCCCGGGTCCAAGAAGAGGTCGACCGCCGGGTGGCAGGAGCTCGCTCGGTCCTCGAGCGCGAATACGAGGCGAGGTTAATGTTGATCGGGGCCGAGGCTAAGGACCGGACAGCGGCCATCAAGGCCAAGTTGGTTGAAGAGACACGGCATGCGGATTCCTCCGCAGCCGCCCTTGGTGCGGCACAGGCAGAGCTGTCCTCTTCCTAGGGGGAGCTGCTTCTTCTTCAATGGAGGGTCGATGACACTGAGGCCATCACGCGGCAGAACGAGGACGAGATCCACCAGCGGAGGGTTCTAGAGCACGAGCATGCTCCCATGCTTCAGACTCTCAGGGAGAGGGCCAACTCAGCCTTAGACGAGATTTGCGAGGCTGCCGCTAAGGAGCCGCACGAGGCCAGCTACGCAGGCAATCTTCGGTTCTTCACTGACGTGGCGACGCTTCTGGAGTATCGTTCCGAGAGAGCCCGCGGGCTTGTTGAGGAGAGGAGCCTAGCCCTACTCAGGCGTGTCTTCTCCTATGTCTTCAGCCATTTGCAGGAGATGGACCCCCACTTCGACTTTGACGCTGCCATCGCGCCTGTGCCCATAGCTGTCCGGGGCGACCTGGCGCAGTGGGTGGAGAACAACGTGGACGCCCTCGTCAGGGCCTTCGCGTCTGATGACGATGGTGTGGTCATGGGCGCTGATGAAGGCGGCGTTATAGATGAGCCTGGCACTGACGGAAACGCAGGTGGTGGGGGCGACGATGTCAGTGATGCCAGTGACGCTTCCGAGGACACCCCAGAAGACGTGGTGAGTGATATGTCCGACTGACCGCATGTCTCCACAGTTTATCCTAAATGAAGAAGACTCGGGCTTGGCCCTGAAGAATATAAGAGCATTTTGGGAGGGGAGGCCCCTCTTGTAAAGATTTGTAATCCGTACTCTGGTGAACACAACATTACGCGTGAGTTTAGTCGCTAGCCCGGTGATGGTTCGGTTGATTCGTTTACCTTCCGGCCCTGGTATGCCCTGAGCGGGCCTGCAGGGGGATGCTATGCCTCCGGCATCCCTTGATTAACCTGCTGATCCTGTGATTGGGACCTCCGGAGAGGGGTGCGGAGACAGTGGTCCCGGCGGTAGGCGTGCCTGGCCCGGCCCGGCTCACGAGGGGCCCGTGAGGGGGGGGGGCAGCTGACACTAGCTTGGGGCGTAAATCCGAAACCAAAATGCGAGAGATTGCTCGAACGAGACTAAACACCCCCTCCCCGAATGCACGAAAGGTTCGAACTCAAATCCAACTTAAATCCAAACCGAAGAAACATGCTAACAAGGAAGAAGCAAAAAAGCAAAAAGGCAGAAGAAAAGCAAAAAAGCCGCGTCTGGCACCTAGTCTAGTCTTCGACGTCTTCTCACCAGCGCAGAGCTAAGTGCTGCCACTTGGCATGGGCGGGAGCCCCAGGGCCTGAGGCCGGCTCTCCTGACACTAGTAGAAAACAGGGCTTTGGTCCAGGCCGGGTCAGCCCATTAGTCCCGGTTCGTGAGCCCAGGGGGCCGGCCGGGCCACGTGGGCCATTGGTCCTGGTTCATCTGGACCTTTTGGTCCCGGTTGGTGGGATGAACCGAGACCAATGGGCCTCGCTCCTGGCCCACCACCATTGGTCCCGGTTGGTGGCTTGAACCAGGACCAAAGGCTCCCCTTTAGTCCTGGCTCATGTCACCAACCGGGACCAATGAGGTGCCTATATATACCCCCTCGCGCAAGAGCAGAGCACAGTGCTATGTTTTTTCTGGCCAAGGGGGAGAGGGCTTTGTGGTGCTCTAGCTCACCTCCTATGCACATGAGGTGTTCAATGGAATGCCCGAGCCACACTACTTAAGCTTTCTCCTCTCGAACCTCGACCTCCAAGCTCCATTTTCCTCGAGATTTGTCTAGATTTAGCGGTCCGTCACGCCCCGTCCCCGTCTTCACCGCCGTCGATCACCCGCGCCGATCTCATCACCGACACCACCGTGGTGAGCCTCTTGTTCTTATCTTCTTTCTGAAAGGAAAAATATTCTTACTTGTATTTTTAGATAGATACTTGTATCATTTTCTTACATTTATTATTGCATCTTATATAGTGCGATGGTTTTGGTATCCGCCCCCGTCGGCCCTCGTCCTGTCTATGATTCGGATGTGGTATGTATATTATCTTTATAACTATTGGTTCATTTATTGTTTATGAAAATTATGCCGACCAACGTGACATAGATTTTATTTATCTAGGATGTATGTGAATCGGAAATGCCAACCGACCCTATTGTCGAGAGGTTAAATTTAGTTGAAGAAGAAAACAATTTGTTGAAGGAAAAAATAAAAAAATTGAGGAGGAGAAGATGATATTGGAGTTGCATGCTGCGGATGTCGTCGATGATCACAAGATCAAGATGGATGCAATGTGCTTGAAGATTAGAAAGATTAGAAAATATGCCATTCATACCGAGGCTTGGTATCATTATGCCATTGGATCAATTGTTACCTTGGTTGCGATTATGATCGCATTTGTTTTCGCATTGAAATGTTTTACATAGTTTCAATGTATGGCTTAATTAATTAGATGCTCTGGAGAGCTATATGTTGTTAGATGAGAACTATGTATGCACTTTGGTTTTAATGTGATGATGAACTTCTATTAATTTGGAAACTTAATTATATATAATGCATGCAGATGAACCGACAATGGATGTATGGTGACAGACACACCCGCGAGTACATTAAGGGCGTGCATGAGTTTCTCGATGCGGCTGAGGCAAACAAGCAGAATGGTTTTATGTGTTGTCCATGCACTGAATGTGGGAATACGAGGTCTTACTCTAACCGGAAAATCCTTCACTCCCACCTGCTTTAGAAGGGTTTCATGCCACACTATAATGTTTGGACGAGGCACGGAGAAATAGGTGTTATGATGGAAGACGGCGAAGAAGAAGACTATGACGACAACTATGTGCCCCCTGAATATGGTGATGCTGCAACGGGGGGAGCTGGTGAAGATCAAGAGGAACCAGACGATGTGCCCAATGATGCTGCAACGGGTGAAGCTGCTGAAGAGCAAGAGGAACCAGACGATGTGCCCGATGATGATGATCTCCGCCGGGTCATTGTCGATGCAAGGACGCAATGCATTAGTCAAAAGGAGAAGCTGAAGTTCGATCGCATGTTAGAGGATCACAAAAAAGGGTTATACCCCAATTGCGAAGATGGCAACACAAAGCTAGGTACCGTACTGGAATTATTGCAGTGGAAGGCAGAGAATGCTGTGGCTGACAAAGGATTTGAGAAGCTACTGAAAATATTGAAGAAGAAGCTTCCAAAGGATAACGAATTTCCCGACAGTACATACGCAGCAAGGAAGGTCGTATGCCCTCTAGGATTGGAGGTGGACAAGATACATGCATGCCCTAATGACTGCATCCTCTACCACGGTGCATACAAGGATCTGAACGCATGCCCGGTATTCGGTGCATTGCGGTATAAGATCAGACGAGATGACCCTGGTGATGTTGAAGGCGAGCCCCCCAGGAAGAGGGTTCCTGCGAAGGTGATGTGGTATGCTCCTATAATACCACGGTTGAAACGTCTGTTCAAAAACGAAGAGCATGCCAAGTTGATGCGATGGCACAGTGAGAATCGAAAGTAAGATGGGAAGTTGAGAGCACCCGTTGACGGGTTGCAGTGGAGAAAAATCAAGAGAAAGTACTGGGATGAGTTTGCAAAGGACCCCAGGAATGTATGGTTTGCTTTAAGCGCGGATGGCATTAATCCTTTCGGGGAGCAGAGCAGCAATCACAGCACCTGGCCTGTGACTCTATGTATGTATAACCTTCCTCCTTGGATGTGCATGAAGCAGAAGGTCATTATGATGCCAGTTCTCATCCAAGGCCCTAAGCAACCCGGCAACGAAATTTATGTGTACCTAAGGCCATTAGTTGAAGAACTTTTACAGTTGTGGAATGAAAACAGTGTACGTATGTGGGATGAGCACAGACAGGAGGAATTTAACCTTAAGGCGTTGCTGTTCGTGACCATCAACGATTGGCCCGCTCTCAGTAACCTTTCACGACAGACAAACAAAGGATACCATGCATGCACGCACTGTTTAGATGACACTGAAAGTATATACCTGGACAAATGCAGGAAGAATGTGTACCTGGCCCATCGTCGATTTCTTCCGACCAACCATCAATGTCGAAAGAAAGGCAAGCATTTCATAGGCGACTCAGATCACCGGAAGAAGCCCGCCATGCGCACCGGTGATCACGTGCTTGCTATGGTCAATGATTTACACTACATAATCTTTGGAAAGGGTCCCGGTGGACTAGCTGTTCCAAATGACGCTGAGGGACACGCACCCATGTGGAAGAAGAAATCTATATTTTGGGACCTACCCTACTGGAAAGACCTAGAGGTCTGCTCCTCAATCAACGTGATGCACGTTACGAAGAACCTTTGTGTGAACCTGCTAGGCTTCTTGGGCGTGTATGGGAAGACAAAAGATACACCTGAGGCATAGGAGGACCTGCAACGTTTGCATGAAAAAGACGGCATGCCTCCGAAGCAGTATAAAGGTCCTGCCAGGTACGCTCTTACGAAAGAAGAGAAAGAAATCTTCTTTGAGTGCCTGCTCAGTATGAAGGTCACGACTGGCTTCTCGTCGAATATAAAGGGAATAATAAATATGCCAGAGAAAAAGTTTCAGAACCTAAAGTCTCATGACTACCACGTGATTATGATGCAACTGCTTCCGGTTGCATTGAGGGGGCTTCTACCGAAAAACGTCCGATTAGCCATTGTGAAGCTATGTGCATTCCCCAATGCAATCTCTCAGAAGGTGATCGATCCAGAAATCGTACCAAGGCTAAGGAGTGATGTGGCGCAATGTCTTGTCAGTTTCGAGCTAGTGTTCCCACCATCCTTCTTCAATATCATGACGCACGTCCTAGTTCATCTAGTCGACGAGATTGTCATCCTGGGGCCCGTATTTCTACACAATATGTTCCCCTTTGAGAGGTTAATGGGAGTCCTAAAGAAATATGTCCGTAATCGCGCTAGGCCAGAAGGAAGCATCTCCATGGGCCATCAAACAGAGGATGTTATTGGGTTTTGTGTTGACTTCATTCCTGGCCTTAACAAGATAGGTCTCCCTAAATCGCGGTATGAGGGGAGACTGACTGGAAAAGGCACTCTTGGAAGAGACTCAATAATATGCAGGGACGGATATTCTTGGTCTCAAGCACACTACACAGTTCTACAGAACTCTACCTTGGTGACCCCGTATTTCGATGAACACAAGAACAGTCTGCGCTCCAAACACCCGCAGCAGTGCGACGGCTGGATTACATGTGAACACATCAGGACTTTCAGCAGTTGGTTGGAAACACGTCTCAGAGGTGACAACACTGTTTGTGATGAGTTGTACTTGTTGTCCAGGGGACCATCTTTGACTGTATTGACTTACAAAGGATACGAGATAAATGGGAATACATTTTACACGATCGCCCAAGATCAAAAGAGCACCAACCAAAACAGCGGTGTCCGCTTTGATGCAGCAACCGAGAGCGGAAAGGATACATATTATGGTTACATAGTGGACATATGGGAACTTGACTACGGACCTAATTTTAAGGTCCCTTTGTTTAAGTGCAAATGGGTCAACCAGTTAGGCGGCGGGGTACAGGTAGACCCACAGTATGGAATGACAACAGTGGATCTAAAAAATCTTGGGTACACTGACGAACTGTTCGTCCTAGACAATGATGTGGCACAGGTTATCTATGTGAAGGACATGTCTACCAAACCGAGAAAAAGAAAAGATAAGGAAGCAAATACATCATACGATGGGCCAAAGCGCCACATAGTTCTTTCAGGAAAAAGGGACATCCTGGGAGTGGACGGCAAGACAGACATGTCTGAAGATTATGAAAAGTTTGATGAAATTCCTCCCTTCAATGTCAAGGCTGACCCAAGCATCCTGATAAACAATGAAGATTATCCATGGTTATGGTGCAATAAGCAAAGGACACAAGCGAAGAAAAAGTGAAGCTTTCTACCGCAACTTTGCAACACACGAACATGCTACCATTGTCCGTTTTGTACATGCACATGCTATGTGGGTGAAATTATGATACCATCCCAACTTTCAACTTTTTCAGAGCTCATTTGAAATGCTTTCATGTCTTATGGTTCGGCCCTCGTAATACCATGACCATTAGTCCCTGGCCCATGCCAACTTTTAACTCTCAACTTTCAACTTTCTAAAACTAATGGCACTAACAGAAACTTTCAACTTTCATCTATTCTCATATTTTTAGTAAGTTAATCACAAACTTGTGATTCAAACAATTTTCAAAGAATTCAAATTTTAACTATTCAAATTTGAAAACTAATGGCACTAACAGAAAGTTTATAATTTTTCTAAAACTAATGGCACTAACAGAAAGTTTATAATTTTGCTGACCTAAAATCAAAAAGAATTAAAAAATAAAGCAAAAACAAAAGGAAATAAATAATGCAGAAAACAAAACAAAAAAACTGGAAAAAATAAAAATAACAACAATAAGTATTTTGTTGTAAGTAGAAACAAAATAAAATAAATAAAGAAACAAAGAAAACAAAAAACAAAAAAAGTGTTTTCAAATTTGAAAAAATGGCACTAACAGATAGTTTATATTTTTTCTAAAACTAAAAGCAAAAAGAATTAAAAAATAAAGCAAAAAACAAAAGAAAATAAATAATGCAGAAAACAAAAATAATTGAAAAAAAATAAAAATAGCAACAATAAGTATTTTGTTGTAAGTAGAAATAAAATAAAATAAATAAAGCAACAAAGAAAACAAAAAACAAAAAGTGTTTTCAAATTTGAAAACTAATGGCAATAACAGAAAGTTTATAATTTTTTCTAAAACTAAAAGCAAAAAGAATTAAAAAATAAAGCAAAAAACAAAAGAAAATAAATAATGCAAAAAAACAAAAAAACTGGAAAAAATATTTTTATAGTAAAGTTAATCACAAACTTGTGATTCACACAAATTTCAAAGAATTCAAATTTTAACTATTCAAATTTGAAAAGTAATGGCACTAATAGAAAGTTTATAATTTTTCTGACCTAAAAGCAAAAATAATTAAAAAATAAAGCAAAAAAACAAAAGGAAACAAATAATGCAAAAAACAAAACAAAACTGGCAAAAAAATATAAATAAATTGCCACCTATTGGGCCACCACGGCCTGAATACGACCAGAAACCCAACATGGGCCAGGATTAAGGCCGCAGAAGGCCCAATAGGCCCACAGGCAAAGCAGTGTCAGATTAGGCCCATAGGCCTGCAGTTCAGAGGAGTTCGAGAGGGAGGAGGCAGCAGAGCTTATAAAGAGGTGTTGGGCACTGTCAACTAGCGAGGTGGGACGCCGCTGTGCAAGGCCATTGGTCCCGGTTGGTGGCACGAACCGGGAACAATGCCCACCTTTGGTAGCGGTTCGTGGCACCAACCGGTACCAATGCCCCCCTTTAGGACTGGTTGGAGCCAGCAACCGTGACCAAAGGCCGCCGCTTCCCTCCCTTTGGGCTGCTGAAAATTGGCCTTTGGTCCCGGTTGGTGGCACCAACCGGGACTAAAGAGGGGCATTAGTCCCGGTTGGTTTCACGAACCGGGACTAGTGCTCTGGCTATATAAACCAACACTTGTGAAATTCTCGATTCAGTTCGATCGATCTCGTCGTCCTCTCCTTTGACGACGCCGCCAGGCTGCTCCTCGTCCTCGTCGCCGCCGAGCCCTCCGGACCATGTCGTCACCTCCCTAAGGCCGCGCCGTCCTCGTCGCCGGCATCCCTGAGCCCGCCGCCCTCGTCCCCGTTGCCGCGTGCCTCCCTGAGCCCGCCTCCTTGTCCCCGTCACTGCGTGCCGCCCCGAGGCTGCCATCCCCGTCACCGCGTGCCACCCCGAGTCCGCCGTCCTCGTCGCCGGACTCCAGCCGTCGCCGCCCCCCTCAAAGTGAGCCCCCCTCTCGAGTGCCACTCTTGCTCCCGAGCGCCCCTTGCTCCGCCCCTGCTCCATCGTCGCCGCCAGCCCCGATGCATTGAAGAGCAGAAGGAGAGGAGAAGTAGAGGAGAGGAGAAGTGGAGCAGCAGCAACGCGCTGTCCACTTTTCTGAATTTTTTGGAATTTCTGAAATTTTTTGTCCATATAGAAGGTGTTTGATGAAATGCTAGGTGTTTTTTTCATATGATGTTTTTTTTCATATATGTATTCATTTTTTTATTTAGGTTGTTAATTAGTAGATATCGATTTTAGGTTAGTGTAGAGGAAAAAGTAAAATAAGGAAAAGGAAGAAAAGAGGAAGAAGGAAGAAGGAAGAAGAAGAAGAAGAAGAAGAAGAAGAAAATGAAGGAGTGGAAAAAGGGAAATAAGAAGAGGAAGACTTCTTTTTTCTTCATGGATATATGCTAAACAAAACGAGGGGGGTGATAGATGATGATGAGGGGTCGAGAGTGGGACGAGAGGTCGAGAGGTGTCGAGGGGAGAAACAAATGTTATCAGGGACGAGGGTCGTCAAGGGGTCGAGAGAGGGAAGAGGGGTCGAGAGAACTAAATAAGAAGAAGAAGAGGAGAGGAAGAAGAGGAGAAATAAATAAGAAGAAGAAAAAAGGAGAAAAAGAAGAGGAGAAGAAGAAAGGAATAGTGGAGAAGAAGAGAAAATAGAATATATTCTATTTTTTCTTCTTCTCCACTATTCCTTTCTTCTTCTCCTCTTTTTTTTCTTCTTTTTTTTCTTCGATCTTCTCCTCTAGGATTTCAGGTTCGAGGGTTCGAGGGATCAAGGGTCGAGGGTTTCAGGGTCGAGGGTTCGAGGGTTCTATAGGGTCGAGGGTTCCAGGGTCGTCTAGGGGTCGAGGGTTCGAGGGGTCGAGGATCGCCGAGGGGTCGAGAGAGGTTTCCTATTGTCAAAGTATTGCAGAAATCCATGCCTTCATCATTAGCCGGAAGTAACCAAGGCATGTTGGTACGAAGTTCTACAAAGTTGTTCTGGAATGGTGTCCTGGATAGGATAATCCGCCTTTTGGTACGAATTCCGCAAAGGCCTTCCAAATAGCGATATTCGGAAGGCTCTTGCTGAACTTTGTACCAAAAAGCGAATTATCCTATCTGGGACTCCGTTCCAGAACAACTTCGAAGAGCTTCGTACCATCATGCACATGTTACTTTCGCCTAATGATGAAGACATGGTTTTGTTGAATCCTTTGACACTACGCAACCTCCCGACCCCTCGGCGATGCTCTCGAACATGAGAGGTAGAAGAGGATAAAACATGAAGAGGAAGAAGAAAAAAAAGAGGAGAAGAAAGAATAGAGGAGTTCTTCTCCTCTATTCTTTCTTCTCCTCTTTTTTTCTTCTTCTTCCTCTTTTTTTTATCGGGAACGAGGGTCGCGAGGGACATATATGTAGTGTCGTCGTTGTCGATATATACCCCCTCCCGATAGCTTACTATGATTCGGTAGCTAGTTCTATGTTTGGCACTAATATATCCATCTGTCATGTTTGAATAATAATTGCCATGTTGTAAATATTTGTAGAAACTATGGACACCGCCCTAGACGAAGCAAGAGAAGCGTTGTTGAGGGTCATAATCGCAGAAGGAAGTGATGCTGTCTTGTTGTTTCTCAACGACACCGATGGTCTGGAAGGAGAGGGTGAACAAGCTAGCTACGGTGACCTAATGCCGATGCAAGAAGAAGAACATGAGGACGGCTCCGGTGACCCAATGCCGGTGCAAGAAGGAGACCGTGATGACGGCTCCGGTGACCGAACCGAGTCCGGCCATGTATATATATTAGTTAAGCTTGTGCTGACTAGCTGATTGATGCATTCATTGTTTTGGTATGTACACATATTAATTAAGTCTTTGTTCTTTTTTCTAGCCCTCCGGATCAAGCACAACTTCGGTAAAGAGACGAGGCCCGAAGAAAAAGTTGAGCTCGGATGAAAAGTTTGAGATCATAGCAATCGCACCCGACGGCCAACCGATTGAATCCCTGTGGACAAAGAGTGCATTTGTTGCTTAGTGCGGGGTTCTGGTTAGGGACAAGATCCCGATAAGCATCCAGCAATGGTTTAAGACGGCTACAGAAGACCCTGAGGTATCTTATGTCAATGATATGCAGAAAAATGATCTTTGGACTGAGCTGAAGTCAAATTTCACCCTACCGCTAGAGGATAATCCAGAGAACCAAATTAAAGAGAAATTAATCAAATCTTTTGCTCTTAAGAGGATGGCAGAACTATTCGGGAGGTGGAAGAAAGAGCTGAATAAGTTTGTCGAAAATAATGAGACACCAGAATTCAAGGGAAGATATGAGAAGATCAGAGATCATTGGCCCGAGTTTGTGGCCCACAAGACATCGGAAAAGAGTAAGAAGATGTCGGCGACAAACAAGCAAAATGCTGCGAAGAAGATGCTTCACCATCGCACGGGGTCAGGTGGCTACCTCGTAGCCCGGCCTAAGTGGGCCAAGACTGAGAATGCTCTGGTTCATAAAGGGATCGAACCAGAGACAATTAGCTGGCCAGACCGTTGCCGGACTTGGTTCTTCGGGGCTGGCGGAACCTTGGACCCTGTAACAGGGAAGTGCATTTGGACGAATGATCAAATGGACATACCAGTCAGGAAGCTTAAGCAGTATATCGAAGCAGCGCAGCAAGGGAAGTTCTTTCCAGACAGAGAGAACGACGAGCTCACAATGGCCCTCGGGAATCCTGAGCACCCTGGACGGACACGAGGCACGCCAGGCTCCATTCTGTGGAAGGTTGGGTTTCCGGACGCAGGCGGTTACAAATCCCATGAGAGGAGGAAAAAAGTGCAGCAGACCCAAATGCAGGCGCTGCAAGCAAGGGTAGACGCGATAGAGGAACGAGAAGCCAATCACAGCAAACGTACTGCCGAAGCCTCCCCCGAAGCTACCCCGCCATCTCAGCACAGAAGCAGCGTGGCTTCCACCGAGCTACTTCAGCCGAAGCATGCCTTGATGCCTCCTGCCAGCTATCCTATGGATGCTATCATGGAGTCTCAAAATTGCCACCTTATGACGCAATGGATGAATTTGAAGGTCAAGGCGGCTGTTGGCTCTGTTTATCCTACTGAACCCGACGCAACTTCTCACTGCCACTCGATTCCAGAAGGATATGCTAGGGTGATGGTGGATGAAATAACGGAGGGATTTGAGGACCTCCAGCTTGACCACCCTACCGGTGAAGGGGAGACTCGGCTGGGGTCTGCTCTGAAGACTCCATGCCTATGGCGGAAGGAGCTCATCAACCTTCCGAACTGGACGCCTCCGCCTCCTCTTCCTCCTCCGGCAAGTCAGGGCACTCCGCCTCCTCCATCGCCTCCTCCTCCGGCGAGTGATGATCAGGGCCCTTGGCCGGCTCCTTCTCCGGCGCGTGGCGGCACTCCGCCTCCTTCTCCGCCTACGCCGACGCGCCCGAGCAGCCAGCCTCCTCCTTCTCCGCCTCGTCAGCAAGGGCGGAAGAGACCTGCCGCCGCTCCAGCTGCTTCGGCGCGTCGTAGTCCTTCTCCTCCGCCTCGTAAGCAAGTAAAGAAGACAACCGCTCCATCTAATCGGTCGGCGTCTAGCAGTACAACCAGAGGCGGGAGGACATACAGATTCGGTCCTTCTCTGAAGACTCCAGAGAAGTTACCATATGAGAGGACCCCGGAGGAGAACGCCGAGATCGCGTGAACCGAAGTGGATGACTGGTTTCAAGGGTTGAGAGCAAAGAGACATCCACCTCCGGAGGAGAAGGTAGATCTGGTGAAAGTGAAGCGCACTCTGGCTGCCCTAGCAAAACCACCCAAGTCTTCGCTGAAAGGCAACTATGAGCGCATTATTGCAAAGACATGGGCCGAAGCGGAGCGGTCGGGAAGTACAGTCAGTGATCAAAGGCTGAAAGAACGACGAGCAGCTGGGAAACAAATTGCCCAGCTCGGCGAACAAGCGAAGCAATCGTGCCCCCCCTTAAAGTGCCTAGAGACATCGTCGATCCGAGGATGGTGCCCGGTTATGGCAATGTTGATGATTACCTGCCCAACGATGTACATTATGATACCATGGAGGTGCAGATACACAGATACGAGTACAGGAAGCCTCTCGTCAAAGATGAAAAATCTTTAACAATGATGATGCGAATATTACATGATTGGTACTTGAAAATCTGCAGAGAGTCTGAGGGGAGGAGTACTTTGTATGCGAGAGTTAAACCGGAGCATGACCTCGTTGGAATTGAACTGTTGCCTATTCCATTTGAGGAGTTCTATCAGTTTTTCAATCAATTGGCCCTCGATAAAACAACGATCACCTGCTACTGTCTGTAAGTACTACTACTTCTGTCATTAAGTCTCTCTATATAGCTCATCTCTTTCATTGCATGTATTTATAATTAGCCCCACTATATTATGCAGAATGAAGATCGCCAAATTGAAGAAAAGACAAATCGGTGATATTGGGTTTGTTAACACATATCTCATAGATGCAGCTGAGGTTGAACATCGTCCCGGAGATACCGAGGCCAACTTGCTACGATCATTCAAAAAAATGAAAACAAAGATATAATACTCTTTCCTTACAACTTCAAGTGAGTGTTACTGTCTTGTGCATATTCGGTTTCCCTTATATATTAGTCCAGGTTATAGTAATGTAATTGATGAGTTATGCATGCGTGTGCAGTTTCCACTATATTCTCCTAGAGATTAGGCTTGAGCAGGGAGTAGTAACCGTCTTGGACTCTAAACGAAAAGATCCCCAGGAGTATGCGGACATGACTGAAATCCTCAAGAAGTAAGTTAAATCGATCATTATCCACCATATCAGCAACTTTGTTCATTTCCTGATATCAAGTAATTGTTTTATTTGTCCGGCAGGGTTTGGAGAAAATTCACCAGAAAAGTTCCGGGACTGCCGAAGGAGCTGGAATTTAGACACACGAAAGTAAGTACTATAGTAGCATGTTCCGCGCATCTCCTAGTGATTCAAGCGCTAGTTTCATCAATACCATTTAGCATTCTTGCTTATCAGTTTGATTGACCTCTATTTCTTGTAAAGTGGTTGTGGCAGGAAAAAGGGAATGATTTCTATGGATACTACGTCTGCGAGTCCATCCGCCACACGACCTGTGAGCGGGGCGGGTACTCTGACGAACAATATTAAGTACGTAAATAACAACATTCACAATTTTATTTTATTACCATCATTTGTATTGAGTTTCATTCATTTATATATATATATATATTGACCCCCTTCTTTAAATTAGATGTTTCGAAAGCGGGATGAACTCCTAGCACCAGTTCGCATGCGAGCAATTCAAGAGGAATTGGCAGCATTTTTTCTTGAATAAGTGATCGCTGAAGACGGAGAATACTATGTGGACCATGAGTCCGTATGATTATATTTGTAAGAGATAATTATTGTATATATGTAGCCGGTAGTATCGGATAGATATACGAGAACTTGTTGTTCGACCAATCTCTCGGAGAAGGAGAGGTGGTCGATATCACTTCTCTCTGTATGCATATATGTTCATGACGATCTTCTGTTTCCTTCATTTGCTTACTAGCTAACTAGCGTGTCTAGTCCTCTCTACACGTATGTATAGTATGTAGCGTCGACCAAGCACGGACGTAAGAGAGGACACTTCTCTCTATTAATTATAGCTAGCTAACACAATATATGAAACACCTAAATTAACCCCCCAAAATCCCCAAACCCCCCCCCCCCTTTCAAAAAAAACCCCAGCCACAGAAATGCTAACGCGTGGATGCCTATTGGTCCCGGTTGGTACCACCAACCGGGACCAATGGGTCTCCTGCCTGGGCTCTGCGCGCTGCCCACGTGGAGGCCCATCAGTCCCGGTTCTGGATTGAACCGGGACTAAAGGGTCGGGGCATTAGTACCGACACTTTAGTCCTGGTTCAAGAACCTGGACTAAAGGCCCTTACGAACCGGGACTATAGGCCCTTTTTCTACCAATGTGAGACTCTGGGGCGTGTACATCCCCACTCATTATTACGTGAGAGTGTCACGAGGCGGCGAGCTTCACAGGCACTGGGCCTTCTCCACAGGTACCGGGCTTGTTTCATATCGCCAGACGAGGGCCCCGCCTTGCGCCTCACTCTGCCGCCATTAACAGTGACCGGAAACCAAGGACGACGCCAATGGGGTAGAGCGGTTGCCAGCGGTCCCCCCGATGACCACGGGTCCTCTGCCGTGGGCAGGCCATGGGGCACCTCCCCGGCAGAGGGCCTACCTCCTAAGAACACCTTGACCCGACCGCCGCGAGGGTGAGCCCGGTTCTTGGCCCCATTCCCGCAGCCCCCTGCACTCTCCTCCTAAGGGATAAGAGGCTGCAGCATTGGGGCAGCCATCCGCTGCGGTGACCTGTACCTCCTGCGACCCATGGTTATCGTAAGCTTGCTCCTAAGGGATGAGTGGTACCCGATAGTTGCTGCTGTCGGCGTGATTGTCGATGCTCTCTTGGGGTTCTTGAAAAAGCTCGGCTTCCGGCGCCTCCTCGTCCCAGCCGGGCCCGAGGAACGAGCCGTGACCTTCTTCCAGCTCGCGCCTTTGATCCACCATGTGGGGTACATAGGCCTCCGGGGCGACCACCTCGTGGACCTTGCTGTAGCGCCCCGCATGCCACGCAGTCTGGCTTGGGGCGTCGCCTTGTATGTGATGACGCGGTGGTCCGCCGAGGCCAAAGGCTACGACGCGCATCCCTTCGCCGGCCTAGGGAAGGGCCGGCGTGATCAGCCGCCCAGTGCTGGCGGAGGTGTTAGCGCTGGACTAGCCCTGGGGCCCGCCTGAAATCGTGTGGGCGTGCATAATGCCGTCGTGCGACCTGTGCTGGATCTAGGGCGGCAGCTGGATGCAGAAAGGGGGCGCTTCTGAGGCGGCGGCGTCCAGGAGCTCTGCCACTCGCTCGAACAACACATCGCGGCCGCCTTCCAACAAGCGGCACCGTAGTAGCTCTCGGGCCACCATGAGCGCGGCCCTGGAGTTCGCCTGCTCCCGTCGGTGTATGGTGCCGTGGTAGCGGCGTGGTTTGAGGCCCTTGCTGCGGCCCGCACCTGCCATGGCGTGAGGGCTGGCGCCGTCTGGCCGCGTCGCCTGCGTCCCGCAGCACCCTGCGGAGTGCGAGCTACCTGAGGCGTAAGGTTGAGGTCGCCCTGAGATGGCGACACGGCGTGGGCGGGCCACGCCGCCCAGCGGTCAGCGTTGGCAGCCGGGTTGCTTGACATTTGGGTGGCAAAGCGGCGGAACGTGACGAGGAGGAAGAAGGACTCTGGCGCACCCCTACCTGGCGCGCCAAATGTCGGATTTCGGGTTCCGGCAGACCCTTGAGGTTTGAACACTGGGGTGCGCGCGGAGATCTCTCCCCTACTGATCTACGTCTGATCCTCTTGTGCGAACTAACATGAAAATGATGAACAACACAAGAGACACGAGGTTTATACTGGTTCGGGTCACCGTTGTGGTGTAATACCCTACTCCAGTGTGTGGTGAGGTGGATTGCCTCTGGGGCTGATGATGGACAGTACAAGGGAAGAACAGCCTCGCGAGGGGTGTTCTTGAGCTGATGCGGTGTGTTCTACTTAGTCCCTACTGGGTTTTCTCCTTCTCTCTCTTTGTGGAGGCTAGCTCTATTTATAGAGGCCCTGGGCCTCTCCCCGAATAATTGAGCGGGAAGGGCGCCAACAATTGGCCATTTTGAAGGGGAACATCTAGTTCAAGTTATCCTGACCAAAGGTGGTCTTCGGCTGCCAAAAGCACTAGTGATGACACCGTCTTGGGCTCCACGGTGACCTCCGTCTGGCCGTCCGGCTGGTCTTGGTCTAGTTGCACCGGAATGGTAACCTTTGCCTGATACATTGGCCGGTGCTTGCCCCCTTTGCACCAAAGGGGAAACAAGGACCTTGCGCAGGCCGGCGCCCGCCTGGCGCCCGCCTGGTCTTGATCGTCATGGCTTGCGTCATGGGATCCTCGCGAGGTACCCTTGCATTGATCTCTCCGCCTCCTCGCGAGCCTGCCTGATCTCTCTGCTCTCTCAAGCTTGGCCCCTCGCGAGGGTCTTGAGCTTGGGCTCATGAAGATGGGCCGCGCTGGGCCCCCACTTGAGCCACGCCGCAGGCCGCAGGCAGGCAAGTCTGGGGACCCCCATTCCCAGAACGTTGGCAGGCGCCCTTGAGCAGCACCTTCCAGACGTCATTGTGTGTCATGTCGAAGAGCTCGCTCAGAGTCTGGTTCTGGGCCGGGTCGAACACCCACAAGTTGAAGTACCGTTGTTGGCACGGGAGGATCCGGCGGATGAGCATGACCTGGCCTATGTTGACAAGCTTGAGCTTCTTGCTTGTCATGTTCAGGATACATTTCTGGAGTCTGCCCAGCTCCACCGATGAGCCCCATGACAAGCCCTTCTCTTTCCAAGAAGTGAGCCGTGTAGGGAATCCAGATTGAAACTTGGGGGCAGCCACCCATTTGGTGTCGCGTGGCTCAGTGATGTAGAACCACGCCGATTGCCACCCCTTTATGGTCTCCATGAAGGAGCCTTCAAGTCATATAATGTGGGGCATCTTGCCCACCATGGCTCCGCCGCATTCTTCTTGTTGGCCGCCCACCACCTTTGGCTTGATATTGAAGGTCTTTAGCCATAGGCCAAAGTGGGGGCGGATGCGGAGGAAAGCCTCACGGACGACGATGAATGCTGAAATGTTGAGGATGAAGTTCGGGGCCAGATCATGGAAGTCTAGCCCGTAGTAGAACATGAGACCGCGGACGAATGGATGAAGGGGAAACCCCAGTCCACGGAGGAAGTGGTGGAGGAAAACTACCCTCTCATGGGGTTCTGGGGTAGGGACGATCTGCCCCGCAGCGGCTGCCGATGCGCGATATTCGCGGCTAAGTATCCGGCTCCGTGCAGCTTTTTGATGTGTTCCTCCGTAACGGAGGAAGCCATCCACTTGCCTCCCGCTCCGGACATGTTTGGAGGAGGTTGAGGAGAAAGATGTGGACTTGGGTGTTGGGGCTCAAGTGCGCAAGAATGGATGGGCAAGGAGGAAGAAGGCATGGGTAGAGAAAGGTTAAACCTTATCCCTTTATAAGGGTGGCCAAAACTATGCGCCCCCACTACCCTAGTAAAACTCGCTTACCCCCCAAGCGCTGTAATCGATGGCGCGGTTGGGTTACCCACTCCCGTATTGATGAAAATCACGTAACAAGGGGAACACGATCGCTGCTTTGACAAGAAGTCTCAAGAAACTGCCTCGCATTATGAGCGGGCCTAGTCAAAGGAAACGGTTCGAATAATCACCGGACTATGGCATAATGTTATGTTGCCAAAACGTGTCGGCAGATTAGATTTGCGGAAATATTATTCTCTCTACGGTGGTATGTGGAAATTATTTTGCAGGGTCGGACACTATCCTTGTATTCAAATTCTTCCGTGATGTATTCAAAGGAGGAACCCGCCTTGAAATGCCGAAGACAATACTGCGTGCCGGACTCATCGTCATTGAAGCCTGGTTTAGGGGCTACTGAGGGAGTCCGGGGTTAGGGGGTCTCCGGACAGCCGGACTCTATCCTTCGTCCGGACTATTGGACTATGAAGATACTAAATTGAAGACTTCGTCTCGTGTCCGGATGGGACTCTACTTGGCATGGAAGGCAAGCTAGGCAATACGGATATGGAGATTTCCTCCTTTGTAACCGACCTTGTGTAACCCTAATCCTCTCCGGTGTCTATATAAACTAGAGGGTTTAGTCCATAGGACAACGACAATCATACCATAGGCTAGCTTCTAGGGTTTAGCCTCTCCGATCTCGTGGTAGATCAACTCTTGTAATACCCATATCATCAAGAATAAATCAAGCAGGACATAGGGTTTTACCTCCATCAAGAGGGCCCGAACCTGGGTAAAACATCATGTCCCCTGCCTCCTGTTACCATCCGCCTAGACGCACAGTTCAGGACCCCCTACCCGAGATCCGCCGGTTTTGACACCGACATTGGCACTCGGGCCCTACTAAAAAGCATTAAGCATAGCAAAGTCATAGCAACATCAATATCAGAACATAGTGGATACTAGGGATCAAACCCTAACGAAACTAACTCGATTACATGATAGATCTCATACAACCCATCACCGTCCAGCAAGCCTACGATGGAATTACTCACGCATGGCAGTGAGCACCATGAAATTGGTGATGGAGGATGGTTGATGATGACGATGGCAACAGATTCCCCTCTCCGGAGCCCCGAACGGACTCCAGATCAGCCCTCCCGAGAGGTTTTAGGGCTTGGCAGTGGCCCCGTATCGTAAAACGTGATGAATTCTTCTCTTTGAATTTTTTCTCCCCGAAACACAATATATAGAGTTGGAGTTGGAGTCAGAGAGGCACCAGGGGGCCCACGAGGTAGGGGGCGCGCCCTAGGGGGGCAGGCGCCCCCCTCGTGGAGAGGTGGTGGCCCCTTGGCCTTCATCTTTTGCAGGTATTTTTATATTTTCCAAAAAGTTGCTCCGTGAAGTTTCAGGTCATTCCAAGAACGTTTGTTTCTACACATAAATAACACCATGCTAATTCTGCTGAAAACAACGTCAGTTCGGGTTAGTACCATTCAAATCATGCAAGTTAGAGTCCAAAACAAGGGCAAATGTGTTTGGAAAAGTAGATACGTTGGAGATGTATCAGACATCCTCGAAATATCGCTTGGGTGTGCGGTGCTCCTTGCCCTCCGGCGGCCCGCTTGTGACTTCAACAGCATTCATCTTCGCCCACCACATCTTGCAGCGAGCAAAGGCCATACGGGCACCTTCAATACAGATGGAGCGCATCATAACGTCCAGCCGAGGACAGGCGTTCACCATCCTCCTCACGAGTCCGAAGTAGCTGCTAGGCATAGCTTCGGTTGGCCACAGCCGGATTATCAAATCCTTAATGGCTAGTTCGGCCACCCTATGAAGCTCCAGCAGCTGTTTCAGCTGATCGATGAAGGACACAGGATGCTCTGGTGCCACATACTGCGACCAGTAGAGCCTCTCTGATGAACCCCCTCCTTTGGCTCGATAGAACTCCGGGGCATCTGATACTCTGCGTGGCAAATCCACAAAAGCCCTTGGGGAGCTCCAAACCCGGGTTAGTAAAAGGTACTCCTTCTCTGCATACTTGCTTTGCATCTTAAATGCCTTACCCGCTGTGATCTTCTTGGCCTCCTAGATCTCCTGGAGGGCGGCCTGGGCCTCATTCCGTGCGGTCCCCACGCTCTGACGAGCCTTGGTGAGTTCGGTCCCTCGAACCGACGCATCATGCTCCAAGGCATCACATTTTTTCACCGCATCCTAGAGCTCCTGGTGGACTTCTTTGACCCAGGCCTTTAGCTTCTTGCGGGCGGCTTGCTGTTGGACAACCTGCTCCTCGGCCTCACCCAGGGCCTTCCTCAGGGCCTCGACCTCGGTCGCGGCTTCTGCACATATCACAATACCACTATCAATATACAACGATTATCCTTTCCCGAACATATAGCAAGTCGTTCCTCACCTTGCTTCTCCTGGAGCCGAACCGTAACCTCACCGAGCTCGTTCTCGGTCCGCTCCAGCCTTCGCTTCAGCTCGGAGACCTCGGCAGTATACGAGGTTACGGCCAACAGGGACGCCTGCTTATCGATACATATTTAGTCAGCCTCTTATAATTAAGGATTGATCCCCTGTCCGGTTCTGCTCGCCGAACATCGGACATCGTCTCAGGGGCTACAGACTATACAGGGTTTTTCTCTTTCTTACCTCGAAACTTGTTAACAGGCTGCTGCAGGCTTCATTCAGTCCGCCAGACTGATCCTTCTCAATCACCGCACCCATAAGGATACGGTGCTCGTCCATGACGGAGGTGCTTCGTAGCGCCCCCATTAGGTCATCTGGCGCTCCTGGATGGACAGGAGCCACCGGTGGAGGTGACGCACCCCCCTCCTTCAAAGGGGGCTGCTCGCCCGACTCCGGAGCCATATGTGTCTCCGGAATCATATTCGGCTGAGGGCCGAACTGGATATGGCCCTCCTTGCCAGTCTCCAGGGGGATTTGCTCCCCCATGTGTCCGGCGGTGGAGGTCCCGCCTTGTGGCGCCTCCCGGACAACGTGCTGGGCTCCTCCCTTCGGAGTGGTCCTCCGGGATAACACCTCGGTGTCGTCCCTGGCCCCGAGGGAGTAAGCAGGCGGTGGCGACATGCTCGCCATCTTCGACAGCGCCAACGAACCTCCAGATGAGGATCGCTGGATAAGGTCATGGGCCAGACTGCAATAGCGTGGATTAACCATGTTAGAATAATAAAAAGAAAGGGCTGGATGTGTGCATAAATAATCCATGTCACTTACGATGTGGCATGTGGCCTAGTATGGGGGCGACGTTCCAGACTACTTGCTCGTCTGTGGAGGAAGACTGGAAATTGTTCTGTGTCTGCGGTATAATCTTTCCATGAAGGAAAGATGCACGCAAAGTTCCTGACAACAATATAAGCTCCATCTTCTAAAGTTCGAAGAAATGGAACAGGGGTCCTATTTGCTGCAATTGGGGCTCTCTCTGGTTTGAAAAGGGATTTGTCAACTGGATTTGGTGTACTCTTTGCTGGAATGGGGGTTTTGCATCATAGAGCTGGTGCTATGTCAACTCGCATCATCATACTGTTTGCTGCAGTTGGGGTCTGCTGAGTTGGGGCATCAGAAATGACCAGTGTAGTAGGGCTAGAGTCTGGCAGAGTTGGGGTGTTTTGTGGGTCAGGTGATATTGCAACTACACCTAATGTGCTATTTGATTTCTGAGGTGTCACTACCTTTTCGAAATACTTTGATCGTGCTCCTCCGCGATCAACAATCACCCTCTTCCTTTTGAACGTCTGATACACAAGAACATCATTTGAATGGATAAATATGGTATGATGACAGATGGAATATGTATTGAAAATGGATAGGCAGGGCGTATTCACATACATGATGTGTAAACTAAGCTAATGGCAGTGCAACAAAGTAGAAACAATGCAAAGCATCAGTTGCAAGATATGTGCGACCAATATAACCTTGGAAAGTTAGAGCAAGCACCTTGATGGGTGAATAAGATAGGGCATATGTCCCTGACTCCTCCACTAGGGAGCTACATTGACTTAGGTCTCCCTCTAGCTCAGAATCACTGTTAGGATCATATTCTGAGCATGAATCTATAGGTGGTGAGCGTTTGGATTGCATTGCACCCAGACTTGATTTCAGTCCCTTAATGCCAAGTTTGACAGCCATGGCATTGTTCTGCATTATTCTTTTCATGCGCTCAAGCTCATAATCATTATGAAGCTATTCAGAATCTGAGGTTCATGAAAACATAAAAAGTAGTCAGATTATCTATGGAATGCATTGCAGATTCAACTCGAAGAGTGTCTTCCTATAAACCTCTGCATATGCAAAGTTCACCCCCAACCGTGCTGACCAGAACACACATAGAAATACAAACCTCTTATGTCTCTATAACAGGCATACACACATTTCAAAACTGAAGTAGGAACATTAGAATCATATCAAATTCGTATTTGAACAAATAAACTAAGGAATTATCAGTGGCATAATGTTTAGCTTCAAGGGTGGAGTGCTGGTAGTGTGACACAAAGCAAGTAGGCAGATTGTATTCCATGTAAAAGATCGTAGTCTATGTAAAAGTCGGAAATGACACTTCCTTTCTATACAATGCAGTGCTCGTTGCCCACACATGATGGAAGAGATCACACAGAGAAATACTATTCACTCATGTCTACGGTTCTAGTATTTTGAAACAGGGTGGTCCACCCTAAAAGAATATTGACAACAAATATGACAAGGCAAGCATAGATGTAGTGAATCAATCATTTACTTGTGAGCTTACTAGGATAGTTATGCAAAATTTTAACTGCAGTAAGAGACCATCCAAAATCTGAATCATGAAGTTTGTCTAGCACTTATTGTTTGCAACTAATCGACGTGAATAATTGGATATCATATTGATTGAGTAAGAAAGACAAGTAAAATTGTCAACAAACCTGGCCTGCAGTAGAAATCTGGGTCAATGTCAGTACGACCAACAATCCAAAATGACTAGTTTCTATTCCTAGGGACGGAATTTTGAAACCCTGTGAACTTTACACGTACTAAAGATTACTAAAATACATCTGAACCATTAAGTGTAGGCAGCACTCAGCACACAACAAACCCTAATGACAGTTGAAAGAACATGCGGTGCCCCCATGTCTGGTCTTGGTAATTGATGACAATCTCTATGGACTAATGGTTTCCTTGAGTTATATTTGAAGGTTTTTCCATATGCTTTTCTTGGAGTACATGTGTTGGTTTCAAGGAGAGTTTCTGTCGACCAAGGTGCTATTCAAGGAATTATCCAAAGATTGGTCATGTGAGTGTTGAGCTTATTGCAAGCATGTCTTGAAGAAGAAGATTGTGTGATCACTCATATCTACCTTCGAGACATCATCCAAATGAAGAGAATTGGAAAGATTCAAGGTTGATCAAGATTAAGTCAAGAATGAATCATGTTAATCAACACACAAAGCATACAAGATGTACTGGGGGGGATCAAGTGATCCCATGGTATGGTAAGCATTGTCCATTACACTTTGTTTTCTAACCCATGGTTTTCGTGAGAGTTCTTTGTGGGGTTAGGTTGCGATGTGCAAGTTCAAGTGGAGCATCACGAAGAGATCAAATGCTTGAAGCTTGCCGTCCATTATGGTAACAATGGATTTATGAAGATGTGCCGAAGAGTGGCTCATCCATAGTGGAGTATGGGGGAGCAATCAACTAGTCTTCATCGAGCCAACACAATCAAGAAAGGTGGTCCAACT
The DNA here is from genome assembly GCA_034509565.1 of Triticum monococcum. Lineage (NCBI taxonomy): Eukaryota > Viridiplantae > Streptophyta > Magnoliopsida > Poales > Poaceae > Triticum > Triticum monococcum. The sequence continues at coordinate 80,961,108 of CM067845.1, read as the reverse complement.
TGAGGAAGTCAAGATCGTCATCATCTAGCTCAAGTGAACTATGTGCAAGACAAAGGTTTGCCCTTGATAGGTTTTCTATTTTACCGGTCTCGTAGTGGTAGTTGGGAGACCGGGTTATAGGATCGATTGCCGTACTATCAGGGGGGCACTTGATGAGTAGCTTGATCGTGTCGTTCGTAGAGAGCTCAAACCATTGCATCCTTGCATCATCTTTCTTGGTTCTTGTTTGGTTGTCTTTAAGAGTTTTGGAGCTTATGGTCATCTTGATGACAAGCTAGAGTTCATCGAAAAAGGAGTTCACTTGCATCTTCTATGATGTTTTCGATGATGGAGGTTATGCCCGTTCTTCTATGTTGGAGGTTATGCCCGTTCTTCGCTGTTTTGATGCTACTCGTCATCTTCTATCCAACAAGCTTGAGTTTGCTCAATTCGGAGCTCTTTTGCAGAAGTTATGGTAGTTCTGGTTTTATGGGATCTGTTTCGGAAAAGTATGGGTGGATTCATCACGTACACATCCCCTTTGCACCCTCTGAGCTTTTCCCCTTCGTTGAAGGCTCCCTTGCAGCCTTCTCCCTGAGATCTGGTCCCAGCGGTAGTACCACAAACCCCAATAGTAGTACCGCTCAAGAGCTACAAGCAGAAGTACCGCTCCACAGCGGTAGTACCGCTTGGAGCTCTCAGCCGTAGTAACGTTGCGGCTCCGTGCTCCTACCACCTCGATTCAAGGGTTCTCCTCTCGTGTCGGGTTTTGCGGCACTAGCTGCTGTAGTAGAGGCAGTAGTACCGCACATAGGGGGTAGTACCGTCCTTGTCACCACGGAAGTACCGCCCTGGGTCCAGGTCCTGCTCTGCTTCTCGCTCTCTTCTCACTGCGCGGCAGTACCGCGAGGTGGAACGGTAGTTCCGCTGGCCACAACGGTAGTACCGCCCCCCAGCGGTAGTACCGCCCTGTGCGGGGCTGAGTGGGGGTAATGGTTGGATTGTCTCCCCCTTATAAAAGGGGGTCTTCTTCCCCATTGAACCTTATCCTTTGAGCTCGTGTTCTTCCCCCATTGTTGACCTTCTTCGAGCTTGCTAACTCTCAATCCCTACATGGATTCTTGCTAGTTTTTGAGGGAAAAGAGAGAGGAGATCTAGTCCACAATCCCACCAATCACTTTCTCCTCTATGTGAGGGGAACCCCTTGGATCTAGATCTTGGAGTTCTTGGTGTTCTCCTTCTTGTTCTTCCTGTCATTTTCCTCCCTAGCATTAGTTGCTTTGGTGGGATTTGGGAGAGAAGGACTTTGGCACTCCGTGTGCCCTTGCCATTGCATTTGGTGCATCGGTTTGAGTTCTCCACGGTGATACGTGAAAGCTACAAGTTGAGAAGCTTATTACTCTTGGGTGCTTGGGACCCTTGAGCTTGTTCCTCTCGGGTGCTTGGGCGCCCTAGATGGTTGGTGGTGTTCGAGCTCAATCATTGTGGTGTAAAGCTCCGGGAAAGCATCGAGGTCTCTAATTAGGTTGTGGAGGCCGCCCCGAGCAATTTGACGGGTTCCGGTGACCGCCCCCAAGGGTTGCCAAAGTGTACGGGTTCGGTGACCGCCCCCAAGGGTTGCCATTTGTACGGGTTCGGTGACTGCCCTCAACGGTCCCTTAGTGGAATCACGACATCTTGCATTGTGCGAGGGCGTGAGGAGATTACGGTGGCCCTAGTGGCTTCTTGGCGAGTATTGTGCCTCCACACCGCTCCAAACGGAGATTAGCATCCACAAGGGTGTGAACTTCGGGATACATCATTGTCTCCATGTGCCTCGGTTATCTCTTACACGAGCCCTTTACTTATGCACTTTACTTTGTGATAGCCATATTGTTTCTTGTCATATATCTTGCTATCACGTAGTGGTTTATCTTGATTAGCATAAGTTGTTGGTGCACGTAGGTGAGCCTAGTTGTTGTAGGTTTTATGCTTGGCAAATTAACCGCTAGGTTTATTCCGCATTTGTTCAAGCCTAAAACATAATTATTTTTAGAGCGCCTTTTCACCCCCCCCCCCTCTAGGCGACATCCACGATCTTTCAACACTCCTGCCTAATGAGTAATGAATCAATTCAAAAATGGGTGATGAGGAGTGGCTGCTGAGTGTTGAGGACGTATCTCAGGATAAATCGGGTTGGCTTAGTGGGTGATGCACGCTTGAGCCCTGAATGGACTGGGAAGGTAGGCACGGCGGCGCGCCCGGGTAGCGGTGACGCTGTTGGGCGAGCGGCTCCTGACCTCCTGTTAGTCCGGCATCTCCTCCTAGAGTCATGCCATCCGGGGACGGAAAGTCACCGGCGAGGCAGGCGGCTGGGGGCGCGTAGAGATCGGAAGCGCGCAACAAAACAGAGGGGAATCGAGGCCTGGGCCGACTCAAAATCCCAGGGTGGGCCACGGCTCACCGTGGTCACCCTGTAGAGATATACACCCGAGCAACGAACATGCATTTTTGAAACTAAATTAGGAACATTTAGCTGACCAATTAAACGACTCTATTTTAATAATATCAGATTCGTATTTGAACAACTAAGCTTGTCTAGCTTGATGGGTGGAGCAATGCTATTATGACACGTATAGTGATCATAAAAGGGGGAAACCCTAAGCATTTTTTTGAGAAAAAGAGGGTTTCCCCTCTGATTTCTATTAAAGAAACCACCATGGAACCAACATGATCAATTAAACCCTAAGCATGATCAATTAAACCCTATTATGACTGTGCCATGGCAGATTTAAAGCTGCAAACCAGGGAAATGCTATTTAGCATCCATTGTTTGCTTCAAACTAAGAACTAAATTCTAAGAGCTGAAAAGAAAGTACAGTAACAAAGTTACGATATATTCTTTGGTTGAGATCAAAAAATTGTGGAGATATGAAGTACCACCTCTCTGGCGGGCATCAGGGGTGCGATCACTGTCGCTGGCGTTGAAGCAGATCTGCAATGGTAGACGGGTGCATCGGGGGATAAGTCCCGTTGCGGTGGAAGAGAAGGTCGTGTGCGCGGCAATGGCAAAGAGGACGATGGCGTTGATGAAGCGAGAGGACGCAATGCAAGGCTCTTGGTCCGTCACCGTGGATGAGAAACGTCCATCTCTAGCAGTGGACGACGCGGTCTTGGTAGGCGCTCCGGCATGGTGGAGGACGGTGGCAATGGATGGGGTGGAGGACGGCGGTGATGGATGGGGTGGATGACAACGATGATGGATCGGGTGGCCGACGGAGGAGGCTGGTGTGGGGATGGTGTTCTAGCGCGGATGGTGTATGAATGGGAGAATGGAGGGAGAGGTACGGGGAACCATGTTTTTGGGACGCGCCTGTCTGAATATGGGAAAGTTACGAACTTAGCCCCCGTTTAAAATTTGGACGTGTCGTCCGATGGGGATAGGACGGTAATCTCGTATCTCGCAAATATTTGCCCAGAGTGATTTTGGGCAAGGAGAGGGTGTTTTGGCGCCCATGGTTGGCACCCACAGTGTATGAACAGGGCTGAAGGTAGGGCGGTTGTGCCATGTCTAAGTGAAGTTACAAACCTGCCCCTATTGAAAATATTTGCCTACATCGATTTCAGCCGAGTCGAGTTTGTTGTGCTGCCCACCGTGTATGAATGGGGAAATGGAGGGAGAAACAATGGTCTTTCGGACGAGCTTGAATCAAATGTGTTTTGCCGCCCATGTTTGGCGCCCACTGCTACCTCTTGAGCACTGCGTTGGTTTTCCCTTGAAGAGGACGGGGTGATGCAGCAAAGTAGTGTAAGTATTTACCTCAGTTTTTGAGAACCAAGGTACCAATCCAGTAGGAGGCCACACGCAAGTCCCTCGTACCTACACAAACAAATAAGAACCTCGCAACCAATGCGATAAAGGGGTTGTCAATCCCTTCACGGTCACTTACGAGAGTGAGATCTGATAGAGATAATAATGATAAAATAAATATTTTTGGTATTTTTATGATATAGATTGAAAGTAAAGATTGCAAAGTAAAATAGATTGGAAACTTATATGATGTAAGATAGACCCGGCGGCCATAGGCTTCACTAGTGGCTTCTCTCAAGATATCATAAGTATTACGATGGGTGAACGAATTACTGTCGAGAAATTCATAGAAAAGCGAATAATTATGAGAATATCTAGGCATGATCAGGTATATAGGCATCACATCCGTGACAAGTAGACCCACTCCTGCCTACATCTACTACTATTACTCCACACATCGACCGCTATCCAGCATGCATCTAGAGTATTAAGTTCATACGAACAAAGTAACACATTAGGTAAGATGACATGATGTAGAGGGATAAACTCAATCAATATGATATAAACCCCATCTTTTTTATCCTCTATGGCAACAATACAATACGTGTCATTTCCCTTTCTGTCACTGGGATCGAGCACCGCAACATTGAACCCAAAGCTAAGCACTTCTCCAATTGCAGGAAAGATCAATCTAGTAGGCCAAACCAAACTGATAATTCGAAGAGACTTGCAAAGATAACCAATCGTGCATAAAAGATTTCAGAGAAGAATCAAATATTGTTCATAGATAGACTTGATCATAAACCCACAATTCATCGGATCTCGACAAACACACTGCAAAAAGAGTTACATCGAATAGATCTCCAAGAAGATCGAGGAGAACTTTGTATTGAGATCCAAAGAGAGAGAAGAAGCCATCTAGCTAATAACTATGGACCCGAAGGTCTGAAGTAAACTACTCACACATCATCAGAGGGGCCATGGAGTTCATGTAGAGGCCCTCCGTGATCTATGCCCCCTCCGACGGAGCTCCGGAAAAGGCCCCAAGATGGGATCTCTTGGGTACAAAAGGTTGCGGCGGTGGAAATAGGGTTTCGTGGTGCTCCTGGATGTTTTTGGGGTATGTGAACATGTATAGGAGGAAGAAGTAGGTCGGTTGAGCCACAAGGGGCCCACGAGGGGGAGGGTGCGCCCAGGGGGGTAGGCACGCCCCCTGCCTCATTGACACCTCGTTCGTTTCTTGACGTCCACTCCAATTCCTCTGGATCACGTTTGTTCCAAAAATCACGCTCCCGAAGGTTTCATTCCATTTGGACTCCGTTTGATATTCCTTTTCTACGAAACACTGAAATAGGAAAAAAATTAGCAATTTGCACTGGGCCTTGGGTTAATAGGTTAGTCCCCCAAAAAAATTATAAAAGTGTAAAATAAAGCTCATTAACATCCAAAACAGATAATATAATAGCATGGAACAATCAAATATTATAGATACGTTGGAGACGTATCACCTGCCTTGTCGGAATGGGTTCAGAGGTGGTCGTTTGACGTCTAATTGAAGTTACTAACCTACCTCTATTGAGAGCTGTGGAAATTGGGCCGATGGATTGTCCGTGTAAGGGGTAGATAGTAATTTCCATCTCCCAAACACTTGGCTTCGGGCAACCGACGTGGGAGTGGACATTTTGCCGCTTCTTTCGAATTTTGGGACAATAAGCATCCACGTTTACCCTGGCAACTAAATTCGAATCCATTTTGTATTCCTATATGAATCTTTATAAATCATTCTATGTGTTTTTATGTATCTTCAAAAGCACGACAAAGATGTATTCCACTTTCATATATGAATTTAATTTATAAATGCTGATACTCGAATTCAGAAGCTAGAATCTAGTTTAAGGTGAATTTGAATATTTGGAACACTGTATATCCAACTCAAATGTCACACGCAGCATAATGTGTACTCCCATTTAGATATGTACACAAGCGATGTATCATGATTCAAATACCGAGTCAATCAACCAATAATGTACAAAATGAACATACATATAAACACTTATAGAGTATATGGATCAATAATATCAACTAACATACATAAGCCAGGATGCTGTACTTTTTTTGCTAAAAGAGCATCCTTTTTTTAGCGAAGCTAGTATATCATCTTGGCCCTTTCCGATGCATGCCACTTATGGTCCATCTATACTACTATTATTGCTGAATGCACATTCAGCCTGATTGGCATATTTGTAGGTCTGGCACAACAACCAAAATGAAATATCTCTGGGTCTTATCAATTAATACAGACTTGTGCTCAAATAAAATTACAAACCAAAAAACAAAAAATAGTTATTACATGATCTCTAAAACAAATGGTTTGATCGATTACATGAACAAACAACACAAAGTTATTCAACGATGGAAAGAACATTTCACCTATGATTTACCAAGTGGATATTTAATTTCCTTTTTTCCTTCAGGACCTTAACAATGCGGTCAGTCTTAGCTTGCTTCGTTTTGAAATCCACCAAATATTTAATGGTTGTCTTGAGTACTGCTTGTGATTGTGTTGTTTGCTTCCTCAACATGTCAACTTCATCTCTAAGTGCAGAAGCAGAATTTCTTTCTACCACTAGTTTAGCCTCTAGAGCATGAGTGGTTGGCAATTAATGATGCACGATTGGGCCAGTGCCACTACTATGGTATGATACAACATCCATGGGGACCTCACTCTTTGATCTTGGGCTAACCTGTTTTGCCATTAAAGTTCCGATTGGATACCGAAAAGTTGAAGTTAGCAAAACATCTAAACTGGCAGTTATAACAGCAAACCAGTTAAACAAACAAGGAAATAAAGAGTTTCAATTGGATGATGAAAATTAGTTATTAACATCATTGTAAACGGTTGTTGCAGTAGCAAAGCAGTTAAACAAACAAGTTTTGCAAAAGGTAACTGTTGTGGCACTGGAGTTTCTCTTGGATCCTGAAAAGTTGAGTAGCCAGTAACGTGATTAGAGCAACTGGTTGCAGCAGCAAAGTATTTAAAGAAACAAGTTTTGCTAAAGCAACCTGTTGTGGCATTGGAGTTTCTCTTGGATCCTAAAAAGTTGAGTAGTCAGTAACTTGATTAGAGCAACAAGTTACAGCGGCAAACCTGTTACACAAATATAATTTTGAAAATGTACCTGTTGTGCAATTGGACTTCCAATTGGATCCTGAAAACTTGAAGTTGGTAAGATGATTACAGTAACAAGTTACATCAGCAAACCAGGTAAACAAGGAAGTTTCTGAAAACATACATGTTGTGCCAACGGAGTTTCAGTTGGATCCTGCAAACTTGAATGTTAGCAATCAATAAATAAAGTTTTGCAAGAGACATAAGAAACTAACATCAAACTAGTAAACTAACCTGTTTTGGCAACATAGTTAATTACACATGAACTAGCAAAACTAACAAGTTCTTGGCAACGTATTAAAGTAACAAGTCGGTACCATTTACCAGCAACACAGACATCTGTAAATTTCTTTGATGCATGGAAAATGATTCCAAAACAGATATAAGTTAAAAAGATGGTGTCCCTCATATAACCCTAGCAGTTGTCTATCTATGAACATGCAAACATTACTAGTGCTACAAGTGATAAAAACAAACCATTTAAACAAACAGGGTATCCAAACGGAAATTACACGTGAATTCTTCTGCACCCTAGAAGTACATATGACCAGCTATCTACGTGATTAAGTAGCTATTTAAGTTCAGGAAAACAGGTAATTCTTAACAGTAAGTATCAAACACATAGATAGACGCAGTCTATATTAGGATTAACAGGCTATGGCATTATGTAATCCGTAGCACACTAAATTAAGCCAAGCAATGTAATTTAACAATTTTGCAATAAGTTCCTAACTAAAGTTCCGAGAAGCGGGTAACTGAACTTATGCTAGCTCTTTCTACAGGCACGCTACAACTTCTTTTTCACTTACAAGGTTCTACGAAGGAGTCCATGGCATCAATTGCTTGGATACGCAGTCCCAATACTTCTTTCTTTCCACACTGCATTGGTAAGTTGAATGATTAATCTGGTAAGATGGTGCGTCCTTGATATGTTATATGAGGACGTGTAGTCAGACTAGTTGTAGCCACACACATCACACTGGCTTTTACTGTATATTTCACGCGATTACATTTGGCATATCGAGATTAAGCAATCTACAATAGGATGAAAGACTGGCATCCTTCAAATTATTGGCGAACTCATCAGTTCATAGAAACTAGCAATTCAACCATTCCGTGGGTGAATGAAAAGCGCCATAGGAATATTTTTCACTACCCCAATCATACACGCAAAAGGGGCGACGCTAGCTTAGGGGCTGGTATGGGCGGCCACCTCGGGTGGCTAGAAAGTGTGCACCTAGTTTGAGTCGTCTAGGTTGGCCCACACTAGGTATGTTCGTCCCAACGCACGAGCAGGCAATGTAAAAAATGAAGAAAAACATGTCAATTTGGATGGGCCAATAACGTAAGTGCAAGGCAGGCCCTATAGCAGGATCGCAGCCCAAACGAGCACCTCCCGTATCGACCGACAGTAGGAAAAATCCCAATTTGTTCCCTCCAGCCTCCAGTATGGTTCGCTCCTAACCTAGCCGCCGCTAGACAGACCAACACAGTGCTTCCTCGCGCCCTCGTTGGTGGGCGGTCACCGGGCATCAAGCGAATGGAAGGACAAGAAGATGAAGATCCAACCCTGGGTGTAGCCTGCATGTGAGGCAGCGGCGGCAGCACGGGCATGGCATCGAGCTTGCGCAAACGGACAGTCGCAGCTTGCAAGAGTAGCACGCGCAACGAGTAGGTACATCACATCCCTGATTATATCTAATTCAACTGTTCAATTTCTAGCCAATAGTTAAACCTGATGGTGTTGTGAAACTGCTTGTATGTAGGGAATCTATGAGAAAATGAAACCAATTTCTGCTTTTTTATAACTCCCCCAATCAATACTGAACTGACTGAATCTGATGTATCTAATCAAGCTTCCGGTGCAAACATACAAGCTCATGTTGTTCTTGAGCCTGAAGTGTCTAATGAACAGACTGCTAATGAAGGATTTGATGCAAACATTTTACATGCTCCTGGTGATGAACATATAGTGTCTAATGAGGGATCTAATGCAAGGATTTTGCAAGCTCCCATTGAAGGATTTAGTGTCTAATGATCATCTGCTATGTTGAGAGAGACATAGAGATTTGCAGGCATTGATGACAAGCAAATTATAGTACATTTTTATGGCTTTAGGATACATCAAGGCCATCTACCAGAAAGTCCCCGTATTATGACAATGTAGCATAAATACTTTTCTAATCCATTGTTTGAAACCATTGGCATACTTATGCAGGATAGATATATTGATATGCAGTTTCCACACTAGTTATAAATGCAATTACACTTCGATATTTTCAGCCAAGAATGAATAATTCAAGCAGGTACAGACCATGTTAGTAGTCCTTGTACACCATGTTGCATTTTGTGTTTTTTGGTGCTTCCATCATTTAGTGTTTTATAATCTGAACTACTTTGGATCATTAGCTGGTTTTCAAAGTGCATGTAGCTTCACATTTCTCAAGTTATGTTGATTTCAGGAGTGCAAGTGCCTTCGTATTTTTAAGTTAAATGTTCGCCCCTGGTAACTTGAATTCATGGATCCACCACTACACGCAAATCATACACGCAGGCCAGTACGAATTAAATGAAATGCAGGGACTTACGCTAGCTCGTTGTACATGCTCACTGTAGCTCTGCTTAGGCTTGGGATGTTCCATGTACAAGTCCATGTTACCACTTGCTTGGATGTGCAGGCCTTGTGCTCCTTGCATCCCCCTCTGCATTTTTGACATGGCGAATGGTTGATCAAATAAGAGGAATCGACATTCCTGTTGTACCAGAGGACGAATACTTACAAGGTTATATGGGTGTGCAGGATGTGTACCAGATCGCGTAGCGCCGTCATGCTTCGCTAAAAAATGGTTTTGCTTGTTTCAGATGATATCTCCAGAAGAAACAAGAGTGAAAGTCAGAGTTGCATAGGCGTGCAAGCTAAGAGAGCAGTGAAAGGATATCCAAACATCGCCGCAACAGTGCACAAGGGAGTGACGTGTGGATACCTAGTTCGGGCTGGCGTTTGGGCATGCTCGCCTAGCTAGAGTGCGGGTCACTTTAGAGCCATTGAGGGTGATGTGCTGGCGTTGGCTGGCCGCACATGGATGCAGATCTAGAGTAGCAGCGGAGCGCTACGATGCAGTGGACGAGACCGTTGGTGAAGCCCCAACGGCCTCGAGGTGTGGAGGTGCAACGATGTGCTCGGTGAAGTAGCCCCGGTGAGGTGTGAGACGGCGTCGGTGAAGCGTACCTGATGCGGGGGAAGTTAGTTTCTGTGAGGCACGTCGGTTGCGGAGGCCGAGATTGTCGGTGGACCACCCGATGCGGTGGACGAGGGTGTAGATGAGGTAGCTCTGGTGCGGTGGTGAAGCGCGGCCGTCGTCTTTGTCGTCGTGTCGTTCGGCATAGAGGTGGGGAAAGAGACGAGACGAGGGGCGATTCAAACTTTGCTTGGGTTGGCAGCGAATTAGGGATTTGAGCAATCTGGGCACGAAAGGGGACGGCGGAGAAGGGAGATTTTGCAGGGCTGGTATTGGGGCCGCTAGATATTTCAATCCGAAACATGGAAGCGCGAACTTATTTTGTCTTCATTCCTTTTTGGGGCGAGGGAGGGGGTGGGTGGCTGGGTACTGAGCGTCCGTACGACACACGCGGCCACCATGACACGACCCTGGTCTGTCTGGTGCGCCAACATTTGAGAATGCAAATGAATCTTCTTTCATTTGCAAACGAATCTGTATGTATTACCATGCCCGTGTTTTCCTTGCAAATAATTAGTCATTCGAAACGAGATACTATAAATTAATTAATGAGGAGTTATTTGAAAAAAAATTGAAATGGTATCCATGGTATCCACGCTAATGTGGATTAGAGTGTGTGTCACGAAATTAGTTATTTGAATTAGAGTGTGTGTCACATAGCAGTCTCCGATTCTAACGTGGATTTCGCATTTCACGGTATCCACGCTACTTTTTAATACAAATTCATATGTATATGATGAACACCCTGGTAGTGAGAAAACTTTGGATGGATTCAAACATATTACCTACAAAATAGCACAACAATCGAGTCAATGTCAACTTTTCCAAACCTAATATGGCACGAATTCGAAATAATTACCCATATGCATGGTCCTCAGTTCAAATCTTACAATGTACAAAGAATTGAAACATCGATATTAAGTGTCATACTATCTACATTCAAATGTTTTTTTAGCCCCCCCCCCTGGCACACATGCTACATACTTCCTGTATCAGTCAATCTTCCTCTCCTAAGCACCTTAGGAAGCTATCATTTTCTGACACACGTTCATTCTTTCTCTCCATGTTTTGATCTCTAAGTCTCTCAACTACACAACCACCTTTTTTCTACTCTGTTACCAAATGTATTTACCTCACACACCCGCCATTGCACCCCATGCGGAGCTCTCTCTCTCTCTCTCTCTCTCTCTCCCTCCCTTCCACCCTCTCTCGCTAGATACATGCATTGCCTATCTAGCCCCCCAACCTCTCGTGCACACGCACGCATGTTGTCAATCTAGGTCACTACCTCGAGATTGTCTCACTCTTTCTTCCGCACGGCGGGCCACACTCGCTCAATCTCGCTCTCTTTATCTCAGTCTCGATTAACCTTATTTTCTTTCACACACAAATGATATATCTCCCTGTTTGGGCCTCGATCAACACACTCTATACTCTCTCACACAGATTGTCTATCTAGGTCAGTCCATCCAAGTCACCCCCACTCTTTTGACCTCATGGCAGGCTACGCTCGCTCAATCTCTCTCTCTCTCTCTGCATGTCTCGATCAACCTCCCTCTTTCTCGGACACAAATGATATATCTCCATGTTTGAGCCCAAATCAACATATTCATATTGTATACTCTCTCATGCACATTGTCTATCTAGGTCAATCTCTCCAACCCATCTCACTCTTTCGATCGCACGACGACCCACACTCGTTCAATCTCTCACCTTTATACATGTAATCGATTGACCTTGCTTCCTCCAACGCACAAAATATATCTACATGTATGCGGCTAGATCATCTCTCAAGATCTATCTTACAGCCCTCACCCTTCCCAAAAGCTCAATCCGACAATATCTCTCCAGAGCATATAAATCTTTTCAATGAATGTCGGACCACACTCACTTTGTCTCTCTATCTATATGTCTCTCGATTGACTCGCTTTATCACGCCGTATCTTCCACACATTGAAGCTACCTCTCCATCCTTCGCAAAGCTGGAGCTATTTACATTGCGAGGGGGACTCCAACCTTGGATTAATTTGTGTAGGCATTTATTCCAGTGGGTTTAGATTATATTTTCGTAGCATTCGGCCCACAACTACTGCGAACACCGTTGCAACCCCCGCACCTCCCCCAATTGATTTCCCTCTGGCTCAGTCATCGCTCTCCCGCACGTCCCTTCTCGCCTTCAATGTCGCACCATGGTATTATTGCAAAAAAATTGTTGTTCTCTTTAATAATTACAAATAAGCTACAAACCTACACACCGATAGTCCACCTGGAATGGAACAAATTTCGACCCACAAATTAAAGTGCTACAAACTACACGCCGAGGAGCACACCTGTCATGAAACAAATTTGGACCCATATACAAATTAAAAAAAAGGACGAGGATGAAACATGCGACCATGGCCTTCAAGCCGCACATCAATAGGCAACATACGTAGAACATCAATGTTTGTTGTACCCCCCTTTGTTCATATAATGTTTATATATTACCACATCCTATTTAATGGATAACATGTAATATTATTTTTAGTACATTAGTGGGACGGGCTCGTTAACACGTAGTACTATTCGCCTTCACTTACTGGTGGGTTCCGTGTGTGCTCTCTCTCTCCTCCCCTTCCGCGTTTAGACACATGGGCAAACACAAAGAACTCGCGGGCGTTGTTGCCGTTGACCATATCTGGACGCGTTCACAAGTTACGACACCAGTTTCACGTACTAGTAGTACTAGTCAATGTGTACGTGCAATGCACGTTAATTTGGAAGTATATTAAGTGCATGCGGACATTAAGTAGGATATTATTTGCATGTTATTATGTGTTTAGCAATATTTTTGGCATGAAATTAACTGCACGCTAAACATGTTGAGCGCTCGACATTGAAGCAGTCTAGGTTGTTGGATGAGAAGGAATACATGTGGCTTCATGACATTTTATATTTAATTTGATACGACTCTAGTAGAACATTCAATCGATCAAACCATAGATTTCATTCAGTCTGACTCCAACTTTACATTCATATGACAATCGATCTAAAATAAACGGAAATGATAAACGTTTGGATTTTAAGCATGGCATCCGAATGTTTTTCTTGGCAAATTTATATTACGCGGCGACGGCGGGGGTGTCTTGCGGTGGGAAGTGGCTCCTCTGCCGTGCTTTGTGTGTCATCGGGCCACTGACCGGCGGCGACGGCGGTGTATTGCACCGTTGTTGGATTTGTCACATCCCTAGTTCAGGTATGGTCCTAGGCTTGCTTTGTGCATCATGGTTATTATTTCAAATGAATTTGAAATGGGGATGTTTCAAACCCTAGCACCAAAGCAATTCAAATAGGTTCAAATTAAAAGTGAAATTTCAATGAACCCAAAATGCTTCTCAAAAATGTTCATGCTCTTTGGATAATGTTGGGAACAACAACCAGAGGTGATGCACATTTTTGCTACTCATTTTGGATTTTTGAATCAATGCATAGATATTTGGTTTGGAGCTGTTTAAATTATATAAATATTTCTAATGGCTCCAAAAATGTTGGGAATTGGTGAGGGCCTCTAGAATATTATATCTAGATGCCACAATTATTTTCAGCATTTATGGAAATGTTTTAACTTTTCTTTTAAATGCATAACAAATGTCAGAAATAGAAAAAGAAAACAGAAAAAGGAAAGGTTACCTGTCCTTACCTGGCAGCCCCGCTGGCCAGCCCACCTGGCGGCCCAGCCCACCAAGGGCAGGGAGGTCTTCTTCCTCCCGCCAGGACGACGCCGAGCGTGTGGCCGACGCACGCCGGCGCACGCCCGGCCACCTCCTGCTTGCCTGGCTGTCCTCCTGTCACCCTGGATCTTCCTCGCGTCGCCACGCACCTCCCCCGACCCCCTCTCACTCTCCCCAGTCCCCTCCCCTCCTCTCCCTCACTCCCTCTCTCACGGCCGAGCGCCACCGCTCCCACCGGCCACTTCTGCCGCGCCCACAGCCCAGGCCTCGCCTCCCCGACGCGCTCCACAGCTCCTCCGTGATCCCCTCTTCCTCCTCGTCGAGCCACGCACCTCCGGACGGCCTGCATTGCCGCCATCGCCATCGTGTTCCTCCTCGGGTTCCGCCGTCCGCCGCCGCAATTCGTTGCCGTTGGACCTCCCCCGAGCTCTCTAATGCCTCCACCGGATCCGCGGTGAGCCCCGCCCCTTCTCCAATTAGTTGCTCGCGCACCGTAGCATCGTTCCCCGCCATGGCCGTAGCGCTTCGCCGCCGTCCATGTCACCGTCATCGTCTTGGCCCGCCTCCGCCCAAACCGAGCACCCCATCGTCCTCCTGGTGCCATGAGGGTGCCACAGAGCCCCTCGGGTGGCCTTCCCGTGCCCCGCAGCCTGCTCCCTCCCGTAGCCGTGCTCCGGCTGCCGCGGTCGTCTCCGGCCACCCCACGGCCTCCCGCGTGTCCCACTGGATGCGCGCGAGCCTGGGCGTCGCATAGGTGGCCTCCGCCGCCCAAATGGTCACTGGAGGACCAAATCTGAGGCCCTCCGCCGCGTTCTGCCTCGCCGGCGGCTAAACGCCGGTGGGTTGACTGTTCTGACCACAGCCCAGTTGACTTTTCCCCTCTCTCTCAGTGACATGTGGGCCCGGGCTTGTTAAGTTTTAGTTAGGATTAGTTTAACAACTAATTAATCCCTGTTTAGTTAATTGGGTCACTGACGCGTGGGCCCAACCCCATTAACTAAACCAGATTAGGTTTATTTTTAGATTAGGATTAACCACAGACACTGACGTGTGGGCCCCACACATCAGGTTTGACCTGGTCAGCCGCCTTTGACCTGCTGACGTAAGCATGACGTAGAGCTGACGCAATAATTGATTTCTGGAATTAATTTAAATCAGGAAATTCTAGAAAATAGTTAAAACTTCAAAAAATCATAGTAATTCAACCGTAACTCCAAATCAAATAAATTATATATGAAAAATTATCAGAAAAATGCAAAGAATCCATTTATGCCAGTTTCATGCATGAAAAACCAACTTATACTTGCTGTATAAGTGAAAACATAATAATGGCATGTTATATACTTAAATTGGGGTTTGCATATGAATCCTTGGTTCATATGGACTTCAACCAGGTGGTGTCTGATGGGACAGGCTTGGGACAGACTAGGCACTATGGCACGGTGTACCAAGTGGCACCCGTATGGTGGGCTTGGGAACCCTGCACACATCGTTTGGGGTCGTGAGCGACACCCCAGCCGGATCTCCTTGCGGATGGAACCCGAATAGGCGATAAACCTGGACGAGAGACTTGTGTGGTTAGTCAGGTCGTGGCCGACACCCTCGCCCGGCTTCCGCTTGAAGGTTGCCGAGGTACATGACGTGTACAGGGCTATAAGTGGCGAGAGCGTGTGTGAAGAAGTACACCCCTGCAGGGTCAATATTATCTATTCGAATAACCGTTTTCCTCGGATAGGGAAACTTGGAGGACTTATGTAGTACATAGACAATTTGAAGTGGATACTCTAAAATCCGCAAGATAAGCATGAGTACTATGGATGGCCTTCTCGTAGGGAGACGGGAACGGATCCATAGTGGGTATTGATATGGTGAATATGTGGACTCGTGTGCGTCTTCTCACCTAAAAGAAGTTTCTGATACTCGTAGTATATATTAGCCATTGAGTCAAAGCTGGCTTGCTGCTGTTAACTCCACCACCCCTTTTGTTGATAATGTTGCATATGTAGATAGTTCTGAAGTAAGACTTGCTGAGTACCTTTGTACTCATGTTTGCTTATTTATGTTTTGTAGTTGGTTACACTAGTGGCTTCAACAAGTAGCTTGTATCCCAGCTACGATCTTGTAACCTTGGGAGGGTCGTGTTTAGTCAGGCTTCTTAGTCTTTTCCTTTTGTAGTTGTCTGTACTCAGACATGTAATGCTTCCGCTTGTTGCTTGTATGCTCTGAATGATGGGTCATGTGACCCCTGTTTGTATTTATGCTATGTGGCTCTTCTGGGCCTTTATCTATATGAGTTTGAGTTATGTTGTGATGCCATGATGTACAACACATACTTGCATGTTATGCGTACGTGTAACGTGTATTGCTATGTGTGGGATCCGACAACCTAGTTGTTTACCTCTGATAGCCTCTCTTATGGGGAAATGTAGTCTTGTGTTTCCATGTGCCATAGTAGTCCGCTACAGCCCGCTTCACCAGAGTCCTGTTAGCCCAGCACTACTGCTCAGGACACTTGACTAGCCGGCATGTGTTTCACTTTGTTCCTGTGTCTGTCCCTTCGGGGAAATGTCACGCGGTGACATTCGGAGTCCTGCTTAGCCTGCTACAGCCCGAGTTCCCGGAGTCCTGTTAGCCCATTGCTACAGCCCGGATTCACACGCTGCTGACCGACACGCTCGATGTGAATCATGTATGCCTGTTCCCATAGGTTAGTGCCACTTCGGGTTCACGACTAGTCATGTCGGCCCGGGTTCTTTGTCATATGGATGCTAGCGACACTATCATATACGTGAGCCAAAATGCGCAAATGGTCCCGGGCCAGGTAAGGTGGCACCCGTGGAATACCGTGCGTGAGGCCGCAAAGTGATATGAAGTGTTACATGCTAGATCGGTGTGACTTGGAATCGGGGTCCCGACAGCGTTGGTATCAGAGCCTGACTGACTGTAGGATTGCCAAGCCAAATTGGTCGAAGTTGAGTCTAGAAATGCTTTAGTTACATAAGGGAATTGATTGCGGAAGGGAACGTAAGGCTCTTTTTACTCCTTTACCTCATGTCATTCTTTCTGAGTCAGCCTCTTCTTTTCTACGAGGGTTAAGGCCTAGGCTTCTCCTATATCTCTCAGGATGACGTGTTACTAAACCGTAAAGTCTTAGGGTTGTTGGGTTGTGTCTCAATACAGTTCTACTACTTCTGTGTGTCCTCAGTTTGACCCAGAACCTTGATATTATGATGCTGATTGATGGCAGAGTTCTTGTTAGCATCCGAGAGGAACAAGCGTGAGACTAACCGCTTGCTGGCACAGATTGAGCAGAACACCGCACATCAGCGTAAGAAGTTGGTTTCCATCACCGACTTCATTGGTCTGAAACCACCCACCTTCCATCATTCCATTGAGCCACTCGATGAGGATGACTGGCTCCGGAGCATCACTCACAAGTTGCATTCTGCGAACGTCGCTGCAAGTGACAAGGTCACCTATGCTACCTATCACCTGGAAGGTCCTGCTAGTATTTGGTGGCAGAGCTATGAGGCTATGTTTCCAGCTGGTCAGATTCCCACCTGGAAGGATTTCACCGAGGCTTTTCATGAGCACCACATTCCTCAGGCTCTCTTTGACCGCAAGAGGGAAGAGTTCTGTAGTTTTATCCAGGGTAAGCTTCCTGTTGATGCTTACAGTAGGGAGTTTGGAAACCTCGCCCGCTATGCTACAGAAGAAGTGTCCACGGACACTAAGAAGCAGGCTAGGTTCCGGAAGGGTCTCAACCCTAAGTTGCGTCGTGATCTCCACCTGCATCATTGCGATACTTTCCAGGCTCTTGTGAACAAGGCCATTAATGCAGAGACAGCTCAACTCACTTATGAGGAGTCTCGTAAGCACAACCGTGATCTGGGTTCTTCCTCCCGCTCTGGCTCTCAGAAGCGACGGATTTGGATTCCGAACTCGGCTCTTCCACCTCGATATGCACCTAGGCCATCCTATGTGGCGCCTCACCCAACTCAGCAACATGCTCCACCCAGGCCAATTAGTGGACCACTTGCCAATGTAGGTCCACGTCCTACCCCAGGAACTTGCTTCACCTGCGGAGAACCAGGACACTACGCACGTGACTGCCCTCAGTCCAGTTATACTCCACCCCAGTCTGAGAGGTCTGCTGGCCGTGAAAAGCCATCAGGCAAGATGATCAGTACCAAGCCAGCCTCCATTGAACGAGCATGTGTGCACCATGTCTCAGCTTCAGAAGTTCAAGATGATCCCGATGTCGTACTGGGTACACTTCTTGTCAATTGTCACCCAGCTTCAGTTCTGTTTGATACTCGAGCATCCCACTCCTTCATATACGAAGGTTACGCTCGGTTGCACGACATGTCATTTTGTGATATGCCGACTCCACTAATAATCCAGACTCCTGGTTCCAAATGGAAAACCTCCAAGGTAAGCCATGGTAATGAAATCCTTGTTGATAGACTGGTATTCCTTGCTTCTTTGATATCTCTCAAGTCCTCAGATATTAACATCATCTTGGGTATGGACTGGATGACAGCACATCATGCCAAGATCGATTGTTACACCAGATCTGTTCAACTTACACATCCATCTGGCAAAATAGTCACTGTCTCCACCAGAGTTGCAAGGCGTCAACTCTATTCTCTTAATGCCAGCCCTCTTCCAGACCTTGAAGATATTCCGGTAGTCCGTGACTTCCCGGATGTTTTTCCAGAAGAACTACCAGGTGTCCCACCTGATAGAGATGTAGAGTTTGTCATAGAACTTATCCCAGGAACTGTTCCAATCTCTAGGAGACCATACAAGATGGCACCTTTGGAGTTAGCTGAGCTTAAGAAACAACTTGATGAGTCCTTGCAAAAGGGTTTCATCCGTCCTAGTTCTTCTCCTTGGGCTTGTCCTGTCCTCTTCGTCAAGAAGAAGGATGGTTCGGATCGAATGGTTGTAGATTATCGTCCCGTTAATTTGGTCATGATAAAGAACAAGTATCCGCTCCCAAGGATCAACGACCTGTATGATCAGCTCGCTGGTTCCTCAGTCTTTTACAAGATGGATTTGAGGTTAGGCTACCACCAAATAAAGATCAGAAACGGGGACATCCCCAAAACGGCCTTTATCACTCGATATGGTCCATACGAGTACACCGTGATGTCTTTCGGCCTAACCAATGCTCCAGCTACTTTCTCCCGCTTGATGAACTCGATCTTTATGTAGTACTTAGATAAGTTCGTCGTGGTTTATCTTGATGATATTCTTATTTACTCGAAGAACGAGGAAGAGCACGCCGAACATCTTAGGCTTGTGTTAGAAAAACTCAGAGAGCATCGCCTTTATGCCAAGTTCTCCAAGTGTGACTTTTGGTTGCCAGAAGTGACCTATCTAGGCCACGTGATCTCCGGTAAGGGCATTGTTGTCAATCCCGAGAGAGTTAAAGCCGTTCTCGATCGGACTCCACCCAAAACAGTCAAACAAGTTAGGAGTTTCCTTGGTCTAGCCAGTTATTGTCGCCGCTTCGTTGAAAACTTCTCCAAAGTGGCCAAACCCCTCACGGAGCTTCTCAAGAAAGATAAAAGGTTTGAGTGGACCCCACAGTGTGAGCACAGTTTTCAGGAACTGAAAAGACGCCTGACTTATGCGCCCATACTCGTGCCACCGGATTTCACTAAAGACTTTGTTATCTATTGTGATGCTTCGTGTCAAGGACTAGGTTGCATTCTTATGCAGGATCGTCATGTGATTGCCTATGCATCTCGACAGTTGCATCCACATGAGGAAAATTACCCTACACATGATCTGGAGCTTGCAGCCGTATTCTATGCACTTAAGACTTGGCGACATTACCTTCTTGGTAACCGTTGCGAAATCTACACTAACCATCAGAGTCTCAAGTATATCTTCACACAACCAGATCTGAATCTCAGACAGAGACGTTGGTTGGAGTTGATCTCGGATTATGACTTAGGAATCACCTACACCCCAGGCAAAGCCAATGTCATGGCTGATGCTTTAAGTCGTAAATCCTATTGCAACAACCTCATGTTGCAACATTGTCAACCATCCCTCCATGAGGAATTCTGTAAGCTTAACCTTCACATAGCTCCTCATGGTTTCCTTTCTACCTTGGTGGCGAAACCTACCCTTATGGATCAGATCATAGAGGCTCAGAAGCATGAGACGGGAATCTCCCGGATCAAGAAGAATATTTCCAGGGGAGTTGCTGGCTGTTTCTCTATGGATGAACGAGGTGTTGTTTACTTTGGTAACCGTTTGGTGGTTCCCAAATGTCAACAGATGTAGCAACTGATCCTTAAGGAGGCCCATGAAACCCCTCTCACGATTCATCCCGGTAGTACAAAGATGTATCAGGACCTACGCCAGAGGTTCTGGTGGACTAGGATGAAGAGAGAAATCGCTTAGTATATTGCCAACTGTGACGTTTGTCGTCGCGTTAAGGCAGAGCATCAAAGACCTGCTGGCACCCTTCAACCTTTAGCTATTCCCGAGTGGAAATGGGACAAAGTTGGTATGGACTTCATCACCGGCTTTCCCAGGACCAAGAAAGGAAATAATGCTATCTTCGTAGTCATTGATCGTCTTTCCAAAGTGGCTCACTTCCTACCTGTTCGAGAGAGTATCACTGCTAGTCAGCTCGCTGACTTATATATCTCCCGAATAGTGTCACTCCATGGTGTTCCACTAGAGATCAATTCAGACCGCGGCAGTCTCTTCACCTCTCATTTCTGGGAAAGTTTCCAAACTGCCATGGGCACCCATCTTTCTTTCAGTACCGCTTTCCACCCTCAATCAAGTGGTCAGGTGGAAAGGGTCAACCAAATCCTCGAAGACATGCTTAGAGCTTGCGTTATCTCATTCGGTATGGATTGGGAGAAATGTCTTCCCTTTGCCGAGTTTGCTTATAACAATAGCTACCAATCCAGTCTTAAGAAAGCACCCTTCGAGATCCTGTATGGACGAAAATGTCGAACACCTTTGAACTGGTCAGAAACCGGCGAAAGACAATTCTTTGGACCGGATATGATCCAGGAGGCAGAAGAGCAAGTTCGCATCATTCGTGAGAATTTGAAAACAGCCCAATCTCGCCAAAAGAGCCAGTATGACCGTCGTCATAAGGAAGTGGCTTATGAAGTTGGCGAAAAGGCTTACCTTCAGGTTACTCCTTTGAAGGGTACCCATCATTTCGGTATCAAGGGCAAGTTGGCTCCTCATTACATCGATCCTTTTCGCATTCTCACTAAACGAGGAGAGGTTGCCTACCAGTTGGAACTACCCCCACATCTTTCTCGAGTTCATGATGTCTTCCACGTCTCTCAACTCAGGCGTTGCTTCTCGGATCCCATCCGCGGAATGGAACACGAAACGCTTGATCTCCAAGATAACCTCACTTATCGAGAGTACCCCATTCGCATTCTGGATCAAGCAGAGCGTGTCACTCGACGTCATAAGATCAAGTTTCTCAAGGTTCAATGGTCTCATCATACCGAGAGAGAAGCTACTTGGGAGCGAGAAGATCGTCTTCGACTTGAGTACCCCGATTTCTTTCCGCCAACTCCTGAATCTCGGGATGAGATTTCTTCGAGTGGGGGCGAGTTGTCACATCCCTAGTTCTGGTATGGTCCTAGGCTTGCTTTGTGCATCATGGTTATTATTTCAAATGAATTTGAAATGGGGACGTTTCAAACCCTAGCACCAAAGCAATTCAAATAGGTTCAAATTAAAAGTGGAATTTCAATGAACCCAAAATGCTTCTCAAAAATGTTCATGCTCTTTGGATAATGTTGGGAACAACAACCAGAGGTGATGCACATTTTTGCTACTCATTTTGGATTTTTGAATCAATGCATAGATATTTGGTTTGGAGCTGTTTAAGTTATATAAATATTTCTAATGGCTCCAAAAATGTTGGGAATTGGTGAGGGCCTCTAGAATAGTATATCTAGATGCCACAATTATTTTCAACATTTATGGAAATGTTTTAACATTTATTTTAAATGCAAAACAAATGTCAGAAATAGAAAAAGAAAACAGAAAAAGGAAAGGTTACCTGTCCTTACCTGGCAGCCCCGCTGGCCAGCCCACCTGGCGGCCCAGCCCACCAAGGGCAGGGAGGTCTTCTTCCTCCCGCCACGAGGACACCGAGCGCGTGGCCGACGCACGCCGGCGCACGCCCGGCCACCTCCTGCTTGCCTGGCTATCCTCCCGTCGCCCTGGATCTTCCTCGCGTCGCTACGCACCTCCCCCGACCCCCTCTCACTCTCCTTAGTCCTCTCCTCTCCTCTCCCTCGCTCCCTCTCTCACGGCCGAGCGCCACCGCCGCCACCGGCCAGTTCTGTCGCGCCCACAGCCACGGCCTCGCCTCCCCGACGCGCTCCACAGCTCCTCCGCGATCCCCTCTTCCTCCTCGTCGAGCCACGCACCTCCGGACGGCCTGCATCGCCGCCATCGCCATCGTCTTCCTCCTCGGGCTCCGCCGTCCGCCGCCGTAATTCGTTGCCGTTGGACCTCCCCCGACCTCTCTGACGCCTCCACCGGATCCGCGGTGAGCCCCGCCACCATTTCCCCTTCTCCAATTAGTCGCTCGCGCACCGTAGCGTCGTTCCCCGCCATGGCCGTAGCGCTTCGCCGCCGTCCATGTCGCCGTCGTCGTCTTGGCCCACCTCCGCCCAAACCGAGCACCCCATCGTGCTCCTGGTGCCACGAGGGTGCCACAGAGCCCCTCGGGTGGCCTTCCCGTGCCCCGCAGCCTGCTCCCTCCCGTAGCCGTGCTCCGGCCGCCGCGGATGACCTCGCCGCGGTCGTCTCCGGGCACCCCACGGCCTCCCGCGTGTCCCACTGGAGGCGCGCGAGCCTGGGCATCGCGTAGGTGGCCTCCGCCGCCCAAATGGTCACCGGAGGACCAAATCCGAGGCCCTCCGCCGCATTCTGCCTCGCCGGCGGCTAAACGCCGGCGGGTTGACCGGTCTGACCACAGCCCAGTTGACTTTTCCCCTCTCTCTCAGTGACATGTGGGCCCGGCCCTATTAAGTTTTAGTTAGGATTAGTTTAACAACTAATTAATCCCTGTTTAGTTAATTGGGTCACTGACGCGTGGGCCCAACCCCATTAACTAAACCAGATTAGGTTTATTTTTAGATTAGGATTAACCACAGACACTGACGTGTGGGCCCCACATGTCAGGTTTGACCTGGTCAGCCGTGTTTGACCTGCTGACATAAGCATGACGTAGAGCTGACGCAATAATTGATTTCTGGAATTAATTTAAATCAGGAAATTCCAGAAAATAGTTAAAACTTCAAAAAATCATAGTAATTCAACCGTAACTCCAAATCAAATAAATTATATATGAAAAATTATCAGAAAAATGCAAGGAATCCATTTATGCCAGTTTCATGCATGAAAAACCAACTTATAGTTGCTGTATAAGTGAAAACATAATAATGGCATGTTATATACTTAAATTGGGGTTTGCATATGAATCCTTGGTTCATATGGACTTCAACCAAATTGATGCTAGATGCATTAGGGCAAATCATAGCATCTTTGAATGTCATCTTCATGCATCATATTGTTGCATATGGTTGTTTATTGATTGCCGGCACCGTTCCCTCTCAATAGGTTCTACTCCGGAAGGTGTCCCGAGTACCTGTCTGAGGAGCAGTGCTTCTTCGTGGATCTATCAGGCAAGCAAACCCCCTTGAGCATCTCGATAAATCCCACTCTCTCGCTCCTGCTTCTTTTACTGCATTAGGACAACAACGATTCAAACTGCTACTTTCTGCCGCGGTAGCTGAACCCATTCCTCTGCATGACCTGTCATTGCCACAGTAAATAGTTGAAACCCACTAGCATGAGTAGGAGTTGCTTGAGCCTTGATGTGCCTGCTCATCCATGCTTGTTTTCTTTATGCCAGCTATGCTTAGAGTTGTGTCAGGTCTGATTCATCGGGAATGAATCGGAGTGGTGAACATGTCCTACCGGTAAAGGCTAAGTGTGTGAACACATTTTGGTAAAGGTAGCGATGAGAGGCCACGTGGGAGTACATGGTGGGTTGTCTCATTGGAACCGTCCTTAAGCACTGAGTTCTATGTATGTTATCCAAGTCCAGTTACTACCACACATTGGGTTCCGGTTATCCGGCCCCTATCGGCTTATTAATCCGCTTGATCTCTGTCCAGGAGTTGCAACTAGTTTCTGGCGTTTGAAGGTAGTGCTACTTGTCTACCAGGTGGTGTCCGATGGGATAGGCTTGGGACAGACTAGGCACTACGGCACGGTGTACCAAGTGGCACCCAGATGGTGGGCTTGGGAACCCTGCACACATCGTTTGGGGCCGTGAGCGACACCCCGGCCGGATCTCCATGCGGATGGAACCCGAATAGGCGATAAACCTGGACGAGAAACTTGTGTGGTTAGTCAGGTCGTGGCCGACACCCTCGCCCGGCTTCCGCTTGAAGGTTGCCGAGGTACATGACGTGTACAGGGCTATAAGTGGCGAGAGCGTGTGTGAAGAAGTACACCCCTGCAGGGTCAATATTATCTATTCGAATAGCCGTTTTCCTCGGATATGGAAACTTGGAGGACTTATGTAGTACATAGACATTTTGAAGTGGATACTCTAAAATCCGCAAGATAAGCGTGAGTACTATGGATGGCCTTCTCGTAGGGAGACGGGAACGGATCCACAGTGGGTATTGATATGGTGAATATGTGGACTCGTGTGCGTCTTCTCACCTCAAAGAAGTTTCTGATACTCGTAGTATAGATTAGCCATTGAGTCAAAGCTGGCTTGCTGCTGTTAACTCCACCACCCCTTTTGTTGATAATGTTGCATATGTAGATAGTTCTGAAGTAAGACTTGCTGAGTACCTTTGTACTCACGTTTGCTTATTTATGTTTTGCAGTTGGTTACACTAGTGGCTTCGACGAGTAGCTTGTATCCCAGCTACGATCTTGTAACCTTGGGAGGGTCGTGTTTAGTCAGGCTTCTTAGTCTTTTCCTTTTGTAGTTGTCTGTACTCAGACATGTAATGCTTCCGCTTGTTGCTTGTATGCTCTGAATGATGGGTCATGTGACCCCTATTTGTATTTATGCTATGTGGCTCTTCTGGGCCTTTATCTATATGAATTTGAGTTATGTTGTGATGCCATGATGTACAACACATACTTGCATGTTATGCGTACGTGTAACGTGTATTGCTATGTGTGGGATCCGACAACCTAGTTGTTTACCTCTGATAGCCTCTCTTATGGGGAAATGTAGTCTTGTGTTACCATGTGCCATAGTAGTCCGCTACAGCCCGGTTCACCGGAGTCCTGTTAGCCCAGCACTACTGCTCAGGACACTTGACTGGCCGGCATGTGTTTCACTTTGTTCCTGTGTCTGTCCCTTCGGGGAAATGTCACGTGGTGACATCCGGAGTCCTGCTTAGCCTGCTATAGCCCGGGTTCCCGAAGTCCTGTTAGCCCAGTGCTACAGCCCGGATTCACACGCTGCTGACCGACACGCTCGATGTGAATCATGTATGCATGTTCCCATAGGTTAGTGCCACTTTGGGTTCACGACTAGTCATGTCGGCCCGGTTCTTTGTCATATGGATGCTAGCGACACTATCATATACGTGAGCCAAAATGTGCAAACGGTCCCGGGCCAGGTAAGGTGGCACCTGTGGAATACCGTGCGTGAGGCCGCAAAGTGATATGAAGTGTTACATGCTAGATCGGTGTGACTTGGGATCGGGGTCCCGACAGGATTACTCCTCGACGTTGGCCCTAGCTTCAAGGAAGGTCACAATGTTCTGGACTTCGGTCTCCAGCAGCGAGTCAACTGGCGGGAGGAGGCGACTGGCGTTGGTGCAAGGAAGCAGTCGACGGCGGCCATCCATGCCGCTGAGGGGGGCACTAGCACCTGCACAGGGACATGCGCTGGCAACGGCGCGACTGAGGC
Organism: Triticum monococcum; assembly: GCA_034509565.1. Classification (NCBI taxonomy): domain Eukaryota; kingdom Viridiplantae; phylum Streptophyta; class Magnoliopsida; order Poales; family Poaceae; genus Triticum; species Triticum monococcum. The sequence goes on along the minus strand of CM067845.1, from coordinate 80,935,253 downwards.
ATTCGTGTGCATGGGCACCGGCATGGGCGCGCATGCGCTGGCAGGTGCACGGGCGCATGAAAGTCGGCGGGGACCTCGTGGAACCCCGTGGCATCAAGATCGGCGACAATGTGTGGCTCCCAGCCCATCAATGCCATGGGGATGGGCGCTGGCACAGTCGGGGCAATGGGAGCCGGAATGGGAGCAGGGAAAGGTGCGACGTCTTCCCGCAAGGCCAGTTCAAGATCGTCCCAAAGCACCTTATGTTCTTGAGACTCCGGCTGGGTGTCTTCCTCAGGAAACTAGAAGACTAAGGGCAGACCATCCTGATGGGGCATGGTATACAGTTAGGTCAGCCTGGTTGGAGGTAGATGACAGGAGAATCTGAGGGGAAAAGAGAAGATTGTAGCGATACCGGGTAGTGCGGGGTTGATTTTAAACTACGGTGCTAGCGACATTAAAAGTGGAAGCAGTTGGGACGACGGTGGGCGGCGGAGCCTGGTCAAAGGGCTCGCCTCCCGGTGAGCCTGAGCAGCGGTCTGCTTGCATGCCTCCTATCAGTCGGCGCAGCGTTCTGCTCGCACACCTCCCATTGACTCACACGCTTGCTTGGACGGCACCTGCCGATGAGAAGCGGGACTCGTGGCGAAACGTAAACGCCCACGGTTTCAATAAATACCTTGTCTCTTCATTTGTTCAACTTCCCATAAGCAGCTTGTCTCAAATTGAAGAAACAAATTACGTAGGAATATTTGTGCCATATCACGTGACCATGCTCAGTTTCACGAATTTCTGGTCACTTTTGGATTTTCTGAAATTTAAACATAGGATGCTAAACAATATCATAACCTACATCATGCAATAAATTTTCAAGCCATACATCTTTCCTATTGTATTTCTTAAGAAAGGATTTGGTCAAACATTTTGCTTAGTTAGACTTCAGACAAGTTATATATGCAGAGTAAAAGGATAATCCCTCTGTACCAGTGCATTGCCCGATATATTAAGTCAAGTACTAGGCACGAACAAACGGGCTCAATTCTATGCTCATCCTGGTGTAGTACTCCTATTAGTACTAGGCAATGTAGTTGACGGGTGACCTTGGGTAGCAGCGACCCCGGGGGAATTGAACCGTGCTCCGCACCGTAGGTAACGTTGTCTAGTTACTAAAGCATCCCTCCATTGTTCAGTGGTAGTCACTATGGACCAGGGACATGAGGGGAATTTCCTGGGGATGGAATTTTGGCTGCCAGATATTTTAACTCGAAACGCGGAGGCTCGACTAGTTGGGGTTAGCTAATGTGCGTACCACGCACGCCACCAGAAGGACACGAGCCCGTTTTTTTGAGGATCAACATGAGCCCGAATTTTTCCTTTTTTTGAGGATCAACACGAGCCAAGGTCCGGCTGGTACGCTGTTGGGTCCTACCATTTGAGTATACGAAATGAATCTTTCAAATTACCGAGCGAATCTATGTGTATTACAATGCCCGTATTTTCCTTGCAAATAGTAATCTCAACGTGGTAATTGTTTATGACAAGTTCTTGAATTAGAGTGAGTTTGTGATATAGTGATATCAACGTGGATTTCACATTTCATGGTATACCTACTAAGTTTTTCATTGCAAATTCAAATTTAAATGATGAACGGTAAGGTGGTGAGAAAACTTTGTATGTATGAAGCATATGACCACACACACAAACACGCACGAACACAACAACAATCCAATAAGTATGGTGCATCTATTTTTCCAAACCATGCATGTATGACATGAATCAAAAATACTCCTTTGGTTCCTAAATATTAGTGTTTTAGAGATTTCAACAAGTACCTACATACGGAGCAAAATGAGTGAATCTACACTGTAAAATATGTCTATATACATCCGTATGTGGCAATCCATTTGAAATCTGTAAAAAAAACTAATATTAAGGAACGAAGGGAGTAAAAGGTAAGACATGCATGGTCCTCAATTCAATATTCAAAATGAACAGGAAACTGAAACATGAATATTAAGTCTAGTGCTACAGTACATGCAAATATTGTGTTTAGGTAGTCCTATGTAGATTGTCGGGGGTTAACCCCTCGGCCTTAATAAAATTGTGAAGTTGTGTTTAGGATTGTTTAGATTATATTTGTCCCCACCCTCCCAAACACTGATTGGTTCTGCACCCCCCTCCTCCCCGGGAGAATATCATGTGCCCCCACACCTTAGATGCTATATATTGATACAAGTTCCTTGGAGCTTGTAGATCTGAGATATAGGAGCTCATAGGATGTTTTATTATTTCTACAGGAAACCTTGATGAGTTTGAGAATTGCACACAATTTGTACAAAAACTACTCAGATGCCCTTGGATCCCATATCCAACGACCTCGAAGCTCGTATCACCGTAGCATCTAAGATGAAGGAGGACATCATATTCTCATGTATGTAAGAATATCATGTGCTACGACACCTTAGATGCTTTGGTGGCACAAGCTCTTCGGAGCTGTTGGATTTTTGACCCAACAACTCCTCGGTGGTTCGAATGTTTTTTTGCAGAAAAGCCCCCAAAGAGTTTGGCCACTTCTTACAAACACAAAGACTTCTCAGATGCCATAGGATCTCAGATCAAACGACCTCGAAGCTCGTATCACCGTAGCGTCCAAGCTGTGAGAGCACCTGATGTTTTCTCGCACGGGAGAATATGAGGTGCCCCGCACCATAGATTCTATGGTGATACGAGTTCACGGAGATCTAATGGCTCACAGTAGGAGGTTTGATTGTTTTTGTAGTATACACCTGAGAGAGTTTGGGAATTGCGCAGAAAGTACAAGTACTACGCATGTGGCATCTGATCACAGATCATACGAACTAGATGCTCGTATCACCGTATCGGCTAATTAAGCTACGGGGAGCACCTAATATGAGCAACGGGGAGCCGTTGGATCCAAGATGCAGCGGCACACACGAGGCCTAAATATTTTATTTGCAAAAAAAAACCTTGAAGAGTTTGGAAATTGCCCATAATTACAAAGACTACTCCCAAGCCATTGAACCTCAGTTCCAACGATGTAAAAACTCGTATCACCATAGCATCTAAGCTGCGGGGTGGATGTGATATTCTATGCCGCTGTCATTTTTGTTTGTAAACTTGAAAAATACGTGTAACTCGTGCCGTTACTTGTCTAACCGTGCAAAATGTTTGTTCAAAAAAACCATCCTACACTGAAATATCGGAACAACACTCGGGGGTCCCACTTGTCATTGATCAAATGTGGACCTAAAACTAACAAATCTGAAAGACGAGATTCGAACTGGCAACCTGGACTACAAAGCGTAAGTCAATAGCCTGAAACAACAATGATTGTTGGCTTTGTCCCATAACTTGATTTTATACAATAGTACGTTGAGTTGAGTAGAGGGAGTGCCTCGTGAACACGTGCATGACCATTGACTCACTTACTGGTGGGTCCCAGGTCTGCAATCTCTCTCTCTCTCTCCTCTGCATCGTCTAACCTTTAGACACATGGGCACACACAAAGAGCGGCGCTAGCTTGCCGTGGTATTATTATAACTAAAAAAAGCTTGGAAAATAGAAGAATGGCCTAGAACAAGAGATGTTGTGGCTGGTAAAGACGGAGCTAACCACACCTATCCTCCGTGCCACATTAGCATGATGAAGCTGTGTGGCTAATGGGGTGTTTTCGACTGACTGGCTGGGTCCCGAGGTCGAACCATAGGTACTACTATGTCTGATACAGTATATTTTTACACGCACATTTTTCCTCCATGCCGAGACGTGGCATACCCTACCGCACGGTTTCGGGGTCCTCTCGGGTGGTGCACGCATATATTCTTCCTTGCCGAGATGTGGGACGCCCTATCGTGCATTTTTTGGGTCCTCCTCGGTCGTAGCACCGAAGCAAGTAAATGAGTCATCAAATCACAAAAGACCACCTTTCCCGCCAAGTACATCAATGAAGCACGGTGACTAGCTAGTTGGGCTAGTACAACTGATTAGCTAGGCCACCGCAACCTTTTTTTTCACCCTTTTTTATCTCCTTGCCGGCAGGTAAATTTAAATATCCACTGCGACATTGCTCTAGTCTTTGGGTGCGGCAGGCGCGGCAAGATTTTTAATTTTTTGATCGACGGGAGCAGGCACGGCAGGAGTTTTAATTTTTTGATTGATGGGAGCAGGCGCGACAGTAATTAGTCACAATGACTCTGCCTGTAAAACCCACTGCTCCCTGATGTGACAAGTCGTCGACTGGTGTTTTCCCATGGTGAAAACCTAAAGATTCCCCGCTCCTCGGCTGGCTCCCTCCGCCTTCCCATAGATTGCATTGCCTTTCAGCCGTTTCGCCCCCTTTGCTTCCTCTCCCCATTGCTTCTACCTGGTGCCATGGAGGCACGGTAGTTCACGGACTCTGAGGTGAGGTGCCTGACACAGGAGCTCGAGGCCAAGGATGCGAAGCTCAGGGCCAAGGACGTGGAGCTCCATGAGCGCAAGGAGGAGAGGAGTCCCATGCTCCTCCGTTATGTGCGGGAGTTCACGGAGCTTCAAATGCGGCAGGCGTCCACCACAAAGATGCTTGAGGCGTCGGCGGCGTTGCTGCAGAAAGCGAGAGATATGATAGGCCGTCAAGGGAGCCGGCTGGAGCGCGAGCGGGCCGATCGTGACGAGGTCCAGGATCGCCTCAGCCACTTGGTGGACCAAGTTGCCACACACGTGTTGCGGCTGCGCGATGCCTACCATAGTGCCAGCGCGACCATGCCGACCATCGGGCTAAACCCGTCCAACCACCCCGTCGACTACAACGAGCTACGGCTTCCTGACCTGGTCTCCTTCTTCACCTATATCTCCAAGGAGAGGAGCCGTCACCTTGCGATGGTGGGGGCGGAACTGGGCAAGGAGGGGTTGCGGGCTTCCTTCACCGTTGCCGGGTGAATCCTCTCAGGGCCCCGTCACCGGAATCCATTCGTGCCATTGGACGCCTTCTTTGACGAGCTGGCTCCCGTCGACCGGGAGCGGGCTCTGCGGGCCATTGCACCCTACATCACCAACGTCGTGTGCCTCGAGAAGCAGAGGGACTTCAGTGGTGTTTAGGCGTCCTTTGCATGGGCATGTCCATGTCTCGGCATAGCATGACCATCGGATCAAACTCAGATGGTGCAGATTAGTCACTGTAGCACAAAGTGAGTCGAGAAGGGAACTTTTGAACCCATCCTTTGCACCCTTCATACACCCTGCCTAACACTAAGTCGTCGTGCTTCATATGGTTCATATTTCGTGGAGTACTGTAGCACCGTACTCTCCATGCACTGTAGACCTAGTTCTGTTAACATTTATCTCACCGTTCATTCTCGTCTGGACAGTCGAAAAAGGGGTACTATGTTACATTACTGTTCATATAGTTGACATGCGCACAACATCATTTGTTATCGTTATATCTTACTGTTGGAAATATGCCCTAGAGGCAATAATAAATTGGTTAATATTATATTTCCTTGTTCATGATAATCGTTTATTGTCAATGCTAGAATTGTATTGACAGGAAACTCAGATACATGTGTGGATACATAGACAACACCATGTCCCTAGTAAGCCTCTAGTTGACTAGCTGTTGATCAATAGATGGTTACGGTTTCCTGACCATGGACATTGGATGTCATTGGTAACGGGATCACATCATTAGGAGACTGATGTGATGGACAAGACCCAATCCTAAGCCTAGCAAAAAGATCATGTAGTTCGTATGCTAAAGCTTTTCTAATGTCAAGTATCATTTCCTTAGACCATGAGATTGTGCAACTCCTGGATACCGTAGGAGTGCTTTGGGTGTGCCAAACATCACAACATAACTGGGTGGCTATAAAGGTACACTATAGGTATCTTTGAAAGTGTCTGCTGGGTTGGCGTGAATCGAGACTGGGATTTGTCACTCCGTATAAACGGAGAGGTATCTCTGGGCCCACTCGGTAGGACATCATCATAATGTGCACAATGTGATCAAGGAGTTGATCACGGGATGATGTGTTACGGAACGAGTAAAGAGACTTGCCGGTAACGAGATTGAATAAGGTATCGGGATACCGACGATCAAATCTCGGGCAAGTATCGTACCGATAGACAAAGGGAATTGTATACGGGATTGATTAAGTCCTTGACATCGTGGTTCATCTAATGAGATCATCATGGAGCATGTGGGAGCCAACATGGGTATCCAGATCCCGCTGTTGGTTATTGACCGGAGAACGTCTCGGTCATGTCTGCATGGTTCCCGAACCCGTAGGGTCTACACACTTAAGGTTCGATGACGCTACGGTTATAAAGGAAGTTTGTATGTGGTTACCGAATGTTGTTCGGAGTCCTGGATGAGATCCCGGACGTCACGAGGAGTTCCGGAATGGTCCGGAGGTAAATATTTATATATAGGTAGTCCTGTTTTGATCACCAGAAAAGTTTCGGGTTTTATCGGTAACGTACCGGGACCACCGGGAGGGTCCCGGGGGTCCACTAAGTGGGGCCACAAGCCCCGGAGGGATGCATGGGCCAAGTGTGGGAGGGTACCAGCCCCAGGTGGGCTGGTGCGCTCCCCCACCAAGGCCCAAGGCGCAAGGGAGTGGGAAAGGGGGGCAAACCCTAGGGCAGATGGGCCCTAAGGCCCACCCTGGTGCGCCTCCCCCTCTCCCCTCCCCTTGGTCGCCCCTAGATGGGATCTAGGGGGCTGCCACCACCCCTAGGGAGGGAACCCTAGGTGGAGGCGCAGCCCCTCCCCTTCCCCTATATATACTTGAGGTTTGGGCTGCCCACAACATACGAGTTCCTCTCTATCTTGGCGTAGCCCTACCCCTCTCTTTCTCCTCATATCTCGCGGTGCTTGGTGAAGCCCTGCTGGATCACCACGCTCCTCCACCACCACCACGCCGTTGTGCTGCTGCTGGATGGAGTCTTCCTCAACCTCTCCCTCTCCCCTTGCTGGATCAAGGCGTAGGAGACGTCACCGGGCTGTACGTGTGTTGAACACGGAGGTGCCGTCCGTTCGGCACTAGGATCATCGGTGATTTGGATCACGACGAGTACGACTCCATCAACCCCGTTCTCTTGAACGCTTCCGCTTAGCGATCTACAAGGGTATGTAGATGCACTCTCCATCCCCTCGTTGCTGGTCTCTCCATAGATAGATCTTGGTGACACGTATTTTGAATTTATGCTACGTTCAACAACAGTGGCATCATGAGCTAGGTCTATTGCGTAGTTTCTATGCACGAGTAGAACAAAAAATAGTTGTGGGCGTTGATTTTGTTCAACATGCTTACCGTTACTAGTCCAATCTTGATTCGGCGGCATTGTGGGATGAAGCAGCCCGGACCAACCTTACACGTATGCTTACGTGAGACCGGTTCCACCGACTGACATGCACTAGTTGCATAAGGTGGCTGGCGGGTGTCTATCTCTCCCACTTTAGTCGGATCGGATTCGATGAAAAGGGTCCTTATGAAGGGTAAATAGCAATTGGCATATCACGTTGTGGTCTTTGCGTATGTAAGAAACGTTCTTGCTAGAAACCCATAGCAGCCACGTAAAACATGCAAACAACAATTAGAGGACGTCTAACTTGTTTTTGCAGGGTATGCTATGTGATGTGATATGGCCAAAGGATGTGATGAATGATATATGTGATGTATGAGATGATCATGTTCTTGTAATAGGAATCATGACTTGCATGTCGATGAGTATGACAACCGGCAGGAGCCATAGGAGTTGTCTTAATTTATTTATGACCTGCGTGTCAACATAAACGTCATGTAATTACTTTACTTTATTGCTAACCGTTAGATGTAGTAGTAGAAGTAATAGTTGGCGAGACAACTTCATAAAGACACGATGATGGAGATCATGATGATGGAGATCATGGTGTCATGCCGGTGACGATGATGATCATGGAGCCCCGAAGATGCAGATCAAAAGGAGCAATATGATATTGGCCATATCATGTCACTATTTGATTGCATGTGATGTTTATCATGTTTATACATCTTATTTGCTTATAACGACAGTAGTAAATAAGATGATCCCTCATTAAAATTTCAAGAAAGTGTTCCCCCTAACTGTGCACCGTTGCGAAAGTTCGTCGTTTCGAAGCACCACGTGATGATCGGGTGTGATAGATTCTTACGTTCGAATACAACGGGTGTTGAAGAGCCTAGCATGTACAGACATGGCCTCGGAACACATGCAAAACACTTAGGTTGACTTGATGAGCCTAGCATGTACAGACATGGCCTCGGAACACAAGAGACCAAAAGGTCGAGCATGAGTTGTATGGTAGATACGATCAATATGAAGATGTTCACCGATGTTGACTAGTCCGTCTCACGTGATGATCGGACACTGCCTAGTTGACTCGGATCATGTAATCACTTAGGTGACTAGAGGGATGTCTATCTGAGTGGGAGTTCATAAGATGAACTTAATTATCCTGAACATAGTCAAAAGGTCTTCGCAAATTATGTTGTAGCTCGCGCTTCAGTTCTACTGTTTAGACATGTTCCTAGAGAAAATTTAGTTGAAAGTTGATAGTAGCAATTATGCGGACTAGGTCCGTAAATTGAGGATTGTCCTCATTGCTTCATAGAGGGCTTATGTCCTTAATGCACCGCTCAGTGTGCTGAACCTCGAACGTGCTCTGTGGATGTTGCGAACATCTAACATACACGTTTTGATGACTACATGATAGTTCGGTAATGTTAAATGGTTTAGAATTGAGGCACCAAAGACATTTTTGAAATGTCGCGGAACATATGAGATGTTTCGAGGGCTGAAATTGGGATTTCAGGCTCGTGCCCACGTCAAGAGGTATAAGACCTCCGACGATTTTCTTAGCCTGCAAACTAAGGGAGAAAAGCTCAATCGTTGAGCTTGTGCTCAGATTGTCTGAGTACAACAATCACTTGAATCGAGTAGGAGTTAATCTTCTAGATGAGATAGTGATGTTTCTCCAAAGTCATTGCCACCAAGCTGCTAGAGCTTCGTAATGAACTATAACATATCGGGGATAGATGTGATGATCCTTGAGATATTCGCGATGCTTGACACCGTGAAAGTAGAAGTCAAGTAGGAGCATCAATTGTTGATGGTTAGTTAAAAACCACTAGTTTCAAGAAGGGCAAGGGCAAGAAAGGGATACTTCATGAAATGACAAGTCAGTTGCTGCTCAAGTGAAGAAACCCAAGGTTCAACCCGAACCCGAGACTAAGTGCTTCTGTAATAAGGGGAACAACCACTAGGAGCAGAATTACCCTAGATATATACTTGGTAGATGAGAAGGCTGGCAAGGTCGATAGAAGTATATTGGATATACATTGTGTTAATGTGTACTTTACTAGTACTCCTAGTAGCACTAGGGTGTTAGATACCGGTTCGGTTGCTAAGTGTTAGTAACTCGAAATAAAAGCTACGGAATAAACGGAGACTAGCTAAAGGTGAGCTGACGACATGTGTTGGAAGTGTTTCCAATGTTGATATGATCAAATATCGTACGCTCCCTCTACCATCGAGATTGGTATTTGGTGTTTGCGTTGAGCATAGACACGATTGGATTATGTCTATCGCGATACGGTTGTTCATTTAAGGAGAATAATGGTTACTCTGTTTATTTGAATAATACCTTCAATGATCTTACACCTAAAATGAATGGTTTATTGAATCTCGATCGTAGTGATACACATGTTCATGCCAAAAGATAGTAATGATAGTACAACCTACTTGTGGCACTGCCACGTAAGTCATATCGGTATAAAACGCATGAAGAAGCTACATGTTGATGGATCTTTGGGCTCACTCGTTTTTTGAAAAGTTTGAGACATGCGAACCATGTCTATTGGTGTATATGCATGAAGAAACTCCATGCAAACGGACCATATGGACTCACTTGATTTTGAATCACTTGAGACATGCAAATCATACCACATGGGCAAGATGACTGAAAGCCTCGGTTTCAGTAAAATGGAACTAGAAAGCAACTTGTTGGAAGTAATACATTTTGATGTGTGCAGTCCAATGAGTGCTGAGGCGTGTAGTGGATATTGTTATGTTCTTACATCACAGATGATTTGAGTAGATGTTGAGTGTATTTACTTGATGAATCACGAGTCTGAATTATTGAAAGGTTCAAGTAATTTCAGGGTGAAGTTGAAAGATCGTCGTGACAAGAGGATAAAAGATCTATGATATGATCATAAAGATGAATATCTTAATTACGAGTTTGGCACAGAATTAAGACATTGTGGAAATTGTTTCACAACTGATACAGCCTGGAACACCATAGTGTGATGGTGTGTCCGAACATCATAACTGCACCCTATTGGATATGATGCATACGTTGATGTCTCTTATCGAATTACCACAATAGTTTGTGGGTTATGCATTAGAGACAACCACATTCAGTTTAAAAAGGGGCACCACGTAATTCCGATGAGATGACACCGTATGAACTATGGTTTAGAGAAACCTAAGCTGTCATTTCTTAAAAGTTTGGGGCTGCTTATGTGAAAAAGTTTCAGGCTGATAAGCTCGAAGCCAAAGCGGATAAATGCATCTTCATAGGACACCCAAAACAGTTGGGTATACCTCCTGTCTCAGATCCGAAAGCAATAAGGGATTGTTTCTAGAATCAGGTCCTTTCTCGAGGAAAAGTTTCTCTCGAAAGAATTGAGTGGGAGGATAGTGGAGGCTTGATGAGGTTATTGAGCCGTCTCTTCAACTAGTGTGTAGCAGGGCACAGGAAGTTGTTCCTGTGGCACCTACACCAACTGAAGTGGAAGCTTATGATAGTGATCATGAAACTTCGGATCAAGTCACTACCAAACCTCGTGGGCTGACAAGGATGCGTACTACTTCAGAGTGGTACGTAATACTGTCTTGAAAGTCATGTTGCTAGACAACAATGAACCTACGAGCTATGGAGAAGCGATGGTGGGCCTGGGTTCCAAAATGGCTCGAGGCCATATAATCCGAGAGAGGATCCATATATGAAAACAAAGTGTAGACTTTGGAAGAACTACTCGGTGGTCGTAAGGCTGTTGAGTACAGATGGATTTTTAAAAGGAAGATGGACAATGATGGCAAGTATCACCATTAAGAAAGCTCGACTTGTCGTTAAGATGTTTTCTGACAAGTTCAAGGAGTTGACTACGATGAGACTTTCTCACTCGTAGTGATGCTAAGAGTCTGTTGGAATTATATTAGCAATTACTGCATTATTTATGAAATCTTGCGGATAGGATGCCAAAAACCATTGTTTCCTCGACGATTTTTGAGGAAAGGTTGTATGTGATACAACCGGAAGGTTTTGTCAATCCTGAAAGATGCTAACAAGTATGCAAAGCTCCAGCAATCCTTCTAAGGACTAGAGTAGGCATCTCGAAGTTTGAATGTATGCTTTGATAAGATGATCAAAGTTTTGGGTGTATACAAAGTTTATGAGAAACTTGTATTTCCAAAGAAGTGAGTGGGAGCACTATAGAATTTCTGATAAATATATGTTGTTGACATATTGTTGATCAGAAATGACGTAGAATTTCTGGAAAGCATATAGGGTTATTTGGAAAGTGTTTTTTCAATGCAAAGCCTGGATTAAGCTACTTGAACATTGAGCATCAAGATCTATAAGGATAGATCAAAATGCTTAATGGTACTTTCAAATGAGCACATACCTTGACATGATCTTGAAGGTGTTCAAGATGGATCAGTCAAAGAAGGAGTTCTTGCCTGAGTTGTAAGGTATGAAGTTAAGACTTAAAGCTCGACCACGGCAGAAGAAAGAGGAAGGACGAAGGTCGTCCCCTATGCTTTTGTCATAGGCTCTCTACAGTATGCTATGCTGTGTACCGCACCTGAAGTGTGCCTTGCCATGAGTCAGTCAAGGGGTACAAGAGTGATCCAAGAATGGATCACAGGACAGCGGTCAAAGTTATCCTTAGTAACTAGTGGTAAAAGAGTTCGTCGTAAAGGGTTACGCCGATGCAAACTTTGACACTAATCCAGATTATTCTGAGTAGTAAACTGGATTCGTGTAGTAGAACAGTTATTTGGAATAGCTCCAAAAAGAACGTAGTAGCTGCATCTAGGAGATGACATAGAGATTTGTAAAGCACACACGGATCTAAAAGGTTCAGATCCGTTGACTATAACATCTCTCACAGGCATAACATGATCAAACCCAGAACTCATCGAGTGTTAATCACATGGTAATGTGAACTAGATTCTAGTAGACTCTTTGGGTGTTAGTCACATGGGGATGTGACCTTGAGTGTTAATCACATATCGATGTGAACTGGATTATTGACTCTAGTGCAAGTGGGAGACTGTTGGAAATATGCCCTAGAGGCAATAATACATTGGTTATTATTATATTTCCTTGTTCATGATAATCGTTTATTGTCCATGCTAGAATTGTATTGACAGGAAACTCAGATACATGTGTGGATACATAGACAACACCATGTCCCTAGTAAGCCTCTAGTTGACTAGCTCGTTGATCAGTAGATGGTTACGGTTTCCTGACCATGGACATTGGATGTCATTGGTAACGGGATCACATCATTAGGAGAATAATGTGATGGACAAGACCCAATCCTAAGCCTAGCACAAAGATCATGTAGTTCGTATGCTAAAGCTTTTCTAATGTCAAGTATCATTTCCTTAGACCATGAGATTGTGCAACTCCCGGATACCGTAGGAGTGCTTTGGGTGTGCCAAACGTCACAACGTAACTGGGTGGCTATAAAGGTACACTACAGGTATCTCCGAAAGTGTCTGTTGGGTTGGCGTGAATCGAGACTGGGATTTGTCACTCCATATAAACGGAGATGTATCTCTGGGCCCACTTGGTAGGACATCATCATAATGTGCACAATGTGATCAAGGAGTTGATCACAGGATGATGTGTTACGGAACGAGTAAAGAGACTTGCCGGTAACGAGATTGAATAAGGTATCGGGATACCGACGATCGAATCTCGGGCAAGTATCGTACCGATAGACAAAGGGAATTGTATACGGGATTGATTAAGTCCTTGACATTGTGGTTCATCCGATGAGATCATCGTGGAGCATTTCGGAGCCAACATGGGTATCCAGATCCCGCTGTTGGTTATTGACCGGAGAACGTCTCGGTCATGTCTGCATGGTTCCCGAACCCGTAGGGTCTACACACTTAAGGTTCGATGACGCTAGGGTTATAAAGGAAGTTTGTATGTGGTTACCGAATGTTGTTCGGAGTCCTAGATGAGATGCCGGACGTCACGAGTAGTTCCGGAATGGTCTGGAGGTAAATATTTATATATAGGAAGTCCTGTTTTGGTCACCGGAAAAGTTTCGGGTTTTATCGGTAATGTACCGGGACCACCGGGAGGGTCCCGGGGGTCCACTAAGTGGGGCCATAAGCCCCAGAGGGATGCATGGGCCAAGTGTGGGAGGGAACCAGCCCCAGGTGGGCTGGTGCGCCCCCCCCCCACCAAGGCCCAAGGCGCAAGGGAGTGGGAAAGGGGGGCAAACCCTAGGGCAGATGGGCCCTAAGGCCCACCCTGGTGCACCTCCCCCTCTCCCCTCCCCTTGGCCGCCCCTAGATGGGATCTAGGGGGCTGCCGCCACCCCTAGGGAGGGAACCCTAGGTGGAGGCGCAGCCCCTCCCCTTCCCCTATATATACTTGAGGTTTGGGCTGCCCAGAACATACGAGTTCCTCTCTATCTTGGCGCAGCCCTACCCCTCTCTTTCTCCTCATATCTCGCGGTGCTTGGCGAAGCCCTGCTGGATCACCACGCTCCTCCACCACCACCACGCCGTTGTGCTGCTGGTGGATGGAGTCTTCCTCAACCTCTCCCTCTCCCCTTGCTGGATCAAGGCGTAGGAGACGTCACCGGGCTGTACGTGTGTTGAACACGGAGGTGCCGTCCGTTCGGCACTAGGATCATCGGTGATTTGGATCACGACGAGTACGACTCCATCAACCCCGTTCTCTTGAACGCTTCCGCTTAGCGATCTACAAGGGTATGTAGATGCACTCTCCTTCCCCTCGTTGCTGGTCTCTCCATAGATAGATCTTGGTGACACGTAGGAAAATTTTGAATTTATGCTACGTTCCCCAACACTTACTACACTAGCAACAAGATTATGTAGTACTAACGTATGAACCACTGCACATTCCTAGTAGTAGGAGCACTGTGTATGTTCAAGTGGCTACCGTGTTTCGCACTCCTTCATCGTAAGAGTGGAAACGCTTGCTAATCATTTTTTTCTTAAGAAAAAACAGTGGACTCACTCTACCGTGCGGATCCTCCACAACGGTCGTCGGAACTTTGCTACTCACTTTCGCCGACATGTGGGACAGCCATCATCAGGGTCCACCAGCCATGCAGTAAATTACTCCGTAGTAGAGTGCCGAACTACACCGTAGACTACCTCGATCGAAGCGCCACAGTAACGCCCAGTGAGCCGTCAAATCACAAAACCCCCTCCTTTCCAGCAGTAAGTTGGACGGACGAAGCAACCATCATTTCACTCTTCTGTCTCAGCTTTCTCTCTACCCAACCCTCGCTTCTCCCTCATCTCTACAAGAAAACCCCGACCAGCTTCTGCCATTGTTCTTCTCTCCCAAAGAAGGAAAGGTGAGCGCATCAATGGTGTTGATTCTGGCCAAGGCCCGGTCTTGCAACCCCGAGAATGATCCTATAACTCCCTCTCTGTTCTTCATTGGGTTTGTGATTATGGTTTCTTTTCTTTTATTTCTATTTGACAGTTTCTTGATGGATGCTGGAGCACCGGCCGAAGTGATGTCTATGGCTCTGGCAAAAATCGTTGAGGCTCATGGTATGAAGAAGCGCAAGCACACCGCCGAGACTACCGCAGACAAGCTCAAAGCCATCGCCCTATCCAAGCCCACCTCTCTGGGATCCCACATTAAGAAAGTCTAGGTAATATCTCTGCTTGACGATCTTTTTCTCGATCTTGATTGTCTTTTCAATATAACACGCAGTACTAGTACTAGTAGTACAACTTTCTGGGTGATCTTGCATGTGAGTTTTGTGTGCCAAATGGCGGTTCTAAATTCCCCTGTTGACCAAAACATGCGAGAGGTTGACACTGATTTCTTATGGATTACTTTCAACTACTTTATGAACATCAATGCTACCTTTGAAGATGGTTTATTTGCATCAGTAACTTGTGTTATGGATATTGCAAGTAATCCCTCTGCTCTCATGCCTTTGAACACACGTTCTAGTGTCTTTGTTCACTCATTTATGTGCGTATATGTAGTCATATATGGAGTAAAATATCGGAAATCATCTTATATTTCTGAACGGAGGTAGTAATAAAATATTTGGTTTCTATTTGAATTAGAACCAGGTCCGCGGTGGAGATGAAGTTCTCAAATTCATGCCGTGTGAACTAGAAGATCTGAGGATGAGTTCTACTACTAAACTATCCAGCTACTCTGTCCTTGTCGCCACATGTCCTGAACTAGTGTTTTCCTGTAGTATTGTTGTCAGGCGTGTTCTCGAGGTTGTACTTGACCACAACAATTTCCTAGCTGTGCCTTCGATTATGAAGGGTGTGGTTCTTGTAAAGCTTCCTGACAAATCTGATGCAGCTTGTCTTCATCGTCATGTTTATGAGTGGAAAGACCACTCTGTTAGGTTCTCCAAGGTTGAGGAGATGGTGATGGTGTCGGTAGACATCTCTCACGAAGTCCATGTCCTAGTCAGTTATGCGGGGTTCATCCCGTAGGTTGGTGGCAAGAAATAGTCTGCAGAGTTTAATTACGGGCACCTTCAATGCAGACGGAGCACTTGATGACTTCGAGCTTTGGACAGGCCTCCACCAGCTACCGCACCAGCCCGAAATAGCTCCCAGGCAGAGCCTCTCCAGGCCACAGCCGAACTATGAGGCCCCTCATGGCCTGTTCGGCCGCCTTGTGGAGGTCGACCAGTTGCTTCAGCTGGTCGCTCAGGGGCACGGGGTGTTCGGCCTCAGCATACTGAGACCAGAACACCTTCTCTGTTGAGCTGCCCTCCTCGGCTCGATAGAATGCGGCGGCATCAGACACACTCCGAGGAAGATCTGCGAACGCTCCTGGAGAGCTCCGAATTCGGGTAAGTAACAAGTAACTCGCGTTTATGTGTTTGCTTTGCATAAAGAATGCCTTACCCGCCGCTATCTTCTTCACCTCATCCAACTCCTGGAGGGTCTTCTGGGATTCGGCCTTGGCAGACTTGGCATTTCCAATAGCCACCGCGAGCTCGGATGCTCGCGTTTTTGAGTCAAGCTCCAAACTCTCATGTTTTTCCATGAGAGCCTGGAGCTCTTGCCGTACCTTGCCAACCTCGGCCTCATATGTTTTTCGCTCGGTGCGCTCCACGGCCGCCTTCATCTCAGCCTCGACCAGCGCTTGCTTAAGGGCCGCCACCTCAGACGTGGCCCCTACAATAGCCACGATAATCCTGTCATTTTTTTGCAATTGCACCTTTATATATATATATATATATATATATATATTTAAGCAAGGTATTTCTTACCTTCATTGTCCTCGAGCTGGTTCTTGGCACGCCCGAGCTCTTGCTCGGACCACTCGAAGTTCTGCCTTAGCGTGTCCACTTCCGCAGTCAGTGCGGCGGACGCAAGCAGAGAAGCCTGCATACGCATATTGACTCCTTTTTGTTAGACTCCTGTGAATTTTACTTGATCCTCTATTCGGCTTTTCTTCCCGAACGCCAACCAGAGCATCAAGGGCTACTGTCTATGCAGTAATATTATTTACACATTCTTTACTTACCTCAAAGCCTGTTAAAAGGCTAGTACAAGCTTCAGTCAGTCCGCTCTTTGCGGACTGAACCTTCTGGCCCACCGCACTCATAATGGTGCGGTGCACCTCGTCGATGGAGGCGCCTTGGAGTGCCTCCAACAGACTGTCCGGCACCTCCAGTTGGACGGGGGTCACCGGGATGGAGGGCTTGCTCCTCTTGGAAGGAGGTCGCCTGCCGGACTCTAGAACCTTTGAAGGTTCCGGAGTGGTGTCCGGCCTAGAGCCGGACTTGGAGCCCTGGGGGTTTCACCCCCTTTACTCCTGGAGTCCGGGAGGTCGCCTTGCGGCGCCTCCAGGACCACCTTCTCATGGCTTGGAACCTGTTGGGACAACACTTCGGTGTCGTCCGTAGGGCGGGGGGAGGAAGCCGTCGAAGCGAGTTCACATCCGATGAGTCTAGTGAGCCGCTCGACGATGTGTCGAGCCGGTCTTTGGGTGGGCTGCATAAACAGATTCGTCATAAGGGAAAGTTGTGCAATAAACAAATACTATTATCCGGATACTTACGATTTGGCTAGGGGCTTGGCCCTGGGCGCCCACTCCTCTCCGCCGTCGTCGGCATCGATGGAGTAGTCCGGAGGAAGGGTTTTCCCCTTCTTGGACCCTTCGGCCTCCCCAGTTGGGGCGGCCTTCCTTTTCTTCCCTTCCCCCGCTGGAGGGGGAGGGGTCTCTTCTTCCTCCTCCCCGTCTTCATGGGAGGCGTGCCTCTTGGATTCGTCGGATGATGAATCCGACACCTCTGGGCGTCGGGCACTCTTTCGAGTCCCTGTGGCCTTCTTCTCCGACACCACATAGGATGCCGGAACCAGCAGCTTCGCCAAGTGGGCATCGGCTGGGTCTTCGGGCAAAGGTGCCGGACAGTCGATCCGTCCGAACTTCGCCTGCCAATCCTGTCAAAGGTAAGGGAGCTTAGATCCCGCACAGAGTTAAATTATGAAATACTAGTGCCCTGTAAAAGGTACAAAAAACTTACCGCGCTAGCGTGACGCTGCGCGCTGAATCTGCGATCCTCGGTAGCGAATGCGGGAGCCTCGGTGCCTTTGAAAAGCATCTTCCAGGCATCTTCGTATGTCGTGTCGAAGAGCCTGCTCAGAGTTCGGTGCTGCGCCGGATTGAACTCCCACAGATTGAAGGCCCATTGTTGACACGGGAGGCTCAGGCGGATGAGCATAACCTGGACTACGTTGACAGGCCTGAGCTGCTTGTCCACTAGGGATTGGATGCATGTTTGCTGTCCGGTCACCTCCTTTTTGCTGCCCCACGACAGGCCCGTCTCTTTCCAGGATGTCAGCCGCATTGGGGGTCCGGACCGGAACTCGGGGGCTGCGACCCACTTAGGGTCGCGCGGCTCGGTGATGTAAAACCACCCCGATTGCCACCCCGTCAGGGTCTCCACAAAGGAGCCCTCGAGCCATAAGACGTTGGGCATCTTGCCCACCATGGCGCCTCCGCACTCCGCCTGGTTGCCGCGCACCACCTTCGGCTTGACATTGAAAGTCTTTAGCCATAGGCCAAAATGGGGGCGGATGCGGAGGAAAGCCTCGCACACGACGATAAATGCCGAGATGTTGAGGACAAAATTCGGGGCCAGATCGTGGAAATCCAGGCCATAGTAGAACATGAGCCCCCGGACAAATGGATGGAGAGGGAAACCAATTCCGTGGAGGAAATGGGGGAGGAACACCACCCTCTCATGGGGCCTAGGGGTGGGGAAGAGCTGCCCCTCTCCGGGAAGCCCGTGCGCAATGTCGTTAGACAAGTATCCGGCCTTCCTTAGTTTTTTTGATGTGCCCCTCCGTAACGGAGGAGGCCATCCACTTGCCTCCCGCTCCGGACATAGCTGGAGAAGGTTGAGATGGGGAGTGCGGACTTGGGCGCTGGAGCTCGAGTGCGCGAGAATGGATAAGCAAGGGAGGAAGAAGGCGTAGGTGAAAATGTGGATCCTTATCCCCTTTATATGGGTGAACGCAACTACGTGTCCCCACCAGCCTGGTAAAACTCGCTTATCTCCAAGCGCCGTACTCAATGGTGCGGTTGGGTTACCCACGCCCGTATTGATGAGAATCCAGGAATAAGGGGACACGATCTCTGCTTTAACAAGACGTGCCAAGGAAACCGCCTCGCATGACGCGCTGAGGTGGGATAATGAAACGACTCGGATAAAGGCTTGGCCGTGGTGTGTCACACTATAGAATACGTCAGCAGATTAGATTTGTGTAAATATTATTCTCTCTATGGCAATATGTGGGAACTTATTTTTCAGAGCCGGACACTATCTTTGTGTTCAAATCTTCTATGAAGTACTTGGAGGAGGAACCCGCCTTGCAATGCCGAAGACAATCTGCACGCCAGACTCGTCGTCATTGAAGCCTGGTTCAGGGGCTACTGAGGGAGTCCTCGATTAGGGGGTGTCCGGATGGCTGGACTATACCTTCAGCCGGATTCCTGGACTATGAAGATACAAGATTGAAGACTTCGTCCCGTGTCCGGAAGGGACTTTCCTTGGCATGGGAGGCAAGCTTGGCGATACAAATATGTGGATCTCCTACCATTGTAACCGACTCTATGTAACCCTAACCCTATCCAGTGTCTATATAAACCGGAGGGTTTTACTCCGTAGGACAACATATACAACAACAATCATACCATAGGCTAGCTTCTAGGGTTTAGCCTCTCCGATCTCGTGGTAGATCTACTCTTGTACTACCCATATCATCAATATTAATCAAGCAGGACGTAGGGATTTACCTCCATCGAGAGGGCCCGAACCTGGGTAAAACCTCGTGTCCCTTGCCTCCTGTTACCATCCGGCCTAGACGCTCAGTTTGGGACCCCCTACCCGAGATCCGCCGGTTTTGACACCGACACCACTCCTTTGATTTCTATAGACAATCCAAGATTAGTGTGGCAGAGCGGAGTCTGCGGTGGCGGGGCAGGTTTTCCTTTCCTTCTCTTCTTCTTCTTCTTCTTCTTCTTCTTCTTCTTCTTCTTCTTCTTCTTCTTCTTCTTCTTCTTCTTCTTCTTCTTCTTCTTCTTCTTCTTCTTCTTCTTCTTCTTCTTCTTCTTCTTATTCTTATTCGTCTTCTTCTTCTTCTTCTTTCTTCTTTCTTCTTCTTCTTCTTCTCCATCCTCCGCTTCCTCCCTTCCTCCTCCTCCTCCTTCTACTCTTCTTCTTCTTCTAAACTAAAACTAAAACTAATCTAAAATAAAAGTAAACTAAAATCAACTAAAACTAAACTGAAAATAAAACTAAACTAAAACTATAACTATAACATAAACTAAACTAAAAGAAACTAAAAAAGGGGGGAAGAACTCACCTGCAGGGGATCGCCGGTGGAGGAGGCGCGGGGCGGCCGATGGATGGGAGGGCGGCCGCTGGAGGAGGCGGCGGCCCGGTGGAGGGGGAGGCCGGACAGCCGTGGTGGGATGGGGTGGGGGCGACGCAGGGGGGAGCGGGGCGGCTGGGCGAGGGGCGACGGCGGGCGGTGGTGGCCGGGCGAGGGGGCGGCGGCGGTGTGGTGGAGGTCGTGGCATCACAGAGGAGGGGTGCGGGTCGACGGGGCGAGGCAAGGGGGTGGCGGCGGCGGGGGGCAAGGGGGCGGCGGCGGGTCGTCGGGGAGAGAGGACAAGAGAAACACATACAGAGAGAGAGTGGGGCGGCCGGGGTGGGGCTCGGCCCGTTAGTTAGGTCAACTCTTTGCCGTCCACCGTCCTTTGTCGTCCGCTTTTGAGCTCTTTGCCGTCTGCTAGCAGACGGAAAAGAGGGGGCCCATTAGGTAATTTCAATGCAGCTCATTAGTGCGGCCCACCTCTCTCTTTGTCGTACGCCAGCTGACGACAAAGAAGTGGCTGACGGCAAAGACCTTCTTTGCCCTTAGCCCATTCTTTGCCGTCTGTTTTGTGTAAGCGGACGGCAAAGACCTTCTTTGCCATTAGCCAGCAGACGGCAAAGAAAAGGCAGACGGCAAATAAGCAATTTCCAGTAGTGGTAGTCTATAGCCTCGTAGACATTGCAATTACCAGAACCCTGTCCTTCATCATTGCTAGCCATGTTTTCTATGATTAAGTCTAGTCAATTAATTATATTCTTAATAAAATGAATAATGACTTAAAAAAGGCCTATGTTTTGCCGGAATGTTGATTCATTCCCGTTGCGGCAAATCCTAGGCACTCGATATGTCCTCGTTTCTAGCACAAGTCATGCCAAAATTCATGGAAAATTTCGGCATGATCTTTGCTAAAAAGTGGACAAATCGAGCGTGATGTGGAGCATCTGTAACGCCCCGAGACCGATGTGCCAGGTGTCGTGCAATTATTCGATGTTGTTGCGTTGTCATGTGCTTGCGTGTTGCATCATGTCACGTCATCATGTGCATTGCATCATGTCATCATGCCATCATATCATTAATTGTTGCAACTCAACTAAATAAATTGCATGGATCTTCGGTCCATTTAAACCGAGGGTATTCACATGGTGAATTCTCTTTATAACATATCCTCCCAATATTTTAGGGAGCTATATTAAATATCCCATTATTTTTGGAATCATCATAACACACTTGAAAAATCCCCACTCCCTTTCTACTTCAAGTTTGGTCCCCAAACTTTGCCAACATTTCTTTTCCCATTTATCGAGGCTCCTCCTAAATTCTCAACATTTTTGGGCACTTCGAAAAACCTATCCTAGTTCAAACCCATTTGAATTAAATTCAAATGAGTTTGAATTCTTTTCATTCGATCTTGGCTATTCCATTTTTCTTGGAACCAGCGCATTCTTGTGACTCCGGAAAAATTGTCCTCTTGCCCAAATTCCTTCCCTAACACCTCTCTTTCTTTTATTTCTCTCTAATCTTTTTTTTGCAAAAAAAACTCAGTGGGAGAAGAGGAAGCCCATCGAGGCCGGCCCATTCATTTCCTCTTAGCCCACCAGGCCGGGCCTGCTCCTCCGATAACCTAGCTCCAGGAGACCCCCATCCCCTCGTTCTCTCCCTCATCCTCTCCCCTCGCGCCGCCAAGGCCAGACCCAACGCCCCATCTCCCTCGCAGCCCCGCTCAATCCCTCTCGCTCCCCTGCTAGACCTCCAGCGCCGCCAGGGAGATACCCGATCCCCATCTTCCTCCTCGCTCATGCCTCTCCGTCGCTCTCCCATCGCCATGACCGGGCCCGACCTGCTCTGAGCGTCGTCGCCATCGACCCGGCTCGCCCTCGACGCCCCTTCGCCGCGGCCCTGCCACGCCTCTGATGTCGATGTCCTTGCCCGGATCCTCGTCGCCTCCTCCTGCCATGCTCTAGAGTCGCGACGCTGCCTCCTCTGCACGCCGCACCCGAGGCCCCGTGAGCCTCCTGCTTGTCCGCCGTGCATAGCTGCGCCTCCCATGGAGCTCCGCCGCTGGGACTCCTCCTCGCCTGCATCGCTGCCTTCCCCGCGTCCGCCTCGGAGCCGACCTCCACCACCGGGACCTTTGGCTTCTTCCCTATCGCGAGCCTCATCGTCGGAGTGCCTCGCCATGCCGCCCTCATGGCGAGCTTCCCACGTCCGCCGCCTCTTGCTGGTCACCTCCACCCCTGGACCCACTGGTCCTGCTCGTCACCGAGCCGTGCACCTTTGGCGGCTTCCCGCCACGCCATCGCCTCCTTGCTGCTGCGTCGTTCACCACTGAATCCAAGGACACAAGATCGCCTCGGCGGATTCTTTTCAACAAGTACCACGACATACGGCGCCCGAACGACCACCGAACCGGAAATGCCAAGTACCCCTACGCGCGAAGACGCCAAGTCCGTTCGGGATTCGTCAAGTACCGCTACCGATTTGGCTCGAACGTCTATGGAACGAGTACCACTACCGTCGACCCTGAAGCCCTCGGATGCGCCAAGTCCGAAGGTGCAAGTACCACTCCGAACCATGTACGATGACCGTCGTCGAAGACCCGTGTAACGTGAACGTGAACGACTACCGTCGCGAGTACCTCTACGTCATCATGTACCCCTACTTCCACTACCGCCACGAGAACAACTACTTCCTCTCTGTCTCGAACCGCTCGAGAATGCTCCCTTGGAAGGTATAACCACCGAGACGACGCCCGTGAACGAATGTTGTGTGGTGTATGCGATCAACCGCGTGTTTGCATGGTTTACGATTGGTCGTTGCGATGCTCCTCTTTTGCCATGCCACCATCTTGTGGGAACCCGGTATCCGGGATCACCCCACCTCCTATCGCATGTCACGCTCTCGTCATTTTTCCTTTTGCACCAGTATCTCCATGAGCTATCGGAACCGGAATGTTGTCGTGGCAACATTTCCGTTAACTTTGCCGTGGCACCCTTTTCGTTTCTGCCATGGTGACAAATGCTTCATAACTTTCTCATATCAACATTTTCATAAAATCGCTTAAAACTTGCATATGTCATTTTCACCCATGTTTAAAATGCTTAAAATGATGTTTGTTTAAATTTGCCCCTATGCCTTGTTAAAATGAATTAATTCATAACTAAATAACGTAGCTCTGATTTAAATTAACTTTATATGTAAATGGGGTAGAATTTTGCCTAGTTTAACATGTTGGCCTTACTTTGCATGTTTAATAACTCTAAAATTGTGTTTAGGGCAGATCAGTACCGAACCTAAAATATGCTATGGGGAGTTTCCGGAATTGTTGTTCGTTGCTTCCGGCCTCATTTAAACTTGACTAGATAGGTAGTTTTACTTTGCTTCACCCTCTTGCCATGTTTAACAACATTTTATATTGTTGGGTACTTAAACGAGAGAGAACTAAATGATTGATGTGGTGTTTTGTCAATATGCATCCCGATGCATATTGAGCTCCACTTAATTTGTAGGATTGCTTGTGCTCTTTGCCATGCCATGCCTCTTTAAACCGGACATGCATCATACTTGATTGTGCATCATGCCATGTTGATGTGTTGGTTGTTTACTATGTTGTGTGCTTCTTTTCCGGTGATTGCTTCTTCGGGTTGGTTCCGGTAACGTCGAGTTTGTGAGGATCCGTTCGACTACGTCCGTCTGTCTTCTTCATGGACTCGTTCTTCTTCCTTGCGGGATTTCAGGTAAGATGATCATACCCTCGAAATCACTACTATCTTTGCTATGCTAGTTTGCTCGCTCTTTTGCTATGCCATTGCTACGATGCTTACCACTTGCTTGTCAGCCTCCCAAATTGCCATGTTCAGCCTCTAACCCACCAATGTCCTAGCAAACCGTTAATTGGCTATGTTACCGCTTTGCTCAGCCCCTCTTATAGCGTTGTTAGTTGCAGGTGAAGATGGAAGTTCGTTCCTTGTTGGAACATGGAGATGTTGTTCCTTGTTGGAACATGTTTACTTGTTGGGATATCACAATATATATCTTATTTAATTAATGCATCTATATACTTGGTAAAGGGTGGAAGGCTCGGCCTTATGCCTGGTGTTTTGTTCCACTCTTGCCGCCCTAGTTTCCGTCATATCGGTGTTATGTTCCTGGATTTTGCGTCCCTTACGCGGTTGGGCTAAAATGGGAACCCATTGACAGTTCGCCTAGTAAAGCTTCTCCAGCAATGCCCAACATTGGTTTTACCGTTCGCCACCTAGCCTTTTCTTTTCCCTTGGGAGTCGCGCTCCTGAGGGTCATCGTTATTTTAACCCCCCAGGCCAGTGCTTGTCTAAGTGTTGGTCCAAACTGTCAGCCGCCGGTGGCTACCAGGGGCAACTCTGGGCTGGCCTACCGGAAGTTTAGACAATCCGGTGTTGCCCTGAGAATGAGATATGTGCAGCTCCCATCAGCATGTCGGCGCATCGGGCGGTGTTGCTGGTTTAGTTTTACCCTGTCGAAATGTCTTGTTGTACTGGGATACCGAGTCTGATCGGAATGTCTCGGGTGGAGGTCTATTCCTTCGTTGACCGTGAGAGCTTGTCATGGGCTAAGTTGGGACACCCCTGCAGGGATTTGAACTTTCGAAAGCCGTGCCCGCGGTTATGGGCAGATGGGAATTTGTTAACATCTGGTTGTAGAAAACCTGAAGTTGACCTTAATTAAAATGAATCAACCGCGTGTGTAACCGTGATGGTATCTTTCCGGCGGAGTCCGGGAAGTGAACACGGTTGTTGGAGTTGTGCTTGACGTAGGTAGTCCAGGATCACTTCTTGATCATACTTTTATCGACCGTGCTTTGCCTTCTCTTCTCGCTCTCATTTGCGTATGTTAGCCACCATATATGCTAGTTGCTTGCTGCAGCTCCACCTCATACCTTTACCTTACCCATAAGCTTAAATAGTCTTGATCGCGAGGGTGCGAGATTGCTGAGTCCCTGTGGCTCACAGATTACTTCCAAAACCAGCTTGCAGGTGCCGATGAGCCCGTGCAGATGACGCAACCAAGC
The DNA here is from genome assembly GCA_034509565.1 of Triticum monococcum. Taxonomy (NCBI): domain Eukaryota; kingdom Viridiplantae; phylum Streptophyta; class Magnoliopsida; order Poales; family Poaceae; genus Triticum; species Triticum monococcum. Next base: position 80,910,043 of record CM067845.1, on the reverse strand, counting down.
TCAGGAGGAGCTCGATGAAGATCTTGTCCTTTGTGTTGTTTTGTTCTAGTTGATCAGTAGTGGAGCCCAGTTGGGGTCGATCGGGGACCTTTGTCACATTTGGGGTTCTTCTTTTATTTTGGTTCCGTAGTCGGACCATGAGTGTATTTGGTTGATGTAAGGCTTTATTCATGTAATTGTGTGAAGTGGCGATTGTAAGCCAACTATGTATCTCTTATTCCTTATTATATTACATGGGTTGTGTGAAGATTACCTCACTTGCGACATATGCCTTCAATGCAATTATGCCTCTAAGTCGTGCCTCGACACGTGGGAGATATAGTCGCATCGAGGGTGTTACAAGTTGGTATCAGAGCCTTCCCCGACCTTAGGAGCCCCCATTGCTTGATCATTTTTAGCAGCCGAGTTCTGTCTAGAAAAATGTTTTGAATCCTTAGGAATTATATATCGGAGAGTTTAGGAATTCTTTTTACTCCCCAGTCCCTTCGTCGCTCTGGTAAGGCATCCTGTCGTAGAGTTTTGACTCTTCTCTTCTCAAATTTCACAAAAAAAAATTTAGGATCACGCGAGTATCTTGGATTTGTTCCGATGGCTTATGATGAGAATACTGTCTTGGTGCCTCCTATCAGGGGTTTAGTGGAAGTGTCCCGGGGAGTTGAGCTCTGAGGTATTGTCATCATAATTCTATCATTGCAATTCTGGCATACTTGAGATATGTGCGCGACATCGAAAATCTCCTTTATGCAGTTCGTTGGTGAGATAACCTCGACGCCACCCAGTACTGGGGCGGGAGTTCGGGAGTATCGCCATAACTTGTATAACGGATGCTTTTCGAAGGTTGAGGTAGATGGTTTCCGAAGGTTTCTTGGTTATGTGTTGAAGGATGGATACATCTGGATGTAGGTATTGCTAGTTTGGGTGAGATATTATGCTTCCCCTGTTTCCCCAACACCTGATTGCATAACTGGAAAGTTTCGGGAGTTTCATAGGTGGGAATTCAAGTAGCTCTTAGGATTTTTTTCCGACAGATGTATGATATGAAATTGGGGTTCGACGTCTAGTGGTTCGCCTATTCACGGTCGATTTTACAGTGGTCTTGTTGTGTCTTAAAGAGTCCTTGGCTATGCTGACTCGGGGACGCTTCGTATGTCATGTGCACTGCCTTGTACATGATGGTGTTGTACGATCGAGCCCGTGTAGGTCCCACCACAAAAACTTCGGATGAAATCTCTATCATATGTTTGTTCTGGCTTATTCTGCAAGCCAATCCTTTGTTTTGTTTTGAGTTGTGGTATTCGAGTTGCTTCAATGTCAAATGTTGATTCCATCCCTTGTCTAAATGATGTTCTCATACTCTGATGTGGATACCAATCCTTCTTGATCATCAAGATTGTCATGACAATCATTTTCTACCGGTGTGTTTCTCTTCAAGTGGATCCGATCATTTCAACTTCCGCAAGATCAATTATCACTTCTTCTCAATGGTGTTCATTTCATTCGTCCCAATTTGCCTTTGTTTTCCCGCCCACCCACCCTTTTCTTCAAGGAATCCGATGTCTTAATCAAGTATCCTTTATTCTTGTGAAGTCTCTCCATTCTTTTTCTTCATATTCTTATCTGGTGATTCTCATGAAGATTCTAATGGAGCTTCAAGTTCGTCACTCTTTACTCATTTTCCTTCTCCGGTGGTTCCAAGTCAAGCATTGTTGATCATATCCCTTTCCTCGTTTCAATGCTTTCTCATGCCGGTGCAATTCTTAATCGTTCACCTCTCGCTATTCTATTTATTCCAGAGTGCTCAAGATATCTCAAGATTCGTGTTTTCCACGCTGCATTCGTTCTAGCTCTTTCGAGATTGGTATCTCATTCAAGTCATTTAATTCAACCGGTGCATTCCCTCTTTTAAATCATTTGAACGGTGTTTCTTTTGAGTGGGCCCTAACCCACAGGTCTTTTTCCAGGATCTTACCTGACTCTTCTTATTCTCCCGGAGTTAGCCTAAATTCTTTCGAAGTTTGACGTAAGAATGATTTATCATCAGTCAAATGCCATCTCCTAGTTCTTTCACAATTCTTTTCATCGTTGGCTCAACCTCTGTGTTTTGAATCTTCTGGAGTTTCTAAATAAGTCATGATGGTATTTCTCGTCGTCATTCTCAGGTTTTGAAGACCGAAGAAGATTTTTCTCTCAATCTTGCTCCATTCTCTTCAAGATTCGTGATTCTAACTTGTTGCCATCCTCTCATAATTATTTGCGATTGTGAGATATTCTTTTCAACCATCCGGAGTAATTCAAGAGTCTTCTCAGTTTGTTATCCGGAGTCCATCAATTCAGGTTTATTCATTCTCAGCTGTCATTTATCATTCTCCTATTTTAACCGCCCTTCGTTCTAGTGATCTTTAGTCGGCTCGTGATCTCTTCGTTCTCATGTTTCTAAATACTCTCAATCTCTGTTCATTTTATAATTCTTCCCGGTGTTTCTTTATCTTTTCTACGTTCATTTTAACTCTTACGGTGGTTTGTTCAAGTTTCCTCTTCTTACGTTATCATACTTCCGTTCTTTCAAATCCTACCGGTGGTCCATTAAGTTTGCGCATTATCTATCTTAATCCTTTCTACAAGAATAAGTAGTATGCCAATTCCATTGGTTGTCATCAATTTGAATTGGTGAAGGATAAGCATAATGTAATTCTTATTCTTGTTTCATCCAAATGATTAATTCTTCATTCCGGAGGCCCTTCAAATTCTCGGTTTCATTTGTTTCATCTTCTCTTTTTCCCGGAGTTCCAACCTCTTTCAATTATATTATCACGGGGATCTCTATCTAAAGCATTGCGAGGCTTCAATCTTATTCTTTTCATCATTCAATTATTTTGGATCATTCTTTTATTACCGGAGTTCTTCATGGAGGTTCTACATGATGGTTCTTCAAGGATTTAATTCCTTCTCGAAGTGTTCATTGAGATTCCTTTAAAAGGAGCTCAAGCTTTCTTCATATTGTAATCCGGAGTGCATTTCTTTCTACCGTATCTTTGGAGGTGGTATTATGCCATTCTTGATAATTTGAGTTCATGTTTCATGATTCACATGTTGTCAAGATTGGGATATTTTAAATCCATCAATCTCGTCATTGGAGCTATCTTGGGTTATATTTCACCTAAAGACTTCCCTAAGGATTGTTGCTATCTATGGTGTTTATAAATGACCCAAGTTCTTCTTTTATCCCTCTAGTGAAATAAGTTTCTTGTCTCCTTGCTCATACCAATCCAATTTTTTTCCCGTGAGTGCCAGGTTGTCACCTCATAATTTTGAGATGTATTTCATAAGACCATATCAAGTTTATTCTTTCCGGTGTTGGTCCTCCAGCAACTCCGTTCTAGCTTCTGTTGTAACCGTGCTCTCTCAAGATATTGTTTTCCTTCGTTCAATCCATTCCATTCTTACTTTTGTTCCGGAGGCATTGTGATGTTCATCTTTTCAACCCATCATCTAGTTTTGTCAAAGATCATGATCTTTCCATGCCTATACTTTTATCTGAGTGTTGTGTCCTCTTTACAAGTATCCTCTCATATTGTCAAGTTCAATTCCTTCCATTTACAGACGGATTGCTGTCCAAATTATATCACTCTTATTCCTTCCCTATCTAGCTTAACCGGAGTATTGTGCCCCTTTGTTCAAGTTCTTTTCGCCTTATCAAGTCTTGCATACCTTTCTCAACCAGAGTGTCGTGTTTTCATTTGAGCTATCTCATCTTATCAAATTTTGACTCCCTTCTCAACCGGAGTGCGGTCTTAGATCTTTCTTACCCCTTGTTCCATTCATTCAATAGTTCCGGTGGCAGTGTGTTCTGATTTCATCAAGTATCTTCTCATCTTATCAAGACCTTATTCAATTCCGTTTCATTTTAACCGGAGTGCTGCCCGAATTTTGGGTCTTCCTTGATCCCCTTCCTTAACCGGTGTGTTTTCTATATATATCTTCCCTTCAACCTCAAGGTTTTCGCAATGTTTTTGTCCCTCTTTTTTCTATCGGAGTGTTTTTCAACTTCGTTCATCTCCGTTGTATTCTTTTCTCGAATTTGTTCAACCTCGCAAGATTCTTTGGTTTCACTCGTTTGTCAAAGAAGCAACGTCGTTTTACCTCTTCTCTTTCTCTTCCGTTTTCCCCTCCGGTGCCATTCTAGATCTCGGGACGAGATCCTCTCGTAGTGGTGGAGTGTTGTAACGCCCCGAGACCGATGTGCCAGGTGTCGTGCAATTATTCGATGTTGTTGCGTTGTCATGTGCTTGCGTGTTGCATCATGTCACGTCATCATGTGCATTGCATCATGTCATCATGCCATCATATCATTAATTGTTGCAACTCAACTAAATAAATTGCATGGATCTTCGGTCCATTTAAACCGAGGGTATTCACATGGTGAATTCTCTTTATAACATATCCTCCCAATATTTTAGGGAGCTATATTAAATATCCCATTATTTTTGGAATCATCATAACACACTTGAAAATCCCCACTCCCTTTCTACTTCAAGTTTGGTCCCCAAACTTTGCCAACATTTCTTTTCCCATTTATCGAGGCTCCTCCTAAATTCTCAACATTTTTGGGCACTTCGAAAAACCTATCCTAGTTCAAACCCATTTGAATTAAATTCAAATGAGTTTGAATTCTTTTCATTCGATCTTGGCTATTCCATTTTTCTTGGAACCAGCGCATTCTTGTGACTCCGGAAAAATTGTCCTCCTGCCCAAATTCCTTCCCTAACACCTCTCTTTCTTTTATTTCTCTCTAATCTTTTTTTTGCAAAAAAAAACTCAGTGGGAGAAGAGGAAGCCCATCGAGGCCGGCCCATTCATTTCCTCTTAGCCCACCAGGCCGGGCCTGCTCCTCCTATAACCTAGCTCCAGGAGACCCCCATCCCCTCGTTCTCTCCCTCATCCTCTCCCCTCGCGCCGCCAAGGCCAGACCCAACGCCCCATCTCCCTCGCAGCCCGCTCAATCCCTCTCGCTCCCCTGCTAGACCTCCAGCGCCACCAGGGAGATACCCGATCCCCATCTTCCTCCTCGCTCATGCCTCTCCGTCGCTCTCCCGTCGCCATGACCGGGCCCGACCTGCTCTGAGCATCGTCGCCATCGACCCGGCTCGCCCTCGACGCCCCTTCGCGGCGGCCCTGCCACGCCTCTGATGTCGATGTCCTTGCCCGGATCCTCGTCGCCTCCTCCTGCCATGCTCTAGAGTCGCGCCGATGCCTCCTCTGCACGCCGCACCCGAGGCCCCGTGAGCCTCCTGCTCGTCCGCCGTGCATAGCTGCGCCTCCCATGGAGCTCCGCCACTGGGACTCCTCCTCGCCTGCATCGCTGCCTTCCCCGCGTCCACCTCGGAGCCGACCTCCACCACCGGGACCTTTGGCTTCTTCCCTATCGCGAGCCTCATCGTCGGAGTGCCTCGCCATGCCGCCCTCACGGCGAGCTTCCCACGTCCGCCGCCTCCTGCTGGTCACCTCCACCCCTGGACCCACTGGTCCTGCTCGTCACCGAGCCGTGCACCTTTGGCGGCTTCCCGCCGCGCCATCGCCTCCTTGCTGCTGCGTCGTTCACCACTAAATCCAAGGACACAAGATCGCCTCGGCGGATTCTTTTCGACAAGTACCACGACATACGGCGCCCGAACGACCACCGAACCGGAAACGCCAAGTACCCCTAGGCGCGAAGACGCCAAGTCCGTTCGGGATTCATCAAGTACCGCTACCGATTTGGCTCGAACGTCTATGGAACGAGTACCACTACCGTCGACCCTGAAGCCCTCGGATGCGCCAAGTCTGAAGGTGCAAGTACCACTCCGAACCATGTACGACGACCGTCGTCGAAGACCCGTGTAACGTGAACGTGAACGACTACCGTCGCGAGTACCTCTACGTCGTCATGTACCCCTACTTCCACTACCGTAACGAGAACAACTACTTCCTCTATGTCTCGAACCGCTCGAGAATGCTCCCTTGGAAGGTATAACCACCGAGACGACGCCCGTGAACGAATGTTGTGTGGTGTATGCGATCAACCGCGTGTTTGCACCGTTTACGATTGGTCGTTGCGATGCTCCTCTTTTGCCTTGCCACCATCTTGTGGGAACCCGGTATCCGGGATCACCCCACCTCCTATCGCATGTCACGCTCTCGTCATTTTTCCTTTTGCACCGCTATCTCCATGAGCTATCGGAACCGGAATGTTGTCGTGGCAACATTTCCGTTATCTTTGCCGTGGCACCCTTTTCGTTTCCGCCATGGTGACAAATGCTTCATAACTTTCTCATATCAACATTTTCATAAAATCGCTTAAAACTTGCATATGTCATTTTCACCCATGTTTAAAATGCTTAAAATGATGTTTGTTTAAATTTGCCCCTATGCCCTGTTAAAATGAATTAATTCATAACTAAATAACCGTAGCTCTGATTTAAATTAACTTTATATGTAAATGGGGTAGAATTTTGCCTAGTTTAACATGGTGGCCTTACTTTGCATGTTTAATAACTCTAAAATTGTGTTTAGGGAAGATCAGTACCGAACCTAAAATATGCTATGGGGAGTTTCCAGAATTGTTATTCGTTGCTTCCGGCCTCATTTAAACTTGACTAGATAGGTAGTTTTACTTTGCTTCACCCTCTTGCCATGTTTAACAACATTTAATATTGTTGGGTACTTAAACGAGAGAGAACTAAATAATTGATGTGGTGTTTTGTAAATATGCATCCCGATGCATATTGAGCTCCACTTAATTTGTAGGATTGCTTGTGCTCTTTGCCATTCCATGCCTCTTTAAACCGGACATGCATCATACTTGATTGTGCATCATGCCATGTTGATGTGTTGGTTGTTTACTATATTGTGTGCTTCTTTTCCGGTGATTGCTTCTTCGGGTTGGTTCCGGTAACGTCGAGTTTGTGAGGATCCGTTCGACTACGTCCGTTTGTCTTCTTCATGGACTCGTTCTTCTTCCTTGCGGGATTTCAGGCAAGATGATCATACCCTCGAAATCACTACTATCTTTGCTATGCTAGTTTGCTCGCTCTTTTGCTATGCCATTGCTACGATGCCTACCACTTGCTTGTCAGCCTCCCAAATTGCCATGTTCAGCCTCTAACCCACCAATGTCCTAGCAAACCGTTGATTGGCTATGTTACCGCTTTGCTCAGCCCCTCTTATAGCGTTGTTAGTTGCAGGTGAAGATTGAAGTTCGTTCCTTGTTGGAACATGGAGATGTTGTTCCTTGTTGGAACATGTTTACTTGTTGGGATATCACAATATATATCTTATTTAATTAATGCATCTATATACTTGGTAAAGGGTGGAAGGCTCGGCCTTATGCCTGGTGTTTTGTTCCACTCTTGCCGCCCTAGTTTCCATCATATCGGTGTTATGTTCCCAGATTTTGCGTCCCTTACGCGGTTGGGCTATAATGGGAACCCGTTGACAGTTCGCCTAGTAAAGCTTCTCCAGCAATGCCCAACATTGGTTTTACCATTCGCCACCTAGCCTTTTCTTTTCCCTTGGGAGTCGCGCTCTTGAGGGTCATCGTTATTTTAACCCCCCAGGCCAGTGCATGTCTAAGTGTTGGTCCAAACTGTCAGCCGCCGGTGGCTACCAGGGGCAACTCTGGGCTGACCTACCGGAAGTTTAGACAATCCGGTGTTGCCCTGAGAACGAGATATGTGCAGCTCCCATCAGGATGTCGGCGCATCCGGCGGTGTTGCTGGTTAATTTTACCCTATCGAAATGTCTTGTTGTACTGGGATACCGAGTCTGATCGGAATGTCTCGGGTGGAGGTCTATTCCTTCGTTGACCGTGAGAGCTTGTCATGGGCTAAGTTGGGACACCCCTGCAGGGATTTGAACTTTCGAAAGCCGTGCCCGTGGTTATGGGCAGATGGGAATTTGTTAACGTCCGGTTGTAGAAAACCTGAAGTTGACCTTAATTAAAATGAATCAACCGCGTGTGTAACCGTGATGGTCTCCTTCCGGCGGAGTCCGGGAAGTGAACACGGTTGTTGGAGTTGTGCTTGACGTAGGTAGTCCAAGATCACTTCTTGATCATACTTTTATCGACCGTGCTTTGCCTTCTCTTCTCGCTCTCATTTGCGTATGTTAGCCACCATATATGCTAGTTGCTTGCTGCAGCTCCACCTCATACCTTTACCTTACCCATAAGCTTAAATAGTCTTGATCGCGAGGGTGCGAGATTGCTGAGTCCCTGTGGCTCACAGATTACTTCCAAAACCAGCTTGCAGGTGCCGATGAGCCCGTGCAGATGACGCAACCAAGCTCAGGAGGAGCTCGATGAAGATCTTGTCCTTTGTGTTGTTTCGTTCTAGTTGATCAGTAGTGGAGCCCAGTTGGGGTCGATCGGGGACCTTTGTCGCATTTGGGGTTCTTCTTTTATTTTGGTTCCGTAGTCGGACCATGAGTGTATTTGGTTGATGTAATGCTTTATTCATGTAATTGTGTGAAGTGGCGATTGTAAGCCAACTATGTATCTCTTATTCCTTATTATATTACATGGGTTGTGTGAAGATTACCTCACTTGCGACATATGCCTTCAATGCGATTATGCCTCTAAGTCGTGCCTCGACACGTGGGAGATATAGTCGCATCGAGGGTGTTACAGCATCCTACGTACATCACCATGTCAAGAGTTTATTCGGCAAGTAACATGTGTGAAATCTACTTCACTTACACACAGGTGAATCATCTCCTTTACGCGTGTTCACTTGACCCCTTGGAGGATGGTATACTACTTGACACTCTTCTCTGTGCATACATAGGTATTGTCGGAACACCATGGACGAGGAGGAGGAGTACAAGCACAAGTGTACAACTACACCATCCGTGGGAGAAGTATGGAAGAGAAGGAAGAAGAGGAGTCTTCCAGCGCAGAGATAGAGGTACAACCGCCCATGTACTGCCCAACTACCGGTCGACCGGTACAACCGCCCAACTACCGGTCCACCGGTACAACTGCTCGACTATCGCCCAACTACCGGTCCAACTTCTGTAATCGAGCAGTGCAAGGCCGGTGCCGCCCCGGTTTGTCCAGTAATAGCCGTATGCCCGGTACAACCGTCCCAACCACCGGTACAACCGCTAGTGACGTCCAGGAATACCTCCAGGAACCAGTACAAGAGCTCCAGGCAGTACAACCGCCCCTATGACTGATACTATCGCTCTGCCTGCGCGCAGTAAAAGGGTCAACGACCCGTGTAACCCCCAACTTACCCCTTGGAGTATAAATACTCGTCCCCTAGCTCCGAATTAGGGTTAGAAAAGGTGATAGCTCATTTAGATATAGAGCTTTGCTCATCCGTCCAGATCTTCTCAACTGAGAGAGACCGCGGCCTCTACGGAGAAGATCCATCTTGGATTCAATACCCCACAATTGAAGATTCGTCTAGGATACCATCAGGACCTCCTCTTGTAGATGAACCTTACCTTGTATCTTTCCCTTTGTTATTCATGTACCTTGTCGATCTTGTGTGCTTGATTGTCTAGTGGATGTGTGATTGGACTTGTTCTTGAGTGTTTCCCCTTGTGATTTCTCCCCGTTCTTCCCCGTGTTCTTTGTGTTCATCGAGGGAATCCACTCCAACCATGAAAGATCGGCCTACACCGGGTTAGCCCCATATCATATTGAATCAGAGCTTAGGTCTATCATGAATTTGGAGCCCCCTTTTTGTTTTCTAGCCAAATTTTGTTGTGTTCTTGCCCAATTTCAAAAATCCCCACCAAACATAGCCCCGTTTTTTTGTGATTCATTGGTTTTGATGATGTTTTGTTGATTTTGTTCCATGGATTTGCTTGGTTTCGAGTGGATCTAGCATCCCCCCAAGTTTCCCCACTTCCCATCCACAAAACTCTCCAATTTTGCCCCCAAAATCATCCATTTCTGCCCACAATCCACCCCGTATCTAGATATGAGAATTTTTCCCGACAAAAGTGGTAGAACCGACCCCCAAGGCGGTACAAATGCTCCCCCATCGCTTGATACTTTCGCCAGCACAAAACTGGAACCCCAAGATGCTCCAGGAGCGGTACAACCGCCCACCCAAGCGGTACAACGACTTGATAGGTGTGAGTGAACAAGTCCGGTACCAATTCCACTATTCTTTCATTTCACATTGAGTGAAACAGGATACATTCTCAACTTTGGGAAAAGGTAACTTGGTATTGTTTATCTTATTTCCTACTCACCTCTACTCGAGTCTTGTGATGGATAGGCAAGGCATTTCACCTTCGGTCTACAACAACAACAACAACGAGGTGGGTGCCACGAAAAACAACTTGGACGCCATGATGGCTGCTCAAATGGAGGAGATCAAAGCCCTCATCAAGTCCTACAATCAATATTCCTCACCTTCGAGAAGACACTCAAGAGCACATGCCTTCGAGATACCAGCTCCAGCAAGATCACATCGGCATTGACACCACCACCGACCAGAACGTGAAGGTCAAGAGCTCAACACCAACAACCGCTCAATGAATTCACCATCTCCCTTGGCATATTTGCCAAGCGACTTCAAGGCATCTTTGCCTTCAGACATACGTCATCTTCGCCTAGAAGCACCCCAAGACTACGCTCAAGAGAAGCTCCCCAAGCTCAAGTCTGTGACTTCCACGAGCTACTACAACCTCGATACCGACCATGAGATTCCTTTCTATGGGACTCAAGAACCCGAGGAGTATCTCGAGTGGGAGCTCCTAATGGATGACTACCTCAAGCTACATCAAGTTCCTCCTGAAGATCAAGTAAAGTGCGCCACAACGAACTTCCATGACTACGCATCGACATGGTGGCTTCACACACCTTCGGAGACCTACGACATGAGTTGGCCCAAGACGAAGAGAGCTTTGTGGAGAGAGTTCATGCTTCCAACCTACACGGAACAACTTCTATGCCAATTGGAGAACACCATCCAAGGATCCAAGTCCATCGATGCGTACTTCAAGGAGATGAAGAATGCCTTGCGATGAGCCGGCGTGGACGATCCCATTTTGATGAAATTCTACTTCATGATGGGATTGAACAACGACATCTCCAAGATTATCTTCCTCGAGAACTACAAATCCCTCGACGACTACTACATTGGTGCTCTCAAGGCAGAACAAGAACTCATGAAGGCCAAGGCTTCTCGACCCCAAGCACACTTCGCGATGACCAAGCTCCAAGAAGGCGAGCATGAGGATAGTACCACCAAGATGTCCAAGCCCGACGAGCTCCAAGATGACACTCCCAAGTTTGACTTCACCGCCATCCCTCTTTGTGGCATTGATGATGCCAAGTCCACTTCGACTCTTTTTCAAGACGGTGCGGTGCCGAGTACGACTACAGAGACCTTCAAGGACCAAGATTTGGAGGCGAGCGACACGGTGACGAGCAAGAATGATGCTTCCATCCGAGGAGGCGAGAGTGATGATGTGCCATCTTTGGCCTTCATCCATGGTTACGGTGACGAGATGATCGAGCATGGGATTTTCCCTTTGGTCATGGAGGAGAGTGATGATGTGCCATCTTCGGCCTTTATCCATGGCGACGGCGATGAGAGGGTTGAGTATTTCACCTCAACCACGGCGACGTATGATGACTTGAGTGACTTTTGCCACCATATTCAGAGTGAGAGTGGAACAACTTTGATGCTTAGGCTATCGCCATTCGACCTCATCTCATTGGCCGAAGCTGTACTCCGAGTGACAAAATTTAATGTTCTGACTGCTTTTCGGCCGATTACGCCCTTAATATGATCTCAGATGAAGGAGTGCTCTAAAGGAATTGTCTTCGTCTCGTCGAGACGATTGATTTTCATGTATAAATCATCTTAATGCGAGTTCATATGCAAAAGTTACAGTCAATACGGTCTGGACAGGCCAGAGACCAAAATATTACGCTTGACACCACACATATGTTGATGAGTGTCTGATGCAATGCGTGACCGATTCTGACCTCAAGACGGCCTTTAATCGAAAAACCTTCAACACAGAAAAGTTTCGTCTCGTCGAGCCGATCGATTTTCATATATAATTCATCTCAATCCGAGGTTGTATGAGGCCTGGAGAAACAAAACAAGATCAGGCTATGTTTTCAGTCGGAAAATCCGAGTGAACAGCTTACCATCCGAGTGAAAACTTACCGATCGAGTGAAAGCTTACCATCCGAGTGGAAACTTACTGGTCGAGTGAAAGTTTTCCGTCCGAGTGAAATTATTATCATCCGAGTGAAACTGTTACCATTGGAATGAAAACTTGTCGATCGAGTAAGAGATTGTCTTCCGAGTGAAAATATAATCATCCAAGTGAAAAGATTACCGTCGGAATAAAAACTTGCCAATAGAGTAAATAGATTGCCTTCCGAGTAAAAAATATGGTCATCCGAGTGAAAATTGTATTCCGAGTGAAAGATTCTAACATCCGAGTGAAAAAGTCTAGTTGGACGATCCAAGTGAATGACTCTAATCCGAGTGGATGAGCTTGAATCCGAGTGAAACTGAACATATGCCCAGAAGTTTTATCAAGATGACCTCAGATGAAGAAGTGTTCAATACAGAAGTTGTGCATATCATCAAGATAGTAAACTTTGGTTTTGGAGTCATCATCATCAGAGATAGTATATGGCCTACAAATTTACTACAAGACAGGGATAATCCAGTCTACTGCAAGACCGAGTCTGACTGGAAGGTAAAGATGACCTCGAAAAGTTTTCAAGAAAGCCTTATTTGAAAAAGTGATCAACCTGAGAGTTGTTTGTATCGTCGAGGCACACAAGTTTGATATTTGGGCCATCTTGATATCGGTCGACTACTTGAAGCTAATTTCATTCGACCTTGCAGGTATACCGAGTGGATTTCTAACATTGTCCCAGTGGAGAAGAAAGGATCCGGCAAGTTGAGGGTGTGCATTAATTTCAGAGATTTGAATAGGGCTACACCCAAAGATGAGTATCCTATGCCAATAGCCGATATGCTTATTAATGATGTTTCTGTACATAAGGTTATTAGCTTTCTAGACGGTAATGCCGGATACAATCAAATTTTTATGGCCGAAGAGGACATGTACAAAACGGCTTTTCCGATGTCCTGGTTTCCTTGGTTTATTCGAGTGGACAGTGATGACATTCAGATGACAAAATGCTGGAGCCACATATCAAAGGGCTATGAATTTAATTTTTCATGATTTACTCGGTGTCATACTTGAAATTTATAATGATGATATTGTTGTCAAATCGGATGCTTTTGAATCTCACTTGGCCGATTTGCGTTTAGCTTTCGGAAGAATGAAAAAGTATGGACTGAAGATGAATCCTTTAAAGTGTGCATTCGGCATATCAGCTAGCAAGTTTTTGGGTTTCATTATTCATGAACATGGCATAGAGATTGATCCCAAAAAGATAGAGGCCATACATAAAGTGGAGGCTCCAACATGCAAGAGAGATATGGAAAATTTCCTTGGCAAGGTCAATTATTTGAGAAGGTTCATAGCTAATCTATCAGGGAAACTTGATGCATTTACTCCTATCCTTCGGTTAAAGAATGATGCTGATTTTACTTGGGGGCAAAATAGCAAGAAGCATTTGATATGGTCAAGAATTATTTGTGCACTCCTCCGGTGATGAAAGCACCCAAGCATAGGGAACCCTTCATACTTAACATTGCAGCAGAGAAAGGAGTTATTGGTGCTGTTCTAACTCAAGAGACCGAAGGAAAAGAGCATGCCATCACTTATTTGAGCTGCCGCTTATTTGACATAGAGACTAGGTATACATTTATTGAGAAATTATGTCTATGCTTATATTATGCTTGCACAAAACTGAGACATTATTTAGTGCCGAGTGCTTGTGTAGTAGCTTGTCAAACCGATGTCATTAAATACATGTTGCATAGGCCAATTCTTAGTGGTAGAATTGGCAAGTGGGCTTATGCTTTGATTGAATATGATTTGTCTTATGAATCTCTAAAATCCATGAAAGGCCAAATTGTTGCTAATTTCATTGTTGAACATTGGATTAATGACAAGAATGATGTTGATATGAACCTCGTTTCATTAGTACCATGGATATTATACTTTGATGGTTCAGATTGTATCAATGGCCAAGGTGTTGGTATTGTTTATATATCTCCTCATGGTGCTGTTTTTGAAGCCTCATGCCGCTTAGAATATTTTTTCACAAATAATCAAGCCGAATATAAAGCATTGTTATTCGGCCTAGAGATGTTACTTTCTATAGGTGTTACACATATTGAGGCTTATGGTGATTCGTTACTAGTGGTGCAGCAAATATCCAAAGTCTTTCATTGTTTGGACGAATCACTTAATGTTTATCTTGATAAATGTTTAGATATAATCTCTACTTTGGATTGTTTTAGCATTGCACATATATCTAGACATGACAACTGGAAAGCAAATGAGTTGGCACAACAAGCATCTGGATACCATGTTGAACATGGCATCTTTCATATTTCTCAAAGTCCGACGTCTTGTCTTACCATTATAGAAGAGGCCAAACCAGAACCCACTGATTCGGTCATTAAGAAAATCTAGTGCAGGTGACAATCCCGACTGGAGGAAGCCCATTGTTGATTACTTGTGCAATCCGAGTGAAAGGGTGGACAGGGCTGTTCGGCATATGGCTTTCAAGTATACAATGAGAGATGATGGTCTTTATCGCCGAAGAGTCGATGATGTTCTTCTAAAGTGTTTGGATGAGGACCAGGCAAGAGTTGCTATGGGAGAGGTACATGAAGGCATTTGTGGCACTCACTAGTCGGCTCCCAAGATGAAATGGTTATTGCGACGTGCTGGGTTTTATTGCCCGACAATGATTAATGATTGCTTCAGATATTATAAAGGGTGTGAAGCTTGTCAAAAATTTGGTGATATTCAATTGGCTCCTGCTGCTATGTTGCATCCTATTATCAAGCCGTGGCCTTTCAGAGGATGGGGTTTAGACTTTATTGGGCAAATTCATCCATCTTCCTCAAAGGGGCATCGGTTCGTATTGGTACCTCTCAAGAACATGACACATACAGAGGTAATTCAATTCATAACCGAGCACATTATTCATAGATTCGGTATTCCTCAAATGTTAACAACAGATCAAGGTTCATCTTTCATGTCACACCAAGTCAGAGAGTTTGCCGGATCTTATAACATAAAGTTGCCAATTCCTCTCCATATTATGCCCAAGCTAATGGACAAGCTGACTCTAACAATAAAATTTTAATTAAACTCATCAAGAAAAAGATTGAAGATAATCCAAGGAGATGGCATGAGTTGTTGTCTGAAGCTTCGTGGGCACATAGAATTTCAAGGCATGGTGCTACGAAGGTGACCCCATATGAGGTAGTATATGGTCAAGAGGCCGTTTTACCAGTGGAAGTAAATTTGAATGCTTTGAGAATAGCCAAACAAAATGATTTATCGGCAGTAGACTTTTATATCTTGATGATGGACAATATTGATGAGGTTGCCGATAAACGTTTGGTTGCTTTGAAGTCCATAGAGAGAGACAAGTTGAGGGTTGCAAGAGCTTACAATAAGAAAGTTAAGTTGAAAAAATTCAAGTTGGTGATCTCGTCTCAAAAGTGATTCTGCCGATTGGTTCAAGAGATAGAAAATTCGGGAAGTGGTCGCCAAGTTGGGAAGGTCCTTTTAGGATTACAAGAGTTGTTCCCGGAAATTCATAGTTGGTGGAATCAATACAAGGGGCATTGTTACCTCGAGCTCTCAATGGCAAATATTTGAAGAAGTACCACCCGAGTGTGTGGCAGGAAGCCTAAGTAGGCAATGGCCGATATATGATTATCGTCCTTAGCACAAACATGGCCGATACATAATTATCTCCCTAGGAAAAATAAATGGCCGATGGAGTGTTGACATCGTTCTTAGAACGAACAACATGCATATTATTTTTCGGCGTGCAAGCTTTGCCGAAAAATAGGAGGGGCATGTGTTGACACCTGATTTTGGAAAGATACAGAGTGAAAGGGTTTCTCAGCATGAGAAGGTTTCACATCGTCGAGTGGAACAACTTTGATGTTTAGGATATCGCCATTCGACCTCATCTCCGTGGCCGAAGCTGTACTCCGAGTGACAAAATTTAGTGTTCTGAGTGCTTTTCGGCCGATTACGCCCTCAATATTATCTCAGATGAAGGAGTGCTCTAAAGGAATTGTCTTCGTCTCGTCGAGGCGATTGATTTTCATGTATAAATCATCTTAATCCGAGTTCATGTGCAAAAGTTACACTCAATACGGTGTGGACAGGCCAGAGACCAAAATATTACGCTTGACACCAGACACATGTTGATGAGTGTCTGATGCAATGCATGAGCGATTCGGACCTCAAGACGGCCTTGAATCGAAAAACCTTCAACACAGAAAAGTTTCGTCTCATCAAGCCGACCGATTTTTATATATAATTCGTCTCAATCCGAGGTCGTGTGAGGACTAGAGAGACAAAACAAGATTAGGCTATATTTTCAGTCGGAAAATCCGAGTGAAAAGCTTACCATCCGAGTGAAAGCTTGCCGATCGAGTGAAAGCTTACCATCCGAGCGAAAACTTACCGGTCGATTGAAAGTTTTCCGTTTGAGTGAAATTATTATCATCCGAGTGAAACTGTTACCATTGGAATGAAAACTTGTCGATCGAGTAAGAGATTGTCTTCGGAGTGAAAATATAATCATCCGAGTGAAAAGATTACCGTCGGAATAAAAACTAGCCGATTGAGTAAAGATATTGCCTTCTGAGTAAAAATATGGTCATCCGAGTGAAAATTGTCTTCTGAGTGAAAGATTCTAACATCCGAATGAAAAAGTCCAGTCGAACGATCCAAGTGAATGACTCTAATCTGAGTAGATGAGCTCGAATCCGAGTGAAACTGAACATATGCCCGGAAGTTTTATCAAGATGACCTCGGATGAAGAAGTGTTCAATACAAAAGTTTTGCATATCATCAAGACGGTAAACTTTGGTTTTGGAGTCATCATCATCATAGATAGTATATGGCCTACAAATTTACTACGAGACTTGGATAATCCAGTCTACTGCAAGACCGAGTCCGACTGGAAGGTAAAGATGACCTTGAAAAGTATTCAAGAAAGCCTTATTTGAAAAATTGATCAACCTGAGAGTTGTTTGTATCATCGAGGCACACAAGTTTGATATTTGGGCCGTCTTGATCGGAGATCATATGTAGGCTCAGCGGCCCGCGCAAGAAGGAAGACAGAGTTTGGGCCAGATTCAGACTAAATCCGAGTTGGAATAGAACTAGGACTCTAAGACTTAAATTGATGTAATTTTTCTTGTAAGGAAAGCCTAGATGAATCTTTTACTTGTACGGGAAGTCCAGCCGCCTCTTATATATGTTGGGGGTGACGGCCGATTGAACAACACACAATCGAACAAATCAATATACTACTTTTTCATCTACGTTTTATCTCTCCATCGTTTTTCTCTCTCGTTCTTCACTATTCTTCGTGTTTGAGAGCTGCGAATCCCGATGCTCTAGGGGCGAGCGAATCGACTTAGGGCAGCCCATAGCCGCCGCACTCCCTGACGGGGTCCCTCCCGGGGGTGTGGGGTTTTCGGGTCTGCAAAAGCGCCTGTCAACTATCTTGCGCATCGCGCTGTCGGTCGGGTCTCCTTCGACGTGAGCTGCGGTGCATCACCCCCGGCATCGAGGGTACACGTGACGTGTTCGTGTGTCAACACATGTGTTGTCCCAATTCCCATGTCAGGAGAGCCACAACCCCACCACTTGAGTGAGACGAGTGACTCTACCATATGTTAGTTTGAGTGCACCTATTTTGAGGGAGTGAGGGAACCACCACATAGAAGAGTGAGGTAGTTGATATGGCATGTGAGGCCACCTCAATTTCTAATGACTTAAACTCTACTTCTATTATCTCTTCTCATTTGGTGCTAGGTCCCATATATGATGACGCGCCGATTCGCGACGACTACGTCCTTTCTTCGGACAAGACGATGGCCATGGTGGAATATAATACACCCCACATGGTTCCATCAATATGATGGTATTGACCACCATTTGGTCTTACCCACCTCACCTACACCACTTGAGTGGAATGAACAAGGTAACATAGGTGAAGGTGATGCTCTTGTCCCCCTAGTGGACTATCTTGACATCGATTGCTTGCATGATGTTGATCAACCTATTACCATGCTTCATGCTAGTGCGACTTCCCCATGCGATGATTTACCCATTTATGACGAGTTTGATGATTGTCACATGGAGCCTCTTAGTTGTTATGCCATGTTACATAGGATTTGTTGTGATAACTCTCTAGGTCACATCATGTTTGAAAATCCACTTATGCATGAGATCAACCATATGTCATCTTGGCAATCTCTTCGTAGTAACTACGCATATGCCATCAAAACAAACCCAATTTGCACATATGGCGTAGATGATGAGCCCATGGTTATTGGCATTTGTTTTTCTTTTGATGATATTGATATGCTCCCTTTGCATCATTCATCTCATATGCCATGCCATGACCACCTAGCTTCGGATATGCATTGTTTTGGATGTTGTCCATTTTCTCCATATGATGTTTCCAATATTCCTCATGAGGAGACCCCCATAGTTTCCTCATACATGTAAGGAGATTTTGATCAATCCCATCCATTGCATGATCCCAATACTTGTGTGCACAATATGCTTCCCATGAATGAACATGCTATTCATGTGTCATATAATTGCATTCTCAATTTGTGTCCCCATCATGTTATACACAATAACCATTTTTTCATGATGGATGACATGTTCTTATACCATGCATTAATTTTCTTTGAGCGATGCTTATCTTGTGCTAACTCACACATGCACATACACATCATGATGGATGATGTGTACATTTACCATGCACACAATTTCTTTGGTTTGTGTATCTTTTGTGTAGGTACCCATGAATACTTGTCAACCTCACAATCCCATGAGTTGACAAAACAAGCTCTAGGGAGCAATGATGACTTGGGATCCCAACGATTGTCTTTCCCACCACTCTGTTCGCGAAAAGACTTGACGCATTTCTTCTACATGGCCCTCACTTGGCTATGAGTTATTGTCCATTACATATTCTATGCCCATCTTGCCATGCTCACTTTGCATGATATGCTCATTACTATGCCTTTGCCATGCTTTTGTGACCCATGCTTTGCATTACACACGATGATTGATTCTAGTACTTCTATGTGTATTTGCAAGCTTGGTGGAGATATTGCTTGTTATTGCCATGTTCCACTTGTGACCCATACCTATGATGATACTTTGACCATGACTTGCCATCGTGCGTGTGATATATCATGTGCATTTCCTATATCCACTATTTTCTCGCATGACATGATTGCCATGATTTCCTCTAGTGTGTTGCATCTTCGCTCCACTAGTTTGCACGCATGATTTCTATGCTTGATTATGTTGCATCACCAATGATTCATACTTGCTCATTCCTAGCGGTTGATGACAACCATTATCATGCTTTGCACATGATTCACATTGCTTCTTGTCATATATCTCCATATGTTGCATCTCTCATGCTAGATGATTTGCCATGTATTGATAGCAACAACGATTATAGTCTTCCTCATGAGATTTCCCCCATAGCATTCTTGCATATATTTGGAGATTTTGACATATTTCTTGTGAAGCATGCTTGTCTAACCTCTTTGCACCATGTACCCAGTGCCATGAATATAGCCATTGTTGCATCATATTATTCATGCACTTGTGCTCCTAATGGTTATGTGCAAAAGAAGAGAACCATCATGATGGATGATGTGTTCATCTACCATGCACATACGTTCTTTCCTTTTATTTGTGCATGTGTCGGATACTTGGACTTTGTGTCGACTTCCACTTCACGTGAGTTGACCATTCGAGCTCTTGAGAGTGAACCACCTTCTACCACGACGATTCTCCATTGCACTTTCTTGTGCTTCGGCATTGTGAAGGACACACAAGGACATGCCTTCAAGGTGATATCCTTCTCTTTCGAGAAACCCAAAACCATGAGGATGACTATTGTGGATCATACTACTTGTGTTGCTTCCACCATGAGACTTATTGATCATCTTGGACTACTTGATTGCACACATGTTAGAGATCTTGCTTCGACTTGCCATTTTCACATTTCCATGCCTCATGACATATATACTTTGTGTGTTGCATCCAATTCTTGGATTACTTGCTCATATCATATGTTTGGTTGCAACAATGTCATTTCTTCACATATGCCATGTCCCATTGCTTGTCACATGATTGACTTGATTGCCTCACACATGATGAACAATTGCTCTTTCTATTGTGTTGAGTGCCATACAATCTTGACTACACCCTATGCACGTTATGCTTGGATTGTCTTACACTTGACCCATGTGTTTAGGCACTTCATTTTATTTGGTGTTATGGATGATTCCTATGCCTACCATAGACCTTTCATTGAGAGCTTTGTGAATGCTTGGTATAACTTTGAGGTAGATGCTTATTCTCTTGTCACACATATTTGCATCGCTACCTCACATTTACATGCTTGTCCCTATGATATCTTTGCTTGTGCTCGATTGATTTGCTTACATGCCATGTCATAGTCCTCCGTCACACCATACGCTTTGCATGATGACGACACTTGTTCGGTGAATCACCACTTGAATGCTTGGTTTTGCACTAACTCTAACCACATTTGTTACTCCAAGTGTTTGTTGTCCTTGCTACTTTTGAAAGAATCACTAGACGGTGCGACGTTGGAGAGTGCCCATTGTGAGCCTGAAGATGATGAGTACTTGGTGAACGTCCACTTCTACACGGCGAAGCCATCTCTTTCCCATGGTGATTTGGTTTTCGATCCAACGTCGGATATTTCCGAAGGGGGAGGGGATGATGCACAGCATCCTATGGACATCACAGTGGCAAGAGTTTATTCGGCAAGTGACACCTGCAACATCTACTTCACTTACACAAAGGTGAATCATCTCCTGTACGCGTGTTCACTTGACCCCATTCGAGGATGGTATACTATTTGACACTCTTCTCGTGTGCATACATAGGTATTGTCGGAACACCATGGACGAAGAGGAGGAGTGCGATCGCAAGTGTACAACTACACCATCCGCGTGAGAAGCATGGAAGAGAAGCAAGAAGAGGAATCTTCCAGCGCAGAGATAGAGGTACAACTGCTCATGTACCGCCCAACTACCGTTCGACCGGTACAACTGCCCAACTATCGCCCAACTACCGGTCCACCGGTACAACCGCTCGGCTACCGCCCAACTACCGGTCCAGCTTCTGTAATCGAGCGGTGCAAGGCCGATACCGCCTCGGTTTGTCTCCGTAACAACCATATGACCCGTACAATTGCCCCAACCACGGGTACAACTACGAGTGAATTCCGAAAACGCCTATAGGAACCAGTACAAGATCTCCTGGCGGTACAACCGCCCCTATGTCCAGTACGACCGCTCTGCCTATGCGCAGCAAAAAGCGTCAACGACCCGTGTGACCCCCAACTTACCCCTTGGACTATAAATACTCGTCCCTAGCTCCGCATTAGGGTTATCAAAGGTGATAGCTCATTTAGAGATAGAGCTTTGCTCATCCATTAGGATCTACTCCACCAAGAGAGATCGCGGCCTCTACGGAGAAGATCCATCTTGGATTCAAGACCCCGCAAAGGAAGATCCATCTAGGATACCATCAAGACCTCCTCTTGGAGATGAACCTTACCTTGTATCTTTCCCTTTGTTATTCATGTACCTTGTGGATCTTATGTGTTTGATTTTCTAGTGGATGTGTGATTGGACTTGTTCTTGAGTGTTTCCCCTTGTGATTTCTCCCCGTTCTTCCCCGTGTTCTTCGTGTTCTTTGAGGGAATCCACTTCAATCGTGAAAGATCGGCCTACACCAGGTAAGCCCTGTATCAGAGCGCCTGAAATTTGCCAAAACAGAAATGAATCAACATTCTAGCAAAACATAGGCCACTCGGAATCATTCCCTGCAAACAACAAAAGGCCACTTGGGCACAATCGAACCACTTCAATGTTGCATATAACATGAACCACTTAAGAACCTGTACATGAGCATCTACTACAGTAGATATACATGAGCAAACACCATTGAGGAATTTGCATATAACATGGCCACTTCAAATTTGCATCTCGTACACTTCAAGAAAATCTACACAAATCTCATGCTCTCTCAAACTCAATTCAAAAACCAAATATAGATGGATGTACCCTAGAACCTTTACATATTATGTCCTAATAAAAATTATGAACCCTAGAAGTCAATTTCTATCCTAAATTTCAAATTATGAACCCTAGAACTCAATTCAAATTATGTCCCAATAAAAATTCAGTAAAACTTAAGAAAATTATATTTTTATATTGAATTTTTTCTCTAAACTAAACCCTATTGGATTAGCATCACTAATAAAAATTTATATTTTTATATTGAGTTTTTCTCTAAACTAAACCCTACTGCGCTAACATTCCTATATTGAATTTTTCTCTCTAAACTAAACCCTACTGGACTAGCAGCACAGATAGAAATTTATATTTTTATACTGAGTTTTTTCTCTAAACTAAACCCTACTGCCCTAGTTAAACCCTACTGTCCTAGTTAAGCACAACAACTATACAACTACTTAAGCATATACAAATTTGTCCAAAAAATTATATTTAGTTAACTACATTTGGTGCACAACAACTATACAACTACTTAAGCATCTACAATACCAGCTAACTTGATGAACCCTAACTAATTAGATGAACCCTAGCTACTTAAGCATGTACAACTACTTAAGCACCCTAGCTAGGTAGAGGTAGGAGAGGAGGAGGAGGTGTAGGCATGCTCACCTTGGGCGCCGGCGGAGGTAGGGAGCAGGAGGAGGCAGAGCGGCCTAGGGAGAGGGGGCACGAGGCATTGAGGTCGTGGTCGGGGCTCGGGCCCGCAGCGAGGGAGGGCAGCAGATGACGACGAAGGGCACCAGCCGGCGTGCGGAGGGCGACGAGACGACGCGCGGAGGCCAACGACAATGTAGGGCATGCGGAGGGCGACATCGGTGACAGGGAGGAGTGGGGATTTGGGGGAGAAGTGGCCGGGGGACTAAGCCCGCGTGGGAGTTATGTCAAACTTAATGGTAGTGTTGGTTGGAAAACAGCACTATGGCTAAGTTAGCTATAGCGTTGTGCTACCTCTTGAGCACTGCGTTAGTTTTCCCTTGAAGAGGAAAGGGTGATGCAGCAGAGCAGCGTAAGTATTTCCCGCAGTTTTTGAGAACCAAGGTATCAATCCAGTAGGAGGCCACGCACGAGTCCCTCGCACCTACACAAACAAATAAACTCCTCGCAACCAACGCGATAAAGGGGTTGTCAATCCCTTCACGGTCACCTACGAGAGTGAGATCTGATAGATATGATAAGATAATATTTTTGGTATTTTTATGATAAAGAGAAATAAAGATGCAAGTAAAATAAATGGCAAAGGAAATAACTAAGTATTGGAAGATCAATATGATAGAAAATAGACCCGGGGGCCATAGGTTTCACTAGTGGCGTCTCTTGAGAGCATAAGTATTACGGTGGGTGAACAAATTATTGCTGAGCAATTGACATAATTGAGCATAGTTATGAGAATATCTAGGTACGATCATGTATATAGGCATGACGTCCGAGACAAGTAGACCGACTCCTACCTACATCTACTACTATTACTCCACACATCGACCGCTATCCATCATGCATCTAGAGTGTTCAGTTCAAGAGAACAGAGTAACGCTTTAAGCAAGATGACATGATGTAGAGGGATAAACTCATGCAATAGAATATAAACCCAATTTGGTTATCCTCGATGGCAACAATACAATACGTGCCATGCTGCCCCTACTGTCACTGGGAAAGGACACCGCAAGATTGAACCCAAAGCTAAGCACTTCTCCCATTGCAAGAAAGATCAATCTAGTAGGCCAAACCAAACTGATAATTCGAAGAGACTTGCAAAGATAACCAATCATACATAAAAGAATTCAGAGAAGATTCAAATATAGATGCATGCCCTAAACTAAACCCTACTGCGCTAACATTCCTATATTGAATTTTTCTCTCTAAACTAAACCGTACTGGACTAGCAGCACAGATAGAAATTTATATTTTTGTACTGAGTTTTTTCTCTAAACTAAACCCTACTGCCCTAGTTAAACCCTACTGTCCTAGTTAAGCACAACAACTATACAACTACTTAAGCATATACAAATTTGTCCAAAAAATTATATTTAGTTAACTACATTGGGTGCACAACAACTATACAACTACTTAAGAATCTACAATACCAGCTAATTTGATGAACCCTAACTAATTAGATGAACCCTAGCTACTTAAGAATGTACAACTACTTAAGCACCCTAGCTAGGTAGAGGTAGGAGAGGAGGAGGAGGTGTAGGCATGCTCACCTCGGGCGCCGGCGGAGGTAGGGAGCAGGAGGAGGCAGAGCGGCCTAGGGAGAGGGGGCACGAGGCGTTGAGGTCGTGGTCGGGGCTTGGGCCTGCAGCAAGGGAGGGCAGCAGACGGTGACGAAGGGCACCAGACGGCGTGCGGAGGGCGACGGGACGACGTGCTGAGGCCAACGGCAATGTAGGGCGCGCGGAGGGCGACGTCAGTGATAGGGAGGATTGGGGATTTGGGGGAGAAGTGGCCGGGGGACTAAGGCCGCGTGGGAGTTATGTCAAACTTAATGGTAGTGTTGGTTGGAAAATAGCACTATAGCTAAGTGAGCTATAGCGTTGTGCAACCTCTTGAGCACTGCGTTAGTTTTCCCTTGAAGAGGAAAGGGTGATGCAGCAGAGCAGTGTAAGTATTTCCCTCAGTTTTTGAGAACCAAGGTATCAATCCAGTAGGAGGCCACGCACGAGTCCCTTGCACCTACACAAACAAATAAACTCCTCGCAACCAACACGATAAAGGGGTTGTCATTCCCTTCACGGTCACCTACGAGAGTGAGATATGATAGATATGATAAGATAATATTTTTGGTATTTTTATGATAAAGAGAAATAATGATGCAAGTAAAATAAATGGCAAAGGAAATAACTAAGTATTGGAAGATTAATATGATAGAAAATAGACCCCGGGGGCCATAGGTTTCACTAGTGGCTTCTCTCGAGAGCATAAGTATTACGGTGGGTGAACAAATTATTGTTGAGCAATTGACATAATTGAGCATAGTTATGAGAATATCTAGGTATGATCATGTATATAGGCATCACGTCCGAGACAAGTAGACGGACTCCTGCCTACATCTACTACTATTACTCCACACATCGACCGCTATCCAGCATGCATCTAGAGTATTAAATTCAAGAGAACAGAGTAACGCTTTAAGCAAGATGACATGATGTAGCGGGATAAACTCATGCAATAGAATATAAACCCCATCTGGTTATCCTTGATGGCAACAATACAATATGTGCCATGCTGCCCCTACTGTCACTGGGAAAGGACACCGCAAGATTGAACCCAAAGCTAAGCACTTCTCCCATTGCAAGAAAGATCAATCTAGTAGGCCAAACCAAACTGATAATTCGAAGAGACTTGCAAAGATAACCACTCATACATAAAAGAATTCAGAGAAGATTCAAATATTGTTCATAGATAAACTTGATCATAAAACCACAATTCATCGATCTCAACAAACACACCGCAAAAGAAGATTACATCGAATAGATCTCCACAAGAGAGGGGGAGAACTTTTATTGAGATCCGAAAAGAGAGAAGAAGCCATCTAGCTAATAACTATGGACCCGAAGGTCTGAAGTAAACTACTCACACTTCATCAGAGAGGCTATGGTGTTGATGTAGAAGCCCTCCGTGATCGATAACCCCTCTGGCGGAGCTCCGGAAAAGGCCCCAAGATCGGATCTCGTGGATACAGAAAGTTACGGCGGTGGAATTAGGGTTTTGGCTCCGTATCTGGTAGTTTGGGGGTACGTAGGTATATATAGGAGGAAGGAGTACATCGGTGGAGCAATGTGGGCCCCACGAGGGTGGAGGGCGCGCTTGGGGGGGTAGGCACGCCCCCTACCTCGTGACTTCCTGGTTGATGTCTTGACGTAGGGTCCAAGTCCTCTGGATCATGTTCATTCCGAAAATCACGTTACCGAAGGTTTCATTCCGTTTGGACTCCGTTTGATATTCTTTTTTTGTGAAACTCTGAAATAGGCAAAAAACTGCAATTCTGGGCTGGGCCTACGGTTAATAGGTTAGTCCCAAAAATAATATAAAAGTGTATAATAAAGCCCAATAATGTCCAAAACAGGATATAATATAGCATGGAACAATTAAAAATTATAGATACGTTGGAGACGTATCACGCTGAACATAAAACGCGCTACTGCTATAGGAAGTTGCTATAGCGCTTGTTCAAAAATGCGGTACTGCTATAGGAACTAGCTTTTTATTTTCCTTTTTCATTTTCTTTTTCCTTCACTGGTGCGCGTCGGTCCTAAACAAACGGTTTTAAACCCCTTTCCACGACGGCATTTAGAACCCTCGCCAAGTGAGTGTGTGCGATAGGGTGTCCTTCACACACGACCCAGAAATCGTTGGGGATAGGCCCTCCTAGGACCTAGGCTGGGGCCGTGTGCAATCGGGCAAGGAATCGAAGCCCAATCATTTCCGTAGGTATGTACATCCCACACAGTAATCCAAGAAAATCATTTCTGTAGGTATGTACATCCCACACTGTGAATCCCAGAAAAACATTTCCGTTTGTATGTATATCACACATAGTCAATCCAAGAAGTACATTTCCGTTCTTATGTACATCCCACACAGTCAATCTAGGGAACATGTTTCCGTTCGGACATACATCCCACACGGTTTTATGTGTAGGCTCGTGTGTGAAAGGGGTAACTATCACACACGGTTTGCCATGGTTAACTATTTTCTTTTATCAACTATATCACACATGATTTGATGAAGAAAATTGTGTGGCATTGGGGTATCCATCGCAAGCGCTTTTTCTGCTAGAACCGTTTGCAAAGGTCCATGACACATTTAGCAGGTTTATTAGTTTACAATTAATAATTCTAGTATTACGCATATTCACATTTCATATCGAACAGCTGTTTGCCAATTTCATATCAGGCACATAAATATATTATAACATCACAGTATGGTAGCTACAAGAAAACAACACAATACAACATATAGCTAGTCAACTTCATAAGAACAATATATTCATTTCCCTAAGCGAGATCATCCAGGCTCGTCTTATCCACCTCTGCTTTCCGTTCAGTAAGAACCCGTTTTGCACAGGCCAGCTGGGAAAGTGCCTTCTCCTTCGCCAACACCATCTTAGCAAAGTCACATTTAAAAAATCTAAGCTCATTCTCCACCTTCAAATTTTTATCCCGCATCTTGAAATATGCTTTAGTGTTGAGAACACTTTCTCTAAGACTACGTGTGTTCTCTTCCTCATACATGCTCCAGAACTTCGCTAGGCACATCTTCAAAGACTGTGCCCGCTCTTGATCAACCACTCCAAGTAAGATCACTTCCGTTCATCCTATAATATTTAAAACTAGATCAATAACAATTGTAGGGGAAATGGGTTTATAGCAACATAGAAAATCACCAATACTTATTTTGAAAAACTGAAGAAACATGTTAATTATGACATATCTTCTCAAAAAGATCAATGTGCAAATGAAATAATTGGTACTGAGGCAACAACCAAATTCTGGAACATCAGAAGCTATAATTAACTACAACGACGCTACAAGTTCTTACTCATGTACAATAAATAAAAAATTGAACATTTTATGAGTAAGGTAAATATAACCGCAACAGCATAGCGACAGTGTTTGGATGGCAGCAAATTGATACTAATAGGTATGTATATGCACAAATTTAGTAACATAGAACTAATAGCACTAAGGCCATCCACTATGTATGCCAAAACTGGGGTAAAGACAACTGTTTCTACATCTCGCACCGGTGCCCTACACTGGCGAGCCGATGTGGCGGAAAAAAAATCAGGGACCCGGACTCTGGAGCACGTAGTTGCTCCAATTCCCAGTTCCTTCGTGCCATAAAGATTTAGTATTTTACTGCTTGGCTGCTCAGATGTGTGGACCAAAGTTGGCTGCACACACTGCTGAAGGGGTGCCAAATAATTTTCTAATGGCACCGCTGATGAGATGGCAACAATTTAAGATACTAGGTACAAACTATGACACTGTCTTAGGATGCGTTTGGTTGAAGGTGTGGTATGAATGGGTTGGGACAGTGACAGTGTCTAAATCACATCTAACAAATGATTTGTAACAACGAAAGAGGGTCTAACCTTCTCTGCACATGCCAGAAACTTCCTCTCACTGTCCACAGAATCAAACGCAACTAGCTTCATGCATGGAGATTGATGGTCACAACGAGCAGATAGATCTTCAGCCACCCCGCTCCATTCATTGCCACTGATGGTCTTAGGGACCTACAAGAGGAAGAAATGACTCAAATCAACCGCCGGGTAAAAATCCTTGATTCCAAGTCATAGCCCGAGAGAGAGAAGAGAGGCATACCCGGGCGGTCAAGCAGTATTCGCCGGAGGAGGAACCGCTGGAGAGGTCTTTGAAGAAGACCATGGCGACCCCGACGGTAGGATGCGAGATGGCGAGACAGAGGAAGCGGCTATAGCTTAGCAAGGAAGGAAAGAAGGAGGAAACAAGGGAAATGTGACTTGTGGTTGGGGAGAAAAGGGGGTGGGGAAGGGGGGAAGGCGGGCGGGGGTAGATATTTTGGTGGTGATGAAGCTATGTACCTAGGGTAGGGTCATGGACCTGTCCTAACTGCCCTACCCAAGAACATCTCTAGAAGAAATCACCTTTCAATCGACTTGGAGGTGTTCCACTCGACAAACTCGAAGACACGGGACCAAGAAGCAATCACTCAACCAAGATCCAACCACTCGACAACCAGGAGACCTAAAGTCACTCCGCACGCTAACGGTCGGTCATTAAGTAGCTTTTATGGTCATCATAGCACTTTATTAGGGGCGTTACCAGTAATGCCTGACCTTAATGTACTTAAAATCCTACATAACTGAGGGCCGGAGGGGTCTGGAGAACTCTATATAAGCCACCCCGGCCCCCTCCTCAGTGTAAAGGGTTCGCACCCCTGTGATTCATACTCACATAATCTAGTCGACCGCCTCCGGGCTCCGAGACATAGGGCTATTACTTCCTCCGAGAAGGGCCTGAACTCGTAAACCTCGTGTGCTTGCAACTACTCCATAGCTAAGATCTTGCCTCTCCATACCTACCCCCCTACATTACTGTCAGACTTAGAACCATGACAGTTGGCGCCCACCATGGGTCCGGTGTCTTAGCGATTTGTTGGAAGAGTTGCGATCTTTTCCAATCCAAATCATCATGGTTTCTGGCGGAGTTTTGGTGGAGGGCCGCGAGATCCGTCTCGGTGCACTCACGTTCATCGCCGACGACTCCGCTTGGCTTCAGGAGGATCCGCTCGACGTCGACGCACTTCCTATCTGCGGGGCAACGCACTTTTGCCCGCGCGTCTGCGGCGTCCTCTTGCGGCAACCGTTGACCCATTATCGGTCGGCCCATGTCTTGTCCTCCCTCCCTGTTTCCCGCCGATGCAAGCGCTCCGGTCGGTCGAGACTTCAGCGGTGAGTGAGACACGCGGTGGCATGCCAGTCGGCCACCCCTCAAGTCTCGGCGATCGAGCCTGACGAATCCCTCTACGGCCTGTTCGACTGGCTCCGCAGAGACCGCATCCGAGTGCGACAGCAGTGATCCGGCAGCGGAGGTTCTGATGGTCCATGGACCGCGCAGTCCTCCCGGTTTTCCCCGCACCGACGGAGGCGCAGGTGGAGGCGACCCAACGCATCCCCATGAGGAATATCTCCCCGAGCCTCTCATGTCGCTGCAGAGAGAAGAACTTTGTCGCCGGAACATGGATGCACTGCACACTCCTATCGTTGGAGAAACCCCCAAGGCTCATGCCTTGGAGGACGTGCGCCTGGCAAACTTGGCTGAGTGCACTCGACTGGAGAACCTCCAGCGAGCACTCGACGAGCGTGCGCGACAACGGGTTCCAGAATCCAGTCAATGTCAGCTCTTTCCACCCCCACAGATATATCGAACTCCGATTCAGAATTTAGCAGCTGCAGCCCGTATAGCAGAGTCGATTCAGCCTTCCCAGTCAGAGGCTGGCAGAGGCTTGCTATAGATCAGAGCGTTACTCCGGGCAGCAGGAGACCAGACTTCTGCTGTTTCTCAGTAGCGGAACAGGATTCATAGCAGATCCATTGCTGTAGACACAGTCCAGTCGGCTCATAGCCCAAGATCGCCCCCGAGGCATGAGGGATGTGGGGACCAGCGTGATCAGTATGGAAACCGTGAGTAGTATGATCACCGATTTGATCGTGATGATCGACGTCGAGTGCCCACCCCTCCTCCGAGGAGTGGATCGTATGTGCCTCCACAGCAGGATGACAGGCGCCCTCGTAGTGTTGGGCGAAGGATTCCAGTCGACCCCAGGGAACCGGGCTTTGATGCGAGATCCATTCTCATTCAAGGTTTGGTCGACAGGAACAGAGCTCACCGAGAAGGTCACGACAGAGATGCACCTACCAGCAGCAGAGTACATGTTTCGGGGCCAGAGTGCTTTACTAGAGCCATCAGGGCCACTGTGATTCCTCCCAACTTCAGGTTGGCGACTGGAGTTAGTAAGTTCACTGGTGAGTCCAAGCCCGATACTTGGCTTGACGACTACCGAGTGGCTGTCTAGATTGGCAGTGGCAATGATGAAGTGGCCATGAAGCACCTGCCTCTCATGTGGGAGGGCTCAGCCAGAGCGTGGCTGAATCAGTTAGCACCCAGCAGCATTTACACTTGGGAAGATCTCGCCCGAGTGTTTGTCACCACATTTGAAGGAACATGCAAGCGACCGGCAGGGCTGACGGAACTGCGGTCTTGCGTGCAGAAGCCGAATGAAACTTTGAGGGATTACATCCAGAGATGGATCACGTTACATCACACGGTAGAGACATGTACATAGAACTGAATATGAGGATCGACTGATCACCAAGCAGTCTATGCCTTCAAAGAAGGCGTCAAGTACAGAGAACTGAATATGAAATTCGGTCGAACCGGAGACATGTCTCTGAATCGGATGATGGAGATTGCCATGAAGTACGCTAATGGTGAAGATGAGGATCGACTCCGGAGTGGCAAACACAAGTCAGTCGCCCAAGAAACCGGAGGAGGAAATTCCAATCGGAAACAGAAGCGGAAAGCCGAGCCAGCTGCTCCCGGAGAAGCCTTGGCTGTAACTCAAGGAAAGTTTAAGGGGAAACCCAAAGGGCCTTGGAACCCCAAGAAAGTTAAAGACCAAGACAGAAATGATGTGTTGGATTTGCCATGTCACATCCACAGCAAGAAAGATGAAGAGGGTAAGCTCATTTACCCGAAACATACCACTCGACAGTGCCGGCTCTTGATCCAGCAGTTGTAGGGCAAACAGCTCAAAGATAAGGAAAAGGAGTCAAACAAAGTTGAGGACAAGGAAGACAGTGATGATGGATGCCCCCAGGTCAATTCCACCTTGATGATTTTTGCTGATGTTGAAAGCAAAAGTCGACTGAAAGTTATCAACCGTGAGGTGAATATGGTTGCTCCGGTGACACCCAGTTATCTGAAGTGGTCTCAGACTGCCATCACATTCGACCAGTCCGATCACCCAATGCAAATTGCCACCCCTGGGAGGCAAGCTTTGGTGGTCGACCCAGTCGTCGAAGGCACTCGACTGACCAAAGTCTTGATGGATGGTGGCAGTGGTTTGAACATACTGTATGCTGAGACGTTGAAAGGGATGGGCATTCCAATGTCCCGACTCAGTACTAGCAACATGAGTTTCCATGGAGTCATTCCTGGGAAGAAGACTGAATCACTCGGCCAAATTGCTCTTGATGTGGTTTTCGGTGATTCCAAGAATTACCGCAAAGAATAGTTGACGTTCGAAGTTGTGGATTTCCAGAGTGCTTATCATGCTATTTTGGGCAGGCCAGCTTATGCACGCTTCATGGCTCGACCATGTTATGTGTATCTCAAATTGATGACGCCTGGTCCCAAAGGTGTGATCACTGTTACGGGCAATCGGAAGAAAGCAGAAGAGTGTTTTCAGAAAGGCTCAAAGATCGATGATGCTCAGATGGCAGTGGTGGAGCTGCAGGAGTACCGGAAGACTGCAGACCCAAGTGATTTGTTGCGAGCCAAGAAGCCCGCTACAGAATCAGCTTTTCAGTCGTCTGGTGAAACTAAGCCGGTTCACATTCACCCGGCCGATCCCAGTGCTACTCCGACTCATATGTCAACAACACTCGACTCCAAATAGGAAGAAGCGCTCATCCAGTTCCTCCGTGAGAACTGGGACATCTTCGCATGGAAGCCTTCTGACATGCCGTGTGTTCGCAGGGGCTGGCAGAGCACCGCCTACAAGTCGACTCGAAAGTGAAACCTGTCAAAGAACATCTCCGACGGTCCGCCGTCCAGAAGAGAAAGGCTATTGGTGAGGAGGTGGCTCGGCTCTTAGCAGCGGAGTTCATCCGAGAGATTTACCACTCTGACTGGCTCGCCAACGTTGTCATGGTCCCCAAGAAGGACAAGTCACTTCACATGTGCATTTATTTTAAACATATCAATCGGGCCTGCCCGAAAGATGATTTTCCTCTCCCCCGCATCGACTAGATAGTCGACCTGACTGCGGGATGTGAGCGACTGTCTTTTTTAGACGCCTATTCTGGGTACCATCAAATCCATCTGTATGGACCTGACGAGATCAAAACAGCTTTCATCACTCCATTTGGGTGCTTCTGTTATGTTACCATCCCATTCGGCCTCAAGAATGTCGGAGCCACATTCATGAGGATGATTCAGAAGTGTTTGCTCACTCAAATCAGTCGGAATGTGGAAGCATACATGGATGATATTGTGGTCAAGTCACAGAAGGGTTCCGACCTGCTGACTGACCTTGCAGAAACGTTTGCCAACCTCAGGAGGTATGATATCAAGCTTAATCCATCAAAGTGCACATTCGGAGTTCCTGGCGGAAAGTTACTCTGTTTTCTCATTTCCGAACGGGGAATCGATGCCAATCCAGAAAAAGTCTTTACTATACTCCGGATGAAACGTCCTGTGCGCGTGCACGACGTCCAGAAGCTTACTGGTTGCTTGGCCGCTTTAAGTTGATTCATCTCTCGTCTCGGTGAAAAGGCATTGCCTCTTTTCTAATTGATGAAGAAGTCAGACAAGTTCGAGTGGACTCCTGAAGCTGATGCAGCACTTGCAGAGCTCAAAGCTCTGCTCTCCACCCAGCCGGTGCTTGCTGCCCCAATCAGCAAAAAGCCTTTGCTGCTTTACATCGCAGCCACAGGACAAACCGTCAATACGATACTTACGGTCGAGCGGGAAGAAGAAGGAAAAGCCTTCAAAGTTCAGCGCCCAGTATGTTATGTTTCTGAAGTTTTGACCCCATCGAAGCAAAGATATCCTTAGTATCAGAAGCTTGTATATGGGATTTATATGACCATAAAGAAGGTTGCTCACTACTGCTCTGATCATTCCATTACAGTGGTCAGCGACACTCCATTGTCAAAGATCCTGCACAACAGATATGCAACTGGTCGAGTGGCAAAATGGGCGATTGAACTCCCTCATCTAGATATCAAGTTTGAGGCAAAGAAAGCTATCAAGTCCCAAGGAATAGCAGATTTCGTCGCCGAGTGGATTGAATAACAACTGCCGACTCAGGTTCACTCGGAGCATTGGACCATGTTCTTCGACGGTTCCAAAATGCTGAATGGTTCCGGTGCCGGGGTAGTATTGGTCTCCCCCCGAGGAGATAAGCTCAGATATGTTCTTCAAATCGACTTCGATTCCTCCAATAACGAAGCAGAATATGAAGCACTTTTATATGGGTTGCGCATGGCCATTTCACTCAGCGTCCATCGCCTCATGGTCTATGGCGACTCAGATTTGGTGGTTAATCAAGTGATTAAGGAGTGGGACGTCAGAAGTCCACCCATGACTGGTTATTGCAATGCGGTGAGAAAGCTAGAGAAGAAACTCGAGGGGTTAGAACTTCATCACATACCCCGACTGAAAAATCAAGCAGCTGATGATTTGGCGAAAATAGGTTCCAAAAGAGAAGCCATTCCCAGCAATGTGTTTTTGGAACACATCCACACACACCATCAATTCAGGAGGATCCCTTCACTGAAGAAGCCCCGCAGCCAAAAAGTGCCATGGATCCGATTGAAGTTGAAGTTTCGGCTGTGGTCGACCTGATCATGGAAGTTTTGGTCATCACTCCCGACTGGACGGTACCGTACATCGCGTACATCCTAAGGAAAGAACTCCCAGAGGACGAAGAAGAGGCTCGACAGATCGTCCGTCGATCCAAGGCCTTTACAGTCATAAAGGAACAGTTGTATAGAGAAAGCGTGACAGGAGTCTGTCAGAAGTGTATAACACCAGAAGAAGGTCAGATAATCCTTGATGATATCCACTCGGGAACCTGTGGTCATCATGCGTCCTCTCGGACCACTGTGGCTAAAGCATACCGAGCGGGATTCTACTGGCCAAGGGCGAATGAAATGCCGAAAGAGATAGTCGACAAATGTGAAGGATGTCAGTTTTACTCCAATATGTCGCACAAACCCGTGTCAGCCCTGAAAACCATTCCACTCCTCTAGCCCTTCGCTGTTTGGGGACTGGACATGGTTGGACCACTGAGAACGGGCAGGAGCGGCTTCACTCATGTGCTAGTAGCAGTCGACAAGTTCACCAAATGGATTGAAGCTAAGCCTATCAAGAATCTTGATGCTTGCACTACTATCAGTTTCATTAGAGAGTTGATATTCAGATATGGAGTTCCGCACAGCATCATCACTGACAATGGGTCAAACTTTGATTCTGACAAATTCAGATCCTTTTGCGCCTCTCAAGGCACACAAGTCGACTACGCTTCAGTTGCTCACCCCCAGTCGAATGGACAAGCGGAAAGAGCAAACGACTTAATTCTCAAAGGACTGAAACCCCGACTGATGCGGCGATCTCAAGCATGCAGCAGGTGCATGGGTCGACGAACTTCCATCAGTTCTTTGGGGATTCAGGACAACCCCGAACCGATCGACTGGAAGAACCCCATTCTTTCTGGTCTACGGAGCCGAAGCAGTTTTGCCGAGTGACCTGCTTCACAACGAACCCTGAGTCGAGCTCTACTCTGAAGATGAAGTAGAACAAGCCCGGCAGGACGCAGTCGACCTCCTGGAAGAAGAAAGAGAAATGGCCATGATCCGATTGACCATCTATCAGCAAAACTTGCGTTGTTTCCATGCAAGAAATGTGAAGAGTCGAGCCTTCCAAGAAGGAGACTTGGCCCTCCGAGTGGATCAACAGAAACCACACAAACTCGCTCCTACTTGGGAAGGTCCCTTCATAGTCACCAGAGTCCTCCACAATGGAGCGTACCACCTTTATAACGTCGATCGCCAGATTGATGAGCCACGAGCCTGGAATGCGGAGCTGCTCCGCCCCTTTTATACTTGAATTCTCACTCAGATGAGATGTAATAAGAAAAACTTCTGTAGTTTATTTATCAAAGACAAGAGCATTATAATTTTCCCAGTGATTGTTATTGTTTTTGTTTGCGTGAGAAATCCCCCAGTGAGTGGCTTAGCTGCGAATCCGTTTCGCCTAAGTTTGTAAAAAATAATTTCCTACCGAGTGGTGAGCCAGCCTCTCACTCGGAGGCTTAGCTGCGAACCCGTTTCACCTAAGTGTTTGAAAATCCTACCGAGTGGTGAGCCAGCCTCCCACTCGGGGGCTTAGCTGCGAACCCGTTTCACCTAACTGTTTGAAAATCCTACCGGGTGGTGAGCCAGCCTCCCACTCGGGGGCTTAGGTGTAGTGTAGTACTCGCCTAAGTATTTAAAAATCCTACCGAGTGGTGAGCCAGCCTCCCACTCGGGTGCTTAGCTGCAGTCCAGTACTCGCCTAAGTATTTAAAAATCCTACCTAGTGGTGAGCCAGCCTCCCACTCGGGGGCTTAGCTGCAGTCCAGTACTCGCCTAAGTTTGAAAAATCCTACCGAGTGGAGAGCGACCCTCCCACTCGGGGGCTTAGCTGCAGTCTAGTTCTCGCCTAAGTTTGAAAAATCCTACCGAGTGGAGAGCGACCCTCCCACTCGGGGGCTTAGCTGCAGTCCAGTACACGCCTAAGTTTGAAAAAATCCTACCGAGTGGAGAGCAAACCTCCCACTCGGGGGCTTAGCTGCAGTCCAGTACTCGCCTAAGTTTGAAAAAATCCTACCAAGTGGAGAGCAAACCTCTCACTCGGGGGCTTAGCTGCAGTCCAGTACACGCCTAAATTTGAAAAAATCCTACCGAGTGGAGAGAAAACCTCCCACTCGGGGGCTTAGATGCAGTCCAGTACTCGCCTAAGTATTTAAAAATCCTACCAAGTGGTGAGCCAGCCTCCCACTCGGGGGCTTAGCTGCAGTCCAGTACTCGCCTAAGTTTGAAAAATCCTACCGAGTGGAGAGCGACCCTCCCACTCAGGGGCTTAGCTGTAGTCCAGTACTCGCCTAAGTTTGAAAAATCCTACCGAGTGGAGAGCGACCATCCCACTCGGGGGCTTAGCTACAGTCCAGTTCTCGCCTAAGTTTGAAAAATCCTACCGAGTGGAGAGCGACCCTCCCACTCGGGGGCTTAGCTGTAATCCAGTACTCGCCTAAGTTTGAAAAAATCCTACCGAGTGGAGAGCAAACCTCCCACTCGGGGGCTTAGCTGAAGTCCAGTACGCGCCTAAGTTTGAAAAAATCCTACCGAGTGGAGAGCAAACCTCTCACTCGGGGGCTTAGCTGCAGTCCAGTACTCGCCTAAGTTTGAAAAAATCCTACCGAGTGGAGAGAAAACGTCCCACTCGGGGGCTTAGATGCAGTCCAGTACTCGCCTAAGTATTTAAAAATCCTACCGAGTGGTGAGCCAGCCTCCCACTCGGGGGCTTAGCTGCAGTCCAGTACTCGCCTAAGTTTGAAAAATCCTACCGACTGGAGAGCGACCCTCCCACTCGGGGGCTTAGCTGCGAACCCGTTTTGCCTAAGTGTTTGAAAATCCTACCGGGTGGTGAGCCAGCCTCCCACTCGGGGGCTTAGCTGTAGTCCAGTACTCGCCTAAGTATTTAAAAATCCTACCGAGTGGTGAGCCAGCCTCCCACTCGGGTGCTTAGCTATAGTCCAGTACTCGCATAAGTATTTAAAAATCCTACCGAGTGGTGAGCCAGCCTCCCACTCGGGGGCTTAGCTGCAGTCCAGTACTCACCTAAGTTTGAAAAATACTACCGAGTGGAGAGCGACCCTCCCACTCGGGGGCTTAGCTGCAGTCCAGTTCTCCCCTAAGTTTGAAAAATCCTACCAAGTGGAGAGCGATCCTCCCACTCGGGGGCTTAGCTGCAGTCCAGTACTCGCCTAAGTTTGAAAAAATCCTACCGAGTGGAGAGCAAACCTCCCACTCGGGGGCTTAGCTGCAGTCCAGTACTCGCCTAAGTTTGAAAAAATCTTACCGAGTGGAGAGCAAACCTCTCACTTGGGGGCTTAGCTGCAGTCCAGTACTCGCCTAAGTTTGAAAAAATCCTACCGAGTGGAGAGAAAACCTCCCACTCGGGGGCTTAGATGCAGTCCAGTACTCGCCTAAGTATTTAAAAATCATACTGAGTGGTGAGCCAGCCTCCCACTCGGGGGCTTAGCTGCAGTCCAGTACTCGCCTAAGTTTGAAAAATCCTACCGAGTGGAGAGCGACCCTCCCACTCGGGGGGCTTAGCTGCAGTCCAGTACTCGCCTAAGTTTGAAAAATCCTACCGAGTGGAGAGCGACCCTCCCACTCGGGGGCTTAGCTGCAGTCCAGTTCTCGCCTAAGTTTGAAAAATCCTACCGAGTGGAGAGCGACCCTCCCACTCGGGGGCTTAGCTGCAGTCCAGTACACGCCTAAATTTGAAAAAATCCTACCGAGTGGAGAGAAAACCTCCCACTCGGGGGCTTAGATGCAGTCCAGTACTCGCCTAAGTATTTAAAAATCCTACCAAGTGGTGAGCCAGCCTCCCACTCGGGGGCTTAGCTGCAGTCCAGTACTCGCCTAAGTTTGAAAAATCCTACCGAGTGGAGAGCGACCCTCCCACTCAGGGGCTTAGCTGTAGTCCAGTACTCGCCTAAGTTTGAAAAATCCTTCCGAGTGGAGAGCGACCATCCCACTCGGGGGCTTAGCTACAGTCCAGTTCTCGCCTAAGTTTGAAAAATCCTACCGAGTGGAGAGCGACCCTCCCACTCGGGGGCTTAGCTGCAATCCAGTACTCGCCTAAGTTTGAAAAAATCCTACCGAGTGGAGAGCAAACCTCCCACTCGGGGGCTTAGCTGAAGTCCAGTACTCGCCTAAGTTTGAAAAAATCCTACCGAGTGGAGAGCAAACCTCTCACTCGGGGGTTAGCTGCAGTCCAGTACTCGCCTAAGTTTGAAAAAATCCTACCGAGTGGAGAGAAAACCTCCCACTGGGGGGCTTAGATGCAGTCCAGTACTCGCCTAAGTATTTAAAAATCCTACCGAGTGGTGAGCCAGCCTCCCACTCGGGGGCTTAGCTGCAGTCCAGTACTCGCCTAAGTTTGAAAAATCCTACCGACTGGAGAGCGACCCTCCCACTCGGGGGCTTAGCTGCGAACCCGTTTTGCCTAAGTGTTTGAAAATCCTACCGGGTGGTGAGCCAGCCTCCCACTCGGGGGCTTAGCTGTAGTCCAGTACTCGCCTAAGTATTTAAAAATCCTACCGAGTGGTGAGCCAGCCTCCCACTCGGGTGCTTAGCTGTAGTCCAGTACTCGCATAATTATTTAAAAATCCTACCGAGTGGTGAGCCAGCCTCCCACTCGGGGGCTTAGCTGCAGTCCAGTACTCGCCTAAGTTTGAAAAATACTACCGAGTGGAGAGCGACCCTCCCACTCGGGGGCTTAGCTGCAGTCCAGTACTCGCCTAAGTTTGAAAAATCCTACCGACTGGAGAGCGATCCTCCCACTCGGGGGCTTAGCTGCAGTCCAGTACTCGCCTAAGTTTGAAAAAATCCTACCGAGTGGAGAGCAAACCTCCCACTCGGGGGCTTAGCTGCAGTCCAGTACTCGCCTAAGTTTGAAAAAATCTTACCGAGTGGAGAGCAAACCTCTCACTTGGGGGCTTAGCTGCAGTCCAGTACTCGCCTAAGTTTGAAAA
The DNA here is from genome assembly GCA_034509565.1 of Triticum monococcum. Classification (NCBI taxonomy): domain Eukaryota; kingdom Viridiplantae; phylum Streptophyta; class Magnoliopsida; order Poales; family Poaceae; genus Triticum; species Triticum monococcum. The sequence continues at coordinate 80,870,663 of CM067845.1, read as the reverse complement.
AATCCTACCGAGTGGAGAGAAAACCTCCCACTCGGGGGCTTAGATGCAGTCCAGTACTCGCCTAAGTATTTAAAAATCATACTGAGTGGTGAGCCAGCCTCCCACTCGGGGGCTTAGCTGCAGTCCAGTACTCGCCTAAGTTTGAAAAATCCTACCGAGTGGAGAGCGACCCTCCCACTCGGGGGGCTTAGCTGCAGTCCAGTACTCGCCTAAGTTTGAAAAATCCTACCGAGTGGAGAGCGACCCTCCCACTCGGGGGCTTAGCTGCAGTCCAGTTCTCGCCTAAGTTTGAAAAATCCTACCGAGTGGAGAGCGACCCTCCCACTTGGGGGCTTAGCTGCAGTCCAGTACTCGCCTAAGTTTGAAAAAATCCTACCGAGTGGAGAGCAAACCTCCCACTCGGGGGCTTAGCTGCAGTCCAGTACTCGCCTAAGTTTGAAAAAATCCTACCGAGTGGAGAGCAAACCTCTCACTCGGGGGCTTAGCTGCAGTCCAGTACTCGCCTAAGTTTGAGAAAATCCTACCGAGTGGAGAGAAAACCTCCCACTCGGGGGCTTAGATGCAGTCCAGTACTCGCCTAAGTATTTAAAAATCCTACCAAGTGGTGAGCCAGCCTCCCACTCGGGGGCTTAGCTGCAGTCCAGTACTCGCCTAAGTTTGAAAAATCCTACCGAGTGGAGAGCGACCCTCCCACTCAGGGGCTTAGCTGTAGTCCAGTACTCGCCTAAGTTTGAAAAATCCTACCGAGTGGAGAGCGACCATCCCACTCGGGGGCTTAGCTACAGTCCAGTTCTCGCCTAAGTTTGAAAAATCCTACCGAGTGGAGAGCGACCCTCCCACTCGGGGGCTTAGCTGCAATCCAGTACTCGCCTAAGTTTGAAAAAATCCTACCGAGTGGAGAGCAAACCTCCCACTCGGGGGCTTAGCTGAAGTCCAGTACTCGCCTAAGTTTGAAAAAATCCTACCGAGTGGAGAGCAAACCTCTCACTCGGGGGCTTAGCTGCAGTCCAGTACTCGCCTAAGTTTGAAAAAATCCTACCGAGTGGAGAGAAAACCTACCACTCGGGGGCTTAGATGCAGTCCAGTACTCGCCTAAGTATTTAAAAATCCTACCGAGTGGTGAGCCAGCCTCCCACTCGGGGGCTTAGCTGCAGTCCAGTACTCGCCTAAGTTTGAAAAATCCTACCGACTGGAGAGCGACCCTCCCACTCGGGGGCTTAGCTGCGAACCCGTTTTGCCTAAGTGTTTGAAAATCCTACCGGGTGGTGAGCCAGCCTCCCACTCGGGGGCTTAGCTGTAGTCCAGTACTCGCCTAAGTATTTAAAAATCCTACCGAGTGGTGAGCCAGCCTCCCACTCGGGTGCTTAGCTGTAGTCCAGTACTCGCATAAGTATTTAAAAATCCTACCGAGTGGTGAGCCAGCCTCCCACTCGGGGGCTTAGCTGCAGTCCAGTACTCGCCTAAGTTTGAAAAATACTACCGAGTGGAGAGCGACCCTCCCGCTCGGGGGCTTAGCTGCAGTCCAGTACTCGCCTAAGTTTGAAAAATCCTACCGACTGGAGAGCGATCCTCCCACTCGGGGGCTTAGCTGCAGTCCAGTACTCGCCTAAGTTTGAAAAAATCCTACCGAGTGGAGAGCAAACCTCCCACTCGGGGGCTTAGCTGCAGTCCAGTACTCGCCTAAGTTTGAAAAAATCTTACCGAGTGGAGAGCAAACCTCTCACTTGGGGGCTTAGCTGCAGTCTAGTACTCGCCTAAGTTTGAAAAAATCCTACCGAGTGGAGAGAAAACCTCCCACTCGGGGGCTTAGATGCAGTCCAGTACTCGCCTAAGTATTTAAAAATCATACTGAGTGGTGAGCCAGCCTCCCACTCGGGGGCTTAGCTGCAGTCCAGTACTCGCCTAAGTTTGAAAAATCCTACCGAGTGGAGAGCGACCCTCCCACTCGGGGGGCTTAGCTGCAGTCCAGTACTCGCCTAAGTTTGAAAAATCCTACCGAGTGGAGAGCGACCCTCCCACTCGGGGGCTTAGCTGCAGTCCAGTTCTCGCCTAAGTTTGAAAAATCCTACCGAGTGGAGAGCGACCCTCCCACTTGGGGGCTTAGCTGCAGTCCAGTACTCGCCTAAGTTTGAAAAAATCCTACCGAGTGGAGAGCAAACCTCCCAATCGGGGGCTTAGCTGCAGTCCAGTACTCGCCTAAGTTTGAAAAAATCCTACCGAGTGGAGAGCAAACCTCTCACTCGGGGGCTTAGCTGCAGTCCAGTACTCGCCTAAGTTTGAGAAAATCCTACCGAGTGGAGAGAAAACCTCCCACTCGGGGGCTTAGATGCAGTCCAGTACTCGCCTAAGTATTTAAAAAGCCTACCGAGTGGTGAGCCAGCCTCCCACTCGGGGGCTTAGCAGCAGTCCAGTACTTGCCTAAGTTTGAAAAATCCTACCGAGTGGAGAGCGACCCTCCCACTCGGGGGCTTAGCTGCGAACCCGTTTCGCCTAAGTGTTTGAAAATCCTACCGGGTGGTGAGCCAGCCTCCCACTCGGGGGCTTAGCTGTAGTCCAGTACTCGCCTAAGTATTTAAAAATCCTACCAAGTGGTGAGCCAGCCTCCCACTCGGGTGCTTAGCTGCAGTCCAGTACTCGCCTAAGTATTTAAAAATCCTATCGAGTGGTGAGCCAGCCTCCCACTCGGGGGCTTAGCTGCAGTCCAGTACTCGTCTAAGTTTGAAAAATCCTACCGAGTGGAGAGCGACCCTCCCACTCGGGGGCTTAGCTGCAGTCCAGTTCTTGCCTAAGTTTGAAAAATCCTACCGAGTGGAGAGCGATCCTCCCAGTCGGGGGCTTAGCTGCAGTCCAGTACTCGCCTAAGTTTGAAAAAATCCTACCGAGTGGAGAGCAAACCTCCCACTCGGGGGCTTAGCTGCAGTCCAGTACTCGCCTAAGTTTGAAAAAATCCTACCGAGTGGAGAGCAAACCTGTCACTCGGGGGCTTAGCTGCAGTCCAGTAGTCGCCTAAGTTTGAAAAAATCCTACCGAGTGGAGAGAAAACCTCCCACTCGGGGGCTTATTTGCAGTCCAGTACTCGCCTAAGTATTTAAAAATCATACTGAGTGGTGAGCCAGCCTCCCACTCGGGGGCTTAGCTGCAGTCCAGTACTCGCCTAAGTTTGAAAAATCCTACCGAGTGGAGAGCGACCCTCCCACTCGGGGGGCTTAGCTGCAGTCCAGTACTCGCCTAAGTTTGAAAAATCCTACCGAGTGGAGAGCGACCCTCCCACTCGGGGGCTTAGCTGCAGTCCAGTTCTCGCCTAAGTTTGAAAAATCCTACCGAGTGGAGAGCGACCCTCCCACTCGGGGGCTTAGCTGCAGTCCAGTACTCGCCTAAGTTTGAAAAAATCCTACCGAGTGGAGAGCAAACCTCCCACTCGGGGGCTTAGCTGCAGTCCAGTACTCGCCTAAGTTTGAAAAAATCCTACCGAGTGGAGAGCAAACCTCTCACTCGGGGGCTTAGCTGCAGTCTAGTACTCGCCTAAGTTTGAGAAAATCCTACCGAGTGGAGAGAAAACCTCCCACTCGGGGGCTTAGATGCAGTACAGTACTCGCCTAAGTATTTAAAAAGCCTACCGAGTGGTGAGCCAGCCTCCCACTCGGGGGCTTAGCAGCAGTCCAGTACTTGCCTAAGTTTGAAAAATCCTACCGAGTGGAGAGCGACCCTCCCACTCGGGGGCTTAGCTGCGAACCCGTTTCGCCTAAGTGTTTCAAAATCCTACCGGGTGGTGAGCCAGCCTCCCACTCGGGGGCTTAGCTGTAGTCCAGTACTCGCCTAAGTATTTAAAAATCCTACCGAGTGGTGAGCCAGCCTCCTACTCGGGTGCTTAGCTGCAGTCCAGTACTCGCCTAAGTATTTAAAAATCCTACCGAGTGGTGAGCCAGCCTCCCACTCGGGGGCTTAGCTGCAGTCCAGTACTCGCCTAAGTTTGAAAAATCCTACCGAGTGGAGAGCAACCCTCCCACTTGGGGGCTTAGCTGCAGTCCAGTTCTCGCCTAAGTTTGAAAAATCCTACCGAGTGGAGAGCGATCCTCCCAGTCGGGGGCTTAGCTGCAGCCCAGTACTCGCCTAAGTTTGAAAAAATCCTACCGAGTGGAGAGCAAACCTCCCACTCGGGGGCTTAGCTGCAGTCCAGTACTCGCCTAAGTTTGAAAAAATCCTACCGAGTGGAGAGCAAACCTATCACTCGGGGGCTTAGCTGCAGTCCAGTACTCGCCTAAGTTTGAAAAAAATCCTACCGAGTGGAGAGAAAACCTCCCACTCGGGGGCTTAGATGCAGTCCAGTACTCGCCTAAGTATTTAAAAATCCTACCGAGTGGTGAGCCAGCCTCCCACTCGGGTGCTTAGCTGCAGTCCAGTACTCGCCTAAGTTTGAATAAATCCTACCGAGTGGAGAGCAAACCTCCCAATCAGGGGCTTAGCTGCAGTCCAGTACTCACCTAAGTTTGAAAAAATCCTACCGAGTGGAGAGCAAACCTCTCACTCGGGGGCTTAGCTGCAGTCCCGTACTCGCCTAAGTTTGAAAAAATCCTACCAAGTGGAGAGAAAACCTCCCACTCGGGGGCTTAGATGCAGTCCAGTACTCGCCTAAGTATTTAAAAATCCTACCGAGTGGTGAGCCAGCCTCCCACTCGGGGCTTAGCTGCAGTCCAGTACTCGCCTAAGTTTGAAAAATCCTACGGAGTGGAGAGCGACCCTCCCACTCGGGGGCTTAGCTGCGAACCCATTTCGCCTTAGTGTTTGAAAATCCTACCGGGTGGTGAGCCAGCCTCCCACTCGGGGGCTTAGCTGTAGTCCAGTACTCGCCTAAGTATTTAAAAATCCTACCGAGTGGTGAGCCAGCCTCCCACTCGGGTGCTTAGCTGCAGTCCAGTACTCGCATAAGTATTTAAAAATCCTACCGAGTGGTGAGCCAGCCTCCCACTCGGGGGCTTAGCTGCAGTCCAGTACTCGCCTAAGTTTGAAAAATCCTACCGAGTGGCGAGCGACCCTCCCACTCGGGGGCTTAGCTGCAGTCTAGTTCTCGCCTAAGTTTGAAAAATCCTACCGAGTGGAGAGCGATCCTCCCACTCGGGGGCTTAGCTGCAGTCCAGTACTCGCCTAAGTTTGAAAAAATCCTACCGAGTGGAGAGCAAACCTCCCACTCGGGGGCTTAGCTGCAGTCCAGTACTCGCCTAAGTTTGAAAAAATCTTACCGAGTGGAGAGCAAACCTCTCACTTGGGGGCTTAGCTGCAGTCCAGTACTCGCCTAAGTTTGAAAAAATCCTACCGAGTGGAGAGAAAACCTCCCACTCGGGGGCTTAGATGCAGTCCAGTACTCGCCTAAGTATTTAAAAATCCTACCGAGTGGTGAGCCAGCCTCCCACTCGGGGGCTTAGCTGCAGTCCAGTACTCGCCTAAGTTTGAAAAATCCTACCGAGTGGAGAGCGACCCTCCCCCTCGGGGGGCTTAGCTGCAGTCCAGTACTCGCCTAAGTTTGAAAAATCCTACCGAGTGGAGAGCGACCCTCCCACTCGGGGGGCTTAGCTGCAGTCCAGTACTCGCCTAAGTTTGAAAAATCCTACCGAGTGGAGAGCGACCCTCCCACTCGGGGGCTTAGCTGCAGTCCAGTTCTCGCCTAAGTTTGAAAAATCCTACCGAGTGGAGAGCGACCCTCCCACTTGGGGGCTTAGCTGCAGTCCAGTACTCGCCTAAGTTTGAAAAAATCCTACCGAGTGGAGAGCAAACCTCCCAATCGGGGGCTTAGCTGCAGTCCAGTACTCGCCTAAGTTTGAAAAAATCCTACCGAGTGGAGAGCAAACCTCTCACTCGGGGGCTTAGCTGCAGTCCAGTACTCGCCTAAGTTTGAGAAAATCCTACCGAGTGGAGAGAAAACCTCCCACTCGGGGGCTTAGATGCAGTCCAGTACTCGCCTAAGTATTTAAAAAGCCTACCGAGTGGTGAGCCAGCCTCCCACTCGGGGGCTTAGCAGCAGTCCAGTACTTGCCTAAGTTTGAAAAATCCTACCGAGTGGAGAGCGACCCTCCCACTCGGGGGCTTAGCTGCGAACCCGTTTCGCCTAAGTGTTTGAAAATCCTACCGGGTGGTGAGCCAGCCTCCCACTCGGGGGCTTAGCTGTAGTCCAGTACTCGCCTAAGTATTTAAAAATCCTACCAAGTGGTGAGCCAGCCTCCCACTCGGGTGCTTAGCTGCAGTCCAGTACTCGCCTAAGTATTTAAAAATCCTATCGAGTGGTGAGCCAGCCTCCCACTCGGGGGCTTAGCTGCAGTCCAGTACTCGTCTAAGTTTGAAAAATCCTACCGAGTGGAGAGCGACCCTCCCACTCGGGGGCTTAGCTGCAGTCCAGTTCTCGCCTAAGTTTGAAAAATCCTACCGAGTGGAGAGCGATCCTCCCAGTCGGGGGCTTAGCTGCAGTCCAGTACTCGCCTAAGTTTGAAAAAATCCTACCGAGTGGAGAGCAAACCTCCCACTCGGGGGCTTAGCTGCAGTCCAGTACTCGCCTAAGTTTGAAAAAATCCTACCGAGTGGAGAGCAAACCTGTCACTCGGGGGCTTAGCTGCAGTCCAGTAGTCGCCTAAGTTTGAAAAAATCCTACCGAGTGGAGAGAAAACCTCCCACTCGGGGGCTTATTTGCAGTCCAGTACTCGCCTAAGTATTTAAAAATCATACTGAGTGGTGAGCCAGCCTCCCACTCGGGGGCTTAGCTGCAGTCCAGTACTCGCCTAAGTTTGAAAAATCCTACCGAGTGGAGAGCGACCCTCCCACTCGGGGGGCTTAGCTGCAGTCCAGTACTCGCCTAAGTTTGAAAAATCCTACCGAGTGGAGAGCGACCCTCCCACTCGGGGGCTTAGCTGCAGTCCAGTTCTCGCCTAAGTTTGAAAAATCCTACCGAGTGGAGAGCGACCCTCCCACTCGGGGGCTTAGCTGCAGTCCAGTACTCGCCTAAGTTTGAAAAAATCCTACCGAGTGGAGAGCAAACCTCCCACTCGGGGGCTTAGCTGCAGTCCAGTACTCGCCTAAGTTTGAAAAAATCCTACCGAGTGGAGAGCAAACCTCTCACTCGGGGGCTTAGCTGCAGTCTAGTACTCGCCTAAGTTTGAGAAAATCCTACCGAGTGGAGAGAAAACCTCCCACTCGGGGGCTTAGATGCAGTACAGTACTCGCCTAAGTATTTAAAAAGCCTACCGAGTGGTGAGCCAGCCTCCCACTCGGGGGCTTAGCAGCAGTCCAGTACTTGCCTAAGTTTGAAAAATCCTACCGAGTGGAGAGCGACCCTCCCACTCGGGGGCTTAGCTGCGAACCCGTTTTGCCTAAGTGTTTCAAAATCCTACCGGGTGGTGAGCCAGCCTCCCACTCGGGGGCTTAGCTGTAGTCCAGTACTCGCCTAAGTATTTAAAAATCCTACCGAGTGGTGAGCCAGCCTCCTACTCGGGTGCTTAGCTGCAGTCCAGTACTCGCCTAAGTATTTAAAAATCCTACCGAGTGGTGAGCCAGCCTCCCACTCGGGGGCTTAGCTGCAGTCCAGTACTCGCCTAAGTTTGAAAAATCCTACCGAGTGGAGAGCAACCCTCCCACTTGGGGGCTTAGCTGCAGTCCAGTTCTCGCCTAAGTTTGAAAAATCCTACCGAGTGGAGAGCGATCCTCCCAGTCGGGGGCTTAGCTGCAGCCCAGTACTCGCCTAAGTTTGAAAAAATCCTACCGAGTGGAGAGCAAACCTCCCACTCGGGGGCTTAGCTGCAGTCCAGTACTCGCCTAAGTTTGAAAAAATCCTACCGAGTGGAGAGCAAACCTATCACTCGGGGGCTTAGCTGCAGTCCAGTACTCGCCTAAGTTTGAAAAAATCCTACCGAGTGGAGAGAAAACCTCCCACTCGGGGGCTTAGATGCAGTCCAGTACTCGCCTAAGTATTTAAAAATCCTACCGAGTGGTGAGCCAGCCTCCCACTCGGGTGCTTAGCTGCAGTCCAGTACTCGCCTAAGTTTGAATAAATCCTACCGAGTGGAGAGCAAACCTCCCAATCAGGGGCTTAGCTGCAGTCCAGTACTCACCTAAGTTTGAAAAAATCCTACCGAGTGGAGAGCAAACCTCTCACTCGGGGGCTTAGCTGCAGTCCCGTACTCGCCTAAGTTTGAAAAAATCCTACCAAGTGGAGAGAAAACCTCCCACTCGGGGGCTTAGATGCAGTCCAGTACTCGCCTAAGTATTTAAAAATCCTACCGAGTGGTGAGCCAGCCTCCCACTCGGGGCTTAGCTGCAGTCCAGTACTCGCCTAAGTTTGAAAAATCCTACGGAGTGGAGAGCGACCCTCCCACTCGGGGGCTTAGCTGCGAACCCATTTCGCCTTAGTGTTTGAAAATCCTACCGGGTGGTGAGCCAGCCTCCCACTCGGGGGCTTAGCTGTAGTCCAGTACTCGCCTAAGTATTTAAAAATCCTACCGAGTGGTGAGCCAGCCTCCCACTCGGGTGCTTAGCTGCAGTCCAGTACTCGCATAAGTATTTAAAAATCCTACCGAGTGGTGAGCCAGCCTCCCACTCGGGGGCTTAGCTGCAGTCCAGTACTCGCCTAAGTTTGAAAAATCCTACCGAGTGGCGAGCGACCCTCCCACTCGGGGGCTTAGCTGCAGTCCAGTTCTCGCCTAAGTTTGAAAAATCCTACCGAGTGGAGAGCGATCCTCCCACTCGGGGGCTTAGCTGCAGTCCAGTACTCGCCTAAGTTTGAAAAAATCCTACCGAGTGGAGAGCAAACCTCCCACTCGGGGGCTTAGCTGCAGTCCAGTACTCGCCTAAGTTTGAAAAAATCTTACCGAGTGGAGAGCAAACCTCTCACTTGGGGGCTTAGCTGCAGTCCAGTACTCGCCTAAGTTTGAAAAAATCCTACCGAGTGGAGAGAAAACCTCCCACTCGGGGGCTTAGATGCAGTCCAGTACTCGCCTAAGTATTTAAAAATCCTACCGAGTGGTGAGCCAGCCTCCCACTCGGGGGCTTAGCTGCAGTCCAGTACTCGCCTAAGTTTGAAAAATCCTACCGAGTGGAGAGCGACCCTCCCCCTCGGGGGGCTTAGCTGCAGTCCAGTACTCGCCTAAGTTTGAAAAATCCTACCGAGTGGAGAGCGACCCTCCCACTCGGGGGGCTTAGCTGCAGTCCAGTACTCGCCTAAGTTTGAAAAATCCTACCGAGTGGAGAGCGACCCTCCCACTCGGGGGCTTAGCTGCAGTCCAGTTCTCGCCTAAGTTTGAAAAATCCTACCGAGTGGAGAGCGACCCTCCCACTTGGGGGCTTAGCTGCAGTCCAGTACTCGCCTAAGTTTGAAAAAATCCTACCGAGTGGAGAGCAAACCTCCCAATCGGGGGCTTAGCTGCAGTCCAGTACTCGCCTAAGTTTGAAAAAATCCTACCGAGTGGAGAGCAAACCTCTCACTCGGGGGCTTAGCTGCAGTCCAGTACTCGCCTAAGTTTGAGAAAATCCTACCGAGTGGAGAGAAAACCTCCCACTCGGGGGCTTAGATGCAGTCCAGTACTCGCCTAAGTATTTAAAAAGCCTACCGAGTGGTGAGCCAGCCTCCCACTCGGGGGCTTAGCAGCAGTCCAGTACTTGCCTAAGTTTGAAAAATCCTACCGAGTGGAGAGCGACCCTCCCACTCGGGGGCTTAGCTGCGAACCCGTTTCGCCTAAGTGTTTGAAAATCCTACCGGGTGGTGAGCCAGCCTCCCACTCGGGGGCTTAGCTGTAGTCCAGTACTCGCCTAAGTATTTAAAAATCCTACCAAGTGGTGAGCCAGCCTCCCACTCGGGTGCTTAGCTGCAGTCCAGTACTCGCCTAAGTATTTAAAAATCCTATCGAGTGGTGAGCCAGCCTCCCACTCGGGGGCTTAGCTGCAGTCCAGTACTCGTCTAAGTTTGAAAAATCCTACCGAGTGGAGAGCGACCCTCCCACTCGGGGGCTTAGCTGCAGTCCAGTTCTCGCCTAAGTTTGAAAAATCCTACCGAGTGGAGAGCGATCCTCCCAGTCGGGGGCTTAGCTGCAGTCCAGTACTCGCCTAAGTTTGAAAAAATCCTACCGAGTGGAGAGCAAACCTCCCACTCGGGGGCTTAGCTGCAGTCCAGTACTCGCCTAAGTTTGAAAAAATCCTACCGAGTGGAGAGCAAACCTGTCACTCGGGGGCTTAGCTGCAGTCCAGTAGTCGCCTAAGTTTGAAAAAATCCTACCGAGTGGAGAGAAAACCTCCCACTCGGGGGCTTATTTGCAGTCCAGTACTCGCCTAAGTATTTAAAAATCATACTGAGTGGTGAGCCAGCCTCCCACTCGGGGGCTTAGCTGCAGTCCAGTACTCGCCTAAGTTTGAAAAATCCTACCGAGTGGAGAGCGACCCTCCCACTCGGGGGGCTTAGCTGCAGTCCAGTACTCGCCTAAGTTTGAAAAATCCTACCGAGTGGAGAGCGACCCTCCCACTCGGGGGCTTAGCTGCAGTCCAGTTCTCGCCTAAGTTTGAAAAATCCTACCGAGTGGAGAGCGACCCTCCCACTCGGGGGCTTAGCTGCAGTCCAGTACTCGCCTAAGTTTGAAAAAATCCTACCGAGTGGAGAGCAAACCTCCCACTCGGGGGCTTAGCTGCAGTCCAGTACTCGCCTAAGTTTGAAAAAATCCTACCGAGTGGAGAGCAAACCTCTCACTCGGGGGCTTAGCTGCAGTCTAGTACTCGCCTAAGTTTGAGAAAATCCTACCGAGTGGAGAGAAAACCTCCCACTCGGGGGCTTAGATGCAGTACAGTACTCGCCTAAGTATTTAAAAAGCCTACCGAGTGGTGAGCCAGCCTCCCACTCGGGGGCTTAGCAGCAGTCCAGTACTTGCCTAAGTTTGAAAAATCCTACCGAGTGGAGAGCGACCCTCCCACTCGGGGGCTTAGCTGCGAACCCGTTTCGCCTAAGTGTTTCAAAATCCTACCGGGTGGTGAGCCAGCCTCCCACTCGGGGGCTTAGCTGTAGTCCAGTACTCGCCTAAGTATTTAAAAATCCTACCGAGTGGTGAGCCAGCCTTCTACTCGGGTGCTTAGCTGCAGTCCAGTACTCGCCTAAGTATTTAAAAATCCTACCGAGTGGTGAGCCAGCCTCCCACTCGGGGGCTTAGCTGCAGTCCAGTACTCGCCTAAGTTTGAAAAATCCTACCGAGTGGAGAGCAACCCTCCCACTTGGGGGCTTAGCTGCAGTCCAGTTCTCGCCTAAGTTTGAAAAATCCTACCGAGTGGAGAGCGATCCTCCCAGTCGGGGGCTTAGCTGCAGCCCAGTACTCGCCTAAGTTTGAAAAAATCCTACCGAGTGTTGAGCAAACCTCCCACTCGGGGGCTTAGCTGCAGTCCAGTACTCGCCTAAGTTTGAAAAAATCCTACCGAGTGGAGAGCAAACCTATCACTCGGGGGCTTAGCTGCAGTCCAGTACTCGCCTAAGTTTGAAAAAATCCTACCGAGTGGAGAGAAAACCTCCCACTCGGGGGCTTAGATGCAGTCCAGTACTCGCCTAAGTATTTAAAAATCCTACCGAGTGGTGAGCCAGCCTCCCACTCGGGTGCTTAGCTGCAGTCCAGTACTCGCCTAAGTTTGAATAAATCCTACCGAGTGGAGAGCAAACCTCCCAATCGGGGGCTTAGCTGCAGTCCAGTACTCACCTAAGTTTGAAAAAATCCTACCGAGTGGAGAGCAAACCTCTCACTCGGGGGCTTAGCTGCAGTCCCGTACTCGCCTAAGTTTGAAAAAATCCTACCAAGTGGAGAGAAAACCTCCCACTCGGGGGCTTAGATGCAGTCCAGTACTCGCCTAAGTATTTAAAAATCCTACCGAGTGGTGAGCCAGCCTCCCACTCGGGGCTTAGCTGCAGTCCAGTACTCGCCTAAGTTTGAAAAATCCTACGGAGTGGAGAGCGACCCTCCCACTCGGGGGCTTAGCTGCGAACCCATTTCGCCTTAGTGTTTGAAAATCCTACCGGGTGGTGAGCCAGCCTCCCACTCGGGGGCTTAGCTGTAGTCCAGTACTCGCCTAAGTATTTAAAAATCCTACCGAGTGGTGAGCCAGCCTCCCACTCGGGTGCTTAGCTGCAGTCCAGTACTCGCATAAGTATTTAAAAATCCTACCGAGTGGTGAGCCAGCCTCCCACTCGGGGGCTTAGCTGCAGTCCAGTACTCGCCTAAGTTTGAAAAATCCTACCGAGTGGCGAGCGACCCTCCCACTCGGGGGCTTAGCTGCAGTCCAGTTCTCGCCTAAGTTTGAAAAATCCTACCGAGTGGAGAGCGATCCTCCCACTCGGGGGCTTAGCTGCAGTCCAGTACTCGCCTAAGTTTGAAAAAATCCTACCGAGTGGAGAGCAAACCTCCCACTCGGGGGCTTAGCTGCAGTCCAGTACTCGCCTAAGTTTGAAAAAATCTTACCGAGTGGAGAGCAAACCTCTCACTTGGGGGCTTAGCTGCAGTCCAGTACTCGCCTAAGTTTGAAAAAATCCTACCGAGTGGAGAGAAAACCTCCCACTCGGGGGCTTAGATGCAGTCCAGTACTCGCCTAAGTATTTAAAAATCCTACCGAGTGGTGAGCCAGCCTCCCACTCGGGGGCTTAGCTGCAGTCCAGTACTCGCCTAAGTTTGAAAAATCCTACCGAGTGGAGAGCGACCCTCCCCCTCGGGGGGCTTAGCTGCAGTCCAGTACTCGCCTAACTTTGAAAAATCCTACCAAGTGGAGAGCGACCCTCCCACTCGGGGGCTTAGCTGCAGTCCAGTTCTCGCCTAAGTTTGAAAAATCCTACCGAGTGGAGAGCGACCCTCCCACTCGGGGGCTTAGCTGCAGTCCAGTACTAGCCTAAGTTTGAAAAAATCCTACCGAGTGGAGAGCAAACCTCCCACTCGGGGGCTTAGCTGCAGTCCAGTACTCGCCTAAGTTTGAAAAAATCCTACCAAGTGGAGAGCAAACCTCTCACTCGGGGGCTTAGCTGCAGTCCAGTAGTCGCCTAAGTTTGAAAAAATCCTACCGAGTGGAGAGAAAACCTCCCACTCGGATGCTTAGATGCAGTACAGTACTCGCCTAAGTATTTAAAAATCCTACCGAGTGGTGAGCCAGCCTCCCACTCGGGGGCTTAGCTGCAGTCCAGTACTTGCCTAAGTTTGAAAAATCCTACCGAGTGGAGAGCGACCCTCCCACTCGGGGGCTTAGCTGCGAACCCGTTTCACCTAAGTGTTTGAAAATCCTACCAGGTGGTGAGCCAGCCTCCCAATCGGGGGCTTAGCTGTAGTCCAGTACTCGCCTAAGTATTTAAAAATCCTACCGAGTGGAGAGCGACCCTCCCACTCGGGGGGCTTAGCTGCAGTCCAGTACTCGCCTAACTTTGAAAAATCCTACCGAGTGGAGAGCGACCCTCCCACTCGGGGGCTTAGCTGCAGTCCAGTACTCGCCTAAGTTTGAAAAATCCTACCGAGTGGAGAGCGACCCACCCACTCGGGGGCTTAGCTGCAGTCCAGTTCTCGCCTAAGTTTGAAAAATCCTACCGAGTGCAGAGCGATCCTCCCAGTCGGGGGCTTAGCTGTAGTCCTGTACGCGCCTAAGTTTGAAAAAATCCTACCGAGTGGAGAGCAAACCTCCCACTCGGGGGCTTAGCTGCAGTCCAGTACTCGCCTAAGTTTGAAAAAATCCTACCGAGTGGAGAGCAAACCTGTCACTCGGGGGCTTAGCTGCAGTCCAGTACTCGCCTAAGTTTGAAAAAATCCTACCGAGTGGAGAGAAAACCTCCCACTCGGGGGCTTAGATGCAGTCCAGTACTCGCCTAAGTATTTAAAAATCCTACCGAGTGGTGAGCCAGCCTCCCACTCGGGTGCTTAGCTGCAGTCCAGTACTCGCCTAAGTTTGAATAAATCCTACCGAGTGGAGAGCAAACCTCCCAATCGGGGGCTTAGCTGCAGTCCAGTACTCACCTAAGTTTGAAAAAATCCTACCGAGTGGAGAGCAAACCTCTCACTCGGGGGCTTAGCTGCAGTCCAGTACTCGCCTATGTTTGAAAAAATCCTACCAAGTGAAGAGAAAACCTCCCACTCGGGGGCTTAGATGCAGTCCAGTACTCGCCTAAGTATTTAAAAATCCTACCGAGTGGTGAGCCAGCCTCCCACTCGGGGGCTTCGCTACAGTCCAGTACTCGCCTAAGTTTGAAAAATCCTACCGAGTGGAGAGCGACCCTCCCACTCGGGGGCTTAGCTGCGAACCCGTTTCGCCTAAGTGTTTGAAAATCCTACCGGGTGGTGACCCAGCCTCCCACTCGGGGGCTTAGCTGTAGTCCAGTACTCGCCTAAGTATTTAAAAATCCTACCGAGTGGTGAGCCAGCCTCCCACTCGGGTGCTTAGCTGCAGTCCAGTACTCGCATAAGTGTTTAAAAATCCTACCGAGTGGTGAGCCAGCCTCCCACTCGGGGGCTTAGCTGCAGTCCAGTACTCGCCTAAGTTTGAAAAATCCTACTGAGTGGCGAGCGACCCTCCCACTCGGGGGCTTAGCTGCAGTCCAGTTCTCGCCTAAGTTTGAAGAATCCTACCGAGTGGAGAGCGATCCTCCCACTCGGGGGCTTAGCTGCAGTCCAGTACTCGCCTAAGTTTGAAAAATCCTACCGAGTGGAGAGCGACCCTCCCACTCGGGGGGCTTAGCTGCAGTCCAGTACTCGCCTAACTTTGAAAAATCCTACCGAGTGGAGAGCGACCCTCCCACTCGGGGGCTTAGCTGCAGTCCAGTTCTCGCCTAAGTTTGAAAAATCCTACCGAGTGGAGAGCGACCCTCCCACTCGGGGGCTTAGCTGCAGTCCAGTACTCGCCTAAGTTTGAAAAAATCCTACCGAGTGGAGAGCAAACCTCCCACTCGGGGGCTTAGCTGCAGTCCAGTACTCGCCTAAGTTTGAAAAAATCCTACCGAGTGGAGAGCAAACCTCTCACTCGGGGGCTTAGCTGCAGTCCAGTACTCGCCTAAGTTTGAAAAAATCCTACCGAGTGGAGAGAAAAACTCCCACTCGGATGCTTAGATGCAGTACAGTACTCGCCTAAGTATTTAAAAATCCTACCGAGTGGTGAGCCAGCCTCCCACTCGGGGGCTTAGCTGCAGTCCAGTACTTTCCTAAGTTTGAAAAATCCTACCGAGTGGAGAGCGACCCTCCCACTCGGGGGCTTAGCTGCGAACCCGTTTCGACTAAGTGTTTGAAAATCCTACCGGGTGGTGAGCCAGCCTCCCAATCGGGGGCTTAGCTGTAGTCCAGTACTCGCCTAAGTATTTAAAAATCCTACCGAGTGGAGAGCGACCCTCCCACTCGGGGGGCTTAGCTGTAGTCCAGTACTCGCCTAACTTTGAAAAATCCTACCGAGTGGAGAGCGACCCTCCCACTCGGGGGCTTAGCTGCAGTCCAGTACTCGCCTAAGTTTGAAAAATCCTACCGAGTGGAGAGCGACCCTCCCACTCGGGGGCTTAGCTGTAGTCCAGTTCTCGCCTAAGTTTGAAAAATCCTACCGAGTGGAGAGCGATCCTCCCAGTCGGGGGCTTAGCTGCAGTCCAGTACTCGCCTAAGTTTGAAAAAATCCTACCGAGTGGAGAGCAAACCTCCCACTCGGGGGCTTAGCTGCAGTCCAGTACTCGCCTAAGTTTGAAAAAATCCTACCGAGTGGAGAGCAAACCTGTCACTCGGGGGCTTAGCTGCAGTCCAGTACTCACCTAAGTTTGAAAAAATCCTACCGAGTGGAGAGAAAACCTCCCACTCGGGGGCTTAGATGCAGTCCAGTACTCGCCTAAGTATTTAAAAATCCTACCGAGTGGTGAGCCAGCCTCCCACTCGGGTGCTTAGCTGCAGTCCAGTACTCGCCTAAGTTTGAATATATCCTACCGAGTGGAGAGCAAACCTCCCAATCGGGGGCTTAGCTGCAGTCCAGTACTCACCTAAGTTTGAAAAAATCCTACCGAGTGGAGAGCAAACCTCCCACTCGGGGGCTTAGCTACAGTCCAGTACTCGCCTATGTTTGAAAAAATCCTACCAAGTGAAGAGAAAACCTCCCACTCGGGGGCTTAGATGCAGTCCAGTACTCGCCTAAGTATTTAAAAATCCTACCGAGTGGTGAGCCAGCCTCCCACTCGGGGGCTTAGCTGCAGTCCAGTACTCGCCTAAGTTTGAAAAATCCTACCGAGTGGAGAGCGACCCTCCCACTCGGGGGCTTAGCTGCGAACCCGTTTCGCCTAAGTGTTTGAAAATCCTACCGGGTGGTGAGCCAGCCTCCCACTCGGGGGCTTAGCTATAGTCCAGTACTCGCCTAAGTATTTAAAAATCCTACCGAGTGGTGAGCCAGCCTCCCACTCGGGTGCTTAGCTGCAGTCCAGTACTCGCATAAGTATTTAAAAACCCTACCGAGTGGTGAGCCAGCCTCCCACTCGGGGGCTTAGCTGCAGTCCAGTACTCGCCTAAGTTTGAAAAATCCTACCGAGTGGCGAGCGACCCTCCCACTCGGGGGCTTAGCTGCAGTCCAGTTCTCGCCTAAGTTTGAAAAATCCTACCGAGTGGAGAGCGATCCTCCCACTCGGGGGCTTAGCTGCAGTCCAGTACTCGCCTAAGTTTGAAAAAATCCTACCGAGTGGAGAGCAAACCTCCCACTCGGGGGCTTAGCTGCAGTCCAGTACTCGCCTAAGTTTGAAAAAATCTTACCGAGTGGAGAGCAAACCTCTCACTTGGGGGCTTAGCTGCAGTCTAGTACTCGCCTAATTTTGAAAAAATCCTACCGATTGGAGAGAAAACCTCCCACTCGGGGGCTTAGATGCAGTCCAGTACTCGCCTAAGTATTTAAAAATCCTACCGAGTGGTGAGCCAGCCTCCCACTCGGGGGCTTAGCTGCAGTCCAGTACTCGCCTAAGTTTGAAAAATCCTACCGAGTGGAGAGCGACCCTCCCACTCGGGGGGCTTAGCTGCAGTCCAGTACTCGCCTAACTTTGAAAAATCCTACCGAGTGGAGAGCGACCCTCCCACTCGGGGGCTTAGCTGCAGTCCAGTTCTCGCCTAAGTTTGAAAAATCCTACCGAGTGGAGAGCGACCCTCCCACTCGGGGGCTTAGCTACAGTCCAGTACTCGCCTAAGTTTGAAAAAATCCTACCGAGTGGAGAGCAAACCTCCCACTCGGGGGCTTAGCTGCAGTCCAGTACTCGCCTAAGTTTGAAAAAATCCTACCGAGTGGAGAGCAAACCTCTTACTCGGGGGCTTAGCTGCAGTCCAGTACTCGCCTAAGTTTGAAAAAATCCTACCGAGTGGAGAGAAAACCTCCCACTCGGATGCTTAGATGCAGTACAGTACTCGCCTAAGTATTTAAAAATCCTACCGAGTGGTGAGCCAGCCTCCCACTCGGGGGCTTAGCTGCAGTCCAGTACTTGCCTAAGTTTGAAAAATCCTACCGAGTGGAGAGCGACCCTCCCACTCGGGGGCTTAGCTGCGAACCCGTTTCGCCTAAGTGTTTGAAAATCCTACCGGGTGGTGAGCCAGCCTCCCACTCGGGGGCTTAGCTGTAGTCCAGTACTCGCCTAAGTATTTAAAAATCCTACCGAGTGGTGAGCCAGCCTCCCACTCGGGTGCTTAGCTGCAGTCCAGTACTCGCCTAAGTATTTAAAAATCCTACCGAGTGGTGAGCCAGCCTCCCACTCGGGGGCTTAGCTGCAGTCCAGTACTCGCCTAAGTTTGAAAAATCCTACCGAGTGGAGAGCGACCCTCCCACTCGGGGGCTTAGCTGCAGTCCAGTTCTCGCCTAAGTTTGAAAAATCCTACCGAGTGGAGAGCGATCCTCCCACTCGGGGGCTTAGCTGCAGTCCAGTACTCGCCTAAGTTTGAAAAAATCCTACCGAGTGGAGAGCAAACCTCCCACTCGGGGGCTTAGCTGCAGTCCAGTACTCGCCTAAGTTTGAAAAAATCCTACCGAGTGGAGAGCAAACCTATCACTCGGGGGCTTAGCTGCAGTCCAGTACTCGCCTAAGTTTGAAAAAATCCTACCGAGTGGAGAGAAAACCTCCCACTCGGGGGCTTAGATGCAGTCCAGTACTCGCCTAAGTATTTAAAAATCCTACCGAGTGGTGAGCCAGCCTCCCACTCGGGTGCTTAGCTGCAGTCCAGTACTCGCCTAAGTTTGAATAAATCCTACCGAGTGGAGAGCAAACCTCCCAATCGGGGGCTTAGCTGCAGTCCAGTACTCACCTAAGTTTGAAAAAATCCTACCGAGTGGAGAGCAAACCTCTCACTCGGGGGCTTAGCTGCAGTCCCGTACTCGCCTAAGTTTGAAAAAATCCTACCAAGTGGAGAGAAAACCTCCCACTCGGGGGCTTAGATGCAGTCCAGTACTCGCCTAAGTATTTAAAAATCCTACCGAGTGGTGAGCCAGCCTCCCACTCGGGGCTTAGCTGCAGTCCAGTACTCGCCTAAGTTTGAAAAATCCTACGGAGTGGAGAGCGACCCTCCCACTCGGGGGCTTAGCTGCGAACCCATTTCGCCTTAGTGTTTGAAAATCCTACCGGGTGGTGAGCCAGCCTCCCACTCGGGGGCTTAGCTGTAGTCCAGTACTCGCCTAAGTATTTAAAAATCCTACCCAGTGGTGAGCCAGCCTCCCACTCGGGTGCTTAGCTGCAGTCCAGTACTCGCATAAGTATTTAAAAATCCTACCGAGTGGTGAGCCAGCCTCCCACTCGGGGGCTTAGCTGCAGTCCAGTACTCGCCTAAGTTTGAAAAATCCTACCGAGTGGCGAGCGACCCTCCCACTCGGGGGCTTAGCTACAGTCCAGTTCTCGCCTAAGTTTGAAAAATCCTACCGAGTGGAGAGCGATCCTCCCACTCGGGGGCTTAGCTGCAGTCCAGTACTCGCCTAAGTTTGAAAAAATCCTACCGAGTGGAGAGCAAACCTCCCACTCGGGGGCTTAGCTGCAGTCCAGTACTCGCCTAAGTTTGAAAAAATCTTACCGAGTGGAGAGCAAACCTCTCACTTGGGGGCTTAGCTGCAGTCCAGTACTCGCCTAAGTTTGAAAAAATCCTACCGAGTGGAGAGAAAACCTCCCACTCGGGGGCTTAGATGCAGTCCAGTACTCGCCTAAGTATTTAAAAATCCTACCGAGTGGTGAGCCAGCCTCCCACTCGGGGGCTTAGCTGCAGTCCAGTACTCGCCTAAGTTTGAAAAATCCTACCGAGTGGAGAGCGACCCTCCCCCTCGGGGGGCTTAGCTGCAGTCCAGTACTCGCCTAACTTTGAAAAATCCTACCAAGTGGAGAGCGACCCTCCCACTCGGGGGCTTAGCTGCAGTCCAGTTCTCGCCTAAGTTTGAAAAATCCTACCGAGTGGAGAGCGACCCTCCCACTCGGGGGCTTAGCTGCAGTCCAGTACTCGCCTAAGTTTGAAAAAATCCTACCGAGTGGAGAGCAAACCTCCCACTCGGGGGCTTAGCTGCAGTCCAGTACTCGCCTAAGTTTGAAAAAATCCTACCAAGTGGAGAGCAAACCTCTCACTCGGGGGCTTAGCTGCAGTCCAGTAGTCGCCTAAGTTTGAAAAAATCCTACCGAGTGGAGAGAAAACCTCCCACTCGGATGCTTAGATGCAGTACAGTACTCGCCTAAGTATTTAAAAATCCTACCGAGTGGTGAGCCAGCCTCCCACTCGGGGGCTTAGCTGCAGTCCAGTACTTGCCTAAGTTTGAAAAATCCTACCGAGTGGAGAGCGACCCTCCCACTCGGGGGCTTAGCTGCGAACCCGTTTCACCTAAGTGTTTGAAAATCCTACCAGGTGGTGAGCCAGCCTCCCAATCGGGGGCTTAGCTGTAGTCCAGTACTCGCCTAAGTATTTAAAAATCCTACCGAGTGGAGAGCGACCCTCCCACTCGGGGGGCTTAGCTGCAGTCCAGTACTCGCCTAACTTTGAAAAATCCTACCGAGTGGAGAGCGACCCTCCCACTCGGGGGCTTAGCTGCAGTCCAGTACTCGCCTAAGTTTGAAAAATCCTACCGAGTGGAGAGCGACCCACCCACTCGGGGGCTTAGCTGCAGTCCAGTTCTCGCCTAAGTTTGAAAAATCCTACCGAGTGCAGAGCGATCCTCCCAGTCGGGGGCTTAGCTGTAGTCCTGTACGCGCCTAAGTTTGAAAAAATCCTACCGAGTGGAGAGCAAACCTCCCACTCGGGGGCTTAGCTGCAGTCCAGTACTCGCCTAAGTTTGAAAAAATCCTACCGAGTGGAGAGCAAACCTGTCACTCGGGGGCTTAGCTGCAGTCCAGTACTCGCCTAAGTTTGAAAAAATCCTACCGAGTGGAGAGAAAACCTCCCACTCGGGGGCTTAGATGCAGTCCAGTACTCGCCTAAGTATTTAAAAATCCTACCGAGTGGTGAGCCAGCCTCCCACTCGGGTGCTTAGCTGCAGTCCAGTACTCGCCTAAGTTTGAATAAATCCTACCGAGTGGAGAGCAAACCTCCCAATCGGGGGCTTAGCTGCAGTCCAGTACTCACCTAAGTTTGAAAAAATCCTACCGAGTGGAGAGCAAACCTCTCACTCGGGGGCTTAGCTGCAGTCCAGTACTCGCCTATGTTTGAAAAAATCCTACCAAGTGAAGAGAAAACCTCCCACTCGGGGGCTTAGATGCAGTCCAGTACTCGCCTAAGTATTTAAAAATCCTACCGAGTGGTGAGCCAGCCTCCCACTCGGGGGCTTAGCTACAGTCCAGTACTCGCCTAAGTTTGAAAAATCCTACCGAGTGGAGAGCGACCCTCCCACTCGGGGGCTTAGCTGCGAACCCGTTTCGCCTAAGTGTTTGAAAATCCTACCGGGTGGTGACCCAGCCTCCCACTCGGGGGCTTAGCTGTAGTCCAGTACTCGCCTAAGTATTTAAAAATCCTACCGAGTGGTGAGCCAGCCTCCCACTCGGGTGCTTAGCTGCAGTCCAGTACTCGCATAAGTGTTTAAAAATCCTACCGAGTGGTGAGCCAGCCTCCCACTCGGGGGCTTAGCTGCAGTCCAGTACTCGCCTAAGTTTGAAAAATCCTACTGAGTGGCGAGCGACCCTCCCACTCGGGGGCTTAGCTGCAGTCCAGTTCTCGCCTAAGTTTGAAGAATCCTACCGAGTGGAGAGCGATCCTCCCACTCGGGGGCTTAGCTGCAGTCCAGTACTCGCCTAAGTTTGAAAAATCCTACCGAGTGGAGAGCGACCCTCCCACTCGGGGGGCTTAGCTGCAGTCCAGTACTCGCCTAACTTTGAAAAATCCTACCGAGTGGAGAGCGACCCTCCCACTCGGGGGCTTAGCTGCAGTCCAGTTCTCGCCTAAGTTTGAAAAATCCTACCGAGTGGAGAGCGACCCTCCCACTCGGGGGCTTAGCTGCAGTCCAGTACTCGCCTAAGTTTGAAAAAATCCTACCGAGTGGAGAGCAAACCTCCCACTCGGGGGCTTAGCTGCAGTCCAGTACTCGCCTAAGTTTGAAAAAATCCTACCGAGTGGAGAGCAAACCTCTCACTCGGGGGCTTAGCTGCAGTCCAGTACTCGCCTAAGTTTGAAAAAATCCTACCGAGTGGAGAGAAAAACTCCCACTCGGATGCTTAGATGCAGTACAGTACTCGCCTAAGTATTTAAAAATCCTACCGAGTGGTGAGCCAGCCTCCCACTCGGGGGCTTAGCTGCAGTCCAGTACTTTCCTAAGTTTGAAAAATCCTACCGAGTGGAGAGCGACCCTCCCACTCGGGGGCTTAGCTGCGAACCCGTTTCGACTAAGTGTTTGAAAATCCTACCGGGTGGTGAGCCAGCCTCCCAATCGGGGGCTTAGCTGTAGTCCAGTACTCGCCTAAGTATTTAAAAATCCTACCGAGTGGAGAGCGACCCTCCCACTCGGGGGGCTTAGCTGTAGTCCAGTACTCGCCTAACTTTGAAAAATCCTACCGAGTGGAGAGCGACCCTCCCACTCGGGGGCTTAGCTGCAGTCCAGTACTCGCCTAAGTTTGAAAAATCCTACCGAGTGGAGAGCGACCCTCCCACTCGGGGGCTTAGCTGTAGTCCAGTTCTCGCCTAAGTTTGAAAAATCCTACCGAGTGGAGAGCGATCCTCCCAGTCGGGGGCTTAGCTGCAGTCCAGTACTCGCCTAAGTTTGAAAAAATCCTACCGAGTGGAGAGCAAACCTCCCACTCGGGGGCTTAGCTGCAGTCCAGTACTCGCCTAAGTTTGAAAAAATCCTACCGAGTGGAGAGCAAACCTGTCACTCGGGGGCTTAGCTGCAGTCCAGTACTCGCCTAAGTTTGAAAAAATCCTACCGAGTGGAGAGAAAACCTCCCACTCGGGGGCTTAGATGCAGTCCAGTACTCGCCTAAGTATTTAAAAATCCTACCGAGTGGTGAGCCAGCCTCCCACTCGGGTGCTTAGCTGCAGTCCAGTACTCGCCTAAGTTTGAATATATCCTACCGAGTGGAGAGCAAACCTCCCAATCGGGGGCTTAGCTGCAGTCCAGTACTCACCTAAGTTTGAAAAAATCCTACCGAGTGGAGAGCAAACCTCCCACTCGGAGGCTTAGCTACAGTCCAGTACTCGCCTATGTTTGAAAAAATCCTACCAAGTGAAGAGAAAACCTCCCACTCGGGGGCTTAGATGCAGTCCAGTACTCGCCTAAGTATTTAAAAATCCTACCGAGTGGTGAGCCAGCCTCCCACTCGGGGGCTTAGCTGCAGTCCAGTACTCGCCTAAGTTTGAAAAATCCTACCGAGTGGAGAGCGACCCTCCCACTCGGGGGCTTAGCTGCGAACCCGTTTCGCCTAAGTGTTTGAAAATCCTACCGGGTGGTGAGCCAGCCTCCCACTCGGGGGCTTAGCTATAGTCCAGTACTCGCCTAAGTATTTAAAAATCCTACCGAGTGGTGAGCCAGCCTCCCACTCGGGTGCTTAGCTGCAGTCCAGTACTCGCATAAGTATTTAAAAACCCTACCGAGTGGTGAGCCAGCCTCCCACTCGGGGGCTTAGCTGCAGTCCAGTACTCGCCTAAGTTTGAAAAATCCTACCGAGTGGCGAGCGACCCTCCCACTCGGGGGCTTAGCTGCAGTCCAGTTCTCGCCTAAGTTTGAAAAATCCTACCGAGTGGAGAGCGATCCTCCCACTCGGGGGCTTAGCTGCAGTCCAGTACTCGCCTAAGTTTGAAAAAATCCTACCGAGTGGAGAGCAAACCTCCCACTCGGGGGCTTAGCTGCAGTCCAGTACTCGCCTAAGTTTGAAAAAATCTTACCGAGTGGAGAGCAAACCTCTCACTTGGGGGCTTAGCTGCAGTCTAGTACTCGCCTAAGTTTGAAAAAATCCTACCGATTGGAGAGAAAACCTCCCACTCGGGGGCTTAGATGCAGTCCAGTACTCGCCTAAGTATTTAAAAATCCTACCGAGTGGTGAGCCAGCCTCCCACTCGGGGGCTTAGCTGCAGTCCAGTACTCGCCTAAGTTTGAAAAATCCTACCGAGTGGAGAGCGACCCTCCCACTCGGGGGGCTTAGCTGCAGTCCAGTACTCGCCTAACTTTGAAAAATCCTACCGAGTGGAGAGCGACCCTCCCACTCGGGGGCTTAGCTGCAGTCCAGTTCTCGCCTAAGTTTGAAAAATCCTACCGAGTGGAGAGCGACCCTCCCACTCGGGGGCTTAGCTACAGTCCAGTACTCGCCTAAGTTTGAAAAAATCCTACCGAGTGGAGAGCAAACCTCCCACTCGGGGGCTTAGCTGCAGTCCAGTACTCGCCTAAGTTTGAAAAAATCCTACCGAGTGGAGAGCAAACCTCTTACTCGGGGGCTTAGCTGCAGTCCAGTACTCGCCTAAGTTTGAAAAAATCCTACCGAGTGGAGAGAAAACCTCCCACTCGGATGCTTAGATGCAGTACAGTACTCGCCTAAGTATTTAAAAATCCTACCGAGTGGTGAGCCAGCCTCCCACTCGGGGGCTTAGCTGCAGTCCAGTACTTGCCTAAGTTTGAAAAATCCTACCGAGTGGAGAGCGACCCTCCCACTCGGGGGCTTAGCTACGAACCCGTTTCGCCTAAGTGTTTGAAAATCCTACCGGGTGGTGAGCCAGCCTCCCACTCGGGGGCTTAGCTGTAGTCCAGTACTCGCCTAAGTATTTAAAAATCCTACCGAGTGGTGAGCCAGCCTCCCACTCGGGTGCTTAGCTGCAGTCCAGTACTCGCCTAAGTATTTAAAAATCCTACCGAGTGGTGAGCCAGCCTCCCACTCGGGGGCTTAGCTGCAGTCCAGTACTCGCCTAAGTTTGAAAAATCCTACCGAGTGGAGAGCGACCCTCCCACTCGGGGGCTTAGCTGCAGTCCAGTTCTCGCCTAAGTTTGAAAAATCCTACCGAGTGGAGAGCGATCCTCCCACTCGGGGGCTTAGCTGCAGTCCAGTACTCGCCTAAGTTTGAAAAAATCCTACCGAGTGGAGAGCAAACCTCCCACTCGGGGGCTTAGCTGCAGTCCAGTACTCGCCTAACTTTGAAAAACTCCTACCGAGTGGAGAGCAAACCTGTCACTCGGGGGCTTAGCTGCAGTCCAGTACTCGCCTAAGTTTGAAAAAATCCTACCGAGTGGAGAGAAAACCTCCCACTCGGGGGCTTAGATGCAGTCCGGTACTCGCCTAAGTATTTAAAAATCCTACCGAGTGGTGAGCCAGCCTCCCACTCGGGTGCTTAGCTGCAGTCCAGTACTCGCCTAAGTTTGAATAAATCCTACCGAGTGGAGAGCAAACCTCCCAATCGGGGGCTTAGCTGCAGTCCAGTACTCACCTAAGTTTGAAAAAATCCTACCGAGTGGAGAGCAAACCTCTCACTCGGGGGCTTAGCTACAGTCCAGTACTCGCCTATGTTTGAAAAAATCCTACCAAGTGAAGAGAAAACCTCCCACTCGGGGGCTTAGATGCAGTCCAGTACTCGCCTAAGTATTTAAAAATCCTACCGAGTGGTGAGCCAGCCTCCCACTCGGGGGCTTAGCTGCAGTCCAGTACTCGCCTAAGTTTGAAAAATCCTACCGAGTGGAGAGCGACCCTCCCACTCGGGGGCTTAGCTGCGAACCCGTTTCGCCTAAGTGTTTGAAAATCCTACCGGGTGGTGAGCCAGCCTCCCACTCGGGGGCTTAGCTGTAGTCCAGTACTCGCCTAAGTATTTAAAAATCCTACCGAGTGGTGAGCCAGCCTCCCACTCGGGTGCTTAGCTGCAGTCCAGTACTCGCATAAGTATTTAAAAATCCTACCGAGTGGTGAGCCAGCCTCCCACTCGGGGGCTTAGCTGCAGTCCAGTACTCGCCTAAGTTTGAAAAATCCTACCGAGTGGCGAGCGACCCTCCCACTCGGGGGCTTAGCTGCAGTCCAGTTCTCGCCTAAGTTTGAAAAATCCTACCGAGTGGAGAGCGATCCTCCCACTCGGGGGCTTAGCTGCAGTCCAGTACTCGCCTAAGTTTGAAAAAATCCTACCGAGTGGAGAGCAAACCTCCCACTCGGGGGCTTAGCTGCAGTCCAGTACTCGCCTAAGTTTGAAAAAATCTTACCGAGTGGAGAGCAAACCTCTCACTTGGGGGCTTAGCTGCAGTCTAGTACTCGCCTAAGTTTGAAAAAATCCTACCGATTGGAGAGAAAACCTCCCACTCGGGGGCTTAGATGCAGTCCAGTACTCGCCTAAGTATTTAAAAATCCTACCGAGTGGTGAGCCAGCCTCCCACTCGGGGGCTTAGCTGCAGTCCAGTACTCGCCTAAGTTTGAAAAATCCTACCGAGTGGAGAGCGACCCTCCCACTCGGGGGGCTTAGCTGCAGTCCAGTACTCGCCTAACTTTGAAAAATCCTACCGAGTGGAGAGCGACCCTCCCACTCGGGGGCTTAGCTGCAGTCCAGTTCTCGCCTAAGTTTGAAAAATCCTACCGAGTGGAGAGCGACCCTCCCACTCGGGGGCTTAGCTACAGTCCAGTACTCGCCTAAGTTTGAAAAAATCCTACCGAGTGGAGAGCAAACCTCCCACTCGGGGGCTTAGCTGCAGTCCAGTACTCGCCTAAGTTTGAAAAAATCCTACCGAGTGGAGAGCAAACCTCTCACTCGGGGGCTTAGCTGCAGTCCAGTACTCGCCTAAGTTTGAAAAAATCCTACCGAGTGGAGAGAAAACCTCCCACTCGGATGCTTAGATGCAGTACAGTACTCGCCTAAGTATTTAAAAATCCTACCGAGTGGTGAGCCAGCCTCCCACTCAGGGGCTTAGCTGCAGTCCAGTACTTGCCTAAGTTTGAAAAATCCTACCGAGTGGAGAGCGACCCTCCCACTCGGGGGCTTAGCTGCGAACCCGTTTCGCCTAAGTGTTTGAAAATCCTACCGGGTGGTGAGCCAGCCTCCCACTCGGGGGCTTAGCTGTAGTCCAGTACTCGCCTAAGTATTTAAAAATCCTACCGAGTGGTGAGCCAGCCTCCCACTCGGGTGCTTAGCTGCAGTCCAGTACTCGCCTAAGTATTTAAACATCCTACCGAGTGGTGAGCCAGCCTCCCACTCGGGGGCTTAGCTGCAGTCCAGTACTCGCCTAAGTTTGAAAAATCCTACCGAGTGGAGAGCGACCCTCCCTCTCGGGGGCTTAGCTGCAGTCCAGTTCTCGCCTAAGTTTGAAAAATCCTACCGAGTGGAGAGCGATCCTCCCACTCGGGGGCTTAGCTGCAGTCCAGTACTCGCCTAAGTTTGAAAAAATCCTACCGAGTGGAGAGCAAACCTCCCACTCGGGGGCTTAGCTGCAGTCCAGTACTCGCCTAACTTTGAAAAAATCCTACCGAGTGGAGAGCAAACCTGTCACTCGGGGGCTTAGCTGCAGTCCAGTACTCGCCTAAGTTTGAAAAAATCCTACCGAGTGGAGAGAAAACCTCCCACTCGGGGGCTTAGATGCAGTCCAGTACTCGCCTAAGTATTTAAAAATCCTACCGAGTGGTGAGCCAGCCTCCCACTCGGGTGCTTAGCTGCAGTCCAGTACTCGCCTAAGTTTGAAAAATCCTACCGAGTGGAGAGCGACCCTCCCACTCAGGGGCTTAGCTGCAGTCCAGTACTCGCCTAAGTTTGACAAATCCTACCGAGTGGAGAGCGACCCTCCCACTCGGGGGCTTAGCTGCAGTCCAGTTCTCGCCTAAGTTTGAAAAATCCTACCGAGTGGAGAGCGACCCTCCCACTCGGGGGCTTAGCTGCAGTCCAGTACTCGCCTAAGATTGAAAAAATCCTACCAAGTGGAGAGCGATCCTCCCACTCGGGGGGCTTAGCTGCAGTCCAGTACTCGCCTAACTTTGAAAAATCCTACCGAGTGGAGAGCGACCCTCCCACTCGGGGGCTTAGCTGCAGTCCAGTTCTCGCCTAAGTTTGAAAAATCCTACCGAGTGGAGAGCGACCCTCCCACTCGGGGGCTTAGCTGCAGTCCAGTACTCGCCTAAGTTTGAAAAAATCCTACCGAGTGGAGAGCAAACCTCCCACTCGGGGGCTTAGCTGCAGTCGAGTACTCGCCTAAGTTTGAAAAAATCCTACCGAGTGGAGAGCAAACCTCTCACTCGGGGGCTTAGCTGCAGTCCAGTACTCGCCTAAGTTTGAAAAATCCTACCGATTGGAGAGAAAACCTCCCACTCGGGGGCTTAGATGCAGTACAGTACTCGCCTAAGTATTTAAAAATCCTACCGAGTGGTGAGCCAGCCTCCCACTCGGGGGCTTAGCTGCAGTCCAGTACTTGCCTAAGTTTGAAAAATCCTACCGAGTGGAGAGCGACCCTCCCACTCGGGGGCTTAGCTGCGAACCCGTTTCGCCTAAGTGTTTGAAAATCCTACCGGGTGGTGAGCCAGCCTCCCACTTGGGGGCTTAGCTGTAGTCCAGTACTCGCCTAAGTATTTAAAAATCCTACCGAGTGGTGAGCCAGCCTCCCACTCGGGTGCTTAGCTGCAGTCCAGTACTCGCCTAAGTATTTAATAATCCTACCGAGTGGTGAGCCAGCCTACCACTCGGGGGCTTAGCTGCAGTCCAGTACTCGCCTAAGTTTGAAAAATCCTACCGAGTGGAGAGCGACCCTCCCTCTCGGGGGCTTAGCTGCAGTCCAGTTCTCGCCTAAGTTTGAAAAATCCTACCGAGTGGAGAGCGATCCTCCCACTCGGGGGCTTAGCTGCAGTCCAGTACTCGCCTAAGTTTGAAAAAATCCTACCGAGTGGAGAGCAAACCTCCCACTCGGGGGCTTAGCTGCAGTCCAGTACTCGCCTAACTTTGAAAAAATCCTACCGAGTGGAGAGCAAACCTGTCACTCGGGGGCTTAGCTGCAGTCCAGTACTCGCCTAAGTTTGAAAAAATCCTACAGAGTGGAGAGAAAACCTCCCACTCGGGGGCTTAGATGCAGTCCAGTACTCGCCTAAGTATTTAAAAATCCTACCGAGTGGTGAGCCAGCCTCCCACTCGGGTGCTTAGCTGCAGTCCAGTACTCGCCTAAGTTTGAAAAATCCTACCGAGTGGAGAGCGACCCTCCCACTCGGGGGCTTAGCTGCAGTCCAGTACTCGCCTAAGTTTGACAAATCCTACCGAGTGGAGAGCGACCCTCCCACTCGGGGGCTTAGCTGCAGTCCAGTTCTCGCCTAAGTTTGAAAAATCCTACCGAGTGGAGAGCGACCCTCCCACTCGGGGGCTTAGCTGCAGTCCAGTACTCGCCTAAGTTAGAAAAAATCCTACCAAGTGGAGAGCGACCCTCCCACTCGGGGGGCTTAGCTGCAGTCCAGTACTCGCCTAACTTTGAAAAATCCTACCGAGTGGAGAGCGACCCTCCCACTCGGGGGCTTAGCTGCAGTCCAGTTCTCGCCTAAGTTTGAAAAATCCTACCGAGTGGAGAGCGACCCTCCCACTCGGGGGCTTAGCTGCAGTCCAGTACTCGCCTAAGTTTGAAAAAATCCTACCGAGTGGAGAGCAAACCTCCCACTCGGGGGCTTAGCTGCAGTCGAGTACTCGCCTAAGTTTGAAAAAATCCTACCGAGTGGAGAGCAAACCTCTCACTCGGGGGCTTAGCTGCAGTCCAGTACTCGCCTAAGTTTGAAAAATCCTACCGATTGGAGAGAAAACCTCCCACTCGGGGGCTTAGATGCAGTATAGTACTCGCCTAAGTATTTAAAAATCCTACCGAGTGGTGAGCCAGCCTCCCACTCGGGGGCTTAGCTGCAGTCCAGTACTTGCCTAAGTTTGAAAAATCCTACCGAGTGGAGAGCGACCCTCCCACTCGGGGGCTTAGCTGCGAACCCATTTCGCCTAAGTGTTTGAAAATCCTACCGGGTGGTGAGCCAGCCTCCCACTCGGGGGCTTAGCTGTAGTCCAGTACTCGCCTAAGTATTTAAAAATCCTACCGAGTGGTGAGCCAGCCTCCCACTCGGGTGCTTAGCTGCATTCCAGTACTCGCCTAAGTATTTAAAAATCCTACCGAGTGGTGAGCCAGCCTCCCACTCAGGGGCTTAGCTGCATTCCAGTACTCGCCTAAGTTTGAAAAATCCTACCGAGTGGAGAGCGACCCTCCCACTCGGGGGCTTAGCTGCAGTCCAGTTCTCGCCTAAGTTTGAAAAATCCTACGGAGTGGAGAGCGATCCTCCCACTCGGGGGCTTAGCTGCAGTCCAGTACTCGCCTAAGTTTGAAAAAATCCTACCGAGTGGAGAGCAAACCTCCCACTCGTGGGCTTAGCTGCAGTCCAGTACTCGCCTAAGTTTGAAAAAATCCTACCGAGTGGAGAGCAAACCTGTCACTCGGGGGCTTAGCTGCAGTCCAGTACTCGCCTAAGTTTGAAAAAATCCTACCGAGTGGAGAGAAAACCTCCCACTCGGGGGCTTAGATGCAGTCCAGTACTCGCCTAAGTATATAAAAATCCTACCGAGTGGTGAGCCAGCCTCCCACTCGGGTGCTTAGCTGCAGTCCAGTACTCGCCTAAGTTTGAAAAATCCTACCGAGTGGAGAGCGACCCTCCCACTCGGGGGCTTAGCTGCAGTCCAGTACTCGCCTAAGTTTGAAAAATCCTACCGAGTGGAGAGCGACCCTCCCACTCGGGGGCTTAGCTGCAGTCCAGTTCTCGCCTAAGTTTGAAAAATCCTACCGAGTGGAGAGCGACACTCCCACTCGGGGGCTTAGCTGCAGTCCAGTACTCGCCTAAGTTTGAAAAAATCCGACCGAGTGGAGAGCAAACCTCCCACTCGGGGGCTTAGCTGCAGTCCAGTACTCGCCTAAGTTTGAAAAAATCTTACCGAGTGGAGAGCAAACCTCTCACTCGGGGGCTTAGCTGCAGTCCAATACTCGCCTAAGTTTGAAAAAATCCTACCGAGTGGAGAGAAAACCTCCCAATCGGGGGCTTAGATGCAGTACAGTACTCGCCTAAGTATTTAAAAATCCTACCGAGTGGTGAGCCACCCTCCCACTCGGGGGCTTAGCTGCAGTCCAGTACTTGCCTAAGTTTGAAAAATCCTACCGAGTGGAGAGCGACCCTCCCACTCGGGGGCTTAGCTGCGAACCCGTTTCGCCTAAGTGTTTGAAAATCCTACCGGGTGGTGAGCCAGCCTCCCACTCGGGGGCTTAGCTGCAGTCCAGTACTTGCCTAAGTTTGAAAAATCCTACCGAGTGGAGAGCGACCCTCCCACTCGGGGGCTTAGCTGCGAACCCGTTTCGCCTAAGTGTTTGAAAATCCTACCGGGTGGTGAGCCAGCCTCCCACTTGGGGGCTTAGCTGTAGTCCAGTACTCGCCTAAGTATTTAAAAATCCTACCGAGTGGTGAGCCAGCCTCCCACTCGGGTGCTTAGCTGCAGTCCAGTACTCGCCTAAGTATTTAATAATCCTACCGAGTGGTGAGCCAGCCTACCACTCGGGGGCTTAGCTGCAGTCCAGTACTCGCCTAAGTTTGAAAAATCCTACCGAGTGGAGAGCGACCCTCCCTCTCGGGGGCTTAGCTGCAGTCCAGTTCTCGCCTAAGTTTGAAAAATCCTACCGAGTGGAGAGCGATCCTCCCACTCGGGGGCTTAGCTGCAGTCCAGTACTCGCCTAAGTTTGAAAAAATCCTACCGAGTGGAGAGCAAACCTCCCACTCGGGGGCTTAGCTGCAGTCCAGTACTCGCCTAACTTTGAAAAAATCCTACCGAGTGGAGAGCAAACCTGTCACTCGGGGGCTTAGCTGCAGTCCAGTACTCGCCTAAGTTTGAAAAAATCCTACAGAGTGGAGAGAAAACCTCCCACTCGGGGGCTTAGATGCAGTCCAGTACTCGCCTAAGTATTTAAAAATCCTACCGAGTGGTGAGCCAGCCTCCCACTCGGGTGCTTAGCTGCAGTCCAGTACTCGCCTAAGTTTGAAAAATCCTACCGAGTGGAGAGCGACCCTCCCACTCGGGGGCTTAGCTGCAGTCCAGTACTCGCCTAAGTTTGACAAATCCTACCGAGTGGAGAGCGACCCTCCCACTCGGGGGCTTAGCTGCAGTCCAGTTCTCGCCTAAGTTTGAAAAATCCTACCGAGTGGAGAGCGACCCTCCCACTCGGGGGCTTAGCTGCAGTCCAGTACTCGCCTAAGTTAGAAAAAATCCTACCAAGTGGAGAGCGACCCTCCCACTCGGGGGGCTTAGCTGCAGTCCAGTACTCGCCTAACTTTGAAAAATCCTACCGAGTGGAGAGCGACCCTCCCACTCGGGGGCTTAGCTGCAGTCCAGTTCTCGCCTAAGTTTGAAAAATCCTACCGAGTGGAGAGCGACCCTCCCACTCGGGGGCTTAGCTGCAGTCCAGTACTCGCCTAAGTTTGAAAAAATCCTACCGAGTGGAGAGCAAACCTCCCACTCGGGGGCTTAGCTGCAGTCGAGTACTCGCCTAAGTTTGAAAAAATCCTACCGAGTGGAGAGCAAACCTCTCACTCGGGGGCTTAGCTGCAGTCCAGTACTCGCCTAAGTTTGAAAAATCCTACCGATTGGAGAGAAAACCTCCCACTCGGGGGCTTAGATGCAGTATAGTACTCGCCTAAGTATTTAAAAATCCTACCGAGTGGTGAGCCAGCCTCCCACTCGGGGGCTTAGCTGCAGTCCAGTACTTGCCTAAGTTTGAAAAATCCTACCGAGTGGAGAGCGACCCTCCCACTCGGGGGCTTAGCTGCGAACCCATTTCGCCTAAGTGTTTGAAAATCCTACCGGGTGGTGAGCCAGCCTCCCACTCGGGGGCTTAGCTGTAGTCCAGTACTCGCCTAAGTATTTAAAAATCCTACCGAGTGGTGAGCCAGCCTCCCACTCGGGTGCTTAGCTGCATTCCAGTACTCGCCTAAGTATTTAAAAATCCTACCGAGTGGTGAGCCAGCCTCCCACTCAGGGGCTTAGCTGCATTCCAGTACTCGCCTAAGTTTGAAAAATCCTACCGAGTGGAGAGCGACCCTCCCACTCGGGGGCTTAGCTGCAGTCCAGTTCTCGCCTAAGTTTGAAAAATCCTACGGAGTGGAGAGCGATCCTCCCACTCGGGGGCTTAGCTGCAGTCCAGTACTCGCCTAAGTTTGAAAAAATCCTACCGAGTGGAGAGCAAACCTCCCACTCGTGGGCTTAGCTGCAGTCCAGTACTCGCCTAAGTTTGAAAAAATCCTACCGAGTGGAGAGCAAACCTGTCACTCGGGGGCTTAGCTGCAGTCCAGTACTCGCCTAAGTTTGAAAAAATCCTACCGAGTGGAGAGAAAACCTCCCACTCGGGGGCTTAGATGCAGTCCAGTACTCGCCTAAGTATATAAAAATCCTACCGAGTGGTGAGCCAGCCTCCCACTCGGGTGCTTAGCTGCAGTCCAGTACTCGCCTAAGTTTGAAAAATCCTACCGAGTGGAGAGCGACCCTCCCACTCGGGGGCTTAGCTGCAGTCCAGTACTCGCCTAAGTTTGAAAAATCCTACCGAGTGGAGAGCGACCCTCCCACTCGGGGGCTTAGCTGCAGTCCAGTTCTCGCCTAAGTTTGAAAAATCCTACCGAGTGGAGAGCGACACTCCCACTCGGGGGCTTAGCTGCAGTCCAGTACTCGCCTAAGTTTGAAAAAATCCGACCGAGTGGAGAGCAAACCTCCCACTCGGGGGCTTAGCTGCAGTCCAGTACTCGCCTAAGTTTGAAAAAATCTTACCGAGTGGAGAGCAAACCTCTCACTCGGGGGCTTAGCTGCAGTCCAATACTCGCCTAAGTTTGAAAAAATCCTACCGAGTGGAGAGAAAACCTCCCAATCGGGGGCTTAGATGCAGTACAGTACTCGCCTAAGTATTTAAAAATCCTACCGAGTGGTGAGCCACCCTCCCACTCGGGGGCTTAGCTGCAGTCCAGTACTTGCCTAAGTTTGAAAAATCTTACCGAGTGGAGAGCGACCCTCCCACTCGGGGGCTTAGCTGCGAACCCGTTTCGCCTAAGTGTTTGAAAATCCTACCGGGTGGTGAGCCAGCCTCCCACTCGGGGGCTTAGCTGTAGTCCAGTACTCGCCTAAGTATTTAAAAATCCTACCGAGTGGTGAGCCAGCCTCCCACTCGGGTGCTTAGCTGCAGTCCAGTACTCGCCTAAGTATTTAAAAATCCTACCGAGTGGTGAGCCAGCCTCCCAATCGGGGGCTTAGCTGCAGTCCAGTACTCGCCTAAGTTTGAAAAATCCTACCGAGTGGAGAGCGACCCTCCCACTCGGGGGCTTAGCTGCAGTCCAGTTCTCGCCTAAGTTTGAAAAATCCTACCGAGTGGAGAGCGATCCTCCCAGTCGGGGGCTTAGCTGCAGTCCAGTACTCGCCTAAGTTTGAAAAAATCCTACCGAGTGGAGAGCAAACCTCCCACTCGGGGGCTTAGATGCAGTCCAGTACTCGCCTAAGTATTTAAAAATCCTACCGAGTGGTGAGCCAGCCTCCCACTCGGGGGCTTAGCTGCAGTCCAGTACTCGCCTAAGTTTGAAAAATCCTACCGAGTGGAGAGCGACCCTCCCACTCGGGGGCTTAGCTGCATTCCAGTTCTCGCCTAAGTTTGAAAAATCCTACCGAGTGGAGAGCGATCCTCCCAGTCGGGGGCTTAGCTGCAGTCCAGTACTCGCCTAAGTTTGAAAAAATCCTACCGAGTGGAGAGCAAACCTCCCACTCGGGGGCTTAGATGCAGTCCAGTACTCGCCTAAGTATTTAAAAATCCTACCGAGTGGTGAGCCAGCCTCCCACTCGGGTGCTTAGCTGCAGTCCAGTACTCGCCTAAGTTTGAAAAATCCTACCGAGTGCAGAGCGACCCTCCCACTCGGGGGCTTAGCTGCAGTCCAGTACTCGCCTAAGTTTGAAAAATCCTACCGAGTGGAGAGCGACCCTCCCACTCGGGGGCTTAGCTGCAGTCCAGTTCTCGCCTAAGTTTGAAAAATCCTACCGAGTGGAGAGCGACCCTCCCACTCGGGGGCTTAGCTGCAGTCCAGTACTCGCGTAAGTTTGAAAAAATCCTACCGAGTGGAGAGCAATCCTCCCACTCGGGGGCTTAGCTGCAGTCCAGTACTCGCCTAAGTTTGAAAAAATCTTACCGAGTGGAGAGCAAACCTCTCACTCGGGGGCTTAGCTGCAGTCCAATACTCGCCTAAGTTTGAAAATATCCTACCGAGTGGAGAGAAAACCTCCCACTCGGGGGCTTAGATGCAGTCCAGTACTCGCCTAAGTATTTAAAAATCCTACCGAGTGGTGAGCCAGCCTCCCACTCGGGGGCTTAGCTGCAGTCCAGTACTCGCCTAAGTTTGAAAAATCCTACCGAGTGGAGAGCGACCCTCCCACTCGGGGGCTTAGCTGCAGTCCAGTACTCGCCTAAGTTTGAAAAATCCTACCGAGTGGAGAGCGACCCTCCCACTCGGGGGCATAGCTGCAGTCCAGTTCTCGCCTAAGTTTGAAAAATCCTACCGAGTGGAGAGCGATCCTCCCACTCGGGGGCTTAGCTGCAGTCCAGTACTCGCCTAAGTTTGAAAAAATCCTACCGAGTGGAGAGAAAACCTCCCACTCGGGGGCTTAGCTGCAGTCCAGTACTCGCCTAAGTTTGAAAAAATCCTACCGAGTGGAGAGCAAACCTGTCACTCGGGGGCTTAGCTGCAGTCCAGTACTCGCCTAAGTTTGAAAAAATCCTACCGAGTGGAGAGAAAACCTCCCACTCGGGGGCTTAGATGCAGTCCAGTACTCGCCTAAGTATTTAAAAATCCTACCGAGTGGTGAGCCAGCCTCCCACTCGGGTGCTTAGCTGCAGTCCAGTACTCGCCTAAGTTTGAAAAATCCTACCGAGTGGAGAGCGACCCTCCCACTCGGGGGCTTAGCTGCAGTCCAGTACTCGCCTAAGTTTGAAAAATCCTACCGAGTGCAGAGGGACCCTCCCACTCGGGGGCTTAGCTGCAGTCCAGTTCTCGCCTAAGTTTGAAAAATCCTACCGAGTGGAGAGCGACCCTCCCACTCGGGGGCTTAGCTGCAGTCCAGTACTCGCCTAAGTTTGAAAAAATCCTACCGAGTGGAGAGCAAACCTCCCACTCGGGGGCTTAGCTGCAGTCCAGTACTCGCCTAAGTTTGAAAAAATCTTACCGAGTGGAGAGCAAACCACTCACTCGGGGGCTTAGCTGCAGTCCAATACTCGCCTAAGTTTGAAAAAATCCTACCGAGTGGAGAGAAAACCTCCCACTCGGGGGCTTAGATGCAGTCCAGTACTCGCCTAAGTATTTAAAAATCCTACCGAGTGGTGAGCCAGCCTCCCACTCGGGGGCTTAGCTGCAGTCCAGTACTCGCCTAAGTTTGAAAAATCCTACCGAGTGGAGAGCGACCCTCCCACTCGGGGGCTTAGCTGCAGTCCAGTTCTCGCCTAAGTTTGAAAAATCCTACCGAGTGGAGAGCGATCCTCCCAGTCGGGGGCTTAGCTGCAGTCCAGTACTCGCCTAAGTTTGAAAAAATCCTACCGGGTGGAGAGCAAACCTCCCACTCGGGGGCTTAGATGCAGTCCAGTACTCGCCTAAGTATTTAAAAATCCTACCGAGTGGTGAGCCAGCCTCCCACTCGGGGGCTTAGCTGCAGTCCAGTACTCGCCTAAGTTTGAAAAATCCTACCGAGTGGAGAGCGACCCTCCCACTCGGGGGCTTAGCTGCAGTCCAGTTCTCGCCTAAGTTTGAAAAATCCTACCGAGTGGAGAGCGATCCTCCCAGTCGGGGGCTTAGCTGCAGTCCAGTACTCGCCTAAGTTTGAAAAAATCCTACCGAGTGGAGAGCAAACCTCCCACTCGGGGGCTTAGATGCAGTCCAGTACTCGCCTAAGTATTTAAAAATCCTACCGAGTGGTGAGCCAGCCTCCCACTCGGGTGCTTAGCTGCAGTCCAGTACTCGCCTAAGTTTGAATAAATCCTACCGAGTGGAGAGCAAACCTCCCAATCGGGGGCTTAGCTGCAGTCCAGTACTCACCTAAGTTTGAAAAAATCCTACCGAGTGGAGAGCAAACCTCTCACTCGGGGGCTTAGCTGCAGTCCAGTACTCGCCTATGTTTGAAAAAATCCTACCAAGTGAAGAGAAAACCTCCCACTCGGGGGCTTAGATGCAGTCCACTACTCGCCGAAGTATTTAAAAATCCTACCGAGTGGTGAGCCAGCCTCCCACTCGGGGGCTTAGCTGCAGTCCAGTACTCGCCTAAGTTTGAAAAATCCTACCGAGTGGAGAGAGACCCTCCCACTCGGGGGCTTAGCTGCGAACCCGTTTCGCCTAAGTGTTTGAAAATCCTACCGGGTGGTGAGCCAGCCTCCCACTCGGGGGCTTAGCTGTAGTCCAGTACTCGCCTAAGTATTTAAAAATCCTACCGAGTGGTGAGCCAGCCTCCCACTCGGGTGCTTAGCTGCAGTCCAGTACTCGCCTAAGTATTTAAAAATCCTACCGAGTGGTGAGCCAGCCTCCCAATCGGGGGCTTAGCTGCAGTCCAGTACTCGCCTAAGTTTGAAAAATCCTACCGAGTGGAGAGCGACCCTCCCACTCGGGGGCTTAGCTGTAGTCCAGTTCTCGCCTAAGTTTGAAAAATCCTACCGAGTGGAGAGCGATCCTCCCACTCGGGGGCTTAGCTGCAGTCCAGTACTCACCTAAGTTTGAAAAAATCCTACCGAGTGGAGAGAAAACCTCCCACTCGGGGGCTTAGCTGCAGTCCAGTACTCGCCTAAGTTTGAAAAAATCCTACCGAGTGGAGAGCAAACCTGTCACTCGGGGGCTTAGCTGCAGTCCAGTACTCGCCTAAGTTTGAAAAAATCCTACCGAGTGGAGAGAAAACCTCCCACTCGGGGGCTTAGATGCAGTCCAGTACTCGCCTAAGTATTTAAAAATCCTACCGAGTGGTGAGCCAGCCTCCCACTCGGGTGCTTAGCTGCAGTCCAGTACTCGCCTAAGTTTGAAAAATCCTACCGAGTGGAGAGCGACCCTCCCACTCGGGGGCTTAGCTGCAATCCAGTACTCGCCTAAGTTTGAAAAATCCTACCGAGTGCAGAGGGACCCTCCCACTCGGGGGCTTAGCTGCAGTCCAGTTCTCGCCTAAGTTTGAAAAATCCTACCGAGTGGAGAGCGACCCTCCCACTCGGGGGCTTAGCTGCAGTCCAGTACTCGCCTAAGTTTGAAAAAATCCTACCGAGTGGAGAGCAAACCTCCCACTCGGGGGCTTAGCTGCAGTCCAGTACTCGCCTAAGTTTGAAAAAATCTTACCGAGTGGAGAGCAAACCACTCACTCGGGGGCTTAGCTGCAGTCCAATACTCGCCTAAGTTTGAAAAAATCCTACCGAGTGGAGAGAAAACCTCCCACTCGGGGGCTTAGATGCAGTCCAGTACTCGCCTAAGTATTTAAAAATCCTACCGAGTGGTGAGCCAGCCTCCCACTCGGGGGCTTAGCTGCAGTCCAGTACTCGCCTAAGTTTGAAAAATCCTACCGAGTGGAGAGCGACCCTCCCACTCGGGGGCTTAGCTGCAGTCCAGTTCTCGCCTAAGTTTGAAAAATCCTACCGAGTGGAGAGCGATCCTCCCAGTCGGGGGCTTAGCTGCAGTCCAGTACTCGCCTAAGTTTGAAAAAATCCTACCGGGTGGAGAGCAAACCTCCCACTCGGGGGCTTAGATGCAGTCCAGTACTCGCCTAAGTATTTAAAAATCCTACCGAGTGGTGAGCCAGCCTCCCACTCGGGGGCTTAGCTGCAGTCCAGTACTCGCCTAAGTTTGAAAAATCCTACCGAGTGGAGAGCGACCCTCCCACTCGGGGGCTTAGCTGCAGTCCAGTTCTCGCCTAAGTTTGAAAAATCCTACCGAGTGGAGAGCGATCCTCCCAGTCGGGGGCTTAGCTGCAGTCCAGTACTCGCCTAAGTTTGAAAAAATCCTACCGAGTGGAGAGCAAACCTCCCACTCGGGGGCTTAGATGCAGTCCAGTACTCGCCTAAGTATTTAAAAATCCTACCGAGTGGTGAGCCAGCCTCCCACTCGGGTGCTTAGCTGCAGTCCAGTACTCGCCTAAGTTTGAATAAATCCTACCGAGTGGAGAGCAAACCTCCCAATCGGGGGCTTAGCTGCAGTCCAGTACTCACCTAAGTTTGAAAAAATCCTACCGAGTGGAGAGCAAACCTCTCACTCGGGGGCTTAGCTGCAGTCCAGTACTCGCCTAAGTATGAAAAATCCTACCGAGTGCAGAGGGACCCTCCCACTCGGGGGCTTAGCTGCAGTCCAGTTCTCGCCTAAGTTTGAAAAATCCTACCGAGTGGAGAGCGACCCTCCCACTCGGGGGCTTAGCTGCAGTCCAGTACTCGCCTAAGTTTGAAAAAATCCTACCGAGTGGAGAGCAAACCTCCCACTCGGGGGCTTAGCTGCAGTCCAGTACTCGCCTAAGTTTGAAAAAATCTTACCGAGTGGAGAGCAAACCACTCACTCGGGGGCTTAGCTGCAGTCCAATACTCGCCTAAGTTTGAAAAAATCCTACCGAGTGGAGAGAAAACCTCCCACTCGGGGGCTTAGATGCAGTCCAGTACTCGCCTAAGTATTTAAAAATCCTACCGAGTGGTGAGCCAGCCTCCCACTCGGGGGCTTAGCTGCAGTCCAGTACTCGCCTAAGTTTGAAAAATCCTACCGAGTGGAGAGCGACCCTCCCACTCGGGGGCTTAGCTGCAGTCCAGTTCTCGCCTAAGTTTGAAAAATCCTACCGAGTGGAGAGCGATCCTCCCAGTCGGGGGCTTAGCTGCAGTCCAGTACTCGCCTAAGTTTGAAAAAATCCTACCGGGTGGAGAGCAAACCTCCCACTCGGGGGCTTAGATGCAGTCCAGTACTCGCCTAAGTATTTAAAAATCCTACCGAGTGGTGAGCCAGCCTCCCACTCGGGGGCTTAGCTGCAGTCCAGTACTCGCCTAAGTTTGAAAAATCCTACCGAGTGGAGAGCGACCCTCCCACTCGGGGGCTTAGCTGCAGTCCAGTTCTCGCCTAAGTTTGAAAAATCCTACCGAGTGGAGAGCGATCCTCCCAGTCGGGGGCTTAGCTGCAGTCCAGTACTCGCCTAAGTTTGAAAAAATCCTACCGGGTGGAGAGCAAACCTCCCACTCGGGGGCTTAGATGCAGTCCAGTACTCGCCTAAGTATTTAAAAATCCTACCGAGTGGTGAGCCAGCCTCCCACTCGGGGGCTTAGCTGCAGTCCAGTACTCGCCTAAGTTTGAAAAATCCTACCGAGTGGAGAGCGACCCTCCCACTCGGGGGCTTAGCTGCAGTCCAGTTCTCGCCTAAGTTTGAAAAATCCTACCGAGTGGAGAGCGATCCTCCCAGTCGGGGGCTTAGCTGCAGTCCAGTACTCGCCTAAGTTTGAAAAAATCCTACCGAGTGGAGAGCAAACCTCCCACTCGGGGGCTTAGATGCAGTCCAGTACTCGCCTAAGTATTTAAAAATCCTACCGAGTGGTGAGCCAGCCTCCCACTCGGGTGCTTAGCTGCAGTCCAGTACTCGCCTAAGTTTGAATAAATCCTACCGAGTGGAGAGCAAACCTCCCAATCGGGGGCTTAGCTGCAGTCCAGTACTCACCTAAGTTTGAAAAAATCCTACCGAGTGGAGAGCAAACCTGTCACTCGGGGGCTTAGCTGCAGTCCAGTACTCGCCTATGTTTGAAAAAATCCTACCAAGTGAAGAGAAAACCTCCCACTCGGGGGCTTAGATGCAGTCCACTACTCGCCGAAGTATTTAAAAATCCTACCGAGTGGTGAGCCAGCCTCCCACTCGGGGGCTTAGCTGCAGTCCAGTACTCGCCTAAGTTTGAAAAATCCTACCGAGTGGAGAGCGACCCTCCCACTCGGGGGCTTAGCTGCGAACCCGTTTCGCCTAAGTGTTTGAAAATCCTACCGGGTGGTGAGCCAGCCTCCCACTCGGGGGCTTAGCTGTAGTCCAGTACTCGCCTAAGTATTTAAAAATCCTACCGAGTGGTGAGCCAGCCTCCCACTCGGGTGCTTAGCTGCAGTCCAGTACTCGCCTAAGTATTTAAAAATCCTACCGAGTGGTGAGCCAGCCTCCCAATCGGGGGCTTAGCTGCAGTCCAGTACTCGCCTAAGTTTGAAAAATCCTACCGAGTGGAGAGCGACCCTCCCACTCGGGGGCTTAGCTGTAGTCCAGTTCTCGCCTAAGTTTGAAAAATCCTACCGAGTGGAGAGCGATCCTCCCACTCGGGGGCTTAGCTGCAGTCCAGTACTCACCTAAGTTTGAAAAAATCCTACCGAGTGGAGAGAAAACCTCCCACTCGGGGGCTTAGCTGCAGTCCAGTACTCGCCTAAGTTTGAAAAAATCCTACCGAGTGGAGAGCAAACCTGTCACTCGGGGGCTTAGCTGCAGTCCAGTACTCGCCTAAGTTTGAAAAAATCCTACCGAGTGGAGAGAAAACCTCCCACTCGGGGGCTTAGATGCAGTCCAGTACTCGCCTAAGTATTTAAAAATCCTACCGAGTGGTGAGCCAGCCTCCCACTCGGGTGCTTAGCTGCAGTCCAGTACTCGCCTAAGTTTGAAAAATCCTACCGAGTGGAGAGCGACCCTCCCACTCGGGGGCTTAGCTGCAGTCCAGTACTCGCCTAAGTTTGAAAAATCCTACCGAGTGCAGAGGGACCCTCCCACTCGGGGGCTTAGCTGCAGTCCAGTTCTCGCCTAAGTTTGAAAAATCCTACCGAGTGGAGAGCGACCCTCCCACTCGGGGGCTTAGCTGCAGTCCAGTACTCGCCTAAGTTTGAAAAAATCCTACCGAGTGGAGAGCAAACCTCCCACTCGGGGGCTTAGCTGCAGTCCAGTACTCGCCTAAGTTTGAAAAAATCTTACCGAGTGGAGAGCAAACCACTCACTCGGGGGCTTAGCTGCAGTCCAATACTCGCCTAAGTTTGAAAAAATCCTACCGAGTGGAGAGAAAACCTCCCACTCGGGGGCTTAGATGCAGTCCAGTACTCGCCTAAGTATTTAAAAATCCTACCGAGTGGTGAGCCAGCCTCCCACTCGGGGGCTTAGCTGCAGTCCAGTACTCGCCTAAGTTTGAAAAATCCTACCGAGTGGAGAGCGACCCTCCCACTCGGGGGCTTAGCTGCAGTCCAGTTCTCGCCTAAGTTTGAAAAATCCTACCGAGTGGAGAGCGATCCTCCCAGTCGGGGGCTTAGCTGCAGTCCAGTACTCGCCTAAGTTTGAAAAAATCCTACCGGGTGGAGAGCAAACCTCCCACTCGGGGGCTTAGATGCAGTCCAGTACTCGCCTAAGTATTTAAAAATCCTACCGAGTGGTGAGCCAGCCTCCCACTCGGGGGCTTAGCTGCAGTCCAGTACTCGCCTAAGTTTGAAAAATCCTACCGAGTGGAGAGCGACCCTCCCACTCGGGGGCTTAGCTGCAGTCCAGTTCTCGCCTAAGTTTGAAAAATCCTACCGAGTGGAGAGCGATCCTCCCAGTCGGGGGCTTAGCTGCAGTCCAGTACTCGCCTAAGTTTGAAAAAATCCTACCGAGTGGAGAGCAAACCTCCCACTCGGGGGCTTAGATGCAGTCCAGTACTCGCCTAAGTATTTAAAAATCCTACCGAGTGGTGAGCCAGCCTCCCACTCGGGTGCTTAGCTGCAGTCCAGTACTCGCCTAAGTTTGAATAAATCCTACCGAGTGGAGAGCAAACCTCCCAATCGGGGGCTTAGCTGCAGTCCAGTACTCACCTAAGTTTGAAAAAATCCTACCGAGTGGAGAGCAAACCTCTCACTCGGGGGCTTAGCTGCAGTCCAGTACTCGCCTATGTTTGAAAAAATCCTACCAAGTGAAGAGAAAACCTCCCACTCGGGGGCTTAGATGCAGTCCACTACTCGCCGAAGTATTTAAAAATCCTACCGAGTGGTGAGCCAGCCTCCCACTCGGGGGCTTAGCTGCAGTCCAGTACTCGCCTAAGTTTGAAAAATCCTACCGAGTGGAGAGCGACCCTCCCACTCGGGGGCTTAGCTGCGAACCCGTTTCGCCTAAGTGTTTGAAAATCCTACCGGGTGGTGAGCCAGCCTCCCACTCGGGGGCTTAGCTGTAGTCCAGTACTCGCCTAAGTATTTAAAAATCCTACCGAGTGGTGAGCCAGCCTCCCACTCGGGTGCTTAGCTGCAGTCCAGTACTCGCCTAAGTATTTAAAAATCCTACCGAGTGGTGAGCCAGCCTCCCAATCGGGGGCTTAGCTGCAGTCCAGTACTCGCCTAAGTTTGAAAAATCCTACCGAGTGGAGAGCGACCCTCCCACTCGGGGGCTTAGCTGTAGTCCAGTTCTCGCCTAAGTTTGAAAAATCCTACCGAGTGGAGAGCGATCCTCCCACTCGGGGGCTTAGCTGCAGTCCAGTACTCACCTAAGTTTGAAAAAATCCTACCGAGTGGAGAGAAAACCTCCCACTCGGGGGCTTAGCTGCAGTCCAGTACTCGCCTAAGTTTGAAAAAATCCTACCGAGTGGAGAGCAAACCTGTCACTCGGGGGCTTAGCTGCAGTCCAGTACTCGCCTAAGTTTGAAAAAATCCTACCGAGTGGAGAGAAAACCTCCCACTCGGGGGCTTAGATGAAGTCCAGTACTCGCCTAAGTATTTAAAAATCCTACCGAGTGGTGAGCCAGCCTCCCACTCGGGTGCTTAGCTGCAGTCCAGTACTTGCCTAAGTTTGAAAAATCCTACCGAGTGGAGAGCGACCCTCCCACTCGGGGGCTTAGCTGCAGTCAAGTACTCGCCTAAGTTTGAAAAATCCTACCGAGTGGAGAGCGACCCTCCCACTCGGGGGCTTAGCTGCAGTCCAGTTCTCGCCTAAGTTTGAAAAATCCTACCGAGTGGAGAGCGACCCTCCCACTCGGGGGCTTAGCTGCAGTCCAGTACTCGCCTAAGTTTGAAAAAATCCTACCGAGTGGAGAGCAAACCTCCCACTCGGGGGCTTAGCTGCAGTCCAGTACTCGCCTAAGTTTGAAAAAATCTTACCGAGTGGAGAGCAAACCTCTCACTCGGGGGCTTAGCTGCAGTCCAATACTCGCCTAAGTTTGAAAAATCCTACCGAGTGGAGAGAAAACCTCCCACTCGGGGGCTTAGATGCAGTCCAGTACTCGCCTAAGTATTTAAAAATCCTACCGAGTGGTGAGCCAGCCTCCCACTCGGGGGCTTAGCTGCAGTCCAGTACTCGCCTAAGTTTGAAAAATCCTACCGAGTGGAGAGCGACCCTCCCACTCGGGGGCTTAGCTGCAGTCCAGTTCTCGCCTAAGTTAGAAAAATCCTACCGAGTGGAGAGCGATCCTCCCAGTCGGGGGCTTAGCTGCAGTCCAGTACTCGCCTAAGTTTGAAAAAATCCTACCGAGTGGAGAGCAAACCTCCCACTCGGGGGCTTAGATGCAGTCCAGTACTCGCCTAAGTATTTAAAAATCCTACCGAGTGGTGAGCCAGCCTCCCACTCGGGGGCTTAGCTGCAGTCCAGTACTCGCCTAAGTTTGAAAAATCCTACCGAGTGGAGAGCGACCCTCCCACTCGGGGGCTTAGCTGCATTCCAGTTCTCGCCTAAGTTTGAAAAATCCTACCGAGTGGAGAGCGATCCTCCCAGTCGGGGGCTTAGCTGCAGTCCAGTACTCGCCTAAGTTTGAAAAAATCCTACCGAGTGGAGAGCAAACCTCCCACTCGGGGGCTTAGATGCAGTCCAGTACTCGCCTAAGTATTTAAAAATCCTACCGAGTGGTGAGCCAGCCTCCCACTCGGGTGCTTAGCTGCAGTCCAGTACTCGCCTAAGTTTGAATAAATCCAACCGAGTGGAGAGCAAACCTCCCAATCGGGGGCTTAGCTGCAGTCCAGTACTCACCTAAGTTTGAAAAAATCCTACCGAGTGGAGAGCAAACCTCTCACTCGGGGGCTTAGCTGCAGTCCAGTACTCGCCTATGTTTGAAAAAATCCTACCAAGTGAAGAGAAAACCTCCCACTCGGGGGCTTAGATGCAGTCCAGTACTCGCCTAAGTATTTAAAAATCCTACCGAGTGGTGAGCCAGCCTCCCACTCGGGGGCTTAGCTGCAGTCCAGTACTCGCCTAAGTTTGAAAAATCCTACCGAGTGGAGAGCGACCCTCCCACTCGGGGGCTTAGCTGCGAACCCGTTTCGCCTAAGTGTTTGAAAATCCTACCGGGTGGTGAGCCAGCCTCCCACTCGGGGGCTTAGCTATAGTCCAGTACTCGCCTAAGTATTTAAAAATCCTACCGAGTGG
The DNA here is from genome assembly GCA_034509565.1 of Triticum monococcum. Lineage (NCBI taxonomy): Eukaryota > Viridiplantae > Streptophyta > Magnoliopsida > Poales > Poaceae > Triticum > Triticum monococcum. The sequence continues at coordinate 80,825,958 of CM067845.1, read as the reverse complement.
TGAGCCAGCCTCCCACTCGGGTGCTTAGCTGCAGTCCAGTACTCGCATAAGTATTTAAAAATCCTACCGAGTGGTGAGCCAGCCTCCCACTCGGGGGCTTAGCTGCAGTCCAGTACTCGCCTAAGTTTGAAAAATCCTACCGAGTGGCGAGCGACCCTCCCACTCGGGGGCTTAGCTGCAGTCCAGTTCTCGCCTAAGTTTGAAAAATCCTACCGAGTGGAGAGCGATCCTCCCACTCGGGGGCTTAGCTGCAGTCCAGTACTCGCCTAAGTTTGAAAAAATCCTACCGAGTGGAGAGCAAACCTCCCACTCGGGGGCTTAGGTGCAGTCCAGTACTCGCCTAAGTTTGAAAAAATCTTACCGAGTGGAGAGCAAACCTCTCACTTGGGGGCTTAGCTGCAGTCTAGTACTCGCCTAAGTTTGAAAAAATCCTACCGATTGGAGAGAAAACCTCCCACTCGGGGGCTTAGATGCAGTCCACTACTCGCCTAAGTATTTAAAAATCCTACCGAGTGGTGAGCCAGCCTCCCACTCGGGTGCTTAGCTGCCGTCCAGTACTCGCCTAAGTTTGAAAAATCCTACCGAGTGGAGAGCGACCCTCCCACTCGGGGGCTTAGCTGCAGTCCAGTACTCGCCTAAGTTTGAAAAATCCTACCGAGTGGAGAGCGACCCTCCCACTCGGGGGCTTAGCTGCAGTCCAGTTCTCGCCTAAGTTTGAAAAATCCTACCGAGTGGAGAGCGACCCTCCCACTCGGGGGCTTAGCTGCAGTCCAGTACTCGCCTAAGTTTGAAAAAATCCTACCGAGTGGAGAGCAATCCTCCCACTCGGGGGCTTAGCTGCAGTCCAGTACTCGCCTAAGTTTGAAAAAATCTTACCGAGTGGAGAGCAAACCTCTCACTCGGGGGCTTAGCTGCAGTCCAATACTCGCCTAAGTTTGAAAATATCCTACCGAGTGGAGAGAAAACCTCCCACTCGGGGGCTTAGATGTAGTCCAGTACTCGCCTAAGTATTTAAAAATCCTACCGAGTGGTGAGCCAGCCTCCCACTCGGGGGCTTAGCTGCAGTCCAGTACTCGCCTAAGTTTGAAAAATCCTACCGAGTGGAGAGCGACCCTCCCACTCGGGGGCTTAGCTGCAGTCCAGTACTCGCCTAAGTTTGAAAAATCCTACCGAGTGGAGAGCGACCCTCCCACTCGGGGGCATAGCTGCAGTCCAGTTCTCGCCTAAGTTTGAAAAATCCTACCGAGTGGAGAGCGATCCTCCCACTCGGGGGCTTAGCTGCAGTCCAGTACTCGCCTAAGTTTGAAAAAATCCTACCGAGTGGAGAGAAAACCTCCCACTCGGGGGCTTAGCTGCAGTCCAGTACTCGCCTAAGTTTGAAAAAATCCTACCGAGTGGAGAGCAAACCTGTCACTCGGGGGCTTAGCTGCAGTCCAGTACTCGCCTAAGTTTGAAAAAATCCTACCGAGTGGAGAGAAAACCTCCCACTCGGGGGCTTAGATGCAGTCCAGTACTCGCCTAAGTATTTAAAAATCCTACCGAGTGGTGAGCCAGCCTCCCACTCGGGTGCTTAGCTGCAGTCCAGTACTCGCCTAAGTTTGAAAAATCCTACCGAGTGGAGAGCGACCCTCCCACTCGGGGGCTTAGCTGCAGTCCAGTACTCGCCTAAGTTTGAAAAATCCTACCGAGTGGAGAGCGACCCTCCCACTCGGGGGCTTAGCTGCAGTCCAGTTCTCGCCTAAGTTTGAAAAATCCTACCGAGTGGAGAGCGACCCTCCCACTCGGGGGCTTAGCTGCAGTCCAGTACTCGCCTAAGTTTGAAAAAATCCTACCGAGTGGAGAGCAAACCTCCCACTCGGGGGCTTAGCTGCAGTCCAGTACTCGCCTAAGTTTGAAAAAATCTTACCGAGTGGAGAGCAAACCTCTCACTCGGGGGCTTAGCTGTAGTCCAATACTCGCCTAAGTTTGAAAAAATCCTACCGAGTGGAGAGAAAACCTCCCACTCGGGGGCTTAGCTGCATTCCAGTTCTCGCCTAAGTTTGAAAAATCCTACCGAGTGGAGAGCGATCCTCCCAGTCGGGGGCTTAGCTGCAGTCCAGTACTCGCCTAAGTTTGAAAAAATCCTACCGAGTGGAGAGCAAACCTCCCACTCGGGGGCTTAGATGCAGTCCAGTACTCGCCTAAGTATTTAAAAATCCTACCGAGTGGTGAGCCAGCCTCCCACTCGGGTGCTTAGCTGCAGTCCAGTACTCGCCTAAGTTTGAATAAATCCAACCGAGTGGAGAGCAAACCTCCCAATCGGGGGCTTAGCTGCAGTCCAGTACTCACCTAAGTTTGAAAAAATCCTACCGAGTGGAGAGCAAACCTCTCACTCGGGGGCTTAGCTGCAGTCCAGTACTCGCCTATGTTTGAAAAAATCCTACCAAGTGAAGAGAAAACCTCCCACTCGGGGGCTTAGATGCAGTCCAGTACTCGCCTAAGTATTTAAAAATCCTACCGAGTGGTGAGCCAGCCTCCCACTCGGGGGCTTAGCTGCAGTCCAGTACTCGCCTAAGTTTGAAAAATCCTACCGAGTGGAGAGCGACCCTCCCACTCGGGGGCTTAGCTGCGAACCCGTTTCGCCTAAGTGTTTGAAAATCCTACCGGGTGGTGAGCCAGCCTCCCACTCGGGGGCTTAGCTGTAGTCCAGTACTCGCCTAAGTATTTAAAAATCCTACCGAGTGGTGAGCCAGCCTCCCACTCGGGTGCTTAGCTGCAGTCCAGTACTCGCCTAAGTATTTAAAAATCCTACCGAGTGGTGAGCCAGCCTCCCAATCGGGGGCTTAGCTGCAGTCCAGTACTCGCCTAAGTTTGAAAAATCCTACCGAGTGGAGAGCGACCCTCCCACTCGGGGGCTTAGCTGTAGTCCAGTTCTCGCCTAAGTTTGAAAAATCCTACCGAGTGGAGAGCGATCCTCCCACTCGGGGGCTTAGCTGCAGTCCAGTACTCACCTAAGTTTGAAAAAATCCTACCGAGTGGAGAGAAAACCTCCCACTCGGGGGCTTAGCTGCAGTCCAGTACTCGCCTAAGTTTGAAAAAATCCTACCGAGTGGAGAGCAAACCTGTCACTCGGGGGCTTAGCTGCAGTCCAGTACTCGCCTAAGTTTGAAAAAATCCTACCGAGTGGAGAGAAAACCTCCCACTCGGGGGCTTAGATGAAGTCCAGTACTCGCCTAAGTATTTAAAAATCCTACCGAGTGGTGAGCCAGCCTCCCACTCGGGTGCTTAGCTGCAGTCCAGTACTTGCCTAAGTTTGAAAAATCCTACCGAGTGGAGAGCGACCCTCCCACTCGGGGGCTTAGCTGCAGTCAAGTACTCGCCTAAGTTTGAAAAATCCTACCGAGTGGAGAGCGACCCTCCCACTCGGGGGCTTAGCTGCAGTCCAGTTCTCGCCTAAGTTTGAAAAATCCTACCGAGTGGAGAGCGACCCTCCCACTCGGGGGCTTAGCTGCAGTCCAGTACTCGCCTAAGTTTGAAAAAATCCTACCGAGTGGAGAGCAAACCTCCCACTCGGGGGCTTAGCTGCAGTCCAGTACTCGCCTAAGTTTGAAAAAATCTTACCGAGTGGAGAGCAAACCTCTCACTCGGGGGCTTAGCTGCAGTCCAATACTCGCCTAAGTTTGAAAAAATCCTACCGAGTGGAGAGAAAACCTCCCACTCGGGGGCTTAGATGCAGTCCAGTACTCGCCTAAGTATTTAAAAATCCTACCGAGTGGTGAGCCAGCCTCCCACTCGGGGGCTTAGCTGCAGTCCAGTACTCGCCTAAGTTTGAAAAATCCTACCGAGTGGAGAGCGACCCTCCCACTCGGGGGCTTAGCTGCAGTCCAGTTCTCGCCTAAGTTAGAAAAATCCTACCGAGTGGAGAGCGATCCTCCCAGTCGGGGGCTTAGCTGCAGTCCAGTACTCGCCTAAGTTTGAAAAAATCCTACCGAGTGGAGAGCAAACCTCCCACTCGGGGGCTTAGATGCAGTCCAGTACTCGCCTAAGTATTTAAAAATCCTACCGAGTGGTGAGCCAGCCTCCCACTCGGGGGCTTAGCTGCAGTCCAGTACTCGCCTAAGTTTGAAAAATCCTACCGAGTGGAGAGCGACCCTCCCACTCGGGGGCTTAGCTGCATTCCAGTTCTCGCCTAAGTTTGAAAAATCCTACCGAGTGGAGAGCGATCCTCCCAGTCGGGGGCTTAGCTGCAGTCCAGTACTCGCCTAAGTTTGAAAAAATCCTACCGAGTGGAGAGCAAACCTCCCACTCGGGGGCTTAGATGCAGTCCAGTACTCGCCTAAGTATTTAAAAATCCTACCGAGTGGTGAGCCAGCCTCCCACTCGGGTGCTTAGCTGCAGTCCAGTACTCGCCTAAGTTTGAATAAATCCAACCGAGTGGAGAGCAAACCTCCCAATCGGGGGCTTAGCTGCAGTCCAGTACTCACCTAAGTTTGAAAAAATCCTACCGAGTGGAGAGCAAACCTCTCACTCGGGGGCTTAGCTGCAGTCCAGTACTCGCCTATGTTTGAAAAAATCCTACCAAGTGAAGAGAAAACCTCCCACTCGGGGGCTTAGATGCAGTCCAGTACTCGCCTAAGTATTTAAAAATCCTACCGAGTGGTGAGCCAGCCTCCCACTCGGGGGCTTAGCTGCAGTCCAGTACTCGCCTAAGTTTGAAAAATCCTACCGAGTGGAGAGCGACCCTCCCACTCGGGGGCTTAGCTGCGAACCCGTTTCGCCTAAGTGTTTGAAAATCCTACCGGGTGGTGAGCCAGCCTCCCACTCGGGGGCTTAGCTATAGTCCAGTACTCGCCTAAGTATTTAAAAATCCTACCGAGTGGTGAGCCAGCCTCCCACTCGGGTGCTTAGCTGCAGTCCAGTACTCGCATAAGTATTTAAAAATCCTACCGAGTGGTGAGCCAGCCTCCCACTCGGGGGCTTAGCTGCAGTCCAGTACTCGCCTAAGTTTGAAAAATCCTACCGAGTGGCGAGCGACCCTCCCACTCGGGGGCTTAGCTGCAGTCCAGTTCTCGCCTAAGTTTGAAAAATCCTACCGAGTGGAGAGCGATCCTCCCACTCGGGGGCTTAGCTGCAGTCCAGTACTCGCCTAAGTTTGAAAAAATCCTACCGAGTGGAGAGCAAACCTCCCACTCGGGGGCTTAGCTGCAGTCCAGTACTCGCCTAAGTTTGAAAAAATCTTACCGAGTGGAGAGCAAACCTCTCACTTGGGGGCTTAGCTGCAGTCTAGTACTCGCCTAAGTTTGAAAAAATCCTACCGATTGGAGAGAAAACCTCCCACTCGGGGGCTTAGATGCAGTCCACTACTCGCCTAAGTATTTAAAAATCCTACCGAGTGGTGAGCCAGCCTCCCACTCGGGTGCTTAGCTGCCGTCCAGTACTCGCCTAAGTTTGAAAAATCCTACCGAGTGGAGAGCGACCCTCCCACTCGGGGGCTTAGCTGCAGTCCAGTACTCGCCTAAGTTTGAAAAATCCTACCGAGTGGAGAGCGACCCTCCCACTCGGGGGCTTAGCTGCAGTCCAGTTCTCGCCTAAGTTTGAAAAATCCTACCGAGTGGAGAGCGACCCTCCCACTCGGGGGCTTAGCTGCAGTCCAGTACTCGCCTAAGTTTGAAAAAATCCTACCGAGTGGAGAGCAATCCTCCCACTCGGGGGCTTAGCTGCAGTCCAGTACTCGCCTAAGTTTGAAAAAATCTTACCGAGTGGAGAGCAAACCTCTCACTCGGGGGCTTAGCTGCAGTCCAATACTCGCCTAAGTTTGAAAATATCCTACCGAGTGGAGAGAAAACCTCCCACTCGGGGGCTTAGATGTAGTCCAGTACTCGCCTAAGTATTTAAAAATCCTACCGAGTGGTGAGCCAGCCTCCCACTCGGGGGCTTAGCTGCAGTCCAGTACTCGCCTAAGTTTGAAAAATCCTACCGAGTGGAGAGCGACCCTCCCACTCGGGGGCTTAGCTGCAGTCCAGTACTCGCCTAAGTTTGAAAAATCCTACCGAGTGGAGAGCGACCCTCCCACTCGGGGGCATAGCTGCAGTCCAGTTCTCGCCTAAGTTTGAAAAATCCTACCGAGTGGAGAGCGATCCTCCCACTCGGGGGCTTAGCTGCAGTCCAGTACTCGCCTAAGTTTGAAAAAATCCTACCGAGTGGAGAGAAAACCTCCCACTCGGGGGCTTAGCTGCAGTCCAGTACTCGCCTAAGTTTGAAAAAATCCTACCGAGTGGAGAGCAAACCTGTCACTCGGGGGCTTAGCTGCAGTCCAGTACTCGCCTAAGTTTGAAAAAATCCTACCGAGTGGAGAGAAAACCTCCCACTCGGGGGCTTAGATGCAGCCCAGTACTCGCCTAAGTATTTAAAAATCCTACCGAGTGGTGAGCCAGCCTCCCACTCGGGTGCTTAGCTGCAGTCCAGTACTCGCCTAAGTTTGAAAAATCCTACCGAGTGGAGAGCGACCCTCCCACTCGGGGGCTTAGCTGCAGTCCAGTACTCGCCTAAGTTTGAAAAATCCTACCGAGTGGAGAGCGACCCTCCCACTCGGGGGCTTAGCTGCAGTCCAGTTCTCGCCTAAGTTTGAAAAATCCTACCGAGTGGAGAGCGACCCTCCCACTCGGGGGCTTAGCTGCAGTCCAGTACTCGCCTAAGTTTGAAAAAATCCTACCGAGTGGAGAGCAAACCTCCCACTCGGGGGCTTAGCTGCAGTCCAGTACTCGCCTAAGTTTGAAAAAATCTTACCGAGTGGAGAGCAAACCTCTCACTCGGGGGCTTAGCTGTAGTCCAATACTCGCCTAAGTTTGAAAAAATCCTACCGAGTGGAGAGAAAACCTCCCACTCGGGGGCTTAGCTGCATTCCAGTTCTCGCCTAAGTTTGAAAAATCCTACCGAGTGGAGAGCGATCCTCCCAGTCGGGGGCTTAGCTGCAGTCCAGTACTCGCCTAAGTTTGAAAAAATCCTACCGAGTGGAGAGCAAACCTCCCACTCGGGGGCTTAGATGCAGTCCAGTACTCGCCTAAGTATTTAAAAATCCTACCGAGTGGTGAGCCAGCCTCCCACTCGGGTGCTTAGCTGCAGTCCAGTACTCGCCTAAGTTTGAATAAATCCAACCGAGTGGAGAGCAAACCTCCCAATCGGGGGCTTAGCTGCAGTCCAGTACTCACCTAAGTTTGAAAAAATCCTACCGAGTGGAGAGCAAACCTCTCACTCGGGGGCTTAGCTGCAGTCCAGTACTCGCCTATGTTTGAAAAAATCCTACCAAGTGAAGAGAAAACCTCCCACTCGGGGGCTTAGATGCAGTCCAGTACTCGCCTAAGTATTTAAAAATCCTACCGAGTGGTGAGCCAGCCTCCCACTCGGGGGCTTAGCTGCAGTCCAGTACTCGCCTAAGTTTGAAAAATCCTACCGAGTGGAGAGCGACCCTCCCACTCGGGGGCTTAGCTGCGAACCCGTTTCGCCTAAGTGTTTGAAAATCCTACCGGGTGGTGAGCCAGCCTCCCACTCGGGGGCTTAGCTATAGTCCAGTACTCGCCTAAGTATTTAAAAATCCTACCGAGTGGTGAGCCAGCCTCCCACTCGGGTGCTTAGCTGCAGTCCAGTACTCGCATAAGTATTTAAAAATCCTACCGAGTGGTGAGCCAGCCTCCCACTCGGGGGCTTAGCTGCAGTCCAGTACTCGCCTAAGTTTGAAAAATCCTACCGAGTGGCGAGCGACCCTCCCACTCGGGGGCTTAGCTGCAGTCCAGTTCTCGCCTAAGTTTGAAAAATCCTACCGAGTGGAGAGCGATCCTCCCACTCGGGGGCTTAGCTGCAGTCCAGTACTCGCCTAAGTTTGAAAAAATCCTACCGAGTGGAGAGCAAACCTCCCACTCGGGGGCTTAGCTGCAGTCCAGTACTCGCCTAAGTTTGAAAAAATCTTACCGAGTGGAGAGCAAACCTCTCACTTGGGGGCTTAGCTGCAGTCTAGTACTCGCCTAAGTTTGAAAAAATCCTACCGATTGGAGAGAAAACCTCCCACTCGGGGGCTTAGATGCAGTCCAGTACTCGCCTAAGTATTTAAAAATCCTACCGAGTGGTGAGCCAGCCTCCCACTCGGGTGCTTAGCTGCAGTCCAGTACTCGCCTAAGTTTGAAAAATCCTACCGAGTGCAGAGCGACCCTCCCACTCGGGGGCTTAGCTGCAGTCCAGTACTCGCCTAAGTTTGAAAAATCCTACCGAGTGGAGAGCGACCCTCCCACTCGGGGGCTTAGCTGCAGTCCAGTTCTCGCCTAAGTTTGAAAAATCCTACCGAGTGGAGAGCGACCCTCCCACTCGGGGGCTTAGCTGCAGTCCAGTACTCGCGTAAGTTTGAAAAAATCCTACCGAGTGGAGAGCAATCCTCCCACTCGGGGGCTTAGCTGCAGTCCAGTACTCGCCTAAGTTTGAAAAAATCTTACCGAGTGGAGAGCAAACCTCTCACTCGGGGGCTTAGCTGCAGTCCAATACTCGCCTAAGTTTGAAAATATCCTACCGAGTGGAGAGAAAACCTCCCACTCGGGGGCTTAGATGCAGTCCAGTACTCGCCTAAGTATTTAAAAATCCTACCGAGTGGTGAGCCAGCCTCCCACTCGGGGGCTTAGCTGCAGTCCAGTACTCGCCTAAGTTTGAAAAATCCTACCGAGTGGAGAGCGACCCTCCCACTCGGGGGCTTAGCTGCAGTCCAGTACTCGCCTAAGTTTGAAAAATCCTACCGAGTGGAGAGCGACCCTCCCACTCGGGGGCATAGCTGCAGTCCAGTTCTCGCCTAAGTTTGAAAAATCCTACCGAGTGGAGAGCGATCCTCCCACTCGGGGGCTTAGCTGCAGTCCAGTACTCGCCTAAGTTTGAAAAAATCCTACCGAGTGGAGAGAAAACCTCCCACTCGGGGGCTTAGCTGCAGTCCAGTACTCGCCTAAGTTTGAAAAAATCCTACCGAGTGGAGAGCAAACCTGTCACTCGGGGGCTTAGCTGCAGTCCAGTACTCGCCTAAGTTTGAAAAAATCCTACCGAGTGGAGAGAAAACCTCCCACTCGGGGGCTTAGATGCAGTCCAGTACTCGCCTAAGTATTTAAAAATCCTACCGAGTGGTGAGCCAGCCTCCCACTCGGGTGCTTAGCTGCAGTCCAGTACTCGCCTAAGTTTGAAAAATCCTACCGAGTGGAGAGCGACCCTCCCACTCGGGGGCTTAGCTGCAGTCCAGTACTCGCCTAAGTTTGAAAAATCCTACCGAGTGGAGAGCGACCCTCCCACTCGGGGGCTTAGCTGCAGTCCAGTTCTCGCCTAAGTTTGAAAAATCCTACCGAGTGGAGAGCGACCCTCCCACTCGGGGGCTTAGCTGCAGTCCAGTACTCGCCTAAGTTTGAAAAAATCCTACCGAGTGGAGAGCAAACCTCCCACTCGGGGGCTTAGCTGCAGTCCAGTACTCGCCTAAGTTTGAAAAAATCTTACTGAGTGGAGAGCAAACCTCTCACTCGGGGGCTTAGCTGCAGTCCAATACTCGCCTAAGTTTGAAAAAATCCTACCGAGTGGAGAGAAAACCTCCCACTCGGGGGCTTAGATGCAGTCCAGTACTCGCCTAAGTATTTAAAAATCCTACCGAGTGGTGAGCCAGCCTCCCACTCGGGGGCTTAGCTGCAGTCCAGTACTCGCCTAAGTTTGAAAAATCCTACCGAGTGGAGAGCGACCCTCCCACTCGGGGGCTTAGCTGCAGTCCAGTTCTCGCCTAAGTTTGAAAAATCCTACCGAGTGGAGAGCGATCCTCCCAGTCGGGGGCTTAGCTGCAGTCCAGTACTCGCCTAAGTTTGAAAAAATCCTACCGAGGGGAGAGCAAACCTCCCACTCGGGGGCTTAGATGCAGCCCAGTACTCGCCTAAGTATTTAAAAATCCTACCGAGTGGTGAGCCAGCCTCCCACTCGGGGGCTTAGCTGCAGTCCAGTACTCGCCTAAGTTTGAAAAATCCTACCGAGTGGAGAGCGACCCTCCCACTCGGGGGCTTAGCTGCAGTCCAGTTCTCGCCTAAGTTTGAAAAATCCTACCGAGTGGAGAGCGACCCTCCCACTCGGGGGCTTAGCTGCAGTCCAGTACTCGCCTAAGTTTGAAAAAATCCTACCGAGTGGAGAGCAATCCTCCCACTCGGGGGCTTAGCTGCAGTCCAGTACTCGCCTAAGTTTGAAAAAATCTTACCGAGTGGAGAGCAAACCTCTCACTCGGGGGCTTAGCTGCAGTCCAATACTCGCCTAAGTTTGAAAATATCCTACCGAGTGGAGAGAAAACCTCCCACTCGGGGGCTTAGATGCAGTCCAGTACTCGCCTAAGTATTTAAAAATCCTACCGAGTGGTGAGCCAGCCTCCCACTCGGGGGCTTAGCTGCAGTCCAGTACTCGCCTAAGTTTGAAAAATCCTACCGAGTGGAGAGTGACCCTCCCACTCGGGGGCTTAGCTGCAGTCCAATACTCGCCTAAGTTTGAAAAATCCTACCGAGTGGAGAGCGACCCTCCCACTCGGGGGCTTAGCTGCAGTCCAGTTCTCGCCTAAGTTTGAAAAATCCTACCGAGTGGAGAGCGATCCTCCCACTCGGGGGCTTAGCTGCAGTCCAGTACTCGCCTAAGTTTGAAAAAATCCTACCGAGTGGAGAGAAAACCTCCCACTCGGGGGCTTAGCTGCAGTCCAGTACTCGCCTAAGTTTGAAAAAATCCTACCGAGTGGAGAGCAAACCTGTCACTCGGGGGCTTAGCTGCAGTCCAGTACTCGCCTAAGTTTGAAAAAATCCTACCGAGTGGAGAGAAAACCTCCCACTCGGGGGCTTAGATGCAGTCCAGTACTCGCCTAAGTATTTAAAAATCCTACCGAGTGGTGAGCCAGCCTCCCACTCGGGTGCTTAGCTGCAGTCCAGTACTCGCCTAAGTTTGAAAAATCCTACCGAGTGGAGAGCGACCCTCCCACTCGGGGGCTTAGCTGCAGTCCAGTACTCGCCTAAGTTTGAAAAATCCTACCGAGTGGAGAGCGACCCTCCCACTCGGGGGCTTAGCTGCAGTCCAGTTCTCGCCTAAGTTTGAAAAATCCTACCGAGTGGAGAGCGACCCTCCCACTCGGGGGCTTAGCTGCAGTCCAGTACTCGCCTAAGTTTGAAAAAATCCTACCGAGTGGAGAGCAAACCTCCCACTCGGGGGCTTAGCTGCAGTCCAGTACTCGCCTAAGTTTGAAAAAATCTTACCGACTGGAGAGCAAACCTCTCACTCGGGGGCTTAGCTGCAGTCCAATACTCGCCTAAGTTTGAAAAAATCCTACCGAGTGGAGAGAAAACCTCCCACTCGGGGGCTTAGATGCAGTCCAGTACTCGCCTAAGTATTTAAAAATCCTACCGAGTGGTGAGCCAGCCTCCCACTCGGGGGCTTAGCTGCAGTCCAGTACTCGCCTAAGTTTGAAAAATCCTACCGAGTGGAGAGCGACCCTCCCACTCGGGGGCTTAGCTGCAGTCCAGTTCTCGCCTAAGTTTGAAAAATCCTACCGAGTGGAGAGCGATCCTCCTAGTCGGGGGCTTAGCTGCAGTCCAGTACTCGCCTAAGTTTGAAAAAATCCTACCGAGTGGAGAGCAAACCTCCCACTCGGGGGCTTAGATGCAGTCCAGTACTCGCCTAAGTATTTAAAAATCCTACCGAGTGGTGAGCCAGCCTCCCACTCGGGGGCTTAGCTGCAGTCCAGTACTCGCCTAAGTTTGAAAAATCCTACCGAGTGGAGAGCGACCCTCCCACTCCGGGGCTTAGCTGCAGTCCAGTTCTCGCCTAAGTTTGAAAAATCCTACCGAGTGGAGAGCGATCCTCCCAGTCGGGGGCTTAGCTGCAGTCCAGTACTCGCCTAAGTTTGAAAAAATCCTACCGAGTGGAGAGCAAACCTCCCACTCGGGGGCTTAGATGCAGTCCAGTACTCGCCTAAGTATTTAAAAATCCTACCGAGTGGTGAGCCAGCCTCCCACTCGGGTGCTTAGCTGCAGTCCAGTACTCGCCTAAGTTTGAATAAATCCTACCGAGTGGAGAGCAAACCTCCCAATCGGGGGCTTAGCTGCAGTCCAGTACTCACCTAAGTTTGAAAAAATCCTACCGAGTGGAGAGCAAACCTCTCACTCGGGGGCTTAGCTGCAGTCCAGTACTCGCCTATGTTTGAAAAAATCCTACCAAGTGAAGAGAAAACCTCCCACTCGGGGGCTTAGATGCAGTCCAGTACTCGCCTAAGTATTTAAAAATCCTACCGAGTGGTGAGCCAGCCTCCCACTCGGGGGCTTAGCTGCAGTCCAGTACTCGCCTAAGTTTGAAAAATCCTACCGAGTGGAGAGCGACCCTCCCACTCGGGGGCTTAGCTGCGAACCCGTTTCGCCTAAGTGTTTGAAAATCCTACCGGGTGGTGAGCCAGCCTCCCACTCGGGGGCTTAGCTGTAGTCCAGTACTCGCCTAAGTATTTAAAAATCCTACCGAGTGGTGAGCCAGCCTCCCACTCGGGTGCTTAGCTGCAGTCCAGTACTCGCGTAAGTATTTAAAAATCCTACCGAGTGGTGAGCCAGCCTCCCACTTGGGGGCTTAGCTGCAGTCCAGTACTCGCCTAAGTTTGAAAAATCCTACCGAGTGGCGAGCGACCCTCCCACTCGGGGGCTTAGCTGCAGTCCAGTTCTCGCCTAAGTTTGAAAAATCCTACCGAGTGCAGAGCGATCCTCCCACTCGGGGGCTTAGCTGCAGTCCAGTACTCGCCTAAGTTTGAAAAAATCCTACCGAGTGGAGAGCAAACCTCCCACTCGGGGGCTTAGCTGCAGTCCAGTACTCGCCTAAGTTTGAAAAAATCTTACCGAGTGGAGAGCAAACCTCTCACTTGGGGGCTTAGCTGCAGTCTAGTACTCGCCTAAGTTTGAAAAAATCCTACCGATTGGAGAGAAAACCTCCCACTTTGGGGCTTAGATGCAGTCCAGTACTCGCCTAAGTATTTAAAAATCCTACCGAGTGGTGAGCCAGCCTCCCACTCGGGTGCTTAGCTGCAGTCCAGTACTCGCCTAAGTTTGAAAAATCCTACCGAGTGGAGAGCGACCCTCCCACTCGGGGGCTTAGCTGCAGTCCAGTACTCGCCTAAGTTTGAAAAATCCTACCGAGTGGAGAGCGACCCTCCCACTCGGGGGCTTAGCTGCAGTCCAGTTCTCGCCTAAGTTTGAAAAATCCTACCGAGTGGAGAGCGACCCTCCCACTCGGGGGCTTAGCTGCAGTCCAGTACTCGCCTAAGTTTGAAAAAATCCTACCGAGTGGAGAGCAATCCTCCCACTCGGGGGCTTAGCTGCAGTCCAGTACTCGCCTAAGTTTGAAAAAATCTTACCGAGTGGAGAGCAAACCTCTCACTCGGGGGCTTAGCTGCAGTCCAATACTCGCCTAAGTTTGAAAAAATCCTAACGAGTGGAGAGAAAACCTCCCACTCGGGGGCTTAGATGCAGTCCAGTACTCGCCTAATTATTTAAAAATCCTACCGAGTGGTGAGCCAGCCTCCCACTCGGGGGCTTAGCTGCAGTCCAGTACTCGCCTAAGTTTGAAAAATCCTACCGAGTGGAGAGCGACCCTCCCACTCGGGGGCTTAGCTGCAGTCCAGTACTCGCCTAAGTTTGAAAAATCCTACCGAGTGGAGAGCGACCCTCCCACTCGGGGGCTTAGCTGCAGTCCAGTTCTCGCCTAAGTTTGAAAAATCCTACCGAGTGGAGAGCGACCCTCCCACTCGGGGGCTTAGCTGCAGTCCAGTACTCGCCTAAGTTTGAAAAAATCCTACCGAGTGGAGAGCAAACCTCCCACTCGGGGGCTTAGCTGCAGTCTAGTACTCGCCTAAGTTTGAAAAAATCCTACCGAGTGGAGAGCAAACCTCTCACTCGGGGGCTTAGCTGCAGTCCAGTACTCGCCTACGTTTGAAAAAATCCTACCGAGTGGAGAGAAAACCTCCCACTCGGGGGCTTAGATGCAGTCCAGTACTCGCCTAAGTATTTAAAAATCCTACCGAGTGGTGAGCCAGCCTCCCAATCGGGGGCTTAGCTGCAGTCCAGTACTCGCCTAAGTTTGAAAAATCCTACCGAGTGGAGAGCGACCCTCCCACTCGGGGGGCTTAGCTGCAGTCCAGTACTCGCCTAACTTTGAAAAATCCTACCGAGTGGAGAGCGACCCTCCCACTCGGGGGCTTAGCTGCAGTCCAGTTCTCGCCTAAGTTTGAAAAATCCTACCGAGTGGAGAGCGACCCTCCCACTCGGGGGCTTAGCTGCAGTCCAGTACTCGCCTAAGTTTGAAAAAATCCTACCGAGTGGAGAGCAAACCTCCCACTCGGGGGCTTAGCTGCAGTCCAGTACTCGCCTAAGTTTGAAAAAATCCTACCTAGTGGAGAGCAAACCTCTCACTCGGGGGCTTAGCTGCAGTCCAGTACTCGCCTAAGTTTGAAAAAATCCTACCGAGTGGAGAGAAAACCTCCCACTCGGATGCTTAGATGCAGTACAGTACTCGCCTAAGTATTTAAAAATCCTACCGAGTGGTGAGCCAGCCTCCCACTCGGGGGCTTAAATGCAGTCCAGTACTTGCCTAAGTTTGAAAAATCCTACCGAGTGGAGAGCGACCCTCCCACTCGGGGGCTTAGCTGCGAACCCGTTTCGCCTAAGTGTTTGAAAATCCTACCGGGTGGTGAGCCAGCCTCCCACTCGGCGGCTTAGCTGTAGTCCACTACTCGCCTAAGTATTTAAAAATCCTACCGAGTGGTGAGCCAGCCTCCCACTCGGGTGCTTAGCTGCAGTCCAGTACTCGCCTAAGTATTTAAAAATCCTACCGAGTGGTGAGCCAGCCTCCCACTCGGGGGCTTAGCTGCAGTCCAGTACTCGCCTAAGTTTGAAAAATCCTACCGAGTGGAGAGCGACCCTCCCACTCGGGGGCTTAGCTGCAGTCCAGTTCTCGCCTAAGTTTGAAAAATCCTACCGAGTGGAGAGCGATCCTCCCACTCGGGGGCTTAGCTGCAGTCCAGTACTCGCCTAAGTTTGAAAAAATCCTACCGAGTGGAGAGCAAACCTCCCACTCGGGGGCTTAGCTGCAGTCCAGTACTCGTCTAAGTTTGAAAAAATCCTACCGAGTGGAGAGCAAACCTGTCACTTGGGGGCTTAGCTGCAGTCCAGTACTCGCCTAAGTTTGAAAAAATCCTACCGAGTGGAGAGCAAACCTCCCACTCGGGGGCTTAGCTGCAGTCCAGTACTCGCCTAAGTTTGAAAAAATCCTACCGAGTGGAGAGCAAACCTCTCACTCGGGGGCTTAGCTGCAGTCCAATACTCGCCTAAGTTTGAAAAAATCCTACCGAGTGGAGAGAAAACCTCCCAATCGGGGGCTTAGATGCAGTACAGTACTCGCCTAAGTATTTAAAAATCCTACCGAGTGGTGAGCCACCCTCCCACTCGGGGGCTTAGCTGCAGTCCAGTACTTGCCTAAGTTTGAAAAATCTTACCGAGTGGAGAGCGACCCTCCCACTCGGGGGCTTAGCTGCGAACCCGTTTCGCCTAAGTGTTTGAAAATCCTACCGGGTGGTGAGCCAGCCTCCCACTCGGGGGCTTAGCTGTAGTCCAGTACTCGCCTAAGTATTTAAAAATCCTACCGAGTGGTGAGCCAGCCTCCCACTCGGGTGCTTAGCTGCAGTCCAGTACTCGCCTAAGTATTTAAAAATCCTACCGAGTGGTGAGCCAGCCTCCCAATCGGGGGCTTAGCTGCAGTCCAGTACTCGCCTAAGTTTGAAAAATCCTACCGAGTGGAGAGCGACCCTCCCACTCGGGGGCTTAGCTGCAGTCCAGTTCTCGCCTAAGTTTGAAAAATCCTACCGAGTGGAGAGCGATCCTCCCACTCGGGGGCTTAGCTGCAGTCCAGTACTCGCCTAAGTTTGAAAAAATCCTACCGAGTGGAGAGAAAACCTCCCACTCGGGGGCTTAGATGCAGTCCAGTACTCGCCTAAGTATTTAAAAATCCTACCGAGTGGTGAGCCAGCCTCCCACTCGGGTGCTTAGCTGCAGTCCAGTACTCGCCTAAGTTTGAAAAATCCTACCGAGTGGAGAGCGACCCTCCCACTCGGGGGCTTAGCTGCAGTCCAGTACTCGCCTAAGTTTGAAAAATCCTACCGAGTGGAGAGCGACCCTCCCACTCGGGGGCTTAGCTGCAGTCCAGTTCTCGCCTAAGTTTGAAAAATCCTACCGAGTGGAGAGCGACCCTCCCACTCGGGGGCTTAGCTGCAGTCCAGTACTCGCCTAAGTTTGAAAAAATCCTACCGAGTGGAGAGCGACCCTCCCACTCGGGGGGCTTAGCTGCAGTCCAGTACTCGCCTAACTTTGAAAAATCCAACCGAGTGGAGAGCGACCCTCCCACTCGGGGGCTTAGCTGCAGTCCAGTTCTCGCCTAAGTTTGAAAAATCCTACCGAGTGGAGAGCGACCCTCCCACTCGGGGGCTTAGCTGCAGTCCAGTACTCGCCTAAGTTTGAAAAAATCCTACCGAGTGGAGAGCAAACCTCCCACTCGGGGGCTTAGCTGCAGTCCAGTACTCGCCTAAGTTTGAAAAAATCCTACCTAGTGGAGAGCAAACCTCTCACTCGGGGGCTTAGCTGCAGTCCAGTACTCGCCTAAGTTTGAAAAAATCCTACCGAGTGGAGAGAAAACCTCCCACTCGGATGCTTAGATGCAGTACAGTACTCGCCTAAGTATTTAAAAATCCTACCGAGTGGTGAGCCAGCCTCCCACTCGGGGGCTTAAATGCAGTCCAGTACTTGCCTAAGTTTGAAAAATCCTACCGAGTGGAGAGCGACCCTCCCACTCGGGGGCTTAGCTGCGAACCCGTTTCGCCTAAGTGTTTGAAAATCCTACCGGGTGGTGAGCTAGCCTCCCACTCGGCGGCTTAGCTGTAGTCCAGTACTCGCCTAAGTATTTAAAAATCCTACCGAGTGGTGAGCCAGCCTCCCACTCGGGTGCTTAGCTGCAGTCCAGTACTCGCCTAAGTATTTAAAAATCCTACCGAGTGGTGAGCCAGCCTCCCACTCGGGGGCTTAGCTGCAGTCCAGTACTCGCCTAAGTTTGAAAAATCCTACCGAGTGGAGAGCGACCCTCCCACTCGGGGGCTTAGCTGCAGTCCAGTTCTCGCCTAAGTTTGAAAAATCCTACCGAGTGGAGAGCGATCCTCCCACTCGGGGGCTTAGCTGCAGTCCAGTACTCGCCTAAGTTTGAAAAAATCCTACCGAGTGGAGAGCAAACCTCCCACTCGGGGGCTTAGCTGCAGTCCAGTACTCGTCTAAGTTTGAAAAAATCCTACCGAGTGGAGAGCAAACCTGTCACTTGGGGGCTTAGCTGCAGTCCAGTACTCGCCTAAGTTTGAAAAAATCCTACCGAGTGGAGAGAAAACCTCCCACTCGGGGGCTTAGATGCAGTCCAGTACTCGCCTAAGTATTTAAAAATCCTACCGAGTGGTGAGCCAGCCTCCCACTCGGGTGCTTAGCTGCAGTCCAGTACTCGCCTAAGTTTGAAAAATCCTACCGAGTGGAGAGCGACCCTCCCACTCGGGGGCTTAGCTGCAGTCCAGTACTCGCCTAAGTTTGAAAAATCCTACCGAGTGGAGAGCGACCCTCCCACTCGGGGGCTTAGCTGCAGTCCAGTTCTCGCCTAAGTTTGAAAAATCCTACCGAGTGGAGAGCGACCCTCCCACTCGGGGGCTTAGCTGCAGTCCAGTACTCGCCTAAGTTTGAAAAAATCCTACCGAGTGGAGAGCGACCCTCCCACTCGGGGTGCTTAGCTGCAGTCCAGTACTCGCCTAACTTTGAAAAATCCAACCGAGTGGAGAGCGACCCTCCCACTCGGGGGCTTAGCTGCAGTCCAGTTCTCGCCTAAGTTTGAAAAATCCTACCGAGTGGAGAGCGACCCTCCCACTCGGGGGCTTAGCTGCAGTCCAGTACTCGCCTAAGTTTGAAAAAATCCTACCGAGTGGAGAGCAAACCTCCCACTCGGGGGCTTAGCTGCAGTCCAGTACTCGCCTAAGTTTGAAAAAATCCTACCTAGTGGAGAGCAAACCTCTCACTCGGGGGCTTAGCTGCAGTCCAGTACTCGCCTAAGTTTGAAAAAATCCTACCGAGTGGAGAGAAAACCTCCCACTCGGATGCTTAGATGCAGTACAGTACTCGCCTAAGTATTTAAAAATCCTACCGAGTGGTGAGCCAGCCTCCCACTCGGGGGCTTAAATGCAGTCCAGTACTTGCCTAAGTTTGAAAAATCCTACCGAGTGGAGAGCGACCCTCCCACTCGGGGGCTTAGCTGCGAACCCGTTTCGCCTAAGTGTTTGAAAATCCTACCGGGTGGTGAGCCAGCCTCCCACTCGGCGGCTTAGCTGTAGTCCAGTACTCGCCTAAGTATTTAAAAATCCTACCGAGTGGTGAGCCAGCCTCCCACTCGGGTGCTTAGCTGCAGTCCAGTACTCGCCTAAGTATTTAAAAATCCTACCGAGTGGTGAGCCAGCCTCCCACTCGGGGGCTTAGCTGCAGTCCAGTACTCGCCTAAGTTTGAAAAATCCTACCGAGTGGAGAGCGACCCTCCCACTCGGGGGCTTAGCTGCAGTCCAGTTCTCGCCTAAGTTTGAAAAATCCTACCGAGTGGAGAGCGATCCTCCCACTCGGGGGCTTAGCTGCAGTCCAGTACTCGCCTAAGTTTGAAAAAATCCTACCGAGTGGAGAGCAAACCTCCCACTCGGGGGCTTAGCTGCAGTCCAGTACTCGTCTAAGTTTGAAAAAATCCTACCGAGTGGAGAGCAAACCTGTCACTTGTGGGCTTAGCTGCAGTCCAGTACTCGCCTAAGTTTGAAAAAATCCTACTGAGTGGAGAGAAAACCTCCCACTCGGGGGCTTAGATGCAGTCCAGTACTCGCCTAAGTATTTAAAAATCCTACCGAGTGGTGAGCCAGCCTCCCACTCGGGTGCTTAGCTGCAGTCCAGTACTCGCCTATGTTTGAAAAATCCTACCGAGTGGAGAGCGACCCTCCCACTCGGGGGCTTAGCTGCAGTCCAGTACTCGCCTAAGTTTGAAAAATCCTACCGAGTGGAGAGCGACCCTCCCACTCGGGGGCTTAGCTGCAGTCCAGTACTCGCCTAAGTTTGAAAAAATCCTACCGAGTGGAGAGCGACCCTCCCACTCGGGGGGCTTAGCTGCAGTCCAGTACTCGCCTAACTTTGAAAAATCCAACCGAGTGGAGAGCGACCCTCCCACTCGGGGGCTTAGCTGCAGTCCAGTTCTCGCCTAAGTTTGAAAAATCCTACCGAGTGGAGAGCGACCCTCCCACTCGGGGGCTTAGCTGCAGTCCAGTACTCGCCTAGTTTGAAAAAATCCTACCGAGTGGAGAGCAAACCTCCCACTCGGGGGCTTAGCTGCAGTCGAGTACTCGCCTAAGTTTGAAAAAATCCTACCGAGTGGAGAGCAAACCTCTCACTCGGGGGCTTAGCTGCAGTCCAGTACTCGCCTAAGTTTGAAAAATCCTACCGACTGGAGAGAAAACCTCCCACTCGGGGGCTTAGATGCAGTACAGTACTCGCTTAAGTATTTAAAAATCCTACCGAGTGGTGAACCAGCCTCCCTCTCGGGGGCTTAGCTGCAGTCCAGTACTTGCCTAAGTTTGAAAAATCCTACCGAGTGGAGAGCGACCCTCCCACTCGGGGGCTTAGCTGCGAACCCGTTTCGCCTAAGTGTTTGAAAATCCTACCGGGTGGTGTGCCAGCCTCCCACTCGGGGGCTTAGCTATAGTCCAGTACTCGCCTAAGTATTTAAAAATCCTACCGAGTGGTGAGCCAGCCTCCCACTCGGGTGCTTAGCTGCATTCCAGTACTCGCCTAAGTATTTAAAAATCCTACCGAGTGGTGAGCCAGCCTCCCACTCAGGGGCTTAGCTGCAGTCCAGTACTTGCCTAAGTTTGAAAAATCCTACCGAGTGGAGAGCGACCCTCCCACTCGGGGGCTTAGCTGCAGTCCAGTTCTCGCCTAAGTTTGAAAAATCCTACGGAGTGGAGAGCGATCCTCCCACTCGGGGGCTTAGCTGCAGTCCAGTACTCGCCTAAGTTTGAAAAAATCCTACCGAGTGGAGAGCAAACCTCCCACTCGGGGGCTTAGCTGCAGTCTAGTACTCGCCTAAGTTTGAAAAAATCCTACCGAGTGGAGAGCAAACCTGTCACTCGGGGGCTTAGCTGCAGTCCAATACTCGCCTAAGTTTGAAAAAATCCTACCGAGTGGAGAGAAAACCTCCCACTCGGGGGCTTAGATGCAGTCCAGTACTCGCCTAAGTATTTAAAAATCCTACCGAGTGGTGAGCCAGCCTCCCACTCGGGTGCTTAGCTGCAGTCCAGTACTCGCCTAAGTTTGAAAAATCCTACCGAGTGGAGAGCGACCCTCCCACTCGGGGGCTTAGCTGCAGTCCAGTACTCGCCTAAGTTTGAAAAATCCTACCGAGTGGAGAGCGACCCTCCCACTCGGGGGCTTAGCTGCAGTCCAGTTCTCGCCTAAGTTTGAAAAATCCTACCGAGTGGAGAGCGACCCTCCCACTCGGGGGCTTAGCTGCAGTCCAGTACTCGCCTAAGTTTGAAAAAATCCTACCGAGTGGAGAGCAAACCTCCCACTCGGGGGCTTAGCTGCAGTCCAGTACTCGCCTAAGTTTGAAAAAATCTTACCGAGTGGAGAGCAAACCTCTCACTCGGGGGCTTAGCTGCAGTCCAATACTCGCCTAAGTTTGAAAAAATCCTACCGAGTGGAGAGAAAACCTCCCACTCGGGGGCTTAGATGCAGTACAGTACTCGCCTAAGTATTTAAAAATCCTACCGAGTGGTGAGCCACCCTCCCACTCGGGGGCTTAGCTGCAGTCCAGTACTTGCCTAAGTTTGAAAAATCCTACCGAGTGGAGAGCGACCCTCCCACTCGGGGGCTTAGCTATAAACCCGTTTCGCCTAAGTGTTTGAAAATCCTACCGGGTGGTGAGCCAGCCTCCCACACGGGGGCTTAGCTGTAGTCCAGTACTCGCCTAAGTATTTAAAAATCCTACCGCGTGGTGAGCCAGCCTCCCACTCGGGTGCTTAGCTGCAGTCCAGTACTCGCCTAAGTATTTAAAAATCCTACCGAGTGGTGAGCCAGCCTCCCACTCGGGGGCTTAGCTGCAGTCCAGTACTCGCCTAAGTTTGAAAAATCCTACCGAGTGGAGAGCGACCCTCCCACTCGGGGGCTTAGCTGCAGTCCAGTTCTCGCCTAAGTTTGAAAAATCCTACCGAGTGGAGAGCGATCCTCCCACTCGGGGGCTTAGCTGCAGTCCAGTACTCGCCTAAGTTTGAAAAAATCCCACCGAGTGGAGAGCAAACCTCCCACTCGGGGGCTTAGCTGCAGTCCAGTACTCGTCTAAGTTTGAAAAAATCCTACCGAGTGGAGAGCAAACCTGTCACTTGGGGGCTTAGCTGCAGTCCAGTACTCGCCTAAGTTTGAAAAAATCCTACCGAGTGGAGAGAAAACCTCCCACTCGGGGGCTTAGATGCAGTCCAGTACTCGCCTAAGTATTTAAAAATCCTACCGAGTGGTGAGCCAGCCTCCCACTCGGGTGCTTAGCTGCAGTCCAGTACTCGCCTAAGTTTGAAAAATCCTACCGAGTGGAGAGCGACCCTCCCACTCGGGGGCTTAGCTGCAGTCCAGTACTCGCCTAAGTTTGAAAAATCCTACCGAGTGGAGAGCGACCCTCCCACTCGGGGGCTTAGCTGCAGTCCAGTTCTCGCCTAAGTTTGAAAAATCCTACCGAGTGGAGAGCGACCCTCCCACTCGGGGGCTTAGCTGCAGTCCAGTACTCGCCTAAGTTTGAAAAAATCCTACCGAGTGGAGAGCGACCCTCCCACTCGGGGTGCTTAGCTGCAGTCCAGTACTCGCCTAACTTTGAAAAATCCAACCGAGTGGAGAGCGACCCTCCCACTCGGGGGCTTAGCTGCAGTCCAGTTCTCGCCTAAGTTTGAAAAATCCTACCGAGTGGAGAGCGACCCTCCCACTCGGGGGCTTAGCTGCAGTCCAGTACTCGCCTAAGTTTGAAAAAATCCTACCGAGTGGAGAGCAAACCTCCCACTCGGGGGCTTAGCTGCAGTCCAGTACTCGCCTAAGTTTGAAAAAATCCTACCTAGTGGAGAGCAAACCTCTCACTCGGGGGCTTAGCTGCAGTCCAGTACTCGCCTAAGTTTGAAAAAATCCTACCGAGTGGAGAGAAAACCTCCCCCTCGGATGCTTAGATGCAGTACAGTACTCGCCTAAGTATTTAAAAATCCTACCGAGTGGTGAGCCAGCCTCCCACTCGGGGGCTTAAATGCAGTCCAGTACTTGCCTAAGTTTGAAAAATCCTACCGAGTGGAGAGCGACCCTCCCACTCGGGGGCTTAGCTGCGAACCCGTTTCGCCTAAGTGTTTGAAAATCCTACCGGGTGGTGAGCCAGCCTCCCACTCGGCGGCTTAGCTGTAGTCCAGTACTCGCCTAAGTATTTAAAAATCCTACCGAGTGGTGAGCCAGCCTCCCACTCGGGTGCTTAGCTGCAGTCCAGTACTCGCCTAAGTATTTAAAAATCCTACCGAGTGGTGAGCCAGCCTCCCACTCGGGGGCTTAGCTGCAGTCCAGTACTCGCCTAAGTTTGAAAAATCCTACCGAGTGGAGAGCGACCCTCCCACTCGGGGGCTTAGCTGCAGTCCAGTACTCGCCTAGTTTGAAAAAATCCTACCGAGTGGAGAGCAAACCTCCCACTCGGGGGCTTAGCTGCAGTCGAGTACTCGCCTAAGTTTGAAAAAATCCTACCGAGTGGAGAGCAAACCTCTCACTCGGGGGCTTAGCTGCAGTCCAGTACTCGCCTAAGTTTGAAAAATCCTACCGACTGGAGAGAAAACCTCCCACTCGGGGCTTAGATGCAGTACAGTACTCGCTTAAGTATTTAAAAATCCTATCGAGTGGTGAGCCAGCCTCCCACTCGGGGGCTTAGCTGCAGTCCAGTACTTGCCTAAGTTTGAAAAATCCTACCGAGTGGAGAGCGACCCTCCCACTCGGGGGCTTAGCTGCGAACCCGTTTCGCCTAAGTGTTTGAAAATCCTACCGGGTGGTGAGCCAGCCTCCCACTCGGGGGCTTAGCTGTAGTCCAGTACTCGCCTAAGTATTTAAAAATCCTACCGAGTGGTGAGCCAGCCTCCCACTCAGGTGCTTAGCTGCATTCCAGTACTCGCCTAAGTATTTAAAAATCCTACCGAGTGGTGAGCCAGCCTCCCACTCAGGGGCTTAGCTGCAGTCCAGTACTTGCCTAAGTTTGAAAAATCCTACCGAGTGGAGAGCGACCCTCCCACTCGGGGGCTTAGCTGCAGTCCAGTTCTCGCCTAAGTTTGAAAAATCCTACGGAGTGGAGAGCGATCCTCCCACTCGGGGGCTTAGCTGCAGTCCAGTACTCGCCTAAGTTTGAAAAAATCCTACCGAGTGGAGAGCAAACCTCCCACTCGGGGGCTTAGCTGCAGTCCAGTACTCGCCTAAGTTTGAAAAAATCCTACCGAGTGGAGAGCAAACCTGTCACTCGGGGGCTTAGCTGCAGTCCAATACTCGCCTAAGTTTGAAAAAATCCTACCGAGTGGAGAGAAAACCTCCCACTCGGGGGCTTAGATGCAGTCCAGTACTCGCCTAAGTATTTAAAAATCCTACCGAGTGGTGAGCCAGCCTCCCACTCGGGTGCTTAGCTGCAGTCCAGTACTCGCCTAAGTTTGAAAAATCCTACCGAGTGGAGAGCGACCCTCCCACTCGGGGGCTTAGCTGCAGTCCAGTACTCGCCTAAGTTTGAAAAATCCTACCGAGTGGAGAGCGACCCTCCCACTCGGGGGCTTAGCTGCAGTCCAGTTCTCGCCTAAGTTTGAAAAATCCTACCGAGTGGAGAGCGACCCTCCCACTCGGGGGCTTAGCTGCAGTCCAGTACTCGCCTAAGTTTGAAAAAATCCTACCGAGTGGAGAGCAAACCTCCCACTCGGGGGCTTAGCTGCAGTCCAGTACTCGCCTAAGTTTGAAAAAATCTTACCGAGTGGAGAGCAAACCTCTCACTCGGGGGCTTAGCTGCAGTCCAATACTCGCCTAAGTTTGAAAAAATCCTACCGAGTGGAGAGAAAACCTCCCACTCGGGGGCTTAGATGCAGTACAGTACTCGCCTAAGTATTTAAAAATCCTACCGAGTGGTGAGCCACCCTCCCACTCGGGGGCTTAGCTGCAGTCCAGTACTTGCCTAAGTTTGAAAAATCCTACCGAGTGGAGAGCGACCCTCCCACTCGGGGGCTTAGCTATAAACCCGTTTCGCCTAAGTGTTTGAAAATCCTACCGGGTGGTGAGCCAGCCTCCCACACGGGGGCTTAGCTGTAGTCCAGTACTCGCCTAAGTATTTAAAAATCCTACCGAGTGGTGAGCCAGCCTCCCACTCGGGTGCTTAGCTGCAGTCCAGTACTCGCCTAAGTATTTAAAAATCCTACCGAGTGGTGAGCCAGCCTCCCACTCGGGGGCTTAGCTGCAGTCCAGTACTCGCCTAAGTTTGAAAAATCCTACCGAGTGGAGAGCGACCCTCCCACTCGGGGGCTTAGCTGCAGTCCAGTTCTCGCCTAAGTTTGAAAAATCCTACCGAGTGGAGAGCGATCCTCCCACTCGGGGGCTTAGCTGCAGTCCAGTACTCGCCTAAGTTTGAAAAAATCCTACCGAGTGGAGAGCAAACCTCCCACTCGGGGGCTTAGCTGCAGTCCAGTACTCGTCTAAGTTTGAAAAAATCCTACCGAGTGGAGAGCAAACCTGTCACTTGGGGGCTTAGCTGCAGTCCAGTACTCGCCTAAGTTTGAAAAAATCCTACCGAGTGGAGAGAAAACCTCCCACTCGGGGGCTTAGATGCAGTCCAGTACTCGCCTAAGTATTTAAAAATCCTACCGAGTGGTGAGCCAGCCTCCCACTCGGGTGCTTAGCTGCAGTCCAGTACTCGCCTAAGTTTGAAAAATCCTACCGAGTGGAGAGCGACCCTCCCACTCGGGGGCTTAGCTGCAGTCCAGTACTCGCCTAAGTTTGAAAAATCCTACCGAGTGGAGAGCGACCCTCCCACTCGGGGGCTTAGCTGCAGTCCAGTTCTCGCCTAAGTTTGAAAAATCCTACCGAGTGGAGAGCGACCCTCCCACTCGGGGGCTTAGCTGCAGTCCAGTACTCGCCTAAGTTTGAAAAAATCCTACCGAGTGGAGAGCGACCCTCCCACTCGGGGTGCTTAGCTGCAGTCCAGTACTCGCCTAACTTTGAAAAATCCAACCGAGTGGAGAGCGACCCTCCCACTCGGGGGCTTAGCTGCAGTCCAGTTCTCGCCTAAGTTTGAAAAATCCTACCGAGTGGAGAGCGACCCTCCCACTCGGGGGCTTAGCTGCAGTCCAGTACTCGCCTAAGTTTGAAAAAATCCTACCGAGTGGAGAGCAAACCTCCCACTCGGGGGCTTAGCTGCAGTCCAGTACTCGCCTAAGTTTGAAAAAATCCTACCTAGTGGAGAGCAAACCTCTCACTCGGGGGCTTAGCTGCAGTCCAGTACTCGCCTAAGTTTGAAAAAATCCTACCGAGTGGAGAGAAAACCTCCCACTCGGATGCTTAGATGCAGTACAGTACTCGCCTAAGTATTTAAAAATCCTACCGAGTGGTGAGCCAGCCTCCCACTCGGGGGCTTAAATGCAGTCCAGTACTTGCCTAAGTTTGAAAAATCCTACCGAGTGGAGAGCGACCCTCCCACTCGGGGGCTTAGCTGCGAACCCGTTTCGCCTAAGTGTTTGAAAATCCTACCGGGTGGTGAGCCAGCCTCCCACTCGGCGGCTTAGCTGTAGTCCAGTACTCGCCTAAGTATTTAAAAATCCTACCGAGTGGTGAGCCAGCCTCCCACTCGGGTGCTTAGCTGCAGTCCAGTACTCGCCTAAGTATTTAAAAATCCTACCGAGTGGTGAGCCAGCCTCCCACTCGGGGGCTTAGCTGCAGTCCAGTACTCGCCTAAGTTTGAAAAATCCTACCGAGTGGAGAGCGACCCTCCCACTCGGGGGCTTAGCTGCAGTCCAGTTCTCGCCTAAGTTTGAAAAATCCTACCGAGTGGAGAGCGATCCTCCCACTCGGGGGCTTAGCTGCAGTCCAGTACTCGCCTAAGTTTGAAAAAATCCTACCGAGTGGAGAGCAAACCTCCCACTCGGGGGCTTAGCTGCAGTCCAGTACTCGTCTAAGTTTGAAAAAATCCTACCGAGTGGAGAGCAAACCTGTCACTTGTGGGCTTAGCTGCAGTCCAGTACTCGCCTAAGTTTGAAAAAATCCTACCGAGTGGAGAGAAAACCTCCCACTCGGGGGCTTAGATGCAGTCCAGTACTCGCCTAAGTATTTAAAAATCCTACCGAGTGGTGAGCCAGCCTCCCACTCGGGTGCTTAGCTGCAGTCCAGTACTCGCCTAAGTTTGAAAAATCCTACCGAGTGGAGAGCGACCCTCCCACTCGGGGGCTTAGCTGCAGTCCAGTACTCGCCTAAGTTTGAAAAATCCTACCGAGTGGAGAGCGACCCTCCCACTCGGGGGCTTAGCTGCAGTCCAGTTCTCGCCTAAGTTTGAAAAATCCTACCGAGTGGAGAGCGACCCTCCCACTCGGGGGCTTAGCTGCAGTCCAGTACTCGCCTAAGTTTGAAAAAATCCTACCGAGTGGAGAGCAAACCTCCCACTCGGGGGCTTAGCTGCAGTCCAGTACTCGCCTAAGTTTGAAAAATCCTACCGAGTGGAGAGCGACCCTCCCACTCGGGGGCTTAGCTGCAGTCCAGTACTCGCCTAGTTTGAAAAAATCCTACCGAGTGGAGAGCAAACCTCCCACTCGGGGGCTTAGCTGCAGTCGAGTACTCGCCTAAGTTTGAAAAAATCCTACCGAGTGGAGAGCAAACCTCTCACTCGGGGGCTTAGCTGCAGTCCAGTACTCGCCTAAGTTTGAAAAATCCTACCGACTGGAGAGAAAACCTCCCACTCGGGGGCTTAGATGCAGTACAGTCCTCGCTTAAGTATTTAAAAATCCTACCGAGTGGTGAGCCAGCCTCCCACTCGGGGGCTTAGCTGCAGTCCAGTACTTGCCTAAGTTTGAAAAATCCTACCGAGTGGAGAGCGACCCTCCCACTCGGGGGCTTAGCTGCGAACCCGTTTCGCCTAAGTGTTTGAAAATCCTACCGGGTGGTGAGCCAGCCTCCCACTCGGGGGCTTAGCTGTAGTCCAGTACTCGCCTAAGTATTTAAAAATCCTACCGAGTGGTGAGCCAGCCTCCCACTCGGGTGCTTAGCTGCATTCCAGTACTCGCCTAAGTATTTAAAAATCCTACCGAGTGGTGAGCCAGCCTCCCACTCAGGGGCTTAGCTGCAGTCCAGTACTTGCCTAAGTTTGAAAAATCCTACCGAGTGGAGAGCGACCCTCCCACTCGGGGGCTTAGCTGCAGTCCAGTTCTCGCCTAAGTTTGAAAAATCCTACGGAGTGGAGAGCGATCCTCCCACTCGGGGGCTTAGCTGCAGTCCAGTACTCGCCTAAGTTTGAAAAAATCCTACCGAGTGGAGAGCAAACCTCCCACTCGGGGGCTTAGCTGCAGTCCAGTACTCGCCTAAGTTTGAAAAAATCCTACCGAGTGGAGAGCAAACCTGTCACTCGGGGGCTTAGCTGCAGTCCAATACTCGCCTAAGTTTGAAAAAATCCTACCGAGTGGAGAGAAAACCTCCCACTCGGGGGCTTAGATGCAGTCCAGTACTCGCCTAAGTATTTAAAAATCCTACCGAGTGGTGAGCCAGCCTCCCACTCGGGTGCTTAGCTGCAGTCCAGTACTCGCCTAAGTTTGAAAAATCATACCGAGTGGAGAGCGACCCTCCCACTCGGGGGCTTAGCTGCAGTCCAGTACTCGCCTAAGTTTGAAAAATCCTACCGAGTGGAGAGCGACCCTCCCACTCGGGGGCTTAGCTGCAGTCCAGTTCTCGCCTAAGTTTGAAAAATCCTACCGAGTGGAGAGCGACCCTCCCACTCGGGGGCTTAGCTGCAGTCCAGTACTCGCCTAAGTTTGAAAAAATCCTACCGAGTGGAGAGCAAACCTCCCACTCGGGGGCTTAGCTGCAGTCCAGTACTCGCCTAAGTTTGAAAAAATCTTACCGAGTGGAGAGCAAACCTCTCACTCGGGGGCTTAGCTGCAGTCCAATACTCGCCTAAGTTTGAAAAAATCCTACCGAGTGGAGAGAAAACCTCCCACTCGGGGGCTTAGATGCAGTACAGTACTCGCCTAAGTATTTAAAAATCCTACCGAGTGGTGAGCCACCCTCCCACTCGGGGGCTTAGCTGCAGTCCAGTACTTGCCTAAGTTTGAAAAATCCTACCGAGTGGAGAGCGACCCTCCCACTCGGGGGCTTAGCTGCAAACCCGTTTCGCCTAAGTGTTTGAAAATCCTACCGGGTGGTGAGCCAGCCTCCCACACGGGGGCTTAGCTGTAGTCCAGTACTCGCCTAAGTATTTAAAAATCCTACCGAGTGGTGAGCCAGCCTCCCACTCGGGTGCTTAGCTGCAGTCCAGTACTCGCCTAAGTATTTAAAAATCCTACCGAGTGGTGAGCCAGCCTCCCACTCGGGGGCTTAGCTGCAGTCCAGTACTCGCCTAAGTTTGAAAAATCCTACCGAGTGGAGAGCGACCCTCCCACTCGGGGGCTTAGCTGCAGTCCAGTTGTCGCCTAAGTTTGAAAAATCCTACCGAGTGGAGAGCGATCCTCCCACTCGGGGGCTTAGCTGCAGTCCAGTACTCGCCTAAGTTTGAAAAAATCCTACCGAGTGGAGAGAAAACCTCCCACTCGGGGGCTTAGCTGCAGTCCAGTACTCGCCTAAGTTTGAAAAAATCCTACCGAGTGGAGAGCAAACCTGTCACTCGGGGGCTTAGCTGCAGTCCAGTACTCGCCTAAGTTTGAAAAAATCCTACCGAGTGGAGAGAAAACCTCCCACTCGGGGGCTTAGATGCAGTCCAGTACTCGCCTAAGTATATAAAAATCCTACCGAGTGGTGAGCCAGCCTCCCACTCGGGTGCTTAGCTGCAGTCCAGTTCTCGCCTAAGTTTGAAAAATCCTACCGAGTGGAGAGCGACCCTCCCACTCGGGGGCTTAGCTGCAGTCCAGTACTCGCCTAAGTTTGAAAAATCCTACCGAGTGGAGAGCGACCCTCCCACTCGGGGGCTTAGCTGCAGTCCAGTTCTCGCCTAAGTTTGAAAAATCCTACCGAGTGGAGAGCGACCCTCCCACTCGGGGGCTTAGCTGCAGTCCAGTACTCGCCTAAGTTTGAAAAAATCCTACCGAGTGGAGAGCAAACCTCCCACTCGGGGGCTTAGCTGCAGTCCAGTACTCGCCTAAGTTTGAAAAAATCTTACCGAGTGGAGAGCAAACCTCTCACTCGGGGGCTTAGCTGCAGTCCAATACTCGCCTAAGTTTGAAAAAATCCTACCGAGTGGAGAGAAAACCTCCCACTCGGGGGCTTAGATGCAGTCCAGTACTCGCCTAAGTATTTAAAAATCCTACCGAGTGGTGAGCCAGCCTCCCACTCGGGGGCTTAGCTGCAGTCCAGTACTCGCCTAAGTTTGAAAAATCCTACCGAGTGGAGAGCGACCCTCCCACTCGGGGGCTTAGCTGCAGTCCAGTACTCGCCTAAGTTTGAAAAATCCTACCGAGTGGAGAGCGACCCTCCCACTCGGGGGCTTAGCTGCAGTCCAGTTCTCGCCTAAGTTTGAAAAATCCTACCGAGTGGAGAGCGATCCTCCCACTCGGGGGCTTAGCTGCAGTCCAGTACTCACCTAAGTTTGAAAAAATCCTACCGAGTGGAGAGCAAACCTCCCACTCGGGGGCTTAGCTGCAGTCCAGTACTCATCTAAGTTTGAAAAAATCCTACCGAGTGGAGAGCAAACCTGTCACTTGGGGGCTTAGCTGCAGTCCAGTACTCGCCTAAGTTTGAAAAAATCCTACCGAGTGGAGAGAAAACCTCCCACTCGGGGGCTTAGATGCAGTCCAGTACTCGCCTAAGTATTTAAAAATCCTACCGAGTGGTGAGCCAGCCTCCCACTCGGGTGCTTAGCTACAGTCCAGTACTCGCCTAAGTTTGAAAAATCCTACCGAGTGGAGAGCGACCCTCCCACTCGGGGGCTTAGCTGCAGTCCAGTACTCGCCTAAGTTTGAAAAATCCTACCGAGTGGAGAGCGACCCTCCCACTCGGGGGCTTAGCTGCAGTCCAGTTCTCGCCTAAGTTTGAAAAATCCTACCGAGTGGAGAGCGACCCTCCCACTCGGGGGCTTAGCTGCAGTCCAGTACTCGCCTAAGTTTGAAAAAATCCTACCGAGTGGAGAGCGACCCTCCCACTCGGGGGGCTTAGCTGCAGTCCAGTACTCGCCTAACTTTGAAAAATCCTACCGAGTGGAGAGCGACCCTCCCACTCGGGGGCTTAGCTGCAGTCCAGTTCTCGCCTAAGTTTGAAAAATCCTACCGAGTGGAGAGCGACCCTCCCACTCGGGGGCTTAGCTGCAGTCCAGTACTCGCCTAAGTTTGAAAAAATCCTACCGAGTGGAGAGCAAACCTCCCACTCGGGGGCTTAGCTGCAGTCGAGTACTCGCCTAAGTTTGAAAAAATCCTACCGAGTGGAGAGCAAACCTCTCACTCGGGGGCTTAGCTGCAGTCCAGTACTCGCCTAAGTTTGAAAAATCCTACCGAGTGGAGAGAAAACCTCCCACTCGGGGGCTTAGATGCAGTACAGTACTCGCTTAAGTATTTAAAAATCCTACCGAGTGGTGAGCCAGCCTCCCACTCGGGGGCTTAGCTGCAGTCCAGTACTTGCCTAAGTTTGAAAAATCCTACCGAGTGGAGAGCGACCCTCCCACTCGGGGGCTTAGCTGCGAACCCGTTTCGCCTAAGTGTTTGAAAATCCTACCGGGTGGTGAGCCAGCCTCCCACTCGGGGGCTTAGCTGTAGTCCAGTACTCGCCTAAGTATTTAAAAATCCTACCGAGTGGTGAGCCAGCCTCCCACTCGGGTGCTTAGCTGCATTCCAGTACTCGCCTAAGTATTTAAAAATCCTACCGAGTGGTGAGCCAGCCCCCCACTCAGGGGCTTAGCTGCAGTCCAGTACTTGCCTAAGTTTGAAAAATCCTACCGAGTGGAGAGCGACCCTCCCACTCGGGGGCTTAGCTGCAGTCCAGTTCTCGCCTAAGTTTGAAAAATCCTACGGAGTGGAGAGCGATCCTCCCACTCGGGGGCTTAGCTGCAGTCCAGTACTCGCCTAAGTTTGAAAAAATCCTACCGAGTGGAGAGCAAACCTCCCACTCGGGGGCTTAGCTGCAGTCCAGTACTCGCCTAAGTTTGAAAAAATCCTACCGAGTGGAGAGCATACCTGTCACTCGGGGGCTTAGCTGCAGTCCAGTACTCGCCTAAGTTTGAAAAAATCCTACCGAGTGGAGAGAAAACCTCCCACTCGGGGGCTTAGATGCAGTCCAGTACTCGCCTAAGTATTTAAAAATCCTACCGAGTGGTGAGCCAGCCTCCCACTCGGGTGCTTAGCTGCAGTCCAGTACTCGCCTAAGTTTGAAAAATCCTACCGAGTGGAGAGCGACCCTCCCACTCGGGGGCTTAGCTGCAGTCCAGTACTCGCCTAAGTTTGAAAAATCCTACCGAGTGGAGAGCGACCCTCCCACTCGGGGGCTTAGCTGCAGTCCAGTTCTCGCCTAAGTTTGAAAAATCCTACCGAGTGGAGAGCGACCCTCCCACTCGGGGGCTTAGCTGCAGTCCAGTACTCGCCTAAGTTTGAAAAAATCCTACCGAGTGGAGAGCAAACCTCCCACACGGGGGCTTAGCTGCAGTCCAGTACTCGCCTAAGTTTGAAAAAATCTTACCGAGTGGAGAGCAAACCTCTCAGTCGGGGTCTTAGCTACAGTCCAATACTCGCCTAAGTTTGAAAAAATCCTACCGAGTGGAGAGAAAACCTCCCACTCGGGGGCTTAGATGCAGTACAGTACTCGCCTAAGTATTTAAAAATCCTACCGAGTGGTGAGCCACCCTCCCACTCGGGGTCTTAGCTGCAGTCCAGTACTTGCCTAAGTTTGAAAAATCCTACCGAGTGGAGAGCGACCCTCCCACTCGGGGGCTTAGCTGCGAACCCGTTTCGCCTAAGTGTTTGAAAATCCTACCGGGTGGTGAGCCAGCCTCCCACACGGGGGCTTAGCTGTAGTCCAGTACTCGCCTAAGTATTTAAAAATCCTACCGAGTGGTGAGCCAGCCTCCCACTCGGGTGCTTAGCTGCAGTCCAGTACTCGCCTAAGTATTTAAAAATCCTACCGAGTGGTGAGCCAGCCTCCCACTCGGGGGCTTAGCTGCAGTCCAGTACTCGCCTAAGTTTGAAAAATCCTACCGAGTGGAGAGCGACCCTCCCACTCGGGGGCTTAGCTGCAGTCCAGTTCTCGCCTAAGTTTGAAAAATCCTACCGAGTGGAGAGCGATCCTCCCACTCGGGGGCTTAGCTGCAGTCCAGTACTCGCCTAAGTTTGAAAAAATCCTACCGAGTGGAGAGAAAACCTCCCACTCGGGGGCTTAGCTTCAGTCCAGTACTCGCCTAAGTTTGAAAAAATCCTACCGAGTGGAGAGCAAACCTGTCACTCGGGGGCTTAGCTGCAGTCCAGTACTCGCCTAAGTTTGAAAAAATCCTACCGAGTGGAGAGAAAACCTCCCACTCGGGGGCTTAGATGCAGTCCAGTACTCGCCTAAGTATATAAAAATCCTACCGAGTGGTGAGCCAGCCTCCCACTCGGGTGCTTAGCTGCAGTCCAGTTCTCGCCTAAGTTTGAAAAATCCTACCGAGTGGAGAGCGACCCTCCCACTCGGGGGCTTAGCTGCAGTCCAGTACTCGCCTAAGTTTGAAAAATCCTACCGAGTGGAGAGCGACCCTCCAACTCGGGGGCTTAGCTGCAGTCCAGTACTCGCCTAAGTTTGAAAAATCCTACCGAGTGGAGAGCGACCCTCCCACTCGGGGGCTTAGCTGCAGTCCAGTACTCGCCTAAGTTTGAAAAAATCCTACCGAGTGGAGAGCAAACCTCCCACTCGGGGGCTTAGCTGCAGTCCAGTACTCGCCTAAGTTTGAAAAAATCTTACCGAGTGGAGAGCAAACCTCTCACTCGGGGGCTTAGCTGCAGTCCAATACTCGCCTAAGTTTGAAAAAATCCTACCGAGTGGAGAGAAAACCTCCCACTCGGGGCTTAGATGCAGTCCAGTACTCGCCTAAGTATTTAAAAATCCTACCGAGTGGTGAGCCAGCCTCCCACTCGGGGGCTTAGCTGCAGTCCAGTACTCGCCTAAGTTTGAAAAATCCTACCGAGTGGTGAGCGACCCTCCCACTCGGGGGCTTAGCTGCAGTCCAGTACTCGCCTAAGTTTGAAAAATCCTACCGAGTGGAGAGCGACCCTCCCACTCGGGGGCTTAGCTGCAGTCCAGTTCTCGCCTAAGTTTGAAAAATCCTACCGAGTGGAGAGCGATCCTCCCACTCGGGGGCTTAGCTGCAGTCCAGTACTCGCCTAAGTTTGAAAAAATCCTACCGAGTGGAGAGAAAACCTCCCACTCGGGGGCTTAGCTTCAGTCCAGTACTCGCCTAAGTTTGAAAAAATCCTACCGAGTGGAGAGCAAACCTGTCACTCGGGGGCTTAGCTGCAGTCCAGTACTCGCCTAAGTTTGAAAAAATCCTACCGAGTGGAGAGAAAACCTCCCACTCGGGGGCTTAGATGCAGTCCAGTACTCGCCTAAGTATATAAAAATCCTACCGAGTGGTGAGCCAGCCTCCCACTCGGGTGCTTAGCTGCAGTCCAGTTCTCGCCTAAGTTTGAAAAATCCTACCGAGTGGAGAGCGACCCTCCCACTCGGGGGCTTAGCTGCAGTCCAGTACTCGCCTAAGTTTGAAAAATCCTACCGAGTGGAGAGCGACCCTCCCACTCGGGGGCTTAGCTGCAGTCCAGTACTCGCCTAAGTTTGAAAAATCCTACCGAGTGGAGAGCGACCCTCCCACTCGGGGGCTTAGCTGCAGTCCAGTACTCGCCTAAGTTTGAAAAAATCCTACCGAGTGGAGAGCAAACCTCCCACTCGGGGGCTTAGCTGCAGTCCAGTACTCGCCTAAGTTTGAAAAAATCTTACCGAGTGGAGAGCAAACCTCTCACTCGGGGGCTTAGCTGCAGTCCAATACTCGCCTAAGTTTGAAAAAATCCTACCGAGTGGAGAGAAAACCTCCCACTCGGGGGCTTAGATGCAGTCCAGTACTCGCCTAAGTATTTAAAAATCCTACCGAGTGGTGAGCCAGCCTCCCACTCGGGGGCTTAGCTGCAGTCCAGTACTCGCCTAAGTTTGAAAAATCCTACCGAGTGGAGAGCGACCCTCCCACTCGGGGGCTTAGCTGCAGTCCAGTACTCGCCTAAGTTTGAAAAATCCTACCGAGTGGAGAGCGACCCTCCCACTCGGGGGCTTAGCTGCAGTCCAGTTCTCGCCTAAGTTTGAAAAATCCGACCGAGTCGAGAGCGACCCTCCCACTCGGGGGCTTAGCTGCAGTCCAGTACTCGCCTAAGTTTGAAAAAATCCTACCGAGTGGAGAGCAAACCTCCCACTCGGGGGCTTAGCTGCAGTCCAGTACTCGCCTAAGTTTGAAAAAATCCTACCGAGTGGAGAGCAAACCTCTCACTCGGGGGCTTAGCTGCAGTCCAGTACTCGCCTAAGTTTGAAAAAATCCTACCGAGTGGAGAGAAAACCTCCCACTCGGGGGCTTAGATGCAGTCCAGTACTCGCCTAAGTATTTAAAAATCCTACCGAGTGGTGAGCCAGCCTCCCACCAGGGTGCTTAGCTGCAGTCCAGTACTCGCATAAGTATTTAAAAATCCTACCGAGTGGTGAGCCAGCCTCCCACTCGGGGGCTTAGCTGCAGTCCAGTACTCGCCTAAGTTTGAAAAATCCTACCGAGTGGAGAGCGACCATCCCACTCGGGGGCTTAGCTGCAGTCAAGTACTCGCCTAAGTTTGAAAAAATCCTACCGAGTGGAGAGCAAACCTGTCACTCGGGGGCTTAGCTGCAGTCCAGTACTCGCCTAAGTTTGAAAAAATCCTACCGAGTGGAGAGAAAACCTCCCACTCGGGGGCTTAGATGCAGTCTAGTACTCGCCTAAGTATTTAAAAATCCTACCGAGTGGTGAGCCAGCCTCCCACTCGGGGGCTTAGCTGCAGTCCAGTACTCGCCTAAGTTTGAAAAATCCTACCGAGTGGAGAGCGACCCTCCCACTCGGGGGGCTTAGCTGCAGTCCAGTACTCGCCTAAGTTTGAAAAATCCTACCGAGTGGAGAGCGACCCTCCCACTCGGGGGCTTAGCTGCAGTCCAGTTCTCGCCTATGTTTGAAAAATCCTACCGAGTGGAGAGCGACCCTCCCACTCGGGGGCTTAGCTGCAGTCCAGTACTCGCCTAAGTTTGAAAAAATCCTACCGAGTGGAGAGCAAACCTCCCACTCGGGGGCTTAGCTGCAGTCCAGTACTCGCCTAAGTTTGAAAAAATCTTACCGAGTGGAGAGCAAACCTCTCACTCGGGGGTTAGCTGCAGTCCAATACTCGCCTAAGTTTGAAAAAATCCTACCGAGTGGAGAGAAAACCTCCCACTCGGGGGCTTAGATGCAGTCCAGTACTCGCCTAAGTATTTAAAAATCCTACCGAGTGGTGAGCCAGCCTCCCACTCGGGGGCTTAGCTGCAGTCCAGTACTCGCCTAAGTTTGAAAAATCCTACCGAGTGGAGAGCGACCCTCCCACTCGGGGGCTTAGCTGCAGTCCAGTACTCGCCTAAGTTTGAAAAATCCTACCGAGTGGAGAGCGACCCTCCCACTCGGGGGCTTAGCTGCAGTCCAGTTCTCGCCTAAGTTTGAAAAATCCGACCGAGTCGAGAGCGACCCTCCCACTCGGGGGCTTAGCTGCAGTCCAGTACTCGCCTAAGTTTGAAAAAATCCTACCGAGTGGAGAGCAAACCTCCCACTCGGGGGCTTAGCTGCAGTCCAGTACTCGCCTAAGTTTCAAAAAATCCTACCGAGTGGAGAGCAAACCTCTCACTCGGGGGCTTAGCTGCAGTCCAGTACTCGCCTAAGTTTGAAAAAATCCTACCGAGTGGAGAGAAAACCTCCCACTCGGGGGCTTAGATGTAGTCCAGTACTCGCCTAAGTATTTAAAAATCCTACCGAGTGGTGAGCCAGCCTCCCACCAGGGTGCTTAGCTGCAGTCCAGTACTCGCATAAGTATTTAAAAATCCTACCGAGTGGTGAGCCAGCCTCCCACTCGGGGGCTTAGCTGCAGTCCAGTACTCGCCTAAGTTTGAAAAATCCTACCGAGTGGAGAGCGACCATCCCACTCGGGGGCTTAGCTGCAGTCCAGTACTCGCCTAAGTTTGAAAAAATCCTACCGAGTGGAGAGCAAACCTGTCACTCGGGGGCTTAGCTGCAGTCCAGTACTCGCCTAAGTTTGAAAAAATCCTACCGAGTGGAGAGAAAACCTCCCACTCGGGGGCTTAGATGCAGTCTAGTACTCGCCTAAGTATTTAAAAATCCTACCGAGTGGTGAGCCAGCCTCCCACTCGGGGGCTTAGCTGCAGTCCAGTACTCGCCTAAGTTTGAAAAATCCTACCGAGTGGAGAGCGACCCTCCCACTCGGGGGGCTTAGCTGCAGTCCAGTACTCGCCTAAGTTTGAAAAATCCTACCGAGTGGAGAGCGACCCTCCCACTCGGGGGCTTAGCTGCAGTCCAGTTCTCGCCTATGTTTGAAAAATCCTACCGAGTGGAGAGCGACCCTCCCACTCGGGGGCTTAGCTGCAGTCCAGTACTCGCCTAAGTTTGAAAAAATCCTACCGAGTGGAGAGCAAACCTCCCACTCGGGGGCTTAGCTGCAGTCCAGTACTCGCCTAAGTTTGAAAAAATCCTACCGAGTGGAGAGCAAACCTCTCACTCGGGGGCTTAGCTGCAGTCCAGTACTCGCCTAAGTTTGAAAAAATCCTACCGAGTGGAGAGAAAACCTCCCACTCGGGGGCTTAGATGCAGTCCAGTACTCGCCTAAGTATTTAAAAATCCTACCGAGTGGTGAGCCAGCCTCCCACTCGGGTGCTTAGCTGCAGTCCAGTACTCGCCTAAGTTTGAAAAATCCTACCGAGTGGAGAGCGACCCTCCCACTCGGGGGCTTAGCTGCAGTCCAGTACTCACCTAAGTTTGAAAAAATCCTACCGAGTGGAGAGCAAACCTCCCACTCGGGGGCTTAGCTGCAGTCCAGTACTCGCCTAAGTTTGAAAAAATCCTACCGAGTGGAGAGCAAACCTCTCACTCGGGGGCTTAGCTGCAGTCCAGTACTCGCCTAAGTTTGAAAAAATCCTATCGAGTGGAGAGAAAACCTCCCACTTGGGGGCTTAGATGCAGTCCAGTACTCGCCTAAGTATTTAAAAATCCTACCGAGTGGTGAGCCAGCCTCCCACTCGGGGGCTTAGCTGCAGTCTAGTACACGCCTAAGTTTGAAAAATCCTACCGAGTGGAGAGCGACCCTCCCACTCGGGGGCTTAGCTGCGAACCCGTTTCGCCTAAGTGTTTGAAAATCCTACCGGGTGGTGAGCCAGCCTCCCACTCGGGGGCTTAGCTGTAGTCCAGTACTCGCCTAAGTATTTAAAAATCCTACCGAGTGGTGAGCCAGCCTCCCACTTGGGTGCTTAGCTGCAGTCCAGTACTCGCATAAGTATTTAAAAATCCTACCGAGTGGTGAGCCAGCCTCCCACTCGGGGGCTTAGCTGCAGTCCAGTACTCGCCTAAGTTTGAAAAATCCTACCGAGTGGAGAGCGACCCTCCCACTCGGGGGCTTAGCTGCAGTCCAGTTCTCGCCTAAGTTTGAAAAATCCTACCGAGTGGAGAGCGATCCTCCCACTCGGGGGCTTAGCTGTAGTCCTGTACTCGCCTAAGTTTGAAAAAATCCTACCGAGTGGAGAGCAAACCTCCCACTCGGGGGCTTAGCTGCAGTCCAGTACTCGCCTAAGTTTGAAAAAATCTTACCGAGTGGAGAGCAAACCTCTCACTTGGGGGCTTAGCTGCAGTCCAGTACTCGCCTAAGTTTGAAAAAATCCTACCGAGTGGAGAGAAAACCTCCCACTCGGGGGCTTAGATGCAGTCCAGTACTCGCCTAAGTATTTAAAAATCCTACCGAGTGGTGAGCCAGCCTCCCACTCGGGGGCTTAGCTGCAGTCCAGTACTCGCCTAAGTTTGAAAAATCCTACCGAGTGGAGAGCAACCCTCCCACTCGGGGGGCTTAGCTGCAGTCCAGTACTCGCCTAAGTTTGAAAAATCCTACCGAGTGGAGAGCGACCCTCCCACTCGGGGGCTTAGCTGCAGTCCAGTTCTCGCCTAAGTTTGAAAAATCCTACCGAGTGGAGAGCGACCCTCCCACTCGGGGGCTTAGCTGCAGTCCAGTACTCGCCGAAGTTTGAAAAAATCCTACCGAGTGGAGAGCAAACCTCCCACTCGCGGGCTTAGCTGCAGTCCAGTACTCGCCTAAGTTTGAAAAAATCCTACCGAGTGGAGAGCAAACCTCTCACTCGGGGGCTTAGCTGCAGTCCAGTACTCGCCTAAGTTTGAAAAAATCCTACCGAGTGGAGAGAAAACCTCCCACTCGGGGGCTTAGATGCAGTCCAGTACTCGCCTAAGTATTTAAAAATCCTACCGAGTGGTGAGCCAGCCTCCCACTCGGGGGCTTAGCTGCAGTCCAGTACTTGCCTAAGT
Source organism: Triticum monococcum (assembly GCA_034509565.1). Lineage (NCBI taxonomy): Eukaryota > Viridiplantae > Streptophyta > Magnoliopsida > Poales > Poaceae > Triticum > Triticum monococcum. Next base: position 80,787,048 of record CM067845.1, on the reverse strand, counting down.
TTGAAAAATCCTACCGAGTGGAGAGCGACCCTCCCACTCGGGGGCTTAGCTGCGAACCCGTTTCGCCTAAGTGTTTGAAAATCCTACCGGGTGGTGAGCCAGCCTCCCACTCGGGGGCTTAGCTGTAGTCCAGTACTCGCCTAAGTATTTAAAAATCCTACCGAGTGGTGAGCCAGCCTCCCACTCGGGTGCTTAGCTGCAGTCCAGTACTCGCCTAAGTATTTAAAAATCCTACCGAGTGGTGAGCTAGCCTCCCACTCGGGGCCTTAGCTGCAGTCTAGTACTCGCCTAAGTTTGAAAAATCCTACCGAGTGGAGAGCGACCCTCCCACTCGGGGGCTTAGCTGCAGTCCAGTTCTCGCCTAAGTTTGAAAAATCCTACCGAGTGGAGAGCGATCCTCCCACTCGGGGGCTTAGCTGTAGTCCAGTACTCGCCTAAGTTTGAAAAAATCCTACCGAGTGGAGAGCAAACCTCCCACTCGGGGGCTTAGCTGCAGTCCAGTACTCGCCTAAGTTTGAAAAAATCCTACCGAGTGGAGAGCAAACCTGTCACTCGGGGGCTTAGCTGCAGTCCAGTACTCGCCTAAGTTTGAAAAAATCCTACCGAGTGGAGAGAAAACCTCCCACTCGGTGGCTTAGATGCAGTCCAGTACTCGCCTAAGTATTTAAAAATCCTACCGAGTGGTGAGCCAGCCTCCCACTCGGGTGCTTAGCTGCAGTCCAGTACTCGCCTAAGTTTGAAAAATCCTACCGAGTGGAGAGCAACCCTCCCACTCGGGGGCTTAGCTGCAGTCCAGTACTCGCCTAACTTTGAAAAATCCTACCGAGTGGAGAGCGACCCTCCCACTCGGGGGCTTAGCTGCAGTCCAGTTCTCGCCTAAGTTTGAAAAATCCTACCGAGTGGAGAGCGACTCTCCCACTCGAGGGCTTAGCTGCAGTCCAGTACTCGCCTAAGTTTGAAAAAATCCTACCGAGTGCAGAGAAAACCTCCCACTCGGGGGCTTAGCGGTAGTCCAGTACTCGCCTAAGTTTGAAAAAATCCTACCGAGTGGAGAGCAAATCTCCCACTCGGGGGCTTAGCTGCAGTCCAGTACTCGCCTAAGTTTGAAAAAATCCTACCGAGTGGAGAGCAAACCTGTCACTCGGGGGCTTAGCTGCAGTCCAGTACTCGCCTAAGTTTGAAAAAATCCTACCGAGTGGAGAGAAAACCTCCCACTCGGTGGCTTAGATGCAGTCCAGTACTCGCCTAAGTATTTAAAAATCCTACCGAGTGGTGAGCCAGCCTCCCACTCGGGTGCTTAGCTGCAGTCCAGTACTCGCCTAAGTTTGAAAAATCCTACCGAGTGGAGAGCAACCCTCCCACTCGGGGGCTTAGCTGCAGTCCAGTACTCGCCTAAGTTTGAAAAATCCTACCGAGTGGAGAGCGACCCTCCCACTCGGGGGCTTAGCTGCAGTCCAGTTCTCGCCTAAGTTTGAAAAATCCTACCGAGTGGAGAGCGACTCTCCCACTCGAGGGCTTAGCTGCAGTCCAGTACTCGCCTAAGTTTGAAAAAATCCTACCGAGTGCAGAGAAAACCTCCCACTCGGGGGCTTAGATGCAGTCCAGTACTCGCCTAAGTATTTAAAAATCCTACCGAGTGGTGAGCCAGCCTCCCACTCGGGGGCTTAGCTGCAGTCCAGTACTCGCCTAAGTTTGAAAAATCCTACCGAGTGGAGAGCGACCCTCCCACTCGGGGGCTTGGCTGCAGTCCAGTACTCGCCTAAGTTTGAAAAATCCTACCGAGTGGAGAGCGACCCTCCCACTCGGGGGCTTAGCTGCAGTCCAGTACTCGCCTAAGTTTGAAAAAATCCTACCGAGTGGGGAGCAAAACTCTCACTCGGGGGCTTAGCTGCAGTCCAGTACTCGCCTACGTTTGAAAAAATCCTACCGAGTGGAGAGAAAACCTCCCACTCGGGGGCTTAGATGCAGTCCAGTACTCGCCTAAGTATTTAAAAATCCTACCGAGTGGTGAGCCAGCCTCCCACTCGGGGGCTTAGCTGCAGTCCAGTACTCGCCTAAGTTTGAAAAATCCTACCGAGTGGAGAGCGACCCTCCCACTCGGGGGCTTAGCTGCAGTCCGGTACTCGCCTAAGTTTGAAAAAATCCTACCGCGTCGAGAGCAAACCTCCCACTCGGGGGCTTAGCTGCGAACCCGTTTCGCCTAAGTGTTTGAAAATCCTACCGGGTGGTGAGCCAGCCTCCCACTCGGGGGCTTAGCTGTAGTCCAGTACTCGCCTAAGTATTTAAAAATCCTACCGAGTGGTGAGCCAGCCTCCCACTTGGGTGCTTAGCTGCAGTCCAGTACTCGCATAAGTATTTAAAAATCCTACCGAGTGGTGAGCCAGCCTCCCACTCGGGGGCTTAGCTGCAGTCCAGTACTCGCCTAAGTTTGAAAAATCCTACCGAGTGGAGAGCGACCCTCCCACTCGGGGGCTTAGCTGCAGTCCAGTTCTCGCCTAAGTTTGAAAAATCCTACCGAGTGGAGAGCGATCCTCCCACTCGGGGGCTTAGCTGTAGTCCTGTACTCGCCTAAGTTTGAAAAAATCCTACCGAGTGGAGAGCAAACCTCCCACTCGGGGGCTTAGCTGCAGTCCAGTACTCGCCTAAGTTTGAAAAAATCTTACCGAGTGGAGAGCAAACCTCTCACTTGGGGGCTTAGCTGCAGTCCAGTACTCGCCTAAGTTTGAAAAAATCCTACCGAGTGGAGAGAAAACCTCCCACTCGGGGGCTTAGATGCAGTCCAGTACTCGCCTAAGTATTTAAAAATCCTACCGAGTGGTGAGCCAGCCTCCCACTCGGGGGCTTAGCTGCAGTCCAGTACTCGCCTAAGTTTGAAAAATCCTACCGAGTGGAGAGCAACCCTCCCACTCGGGGGGCTTAGCTGCAGTCCAGTACTCGCCTAAGTTTGAAAAATCCTACCGAGTGGAGAGCGACCCTCCCACTCGGGGGCTTAGCTGCAGTCCAGTTCTCGCCTAAGTTTGAAAAATCCTACCGAGTGGAGAGCGACCCTCCCACTCGGGGGCTTAGCTGCAGTCCAGTACTCGCCTAAGTTTGAAAAAATCCTACCGAGTGGAGAGCAAACCTCCCACTCGGGGGCTTAGCTGCAGTCCAGTACTCGCCTAAGTTTGAAAAAATCCTACCGAGTGGAGAGCAAACCTCTCACTCGGGGGCTTAGCTGCAGTCCAGTACTCGCCTAAGTTTGAAAAAATCCTACCGAGTGGAGAGAAAACCTCCCACTCGGGGGCTTAGATGCAGTCCAGTACTCGCCTAAGTATTTAAAAATCCTACCGAGTGGTGAGCCAGCCTCCCACTCGGGGGCTTAGCTGCAGTCCAGTACTTGCCTAAGTTTGAAAAATCCTACCGAGTGGAGAGCGACCCTCCCACTCGGGGGCTTAGCTGCGAACCCGTTTCGCCTAAGTGTTTGAAAATCCTACCGGGTGGTGAGCCAGCCTCCCACTCGGGGGCTTAGCTGTAGTCCAGTACTCGCCTAAGTATTTAAAAATCCTACCGAGTGGTGAGCCAGCCTCCCACTCGGGTGCTTAGCTGCAGTCCAGTACTCGCCTAAGTATTTAAAAATCCTACCGAGTGGTGAGCTAGCCTCCCACTCGGGGCCTTAGCTGCAGTCTAGTACTCGCCTAAGTTTGAAAAATCCTACCGAGTGGAGAGCGACCCTCCCACTCGGGGGCTTAGCTGCAGTCCAGTTCTCGCCTAAGTTTGAAAAATCCTACCGAGTGGAGAGCGATCCTCCCACTCGGGGGCTTAGCTGTAGTCCAGTACTCGCCTAAGTTTGAAAAAATCCTACCGAGTGGAGAGCAAACCTCCCACTCGGGGGCTTAGCTGCAGTCCAGTACTCGCCTAAGTTTGAAAAAATCCTACCGAGTGGAGAGCAAACCTGTCACTCGGGGGCTTAGCTGCAGTCCAGTACTCGCCTAAGTTTGAAAAAATCCTACCGAGTGGAGAGAAAACCTCCCACTCGGTGGCTTAGATGCAGTCCAGTACTCGCCTAAGTATTTAAAAATCCTACCGAGTGGTGAGCCAGCCTCCCACTCGGGTGCTTAGCTGCAGTCCAGTACTCGCCTAAGTTTGAAAAATCCTACCGAGTGGAGAGCAACCCTCCCACTCGGGGGCTTAGCTGCAGTCCAGTACTCGCCTAACTTTGAAAAATCCTACCGAGTGGAGAGCGACCCTCCCACTCGGGGGCTTAGCTGCAGTCCAGTTCTCGCCTAAGTTTGAAAAATCCTACCGAGTGGAGAGCGACTCTCCCACTCGAGGGCTTAGCTGCAGTCCAGTACTCGCCTAAGTTTGAAAAAATCCTACCGAGTGCAGAGAAAACCTCCCACTCGGGGGCTTAGATGCAGTCCAGTACTCGCCTAAGTATTTAAAAATCCTACCGAGTGGTGAGCCAGCCTCCCACTCGGGGGCTTAGCTGCAGTCCAGTACTCGCCTAAGTTTGAAAAATCCTACCGAGTGGAGAGCGACCCTCCCACTCGGGGGCTTGGCTGCAGTCCAGTACTCGCCTAAGTTTGAAAAATCCTACCGAGTGGAGAGCGACCCTCCCACTCGGGGGCTTAGCTGCAGTCCAGTACTCGCCTAAGTTTGAAAAAATCCTAGCGAGTGGGGAGCAAAACTCTCACTCGGGGGCTTAGCTGCAGTCCAGTACTCGCCTACGTTTGAAAAAATCCTACCGAGTGGAGAGAAAACCTCCCACTCGGGGGCTTAGATGCAGTCCAGTACTCGCCTAAGTATTTAAAAATCCTACCGAGTGGTGAGCCAGCCTCCCACTCGGGGGCTTAGCTGCAGTCCAGTACTCGCCTAAGTTTGAAAAATCCTACCGAGTGGAGAGCGACCCTCCCACTCGGGGGCTTAGCTGCAGTCCGGTACTCGCCTAAGTTTGAAAAAATCCTACCGCGTGGAGAGCAAACCTCCCACTCGGGGGCTTAGCTGCAGTCCAGTACTCGCCTAAGTTTGAAAAAATCCTACCGAGTGGAGAGCAAACTTCTCACTCGGGGGCTTAGCTGCAGTCCAGTACTCGCCTAAGTTTGAAAAAATCCTACCGAGTGGATAGAAAACCTCCCACTCGGGGGCTTAGATGCAGTCCAGTACTCGCCTAAGTATTTAAAAATCCTACCGAGTGGTGAGCCAGCCTCCCACTCGGGGGCTTAGCTGCAGTCCAGTACTCGCCTAAGTTTGAAAAATCCTACCGAGTGGAGAGCGACCCTCCCACTCGGGGGCTTAGCTGCGAACCCGTTTCACCTAAGTGTTTGAAAATCCTACCGGGTGGTGAGCCAGCCTCCCACTCGGGGGCTTAGCTGTAGTCTAGTACTCGCCTAAGTATTTAAAAATCCTACCGAGTGGTGAGCCAGCCTCCCACTCGGGTGCTTAGCTGCAGTCCAGTACTCGCATCAGTATTTAAAAATCCTACCGAGTGGTGAGCCAGCCTCCCACTCGGGGGCTTAGCTGCAGTCCAGTACTCGCCTAAGTTTGAAAAATCCTACCGAGTGGAGAGCGACCCTCCCACTCGGGGGCTTAGCTGCAGTCCAGTTCTCGCCTAAGTTTGAAAAATCCTACCGAGTGGAGAGCGATCCTCCCACTCGGGGGCTTAGCTGCAGTCCAGTACTCGCCTAAGTTTGAAAAAATCCTACCGAGTGGAGAGCAAACCTCCCACTCGGGGGCTTAGCTGCAGTCCAGTACTCGCCTAAGTTTGAAAAAATCTTACCGAGTGGAGAGCAAACCTCTCACTTGCGGGCTTAGCTGCAGTCCAGTACTCGCCTAAGTTTGAAAAAATCCTACCGAGTGGAGAGAAAACCTCCCACTTGGGGGCTTAGATGCAGTCCAGTACTCGCCTAAGTATTTAAAAATCCTACCGAGTGGTGAGCCAGCCTCCCACTCGGGGGCTTAGCTGCAGTCCAGTACTCGCCTAAGTTTGAAAAATCCTACCGAGTGGAGAGCGACCCTCCCACTCGGGGGGCTTAGCTGCAGTCCAGTACTCGCCTAAGTTTGAAAAATCCTACCGAGTGGAGAGCAACCCTCCCACTCGGGGGCTTAGCTGCAGTCCAGTTCTCGCCTAAGTTTGAAAAATCCTACCGAGTGGAGAGCGACCCTCCCACTCGGGGGCTTAGCTGCAGTCCAGTACTCGCCTAAGTTTGAAAAAATCCTACCGAGTGGAGAGCAAACCTCCCACTCGGGGGCTTAGCTGCAGTCCAGTACTCGCCTAAGTTTGAAAAAATCCTACCGAGTGGAGAGCAAACCTCTCACTCGGGGGCTTAGCTGCAGTCTAGTACTCGCCTAAGTTTGAAAAAATCCTACCGAGTGGAGAGAAAACCTCCCACTCGGGGGCTTAGATGCAGTCCAGTACTCGCCTAAGTATTTAAAAATCCTACCGAGTGGTGGGCCAGCCTCCCACTCGGGGGCTTAGCTGCAGTCCAGTACTTGCCAAAGTTTGAAAAATCCTACCGAGTGGAGAGCGACCCTCCCATTCGGGGGCTTAGCTGCGAACCCGTTTCGCCTAAGTGTTTGAAAATCCTACCGGGTGGTGAGCCAGCCTCCCACTCAGGTGCTTAGCTGTAGTCCAGTACTCGCCTAAGTATTTAAAAATCCTACCGAGTGGTGAGCCAGCCTCCCACTCGGGGGCTTAGCTGCAGTCCAGTACTCGCCTAAGTTTGAAAAATCCTACCGAGTGGAGAGCGACCCTCCCACTCGGGGGCTTAGCTGCAGTCCAGTACTCGCCTAAGTTTGAAAAAATCCTACCGAGTGGAGAGCAAACCTCCCACTCGGGGGCTTAGCTGCAGTCCAGTACTCGCCTAAGTTTGAAAAAATCCTACCGAGTGGAGAGCAAACCTGTCACTCGGGGGCTTAGCTGCAGTCCAGTACTCGCCTAAGTTTGAAAAAATCCTACCGAGTGGAGAGAAAACGTCCCACTCGGGGGGCTTAGATGTAGTCCAGTACTCGCCTAAGTATTTAAAAATCCTACCGAGTGGTGAGCCAGCCTCCCACTCGGGTGCTTAGCTGCAGTCCAGTACTCGCCTAAGTTTGAAAAATCCTACCGAGTGGAGACCGACCCTCCCACTCAGGGGCTTAGCTGCAGTCCAGTACTCGCCTAAGTTTCAAAAATCCTACCGAGTGGGGAGCGACCCTCCCACTCGGGGGCTTAGCTGCAGTCCAGTTCTCGCCTAAGTTTGAAAAATCCTACCGAGTGGAGAGCGACCCTCCCACTCGAGGGCTTAGCTGCAGTCCAGTACTCGCCTAAGTTTGAAAAAATCCTACCGAGTGGAGAGCAAACCTCCCACTCGGGGGCTTAGCTGCAGTCCAGTACTCGCCTAAGTTTGAAAAAATCTGACCGAGTGGAGAGCAAACCTCTCACTCGGGGGCTTAGCTACAGTCCAATACTCGCCTAAGTTTGAAAAAATCCTACCGAGTGGAGAGAAAACCTCCCACTCGGGGGCTTGGATGCAGTCCAGTACTCGCCCAAGTATTTAAAAATCCTACCGAGTGGTGAGCCAGCCTCCCACTCGGGGGCTTAGCTGCAGTCCAGTACTCGCCTAAGTTTGAAAAATCCTACCGAGTGGAGAGCGACCCTCCCACTCGGGGGCTTAGCTGCAGTCCAGTACTCGCCTAAGTTTGAAAAATCCTACCGAGTGGAGAGCGACCCTCCCACTCGGGGGCTTAGCTGCAGTCCAGTTCTCGCCTAAGTTTGAAAAATCCTACAGAGTGGAGAGCGACCCTCCCACTCGGGGGCTTAGCTGCAGTCCAGTACTCGCCTAAGTTTGAAAAAATCCTACCGAGTGGAGAGCAAACCTCCCACTCGGGGGCTGAGCTGCAGTCCAGTACTCGCCTAAGTTTGAAAAAATCCTACCGAGTGGAGAGCAAACCTCTCACTCGGGGGCTTAGCTGCAGTCCAGTACTCGCCTAAGTTTGAAAAAATCCTACCGAGTGGAGAGAAAACCTCCCCCTCGGGGGCTTAGATGCAGTCCAGTACTCGCCTAAGTATTTAAAAATCCTACCGAGTGGTGAGCCAGCCTCCCACTCGGGGGCTTAGCTGCAGTCCAGTACTCGCCTAAGTTTGAAAAATCCTACCGAGTGGAGAGCGACCCTCCCACTCGGGGGCTTAGCTGCGAACCCGTTTCGCCTAAGTGTTTGAAAATCCTACCGGGTGGTGAGCCAGCCTCCCACTCGGGGGCTTAGCTGTAGTCCAGTACTCGCCTAAGTATTTAAAAATCCTACCGAGTGGTGAGCCAGCCTCCCACTCGGGTGCTTAGCTGCAGTCCAGTACTCGCATAAGTATTTAAAAATCCTACCGAGTGGTGAGCCAGCCTCCCACTCGGGGGCTTAGCTGCAGTCCAGTACTCGCCTAAGTTTGAAAAATCCTACCGAGTGGAGAGCGACCCTCCCACTCGGGGGCTTAGCTGCAGTCCAGTTCTCGCCTAAGTTTGAAAAATCCTACCGAGTGGAGAGCGATCCTCCCACTCGGGGGCTTAGCTGCAGTCCAGTACTCGCCTAAGTTTGAAAAAATCCTGCCGAGTGGAGAGCAAACCTCCCACTCGGGGGCTTAGCTGCAGTCCAGTACTCGCCTAAGTTTCAAAAAATCTTACCGAGTGGAGAGCAAACCTCTCACTTGGGGGCTTAGCTGCAGTCCAGTACTCGCCTAAGTTTGAAAAAATCCTACCGAGTGGAGAGAAAACCTCCCACTTGGGGGCTTAGATGCAGTCCAGTACTCGCCTAAGTATTTAAAAATCCTACCGAGTGGTGAGCCAGCCTCCCACTCGGGGGCTTAGCTGCAGTCCAGTACTCGCCTAAGTTTGAAAAATCCTACCGAGTGGAGAGCGACCCTCCCACTCGGGGGCTTAGCTGCAGTCCAGTACTCGCCTAAGTTTGAAAAAATCCTACCGAGTGGAGAGCAAACCTCCCACTCGGGGGCTTAGCTGCAGTCCAGTACTCGCCTAAGTTTGAAAAAATCCTACCGAGTGGAGAGCAAACCTCTCACTCGGGGGCTTAGCTGCAGTCCAGTACTCGCCTAAGTTTGAAAAAATCCTACCGAGTGGAGAGAAAACCTCCCACTCGGGGGCTTAGATGCAGTCCAGTACTCGCCTAAGTATTTAAAAATCCTACCGAGTGGTGAGCCAGCCTCCCACTCGGGGGCTTAGCTGCAGTCCAGTACTCGCCTAAGTTTGAAAAATCCTACCGAGTGGAGAGCGACCCTCCCACTCGGGGGCTTAGCTGCGAACCCGTTTCGCCTAAGTGTTTGAAAATCCTACCGGGTGGTGAGCCAGCCTCCCACTCGGGGGCTTAGCTGTAGTCCAGTACTCGCCTAAGTATTTAAAAATCCTACCGAGTGGTGAGCCAGCCTCCCACTCGGGTGCTTAGCTGCAGTCCAGTACTCGCATAAGTATTTAAAAATCCTACCGAGTGGTGAGCCAGCCTCCCACTCGGGGGCTTAGCTGCAGTCCAGTACTCGCCTAAGTTTGAAAAATCCTACCGAGTGGAGAGCGACCCTCCCACTCGGGGGCTTAGCTGCAGTCCAGTTCTCGCCTAAGTTTGAAAAATCCTACCGAGTGGAGAGCGACCCTCCCACTCGGGGGCTTAGCTGCAGTCCAGTTCTCGCCTAAGTTTGAAAAATCCTACCGAGTGGAGAGCGATCCTCCCACTCGGGGGCTTAGCTGCAGTCCAGTACTCGCCTAAGTTTGAAAAAATCCTACCGAGTGGAGAGCAAACCTCCCACTCGGGGGCTTAGCTGCAGTCCAGTACTCGCCTAAGTTACAAAAAATCTTACCGAGTGGAGAGCAAACCTCTCACTTGGGGGCTTAGCTGCAGTCCAGTACTCGCCTAAGTTTGAAAAAATCCTACCGAGTGGAGAGAAAACCTCCCACTTGGGGGCTTAGATGCAGTCCAGTACTCGCCTAAGTATTTAAAAATCCTACCGAGTGGTGAGCCAGCCTCCCACTCGGGGGCTTAGCTGCAGTCCCGTACTTGCCTAAGTTTGAAAAATCCTACCGAGTGGAGAGCGACCCTCTCACTCGGGGGCTTAGCTGCAGTCTAGTACTCGCCTAAGTTTGAAAAAATCCTACCGAGTGGAGAGCAAACCTCTCACTCGGGGGCTTAGCTGCAGTCTAGTACTCGCCTAAGTTTGAAAAAATCCTACCGAGTGGAGAGAAAACCTCCCACTCGGGGGCTTAGATGCAGTCCAGTACTCGCCTAAGTATTTAAAAATCCTACCGAGTGGTGGGCCAGCCTCCCACTCGGGGGCTTAGCTGCAGTCCAGTACTTGCCAAAGTTTGAAAAATCCTACCGAGTGGAGAGCGACCCTCCCACTCGGGGGCTTAGCTGCAGTCCAGTACTCGCCTAAGTTTGAAAAAATCCTACCGAGTGGAGAGCAAACCTCTCACTCGGGGGCTTAGCTGCAGTCCAGTACTCGCCTAAGTTTGAAAAAATCCTACCGAGTGGAGAGAAAACCTCCCACTCGGGGGCTTAGATGCAGTCCAGTACTCGCCTAAGTATTTAAAAATCCTACCGAGTGGTGAGCCAGCCTCCCACTCGGGGGCTTAGCTGCAGTCCAGTACTCGCCTAAGTTTGAAAAATCCTACCGAGTTGAGAGCGACCCTCCCACTCGGGGGCTTAGCTGCGAACCCGTTTCGCCTAAGTGTTTGAAAATCCTACCGGGTGGTGAGCCAGCCTCCCACTCGGGGGCTTAGCTGTAGTCCAGTACTCGCCTAAGTATTTAAAAATCCTACCGAGTGGTGAGCCAGCCTCCCACTCGGGTGCTTAGCTGCAGTCCAGTACTCGCATAAGTATTTAAAAATCCTACCGAGTGGTGAGCCAGCCTCCCACTCGGGGGCTTAGCTGCAGTCCAGTACTCGCCTAAGTTTGAAAAATCCTACCGAGTGGAGAGCGACCCTCCCACTCGGGGGCTTAGCTGCAGTCCAGTTCTCGCCTAAGTTTGAAAAATCCTACCGAGTGGAGAGCGATCCTCCCACTCGGGGGCTTAGCTGCAGTCCAGTACTCGCCTAAGTTTGAAAAAATCCTACCGAGTGGAGAGCAAACCTCCCACTCGGGGGCTTAGCTGCAGTCCAGTACTCGCCTAAGTTACAAAAAATCTTACCGAGTGGAGAGCAAACCTCTCACTTGGGGGCTTAGCTGCAGTCCAGTACTCGCCTAAGTTTGAAAAAATCCTACCGAGTGGAGAGAAAACCTCCCACTTGGGGGCTTAGATGCAGTCCAGTACTCGCCTAAGTATTTAAAAATCCTACCGAGTGGTGAGCCAGCCTCCCACTCGGGGGCTTAGCTGCAGTCCAGTACTTGCCTAAGTTTGAAAAATCCTACCGAGTGGAGAGCGACCCTCCCACTCGGGGGGCTTAGCTGCAGTCCAGTACTCGCCTAAGTTTGAAAAATCCTACCGAGTGGAGAGCGACCCTCCCACTCGGGGGCTTAGCTGCAGTCCAGTTCTCGCCTAAGTTTGAAAAATCCTACCGAGTGGAGAGCGACCCTCCCACTCGGGGGCTTAGCTGCAGTCCAGTACTCGCCTAAGTTTGAAAAATCCTACCGAGTGGAGAGCGACCCTCCCACTCGGGGGCTTAGCTGCAGTCCAGTTCTCGCCTAAGTTTGAAAAATCCTACCGAGTGGAGAGCGATCCTCCCACTCGGGGGCTTAGCTGCAGTCCAGTACTCGCCTAAGTTTGAAAAAATCCTACCGAGTGGAGAGCAAACCTCCCACTCGGGGGCTTAGCTGCAGTCCAGTACTCGCCTAAGTTACAAAAAATCTTACCGAGTGGAGAGCAAACCTCTCACTTGGGGGCTTAGCTGCAGTCCAGTACTCGCCTAAGTTTGAAAAAATCCTACCGAGTGGAGAGAAAACCTCCCACTTGGGGGCTTAGATGCAGTCCAGTACTCGCCTAAGTATTTAAAAATCCTACCGAGTGGTGAGCCAGCCTCCCACTCGGGGGCTTAGCTGCAGTCCAGTACTTGCCTAAGTTTGAAAAATCCTACCGAGTGGAGAGCGACCCTCCCACTCGGGGGGCTTAGCTGCAGTCCAGTACTCGCCTAAGTTTGAAAAATCCTACCGAGTGGAGAGCGACCCTCCCACTCGGGGGCTTAGCTGCAGTCTAGTACTCGCCTAAGTTTGAAAAAATCCTACCGAGTGGAGAGCAAACCTCTCACTCGGGGGCTTAGCTGCAGTCTAGTACTCGCCTAAGTTTGAAAAAATCCTACCGAGTGGAGAGAAAACCTCCCACTCGGGGGCTTAGATGCAGTCCAGTACTCGCCTAAGTATTTAAAAATCCTACCGAGTGGTGGGCCAGCCTCCCACTCGGGGGCTTAGCTGCAGTCCAGTACTTGCCAAAGTTTGAAAAATCCTACCGAGTGGAGAGCGACCCTCCCACTCGGGGGCTTAGCTGCAGTCCAGTACTCGCCTAAGTTTGAAAAAATCCTACCGAGTGGAGAGCAAACCTCTCACTCGGGGGCTTAGCTGCAGTCCAGTACTCGCCTAAGTTTGAAAAAATCCTACCGAGTGGAGAGAAAACCTCCCACTCGGGGGCTTAGATGCAGTCCAGTACTCGCCTAAGTATTTAAAAATCCTACCGAGTGGTGAGCCAGCCTCCCACTCGGGGGCTTAGCTGCAGTCCAGTACTCGCCTAAGTTTGAAAAATCCTACCGAGTTGAGAGCGACCCTCCCACTCGGGGGCTTAGCTGCGAACCCGTTTCGCCTAAGTGTTTGAAAATCCTACCGGGTGGTGAGCCAGCCTCCCACTCGGGGGCTTAGCTGTAGTCCAGTACTCGCCTAAGTATTTAAAAATCCTACCGAGTGGTGAGCCAGCCTCCCACTCGGGGGCTTAGCTGCAGTCCAGTACTCGCATAAGTATTTAAAAATCCTACCGAGTGGTGAGCCAGCCTCCCACTCGGGGGCTTAGCTGCAGTCCAGTACTCGCCTAAGTTTGAAAAATCCTACCGAGTGGAGAGCGACCCTCCCACTCGGGGGCTTAGCTGCAGTCCAGTTCTCGCCTAAGTTTGAAAAATCCTACCGAGTGGAGAGCGATCCTCCCACTCGGGGGCTTAGCTGCAGTCCAGTACTCGCCTAAGTTTGAAAAAATCCTACCGAGTGGAGAGCAAACCTCCCACTCGGGGGCTTAGCTGCAGTCCAGTACTCGCCTAAGTTACAAAAAATCTTACCGAGTGGAGAGCAAACCTCTCACTTGGGGGCTTAGCTGCAGTCCAGTACTCGCCTAAGTTTGAAAAAATCCTACCGAGTGGAGAGAAAACCTCCCACTTGGGGGCTTAGATGCAGTCCAGTACTCGCCTAAGTATTTAAAAATCCTACCGAGTGGTGAGCCAGCCTCCCACTCGGGGGCTTAGCTGCAGTCCAGTACTTGCCTAAGTTTGAAAAATCCTACCGAGTGGAGAGCGACCCTCCCACTCGGGGGGCTTAGCTGCAGTCCAGTACTCGCCTAAGTTTGAAAAATCCTACCGAGTGGAGAGCGACCCTCCCACTCGGGGGCTTAGCTGCAGTCCAGTTCTCGCCTAAGTTTGAAAAATCCTACCGAGTGGAGAGCGACCCTCCCACTCGGGGGCTTAGCTGCAGTCCAGTACTCGCCTAAGTTTGAAAAAATCCTACCGAGTGGAGAGCAAACCACCCACTAGGGGGCTTAGCTGCAGTCCAGTACTCGCCTAAGTTTGAAAAAATCCTACCGAGTGGAGAGCAAACCTGTCACTCGGGGGCTTAGCTGCAGTCCAGTACTCGCCTAAGTTCGAAAAAATCCTACCGAGTGGAGAGAAAACCTCCCACTCGGGGGCTTAGATGCAGTCCAGTACTCGCCTAAGTATTTAAAAATCCTACCGAGTGGTGAGCCAGCCTCCGCTTCGGGTGCTTAGCTGCAGTCCAGTACTCGCCTAAGTTTGAAAAATCCTACCGAGTGGAGAGCGACCCTCCCACTCGGGGGCTTAGCTGCAGTCCAGTACTCGCCTAAGTTTGAAAAATCCTACCGAGTGGAGAGCGACCCTCCCACTCGGGGGCTTAGCTGCAGTCCAGTTCTCGCCTAAGTTTGAAAAATCCTACTGAGTGGAGAGCGACTCTCCCACTCGAGTGCTTAGCTGCAGTCCAGTACTCGCCTAAGTTTGAAAAAATCCTACCGAGTGGAGAGCAAACCTCTCACTCGGGGGCTTAGCTGCAGTCCAGTACTCGCCTACGTTTGAAAAAATCCTACCGAGTGGAGAGAAAACCTCCCACTCGGGGGCTTAGATGCAGTCCAGTACTCGCCTAAGTATTTAAAAATCCTACCGAGTGGTGAGCCAGCCTCCCACTCGGGGGCTTAGCTGCAGTCCAGTACTCGCCTAAGTTTGAAAAATCCTACCGAGTGGAGAGCGACCCTCCCACTCGGGGGCTTAGCTGCAGTCCAGTACTCGCCTAAGTTCGAAAAAATCCTACCGAGTGGAGAGAAAACCTCCCACTCGGGGGCTTAGATGCAGTCCAGTACTCGCCTAAGTATTTAAAAATCCTACCGAGTGGTGAGCCAGCCTCCCACTCGGGTGCTTAGCTGCAGTCCAGTACTCGCCTAAGTTTGAAAAATCCTACCGAGTGGAGAGCGACCCTCCCACTCGGGGGCTTAGCTGCAGTCCAGTACTCGCCTAAGTTTGAAAAATCCTACCGAGTGGAGAGCGACCCTCCCACTCGGGGGCTTAGCTGTAGTCCAGTTCTCGCCTAAGTTTGAAAAATCCTACCGAGTGGAGAGCGACTCTCCCACTCGAGTGCTTAGCTGCAGTCCAGTACTCGCCTAAGTTTGAAAAAATCCTACCGAGTGGAGAGCAAACCTCTCACTCGGGGGCTTAGCTGCAGTCCAGTACTCGCCTACGTTTGAAAAAATCCTACCGAGTGGAGAGAAAACCTCCCACTCGGGGGCTTAGATGCAGTCCAGTACTCGCCTAAGTATTTAAAAATCCTACCGAGTGGTGAGCCAGCCTCCCACTCGGGGGCTTAGCTGCAGTCCAGTACTCGCCTAAGTTTGAAAAATCCTACCGAGTGGAGAGCGACCCTCCCACTCGGGGGCTTAGCTGCAGTCCAGTACTCGCCTAAGTTTGAAAAATCCTACCGAGTGGAGAGCGACCCTCCCACTCGGGGGGCTTAGCTGCAGTCTAGTACTCGCCTAAGTTTGAAAAATCCTACCGAGTGGAGAGCGACCCTCCCACTCGGGGGCTTAGCTGCAGTCCAGTTCTCGCCTAAGTATGAAAAATCCTACCGAGTGGAGAGCGATCCTCCCACTCGGGGGCTTAGCTGCAGTCCAGTACTCGCCTAAGTTTGAAAAAATCCTGCCGAGTGGAGAGCAAACCTCCCACTCGGGGGCTTAGCTGCAGTCCAGTACTCGCCTAAGTTTCAAAAAATCTTACCGAGTGGAGAGCAAACCTCTCACTTGGGGGCTTAGCTGCAGTCCAGTACTCGCCTAAGTTTGAAAAAATCCTACCGAGTGGAGAGAAAACCTCCCACTTGGGGGCTTAGATGCAGTCCAGTACTCGCCTAAGTATTTAAAAATCCTACCGAGTGGTGAGCCAGCCTCCCACTCGGGGGCTTAGCTGCAGTCCAGTACTCGCCTAAGTTTGAAAAATCCTACCGAGTGGAGAGCGACCCTCCCACTCGGGGGCTTAGCTGCAGTCCAGTACTCGCCTAAGTTTGAAAAAATCCTACCGAGTGGAGAGCAAACCTCCCACTCGGGGGCTTAGCTGCAGTCCAGTACTCGCCTAAGTTTGAAAAAATCCTACCGAGTGGAGAGCAAACCTCTCACTCGGGGGCTTAGCTGCAGTCCAGTACTCGCCTAAGTTTGAAAAAATCCTACCGAGTGGAGAGAAAACCTCCCACTCGGGGGCTTAGATGCAGTCCAGTACTCGCCTAAGTATTTAAAAATCCTACCGAGTGGTGAGCCAGCCTCCCACTCGGGGGCTTAGCTGCAGTCCAGTACTCGCCTAAGTTTGAAAAATCCTACCGAGTGGAGAGCGACCCTCCCACTCGGGGGCTTAGCTGCGAACCCGTTTCGCCTAAGTGTTTGAAAATCCTACCGGGTGGTGAGCCAGCCTCCCACTCGGGGGCTTAGCTGTAGTCCAGTACTCGCCTAAGTATTTAAAAATCCTACCGAGTGGTGAGCCAGCCTCCCACTCGGGTGCTTTGCTGCAGTCCAGTACTCGCATAAGTATTTAAAAATCCTACCGAGTGGTGAGCCAGCCTCCCACTCGGGGGCTTAGCTGCAGTCCAGTACTCGCCTAAGTTTGAAAAATCCTACCGAGTGGAGAGCGACCCTCCCACTCGGGGGCTTAGCTGCAGTCCAGTTCTCGCCTAAGTTTGAAAAATCCTACCGAGTGGAGAGCGATCCTCCCACTCGGGGGCTTAGCTGCAGTCCAGTACTCGCCTAAGTTTGAAAAAATCCTACCGAGTGGAGAGCAAACCTCCCACTCGGGGGCTTAGCTGCAGTCCAGTACTCGCCTAAGTTACAAAAAATCTTACCGAGTGGAGAGCAAACCTCTCACTTGGGGGCTTAGCTGCAGTCCAGTACTCGCCTAAGTTTGAAAAAATCCTACCGAGTGGAGAGAAAACCTCCCACTTGGGGGCTTAGATGCAGTCCAGTACTCGCCTAAGTATTTAAAAATCCTACCGAGTGGTGAGCCAGCCTCCCACTCGGGGGCTTAGCTGCAGTCCAGTACTTGCCTAAGTTTGAAAAATCCTACCGAGTGGAGAGCGACCCTCCCACTCGGGGGCTTAGCTGCAGTCCAGTACTCGCCTAAGTTTGAAAAAATCCTACCGAGTGGAGAGCAAACCTCTCACTCGGGGGCTTAGCTGCAGTCCAGTACTCGCCTAAGTTTGAAAAAATCCTACCGAGTGGAGAGAAAACCTCCCACTCGGGGGCTTAGATGCAGTCCAGTACTCGCCTAAGTATTTAAAAATCCTACCGAGTGGTGAGCCAGCCTCCCACTCGGGGGCTTAGCTGCAGTCCAGTACTCGCCTAAGTTTGAAAAATCCTACCGAGTTGAGAGCGACCCTCCCACTCGGGGGCTTAGCTGCGAACCCGTTTCGCCTAAGTGTTTGAAAATCCTACTGGGTGGTGAGCCAGCCTCCCACTCGGGGGCTTAGCTGTAGTCCAGTACTCGCCTAAGTATTTAAAAATCCTACCGAGTGGTGAGCCAGCCTCCCACTCGGGTGCTTAGCTGCAGTCCAGTACTCGCATAAGTATTTAAAAATCCTACCGAGTGGTGAGCCAGCCTCCCACTCGGGGGCTTAGCTGCAGTCCAGTACTCGCCTAAGTTTGAAAAATCCTACCGAGTGGAGAGCGACCCTCCCACTCGGGGGCTTAGCTGCAGTCCAGTTCTCGCCTAAGTTTGAAAAATCCTACCGAGTGGAGAGCGATCCTCCCACTCGGGGGCTTAGCTGCAGTCCAGTACTCGCCTAAGTTTGAAAAAATCCTGCCGAGTGGAGAGCAAACCTCCCACTCGGGGGCTTAGCTGCAGTCCAGTACTCGCCTAAGTTTCAAAAAATCTTACCGAGTGGAGAGCAAACCTCTCACTTGGGGGCTTAGCTGCAGTCCAGTACTCGCCTAAGTTTGAAAAAATCCTACCGAGTGGAGAGAAAACCTCCCACTTGGGGGCTTAGATGCAGTCCAGTACTCGCCTAAGTATTTAAAAATCCTACCGAGTGGTGAGCCAGCCTCCCACTCGGGGGCTTAGCTGCAGTCCAGTACTCGCCTAAGTTTGAAAAATCCTACCGAGTGGAGAGCGACCCTCCCACTCGGGGGCTTAGCTGCAGTCCATTACTCGCCTAAGTTTGAAAAAATCCTACCGAGTGGAGAGCAAACCTCCCACTCGGGGGCTTAGCTGCAGTCCAGTACTCGCCTAAGTTTGAAAAAATCCTACCGAGTGGAGAGCAAACCTCTCACTCGGGGGCTTAGCTGCAGTCCAGTACTCGCCTAAGTTTGAAAAAATCCTACCGAGTGGAGAGAAAACCTCCCACTCGGGGGCTTAGATGCAGTCCAGTACTCGCCTAAGTATTTAAAAATCCTACCGAGTGGTGAGCCAGCCTCCCACTCGGGGGCTTAGCTGCAGTCCAGTACTCGCCTAAGTTTGAAAAATCCTACCGAGTGGAGAGCGACCCTCCCACTCGGGGGCTTAGCTGCGAACCCGTTTCGCCTAAGTGTTTGAAAATCCTACCGGGTGGTGAGCCAGCCTCCCACTCGGGGGCTTAGCTGTAGTCCAGTACTCGCCTAAGTATTTAAAAATCCTACCGAGTGGTGAGCCAGCCTCCCACTCGGGTGCTTAGCTGCAGTCCAGTACTCGCATAAGTATTTAAAAATCCTACCGAGTGGTGAGCCAGCCTCCCACTCGGGGGCTTAGCTGCCGTCCAGTACTCGCCTAAGTTTGAAAAATCCTACCGAGTGGAGAGCGACCCTCCCACTCGGGGGCTTAGCTGCAGTCCAGTTCTCGCCTAAGTTTGAAAAATCCTACCGAGTGGAGAGCGATCCTCCCACTCGGGGGCTTAGCTGCAGTCCAGTACTCGCCTAAGTTTGAAAAAATCCTACCGAGTGGAGAGCAAACCTCCCACTCGGGGGCTTAGCTGCAGTCCAGTACTCGCCTAAGTTACAAAAAATCTTACCGAGTGGAGAGCAAACCTCTCACTTGGGGGCTTAGCTGCAGTCCAGTACTCGCCTAAGTTTGAAAAAATCCTACCGAGTGGAGAGAAAACCTCCCACTTGGGGGCTTAGATGCAATCCAGTACTCGCCTAAGTATTTAAAAATCCTACCGAGTGGTGAGCCAGCCTCCCACTCGGGGGCTTAGCTGCAGTCCAGTACTTGCCTAAGTTTGAAAAATCCTACCGAGTGGAGAGCGACCCTCCCACTCGGGGGCTTAGCTGCAGTCCAGTACTCGCCTAAGTTTGAAAAAATCCTACCGAGTGGAGAGCAAACCTCTCACTCGGGGGCTTAGCTGCAGTCCAGTACTCGCCTAAGTTTGAAAAAATCCTACCGAGTGGAGAGAAAACCTCCCACTCGGGGGCTTAGATGCAGTCCAGTACTCGCCTAAGTATTTAAAAATCCTACCGAGTGGTGAGCCAGCCTCCCACTCGGGGGCTTAGCTGCAGTCCAGTACTCGCCTAAGTTTGAAAAATCCTACCGAGTTGAGAGCGACCCTCCCACTCGGGGGCTTAGCTGCGAACCCGTTTCGCCTAAGTGTTTGAAAATCCTACCGGGTGGTGAGCCAGCCTCCCACTCGGGGGCTTAGCTGTAGTCCAGTACTCGCCTAAGTATTTAAAAATCCTACCGAGTGGTGAGCCAGCCTCCCACTCGGGTGCTTAGCTGCAGTCCAGTACTCGCATAAGTATTTAAAAATCCTACCGAGTGGTGAGCCAGCCTCCCACTCGGGGGCTTAGCTGCAGTCCAGTACTCGCCTAAGTTTGAAAAATCCTACCGAGTGGAGAGCGACCCTCCCACTCGGGGGCTTAGCTGCAGTCCAGTTCTCGCCTAAGTTTGAAAAATCCTACCGAGTGGAGAGCGATCCTCCCACTCGGGGGCTTAGCTGCAGTCCAGTACTCGCCTAAGTTTGAAAAAATCCTACCGAGTGGAGAGCAAACCTCCCACTCGGGGGCTTAGCTGCAGTCCAGTACTCGCCTAAGTTACAAAAAATCTTACCGAGTGGAGAGCAAACCTCTCACTTGGGGGCTTAGCTGCAGTCCAGTACTCGCCTAAGTTTGAAAAAATCCTACCGAGTGGAGAGAAAACCTCCCACTTGGGGGCTTAGATGCAGTCCAGTACTCGCCTAAGTATTTAAAAATCCTACCGAGTGGTGAGCCAGCCTCCCACTCGGGGGCTTAGCTGCAGTCCAGTACTTGCCTAAGTTTGAAAAATCCTACCGAGTGGAGAGCGACCCTCCCACTCGGGGGGCTTAGCTGCAGTCCAGTACTCGCCTAAGTTTGAAAAATCCTACCGAGTGGAGAGCGACCCTCCCACTCGGGGGCTTAGCTGCAGTCCAGTTCTCGCCTAAGTTTGAAAAATCCTACCGAGTGGAGAGCGACCCTCCCACTCGGGGGCTTAGCTGCAGTCCAGTACTCGCCTAACTTTGAAAAAATCCTACCGAGTGGAGAGCAAACCACCCACTCGGGGGCTTAGCTGCAGTCCAGTACTCGCCTAAGTTTGAAAAAATCCTACCGAGTGGAGAGCAAACCTGTCACTCGGGGGCTTAGCTGCAGTCCAGTACTCGCCTAAGTTCGAAAAAATCCTACCGAGTGGAGAGAAAACCTCCCACTCGGGGGCTTAGATGCAGTCCAGTACTCGCCTAAGTATTTAAAAATCCTACCGAGTGGTGAGCCAGCCTCCGCTTCGGGTGCTTAGCTGCAGTCCAGTACTCGCCTAAGTTTGAAAAATCCTACCGAGTGGAGAGCGACCCTCCCACTCGGGGGCTTAGCTGCAGTCCAGTACTCGCCTAAGTTTGAAAAATCCTACCGAGTGGAGAGCGACCCTCCCACTCGGGGGCTTAGCTGCAGTCCAGTTCTCGCCTAAGTTTGAAAAATCCTACTGAGTGGAGAGCGACTCTCCCACTCGAGTGCTTAGCTGCAGTCCAGTACTCGCCTAAGTTTGAAAAAATCCTACCGAGTGGAGAGCAAACCTCTCACACGGGGGCTTAGCTGCAGTCCAGTACTCGCCTACGTTTGAAAAAATCCTACCGAGTGGAGAGAAAACCTCCCACTCGGGGGCTTAGATGCAGTCCAGTACTCGCCTAAGTATTTAAAAATCCTACCGAGTGGTGAGCCAGCCTCCCACTCGGGGGCTTAGCTGCAGTCCAGTACTCGCCTAAGTTTGAAAAATCCTACCGAGTGGAGAGCGACCCTCCCACTCGGGGGCTTAGCTGCAGTCCAGTACTCGCCTAAGTTCGAAAAAATCCTACCGAGTGGAGAGAAAACCTCCCACTCGGGGGCTTAGATGCAGTCCAGTACTCGCCTAAGTATTTAAAAATCCTACCGAGTGGTGAGCCAGCCTCCCACTCGGGTGCTTAGCTGCAGTCCAGTACTCGCCTAAGTTTGAAAAATCCTACCGAGTGGAGAGCGACCCTCCCACTCGGGGGCTTAGCTGCAGTCCAGTACTCGCCTAAGTTTGAAAAATCCTACCGAGTGGAGAGCGACCCTCCCACTCGGGGGCTTAGCTGTAGTCCAGTTCTCGCCTAAGTTTGAAAAATCCTACCGAGTGGAGAGCGACTCTCCCACTCGAGTGCTTAGCTGCAGTCCAGTACTCGGCTAAGTTTGAAAAAATCCTACCGAGTGGAGAGCAAACCTCTCACTCGGGGGCTTAGCTGCAGTCCAGTACTCGCCTACGTTTGAAAAAATCCTACCGAGTGGAGAGAAAACCTCCCACTCGGGGGCTTAGATGCAGTCCAGTACTCGCCTAAGTATTTAAAAATCCTACCGAGTGGTGAGCCAGCCTCCCACTCGGGGGCTTAGCTGCAGTCCAGTACTCGCCTAAGTTTGAAAAATCCTACCGAGTGGTGAGCCAGCCTCCCACTCGGGGGCTTAGCTGCAGTCCAGTACTCACCTAAGTTTGAAAAATCCTACCGAGTGGAGAGCGACCCTCCCACTCGGGGGCTTAGCTGCGAACCCGTTTCGCCTAAGTGTTTGAAAATCCTACCGGGTGGTGAGCCAGCCTCCCACTCGGGGGCTTAGCTGTAGTCCAGTACTCGCCTAAGTATTTAAAAATCCTACCGAGTGGTGAGCCAGCCTCCCACTCGGGTGCTTAGCTGCAGTCCAGTACTCGCATAAGTATTTAAAAATCCTACCGAGTGGTGAGCCAGCCTCCCACTCGGGGGCTTAGCTGCAGTCCAGTACTCGCCTAAGTTTGAAAAATCCTACCGAGTGGAGAGCGACCCTCCCACTCGGGGGGCTTAGCTGCAGTCCAGTACTCGCCTAACTTTGAAAAATCCTACCGAGTGGAGAGCGACCCTCCCACTCGGGGGCTTAGCTGCAGTCCAGTTCTCGCCTAAGTTTGAAAAATCCTACCGAGTGGAGAGCGACCCTCCCACTCGGGGGCTTAGCTGCAGTCCAGTTCTCGCCTAAGTTTAAAAATCCTACCGAGTGTAGAGCGATCCTCCCACTCGGGGGCTTAGCTGCAGTCCAGTACTCGCCTAAGTTTGAAAAAATCCTACCGAGTGGAGAGAAAACCTCCCACTCGGGGGCTTAGCTGCAGTCCAGTACTCGCCTAAGTTTGAAAAAATCTTACCGAGTGGAGAGCAAACCTCTCACTTGGGGGCTTAGCTGCAGTCCAGTACTCGCCTAAGTTTGAAAAAATCCTACCGAGTGGAGAGAAAACCTCCCACTTGGGGGCTTAGATGCAGTCCAGTACTCGCCTAAGTATTTAAAAATCCTACCGAGTGGTGAGCCAGCCTCCCACTCGGGGGCTTAGCTGCAGTCCAGTACTCGCCTAAGTTTGAAAAATCCTACCGAGTGGAGAGCGACCCTCCCACTCGGGGGGCTTAGCTGCAGTCCAGTACTCGCCTAAGTTTGAAAAATCCTACCGAGTGGAGAGCGACCCTCCCACTCGGGGGCTTAGCTGCAGTCCAGTTCTCGCCTAAGTTTGAAAAATCCTACCGAGTGGAGAGCGACCCTCCCACTCGGGGGCTTAGCTGCAGTCCAGTACTCGCCTAAGTTTGAAAAAATCCTACCGAGTGGAGAGCAAACCTCCCACTCGGGGGCTTAGCTGCAGTCCAGTACTCGCCTAAGTTTGAAAAAATCCTACCGAGTGGAGAGCAAACCTCTCACTCGGGGGCTTAGCTGCAGTCCAGTACTCGCCTAAGTTTGAAAAAATCCTACCGAGTGGAGAGAAAACCTCCCACTCGGGGGCTTAGATGCAGTCCAGTACTCGCCTAAGTATTTAAAAATCCTACCGAGTGGTGAGCCAGCCTCCCACTCGGGGGCTTAGCTGCAGTCTAGTACTTGCCAAAGTTTGAAAAATCCTACCGAGTGGAGAGCGACCCTCCCACTCGGGGGCTTAGCTGCGAACCCGTTTCGCCTAAGTGTTTTAAAATCCTACAGGGTGGTGAGCCAGCCTCCCACTCGGGGGCTTAGCTGTAGTCCAGTACTCGCCTAAGTATTTAAAAATCCTACCAAGTGGTGAGCCAGCCTCCCACTCGGGTGCTTAGCTGCAGTCCAGTACTCGCCTAAGTATTTAAAAATCCTACCGAGTGGTGAGCCAACCTCCCACTCGGGGGCTTAGCTGCAGCCCAGTACTCGCCTAAGTTTGAAAAATCCTACCGAGTGGAGAGCGACCCTCCCACTCGGGGGCTTAGCTGCAGTCCAGTACTCGCCTAAGTTTGAAAAAATCTTACCGAGTGGAGAGCAAACCTTCCACTCGGGGGCTTAGCTGCAGTCCAGTACTCGCCTAAGTTTGAAAAAATCCTACCGAGTGGAGAGCAAACCTGTCACTCGGGGGCTTAGCTGCAGTCCAGTACTCGCCTAAGTTTGAAAAAATCCTACCGAGTGGAGAGAAAACCTCCCACTCGGGGGGCTTAGATGAAGTCCAGTACTCGCCTAAGTATTTAAAAATCCTACCGAGTGGTGAGCCAGCCTCCCACTCGGGTGCTTAGCTGCAGTCCAGTACTCGCCTAAGTATTTAAAAATCCTACCGAGTGGTGAGCCAGCCTCCCACCAGGGTGCTTAGCTGCAGTCCAGTACTCGCCTAAGTTTCAAAAATCCTACCGAGTGAAGAGCGACCCTCCCACTCGGGGGCTTAGCTGCAGTCCAGTTCTCGCCTAAGTTTGAAAAATCCTACCGAGTGGAGAGCGACCCTCCCACTCGAGGGCTTAGCTGCAGTCCAGTACTCGCCTAAGTTTGAAAAAATCCTACCGAGTGGAGAGCAAACCTCCCACTCGGGGGCTTAGCTGCAGTCCAGTACTCGCCTAAGTTTGAAAAAATCTTACCGAGTGGAGAGCAAACCTCTCACTCGGGGGCTTAGCTGCAGTCCAATACTCGCCTAAGTTTGAAAAAATCCTACCGAGTGGAGAGAAAACCTCCCACTCGGGGGCTTGGATCCAGTCCAGTACTCGCCCAAGTATTTAAAAATCCTACCGAGTGGTGAGCCAGCCTCCCACTCGGGGGCTTAGCTGCAGTCCAGTACTCGCCTAAGTTTGAAAAATCCTACCGAGTGGAGAGCGACCCTCCCACTCGGGGGCTTAGCTGCAGTCCAGTACTCGCCTAAGTTTGAAAAATCCTACCGAGTGGAGAGCGACCCTCCCGCTCGGGGGCTTAGCTGCAGTCCAGTTCTCGCCTAAGTTTGAAAAATCCTACCGAGTGGAGAGCGACCCTCCCACTCGGGGGCTTAGCTGCAGTCCAGTACTCGCCTAAGTTTGAAAAAATCCTACCGAGTGGAGAGCAAACCTCCCATTCGGGGGCTTAGCTGCAGTGCAGTACTCGCCTAAGTTTGAAAAAATCCTACCGACTGGAGAGCAAACCTCTCACTCGGGGGCTTAGCTGCAGTCCAGTACTCGCCTAAGTTTGAAAAAATCCTACCGAGTGGAGAGAAAACCTCCCACTCGGGGGCTTAGATGAAGTCCAGTACTCGCCTAAGTATTTAAAAATCCTACCGAGTGGTGAGCCAGCCTCCCATTCGGGGGCTTAGCTGCAGTCCAGTACTCGCCTAAGTTTGAAAAATCCTACCGAGTGGAGAGCGACCCTCCCACTCGGGGGCTTAGATGCAGTCCAGTACTTGCCTAAGTTTGAAAAAATCCTACCGAGTGGAGAGCGACCCTCCCACTCGAGGGCTTAGCTGCAGTCCAGTACTCGCCTAAGTATTTAAAAATCCTACCGAGTGGTGAGCCAGCCTCCCACTCGGGGGCTTAGCTGCAGTCCAGTACTCGCCTAAGTTTGAAAAATCCTACCGAGTGGAGAGCGACCCTCCCACTCGAGGGCTTAGCTGCAGTCTAGTACTCGCCTAAGTTTGAAAAAATCCTACCGAGTGGAGAGCAAACCTCTCACTCGGGGGCTTAGCTGCAGTCCAGTACTCGCCTAAGTTTGAAAAATCCTACCGAGTGGAGAGCGACCCTCCCACTCGGGGGCTTAGCTGCAGTCTAGTTCTCGCCTAAGTTTGAAAAATCCTACCGAGTGGAGAGTGACCCTCCCACTTGGGGGCTTAGCTGCAGTCCAGTACTCGCCTAAGTTTGAAAAAATCCTACCGAGTGGAGAGCAAACCTCCCACTCGGGGGCTTAGCTGCAGTCCAGTACTCGCCTAAGTTTGAAAAAATCCTACCAAGTGGAGAGCAAACCTCTCACTCGGGGGCTTAGCTGCAGTCCAGTACTCGCCTAAGTTTGAAAAAATCCTACCGAGTGGAGAGAAAACCTCCCACTCGGGGGCTTAGATGCAGTCCAGTACTCGCCTAAGTATTTAAAAATCCTACCGAGTGGTGAGCCAGCCTCCCATTCGGGGGCTTAGCTGCAGTCCAGTACTCGCCTAAGTTTGAAAAATCCTACCGAGTGGAGAGCGACCCTCCCACTCGGGGGCTTAGCTGCAGTCCAGTTCTCGCCTAAGTTTGAAAAATCCTACCGAGTGGAGAGCGACCCTCCCACTCGGGGGCTTAGCTGCAGTCCAGTACTCGCCTAAGTTTGAAAAAATCCTACCCAGTGGAGAGCAAACCTCCCACTCGGGGGCTTAGCTGCAGTCCAGTACTCGCCTAAGTTTGAAAAAATCCTACCGAGTGGAGAGCAAACCTCTCACTCGGGGGCTTAGCTGCAGTCCAGTACTCGCCTAAGTTTGAAAAAATCCTACCGAGTGGAGAGAAAACCTCCCACTCGTGGGCTTAGATGCAGTCCAGTACTCGCCTAAGTATTTAAAAATCCTACCGAGTGGTGAGCCAGCCTCCCACTCGGGGGCTTAGCTACAGTCCAGTACTCGCCTAAGTTTGAAAAATCCTACCGAGTGGAGAGCGACCCTCCCACTCGAGGGCTTAGCTGCAGTCCAGTACTGGCCTAAGTTTGAAAAAATCCTACCGAGTGGAGAGAAAACCTCCCACTCGGGGGCTTAGATGCAGTCCAGTACTCGCCTAAGTATTTAAAAATCCTACCGAGTGGTGAGCCAGCCTCCCACTCGGGGGCTTAGCTGCAGTCCAGTACTCGCCTAAGTTTGAAAAATCCTACCGAGTGGAGAGCGACCCTCCCACTCGGGGGGCTTAGCTGCAGTCCAGTACTCGCCTAAGTTTGAAAAATCCTACCGAGTGGAGAGCAAACCTCTCACTCGGGGGCTTAGCTGCAGTCCAGTACTCGCCTAAGTTTGAAAAATCCTACCGAGTGGAGAGCGACCCTCCCACTCGGGGGCTTAGCTGCAGTCCAGTTCTCGCCTAAGTTTGAAAAATCCTACCGAGTGGAGAGCGACCCTCCCACTCGAGGGCTTAGCTGCAGTCCAGTACTCGCCTAAGTTTGAAAAAATCCTACCGAGTGGAGAGCAAACCTCTCACTCGGGGGCTTAGCTGCAGTCCAGTACTCGCCTAAGTTTGAAAAATCCTACCGAGTGGAGAGCGACCCTCCCACTCGGGGGCTTAGCTGCAGTCCAGTTCTCGCCTAAGTTTGAAAAATCCTACCGAGTGGAGAGCGACCCTCCCACTTGGGGGCTTAGCTGCAGTCCAGTACTCGCCTAAGTTTGAAAAAATCCTACCGAGTGGAGAGCAAACCTCCCACTCGGGGGCTTAGCTGCAGTCCAGTACTCGCCTAAGTTTGAAAAAATCCTACCGAGTGGAGAGCAAACCTGTCACTCGGGGGCTTAGCTGCAGTCCAGTACTCGCCTAAGTTTGAAAAAATCCTACCGAGTGGAGAGAAAACCTCCCACTCGGGGGCTTAGATGCAGTCCAGTACTCGCCTAAGTATTTAAAAATCCTACTGAGTGGTGAGCCAGCCTCCCACTCGGGGGCTTAGCTGCAGTCCAGTACTCGCCTAAGTTTGAAAAATCCTACCGAGTGGAGAGCGACCCTCCCACTCGGGGGCTTAGCTGCAGTCCAGTACTCGCCTAAGTTTGAAAAATCCTACCGAGTGGAGAGCGACCCTCCCACTCGGGGGCTTAGCTGCAGTCCAGTTCTCGCCTAAGTTTGCAAAATCCTATCGAGTGGAGAGCGACCCTCCCACTCGGGGGCTTAGCTGTAGTCCAGTACTCGCCTAAGTTTGAAAAAATCCTACCGAGTGGAGAGCAAACCTCCCACTCGGGGGCTTAGCTGCAGTCCAGTACTCGCCTAAGTTTGAAAAAATCCTACCGAGCGGAGAGCAAACCTCTCACTCGGGGGCTTAGCTGCAGTCCAGTACTCGCCTAAGTTTGAAAAAATCCTACCGAGTGGAGAGAAAACCTCCCACTCGGGGGCTTAGATGCAGTCCAGTAATCGCCTAAGTATTTAAAAATCCTACCGAGTGGTGAGCCAGCCTCCCACTCGGGGGCTTAGCTGCAGTCCAGTACTCGCCTAAGTTTGAAAAATCCTACCGAGTGGAGAGCGACCCTCCTACTCGGGGGCTTAGCTGCGAACCCGTTTCGCCTAAGTGTTTGAAAATCCTACCGGGTGGTGAGCCAGCCTCCCACTCGGGGGCTTAGCTGTAGTCCAGTACTCGCCTAAGTATTTAAAAATCCTACCGAGTGGTGAGCCAACCTCCCACTTGGGGGCTTAGCTGCAGTCCAGTTCTCGCCTAAGTTTGATAAATCCTACCGAGTAGAGAGAGATCCTCCCACTCGGGGGCTTAGCTGCAGTCCAGTACTCGCCTAAGTTTGAAAAAATCCTACCGAGTGGAGAGCAAACCTCCCACTCGGGGGTTTAGCTGCAGTCCAGTACTCGCCTAAGTTTGAAAAAATCCTACCGAGTGGAGAGCAAACCTGTCACTCGGGGGCTTAGCTGCAGTCCAGTACTCGCCTAAGTTTGAAAAAATCCTACCGAGTGGAGAGAAAACCTCCCACTCGGGGGCTTAGATGCAGTCCAGTACTCGCCTAAGTATTTAAAAATCCTACCGAGTGGTGAGCCAGCCTCCCACTCGGGTGCTTAGCTGCAGTCCAGTACTCGCCTAAGTTTGAAAAATCCTACCGAGTGGAGAGCGACCCTCCCACTCGGGGGCTTAGCTGCAGTCCAGTACTCGCCTAAGTTTGAAAAATCCTACCGAGCGGAGAGCGACCCTCCCACTCGGGGGCTTAGCTGCAGTCCAGTTCTCCCCTAAGTTTGAAAAATCCTACCGAGTGGAGAGCGACCCTCCCACTCGGGGGCTTAGCTGCAGTCCAGTACTCGCCTAAGTTTGAAAAAATCCTACCGAGTGGAGAGCCAACCTCCCACTCGGGGGCTTAGCTGCAGTCCAGTACTCGCCTAAGTTTGAAAAAATCTTACCGAGTGGAGAGCAAACCTCTCACTCGGGGGCTTAGCTGTAGTATAGTACTCGCCTAAGTTTGAAAAAATCCTACCGAGTGGAGAGAAAACCTCCCACTCGGGGGCTTAGATGTAGTCCAGTAGTCGCCTAAGTATTTAAAAATCCTACCGAGTGGTGAGCCAGCCTCCCACTCGGGGGCTTAGCTGCAGTCCAGTACTCGCCTAAGTTTGAAAAATCCTACCGAGTGGAGAGCGACCCTCCCACTCGGGGGGCTTAGCTACAGTCCAGTACTCGCCTAAGTTTGAAAAATCCTACCGAGTGGAGAGCAAACCTCTCACTCGGGGGCTTAGCTGCAGTCCAGTACTCGCCTAAGTTTGAAAAAATCCTACCGAGTGGAGAGAAAACCTCCCACTCGGGGGCTTAGATGCAGTCCAGTACTCGCCTAAGTATTTAAAAATCCTACCGAGTGGTGAGCCAGCCTCCCATTCGGGGGCTTAGCTGCAGTCCAGTACTCGCCTAAGTTTGAAAAATCCTACCGAGTGGAGAGCGACCCTCCCACTCGGGGGCTTAGCTGCAAACCCGTTTCGCCTAAGTGTTTGAAAATCCTACCGGGTGGTGAGCCAGCCTCCCACTCGGGGGCTTAGCTGTAGTCCAGTACTCGCCTAAGTATTTAAAAATCCTACCGAGTGGTGAGCCAACCTCCCACTTGGGGGCTTAGCTGCAGTCCAGTTCTCGCCTAAGTTTGATAAATCCTACCGAGTAGAGAGAGATCCTCCCACTCGGGGGCTTAGCTGCAGTCCAGTACTCGCCTAAGTTTGAAAAAATCCTACCGAGTGGAGAGCAAACCTCCCACTCGGGGGTTTAGCTGCAGTCCAGTACTCGCCTAAGTTTGAAAAAATCCTACCGAGTGGAGAGCAAACCTGTCACTCGGGGGCTTAGCTGCAGTCCAGTACTCGCCTAAGTTTGAAAAAATCCTACCGAGTGGAGAGAAAACCTCCCACTCGGGGGCTTAGATGCAGTCCAGTACTCGCCTAAGTATTTAAAAATCCTACCGAGTGGTGAGCCAGCCTCCCACTCGGGTGCTTAGCTGCAGTCCAGTACTCGCCTAAGTTTGAAAAATCCTACCGAGTGGAGAGCGACCCTCCCACTCGGGGGCTTAGCTGCAGTCCAGTACTCGCCTAAGTTTGAAAAATCCTACCGAGCGGAGAGCGACCCTCCCACTCGGGGGCTTAGCTGCAGTCCAGTTCTCCCCTAAGTTTGAAAAATCCTACCGAGTGGAGAGCGACCCTCCCACTCGGGGGCTTAGCTGCAGTCCAGTACTCGCCTAAGTTTGAAAAAATCCTACCAAGTGGAGAGCCAACCTCCCACTCGGGGGCTTAGCTGCAGTCCAGTACTCGCCTAAGTTTGAAAAAATCTTACCGAGTGGAGAGCAAACCTCTCACTCGGGGGCTTAGCTGTAGTATAGTACTCGCCTAAGTTTGAAAAAATCCTACCGAGTGGAGAGAAAACCTCCCACTCGGGGGCTTAGATGTAGTCCAGTACTCGCCTAAGTATTTAAAAATCCTACCGAGTGGTGAGCCAGCCTCCCACTCGGGGGCTTAGCTGCAGTCCAGTACTCGCCTAAGTTTGAAAAATCCTACCGAGTGGAGAGCGACCCTCCCACTCGGGGGGCTTAGCTACAGTCCAGTACTCGCCTAAGTTTGAAAAATCCTACCGAGTGGAGAGCAAACCTCTCACTCGGGGGCTTAGCTGCAGTCCAGTACTCGCCTAAGTTTGAAAAAATCCTACCGAGTGGAGAGAAAACCTCCCACTCGGGGGCTTAGATGCAGTCCAGTACTCGCCTAAGTATTTAAAAATCCTACCGAGTGGTGACCCAGCCTCCCATTCGGGGGCTTAGCTGCAGTCCAGTACTCGCCTAAGTTTGAAAAATCCTACCGAGTGGAGAGCGACCCTCCCACTCGGGGGCTTAGCTGCAAACCCGTTTCGCCTAAGTGTTTGAAAATCCTACCGGGTGGTGAGCCAGCCTCCCACTCGGGGGCTTAGCTGTAGTCCAGTACTCGCCTAAGTATTTAAAAATCCTACCGAGTGGTGAGCCAACCTCCCACTCGGGGGCTTAGCTGCAGTCCAGTTCTCGCCTAAGTTTGAAAAATCCTACCGAGTGGAGAGCGATCCTCCCACTCGGGGGCTTAGCTGCAGTCCAGTACTCGCCTAAGTTTGAAAAAATCCTACCGAGTGGAGAGCAAACCTCCCACTCGGGGGCTTAGCTGCAGTCCAGTACTCGCCTAAGTTTGAAAAAATCCTACCGAGTGGAGAGCAAACCTGTCACTCGGGGGCTTAGCTGCAGTCCAGTACTCGCCTAAGTTTGAAAAAATCCTACCGAGTGGAGAGAAAACCTCCCACTCGGGGGCTTAGATGCAGTCCAGTACTCGCCTAAGTATTTAAAAATCCTACCGAGTGGTGAGCCAGCCTCTCACTCGGGGGCTTAGCTGCAGTCCAGTACTCGCCTAAGTTTGAAAAATCCTACCGAGTGGAGAGCGACCCTCCCACTCGGGGGCTTAGCTGCAGTCCAGTACTCGCCTAAGTTTGAAAAATCCTACCGAGTGGAGAGCGACCCTCCCACTCGGGGGCTTAGCTGCAGTCCAGTTCTCGCCTAAGTTTGAAAAATCCTACCGAGTGGAGAGCGACCCTCCCACTCGGGGGCTTAGCTGTAGTCCAGTACTCGCCTAAGTTTGAAAAAATCCTACCGAGTGGAGAGCAAACCTCCCACTCGGGGGCTTAGCTGCAGTCCAGTACTCGCCTAAGTTTGAAAAAATCCTACCGAGTGGAGAGCAAACCTCTCACTCGGGGGCTTAGCTGCTGTCCAGTACTCGCCTAAGTTTGAAAAAATCCTACCGAGTGGAGAGAAAACCTCCCACTCGGGGGCTTAGATGCAGTCCAGTACTCGCCTAAGTATTTAAAAATCCTACCGAGTGGTGAGCCAGCCTCCCACTCGGGGGCTTAGCTGCAGTCCAATACTCGCCAAAGTTTGAAAAATCCTACCGAGTGGAGAGCGACCCTCCCACTCGGGGGCTTAGCTGCGAACCCGTTTCGCCTAAGTGTTTGAAAATCCTACCGGGTGGTGAGCCAGCCTCCCACTCGGGGGCTTAGCTGTAGTCCAGTACTCGCCCAAGTATTTAAAAATCCTACCGAGTGGTGTGCCAACCTCCCACTCGGGGGCTTAGCTGCAGTCCAGTTCTCGCCTAAGTTTGAAAAATCCTACCGAGTGGAGAGCGATCCTCCCACTCGGGGGCTTAGCTGCAGTCCAGTACTCGCCTAAGTTTGAAAAAAGCCTACCGAGTGGAGAGCAAACCTCCCACTCGGGGGCTTAGCTGCAGTCCAGTACTCGCCTAAGTTTGAAAAAATCCTACCGAGTGGAGAGCAAACCTGTCACTCGGGGGCTTAGCTGCAGTCCAGTACTCGCCTAAGTTTGAAAAAATCCTACCGAGTGGAGAGAAAACCTCCCACTCGGGGGCTTAGATGCAGTCCAGTACTCGCCTAAGTATTTAAAAATACTACCGAGTGGTGAGCCAGCCTCCCACTCGGGGGCTTAGCTGCAGTCCAGTACTCGCCTAAGTTTGAAAAATCCTACCGAGTGGAGAGCGACCCTCCCACTCGGGGGCTTAGCTGCAGTCCAGTACTCGCCTAAGTTTGAAAAATCCTACCGAGCGGAGAGCGACCCTCCCACTCGGGGGCTTAGCTGCAGTCCAGTACTCGCCTAAGTTTGAAAAATCCTACCGAGTGGAGAGCGACCATCCCACTCGGGGGCTTAGCTGCAGTCCAGTACTCGCCTAAGTTTGAAAAAATCCTACCGAGTGGAGAGCCAGCCTCCCACTCGGGGGCTTAGCTGCAGTCCAGTACTCGCCTAAGTTTGAAAAACCTACCGAGTGGAGAGCGACCCTCCCACTCGGGGGGCTTAGCTGCAGTCCAGTACTCGCCTAAGTTTGAAAAATCCTACCGAGTGGAGAGCGACCCTCCCACTCGGGGGCTTAGCTGCAGTCCAGTTCTCGCCTAAGTTTGAAAAATCCTACCGAGTGGAGAGCGACCCTCCCACTCGGGGGCTTAGCTGCAGTCCAGTACTCGCCTAAGTTTGAAAAATCCTACCGAGTGGAGAGCGACCCTCCCACTCGGGGGCTTAGCTGCAGTCCAGTTCTCGCCTAAGTTTGAAAAATCCTACCGAGTGGAGAGCGACCCTCCCACTCGGGGGCTTAGCTGCAGTCCAGTACTCGCCTAAGTTTGAAAAAATCCTACCGAGTGGAGAGCAAACCTCCCACTCGGGAGCTTAGCTGCAGTCCAGTACTCGCCTAAGTTTGACAAAATCCTACCGAGTGGAGAGCAAACCTCTCACTCAAGGGCTTAGCTGCAGTCCAGTACTCGCCTAAGTTTGAAAAAATCCTATCGAGTGGAGATAAAACCTCCCACTCGGGGGCTTAGATGCAGTCCAGTACTCGCCTAAGTATTTAAAAATCCTACCGAGTGGTGAGCCAGCCTCCCACTCGGGGGCTTAGCTGCAGTCCAGTACTTGCCTAAGTTTGAAAAATCCTACCGAGTGGAGAGCGACCCTCCCACTCGGGGGCTTAGCTGCGAACCCGTTTCGCCTAAGTGTTTGAAAATCCTACCGGGTGGTGAGCCAGCCTCCCACTCGGGGGCTTAGCTGTAGTCCAGTACTCGCCTAAGTATTTAAAAATCCTACCGAGTGGTGAGCCAGCCTCCCACTCGGGTGCTTAGCTGCAGTCTAGTACTCGCCTAAGTATTTAAAAATCCTACCGAGTGGTGAGCCAGCCTCCCACTCGGGGGCTTAGCTGCAGTCCAGTACTCGCCTAAGTTTGAAAAATCCTACCGAGTGGAGAGCGACCCTCCCACACGGGGGCTTAGCTGCAGTCCAGTTCTCGCCTAAGTTTGAAAAATCCTACCGAGTGGAGAGCGATCCTCCCACTCGGGGGCTTAGCTGCTGTCCAGTACTCGCCTAAGTTTGAAAAAATCCTACCGAGTGGAGAGCAAACCTCCCACTCGGGGGCTTAGCTGCAGTCCAGTACTCGCCTAAGTTTGAAAAAATCCTACCGAGTGGAGAGCAAACCTGTCACTCGGGGGCTTAGCTGCAGTCTAGTACTCGCCTAAGTTTGAAAAAATCCTACCGAGTGGAGAGAAAACCTCCCACTCGGGGGCTTAGATGCAGTCCAGTACTCGCCTAAGTATTTAAAAATCCTACCGAGTGGTGAGCCAGCCTCCCACTCGGGTGCTTAGCTGCAGTCCAGTACTCGCCTAAGTTTGAAAAATCCTACCGAGTGGAGAGCGACCCTCCCACTCGGGGGCTTAGCTGCAGTCCAGTACTCGCCTAAGTTTGAAAAATCCTACCGAGTGGAGAGCGACCCTCCCACTCGGGGGCTTAGCTGCAGTCCAGTTCTCGCCTAAGTTTGAAAAATCCTACCGAGTGGAGAGCGACCCTCCCACTCGGGGGCTTAGCTGCAGTCCAGTACTCGCCTAAGTTTGAAAAAATCCTACTGAGTGGAGAGCAAACCTCCCACTCGGGGGCTTAGCTGCAGTCCAGTACTCGCCTAAGTTTGAAAAAATCTTACCGAGTGGAGAGCAAACCTCTCACTCGGGGGCTTAGCTGTAGTCCAGTACTCGCCTAAGTTTGAAAAAATCCTACCGAGTGGAGAGAAAACCTCCCACTCGGGGGCTTAGATGCAGTCCAGTACTCGCCTAAGTATTTAAAAATCCTACCGAGTGGTGAGCCAGCCTCCCACTCGGGGGCTTAGCTGGAGTCCAGTACTCGCCTAAGTTTAAAAAATCCTACCGAGTGGAGAGCGACCCTCCCACTCGGGGGGCTTAGCTGCTGTCCAGTTCTCGCCTAAGTTTGAAAAATCCTACCGAGTGGAGAGCGACCCTCCCACTCGGGGGCTTAGCTGCAGTCCAGTACTCGCCTAAGTTTGAAAAAATCCTACCGAGTGGAGAGCAAACCTCCCACTCGGGGGCTTAGCTGCAGTCCAGTACTCGCCTAAGTTTGAAAAAATCCTACCGAGTGGAGACCAAACCTCTCACTCAAGGGCTTAGCTGCAGTCCAGTACTCGCCTAAGTTTGAAAAAATCCTACCGAGTGGAGAGAAAACCTCCCACTCGGGGGCTTAGATGCAGTCCAGTACTCGCCTAAGTATTTAAAAATCCTACCGAGTGGTGAGCCAGCCTCCCACTCGGGGGCTTAGCTGCAGTCCAGTACTTGCCTAAGTTTGAAAAATCCTACCGAGTGGAGAGCGACCCTCCCACTCAGGGGCTTAGCTGCGAACCCGTTTCGCCTAAGTGTTTGAAAATCCTACCGGGTGGTGAGCCAGCCTCCCACTCGGGGGCTTAGCTGTAGTCCAGTACTCGCCTAAGTATTTAAAAATCCTACCGAGTGGTGAGCCAGCCTCCCACTCGGGTGCTTAGCTGCAGTCCAGTACTCGCCTAAGTATTTAAAAATCCTACCGAGTGGTGAGCCAGCCTCCCACTCGGGGGCTTAGCTGCAGTCCAGTACTCGCCTAAGTTTGAAAAATCCTACCGAGTGGAGAGCGACCATCCCACTCGGGGGCTTAGCTGCAGTCCAGTTCTCGCCTAAGTTTGAAAAATCCTACCGAGTGGAGAGCGATCCTCCCACTCGGGGGCTTAGCTGCTGTCCAGTACTCGCCTAAGTTTGAAAAAATCCTACCGAGTGGAGAGCAAACCTCCCACTCGGGGGCTTAGCTGCAGTCCAGTACTCGCCTAAGTTTGATAAAATCCTACCGAGTGGAGAGCAAACCTGTCACTCGGGGGCTTAGCTGCAGTCCAGTACTCGCCTAAGTTTGAAAAGATCCTACCGAGTGGAGAGAAAACCTCCCACTCGGGGCTTAGATGCAGTCCAGTACTCGCCTAAGTATTTAAAAATCCTACCGAGTGGTGAGCCAGCCTCCCACTCGGGTGCTTAGCTGCAGTCCAGTACTCGCCTAAGTTTGAAAAATCCTACCGAGTGGAGAGCGACCCTCCCACTCGGGGGCTTAGCTGCAGTCCAGTACTCGCCTAAGTTTGAAAAATCCTACCGAGTGGAGAGCGACCCTCCCACTCGGGGGCTTAGCTGCAGTCCAGTTCTCGCCTAAGTTTGAAAAATCCTACTGAGTGGAGAGCGACCCTCCCACTCGGGGGCTTAGCTGCAGTCCAGTACTCGCCTAAGTTTGAAAAAATCCTACCGAGTGGAGAGCAAACCTCCCACTCGGGGGCTTAGCTGCAGTCCAGTACTCGTCTATGTTTGAAAAAATCTTACCGAGTGGAGAGAAAACCTCTCACTCGGGGGCTTAGCTGCAGTCCAGTACTCGCCTAAGTTTGAAAAAATCCAACCGAGTGGAGAGAAAACCTCCCACTCGGGGGCTTAGATGCAGTCCAGTACTCGCCTAAGTATTTAAAAATCCTACCGAGTGGTGAGCCAGCCTCCCACTCGGGGGCTTAGCTGTAGTCCAGTACTCGCCTAAGTTTGAAAAATCCTACCGAGTGGAGAGCGACCCTCCCACTCGGGGGCTTAGCTGCAGTCCAGTACTCGCCTAAATTTGAAAAATCCTACCGAGTGGAGAGCGACCCTCCCACTCGGGGGCTTAGCTGCAGTCCAGTTCTCGCCTAAGTTTGAAAAATCCTACCGAGTGGAGAGCGACCCTCCCACTCGGGGGCTTAGCTGCAGTCCAGTACGCACCTAAGTTTGAAAAAATCCTACCGAGTGGAGAGCAAACCTCCCACTCGGGGGCTTAGCTATAGTCCAGTACTCGCCTAAGTTTGAAAAATTCCTACCGAGTGGAGAGCAAACCTCCCACTCGGGGGCTTAGCTGTAGTCCAGTACTCGTCTATGTTTGAAAAAATCTTACCGAGTGGAGAGCAAACCTCTCACTCGGGGGCTTAGCTGCAGTCCAGTACTCGCCTATGTTTGAAAAAATCCTACCGAGTGGAGAGAAAACCTCCCACCCGGGGGCTTAGATGCAGTCCAGTACTCGCCTAAGTATTTAAAAATCCTACCGAGTGGTGAGCCAGCCTCCCACTCGGGGGCTTAGCTGTAGTCCAGTACTCGCCTAAGTTTGAAAAATCCTACCGAGTGGAGAGCGACCCTCCCACTCGGGGGCTTAGCTGCAGTCCAGTACTCGCCTAAGTTTGAAAAATCCTACCGAGTGGAGAGCGACCCTCCCACTCGGGGGCTTAGCTGCAGTCCAGTTCTCGCCTAAGTTTGAAAAATCCTACCGAGTGGAGAGCGACCCTCCCACTCGGGGGCTTAGCTGCAGTCCAGTACTCACCTAAGTTTGAAAAAATCCTACCGAGTGGAGAGCAAACCTCCCACTCGGGGGCTTAGCTATAGTCCAGTACTCGCCTAAGTTTGAAAAAATCCTACCGAGTGGAGAGCAAACCTCTCACTCGGGGGCTTAGCTATAGTCCAGTACTCACCTAAGTTTGAAAAAATCCTACCGAGTGGAGAGCGACCCTCCCACTTGGGGGGCTTAGCTGCAGTCCAGTACTCGCCTAAGTTTGAAAAATCCTACCGAGTGGAAAGCGATCCTCCCACTCGGGGGCTTAGCTGCAGTCCAGTTCTCGCCTAAGTTTGAAAAATCCTACCGAGTGGAGAGCGACCCTCCCACTCGGGGGCTTAGCTGCAGTCCAGTACTCACCTAAGTTTGAAAAAATCCTACCGAGTGGAGAGCAAACCTCCCACTCGGGGGCTTAGCTATAGTCCAGTACTGGCCTAAGTTTGAAAAAATCCTACCGAGTGGAGAGCAAACCTCTCACTCGGGGGCTTAGCTGTAGTCCAGTACTCGCCTAAGTTTGAAAAAATCCTACCGAGTGGAGAGAAAACCTCCCACTCGGGGGCTTAGATGCAGTCCAGTACTCGCCTAAGTATTTAAAAATCCTACCGAGTGGTGAGCCAGCATCCCACTCGGGGGCTTAGCTGCAGTCCAGTACTCGCCTAAGTTTGAAAAATCCTACCGAGTGGAGAGCGACCCTCCCACTCGGGGGCTTAACTGCGAACCCGTTTCGCCTAAGTGTTTGAAAATACTACCGGGTGGTGAGCCAGCCTCCCACTCGGGGGCTTAGCTGTAGTCCAGTACTCGCCTAAGTATTTAAAAATCCTACCGAGTGGTGAGCCAGCCTCCCACTCGGGTGCTTAGCTGCAGTCCAGTACTCGCCTAAGTATTTAAAAATCCTACCGAGTGGTGAGCCAGCCTCCCACTCGGGGGCTTAGCTGCAGTCCAGTACTCGCCTAAGTTTGAAAAATCCTACCGAGTGGAGAGCGACCCTCCCACTCGGGGGCTTAGCTGCAGTCCAGTACTCGCCTAAATTTGAAAAATCCTATCGAGTGGAGAGCGACCCTCCCACTCGGGGGCTTAGCTGCAGTCCAGTTCTCGCCTAAGTTTGAAAAATCCTACCGAGTGGAGAGCGACCCTCCCACTCGGGGGCTTAGCTGCAGTCCAGTACGCACCTAAGTTTGAAAAAATCCTACCGAGTGGAGAGCAAACCTCCCACTCGGGGGCTTAGCTATAGTCCAGTACTCGCCTAAGTTTGAAAAAATCCTACCGAGTGGAGAGCAAACCTCCCACTCGGGGGCTTAGCTGCAGTCCAGTACTCGTCTATGTTTGAAAAAATCTTACCGAGTGGAGAGCAAACCTCTCACTCGGGGGCTTAGCTGCAGTCCAGTACTCGCCTAAGTTTGAAAAAATCCTACCGAGTGGAGAGAAAACCTCCCACCCGGGGGCTTAGATGCAGTCCAGTACTCGCCTAAGTATTTAAAAATCCTACCGAGTGGTGAGCCAGCCTCCCACTCGGGGGCTTAGCTGTAGTCCAGTACTCGCCTAAGTTTGAAAAATCCTACCGAGTGGAGAGCGACCCTCCCACTCGGGGGCTTAGCTGCAGTCCAGTACTCGCCTAAGTTTGAAAAATCCTACCGAGTGGAGAGCGACCCTCCCACTCGGGGGCTTAGCTGCAGTCCAGTTCTCGCCTAAGTTTGAAAAATCCTACCGAGTGGAGAGCGACCCTCCCACTCGGGGGCTTAGCTGCAGTCCAGTACTCACCTAAGTTTGAAAAAATCCTACCGAGTGGAGAGCAAACCTCCCACTCGGGGGCTTAGCTATAGTCCAGTACTCGCCTAAGTTTGAAAAAATCCTACCGAGTGGAGAGCAAACCTCTCACTCGGGGGCTTAGCTATAGTCCAGTACTCACCTAAGTTTGAAAAAATCCTACCGAGTGGAGAGCGACCCTCCCACTCGGGGGGCTTAGCTGCAGTCCAGTACTCGCCTAAGTTTGAAAAATCCTACCGAGTGGAGAGCGACCCTCCCACTCGGGGGCTTAGCTGCAGTCCAGTTCTCGCCTAAGTTTGAAAAATCCTACCGAGTGGAGAGCGACCCTCCCACTCGGGGGCTTAGCTGCAGTCCAGTACTCACCTAAGTTTGAAAAAATCCTACCGAGTGGAGAGCAAACCTCCCACTCGGGGGCTTAGCTATAGTCCAGTACTCGCCTAAGTTTGAAAAAATCCTACCGAGTGGAGAGCAAACCTCTCACTCGGGGGCTTAGCTGTAGTCCAGTACTCGCCTAAGTTTGAAAAAATCCTACCGAGTGGAGAGAAAACCTCCCACTCGGGGGCTTAGATGCAGTCCAGTACTCGCCTAAGTATTTAAAAATCCTACCGAGTGGTGAGCCAGCCTCCCACTCGGGGGCTTAGCTGCAGTCCAGTACTCGCCTAAGTTTGAAAAATCCTACCGAGTGGAGAGCGACCCTCCCACTCGGGGGCTTAACTGCGAACCCGTTTCGCCTAAGTGTTTGAAAATCCTACCGGGTGGTGAGCCAGCCTCCCACTCGGGGGCTTAGCTGTAGTCCAGTACTCGCCTAAGTATTTAAAAATCCTACCGAGTGGTGAGCCAGCCTCCCACTCGGGTGCTTAGCTGCAGTCCAGTACTCGCCTAAGTATTTAAAAATCCTACCGAGTGGTGAGCCAGCCTCCCACTCGGGGGCTTAGCTGCAGTCCAGTACTCGCCTAAGTTTGAAAAATCCTACCGAGTGGAGAGCGACCCTCCCACTCGGGGGCTTAGCTGCAGTCCAGTACTCGCCTAAATTTGAAAAATCTTACCGAGTG
The DNA here is from genome assembly GCA_034509565.1 of Triticum monococcum. NCBI lineage: Eukaryota > Viridiplantae > Streptophyta > Magnoliopsida > Poales > Poaceae > Triticum > Triticum monococcum. The sequence continues at coordinate 80,747,570 of CM067845.1, read as the reverse complement.
GAGAGCGACCCTCCCACTCGGGGGCTTAGCTGCAGTCCAGTTCTCGCCTAAGTTTGAAAAATCCTACCGAGTGGAGAGCGACCCTCCCACTCGGGGGCTTAGCTGTAGTCCAGTAGTCGCCTAAGTTTGAAAAAATCCTACCGAGTGGAGAGCAAACCTCCCACTCGGGGGCTTAGCTGCAGTCCAGTACTCGCCTAAGTTTGAAAAAATCCTACCGAGTGGAGAGCAAACCTCTCACTCAGGGGCTTAGCTGCAGTCCAGTACTCGCCTAAGTTTGAAAAAATCCTACCGAGTGGAGAGAAAACCTCCCACTCGGGGGCTTAGATGCAGTCCAATACTCGCCTAAGTATTTAAAAATCCTACCGAGTGGTGAGCCAGCCTCCCACTCGGGGGCTTAGCTGCAGTCCAGTACTCGCCTAAGTTTGAAAAATCCTACCGAGTGGAGAGCGACCCTCCCACTCGGGGGCTTAGCTGCAGTCCAGTACTCGCCTAAATTTGAAAAATCCTACCGAGTGGAGAGCGACCCTCCCACTCGGGGGCTTAGCTGCAGTCCAGTTCTCGCCTAAGTTTGAAAAATCCTACCGAGTGGAGAGCGACCCTCCCACTCGGGGGCTTAGCTGCAGTCCAGTACGCACCTAAGTTTGAAAAAATCCTACCGAGTGGAGAGCAAACCTCCCACTCGGGGGCTTAGCTATAGTCCAGTACTCGCCTAAGTTTGAAAAAATCCTACCGAGTGGAGAGCGACCCTCCCACTTGGGGGCTTAGCTGCGAACCCGTTTCGCCTAAGTGTTTGAAAATCCTACCGTGTGGTGAGCCAGCCTCCCACTCGGGGGCTTAGCTGTAGTCCAGTACTCGCCTAAGTTTGAAAAATCCTACCGAGTGGAGAGCGACCCTCCCACTTGGGGGCTTAGCTGCGAACCCGTTTCGCCTAAGTGTTTGAAAATCCTACCGTGTGGTGAGCCAGCCTCCCACTCGGGGGCTTAGCTGTAGTCCAGTACTCGCCTAAGTATTTAAAAATCCTACCGAGTGGTGAGCCAACCTCCCACTCGGGGGCTTAGCTGCAGTCCAGTTCTCGCCTAAGTTTGAAAAATCCTACCGAGTGGAGAGCGATCCTCCCAGTCGGGGGCTTAGCTGTAGTCCAGTACTCGCCTAAGTTTGAAAAAATCCAACTGAGTGGAGAGCAAACCTCCCACTCGGGGGCTTAGCTGCAGTCCAGTACTCGCCTAAGTTTGAAAAAATCCTACCGAGTGGAGAGCAAACCTGTCACTCGGGGGCTTAGCTGCAGTCCAGTACTCGCCTAAGTTTGAAAAAATCCTACCGAGTGGAGAGAAAACCTCCCACTCGGGGGCTTAGATGCAGTCCAGTACTCGCCTAAGTATTTAAAAATCCTACCGAGTGGTGAGCCAGCCTCCCACTCGGGGGCTTAGCTGCAGTCCAGTACTCGCCTAAGTTTGAAAAATCCTACCGAGTGGAGAGCGACCCTCCCACTCGGGGGTTTAGCTGCAGTCCAGTACTCGCCTAAGTTTGAAAAATCCTACCGAGCGGAGAGCGACCCTCCCATTCAGGGGCTTAGCTGCAGTCCAGTTCTCGCCTAAGTTTGAAAAATCCTACCGAGTGGAGAGCAACCCTCCCACTCGGGGGCTTAGCTGCAGTCCAGTACTCGCCTAAGTTTGAAAAAATCCTACTGAGTGGAGAGCCAACCTCCCACTCGGGGGCTTAGCTGCAGTCCAGTACTCGCCTAAGTTTGAAAAATCCTACCGAGTGGAGAGCGACCCTCCCACTCGGGGGCTTAGCTGCAGTCCAGTACTCGCCTAAGTTTGAAAAATCCTACCGAGTGGAGAGCGACCCTCCCACTCGGGGGCTTAGCTGCAGTCCAGTTCTCGCCTAAGTTTGAAAAATCCTACCGAGTGGAGAGCGACCCTCCCACTCGGGGGCTTAGCTGCAGTCCAGTACTCACCTAAGTTTGAAAAAATCCTACCGAGTGGAGAGCAAACCTCCCACTCGGGGGCTTAGCTATAGTCCAGTACTCGCCTAAGTTTGAAAAAATCCTACCGAGTGGAGAGCAAACCTCTCACTCGGGGGCTTAGCTATAGTCCAGTACTCACCTAAGTTTGAAAAAATCCTACCGAGTGGAGAGCGACCCTCCCACTCGGGGGGCTTAGCTGCAGTCCAGTACTCGCCTAAGTTTGAAAAATCCTACCGAGTGGAGAGCGACCCTCCCACTCGGGGGCTTAGCTGCAGTCCAGTTCTCGCCTAAGTTTGAAAAATCCTACCGAGTGGAGAGCGACCCTCCCACTCGGGGGCTTAGCTGCAGTCCAGTACTCACCTAAGTTTGAAAAAATCCTACCGAGTGGAGAGCAAACCTCCCACTCGGGGGCTTAGCTATAGTCCAGTACTCGCCTAAGTTTGAAAAAATCCTACCGAGTGGAGAGCAAACCTCTCACTCGGGGGCTTAGCTGTAGTCCAGTACTCGCCTAAGTTTGAAAAAATCCTACCGAGTGGAGAGAAAACCTCCCACTCGGGGGCTTAGATGCAGTCCAGTACTCGCCTAAGTATTTAAAAATCCTACCGAGTGGTGAGCCAGCCTCCCACTCGGGGGCTTAGCTGCAGTCCAGTACTCGCCTAAGTTTGAAAAATCCTACCGAGTGGAGAGCGACCCTCCCACTCGGGGGCTTAACTGCGAACCCGTTTCGCCTAAGTGTTTGAAAATCCTACCGGGTGGTGAGCCAGCCTCCCACTCGGGGGCTTAGCTGTAGTCCAGTACTCGCCTAAGTATTTAAAAATCCTACCGAGTGGTGAGCCAGCCTCCCACTCGGGTGCTTAGCTGCAGTCCAGTACTCGCCTAAGTATTTAAAAATCCTACCGAGTGGTGAGCCAGCCTCCCACTCGGGGGCTTAGCTGCAGTCCAGTACTCGCCTAAGTTTGAAAAATCCTACCGAGTGGAGAGCGACCCTCCCACTCGGGGGCTTAGCTGCAGTCCAGTACTCGCCTAAATTTGAAAAATCTTACCGAGTGGAGAGCGACCCTCCCACTCGGGGGCTTAGCTGCAGTCCAGTTCTCGCCTAAGTTTGAAAAATCCTACCGAGTGGAGAGCGACCCTCCCACTCGGGGGCTTAGCTGTAGTCCAGTAGTCGCCTAAGTTTGAAAAAATCCTACCGAGTGGAGAGCAAACCTCCCACTCGGGGGCTTAGCTGCAGTCCAGTACTCGCCTAAGTTTGAAAAAATCCTATCGAGTGGAGAGCAAACCTCTCACTCAGGGGCTTAGCTGCAGTCCAGTACTCGCCTAAGTTTGAAAAAATCCTACCGAGTGGAGAGAAAACCTCCCACTCGGGGGCTTAGATGCAGTCCAATACTCGCCTAAGTATTTAAAAATCCTACCGAGTGGTGAGCCAGCCTCCCACTCGGGGGCTTAGCTGCAGTCCAGTACTCGCCTAAGTTTGAAAAATCCTACCGAGTGGAGAGCGACCCTCCCACTCGGGGGCTTAGCTGCAGTCCAGTACTCGCCTAAATTTGAAAAATCCTACCGAGTGGAGAGCGACCCTCCCACTCGGGGGCTTAGCTGCAGTCCAGTTCTCGCCTAAGTTTGAAAAATCCTACCTAGTGGAGAGCGACCCTCCCACTCGGGGGCTTAGCTGCAGTCCAGTACGCACCTAAGTTTGAAAAAATCCTACCGAGTGGAGAGCAAACCTCCCACTCGGGGGCTTAGCTATAGTCCAGTACTCGCCTAAGTTTGAAAAAATCCTACCGAGTGGAGAGCGACCCTCCCACTTGGGGGCTTAGCTGCGAACCCGTTTCGCCTAAGTGTTTGAAAATCCTACCGTGTGGTGAGCCAGCCTCCCACTCGGGGGCTTAGCTGTAGTCCAGTACTCGCCTAAGTTTGAAAAATCCTACCGAGTGGAGAGCGACCCTCCCACTTGGGGGCTTAGCTGCGAACCCGTTTCGCCTAAGTGTTTGAAAATCCTACCGTGTGGTGAGCCAGCCTCCCACTCGGGGGCTTAGCTGTAGTCCAGTACTCGCCTAAGTATTTAAAAATCCTACCGAGTGGTGAGCCAACCTCCCACTCGGGGGCTTAGCTGCAGTCCAGTTCTCGCCTAAGTTTGAAAAATCCTACCGAGTGGAGAGCGATCCTCCCAGTCGGGGGCTTAGCTGTAGTCCAGTACTCGCCTAAGTTTGAAAAAATCCAACTGAGTGGAGAGCAAACCTCCCACTCGGGGGCTTAGCTGCAGTCCAGTACTCGCCTAAGTTTGAAAAAATCCTACCGAGTGGAGAGCAAACCTGTCACTGGGGGGCTTAGCTGCAGTCCAGTACTCGCCTAAGTTTGAAAAAATCCTACCGAGTGGAGAGAAAACCTCCCACTCGGGGGCTTAGATGCAGTCCAGTACTCGCCTAAGTATTTAAAAATCCTACCGAGTGGTGAGCCAGCCTCCCACTCGGGGGCTTAGCTGCAGTCCAGTACTCGCCTAAGTTTGAAAAATCCTACCGAGTGGAGAGCGACCCTCCCACTCGGGGGTTTAGCTGCAGTCCAGTACTCGCCTAAGTTTGAAAAATCCTACCGAGCGGAGAGCGACCCTCCCATTCAGGGGCTTAGCTGCAGTCCAGTTCTCGCCTAAGTTTGAAAAATCCTACCGAGTGGAGAGCAACCCTCCCACTCGGGGGCTTAGCTGCAGTCCAGTACTCGCCTAAGTTTGAAAAAATCCTACCGAGTGGAGAGCCAACCTCCCACTCGGGGGCTTAGCTGCAGTCCAGTACTCGCCTAAGTTTGAAAAAATCTTACCGAGTGGAGAGCAAACCTCTCACTCGGGGGCTTAGCTGTAGTCCAGTACTCGCCTAAGTTTGAAAAAATCCTACCGAGTGGAGAGAAAACCTCCCACTCAGGGGCTTAGATGCAGTCCAGTACTCGCCTAAGTATTTAAAAATCCTACCGAGTGGTGAGCCAGCCTCCCACTCGGGGGCTTAGCTGCAGTCCAGTACTCGCCTAAGTTTGAAAAATCCTACCGAGTGGAGAGCGACCCTCCCACTCGGGGGGCTTAGCTGCAGTCCAGTACTCGCCTAAGTTTGAAAAATCCTACCGAGTGGAGAGCGACCCTCCCACTCGGGGGCTTAGCTGCAGTCCAGTTCTCGCCTAAGTTTGAAAAATCCTACCGAGTGGAGAGCGGCCCTCCCACTCGGGGGCTTAGCTGCAGTCCAGTACTCGCCTAAGTTTGAAAAAATCCTACCGAGTGGAGAGCAAACCTCCCACTCGGGGGCTTAGCTGCAGTCCAGTACTCGCCTAAGTTTGAAAAAATCCTACCGAGTGGAGAGCAAACCTCTCACTCGAGGGCTTACCTGCAGTCCAGTAATCGCCTAAGTTTGAAAAAATCCTACCGAGTGGAGAGAAAACCTCCCACTCGGGGGCTTAGATGCAGTCTAGTACTCGCCTAAGTATTTAAAAATCCTACCGAGTGGTGAGCCAGCCTCCCACTCGGGGGCTTAGCTGCAGTCCAGTACTTGCCTAAGTTTGAAAAATCCTACCGAGTGGAGAGCGACCCTCCCACTCGGGGGCTTAGCTGCGAACCCGTTTCGCCTAAGTGTTTGAAAATCCTACCGGGTGGTGAGCCAGCCTCCCACTCGGGGGCTTAGTTGTAGTCCAGTACTCGCCTAAGTATTTAAAAATCCTACCGAGTGGTGAGCCAGCCTCCCACTCGGGTGCTTAGCTGCAGTCCAGTACTCGCCTAAGTATTTAAAAATCCTACCGAGTGGTGAGCCAGCCTCCCACTCGTTGGCTTAGCTGCATTCCAGTACTCGCCTAAGTTTGAAAAATCCTACCGAGTGGAGAGCGACCCTCCCACTCGGGGGCTTAGCTGCAGTCCAGTACTCGCCTAAGTTTGAAAAATCCTACCGAGTGGAGAGCGACCCTCCCACTCGGGGGCTTAGCTGCGAACCCGTTTCGCCTAAGTGTTTGAAAATCCTACCGGGTGGTGAGCCAGCCTCCCACTCGGGGGCTTAGCTGTAGTCCAGTACTCGCCTAAGTATTTAAAAATCCTACCGAGTGGTGAGCCAGCCTCCCACTCGGGTGCTTAGCTGCAGTCCAGTACTCGCCTAAGTATTTAAAAATCCTACCGAGTGGTGAGCCAGCCTCCCACTCGGTGGCTTAGCTGCATTCCAGTACTCGCCTAAGTTTGAAAAATCCTACCGAGTGGAGAGCGACCCTCCCACTCGGGGGCTTAGCTGCAGTCCAGTTCTCGCCTAAGTTTGAAAAATCCTACCGAGTGGAGAGCGGCCCTCCCACTCGGGGGCTTAGCTGCAGTCCAGAACTCGCCTAAGTTTGAAAAAATCCTACCGAGTGGAGAGCAAACCTCCCACTCGGGGGCTTAGCTGCAGTCCAGTACTCGCCTAAGTTTGAAAAAAATCCTACCGAGTGGAGAGCAAACCTCTCACTCGAGGGCTTAGCTGCAGTCCAGTACTCGCCTAAGTTTGAAAAAATCCTACCGAGTGGAGAGAAAACCTCCCACTCGGGGGCTTAGATGCAGTCTAGTACTCGCCTAAGTATTTAAAAATCCTACCGAGTGGTGAGCCAGCCTCCCACTCGGGGGCTTAGCTGCAGTCCAGTACTTGCCTAAGTTTGAAAAATCCTACCGAGTGGAGAGCGACCCTCCCACTCGGGGGCTTAGCTGCGAACCCGTTTCGCCTAAGTGTTTGAAAATCCTACCGGGTGGTGAGCCAGCCTCCCACTCGGGGGCTTAGCTGTGGTCCAGTACTCGCCTAAGTATTTAAAAATCCTACCGAGTGGTGAGCCAGCCTCCCACTCGGGTGCTTAGCTGCAGTCCAGTACTCGCCTAAGTATTTAAAAATCCTACCGAGTGGTGAGCCAGCCTCCCACTCGGTGGCTTAGCTGCATTCCAGTACTCGCCTAAGTTTGAAAAATCATACCGAGTGGAGAGCGACCCTCCCACTCGGGGGCTTAGCTGCAGTCCAGTACTCGCCTAAGTTTGAAAAATCCTACCGAGTGGAGAGCGACCCTCCCACTCGGGGGCTTAGCTGCAGTCCAGTACTCGCCTAAGTTTGAAAAATCCTACCGAGCGGAGAGCGACCCTCCCACTCGGGGGCTTAGCTGCAGTCCAGTACTCGCCTAAGTTTGAAAAAATCCTACCGAGTGGAGAGCAAACCTGTCACTCGGGGGCTTAGCTGCAGTCCAGTACTCGCCTAAGTTTGAAAAAATCCTACCGAGTGGAGAGAAAACCTCCCACTCGGGGGCTTAGATGCAGTCCAGTACTCGCCTAAGTATTTAAAAATCCTACCGAGTGGTGAGCCAGCCTCCCACTCGGGGGCTTAGCTGCAGTCCAGTACTCGCCTAAGTTTGAAAAATCCTACCGAGTGGAGAGCGACCCTCCCACTCGGGGGTTTAGCTGCAGTCCAGTACTCGCCTAAGTTTGAAAAATCCTACCGAGCGGAGAGCGACCCTCCCACTCGGGGGCTTAGCTGCAGTCCAGTTCTCGCCTAAGTTTGAAAAATCCTACCGAGTGGAGAGCGACCCTCCCACTCGGGGGCTTAGCTGCAGTCCAGTACTCGCCTAAGTTTGAAAAAATCCTACCGAGTGGAGAGCCAACCTCCCACTCGGGGGCTTAGCTGCAGTCCAGTACTCGCCTAAGTTTGAAAAAATCTTACCGAGTGGAGAGCAAACCTCTCACTCGGGGGCTTAGCTGTAGTCCAGTACTCGCCTAAGTTTGAAAAAATCCTACCGAGTGGAGAGAAAACCTCCCACTCAGGGGCTTAGATGCAGTCCAGTACTCGCCTAAGTATTTAAAAATCCTACCGAGTGGTGAGCCAGCCTCCCACTCGGGGGCTTAGCTGCAGTCCAGTACTCGCCTAAGTTTGAAAAATCCTACCGAGTGGAGAGCGACCCTCCCACTCGGGGGGCTTAGCTGTAGTCCAGTACTCGCCTAAGTTTGAAAAATCCTACCGAGTGGAGAGCGACCCTCCCACTCGGGGGCTTAGCTGCAGTCCAGTTCTTGCCTAAGTTTGAAAAATCCTACCGAGTGGAAAGCGGCCCTCCCACTCGGGGGCTTAGCTGCAGTCCAGTACTCGCCTAAGTTTGAAAAAATCCTACCGAGTGGAGAGCAAACCTCCCACTCGGGGGCTTAGCTGCAGTCCAGTACTCGCCTAAGTTTGAAAAAATCCTACCGAGTGGAGAGCAAACCTCTCACTCGAGGGCTTAGCTGCAGTCCAGTACTCGCCTAAGTTTGAAAAAATCCTACCGAGTGGAGAGAAAACCTCCCACTCGGGGGCTTAGATGCAGTCTAGTACTCGCCTAAGTATTTAAAAATCCTACCGAGTGGTGAGCCAGCCTCCCACTCGGGGGCTTAGCTGCAGTCCAGTACTTGCCTAAGTTTGAAAAATCCTACCGAGTGGAGAGCGACCCTCCCACTCGGGGGCTTAGCTGCGAACCCGTTTCGCCTAAGTGTTTGAAAATCCTACCGGGTGGTGAGCCAGCCTCCCACTCGAGGGCTTAGCTGTAGTCCAGTACTCGCCTAAGTATTTAAACATCCTACCGAGTGGTGAGCCAGCCTTCCACTCGGGTGCTTAGCTGCAGTCCAGTACTCGCCTAAGTATTTAAAAATCCTACCGAGTGGTGAGCCAGCCTCCCACTCGGTGGCTTAGCTGCATTCCAGTACTCGCCTAAGTTTGAAAAATCCTACCGAGTGGAGAGCGACCCTCCCACTCGGGGGCTTAGCTGCAGTCCAGTTCTCGCCTAAGTTTGAAAAATCCTACCGAGTGGAGAGCGATCCTCCCACTCGGGGGCTTAGCTGCTGTCCAGTACTCGCCTAAGTTTGAAAAAATCCTACCGAGTGGAGAGCAAACCTCCCACTCGGGGGCTTAGCTGCAGTCCAGTACTCGCCTAAGTTTGAAAAAATCCTACCGAGTGGAGAGCAAACCTGTCACTCGGGGGCTTAGCTGCAGTCCAGTACTCGCCTAAGTTTGAAAAAATCCTACCGAGTGGAGAGAAAACCTCCCACTCGGGGGCTTAGATGCAGTCCAGTACTCGCCTAAGTATTTAAAAATCCTACCGAGTGGTGAGCCAACCTCCCACTCGGGTGCTTAGCTGCAGTCCAGTACTCGCCTAAGTTTGAAAAATCCTACCGAGTGGAGAGCGACCCTCCCACTCGGGGGCTTAGCTGCAGTCCAGTACTCGCCTAAGTTTGAAAAATCCTACCGAGTGGAGAGCGACCCTCCCACTCGGGGGCTTAGCTGCAGTCCAGTACTCGCCTAAGTTTGAAAAAATCCTACCGAGTGGAGAGCAAACCTCCCACTCGGGGGCTTAGCTGCAGTCCAGTACTCGTCTATGTTTGAAAAAATCCTACCAAGTGGAGAGCAAACCTCTCACTCGGGGGCTTAGCTGCAGTCCAGTACTCGCCTAAGTTTGAAAAAATCCTACCGAGTGGAGAGAAAACCTCCCACTCGGGGGCTTAGATGCAGTCCAGTACTCGCCTAAGTATTTAAAAATCCTACCGAGTGGTGAGCCAGCCTCCCACTCGGGGGCTTAGCTGTAGTCCAGTACTCGCCTAAGTTTGAAAAATCCTACCGAGTGGAGAGCGACCCTCCCACTCGGGGGCTTAGCTGCAGTCCAGTACTCGCCTAAGTTTGAAAAATCCTACCGAGTGGAGAGCGACCCTCCCACTCGGGGGCTTAGCTGCAGTCCAGTTCTCGCCTAATTTTGAAAAATCCTACCGAGTGGAGAGCGACCCTCCCACTCGGGGGCTTAGCTGCAGTCCAGTACTCACCTAAGTTTGAAAAAATCCTACCGAGTGGAGAGCAAACCTCCCACTCGGGGGCTTAGCTATAGTCCAGTACTCGCCTAAGTTTGAAAAAATCCTACCGAGTGGAGAGCAAACCTCTCACTCGGGGGCTTAGCTGCAGTCCAGTACTCGCCTAAGTTTGAAAAAATCCTACCGAGTGGAGAGAAAACCTCCCACTCGGGGGCTTAGATGCAGTCCAGTACTCGCCTAAGTATTTAAAAATCCTACCGAGTGGTGAGCCAGCCTCCCACACGGGGAATTAGCTGCAGTCCAGTACTCGCCTAAGTTTGAAAAATCCTACCGAGTGGAGAGCGACCCTCCCACTCGGGGGCTTAACCGCGAACCCGTTTCGCCTAAGTGTTTGAAAATCCTACCGGGTGGTGAGCCAGCCTCCCACTCGGGGGCTTAGCTGTAGTCCAGTACTCGCCTAAGTATTTAAAAATCCTACCGAGTGGTGAGCCAGCCTCCCACTCGGGTGCTTAGCTGCAGTCCAGTACTCGCCTAAGTATTTAAAAATCCTACCGAGTGGTGAGCCAGCCTCCCACTCGGGGGCTTAGCTGCAGTCCAGTACTCGCCTAAGTTTGAAAAATCCTACCGAGTGGAGAGCGACCCTCCCACTCGGGGGCTTAGCTGCAGTCCAGTTCTCGCCTAAGTTTGAAAAATCCTACCGAGTGGAGAGCGATCCTCCCACTCGGGGGCTTAGCTGCTGTCCAGTACTCGCCTAAGTTTGAAAAAATCCTACCGAGTGGAGAGCAAACCTCCCACTCGGGGGATTAGCTGCAGTCCCGTACTCGCCTAAGTTTGAAAAAATCCTACCGAGTGGAGAGCAAACCTGTCACTCGGGGGCTTAGCTGCAGTCCAGTACTCGCCTAAGTTTGAAAAAATCCTACCGAGTGGAGAGAAAACCTCCCACTCGGGGGCTTAGATGCAGTCCAATACTCGCCTGAGTATTTAAAAATCCTACCGAGTGATGAGCCAGCCTCCCACTCGGGTGCTTAGCTGCAGTCCAGTACTCGCCTAAGTTTGAAAAATCCTACCGAATGGAGAGCGACCCTCCCACTCGGGGGCTTAGCTGCAGTCCAGTACTCGCCTAAGTTTGAAAAATCCTACCGAGTGGAGAGCGACCCTCCCACTCGGGGGCTTAGCTGCAGTCCAGTTCTCGCCTAAGTTTGAAAAATCCTACCGAGTGGAGAGCGACCCTCCCACTCGGGGGCTTAGCTGCAGTCCAGTACTCGCCTAAGTTTGCAAAAATCCTACCGATTGGAGAGCAAACCTCCCACTCGGGGGCTTAGCTGCAGTCCAGTACTCGTCTATGTTTGAAAAAATCTTACTGAGTGGAGAGCAAACCTCTCACTCGGGGGCTTAGCTGCAGTCCAGTACTCGCCTAAGTTTGAAAAAATCCTACCGAGTGGAGAGAAAACCTCCCACTCGGGGGCTTAGATGCAGTCCAGTACTCGCCTAAGTATTTAAAAATCCTACCGAGTGGTGAGCCAGCCTCCCACTCGGGGGCTTAGCTGTAGTCCAGTACTCGCCTAAGTTTGAAAAATCCTACCGAGTGGAGAGCGACCCTCCCACTCGGGGGCTTAGCTGCAGTCCAGTACTCCCCTAAGTTTGAAAAATCCTACCGAGTGGAGAGCGACCCTCCCACTCGGGGGCTTAGCTGCAGTCCAGTTCTCGCCTAAGTTTGAAAAATCCTACCGAGTGGAGAGCGACCCTCCCACTCGGGGGCTTAGCTGCAGTCCAGTACTCGCCTAAGTTTGAAAAAATCCTACCGAGTGGAGAGCAAACCTCCCACTCGGGGGCTTAGCTGTAGTCCAGTACTCGCCTAAGTTTGAAAAAATCCTACCGAGTGGAGAGCAAACCTCTCACTCGGGGGCTTAGCTGCAGTCCAGTACTCGCCTAAGTTTGAAAAAATCCTACCGAGTGGAGAGAAAACCTCCCACTCGGGGGGCTTAGATGCAGTCCAGTACTCGCCTAAGTATTTAAAAATCCTACCGAGTGGTGAGCCAACCTCCCACTCGGGGGCTTAGCTGCAGTCCAGTACTCGCCTAAGTTTGAAAAATCCTACCGAGTGGAGAGCGACCCTCCCACTCGGGGGCTTAACTGCAAACCCGTTTCGCCTAAGTGTTTGAAAATCCTACCGGGTGGTGAGCCAGCCTCCCACTCGGGGGCTTAACTATAGTCCAGTACTCGCCTAAGTATTTAAAAATCCTACCGAGTGGTGAGCCAACCTCCCACTCGGGGGCTTAGCTGCAGTCCAGTTCTCGCCTAAGTTTGAAAAATCCTACCGAGTGGAGAGCGATCCTCCCACTCGGGGGCTTAGCTGCAGTCCATTTCTCGCCTAAGTTTGAAAAAATCCTACCGAGTGGAGAGCAAACCTCCCACTCGGGGGCTTAGCTGCAGTCCAGTACTCGCCTAAGTTTGAAAAAATCCTACCGAGTGGAGAGCAAACCTGTCACTCGGGGGCTTAGCTGCAGTCCAGTACTCGCCTAAGTTTGAAAAAATCCTACCGAGTGGAGAGAAAACCTCCCACTCGGGGGCTTAGATGCAGTCCAGTACTCGCCTAAGTATTTAAAAATCCTACCGAGTGGTGAGCCAGCCTCCCACTCGGGGGCTTAGCTGCAGTCCAGTACTCGCCTAAGTTTGAAAAATCCTACCGAGTGGAGAGCGACCCTCCCACTCGGGGGCTTAGCTGCAGTCCAGTACTCAACTATGTTTGAAAAATCCTACCGAGTGGAGAGCGACCCTCCCACTCGGGGGCTTAGCTGCAGTCCATTTCTCGCCTAAGTTTGAAAAATCCTACCGAGTGGAGAGCGACCCTCCCACTCGGGGGCTTAGCTGCAGTCCAGTACTTGCCTAAGCTTGAATAAATCCTACCGAGTGGAGAGCAAACCTCCCACTCGGGGGCTTAGCTGCAGTCCAGTACTCGCCTAAGTTTGAAAAAATCCTACTGAGTGGAGAGCAAACCTCTCACTCGGGGGCTTAGCTGCAGTCCAGTACTCGCCTAACTTTGAAAAAATCCTACCGAGTGGAGAGAAAACCTCCCACTCGGGGGCTTAGATGCAGTCCAGTTCTCGCCTAAGTATTTAAAAATCCTACCGAGTGGTGAGCCAGCCTCCCACTCGGGGGCTTAGGTGCAGTCCAGTACTCGCCTAAGTTTGAAAAATCCTACCGAGTGGAGAGCGACAATCCCACTCGGGGGCTTAGCTGCAGTCTAGTACTCGCCTAAGTTTGAAAAATCCTATCGAGTGGAGAGCGACCCTCCCACTCGGGGGCTTAGCTGCAGTCCAGTACTCGCCTAAGTTTGAAAAAATTCTACCGAGTGGAGAGCAAACCTCCCACTCGGGGGCTTAGCTGCAGTCCAGTACTCGTCTATGTTTGAAAAAATCTTACCGAGTGGAGAGCAAACCTCTCACTCGGGGGCTTAGCTGCAGTCCAGTACTCGCCTAAGTTTGAAAAAATCCTACCGAGTGGAGAGAAAACCTCCCACTCGGGGGCTTAGATGCAGTCCAGTACTCGCCTAAGTATTTAAAAATCCTACCGAGTGGTGAGCCAGCCTCCCACTCGGGGGCTTAGCTGTAGTCCAGTACTCGCCTAAGTTTGAAAAATCCTACCGAGTGGATAGCGACCCTCCCACTCGGGGGCTTAGCTGCAGTCCAGTACTCGCCTAAGTTTGAAAAATCCTACCGAGTGGAGAGCGACCCTCCCACTCGGGGGCTTAGCTGCAGTCCAGTTCTCGCCTAAGTTTGAAAAATCCTACCGAGTGGAGAGCGACCCTCCCACTCGGGGGCTTAGCTGCAGTCCAGTACTCGCCTAAGTTTGAAAAAATCCTACCGAGTGGAGAGCAAACCTCCCACTCGGGGGCTTAGCTGTAGTCCAGTACTCGCCTAAGTTTGAAAAAATCCTACCGAGTGGAGAGCAAACCTCTCACTCGGGGGCTTAGCTGCAGTCCAGTACTCGCCTAAGTTTGAAAAAATCCTACCGAGTGGAGAGAAAACCTCCCACTCGGGGGCTTAGATGCAGTCCAGTACTCGCCTAAGTATTTAAAAATCCTACCGGGTGGTGAGCCAGCCTCCCACTCGGGGGCTTAGCTGCAGTCCAGTACTCGCCTAAGTTTGAAAAATCCTACCGAGTGGAGAGCGACCCTCCCACTCGGGGGCTTAACTGCGAACCCGTTTCGCCGAAGTGTTTGAAAATCCTACCGGGTGGTGAGCCAGCCTTCCACTCGGGGGCTTAGCTGTAGTCCAGTACTCGCCTAAGTATTTAAAAATCCTACCGAGTGGTGAGCCAACCTCCCACTCGGGGGCTTAGCTGCAGTCCAGTTCTCGCCTAAGTTTGAAAAATCCTACCGAGTGGAGAGCGATCCTCCCACTCGGGGGCTTAGTTGCAGTCCAGTACTCGCCTAAGTTTGAAAAAATCCTACCGAGTGGAGAGCAAACTTCCCACTCGGGGGCTTAGCTGCAGTCCAGTACTCGCCTAAGTTTGAAAAAATCCTACCGAGTGGAGAGCAAACCTGTCACTCGAGGGCTTAGCTGCAGTCCAGTACTCGCCTAAGTTTGAAAAAAATCCTACCGAGTGGAGAGAAAACCTCCCACTCGGGGGCTTAGATGCAGTCCAGTACTCGCCTAAGTATTTAAAAATCCTACCGAGTGGTGAGCCAGCCTCCCACTCGGGGGCTTAGCTGCAGTCCAGTACTCGCCTAAGTTTGAAAAATCCTACCGAGTGGAGAGCGACCCTCCCACTCGGGGGCTTAGCTGCAGTCCAGTACTCGCCTAAGTTTGAAAAATCCTACCGAGTGGAGAGCGACCCTCCCACTCGGGGGCTTAGCTGCAGTCCAGTTCTCGCCTAAGTTTGAAAAATCCTACCGAGTGGAGAGCGACCCTCCCACTCGGGGGCTTAGCTGCAGTCCAGTACTCGCCTAAGTTTGAAAAAATCCTACCGAGTGGAGAGCAAACCTCCCACTCGGGGGCTTAGCTGCAGTCCAGTACTCGCCTAAGTTTGAAAAAATCCTACCGAGTGGAGAGCAAACCTCTCACTCGGGGGCTTAGCTGCAGTCCAGTACTCGCCTAACTTTGAAAAAATCCTACCGAGTGGAGAGAAAACCTCCCACTCAGGGGCTTAGATGCAGTCTAGTACTCGCCTAAGTATTTAAAAATCCTACCGAGTGGTGAGCCAGCCTCCCACTCGGGGGCTTAGGTGCAGTCCAGTACTCGCCTAAGTTTGAAAAATCCTACCGAGTGGAGAGCGACCCTCCCACTCGGGGGCTTAGCTGCAGTCTAGTACTCGCCTAAGTTTGAAAAATCCTACCGAGTGGAGAGCGACCCTCCCACTCGGGGGCTTAGCTTCAGTCCAGTACTCGCCTAAGTTTGAAAAATCCTACCGAGTGGAGAGTGACCCTCCCACTCGGAGGCTTAGCTGCAGTCCAGTACTCGCCTAAGTACGAAAGACATCCCAGTCCACAAGGACGACGAGGTGCAGGTCGACTTCCACCTTCTCCATGGGAGCTTTGCCACAAATACAACGTGCTCTCCATCCCAATCCACAAGGACGACGAGGTGCAGATCGAGTGCCACCTTCTCCTTGGGAGCTTCACCACAAATACAACATGCGCTCCATCCCAATCCGCAAGGACGACGAGGTGCAGGTCGACTGCCACCTTCTCCTTGGGAACTTCGCCACAAATACAACATGCACTCCATCCCAATCCGCAAAGATGACAAGGTGCAGGTCGACTGCTATGTCACACCCTAGGTAGTCAATGCATTAGAGTGTGCATCATGTTTATTTTCATCACAAACTTGAAATGGGGAAGGCAGAACCCCCAGCACCCCCCCTGAAATCAACTAGGGTTTCACTAAAAATAATTTCAATGAACCTGAAATGCCCTTCTAAAATGTTCACCCTCTTTGCCTTGGGTTAGAACCTCTGGGAAAATAGGTGCACATTTTTCTAGGTCAACAGAAGGTCATTGATTTAAATCATAAATATTTGAATTTGGGCATTTAAATGTTATAAAATAATTCAAATGCACAAATAATTTTGGAAATGAATGTTTGCTGTTAGGAATATTTCCAACAGAGCCCACAATTATTTTTAGGATTTTAGAAAGTGCCTAGGTATTTTAAATAAAGCCCTAAAGCTACAGAAAAAAAGAAAAGGAAAACAAAAATCAAAAAAACAGAGAAAGAAGCCACTTGGGCCTTACCTGGCTCGGCCCAGCTGATTGGCCAGCGCCAGTCATCCCCTACCTCGCGCCAGGAGGCAGGGGCGCGTGCTCGCCGCGCGCTGGCCACGCGCCGGCCACCTCCTGCTTCTGCCGACGCTGGGAGGCGCCCAGAGACGCCACGAGACCCCCTCGACCCTCTCTCGTCCTCTCTCACTCTCCACCTGGTCTCCCTCATCCTCTCTCGCGATGGCCGAGCGCGCCCCTTGCCGCCGATCGCTGTAGTCGCCGCTAGAGACCTCCCCTCGCCCCTCCGACGAGTCCATCAGCTTCGCCTCGGCTCCCTCGTCCTCCCCACCGAGCCACGCTTCGCCAGAAGCCCTGCAACCCCGCCTTCGCCCTCGTCTTCAACCTCGGGCACCCGAGATCGCCGGCGACCTCACTTCTTCTCCAGCCCGTCCCCGAGCCCGCTGAGACCACCGCTGCACTCCCCGTGAGCCTCTCCGTCGATCCCCACCTTTCCCTTGCTCGTTTGCGCCCTATAGCTCTGATTTCCACCGCGGCCAAAGCTCGCTGGTGCCGTGCCTCATCGGCGTCATGGCCAGGGCCACCGTGGCTTGAAGCCGGGCACACCACCGTGCTCAGCGCAGTCCCAGGAGCCTAACACACCACTCCCCGCGCCTCGCCGTGCCCCGTAGCGTCGGATTCAACCACGCCCGAACTCCGGCGACAGCCAAGGTCGTCGCCGGCGTCGTTTCCGGCCACCCCGAGCCCAACCACCACCACCAAACGCCGCGGTTCGTCCCCAGCTACCCGTAGCTGCTCTCCGCGCATCATTTGGTGCCCTGTGGGCGGTTTCCGCAGCGCGCCACCGCGTCTGGCCTCGCCGGCGGCTAAACACCGGCAGGCTTTGACCCGCTGACCGGCGAGGTTGATCTGCTGACGTGGGTTGACCCCCCCTCTCTCTCACCGACATGCGGGCCCCGCCCGAGTAATTACCCTATTAGTGCTAACTAAATAGGTTAGTTTAATTAGTATAGTCACTGACTAGTGGGCCCTGCCAGTTAATTAGGCTAACTAAACATACTTAGCGCACAGAGACACTGACCGGTGGACCCCACCAGTCAGGTTTGACCTGGCTGGCGCCTTTGACCTGCTGACGTCACCCTGATGCATTGCTGATGCAGTAATTGATTCTCTGGATTTATTCTTATTCCGGAAATTCCAGAAAATAGTTCAAACTTCAAAAATTTATAGAAATTCAACCATAGCTCCAAATGAGATAAGTTATATATGAAAAATTATCAGAAAAATTCAATCTATCCATCTGTAATGGTTTCATGCATGACCAAACAAGTTTAATTTGCTGTTTAAGCAGAATAAGGTAATGCACTATAAATGCCATGTTTAATGAGCTAATATTTGAATCTTTGGTTCAAATGAGTTCATCCCCTTCTATTCTAGCTTGCATTAGGCCAAGACACAATCATATTGCCATGTCATAGCATGCATCATATTGTTGCATATCGTCATCTGTTGATTGTGCTCCGATGTGTTCTTCGTGGTAGGTTTTGCCTCCGAGGATAGTCACGAGTATCCAACTGAAGGGCAGTATCCCGCCACCACTCCATCAGGCAAGCAACCATTGATCATTCCGATACAAACCCATGTTCTCACCTCTGCTCTTGTTTACTACATTAAGACAACGCGATTCAAACTGCTATGTGCTACGGTAGTAGAACCCTTATCCTCTACATGACCTGTCATTGCCACAGTAACTAGATGAAACCCACTAGCATGTGTAGGAGTTGATTGAGCCATGTATGTGATTCCTACCTTGCTATGCCTGCTATGCTTAGAGTTGTGTCAGGTCTGGTTCATTTGGGTGATGGGCTAGAGTGAAATGCTTATGTTGGTAATATGAGGGATGTGTTGAACACGTTTTGGTAAAGGTATCGATGAGAGGCCATGTAGGAGTACATGGTGGGTTGTTTCATTGAGGCCGTCCATAAGAACTGAGATCTGTATGTGTGATTTAAGATGCAGTTACTACCGTACATTGGGCCCAAAACCAATGGACCCTCTCGGCTTCTTAGTCACCCTAGTATTCTGTCCAGGAGTTGCAATTAGTTTCTGGTGTTTGTAGGTTATGTGTTGGCGGCCGTGCGTAGTGCTGACCCTAGGGGTGGGCTATGTTGCGGTAGATACACCATGGCTGGGTGTACCGAGTCACCCATTTGGTGTCTCGGGAAACCTGTTCACATCGTTCGGGGCCGTATGTGGAAACCTCGGCCATACTCCCTGCGGATGGAACCTGGATAGGCGATAAACCTGGACTAGGGACTTAGGTGTTTAGGTAGGCCGTGGCCGACACCCTCACTGGGCTTCCGCTTGAAGGTTGCCGAGTACATGTCGTGTAGACGGCGGTAAGCGATGAAAGCGTGTATGACGAAGTACACCCCTCCAGGGTATAAAACTATTCGAATAGCCGCGTCCGCGGTGAAGGACTACTTGGTTGCCTATACAGTTCATAGACAAGTTAATGGATACTACTAAAAGACTCAAGATAAGTGTGAGTACCAAGGATGGCCCTCTCGTAGGATGACGAGGGAGGATCCCCGGTGGAGTATTGTGTTGGTGAGTAGTGAACTCGTGTGCGAAAACTATTTTACTAGAGAGGTTACGTAAGATAGCTTAGCCAAGAGTCAAAGCTGGCTTGCTGCATAACCCCGCCACCTTCTTGAGAATAAGCATGTATAGTAGGTTCTAATGTAAGACTTGCTGAGTACCCTTGTACTCATGTTTGCTTATTTATTGTTTTCAGACGACAACACTGCCCCCTCCGATGGGTTTTATGTAGACCTTGACGTCGACGAGTGACTAGCCACCCAGGTGGTGATCCCGGCCATGGAGGGCCCTATGTAGATAGACAGGCTTCGAGAAGCCTTCTTTCTTTCTAGAGTCTGTACTCAGACTAGTTGCTTCTGCATATGCTTGTATGATTGTATGACTTGAGTGTCGGGTCATGTGACCCCTATCTGTATGAATATGTTATGTATGGCTCCCTGGAGCCTTTAAATAAAGTACTTGAGTTGTAGAGTTTTGTTGTGATGCCACGTTGTATGTACTCATATCGGGCATATTGTGTGTATGATTGAAATGCTTGGTATGAGTGGGATCCGACAATCTAGTGGTTTATCCTTGGCAGCCTTTCTTATGGGGAAATGTAGTCTAGTGTTCCTCGAGCCATAGTAGTCCGCTACAGCCCGGTTCACCGCAGTCCTGCTAGCCTAGCACTACTGTTCAGGACACTTGACTGGCCGGCATGTGTTTCACTTCGTCCCTATGTCTGTCCCTTCGAGGAAATGTCACACGATGACTTCCGGAGTCCTGCCTAGCCTGCTACAGCCCGGGTTCCCCGGAGTCCTTTTAGCCCAGTGCTACAGCCCGGAATCACTTGTTGATGACCGACATGTTCGATGTGATTCATGTATGCCTGTCTCCATAGGTCTGTGCCGCTTTGGGTTCACGACTAGCCATGTGGGCCCGGGTTTTCTGTCATATGGATGCTAGCGACACTATCATATACGTGAGCCAAAAGGCGCAAACGGTCCCGGGCCATGGTAAGGCGACACCCGGGGGATACCATGCGTGAGGCCGCAAAGTGATATGAGGTGTTACCGGCTAGATCGATGTGGCTTGGAATCGGGGTCCTGACAGCGTTGGCATCAGAGCCGGACTGCCTGTAGGTTCGTTGAGCCAAACTGGTCGACGTCGAGTCTAGAAATGCTTTAGTTATATGTAGAGGAATTGATTGTGGGAGGGAACGTAAGGTTCTTTTACTCCTTTACCTATGCCCCTAATCTAAGTCATTCTCTCCTCATTCAACGTGGGTTAAGGACTAGGCTCTCTTCTTCTATCAGGTTCACGTGTTACTAATCCGTAGTAGCTTATAGGATTATTGTTACGAGTTCCAGTTCAGTTTCTACTATTCTTAGTATGTTGCTAATTGAATCAGAACCTTGATATGTTGTTGTTGAGTGGTATTGTGAACTGTTGTGGATGTCTCAAATCTTTTTCTGAGCATTTACAGCCGTTATGCTGTCCAATTTTCCCTAGAAATTCTAATGTCTTTGCATTGTGGTGGTGCTTTCAGATGGCCGACCGTCCTCAAAACCAAGTGGTTCACCTGACCAGGTGCCTCGACGTGCCCGGTCATACTGCTATGTTAGTCCGGGTCATGATCAAGACGGGTTACCGCTGGTATCCCGAATACACTGTCAAAGAGAAGCTCCGCGACTTTAATCAAAGCCAGTATTTCTGCACCGTCAGGATATTTCCTTCCTATCCTGGATCTACCGAGCCCCTTCACTGTTCCTATGGACTCGGGGTTACCGTTGAGATGGCTGTGCAGGATGCTGCCTATTCCATGATGACCATCATTTGAGTCCGGACAGGCCTGCTTCGGAACACTGATTTCCGTTACATGCCAGCTTCACTTCCGGGAGCACAAGGGTATCTTCAGGCTATCTATGCTGACTCCACTCAGGAGGACTCATTAACTCGTACCACTGCCGAGATGCTCGAAGATAAGGACCGAGAGAATCGGGCCTTAAGGTTGGAGCTTTTCAATACCCGTGCTGATCATTGGGCCACATTGACTCGGTTTGCAACTGTGGTGCAAGCTGGATGTATGGATACAAGGGATCTGTATCCTGTGAGATCAGCTCTGCCTGACATGGTGGATTGGCGTGATGTGGGAGGCATCACCCCACCCCGTGGTCCCCGTAGGCCACCGTTTGTTGGTGCAAGACCTCATCCTAGCCCCTGTGGTCCACAGGCTCCTCAGGACCGTCTGTTCCGGATGATCACGTTGAACTTCCAGGCTATGGAGGTGACTTCTATGAGGACTACTATGGAGCTGTCTGAGTTAGTAGTAGTACCACTAGTATTGTAGTAGTTGTATCTCCACTGTCCTGCATGACTTGTGGAATATGACTTTGCGTGTAATCGATTCCGGAGGTGTAGACAAATAATGTATAGGAGCTTGGAATGCCTCCGATGAGATGTAACGTCTTTCATCATAGTTGTACTGCAGCCTGGGCTTGTACTAAACTATGTATGGTGTGTATGACCGTTGGTATATATATGGCAGTTTATATTACCATGACATACGGATGAACATCTCTGCATTCCGTGTTATCCATTACATTCTGCACTTCCTTGCTAAGTTTGAGCCATCCTTGTCTAAACCGTTGTCTTGTTTTCTCCTAGGATGGTCAACACCCGCGGCAACCCTGCTGTCCCGGAGCAGGGGGAAGCCAGTGCAGCTAGAGGTGAAAATCTGCCTCACCCGCCTTCTCTGGCCGAAGTGATGCTGGAGGCGGAAAGAAACACTGCACGCCACCCACGAAATGACTTGGTGTCAATCAATGACTTTATCAAGCTCTACCCACCAAAGTTTAACCATTCCGTCAAGCCCCTCGACGCGGATGACTGGCTTCGCAGCATCACCCACAAGCTACGTTCTGCCAACATAGCCGAAGCCGACAAGGTTACCTATGCTGCCTATCATCTCGAAGGCCCTGCTAGCCATTGGTGGGAAAACTTCGAAGCTATGCCCGGTCGGTCAAATAACTACTTGGGCTGAATTCAGTGAGGCTTTCCGTGAGCATCACATTCCGGAAGGTCTCATGGATCGCAAGAGGGAGGACTTCTGCAACTTCACCCAAGGAAGACTGACTGTGGATGCTTACAGTCGTGAATTTGGGAACCTGGCACGCTATGCTCCTGAAGAGGTTTCTACTGACGCCAAGAAGCAGGCAAGGTTCCGCAAGGGACTTAGCCCTGAGCTTTGCCGCGATCTTCGTCTGCACGAGTGCACATCTTTTCAGAAGTTGGTCAATAAAGCCATCAGTGCTGAGACAGGCCAGACTGATTATGACGCTTCATGCAAGCACTCCCGTGATTTTGGCTCGTCATCCGACTCTGGAGCTTAGAACCGCCGGGTGTGGATCCCAAGCACGGCACTGCCACCCAGATTCATCCCGAGGCCATCCTTTGAGGCCCCTCGTCCCAACCAGCAATTCACACCGCCCAAGCCCTATGGTGGCCCCGCTGCTAACACTACTCCACGCCCCAATGTGGTAACATGCTTCAAGTGTGGAGAGCCGGGTCACTATAGCCGAGAGTGTCCCCAGAACAACAACCCCAATCAAACTGGAAAGTCCGTTGGCCGTGGTAAGCCCGCGGGAAAGACTTTCTACGCCAAGCCGGCCACCACTGCACGTGGCCATGTCAATTATGTTTCAGTCGAGGAAGCTCATGAGGATCCTAACGTCGTCCTTGGTACGCTCCTTGTTAACTGCCACCCGGCATCTGTTCTTTTCGATACTGGAGCATCTCATTCATTCATATCCGAGAATTATGCTCGATTGCATAACACGACATTCTGTGACGTGTCCTCTACCATGGAAATTCAAACCCCTGGCTCTAGATGGCAAACTTCTAGAGTAAGCCATGGGAACGAAATTCTTGTCGATAGACTTGTCTTCCTTGCATCTTTAATAGCTCTCAAGTCCTCCGACATAAACATCATCTTGGGTATGGACTGGATGTCATCTCATTATGCTAAGATTGACTGTGCCACTAGAACCGTTCAACTTACCCACCCCTCGGGCAAGACAGTCAATGTCTTAACTCGAGTGGCCATGCGCCAGCTTTACTCCCTAAATGCCAACCCTCTTCCAGACCTTGAGGATGTTCTGGTAGCTCGAGACTTTTCGGATGTATTTCCAGAAGAACTGCCAGGTGTTCCACCTGACAGGGATGTCGAGTTTGTGATAGACCTTGTTCCAGGAACCGTTCCAATTTCTAGAAGACCCTATAAGATGGCACCCCTAGAACTAGCCGAGCATAAGAACCAACTCGATGAGTCCTTGAACAAGGGTTTCATTCGCCCCAGTTCCTCTCCTTGGGCTTGCCCCATCCTCTTCCTCAAGAAGAAGGATGGAACAGATCGAATGGTTGTGGATTACCGACCCGTCAACTTGGTCACCATCAAGAACAAATACCCGCTTCCCAGGATCAATGATCTGTATGATCAGCTCGCTGGATCCTCAAGCTTTTCCAAGATGGATTTGAGGTTGGGTTACCATCAAATCAAAATCAGACACGGGGACATCCCCAAAACGGCCTTTGTTACTCGTTACGGCCAATACGAGTACACCGTTATGTCCTTCGGTTTAACCAATGCCCCGGCCACCTTCTCCCGGTTAATGAACTCAGTTTTCATGGAGTACTTGGACAAATTCGTCATAGTATACCTCGATGACATACTCATCTACTCCAAGAATGAAGAGGAACATGCCGAACATCTAAGGCTGGTATTGATGAAACTTCGAGAGCATCGCCTTTATGCCAAATTCTCCAAGTGTGAATTTTGGTTGCCAGAAGTGACCTATCTAGGCCATGTAATCTCTGGTAAGGGTATTGCTGTCAATCTCGAGCGAGTTCAAGCCGTCCTTGATTGGACTCCACCTGAAATGGTCAAGCAAGTTTGGAGTTTCCTTGGCCTAGCGAGCTATTGTCGCCGCTTCGTCGAAAATTTCTCCAAGGTTGCTAAACCTCTAACTGAACTCCTCAAGAAAGATAAAAAGTTTGAGTGGACTTCGCAATGCGAGTTCAGCTTTCAGGAACTGAAAAGACGCCTGACAACTGCCCCCGTACTGGTACCACCAGACTTCTCCAAGGACTTTATTATCTATTGCGACACCTCACGACAAGGACTAGGTTGCATACTCATGCAAGATCGTCAGGTAATTGCCTATGCTTCATGGCAATTACACCCACATGAGGAAAATTATCCTACACATGATCTAGAGCTTGCAGCTGTAGTCCATGCACTTAAAACCTGGCGACATTACCTTCTCGGTAATCATTGCTAGATCTTCACCGACCACCAAAGTTTGAAATATATCTTCACCCAACCAGATTTGAATCTTAGGCAAAGACGTTGGGTCGAGTTGATCTCGGATTACGACTTAGGAATAACTTACACCCCGGGCAAAGCCAATGTCATGGCTGATGCGCTAAGCCGTAAGTCCTATTGTAACAACCTGATGTTACAACAAAGTCAACCACTTCTCCATGAGGAATTTCGTAAGCTAAACCTTCACATTGTTCCTCGAGGATTCCTATCCACCCTGGTGGTGGAACCTACCCTTACGGATCAGGTCATCAAGGCACAGAAGGTAGATCCGGGGATGTCCTATATCAAGAGAAACATTAAGAAAGGAGTCGTGAATTGTTTCTCCATTGATGATCAAGGTGTCGTATACTTTGGGAATCGCCTAGTGGTTCCAAAGGCACGAAACCTGAGGCGACTGATCCTTAAGGAAGCTCATGAACCCCCTCTCACCATTCATCCCGGTAGTACTAAAATGTATCAAGACCTACGCCAGAGGTTTTGGTGGACTAGGATGAAGAGAGAAATCGCTCAATACATTGCTAATTGCGACGTCTATCGTCGTGTTAAAGCAGAGCACCAACGGCCTGCTGGCACCCTTTAACCTTTGGCTATTCCTGAATGGAAATGTGATAAAATCAGTATGGATTTCATCACTGGGTTTCCCAGGACCAAGAGAGGGAATAATGCCATCTTCGTCATGATCGACCGTCTTTCCAAAGTAGCCCACTTTCTACCTGTTCGTGAGAGTATCACCACTACCAGCTAGCTGACTTATACATCTCCCGAATAGTATCTCTTCATGGTGTTCCATTGGAAATTAACTCAGACCGTGGGGGTCTCTTCACCTCTCGATTTTGGGAAAGTTTCCAAAATGCTATGGGAACTCATCTCTCCTTTAGCACCACCTACCATCCCCAATCAAGTGGTCAAGTAGAGCGAGTCAATCAAATTATGGAAGATATGCTCCGAGCTTCTGTTATCTCGTTCGGAATGAGTTGGGAGAAATGCCTTCCATTCGCGGAGTTTGCTTATAACAATAGTTATCAAGCCAGCTTGGGCAAAGCTCCTTTCGAAGTTCTCTATGGACGAAAATGCCGAACGCCTCTTAACTGGTCAGAAACCGGGGAAAGACAACTCTTTGGCCCGGATATGATTCAGGAAGCGGAAGAGCAGGTTCGCATTATTCGTGAGAAATTGAAAACAGCCCAATCTCGTCAAAAGAGTCAATATGATCGTAAACATAAGCCTATGACTTATGAAGTTGGCGAGAAGGCTTACCTTCGGGTTACCCCGTTAAAGGGAACCCATCGTTGGCAAATTGGCTCCTCGCTACATTGGACCCTTTCGCATTCTTGCCAAACGAGGAGAAGTTTCCTACCAATTGGAACTACCTCCGCATCTTTCCAGAGTTCACGATGTCTTCCACGTTTCACAACTCAGGCGTTGCTTCGCAGATCCTATCCGTGGAGTGGACCACGAAACGCTTGATCTACAAGATAACCTCCCTTATCGGGAATATCTCGTTCGTATCCTTGATCAAGCCGAGCGTAACACTCGACGTCATAATATCAAGTTTCTCAAGGTTCAATGGTCACACCATTCCGAGAAAGAAGCCACATGGGAAAGGGAGGATCGTCTTCGACTCGTGTACACCACCTTCTTTCCAAAGGATCCTAAATCTCGGGACGAGATTCTTTTGAGTGGGGGTGAGTTGTCACACCCTAGCTAGTCCATGCATTAGAGTGTGCATCATGTTTATTTTCATCAGAAACTTGAAATGGGGAAGGCAGAACCCCCAGCACCCCCCTGAAATCAACTAGGGTTTACTAAAAATAATTTCAATGAACCTGAAATGCCCTTCTAAAATGTTCACCCTCTTTGCCTTGGGTTAGAACCTCTGGGAAAATAGGTGCACATTTTTCTAGGTCAACAGAAGGTCATTGATTTAAATCATAAATATTTGAATTTGGGCATTTAAGTGCTATAAAATAATTCAAATGCTCAAATAATTCTGGAAATAAATGTTTGCTGTTAGGAATATTTCCAACAGAGCCCACAATTATTTTCAGGATTTTAGAAAGTGCCTAGGTATTTTAAATAAAGCCCTAAAGCTACAGAAAAATAGAAAAGGAAAACAAAAATCAAAAAAGGGAGAAAGAAGCCACTTGGGCCTTACCTGGCTCGGCCCAGCCGACTGGCCAACGCCAGTCACCCCCTACCTCGCGCCAGGAGGCAGGGGCGCGTGCTCGCCGCGCGCCGGCCACGCACCGGCCACCTCCTGCTTCTGCCGACGCTGGGAGGCGCCCAGAGACGCCACGAGATCCCCTCGACCCTCTCTCGTCCTCTCTCACTCTCCCCCTCGTCTCCCTCATCCTCTCCCGCGATGGCCGAGCGCGCCCCTCACCGCCGATCGCCGTAGTCGCCGCTAGAGACCTCCCCTCGCCCCTTCGACGAGTCCATTAGCTTCGCCTCGGCTCCCTCATCCTCCCCACCGAGCCACGCTTCGCCGGAAGCCCTGCAACGCTGCCTTCGCCCTCATCTTCAACCTCGGGCACCCGAGATCGCCGGCGACCTCACTTCTTCTCCAGCCTGTCCCTGAGCCCGCTGAGACCACCGCTGCATTCCTCGTGAGCCTCTCCTTCGATCCCCACCTTCCCCTTGCTCGTTTGCGCCCTATAGCTCCGATTTCCATCGCGGCGGAAGCTCGCCGGCGCCGTGCCTCATTGCCGTCGTGGCCAGGGCCACCGTGGCTTGAAGCCGGGCACACCACCGTGCTCAGCGCAGTCCCAGGAGGCTAACGCACCACTCCCCGCGCCTCGCCGTGCCCCGTAGCGTCGGATTCAACCATGCCCGAACTCCGGCGACTGCCAAGGTCGTCGCAGCCGTCGTTTCCGGCCACCCCGAGCCCAACCACCACCACCAAACACCGCAGTTCGTCCCCAGCTACCCGTAGCTGCTCTCCGCGCATCATTTGGTGGCCTGTGGGCGATTTCCGCAGCGCGCCACCGCGTCTGGCCTCGCCGGCGGCTAAACGCTGGCAGGCTTTGACCCGCTGACCGGTGAGGTTGATCTGCTGACGTGGGTTGACCCCCCCTCTCTCTCACCGTCATGCGGCCCCGCCCGACTAATTATCCTGTTAGTGCTAACTAAATAGGTTAGTTTAATTAGTATAGTCACTGACTAGTGGGCCCTGCCAGTTAATTAGGCTAACTAAACGTAGTTAGTGCACAGAGACACTGACCAGTGGGCCCCACCAGTCAGGTTTGACCTGGCTGGCGCCTTTGACCTGCTGACGTCACCTTGATGCGTTGCTGATGCAGTAATTGATTTTCTGGATTTATTCTTATTCAGGAAATTCCAGAAAATAGTTCAAACTTCAAAAATTCATATAAATTCAACCATAGCTCCAAATGATATACATTATATATGAAAAATTATCAGAAAAATTCAATCTATCCATCTGTAATGGTTTCATGCATGACCAAACAAGTTTACCTTGCTGTTTAAGCAGAATAAGGTAATGCACTATAAATGCCATGTTTAATGAGCTAATATTTGAATCTTTGGTTCAAATGAGTTCATCCCCTTCTATTCTAGCTTGCATTAGGCCAAGACACAATCATATTGCCATGTCATAGCATGCATCATATTGTTGCATGTCGTCATGTGTTGATTGTGTTCCGATGTGTTCTTCGTGGTAGGTTCTGCCTCCGAGGATAGTCACGAGTATCCAACTGAAGGGCAGTATCCCGCTACCACTCCATCAGGCAAGCAACCATTGATCATTCCGATACAAACCCATGTTCTCGCCTCTGCTCTTGTTTACTGCATTAAGACAACGCGATTCAAACTGCTGTGTGCTACGGTAGTTGAACCCTTATCCTCTGCATGACCTGTCATTGCCACAGTAACTAGATGAAACCCACTAGCATGTGTAGGAGTTGATTGAGCCATGTATGTGATTCCTACCTTGCTATGCCTGCTATGCTTAGAGTTGTGTCAGGTCTGGTTCATCTGGGTGATGGGCTAGAGTGAAATGCTTATGTTGGTAATATGAGGGATGGGTTGAACATGTTTTGGTAAAGGTATCGATGAGAGGCCATGTAGGAGTACATGGTGGGTTGTTTCATTGAGGCCGTCCATAAGAACTGAGATCTGTATGTGTGATTTAAGATGCAGTTACTACCGTACATTGGGCCCGAAACCAATGGACCCTCTCGGCTTCTTAGTCACCCTAGTACTCTGTCCAGGAGTTGCAATTAGTTTCTGGTGTTTGTAGGTTATGTGTTGGCGGCCGTGCGTAGCGCTGACCCTAGGGGTGGGCTATGTTGCGGTAGATACACCGTGGCCGGGTGTACCGAGTCACCCGTTTGGTGTCTCGGGAACCCTGTTCACATCGTTCGGGGCCGTATGTGTAAACCTCGGCCGGACTCCCTATGGATGGAACTTGGATAGGAGATAAACCTGGACTAGGGACTTAGGTGTTTAGGTAGGCCATGGCCGACACCCTCGCTGGGCTTCCTCTTGAAGGTTGCCAAGTACATGTCGTGTAGACGACGGTAAGCGGTGAAAGCGTGTATGACGAAGTACACCCCTCCAGGGTATAAAACTATTCGAATAGCCGCGTTCGCGGTGAAGGACTACTTGGTTGCCTATACAGTTCATAGACAAGTTAATGGATACTACTAAAAGACTCAAGATAAGTGTGAGTACCGAGGATGGCCCTCTTGTAGGATGACGAGGGAGGATCCCCGGTGGAGTATTGTGTTGGTTAGTAGTGAACTAATGTGCGAAAACTATTTTACTAGAGATGTTCCGTAGGATAGCTTAGCCAAGAGTCAAAGTTGGCATGCTGCATAACCCCACCACCTTCTTGAGAATAAGCATGTATAGTAGGTTCTGATGTAAGACTTGCTGAGTACCCTTGTACTCATGTTTGCTTATTTATTGTTTTCACACGACAACACTGCCCCCTCCGATGGGTTTTATGTAGACCTTGACATCGAAGAGTGACTAGCCACCCAGGTGGTGATCCCGGCCATGGAGGGCCCTATGTAGATAGACAGGCTTCAAGAAGCCTTCTTTCTTTCTAGAGTCTGTACTCAGACTAGTTGCTTTCGCATATGGTTGTATGATTGTATGACTTGAGTGTCGGGTCATGTGACCCCTATCTATATGAATATGTTATGTATGGCTCCCTGGAGCCTTTAAATAAAGTACTTGAGTTGTAGAGTTTTGTTGTGATGCCATGTTGTATGTACTCATATCGGGCATATTGTGTGTATGATCGAAATGCTTGGTATGAGTGGGATCCGACAATCTAGTGGTTTATCCTTGGCAGCCTTTTTTATGGGGAAATGTAGTCTAGTGTTCCTCGAGCCATAGTAGTCCGCTACAGCCCGGTTCACCGGAGTCCTGCTAGCCCAGCACTACTGTTCAGGACACTTGACTGGCCGGCATGTATTTCACTTCGTCCCTATGTCTGTCCCTTCGGGGAAATGTCACGCGGTGACTTCCGGAGTCCTGCCTAGCCTGCTACAGCCCGGGTTCCCCGGAGTCCTATTAGCCCAGTGCTACAGCCTGGAATCACTCGTTGATGACCGACATGTTCGATGTGATTCATGTATGCCTGTCTCCATAGGTCTGTGCCGCTTTTGGTTCACGACTAGCCATGTCGGCCCGGGTTCTCTGTCATATGGATGGTAGCGACACTATCATATACGTGAGCCAAAAGGCGCAAACCGTCCCGGGCCATGGTAAGGCGACACCCGTGGGATACCGTGCGTGAGGCTGCAAAGTGATATGAGGTGTTACCGGCTAGATCGATGTGGCTTGGAATCGGGGTCCTGACATGCTACCTTCTCCTTCGGAGCTGCGCCACAAATACAAAAGTTGTCTCGAGTGAAAAGCGAGTTCCACTCGACGGAGAATTCATGAAGATATTCTACGATAAACCAAGTTCAGATAAATCCTAAAGGTTCCAAGAAGCGAATCAAAGGTACTCGGGCACCATGCTCGAAGAGTTTAACATTTACAGAAGCCACTCGGCATTCCGAGGCAAATTTAAAGCGTATCCAAGTTTCATAAGATTGTTCACTCGGCCGGAAGAGGGCTGGCAGGCTCCACGAACGAGTCCAGATCGATCCTATCAGTGATCCGAGTACCGGCTGCAATGAAAGTCTCCATGAAGGACTGGAAGTCGTGCTTTTTGGTGTTAGCGACTTTGATCGCAGCCAGCTTGTCTTCACGAGCCTCCTTGCAAAGGATTTCTTGCATTCTTGCACTCGGCCAGGGATCTCATTCAGTCGAGTCATCAGAGATTCTAGATCATTCTGAAGCATCGTGTGACACCCCAAAGTTTTGGCCTTGTTTTAATAAATTAAAATTTTGCCAGGAAATTAAAACTTTTATTTTTTGGGCTCCCTTTTGATTTTTGAACCTTTTTTCTTTTTTCCCTTGTTATTATGGAGTTTTCCCCAAAGTGAAAACTTTTCAAATATGTTATTGGACTTGTTTAACCTCTCAAGAAAAACTTTTCTTTTATCAGTAGAATTAATTACATAATTAATTTGCTGGATTTTTATTTTCTTGAAAAATGGTTTTTCAAGGTTATATGGCCTTATTTGAAATACAACCATTTGATAAATTCACTTAATAATCCAACCAAAATTTGGAGATGTCATATGATGTTTTTAAACCACCTTTATGCAAAAATACCTTTTATTCATGAAATATTTTGAGCTCTACACACAATTTTCTTCTCTGGTCCAAAGTGCAACTTTGCACTACAACCCATTTAAATCTTTTCTTCTAGCCTCCACCAAAATCATGGGATGTTAGTAATAGCATATGATTCAACTTTATGCAAAAACCTAATGCTATTCTTTGAAAATATTGAGTGAATCAACCTCTTTTCCATTCTGGTCCAACTTGAGGATTTGTACAGCAACCACATTTTTAGTTGCTCCTTTATCCATGATTCCTTTTCCTACGTGTAGACCACCCTACAAAACCCCTAAGTCCAGGAGCATCCACCCATTGGATCACTTTTGGTTCATGGAATAATGCCTTTTACTTTCTATCCAGAATTGAAGTTTTGTAAAACTTGCACTAGCAAGTTTCTCCTTTTGTCCAAATGACCTTACCACCCTCTTATTCATCTAAAGAGACCCCACTCTGGAAGTTTTGGCCACTCCAAGAACAGCCTAGGTGCTTGGGGCATTTTGTCAAACACCTGGAGTGCATGGTCAGATTGGACATGGATTTTAGTTAGCAGTGTGAACCTGATCCTCTGACCCCTCAAGCTTCTCCATTGATCTCCTTGCAAGCCATAGCCTAGACCTGCTAACTCCCGGCTCCAACCAAGCGCTCTGGAGTGCCATGGCATTTCGCCGAGCATCTGGTGGGCGTGCGCTGGGCGCGTCCAGAGCGCGCAAATTGCAGCCGTGCACACGAGCCGCCGCGTCGCGCCCCTGTCTTGGCCCACACTACAGAACCTCGCCACACACTCCCTGCCTCGCCACAACACGCCAGCCCGCCCTGGCGCCCTACAGCGCCACCGCTAGAGCACTTTTGGCGGCACGCCGGCGTCGGCAGTGCGCCTCTGCCACGGGCAGCGCCGCCCAAGCGACCCCGGCTCGCCACCTGCCCCCTTGAGCTTCGCAAGCTCATCCACAAGGGTGTAGCCTAGCTCTCGTCGCCGCCATGTTCCCCTGCAGCTATAGAACATCGGTTCGCCGGCGATCTTATCCCCACCGCCGCGGAACCGACCTCGTCACGCTATAAAAGGACGCCCCGAAACCATCCGAGCACGCAGGCGACCTCAGGCTACCCCCATGGCACTCCCACAGCCCGCAATGGTTGGGGAAACGTCGTCTTCCCCAACTCCGACAACCGCAATCGCCGCCACGTCCCAGCTCCGTTCACCGAAACCCGAGCCCCTCCCATCGAACTAACGCCACCAAACGACTCCAATCCATCTTGCGGAGCCGCCCAGACCCCCAGCTGCGACGGGGAGCCACCGGAGCCACTAAAGCACGTTGCTCCCGAAGCTCCCTCCGCCGCGAAGCTCGCCGCCGGCAGCTCACTCCGTCGCCGTCAACCCAGCGGCCACCGACGGGACCGCCTCGACCCCCTAAGCCCGTGGATGGCTTCGGCTTCTCAAACAGTGCCGCCGTTCGCCGGCGAGCATCGCCGGAGCCTCGCCCCGCTCAGACAAAGGAGGGAGAAGGGGGCGCGGCGACTGGTCAAACCTGACCAGTGGGCCCCCTGGACCCACTGTCAGTGACCCCGCACCTGTCCACGTGGGTTAAGTGAAGGCGCAACCCACCCCAGTACATTTCCTTCGCTCCGAAAGCGTATTCCCCTCTGAAACGTTTTCTTTTCTGTTCTATTTTAAAAACAGATTTTGACCACAACTTTGACTGGCTATATCTTTTAAATTATAACTCCAAATGAGTTGATTCTTTTTCCTACCTTCTTCAAATTTGGTCTAGTTTATTTTAAGATTTATTTCAAAAAAAATTCAAACAACTTTTTGTGCTGTTTTGAATTTGTGTGTTAATTCAAATTTATTGAAAATAGGATTTTGGAGTGAGGAAGGAAAAATTTCAAAAGTTTTGGAGTGCACCCTGCCTTTCCACACCAAGAAGACAAGCATCTTGAACCCTGACATAATATTTTTGATGTGTTGGTTGACACGTTTATAACACCACCTTATTTCGGAGGACTTGTTATTTCATGTGACATGATCATTTTGCATGGAAGCATATTAGTGATTTCCTTGCTGTTGGAAATGAATATAATTGTGATGGTAATCATCCTCATGTGCCTTGCATGCATGCCGGAAAGGAGTCCGGGAAAGCCTCGGCCTTGGGTAGGCGTGAGCTTGTCGCCGGTCCTCGTCGGGACGGTTATGTCCGGTATGGCATGGTAAGGTATATTGAGGGGTGATTTTTGTTGTTGAAATATATTTGTTATACATGTCATGTAGGGAATTTATAGACCTCCTGAGTCGACCGTAGAACGAGTCTTGTTCCAGTAACCCCCATACTTGCCTCGTACTGCCACTTGTCCCTACCGCAGGTAGGGTACGATTCAGTAAGTCGTCAACCCCTTTCAAGCACACACCATACAGAGAGGCCATGGTGGACGATACCGGTTGTAGCTGGTAGGCAGGCCACCTGGTCCCGGGGCATGGGTGTTTCCGGTTGGGACCGAGAGGGGAGGCCACCCCTTAGAGAGCGCGATATAAATTTGATCCCATGCTACGCGAGGTTGTAGCCTCCCCACTTAGAGTTTTGCTTAACAAGTGTCGTGTGTGATTCCAGACACCGGTGAGTTAAGCTGGTGTGTGCAAGTTAGGTGTGTTTTCAACTAAAAGGCCGTAGATGGAATTAGTCCCGATGGACTAAAGGAATCCGTTACTCGTGGGTAAAGAGTACACCCTCTGCAGAGATTAAACCTATTTGAATAGCCGTGTCCATGGTTAAGGATTACAGTCTAGGATGGGTCAAGTGTCGGTCTTAGTGTCGTTCTTCGGAGGAGAAAATGTTAAAACCAGAACTGAGATCACGATTTGAGACTTGTGATGATTATGATTATTATTATTTGTTGTGGACTAACCCATTATATTTTCGGCATTATCGAATATCCCTGGGACGGTTCTACCTCTTGGATATTCACTGTGATTATTTTTTTAAGCCCTTTATGAGGTGTCGCTCAGACGACCGACTGTGGCATTTCTTTTAAGCCCTTTATGTGGTGTCGCTTAGACGCCCGACTGTGGCGATTCTTTTTAAGCCCTTTATGAGGTGTCGCTCAGACGCCCGACTGTGGCATTTCTTTTAAGCCCTTTATGTGGTGTCGCTTAGACGCTCGACTGTGGCAATTCTTTTTAAGCCCTTTATGTGGTGTCGCTTAGATGCCCGACTGTGGCAATTCTTCTTAAGCCCTTTATGTGGTGTCGCTTAGACGCCCGACTGTGGCAATTCTTTTTAAGCCCTTTATGTGGTGTCGCTTAGACGCCCGACTGTGGCAATTCTTTTTAAGCCCTTTATGTGGTGTCGCTTAGACGCCCGACTGTGGCAATTCTTCTTAAGCCCTTTATGTGGTGTCGCTTAGACGCCCGACTGTGGCAATTCTTTTTAAGCCCCTTTATGTGGTGTCGCTTAGACATTTTATCTCCACTCCTTCATTTCTTATTCATGTTGCATATAAATAACCTGTTTGCATGCATAAGAGATATTTTATTTATGACTGACGATGTGATTCATAGAATATTTTTGAGCATGCTTATCAATTATATTATTCCAGTGTTCATAATGTTTGCGAGTATATTCAAAGTACTCACTGGCTTGTCCCTGGCTATTGTCTTGGCCAGATTTCTGCATGGAGAGGAGCGTTGCGGTGACAGCCCCGGAAACTAAGCAACGGTGATAGCAGCCTCGCGAAGATAGGAGTTGACCTGGTCAGCTGTTCCTGTGGGAAATGGAGTCCCATAGACACGGATGACTCACAAACCGCTTCCGCCATCGACCACTAGAAACCATTTCTTGTACTCATAGGCCACAATGGTCTTGTACTACACATTTTGTATTTTTGCTTGGAATTTCTGTATCAAGTTGGTGCCTCATCAGCTAACAGTAATCCTGGGGCTGGTGAGCGCGACGGCCTTTTTCTAGAAATTTAATACCCGGAAAAACCGGTCGCGACAGACTTGGTATCAGAGCCAGGCTGACCATTGGATGACCCTATCTTAGCCAGGTCGAGAAACCTTGGTTAACCAACCCACCAGACCTTGACCAAACCCCAGCCAAGCTTCTCATGCAAGATAGCCTCATAGTGACCCGACACCTTTTGGCAATCGGTGCTCAACCTACCAACCTAGTCGTCGATCACTCACCAGTGACCGGCCCCCTAAATAGTCCTTTCTCGCAAGCGTGCGAAGGAAGACTCCGTCCCCTTTTCCTATAAAAAGGGCACGCTAGCCCCAACTCAGCACAGCACAGCTGCTACCCCAAACCGAGCCACAATGCCTGGCCCTGTCGTGCACAATGAGACCACAGCAACCAACCTTGGAGGCTTTTTGACCATACTCGCAAACCTCACCCATCGTGCCTATGCGTTAGAAGAGCCCCCAGAATATGTTGTGTACCAAGGACCCATGAGCGGTGGGAGCCGTCAATTCTGGGCCACTGTACACATCTATGGTAGGGGTCTAGCACACGAACGCCCCTACAGGTTCACCGGAAGAACAACTTCAGCCACAAGCCATCCAACTAGCTGCTCGAGAAGCTATAGTTCATCTCCGGCACTTGTCGCCCAGAGTTAACTGTCGGTCATTCCACTACTACCCCAGACGTGAAGGGTATGGTAGACCACCCCAAGTTGCCAATGGAGATCACAAGACAGATCCTGCATTGTTGCACCTAGTGCGCTATGTAAGTGCACTAGAGGAACTGTGCGATCAAATCACTATCGATCTAATCGCAGCTCGTGGAGAGCTGGTTAGTCGAGCCCCGGCGAGAGAAGAGAACGAGGCCAACGCCGACAACCCAGTTGTGCTGTTTGGACACCCGATCGAGTCCCTGAGGTCTGCCCTAGCCATCGGCCAAGGTGCTGCGATAACCCCAGAAGTGCTTCGTCGCATATTGGGAGCGCACTCCAACGGGGTTGTGGCCAACAATCCCCGAGATGGTCATCATCGCTACCCCGAGCCTGCAGCCCCTCAACCCACTCCAGCTAATTCCGACGGTGAGACCCGTGGAGAAGCCTCGGCATCCACAAGGCACGCCCGCTTGGATGTAAACGAGGTAGACTAAGTCACCCGAGTCGTATCAAATCCCAGTGTGCCCTCGCTTCGTAATCGTGTGGCTTTGTAATTAAATGCCGCCTGTTGTCGTGCCTCTGTTTTAATAGTAGCCTTGCCTGGATACGCCAGTATGCAGTATAAGATTTCTATCCCAGACATAGTTACCAAAAACCTCCCCGACAACCCCCACAGTAACACATCACTATAGTGAAATGTGTGAATATGTGGCTTGACCCCGACCCGTGGAGCAGAGCTGGAAATTTCTTTACCATTCACCACGGTAAAAATGACACAGCTCCAGTGCTATAAAAAGGCCACCGCGTGACCTTTCCAAGCATCTTTCACCTTGTGCACCACCCTCACAACCATTTCTTGCCATGCCGAGCCCCAGCATTTACCTGAGAACCCCAGATGCAACCCCGGCTAGTTTTGTCAAGATATTGTGGGATTTTACCTGCAGTACCATGGGTGCTACCCAGCCACCCCAGTATGAGCTGTTCAAATCGAGGATCACCCCTTCCACCTCAAGATATTGGGCAGCAATACACATTCCTCCCGTAAACTCAAACCAAGACCCAATGGAGGTCTCCTTCGTGGGGAAATCTATGCCAACCCCGTAGATGGCCGTAGAAGCTGCTGCATGCGAAGCGCTTGCTCGCCTTTGATTCGCGGAACCCTATGCCAGCGAACGAGGGTATTATTACTTCCCGAGCCGTGCAGCACCCGGAGAAGTAACATCTTTTCCCGGTGGACGAATTGAGAGATACCCAGTCCTGGCCAACCTTGTCCAGTACGTCATCGCTCAAGAGCGTTTAACCCAACGTGTGATGGGTTATCTCCAGAGCCTCGCATATTTAAATCCTCAGATCGCCATCGGCAGATCACTAAGGCCCGACCAAGAGAGACACGTGCATCGACTGGTCAATCCACTTTCCCCGATAGAAGAAGAGTGTATCCCAGTACCAGAGACATTTTCTCGGGACCCCGTCAAGTTACCGTTTGCATTATAGACATCGCAGCCGCATTTATTATTGCAACATTTATTTATGTAATGTAACTTATGCGTAGTATCCCAAGTTTGCACAACAAGCCAGTTTTTTTTATTATTTCAATTAATGTGAGTGATTCTGTTGCATTACTGTTTTTCTTCCGCGAATAATCCTGGCATGAGATCTCTTTTTCCGGAGTTGCTGCATCTGCATGGATTATTTTAATTCACACCGCACCACGGCAGCAGACTCACAACCAGAATTTTTCGAACACATGCAATGTTTGCAAAAACCTTGCAACGGTGTTACATCTGGCTAATCACCCCCTAGCAACAGTTAGCACCCAGCACACCCCACCTACTCCTCGTGATCACCACCACCACGAAGAGCCAACACCCAAGCAGCAGCGTCGCGACGATCATCAAGGATCATCGTGCACAGGAGCACGGAGAGCCCCAGCAGTGTCGCCAGCCCTCCACATATCAGGATCGCGAACCAGTCCAGCATCGCCTCCGCCATTGGAGCCTCACCCGAGCTTTTGTAAGCAGAAATGGAGGAAGAAGGAGGAGGAGAAGTGAGGCCAGGTGTGAGGAAGAAGAGAAGAGCACCTCGACCGTTTTATAGCTCGAGCCCGGTGTACGGTGGGCGAAGTCCACCAACACCGCTCGTCGCCCGATCGCTGGTGTTCGAAGGCGAATCCGCGAGCAGTGCCGATAGCACGCTGGCCCGCAAGGTGAGTGCACGCTGCCCCGGCAGCTAGCACGCCGCGCACTACCGCGGTACGGCCTAGATGCCCTACGCGCTAGGCGTCGCCGGTAGAGAGAGCGCGGGAGAGAGGGAGAAGAAAGAACCAGAGGAAGAAGAAGAGGCTGACTGTGGGCCCCGGGTCCACTTGTCAGCCAGAGAGAGCACTGTGCTCTCGGGTACGACCAGCGTATATTTAAATTTAGACGATTTTCTAAATTTATATCCAGCGTAGAAATCTCTCGTTTTTGTCCCGAACCGTAGATTTTTCCACGCAGTGCCAGTATCCACACTGTGGTTTTCCACCACTTACTGCCCTCTCACTGTAGCCACATTTTATTGCATATCATTTTTCTCAAAACAGCTTTTAACAAATCTCGAGGACGAGATTTTTCTTAAGGGGGGTAGTGTTGTGACACTCCAAAATTTTGGCCTTGTTTTAATAAATTAAAATTTTGCCAGGAAATTAAAACTTTTATTTTTTGGGCTCCCTTTTGATTTTTGAACCTTTTTTCTTTTTTCCCTTGTTATTACGGAGTTTTTCCCCAAAGTGAAAACTTTTCAAATATGTTATTGGACTTGTTTAACCTCTCAAGAAAAACTTTTCTTTTATCAGTAGAATTAATTACATAATTAATTTTCTGGATTTTTATTTTCATGAAAAATGGTTTTTCAAGGTTATATGGCCATATTTGAACTACAACCATTTGATAAATTCACTTAATAATCCAACCAAAATTTGGAGATGTCATATGATCTTTTTAAACCACCTTTATGCAAAAATACCTTTTATTCATGAAATATTTTGAGCTCTACACCCAATTTTCTTCTCTGGTCCAAAGTGCAACTTTGCACTACAACCCATTTAAATCTTTTCTTCTAGCCTCCACCAAAATTATGGGATGTTAGTAATAGCATATGATTCAACTTTATGCAAAAACCAAATGTTGTTCTTTGAAAATATTGACTGAATCAACCTCTTTTCCATTCTGGTCCAACTTGAGGATTTGTACAGCAACCACATTTTTAGTTGCTCCTTTATCCATAATTCCTTTTCCTACTTGTAGACCACCCTACAAAACCCCTAAGTCCAGGAGCATCCACCCATTGGATCACTTTTGGTTCATGGAATAATGCCTTTTACTTTCTGTCCAGAATTGAAGTTTTGTAAAACTTGCACTAGCAAGTTTCTCCTTTTGTCCAAATGACCTTACCACCCTCTTATTCATCTAAAGAGACCCCACTCTGGAAGTTTTGGCCACTCCAAGAACAGCCTAGGTGCTTGGGGCATTTTGTCAAACACCTGGAGTACATGGTCAGATTGGGCATGGATTTTACTTAGTAGTGTGAACCTGATCCTCTGACCCCTCACGCTTCTCCATTGATCTCCTTGCAAGCCATAGCCTAGACCTGCTAACTCCCGGCTCCAACCAAGCGCTCTGGAGTGCCATGGCATTTCGCCGAGCATCTGGTGGGCGTGCGCTGGGCGCGTCTAGAGCGCGCAAATTGCAGCCGTGCACATGAGCCGCCGCGTCGCGCCCCTGTCTTGGCCCACACTACAGAACCTCGCCACACACTCCCCGCCTCGCCACAACACGCCAGCCCGCCCTGGCGCCCTACAGCGCCACCGCCAGAGCACTTTTGGCGGCACGCCGGCGTCGGCAGTGCGCCTCTGCCACAGGCAGCGCAGCCCAAGCCACCACGGCTCGTCACCTGCCCCTTGAGCTTCGCAAGCTCATCCACAAGGGTGTCGCCTAGCTCTCGTCGCTGCCACATTCCCCTGCAGCTACAGAACATCGGTTCGCCGGTGATCTTATCCCCACCGCCGCGAAACCGACCTCGTCGCGCTATAAAAGGACGCCTTGAAACCATTCGAGCACGCAGGCGACCTCAGGCTACCCCCATGGCACCCCCACAGCCCGCAATCGTCGGGGAAATGCCGTCTTCCCTAACTCCGACAACCGCAACCGCCGCCACATCCCAGCTCTGTTCACCGAAACCCAAGCCCCTCCCATCGAACTAACGCCACCAAACGACTCCAATCCATCTTGCGGAGCCGCCCAGACCCCCAGCTGCGACGGGGAGCCAGCGGAGCCACCAAAGCACGTTGCTCCCGAAGCTCCCTCCGCCGCGAAGCTCGCCGCCGGCAGCTCACTCCGTCCCCGTCAACCCAGCGACCACCGACGGGACCGCCTCGACCCCCTGAGCCCGTGGATGGCTTCGGTTTCTCGAACAGTGCCGCCGTTCGCTGGCGAGCATCGCTGGAGCCTCACCCCGCTCAGACAAAGGAGGGAGAAGGGGGCGCGGCGACTGGTCAAACCTGACCAGTGGACCCCCTGGACCCACTGTCAGTGACCCCGCACCTGTCCACGTGGGTTAAGAGAAGGCGCAACTCACCCCAGTGCGTTTCCTTCGCTCCGAAAGCGTATTCCCCTCTGAAACCTTTTCTTTTCTGTTCTATTTTAAAAACAGATTTTGACCACAACTTTGACTGGCTATATCTTTTTAATTATAACTCCAAATGAGTTGATTCTTTTTCCTACCTTCTTCAAATTTGGTCTAGTTTATTTTAAGATTTATTTCAAAAAAAATTCAAACAACTTTTTGTGCTGTTTTGAATTTGTGTTTTAATTCAAATTTATTGAAAATAGGATTTTGGAGAGAGGAAGGAAAACTTTCAAAAGTTTTGGAGTGCACCCTGCCTTTCCAGACCATGAAGGCAAGCATCTTGAACCCTGACATAATATTTTTGATGTGTTGGTTGACACGTTTATAACACCACCTTATTTTGGAGGACTTGTTATTTCATATGACATGATCATTTTGCATGGAAGCATATTAGTGATTTCCTTGCTGTTGGAAATGCATATAATTGTGATGGTAATCATCCTCATGTGCCTTGCATGCATGCCGAAAAGGAGTCCGGAAAAGCCTCGGCCTTGGGTAGGCGTGAGCTTGTCGCTGGTCCCCGTCGGGACGGTTATGTCCGGTATGGCATGGTAAGGTATATTGAGGGGTGATTTTTGTTGGTTGAAATATATTTGTTATACATGTCATGCAGGGAATTTATAGACCTCCTGAGTCGACCGTAGATCGAGTCTTGTTCCAGTAACCCCCATACTTGCCTCGTACTGCCACTTGTCCCTACCGCAGGTAGGGTACGGTTCAGTAAGTCATCAACCCCTTTCAAGCACACACCGTACAGAGAGGCCATGGTGGAAGATACCGGTTGTAGCTGGTAGGCAGGCCACCTGGTCCGGGGGCATGGGTGTTTCCGGTTGGGACCGAGAGGGGAGGCCACCCCTTAGAGCGCGCGATATAAATTTGTTCCCATGCTACGCGAGGTTTTAGCCTCCCCACTTAGAGTTTTGCTTAACAAGTGTCGTGGGTGATTCCAGACACCGGTGAGTTAAGCTGGTGTGTGCAAGTTAGG
Organism: Triticum monococcum; assembly: GCA_034509565.1. Classification (NCBI taxonomy): domain Eukaryota; kingdom Viridiplantae; phylum Streptophyta; class Magnoliopsida; order Poales; family Poaceae; genus Triticum; species Triticum monococcum. The sequence continues at coordinate 80,706,687 of CM067845.1, read as the reverse complement.
TGTGTTTTCAACTAAAAGGCCGTAGATGGAATTACTCCCGATGGACTAAAGGAATCCGTTACTCGTGGGTAAAGAGTACACCCTCTGCAGAGATTAAACCTATTCGAATAGCCGTGTCCATGGTTAAGGATTATAGTCTAGGATGGGTCAAGTGTCGGTCTTCGGAGGAGAAAATGTTAAAACCAGAACTGAGATCACGATTTGAGACTTGTGATGATTATGATTATTATTATTTGTTGTGGACTAACCCGTTATATTTTCGGCATTATCAAATATCCCTGTGACGGTTCTACCTCCTGGATATTCACTGTGATTATTTTTTTAAGCCCTTTATGAGGTGTCGCTCAGACGCCCGACTGTGGCATTTCTTTTAAGCCCTTTATGTGGTGTCGCTTAGACGCCCGACTGTGGCGATTCTTTTTAAGCCCTTTATGAGGTGTCGCTCAGACGCCCGACTGTGGCATTTCTTTTAAGCCCTTTATGTGGTGTCGCTTAGACGCCCGACTGTGGCAATTCTTTTTAAGCCCTTTATGTGGTGTCGCTTAGACGCCCGACTGTGGCAATTCTTTTTAAGCCCTTTATGTGGTGTCGCTTAGACGCCCAACTGTGGCAATTCTTCTTAAGCCCTTTATCTGGTGTCGCTTAGACGCCCGACTGTGGCAATTCTTTTTAAGCCCCTTTATGTGGTGTCGCTTCGACATTTTATCTCCACTCCTTCATTTCTTATTCATGTTGCATATAAATAACCTGTTTGCATGCATAAGAGATATTTTATTTATGACTGACGATGTGATTCATAGAATATTTTTGAGCATGCTTATCAATTATATTATTCCAGTGTTCCTAATGTTTGCGAGTATATTCAAAGTACTCACTGGCTTGTCCCTGGCTATTGTCTTGGCCAGATTTCTGCATGGAGAGGAGCGTTGCGGTGACAGCCCCGGAAACTAAGAAACGGTGATAGCAGCCTCGCGAAGATAGGAGTTGACCTGGTCAGCTGTTCCTGTGGGAAATGGAGTCCCATAGACACGGATGACTCACAAACCGCTTCTGCCATCGACCACTAGAAACCATTTCTTGTACTCATAGGCCACAATGGTCTTGTACTACACATTTTGTATTTTTGCTTGGAATTTCTGTATCAAGTTGGTGCCTCATCAGCTAACAGTAATCCTGGGGCTGGTGAGCGCGACGGCCTTTTTCTAGAAATTTAATACCCGGAAAAACCGGTCGCGACAGACTTGGTATCAGAGCCAGGCTGACCATTGGATGACCCTATCTTAGCCAGGTCGAGAAACCTTGGTTAACCAACCCACCAGACCTTGACCAAACCCCAGCCAAGCTTCTCATGCAAGATAGCCCCACAGTGACCCGACACCTTTTGGCAGTCGGTGCCCAAGCTACCAACCTAGTTGTTGATCACGCACCAGTGAACAGCCCCCTAAATAGTCCTTTCTCGCAAGCGTGCGAAGGAAGACTCCGTCCCCTTTTCCTATAAAAAGGGCACGCTAGCCCCAACTCAGCACAGCACAGCCGCTACCCCAAACCGAGCCACAATGCCTGGCCCTGTCGTGCACAATGAGACCACAGCAACCAACCTTGGAGGCTTTGTGACCATACTCGCAAACCTCACCCATCGTGCCTATGCGTTAGGAGAGCCCCCAGAATATGTTGTGTACCAAGGACCCATGAGCGGTGGGAGCCGTCAATTCTGGGCCACTGTACACATCTACGGTAGGGGTCTCGCACACGAACGCCCCTACAGGTTCACCGGAAGAACAACTTCAGCCACAAGCCATCCAACTAGCTGCTCGAGAAGCTATAGTTCATCTCCGGCACTTGTCGCCCAGAGTTAACTGTCGCTCATTCCACTACAACCCCAGACGTGAAGGGTATGGTAGACCACCCCAAGTTGCCAACGGAGATCACGAGACAGATCCTGCATTGTTGCACCTAGTGCGCTATGTAAGTGCACTAGAGGAACTGTGCGATCAAACAACTATCGATCTAATCACAGCTCGTGGAGAGCTGGTTAGTCGAGCCCCGGCGAGAGAAGAGAACGAGGCCAACACCGACAACCCAGTTGTGCTATTTGGACACCCGATCGAGTCCCTGAGGTCTGCCCCAGCCATCGGCCAAGGTGCTGCGATAACCCCAGAAGTGCTTCGTCGCATATTGGGAGCACACTCCAACGGGGTTGTGGCCAACAATCCCCGAGATGGTCATCATCGCCACCCCGATCCTGCAGCCCCTCAACCCACTCCAGCTAATTCCGACGGTGAGACCCGTGGAGAAGCCTCGGCATCCACAAGGCACGCCCGCTTGGATGTAAACGAGGTAGACTAAGTCACCCGAGTCGTATCAAATCCCAGTGTACACTCACTTCGTAATCGTGTGGCTTTGTATTTAAACGCCTCATGTTGTCGTGCCTCTGTTTTAATAGTAGCCTTGCCTGGATACGCCAGTATGCAGTATAAGATTTCTATCCCAGACACAGTTACCAAAAACCTCCCCGACAACCCCCACAGTAACACATCACTATAGTGAAATGTGTGAATAAGTGGCTTGACCCCGACCCGTGGAGCAGAGCTGGAAATTTCTTTACCATTCACCACGGTAAAAATGACCCAGCTCCAGTGCTATAAAAAGGCCACCGCGTGACCTTTCCAAGCACATTTCACCTTGTGCACCACCCTCACAACCATTTCTTGCCATGCCGAGCCCCAGCATTTACCTGAGAACCCCAGATGCAACCCCGGGTAGTTTTGTCAAGATATTGTGGGATTTTACCTGCAGTACCATGGGCGCTACCCAACCACCCCAGTACGAGCTGTTCAAATCGAGGATCACCCATTCCACCTCGAGATATTGGGCAGCAATACACATTCCTCCCGTAAACTCAAACCAAGACCCAACGGAGGTCTCCTTCGTGGGGAAATCTATGGCAACCCCACAGATGGCCGTAGAAGCTGCTGCATGCGAAGCGCTTGCTCGCCTTCGATTCGCGGTACCCTATGCCAGCGAATGAGGGTATTATTACTTCCCGAGCCGTGCAGCACCCGGAGAAGTAACATCTTTTCCAAGTGGACGACTTGAGAGAGACCCAGTCCTGGCCAACCTTGTCCAGTACGTCATCGCTCAAGAGCGTTTAACCCAACGTGTGATGGGTTATCTCCAAAGCCTCGCAGATTTAAATCCTCTGATCGCCATCGGCAGATCACTAAGGCCCGACCAAGAGAGACACGTGCATCGACTGGTCAATCCACTTTCCCCGATAGAAGAAGAGTGTATCCCAGTACCAGAGACATTTTCTCGGGACCCCGTCCAGTTACCGTTTGCATTATAGACGTCGCAGCTGCATTTATTATTGCAACATTTATTTATGTAATGTAACTTATGCGTAGTATCCCAAGTTTGCACAACAAGCCAGTTTTTTTTATTATTTCAATTAATGTGAGTGATTCTGTTGCATTACTGTTTTTATTCCGCGAATAATCCTGGCATGGGATCTCTTTTTCCGAAGTTGCTGCATCTGCATGGATTATTTTAATTCACACCGCACCACGGCAGCAGACTCACAACTAGAATTTTTCGAACACATGCAATGTTTGCAAAAACCTTGCAACGGTCTTACATCTGGCTAATCACCCCCTAGCAACAGTTAGCACCCGGCACACCCCACTTACTCCTCGTGATCACCACCACCGCGAAGAGCCAATACCCGAGCAGCAGCGTCGCGACGATCATCGAGGATCATCGTGCACAAGAGCACGGAGAGCCCCAGCAGTGTCGCCAGCCCTCCACATATCAGGATCGCGAACCAGTCCGGCATCGCCTCCGCCATTAGAGCCTCACCCGAGCTTCTGTAAGCAGAAATGGAGGAAGAAGGAGGAGGAGAAGTGAGGCCAGCTGTGAGGAAGAAGATAAGAGCACCTCGACCGTTTTATAGCTCGAGCCTGGTGTACGGTGGGCGAAGTCCACCAACGCCGCTCGTCGGCCGATCGCTGGTGTTCGAAGGCGAATCCGCGAGCAGTGCCGACAACACACTGGCCCGCAAGGTCAGTGCACGCTGCCCCGGCAGCTAGCACGCCGCGCACTACCGTGGTACGGCCTAGATGCCCTACGCGCTAGGCGTCACCGGTAGAGAGAGCGCGGGAGAGAGGGAGAAGAAAGAACCAGAGGAAGAAGAAGAGGCTGACTGTGGGCCCCGGGTCCACCTGTCAGCCAGAGAGAGCACTGTGCTCTCGGGTACGACCAGCGTATATTTAAATTTAGACGATTTTCTAAATTTATATCCAGTGTAGAAATCTCTCGTTTTTGTCCCGAACCGTAGATTTTTCCACGCAACGCCAGTATCCACACTGTGGTTTTCCACCACTTACTGCCCTCTCATTGTAGCCACATTTTATTGCATATCATTTTTCTCAAAACAGCTTTTAACAAATCTCGAGGACAAGATTTTTCTTAAGGGGGGTAGTGTTGTGACACTCCAAAATTTTGGCCTTGTTTTAATAAATTAAAATTTTGCCAGGAAATTAAAACTTTTATTTTTTTGGGCTCCCTTTTGATTTTTGAACCTTTTTTTCTTTTTTCCCTTGTTATTATGGAGTTTTTCCCCAATGTGAAAACTTTTCAAATATGTTATTGGACTTTTTTAACCTCTCAAGAAAAACTTTTCTTTTATCAGTAGAATTAATTACATAATTAATTTTCTGGATTTTTATTTTCATGAAAAATGGTTTTTCAAGGTTATATGGCCATACTTGAACTACAACCATTTGATAAATTCACTTAATAATCCAACCAAAATTTGGAGATGTCATATGATCTTTTTAAACCACCTTTATGCAAAAATACCTTTTATTCATGAAATATTTTGAGCTCTACACCCAATTTTCTTCTCTGGTCCAAAGTGCAACTTTGCACTACAACCCATTTAAATCTTTTCTTCTAGCCTCCACCAAAATTATGGGATGTTAGTAATAGCATATGATTCAACTTTATGAAAAAACCTAATGTTGTTCTTTGAAAATATTGAGTGAATCAACCTCTTTTCCATTCTGGTCCAACTTGAGGATTTGTACAGCAACCACATTTTTAGTTGCTCCTTTATCCATAATTCCTTTTCCTACTTGTAGACCACCCTACAAAACCCCTAAGTCCAGGAGCATCCACCCATTGGATCACTTTTGGTTCATGGAATAATGCCTTTTACTTTCTGTCCAGAATTGAAGTTTTGTAAAACTTGCACTAGCAAGTTTCTCCTTTTGTCCAAATGACCTTACCACCATCTTATTCATCTAAATAGACCCCACTCTGGAAGTTTTGGCCACTCCAAGAACAGCCTAGGTGCTTGGGGCATTTTGTCAAACACCTGGAGTGCATGGTCAGATTGGGCATGGATTTTAGTTAGCAGTGTGAACCTGATCCTCTGACCCCTCAAGCTTCTCCATTGATATCCTTGCAAGCCATAGCCTAGACCTGCTAACTCCCGGCTCCAACCAAGCGCTCTAGAGTGCCATGGCATTTCGCCGAGCATCTGGTGGGCGTGCGCTGGGCGCGCCCAGAGCGCGCAAATTGCAGCCGTGCACCCCCAGGTGCGACGGGAGCCACCGGAGCCACTAAAGCACGTTGCTCCCGAAGCTCCCTCCGCCGCGAAGCTTGCCGTCGGCAGCTCACTCCGTCCCCGTCAACCCAGCGACCACCGACGGGACCGCCTCGACCCCCTGAGCCCGTGGATGGCTTCAGTTTTGTCAAACAGTGCCGCCGTTCGCCGGCAAGCATCGCCGGAGCCTCGCCCCGCTCGGACAGAGGAGGGAGAAGGGGGCGCGGCGACTGGTCAAACCTGACCAGTGGGCCCCCTGGACCCACTGTAAGTGACCCCGCACCTGTCCACGTGGGTTAAGTGAAGGCGCAACCCACCCCAGTACATTTCCTTCGCTCCGAAAGCGTATTCCCCTCTGAAACGTTTTCTTTTCTGTTCTATTTTAAAAACAGATTTTGACCACAACTTTGACTGGCTATATCTTTTTAATTATAACTCCAAATGATTTGATTCTTTTTCCTACCTTCTTCAAATTTGGTCTAGTTTATTTTAAGATTTATTTCAAAAAAAATCGAAGAACTTTTTGTGCTGTTTTGAATTTGTGTGTTAATTCAAATTTATTGAAAATAGGATTTTGGAGAGAGGAAGGAAAACTTTCAAAAGTTTTGGAGTGCACCCTGCCTTTCCACACCATGAAGGCAAGCATCTTGAACCCTAACATAATATTTTTGATGTGTTGGTTGACACGTTTATAACACCACCTTATTTCGGAGGACTTGTTATTTCATGTGACATGATCATTTTGCATGGAAGCATATTAGTGATTTCCTTGCTGTTGGAAATGAATATAATTGTGATGGTAATCATCCTCATGTGCCTTGCATGCATGCCAGAAAGGAGTCCGGGAAAGCCTCGGCCTTGGGTAGGCGTGAGCTTGTCGCTGGTCCCCGTCGGGACGGTTATGTCCGGTATGGCATGGTAAGGTATATTGAGGGGTGATTTTTGTTGGTTGAAATATATTTGTTATACATGTCATGCAGGGAATTTATAGACCTCCTGAGTCGACCGTAGATCGAGTCTTGTTCCAGTAACCCCCATACTTGCCTTGTACTGCCACTTGTCCCTACCGTAGGTAGGGTACGGTTCAGTAAGTCGTCAACCCCTTTCAAGCACACACTGTACAGAGAGGCCATGGTGGAAGATACCGGTTGTAGCTGGTAGGCAGGCCACCTAGTGTGGGGGCATGGGTGTTTCCGGTTGGGACCGAGAGGGGAGGCCACCCCTTAGAGCGCGCGATATAAATTTGATCCCATGCTATGCGAGGTTGTAGCCTCCCCACTGAGAGTTTTGCTTAACAAGTGTCGTGGGTGATTCCAGACACCAGTGAGTTAAGCTGGTGTGTGCAAGTTAGGTGTGTTTTCAACTAAAAGGCCATAGATGGAATTAGCCCCAATGGACTAAAGGAATCCGTTACTCGTGGTTAAAGAGTACACCCTCTGCAGAGATTAAACCTATTCGAATAGCCGTATCCATGGTTAAGGATTACAATCTGGGATGGGTCAAGTGTCGGTCTTAGTATCGGTCTTCGGAGGAGAAACTGTTAAAACCAGAACTGAGATCACGATTTGAGACTTGTGATGATTATGATTATTATTATTTGTTGTGGACTAACCCGTTATATTTTCGGCATTATCGAATATCCCTGGGACGGTTCTACCTCCTGGATATTCACTGTGATTATTTTTTTAAGCACTTTATGAGGTGTCGCTCAGACGCCCCACTGTGGCATTTCTTTTAAGTCCTTTATGTGGTGTTGCTTAGATGCCCGACTGTGGCGATTCTTTTTAAGCCCTTTATGAGGTGTCGCTCAGATGAAAAATTGTGGCATTTCTTTTAAGCCCTTTATGTGGTGTCGCTTAGACGCCCGACTGTGGCAATTCTTTTTAAGCCCTTTATGTGGTGTCGCTTAGACGCCCGACTGTGGCAATTCTTCTTCAGCCCTTTATGTGGTGTCGCTTAGACGCCCGACTGTGGCAATTCTTTTTAAGCCCTTTATGTGGTGTCGCTTAGACGCCCGACTGTGGCAATTCTTTTTAAGCCCTTTATGTGGTGTCGCTTAGACGCCCGACTGTGGCAATTCTTCTTAAGCCCTTTATGTGGTGTCGCTTAGACGCCCGAGTGTGGCAATTCTTTTTAAGCCCCTTTATGTGGTGTCGCTTAGACATTTTATCTCCACTCCTTCATTTCTTATTCATGTTGCATATAATTAACCTGTTTGCATGCATAAGAGATATTTTATTTATGACTGACGATGTGATTCATAGAATATTTTTGAGCATGCTTATCAATTATATTATTCCAGTTTTCATAATGTTTGCGAGTATATTCAAAGTACTCACTGGCTTGTCCCTGGCTATTGTCTTGGCCAGATTTCTGCATGGAGAGGAGCGTTGCGGTGACAGCCCCGGAAACTAAGCAACGGTGATAGCAACCTCGCGAAGATAGGAGTTGACCTGGTCAGCTGTTCCTGTGGGAAATGGAGTCCCATAGACACGGATGACTCACAAACCGCTTCCGCCATCGACCACTAGAAACCATTTCTTGTACTCATAGGCCACAATGGTCTTGTACTACACATTTTGTATTTTTGCTTGGAATTTCTGTATCAAGTTGGTGCCTCATCAGCTAACAGTAATCCTAGGGCTGGTGAGCGCGACGGCCTTTTTCTGGAAATTTAATACCCGGAAAAACCGGTCGCGACACGTCGCCCCCGGCCAAAGCGTCGAGTCAATTCGAGAGACAACCTCCTTCAGGCGTGCGAGGTAGCTTGTGGCGCTGGCGATACGGGACTCCAGTCGGAGCACGTTCATCGAAGTTTCGTCCCAGACCGGGGAAGCGATAGGGTCCAGACCCGTCTTGACCCTTCTGGTTTCTTCATCAAAGTCTTGACAAAGTTCTGCAGCCAAAAGTCAGTTCAATCAACCGAGAAAAATCCGATGGCAATCATCAACATAGTTGGATTAAAAGAAATACCTCCCAGCACGAGATAAAGCTTCTTGGCAAGGGCCCTCAGATAAGCTTCTGTGTCGTTCCTCTTGCGGATCGCAGACTCGAGCTTTTCGTTCAGGGCGACCTTATCCTTCTTCAGGCTGGTCACTTCGCGGCTAGCTTCATTAAGACAAGATGTCAGTCTAGTCACCTCTCCTTAAAGCATTCCGACTGAAGCAAGCTTCTCGTCCGCGAGAACGGTTTTGTCTTGGGCTGCTTTTTGTGCGGCGGCGAGGTCCGAGTCCTTCTTGTCCAGAGCCAACTTCATTTTCTCTGCAAAGGAAACAATCGAATCAAAAAAGAGACCAAAGAGATATATTGAAGTTCAGTCGGTGATCAGTTACCTTCCATACCAGCGGCCTCGTCTTGAGTTATTTTTTTCAGATTTTGCTAAGCCAATTCCAGGTCAAGGCTTAGCTGGATCTGCTGTTTCTCCAAGTCAGCAAAGTGAGCTCCAAGATCGCAAGATTTCTGCAATCAGGGAGGGGAAGTTATTTTACAGCGAAAAACGACAAAGACAATAAATACTAAGACTATAGTCGACTGCCCGCATTCCACCATAGTCTCGGGGACTACACCCAGTGGGTGCACTTTGCGTGCTCCCACCGGTTCGGTTTACACTCGACATGGCCAGACCAGATCGAGCGAAAGAATCAAAATACAAAGATTACAGTCGACTGCCAGCAGTCCACCGCAGTCTCGGGGACTACCCCCACTAGTCCAAAAATTAAATCGACGCACCCAGTGGGTGTACAGATGCAAAGATTTTCGGAAAGAGAGTCTTCAGATAGCATATCCTAACAAAACAAGCGGTGACCAACTGGCCTGAACATTGCTTTGGAGAGCTGAGCTGGCGTCATAGGCGGCCTTACTGGCATCCCGCACCGCCTTCATCTTCTCCATCATAACACCCACCTGGCGTATGGCTTCCTTGGCAGCATTCACTTCGTCCTCTGGGACATGATGGATCGCAAAAAATGAAGGTGGGTCGGCAAGAGCTTGAGAAGTCGATGAAGAAGGCAGGGCACTCGACAATGGTACGACGAAGGTGATAGAACCCCGATTGGCATCACCAGCGTCCTGAACGACTGGTTCCGCCATCGGCGTCGACTATGGCACCTTGCTTGCAGGAGCTTTCCTATTTTTCCTCATCAAAGGCCTCTCAGGCTCTTCATCATCATCATCAGGGAGGTCAATAGTGTTAGGAGTTGTTCAAAGATCAATTGCCAAAATCACATCACCCAATGGTACACATTGCAGTTGAGTCGACCAAATAAAGACAGAATGACAGAAATCATACCCAGATTGGAAGTGACTGCATCCTCCATTACCTCATCCTCATCCCTATAAGCTGAGGTCCCAAAAGTAGCAGCGCTGCCAGTTCCAAAGTTCATCTGGCTAAATCAAGAAAAAATAAACAGCATGGAGCGTCGAGTGAATACAAAGGGAGACACTCACGCAGAAGTGACGGGGATGTCAATCTTAATCTTCGGCAACGCCTTCCGAGGCTTTTGCTCTGCAACTTTGGGATGCTTTGACGCTTTTTTAGTTGGGGTTGGTGAAGATGTCCGAGGACGCTTTGAAGACTGACCAATCTGAGCAATCGCGTTTCCACGGGCGCTCGATCGTTCTTGGTCAAGCTTGGATCGCCTCTCCCTGCGAGGAGGTGACTCGACTTCTTCTTCGTCACTTGAGTCGTCGCTTTCTTTGTCCCCTTATCCGTTAGAATGCCATTCGCCACTGTCACCGCCGCTCGCCTCTCCTTCTGGGTCTTGCTCTTGCTCTCCGTTGGGCACTGAGTACATTTCGATAAGGGCCTGAAAGAAAGCAGGAAGAATAAAGTCAGTCGACGCAGTATAGACAGCTGTGCGAGTGAATTAAGGTTATAATCAAAAGCTCAGAATTGGACCTTCTTTGGTTCATGGGACTGGTCGAATGGAGGAACTCTCCTGGCTCCCCTGGGGTAGTCCTTGTTTCCGGTGATGCCCGACAGCCACCCCTCCAGTGTGTCGTCATCGACCTCCTCCGGGTGAATCCGAGTGGTGTCATCAAGACCCGAATACATCCACATCGGATGGTCTCGAGCTTGAAGAGGCCGGATGCGCCGCCGAAGGAAACACTCCAAGAGATCCATACCAGTGACCCCATCACGGATAAGCTGGACCACTCATTCGACCAGCACCCTAACTTGCGCCTTCTCCTCCGGGATCACCTTCAAAGAGGAGGGTTTCCTCACTCGGTCCATGGTAAAAGGAGGGAGGCCAATTGACTGCCCCGGGGTCCGCTAGTTTTTGCACTAAAACCAGGTCGACTGCCATCCGCGGACCGAGTCGGGAAGAATCATGGCTGGAAAGGAACTTTTCCCTCTCATCTGAACACCAAGACCCCCACACATCTGAATCACTTCTGTTCTCTCATCACTTGGATTGGCCTTTTTCACCGTCTGAGAATGACAGGTGAAAATGTGCTTGAAAAGACCCCAGTGAGGCCGACAACCCAAGAAATTCTCGCACAAAGACACGAAAGCAGCGAGATACACGATTGTGTTGGGAGTGAAGTGGTGGAGTTGTGCCCCAAAGAAATTCAGAAATCCCCGAAAGAAAGGGTGAGGAGGCAAGGAAAACCCACGGTCAACGTGTGTGGCAAGGAGAACGTGCTCAACCTCCCGAGGTTGCGGCTTGGATTCCTTCCCCGAAAGCCGCGCCGATCCAGGGGGATCAGTCCTCTGTCGGCTAGGTCGTCGAGGTCTTCTTGGCGGATCATCGAGCGGATCCATTCGCCCTGGATCCAGCCCTTCGGCAGGCCGGCTCGTGAGGAAGATCCACCCCGACTGGTCGCCTTCCCCTTCGCCTTGGCCGTCGCCTTCTTCGCCCGCTCCAGAGCCGCTGTCTTCTCCTTCCCCATCGTCACCGCTGAGACATGTACGGAGCGGCAGCGCTGGGGCAAGAATGAGCGCGACGAAGAAGCCTAGAGATGAGGAGAGGAAATGAGAATGCACTGTTCAAGAAACCCCGGTCCGATGCCTTATATGAGGTTACTTCCGAGTGGCTGGCTGGTAGGCCCGGACGATCCTGTCAAATCCCGCAACACTCGCGCACGCGATATGTGGCGAAAAAGGTGGCACGGAGATCGAGGTGGCTCCACCCTATCCCATCCGATTACTGTGGCCTCCCCCGTCCCACGCGCTTCCAAAAATTCGAATCCCACGAAATCCGCGGCCAGTAGAACAACTTGTCAGACGGAAGATCTCCTCCACACCGTCACTCGGAGCTTTTCATGTAAAGAAACTCACTCGACAAAAAACTAAGAATGGCTCAAGGCGACTGAAAAGGAAGTTGCTGTCGTCACTCAGGTTCATTGATCCAAAACAAGACATGCTCATGGCATGAAAAATGAGTCGGAGAAGTTCTCAACTCCTTCCCCACTCAAACCTCGATCCATTCGGGGGCTAATGATGAAGCTATGTACCTAGGGTAGGGTCATGGACCTGTCCTAACTACCCTACCCAAGGACATCTCTAGAAGAAATCACCTTTCAATCGACTTGGAGGTGTTCCACTCGACAGACTCGAAGACACGCGACCAAGAAGCAATCACTCGACCAAGATCCAACCACTCAACGACCAGGAGACCTAAAGTCACAACGCACGCTAACGGTCGGTCATTAAGTAGCTTGTATGGTCATCATAGCACTTTGTTAGGGGCGTTACCAGTAACGCCCGATCTTAATGTACTTAAAACCTTGCATAACTGAGGGCCGGAGGGGTCTGGCAAACTCTATATAAGCCACCCCCTCCTTAGTGTAAAGGGGTCGCACCCCTGTGATTCATACGCACATAATCCAGTCAACCGCCTCCGGGCTCCGAGACGTAGGGCTATTACTTCCTCCGAGAAGGGCGTGAACTCGTAAACCTCGTGTGCTTACAACTACTCCATAGCTAAGATCTTGCCTCTCCATACCTACCCCCTACATTACTGTCAGACTTAGAACTACGACAGGTGGTAGGCCAAAATTTTGGAAATGTGGAGGGAAACTTTGCGCGCAGTCCCGACGGACCATTCACTTTGAACGATTGTGTGCATCGCAAATGATTCTTCTACTTTACGCGCATGGGATGAGTTTGATACTTCAAATTTTAGTGGAATTTTTCCCGGGTACATCATTGCATAATTTAACACCACTTTCTAATTTGGGCACACAAAAGAGCATACAGCAGATAGACCACACTTACTGAATTGAGCAATTTTAGTAATTAAGCAGAGCCAATCGACCTAAACATTGCTCTAACAAAAGACCAGCATTAAAAACAAAGCCTAAGTACACATAATTTTAACAAATCCGCCGCCGCGCCGGCCTATGCATCGCTGGTGTGAGATGAGACGTCGATGACTTATCCTGGCGACATGCCGCTGTTGGCGGACTCCACATCCCCCTTGCTGAAGTCGACTGCGTCCTCGTCCTCATCCACGTCCTCGGCGCCACCCTCAAGGTTGTAGTACTCGTAGTAGTGGCTGCGCCAGAGCTCGCGTTGGTAATCCACCGCCGATTCCTCGACGGACAGACTCTTCTATACCTCGACCTCGGCCATGCGCAACTCCTCCTCCCGGCGCTCCTCGATCTCCGCTGCCTCCTGCATCTCCAGTTCCCACTCGGCAACCTCATGAGGAAGTAGGTGCTCCATGGCCACCGCCGCCCTTTCAGACGTGGGTTACATGCTGGAGTTTGAGGTGGCCTGGAATATCTTGGTGTGTGCATCCCCGATCTTGGCGTGGATGGCCTCGACCCGGGACAGGGTGACATTAGCGGCATGGACGGCAGCTCGAGCGCTATCGGCGTTTGCAGCCGCCATCGCAGCAGCAGCTGCAGCCGTCTCGGCTGCTGCAGCTGCCCTGTCGGCTACCGTAGACGCCCTTTCGACGGAAGCGGCCATGCTCAATGCGGATGCGGCGACACTCTCAGCATAGGCGGCCACGCTCTCGGTGCAGGCGGCGGTGCTCGGGGGGGGGGGGGGGTGGATGTGGCCATCGTACGGGCCTTCACAAAGCGTTTCCACGGCGTCATCTTTGCAAGAAGGGGGTGCGGGAATGGGGGTCGAATTCATGGATTCGGGAGTTGCCGGCACTGGAGCAGATGAGCTGGCGAAGCTTAAGGAGGGAGACTTAAATAGACCCAGATATTTTCATCGCAAACGGTTCCTCGAAAAGAACTGTGTGTGATGTAGTAGATATTTTTATTAGCCGTGAAAGACGAATTTGGAGTACAGTGGCAACGGATGGTGTTTTAAATGTACAAGAAATTTTGTAGTACTAATACAACTGTCATGACAAAATTTGGAAAATTTCAGGGGTCATTTGACCTTTTAAGACATTTAAGTGATTTTCCAGCCATTTAATGATCGTAATTGAAATTTGAACTACATGTGCATGCAAAAGCTAACCATAAAGGTTTGAAAACTCATATTTTGTGTACTTGTGTGTGATTTAATTCCATGTGCAGTAAATTGGAAGGAATTTTCAAACATATTGGTCTCAAGGCTATGACACAATTAAGCATGGAGTGACATGGTATTTTAATTCCAAAAAAATAAAAAATATCAGAAACACATGAAACCTTGGTTGATATAATTTCATGCCACCAAGATGATGTGGAAAAAAATTGGGCATGTTTGACGAAAGTTTGGACACACACCCCTCACAAACCGGAGCAACTCACTAGAAGGCTCGTGGTTCTGAGAGGGAGCAATGCATGTTTGATGATGAACGGGAGATAGCTTCCTCTTACGGCCTTCAATTTTTTTCTATGTTTAACATGCACTACTACAACTGTAATGTGAAATTTTGAAAAATTCTAGGGGTCATTTGACATTTAAAAGACATTTTAAGTGATTTTCTAGCCATTTAATTCAAATTTGAACTACATCTACATGCAACGCCTAACCATAACGATTTGACAAATCATATTTGTGTACTTGTGTGCGAGTTAATTCCATGTGCAGTAAATTAGAAGGAATTTTCAAATATATTTGTCTCACGACATAGACACATGCATATGTATGCATGGAGTGACATGGCATTTTAATTCCAAAAAATTAAAAAAACTTTCAGAAACACATGAAACCTTGCTTGATTTAATGTCATGCCACCAAGATGATGTGATAAAAAAATAGGCCTGTTTGACGAAAGTTTGGACACACACCCCAAACAAACCGAAGCAACTCATTAGAAGGTTTGTGGTTCCGAGAGCGAACAATGCATGTTTGATGACAAATGGGAGATAGCTTCCTCTTATGACCTTCAAATTTTTTTCTATGTTTAGCGTGCACTAATACAACTGTCTTGTGAAAATTTGGAAAATTCCAGGGGTCATTTGACCTTTTAAAGATATTTAAGTGATTTTCTAACCATTTAATGACCGTAATTCAAATTTGAACTACATATATATGCAACGCCTAACCATAACGGTTTGAAAAATCATATTTTTGTGTACTTGTGTGCGAGTTAAAAAATCATCAGACGATGTAAATATCTGGTGTTCAAAAAAGAAAATGTAAACATCTGGCAAGACAACCGGTGCCCACACGATTAGCAGTCTATCTCGCGGCTCGTGGTTTGGTAGGTGAATGGTGGGGATCATTAATCAGACACGGTTCTGCATTGGAAACGTCAGCTATTATGTTCACACACGGATTTTGGCTATTGTGTTCACACACGGATTTTTCAACGAGAATCGTGTGTAATTCAAACTACAATACTCATAAATTCCGGCGACTGGCATGTGTACTGTCCCCATCGATCTATATTCCGTCCGCTAATAAATACTACCTTGCTCACATCGTCCCGCCTGCATTCTTATCTACATCCTCCCCTCGCTCACCCTCTCTCTCTCTCTCTCTCTCTCTCTCTCTCTCTCGCTCAAATCTCTGCCATGGCGCCACCGGTCTGCCCACGCACCAACAAGGAGGCGCCACCCCCCGAGGACGCTCACTTGATTAGTAGCGACGAGGACCCCTACGTGCCGCCTGACGAGGTTGCACCGGACCCCCCAACTTTGGATTCGTTTTGGGGCCAGTATAATCTTTATCTGTGGAAGTCGCTGCCGCTGGCTGAGAAAGCCAGGCAAGTGGCGTTCAAGAAGGAGATGGCAGAGGAGGAAGTCAGACCTGTGAAGCCCGTTATGCCGCCTGGAAAAACAAGGCGGCGGAGCTTTGGGGCTGGGCACGTCGTCGTGCTGAGGAAGTGTACGAAGACGGGTACTTCACGAGGAAGGTCATAGGCGCTGGACGCCTCGTCGCTGCGTGGAGGTGGGCTGATAAGCTCCAGCGTGCCATCGACGAGGAGCTCCGGTGGGTGCCCAACGAAATGGCAAGATTGGCCACGCACGTCCGCCGGCAAGAGGAATATCGGTATGTCAAGCGCTACGAGGCGGAGGAGGCGGAGTACTACGTCCGCACTGGGAATACGCTACGCACCAGGGAGCTGCTGGCGAGGGGCTGCCAGAATACTGGCCTCAGGAGGGATTATTAGTTTTAGTATTGTTCATTTTCAATTTTATGCATTGTACCTAGTAGTTAAGTATCCTCACGTATATGTGATGTTATTATATATATATATATATTATGTGATGAACTAATGAACAATTAATATATATATATATATATATTATATGATGAACTAATGAACAATTAATATATATATATATACATTACGAATTCCATTTTCTATCTGTTTTTGTATACTAATTTGAATCTAGTTGTTATCATCCACATATACAGAATGGAAAGCGTATATACACACACTGAAACAGAACATATAAGAATGGAAAACAGAGTACACACATTGAAACAAAGCAATAAACAGAGCAATACTATGATTGTTGTGAATACATAGCTATCCACGTCGAAATGACTTTTCAAAATAAAATGCATCCATGAGACCATTACCAGCAGCCCTTGCCTACGGTAACTCTTGGTTGTGCCTGAACTTGGGCAGGCATTAGTCCAAGTGGTCGACACGATCGTGGTACATCTGGAGCGCGGTCTCTAGATCCAAGTTGGCTATTTCATCGGAGATCACCAGCTCGAGAATGCGACAACCATGTTCCTCTACTGTGCCCAGGTGGACACATGGGCCAAGGAGGCGGTCAAGCCTACGGACTAGCGCATTGGCATCCAGCGGGCTGTAGACAAGGCGAATGACAGCACCCATGCCAACGGCGCCGCGGGCATCCGATGCAAGTGGGGCGCGGCCGACCTCTGGTGCAAGTACGGCGCTAAGGGACTCTGCCCACTCCTGGCGAGGAATGGGGGTACTGACCGGATGTGTACCTAGCTGCGATGTCGTGTCGACAGCAGGCAAGCGCTGATGGATCCGCTCTTGCTGTGCGGCGCATCGTGCCTCTCGCTCTGTGGCAATCCAACGGTCTCGCTGTGCAGCAAGTCGTAGCCTATCGGCGAGGATGCGCCTAGCTTGCTCTGCGGCGCACCATCGATCATGTTGTGCAACGAGCTGCAGCCTGTCGGCGCTGACATGCCTATCTTGATCCACGGCGCTCAATCGCCATGCACCAAAGGTCTGCTCAACCCTGGCGATGATGCGCATCATGGCGTCGTCCATTGCGTTGCCGGGGAGCGCCTCGGCCTCGATGGGCCGTGGCGACTGCTCGTTTTCCTCGTCAACGAAGTTGATGGTAGGGGCGGCGCTTTGGTGGGTTGGCATGCTTGGAAAAGAAGGATGTGCTACAAGTTGCGCTTGTCGCCTCCGTACGTCGCGTGCCGCCTATGCGCAATATCGCTAGGTGGCGGGAAACAGGTGAGGAAATGGCAGGAAACGGTGGCATGTTCATAAAACACCATCAATTAATGGAAACTTAGCATAGAAGGAACATCGAGCTAGCACAAGAAGGAGTTAATGATCAGATGAACACGGACCACACTAGGGAACTGTTTCTGTTATTATCGGTATTCACACACTTTCTGATTATAGACCTATTTGCGGCGTATCACAAACATCTTGTTATATTGAACCGTTTTTGTTCTCGTGCCTCAATGCAAACAGTTCATCCAAGTGAACCGCATGCCGTATATTGCACACGCCCTCATCTGGCTGACTATTTCTTTTGTGTTGCCTAATCACAAACAGTTCATCCGAGTGAACCATATGCTTTATATCGCACAAACCTTCATCTGGCTACCCGTTTTTTTTGTTCCTCCTCATCGCAAACATTGAGCTGAACCGTATGCCCTGCATCGCACACGCAACTAAAATCTGAACCGTGTTTGAAGCATCCTCCATCACAAACGTTTTGCACCTTTTTTGACGGTTTTTTACACCACCGTTTGCGATTATGGCATCACACACAGTTTCGTCGAAAGGTCTCTGATCATAGTGCCGTGTTAGCAGCATCATGCAGTAGTGCTTTCTCCTTTATTTAAGGAACTTAGCTATAGCGCGCGTCTAACAAACGCACTGCTGCTAGATTAGCTATAGCACCTGTTATAAACAAGCGCTACTGCTATGCCTTTCTCCTTTATTTTCCTTTTTCTTTTCTTTTTCTTTTTCCCTTTTCCTTTTTCTATTTCTTTCCTTTTCATTTACTTTTCTATTTCTTTTCTTTTCATTAGCAGTAGCGCTTGACGATGTTATGTACCTAGGGTAGGGTCTTAGGCCTGACCTAAACGACCTACCCAAGGCACTACACAATAATCCAAGGCCTATAAGGTTAAACGGAAGATACCGACTGAAATCCTCATAAAGTACAGTCCACTCGACATGAAGATCTCACTCGCATATCCTAATTCCACTTGACCGTCATTATTCACTCAGAAGACAAGAATCCACTCGGAGTTCATAAGACCTAGAGCCACCCCTGGATGACAACGGTCAGGCATTCACTCCATTGTCATAAAGATCATTTAATATAGGCGTTACCAGTAACGTAGGTGACATTATACTCTCATTGAACCCCGATGTATCTAAGGCCTGCGAGGGGTCGATGTACTCTATATAAGCCACCCCTCCCTCTCACACAAGGGTTCGCACCCCCTATAACTCATACTTCAACCAATAGATCTCCCGCAGCACCGCTACGTAGGGCTTTTACCTTCTCCGAGAGGGGCTTGAACTCGTAAATCCGAGTGTACAACTTCACCATAGCGAGGACTCTGCCCTCTCCTACGTACCCCCATCTCTACTATTAGATCCATTCCCACGACAGTTGGCGCTCACCGTGGGGCAGGCGTCTAAGCGACTTTCGTTGAGGTTGCGATCTTAGACCTTCGTCTACATAGTTTCCGGCGGTGGATTGTCCTTGGGTCGTGAGATGCGTCTCGACGCGCTCACCTTCATCGTCGATGATTCGGCCTAGCTCCAGGAAGCCCCCCTTGACGTCGAGGCGCTCCTGATTCGCAGAGTGACACACTTCCACGCGAGTGCTTGTGGTGTCCTCCTGCGGTAGCTTTCGACTGAGTATCAGTCGGCTCCCACGGCGTCTTCGCTCCCCGCTGTCCGGTGCTGCAAGCGATCCGGTCGCTCGCGGCTCCACCGGTGGGTGAAGCATGCGGTGGCCCATCAGTCGGCCACTCCTCAAATCGCGGCGATGAAGCCCGATGAATCCCTCTATGGTTTTTTTAATCTATCGACTAGCCACTCGGATACCCTCTCCGAGTGCGAAAGCAACGATCCTGCAGCGGAAGTCCTCATGGTCGGCTCCCAGCGTAGCCCGCATGTGTTTCCCCATGGTGGAGGTGACAGCGGTGGTCCGTTGCGCGACAATGATGAGTACTATCCCCAAGCCCTCACTATGGAGCACAGGGAGGAGCTGCATCGCAGAAACAATCGGGCTCTCCAGACCCCCATCGTTGTGAAGTCCTCCGAGGCTCGGGCCTTGGAGGCTGCGCACTTAGCCACTCTGGCTGAGCACACGCGCCTGGAGAATCTTCAGAAGCACTCAACGACCGTGCCCGCAGGCAAATTTGAAGTTCCAGTCGACGGCAGCGATAATTGTTTCCAACTAGGCCTTGAGAAGAGTGTCAGCTATACCGTACCCCGATCCAGAATGTTGTAGCAGCTGCACATATTGCATATTCGATCCAGCCATCCTGTTCTGAGGCTGGTAGAGGGTTACACCAGATTCAAGCACTGCTCAGGGCAGCCGGGGAACAGAACTCGGTTGTTTCTCAGTCACGCAACAAGATTCACAACAGGTCTATCATGGCGGACACAGTTCAGTTGGCACACAGCCCAAGATCACCTCTGTAGCGTGAAGATTCTGGTTATCGCCAGGAACAGGACCTTGGTCGAGGCCATGGGTATTTTGATCCTCGATATTACCGTGAAGACCATTGTCGAGTGCCCATGCCCCCTCCGAGGGGTGGTTCGTACGCGCCCCCGTCGTATGATGATAGGCGCCCGTAAGGTGACGAGCAGAGAGTTCTAGTTGACCCAAGAGAGCTTGGGTTCGATGCGATATTAGTCCTCGTACAGGGCCTGGTTGACAGAGGTATAGCTAACAGAGAAGGGCTAGACAGAGATCGTCCGAGTCGAAGCAGGACATTCGTCTCTGGGCCCGAGTGTTTCAGGAAAGCCATTCGAGTAGCTAAGATTCCTCCCAACTTCAGATTGGCTGTGAGAGTGAGCAAGTTTACTGGCGAGTCAAAGCCGAACACATGGTTGGAAGATTACCATATGGCAGTGCAGATTGGTGGAGGCAATGACGAAGTAGCCATGAAGCACCTCCCCTTGATGCTTGATGGTTCGGTCAGGGCCTTGTTGAATCAGTTGGCTCCTAGAAGCATATTCTATTGGGAGGATTTGGCCCGAGTGTTTATCAAGACATTCGAAGGCGCTTGCAAGCGCCCCGCTGAGCTGTCTGAGTTGCAGCATTGCGCCCAAAAGCCGAATGAAACTTTGATAGATTACATCCAGCGGTGGACTACACTTCATCATCTAGTGGAGAATGTTTTAGAGCACCAAGCAGTCTGTGCTTTCAAGGAAGGCGTGTGGTACATAGAGCTCACACTAAAATTCGGTCGCTCCGGGGCCATGACTCTGAATCGAATGATGGAAATAGCCACTCGGTATGCGAATGGCAAAGAAGAAGACCGACTCCGCAATGGCAAAGGGAAGACAGTCGACCATGACAGCGGGGGTGGAAACCCCAGTTGGAAACAAAAACCCAAAGTCGAAGCCACTGGACAGGATGAAGCTGCTGTGGTGAACACCCAAGGAAAGTTCAAAGGAAAGCCTAAGGAGCCATGGGTGCCCAAAAAGTTGAAAGACCAGTCCGGCCAGGACGTCCTGGATTTACCTTGTGACATTCACACGAAGAAGGATGAAGGAACGACTTCCATCGGAAGATTAATGTACGTGGAGAGGCTCACAGCTGGGTCCACGACCGTAGCAAGGAAGTGCCTCCTTATTATGCGCAAAATAATTATTCCTCCACCTGACAGCAGGGACCCACCAGACGGGCCACCGTATTTCATGAAAAAAATGTTCCCCCCCTGACTGCTAGGACCAACCAGCTACATCTTCGCACGCAAGGAAGTCTGTCTATATTATGGGCAAAAAAATGATTCGCTCCCTGACTGCTGGGACACACCAGCTACATCTTCACACGCAAGGAAATGCCTGATAGTCGGGACCCACCTGGTCGAAGCGTACGTAGCATTGTCATTCTGGTGGCGAATGTGTACGTACATACTGGTCGATGTAGAGGAGCGCACGTGTCGTAGTAGAGGCGCACACATGTCGTAGTAGAGGCGTGCACGTAGCATGTACACGTACGTACAGCGGCCATGGTGCAAGAACGAAAATACGGCCACGTACGTAGATACGGGCGGGGTCTCGAATGCCTACTCGCAGATATGTACGGCCAGGGCTCGTGTACATGGCTGGGTCGAAACGGAGAAGCTGCGCCGTCATTGTGATCATCGGGAGGCAACCGGCTGGGTCGGAACAAAATGCATCATCATGTCCATCGGGAGCCAACCGGCTTGGACGGAACGACCGATGGAATCGAGGCCTGGCATGCCGCGGAACGGAGGAATCGGCCTTGTGTTCAACCGGCCACGGTGGAAACAGGATCCTATTCATCGGGAGGGGTCTGGCGTACTGCAAAACGGAGGAAACGAACCTCCTACGGTCGAAAATTACTCCTTCTGAGAAAATTAAAGTTAAACCTAATGTTGCTATGGTTAAAGATTTCTTGGCCGATAATATTGATGGGCATGTTATTTACTTCTGTGATGAATCTACTAGAATTGCTAGACCCAATACTAAAAATAAACATAGACTTGTTGTAGGCATGCCTGTTATTTCTGTTAAAATAGGAGATCATTTCTATCATGGCTTATGTGATATGGGTGCTAGTGCAAGTGCAATACCTCATTCCTTATATAAAGAAATTATGCATGATATTGCACCTGCTGAGATAGAGGAAATTGATGTTACTATTAAGCTTGCCAATAGAGATACTATTTCACCAGTTGGGATTGTTAGAGATGTTGAAGTCTTGTGTGGGAAAGTTAAATATCCTGCTGATTTTCTTGTTCTTGGTTCCCAGAAGATGACTTTTGTCCCATTATATTTGGTAGACCCTTCTTGAATACTGTTAATGCTAAGATAGACTGCAAAAAGGATGTAGTTACTATTGGTTTGGGGGATATGTCTCATGAGTTTAATTTTACTAAATTTCGTAGACAACCCCATGATAAAGATTTGCCTAGTAAAGATGAAATTATTGGCCTTGCTTCTATTGTCGTGCCTCCTAATGATCCTTTAGAACAATATTTGCTAGACCATGAAAATGATATGTTTATGAATGAAAGAAGGGAAATAGATGAAGTCTTCTGTAAACAGGGACCTATTTTGAAACACAACTTGCGTGCTGAAATTCTAGGGGATCTTCCTCCACCCAAGGGTGATCCCGTGTTTCAGCTTAAACATTTACCTGATACTCTTAAATATGCTTATCTTGATGAGAAAGAGATATGTCATGTTATTATTAGTGCTAACCTTTCAGAACATGAGGAAAATAAATTATTGAAAACTCTGAAGAAGCACCATATGCTATTGGGTATACTCTTGATGATCTTAAGGGCATTAGTCCCACTCTATGCCAGCACAAAATAAAATTGGAGAAAGAAGCGAAACTGGTTGTTGATCACCAATGACGGTTAAATCCTAAGATGAAAGAAGTGGTATGAAAAGAAATACTAAAGCTTCTAGAGGCAGGTATAATTTATCCCGTTGCCGATAGTTAGTGGGTAAGTCCTCTCCATTGTGTCCCTAAGAAGGGAGGTATTACTATTGTTCCTAACGATAAAGATGAACTAATCCCACAAAGAATTGTTACAGGTTTTGGAATGGTAATTGATTTCCGCAAATTAAATAAAGCTACTAAAAAGGATCATTACCCTTTACCTTTTATTGATCAAATGCTAGAAAGATTATCCAAACATACACATTTTTGCTTTCTAGATGGTTATCCTGGTTTCTCTCAAATACCTATGTCAAAAGAGGATCAAGAAAAGACAACTTTTACTTGCCCTTTTGGTACCTTTGCCTATAGATGTATGCCTTTTGGTTTATGCAATGCACCTGCTACTTTTCAAAGATGTATGACTGCTATATTCTCTGACTTTTGTGATAAGATTGTTGAGGTATTCATGGATGATTTTTCTGTTTATGGAACTTCTTTTGATGATTGCTTAAGCAACATTGATCGAGTTTTGCAGAGATGTGAAGAAACTAATCTTGTCTTGAATTGGGAGAAGTGCCACTTTATGGTTAATGAAGGTATTCTCTTGGGGCATAAAATTTCTGAAGGAGGTATTGAAGTTGATAAAGCTATGGTTGATGCTATTGAAAATATGTCATGTCCTAAGGACATTAAAGGTATAAGAAGTTTCCTTGGTCATGCCGGTTTCTATAGGAGGTTCATTAAGGACTCCTCTAAAATTTCTAGGCCTCTGAATAATCTCTTACAAAAATATGTTCATTTTGTCTTTGATGATGATTGTGTAGAAGGATTTGAAATACTTAAGAAAGCTTTGATTTATGCACCTATACTTCAGCCTCCTGATTGGAATTTACCATTTGAAATTACGTGTGATGCTAGTGATTATGCTGTAGGGGCTGCTCTAGGACAAAGAGTTGATAAGAAATTAAATGTTATCCAATATGCTAGTAAAACTCTAGACAGTGCCCAAAGAAATTACGCAACTACTGAAAAAATTAGCAGTTGTATTTGCTTGTGATAAGTTCAGGCCTTATATAGTTGATTCTAAAGTAACTGTTCACACTGATCATGCTGCTATTAAATATCTTATGGAAAATAAAGATGCTAAACCTAGACTTATTAGATGGGTTCTCTTGCTACAAGAATTTGATTTGCATATTATTGATAGAAAAGGAGCTGAGAACCCCGTTGCAGACAACTTTTCTAGGTTAGAGAATGTTCTTGATGACCCACTACTTATTGATGATAGCTTTCCTGATGACCAATTAACTGTCATAAATGCCTCTCATACTGCTCCATGGTATGCTGATTATGCTAATTATATTGTTGCTAAATTTATACCACCTAGTTTCACATACCAGCAAAAGAAAAAGTTCATCTATGATTTAAGACATTACTTTTGGGATGACCCACACCTTTAAAAAGAAGGAGTAGATGGTGTCATTAGACGTTGTGTACCTGAGCATGAACAGGAGTAGATCCTACGCAAGTGTCACTCGGAGGCTTATTGAAGGACACCATGCTTGAGATAGAATTGCACATAAGATATTGCAATCCAATTTTTATTGGCCTATTCTCTTCAAGGATGCCCGTAAGTTTGTCTTGTCTTGTGATGAAGGTCAAAGAATTGGTAATATCAGTAGACGTCAAGAAATGCCTATGAATTATTCAGCTGTTATTGAACCATTTGATGTTTGGGGCTTTGATTATATGGGACCGTTTCCTTCCTCTAATGGGTATACACATATTTTGGTTGCTGTTGACTACGTTACTAAGTGGGTAGAAGCTATTCCAACTAGCAGTGATGATCATAACACCTCTATTAATATGCTTAAAGAAGTTATTTTTCCAAGGTTTGGAGTCCCTAGATCAAGGTTGTCAGAATCACGATTCTATTATACGATCCTACGACTTTACGTTCCAAACTAACCCCTCTGATTCTACAATTTTAGTTCATAGAATCTATGTTTCTACGATCCTGGTAGTGAAGATTCTACGATTTGCGATCCTACCATCAGAGCTCCGATCCGATTCAAAATCACGATTCTAACAACCTTGCCCTAGATATTTAATGACGGATGGTGGTTCACATTTTATTCATGGTGCTTTTCGTAAAATGCTTGCTAAGTATGATGTTAACCATAGAATTGCATCTCCTTATCACCACAGTCTAGTGGTCAATTAGAACTAAGCAATAGAGAGCTTAAATTAATTTTGCAAAAGACTGTTAATAGATCTAGAAAGAATTGGTCCGAGAAACTTGATGATGCATTATGGGCTTATAGAACTGCATATAAAAATCCTATGGGTATGTCTCCGTATAAAATGGTTTATGGTAAAGCTTGTCACTTACCTCTCGAACTCGAACATAAGGCATATTGGGCCATTAAAGAGCTCAACTATGACTTCAAACTTGCCGGTGAGAAGAGGCTTTTTGACATTAGCTCACTCAATGAATGGAGAACCTAGGCCTATGAGAATGCCAAACTGTTGGGGATATTACTATTGGATGTAAACCCGCCAGGTGTAACCGGGTTAACCCCTTAAAGATCAGAAGCCCATGAAGATGCAGGATGATGGCGCTTCACGAAGGCCCAAAGCCAAAAGGCGGGTTAAAGCTTGTAAATGTAAACCGACCTAGTCATGTAACTTGTATTGTAAGATAGGAAGGATAGAGACCGAACCGGACACGTTTATGATCTGGCTTCGGGACTCTGTAGCCTAGCGGGCATCAACCTATATATATAAAGGGACGACCCGACTACGGTTTAGGGACAACAACTCGAGAGCCAGACAAAGCATGTTCGCTCCCTGGCCATCGAAACCCTAGCAATAACAATCACAACTAGATGTAGGCTTTTACCTTCCTTGAAGGGGCTGAACTAGTATAAAATCCCCGTGTCCCCTTGTCCGGTTTAACCCCTTTGGGCTAACCCGTAGCGATGGCTCCACGACTAAGTCCTTTCACAAGGACATATGCCGTGACAAACCCACAATAGTTGGCGCCCACCGTGGGGATATCGCACGATGGTTTTGAGTTCTTGAAGGGCAGCTTTGATGTACTTATGGGATACGCTGTGGGCCGGATGACGAAGAGTCATCGCGGCAAGCTCTACATCGAAAATGTAGGATGGGGTCCCGAGGCTGATTCAATCGGGTATGGGTACCGGGTCCCCTTCGGTGGGATTCACGTCTTCATCGGCAAGATCGGCGAACCGGCCCCTGAGCCGGACATCTGCATCGACATCATCGAAACGGCTCGGCGTGCAAGTTCTTCGCCGGTTCAGCCTGTGACGAGGCATGTTTTCGTAGGTATCATACATGAAGCGAGATACGAGGATGGGCCGGTGTCCCAGGGAGAGACCGTGGTATGTTTTGATGACGAGTCTTCTGGAGAGACCGAGTCGCTTTATCAGTTGCAGGATGGCCGAATTGATGGAGGATGCGAGGGCAACATTATTCCGGATTCCCCTGACCTGCCAAACCGGGCTGCCATCTTCATGGCCGGCACACAATCAGCGCCTCATTCATCGGCCGCCGTAGCAATACTCTCCGGTTCAACAACGGCCACACCGGCAGGGGCAGGGAGCTCTGAGCCGCCTCCAGCCCAAGTCATGTCTGATTTGTTCGACGCTTTAACAACATTGATGGCTGCAGAGGTGGATGCAGCAGCTTGGGATCAGCACAATGCGGAGATTGCAAAGGTGAAAGATCAGATAGCTCATGCTAAAGCAGACCTGGCGATAGAGAACACTAGGATGGCTACAGAAGGGGCTGAATTGGAAGCACAGGCCTACCGGATTAGGCTAGATCAGAATGCTTCCAAGGAAGTCATGAGAATAAGGTACCGATCGCGTCTCCCGTCGGTTTATGAGCCGCAAAATCTCTTCAACACACCAGGAGCAGGAGCTGGTAACCAACCCATACTAAACCGGGCGGAGGCACCGGGAACAGGAGCACCAGTTCAACCGCGCACGATGGACCCGCCTCGCTAGAACAACGTTGTGCCATAGTATGTACCGACACCTCCCGGGCATTATTCCAACCCGTTGGACAATATTGTGGCCGCCGCTTCACGCCTGGAAGCTCTCCCAACCGACGGCGAGTCACCAGTTGCGGTTGAAGCACGTCGGGCCAGGGATCTCCTTCAAACAGCGCTAAATCAACAACAGGCATATTCACACAGTCATGAGAGGATTCACTCCACTCCCCGTCCAAGCCGGAGCTATAGCAGACATGTTGAGGATGAACCGGCTGTATCCAGCAGTGCGCGTCGCCAAAATTCACCACGAGGAAATAACCCGGCAGGGGGAGGTGCTAATGCACAGGATGTTGTGGACCATGGCCGCGCACGTCAGGAGGCCGAGTTAGCAGCTCAACACGGAGCACGACAACATACTCCGGTTCACCCTACCGCTTCAGTAGAGCCAGGCATGGTGTTTAGTTCCTTAGGGGTGTTGTGTCTCAGCCCTGCTTTGCGTAATGTAAGACTGCCCAAGGACTTCAAGGGACCTCGTAAGGTACCAAATTACATCGCCGATTTACAACCAGAGGCGTGGGTGGAAAGCTATCAGATGGCAATGGATATGTTAGATGTGGATGAGGCAATGTGTGCTAAATATTTCACCATGATGTTGGAAGGAACAGCTCGTACTTGGTTGAAGAGCTTACCAACTAACTCTGTCAGATCATGGGCTGAATTGAAGTACCGGTTTATCAAGAACTTCAAAGATACTTGTAAGCAGCCAATGTCAATCGTGGATCAGGCCGCTTGTGTCCAAGAGGAAGGGGAGTCTACAACCCATTGGGTCAAATAGGTCTCAGCGATTTTGCACTCATTAGATCGTATCAATGCGGACACCGCAGTATTAACATTAGAGGACAATTGCTGTTTCCTACCACTCAAACAGAAATTAGGAAGGCTCAAACGTCACTTCAATGATATGTCAACGCTCATGGCCGCTTGGGTTAAGTACGCTGATTTAGATAATACCAAGGACCCGGATTCAGAGGAGGACAAACCGGGGAAAGGGAAGAAGAATGGCAACGCCAAGGGTCAGCAGCATAATCCGGTAGGCCATGGGAACAACGGTAAGCGCAAGGCCGACAGCAGCTTGGAGTTTGTTGCTAACACCAATGCTCAGGAGAATGGCCAGCGCCGTAAGGGCAAGCAGCCCAGAGGAGTGGAGGTTCAGGCCCCAATTTGGAGCGCCTGTTAAATCAGCCCTGTCCAAAGCATGGATCAAAGGAGAAGCCAGCATCGCATCTTTGGGAGGACTGTTATATCATGCGGGATTTCAAGAACTCCAATATGTTCCAATATGATAACGGCCCACCCGGCGGTTCAGGAGGTGGTTTCCACGGGCCGGGTTACGGAGGTGGTGGTTCCAGTTTAGGGTTTCAAGGCAACCAAACCGGACACATCAATCAAGGGCACCAAGGCAACCAGGGAGGCTACAACCATCAGGGGAATCAACAGCAACAGCAGCAGTCGGGTTACCAGAGCAATCCCAAGCAGCTAAATAGCGGGCAATATCATGTTTTCACTACTAGTTTGTGTAAGCGTGATCAGAAGCTTCACAAAAGGGCGGTAAACTCTGTTGAACCGGCAGTACCTTAGTATTTACGCTGGTCTGAGCAACCTATTTTATGGAGTAGAGAGGATCACCCACCCCGGGTTGATAATCCGGGTCACTTGGTCCTGGTGGTAGCCCCTCAAGTTGGGGGTTACAAGTTTACTAAAGTGCTCATGGATGGGGGAAGCAGTATCAACATTCTATATTATGACACGTTCCGCCGTATGGGGTTGACAGATAAGAATCTTAAACCATCAAATACGGTCTTTCATGGGGTGGTGCCTGGTAAGTCTGCATATCCTGTTGGCAAGATAGCCTTAAAGGTAGCTTTTGGAGAAGATTATGATTCAAGGTCAGAAACATTGATGTTTGAGGTGGTAAAGATCAAAAGTCCGTACCACGCCTTGTTTGGACGGCCGGCTTATGCTAAATTCATGGCGAGGCCATGCTATGTTTATCTGCAGCTTAAAATGCCAGGTCATAAGGGGACTATCACAGTACATGGAAGCAGAAAGATCGCTTTGGAGTGTGAGGAAGGTGATGCGGCTTATGCTGAGTCGGTTTGTGCCACAGAAGAATTGAAATTCTATAAGGAGCAAGTTGATCCGGCAGGTATGACCTCTTTGAAAAAGCCGACTACAGAACATGATCCGGCGTCGAAGTTCAAATCGGCTATAGATACTAAAATGGTTGACTTTGTTCCTGGCGATTCATCCAAACAGTTCAGCTTCAGCGCTAACCTGGATCCCAAATTGGAAAGTGCGCTCATCAAGTTCATCCGTGAGAATCGGGACATCTTTGCATGGAAACCTTCTAACATGCCAGGTGTACCGAGGGAACTCGTTGAGCACACACTCAACATTGATCCTAAGTTTAAACCGGTCCGGCAGTTTCTCCGCCGCTTCAATGAAGAAAGGCGTAAGGCGATCGGTGAAGAGGTAGCCCGCTTGTTGGCCGCAGGGTTTATTGTAGAGGTCTTTCATCCAGAGTGGCAGGCTAATCCGGTGCTGGTTCTCAAGAAAAACAGCACTTGGCGTATGTGTGTGGATTACACAGATTTAAACAAGGCTTGCCCTACAGACGCCTTTGCTCTCCCTCGCATTGATCAGATAATTGATGCTACAGCAGGTTGTGACCATTTGTGTTTTCTGGATGCTTACTCTGGTTATCATCTGATCAAAATGGCGGTTAAGGACCAGGAGAAGACAACTTTCATAACTCCCTTTGGAGCCTTCTGCTATGTCTCCATGCCCTTTGGACTCAAGAGTGCCCAGGAAACTTATCAGCGTTGTGTTCAGAATAGCCTTCATAAACAAATTGGGCGCAATGTTCATGCATATGTGGATGATATTGTGATAAAATCCAGAAAGGAGGAAACATTGATAGACGATCTACGAGAAACCTTTGACAACCTCTGGGTTTACAAGATGATGCTCAATCCAGAGAAGTGTGTCTTTGGTGTCCCGGCAGGCAAGCTCTTGGGTTTTCTGGTGTCAAACAGAGGCATTGAGGCTAATCCGGGAAAGATTTCATCAATTACATCCTTGGCTAAACCGGCGTGTATCAATGATGTTCAACGTCTGGCCAGCCGGATTACAGCCTTGAGCCGGTTTATCAGTCGCCTTGGAGAGAAGGCCATCCCTTTATATCAGATGCTCAAGAAAACAGATAACTTTGTCTGGAGCGAGGCAGCCGATAAAGCATTCGAAGATCTGAAGAGGCAGCTAGCTGAGCCGCCCGTGCTTGCAGCACCAATTGATAAAGAGCGGTTATTACTATACGTGACTGCTAATGCCCGGGCTGTTAGCATAGCTATTGTGGTAGAGCGCAAGGAGCTTGGCAAGGAATATCCGGTTCAACGGCCGGTTTATTATATTAGTGAGGTGCTCATTGAGTCAAAGCAGAGGTATCCGCATTGGCAGAAGCTGGTGTATGGAGTGTTTATGGCAAGCCGGAAGATTAAACATTATTTTCAGGGCCATCCCATCACAGTGGTCAGTTCAGCTTCTCTGGGAGATATCATTCAAAACAGATAAGCAACTGGCTGGATTGCCAAGTGGGCTATTGAGCTTGGACCTCATGGGCTCAAATATATACCCCGCACAGCGATCAAATCCTAGGCACTCGTGGACTTCATCAATGATTGGACAGAGTTACAGGCACCTGAAGAGAAACCAGATAATACATATTGGACTATTCATTTTGATGGGTCCAGAAAGTTGGAGGGCTCGGGGGCTGGAGTCATACTAACTTCCCCACGAGGTGACAAGTTTTGTTATGTCCCCCGTTTAATGTTCCCTTGTACTAACAATGCAGCTGAATATGAGGCTTTGCTCCACGGTCTTCGGATGGCTAAGAAGATGAATTTAAGCCGGGTTAAATGCTTCGGCGATTCAGATCTAGTGGCACAACAGGTTTCTGGCAGTTGGGATTCTAAAGACCCACTCATGGTTGCATATCGGCAAGAGGTGGACACAGTGGCTGGTCACTTTAAGGGTTATCAGGTGGACCATACAGACCGGCGGAAGAACGAAGGGGCGGACGCTTTAAGTCGTCTTGGTTCCCAATGTAAACCGGTCCCGCCCAATGTCTTTCTTGATGTATTGCATAATCCAACAGTCAAGGTGCCAACCGAAGAAGATTTGGCAATTACTGATCCAGAGGCTCAGTTGGTGGCAGCTCTGCATGCCATACCGGATTGGACAATCCCATATCTGGATTACGTGAATCACGGCGAGTTACCAGACAATGAAACGTTGGCCCGACAGATAATCCGGCGTTCCAAGTCCATGACCATACTCAACGGGGAGTTACATCGCTACAGCGTTTCAGGAGCAATTCAACGTTGTGTTTCTCCTCAAGAAGGTTGTGAGATTTTGCGATAAATCCATGAAGGGGACTGCGGTCACCATGCCGGTTCAAAGTCTTTGGTTGCTAAAGCTTTTTGTCACGATTTTTGCTGGTTGACAGCGCATGCTGATGCAGAAGATTTAGTCAAGAGATGTGACGGGTGTCAAAAATTCGCCCGCCGTGCGCACATTCCGGCTCAAGAGTTGCGGATAATTCCAATTACGTGGCCGTTTGCGACTTGGGGGCTTGATATGGTTGGACCCTTCAAGCGATCCAAGGACGAAAAGACCCACCTGTTAGTAGCAGGTGATAAATTCACCAAATGGGTGGAGGCAGAGCCAGTCAGCAAGTGTGATGCAGCCACGGTGGTTCAATTCATCGAAAAGGTGATATTCCGGTTTGGTTTTCCACACAGCATTATAACAGATAATGGTACTAACCTGTCAAAGAGGGAGATGGAAGAATTTTGTCAACGTGAGCACATCCGGCTCGATCTAGCGTCGGTGGCTCACCCCAAGTCTAATGGTCAAGCAGAGAGGGCAAATCAAGAAATTCTACGGGGTATCAAACCCAGGCTTATGGTTCCCTTAAAGAGGACACCGGGTTGTTGGGTTGAGGAGCTACCTTCTGTGTTATGGAGCATCAACACCACACCCAATAGGTCTACGGGTTACACACCTTTCTTCATGGTCTATGGAGCGGAGGTCGTTCTTCCTAGTGACATCCGTCACGACTCGCCCTGTGTGACAGCTTATGTTGAAGCTGATAATGAGAAGGCATGTCAGGATTCTCTGGACCTGTTGGATGAAGAGCGTGATCTTGCAGCAGCACGATCGGTGATTTATCAACAAGATCTCCGATGTTATCATAGCCGTCGGGTTAAAACCAGAACCTTTCAAGAAGGCGATTTGGTGCTCCAGCTCATCCAGGATCAGACTGATATGCACAAGTTATCCCCGCCTTGGGAAGGGCCCTTTGTGGTCAGCAAAAATCTACACAATGGGTCTTACTACCTCATTGATGTTTGAGAGCATAAAGACTCACGTCAATCGGAGGAGGAGACCAAGCGGCCATGGAACATAGCTCTCCTTCGGCCTTACTATACTTGAAGCCATAGGCTCTTCATCTGTACATATTTATGACATTGTATATATCATATAATAAACCAGAGCCTCTATTATAAGCGGGGTATCTGTTCTTTTTACATCCTGTGTGTGCTTATACAAGTTTACTGACAAAAGCGGAGTTTTTGTTAAGCCGGTCTTAGCAGTTGCACGGATATAAAGAAAATCACTAGGGGGCTTGGTCATATTTGAACTACAGCTACGCCTCTTGATCGGTTATGAAACCACGAAGGGATATCACTAGGGGGCTTGGTTGTTATCACACCATAGCTGCACCTCTTGATATGCATTTAAGCCATAAAAGAAAAATATGTGGAACCAAAGAGAGTGTTGCACAAAGCACAGGCTCAAACATGGGCACACACTAAGCATAGCTCACAAAGTTACTTGGGGGCTCTTTTTGCAAAGCAACAAAGAGTTTGAAAGGACCCTTGTAATTGGCTATCAAGCCACGGCTTGGAAGCCTGGTGTATTCACCTAAAAACCCGGGTTAACCTGCCTTCATCAAGTAAGCCACTCCTGTCCAGGTAATCCTGGTATGACCCACCGAACATTTGACATGTCAATCTTTTATAGACCCTGAACTTGTCAAAGTTAAAACGAGGATTGGTTAATTGGAGGCCCATCTTAAAAGGCTTTGTTAAATGGTTTAACTTAGAGGCCTAGGAGCCCATGAAAAGCCTCGATTTTGAGCCTGGCAGCTCGTAAAAAGCCTTGCATATTTTCCTTTTTTTCGAGTTTTATTTGTTGAAGTTCATAAGTATTTTTTGATAAACTGGCGTCCTTGACCCGGCTTGCTTCTCAACTACAAGTTGTTGGCACATGATCGATTATAAACCGGTGTTTATTGACCCGGTTTGGTTTGACTAAATCACCAGTGTTATAAAGAAAACCCGGTAGTTATCCCAGTCCGGTTTAGCATATAGACCGACATTACAAAGATGGGGTTATCAACGTTCTGGATTGGTATTAACAACTTTTCCGTATACACCGTTGGTCAACCAATGAGGTATGTTATGTATATTGTTTTTTGTACAAACACTTCGATTATTTCATCTATGTACTGTACACTTCCCGGACATTATGACCCGTCTAGCGGTAGACCGCTAGATACTTTTAAGTTGTTGTACCAAGGAACACAATTCATCATGGGTTATGCATAAATATATCCCAAAAGGTGGCACAAGTTGTCATGAGGCATTACAAAACATGCTCGATGGCATGGCAAATAACGAAGTTTTGGCTATCCTATTACAAGAAGCTTTCAAAGCGGCTCCAATGGCATAATTGTTTTTCACAAGATCGGCACACAGTGGCCAGTAAACCGGTGACCGGTTTAGGACGCTTCGTCTGGATGGTTTGATGGTTGAGGGTCAGTTGGTGTGGGCACTTCTTCATCCCTCCCCAGACGCTCGAAATCAACCATCGACCAATTGATTCCAGTTAAAGCTTGAAATACTGCTTCCTCATGGATAAGATTGGAGGGGTTAATATCAGGAGCATAAGTGTGCTTACGAATCGGAGGCACAAGTTCTTCAACTTCATGGATGTCTGCCGGCTGTCTTTTCCCTTCAGCGTCATAAACCGGTTGAAAATGGGACAAGTCTGTATCATCGGCCAGTTTGCTGGCTACTGGCCGCATCTGTTTGGTCAGCCGCCGGAGGTCATCATTGTCAAAGTTTGAACCGTCTTCCTTTACACCTGGATATCCTTTAATGATATCATCCACTTCAAGGTCTGGAATCTAGGCTTTGGCTCGAATAAGTGCGGTTAAAGCTCCTGATTTGGCAGCTGCCTTCTTCAATTCGGCAATACGGGCTGGTAACATGGCCAACTTCTCAAGTGTTTCTTTAATTAAAGTTGGGGCTGGTTTGTTGTAAGCTACCATACAAATAGCCTGCTGAGACCCAGAGTACATCTGTTCAACCAATGTATATGCCGCTTTGAGCTTCATCCGCATGTCTATACCAAGATGAGTGATCCAAGTACCTGCCAAAGATTTTTATCAACATGCTGGTCAGTGATAAGGTTCATTGACTTGCGCAAAACACATAAGCAGACACTTACCAAAGATAACAGAAGTCATAACATTGATTAGGCGTTTCAAACCACCTAGTTCATCTACAACTGGTCTCAGGGCTGCCTCGGCGTCTTCAGCTCTTTTGGTTAAACCGGATTTTTCGGTTTCCCAGTTAGCCCGATCCTTGTTGAAAGATTCCTTCAGCCTCTCCATTATGGCCAGGGCTTGGGTCAGCTCCTCTTTGGATTTTGCAGCCTCTGCTTGTTGTGACTTCACATTTTCTTGCAAGTCAGAGTTTCGAGCATCTTTGCTTCTCAGTTCAGCCTACAACGTTGAAGGCATATTAAGCAACAGGTTATATATGTTCTAAGTACAAAGCGTATAACAAGTTATGCACTTCATACTTGGGGGCTAATGTCTGTTCGCTCTAAAGTGCTGCATTTTATACAAGTCTCCGGAACAATACAAGCATTATCCTGGACACTTGGGGGCTAATGTGCATCTGTTCTAAAGTGGATGCATGGATTAAAACCCAGATTAACTTGCCCAGTTAAACCGGCCTTTGGGGGCTATGCTACACAAGGTTATCTAATTGTTAAAAGATGTGTCTTGGTTATAAAGACCCGGTTTATGATTAACATCATAAAATGGCCCTTGGGGGCTACTTGGGCTACTGTCTCAGCTATGAATCAATAAACAAAGGGAGACGAATTTACCTCATATCGCTCTTTCATCAAGTTATCCAAACCGGCTTCATAGTCCTGGTTTGAGTGCAGGCGGTTCAAGAAACCAGAGTGAAGCTCTTAAGCGTTGAAATGAGCATAGGTTGATAAATTGCTGCTCCACTTGCCTTTTTCCTTAGCAGCTTGCTCTTCTTTGGCACTATGTTGGGCCAAGATGACGGGATGGCCAGG
The DNA here is from genome assembly GCA_034509565.1 of Triticum monococcum. NCBI lineage: Eukaryota > Viridiplantae > Streptophyta > Magnoliopsida > Poales > Poaceae > Triticum > Triticum monococcum. Next base: position 80,671,372 of record CM067845.1, on the reverse strand, counting down.
AGAGCTATGGCCCATTCCATTAATGATAACATCGTCTCCTTGACCTTCAGTATGTTTGGCTGGTGATAATGGAGTCTCAGCATTTCTCGCCAGACTAGCCCGGTTTGGCTCTGTCGGTTCAACATCAGGTGCAGCAGGTTCAGCGTCAGTAGGTTCATCGGTGTTTTGGCCTTGAAGGGCCGGTTCACCAGAGGCAGCTTCAGGATAAAGGCCCTCCGGTTCACAAGTTTGTTCCGGCTCACCTCTGGGTTCTTCAAAAGTGGCCGGGTCTTCGGGCGGATTGGTGACCCGAGCTTTCTTGCTGGGTCTGGCTTTGGCCCTGCAAACAAAAATATAAAAGGATTAATATCTTATTCAAGTTCTATGATGCATTAAAGGAAAAGGTTTTACAACTTACCCGACCACAGTTTTCATAGGAGGGAGTTGAGTTGCTATTGACTCGCCAAATGATGAGGGAGGTGTCACCTGATAATTTGAATCGGATGGATTAAGAGGTTGTCTGAAATAACCTGCCTTGGGGTAAGAATGGTCAGGAGAAGGGGAGACCTCAGACCGGCGCTTCCGAACCGGGGTATCAGGTAAATCGGCTGAAGTGACCTGTTGGCCACTGTGCCGGGTTGTCCGGTGAGCTTCATGCTGCTGAGTCTTCAAAATAAATGTTGGATCCAAGTGAGCAAGATGATGAGAAAAGCTTACTTTCCGGACTGCTTGGCGGGTTTTTTGTGTTGGCATAGAGTCTGAACCGGAGGAAAGGGTAATTACCTCTACATCATCAGCTTGACTAGCTTCTGCATCCTCCTAAGGGAGATCATTGTTAATGAGATGCATGAAAAGAGAGCCAAGTGAGTCAAGTTCCACCTCAACTTCCGGATCATCAGTGTCGTCATCAAGCTCCATGTTGATCCGGTCAGCTGTTTTCCGTTTTGACGTCCGTTTGACGGCTTTGGTTTTGCGGCGAGATGGGTTGACCGCTTTATCCCCAGTTGGCTTTACCACTTTTTCTGCAGTTTTCCGTTTCCAAAAAGTGTCATCACCCTATACATACATACACAGAAGAAGGATTACAGGTTGCACAGGGTAAACATATTAAAGATGAAAAGGAAGTATAATGCTTACAGCAGGCGGTTTGTTCTTGGTATAGAAGGGATTCAAACCGGTTTGACTACAGACCAGTTCCGATTCATTCAGGATCTTCTTTACACCTTCAGTGACTTCTTCATCAGATAGTTGAAGGTTGCAATGGCGTTGAGGGTCATCAACCTCACCGGTGTATTCACACATTAAACCGGGACGCCGGCTTAGAGGCAAGATGCTCCAAGATATCCAACAGCGCACGAAATCCACACCTGTTAAACCATTGTCCATAAAGGCCCGGAGTTTGGCGAGTTGAGTGGCATATTTCGCCCTTTCAGCGGAGCTCAAGCGTTGCGGCATCGGATGGGTATTGGAAAGCCGGTGATCACGAAAGCCTGGAAGGGGATTTTCGTCTTCAGGTGAAGTGTCTATGCAATAAAACCAAGTTCAGTTCCATTCCTTTGGGTGGCTATGTTGTTTGGCATGAGGAAATTCAACTTCTTTCCGCTTTTGAATCAAGACACCACCAATTTCTGTGTTCGGGCCGTTTACAAACTCTGTGCGCCGGTTTAAGTGAAAGAAATCCCGGAACAGTTCTGCAGTTGGTTCTTCCTGTAAGTATGCTTCACAGAAGACCTGGAAGTTGCATAGGTTGGATACTCAATTTAGCCCAATATCTTGGGGATGGAGTTGGAAATTGGCAAGCACATCCCGGTAAAACTTTGATCCTGGCAGTTTGAAGCCACGGCTTATGTGGTCAACAAACACCACCACCTCACCCTGCCTTGGGGTCGGAGGATTTTCTGTTCCTGGAACTCACCATTTAATTTCAATTTTCTTAGGCAAGGAGCTTATGCTAACCATCTCATTCAGCTGAGTTTCAGTGACCCGGGAACGAGCCCAGTTGCAAGCAGTGAATTGTTTGGCCATTGCGAAACAAACAAGCTGAAAATGAAAGGCCAGTTTATAAATCACGCATGATGATATGCAAGATACAACGAAGTAAGAAACGTACTGATATGCGAAATGCCATAAACCGGAGACCAATGCAATAAGGGGAAAAGGTAATACCAGGACAGGGGTACTCAGACACTGTTAAACCGGAGTATAATTATGAAGGCAAAGGGCTCCTCCAGTTTATTAGAGGGCTAATGGTACAGATTGATTATGCAAAGTTAAACCGCCTATGTTGGTGTGAGGACAAACAGATTCCACAGAGATATATAAAAATTTCTGTTCTAAGGTAAGACAGAAAAGCAAAATATTTCGACCTAAAAAGGGTAAGACCCAAAACAGTTTATGAAGGACTACAACAGTTCTTTGCGCATAAGGATTTGTGAGGGTAACAGAAGATTAATCAAGGCAAGGGATATGATAAGTACGAAGTATTCATCTATAGGCCAAGGAAGAAAAGAACCGAAAGCTTCGATGAACTTCAAGAACCGCGAAGAGCAGGGAAATCCTAATGGATCTAGAAAGGAAGGGGGAAGGACTTACTGCGGTTGCGGAAGCAGCGGAGGGGTGCTGCGGAATTCTCGTGCGAACAGGTTGATGCAGTAGCCGACGGTGAAGCAGAGGCGAGGCTGGACGATGACGACGGTGCTCAGGTGCGGAGACGTCGCAAGGAAGAAGAAGGGAGGAAAGGATAGCGGAAGGAAAATAAAGGGGTCCTCTTCCCCTATTTATAAGGCGAAGCGACAAAATGGCAAGTGCGGGAATCGAGGAGCCCAAAAATGGATAAGTTAATAAAGGTGTCACCTCGGTGACTGGATACACATTAAATGAAGGTAATCTTTGACATCAACGGATGGATGACATCAGGGAGGTTTATCATAATCTTGAAGTATGACATCACGGCAGTTTACAAGATTAAGGTGAAGATATGAGGGAGGAACTTTTCTAAGTGTAGAAGATTGACATGAACAAGTTCAAACCAATCTGGGGCCTAATGTTGGGGATATTAGTATTGGATGTAAAACGGCCAGGTGTAGCCGGGTTAACTTCTTGAAGATTAGAAGCCCATGAAGATGCAAGGATGAAGGTGCTTCACAAAGGCCCAAAGGCCAAAGGCGGGTTAAAGCCTGTAAATGTTAACCGACCTAGTAATGTAACTTGTATTGTAAGATAGGAAGGATAGAGACCGAACCAGACACGTTTATGATCCGGCTTCGGGACTCTGTAGCCCGAAGAGCGTCAACCTATGTATATAAAGGGACGACCCAGCAACGGTTTAGGGACAACAACTCGAGAGCCAGACAAAGCGGATTCGTTCCCTAGCCTTCAAAACCCTAGCAATACCAATCACAACTAGACGTAGGCTTTTACCTTCCTTGAAGGGGCCGAACTAGTATAAAATCCCCGTCTCCCCTTGTCCGGTTTAACCCCTTTGAGCTAACCTGTAGCGATGGCTCCACGACTAAGTCTTTCACAAGGACATCTGCCGTGACAAACCCACGACACAAACTGTTTAAAGAAAAAGTTAAAAGATTGCATGACAAAAGGAAACAAAAACATGAGTTTAATGTAGGTGATTATGTATTGTTATACAACTCTCGTTTAAGATTTTTTGCAGGAAAACTCCCCTCTAAATGGGAAGGTCCTTACGTTATCAAGGAGGACTATTGTTCCGGTGCCACAAAAATCAACAACTTCGAAGGCACAAATCCGAGGGTGGTGAACGGTCAAAGAATAAAGCATTATATCTCAGGTAATCCTATAAATTGTGAAACTAATGTTATTGAAAACGTAACTCCGGAGGAATACATAAGGGACACTTTCCAGAACATTTCAGACTCCGAAAAGGAATAGGTACGTGGTACGGTAAGTAAACCGACTCCAAAACAGTTCTAATAGCATTTTTTTCTCTGTTTTGGAATACTTAAAAAATAGGAAAATAAGTAGTCCGGAAAGGACACGAGGCATCCACGAGGGTGGAGGGCGCCCTACCCCCCTGGGCATGCCCACTGCCTTGTGGGCACCCCATGTGCTCTCCGGACTCCGTTTTCTTGCACGGAGTTTTGGTCGGTAAAAATTCATTATATAATCTCCCAAAGGTTTTGACCACCGTACCACGCAAATATCCTCTTTTTGTTTCGAGTTGTTTCTGCTGCAGTCATAGAGCAAGATGTCTTCTCAAGAGTCAGTTGGGGAGAATCGGGTGTCTCATACGACACCGGAGCCAAGAGCAAACAGCAATGCTGACCACTTTGGGCCATCAACTGAGGAAGAGATGGAGGCTAACTTGAAAAGGATAGATGCCATGGAGGAGGATGAATAAGTTACTTCTCGTTTCCGAACTGGATTCACGATGGGGGAACTACAAAGCTCAGCTATTCCAAACTCGGTCATCCCTTCCAATGTTAGATTTCTTTCTTAGGAAAATATGAAAAAGAGTGTTACTTGTTCTCCCGCAGCTATGCAACATCCTTGGGTGAAAGGAGCTTTAGCCGTCACGAGCAAGCTCCGTAAGGAAATAATGGACCTCAACCATCAAGTCAATAAGCTCGAGGAAGAGAATCGTATCCCGAGGGGCATCATCGCCAAGAATATCACATCACCACTAAGGGAGTCCTGGATTAGGGGGTGTTCGGATAGCCGGACTATACCTTCAGCCGGACTCCTGGACTATGAAGATACAAGATTGAAGACTTCGTCCCATGTCCGAGAGGGACTTTCCTTGGCGTGGAAGGCAAGCTTGGCGATACAGATATGTAGATCTCCTACCATTGTAACCGACTCTATGTAACCCTAACCCTATCCGGTGTCTATATAAACCGGAGGGTTTTAGTCTGTAGGACAACACATTCACACAACAATCATACCATAGGCTAGCTTCTAGGGTTTAGCCTCTCCGATCTCGTGGTAGATCTACTCTTGTACTACCCATATCATCAATATTAATCAAGCAGGACGTAGGGTTTTACCTCCATCAAGAGGGCCCGAACCTGGGTAAAACTTCGTGTCCCTTGCCTCCTGTTACCATCTGGCCTAGACGCACAGTTCGGGACCCCCTACCCGAGATCCGCTGGTTTTGACACCGACATTGGTGCTTTCATTGAGAGTTCCTCTATGTCGTCGCCATCAGGAAGGATGCCTCGCCCCGTCTTTAAAGACGGCACCGTTGCTAAGGGAGCTTTGGCTGTCGGCCAAACCCTCCGGCTAGGTGGTTTTCTTATGACCGTCTATTCGGCTTCTACGCCGATGATGACCTCTCGAGCCATCGAAAACAATCTTCATCTTAGCTTGGAACTCGCCGAGCAGCTAGATCCAATGGAGCTCTCCTCCATAAACGAGCTCTTGGATCGCATCGCCGACCTGGGAGTCGCTATGTATTACGACCAGATTGGGCCTAAAACCCATCTGAGAGAGATTAACTGTCCCCAAGTCACCCATCACGTTGCCGTGGTAGAGGGACAGTGCGGCGACCCTTCATCTATTTTAAGGACTAGTTACATCCGGATTCCTGACCCCTCCAAGCCGGATACCCGCGGAGGGGAGGATATCACCCAAGACCTGAACTTAGAGTCAGGCGACGGGCTGGATTCATTGGATAACATCCAGGAATCCAAATTTTCAAGTTCGGAAACTCCTCGGCCTTTGAGCCTCAGATTGGGTGAGGCTTCGGATTTAATTCCACCCACCCTCCCGAACATCAGCAATCTATCCCAAATCAGGCAAGAGCCTGAAGAAACAGTACATCACTACTGGGCCAGATTCCTCCTGGTTAGGAACAAGATAAGGGACTGCCGCGAGGAAGACGCAATCTCAATCTTCTGCAATAATTGCACGGATAAGGGAATCCTCAACGCCATAAGTCGCCGTGATATTACACGCTTCGCTGACTTGGCGTCCATCGTACGAAAGTACTGTGCGATGGAAAGCACTTGGAAAACCAAAATAAAATTTGGGGACGGTCCGGCCCTGAATACAAACCCAGTCCGAAATAAAAGGGTGCATCATTGCCAGACACCCGGGTCAAACACCAAAAAGCAAAAACCCTCTACAGGGCATGGAACCGTACTAGAAGGATGGCTCAATGGACCCTGTAAAATTCACAGTATAGAGGACGCCACACCAACTCACAGCCTTAGAGCATGTTGGATACTCCGGCAAGTGGCCAAAATTGGCGAAGATCTCCTAATTCCGGAGGCCACAGAAAGCCACCCCGGAGACACCAATATGGTATTAACAGTCTTCGAGACTTTCGCATCAAATAATATGCAAAAAGGGCACTCCGCAGCCTTGCCGAAATCTACCAAGTAGCAACAATAAACCCATGGAGTGACACGGCCATTACCTTTAACGCCAGTGATGAACCTAAATTCCGAATAGCCCGAGCACCAGCCGCATTGGTTCTCAGTCCAATAGTGGACGGCTTTCGTCTTACCAAGGTACTTATGGACGGCGGCAGTGGATTGAACCTCATTTACGAGGAAACCCTTCAAAAAATGGAAATAGACTGGAACCGCATTGAGCGAAGCAGCACAACCTTTAGAGGAATAATCCACAGTCGGGAAGCGCACTATACAGGAAAAATCACACTAGATGTGGTGTTCGGCATGCCGGATAATTACAGGTCCGAAGAGGTCACGTTCCATGTGGCTCCGTTCAGTAGCGGTTATCACGCTCTGCTAGGGCGGGAAGCGTTTACAATCTTCCAAGCAATACCCCATTATGGGTACATGAAGCTCAAGATGCCCGGGCCTAATGGGATCATCACTCTCGCTAGTGATCCGGACATAGCACTCCGCGCCGAAAACAAGACAGCCGCACTGGCCCTCAAGGCACTATCCGAAGCCCTAGCGGCTGAGGAACTGACAGCGTTGCGCTCCACGGTGAATAGGGATGATGTGGTACTCGACAAAAGATCCAAGTCCACCTCCTTTAAACCGGTGGACGAAATAGTCAAATTCCAGGTCCATCCAACGGGCCCCAATAAAACAGCTTCCATCGGGGCATAGTTAAAACCTGATGTAGACGCCGCACTGCGAGAGTTCCTACGAGAGAACTAGGACATTTTCGCCTTGCACCCTTCAGACATGCCAGGAATCCCACGCAGGCTGGCCGAGCACAGCTTAAATATCCTAAAAGCATTCAAACCTGTCAAACAAGCTCTTCGGCGTTTTTCCGAACCTAAGAGACATGCCATGGGAGAAGAGCTAGCAAAGCTATTGGAGGCCGGATTCATCAGAGATATAAAACATCCGGACTGGCTAGCAAACCTGGTGATGGTACCAAAGAAGGACAAATCCTGGCGCCTGTGCGTTGATTTTAAAGACCTTAACAAGGCTTGCCCAAAGGATCCCTTCCCCCTCCCCCGCATCGATCAAATTATCGATGCTACCGCAGGACATGATTTGTTGTGTTTCCTCGACGCATATTCCGGATACCATCAAATCAAGATGGCGGAATCATACCAAGCCGCAACGGCATTTATCACACCATACGGCCCATTCTGCTTCAACACAATGCCCTTCAGGCTCAAAAATGCCGGCGCAACATATCAGCGCATGATTCAGACATGTCTGGCAAACCAGATCGGCAAAACGGTGGAGGCATATGTAGATGATGTGGTCGTAAAAATAGGACATATCGAATCTCTAGTAGACGACTTGAGGCTCAGATTTGATAACCTCCGAATATACGACATCAAGCTCAACCCGGAAAAATGCGTTTTCGGCATTCCAGCCGGAAAGCTCTTGGGCTTCATTGTATCTGTAGAGGAATTGAAGCAAATCCAGCCATGATCCGAGCTCTGTCACAATTGGATATCCCAAAGGACATCAAACAAATACAAAAGTTAACCGGATGCGTAGCGGCTCTAAGCCGCTTTATCTCCCGCTTGGGAGAAAAGGCCTTACCCCTTTACCGCCTCCTTTGGCGCACCGAACACTTCGAATGGACGGATGCAGCCACGGCTGGACTCGACGAAATAAAAGCCATATTGGCAACAAACCCAGTCATGGCCGTGCCAAACATTGGCGAACCAATGCTATTGTACATTGCAGCAACTCATCAGGTTGTAAGCGCAGTACTCGTCGTCGAACGAGAAACGGACGGACACAAATTCCCCCTTCAAAAGCCGGTCTATTATGTGTCCACTGTCCTCACTCCGTGCAAATCATGGTACCCGCATTATCAAAAGATTGCGTACGTGGTATTCATGGCATCCCAGAAGCTACGACACTACTTTCAAGAGTGTTCAATAACAATAGCCTCGGAAGTACCACTCAACGATATTATAAACAACCGTGACGCAACGGGCCGGATTGCAAAATGGGCCATTGAGCACCTCCCATTCGACATAACTTATAAGCCACGGGGAGCCATCAAGTCGCAAGTTTTGGCCGACTTCATCACAGAATGGACGGAGGCCGAACTCCCTAAAGAGTACGGCACATATTCAAATTGGATCATGCATTTGAACGGCTCCAAGATGTTGGCCGGACTAGGGGCTAGCGTCATTTTGACGTCCCCCATAGGATACACAGTTCAATACGTACTCCAGATTATGTACACAGACTCCAACAATGCAGCCGAATATGAGGCCCTTTTACATGGTCTCCGGATGGCAGTATCCATGGGCATTCAACGCCTAGAGGTGCGCGGGGACACAAACCTTGCAATATCCCAAATAAATGGAGACTTCGATGCCAAGGATCCAAAAATGGTAGATTACCGCAATGTCGTCCTAAAAATGTCAGCTTGGTTCAAAGGGCTTGAATTTCACCATATAGCCCGGGAAAATAATCAGGCGGCAGATGTCCTGGCACGCATTGGCGCAAAGCGTGATGTAGTCCCCCCAACATCTTCTTGGAAAGGTTGTTCAAGCCATCCGTAGTATGGGAAGGGGAGCCAAACAATAACAGCCCGGACCTAACCGCACTGCCCGACACTGAATGTTTCGACACAATCGGAGGCTCTGCCAATGAAATAACACCTTCAGCCCACGTAATAATGGCCGTCATCGCCCCGTGGACAGAACCATTCCTCGCCTACCTTATGAGGCAGGAACTCCCCGAGGACCAAAATGAGGCATGCTGCATAGTGCGGCGATCTAAAGCCTACAAAGTCCATGAGGGAGAGCTTTATAAGAAAAGCACTACCGGAGTCCTTCAAAGGTGCATCTCCGAAGAGGAAGGGCGGAACCTCCTGGCTGAAATTCATGCCGGACTCGGCGGTCATCATGCTGCACCTCGGTCCCTCGTAAGCAAGGCCTTCCGTATAGGATTTTATTGGCCGACTGCCTAGGCAGACGCCCAGGACTTAGTCCAACGGTGCGTCGGTTGCCAACTCTTTGCAAACCAAAGCCAGATGCCACCCACCGCCCTCCAAACTATCCCCATCACTTGGCCCTTCACGGTCTGGGGGCTTGACATGGTTGGACCCCTTAAAGGTGGAACCCACAAGCAAAAATACTTACTGGTCATGGTGGATAAATTCACCAAATGGATAGAAGCCAAGCCTGTTAAGACGGCCGAATCCAGACCTGTGATAGACTTTATATCCGGGGTTGTACACCATTACGGCGTCCCCCACAGAATCATCACTGATAATGGCACGAACTTTATGGCCGACGAGGTAAAACTCTGGTGCAAAAACATGGGCATCAAGCTCGACTATGCTTCCGTCTATCACCCACAAACTAACGGCCAGGTTGAATGTGCAAATGGTCTTATAATGAGCGCATTAAACCCAGATTAGTTAGGTCCCTCAAGGAATCTAACACGCACTGGGTAGAGGAGCTCGACTCCATACTCTTGGGGCTGCGGACCACGCTGAATCGCACCACCGGATACACACCATTCTTTATGGTGTACGGCGCAGAGGCAGCTTTGCCTTGCGACATAATTCAGGACTCACCTCGAGTGCGCATGTACGAAGAAAGGGAAGCCGAGCTCGATCGGCAGGACAGTTTGGATGCATTGGAGGAGGAGCGCGACGTGGCAAAATCCCGTTCCGCATTCTATCAACAGCAGGCTCGAAGATACGAAAGCAGAGAAGTACGGGCCAAAAATTACAACGTTGGCGAATTAGTTCTACACCTGCCGGACAAGAAAAACGACAAACTCAAGCCCAAGTGGGAAGGTCCCTTCATAATTGACCAAGTCCTGACTGGTGGAGCGTACCGCCTGCGAGATGCATCGGATAACCGACTCGAGCCGAACCCATGGAACGCAGCCCGTCTCCGAAGATTCTATGGCTAGCGCCGGACTCTGTGTTTGTCTCCTTCCTCTGTCCATTTTTTATATACTGTCTGTCTTACATTTCTCTCCTTCTCCCCTTCCTTTCTCTTATAGCCTTTAAAGGCTCATCCAATGATGTGCTATTCGCACTCATTAAACCTCGGGGCTTCTTTTAACAGAAGCTTATTTATACGGGCTTCATGCCCAACACATGTGTTACACTTCCGCATGTACCTTTTGTTTCACCATTATATGCATTGATATGACTTAAGTTTTGGCCAAGCTGGGTTGCCTGGCTCCTATGCTTACCCCTACGTTCCCGATTGTTCGGCTAGGTGGTAAAGGGAGCACCTCTGCGATTGTTACTGCCGGGTCAGCCAGATGTCTACCTCAGACTGGGTGAAGCCGAAAGCTAGCGTTCTTAAGGGAATATTCGGTCGGTGAACTAAAGATGATCTTTCCACTTATTTATTTATGTGCCCCCAGATGCTTTTTCCTACGTCTTTTTCGCAGAATGGGCATGCACTTTAGGGCATGCCTCCCAGGGAAAGGAACCCCTAACGGAACTATTCTCCCTCGAAGATGTTTCTTACTAACCATGTAATATAACATAACTAGTCGGGCACTTGTCTGTTCACGCAGTAATGACCCCTACGCCTGGTCTCCATGCATTCCCCGGTTTTTATATAACCACATGGGAATTCGGACACACTCCGGACCGTCAGGTCCCGAGGCCGAAGCGAAAAGGTCGGCCATGACAAACGATCTACAATCCGGCTAGAAGGCATTACAAATGTCAATTAAATTACATAGTCATTCTGACTAATTGTATTCCTCTTCAATACCATCTAACAGGCCGTCTAATTTAGAGTCCTGCTGGGAATATTTTGCGGCCAATTCTACTTGGCCGTATACTAAGCTTACAGGGATCTCCTTCCCATCGGGCCCCACAGGACCGACCTCGGCCATGTGGTTGGGGTCAGCCTTTGTGTACCGCGTCTTCACCATGGCCCAGGCCTCCCTAGCGCCTTGATGGTAGGCCGATATCTTCCACAATCGAAAGCACCGCTGTGCTCCCTTTAGCTTCTCAGCAAGCTCTCCAAGACCTTCGGGCATGGAGATGGATGGCCACAAGGCCTGGGCGACGCCTTGCATCGCCTGCCGAACTCGTTCGAGCAGTTGCAAGAGCTCGAGAAGAAGGTCACCCGTAGAACCGGGCATCCCCTCTGTAGGACAACCTGTTAGCACACCTACAGACATTACTCTATTAGTCGACTTCCCCGCCAAACTTTTTTCAAAGGTTCGTTCAAGCACTTACTAAATATGCCGTGCCGAAGCCGCTAATTCTCCTTAATGGAGTCCAACAGCTGGGCACGAACATCCTTCAATTCAACGCCTAGCTTGGCGTTGGCGTCTTGGAGATCGTTCTTCTCCCTCCTCACCTTTGTCAGCACCTTCTCACAAGCCTTCAGCTGGCGTAGGAGGTGTTGCCTTTCCGGATTCAATCCGGCGCCATCTGCAATTTCATTTGTCAGATTTGCACCCATGCCGTGCTTCGTAAAATGCTTATCTTTCGAAGTGTATATTACTAGAGGGGGTCTCCTTGGGCTCCCCTGCCGCGGCTAGTACGGCCTCAAGTTGGGCTTTGCACTCTTCCAGCTGCTGGGACAATAGGGAATTCTTTTCTGTAAGAACCTGCATAAGAAATGATCCTTAAATCAGTTATTCCAACTGTTTCAAGTCTCGGGGGCTACTAGTATATATATATATATATATATATATATATATATAATTACCAAAATTTTCTTACTCGTATGTCTTTTACATATTGCTCCGTGGCTCTGGCTAGACCATTTTTAGCGGCACGGAGGTACGCATCTCCCGACTTGAAGGCATCTAACGCCTCTTGGGAGAAACAAGCATCGCGAAGAATTGTCCGGCGACGCATGTGGTTCATGGCACTCTCCACCTCAGAGTTGGTGGCAGACAACCTGTCCACATCCTCCATCGGAGGAGCGTCCGGTGCGCGCCTTGTGTTCGGCTCTGCTTCCGGACCAGACTTTGGAGCCTGGCTGGTGGAGGCGCAATTGGCAGCCTCTCCGAATATATTTCGGCAAGGTCTCTTTGCCCTGAAGAGAACACAAGTGTTAATATGCCTCAAAGGTATAACAGCTGGGATAAGGGGGCGCGCCATACCTTTGTGTTGGCGCCTCGGTCCGGACTGCACCTCTTTTCTGCCCACGGGGCCCTGCGGCCCCTTGTTGGCTTGTCGCCGCAGGTTCGGCCTCCCGTTTTTGGGAGTCCAGGATTAGCCCTAGGTAATCAGCCGTAACTGCCACCAAGGCGTTGTCCTTGCTCAATTCATGGAACACTCCATCTATCAGCTCCACAGATATCTCCGGATCCTCTTGAAAGGCCGGGTCGAGGCACTGTCCTGGGTCCTCGGGTTGTGGAGGAGGGCTTCTTATTTCTGTAATAGCCTGGTGCAGTTCCTGCATTGAAATCACTAGATTGAATATTTAACGATGGGGATATAAAATGGATGGGCAAGATGCGACCACTCACCCAGCTTGGAGGATTGTACATGGAAAATCCACCCTTTGGGTCGACGCGAAGAAAATCCTCCTCTTCTCCCTTGTACAAAGCGGACAAGGTCTTTATTAAAGCCGCAGCCGAATCCGGCCCCTTACGGCCATAGCGAGTGGCGTCATCCTCCCTGTTGAACTCCCACATGGGGTGGCCTCTATACTATAGCGGCTGCACCCCTCGCATGATGCATGCGGCCATGACCCCGATCATGGTAAATCCAGAATGAGCTAACAATCTTATCCGGCCCATCAGGTAAAAAACGTCCTTGTCGCTTTCCCTCTGAGGGCTTCGTGGATGCCAACTTAGGCGCTTCTTTAGCGGGGCACTGTCAAACTCAGGGAGGCCGATCCAGACAGGATCCGGCAGCGGGACGTCCTCTATGTAAAACCATTCCGAAGGCCAGTCCTCGGACGCCTTCTTTGGGGTTCCAGATAGGTATGCGGTCCCGGCGATGCGCCACACTGTGGCTCCGCCCACTTGATACATTGACCCCTTCTTAGAATAGGGCACAAGGCAGAATAGCTCTTTCCAGAGAACGAAATGAGCCTCAACACCCAAGAATAGCTCGCAGAGGGCTACGAAGCCCGCGATATGCAATACGGAGGCAGGCGTAAGATTGTGTAGCTGGAGGCCATAGAACTCCAGGAGCCCCCGGAGAAACGGATGGATTGGAAATCCAAGCCCTCTTATTAAATAAGGGACAAGGCATACCCGCTCTCCTTTGGAGGGATTAGGGGCACTCTCCGCTTGCTCTCCACCATTATAAACGGCAAGACCGGCTCGAACCGGGACCATATAGGCCGGGGGGAGAAATCCCTTGGTCTGGAGCATCACTAGCTCGCTATGCGGGATGGAGCATCTTTCCCAATATCCAGGCTTAGGGCTGGAAGGGCAAAGGGAGGAGTTGCGACGGCTGGCCATGGTGGAATGGACCTTTGTCGGATGCGCTCTGATGAACACTCGCGAAGGGGAGAAGGTGTGGGTTGGATCTAAATCCTCGTCCCCTTAAATGGGCGGCTCATTTACGGGGCTAGGGGTGTGGATGTAAAAACACTCAGACTTTTCATATTCGTTTGACACGTGGGAGATGGCCATTATTGGGCGTAGAAGCCAAGGAGCGCAACATTTACAAGAAACCGGACTTTATTCGACAGGTACATGGAATTTGGAGGAGAACCCGCCTTGCAATGCCCAAGACAATCTACGCGCTGGACTCATCGTCATTGAAGCCTGGTTTGGGGGCTATTGAGGGAGTCCTGGATTAGGGGGTGTTCGGATAGCCGGACTATACCTTCAGTCGGACTCCTGGACTATGAAGATACAAGATTGAAGACTTCGTCCCGTGTCCGGGAGGGACTTTCCTTGGCGTGGAAGGCAAGCTTGGCGATACGGATATGTAGATCTCCTACCACTGTAACCGACTCTATGTAACCCTAACCCTATCCAGTGTCTATATAAACCGGAGGGTTTTAGTCCGTAGGACAACACATTCACACAACAATCATACCATAAGCTAGCTTCTAGGGTTTAGCCTCTCCGATCTCATGGTAGATCTACTCTTGTACTACCCATATCATCAATATTAATCAAGCAGGACGTAGGGTTTTACCTCCATCAAGAGGGCCCGAACCTGGGTAAAACTTCATGTCCCTTGCCTCCTATTACGATCCGGCGTAGACGCACAGTTTGGGACCCCCTACCCGAGATCCGCCGGTTTTGACACCGACAACCACCCTCGAAGGAGACATAAACACATGGGTATGGGCACTCCCTTTGGCAACTGCCAAGCTTGGGGGAGTGCCCTGGTATCGTATCACCATCACACTTCTATCTTTACCGTTTTTCTTAGTTCGATCCTTTTGCTAATATCTTGATCTAGTAGAATAAAGTTTTAATATGATCTAGTTTTGATTTTTTTTTCTTTATGATCCTTCTATGTAATTGAGTCCGTGAGCTATATATAATAAAGATTAGTGTTGAGTCAAGGGCTAGATTATCTTGCTATGATCTTGAGGGAATAAAATAAAAGAGAAATAATAAAAAGAAATAAAGAGATCATATGGATCTTATGGAGAGTAATGACTTCACATATAAAGATTAGGATGACTAAAAATTGTTGAGAGTTGACAAGCATAGTTTTGGTCATCGTCGCAATTAATAGGAAGTAATAAATAAAGAGAGGTTTTCACATATAAATACAGTATCTTGGAAATCTTTTATGATTGTGAGCACTCATTAAAAGATGACATGCTAAAGAGTTGACTTTGGATAAGGAAGACAACATAATGGGTTATGTTTTCTTACATCTGAAATAAATCATATTGTTATGGATCATCCAACATGTTGAGCTTTCCTTTCCACTCATGCTAGCCAAATTCTTTGCACCGAGTAGAGATACTACTTGTGCTTCCAAATATCCTTAAACCCAATTTTGCCACGAGAGTCCACCATATCTACCCATGGATTGAGTAAGATCCTTCAAGTAAGTTGTCATCATTGCAAGCAAGAAAAATTGCGCTCTAAATATGTATGATTTATTAGTGTGGAGAAAATAAGCTTTATACGATCTTGTGATGTGGAAGAAATAAAAGCGACAGACTGCATAATAAAGGTCCATATCACAAGTGGCAATATAAAGTGACGTTCTTTTGCATTAAGATTTCGTGCATCCAACCATAAAAGCACATGACAACCTTTGATTCCCTCTATGAAGGGCCTATCTTTTATTCTTGTCTTATACTTCATGCAAGAGTCAAGGTGGTCTTCACCTTTTCTTTTTACATTTTATCCTTTCGCAGGCACAATGTGTTGGAAAGATCCTGATATATATGGCTAATTGGATGTGAGTTTTCATGAACTATTATTGTTGACATTACCCTTGAGGTAAAAGGTTGGGAGGCAAAACTATAAGCCCCTATCTTTCTCTGTGTCCGACTAAAACTTCATACCCATAAATATTGCGTGAGTGTTAGAAATTGTGAAAGACTAAATGATAGTTGAGTATGTGGACTTGCTGAAAAGCTCTTATATTGAGACTCTCTGATTTTGTGATAAATTGCAGTTGCTTCAATGACTGAGATTATAGTTTGTTAGTTTTCAATGAAGTTTATGATTCATACTTGAAACTATGAATGAATTGTTACTTTAGCATAAGAGATCATATGACAATATATGTATATGTTGTTGTTCTAAGAATGATCATGATGTCCTCACATCCGTATTTTATTTTTATCGACACCTCTATCTCTAAACATGTGGACATATTTTTCGATATCGGCCTTTGCTTGAGGACAAGCGAGGTCTAAGCTTGGGGGAGTTGATACGTCCATTTTGCATCATGCTTTTATATTGATATTTATTGCATTATGGCCTGTTATTACATATTATGTCACAATACTTATCAAATTCACAACTTGGGGAAAAGACCATCGCTCGTCCCCGACCTCCACTCATAAGGAAGACAATCAATAAATAAATCATGCTCCGACTTCATCACATAACGGTTCACCATACGTGCATGCTACATGAATCACAAACTTTAGAACAAGTATTTATAAAATTCACAACTACTCAACTAGCATGACTCTAATATCACCATCTTCATATCTCCAAACAATCATCAAGTATCAAACTTCTCATAGTATTCAATGCACTTTTTATTATACCCATATTGGATGCCTATGTTATTACGACTAATTTTATAACCAAAGAAAATTACCATGCTATTATAAAAGACTCTCAAAATAATATAAGTGAAGCATGAGAGATCAATAATTTCTATAAAATAAAACCACCACCGTGATCTAAAAGATATAAGTGAAGCACTAGAGAAAAATTATCTAGCTCAAAAGATATAAGTGAAGCACAAAGAGTATTCTAATAAATCCCAATTCATGTGTGTGTCTTCCAAAAGGTGTGTACAGCAAGGATGATTGTGGTAAACTAAAAAGCAAAGAATCAAATCATACAAGACGCTCCAAGCAAAACACATATCATGTGGTGAATAAGAATATAGC
Source organism: Triticum monococcum (assembly GCA_034509565.1). Classification (NCBI taxonomy): domain Eukaryota; kingdom Viridiplantae; phylum Streptophyta; class Magnoliopsida; order Poales; family Poaceae; genus Triticum; species Triticum monococcum. The sequence continues at coordinate 80,654,508 of CM067845.1, read as the reverse complement.
CTCAAGTAAAGTTACCGATGAAAGAAGACGAAAGAGGGGATGCCTTCCGTGGCATCCCCAAGCTTAGGCTTTTGGTTGTCCTTGAATTTTACCTTGGGGTGCCTTGGGCATCCCCAAGCTTAGGCTCTTGCCACTCCTTATTCCATAACCCATCAAATCTTTACCCAAAACTTGAAAACTTCACAACACAAAACTTAAACAGAAAATGTCATGAGCTCCGTTAGTATAAGAAAACAAACCACCACTTAAGGTACTGTAATGAACTCATTCTTAATTTATATTGGTGTTAAAACTACTGTATTCCACCTTCTCTATGGTTCATACCCTCTCATACTAGCCATAGATGCATCAAAACAAGCAAACAACACACAAAAAACAGAATCTGTCAAAAACAGAACAGTCTGTAGTAATCTATAGGTTTCGAATACTTGTGTAACCCCAAAAATTCTAAAATAAATTTCTGCACAGTCTGTAGGAATTTATCTATTCATCATCTCCAAAAACAGAACAGTCTGTAGGAATTTATCTATTCATCATCTCCAAAAAGAATCAACCTAATCGCACTTCCAATAAAAAATGGCAGCAAATCTTGTGAGTGCTAAAGTTTCTGTTTTTTTTATAGCAAGATCGCAAAGACTTTTCCCAAGTCTTCCCAAAGGTTGTACTTGGCACAAACACTAATTAAAAGTGTAAAACCACATCTAAACAGAGGCTAGATGAATTATTTATTACTGAACAGAACCAAAAAGCAAGAAACAAAAATAAAATTGGGTTGCCTCCCAACAAGCGCTATCGTTTAACGCCCCTAGCTAGGCATAAAAGCAAGAATAGATCTAGGTATTATCATCTTTTGTATGCAATCCATAAGTGGCTCTCATAATAGATTCATAAGGTAATTTAATTTTCTTTCTAGGAAAGTGTTCCATGCCTTCCTTAACGGAAATTGGAATCTAATATTCCCTTCTTTCATATCAATAATTGCACCAATCGTTCTAAGGAAAGGTCTACCAAGAATAATAAGACATGTAGGATTGCAATCTATATCAAGAACGATGAAATCTACGGGCACATAATTCCTATATTCAACAATAAGAACATCATTAATCCTTCCCATAGGTTTCTTAATACTGGAATCCGCAAGATGCAAATTTAAGGAACAATCATCAAATTCACGAAAACCTAACACATCACACAAAGTTTTTGGAATTTTGGAAACACTAGCACCCAAATAACATAAAGCATAGCATTCATGATATTTAATTTTAATTTTAATAGTTGGCTCCCATTCATCATGAAGTTTTCTAGGGATAGAAACTTCCAATTCAAGCTTTTCTTCATAAGATTGCATTAAAGCATCAATGATATGTTTGGTGAAAGCTTTATTTTGATTATAAGCATGCGGAGAATTTAGCACGGATTGCAACAAGGAAATACAATATATCAAAGAGAAATGATTATAATTAAATTCCTTGAAATCCAAAATAGTGGGTTCATTGCTATGTAAAGTTTTTGACCTCATCAATCCCACTTTTACCAATTTTTGCATCAAGATCTAAAAAATCTGAATCATTGGGACGCCTTTTAACTAAAGTTGACTCATCTCTAGTCCCATCATTATCAAGATTCACAATGCAAAACAAATATTTAATAGGATACACATCAATCACTTTTAGATCCTCATCCTTATTGTCATCAAAACTAGAAGAACATGCTTTTATAAAGCAATCTTTTTTAGCACGCATCCTAGCGGTTCTTTATTTGCACTCATCAATGGAAATTATCATGGCTTTGAGGGAGTCATTGATATCATGCTTAGGTGGAATAGATCTAAGTTTCAAAGAATCAACATCAAGAGAAATTCTATCCACGTTCCTAGCCAACTCATCAATCTTAGAAAAAAATTCTTCAATCAAAGCACTGAAATTCTTTTGCGAACTAATAAATTATTTAATACTAGATTCAAAATCAGAGATCATCTTATTATAATTTCCATAAGAATTGTCGTCGGAATTACCATAATTATTAGAGGAATTACTAGGAAAAGGCCTAGGATTAAAGTTTCCTCTATACGCGTTGTTACCAAAATTGTTCCTACCAAAAAAATTCACATCCATAGATTCATTATTATTCTCAATCAAAGTAGACAAAGGCATATCATTAGGATCAGAAGAAACACTCTTATTAGCAAACAATTTCATAAGTTCATCCATCTTTCCACTCAAAACATTAATTTCTTCTATAGCATGAACCTTTTTACTAGTAGATCTTTCGGTGTGCCATTGAGAATAATTAACCATAATATTATCTAGGAGTTTGGTAGCTGGTCCTAAAGTGATTTCCATAAAAGTGCCTCCCACGGCCGAATCTAAAAGATTTCTAGAAGCAAAATTCAATCCAGCATAAAAAAATAGTATGATCATCCATAAATTCAAACCATGAGTAGGGCAATTACGAATCATTAATTTCATCCTCTCCCAAGATTGTCCAACATGCTCATGATCTAGTTGCTTAAAGTTCATAATATCGTTTCTAAGAGAGATGATCTTGGCGGGAGGAAAATACTTAGAGATAAAAGCATTTTTGCGCTTATTCCATGAATCAATACTATTTTTAGGCAAAGAAGAAAACCAAGTTTTAGCATGATCTCTAAGTGAAAACGGAAATAGCTTCAATTTAACAATATAATTATCCACATCTTTCTTCTTTTGCATATCACACAAATCAACAAAGCTATTCAAATGGGTAGCGACATCTTCACTAGGAAGGCCGTGTAACACCCACGATGCGGCTATATCTCCCACGTGTCGGAGCACGACTTAGAGGCATAACCGCATAGTAGGCAGGTCGCAAGAGGGGTAATCTTTACACATCCCATGTACTGAATAAGAAAGGGATAAAGAGTTGGCTTACAATTGCCACTTCACACAACACATAAATATAGCATTACATCATCCATAATACAATCAAGGTCCGACTACGGAACCAAAATAAAGACAACCCCAAATGCATAGATCCCCGATCGCCCCGACTGGGCTCCACTACTGATCAACTAGAAACGAAACAAGACTACGATCAAGATCTTCATCGAGCTCCTCCTTGAGCTCGGTTGCGTCACTTGCACAGTTATCATCGGCACCTAAAATTGTTTGAAGTAATCTGTGAGTCACCGGGACTTAGCAATCTCACACCTCGCGATCAAGACTATTTAAGCTTATGGGTAGGAAATGTAGTGAGGTGGAGCTGCAGCAAGCACTAGCATATATGGTGGCTAACTTACGCAAATGAGAGCGAGAAGAGAAGCAAAGCACGGTCGTGAACTAGAAGTGATCAAGAAGTGATGTTGAAACTACTTATGTTCAAGCATAACACGAAAACCGTGTTCACTTCCCGGACTCTGCTGGAAAGAGACCATCACGGCTACACACATGGTTGATGCATTTTAATTAAGTTAAGTGTCAAGTTCTCTACAACCGGATATTAACAAATTCCCATCTACCCATAACCACGGGCACGGCTTTTGAAAGTTCAAAACCCTGCAGGGGTGTCCCAACTTAGCCCATCACAAGCTCTCACGATCAATGAAGGATATTCCTTCTCCCAGGAAGACCCGATCAGACTCGGAATCCCGGTTACAAGACATTTCGACAATCGTAAAACAAGACCAGCAAAGCCACCCGGATGTGCCGACAAATCCCGATAGGAGCTGCACATATCTCATTCTCAAGGCACACCGGATAAGCAATCCGTATAACTAAAACCAACCCTCGAGTTTCCCCGAGGTAGCACTGCAAGGGGCTCTATTTTGGACCAACACTCAGAGGAGCACTGGCCCGGGGGTTTAAAATAAAGATGACCCTTGAGTCTGCAGAACCCAAGGGAAAAAGTCTTAGGTGGCAAATGGTAAAACCAAGGTTGGGCCTTGCTGGAGGAGTTTTATTCAAAGCGAACTGTCAATGGGGTCCCATTCCCCCAACCGCGTAAGGAACGCAAAATCAAGGAACATAACACCGGTATGACGAAAACTAGGGCGGCAAGAGTGGAAAAAAACACCAGGCACAAGGCCGGGCCTTCTACCCTTTACCAAGTATATAGGTGCATTAAAGTAAACAAGATATAATAATGATATCCAAACAATAATCATGTTCCAACAAGGAACAAACTCCATCTTCACCTGCAGCTAACAACGCTATAAGAGGGGCTGAGCAAAGCGGTAACATAGCCAAACAACGGTTTGCTAGGAAATGCGGGTTAGAGGCTTGACATGGCAATATGGGAGGCATGATATAGCAAGTGGTAGGTATCGCGGCATAGCAAAAGAGCGAGCAACTAGCAAGCAAAGATAGAAGTGATTTCGAGGGTATGGTCATCTTGCCTGCAAAGTTTCCCGAGTTGACGTAAGCTTGATCCTCATAAGTGTACTCAACGGGTTCCTCAATCACGAACTCGTCTCCTGGATCTACCCAAGGCAAGAACACAAGCAAAGGAAACCACAATCAACCACTGTGCAATGCGCAAGCAACATGATGCAAAACATGGCATGACATGCGGGATGTGATATGCAATGCATATGCATGCTCCGGAAGGAAAAGATTGAAACAGGCCTCAACTTGGCAATCCAAGAGTGCCGCTGGAAAGATGAGATGATTTCGGTCGAAATCGATATAAAGATCACCGAAATCGGATGCACGGTTCGCAAATGGCAAGCAAAACAATAATGGCACAATTCTGCGATTACCAGCATGATGCCATCTAGAATGCAGCAAGAAACTAAGCTACTGCACTCCAACATAGCAACAAAGAACATGGCAGTGATCTACTCAAGATGCTTGACAAAAGATGAACACTGAGCTATGGCTAAATCACACAATAGCAGGTTCAAACAAGCATGGCAAAAGGGCAAAATATATCAGCATCACAAACTTAGTGAAAACAACAACATGTCAGGAATTAACCTCAGGAAGCAATGTTTAGAGCAAGATAACAACATGTTACAGGAACATATCATGGCAAAACAAGGCATGGCATGAATCTACTCAAAGCATATAACAAAAGTCCCTTACTGACCATAAGCCAAAAAGGACACAGAAAATATGATGGCACCCATGTAAACATAGCAAGTTCGTTAACAGATTCAGACTTAGCAGAAAACTGGACATGGCAAAAACAGAATTATGAAGGCATGTTTGCGAGCTCGATTCACTCATCACAAGGCATTGCATGACAAGCTAAGCATACTACCAGCAAGAAGACATGATAAAGAAGCTAACCATGGCAAGAACAATCTCATAGCATGCATGGATCAACTAAAACAACCTTGGCAAAATTGATTAACATGTAAACAATCTGCCAGGAACATTTTATAGCAAAAGTAGAGCAAGATTAAGTCATGCTAGGGCACTCCATAAATGCAAACAAGGGCATGGATGGATAGAGCACAACCATATGTCCAAATCATCCTTACTGAACATGCTTGAAAGAAGCATGGATCTCTCTGTAGCAACATGAATACATGGCATAAAAATAACAGCAGAGCAAAGACTTAGTGAAATTCTAAGTCTCTGAAATCAGCAATATCACGAGAGCTACTTTGCATGCTTGTGATAGTCACCACATTGATCACAAAAGTACATGGCATACTCCCCTGTAAAAATGGCATGGCATAGCCCAAAACACATGTAGAGCTCATGCCCATATGCAGCACACAATAATCATGGCAAAAATGAAAAATGCTCATAATCTGATAAAAATCAGCACCTAACATTTTATATCACTCTTGCATCAATGATTTGGGCATCAAGATGGACTCAAACAAGCATGGCATAATGGAACAAAATGAAGCACATCATGATGAACATTTTGTTATATGGCTCGCTCAAAACAGAGCTACGAATGCGGAGTTATGGCATGATGAATGTGCATGAAAAATAGCAGAAAAAGACTTAGGGAAAAAGAGAGGTCAACCCTAGGTTTGGATCTGGATCTGGGGACTCGGGCATGAACTTCGAGGTTCGTCGGCGTTCGTCCCGCGGTGGCCGGAGTTGATGGAGGGACTTGCCGGATCTAGGACTCGCTAGAGTGGAGAGGCCGAAGGGGCGGCGCCGCGGTGCGGGTGAGGTTCGCTGGAGAGGTGGTCGGCGGTGCGGCAAGACGCGGGGTAGCGGACGGCGGACGGTAGCTGACGGCGGTGACCGGAGCGAGGTAGGCACGGGCGGCGCGGCTACCGGAGCTCGTCGGCGGTGGGGCGCGAGGAGGCGAGCAATCGCACGGGCTCGGGTGGGGGCGGGCATCCCGGGCCTGGCAGGCTGGCGGCGCGACCTTTGTCCGGTGACGGCGGACGTGTCCGGTAGCGGCGGGGTCTATTCTTAGGGTTTCATCCACGAATTTCGGAGGGGGAGGTGTTTATATAGGTAGAGGGAGCTAGGAGAATCCAAATGGAGTGCGGTTTTCGGCCACGCGATTGTGATCGAATGGCCGAGAGGATGGAGGGGTTTGGATGGGTTTTTGGGCCACTTTGGAGGGGTGTTGGGCTGCAACACACACAAGGCCTTTACGGTTCCTCGGTTAACCATTGGAGTATCGAACGGACTCCAAATGGCACGAAACCTGATAGGTGGTCTACCGGTGGTGTACCAAGGCCGCTTGGCAAATCTCGATCCATTCTGAGAATGTTTAACAACCGCTCAGGAAAAGACACAAAAGGATGGCGCTGGAGGACATAGGAGTGTCGGATCGCAAAACGGACAACGGGGAAAATGCTCGGATGCATGAGACGAACATGTATGCAAATGTGATGCACATGATGACATGATATGAGATGCATGACATGAATAAAATGCAAAACAAAGACAAAACCCAACCATGAGGGGATCTCATAACTTAGAGCCGAAAATGGCAAGAGTTGGAGTACAAATATGGTAGGTTACATCCGGGGCGTTACAGGCCGAAAAACAGATCTTCCATGACAAGATTCGGCAAAGCAGTATTAATTCCACAAGATCCAGCATCGGTAAGGGGAGCATCGGAGTGCTAATAAAATCATTATTGTTGGTATTGGAAAAGTCACACAATTTAGTATTATCTTGAACCATTGAAACAAACAATCCAACACATAAGCAAACAAGAGGCGATAGAAAAAGAGGGCGAATAAAACGGCAAGGGTGAAGTGTGGGAGATGAAACGAGAGGCAAATGGCAAATAATGTAATGCGAGGGATAAGAGTTTATGATAGGTACTTGGTATGTCTTGACTTGTGCGTAGATCTCCCCAGCAATGGTGCCAGAAATCCTTCTTGCTACCTCTTGAGCACTGCGCTGGTTTTCCCTTGAAGAGGAAAGGGTGATGCAGCAAAGTAGCGTAAGTATTTCCCACAGTTTTTGAGAACCAAGGTATCAATCCAGTAGGAGACTATACACAAGTCCCTCGTACCTACACAAACAAATAAGAACCTCGCAACCAAGGCGATAAAGAGGTTGTCAATCCCTTCACGGTCACTGACGAGAGTGAGATCTGATAGAGAAAATAATAATAATAATAATAATAATAAGATAAATATTTTTGGTATTTTTATGATATAGATTGGAATATAAAGATTGCAAAATAAACGGCGCCAGAAATAGATAGTTAAAAGGAGATTAATATAATGGAGAATAGACCCGGGGGCCATAGGTTTCACTAGTGGCTTCTCTCAAGATAGCATAAGTATTAAGGTGGGTGAACAAATTACTATCGAGCAGTTGATAGAAAAGTGCATAATTATGAGAATATCTAGGCATGATCATGTATATAGGCATCACGCCGCGACAAGTAGACCGAAATGATTCTGCATCTACTACTATTACTCCACACATCGACCGCTATCCAGCATGCATTTAGAGTATTAAGTTCATAAGAACAGAGTAATGCATTAGGCAAGAGGACATGATGTAAAGGGATAAGCTCAAGAAATATGATATAAACCCCATCTTTTTATCCTCGATGGCAACAATACAATACGTGCCTTGCTGCCCCTGCTGTCACTGGGAAAGGACACCGCAAGATTGAACACAAAGCTAAGCACTTCTCCCATTGCAATAAAGTGAAGGAAATATGCCCTAGAGGCAATAATAAAGTTATTATTTATTTCCTTGTATCATAATAAATGTTTATTATTCATGCTAGAATTGTATTAACCGGAAACATAATACATGTGTGAATACATAGACAAACAGAGTGTCACTAGTATGCCTCTACTTGACTAGCTCATTGATCAAAGATGGTTATGTTTCCTAACCATAGACATGAGTTTTCATTTGATTAACGGGATCACATCATTAGGAGAATGATGTGATTGACTTGACCCATTCCGTTAGCTTAGCACTTGATCGTTTAGTTTGATGCTATTGCTTTCTTCATAACTTATACATGTTCCTATGACTATGAGATTATGCAACTCCCGTTTACCAGAGGAACACTTTGTGTGCTACCAAACGTCACAACGTAACTGGGTGATTATAAAGGTGCTCTACAGGTGTCTCCGAAGGTATTTGTTGGGTTGGCGTATTTCGAGATCGGGATTTGTCACTCCGATTGTCGGAGAGGTATCTTTGGGCCCTCTCGGTAATGCACATCACTCAAGCCTTGCAAGCATTGCAACTAATAAGTTAGTTGCGCGATGATGTATTACGGAACGAGTAGAGAGCCTTGCTGGTAACGAGATTGAACTAGGTATTGAGATAGCAACGATCGAATCTCGGGCAAGTAACATACCAATGACAAAGGGAACAACGTATGTTGTTATGCGGTCTGACCGATAAAGATCTTCGTAGAATATGTAGGAGCCAATATGAGCATCCAGGTTCCGCTATTGGTTATTGACCTAAGACGTGTCTCGGTCATGTCTACATAGTTCTCGAACCCGTAGGGTCCGCACGCATAAAGTTCGGTGACGATCGTAATTAGGGTTTTTGTGTTTTGATGTACCGAAGGTTGTTCGGAGTCCCAGAGGTGATCACAGACAAGATGAGGAGTCTTGAAATGGTCGAGACATAAAGATTGATATATTGGAAGCCTATATTTGGATATCGGAAACGTTCCGGGTGAAATCGGGATTTTACCGAAGTACTGGGGGGTTACCGGAACCCCACCCCCCTCCCCGGGGGGGGGGGGGTATTGGGCCTACATGGGCCATAAGGGAGAAGAGGAGGGCCGGCCAGGGCAGGCCGCGCACCCCCTCCCCCCTAGTCCGAATAGGACAAGGAAGGGGGGGCGCCCCCCTTTCCTCTTTCTCCCTTCCTTCTTCCTTTTCCAACAAGGCAAGAGGGGGGAGTCCTACTCCCGGTTGGAGTAGGACTCCTCCAAGCGCACCCCTAGGGCCGGCCATATCTCCCCCTCTCCCTCCTTTATATACTGAGGCAAGGGGGCACCCCATGACACACAAGTTGATCATCGTGATCGTTCCTTAGCTGTGTGTGGTGCCCCCTTCCACCATATTCCACCTCGGTCATATCGTAGCGGTTCTTAGGCGAAGCCCTGCGTTGATAGAACATCATCACGCCATCGTGCTGACGAAACTCTCCCTCAACGTATTGCTGGATCAGAGCTTGAGGGACGTCACCGAGTTGAACGTGTGCAGAACTCGGAGATGTCGTACGTTCGGTACTTGGATCGGTCGGATCGGGAAGACGTACAACTACTTACTCTATGTTGTGTCAACGCTTCCGTTGCCGGTCTACGAGGGTACGTAGACAACACTCTCCCCTCTCGTTGCTATGCATCACCATGATCTTGCATGTGCGTATGAATTTTTTTGAAATTACTACGTTACCCAACAGTGGCATCCGAGCCTAGGTTTTATGCGTTGATTTGTGCACGAGTAGAACACAAGTGAGTTGTGGGCGATATAAGTCATATTGCTTACCAGCATGTCATATTTGGTTCAGCTGTATTGTTGGATGAAGCGGCCCGGACCGACATTACGCGTACGCTTACGCGAAACTGGTTCTACCGACATGCTTTGCACACAGGTGGCTGGCGGGTGTCAGTTTCTCCAACTTTAGTTGAACCAAGTGTGGCTACGCCCGGTCCTTGCGAAGGTTAAAATAGCACCAACTTGACAAACTATCGTTGTGGTTTTGATGCGTAGGTAAGAACGGTTCTTGCTAAGCCCGTAGCAGCCACGTAAAACTTGCAACAACAAAGTAGAGGACGTCTAACTTGTTTTTGCAGGGCATGTTGTGATGTGATATGGTCAAGACATGATGCTAAATTTTATTGTATGAGATGATCATGTTTTGTAACCGAGTTATCGGCAACTGGCAGGAGCCATATGGTTGTCGCTTTATTGTATGCAATGCAATTGCGCTATAATGCTTTACTTTATCACTAAGCGGTAGCGATAGTCATGGAAGCATAAGATTGGCGAGACGACAACGATGCTACGATGGTGATCAAGGTGTCGCGTCGGTGACGATGGTGATCATGACGGTGCTTCGGAGATGGAGATCACAAGCACAAGATGATGATGGCCATATCATATCACTTATATTGATTGCATGTGATGTTTATCTTTTATGCATCTTATCTTGCTTTGATTGACGGTAGCATTATAAGATGATCCCTCACTAAATTATAAAAGTATAAGTGTTCTCCCTGAGTATGCACCGTTGCGAAAGTTCTTCATGCTGAGACACCATGTGATGATCGGGTGTGATAGGCTCTATGTTCAAATACAACGGGTGCAAAACAGTTGCACATGCGGAATACTCAGGTTTAACTTGACGAGCCTAGCATATAACAGATATGGCCTCAGAACATGGAGACCGAAAGGTTGAGCATGAATCATATAGTAGATATGATCAACATATTGATGTTCACCATTGATACTACTCCATCTCACGTGATGATCGGACATGGTTTAGTTGATTTGGATCACGTGATCACTTAGAGGATTAGAGGGATATCTTTCTAAGTGGGAGTTCTTAAGTAATATGATTAATTGAACATAAATTTACATGAAATTAGTACCTGATAGTATCTTGCTTGTCTATGTTTGATTGTAGATAGATGGCTCGTGTTGTTGTTCCGTTGAATTTTAATGTGTTCCTTGAGAAAGCAAAGTTGAAAGATGATGGTAGCAATTACATGAATTGTGTCCGTAACTTGAGGATTATCCTCATTTCTGCACAGAAGAATTATGTCCTGGAAGCACCGCTAAGTGCCAAGACTGCTGCAGGAGCAACACCAGATGTTATGAACGTCTGGCAGAGCAAAGCTGATGACTACTCGATAGTTCAGTGTGCCATGCTTTACGTCTTAGAATAGGGTCTTCAACGACGTTTTGAACGTCATGGAGCATATGAGATGTTCCAGGAGTTGAAGTTAATATTTCAAGCAAATGCCCGGATTGAGAGATATGAAGTCTCCAATAAGTTCTATAGCTGCAAGATGGAGGATAATAGTTCTGTCAGTGAACATATAGTCAAAATGTCTGGGTATCATAATCACTTGACTCAACTGGGGGTTAATCTTCCTGTTGATAGTGTCATTGACAGAGTTCTTCAATCACTGCCACCAAGCTACAAAAGCTTCGTGATGAACTATAATATGCAAGGGATGAATAAGACTATTCATGATCTCTTCGCGATGCTAAAAGCCACGGAGGTAGAAATCAAGAAGGAGCATCAAGTGTTGATGGTTAATAAGACGACCAGTTTCAAGAAAAAGGGCAAAGGGAAGAAGAAAGGGAACTAAAGAAGAACAGCAAACAAGTTGCTGCTCAAGAGAAGAAACCCAAGTCTGGACCTAAGCCTGAGACTGAGTACTTCTACTGCAAGCAGACTGGTCACTGGAAGCGGAACTGCCCCAAGTATTTGGCGGATAAGAAGGATGGCAAATTGAACAAAGGTATATGTGATATACATGTTATTGATGTGTACCTTACCAATGCTCGCAGTAGCACCTGGGTATTTGATACTAGTTCTGTGGCTAACATTTGCAACTCGAAACAGGGGCTACGGATTAAGCGAAGATTGGCTAAGGACGAGGTGACGATGCGCGTGGGAAATGGTTCCAAAGTCGATGTGATCGCGGTCGGCACGCTACCTCTACATCTACCTTCGGGATTAGTATTAGACCTAAATAATTGTTATTTGGTGCCAGCGTTGAGCATGAACATTATATCTGGATCTTGTTTGATGCGAGACGGTTATTCATTTAAATCAGAGAATAATGGTTGTTCTATTTATATGAGTAATATCTTTTATGGTCATGGACCCTTGAAGAGTGGTCTATTTTTGATGAATCTTGATAGTAGTGATACACATATTCATAATGTTGAAATCAAAAGATGTAGAGTTGATAATGATAGTGCAACTTATTTGTGGCACTGCCGTTTAGGTCATATCGGTGTAAAGCGCATGAAGAAACTCCATACCGATGGACTTTTGGAACCAGTTGATTATGAATCACTTGGTACTTGCTAACCGTGCCTCATGGGTAAGATGACTAAAACACCGTTCTCCGATACTATGGAGAGAGCAACAGATTTGTTGGAAATCATACATACAGATGTATGTGGTCCATGAATGTTGAGGCTCGTGGCGAATATCGTTATTTTATCACCTTCATAGATGATTTAAGCAGATATGGGTATATCTACTTAATGAAACATAAGTCTGAAACATTTGAAAAGTTCAAAGAATTTCAGTGTGAAGTTGAAAATCATCGTAACAAGAAAATAAAGTTTCTACGATCTGATCCTGGAGGAGAATATTTGAGTTACGAGTTTGGTCTACATTTGAAACAATGTGGAATAGTTTCGCAACTCACTCCACCCGGAACACCACAGTGTAATGGTGTGTCCGAACGTCGTAACCGTACTTTATTGGATATGGTGCGATCTATGATGTCTCTTACTGATTTACCGTTATCGTTTTGGGGTTATGCTTTAGAGACGGCTGCATTCACGTTAAATAGGACACCATCGAAATCCGTTGAGACGACGCCTTATGAACTGTGGTTTGGCAAGAAACCAAAGTTGTCGTTTCTGAAAGTTTGGGGCTGCGATGCTTATGTGAAAAAGCTTCAACCTGATAAGCTCGAACCCAAATCGGAGAAATGTGTCTTCATTGGATAGCCAAAGGAGACTGTTGGGTACACCTTCTAGCATAGATCCGAAGGCAAGACTTTGGTTGCTAAATTCGGAGTTTTTCTAGAGAAGGAGTTTCTCTCAAAAGAAGTGAGTGGGAGAAAAGTAGAACTTGATGAGGTAACTGTACCTGCTCCCTTATTGGAAAGTAGTACATCACAGAAACCGATTTCTGTGACACCTACACCAATTAGTGAGGAAGCTAATGATAATGATCATGAAACTTCAGATCAAGTTACTACCGAGCCTCGTAGATCAACTAGAGTAAGATCCGCACCAGAGTGGTACGGTAATCCTGTTCTGGAAGGCATGCTACTAGATCATGATGAACCTACGAACTATGAAGAAGCGATGGTGAGCCCAGATTCCGCAAAATGGCTAGAAACCATTAAATATGAGATGGGATCCTTGTATGAGAAAAAAGTGTGGACTTTGGTTGACTTGCTTATTGATCGGCAAGCAATTGAGAATAAATGGATCTTCAAGAAGAAGACTGACGCTGACGGTAATGTTACCATCTATAAAGCTCGACTTGTTGCAAAAGGTTTTCGGCAAGTTCAAGGGATTGACTACGATGAGACCTTCTCACCCGTAGCGATGCTTAAGTCTGTCCGAATCATGTTAGCAATTGCCGCATTTTATGATTATGAAATTTGGCAAATGGATGTCAAAACTACATTCCTGAATGGATTTCTGGAAGAAGAGTTGTATATGATGCAACTAGAAGGTTTTGTCGATCCAAAGGGATCTAACAAAGTGTGCAAGCTCCAGGGATCCATTTATGGACTGGTGCAAGCCTCTCGGAGTTGGAATAAACGGTTTGATAGTGTGATCAAAGCATTTGGTTTTGTACAAACTTTTGGAGAAGCCTATATTTACAAGAAAGTGAGTGGGAGCTCTGTAGCATTTCTGATATTATATGTGGATGACATATTATTGATTGGAAATGATATAGAATTTCTGGATAGCATAAAGGGATACTTGAATAAGAGTTTTTCAATGAAAGACCTCGGTGAAGCTGCTTACATATTGGGCATTAAGATCTATAGAGATATATCAAGACGCTTAATTGGACTTTCACAAAGCACATACCTTGACAAGGTTTTGAAGAAGCTCAAAATGGATCAAGTAAAGAAAGGGTTCTTGCCTGTGTTACAAGGTGTGAAGTTGAGTAAGACTCAATGTCCGACCACCGCAGAAGATAGAGAGAAAACGAAAGATGTTCCCTATGCTTCAGCCATAGGCTCTATCATGTATGCAATGCTGTGTACCACACCTGATGTGTGCCTTGCTATAAGTCTAGCAGGGAGGTACCAAAGTAATCTAGGAGTGGATCACTGGACAGCGGTCAAGAACATCCTGAAATACCTGAAAAGGACTAAGGATATGTTTGTCGTATATGGAGGTGACAAAGAGCTCATTGTAAATGGTTACGTTGATCCAAGCTTTGACACTGATCCGAACGATTCTAAATCGCAAACCAGATATGTGTTTTTACTGAACGGTGGAGCTGTCAGTTGGTGCAGTTCTAAACAAAGCGTCATGGCAGGATCTACATGTGAAGCGGAGTACATAGCTTCTTCGGAAGCAGCAAATGAAGGAGTCTGGATGAAGGAGTTCATATCCGATCTAGGTGCCATACCTAGTGCATCGGGTCCAATGAAAATCTTTTGTGACAATACTGGTGCAGTTGTCTTAGCGAAGGAATCCAGATTTCATAAGAGAACCAAGCACATCAAGAGACGCTTCAATTCCATTCGGGATTTAGTCCAAGTGGGAGACATAGAAATTTGCAAGATACATACAGATCTGAATGTTGTAGACCCGCTGAATAATCTTCTTCCACGAGCAAAACATGATCAACACCAAGGCTCCATGGGTGTTAGAATCATTATTGTATAATCTAGATTATTGACTCTAGTGCAAGTGGGAGACTGAAGGAAATATGCCCTATAGGCAATAATAAAGTTATTATTTATTTCCTAATATCATGATAAATGTTTATTATTCATGCTAGAATTGTATTAACCGGAAACATAATACATGTGTGAATACATAGACAAACAGAGTGTCACTAGTATGCCTCTACTTGACTAGCTCGTTGATGAAAGATGGTTATGTTTCCTAAACCATGGACAAAGAGTTGTTATTTGATTAACGGGATCACATCATTAGGAGAATGTTGTGATTGACTTGACCCATTCCGTTAGCTTAGCACTTGATCGTTTAGTTTGTTGCTATTACTTTCTTCATAACTTATACATGTTCCTATGACTATGAGATTATGCAACTCCCGTTTACCAGAGGAACACTTTGTGTGCTACCAAATTTTAACAACATAACTGGGTGATTATAAAGGTGCTCTACAGGTGTCTCCGAAGGTATTTGTTGGGTTGGCGTATTTCGAGATTAGGATTTGTCACTCCGATTGTCGGAGAGGTATCTCTGGGCCCTCTCGGTAATGCACATCACTCAATCCTTGCAAACATTGCAACTAATAAGTTAGTTGTGGGATGATGTATTATGGAACGAGTAAAGAGACTTGATGGTAACGAGATTGAAGTAGGTATTGAGATACCAATGATCGAAACTCGGGCAAGTAACATACTGATGACAAAGGGAACAACATATGTTGTTATGCGGTCTGACCGATAAAGATCTTCGTAGAATATGTAGGGGCCAATATGAGCATCCAGGTTCCGCTATTGGTTATTGACCGGAGACGTGTCTCCGTCATGTCTACATAGTTCTCGAACCCGTACGGTCCGCACGCTTAAAGTTCGGTGATGATTGTAATTAGGGTTTCTGTGTTTTGATGTACCGAAGGTTGTTCAGAGTCCTGGATGTGATCACGTACATGACGAGGAGTCTTGAAATGGTCCGGGTGAAATCGGAAGCCTATATTTGGATATCGGAGAAATTCCGGGTGAAATCGGGATTTTACCGGAGTACCGGGGGGTTACCGGAACCCCCCCCCCCCGGGGGGGGGGGGTGGGGGGTTATTGGGCCTACATGGGCCATAAGGGAGAAGAGGAGTGCTGGCCAGGGCAGGCCGCGCGCCCCCTCCGCCCTCGTCCAAATAGGACAAGGAAGGGGGGGTGGCGCCCCCCTTTCCTCTTTCTCCCTTCCTCCTTCCTTTTCCAACAAGGCAAGAGGGGGGAGTCCTGCTCCCGGTTGCAGTAGGACTCCTCCAGGCGCACCCCCTAGGGCCGGCTGCACCTCCCCCTCTCCCTCCTTTATATACTGAGGCATGGGGGCACCCCATGACACACAAGTTGATCCTCGGGATCGTTCCTTAGTCGTGTGCGGTGCCCCCTTCCACCATATTCCACCTCGGTCATATCGTAGCGGTGCTTAGGCAAAGCCCTGCGTCGGTAGAACATCATCACCGTCATCACGCCATCGTGCTGACGAAGCTCTCCCTCGACGTTTTGTTGGATTAGAGCTTGAGGGACGTCACCGAGTTGAACGTGTGCAAAACTCGGAGGTGCCGGATGTTCGGTACTTGGATCGGTCGGATCGGGAAGACGTACGACTACTTCCTCTACGTTGTGTCAACGCTTCCGTTGCCGGTCTATGAGGGTACGTAGACAACACTCTCCCCTCTCGTTGCTATGCATCACCATGATCTTGCGTGTGTGTAGGATTTTTTTCGAAATTACTACGTTACCCAACAGAAAGATCAATCTAGTAGGCCAAACCAAATTGAGAATTCGAAGAGACTTGCATAGATAACCAATCATACATAAAATATTTCAGAGAAGAATCAAATATTGTTCATAGATAAACTTGATCATAAACCACAATTCCTTAGATCTCGACAAACACACCGCAAAAAGAGTTACATCAAATAGATCTCCAAGAAGATCAAGGAGAACATTTTTTTGAGATCCAAAGAGAGAGAAGAAGCCATCTATCTAATAACTATGGACCCAAAGGTCTGTGGTAAACTACTCACACATCATCAGAGAGGCTATGGTGCTGATGTAGGAGCCCTCTGTGATCGATTCCCCCTTCGGCGGAGCTCCGGAAAAGGCCCCAAGATGGGATCTCTTGGGTACAGAAGGTTGCGGTGGTGGAAATAGGGTTTCGTGGTGCTCCTGGATGTTTTCAGGGTATATGGACATATATAGGAGGAAGAAGTAGATCAGTGGAGCCACGAGGGGCCCACGAGGGTGGGGGCGCGCCCAGGGGGGCAGACGCGCCTCCCTGCCTCGTGGCCTCCTCGTTGATTTCTTGACATCCACTCCAAGTCCTCTGGATCACGTTTGTTCCAAAAATAACTCTCCCGAAGGTTTCATTCCGTTTGGATTCTGTTTGACATTCCTTTTCTGCGAAATACTGAAATAGGCAAAACAACAACAATTTGCGTCGGGCCTTAGGTTAGTAGGTTAGTCCCAAAAATAATATAAAAGTGCATAAATAAGCACATTAACATCCAAAACAGATATTATAATAGCATGGAACAATCAAAAATTATAGATACGTTCGAGACGTATCAAACATAAATATCATAGAGGGTACATTGGTTTTGATTCAACTACATGCATGAACTTGTGCCAAGTCAAGCCACTCGAACATTCAGAGGAGGATACCATATCATCATACTACATCACAATCATTTTAACGCAATGTTGATATACAAGATAAATCATTATCCACTCCTAGCTACTTATGGATGGCATGAGAAACTATAATCTATAATTTTTATTGCAAACATGTTTAATCATAATGGGCTGAATCATGGATACTAGGTTAAACATATTTACACAAACAGAACAAGTCGAGTTCATACCCGTTTCTCTCTGCCACGGCCAGTTCATCGAATATCGTCATTATTGCCTTTCACTTGCACGACCGAACAATGTGAAAATAACAATAGCGCAAGAGTGCCGTGGACTAAGCTGGAATCTGCAAACATTTTATTCAACACGAGAAGACAAGGTAAACTGGGCTCTTTATTAGATCCACAGTTATTCATATGAGAGCCACTCAACCTTTTCATCGTGGTCTTCTCCTCAGTATGACTCAAGTAAAAAGAAAATAAATTCCGAGAAACACATTGAAATATTTTTGGAGCTTTTGGTTTTCTTGAACAAGCAAATAAAAGGGGAAAGCAAAAATGAAAAAAATATTATTTACACGGGAAAACTCCCAACAAGCAAAAGAAGAACAAGGAAATCTATTTGGGTTTCCTTTTCAATGCTACACCTAAGCATGCATAGAAAGTAAACTAACTACAACTAATTCTTTTTGTTTTTTCTAAGGTTTTTCAAACACACAACAAGAAAGCGAGAAAATAATATTAAGCATGGATAATACAATGAAAAAGTGTGGACACCGACAAATGAAATAAGTGAACATGAATGTAATGTCGGTGGGAAACACGTACTCCCCCAAGCTTAGGCTTTGGGCCTAACTTGGTAATCAATAAGAAGCCTGGATAGTGGTTGGGGTACTGAGGAGCGCGCATCCACTGATCCCACTGTTAAGGCTCTTCCTCCTCCTCTGCAGCCTGGTCGTTCCAGTACATGATGATGTCCACGGGCATAATCCTATATCCGCCCCTGGCAACAGGATCAAACAAAGTAGGAGCAGGCAATGGAATAATATCACGAGTTTGAATGCTGAAAACCAAGCTATAAGGAATAGGGATGTCAGGGTAATCTCGTGCAATAAAATGGTGGTGTTCCATGGCTGCGCGGTCTAGGTAAACTATGGTCAAAGGGTAATCATTAAGGCGTATCTCAACATTGAAGTGAGCCACCAAACGAGTAGCGAAAATCCCACCATGTATTTTACCCTTGGACTTATTAATGTGGAGGCGACGTGCCACAATAGCTCCCAAGCTATAAGTGTTGCCGCCCTCCAGTGCACGACGTAAAACAGCAAGGTCTGGTGAACTGTGTGCACCCACCTTCTCTCTAGCAAGGAAGGATTTTGCAATGAAAAGAGCAAAGTAATGAACAACAGGAAAATGCAAGCCAACGACAGTGATAGCTGGCACCCCTCTCTCATTTCCCACTGTTAAGATATGATAATAGGCCTCGAACTCTGCCGGCCTAGGCTCAACTAAGCTCCCGTCAGAAGGGATCATGCATATGTTACAAAATTCAGTAAGTAGTATCCGACGGGTTTCGGCATATAAACTAAACTGCACCTCAGGGGGATTATTCCTAGGAAGGAAAGTAAAACTTTGAACAAAGATATTTGTGAGGAGATGATATTATTCACATCCAGTTGTGATGAAGATGGTGAGGCCGGCATTTGCAGCATATTGTGTGAACTCCTGAATGATTCCAGCCTCTTCCATGAACTGGGTGTGCGGCCATTCGCACGGCCGTACTTCCGTCAACCTCCGAGGACGGAGATCACTGTCAGAAGACTCACCAATAACCCCCTTAGAGTTCTTCTTATAAGCAAACTTCCAAAATATATTCATCTTTTTCCTATGATCAAAATTCTGAAATTTTTAGTCCACAAAAATTTTCTCAATAAAACTTTACAAGATTAATATCAACTACTCATAGGGATACATAGAGGCCATAGCAAGCATTCAAACTACTCAGAACTCTAAGAATTCAACATGCAAGCTCATCTACAAGAGCACCGAGAGTAGCTAAGTATTCAAAATATAAACCACTAAAACAAAAACTAATTGGACAAACGGAGGAGTCACATACCAAGCAACAATCCCCCGAAACAGTTCCGGAAACGGAGCTTCGAGCAAGGAGATCAAAATCCACGGGTTTGAGAGCAAGAACATGAGAGAGAGAGAGAGAGAGATAAGTGAAGAGATAAGTGAGGGGCTCAGGTGGGGACCACAACCCACCAGGGCGCGCCTGGGGGTCCTGGCTTGCCTAGGTGGGTTGTGCCCACCTGGTGCACCTCCCTTTGATATTATTTGCACCAGAAAATTTTAAATATTCAGAAAAATCGTATTAATTTTTCAGAGTATTTTGAGAAATTTTATTTTTGGGTCATTTTTTATTGCACGGAAGATTCAGAAAACAGACAAAACATGGCATTTTATTTTATTTAACTAATAAAAATAGAAAACAAAAAGTAGGGGCAGAAGGTAGTTCTTACTAAATTCATCAACTTCATACCTCTCAAAAATGATCCATTAATAAGGTTGATCAAGTCTTATTAACAACCACTTTCGATTAGCATGAAACCAAAGAACTTTCGTAAATCACTAAGTTACCTCAACGGGGATAAGAATGTCCCCAACAATAAGCATTTCATATTTCTTTTTGAAAGTAGGTAGAGTTGTTTCTTCGGAAAGTGCACCGTATGTTCATTACCATTGATGTGAAAAGTTACCTTGCTTTGATTGAAATCAATAACATCCCCTGCAGTATTCAAGAAAGGTCTACCAAGGATAATCGACATGTTGTCATCCTCGGGCATCTCAAGTATAACAAAGTCAGTCAAAATAGTAACATTGGCAACAACAACGGGCACATCCTCACAAATACCGATAGGTATGGCAGTTGATTTATTAGCCATTTGTAAAGTTATTTCAGTAGGTGTGAGTTTATTCAAATCAAGTCTTTTATATAAAGAGAAAGGCATAACACTAACACCAACTCCTAAATCACATAAAGTAGTTTTCACAATTATTTTTTGATAGAGCAAGGTATAGTTGGTATTCCTGGATCTCCAAGTTTTTTTAGGTACTCCATCTTTAAAAGTATAATTAGCAAGCATAGTGGAGATTTCAGCTTCCGGTATTTTTCTATTATTGATGATGATGTCTTTCATGTACTTTGCATAAGGAGGCATTTTCAAGATATCAGTCAAGCGATTACGCAAAAAGACTGGCCTCAGCATTTTAGCAAAGCGTTCAAATTCTTCATCATCTTTCTTTTTAGTTGACTTAGGTGGAAAGGGCATAGGTTTTTGAACCCCTGGTTCTCTTTCTTTACCGTGTTTTCTAGCCACAAAGTCAATTTTATCATACCTCTTATTCTTAGGTTGTGGGTTATCAAGATCAACTGATGGTTCTATCTCAACATCATTGTCTAGTTCTTTATTATTTGTTTGAGTATTTTCATGAACCTCATAATTATCTTTTTCATTACCAGAAGGTGAGTGTTCATTACCAGACTGACTTTTAGCATCAGAGATAGAAGTTTCATTATCATTATCAGGAGGTTTTACTATTTCAGGCTCACTAGAAGCATGCAAAGTCATATCATTTTTCTTCTTCATTTTATTTCTAGAAGGACTAGGTGCATCAGTGTTAACTCTTTGTGAATCTTGTTCAATTCTTTTTGGGTGTCCCTCAGGATAAAGTAGTTCCTGAGTCATTTTACTCCTCTAGTTGTTACTCTAACAGCAAAGTCATGTATATTGTTATTCATTTCATCAAGCAATTCTCTTTGAGATTTAGCAACTTGTTCTAACTGAGTTTGAACCATAAAAGCATGCTTTCCAACACCTCTAACATCATTTGAGATTCTAAATGACAAGTCACTCAAGCAAGAAATCATATCAGAATTGTATTTCAATTGTTTCATAACATTTGCATTGAAGTGATCTTGTTTTCTAAAGTAATTTTCAAACTCATACAGACATTGGCTAGGGTGCATATTGTGAGGATTGTCATTATCATTGAACTTAATTGGAGAATTTACCTCTACCAACTTAGGTAGTGGTGGTGTATTAAGCCCACGTATTTCTTCAATAGGAGGTAAATTTTTGACATTCTCAACTTTAATACCTTTTTCCTTCATAGATTTCTATGCGTCTTGCATATCTTTAGGACTGAGATATAATATATCCCTCTTCTTCGGAGTGGGTTTAACTGGTTGTTCAGGAAGAGTCCAATCATCATAATTTTTCAATATATTATTCAATAATTCTTTAGCTTTCCCAACAGTTCGTTCTATCAAAACACAACCAGCACAACTATCTAGGAAATCCGTACAAGCATCAGTTAGTCCATTATAGAAGATATCAAGTATTTCATTTTTCTTAAGAGGATGATCAGGCAAAGCATTAAGTAACTGGCAAAGCTTCCCCCAAGCTTGTGGGAGACTCTCTTCTTTAATTTGAACAAAGCTAAATATTTCCTGTAAAGCAGCTTGTTTCTTATGAGTAGGGAAATATTTTTCAGAGAAGTAATAAATCATATCTTGGGGACTACGCACACGACCAAGAGTAGGAGCATTGTACCAAGCTTTAGCATCACCCTTTAATGAGAAAGGAAATAATTTGAGAATAAAGTAATAGCGAGTCTTCTCATCATGAGTAAAAAGGGTGGCTATGTCATTCAACTTAGTAAGATATGCCACAATAGTTTCAGTTTCATAACCATGGAAAGGATTAGATTCAGCCAAAGTAATTAACTCTGGGCCGACCGAGAATTCCTAATCCTTATCATCAATAAAGATTGGTGAGGTAGCAAACTTAGGATCATATTTCATTCAGAGATTTTTCCTTATACCTGCATAACAATTTCTCTAGATCATCTCTATCCCTACAAGCAAGAATATCTCTAGTTGTCTCCTCATTCATAACATAACACTACTAGGGAAAAGGCTAGCAGCAGCGCGGGTTTTAGGCCTATCAGCAGCACGGGTACCCGCGCTACCAATAAGGCGCTACAGCTAAGGTATAGCAGTAGCGCTGGTCCACCGCCCTACTGCTACACAAGTGTTGCAGCAGCGCGCTTAAAGGAACCTCGCTGCTGCTAATAGCTATAGCGCGCTTCCCCTGTGCGCGCTACTGCTACAATCGCGCTGCTGCTAACTTTTCTGCACTCGCTACTGCTAATTTTAGTAGTTTTTTGTTTTTTCGGCATATTTGTTTTGTATTTGAACAGGCTTTATAGAAGAATCTTTAGCACATACAAATGTCATCATGATACACATACAAATGCCTGCGAGACCACAAATGTAATCATAGCATATACATACAAATAGTCTCGTCATAATCATCATCCAGCACAAAGTGGTATCTTGTCATCATCTTGAAAATAGCGATACATGCAAGTCTCGAATACTTGCAACTACAACGTCATCCATCTAAACAAAGGTATACACGAGAAGAGATATCACTATGAGTGAGAGCGGAACTATGCAGTACATGAGATGGCGGTTACGAGTCCTCTCTCGCGCTAGCGTGAACCTCAAGTAACTAGCTTCTCCTTCTTGTCTACTTTTGAAGCCTTTATGCCTGGCGTCCGAGAACCCATGCCACTCGTTGTACACCCCCGGAACCTTCCCTTTGTACATGACATAGCAGTTCCATCTCGCCATCAAGAAACTAGGTACCTGTTAGAGATGCATGTTCATGAAGAGGATGTACAATCATATATATGCAACAAAATATACTAGAGAACACCGAAAAAGAAAGGGTTAGCAACCAGATGCAACATACAGTACGCAAATTAATTAACTAGAGGTATGTGGGTCATCGTACGAAAACTAACAAAGTAGCGTTATGCAAGTTCGGCAGGGATCGTGGACATCACAAAGTTGCATCACTATAAATAGTATACAAGTTCAACCGACACATATCATCATCATCGGCATCATAAATCACTAGAAGTTCCATCCTTCCATATCATCAAGGATGGACCCTAGCTTCTTGAACAAAGTGAGGTCTAGACGTTGCATGCCTATGCGAGTTCGGACGTCAGCTCGCGATATAGGGCCGTGGTGCAACATCCCTTTCTCATCGACGACTTCTTTCATGATGATCATCGCAATGTCTCTTTGGATGCGAAAGAAGTCATATCTAAGTTTATAATCCGCTTCTCCATGAGATTCTAGCCACTTGTGGATATGATCATCATTTCTGCTTCTCATGCGAAGCTTTTGGTGATCCGTGTTGAACTGATTCATGAGATGGAGGATGTACAATCCATCCTTCTTGCTTGGTTTTGGGACTTGGATGCAGGAGAAGTTAGTTTTATGCGCGAAA
Organism: Triticum monococcum; assembly: GCA_034509565.1. Classification (NCBI taxonomy): domain Eukaryota; kingdom Viridiplantae; phylum Streptophyta; class Magnoliopsida; order Poales; family Poaceae; genus Triticum; species Triticum monococcum. The sequence continues at coordinate 80,630,450 of CM067845.1, read as the reverse complement.
CCCATCTTCTTGTTCCTTTGTTTCCTGATCTGCATGTGGCCACCTCTAAAGCTGAAGCCTTGGAGAGCATCATCTAGAATATTCATTATGTGGGTGTAGTCTTTTTTCTCGTAGTCTCTGGAAGGGTCAAAATACACAGCGTGGGAGACTTGCGGATAAAGAACGATAAGGACGGCGCGCCCGTTGCTGCGGGGAAAAGACACCTCAAATTATTCCCCATAGAGAGAGAAGGAATGATTGAAATGTATGAAAGGGTTGTTCGAAACTGACTTACTTTGGATGATAAGGCACGAGGACAATTTCCCGGTCCTTATTCTGTAGCATGAAGTTTTGGAGGTAGTCCCTAGCAGTTTCACGCTCAAAGTCGCCGAGACTCAAGAAAGACTCGTGCATGTAGTACGGATCCGCCACACAGATTTGCAAGAGTTCTCCACTGTTCATGACAGAGCTCATATGTAGCGCAAAAAGGCGGACGATTGTAAAATCGAGCCGCCTTGTCAGAAACATCTCAAAGATATGGTCCAAACGCAGGAAGAACACCTCCGCGGGCCGTGTCTCGGCGTAGCACTTCCCCTCGGGCACACGAGCCGTGTATGTCGGATATCCTGGATCCTTTGAGGCTAGTAGGCTTTTCTCAGTCGACAGCACATGGTCGTGCAATCTCCTGAGATCCCCTGATAGTGCCTCCAGTGGTTTCGGCGGTAGCATCGGCTCGCCCGTGAGATGGAACATGGCTGCACCTTTCACGGGTACACGCTCTTCAGAATGCATCGTTTGGCTGCTATGTGCTCTGGCTTGTTTGGAGGCAGTTATTTTCCCCGATCTCTTTCTCTCCTTTTTCTTGGGCACACCTTCTAGACCCTTCCTTAACCCCTGCCCCAGTGTTCCCAGGCTAAGTACTGTACGACCCTCGCGCTGGGATAGTTGAGCCTGTGTTGAGGCGGCATCTTCAGGCATGTCCTGTGAGGATTTCATCAAGAGAGACTTTTTGCAATCCCTGCTACAACCTTCCTGCCCGGGCATATCATCCATATCCTCATTAGCAAGCTGATGGCCCGATTCGTCATATGGTTGACTCATCAATTCTATGTCACAGTCATACGCGTTTGTATTGAGGAAATCCATAGTGTTGACCTCCATCTCATCATCCATTCTCTGTTCTACAGGACAAATTACCTCAGCCAGCACTATTGCACCCCCTTCATCATGTCGTCCGCCGCTCTCACCCGGCACTACAGGAGCTGGTAATTGCGTAGGCGGGGTGGTGGTCTCCGCACATGCTTGTTGATGTGTGGTTATTGGTGTGCTCTCGGCCGGCTCCATACGAATAAGATGCTTCGGCCATAGCAGCACCCAACCCTTGCAGCTTCCAATCCACGGCGGGGTCTCGTCGTCTGCTCCCACATGCTGTACTGGAGGAGGCAAATCCTCATGCCCCGATTTCACACTGGACAAACTAACCCTGAAGTGCCCAGCAGGGATCAGCTGGTTGTGGAACGTGGGTTGCAAGGGGTCCATTATCATCCCCTTTCCCACGTCCACCTTCTGGCCTTTGATCAAGTAGAGTATGGTGCATGGGGTTTCTTTTGCCTGCAAACACATATGTCTGTGGCGTAAAACATCCGAAAGGCAACAAAATGGAATATTATATATATATAGATATATATGTTGGTGCGACATGTAATTACCGTGACGGCGTCGAGCTCAACCAAAGACGAAGGCCCACCAAGCGCGCCAGAGACTGAGGACGGGCTGCTATGAGCGGGAGCGGCTGCGAGAGGAGGCCCAGTTGCATGAGCAAGTGATGGTGCAATGGTGTTGTTGTTCATGGAGTTGCTCCCGACGAAACTAGGCAACGGGAAATCATGTACCGTCTTGTCTGGATTTTCCTTCGTCCAGTTGATGATAACTGGAACCAAGTTAGTAGCAAAATTATTTCTGCACGCAGTTACAGCTGCATTGACTGCCTGCTGTAGCAACTCATATTTGTCCTTGGCTGCTTTTTTCGCGTCCTCAGCTGCTTTTTTCTCGACGCAAGCTTCACCTTCGCGTTGATATCTGCCTGACTAAACTTCTTTTTCTGATACTTGGCCTCCGGGCCCTCATTGTAATACACCTTCCATGTGGCACCATCTCCAGCGCCGTGCACACGACCATATTGCGGCCGCTGGCCCAAAGGGAGTCCCTTAAGTTCGTTCAAGGCCCGGTTGAAAGGGGTGTCCTACATGGGACTCATCGGAGAAGTAGGGTTTTTGGCTGCAAGCTGGTGTTGCTTCTCCAGTAGTCTAATCAATTTCCTCGTGATCTTGTCCATGTAAAAAACCTTTTTCTCCTTGTCCCACTTGTAGCGGGCCCTGATGAAGTCATGCTCCAAGGGGTTGGTGAACTTCGCGAAGGGGTCGGGGAGACCCGCGGCTTCACGTTCCGCATCCTCCTTATCCCATATGGGCCTTTTACCGAGGTAGCCACGCCTTCCAAGGCGATGCTTCCCCGTGTTCTTTTGCTGAAGGCTCTTGAATTTCGCAGCCTTAGCCTGGGCATCCTCGGTAGCGCAAGTGTCCTTAAACTTTTCGAACTCCTCTTCCGTAAGTGTCGGATTTTCCTCCAGAATCTTGGACAGGGGTTCCTCAGCCTCAATAGCTCGTTTCACCCCCGATTTCCAGGAGGCCAAATCATTGCTGAACATGCCCATGGCGTGATTGTTAATCTTTTTCATCTTCGGATCATCCCACGGTTGTTTTATGTTATCATCCCGATCGGGGAACTTGAATCTCTTGTGCAACTTTGCTAGGAGCAACGGCGTCAAATGTTCTTTACTCCTTAAGTCATCATCATTGATGCTCGCACATTCCCGTAGGATGCATCCTACTTGGTTCCCATAGCACTTGCGAGGTTCTTCCGGCTCTAACGGCTCAAACTTGCCAGGTGCCATCTTTGTGATCACAAGTCGTCCAATCCCTAGTTTGTTAGGTTTTCGTATCCTCTGCTTCTTATGCCTCTTTTCGGTACCAGCATTGGCGCCGGTATCCTCCCCGGCGGTACCTTCCCCACCGGTCTCAGCGCCGCCATCGGTGCCGGCGCCGTCAGTGTCGGTGTCGGCGTTAGTACCATCATCGAGGCGGACCTACAAACCTTGCTTAGCAGTCAAAAAGTCGAGGTAGTCTTGTTCACCCTCATAATCCATCTCGTCTGCATCTTGGTCAGAAGGCCCATTTCTTCGTTGTTCGACATGTTTCCTATGATTAAGTGTCCTCATTTATTTCTAAAAGTATGAATAAATGAGAAATGAGATAAAAAAGAAATCTATATGCCAGCACTCGATATGCCAACTATGTAGCACAAATCATGCCTTTATTCACGGGAAATTTCGGCATGACCTTTGCTAAAAATGGACATATCGAGCGCCTGAAATTCACCGTAACGGAAATGAATCAACATTCCGGCATAACATAGGCAACTCGGATCATTTACCAAAACATGACATGTCCAAAACATGACATATCCACATATCACATGTCCAGTTCAAATTTGCATATAAATTCAGCAAATTTTGAAACCTATCTAAATTCATAACTAAATGGATAACCTAATTAACATAACTAAAACCTAAGTAAATTAACCCTAGCTAGCAGAGAGAGAGGGGGGGTTTACAGAGGGTGCAGGGCGAGGAGGCAGGCCCGACGACGGCCGAGGTTGGGAGGGGAGGAAGCAGAGGAGGGAGGCGAGGGCCGACGGGTCGGGGGCGAGCGCCGGCACCGGGGGCGAGCGCGCCTGGGTCGGGGGCGGCGGGGTCGGGGGCGGGTGCGGCGGTGCGACGGGGCCAGGGAAGAGAGAGTGGGGATTTGGGGGAAAAGAGGCGTGATGAAGCAGGGAGAGGGAGAATTTTGGGTTAAGTGGACGTAGCAGTAGCGTGTTTACACGAAACGTGATACTACTACCTCGACTAGCTGTAGCGGTTTTCTACAGAAACCACTACTGCTACCTTGACTAGCTGTAGCGATTTTCTGCAGAAACCGCTATTGCTACCTTGACTAGCTATAGCGATTTTCTGCAGAAACCGCTACTGCTACCTTGACTAGCTGTAGCTCTTTTTCACTACCGCACTGCTGCTATAACCAGTTTCCCTTTTTCTTTTCCTCGGCATAATAGGAACATATATATTACATCATTGGACCCTTGCATAATAATGGCTAAGTGTGTATACAAAATAGGAACATATATATATTACATCATTGGACCCATGCATAATAATGGCTAATTAAGTGTGTATACAAAATAGGAACATACATATATATATATATTACATCATTTGACCGATTCCTCAGCACTGACGTTTTCGTTTTTGAGTCAGCTTCTTTCCCTTCTTGTTCGTCGAAGAATAATTTTTGCGATAGCGTTCACGGTAGCGCTCTTGGCGTCGGGTATAGTCATGGTAGTGAAAATCCGGCTTTCTCTTTCGACATTCTTAGCCCATCTGACACGGAACATTGTCGTGTTGTGCAGTCCAGAGTAGTCAAGCTCCCAGATCTCCTCGACCCTTCCATAAAATTGTTCAGTTGCGCCGTTGTCGCTGCCAGTCATGCATTCCATCGTCACCCCTGAGTTCTGATATTCATCATTGTCCATATCTTTGGCCTCCGTGTAGAACATGTATCCGTTGATATCATATGCCTGATAGGTTACGAGGTTGGGCGAGGGGCCATGTGCTAAGGCGTATATGAGCAATCCGTCCTTAGAGCCCTCCTCCGGGGGATTAGCAATAATATGCTCTTTGAACCAATGCGGGAAAGTGGAGTTGTGCTCTCTAGTAACTTCGGCGTCCGTCCTGCATACCCCCCGGTCACGATACTTCTTTGCGATAATTTCTTTGTGCGGTGCCACGAAAGGATCTACCTCGTCTAGGTGTTGTAGCACTACCAAGTTTCCTCTGTCAAAGTCGCTGCATCGATCTGAGTATGCCACGTGTAGTTCCCTGCGACCGTTGCAGTGACCTTCTCCTTCGAGCCTCCCATCGTGCTTGTTAACGGGCAAACCAACACTAACACCAGGCGGCTGGTCTGCGCCATATAGAAAATTCTCATAGAAAGAAATGCACTCTTGTGTCAAATAGCCATGGACGATGCTTCCATCTGGACGGGACATGTTACGAACGAATCCTTTGATGATCCCATTCATCCTCTCAAACGGCATCATGTTGTGCAGGAATGACGGTCCCAGGTCTATTATCTCATCCACAATATGGACACACAGATGCACCATCACGTCAAAGAACGCGGGCGGGCAGTACATCTCAACCTCATTCAGTATCACAACGATCTCTTCCTATAGCCTTCGGAGCTGCTTCACACTGATCGACTTTCGAGAGATGACGTCAAAAAAGTTGCAGAGACCAATAAGCGTGTCACGGACGTGCTTGTCCATTATCCCTCTAAGGGCAACAGGTAATATCTGTGTCATCATCACATGACAGTCATGAGACTTCATCCCGCTGAACCTTTTCTTGTCCGTGTCTAGATATCTACTTATCTTGCCACAGTAACCAGAACTAACTTTGACTCCGGTAAGGCACTTAAAGAATTGATTGATCTCAGCCTGACTTAAGGTGAAGCAAGAAGGGGGGCAATAATCCTCATTCTTTATTTTCTTGCCCTTCTTCTCCCGTGCCTCTGTCTCCGTCTCTGTCTCATCTGACATTTTACATGGCGGCATGTGCAGATCTTCCCTGATTTCCAAATCTTGCAAGTCTTTTCTTGCCTTCGGCCCATCCTTGGTCTTATCCGGCATGTTCATCAGTGTTGCGAGCAAGCTCTCAAGGACATTCTTACAGATATGCATTTGATCAAGGCAATGAGGTGCATCGAGTTTGTGCCAGTACTCCAAGTCCCAGAACACAGACCTCGTCTTCCATACCTTCAGCAACGGCTCCGGCGCCTTTCTCATCATCTTTCCCGGCGCGGGGCACTCCTTCCAGTTTTTCAACAGCTCATCGATTTCGGCACCGCTTCGCTTACATGGAGGTCCTCGATGCTCAGCGTGACCATTGAATAGATCTCCATGGTTTCTCCACGGGTTGTCCTGTTCGAGCCATCTTCGATGCCCCATGTAAACGATTTTCCCAGACCCGCCATCTTTCCTTGACGTTAGCTGTTGAGACGTCGTGTCATCCATGCACCGCGTGCATCCACAATATCCATGGCACACCTGGCCTGCCACATATCCGTAACCAAGATAGTCGTGCACTGTCGTGATCAGCACGGCTCTCATGTTGAAATACTCGCCTTTGCTGGCGTCCTATGTCTTGGCCGGTGTTTTCCATAACGTGTCTAACTCCTCCTGAAGTAGCCCCAGATACAAATTAATATTATTTCCTGGTTGTTTCGGCCCTTGAATAAGCATGCTCATGTGAATGTACTTCGATTTCATGCACAACCAGGGGGGAGGTTGTACATCCATACAAACACGGGCCATGTGCTATGGTTGGTGCTCTGGTTGCCAAACGGATTCATGCCATCGGTACACGCGCCGAGCACGATGTTCCTTGCATCACATTCAAAATACCGATAGAAGCTATTCAACGCTCTCCACTGGCTTCCATCCTTGACGTGTCTCAGCTTCGGATCATCTCCATCGTCGGGCTTCTTCCTCTCCGCGTGCCAGCGCATTAGCTTTGCTTCCTTGGGATCTACAAAATACCTCTGGAGACGGGGAGTGATCGGTAAGTACCATACCACTTTCTGGGGACATTTCTTCCCGGCCTTCTTGTATCGAGAAGCATTGCACACCGGACAACTTGTTTTTTCCGCGTGCTCCTTCCGATAAATTATGCAATCATTGATGCATGCATGGTATCTAACGTGTGGCAGAGCAAGAGGGCACACGATCTTCTTGGCCTCATCAACACTACTAGGACATAGATTACCATCGGGAAGAACATCCTTTAGGTACTTGAGATGCTCATCGAGGCTAGTGTCGGTCCATTTCTTTTTAGCCTTCGTCTTCAGCACTTGGAGCGTGAAACTCAAGCGGGTCACCTCAGGATTGCAACCATCATACAATGGAGTGGTCGAGTCTACCACCAGTTGCTCCAGCTTAGCCTCCTCTCTAGAAGCAGCTCTCTCAATACTCGTCTCCTTGCGAAGCAATGCTTGAACATGAGGGTCCCGCACGATTGAACTTAGTACCGACGAACTCTGCTGCGTGGAGTCCATGTCGTTCTCTCCGCCGCCATGTCTGGCCCCTTCTCCGCCGCCATGTCCGGCCTCTTCCCCGCCGCCATTATCGATCATCTCTTCATCTTGCCCCGTGTCATCATTGCCTGCCCCGTCGGCATCCTCAACATCGTCATCCTCATCTTCAGTTATCCACCGAGTATAGCCATCCATGAAAACAGTCATGAGCAGGTGCACTTCGACACGACCATCGACATGGGGGTCAAGCCAAACTATTCCTTTGCATTTTCGACACGGACATAAAACCTCTGTCAGGTTATTTTCCTTCATGTCCTGCACCGCCGACCGCAACCACCTGTCCACCATCGTTCCACTGACCATCGTGAACTCTACACGGTAATAATAAACAAATTGACTATAAAAATGCGTGCATTCATCAAAGTCATACAAAAATTCGGCATGACCTTCCTTAAAAGTAGGACATATATAGATCTAGAGTTTACCCGGAATTCGCCGAAACGGAAATAAATCGACATTTCGGCAAAACATAGGCAACTCAAATGCACAATTTGGCGTCAACTCATGCCACACACACAATTTCCATAAAAATATCACACACACATGCATAAACATATTTCCATTTTGCAAAAGCATGAAATATTAATCACACCTCTATCTTGAGATCGAGCACATGGTGGAGATGATGATGTAGGGAGGTCAAAAGTGCACAAAGCTCTTCTTGACAAAGAAAGATCTAGTTAGGGGGCAAATAGGTCACTTAACTAAATGCTACATCTACCTAGCTAGCTAATTTGGGAGGAGACAACTTCAACTAGTGGAGGGGGGAGGAAAAAGAGAAAGGAGATGAATTAATGGAGGTGGTGTAGTTATAGCTAGGAGTAATGAAGAGAGAGAAAGGTAGGTAGAAGAGGGAGAGTAATGGGGGAGAAGTATTGAGGAAGAAGAAGAGTGAGAGAGGGAGGATGTGGGAGGGTAGGGGAAAGGGAGGAGAGGAGATGAGGAGGGGGAGGTGGAAAAGGTGGTGGGTCATGCGTCTTAGCAGTAGCGCGGGAGAGAAAGCGCGCTGCTGCTAAGAGCGTAGCAACAGCGCGCTTTCCTGTCACGCGCTACTGCTAAACGGGCCAACCCTCTGCACATTTTCAAAATTAGCAATAACGAGGTGACAAAAAAGCGCGCTGCTACTATGGCATTAGCAGCAGCGCGCTCCCTGGCACCGCGCTACTGGTAAACTTATGTCGTTGTGTACTGTCGGTGGATTTTTGTAGCAGCACGGTTTAAGCGTCACGCGCTACTGCTAAGTTTGCACCAGTAGCGAGCTTTCCGTAGCCGCGCTGCTACTACTTAGCAGCATCGCCTGTTTTTATGCCGCGTTGCTGCTAAGATTCTGTGTATAAGGTTTTCCCTAGTAGTGTAACCTTCCGGTACTTTAGGCAATTCATATCTAGGAAGGCTAGTTCTCGCAGGTTTTTCAGGAGTTTCGGTTTCAAGCTCATCATCAGATTCAACAACATCATTTTGTATTACTCTAGCAATTTTTTCATCAAGAAAGTCACCAAGTGGCACATCATCATCATCAAGCAAGGTACTAGCATCATCATAAGCATTATCCATAGCAGAAGTAGCATCATCAATAACTTGTGACATATCAGACTTGATAGCGTGTGGTGGTGTTGCAAGTTTACTTATAATGGAAGGTGAATCTAAAGCAGAACTGGATGGCATTTCCTTACCTCACCTCGTCTTAGAGGGATAAATCTTAGCCTTAGCATCCTTCAGATTCTTCATAGTGATAAATTGATAATAATCACAAGTGACTCAACAAATATAGCTATGCTCCCTGGCAACGGCGCCAGAAAAAGGTCTTGATAACCCATAAGTATAGGGGATCGCAACAGTTTTTGAGGGTAGAGTATTCAACCCAAATTTATAGATTCGACACAAGGGAAGCCAAAGAATATTTGAAGGTATTAGCAGTTGAGTTTTCAATTCAACCACACCTGCAGATTAATTATCTGCAGCAACGTGATCAGTAGCAAAGTAATATGATAGTTTTGATAATAGTGACAACAGTAACAGTAACGGTAATAGTGATAGAAGTAGTTTTGTAGCAAGTGCAATAGTGACGATAGCGGTAGTAACTTAGCAAGAACAATATAAGATAAATTCGTAGGCATTGGATCGGTGACTTGTTGGATGATATTTATCATGAGACAGTTATAACCTAGGGCGATACGGCACTAGCTCCAGTTCATCAATATAATGTAGGCATGTATTCCATAAATAGGCATACGTGCTTATGGAAAAAACTTGCATGACATCTTTTGTCCTACCCTCCCGTGGTAGCGGGGTCCTATTGGAAACTAAGGGATATTAAGGCCTCCTTTTAATAGAGAACTGGAACAAAGCATTAACACACGGTGAATACATGAACTCCTCAAACTATAGTCATCGCCGGGAGTGGTCCCGACTATTGTCACTCCAGGGTTGTCGGATCATAACACGTAGTGGGTGACTATAACTTGCAAGATCGGATCTAGAACATGGATATAATGGTGATAACATAAACGGTTCAGATCTGAAATCATGGCACCCGGGCCCAAAGTGACAAGCATTAAGCATGGCAAAGTCATAGCAATATCAATCTCAGAACATAGTGGATACTAGGGATCAAGCCCTAACAAAACTAACTAGATTACATGATAAATCTCACCCAACTCCTCATCGACCAGCGAGCCTACGAAGGAATTACCCACTCCCGGTGGGGAGCATCATGGAACTGGCGATGGAGAAGGGATGGTGATGACGAAGAACGAAGATCCCCCTCAACGGAGCCCCAAACAGACTCCAGATCTGGCCTCCCGATGAAGAACAAGAGGTGATGGTGGCTCTGTATCGTGGATCATGATAATTCTTTCTCCTTGATTTTTTTCTAGAAAAATAGGATTTTATAGCATCGGTTTCAGGGTCTGCGGGGCCACCAGGTAGGGACAACCCACCTGGGCGCGCTTGTAGGGGGCGCGTGCCCTGGTGGGTTGTGCCCACCCAGGTGCCCCCCTTCGTTGGATAGGCTCCAGAAATTCTTATTTATTGTATAAAAAGTCATCGCAAAGTTTCGTTCCATTCCGAGAACTTTTATTTCTGCACAAAAACAACACCATGGTAGTTCTGCTGAAAACAACGTCAGTCCGGGGTTAGGTTCATTCAAATCATGCAAATTAGAGTCCAAAACAAGAGGAAAAGCGTTAGGAAAAGTAGATACATTGGAGACGTATCAGTGTCGATGTAGTATATGAGTTCCGTCAGCACAACGGCGTGGTGACGGTGATGGTGAAGTGATTCGCACATGGCTTCACCTAAGCACCGCGAGAATATGACTGGGGGTGTAAACTATGGGGGGGTGCCGCACACGGCTAACAATTGATGTTGTGTGTTCTAGGCGCCCCCTCCCCACGTATATATAGGTGGGAGGGGAGGAGAGGCAGCCATGGGGCGCCCCAAGTAGGAGGAATCCTACTTGGGGTCCTCCCCAATCCGGCCTCCTCCCTTTCCTTATTTCCGGAGGGGGGAGGGAAGAGGAAGGAGAGAAGGAGAGGGGGGTCGAACCCCCTCGTTCCCTTCTCCAATTCAGCCTGCTTCCTTGGGGAGGCACCACTTGTGGGCTGGTGTGCTCCCCTCCAATGGCCCATATCTTTCCTCTGGGGGTTCCGGTAGCCCCTCGGTACTCCGATAAATACCCGATACTATCCGGAACACTTCCGGTGTCCGAATACTATCATCCTATATATCAATCCTTTCCTTTTGACCATTTTGAGACTCCTCGTCATGTCTGTGATCTCATCCGGGACTGTGAACAACATTCGGTCACCAAATCACATAACTCATATAATACTAAATCGTCATCGAACGTTAAGCGTGCAGACCATACGGGTTCAAGAACTATGTAGACGTGACCGAGACACCTCTCCGGTCAAGAACCAATAGCAGAACCTAGAAGCTCATATTGGTTACTACATATTCTACGAAGATCTTTATCGGTCGAACTGTTATGATAACATACGTTATTCCCTTTGTCATCGGTATGTTCCTTGCCCAAGATTCGATCGTCGATATCCACATACCTAGTTCAATCTCGTTTCCAGCAAGTCTCTTTACTCGTTCTGTAATGCATCATCTTGTAACTAACTCATTAGTCACTTTGCTTGCAAGGCTTCTTATGATGTGCATTATCGAGAGGGCCCAGAGATACCTCTCCGATACTCAGAGTAACAAATCCTAATCTCGATATGTGCCAATCCAATAAACACCTTTGGAGATACCTGTATATCATCTTTATAATCACCCAGTTACGTTGTGAAGTTTGATAGCACGCAAGGTATTCCTTCGGTATTCGGGAGTTGCATAATCTCATAGTCGAAGGAATATGTATTTCACATGAAGAAAGCAATAGCAATAAAACTGAACGATCAATATGCTAAGCTAATGGATGGGTCATGTCCATCACATCATTCTCCTAATGATGTGATGCCGTTATCAAATGACAACTCATGTCCATGGTTAGGAAACCTTAACCATCTTTGATCAACGAGCTAGTCAAGTGGAGGCTCACTAGGGACAAAGTTTTTGTCTATGTATTCACATATGTATTAAGGTTTCCGATCAATACAATTCGAGCATGAATAATAAACATTTATCATGAATAAGGAAATATAAAATAACAACTTTATTATTGCCTCTAGGGCATATTTCCTTCAAAATTGTGTGTGTAGACTCCGTTTCGGTACTTCTGATCTATTCATGAATCCTATCGAGGGATCTGACAGTATTTTGCTCCGTCAATGACAACTTAAGAAGAGATACAGGTGGTAGTGTCAAACTCGAACATGAAGTCCTTCCTCCTTTGATTCATGAACACAAGAGTTTGGCATGTCGTTGCACATCTTTCCCCCAAGATGCACTCCTACACATAAACATGATATATATTTTTCATTTGTATCGATTGAAACACATACCTTTTTTGTTTGCATGCGGTGTTTGTCATAGCTAATTAGGCTTTAGTTTAATTCTCGGAGGGAAAGGCATTGATGAAGCACTAGACCACACATGATGACGCTAGAGCAGGCTTTAGATGCATCCTTGTGTAATTATTGAGCTTAAAATGGTTATTAGAAAATGCAACAAATAAAAAACATTGGTTGTAACTTCTATGCACCGATGCTAGTCGTGTTATTAAAGTGTCCAATGATTATCTAGTTATGATGCAAATCTCTTATTTTAAGTAGCTAAACTCTATTTGCTCCTAGCATTTGTTATTCTATGGTTGTCGCGCTATTGATAAAAGACTAGAAATCAGGAGAGTTGAACCAAAGTTGTTGACATCAATTGGTGTGGATCTGAACAAGAAACCGGTAGTTGTATTCATTGTTGAATGATTACGGAACTAGAAATGATTCTATAGTCCATGTATAATTATCCATATTGAGAAGTGAGACTTTTAACGTCACTTTGTAGTTCCAGCTGGGAACTGACAAAAATAAGTAATGCACAGACCAACTGGGAAACACAATTTGTAGCAAGGCTAGAGGTAGATTTTGGGCATAGACATGGTCAGAAACTATGTTCCACGCGGGCATTAGTAAAATAGAATAACCGTAGATTGATCCTACTAACTCACTTCCATGGCAACACATGAGTATTTAGCTATTGCTCTAAAATGTTCTCTTCACGAGTTCCACTATGTATTACTGGTCTGTTGCACATTTGATGTTTCGTGTAAGAGTATCTGTAGGATACTACCAAAAACTTCAATCCCTATATGCAGCGTAAGGTGATCCCCTATAATAGGGAGGACAACTTTTGAATCTCTTCTCAAGTAGACTGATGATACCTCCACTCCATTTTCTTCTAGATGGACAGTGACAAGTGGAAGCCACTCATCAATGGATCAAAGTTTTTTTTTCCTCCCTTCTCATTCGCGATGACCACCACTTCCACATCATATTCGACACGGTGGCTTACTTCGGTTGCATAAGTGGGAGATGGAGAGCGGCGCCACTGGAGGTGAGGCATAGTCTACGGGCAGCAACAAAGGAGACGAGGCGGGCGGCATAGTGGCAGCACACCACATCATGGCAGGCTACAATAAGAACGTGGGTGGCGTGGGGGAGGCCAAGCAGGTTTACCCTACCACATTCAGGGACCGGCAGGAGGGAATATACGTGATGGCATGGGAGGCCGACGCAGGCGGCGCAATTGAAACCATAGATGGAGGCGGCACGTGAAGGCGGTAACCTAACCATGAGGTGCATGAAAAAATATTAGGATCAGTCACTTTATTGACAATCAGATGGACATCTAGCGGATCCCATCGCTTCTTCCTCCTCAAGTCCAACCATGTTCATCTTCTTCCTCACGCGTCTGCCCACCAACCCTAGCCTAATCGTCGGCCTCCATCCCCTTGGCCGGCGAGCGCTGCCCCATGTTGCCCCACCCTCCCCTTGATCTCACCAACTGACGTGCTTGCCGCCGCCCAAGGCCATCCCTCTAAGTCCCCTTGATCTGTAGCAACTCCAACGACCCCCACACCCCCTAACCTGCACCCATCAACATGCTCCTCATTTTCGCATGGGACGCCGCAGCTCGTTGCTGCTCGTAGCATCTTCCCCATCTACGGTGAGGTCTTGGCTCGGCCTCACCGTGGCCGACGCTCATCTCTATCTCTTCTCACGTCATCCCATCCTTCAACATCGTGAATTTTTAATAGGGATTGAACACCAAGACTAGAATTTTGGGCAGCTCCTTTTTTAAATTGAGGGTAGGATGGAAGTAGTCTCCTCGAGATGCTCTCCCAAAATGACTTATGGATGAGTTGTTCGGAGCTCTGGCTCCATCACAACCGTTTTCCTGTTCATGTGCGGAAATCATATTTTGAGGATTTAAAAAATTCTGAAAAAATACACATGAACATAGAGATGTACACTACACCTCTAAAATTTCATGACGGGATACACTTCGGTGTGAGCTGGACAAAAAAACAAAAACATGTACTTTTAGGTTTCTAGCACCATCATTTTTTGTGTAGCTTACACCAATGCCGAAATTTTACAGAGATGTAGTATACATCTCTATGTTCATGTGTATTTTTTTTCAAAAAAAAAGTGAAATCTCAAAGTGTAATTTTCACGTGTGAATAGTAAAACGGGTGCCATGGAGCCGGAGCTCCAACACAATTTCACCCTTATGGAGATGCATTGCATGCAGGGTTAGTGGCGGACTCCTCGGCCACAAATATTAGTTCATGGCTTCATGGTCGAGACTGTCAAAATCATCTCTACATGTTCCGAACAAAAGTCCAATCTTCAGCCTGTTGTACACCCGGACCTAAAATTTGAAGAGAGAATCCTCACCGTGATCTGAAGTTGCTGGAACTTCACAGTGGACTGCCTAAGATCAACATCTAAGTTCAGCATTGTCTTTTTAGTCTTTTAGACAATGGACCCTAGCATTTCATTCATGTAATTGTTGTCAGTAGCATTTACATTCTTTTTTTTTGCGAGTGGGTAGCATTTACATTCAGAAGCATGCTTTGGTTCTGTTTGGTATATAGTCTCTTCATCCTCTCATTGATCATTCCCTCGTTTTCTGTTTAAGAAAAGAATATAGTCAGTATATATTGCAGCAAAATGAAGTAATAAAAGGATATGATTTCTTCAGATGAAAATATATTAACTTGCAGTATCCCTGAACTTAAAGAGTCTGCAAATACCGAAAAAGTCTTCACGCCCCGCTTTACAGATAAAACACAAACCACAATACAATGAAGCCACACATATGGTGGTCCATCACAAGAGATACAGGGGTAAACAAGAGAAGAGAAAGAGGTCTGGAGATCGCCGCCGTTAGCTCAGCCCTTGCCTTTCTGACTAGCACCAACAACATCTGCTCTCTCTCTCTCTCTCTCTCTCTCTCTCTCTCTCTCTCTCTCTCTCTCCAGCAGCTCATTGTAATTCCATTCTTGTGCATTTTGGACACGTAATTGGTCAACTACAATCGGTATATCAAACTTAGCATCATGAACATGCTTCTTAACATACCCTACTGACCAGAATGAATGAGATCAATCATCACAAGATTGATCTACCGAGAGTAGTCTCTTGTCAGTACAACAAACCGAACTAAGATCATCACATCTCGAGTTCAGGTCAGCAAATGATGCTCAGGGCCTCAGCGGAGTCACCCAAATATTTACAAGGCACTTGCATTGCTTACAACTGATAACAAGGCAGACCCTGCTCGCCTTCCTCCTTACATGGTCCAGTCAGCTTCAAAGCCAGACTCCTCACATAAAAAATGCCGCTCTGAGGGTGGGCATTCAGTTTATATGGTTAATTCGGTTTGGTTCATTCGGGTTTCTAGAAGTTTGGTTTCTGTAGTAACAACCAAAATAATCACACTAAAATTTGCCACGAAGCTTATTAACCAAAATTTATCGATTTGGTTTGTTCGGTCAACTAGAAAACTGAAATACGTGTGCACCATCATCGGTCAAAGCAGCGTGTCATGGAGCGATTTGTTATATAATAGCCGTCAATCATCTCAAATAAAAAAACTGCCAAATAGTATTTTTCATATAATCAAAATCCTATAATCGGTGCACTAGACCGATGCGTTTCTGCTGGCATGAATCTATGTACAATTGCCAGAGCAACAAACTAGCTAGCCAGTGACTTAGACTAATCAGGTAGCCTGTTGTGCTTGCGCCAGAGAGACACGAGGGTGGCAGACTCACGATTCGGTTACTTCGGTGTAGTATACAGTTTCATTCAATCGAAAACCAATTTAAAACTTAACACGGAATAGTGTCTATTTTTCAAAACGAACCTAATAAGAAAAAAACCAACTTGGCCTATATATTTCGGTTCGACTCGGTTTCGGGTATTGGTTTGAAAGCACCCACCCCTCTAGCCTCCTTCTGAGGTGCGAATTATACCTGATTTAGGAGAATTAGGACTGGAGGTAAGTGGTGACCTCGAGTGTGCAGCAAATGCAGAACGGTCTCACGTTGTTTGCTACATGCTTGCTGTCACATAGAATGCCACAATTACAATCCCGGTTTAGAAAATCCACCTTGCCACAAAACTACCCCTGTAACCGGGGCCTGTAATTGAGGCAAATAATCCAGGTTTGGATAACCGAGGCAGGTTTATCGAAATAAGGTTAGTATCATGATAAGACAATCAGTTTGGCTAACTCACATCTAGATGAAAATTAACTATGTCACATCTAACCTCTCCACCACATGATCTGAAGGCTCTAAGATTCGAACTGCCATCTGTTGTATTTGCACGGCTGTGGTTTTGTTTGTGTGTGGGTTGTGTGTATGCTGCTCTATGCTACTGTCGGCCTGTTCCTGTTGCACGGTGCCGTTGTCAGTGGCGGAGGCAGAAATGCATATAATTGGATGTTGGGGAGGGCCGGCTGCAGGTAACAGTAAAAAGATGTCACTGTTCATATGCATATTACAAGGAAATTAGGATGTTGGGGTGGGCCCGGGCCCTGCATGCCCCCCCCCCCTCCCCCCCCTCTCCCGCCTCCGCCACTAGCCGTTGTTGCCCTTGTTGGCCTGCTGTATGCTGCTCTTTGGCATCTCTATGTGGGCTACCGACCTTTTTTTTTGCCCTCTCTTGTTTGTTTTAGGCTTGGCTTTTCCCTTTTGTCTTAGGCTGCGATGTTCTTTTTTTTCCTCTCTCTCTATATATATATGCAATTTTCAAGATTCATATCTTTTTAGCACGGCTCACGTGTTGTTGTTGTCCCGGCACGAGTTATATGTGCATCCTTGTCGATGTGTTTTTCGGTCATTTCCGTGTTTGTGTTTCTTTTTTTATTTTTTATTTTTTTAAGCAGGATTGCTAAAGCACATCTAGATGAAATTTAGTGATCTCACATTAAATGTCCAGCCATTTGATCTACGTGTCTTTATTTTTCGCGCTCGAGTGATCATCGTGTCATGATCGATCCACGCCATGTTGTAGAGTATGTTGGGCCGGAAGGCCTACAGTGGAGCCGGGCTGTTTTTGCCTTTATTTTTCTTTTTTTGTTGGGCTGGCATTACCTTCGTTTGTGTTGGGCTTTTTTAGAATAGACGGGTCTAGCAGAGAGTATATCACATCGATACAGCAGCCTCCCTCGAGTCGTCACTTCCCTCCCATGTTCTTCTATTTCTATTGTTTTGATACAAAAAGAAAATTTCCCAACTTTAGTTTGTAGTTTTTGTAGTCGCCTCATTAACAAGTAGTCATCAGGAAAATCAATTTTTTTTGTAGTTGCCCCAGTTGCAAGTGAACCACCGACTCGCAACTAGGGGGTGTATGTTTGTCCGCGGGGGGGGGGGGGGGGGGGGGGGAGGGTGCAGTTGCAAGCCAACCATCAACTCGCAACTAGGGGGCATATGTTCGTAGGGCCCTCAGCTGCAAATCAACCATCGACTTGCAACTAGGGAGGGCGTATGTTTGTAGTGGCCTAGTTGCAAGTCCACCAACGACTCGAAACTAGGACGTGTCATACTTTTGTAGTGGCCCAGTTGCATGTCAACCACGACTCGCAACTAGTGGGGGGTGTATGATTGTAGGCACCGGGTTGCAAGTCAACCATCGACTCGCAACTAGGACGCGTCGTACTTTTTTGTACTGGCCCCAGTTGCATGTGAGCCATCGACTCGCTACTACGGGGGTGGGGTTGGGGGGCAAGGGCATATGTTTGTAGGAGCCCAGTTGCAAGTCAACCATCGACCCGCAACTAGGACATGTCGTACTTCTTTGTAGTGGCCCTAGTTGCATGCCAGCCATCGATTCACAACTAGGGTGGCGTATGTGTTGTAGGGGCCCAGTTGCAAGCTAATCATCAACTCACAAGTAGGACGCGTGTAGGATCGAAAGTATGTCTAGAGGGGGTTAGACTACTTGACCAAATAAAAACTTAACCTTTTCCCAATTTTAGTTCTTGGCAGATTTTAGCTATTTTAGGATAAGTCAAGCAATCATCACACAATTCAAGCAAGCATGCAAATAGTATATTGGCAGCGGAAAGTAAAGCATGCAACTTGCAAGAACGTAAAGGGAAGGGTTTGGAGAATTCAAACGCAATTGGAGACACGGATGTTTTTCCCGTGGTTCGGATAGGTGGTGCTATCCTACATCCATGTTGATGGAGACTTCAACCCGCGAAGGGTAACGGTTGTGCGAGTCCACGGAGGACTCCACCCACGAAGGGTCCACGAAGAAGCAACCTTGTCTATCCCACCATGGCCATCGCCCACGAAGGACTTGCCTCACTAGCGGTAGATCTTCACGAAGTAGGCGATCTCCTTGCCCTTACAAACTCCTTGGTTCAACTCCACAATCTTGTCGGAGGCTCCCAAGTGACACCTAGCCAATCTAGGAGACACCACTCTCCAAGAAGTAACAAATGGTGTGTTGATGATGAACTCCTTGCTCTTGTGCTTCAAATGATAGTCTCCCCAACACTCAACTCTCTCTCATAGGATTTGGATCTGGTGGAAAGAAGATTTGAGTGGAAAGCAACTTGGGGAAGGCTAGAGATCAAGATTCATATGGTAGGAATGGAATATCTTGGTCTCAACACATGAGTAGGTGGTTCTCTCTCAGAACATATGAGTTGGAAGTGTAGATGTGTTCTGATGGCTCTCTCCACAAATGAAGAGGAGGTGGAGGGTATATATATAGCCTCCACACCAAATCCAACCGTTACACACAATTTACCAATCTCGGTGGGACCGAATCAAAAACTTGGTCAGACCGAAATAGTAAACCTAGTGACCGTTAGAGATTTTCGGTGGGACTGACATGCAACTCGGTAGGACCGATTTGGTTAGGGTTTGGGCATAACGTAATCTCGGTGAGACCGATTACACAAACTCGGTGAGACCGATTTTGGTAATTAGCTAACTAGAGAGTTGGTCAGGCAAACTCGGTGGGACCGATTTTCTCTTTCAGTGAGACCGAAAAGTTACAAAAAGGAAACACTGAATTTACATTGCAATCTCGGTGGGACCGATCCGCTCTTTCGGTGAGACCGAAAAGTTACGAAAGGGAAACAGAGAGTTTGCAATCCCATCTCGGTGAGACCGAGATCCCTATCGGTAGAACCGAATTGCTAGGGTTTGGCAGTGGCTTATGACAAGTGAAACTCGGTGGCGCCGGATAGAAAGAATCGGTAGGGCCGAGTTTGGCTTAGGGTTTAGGTCATATGTGGATATGGGAAAGTAGTTGAGGGTTTTGGAGTATATCACTAAGCACATGAAGCAAGAGGCTCATTAAGCAACACCTCATCCCTCCTTGATAGTATTGGCTTTTCCTAAAGACTCAATGTGATCTTGGATCACTAAAATATAAAATGAAGAGTCTTGAGCTTTGAGCTTGATCCAATCCTTTGTCCTTAGCATTTTGAGGGTTCCACTTTCACCATCCATGCCATGCCAATCATTGAGCTTTCCTGAAATAGTCATCTTGGAATAGCATTAGCTCAATGAGCTATATATTGTTATGAATTACCAAAACCACCTAGGGATAGTTGCACTTTCAATCTCCCCCTTTTTGGTAATTGATGACAACATATAGATCAAAGCTTCGACAAATGATAATAAGCATGAAAAATATCGTCGCTTTGAGAAGTATGTGATAAGTAAGAGCTCCCCCTAAATTTGTGCATATTTAAGATTTGCTTTGGACTGCAAATGCACAAAGAGTTAGAGTTATGGGTTACTCTTCCATGTCACATACATCTTGGTGGAGCGCTTAAAATGATAAGAATGAAATACATGCACTCATCACCAAGAAAAGTGAATGATCACATAAGATAGATAAGATAATAGCATTCACCAAGCATTAAGTGTAGCTTATGATCAAACACATGATCATCAATGTCTCATAAGCATATCAAAGTATCTCGACCAAAAGAAAACAATGTTCGAAAAACCACCAAATAAAGCAAGAGAGAAAAGCAACACTAAGCAACACTCTCTCTCGAAGCCTATGATCTATACATTTTCTCCCCCTTTGGCAACAAGTTACCAAAAAGTTCCTAGAAAATGCATAGTGCTAAATCGACACTCAGGCTTGATCTTCAGGTGGTGGTGGAGTCCGGATCACTCCAAGGACGAAGGCTTCCGTAGACGCGGTTGGAGTTGGAGCTAAAGTAGATGCTGGAGCAGGTTGGGCTGGTGCTGCGGCTGGAGCTGAGGCAGTTGCTCTTGTGTCAGGAACTGGCACTGCAGACGACCTCGGACCTCGTGGCACTCTGGCAAATGCATCAGTGGTTGTCTTCCCTTTCCTCTCCTGCATGTCATCTTGGAGCTGCTCCACTGCAGTCTGAATCTCTGTCACCTTGATATCCAAGTCATAGAACTTTTGTTCTACGATTCTCTCTAGGCTTGCCTGGTTCTGAGTTAGGGTGGCCAGTCCTTTCTCAATCCGCAGGGTGGATGCAATCAAGTAACTAAGTTGCTCTTGCTTGTTCTTCAAGAAGTACTCAGATGCCTCCTCTTGAGTTGGCAGCTTTCTCCTTTATTGCCTTCCCCTTCTTGGCTTGTGCATGGGCTGAAGATGGTTCATCTTTGGTCATCACAATTTGGTTGTCCTCGCAATCTGGATAGATAGGCAAATGTTCCTTGTCCAACAAGTATGTGTCTGTGCCCATTCTTGAGTTAATCAACATCTGGATCTGAGGGGCATATCCACAGCTCCTCTTCTGATCTGCTGTAGTCCTCTTGATAGTCTCTACCATGAGGCTCATGACCTTGAATTTCTGAGGCACGTCAAAGATATGTAGCAAGTTAATGGCATGACCTCTGATCATCCTGTGATCTCCAGACTTGGGCAAAAGTGTGTGCCTAAGAATCCAGTTGATGGTTGGCAGCCCTGATAGAAGATAATGCACTGAGCCAAACTTGAACATATCAAGTGCTTCATTTGGAATCTCCTTGTACATGTTTGACATTGAGTTATGATCCATCTTCTTCTTGGAATAGACATCCAAGTCATCTTCATTTTCCTCTGGGGCATTGATAAGCTGTGCCCACTCAGCAACTGTTGATTGGTACCTCGTACCTTCAGACATCCAAACAATCCTCCCATCTGGACAAAAATGTGCTGTGGAGTAGAACTGCATGATAACCTCCTCATTCCACTTTGTGAGCTTCTGCCCAACAAAGTCCTTTACTCCACATGCCTTGAAGCTGTCCTGCACTCCAGGGTAGTGCTCTTCATTCTCCTTGATATATTCCCAGTTGACCCATCTCATATCACATACAATTGGCTTCTTGTCTAACAAGACTGTCTCATAGAAGTCCTGATGTTCCTTAGTGTGGAACCTGTAGTCAACAGCAGTTCTTCTCCTTGAAGCATATGGATCTGCTTCTCTCCACTTCCTCAGCCCTGAGTCTCTTCTGAGCTTCATATCCTCAGCCACAGGATGAGCATCATTGTGGTCTGGGATCTTGGGCTTGAGCTTTCTCAGAACATGCTCTTCATCATCTTCTTCAGCAGCTTCAGGCATTGGGGCCTTGTTCTTCTCAGCAGCTGGGATGCTTCTTGTATTCCTCTTTGGTTTTGGCTTTGGAGCGGGCTTGGCCTTGGAAGCAGTTGCCCCTGATCTTATGGCATCGCCCATCAGCTTGGGTGCCTTAGGTGCTGGTGCAGCAACCTCTTCTTCTTCCTCTTCTTCCATGATGGAAGCCTTTCCAAGCACTTTGGCTATGGTCTTCTTGACCCTTTCCTTCCTTTTCTTTCCTTCTGCAGCAGCCTCTTTGGGTTCAGGCTTTTCAGGAATTTGAATTGAGGCTCTGGCCTTTGGCATAGGCTGCCTACCTACTGGCCTTTTGACCTTCATCCCTGGCTTTATGCTCTGTGCTGGGCCATATTCTTTCTTGAGCACAACTCTCTTGGAAGTTGCTTCCTCTTCTGCCACATAGTCCTCATCCTCTGAATCTGAAGTTCTCTTCTTCCTCTGTCGTGTGGCAGCTTTTGGCAGGTTGCTAGGGGTGCTCCTGCTGCCATCATCTGAAGAATTGGAGGGACTAGTGCCCTCACTCATTTGCACTGGCTGCTCTGACAAATTCTGGCTATCACTTTGGTCTGACATGATGAACAAGCTGACTGCTGACCCTGTGAACAGTTTATAGATGAGGTAGAGTGGATGAGCATCACAAAATGCAGAGGTTTTTGCAAAAGAATGATTCAAAAACTTAGTTTTAGTTTCCCACTGAAATCATCTCGGATCTACTGATTTTTAAACTCGGTGATACCGAAGCAGTTTTTGGAACCTAAACTAGTGAACTCAGTCAGACCAAGTCACAGTTCGGTGGCACCGAGACTGCTAGGGTTTCACAAAGTTCCAAAATCGGTCACACCGATTAGTAATACTCGGTCAGACCGAGTCTCACTTGTGCAATGGCATAAGCCAAATCGGTGGGACCAAGTTTTTCAACTCGGTGGGTCCGTGATGGTTTCGGCGGAAACCTAATCCTAAAATTTTCGAATCAAACCTAATCTACTAGTTCATTGACTGGATAGAAGTTTATCAAACATGGCAAGAATCATTATGATCACAATGTGCTAGGAATCGGATTGGGGAATAGCACAAAGATCAAGTCCATACCCTAGTTCGGCGGAGACTCGCTACGGCGGCAACGGCGGGGTTGATTCCCGTTGACAGCGACGGAGACCAGCGACTGGAGGCGGCTGGCGGCGAGGAGACGATCCGGAGACCACGTTGGCAGAGCGAGCTATCGCGCGGGCGAAGGGGTTCGGAGAAATTTCCAAATTTGTGCCCGTGACTATATATAGCCCGACCCTATCAGTGTGACCGAGTGGAACAACTCGGTGGCACCGAGATGCAAAACTGTATACAGTTGTTGCAACTTGGTGTGACCGAATGGTTCAAATCGGTTGCACCGAGATCGAAAACATAGATCAACTTAATGATCTCGGTACGACCGTAAGTGGGGTATCGGTCAGACCGAGAATCACAAAGAGGTTTTGGAAGTTTAAGTCTATGACGAATCGGGGACTCCGAGTGCTCCTCACACAGAGTGGTTCGAATCTGACTTGATCAAATTTTGTGATGTAGCATGAATAGAGTTTGAGACGAGAAAAGCATAGATAGCTAGAGGAGGTTCTTAGGCATTCTTGTCCATCCACTTGGCAAAAGGAAATAAAACCAAACAATCAAAACAACAAGTGGATGCCCTCGAATGAGTAAAATATGCAACCAACATGCTCACACAATAAGATGGCAATTGAAATATGTGACAAAGCATGCACAACCAATTCTAGCATCTATCAAGCAATTCGCGATGACTAGGTCATCTATATATGAGTATATTGACTTAGGAGTCAAGTGAGAACACTTGATCATAGGTCATACTCATCGTTTAAGGTCAAGTGGGGTTACCACTTTTACACAAAGCATTGTTGTGTTCACATCTTTAGAGTTGCTTTAGCTCAAGTCTTAGAGTAAAGCTCCCCCTAGATGTGATATCCCCCCTAAGAGGGATGAACTAACCTTGGGTTTTGTCGATGATGACTTCATGTAGATGTTGAAGATGTGGATGCTCAATGTTGATGTAGATCACTTGGAGCTATCCATTTGAGTGAATTGCACTTTCAATACCTACATGGGTTAGTCCCACAAGGAACAAACAAGGATATCCATAGACATAGAGTAATGCACACACAAGATGATGTCCATGAAAACTTTTAGATTACCTTGTCCCTTGTCTTACCAACAAGAGGGTTTGTGACTCCTTGAACTAGTGCAAGATGTGGAAGTTGATTGCACTTGTTCTTGCCAAAATGATAAGAGTGAAGTATGTTGGCGGAGTCACCCTCAAGAACTCTCTAGTTCTTCTTCTTTTGGATCCACACCATCTTGATGGGAATCCTTGGAGTTGTAGTCATACTTGATGAAGTGGAACTTTAAGTGGTCTTGGGAATCCACTTGACTAAGGTCTTAGGAGCTTCTTCAAATGCATCAATTTCCTCTTGAAGCTTGTCCTTGCCTTTTTGCTTGTAGTCTTGTGGTGGAAGATCATCTTGAGCTTGTGTCCTCTTGAAGGAAGTATCATACTTCTCTTGTTGAGGAACAAACTTTGTCTTGGGGTATTGATCTTCTTCCCACTCAACTCCATTGGCATTGAACTTTCGTTCAAAACCAACACCTTGATTCTTCCGGTGCATTCCTTGCTTGCGCACAATTTCCTCGAATTGCTTACTCCCGGCAAGGCTTTTGTACACTCCTTTCTCTATAATTCCCTTCAATAAGCTATTTTATTGCTCAAGTGTAACTTGGCTTAGAGAATCATTAGTGGAATCAAGAGAACTACTAGAAGCAACAATATTGGATTTAGCATGATCATTGTTACTACTAGAGGAAGAATCTTTCTTGTTCTTGTTACTAGACTTGACTTGAGGCATGTAAGTGGATAAGAGTAAACGCTTGGCAATGTAAGAAGAACTTTTATTGCGGAGATCATCATTGATTGCCTTTAAAAACTCATGCCCTTGCTCAAGATTGAGCTTTTCAAAGCGTAACTTCTCATGAGCTCTTAAAAGTTCTCGATGATCCTCGAAGATAGTTTCATGAGATAACTTAAGAGTTTTTAGTTCTTTAGTTAGAGCCTCAATCTTCTCCTTATCATTGTCATTCGTTTTATCTTGATTAGCATGATTAATTGACGTTTCATCATAGTATTCATCACTAGAGTTGTCAACAAGTAAATCATCATCACCTAACAAGTCATCTTCATCACTTTTAAAATCAACATAAGCGGGGTGTGTTACCTTAGGACCTTTGGCCATGAAGCATCTTCCAATTCCTACATTTGGTGAGTCAAATATGTCGTAGGAGTTGGTTGACACAAGTGCTAGACCGGCAACACCTTCATCTTGAGTATATTCGGAATCGGAGTGATAACTTCTCTCAGAGTGGTCGTCGGAGTCGGAGCCGGATACCCATTCACCAACATGAGCTTGATGTCTTCGTTTTGTGTAGATCCTTGATGATTTTTCTTTCCTTTCCGAATCCTTGCTTCTCCGTGAGTATCTTCGTTCATAACGATCATCTCTACTCCTTCTCTCTCTTGGTGGTGATTCTTCTCTTTTGCTTCTTCTTTTTGGAGAGTCTTCTCTTCTCTTGTAGGGAGCCGTACACTCATTGGAATAGTGTCTGGGTCTTCCACAATTGTAGTAGTTTCGCTCTCGACTAGAAGATCTTTTGTCATTGTAGGACCTTGACTTGGAGCTTCTATCTTTGCTTCTACTCTTGTAGAACTTGTCGAAGTTCTTCACCATTAAGCTCAATTCTTCAATGAAGTTTTGTTTCTCACTTGATGATGTAGGGGCTTCACATGAGGCTTTGTAGGCACCACTTGATTTGTTGTGAAGTTACTCTTTATCCTTAAGTGACATCTCATGAGCAACAATTCTTCCAATTACCTCCGTTGGCTTGAGATCTTTGTGATTGGGCATCATTTGGATCAATGTGCACACGGTATCATATTTTCCATCCAAGGCTCTTAGAATCTTCTTGATGATGAATCTATCGGTCATCTCTTCACTTCCTAAGCCGGCAATCTCATTTGTGATGAGAGCAAACCTAGAGTACATTTCAGCGACACCTTCACCATCCTTCATTTTCAACTTGTCAAGTTGACTTTGAAGCACATCCAATTTGGATTCCTTGACGGAGTTGGTACCTTCGTGCATATCAATCAAAGTGTCCCAAATTTCCTTTGCATTCTCAATACGGCTGATTTTGTTGAATTCTTCGGGGCACAATCCGTTGAAGAGAATATCACAAGCTTGAGCATTGTATTGCAACATCTTCAACTCATCCGCGGTAGCTTCACGGTTTGGTTCTCTCCCATCAAAGAAGTCACCTTGCAAACCAACACACACAATAGCCCAAACGGCGGGGTTATGTCCAAGGATATGCATTTTCATTTTATGCTTCCAACTAGCAAAATTAGTACCATCAAACTAAGGACCTCTATAGTGATAATTTCCCTCGCTAGACGCCATACTCTCCTAGGTTGTGAAACCAAGGCTATGACCACCAAAATCTATGGAAATCAAAGCAAATGGAGACCAAGGCTCTGATAACACTTGTAGGATCGAAAGTATGTCTAGAGGGGGGGTGATTAGACTACTTGACCAAATAAAAACTTAACCTTTTCCCAATTTTAGTTCTTGGCAGATTTTAGCTATTTTAGGATAAGTCAAGCAATCATCACACAAGTCAAGCAAGCATGCAAAGAGTATATTGGCAGCAGAAAGTAAAGCATGCAACTTGCAAGACTGTAAAGGGAAGGGTTTGGAGAATTCAAACGCAATTGGAGACACGGATGTTTTTCCCGTGGTTCGGATAGGTGGTGCTATCCTACATCCACGTTGATGGAGACTTCAACCCACGAACGGTAACGGTTGCGCGAGTCCACGGAGGGCTCCACCCACGAAGGGTCCACGAAGAAGCAACCTTGTCTATCCCACCATGGCCATCGCCCATGAAGGACTTGCCTCACTAGCGGTAGATCTTCACGAAGTAGGCGATCTCCTTGCCCTTACAAACTCCTTGGTTCAACTCCACAATCTTGTCGGAGGCTCCCAAGTAGACACCACTCTCCAAGAAGTAACAAATGGTGTGTTGATGATGAACTCCTTGCTCTTGTACTTCAAATGATAGTCTCCCCAACACTCAACTCTCTCTCATAGGATTTGGATCTGGTGGAAAGAAGATTTGAGTGGAAAGCAACTTGGGGAAGGCTAGAGATCAAGATTCATATGGTAGGAATGGAATATCTTGCTCTCAACACATGAGTAGGTGGTTCTCTCTCAGAACATATGAGTTGGAAGTGTAGATGTGTTCTGATGGCTCTCTCCACGAATGAAGAGGAGGTGGAGGGGTATATATATATAGCCTCCGCACCAAATCCAACCGTTACACACAATTTACCAATCTCGGTGTGACCGAATCAAAAAACTCGGTCAGACCGAAATAGTAAACCTAGTGACCGTTAGAGATTCTCGGTGGGACTGACATGCAACTCGGTAGGACCGATTTGGTTAGGGTTTGGGCATAACGTAATCTCGGTGAGACCGATTACACAAACTCAGTGAGACCGATTTTGGTAATTAGCTAACCAGAGAGTTGGTCAGGCAAACTCGGTGGGACCGATTTGCTCTTTCGGTGAGACGGAAAAGTTACAAAAAGGAAACACTGAATTTACATTGCAATCTCGGTGGGACCGATCCGCTCTTTCGGTGAGACCGAAAAGTTACGAAAGGGAAACAGAGAGTTTGCAATCCCATCTCGGTGAGACCGAGATCCCTATCGGTAGAACCGAATTGCTAGGGTTTGGCAGTGGCTTATGACAAGTGAAACTCGGTGGCGCCAGATAGAAAGAATCGGTAGGGCCGAGTTTGGCTTAGGGTTTAGGTCATATGTGGATATGGGAAAGTAGTTGAGGGTTTTGGAGCATATCACTAAGCACATGAAGCAAGAGGCTCATTAAGCAACACCTCATCCCTCCTTGATAGTATTGGCTTTTCCTAAAGACTCAATGTGATCTTGGATCACTAAAATATAAAATGAAGAGTCTTGAGCTTTGAGCTTGAGCCAATCCTTTGTCCTTAGCATTTTGAGGGTTCCACTTTCACCATCCATGCCATGCCAATCATTGAGCTTTCCTGAAATAGTCATCTTGGAATAGCATTAGCTCAATGAGCTATATGTTGTTATGAATTACCAAAACCACCTAGGGATAGTTGCACTTTCAACGCGTCGTATTCTTTTTTATTTGCCCCAGTTGCATGTCAACCATCAACTCGCAACTAGGGGGGCGTATGTTTGTAGGGGCCAAGTTGCAAGTCAATCATCAACTCGCAACTGGGACGTGTCGTACTTTTTTGTAGTTTTCCCAATTGCATGTCAACCATCGACTCGCAGCTAAGGGGGACATATGTTTGTAGGGCCCAGTTGCAAGTCTCATCCATCAACTTGCCAGGGGGACCTATGTTTGTAGGAGCCTAGTTGCAAGTGAACCATCAACTTACAACTAGTACGCGTCATTCTTTTTTGTAGTGTCCCCATTTACATGTTAACCATCGAATCACAACTAGGGTTGTATGTGTGTAATGGCCTAGTTGCAAGTCAGCCATCGACTCGCAAATAGGGGGAGCATATGTTTGTAGGAGCCCAGTTGCTAGTCAACCATCACTCGCAACTAGGCGAGGAACGCATGTTTGTAGGGCCCGGTAGCAAGTCAACCATCGACTCACAACTAGGACGTGTCATCCTTTTTTGTAGTGGCCCCAGTTCATGTCAACCATCGACTCGCAACTAGAAGGGGCGAATCTTTGTAGGACACAGTTGCAAGTCAACCATCGACTTGCAACTAGGACGCGCCATACTTTTTGTAATGACCCTAGTTGCATGTCAACCATCGACCCGCAACTAGGAGGGAGCATATATTTGTTGGGGCCTAGTTACAAGTCAACCATCGACTCGCAACTAGGACGCATCATACTTTTTAATAGTGACCCCAATTTCATGTCAACCATCGACTCGCAACTAGGGGACGTATGTTTGTAGGGGCCCAGTTGCAAGTCAACAATCGACTCACAACTAGGAGGCATATGTTTGTTGGGGCCCAGTTGCAAGCCAACCATCCACTCGCAACTAGGAGGGAGGTATGTTTGTAGGGGGCCAATTGCAAGTCAACAATTTAAAAAGGTCCGAGTTTCAAAAACCGATCTCTGTGTGTTTATGTCGCTGCTGAGATGATTTCTTAATGTTGCGCATTCCACTTAGTACATGTAATCTAATCACATCAAGTGGTTAGTGGAGAGCGCAAATAAGTTGTTAGGTTCCTTGTTCGATCCATGATGCCTTCACTTCTTTATTACTTTACTGTTCGAAGTGTATAAAATGATGTTGGCCAGTCGGGGGCACTGTACAAAAGAAAACACAGCAAGGCACCCAGGGCGAAGGAAAAACATTATCAGGCAAAAAAACAAATAAGAGGGCCACAAACAAAACTTAGATGTGACATAGTTATGTCACATCTAGATGTGTCCTAGACACACCCTAAGACAATAACTAACTGCAAATATCATTTAAATAAATTGCTTGTTTGAACACGTTCCAAGATAATACAAACTTCGACTACCATTTTGGCATTCTCCTCCTGGCTCCCTCCCGTAGCTAGGTTCCGCTCCCTCGGCGTCGCCGGCCCCTGTGCCGTCGGCGTGGCCGTGCCTCCGCCACCCGGCCTAGGTGTCCACCGGCCGCAGCATGCTTACCCCAGCCAGGTCCCCGCCCAGCTGCTCCTCCTCGGGGAGGGTTGCCCTCTCGGACGCGGGGTCCCCCCTCGGGTCGCCGGCCCCATCCTTCGCCGAGATGGTCCGCTCCGGGCATTCATTGCTTGCCCCGCCTGCTTCCCCACGCCCCGCCTCCCCTCCCTTGCAAGACCCGCATGCCCCGCCTGTGCCGCCGCGCCAGCGCCTTCGATCCATCATGGTGGTGGGGGAGGGCGGCTGCTCCTCCTCGGGGCTGCGCCCGCCTGCCCCCTCGCAGGCCGCAGTTTCGCAAGAATGGCATGTGGTCAGTCGCAAGGGCAAGAAAGGGGCGGTGACCACCCGTGGGTGGCTCCGTCGCCATTATTAACCCAACCACCTCTGGCCTCAGCATTCATGGCGGCTCGGCCTATAAGGCGGACCTCCTTGGCAGATGCTTTCGGTGCCTCAGCTCTTCCCACCGTGTAGCATCTTGCCATAGCGACGTCCAGTGTCTTCACTGCCTCTTTCTCGGCCACACCACCCACCACTGCCCATCTAATCACCTTCCTCGAGTCCCCCTTTCCACCCTTGACGGGCCGCCCCGCCGCCCCTCCCCGCCTCCCCGGCCTCCCGTCCGTGCCCGCATCGTGTTCCCCCCCGGGCCACCCTTGCCACGATCGCGCTCCGGCTCGCTCTTGGCTTGTCTTTCCACCGCCCCAGGCTCCACCCCCTCTAGCTGGGCCCTCGCCGCCAGCAAGAATTGCCTCGACCGCCATGGAAATGGCCGCCCGCTTCTCCTGGGGGAACCGTCGCTGCCACAAGACCATGTGCCTCATCGACGAGACGCAGGAGGCTCTCGATGAGGAGGTGTGTCTGCACGACTCCGCCTTCGTGCTCACCGTCGCGGGCTCGCGTGCCCTGGGCCCGGCGGACGTGGTGGCGGCCGTCCGGACGGAGTTCCCTGATGTGCCCCCCAACAGCCTTCAGGTCTCGCTGATGCAACCGGGGTCGTTCTTCGCGCGCTTCACTCATCGCTAGTGGTTCGACATGGTGCGCGGGTGCGAAATGGTGCATGCTCAGGGTACCCCCCTCGTCGTGCGCCGGTGGAACTGCCTCACCTTTCCGACCTCCGTCAAGTGCCGCTACAGCGTTCGCCTCTTCATCCATGGCATCCCACCGCACGAGTTCTCCCTCAACACCGCTCAAGACCTGCTGCCGGAGTGCCTCTTCTACCAGGTGGCGGTCGAGTCCCTCGACAAGCTCGACCTGTCCTACTTCGTCGTCCGGGCGTGGGTTGGCGACCCCGACGAGGTGCAGACGGAGACGGTCCTCACTGTGCGCCCACGCGTCCACTGCTCCGACCCACTAGCGCACATCTCGCTTCCATTGGGCTTCGGCCTGGAGGGAGAGGAGGACAAATCCTGCGCCTGCACCGAGCATCTTTCTCGCAAGCTTCACTACCCGGTGACCGTCCATGTCGACTCCGTCACCTACTACCCTCCCCGTCCTGAGTACGTGGTGCGCCGCGATGGGGGAGATGAGGACGATGACGCGCCACTGCCGGAGGAGATGCCTCACCCCTGGGAGCACGGGACGCCCGACGACGTCACGAGGGTGCGAACTGGGTTTGGCCTTTCCGTGGCGGAACGGAGGGGCCATCGCCGCAACGGAGAGGCTGTCGCTGCCCCTTCTCCGGCCACTACCGACGGGTGCCCGGAGTGATGCAGCCAGAGGAGATCTACTCGAAAGCCAACCGCATGCTTGCTGCCTCGGTCTTTGTTCCGACGGATGCAGACGAGCCAGTAGTGGAGCCTCCTCCTGTGGTGCCGGCCGCCGGCATGGCTGTACGGGTGGCGGCCAGGGAGGTCTCGGTGGTGGTAGGATGCGGCTCCATCAACTTGCATGGCGGGGTGTCGTCGCAGGCTGCGGTGGACCCCCTAGGCGACCAGGCGGACGTGGGTGGGCCGCTACCGCTGGTGGGCATGGGCTCCCTGTCACTTTCTCAGGAGGAGATTGTTGGAACCGTAGCCTCTCCCCCGAACCCTAGCTAGCCCTAGCTCTGCCTCACCCTCCCACTCGGCGACCGAACGAAGGAAACAGGAGGAGGAAGATGATCGGAGGAGACAGTGGACACAAGGATTTTGCCGGCGCATGTACGCCTTTTCCTTACCTCGAGCACGAACTCAGCAATGTCCAAGAGATACAGGGAGGATCCAGGGCTTTATACCCGCAAGCACCGGCCTGCCAGGCCACGCCTCGCACCTACTCGCACACCCACTCCCCCACGTCCCGCGCGCTCTGGCCGCCCCCGTGCATCGCGCCCGAACGCGATCGCCACGGCCACCCCACGCGCCCGACGCGGTCTCCTCCCGCGCTACTCGCCTACACGCAACGGCCCGAGCGTTGCATGCAACGGACACACACGCACACACACCTGGTCACGCACGCACGCGACCTAGGCCGCCCTTGGCTCGAGCCCGACGCGGCCACCGCATGCACACACGCGCACGCCACACCCTGGGTTCGCCACGGCTTATTGCCCAACACTCTCCCCCTAAGCCGAGGCTCAGAGGAGACCTACGTCAACGCCCTCCGCAGCTCCGGGCAGTCGCGCTTGAAGTGGCCGCGCTCGCCACACTTGTAGCAGCGGCCCTTCTTGTTGCCGCCGTCCCGCATCGCCACGCTCCGTGCGTCGTCATCGTCTCTAGCCTTGCTCTGACGCCGCTCCCGTGCCCGCCACTGTGCCGCAGTGTACAGGAGCTGGCCATCCTGGCGCTCGCCGCTGCTTTGCCCGCGGTGCCGCACACGCTCGTCAAAAGCGTGCAGCCGCCCGAGCGCCTTGTCGTAGGTGAGCTCCTCCAGCACGCAGAATTGCTCGATGCCGGCGACGACGGGGAAGAGGCGGTCCGAGAAAGTGTCCAGGAGCTTCTTCACCAGCTCCGTGTCCCCCAGCGTCTCCCACAGCCCTGCAAACCGCGTCGCCATGCCTGCAAGCCTTCCGGCGTACGCGTCCAGCTGCTCGCCCTCCTCCATCTTGATCCGGTCTAGCTCGCCACGCAGCGTCGCCCTCCTTGTCGCGCGCGCCCGCTCGGCGCCGACGAACCGCACCGACAGGGAGTCCCATACCTCCCTGGCAGTGGGTTTCGTCGCCACCGAGAGCAACACGTCCTCCAGCAGCCCCTGCAAGATCAGTGCCCGCACCATCTTGCACTTCTTATTGTTCACCGGCGAGTCGCCCGGCACCATCGCTTCCCACAGCGCATGGGCATCAAGAATGGCCTGCGCCTTGATCGCCTACACAGTGTAGCCGTCCGGCGAGAGCATCGGCATCCCCATGGACACCGACCCGCCCGTCCCACCGCCGTGTGGAACCAGCGCCATCACCACCGGCGAGCTCCCTCACCTGTCGCTCTGATACCAAATGTTGGAACCGTAGCCTCTCCCCCGAACCCTAGCTAGCCCTAGCTCTGTCTCACCATCCCTCTCGGCGACCGAACGACGGAAACAGGACGGGGAAGATGATCGGAGGAGAAAGTGGACACAAGGATTTTGCCAGCGCACGTACGCCTTTTCCTTACCTCAAGGACGAACTCGACAATGTCCAAGAGATACAGGGAGGATCCAGGGCTTTCTACCCGCGAGCACCGGCCTGCCAGGCCACGCCTCGCACCTACTCGCACACCCACTCCCCCACGTCCCGCGCGCTCTGGCCGCCCCCGCGCATCGCGCCCGAACGCGATCGCCACGGCCACCCCACGCGCTCGATGCGGTCTCCTCCCGCGCTACTCGCCTACACGCAACGGACACACATGCACACACACGTGGTCACGCACGCATGTGACCTAGGCCGCCCTTGGCTCGAGCCCGACGTGGCCATAGCACGCACACACGCGCACGCCACACCCCGGTTCGCCACGGCTTATTGCCCAACAGAGACAGCCGACGGTGTTGTGCGGACCCCCACTTCCCCGCCAATGCTAACTGTGCCTGTCTGCCCCCCTGCGGCCTCGGATCTGCCTGTCGCAACCCCCACAAGCCGGCCTACCGCGGTGACGACGATGTCGGATGGTCGGGTTGGCGGACCGAGGCCAACCGCGGACGATGTTGCGCCCGCTGACCTGCATGGCGTGCTGACTCCGCTGCCCACGCGCTTGCCGGGTCCCACTAGCAGTGATGGCATGGGGGGCCCCACCGCTGTTGTGAACAAGGAGGAGAATCCAAAGGAGGCCAATGATGAGGTGATCTTCCAACCAATCACACATGAGCAAGCAACAACACACTTCCTGGAGCTTGTAGTGACTCCTGTTGGGCCGGCCATTCTGCATGCACCAGCGGCCAAGCGCGGCCGCCCCCGCCGCCCGACAAAGCCACCTGGAACGGTCACCCGACGCAGCTACCGCCTCTCCAGCAAGAAGAAGTTGTTCCCGGAGACCCAAGGAAACATCATGGCATAAGCAAGGAGGCTGGTCATGTCCAAGAGGAGGCTCGCCATCCCAGAGTGTGGTGAGCCAGAAGAGCAATGCCTGCTAGAGTACAGGAGGGCTTTTGATGAACCACTCTCACCTATCCAGATCGAGGCCCTTTCCTCGCTCGCAAGGGCGGGCAAGAGAGGCTCCCCTGTGCCAGTGTCGGCCTCCGCCTTGGCCGGAAAGTCTCCAGTCCGTCGAGCAGGTTTGCCAATGGAAAACAACTGGATTGTATGGAACATGAGGGATTTGAACAACCCGGCTAGGAGAGCTGTAGTTAAGGAGTTGTTGTACCGTAACAATGTATCCTTAGTATGTTTGCAAGAGACAAAATTGTCCTTCATTGATAGAGCGGTGGTGAACCAATGTCGTGGCATGGAGTTCTCTGAGTTTTCTTATCTGCCAGCTATTGGGTCCAGAGGAGGTGTGTTAATGCCATGGAAAGGTGACCACTACTCCATGGCCACCATTGCAGTTCAAGGGTACATGGTGGCAGCTATTGGGAACGATGCCAAGGAGGCTCCAGTGGGTGTGATTGGGTGTATGGCCCGCATATCTGGGAGGAGAAGCTAGCCTTCTTTCGTGAACTCAAAGACACTATTCAGGTTAGTATACCCAACTATTCAGGGTAGTATACCCAATGGCGCGGCCCTTGCGCTGATCGGTGATTTCAACCTCATAACCAGAGCAGCAGACAAGAACAACCCAAGGATCAACAGACGCTGCATCACTGCCTTCAGAAGCTTCATCAACAAGCTTCAACTAAAGGATCTATATCTTCATGGCCATAGATATACGTGGAGTAATGAGCAAGCAAACGCAACGATGGTGAAGTTGGATAGAGTTCTCATCAATGGAGAGTGGGAGGAGAAAATGCCCAACTGCATGCTACAAGCCTTGTCCTCGGACATCTCGGACCACTGTCCTCTCCTCCTCAACTGTGAGATTGCATTCCGTCAACACAGAGCATTCAGGTTCCAGAATCACAGGGTGAAACTAGACGGCTTCGACGAGGTGGTTCAAGGTGCATGGCATGGGGTGCCGACATTAGGGGATCCGGTCTGCCACTTTGCGGGAAGGCTTGCTGCCACGGCCAAAGCACTGGAACGGTGGCAAGGCCAATTCTGCAATGACATCAAGCTGAAAGCGGCCATTATAAGCGAGATCATTGGGCAGTTTAACAGGGTCATGGATCTTAGACCCTTAACAGCAACAGAGAGACAAGTTCGTGCCACCTTGAAGATGCAGCAGTTAGGATATGCAGCGCTTGACAGGGCCATCTGGCGGGAAAAATCGAGAGCGAAGGGCATAAAAGAGGGAGATGCAGGCGCAAAATTCTTCAAAGCAAAAGCTTCCGCCAGACGGAGAAAGAACTTCATCATCAACTACAGGTCGACAGGTTCATCATCACATACCAGGATGCAAAAGTAAAGGTGTTCCACTCCTTCTTCGAGCCAATTTTCGGATCAAAGGAGCCCCGCTCCAGGAGGCTAAACCTGTCCAAGATGGGATACACAAGACTGAACCTTGCCAAGATGGACGAGGCTATCATGGAGGAAGAAATCCTGGCTAATATCAAGGAGCCGGATGGGTACAGTGCCCCGGGGCCCAATGGGTTTACGGGCTTATTCTGTAAGCGGTGTTTGCCCATAATCAAAGATGATCTGACAAGGGCTGTCAGGGCCGTGCAAGCAAACGGGGCGGCACACCTCTGAAGGAAATATGCCCTAGAGGAAATAATAAAGTTATTATTTATTTCCTTATATCATGATAAATGTTTATTATTCATGCTAGAATTGTATTAACCTGAAACATAATACATGTGTGAATACATAGACAAACAGAGTGTCACTAGTATGCCTCTACTTGACTAGCTCGTTAATCAAAGATGGTTAAGTTTCCTAACCATGAACAATGTGTTGTTATTTGATTAACGAGGTCAAATCATTAGTTGAATGATCTGATTGACATGACCCATTTCATTAGCTTAGCACCCGATCATTTAGTATGTTGCTATTGCTTTCTTCATGACTTATACATGTTCCTGTGACTATGAGATTATGCAACTCCCGTTTGCCGGAGGAACACTTTGGGTGCTACCAAACGTCACAACGTAACTGGGTGATTATAAAGGAGTACTACAGGTGTCTCCAATGGTAGATGTTGGGTTGGCGTATTTCGAGATTAGGATTTGTCACTCCGATTGTCGGAGAGGTATCTCTGGGCCCTCTCGGTAATACACATTATACAAGCCTTGCAAGCATTGCAACTAATGAGTTAGTTGCGGGATGATGTATTATGGAACAAGTAAAGAGACTTGCCGGTAACGAGATTGAACTAGGTATTGGATACCGACGATCGAATCTCGGGCAAGTAACATACCGATGACAAAGGGAATGACGTATGTTGTTATGCGGTCTGGCCGATAAAGATCTTCGTAGAATATGTAGGAGCCAATATGGGCATCTAGGTCCCGCTATTGGTTATTGACCGGAGACGTGTCTCGGTCATGTCTACATTGTTCTCGAACCGTAGGGTCCGCATGCTTAACGTTACGATGACAGTTATTATGAGTTTATGCATTTTGATGTACCAAAGGTTGTTCGGAGTCTCAAAATGGTCGAGACATAAAGATTGATATATTGGAAGCCTATGTTTGGACATCGGAAGTGTTCCGGGTGAAATCAGGATTTTACCGGATCACCGGGAGGTTACCGGAACCCCCCGGGAGCCATATGGGCCTTATTGGGCTTTAGTGGAAAGGTGAAAGGGGCTGCCCATAGTGGGCCGCGCGCCTCCCCCCCTCCCCTAGTCCTATTAGGACTAGGAGAGGTGGCCGGCCACCTCTCTCCCTCTCTTTCTCCTTGGGAGTCCTATTAGGAATAGGATTGGGGGGAGTCCTACTCCCGGTAGGAGTAGGACTCCTCCTGCGCCTCCATAGGCTTGGCCGGCCAGCCCTCCCCCTGGCAACCTTTATATACGGGGGCAGGGGGCACCTCTAGACACACAAGTTGATCATTGAGATCGTTCCTTAGCCGTGTGCGGTGCCCCCTGCCACCAAATTCCACCTCGATCATATCGTTGTAGTGCTTAGGCGAAGCCCTGCGTCGGTAGTACATCAAGATCGTCACCACGCTGTCGTGCTGACGGAGCTCCTCCCCGAAGCTTTGCTGGATCGGAGCCCGGGGATCGTCATCGAGCTGAACGTGTGCTAAGAACTCGGAGGTGCCGGAGTAACGGTGCTTGGATCGGTCGGATCGGGAAGAAGACGTACGACTACTTCCTCTACGTTGTGTCAACGCTTCCGTTGCGATCTACAAGGGTACGTAGATCAGACTCTCACCCTCGTTGCTATGCATCACCATGATCTTGCGTGTGCGTAGGAAATTTTTTGAAATTACTACGTTACCCAACAGTGGCATCCGAGCCTAGGTTTTATGGTTTGATGTTATTTGCACGAGTAGAACACAAGTGAGTTGTGGGCGATACAAGTCATACTGCCTACCAGCGTGTCATACTTTGGTTCGGCGGTATTGTTGGACGAGACGACCCGGACCAACCTTACGCGTACACTTACGCAAGACCGGTTCCCTCGACGTGCTTTGCACATAGATGGCTTGCGGGCGACTGTCTCTCCAACTTTAGTTGAACCGAGTATGGCTACGCCCGGTCCTTGAGAAGGTTAAAACGGAGTCTATTTGACAAACTATCGTTGTGGTTTTGATGCGTAGGTGAGATGAGTTCTTGCTTAAGCCCGTAGCAGCCACGTAAAACTTGCAACAACAAAGTAGAGGACGTCTAACTTGTTTTTGCAGGGCATGTTGTGATGTGATATGGTCAAGGCATGATGCTGATTTTATTGTATGAGATGATCATGTTTTGTAACCAAGTTATCGGCAACTGGCAGGAGCCGTATGGTTGTCGCTTTATTGTATGCAATGCAATCGCGATGTAATGCTTTACTTTATTGCTAAGCGGTAGCGATAGTCGTGGAAGCATAAGATTGGCGAGCCGACAACGATGCTACGATGGAGATCAAGGTGTCGAGCCGGTGACGATGGTGATCATGACGGTGCTTCGGAGATGGAGATCACAAGCACAAGATGATGATGGCCATATCATATCACTTATATTGATTGCATGTGATGTTTATCTTTTATGCATCTTATCTTGCTTTGATTGATGGTAGCATTATAAGATGATCTCTCACTAAATTATCAAGAAGTGTTCTCCCTGAGTATGCACCGCTGCGAAATTTCTTCGTGCTGAGACACCATGTGATGATCGGGTGTGATAGGATCTACGTTCAAATACAACGGGTGCAAAACAGTTGCACACGCGGAATACTCAGGTTATACTTGACGAGCCAAGCATATACAGATATGGCCTCGGAACACGGAGACCGAAAGGTCGAGCGTGAATCATATAGTAGATATGATCAACATAATGATGTTCACCGATGAAACTACTCCATCTCACGTGATGATCGGACATGGTTTAGTTGATTTGGATCACGTGATCACTTAGAGGATTAGAGGGATGTCTATCTAAGTGGGAGTTCTTAAAGTAATATGATTAATTGAACTTAAATTTATCATGAACTTAGTACCTGATAGTATCTTGCTTGTTTATGTTGATTGTAGATAGATGGCTCGTGCTGTTGTTCCATTGAATTTTAATGCGTTCCTTGAGAAAGCAAAGTTGAAACATGATGGTAGCAATTACACGGACTGGGTCCGTAACTTGAGGATTATCCTCATTGCTGCACAGAAGAATTACGTCCTGGAAGCACCGCTGGGTGCTAGGCCTGTTGCTGGAGCAACACCAGATGTTATGAACGTCTGGCAGAGCAAAGCTGATGACTACTCGATAGTTCAGTGTGCCATGCTTTACGGCTTAGAATCGGGACTTCAACGATGTTTTGAACGTCATGGAGCATATGAGATGTTCCAGGAGTTGAAGTTAATATTTCAAGCAAATGCCCGGATTGAGAGATATGAAGTCTCCAATAAGTTCTATAGCTGCAAAATGGAGGAGAACAGTTCTGTCAGTGAGCATATACTCAAAATGTCTGGGTATAACAATCACTTGATTCAGATGGGAGTTAATCTTCCAGATGATTGCGTCATTGACAGAATTCTCCAATCACTGCCACCAAGCTACAAGAGCTTCGTGATGAACTATAATATGCAAGGGATGAACAAGACTATTCCCGAGCTCTTCGCAATGCTGAAAGCTGCGGAGGTAGAAATCAAAAAGGAGCATCAAGTGTTGATGGTTAACAAAACCACTAGTTTCAAGAAAAGGGCAAAGGGAAGAAGAAGGGGAACTTAAAGAAGAACGGCAAGCAAGTTGCTGCTCAGGAGAAGAAACCCAAGTCTGGACCTAAACCTGAAACTGAGTGCTTCTACTGCAAGCAGACTGGTCACTGGAAGCGGAACTGCCCCAAGTATTTGGCGGATAAGAAGGATGGCAAGGTGAACAAAGGTATATGTGATATACATGTTATTGATGTGTACCTTACTAATGCTCGCAGTAGCACCTGGGTATTTGATACTGGTTCTGTTGCTAATATTTGCAACTCGAAACAGGGACTACGGATTAAGCGAAGATTAGCTAAGGACGAGGTGACGATGCGCGTGGGAAACGGTTCCAAATTCGTTGTGATCGCGGTCGGCACGCTACCTCTACATCTACCTTCGGGATTAATATTAGACCTAAATAATTGTTATTTGGTGCCAGCGTTGAGCATGAACATTATATCTGGATCTTGTTTAATGCAAGACGGTTATTCATTTAAATCGGAGAATAATGGTTGTTCTATTTATATGAGTAATATCTTTTATGGTCATGCACCCTTGAAGAGTGGTCTATTCTTGTTAAATCTCGATAGTAGTGATACACATATTCATAATGTAGAAGCCAAAAGATGCAGAGTTGATAATGATAGTGCAACTTATTTGTGGCACTGCCGTTTAGGTCATATCGGTGTAAAGCGCATGAAGAAACTCCATACCGATGGACTTTTGGAACCACTTGATTATGAATCACTTGGTACTTGCAAACCGTGCCTCATGGGCAAGATGATTGAAACACCGTTCTCCGGTACTATGGAGAGAGCAACAGATTTATTGGAAATCATACATACCGATGTATGTGGTCCGATGAATATTGAGGCTCGTGGCGGATATCGTTATTTTCTCACCTTCACAGATGATTTAAGCAGATATGGGTATATCTACTTAATGAAACACAAGTCTGAAACATTTGAAAAGTTCAAGGAATTTCAGAGTGAAGTTGAAAATCATCGTAACAAGAAAATAAAGTTTCTACGATCTGATCGTGGAGGAGAATATTTGAGTTACGAGTTTGGTATACATTTGAAAAATTGTGGAATAGTTTCGCAACTCACGCCACCCGGAACACCACAGCGTAATGGTGTGTCCGAACGTCGTAATCGTACTTTACTAGATATGGTACGATCTATGATGTCTCTTACTGATTTACCGCTATCGTTTTGGGGATACGCTTTAGAGACGGCCGCATTCACGTTAAATAGGGCACCATCAAAATCCGTTGAGACGACGCCTTATGAACTGTGGTTTGGCAAGAAACCAAAGTTGTCGTTTCTTAAAGTTTGGGGTTGCGATGCTTATGTGAAAAAGCTTCAACCTGATAAGCTCGAACCCAAATCGGAGAAATGTGTCTTCATAGGATATCCAAAGGAAACTATTGGATACACCTTCTATCACAGATCCGAAGGCAAGACTTTTGTTGCTAAATTCGGAAACTTTCTTGAGAAGGAGTTTCTCTCGAAAGAAGTGAGTGGGAGGAAAGTAGAACTTGACGAGGTAACTGTACCCGCTCCCTTATTAGAAAGTAGTACATCATAGAAAACTGTTTCTGCGACACCTACACCAATAAGTGAGGAAGTTAATGATAATGATCATGAAACTTCAGAACAAGATACTACTGAACCTCGTAGATCAACCAGAGCAAGATCCGCGCCAGAGTGGTACGGTAATCCAGTTCTGGAAGTCATGCTACTAGATCATGATGAACCTACGAACTATGAAGAAGCGATGGTGAGCCCAGATTCCGCAAAGTGGCTTGAGGCCATGAAATCTGAGATGGGATCCATGTATGAGAACAAAGTATGGACTTTGGTTGACTTGCCCGATGATCGGCAAGCAATTGAGAATAAATGGATCTTCAAGAAAAAGACTAACGCTGACGGTAATGTTACTGTCTATAAAGCTCGACTTGTTGCAAAAGGTTTTCGACAAGTTCAAGGGGTTGACTACGATGAGACCTTCTCACCCGTAGCGATGCTTAAGTCTGTCAGAATCATGTTAGCAATTGCCGCATTTTATGATTATGAAATTTGGCAGATGGATGTCAAAACTGCATTCTTGAATGGATTTCTGGAAGAAGAGTTGTATATGATGCAACCGAAAGGTTTTGTCGATCCAAAGGGAGCTAACAAAGTGTGCGAACTCCAGCGATCCATTTATGGACTGGTGCAAGCATCTCGGAGTTGGAATAAACACTTTGATAGTGTGATCAAAGCATTTGGCTTTATACAGACTTTTGGAGAAGCCTGTATTTACAAGAAAGTGAGTGGGAGCTCTGTAGCATTTCTGATATTATATGTGGATGACATATTGCTGATTGGAAATGATATAGAATTTCTGGATAGCATAAAGGGATACTTGAATAAGAGTTTTTCAATGAAAGACCTCGGAGAAGCTGCTTACATATTGGGCATTAAGATCTATAGAGATAGATCAAGACGCTTAATTGGACTTTCACAAAGCACATACCTTGACAAGATTTGGAAGAAGTTCAAAATGGATCAAGCAAAGAAAGGGTTCTTGCCTGTGTTACAAGGTGTGAAGTTGAGTCAGACTCAATGCCCGACCACTGCAGAAGATAGAGAGAAAATGAAAGATGTTCCCTATGCTTCAGCCATAGGCTCTATCATGTATGCAATGCTGTGTACCAGACCTGATGTGTGCCTTGCTATAAGTTTAGCAGGGAGGTACCAAAGTAATCCAGGAGTGGATCACTGGACAGCGGTCAAGAACATCCTGAAATACCTGAAAAGGACTAAGGATATGTTTCTCGTATATGGAGGTGACAAAGAGCTCACCGTAAGAGGTTACGTTGATGCAAGCTTTGACACTGATCCGGACGATTCTAAATCGCAAACCGGATACGTGTTTACTTTAAACGGTGGAGCTGTCAGTTGGTGCAGTTCTAAACAAAGCGTCGTAGCGGGATCTACATGTGAAGCGGAGTACATAGCTGCTTCGGAAGCAGCGAACGAAGGAGTCTGGATGAAGGAGTTCATATCCGATCTAGGTGTCATACCTAGTGCATCGGGTCCAATGAAAATCTTTTGTGACAATACTGGTGCAATTGCTTTGGCAAAGGAATCCAGATTTCACAAAAGGACCAAACACATCAAGAGACGCTTCAATTCCATCCGGGATCTAGTCCAGGTGGGAGACATAGAGATTTGCAAGATACATACGGATCTGAATGTTGCAGACCCGTTGACTAAGCCTCTTCCACGAGCAAAACATGATCAGCACCAAGGCTCCATGGGTGTTAGAATCATTACTGTGTAATCTAGATTATTGACTCTAGTGCAAGTGGGAGACTGAAGGAAATATGCCCTAGAGGCAATAATAAAGTTATTATTTATTTCCTTATATCATGATAAATGTTTATTATTCATGCTAGAATTGTATTAACCTGAAACATAATACATGTGTGAATACATAGACAAACAGAGTGTCACTAGGATGCCTCTACTTGACTAGCTCGTTAATCAAAGATGGTTAAGTTTCCTAACCATGAACAATGTGTTGTTATTTGATTAACGAGGTCACATCATTAGTTGAATGATCTGATTGACATGACCCATTTCATTAGCTTAGCACCCGATCTTTTAGTATGTTGCTATTGCTTTCTTCATGACTTATACATGTTCCTATGACTATGAGATTATGCAACTCCCGTTTGCCGGAGGAACACTTTGGGTGCTACCAAACGTCACAACGTAACTGGGTGATTATAAAGGAGTACTACAGGTGTCTCCAATGGTGGATGTTGGGTTGGCGTATTTCGAGATTAGGATTTGTCACTCCGATTGTCGGAGAGGTATCTCTGGGCCCTCTCGGTAATACACGTTATACAAGCCTTGCAAGCATTGCAACTAATGAGTTAGTTGCGGGATGATGTATTACGGAACGAGTAAAGAGACTTGCCGGTAACGAGATTGAACTAGGTATTGGATACCGACGATCGAATCTCGGGCAAGTAACATACCGATGACAAAGGGAACGACGTATGTTGTTATGTGGTCTGACCGATAAAGATCTTCGTAGAATATGTAGGAGCCAATATGGGCATCCAGGTCCCGCTATTGGTTATTGACCGGAGACGTGTCTCGGTCATGTCTACATTGTTCTCGAACCGTAGGGTCCGCACGCTTAACGTTACGATGACAGTTATTATGAGTTTATGCATTTTGATGTACCGAAGGTTGTTCGGAGTCCCGGATGTGATCACGGACATGACGAGGAGTCTCGAAATGGTCGAGACATAAAGATTGATATATTGGAAGCCTATGTTTGGACATCGAAAGTGTTCCGGGTGAAATCAGGAGTTTACCGGATCACCGGGAGGTTACCGGAACCCCCCGGGAGCCATATGGGCCTTATTGGGCTTTAGTGGAAAGGTGAAATGGGCTGCCCATAGTGGGCCGCGCGCCTCCCCCCCCCCCCTCCCCTAGTCCTATTAGGACTAGGAGAGGTGGCCGGCCACCTCTCT
Source organism: Triticum monococcum (assembly GCA_034509565.1). NCBI lineage: Eukaryota > Viridiplantae > Streptophyta > Magnoliopsida > Poales > Poaceae > Triticum > Triticum monococcum. The sequence goes on along the minus strand of CM067845.1, from coordinate 80,586,605 downwards.
CCCTCTCTTTCTCCTTGGGAGTCCTATTAGGAATAGGATTGGGGGGGGAGTCCTACTCCCGGTAGGAGTAGGACTCCTCCTGCGCCTCCATAGGCTTGGCCGGCCAGCCCTCCCCCTGGCAACCTTTATATACGGGGGCAGGGGCACCTCTAGACACACAAGTTGATCATTGAGATCGTTCCTAAGCCGTGTGCGGTGCCCCCAGCCACCAAATTCCACCTCGATCATATCGTTGTAGTGCTTAGGCGAAGCCCTGCGTCGGTAGTACATCAAGATCGTCACCACGCCGTCGTGCTGACGGAACTCCTCCCCAAAGCTTTGCTGGATCGGAGCCCGGGGATCATCATCGAGCTGAACGTGTGCTAAGAACTCGGAGGTGCCGGAGTAACGGTGCTTGGATCGGTCGGATCGGGAAGAAGACGTACGACTACTTCCTCTACGTTGTGTCAACGCTTCCGCTGCGATCTACAAGGGTACGTAGATCAGACTCTCCCCCTCGTTGCTATGCATCACCATGATCTTGCGTGTGCGTAGGAAATTTTTTGAAATTACTACGTTACCCAACAACCTCCACCGGCTCAACCATGCTACTATGATTCTTCTTACAAAGAATGCAGACGCCCTGACCACAAAAGACTACAGGCCGATCAGCCTTGTCTATAGCTTCACCAAGTTGATCACCAAGATTTTGGCCACGAGGCTTCAGCGCCGGATGAATAAACTCGTCGGTCCCTACCAGAACGCGTTTATCAAGGGGCGTGACATCCATGACAATTTCTATTACGTCAGCGGGCTAGCCAAAGCCCTCCGGCGCGCAAACACGCCGGCGCTAATGCTCAAACTTGACATTCAACGCGCCCTTGATACAGTGTCATGGGAGTTCCTACTTGAACTGCTTGTTGCAAGAGGGTTTGGGAGAGGATTCACCAACTGTCTGTCAGCACTTCTCAGCTCCTCTTTGACAAGGATCCTTGTCAATGGTGATCTATCTGACCCGAAGGGGCTAAGGCAGGGAGACCCGCTATCACCGCTCCTGTTTGTGCTGGTCATGGATTGCCTTGCTATGCTTATCGACAAGGCGATGAGGGCCAGGATTCTGGGACCGATCGGCAACCAAAAGCTGCCCTTCAGGACTTCTCTGTATGCGGACGATGCAATCTTGTTCCTCAACCCATGCCGCAAGGAGGTACTTGCACTGACACAAATTCTCAAGCTTTTCGGAGAAGCTACGGGGCTGCATACTAATTTTGCAAAATCTTCGGTCTCCACTATCTGCTGCAACGGGATCGACCTCCAAGAACTTCTTCGAGACTTGGGCTGCCCCATCAAGGAATTTCCTTGCACCTATCTGGGCATGCCACTAACGGACAAGAAACTGAAGAAGAATGACCTACAGCCGATCTGCGACAAGCTCATTGCAAGGATGAAGGGCTGGAAGCTTGCCTTTCTTTCCCTTGATGGACGGCTGGATCTGGTCAGAACTGTGCTCTCGGCGATGCCGATCTTCCAAATGCTCGCCTTGATATTGCCATCTTGGTTGGCTAAGATGATCGACAAGGTTCGTCGTGGATTTCTCTGGGAGGGCAGTGACGTGGCGGCCGAAGGAAAATGCCTGGTCAACTAGGGTACGGTATGTTGGCCAAAGGATTTCAGAGGGCTTGGCATCATCAACCTGCCAACCCAAAGTCGCGCCCTACGGATGAGGTGGTTGTGGCTCTCATGGAACGACAGCAACAAGGCATGGCAGGGGCTGGATTTGCCTATCGACCCTACGATCAGATCACTTTTCAACGCCTCTGTTGACTTCCAGTTGGGCAAGGGTGACCGCATTCTCTTTTGGAAGGAGCCGTGGTTTAAGGACATCAACCTCCAGGACGCCTTCCTGGCGCTGTTTCAGCATTGCACCAGGAAAAACCTCACCGTCGCACAAGCCTTGGAGAACAACAGATGGATCCGACACCTCAAAGCCAACCACTCTGCACAGGCAACAAGGGAATTCCTGAAACTGTGGGAGGGAGTCCAAAATAATATACACTTAACACAAGAGCCTGATCGAGTGCAATGGAAGTGGACAGCAAACGGCGTGTACACGGCAAGATCGGCTTACAAAATTCAGTTTGAGGCTGCACTCGGCCATGGTGGGCTGCGTTCCTTTAGCAATCCGATGCACCGGGCAAATGCAAGCTATTTGCGTGGTTGGCTCTGCTTGGCCGCTGCAACATGGCCAATGTTCTTGCGAGGAAAGGCTGGCCTCACAATCCGTCTTGCTCTCTATGCAATGGGCCGATGGAGGATGTCGTGCACCTGCTAGCTTCCTGCCCCGTCTCCATCCAAATTTGGCATGACATCATTGCTCGCTGCAACCTTCATCCGGACCTCGCTCCCTCCACCACCACCACTAACCTGGTGCTTTGGATCGAGCAGTCCAATGGCATCATTACTGCATCAACAAAGAAGCCACGGAGCGCACTCGTTCAGCTGGTTAGGTGGTCGATATGGAACGAACGCAACACAAGGATATTCAGAAACCAACCATCGCCGCAGACGACTGTGGTGGAACGGATGATCGAAGAGGCAGCGGTCTGGCAAAGGGCAGGACGGGGCAAGGCCATCTCCCTCCTCAACAGGCCAAGAGAACTAGACTAGGAAAGCTCACTATAGGCCACGGAGAAGGCATGTCCACCTAGTGGAGGACTGCACATGTAAAACTATTGTAAAATAACTCTCTAAAAAACCCCAAGTATCAATGAAAAGCTGCTCCATCAGCATTTTCGTTAAAAAAAATACAAACTTAAAATACCACACAAACACAATAGCTAATCGTTGTTGGACAAAAACATAAAATAAGGTTTACTGGTTGGATAGAATAACTTCTCACTGGACCAAACATGAAGTATTTTCAAAACTACCACTCAAAAGGATAATTTGTATCCAAATTCGTGGCGTCGTTCTGCAGTGAAATGAAACTGAGCACCATGTGAAGCCCTCTTCTCCAGCTGAAGCTTGTGGTGCTGTTTTGCCAAGAAGTCCTCGTCGATATCGTCGGTCTGGACCATAAGTGTCATCGACTCTAGCTGTCTAGCGTTGAGGACAAAGAATGTGACAAAATCAACATCTGGTTTTCTGCCGGAATAATACTTCAACACCATAATTTTCAGGCGGATGTCAAGACTTCTGAGAAGATCACGGTATTTACGACGCCACACATTATTGTTCTTCCTTGACGTGTTGCACTGGAAAGAACATCAGCAAACAGAAAACAACTTCAGCAAAACAAGTAGATCAAATGAGCCGCCAAACACAAGGTATTATTGTCAGTGAACAATTAATCATCACCTGAATGTAGAACTTCTCCAAGCACGGAAAGCTTCTCATCAATCCAATAACCATATCCAAACTAAGAGTGGGCATACTGAGAGCCAAACACTTGATTGTGCGTGATCCCTTCATCAAAGATGAAAGCCAACATTAGACAATATACATGTGCAAATTATATGCTAAAAACGTGTGTGCACATTGTACATAGGGATGGAAGTTACTAGAAGTCTCAATGGTAAGAATGATTAAGGCTGGAGTTACCTGAACCTGAATATCCATAGAACCAAAGAGGAGCCTGGTGGAGTTGGTACAGCCTAAGGTCTCAAACTTAGGCGCGAAGATCACTGATACACGCAAATCCCGGTCCTGATCTAGATGGAATAGACTTTCGAGACAAGGGGCACTCTCGATGATGATTTCGTCTAACATGGGTGCACCCAGTGTAAAATTGCTGACTGTAACGCTTCTGAGGACAAGTGAATTGATCCGGAGGCAACGAGGTCCACTGCACCGAGAAATTAGCAAGAACTCCAGAGAAGGGCAGCCGGCAATCATGCTGTGGAGTGAGCACTCCGTGATGCTGCTTTGAACAAGTTCGAGCCGCTGAAGCCGGGGAAAATGAAATCTGTGGACGGTGGCGTCCGGGAGGCTGCACTGTTCAATGCGGAAAACAACGAGGGTGTCCGAGAAGCGGAAGACTAATTCCGGCAGCGGCTGCCTTCTCCAGCTGTTGAGCTTAAGCTCCTCGAGCCTAGCCAAAGCGGGGGATAGGAGACAGGCCTCCACGGCATCTATGTCGTTTATGGTGTACAACAGCTCCGGAGTGCAGAAGCGGCGGCCGGGGCCTTGGTGGGCGTTAATGATGCGATGCATGAGAGCAGGGAGTTCGTGCCATGTACGGGCGAGGTGACGGCAGTCGAGGTTCAGGGGCGCAGAGCACCAGAGGTGGCGCCACCGGGACGCGAGGATCCGGGTGCGAGCCCCTTGCTTGGTGGGGAGGAGGGATATTATCTCACCGAGGATCGCATCGGGAAGGCTGCTGAGGCGGTCGAGATCTTGCCGATCTTCACCCGATCCGCCTCCGTCGTCTTCGCCCATTCCGGGATCGGCCGCCGCTGCCGCCGGCGCCGTAGCCGGATGGCCCTCGAGCGCAGCTGCTTTCCTCTTCCTCGTAGTAGTCGTGCTCGTGCTAGCGCCGCCAGCCTCCATCTCCTTTGGGTTTGGCCGCTGCGGAATTAGGGTTGGTGGGTGGAAGAACACGAGATCGTCAGAGCCGCCGAAGCAGCCTTGTCTCTGGGGAGAGAGTGTTTCTGTGTCTGTGTGCTGGTTTGCGATGACGGAGGAAGGAACCACCGTATAAATAGGAAACTGTCGGATTTGTCTAGCTGGTTGGACGGCGTAGATACTGTCCTTTGTATTGATCCAACGTTGGCTCTCGGTCCTATAAAATCTCATTCCCTCAGCGGCTCAGCAGGCCTACCCTAATTCTCCACCACGCCGCCGGCCTCCGGCCCTCCCTCAACCTCCATGCGTTCCGTTCCAAAACCCTCCATTCGTCTTCATTCTCCGTTACCACACCGCCAGACTAGTACTTGGTCTGCAGCGGCTGACGGGACAGGAAGAGGACATACGTTTAGTGAGCGACATGCTGGCAACATGTGACGGTTCTGGCCCCGCTGCTCTTTGCCTGCGTGGACAACCGCAACTTTTGTAGACGAGAGTTTTGACACAGGCGATGGTATGAGAAAGATCATGAGAGAAGGGGCGGAAGGGCATGGCTCCCTCCATTAGTGCTTCTTTTGAATTTCATATTTCATGTCAACCGTTGCTTCCTCCACCTTCCTCTCTATTTCTTCTCGCTCCCCAACAATCCAGTTCAAGAAATTAAGATGAAGACCATCAACCAAAGCGAAGCCGCTGCATACCAAGAATCCCTTCGGGGGTATATACTTGTTTTCCAAGAAGCAACAACCGTTGCTTGTCATTTTCATTAACATTGGAAAAGAGAGAGTTTTATTTTTTTTTCCAATTAAGAGAGAGTTGTAATTACAAAAGGGAGTTACAAAACTGGGGGAAGCCCCCTGCATGAGTAAATTACACCGGCCGTGCTTAAACTTGGCACAAACGATCACTTTACTGTTACAACTTGTGGTACACATTGAAGTGATACAAAACCTTGACATGCAAATACGGCGCATTTGGGGTCCGCAAACGTTAACTGTCTTGCGTGGCGCTGTATTTCCATCTACTACATCGCATGGGTCCCACCTGTCAGGATTGCGGGTGGTCTGCCCGAGGAGGGTGGTTTACGGCATCCGCAGTTGCACCGTATATTGCAGCACCTAGAGCCTTTTTGTTGGGGTGCCCCAAAAAACTTTTTGCAGAAAATAGGATAGGACTGTTGTTGAAAACCATTTTTTACTCCCAAATGCTAAAAAAGCTAGTAGAATGCTCGAGTGTTGCAACATACTGCATTGGTGACTTCTTTTTTTATCGTTAAAGTTCTGTCCTTTTCTTTCATTCTTTTGTCATGTCCCAACTAAAAATGTTTATCAAAGTGATTTATGAATTGATAAATTTACAACCATACTAAAATATCAAGAGCTAATCACATATTTATCGAAAAACATTTCTACGACACATTCGACATGAAAGTAGTCTGACAGATTGCGAACAAACAAAATGGTGACTTGCCACCAAATCCCATTTATATTTCAGAATGTGGTTATCTTACCAATATGTACCTGCAAGATCTCTCTTCCCTTAATTCCTCTCTCCCTCCCCCGATCTCTCCCCCTCTCTCTCCCTCACTCTCTCAATCTATCTTGATCTTGAGTGTGTTGCCTTCTCAAGGCTCCGGCGCTCTAGTAGCCGTCTTGTGAGATGGTCATCATTGTTGTTGGTGGTGGCAGCAGTGGCGATGAGAAGGAGGAACACCACAAGAGGTTGTTGATGTTCTTGATCTCTTCCACGTGGTCACTTCTGGATGGGGTGTCATTCATCACCATCAGTGCAGCGCTAACTACTTCGTGTATAGAAAATAAAAAGATAGAAACTTTATGTGTTGGGTGGGCTTGAATTTAAAATTATAACCGTATAGGAGGAAAAGTTATACGGAATGTGTTAAAAAATGCCATCTCGTGTTTAAAACCATAGAAATGGAGATCTTTAATAAGGCCAGAAGACATGTAGAAAGCAACATAGTAGTAAGGTGACTATGCTTCGCCACGGATCCAAGAAAGACATGAAATTCAAACTATAGTAATTTGCCCGTACACATTATCTGTAATTTAGACATAGATCTATTCAAGTCCAAAAAGAATAGTGATGGACACCAATGTTGTCATAATTATAATCACAGCATATGTTTGAAAGATTTGCTGCTTATACAAAAAAAACAAACAAATATAACATGGTTCTTTATGAAAAGTAGAACTGTTGCATCCAAAGATGACTCCCTTAATATGAAAATCAATCTAAAGCTGCCTTCGAATAAACTATGATGACAAGGGGCTTTCAACCAACAGCCAAAATTTGGTTGACTACCCACAAAAGTCAGAACCATTCTTTGCCACTTTCTAAAAAGCTAGATTGATTTAATCTAAAATAATTACAAAGAGAGGTTAGTAAGTAAATGCAGAAAATGCATATAAATACCTTGATATAAGCAATAAAATGCTCTGAAATAGGAACATGGATTATTTCATTGTACAATCAGTTTCATTTTCACAAATGAAACCGAGGCACAAATATTTTCATTGTATAACCATTCTCCCAAAAGCCCCTAATATATAAACATATAAGTTTGTACCGCCTATTTTTCTAGCACTAATATAGAGTTGGGATATTTAATACTGATGCTTGGTAAGTACTGATGAATGTTGTTAGTCGAAGTGAGAATGATTACAAGCACAAATATTTTCTACATAACTGAAAGATACACCTTTGAAGGATGCAATTGAGCAGCAAAATCATTACATAAAATTGAAGGAAAATGATGGATTAGTTGAATTAAGGTTAAAAAGAACATATACCTCCCAAACAAACTCGGAATTGTGTTTTCTCTTCTCATAAACGAATTCAGTGTAGATGTTCATCAGAAGTATAAATTTACGATTGATCTATAGCCAAGTAACTGCAGCCACATTGAGAGATAGTGCAAAAGGAATTAGCAAATAATTTGGTTGCAGAAATTTTCTTGTAGAACATGACTTGTAGACAAATTTCGTCTGAGTTTTATGACCATCATCAACCGTAAATTTATTCCAATCCCACTGATCATGATAACAAGTGAGGAGGCTTGTTCACCGCAAGGAATCATATCAGTAATCAGACTTCTCCCTTAAAGACTGTAGTAACAATAAATAAATGCACTGCGACAATTAGTTAAGAAACTTGTAACTAAAACAAGGTGACATGTATCCTTCGAAAAAAATTATTCATGGTTCAAACAACACGGATCAAAGGGTTGTATTTGTAAATATATGTTAGCTGAAATGTCCGCGGCATAAAAAAATCTAAAAAAAAGAAGCTTTACTGTGACCTTCAGATATATTGTATGAGATATTCAACATTTCATATATGGATGGTCTAAAACAAACAAATCTTAGATTAGTTCAATCCATACAATCTAGACTTGCATGATAATGGAAATATCCTCGGCGCATATTTTAAGATTACACATCTATGCGATGCATCCTAGAAAACATGTGGCTGGCAGGTTATAGTTATGTACTGTACTTGTCAAGCATTTTATCAAGCATATGATGTACTGATAAGAGCATCATAGTTGAAGCATGAGTAAAATTTGAGACCTGCCTTTAAGTCTGATTTGTTGGGACAGCCCTAACTAGCTATCTCTCTCTCTCTCTCTCACACGGATGGATGGAGGTAGAAGAAGGAGCAGGACTACACAGCAGAAATTTTCTTCATGCGCTCGAACGCCCAGCTGCATGTACGGCCTTCTCTCTTTTCTGATAAACAGGCTGGCTCTCAGCAGTACAAGGGGAGGGGGAGTTTATACGGGTGCACACACACCCCGCACCCAACTCCGGATCACCCGGCCACGATCCGCATGCACTGCGCCCAGGACGCGCTCCTACGCGCCCACGCTGCTGCACTCCAACCGATCACCACGCTCACCTATCACTTTCGCCAACACACGCACACACGCACTCCTACGGACTCGGCACGGCCACGAACCAGTGCCCGGCTCCACCAGCACTCACACGCACGCACACAACTTGTACACAAGTCGGACTATGCCCGTACATAAGTCAGACTATGCCCAGACTATGACTCGACGCGGCCATGGACCACACCCCACATGCCCAGCTCGCGCACACACACACTCTGGACGCATCCTACCATGGCTTATTCCCAACATGATTTTGGCTCAAAATTACCCGTCTCCAAATCACATCGGCACCTTAGAGGGGAACATATATGTTCCCATGCCCTACACACACTCAAAACCAAAAATATCATACCAGAAATATCATGAGCTGAATCAGTAGCGTCAACAACAACAAGAAGTTGTTCCTTCCGCTTTCCTCACTTCTTCTCCATTACTACTCAGCCTCCTACTCCTTTTTTGAATTCTACACAAATGGCACACATGATTACCGAAGGATGCTCGTGCCACCGACCCCATGCCTTTCAACCAAATTGTGATAGCTCTTGCATGACGACACAAAAACAACATAGGTTATACTGGGGGAAATATGTAAGAAAGAAAAAGTTGCCCTGTATATAAACATGATATATCTTTTTCATTATATCGATTGAAACACATACCTTTTTATATGCATGTGGTTGTTGTGACAGCTAATCATGCTTCAGTTTTAAATCTCGAAGGGAAAGGCATTTATGAAGCACTAGCCCACGCGAGATGGTACTAGAGCACGCTTTAGATGCATCATTATGCAATCTTATTGAGCTTAAAAACGGTTATTAGAAGATGCAAGAAATAAAATCATTGGTTGTAACTTCTATGTATCAATGCTAGTCGTGTTATTGAAGTGTCCAATGATTATGTAGTTATGATGCAAATCTCTTATTTTAAGTCACATACCTTTTTTATATGCATGCGATTGTTGTGATAGCTAATTATGCTTCAGTTTTAATTCTCGGAGAGAAAGGTATTTATGAAGCACTAGCCCACGCAAGATGGCACTAGAGCATGCTTTACATGCATCATTGTGCAATCTTATTGAGCTTAAAAATGGTTATTAGAAGATACAAGAAATAAAATCATTGGTTGTAACTTCTATGTATCAATGCTAGCTAGTCATGTTATTGAAGTGTCCAATGATTATCTAGTTACAATGCAAATCTCTTATTTTAAGTAGTTGAACTATATTTGCTCCTAGCATTTTGTATTATATGGTTGTCGCCATATTGTTAAAATCCTAGAAATTAGGAGAGTTGGACCAAAGTTGTTGGCATCAAATGGTGCAGATTTGAAGGAGAAACCAGTAGTTGCATTCATTGTTGAATGATTATAGAACTGGAAATGATTCTATAGTCCATGTCTAATTATCCATAGAGAAGTGAGATTTTTAACGTGGCCCTTCAGAGTTAGAGAAGATGGGAACATACAAAACTAAGTGACATAGAGACCAGCTGGGCAACACAATTTTTAGTAAGGCTAGACATAGATTTTGGGCATAGATATGTGGCATGAAGAGAGTAGCTTGCTTGTAGTCACAAAGAAAGGAGAATAACATTGTTTGCCATGACATGGTCAGAAACCGTGTTCCGTGCGGGCAGTAAAACGAAATAACCATAGGTTGATCCTAGTAACACCGTTTGTAGTTCCATAGCACCGCATGAGTGCTTAGCTATTCCTCTAAAATGTTCTCTCCACAAGTTCCACTATGCTATTACTGGTATGTTGCACATTTGATGATTCCTATAAGAGTATCTGTAGGAGACTACCAAAAACTTCACCCCTATATGCAAGGTGACCCCCTATAGTAGGGAGAACAACTTTTGAATCTCTTCTCAAGTAGACTGTTGATACCTTCACTACATTTTCTTCTACATAGACAATGACAAGTGGAAGCTACTCGTCAATGGATCAAATATTATTATTTTTTCTTCCCTTATCCTTTGCGACGACAACCACCTCGACATCATCTTTGGCATGGTGGGTTGCTCCGGTTGCATAAGTGGGAGAGGGTGAGCGGCGCATGGGAGGTGAGGCATAGTTTGCGGAGCAACAACAATGAGACGTGGTGGTTTGGACGAGGCGGGCGGCAAGGTGGAAGCATGACGCATCATGGCAGGCTACAATGAAAGGTGGGGTGGCATGGGGGAGGCCAACGAGGTTAGCCGACGCCGCCAGGGACCAACAGGAGGGAATATCCGTGATGGCATGGGAGGAGGATGCAGACGGCGTGAGTGAAAACATAGATGGTGGCGGTGTGGCAAAGTCGGTGTAACACGGCAGGTGTGAAAGGCATGGCCAGAGAATGAGTGGCTCGAACCTCCTCTATGCACAAAAGGCTTGTCGCCGCCCGAGGCCATCCCTCTAAGCCCCCTGACCCCGGCCGACCCTCATTGGTATAGCTCCTCAAGTCATCCCAGCCTTCAGCCTCACGATTTTTTAGTAGGGATTGAGCACCAAAACTAGACTTTTGGACAGTTCTTTTTTGAGGGTGAGATGGAAGTAGTATCCACGAGATGCTCTCTGAAAATGACTAATGGAGGAGTGTGGTTGTTTGGAGCTCAGGCTCCATGGCACCCGTTTTACTGTTCACATGTGTAAAATCATATTTTGAGGTTTCAAAAAATTCTGAAAAAAGATACACATGAACATAGAGATGTATACTACATTTCTATAACATTTCATGATGGAAAACGCTTCCGTGTGAGCTGGACAAAAACGTTCATATACTTCTAGCACATGCACTATTCACTATAAAAAGTCCATTTTTTATGTGCAGCCCACACCAAATTGGAAATTTTACAGAGATGTAGTATACATCTCTATCTTCATGTGTATTTTTTCAGACTTTTTTTGAAACCTTAAACTATGATTTTTCACGTGTGAACTGTAAAACATGTGTCATGGAGATGCAATGCATGCTTGGTTAGTGGGGGACTTCTCGGCCTCAAACATTAATTCATGGCTTCATGCTCAAGACTGTCAAAATCATCTCTATACATGCTCCGAACAAAAGTACAATCTTCGTCCAGTTGGCCAAAGTTAGTCTTGGAAAACGCATTAAGCCCTATATACATGGACAGACAGAGTATATGATACTAACAAACGCTCACCATTAGTAGTAGTTCATTGGTTGGTTTTGATTTTTGATTCAGTTGTTGTGCTCCTATCGTCCAATATTCACGTATGGTTGTTTCTAGAGTAAAAAAAGAGGTACTAGTACTTACTATGGGAAAGTTGAAGTGATGGTTGCTTTGCCCGAGCAACTTTTATTACTCTGGGAATATGGAAGTACCAGCGGATTCAAGGAACATAGAAATGATGGTTGCTTCGTCCGACCAACTTACTATGGCGAAGGTGGGGCTCTGTGATTTGACTGCTCACTAGTCATTACTATTGCGGCGCAACGACCTATGTCGGGGGATGAATCCCAGGCAAGCAACAAAACCCAGATCCTTTTCAAAAACAATGGAGTCAGCAACGCCCTTCAAGCCGGCTCGCGCTTGGTCGGGTCGCTCGACCCAGCCAAAGCCATCGACCCGGCCGAATTCCTCAACCCGGCCCCAACAGCCGGCGCAAGGCAGCCGAACCCGTCACACCAAAACTTCTTCAACAAGCCAGCTCCCCCTTGGCGTGTTTCCCAACTCGGCCGCGGGTCAGCTCCCGTCCCATCCCAGTCGTACGATGGGACGAGTCTTCATTCAGAGATGAGCAAGGCAACAGTGCCCCTCCCATGACTCTGGTCAGCCGGGACGTGGAAACAGTGCCCCACCTACCCGTTGACCAGGGTTGGCATGGCTACAGTGCACCCATCATCACTGCTGACGCCAGCAAGTGGCAACCTGACGGAGTGCCACTGTAGCGGATTCAACCCGGCCACTCCTGACGATCGACAAGACGGCAAACAGTGCCCCTACACCCGATGGGTCCCATGCCCGGAGAACCCGGCGAGCCCTGACACCCGGAAGGTCCCAGCGCTGGCTTCCCGGACGATGACAACCCGGCCCCACGGCCTTGTCACATTACCATTGTACCCTTGGGGGGTTGACCTATAAAACCCCCCAGGAGCCCTCATGCAATGGGCACGCACTCGAGCACGAGAGCCACCAGACTAGACATACACACACCAGGAGAGGGAGCAGCCTAAGCCATGGCCTGCCTTCCTTCTTCCTCTATACAGCTCTAGGAGCAACCCTGTACTGTTACATATAAACCACACTCGGCAGGACTAGGGTTGTTATCTCTCCGGAACCCCGAACCTGGGTATGTCTTGCGTCCCGCGCTCGCTCATGCCGACCTCGCCTCTGGAGCCCACCAGTGCCCTCGAGCCTCCTCCTCTCTTCTGCCATCCCTTGGCATCTGTCGTGCGCCCACCACGACAGTTGGCGCCCACCGTGGGGCAGCACGAGGTCCTGGCCGGAAGCATCCTCCAGACGGGGTTCCACTTCGACTCCAACGAGCCTGTCACGCTCGGCGGACGACGTCATCGACGCGCTCGCCGCCTCCTTCACCGCGCTACGCATCTCCCATGCACCCGCGGCCGATGAGTACCCCAGCGATGTACTTGATTTCTCTGATTCCCCCCTTTCCCTCGGCGGCGACGCTCCCGATGGAGGAATGGACATCTGCGTGGAGGTCTTCGTCACCGACACCGGCGCCTCTTCCTCATCCAGCACGGCGAGGAAGGCCACCAAAGCCAGGGCCGCAGCGGGGCAGGCCAACTCGCCCAACCCGTTGCGCGCCACGATGCAAAGCCTTTGCGTTCCCATCGCCACCGACGTGGACGCCTCCAACATCGCTGAGGCCCGGACTTGGCTTGAGGAGGACCGCCAGCGCCTGCTGGAATTGACCGAGACGCGGCATCGCCTGGACTCTGCTCAGCTGGGGCGCAACTTCGCATATAGCTTCACGCCCCCTGCGGCCGAGCCAAGCCGGGTCGCCGACATGCGAGCCTGGGGCGGCGCGATCGGCCGCGCCTTCGGCGTCATCCCGCCCGTTTACAAGACGTCAGTGAAGAACATGCGTGCCGCCCAGGCGGCCGCGGTCGGCCTAGATCAGCTCGCGGGCGACGAGTTGAAGGATCGCCTCAAGCGGGTGAACGACCTCCTCGACGCAGCCAACGTGCAGCAGGACCGCCTCAACCAACTCGCCAAGCCAGCGGGATCCGGCTCCCTCCACGCCGACGGACCCGGCGATCATCAGAACACGGCGTCTTCGCCACCTGGCGAGGCGCACTCCGGCCGCACCTGGACCCGGCGCAACCCCGCTCCGATGACTGCCTGCGGCTTGGGCGACGAGATGGCCCTAGAAGGCCGGCGCCGGTCTGATCCTCCTCTCCAACCCGGCCGACGTCCGGCTTCGATCAACCCGGCCCCCCGCGGCGCAGTCGCCGGCTGGCTGGAACCGCGCGCCATCGACGACACCGACGCCCGCCACCGCCTCGACCGAGTCGCCCTCTTCCAGGAGCTGGAGAAGAGCGGCCCCATCGAGCCGGCATGCATCAGACCACGCATTCGGGATGAGCCCTTTACTAAAGGGTTCACGCTCCCCCGCGACACCCCCAAGTACAACGGCACCGTGAAGCCGGAGGACTGGCTCACCGACTACACCACCGCCATCGGCATCACCGGCGGCAACCACCATCTCGCCGTGTGTTACACTCCGCTCATGATCCAGGGGTCGGCCCGCATGTGGTTGAACAGCCTGCCGATGGACATCATCTACACGTGGGTCGATTTTGAGCAAGCCTTCGTGCGCAACTTCACCGGGACCTATCGGCGACCCGGCCGTCCCAGCCAGCTCGCCATGTGCATGCAGGGGCCGGCGGAAACTGGCCGCGAGTACCTCGCACGCTGGACCGAGCTTCGAAACAGCTGCGAAGGCGTCCACGAAGTACAAGCAATTCAGTACTTCGTCAATGGGTGCCGAGACGGCACCCTCCTCAAGCACAAGCTCTTGCGCTCCAAGCCGGCCACCATGGCCGCGCTCATGGTGATGGTGGACAAGTACGCCAACGCCGACTCCGCCATGAAGGTCCAGGTGGCGCTGGACGAAGCCGGCAAGGCAAAGACGGTTCCCCCTCCAAAGCCGGCCGGCGAAGGAGGCCGACAGCAGCACAACCAGCAAAACAACAAGCGCAAGGCCGACCAGTCGGCCCAGCGCTACGACAACTGGCTCGTCGCGGCCGCCGAGCAGGCGCCCACGACCGACCCGGCCGCCAACCGTCGGCAGACCGGCAAGACGGCGTGGCAGCCCACCATGAGTTTCGAGGAGATGCTCCACGCTCCCTGCAAGCACCACCAAGTGAATCGTGAGGGGTGACATCCCGCCTCCTCTGTCCCCGGCTCACGGAGAGGGGCAGCCACCTCCGCCTCCTCCTCTGCCCCCCGGCAGGCGGCGCGATGCGCGACGATGTCTACCCGGCCCAGAACACGACCTACGTTGTCTTCACCAGCCTCGGCGATGATAAGCGTAGCGAGCGCCTGCTTCAGCAGGAAGTGAACACCGTCATCCCGGCCAAGCCAAAGTACATGCACTGATCAGACCGCCCGGTCACCTGGACCCGGGAAGACCACCCGGCAGTCATGCCAAACCCGGGTGCGCTCTCGTCCTCGACCCTACCCTCATCGCGCCACAGTGCACTTGCAAGTTCTCCCGGGTCCTCATTGACGGTGGCAGCAACATCAACATTCTCTACCGCGACACCATGACCAAGCTCGGCCTTTTGGCCAAGAACCTGGAGCCGACCCAGAGGATCTTCCACGGCATCGTTCCCGGCCTCTCCTGCTCTTCGATAGGCCGCGTCTGGCTCGACGTCCTGTTCGGCGACAGCACCCACTTCCGACTTGAGCCGCTCTGGTTCGAGGTGGTGGACCTGTCCAGCGCGTACCATGTGTTGCTGGGCCGGCCCGCGCTCGCTAATTTCATGGCGGTCCCCCACTGCGCCTACCTGGAAATGAAGATGTCGGGTCCGAAGGGCCTCATCACCATCACTGGCGACTATCGCAGGTCCTTGGAGTGCGCTCGAGATGGCGCCAAGCTGGCCGAGTTGCTGGTCATAGCCGAGGAGCGGCGCCAGCTCGACCAGATCGTCGCGTTGGCCAACGAGACGTCGGCCACGGCAGTTCCGGCCGAGGAGCCGGCCGACGAAGCCTTGTTCAAGCCCTCCAAGGAGACCAAGAAAGTGAAGCTGAACCCGAAAGACCCCAGCTGCAGCAAGTACGTTGTCATAGGCACCCGCCTCGACAGCAAATAGGAAGGCGAGCTCGTCGACTTCCTCCGTGAGAACCGGGATATCTTTACATGGACCCCAAAGGACATGCCGGGTATCCCGAGGAAGTAGGCCGAGCACAAACTGCACATCCGCAAGGACGCCAAGCCTATCCGCCAACCCCTACAACGTTTCTCCGAAGAGAAGAGAAGGACCATCGGTGAAGAGGTAGCCAAGCTTTTGGCGGCCGGCTTCATCATGGAAGTGTTCCACCCCGAGTGGCTGGCCAAACCAGTCCTCGTCCTAAACAAGAACAAGACCTGGCGCATGTGTATCGACTACACCAGCCTGAACAAGGCCTGCCCCAAGGATCCGTTCACCCTCCCGTGGATCGACCAAGTCATCGACTCCACTATCGGTTGTGAGCTCCTGTCCTTCCTGGATGCTTACTCGGGCTATCACCAGATAAAGCTAGACCTGGCCGACGTCCTGAAGACGTCCTTCATCACGCCCTTTAGGGAGTATTGCTATATCACCATGTCATTTGGCCTAAAGAATGCCGGCGCCACCTTCCAGCGCTGCATGCAGAAATGCCTGCTGCCGCAACTCGGCCGCAACATCCATGTCTACATGGACGACATCCTAGTGAAGACCAAGCAGTGCCTCACGCTCCTCGACGACCTGAAGGAAACCTTCGCCAACCTGCGCGAATACAAGGTCAACCTCAACCCGGAGAAGTGTGTTTTTGGCGTCCCGGCCGGAAAGCTACTCAGCTTCCTCATCTCGGACCGCGGCATTGAGGCAAACCCGGAGAAGATCAAGGCCATCGAGCGCATGCGCAAGCCGGCTTGGCTGCGCGATGTCCAGAAGTTCACCGGCTGCTTGGCCTCGATCAGCTGGTTTCTCAGCCGGCTGGGCTAGAGGGCTCTGCCCCTGTATCAGCTGATGAAGAAGACGACACCGTCCGAGTGGAACGACCAGGCGGGTGAAGCTTTCACGGACCTCAAGCGCATGCTCTCCACCGCACCCGTCCTGGCCACGCCCACCGATAAAGAGCCGTTGTTGCTCTACGTTGCCTCAACCTCGCGGTCGGTCAGCACGGTGATGGTGGTCGAGCGACCAGAGAAGGGCAAGATCCAAGCCATCCAGCGCCCAGTGTACTACCTGAGCGAGGTGCTCTCCGCCTCCAAGCAGAACTACCCGCACTACCAGAAGATGTGTTATGGTGTGTACTTCACCGCCAAGAAACTGAAGCAGTACTTCCAAGAGCATGTTGTTACCGTGGCCAGCACCCCCCCCCCCACCTCGGCGAGATCATCGGGTGCCGGGACGCCTCTGGCCGGGTCGCCAAGTGGGCGCTCGAGCTAGCCGGTCACACCATCCTCTACGAGCCCCGCACCATAATCAAGTCCCAAGCTCTGGTCGACTTCCTCATCGACTAGACCGAGACCCAGTACCTACCGCCACCACCGGATTCAATGCATTGGCGCATGCACTTCGATGGCTTCAAGATGCGTATCAGCCTGGGAGCCGGCATCGTGCTATCCTCCTCGAAGGGCGGGCGGCTTCGGTACGTGCTCTAGATTCACTTCATCGCCTCCAACAACGTTGCCGAGTACGAAGCCCTTTTGCATGGCCTCCGGCTTGCCAAGGAACTCGGCATCCGGCGCATCCTATGCTACGATGACTCGGATTTGCTGGTGCAGCAGTGCTTCGGCGAGTGGGATGCCCGCAACCCCAACAGGGCAAGCTACCGCTTCCTCGTTCAGAAGCTGTCCGGATTCTTCGTGGGCTGCGAGTTCCTCCACGGCGCACGCATGGAAAATAAGGCTGCTGACACACTCACCAAGATTGCCTCGTCGCGACAGTCCGTCCCGTCCGGCGTCTCCCTCAAGCACATGCACAAGCCGTCCGTCAAGCCGTCTCCGGACTTCGAGTCCATCTACGCCCCGGAAAACCCTACCATGCCTCAACCCATCCCAGGGACTGCGGAACCCGGCCCGGGGACTGTCAAACCCAGCCCGGGGACTGCGGAACCTGGTCCGGGGACTATCCAACCTGGCCCGAGGGCTACAGCCGTCGACCCGACCGCCCTCGTCACTGACACGGCCGCCATCACCATCGACCCAGCCGTCGTCGTCCCTAACCCAGGGGCTGCCGCCCGGAACCCGCCATGGTGGCCGCCTTCGCTGTAGTAACGGCTCCCTCGTGGGCCCTGCCCATATCAGAGTTTCTGGAGAACGGGGTTCTCCCCATGGACAAGACCGAGGCCCGGCAAGTGCAACATCGGGCGTCCACTTACAACATCATCAACAACGAGCTCGTCAAGCGCAGCTCCACCGGCGTCTTCCAGCGCTGCGTCGAGCAGGACCAGGGCATTGAGATCCTCCTCGACATACACCAGGGCGAGTGCGGGCACCACGCCGCCTCGTGGGCCCTGGTGGCCAAGGCTTTCCACCATGGTTTCTATTGGCCCACGGCCCTCCAAGACGCCAAGTCACTTGTCCTCAAATGTGAGGGATGCCAGCGCTTCAGCAAGCGCAGCCACCAGCCGGCCTCACCACTCCGGACCATCCCAATCGCCTGGCCTTTCGTGGTCTGGGGACTCGACATGTTGGGGGCCTTCGAGACCGCTCGAGGCGGCATGACGCATTTGCTGGTGGTGGTGGACAAGTTCACCAAGTGGATCGAAACAAGGCTGACCAAGAAGCTGGATGGGCCAATGGCCGTATGGTTCGTCAAAGACATCGTTGTACGCTACGACATGCCAAACAGCATCATCACGGACAACGGCACCAACTTCGCCAAGGGCGCGCTCGCGCAATATTGCTCCGTCTCTGGCATCCGCCTCGACCTGGCGTCCCTTTTTCACCCGCAGTCCAACGGCCAGGTCGAGCGGGCTAACGGCCTCATCCTATCCGGCATCAAGCCACGGCTTGTCAGGCCACTCGTCTGCTCACCCGGCAGCTGGCTCGACGAGTTGTCGGCCGTCCTCTGAAGCCTCCGCACCATGCCAAACCGGTCGACCGGGTTCACCCTGTTCTCCCTCGTTTGCGGAGCCGAAGCTATCATCCCGATCGATGTTGACTTTGGCTCGCCCCGCTTCGCGATGTACACTAAGGCCGAAGCCAAAGAAGCTCGCGAAGACGGTGTCGACCTACTCGAAGAAGCACGCCTCTTGGCGCTCAGCCGGTCATCCATCTACCAGCAAGGCCTGAGGCACTACCAGAGCAAGAAGATCAAGCCCCTCGCGTTTCGAGAGGGAGACCTCGTCCTCCGACTCGTCCAACAGCAAGCCGGCCAACACAAGCTGTCCTCCCCATGGGAAGGCTCCTTCATCGTCAGCAAGGCCTTGTGTGACCTCAACGCCTACTACCTCATCGAGGCCCGCAAGTCAAACAAGCGCAAGAGAGACACCGTTGGCGAAGAAACAACCCGGCCGTGGAATGCAGAACTCCTCCACCCATTTTATAGTTAGCTGTGTGCACATATGTATCACTGCCTTTTGTGAACTATATGAAATTATGGAGTCCCCGAACGATGCTCGGGGGCTACCTTTTTTCGACCAAGTTTTTGTGTCTCCTGCATTATGCATTACCTCTCTGTCAAATCAACCCCCCCACCGGCTCGACTCGCTCGACCCGGGGGCTCAGGGGCTGGCCGGCTTGGTCACTACCCACCATCTTCCTTAGTAACTCCTGACGCGTTGAGGTCGCCAGAGCCCTCCACTTTTCCCTAGGCCACAGAACCGGCTTCAGCTGTCGGCTGGCCAGCATAAAGGGCCAAAGAACCAGCGCGCTACAAATACTAAGTCAAGGACCGCCAGGTTCCCCAACCCGGGCCCGCCACTTTTAAATTACCGCACGACCGGCTTCTCGCCAACCTACTTCGCCGGATTGTCGCCAGCCGGCCCAGTGGGTATTTCGCTCGCGCTCAATGTTTCGAAAGCCTAAGTACTACGCGCTCCTCTTAGAGGCCGAACTCCTTGTCACGTACCGAAGCCTTGGTCGTCAGACTCGCGCGGGGGGAGGCTCGAAAGGGGAAAGTCGCAAGAAAATGGCTCAAAAGACGAAAAGCAAAGGCGCAAACATTCATGAAATTTACACATCACAAAGTTAAACAGGTCCAAGGCCAGAGTTCATTACACCCAAGCACCCTCAGTGGGTGGCTGGACCTGCTACCTAACCGAAATTTTTACTAAGTTAAAACAGGGCAGCCTCAGGCATCCCCAGCGCCGGGTCACGCAGCTGTCGGCTCCTCCTCGGTGGCCTCCGGGTTAGCCGACGTGCCGACGTCCTCCTCTCTGGTGTCGCCATCACCATAGACTCTCGTATCCTCAGAGCTGCCCTCCGAGTCGTTCAGAAGCAGGCCGTAGTCGTCAGCAGGCACGACTCCACCGTCTTCTGTCCGCTCCAGCTGGAACTCATCATGAATGGCGAACCCGGCAATATTGCTGACCTGGGTCGCGATCCGTCCGGCCTCCGCCCACAGCTGGTCCTCCACGCCAGCTCGCTGGCCCATCAGCGCGTCCAGTGACAGATCCGGATGCCAAGACATCGCGAACCTGAGCACCACCTCAGCACCGGCACGAGCGGCAGAAACGCACCACTCGTGGAGCCGGTCCGGCCCAAACTCCAACCACTGCGCCAACCGTGAGAAGCTATTCGGCATGACGAAGCCCGGCCAAAGGGCCGCCGTCATCACCGCGCCGGCCTCAAAGAGCCGCCGCATCTACTCGCCCAAGACTAGTAGGCGAGCCTTGGCGACGGTCATGATCTCCGGGAAGGTCCAAGCTACCTGTGGGTCGGTCCTGGAGCCGACGACTCCCTGCGGGTCTCACTAAAAGCAGACGGCCTCCTCCGCCAGCTGGCGCGTCTCCTGGAAGGCCCCTGTCAAGAAGTAAAGCAAGTCAGAAGAAAATCACCAAGGGCAAGAAGCCGGGGTCCCAGCCAGGCAGAACCCAAGGAAAGCACTTACTGGAGAAAGACTCTTCCAGGTGCTGCGCTTCGAGCAATGTACCGCGTCGCTCCCGGGCAATGGTGCGGTCGCGCTCCTGGAGCGTCTTCTCCAGGTCGGCGACCTTGGCAAGAGTTGCCTTCAGCTCGGCGTCCTTGCCCTCGGCCGCCTTCTCGGCCTCCTCACGGCGATGGGTTTCCCCCTGACGGGTCTCCTCCGCCGCGGCCACTAGCGCCTTCAGGCGCTCCACCTTGGCTTGAAGGTGGCCCTTGTTGTTGGCCAGCTTGCCACGCTGCTGATCGGCCTTGCCAAGTGCCTGCTGCGCCTCCATGACCTTGGCCGCCTCCGCCTTAAGGCGCTCCACCTCGGCCTCGAGATGGCCCTTGTAGCCCGCCAGCTGCTCCTGCATTCTGCGGGCTTCGTCAAGCACCTGTCGGGCCCCTGTCGCCTCCGCCCTCGCCTCGGGCCCAAGCCGGTCGGCGTAAGCGACGAGCCGGTCGTAATGAACGCCGGCTCGGATCAGCCAGGTCCTCCAAGACAGCACCTCGGCTGCAGAAGAAAGAGTTAGAAACAAAGTACCATTTTAAGATTTGACCCAACTATTACGCAGTTGGCCCTAATCTCGGGGGCTACACCCAGTGGGTGCGCTAGCGCGCCCCCACTAAAAGGAGCACACGAAAAAAGATACCTGAGGCAACACGGAGCTCCTACTCCTTGGCTTCAAGCCGCTCCTTGAGCTGCCGGTGCTTCTCAAGAAGCCGGTTGAAGACGCTAACCCGGAAGGAGTCCAATTGCTGCAAAGAGCAACGTTCAGCATGAAACATCACTTTAAGATTCATCGCAACTGCTACGTAGTTGGCCCGAATCTCAGGGGCTACACCCAGTGGGTGCGCTGGCGCGCACCCACCCAGAAGAAGCAACAAAAAAGAAAAACAGAAGGCAAGGGAGAACTTACGAACACAGCGCGCTCCAGCTCTCGCGTCTGCTCCACCTCGGCCTGGGCGAAGGCCTGGATCCGGTCCGTCCTCCCCCGCAGATGCCGGCTCACGGCGGCCATCGCCGCCTCCTCCTGGGTCAGGGGCCCAAAGAAGACCTCGCTGGTCCTACCCCGAGCCGGCTGCGACCCAGCGGCCCGGCGACCCCCTGGCCTAGGCACCAAGGCGTACTCGCTGCTGACCACCTCTTCCGTGGACGGCGCCTTCTCAAGCGCCCTCTCCGGCACCCTCACCAGCTCGACAGCTAGAGTGGCCTGCGGCGTCACCACCAGCGACGCCGCGCTCGTCGATGCCTGAGGTGCCCCCTCTCGCACCACCCGCGGCACCTCCTCCAAGATGGCATCACCGCCGCCTCCATCGGCCCCCGACCGCTCGACCACGTCAGACTGCGGCGGGGTGCCGTCCTCAACCACCACGACCTCCCGATTGAGGTCCATCATGTCGGCGCAGCCACCTCGGCCGCGCCCTCCCTCCAATGACAGCACGAAGACCTTCTCTGCCAGCTCCATCCCCTCCGGCATTTCGGGCCACGCCGGCTCACGCCCACGTCGCCGCAGCGTTAACCCAGGCCTGGGTCGATGTCGCCTCCAGCTCCGCATCGGCCCTGTTTCGGTCCCGCCAGGCCAGGCCCTCGGTGTCGGCAGGGTCCAGGCCGAGGTCCGGATCCACCGCCTCCTCCTCGTCGTCGGCACTGGTCTGGGTCCTCCGGAACGTGGCGCCCTCCATGGACGCGGCGTTCACCGCCGCCAGCGCCAGTGAGATCGGCGACCTGAGGCTCAAAAAAGTAAACACGCAAGAACCAAGCAGAGATGCTCGGCTGTTTGAAACCAACGAAAGGAAACTCGCCATGGCACCACCAGGACGGTGGGTCTCGCCGGCCTCGCCTGCGGGGCGCCACGCCTCATCTTGGCGGGCGGCTTCGGGCCAGCGGCCGGGTTCGTCGGGCGCTTCACGGTCGGGTATCGGGGCGTGACGTCGTCCTTCCTGTGCGGCCGATTTGCCTCCGTTGTCCCCCGGGATGACCCGGCACCCGCAGCGCCGCCTCCACCACCCGACGCCACTACATCAACAATTCGCGTCAGCGTTCCCCTCGCCGCTTCACTACCGGTGACTCAATAATCACGGAAAATGAACTTACCCGCACGGCGTCTTGCGCCGGCATCGGCGGACGCCTCCCCCTCCTCACCACGGGCCGGTGGGACGGTTGTAAGGATGTCGGATGGCATTCAGAAGTACCTCCCGCGTCGCGTTGGGGCGAACAAGAAGATGAGGAGCAGAAAAATATGAAGACCAGGGACTCACCACGAATGCCGGGTTCACCTGGCTATACGGAGGCTTGCCAAACTCCCAGTCATCCCACAACCCGGCCTTGGAGATGTCGTTGACCCGGCGCGCAACCTGGTCCGCTGCCAGCCGCAAGTTCAACATGCGGTCGGGGTCCTGGAGCCCGGTCATTCGAGAGAGAGCGTTGCTTTTTATTCTCTCTTTTTGTTTGGTGGTTAAACTTGGTTTATTTGCTTGGTTGAGATACTTTATACTTTGTGCTTGCTTGGATGATCATGTGTTTGATCATATGCTACCTTAATGCTTGTTGGATGACATTAACCTTTTATATGATCATTCATTTTTCTTGGTGATGAGTGCATGTATATTAATTATTATCATTTTGAGTGCTCCACCAAGATGTATGTGACATGGAAGAGTAACCCATGATCCTAACTCTTTGTGCATTTGCAGTCCAAAGCAAATCTTAAACTATGCACAAATTTAGGGGGAGCTCTTGCTTTTCACATACTTCTCAAAGCGACAATGATTTTCACTCTTATTATCATTTGTCGAAGCTTTGATCTATATGTTGTCATCAATTACCAAAAAAGGGGAGATTGAAAGTGCAACTATCCCTAGGTGGTTTTGGTAATTCCTAACAACATATAGCTCATTGAGCTAATGCTACTTCAAGATTAATATCTCAGGAAATCTCAATGATTGGCATGGCATGGCTGAGAATAGTGGACCCGTCAAAATGCTAAGTACAAAGGATTGGCTCAAGCTCAAAGCTCAAGACTCTACATTTTCTATTTTAGTGATCCAAGATCACATTGAGTCTATAGGAAAAGCCAATACTATCAAGGAGGGATGAGGTGTTGCTTGATGAGGTTCTTGCTCAAAATGCTTAGTGATATGCTCCAAAACACTCAACTACTTTCTCACATCCACATATGACCTAAACCAAAAGTAAAACTCGGCCCCACCGATTCTTTCTATCCGGCGCCACCGAGTTTCAAATGTCATAGCCACTATCACAAACCCTAGGCAAATCGGTCTCACCGATAGGGATCTCGGTCTCACCGAGATGGGGTTGTAATCTCTCTTTTTCCCTTCGTAACATTTCGGTCTCACCGAGAAGAGCGATCGGTCCCACCGAGATTGCAATGTAAACTCTCCGTTATCCCTGTGTAACGATTCGGTCTCACCGAAATGAGCGATCGGTCCCACTGAGTTTACCTGACCAACTCTCTGGTTAACTTATTACCAAAATCGGTCTCACCGGGTTTGTGTAATCGGTCTCACCGAGATTACGTTATGCCCTAACCCTAATCATATCGGTCCTACCGAGTTGCATGTCGGTCCCACCGAAAACCCTAACGGTCACTAGCTTTGCTGAATCGGTCCGACCGAGTTTAACCATTCGGTCCCACCGAGTTTGGAAAGTTATGTGTAACGGTTAGATTTTGTGTGGAGGCTATATATACCCCTCCACCTCTTCATTCGTAGAGAGAGCCATCAGAACAAACCTACACTTCCAACCTATATTTTCTGAGAGAGAACCACCTACACTTGTGTTGAGACCAAGATATTCCATTCCTACCATATGAATCTTGATCTCTAGCCTTCCCCAAGTTGCTTTCCACTCAAATCTTCTTTCCACCAAATCCATATCCTGTGAGAGAGAGTTGAGTGTTGGGGAGACTATCATTTGAAGCACAAGAGCAAGGAGTTCATCATCAACACACCATTTGTTACTTCTTGGAGAGTGGTGTCTCCTAGATTGGCTAGGTGTCACTTGGGAGCCTCCGACAAGATTGTGGAGTTGAACCAAGGAGTTTGTAAGGGTAAGGAGATCGCCTACTTCGTGAAGATCTACCGCTAGTGAGGCAAGTCCTTCGTGGGAGATGGCCATGGTGGGATAGACAAGGTTGCTTTTTCTTGGACCCTTCATGGGTGGAGCCCTCCGTGGACTCGTGCAACCGTTACCCTTTGTGGGTTCAAGTCTCCATCAACGTGGATGTACGATAGCACCACCTATCGGAACCACAACAAAACATCCGTGTCTCCAATTGTGTTTGAATCCTCCAAACCCTTCCCTTTACATTCTTGCAAGATGCATGCTTTACTTTCCGCTACTCATATACTCTCTGCATGCTTGCTTGAATTGTGTTAAGATTGCTGGACTTATTCAAAGTTGCTAAAATCTGCCAAGAACTAAAATTGGGAAAAGGCTAGATTTTTATTTGGTCAAGTAGTCTAATCACCCCCCCCCCCCCCCTCTAGACATACTTTCGATCCTACAAATTACCATAATTATTAGAGGGATTACTAGGATAAGGCCTAGGATTAAAATTTCCTCTATACGCGTTGTTACCAAAATTGTTCCTACCAACAAAATTCACATCCATAGATTCATTATTATTCTCAATCAAAGTAGACAAGGCATATCATTAGGATCAGAAGAAACGCTCTTATTAGCAAATAATTTCATAAGTTCATCCATCTTTCCACTCAAACATTAATTTCTTCTATCGCATGCACCTTTTTATTAGTAGATCTTTCAGTATGCCATTGAGAATAATTAACCATAATATTATCTAGGAGTTTAGTAGCTTCTCCTAAAGTGATTTCCATAAAAGTGCCTCCCACGGCCGAATCTAAAGATTTCTAGAAGAAAAATTCAATCCGGCATAAAAATTTTGTATAATCATCCACAAATTCAAACCATGAGTAGGGAAATTACATATCATTAATTTCATCCTCTCCCAAGCTTGTGCAACATGTTCATGATCAAGTTGCTTAAAATTCATAATATCGTTTCTAAGAGAGATGATCTTAGTGGGAGGAAAATACTTAGAGATAAATGCATATTTGCACTTATTCCATGAATCAATACTATTTTTAGGCAACGACGAAAACCAAGCTTTAGCACGATCTCTAAGTGAAAAAGGAAATAGCTTCAATTTAACAATATCATTATCCACATCTTTCTTCTTTTGCATATCACACAAATCAACGAAGCTATTTAGATGGGTAGCGGCATCTTCACTAGGAAGACCGGAAAACGGATCTTTCATGACAAGATTCAGCAAAGTAATATTAATTTCACAAGATTCAACATCGGTAAGAGGAGCAATCGGAGTGCTAATAAAATCATTGTTGTTGGTATTGGTGAAGTCACATAATTTAGTATTATCTTGAGCCATCGTGACAAGCAAGCAGACTAACACACAAGCAAAAAAAACAAGCGGGCAAAAAGAGGCAAATAGAGAAAGAGATGGAGGATAGAGAGAGAGAGAGGGCAAATAAAATGGCAAGGGTGAAGTGGGGGAGAGGAAAACGAGAGGCAAATGGCAAATAATGTAATGCGGGAGATAAGGGTATGTGATGGGTACTTGGTATGTTGACTTTTGCGTAGACCTCCCCGGCAACGGCACCAGAAATCCTTCTTGCTACCTCTTGAGCACTGCGTTGATTTTCCCCGAAGAGGAAGGGATGATGTAGCAAAGTAGCGTAAGTATTTCCCTCCGTTTTTGAGAACCAAGGTATCAATCCAGTAGGAGGCTACATGCGAGTCCCTCGTACCTGCACAAAACAAATAAATCCTCGCAACCAACGCGAATAGGGGTTGCCAATCCCTACACGGTCACTTACGAGAGTGAGATCTGATAGATATGATAAGATAATATTTTTGGTATTTTTGTGATAAAGATGCAAAGTAAAATAAAGGCAAAGTAAAAAAGCAAAGGAAATAACCAAGTAGTAGGAGATTAATATGATAAAGATAGACCCGGGGGCCATAGGTTTCACTAGTGGCTTCTCTCGAGAGCATAAGTATTCTACGGTGGGTGAACAAATTACTGTTGAGCAATTGACATAATTTAGCATAGTTATGAGAATATCTAGGTATGATCATGTATATAGGCATCACGTCTGAGACAAGTAGACTGACTCCTGCCTGCATCTACTACTATTACTCCACTCATCGACCGCTATCCAGCATGCATCTAGAGTATTAAGTTAAAAACAGAGTAACGGCTTAAGCAAGATGACATGATGTAGAGGGATAAACTCATGCAATATGATGAAAACCCCATCTTGTTATCCTCGATGGCAACCATACAATATGTGCCTTGCTGCCCCTGCTGTCACTGGGAAAGGACACTGCAAGATTGAACCCAAAGCTAAGCACTTCTCCCATTGCAAGAAAGATCAATCTAGTAGGCCAAACCAAACTAATAATTCGAAGAGACTTGCAAAGATAACCAATCATACATAAAAGAATTCAGAGAAGATTCAAATATTGTTCATATATAGACTTGATCATAAACCCACAATTCATCGGTCTCAACAAACACACCGCAAAAAGAAGATTACATCGAATAGTTCTCCACAAGAGAGGGGGAGAACATTGTATTGAGATCCAAAAAGAGAGAAGAAGCCATCTAGCTAATAACTATGGACCCGTAGGTCTGAGGTAAACTACTCACACTTCATCGGAGGGGCTATGGTGTTGATGTAGAAGCCCTCCGTGATCGATGCCCCCTCCGGCGAAGCTCCGGAACAGGCCCCAAGATGGGATCTCGTGGATACAGAAAGTTGCGGCGGTGGAATTAGGGTTTTGGCTCCGTATCTGATCGTTTGGGGGTACGTATGTATATATAGGAGGAAGGAGTACGTCGGTGGAGCAACAGGGGGCCCACGAGGGTGGAAGGCGCGCCTGGGGAGGGTAGGCGCGCCCCCCTACCTCGTGGCCTCCTCTTTTGTGTCTTGACGTAGGGTCCAAGTCTCCTGGGTCTTGTTCGTTGAGAAAATCACGTTCCCGAAGGTTTCATTCTGTTTGGACTCCGTTTGATATTCCTTTTCTTTGAAACCGTAAAACAGGCAAAAAGCAGCAATTCTGGGTTGGGCCTCCGGTTAATAGGTTAGTCCCAAAAATAATATAAAAGTGGAAAATAAAGCCCAATAATGTCCAAAACAGTAGATAATATAGCATGGAGCAATCAAAAATTATAGATACGTTGGAGACGTATCACATCCTTTTTGTCCGGACGAAAGGTGAGTGGGAGCTGGCGGTTCCCAACGAGCTGCCTGAGTTTTCCAGGCACTTTCCATTGCACAGTACTTCTGTACTATAGTTGCCAAGTCGAAGAAGTTTAATACGTGACGGCGGTTGATAGCATTGAGGATTCCTTCGTCCGTACAATTACTGCGGAATATTGAGATCGCGTCTTCGTCGCGGCAATCTTTGATCTTGTTCTTGATGAGGAATCTGGCCCAAAAGTGATGGACTGTTTCCTGAGACTGCTGCTGTAGGTATGTGAGATCGCGTATATCTGGGGGTGGGTGGATTTAAATCCGAACCCTGGCCCAATTTGGGATCCGGAGTCTGAGAAATTTCTGAGCTTAATTGTTCGGGCTCCGGGAGATCGACCGATTTTTCAGGTCTACAGTCTAATTCCAAGTTCGGAGGACAAGGCATGTCGTTCCATGGACAGGTATCCGGCTCTTCGAGCTTGGAGATCCGAACATAGTTCATCCTCGGTATAGAGGGAGTGTTTTTGTTTCGTTCCTCCACTACTGCTATCTGATGGGTGACCGATGGAGATTTGATTTCTCTCTAATCAGGTTTAAGCCCAATCTGACCGTAGTCTGTAGCGACCCCCAAAGCGGCGATGCGATCTAGGAGTTTGTTCAAGGACGATAATTCTATTGGATCCATTTGTTTGGAGTATTCGGAGGCGATTTTCGATGACCCGAGAAGTCATCGTCGGCTCACCAGCCGAACGGGCGGTCATGATAAAGCCACCCGACTAGAGGGTTTGGCCTGAGGCCAGGGCTCCATCGGCGGTGATGTTGTCCTTGATCACAAGGCGAGCCATCAACCCTGACTTCGACGTCACAGTGGAACTCTCAATGCAAGCACCAATGTCAGTGTCAAAACCGGCAGATCTCGGGTAGGGGGTCCCGAACTGTGCGTCTGAGATTGATGGTAACAGGAGACAGGGAACACAATGCTTACCCAGGTTTGGGCCCTCTCGATGGAGGTAAAACCCTACGTCTTGCTAGATTAATATTGATGAGTATGGGGTTACAAGAGTTGATCTACTACGAGATCATAATGGCTAAAACCCTAGAAGTCTAGCCTATCTAATTATGATTGTCCCTACGGACTAAGCCCTCCGGTTTATATAGACACGGAAGGGGATTGGGTTATACAAATTTGGTTACATATAAAGGAAATAGTACATCCGGACACCAACCTTGCCATCCACGCAAAGGAGAGTCCCTTCCGGACACGGGAGAAAGTCTTCTATCTTGTATCTTCATGCCCAATAGTCCGGCCCATGTCCAACAGGCCGGACGCCCGAGGACCCCTTAATCCAGGACTCCCTCACCTCGCCCGTCGCCTCCTCGCCCCTCCTTCGCCCACGCGCGTCGCCGCCCGAGGCCTCTGTCTCACCTCTCCGATGCCGTCATCGAACGCGGCCACCTCATCGTGTTGTCATCGTCCCGTCATCGACCACCGCCGCCCCAAGCTCCGGCCCCTCAGACGCCGCACCAGACCCCGACGCCGTCACCATCGACCCCCTAGCCCGGTCTCTACCCCGAGAAGGACGCCCAACCCCCTCTACCTCCGGCCCCGACCCCGGCCATCCCCAACACCGAGGTGTGCCACCCCTCCCTCTTCTCTCTCTCTGTTTAGGTTTAGGTTTAGGTTTACCCTAACCCCGGCCCCAAAATTTGAGGAGTTATAAACACACGTTTATTGAGTATTGACTTCTGTAAAATCACTTCGATGCTCTCGTGTTGCCGGTATGCTTGCTGTAATAAGGAAGTTGCTTTGCTCGCTAGGAGTGTGTTCCTGGGAGTTATGCTTGGCAGGTAGATGGATATTTTTGATCGTGTGCCTGAGTGTGGTAAATCAGTCTTAGGGGTACATCGGTCTTGCCTTCTGTCATGCTCAGATCTACCACTTCTAGTAGTACAACTCACTAGATCTGAATGCACAACTTAGCAAAGGCACACCATCATGCACATTGCTTGCTAGACCTAGCTATAGATAGAGTTTCCTTGGCCTAACCATCCATGTACAACCAATGCTGCATATCAAGATTCAGTAAAACTCTGAGTCTAGGGGATTGCTTTTTGTCGTGAGTGGTTTGCATTTTGCATAAAGTTTTTAGCAGTGTGTGAAGCATTTTCTGATTTATATAGGAAAGCTAAGCATGTCAACCTCACACTACATTAGAGAGTGGGAAGCCTTGTAATGGCACTCTTATAAAATCTATAAACAGAGATATCGGGGGGAGGCTAGTTATGGGCTGTAGTAAGACCCCTTGATGCGCTTCTCTTGTGGTTTTCCCAGATGCTCTTACCGTTAGACTAGGGGTGATGCTGATGTTGGATTTTTCTACAAGTTGATGTTGAGTTATTGCGTTTGTTTGTTAACACTGATCTTTGAGGAAGAGTGTTGTGCTCCTAAGTGTAGTGTACTATTATTTGGCGCTTTTAGGATCCTATAATTTTTAGGGTTTTAGATGGTAGGGTTATTTCTTATAAGTTGTTGTTTTATGTTAAGTTGTGTTCTGGTGGTCCAAAAATCCACTAATTTGGAAACATTGTTGAGGCCTTTCTTTGATTGGATATATAAATGGTGCTGCTTCGTGTTATCTGTAGTGGTTGCTAATGAGTGCACAATTTCAGAACAACTTGTGCATTATGTACATATTAGGAGTTTTGGGTTGTTATTTTGGTTGTGCTTTTATTGATTTTTTTCCACAACTGCTTTTATGGATTCGTTGCCATATGGATGCTTAACTACAAGTACTTTATTAGTCATGATGGCATGCTACTATTTTAGTATCATTAGCTATATCAATGATTTTTTTGGGGATGTCTGGGAATACATATTTTTGTGTTTCATCCATAATCATAATTGTGACCTGGTTGCAAGTTGCAGCTGTTGAAGGGGTCATTGTAGTTGATGTTCATGTGTATATTGGTTGGTTCATTGAGATATTCCTATCACTGATGTTGTGAACTGCATGAATTTTAGGACGTACTGGGCTTCAAAAAAATTGAGATATTCCTAGCACTAATACGGGTGCTTGATGCTGACAAACAGTATAAGTGGCAATGTTATAAAAGTATGAATCCACAAGCTTAGCTTAGCTTTGGAATTTATAGTGGCAATGGCAATATATCTTGTACTCAGATCTAGTATGTCAACCTAGAGCCACCTAAAATATGCTCTGTTTTTAGATTACTATGCTCTGTTTTTCAACATTTTCAATTTTCTTTCATGTCCAAAAAATCCCTAGTTTTGAAGGGTGCCAGTTGCCATTGCTAACTAACCTACAAAATTAATGAAGTGTTGTCGTTGTTGTTGATTATTAGAGATGGGGGGAGGCCGCCACCACAGGCTACGCTCTGCCACATCGGAGTATGACTTGGAAGGTTTTGAGTTCTTCACGATCATACTTGAGAATTCCTCCAAGAGGAACGTATATAAAAGGAGAGATCTCCCCTTCACCCATCTCTTTATCATAACTCTACTGTTTGCTACATCACTCCTTGACCCACATTGCAGAGGCTGCCTGACACTTTTATGGAAATGCTGGACGGCCATCGGCCAAAGAATGTGAAGTTGCGACAGGCCAGCAGCGGGCTTCGCAGGCTTTGGGATGTGGAGGTGGTGATCAGGAACGGCCACATGTACATGTGTCGTGGCTGGGAGTAGTTCGTCTATGCCTACGACCTGAGGCAAGGGTACTTCCTTGTCTTCAGGTACGACGGTGACGCCATGCTCACCGTGAAGGTGTTCAACATGACTATGTGCCACATGCGCTACCAGGACGACAACAATGCCAGTACGCTCTGCCTCTTCTTCGTCTCCATTTGGCGTTTTCTCACACTGATTGCTAAAAAAACTTTGTTGCATTTGGTCAGGCAATCGAAGCAGCGGCAGCGACTCTGGCTACAGCAAAAGCAGCAGTGAGTCTGGCTACAGCGAAAGCAGCGGCGAGGATGATCCGGAATGGAGTGGGGAAGAAGAGGAGCAGAGTGGGGATGAGGAGGTGCAGCCTATTCTATCTGACGATGACCTCGCGATGGTGGTGACTGACAATAGGCAAGAGATGGTGGTTGCTGAGGATGACCTAGCGATGGTGCTGCCTAAAGATGGCCTCATGATGGTGGTGGTGCCTAACAATGACCTCACGATGGTGGTAGCATCGGTGATCCCACAGCTGGGCGACATGACCATGCCAATTGTGGTAGAAGAGTACATCCCACTGCCTCGCCACTCTAAGCACATCAGGATGATGAAGGAGAAGGAGAAGAAGGAGGAGTGAACTATGTCAGGTATGTTAGATCTCCAAAATGATCTATACTTAGCTTTGTTTCCTCCGAAATGACATAGGTTAGCTCCAAAATGACCAAGTTTACCTAGGTTCGCTCCAATGTGATCCATTTTAGCTAAATTAGCTCCAAAATGATCCATTTTACCTACGTTAGCTCAACAATGTCATAATTAATTATGTTAGCACACAAATGACCTATACTTACCTTATTTTCCTACAAATTGACATAATAAGCTTAGTTAGCTAAAAATGGGATAATTACCTATGTAAGCTCTAAAATTACACAAATAAGGAATAAGAAGAAGAAAAACAAGGAAGAGGAGAAAAAGAAAGAATAGAAGAAGAAAGAGAAGAAAAAGAAAGAATAAAAGAAGAAGAATGAGAAGGAAAAGGGTAAAAACGTTCTTCTTCTTCTAGTCTTCTTCTTCTTCCTCTCCAAAATGACCTAGGTTAGCTCTAAGTTAGCTCTAATATGCTTAGTTACCTAGGTTAGCTCAATAAAGACCTATATTTAGCTGCTTTATATCAAAAATGGCATAATATACTTAGTTCACTCCAAAATGGCATAATTAGCTAGGTTAGCTCCATTTTACCTAAGTATGCTTACTTCTCCTTCTTCTTCTTCTTCTTCTTCTTCTTCATTTTCTTCTTCTTCTTCTAACTTTCTTGTTTCCCATTTTGCAGATTTCATTTACTTCACGGAAGCTTGCATGGATGGAGTGCTTCTTTTCCCTTTCTGCTTTTCTTTTGTATCGATGAACAATGTGGTACTTGTTATATGGATGGATGGATAGGTGTTGGATGAACAATGTGAAACTATTGTAATATGTATGGATGGAACTATGTGTTGGGGAACGCAGTAATTTCAAAAAAAAAAATCCTACGCAAACGCAAGATCATGGTGATGCATAGCAATGAGAGGGGAGAGTATTGTCTACGTACCCTCGTAGACCGTAAGCGGAAGCGTTATGACAACGTGGTTGATGTAGTCGTACGTCTTCATGATCGACCGATCCTAGTACCGAAAGTACGGCACCTCCGCGATCTGCACACGTTCAGCTCAGTGACATCCCACGAACTCACAATCTAGCAGAGTGTCGAGGGAGACCTTCATCAGCACGACAGCGTGATGACAGTGATGATGATGCTATCGGAACGGGGCTTCGCCTAAGCACCGCTATGATATGACCGAGGTGGATTATGGCGGAGGGGGGCGCAGCACACGGCTGGAAAGAATCAACTTGCGTGCATATGGAGTGCCCCCCTCCCCGTATATAAAGGAGTGGAGGAGAGGGAGGGCCGACCCTCTACTATGGCACGCCCTGGGGAGTCTAAAAGTGTAACTATCCCTAGCTGGTTTTGGTAATTCCTAACAACATATAGCTCATTGAGCTAATGCTATTTCAAGATTAATATTTCAGGAAAGCTCAATGATTGGCATGGCATGGATGAGAAAAGTGGACCCCTCAAAATGCTAAGGACAAAAGGATTGGCTCAAGCTCAAAGCTCAAGACTCTACATTTTCTATTCTAGTGATCCAAGATCACATTGAGTCTATAGGAAAAGCCAATACTATCAAGGAGGCATGAGGTGTTTCTTAATGAGGCTCTTGCTCAAAATACTTAGTGATATGCTCCAAAGCCCTCAACTACTTTCTCACATCCACATATGACCTAAACCAAAAGTCAAACTCGGCCCCACCGATTCTTTCTATCCGGCGCCACCGAGTTCAGATGTCATAGCACTGCCACAAACCCTAGGCAAATCGGTCTCACCGAGATGGGGTTGTAATCTCTCTGTTTCCCTTCGTAACGTTTCGGTCTCACCAAGATGAGCGATCGGTCCCACCGAGATTGCAATGTAAACTCTCTGTTTCCCTTTCGTAACATTTCGGTCTCACCGAAATGAGCGAATCGGTCCCACCGAGTTTACCTGACCAACTCTCTGGTTAGCTTATTACCAAAATTGGTCTCACCGAGTTTGTGTAATCGGTCTCACCAAGATTACGTTATGCCCTAACCCTAACCATATCGGTCCTACCGAGTTGCATGTCGGTCCCACCGAAAATCCTAACGGTCACTAGATTTGTTGAATCGGTCCGACCGAGTTTATCAATTTAGTCCCACCGAGATTGGCAAGTTGTGTGTAACGGTTAGATTTTGTGTGGAGGCTATATATACCCCTCCACCTCCTCTTCATTCGTGGAGAGAGCCATCAGAACGAACCTACACTTCCAACTTACTTTTTCCAAGAGAGAACCACCTACACTTGTGTTGAGGCGAAGATATTCCATTCCTACCATATGAATCTTGATCTCTAGCCTTCCCCAAGTTGCTTTCCACTCAAATCTTTTTTCCACCAAATCCATATCCTGTGAGAGAGAGTTGAGTGTTGGGGAGACTATCATATGAAGCACAAGAGCAAGGAGTTCATCATCAACACACCATTTATTACTTCTTGGAGAGTGGTGTCTCCTAGATTGGCTAGGTGTCACTTGGGAGCCTCCGATAATATTGTGGAGTTGAACCAAGGAGTTTGTAAGGGCAAGGAGATTGCCTACTTTGTGAAGATCTGCCGCTAGTGAGGCAAGTCCTTCGTGGGCGACGGCCATGGTGGGATATACAAGGTTGCTTCTTCGTGGACCCTTCGTGGGTGGAGCCCTCCGTGGACTCGCGCAGCCGTTACCCTTCGTGGGTTGAAGTCTTCATCAACGTGGATGTACGATAGCACCACCTATCAGAACCATGACAAAAACATTCGTGTCTCCTATTGCGTTTGAATCCTCCAAACCCTTCCCTTTACATTCTTGCAAGTTGCATGCTTTACTTTCCGCTGCTCATATACTCTTTGCATGCTTGCTTGAATTGTGTTAAGATTGCTTGACTTGTCCAAAGTTGCTAAAATCTGCCAAGAACTAAAATTGGGAAAAGGATAAGTTTTATTTGGTCAAGTAGTCTAATCACCCCCCCCTCTAGACATACTTTCGATCCTACAAGTGGTATCAGAGCTTTGGTCTCCATTTGCTTTGATTTCCATAGCTTTTGGTAGTCATAGCCTTGGTTTCACAAGCTAGGAGAGTATGGCGTCTAGCGAGGGAAATTACCATCGTAGATGTACTTACTTTGATGGTACTAATTTTTCTAGTTGGAAGCATAAGATGAAAATGCATATTCTTGGACATAACCCCGCCGTATGGGCTATTCTGTGTATTGGCTTGCAAGGTGAATTCTTTGATGGGAGAGAACCGAACCGTGAAGCTACCGCGGAAGAGTTGAAGATGCTGCAATACAATGCTCAAGCTTGTGATATCCTCTTCAACGGATTGTGCCCCTAAGAATTCAACAAAATCAGCGGTCTTGAGAATGCAAAGGAAATTTGGGATACTTTGATTGATATGCACGAAGGTACCGACTCCGTCAAGGAATCCAAGTTGGATGTGCTTCAAAGTCAGCTTGACAAGTTCAAAACGAAGGATGGTGAATGTGTTGCTGAAATGTACTCTAGGCTTGCTCTTATCACAAATGAGATCGTCGGCTTAGGAAGTGAAGAGATGACCGACAAATTCATCATCAAGAAGATCCTAAGAGCTTTGGGCGGAAAATATGATATCGTATGCACATTGATCCAAATGATGCCCAATTACAAAGATCTCAAGCCAACGGAAGTCATTGGAAGAATTGTTGCTCATGAGATGTCACTCAAGGATAAGGAGGAGCTCCATAACAAGTCATGTGGTGCTTACAAAGCCTCATGTGAAGCTCCCACATCATCAAGTGAGAAACAAACCTTCAATGAAGAATTGAGCCTAATGGTGAAGAACTTCAACAAGTTCTACAAGAGTAGAAGAAAAGAGAGAAGTTCCAAGTCAAGGTCCTACAATGACAAAAGATCTTCTAGTCGAGAGCGAAATTGCTACAATTGTGGAAGACCCGGACATTATTCCAATGAGTGTACGGCACCTTACAAGAGAAGAGAAGATTTTCCAAAAAGAAGAAGTATAAGAGAAGAATCGCCATCAAGAGAGAGAAGGAGTAGATATGATCGTTATGAACGAAGAACATCCCGGAGAAGCAAGGATTCGTAAAGGAAGGACAAGTCATCAAGGAGCTACACAAAACGAAGACATCAAGCTCATGTTGGTGAATGGGTATCCGGCTCAGACTCCGACAATCACTCCGAGAGAAGCTATCACTCCGACTCCGAATATACTCAAGATGAAGGTGTTGCCAGTCTAGAACTTGTGTCAATCAACTCCTACGACATATTTGATTCACCAAATGAAGGACTTGGAAGATGCTTCATGGACAAAGGCCCAAAGGTATCACACCCCGAGTATGTTGATTTCAATAGTGATGAAGATGACTTGTTAGGTGATGATGATTTACTTGTTGACAACTCTAGTGATGAATACTATGATGAAACATCAATTAATGATGCTAATCAAGATAAAACGAATGACAATGATAAGGAGAAGATTGAGTTTCTAACTAAAGAACTAAACACTCTTAAGTTAGCTCATGAAACTATCTTAGGAGATCATCGAGAACTTGTAAGGACTCATGAGAAATTACGTTTTGAAAAGCTCAACCTTGAGCAAGAGCATGAGTTCTTAAAGGCAATCAATGATGATCTTCGCAAGAAAAGTTCTTCTTACATTGCCAAGCGTTTACTCTTATCCACTTACATGCCTCAAGTCAAGTCTAGTAACAAGAACAAGAAACATTCTTCCTCTAGTAGTAAAAATAATCATGCTAAATCTAATGTTGTTGCTTCTAGTAGTTCTCCTGATTCCACTAATGATTCTCTTAGCCAAGTTACACTTGAGCAAGAAAATAGCTTATTGAAGGGAATTATAGAGAATGGTGTTTACAAGAGCCTTGCCGGGAGTAAGCAATTCGAGGAAATTGTACGCAATCAAGGAAGGCACCGGAAGAACCAAGGTGTTGGTTTTGAACGAAAGTTCAATGCCAATGGAGTTGAGTGGGAAGAAGATCAATACCCCAAGACGAAGTTTGTTCCTCAACAAAAGAAGTATGATCCTACTTCCTTCAAAGGGACACAAGCTCAAGATGATCTTCCACCACAAGACCACGAGCAAAAAGGCAAGGATAAGCTTCAAGAGGAAATTGATGCATTTGAAGAAGCACCCAAGGCCTTGGTCAAGTGGGTTCCCAAGACTGCATCAAGTTCTACTTCATCAAGTACGACTACAACTCCAAGGATTCCCATCAAGATGATGTGGATCCAGAAGAATAAGAACTAAAGAGTTCTTGAGGGTGACTCCGGCAACATACGTCACTCTTATCATTTTGGCAAGAACAAGTGCAATCAACTTCCACATCTTGCACTAGTTCAAGGAGTCACAAACCCTCTTGTTGGTAAGACAAGGGACAAGGTAACCTAATGCTATCATAGACATCATCTTGTGTGTGCATCACTCTATGTCTATGGATATCCTTGTTTGTTCCTTCTGGGACTAACCTGTGTAGGTATTGAAAGTGCAACTCACTCCAAAGGATTGCTCCAAATGATCTACATCAACATTGAGCATCCACATGTTCAACACCTACATGAAGTCATCATCGACAAAACCCAAGGTTAGTTCATCCCTCTTGAAGGAAATATGCCCTAGAGGCAATAATAAAGTTATTATTTATTTCCTTATATCGTGATAAATGTTTATTATTCATGCTAGAATTGTATTAACCGGAAACATAATACATGTGTGAATACATAGACAAACAGAGTGTCACTAGTATGCCTCTACTTGACTAGCTCGTTAATCAAAGATGGTTATGTTTCCTAACCATGAACAAAGAGTTGTTATTTGATTAACGAGGTCACATCATTAGTTGAATGATCTGATTGACATGACCAATTCCATTAGCTTAGCACCCGATCGTTTAGTATGTTGCTATTGCTCTCTTCATGACTTATACATGTTCCTATAACTATGAGATTATGCAACTCCCGTTTACCGGAGGAACACTTTGGGTACTACCAAACGTCACAACGTAAATGGGTGATTATAAAGGAGTACTACAGGTGTCTCCAATGGTGGATGTTGGGTTGGCGTATTTCGAGATTAGGGTTTGTCACTCCGATTGTCGGAGAGGTATCTCTGGGCCCTCTCGGTAATACACATCACATAAGCCTTGCAAGCATAATAACTAAGATGTTAGTTATGAGATGATGTATTACGGAACGAGTAAAGAGACTTGCCAGTAACGAGATTGAACTAGGTATTGGATACCGACGATCGAATCTCGGGCAAGTAACATACCGATGACAAAGGGAACAACGTATGTTGTTATGCGGTCTGACCGATAAAAGATCTTCGTAGAATATGTAGGAGCCAATATGGGCATCCAGGTCCCGCTATTGGTTATTGACCGGAGACGTGTCTCGGTCATGTCTACATTGTTCTCGAACCGTAGGGTC
The DNA here is from genome assembly GCA_034509565.1 of Triticum monococcum. Classification (NCBI taxonomy): domain Eukaryota; kingdom Viridiplantae; phylum Streptophyta; class Magnoliopsida; order Poales; family Poaceae; genus Triticum; species Triticum monococcum. The sequence continues at coordinate 80,547,881 of CM067845.1, read as the reverse complement.
CGCACGCTTAACGTTACGATGATAGTTATTATGAGTTTATGCATTTTGATGTACCGAAGGTAGTTCGGAGTCCCGGATGTGATCACGGACATGACGAGGAGTCTCAAAATGGTCGAGACGTAAAGATTGATATATTGGAAGCCTATGTTTGGACATCGGAAGTGTTCCGGGTGAAATCGGGATTTTACCGGATTACCGGGAGGGTTACCGGAACCCCCCGGGAGCCAAATGGGCCTACATGGGCCATTGTGGAAAGGTGAAAGGGGCTGCCAAGGAGGTCTGCGCGCCTCCCCCCCTCCCCTAGTCCTATTAGGACTAGGAGAGGTGGCCGTCCACCTCTCTCTCTTTCCCTCTCTCTTTTTCCCAAGGATTCCTAGTTGGAATAGGATTGGGGGGGAGTCCTACTCCCGGTAGGAGTAGGACTCCTCCTGCGCCTCCCTCCTTTGGCCGGCCAGCCTCCCCCCTTTCATCCTTTATATACGAGGGCAGGGGACACCCCAAGACACACAAGTTGATCCTTGAGATTGTTCCTTAGCCGTGTGCGGTGCCCCCTGCCACCAAATTCCACCTCGATCATACCGTTGTAGTGCTTAGGCGAAGCCCTGCGTCGGTAGTACATCAAGATCGTCACCACGCCGTCGTGCTGACGGAACTCCTCCCCGAAGCTTTGCTGGATCGGAGCCCGGGGATCGTCATCGAGCTGTACGTGTGCTAAGAACTCGGAGGTGCCGGAGTAACGCTGCTTGGATCGGTCGGATCGGGAAGAAGACGTACGACTACTTCCTCTATGTTGTGTGATCGCTTCCGCAGTCGGTCTGCGTTGGTACGTAGACAACACTCTCCCCTCTCGTTGCTATGCATCACCATGATCTTGCGTGTGCGTAGGAAAATTTTGAAATTACTACGTTCCCCAACAGTGGCATCCGAGCCTAGGTTTTTATGGTTTGATGTTATTTGCACGAGTAGAACACAAGTGAGTTGTGGGCGATACAAGTCATACTGCCTACCAGCATGTCATACTTTGGTTCGGCGGTATTGTTGGACGAGACGATCCGGACCAACCTTACGCGTACTCTTACGCGAGACCGGTTCCCTCGACGTGCTTTGCACATAGATGGCTTGCGGAAGACTGTCTCTCCAACTTTAGTTGAACCAAGTGTGGCTACGCCCGGTCCTTGAGAAGGTTAAAACGGAGTCTATTTGACAAACTATCGTTGTGGTTTTGATGCGTAGGTGAGATGAGTTCTTACTTAAGCCCGTTGCAGCCACGTAAAACTTGCAAACAACAAAGTAGAGGACGTCTAACTTGTTTTTGCAGGGCATGTTGTGATGTGATATGGTCAAGGCATGATGCTGATTTTATTGTATGAGATGATCATGTTTTGTAACCAAGTTATCGGCAACTGGCAGGAGCCATATGGTTGTCGCTTTATTGTATGCAATGCAATCGCGATGTAATGCTTTGCTTTATTACTAAGCGGTAGTGATAGTCGTGGAAGCATAAGATTGGCGAGACGACAACGATGCTACGATGGAGATCAAGGTGTCACGCCGGTGACGATGGTGATCATGACGGTGCTTCGGAGATGGAGATCACAAGCACAAGATGATGATGGCCATATCATATCACTTATATTGATTACATGTGATGTTTATCCTTTTATGCATCTTATCTTGCTTTGATTGACGGTAGCATTATAAGATGATCTCTCACTAAATTATCAAGAAGTGTTCTCCCTGAGTATGCACCGTTGCCAAAGTTCGTCGTGCCCAGACACCACGTGATGATCGGGTGTGATAAGCTCTACGTCCATCTACAATGGGTGCAAGCCAGTTTTGCACACGCAGAATACTCAGGTTAAACTTGACGAGCCTAGCATATGCAGATATGGCCTCGGAACACAGAGACCGAAAGTTCGAGCGTGAATCATATAGTAGATATGATCAACATGACGATGTTCACCATTGAAAACTACTCCATCTCACGTGATGAGCGGTTATGGTTTAGTTGATTTGGATCACGTGATCACTTAGAGGATTAGAGGGATGTCTATCTAAGTGGGAGTTCCTAAGTAATTTGATTAACTGAACTTAAACTTATCATGAACTTAGTACCTGATAGTATCTTGCTTGTTTATGTTGATTGTAGATAGATGGCTCGTGCTGTTGTTCCGTTGAATTTTAATGCATTCCTTGAGAAAGCAAAGTTGAAAGATGATGGTAGCAATTACACGGACTGGGTCCGTAACCTGAGGATTATCCTCATTGCTGCACAGAAGAATTACGTCCTGGAAGCACCGCTGGGTGCCAGGCCTGCTGCTGGAGCAATGCCAGATGTTATGAACGTCTGGCAGAGCAAAGCTGATGACTACTCGATAGTTCAGTGTGCCATGCTTTACGGCTTAGAATCGGGACTTCAACGACGTTTTGAACGTCATGGAGCATATGAGATGTTCCAGGAGTTGAAGTTAATATTTCAAGCAAATGCCCGAATTGAGAGATATGAAGTCTCCAATAAGTTCTATAGCTGCAAGATGGAGGAGAACAGTTCTGTCAGTGAGCATATACTCAAAATGTCTGGGTATAATAATCACTTGATTCAGATGGGAGTTAATCTTCCAGATGATTGCGTCATTGACAGAATTCTCCAATCACTGCCACCAAGCTACAAGAGCTTCGTGATGAACTATAATATGCAAGGGATGAACAAGACTATTCCCGAGCTCTTCGCAATGCTGAAAGCTGCGGAGGTAGAAATCAAGAAGGAGCATCAAGTGTTGATGGTCAACAAGACCACCAGTTTCAAGAAAAAGGGCAAAGGGAAGAAGAAGGGGAACTTCAAGAAGAACAGCAAGCAAGTTGCTGCTCAGGAGAAGAAACCTAAGTCTGGACCTAAGCCTGAAACTGAGTGCTTCTACTGCAAGCAGACTGGTCACTGGAAGCGGAACTGCCCCAAGTATTTGGCGGATAAGAAGGATGGCAAGGTGAACAAAGGTATATGTGATATACATGTTATTGATGTGTACCTTACTAGAGCTCGCAGTAGCACCTGGGTATTTGATACTGGTTCTGTTGCTAATATTTGCAACTCGAAACAGGGACTACGGAATAAGCGGACGCTAGCAAAGGACGAGGTGACGATGCGCGTGGGAAACGGTTCCAAAGTCGATGTGATCGCGGTCGGCACGCTACCTCTACATCTACCTTCGGGATTAATATTAGACCTAAATAATTGTTATTTGGTGCCAGCGTTGAGCATGAACATTATATCTGGATCTTGTTTAATGCGAGACGGTTATTCATTTAAATCAGAGAATAATGGTTGTTCTATTTATATGAGTAATATCTTTTATGGTCATGCACCTTTGAAGAGTGGTCTATTCTTGTTGAATCTTGATAGTAGTGATACACATATTCATAATGTAGAAGCCAAAAGATGCAGAGTTGATAATGATAGTGCAACTTATTTGTGGCACTGCCATTTAGGTCATATCGGTGTAAAGCGCATGAAGAAACTCCATACTGATGGGCTTTTGGAACCACTTGATTATGAATCACTTGGTACTTGCGAACCGTGCCTCATAGGCAAGATGACTAAAACACCGTTCTCCGGTACTATGGAGAGAGCAAACAGATTTATTGGAAATCATACATACCGATGTATGTGGTCCGATGAATATTGAGGCTCGTGGCGGATATCGTTATTTTCTCACCTTCATAGATGATTTAAGCAGATATGGGTATATCTACTTAATGAAACATAAGTCTGAAACATTTGAAAAGTTCAAGGAATTTCAGAGTGAAGTTGAAAATCATCGTAACAAGAAAATAAAGTTTCTATGATCTGATCATGGAGGAGAATATTTGAGTTACGAGTTTGGTGTACATTTGAAAAATTGTGGAATAGTTTCGCAACTCACGCCACCCAGAACACCACAGCGTAATGGTGTGTCCGAACGTCGTAATCGTACTTTACTAGATATGGTGCGATCTATGATGTCTCTTACTGATTTACCGCTATCGTTTTGGGGCTATGCTTTAGAGACGGCCGCATTCACGTTAAATAGGGCACCATCAAAATCCATTGAGACGACGCCTTATGAACTATGGTTTGGCAAGAAACCAAAGTTGTCGTTTCTTAAAGTTTGGGGCTGCGATGCTTATGTGAAAAAGCTTCAACCTGATAAGCTCGAACCCAAAGCGGAGAAATGTGTCTTCATAGGATACCCAAAGGAAACTGTTGGGTATACCTTCTATCACAGATCCGAAGGCAAGACATTCATTGCTAAGAATGGATCATTTCTAGAGAAGGAGTTTCTCTTGAAAGAAGTGAGTGGGAGGAAAGTAGAACTTGACGAGGTAACTGTACCTGCTCCCTTATTGGAAAATAGTACATCACAGAAAACTGTTTCTGCGACACCTATACCAATTAGTGAGGAAGCTAATGATGATGATCATGAAACTTCAGGACAAGATACTACTGAACCACGTAGATCAACCAGAGTGAGATCCGCACCAGAGTGGTACGGTAATCCAGTTCTGGAAGTCATGCTACTAGATCATGATGAACCTACGAACTATGAAGAAGCGATGGTGAGCCCAGATTCCGCAAAGTGGCTTGAGGCCATGAAATCTGAGATGGGATCCATGTATGAGAACAAAGTATGGACTTTGGTTGACTTGCCCGATGATCGGCAAGCAATTGAGAATAAATGGATCTTCGAGAAAAAGACTGACGCCGACGGTAATGTTACTGTCTATAAAGCTCGACTTGTCGCAAAAGGTTTTCGACAAGTTCAAGGGGTTGACTACGATGAGACCTTCTCACCCGTAGCGATGCTTAAATCCGTCAGAATCATGTTAGCAATTGCCGCATTTTATGATTATGAAATATGGCAGATGGATGTCAAAACTTCATTCCTGAATGGATTTCTGGAAGAAGAGTTGTATATGATGCAACCAGAAGGTTTTGTCGATCCAAAGGGAGCTAACAAAGTATGCAAACTCCAGCGATCCATTTATGGACTGGTGCAAGCATCTCGGAGTAGGAATAAACGCTTTGATAGTGTGATCAAAGAATTTGGCTTTATACAGACTTTTGGAGAAGCCTGTATTTACAAGAAAGTGAGTGGGAGCTCTGTAGCATTTCTGATATTATATGTGGATGACATATTGCTGATTGGAAATGATATAGAATTTCTGGATAGCATAAAGGGATACTTGAATAAAAGTTTTTCGATGAAAGACCTCGGGGAAGCTGCTTACATATTAGGCATAAAGATCTATAGAGATAGATCAAGACGCTTAATTGGACTTTCACAAAGCACATACCTTGACAAGATTTTGAAGAAGTTCAAAATGGATCAAGCAAAGAAAGGGTTCTTGCCTGTGTTACAAGGTGTGAAGTTGAGTCAGACTCAATGCCCGACCACTGCAGAAGATAGAGAGAAAATGAAAGATGTTCCCTATGCTTCAGCCATAGGCTCTATCATGTATGCAATGCTGTGTACCAGACCTGATGTGTGCCTTGCTATAAGTTTAGCAGGGAGGTACCAAAGTAATCCAGGAGTGGATCACTGGACAGCGGTCAAGAACATCCTGAAATACCTGAAAAGGACTAAGGATATGTTTCTCGTATATGGAGGTGACAAAGAGCTCATCGTAAGAGGTTACGTTGATGCAAGCTTTGACACTGATCCGGACGATTCTAAATCGCAAACCGGATACGTGTTTACTTTAAACGGTGGAGCTGTCAGTTGGTGCAGTTCTAAACAAAGCATCGTAGCGGGATCTACATGTGAAGCGGAGTACATAGCTGCTTCGGAAGCAGCGAACGAAGGAGTCTGGATGAAGGAGTTCATATCCGATCTAGGTGTCATACCTAGTGCATCGGGTCCAATGAAAATCTTTTGTGACAATACTGGTGCAATTGCTTTGGCAAAGGAATCCATATTTCACAAAAGGACCAAACACATCAAGAGACGCTTCAACTCCATCCGGGATTTAGTCTAGGTGGGAGACATAGAGATTTGCAAGATACATACGGATCTGAATGTTGCAGACCCGTTCACTAAGCCTCTTCCACGAGCAAAACATGATCAGCACCAAGGCTCCATGGGTGTTAGAATCATTACTGTGTAATCTAGATTATTGACTCTAGTGCAAGTGGGAGACTGAAGGAAATATGCCCTAAAGGCAATAATAAAGTTATTATTTATTTCCTTATATCATGATAAATGTTTATTATTCATGCTAGAACTGTATTAACCGGAAACATAATACATGTGTGAATACATAGACAAACAGAGTGTCACTAGTATGCCTCTACTTGACTAGCTCGTTAATCAAAGATGGTTATGTTTCCTAACCATGAACAAAGAGTTGTTATTTGATTAACGAGGTCACATCATTAGTTGAATGATCTGATTGACATGACCCATTCCATTAGCTTAGCACCCGATCGTTTAGTATGTTGCTATTGCTTTCTTCATGACTTATACATGTTCCTATAACTATGAGATTATGCAACTCCCGTTTACCGGAGGAACACTTTGGGTACTACCAAACGTCACAACGTAAATGGGTGATTATAAAGGAGTACTACAGGTGTCTCCAATGGTGGATGTTGGGTTGGCGTATTTCGAGATTAGGGTTTGTCACTCCGATTGTCGGAGAGGTATCTCTGGGCCCTCTCGGTAATACACATCACATAAGCCTTGCAAGCATAATAACTAAGATGTTAGTTATGAGATGATGTATTACGGAACGAGTAAAGAGACTTGCCAGTAACGAGATTGAACTAGGTATTGGATACCGACGATCGAATCTCGGGCAAGTAACATACCGATGACAAAGGGAACAACGTATGTTGTTATGCGGTCTGACCGATAAAAGATCTTCGTAGAATATGTAGGAGCCAATATGGGCATCCAGGTCCCGCTATTGGTTATTGACAGGAGACGTGTCTCGGTCATGTCTACATTGTTCTCAAACCGTAGGGTCCGCACGCTTAACGTTACGATGACAGTTATTATGAGTTTATGCATTTTGATGTACCGAAGGTAGTTCGGAGTCCCGGATGTGATCACGGACATGACGAGGAGTCTCGAAATGGTCGAGATGTAAGGATTGATATATTGGAAGCCTATGTTTGGACATCGGAAGTGTTCCGGGTGAAATCGGGATTTTACCGGATTACCGGGAGGGTTACCGGAACCCCCCGGGAGCCAAATGGGCCTACATGGGCCATTGTGGAAAGGTGAAAGGGGCTGCCAAGGAGGGCTGCGCGCCTCCCCCCCTCCCCTAGTCCTATTAGGACTAGGAGAGGTGGCCGGCCACCTCTCTCTCTTTCCCTCTCTCTTTTTCCCAAGGATTCCTAGTTGGAATAGGATTGGGGGGGGGAGTCCTACTCCCGGTAGGAGTAGGACTCCTCCTGCGCCTCCCTCCTTTGGCCGGCCAGCCTCCCCCCTTTCATCCTTTATATATGGGGGCAGGGGACACCCCAAGACACACAAGTTGATCCTTGAGATCGTTCCTTAGCCGTGTGCGGTGCCCCCTGCCACCAAATTCCACCTCGATCATACCGTTGTAGTGCTTAGGCGAAGCCTTGCGTCGGTAGTACATCAAGATCGTCACCACGCCGTCGTGCTGACGGAACTCCTCCCTGAACCTTTGCTGGATCGGAGCCCGGGGATCGTCATCGAGCTGTACGTGTGCTAAGAACTCGGAGGTGCCGGAGTAACGGTGCTTGGATCGGTCGGATCGGGAAGAAGACGTACGACTACTTCCTCTATGTTGTGTGATCGCTTCCACAGTCGGTCTGCGTTGGTACGTAGACAACACTCTCCCCTCTCGTTGCTATGCATCACCATGATCTTGCGTGTGCGTAGGAAAATTTTGAAATTACTACGTTCCCCAACATCTCTTAGGGGGGATCTCACATCTAGGGGGAGCTTTACTCTAAGAATTGAGCTAAAGCAACTCTAATGGTGTGAACACGACAACGCTTTATGTAAAAGTGGTAACCCCACTTGTGCTTAAACGATGAGTATGACCTATGATCAAATGTTCTCATTTGACTCCTAAGTCAATATACTCATACATAGATGACCTAGTCATGGCCAATTGCTTAATAGATGCTAGAATTGGTTGTGCATGCTTTGCCACATATTTCATTTTCCATTTTATTGTGTAAGCATGTTGGTTGCATAATTTACTCATTCGAGGACATCCACTTGTTGTTTTGATTGTTTGGTTCCTTTTCTTTTGCCAAGTGGATGGACAAGAATGCCTAAGAACCTTCTCTTGCCATCTATGCTTTTCTTGTCTCAAACTCTATTCATGCTACATCACAAAGTTTGATCAAGTCAGATTCGAACCACTCTGTGTGAGGAGCACTCGGAGTCCCCGATTCGTCATAGACTTAAACTTCCAAAACTTCTTTGTGCGTTTCGGTCTGACCGATTCATCCATTTTGATCATACCGAAATCACTAAGTCGATCTAGGTTTTCAATCTCGGTGCAACCAATTTGAACTTTTCGGTCACACCGAGTTGCAATAACTGCTTGCAGTTATGCATCTCGGTGCCACCAAGTTGTTCCACTCAGTCACACCGACAGGGTCAGACTGTATATATCCCCAGGCCAAAATTTGGAAAATTCTCCAAACCCTTCGCCCGCGCTCAGCCTGCTCTGCCTCCCTGGGTCTCCGGATCGTCCTCATCATCGCCAGCTGCCTCCCGCCGCTGGTCTCCGCCGCCGTCAACGGAAATCATCTCCGTCGTTGCTGTTGTAGCAGGTCCATCGCCGCACATAGGGTATGGACTTGATCCTTGTGCTAATCTCACTCCGATTCCTAGCACATTGTTTTGCCATGTATCTTGCCACGATTGAGATCACTCTATCCAACGAAATAACTCCGTAGTTTAGTTGTACATTGAAAATTTAGGGTTAGCTTTCCGCCGAAATCATCTCGGACCAACCGAGTTGTTGAAATCGGTTCCATCGATTTGGCTAAGGCCATCGCACATGTGATTCTCGGTCTGACTAAGAATTCCAAATCGGTGTGACCGAGTTCAATTCTTTGTGAAACCCTAGCAGTCTCGGTGCCACCGAACTGTGACTCGGTCTGACCGAGTTCACTAGTTTAGGTTCCAAAAGCTGCTTCGGTATCACCGAGTTTTCAAATCGGTAGATCTGAAATGCTTTCTGTGGAAAACTACAACTAAGTTTTTGACTCATTCTTTTGCAAAAACCTCTGTACTTTGTGATGCTCATCTACTCTACCTCATCTATAATCTATTCATAGGGTCTGCTGTCAGTGTTTGCATCATGTCAGATCAGAGTGACAGTCAGAACAAGTCTGAGGAGCAAGTTCACATGAGTGAGGGCACTAGTCCCTCTAGCAGCTATGATGAGGGAAGCAGGAGTACACCCAGCAACTTGCCTAAGGCAGCCACCAGGGCCAGAAAGAAGAGAACCTCAGATTCTGAGGATGAGGACTATGTGGCTGTTGAGGAAGAGGCCACCTCAAAGAAGAAAGTTCTAAAAAAGGAATATGGCACAGCTGCTGCCACTAAGCCAGGAATGAAGACAAAGGTTCCTGCCAAGAGAGTTCCTATGTCAAAGGCCAGAACATCACTCAAGAAACTTTGGGATCTGCACCCAAAGAATAGGTTGTGGTAGAGAAGAAAAGGAAAGAAAGGGTCAAGAAGACCATGGCCAGAGTAACTGGGAAGCCCTCAATGATGGAAGATCAAGAGGAAGAGGTTCCTGCACCAGCACCTAAAGCTCAAAAGCTTATGGGAGATGCTATAAGATCAGAGGCTGCTCCATCTAAGCCCAAAGAAGCTCCCAAGGCAGCTGCTCCAAAACCCAAAGCTGCACCCAAGAGGAGTACAAGGAATATTCCAGCTGCAGAGAAGAACAAGGCCCAGTGCCTGAAGCTGCTATAGAAGAATAAGATGATGAGTCACATGTCTTGAGGAAGTTGAAGCCCAAAATTCCAGATCACGATGATGCTCATCCAGTAGCTAAGGACATGAAGCTCAGGAAAGATGCAGGACTCAGACAGTGGAGATTGACTGATCCCTATGTAGTCAGGAGAAGAACTGTTGTGGACTACAGGTTCCATACAAAGGAACAGCAGGACTTCTATGAGACAGTGTTGCTTGACAAAAAGCCTATTGTCTATGATATGAGATGGGTGGACTGGAAGTACATCAGGGAAAATGAAGAACACTATCCTGGAGTCTATGATAGTTTCAAGTCTTGTGGAGTAGAGGACTTTGTTGGGCAGAAGCTCACAAAGTGGAATGATGAGCTTATTATGCAGTTCTACTCCACAGCTCATTTCTACCCAGATGGAAAGATTGTTTGGATGTCTGAAGGTACTAGGTACCAATCAACAGTTGAAGAATGGGCAAAATTGATCAATGCTCCTAAGGAGAATGAAGATGACTTGGATGTCTATGCCAAGAAGAAGAAGGATCACAACACCATGGCACATATGTACAGAGAGATCCCAGATGCTGCTCTTGAGACACACAAATTTGGATCAGTACATTACCTTCTGTCAGGTTTGCCAACAATCAACTGGATCCTCAGGCACACTATATTGCCAAAGTCAGGTGATCACAAGATGATCAGAGGCCATGCAATTAACCTGCTTCACATATTTGATGTGCCTCAAAAGTTCAAAGTCATGAGCCTAATTGTGGAAACTATAAAGAGAACAGCTGCATATCAGAAGAGAAGTTGTGGGTATGCCCCACAGATCCAGGAGCTAATCAACTCCAAGATGGGCACTGGCACATATCTCTTGGACAAGGAACATATGCCCATCTACCCAGACTTTGAGGACAACACTGTGGTGATGGATGAGAATGAACCATCTTCTGTGCAAGCACAAGCAAAGAGGGAGAAGGCAAGGCTGAAAAGGCTGCAAAGATGCCAACCATTGATGAGGCATCTCAGTATCTTCTGAAGAGCAAGCAAGATCAGCTTGGCTACTTGATTGCCTCCACTCTGAGGAATGAGAAGGGATTGGCCACCCTGACTCAAAACCAGGAGAGCTTGGAGAGGATCATGGAGCAAAAGTTCTATGATTTAGATGTGAAGGTCACTGAGATACAGTCAGTTGTTGAGCAACTTCAGGATGAAGTGTAGGAGAAGAAGGGCAAGTCTACCACTGATGCTTTTGCTAGAGTGTCCAAAGGACAGAGATCTGCTGCAGTGCCAGTTACAGACACCAGAGCAACTTCATCTGCACCAGCTATAGCTTCAGTGCCACCAGCTCCAGCACCCACTCTGCCAGCTCCATCTACATCAACTGATGCCTTCGTCCTTGGAGTTTTATCTACACCACCACCTGAAGACCAAGCCTGACAGTTGATCTAGCACTATGCATTTTTATGAACTTTTTGGTAACTTGTTGCCAAAGGGGGAGAAAATGTATAGATCATAGGCTTCGAGAGAGAGTGTTGCTCTTTGTTCTCTCTTGTTTTTTTGGTGGTTGAACTTTGTTATTTGCTTGTTTGAGATACTTTATGCTTTTGTGTGATACTTGGATGATCATATGTTTGATCATATGCTACCTTAATGCTTGTTGGATGAAATTATCCTTTTATATCCCCATATGATCATTCACTTTTCTTGGTGATGAGTGCATGTATTTAATTATTATCATTTTGAGCGCTCCACCAAGATGTATGTGACGTGGAAGAGTAACCCATGATCCTAACTCATTGTGCATTTGCAGTCCAAAGCAAATCTTAAACTATGCACAAATTTAGGGGGAGCCCTTGCTTTTCACATACTTCTCAAAGCGACAATGTTTTTCATTCTTATTATCATTTGTCGAAGCTTTGATCTATATGTTGTCATCAATTACCAAAAAGGGGGAGATTGAAAGTGCAACTATCCCTAGGTGGTTTTGGTAATTCCTAACAACATATAGCTCATTGAGCTAATGCTATTTCAAGATTAATATTTCAGGAAAGCTCAATGATTGGCATGGCATGGATGAGAAAAGTGGACCCTTCAAAATGCTAAGGACAAAAGGATTGGCTCAAGCTCAAAGCTCAAGACTCTACATTTTCTATTTTAGTGATCCAAGATCACATTGAGTCTATAGGAAAAGCCAATACTATCAAGGAGGGATGAGGTGTTGCTTAATGAGGCTCTTGCTCAAAATACTTAGTGATATGCTCCAAAGCCCTCAACTACTTTCTCACATCCACATATGACCTAAACCAAAAGCCAAACTCGGCCCCACCGATTTTCTATCCGGTGCCACCGAGTTCAGATGTCATAGCCATTGCCACAAACTCTAGGCAAATCGGTCTCACCGATAGGGATCTCGGTCTCACCGAGATGGAATTGTAATCTCTCTGTTTCCCTTCGTAACATTTCGGTCTCACTGAGATGAGCGATCGGTCCCACCGAGATTGCAATGTAAACTCTCTGTTTCCCTTTCGTAACATTTCGGTCTCACCGAAATGGGAGAATCGGTCCCACCGAGTTTACCTGACCAACTCTCTGGTTAGCTTATTACCAAAATCGGTCTCATCGAGTTTGTGTAATCGGTCTCACCGAGATTATGTTATGCCCTAACCCAAACCATATCGGTCCTACCGAGTTGCATGTCGGTCCCACCGAAAATCCTAACGGTCACTAGATTTGTTGAATCGATCCGACCGAGTTTATCAATTCGGTCCCACCGAGATTGGCAAGTTGTATGTAACAGTTAGATTTTGTGTGGAGGCTATATATACCCCTCCACCTCCTCTTCATTCATGCAAAGAGCCATCAGAACGAACCTACACTTCCAACTTACTTTTTCTGAGAGAGAACCACCAATACTTGTGTTGAGGCCAAGATATTCCATTCCTACCATATGAATCTTGATCTCTAGCCTTCCCCAAGCTGCTTTCCACTCAAATCTTCTTTCCACAAAATTCATATCCTGTGACAGAGAGTTGAGTGTTGGGGAGACTATCATTTGAAGCACAAGATCAAGGAGTTCATCATCAACACACCATTTGTTACTTCTTGGATAGTGGTGTCTCCTAGATTGGCTAGGTGTCACTTGGGAGCCTCCGACAAGATTGTGGAGTTGAACCAAGGAGTTTGTAAGGGCAAGGAGATCGCCTACTTCGTGAAGATCTACCGCTAGTGAGGCAAGTCCTTCGTGGGCGACGGCCATGGTGGGATAGACAAGGTTGCTTCTTCGTGGACCCTTCATGGGTGGAGCCCTCCGTGGACTCGCGCAGCCGTTACCCTTCGTGGGTTGAAGTCTCCATCAACGTGGACGTACGATAGGACCACCTATCGGAACCACGACAAAAACATCCGTGTCTCCTATTGCATTTGAATCCTCCAAACCCTTCCCTTTACATTCTTGCAAGTTAGATGCTTTACTTTTCACTGCTCATATACTCTTTGCATGCTTGCTTGAATTGTGCTAAGATTGCTTGACTTGTCCAAAGTTGCTAAAATCTGCCAAGAACTAAAATTGGGAAAAGGATAAGTTTTATTTGGTCAAGTAGTCTAATCACCCCCCCCCCTAGACATAATTTCAATCCTACAGAGTCCTACTCCCACCGGGAGTAGTATCCCCCCCCCCTTCCATGTAATAGGAGTAGGAGAGAAGGAAAGGGAAGAGAGAAGAGAAGTAAGGAGGGGGCGCCGCCCCTCCCCCCTAATCCAATTCGGACTAGGCCTTGGGGGGCGCGGCCTGCCCTAGCTAGCCCCTCCCTCTCTCCCCTAAAGCCCATTAGGGCCCATATACTCCCGGGGGGGTTCCGGTAACCCTCTCGTACTCCAGTCTTCTCTGAAATCACTCGGAACACTTCCGGTGTCCGAATATAGCCGTCCAATATATCAATCTTTATGTCTCAACCATTTCGAGGCTCCTCGTCATGTCCGTGATCACATCCAGTACTCCAAACTACCTTTGGTACATCAAAATATATAAACTCATAATACCGATTGTCACCGAACGTTAAGCATGCGGACGCTATGGGTTCGAGAACTATGTAGACATGACCGAGACACATCTCCGGTCAATAACCAATAGCAGAACATGGATGTTCATATTGGCTCCCACATATTCTGCGAAGATCTTTATCAGTCAAATCGCATACCGATATACGTTGTTCCCTTTATCATTGGTATGTTACTTACCCGAGATTCGATCGTCGGTATCTCAATACCTAGTTCAATCTCGTTACCGGCAAGTCTCTTTACTCGTTCCATAGTGCATCATCCTATAACTAACTCATTAGTCACATTGCTTGCAAGGCTTATAGTGATGTGCATTACCGAGAGGGCCTAGAGATACCTCTCCGACAATCGGAGTGACAAATCCTAATCTCGATCTATGCCAACTCAACAAACACCATCGGAGACACCTGTAGATTACCTTTATAATCACCCAGTTACGTTGCGACGTTTGGTAGCACACAAAGTGTTCCTCCGGTATTCGGGAGTTGCATGATCTCATAGTCATAGGAACATGTATAAGTTATGGAGAAAGCAATAGCAACAAACTAAACGATCATCATGCTAAGCTAACGGAATGGGTCAAGTCAATCACATCATTCTCTAATGATGCGATCCCGTTAATCAAATGACAACTCATGTCTATGGTTAGGAAACATAACCATCATCTCTATGTCTCCCTCCTTGACTTGATCGCAGATGGAATTGAAGCGTCTCTTGATGTGCTTCGTTCTCTTGTGAAATCTGGATTCCTTTGCCAAGGCAATTCCACCAGTATTGTCACAAAAGATTTTCATTGGACCCGATGCACTAGGTATGACACCTAGATCGGATATGAACTCCTTCATCCAGACTCCTCCATTTGCTGCTTCCGAAGAAGCTATGTACTCCGCTTCACATGTAGATCCCGCCACGATGCTCTACTTGGAACTGCACCAACTGACAGCTCCACCATTTAATAAAAACACATACCCGGTTTGTGACTTAGAGTCATCCAGATCAGTGTCAAAGCTTGCATCAACGTAACCGTTTACGACGAGCTCTTTGTCACCTCCATATACGAGAAACATATCCTTAGTCCTTTTCAGGTATTTCAGGATGTTCTTGAACGCTGTCCAGTTATCCACTCCTGGATTACTTTGGTACCTCCCTACTAAACTGATAGCAAGGCACACATAAGGTCTGGTACACAGCATTGCATACATGATAGAGACTATGGCTGAAGCATAGGGAACACTTTTCATTTTCTCTCTATCTTCTGCAGTGGTTGGGCATTGAGTCTGACTCAACTTCACACCTTGTAACACAGGCAAGAACACTTTCTTTGCCTGGTCCATTTTGAACTTCTTCAAAACTTTATCAAGGTATGTGCTTTGTGAAAGTCCAATTAAGTGTCTTGATCTATCTCTATAGATCTTGATGCCCAGTATATAAGCAGCTTCATCGAGGTCTTTCATTGAAAAATTCTTATTCAAGTATCCTTTTATGCTATTCAGAAATTCAGTATCATTTCCGATCAACAATATGTCATCCACATATAATATCAGAAATGCTACAGAGCTCCCACTCACTTTCTTGTAAATACAGGCTTCTCCAAAAGTCTGTATAAAACCATATGCTTTGATCACATTATCAAAGTGTATATTCCAACTCCGAGAGGCTTGCACCAGTCCATAAATGGATCGCTGGAGCTTGCACATTTTGTTAGCACCTTTTTGGATCAACAAAACCTTCTGGTTGCATCATATACAACTCTTTTTTAAGATATCCATTAAGGAATGCAGTTTTGACATCCATTTGCCAAATTTCATAATCATAAAATGCGGCAATTGCTAACATGATTCGGACGGACTTAAGCATCTCTACGGGTGAGAAGGTCTCATTGTAGTCAACTCCTTGAACTTGTCGAAAACCTTTTGCAACAAGTCGAGCTTTGTAGACAGTAATATTACCATCAGTGTCAGTCTTCTTCTTGAAGATCCATCTATTCTCTATGGCCTGTCGATCATCGGGAAAGTCAACCAAAGTCCATACTTTGTTCTCATACATGGATCTCATCTCAGATTTCATCGCTTCAAGCCATTTTGCAGAATCTGGGCTCATCATCGCTTCCTCATAGTTCGTAGGTTCGTCATGGTCAAGTAACATGACTTCTAGAATAGAATTACCGTACCACTCTGGTGCAGATCTTACTCTGGTTGACCTACGAGGTTCAGTAGTAACTTGATCAGAAGTTTCATGATCATCATCATTAGCTTCCTCACTTATTGGTGTAGTAATCACTGGAACTGATGTTAGTGATGAACTACTTTTCAATAAAGGAGCAGGTACAATTACCTCATCAAGTTCTACTTTCCTCCCACTCACTTCTTTTGAGAGAAACCCCTTCTCTAGAACGGATCCATTCTTAGCAATGAATATCTTGCCTTCGGATCTGTGATAGAAGGTGTACCCAACAGTTTCCTTTGGGTATCCTATGAAGACACATTTCTCCGATTTGGGTTCGAGCTTGTCAGGTTGAAGCTTTTTCACATAAGCATCGCAGCCCCAAATTTTAAGAAACGACAACTTGGGTTTCTTGCCAAACCGTAGTTCATAAGGCGTCGTCTCAACGGATTTCGATGGTGCCCTATTTAACATGAATGCAGCTGTCTCTAATGCATAACCCCAACATGATAGTGATAAATCGGTAAGAGACATCATAGATCACACCATATCTAATAAAAGTATGGTTATGACATTCGGACACACCATTACGCTGTGGTGTTCCAGGTGGCGTGAGTTGCGAAACTATTCCGCGTTGTTTCAAATGAAGGCCAAACTCGTAACTCGAATATTCTCCTCCATGATCAAATCGTAGAAACTTTATTTTCTTGTTACGATGATTTTCCACTTCACTCTAAAATTCTTTGAACTTTTCAAATGTTTCAGACTTATGTTTCATTAAGTAGATATACCCATATCTGCTCAAATCATCTGTGAAGGTGAGAAAATAACGATATCCACTGCGAGCTTCAATGTTCATTGGATCACATACATCAGTATGTATGATCTCCAATAACTCTGTTGCTCGCTCCATTATTCCGGAGAACGGAGTTTTAGTCATCTTGCCCATGAGGCATGGTTCGCAAGTACCAAGTGATTCATAATCAAGTGATTCCAGAAGTCCATCAGAATGGTGTTTCTTCATGCGCTTTACACCAATATGACCTAAACGGCAGTGCCACAAATAAGTTGCACTATCATTATCAACTTTGCATCTTTTGGCTTCAATACTATGAACATGTGTATCACTACTATCAAGATTTAGCAAAAATAGACTACTCATCAAGGGTGCATGACCATAAAAGATATTACTCATATAAATAGAACTACCATTATTCTCTGATTTAAATGAATAACCGTCTCGCATCAAACAAGATCCAGATATAATGTTCGTGCTCAAAGCTGGCACCAAATAACAATTATTTAGGTCTAAAACCAATCCCAAAGGTAGATGTAGAGGTAGCGTACCGACGGCGATCACATCGACTTTGGAACCGTTTCCCACGTGCATCGTCACCACGTCCTTAGCCAATCTTCGCTTAATCTGTAGCCCCTGTTTCGATTTGCAAATGTTAGCAACTAAACCAGTATCAAATATCTAGGCACTACTGCGAGCATTAGTAAGGTACACATCAATAACATGTATATCAAATATACCTTTCACTTGCCATCCTTCTTCTCCGCCAAATACTTGGGGCAGTTCCGCTTCCAGTGACCAGTTCCTTTGCAGTAGAAGCACTCAGTTTGAGGCTTAGGTCCAGACTTGGGTTTCTTCACTTGAGCAGCAACTGGCTTGCTGTTTTTCTTGAAGTTCCCCTTCTTCCCTTTACCCTTTTTCTTGAAACTAGTGGTCTTGTTGACCATCAACACTTGATGCTCCTTCTTGATTTCTACCTCCGCAGCTTTTAGCATTGCGAAGAGCTGAGGAATCATCTTATCCATCCCTTGCATATTATAGTTCATCACAAAGCTCTTGTAGCTTGGTGGCAGTGATTGAAGAACTTTGTCAATGACACTATCATTAGGAAGATTAACTCCCAATTGAGTCAAGTGGTTGTGGTACCCAGACATTCTGAGTATATGTTCACTAACAAAACTATTCTCCTTCATCTTGCAGCTGTAGAACTTATTGGAGACTTCATATCTCTCAATCATGGCATTTTCTTGAAATATTAACTTCAACTCCTGGAACATCTCATATGCTCCATCACGTTCAAAACATTGTTGAAGTTCCGCTTCTAAGCCGTAAAGCATGGCACACTGAACTATCGAGTAGTCATCAGCTTTGCTCTGCCAGGTGTTCACAACATCTAGCGTTGCTCCTGCAGCGGTTTTGTCACCTAGCGGTGCTTCCAGGACGTGATTCTTCTGTGCAGCAATGAGGATAATCCTCAAGTTACGGACCCAGTCCGTGTAGTTGCTACCATCATCTTTCAACTTAGCTTTCTCTAGAAACGCATTAAAATTCAACGGAATAACAGCACGGGCCATCTATCTACAACAACATAGACATGCAAAATACTATTAGGTACTAAGTTCATGATAAATTAAAGTTCAATTAATCAAATTACTTAAGAACTGCCACTTAGATAGACATCTCTCTAATCATCTAAGTGATCATGTGATCCATATCAACTAAACCATGTCTGATCATCACGTGAGATGGAGTAGTTTTCAATGGTGAACATCACTATGTTGATCATATCTGCTATATGATTCACGCTCGACCTTTTGGTCTCAGTGTTCCGAGGCTATATATACATATGCTAGGCTCGTCAAGTTTAACCCGAGTATTCTGCGTGTGCAAAACTGGCTTGCACTTGTTGTATGTGAATGTAGAGCTTATCACACCCGATCATCACGTGGTGTCTCCGCACGACGAACTATAGCAACGGTGCATACTCAAGAAGAACACTTATACCTTGAAATTTAGTGAGAGATCATCTTATAATGCTACCGCTGAACTAAGAAAAATAAGATGCATAAAGGATAAACATCACATGCAATCAATATAAGTGATATGATATGGCCATCATCATCTTATGCCTTTGATCTCCATCTCCAAAGCACCGTCATGATCACCATCGTCACCGGCTTGACACCTTGATCTCCATCGAAGCATCGTTGTCGTCTCGCCAACTATTGTTTCTATGACTGTCGCTGCCGCTTAGTGATAAAGTAAAGCAATTACATGGTGATTGCATTTCATACAATAAAGCGACAACTATATGGCTCCTGCCAGTTGCCGATAATTGTGTTACAAAACATGATCATCTCATAAAATAAAATTTAGCATCATGTCTTGACCATATCACATCACAACATGCCCTGCAAAAACAAGTTAGACGTCCTCTACTTTGTTGTTGCAAGTTTTATGTGGCTGCTACGGGCTGAGCAAGAACCGTTCTTTCCTACGCATCAAAAACCACAACGCGGTATAGTGATTGCTTTTTGATCTTCAGAAAGAACCCTATTCATTGAATCCGATTTAACTAAAGTTGGAGAAACTGACACCCGCTAGCCACCTGTGTGCTAAGCATGACGGTAGAACCAGTCTCACGTAAGCGTACGCGTAATGTCGGTCTGGGACGCTTCATCCAAAAATACCACCGAATAAAGAAACAACTAGTGACGGCAAGAAATATGTATATACCCACGCCCACAACGCCTTTGTGTTCTACTCATGCATATAACATATGCGCATAAACCTGGCTCTGATACCACTGTTGGAGAACGCAGTAATTTCAAAAAAAATCATACGCACACGAAAGATCATGGTGATGCATAGCAACAAGAGGGGAGAGTATTGTCTACGTACCCTCGTAGACCCTAAGTGGAAGTGTTATGACAACGCGGTTGATGTAGTCGTATGTCTTCACGATGGACCGATCCTAGTACTGAAAGTACAGCACCTCCGCGATCTACACACGTTCAGCTCGGTGACGTCCCACGAACTCACGATCCAGCAGAGTGTCGAGGGAGAGCTTCATCAGCACGACGGCGTGATGACGGTGATGATGATGCTACCGGAACAGGGCTTCTCCTAAGCACCACTATGATATGACCGAGGTGGATTATGGTGGAGGGGGGCACCGCACACGGCTGGAAACAATCAACTTGTGTGTCTATGGGGTGCCCCCCTCCCCGTATATAAAGGAGTGAAGGAGGGAGAGGGCCGGCCCTCTACTATGGCGCGCCCCGGGGAGTCCACCTCCCACCGGGAGTAGGATTCCCCCCTTCCATGTAATTGGAGTAGGAGAGAAGGAAAGGGAAGAGAGAAGAGAAGGAAGGAGGGGGAGCCGCCCCTCCCCCCTAGTCCAATTCGGACTAGGCCTTGGGGCGCACGGCCTGCCCTAGGCAGTCCTTCCCTCTCTCCCCTAAAGCCCATTAGGGCCCATATACTTCCCGGGGGGTTCCGGTAACCCTCCGGTACTCTGGTTTTCTCCAAAATCACTTGAAACACTTGTGGTGTCCGAATATAGCCATCCAATATATCAATCTTTATGTGTCGGCCATTTTGAGACTCCTCGTCATGTCTGTGATCACATCCGGGACTCCGAACTACCTTCGTTACATCAAAACACATAAACTCATAATACCGATCGTCACCGAATGTTAAGCGTGCGGACCCTACAGGTTCGAGAACTATGTAGACATGACCGAGACACATCTCCGGTCAATAACCAATAGCAGAACCTGGATGTTCATATTGGCTCCCACATATTCTACGAAGATCTTTATCGGTCAAACTGCATAACGATATACGTTGTTCCCTTTGTCATCGGTATGTTAATTGCCCGAGATTCAATCGTCGGTATCTCAATACCTACTTCAATCTCATTACCGGCAAGTCTCTTTACTCGTTCCGTAATGCATCATCCCGTAACTAACTCATTAGTCACATTGCTTGCAAGGCTTATAGTGATGTGCATTACCGAGAGGGCCTAGAGGTACCTCTCCGACAATCAGAGTGACAAATCCTAATCTCGATCTATGCCAACTCAACAAACACCATTGGAGACACCTGTAGAGCACCTTTATAATCACCCAGTTATGTTGCGACGTTTGGTAGCACACAAAGTGTTCCTCCGGTATTCGGGAGTGGCATGATCTCATAGTCATAGGAACATGTATAAGTTATGGAGAAAGCAATAGCAACAAACTAAACGATCATCGTGCTAAGCTAACGGAATGGGTCAAGTCAATCACATCATTCTCTAATGATGTGATCCCGTTAATCAAATGACAACTCATGTCTATGGTTAGGAAACATAACCATCATTGATTCAACGAGCTAGTCAAGTAGAGGCAAACTAGTGACACTCTGTTTGTCTATATATTCACACATGTACTAAGTTTCCAGTTAATACAATTCTAGCATGAATAATAAACATTTATCATGATATAAGGAAATATAAATAACAACTTTATTATTGCCTCTAGGGCATATTTCCTTCACTATGTGTTGGTTATGTATGTATATATGATGAAACTTGTGTGTTGGATATGTCATATGTCTGTTGTGAAATTTGTGTGTTGAAACTTGTGTGTTGAAATTGAATGAATTTAAGAAAAAAGAGGGGCTATACAGGCATATGCCAAAGAGCTTTGCCATCAGCTAGCAAACGTCAAAGCTGCCACATGGCAGCTACCTGTGCAACCTGGGGGCACTGACATCACCTGGGGCTAGCCTATTTGGTTACTTTGTCATCCGCTGGCAGACGGCAAAGGTGCAATGGTCTTTGTCGTCCGCCAGCAGACGGCAAAGCGCATCATTAACCCCCTAACTGCCATGTGTGCCATCCAGCGGACGGCAAAGACCATTCATCTTTGTCGTCCATCAGCAAATGGCAAAGAGGCCTTCGTCGTAGCCTATTCAGCCGGACCTGTTGTCGTCTGCTGATGGACGGCAAAGGCCTTTGCCGTCAGCCATGGCAGATGGCAAAGTGCGTGATTCCTGTAGTGATACCTCTCCGATACACAGAGTGACAAATCCCAATCTCGATCCATGCCAACTTTACAGATACCTTCGGAGATACCTGTAGAGCATCTTTATGATCACCCAATTACGTTGTGACGTTTGATAGCACACAAGGTATTCCTCCGGTATCCAAGAGTTGCATGATCTCATGGTCAAAGGAACATGTATTTGACATTAAGAAAGCAGTAGCAGTAAACTGAACGATCATATGCTATGCTAACGGTTGGGTCTTGTCCATCACATCATTCTCCTAATGATGTGATCCCGTTATCAAATGACAACTCATGTATATGGTCAACGAGCTAGTCTAGTAGAGGCTCACTAGGGACACGGTATTTGTTTATGTATCCACACATGTATTTAAGTTTTCGGTCAATACAATTCTAGTATGAATAATAAACATTTATCATGATTAAGGAAATATAATAATAACCATTTTATTATTACCTTTAGGGCATATTTCCATCAATATGATGCATTCACAGTATGCAGACGTTAACTGTGCTGACGTGGCACTGTATTTCCAGTTACTCTGTCAGTCCGCCTACATCGTGTGAGTCCCACCTGTCAAGGTCGAGGGTGAACTACGCGGAAGGGGACTGCCCTGTTTTATGCTGCTATTCGAGATGTTCTTAGCTGCCGAGCTTGCTTTGTATTTTTTTTGACCCTGAAACCATAGAACAATTGTTCTACGGTAATTTTCATTAATATAAAAGTATATACAAACTAAGCTAAAAGGAAGAAAAGTACCAGGAAAGTAAAAAATTATCCAACTCCTATTTTCTCTAACATTGGAAAGTAAAAAGTAGAGACTTAAGATGAGAGGGAGGTCATCCATTGCTCCAAACTAGCAATATTCTTCCTTTTTGCTCTGTGCTTGACCAGAGAAAGATCATGAAGCAGACCTTGTTTCCAGGCTTCCAGACTTGGGTCAATGTTTTTGAAAATCTTTCCATTCCTTTGCATCCAAATATTCCAACAGCCCATGATCACAATATCCATGGCAATCTGAGGTGGGAAAGATTGTTTGAGGAACATAATATCATCAAAGGCAGATGTTCCTCCGTGCCTATTTGGAGCAATTATGTCCCAACAAGATAGGGCAAAATTACAGTCCCAGAGGAGGTGAATTGATGTTTCCTCAACATGATCATGGCAAATAGCACATTCATAGCTTTGTAACATGAAATGTTTTCTTTTAAGCAGACTTCTAGTACTGGCTTTGTCATGCAATATCAACCAGAAAAAAAAATTGTGCCTGATTCTACTAACTGCTT
The DNA here is from genome assembly GCA_034509565.1 of Triticum monococcum. Lineage (NCBI taxonomy): Eukaryota > Viridiplantae > Streptophyta > Magnoliopsida > Poales > Poaceae > Triticum > Triticum monococcum. The sequence continues at coordinate 80,524,577 of CM067845.1, read as the reverse complement.
TCCATAAATCACCGAAGAGATGATGCACATATGAAGGTCCCATCACATGTTTATACATTTTACTGACAGAGAACAGACCAGATTTCCACACATAGTGCCAAACATCAGCTTGCTTAGTATTGGGCGGCATTTCTTTGACAGGGCTCACTTGCCCTGTGAGTCGGAGCTCACTTTGGTGTGGCGTAGTTCGTTCAGGCTTCTGGCCTCGAAGCTGTTGTGTGGCTTCACCTGCTTGTACGCCTGGTGCCCTATCCCTATTTGGCGCCCATTGCCCCAGTTATAGGCGTTGGCACAAACTGGCGTACACCCCCTCCTTCCTTGTCCTCGGCCCATTAACATTTTTTTCCTTTGTGGGTTGCAAACATTTTGTCGCGCGTGTAGTTTTCTGTTCAATGTTTTGTCGTGCGTGCTTTTTTTGGCAAGTGAACCTAGCCAGTTTTGTGAAGCTTCTGACAAATTTTTCTCTTTTCTTTTTTTGGTTTTCATGACGGTTTTTATTTGGTTTTTTCTTTTCTTTTACACTTTTTTAATGTGTTTTTTTCAAATTTGTGAACTTTTATCAAATTGGTGAACTTGTTTTCCTTTAATTCATTTACTTTTTCCAATTTTTTGAACTTTTTCCCCAATCCTTGAAACATGTGTCCTTTTTTAAAATTCGTGAATTTTTTTCACATGCATTAAATGTTTTTGAAATCCGCAACCCTTTTTTGAACTCTTGAACTTTTTCAAGATCGTGAACTTTTTTCAAATGCATGAACCTTTTTTGAACCTGTGAATGTTGTCGAGTTCGTGAACTTATTTCAAATTCATCAACTTTTTTGAAACCCATGAACTACTTTTTTGAACTCATGAACTTTTTTGAGGTCGTGAACTTGTTTTTTGAAACCGTGATTTTTTTTTAAACGCAAACAATTTTTTGAATTCCTAATTTATTTTATAAAAATCTTAAAAAGTCAATGGTCAATGGTGAATGGTGGAACGACCAACCGTGACCAGCAAACCGAGAAAACCGGAGCGTCCCGTTCAAAATGCTTTCGTACTTGTGTGGGCCGGCCCACGATGGGGCGCCTGTAGGCGCTCGTTACCTTCCCTGGCGCTGGAGGAGAGGTCTTCCCTGGCGGCCTTCGCCACTCTATGAATGTTCTTCCCAATGTTAAAGATCTGCTTCGGCCCTTCGAGAACCATGTTGCCGAGCACAACGAACCCGCACAACATCATGACCTGAATCGAAAGTAAGGTCGCAAAGATCCAGGGTCAGCCTGAAATAAACCCTATTTTCAGAAGTTAGTTTGAGGATTTGTCTAGGACAAATGTTAGAATGGAGAGTGCACGATTTGTGCAGCATATCGCATCCCTCTTAATAATACATTCCTCTCGCATCTAAAACTTTAAAATTAATGAATTCATTTTATGTTGGAAATGTCAATGCAAATTCTAATACACGTCAACGGTCAGCTACACGCATGGTTATTTTCTTCATAGTGGAAAGGGTGGAGAAAATGGAATTGAGAAATGTTTTTATGGTGATAGCTCATAGTATATCGCAAGACCGAACGATTGTGTCCGCCAAAAATTATGAAGCTCATTCCAATATGATTTCGCAGTTTCAGTCATTTATCTTAAAGTGTCAGGGTTTGAGATCCTCAAGGCTGCAACTTTGCAAACCACAAGAGACTAGATCATTGAACAAATCATCACATGCCAACAAAAGAACTATATTTGCTCCAAAGAAAACAAATACAAATCTACAAGTTTTCAAGATCTTGCATTTCATGCTAATGTCAAGAAAATGGTAGTATTATCTTCAGTTTACTGATCCTCTAAGAGGGCCTCTTCACAAGTTTAAGTATGCTACTGCTGCGCCTATGATGATTTGTATAACAGCTTCCAAAACGACACATGGTAACACAGGTACATTGAATGGTTAGTGGAGAACTCGTTTTTCGTTTATCTCAAACACAAACTGCGTTCCCCGCTCGAGACTGCCAAAATCATCTCTACATGTTCAGATCAAGTCCAATGTTCATCCCGTTGTACGCAATCGGCGCGTACATCCACATTTCATCAGAGCTGAGGACCTGAAAATTGACGAGAGAAATTCGTCAGTTGCAATGTCCGCCATGGAACAATTTGTCTGATGTCGAAGCGAACTAAATTGAGCAACTGCTCACCTTGATCTGAAGTTGCAGGAATTTGACATACTGGACTGCCTCTTCAAGCATGGTGCTCATATCTACCTGCAAGATCAATACAAAAACATTGTTGATTTAGCCATTGGATCTTAGCATTTTTATTCATGTAGGCTACCAGTAGCATGAATATTCAGAAGCATACTTTGGTTCCATTGGGCACAAGGGTCTGCAGTGTCTTCAGCCTCTCGTTGATCCTTTCCCTCCTTTTCTGCTCAAGCAAAGAACAGAGAATTAGTACTTCACATTCAGTTGCAAAAGATAATTCCTTCAGATGCGAAAGAGATGATTATTGGCAGTACCCTTGCATAGAGGCTCTGGGGATCGGTTGCCGCCCCGCGTCCAGCCCGGGCCTTGCCTTTTGGAGTAACACCAGCATCCGCAGACTCTTGAGAAGCATTCGAGTCATTGTCAGAGGTGCAGCAGCTCGCTTCGGTTTGCTTGGCATTCTTTGCTCGCTTCGGTGCAGCCTTCCTTGCGCATTTCCGACCCTGCAATTAATCAATTAGAGTCAGTATTCACACTAACAGCATGAACGTATCTTTCTAAAAGACATAGCCGGTGAACAGAATGATCAGTCATCCTCAGGACTTACTCTTGTTTGGCCATCGATTTCTTCTTCCACCGAGTGCTTTCTCTTGTTAGTAGCACTGACCGAGTCGAGACCCTCGCAGCTTGACTCGCCGTTCCCGAACAAATCATGGGAAATGGTTGGAATCATATTCAGATACTCGATAGCACCTTGCTCCTGGACCAAGTTCAGGTCCTGTGGTGCAGTGCAGGAGCTGATGCCCAGGGTCTCACTTGAATCACCCAAATAGTAGCCCATACACTCGGATGGAACAGCAAAGCTACCATCATTGCTATCACTACATGCACTTGTATTAAGATCAGTGTCATAGAAGGATGGATGGGAAGCCTGGTACCAAGGCAGATCCTGCTGGGCATCCTCGCCATGGGAGGGGAAGGTGCCAAGCAGCTGCGCCATGATATCGGACTCCTCGCCCTGCGGCGGGAAGTCAAACATGGTCCAGCCAGCCTCCGAAATCAGGCCTCCAGCCTCCATTGAGATGTGAATTTGGGACTTGGGAGCCTTGGAGGCGAAGGGCGGCCTGGGGAGTGTGGTTGGAGGCACTTGCTGTTGAGAGGGGTGAAGACAAATGCACAACAGTTCAGGTGCTTTTATACTGTTCAGAGTTCTGAGAGGTTGCAGGGAACAACATCTGCAGAATAAAGAAAATGTGAGCATGAGTAAACAAAGGACAGTCAATGGGTGGCATGAAGTGTGTGGTGATAGGTTTGCGATCAGCAACAGCCATTGGTATGTTGTGAGGATGTGAAGAGCTGAAGACGACAAGTTTGAAGAATTTCAACTGCTGGTTGGTGGGCAAGACAGTGACTTGTCCAAGATTACAGTTATGCGGCCCGTCTCCGAAGAAACCGCACAATGATTAGAGACATTTTACTAATCATTGGTCCATGATTCATCGAGGACAGGCAAAGGGAGTCTATGAGCTCTGAACCGGGATAGCAAGAGTTTACCTTGGAATAGAATAGAATAAGATCAAGACAACTATGTGCTCATGCTTTCTTTCTTTCAAAAATATGTGTACTGGTGTTGGTTAGAGATGGAATAAACAAAAGTAGGATATGCAAAGACATGCCTGCACGAACATGGTGGAAGGAATCTGAACATTCTTAAGAACTCAAAAGAGGATATATGAAAGCACACCTCTATGGATATCAAGGTCTTGATCTGCAAATAATTCTCACACCCTGTGCCCGCAGCAGCAGCAGCAGCAGCATTGATGTTCAACACTTGCAAGATGTTGGAGGTTGGTATCCTGAAAGATTTACCACATTGACATTTTACACACGATAACCGACATCAATCTAGTTAAACTTTCTATCCTGAACTAACATAGAAATAAGTTTCTGCCAACAGCATCAAACCAGAGAAATGCAGTGATAATGGACCAGCAAAATGTACTGAAAAAATGAACAGATCTGTATCATTCATTGTCATCAGTTGGTTTCTTCATTCTAGTTTCTAACGCATCCGAAGGTCAACATGGTAACATCACAGCAACATTCCCAAAAAACTGTGCTGAAACCCCAGTTAGATCTTAAATTCAGATTATGGCACGTTTTAACAATCAATGAGCATGTGCATCACCAGAATGGGTGCCACAATGTAGGTCTCCCTTTAAGGTGTCAAGTTTGCGCGACATCCGACATGGAGATCTGATCCTGCTATCCTCATGGGTAGGAAGTGATCTGCGTATATATCTAGTAATCAATAGCTGCACATGACTCAGATCCACCACAATGCACAAATCAGCTGTACTTCTGTCATGTTCTGAAAAAAGATTGCATGCCCCTCTTTGGTAAACAAGAACAGCTAAGATGCTGGCAAGGAGAATGATTCAAAGGAAACAATACGAGGTTAGCTTATGGCCCATGATCCCTACCCTTTAGCTGTATCAAAGAAGCAAGGATGCCTCCGATGTTACGCGGCAAAATTGCATGCATATGCAATTATGCATTACAGAAGACCTAAACAGGCAAGCAGATATCATTAACAGAGTAGAATGAATAGCTTGACATGAGATCATTACTAAATATGCGGTTACGTTTATTTTCTTCTTCCTAGAAGGTCAACTAATAGCATGGGAAAGCCAAATTGCTAGTGAGATTACTCCCTTTCGAATATCCTAAAAGACATTCTCTTGTTAGTGTTTCTTAGCTTTTAAATTATGTGCACAAACTGGCACGAATAAACTATGTTGAGGAATAGGCTTCCCCTGCTATGGTTTCTGTGAAGAATAATAGTTTTTTAAGATGAACATAGTTGCTTCAAAAGATAGCTAAACTTACAGATCTAAGAATATCTCTACATGTTCCTTTTTCACTTCCTCAAAGTCATATCGTAATTTTAAGTTTTTGACATTATTATAAAATGGGAGGTTATGTTTTATAAACAAACATTATTTGTATAAATAGGAGTCCAATATTTTAAAAAGTATGTCAGTTAGTTTGTTTACCTGCTCATAGTAAATATCCGAGTAATGAATTGTGGGAGGTGGGAGCAATTTACCATGTCAACATTAAGTGATCACAATCCACAGGATTCTAAATCAACAAATATATTACTAAATAAAAGCAGAAGTAAGAATATAGGAGTTGTGATATTCCTGTCACTTTCAGTTGACAAAAGTAATGCAATATTGTTTACTATTTCATTATTTGTGTTGATTGCAAAGTTCCTCAATGTATTTTCCGAAGTTAATAGCAAGGGGGGAAATTAGGGCACTAACCAGTAAAAATTGTTCACATTGCCGTCTAAACTAGTCAAACACAGATATTGTGCTATGACTGAACTATGTAGCTTCCAAAAGAAGTCATGCATCGATACCAAAACATCAGATACAATTTCCATTCAGCTTAAACATATTCAATGAGAAAACATTTTATCAAACCACAACCTAAAAATATGCAGGCACCAATGTCAAGATAATATATTTCTTTCTTCATATATGAAGATTGATAGTAGTTACACTGCCCCTATCCCCAGAAACCAAAAAAAAAATTCAACATTCATCAGTTAATGCCAGGCAAAAGAAGTCAAAGTAAACAGATGAAACTTTCGAAGAACATGAAACAAAATAGAAGTCAGAGATTATACATAATAGTTCAACGTCAAAAGGAAATCCTGAAACTATTCCCTGAATACATAAATAACTTGGAAGTCAAACAATACTCTGGCATCTTCGATTAGGACATCAGACAAGGAAGCATCAGAATTAATTCACAAATTGTTGACTATGGCTGCAAAAAGAACACCCTGGCAAAACATTTTGGCCATATAGTTTCGAGTTCCAACTTTCAAAAGCATAGCTCAGTTAAGCAATATTGCTATTCCGTTCCCAAATATAAGCCTTTTTAGAGATTTCAACAAGGGACTAGATACGGAGCAAAATAAGTGAATCTACACTCTAAAATATGTCCATACATCCGTATGTTGTAGTTAACAAAAATAGACCATGATACATGCTCAGAAAGAAATGAAATTCCAACTGGATACAAAACTACTGAAGTTCCCGTATCCTTTGAAATTACCTTCTCACAGTTAGGTAGTTCAATTATAGCATGATGATAACCCAAAAAATTCAAACAAGAACAGAATTATTGTTGGCAAAGATTCAAGATCCTGATCGACCTGAGCAACTAATTTTTATTTATTCAGAAGTGCAATTCTGTCTGGGGATTTTCCAACCATACAAGTACTAGAGGGAGTAGGTAAGATCAACCGCATGACATGGCCAGATGCAACTCATAACTCGACCGACACTAAGATGGTACAATGTACATACATTTGAGTAGACACACATCAAACTACAAAAGCATAACCATAACCCAACATGGCCAATGATCATCAAAGAAACACATCCATGAGTGTACCAAGTACAGACACCACAAAAATCTCAGATAAATGCAGGAGATCTGAATACATCAACAAAAAATGGGTCGGCAATTTTCAGTCATGACAAGCACCAACAAAGCATGAAAGTAAATAATGCTAGCAAGTAGCAACAGAAACAAACTTCAGTACAGACTATCCTTCATTGACATGAATAATTTGCACTGTTTTTGACAGAAATAAGCCACATATTACAGGGAACAACAATCAAGTCTGCATTCCCAAACAGTTCCAGAAGGACAAATTTAAAGATGAAACTTTTATTGAGCAGCTCCAGACAGGAACTAGCTAAGATTGTAACGGATATCTTTGCTGCTTCCAGTATAGTTCCAGAAGGGAAACATCCTTGGAACAAGTCAAGAGTCACAACTTGTTTCATACTGACTCGTCTGCCTGCACTAGGACAAAAACTGGCATGTCCCCCAACTTGTCCCGGCCCTGAAATACATGCCATGGTTAGGACATACATGCAGAAGGGAAACGTCATTGGGACAAACCAAAATTCTGATGATAAGCAACTATAAGTCATATCTAACTAGAATTCAGTTTTGCTCATAGATGAAAATTATGATTCATTAAGCTGTAAAATTCATGACCTTGGGCAGTTAATTAATTATTATTTCAAAAACTGCATAAAAGCGTAGTTTAAGTGTTTCGCTGGTGAACTTCTGATCATGGCTTGCACATCTTTCCTTCCTTGTAGCTAGCCTCAAGTCATAAGGTGCATTCTCAGTCTGCTTGTACCAATGGTAGTGTGCATGAACTAGGCATTGTGTTATTCAACTGCACGAGGATAAAAGCACATGGAGCACGAAACTGTCTAATCCTAGTATATTTAGGTGGATAACAAGTGGTATAATCCTCGATAGAATCACATCAATGTGAAGTTCCTTTGTCCTTTATTCATGCAAGTAATTCTCATAGTTGCATGCATTAACTACATGAAACCAAACCTCCCAATGATCACTTATCAAAAGCTAACCAAACAAAAAATACATGAATGGAAAATTCCTAATAAGAGCATGACAATAATTCTAACAATTAAGTATGACCAATGTTTTGTTCACCTAAACAGGGAGATATGCATTGGAAGTAAAATGTACCTTCAGCTCTGGCAGTTCAATAACACAGGCACACTCAACCACCTTTGCTCCAACACGCTCTACAACGTAGGACATCATTAAGATAAATGAATCAGCATATATGATAAACAATAGGAAAGAAATGTAATAAGTTTGGGGTGCAAATGGGTAACCTTTAGGGAAACCCTCTAACCATCTTTTGTCCAAACAAATGAACTAGGTTTCTCTTTAGTTCAAACAAATGAACTGGTTTTCCAAAAGTGATGTGAGCACCCTAAGGGTCATCCAATTCACGCCTCTGCTATATAAGCATAATTGGACAGCATTCCATTCGGAACTTGGGAGGTATGTTACCATTTGAAAGTGCATTCAATCCCAGTGGGTTTTGATGATAAATAACAAACCAAATAACAAGCCATTAAGGGGCTAATAATTTTCATGAGTGAAAGCTCCGATTTAGTCTCACAGAAGTGAAGTGAACCGATATTAGTGTATCCCCGAACGGGGAAGTTAAAAGATGACATCAAAACCAACAGAACATTAGTGTCCCTAGGCTTAAGTGATCAAGCTTACATTGGGTGTATATATGCAAGTCATACTGTTAAGGGGGGTTCCATGGAACACTCGCAAAATAGCTCAATGCACGTTACTCGAACCTTGCCACGCAAAGACAAGATTCTTACCTATATGCAAACCAAATCTATACAAGCCAGAGTATTTGGGTTGGAGCCAGACAGACCGAGCTTTGTTTTCATCAGGCCAATCCGAACCCCTCGGCCAAGAATGGACATGTTTGGGCTCCCCATAGAAGCCTTTGTGGCTCCCTATGATGAGCAGCCAAAGTGTCCCGGGTGGAAACCGAAGTCTCTAGATCTGACCCAGACTGTCCGGATCTGGATTGATTGACCCAGTATGAACGCCTCGGCTGTCCCTACACATACCTGCGCTACCTCGGGAAGCTTTTGTGGCTACCTATATTGGGCATCCAGAGTTTCCGGGTGGAAGTCGAGTTGTCTAGAAACCGAGAGTCCAGGTGGGAAGCAGTTGGTCGGTTGTGCGTGGTAGCTGCCACATCGGCCAAAGTCGTTGTTGGTTATTGAATCCAGAGTGCTGGATCCGAGTTGGACAGTTAACTGTCAAGGTTTTCGCAGAAAAATCCAGACAGCTAGTTTTAGAAGGAACTATTTAAATACTTTGCATATGCACGAATGTGGACATTTAATCTATGAAGGATTTTTTTTTATGATCAAAGTTCATAGATGTCGGCTAGAGAGGAGGGTGAATAGGCAACTACCAAATTTTATTCCAAATTAAATATTTTCTTAGAACTGCAGAACTGAAATATTTTATGAATATGAATTGATTTTCTTAAAAAAGTTAAACCTTTTCAAATAAATGCAGAATTAAAAGGTTCTCTCACACAAAGCTAGGTAGAATAAACTATATTTGCTAAGCAACTAGTGGCCCTAGCAACCGAGGTAACAAGCTAGTAAAGTAGGCGGAAAGAGTAAACCAACGAGAGGACAATTTGTCGCCGAAGTTTGGATCCTTGAGGGATTTTACATGTTGAGGTGTCCGATGACAAAGGTCAGGTCTGGCTCTCTCTCTCTCAAGCTTATTCCTCTCAAAGGAGCCCCATGTATTTTCCTTTCAAAGGTGAACCATAGCCTTTACAAACTTGGTGAGTCTATCGACAAACTAGGAAGCTCTCAAGGGACTCCAACCGTCTAGAAGACCCTACCAAAAGAAATAAGTTTGATGAATCTTTGGAGATGAACTGGATGCATCTCTCAGTGTAGATTTCAAATCTCAAACATGTCCTTGGTCTTCCTCTCAAGGATTATCACTAGGTACTTCGAGAGACGTGGGAGAGCACTTGAGGATGAGGAACCAGGAAATTGGCTGGCAAAAAGCTCCATGTGGTTGGCAGCTATCTCAAGTTTGGGGTGGGGGTTATGTATTTTGCAAGTTGCAACTCAAATGAACCTTGATTAACAAGGTTTTCCATTCACGCATTTAAGATATTTCCTACACAGGAATAAAGCACGTTAAGAACTGAACATAGAAGCTCACCAATAAGTTTGGCAGCGGCACAAAGGGTTCCCCCTGTGGCAATTAGATCATCCACAATAAGGACTCGGTCATTGGGCTGCACAGCTCCTACGTGCATTTCAATTTTGTCGGTGCCATATTCCAGAGAATATTCTTCCGATATCACCTCACCTAGTATAAATATGCAACATTATTAGTTAATGCATCCAGTTCAAGACCTGAAGTATACCTGTTCAATAAAAGCAGCTCCTGCATATTAAGCACTGAAAATAACACACCAGGTAATTTTTTCGGCTTCCTTATTGGAACAAACTTTGCACCTATGGCTAATGCAATGGGAGGACCAAAAATGAATCCTCTGGCTTCAACACCTGATAATAATAGCAACAAATATGATAAATTAACACCAGAGAAAATAAAAACAAAAATTTTATTTACAGTTTTGGCCTTTAAATAATAGGAACGTTTAAGACAAAAAAAGGCATTCTGCTTAATTTCACATTACCAGCAACTACACTTATGTCTTTGTCCTTGTACCGCTCGACAAAGAGGTCAGTGGTGTCACGGAATGCCTGCGGATCAAGAAGCAAGGTTGTGATGTCCTGAAACAAAATCCCTGCATGAAGAAACAACGAGATACATGATTAAATAAAATAATTCTTATTCCTTACATGTAACAATATAGAGCACACATGATCCTGCTCTAAAGGTACACTTGCCATTTACCAACAGCTCAACACCACACAAACCAAGTTCACATGTCGCCCATCACAAAAGAAAAATCAGGGTCTGACCATAAGCAAATTCCTACCAACCAGAATCAATTCCATGCGCCACAATTCAAGTCCCTGTTCACTAGCCTATAATGATAAGCAATTGTATAAATCTACTATTAAGAAATCTATAGCAGTCTGCTACTTTGCTTAGCTTCCTACACAAGCTGTTACAGCTGTTGGCAAATGGCAATGGCAATTGACACATCCTGCTTGTAACGACTATTAATTCACCATTAAAACTCACATGAATTTCTTACTTCATTTACAGCAACAGCAATATGCTACAACACCAATTTACACTCTTTAGTTAGTTCTAGCCTAGGAGATGTATGGTCTGTACACTTGTGAGCTGAAGTTTACCTTACCAAACTTTCGCGATTGTATTGAGTAAAATATGGCTGTCTTTTTGTTCGATGCCATGATTTCGGTGAGATTTTATTTTTTCCAGCACTAGCTCAGTTATTTCGCACCTTATACTTTCATACTAAAATTTAGCGTGGTATACATCTGCTGCACTTGGCAAAATACACCAAACCGGCGTCCACCCGCTGCTACCCTGTGAAGTCTAAGAAATGATAACCACGGGACAAAACCGCGTAAACCGCAGGGACTAGCATAGCTTAGCCGACTTCCTCGACACACCAGGTAGCAACCCGCCGCCGCCGCCACAGCCACTGGGCATCCACCAGATCGACCCACCCACCCGAGCGAGCAAGCGAACGGCTAGGGGTTCTAGAGGGGGGAGCGGGGAGAGGCATCGACGATGTGCGCTCACCTGGCTTTGGGAAGTTGGGGATGGCGCGGATGCTGGACGCGATCCGCTCCACGCGCCCGTCGGATGCCATCGCGACCGCCGCCGACCCTCGCCCGCGCCGAAGCCGCACGCCTCCGGGGGATCCGAACCGCAGCGCGACCGAGCTCGGCGAGCGCGCGCCGCCGGGGAGTGTCGGAGTCGGAGTCGGGGCCGGCGCGGTGGGGCAGTGCGGGGTGAGGAGGAAGCGAGAAGGGAGCATGCCTCTTTAACTAGCTGCGCCCTCGCCGCGAGCGCCGTCAATTATAACGGCGACAGCCCGGGGGAGAGGTCAACTGGAGCTGACACGTGGGTCAATGTTGAGGGCCGGTCCCACCCGTCATTGTGACTGCGGTTCGTTGGGATTGCGCAGGCGTTGTGTTCTGGGTTTATTTTGATTCGCTCGCCGCCGCGGGGTGGCGGGCCCGAGGGGTGCGCGAGGTTCATGCGGCCTCCACCAACCGGGAACGGCTTCGATATGTGGGCCCTCGCCGTGGAGGGTTTGTTGGGCGGCTGACGTGTGGGCCCGCCGCTGCCCAGACGAGACCGGTACGACGGCCTTTCTCTTGCCGTCTCGCGTAAAGGACATAGTATATTTCTGGAATTTTTTTAGAGGATATTTCTGGATTTTCGTAAGAGGTAAATGCACCACTGGTGCTTAAATTTGCCATGAATTATCAGTTTACTGTATGAACTTATGGTGTACAGATAATGGGGGTAGACTTCTGTGAGATCTCACATTGGATGAGATCGATTTTTAAAAAATAATACATGTTCAAACGTTCTTAAATTTTTTGTAGACACTCATCAATGTTTGATATACAATCTCAAAAAAAATCATCTCCTAATTCAACTTACATCAATAGAAACAAAAAAGACAAATTCGAATATGAATAGTGTCAATCTTCATATTTGAATTTGTCTTTTTTGAATCTCTAAATGTACAACGAGTTTTGAGCTGGTTTTTTTGGAACTGTAGACATGCCCCACATAAATGTTGTCAAATAATTTTAGATTCTTTCGAAATGTTTAAATATGATTTCTTTGTTATCAATTATCTCACCTAAATGTGTGATCTTACACGTCTCCCCAGGATGTCTCTCGGCCTCTCGCCCGAGTGGTGTCAGATGCTCCCGCTAACCCACCTTGTTTGTACAACTCTCAGCTACTCTTCTCCTTCTGCCAACGCAGATAGCTGTAGCGGTGCATGAATAAGTAAATTTACCGAAACCGGTATGTACCCATGAAGTATCTATCGATCATGTCAACATTCAAGATGCACGCTGTCCTTTGACTAATAAACTAGTAAGTCTTTTATGGGTTGAACCACATTTCTATACCAATCTGACACCACCTGACCAATACATGAACATGCCCCTACAACCTTTCTATTTAGTCATGCATGTGTACTCCCAGACCACTCAACGTATAATACTAACATTTTACTTTCTTGTTAGCTATTAAATGATATCTTTCAAATAAATGTTTTTACTTTTAAATATTTATATATATTTGAATTCTTAAAGACAAGATCTTTAAAACAAGACCAATATTCAATATATTTTAGCGTAGTTTAAATTTTACCATGTCATTCGCTTTGGCATTTCAAAAAACGGATTTAAATCATTTCAAAAAACTCGTTTCACTTTGTTTAAAAAACTAATTTCACAATTAAGAAAAAAATGAGTCATTTGAAAATACATATTTGACTCATTCCAAAAAAGGTTGGACTCATTTTGGAAAACTAATTTTATTCATTTTAAAACATTGATTTCACTCATATCAAAACACATATTTAAAGTCATTTCAAAGAACCGGTTTCACTCACTTCGAAAAGGTGATTTCACTCATTTTGAAATGATGTTCTCACTTATTCCGAAACACATATTTCACTCATTTACAAAAAACAATTTCACTTATTTCGGAAAATAGATTACGGTCGTGTCAAAGAACAAATTTAACTCAATTTAAACACCGATTTCACATGTTTGGAAACACATATTTCATTCATTTCAAAGAACGGGCTACACTAATTTCATAAAACTGATTATACTCATTTAGAAAAAGCTCATTTCACTATGTTAAAAAAATGATTCCACTCATCTGAAAAAACTGATGTCACTCATTTCAGAATAATAATTTCACTAAGTTGAGAAAACAAATTTCACTCATTTTCATATTTCAGTTTGAAATGGATTCCAGTCAATGCGAGAAACTGATTTCACTCGTTTAGAAATTGATTTCACTCAAAGCAAAACACCGATTCCACATATTTCCAAAAACTGATTTGACTCAATTCAAAAAACAAATTCACTTGTTTCGTAAAACCGATTTCACTCATTAAAAATGTTTAAAATAATTAGTTTCACATGTTTTACATGACTAGTTTCAAAATTTTGAAATAACAAGTTTCACGTATTTCACACCCAAAAATGTGTCATGTGTATGACAAACATATTTCACTCACTTTAAAAAATTGGTTTCACCCAATTCAAAGATCATATTTCACTATTTTCATAAAGCTGATTTCACTCATTTCAAACGTTGAAATTTAAACGTGTTTGAATGTATTCAAGATTGATCTTGTTCTAAAGGTCTTGGCTCCAAGAGTTCAAATATATACAAAGTTTCGAAAATGAAAATTTTGTTTTGAAGACATGAACAATGTAAATAGTGAAAAGGCAATTAAAAGTGATGGATTTAGAGATGAAGAGAGGAGAGATAATGTCAGAGACATGCATGTCATGGTCTGTACCATGAGCAGTAAAAAGAGAGAGGCAGGACCATGCATGCGTCCTTCGCATATGCATGGTGGGCCTGATCTGATGAAATACGATGGCTTAAATAGAGAAAATAGAGGAATACAAATGTACACAACTGGCAGCATGCTATTGGTGAGAGAACCCTCGGTACATACTGGAACCTGTAAAAAACACTTTGTGCAGCGGTGCATCCATGTACCGGCGACTCTGTGCACCTGTTGTGGATGATGCCTCTGTGTCGCGTGCATGTCTTGTGTGGTACTGTTGCTCCGCTTGTACCCCCCATGTTGAGTGTGGTCTGTTTGTGTGATGTGTGCGGGGTGGCCTCTGTTTCCTTGTGCATGCCGACTTCTACTAGACTACTACTGCTACCGGGCGCGGAGAAGCAGTGTTGTCTCTGATGTGGCCAGGATGCACTTTGTGTGGATAGTTTCTAGATCCCAATCATGGTACACGTGCTGCAGCAATGTCATGATCGAAGTGGAAAGTTTGTTCGTAATTACAATCGGATATGGTATTAGTGCTTTACTATCAAGTATTACTCTCTCCGTCTCAAAATAAGTGTCTCAACTATACTAATTATACTATCCTTTTTTCAGTACCAGTTTTTATTCGAGACAACTAAAGTCTAATTGTTGCAGGAGATAACATATGTAGATGCTCAAAAGAATTTGAACATCTAGGTGCTTAGGGGCATGCCTTATCTGCATCAGTGACAAGCTATACCCCATCATGGCATCTTGCTTCATTTCCTGATTACATGATGTTGTCAAGAATTTCATCCCATCCATTGCTTTGGAGATCATCTCTGGCTGCAGTAAAAATGTGTCAATCCAGGTTAGGTGAGTTGAGTTGCACCATTATTACTCGATTACTGAAATAGTGGTTTCCCTAAATAGTATAAGAACAAAGGAGATTTTTAATGAGTTATTCCACATATTTTATTCTTATTATCTTCTAGACCTATCTTACCATTTAAGCGCAACCTATATTATAGTTCTTTATACTCCCTCCGTTTCATAATATAAGAGTATTTTCAACACTAGTGCAGTGTCAAAAACGCTCTTATATTATGAGACGGACAGAGTATCAGTTAGTTCAATATTCAACAAAATTACTTTTCACTTAAATAAGAACCACATAAGGCTTACACTTTAATCTGGTCATCCGGACAACTAAATGGGTTAATGTTATGCATAGTATCTTTTGTTTACGACGAATGAAATGAGTTAATATTATGCATAGTATCTTTTGTTTATGATGAACGATGTGCTCCACTCGGAAAATGTTTCAAGTGTTCTTTGCCAATCTTCCTTGCGTGTAATTACTAAATTCGGTTCTCAGCATTACCTATTTGATAGGAAAAAACTTGAATACCAGGGTTCTCCGATATGTTCATTAGAGTGTTAGTCCTAGTAATCTTTTTATTACAACATTGTTAAACATCTTTATTGCCTCTCTTATGTTGATACATCATTATATTTTGTTCATTTTACTGATATATTTTTTTCTATAATGAATGTTGATTGTGTTCACATGATAATACGTGTGTTGCACGTGCACGCTTACTAGTAGCACGAAGGGTCTAATCCAACTGACACGTGAGGCAACCGATGAGGTGATGCAATCGGTCGACCGACCAACGCCTTAGAACACGTGCCTGATGTATGACAGACATGTGCCATTAATGTTAACCAACAAATAAAGTCAGAACCCAATGGTGGGCAGGTTTGAAAGCGTAAGCAAAATATGCATAAAAGAACCACACGATAAACACAAAACATTCTACTTCAACCGAGAGTTTTACAAGATAAGCACAAAACATTCTACTTCAACCGAGAGTTTTACAAAGTAACTATAAATATTTCCCCTAAAAAAACTAAAGATGGGTAAAGAACATAGACAATTGGGGTGACTATGCATCGACGGGGACGATCCAGAAGGGTTTCTCGACACCCAACACATTCTCAAGCTGCTTGACAACTTCCGACGAGCCGTCCTGGAGGCCAAGAACATGCAGATCGCTATTCTTTTCGCTCAAGCTATTCACCCAGTAGACGCAGTTGGGCTTGAGCCCGTATCCGCTGGCAGAGCAGGACGCTGCAAAATTGGATCTACCGAGGATGAAAGCCCGATCGCCGATGCAGTCCGTCTTGCGCCAGGCCGGCGGCTCCGAGAAATCCATCCGATAGACGCGGAGCTCCCCTGGTTGGTCGACGAACATTCCGTGGAAGGGGATATGGACGAGGAAGAGGTCGTTGCAGGACTCGAGGACGTACGTGGCCGTAAAGCCGAACGGGACCTCGACGCGGGGCACGGCGATGGCGCCCAGCCGCGCCTCCGGCTTCTCCGAGGCGTCGTTGGCTTGGAAGTCGAGCGTGCCGAGAGAGTCGACGTTGGACTGGAAGAAGAAGAACCTCCCATTGACGGCGGCAACGTGGAAGAAGTTTCTCTTTGTGGGGGGACAGCCCAGGATGTCCAAGCAGCCAATGTCGTAGCCGTGGCGCGACCACCGGAGATCCTGGCCGACGCGGCAGAACCACATCACCGGGCTCGCATGGTCGAAGACTAGGACGCTGCAGCCAGGCGCTACCACGACGTTGGACAAGACGCACCTGCACGTCCACGGGACCTCGTCGTCCTTGAGAGTCGGAAGCTCGATTCTTGATCCGTCCTTGACGTTCAGCAGATGGGTCCCTGCGTCTTCTGACGAGGAATCGGAGGAGCTCAGGACCAGGACCCAGCCCTGCGGCGTCGGCAAGGATACCTTGTTGCTCGGCACCAAGGGAGGGACATCTTGAAGCTTCTGGTCCGGCAAGCTGAAGACCTTGTACGACGAACGATCTGAATCTGGCGGCGCCTCAAGCACCAGCAGCGGGAAAGCCGCGGACACGTTACTTCGACCCCTCTGCCAAATCAATCGCTGACGACTCGTTCGACTCCTCGGCCAGATCCATCGCTGACAACAGGGGCGTAGACAAGTCCAAGTCAGCCATGGCCTGGGTCGTAAGGCTAGATCGCTTCGTTTACTGGTTGACGACGACAAGCGGCACAAGGCTCTACAACCCCGGATCTGGTGAGAACAGGGCGTCGCGTGAGGCATATATGTAGGGGGTTGGCTTCCCCGACTCCACAGACGGCTATGTTCAAGTCGAAACCGGAATTGTCGGGCCGGACTCGGACAGCTATACGTCTGCTCCTGATTTTTGGATGCCAAACCAGGAATCCTAGTTGGGGACAAGTTCGAGAGGGAATCCTATTTTTGGATGCGGACTCCAGGAATCCGGGTTGGAGACAAGTTCGAATCATGGCTGAGCCGAGTTCGCGTTGCACGGCCAGATGAGATTGCGGTTCAGCTGTACACGGACGCTCTCCTTTTTTTTCTTCCTAGGGAAGGGATTGTGACTAGCTTTATTGATTTTGAACACAAATTATATTTA
Organism: Triticum monococcum; assembly: GCA_034509565.1. Classification (NCBI taxonomy): domain Eukaryota; kingdom Viridiplantae; phylum Streptophyta; class Magnoliopsida; order Poales; family Poaceae; genus Triticum; species Triticum monococcum. Next base: position 80,507,006 of record CM067845.1, on the reverse strand, counting down.
TTGTCCACTAAATTGTTGACCAAGAAGCCCAAAGGTTCATCGAACTTATTACTTTTTTAGAGAAAAGACGAGAGACCGACTTTATAAATAAAGCCACATGGCAGAGTACCACATAGAACAACCACAAGTTCACCGAGCACAAACACAAGTCTAGAGACGCGCAGGCCAAAACCACACATAACTGGCACGCAGGCCAACAACCTACTGCTAAGGAAGGGACCCAAAACATGACGATCAAACGGAGGTAGTAGAAGACATCAAGCTTGCCAACGCCCGAACCTTGTTGATCAGCTCCTCCAAACCGTCCACATCTGCTGGCTTAGTCAATAATTTCCACTGCTGCAAGAAGATAACATTTTAAACAAAACATCAGCCGGCTTGTTAGGGAGACACCCTCAATGATGAATTTGTTCCTAATATTCCATAGGGACTAGTATAGGGCCCCAACCCAATCCAGAAAAGCCTCTCTGTTCGGCCCTGAATGGTATCAGTTAAGGTCCGCGGGTCTGAGAAGGAGGCAGGATCCCAAGAGATATTCATCCACGATCTAACCCCTGAAGGTTCGCAGGTCCGAGAAGATGGGCAACGGAGGCCTGCTAGGGGACCCACAAGGTAGGGGGGCGTGCCCAGGGGGTAGGGCGCGCCCCCACCCTTGTGGATGGCTGGAGGCCCCCCTCTGGTGCTTTCTTCGCCCAATATTTGTTATATATTCCAAAATAATTCTCCCTGAAGTTTCAGGACTTTTGAAGTTGTGCGGAATAGGTCTTTAATATTTGCTCATTTTCTAGTCCAGAATTTCAGCTGCCGGCATTCTCCTTCTTCATGTAAACCTTGTAAAATAAGAGAGAGAGAGAGAAAAGTATTGTACTATAATGTGTAATAATAGCCCATAATACAATAAATATCAATATAAAAGCATGATGCAAAATGGACGTATCACCTGTCTTGGTCGTCATGGCTTGCGCCATGGCAGCCTCGTGAGGCTAGGTACCTGCATGAGAATCTCTGCTTCTCAGGAGGCAGCCTAGGGAGGCCGCTCCCTTCGGAGGTCTTGGTGTCGTTCGCCTCGCGAGCCCTAGGGGGTCCTCACGAGGGTCTTGTCTTGGCGGTCTCGCAGATGCGCCGTACCAGACCGTCGGTGGAGCCACACCACGGGCTGTAGGCAGGCAAGTCTGGGTACCCTGGTTCCCAGAACACCGATAGTTTTTTCATGAATTTAATACACTAGATGCATGCTGGATAGCGGTCGATGTGTGGAGTAATAGTAGTAGATGCAGGCAGGAGTCGGTCTACTAATCTTGGACGTGATGCCTATATAATGATCATTGCATGGATATCCGTCATAATTATTTGAAGTTTTATCAATTTCCCAACAGTAATTTGTTTACCCGCTGTATACTATTTTTCTCAAGAGAACCCACTAGTAAAACCTACGGCCCCCGGGTCTATTCTTTATCATATTTGCTTTGAGATATATTTTTATTTGTTTGTTTTCAGATCTATTATTCTAAAAATCCAAAACTACCTTACTGCACTTTTTCTTTATTTATTTTATTTTGTTTTATTGTGAGATATATTTACCCAAAATCATACAAACCAATCTATCCTTTACCTGAGAGGGATAACCCCTCTTACGCGTTGGGTTGCAAGTATTTGTTCTTTGCGTGCAGGTACCGTTTACATAGTGTTGCTTGGTTCTCCTACTGGTTCGATGATCTTAGTTTCATAACTGAGGGAAATACCTACCGAAGCTATACTGCATCATCCCTTCCTCTTCGGGGAAAAACTGACGCGGATACGAGCCATCAGCTGATGACCCACAAGTATAGGGGATCTATCGTAGTCCTTTCGATAAGTAAGAGTGTCGAACCCAACGAGGAGCAGAAGGAAATGATAAGCGGTTTCCAGCAAGGTATTCTCTGCAAGTACTGAAATAAGTGGTAACAAATAGTTTTGTGATAGAATAATTTGTAACGAGCAACAAGTAACAAAAGTAAATAAAGTGCAGCAAGGTGGCCCAATCCTTTTTGTAGCAAAGGACAAGCCTGGACAAACTCTTATATAGAGAAAAGCGCTCCCAAGGACACATAGTAATATCGTCAAGCTAGCTTTCATCACGTTCATATGATTCGCGTTCGGTACTTTTATAATTTGGTATGTGGGTGGACCGGTGCTTGGGTACTGTCCTTACTTGGACAAGCATCCCACTTATGATTAACCTCTATTGCAAGCATCCACAACTACAACAAAAGTATTAAGGTAAACCTAACCATAGCATGAAACATATGGATCCAAATCAGCCCCTTACGAAGCAACGCATAAACTAGGGTTTAAGCTTCTGTCACTCTAGCAACCCATCATCTACTTATTACTTCCCAATGCCTTCCTCTAGGCCCAAATAATGGTGAAGTGTTATGTAGTCGACGTCCACATAACACCACTAGAGGAGAGACAACATACATCTCATCAAAATATCGAACGAATACCAAATTCACATGACTACTAATAGCAAGACTTCTCCCATGTCCTCAGGAACAAATATAACTACTCACAAAGCATAATCATGTTCATAATCAGAGGGGTATTAATATGCATATAGGATCTGAACATATGATCTTCCACCAAATAAACCAACTAGCATCAACTACAAGGAGTAATTAACACTACTAGCAACCTACTAGTACCAATCCCGGACTTGGAGACAAGAATTGGATACAAGAGATGAACTAGGGTTTTGAGAGGACATGGTGCTGGTGAAGATGTTGATGGAGATTGCCCTCTCCCGATAAGAGGAGCGTTGGTGATGACGGTGATGATGATTTCCCCCTCCTGGAGGTAAGTTTCCTCGGCAGAACAGCTCTGCCGGAGCCCTAGATTGGTTTCGCCTCGTGGTGGTGGAGTTTCGTCCGAGGAGATGGCTTATGATTTTTTCCTCGTCGAAAGACTCCATATAGCAGAAGATGGCCACCGGAGGGCCACCAGGGGGCCCATGAGGTAGGGGGGCACACCCAGGGGGTAGGGCGCGCCCCCACCCTCGTGGGCAGGGTGTGGCCGCCTGGTGAACTTCTTGCGCTCAGTATTTTTATATATTCTGAAAATGTATTCCGTGAAGTTTCAGGACTTTTGGAGCTGTGCAGAATAGGTCTCTAATATTTGCTCCTTTTCCAGCCCAGAATTCCACATGCCGGCATTCTCCCTCTGTAACGCCCCACATGTAACCTTCCCCAATTGTACTCCGACTCATGCCGTTTCCGGCATTAAGTTATATTTAATTCTCGGGTTCGGGCCTTTGTCTCCGTGTGTTGTTTTGTTTTCGTGCATCTCATATCATGGCATCACGTGCATTGCATTCGCATACATGTTCATCTCATGCATTCGAGCATTTTCCCCGTTGTCCGTTTTGCATTCCGGCGCTTCGTTCTCCTCCGGTGGCCATTTCTAGCTTTCTTTCATGTGTGAGGATTAAACATTTCCGGATTGGGCCGAGACTTGCCATGCCGCCTTGGTTTACTACCGGTAGACCGCCTGTCAAGTTTCGGGTCATTTGGACTTCGTTTGATACTCCAACGGTTAACCGAGGGACCGAAAAGGCCTCGTGTGTGTGCAGCCCAACACCCCTCCATTTTGGCCCCAAACCCACCAAACTCAGCTCCATCGTCTCGGTCGTTCGATCACGATCGCGTGGGCGAAAACCGCACCTCATTTGGACTCTCCTAGCTCCCTCTATGCCTATTTATACCCCCTCCAATTTCGGATCCCGTCTCCCACCTCGGAACCCTAGAAATCAGATCTCGCCGCCGCCGGACACGTCCGGATGGACCGGACGTTGTCCGCCCGCCGCCGCCGACCTATCAGGGAGCGCCACGTGGCCCCCCCGGACCACATCGCCGCCGCCTCCCGCCGAGGCCCACTCGGGCCCGAGGCCGGCCCGCCCGCCGCCGATCCGGGCCAGAGGCCGCGCGCCTCGCCCGCGCCTTCTTCCCCGAGCGGCCGCCGCCTCCATCGCCGTCTCCAGCGACCCGGCCGCCGCGGGCCGCCGTACACCGCCGCCCGTCCCGTCTTCCGCGGCCATCGCCGCCTCGCCGCCGCGGGTCTCGGCGACCGCGCCGACCCCGGCCATCGCCGGCTCGCGCCGCCCCGGCGAGCTCCACCACCGGATCCGGCCGGGTCCGGCTCTCCCTCTCCTCCCCGTCGGATTTTGACCTCGCCGGAGCAAGTCAACCCTCGCCGGAGCTCCTCGGTTCGCGTGCCGATCCAGATCTGGGACGAACCCTAGGTCAAATTCTTCTAAGTCCCTAGATTTTTCACTCCATATGCTCATGTTTGACTGCCCATAACTTTGCATCCGTAGCTCCGATTTGGGCGTATGATATGTCAAATTCTTCGTCTCGACGAGTACATCATTTCATTCCATTGCATCATTTGCATTTGAGGTCATCTGGTTGCCCAAAACACTGTTGGAAGGAGGCATGTTGAGTTAAATTGCAGATCCGTTAATCCAACATGCACTTTTGTCATTTTTGCCATATTTAATCCGTGCATGATATGCCTGTGCCCCTTTGGGATGAATTGTTAAGCATGTTGCCTTCTTTCCAGAGGTGCCTTCCATGTATTTTTAGGAGGTGTGTGTTGTCTTGTGCAAGCTTGCGAAGAGGGCAACCTGAGATTTCAGATTTCAGGGACTTAGTGATTTTCACTAAGTCTGAGCCATTTTAGTTCACGATGCTATATGTCCGGCTTGTTTCCTAGCGATCCGTGCCTCTTTTGAGGATGATCAGTAAGAGTGATTTGTTATGCTTGTTGTGCTTAATCCATCCATGTCTTTACTTGTTATGTTGGAGCACCCTAGGTTGACTCAATCGAGCTCAACTTTTGGATAGTTACTGTTTTGGGCAGATCGTTAACTCTTTTGCGATTTTGCCGGAGTGATTGCTAGTGGTCCATGCATGCTATGCCATTGTTCTTGCCATGTCTAGCTAGCATTTTGTGCCTTCTTATTGGATATATGCTTGCCTTGCCATGACTTGCACCGTAGTAAGAGCATCGAGCTCGTTTACATGCCTCCGTGAGTTATTATTTCAGCATGTCCCAGTTTTCACTAAGTCTGAAAACTGATTGTGTTTCATCGATGTTCGTGTGCTCGGTAGAGTATTTTGTGAACCCTTTTGGCCCCAGGTCATGTTGGGTGTTTTGTTAATCTTGTTGAGTAGCTCCATGCCATGTTCTTACTTGCCATGTTCAGGTTCTCCTTCATGTTGTTTTGCTGCTCCGAAGAGAGCATCGTGGTCTGAAATTTCAGACTAGCGTTAATTTCGCTAAGTCTGAAATCTGTTTTGCTTATTCAGTTTTGCCATGCTTGTTTGAAGCCCTTAATGGATGAATTTGCCCATGCCTCAGTCATGATGATTTGTTAAGCTTGATGAGTACATCACTGCCATGCAATTTGTTTTCATGTTGGGTGGCTGTAGCATGTTCATTTTGTTGCATTTAGGAGGCATGTTGCTGTACATCGCAGATCGGTTCGTTTAGTAAAACGCTTGCCATTTCTTAACCGTAGCTCCGATTGCCATGATCTTTATATCGTTTTCAGGGGATTTCTTCCCCTCTATCCAGTGGCACACTTGGATTTCCAAGTTGAGGCCAGGTTCATGCATTTCCTGTTACATGTTGCATTCTTCCATCCCGCATCGCATCCCGCATAGCATATCATCTTTGCATCTTATTGTTTGCCCTTGCACGTGGTTGATTGTATCCTGGTTGCTTGTTTGTGTTGTTGGGTAGAGCCGGGAGACGAGTTCGCTAATGAGGAGCCCGTTGAGTTTGCTTTTGAGGATCCAGTCAATTCTGACAACTGTGCAGGCAAGATGATCACACCCTTGAAATCACTACTATCTTTGCTATGCTAGTTTGCTCGCTCTTTTGCTTTGCCAATGCTACGATGCCTACCACTTGCTTGTCAGCCTCCCAATTGCCATGATTGAGCCTCTAACCCACCTTTGTCCTAGCAAACCATTGATTGGCTATGTTACCGCTTTGCTCAGCCCTTCTTATAGCGTTGTTAGTTGCAGGAGAAGATTGGAGCCGTTCCTCGTTGGAACATTTATTTACTTGTTGGGATATCACTATATTGCTATGTTAACTTTACTCATCTATATACTTGGTAAAGGGTGGAAGGCTCGGCTTCTCGCCTAGTGTTTTGTTCCACTCTTGCCGCCCTAGTTTCCGTCATATCGGTGTTATGTTCCCGGATTGTTGCGTCCCTTACGCGGTTGGGCTATAATGGGAACCCCTTGATAGTTCGCCTTGATTAAAGCTTTTCCAGCAATGCCCAACATTGGTTTTACCATTTGCCACCTACCCTTTTCTTTCCCTTGGGTTTCCGGAGCCCGAGGGTCATCTTTATTTTAACCCCCCCCGGGCCAGTGCTCCTCTGAGTGTTGGTCCAACTGTCAGCTGCCGGTGGCCACCAGGGGCAACTCTGGGCTGGCCTACCCGTACCTAAGACAATCTGAGTGTGCCCTGAGAAAGAGATATGTGCAGCTCCTATCGGGATTTGTCGGCGCATTCGGGCGGTGTTGCTGGACTAGTTTTGACCTGTCGAATCATCTTGTTGTACCGGGATACCGAGTCTGATCGGTGGGTCCTGGGTGGAGGTCTATTCCTTCGTTGATCGTGAGAGCTTGTTATGGGCTAAGTTGGGACCCCCCTGCAGGGATTGATCTTTCGAAAGCCGTGCCCGCGGTTATGGGCAGATGGGAATTTGTTAATGTCCGGTTGTAGATAACTTGAACTTAACTAATTAAAATGAATCAACTGCGTGTGTTGCCGTGATGGCCTCTTCTCGGCGGAGTCCGGGAAGTGGACACGGCGTTGGAGTTATGTCTGCGTAGTCTGCTCCACTTAGTTATCGCTCGTGCTTTGCCTTCTCTTCTCGCTCTCTTTGCGAATAAGTTAGCCACCATACATGCTAGTCGCTTGCTGCAGCTCCACTCACATTACCCCTTCCTTACCTATTAAGCTTAAATAGTCTTGATCGCGAGGGTGCGAGATTGCTGAGTCCTTGTGGCTCACAGATTACTATTATACCAGATGCAGGGACCGATGATACTCCTCCGGATGGCGCGTTCGAGCTGAAGTGGGAGTACGACGAGGACTCTCAGCGATACTATGTTTCTTTTCCTGATGATCAGTAGTGGTGCCTGCTCGGGGTTCGATTCAGGGTTTAGTCGCATGTTGGGGGGTCTTTTCTATTTTGGCGCCGTAGTCGGGCCATGAGTGTTTGTATGATGGATGCTATTTATGTACCTTGATGTGACGTGGCGAGTGTAAGCCAACTATTAATTATTATTCCCCCTTTATATTTATATGTACATGGGTTGTGTGAAGATTGCCTCACTTGCGACTTATGCCTTCAATGCGATTATGCCTCTAAGTCGTGCCTCGACACGTGGGAGATATAGTCGCATCGAGGGTGTTACAAGTTGGTAATCAGAGCCTTCCCCGACCTTAGGAGCCCCATTGCTTGATCGTTTCTAGCAGCCGAGTTGTGTCTAGAAAATGTTTTGAGTCCTTAGGAATTATATATCGGAGAGCTTAGGAATTCTTTTTACTTCCCAGTCTCCTCATCGCTCTGGTAAGGCATCCTGACGTAGAGTTTTGTCTCTTCTCTTCTCAGATTTCACTAAAAAAATTTTAGGGTCACGCGAGTATCTTAGTTTTGTTCCGATGGCTTATGATGAGAATACTGTCTTGGTGCCTCCTGTCAGGGGTTTAGTGGAAGTGTCCCGGGGAGTTGAGCTCTGAGGTGTTGTCATCATAATTCTATCGTTGCAATTCTGGCATACTTGAGATATGTGCGCGACATCGGAAATCTCCTTTATGCAGTTCGTTGGTGAGATAACCTCGACGCCACCCAGTACTGGGGCGGGAGTTCGGGAGTATCGCCATAACTTGTATAACGGATGCTTTTCGAAGGTTGAGATAGATGGTTTCCGAAGGTTTCTTGGTTATGTGTTGAAGGATGGATGCAGCTGGATGTAGGAGTTGCTAGCTTGGGTGAGATATTATGCTTCCCCTGTATCCTCAACACCTGATTGCATAACCGGAAAGTTTCGGGAATTTCATAGGTGGGAATTCAAGTAGCCTTAGAATATCTTCCAACAGATGTGTGATATGAAATTGGGGTTCGACGTCTAGTGGTTCGCCTATTCACGGTCGATTTTACAGTGGCCTCGTTGTGTCTTAAAGAGTCCTTGGCTATGCTGACTCGGGGACGCTTCGTATGTCATGTGCACTGCCTTGTACATGATGGTGCTGTACGGTCGAGCCCGTGTAGGTCCTACCACGAACACTTCGGACGAAATTTCTATCATGTGTTTGTTCCGGCTTATTCCGCAAGCCAACCCTTGGTTTTATTTCGAGTTGTGGTATTCGTTCTTCTCCGACGTCATATGTTGATTCCATCCCTCGTTGATGTACCTCTTCTACTTGATTCTTCGTAGCTTCGCAATTTAGGAATATGTGACCACTTCAAGAGAAGTGCATTCGTTCATTTTGTTCGGATGTGAAGACTTTATGTTGCATTTTCATTCCGTTGGATTCACCTTCTATATTTCTCTATTTGTGTGCTAATGGTGGTCAACCTCTTCAGGATGGCTCCTCCAACGCGCACGACTCCGAACCCAGATCCTCCGCCACCTCCGCCTCCTCCGGAAGCATGGCAGGCTGTGATGGCTGCTACTAATGCAAATACTCAGCTGATCATGCAAATCATCCAAGAGCGGAATCAAAACAGTCAAGCGAATCAAGGCAGCAACCAGAACCAGTTTGCAACTCTGCATCAGTTCCTCGCTAATGGTCCAAAAACGTTCAGTAACTGCGTTGAGGCTACCGATGCCGATGATTGGTTAATCGATCTGGGCAAGCATTTCGAATGTAGCAACGTCAGACCTGAAGATTTCGTCAAGTTCGCGTCTTTCCAGCTCAAGGATCAGGCCGCAGAGTGGTTTCAGCAGTACCGGGATTCCAGAGGTGGACGTTTGATCACTTGGGATGATTTCCGTCGTGATTTCCGCGCTCATCACATTCCTCAAAGTGTGACTGAAAGCAAACGTGAAGAATTCCGCAATCTGAAGCAAGGTTCTTTGTCTGTCTATGACTACAACAAGTTGTTCCAGAAGCTCGCCCGTTTTGCCAAGCAGGATGTTCCGGATGAGAAGAGCATGATCTATCAGTTCAGGGGTGGTCTTCGTGAAGAAATTCAGCTCGCTCTTGTCCTCTTCGAGCCGCTGAGATACGATGAGTTCTACAACATGGCACTGAAGCAAGAGGCTGCTCAGCTCAGGTGTGATGCTTCCAGGAAGCGAGTCAGAGACACTTCATCTTCGTCCTCTACTCAAGTGACCAAGCAGCAGAAGTATTGGCTTCCTCCTCCTCCGTTCCGTCAGCCGTATCAGCAGAAGAGCAAAGGTGGCAGTGGTTCTTCCCACCCACCCAACCCAGGCTTTCAGAACAAGACTTCGTCTCAAGCTCCAAGATCGAGTGCTCCGTACCACCGTCCGCTTTCAGAGGTCACGTGCAACAAGTGCCAACAGAAGGGTCACTACGCTAACAAGTGTTTCAACCAGAGGCGTCTTCCTCCTCCTCCTCCTGTCAGATCGGCAAGTACAGCTGTGGTCAAGCATAATTCCAAGTCCGCCAAGGTCAACTTGATGAATGCAGCCCAGGCAGAGGATTCGTCAGATGTGATCATGGGTAACCTTCCTGTTAATGATATTCCTGCAAAAGTTCTTTTTGACACAGGTGCATCGCATTGTTTCATTTCAAGGCCTTTTACATCTAGGCATGGTTTGGCTCAGCAAATTCTGCCTAGTCCATTAGCAGTCGTCTCTCCTGGTAAACACATGCAGGCTAACTCCATTGCTCCGGATATTTCTATCAAGTTGGGTGACTTCAAGTTCTTGGCTTCTCCAACGGTTCTTGGCAATTCCGATATCGACCTCATTCTTGGGATGGACTGGCTCTCTAAACATAAAGCTCAGCTGGATTGCGCAGCCAAGCAGATTCAACTGACTCATTCGTCTGAGGAAGTGATTGTCTTTGCTGCTCGGGATAATACCATCCGGTTATTCTCTCTCAACGAGAAGGGTGAATTGGATGCTATTTCGCAGATTCCGGTTGTTTGTGAGTATCAAGATGTCTTCCCTGAAGAACTCCCAGGCATGCCTCCAAACCGGCCAGTTGAATTCGTTATTGAACTTGAGCCCGGTACGGAACCGGTGTGCAAGCGGCCTTACAAGCTCGGCCCCGAAGAGTTGAAGGAGTTGAAGAAACAGCTCGATAAGCAAGAAAGTATGGGTCTCATTCGGCCTAGTACTTCTCCGTGGGGTTGTGGTGTTCTTTTTGTGAAGAAGAAGGATGGAACGGACCGACTTTGTGTTGATTATCGTCCATTGAACAAGAAGACCATCAAGAACAAGTATCCACTCCCCAACATTAATGAGCTATTCGAACAACTCAAGGGTGCCCAAGTATTCTCCAAGCTTGATCTCCGTATGGGTTATCATCAAATTCGCATTCGTGAACAAGATATTCCAAAGACGGCGTTCAGAACAAGCTATGGGTCATATGAATACACTGTTATGTCTTTTGGCCTCGCTAATGCTCCTCCGACGTTCTCTCGCATGATGAACTTCATCTTCAACCCCTACACCAACAACTTTGTTTTGGTCTATCTCGATGATATCCTGGTTTTCTCGAAGAACAAGGAAGATCATGCCAAACACTTGCGTTTGGTTCTTGACAAGCTAAGGGAACATCAATTCTATGCCAAGTTCTCCAAGTGTGAGTTTTGGCTCGATGAGGTTCTTTATCTTGGTCATATTATCTCTGCCAAGGGCATTTCCGTCGATCCTGAGAAGGTGTCTGCAATCGTTAATTGGGAACCTCCTCAGAATGTGAAGCAACTCCGTAGCTTCCTCGGTCTTGCAAGTTATTGTCGAAGATTCGTTGAAAACTTCTCCAAGATCGCGAAGCCTCTCTCAAATCTTCTTCAGAAGCACGTCAAGTACGTTTGGTCTCCGGAGTGTGATGTTGCTTTCAACACTTTGAAAGAGAAATTGATCACTGCTCCAGTTCTAACTCCGCCTGATGAAACCAAGCCGTACGAGGTCTTTTGTGATGCCTCTCTCCAAGGTCTCGGTGCAGTACTGATGCAAGAGAAGAAAGTTGTTGCTTATACCTCTCGCCAGTTGAAGCCAAATGAGAAGAACTACCCCACTCATGATCTCGAGTTGGCGGCAGTTGTGCACGCATTGTTGACTTGGAGACATCTTCTCTTGGGAAGGAAAGTGGACATTTTCACTGATCACAAGAGTCTCAAGTACATCTTCACTCAGCCTAATCTCAACCTCAGGCAGACTCGATGGGTCGAAATGATTCAAGAGTACAATCCGAGTATCGAGTATACTCCAGGCAAGGCTAATGTGATTGCTGACGCTTTGAGCAGAAAAGCATATTGCAACAGTCTGATTCTCAAGCCTTATCAACCCGAGCTTTGTGAAGCCTTCCGCAAACTTAATCTGCAAGTTGTTCCTCAAGGTTTCCTCGCCAACCTTCAAGTTTCTCCTACCTTGGAAGACCAGATTCGCCAAGCCCAACTTCTTGATGCTATGGTGAAAAAGGTGAAGATCGGTATTGCAAAGAGTCAGTCCAAGTACAAGTGCTACCGGCTTGATGACAAGGACACTCTCTTCTTCGAGGATCGAATTGTTGTGCCCAAAGGAGAACTTCGTAAAGTGATCATGAATGAGGCTCACAACTCTCTCCTCTCCATCCACCCTGGGAGCACGAAGATGTATCAAGACCTGAAGCAAACTTATTGGTGGACTCGAATGAAGCGCGAGATCGCTCAATTCGTGAATGAATGTGATGTCTGCAGAAGAGTGAAAGCAGAACACCAAAGGCCAGCAGGTCTCCTCCAACCTCTCGCCATTCCAGAATGGAAGTTTGACCACATTGAAATGGACTTCGTGACTGGGTTTCCTAAGTCCAAGCGTGGCAATGATGCTATATTCGTTGTCATCGACAAGCTGACCAAAGTGGCTCATTTCTTGCCTATCAAAGAGTCAATCACTGCAGCTCAATTGGCGGAGCTCTACACCTCTCGCATTGTCTCTCTGCACGGTATTCCTCAAGTGATATCTTCAGACCGTGGCAGCATCTTTACCTCCAAGTTTTGGGATTCTTTTCAGAAGGCCATGGGCACCAGCATTCGTTTCAGCACTGCTTTCCATCCTCAAACAAGCGGTCAAGTCGAGCGTGTCAACCAGATTCTTGAAGATATGCTCAGAGCTTGTGTTATCTCCTTCGGCATGAAGTGGGAGGATTGCCTTCCTTATGCTGAATTCTCGTACAACAACAGTTTCCAAGCAAGTTCCGGCAAGGCCCCGTTTGAAATTCTGTATGGTAGGAAGTGCCGTACACCTCTCAACTGGTCTGAAACCGGTGAACGTCAGCTACTGGGCAATGACCTGATCACAGAGGCAGAAGAAATGTGCAAGGTCATTCGTGATAACCTCAAAGCAGCCCAGTCTCGTCAGAAGAGCTACTACGACAGCAAGCACCATGATTTGGCCTTCGAGATCGGAGATCATGTCTACCTCCGCGTCTCTCCTATGAAAGGGACTCGTCGCTTCGGTATCAAAGGGAAGCTTGCCCCCAGATACGTCGGGCCTTTCAAGATCGTCAGCAAGAGAGGCGACCTCGCCTATCAACTCGAGCTTCCTGCAACCTTTGCCAATGTTCATGATGTGTTTCACGTCTCGCAACTCCGAAAGTGCTTCAAGACGCCTGAGCGCACCGTCAACTTCGAGGACATTGAGCTCCAAGAAGATCTCTCCTACCGTGAGCACCCAGTTGCAATCCTTGAAGAGACTGAACGCAAAACTCGCAACAAGTCAATCAAGTTTCTCAAAATCAAGTGGTCACACCATTCCGACTGTGAAGCTACCTGGGAACGCAAGGATCACCTCCGTTCCGAGTACCCGGAGTTCTTTCAGTCCTAGATCTCGGGACAAGATCTTTTCGTAGTGGTGGAGTGTTGTAACGCCCCACATGTAACCTTCCCCAATTGTACTCCGACTCATGCCGTTTCTGGCATTAAGTTATATTTAATTCTCGGGTTCGGGCCTTTGTCTCCGTGTGTTGTTTTGTTTTCGTGCATCTCATATCATGGCATCACGTGCATTGCATTCGCATACATGTTCATCTCATGCATTCGAGCATTTTCCCCGTTGTCCGTTTTGCATTCCGGCGCTTCGTTCTCCTCCGGTGGCCATTTCTAGCTTTCTTTCATGTGTGAGGATTAAACATTTCCGGATTGGGCCGAGACTTTCCATGCCGCCTTGGTTTACTACCGGTAGACCGCCTGTCAAGTTTCGGGTCATTTGGACTTCGTTTGATACTCCAACGGTTAACCGAGGGACCGAAAAGGCCTCGTGTGTGTGCAGCCCAACACCCCTCCATTTTGGCCCAAAACCCACCAAACTCAGCTCCATCGTCTCGGTCGTTCGATCACGATCGCGTGGGCGAAAACCGCACCTCATTTGGACTCTCCTAGCTCCCTCTATGCCTATTTATACCCCCTCCAATTTCGGATCCCGTCTCCCACCTCGGAACCCTAGAAATCAGATCTCGCCGCCGCCGGACACGTCCGGACGGACCGGACGTTGTCCGCCCGCCGCCGCCGACCTATCAGGGAGCGCCACGTGGCCCCCCCGGACCACATCGCCGCCGCCTCCCGCCGAGGCCCACTCGGGCCCGAGGCCGGCCCGCCCGCCGCCGATCCGGGCCAGAGGCCGCGCGCCTCGCCCGCGCCTTCTTCCCCGAGCGGCCGCCGCCTCCATCGCCGTCTCCAGCGACCCGGCCGCCGCGGGCCGCCGTACACCGCCGCCCGTCCCGTCTTCCGCGGCCATCGCCGCCTCGCCGCCGCGGGTCTCGGCGACCGCGCCGACCCCGGCCATCGCCGGCTCGCGCCGCCCCGGCGAGCTCCACCACCGGATCCGGCCGGGTCCGGCTCTCCCTCTCCTCCCCGTCGGATTTTGACCTCGCCAGAGCAAGTCAACCCTCGCCGGAGCTCCTCGGTTCGCGTGCCGATCCAGATCTGGGACGAACCCTAGGTCAAATTCTTCTAAGTCCCTAGATTTTTCACTCCATATGCTCATGTTTGACTGCCCATAACTTTGCATCCGTAGCTCCGATTTGGGCGTATGATATGTCAAATTCTTCGTCTCGACGAGTACATCATTTCATTCCATTGCATCATTTGCATTTGAGGTCATCTGGTTGCCCAAAACACTGTTGGAAGGAGGCATGTTGAGTTAAATTGCAGATCCGTTAATCCAACATGCACTTTTGTCATTTTTGCCATATTTAATCCGTGCATGATATGCCTGTGCCCCTTTGGGATGAATTGTTAAGCATGTTGCCTTCTTTCCAGAGGTGCCTTCCATGTATTTTTAGGAGGTGTGTGTTGTCTTGTGCAAGCTTGCGAAGAGGGCTACCTGAGATTTCAGATTTCAGGGACTTAGTGATTTTCACTAAGTCTGAGCCGTTTTAGTTCACGATGCTATATGTCCGGCTTGTTTCCTAGCGATCCGTGCCTCTTTTGAGGATGATCAGTAAGAGTGATTTGTTATGCTTGTTGTGCTTAATCCATCCATGTCTTTACTTGTTATGTTGGAGCACCCTAGGTTGACTCAATCGAGCTCAACTTTTGGATAGTTACTGTTTTGGGCAGATCGTTAACTCTTTTGCGATTTTGCCGGAGTGATTGCTAGTGGTCCATGCATGCTATGCCATTGTTCTTACCATGTCTAGCTAGAATTTTGTGCCTTCTTATTGGATATATGCTTGCCTTGCCATGACTTGCACCGTAGTAAGAGCATCGAGCTCGTTTACATGCCTCCGTGAGTTATTATTTCAGCATGTCCCAGTTTTCACTAAGTCTGAAAACTGATTGTGTTTCATCGATGTTCGTGTGCTCGGTAGAGTATTTTGTGAACCCTTTTGGCCCCAGGTCATGTTGGGTTTTTTGTTAAGCTTGTTGAGTAGCTCCATGCCATGTTCTTACTTGCCATGTTCAGGTTCTCCTTCATGTTGTTTTGCTGCTCCGAAGAGAGCATCGTGGTCTGAAATTTCAGACTAGCGTTAATTTCGCTAAGTCTGAAATCTGTTTTGCTTATTCAGTTTTGCCATGCTTGTTTGAAGCCCTTAATGGATGAATTTGCCCATGCCTCAGTCATGATGATTTGTTAAGCTTGATGAGTACATCACTGCCATGCAATTTGTTTTCATGTTGGGTGGCTGTAGCATGTTCATTTTGTTGCATTTAGGAGGCATGTTGCTGTACATCGCAGATCGGTTCGTTTAGTAAAACGCTTGCCATTTCTTAACCGTAGCTCCGATTGCCATGATCTTTATATCGTTTTCAGGGGATTTCTTCCCCTCTATCCAGTGGCACACTTGGATTTCCATGTTGAGGCCAGGTTCATGCATTTCCTGTTACATGTTGCATTCTTGCATCCCGCATCGCATCCCGCATAGCATATCATCTTTGCATCTTATTGTTTGCCCTTGCACGTGGTTGATTGTATCCTGGTTGCTTGTTTGTGTTGTTGGGTAGAGCCGGGAGACGAGTTCGCTAACGAGGAGCCCGTTGAGTTTGCTTTTGAGGATCCAGTCAATTCTGACAACTGTGCAGGCAAGATGATCACACCCTTGAAATCACTACTATCTTTGCTATGCTAGTTTGCTCGCTCTTTTGCTTTGCCAATGCTACGATGCCTACCACTTGCTTGTCAGCCTCCCAATTGCCATGATTGAGCCTCTAACCCACCTTTGTCCTAGCAAACCATTGATTGGCTATGTTACCGCTTTGCTCAGCCCTTCTTATAGCGTTGTTAGTTGCAGGAGAAGATTGGAGCCGTTCCTCGTTGGAACATTTATTTACTTGTTGGGATATCACTATATTGCTATGTTATCTTTACTCATCTATATACTTGGTAAAGGGTGGAAGGCTCGGCTTCTCGCCTAGTGTTTTGTTCCACTCTTGCCGCCCTAGTTTCCGTCATATCGGTGTTATGTTCCCGGATTGTTGCGTCCCTTACGCGGTTGGGCTATAATGGGAACCCCTTGATAGTTCGCCTTGATTAAAGCTTTTCCAGCAATGCCCAACATTGGTTTTACCATTTGCCACCTACCCTTTTCTTTCCCTTGGGTTTCCGGAGCCCGAGGGTCATCTTTATTTTAACCCCCCCCCCCGGGCCAGTGCTCCTCTGAGTGTTGGTCCAACTGTTAGCTGCCGGTGGCCACCAGGGGCAACTCTGGGCTGGCCTACCCGTACCTAAGACAATCTGAGTGTGCCCTGAGAAAGAGATATGTGCAGCTCCTATCGGGATTTGTCGGCGCATTCGGGCGGTGTTGCTGGACTAGTTTTGACCTGTCGAATCATCTTGTTGTACCGGGATACCGAGTCTGATCGGTGGGTCCTGGGTGGAGGTCTATTCCTTCGTTGATCGTGAGAGCTTGTTATGGGCTAAGTTGGGACCCCCCTGCAGGGATTGATCTTTCGAAAGCCGTGCCCGCGGTTATGGGCAGATGGGAATTTGTTAATGTCCGGTTGTAGATAACTTGAACTTAACTAATTAAAATGAATCAACTGCGTGTGTTGCCGTGATGGCCTCTTCTCGGCGGAGTCCGGGAAGTGGACACGGCGTTGGAGTTATGTCTGCGTAGTCTGCTCCACTTAGTTATCGCTCGTGCTTTGCCTTCTCTTCTCGCTCTCTTTGCGAATAAGTTAGCCACCATACATGCTAGTCGCTTGCTGCAGCTCCACTCACATTACCCCTTCCTTACCTATTAAGCTTAAATAGTCTTGATCGCGAGGGTGCGAGATTGCTGAGTCCTTGTGGCTCACAGATTACTATTATACCAGATGCAGGGACCGATGATACTCCTCCGGATGGCGCGTTCGAGCTGAAGTGGGAGTACGACGAGGACTCTCAGCGATACTATGTTTCTTTTCCTGATGAACAGTAGTGGTGCCTGCTCGGGGTTCGATTCAGGGTTTAGTCGCATGTTGGGGGGTCTTTTCTATTTTGGCGCCGTAGTCGGGCCATGAGTGTTTGTATGATGGATGCTATTTATGTACCTTGATGTGACGTGGCGAGTGTAAGCCAACTATTAATTATTATTCCCCCTTTATATTTATATGTACATGGGTTGTGTGAAGATTGCCTCACTTGCGACTTATGCCTTCAATGCGATTATGCCTCTAAGTCGTGCCTCGACACGTGGGAGATATAGTCGCATCGAGGGTGTTACACCCTCTTTATGTAAACCTTGTAAAATAAGAGAGAATATGCATAAGTATTGTGACATAATGTGTAATAACAGCACATAATGCAATAAATATAGATATAAAAGCATGATGCAAAATGGACGTATCAACTCCCCCAAGCTTAGACCTCGCTTGTCCTCAAGCGAAAGCCGAAATCAAAAAATATGTCCACATGTTTGGAGATAGAGGTGTCGATAAAAGTAAAATACGGACATGAGGGCATCATGATCATTCTTAGAACAACAACTTACATAATTCTTGTCATATGATTTCTTATGCTATAGTATTAATTCAATCACAATTTCAAGTATGAATCGTAAACTTCATTGAAAACTAACAAACTATAATCTCAGTCATTGGAGCAATTGCAATTTATCATAACATAGGAAAGAGTCAATATATAATAGCCTTTCAGCAAGTCCACATACTCAACTATCATATAGTCTTTCACAATTGCTGACACTCACGCAATACTTATGTGTATGGAGTTTTAATCGGACATAGAGAAAGATAGGGGCTTATAGTTTTGCCTCCCAACGTTTTACCTCAAGGGTAATGTCAACAATAATAGTTCATGAAAACTCACATCCAATTAGCCATATATACCGGGATCTTTCCAACATACTGTGCTTGCCAAAGGATAAAATGTAAAAAGGAAGGGTGAAGATCACCGTGGCTCTTATGCAAGGTAGGAGATAAAAGTAAAAGATAGGCCCTTCGCAGAGGGAAGCAGAGGTTGTCATGCGCTTTTATGGTTTGGATGCACAAAATCTTAATGCGAAAGAACGTCACTTTATATTGCCACTTGTGATATGGACCTTTATTATGCAATCTGTCGCTTTTATTTCTTCCATATCACATGATCGTATAAAGCTTATTTTCTCCCACACTAATAAGTCATACATATTTAGAGAGAAATTTTTATTGCTTGCACCGACGACAACTTACTTGGAGGATCTTACTCAATCCATAGGTAGGTATGGTGGACTCTCATGGCAAAACTAGTTTAAGGGTATTTGGAAGCACAAGTAGTATCTCTACTTGGTGCGATGAATTTGGCTAGCATGAGGGGTAAAGGCAAGCTCAACCATTTTGGATGATCCATGAAAATATAATTTATCTAAGATGTAAGAAAACATAACCCATTACGTTGTCTTCCTTGTCCAACGTCAACTCTTTAGTATGTCATATTTTAATGAGTGCTCACAATCATAAAAGATGTCCAAGATAGTATATTTATATGTGAAGACCTCTCTTTCTTTATTACTTCCTATTAATTGCAACGATGACCAAAACTATGTTTGTCAACTCTCAACAACTTTTATTCATCATACTTTTTCTATGTGAGCTCATTACTCTCCATAAGATCCATATGATCTCTTTGTTTTCTTTTTTATTCTTTCTCTTATTTTATTCACTTAGGATCATGGCAAAATAATCAAGCCCTTGACTCAACACTAATCTTTATTATATATAGCTCACGGACTCGATTACATAGAGGGATCATAAAGCAAAACTCAAAACTAGATCATGCCATAAAATTTATTCTACTAGATCAAGATATTACCAAAAGGATCAAACTAAGAAAAACGGTAAAGATAAAAGTGATGGTGATACGATACGGGGGCACTCCCCCAAGCTTGGCAGTTGCCAAGGCAGAGTGCCCATACCAGATACTTAATTCTTCTTTGTTGGTGGAGAAGGTGATGGTTTTGTTGACGGCGTAGGCTTGTCATCCTTCTTCCAAGGCATAGGCTCACCATCAAGAAGGATGATCGAGTCTCCTGAAACCTCTAAATCTGCAGCCAAACTCATCCTCTTGAATCTATATTCATACTCACAGTTTTGATTTTGCAGGTCATAGATCTGGGCTTGGAGGTGCTTGATTTTCTCATGAAGCTTGAAGATGGCCTCCCCAATGTCCTTGACGTCCAGCTTGTGGTTGTTAGTGAACTCCGTGATCATAATGTGATTGGAATCGAGTTCACGTTCCACCATCTCCTGACACTTGAAAACATCTTGCTCCAAATGCCTCGAGCCTTGCCTCCGTGCTTCCGGTCTTCCTTGGTCCCTCAACATCGCGGATGTGCAACAACCCCTCACGCATCTCAATGGTTTGAGGGTGTTGCAGCACCTCCGCGAGGTAGGGGTTGATGACCTTCTCGAAGAACTGGTCCTTGGGGGCACTTGATGACAACATGACGTCCTGGATCTGTCAGAAAAACAGCTCGAAACACAAACAGCGGATAATTGTGTGATACGGGAGTCAAAACCTTCGGGAGATTATATAATGAATTTTTACCGACCAAAATACGCGTCGTGTAAGAAAACAGAGTCCAGGGAGCGCACGGGGTGCCCACGAGGTAGGGGGCACGCCCAGTAGGGTAGGGCGCGCCCTCCACCCTCGTGGAGGCCTCGTGTCCTTCCCGGACTGCTTCTTATTTTTCTATTTTTCTAAATATTCCAAAACGGAGAAATATTGCCTTAAAACTGGTTTGGAGTCGGTTTACTTACCGTACCACATACCTATTCCTTTTTGGAGTCTGAAACGTTCCAGAAAGTGTCCCTTATGTATTCCTCTGGGGTTACGGTTTCAATAACATTGGTTTCAACATTTATGGGATTACCTGAGATATAATGTTTGATTCTTTGACCGTTCACCACCTTCGGATTTGTGCCTTCGAAGTTGTTGATTTTTATGGCACCGGAACGATAGACCTCCTCGATAACGTAAGGACCTTCCCATTTAGAGAGAAGTTTTCCTGCAAAAAATCTTAAACGAGAGTTGTATAGCAATACATAATCACCTACATTAAACTCATGCTTTTGTATCCTTTTATCATGCCATCTTTTAACTTTTTCTTTAAACAACTTGGCATTTTCGTAGGCTTGGGTTCTCCATTCATCGAGTGAGCTAATATCAAATAACCTCTTCTCACCGACAAGTTTAAAATCATAATTGAGTTCTTTAATAGCCCAATATGCCTTGTGTTCTAGTTCAAGAGGTAAGTGACATGCTTTTCCATAAACCATTTTATACGGAGACATACCCATAGGATTTTTATATGCAGTTCTATAGGCCCATAATGCATCATCAAGTTTCTTGGACCAATTCTTTCTAGACCTATTGAAAGTCTTTTGCAAACTTAATTTGAGCTCTCTATTACTCAATTCTACTTGACCACTAGACTGAGGGTGATAAGGGGATGCAATTCTATGATTAACATCATAATTAGCAAGCATTTTACGGAAAGCACCATGAATAAAATGTGAACCACCATCAGGCATTAAATATCTAGGGACTCCAAATCTTGGAAAACTAACTTCTTTAAGCATTTTAATAGAAGTGTCATGATCAGCACTACTACTTGGAATAGCTTCTACCCACTTAGTAACGTAATCAATAGCAACTAAAATATGTGTATATCCATTAGAGGCAGGAAAAGGTCCCATATAGTCAAAGCCCCAAACATCAAATGGTTCAATAACGAGTGAATAGTTCATAGGCATTTCTTGACGTCTACTAATATAACCAATTCTTTGACATTCATCACAAGATAAGACAAACTTACGGGCATCCTTGAAGAGAGTAGGCCAATAAAAACCAGATTGCAATACCTTATGTGCAGTTCTATCTCCAACATGGTGTCCTCCATAAGTTTCGGAGTGACACTTGCGTAGGATCTGTTCCTGTTCATGCTCAGGTACACAACGTCTAATAACACCATCTGCTCCTTCTTTATAAAGATGTGGGTCATCCCAAAAGTAATGCCTCAAATCATAGAAGAACTTTTTCTTTTGCTGGTATGTGAAACTAGGTGGTATAAACTTAGCAATAATATAATTAGCATAATAAGCATACCATGGAGCAGTATGAGAAGCATTTATGACATTTAATTGCTCATCAGGAAAGCTATCATCAATAGGTAGTGGGTCATCAAGCACATTTTCTAACCTAGACAAGTTGTCTGCAACGGGGTTCTAAGTCAAATTCTTGTAGCAAGAGAACCCATCTAATAAGTCTAGGTTTAGCATCTTTCTTTTCCATAAGATATTTAATAGCAGCATGATCAGTGTGAATAGTTACTTTAGAATCAACAATATAAGGTCTGAACTTATCACAAGCAAATACAACTGCTAAGAATTCTTTTTCGGTAGTAGCATAATTTCTTTGAGCATTGTCTAGGGTTTTACTAGCATATTGAATAACGTTTAATTTATTATCAACTCTTTGCCCTATAACAGCACCTACAGCATAATTTCAAAGGGTAAATTCCAATCAGGTGGCTGAACAATAGGTGTAGAGATCAATCCTTTCTTCAGTATTTCAAATGCTTCTACACAATCATCATCAAAGACAAATGGTATATCTTTTTGTAATAAATTAGTCAGAGGCCGAGAAATTTTTGAGAAGTCCTTAATGAACCTCCTATAAAATCCGGCATGACCAAGGAAACTTCTTATACCTTTGATATCCTTGGGGGCATGGCATCTTTTCAATAGCATCAACCTTGGCTTTATCAACTTCAATACCTCTTTTAGAAACTTTATGCCCCAAGACAATACCTTCATTAACCATAAAGTGGCACTTTTCCCAATTCAAGATAAGATTAGTTTCTTCACATCTCTGCAAAACTCGATCAGGGTTGCTCAAGCAATCATCAAAAGAAGATCCATAGACGGAGAAATCGTCCATGAAAACCTCACAAATCTTTTCACAGAAGTCAGAGAATATAGTCATCATGCATCTTTGAAAGGTAGCAGGTGCATTACATACACCAAAAGGCATACGTCTATAAGCAGAAGTACCAAAAGGGCAAGTAAAAGTAGTCTTTGATTGATCCTTGGCTGACACAGGTATTTGAGAGAAACCAGAATAACCA
Organism: Triticum monococcum; assembly: GCA_034509565.1. Taxonomy (NCBI): domain Eukaryota; kingdom Viridiplantae; phylum Streptophyta; class Magnoliopsida; order Poales; family Poaceae; genus Triticum; species Triticum monococcum. The sequence goes on along the minus strand of CM067845.1, from coordinate 80,484,725 downwards.
TCTAGAAAGCAAAAATGTGTATGTTTGGATAATCTTTCTACCATTTGATCGATAAATGGTAAGGGGTAATGGTCCTTTTTAGTGGCCTTATTTAATTTGCGGAAATCAATTACCATCCTATAACTTGTAATAATTCTTTGAGGAATCAATTCATCTTTATCATTCGAAACGACAGTAATACCTCGCTTCTTAGGGACACAATGAACAAGACTTACCCACTGACTATTAGCAACGGGATAGATTATACCTGCCTCAAGGAGCTTTAGTATTTCCTTTCTTACCACTTCTTTCATTTTAGGATTCAAACGTCGTTGATGATCACGAACTGGTTTAGCATCTTCTTCCAAATTTATTTTATGTTGACATAGAATGGGACTAATGCCCTTAAGATCATCAAGAGTATACCCAATAGCAGCACAGAGTTTTCAATAATCTCTCCTCCTCATGCTCTGAAAGGTTAGCACTAATAGTAACATGATATATCTTTTTCTCATCAAGATAAGCATATTTAAGAGTATCAGGCAACAGTTTAAGCTCAAACACGGGATCACCCTTGGGTGGAGGAGGATCCCCTAGGATTTCAACAGGCAAATTGTGTTTCAGAATAGGTTCATGTTTAAAGAATACTTCATCTATTTCCCTTCTTTCATTCATAAGCATATCATTTTCATGGTCTAGCAAATATTGTTCTAAAGGATCACTAGGTGGTACGGCAATAGAAGAAAGACCAATAATTTCATCCTTACTAGGTAATTCTTCTTCACGGTGTTGTCTACTAAATTTAGAGAAATTAAATTCATGAGACATGTCATCTAAACCGATAGTAACAACATCCTTTTTGCAATCTATCTTAGCATTAACAGTGTTTAAGAAGGGTCTACCAAATATAATGGACAAACGCTATCTTATGGGGAACCAAGAACAAGAAAATCAGCAGGATATTTAGTTTTCCCACACAAGACCTCAACATCTCTAACAATTCCCATTGGTGAAATAGTATCTCTATTGGCAAGTTTAATTGTGACATCAATATCTTCTATCTCAGCAGGTGCAATATCATGCATAATTTCTTTGTATAAGGCGTAAGGTATTGCACTAGCACTATCACCCATATCACATAAGCCATGATAACAATGATCTCCTATTTTAATAGAAATAACAGGCATGCCTACCACATGTCTGTTTTTATCTTTTGCACAAGGTTTAGCAATTCTACCAGTCTCATCAAGGAAATGAATAACATGCCCATCGATATTATCAGACAAGAGATCTTTAACAATAGCAATATCAGGTTCAACTTTAATTTCCTCAGGAGGTGTATAAGTTTTAATATTGCTTTTACGAACCACAGTTGAAGCTTTAGCTTGATCCTTTATCCTGACAGGGAAAGGTGGTTTCTCAACATAAGAAGTAGGAACAATAGGATCATTATAAGTGATAGTCTTTTCTTCAACTTTAATAGGTGCAACTACTTCTACTTCTATGGGAGGATGATATTTAAACCACTTCTCCCTAGGGAGGTCAACATGAGTAGCAAAAGATTCACAGAAAGAAGCTACTATTTCAGAGTCAAGTCCATATTTAGTGCTAAATTTACGGGAAACATCAGTATCCATAAAAGATTTAACACAGTCAAACCTAGGTGTCATACCTGACTCCTTACCTTTGTCGAGGTCCCAATCTTCAGAGTTGTGTTTAATTCTTTCCAATAAATCTCATTTGAATTCAATAGTCTTCATCATAAAAGAGCCAGCACAAGAAGTATCAAGCATGGTGCGATTGCTATCAGAAAGCCGAGCATAAAAATTTTGAATAATCATTTCTCTTGAGAGATCATGATTGAGGCATGAATATAACATTGATTTAAGCCTCCCCCAAGCTTGAGAGATACTTTCTCCTTCGCGAGGCCAAAAATTATATATATAATTGCGATCACAATGAACAAGATGCATAGGATAAAACTTCTGATGAAATTCCAATTTCAATCGTTTGTAGTTCCATGACCCCGTATCATCACATAGCCTATACCATGCCAATGCATCTTCCTTCAAAGATAAAGGGAAGACCTCCTTCTTAACAACATCTCCGGATACACCTGCAAGCTTAAATAATCCACAAACTTCATCCACATATATTAGGTGCTCATCAGGATGCTTTGTTCCATCTCCTATAAAAGGATTAGCTAGCAGTTTTTCTGTCATACCGGAAGGAATTTCAAAGCAGAAATTTTCATTTTCAGTAGGTTCAGTAGGTTGAGGAGCAACTCTTTGCTCTATTGGTCAGGGTGAAGATACCCCGAACAAGCCCCTCAGAGGATTACTTTCCATAGTAACAAGTGATAGTAAATTTCAACATACTATATAAATTTTTCCTTACCAAAGTCCACCTACCAAAGGCGCTTCACTCCCCGGCAATGGCGCCAGAAAAGAGTCTTGATGACCCAGTAGTATAGGGGATCTATCATAGTCCTTTCGATAAGTAAGAGTGTCGAACCCAACGAGGAGCAGAAGGAAATGATAAGCGGTTTCCAGTAATGTATTCTCTGCAAGTACTGAAATAAGTGGTAACAGATAGTTTTGTGATAGGATAATTTGTAACGAGCAACAAGTAACAAAAGTAAATAAAGTGCAGAAAGGTGGCCCAATCCTTTTTGTAGCAAAGGACAAGCCTGGACAAACTCTTATATAGAGAAAAGCACTCCCGAGGACACATAGGAATATCGTCAAGCTAGTTTTCATCACGTTCATATGATCGCGTTCGGTACTTTGATAATTTGGTATGTGGGTGGACCGGTGCTTGGGTACTGTCCTTACTTGGACAAGCATCCACTTATGATTAACCTCTATTGCAAGCATCTGCAACTACAACAAAATTATTAAGGTAAACCTAACCATAGCATGAAACATATGGATCCAAATCAGCCCCTTACGAAGCAACACATAAACTAGGGTTTAAGCTTCTGTCACTCTAGCAACCCATCATCTACTTATTAATTCCCAATTCCTTCCTCTAGGCCCAAATAATGGTGAAGTGTTATGTAGTCGACGTTCACATAACACCACTAGAGGAGAGACAACATACATCTTATCAAAATATTGAACGAATACCAAATTCACATGACTACTAATAGCAAGACTTCTCCCATGTCCTCAGGAACAAACGTAACTACTCACAAAGCATAATCATGTTCATAATCGGAGGGGTATTAATATGCATATAGGATCTGAACATATGATCTTCCACCAAATAAACCAACTAGCATCAACTACAAGGTGTAATTAACACTACTAGCAACCTACTAGTACCAATCCCGGACTTGGAGACAAGAATCGGATACAAGAGATGAACTAGGGTTTTGAGAGGAGATGGTGCTGGTGAAGCTATTGATGGAGATTGCCCTCTCCCGATGAGAGGAGCATTGGAGATGACGGTGACGATGATTTCCCCCTCCCGGAGGGAAGTTTCCCCGACAGAACAGCTTCGCCGGAGCCCTAGATTGGTTCCGCCAAGGTTCCGCCTTGTGGCGGCAGAGTTTTGTCCGAGGAGATGGCTTATGATTTTTTTTCCTCATCGAGAGACTCCATATAGCAGAAGATGGCCACCAGAGGGCCACCAGGGGGCCCACGAGGTAGGGGGCGCGCCCCCACCCTCGTGGGCAGGGTGTGGCCCCCCTGGTGAACTTCTTGCGCTTAGTATTTTTTATATATTCTGAAAATGTCTTCCATGAAGTTTCAGGACTTTTGGAGCTGTGCAAAATAGGTCTCTAATATTTGCTCCTTTTCCAGCCCAGAATCCCAGCTATTCGCATTCTCCCTCTTTATGTAAACCTTGTAAAATAAGAGAGAATAGACATAAGTATTGTGACATAATGTGTAATAACAAGCCATAATGCAATAAATATCGATATAAAAGCATGATGCAAAATGGACGTATCATCAGCCACCACCGCCGCAAATGAGCTAGAGAGGGGGAGGATGAGATCTCACAAGAGAGCGAATGAGGAAGGGGTAGCGGCACACGTCAGATCTAGAGGCTGAAGACCCTAGTCAGGGGAGAGGGAGCCCTTCCGTATCCATAAATACCCATAGCAAATGAGGCCAACAGGCCGAGCCAAGACTGACGTGCCACCGGGGCCAACTTGGGTTGAGCCACACAGTCCAGGAGCGGGCAGAATCAGTGGAGGGAAATCAGACGAGGACAGGCAAGCCCCACTACCCCCACCCAGCCCAACATCCGCACTTACCTCGGCCCGAGCCAGCCCACCCCCCAACCGCAGGCCACCGCCCGATCTAGGGTTAGGAAATGGCCCCTCATGTCACCCGCAACCACACGGCCGCCGCTGGCAGCAAGCCAGGGGCCAACCGCCCGATTGCTGCCCCGATGGCAGATCAGAGGGAGCACAACCCGATGATGATGCCGAACGCCTCAATGAAGGCCGCAGTGAGATGGACAGCCCAGCCGCGCATGGGGAAACAAGCGCATCAGCCCTGAACTTACCAGACCCGCGCCCCCGACGCTACACCACGCACCACTCAGGCTCCACCGCCGGTGACCGGCTCGCACGGCTACGATCGCCCAGAGCAAACTTCCTGACCTTGGGATGAAGAGGAGGGGGAGAGGCAAGGGGACCGCCCGGGGGACGCCTACCTCGTCCACCGACCTAGAACCATCCGGATCCAGCGCCCAAAAATGATTGGCCAAGGGGAGGCCGCCACGGGGGGAGGGGGACGAGCCCCTGGCTGCAGGAGCCCACAGAGGAGAGGGGGAGAGGAGATCCCAGACACATGAAGCACGGGGGAAGGGGAGAGAGTGGGCCTGGTGCCAGCCACCGGCGACCGCATCATTGCGGTGGGAGAGGAGGGACAGAGGGGGAGGAGAGAGAGCCATCTCACACCAAGGCGACTACGACATAACATATATGATATCCGTTCACATGCGGAAACTTTAGACTAGATTCTTCATCAAATTTATAGCTAGCTTATAAGCTAAAGAATTAGCCTGACGCAAACAATGCTTAAAGATAGCCTTCCCAATCCATGTTGCCATGTCCACACATTCCACCAAGATTGTTGTTGCCACATCCCACCATTGCGCTTCTTCAGTGCACAATTCAATAAAATTCATAGAATCTAATTCGGCCTCATCCCAATTGAATCCCACCATTGTGTTTCCTCAATGCATAATTCAATAACATTTGTAGAATCTGACTTACTCCTATAAAGGATGTTGAAGTATCTCTCTCCTAGGGGCTTTTCCACGAGAGAGTGCCCTCTGCGCCGTCCGTTGCGTCCTAACCTCGCGTGATTGTCTCTCTGGCGCACTCCGAGACATCCGATCTCCACGGCCCTGCACATGGGCGTTTTACTCGGGGTCCATTATGTGTGGGTCGTGGGCGAGATCGAGATCACCTCTCTTTTTCGGTCATGCCCGTGTGTGCAAGCTTGAGCACTTGTCTGCGCATGCTAGGCGAGGCCGGTTCGCCCTTTCAACGGCCAGAAACATACGCCTGCTCGAGCCATTCTAGGTGTTCCCATGCCCTCTCCCATAACTCTCTCAGCGTGATCTTCCTTGCTCTCGCGAGGAGAGGTCGAGGTGGGAACAATTTCCATGACATGGACGATGGGAGTGGTTCCGCCGACAGGGGTTGCTTGATGCGGCCGAGAGGGCCCATTAGAATTTGTATGTCTCGGTGAGGAATGGAGGCTGGTTTAGCACACGCTGGTTAGAAGCGGGTGAGAAACTAATTGACTTTCTTTCCGGTATGGCCCTTGCGTGTGCATGCGGGTTCGTCTCCCGCTTGCTTGGTGTGGGGATGGTAGTTCAGTCGATGATGGTTGTATAAAGTGCATGGAACTGGCCTTATCGGTGTTGCGGAACATAGTATTTCAAAAAAATTCCTACGAACACGCAAGATCTATCTAGGAGATGCATAGCAACGAGAGGGGATAGTGTGTCTATGTACCCTCGTAGACCGAAAGCGGAAGCGTTGAGTAACGCGGTTGATGTAGTCGAACGTCTTCGTGATCCAACCGATCAAGTACCGAACACACAACACCTCTGTGATCTGCACACGTTCAGCTCGATGACGTCCCTCGAACTCTAGATCCAGCTGAAGCCGAGGGAGAGTTTCGTCAGCATGATAGCGTGTTGACGGTGATGATGAAGTTACTGACGCAGGGCTTTGCCTAAGCACTACGACAATATGATCGAGGTGGAAAACTATGGAGGGGGGCACCGCGAACGGCTAAGAAATCAACTTGTGTGTCTATGGGGTACCCCCTCCCCCATATATAAAGGAGGGGAGGAGGGGACTGGCCGGCCTCAAGGGGCGCGCCCCAAGGGGGAATCCTACTCCTACTAGGAGTAGGTTCCCCCCTTTCCTAGTCCAACAAGGAGGGGAAGGAAGGAGGAAGGGGAGAGAAGGAAGGAGGGGGGCGCCGCCCCCACCCCTTGTCCAATTCGGACTGGGGGCGCGCGCCACCTCCTAGCCGGCCCTCTCTCCTCTAAGGCCCATGGTGGCCCATTAACTTCCAACACTATGTAATTGCTTTATTTTAGGTTCAACACTAATCCAGAAGGTAAAGGGAGTGTGCGACGGTGATCTTATCAACCTTGGAATTGATAACCCACAAGTATAGGAGATCACAACAGCTTTCGAGGGTAGAGTATTCAACCCAAATTTATTGATTCGACAAAAGGGGAGCCAAAGAATATTCTCAAGTATTAGTAGCTGAGTTGTCAATTCAACCACACCTGGAAACTTAGTATCTGCAGCAAAGTGTTTAGTAGCAAAGTAATATGATAGTGATGGTAACGACAACAAAAGAGTAACGAAAGCAAAGTAATGTTTTTGGTATTTTGTAGTGATTGTAACAATAGCAACGGGAAAGTAAATAAGCGTAAACCAATATATGAAAAGCTCGTAGGCATCGGATCAGTGATGGATAATTACGCCGGATGTGGTTTCATCATGTAACAGTCATAACATAGGGTGACACAGAACTAGCTCCAATTCATCAATGTAATGTAGGCATGTATTCCGAATATAGTCATACGTGCTTATGGAAAAGAACTTGCATGACATCTCTTGTCCTACCCTCCCATGGCAGCGGGGTCCTAATGGAAACTAAGGGATATTAAGGCCTCCTTTTAATAGAGAACTGAAACAAAGCATTATCACATAGTGAATACATGAACTCCTCAAACTACGGTCATCACCGGTAAGTATCCCGATTATTGACACTTCGGGGTTAATGGATCATAACACATAATAGGTGACTATAGACTTGCAAGATAGGATCAAGAACTCTCATATATTGATGAAAACATAATAGGTTCAGATCTGAAATCATGGCACTCGGGCCCTAGTGACAAGAATTAAGCATAGCAAAGTCATAGCAACATCAATCTCAGAACATAGTGGATACTAGGGATCAAACCCTAACAAAACTAACTCGATTACATGATAAATCTCATCCAACCCATCATCGTCTAGCAAGCCTACGATGGAATTACTCACACACGGCGGTGAGCATCATGAAATTGGTGATGGAGGATGGTTGATGATGACGACGGTGACGAATCCCCCTCTCCAGAGCCCCGAACGGACTGCAGATCAGCCCTCCCGAGAGGTTTTAGGGCTTGTCGGCGGCTCCGTATCGTAAAACGCGATGAATTCTTCTCTCCTATTTTTTCTCCCCGAAAGCAGATATATAGAGTTGGAGTTGGAGTCGGGAGGTCTCTAGGGGGGCCACGAGGTAGGGGGCGCGCCCTAGGGTGGACGCCCCCCACCCTCATGGACAGTGTGTGGGCCCCCTAGTCTTCATCTTTGGCGAGGATTTTTTATTATTTATTGTAAGATATTCCGTGGAGTTTCAGCTCATTCCGAGAACTTTTGTTTTCTGCACATAAAACACCATCATGTCAGTTCTGCTGAAAACAGCGTCAGTCCGGGTTAGTTCCATTCAAATCATACAAGTTAGAGTCCAAAACAAGGGCAAAAGTGTTTGGAAAAGTAGGTACGACGGAGACGTATCAACTCCCCCAAGCTTAAACCCTTGCTTGTCCTCAAGCAATTCAGTTGACAAACTGAAAGAAATAAAGAAAAACTTTTACAAACTCGGTTTGCTCTTGTTGTTGTAAATATGTCAAGCCAGCATTCAAGTTTTCAGCAAAGATTATAACTAACCATATTTGCAATAATTCCCAGGTCTCGTGATTACCCATATCAATAGCATAATCAACTAGCAAGCCATAATAATAAATCTAGGATGACAACAGTTTCTCAAAACAATCATAATATGATATAACAAGATGGTATCTCGCTAGGCCTTTCTGAGACCGCAAAACATAAATGCAGAGCACCTTTAAAGATCAAGGACTGACTAGACATTGTAATTCATGGTAAAAGAGATCCAATCATAGTCACACCCAATATAAATTAATAGTGATGAATGCAAATGACAGCTGCGCTCTCCATCTAGTGCTTTTAATAAGAGGGTGATGACTCAACATAAAAGTAAATAGACAGGCCCTTCGCAGAGGGAAATAGGGATTTGTAGAGGTGCCAGAGCTCGGTTTTGAAATAGAGATAATTAACATTTTGAGCGGTATACTTTCATTGTCAACATAACAACCAAGAGATGGCGATATCTTCCATGCTACACACATTATAGGCGGTTCCCAAACAGAATGGTAAAGTTTATACTCCCCCTCCACCAACAAACATCAATCCATGGCTTGCTCGAAACAACGAGTACCTCCAACTAACAATAGTCCCAGGGTGAGTTTTGTTTTGCAATTATTTTGATTTAGTTTGCATAATGCATGGGACTGGGCATCCCGGTGACCAGCCATTTTCTCGTGAGTGAGGAGCGGAGTCCACTCCTCTTGAGAATAACCCGCCTAGTGTGGAAGATACAGACAGCCCTAGTTGATACATGAGCTATTCGAGCATACAAAACAGGATGATTATTTGAAGGTTTAGAGTTTGACACATACAAATTTACTTGGAACGGCAGGTAGATACCGCATATAGGAAGGTATAGTGGACTGATCTGGAATAACTTTGGGGTTTAAGGGATTGGATGCACAAGCAGTATTCCTGCTTAGTACAGGTGAATGCTAGCAAAAGACTGGGAAGCGACCAACTAGAGAGCGACAACAGCCATGTACATGCATTAAAATTAATAAACATTGGATGCAAGCATGAGTAGGATATAATCCACCATGAACATAAATATCGTGAAGGCTATGTTGATTTTTTTCAACTACATGCGTGAACATGTGCCAAGTCAAGTCACTTAAATCATTCAAAGGAGGATACCTGTGACGCCCCAAGACCGATGTGCCAGGTGTCTTCCAGTTATTCACTGTTGTTGCCTTGTCATTGCTTGCGTGTCATGCATTGCATATCATGTCATCATGTGCATTTCATTTGCATACATGTTCGTCTCATGCATCCAAGCATTTTCCCCGTTGTCCATTTTGTAATCCGGCGCTCCTATGTCACCCGGTGTCCCTTTCTACCTCTCTTTGTGTGCGGGTGTTAAACGTTTTCGGATTGGACCGAGACTTGTCATGCGGCCTTGGTTTACTACCGGTAGACCGCCTGTCAAGTTTCGTGCCATTTGGACTTCGTTTGATACTCCAACGGTTAACCGAGGAACCGTAAAGGCCTCATGTGTGTTGCAGCCCAACACCCCTCCAAAGTGGCCCAAAACCCACCTAAGACCTCTCCATCACCTCGGTCATTCGATCACGATCGCGTGGCCAAAAACTGCACCTCATTTGGACTCTCCTAGCTTCCTCTACCTATATAAACACCTCCCCCTCCGAAATTCATGGTACAACCCCTAAAATCTTTCCCCTCGTGCTGTCGGATGCGTCCACGCGCCGCCCGGACATGTCCGTTCCGCCGGCCACCTCACCTCCACCAATCAGGGGCCGCCACATCAGCCCTGCTACCTCTCCCCTCCAATCCCACCTTGCCATGTGGCAGCGCCACCGCCCCCGCACCTGCCGGCCCGCCGAGCCCGCCTTCGGCCCCTGCGGGGCCCATCCACCGCCGCCGCCCGAGCCGCGGGAGACTGGATCCGCGCCGCCCGGTCCTCCCTTGTGCCGCCCTTCGCCGGAGTTCTTCGCCGCCACCGCGCCGGCTGCCCGCGGTTCCTTCCCGCCGGCCACCGCATCCCCTCGTCGCCCTTCGCCCCGCCGCCGCATGGCTCCGCTCGCCGGCCGCCGCCGCCGCCTCCACCGCTCACCGCGCCACGTCGCGCCGCGCCCCGGCACCCCGCTGCACGCGCCGGCTCGGCCCCGTCGCCGCTATGCCAGGCCCCGCCGCCTGCGCGCCGTCGCCGGCGAAAAACCCCGGCGAGGAGGAGCCCCAACCTCCCTGCGCGGCGAACCCGAGCCGAGCTCCTTCAACCTCTCATCATCGGACGTCGCCCGTGCCCCGATCCAGCCGCTGGCCGCCGGATCCGGCCGGCTGCAGCCACCTCGTCAGAGGTCCACCTTCCCTCGTCGCCGGAGAAGCCACCGGCGCCGCCATTGACTTCTTCTCTGTCAGATCCAAACGGCTCCGTCCCTGCACGGCCACGTCCTCCGATCCAAACGGCTGCGTCGCACCACTCCGTCCCGATCCGCGAGATCCACTTTTCTCGAAGGTAAAATTTCACTAAGTCCCCGAAGTTTCCAAATTCATATCCCCATGTTCATCGCATCATAACTCTGCGCCCGTTGCTCCGATTCATGCATGTAGCATATCAAAATGTTCGCCTCGACGAGTACATCATTTCATCTCATTGCATCATTTTCATTTGAGCTCATCTTGATGCCCGAAATGCTGTTGGAAGAGGGCTATGTGATGGTTATGTCAAATCTGTTTCAGCAAATAGCCTTTTGTCATTTTTGCCATGATTAATGTGTGCATGCTATGATCCTGAGCTCTACATGTGTTTTGTTAAATGACATGCCATATTTACAGGGGTGTATGCCATGTATTTTTGTGATCTTTGTGGTGACTAGCACAAGCATGCAAAGTAGCTTAATCGTTGATGCTGATTTCAGGGACTTAGAATTTCACCAAGTCCTTGCCCTGTCTTTATTTTTATGTCATATGTTCATGTTGTTTCCTAGTGATCCGTGCCTGTTTTGAGGATGGTCAGTAAGGATGTTTTGTTAATATTGTGGTGCTCTATCCATCCATGTCTTTGTTTGCATTTATGGAGCACCCTAGCTTGAGTAATCGAGCTCTACTTTTGCTATAAAATATTCCTGGCAGATTGTTAACATGTTTAGCGATTTTGCCGAGGTTGTTGCTATTGATCTGTGCAAGCTATGTTGTTGTTCTTGCCATGTCTAGCTTCTATGCCATGTATATTTGCTGGGTTATGCTTAGTTTGTCATGCCATGCCTCGTAGTGAGTGCATCGAGCTTGTAAACATGCCTACTTGTTAACTGTTTTGCCATGCTCCAGTTTTTCACTAAGTCTGAATCTGTTTGTGTTTTTGCTATGTTCACATGCTTGCAATTGTATTTTCTGATCCTTTTTGGCTCATGGTCACTAAGGGACTTTTGTTATGTGCTTTGAGTAGCTTCATTCCATGCCTTGCTTTGCCATGATATGTTCCTATAGCATATAGTTATCATGCTCTAAACATTGCTTCCTGATGATAAATTCCTGATATGCTGTTCATTTCACTAAGTCTGAAACCTGTAATCATTTGCACTTTTGCCATGCTTGTTTGAACCTGTTAATGGATGATTTAGCCGTAGCTCAGTGTTCATCTTTTGTCAAGCATCATGAGTGCATCCCTGCCATGTATTTTGTTGTCATGTTGGAGTGCTGTAGCATGTTGTTCTTGATGCATTTAGGAGGCTACTAGCTGTTTGTCACAGATCGGTGCCATATTTGTTTTGCTTGCCATTTCCAAACCGTGCATCCGATTCCGGTGATCTTTATATCGATTTCAACCGAAATCATCTCACCTTTCCAGTGGCAATCTTGGTTTTCCAAGTTGAGGCCAGGTTCAATCATTCCTTTGCAAAACATGCATATGCACCGCATACCGCATCCCGCATATCATACCATGTTCATGTGTTGGTTGTTTACTATATTGTGTGCTTCTTTCGGTGTTGCTTCTTCGGGTTGGTTCCGATTACGTCGCGTTTGTGAGGACCTGTTCGACTACGTCCGTTTGTCTTCTTCATGGACTCGTTCTTCTTCCTTGCGGGATTTCAGGCAAGATGACCATACCCTCGAAATCACTTCTATCTTTGCTTTGCTAGTTGCTCGCTCTTTTGCTATGCCTATGCTGCGATACCTACCACTTGCTTATCATGCCTCCCATATTGTTAAGCCAAGCCTCTAACCTAGCTTGTCCTAGCAAACCGTTGTTTGGCTATGTTACCGCTTTGCTCAGCCCCTCTTATAGTGTTGTTAGTTACAGGTGAAGATTGGAGCTTGTTCCATGTTTGGAACATGGATATTTTGTTGGGATATCACAATATCTCTTATTTAATTAATGCATCTATATACTTGGTAAAGGGTGGAAGGCTTGGCCTTATGCCTGGTGTTTTGTTCCACTCTTGCCGCCCTAGTTTCCGTCATATCGGTGTTATGTTCCCGTATTTTGTGTTCCTTACATGGTTGGGTTATAATGGGAACCCCTTGATAGTTCGCCTTGAATAAAACTCCTCCAGCAATGCCCAACATTGGTTTTACCATTCGCCACCTAGCCTTTTCTTTCCCTTGGGTTCTGCAGACTCAAGGGTCATCTTTATTTAAACCCCCGGGCCAGTGCTCCTCTGAGTGTTGGTCCAACCTATCAGCTGCCGGTGGCCACCAGGGGCAACTCTAGGCTGGCCTACTGGAACCTTGGACAATCCGGTGTGCCCTGAGAATGAGATATGTGCAGCTCCTATCGGGATTTGTCGGCACATTCGGGTGGCCTTGCTGGACTTGTTTTACCATTGTCGAGGATGTCTTGTAACCGGGATGCCGAGTCTGATCAGATTGTCTTGGGAGAAGGATTATCCTTCGTTGACCATGAGAGCTTGTGATGGGCTAAGTTGGGACACCCCTGCAGGGTTTGAACTTTCGAAAGCCGTGCCCACGGTTATGGGCAGATGGGAATTTGTTAATGTCCGGTTGTAGAAAACCTGAAGTTGAGCTTAACTAAAATACATCAACCGCGTGTGTAACCATGATGGTCTCTTCTCGGCGGAGTCCGGGAAGTGAACACGGTGTTGGAGTTATGTTTGGCGTAGGTTGTTCTAGGATCACTTCTTGATCATAGTTTGTTCGACCGTGCTTTTGCCTTCTTTTCTCGCTCTCATTTGCGTATGTTAGCCACCATATATGCTAGTCGCTTGCTGTAGCTCCACCTCATACCTTTACCTTACCCATAAGCTTAAATAGTCTTGATCGCGAGGGTGTGAGATTGCTGAGTCCCCATGACTCACAGATACTTCTAAAACCAGTTTGCAGGTGCCGATGTTACCGAGCAGGTGATGCAACCGAGCTAAGGAGGAGCTGGATGGAGATCGTGTTCGTTATGTTGTTTCCATTTCCAGTTGATCAGTAGTGGAGCCCAGTTGGGACGATCGGGGATCTGTGTAGCATTTGGGGTAGTCTTCTTTTATTTTGGTTCCGTAGTCAGACCTTGAGTGTATTGGATGAACGTAATGCTTTATTCATGTATTGTGTGAAGTGGCGATTGTAAGCCAACTATGTATCTTTTCCCTTATGTATTACATGGGTTGTGTGAAGATTACCTCACTTGCGACATTGCTTTCAATGCGGTTATGCCTCTAAGTCGCGCTTCGACACGCAGGAGATATAGCCGCATCGAGGGCGTTACAATACCACCCATCATACCATATCATAACCATCTCAATAGCATGTTGGCACGCAAGGTAAACCATTATAACTCATAGCTAATCAAGCATGGCACAAGCTGTTGGGGAATGTAGCAGAATTTTAATATTTTCTACGCATCACCAAGATCAATCTATGGAGTCATCTAGCAACGAGGGAGAAAGGAGTGCATCTACATACCCTTGTAGATTGCGCGCGGAAGCGTTCAAGAGAACGGGGTTGATGGAGTCGTACTCGTCGTGATCCAAATCACCGATGACCAAGTGCCGAACGGACAGCACCTCCGCGTTCAACACACGTACGGTTGGGAAGTAGTCTCCTCCTTCTTGATCCAGCAAGGGGGAAGGAGAGGTTGATGAAGATCCAGCAGCAAGACGGCGTCGTGGTGGATGCAGCAGGATCCCGGCAGGGCTTCGCCAAGCACAAGCGGGGAGGAGAGGTGTTGTGGAGGGAGAGGGAGGCGCCAAGAGCAAAAGGTGCGGCTGCCCTCCCTCCCCCCTCTTTATATAGGGGCCTTGGGGGGCGCCGGCCCTTGGAGATGGATCTCCAAGGGGGGCGGCGGCCAAGGGGTGGCTTCCCCCCCAAGCCAAGTGGGGGGCGCCCCCACCCCTAGGGTTTCCCAACCCTAGGCACAGGGGATGCCCAAGGGGGGCGCACCAGCCCACTAAGGGCTGGTTCCCCTCCCAATTCAGCCCATGGGGCCCTCCGGGATAGGTGGCCCCACCCGGTGGACCCCCGGGACCCTTCCGGTGGTCCCAGTACAATACCGGCGACCCCCGAAACCTTCCCAATGGCCAAAACTGGACTTCCTATATATAAATCTTTACCTCCGGACCATTCCGGAACTCCTCGTGACGTCCGGGATCTCATCCGGGACTCCAAACAACTTTCGGGTTACTGCATACTAATATCTCTACAACCCTAGCATCACCGAACCTTAAGTGTGTAGACCCTACGGGTTCGGGAGACATGCAGACATGACCGAGACGCCTCTCCGGTCAATAACCAACAGCGGGATCTGGATACCCATGTTGGCTCCCACATGCTCCATGATGATCTCATCGGATGAACCACGATGTCGAGGATTCAATCAATCCGTATACAATTCCCTTTGTCAATTGGTACGTTACTTGCCCGAGACTCGATCGTCGGTATCCCAATACCTCGTTCAATCTTGTTACCGGCAAGTCACTTTACTCGTGCCGTAATGCATGATCCTGTGATCAACCACTTGGTCACATTGAGCTCATTATGATGATGCAATACCGAGTGGGCCCAGAGATACCTCTCCGTCATACGGAGTGACAAATCCCAGTCTTGACTCGTGCCAACCCAACAGACACTTTCGGAGATACCTGTAGTGTACCTTTATAGTCACCCAGTTACGTTGTGACGTTTGGCACACCCAAGGCACTCCTACGGTATCCGAGAGTTGCACAATCTCATGGTCTAAGGAAATGATACTTGACATTCAGAAAAGCTACAACAAATGAACTACACGATCTTTGAGCTATGCTTAGGATTGGGTCTTGTCCATCACATCATTCTCCTAATGATGTGATCCCGTTATCAATGACATCCAATGTCCATAGTCAGGAAACCATAACCATCTTTTGATCAACGAGCTAGTCAACTAGAGGCTCACTAGGGACGTGTTGTGGTCTATGTATTCACACATGTATTACGATTTTCGGATAACACAATTATAGCATGAATAATAGACAATTATCATGAACAAAGAAATATAATAATAACCATTTTATTATTGCCTCTAGGGCATATTTCCAACAGTCTCCCACTTGCACTAGAGTCAATAGTCTAGTTACATTGTGATGAATCGAACACCCATGCAGTTCTGGTGTTGATCATGTTTTGCTCTAGGGAGAGGTTTAGTCAACGGATCTGCCACATTCAGGTCCGTATGTACTTTACAAATCTCCATGTCTCCATTTTGAACACTTTCACGAATGGAGTTGAAGCGACGCTTGATATGCCTAGTCTTCCTGTGAAACCTGGGCTCCTTGGCAAGGGCAAGAGCTCCAGTGTTGTCACAGAAGAGAGTCATCGGGCCCGACGCATTGGGTATGACTCCTAGGTCGGTAATGAAGTCCTTCACCCAGACTGCTTCTTGTGCTGCCTCCGAGGCTGCCATGTACTCCGCTCACATGTAGATCCCGCCACAACGCTTTGCTTGCAACTGCACCAGCTTACTGCCCCACCATTCAAAATAAACACGTATCTGGTTTGTGACTTAGAGTCATCCAGATCTGTGGAAGCTAGCATCGACGTAACCCTTTACGACGAGCTCTTTGTCACCTCCATAAACGAGAAACATATCCTTAGTCCTTTTCAGGTACTTCAGGATATTCTTGACCGCTGTCCAGTGTTCCATGCCGGGATTACTTTGGTACCTTCCTACCAAACTTACGGCAAGGTTTACATCAGGTCTGGTACACAGCATATCATACATGATAGACCCTATGGCCGAGGCATAGGGACGACACTCATCTTTTGTCTATCTTCTGCCGTGGTCAGGCATTGAGCCGTGCTCAATCTCGTACCTTGCAATACAGGCAAGAACCCCTTCTTTGACTGATCCATTTTGAACTTCTTCAATATCTTGTCAAGGTACATACTCTGTGAAAGACCAATGAGGCGTCTCGATCTATCTCTATAGATCTTGATGCCTAATATATAAGCAGCTTCTCCAAGATCCTTCATTGAAAAACACTTGTCCAAGTAGGCCTTTATGCTTTCCAAGAATTCCATATCATTTCCCATCAACAGTATGTCATCCACATACAATATGAGAAATGCTACAGAGCTCCCACTCACTTTCTTGTAAATGCATGCTTCTCCATAAGTCTGTGTAAACCCAAACGCTTTGATCATCTCATCAAAACGAATGTTCCAACTCCGAGATGCTTGCACCGGCCCATAAATCGAGCGTTGGAGCTTGCACACCTTGTCAGCATTCTTAGGATCGACAAAACCTTCCGGCTGCATCATATACAATTCTTCCTTAAGGAAACCATTAAGGAATGCTGTTTTGACGTCCATTTGCCATATCTCATAATCATAGAATGCGGCAATTGCTAACATGACTCGGACGGACTTCAGCTTCGCTACGAGTGAGAAAGTCTCATCGTAGTCAACCCCTTGAACTTGTCGATAACCCTTAGCGACAAGCCGAGCTTTATAGATGGTTACATTACCATCCGCGTCTGTCTTCTTCTTAAAGATCCATTTATTTTCTATGGCTCGCCGATCATCGGGCAAGTCAGTCAAAGTCCATACTTCGTTTTCATACATGGATCCTATCTCGGATTTCATGGCTTCCAGCCATTTGTTGGAATCCGGGCTCACCATCGCTTCTTCATAGTTCGAAGGTTCACCGTTGTCTAACAACATGATTTCCAAGACAGGGTTGCCGTACCACTCTGGTGCGGAACGTGTCCTTGTGGACCTATGAAGTTCAGTAGCAACTTGATCTGAAGTTTCATGATCATCATCATCAACTTCCTCTCTAGTCGGTGCAGGCACCTCAGGAACATTTTCTTGAGCTGCGCCACTAACCGGTTCAAGATGTAATACTTCATCAAGTTCTACTTTCCTCCCACTTATTTCTTTCGAGAGAAACTCTTTCTCTAGAAAGGACCCATTCTTGGCAACAAAGATCTTGCCTTTGGATCTAAGGTAGAAGGTATACCCAATACTTTCTTTAGGGTATCCTATGAAGACGCATTTTTCTGATTTGGGTTCGAGCTTTTCAGGTTGAAGTTTCCTGACATAAGCATCGCATCCCCAAACTTTTAGAAACGATAGCTTAGGTTTCTTCCCAAACCATAATTCATATGGTGTCGTCTCAACGGATTTCGACGGAGCCCTATTTAAAGTGAATGCGGCAGTCTCTAAAGCATAGCCCCAAAATGACAGCGGTACATCGATAAGAGACATCATAGATCGCACCATATCCAATAGAGTGCGATTATGACGTTCGGACACACCATTACGCTGAGGTGTTCCAGGCGGCGTGAGTTGTGAAACTATTCCACATTTTCTTAAGTGTGTGCCAAATTCGTGACTCAAGTATTCTCCCCCACGATCTGATCGCAAGAACTTGATTTTCTTGTCGCGTTGATTCTCAACCTCACTCTGAAATTCCTTGAACTTTTCAAGGGTCTCAGACTTGTGTTTCATTAAGTAGACATACCCATATCTACTCAAGTCATCAGTGAGGGTGAGAACATAACGATAGCCACCGCGAGCCTCAACACTCATTGGACCGCACACATAAGTATGTATGATTTCCAATAAGTTGGTTGCTCGCTCCATTGTTCCTGAGAACGGAGTCTTGGTCATTTTACCCATGAGGCATGGTTCGCACGTGTCAAATGATTCGTAATCAAGAGACTCCAAAAGTCCATCTACATGGAGCTTCTTCATGCGTTTGACACCTATATGACCAAGGCGGCAGTGCCACAAGTATGTGGGACTATCATTATCAACCTTACATCTTTTGGTATTCACACTATGAATATGTGTAACATTACGCTCGAGATTATTAAGAATAAACCATTCACCAACGGAGCATGACCATAAAACATATCTCTCATATAAACAGAACAACCATTATTCTCGGATTTAAGTGAGTAGCCATCTTGAATTAAACGAGATCCTGATACAATGTTCATGCTCAAAGCTGGCACTAAATAACAATTATTGAGGTTTAAAACTAATCCCGTAGGTAAATGTAGAGGCAGCGTGCTGACGGCGATCACATCGACCTTGGAACCATTCCCGATGCGCATCGTCACCTTGTCCTTCGCCAATCTCCGTTTATTCTGCAGCTCCTGCTTTGAGTTACAAATGTGAGCAACCGCACCGATATCAAATACCCAGGAGTTACTATGAGTACTGGTAAGGTACACATCAATTACATGTATATCACATATACCTTTAGTGTTGCCGGCCTTCTTGTCCGCTAAGTATTTGGGGCAGTTCCGCTTCCAGTGACCACTTCCCTTGCAATAAAAACACTCAGTCTCGGGCTTGGGTCCATTCTTTGGCTTCTTCCCGGCAGCTTGCTTACCGGGCGTGGCAACTCCCTTGCCGTCCTTCTTGAAGTTCTTCTTACCCTTGCCCTTCTTGAACTTAGTGGTTTTATTCACCATCAACACTTGATGTTCCTTTTTGATTTCCACCTCTGCTGATTTCAGCATTGAATATACCTCAGGAATGGTCTTTTCCATCCCCTGCATATTGAAGTTCATCACAAAGCTCTTGTGGCTCGGTGGAAGCGACTGAAGGATTCTGTCAATGACCGCGTCATCCGGGAGATTAACTCCCAGCTGAGTCAAGCGGTTATCCAACCCAGACATTTTGAGTATGTGCTCACTGACAGAACTATTTCCTCCATCTTACAGTTGAAGAACTTGTTGGAGACTTCATATCTCTCGACCCGGGCATGAGCTTGGAAAACCATTTTCAGCTCTTCGAACATCTCATATGCTCCGTGTCTCTCAAAACACTTTTGGAGCCCCGGTTCTAAGCTGTAAAGCATGCCACATTGAACGAGGGAGTAATCATCAGCACGTGACTGCCAAGCGTTCATAACGCTTGGTTCTCTGGGACAGGTGCGTTACCTAGCGGTGCTTCTAGGACATAATCTTTCTTGGCAGCTATGAGGATGATCCTCAGGTTCCGGACCCAGTCCGTATAGTTGCTGCCATCATCTTTCAGCTTGGTTTTCTCTAGGAATGCGTTGAAGTTGAGGACAACATGGGCCATTTGATCTACAAGACATATTGTAAAGATTTTAGACTAAGTTCATGATAATTAAGTTCATCTAATCAAATTATTCAATGAACTCCCACTCAGATAGACATCCCTCCAGTCATCTAAGTGAAACATGATCCGAGTTAACTAGGCCGTGTCCGATCATCACGTGAGATGGAGTAGTCAACATCAGTGAACATCTTCATGTTGATCGTATCTTCTATACAACTCATGCTCGACCTTTCGGTCTTCTGTGTTCCGAGGCCATGTATGTACATGCTAGGCTTGTCAAGTCAACCTAAGTGCATTGCATGTGTAAATCTGGCTTACACCCGTTGTATTCGGACATTAGAATCTATCACACCCGATCATCATGTGGTGCTTCGAAACAACGATCCTTTGCAACGGTGCACAGTTAGGGGGAACACTTTCTTGAAATTACTACAAGGGATCATCTTATTTAAGCTACCGCCGTTCTAAGCAAATAACATGTAAAACATGATAAACATCACATGCAATCAAATAGTGACATGATATGGCCAATACCATTTGCTCCTTTTGATCTCCATCTTCGGGGCTCCATCATCATCGTTGTCACCGGCATGACACCATGATCTCCATCATCGTGTCTTCTTTAAGTTGTCTCGTCATCTATTACTTCTACTACTATGGCTAACGCTTTAGCAATAAAGTAAAGTAATTACATGATGTTTATGTTGACACGCAGGTCATAAATAAATAAAGACAACTCCTATGGCTCCTGCCGGTTGTCATACTCATCGACATGCAAGTCGTGATTCCTATTACAAGAACATGATCGTCTCATACATCACATATATCATTCATCACATCCTTTGGCCATATCACATCACAAAACACTTGCTGCAAAAACAAGTTAGACGTCCTCTAATTGTTGTTGCAAGTTTTTACGTGGCTACTATAGGTTTCTAGCAAGAACGTTTCTTACCTACGCCAAAACCACAACGTGAATTGCCAATTTCTATTTACCCTTCATAAGGACCCTGTTCATCGAATCCAATCCGACTAAAGTGGGAGAGACAGACACCCGCCAGCCACCTTATGCAACTAGTGCATGTCAGTCAGTGGAACCAGTCTCACGTAAGCGTACGTGTAAGGTCGGTCCGGGCCGCTTTATCCCACAATGCCGCCGAATCAATATAAGACTAGTAACGACAAGATAATTGACAATATCGACGCCCGCAACTGCTTTGTGTTCTACTCATGCATAGAAACTACGCATAGACCTAGCTCATGATGCCACAGTTGGGGAACGTAGCAGAATTTTAAAATTTTCTACGCATCACCAAGATCAATCTATGGAGTCATCTAGCAACGAGGGAGAAAGGAGTGCATCTACATACCCTTGTAGATTGCGCGCGGAAGCGTTCAAGAGAACGGGGTTGATGGAGTCGTACTCGTCGTGATCCAAATCACCCATGACCAAGTACCGAACGGACAGCACCTCCGTGTTCAACACACGCACGGTTGGGAAGACGTCTCCTCCTTCTTGATCCAGCAAGGGGGAAGGAGAGGTTGATGAAGATCCAGCAGCACGACGGCGTGGTGGTGGATGCAGCGGGATCGCGGCAGGGCTTCGCCAAGCGCAAGCGGGGAGGAGAGGTGTTGCGAAGGGAGAGGGGGGCACCAAGAGCAAAAGGTGCGGCTGCCCTCCCTGCCCCCTCTTTATATAGGGCCTTGGGGGGGCGCCGGCCCTAGGAGATGGATCTCCAAGGGGGGCGGCAGCCAAGGGGTGGCTTCCCCCCAAGCCAAGTGGGGGGTGCCCCCAGTCCTAGGGTTTCCCAACCCTAGCCGCAGGGGAGGCCCAAGGGGGCGCGCACCAGCCCACTAGGGGCTGGTTCCCCTCCCAATCCAGCCCATGGGGCCCTCCGGGATAGGTGGCCCCACCCGGTAGACCCCTGGGACCCTTCCGGTGGTCCCGGTACAATACCGGCGACCCCCGAAACCTTCCCGATGGCCAAAACTGGACTTCCTATATATAAATCTTTACCTCCGGACCATTCCGGAACTCCTCATGACGTCCGAGATCTCATCCAGGACTCCGAAAAACTTTCGGGTTACTGCATACTAATATCTCTACAACCCTAGCGTCATCGAACCATAAGTGTGTAGACCCTACGGGTTCGGGAGACATGCAGACATGACCGAGACGCCTCTCCGGTCAATAACCAACAGCGGGATCTGGATACCCATGTTGGCTCCCACATGCTCCACGATGATCTCATTGGATGAACCACGATGTCGAGGATTCAATCAATCCGTATACAATTCCCTTTGTCAATCGGTGCGTTACTTGCCCGAGACTCGATCGTCGGTATCCCAATACCTCGTTTAATCTCATTACCGGCAAGTCACTTTACTCGTGTCGTAATGCATGATCCCGTGATCAACCACTTGGTCACATTGAGCTCATTATGATGATGCATTTCCGAGTGGGCCCAGAGATACCTCTCTGTCATATGGAGTGACAAATCCTAGTCTCGACTCGTGCCAACCCAACAGACACTTTCGGAGATACCTGTAGTGTACCTTTATAGTCACCCAGTTACATTGTGACGTTTGGCACACCCAAGGCACTCCTACGGTATTCGGGAGTTGCACAATCTCATGGTCTAAGGAAATGATACTTGACATTCGGAAAAGCTACAACAAACGAACTACACGATCTTTGAGCTATGCTTAGGATTGGGTCTTGTCCATCACATCATTCTTCTAATGATGTGATCCCGTTATCAATGACATCCAATGTCCATAGTTAGGAAACCATGACTATCTTTTGATCAACGAGCTAGTCAACTAGAGGCTCACTAGGGACGTGTTGTGGTCTATGTATTCACACATGTATTACGATTTCCGGATAACACAATTATAGCATGAATAATAGACAATTATCATGAATAAAGAAATATAATAATAACCATTTTATTATTGCCTCTAGGGCATATTTCCAACACAAGCAACTATGATCTCTAATTGTCATTGCAAACATGTTTATTCATAACAAGCTGAATCAAGAACGATGAACTCATCATATTTACAAAAACAAAAGAGGTCGAGTTCATACCAGCTTTTCTCTTCTCAGTCAGTCGATCAAATATCATCATAATTGCCTTTCACTTGCATGACCGGACGATGTGAATAATAATAAGAGTGCACGTGCATTGGACTAAGCTGGAATCTGCGAGCATTCAATAAACAGGAGAAGACAACGCAATATGGGCTCTTGGTTAAATCAACAATAAAGCATATAAGAGCCACTTCAACAATTTAATCATGGTCTTCTCCTACTGACCCCCAAAGAAAAGAAAAGAAATAAAACTGTTTACATGGGAAAGCTCCCAACAAGCAAAAGAAGAACGGGAAATATTTTTGGGTTTTCTTTTTAATTATTACTACATCAAGAAAAGTAAACTACTACTAAGTTTTTTTGGTTTTTATTAAGGTTTATCAAACACACAAGAAGAAAGCATAAAAGGAAATAAACTAGCATGGATGATACAATGAAAAAGTATGAACACCGACATCTAGCAATGAGTGTGTGTGAACATAAATGTAATGTCGGTGAGAAATATGTACTCCCCCAAGCTTAGGCCTTTGGCCTAAGTTGGTCTATGCCACGGCTGGCCTGGCTGATATCCATAATAATAATTGTTGGGGTCATACTGTGATGAAGAAGACTCTGACTGCCATTGGCTGACAGCCATCTCCGGATCCCAAGAATAAACAGACTGGCGTGGAGTCTCCTCTTGTGGTTCCGATTCTGGGGCTGGTGCAGGGTTTCGGTAGGCGTGAATAGCCGCCAACGGAACAAGGTGCGTGCCTACAGTCAAATCAAACAAAGAAGGAGCAGGCAAGGTAATAGTCTCAGGATGATGTTTATTAAAGAACAATTGATATTTAAGCTCGCCTTCCCTATTCTTAACAATAAAATCATGTGCTACCGTACTTTTATAATCTAAATAAACACGAGGCAACACCTTTTCTTCCTTCTCATAATGCCTAATAGGTATGTTAAAATGTGCAGCGAGGCGTGAAGCATAAATGCCTCCAAAGATGGGATCCTTAGTACAGTTCATACTTAACCGTCTAGCAATAATGCCACCCATACTAAAATATTTATCACCGTATAAGCCGTGGTGCAAAATAATAATATCAGGGATACTCAGGTTTCCACAGTTTCCGCGACCAATTAAGCAATGACTAGCAAATAATGCAAAGTAGCGTAAAACAGGAAAATGTATGCTACTGATTCGTGCATCGGAAACCTTCCTTGTTTCCCCTACAATGATAGTGTCAATAAATCCCTCCACATCATCACGATGGGTTCTTATGTCTTGCCCCCAAAAGGGACTAAACAAATCCCACAGAACTCATAAAGTGACATCTCCTTATGCTCATCATATAAATGAAATTCCACCGTAGGTGGTGAGTTCTTAGAATGAAAATGAAAGTTTTGCACAAAGGTATTTGTGAGCAAGAGATACTGATCGCATTGGTCGTGGAGGAAAGCGGTAAGGCCTGCAGTCTGAGCCAACTCATGAAAATCTTCATAAATCCCGGCTGCTCTTAAGAAATCCTCGGAAGGCCATTCACACGCCCGAACCTCCGCGGTGCGAGGCAAATTATACTTAGGCTTCGGTGCCTTCTCCTTCGAGCTTTGGCTCGATGAGCCCCTCAAAAGTCTCCTCGTCATTTTCTAAAAAATTCTGAAATTTTTAGTAACTTCAAAATAAAAGTAAACCAAACTCAATAATATTGATAGCAACCACTCGTACATTTGCCTAGAGCCTATATCATGCATCAAAACTACTTTTGACCATATAAATTTGACATGCAAGCTCAAAAATAGGGTCACCTAAGCAGCAAAAAATTGCAATGTATAAAGCACTAGAACAAAAACTAATTGGATCAATGGAGGAGTCGCATACCAAGGAACAATCTCCCCAAGCAGTTTTGTGAGAGGTGCTTTGAGCAAGGAGATCGAAAATGGCAGCAAAGAGGGCTGGAACTTGTGCTTGAGTTGGTTTTTCGTGTTTGTGGGAGGAAGAAGAAGAGGATGGGTGCAGGAATAAGTGGAGGAGGGCCACCGTGGGCCCATGAGGCAGGGGGCGCGCCCAGGGGGTAGGGCGCGCCCTCCACCCTCGTGACCAGGTGGCAGCTCCCCCCGCGGTAATTTTTGCACCATAAATCCTCAAATATTCCCGAAAAAATCATATTAAATTGGCATGTCATTCTAAGGACTTTTATTTTCGGGACATTTTTATATTGCATGGATAAATCAGGAAACGGACAGAAAAATACTATTTTTTACTTTATTTCAACTAAATAACAGAAAGTATAGAGAGGGTACAGAAGGTTGTGCTTCTAGTTTCATCCATCTCATGCTCGTCAAAAGGAATCCACTAACAAGGTTGATCAGGTCTTGTTAACAAACTCATTCCGATTAACATGAAACCGGAGAAATTTTGAATAACACTAGGTTACCTCAACGGGGATATGCACATCCCCAATAATAAGTATATCATATTTCTTCTTGACTGTAGGAAGAGGAAATTCAAAAGCTCCAAATATAATCGATGGAATTTTTCCGATAGAATTGATACTATGAACTTGAGGTTGTTTCCTCGAAAAGTGTACCGTATGCTCATTACCATTAACATGAAAAGTGACATTGCCTTTGTTGCAATCGATAACAGCCCCTGTAGTATTAATAAAAGGTCTTCCAAGAATAATAGACATACTATCGTCCTCGAGAATATCAAGAATAACAAAGTCCGTTAAAATAGTAACGTTTGCAACCACAACAGGCACATCCTCACAAATACCGACAGGTATAGCAGTTGATTTATCAGCCATTTGCAAAGATATTTCAGTAGGTGTCAACTTATTCAAGTCAAGTCTACGATATAAAGAGAGAGGCATAACACTAACATCGGCTCCAAGATCACATAAAGCAGTTTTAACATAGTTTCTTTTAATGGAGCATGGTATAGTAGGTACTCCTGGATCTCCAAGTTTCTTTGGTATTCCAGCCTCAAAAGTATAATTAGCAAGCATGGTGGAAATTTCAGCTTCTGGTATCTTTCTTTTATTTGTAACAATATCTTTCATGTACTTAGCATAAGGATTCATTTTGAGCATATCAGTCAATCGCATAGGCAAAAAGATAGGTCTAATCATTTCAGCAAACCACTCAAAATCCTCATCATCCTTTTTCTTGGATGGTTTGGGAGGAAAAGGCATGGGTTTCTGAACCCAAGGCTCTCTTTCTTTACCATGTTTCCTAGAAACAAAGTCTTTCTTATCATAACGTTGATTCTTTGATTGTGGGTTATCAAGATCAACAACAGGTTCAATTTCTACATCATTATCATTACTAGGTTGAGCATCATTATGAACATCATCATTAACATTTTCATTAGGTTCATGTTCATTGCTAGATTGTGTTTTGGCATCAGACATAGATATACCATTTGGATTATCAGGTGGTTCAGCAATAGGTTCACTAGAAGTTTGCACAGTTCTATCATTTTTCTTTTTCTTCCTTTTAGAAGAACTAGGTGCATCAATATTATTTCTTTGAGAATCTTGCTCAATTCTCTTAGGGTGGCCTTCAGGATACAAAGGTTCCTGAGTCATTCTACCAGTTCTAGTAGCCACTTTAACAACATAATTATTTTTCTTACTATTCATCTCATTGAGCAATTCTTTTTGAGCTTTAAGTACTTGTTCTACTTGAGTGGTAACCATAGAAGCATGTTTGCTAACAAGTTTAAGTTCACCTCTAATATTAGCCATATAATCGCCCAAATATTTAATCATATTAGCATCTTGTTTTAATTGTCTACCAAAATAAGCATTGAAGTTTTCTTGCTTAAACATAAAATTATCAAACTCATCCAAGCATTGACTAGCAATTTTATTAGGAGGGATTTCAGCTTTATCATATCTATAGAGAGAATTTACCTTTACTACCTGTGTCGGGTTATCGAGGTCTGGAGGTTCTTCAATAAATAAAGGATTAAGATCATATGATTCTTCAATAGGCGGTAAATTAAGACCATGTATTTCTTCAATAGGAGGTAAATTCTTAGCATCTTCAGCTTTAATACCTTTTTCTTTCATAGATTTCTTTGCCTCTTGCATATCTTCAGGACTGAGAAATAGAACACCTCTCTTCTTCGGAGTTGGTTTAGGAATAGGATCATTAATTGGAGCAGGAGCTGGCTCAGGAGGTGCCCAATTATTTTCATTTGTCAACATATTATTCAATAAGATTTCAGCTTCACCCGGTGTTCTTTCCCTGAAAAGAGAACCAGCACAACTTTCCAGGTAATCTCTAGAAGCATCGGTTAGTCGGTCCATTATAAAAGATATCAAGTATTTCATTTTTCTTAAGAGGATGATCAGGCAAAGCATTAAGTAACTTGAGAAGCCTCCCCCAAGCTTGTGGGAGACTCTCTTCTTTAATTTGCACAAAGTTGTATATTTCCTTTAAAGCAGCTTGTTTCTTATGAGCAGGGAAATATTTAGCAGAGAAGTAGTAAATCATATCCTGGGGACTACGCACACAACCAGAATCAAGAGAATTAAACCATATCTTAGCATCACCCTTTAATGAGAACGGAAATATTTTAAGGATATAAAAGTAGCGAGATCTCTCATAATTAGTGAACAGGGTGGCTATATCATTTAATTTAGTAAGATGTGCCACAACAGTTTCAGATTCATAGCCATGAAAAGTATCAGATTCAACTAAAGTAATTATATCAGGATCAACAGAGAATTCATAATCCTGATTAGTAACACAGATAGGTGAAGTAGCAAAAGCAGGGTCAGGTTTCATCCTAGCATTTAGAGATGGCTTATTCCATTTAGCTAATAACCTTTTGAGTTCGTATCTATCTTTGAAAGCTAAAATAGCTAAAGAAGCTTCTTGATCAAATAAATAACCCTCAAGAATAACAAGTGATTCTTCATCATCACTTTCATCATCATAATTAGATTCAATATTTTCAATCTCTCTAGCCCTAGCAAGTTGTTCCTCGAGAAAATCACCAAGTGGCACAGTAGTATCAAGCATAGAAGTAGTTTCATCATAAGTATCATGTATAGCAGAACAAGTATCATCAATAACATGCGACATATCAGAACGAATAGCAGAAGCAGGTATAGGTGTCGCAAGCTTACTCATAACAGAAGGTGAATCAAGTGCAGAGCTAGATGGCAGTTCATTACCTCCCCTCGTAGTTGAGGGATAAATTGTTGTCTTAGCGTCTTTCAAGTTCTTCACAGTGTCCAGCAGATATAAATCCCAAGTGACTCAAAGAATAGAGCTATGCTCCCCGGCAACGGTGCCAGAAATTGGTCTTGATAACCCACAAGTATAGGGGATCACAACAGCTTTTGAGGGTAGAGTATTCAACCCAAATTTATTGATTCGACACAAGGGGAGCCAAAGAATATTCTCAAGTATTAGCAGCTGAGTTGTCAATTCCACCACACGTGGAAACTTAGTATCTGCAGCAAAGTGTTTAGTAGCAAAGTAATATGATAGTGATGGTAACGGTAACAAAAGAGTAACGAAAGCAAAGTAATGTTTTTGGTATTTTGTAGTGATTGTAACAATAGCAAAGGGAAAGTAAATAAGCGTAAACCAATATATGGAAAGCTTGTAGGCATCGGATCAGTGATGGATAATTACACCGGATGTGGTTTCATCATGTAACAGTCATAACATAGGGTGACACAGAACTAGCTCCAATTCATCAATGTAATGTAGGCATGTATTCCGAATATAGTCATACGTGCTTATGGAAAAGAACTTGCATGACATCTTTTGTCCTACCCTCCCATGGCAGCGGGGTCCTAATGGAAACTAAGGGATATTAAGGCCTCCTTTTAATAGAGAACCAGAACAAAGCATTAGCACATAGTGAATACATGAACTCCTCAAACTACGGCCATCACCGGTAAGTATCCCGATTATTGTCACTTTGGGGTTAACGGATCATAACACATAATAGGTGACTATAGACTTGCAAGATAGGATCAAGAACTCTCATACATTGTTTAAAACATAATAGGTTCAGATCTGAAATCATGGCACTCGGGCCCTAGTGACAAGAATTAAGCATAGCAAAGTCATAGCAACATCAATCTCAGAATATAGTGGATACTAGGGATCAAACCCTAACAAAACTAACTCGATTACATGATAAATCTCATCCAACCCATCACCGTCCAGCAAGCCTACGATGGAATTACTCACGCATGGCGGTGAGCATCATGAAATTGGTGATGGAGGATGGTTGATGATGATGACGACGGCGACGAATCCCCCTCTCCGGAGCCCCGAACGGACTCCAGATCAGCCCTCCCGAGAGGTTTTTGGGCTTGGCGGTGGCTCCGAATCGTAAAACGTGATGAATTCTTCTCTCCTATTTTTTTCTCCCTGAAAGCATATATATAGAGTTGGAGTTGGAGTCGGGAGGTCTCTAGGGGGCCCACGAGGTAGGTGGCGCGCCCTAGGGGGGCCCCCACCCTCGTGGACAGGGTGTGGCCCCCCTGGTCTTCATCTTTGGCGAGGATTTTTTTATTATTTATTGTTAGATATTCCGTGGAGTTTCAGGTCATTCCGAGAACTTTTGTTTTCTGCACATAAAACAACATCATGGCAGTTCTGCTGAAAACAGCGTCAGTCCGGGTTAGTTCCATTCAAATCATACAAGTTAGAGTCCAAAACAAGGGCAAAAGTGTTTGGAAAAGTAGATATGACAGAGACGTATCAGGAATCACTTCCAACACACATCGTCACCTCGCCCTCAACTAGTCTCTATTCATTTTGTAACTCATGTTTCAAGTAACTAATCATAGCAACTGAACCAGTATCAAATGCCCAGGGCTACTATGAACACTAGTAAAGTACACATCAATAATATGTATATCATATATACTTTTGTTCACTTTGCCATCCTTCTTATCCACCAAGTATTTTGGGCAGTTCCGCTTCCTATGACCATTTCCTTTGCAGTAGAAGCACTCGGTTTCAAGCTTGGGTCTAGCTTTGGGCTTCTTCATGGGAGTGACAACTTTCTTGCCATTCTTCTTGAAGTTCCCTTTCTTTCTCTTGCCCTTTTACTTGAAACTAGTGGTCTTGTCAACCATCAACATTTGATGCTTTTCTTGATTTCTACCTTCGTTGATTTCAGCATCATGAAGAGCCCGGGGATCATTTTCGTCATCCCTTGCATATTATAGTTCATCACGAAGTTCCAGTAACTTGGCGATAGTGACTAGAGAACTCTGTCAATCACTATCTTATCTGTAAGATTAACTCCCAATTGATTCAAGCGATTGTAGTACTCAGACATTCTGAGTGCATGCTCACTGGTTGAGCTATTCTCCTCCATCTTGTAGGCATAGTACTTTCAGAGGTCTCATACCTCTCGACATGGGCATGAGTCTGAAATACTAATTTCAACTCTTGGAACATCTTATATGCTCTGTGGCGTTCAAAACATTTTTGAAGTCCTGGTTCTAAGCCGTAGAGCATTGCGCACTAAACTATCAAGTAGTCATCATACCGAGCTTGACAAACGTTCATAACGTCTGCATTTGCTCCTGCAATAGGTCCCTCACCTAGCGGTGCATCAAAGACATAATTCTTCTATGCAGCAATGAGGATAATCCTCATATCATGGAGCTAGTCCGCATCATTTCTACTAACATCTTTCAACATAGTTTTCTCTAGGAACATATCATAAATAAAATGGGGAAGCTATACTCGAGCAATTGATCTACAACATAGATAAGCAAATACTATCAGGACTAAGTTCATGATAAATTTAAGTTCAATTAATCATATTACTTAAGAACCCCCACTTAGATAGACATCCCTCTAATCATCTAAGTGATCACGTGATCCATATCAACTAAACCATGTCCGATCGTCATGTGAGATGGAGTAGATTTCAATGGTGAACATCACTATGTTGATCCTATCTACTATATGATTCACGTTCGACCTTTCGGTCTGAGTGTTCCGATGCCATATTTGCATATGCTAGGCCCGTCAAGTTTAACCCAAGTATTCTGCTTGTGCAAAGCTGGCTTGCACTCATTGTATGTGAACATAGAGCTTATTACACCCGATCATCACGTGGTGTCTCGGCACGACGAACTGTAGCAACAGTGCATACTCAGGGAGAACACTTATACCTTGAAATTTAGTGAGAGATCATCTTATAATGCTACCGCCGTACTAAGAAAAATAAGATGCATAAAGGATAAACATAACATGCAATCAATATAAGTGATATGATATGGCCATCATCATCGTGTGCCTTTGATCTCCATCTCCAAAGCATCATCATGATCACCATCATCACCGGCTTGACACCTTAATCTCCATCGTAGAATCATTTTCGTCTCGCCAACTATTGCTTTCACGACTATCGCTACCGCTTAGTGATAAAGTAAAGCAATTACATGGTGATTGCATTTCATACAATAAAGCAAAACCATATGGCTCCTGTCAGTTGCCGATAACTTTGTTACAAAACATGATCATCTCATACAACAATTTGTATAATCACGTCTTGACCATATCACATCACAACATGCCGTGCAAAAACAAGTTAGACGTCCTCTACTTTGTTGTTGCAAGTTTTACGTGGCTGCTATGGGCTTCTAGCAAGAACTGTTCTTACCTACGCATCAAAACCACAATGATTTTTCGTCAAGTGTGCTGTTTTAACCTTCAAAAAGGACTGGGCATAGTCACACTCGATTCAACTAAAGCTGGAGAAACAGACACCCAGTAGCCACCTGTGTGCGAAGCACGTCGGTTGAACCAGTCTCATGAACGCGTTCATGTAATGTCGGTCTGGGCCGCTTCATCCAATAATACCGCCGAATCAAAGTATGACATGTTGGTAAGCAGTATGACTATTATCGCCCACAACTCTTTGTGTTCTACTCGTGCATATAAAATATGCACATAGACTGGCTCTGATACCACTGTTGGGGAATGCAGTATTTTCAAAAAAATCTACGAACACACAAGATCTATCTAGAAGATGCATAGCAACAAGAGGGGAGAGTGTGTCTACGTACCCTCGTAGATCGAAAGCGGTAGCGTTGAGTAATGCGGTTGACGTAGTCGAACGTCTTCGCGATCCAACCGATCAAGTACCAAATGCATGGCACCTCTGCGATCTACACATGTTCAGCTCGGTGACGTCCCTCAAACTCTAGATCCATCTGAAGCCGAGGGAGAGTTTCGTCAGCACGACGGTGTGTTGATGGTGATGATGAAGTTACCGATGCAGGGCTTCGCCTAAGTACTATGACAATATGACTGAGGTGGAAAACTATGGAGGGGGGCACCGGACACGGCTAAGAAATCAACTTGTGTGTGTATGGGGTGCCCCCCTCCCCTGTATATAAAGGAGGGGAGGAGGGGGCCGGCCGGCCTCAAGGGGCACGCCCCAAGGGGGGAATCCTACTCCTACTAGGAGTAGGTTCCCCCCTTTCCTAGTCCAACAAGGAGGAGGAAGGGGAGAGAAGGAAGGAGGGGGAGCCGCCCCCACCCCTTGTCCAATTCGGACTGGGAGGGGCGCCACCTCCTGTCCGGCCCTCTCTCCTCTAAGGCCCATGGCTGCCCATTAACTTCCCGGGGGGTTCCGGTAACCCTCCAGCACTCCGGTTTTATCGGAAACCATCCGGAACACTTCCGGTGTCCGGATAACATGGTCCAATATATCAATATTTATGTCTGGACCATTTTGAGACTCCTCATCATGTCCGTGTTCTCATCCGGAACTCCGAACAACCTTCGGTACATCAAATCACATAACTCATAATACAAATCATCATCGAACGTTAAGCGTACGGACCCTACAGGTTCGAGAACTATGTAGACATGACCGAGACAGATCTCTGGTCAATAACCAATAGTGGAAACTGGATACTCATATATGTTCCTACATATTCTACGAAGATCTTTATCGGTCAAACCACATAACAACATATGTTGTTCCCTTTGTCATCGGTATGTTACTTGCCCGAGATTCGATCATCGATATCATCATACCTAGCTCAATCTCGTTACCGGCAAGTCTCTTTACTTGTTCTGTAATGCATCATCCCGCAACTAACTCATTAGTCACATTACTTGCAAGGCTTATAGTGATGTGCATTATCAAGAGGGCCCAGAGATACCTCTTCGAGAATCGGAGTGACAAATCCTAATCTCGATCTATGCCAACTCAAGAAACACCATCGGAGACACCTGTAGAGCATCTTTATAATCACCCAGTTACATTGTGACATTTGATAGCACACAAGGTGTTCCTCCGGTATTCGGGAGTTGCATAATCTCATAGTCATGGGAACATGTATAAGTCATGAAGAAAGCAACAGCAATAAACTAAATGATCATAGTGCTAAGCTAACGGATGGGTCTAGTACATCACATCATTCTCTAATGATGTGACCCCGTTCATCAAATGACAACACATTTCTATGGCTAGGAAACTAAAACATCTTCGATTAATGAGCTAGTCAAGTAGAGGCATACTAGGGACACTATGTTTGCCTATGTATTCACACATGTACTAAGTTTCTGGTTAATACAATTCTAGCATGAATGATAAACATTTATCATGATATAAGGAAATATAAATAACAACTTTATTATTGCCTCTAGGGCATATTTCCTTCAATGGGGTGGTTGTCTTGTGTAGCGAGTCCTTTCTAAGACTTGTCTTTTCATATATTGTTTGTTTGCATCTATTATGCTAGTACCATAATAGTCCTTCTTGAACACACGAACTCGCATCGAGATGATCCACGTTTCAAGAAAATTACTATTGGAGACCATGTTCGAGAGGATCGGACTTTCACAACCGCGGTACTTCCGTCAGACGCTTCAAAAACATAAGCGTGAGGAAACTATTGAGCTTTTCCCCACACTAGTGGATCAGCAAAGTGGGGTGTTATGTTTAACCCACTAGCTGGATGGAATGTTAGTTGTGAGAGTAGCATGGAGATTTGTGAGCGGGATACGAAGACGAAGATTACAGACATGAGTGATGAGTGTTATTTTTACGCTCATCACACCTGAGTTTAAACCAGTTAATTTCAGAAAAAATGAGATATCCACTCTGATATTCATACTAATGACTAATGAATACAAAGGATTCCAAAGTCCTCTCTTTATTTTGTTTCCATGGGAAAATGGGCTAAACATGGACTAAATCGAGTGTATACATGAGAAGGAGCAAATAGGAGATAAGAGGACATAAGTTGTTGTAGGGTGGAGACCCTAAATGGTGATCTTTCATGAATTGGAGGGGGTTTCCACGATGAACACGTGGAAGAACATGAAGAAATCACAAGAAGAACACTCAAGGACAAGTGCAATCACACATCCACTAGACTCAAATCCACACAAGATCCACAAAGGTACATGAACAACAAGAGGAACAAGGATACATGATAAGGTTCATCCCAAATCCAAGAGGAGATGAGGTCTTGATGATCTAGATATATCCTTCGCTAGAAGGAGTCTTGATATCCACTAGGGATCTTCTCCTAGGAGGTCTTGATCTCCATGGGAGAGGGTAGATAGGAGCAAAGCTCTGTAGATCATATCATATCCTTTGCTAACCCTAAAATGTGATCTAGGGACGGAATATATAGGTGGTCGGGGGTGATGGATGAAGATGAGGGCAAAAGGGGCAATTCCCCGTCCAGCTCGCAGGTAGGCCCGTGCGCACGGGCTAAGTTAGCCACGTGGGCACAGGGTCCCGTGTGCATGAAGTCTTTGGGGCCCATGCGCATGTGGTATCCAGCAACTCTCTGAAGGACATATGCCCTGGAGGCAATAATAAATTTGTTATTTATATTTCCTTATATCATGATAAATGTTTATTATTTATGCTAGAATTGTATTAACCGGAAACTTAGTACATGTGTGAATACATAGACAAACAGAGTGTCACTAGTATGCCTCTACTTGACTAGCTCGTTAATCAAAGATGGTTAAGTTTCCTAGCCATGGACAAGAGTTGTCATTAGATGAATGGGATCACATCATTAGAGAATGATGTGATTGACTTGACCCAACCATTAGCTTAGCACTATGATCGTTTATTTTATTTCTATTGCTTTCTTCATAACTTATACATGTTCCTGTGACTATGAGATTATGCAACTCCCGAATACCAGAGGAACACTTAGTGTGCGATCAAACATCACAACATAACTGGGTGATTATAAAGATGCTCTACAGGTGTCTCTGATGGTGTTTGTTGAGTTGGCATAGATCAAGATTAGGATTCGTCACTCCGATTGTCGGAGAGGTATCTCCGGGCCCTCTCGGTAATGCACATCACTATAAGCCTTGCAAGAAATGTGACTAATGAGTTATTTACGGGATGATGCATTACGGAATGAGTAAAGAGACTTGTCGGTAACGATATTGAACTAGGTATGATGATACCGACGATTGAATCTCGGGCAGGTAACATACCGATGACAAAGGGAACAACGTATGTTGTTATGCGGTTTGACCGATAAAGATCTTCGTACAATATGTGGGAACCAATATGACCATCCAGGTTCCGCTATTGGTTATTGACCGGAAGTGAGTCTCGGTCATGTCTACATAGTTCTCGAACCCGTAGGGTCCGCACGCTTAACGTTCGATGACGATCGGTATTATGAGTTTATGTGTTTTGATGTACCGAAGGTAGTTTGGTGTCCCAGATGTGATCACGGACATGACAAGGAGTCACGAAATGGTCGAGAAATAAAGATCGATATATTGGAAGGCTATGTTTGGACATCGGAATGGTTCCGGATGAGTTCGGGCATTTATCGGAGTACCGGGGGGGGGGGGGGTTACTGGAACCCCCCGGGGAGTCAATGGGCCTTATTGGGCCTTAGTGGGAGATAGGAGGAGGCGGCCAGGTGGAGGGCGCCCCCAAGCCCAATCCAAATTGGGTGGGGGCCCGCCCCCCTTTCCTTCCCTCTCTCTCCCTCTTCCTTCTTCTCCTACTCCAACTAGGGAAGGGGGAACCTACTCCTACTAGGAGTAGGACTCCCCCTTGGGCGCACCATAGAGAGGGCCGGCCCTCCCCTCCTCCCCTCCTTTATATACGGGGGAGGGGGCACCCCATAGACACACAAGTTGACAGTTGTCTTAGCCGTGTGCGGTGCCCCCCTTCACAGATTTCCACCTCAGTCATATCGTTGTAGTGCTTAGGCGAAGCCCTGCGTCGGTAACTTCATCATCACCGTCATCACGCCGTTGTGCTGACGAAACTCTCCCTCGGCCTCAGCTGGATCAAGAGTGTGAGGGACGTCACCGAGCTGAACGTGTGCAGACCGCGGAGGTGCTGTGCGTTCGGTACTTGGATCGGTTGGATCGCGAAGACGTTCAACTACATCAACCATGTTACTAAACGCTTCCTCTTTCGGTCTACGAGGGTACATGGACACACTCTCCCCTCTTGTTGCTATGCATCATCTAGATGGATCTTGCGTGTGCGTAGGCAATTTTTTTGAAATACTATGTTCTCCAACAGTGGCATCCGAGCCAGGTCTATGCGTAGATGTTATATGCACGAGTAGAACACAAAGGAGTTGTGGGTGTGGGTATATACCTATTGCTTGCCATCACTAGTTGATTCTTGATTCAGCGGTATTGTTGGATGAAGCGGCTCAGACCGACATTACGCGTATGCTTATGCGAGACTGGTTCTACCGACGTGCTTCGCACACAGGTGGCTAGTGGGTGTCTGTTTCTCCAACTTTAGTTGAATCGGTTTCAATGAATAGGGTTCTTTCTGAAGATCAAAACACAATCACTATACTACGTCGTGGTTTTGATGCATAGGTAAGAACGGTTCTTGCTAGAAGCCCATAGCAGCCACGTAAAACCTGCAACAACAAAGTAGAGGACGTCTAACTTGTTTTTGCAGGGCATGTTGTGATGTGATATGGTCAAGACGTGATTATATAGATTGTTGTATGAGATGATCATGTTTTGTAACATAGTTATCGGCAACTAGCAAGAGCCATATGGTTGTCGCTTTATTGTATGAAATGCAATCACCATGTAATTGCTTTACTTTATCACTAAGCGGTAGCGATAGTCATAGAAGCAATAGTTGGCGAGATGACAACGATGCTCCGATGGAGATCAAGGTGTCAAGCCGGTGACGATGGTGACCATGACGGTGCTTTGGAGATGGAGATCAAAGGCACAAGATGATGATGGATATATCATATCACTTATATTTTATTGCATGTGATGTTTATCATTTATGCATCTTATTTTGCTTAGTTCGGCAGTAGCATTTTAAGATGATCTCTCACTAAATTTCAAGGTATAAGTGTTCTCCCTGAGTATGCATTGTTGCTACAGTTTGTCATGCCAAGACACCACGTGTGTCGGATTTCGGGTTCGAGCAAAACCCTTAAGGTTCGAACACTGGGGTGTGCACGAAGATCTCTCCCTCTCTCAAGCTTGCGCACACTATGATCTCATGGCCTAGCTCGACGAACCCAAAGAACAAGAGACACAAGAGTTTATACCGGTTCGGGCCACCGATGTGGTGTAATACCCTAGTCTAGTGTGGTGTGATGGATTGCCTCTTGGGCTGAGGATTAATGGTTACAAGGGAATAACAGCCTCCTGACAAGAGGTGTTCTTGTGCTTGGTGAACTTGTGTGGGTTGTCGATGGTCTCTCTCTCTCTCTCTAGATGAGCCTCTCTGGTGATTTGATCTCATCCCCCCTCTATGGTGGTGGCTAGTACTATATAGAGAGGCACAGGTCCTCTTCCCAAATATTAGGCGGGAAGGAATCCCACAACGGCCAGTTTGAAGGGGGACAGCTAGTACAAGCTATCCTGACAAAAGTAGTCTTCGCCTGCCAAAGGCTCTGGTGATGACGCCGTCTTGGGATCCATGGTGACCTTCATCCTGCTATCCTGCTGCTCTTGGTCTCGTTGCACCGATATGCAAACCTTTGACTGATGCCTCGGGACTCCTCGCCTGCACTTACCTCTTTAGCACCAAAGAGGAAACGAGGACACTATGCGCGTTGGCGCCCTCCTGGCGCCCGCCTGACCCCAGTCGTCATGGCTTGCATCACACAAACCTCGCGAGGTGTTCCTTGCCTTGATCTCTCTGCCCCTCGAGAGCCAGCCTGGTGAGGCCGCTCCTGAGGAGGTCTTGCATCGTCCGCCTCGCGAGGCTTGGCCCCTGGCAAGGGTCTTGAGTGTTTGCTGGTGAAGGTGGGCCGTACAGGGCTACTGATGGAGCCACGCCGTGGGCCGCAGGAAGCCAAGTCTGGGGACCCCCGTTCCCAGGACGCCGACAGTAGCCCCTGGGCTCAAGGCGCACTCGAACTTGGCTTCGAGGCGAAGCCAAAGGGCAAGTATGGAGCTCCGCGGGCCCCAACATCCTGTGGCCTCACTTGACGCGTGGCGATTGATTGGACGTGGGTGTCTTCGCTTCCCCACGCTACCTCGGCAACTGCCCGACTTGACGAGTCCTTGCTGCATGCAGAAAAAAGATCATAATTACCTTAGATTGTGGAGGCCAGCGGTTGGCCTCCCCTTGGCTATAAATGGGAAGAGGGGGTGGAGCCCCTGTCACCCATCTCTTCCTTTGCTTCTCTCACTCCTTCTTCTTCCTTGCTTCACTGTCGGTAGCAATACCCATGGCGCCCGCGAAGAGGCTCTCGGCTGTGAAGAAAGGGAAGGCTCGCCAGGAGGGGCCCGGATCACCGCCGCCCAAGAGGGGGCGCGGTTGTCCCCGCAAGCAAACCATGACCCCCGCCGCGGCCCCCCGTGGCTGCGGCGGCACCTCTTCGCATGGTGGTGGTCGCCCGAGTCGTGGAAGCCCCGTCGATGAAGGGACGCGCGCCATGGTCGCTCGGCCGCCCAGGCTGCACTTCCACTATGCGGAAGTGCTGCCGGAGTTCGTCGTGTGGTTAGAGAACCCGGCCGGCACTTGGCTTCAGCTCCCACGCTTCTTTGCTGGTGAACTGCCAGCCACTGGTCCAGGCGGTCTCTGGCTATAGGCGGACGACTGCTGCAGCAAGGCTTCGTGGGTCGCGGTCGAGGTCTCCGTCGCAAGCAACGCAGCACTGACCCGTGGCTCGCAGACGTTTGCCCGCGCATGCAGCCTTTGCCAGCGGTGCTCCCTCCACTTCGAGTACGATGGCAACGCGACCCTCTATGTGAGGGTGTTCGGGGAAGATGGCCGCCGTGTCAGGTGCTGCCCCGAGGACAACAGCGGCGATGGGGTGCTCGGCCTTGGTGATGTCCGCGACGAGAGTGAAGGCGGGCGAGGCCTCGACGCCGGCCATGGCTCGTCCAGCTACGATGATTCTTCTTCTGACGACAGCTCCAGCAGTGGCGGCTACGACCAGCCGCCACGCCGCCGTGCCCGCTTTGAAGGTGGCAGCGGGTCGTCTCGTCGATGCACTTCAGTGAAGTGTGGGGAGGGGTTTGGCTAAGCTCAGGAGAGCGCCATGGGCCCGTCCTCGCAACCTGCCATGGAAGCACGTTCCACTTTTGTTCTGTTCTTCCTTTCCTTCCTGCATTAAGAGAGAGACAAGTATGGGGCCCCACTGGGGCGTGCAACAACTATGATTTCTAAGTGGCTGTGCTATGTTTATCATTCTTGTGTCGTGTTGTCGCGTCAACATTTTATGTAGGCGTGTAGGAATAACTTAGCTTGATGCGCCTGAAGTAGTTTCCGCCTAGTGAGGCACGCGTTCCCTAGGGCTTGGCGAGGCCTCCTACGCTCAAAAGGCGTCTAGGAACTGCAAAAATTTGTTAGGAAATTCTTATCCTCCGAATCCTGACCGTAGGCACTGCCGGCCATGACCCAACGCTTCACATCGCGGTACCCGAGGGGCATGGATTGAGAGGGGCTCAAGCGAGGGTGCCTTGCAAAAAATAGGAAAATGAAAAACGCTCACGAGGGCACCTGTCCAACCCCCTCGCGAGGCATGCGAGGGAGAGTATGGGTCAAAACGAGGAACTGAGGGTAGAAAGGAGGCAACAAGAATAATGGAACTAGGCCAGCATGGAACACTAGAAAGCAAATTC
Source organism: Triticum monococcum (assembly GCA_034509565.1). NCBI lineage: Eukaryota > Viridiplantae > Streptophyta > Magnoliopsida > Poales > Poaceae > Triticum > Triticum monococcum. Next base: position 80,444,892 of record CM067845.1, on the reverse strand, counting down.
TCACTAAAAAGGGGCAAACCAACTGCAGAAAGAAAATGAAAATCCGCGTCCGGCACCTAGTCTAGTCTTCTTGTATTCTCACCAGCGCGGAGCTAAGTGCTGCCACTAAGACGTGGGAGGGAGCCCTTGAGGCCCGAGGGCGGCACTCCTGAGACTCCGGGGCATGTACAACCCCACTCATTATTACGTGAGAGTGTCACGAGCGGAGATCTTCACAGGCACTGGGCCTTGCTTCATGGGTAGAACCTCTGGAGGAGCTGGATGTTCCAGGCGTTCTGGATGGGGATCCTGTCCTGCGTCTCTAGGCGCACGGCGCCAGGCCTGGAGACGTGGGCGACCCAAAACGGGCCCTCCCACATGGGCGAGAGATTGTGCAGCCCTTCCCTGGAGAGCACCCGCCTCAGGACAAGATCACCCACCTCGAGCGTCCTGGAGCGAACGCTGCGGCAGTGGTACCGCCGCAGTGCCTGCTGGTACCTCGCAGCTCAGAGTGAGGCTTCACGGTGGCGTTCCTCCCCCAGCACGAGGTCCATCCCCCGCATGGCGTCCTGCTGCATTTCATCAAACGCCAGGACCCGCGCGGAGCGATGCCTGACCTCATGTGGGAGAACCGTTTCTGCTCTGTAGACGAGGAAGAACGGGGTTTCGCCTGTCGGCCTGGTGGCGGTGGTGTAGATGGACCACAACACGGACTCGAGCTCGTCGTGCCAGCCCCTGCTGCAGGCCTCGAGCTTATTCTTGAAGTTCCTAGTCTTGAGATCCCTCAGGACTTCCGCTTTGGCGCGTTCGGCCTGGCCATTGCTCCTGGGTGCGCCACGGAGGCGTAGCAGATCTGCGTTCCAAGGTTAGCACAATATGTTTTGAAGAGATTGCTAGTGAACTGTGAGTCGTTGTCAGTGATGATGCAATTAGGGACCCCAAATCGGCTTACGAGGCCCTTGATAAACTTGACTGCTGACCCAGCTGGGATGGTGGGTATGACTTCCACTTCCGCCCACTTGGTGCATTTGTCGATGGTGATGTAGAGGTAGCGGTAGCCTCCTGGCGCTCGAGGGAATGGGCCCAGGATATCCAGCCCCCAGACCATGAACTGTCATGAGAGCGGGATAGTCTAGAGGCCCTGAGCCGGCTGGTGGATCTACTTGGCGTGGAATTGGCAGGCCTCGCAGGATTTCACCAGCTCGGTCGCGTCATTGAGTGCCGTGGGCCAGTAGAACCTGCTGCGAAAAGCCTTGCCGACCAGGGTGCGCGACGATGAGTGGTGCCTGCGGTCTCCGCCATGTATGTCAGCCAGCAACTCATTCCCCTATTCCCTGGAAATGCATCATAGAGAAACATTATTTGGCCGCTTCCTGTATAGCTCACCGTCCTGAATGCAGTATGCCATAGCCTGCCGAGCCACGCGCTCCGCGTCTTCCTCCTTCTCCGGCAACGTGCCTTTCGTCAGGTACGCCCTGAACTCCTCAGTCCAGCACCCCTCCTGAGGCTCGAGCACTAAGAGGAGGTGCACTCCTGAGGTCGGGCCACAAGCGGGGCTCCCGAGGCTAGTGGCTGGGGGAGCTCCTCCTAAGGTGGCGTCAGCTCCGCAGGCGGAGGTGCTGCCGAAGGCTTGAAGAGCCGCTCTTCGAAGACGCCAGGCTCTTGGGGTAGCCACTTGGATCCTTTTTTGGCGATGTCGTCGGCCTCTTTGTTGGTGCCACGGGGCACGTGTTGTAGCTCCAGGCCCAGGAACTGCTTCTCCATCTTGCGCACCTCCGCGAGGTATGTCTCCATGTGCTCATCCTTTGGCTCATACACCTTGTTGGAGAAGTTGACGAGGAGCTGCGAGTCCCCTTGATGGTGAGGCGTTTCACCACCAAGGCCACTGCTGCCTTGAGGCCGGCGATGAGACCCTTGTACTCTGCGATGTTATTGGAGACCTTCTCGCCCCGCTGGAAGCAGAGCTGCCCGGCGTAGTAAAGTTTGTCCTGAGTGGGCGAGATGAGCACGGCTCCAGCCCCCGCGCCCTGGCGCGCAAACGCGCCATCGAAGTACATGACCCATCCATCCGGCACTTCACTCCCTGGCGAGAGAGACCGGTTCTCGCCTGCTTCGAGCTCCGGGGTGTCGATCCATTCTGCCACAAAGTCGGCGAGTGCGGCCCCCTTGATGACCCTGGTTGTGCTAAACTCCAGGTCAAGCGCTTGCAGCTCGATGTTCCATTCGGCAACCCTTCCTGCTGCATTGGGGCTCTTGAGCACTCTCTCCAATGGGTAAGCTGAGACGACCTTGATGGAGTGACCCTGGAAGTAGTGGTGCAGCTTACGCGAGGCCACCAGGAGCGTGAGCAAGAGCTTCTCAGGCATGGGGTATCGCGCTCTCGCATCTCGCAGTATTGTGCTGACGAAGTACACTGGGTGCTCGACCAGGCGGGAGAGCTGACGAAGTTTTTGGCTCCCAAGGGCTGAGGTGTTCCCTCCGGGTCCCCACCTTCTCGGGCTTAATGACTAGCCGGGGCAGCCATTGTCTCAGGAGCATCGCCTTGATGTTGTGCTGCCTCATCCGGCTTGGCGACTCCACTTGGCGGGCCCTTAACCTGGGGCTCCTCCCTGAGGGCCAGCAGCGCCGCGCTGGCGGAGTGGGGTGTGGCAGACAGGTAGAGCACCAAGGGCTCAAGAGGACGGGGCACCACCATCACCGGCGGGCTGGTCAAGTATCTCTTGAGGTCTTGAAATGCTAGGTTGGCCTTGGGGGTCCACTCGAACGGACCCTTCTTCTTCATTAACTTGAAGAATGGCAAAGCGCGCTCCCCCAACTTGGAGATGAAGCGCCCCAGCGAAGTCACGCAACCTGCAAGGTTCTGCATCTCCTTGAGGTTTTGTGGTGGGCTCATGTCTTCGATTGCCTTGACCTTCTCCGGGTTGGCCTTGATCCCCCTGTGGGACATGACGAAGCCCAGCAGCTTACCCGAAGGGACACCAAACATGCACTTCTCCAGGTTGAGCCGCAGGTCTACCTGGCGCTGGCTTGCGAAGGTTTCCACCAGGTCCTAAATCAAAGTTCTTGCCTCCCGAGACTTCACCACAATGTCGTCGACATAGGCCTTGATACGTCCATTTTGCATCATGCTTTTATATCGATATTTATTGCATTATGGGCTGTTATTACACATTATGTCACAATACTTACGCCTATTCTCTCTTATTTTACAAGGCTTACATAAAGAGGGAGAATGCCGGCAGCTGGGATTCTGGGCTGGAAAAGGAGCAAATATTAGAGACCTATTCTGCACAGCTCCAAAAGTACTGAAACTTCACGGAAGACATTTTCAAAATATATAAAAAATTCTGAGCGCAAGAAGTTCACCAGGGGGGCCACACCTTGCCCATGAGGGTGGGGGCATGCCCTACCCCCGGGCGCTCCCACTACCTCGTGGGCCCCCTGGTGGCCCTCCGGTGGCCATATTCTGCTATATGGAGTCTCTCGATGAGGAAAAATCATAAGCCATCTCCTCGTATGAAACTCCACCGCCACGAGGCGGAACCTTGGCGGAACCAATCTAGGGCTCCGGCGGAGCTGTTCTACCGGGGAAACTTCCCTCCGGGAGGGGGAAATCATCGTCACCGTCATCACCAATGCTCCTCTCATCGGGAGAGGGCAATCTCCATCAACATCTTCACCAGCACCATCTCCTCTCAAAACCCTAGTTCATCTCTTGTATCCAATTCTTGTCCCCAAGTCCGGGATTGGTACTGGTAGGTTGCTAGTAGTGTTAATTACTCCTTGTAGTTGATGCTAGTTGGTTTATTTGGTGGAAGATCATATGTTCAGATCCTATATGCATATTAATACCCCTCTGATTATGAACATGATTATGCTTTGTGAGTAGTTACGTTTGTTCCTGAGGACATGGGAGAAGTCTTGCTATTAGTAGTCATGTGAATTTGGTATTCGTTCGATATTTTGATGAGATGTATGTTGTCTCTCCTCTAGTGGTGTTATGTGAACGTCTATTACATAACACTTCACCATTATTTGGGCCTAGAGGAAGGCATTGGGAAGTAATAAGTAGATGATGGGTTGCTAGAGTGACAAAAGCTTAAACCCTAGTTTATGCGTTGCTTCGTAAGGGGCTAATTTGGATCCATATGTTTCATGCTATGGTTAGGTTTACCTTAATACTTTTGTTGTAGTTGTGGATGCTTGCAATAGAGGTTAATCATACGTGGGATGCTTGTCCAAGTAAGGACAGTACCCAAGCACCGGTCCACCCACATACCAAATTATCAAAGTACCGAACGCGAATCATATGAACATGATGAAAACTAGCTTGACGATATTCCTATGTGTCCTCGGGAGTGCTTTTCTCTATTAAGAGTCTGTCCAGGCTTGTCCTTTGCTACAAAAAGGATTGGGCCACCTTGCTGCACTTTATTTACTTTTGTTACTTGTTGCTCGTTACAAATTATCCTATCACAAAACTATCTGTTGCCACTTATTTCAGTACTTGCAGAGAATACCTTGCTAGAAACCGCTTATCATTTCCTTATGCTCCTCGTTGGGTTCGACACTGTTACTTATCGAAAGGACTATGATAGATCCCCTATACTTGTGGGTCATCAGGCCTCAGCATTTCTCCCGAGCTGCCACCCCAAGGCGATGTGCATCAGTCGCTGGAAGGTCGCTCCTGTGTTGCACAGTCCGAATGGCATGCAAGTGTAGAAGTATACCCCGCACGGGGTCAAGAAAATCGTTTTCTCCACATCTTCCACTTCCATCTTGATCTGGTGGTAGCCTGAGAACGCATCCAGGAAACATAGTAGATCACACTCAGCGGTGGAGTCGACAATCTGATCGATGCGCGACAACGGGAATGGGTCTTGAGGGCAAGCCTTGTTGAGGTTGGTGAAGTCGACACAGATGCACTCCTTCCCTCCTTTCTTTGGCACGATGACCAGGTTCGCCAGCAACTTTGTGTACCGGACCTTGCGAATGACACCCGCTGCCTCCAGCTTGCGGGTTTCCTGAACGATGAAGGACTACTTCTCCGTCGACTATCGCCTCGCCTGCTGCTTCACAGAGCGCACGTTGGGGCATACCCTCATATGATGCTCGATCACTCCTCTCGGAACCCCAATCAACTGCTTGGGTTCCCAGGTGAATACTTCCTTGTTCGCCCGCAAGAAGCCCACCAACTCCCTTTCTTGATCTGGGGCGAGGTCGGCGCCTATAGTAAAGGTGGCGCCAGAGGCCCCGTCCGCGTCGACCGGTATCTGCTTCGTCTTGGCTTGACCTTGAGTGAATAACTACTGTTTCTTGGTCGGCGCAGCCCCCTTGGTCCTGGGCACGGCCTTGGTGGCCGGACAAGCTACCGTCGTGGCCCTGAAAGCGAGTTTGAGGGACACCTAGGCTTCCTTGGTGTCTCCGGCCACGGTGAGGACGCCCTTGCTCCCTGACATCTTCATGAGGTTGTAGGCAGTATGAGTAGCCGCCATGAATTAGGCCAGCACCGGGTACCCGAGGATGGCGTTGTACGATGAGTCGATGTGGGCAATGTCAAAGTCGATTAGCTCGGTGTGGTAGTTGTCGTGTGTGCCAAAGGTCAAGGGGAGACGGATTTGCCCCAAGGGGTTGGTGGAGCCGCCGCCGACCCCGGAGAAGGGCTTGCTGGGGCGGAGCCGCTCAAGCGGTACATGAAAGAGGCTAAAAGCCTCCACGGAGAGCACGTTGAGGCTGGCGCTGCCGTCGGTGAGGGTTTTGGTAACAGCTACGGTGCAGATGGTGGACGTGCAAAGCATCGGGAGCACGCCCGAACCGACGGTGGTGACCGGGTGATCCCCCGAGTCGAAGGTCGGGTCGGCCTTGGGCGCCGCCCAACCCGGGGGAGCCCCCTGCCGCGTGGAAGCGGCGTTGATCCGGCGAAACAACGGCTTGGTGTGACGGTCTGAGGGCGGCGCCCGCGAGCCACTGAGGAGAGCAGTGACGACGGGGGGTGTTGGTCCCCCGAAGCGCGCGATGAAGAGGTCGCGCAACTCCTCCCAGGAGGCCACAGAAGATTCCGACAGATGGAGGAGCCAGGTGCGCGGCACGCTAGCGAGAGCCATTGGGAGCCAGTTGGCCATGACCTTACTGTCGCCCCCGGCCTCCAGGACGGCCTCTTCGTACGCCAGCAAGAAGGCCGCCGGATCCGCCGCACCATCGTAACGGGGCGGCATCTCCGGCTTGAACTTGTGCGGCCACCGCACCCGCCGCAAGGCGGGGGTGAAGACCCGTAGCCCCACGGCGCTGTGGAGGGCGCCCGTCGATCCAGTCAAAGAAGCGGCGGCGTCCATGAGAGCCGGTTGGAGAGTGATACGTCTCCGTCGTATCTATAATTTTGATTGTTCCATGCTAATATTATACAACTTTCATATACTTTTGGCAACTTTTTATACTATTTTTGAGACTAACATATTGATCCAGTGCCCAGTGCCAGTTCCTGTTTGTTGCATGTTTTTTGTTTCGCAGAAAATCCATATCAAACAGAGTCCAAATGGGATAAAAACTGACAGAGATTTTTTTGGAATATATGTGAATTTTGGGAAGTGAAATCAACGCGAGACAATGCTCGAGGGACCCACAAGGCAGGGGGCAGGCGCGCCCCTGACCCTCGTGGCCACCCCATAAGGCGGTTGGTGCCCTTCTTTCGCCGCAAGAAAGCTTATATCCGGATAAAAATCATGTCCAAAATTCAGTCCGATCGGAGTAACGGATCTCCGGGAATATAAGAAATGGTGAAAGGGCAGAATCTGGAACGCAGAAACAGAGAGAGACAGGGAGACAAATCCAATCTGGGAGGGACTCTCGCCCTTCCCATGCCATGGAGGCCATGGACCAGAGGGGAAACCCTTCTCCCATCTAAGGAGAAGGTCAAGGAAGAAGAAGAAGAAGAATAAGAAGTGTGGCTCTCTCCTCCTCTCTTCCGGTGGCGCCGGAACGCCGCCGGGGCCATCATCATTACCGCAATCTACACTAACAACTTCACCGCCATCATCACCAACTCTTCCCCCCTCTATGCAGCAGTGTCATCCCTATTTTACCTGATGTAATCTCTACTTAAACATGGTGCTCAATGTTGTATATTATTTCCCAATGATGTATGGCTATCCTATGATGTTTGAGTAGATCCGTTTTGTCCTATGGGTTAATTGATGATCGTGATTGGTTTGAGTTGCATGTTTTATTATTGGTGTTGTCCTATGGTGCTCTCCATGTCGCGCAAGCGTGAGGGATCCCTAATGTAGGCTTTGCAATATGTTCATGATTTGCTTATGGTGGGTGGCGTGAGTGATAGAAACACAGACCCGAGTAAGTAGGTTGTTTGCGTGTGGGAATAAAGAGGATTTGATGCCTTATAATTCTATGGTTGGGTTTTACCTTAATGATCTTTAGTAGTTGCGGATGCTTGCTAGAGTTCCAATCATAAGTGCATATGATCCAAGCAGAGAAAGTATGTTAGCATATGCCTCTCCCTCAAATAAAATTGCAATAATGATTACCGGTCTAGTTATCGATTGGCTAGGGACAAATAACTTTCTTGTGTTACAACAAGATCTCTACTAAAACTAACTTAGTTGTGTCTTTATCTAAACAGCCCCTACTTTTTATTTACGCGCTCTTTATTATCTTGCAAACCTATCCAACAACACCTACAATGTACTTCTAGTTTCATACTTGTTATAGGTAAAGCGAACGTTAAGCGTGCGTAGAGTTGTATCGGTGGCCGATAGAACTTAAGGGAATATTTGTTCTACCTTTAGCTTCTCGTTGGTTTCGACACTCTTACTTATCGAAAGAGGCTATAATTGATCCCCTATACTTGTGGGTTATCAAAGAGGCAAGGCCGTCGGGGGGGGCAAAGCTTCGGCGCACCCCTACCTGGCGCGCCAAATGTCGGATTTCGGGTTCCGGCAAAACCCTTAAGGTTAGAACACTGGTGTGCACACGAAGATCTCTCCCTCTCTCAAGCTTGCGCACACTATGATCTCACGGCCTAGCTCAACGAACCCAAAGAACAACAGACACAAGATTTTATACTGGTTCGGGCCACCGATGTGGTGTAATACCCTACTCCAGTGTGGTGCTGTGGATTGCCTCTTGGGCTGAGGATGAACAGTTACAAGGGAAGAACAGCCTCCTGAGGAGAGGTGTTCTTGTGCTTGGTGAACTTGTGTGGTTGTCGATGGTCTCTCTCTCTCTCTCTAGATGAGCCTCTCTGGTGATATGATCTCATTCCCCCTCAATGGTGGTGGCTAGTCCTATATATAGAGGCATGGGTCCTCTTCCCAAATATTAGGCGGGAAGGGATCCCACAACTGCCAGTTTGAAGGGGGCATCTAGTACACGCTATCCTGACAAAAGTAGTCTTCGCCTGCCAAAGGCTCTGGTGATGATGCCATCTTGGGCTCCATGGTGACCTCCATCCTGTTGTCCTGCTGGTCTTGGTCTCGTTGCACTGATATGGAAACCTTTGCCTGATGCCTTGGGACTCCTCGTCTGTGCTTGCCTCTTTAGCACCAAAGAGGAAACGAGGACACTGCGCACGCTGGCGCCCGCCTGGCACCCGTCTGACCCCAGTCGTCATGGCTTGCGTCACACAAACCTCGCGAGGTGTCCCTTGCCTTGATCTCTCCGCCCCTCGCGAGCCAGCCTGGTGAGGCCGCTCCTGAGGAGGTGTTGCATCATCCGTATCGCGAGGCTTGGCCCCTCGCGAGGGTCTTGAGTGTTTGCTGGTGAAGGTAGGCCGTACATGGCCGCTGATGGAGCCACGCTGTGGGCCGCAGGCAGGCAAGTCTGGGGACCCCTGTTCCCAGGACGCCGACAACGTGATGATCGGGTGTGATAAGCTCTATGTTCACATACAACGGGTGCAAGCCAGTTTTGCACAAGCAGAATACTCGGGTTAAACTTGACGAGCCTAGGATATGCAGATATGGCCTCAGAACACTGAGACCGAAAGGTCGAGCGTGAAGCATATAGTAGATATGATCAACATAGTGATGTTCACCATTGAAAACTACTCCATCTCACGTGATGACCGGACATGGTTTAGTTGATATGGATCACGTGATCACTTAGATGATTATAGGGATGTCTATCTAAGTGGGAGTTCTTAAGTAATATGATTAAATGAACCTTAATTTATCATGAACTTAGTACCTAATAGTATTTTGCATGTCTACGTTGTTGTAGATAAATGGCCCGTGTTGTTGTTCCGTTGAATTTTAATGCGTTCCTGGAGAAAGCTAACTTGAAAGATGATGGTAGCAACTACACGGACTGGGTCCGTAACTTGAGGATTATCCTCATTGTTGCATAAAGAATTACGTCTTTTAAGCACCCTTAGGTGACAAACCCGCTGCAGGACCAACTCTAGATGTTATGAACACCTAGTAGAGCAAAGTTGATGACTACTCGATAGTTCAGTGTGCCATGCTTTACAGCTTAGAACCGGGACTTCAACGATGTTTTGAACGTCATGGAGCATATGAGATATTCCAGGAGTTGAAGTTAATATTTCAAGCAAATGCCCGAATTGAGAGATATGAAGTCTCCAATAAGTTCTACAGCTACAAAATGAAGGAGAATAGTTCTGTCAGTGAACACATACTCAGAATTTCTGGGTACCACAATCACTTGACTCAATTGGGAGTTAATCTTCTGGTTGATAGTGTCATTGACAGACTTCTTCAATCACTGCCACCAAGCTACAAAAGCTTCGTGATGAACTATAATACGCAAGGGATGGATAAGAAAATTCCTGAGCTCTTCGCACTGCAAAAAGCTGCGGAGGTAGAAATCAAGAAGGAGCATCAAGTGTTGATGGTCAACAAGACCACTAGTTTCAAGAAGAAGGGCAAAGGGAAGAAGGGGAACTTCAAAAAGAACGGCAAGCAAGTTGCTGCTCAAGTGAAGAAGCCTAAGTCTGGACTTAAGCCTGAGACCGAGTGCTTCTACTGCAAAGGGATTGGTCACTGGAAGCGGAAATGCCCCAAGTATTTGGCGGAGAAGAAGGATGGCAAAGTGAAAGGTATATTTGATATACATGTCATTGATGTGTACCTTACTAATGCTCACAGCAGCACCTGGGTATTTGATACTGGTTCTGTTGCTAATATTTGCAACTCGAAACAGGGCCTATGGATTAAGCGGAGATTGGCTAAGGACGAGGTGACGATGCGCGTGGGAAATGGTTCCAAAGTCGATGTGATCGTCGTCGGCACGCTACCTCTACATCTACCTTCGGGATTAGTTTTAGGCCTGAATATTTATTATTTGGTGCCAGCGTTAAGCATGAACATTATATCTGGATCTTGTTTGATGCGAGACGGTTATTCATTTAAATCAGAGAATAATGGTTGTTCTATTTATATGAATAATATCTTTTATGGTCATGCACCCTTGATGAGTGGTCTATTTTTACTAAATCTTGATAGTAGTGATACACATGTTCATAGTATTGAACCCAAAAGATATAAGTTTAATAATGATAGTGCAACTTATTTGTGGCACTGCTGTTTAGGTCATATTGGTGTAATGCGCATGAAGAAACTCCATACTGATGGGATTTTGGAATCACTTGATTATGAATCACTTGATGCTTGCGAACCATGCCTCATGGGCAAGATGACTAAAACTCTGTTCTCTGGAACAATGGAGCGAGCAACAGACTTGTTGGAAATAATACATACTGATGTATGCGGTCCAATGAGTGTTGATGCTCGCGGGGGGTATCGTTATTTTCTTACCTTCACAGATGATTTGAGAAGATATGGGTATATCTACTTGATGAAACATAAGTCAGAAACATTTGAAAAGTTCAAAGAATTTCAGAGTGAAGTGGAAAATCATCGTAACAAGAAAACAAAGTTTTTGTGATCTGATCGTGGAGGAGAATATTTTAGTTATGAGTTTGTTCTTCATTTGAAACAATGCGGAATAGTTTCGCAACTCACGCCACCTGGCACACCACAGCGTAATGGTGTGTCCGAACGTCGTAATCGTACTTTATTAGATATGGTGCGATCTATGATGTCTCTTATTGATTTACCGCTATCGTTTTGGGGTTATGCTTTAGAGATAGCTGCATTCACGTTAAATAGGGCACCATCTAAATACATTGAGACGACACCATATGAACTGTGGTTTGGCAAGAAACCCAAGTTGTCCTTTCTTAAAGTTTGGGGCTGCGATGAATATGTGAAAAAGCTTCAACCTAATAAGCTCGAACCCAAATCGGAGAAATGTGTCTTCATAGGATACCCAAAGGAGACTGTTGGGCACACCTTCTATCACATATCCGAAGGCAAGATATTCGTTGCTAAGAATGGATCCTTTCTAGAGAAGGAGTTTCTCTCGAAAGAAGTGAGTGGGAGGAAAGTAGAACTTGATGAGGTAATTGTACCTGCTCCCTTATTGGAAAGTAGTGAAGGAAATATGCCCTAGAGGCAATAATAGAGTTATTATTTATTTCCTTATTTCATGATAAATGTTTATTATTCATGCTAGAATTGTATTAACCGGAAACTTAGTACATGTGTGAATACATAGACAAACATAGTGTCCCTAGTATGCCTCTACTTGACTAGCTCGTTAATCAAAGATAGTTAAGTTTCCTAGCCATAGACATGTATTGTCATTTGATGAATGGGGTCACATCATTAGAGAATGATGTGATGGACAAGACCCATTCGTTAGCTTAGCATTATGATCGTTTCAGTTTCATTGCTACTGCTTTCTTCATGACTTATGCATGTTCCTCTGACTATGAGAATATGCAACTCCCGAATACCAGAGGAGCACCTTGTGTGCTATCAAAAGTCACAACGTAACTGAGTGATTATAAAGATGCTTTACAGGTGTCTCCAATGGTGTTTGTTGAGTTGGCATAGATCGAGATTAGGATTTGTCACTCTGTCTATCGGAAAGGTATATTTGGGCCCTCTCGGTAATGCACATCACTATAAGCCTTGCAAGCAATGTGACTAATGAGTTAGTTGCGGGATGATGCATTACGAAACGAGTAAAGCGACTTGCCGGTAACGAGATTGAACTAGGTATTGAGATACCGATGATCGAATCTCGGGCAAGTAACATACCGATGACAAAGGGAACAACGCATATTGTTATGCGGTTTGACCGATAAAGATCTTTGTAGAATATGTAGGGACCAATATGAGCATCTAGGTTCCGCTATTGGTTATTGACCGGAGATGAGTCTCGGTCATGTCTACATAGTTCTCGAACCCATAGGGTCCGCACGCTTAACGTTCTATGACGATTTGTATTATGAGTTATGTGATTTGATGACCGAAGTTTGTTCGGATTCCCAGATGAGATCGGGGACATGACGAGGAGTCTCAAAATGGTCGAGATGTAAAGATCGATATATTGGAAGGCTATATTCGGACATCGGAAAGGTTCCAAGTGATTCGGGTATTTTTCGGAGTACCGGAGAGTTACGGGAATTCGTATTGGGCCTTAATGGTGTTGGAGAACGTAGTAATTTCAAAAAAATTCCTACGCACACGCAAGATCATGGTGATGCATAGCAACGAGGGGGAGAGTCTGATCTACGTACCCTTGTAGATCGCAACTGATGCGTTGACACAACGTAGAGGAAGTAGTCGTACGTCTTCTTCCCGATCCGACCGATCCAAGGACCGTTACTCCGGCACCTCCGAGTTCTTAGCACACGTACAGCTCGATGACGATCCCCGGGCTCCGATCCAGCAAAGCTTCGGGGAGGAGTTCCATCAGCACGACGGCGTGGTGACGATCTTGATGTACTACCAACGCAGGGCTTCGCCTAAGCACTACAACGGTATTATCGAGGTGGAATATGGTGGCAGGGGGCACCGCACACGGCTAAGGAACGATGTCAATGATCAACTTGTGTGTCTAGAGGTGCCCCCTGCCCCTGTATATAAAGGATCCAAGGGGGAGGGGCTGGCCGGCCAAGAGGAGGGCGCAGGAGGAGTCCTACTCCTACCGGGAGTAGGACTCCCCCCCCCCAATCCTATTCCAAGTAGGATTCCCAAGGGGGGAAGAGAGAGAGAGGTGGCCGGCCACCTCTCCTAGTCCTAATAGGACTAGGGGAGGGGGGAGTCGCACAGCCCATCATGGCAGCCCCTTTCACCTTTCCACTAAAGCCCAATAAGGCCCATATGGCTCCCGGGGGGTTCCGGTAACCTCCCGGTAATCCGGTAAAATCCTGATTTTACCCGAAACACTTCTGATATCCAAATATAGGCTTCCAATATATCAATCTTTATGTCTCGACCATTTCGAGACTCCTCTTCATGTCCGTGATCACATCCGGGACTCCAAACTACCTTCGGTACATCAAAATGCATAAACTCATAATAACTGTCATCGTAACGTTAAGCATGCGGACCCTACGGTTCGAGAACAATGTAGACATGACCGAGACACGTCTCCGGTCAATAACCAATAGCGGGACCTGGATGCCCATATTGGCTCCTACATATTCTACGAAGATCTTTATCGGTCAGACCGCATAACAACATACGTTGTTCCCTTTGTCATCGGTATGTTACTTGCCCGAGCTTTGATCGTCGGTATCCAATACCTAGTTCAATCTCGTTACTGGCAAGTCTCTTTACTCGTTCCGTAATACATCATCCCGCAACTAACTCATTGGTTGCATTGCTTGCAAGGCTTAAGTGATGTGTATTACCGAGAGGGCCCAGAGATACCTCTCCGACAATCGGAGTGACAAATCCTATTCTCGAAATACGCCAACCCAACATCTACCATTGGAGACACCTGTAGAGCTCCTTTATAATCACCCAGTTACGTTGTGACGTTTGGTAGCACACAAAGTGTTCCTCCGGCAAACGGGAGTTGCATAATCTCATAGTCATAGGAACATGTATAAGTCATGAAGAAAGCAATAGCAACATACTAAACGATCAGGTGCTAAGCTAATGGAATGGGTCATGTCAATCAGATCATTCAACTGATGTTGTGACCTCGTTAATCAAATAACAACTCTTTGTTCATGGTTAGGAAACTTAACCATCTTTGATTAACGAGCTAGTCTAGTCGAGGCATACTAGTGACACTCTGTTTGTCTATGTATTCACACATGTATTATGTTTCCGGTTAATACAATTCTAGCATGAATAATAAACACTTATCATGATATAAGGAAATAAATAATAACTTTATTATTGCCTCTAGGGCATATTTCCTTCAGTCTCCCACTTGCACTAGAGTCAATAATCTAGATTACACAGTAATGATTCTAACACCCATGGAGCCTTGGTGCTGATCATGTTTTGCTCGTGGAAGAGGCTTAGTCAACGGGTCTGCAACATTCAGATCCATATGTATCTTGCAAATCTTATGTCTCCCACCTGGACTAAATCCCGGATGGAATTGAAGCGTCTCTTGATGTGTTTGGTCCTCTTGTGAAATCTGGATTCCTTTGCCAAAGCAATTGCACCAGTATTGTCACAAAAGATTTTCATTGGACCCGATGCACTAGGTATGACACCTAGATCGGATATGAACTCCTTCATCCAGACTCCTTCGTTCGCTGCTTCCGAAGCAGCTATGTACTCCGCTTCACATGTAGATCCCGCTACGACGCTTTGTTTAGAACTGCACCAACTGACAGCTCCACCGTTTAAAGTAAACACGTATCTGGTTTGCGATTTAGAATCGTCCGGATCAGTGTCAAAGCTTGCATCAACGTAACCTCTTACGGTGAGCTCTTTGTCACCTCCATACACGAGAAACATATCCTTAGTCCTTTTCAGGTATTTCAGGATGTTCTTGACCGCTGTCCAGTGATCCACTCCTGGATTACTTTGGTACCTCCCTGCTAAACTAATAGCAAGGCACACATCAGGTCTGGTACACAGCATTGCATACATGATAGAGCCTATGGCTGAAGCATAGGGAACATCTTTCATTTTCTCTCTATCTTCTGCAGTGGTCGGGCATTGAGTCTGACTCAACTTCACACCTTGTAACACAGGCAAGAACCCTTTCTTTGCTTGATCCATTTTGAACTTCTTCAAAATCTTGTTAAGGTATGTGCTTTGTGCAAGTCCAATTAAGCGTCTTGATCTATCTCTATAGATCTTTATGCCTAATATGTAAGCAGCTTTCCCGAGGTCTTTCATCGAAAAACTTTTATTCAAGTATCCCTTTATGCTATCCAGAAATTCTATATCATTTCCAATCAGCAATATGTCATCCACATATAATATCAGAAATGCTACAGAGCTCCCACTCACTTTCTTGTAAATACAGGCTTCTCCAAAAGTCTGTATAAAACCAAATGCTTTGATCACACTATCAATGCGTTTATTCCAACTCTGAGAGGCTTGCACCAGTCCATAAATGGATCGCTGGAGCTTGCACACTTTGTTAGCTCCCTTTGGATCGACAAAACCTTCCGGTTGCATCATATACAACTCTTCTTCCAGAAATCCATTCAGGAATGCAGTTTTGACATCCATCTGCCAAATTTCATAATCATAAAATGCGGCAATTGCTAACATGATTCTGACAGACTTAAGCATCGCTACGGGTGAGAAGGTCTCATCGTAGTGAACCCCTTGAACTTGTCGAAAACCTTTTGCGACAAGTCGAGCTTTATAGACAGTAATATTACCGTCAGCGTCAGTCTTTTTCTTGAAGATCCATTTATTCTCAATTGCTTGCCGATCATCGGGCAAGTCAACCAAAGTCCATACTTTGTTCTCATACATGGATCCCATCTCAGATTTCATGGCTTCAAGCCACTCTGCGGAATCTGGGCTCACCATCGCTTCTTCATAGTTCGTAGGTTCATCATGATCTAGTAGCATGACTTCCAGAACTGTATTACCGTACCACTCTGGTGTGGATCTCACTATGGTTGATCTACGAGGTTCAGTAGTATCTTGTCCTGAAGTTTCATGATCATCATCATTAGCTTCCTCACTAATTGGTATAGGTGTCGTAGAAACAGTTTTCTGTGATGTACTGCTTTCCAATAAGGGAGCAGGTACAGTTACCTCGTCAAGTTCTACTTTCCTCCCACTCACTTCTTTCGAGAGAAACTCCTTCTCTAGAAATGATCTATTCTTAGCAACGAATGTCTTGCCTTCGGATCTGTGATAGAAGGTGTACCCAATAGTCTCCTTTGGGTATCCTATGAAGACACATTTTTCCGATTTGGGTTCGAGCTTATCAGGTTGAAGCTTTTTCACATAAGCATCGCAGCCCCAAACTTTAAGAAACGACAACTTTGGTTTCTTGCCAAACCATAGTTCATAAGGCGTCGTCTCAACAGATTTTGATGGTGCCCTATTTAACGTGAATGCGGCCGTCTCTAAAGCATAACCCCAAAACGATAGCGGTAAATCAGTAAGAGACATCATAGACCGCACCATATCTAGTAAAGTACGATTACGACGTTCGGACACACCATTATGCTGTCGTGTTCCGGGTGGCGTGAGTTGCGAAACTATTCCACAATTTTTTAAATGTACACCAAACTCGTAACTCGAATATTCTCCTCCACGATCAGATCGTAGAAACTTTATTTTCTTGTTACGATGATTTTCAACTTCACTCTGAAATTCTTTGAACTTTTCAAATGTTTCAGACTTATGTTTCATTAAGTAGATATACCCATATCTGCTTAAATCATCTATGAAAGTGAGAAAATGACGATATCCGCCACGAGCCTCAATATTCATCGGACCACATACATCGGTATGTATGATTTCCAACAAATCTGTTGCTCTCTCCATAGTACCGGAGAACGGTGTTTTAGTCATCTTGCCCATGAGGCACGGTTCGCAAGTACCAAGTGATTCATAATCAAGTGGTCCCAAAAGCCCATCAGTGTGGAGTTTCTTCATGCGCTTTATACCGATATGACCTAAACGGCAGTGCCACAAATAAGTTGCACTATCATTATCAACTCTGCATCTTTTGGCTTCAACATTATGAATATGTGTATTACCACTATCGAGATTCATCAAAAATAGACCACTCTTCAAAGGTGCATGACCATAAAAGATATTACTCATATAAATAGAACAACCATTATTCTCTGATTTAAATGAATAACCGTCTCGCATCAAACAAGATCCAGATATAATGTTCATGCTTAACGCTGGCACCAAATAACAATTATTTAGGTCTGATATTAATCCTGAAGGTAGATGTAGAGGTAGCGTGCCGACCACGATCACATCGACTTTGGAACCGTTTCCCACGCGCATCGTCACCTCGTCCTTTGCCAGTGTTCGCTTAATCCGTAGTCCCTGTTTCGAGTTGCAAATATTAGCAACAGAACCAGTATCAAATACCCAGGTGCTACTACGAGCTCTAGTAAGGTACACATCAATAACATGTATATCACATATACCTTTGTTCACCTTGCCATCCTTCTTATCCGCCAAATACTTGGGGCAGTTCCGCTTCCAGTGACCAGTCTGCTTGCAGTAGAAGCACTCAGTTTCAGGCTTAGGTCCAGACTTGGGTTTCTTCTCCTGAGCAGCAACTTGCTTGCCGTTCTTCTTGAAGTTCCCCTTCTTCTTCCCTTTGCCCTTTTTCTTGAAACTAGTGGTCTTGTTAACCATCAACACTTGATGCTCCTTCTTGATTTCTACCTCCGCAGCTTTCAGCATTGCGAAGAGCTCAGGAATAGTCTTGTTCATCCCTTGCATATTATAGTTCATCACGAAGCTCTTGTAGCTTGGCGGCAGTGATTGGAGAATTCTGTCAATGACGCAATCATCTGGAAGATTAACTCCCATCTGAATCAAGTGATTATTATACCCAGACATTTTGAGTATATGCTCACTGACAGAACTGTTCTCCTCCATCTTGCAGCTATAGAACTTATTGGAGACTTCATATCTCTCAATTCGGGCATTTGCTTGAAATATTAACTTCAACTCCTGGAACATCTCATATGCTCCATGACATTCAAAATGTCGTTGAAGTCCCGATTCTAAGCCGTAAAGCATGGCACACTGAACTATCGAGTAGTCATCAGCTTTGCTTTGCCAGACGTTCATAACATCTGGTGTTGCTCTAGCAGCAGGCCTGGCACCCAGCGGTGCTTCCAGGACGTAATTCTTCTGAGCAGCAATGAGGATAATCCTCAAGTTACGTACCCAGTTCGTGTAATTGCTACCATCATCTTTCAACTTTGCTTTCTCAAGGAACGCATTAAAATTCAACGGAACAACAGCACGAGCCATCTATCTACAATCAACATAAACAAGCAAGATACTATCAGGTACTAAGTTCATGATAAGTTTAAGTTCAATTAATCAAATTACTTAAGAACTCCCACTTAGATAGACATCCCTCTAATCCTCTAAGTGATCACGTAACCCAAATCAACTAAACCATAACCGATCATCACGTGAGATGGAGTAGTTTTCAATGGTGAACATCGTTATGTTGATCATATCTACTATATGATTCACGCTCGACCTTTCGGTCTCCGTGTTCCGAGGCCATATCTGCATATGCTAGGCTCGTCAAATTTTAACCTGAGTATTCTGCGTGTGCAAAACTGGCTTGCACCCGTTGTAGATGGACGTAGAGCTTATCACACCCGATCATCACGTGGTGTCTGGGCACGACGAACTTTGGCAACGGTGCATACTCAGGGAGAACACTTCTTGATAATTTAGTGAGAGATCATCTTATAATGCTACCGTCAATCAAAGCAAGATAAGATGCATAAAAAGATAAACATCACATGCAATCAATATAAGTGATATGATATGGCCATCATCATCTTGTGCTTGTGATCTCCATCTCCGAAGCACCGTCATGATCACCATCGTCACCGGCGCGACACCTTGATCTCCATCGTAGCATCGTTGTCGTCTCGCCAATCTTATGCTTCCACGACTATCGCTACCGCTTAGTGATAAAGTAAAGCATTACATTGCGATTGCATTGCATACAATATAGCGACAACCATATGGCTACTGCCAGTTGCCGATAACTCGGTTACAAAACATGATCATCTCATACAATAAAATCATGTCTTGACCATATCACATCACAACATGCCCTGCAAAAACAAGTTAGATGTCCTCTACTTTGTTGTTGCATGTTTTACGTGGCTGCTACGGGCTTAAGCAAGAACCAATCTCACCTACGCATCAAAACCACAACGATAGTTTGTCAAATAGACTCCGTTTTAACCTTCGCAAGGACCGGGCGTAGCCACACTCGGTTCAACTAAAGTTGGAGAGACAGTCGCCCGCAAGCCACCTGTGTGCAAAGCACGTTGGGGGAACCGGTCTCGCGTAAGCGTACGCGTAAGGTTGGTCCGGGTCGTCTCGTCCAATAATACCGCCGAACCAAAGTATGACATGCTGGTAGGCAGTATGACTTGTATCGCCCACAACTCACTTGTGTTCTACTCGTGCAAATTGAAGGAAATATGCCCTAGAGGCAATAATAAAGTTATTATTTATTTCCTTATATCATGATAAATGTTTATTATTCATGCTAGAATTGTATTAACCGGAAACATAATACATGTGTGAATACATAGACCAACAGAGTGTCACTAGTATGCCTCTACTAGACTAGCTCGTTAATCAAAGATGGTTATGTTTCCTAACCATGAACAAAGAGTTGTTATTTGATTAACGAGGTCACATCATTAGTTGAATGATCTGATTGACATGACCCATTCCATTAGCTTAGCACCCGATCGTTTAGTATGTTGCTATTGCTTTCTTCATGACTTATACATGTTCCTATAACTATGAGATTATGCAACTCCCGTTTACCAGAGGAACACTTTGGGTACTACCAAACGTCACAACGTAACTGGGTGATTATAAAGGAGTACTACAGGTGTCTCCAATGGTAGATGTTGGGTTGGCGTATTTCGAGATTAGGGTTTGTCACTCCGATTGTCGGAGAGGTATCTCTGGGCCCTCTCGGTAATACACATCACATAAGCCTTGCAAGCATAATAACTAAGATGTTAGTTATGAGATGATGTATTACGGAACGAGTAAAGAGACTTGCCAGTAACGAGATTGAACTAGGTATTGGATACCGACGATCGAATCTCGGGCAAGTAACATACCGATGACAAAGGGAACAACGTATGTTGTTATGCGGTCTGACCGATAAAGATCTTCGTAGAATATGTAGGAGCCAATATGGGCATCCAGGTCCCGCTATTGGTTGTTGACCGGAGACGTGTCTCGGTCATGTCTACATTGTTCTCGAACCGTAGGGTCCGCACGCTTAACGTTACGATGACAGTTATTATGAGTTTATGCATTTTGATGTACCGAAGGTTGTTCGGAGTCCCGGATGAGATCACGGACATGACGAGGAGTCTCGAAATGGTCGAGACGTAAAGATTGATATATTGGAAGTCTATGTTTTGACATCGGAAGTGTTCCGGGTGAAATCGGGATTTTACTGGATTACCGGGAGGGTTACCGGAACCCCCCGGGAGCCAAATGGGCCTACATGGGCCATTGTGGAAAGGTGAAAGGGGCTGCCAAGGAGGGCTGCGCACCTCCCCCCCTCCCCTAGTCCTATTAGGACTAGGAGAGGTGGCCGGCCACCTCTCTCCCTTTCCCTCTCCCTTTTTCCCAAGGAGTCCTAGTTGGAATAGGATTGGAGGGGGGAGTCCTACTCCCGGTGGGAGTAGGACTCCTCCTGCGCCTCCCCCTCTTTGGCCGGCCAGCCCCCCTCCCTCCAACCTTTATATACGGGGGCAGGGGACACCCCAAGACACACAAGTTGATCCTCGAGATCGTTCCTTAGCCGTGTGCGGTGCCCCCTGCCACCAAATTCCACCTCGATCATACCGTTACAGTGCTTAGGCGAAGCCCTGCGTCGGTAGTACATCAAGATCGTCACCACGCTGTCGTGCTGACGGAACTCTTCCTCGACGCTTTGCTGGATCGGAGCCCGAGGAACGTCATCGAGCTGAACGTGTGCTAAGAACTCGGAGGTGCCGGAGTAACGGTGCTTGGATCGGTCGGATCGGGAAGAAGACGTACGACTACTTCCTCTACGTTGTGTCAACGCTTCCGTTGCGATCTACTAGGGTACGTAGATCAGACTCTCCCCCTCGTTGCTATGCATCACCATGATCTTGCGTGTGCGTAGGAAATTTTTTGAAATTACTGCGTTCCCCAACAGTGGTATCAGAGCCTAGGTTTTTATGGTTTGATGTTATATGCACGAGTAGAACACGAGTGAGTTGTGGGCGATACAAGTCATACTGCCTACCAGCATGTCATACTTTGGTTCAGCGGTATTGTTGGACGAGACGATCCGGACCAACCTTACGCGTACTCTTACGCGAGACCGGTTCCCTCGACGTGCTTTGCACATAGATGGCTTGCGGAAGACTGTCTCTCCAACTTCAGTTGAACCAAGTGTGACTACGCCCGGTCCTTGAGAAGGTTAAAACGGAGTCTATTTGACGAACTATCATTGTGGTTTTGATGCGTAGGTGAGATGAGTTCTTACTTAAGCCCGTAGCAGCCACGTAAAACTTGCAACAACAAAGTAGAGGACGTCTAACTTGTTTTTGCAGGGCATGTTGTGATGTGATATGGTCAAGGCATGATGCTGATTTTATTGTATGAGATGATCATGTTTTGTAACCGAGTTATCGGCAACTGGCAGGAGCCATATGGTTGTCGCTTTATTGTATGCAATGCAATCGCGATGTAATGCTTTACTTTATTACTAAGCGGTAGTGATAGTCGTGGAAGCATAAGATTGGCGAGACGACAACGATGCTACGATGGAGATCAAGGTGTCGCGCCGGTGACGATGGTGATCATGACGGTGCTTCGGAGATGGAGATCACAAAGCACAAGATGATGATGGCCATATCATATCACTTATATTGATTGCATGTGATGTTTATCCTTTTATGCATCTTATCTTGCTTTGATTGACGGTAGCATTATAAGATGATCTCTCACTAAATTATCAAGAAGTGTTCTCCCTGAGTATGCACCGTTGCAAAAGTTCTTCGTGCTGAGACACCACGTGATGATCGGGTGTGATAGGCTCTACGTTCAAATACAACGGGTGCAAAACAGTTGCACACGCGGAATACTCAGGTTATACTTGACGAGCCAAGCATATACAGATATGGCCTCGGAACACGGAGACCGAAAGGTCGAGCGTGAATCATATAGTAGATATGATCAACATATTGATGTTCACCATTGAAAACTACTCCATCTCACGTGATGATCGGTTATGGTTTAGTTGATTTGGATCACGTGATCACTTAGAGGATTAGAGGGATGTCTATCTAAGTGGGAGTTCTTAAGTAAATTAACTGAACTTAAAAAATTATCATGAACTTAGTACCTGATAGTATCTTGCTTGTTTATGTTGATTGTAGATAGATGGCTCGTGCTGTTGTTCCATTGAATTTTAATGCGTTCCTTGAGAAAGCAAAGTTGAAAGATGATGGTAGCAATTACACGGACTGGGTCCGTAACCTGAGGATTATCCTCATTGCTGCACAGAAGAATTACGTCTTGGAAGCACCGCTGAGTGCCAGGCCTGCTGCAAGAGCAACACCAGAAGTTATGAACGTCTGGCAGAGCAAAGCTGATGACTACTCAATAGTTCAGTGTGCCATGCTTTACGGCTTAGAACCGGGACTTCAACGACGTTTTGAACGTCATGGAGCATATGAGATGTTCCAGGAGTTGAAGTTAATATTTCAAGCAAATGCCCGGATTGAGAGATATGAAGTCTCCAATAAGTTCTATAGCTGCAAGATGGAGGAGAACAGTTCTGTCAGTGAGCATATACTCAAAATGTCTGGGTATAATAATCACTTGATTCAATTGGGAGTTACACTTCCGGATGATTGCGTCATTGACAGAATTCTCCAATCACTGCCACCAAGCTACAAGAGCTTTGTGATGAACTATAATATGCAAGGGATGAACAAGACTATTCCCGAGCTCTTCGCTATGCTGAAAGCTGCGGAGGTAGAAATCAAGAAGGAGCATCAAGTGTTGATGGTTAACAAAACCACTAGTTTCAAGAAAAAGGGCAAAGGGAAGAAGAAGGGGAACTTCAAGAAGAACGGCAAGCAAGTTGCTGCTCAAGAGAAGAAACCCAAGTCTGGACCTAAGCCTGAAACTGAGTGCTTCTACTGCAAGCAGACTGGTCACTGGAAGCGGAACTGCCCCAAGTATTTGGCGGATAAGAAGGATGGCAAGGTGAACAAAGGTATATGTGATATACATGTTATTGATGTGTACCTTACTAATGCTCGCAATAGCACCTGGGTATTTGATACTAGTTCTGTTGCTAATATTTGCAACTCGAAACAGGGACTACAGAATAAGCGGACACTAGCAAAGGACGAGGTGACGATGCGCGTGGGAAACGGTTCCAAAGTCGATGTGATCGCGGTCGGCACGCTACCTCTACATCTACCTTCGGGATTAATATTAGACCTAAATAATTGTTATTTGGTGCCAGCGTTGAGCATGAACATTATATCTGGATCTTGTTTGATGCGAGACGGTTATTCATTTAAATCAGAGAATAATGGTTGTTCTATTTATATGAGTATGGTCATGCACCCTTGAAAAGTGGTCTATTCTTATTGAATCTCGATAGTAGTAATACACATATTCATAATGTTGAAGCCAAAAGATGCAGAGTTGATAATGATAGTGCAACTTATTTGTGGCACTGCCGTTTAGGTCATATCGCTGTAAAGCACATGAAGAAACTCCATACTGATGGGCTTTTGGAACCACTTGATTATGAATCACTTGGTACTTGCGAACCGTGCCTCATGGGCAAGATGACTAAAACACCGTTCTCCGGTACTATGGAGAGAGCAACAGATTTATTGGAAATCATACATACCGATGTATGTGGTCCAATGAATATTGAGGATCGTGGCGGATATCATTATTTTCTCACCTTCACAGATGATTTAAGCAGATATGGGTATATCTACTTAATGAAACATAAGTCTGAAACATTTGAAAAGTTCAAGGAATTTCAGAGTGAAGTTGAAAATCATCGTAACAAGAAAATAAAGTTTCTACGATCTGATCGTGGAGGAGAATATTTGAGTTACGAGTTTGGTGTATATTTGAAAAATTGTGGAATAGTTTCGCAACTCACGCCACCCGGAACACCACAACGTAATGGTGTGTCCGAACGTCGTAATCGTACTTTACTAGATATGGTGCGATCTATGATGTCTCTTACTGATTTACCGCTATCATTTTGGGGTTATGCTTTAGAGACGGCCGCATTCACGTTAAATAGGGCACCATCTAAATCCGTTGAGACGACGCCTTATGAACTGTGGTTTGGCAAGAAACCAAAGTTGTCGTTTCTTAAAGTTTGGGGCTGCGATGCTTATGTGAAAAAGCTTCAACCTGATAAGCTCGAACCCAAATCGGAGAAGTGTGTCTTCATAGGATATCCAAAGGAAACTATTGGATACACCTTCTATCACAGATCCGAAGGCAAGACTTTTGTTGCTAAATTCGGAAACTTTCTTGAGAAGGAGTTTCTCTCGAAAGAAGTGAGTGGGAGGAAAGTAGAACTTGACGAGGTAACTGTACCTACTCCGTTATTGGGAAATAGTACATCACAGAAAACTGTTTCTGTGAGACCTACACCAATAAGAGAGGAAGTTAATGATGATGATCATAAAACTTTAGATCAAGATACTACTGTACCTCGTAGATCAACCAGAGTAAGATCCGCACCAGAGTGGTACGGTAATCTTGTTCTGAAAGTCATGCTACTAGATCATGATGAACCTACGAACTATGAAGAAGCGATGGTGAGCCCAGATTCCGCAAAGTGGCTTGAAGACATGAAATCTGAGATGGGATCCATGTATGAGAACAAAGTATGGACTTTGGTTGACTTGCCCGATGATCGGCAAGCAATTGAGAATAAATGGATCTTTAAGAAAAAGACTGACGCTGATGGTAATGTTACTGTCTACAAAGCTCGACTTGTCGCAAAAGGTTTTCGACAAGTTCAAGGAGTTGACTACGATGAGACTTTCTCACCCGTAGCGATGCTTAAGTCTGTCAGAATCATGTTAGCAATTGCCACATTTTATGATTATGAAATTTGGCAAATGGATGTAAAAACCGCATTCCTGAATGGATTTCTGGAAGAAGAGTTGTATATGATGCAACTAGAAGGTTTTGTCGATCCAAAGGGAGCTAACAAAGTGTGCAAACTCCAGCGATCCATTTATGGACTGGTGCAAGCATCTCGGAGTTGGAATAAACGCTTTGATAGTGTGATCAAAGCATTTGGGTTTATACAGACTTTTGGAGAAGCCTGTATTTACAAGAAAGTGAGTGGGAGCTCTGTAGCATTTCTGATATTATATGTGGATGACATATTACTAATTGGAAATGATATAGAATTTCTGGATAGCATAAAGGGATACTTGAATAAAAGTTTTTCGATGAAAGACCTCGGGGAAGCTGCTTACATATTAGGCATAAAGATCTATAGAGATAGATCAAAACGCTTAATTGGACTTTCACAAAGCACATACCTTGACAAGATTTTGAAGAAGTTCAAAATGGATCAAGCAAAGAAAGGGTTCTTTCCTATGTTACAAGGTGTGAAGTTGAGTCAGACTCAATGCCCGGCCACTGCAGAAGATAGAGAGAAAATGAAAGATGTTCCCTATGCTTCAGCCATAGGCTCTATCATGTATGCAATGCTGTGTACCAGACCTGATGTGTGCCTTGCTATAAGTTTAGCAGGGAGGTACCAAAGTAATCCAGGAGTGGATCACTGGACAACGGTCAAGAACATCCTGAAATACCTGAAAAGGACTAAGGATATGTTTCTCGTATATGGAGGTGACAAAGAGCTCACCGTAAGAGGTTACGTTGATGCAAGCTTTGACACTGATCCGGACGATTCTAAATCGCAAACCGGATACGTGTTTACTTTAAACGGTGGAGCTGTCAGTTGGTGCAGTTCTAAACAAAGCGTCGTAGTAGGATCTACATGTGAAGCGGAGTACATAGCTGCTTCGGAAGCAGCGAACGAAGGAGTCTGGATGAAGGAGTTCATATCCGATCTAGGTGTCATACCTAGTGCATCGGGTCCAATGAAAATCTTCTGTGACAATACTGGTGCAATTGCCTTGGCAAAGGAATCCAGATTTCACAAAAGAACCAAACACATCAAGAGACGCTTCAACTCCATCCGGGATTTAGTCCAGGTGGGAGACATAGAGATTTGCAAGATACATACGGATCTGAATGTTGCAGACCCGTTGACTAAGCCTCTTCCACGAGCAAAACATGATCAGCACCAAGGCTCCATGGGTGTTAGAATCATTACTGTGTAATCTAGATTATTGACTCTAGTGCAAGTGGGAGACTGAAGGAAATATGCCCTAGAGGCAATAATAAAGTTATTATTTATTTCCTTATATCATGATAAATGTTTATTATTCATGCTAGAATTGTATTAACCGGAAACATAATACATGTGTGAATACATAGACCAACAGAGTGTCACTAGTATGCCTCTACTAGACTAGCTCGTTAATCAAAGATGGTTATGTTTCCTAACCATGAACAAAGAGTTGTTATTTGATTAACGAGGTCACATCATTAGTTGAATGATCTGATTGACATGACCCATTCCATTAGCTTAGCACCCGATCGTTTAGTATGTTGCTATTGCTTTCTTCATGACTTATACATGTTCCTATAACTATGAGATTATGCAACTCCCGTTTACCGGAGGAACACTCTGGGTACTACCAAATGTCACAACGTAACTGGGTGATTATAAAGGAGTACTACAGGTGTCTCCAATGGTAGATGTTGGGTTGGCGTATTTCGAGATTAGGGTTTGTCACTCCGATTGTCGGAGAGGTATCTCTGGGCCCTCTCGGTAATACACATCACATAAGCCTTGCAAGCATAATAACTAAGATGTTAGTTATGAGATGATGTATTACGGAACGAGTAAAGAGACTTGCCAGTAACGAGATTGAACTAGGTATTGGATACCGACGATCGAATCTCAGGCAAGTAACATACCGATGACAAAGGGAACAACGTATGTTGTTATGCGGTCTGACCGATAAAGATCTTCGTAGAATATGTAGGAGCCAATATGGGCATCCATGTCCCGCTATTGGTTATTGACCGGAGACGTGTCTCGGTCATGTCTACATTGTTCTCGAACCGTAGGGTCCGCACGCTTAACGTTACGATGACAGTTATTATGAGTTTATGCATTTTGATGTACCGAAGGTTGTTCGGAGTCCCGGATGAGATCACGGACATGACGAGGAGTCTCGAAATGGTCGAGACGTAAAGATTGATATATTGGAAGTCTATGTTTGGACATCGGAAGTGTTCCGGGTGAAATCGGGATTTTACCGGATTACCGGGAGGGTTACCGGAACCCCCGGGGAGCCAAATGGGCCTACATGGGCCATTGTGGAAAGGTGAAAGGGGCTGCCAAGGAGGGCTGCACACCTCCCCCCTCCCCTAGTCCTATTAGGACTAGGAGAGGTGGCCGGCCACCTCTCTCCCTTTCCCTCTCCCTTTTTCCCAAGGAGTCCTAGTTGGAATAGGATTGGAGGGGGGAGTCCTACTCCCGGTGGGAGTAGGACTCCTCCTGCGCCTCCCCCTCTTTGGCCGGCCAGCCCCCCTCCCTCCAACCTTTATATACGGGGGCAGGGGACACCCCAAGACACACAAGTTGATCCTTGAGATCATTCCTTAGCCGTGTGCGGTGCCCCCTGCCACCAAATTCCACCTCGATCATACCGTTGCAGTGCTTAGGCGAAGCCCTGCGTCGGTAGTACATCAAGATCGTCACCATGCCGTCGTGCTGACGGAACTCTTCCTTGACGCTTTGCTGGATCGGAGCCCGAGGAACGTCATCGAGCTGAACGTGTGCTAAGAACTCGGAGGTGCCGGAGTAACGGTGCTTGGATCGGTCGGATCGGGAAGAAGACGTACGACTACTTCCTCTACGTTGTGTCAACGCTTCCGTTGCGATCTACTAGGGTACGTAGATCAGACTCTCCCCCTCGTTGCTATGCATCACCATGATCTTGCGTGTGCGTAGGAAAATTTTTGAAATTACTGCGTTCCCCAACACAAATAACATTTAACCATAAAACCTAGGCTCTGATACCACTGTTGGAGAACGTAGTAATTTCAAAAAAATTCCTACGCACACGCAAGATCATGGTGATGCATAGCAACGAGGGGGAGAGTCTGATCTACGTACCCTTGTAGATCGCAACGGAAGCGTTGACACAATGTAGAGGAAGTAGTCGTACATCTTCTTCCCGATCCGACCGATCCAAGCACCGTTACTCCGGCACCTCCGAGTTCTTAGCACACGTACAGCTCGATGACGATCCCCGGGCTCCGATCCAGCAAAGCTTCGGGGAGGAGTTCCGTCAGCACGACGGCGTGGTGACGATCTTGATGTACTACCGACGCAGGGCTTCGCCTAAGCACTACAACGGTATTATCGAGGTGGAATATGGTGGCAGGGGGCACCGCACACGGCTAAGGAACGATCTCAATGATCAACTTGTGTGTCTAGAGGTGCCCCCTGCCCCCGTATATAAAGGATCCAAGGGGGAGGGGCTGGTCGGCCAAGAGGAGGGCGCAGGAGGAGTCCTACTCCTACCGGGAGTAGGACTCCCCCCCCCCAATCCTATTCCAAGTAGGATTCCCAAGGGGGAAAGAGAGAAAGAGAGGTGGCCGGCCACCTCTCCTAGTCCTAATAGGACTAGGGGAGGGGGGAGGCGCGCAGCCCATCATGGCAGCATAACAACATCGGTACATCAAAATGCATAAACTCATAATAACTGTCATCGTAACGTTAAGCATGCGGACCCTACGGTTCGAGAACAATGTAGACATGACCGAGACACGTCTCCGGTCAATAACCAATAGCGGGACCTGGATGCCCATATTGGCTCCTACATCTTCTACGAAGATCTTTATCGGTCAGACCGCATAACAACATATGTTGTTCCCTTTGTCATCGGTATGTTACTTGCCTGAGATTTGATCGTCGGTATCCAATACCTAGTTCAATCTCGTTACTGGCAAGCCTCTTTACTCGTTCCGTAATACATCATCCCGCAACTAACTCATTGGTTGCATTGCTTGCAAGGCTTAAGTGATGTGTATTACCGAGAGGGCCCAGAGATACCTCTTCGACAATCGGAGTGACAAATCCTATTCTCGAAATACGCCAACCCAACATCTACCATTGGAGACACCTATAGAGGTCCTTTATAATCACCCAGTTACGTTGTGACGTTTGGTAGCACACAAAGTGTTCCTCCGGCAAACGGGAGTTGCATAATCTCATAGTCATAGGAACATGTATAAGTCATGAAGAAAGCAATAGCAACATACTAAACGATCGGGTGCTAAGCTAATAGAATGGGTCATGTCAATCAGATCATTCAACTGATGATGTGACCTCGTTAATCAAATAACAACTCTTTGTTCATGGTTAGGAAACTTAACCATATTTGATTAACGAGCTAGTCTAGTCGAGGCATACTAGTGACACTCTGTTTGTCTATGTATTCACACATGTATTATGTTTCCGGTTAATACAATTCTAGCATGAATAATAAACATTTATCATGATATAAGGAAATAAATAATAACTTTATTATTGCCTCTAGGGCATATTTCCTTCAAATGGGCCATACGGAAAAGGAGAGGAAGGCCTCAAGGGTGGCCGCACCCTGCTACCTCTTGAGCACTGCGTTGGTTTTCCCTTGAAGAGGAAAGGGTGATGCAGCAAAGTAGCGTAAGTATTTCTCTTAGTTTTTGAAAACCAAGGTAACAATCCAGTAGGACATCATGCTCGAGTCCCACGCACCTACACAAACAAATAAAAACCTTGCAACCAACGCGATAAAGGGGTTGTCAATCCCTTCACGGTCACTTACGACAGTGAGATCTGATAGATATGATAAGATAATATTTTTGGTATTTTATTGATAAAGAGGAATAAAGACTCAAAGTAAAATAAACGGCAATAGAAATAACTAAGTGTTGGAATATTAATATGATGGAAGATAGACCCGGGGCCATAGGTTTCACTAGTGGCTTCTCTCAAGAACATAAGTATTACTGTGGGTAAACGAATTACTTTCGAGCAATTGATAGAATTGAGCATAGTTATGAGAATATCTAGGTATGATCATGTATATAGGCATCACGTCCGAGACAAGTAGACCGACTCCTGCCTACATCTACTACTATTACTCCACACATCGACCGCTATCCAGCATGCATCTAGAGTATTAAGTTCATAAGAACATAGTAATGCTTTAAGGAAGATGACATGATGTAGAGGGATAAACTCATGCAATATGATATAAACCCCATCTTTTTATCCTCGATGGCAACAATACAATACGTGCATTGTTGGCCCTGTTGTCACTTGGAAAGGACACCGCAAGATTGAACCCAAAGCTAAGCACTTCTCCCATTGCAAGAAAGATCAATCTAGTAGGCCAAACCAAACTGATAATTCGAAGAGACTTGCAAAGATAAACCAATCATACATAAAATAATTCAGAGGAGATTCAAATATTGTTCATAGATAAACTTGATCATAAACCCACAATTCATCGGATCTAGACAAACACACCACAAAAGAAGATTACATCGAATAGATCTCCAAGAAGATCGAGGAGAACTTTGTATTGAGATCCAAAGAGAGAGAAGAAGCCATCTAGCTAATAACTATGGACCCGAAGGTCTGAAGTAAACTACTCACACATCATCGGAGAGGCCATGGAGTTGATGTAGAGGCCCTCTGTGATCAATGCCCCCTCTGACGGAGCTCCGAAAAAGGCCCCGAGATGGGATCTCTCGGGTATAGAAGGTTGCGGTGGTGGAATTAGGTTTTCATGGTGCTCCCGGATGTTTGGGGGATACGTGGATATATATAGGAGGAAGAAGTACGTCGGTGGAGCAATGAGGGGCCCACGAGGGTGGAGGGTGCGCCCAGGGGGTAGGCGCGCCCCCTGCCTCGTGCCCTCCTCGATCGTTTCTTGACGCCCACTCCAAGTCTCCTGGATCACGTTTGTTGGGAAAATCACGTTCCCGAAGGTTTCATTCCGTTTGGACTCCGTTTGATATTCCTTTTCTTCGAAACCCTAAAATAGGCAAAAAAACAGTAATTTGGGTTGGGCCTCTGGTTAGTAGGTTAGTCCCAAAAATGATATAAAAGTGTAAAATAAAGCCCATTGACATCAAAATACATAATATAATAGCATGGAGCAATCAAAAATTATAGATACGTTGGAGACGTATCACGCCTCTTCCCCATGGACTGGTCCGAATTGGACTAGGGAAAGGGGGCGCCCCCTTCCTTCCTTCTCCTTCTCCCTTCCCTTTTTCCTATTCCATGTGGGAGGTGGAATCCTACTAGGACTAAGGAGTCCTAGTAGGACTCCACACTTTGGGCGCGCCCTATGAGGGCCGGCCTCCTCCTCCCTCCATCCTTTATATACGTGGCCAGGGGGCACCCCATAGACACACAAGTTGATCATTGATCCCTTAGCCGTGTGCAGTGCCCCCCTCCACCATAATCCACCTCGGGCATATCATCGTAGTGCTTAGGCGAAGCCCTGTGACGTTAGCATCATCATCACCATCATCATGCGGTCGTGCTGACAAAGCTCTCCGTCGACACTCAGCTGGATCGACAGTTCCTGGGACGTCATCGAGCCGAACGTGTGCAGATAGCAGAGGTGTCGTACTTTAGGTACTAGGATTGGTCGATCGTGAAGACGTACGACTGCATCAACCGTGCTGTCATAACGCGTCTGCTTACGGTCTACGAGGGTACGTGGACAACACTCTTCCCCTCTCGTTGCTATGCATCACCATGATCTTGTGTGTGCGTAGGAATTTTTTTCAAATTACTACATTCCCCAACAGTGGCATCCGAGCCAGGTCTATGCGTAGATGTTATATGCACGAGTAGAACACAAAGGAGTTGTGGGTGTGGGTATATACATATTGCTTGTCGTCACTAGTTGATTCTTGATTCAGCGATATTGTTGGATGAAGCGGGTCAGGCCGACATTACGCGTACGCTTACGCGAGACTGGTTCTACCGACGTGCTTCGCACACAGGTGGCTAGTGGGTGTCTATTTCTCCAACTTTAGCTGAATCGGATTCAATGAACATGGTTCTTTCTGAAGATCAAAAGGCAATCACTATACCGCGTTGTGGTTTTTGATGTGTAGGTAAGAACGGTTCTTGCTAAGCCCATAGCAGCCACGTAAAACTTGCAACAACAAAGTAGAGGACGTCTAACTTGTTTTTTGCAGGGCTTGTTGTGATGTGATATGGTCAAGACGTGATGAGATATAAGTTGTTGTATGAGATGATCATGTTTTGTTGAAGTTATCGGCAACTGGCAGAAGCCTCATGGTTGTCTCTTTATTGCATAAGATGCAAGCGCCAAATAATTACTTTACTTTATCGCTATGCGATAGCAATAGTTGCAAGAGCAATAGTTGGCGAGACGACCATGTGACAACACATTGATAGAGATCAAGATGATGGAGATCATGGTGTCAAGCCGGTGACGATAGAGATCATGATGGTACTCTGGAGATGGAGATCAAAGGCGCAAGATGATCATGGCCATATCATGTCACATATTTTAATTGCATATGATGTTTATCCTTTATGCATCTTCTTTTGCTTAGTTCGGTGGTAGGATTATAAGATGATCTCTCACTAAATTTCAAGGTATAAGTGTTCTCCCTGAGTATGTACCGTTGCGACAGTTCGTCGTGCCGACACACCATGTGATGATCGGGTGTGAGAAGCTCTAGGTTCACATACAACGGGTGCAAGCCAGTGTTGCACACGCAAAATACTTGGGTTAAACTTGACGATCCTAGCATATGCAGACATGGCCTCGGAACACTGGAGACCAAAAGGTCGAGCGTGAATCATATAGAAGATATGATCAACATAGAGATGTTCACCATTGAAAACTACTCCATCTCACGTGATGATCCGACATGGTTTAGTTGATATGGATCACGTGATCACTTAGATGATTAGAGGGATGTCTATCTAAGTGGGAGTTCTTAAGTAATATGATTAATTGAACTTTAATTTATCATGAACTTAGTCCTGGTAGTATTTGCATAACTATGTTGTAGATCAATAGCTCACGACGTAGCTCCACGTTTATTTTGATATATTCCTAGAGAAAAATATGTTGAAAGATGATAGTAGCAATGACGCAGATTGGATCCATGATCTGAGGATTATCCTTGTTGCTGCACAGAAGAATTATGTCCTTGATGCACTGCTAGGTGACATAATTATTGTAGGAGCAAATGCAGACGTTATGAAGGTCTGACAAAGCTCGGTATGATGACTACTTGATAGTTTAGTGCATCATGATTTACGGCTTAGAACCGGGACTTCAAAAACGTTTTGAATGCCATGGAACATATAAGATGTTCCAAGAGCTGAAATTTGTATTTCAGACTCATGCCCGAGTCAAGAGGTATGGGACTTCTGACAAGTACTTTGCCTACAAGATGGAGGAGAATAGCTCAACCAGTGAGCATGTACTCAGATTGCATGAGTACTACAATCACTTGAATCAATTGAGAGTTAATCTTCCAGATAGAATAGTGATTGACAGAGTTCTCTAGTCACTATCACCAAGTTACTGGAACTTCGTGATGAACTATAATATGCAAGGGATGACGAAAACGATTCTCGAGCTCTTCGTGATGCTGAAATCGACGAAGGTAGAAATCAAGAAAAGCATCAAATGTTGATGGTTGACAAGACCACTAGTTTCAAGTAAAAGGGCAAGGGAAAGAAAGGGAACTTCAAGAAGAATGGCAAGCAAGTTGCCACTCCCATGAAGAAGCCCAAAGCTAGACCCAAGCTTGGAACTGAGTGCTTCTACTGCAAAGTAAATGGTCACTGGAAGTGGAACTGCCCTAGATACTTGGCGGATAAGAAGGATGGCAAAGTGAACAAAAGTATATTTGATATGCATGTTATTGATGTGTACTTTACTAGTGTTTATAGCAACCCCTCAGTATGTGATACTGGTTCAGTTGCTAAGAGTAGTAACTCGAAACGGGAGTTGCAAAATAAACAGAGACTAGTTAAGGGTGAGGTGATGACGTAAGTTGGAAGTGATTCCAAGGTTGATAAGATCACCATCGCACACTTCCTTTACCTTTGGGATTAGTGTTGAACCTAAAATAAATGTTATTTGGTGTTTGCGTTGAGCATACATATGATTGGATCATGTTTATTGCAATATGGTTATTCATCTCAGTCAAAGAATAATTGTTGTTCTATTTACATGAATAAAACCCTCTATGGTCATACACTCAATACAAATGGTTTATTGAATCTCGATCGTAGTAATACACTGTCACACCCTAGATAGTTCAAGCATTAGAGTGTGCATCATGTTTAAATTCCTTTTAAATTTGAAATGGGGATGACAGAACCCCCAGCACCCCCCCCCTGGAACAACTAGGGTTTACTAAAAACTTTTTCAATGAACCTGAAATGCCCTTCTAAAAAGCCCACCCTTTTTGTTTTGGGTTAAAACCTTTGAAAAAAATGGTGCACAATTTTCTAGGACATCTAAGGTCATTGGATTAATCCTTATGGTATTTGCATTTGGGCATTTAAATGCTATAAAATATTTTAAATGCTCAAATAATCATAAACTAAAATGTTTGCTGCTGGATATATTCTAAGCAGTGGCCATGATTAATTTTATGATTTATGGTAATGCCCTGGCATTTTTAATAAAGCCCTGAAGTTACAGAAATAATAAATAAATAAATAAACAGAAAAGGAGAGAAAGAACAGGGACTTACCTGGCGCAGCCCACCAGCCCACCCGGCTCGGCCCAGTCCACTGGCTCATGCTAGTCGTCCTCCTCCTCTCGCCAGGAGGACGAGGAGCGCGTGGCCGGCGCCCGTGGCCACACGTCGGCCACCTCCTGCTTCCGCCAATGCCCTGGAGGCGTCTACGAGTGCCACGCCGACCCCCACGTCTCCCTCTCTTTCTTCCCACTCTCCCCGTGGCCTCTCCCCCTCTCTGGCTCTCTCCCCATCTCCCTGCCGAGCGTAGCCGTCGCCGCCGACAAGCTCCACCGCAGCCACCGCCGTCCATTCGTTTCATCGTCATGCCAGGAAGCTCCGCCGTCGTCAACTACATCAAGTAGGCTGAGCCCCGAGCGCTCGCTCGCCCCGGAGACGCTGCACCGAGCTCGTCCCCAACTCCGGCCACCGGAGATCCCCTTCGCCGTCCCCGCCGCATCAGCTCATCCCCGACCTCTCCGACTGCCTCGACGAGACCCCTGTGAGCTCAGCCACCTCCCCACCCTCTCCGTTCTCTCTCTCGAGCCCCATAGCGACCGCACGCAGCTCGCCCGCACGCACCGCCGCGGAGCTCGTCGCCGACGAGGCTCCGGCCACCCAATGGCTGCGCCACCCTGTCCACTAGTCCTACCGCACCTCCAGGAGCTCAACGTGCCAATCCACGCGCCTCCCCGTGCCCCCTAGCGACTAGCTCGACCTCACCCGAGCTCCGGCCGCCGCCAAACTCGTCACCGGCGACGTTTCCGGCCACCCCAGCTCCACCCACTGCCACCACTCGACGTGGCTTCCTCCCTACATCATGTAGATAGTCTCCGCCGTCCTTTTGGTCGCCGGAGTGCAAATCCCACGCTGCTCCGCCGCGTCTGGCCTCGCCGGCGGCTAGACGCCGGCGAGTTGACCCTGTTTGACCCTGTGTGGGCCCAGGTTGACCCCTCCCCCTGAGTCTATGACAGGTGGGGCCGGTCTGTTAATTAGTTTAGGATTAGTTTTAACTAATTTTAGTTAGTTTAGTCACTCACATGTGGGCCTAGGCCCCACTAACAGCTAATTAGTGTTAATTTAATTCTGTTAATTAGCTGAGTCACTGACAGACAGGGCCCACCAGTCAGGTTTGACCTGGCCGACCCAGTTGACTCGCTGACGTCACACCTATGTCATGCTGACGCATTAATTCAATTACTGGATTTATTCTTTAATAGGAAATTCTAGAAAATAGCCAAAACTTCTAAAAATCATAGAAAATCAACCATAGCTCCAAATGCAAAGATTTATATATGAAAAATCATCAGAAAAATTCAATCTATCCATCTGTAATGGTTTCATGCGTGACAAAACAAGTTAACCTTAATGTTTAAGCAGAATAAGATAATACGCTAATAAGGCTATGTTTAATGAGCTAACATTTTAATCTTTGATTCAAATGAGTTCATCCCCTTCTGTTTTAGCTTGCATTAGGCCAAGACACTTTCATCTTGCCATGTCGTAGCATGTATCATATTGTTGCATATTGTCATGTGTTGATTATGTTCGGTGTGTCTTTCGTGGTAGGTTCTGCCTCCGAGGATAAGCCCGAGTATCCGTCTGAAGGGCAGTACCCTACTACCACTACAACAGGCAAGCAACCCATTGATCAATTCGATACAAACCCATGTTCTCGCTTCTGCTCTTGTTTACTGCATTAAGACAACGTGATTCAAACTGATGTGTGCTATGGTAGTTGAACCCTTATCATCTGCATGACCTGTCATTCCCACAGTAACTAGATGAAACCCACTAGCATGTGTAGGAGTTGATTGAGCCATGTATGTGATTCCTACCTTGCTATGCCTGCTATGCTTAGAGTTGTGTCAGGTCTGGTTCATCTGGGTGATGGGCTAGAGTGAAATGATTATGTCGGTAATGTGAGGGATGTGTTGAACATGTTTTGGTAAAGGTATCGATGAGAGGCCATGTAGGAGTACATGGTGGGTTGTTTCATTGAGGCTGTCCATAAGAACTAAGATCTGTATGTGTGATTTAAGATGCAGTTACTACGGTACATTGGGCCCGAAACCAATGGACCCTCTCGGCTTCTTAATCACCCTAGTACTCTGTCCAGGAGTTGCAAATAGTTTTTGGTGTTTGTAGGTTATGTCTTGGCGGCCGTGCGTAGCGTTGACCCTAGGGGTGGGCTATGTTGCGGTAGATACACCGTGGCATGGTGTACCGAGTCACCCGTTTGGTGTCTCAGGAACCCTGTTCACATCGTTCGGGGCCGTATGTGGAAACCTCGGCCGAACTCCCTGCAGATGGAACCTGGATAGGCGATACACCTGGACTAGAGACTTGAGTGTTCGGGTAGGGCGTGGCCGACACCCTCGTTGGGCTTCCGCTTGAAGGTTGCCGAGTACATGTCGTGTAAACGGCGGTAAGTGGTGAAAGCGTGTATGAAGAAGTACACCCCTGCAGGGTATAAACTATTCGAATAGCCGCGTCCGCGGTAAAGGACTACTTGGTTGCCTATACAGTTCATAGACAAGTCAATGGTTACTACTAAAAGACTCAAGATAAGTGTGAGTACCGAGGATGGCCCTCTCGTAGGATGACGAGGGAGGATCCCCGTTGGAGTATTGTGTTAGTGAGTAGTGGACTCGTGTGTGAAAACTATTTTACTAGTGGAGTTCCCTAGGATAGCCTAGCCAAGAGTCAAAGCTGGCTTGCTGCAATAACCCCACCACCTTCTTGAGAATGAGCATGTATAGTAGGTTCTGTTGTAAGACTTGTTGAGTACCTTTGTACTCATGTTTGCTTAATTACTGTTTTCAGACGACAACACCGCCCCCTCCGATGGGTTCTACGTAGACCTTGATGTCGACGAGTGACTAGCCACCCAGGTGGTGATCCTGGCCATGGAGGGCCCTATGTAGATAGACAGGCTTCGAGAAGCCTTCTTTCTTTCTAGTGTCTGTACTCAGACTAGTTGCTTCCGCTTGTGCTTGTATTATTGTATGACTTGAGTGTTGGGTCATGTGACCCCTACCTGTATGAACTTGTTATGTATGGCTCTCTGGAGCCTTTAAATAAAGTACTTGAGTTGTAGAGTTTTGTTGTGATGCCATGTTGAATGTACTCATATCGGGCATATTGTGTGTATGATTGAAATGCTTGGTATGAGTGGGATCCGACAATCTAGTTGTTTATCCTTGGCAGCCTTTCTTATGGGGAAATGTAGTCTAGTGTTCCTCTAGCCATAGTAGTCCGCTATAGCCCGGTTCACCGGAGTCCTGCTAGCCCAGCACTACTGCTCAGGACACTTGACTGGCCGGCATGTGTTTCACTTCGTTCCTATGTCTGTCCCTTCGGGGAAATGTCACGCGGTGACATCCGGAGTCCTGCCTAGCCTGCTACAGCCCGAGTTCCCCGGAGTCCTGTTAGCCCAGTGCTACAGCCCGGATTCACTCGCTGATGACCGACATGCTCGATGTGATTCATGTGTGCCTGTCTCCATAGGTCTGTGCCGCTTTGGGTTCATGACTAGCCATGTCGGCTCGGGTTCTCTGTCATATGGATACTAGCGACACTATCATATACATGAGCCAAAAGGCGCAAACGGTCCCGGGCCATGGTAAGGCGACACCCGTGGGATACCGTGCGTGAGGCCGCAATGTGATATGAGGTGTTACCGGCTAGATCGATGCGACTTGGAATCGGGGTCCTGACAGCATTGGCATCAGAGCCGGACTGCTTGTAGGTTCGTTGAGCCAAACTGGTCGATGTCGAGTCTAGAAATGCTTTAGTTATATGTAGGGGAATTGATTGTGGGAGGGAACGTAAGGCTCTTTTACTCCTTTACCTTATGCCCTCTGATCTGAGTCATTCTCTTCTCATTCAACGTGGGTTAAGGACTAGGCTCTCTTCTTCTATCAGGTTCACGTGTTACTAATCCGTAGTAGCTTATAGGATTGTTGTTACAAGCCCCAGTTCAGTTTCTACTATTTCTAGTATGTTGCTAGTTGAATCAGAACCTTGATATGATGTTGTTGAGTGGTATTGCAAACTGTTGTGGATGTCTCAAATCTTTTTTTGAGCATTTACAGCTGTTATGCTGTCCAATTTTCCCTAGAAATTCTAATGTCTTTGCATTGTGGTTGTGCTTTCAGATGGCCAACCGTGCTCAAAACCAAGTGGTTCGCCTGACCCGGTGCCTCGACGTGCCCGGTCATACTGCTATGTTAGTCCGGGTAATGATCGAGACGAGTTACCGTTGGTATCCCGAATACACCGTCGAAGAGCAATTCCGAGACTTTAATCAAAGCCAATATTTTTGCACCGTCAGGATATTTCCTTCTTATCCTGGATCTATCGAGCCCCTTCACTGTTCCTGTTGGTGTTCTGGGAACGGGGGTCCCCAGACTTGCCTGCCTGCGGCCTGCGGCGTGGCTCAAGTGGGGGCCCAGCGCGGCCCATCTTCATCAACACGAGGCTCAAGACCCTCGCGAGGGGCCAAGCCTCGCGAGGCGGACGACACGGCGCGTCCTCAGGCACAGCCTCCTCAGGCTGGCTTGCGAGGAGGCGGAGAGTTCAAGGCGGGGTACCTCGCGAGGTGCCCATGACGCAAGCCATGACGACTCGAGGCACCAGGTGGGTGCCAGCGCGCGCAGCGTCCTTCTTTCCTCTTTGGTGCAAAGGGGACAAGCATATCCGCGGAGTACCGAGGCATCAGGCAAAGGTTGCCACTTCGGTGCAACGAGACCAAGACCAGGAGGACTACGAGACGGAGGTCACCATGGAGCCCAGCCCGGCGTCACCACCAGAGCCTTTGGCAGGCGAAGACTGCTTTTGTCAGGATAGACGTACTCGCTGTCCCCCTTCAAATTAGCCCACCATTGTTGGCTCCCTTCCCGCTCGATATTTGGGAAGAGGACCAGGGCCTCTATAAATAGGACTAGCCACCCACATAGCAGGGCGTTGGGTTGATTGGTTCGGTTCGATCGGTCGGTTCGCAGAGTTAGTTGGTCCGGCTAGCAAGTAGAGAGATATAGAGAGAGAAGGGCGACTGAACTCCTCAGTTCACCGCCCCAGCCAAGAACTGACCCTCGCGAGGCGGTTCTTCCTTGTAGTGTTCATCATCACCAGCCCCCAAGAGGCAATCCATCCACCACACACTGGAGTAGGGTATTACACCACAATGGTGGCCCGAACCAGTATAAATCTTGTGTCTTTCGTGTTGTTCTTTTAGTAGTTTAGATCCCATCGAGACGGAGGGGTTGAAGACGAGGTTTCCGCGCGCACCCCAGTGTTCGAACCTTAAGGGTCTGCCAGAACCCGAAATCCGACATTTGGCGCGCCAGGTAGGGGTGCGCCGGAATTCGTCTTCCACCGCTCCGCTCTCCTCCGACCGTCGCATCCATGTCTGACGCTCATCGGGCCCGTGCCGAGCGCCGGGCCGCCATCACTTCCCGCGTCGCCCAGACGGCCCCCATCGGTGGGCGTCCTCGTCGTTCCCCGTCGCCCGCCGTCTACGCCGCCACCGGCCCGATGGGGGGCGAGCAGCAGGCATCGTCTCAGCACCCGCCCGCGCGACGGAGTGACTGCACCACGGCGCCGACGCCTCCGGTCGTCACGGCCCTCCTGGGCGGCTCACAGGCGCCGCCCACCTGTCGCCACGTCAAGCCCTGTGCCCGCCGGGTTAGCACCATCTCTGCACGGCAGGGGGCTCCCCCGGACCGGGCGGCGCCCGAGGTCGGCCTG
Organism: Triticum monococcum; assembly: GCA_034509565.1. Taxonomy (NCBI): domain Eukaryota; kingdom Viridiplantae; phylum Streptophyta; class Magnoliopsida; order Poales; family Poaceae; genus Triticum; species Triticum monococcum. Next base: position 80,404,186 of record CM067845.1, on the reverse strand, counting down.
ACCTTCAGCTCAGCGGACCACCCCACCAACCCGGTCGGCTCTGGCGCGCTCCCGCTGCTATGCACGCCCACTATCTGCCAGGTGGCCGTCACCAGGACCCTCGTTGACGGCGGCGCGGGTCTCAGCGTGCTTTCGGTCGAGACTTTCAGCCTCCTCCGCATACCTCGGGAGCGGCTGCGACCAAGTCGATCCTTCTCAGGTGTCGGGGGCGGATCGTCCAACTCCCTGGGACAGATCCGGTGCCCGGTAACCTTCAGCACCTACGATAACTTCCGCACGGAGATGGTCGACTTCGACATCGCCCCCATCGGCCTCCCTTACAACGCCATCCTCGGCTACCCAGCTTTGGCTCAATTCATGGCCGCCACGCACCCGGCGTACAACCTCATGAAGATGCCCGGGAGCAGCGGTGCCCTCACCATGCACGGGGACACCGGGGACGCCCTGCAAGTACTCAAACTCGCCTTCAAGACGGCGGCGCCGGCACGGCCCGTTGACGCGGAGACTCCTGAGCCCAAGGGGGCTGGGCCCGCCAAGAAGAAGCAGTTGTTCACCCAAGACAAAGCAGAAGCCAAGCAGATACCCGTCGATGAGGACGGGTCCTCCAGCGCCACTTTCACCATAGGCGCCAACCTAGAGCCTGAGCAGGAGGAGGCCTTGGTCAAGTTCCTGCGCTCAAATAAGAAGGTATTTGCTTGGGAGCCAGATCAGCTGGCGGGGATCCCCAGAAGTGTCATCGAGCACCACCTCAACGTATGCCCAAATGTACGCCCCGTGAAGCAGAAGGCCAGGCGGCAGTCCACGGAGAAGCAGGCTTTCATCGCCCAAGAGACCCGCAAGCTAGAGGCCGCAGGGGTCATTCGCGAGGTCCGATACCCGGACTGGTTGGCCAACCCTGTTGTTGTGCCCAAGAAGGGGGGAAAGAACGCATGTGTGTCGACTTCACCAACCTCAACAAGGCATGCCCGCAAGATCCGTTCCCGCTCCCCCGCATCGACAAGATTGTCGATTCCACTGCGGAGTGCGACCTGCTATGCTTCCTGGACGCCTTCTCCGGGTATCACCAGATCAAGATGGCCGTGGAAGACGTCGAGAAGACTGCTTTCTTGACCCCGTGCGGAGTATACTGCTATACATGCATGCCATTCGGGCTACGTAACGCAGGGGCAACCTTTCAGCGACTGATGCACATCACCTTGGGCCAATAGCTCGGAAAGAATGTCGAAGCCTACGTTGATGACATAGTGGTAAAGTCTCAGGAGGCCAAGACCCTGATACAAGACCTGGAGGAGACCTTCGCAAGCCTCGACGCAGTAAACCTGCGGCTCAACCCAGAGAAATGTGTGTTTGGCGTCCCCTCGTGCAAGCTCTTGGGATTCCTCGTGTCCCATCGCGGCATCGAGGCCAACCCCGAGAAGGTCAAAGCGGTCGAGGACATGAGTCCGCCAAAGACCCTCAGAGAAATGCAGAAGCTCACGGGGCGCGTGACCGCGCTAGGGCGCTTCATCTCCAAACTGGGGGAGCGAGCGCTGCCTTTCTTCCAGCTGATGAAGAAGAAAGGGACCTTTGAGTGGACTGAAGAAGCAGACAAGGCGTTTCAAGATCTCAAGAGGTACCTGACCAGTCCCCCAGTCATGGTGGCTCCGCGCCCTCAGGAGCCCCTACTACTGTACCTCGCCGCCACACCCTACTCCGCCAGCACAGCCCTGGTGGTGGTTAGGGAGGAACGCCAAGTCAAGGCCGCAGCGGCAGCCCGGGGCAGGACAAAACAGGAACAAGGAAAGCCTGTAGGAGCTACAACCGCAGCTGAGGAGGGTCAGCAGCCGGGGAATGCACCGGGGTCAGGAGAGGCCACCCGACAGTGTAGTCCACCTCCCGAGGCCACGATGCCTCACGAGGCGCCCTCACCTCCCAAGGGCGCGACAACCCCGGATGCTCCCAGCCTTGTCGAGCACCCAGTTTACTTTGTCAGCACGGGGCTACGGGATGCGAGGGCACGGTACCCAATGCCTCAGAAGCTCCTCCTCGCGCTACTGATAGCCTCGCGCAAGCTGCGTCACTACTTCCAGGCTCATCCCATCAAAGTCGTCTCGTCATACCCCCTGGAAAGGGTGCTCAGGAGCCCTAACTCAGTCGGAAGGGTCGCTGAGTGGAACATAGAGCTGCAGGCGTTTCAGCTCGAGTTCAGCACAACCAGGGTCATCAAAGGAGCAGCATTGGCGGATTTTGTGGCAGAATGGACAGAGGCACCAGGCCTCAGGGCTGACGAGGATCGGTCACTCTTCCCGGGGAGCGAGGCGCCAGAAGGCTGGGTCATGCATTTTGACGGGGCATTCTCCAGACATGGTGCTGGGGCTGGGGCGGTGCTTATATCGCCCACTCAGGACAAGCTCTACTACGCTATACAGCTCTGCTTCCAACAAGGTGAAAAGGTCTCCAACAACATAGCAGAATACGAGGGTTTAATAGCGGGCTTGAAGGCCGCGGCAGCCCTGGGGGTGAAACGCCTTACCATTAAGGGCGATTCGCAGCTCCTCGTGAATTTCTCCAACAAGGTGTACGAGCCGAAAGACGAACACATGGAAGCTTACCTTACGGAGGTCCGCAGGATGGAGAAGCAGTTCTGGGGGTTGGAGTTGCAGCATGTGCCCCGTGGCACCAATCAGGAGGCCGACGACATCGCCAAGCGGGCGTCCAGGCGGTTGCCTCAGGAGCCTGGCGTCTTCGAGGAGCGGCTCTTCAAGCCCTCAGCCTTGCCGTCACTATCAAACACGGCTCAGCCTCGGGAGGAGCTCCCCCAGCCACCTGCCTCAGGAGCCCCGGTCTGTGGCCCGGCCTCAGGAGCACGCCTGCTCCTGACGATGGAACCTCAGGAGGGGTGCTGGATCACGGAGCTCCGGAGTTACTTGACACAAGGGACCATGCCGGAGAAGGAGGAGGAAGCGGAGCGGGTGGCGCGGCAGGCCACTGCGTACTGCATCAGAGACGGAGAACTCTACCAAAAGCGACCAAACGATGTACTTCTGCGTTGCATTTCCAGGGAGCAAGGAAAGGAACTACTGGAGGACATACACGGCGGAGACTGCGGGCACCACTCATCATCGCGGACCCTCGTCGGCAAGGCGTTCCGCAGTGGGTTTTATTGGCCTACCGCACTAAATGACGCCGTCGAGCTGGTGAAAGCTTGTGAGGCCTGCCAATTCCACGCCAAGCAAATCCATCAGCCGGTCGGAGGCCTGCAGACTATACCCCTTTCATGGCCATTCGCAGTCTGGGGGCTGGACATCCTGGGCCCATTTCCTCGAGCGCCAGGGGGCTACCGCTACCTCTACGTCGCCGTGGACAAGTTCACCAAGTGGGCTGAAGTGGAGGCCGTCCGCACCATCCCCGCGGGCTCCGCGGTCAAGTTCATCAGGGGCATCGTGAGCCGGTTCGGGGTGCCGAACCGCATCATCACAGACAACGGTTCGCAGTTCACCAGTAACCTCTTCAAAACATACTGTGCTAACCTTGGAATGCAGATATGCTACGCTTCAGTGGCGCACCCTCGAAGCAACGGCCAGGCCGAGCGAGCCAACGCAGAGGTCCTGAGAGGCCTCAAGACCAGGACGTTCAAGAAGAAGCTGGAGGCCTACGGCTGAGGTTGGTACGACGAGCTTCAATCCGTGTTGTGGTCCATCCGCACCACCGCAACCAAGCCGACTGGAGAGACCCCATTCTTCCTGGTCTATGGAGCGGAGGCAGTCCTCCCTCACGAGGTCAGACGTTGCTCCGCGCGGGTCCTGGCGTTCGACGAGGCACAACAGGGCGCCATGCGGGGGACGAACCTCGTGTTGGGAGAGGAACGTCGCCGGGAGGCCGCACTGCGGGCGGCGAGGTATCAGCAAGCGCTGCGGCGATACCACTGCCGCAACATCCGTCCCAGGACCCTCGAGGTAGGAGACCTCGTGCTCAGGCGGGTCCTCTCCAGGGAGGGATTGCACAAGCTCTCTCCCATGTGGGAGGGCCCGTTCAAGGTTGTTCATGTTTCCAGGCCCGGCTCCGCGCGCTTGGAGACTCAGGAGGGAGTGCCGGTCCAGAACGTGTGGAACATCCAGCACCTCCGGAGGTTCTACCCCTAGAAAAGGCCCGGAGCCTGTGAAGCAAGGCGAGTGCCTGTGAAGATCGTCTCTTTCGGAAAGGCCCGGAGCCTGTGAAGCAAGGCGAGTGCCTGTTAAGATCGTCTCTTTTGGAAAGGCCCGGAGCCTGTGAAGCAAGGCGAGTGCCTGTGAAGATCATCTCTTTTGGAAAGGCCCGGAGCCTGTGAAGCAAGGCGAGTGCCTGTGAAGATCATCTCTTTTGGAAAGGCCCGGAGCCTGTGAAGATCATCTCCTTTGTAAAGGCCCAGAGCCTGTGAAGCAAGGCCAATGCCTGTGAAGCTCGCCGCCCCGTGACACTCTCACGTAATAATGAGTGGGGCTATACACGTCCCGGAGTCTCAGGAGCGCCGGCCTCAGGCCCTGGGGCTCCCTCCCACGCCCAGTGGCAGCACTTAGCTCCGCGCTGGTGAGAAGACGTCGAAGACTAGATTAGGTGCCGGACGCGGCTTTTTCATTTGCTTTCCGCAGTTGACGTGTTTGTTTGCATTTGGAGTCTTATTGAAGTTATCGCTGTTGCTGATTTGTGGTTCGTCGATTTTTGTCCCTCACTTTGGTTTCTCTCGTGAACAACCTCACGAGGGATGGCGCTCAGACGCCCTCGCGAGGGTTTCTTCCCTAGCCACAGGAGGGTTTCACGGCCCTGGCGCATTACAGGAGCACCCCTCCTAGTCCGTGCCCCTCGGGTACCGCGACGCGCACACAGGGCCTGGGTCGGTCGCCCCACTCCCCCGGCAGGGGTCGAAAGCTATCTACGCATAGGCGGGAGATCAAGAAGTACAAAAATGAGATCAAGGTAATAGCTAAAGCGGCAACATTCCCCAACACGCCCCAAGGGGGCTCCATGCAGTTGTTCTGTCTTACACAGGGAACAAAAGAGAAAGGAAAAAGACAAGCCTGGCGCAGCCCCCCCTCGCATCGGCCCGCGGCGGCGACACAGGCTACCTCAGGGCCTCAGGCGGACTCCCTCTCGCGCTTCACCGGGGCACGACGGCGGGCGGACGAACCACCACCTCCTGGGCAAACTCGACGGCGCGGGGGAGGACTGCTGCCACCGCTGGAGGAGTCGCTTGAGGAAGAGCTGACGAAGCTGGGGGAGTCGTGGACGCCACCGCCCGCTCGGGTGCTATCTCCCCCATCACCATCGGAGCGGGGCCCACGGACGCGGTCATCGTCCTCAGGGCAGCACCCCGCGCGGCGACCATCTTCCCCAAACACCCTCACATAGAGGGTGGCGTCGCCGTCGAACCTAAAGTGCAGAGTGCACCGACGCTCCAGGCCGCGAGCGCGGGCGAACGCCTGCCAGCCGCGAGTGAAGGCCAAGCCCCCGCTGGCGGAGACCTCCGGTGCGACCCACGAGGACCTGCTGCAGCAGCCCTCCGCCTGGAGCCAGAGGCCACCAGGAGCGCCGGCCGGGAGTTCGCCAAGGAGGAAGCGAGGGAGCGGGAGCCGGGCGCGAGCCAGCTCCGCCGACCAGACGACGAACTCCGGCGGCGCCTGCACGGTGCGAAAGCGCGGCCTGGGGGAGCGCGCAACCCAGGCGCACCCTCCGGCTGCGGCGGCTTGCCCGACGCCGCGCTGGGAGCCCCCCCCCCCCCCCATGGCCACTGGAAGCTGCCGGGGCGGCCACCGGGTGCTTCCGAGGGCGCCCGCGACCACGCTTGGGTGGGGGAGAGGCAAGACCGACCTGGAGGGCCTTCCCCTTCTCTGCGGCCGAGTACCTTCTCGATGGAGCCATCACACCAGGACGGAGCAAGAACTGAGGCGAAGGAGAGAGCAAGAAGAGATGGACTGGACGAGCACGCGCGGTGCCGTACTTATAGCCGACGAAGGCCAACCGCCGGTCTCCATGATCACAGGTAATCATAACACGTTCTGCATGCAGGGACTTGTCCGACTCGCACGATCAGCAAGGCATCATGGGGAAGCGGAGACGCCACGTCCAATCAACCGCCACGCGGCGTCCAAGGCCGCAGGCTGTTAGGGCCCGCGCCGCTTCGCCCTTGCCCTTTCGCCTCTGGGCACGGCCAAGTCCATGCGCGCCTTGGGCCCGGGGGCTACTGTCGGCGTTCTGGGAACAGGGGTCCCCAGACTTGCCTGCCTGCGGCCTGCGGTGTGGCTCAAGTGGGGGCCTAGCGCGGCCCATCTTCATCAACACGAGGCTCAAGACCCTCGCGAGGGGCCAAGCCTCGCGAGGCGGACGACACGGCGCATCCTCAGGCACAGCCTCCTCAGGCTGGCTTGCGAGGAGGCGGAGAGTTCAAGGCGGGGTACCTCGCGAGGTGCCCATGACGCAAGCCATGACGACTCAAGGCACCAGGTGGGTGCCAGCGCGCGCAGCATCCTTCTTTCCTCTTTGGTGCAAAGGGGACAAGCATATCCACGGAGTACCGAGGCATCAGGCAAAGGTTGCCACTTTGGTGCAATGAGACCAAGACCAGGAGGACTACGAGACGGAGGTCACCATGGAGCCCAGCCCGGCGTCACCACCAGAGCCTTTGGCAGGCGAAGACTGCTTTTGTCAGGATAGACGTACTTGCTGTCCCCCTTCAAATTAGCCCGCCATTGTTGGCTCCCTTCCCGCTCGATATTTGGGAAGAGGACCAGGGCCTCTATAAATAGGACTAGCCACCCACATAGCAGGGCGTTGGGTTGATTGGTTCGGTTCGATCGGTCGGTTCGCAGAGTTAGTTGGTCCGGCTGGCAAGTAGAGAGAGATAGAGAGAGAAGGGCGACTAAACTCCTCAGTTCACCGCCCCAGCCAAGAACTGACCCTCGCGAGGTGGTTCTTCCTTGTAGTGTTCATCATCACCAGCCCCCAAGAGGCAATCCATCCACCAAACACTGGAGTAGGGTATTACACCACAATGGTGGCCCGAACCAGTATAAATCTTGTGTCTTTCGTGCTGTTCTTTTAGTAGTTTAGATCCCATCGAGACGGAGGGGTTGAAGGCGAGGTTTCCGCGCGCACCCCAGTGTTCGAACCTTAAGGGTCTGCCGGAACCCGAAATCCGACAGTTCCTATGGACTCGGGGTTACTGTTGAGATGGCTGTGCAGGATGCTGCCTATTCCATGATGACCATCATGCGAGTCAGGACTGGCCTGCTTTGGAATACCGACTTCCGTTACATGCCAGCTTCACTTCCGGGAGCGCAAGGGTATCGCCAGGCTATCTATGCTAACTCCACTCAGGAGGACTCACTAACTCGTACCACTGCCGAGATGCTCGAGGATAAAGACCGGGAGAATCGGGCCTTGAGGCTGGAGCTTTTCAACACCCATGCTGATCATTGGTCCACATTGACTCGATTTGCACCTGCGGTGCAAGCTGGATGTATGGATACAAGGGATCTGTATCCTGTGAGATCTGCTCTGCCAGACATGGTGGATTGGTGTGATGTGGGAGGCATCACCCCACCCCGTGGTCCCCGCAGGCCACCGTTTGTTGGTCCAAGACCTCATCCTAGCCCCTTTGGTCCACAAGCTCCTCAGGATCGTCTGTTCCCGGATGATCACGTTGAACTTCCAGGCTATGGAGGTGACTTCTATGAGGACTACTACGGAGCTGTCTGAGTTAGTAGTAGTACCACTAGTATTGTAATAGTTGTATCTTCACTGTCCTGCGTGACTTGTGGAATATGACTTTGTGTGTAATCAATTTCGGAGGTGTAGACAAATAATGTATAGGAGCTTGGAATGCCTCCGATGAGATGTAACTTCTTTCATCATAGTTGTACTGTAGCCTGGGCTTGTACTAAACTATGTATGGTGTGTATGACCGTTGGTATACATATGGCAGTTTTATATTACCATGACATACGGATGAACATCTCTGCATTCCGTGTTATCCATTACATTCTGCACTTCCTTGCTAAGTTTGAGCCATCCTTACCTAAACTGTTGTCTTGTTTTCTCCTAGGATGGTCAACACCCGCAGCAACCCTGCTGCCCCGGGGCAGGGGGAAGCCAGTGCAACTAGGGGTGAAAATCTGCCTCACCCGCCTTCTCTGACCGAAGTGATGCTGGAGGCGGAAAGAAACAAGCGTGAGACTAACCGCCTGCTAGAGCGGATTGAGCAGAACACTGCACGCCATCAGCGAAATGACTTGGTGTCAATCAATGACTTTATCAAGCTGTACCCACCAAAGTTTAACCATTCTGTCAAGCCCCTCGACGCGGATGACTGGCTTCGCAGCATCACCCACAAGCTACGTTCTGCCAACGTAGCCGAAACCAGCAAGGTTACTTATGCTGCCTATCACCTTGAAGGCCCTACTAGCCTTTGGTGGGAAAACTTTGAAGCTATGCGCCCGGTCGGTCAAATCACTACTTGGGCTGAATTTAGCGAGGCTTTCCATGAGCATCACATTCGGAAGGTCTCATGGATCGCAAGAGGGAGGAGTTCTGCAATTTCACCCAAGGAAGACTGATTGTGGATGCATATAGTCGTGAATTTGGGAATCTGGCACGATATGCTCCTGAAGAAGTATCTACCGACGCTAAGAAGCAGGCAAGGTTCCGCAAGGGACTTAGCCCTGAGCTTCGCTGCGATCTTCGTCTGCACGAGTGCACCTCCTTTCAGAAGTTGGTCAACAAAGCCATCAATGCTGAGTCAGGTCAGTCTGACTATGACGCTTCACGCAAGCACTCATGTGATTTTGGCTCTTCATCCGGCTCTGGAGCTCAGAAGCGCCGGGTGTGGATCCCAAGCACGGCACTGCCACCCAGGTTCATTCCGAGGCCATCCTTTGAGGTGCCTCGTCCCAACTAGCAGTTTGCACCGCCCAAGCCCTATGGTGGCCCCGCTGCTAATGCTGCTCCACGTCCCAGTGTGGTGACGTGTTTCAAGTGTGGAGAGCCGGGTCACTATAGCCGAGAGTGTCCCCAGAACAACAACCCCAATCAATCTGGAAAGTCCGTTGGCCGTGGTAGGCCAGCGGGAAAGACATTCTACGCCAAGCCGGTCACCACTGCACGTGGCCATGTCAACTATGTCTCAGCCGAGGAGGCTCACGAGGATCCTAACGTCATCCTTGGTATGTTCCTTGTTATCTGCCATCCGGCATCTGTTCTTTTCGATACTGGAGCATCTCATTCATTCATATCTGAGAACTATGCTCAATAGCATAACACAACATTCTATGACATGCCCACTTCCATGGTAATTCAAACTCCGGGTTCCAAATGGCAAACTTCTAGAGTAAGCCATGGGAACGAAATTCTTGTCGATAGACTTGTCTTCCTTGCATCCTTAATAGCTCTCAAGTCCTCGGACATAAACATCATCTTGGGTATGGACTGGATGTCAGCTCATTATGCTAAGATTGATTGTGCCACTAGAACCGTTCAACTTACTCATTCATCGGGCAAGACAGTCAATGTCTTAACTCGAGTGGCCAAGCGCCAGCTTTACTCCCTAAATGCCAACCCCCTTCCAGACCTTGAGGATGTTCCGGTAGTCTAGGACTTCCCGGATGTCTTTCCTGAGGAACTGCCAGATGTTCCACCTGACAGGGATGTCGAGTTCGTGATAGACCTTGTTCTAGGAACCGTTCCAATTTCTAGAAGACCCTACAAGATGGCACCCTTAGAACTAGCCGAGCTTAAGAACCAACTCGATGAGTCCTTGAAAAAGGGTTTCATCCGTCCTAGTTCCTCTCCTTGGGCTTGCCCCGTCCTCTTTGTTAAGAAGAAGGATGGAACGGATCGAATGGTTGTAGATTACCGACCTGTCAACTTGGTCACCATCAAGAACAAGTATCCGCTTCCCAGGATCAATGATCTGTATGATCAGCTCACTGGATCCTCAGTCTTTTCCAAGATGGATTTGAGGTTGGGCTACCATCAAATCAAAATCAGAAACGGGGACATTCCCAAAACGGCCTTTGTTACCCGTTATGGCCAATACGAGTACACCGTTATGTCCTTCGGTTTAACCAATGCCCCAGCCACCTTCTCCCGGTTAACAAACTCGGTCTTCATGGAGTATTTGGATAAATTCATCATAGTTTATCTCGATGACATACTCATCTACTCCAAGAATGAAGAGGAACATGCCGAACATCTAAGGCCGGTATTGATGAAACTTCGAGAGCATCGCCTTTATGCCAAATTCTCCAAGTGTGAATTTTGGTTGCCAGAAGTGACCTATCTAGGCCATGTAATCTTTGGTAAGGGTATTGCTATCAATCCCGAGCGAGTTCAAGCCGTCCTTGATTGGACTCCACCTGAGACGGTCAAGCAAGTCCGGAGCTTCCTTGGCTTAGCGAGCTATTGTCGCCGCTTCGTCGAGAATTTCTCCAAGGTTGCTAAACCTCTAACTGAACTCCTCAAGAAAGATAAAAAGTTTGAGTGGACCCCACAGTGCGAGTTCAGCTTTCAGGAACTGAAAAGACGCCTGACATATGCTCTCGTACTGGTACCACCAGATTTCTCCAAGGACTTTGTTATCTATTGCAACGCCTTGCGACAAGGACTAGGTTGTATACTCATGCAGGATCGTCAGGTAATTGCCTGTGCTTCACGACAATTACACCCACATGAGGAAAACTATCCCACACATGATCTAGAGCTTGTAGCTGTAGTCCATGCACTCAAAACTTGGCGACATTACCTCCTTGGTAATCGTTGCGAGATCTTCACTGATCACCAAAGTTTGAAATATATCTTCACCCAACCAGATTTGAATCTTAGGCAAAGACGTTGGGTCGAGTTGATCTCGGATTACGACTTAGGAATAACTTACACCCCGAGCAAAGCCAATGTCATGGCTGATGCGCTAAGTTGTAAATTTTATTGTAACAACCTGATGTTACACCAAAGTCAACCACTTCTCCACGAGGAATTTCATAAACTCAATCTTCACATTGTTCCTCGAGGATTCCTATCCACACTGGTGGCGAAACCTACCCTTACCGATCAGATCATCAAGGCACAGAAGGTAGATCCGGGAATCTCCTGTATTAAGAGAAGCATTAAGAAAGGAGTCCCGAATTGTTTCTCCATTGATGATCAAGGTGTCGTATACTTTGGAAACCGCTTAGTGGTTCCAAAGGCACAAAACCTGAGGCGGCTGATCCTTAAGGAAGCTCATGAATCCCCTCTCACTATTCATCCCGGCAGTACTAAAATGTATCAAGACCTACGCCAGAGGTTTTGGTGGACTAGGATGAAGAGAGAAATCGCTCAATACATTGCTAATTGCGACGTTTGTCATCGTGTTAAAGCAGAGCATCAGCGGCCTGCTGGCACCCTTCAACCTTTGGCTATTCCTGAGTGGAAATGGGATAAAATCAGTATGGATTTCATCACTAGGTTTCCCAGGACCAAGAGAGGGAATAATGCCATCTTCGTCGTGATCGACCGTCTTTCCAAAGTAGCCCACTTTCTACCTGTTCGTGAGAGTATCACCGCTAGCCAGCTAGCCGACTTATACATCTCCCGAATAGTGTCTCTTCATGGTGTTCCATTGGAAATTAACTCAGACCGTGGGAGTCTCTTCACCTCTCGATTTTGGGAAAGTTTCCAAAATGCTATGGGAACTCGTCTCTCTTTTAGCACCGCCTTCCATCCTCAATCAAGTGGTCAAGTAGAACGGGTCAATCAAATTCTGGAAGATATGCTTCGAGCCTCTGTCATCTCGTTCGGAATGGGTTGGGAGAAATGCCTTCCATTCGTGGAGTTTGCTTACAACAATAGTTATCAAGCTAGCTTGGGCAAGGCTCCTTTCGAAGTTCTCTATGGACGAAAATGTCGAACGCCTCTTAACTGGTCAGAAACCGGGGAAAGACAACTCTTTGGCCTGGATATGATTCAGGAAGCAGAAGAACAGGTTCGCGTTATTTGTGAGAAATTGAAAACAGCCCAATCTCGTCAAAAGAGTTAATATGATCGTAAACCTAAGCTTATGACTTATGAAGTCGGCGAGAAGGCTTACCTTCGGGTTACTCCGTTAAAGGGAACCCATCGTTTCGGTATCAAAGGCAAATTGGCTCCTCGTTACATTGGACCCTTTCGCATTCTCGCCTAACGAGGAGAAGTTGCCTACCAATTGGAACTACCTTCACATCTTTCCAGAGTTCACGATGTCTTCCACGTTTCTCAACTCAGGTGTTGCTTTGCGGATCCTATCCGTGGAGTGGACCACGAAACGCTTGATCTACAAAATAACCTCTCATATCGGGAATATCCCGTTCGTATCCTTGATCAAGCCGAGCTTACCACTCGACGTCATAATATCAAGTTTCTCAAGGTTCAATGGTCACACCATTCCGAGAAAGAAGCCACTTGGGAAAGGGAGGATCGTCTTCGACTCGAGTACCCCACCTTCTTTCCGGAGGATCCTAAATCTCGGGATGAGATTCTTTTGAGTGGGGGTGAGTTGTCACACCCTAGCTAGTTCAAGCATTAGAGTGTGCATCATGTTTAAATTCCTTTTAAATTTGAAATGGGGATGACAGAACCCCCAGCACCCCCCTGGAACAACTAGGGTTTACTAAAAACTTATTCAATGAACCTGAAATGCCCTTCTAAAAAGCCCACCCTTTTTGTTTTGGGTTAAAACCTTTGACAAAAATGGTGCACATTTTTCTAGGACATCTAAGGTCATTGGATTAATCCTTATGGTATTTGCATTTGGGCATTTAAATGCTATAAAATATTTTAAATGCTCAAATAATCATAAACTAAAATGTTTGCTGCTGGATATATTCTAAGCAGTGGCCATGATTAATTTTATGATTTATGGTAATGCCCTGGCATTTTTAATAAAGCCTTGAAGTTACAGAAATAATAAATAGATAAATAAATAAACAGAAAAGGAGAGAAAGAACAGGGACTTACCTGGCGCAGCCCACCAGCCCAACTAGTTCGGCCCAGTCCACTCGCTCATGCCAGTCGTCCTCCTCCTCTCGCCAGGAGGACGAGGAGCACGTGGCCGGCGCCCGCGGCCACACGCCGGCCACCTCCTACTTCCGCCGACGCCCTGGAGGCGTCTACGAGTGCCACGCCGACCCCCACGTCTCCCTCTCTTTCTTCCCACTCTCCCCGTGGCCTCTCCCCCTCTCTGGCTCTCTCCCCATCTCCCTGCCGAGCGCAGCCGTCGCCGCCGACAAGCTCCACCGCAGCCACCACCATCCATTCGTTGCATCGCCATGCCAGGAAGCTCCAACGTTGTCGACTACATCAAGTAGGCCGAGCCCCGAGCGCTCGCTCGCCTCGGAGACGCTGCACCGAGCTCGTCCTCAACTCCGGCCACCGGAGATCCCGTTCGCCGTCCCCATCGCATCAGCTCATCCCCGACCTCTCCGACTACCTCGACGAGACCCCCGTGAGCTCAGCCACCTCCCCATCCTCTCCGTTCTCTCTCTCGAGCCCCGTAGCGACCGCACGTAGCTCACCCGCATGCACCGCCGCGGAGCTCGTCGCCGACGAGGCTCCGGCCACCCAATGGCCGCGCCACCCTGTCCACTAGTCCTACCGCACCTCCAGGAGCTCAACGCACCAATCCATGCGCCTCCCCGTGCCCCCTAGCGACTAGCTTGACCTCACCCGAGCTCCGGCCGCCGCCAAACTCGTCGCCGGCGACGTTTCCGGCCACCCCAGCTCCACCCACTGCCACCACTCGACGCGGCTTCCTCCCCGCATCATGTAGATAGTCTCCGTCGTCCTTTTGGTCGCCGGAGTGCAAATCATGCGCTGCTCCGCCGCGTCTGGCCTCGCCGGCGGCTAGACGCTGGCGAGTTGACCTTGTTTGACCCTGTGTGGGCCCAAGTTGACCCCTCCCCCTGAGTCTATGACAGGTGGGGCCGGTTGCTAATTAGTTTAGGATTAGTTTTAACTAATTTTAATTAGTTTAGTCACTGACATGTGGGCCCAGGCCCCACTGACAGCAAATTAGTGTCAATTTAATTCTGTTAATTAGCTGAGTCACTGACAAACAGGGCCCACCAGTCAGGTTTGACCTGGCCGACCCAGTTGACCTGCTGACATCACACCTATGTCATGCTGACGCATTAATTCAATTACTGGATTTATTCTTTAATAGGAAATTCCAGAAAATAGCCAAAACTTCTAAAAATCATAGAAAATCAACCATAGCTCCAAATGCAATTTATATATGAAAAATCATCAGAATTATTCAATATATCCATCTGTAATGGTTTCATGCATGAAAAAACAAGTTAGCCTTGTTGTTTAAGCAGAATAAGATAATACACTAATAAGGCTATGTTTAATGAGCTAACATTTGAATCTTTGATTCAAATGAGTTCATCCCCTTCTGTTTTAGCTTGCATTAGGCCAAGACACTTTCATCTTGCCATGTCATAGCATGCATCATATTGTTGCATATTGCCATGTGTTGATTATGTTTGGTGTGTCTTTCGTGGTAGGTTCTGCCTCCAAGGATAACCCCGAGTATCCGTCTGAAGGGCAGTACCCTACTACCACTACAACAGGCAAGCAACCCATTGACTATTCCAATGCAAACCCATGTTCTCACTTCTACTCTTGTTTACTGCATTAAGACAACGCGATTCAAACAGCTGTGTGCTACGATAGTTGAACCCTTATCCTCTGCATGACCTGTCATTGCCACAGTAACTAGATGAAACCCACTAGCATGTGTAGGAGTTGATTGAGCCATGTATGTGATTCCTACCTTGCTATGCCTGCTATGCTTAGAGTTGTGTCAGGTCTGGTTCATCTGGGTGATGGGCTAGAGTGAAATGATTATGTCGGTAATGTGAGGGATGTGTTGAACATGTTTTGGTAAAGGTATCGATGAGAGGCCATGTAAGAGTACATGGTGGGTTGTTTCATTGAGGCCGTCCATAAGAACTGAGATCTGTATGTGTGATTTAAGATGCAGTTACTACCGTACATTGGGCCCGAAACAAATGGACCCTCTCGGCTTCTTAATCACCCTAGTACTCTGTCCAGGAGTTGCAAATAGTTTCTGATGTTTGTAGGTTATGTGTTGGTGGCCCTGCGTAGCGCTGACCCTAGGGGTGGGCTATGTTGCGGTAGATACATCATGGCACGGTGTACCGAGTCACCCGTTTGGTGTCTCGGGAACCCTGTTCTCATCGTTCGGGGCCATATGTGGAAACCTCGGCCGGACTCCTTGCGGATGGAACCTGGATAGGCGATACACCTGGACTAGAGACTTGAGTGTTCGGGTAGGCCGTGGCCGACACCCTCGTTGGGCTTCCGCTTGAAGGTTGCCGAGTACATGTCGTGTAAACGGCGGTAAGTGGTGAAAGTGTGTATGAAGAAGTACACCCCCGCAGGGTATAAACTAATCGAATAGCCGTGTCCGCGGTAAAGGACTACTTGGTTGCCTATACAGTTCATAGACAAGTTAATGGTTACTACTAAAAGACTCAAGATAAGTGTGAGTACCGAGGATGGCCCTCTCGTAGGATGACGAGGGAGGATCCCCGGTGGAGTATTGTGTTGGTGAGTAGTGGACTCGTGTGCGAAAACTATTTTACTAGTGGAGTTCCGTAGGATAGCCTAGCCAAGAGTCAAAGCTGGCTTGCTGCAATAACCCCACCACCTTCTTGAGAATGAGCATGTATAGTAGGTTCTGTTGTAAGACTTGCTGAGTACCTTTGTACTCATGTTTGCTTAATTACTGTTTTCAGACGACAACACCGCCCCCTCTGATGGGTTCTACGTAGACCTTGATGTCGACGAGTGATAGCATAAAAGGATACTTGAATAAGAATTTTTCAAAGAAAGACCTCGGTGAAGCTGCTTACACATTGAGCATGAAGATCTATAGAGATAGATCAAGACACTTGATAAGATTTTTCAATGAGTACATACCTTGACAAGATTTTGAAGTAGTTCAAAATGCAACAGTCAAAGAAGGAGTTCTTGCCTGTGTTGCAAGGTGTGAAGTTGATTAAAGACTCAAAACCCGACCACAGCAAAAAATAGAAAGAGAATGAAAAGTCATTCCCTATGCCTCAGTCATAGGTTCTATAAAGTATGATATGCTGTGTACCAGTCCTATTGTATACCTTAGCGTGATTCTGGAAAGGGAGTACAATAGTGATCTAGGAGTAGATCACCAGACAGCAGTAAAAATTATCCTTAGAGGACGAAGGAAATATTTCTCGGTTATGGAGGTGATAAAAGAGTTCGTCATAAAGAGTTATGTCGATGCAAGCTTTTTACATCGATCTAGATGATTCTAAGTCTCGATCTAGATACATGTTGAAAGTGGGAGCAATTAGCTAGAGTAGCTCCATGCAGAGTATTGTAGACATAGAAATTTGCAAAATACATACGGATCTGAATGTTGCAGACCTGTAGACTAAACTTCTCGCACAAGCAAAACATGATAACTCTTTGGGTGCTACTCACATAGAGATGTGAACTAGATTATTGACTCTAGTAAACTCTTTGGGTATTAGTCACATGGAGATGTGAACTAATCACATAAAGATGTGAATTATTGGTGTTAAATCACATGATGATGTGAACTAGATTATTGAATCTAGTGCAAGTGGGAGACTGAAGGAAATATGCCCTAGAGGCAATAATAAAGTTATTGTTTATTTCCTTATTTCATGATAAATGTTTATTATTCATGCTAGAATTGTATTAACCGGAAACTTAGTACATGTGTGAATACATAGACAAACAGAGTGTCCCTAGTATGCCTCTACTTGACTAGCTCGTTAATCAAAGATGGTTAAGTTTCCTAGCCATAAACATGTGTTGTCATTTGACGAACGTGATCACATCATTAGAGAATGATGTGATGGACCAGACCCATTCGTTAGCATAGCATTATGATCGTTTCAGTTTCATTGCTACTACTTTCTTCATGACTTATACATGTTCCTCTAACTATGAGATTATGCAACTCCCGAATACCGGAGGAACACCTTGTGTGCTATCAAACGTCACAACATAACTGGGTGATTATAAAGATGCTCTACGGGTGTCTCCAATGGTGTTTGTTGAGTTGGTATAGATCGAGATTAGGATTTGTCACTCCGTCTATCGGAGAGGTATCTCTGGGCCCTCTCGGTAATGCACATCACTATAAGCCTTGCAAGCAATGTGACTAATGAGTTAGTTGCGGGATGATGCATTATGGAACAAGTAAAGAGACTTGCCGGTAACGATATTGAACTAGGTATTGAGATACCGATGATCGAATCTCGGGCAAGTGACATACCGATGACAAAGGGAACAACGTATGTTGTTATGTGGTTTGACCGGTAAAGATCTTCATAGAATATGTAGAAACCAATATGAGCATCTAGGTTTCACTATTGGTTATTGGCCGGAGATGAGTCTCGGTCATGTCTACATAGTTCTCGAACCCGTAGGGTCCGCACGCTTAACGTTCTATGGCGATTTGTATTATGAGTTATGTGATTTGATGACCGAAGTTTGTTCGGAGTCCCAGATGAGATCGGGGACATGACGAGGAGTCTCAAAATGGTCGATACGTAAAGATCTATATATTGCAAGGCTATATTCGGACATCGGAAAGGTTCCGAGTGATTCGGGTATTTTTCGGAGTACCGGAGAGTTACGGGAATTCGTATTGGGCCTTAATGGGCCATACGGGAAAGGAGAGAAAGGCCTCAAGGGTGGTCGCGCCCCTTTCCCATGGACTGGTCCAAATTGGACTAGGGAAAGGGGGGGCCTTCCTTCCTTTTCCTTCTCCCTTCCATTTTTCCTATTCCATGTGGGAGGTCGAATCCTACTAGGACTAGGGAGTCCTAGTAGCGCGCCCTATGAGGGCCGGCCTCCTCCTCCCTCCATCCTTTATATACGTGGCCAGGGGGCACCCCATAGACAGACAAGTTGATCATTGATCCCTTAGCCGTGTGCGGTGCCCCCCTCCACCATAATCCACCTCGGTCATATCATCGTAGTTCTTAGGCGAAGCCCTGCGACGGTAGCATCATCATCACTGTCATCACGCCATAATGATGACAAAGCTCTCCCTCGACACTCAGCTGGATCAAGAGTTCGTGGGACGTCACCGAGCCGAACGTGTGCAGATCGCGGAGGTGTCGTACTTTCGGTACTAGGATTGGTCAATCATGAAGACGTACGACTACATCAACCGCGTTGTCATAATGCTTCCGCTTACGTTCTACGAGGGTACGTGGACAACACTCTTCCCCTCTCGTTGCTATGCATCGCCGTGATCTTGTGTGTGCGTAGGATTTTTTTTGAAATTACTACGTTCCCCAACAAGTAGTTCATCACAGAAATCAGTTACAGTGATTCCTACACCAGTAAGTGAGGAAGCTAATGATGATGATCATGAAACTTCTGATCAAGTTACTATCAAACCTCGTAGGTCAACCAGAGTAAGATCCGCACCAGAGTGGTATGATAATCCTGTTCTGGAGGTCATGTTACTTGACCATGACGAACCTACGAACTATGAGGAAGCGATGATGAGCCCAGATTCCGCAAAATGGCTTGAGGCCATGAAATTTGAGATGGGATCCATGTATGAGAACAAAGTGTGGACTTTGGTTGACTTGCTCGTTGATCGGCAAGCCATAGAGAATAAATGGGTCTTCAAGAAGAAGACTAATGCTGACGGTAATATTACAGTCTACAAAGCTCGACTTGTTGCCAAAGGTTTTCGACAAGTTCGAGGAGTTGTCTATGATGAGACCTTCTTTCCTTTAGCGATGCTTAAGTCCGTTCGAATCATGCTAGCAATTGTCGCATTTTATGATTATGAAATTTGGCAAATGGATGTCAAAATTGCATTCCTTAATGGATATCTTAAAGAAGAGTTGTATATGATGCAATCGAAAGGTTTTGTCGATCCAAAAGGTCCTAACATAGTGTGCAAGCTCCAGCGATCCATTTATGGACTAGTGCAAGCCTCTCGGAGTTGGAATATACACTTTGATAGTGTGATCAAAGCATATGGTTTTATACAGACTTTTGGAGAAGCCTGTATTTACAAGAAAGTGAGTGGGAGCTTTGTAGCATTTCTGATATTATATGTGGATGACATATTGTGGATCGAAAATGATACTAAATTTCTGAATAGCATAAAAGGATACTTGAATAAGAATTTTTCAATGAAAGACATCGGTGAAGCTGCTTATATATTAGGCATCAAGATCTATAGAGATAGATCAAGACGCTTAACTGTACTTTCACAAAGCACATACCTTGATAAAGTTTTGAAGAAGTTCAAAATAGATCAAGCAAAGAAAGGGTTCTTGCCTATGTTACAAGGTGTGAAGTTGAATCAGACTCGATGCCCGACCACGGCGGAAGATACAGAGAAAATGAAAGTCATTCCCTATGCTTCATCCATAGGTTCTATCATGTATGCAATGATGTGTACCAAACATGATGTGTGCCTTGCTATTAGTTTAGCAGGGAGGTACCAAAGTAATCCAGAAGTGGGTCACTGGACAACGGTCAAGAACATCATGAAATACCTGAAAAGGACTAAGGATATGTTTCTCGTTTATGGAGGTGACAAAGAGCTCGTCGTAAACGGTTACGTCAATGCAAGCTTTGACACTGGTCCAGATGAATCTAAGTCACAAACCGGATATGTATTTTTATTAAATGGTGGAGCTGTCAGTTGGTGCAGTTCCAAGTAGAGCGTCATGGCGGGATCTAGGTGTGAAGCGGAGTACATAGCTGCTTTGGAAGCAGCAAATGAAGGAGTCTGGATGAAGGAGTTCATATCTGATCTAGGTGTCATACCTAGTGCATCGGGTCCAATGAAAATCTTTTGTGACAATACTTGTGCAATTGCCTTGGCAAAGGAATCCAGATTTCACAAGAGAACCAAGAACATCAAGAGACGCTTCAATTCCATCCGCAATCAAGTCAAGGAGGGAGACATAAAAATTTGCAAGATACATACGGATCTAAATGTTGCATACCCGTTGACTAAGCCTCTCTCACGAGCAAAACATGATCAGCACCAAGACTCCATGGGTGTTAGAATCATTACAATGTAATCTAGATTATTGGCTCTAGTGCAAGTGGGAGACTGAAGGAAATATGCCCTAGAGGCAATAATAAAGTTGTTATTTATATTTCCTTATATCATGATAAATGTTTATTATTTATGCTAGAATTGTATTAACCGGAAACTTAGTACATGTGTGAATACATAGACAAAGAGAGTGTCACTAGTATGCCTCTACTTGACTAGCTCGTTAATCAAAGATGGTTAAGTTTCCTAGCCATGGACAAGAGTTGTCATTTGATGAACGGGATCACATCATTAGAGAATGATGTGATTGAATTGACCCATCCGTTAGCTTAGCACTATGATCGTTTAGTTTATTGCTATTGCTTTCTTCATAACTTATACATGTTCCTATGACTATGAGTTATGCAACTCCCGAATACCGGAGGAACACTTAGTGTACTATCAAACGTCACAACGTAACTGGCTGATTATAAAGATGCTCTACAGGTGTCTCCGATGGTGTTTGTTGAGTTGGCATAGACCAAGATTAGGATTCCCTCTGATTGTCGGAGAGGTATCTTCGGGCCCTCTCGGTAATGCACATCACTATAAGCCCTTCAAGCAATGTGACTAATGAGTTAGTTACGGGATGATGCATTACGGAACGAGTAAAGAGACTTGCCGGTAATGAGATTGAACTAGGTATGATGATACCAACGATCGAATCTCGGGCAAGTAACATACCGATGACAAAGGGAACAACGTATGTTGTAATGCGGTTTGACCGATAAAGATCTTCGTAGAATATGTAGGAACCAATATGAGCATCCAGGTTCCGCTATTGGTTATTGACCGGAAGTGAGTCTCGGTCATGTCTACATAGTTCTCGAACCCGTGGGGTCCACACGCTTAACGTTCAATGACGATCGGTATTATGAGTTTATGTGTTTAGATGTACCGAAGGTAGTTCGGAGTCCCGGATGTGATCATGGACATGACGAGGAGTATCGAAATGGTCGAGACATAAAGATCGATATATTGGAAGGCTATGTTTGGACATCGGAATGGTTCCAGATGAGTTCGGGCATTTACCGGAGTACCGGGGGGTTATCGGAACCCCCCGGGGAGTCAATGGGCCTTATTGGGCCTTAGTGGGAGAGAGGAGCAGGCGACCAGGTGGAGGGCGCCCCCCCCCCCAAGCCTAATCCGAATTGGGTGCCCCCCCCCTTTCCTTCCCACTCTCTCCCTCTTCCTTCTTCTCCTACTCCAACTGGGGAAGGGGGGAAAACCTACTCCTAATGGGAGTAGGACTCCCCCTTGGGCGCACCATAGAGAGGGCCAGCCCTCCCCTCCTCCCCTCCTTTATATACGGGGGAGGGGCACCCCATAGACACACAAGTTGACAGTTGTCTTAGCCGTGTGTGGTGCCCCCCTCCACAGATTTCCACCTCGGGCATATCATTGTAGTGCTTAGGCGAAGCCCTGCGTCGGTAACTTCATCATCATCGTCATCATGCCGTCGTGCTGACTAAACTCTCCCTCGGCCTCAGCTGGATCAAGAGTACGAGGGACGTCACCGAGCTGAACGTGTGCAGATCGCGGAGGTGCCGTGCGTTGGGTACTTGGATCGGTTGGATCACGAAGACATTCGACTACATCAACCGCGTTACTAAACGGTTCCGCTTTCGGTCTACGAGGGTACGTGGACACACTCTCCCCTCTCCTTGCTATGCATCATCTAGATGGATCTTGCGTGTGCGTAGGCAAAATTTTTTTTTGAAATACTATGTTCCCCAACACTCTCTGGATAGGCCGTCCGCACGGGGTCTTCTGATCCGTGCTTCTTCTTCCAGCTGCTGGACTCCTCCGTCCTTGCGTTCTCTTTGATGATGGTGTACATATCCTCTTGAGCTTGGACTTCTCCTTCCTTGCGTTCTCTTTGATGATGGTGTACATATCCTCTTGAGCTTGGACTTCTCCTCGGTGAACATGTAGCTTCGCTCACACCTATGTATGCACACGAGAGAGGGGTCAAGTAGTATTCCATCCTCTAAGGATAGAGATGATTCACCTTTATATGCATGAAGTAGATGCCGCATGTGTCACTTGGCGAGGGGGCTGTTGACATGGTGATGTCCATAGGATGCTCTGCATCACAAGTGGGAGATGCAGCAATCAATCTAGAGCGCAAGCCGGCGTCTGGTACGAGGGCACGTGCACTTATCAGGTGCCTGCAGCACCGTGGCGTCCAACACTCCAACTTTCGTTAAAGGACCAGCACCAAAATCGGATCAGAGCAACTCAGAGACCTCCATCTTCGTCAACAGTAGCATCCACAAATCCTAGCCGTCGTCATTTCTATCTCCATCTCGGTAGCCTCCACCATCACCGCAACATTCATCCCAAGTTAGCCTTACTTTGTAATTGTCTATCGCTTCCAGTAACCATTGCAAGACATATTATCAATAAACTATTCTCCATGATGTGTTCTTCAATAATTTCTTCTTGCGACCCGATCATCATATGTGAGCAATTTGGTAAAGTCATGGGTTGAGGCATAGCCTTACAAACCTATGTATTTATTGAAGGGGTCGATGGAATGACTTTGAACTAATGTCTCTTACGTGCGAAATAAATTGCTTCATAGATGTATTTGGCGCATATTGTGATGTTTTTGTTTTGAAAGCAACTGCAATGACATTCCTTTGGGGAGATAACTGGCAAAAATATGATAGTGTGCACAATATTAGGGGACGTGACGAGGTTTTCTTTCATTTTAGGAGCAGTTAAACGTTTTTGTTCCCGTATGTTTACACATACATAAGGGATGTTAAAATGAACTTGCAAGGTAAGTATTCATGATTTGATAAAAAGAAATGTTTTGACAGTGGCACAAGCAGTTCATCTGAAATATATGAGTATGATACACTCTTCTTTCGCACGTGAGATGAAGGCTAGCGAGATAAGTTGCATTCTTGTAAGTAAGTACTTGTATGTTCATATACTGAAAACAAGGTAATAACTAACAAAGGCTTAGGGCATCTCCAAGGCGGACCGTAAACCTTCCACAATCGTTTAGACCGTATTGTCCAGACTGCGCAAATCATCTAACGCTGACCTGTATCGATCCACAGAGCAGTGCGGACGCGATTTCTTCCGCAAACCGAAGAGAAGCGTGGGGAGGTTTGCATGAGACCGGACCGATCCCAAGCCCGTTTTCTGACCGCCCCGACCCACCAAAAACCCCTCCCCCTCCCGCGCGCGCTCCTGCCCGGTGCCAGCCGCCTGCATTCATGCCGCTGTAGAGCGTGCCGCTCAATATTGAAAGCGGCTCAGGGCGCACGCGGCCTCTTACTGCCTCCTTCATTGAAGTGGTGCGCTGGCCCAGGGCACCGCCTGCGATGCGTCTCCGGTGTCCGCGCCTGTTCAATACTAGAAATGTGTGACTGGACGGGACGAGACGGATATCTACTGCGTCCGTTCAATGCCATTGTTCGTCCATCTGCCGCCATTAAGCAGGCTCGTCGGCCGAGAAACCCACTCCAGCGTCGCGCATTGACGCACTGACGCCTAGCCTCACTGGAATCCGCTATATAAAGGCGGCAACACCCGACTAACTCCACACCACAACACCAGCCCTTCCACATCCTCCTCCCTTACATTGCATCCGCCATGACCGTCAGCGGGAAAGCACTGTGGGACAGTCTGTTGTCGGAGATGAAGCACAAGGTGGTCGCCTTTTGTTGTCGCCTGGTATAGCCGTTGTGCCAGGGGGTCGAGGCCGGCTTGCCAGCCAGCTCGCCCGAGGTATCCAACGACGACGACACCATGATGGAGACGGGCTTCGACGACTCCGCACCGGCTCCCGTGCCTCCTGTGCACGCCGGCTTCACCATGGAGCAGGCGCGGGCGCAGTTCAACACCGCCATGGCGGAGGTGCGGCCTGCGCCAGCGCCTTTGTCGACGTTCCAGCAGGCGCGGGAGGAACAGCGGTACAACTTGTTCCTCTTGAAACAGCGCCGGCTGGCAGAGGGCCAGATCTACGGCAACCACGCGAGTGAAGAGGCCGTGGCGGTCATGGCCGCGGCGAACCCAACTTCGTGGTGGAGCAGCGTGCCATCTACGATCTCGTCCGCGCTCAAGCCGCCGCTCACCAGGAAGCGGCCACCGCGGAGGCGCGGCTTCAGGCGGTCGCGGAGGAGAACAACGCCAGCTGCGTCTCCTACACGCTGTCGACGAACCATCAGTCGGCCCGGTGAGACGAAGACAACGCCAGCCTCAGTATCTACCGATTGGCCGTGCATGCAATGCAGTCCAGAACATATGTATACAAAATCATTCCTCAACATCGCCAAAATTTAATTTTCTAGGTCTATTTGTGGACCAACGCCCACAATTGGATAGTTCATTCCAAGGAAAAGAAGAAGTCACCAAGATTAACTTTTACGATCCATTGTGTCTTTGACACATTGAAAGCATTTCCGTCTATCTCAAAGATATTGCATCGCAACTCTTCATAGCGAACAATAGACCGTCCGATATGATTGAATTATTGTCTCTAGACAGATGCATCACCTGGAGTACGACGAATCAGCAACAGAAAAGTATTACAAGAACTACACGGGCACAAGTATGATGCAACTTTTTCTGGGCATTCAGTGTTTATCGGTGACTCCACCTTTGTTGGGAAAATATCAGTCCATGTAGACAGAAGATCCTAATTCATCATGCAATTCGTTGAAGAAATTTAAATATTTTGAATACAAATAGGCTTACCATAAGTAAGAATATTCCAGCAGAACATTGAACCTTCAACACTAACTGCAAAAATACGATTGCAATGGAGTAGAGCATCTTGGCATGCTCACATTTATATACATATTTAGAGGTTAAAACATATCAGTTCGTCGTCTTGGCACACTTGCAATGCTCGTCAAATCATTGAGTGGTCCAAACTTCCACCAAGTTCGTCAAATCACCACGCGTGCAACACGGGCACGAAGGCACCGAAGTCTCAGGTAAACGGCCGAGATCATTGCTCTCACCAGCTGACATGTTGGGTCCACCATGTGAAGACAGTTAAGAACGCTCACATCACTCCCATCGAGCATTGAATAATTATGCCCTGACCAAAGGGACCCACCGGGCGCACGACCCAGTCAAAATCACGAGCAAAATCCAAAACTATACACCTCAGAGGGTGTTTGTTTCCAGGGACTTATTGATTTAGGAACTTAAAAAAGTCCCTGTAAGTCCCATCTAAACCAAACAAAGGGGACTTATAGGGACTTAAAGTGGTGATTTGAGACTTATCAAAAAAGACTCTCAGGGAGGAACTTATAGGGACTTTTCCATCGATTACCCTTGCCTCGCACCTACCTTATCGCTTCCCCGCATCGCTCCTTCCCCGCATCCCCGCTTCGCTCCTTCCCCGCACCCTGCTCCAATCGCCGCCGCCGCCAGTTGTGCCCTGAACCGCCGCTGCCATGGCCGACGATGAGGAGGACCGGGTCCCCTTCTTCTCTCAGTTCCCCTTGCATCATCAGGCATCCCAGGGCTCATCCGCCGGCGGAAATCTCGGGGAAGGGGGGATAGGATTCTTGGATCTCAACAGCAACGTCAACGACTTCCCGGAGTTGGGCTCGTACCAGCAACTCCTCCTCGACCAGTCGGCCGGTCATGGTCTTCCTCCTATTGGACCTGGTCGTGGGAGGCCCGTGTCCTACTACCTCTTGAGCACTGCATTGGTTTCCCTTAAAGAGGAAAGGGTGATGCAGCAAAGTAAAGTAAGTATTTTCCTCAGTTTTTGAGAACCAAGGTATCAATCCAGTAGGAGACCACGCGCAAGTCACCTCGTACCTACACAAACAAATAAGAACCTCGCAACCAACGCGATAAAGGGGTTGTCAATTCCTTCACAGCCACTTGCAAGGGTGAGATCTGATTGAGATGATAAGATAATATTTTTTGGTATTTTTATGATAAAGATTGAAATATAAAGATTGCAAGCTAAAATAGATTGGAAACTTATATGATAAAAGATAGACCCGGGGGCCATAGGTTTCACTAGTGGCTTCTCTTAAGATAGCATAAGTATTACGATGGGTAAACAAATTACTGTCGAGCAATTGATAGAAAAGCGAATAATTATGAGAATATCTAGGCATGATCATGTATATAGGCATCACGTCCGTGACAAGTAGACCGACACCTGCCTGCATCTACTACTATTACTCCACACATCGACCGCTAATAACTATGGACCCGAAGGTCTGAAGTAAACTTGTCAGGACCCCGATTCTAAGCCACATCGATCTAGCCGGTAACACCTCATATCACTTTGAGGCCTCACGCACGGTATCCCACGGGTGTCGCCTTACCATGGCCCGGGACCGTTTGCGCCTTTTGGCTCGCGTATATAACAATGTCGCTAGCATCCATATGACCGAGAACCCGGGCCGACATGGCTAGTCGTGAACCCAAAGCGGCACAGACCTATGGAGACAGGCATACATGAATCACAACGAACATGTCGGTCATCAACGAGTGATTCCGGGCTGTAGCACTGGGCTAACAGGACTCCGGGGGATCTCGGGCTGTAGCAGGCTAGACAGGACTCCGGAGATCACCACGTGACATTTCCCCGAAGGGACAGACATAGGGACGAAGCGAAACACATGCCGGCCAGTCAAGTGTCCTGAACAGTAGTGCTGGGCTAGCAGGACTCCGGTGAACCGGGCTGTAGCGGACTACTATGGCTCGAGGAGCACTAGACTACATTTCCCCATAAGAAAGGCTACGAAGGACAAACAACTAGATTGTCGGATCCCACTCATACCAAGCATTTCAATCATACATACAATATGCTCGATATGAGTACATACAACATGGCATCACAACAAAACTCTACAACTCAGGTACTTTATTTAAAGGCTCTAGGGAGCCATACATAATATATCCATACAGGTAGGGGGTCACATGACCCGACACTCAAGTCATACAGTCATACAAGCACATGCGGAAGCAACTAGTCTGAGTACAGACTCTAGAAAGAAAGAAGGCTTCTCGAAGCCTGTCTATCTACATAGGGCCCTCCATGGCCTGGATCACCACCTGGGTGGCTAGTCACTCGTCGACGTCAAGGTCTATGTAAAACCCATCGGAGGGGGCAGTGTTGTCGTCTGAAAACAATAAATAAGCAACATGAGTACAAAGGTACTCAGCAAGTCTTACATCAGAACCTACTGTACATGCTCATTCTCAAGAAGGTGGTGGGGTTTATGCAGCAAGCCAGCTTTGACTCTTGGCTAAGCTATCCTACAGAATCTTTTAGCAAAATAGTTTTCGCACACGAGTCCACTACTCACCATCACAATACTCCACCGTGGATCCTCCCTCGTATCCTGCGAGGGAGCCATCCTCGGTACTCACACTTATCTTGAGTCTTTTACTAGTATCCATTAACTTGTCTATGAACTGTATATGCAATCAAGTAGTCCTTTACCGCGGACACGGCTATTCAAATAGTTTTATACCCTGCAGGGGTGTACTTCGTCACACATGTTTCCACCACTTAGCGTCTGCACATGAAATGTGCTCGGCAGACTTCAAGCGAAAACCGACGTGGGTGTAGACCACGACCTGACTAACCTCACAAGTCTCTAGTCTAGGGTCATCGCCTATTCAGGTTCCATCCGCAAGGAAATCCGGCCGGGGTGTCCTCAACGGCCCCGAACGATGTGAACAGGGTTCCCGAGACACCAAACGGGTGACTCGATACACCGTGCCACGGTGTATCTACCGCAACATAGCCCACCCCTAGGGTCAGCGCTACGCACGGCCGCCAACACATATCCTACAAACACCAGAAACTAGTTGCAACTCCTGGACTGAGGCGAGAGGGGTCGGTAAGTCAAGCGGGGTCATATTTCAGGGCCCAATGTGTGGTAGTAGCTGAATCTTAATTCACGCATACAGAACTCAGTTCTTAGGGACGGCTTCAATGAAACAACCCACCATGTACTCCTACATGGCCTCTCATCGATACCTTTACCAAAACATGTTCAACACATCCCACATATTACTGGCACAAGCATTTCACTCTAGCCCATCCCCCAGATGAACCAGACCTGACACAACTCTAAGCATAGCAGGCATAGCAAGGTAGGAATCACAAAACATGGCTCAATCAACTCCTACACATGCTAGTGGGTTTCATCTAGTTATTGTGGCAATGACAGGTCATGCAGAGGATAAGGGTTCAACTACCGTAGCACACAGCAGTTTGAATCGTGTTGTCTTAATGGAGTAAACAAGAGCAGGAGCGAGAACATGGGTTGTATCGGAATGATCAATGGTTGCTTGCCTGATGGAGTGGTAACGGGATACTGCCCTTCAGTTGGATACTCGTGAATATCCTCGGAGGCAGAACCTACCACGAAGAACACAACCGAGCACAATCAACACATGACGATATGCAACAATATGATGCATGCTATGACATGGCAATATGGATGTGTCTTGAGCTTATGCAACTAGCTATGATTTAAATGGAGTTGGTTTGAGTACAAGATTCAAATTCCAACCCCATATATGATTATTTAAATGCCCTTTATTTGTTTTGTCCAAAACAGGGGACAAGCATTGTTCAAACATGCATGAAAATGGTACAGATGGATTCCTTGAATTTTTCTGATAATTTTTCATATATAATTTGTCTCATTTGGAGTTATGGTTGAATTTCTATGAATTTTTGAAGTTTAGGCAATTTTCTGGAATTTTCTATATAAAATTAAATCCAGAAAAAGAGTTATTGCGTCAGCATGACATCACCCTGATGTCAGCAGGTCAACTGGCGCCTCCAGGTCAAACCTGACCAGTGGGGTCCACTGGTCAGTGACACAATCAACTAACTAAGTTAGTTAACCCTAACTAACTTGGTTAGCCGGGCGGGGCCCGCATGTCAGTGGCTCACTAATTAGCTAATTTTTATTAACTCTAATTAACTAACGGTAATTAGGCAGGCGCCTGGGCCCACACGTCGGTGAGTCAGGGGGGAGTCAACCCAGCCGACCCGGGGTCAAAACACGCCGGAGTTGACCCCGGCTCGTCGCCGGCAAGGCCAGAGACAGCGGAGGGGCTCGGAAATCCTCCTCCGGCGACCAAATGGCCAGCGGAGGGCATCTACGCGGAGCTGGGACTCGCCCGCATCTATCTGTGCACACGGCAGCAGCTCTAGTGGCCTAAAACGACGGCGGCGGCAACTTGCGCGGCGGCCGGAGTTCGGGAGTTGAGCGGATCGGCGTTGTGGTGCACGGGAGGGGAAGCTGATGGGTTCCACATGCTCCTGGTGAGGTGTGGAGCACGTTGCCGTGCTCGGGAGTGAGCTTGCACGGCTGTGGTCACGGTGGCGGCATGGCCGGCGGCGAAGAGCTCTCGGTTCCGACGGGCATCGGTGTTAGAGGAAGAAATCGAGCCAGGGGAGAGGGGGAAACGACACAGGAGCTCACAGCAGTTGCAGCGGTGGCCTCGGCAAGCTCGGGGAGGCACTGGAGCAAGCGAATCGACGGCGGCGATCGTCGGTGCCGAAGCTTGAAGAAGAGCTTGAATTCGACGACGCAGGGCTTCCGGCGGGGCGTGGTTCGGTGAGAAGGAAGACGGGGTCGAGGCGGAGCCTCTAAGCTGGTCAGGGAAGCGAGGGGGAGGCGGTGGCCGTGGTGGTCCTCGTCGGCGCTCTCGGGCTCATGGCGGTTGCGCGGGACAGAGAGCAGAGGAGGGGATGAGCACGGGGAGGGGGAATGAGAGGGCCAGGGGGGTGCGTGGCGTCCATAGCGACGTCGGGGAGGCGGCCGAAGCAGGAGGTGGTCGTCGGTGGCCACGCGCGTGCTGGCGCACCGCGGGCACGCGCCCTTCGTCCTCCTGGCAGGAGCTAGGGGACGACTGGCATCGGCCTGGTGGGCTGGGCCGCTGGTGGCCTGGCGCTGGGCCAGGTAAGTGGCCCATGGTCTTTCCCTCTTTATTTTTTTTTGTGTTTCTCTACTTCTGTTATTCTGTTTTGATTTAGTTTAAATACTAAATCATTTTATAAAATCCTGAAAATATTTATGGACACTTTCTGAAATATTTCAGTGGCCCAAAAATAGTTCCAACATTATTTGAGCATTTGAATTATATAATAGTATTTTAAATGCCCAAATTCAAATATTTATGAATTAAGTCAATGCTCCTTTTTTGACCTAAAATTATATGCACCATTTTTCCCAAGGGTTCTAACCCAAGGCAAAGAGGGTGAACATATTTGAAGGGCATTTCAGGTTCATTGAATTTATTTTTAGTAAACCCTAGTTGATTTCAGGGGGGTGCTGGGGGTTCTGCTTTCCCCATTTCAATTTCTGATGAAGGTAAACATGATGCACACTCTAATGCATAAGCTAGCTAGGGTGTGACAACTCACCCCCACTCAATAGAATCTCGTCCCGAGATTTAGGATCATCTGGGAAGAAGGCGGGGTACTCGAGTCGAAGACGATCCTCCCTTTCCCAAGTGGCTTCTTCCTCGGAATGGTGTGACCATTGAACCTTGAGAAACTTGATATTATGACGTCGAGTGGTACGCTTGGCTTGATCAAGGATACGAACGGGGTATTCCCGATAAGAGAGGTTATCTTGTAAATCAAGCGTTTCGTGGTCCACTCCACGGATAGGATCCGCGAAGCAACGCCTGAGTTGCGAAACGTGGAAGACGTTGTGAACTCTGGAAAGATGCGGAGGTAGTTCCAATTGGTAGGCAACTTCTCCTCGTTTGGCAAGAATGCAAAAGGGTCCAATGTAACGAGGAGCCAATTTGCCTTTGATACCGAAGCGATGGGTTCCCTTTAACGGGGTAACCCGAAGGTAAGCTTTCTCGTCAATTTCAAATGTCATAGGCTTATGCTTACGATCATATTGACTCTTTTGGCGAGATTGGGCCGTTTTCAATTTCTCACGAATAACGCGAACCTGCTCTTCTGCTTCCTGAATCATATCCGGGCCAAAGAGTTGTCTTTCCCCGGTTTCTGACCAGTTAAGAGGCGTTCGACATTTTCGTCCATAGAGAACTTCGAAGGGAGCCTTGCCCAAACTAGCTTGATAGCTATTGTTATAAGCAAACTCCGCGAATGGAAGGCATTTCTCCCAACTCATTCCGAACGAGATAACAGAAGCTCGGAGCATATCTTCCAGAATTTGATTGACTCGCTCTACTTGACCACTTGATTGAGGATGGAAGGCGGTGCTAAAGGAGAGATGAGTTCCCATAGCATTTTGGAAACTTTCCCAAAATCGAGAGGTGAAGAGACTTCCACGGTCTGAGTTAATTTCCAATGGGACACCATGAAGAGACACTATTCGGGAGATGTATAGGTCAGCTAGCTGGCTAGCGGTGATACTCTCACGAACAGGTAGAAAATGGGCTACTTTGGAAAGACGGTCGATCACGACGAAGATGGCATTATTTCCCCTCTTGGTCCTGGGAAACCCAGTGATGAAATCCATACTGATTTTGTCCCATTTCCATTCAGGAATAGCCAAAGGTTGAAGGGTGCTAGCAGGCCGTTGATGCTCTGCTTTAACACGACGACAAACGTCGCAATTAGCAATGTATTGAGCGATTTCTCTCTTCATCCTAGTCCACCAAAACCTCTGGCGTAGGTCTTGATACATTTTAGTACTACCGGGATGAATGGTGAGAGGGGATTCATGAGCTTCCTTAAGGATCATCTGGCGTAGATGTTGGTTCTTGGGAACCACCAGGCGGTTCTCAAAGAAGACAGCACCTTGCTCATCCATGGAAAAACATTTAGCTACTCCGCTAGCAATGTTTTCCTTAATCCGGGATATGCCCTTATCACGCTTTTGGGCAGCTATGATTTGATCCATAAGGGTAGGTTTCGCCACCAGAGTAGACAAGAATCCTTGAGGAACAATGTGAAGATTAAGCTTGCGAAATTCCTCATGGAGAAGTGGTTGACCTTGTTGTAACATCAGATTGTTACAGTAGGACTTACGACTTAGTGCATCGGCCATGACATTGGCCTTGCCAGGGGTGTAAGTTATTCCTAAGTCATAATCCGAGATCAACTCGACCCAACGTCTTTGCCTGAGATTCAAATCTGGTTGGGTGAAGATATATTTCAAGCTTTGGTGATCGGTGAAGATCTCGCAACGATTACCGAGGAGGTAATGTCGCCAGGTTTTGAGTGCATGGACTACAGCTGCAAGCTCTAGATCATGTGTGGGATAATTTTCCTCATGTGGGTGTAATTGCCGTGAAGCATAGGCAATTACCTGACGATCTTGCATGAGTATGCAACCTAGTCCTTGTCGCGAGGCGTCGCAATAGATAATAAAGTCCTTGGAGAAATCTGGTGGTACCAGTACGGGAGCAGATGTCAGGCGTCTTTTCAGTTCCTGAAAACTGAACTCGCACTGCGGAGTCCACTCGAACTTTTTATCTTTCTTGAGGAGTTCAGTTAGAGGTTTAGCAACCTTGGAGAAATTCTCGACGAAGCGGCGGCAATAGCTCGCTAGGCCAAGGAAACTCCGAACTTGCTTGACCGTTTCAGGTGGAGTCCAATCAAGGACGGCTTGAACTCGCTCGGGATTGACAGCAATACCCTTACCAGAGATTACATGGCCTAGATAGGTCACTTCTGACAACCAAAATTCACACTTGGAGAATTTGGCATAAAGGCGATGCTCTCGAAGTTTCATCAATACCAGCCTTAGATGTTCGGCATGTTCCTCTTCATTCTTGGAGTAGATGAGTATGTCATCGAGGTATACTACGATGAATTTGTCCAAGTACTCCATGAAAACCGAGTTCATTAACCGGGAGAAAGTGGCTGGGGCATTGGTTAAACCGAAGGACATGACGGTGTACTCGTATTGGCCATAACGAGTAACAAAGGCCGTTTTGGGAATGTCCCCGTTTTTGATTTTGATTTGATGGTAGCCCAGCCTCAAATCCATCTTGGAGAAGACTGAGGATCCAGCGAGCTGATCATACAGGTCGTTGATCCTGGGAAGCGGGTATTTGTTCTTGATGGTGACCAGATTGACAGGTCGGTAATCCACAACCATTCGATCCGTTCCATCCTTCTTCTTGACGAAGAGGACGGGGCAAGCCCAAGGAGAGGAGCTAGGACGGATGAACCCTTTGTTCAAGGACTCATCGAGTTGGTTCTTAAGCTCGGCTAGTTCTAAGGGTGCCATCTTGTAGGGTCTTCTAGCAATTGGAACGGTTCCTGGAACAAGGTCTATCACAAACTCAACATCCCGGTCAGGTGGAACACCTGGCAGTTCTTCCAGAAACACATCCGGGAAGTCTCGGACTACCGGAACGTCCTCAAGGTCTGGAAGAGGGTTGGCATTGAGAGAGTAAAGTTGGCGCTTGGCCACTCGAGTTAAGACATTAACTGTCTTGCCCGAGGGATGAATAAGTTGAACGGTTCTAGTGGCACAATCGATGTTGGCATAATGAGCCGACATCCAGTCCATACCCAAGATGATGTTTATTTCGGAGGACTTGAGAGCTATTAAAGATGCGAGGAAAACAAGCCTATCGACAAGAATTTCGTTCCCATGGCTTACCCTAGAAGTTTGCCATTTGGAACCCGGAGTTTGAATTACCATGGAAGTGGGCATGTCACAGAATGTCGTGTTATGCAACCGAGCATAATTCTCGGATATGAATGAATGAGATGCTCCAGTATCGAAAAGAACAGATGCCGGATGGCAGTTAACAAGGAGCGTACCAAGGACGACGTTGGGATCCTCATGAGCCTCTTCGGCTGAGACGTAGTTGACATGGCCACGTGCAGTAGTGGCCGGCTTGGCGTAGAAAGTCTTTCCCGCGGGCTTACCACGGCCAACGGACTTTCCAGCTTGATTGGGGTTGTTCTGGGGACACTCTCGACTATAGTGACCCGGTTCTCCACACTTGAAGCATGTTACCACAGTGGGGCGTGGAGCAACATTAGCAGCGGGGCCACCATAGGGCTTGGGCGGTGCAAATTGCTGGTTGGGACGAGGCGCCTCAAAGGATGGCCTCGGGGTGAATCTGGGTGGCAGTGCGGTGCTTGGAATCCACACCCGGCGCTTCTGAGCTCCAGAGCCGGATGAAGACCCAAAATCACGAGAGTGCTTGCGTGAAGCGTCATAATCAGTCTGGCCTGTCTCAGCACTGATAGCTTTATTGACCAGCTTCTGGAAGGATGTGCACTCGTGCAGACGGAGATCGCGGCGAAGCTCAGGGCTAAGTCCCTTGTGGAACCTTGCCTGCTTCTTGGCGTCAGTAGAAACCTCTTCAGGAGCATAGCGTGCCAGGTTCCCAAATTCTCGGCTATATGCATCCACAGTCAGCCTTCCTTGGGTGAAGTTGCAGAACTCCTCCCTCTTGCGATCCATGAGACCTTCCGGAATGTGATGCTCACGGAAAGCCTCGCTAAACTCAGCCCAGGTAGTGATTTGGCCGACCGGGCGCATAGCTTCGTAGTTTTCCCACCAATGGCTAGCGGGGCCCTCAAGATGATAAGCAGCATAGGTAACCTTGTCGGCTTCAGCTACGTTGGCAGAACGTAGCTTGTGGGTGATGCTGCGAAGCCAATCATCCGCGTCGAGGGGCTCGACGGAATGGTTAAACTTTGGTGGGTACAGCTTGATAAAGTCGTTGATTGACACCAAGTCATTTCGTGGGTGGCGTGCAGTGTTCTGCTCAATCCGCTCCAGCAGGCGGTTGGTCTCACGCTTGTTCCTTTCCGCCTCCAGCATCACTTCGGCCAGGGAAGGCGGGTGAGGCAAATTTTCACCTCTAGCTGCATTGGCTTCCCCCTGCTCCGGGGCAGCAGGGTTTCCGCGGGTGTTGACCATCCTAGGAGGTAACAAGACAACGGTTTAGACAAGGATGGCTCAAACTTAACAGGGAAGTGCAGAATGTAAAGGATAACGCGGAATGTAGAGATGCTCATTCGTATGCCATGGTAATATAAAACTGCCATATATACACCAACGGTCATACTCGTCATACATAGTTTAGTACAAGCCCATGCTACAGTACAACTATGAAGGTAGACGTTACATCTCATCGGAGGCATTCCGAGTCCCTATACATTATTTGTCTACACCTCCGGAATCGATTACACACCAAGTCGTATTCCACAAGTCACACAGGACAGTGGAAATACAACTACTACAATACTGGTGGTACTACTACTAACTCAGATAGCTCCGTAGTAGTCCTCATAGAAGTCACCTCCATAGCCTGGAAGTTCAACGTGATCATCCGGAAACAGACGGTCCTGAGGAGCCTGTGGACCATAGGGGCTAGGATAAGGTCTTGGACCAACAAACGGTGGCCTGCGGGGACCAAGGGGTGGGGTGATGCCTCCCACATCACGCCAATCCACCATGTCTGGCAGAGCTGCTCTCACAGGATACAGATCCCTGGTATCCATACATCCAGCTTGCACCGCGGGTGCAAACCGAGTCAATGTGGCCCAATGATCAGCACGGGTATTAAAGAGCTCCATCCTCAAGGCCCGATTCTCTCGGTCCTTATCTTCGAGCATCTCAGCGGTGGTACGAGTTAATGAGTCCTCCTGAGTGGAGTCAGCATAGATAGCCTGAAGATACCCCTGCGCTCCCGGAAGTGAAGCTGGCATGTAACGGAAGTCAGTGTTCCGAAGCAGGCCAGTCCGGACTCGCAAGATGGTCATCATGGAATAGGCAGCATCCTGCACAGCCATCTCAATGGTAACTCCGAGTCCATAGGAACAGTGAAGGGGCTCGGTAGATCTAGGATAGGAAGGAAATATCCTGACGGTGCATAAATACTGGCTTTGATTAAGGTCGCGGAACTGCTCTTCAACAGTGTATTCGGGATACCAATGGTATCCTGTCTCGATCATGACCCGGACCAACATAGCAGTATGACCGGGCACGTCGAGGCACCTGGTCAGGCGAACCACTTGATTTTGAGACTGGTTGGCCATCTGAAAGCACAACCACAAGACAAAGACATCAGAATTCCTAGGGAAAATTGGGCAGCATAACGGCTGTAAATGCTCAGAAAAAGATTCGAGACATCCACAACAGTTCACAATACCGCTCAACAGCATCATATCAAGGTTCTGATTCAAATAGCCACGTACTAAAATAGTAGAAACTGGACTGAAACTCGTAGCAATAATCCTATGAGCTACTACGGATTAGTAACACGTGAACCTGATAGAAGAAGAGAGCCTAGTCCTTAACCCACGTTGAATGAGAAGAGAATGACTCAGATCAGAAGCATAGGGTAAAGGAGAAAAAGAACCTTACGTTCCCTCCCACAATCAATTCCCTTACATATAACTAAAGCATTTCTAGACTTGACATCGACCAGTTTGGCTGAACGAACCTACAGGCAGTCCGGCTCTGATACCAACGCTGTCAGGACCCCGATTCTAAGCCACATCGATCTAGCCGGTAACACCTCATATCACTTTGCGGCCTCACGCACGGTATCCCATGGGTGTCGCCTTACCATGGCCCGGGACCGTTTGCGCCTTTTGGCTCGCGTATATGACAATGTCGCTAGCATCCATATGACCGAGAACCCGGGCCGACATGGCTAGTCGTGAACCCAAAGCGGCACAGACCTATGGAGACTGGCATACATGAATCACAACAAACATGTCGGTCATCAACGAGTGATTCCGGGCTATAGCACTGGGCTAACAGGACTCCGGGGGATCCCGGGCTGTAGCAGGCTAGACAGGACTCCGGAGATCACCGCGTGACATTTCCCCGAAGGGACAGACATAGGGACAAAGTGAAACACATGCCGGCCAGTCAAGTGTCCTGAACAGTAGTGCTGGGCTAGTAGGACTCCGGTGAACCGGGCTGTAGCGGACTACTATGGCTCGAGGAGCACTAGACTACATTTCCCCATAAGAAAGGCTGCGAAGGACAAACAACTAGATTGTCGGATCCCACTCATACCAAGCATTTCAATCATACATACAATATGCTCGATATGAGTACATACAACATGGCATCACAACAAAACTCTACAACTCAGGTACTTTATTTAAAGGCTCCAGGGAGCCATACATAACATATCCATACAGGTAGGGGGTCACATGACCCGACACTCAAGTCATACAGTCATACAAGCACATGCGGAAGCAACTAGTCTGAGTACAGACTCTAGAAAGAAAGAAGGCTTCTCGAAGCCTGTCTATCTACATAGGGCCCTCCATGGCCTGGATCACCACCTGGGTGGCTAGTCACTCGTCGATGTCAAGGTCTACGTAAAACCCATCGGAGGGGGCAGTGTTGTCGTCTGAAAACAATAAATAAGCAACATGAGTACAAAGGTACTCAGCAAGTCTTACATCAGAACCTACTGTACATGCTCATTCTCAAGAAGGTGGTGGGGTTTATGCAGCAAGCCAGCTTTGACTCTTGGCTAAGCTATCCTACGGAATCTTTTAGCAAAATAGTTTTCGCACACGAGTCCACTACTCACCATCACAATACTCCACCGTGGATCCTCCCTCGTATCCTGCGAGGGAGCCATCCTCGGTACTCACACTTATCTTGAGTCTTTTAGTAGTATCCATTAACTTGTCTATGAACTGTATATGCAATCAAGTAGTCCTTTACCGCAGACACGGCTATTCGAATAGTTTTATACCCTGCAGGGGTGTACTTCGTCACACATGTTTCCACCACTTAGCGTCTGCACACGAAATGTGCTCGGCAGACTTCAAGCGAAAACCGACGTGGGTGTAGACCACGACCTGACTAACCTCACAAGTCTCTAGTCCAGGGTCATCGCCTATTCAGGTTCCATCCGCAAAGAAATCCGGCCGGGGTGTCCTCAACGGCCCCGAACGATGTGAACAGGGTTCCCGAGACACCAAACGGGTGACTCGGTACACCGTGCCACGGTGTATCTACCGCAACATAGCCCACCCCTAGGGTCAGCGCTACGCACGGCCGCCAACACATATCCTACAAACACCAGAAACTAGTTGCAACTCCTGGACTGAGGCGAGAGGGGTCGGTAAGTCGAGCGGGGTCATATTTCAGGGCCCAATGTGTGGTAGTAGCTGAATCTTAATTCACGCATACAGAACTCAGTTCTTAGGGACGGCTTCAATGAAACAACCCACCATGTACTCCTACATGGCCTCTCATCGATACCTTTACCAAAACATGTTCAACACATCCCACATATTACTGGCACAAGCATTTCACTCTAGCCCATCCCCCAGATGAACCAGACCTGACACAACTCTAAGCATAGCAGGCATAGCAAGGTAGGAATCACAAAACATGGCTCAATCAACTCCTACACATGCTAGTGGGTTTCATCTAGTTACTGTGGCAATGACAGGTCATGCAGAGGATAAGGGTTCAACTACCGTACCACGCAGCAGTTTGAATCGTGTTGTCTTAATGCAGTAAACAAGAGCAGGAGCGAGAACATGGGTTGTATCGGAATGATCAATGGTTGCTTGCCTGATGGAGTGGTAACGGGATACTGCCCTTCAGTTGGATACTCGTGAATATCCTCGGAGGCAGAACCTACCACGAAGAACACAACCGAGCACAATCAACACATGACGATATGCAACAATATGATGCATGCTATGACATGGCAATATGGATGTGTCTTGAGCTTATGCAACTAGCTATGATTTAAATGGAGTTGGTTTGAGTACAAGATTC
Organism: Triticum monococcum; assembly: GCA_034509565.1. Taxonomy (NCBI): domain Eukaryota; kingdom Viridiplantae; phylum Streptophyta; class Magnoliopsida; order Poales; family Poaceae; genus Triticum; species Triticum monococcum. The sequence continues at coordinate 80,365,348 of CM067845.1, read as the reverse complement.
AAATTCCAACCCCATATATGATTATTTAAATGCCCTTTATTTGTTTTGTCCAAAACAGGGGACAAGCATTGTTCAAACATGCATGAAAATGGTACAGATGGATTCCTTGAATTTTTCTGATAATTTTTCATATATAATTTGTCTCATTTGGAGTTATGGTTGAATTTCTATGAATTTTTGAAGTTTAGGCAATTTTCTGGAATTTTCTATATAAAATTAAATCCAGAAAAAGAGTTATTGCGTCAGCATGACATCACCCTGATGTCAGCAAGTCAACTGGCGCCTCCAGGTCAAACCTGACCAGTGGGGTCCACTGGTCAGTGACACAATCAACTAACTAAGTTAGTTAACCCTAACTAACTTGGTTAGCCGGGCGGGGCCCGCATGTCAGTGGCTCACTAATTAGCTAATTTTTATTAACTCTAATTAACTAACGGTAATTAGGCAGGCGCCTGGGCCCACACGTCAGTGAGTCAGGGGGGAGTCAACCCAGCCGACCCGGGGTCAAAACACGCCGGAGTTGACCCCGGCTCGTCGCCGGCAAGGCCAGAGACGGCGGAGGGGCTCGGAAATCCTCCTCCGGCGACCAAATGGCCAGCAGAGGGCATCTACGCGGAGCTGGGACTCGCCCGCATCTATCTGTGCACACGGCAGCAGCCCTAGTGGCCTAAAACGACGGCGGCGGCAACTTGCGCAGCGGCCGGAGTTCGGGAGTTGAGCGGATCGGCGTTGTGGTGCACGGGAGGGGAAGCTGATGGGTTCCACGTGCTCCTGGTGAGGTGTGGAGCACGTTGCCGTGCTCGGGAGTGAGCTTGCACGGCTGTGGTCACGGTGGCGGCATGGCCGGTGGCGAAGAGCTCTCGGTTCCGACGGGCTTCGGTGTTAGAGGAAGAAATCGAGCCAGGGGAGAGGGGGAAACGACACAGGAGCTCACAGCAGTTGCAGCGGTGGCCTCAGCAAGCTCGGGGAGGCACTGGAGCAAGCGAATCGACGGCGGCGATCGTCGGTGCCGAAGCTTGAAGAAGAGCTTGAATTCGACGACGCGGGGCTTCCGGCGGGGCGTGGTTCGGTGAGAAGGAAGACGGGGTCAAGGCGGAGCCTCTAAGCTGGTCAGGGAAGCGAGGGGGAGGCGGTGGCCGTGGTGGTCCTCGTCGGCGCTCTCGGGCTCATGGCGGTTGCGCGGGAGAGAGAGCAGAGGAGGGGATGAGCACGGGGAGGGGGAATGAGAGGGCCAGGGGGGTGCATGGCGTCCATAGCGACGTCGGGGAGGCGGCCGAAGCAGGAGGTGGCCGTCGGTGGCCGCGCGCGTGCTGGCGCACCGCGGGCACGCGCCCTTCGTCCTCCTGGCAGGAGCTAGGGGACGACTGGCATCGGCCTGGTGGGCTGGGCCGCTGGTGGCCTGGCGCTGGGCCAGGTAAGTGGCCCATGGTCTTTCCCTCTTTATTTTTTTTGTGTTTCTCTATTTCTGTTATTCTGTTTTGATTTAGTTTAAATACTAAATCATTTTATAAAATCCTGAAAATATTTATGGACACTTTCTGAAATATTTCAGTGGCCCAAAAATAGTTCCAACATTATTTGAGCATTTGAATTATATAATAGTATTTTAAATGCCCAAATTCAAATATTTATGAATTAAGTCAATGCCCCTTTTTTGACCTAAAATTATATGCACCATTTTTCCCAAGGGTTCTAACCCAAGGCAAAGAGGGTGAACATATTTGAAGGGCATTTCAGGTTCATTGAATTTATTTTTAGTAAACCCTAGTTGATTTCAGGGGGGGTGCTGGGGGTTCTGCTTTCCCCATTTCAATTTCTGATGAAGGTAAACATGATGCACACTCTAATGCATAAGCTAGCTAGGGTGTGACAAAACTACTCACACATCACCGGGGAGGCCATGGAGTTGATGTAGAGGCCCTCCGTGATCGATGCCCCCTCCGGCGGAGCTCCGGAAAAGGCCCCAAGATGGGATCTCTTGGGCCCATGAGGGGGGAGGGCGCGCCCAGGGGGTAGGCGCGCCCCCCTGCCTCATGGACTCCTCGTTTGTTTCTTGACATCCACTTCAAGTCCTCTGGATCACGTTTGTTCCAAAAATAACTTTCCCAAAGATTTCATTCCGTTTGGATTCCGTTTGATATTCCTTTTCTGCGAAATACTGAAATAGGCAAAAAAACAGCAATTTGCATTAGGCCTTGGGTTAGTAGGTTAGTCCCAAAAATAATATAAAAGTGTAAAATAAAGCCCATTAACATCCAACACAGATAATATAATAGCATGGAACAATCAAAAATTATAGATATGTTAGAGACGTATCATGTCCCAGGGCGGAGGAGGCCGCACCCGGTCTCTGAACAACGGAGGTCGAGCCGGCTCTCACCTGCGTCCGCTCGTCGCCCCGGGCGCAGCTGCCGTTGAGGGAGGCTTCATAGGGCGTGGGAGGACCGTGTCCCGGGTCACCGAACGCGGTGTAGGTCGAGCCCATGGGTCCTCATTGGCCGGTAGTAGAGGAAAAGCTGCGGGGAAGCAACGTGTTTCGTCAACTGTTGCGTCTTCAGAAGATGTTGATGAGAATGAAGGCTTTGAAGATGAAGATGACAACAATGCTTTTGGAGAGGTAAATTTCTGATTGGTATACATAGTTAGCTTTCTATCACAGGGTGCAAATTCATCTTCTTTTTGTGCTAGCTAATTGTGTGTATAATGATATACCTTGGTGTAGAATTTGAACCAGCTTGATTCTACTTTTGTTTGAATTGTGTACTTGTTATTTTTTTTGTTTAGAAAAACATTGCCAAGGCTGATTGGACAGATGAGCATATTACTGCATTTTGTAACATCGCATGTGAGGAAGCTATGGATGGGCACTGTGTGAATGGTGTTTGGACAAGTAGAGCCTACAATAACATAAAGAAAAAATTTATCAGTGTGCTGGCCTCCTCCATACTGCCAAGCAATTCAAAAATTGCACAACTAGACTCAAGAGCTACTATACTGCTTGGGTGTGGTTGGGGCAGCAAACTGGTTGTGGCCGAACTGGAGATGGAGCTATAACCATATCAAATGAGTGGTGGGGAAAAATAATTAAGGTACATACATTATTCTGTAAATTACATCTGAATTGCTCACACTTGGTTACATTATTTAGCCTTGTCCTAATTACCTAACTAATGTTGCAGGAGAGACCAGATGTCAGAAAATTCAAGGGTGGCAATCCTGAGTATTTGGATATGCTAATAGAGCTATTTCAAGGTGTGGCAGTTGATGGATCATCAGCTTATGTGCCCATAGATGAAGATGAAGAAGAATATGATGTTGCCGATGATGGAAATGAGCAGAGTCCAATGAGCACCACCAGCAGGAAGAGGGGAAGCAGCGGTGGTGAACAGTCAGCTTCAAGCCCAGGCAAGAAACACAAGAGCCCAATGGTGAAACTAATGACAGGGCTCATAAATACTATGAATAGTGAGAACACTTCTGACATGATCACTGAATATGCAAACAAAAGCCAGGAATCAAAGGACAAGGCAAAAGAGAAGAAATCAAAAAACACTAAGGAATCCATTACTCATTGTCAACTGTTGGCAATTCAATGTGGTGCAGAAGAAACAAGTGTTGAGTACTTCATGGCAACTCAACTATTTGCAGATGAGGCAAACAGAGTCATATTTGAGAACATTTCAAGAATGAGGCTAGACTGGCTTGGTTGAAGAGGTGGTGCATGATGAAGAAGTTGTACTAGTGCACTAGTGATCTTGTTTGTCCTTTTTCTAATATATGTAATGGACCTGTACTGTGTGACCTTGTTAAATGATCATTGCATGTTAGTGTGTTTCATGATGTTTGCATGTACTAATGTTTTCAAGTTGAAGAGGTGATGCATGATGAAGAAGTTGTACTAATGTTTGCATGTTTCAAGATGATGACAGCAGTGTTCATGGAATCAGCAATGATGATGGGAGCAGCAGTGATGGTGAAGCACTGATGTTGTTCATGCACCAAAAAAGGAAGAGAAGAATGATGCAGATGGCCTGCATGATTGGTATGTACTACTTGGACTCTTACTGTAACAAAGGGCCTAGAAGAGTACCAATAGAGTCTGGGCATGATTGGGTTATGACAACACTAGGCAACGAAACTGCCTATTACAACATGTTTAGAAGGCACAGACCAGTGTTTGAGAAATTGCATAGTGTGCTTGTTGATTCCTATGGTTTGAAGTCCACCAAAAAATGTCATCAGTTGAGTCTCTAGGCCTGTTTCTGTGGATGGTAGGTTCCCCTCAATCTGTAAGACAAGCAAAAAACAGATTTGTTAGGTCATTGGAGACAATTGTAAGGAAGTTTGATAAGGTTTTGGCCTGTCTGGTCAAGCTAGCAAAAGACATCATCAAGCTAACAGATCGTCAATTCAGAACTGTGCATTCAAAATTAAGATCTAGAAAGTATGCACCATTTATGGACAATTGCATTGGTGCAATAGATGGGACACACATACAAGTTGTGGTACCAGTTGCCACTGCTGCCCAGCATAGGAATAGACATAAGGAGAAGAGTCAGAATGTGATGTGTGTGTGTGACTTTGATATGAGATTCACATTTGTCCTAGCTAGATGGCCAGGATCAGTGCATGACATGGGGGTCTTCAATGATGCCCGATCCAGATTTGGTGACAAGTTTCCAAAACCACCACCTAATAAGTTCTATCTTGTGGACTCAGGGTACCCAAATAGACCGGGTTATCTTGCACCATTCAAGGGTTTAACCTATCATTTCCAGGAGTACCGTGATGGCACAATGCCTACAGGAAAAAAGGAACACTTCAATTTCACCCATTCTTCACTTAGAAATGTCATCGAGAGGTGTTTTGGAGTCCTGAAGAACAAGTGGAGGATTTTGTTTCACTTGCCTAGTTATCCACAACAGAAACAAAGCAAAATCATTGTGGCTTGCATTGCACTGCACAATTTTATTAGACAAAGTCAACTAGCCGATATAGATTTCGACTTGTGTGATCAAGATGAAAACTATGTACCATTGTCTATGCCAACAGACTACAACAAATGAGATGGACAGTGCTGCTATGAATCAATTCAGAGCTTGGGTCGCTGATGGGTTGTGGTCCTTGAAACAACAATGATATGAACAAGTATTCTTCACTTATGTAATCTCTATTATCTCGATTGTTATGTAATCTCTCTTATTTCGGTTGTTATGAACAAGTGTTATTTCGGTTGTCACTATTCTATAATTCGATTGTATGAACAAGGGTTATGAACAAGTGTTTTATTAATAGGGGTAACATGGTCTTTCAGCATGTCATTTAATAACCTCTAGCCCATGATAAGTCCCTGTAAACAAACAAATAGGGACTCGGAACTTATAAGTTGGGTCTTAAAAAAGTCCTAAGACTTATGAAACAAACAAGGCCTCAATCAACCATGAGAGCTCTCCAAAATCCAAAATGTACGCATGAGTCAAAATCGTGAGCTTGCCCGCAGCAGCATAGAGCCAAACACAAACAAAATATAAGCTCACAGACGATATGACACATAAAGAATGGTTGCAGTGGATTTCATTAATGGAATGTACATCGTTCAGCTGCAGATGAACAGGTACAACATCGGCAATGGAGATTGCTAGATTCCCATCTTCCCTTCAACTGTACTAGGAGATGCGTAAGGCCTACAGATAGGTGTTAGCTGATGACTAACCAGTACTAACAAACTACGTATTATGTACACTTGTTTTGCCTCATCGGAAAGACGAAATGCTCGGAGATCTGCACAAGCTTGGCGATCTGGAGCTCTCGTTTGCCCCCGAGCTCATAGAGGACGAGTCGCTCCGGAGACTGTTTAGTCGAGCTTTTTCACGCAGTAGTTTGCACTGCAGAAGGTGATTTTTTTTTCTTTGTCAGTAAATAACAAGATTTAATTAGGTCGGTTCGAAAATGGTTTTCACACCATCGCACCTTTATTCGAAGATCTTCAACCTCACTCTCCAAGGAAGAAATGCAGCACTGGAGTTGATTTAGGGCTTCCATTGCTTTCAGAAGACTCGTTTCAGATTCATGGTTTCTAACTCCAGCTACCTGTAGCAACAGTAAGGTTCATGTTTGGTCATGTAATGTGGCAAGCTCACATCAACCACATGAGGACGCTGCTTTTCCTCTTAGCAGAAATACCCATACCTTCAGAACACTGGTACACAAACTCGATAGATTTTCTGCGAGTTTGCTTCTATCTTGTTCACTTTCCTGTTGACATGTAAACAAGCAGAATATCAGTGCCCTTGTACACACCATAATGCTTTACAGATGGAAACAAAGTACACGCACCTCTAGTTTCTTCCTCAAAAGCTCTTCCTCTTCAATCTGCTGATGTGGATCTTTTCCATCCGACACCATGTAGCGGGCAAGCTTTTCTTTTGTGCGGGTAACAATGGCCCCTAGCTGCTGCAGCTTTGCACTTAGTTCTTCATTCTGCTTTTTCAGAAGGATATTCTCTTCCTATCGAGAAGTAAAAAATGCACGGAAGATGATCAGACGCTGAAACAGCAATGTTCAGAAATAACAAACAAGATGTAGAAGTACTGGATACCTTAGTTTTGACATGGTGATTAATTCGCAGCTGGAGATTCTGTTGTCTGGTAAGCTTCTTTACTTCATCTTCAAGATTAAAAATGATCGTTTTGTAGTTTGCATTCTCAGCCTACAATATACCAGCCTATTAATATAACAAACAAACATTTACCATAGCAACAAAGAAAGAAATATGTGTTTTCCTTTCTAGTGGAAACCTTAATTGTCATACCTTCAGCAAGTCAACTTCAGCTACCATAAAATGTTCCTTTTGCCGTAATTGCTCTACAGTAATACGGGCAGCTCCAAGTTCTGATTGTCTTTGGTTAATTTCATCAATCCAACTGTTGCAAAAACATTCACATGTATATCATATAACCTATTATTGAGATTATAAGGAGGTCATAGTAGATGGAAAAGTATCTACCTCTGTCTCTCTTCAATGAATTCATCAAGCTGCTGCTTCAACTTCATCAGCTCATTGGACTGATAAATACTTAGTTTTAAACACAGTTCAAGAGATAAGACAAGTTGCAAGAAAATTTTAGGTACTGTGGCAGTTACCTCTTTAGATTCTTCAGTTTGATAAGCAACTGACTCTTTTGTGCTCATCTTTTGCTGTTTGTCAACTAGTGTCTACAATACAATAGGAACATGTTTACAAAACATAAGTGGTTTAGATGCATACATTGGAATATATAAATTTAGAACTAAGCGAATATGCATTCCTACCGCCCAAGTTGTCATGTTCATCTTAACCCCCAACATATCACGAATCACATCATGTGTCATACTTTCTGTTGTAGCTAATTTCGCATTCAACATGAATATCTACATAGAAAAAAGGTAAGTTAGTAAAACTACAAAACAGAATCGACAGAATAAACTGTTCTTTAAGAGAAATCTCACCTCCCTTTGTCGACTAGCTGCTATGCCCTCGAGTTCCACAATACGTTGCTTTGCAGCACTAAGTTCTTCATCTTTCTCAGAATTCACTTGCTGTACAAAGCCCAATCCAATACATTTAAATGGGGAGCCTGAACCTCGAGGTTTCAAGCTAATCTTCTCCGGTCTCATGGAGCAAGCATTTGTTGATGGGTTGTCAGTATTAACCTGATGTGCCATAGCCTCTAGCTCCATGAACTAACCAGATCATTTTTCATTAGCATCCTTGAAAATTGTTGCTAATTTCACTTCCTGAAACTAAATCAGACAAATGAGACTGCTTACCTTCTGCTTATATTCACGTGCTGCTGCCTCAGCATGTAAGTTTAGCTCAGATATGTGTGACTTGCATTGAGCAATCTATAAGAATAAGAGAGCACATAGCAAACCCATCAATATTTCGATAACACCTGGATGATAGCAGATGACCATAGTCTGAAGTCTGAACAACTAAAATATTTCTAAAATGATTAGAGAATATATTATTACCTCTGATTCCTTTTCAGCAACCTCCTTTTGAAGCATTTTGATACTCTCCTGAGCACTTAGTAGCTCGGTATGTATCTCTCTTGAGTGCCTGCAGGAGAAAGTTAAGCCAAGTGTTATCTTTTTCTAAGAACCATGGCAGGAGCTCTGCTTTTCATCAAGAAAAAAAACAGGGAAACGAATGTGAAACAAGACAGTAGGCTCAAACACCTAATAAATGAACTAACAACTGCGAAATTTGTGACTGGTAAAAAATAGTAATCTTGCAAACCTGAATGAGTCAGTTGAATCAACCATTCCATCTTCCCCAAAGCTCTTTACTTTCCCAGATGATGGTACAGACGACATTTGGTGCCTGACTCTCTGCAGCTCCACTTCTAATTCTTCTCTCTGTATTCTCTGTCGTTCCGCTTCATCCTTGATGTTGCCCACCTTAAGAGAAATAACCAGTGCTATTGTTACAAGAAGTTACTGCAGTAAGTAAGAATCAACACTGAAATAGAAGTAGACAGCTCACCTGGTTCTCCAGAGCAAATATGGTACTCTCGAGCTCCTCAATTGACCTCTCCAATAGCTTGACTTCTTCATCCTTCTCTTCAGCATATGTCTTCCTTTCATCTGCTATCTGTAGAAGTACAACAGAAGGGTTATACAAGAAGAATAACACAAGCAATATTAAGAGAGAAAAACAATAATCAAGTAGGTAGCTGAACCTGTCGGGCCTCCGTAGCAATTGCTTCACTTTCTTCTGCCACTGCCTGAGCCATCTCCAGCTTCTCTCTCAAGAGAAGCACCTGAGAGTCACAGTATTGCTTCTCATCCGAGAGCTTGGAGAAGTTATTTTGTAAATTTTGAAGGAAGCTGTTCCTTTCATCAAGTAAATTTCTCAGCTCAATCAACTCTTCTTCCATTCTTTCAGTGGCATTACTTTTATGGGCTAACTCCTCTTTCATAGAGTAACCGATCTGTTCAATATAATTGAGCTGAGATCTCAACTCAGTGTTTTCCATAGAAACTGCATTTAGTTCACCAACTGTACTTGCTAGCTGCTCCTCTAGCACCAAAATCTTTTCATTACTCTTCATGACTTGAGCTTCTAGTAGTTGGCTTCCAGAAACAAGATTATCAAGATCATGTGATTTAGAAGCAACCTCATGTTCTAATGAGGTGATTGCTTCAGTCAACTCAATAAGTTGATCTGCTTGATCTTTTGCAACCGACGCTGACTCCTGTAATAGGCTAAGATCAAATAATAAGCCCTTTGCCAATTCATCTTTCCTTGCTAATTCAGACTGTAGAAAGGAATTATGGGTGCTCAACTCCTCAACGGACAATTGAACCAAGTTTAAGTCATTGGAGAACTTCATCACTGTGGTCAATTGCTCATCAATGTGTTTTTGCACTTCTGTGTTAATTTGATCCAAATATGCTTGGAAGGAGAATGATAACTTCTCCATATCAATATTAGAAACCAAATGAAACATCCTCTGGTCCTTGCACAGAATATCCAGCTTTTCATGTTTCAGTAAATCATTCTCGGACCTCAAAGCATTTTCTCTTGAAATTCCAAGTTCAATGACCTCAGCTTTCAACTCAAGCTCTTTACATAAGGCTGCATGGGAGCATTGCAACTCCATCAGAGCTTTGGCTTTCCCATCTAGATCTGTTTGCAAGGATTTGATGTTGGACTCCAAGGAATCAACTACATATCGAAGTTTTGAATTTTCCTCACGCGTTGCAAGTAGGCTTTCCATAACTTCATCCTTGTTCCGCTTTAGGTTCTCCAAATCAATCCTTGTATTACTGTTCTCCTCGTGTAAAGCATAAATTGCAAGACTACCCAAATCCTGGTCAACTTTCCACAGAGTTGCTTCTGTCTTCAATCCTTCAAGTACTTCGGTAAACATAAGATTTTGTGTTTGCAGTTGTATTTTTTCTTGCTCCACTTCTGAAGCCAAAACAATAAATTCAATATCACTTGCAATTGCATTGATCATGATCGAATCATGGTGGCAGTTTACAAACCAACTGCACAACTCATATTCATTACATCCTTTCATATCCTTTGCAGGTATAGCACTGTTCACTTCAGGCAGACTCAGAACCTCAAGCATTGTATCCTTCAACATTCCATTGAGAAACAAAGCCTCATCCAGTTGGTTGTGCAGCTCTTCCTTTTCTTTGGATTCAGCTGCCGAAGAACTCCTGTTGGTAGCATCAATCTCTTTAGTCAACACAGATAGCTCGTTATAAATGAAATCTGACCGTGCCAACATTGCTTCTTCTTGTGCTTGCAAATGCAGAATTTTCTTCCCGAAAGAATCCAGTCTTGAGCTCAGTTCAGTTGCTTCTTGTTCCTTCTTTGCAACACGACCAAAACTGTGGTTGATGTCAAGTAGTAATTTTCCTTTGAGAACACTACACATCTCCAATTCATTTTTTGCTTTATCATTGTGCTGTCTCAGAGTAGATATCAAAGAATTAGATTCGCAGATCCCGCGCTGAAGGAAACCATTTTCTGCATGCAGCCCAGTAATTCTCTCCAACAAAATCCCCATATGGCAGAGGTGCAACACAGACACAGCACAATCTTTTCCAATTATCTCTAACCAGTTCTCCTCCAACCAAGTTCTTGCCAACTCTGTGAACTGCCAAAGTTTTGACTTCATCCATTTAACATCTGAAGAAACAAACTCAAGATTCTCCGATAGCAAATTCTTCAGACAACTGATGCCATCTTCCAGTTCAAGAGCTACCTCATTTGCTTCAAGCAGGCTTGATTCGAATTTCTTTTCCATATCCAGGTAATATTGTCCCTTCACATCCAGCATCATCTTCAAACTACTGACCTCGTTTAGCAAGTCATTCTTTTCAACAATATAAGAAGATTCCTTTTGTTTGTACTTCTCTGCTTGGAGTTTTGCATTTTCATTCGCTTCCACCAGCGCCTTGACTGTAGAGTCTGCATCAGCTATAGTTGCCTGCGCATCTTGAAACTTGGCTATAAGAGTAAAAGCCTCAAATGATTTCTGCTGTGCAAGAACTTTGGTCTCTGAGAGCTCAGCTTCAAGTGCCTGAAAGAATGATCATAGTTGAAAACAAGGGATCAAGGTTAACCAACTCAAGAAATTAAATGTAACTCAGCTGCTTCTACATAAAAAATAAATAACAAAATCCATCATGCCTTTGCAGGGCAGAAGTATAGTGGTGCATTGACTCAAGCAGATGCACCTTCACATAATCCACATTTCATTACTCGGTAAAAGATTTTTCTATCTACCGATGCATTGAGATGCAAAACTTTTGAAATTTCTCAAAAAGAATCCACATGTCTATTACTTCTTGCAAATTAATACCCCCTGCATGTACATTTTGGGTAAGAGCCTTGTTACTGGAAACATAAACAGGTCTACTGTATTATTTATCTCCTGGCGAGGAGGTAGAAACAAGTCTACTGCCAATGCTCATATTATTTTACAAACCCAATTGAAGCCTAGTCTGCTTTTCTGAAAACCAACAGAAGATATACAGAAAAAGGTTTTCAATGGATGCCTAATGGCCTTTAACGATGTTGGGTATTTAAAAGTGGTACCTCTATCTCTTTATGCCATGAAACAAGTGATGTTGCAGTGTCATTGTCCTTTCCCTGCATCTTTATTTCCAGTTCTTCCACTCTCGCTTCATAGTGCGTCTGTTGATCAATCATCTGTGACTTCAATTGAAGGACCTCAGAATTTAGATCTTGGACAGTTCTTCGACTCTGGAGAAGGCATCCTTTCACATTTTCCTTTTCTTGCAGAAGCTTGGCCATCTGAGACTGCAGCGTCTGTAATTTATAAACTGCAGACTCCATCTCCTTACTAAGTTGGCAAAGGGCGTCAGCATTGCACTGCTCTCCAGCTTCAAGGGCTCCGAATGTTTTAAGTTCATCCTAAAGCATGGAGTAAAATAAGGTCATGCCATGAATTTATAAAGACCGACACTCTTAATGGATACAGATCGATTAACAGTAGGAACTTACTGACATAAATAGTAGATTGTTTGGTTCACCTTGATACCAAATAACAAGAGCATTATCTTACCCGATCCTCCAAATTCAAGTCTGAATTTTGACAAACAACTTCTTCAGGGTCCACAGAAAAGCTTGACTCCAATGTATTGAATCCAACACCAAACTCATGTATAATACCCTTTGCCTTCAGAACATCTGATAACATTCTTAACAGAATGGTATTTTCTTCATTTTTTAGCTTCTCAAATGTCTGCTCCTTGTCCTTGATCTGACTCAACGAATGAGCTATGTGTATCTTTGACTGGTCTAATTGAGTCTTGAGCTGATGAATCTCTTCTACCATCCCCCTCAGTGATGATTCATAGTTTTGTTCAAGAACCTCCTTCTGCACAAATGTTCTAATGGATTCATCCAACAAAAGCTCTAGTCTCTGGTTCACCTGTCCTTGTTCAGATACTTGAGATCTTAAAAGAGCAATAGCTTTTTCTTGATCATTCCTTTCATGTTGATGCATCTCATTTATTGCCTCCATTGCTCCTCTTAAGGACCTTAACTTCAGGTCCAAGTCGCATTTTATATCATCTGCCTCTTTCAACCGGCTTTGGAGCTCTTCGAGTAACTTCTCTCTGTCAGATATACCCTGACACATCTTCTGGACTTGATCCTCAACCCATCTTCTTTGAGAAAAGGACTCCGAAATAAAGGCAACCTGGTCAGAAGCTTCATCAAGAGAAGCATTTCCCTCAACGAGAAAGCTTCCAATGTCAGCAGCTAATCTGTCCCAGTCATGGGTCAGGAGCTGAATTTCCTTTTCTTTTTCCTCAGTTAGTGCAGAAAAACTTTCATTCTCTTTCATCACCTCAAGTAGCCTATCATTCAACTGTTTCCTTTCCTGTTGAAGCTCATCTAAGCTTTGGTTGGCCAACAACTCATTCTTGTTACTAGCATTGAACTGTTGTTGGAGCGATAGAAACTCTTCTTGTAAGCTCTCCCAGTCATTGGTCAAAAGCTGAATTTTATTTTCTTTTTCCTCAATTAGTTGAGAAAAGCTTCCATTCTCTTTCATCACCTCAAGTAGCCTGTCATTCAACTCTTTCCTTTCCAGTTGAAGCTCATCCAGGCTTTGTTTGGCCGATAACTCATATTTGTTACTAGCATCTAGCTGTTGTTGGAGAGATGAAAGCTCTTCACGTAAGCTCTCCCAGTCATTGGTCAACAGCTGAATTTTCTTTTCTTTTCCCTCAATTAGTTCAGCAAATCTTTCATTTTCTTCCATCACCTCAAGTAGCCTATCATTCAACTGCTTCCTTTCCAGTTGGAGCTCGGCTAAGCTTTGTTTGGCCAACAACTCATTTTTGTTACTAGCATCCAACTGTTGTTGGAGCGCTATGAGATCTTCTTGTAAGCTCTCCCAGCCACTGGTCAAAAGCTGAATTTTCTTTTCTTTTTCCTTAGTTAGTTCAGAAAGGCTTTCATTCTCTTTCATCACCTCAAATAGCCTGTCATTCAACTCTTTCCTTTCCAGTTGAAGCTCATCTAGGCTTTGTTTGGCCAACAATTCATTTTTGTTACTAGCATCTAACTGTTGTTGGAGCGACATAAGCTCTTCTTGTAAGCACATAATCACCTCAGTTGTTTCAACTTCAACCTGTCTACGGACTTCATCCATTTCTTGCTCCGCACAACTATCAGACACCTGATCTCTTTGGTACCTTGTATTTAAGTCATTTGCCTTCTCAAGTGAAGCTTGCATCCTTTTCAGCTTTCTCTGAAGAGGTGAATCTTCATTTTCAATACACTTCAAAAGTTGCATTTTGGGCTCTCCACTAGCCACCAGGCCCTGTCTACGGTGGTTGTCAATCTCAGTATTTAATCTTGAGATTTCTCTGCCTCTCTTTTTTAGAATCTCAAAGCTTTTCTGATTATTCTTTTTCAACTCATCTAGTTCATTTATCAACAAAATCTGCTGTGACTCAAGAGCTTCAATAACAGATCTTGCATCATTCAGTTCGCTTTCTATGGCATCACTCTGCTTGTAAGCTTGAAGGATACGTAAATTTGCTTCTTTCAGCTCATCACTTAAGGTATTAGTTCTTTCCTCGACCTCTCCACGGACTGTCCTCTCTTCTGCAAGAATTGTTTTAAGTATGTCCAACTCCAGCTGCAGGTTTAATATATCTTCTGTGTTGTCCATGAAAGCCTCATCACAACAATCTTCCATTTTTGCACGTGCATTGGAACCATACTGGTGTGTCCATAGAATAAAAAAAAACATCATGTCAGGTTTTCTTATTTTCTCAATCAACATAACAGATAGCATGATTTCTGTAGAATATGAGAGCATGGATCAGATACTTCAGAGAAGCTATTGTTCATACCTCAAAATGGCATTCCTCCCTCTTTGTCATTTTGATGGTACTCAATTCTTTTTGCAGATCAGCTATTTCCCTGTGAAGCAATTTAGCTGCTCAAAAACAGAAATTACAGCAAGGAAAACGCATGCTAGCTCTTATTGACTGCACAATTACCTAGTTAGTTTTTTATTTGATTCCAAGCAACCTTGTAGCTCACTCCTGCAGGTTTCCAGTTCTTGACAAGCTCTTTTCAACTGAAAAGGGATTGAGAACATTAACATATGGTGTGCTTGGCCGTTGCAGTTTCAATCAACATAACCATAAGCAAAGGATAAAATTATTGTCTAGAGGGGGATGGGTACCTCCTTAGGCAAAGTTCCGGGCTCACTTGCTAAACTAGAGCGATGTTCTGTGTCCTGAACATATGAATAAAGATGGAAGTATGAGCTAATTTGTTGAAAAAAATTCTCTGTGGGGAGAAAAGCTAATCAGGGATTAAACCTCAAACTTGGATGAAAGTTCATTTTGCTGCTCAGTTAACATCCTCCCCTCAAGCATTTGCACGACCTGTAAGGACAAGGAATGCTGATTAAAGAAACCCACTACAGCACTGGTAAGAATTACAAACTGAAGGTTAATATAAACCTGATTACGAATGTTGGAAACTTCATCCAACAGAACCTCCCTCTCCCCTTCGTTACAGAACTGCTGATACCTACAGATACATAATAAAACGTTTTAGTACAGTACAACAAATATGGGTGCATGTTGGTATAGAATATATATACCTCTTGAGTTGGCTTGATAAACGGATATTTTCTAGTGCAAAACGGGTTACTTCTGGATTTTTATCCACTTTTGCACGAAGCAACTCTATTTCTCGTGACAAAGTTTTGTTGTCTTCAAGTAGATATGATTCTGCTGGCAATTTGTTATGAACAAGAGCCTCCATCCTGTTAATCTTATCTTCTCGAAATTTCAACGTCATCTTAGCACACCTTGTATCCTCCTCTCGTTGAGAAACCTAAGATGTACCGAGAATCATTACAGGATGTCCCCTTAATAAATGTATAGATAGGTTTTACAACACTTGTTCGTTGTTGCTAAAAGGTTACCAATCGGTTCAACTGCTCAATTTCAGCTTCAAGTTGCTTTATAGTGGACTCTGCCATTGATTCTCTTCTCAAAGCTCCTGCTAGTGTTTCTTCCAGTGATCTCATCTGCAAGGTAATTTATTTATGAACAATTTTCACACAGAGAGACATAGAAGTGCACGCACAGACAGAATTTAAGGGAATCCAGACAAAGGCAGATTACCTGCTTATTTGAAATTTTTAAATCTTCCAAAGACTTTATGCTTTGGGCGTCACTGTTATTTTCCTCATCCACACTCATGTGATCACTGCCATCATCAACATCACCTCCAGATATTCCGCAAATATCAGTACTGAATGGTAAAGATCTAGTGACATGGTGACGCTTGAGGACAGCTAGCTCCTCCTGAAACAAGGACCATCTTTTAGTTTAGGGTGATGTTATATTGAACTGGAAGTGGGATTCAAATTCTGCAGACATTACCTTTAGGAGACGAATTTGATGCTGCAAAGCTAGAACATCTCCTGAAGCGTCTTCATTCACAACAGCCTTCAAATTTGAAGAGGTGAGAATTACAAATGGTTAGTCACCAAAGATATTTTGGAAATGAAAATTGACTTAAAGGGCAGATAATTACATTGTTTTGAATGAGCCTTGCACGCTGAGCAAACTTGAGGGTACTGAGTGTTTCATTGCCAGAACTATTTACACACACACAGAAAAATATGAGGATACGAAAATGCATCTCAAGCTCTATCCAAGTTAGGTCGGATCTAAATCCAAAATTCATTACCACAATGAAGGGCTGACATTTGCGATGATCATGGTCTTGGAGTTTCCACCAAGAGAATCCTATATGTGAAAGTGGAAGTAGAATGATTACTAGACTGCAAGGAACAACAATTATGAAAACAATAATATGTTATCTCAAGATTGCTACCTGGAGAAGAAACGTTAATCTTGAGTCTCTATAAGGAACATGCCTTTGCTTCCCGTTTGTAAGATCAACTAGACTCATTATCACAAGACTGCAATTCACAGTTCAGTTAAGGACACATGGATGAGTAATAGCAACACCATGTTCAGATAATTTTTCAACTAAAAGTCTGAGTGTTAGATACGAACCCCAGTGTTGATAACGATTTGTTAATATTAGCAGCTTCCTTCAGCCGCTCACCTTCAGCACCGGATGTTCTCTGCCTGTTTCAGGTAGATATATTAAGGAACTGATATTTCACTTAGCACAATAAACTGTGGCACAAGAGAGAATATTGTCTACCTACCTTTCTGACCCAGCAAGATCAACTAGGTTCAGTCTTGCAAACCGTAAGTTAGTTGTAGAATCTTTCTCCCACGTACTCTCGATAATACACGTGAACACACTGTGGGAGCGGCTACTCTCACGGTTCATATTTGTAGCAGCCACTTTCCTATTCATGGAGCCCTGAAATAGGTTTCAGGAAAGCCTGATTACTTCAAATTCATGGGCAGTATTGCCATGAGATATTCACAAGAAAAAATAAATCAAGAATAACTATATTACCTGCATCAAAAGTTTAATGATATCATTGACACAGCCAACTTCAAGTTCAGTCAGATTTTCTACGTATACTCCATTCCTTATATCTTCTCGGAGCTGCACATTAGGTTTCATGCTTAGTAAAATCACAAAAAATGGTGTTGCACTAATACGTCGTATTCACTTCAACAATAGCGTGAAAGCATACTGCAAGATTTGTGGACGAAGGGTCAAGAAGATCTGTAATTTGTTCATTGTAAATCTCAAGAAAAGAACACTTGCAGTTGTACTTGAGCTTTTCGTCCCTCCTGCTCTCTTCCTCCTACAGTTTTCGGTTGCACACATAACGGGTTCAAGATTAGCAGCATGATGAGATACTTGCTCATGCAGTAGACACTAACGAATATGTTATGCATGGGGAGTCTGTTACCGCTCTAATTCTCGCAAACAGGAACTCGAAAATGCGTGGTGTCATTCCACGTTCTGGACTAGGCCTCACTTCCAGATCACTAATTTCGCCAAGCATCGTGTATGTCTTTCCACTTCCAGTCTGCAAACAGTTAAAAGGTTTAAGAGCATGAACGCAATCCTCATGGTCAACAAATAAAACAACCACATTGCGAACTACCTGCCCATATGCAAAGACACAGCTGTTGTATCCAGCCATACAGTTCTCAACCATTGGTAAGCCAGCAACACGGAAAAGTACTTCCTGGCAATTTCAAATTCATCCGTTAACCACAATCTGAGAAGTAGAATCAAAGCATGAAATCAAATCGTTTTCAAGCTGACCTGGTTCACTCCTTCACAGGCAACATGGTCAAATGTAAAACGGGTTTCTGGCTGACCAATCCATGTGATAGTCTGGGCACTTTCTTGTTTCAAACACCGATTATAACCATGCACAGTTTTCTCCGAGTTATTTAGAGGGCGGACACGGATAACAACCTGGAGAATAAACCACAAATGTAAATAAGGTGTAGGGTGGGTTTTTTATGTATTTGGAATCATGTGGATGGTGAAGCTGACTCTCCAACACATGTACTGGTTCACAATTTAAAGCTCACATGCATCATTCCTTGTTTTAAATGCAAACGGATAATTCCTCCCAAAAGTGAAAAGAGAAAGAATCTTACGGCAATCTACATAATTGTTAACTGAGGAACATTTCTAGTTTTACGATTACCTAAGTCGGAAGAAAATTAGCAAAAAAGTAGCTCCTTTTTCCCCAGTTCATACGTTGAGATTCAGACTACCAAATAAAACTCTGTAATTATCAATCACTAGCAACAATGTACTACTTGAGCTAAATGATGAGTAGACACAATGTTATTTCCAAGCAATGAATCAAATGGTTTCACTAGGCAACAACAAAAATCAGAGTGCATACCTGCACGTTATTGTCCATCCAGAAGGAGGGATCTTCCCGTAGTTCGAACTGGGGCACCTCCACAGAACTCACCACCGTGGCTGGCCCAGACGACACGGGCGCACCCCTGGCTGCCATTGAGCACCCCAACCCCGATCCTGGGCCCCGGGCACCACCGCTCGTCACCGGCCTCGGCCCGCTCAGCCCCACACTGTAAGCCGGCTTTGACACGCTCTTCGTGGGCGTGCTGTGCGTGGACCCGCCCTCGGAGGAGGCCGCCGGCACGGCCTTACCGCGATGCGCACGGGGAGTGGTCATCGTGGTCGCGCCCATCCGCGGCGGCAGCTCCTCGGCGCGGGGCGGGGCCCACCCGAACCGGCTCCGCGCGGCGGCCTTCTCGGGGGTCCGGAACGGGAGCTTGGAGGGCGTGGGCGCCGGCGACTCCGGCTTCCGCTTCAGCCCCGACGCCTGCGGCTGGATGGCGAGGAGAGGGGGGCGGGACTCCGCGCCGCCGACGAGCGCTGCGGCCGCGGCGTCCGAGCCGTCGCCCGGCACGTTCTCGTCGTTGCCGGCCTCCGAGGCGGAGGCCCTGGCCGGTGTGCGGCGGGCGGCGCCGAGATCCCGCACCATTCTGCACGGACGCCACGGGCCTGGCTCAAACCCCCGGACCAGAAAACACAAAGCCCGAACGGGCCGAAGCCTTCCCGGAGAAGAAGCTGGACGCACCTGAGCCCGGAGGAGGCGGACGCGGATGTGGCGGCGGCGGTGGCGAGGAGCAGCGCGAGGCGGCGAATGGTGTAGTGCGATGCCGCCGCCGCAGCCTCTAGAGCCCACTTCCGCGGGGGAGATCCAGGGTCGCCCGCGGCGGGCGGGAGATTTCGAAAATTGGGGGGAGAAAAACAAGAATCGAAACAGTCGACGTCGCTCCGGCGCAGGTCGCAGATCGCGTCGCCGCTCCTCCGAATCGCCTGGCGGGGGAGCGCGACGCAAGGACCGGACCTACCTAGGGTTGCGCGGCGAGCCGCCGGACCGGCGAGCTGGGCCTAGTGCTCTCCGTTCTAGAAGGTTCTAGACCCCCTCTCTCACACACACACAAACTCGAGGCGGGGGGGAGGGGGAGGAAGGATTTGGGTTTGTGCGACTGCGAGGTGGCCGAGGAAGTGTGGGTGGGGTAGGGTAGGGTAGGGTAACGGGATGCGGGTCGGGGAGAATCCTTTCGAAATGGACGGCTGCGATGGGATCACGGGCGAGGCTGGACCCCTCCCCCCGCTTGGAAGGGTTCGAAATTTGGAGACCGTTTTTCGGTGGGGGGCGACCGCCGCGTCTGAGGCTCGAAATGGCGATCGTGTTCTTTTTTCTCAGTGGTCCTACTACAGTGCTGATGCGCGAGGGGGTCTTAATTAGGGCATCCATCATACGTGATCGTGGATCTGGATCAATCAACAAGTAAAATGGTGAAAATGTTGAAGTGGGCTTGATGGTACCAATCCTTTTTTTTTCGGGTGACCATGCGCGCGAACATGCTCGTCCATATAATACTCGTGAAAAAAAATCAAAGTGGCCTATTGAGGAACATTGACAACACACATTAAAGGGACGATGCTTCGATGCCTTAAGGCACCTACCTTTGTGTCCATGGCATGTGGGCCCAATAGATGGCTGGCCCACATGTCAATGACCCAAAGGCATGTGCCTTTAAGGCACTGAAGTTGTGTCCACATCAAAGAAGTGCAAGTCATGTAGAATATGTGGAAAGATACAAACCTCCGCATCGTGGGACGTGAGGGGCATGAGAATAATGTACATTAAGGTGACTTGCTTTGCCTTTGGGGATATCACATTGAGGCAATGGCTATCAACCGAATGCGAAACAGAATCAAGATTAATGTGCATGTGTGTAGTTTGTCATCTAGTGGGTTTCGGCATTGTCTCACATATGAGCACTGCTATGCAGACGATGAAACAAACACACGATCCACAGACTACTAGTCATGCACACCACTGGATTTCCTCTTTTTTGAATCTGTGCGGCTTAAGAAAAGTGTTGTGCACGGGATCGTGCATGAAAGATCGTGTGCACGGCAATTCCGCTCCCATAAAGGCATAGCCACTTTTGAACATATTCTAAATCATTCTTCTTGGTAGACATACACTCCTCAACTCTGAAAAAAGGTGGTAGTTTCTCACAAGCTATTGACACATGGTAGGCTTAGAGCAACAATGGCAGATTCACCGTATCAACGATCGCCATCCGCCATATGGAGCACACGCTTCATATGGATATGGATGTTGGGTAGCCGACATGCAAATTGAGAGTCCCCTATTTGTTGCCGCAATAATTGTGGGACCCATTAGTCAACGGGACATCTCTTTTTCCCCAAACTACTACGTCATCCTGCGTGAGATGGGGGCACCTAAACTTTCTTCCCGCCACACGAATTTACATGCAACTGACATAAGGAGTGCCCTCCAAAAGGCAACTCCGAGTCGCCATATATGGAGGCTACTCCATATACTTTGGTTGCCTTGTCAAGTATGACAATTGCTAGTGTCATTTTTTGTCAAAACCACCATAATAGCAATTATTATGGCGATCAGACCGATATGGCGATTCGGTGTAGTTGCTTTGATAGCGGCTATTATGATGATCAGACCGACTGCTAGAGTTGCTCTCACAAGGTATGATTAGTTCCTGAATCAACGAGAAAAGAGGCAGAAAGCAAGAGATAGTGAATATCGGCTCAATGGAGTAGGTCGTGATAGAACATGCCAAGACAAGGATGGAGCCAAGAAAAACTGATTCATGGTCCCGCCATCTCTTGATGTCAGATCACCTGTCGGCCCAGGGGGAGGGGGTCGAAACGATAGGGGTTAGGGTTTCTCCATGGGTACTATAACTCATGACTTCTACTAAAAGTGAAATGAAAAATCACTCTAAACTACTTTACATTTGGACCGTAAAAACTTCTGAATTATGTAAAAGAAACAAATGAATAAAAAATGCAAGTTGAGTGAGATATTTTAACCGTGTACAAAGTTTGAACCCCTCCCCCCCCCCCCCCCCCCTCTGCTCCCAATCAGTCTTACATAATTAGACAGCTAACCCCTTAATAATCCAACTTTCCCTTTTGATTTCCATTTTCTCGATCTTCCTGCCTAAATGTGCATGCGCATACCCGCATATATTTTCATTAAAAATGTTACCAACTCTAAAAAATGCCACTAAAATAACGAGGATAAAAAGGAACTACAATTGGTAAGTTTTATAATTTTTATTAAGAATATGTATTTTTAAACTAAAATCACGACAAGAATTATGGAACGAAGGGAGTACAAATTATGTGTGGTCGTGTCATGTGTGTATTTTATGATGTACATTCGGTTTAGTCGCGGTTCGATTCCGTTACGGCATTGCACATGTACAATTTGCTAAATCTCGTTTCAGCTCGAGCTTGTGGCTAAAACCACCATGTGCGCGGCCGGGCGGCGATCTTTGTTAATGCAGGGGTTCCGTGGAACATGTATGTACGACAGGGTAGGGCAGGGGCTGCTTCCTGCTGCTGCTGTTTGAAAATTCGGATGGTGCGAAACCCAACGGCTACGCACGTTCTAGGCCGGATTTCCACCATTATTTTACTACAGGAAGAGACTGAGACAGGCCCTCCTGAAGCACTACGTGTAGTACAAAATTACCACCAGTTATTACATGTTTGTCACGGGAAAAAACAGTACTCTCGGCAGTACAATTATCTGTTCGGGGCCACGGAATTCATGCTCGGTGAAAACCGTGCTCCTACCTAAGGTGGATACTAGTATTTCGAATTCAAAATTTTCACATTGATTGATCACCCACGTCCACAAGCATGCCTTCGCAAGTTGACCGCTATTAAATAAAATCAACAACCACTTGATAACTTTGGCATTTACCATCAATGCGGGATAATGGATCCGGATCATATAACAGCCGCACACCAAACAGTTTCGATCCTCCTTAGTAATAACTCATTGCACAAAACATTTTGAATTTCATGGATCTGGTCTGCCACATGGGCTTTAATTGGTGGCACCACCAGAGAGCGTATCAGTGTCTCAAAAGAAAAACCGAGAGCGTATCAAATCACATCCCATCTTGGAATTTTTGATACGGATACGGGTGTGATCGATCCTGATGTCAAGTCCTGACTATATATGTCTGCTTTAAATGGAGGAGTACCATTAGATTTCTGTAAACTATTTATCTCTAGCATGCTTAAGATGATTTCTCTTGCAGACACACTTACAAACGATTTAGTATCAAATCAAACCACAATTACAGACAAAGAACTTCTACCCAATGCAAACCTACACAGCATATATAAACGCACCAGGAGGTGTAGTAGCAGCACTGCAGCAGCCGGTCGCCAGCCGACGCATCCAAGAACAATCGCTGTAGAAGAACCCAAGAGCAGTGCGCCGCCACGTCTGGCTGCTTTCCTCATTTGCTCAGCCTCCTGATTTTCTCCGTCAGAAGCCTCGCTGCATTAGATCCTACACAAACAGAGAGGATGAAAATTTCACATAAGAGATTTATCCAGTTCCATGATCCTATCGATCAGGCGGCAATTCCAAGAGTAGTAGTTTGATGACAGAACAGAGTAAAACACAAAACAACCACGAACATGAGTTTTCAGAAAGCAAAGTGTATCTAACTTCATAATAATCACCTGGTTGTAAATGATATCTTCTGCTTGCTTTTCAGAACCAGGCTGCTGGCAAAACATGCCTTGTGCCGTCAGATTCACAACGTAACGTGACACAAGGATAACACATGAGCGGTAGCCAATAATTTCAGAAACTCACATCTGCTCCTTAGGAATGAAGGGTAGCTCTTCACTGATAAGCTGAAAATAATTTTGACAAGGTTCACATGAACAGATTGCAGCTCCATCTAGAAAGAAAGCAGTGCAGGGAAACATGGAACGATTAATCACATACCACAAAGGAATATGTTAGCAACTAGCAATACAAATAAAAGGAAACAAAATGGCAACATCACATGCCTTTGGAACTTGTGGGGGATCTTTTCACATAATTCATGATCTTCCGCTCATTCAAAGGGTCATCCTGCAAAAGTAAATTCTGCGAGATAAGCATCACCACACTTGCTACTGAAGCAGCACCATCACACAGAGCGTGTTAAGAAAGCTGTTAACTACTTATAGATCAAAAACACCACCACAACAACATTACATTGAACTGATTAAATTTGATACACCACACCAACTGAACAGAGAACCAGACACACTTACACGTGACTCGGCGATCATCTCTGCTAGTAGCTTCTTGTCACATTTGACGGCGTGCCGCGAGACGCGGTCATACTAAGAACAGTCTCAATCAGACCATCATCGATGTTTGCTTGGTAGATGAGAAATCAATGCTTGACACTCCTAAACCTTGTAAAGCTTTTTAAGTAAACGCTGAGCTTCCCAGGTCATCCCTGGTTTTGAAAATGCTCTGCAGATAGAATTAAGAGTGCCTTTCGATGGGCTAAATCCTTTGTCCTTCATATCTTTGAGCAATTTTCTCACCTCTGTACCATTTCTAAGCTTCGCCCATCCACACACAAGAATATCATAAGTGCAGGATGTGGGTGGAACACCCCTCGTGTTCATTTCGTTGAGCAACTCTTTAGCTTGACTCATCATTCCAACTTTAACAAAGTCGCTTATGAGTGCATTGTATGTGCTTACTTTTGGAAGAAAGCCTTTAGCCACCATTTCACAATACAACCGCATTGCTTCAACTTTGTTGCTTTGTTTTCCATATCCCGTGACCAGTATGTCATAAGTCAGATTGCTGGGCTCAATGCCCCTTCTCTTCATCTCATTCAGCACCTTATCTGCTTCTCCAATTCTTCCAGCTGACTCAAGCCCACCCAAGAGCGTGTTGAATGTAACTATGTTCGGTGAGACCCCATGGCGAAGCATCTCATCATAAGTACCAAAGGCATTGTCTACATGGGTGCTCTTGAAATGACCAAGAATTAGAGCATTGAATGTGATGGTGTCTGGGGCAATTCCTCTTCCTGACATCTCTTGCAAGACAACTGTAGCTTTCCTTGTCATTCCATGATAACACAAAACACGCAGAAGTGTATTATAGACAGTGATATCAGCAGAAAGCCCAGCATTCACCATCCATTCATGAATTTCCAAAATCATGTTTGGTCTCCCGCTTTGGGAGCATGCTTGCAACACCTTTCGATGAGTCAGAGTGGTCGGAGAGAATCCAGAAGAAGCCATCTCATTTAACAAAAACTTCGCCTTCTCGACAGACCCAACCTGAAAAAGACCCGCAATAAGTGTACTGTATGTGATGAGGTTCGGCTTTATGGAACTCCTCTTCATTTCATGGAGGAGTTTTAGAGCTTTGGCAGTCTTCCCTTCCCTGCACTGTGCGGTGATCATAGTATTATATGTCACTTGGTCAGGTTTTAAACCTGTAGTTTGCATCTCTTTCAAAATTGATTCTGCTTCCTTAGATTTCCCAAGCATACAAAGGCAATTGACAAACACATTATAGACAACAGCATCAGGCAACAAGTTTCTCTCCGTCAACTCCTGACCAACTTTGAAAGCAGCCGGCATGTTACCCATTTTAAAGAGACCGTCTATCAAAGTGGTGTAGTTTACATGGTCTAGTAGCATACCACGTTTATTCATATCTCTAAACAATGCTTCAGCTTCCTCCATTTTCCCATTTTTCCTCAGACCATTCACCAGCAAATCAACAATAAATTTATTAACTTCCACACCCTCACACAGCATTTCATGGTACAAGTCAAGAGCTGATTCTTGCTCCTGGCACTTGAAGAAGCCATCGATAACTGTTCCATAGGTCGCAACATTTGGATCAATGCCCCTTTCCTTCATCTTCCTCATGTAATCAGTTGCCTTGTCAAGCAATCCTTGTTTACTAAGACCATTGATGATTGATGAGAATGTAACTACATTTGGACGAACAGATTTATCCTCCATTTCCAACAACATCTGCTCTGCCCCATCAACATTACCAGCTCTGCAGA
Source organism: Triticum monococcum (assembly GCA_034509565.1). NCBI lineage: Eukaryota > Viridiplantae > Streptophyta > Magnoliopsida > Poales > Poaceae > Triticum > Triticum monococcum. Next base: position 80,339,923 of record CM067845.1, on the reverse strand, counting down.
GTGCATCGATTAGTACGGTATAAGTGACACCATTGGGAGTATGATTATCCGACAGAGCACAACGAAACGTGTCCTTCACTTCATCGATCTTCCCTTGCTTGCCCAACCAGTCCATTAAAGATGTATACATGACCAAATCCATGACCACGCCTCTGGAGACCACCTCCCCCAATAGACCGTGCGACTCATTGCCCCTCCGTGCCTTCCACAGTGAATCAATCAGTGTACAATAGGTGACATGGTTCGGCGCAGCCCCAATCTTCTCCATCTCCCTGAAAAGTGCATACGCTTCTGAGAACCGCCCGGCCCTGCAAAGCCCATCAACAAGAGCGCTGAGTGTGACCACATCCGGCAGGACACCCATCCTCACCATTTCTTCATACAGACTGAAGGCATCATCAACCGCATTTGTCCTACAACACTCAGCGATGAACGTCGTGTAGGTCACCACGTTCGGCTCCACGCCGTCCCCCTTCATCGTCTCGAGCATGTTCCTTGCCGCATCAGGCTCCCCGGCACGGCAGAGCCCAGCAACCAAGGTATTGTACCCCACCACATCAACTCCCACCCCCTGTGTCTTCATCCTCTGAGCCGCTGCCAGCGCCGCCTCCATGTCTCCCGCCTTACAGTACCCATCAATGAGGGCATTCCAACCCACCACATCCAGCCTGTGGATTCCCCCGCCCCTCACCATCATCTCAGCCAACGCCGCCGCTCCCTCCACCTGGCCATCCCTGCAGAGCACCACGAGCGCCGTGTTGACGGTGACGGCGTCGAACGGGACGCCGCGCTTGCACATCTCGGCGAGCAGGGCCGGGGCGAGGCCCCCGTGGCGGCCCTGCTCGGCGAGGCCCGAGATGATGACGTTATAGCTGACGGTGTCCGCGGACTCGGAGGAGCGGAGGAGGGCCAGCGCGGGGCGGAACGAGCGGAGGGCGCAGTGGGAGAGGAGGATGGAGTTGAGGGAGAGCGGGTCGCCGGGGACGGGGCGGAAGCGGACGGCGGCGGTGGCGAGGCCCGCGGAGGCGAGGGCCGGGATGAGGCGGCGGAGGAGCGCCGCGGGAGGGGATGCGGCCGGGAGGGTGGAGGCGACGTGGGAGGCCGCGGAGAGGCGGCCGGCGCGGAGGAGCGCGAGCGCGAGGGAGCAGAGGAATGAGGCATGGAGGGGTTGGGGCGGTGGCGCCATGGGAGGGGAGGGGAGCCTCCACTGCCGGCCTGTGAGTGCGGGAGGTGGGGTCGGAGGAGGAACGCTTAGGGCCGAAAGGAAGTCTCCGCTTGGTGCCCGTCAAGCCCATGGGCTCAAACTGATGGGGTTTCGTGGTTAGTCAGAGGAGCAACTAGTTAACGAGCGCTCTTTCAAAAGCCTTGTAACAATCAGCATCACTTGGCCTACTTTCAACTATTCGCCACGTGTCGTGCTCTAGACGTTTTTTTCGGATTTTTTTCCTACGCATTTTTGGCTTTTTAAATGGTTTTTTTCAGGGTTTTTTTACGTTTTGGTTTTCCCCCGGCCTTTCTTAGTTTTTCAAACAAAAAAGAATTCGAAAAAAAATTGTGCGAAAAAACATATTTTATTTTTTTTCTTTCGCGAAAGTCATGGTTTTTTCTGCGAGAGGCACCGTTGTGCTTTAGCGAGAGTCATGGTCGTGCTTTCAGAAATGAAAAAAAAATACGTTTTCTGTTTTTTTTCTTTCGCGAGAGTCACGGTTTTGCTTCCGTGAGAGGCACGGTTGTGCTTTCGCGAGAGTCACGGATGTGCCTCTCGAAAAGGAAAAACAAAACGCGTTTTCTGTGTTTTGTTCTTTCGCGAGAGTCACGGTTTTACTTTCGCGAGAGTCACGGCCGTGCCTCTCAGAAAGAGAAAAAAAATATGCGTTTTCTATTTTTGTTTCTTTCGCGAGAGTCACGGTTTTGCTTCCGCGAGAGGTACGGTCGTGCTTTCCCGAGAGTCACGTCTGTGCCTCTCGGAAACGAAAAAAATGTATTTTCTATTTTTTCCCTTCCACGAGAGTCACGGATTTGCTTTCACGAGAGGCAAGGGCGTGATTTTGCGAGAGGCACGGGCGTGCCTCTTTTGGAAAGGGAAAAAACCATTCTTCCTGTTTTAGTTTTTTTGCCCGGTTTTTTTGGCCGTTTTTTTCATAAAAAAAAAGTTCGTCAAAATCTATCAATATGGGATCTAGTTTTAAAAATCTCGACGCGAGGAATCCAATAGTGAAAACGCTTCGAGATTTGGATGCACGGTTTAGAAGATAAAATGTTTTGTATAAACGAATCTACGAAAAAAGGGAAAACCCCCATGTTGCGACAAGTGGTGCGTTGCATGTGCGCCACTTGTCACGACCTAGAAAAGTGAAGTGTTCTTTACAACGAGTACTTCTTAATTAGTGATTTCGGTTAGTCAGTCTTTTTTCCTTTAAACTTGTGGTTAGTCAGTCTTAGCCCAATGAAATCCACGGTGGCTGCGCCATTTACCCTGCTTTTGTAAATGGAAAACGCTTGTTTCTAGAAAAAGTAAAAGGAAAACGCTTTCATTCACCCGACGGATCTCTCTGCATGCGCCGATCATCTTCGTGACCGTCGGATCTCCAGAGCCCAGGTCTGCAACTTGGGTGTTGTTGCAATCTTCTTCTACCACAACAACTGCTTTTGTTACAAGATCTGAGATCCCACAGGGGCGACTGAGAGACGCCGACACCAAATGCGCTATCGCCGCCGCCAGTGAGCAAGCTCTCCTTCTCCCTCACCTTGGTCGTCGGTTCTCCCCCATCTCCTTCTCCCTCCTCCCTCGGTCACCGGCCTACCTTCTCCCTTCCTCCCTCTCCTCGGTCCTATGTCGCCTCCACCGCCATGGTGTCGTCGTGGAGCGCCCAAGCTCGGCACGCCCACCGCCAACCTCCTCCGCGCCGTCCCTGACCATCACCGGCCACCTCTGTCGTCGCAGCCATCCCGGTGTTGCATTTTTTTAAAACATCACTAATGTTATAGAGGCGCGAGTCTGCGAGCTCACGTGATTGTAACATCATTAGTGTTTCTGGACATAGTCTATGTTGTGATGCTTGATGTTTTTGAACAAAGCTCTTGTTGCATGATCAGACGACTCACCACTCGGTCGATCTTTCCTTTATTGCCTTTTTTCTCAAAAGATAAGTTTAAAAATGACTGACAGTTTACTCGGTGCACCTATGTTTGCATCATCGCGAGGATATTACGGGAGCCGGTGGTGGGCCAAACTAGTAGAGACGTGGGTCATCAAGCTGACGTCACACAAATTACGTTTCCCCCCTTTTTTACATATAATTCATGAACATAAATTTACTTAAGAAAATTAGATTCGTGAATTTGAAAAAATGTTAATGTAGTATAGAACATTTGTTAGCGCAGTTTTAAAAAATGTTGATAACTTTCAAAAATATGTTCGTGATAATGGAAAAAGGGTTTCCGCACTTAAAAACAATGCATGCAAAAACTTTTAGCAATGTGTATACAATGTAAATGTTTATTTCCATTAAAAAAATTAGGTGAAAATGTAAAGAAATGTTAACGTGTTTCAAAAAATGTCGATGTAACTTTAAAAAATGTTTATACAATGTAAGAAAATGTGCACACGGAATAGAAAAGATTTATTTCCATTAAAAATGCATGCGCCATTTTGAAGAAATATTGACGTGTTTCCAAAAATCTCCATAATTTTTTTCAAAATGTTTACACAGCGTAAAAATATATTTATGTAATACCTCAATATAATGTGCGTCCACCTTCACTTACCTCAGAGCTTGTTTTCACACGACAGGACGTGGTGCGGTATTATTATCGTATTCTCTATTCCATTTTGTTGCTAATTTCATTGCTATAAATTTTCGCATGAACACACAAGGTGTTTATCTACTCAACAAAACATTAATTGATGTCAACTCAGTATCTCGGAGGTGCTCATAGAAGCTGGATGTGTGTGCATGCGTTCATAGGGGTGAGTGCATGCTCGTGAGTTCATAGGAATGTCGTCAATCTTCAATCTTCTAGCGATTGCTGACCAGCCTTGGTGGTCATCCTCGTGGTCATCACTACTTGACTTGCCAAGCTATCCAAGTGTAGTGTAGCCAAAAAAAAAAACCATAAGGACATGGACTTATACTGCCACGCAGGCAAATCTGAGGTTCTTCCATGCATTTTCTTGCGTGTTTGGCTGGCTAGGACCTTTTGCCGTTCTAGATCTTGATCTTGTCACGTCAAGAAATCAATCCACGGACGTGTCGTCGCAGGCAGGCAATTTAGAAGAGGAGAGGGAGAAAGAAAAGAGATGAAGTGAACGAACACGCGTGGAACAGAGACACGAGGGAGGTCAGAGAAGCAAGTTGTTAATTCGCAAAAAAACGAGAGAGCAGGTGGTAGGTTTGGCAGATAAACTGACCCCTGAGGTAAGCAACAGGAGCTCAAGCCAATTACTCCCTCCAAATAGAAGCAAATCAAGACCTGTTCCGTTATCACCCAGATGCCAATGCACAATGTTTCTTTTTTTCCTTCTCCAATCATGTACGGAGTACACAATAAGTACCTGGGGGCGTCAGATTCTTAACCTAAAAGTCCGTCCTCAGATGTATATTAAAATCCATATCAAGATCCATAGTCCTTGCTCTGACATAACAAACTTGACTAGTAAACTTGAATTTTTTTTTGAGGGTGTAAACTTGATATAGTACGTAGTAGTTTAGTTAGTGTCCAAACATTCCACATCGCAAGTATTCTACGCGCACATCTCGCCTAAACAAGAAAGAAAAGAAAACCTTATTACTTTGGTGGCAGGTAACCTTCATGCTTTGAATCACTGTCAAGTCAACCTTGGCCCCTAATTCACTGTCAAGTACATTATGTACTGAGAAAAAATTGGCATGTGTTAAAGATAAATAACGACAAAGAAACAAAAGAAAGCAAAGAAAACCGAAGAAGACAAAGAAAACCAAAAAAAGGAAAATCAAAGTATAACAAAGAAAAAACTCAAAGAAGACCAGTGAAACAACAAAGAAAACCAAAATATAATAAAGAAAAACCATAGAAAACCGACGAGAAAAAGAAAACAACAAAGATAAAGATAAAAAGTGGAGGAAACTGAAGAAGAGCGAACCTACAGTGACACAAGCTGCAGCGAGCGACCTGCGTTAATGGGCCACCCGATAGTCGCCCGCCCGTAAGCAATTCTAACAGAAAACGGTATGGGCGAGGTATAACTCTCCTGAGTTTACTCTGTCGAAAGAATGGGCAAGCATATGTAAGCCATCTACATCATCAAGTACATGCAAAGGTTGTCAGAATCGCTATTTTGAATCGGATCGGAAGTCTGATGATAGGATCTCAAATCGTATAATCTTTACTATCAAGATCGTAGAAACGTAGATTCCATGAATTAAAATCGTAGAATCAGAGAGATTAGATTGGATCGTATAACAGAATCCGATTCTGACAACCTATTGCAACCTTTCATTTTGCAAGTCTTCCACATCATCAAGCACATGCAAGCTTTTCACATCATCATTTTTTACTTTTTTATTATTTCTTTTTAGCAATAAATAATTGAATTTAAATGCCACCCGTCACTTACCTGAAAGCTTGTTACGGTTCACACGACGAGAATATGGCGCGGTATTATTGTCCTATTTTTATGTTTATTTCTGCCAATTTCGTTGCCATAAATTTTCACGGCAACATGCAGGGTGTTATCTACTTAACAAAGCATCGGTATCGAAAAAAGCTTTTCTAACCGGCACAAGATGCATCTTACATTTTTGTAATTCAAGGAATAATGCCGTCAATCTTCAGTCTTGAATGTTCTAAGGATTGCTGACCAACCTCGGTGGTCATCACTACTTCACTTGCCAAAGCTATCCCAGTGTAGTGTGGCCACAAATAGTTCTCGTCGCCATAGAAGTACATGGACTTATACTGCCACGTTGGTAAATCTGAGGTTCTTCTTCCATACATTTCGCTTGCGTGCTTGGTTAGTCAGGACCTTGACCTTCTCACGTAAGAAATCCATGGGCGTGTCGTCGCAGGCAGGCAATTAGACGAGGGAGAAAGAAAGACATGAAGTAAACCAACACGCTTGGAAGAGAGAACGGAGGGTCAAAGCAGGAGGTTGTTAATTGGCGAAAAAAGAGAGAGCAGGTGGTTAGATTTGGCAGATAAGCTGACAAAACTGAGGTAAGCAGAAGGAACCCAAGCCAATTACTTCCTCCAAATGGAAGCAAAGCAAGACCAGTTCCGTTACCAAGATGCCCATGCCCAAAAGTCATCTTCCTTCTTTAATCATGTACTCCCATCATAAAAAAATATAAAAGCGTTTAGATTACTAATCTAGTTGTTGTCTAAGGCCAACTCCAGCGCACGACCCCATTCCGTTCGGGTGCATTCGTTTGGGTAAAACAGACGAATAGAGCGGTCAACGCGCGGTCCAAACGGACAAATGTCCGGATTTCGTCCGTTTTCGACTCATTCCCTGTCCAAACTTGCGTTGAGTTTGGAGTAAAACGGACATCGCGCGGACGGGCTGCACGCATGCCCTTGTCCTCCTCGTGGCCCGCCTGTCAGGGACACTAGCACCCCATTCGCCTCCATCGCCTCCACCCGCTCTCCGCCGCCCCACCCCGCCGCCGGTGCCGCCACTATTCTCCGGCCGCCTCCTCACTGCTCACCCCCCGGCCGTCTATACCAAACTATGTCTCGACATGGCCTCCACCACGCCCGTGCTTTCGTAGGAGTTTTGGACGTCGCTTGGAGGAGAATTGGCCATCGTCGTAGCCAGTGCCAGAGGGGATACGACCGCCGGCGATGGATATGGACCACGACAACTTCCGTCAGGTGCTCCAGAGCGGCCAGAAGTGAAGGAAATATGCCCTAGAGGCAATAATAAAGCTATTATTTATTTCCTTATATCATGATGAATGTTTATTATTCATGCTAGAATTGTATTAACCGGAAACATAATACATGTGTGAATACATAGACAAAAACAGAGAGTCACTAGTATGCTCTACTTGACTAGCTCGTTAATTAAAGATGGTTATGTTTCCTAACCATAGACATGAGTTGTCATTTGATTAACGGGATCACATCATTAGGAGAATGATGTGATTGACTTGACCCATTCCGTTAGCTTAGCACTTGATCGTTTAGTTTGTTGCTATTGCTTTCTTCATAACTTATACATGTTCCTATGACTATGAGATTATGCAACTCCCGTTTACCGGAGGAACACTTTGTGTGCTACCAAACGTCACAACGTAACTGGGTGATTATAAAGGTGCTCTACAGGTGTCTCCGAAGGTACTTGTTGGGTTGGCGTATTTCGAGATTAGGATTTGTCACTCCGATTGTCGGAGAGGTATCTCTGGGCCCTCTCGGTAATGCACATCACTCAAGCCTTGCAAGCATTGCAAATAATAAGTTAGTTGCAGGATGATGTATTACGGAACGAGTAAAGAGACTTGCTAGTAACGAGATTGAACTAGGTATTGAGATACCGACGATCGAATCTCGGGCAAGTGACATACCGATGACAAAAGGAACAACGTATGTTGTTATGCGGTCTGACCGATAAAGATCTTCGTAGAATATGTAGGAGCCAATATGAGCATCCAAGTTCCGCTATTGGTTATTGACCAGAGACGTGTCTCGGTCATGTCTACATAGTTCTCGAACCCGTAGGGTCCGCACGCTTAAAGTTCGGTGACGATAGTAATTAGGGTTTTTGTGTTTTGATGTACCGAAGGTTGTTCGGAGTCCCGGATGTGATCACGGACATGACGAGGAGTCTCGAAATGGTCGAGACATAAAGATTGATATATTGGAAGCCTATATTTGGATATCGGAGACGTTCCGGGTGAAATCGGAATTTTACCGGAGTACCGGGGGGTTACCGGAACCCCCCCCCCGGGGGTTATTGGGCCTACATGGGCCATAAGGGAGAAGAGGAGGGCCGGCCAGGGCAGGCCGCACGCCCCCTCCCCCCTAGTCTGAATAGGACAAGGACGGGGGGGGGGGGCGCCCCCCTTTCCTCTTTCTCCCTTCCTCCTTCCTTTTCCAACAAGGCAAGAGGGGCGAGTCCTACTCCCGGTTGGAGTAGGACTCCTCCAGGCACACCCATAGGGCCGGCCGCACCTCCCCCTCTCCCTCCTTTATATACTGAGGCAAGGGGCACCCCATGACACAAGTTGATCCTCGTGATCGTTCCTTAGCCGTGTGCGGTGCCCCCTTCCACCATATTCCACCTCGGTCATATCGTAGCGGTGCTTAGGCGAAGCCCTGCGTCGGTAGAACATCATCACCGTCATCACGCCGTCGTGCTGATGAAACTGTCCCTCAACATTTTGCTGGATCGGAACTCGAGGGACATCACTGAGTTGAACGTGTGCAGAACTCGGAGGTTCCGTACGTTCGGTACTTGGATCGGTTGGATCGGGAAGACATACGACTACTTCCTCTACGTTGTGTCAGCACTTCCGTTGCCGGTCTACGAGGGTACGTAGACAACACTCTCCCCTCTCGTTGCTATGCATCACCATGATCTTGCGTGTGCGTAGGAATTTTTTTGAAATTACTACGTTCCCCAACTGTGGCATCCGAGCCTAGGTTTTATGCGTTGATGTTGTGCACGAGTAGAACACAAGTGAGTTGTGGGCGATATAAGTCATACTGCTTACCAGCATGTCATACTTTGGTTTGGCGGTATTGTTGGATGAAGCGGCCCGGACCGACATTACGCGTACGCTTACGCGAGACTGGTTCTACCGACGTGCTTTGCACACAGGTGGCTGGCGGGTGTCAGTTTCTCCAACTTTAGTTGAACCAAGTGTGGCTACGCCCCGCCCTTGTGAAGGTTAAAACATCACCAACTTGACAAACTATCGTTGTGGTTTTGATGCGTAGGTAAGAATGGTTCTTGCTAAAGCCCGTAGCAGCAACGTAAAATTTGCAACAACAAAGTAGAGGATGTCTAACTTGTTTTTACAGGGCATGTTGTGATGTGATATGGTCAAGACATGATGCTAAATTTTATTGTATGAGATGATCATGTTTTGTAACCGAGTTATCGGCAACTGGCAGGAGCCATATGGTTGTCGCTTTATTGTATGCAATGCAATTGCGATGTAATGCTTTACTTTATCACTAAGCGGTAGCGATAGTCGTGGAAGCATAAGATTGGCGAGACGACAACGATGCTACGATGGTGATCAAGGTGTCGCGCCAATGACGATGGTGATCATGAAGGTGCTTCGGAGATGGAGATCACAAGCACAAGATGATGATGGCCATATCATATCACTTATATTGATTGCATGTGATGTTTATCTTTTATGCATCTTATCTTGCTTTGATTGACGGTAGCATTATAAGATGATTCCCCACTAAATTATCAAAGTATAAGTGTTCTCCCTGAGTATGCACCGTTGCGAAAGTTCTTCGTGCTGAGACACCACGTGATGATCGGGTGTGATAGGCTCTACGTTCAAATACAACGGGTGCAAAACAGTTGCACACGCGGAATACTCAGGTTTAACTTGATGAGCCTAGCATATAACAGATATGGACTCGGAACACGGAGACCGAAAGGTCGAGCGTGAATCATATAGTAGATATGATCAACATATTGATGTTCACCATTGATACTACTCCATCTCACGTGATGATCGGACATGGTTTAGTTGATTTGGATCACGTGATCACTTAGAGGATTAGAGGGATATCTTTCTAAGTGGGAGTTCTTAAGTAATATGATTAATTGAACTTAAATTTATCATGAACTTAGTACCTGATAGTATCTTGCTTGTCTATGTTTGATTGTAGATAGATGACTCGTGTTGTTGTTCCGTTGAATTTTAATGCGTTCCTTGAGAAAGCAAAGTTGAAAGATGATGGTAGCAATTACACGGACTGGGTCCGTAACTTGAGGATTATCCTCATTGCTGCACAGAAGAATTACGTCCTGGAAGCACCGCTAAGTGCCAAGCCTGCTGCAGGAGCGACACCAGATGTTATGAACATCTGGCAGAGCAAACCTAATGACTACTCGATAGTTCAGTGTGCCATGCTTTACGGCTTAGAACCGGGTCTTCAACGACGTTTTGAACATCATGGAGCATATGAGATGTTCCAGGAGTTGAAGTTAATATTTCAAGCAAATGCCTGGATTGAGAGATATGAAGTCTCCAATAAGTTCTATAGCTGCAAGATGGAGGAGAATAGTTCTGTCAGTGAACATATACTCAAAATGTCTGGGTATCATAATCACTTGACTCAACTGGGGGTTAATCTTCCTGTTGATAGTGTCATTGACAGAGTTCTTCAATCACTGCCACCAAGCTACAAAAGCTTCGTGATGAACTATAATATGCAAGGGATGAATAAAACTATTCCTGAGCTCTTTCACGATGCTAAAAGCCGCGGAGGTAGAAATCAAGAAGGAGCATCAAGTGTTGATGGTCAATAAGACCACCAGTTTTAAGAAAAAGGGCAAAGGGAAGAAGAAAGGAAACTTCAAGAATAACAACAAACAAGTTGCTGCTCAGGAGAAGAAACCCAAGTCTGGACCTAAGCCTGAGACTGGGTGCTTCTACTGCAAGCAGACTGATCACTGGAAGCGGAACTGCCCCAAGTATTTGGCGGATAAGAAGGATGGCAAAGTGAACAAAGGTATATGTGATATACATGTTGTTGATGTGTACCTTACTAATGCTCGTAGTAGCACCTGGGTATTTGATACTGGTTCTGTTGCTAACATTTGCAACTCGAAACAGGGGCTACGGATTAAGTGAAGATTGGCTAAGGACGAGGTGACGATGCGAGTGGGAAATGGTTCCAAAGTCGATGTGATCGCGGTCGGCACGCTACCTCTACATCTACCTTCGGGATTAGTATTAGACCTAAATAATTGTTATTTGGTGCCAGCGTTGAGCATGAACATTATATCTGGATCTTGTTTGATGCGAGACGGTTATTTATTTAAATCAGGAATAATGGTTGTTCTATTTATATGAGTAATATCTTTTATGGTCATGCACCCTTGAAGAGTGGTCTATTTTTGATGAATCTCGATAGTAGTGATACACATATTCATAATGTTGAAATCAAAAGATGCAGAGTTGATAATGATAGTGCAACTTATTTGTGGCACTGCTGTTTAGGTCATATCGGTGTAAAGCGCATGAAGAAACTCCATACTGATGGACTTTTGGAACTACTTGATTATGAATCACTTGGTACTTGCGAACCGTGCCTCATGGGTAAGATGACTAAAACGCCGTTCTCCGGTACTATGGAGAGAGCAACAGATTTGTTGGAAATCATAGTTACAGATGTATGTGGTCCAATGAATGTTGAGGCTCGTGGCGGATATCGTTATTTTCTCATCTTCACAGATGATTTAAGCAGATATGGGTATATCTACTTAATGAAACATAAGTCTGAAACATTTGAAAAGTTCAAAGAATTTCAGAGTAAAGTTGAAAATCATCGTAACAAGAAAATAAAGTTTCTACGATCTGATTGTGGAGGAGAATATTTGAGTTACGAGTTTGGTCTACATTTGAAACAATGCGGAATAGTTTCGAACTCACGCCACCCGGAACACCACAACGTAATCGTGTGTCCGAACGTCGTAATCGTACTTTATTAGATATGGTGCGATCTATGATGTCTCTTACTGATTTACCGTTATCATTTTGGGGTTATGCTTTAGAGACGGCTGCATTCACGTTAAATAGGACACCATCGAAATCCGTTGAGACGACGCCTTATTGTAGGATCGAAAGTATGTCTAGAGGCGGGGGTGATTAGACTACTTGACCAAATAAAAACTTGACCTTTTCCCAATTTTAGTTCTTGGCAGATTTTAGCTATTTTAGGACAAGTCAAGCAATCATCACACAATTCAAGCAAGCATGCAAAGAGTATATTGGCAGCGGAAAGTAAAGCATGCAACTTGCAAGAATGTAAAGGGAAGGGTTTGGAGAATTCGAACGCAATTGGAGACACGGATGTTTTTCCCGTGGTTCAGATAGGTGGTGCTATCCTACATCCACGTTGATGGAGACTTCAACCCACGAAGGGTAACGGTTGCGCGAGTCCACGGAGGGCTCCACCCACTAAGGGTCCACGAAGTAGCAACCTTGTCTATCCCACCATGGCCATCGCCCACGAAGTAGGCGATCTCCTTGCCCTTACAAACTCCTTGGTTCAACTTCACAATCTTGTCGGAGGCTCCCAAGTGACACCTAGCCAATCTAGGAGACACCACTCTCCAAGAAGTAACAAACGGTGTGTTGATGATGAACTCCTTGCTCTTGTGCTTCAAATGATAGTCTCCCCAACACTCAACTCTCTCTCATAGGATTTGGATCTGATGGAAAGAAGATTTGAGTGGAAAGCAACTTGGGGAAGGCTAGAGATCAAGATTCATATGGTAGGAATGGAATGTCTTGGTCTCAACACATGAGTAGGTGGTTCTCTCTCAGAACATATGAGTTGGAATGGTGTATGTGTTCTGATGGCTCTCTCTTCGAATGAAGAGGAGATGGAGGGGTATATATAGCCTCCACACAAAATCCAACCGTTACACACAATCTACCAATCTCGGTGGGATCGAATCAACAAACTCGGTCGGACCGAAATAGTAAACCTAGTGACCGTTAGAGATTTTCGGTGGGACTGACATGCAACTCTGTAGGACCGATTTTGTTAGGGTTAGGGCATAACGTAATCTCGTGAGACCGATTACACAAACTCGGTGAGACCGAGTTTGGTAATAAGCTAACCAGAGAGTTGGTCAGGTGAACTCGGTGGGACCGATTTGCTCTTTCGGTGAGACCGAAAAGTTACAAAAAGGAAACACTAAATTTACATTGCAATCTCGGTGGGACCGATCCGCTCTTTCGGTGAGACCGAAAAGTTACGAAAGGGAAACAGAGAGTTTGCAATCCCATCTCGGTGAGACCGAGATCCCTATCGGTAGAACCGATTTGCTAGGGTTTGGCAATGGCTATGACAAGTGAAACTCGGTGATGCCGGGTTGAAAGAATCGGTAGGGCCGAGTTTGGCTTAGGGTTTAGGTCATTTATGGATATGGGAAAGTAGTTGAGGGTTTTGGAGCATATCACTAAGCACATGAAGCAAGAGGCTCATTAAGCAACACCTCATCCCTCCTTGATAGTATTGGCTTTTCCTAAAGACTCAATGTGATCTTGGATCACTAAAATATAAAATGAAGAGTCTTGAGCTTTTGAGCTTGAGCCAATCCTTTGTCCTTAGCATTTTGAGGGTTCCACTTTCACCATCCATGTCATGCCAATCATTGAGCTTTCCTGAAATAATCATCTTGAAATAGCATTAGCTCAATGAGCTATATGTTGTTATGAATTACCAAAACCACCTAGGGAGAGTTGCACTTTCAATCTCCCCCTTTTTGGTAATTGATGACAACATATAGATCAAAGCTTCGACAAATGATAATAAGCATGAAATATATCGTCGCTTTGAGAAGTATGTGAAAAGTAAGAGCTCCCCCTAAATTTGTGCATATTTAAAATTTGCTTTGGACTGCAAATGCACAAAGAGTTAGAGTCATGGGTTACTCTTCCATGTCACATACATCTTGGTGGAGCGCTTAAAATGATAAGAATGAAATACATGCACTCATCACCAAGAATAGTGAGTGATCACATAAGATAGATAGGATAAAAATAGCATTAAGCAAACATTAAGTGTAGCTTATGATCAAACACATGATCATCGATGTCTCACACAGATAATGACGTAGTATCTCACACAAAAGCAAATGAAGCTCGAAAAACCACCAAATAAAACAAGAGAGAATAAAAGCAACACTCTCTCTCGAAGCCTACGATCTATACATTTTCTCCCCCTTTGGCAACAAGTTACCAAAAAGTTCCTAGAAAATGCATAGTGCTAAGTCGACACTCAGGCTTGATCTTCAGGTGGTGGTGGAGTCCGGATCACTCCAAGGACGAAGGCTTCCGTAGATGCTGAAGTAGACGCTGGAGCTGAAGTAGATGCTGGAGTTGGAGCTGATGCTACGGCTGGAGCTGAGGCGGTTGCCCTCGTGTCAGGAACTGGCACTACAGATGACCTCGGAGCTCGGGGCACTCTGGCAAAGGCATCAGTTGTAGTCTTGCCTCTCCTCTCCTGCATGTCATCCTGGAGCTGCTCCACTGCAGACTGAATCTCTGTCACTTTGACATCCAAGTCATAGAACTTTTGTTCCATGATCCTCTCTAAGCTTGCCTGGTTTTGAGTTAGGGCGGCTAGTCCTTTCTCAATCTGCAGGGTGGATGCAATCAAGTAACCAAGCTGCTCTTGTTTGGTTTTCAGGAAATACTCAGATGCCTCCGCTTGAGTAGGCATCTTGGCAGCTTTCTCCTTCCTAGCCTTCTCCTTCTTGGCTTGTGCTTGGGCAGATGATGGCTCATTCTCAGTCATGACCACTTGGTTATCTTGAATGTCCGGACGGATAGGCAGGTGTTCCTTGTCCAAGAGGTATATGCCCGTGCCCATCTTGGAGTTGATGAGCTCCTGAATCTGTGGGGCATATCCACAGCTCCTCTTCTGGTCTGCTGCTGTCCTCTTAATGTTCTCTACCATTAGGCTCATCACCTTGAATTTTTGAGGCACGTCAAAGATATGAAGCAAGTTGATCGCGTGGCCTCTAATCATCTTGTGATCTCCAGACTTGGGCAATAAGGTGTGCCTTAGTATCCAGTTGATAGTGGGCAGCCCTGATAGAAGATAATGTACTGAGCCAAACTTGAAAGTGTCAAGTGCTTCATTTGGAATCTCCTTGTACATGTTGGACATGGAGTTGTGGTCCATCTTCTTCTTAGCATAAACGTCCAAGTCATCTGCTTGCTCCTCTGGGGCATTTATCAGCTGAGCCCATTCAGCAACTGTGGACTGGTACCTCGTACCCTCTGACATCCAAATTATCCTACCATCTGGATAAAAATGGGTTGTGGAGTAGAACTGCATGATGAGTTCCTCGTTCCACTTTGTGAGCTTCTGCCCAACAAAGTCCTCTACTCCACACGCCTTGAAGCTGTCCTGCACTCCAGGGTAGTACTCCTCGTTATCCTTGATGTATTGCCAATCGACCCATCTCATGTCACAGACAATGGGCTTCTTGTCCAACATCACTGTCTCATAGAAATCTTGTTGCTCCTTGGTGTGAAACCTATAGTCCACTACAGTCCTTCTCCTTGAAGCATACGGGTCTGCTTCTCTCCACTTCCGGAGCCCTGAATCTCTCCTGAGTTTCATATCCTCAGCCACAGGATGAGCATCGTTGTGGTCTGGGATCTTGGGCTTGAGCTTTCTGAGGACATTCTCTTCCTCTTCTTCTACAGCTTCAGGCACTGGGGCCTTGTTCTTCTTAGCAGCTGGGATGCTTCTTGTATTCCTCTTTGGCTTGGGCTTTGGAGTAGGCTTGGCCTTGGAAGTAGCTGCCCCTGACCTTATGGCATCACCCATCAGTTTGGGCGCTTTTGGTGCTGGTGCAGCCACCTCTTCTTCTTCCTCCTCATCTTCCATGATGGAAGCTTTGCCAAGCACTCTGGCTACAGTTTTTTTCACCCTTTCTTTCCTCTTCTTGCCCTCAGCAGCAACTGGCTCAATGGGAGTGGGCTTCTCAGTTGAAGCTCTTGCCTTGGACATAGGCTGCCTGCCTGCTGGCCTTTTGAACTTCAACCCTGGCTTTGTACCCTATGCTAGCTCAACTCTCTTGGAGGTTGCTTCCTCTTTTGCCACATAATTCTCATCTTCTGAGTCTGAGGTTCTCTTCTTTCTCTGTCGTGTGGCAGCCTTAGGCAGATTGCTAGGGGTGCTCCTGCTGCCATCATCTGAGGAACTTGAGGGACTAGTACCCTCACTCAGCTGCACTTGCTGTTCTGATAGGTTGTGGCTATCACTTTGGTTTGACATGATGCAAACTCTGACTGCTGACCCTGTGAATAGGTTATAGATGAGATAGAGTAGATGAGCATCACAAAATGCAGAGATTTTTGCAAAAGAATAATCCAAAAACTTAGTTTTAGTTTCCCACTGAAAGCATCTCGGATCTACCGATTTTTAAACTCGGTGATACCGAAGCAGTTTTGGAACCTAAACTAGTGAACTCGGTCAGACCGAGTCACAGTTCGGTGGCACCGAGACTGCTAGGGTTTCACAGAATTCCAAAATCGGTCACACCGATATGTAATTCTCGGTCAGACCGAGTCTCACTTGTGCAATGGCATAAGCCAAATCGGTGGGACCAAGTTTTTCAACTCAGTGGGTCCAAGATGGTTTCGGCGGAAACCTAACCCTAAAATTTTCAAATTAAACCTAATCTACGAGTTCATTGACTGGATAGGAGTTTATCAAACGTGGCAAGAATCATGATGATCACAATGTGCTAGGAATCAGATTGGAGAATAGCACAAAGATCGAGTCCATACCCTAGTGCGGCGGAGACTCGCTACGGCGGCAACGGCGGGGTAGAATTCCCATTGACGGCGACGGAGACCAGCGACAAGAGGCTGCTGGCGGCGAGGAGACGATCCGGAGACCAAGTTGGCAGAGCAGGCTATCGCGCGGGCGAAGGGGTTCGGAGAAATTTACAAATTTTTGCCTGTGACTATATATAGCCCGACCTTGTCGGTGTGACCGAGTGGAACAACTCGGTGGCACCGAGATGCATAACTGCGAGCAGTTACTGCAACTCGGTGTGACCAAAAGGTTCAAATCGGTTGCACCGAGATCGAAAACCTAGATCAACTTAATGATCTCGGTAGGACCGAAAGTGGGGAATCGGTCAGACCGAGAATCACAAAGTGGTTTTGGAAGTTTAAGTCTATGACGAATCGGGGACTCCGAGCACTCCTCACACAGAGTGGTTCGAATCTGACTTGATCAAATTTTGTGATGTAGCATGAATAGAGTTTGAGACGAGAAAAGCATAGATAGCTAGAGAAGGTTCTTAGGCATTCTTGTCCATCCACTTGGCAGAAAGAAATAAAGCCAAACAATCAAAACAACAAGTGGATGTCCTCGAATGAGTAAAATATGCAACCAACATGCTCACACAATAAGATGGCAAATGAAATATGTGACAAAGCATGCACAACCAATTCTAGCATCTATCAAGCAATTTGCGATGACTAGGTCATCTATATATGAGTATATTGACTTAGGAGTCAAGTGAGAACACTTGATCATAGGTCATACTCATCGTTTAAGCTCAAGTGGGGTTACCACTTTTACATAAAGCATTGTTGTGTTCACATCTTTAGAGTTGCTTTAGCTCAAGTCTTAGAGTAAAGCTCCCCCTAGATGTGATATCCCCCCTAAGAGGGATGAACTAACCTTGGGTTTTGTCGATGATGACTTCATGTAGATGTTGAAGATGTGGATGGTCAATGTTGATGTAGATCACTTGGAGCTATCCATTTGAGTGAATTGCACTTTCAATACCTACATGGGTTAGTCCCACAAGGAACAAACAAGGATATCCATAGATATAGAGTGATGCACACACAAGATGATGTCCATGAAAACTTTTAGGTTACCTTGTTCCTTGTCTTACCAACAAGAGGGTTTGTGACTCCTTGAACTAGTGCAAGATGTGGAAGTTGATTGCACTTGTTCTTGCCAAAATGATAAGAGTGAAGTATGTTGGCGGAGTCACCCTCAAGAACTCTCTAGTTCTTCTTCTTTTGGATCCACATCATCTTGATGGGAATCCTTGGAGTTGTAGTCGTACTTGACGAAGTGGAACTTGAAGTAGTCTTGGGAATCCACTTGACTAAGGTCTTAGGAGCTTCTTCAAATGCGTCAATTTCCTCTTGAAGCTTGTCCTTGCCTTTTTGCTTGTAGTCTTGTGGTGGAAGATCATCTTGAGCTTGTGTCCCCTTGAAGGAAGTATCATACTTCTCTTGTTGAGGAACAAACTTTGTCTTGCGGTATTGATCTTCTTCCCACTCAACTCCATTGGCATTGAACTTTCGTTCAAAACCAACACCTTGATTCTTCCGGTGCATTCCTTGCTTGCGCACAATTTCCTCGAATTGCTTACTCCCGGCAAGGCTTTTGTACACTCCTTTCTTTATAATTCCCTTCAATTAGCTATTTTCTTGCTCAAGTGTAACTTGGCTAAGAGAATCATTAGTGGAATCAAGAGAACTACTAGAATCAACAATATTGGATTTAGCATGATCATAGTTACTACTAGAGGAAGAATCTTTCTTGTTCTTGTTACTAGACTTGACTTGAGGCATGTAAGTGGATAAGAGTAAACGCTTGGCAATGCTTACATTGATTGCTTTTCTTGCGGAGATCATCATTGATTGCTTTTAAAAACTCATGCTCTTGCTCAAGATTGAGCTTTTCAAAGTGTAACTTCTCATGAGCTCTTAAAAGTTCTCGATGATTTTCGAAGATAGTTTCATGAGCTAACTTAAGAGTGTTTAGTTCTTTAGTTAGAGCCTCAATATTCTCCTTATCATTGTCATTCGTTTTATCTTGATTAGCATGGTTAATTGACGTTTCATCATAGTATTCATCACTAGAGTTGTCAACAAGCAAATCATCATCACCTAACAAGTCATCTTCATCACTATTAAAATCAACATACTCGGGGTGTATTACCTTAGGACCTTTGGCCATGAAGCATCTTCCAATTCCTTGATTTGGTGAATCAAATATGTCATAGGAGTTGGATGACACAAGTGCTAGACCGGCAACACCTTCATCTTGAGTATCTTCGGAGTCGGAGTGATAACTTCTCTCGGAGTGGCTGTCGGAGTCGGAGCCGGATACCCATTCACCAACATGAGCTTGATGTCTTCGTTTTGTGTAGCTCCTTGATGATTTTTCCTTCCTTTCCGAATCCTTGCTTCTCCGTGAGTATCTTCGTTCATAACGATCATCTCTACTCCTTCTCTCTCTTGGTGGTGAGTCTTTGCTTCTTCTTTTTGGAGAATCTTCTCTTCTCTTGTAGGGAGCCGTACACTCATTGGAATAGTGTCCGGGTCTTCCAGAATTGTAGCAGTTTCGCTCTCGACTAGAAGATCTTTTGTCATTGTAGGACCTTGACTTGAAGCTTCTATCTTTGTTTCTACTCTTGTAGAACTTGTTGAAGTTCTTCACCATTAAGCTCAATTCTTCGTTGAAGTTTTGTCTCTCACTTGATGATGTAGGGGCTTCACATGAGGCTTTGTAGGCACCACTTAATTTGTTGTGAAGTTCCTCTTTATCCTTAAGTGACATCTCATGAGCAACAATTCTTCCAATCACTTCTGTTGGCTTGAGATCTTTGTAATTGGGCATCATTTGGATCAACGTGCACACGGTATCATATTTTCCATCCAAGGCTCTTAGGATCTTCCTGATGATGAATCTATCGGTCATCTCTTCACTTCCTAAGCCGCCAATCTCATTTGTGATGAGAGCAAGCCTAGAGTACATTTCAGCGACACCTTCACCATCCTTCATTTTGAACTTGTCAAGTTGACTTTGAAGCACATCCAACTTGGATTCCTTGACGGAGTCGGTACCTTCGTGCATATCAATCAAAGTGTCCCAAATTTCCTTTGCATTCTCAAGACGACTGATTTTGTTGAATTCTTCGGGGCATAATCCATTGAAGAGAATATCACAAGCTTGAGCATTGTATTGCAACATCTTCAACTCATCTGCGGTAGCTTCACGGTTCGGTTCTTTCCCATCAAAGAAGTCACTTTGCAAACCAACACACACAATAGCCCAAACGGCGGGGTTATGTCCAAGAATATGCATTTTCATTTTATGCTTCCAACTAGCAAAATTAGTACCATCAAAGTAAGGACCTCTACGGTGATAATTTCCCTCGCTAGATGCCATACTCTCCTAGGTTGTGAAACCAAGGCTATGACCACCAAAAGCTATGGAGATCAAAGCAAATGGAGACCAAGGCTCTGATACCACTTGTAGGATCGAAAGTATGTCTAGAGGGGGGGGTGATTAGACTACTTGACCAAATAAAAACTTGACCTTTTCCCAATTTTAGTTCTTGGCAGATTTTAGCTATTTTAGGACAAGTCAAGCAATCATCACATAATTCAAGCAAGCATGCAAAGAGTATATTGGCAGCGGAAAGTAAAGCATTGAACTTGCAAGAATGTAAAGGTAAGGGTTTGGAGAATTCAAACGCAATTGGAGACACGGATGTTTTTCCCGTGGTTCGGATAGGTGGTGCTATCCTACATCCACGTTGATGGAGACTTCAACCCACGAAGGGTAACATTTGCGCGAGTCCACGGAGGGCTCCACCCACGAAGGGTCCACGAAGTAGCAACCTTGTCTATCCCACCATGGCCATCGCCCATGAAGGACTTGCCTCACTAGCGGTAGATCTTCACGAAGTAGGCGATCTCCTTGCCCTTACAAACTCCTTGGTTCAACTCCACAATCTTGTTGGAGGCTCCCAAGTGACACCTAGCCAATCTAGGAGACACCACTCTCCAAGAAGTAACAAACGGTGTGTTGATGATGAACTCCTTGCTCTTGTGCTTCAAATGATAGTCTCCCCAACACTCAACTCTCTCTCATAGGATTTGGATCTGATGGAAAGAAGATTTGAGTGAAAGCAACTTGGGGAAGGCTAGAGATCCAGATTCATATGGTAGGAATGGAATGTCTTGGTCTCAACACATGAGTAGGTGGTTCTCTCTCAGAACATATGAGTTGGAATGGTGTATGTGTTCTGATGGCTCTCTCTTCGAATGAAGAGGAGGTGGAGGGGTATATATAGCCTCCAGACAAAATCCAACCGTTACACACAATCTACCAATCTCGGTGGGACCGAATAAATAAACTCGGTCAGACCGAAAAGGTAAACCTAGTGACCGTTAGAGATTTTCGGTGGGACTGACATGCAACTCGGTAGGACCGATTCTGTTAGGGTTTGGGCATAACGTAATCTCGGTGAGACCGATTACACAAACTCGGTGAGACCGAGTTTGGTAATAAGCTAACCAGAGAGTTGGTCAGGTGAACTCGGTGGGACCGATTTGCTCTTTCGGTGAGACCGAAAAGTTACAAAAGGGAAACACAGAGTTTACATTGCAATCTCGGTGGGACCGAGTTGCTCTTTCGGTGAGACCGAAAAGTTACGAAAGGGAAACAGAGAGTTTGCAACCCCATCTCGGTGAGACCGAGATCCCTATCGGTAGGACCGAATTGCTAGGGTTTGGCAGTGGCTTATGACATATGAAACTCGATGGCGCGGGATAGATAGAATCGGTATGACCGAGTTAGGCTTGGGGTTTAGGTCATTTGTGGATATGGGAAAGTAGCTGAGGATTTTGGAGCATATCATTAAGCACATGAAGCAAGAGGCTCATTAAGCAACACCTAATCCCTCCTTCATAGTATTGGCTTTTCCTAAAGACTCAATGTGATCTTGGATCACTAAAACATAAAATGAAGAGTCTTGAGCTTTTGAGCTTGAGCCAATCCTTTGTCCTTAGCATTTTGAGGGTTCCACTTTCACATCCATGCCATGCCAATCATTGAGCTTTCCTGAAATAATCATCTTGAAATAGCATTAGCTCAATGAGCTATATGTTGTTATGAATTACCAAAACCACCTAGGGATAGTTGCACTTTCACTTATGAACTATGGTTTGGCAAGAAACCAAAGTTGTCATTTCTGAAAGTTTGGGGCTGCGATGCTTATGTGAAAAAGCTTCAACCTGATAAGCTCGAACCCAAATCGGAGAAATGTGTCTTCATAGGACACCCAAAGGAGACTGTTGGGTACACCTTCTATCACAGATCCGAAGGCAAAACTTTTGTTGCTAAATTCGGAGTTTTTCTAGAGAAGGAGTTTCTCTCGAAAGAAGTGAGTGGGAGAAAAGTAGAACTTGATGAGGTAACTGTACCCGCTCCCTTATTGGAAAGTAGTACATCACAGAAACCGGTTTCTGTGACACCTACACCAATTAGTGATGAAGCTAATGATAATGATCATGAAACTTCAGATCAAGTTACTACCGAACCTCGTAGATCAACCAGAGTAAGATCCGCACCAGAGTGGTATGGTAATCCTGTTCTGGAAGTCATGCTACTAGATCATGATGAACCTACGAACTATGAAGAAGCGATGGTGAGCCCAGATTCCGCAAAATGGCTAGAAGCCATGAAATCTGAGATGGGATCCATGTATGAGAACAAAGTGTGGACTTTGGTTGACTTGCCCGTTGATCGACAAGCAATTGAGAATAAATGGATCTTCAAGAAGAAGACTGACGCTGACGGTAATGTTACTGTCTACAAAGCTCGACTTGTTGCAAAAGGTTTTCGACAAGTTTAAGGGATTGACTACGACGAGACCTTCTCACCCGTAGAGATGCTTAAGTCTGTCCGAATCATGTTAGCAATTGCCGCATTTTATGATTATGAAACTTGGCAAATGGATGTCAAAACTGCATTCCTGAATGGATTTCTGGAAGAAGAGTTGTATATGATGCAACCAGAAGGTTTTGTCGATCCAAAGGGAGCTAACAAAGTGTGCAAGCTCCAGCGATCCATTTATGGACTGGTGCAAGCCTCTCGGAGTTGGAATAAATGCTTTGATAGTGTGATCAAAGCATTTGGTTTTGTACAGACTTTTGGAGAAGCCTGTATTTACAAGAAAGTGAGTGGGAGCTCTGTAGCATTTCTGATATTATATGTGGATGGCATATTATTGATTGGAAATGATATAGAATTTCTGGATAGCATAAAGGGATACTTGAATAAGAGTTTTTCAACGAAAGACCTCGGTGAAGCTGCTTACATATTGGGCATTAAGATCTATAGAGATAGATCAAGACGCTTAATTGGACTTTCACAAAGCACATACCTTGACAAGGTTTTGAAGAAGTTCAAAATGGATCAAGCAAAGAAAGGGTTTTTGCCTGTGTTACAAGATGTGAAGTTGAGTAAGACTCAATGTCCGACCACCGCAGAAGATAGAGAGAAAATGAAAGATATTCCCTATGCTTCAGCCATAGGCTCTATCATGTATGAAATGCTGTGCACCAGACCTGATGTGTGCCTTGCTATAAGTCTAGCAGGGAGGTACCAAAGTAATCTAGAAGTGGATCACCGGACAACGGTCAAGAACATCCTGAAATACCTGAAAAGGACTAAGGATATGTTTCTCGTATATGGAGGTGACAAAGAGCTCATCGTAAATGGTTACGTTGATGCAAGCTTTGACAGTGATCCGAACGATTCTAAATCGCAAACCGGATACGTGTTTTTAATGAACGGTGGAGCTGTCAGTTGGTGCAGTTCTAAACAAAGCGTCGTGGCGGGATCTACATGTGAAGCGGAGTACACAGCTGCTTCGGAAGCAGCAAATGAAGGAGTATGGATGAAGGAGTTCATATCCGATCTAGGTTTCATACCTAGTGCATCGGGTCCAATGAAAATCTTTTGTGACAATACTGGTGCAATTGCCTTGGCGAAGGAATCCAGATTTCACAAGAGAACCAAACACATCAAGAGACGCTTCAATTCCATTCGGGATTTAGTCCAAGTGGGGGACATAGAAATTTGCAAGATACATACGGATCTGAATGTTGCAGACCCGCTGACTAAGCCTCTTCCACGAGCAAAACATGATCAGCACCAAGGCTCCATGGGTGTTAGAATCATTACTGTGTAATCTAGATTATTGACTCTAGTGCAAGTGGGAGACTGAAGGAAATATGCCCTTGAGGCAATAATAAAGTTATTATTTATTTCCTTATATCATGATAAATGTTTATTATTCATGCTAGAATTGTATTAACCGGAAACATAATACATGTGTGAATACATAGACAAAAACAAAGAGTCACTAGTATGCCTCTACTTGACTAGATCGTTAATCAAAGATGGTTATGTTTCCTAACCATAGACATGAGTTGTCATTTGATTAATGGGATCACATCATTAGGAGAATGATGTGATGGACTTGACCCATTCCATTAGCTTAGCACTTGATCGTTTAGTTTGTTGCTATTGCTTTCTTCATAACTTATACATGTTCCTATGACTATGAGATTATGCAACTCCCGTTTACCGGAGGAACACTTTGTGTGCTACCAAACGTCATAACGTAACTGGGTGATTATAAAGGTGCTCTATAGGTGTCTCCGAAGGTACTTGTTGGGTTGGCGTATTTCGAGATTAGGATTTGTCACTCCGATTATTGGAGAGGTATCTCTGGGCCCTCTCGGTAATGCACATCACTCAAGCCTTGCAAGCATTGCAACTAATAAGTTAGTTGCAGGATGATGTATTACAGAACGAGTAAAGAGACTTGCCGGTAACGAGATTGAACTAGGTATTGAGATACCGACGATCGAATCTCGGGCAAGTGACATACCGATGACAAAGGGAACAACGTATGTTGTTATGTGGTCTGACCGATAAAGATCTTCGTAGAATATGTAGGAGCCAATATGAGCATCCAGGTTCCGCTATTGGTTGTTGACCGGAGACATGTCTCGGTCATGTCTACATAGTTCTCGAACCCGTAGGGTCCGCACGCTTAAAGTTCGGTGACGATCGTAATTAGGGTTTTTGTGTTTTGATGTACCGAAGGTTGTTCAGAGTCCCGGATGTGATCACGGACATGACGAGGAGTCTCGAAATGGTCGAGACATAAAGAATGATATATTGGAAGCCTATATTTGGATATCGGAAACGTTCCGGGTGAAATCGGGATTTTACCGGAGTACCGGAGGGTTACCGGAACCACCCCGGGGGTTATTGGGCCTACATGGGACATAAGGGAGAAGAGGAGGGCCGGCCAGGGCAGGCCGCGCGCCCCCTCCCCCCTAGTCCAAATAGGACAAGAAAGGGGGGGGGCGCCCCCCTTTCCTCTTCCTCCCTTCCTCCTTCCTTTTCCAATAAGGCAAGAGGGGGGAGTCCTACTCCCGGTTGGAGTAGGACTCCTCCAGGCACACCCATAGGGCCGGCCGCACGTCCCCCTGTCCCTCCTTTATATACTGAGGCAAGGGGAACCCCATGACACAAGTTGATCCTCGTGATCGTTCCTTAGCCGTGTGCAGTGCCCCCTTCCACCATATTCCACCTCGGTCATATCGTAGCGGTGCTTAGGCGAAGCCCTGCGTCGGTAGAACATCATCACCGTCATCACACCGTCGTGCTGACGAAACTCTCCCTCAACGTTTTGCTGGATCGGAACTCGAGGGACGTCACCGAGTTGAATGTGTGCAGAACTCGGAGGTGCCATACGTTCGGTACTTGGATCATTCGGATCGGGAAGACGTACGACTACTTCCTCTACGTTGTGTCAACACTTTCGTTGCCGGTCTACGAGGGTACGTAGACAATACTCTCCCCTCTCGTTGCTATGCATCACCATGATCTTGCGTGTGCGTAGATTTTTTTTTTGAAATTACTACGTTCCCCAACAGGATATATGAATTATTTATTACTAAACAGGAGCAAAAAGCAAGGAACTAAAATAAAATTGGGTTGCCTCCCAACAAGTGCTATCGTTTAATGCCCCTAGCTAGGCATGATGATTTCAATGATGCTCACAGAAAGGATAAGAATTGAAACATAAAGAGAGCATCATGAAGAATATGACTAGCACATTTAAGTCTAACCCTCTTCCTATGCATAGGGATTTTGTGAGCAAACAATTTATGGGAACAATAATCAACTAGCATAGGAGAGCAAAACAAGCATAACTTCAAAATTTTAAGCACACAGAGAGGAAACTTGATATTACTGCAACTCCTACAAGCATATGTTCCTCCCTCATAATAATTTTCAGTAGCATCATGAATGAATTCAACAATATAACCAGCACCTAAAACATTCTTTTCATGATCTACAAGCATAGAAGATTTACTACCCTCCACATAAGCAAATTTCTTCTCATGAATAGTAGTGGGAGCAAACTCAACAAAATAACTATCATGTGATTGAAAATTAAGATCAAGATTACAAGTTTCATGGTTATCATTATTCTTTAAAGCATACGTGTCATCACAATAAACATCATAGATAGGAGGCATGCTTTCATCATAATAAATTTGCTCATCAAAACTTGGGGGACAAAAAATATCATCTTCATCAAACATAGCTTCCCCCAAGCTTGTGGCTTTGCATATCATTAGCATCATGGATATTCAAGGAATTCATACTAACAACATTGCAATCATGCTCATCATTCAAATATTTAGTTCCAAACATTTTATAGATTTCTTCTTCTAGCACTTGAGCACAATTATCCTTTCCATCATACTCACGAAAGATATTGAAAAGGTGAAGCGTATGAGACAAACTCAATTCCATTTTTTGTAGTTTTCTTTTATAAACTAAACTAGTGATAAAACAAGAAACTAAAAGACTCGATTGCAAGATCTAAAGATATACCTTCAAGCACTCACCTCCCCGGCAATGCGCCAGAAAAGAGCTTGATGTCTACTACACAACCTTCTTCTTGTAGACATTGTTGGGCCTCCAAGTGCAGAGGTTTGTAGGACAGCAGCAAATTTCCCTCAAGTGAATGACCTAAGGTTTATCAATCCGTAGGAGGCGTAGGATGAAGATGGTCTCTCTCAAGCAACCCTGTAACCAAATGACAAAGAGTCTCTTGTGTCCCCAACACACCCAATATAATGGTAAATTGTATAGGTGCACTAGTTCGGCGAAGAGATGATGATACAAGTGGTATATGGATAATAGATAAAGGTTTTTGTAATCTGAAATTATAAAAACAGCAAGGTAACGAATGATAAAAGTGAGCGTAAATGGTATTGCAATGATAGGAAATAAGGCCTAGGGTTCATATTTTCACTAGTGCAAGTCCTCTCAACAATAATAACACAATTGGATCACATAACTATCCCTCAACATGCAACAAAGAGTCACTCCAAAGTCACTAATAGCGGAGAACGAATGAAGAGATTATGGTAGGGTACGAAACCACCTCAAAGTTATTCTTTCCAATCAATCCGTTGGGCTATTCCTATAAGTGTCACAAACAGCCCTAGAGTTCGTACTAGAATAACACCTTAAGACACAAATCAACCAAAACCCTAATGTCACCTAGATACTCCAATGTCACCTCAAGTATCCGTAGGTATGATTATACGATATGCATCACACAATCTCAGATTCATCTATTCAACCAACACAAAGGACCTCAAAGAGTGCCCCAAAGTTCCTACCGGAGAATCACGACGAAAACGTGTGCCAACCCCTATGCATAGGTTCATGGGCGGAACCCGCAAGTTGATCACCAAAACATACATCAAGTGAATCATGTGGTATCCCATTATCACCACAGATACGCACGGCAATACATACATCAAGTGTTCTCAAATCTTTAAAGACTCAATCCGATAAGATAACTTCAAAGGGGAAACTCAATTCATTATAAGAGAGTAGAGGGGGGAGAAAACATCATAGGATCCAACTATAATAGCAAAGCTCGCGATACATCAAGATCGTACCACCTCAAGAACACGAGAGAGAGAGAGATAGATCAAACACATAGCTACTGGTACATACCCTCAGCCCTGAGGGAGAACTACTCCCTCCTCGTCATGGAGAGCACCGGGATGATGAAGATGGCCACCGGAGAAGGATTCCCCCTCCAGTAGGGTGCCGGAACGGGTCTAGATTGGCTTTCGGTGGCTACGGAGGCTTCTGGCGGCGGAACTCCTGATCTATTGTGCTCCTGGATGTTTTTAGGGTATATGGAGATATATAGGCGGAAGAAGTACGTCAGGGGGGCCACGAGGGGCTCACGAGGGTGGAGGCGCGCCCAGGGGGGTGGGCGCGCCCCCCCTGCCTCGTGACCTCCTCGCAGATCCCCCGATGTGCACTCCAAGTCTTCTGGGCTTCTTTCCTTCCAAAAATGAGTTCCGTGAAGTTTCAGGTCAATTGGACTCCGTTTGACTTTCCTTTTCTTCAAAACCCTAAAACAGGGTAAAAACAGAAACTGGCACTGGGCTCTGGGTTAATAGGTTAGTCCCAAAAATGATATAAAAGTATATAATAAAGCCCATAAACATTCAAAACAGTAGATAATATAACATGGAGCAATCAAAAATTATAGATACGTTGGAGACGTATCAGCGACCAATGCAACTAAGGCTTTCCAGGCATTCCTTGACAGCATAGATTGTATGCAGTGGGAGTGAAAGAACTGTCCATTTGCTTGGCAGGGTCAGTACAAGGTGTTGCTTTATGAGCCTCTTGCTTCATGTGCTTAGTGATATGCTCCAAAACCCTCAACTACTTTCCCATATCCATATTTGACCTAAACCCTAAGCCAAACTCGGCCCTACCGATTCTTTCAACCCGGCATCACCGAGTTTCACTTGTCATAGCCATTGCCAAACCCTAGCAAATCGGTTCTACCGATAGGGATCTCGGTCTCACCGAGATGGGATTGCAAACTCTCTGTTTCCCTTTCGTAACTTTTCGGTCTCACCGAAAGAGCGGATCGGTCCCACCGAGATTGCAATGTAAATTTAGTGTTTCCTTTTTGTAACTTTTCGGTCTCACCGAAAGAGCAAATCGGTCCCACCGAGTTTGCCTGACCAACTCTCTGGTTAGCTTATTACCAAAATCGGTCTCACCGAGTTTGTGTAATCGGTCTCACCGAGATTACGTTATGCCCTAACCCTAACAAAATCGGTCCTACCGAGTTGCATGTCAGTCCCACCAAAAATCTCTAACGGTCACTAGGTTTACTATTTCGGTCCGACCGAGTTTGTTGATTCGGTCCCACCGAGATTGGTAAATTGTGTGTAACGGTTGGATTTTGTGTGGAGGCTATATATACCCATCCACCTCCTCTTCACTCGTGGAGAGAGCCATCAGAACACATCTACACTTCCAACTCATATGTTCTGAGAGAGAACCACATACTCATGTGTTGAGACCAAGATATTCCATTCCTACCATATGAATCTTGATCTCTAGCCTTCCCCAAGTTGCTTTTCACTCAAATCTTCTTTCCACCAGATCCAAATCCTATGAGAGAGAGTTGAGTGTTGGGGAGACTATCATTTGAAGCACAAGAGCAAGGAGTTCATCATCAACACACCATTTGTTACTTCTTGGAGAGTGGTGTCTCCTAGATTGGCTAGGTGTCACTTGGGAGCCTCCGACAAGATTGTGGAGTTGAACCAAGGAGTTTGTAAGGGCAAGGAGATCGCCTACTTTGTGAAGATCTACCGCTAGTGAGGCAAGTCCTTCGTGGGCGATGGCCATGGTGGGATAGACAAGGTTGCTTCTTCATGGACCCTTCATGGGTGGAGCCCTCCGTGGACTCGCGCAACCGTTACCCTTCGTGGGTTGAAGTCTCCATCAACGTGGATGTAGGATAGCACCACCTATCCGAACCACGGGAAAAACATCCGTGTCTCCAATTGCGTTTGAATTCTCCAAACCCTTCCCTTTACATTCTTGCAAGTTGCATGCTTTACTTTCCGCTGCCAATATACTCTTTGCATACTTGCTTGAATTGTGTGATGATTGCTTGACTTGTCCTAAAATAGCTAAAATCTTCCAAGAACTAAAATTGGGAAAAGGTTAAGTTTTTATTTGGTCAAATAGTCTAATCACCCCCCCTCTAGACATACGTTCGATCCTACAAGTGGTATCAGAGCCTTGGTCTCCATTTGCTTTGATTTCCATAGCTTTTGGTGGTCATAGCTTTGGTTTCACAACCTAGGAGAGTATGGCGTCTAGCGAGGGAAATTATCACCGTAGAGGTCCTTACTTTGATGGTATTAATTTTGCTAGTTGGAAGCATAAAATGAAAATGCATATTCTTGGACATAACCCCGCCGTTTGGGCTATTGTGTGTGTTGGTTTGCAAGGTGACTTCTTTGATGGGAGAGAACCAAACCGTGAAGCTACCGCGGATGAGTTGAAGATGTTGCAATACAATGCTCAAGCTTGTGATATTCTCTTCAACGGATTGTGCCCCGAAGAATTCAACAAAATCAGCCGTCTTGAGAATGCAAAGGAAATTTGGAACACTTTGATTGATATGCACGAAGGTACCGACTCCGTCAAGGAATCCAAATTGGATGTGCTTCAAAGTGAACTTGACAAGTTCAAAATGAAGGATGGTGAAGGTGTCGCTGAAATATACTCTAGGCTTGCTCTCGTCACAAATGAGATTGGCGGCTTAGGAAGTGAAGAGATGACCGATAGATTCATCATCAGGAAGATCCTAAGAGCCTTGGATGGAAAATATGATACCGTGTGCACGTTGATCCAAATGATGCCCAATTACAAAGATCTCAAGCCAACAGAAGTGATTGGAAGAATTGTTGCTCATGAGATGTCACTTAAGGATAAAGAGGAACTTCACAACAAATTAAGTGGTGCCTACAAAGCCTCATGTGAAGCCCCTACATCATCAAGTGAGAGACAAAACTTCAACGAAGAATTGAGCTTAATGGTGAAGAACTTCAACAAGTTCTACAAGAGTAGAAACAAAGATAGAAGCTTCAAGTCAAGGTCCTACAATGACAAAAGATCTTCTAGTCGAGAGCGAAACTGCTACAATTCTGGAAGACCCGGACACTATTCCAATGAGTGTACGGCTCCCTACAAGAGAAGAGAAGATTCTCCAAAAAGAAGAAGCAAAGACTCACCACCAAGAGAGAGAAGGAGTAGAGATGATCGTTATGAACGAAGATACTCACGGAGAAGCAAGGATTCAGAAAGGAAGGAAAAATCATCAAGGAGCTACACAAAACGAAGACATCAAGCTCATGTTGGTGAATGGGTATCCGGCTCCGACTCCGACAACCACTCCGAGAGAAGTTATCACTCCGATTCCGAATATACTCAAGATGAAGGTGTTGCCGGTCTAGCACTTGTGTCAACCAACTCCTACGACATATTTGACTCACCAAATGAAGGAATTGGAAGATGCTTCATGGCCAAAGGTCCTAAGGTAACACACCCCGAGTATGTTGATTTTAATAATGATGAAGATGACTTGTTAGGTGATGATGATTTACTTGTTGACAACTCTAGTGATGAATACTATGATGAAATGTCAATTAATCATGCTAATCAAGATAAAACGAATGACAATGATAAGGAGAAGATTGAGGCTCTAACTAAAGAACTAAACACTCTTAAGTTAGCTCATGAAACTATCTTCGAAAATCATCGAGAACTTTTAAGAGCTCATGAGAAGTTACGCTTTGAAAAGCTCAATCTTGAGCAAGAGCATGAGTTTTTAAAGGCAATCAATGATGATCTCCGCAAGAAAAGTTCTTCTTACATTGCCAAGCGTTTACTCTTATCCACTTACATGCCTCAAGTCAAGTCTAGTAACAAGAACAAGAAAGATTCTTCCTCTAGTAGTAACAATGATGATGCTAAATCCAATATTGTTGCTTCTAGTAGTTCTCTTGATTCCACTAATGATTCTCTTAGCCAAGTTACACTTGAGTAAGAAAATAGCTTATTGAAGGGAATTATAGAGAAAGGAGTGTACAAAAGCCTTGCCGGGAGTAAGCAATTCAAGGAAATTGTGCGCAAGCAAGGAAGGCACCGGAAGAATCAAGGTGTTGGTTTTGAACGAAAGTTCAATGCCAAAGGAGTTGAGTGGGAAGAAGATCAATACCCCAAGACAAAGTTTGTTCCTCAACAAGAGAAGTATGATACTTCCTTCAAGGGGACACAAGCTCAAGATGATCTTCCACCACAAGACTACAAGCAAAAAGGCAAGGACAAGCTTCAAGAGGAAATTGATGCATTTGAAGAAGCTCCTAAGACCTTAGTCAAGTGGATTCCCAAGACCACTTCAAGTTCCACTTCATCAAGTACGACTACAACTCCAAGGATTCCCATCAAGATGGTGTGGATCCAAAAGAAGAAGAACTAGAGAGTTCTTGAGGGTGACTCCGCCAACATACTTCACTCTTATCATTTTGGCAAGAACAAATGCAATCAACTTCCACATCTTGCACTAGTTCAAGGAGTCACAAACCCTCTTGTTGGTAAGACAAGGGACAAGGTAACCTAAAAGTTTTCATGGACATGATCTTGTGTGTGCATCACTCTATGTCTATGGATATCCTTGTTTGTTCCTTGTGGGACTAACCCATGTAGGTATTGAAAGTGCAATTCACTCAAATGGATAGCTCCAAGTGATCTACATCAACATTGAGCATCCACATATTCAACATCTACATGAAGTCATCATCGACAAAACCCAAGGTTAGTTCATCCCTCTTAGGGGGGATATCACATCTAGGGGGAGCTTTACTCTAAGACTTGAGCTAAAGCAACTCTAAAGATGTGAACACAATAATGCTTTATGTAAAAGTGGTAACCCCACTTGAGCTTAAACGATGAGTATGACCTATGATCAAGTGTTCTCACTTGACTCCTAAGTCAATATACTCATATATAGATGACCTAGTCATCGCAAATTGCTTGATAGATGCTAGAATTGGTTGTGCATGCTTTGTCACATATTTCAATTGCCATCTTATTGTGTGAGCATGTTGGTTGCATATTTTACTCATTCGAGGACATCCACTTGTTGTTTTGATTGTTTGGTTTTATTTCCTTTTGCCAAGTGGATGGACAAGAATGCCTAAGAACCTCCTCTAGCTATCTATGCTTTTCTCGTCTCAAACTCTATTCATGCTACATCACAAAATTTGATCAAGTCAGATTCGAACCACTCTGTGTGAGGAGCACTCGGAGTCCCCGATTCGTCATAGACTTAAACTTCCAAAACCTCTTTGTGATTCTCGGTTTGATCGATATCCTACTTTCGGTCCTACCGAGATCATTAAGTTGATCTGAATTTTCGATCTCGGTGCAACCGATTTGAATCATTCGGTCACACCAAGTTGCAAAAACTGTATACAGTTTTGCATCTCGGTGCCACCGAGTTGTTCCACTCGGTCACACCGACAGGGTCGGGCTATATATAGTCACGGGCAAAAATTTGGAAATTTCTCCGAACCCCTTCGCCTGCGCGATAGCTCGCTCTGCCAACGTGGTCTCCGGATCGTCTCCTCACCGCCAGCCGCCTCCAGTCGCTGGTCTCCATCACCGTCAACGGAATTCAACCCCGCCGTTGCCGCCGTAGCGAGTCTCCGCCGAACTAGGGTATGGACTTGATCTTTGTGCTATCCCCAATCTGATTCCTAGCACATTGTGTTCTTAATGATTCTTGCCACGATTGAAACACTCTTATCCAGTCAATGCGTTCGTAGAATAGGATTGATTCAAAAATTTTAGGGTTAGGTTTCCACCAAAACCATCTCGGACCCACCGAGTTGAAAAACTCGGTCCCACCAATTTGGCTCATGCCATTGCACAAGTGAGACTCGGTCTGACCGAGAATTACTTATCGGTGTGAGCGATTTTGGAACTTTGTGAAACCCTAGCAATCTCGGTGCCACCGAACTATGACTCGGTCTGACCGAGTTCACTAGTTTAGATTCCAAAACTGCTTCGGTATCACCGAGTTTAAAAATCGGTAGATCCAAGATGATTTCAGTGGGAAACTAAAGCTAAGATTTTGAATCATTCTTTTGCAAAAATCTCTGCATTTTGTGATGCTCATCCACTCTACCTCATCTATAAACTGTTCACAGGGTCAGCAGTCAGCTTGTTCATCATGTCAGATCAGAGTGACAGCCAGAATGTGTCAGAACAGCAAGTGCACATGAGTGAGGGCACTAGTCCCTCTAGTTCTTCTGATGAAGGCAGCAGGAGCACCCCTAGCAACCTGCCAAAAGCTGCCACCAGACAGAGGAAGAAGAGAACTTCAGATTCTGAGGATGAAGATTATGTGGCAGAGGAACAGGAAGCCACATCAAAGAGAGTTGTGCTCAAGAAGGAATATGGCTCAGCTCAAGGCACAAAGCCAGGCTTAAAAATCAAAAGGCCAGCAGGTAGGCAACCTATGCCAAAGGCCAGAGCTTCAACTCAGATTCCAAAAAAGCCTGCAACCATAGAGCCAGTTGCTGCTGAAGGAAAGAAAAGGAAGGAAAGGGTCAAGAAGACCGTAGCCAGAGTGCTTGGAAAGGCTTTCATCATGGAAGAAGAGGAAGAAGAAGAGGTTGCTGCACCAGCACCTAAGGCACCTAAGCTTATGGGTGATGCTATCAGGACAGGGGCTGCTGCATCCAAACCCAAAGAAGCACCCAAAGCTGCCTCCAAGCCCAAGTCTGCCCCAAAGAGAAATACGAGGAGCATACCTGCAACTGAGAAGAACAAGGCCCCAGTGCCTGAAGCTGCTGAAGAAGATGATGAAGAGCATGTTCTGAGAAAGCTCAAGCCCAAGATCCCAGACCACAATGATGCTCATCCTATGGCTGAGGACATGGAGCTCAGAAGAGACTCAGGGCTGAGGAAGTGGAGAGAAGCAGATCCATATGCTTCAAGGAGAAGAACTGCTGTTGATTATAGGTTCCACACTAAGGAACAGCAGGACTTCTATGAGACAGTTTTGTTGGACAAGAAGCCCATAGTTTGTGACATGAGATGGGTCAATTGGGAGTACATCAAGGAAAATGAAGAACACTACCCTGAAGTGTATGACAGCTTCAATGCTTGCGGAGTAGCAGACTTTGTTGGGCAGAAGCTCACAAAGTGGAATGAGGAACTCATTATGCAATTCTACTCCACAGCAAATTTCTACCCAGATGGAAAGATCACATGGATGTCTGAAGGTACGAGGTACCAATCTACTGTTGCTGAGTGGGCACAGCTCATCAATGCCCCAGAGGAGCATGAGGATGACTTGGATATCTATTCCAAGAAGAAGATGGACCACAACTCTATGTCCAATATGTACAAGGAAATTCCAAACGAGGCACTTGATACTTTCAAGTTTGGGTCTGTGCATTATCTTCTGTCAGGGCTGCCAACCATTAACTGGATCCTTAGGCACACTCTGTTGCCCAAGTCAGGTGATCACAAGATGATCAGAGGCCATGCAATCAATTTGCTTCATGTATTTGATGTGCCTCAGAAATTCAAGGTCATGAGCCTCATGGTAGAGACCATTAAGAGGACAGCAGCTGATCAGAAGAGGAGCTGTGGATATGCCCCACAAATTCAGGAGCTAATCAACTCAAAGATGGGCACAGGCATATACTTGTTGGACAAGGAACACTTGCCTATTCATCCAGACTTTGAGGACAACCAAGTTGTGATGAATGAGAATGAACCATCATCAGTTCAAACACAAGCAAAGAAGGAGCAGGCAAGGAAGGAGAAAGCTGCCAAGATGCCAACTCAAGAGGAGGCATCTGAGTATTTCTTGAAAACCAAACAAGAGCAGCTTGGTTACTTGATTGCATCCACACTGAGGATTGAGCAAGGACTAGCCACCCTCACTCGGAATCAGCAGAGCATAAAGAGGATCATGGAACAAAAGTTCTATGACTTGGATGTCAAAGTAACAGAGATTCAGTCTGCAGTGGAACAACTTCAGGATGACATGCAGGAGAGGAGAGGCAAGACTACAACTGATGCATTTGCCAGAGTGCCAAGAGCTCAGAGATCACATGCAGTGGCAGTTGCTGACACCAGAGCCACCACTTCTGCACCAGCTACAGCTTCAGTTCCACCAGCTCCAGCATCTACTTCAGCCTCAACTCCAACCACGTCTACAGAAGGCTTCGTCCTTGGAGTGCTCCGGACTCCACCACCACCAGAAGATCAAGCCTGAGAGTCGATCTAGCACTATGCATTTTCTAGGAACTTTTTGGTAACTTGTTGCCAAAGGGGGAGAAAAATGTATAGATCATAGGCTTCGAAAGAGAGAGTGTTGCTTTTAT
This sequence comes from Triticum monococcum, assembly GCA_034509565.1. Lineage (NCBI taxonomy): Eukaryota > Viridiplantae > Streptophyta > Magnoliopsida > Poales > Poaceae > Triticum > Triticum monococcum. The sequence continues at coordinate 80,304,041 of CM067845.1, read as the reverse complement.
TCTCTCTTGCTTTATTTGGTGGTTTTTCGAACTTTGTTTGCTTTTGAGTGCTTGAGATACTATGCCGTTATCTGTGAGACATTGATGATCATGTGTTTGATCATAAGCTACACTTAATGCTTGGTGAATGCTATTATCTTATCTATCTTATGTGATCATTCACTTTTCTTGATGATGAGTGCATGTATTTCATTCTTACCATTTTAAGCACTCACCAAGATGAATGTGACATGGAAGAGTAACCCATGACTCTAACTCTTTGTGCATTTGCAGTCCAAAGCAAATCTTAAATATGCACAAACTTAGGGGGAGCTCTTACTTATCACATACTTCTCAAAGCGATGATATATTTCATGCTTATTATCATTTGTCGAAGCTTTGATCTATATGTTGTCATCAATTACCGAAAAGGGGGAGATTGAAAGTGCAACTATCCCTAGGTGGTTTTGGTAATTCATAACAACATATAGCTCATTGAGCTAATGCTATTCCAAGATGATTATTTCAGGAAAGCTCAATGATTGGCATGACATGGATGGTGAAAGTGGAACCCTCAAAATGCTAAGGACAAAGGATTGGCTCAAGCTCAAAAGCTCAAGACTCTTCATTTTATATTTTAGTGATCCAAGATCACATTGAGTCTTTAGGAAAAGCCAATACTATCAAGGAGGGATGAGGTGTTGCTTAATGAGCCTCTTGCTTCATGTGCTTAGTGATATGCTCCAAAACCCTCAACTACTTTCCCATATCCATATTTGACCTAAACCCTAAGCCAAACTCGGCCCTACCGATTCTTTCAACCCGGCATCACCGAGTTTCACTTGTCATAACCATTGCCAAACCCTAGCAAATCGGTTCTACCGATAGGGATCTCGGTCTCATCGAGATGGGATTGCAAACTCTCTGTTTCCCTTTCATAACTTTTCGGTCTCACCGAAAGAGCGGATCGGTCCCACCGAGATTGCAATGTAAATTCAGTGTTTCCTTTTTGTAACTTTTTGGTCTCACCGAAAGAGCAAATCGATCCCACCGAGTTTGCCTGACCAACTCTCTGGTTAGCTTATTACCAAAATCGGTCTCACCGAGTTTGTGTAATCGGTCTCACCGAGATTACGTTATGCCCTAACCCTAACAAAATCGGTCCTACCGAGTTGCATGTCAGTCCCACCGAAAATCTCTAACGGTCACCAGGTTTACTATTTTGGTCCGACCGAGTTTGTTGATTCGGTCCCACCGAGATTGGTAAATTGTGTGTAACGGTTGGATTTTGTGTGGAGGCTATATATACCCCTCCACCTCCTCTTCACTCGTGGAGAGATCCATCAGAACACATCTACACTTCCAACTCATATGTTCTGAGAGAGAACCACCTACTCATGTGTTGAGACCAAGATATCCCATTCCTACCATATGAATCTTGATCTCTAGCCTTCCCCAAGTTGCTTTTCACTCAAATCTTCTTTCCACCAGATCCAAATCCTATGAGAGAGTTGAGTGTTGGGGAGACTATCATTTGAAGCACAAGAGCAAGGAGTTCATCATCAACACACCATTTGTTACTTCTTGGAGAGTGGTGTCTCCTAGATTGGTTAGGTGTCACTTGGGAGCCTCCGACAAGATTGTGGAGTTGAACCAAGGAGTTTGTAAGGGCAAGAAGATCGCCTACTTCGTGAAGATCTACCGCTAGTGAGGCAAGTCCTTCGTGGGCGATGGCCATGGTGGGATAGACAAGGTTGCTTCTTCGTGGACCCTTCGTGGGTGGAGCCCTCCGTGGACTCGCGCAACCGTTACCATTCGCGGGTTGAAGTCTCCATCAACGTGGATGTAGGATAGCACCACCTATCTGAACCACGGGAAAAACATCCGTATCTCCAATTGCGTTTGAATTCTCCAAACCCTTCCCTTTACATTCTTGCAAGTTGCATGCTTTACTTTCCGCTGCCAATATACTCTTTGCATGCTTGCTTGAATTGTGTGATGATTGCTTGACTTGTCCTAAAATAGCTAAAATCTGCCAAGAACTAAAATTGGGAAAATGTTAAGTTTTTATTTGGTCAAGTAGTCTAATCACCCCCCCCCCTCTAGACATACTTTCGATCCTACAGCAACCAATAGATGTATTGATTCATTATGTTCATTCAAGACAATTTCGATTTGGTTGTAAAACTATTTTATTAGAGACAATTTTGATTAGGTTATAAAACTATTTTTATTTCCAGACAATTAATATTTGGACGTGCAAACTAGTTTTGAACATTGAAATATAAATATATGGCCCCGCAAAAATATATATAAATATATGGGCATTTTTTGCCGTGGCGGACAGGATGAGGCAAAGGATGCGTCCGCGCGTTGGGAGCACGGCCACCGCATCTTAGGACAGGCCCGGACACGATCCTATTGCCCTACGCAAACAGACAAAATCCGGACTAAATGGACGTCCGTTTGCGGTCGTGCGCTACAGTTGACCTAAACGCTCTTATATTTTCTTTACAGATGGAGTACACAATACGTACATGAGGCCGTCAGATTTTTAACCCTAAAAGTCCGGTTTCAGATGTATATTAAAATCTATAGTCTTTGCTCTGACAGTAATGAACTTGATAGTAGACTAGCAGTAGAGTAGTAGTTTAGATGGTGTGCAAACATTCCACATCGCAAGTATTCTACGCGTACACCTCACCTAAACAAGAAGGGTTACCTTGGAAAGAAAAGAAAACCTTACTTTGGTGGCAGGTAACCTTCAATCTTTGAATCACTGTCAAGTCAACCTTGGACCCCCACTTTCTGCATGCTCCAATTCTCTCTGCCTTTCCAAGAGCACTTTCACCCTCTCACATGCACGCATGTAACCTTCTTTGCAAGAGCCCTTTCTAAGTTTAGCAGTTTACCTAAAGCAACAGTGGAGAACCATTCAAATCAATCCCTTGGTTCAAAAGGCACTTCAGGATTTTGCTTCAGGTCCAACCAACACACAACACATGCCATGCATGCCTTGCCCGGGCAGATGGGTTGGGTTTGGTGAACTTACCTCGAAGCAAAAAATGTCGACGTTTCTTTGTGTACATCTACTGCTACGTACTGCTACTGTTAGCTAGTTTATTTTGGTTCACTTGTGTACATCTGAGGCAGAGCCTTCTTTGAGATGGTTTCACCAACCCTGTCTTTGCACATAACATAAGTAACCAAAGGTGGCGCCTGCCCTGAAGCAAGGGAATGACAGGGTGAGTGAAACGGAAACACGGACATGTAACCAAAGAAGACATGAATGGGCCAACAGAAGTAGTAGTTACAGGGTACGTGGTGTCCTAGGTTTGGAAGATAATCCGGATGAAACATATGCATGCAGGCCCAGGACCAAGGATTAATAATAATTATCCTTTGCGTTCATGCACGCGACGTGTTCCAAACATATGTGAAAGGGACCGGATCCGCCTGCCTGCAGCTGCAGGAACTTGTCAAGCATGCATCGTCTCTTGCTTCCTCACCTGCCAATTGCCAACGCTATATAAGTTTATTTGTTTCTTGCCCAGGTTGGAACTTTCATTTCGCCTCTTGAGAGTCTCCCTTGGTCACAGCCCTCTGCACCTTGTTTGTACATATATATGCCCACGGCTACGTGTGTGTGATATACTACTTCGTGATATCGCTCGATAGGTACTCAAGATTTTTGGCTTCAAGATGGGAGGTTTTGCTTGTGCTCATGCAGAGAAGAGGCACCGCCTGGATAGAACTTTGTGAGTTCCTGCTCTGCTCTCGACCCTGCCTCCATCTGCAAACTTCACTGCTATCTCTCTGCATCTTTAGAGTTTTTTCTTCTTTGTATAGTCGTATGCATCGATGATACCACGGCTCAATGGCATGCATGCCATCCAAATCAAACTGTTCTTGATATGCTTCTCCAAGTCTTGCTGGCCCCCCTTTTTTTCTTGTTATTCTCTTGTGACTTGTGAGATCAGTTATTACAGTGGTTTTACTTTGAAACAAGATTACGGTGGTTTTATCAGCACAAACACCCTGCTGATCCTATTCTCACAAGCCATGCAGCTTTAGGTGATTTTAGCTCGGGTTTCAAGTTTACCTGCAATTTTCACATATGATGCGCAACACAGATTATGTAGTTATAATTGAGTAAAGTAAAACAGTTTTTGTTTCACAGCAAGTAGGCACAAGTAACTTCCAGAGGTGGTAATATTTTTGTAAAATAAATAAATAAGGGTAACGTGTACATCTAACCAAAACCCATATCTCCAAAGTTGGCGTCTAATAACCAGATTTCTTGGCCATCTAGCTGAACTACTAGTAACATGGATTACATCAGAGTCACCGAATCACGTAAGGAGTTGCATCATGGTTTGCTCAGCTGCTCTGACCTAGCAACCCTATCAGTGGTGTCATGGGAAGAAAAAGTCACAGTTAACACTGCTCCAGCTCTGAAGAATTGTTCCATTCTCCATGCTTGCATGCCAATTGCCAAGCAAAAGGAAGATTAGCCGGCCTCTGAAAACAGCTGCAGCAGGACAAGTAAAATGGGCACATGAGTGACGACACCGTCAACACGGCAGGAGATTGATGGAGTCAAACATACATAGCGAAAGCTACGATTATATGTAGCAATTATATAAGTCAGCGATAACGACGAGAAATGCGACGCGCGCTGGATGACTGTCAGGAGCATGGTATTAATTGTCCCTGATGACTAGTAGGTGAAGAACTGAAGATTGGATATGTGACTTTCAGGTCATGAAACTGGAAATATCAGCCAGAAATCGACCATTGGTCAGTTAATTGCCATTGGTAAAAAATTAAAGTGATATTGACATCTCAGTAAAAACACCAACTAGAGGGTTAGTTATTGTTCAACTTTGCTATATACTGAAAATACAGCGAAATCAACCGCGATAGCAACTAAACAAGTCAGCGATGATGACGAGAAATGTAAGACCTGGACCGTCAGGAGTATGGTACTAAACTGTCCCTGATGACCAGTACTAGTTTATAGAGCAGGTGAAGAACTGAAGATCGTGCGAGTGTGACTTTCAGGTCATGAAACTGGAAATAACAGTCAGAAATCGGTCGCGGGTACTGGTAAAAAACTAAAAAAAAGGACATTCTCATCTAAGTAAAAACACCAGGGTTAATTGTTGTTGAGTCTTTGATGAAAACTCAAGTGCTCATGTGTGTGTGACTGTGCCTGTTAATAATTTCAGGAACGGTCTTAGTCTTAGCAAGAAGGGCTACGTGGGAAGCTGTTGCGCCAAGGACAAGCCGTTCAGCTTCAGCGCCCTGTTATTTCCTCAAGGTTTGAGCGGCAAGATGCTCTACGTGAAGCTTGTCCTCCTCATCCTCATGTGCGGCTCCTTCATGGGCCTCCTCCACTCGCCGTCCATCCACCACGGCGGCGACCAACGCAGCACACAGTGAGTGAGCAAAACATTTCAGACAATAATCCCCATCTTGGTGATCGACCGGTGGCAAGTGCATGCATGCACATGGATTTCTTAATTCTTCTCGCCTGAAATGTCAGGTCGCCTGAGATGTCAACGGTGATGCGGACGTCCGACGCCGGCGAGCCGGACTCGGGTTACACGTCGGACCTGAGGGTCGACTGGTCGAGCGTCTCCATGGCGGTGCAACGGGTCGCTCGAGAGGGAGATGGTGGACTGCGCGTGGGGATCCTGAACTTCGACGGCGATGAGATGGACCAATGGAGGGCGCTGCTGCCGGCGGCCGCCGCGGTGCACCTGGACCGCGTCGCGGGGAACGTCACCTGGGCGCACCTCTACCCGGAGTGGATCGACGAGGAGGAGCTGTACCACGCGCCGGCGTGCCCGGACCTGCCGGAGCCGTCGCCGGCCCCGGAGGGAGGGTACGACGTTGTCGCGGTGAAGCTCCCGTGTAGTGGCGCGGCCGGCTGGTCCAAGGACGTACCGCGGTTGCACCTGCAGCTGGCCGCCGCGCGGCTCGCCGCGGGCCGGTCGGAGGAGCATGGCCGGCGCGCGGCGGCGCACGTGATCGTCGTCAGCCGGTGTTTCCCGGCCCCGAACCTGTTCAGGTGCAAGGACGAGGTCATGCGTGACGGCGACGTGTGGCTGTACCGGCCGGACATGGGCGAGCTCCGGCAGAAGCTCGCCCTCCCCGTCGGATCCTGCAAGCTCGCCATGCCGCTCAGAGCGCTCGGTACGACAGCGATCCGCGCCAACACATGTCTCTGTCACAACAAGTTGGTGTTGCATGCCATGAATTAATGTGCGTGATTGATCGTCGAACAGGGGAGCCGTACGTGTCTGCGGCGCCGCGGCGAGAGGCGTACGCGACGATCCTCCACTCGGAGCAGTTGTACGCGTGCGGCGCCATGGTGGCGGCGCAGAGCATCCGGATGGCGGGGTCGGACCGGGACATGGTGGCGCTGGTGGACGAGACCATCAGCGAGCGGCACCGGAGCGCGCTGGCGGCGGCCGGGTGGAAGGTGCGGACGATCCGGCGGATCCGGAACCCGCGCGCGTCGCGGGACGCCTACAACGAGTGGAACTACAGCAAGTTCTGGCTGTGGACGCTCACCGAGTACGACCGGGTGGTGTTCCTCGACGCCGACCTGCTGGTGCAGCGGCCCATGGAGCCGCTCTTCGCCATGCCGGAGGTGAGCGCGACGGGGAACCACGGCACGGTCTTCAACTCCGGCGTCATGGTGGTGGAGCCCTGCAACTGCACCTTCCGGCTCCTCATGGACCACATCGGCGACATCGAGTCCTACAACGGCGGCGACCAGGGGTACCTCAACGAGGTCTTCTCCTGGTGGCACCGCCTGCCGTCGCGCGCAAACTACATGAAGCATTTCTGGGAGGGCGACACCGCCGAGCGCGCCGCCGCCAAGCGCCGCGTCCTCGCCGCCGACCCGCCCGCCGTCCTCGCCGTGCACTTCGTCGGGATGAAGCCCTGGTTCTGCTTCAGGGACTACGACTGCAACTGGAACGCGCCCGAGCTCAGGCAGTTCGCCAGCGACGAGGCGCACGCGCGATGGTGGACCGCGCACGACGCCATGCCGCCGCGTCTCCAGGGGTTCTGCCTTCTCGACGAGAGGCAGAAGGCGCTGCTGCGGTGGGACGTCGCCGAGGCCAGGAAGGCCAACTTCTCCGACGGCCACTGGAGGGACAGGATCGTTGACCCTCGCAAGAGCATCTGCGCCGGCGCCGGCGCCGGCGTGGAGGGGTGCCGCAGGAGGGAGATCGAGGGCAGGCGGGTGGATGGGAACAGGGTCACCACGTCCTACGCCAAGCTCATCGACAACTTCTGAGTTCTGACTTTCCTTCCCATAGCCATCCCGTCCGTTGCCTGCTGATCGAACGGTGTAGATGAGATGTTCAAGGTTTTCTTTTCTTGAGTTTCTCCTTTTTTCTGACTTGAAAGGCAGGAGCTGCCCACTTCATTAATATAGAGAAGAATAGAAAAGAGTAAGACATATTTACAAGGCAAAAATGAAAAGAAGAAGTACTTCCTCCAATCCTACAACCGGGCAATCCAGCATTCATGACGGTTTTGCTGAGTACTCATGTGCCTGCAAGAAACAACTTTCTGGTCAGTTTATACCGATTCGAGCAAATCATGTTAAAGAAAATTATAACTTCCTTAAGTCATAAAAAGTGTGAGTGTTCGTTGTGCTAAAAAATATTGTAAATTCCTTGAGGCATACAAAGTCATAAAAAAAAGAAAAAAAAATCATGCAGTCGCGCCAATATTCATGAGCGCACGCGCTATGTGTGTGTTGTACATGTAGCATAGTTCTCACATGCCATCTTAACTAAGTAGTCCATGGAAGACCCCCTTATAAATTGGTCCAATCCCTTGTCCCTCAGCAGTATGGGACTAAACTCTCATATGCCCTTCCCTCCTTTTGGCATTTATAGCATTTCTACATGGGCTGGAACCATCGGGCAAATGTAGCCATATTAGTCGGGCCGTAAAATGATTACACAAAGATGGTTCCGATTTGTATGACCCATGCTAACTTCACAGAGCTTATACTTACAGCACAAAAATGACACATGCTTGCTTCTTGCACCATGGTAGGTGGCACATTTTTGTTAATACTTAGCCACAGCCCGTTAGATTAGCGCCAGATGGCAATCATCCAAATCTTAAAATTAAAATTATTTGTTCTCTAATAAAGTTCTGTCAAGTACTACTAAGTATACCCAGCAGTACTACCGATCAATCTTTAGGATAAATATAAAATGAAATTTGCTACAAATGAAATTTACACTATTTTAGATCGTTCACCAAAAAGTGCCGGCGGATCAAGCATGCATGCATGTCACCATCAGCGTGCACGACACAATGATCTCTCCCGCCGCTCCATGGACATTGACATCTATGTGCCCGATCCTCGGGGTTGAGACTGACCTCCTTGCTGCTGCTGGAAACACGCCGTCCGACAGCGAATGCCAAAAAAAAAAAGCAGCCTTAGTGCATGTAGCTTTCACTTGCACAGGGTCGGATCATTTTAGATCTATTGTACGCAGTCTTTTTCTACATTTCTGCAAGATACTGTTTCCAGGACATAAATCCATGACCTCATGGTCACAAGACAGCAACTTTACCACTACGCCAAGGCTTCCCTTTAACGAATGCAAAAAAAAAACAAATCCCATAATGCACAGTATTTTACATTACAAAAGACCAAGTACCATATCAAGTGGCAGGTAACAGCAAATGGATTTTACAACCGCAAAAAAAAAGCAAATGGATTTTCAAAGCACGACATGCGCACAATGCAGAATATTTGGACACAATAACAAACAGATTATGTGATCAACCACTCCTCAAATGAACTAGAAACATTGGGATATGTCTCCGAGCGCGCCGCCGCCAAGCGCCGCGCACTCGCCGCCGACCCGCCCGCCGTCCTCGCCGTGCACTTCGTCGGGATGAAGCCCTGGTTCTGCTTCAGGGACTACGACTGCAACTGGAACGCGCCGGACCTCAGCAGTTCGCCAGCGACGAGGCGCACGCGCGATGGTGGAGGGCGCACGACGCCATGCCGCCGCGCCTCCAGGGCTTCTGCCTCCTCGACGAGAGGCAGAAGGCGCTGCTGCGGTGGGACGTCGCCGAGGCCAGGAAGGCCAACTTCGCCGACGACCACCGGAGGGACAGGATCGCCGATCCCCGCAAGACCATCTGCGCCGGCGCCGGCGTGGAGGGGTGCCGCAGGAGGGAGATCAAGGGCAGGCGGGTGGATGGGAACAGGGTCACCACGTCCTACGCCAAGCTCATCGACAACTTCTGACTTTCCTTCCCAGAGCACAGGCGGCCCCATCCCGCCCGTTGCCTGCTGATCGAACGGCGTAGATGAGATGTTCAAGGTTTTCTTTTCTTGAGTTTCTCCTTTTTTCTGACTTGAAAGGCAGGAGCTGCCCACTTCATGAATATAGAGAAGAATAGAAAAAGAGTAAGGCAAAAATGAAAAGAAAAATTACTTCCTCTGATCCATCACCGAGTGTTAGATACATCTATATCTAGACAAATTCAAGACATATAATTTGAATCGGTGGGGATACATCCAAGGGATTACATCTCTAGACAAACACTCTGTGCTCTCATGGGCCAGGAACACCCCTCTTTAGGGCATCTTTGATTCATAGGATTGCAAAAATATGGGAATAGAAAAAAACGTAGGATTGAAATGGCATGTCTATTGGATCCCTATGGGATTTGAGTTTGTTTGATTGTGTCACGGGAAAAACGGAGGATTTTTTTCAAGAGGTTGGAATGGATGTTAGAATTCCTGTAAAATGTAGTACAAATGAATCCTTTAGAAAAAATCCTACATGATTTAATCCTACGAATCAAACGACCAACATAGAAAAAAATCCTAAAGATTCTAATCCATCAAAGATTCTATAAAAATCCTTTGAATCAAAGAGACCAATTGCTTCCAGGGAATAGGATTCTCTTGCCGGAGCGGGGCTCGAGCGCATGACATGCCATTGTGATTAAACTAAGCGACGACGCTGGTCTAGGTGGCTACAAAAACCAGAATCCTCTCACGGTTAAGGGTGCTATCGTCATAGCTGCAACTGTCACAACTATAGCTCCAACGACTCCGACTAGAAGAAGCATAAAAAAGTACGAGAAAATCATTAAATGTTCCTGAATTAAAAAATGTTGATGCTTTTGAAAAATGTTTGGGAAATCATTAAATATTCACGGATTCAAAAAAATGTTCGTGATTTTGAATTTTTTTCACATAATGAAAAAATGTTCTGGAAACAAAGAATGTTCATGATTTTGAAAACTGTTTGCGTATTCAAAGAATGATCGTGAATTTGAACAAATATTTGTGAAATATTGATGAATTTTTAAAAATATTCACAAAGTTTTAAAATTATTTCCCAATTATTTTGAAAAAAAAATCTTCACTGATTCAAAAAAATGTTTGTCAAAACAAAGCAAAATGTTCGTAATTTTAACAATTGTTCCCAATTAAAAAATTCATCGATTTAAAAAATAGTCATGAGTTCCAATAAAATGTTGAAACTTTCAAAATATGTATACGAATTTTAAAAATGTTCACCATCTTATGATTTGTTCATGAATTTTAAAAATGTTCACAATTAAAATGTTCTCATGATTTCAAAAATAAAGTCCACCAATTCTGAAAATGTTCATGATTTGTAAACCCTTCACGGTTTATAAAAACTGTTCACAAATTTGAAATATGTTCATGAAATTAAAAGGAAAAGGAAGAATGAACCTCCGTCCCATAATAAAAGATCATGTAATAAGATCTTTTATTATGGGACGGAGGGTGTAAAAAGGAAAGAAAAAACGAGTGAAAAGAATGAAAATGAAAAGAAAAACGAAAAATGAAAAAATAGAGAAAAGGACAAAAATACAAAAAGCAGAAAACTGAAAATTAAAAGGAAAATTGTTCATGATTTCAAAAATAAAGTTCATGGATTCAAAAAATGTTCATGATTTCAAAAACTGTTCACGAATTTGAAATATGTTAATATAATTTAAAATAAAATTTAAAACTAAAGATTGAAAATGAAAAGAAAAAACGAAAAATAGAGAAAAGGACAAAAAAATAACAAAAAGCAGAAAACTGAAAAAAAAGAGAAAGGTAAACCAGTCTTGGAAAGTGCTGGAATCTTAAATTACCATGCCAATAACTGTCTTGGACTCTTGGTTGCTTGGTGAATGAATGACTAAATTTGCATGGTAGTCCGACACCTCCATGGAGTACCAGGTACTAGCTAGGAGAATTAAATTTCTTTGACTGCGACGAAAAACAATCTCAGTTCACATGCGGCGTGCAGGTTTGATCGTGATATATCAGACCATCTTTCACCCAGTGTCTTATTTCACATTGTATATCTTCACATTAGAATTCACCCAAAACCACCACTTTCCTCTTCTCGATTTCTCTTCATTTACCACCTTCTCATGTGATGATCTCTACTACAAGTCAATCTAAGATTAGAAGGATCTTTCTCTTACTATATGTATCTCGTTCCTTCCATGTTTGTCAAACACACATCTGCTTAGGGATGAGAGGGTTCGGGAATACACCTAGGCTTTATGGTTTGAATGTCCACTAGAAGAGCTGCTTGCTATGCAGAGTATTAGTTCAACCTTGTGGTATGTCTGTGTCCAAATGCAACTAGCATGATCCTATATGATATGTCCGGGCCAAAGGTGGATAGACACCAATTCTTTGCTGTGCTCAGCCCACTTGCCCGCCAACTTTTTGGCGAGATGGGTGCGGCGGAATTGTCCGCCAATTATTTGGCATGCCCATGATTTGACTAGGCTAGAAACAGAATATGTAAGCATAAATTTCTAAAATTGGCAACCCCTACGCCAATTATTCTTGCTGTTGACGTCGTGATTGGCCATTTTACCTGACAAATTTCTGAAATTGCGAGACCCGGTATGTTTATGAATTGGAAATAACATGCATGTCGTTCATTGAACTTATGCGTAGAAAAGGAATCAGAAGATTCCCAGACGCAGGCATCAGCGTAAGCCATTGCAGACTTTTGCAACTGCGCGAGAACCAGATAACCAGAGCAGTCGCGAGAACCAGATCACTGCAACGAGCAATCAGTTTCTCCTACTCGATCGCCACTTGAAGAACCCACACAAGAACACACGAATTAAAATCAACAATTTTTCGTCGTCGATTAGCTGAGACAAGCCCTCGAGTAACATGTGCACACTCAGCTGGGACTAACTGGGAATCCACTTAGATCTAATATAAAATTTCAGTCAACTGAGCTTACATTGAAGAAAACTTCAGTCGAGTAGGAGTAGGTGCTACAAGCGCTGAAATACTCCTCTCTCTCGGTTCTGAAATCACAGCCAACGCAGACGAATCAGGATGAACATTCACACAGTACGGCTACACAACTAGTTTCTACTGGTACACAAGCTACTCCCAGTTCATCTATTCATCGACAAATTAAGGAGGATGCAACTAGGCTGGAACCTAGACAGTTAGTCCAGCAGAACGAACCTGCCATCGACCTTTGTGAACACGTGGACAATCATTGTCACCTTACTCACGCCCTTCATCAGCTCGAAGACGCAGACGTGGCCCTTGCGCAGCTTGTTGTCTCGGACGAACTTGGTCCAGGAACTGTAGTTGAAACCCTGTTTTTCCGGGTGGTAGTAGTACCTCGCACACCACGTCTCACTCCGGTTGGGCCTCAGGAGCAGGATGTCATGCGACCTCTCCACGAGATGCTTAGCTGCAAACTTCTCGGGGAAGGTCTGCATATATAGTACATAACATAAGCTATTAGTACAGAAAGCTTTGTCGCAGACGGTTCAGAAAGTCTATCTCTCTTATCTAAACCATCTAGGTATTCCAGTCTGTGATTAGTCGAACAACTGAACTGACCAGCAAGTTGTTCTTGATTCTAACTTGATTCTTCCCCAGGATGGTGACGTATACCACATTGCCCCGTTGGATCAACGCTGACCTGAATATCTCTTCTAGCTCCTCGCCGCTCAGGCCCTTGGCATACTTTGAGTAGTAGTAGTTGGACTTGGACTCATCATGTTTATGGTCACTCTCAGCTTCCTTAATCGCCTTGCCCTTAACAGGATAATCGCACTTGTTTTGAGATTCAGGCTCTTTCCCTGTAAAAAAACAAACAAATGGGCATTCCAAAATGATCCGGTACAGAGACACTAGCTCAGTATTGATTCCATGCTGTCTGAGGTTTATGCGTTAGCTGGCTATTAAAGAAATGAACTATATTTCTAAGCTGACTTATACATTCTTATCTCTAAGTTGGTGATCCTGAGCGTTGATTTTTCATGTCGTATGTGCAGGTATAAAATGTGTCCCATACTCACCTTGTAGGTGATGGCCTCCTTCAAGAGAATGAACAACCATTGTCATTTCACCAGCGCTTTTTGATACTTCGAATACACAAACATCACTTTCCCGCAACTCATTGTGGAGAGCGAAGCTTGACCAGCCAGCAGAAAGCATGCCTGAACCATCAGTGGTAACCTTCAAATTGTCTAACCATATGTTGCTCTTACGAGGATGACAGAGTGTGATGAATTGGTCTTCATGTGGAAGGTATTTGGCAGCATAATCCTTGCAGATGACCTGTTAGAGATGAATGAATCATCTGGCTTTCAGATTATCGAAGATTATAATTTACGGAGAGCTACTATAATTTTAAAAATGCCAACATTAAAGAACAAATTTTGCAGGAGTCCTACTGAATTTGTAGAGGATACTCCATACGTACCAGAGATCCAGAAATACTTGTCTTGTTCATGGCTGTGATGTAAAATGGAATTACAGGCCTAACTTTCTTCACAAGTGCGTCAATTTGACCCTTCTGTGCTGTAGTCAGATTGCACCCAGTTGCTAGGACATACCGAGGCTCGGTGGTTTCCGGAGGGCCGCCTGAATTCATGGGGTTCTCCGGAGATGTAAGACCTTCAGCTGCACAACGCCGATCATCAAGACATCAGTGAGTAATTACGGAATAGATACCAAGGAAAATGTACATGAAACCCTTCAATTCTTTACCTGATTTCGGTGAAGGAGAGTCCAGAGGAGTCACCTTTTTAGTTTTCCTAGGGTTGTTATCACGAGATCCGCCGTCTCGACGCCTTGTTTCCTTCAGGAATATCTGATCATGAGATATACCCCTTTTTTGTACATTAGGAGTGTGGTTCATGACAATGCGGAATAATTCTTTCTCACAACCACTTGGGTCAAATATTAGGACTTTAAAGTGAGAGTTTCCAGTGTAACTGAACACCAGCAAGTCATGCTCTTTTAGTTCATAAGCACTGGCAAATGCTGCCCATCCAGATGTAAGGGTTATCTTGTTCAGATCATTGGTAACCTGAATGTTGTATACATTTCCATCAGGAGCTTCTAGCTTCATAACTTTAGAGATCCTGCCTCTGAAATTGTTCACAAATTTCTCTGGTATGTTCTGCAAAAACAAACAACAAAGCAATCAGCAAATTACATATGTTGATCAAGAAGATATTTCATCAGGACGGCCGGAAGGGCATTGATCATCCAGGGTCTTACCATTTCGTGAAGGAAATCGCCAACCATGAACCTCAAGAAATGCTTCTGCCTATCATCCATGTGATGCCAATAGAAATGCACATTGCAGTGCTCGCACCTTCGATGGGACTCACTGTTGCTTGATCCACCATTCTGGCATCGTCTTTCACCCAGCAGAGATCGATCAAGGCGAGTGTCTTTTTCTTGGGCATTAGGACCACAGTTCATGAGAACATGGAACACTTCCTTCTCACAGCAACTTGCAAAATCAAATATCAGAACTTTGAAGTGAGAATCCCCGATGTACCTGAAGACCAGGAAGTGGCCCGCTTTTAGTTCGTAAAATCTGACAAATACCCCCCATCCAGACCCGAGGACTATCTTGTTTAGATCCTTGATAGCCTGAACATTGTATATGTTTCCATCAGGAGCTTCTAGCTTGATAACTTCAGAGATCTGACCTTTGAAATTCTGCACAAACTTCTGTGGAATGGCCTGCAGGAACAAGAAAACAACAAAATTATCATTCTGAGACTGGATAGCATTCCATCTGAAGGAGAGAAAGGGCATCGATGCACCAGGACTTGCCATTTTTTCTTGGAAATTGCCAACCATGCACTTGAAGAAATACTTCTGGGTATCATCCATATGACACCAATAGTAATGTGCATCGCAGCCCTCACATCTTTGAAAGGATTTGCTGCTGATTCTGTGACCACTCCTGTTACCTTGCTCATGGTCTTGATCCAGCGCCATGATAAATATAACTAAAAATGCTGGGGAGTCAAGGGAACAAGATACATCAGCCTAAAATATGAAGATGTAGTACTGTGTGTTATTATGAGCAGTCTGTTCCGACCTCACATCGATGCATCTATTTGATGCCAGATAAATCAAAGAAAGATGTCCAATACTGGAGCATGTTTTCTCAGGACAAACAAAAAGTGAAGTATGCACTTCAGGCGATCTATAGATTTATCAAGTTTATGATCTACTAGTAGAAAGATAAGAAGCTTCTCTTATCTTTGCAAACAGCCAACACTTTTTTCAGAGTAAAATAGGAAGATGTAGTAACATGTGTTAATATCATCAGTATGTTTCAACTTCACATGGATGCACATATTTCATGCCTGATAAATGAAAGAAAAATGTCTAAAACTAGAGCCGTTTTTATTTCAGAACATAAGCTATGCACTTCAGTATCCTGCGTGCCACCATAAACATGATCTTAAGCTGCAGCAAGTTTATGCTCTAAGGATGTAGAGAATAGAAAGACCAGAAGCCTCTTACCTTTGCCAAGAGCCAATACTTCGGCACAGAAGCAGCCAGAATGCCAACGATGGCCAAGCCCAGAGCAAGAGGGCATACATATATGCAGATACACACCATACCAGCTGATACTAGTGGGCCTAGTTCTTGCAGTGCCATCATATCTTCGGTTGAAAAATGGGTCCCACTTGAAAAGTTTGTTCAGTAGATGCAGATGAAAGCATGACATGGTTCCAACAGAGAACTTTTGGAATCTGAGCAGAAGGAATCTACTGAGATATGCTAGGATCAGTTTTTTCCCCTTCTTTTAGCAATTCCAAGGAGTAAAGACCCCGTGAGTGTTGGAGTACAAGTTAGATTTCTGTCAGTATCTTGTGGTGCAGCCGAGCCTCCATAGCAAAAACGACAACATGGATCAAAACAAGGATGTTACAAGAAATTCTACATTGTAGCGGACGTGGAGTTTCTACACCTAGCTCATATGCTCCTGCTATGAATAGTAAAATAAATAAAATAGAAAAACATTTCAAAAAATTCTGAAATTTTTTTGTGGCATACTTTAAGAAATGTTTGTTGTGCATGCAAAATTTCGTCATGAAATGACATTGGTGGAAGGCATGGTAAAAAAAGAAAATCGATACTTTGAAAATGTTACTTTCAAACGCATTTTGGAGCTCTGATTTTTTTTTTGCGACGACCTCCATCAATGTGATTTCGTGATGAAATTTTGCATGCACAACAAACATTTCTTAAAGTATGCCAAAAAAAAATTCAGAATTTTTTAAAATGTTTTTTATTTTATTTATTTTACTGTTCATAGCAGGAGCATATGAGCTCAGGTGTAGAAAGGTACTTTCGCATTGTAGCTTTAGTGCCACTGTTTCAATATTAGTTCAAAATGTACATCATTTATCACTCCAAGGAACAGAACAACAAATAACAAACAGAGCAGAAACTTGACCTGGATTGAACCCTATTCTTCTATATCTGGAACACAATGAAGAAAAGGAGAAGGTTTAACTTTACAGTGTCGAATCGAGTGAACAGAGCAGGGCACCACTCATCTGCTGCGGCAGAGCAAGCCGGGTCTAATCAGCAAGAATCTTTCAGGGATGCTCTCGTTTCTAAAAAAGATAAGATCCGCGCCCGCCGGCTCCTGCCAGCGCCGGTATCGGCCTCGGATAACCCAGCGCCAGCGTGACGGGGCCCCCTTCGGATTCGGTGCGGCGCCGCCTCGATGAGAGCGACTCCGCTGCCACAGCGGCGGTAAAGGCCGGCGGGCTGCTCCAGGGCCCTGTATAGGGTACGGTACGGACGTAGGAGTATGGTCGGTTCGTATGCGTACGGTAGACCAGGTGCTCATGGAGCTTTCTTTTTTGAAAATGTTACTCCCTCCATTTCAAAATAAATGACTCAACTTTATACTAATTTTAATAAAAAGTTAATACAAAGTTGGGTCATCTATTTTAGAATGGAGGGAGTAGTTTCCAACGTAGGGAAAGCGTTCACTTTTCTTTTTTCTGAAGAAAGTCAAAAAGGCGATCTCGCCGTCGCCAGAAGTCTCCCCGCCGCCGTCCTTCGCTGGCGACCTCGATTGTCGGTGATGATAAAGGTCATCGGATTCACTGTATGGACCATGTTCTACTCTTGTAGTTTAGATTTTTAGACTGTTTATGGTCTTGGTTTCGACGACGGCGATGACGGAGCTAAATAAAGTTTCTTCATATCATGTTTCGGCGAGGCGATTGGTCATATGGTTGGTGATGAATTTAAAAATCAGTCTATTCAGGCAAACATGGCGTGGCGGTGACGACATCCTCGTGGTGGACATGTGTCTTCGAGCTCCGTCGTTGCGATGACATTTGCTCCAGCGCCAATGCGCAGCTTGGGATGTAGTTTAGGAGCGGATGCAGATTGTGGCCTGCATCAGCGACATCTGAAAGATGGTGACCATGTGTTGGGTTCGTGGATGGCAGGTATAGTTTTCTTCTCCCACGTCGTGTGGGGGTGTCATATCTCAAGTTCGATGGCATGTCCGAGGTGTTGCCTTGGTCTGATTTGTTTAACGGTTGGTTTCGTCTTTCGTGACCCATCTTGAACGTCTGCAAGTTGCATATCAGCGATGGAGCCGCAACGAGGTCAGGTATGAAGGTGATTCATCATTTTTTTCCTTTGGTGGCTGCTGTGGTGATGCCAGAGTGTAACACCCCGGATATAACTTGCCATATTTGTAACTTCAACTCTTGCCATTTTCGGCTATGTGATATGATATTCCCTCCGTGGTTGGGTTTTTATCTTTCGTTTTGCATTTTGTTCATGTTGCATTTCATCATGCTCATCATGTGCATTGTGTGTTTCATGCATGATCACCCCTTGCATCACCCCTCCCCTCCTTCTCTTTCTTCTATTTGGCAAGTACCATTTTCACTCCTCCTTTAATGTTCATCTCTTCCTCACAATTCAAGCCTCATGCCACTCACCTCTTTGTCAAGTTTTCACCTAAATTGGAGTTGGTTTGGTTGCGATAAAAAATGCTTCAAGTTTGAACCTAATTCAAACTTGAAATATTTTTCTACCTTTAAAAATTACCAAGTCAATTTTGTTAAATACTACACAAATTTAGAATCTTGAGAATATTGTCATATTTCTCAAAACCCTTCCCAATCCCCCTGTGCTTTTCCTTTAGGTTTTTTCTGTATGAGGAAAATGGGAAAAGAATAGCAGCAGCAGCGGCAGCAGAGCAGCCCAGCAGCAGCAGCACCCACCTGGGCCTCGGCCTCCCAGGCCGGCCCATCTGGCACCGCACCCCGCAGCCCAGCTCACCCACTCGCACGCTCCTTTCTCCTTTTCTCACCGAAATGGCGCACAACCCTCTCTCCCACTCGCTCCACGTGGTCGCGTCAGTCCCACTGGTCAGCGACCGTGCCCACGCCCTCACCCACCTTTTCTTCCACTTTGGTCCCCCTCGTGAGCACGTACATGGCCACGACCGAGAGCGTCGCCGCTCCAAACCCTCGCCCTGGCCCTCCTTTTAACCTCTCTCCATGTCCACACGCTTCTGGGGTTTCCCTTTTCCCTCTCGCTGCCACCGCCAGGTGAGAGAGCCACCAGATTCGTCGCGCCACCAACGTCCCGAGCGCATCCGAGCGCGCGAGATCGTCGCCGGCGTGCACTCCGACCACCTCCACCCCGGCGATCGTGTCCGTCTTCTTCCCCGACGTCGTCTACGTCCCGACGTCCGCTACTTCACCGCGGGATGTCAAGACGCCGTCGACTCCTTCTTCTTCCCCGCGGAGCCGTAGGTGTTCAATCGTCGCCGTGCTCGCCCCCGACCACCTCCCGTCCAACCGAGCGCACTCTCGTGCTCATGGTAAGCCCCTGAGCAGCCTCGTGCCCTTCTCTTCCTCTTTTGCATGCGTTAGCTAGCCCGGCGCCGTCCGCCGAACCCGTTGCCATCGAACCCTGCTCCGGCGAGTCCTGCGACCTCCGTAGCGCCTCTACGCGTGTTTTCCCCGTCGCCGCGTCGCGTAGGCCGGTTCCACAGCTCCAACTGCTCGCGTAGCTTTCCGCCTTGCCGTGTGCGTCCACGCCGTCGCCGCCTCTGTAGCTCGTTGCCGGCGTCGACTCCGTCGTTGTCCAGTGCGACTATTGGCACCCAGGGACGCGGGATTCTTCTGTGACCCCATTGCGCATCTCCACCGTGCCGTAGGATCCCCGGAACAACTCCGATGAGGTCCTCCACCGTGCCCGTCGCCGGCCGGCAGCGCCCCTGTTTTGCTCTGCTTCAGCCGCGCGCGTAGGTCCACCAGTCAGCCTCACTCATCGCCAGGTCCACCAGTTAGCCTCACGCATTGCCAGGTCCACCTGTCAGCCTCACACCCGCAGACACACCCTCTCACATGACACGTGGGACCCACGGACCCACCTGTCATCCGCACGTTCCTGGCCCTAGCCAAATCGGGTACCTTGTCCATTTTGGGTCTTTCCAGTTCGGGCCCTTCCTTATCTGGCAAGTCCAGATCGGGACATAGTCCATTTTAGGTTTTTCTATTTTCTGTCTATTTCCATTTTAGGCAGTTTTTAACTTATAGCTTTTGTGGGGATTTTCTAAAGCAACCCCAACATATTATATATGTTTTTAGGGTAGAAAAATCTCACCAATCCAGTGGTGGCATTAGTTTTTGCATTTGAGCAAGTTCATGAACATGTCATTTTGCATCATGATGATGTTGTCATTTTTGTGTGTTTTATCTCAAGCATGCTATGAAGGTGTTTGGCACATGGTTAGCTTCATTTTCATGCCAACTCCATGCTAGTATTAATTCCATCTCTTTTAGCGCCCTGTGATGAGTGCCACAAGCTTGTAAACATGCTATCATGAATCTGTTTTTGCCATGTCCTGAAATCTGTCTGAATCTGTTTATAAAACTTGCTATGTTTACATGGGTGCCATCGTATCTCATGTGCCTTTTTGGCTCATGTTCAGTAAGGGAGTTTTGTTCTATGCATTTAGTAGAAGCATGCCATGCCTCTGTTTGTCATGATATGTTCCCGTAGCATGTTGTTTGCTTGCTCTAAATAGTGCTTCCTGATGTTGTTTATGGCATGTTAGTATTTTCACCAAGTCTGTGAAGCTGATATCTTTTGCACTTTTGCCATGCTTGTTTGAACCTGTTCTAGTGTGATTTAGCCGTAGCTCAGTGTTCATGTTTTGTCAAGCATCTCTTTTACATCACTGCCATATGCTTTGTTGCTATGTTGGAGTGCAGTAACTTAGTTTCTTGTTGCATTCTAAGTGCTATCATGCTGTTAATCGCAGATTTGCACCATTCGTGTGTTGCTTGTCATTTGTAAACCGTGCATCCGTTTCCGGTGATCCTTATACCGATTTTGACCGAAATCGTCTCATCTTTCTAGCGGCATACTTGATTTGCCAAGTTGATGCCTTGATCATTCTTTCCCTTCTGGAGCACGCATATGCGTTGCATATCATATCTTGCATGTCATGCCATGTATTGCATCATGTTCTTTGTGCATTACACCATGATTGATTGTTGTTCCATTGCTTGTGTTCTTGCTTTGGGTAGAGCCGGGAGACGAGTACGTGAAAGAGGAACCTATTGAGTACGCTAACAAGGATCAAGCTTTCGACAACTCTGAGAACATTGCAGGCAAGATGACCATACCCTCGATATCACTTCTATCTTTTTCTTTGCTAGTTGTTCGTTATACCGCTATGTCGCGCTACCTACCACTTGTTATATCATGCCTCCCATATTGCCATGTCAAGCCTCTAACCCACCTTCCTAGCAAACTGTTGTTTGGCTATGTTACCGCTTTTGCTCAGCCCCTCTTATAGCGTTGCTAGTTGCAGGTGAAGTTGAAGTTTGTTCCATGTTTGGAACATGGATATGTTGGGATATCACAATATCTCTTATTTTAATTAATGCATCTATATACTTGGTAAAGGGTGGAAGGCTCGGCCTTTTGCCTGGTGTTTTGTTCCACTCTTGCCGTCCTAGTTTCCGTCATACCGGTGTTATGTTCCTTCATTTTGCGTTCCTTACGTGCTTGGGGTTATGGGACCCCCTTGACAGTTCGCTTTGAATAAAACTCCTCCAGCAAGGCCCAACCTTGGTTTTACCATTTGCCACCTAAGCCTTTTCCCTTGGGTTTTCGCGAGCCTGAGTGTCGGTATCAAAACCAGCGGATCTCGGGTAGGGGGTCCCGAACTGTGCGTCTAAGGCGGATGGTAACAGGAGGCAGGGGACACGATGTTTTACCCAGGTTCGGGCCCTCTTGATGGAGGTAAAACCCTATGTCCTGCTTGATTTATTCTTGATGATACGAGTATTACAAGAGTTGATCTACCACAAGATCGGAGAGGCTAAACCCTAAAAGCTAGCCTATGGTATGATTGTATGTTGTCCTACGGACTAAAACCCTCCAGTTTATATAGACACCGGAGGGGGCTAGGGTTACACAAGGTCGGTTACAAAGGAGGAGATATCCATATCTGTACTGCCTGGCTTGCCTTCCACGCCAAGTAGAGTCCTATCCGGACACGGGACGAAGTCTTCAATCTTGTATCTTCATAGTCCAACAGTCCGGCCAAAGGATATAGTCCGGCTGTCCGGAGACCCCCTAATCCAGGACTCCCTCAGTAGCCCCTGAACCAGGCTTCAATGACGATGAGTCTGGTGCGCACTGTTGTCTTCGGCATTGCAAGGCGGGATCCTCCTCCGGATACACCATAGAAGAGTTTGAATAAAAGGATAGTGTCCGACCCTGCAAAATAAGTTCCACATACCACCGTAGAGAGAATAATATTTCCACAAATCTAATCTGCTGACACGTTTTGGCAACATGACATCATGCCATGGCTCGGTGATTATTCGAACTGTTTTTCTTTAACCAGCCCCGCACATAACTCGAGGCAGTTTCTTGACACGTCTTGTCAAAGCAGAGATCGTGTTCCCCTTATTACGGGATTCTCATCAATACGGGCGTGGGTAGCCCAACCGCGCCATCAATTACGGCGCTTGGGGGATAAGCGAGTTTTACCAGGCTAGTGGGGGCGCATAGTTTCGACCGCCCTTATAAGGGGATAAGGTTTAACCTTTTTATACCCACGCCTTCTTCCTCCTTGCTCATCCATTCTTGCGCACTCGAGCTCCAACGCCCAAGTCCACATCCTTCTCCTCAACCTTCTCCAAACATGTCTGGAGCATGAGGCAAGTGGATGGCTTCCTCCGTTACGGAGGGACACATCAAAAAGCTGCGCGGAGCCGGATACTTAGCTGTGAATATCGCGCATCGGCTGCCCGCTGCGGGGCAGATCGTTCCTACCCCGGAACCTCATGAGAGGGTAGTTTTCCTCCACCACTTCCTCCGCGGACTGGGGTTTCCCCTCCATCCATTCGTCCGCGGTCTTATGTTCTACTACGGGCTGGACTTTCATGATCTGGTCCCGAACTTCATCCTCTACATTTCGGCGTTCATCATCGTGTGTGAGGCTTTCCTCCGCATCCGGCCCCACTTCGGCCTGTGGCTGAAGACCTTCAATATCAAGCCGAAGGTGGTGGGAGGCCAACAAGCGGAATGCGGCGGAGCCATGGTGGGCAAGATGCCCAATGTTATATGGCTTGAAGGCTCCTTCGTGGAGACCATAAAGGGGTGGCAATCAGCGTGGTTCTACATCACCGAGCCGCACGACACCAACTGGGTGGTGGCCCCCGAGTTTCGATCCAGAATCCCCACGCGGCTCACCTCCTGGAAAGAGAAGGGCCTATCCCGGGGTTCATCGGTGGAGCTAGACGGACTCCAGAAATGTATCCGAAATATGGCAAGCAAGAAGCTCAAGCTTGTCAACATAGTCCAGGTCATGCTCTTCCGCCGGATCCTCCCGTGTCAACAATGGGATTTCAACTTGTGGGAGTTCGACCCGGCCCAGCACCAAACTTTGAGCGAGCTCTTCGACACGACGCACAAGGACGTCTGGAGGGTGCTGTTCATGGGTGCCGAGGTCCCCTCTCTCTCACCGAGGACCGCGGGCTAAGCGCGAAGCGCCCTGCTAATCCGGTAAGTTTTATACATCTGGTAGGATTTTTATTTCCCATAGCTTAACCACGTGCGGGGTCTGAGCTCCCATGCCTTTGACAGGACAGGGTGCGGGCATCAGAGAAGATCAACTGTCCGGCCCCTCTGCCCGAAGACACTGGGACGCTCTCCTGACGGAGATGCTGACTCTGGCTCCTTACAAGGTGCCGGAGAAGACCAAGAAGAAGGCCAAGGGAACCTGAAAGAGTTCCCGACGCCAGGTGGTATCGAACTCATCGTCCAATGACTCTGCGACGCACTCCTCCCACGAAGACGAGGAGGAAGATGAAGATGCTCCCCCTCCAGTGGGGGGAGACAAGAAAAGGAAGGCCGCCCCAATCGGGGGGGGGGGGGGTGAAGGGTCCAAGAAGGGAAGGACTCTCCTTCCGGACTGCTCCACCACCGCCGTCGAAGATGAAGACGAGTGGTTGCTCAGGGCCAAGCCCCTGGCGAAGTCGTAAGTATTCGGATAGCAGAGTAACTCATAGCATACCTTTGTCGCACTGCTTCTCCTAACGCCGAATATGATTATGCAGACCGCCCCAAGCCCGTATCGACGTATCTTCATCGGACGGCTCCTTGGACTCGTCGGATATGGATAGCGATCCACTTCCGACCGCCACCTCCCCTTGCCCTACGGACAATGCCGAGGTACTGTGCCAAGAGGCACCGGGTCGAGGGGAGACAGTCCCGGAGGCGCCTCAAGGCGACCTTCCGGACTCCGGGAGCAGAGGGAGTAAGGCTCCCAAGGGCTCCGAGTTCGGCCTTTAGCCGAACACTGCGCCGGAACCTCCCGTGGTTCCGGACTCGGGAAGGCGGCCTCCTTCCAAAAGGGGGAAGACGCCCGTGCCGGTGACCTCTGTCCATCCAGAGGCACCGGGCAATCTACTGGGAGCGCTTCGCAGCGCTTCCATCAACGAAGAGCACCGCACTATTATGAGTGCGGTGATCCAGAAGGTTCAGTCCGCCAAGAGCGGACTGACTAAAGCCTGTGCCAGCCTTCTAACAGGCTTTGAGATAAGTATTTGAAATATAGGAAAAATATTACCGTATAGACAGTAGCCCTTGATGCTCTGTTTGGTGTTCAAAAAGAAAAGCCGAATAGAGGATCAACTAATATCTGCAGGAGTCTAATATAAGTATGTCTATATGCGTATGCAGGCTTCGCTGCCGACCTCTGCCGAACTGACTGCGGAGGTCGCCGTACTGAAGCAGGACCTCGAAGGGTCCAAGAAAGAGCTCGGCCTTGCTAAGAGGTAGCTCAAGGAGAACAAAGGTAAGTAATACCTAGTCTATAGATATGTATATATATAAAAAGGATGCGATTGCAAAATGACAGGATCATCTTTAATTTGCCAGGGGCCACGACCGAAGTGGCAGCCCTGAAGCAAGTGCTATCCGAGGCCAAAAACAAAGCAGCCCAGGAGCGCATCGAGCAGGAAAAACAAGAGGCACGGGTGGGCGAGGTGCAGCAAGAGCTCCACGCTCTCGTGACGAAGCACGAGGCGTTGGAGCTTGACTTGAAGACGCGAGAGTCCGAGCTTGCCTCGGCCCTTGAGAGTGCAAAGAGTGCCAAGGCTGAAGCCCAAAAGGCCCTCCAGGAGATTGATGCGATGAAGAAGATAGCAGCGGGTAAGGCATTCAATATGCAAAGCAAGCATGTGAAAGTAAATTACTTGTTACTTACCCAAGTCCGGAGCTCTCCAGGAGCATTCGCAGATTTGCCCCACAGCGTGTCGGATGCCGCATAGTTTTACCAGGCCGAGGAGGGAAGCTCAACGGAGAAGCTGTTCTGGTCTCAGTATACTGGGACCGAACACCTGATGCCTCTGAGCGACCAGCTGAAGCAACTGTTCGAGCTGCACAAGGCGGCCGAATAGGCCATGAAGGGCTTTATAGTCCGGATGTGGCCTGGCGACGCCCTTCCGAACAGCTACTTCGGCCTGGTGAGGCGGCTTGTGGATGCCTGCCCATGGCTGGAAGTCATCAAGCGGTCCGTCTGCATCGAAGGTGCACGCCGGGCTTTCGCCCGTGCGAAGGTGCACTGGGCCAAGATGGACGCCGTGAAGCTGGTGAAGGAAGGGCCGCCGCAGGGCAAGGAGCATCGCCACCCGAGATGTACTATGGGGGTGTCCTGAAGGGTGGCCGTCTTTTAGCGGACGAGTGTGCGAAAGATGTAATATTTGAATAAACTTGCTCGTGTAATCCTGTATTATGAAAACTTGTTCATATGCGCTATGCAATGCTTGTTTGAATTTAAAATATTACCTTCTGTTCGGCTGTTTATCAAATCTGAGAGATGGCTAGTCGTCGGCTTCTGCCCCCACGCCACGAGTGCTGGGGTGTTCGGGATAAACCTGAGCACTCTTGTTCCCATTTTTGGGTCCTTCGAGGGAGGTGCTCAGCACAACGAACAAGGCAATCGGACTATAATGCGTTATCACTCTCACTTAGCCATAGAATTTATAATTTTAAATTTCGGTGAAGCCCCTAGTATTCGGAAGGCCGAATTCAGGGCGCTATACACGCCTTAAGCCGGAAAGGGCCGCTCCTCGCTCTAAGCGGCATAAGTCTTTAGGGACTTGAAACCTCTCGAACAGCGACCGGTCTCTCGCCTTATCATGACAGTTAGTTTTAGCTTTCTCTACTGAGGTGCTTAGCCCGGCAGAACCGGGGCACAATCACAGTAGTTCTCCCAGTGCTACCTTAGCCGATATAGCGGAACGTAAGGTACCAAAACATGGGAGCTGGGCAAACCCAACTATTGACCCAAGACATGATTCGGAGCTGATGCATATAATGCTATAAGTTTGGGGTGCCGCACTGTCGAAAGTGTTCGGACTTCTCACGCCGTATTATGGGGTATGCTTAAGCCCCTAGCGTATTGACCGTACCAGAGTGTACGGGTGCTAGATGAACATATATATATATATATATATATATATATATATATATATATATATATATATATGAAGGGAGAATGCAATAATAGTCTTAATGCTATGCATTGTTTATTCAGAAAGGGTGCATTAAAGCAGAATGATACAAGTAGTGCGATAAGCAAAAAGTAGGACTATTTGACATGTCCCTTCCAAGGGCAAGCTGAGGAATAGTATTAAAGCAAGTATTTCACTCGTTATCGTAATCCACCTAGGAGTTCCGTGGTGTGACGTAGCTTTCTGCCTCCTTGGTTGCTGCATCATGTGTTCGGTAATCATGCTGCCGGACAGGGCTTCCAGAGATTAAAGTCTTGAAAGAGAAAAATAACAAAGCGGGAAGCCCCTAGTGCGGTTTAAGCCGCGTCTTGGAGCGTGCCGTAGTTGTGCCCCCCTCCCCACATGTGCCCATGGTATTTTTAATGTGTAATTATGTACGCGTGGCACGGATTTCGCCGTTTGGCTAGGACCGGGGTGGGGGCCGCATTGCTATGCGAGCTTGGAACGTGCCAGGCAGTCCTGTTGCCGATTACTCCCGGCGCGCTTGAAGGTGTTCGGGTCCTTAATCACCGAACTAGTGGATTGCCTTAAGAGGCTGCTTTGCGCTTCTGCTGCGAGGGTCGCAGTGTGCTCCTCCATGCGGAGAGAGCGCTCTGTGTTTCCACTGACTGTGATGACCCCCGAGGTCCTGGCATCTTGAGCTTGAGATATGCATAGTGCGGTACCGCATTGAATCTCGCAAATGCGGTTCGCCCGAGCAGTGCATGGTAGCCACTGCAGAACGGGACTATATCGAAGATTAACTCTTCACTTCAGAAGTTATCCGGGGATCCGAAGACCACTTCCAATGTGACTGAGCCTGTGCAATGGGCCTCTACACCGGGTATGACGCCTTTAAAGGTCGTTTTTGTGGGTTTGATCCTTGAGGGGTCTATACCCATTTTGCGCACTGTGTCTTGATAAAGCAGGTTTAGGCTGCTGCCGCCATCCATAAGGACTCGAGTGAGGTGAAATCCATCAATGATTGGGTCTAGGACCAGTGCGGCAAATCCGCCATGATGGATGCTAGTGGGGTGGTGTAACGCCCTCGATGCGGCTATCTCCCACGTGTCGAAGCACGACTTAAAGGCATAACCGCATTGAACGCAATGTCGCAAGTGAGGTAAACTTCACACAACCCATGTAATAAAATAGGGGAAGAAGTTACATAGTTGGCTTACAATCACCACTTCACACAAATACATAAATAAAGCATTACATCATCTAGATACAATCAAGGTCCGACTACGGAGCCAAAATAAAAGAAGAACCCCAAATGCGACAAGGTCCCCGATCGACCCCAACTGGGATCCACTACTGATCAACTAGAACGAAGCAACATAAAGGACAAGATCTTCATCGAGCTCCTCCTGAGCTTGGTTGCGTCATCTGCACGGACTCATCGGCACCTGCAAGCTAGTTTTGGAAGTATCTGTGAGCCACAGGGACTCAGCAATCTCGCACCCTCGCGATCAAGACTATTTAAGCTTATGGGTAAGGTAAAGGTAAGAGGTGGAGCTGCAGCAAGCGACTAGCATATATGGTGGCTAACATACGCAAATGAGAGCGAGAAGAGAAGGCAAGGCACGGTCGGTAAAAGTATGATCAAGAAGTGATCCTGGACTACCTACGTCAAGCATAACTCCAACAACCATGTTCACTTCCCGGACTCCGCCGGAAAGAGACCATCACAGTTACACACGCAGTTGATTCATTTTAATTAAGGTCAACTTCAGGTTTTCTACAACCGGACGTTAACAAATTCCCATCTGCCCATAACTGCGGGCACGGCTTTCGAAAGTTCATATCCCTGCAGGGGTGTCCCAACTTAGCCCATCACAAGCTCTCACGGTCAACGAAGGAATAGACCTCCTCCCGAGATATTCCGATCAGACTCGGTATCCCGGTACAACAAGACATTTCGACAGGGTAAAACTAAACCAGCAACACCGCCCGAATGTGTCGACAAATCCCGATAGGAGCTGCACATATCTCTTTCTTAGGGCACCCTCAGATTGTCTTAGGTACGGGTAGGCCAGCCCAGAGTTGCCCCTGGTGGCCACAGGCAACTTACAGGTGTGGCGACCCGACCCGAATGGATCAAGTGTACTGTGCTCCGGTGTCATCCCTGGATCAGTAATGCTGACACCACACAGTACTTCGAAGGATTTATAGCAGAATGGCAATCACACACTTATTACATCGATGTCTCAAAAGATAACTTATTACAATAATATGGCTTAAGGCCATCTAGTGTCGATAACAGCGGAAGACTTGGAAGATAAATGGGTCCATCAACTCCAACGGCATCACTGAGTATAGAACCACGACCTAAAAGCACCTGAATCGTCGTTTGAAAAGTCTGCAACATTAACGTTGCAGCCCGAAACGGGTCAGCACATGGAATATGCTGGCAAGGTAACACATAGAGAGTAATGGAATGAAACAACTATACTATATGCATATTTGGCTGGTGGAAAGCTCTATGGTTACTTTTTTGCGTAAAGCTAGTTTTTCCCTACTGCAAAGGAATAAATTTATTTAACTATCATGGTGGTTGTTAAACATTGAGAATGGTTGACAGCATTCTCAATCCCAATTAAAAGTAATCATTAATAACCCAACAACATTAATTTAGAAGTAACATGATGAGATTCACATGATATTCAAGTACTAGATACTCAAGATGTCCATAACCGGGGACACGGCTAATCATGATTAGTTTGTTACACTCTGCATAGGTTTGCGCACTTTTCCCCACAAGACTCGATCGCCTCCGTTGGATTTCTTGCACTACTGGTGTTTGAGAAACGGATGACCGAGACACAGTCTTTCAGAAGCGCTAGCACCTTACGATGGATAGACCGGTACACCTACTTTCCCCTACATCTGCTAGTCTACCCTGTAAGAGTTCGCACGACTTAGTCAACTATGCCAGAGCCCATAATGGCTTGTGGCTGCACACGTAAGTATTTAGCATGAAAGATCTTATGATCCCTTTGAGCCTGGGTGGCGGTCCAAAAGAAAAACAGGCAAGTCCTGATAGACATCAGGTGCCTCAATCCACCCAGATGTGTGTTTAAGTTTCCACCTTAGATAAACCATTAAAATTATCAATCTCACATCTGTCATGGATATCACTCACCCAATCCACGTCTACTAGCATAGCATGGCATAATAAGCAAACGTAGAAGTAACTCCCAAAGGTTTCAAAATAAACAGGTAATAGGTACTACCTCATCTACTTCCCATCCCACAATTTAATTAGATCCTAATCATGCAATGTGTGAGGATTGATCTAATGCAATAAAACTGGGTTGTAGAAAAGGTATGATCAAAGTGTTACTTGCCTTGCTGATGATCCGCGAGTCCTAGAGATTCGAAGTAACAGGCGGCGCAATCCGGGTAATCTATTGCAGAAAAACAACAAGCATACAATAAGTACTCATCTAATGCACAGGTAAAACTCAAACAAAAGATCGAACTAGATAGTTCAACTTAAGAACTCCGGTTGCAAAGAAAGAAAGAACAGAACAAAGAAACCGAAAACAAACAGCGGAAAAAAAACAACTCGGTTCTAGCAGGTTGAAACTAGGTCAAATTTTACAGTAGCAAAAACTTAGTTAAAGTTGATTAGTTGGAACAGCGGTTTCGAAACGAAACTCCAGGCGCTTGAATCACCTGATTCCGATAAACGAGCGAGAAAATAAACTAGAACAAAGATCGGATCTGAGATCGCGATCGCGGAATAAATCCGACGAAAAGAAAAAGAAGAACGGTTAAACGAACGGACGTTCATTAACCTAGGATAACCGGTGATCACGTTCGTTAGGACGAACGGTCCAGCGAACGGTCTCTAGGCAACTAAATCGGAAAAGAGAACGAAACCTATCTAGGGTTTCGGGAAAAGAAATCGAAACGAAGAACCGATCTAGAAAACCGGAACGGTTTAGAAAAGAAAACGAATCGGAAGAGAAGAAAAGAATCGGAACGATTTAGAAGAAAACGATCCGAGGAAAAGAAAAGAGACGTGGCGCGGTACCTCCGGCGAGGTCTCCGGCGAGGGACTCTGGCGGTGGCGGCGTGGGCAAGGGGCGGCGGCGGCAGTGAGCAAGGGCGGCGGCGGTGACGCAGGGCGCGGCGCGGCTTGGGGCGCGGGGTGAGGGGCTTGGGCTTGGGGCTTGGTTTGATGTGATGTTTAGAGGGGGGGGGTGTGGGGGTATATAAAGAGGGGAGGGGAGAGGAGACTTGGGGTAGGGGGCAAGAAATAAGAGTAGGAGAAGGAGTCCAAAAAAAGGCAACCCGAGTCCTACTAGGACTCTAGGCGGCGGCGGCTCCCTCCTGCGCCAGGCGCGCGGCGCGGCTAAGGCCTGGCCGGCCGGCCTGCTGGCTGGGCCTTGGCCCAAGGCGCGCTGCTGGATTTTTTTTGTTTTTTTAAACGGTTTCGCGCGCAGAAAAAACACAAAAAAAGAAAACTAAACGAACTCCAAAACTTCTAAAGTAAATTTTCCCCGACTCCTAAAAATGAGTCGAACAAAATGAACTTTTCTCCGGGACTAAAATGCAATTTTTGAAAACAAGCATTTTCCCTGTCCAAATAAAAGGCAAATAAAACTCCGACAAATCCAATGATCCTTTCTTCAAAATTTGAGAAGAACTCAAATATGAAAAATGACGAAATCTCCAACTCTCTCCGAGGGTCCTTGAGTTGCGTGAAATTTCTAGGATCGACCAAATGCAAGAAAATATGATATGCATGATGATCTAGTGTATAACATTCCAAATTGAAAATTTGGGATGTTACAAACCTACCGCCCTTAAGATGAATCTCGCCCTCGAGATTCGGGTTGGCTAGAAAATAGGTGAGGGTGGTCCTTGAGCAAATCTTCTTCTCTCTCCCAGGTGGCTTCATCCTCTGAGTGGTGGTTCCACTGAACTTTGCAAAACTTGATAACCTTGTTGCGGGTAACTCTGCTGGCAAACTCGAGAATCTTGACTGGTTTCTCTTCATACGTTAAGTCGTCCTTCAACTGAATCGCTTCCAGCGGCACTGTATCTCTTAACGGTACCTCCGCCATCTCGGCGTGACACTTCTTCAGCTGAGAAACATGGAATACATCATGTACTCCTGACAGTCCCTCTGGTAATTCCAACTTATACGCGACTTCTCCCATACGTTGCAAGATCTTATACGGTCCAACGAAACGCGGTGCTAATTTTCCCTTAACTCCAAAGCGCTTAACTCCTCGAAGTGGGGATACTCGGAGATACACTCTGTCTCCGGTTTCATAAACTGTCTCCTTGCGTTTAGAATCTGCGTAGCTCTTCTGCCTGGTCTGGGCTACCTTGAGCCTATCGCGAATCAACTTAACTTTCCGTTCAGACTCTTTAATCAAATCTGGTCCAAACAACTGACGGTCTCCAACTTCGTCCCATGACAACGGTGTCCTGCACCTCCTTCCGTACAAAGCTTCGAAAGGTGCCATCTTCAAACTGGTTTGGTAACTGTTGTTATAAGAAAACTCCGCATATGGCAAGTTATCGTCCCAACTAGATCCATAATCTAGTGCACAAGCACTCAGCATATCCTCCAAAATCTGATTGACTCTCTCGGTCTGTCCATCTGTCTGCGGATGAAAAGCGGTGCTGAACTCTAGCCTGGTTCCCAAAGTTTCATGCAACTGATTCCAAAATTTTGAGGTAAATTGGGTTCCTCTATCTGATACAATACTCCTTGGAACTCCATGCAAACAAATGATCCTAGTCATGTATATCTTTGCCAACTTAGCACTGGTGTAAGTGGTCTTAACTGGAATGAAATGTGCTACCTTTGTCAAACGATCAACTACTACCCATATCGAATCATAACCTGCTTTCGTCCTGGGTAGTCCTGTGATAGAATCCATGCCTATCTTATCCCACTTCCATTCGGGTATCGGCAATGGTTGCAACAATCCGGCTGGCTTTTGATGTTCTGCCTTCACTCTATGACATACGTCACAAACTACTACATATGTTGCAATATCCTTCTTCATTCCGGTCCACTAGAATGTTTCCTTCAAATCCAAATACATCTTGGTATTTCCTGGGTGAATCGAATATGGTGAATCATGTGCCTCTTATAGAATCAACTTCCTGATCTCTGGGTCATTTGGCACATAAACACGGTCCTTAAACCATAGGGTATCATGCTCATCCTCACGAAATCCCTTTGCTTAGTTTCTCCTTTATAGCAGCAATTTCCTTGTCAGATTTCTGAGCCTCTCTGATTTTATCCATCAATGTTGACTGAATCTCCAATGCTGCTACATAGCCTTTCGGAACTATCTCTAAACTTAGTTCACGAAGGTTTTCTGCTAACTCCTTGGGTATTCTTCCCGTCATTATCGTATTGACATGGCTCTTACGTCTCAAAGCGTCAGCTACTACATTAGCTTTTCCGGGATGGTAATGCAATCTCATGTCATAATCCTTGATGAGCTCCAACCATCTCCTTTGTCTGAGATTCAACTCCTTCTGCGTGAAAATGTACTTCAAACTCTTGTGATCCGTGTACACCTCACAATGATTTCCAATGAGGAAATGTCTCCACGTCTTCAATGCATGCACTACGGCTGCTAACTCCAAATCATGCGTGGCGTAGTTCAACTCATGAGGCTTCAGTTGTCGTGAAGCATACGAAACAACTCTCCCTTCCTGCATAAGCACTGCTCCAAGTCCTCGACGTGAAGCGTCGCAATACACCTCATAATCCTTGGTCTGATCTGGCAAAATCAACACTAGTGAGGTAACCAATCGTTTCTTCAACTCCTGAAAACTAGCCTCACACTCCTCAGTCCATTTGAACTTAGTATCCTTCCTCAACAACTCCATCATAGGCTTCACAATCTTTGAAAAATTCTCAATGAATCTCTGGTAATATCCTGCGAGTCCAAGAAAACTCCGGATCTCTCCAACTGTCGTTGGTGCTTCCCATTTGGTTACGGTCTCAACTTTTGTGGGGTCAACTGCTATCCCTTCTCCAGATATAACGTGTCCGAGGAATCCTACTTCCTTCAACCAAAACTCACATTTGCTAAATTTGGTATATAACTGATGTTCCCTTAGTTTCTCCAAAACCAAACGCAAATGTTCCTTATGCTCTTCTTCATTCTTCGAATAAACCAGGATATCATCAATGAACACTATGACAAACTTATCCAAAAACTCCATAAACACTTTGTTCATCAGGTTCATAAAATAGGCAGGCGCGTTAGTCAATCCAAATGACATAACGGTATACTCATACAGTCCATATCTTGTGGTGAATGCTGTCTTAGGTATGTCCTGCTCTCGAATCTTCAACTGGTGGTACCCTGATCGCAAATTGATCTTGGAAAACACTTTAGCTCCTTGCAAACGATCAAACAGATCATTAATCATTGGCAGTGGGTACTTGTTCTTGACGGTTACTTTGTTCAATCCACGGTAATCAACAACCATCCGTAATGATCCATCCTTCTTCTCCACTAGAAGTACGGGTGATCCCCAAGGCGAAGAACTTGGACGAATGTAACCTTTCTCCAATAGCTCCTTAATCTGATTCTTAATTTCCATCAAATCCTTTGCAGGCATTTGGTACGGTCTCTTTAATATTGGACCTGTACCTGGCAACAACTCAATCAAAAACTCAATGTCTCTATCCGGTGGCATCCCTGGCAACTCTTCAGGAAATACATCAGGGTAATCCTTCACCACTGGTACTTCCTCCTGCACAACTCCTGTTAGGCAATTTACTTGTGTCCTATTTGGCACATGCCGGGATACATACTTGATCCTTCTTCCTTCTGGCGTTGTAAGCAAAATTGTCTTACTGACACAATCGATGTTTCCTCCATACATCGACAACCAATCCATACCGAGAATTACATCCAGTCCCTAGGACTCCAGAATAATCAAATCTGTTGGGAAAACATGCCTTCCTATACTTAATGGCACTTGAAAACATCCTTGACTGGCCATGTACTCTGCTCCTGGCGAACTTACTAGCATAGGTGTTTTAAGAATCCTAGTGGGCAGGCTATATTTTTCCACAAATCCCCTTGATATGTATGAATGTGATGCACCGGTATCGAAAAGAACGAGTGCGGTAAATGACTTAACCAAAAACTTACCAATTACTTCATCAGGCTGATCTTCAACCTCCTCCATGCTAACGTGGTTCACCTGTCCCCTATTGAAAGGGTTCGGCTTCTTCCTTGAGCTTCCATTGCCATTTCCATTCTGGCCTTCAGGACATTCATTGGCATAATGCGTCTTGGAACACTTGAAACAAGTGACTTGACTCAGGTCTCTCTTGGATGGGGTTGATGGCGTGGTCCGGTTCTGGCTGTTGCTTCCTCCATTCCCATTACCATTCTTGTGGCCATTGTGGTTGTGAGAACTACCTCCTCCATGGGTATGCTGAAACTGAAATCCCGATTTAGGGGTAAAACGGGGCTTCTGCTGGGCTCTAGAGTTATACTTCCCCTGTCCATACTTCCTCTTGCGGTTCTCAATCTGCTGTTGCTTCCCTTCAATCATGATGGCACGATCTACCAACTCCTGGTAGTTGTTGAAACTTCCTACCATCAGCTGCATACTCAACTCATCATTCAGTCCTTCCAAGAACTTCTCCTGCTTGGTTGCATCCGTAGCAACGTCATCTGGGGCATAACGTGCTAACTTGCTGAAATCGTCAACATACTGGCCAACTGTCCTTCCCCCTTGGCGTAAGTTGCGAAACTCATGTTTCTTCATGGCCATGGCTCCTGCTGAAACATGTGCAGTGCAGAAAGCTTGTTGAAACTGATCCCATGTGACAGTATCAACTGGGAAGGTGGCTATGAAATTCTCCCACCATGCTGCCGCGGGTCCTTCTAACTGATGTGCGACAAACTTCACTTTCTCACCATCCGTGCATCCTGCAGTGGTTAACTCCCTTCCTATCTTGCGGAGCCAATCGTCTGCTACTATCGGCTCGATGCTACTGGAAAACACCGGCGGATTTAGCCTAAGGAAACGGGCTAAGTGATCAACAGGTGGTGGTGGTGGTGGGTTGTTGTTGTTTTGCTGATTCTGAACTAACATCTGCATCAATTGATTCTGCTGCTGGATCAACTGAGTGAGCTCTGGTGGAAATCCATTGTCACGTCTCGGAGGCATCTGAGGGTTTAGAAAAGAAGAGATATAAGAATAGAATGAGGTCTAAAGAGAAAACACTACCCCAATGCACATGAGCAAATTCACACAAAATCACTTCATTCAATCGAACAAGGGCTTACAATCGATCTAGCTATCGCAAAAGTGCTCGAACTATAATGTTTACATGGGGAAAATACTACTAATATTTGGTGGTCATCTAAAAATTTGAACTGGTGGAAGACTCCATGATGTCCGTTCCAGCTTCGTCTTCAAATTCGGATTCACTTGGATCCGAATCGGTGTCGTCGATGATGATGTAGTTGTCTGGACGTGCGACGTACATGTCTTCCTTCCTGGATGCTAACTCCATCTTGAGTTCTTCAATCTCTTGCTTAAGATCGCAGTTGTGTCTTGCTAGAGCTACGATCTCGTCCATGTAGTCCTTGCGTGTAGCCTTTAGTTCTCCTTCTAGCTCGATGATCCTAGCCTTCGCATTCTTAAACTCTATCATATCATTGCACATCTGGTTCTCGTGGCGTCGAATGTGCTGGTTTAACTCCTGGATGAAAGCTGCAATGGATCTATCCTTCTTGGTGCTGACTAACTCCCATTGTTCATCTCGGCGTCCGCAAATCTGGTAGATAGTGTCCTTGAGGTCTTCTTGATAAACTTCTCCAATGCGTCCTATGGTGATATGGGCTGCCATGCTCTTTCCTAGACTCCAAGTTGGTGCATTGAAAACACTATCTATGGGCTTCATGATTGGCGCGAATGTCCTTCCCGGAACGTGAGCTTGAATCTTCCAGCGCTCCTCTTCAGGCAAAGTGGCGTTGAAGGTTCCCGTGAAACTTGGTAATCCAATGTTTAGGTACTTGGTGACTTCCTTCAAGTGAAATCCAAAAGGTGTGCCTTCATCTGGTTGAGCATACTTAATCTTCACGTCCTTCATCCTAAAGAGTAGAAAAGATGAGGAGTTAGAAAATGAGGAGAGAGTAGTGATCTATGGCTTTAACTTAGTGGTCGTGTCCTACAGTCAGCGTGTGCTCTGATACCATCTCTGTGGCGACCCGACCCGAATGGATCAAGTCTACTGTGCTCCGGTGTCATCCCTGGATCAGTAATGCTGACACCACACAGTACTTCGAAGGATTTATAGCAGAGTGGCAATCACACACTTATTACATCGATGTCTCAAAAGAGAACTTATTACAATAATATGGCTTAAGGCCATCTAGTATCGATAACAACGGAAGACTTGGAAGATAAATGGGTCCATCAACTCCAACGGCATCATTGAGTATAGAACCACGACCTAAAAGCACCTTAATCGTCGTCTGAAAAGTCTGCAACATTAACGTTGCAGCCCGAAACGGGTCAGCACATGGAATATGCTGCCAAGGTAACACATAGAGAGTAATAGAATGAAACAGCTATACTATATGCATATTTGGCTGGTGGAAAGCTCTATGGTTACTGTTTTGCGTAAAGCCAGTTTTTCCCTACTGCAAAGGAATAAACTTATTTAACTATCATGGTGGTTGTTAAAGATTGAGAATGGTTGACAGCATTCTCAATCCCAATTAAAAGTAATCATTAATAACCCAACAACATTAACTTAGAAGTAACATGATGAGATTCACATGATATTCAAGTACTAGATACTCAAGATGTCCATAACCGGGGACACGGCTAATC
Source organism: Triticum monococcum (assembly GCA_034509565.1). Classification (NCBI taxonomy): domain Eukaryota; kingdom Viridiplantae; phylum Streptophyta; class Magnoliopsida; order Poales; family Poaceae; genus Triticum; species Triticum monococcum. Next base: position 80,266,787 of record CM067845.1, on the reverse strand, counting down.
ATGATTAGTTTGTTACACTCTGCAGAGGTTTGCGCACTTTTCCCCACAAGACTCGATCGCCTCCGTTGGATTTCTCGCACTACTGGTGTTTGAGAAACGGATGACCGAGACACAGTATTTCAGAAGCGCTAGCACCTTACGATGGATAGACCGGTACACCTACTTTCCCCTACATCTGCTAGTCTACCCTGTAAGAGTTCGCACGACTTAGTCAACTATGCCAGAGCCCATAATGGCTTGTGGCTGCACACGTAAGTATTTAGCATGAAAGATCTTATGATCCCTTTGAGCCTGGGTGGCGGTCCAAAAGAAAAACAGGCAAGTCCTGATAGACATCAGGTGCCTCAATCCACCCAGATGTGTGTTTAAGTTGACACCTTAGATAAACCATTAAAATTATCAATCTCACATCTGTCATGGATATCACTCACCCAATCCACGTCTACTAGCATAGCATGGCATAATAAGCAAACGTAGAAGTAACTCCCAAAGGTTTCAAAATAAACAGGTAATAGGTACTACCTCATCTACTTCCCATCCACAATTTAATTAGATCCTAATCATGCAATGTGTGAGGATTGATCTAATGCAATAAAACTGGGTTGTAGAAAAGGTATGATCAAAGTGTTACTTGCCTTGCTGATGATCCGCGAGTCCTAGAGATTCGAAGTAACAGGCGGCGCAATCCGGGTAATCTATCGCAGACAAACAACAAGCATACAATAAGTACTCATCTAATGCACAGTTAAAACTCGAACAAAAGATCAAACCAGATAGTTCAACTTAAGAACTCCGGTTGCAAAGAAAGAAAGAACCGAACAAAGAAACCGAAAACAAACGGCGGAAAAAAAACAACTCGGTTCTAGCAGGTTGAAACTAGGTCAAATTTTACAGTAGCAAAAACTTAGTTAAAGTTGATTAGTCGGAACGGCGGTTTCGAAACGAAACTCCAGGCGCTTGAATCACCTGATTCCGATAAACGAGCGAGAAAATAAACTAGAACGAAGATCAGATCTGAGATCGCGATCGCGGAATAAATCCGACGAAAAGAAAAAGAAGAACGGTTAAACGAACGGACGTTCGTTAACCTAGGATAACCGGTGATCACGTTCGTTAGGACGAACGGTCCGGCGAACGGTCTCTAGGCAACTAAATCGGAAAAGAGAACAAAACCTATCTAGGGTTTCGGGAAAAGAAGTCGAAACGAAGAACCGATCTAGAAAACCGGAACGGTTTAGAAAAGAAAACGAATCGGAAGAGAAGAAAAGAATCGAAACGATTTAGAAGAAAACGATCCAAGGAAAAGAAAAGAGACATGGCGCGGTACCTCCGGCGAGGGGCTCCGGCGGCGGCGGCGTGGGCAAGGGGCGGCGGCGGTGACGCAGGGCGCGGCGCGGCTTGGGGCGCGGGGTGAGGGGCTTGGGCTTGGGGCTTGGTTTGATGTGATGTTTAGAGGGGGGGTGTGGGGGTATATAAAGAGGGGAGGGGAGAGGAGACTTGGGGTAGGGGGCAAGAAATAAGAGTAGGAGAATGAGTCCAAAAAAAAGGCAACCCGAGTCCTACTAGGACTCTAGGCGGCGGCGGCTCCCTCCCGCGCCAGGCGCGCGGCGCGGCTAAGGCCTGGCCGGCCGGCCTGCTGGCTGGGCCTTGGCCCAAGGCGCGCTGCTGGATTTGTTTTTGTTTTTTTAAACGGTTTCGCGTGCAGAAAAAACACAGAAAAAGAAAACTAAACGAACTCCAAAACTTCTAAAGTAAATTTTCCCCGACTCCTAAAAATGAGTCGAACAAAATGAACTTTTCTCCGGGCCTAAAATGCAATTTTTGAAAACACGCATTTTTCCCTATCCAAATAAAAGGCAAATAAAACTCCGACAAATCCAATGATCCTTTCTTCAAAATTTGAGAAGAACTTAAATATGAAAAATGACGAAATCTCCAACTCTCTCCGAGGGTCCTTGAGTTGCGTGAAATTTCTAGGATCGACAAAATGCAAGAAAATATGATATGCATGATGATCTTGTGTATAACATTCCAAATTGAAAATTTGGGATGTTACAACAGGTGGACCAACACTCAGAGGAGCACTGGCCCGGGGGGTAAAATAATGATGACCCTTGAGTCTGTAGAACCCAAGGGAAAGAAAAGGCTAGGTGGCAAATGGTAAAACCAATGTTGGGCATTGCTGGAAGAGCTTTACTTAAGGCGAACTGTCAAGGGGTTCCCATTATAGCCCAACCGCGTAAGGAACGCAAAATCCGGGAACATAACATCGATATGACGGAAACTAGGGTGGCAAGAGTGGAACAAAACACCAGGCATAAGGCCGAGCCTTCCACCCTTTACCAAGTATATAGATGCATTAATTAAATAAGATATATTGTGATATCCCAACAAGTAAACATGTTCCAACAAGGAACAACATCTCCATGTTCCAACAAGGAACAACATCTCCATGTTCCAACAAGGAACAAACTTCAATCTTCACCTGCAACTAACAACGCTATACGGGGGGCTGAGCAAAGCGGTAACATAGCCAAACAACGGTTTGCTAGGACAAGGTGGGTTAGAGGCTTGGTTCAACAATATGGGAGACATGAAAAGCAAGTGGTAGGTATCGTAGCATAGGCATAGCAAAAGAGCGAGCAACTAAGCAAAGCAAAGATAGTAGTGATTTCGAGGGTATGGTCATCTTGCCTGAAATCCCGCAAGGAAGAAGAACGAGTCCATGAAGAAGACAAATGGACTTAAATGAACAGGTCCTCACAAACACGACGTTATCGGAACCAATCCGAAGAAGCAACACCGGAAAAGAAGCACACAACATAGTAAACAACCAACACATAAACATGGCATGATGCACAACCAAGTATGATGCATGTCCGGATTAAAGAGGCATGGTATGGCAAAGAGCACAAGCAACCCTACAAATTAAGTGGAGCTCAATATGCAACGAGTTGCATATTGACGAAACACCATGTCGATTATTTAGTTCTCTCCCGTTTAAATACTCAACAATATTAAATGTTGGTTAACATGGCAAGAGTGGGGCATAACAAAACTACACCATCTAAACAATTTAAATGGGGTCGGATATAACAAACAAAAAATCCGGTAAATCCCCATATGCCTTAGTAATTTATTGCAACAACAATTTAAACATTTCAATAGTTGTTATCATGATGCGGATGACATGAACAAGTTTATGCAATTTTTTATGAAAATGTTGTCATGAGCATATTATGAAGCATTTGTCCCCGTGGTGGAAGAAAGGGGTGCCACGACAACGAATCCGAAAATGATGCCACGGCAACATATCGGTTCCGGTAGCTCATGGAGATACCGGTGCAAAAGGAAGCGTGCGGATGTGCGAAACATGCTAGAGATGGTGGGGTGCTCTCGACTACCGGGTTCCCACGGGTTAGTGGCATGGAAAACGAGTGACAATTTGGACACGGTGCAAACACAAGCATCTCATACATCACACAACATTCATTCACGGGCGTCGTCTCGGGTTATACCTTCGAAGTGTGCAAACGGGACGGTTCTTGTTCGGTGCCAAGTAGAGGAAGTAGACGTTCTCGAGACGTTCGTCGTGGAGGTAGTCATACACGGCGACGGTAGTTGTACACAGTTTCTCAGCCACGGAAGTAGTCGTACAACGTTTTCGTAGAGGTTCGGGATCACGAGACGGAACTTGACGTCCACGGGGTCTTCGAGGGTCGACGGTAGTGGTACTCGTGACGGTAGTGGAACTTGACGTTCCGAAGGGGTACTTGGCGGGCAACGGTCGTTGTGTGACTTGTCGGTCCATGAAGTCGTTCTCCCGCATCTTGTCGTACACATATCAGAGAAGAACTTGGTGTATCCATGTACTTGGCATTCCGGTGTAGTAGTCGTTCTCGGGATCGGGGTCATCATGCACTTGACGACTCCGGAAGGGGAACTTGGCACTCACGGTTGTTGTGTCCAAGGTCTTGACGTCAACGGCGCTAGGCAGATGCGGCATGCGGGCTGTGAAGAGATCAGGAAGCCATGGTGGCGACGACAACTGGAGGCAAACAAGAGGTTGACGCAGCCATCTCCTCGGGCTAGAACACGATTGCACAGGGGCACGACGACGTGATTTGGCGACATAGCGAGGCGCCACGGCCACCGGATGCAGAGCCAGAGGCGATGCGCAATGGCTGGAGGCAGGGGTCGATGGACGAAGCAGCAACGGGCAACGACGGCTCGCTGGTTCGTCCTTCTGGCTCGACGAAGACGACGTAGAGGAGAACGGGCGCGCGGTCGAAGGGTTGGGCCTCGGCTGCTCGTGTAGTCGGCCGGAGACAGCAGGAGGGGGCTCGCCGGGAGCCGGGACGGCGGGGTAGCCGTGGCCATGGCCGGAAGGTGAGGGCAACGGTGGAAGGGGAAGCTAGTGCCTGGGCGACACGGGTGGCCTCCGGCGGCACCGGATCGAGGCGGAGGAGTTAGCACGACGCTAGATCAGGGAGGCGTAGTCGAACGGGCAGCGGGGCTCCAGGGACTTGGCACGGCGGCCCTCGCGGGAGACGGGGAGGATGCGAGATGGCGCGGCGGCGGCCTCACCGGAGTGGAGAAGGCGGCGGCACTGGCTCGCGCATGCTGGGATCGAGATCGGGATCCCGACCTCTATTGCGAGCGTGTGAGGAGGAGGGAAACAAGAAGAGAAGTGGGATCGGGGAAGCTGGCTTCTGGCGGCGGCGATGGGAACGAGGGGGAGAAGCGATCGGGCTCAGCTGGCGGCTAGGGTTAGCTAGGCAAGGGCCGGCTGGGCCTTGGGCCACTGGTGCGGCTGCTGGACGTTGGGAGGCCCAGGTGGGCAGTGGTGCAGGCCACCTCTCCCTCCAAATATCTCTCTCCCTTCCTTCTCTTATAATTTTCTTTATCAGAAAAACAAGAGAAGACAAAGAAAGAAAGTGGGGGGGGGGGGTTAGGACAAGAAGTTGGACTCGTGGATAATTATCACGGACTCGGAAAAATGTGCACGGTCCGGGAAAATAGAAAAAGGTCAAGTTGAAAGATTAAATTCAAATTCCTTTGAATTTAATTCAAAAGTTTTGAGCTAGGATAGGTTTTTCGAAGTGCCCAAAAAATGTTGAGAAAATTAGGTGGAGCTCCGGAAAATGATGAAAGGACATATGGCAAAGTTAGAGGCCAAGAGTTGCGATAACAAAGGCATTGGGATTTTTGCAAGTGTGTTTGCGTTAACTCCAAGCGAATGGAATATTTTTATTTAGCTCCCTAATATTGGGAGGATATGTTATAAAGATAATCACCATGTGAATTCCCTCGGTTTAAATGGACCGAAGATCCATGCAATTTATTTAGTTGAGTTGCAAAAGATTTATGAGAAGATGGCATGATGACATGATGCAATGCACATGATGCAAAGGGGAATGCCACAAGCAAAACAAAACACATGACGAAACCCGGAATCCATGGAAGGCATCTGAATCTCTAGTCTTGGGGCGTCACAACACTCCACCACTACGAGAGGATCTCGTCCCGAGATCTAGAATGGCACCGGAGGGAAAAAATGGAAGAGAAAGAGAAACGGTAAAACTAACCCGGAATCCATGGAAGGCATCTGAATCTCTAGTCTTGGGGCATCCCAACACTCCACCACTACGAGAGGATCTCGTCCCGAGATCTAGAATGGCACCGGAGGGAAAAAATGGAAGAGAAAGAGAAACGGTAAAACTAAGTTGCTTCTTTGACAAACGAGTGAAACCAAAGAACCTTGAAAAGGCTAAGCCATTTTGAGAAAAGAACACAACGGAGATGAACAAAGTTGAAGGCATTCCGGTAGGGAAGAGGAACATGGAAGACCAAATTCGGGTAGCACTCCGGTTAAAGAGATGAAGACTTGATAAGGCAAAAGAACTTGAGCAAAAAGGGCACAACACTCCGGTTAGATGGATAGGCATGAAAAGAACAAGGTCCTGACAAGAACAAGAAGAAGGTTTGAAGAGAGCAACAACACAATGCCTCCGGAACGAAAAGAATAGAAGATAGATAATTGAAATAAAAGAATGGAGAAGAAAAGGACAACTCATGCCACAAAAGAGCTTGAAAAGGCATCTTTAGAAGAAGGTTCGAACAAAGTTGTTGGAAAAACCAACAACGAAAAGAACAAGGTTGTAGTGGCCTTATGGAGAACATCTCAAAACTAAGAGGTGAAATTCTTCCACTAACGGAAACAATAGATTGGATTGATATAAACAAAGAGACGAGACTATATTTCACCGGGAGGATAGATGAAGAACTTGGGTCACTTATAAGCACCATAATTAGCAACAATCCTTAGGGAAGGCTTTGGTGAAATATAACCCAATATAATTCCAATGAAGAGATTGATGGATTTAAAATACCTCATTCTTAACAACGTGTGAATCATGAAACATGAACTCAAATTATCAAGAATGACATAATACCACCTCCAATGATATGGAAGAAAGAATTGCACTCCGGATATCGAGAAGAAGAATGCTTGAACTCCTCTAAAAAGAATCTTGATGAATACTTCAAGAAGGAATTAAATCCTTGATGAACCATCATGTAGAACCTTAATGAAGAACTCCGTTAAACAAAAGAATGATCAAACAGAAAGAAAGGGTAGTTGAAAACACAAGGTGGAACCTTCTAAAGATTTAGATAGATATCCGTGATAACATAATTGTGAGAGCTTGGAACTCCGGGAAAGAAAGATAAAGCATCTCGAACCAAGAATGTGATATGATGCACCTCCGGAATAAGGAATTAATCATTTGGATGAAACAAGAATAAGAATTACATTATGCTCATCCTTCATCAATTAAATTGATGACAATAAACGGATTTGACATATTACTTATTCTCGTAGAAAAGATTAAGAGAGATATAACATAAACTTGAGAATGTCTTCGACGAACCGCCGGTAGGATTGGAACATCGAATAAATTGATAAAGAAGAGAAACCTGGAAGAACCACCGTAAGAATTGGTTATGAACAAAGTAAAGATAAAGAAACACCGGGAAGAATTAGCAAATGGACGAAGATGCTTGAGAGAATTTAGATGGAATTTAATATAATAGATCATGGACCGATTAGAGATCACTTGAACGCTGCACCGGTAAGATCGTTTAATGATAACTGAAAGCTGAGAATGAATAAACCTGACTTGATGGACTCCGGATAACAAACTGAGAAGACTCTTAAATTGCTCCGGAAGGGTGAAAGAATACTCACGATCAAAAACAATTACGAGAGGATGGCGACAAGCTAGAATCACGAATCTTGAAGAGAATGGAGCAAGATTAAAGAGAAACTGTTCTTCGGTCTTCAAAATCTGAGAATGACGACGAGAAACACCACCAATCATTATTTAGACACTCTGGAAGAATCAAAACGAAGAGGTTGAGTCAATGATGAAAAGAAATTGAAAGATCTTGGAGAAAGACATTTGACTAATGATAAATCATTTTTACGTCAAACTTCGAAAAGAATTTGATTATAACTCCAGAAAAAATAAGAAGAGTCAGGTAAGATCCTGGGAAAAGACCTGTGGGTTAGGGCCCACTCAAAAGAAACACCGCTGAAATGATTTAAAAGAGAGAATGCACCGGTTGAATTAAATGACTAGAATGAAATAACATCCTCGAAAGAGTTTGAACGAATGTAGAGTGGAAACACGAATCTTCGAGATATCTTGAGCACTCCAGAATAATTGAATAGCGAGAAGTGAATGAATATGAGGTGCACCGGCATGAGAAGGTATTTGAAACGAGGAGAAAGATATGATCAACACCGAAAGCTTGATTTGAATCCACTGGAGAAGATAAAAGAACAAAGAATGATGAACTTGAAGCTCCGTTAGAATCTTCATGAGAATCACCGGATAAGAATATTGATAGAAAAGAATGGAGAGACTTCACAAGAATAAAAGGATACTTGATTAAAACATCTGAGACCTCGAAGAAACAAGGGTGGGTGGGTGGGAAAACACTGTTGAGAATGAAAGAACACCATTGAGAAGAAATGATAATTGGTCTTGCTGATGTTGAAGTGATCGGATCCACTTGAAGAGAAAAACACGCCGGTGAGAAGAAATTGAAATGACAAACTCAATGATCGAGGAGGATTAGTATTCACATAGGAATATGAGAACACCACTTAGGGAAGGTATGGAATCAACATTTGACTTCGAAGCAACTCGAATACCACAACTCAAAACAAAAACAAAGGGTTGGCTTGCAGAATAAGCCGGAACAAACATATGATAGAGATTTCGTCCGAAGTTTTCGTGGTGGGGCCTACACGGGCTCGATCGTACATCACCATCATGTACAAGGCAGTGCACATGACATACGAAGTGTCCCCGAGTCGGCATAGCCAAGGACTCTTTAAGACACAACGAGACCACTGTAAAACCGACCGTGAATAGGCGGACCACTAGACGTCGAACCCCAATTTCATATCATACATCTGTCAGAAAGAAATCCTAAGAGCTACTTGAATTCCCACCTATGAAACTCCCGAAATTTTCCCAGTTATGCAATCAGGTGTTGGGGATATAGGGGAAGCATAATATCTCACCCAAAACTAACAATTCCTACATCCAACTGTATCCATCCTTCAACACATAACGAAGAAAAACTTCGGAAACCATCTACCTCAACCTTCGAAAAGCATCTGTTATACAAGTTATGGCAATACTCCCGAACTCCCGCCCCAGTACTGGGTGGCGTCGAGGTTATCTCACCAACGAACTGCATAAAAGAGATTTTCGATGTCGGCGTACTAAACTCAGGTATTCCAGAATTGCAACGATAAAATTATGACGACAACACCTCAGAGCTCAACTCCCCGGGACACTTCCACAAAACCCCTGACAGGAGGCACCAAGACAATGTTCTCATCATAAAGCCATCGGAACGATTCCAAGATACCCGCGTGATCCTAAAATTTTTTTGAGTGAAATTTGAGAAGAGAAGAGTCAAAACTCTACGTCAAGATGCCTTACCAGAGCGATGAGGAGATTGGGAAGTAAAAAGAACTCCTAAACTCTCCGATATATAATTCCTAAATGACTCAAAACATTTTTCTAGACACAACTCGGCTGCTAAAAACGATCAATCAGTGGGGACTCCTAAGGTCGGGGAAGGCTCTGATTACCAACTTGTAACGCCCTCGATGCAGCTATATCTCCCACGTGTCGAAGCACGACTTAGAGGCATAACCGCATTGAAACCAATGTCGCAAGTGAGGTAATCTTCACACAACCCATGTAATAAAATAGGGGAAGAAGTTACATAGTTGGCTTACAATCGCCACTTCACACAAATACATAAATAAAGCATTACATCATCCGGATACAATCAAGGTCCGACTACGGAGCCAAAATAAAAGAAGAACCCCAAATGCGACAAGGTCCCCGATCGACCCCAACTGGGCTCCACTACTGATCAACTAGAACGAAACAACATAAAGGACAAGATCTTCATCGAGCTCCTCCTGAGCTTGGTTGCGTCATCTGCACGGACTCATCGGCACCTGCAAGCTGGTTTTGGAAGTATCTGTGAGCCACAGGGACTCAGCAATCTCGCACCCTCGCGATCAAGACTATTTAAGCTTATGGGTAAGGTAAAGGTAAGAGGTGGAGTTGCAGCAAGCGACTAGCATATATGGTGGCTAACATACGCAAATGAGAGCGAGAAGAGAAGGCAAGGCACGGTCGGTAAAAGTATGATCAAGAAGTGATCCTGGACTACCTACGTCAAGCATAACTCCAACAACCGTGTTCACTTCCCGGACTCCGCCGGAAAGAGACCATCACGGTTACACACGCAGTTGATTCATTTTAATTAAGGTCAACTTTAGGTTTTCTACAACCGGACGTTAACAAATTCCCATTTGCCCATAACCGTGGGCACGACTTTCGAAAGTTCAAATCCCTGTAGGGGTGTCCCAACTTAGCCCATCACAGGCTCTCACGGTCAACGAAGGAATAGACCTCCTCCCGAGATATTCCGATCAGACTCGGTATCCCGGTACAACAAGACATTTCGACAGGGTAAAACTAAACCAACAACACCGCCCGAATGTGCCGACAAATCCCGATAGGAGCTGGACATATCTCTTTCTCAGGGCACACTCAGATTGTCTTAGGTACGGGTAGGCCAGCCTAGAGTTGCCCCTGGTGGCCACCGGCAGCTGACAGGTGGACCAACACTCAGAGGAGCACTGGCCCGGGGGGTAAAATAATGATGACCCTTGAGTCTACAGAACCCAAGGGAAAGAAAAGGCTATGTGGCAAATGGTAAAACCAATGTTGGGCATTGCTGGAAGAGCTTTACTTAAGGCGAACTATCAAGGGGTTCCCATTATAGCCCAACCGCGTAAGGACCGCAAAATCCGGGAACATAACACCGATATCACGGAAACTAGGGCGGCAAGAGTAGAACAAAACACCAGGCATAAGGCCGAGCCTTCCACCCTTTACCAAGTATATAGATGCATTAATTAAATAAGATATATTGTGATATCCCAACAAGTAAACATGTTCCAACAAGGAACAACATCTCCATGTTCCAACAAGGAACAAACTTCAATCTTCACCTGCAACTAACAATGCTATAAGAGGGGCTGAGCAAAGCGGTAACATAGCCAAACAACGGTTTGCTAGGACAAGGTGGGTTAGAGGCTTGGTTCAACAATATGGGAGACATGAAAAGCAAGTGGTAGGTATCATAGCATAGGCATAGCAAAAGAGCGAGCAACTAAGCAAAGCAAAGATAGTAGTGATTTCGAGGGTATGATCATCTTGCCTAAAATCCCGCAAGGAAGAAGAACGAGTCCATGAAGAAGACAAACGGACGTAGATGAACGGGTCCTCACAAACACGACGTTATCGGAACCAACCCGAAGAAGCAACACCGGAAAAGAAGCACACAACATAGTAAACAACCAACACATAAACATGGCATGATGCACAACCAACTATGATGCATGTCCGTATTAAAGAGGCATGGTATGGCAAAGAGCACAAGCAACCCTACAAATTAAGTGGAGCTCAATATGCAATGAGTTGCATATTGACGAAACACCACGTCGATTATTTAGTTCTCTCCCGTTTAAGTACTCAACAATATTAAATGTTGGTTAACATGGCAAGAGTGGGGCATAACAAAACTACACCATCTAAACAACTTAAATGGGGCCGGATATAACAAACAACAAATCCGGTAAATCCCCATATGCCTTAGTAATTTATTGCAACAACAATTTGAACATTTCAATAGTTGTTATCATGATGCGGATGACATGAACAAGTTTATGCATTTTTTATGAAAATGTTGTCATGAGCATATTATGAAGCATTTGTCCCCGTGGTGGAAGAAAGGGGTGCCACGGCAACGAATCCAAAAATGATGCCACGGCAACATATCGGTTCTGGTAGCTCATGGAGATACCGGTGCAAAAGGAAGCGTGCGGATGTGCGAAACATGCTAGAGATGGTGGGGTGCTCCCGACTACCAGGTTCCCACGGGTTAGTGGCATGGAAAACGAGTGACAATTTGGACACGGTGCAAACACAAGCATCTCATACATCACACAACATTCATTCACGGGCGTCGTCTCGGGTTATACCTTCGAAGTGTGCAAACGGGACGGTTCTCGTTCGGTGCCAAGTAGAGGAAGTAGACGTTCTCGAGACGTTCGTCATGGAGGTAGTCGTACACGGCGACGGTAGTTGTACACAGTTTCTCAGCCACGGAAGTAGTCGTACAACGTTTTCGTAGAGGTTCAGGATCACGAGACGGAACTTGACATCCATGGGGTCTTCGAGGGTCGACAGTAGTGGTACTCGTGACAGTAGTGGAACTTGACGCTCCGAAGGGGTACTTGGCGGGCAACGGTCGTCGTGTGACTTGTCGGTCCATGAAGTCATTCTCCCGCGTCTTGTCGTACACATATCGGAGAAGAACTTGGTGTATCCATGTACTTGGCGTTCCGGTGTAGTAGTCGTTCTCGGGATCAGGGTCCTCATGCACTTGACGACTCCGGAAGGGGAACTTGGCACTCACGGTTGTTGTGTCCAAGGTCTTAACGTCAACGGCGCTAGGTAGATGCGGCATGCGGGCTGTGAAGAGATCAGGAAGCCATGGTGGCGACGACAACCGGAGGCAAACAAGAGGTTGACGCAGCCATCTCCTCGGGCTAGAACACGATTGCACAGGGGCACGACGACGTGATTTGGCGACACAGCGAGGCGGCACGGCCACCAGATGCAGAGCCAGAGGCGATGCGCGATGGCTGGAGGCAGGGGTCGGTGGACGAAGCAGCAGCGGGCAACGACGGCTCACTGGTTCGTCCTTCTGGCTCGACGAAGACGGCGCAGAGGAGAACGGGCGCGCGGTCGAAGGGTTGGGCCTCGGCTGCTCGTGTAGTCGGCCGGAGACGGCAGGAGGCGGCTCGCCGGGGAGCCGGGACAGCGGGGTAGCCGTGGCCATTGCCGGAAGGTGAGGGCGACGGTGGAAGGGGAAGCTAGTGCCTGGGCGACACGGGTGGCCTCCGGCGGCAACGGATCGAGGCGGTGGAGGTAGCAGGACGCTGGATCAGGGAGGCGTAGTCGAACGGGCGGCGGGGCTCTAGGGATTTGGCGTGGCGGCCCTCGCGGGAGACGGGGAGGAGGCAAGATGGCGCGGCGGCGGCCTCACCGGAGTGGAGAAGGCGGCGGCACTGGCTCGCGCATGCTGGGATCGAGATCGGGATCCCGACCTCTGTTGCGAGCGTGTGAGGAGGAGGGAAACAAGAAGAGAAGTGGGATCGGGGAAGCTGGCTTCTGGCGGCGGCGATGGGAACGAGGGGGAGAAGCGATCGGGCTCAGCTGGCGGCTAGGGTTAGCTAGGCAGGGGCCGGCTGGGCCTTGGGCCACTAGTGCGGCTGCTGGACGTTGGGAGGCCCAGGTGGGCAGTGGTGCAGGCCACCTCTCCCTCCAAATATCTCTCTCCCTTCCTTCTCTTATAATTTTCTTTATCAGAAAAACAAGAGAAGACAAAGAAATAAAGTGGGGGGGTGGGGGGGGGGGGGTTAGGACACGAAGTTGGACTCGTGGATAATTATCACGGACTCGGAAAAATGTGCACGGTCCGGGAAAATAGAAAAAGGTCAAGTTGAAAGATTAAATTCAAATTCCTTTGAATTTAATTCAAAAGTTTTGAGCTAGGATAGGTTTTTCGAAGTGCCCAAAAAATGTTGAGAAAATTAAGTGGAGCTCCGGAAAATGATGAAAGGACATATGGCAAAGTTAGAGGCCAAGAGTTGCGATAACAAAGGCATTGGGATTTTTGCAAGTGTGTTTGCGTTAACTCCAAGCGAATGGAATATTTTTATTTAGCTCCCTAATATTGGGAGGATATGTTATAAAGAGAATCACCATGTGAATTCCCTCGGTTTAAATGGACCGAAGATCCATGCAATTTATTTAGTTGAGTTGCAAAAGATTTATGAGAAGATGGCATGATGACATGATGCAATGCACATGATGCAAAGGGGAATGCCACAAGCAAAACAAAACACATGACGAAACCCAGAATCCATGGAAGGCATCTGAATCTCTAGTCTTGGGGCGTCACAGGTGGTCCCTGTGATCGAAGGCGATCGGATAGGAGGACCATGGGTTGAACTTTGGGGCGACTGGCTCCAACGCATATACGTCCCTGAGCACATGCTTCCGCTCCCTCTTGGGGATGTGGCTTGCGTATATCATGTTCACCATCCGCACTTGTGGGGGGAACCTCTTTTGTCCTCCGGTGTTCGGCTGCCGGTGCTCCTCCTCGTCATCGCTATGTGACCCCTTATCTTTGTTTTCGGCATTTAACTTGCCGGCCTGCTTGAACACCCAACAATCCATGTTGGTGTGGTTGGCTGGCTTGTCGGGGGTGCCGTGTATTTGACATGAGCGATCGAGTATATGATCCAAACTGGACGGGCCTGGAGTGCTTCTTTTGAATGGCTTTTTCCGCTGACCGGGTTTAGAGCCTTTGAATCCGGCATTGACTGTCGTATTCTCGGTATTGTCGCTGTTAATGCGGCACTTATGTTTGTTGCGACGTGACCTGCCGTTGCCGTCCTTGGTATCCGAACTACCATGGTTCTTTGATATGTTATTGCCGCAAGTCAACCAGCTGTCCTCTCCTGCACAAAAGCGGGTCATGAGTGTCGTGAGGGCTTCCATAGATTTCAACTTTTCCTGGCCAAGGTGCCGGGCGAGCTATTCGTCGCGGATGTTGTGCTTGAAAGCTGTTAGGGCCTCTGCATCCGGACAGTCGACGATTTGATTTTTCTTTATTAGGAACCGTGTCCAGAATTGCCTAGCCAATTCCTCTGGCTTCTGAATTATGTGGCTCAGGTCATCGGTGTCTGGTGGTCGCACATAAGTGCCCTGAAAGTTGTCGAGGAATGCGGCTTCCAGATCTTCCCAACAGCCAATGGACTCTGCTGGCAAGCTGTTGAGCCAATGCCGAGCTGGTCCTTTGAGTTTGAGTGGGAGGTATTTGATGGCGTGTAGGTCATCACCGCGGGCCATGTGGATGTGCAGGAGGAAATCCCCGATCCATACCGCAGGATCTGTTGTGCCGTCGTACGATTCTATATTTACGGGTTTGAAACCCTCTGGGATTTGATGATCTATTACTTCGTCTGTGAAGAATAAGGGGTGTGCGCCGCCTCTGTACTGGGCTATATCGCGACACAGCTCAAATGAGTCTTGCCCGCTATGTTCGGCCCGACCGGACTTACTTTTACTGTATCCGGCATGACGATTATCGTCTTGCATAGTGGCGCGCCCTCATGATCCGTAGATCGATCTTGCATGTTTTGCTTTGTCCTCCAATACGTCTCACAGGTCTGGCATATTTCCCCATGCCTTTTTATTTGAATGGTGCCGGGGTGCGGGCTGAGCTTTTGGCTGGAATGCCTCTCTGTCGCGGCCATGAGGTGGCCGATCAGCCGCGTAATACGCTGGAGATGTAGGTTTTGGTGCTTCCTCCTCTAGTCGGGGTAGCAACCTGTATTTTGGGTAACTCTTGGAGGGACGTTCGAGTTTGTATTCCTCGGCCGCAAGGACTTCGGTCCATCTGTCAGCTAGCAAATCTTGATCAGCTTGAAGCTGTTGTTGCTTTTTCTTAAGGCTATTTGCCGTGGCTATAAGCCGGCGCTTGAAGCGCTCTTGTTAGACGGGATCCTCTGGCACGACGAATTCGTCATCGTCGAGGCTTGCCTCATCTTCGGAGGGAGGCATGTAATTATCATCCTCCGCCTATCTATCTGCCGCTCTCTCAGGAGGGCTGGCTTCTCCATCCTCCTGCTCTAAATCTTGCTGGAGGGGATTGTTGTTGTCTTCGGCACTGTCCGGAGTGCTATTATCACCGGTGCCGGTATCACCGCTTTTGCCTTGGCGGGACTTAGAGCGGCGCCGCTGACGCCGGCGCTTGGGTTGCTTCTTGGAGGGGTCATCCTCCGTTTTCCCGTCGCCATTGCCTTCTTTGGGTGTGTCCACCATGTATATGTCATATGATGAGGTGGCTGCCCAGTGCCCTGTGGGCAATGGTTCCTCTTCACCTCCTGCATCGTTGTCCATACCGTCGATGTCTTCGGAATCGAAGTCGAGCATGTCGGTTAAGTCATCGACAGTGGCTACTAAGTGGGTGGTGGGTGGGCGGCGAATTTCTTCATCATCCGCATCCCAATCTTGCCGGATGTAGTTCGGCTAGGACTCTCCTGACAAGGAGAGAGACCTTAATGAGTTCAGTATGTCGCCAAAGGGCGAGTGCTGAAAAATATCCGCGGAGGTAAACTCCATGATCGGCGCCCAGCCGGATTCGATAGGCACGGGCGCAGGCGGTTTGGAGTCCGTGGTCGGAGAAGGATCCGATAGTTTGGCAACACGGCTCTCGTGAAAGGTAAGGTCGATATTCGGCTCGATCGCCGCTGAGGGTATGGCTTCCGTGGCGGGGTCTATCCACCCGTCCATGGATGGCGCGACTGGTTCCGAATTGAGGGTCGGAGTAGTTGCCGGTGCGCTCTCCTGAACACTGTCCGATGGTAGAGATAAATCATACTCATCGTGACCGCGTGGTGCACAAGGCAGGGGCTCGAATCCGTCGAAGATCGAGTCTTCGCGGATATCGGCCGTGTAGTTTAAGCTTCCAAACCTGACCTAGTGGCCAGGGGCGTAACTTTCGATCTGCTCCAGATGGCCAAGCGAGTTGGCCCGCAGTGCGAAGCCGCCGAACACAAAGATCTATCCAGGGAGAAAAGTCTCACCCTGGACTGCATCGCTATCGATGATCGTAGGAGCCATCAAGCCTAACGGCGATGACACAGAGGAACTCTCAATGAAAGCACCAATGTCGGTGTCAAAACCGGCGGATCTCGGGTAGGGGGTCCCGAACTGTGCGTCTAAGGCGGATGGTAACAGGAGGCAGGGGTCACGATGTTTTACCCAGGTTCGGGCCCTCTTGATGGAGGTAAAACCCTACGTCATGCTTGATTTATTCTTGATGATACGAGTATTACAAGAGTTGATCTACCACGAGATCGGAGAGGCTAAACTCTAAAAGCTAGCCTATGGTATGATTGTATGTTGTCCTACGGACTAAAACCCTTCGATTTATATAGACACCGGAGGGGGCTAGGGTTACACAAGGTCGGTTACAAAGGAGGAGATATCCATATCCGTACTGCCTGGCTTGCCTTCCACACCAAGTAGAGTCCTATCCGGACACGGGACGAAGTCTTCAATCTTGTATCTTCATAGTCCAACAGTCCGGCCAAAGGATATAGTCCGGCTGACCGGAGACCCCCTAATCCAGGACTCCCTCACCGAGGGTCATCTTTATTTTCACCCCCCGGGCCAGTGCTCCTCTGAGTGTTGATCCGAACCGAGCCGCCTGCAGGGTGATAACCCACAAGTATAGGGGATCGCAACAGTTTTTGATAAGTAAGAGTGTCGAACCCAACGAGGAGCTAAAGGTAGAACAAATATTCCCTCAAGTTCTATTGACCACCGATACAACTCTACGCATGCTTGACGTTCGCTTTACCTAGAACAAGTATGAAACTAGAAGTACTTTGTAGGTGTCGTTGGATAGGTTTGCAAGATAATAAAGAGCACATAAATAAAAAGTAGGGGCTGTTTAGATAAAGACACAACTAAGTTAGTTTTAGTAAAGAGCTTTTTGTTACGAGAAAGTTATTTGTCCCTAGGAAATCGATAACTAGACCGGTAATCATTATTGCAATTTTATACGAGGGAGAGGCATAAGCTAACATACTTTCTCTACTTGGATCGTATGCACTTATGATTAGAACTCTAGCAAACCGCAACTACTAAATATCATTAAGGTAAAACCCAACCATAGCATTAAAGTATCAAGTCCTCTTTATCCCTGATACGTCTCCAATGTATCTATAATTTTTGATTGCTCCATTCTATATTATCTACTGTTTTGGACATTATTGGGCTTTATTATCCACTTTTATATTATTTTTGGGACTGACCTATTAACCGGAGGCCCAGCCCAGAATTGCTGTTTTTGCCTGTGTTAGGGTTTTGAAGAAAGGAATATCAAACGAGTCCAAACGGAATGAAACCTTCGGGAACGTGATTTTCTCATCGAATACAACTCAGGAGACTTGGACCCTACGTCAAGACACGTAACAGGAGGCCACGAGGTAGGGGGCGCGCCTACCCCCCCTCCCAGGCGCGCCCTCCACCCTTGTGGCCCCCTTGTTGCTCCACCGACGTACTTCTTCCTCCTATATATACCCACGTACCCCCAAATGATCAGATACGGAGCCAAAACCCTAATTCCACCACCGCAACTTTCTGTATCCACGAGATCCCATCTTGGGGCCTGTTCCGGAGCTCCGCCGGAGGGGGCATCAATCACGGAGGGCTTCTACATCAACACCATAGCCTCTCCGATGAAGTGTGAGTAGTTTACTTCAGACCTATGGGTCCATAGTTAGTAGCTAGATGGCTTCTTCTCTCTTTTTGGATCTCAATACAAAGTTCTCCCCCTCTCTTGTGGAGATCTATTCAATGTAATCTTCTTTTTGCGGTGTGTTTGTTGAGACCGATGAATTGTGGGTTTATGATCAAGTCTATCTATGAATAATATTTGAATCTTCTCTGAATTCTTTTATGTATGATTGGTTATCTTTGCAAGTCTCTTCGAATTATCAGTTTGGTTTGGCCTAGTAGATTGATCTTTCTTGCAATGGGAGAAGTGCTTAGCTTTGGGTTCAATCATGCGGTGTCCTTTCTCGGTGACAGTAAGGGCAGCAAGGCACGTATTGTATTGTTGCCATCGAGGATAACAAGATGGGGTTTTCTTCATATTGCATGAGTCTATCCCACTACATCATGTCATCTTTCTAAGGCGTTACTCTGTTTTTAACTTAATACTCTAGATGCATGCTGGATAGCGGTCGATGAGTGGAGTAATAGTAGTAGATGCAGGCAGGAGTCGGTCTACTTGTCTCGGACGTGATGCCTATATACATGATCATACCTAGATATTCTCATAACTACGCTCAATTATGTCAATTGTTCAACAGTAATTTGTTCACCCACCGTAGAATACTTATGCTCTCGAGAGAAGCCACTAGTGAAACATATGCCCCCCGGGTCTATCTTTATCATATCAATCTCCTACTACTTAGTTATTTACTTTGCCTTTACTTTACTTTGCATCTTTATCATAAAAATACCAAAAATATTATCTTATCATATCTATCAGATCTCACTCTCGTAAGTGGCCCTATAGGGATTGACAACCCCTATTTGTGTTGGTTGCGAGGATTTATTTGTTTTGTGCAGGTACGAGGGACTCGCGCGTAGCCTCCTACTGGATTGATACCTTGGTTCTCAAAAACTGAGGGAAATACTTACGCTACTTTACTGCATCATCCCTTCCTCTTCGGGGAAAACCAACGCGGTGCTAAAAGAGGTAGCAATCCCATACGCAAACAACCTACTTACTCGGGTCTGTGCTTCTGTCACTCACGCCACCCACCGTAAGCAAATCATGAACATATTGCAAACCCTATAGAGGGAATCCCTCATGCTTGTGTGACACGCAGAGCACCATAGGACATCACCAATATTAAAACATGCAATTCAAACCAATCACGATCATCAAATAACCCATAAGACAAAACGGATCTACTCAAACATCATAGGATAGCCATACATCATTGGGAAATAATATATAGCGTTGAGAACCATGTTTAAATAGAGATTACAGTGGGTAAGAGAGGGGTTACACCGCTGCATAGAGGGGGGGAAGAGTTGGTGATGATGGCGGTGAAGTTGTTGGTGAAGACTGCGGTGATGATGATGGCCCAGCGGTGTTACGGCGCCACTGGAAGAGAGGGGGAGAGGGCCCCTTTCTTCTTCTTCTTCCTTGACCTCCTCCCTAGATGAGAGAAGGGTTTCCCCTCTGGTACTTGGTCTCCATGGCATGGGAGGGGCGAGAGCCCTCCGAGATTGGATCTGTCTCTCTGTCTCTCTTTGTTTCTGCGTTCTCAGATTCTACCCTTTCACCGTTTCTTATATTCTCGGATATCGGTAACTCCGATTGGGATGAAATTTTAACACGATCTCTATCCGGATATTAGCTTTCTTGAGGCGAAATAAGGGCATCAACCGCCTTACGGGGTGGCCACTAGGGCCCAGGGCGTGCCCCCTGCCTCATGGCCCCCTCGGGCATCGTCTCGTGTGGATTTTTATTCCCAAAAATCACATATATTCCAAAAAATATCTCCGTCAGTTTTTATCCCGTCTGGACTCCGTTTGATATGGATTTACTTCAAAACAAAAAACATGCAACAAATAGGAACTAGCACTGGGCACTGGATCAATATGTTAGTCCCAAAAATATTATAAAAAATTTCCAAAAGTATATGAAAGTTGTATAATATTGGCATGGAACAATCAAACATTATAGATACGACAGAGACGTATCACGGGGCCACCTCGAGGAAACTCAAGGGCTGGTTTTACTCGTAGCTTGTCTCATCCGGTGTGCCCTAAGAACGAGATATGTGCAGCTCCTATCAGGATTTGTCGGCACAGTCGGGTGGTCTTGCTGGTCTTGTTTTACCATTATCGAAATGTCTTGTAACCGGGATTCCGAGACTGATCGGGTCTTTTCGAGAGAAGGAATATCCTTCGTTGACCATGAGAGCTTGTGATGGGCTAAGTCGGGACACCCCTGCAGGGTATAAACTTTCGAGAGCCGTGCCCACGGTTATGTGGCAGATCAGAATTTGTTAATATCCGGTTGTAGAGAACTTCACACTTGACTTAATTAAAATGCATCAACCGCATGTGTAGCCGTGATGGTCTCTTTTCGGTGGAGTTCGGGAAGTGAACACGGTCTTGTGTTATGCTTGAACGTAAGTAGTTTTAGGATCACTTCATGATCACCTATAGCTTTTCGGCCGTTGCGTAGCTTCTCACCTTACTCTTATCTGCGTATGTTAGCCACCATATTTGCTTAGCGCTTTCTGCAACTCCACCTCATTACCTTATCCTACCCATAAGCTTAAATAGTCTTGATCTCGCAGGTGTGAGATTGCTGAGTCCTCATGACTCATGGATACTTCCAAACAGTTGCAGGTGCCGACGACACCAGTGCAGGTGATGCTACCGAACTCAAGTGGGAGTTCGACGAGGATCTGGGTCATTACTATGTTTCGTTTCCTAATGATCAGTAGTGGAGCCCAGTTGGACGATCGGGGGTCTAGCATTTGGGGTTTGATAACCCACAAGTATAGGGGATCGCAACAGTTTTCGATGGTAGAGTATTCAACCCAAATTTATTGATTCGACACAAGGGGAGCCAAAGAATATTCTCAAGTATTAGCAGCTGAGTTGTCAATTCAACCACACCTGGAAACTTAATATCTGCAACAAAGTATTTAGTAGCAAAGTAATATGATAGTAGTGATAACGGTAGCAAAAGGTAACAGGAGTAAAAGCAATGTTTTTGGTATTTTGTAGTGATGATAGCAATAGCAACGGAAAAGTAAATAAGCAAAGCACAATATATGGAAAACTCGTAGGCAATGGATCGGTGATGGAGAATTATGCCGGATGCGGTTCATCATGTAACAATCATAACCTAGGGTGACACAGAACTAGCTCCAGTTCATTGATATAATGTAGGCATGTATTCCGAACATAGTCATACGTGCTTCTGGAAAAGAACTTGCATGACATCTTTTGTCCTACCCTCCCGTGGCAGCGGGGTCCTTACGGAAACTAAGGGATATTAAGGCCTCCTTTTAATAGAGAACCGGAACAAAGCATTAACACATGGTGAATACATGAACTCCTCAAACTACGGTCATCACCGATAAGTATCCCGGTTATTGTCACTTCAGGGTTAACGGATCATAACACATAATAGGTGACTATAGACTTGCAAGATAGGATCAAGAACGCTCATATATTGATGAAAACATAATAGGTTCAGATTTGAAATCATGGCACTCGGGCCCTAGTGACAAGCATTAAGCATATCAAAGTCATAGCAACATCAATCTCAGAACATAGTGGACACTAGGGATCAAACCCTAACAAAACTAACTCGATTACATAATAGATCTCATCCAACCCATCACCGTCCAGCAAGCCTACGATGAAATTACTCACGCACGGCGGTGAGCATCATGAAATTGGTGATGGAAGATGGTTGGTGATGACGATGGCGATGGATTCCCCTCTCCGGAGCCCCGAACGAACTCCAGATCATCCCTCCCGAGAGGTTTTAGGGCTTGGCGGCGGCTCTGTATCGTAAAACGCGATGATTTCTTCTCTCTGATTTTTTTCTCATCGAAACTCAATATATGGAGGTGGAGTTGGAGTCGGAGAGGCAACAGGGGGCCCACAAGGTAGGGGGGCGCGCCCTAGGGGGGCACGCGCGCCCCCACCCTCGTGGCAAGACGGTGGGCCCCCTGGCCTTCATCTTTGGCAGGTATTTTTCTTATTTTCTGAAAAGTGTCTCCGTGAAGTTTCAGGTCATTCCGAGAACATTTGCTCCTGCACATAAATAACACCATGGTAGTTCTGCTGAAAATAGCGTTAGTCCGATTTAGTTCCATTCAAATCATGCAAGTTAGAGTCCAAAACAAGGGCAAAAGTGTTTGGAAAAGTAGATACGTTGGAGACGTATCAACTCCCCCAAGCTTAAACCTTTGCTTGTCCTCAAGCAATTCAGTTGACAAACTGAAAGTGATAAAGAAAAACTTTTACAAACTCTGTTTGCTCTTGTTGTAAATATGTAAAGCCAGCATTCAAGTTTTCAGCAAAGATTATAACTAACCACATTCGCAATAACGCATAGGTCTCAAGTTACTCATATCAATAGCATAATCAACTAGTGATCCATAATAATAAAACTCGGATGTCAACACTTTCTCAAAACAATCATAATATGATATAACAAGGTGGTATCTCGCTAGCCCTTTCCGAGACCGCAAAACATAAATGCAGAGCACCTTTAAAGACCAAGGACTGACTAGACATTGTAATTCATGGTAAAAGAGATCCAGTCAAGTCATACTCAATGTAAACTAACAATAATGAATGCAAATGACAATAGTGCTCTCCAACTGGTGCTTTTTAATAAGAGGATGATGACTCAGCATAAAAGTAAATAGATAGGCCCTTCGCAGAGGGAAGCAGGGATTTGTATAGGTGCTAGAGCTCGGTTTTGAAACAGAGGTGAATAATATTTTGAGCGGTATACTTTCATTGTCAACATAACAACCAAGAGATGGCGATATCTTCCATGCTACACACATTATAGGCAGTTTCCAAACAGAATGGTAAAGTTTATGCTCCCCCTTCCACCACAAGCATCAATCCATGGCTTGCTCGAAACAACGAGTGCCTCCAACTAACAAGAGTCCCAGGGGAAGTTTTGTTTGCAATTATTTTGATTTAGTTTGCATAAAGCATGGGACTGGGCATCCCGGTGACTAGCCATTTATCTCGTGAGTGAGGAGCAGAGTCCACTCCTCTTGAGAATAACCCGCCTAACATGGAAGATACAGACAGCCCTAGTTGATACATGAGCTATTCGAGCATACAAAACAGGATATTTATTTGAAGGTTTAGAGTTTGGCACATACAAATTTACTTGGAATGGCGGGTATATACCGTATATAGGTAGGTATAGTGGACTCATGTGGAATAACTTTGGGGTTTAAGGAGTTTGGATGCACAAGCAGTATTCCCGTTTAGTACAGGTGAAGGCTAGCAAAAGACTCGGAAGCGGCCAGCTAGAGAGTGACAACAGTCATGAACATGTATTAAAATTAATCAACACTGAATGCAAGCATGAGTAGCATATAATCCACCATGAACATAAATATCGTGAAGGCTATGTTGATTTTGTTTCAATTACATGCGTGAGCATGTGCCAAGTTAAGTCACTTAAATCATTCAGAGGAGGATACCACCCTATCATACCACATCATAACCATCTCAATAGCATGTTGGCACGCAAGATAAACCATTATAACTCATAGCTAATCAAGAATGGCACAAGAAACTATGATCTCTAGCTGTCATTGCAAACATGTTTATTCATAATAGGCCGAATCAAGAATGATGAACTAATCATATTTACAAAAACAAAAGAGGTCGACTTCATACCAGCTTTTCTCATCTCAGCGAGTCCATCATATATCATCATAATTGCCTTTCACTTGCATGACCGAACGATGTGAATAATAATAATAGTGCGCGTGCATTGTACTAAGCTGGAATCTGTAGGCATTCAATAAATAGGAGAAGACAAGGCAATATGGGCTCTTTTGTCAGATCAACAATAATGCATATAAGAGCCACTTCAACAATTTAATAATGGTCTTCTCCTATCGACCCCCAAAGAAAAGAAAAGAAATAAAACTATTTACACGGGAAAGCTCCCAACAAGCAAAAGAAGAACAGGAAATCTTTTGGGGTTTTCTTTTTAATTACTACTACAAGCATGGAAATTAAACCGATTAAAAGCTACAACTAATTTTTTTGTTTTTTCTTAAGGTTTATTAAACACACAAGAAGAAAGCATAAAAAGGAAAATAAACTAGCATGGATGATACAATGAAAAACTATGAGCACCGACATCTAGCAATGAGTGTGTGAGCATAAATGTAATGTCGGTGGGAAATACGTACTCCCCCAAGCTTAGGCTTTTGGCCTGAGTTGGTCTATGGCCACGACTGGCCTGGCGGATATCCATAATAATAGCTAGGGTCGTACTGTGATGCAGCAGCTATTGCATGCTGAGCTGCAGCGTGGCGACGAGCGACCTCCTCTCTCCTCTCATACTCATTTTCCTCCTCTATGGTAATAGTATATCCTCCTCTTGCTTGATAATCAAAGAAATGTAACACCCACGATGCGGCTACATCTCCCACGTGTCGGAGCACGACTTAGAGGCATAACCGCATTGTAGGCATGTCGCAAGAGGGGTAAGCTTTACATATCCCATGTACTGAATAAGAGAAAGAGGTACAGAGTTGGCTTACAATCGCCACTTCACACAATACATAATTATAGCATTACAATCATCTAGATACAATCAAGGTCCGACTACGGAACCAAAATAAAGATAACCCCAAATGCATAAGATCCCCGATCGCCCCAACTGGGCTCCACTACTGATCGTCTGGAAAGGAAATGTAGTAACGTCCCGAGTCCTCATCGAACTCCCACTTGAGTTCAGTCGGATCTCCTGTAATGGTATCATCGGCACCTACATCTGGTTTTGGAAGTAATCTGTGAGTCACGGAGACTCAACAATCTCACACCCTCGCGATCAAGACTATTTAAACTTATGGGTAGGGAAAAAGGTATGAGGTGGAGCTGCAGCAAGCACTAGCATATATGGTGGCTAACATACGCAAATGAGAGCAAGAAGAGAAGGCAAAGCACATTCGAGAATCTATGATCAAGAAGTGATCCTAGAACTACTTACGTTCAAGCATAACACGAGGCCGTGTTCTCTTCCCGGACTCCGCCGAAAAGAGACCATCACGGCTACACACGCTGTTGATCCATTTTAATTAAGTTAAGTTTCAAGTTCTCTACAACCTGACATTAACAAATTCCCATCTGCCCATAACCGTGGGCACGACTTTCGAAAGTTCAAATCCCTGCAGGGGTGTCCCAATTCAGCCCATCACAAGCTCTCACGGTCAACAAAGGATATTTCTTCTCCTAGGACGACCCAATCAGACTCGGAATCCCAGTTACAAGACATCTCGACAATGGTAAAACTAAACCAGCAAAGCCACCCGAATGTGCCAACAAATCCCAATAGGAGCTGCACATATCTCGTTCTCAGGGCACACCGGATTGTCCAAACTTCCGGTAGGCCAGCCCAGAGTTGCCCCTGGTGGCCACCGACGGCTGACAAGTTGGACCAACACTCAGAGGAGCACTGGCTCGGGGGGGGGGGGGGTTAAAATAAAGATGACCCTTGAGTCCGCGAAACCCATGGGAAAAAGGCTAGGTGGCAGATGGTAAAACCAAGGTTGGGCCTTGCTGGAGGAGTTTTATTCAAAGCGAACTATCAAGGGGTTCCCATTATAACCCGACCGCGTAAGGAACGCAAAATCAAGGAACATAACACCGGTATGACGGAAACTAGGGCGGCAAGAGTGGAACAAAACACCAGGCATAAGGTCGAGCCTTCCACCCTTTACCAAGTATATAGGTGCATTAAATTAGACAAGATATAATAGTGATATCCCAACAAAAAACATGTTCCAACAAGGAACAAACTCCAATCTTCACCTGCAACTAGCAACGCTATAAGAGGGGCTGAACAAAGCAGTAACATAGCCAAACAACGGTTTGCTAGGAAAGGGTGGGTTAGAGGTTTGACATGGCAATATGGGAGGCATGGTAAAGCATGTGGTAGGTATTGAGGCATAGGCATAGCAATAGAGCGAGCAACTAGCAAGCAAAGATAGAAGTGATTTCGAGGGTATGGTCATCTTGCCTGCAAAGTTCTCCGAGTTGACGTAAGCTTGATCCTCGTAAGCGTACTCAACGGGTTCCTCGATCACGTACTCGTCTCCCGGATCTACCCAAAGCAAGAACACAAGCAAAGGGAACAACAATCAACCATGGTGCAATGCGCAAGCAACATGATGCAAAACATGGCATGATATGCGGGATGTGATATGCAATGCATATGCATGCTCCGAAAGGATAAGGTTGAACCAGATCTCAACTTGGAAAACCAAGAGTGCCGCTGGAAAGATGAGTTGATTTCGGTCGAAATCGATATAAAGATCACCGGAATCGTATGCATGGTTTGCAAATGGCAAGCAAAACAATAATGGCATTCTGCGATTAACAACACGATGTCATCTAGAATGCATCAAGAAAATAAGTTACTACACTCTAACATAGCAAAAAAGCACATGGCAGTGATCCACTCAAGATGCTTGACAAAAGATGAACACTGAGCTACGGCTAAATCACTCAATAGCAGGTTCAAACAAGCATGGAAAAAGTGCAAAAGATATCATATTCACAGACTTAGTGAAAATAACAACATGTCAGGATTTAACATCAGGAAGCAATGTTTAGAGCAAGATAACAACATGCTACAGGAACATATCATGGCAAATCAAGGCATGGCATGAAACTAATCAAAGCATATAACAAAAGTCCCTTACTGACCATAAGCCAAAAGGGATCAGAAAATATAATGTCACCCATGTAAACATAGCATGTTTCGTTAACAGATTCAGACTTAGCAGAAAACTGGACATGGCAAAAACAGAGTTACGTAGGCATGTTTGCAAGCTCGATGCACTCACCACAAGGCATTGCATGACAAACTAAGCATACACCAAGCAAGAAGACATGATCAATAAGCTAACCATGTCAAGAACCAACTCATAGCATGCATGGATCAGCTACAACAACCTCGGCAAAATTGATTAACACGTAAACAGTCTGCCAGGAACATTTTATAGCAAAAATAGAGCAAGATTGAGTCATGCTAGGGTACTCCATAATTGCAAACAAAGACATGGATGGATAGATCATAATAATAACTCAAAATCATCCTTACTAAACTTGCTCAAAAGAGGCATGGATCACTCTGTAGCAATAAGAATGCATGGCATAAAAATAACATCGGGGAAAAGACTTAGAAGAATTCTAAGTCCCTGAAATCAGCAACATCACGAGAGCTACTTTGCATGCTTGTGCTAGTCACCACAATGATCACAAAAAACATGGAATACACCCCTGTAAAGATGGCATAGCATAGCCCAAAACACATGTAGGGCTCAAGTTCATAGGAGGCACACATTAAACATGGAAAAAATGACAAATGTCCATAATCTGATAAGAACCAGAAACTAACATTACATAGCACTCTTGCAACAACATTTAGGGCATCAAGATGAACTCAAATGAACATGGTGCAATGGAATGAAATGAAGATCACATCCATACGAACAATTTGATATATTACACGCCCAAAACGAATCTACAGATGCAAAGTTATGATGCAATGAACATAGCTAAAAATGTTAGGGACTTAGGAAGAAAACAGGGTCAACCCTACAATTTTGGATTTGGATCTTGGGGGCACGCTTCCTGAGGAACCTCGGAGCTCTTGTCGGATTTCTTCACTGCGGTGGCCGGGACTTGCCGGGAAGGAGGAAGATGGCTGGAGTCGAGGGGACGCCGGATCCGGGTTGTTGGAGGGCGGCGCCGGAGTGGGGCGGCGTGACGGAGCTCCGGCCTCCGCGGCGGCGAGCGGTGACGAGGAGGGCGACGGGCGGCGGTGCCCGACCGAGGTGGCGGCGCGGCGTCCCGGCGACGTCGGGCGGGACCGCGGCATGGCGGCGGGGCAGCCGCGCGGGGCTCGGGCGCCCGCGGGGCGGCGGCGGCGGCGACCCGGGCCAGGAGGGCCCCGCCTGGGCCCCGGCGGGCCGATGCGCGGGGGCGGCGAAGTGGGCGCGGCTCGCCATGTTGCGGCGCGCGGTTGGACGGGGGAAGCGGGGCAGACGTGTCCGTCGAAGGATGATGAGTTGTCCGGTGGCGCGAGGGAAAAATGCTAGGGTTCATCCGGGATTTGGGGAGGGTTGCACATATTTATAGGTAGAGGGAGCTAGGAGAGTCCAAATGAGGAGCGGTTTTCGGCCACGCGATCGTGATTGAATGACCGAGAGGATGGAGGGGGTTTAGGTGGGTTTTGGGCCACTTTGGAGAGGTGTTGGGCTGCAACACACACGAGGCCTTTACGGTTCCTCGGTTAACCGTTGGAGTACCAAACGAAGTCCAAATGGCACGAAACTTGACAGGCGGTCTACCGGTAGTATACCAAGGCCGCTTGGCAAGTCTCGGTCCAATCCAAGAATGTTTAACACCCGCACATGAAAAGAGGCAAAAGGGGATGCTGGAGGACATAGGAGTGCCGGAATGCAAAACGGACAACGGGGAAAATGCTCGGATGCATGAGACGAACACGCATGCAAATGTGATACACATGATGACATGATAAGATATGCATGACAAAGACAAAAGGAAAACGAAGACAAAACCCAACCACGAGGGAATATCATAACTTAGTGCCGAAAATGGCAAGAGTTGGAATACAAATATGGCAAGTTACATACAGGGCGTTACAAGAAAGCAGGAGCAGGGAGAGTAATACGGACAGCACGACGTCTGTCAAAGATTAGTCGATACTGGAGAGGTGATTCGTTCCTCTCGACAAACTGGTGGTGAACCTTAGCATTCAAATCTAGATAGGCAGGAGGTAATTCAATATCATCTTCGCGTACATCTATAACAAGAAAATTAGCTATGCGGGTTGCATAAATTCCACCAAAGAAATCTCCATTACGTCTATTAAGATGCAACCTACGTGCAACAATGGCTCCCAAATTATATGATTTGTCTCCTAACACGGCACTCCTAAGAATACTAAGATCGGGGACACACATGTGACATGCCTCATCCTTACCATTTATGCATCTACCTATGAAAAGAGCAAAAATAAAGTATAACAGGAAAGTGAATGCTCCCTATGGTAGCTTGTGTAATATCTCTAGATTCTCCCACGGTTATATTAGCAAGAAAATCTCTAAATTCAGATTTGCGAGGATCCCTTATACTACCCCATTGTGGAAGTTTGCATGCAGTGGTAAAATCTTCTAAGTCCATGGTATAAGATTTATCATAAAGATCAAACAGGACAGTTGGAGAATTACGTGAAGTTGAAAATTCAAACCTCCTCACAAAGGAACTAGTGAGATTATGATACTGACTGCACTTCTCTTCCTCGAAGCTCACGAGATCAGCGTTACGCAAATATACGTTGAATTCTTCTTTTATTCCCACTCGATCCATAAAATTTTCAGAAGGCCACTCACAAGGACGCACTGGAGCGTCTCTTGGTGGCTCTTCGTCAGCATCACGCATTGCAAGCCTGGGTCCTTGCTTCTTTGAAGAACCACCTTGGAACATTTTCCTAAGCATTTTTCTTCCTCTGAAAAATTCTGAATTTTTTAGTAACTTCAAAATAAAAGTAAACCAAACTCAATAATATTGATAGTAACTACTCCTACAAGTGAGGGCCTATATCATGTATCAAAACTAATTTTGACCATATAAATTTGACATGCAAGCTCAAGAACAGGGCCACCTAAGCAGCAAAAATTTGCAATGAATAAAGCACTAGAACAAAAACTAATTGGACCAATGGAGGAGTCACATACCAAGGAACAATCTCCCCAAACAGTTTTGTGAGAGGTGCTTTGAGCAAGGAGATAAAAAATGGCAGCAAGATGAGCTAGAACTCGTGCTTGATCTGGATATTCGTGTTTAGGGGAGGAAGATGAAGTGTGTGGGTGC
This sequence comes from Triticum monococcum, assembly GCA_034509565.1. NCBI lineage: Eukaryota > Viridiplantae > Streptophyta > Magnoliopsida > Poales > Poaceae > Triticum > Triticum monococcum. The sequence continues at coordinate 80,236,809 of CM067845.1, read as the reverse complement.
AGGAATAAGTGGAGGAGGGCCACCATGGGCCCATGAGGTAGGGGGTGCGCCCTAGGGGGTGGGCACGCCCTCCACCCTCATGGGCAGGTGGTTGACCCGCCTGGTGTGTTCTCAGTTCCATAAATCCTCAAATATTCTAGAAAAAATCATATTTAATTTTCAGGGCATTTGGAGAACTTTTATTTTCGAGGTATTTTTATATTGCACGGATAATCAGATAATAGACAGAAAATTATTTATTTTTATTTTATTTAATATAAATAACAAAAAGTAAAAGTGGGGTACAGAAGGTTGTGCCTTCTAGTTTCATCCATCTCATGATCATCAAAAGGAATCCACTAACAAGGTTGATCAAGTCTTGTTAACGAACTCATTCCGAATAACATGGAACCGGAGAAATTTCAAATAACACTATGTTACCTCAACGGGGATATGCACATCCCCAATAATAAGAATATCATATTTCTTCTTGACAGTGGGAAGAGGAAATTCAAAACCTCCAAATATAATCGATGTAATTTTTTCAATAGAGTTGATACTATGAACTTGAGGTTGTTTCCTCGGAAAGTGTACCATATGCTCATTACCATTAACATGAAAAGTGACATTGCCTTTAGTGCAATCAATAACAGCCCCAGCAGTATTCAAAAAGGGTCTTCCAAGAATAATAGACATACTATCGTCCTCGGGAATATCAAGAATAACAAAGTCCGTTAAAATAGTAACATTTGCAACTACAACAGGCACATCCTCACAAATACCGACAGGTATAGCAGTTGATTTATCAGCCATTTTCAAAGATATTTCAGTAGGTGTCAACTTATTCAAATCAAGTCTATGATATAAAGAGAGAGGCATAACACTAACACCGGCTCCAAGATCACATAAAGCAGTTTTAACATAGTTTCTTTTAATGGAGCATGGTATAGTGGGTACTCCTGGATCTCCAAGTTTCGTTGGTATTCCACCCTTAAAAGTATAATTAGCAAGCATGGTGGAAATTCTAGCTTCCGGTATCTTTCTCTTATTTGTAACAATATCTTTCATATATTTAGCATAAGGATTGGTTTTGAGCATATCAGTTAATCGCATACGCAAAAAGATAGGTCTAATCATTTCAGCAAAGCGCTCAAAATCCTCATCATCCTTTTTCTTGGATGGTTTAGGAGGAAAGGGCATGGGTTTCTGAACCCATGGCTCTCTTTCTTTACTGTGTTTCCTAGCAACAAAATCTTTCTTATCATAAGGTTGATTCTTTGATTGTGGGTTATCAAGATCAACAACAGGTTCAATTTCTATGCCATTATCATTACTAGGTTGAGCATCATTATGAACATTATTATTAGCATTATCACTAGTTTCAGGTTCATTACCAGATTGAGTTTCAGCAACAGAAATAGAAATATCATTTGGATTCTCAGGTGTTTCAATAATAGGATCACTAGAAGCATGCAAAGTCCAATCATTTTTCTTTTTCTTCTTTTTAGAAGAACTAGGTGCATCTAAATTATTTCTCTGAGAATTTTGCTCAATTCTTTTAGGATGGCCTTCAGGATACAAAGGTTCCTGAGTCATTCTACCACCTCTAGTCATAACTCTAACAGCATTATCATTATTCTTACTGTTCAATTCATTGAGCAAATCATTCTGAGCTTTAAGTACTTGTTCTACTTGAGTGGTAACCATAGAAGCATGTTTACTAATAAGTTTAAGTTCACCTTTAACATTAGCCATATAATCACCCAAGTGTCCAAGCATATTTGAATTGTATTTCAATTGTCTACCAAAATAAGCATTAAAATCTTCTTGCTTAGCCATAAATTTATCAAACTCATCTAAGCATGGGCTAGAATTTTAGTAAATGGGATTACAGCTTTATCATATCTATAGAGAGAATTTACCTTTACTACTTGTGTCGGGTTATCAAGACCATGAGTTTCTTCAATAGGTAAAGGATTAAGATTATATGTTTCTTCAATAGGAGGTAAATTAAGACCATGTATTTCTTCAATAGGAGGTAAATTCTTAACATCTTTAGCTTTAATACCTTTTTCTTTCATAGATTTCTTTGCCTCTTGCATATCTTCAGGACTGAGAAATAGAATACCCCTCTTCTTCGGAGTTGGTTTAGGAATAGGCTCAAGAATTGGCTCCGGAGGTGTCCAATTATTTTCATTTGTCAACATATTATTCAATAGAATTTGAGCTTCATCCGGTGTTCTTTCCCTGAAAACAGAACAAGCACAACTATCTAGGTAATCTCTTGAGGCATCGGTTAGTCCATTATAAAAGATATCAAGTATTTCATTTTTCTTAAGAGGATGATCAGGAAAAGCATTAAGTAATTGGAGAAGCCTCCCCCAAGCTTGTGGGAGACTCTCTTCTTCAATTTGCACAAAATTATATATATCCCTTAAAGCAGGTTGTTTCTTATGAGCAGGGAAATATTTAGCAGAGAAGTAATAAATCATATCCTGGGGATTACGAACCAGGATCAAGAGAATTAAACCATATCTTAGCATCACCCTTTAATGACAACGGAAATATTTTAAGGATGTAAAATTAGCGAGTTCTCTCATCTTTAGTGAACAGGGTAGCTATATTGTTCAGTTAAGTAAGATGTGCCACAACAGTTTCAGATTCATAACCATGAAAAGGATCAGATTCAACCAAAGTAATTATATTAGGATCAACAGAGAATTCATAATCCTTATCAGTAACAAAGATAGGTGAAGTAGCAAAAGCAGGGCCAGGTTTCATTCTATCATTTAGGGATTGCTTACTCCATTTAGCTAATAATTTTTGAAGTTCAGTTCTATTTCTGCAAGCTAAAATAGCTAAAGAAGCATCTTGATCAAATACATAACCCTTAGGAATGGCAAGTGGTTCTTCATCATCACTTTCATCAGTATCATCAGATTCAATATTTTCAATTTCTCTAGCCCTAGCAATCTGTTCATCAAGAAAATCACTAAGTGGCACAGTAGTATCAGGCATAGAGGTAGTTTCATCATAAGTATCATGCATAGCAGAAGTGGCATCATCAATAACATGCGACATATCATAACGAATAGCAGAAGCAGGTGTAGGTGTCGCAAACTTACTCATAACAGAAGGTGAATCAAGTGCATAGCTAGATGACAGTTCCTTACTTCCCCTCGTAGTTGAGGGATAGATCCTGGTTTTTGGATCTCTCAAATTCTTCATAATGATAACAAGATATATATCTCAAGTGACTCAAAGAATAGAGCTATGCTCCCCGACAACAGCGCCAGAAAATGGTCTTGAAAACCCACAAGTATAGGGGATCGCAACAGTTTTCGATGGTAGAGTATTCAACTCAAATTTATTGATTCGACACAAGGGGAGCCAAAGAATATTCTCAAGTATTAGCAGCTGAGTTGTCAATTCAACCACACCTGGAAACTTAATATCTGCAGCAAAGTATTTAGTAGCAAAGTAATATGATAGTAGTGATAACGGTAGCAAAAGGTAAAAGGAGTAAAAGCAATGTTTTTGGTATTTTATAGTGATGATAGAAATAGCAACGGAAAAGTAAATAATCAAAGCACAGTATATGGAAAACTCGTAGGCAATGGATCGGTGATGGAGAATTATGCGGATGCGGTTCATCATGTAACAGTCATAACCTAGGGTGACACAGAACTAGCTCCAGTTCATTGATATAATGTAGGCATGTATTCCGAACATAGTCATACGTGCTTATGGAAAAGAACTTGCATGACATCTTTTGTCCTACCCTCCCGTGGCAGCAGGGTCCTTACGGAAACTAAGGGATATTAAGGCCTCCTTTTAATAGAGAACCGGAACAAAGCATTAACACATGGTGAATACATGAACTCCTCAAACTACGGTCATCACCGATAAGTATCCCGATTATTGTCACTTCAGGGTTAACGGATCATAACACATAATAGGTGACTATAGACTTGCAAGATAGGATCAAGAACGCTCATATATTGATGAAAACATAATAGGTTCAGATCTGAAATCATGGCACTCGGGCCCTAGTGACAAGCATTAAGCATATCAAAGTCATAGCAACATCAATCTCAGAACATAGTGGACACTAGGGATCAAACCCTAACAAAACTAACTCGATTACATGATAGATCTCATCCAACCCATCACCGTCCAGCAAGCCTACAATGAAATTACTCACGCACGGCGGTGAGCATCATGAAATTGGTGATGGAGGATGGTTGGTGATGACGATGGCGATGGATTCCCCTCTCCGGAGCCCCGAACGGACTCCAGATCAGCCCTCCCGAGAGGTTTTAGGGCTTGGCGGCGGCTCCGTATCGTAAAACGCGATGATTTCTTCTCTCTGATTTTTCTCTCATCGAAACTCAATATATGGAGGTGGAGTTGGAGTCGGAGAGGTAACAGGGGCCCCACGAGGTAGGGAGGCGCGCCCCCACCCTCATGGCAAGACGGTGGGCCCCCTGGCCTTCATCTTTGGCAGGTATTTTTCTTATTTTCTAAAAAGTGTCTCCGTGAAGTTTCAGGTCATTCCGAGAACATTTGCTCCTGCACATAAATAACACCATGGTAGTTCTACTGAAAACATCGTCAGTCCGGGTTAGTTCCATTCAAATCATGCAAGTTAGAGTCCAAAACAAGGGCAAAAGTGTTTGGAAAAGTAGATACGTTGGAGACGTATCAGGGTTGTCTTCTTTTATTTTGGTTCTGTAGTCGGACCCTGATTGTACTCTGGATGATGTATGTTTAACTTGCTATTTGTGTGAAGTGGCAATTGTAAGCCAACTCTTTATCCCTTTATTACTAAGTATATGGGATTGTGTGAAGATTACCCCTCTTGCGGCAAAACTATCATGCGGCTATGCCTCTAAGTCGTGCCCCGACACGTGGGAGATATAGCCACATCGTGGGTGTTACAAGTTGGTATCAGAGCCATCCCCGACTTAGGAGCCCCCTGCTCGATCAAATCACTGACATTGTTGAGTCTAGAACAAAATGTTTTGAGTCTTAGGATTATATATATCGGAGAGTAGGATTCTTTTTACTCCTCGGTCCCTTTGTCGCTCTGGTGAGGCCTCCTGACGTAGAAGTTTTGACTTTTCTCTCCTCAAATTTCATGAATTTTTTTAGGATCACGCGGGTATCTTGGGATCGTTCTGATAGTCTTGTGACGAGAACATTATTCTTGGTGCCTCCTGACATTTAGGGGTTGTGGCAGTGTCCCGGGGAGTTGAGCTCCGAGGTGTTGTCGTCACAAATTTATCGTTGCAGTTCTGGAATACCTAAGTTCGCCGACATCGAAAATCTCTTTTATGCAGTTGTTGGTGAGATAACCTCGACCCCACCCAGTACTGGGGCGGGAGTTCGGGAGTATTGCCATAACTCGTATAATGGATTCTTTTCAAAGGTTGATGTACATAATTTCCGAAGGTTTCTTGATTATGTGTTGAAGGATGGATACAGCTGGATGTAGGGATTGTTAGTTTGGGTGAGATATGTTGCTTCCCATGTATCCCCAACACCTGATTGCATAACCAGAAAGTTTTGGGAGTTTTATAGGTGGGAATTCAAGAGCTCTAGTATTTCTTCCTGTGGATATTTGGTTTGTGATTGGGTAATCCTTACCACTTATTTGTTCTAATCATACCTTGTTGTTTCATTCATCTACCTTTATCTAAGTGGCTTCTCAACTTAATGAAAGTGTGATGATTTACTCTGGAATTCATTCGTTCATCCTTGTTCGAATGTTTATTGTGAAGACTGATGTCTACTACACAACCTTCTTCTTGTAGACGTTGTTGGGCCTGCAAGTGCACAGGTTCGTAGGACAGTAGCAAATTTCCCTCAAGTGGATAACCTAAGGTTTATCAATCCGTAGGAGGCGTAGGATGAAGATGGTCTCTCTCAAGCAACCCTGTAACCAAATAACAAAGAGTCTCTTGTGTCCCCAACACACCCAATACAATGGTAAATTGTATAGGTGCACTAGTTCGGCGAAGAGATGGTGAAACAAGTGGTATATGGATAGTAGATAAAGGTATTTGTAATCTGAAATAATAAAAACAGCAAGGTAACGAATGATAAAAGTGAGCGTAAACGGTATTGCAATGATGGTAAACAAGGCCTAGGGTTCATACTTTTGCTAGTGTAAGTTCCCTCAACAATACTAACATAATTGGATCATAAAACTATCCCTCAACATGCAACAAAGAGTCACTCCAAAGTCATTAATAGCGGAGAACGAACGAAGAGATTATGGTAGGGTACGAAACCACCTCAAAGTTATTCTTTCCAATCAATCCATTGGGCTATTCCTATAAGTGTCACAAACAGCCCTAGAGTTCATACTTGAATAACACCTTAAGATACAAATCAACCAGAACCCTAATGTCACCTAGATACTCCAATGTCACCTCAAGTATCCGTGAGCATGATTATATGATATGCATCACACAGTCTCAGATTCATCTATTCAACCAACACAAAGGACCTCAAAGAGTGCCGCAAAGTTCTACCGGAGAATCACGACGAAAACGTGTGCCAACCCCTATGCATAGGTTCATGGGCGGAACCCGCAAGTTGGTCACCAAAACATACATCAAGTGAATCACGTGATATCCCATTGTCACCACAGATATCTACGGCAAGACATACATCAAGTGTTCTCAAATCTTTAAAGACTCAATCCGATAAGATAACTTCAAAGGGGAAACTCAATTCATTACAAGAGATTAGAGGGGGGAGAAAACATCATAGGATCCAAATATAATAGCAAAGCTCGCGATACATCAAGATCGTATCATCTCAAGAACACGAGAGAGAGAGAGAGAGATCAAACACATAGCTACTGGTACATACCCTCAGCCCCGAGGGAGAACTACTCCCTCCTCGTCATGGAGAGCACCGGGATGATGAAGATGGCCACCGGAGAGGGATTGCCCCCTCCGGCAGGGTGCCGGAACGGGTCTAGATTGGTTTTTGGTGGCTACGGAGGCTTCTGGTGGCGGAACTCCCGATCTATCTTGTGTTCTGGAAGTTTTAGGTCACGTAGGTATATATGGGTGCAGGAGGTACGTTAGGGGAGCCATGAGGGCCCCACGAGACAGGGGGCGCGCCCTAGGGGGGTGGGCGCGCCCCCCACCCTCGTGGGAAGCTCCCGTATCTTCTGACGTGGGGTCCAAGTCCATTAGGTGTGTTTCCATCCAAAAATAACTTCTCCAGTTGATTTCGTTCCGTTTCGACTCCGTCTGATATTCCTTTTCTTCAAAACACTGAAATAGGCATAAAACAGCAAATCTGGGCTGGACCTCCGGTTAATAGGTTAGTCCCAAAAGTAATATAAAAGTGGATAATAAAGCCCAATATTGCCCAAAACAGTAGATAATATAGCATGGAGCAATCAAAAATTATAGATACGTTGGAGACGTATCAAGCATCCGCAAGCTTAATTCCTGCTCGTCCTCGAGTAGGTAAATGATAAAAAGATAATTTTTGATGTGGAATGCTAGTTGGCATAATTTCAATGTAATTCTTCTTAATTGTGGCATGAATATTCAGATCCATAAGATTCAAGACAAAAGTTCATATTGACACAGAAAATAATAATACTTCAAGCATACTAACAAAGCAATTATGTTTTCTCAAAATAACATGGCTAAAGAAAGCTATCCCTACAAAATCATATAGTCTGGCTATGCTCCATCTTCACCACACAAAATATTTAAACCATGCACAACCCCGATGACAAGCCAAGCAATTGTTTCATACTTTTGATGTTCTCAAACTTTTTCAATCTTCACGCAATACATGAGCGTGAGCCATGGATATAGAACTATAGGTGGAATATAATGGTGGTTGTGGAGAAGACAAAAAGGGAGAAGATAGTCTCACATCGACTAGGCGTATCAATGGGCTATGGAGATGCCCATCAATAGATATCAATGTGAGTGAGTAGGGATTGCCATGCAATGAATGCACTAGAGCTATAAATGTATGAAAGCTCAACAAAAGAAACTAGTGGGTGTGCATCCAACTCGCTTGCTCACGAAGACCTAGGGCATTTTGAGGAAGCCCATCATTGGAATATACAAGCCAAGTTCTATAATGTAATATTCCCACTAGTATATGAAAGTGACAACATATGAGACTCTCTATATGAAGAACATTGTGCTACTTTGAAGCACAATATATGAGACTCGCTATATCATGGTGCTACTTTGAAGCACAAGTGTGGAAAAAGCATAGTAGCATTGCCCCTTTTTATTTATTTTCTTTTTTTATTTGACCTTTCCTTTTTTATTTGGCCTTTCTTTTTTTTATTTGGCCTTTTTTTTGGGACAATGCTCTATTGAATGGTGATCATCACACTTCTATTTATTTACAACTCAAGAATTACAACTCGATACTAGAACAAAGATGACTCTATATGAATGCCTCCGGCGGTGTACCGGGATATGCAATGAATCAAGAGTGACATGTATGAAAGAATTATGAATGGTGGCTTTGCCACAAATACAATGTCAACTACATGATCATGCAAAGCAATATGACAATGATGAAGCGTGTCATAATAAACGGAACGGTGGAAAGTTGCATGGCAATATATCTCGGAATGGCTATGGAAATGCCATAATAGGTAGGTATGGTGGCGGTTTTGAGGAAGGTATATGTTGGGTTTTTGGTACCGGCGAAAGTTGCGCGGTACTAGAGAGGCTGGCAAAGGTGGAAGGGTGAGAGTGCGTATAATCCATGGACTCAACATTAGTCATAAAGAACTCACATACTTATTGCAAAAATCTATTAGTTATCGAAACAAAGTACTACGCGCATGCTCCTAGGGGGATAGATTGGTAGGAAAAGACCATCGCTCGTCCCCGACCGCCACTCATAAGAAAGACAATCAATAAACACCTCATGCTCCGACTTCGTTATATAATGATTCACCATACGTGCATGCTACGGGAATCACAAACTTCAACACAAGTATCTCTCAAATTCACAACTACTCAACTAGCATGACTCTAATATCACCATCTCCATATCTCAAAACAATCATCAAGCATCAAACTTATCTTAGTATTCAACACACTCATAAGAGAATTTTTATTATTCTTGAATACCTAGCATATTAGGATTTTAAGCAAATTACCATGCTATTTGAGACTCTCAAAATAATCTAAGTGAAGCATGAGAGATCAATAGTTTCTATAAAACGAATCCACCACCGTGCTCTAAAAGATATAAGTGAAGTACTAGAGCAAACAACAAACTACTCCGAAGGATATAAGTGAAGATCAATGAGTAGTCGAATAATTATGCAACTATGTGAAGACTCTCTAACATTTAATAATTTAAGATCTTGGTACTTTATTCAAACAGCAAGCAAAGCAAAATAAAATGACATCTAAGAATAGCAAACATCATGTGAAGAAGCAAAAACTTAGGATCAACCGATACTAACCGATAGTTGTTGAAGAAGAAAGGTGGGATGCCAACCGGAGCATCCCCAAGCTTAGATGCTTGAGACTTCTTGAAATATTATCTTGGGGTGCCTTGGGCACCCCAAGCTTGAGCTTTTGTGTCTCATTAATTCCTCTCATATCACGGTCTCCCTAAATCTCAAAAGCTTCATCCACACAAAACTCAACAAGGACTCGTGAGATAAGTTAGTATAAACCATTGCAAAAACCTTATCATACTCTACTGTAGCAAATCGCTAAAATTATTATTCAACATTGCATACTAAATTCCTCTGCATATTTAATAGTCCTATCCTCAAATAGAATCATTAAAGAAGCAAACATATGCAAACAATGCAAACATAACAGCAATCTGCCTAAACAGGATAGTCTGTAAAGAATGCTGCAACATCCATACTTCCCTAGCTCCAACAATTATGAAAGAAAATTCCCACTGTAGTAAATTTATCAGAGCTTAATATGCAAAAGGTTTCAACATTTTATCACATTCTGACTTTTCTAGGGAATTATTGCAACCGCGGTAAACTTTCTGTTTTCAAACAGCAACATGTATACTTGTAACATAGGCATAGTAAAGGCTATCAATGCCACTTTTATTGAAATAAAAGATGCAAAAAATTATTATAAATAACAGCAAGAAAATCCTAATAAAATAAATTGATGCTCCAAGCAAAACACATATCATGTGGCGAATAAAAATATAGCTCCAAGTAAAGTTACCGATGAACGAAGACGAAAGAGGGAATGCCTTCCAGGGCATCCCCAAGCTTAGGCTCTTGGTTGTCCTTTAATATTACCTTGGGGTGCATTGGGAATCCCCAAGCTTAGGCTCTTGCCACTCCTTATTCCATGGTCCATCGAATCCTTACCCAAAACTTGAAAACTTCACAACACAAAACTTAACAGAAAACTCGTAAGCTCCGTTAGTATAAGAAAATAAATCACCACTTCAAGGTACTGTAATGAACTCATTCTTTATTTATATTGGTGTTAAACCTACTGTATTCCAACTTCTCTATGGTTTATAAACTATTTTACTAGCCATAGATTCATCAAAATAAGTAAACAACACATGAAAAACAGAATTGGTCAAAAACAGAACAGTCTGTAGTAATCTTGATCAAACGTATACTTCTGGAACTCATAAAATTCTCAAATAAATTGCTGGACCTGAGGAATTTATCTATTAATCATATGCAAAAATAATTAGCTAATTAACACTCTCCAAATAAAAATGGTAGCAATTCTCGTGAGCGCTAAAGTTTCTGTTTTTGACAGCATGATCAACAAGACTTTCCCCAAGTCTTCCCAAAGGTTCTACTTGGCACAAACACTAATTAAAAGCATAAAACCACATCTAAGCAGAGGCTAGATGAATTATTTATTACTAAACATGAGCGAAAAGCAAGGAATAAAAATAAAATTGGGTTGCCTCCCAACAAGCGCTATCATTTAATGCCCCTAGCTAGGCATGATAATTTCAATGATGCTCATATAAAAGATAAGAATTAAAACATAAAGAGAGCATCATGAAGAATATGACTAGCACATTTAAGTCTAACATACTTCCTATGCATAGGGATTTTGTGATCAAACAACTTATGGGAGCAATAATCAACTTGCATAGGAAGGTAAAACACGCATAACTTCAAAACTTTAAGCACATAGAGAGGAAACTTGATATTATTGCAACTCCTACAAGCATATATTCCTCCCTCATAATAATTTTCAGTAGCATCATGAATGAATTTAACAATATAATCAGAACCTAAAGCATTCTTTTCATGATCTACAAGCATAGAAAATTTACTACTCTCCACATAAGCAAAATTCTTCTCATTAATAGTAGTGGGAGCAAACTCAACAAAGTAACTATCATGGGATTGAAAATTGAAATCAAGATGACAAGTTTCATTGTTATTATTCTTCTTTAAAGCATGCGTGTCATCACAATAAACATCATAGATAGGAGGCATGCTTTCATCATAATAAATTTGCTCATCAAAACTTGGGGGACAAAAAATATCATCTTCATCAAACATAGCTTCCCCAAGCTTGTGGCTTTGCATATCATTAGCATCATGGATATTCAAGGAATTCATACTAACAACATTGCAATCATGCTCATCATTTAAATATTTAGTGCCAAACATTTTATATATTTCTTCTTCTAGCACTTGAGCACAATTATCATTTCCATCATACTTACGAAAGATATTAAAAAGGTGAAGCGTATGAGACAAACTCAATTCCATTTTTTATAGTTTTCTTTTATGAACTAAACTAGTGATAAAACAAGAAACTAAAAGACTCGATTGAAAGATCTAAAGATATACCTTCAAGCACTCACCTCCCCAGCAACGACGCCAGAAAAGAGCTTGATGTCTACTACACAACCTTCTTCTTGTAGACGTTGTTGGGCCTGCAAGTGCATAGGTTTGTAGGACAGTAGCAAATTTCCCTCAAGTGGATGACCTAAGGTTTATCAATCCATAGGAGGCGTAGGATGAAGATGGTCTCTCTCAAGCAACCCTGCAACCAAATAACAAAGAGTCTCTTGTGTCCCCAACACACCCAATACAATGGTAAATTGTATAGGTGCACTAGTTCGGCGAAGAGATGGTGAAACAAGTGGTATATGGATAGTAGATAAAGGTATTTGTAATCTGAAATAATAAAAACAGCAAGGTAACGAATGATAAAAGTGAGCGTAAACGGTATTGCAATGATGGTAAACAAGGCCTAGGGTTCATACTTTCACTAGTGTAAGTCCTCTCAACAATACTAACATAACTGGATCACATAACTATCCCTCAACATGCAACAAAGAGTCACTCCAAAGTCACTAATAGCGGAGAACAAATGAAGAGATTATGGTAGGGTACGAAATCACCTCAAAGTTATTCTTTCCAATCAATCCATTGGGCTATTCCTATAAGTGTCACAAACAGCCCTAGAGTTCATACTAGAATAACACCTTAAGACACAAATCAACCAAAATCCTAATGTCACCTAGATACTCCAATGTCACCTCAAGTATCCGTGGGTATGATTATAAGATATGCGTCACACAATCTCAGATTCATCTATTCAACCAACACAAAGGACCTCAAAGAGTGCCCCAAAGTTTCTACCGGAGAATCACGACGAAAACGTGTGCCAACCCCTATGCATAGGTTCATGGGCGGAACCCGCAAGTTGATCACCAAAACATACATCAAGTGAATCACGTGATATCCCATTGTCACCACAGATATCCACGGCAAGAAATACATCAAGTGTTCTCAAGTCTTTAAAGACTCAATCTGATAAGATTACTTCAAAGGGGAAACTCAATTCATTACAAGAGAGAAGAGGGGGAGGAGAAACATAGGATCCAACTATAATAACAAAGCTCGCGATACATCAAGATCGTGCCAAGTCAAGAACACGAGAGAGAGAGAGATCAAACACATAGCTACTGGTACATACCCTCAGCCCCGAGGGAGAACTACTCCCTCCTCGTCATGGAGAGCACCAGGATGATGAAGATGGCCACCGGAGAAGGATTGCCCCCTCCGGCAGGGTGCCGGAACGGGTCTAGATTGGTTTTCGGTGGCTACGGAGGCTTCTGGCAGCGGAACTCCCGATCTATCTTGCGTTCTGGAAGTTTTAGGGTATATGGAGTTATATAGGCACAAGAAGCATGTCAGGGGAGCCACGGGGGCCCCACGAGGCAGGGGGCGTGCCCTAGGGGGGTGGGCGCGCCCCCCCACCCTCGTGGGCAGCTCCCGTATCTTCTGACGTGGGGTCCAAGTCCATCAGGTGTGTTTCCTTCCAAAAATAACTTCTCCAGTTGATTTCGTTCCGTTTCGACTCCGTCTGATATTTCTTTTCTTCAAAACACTAAAATAGGCATAAAACAGCAAATCTGGGCTGGGCCTCCGGTTAATAGGTTAGTCCCAAAAGTAATATAAAAGTGGATAATAAAGCCCAATATTGCCCAAAACAGTAGATAATATAGCATGGAGCAATCAAAAATTATAGATACGTTGGAGACGTATCAAAGACTATATGTTGCAATTTCTATCCGTTGATTCAGCTTGTCTATCTGTCTATCAAGATTCTAACGGATGTCACCCTCTTCAGGATGGCTCCTCCAACGCGTCTGAATCCGGAACGCAATGATGGGAATCAGGCGAACCCTCTGCCACCACCTCCACCTCCGGAGGCATGGCAAGCTGTCATGGCAGCCACCAGCGCCAACACTCAGATGCTTTTGTAACTCTTGCAAGAGCGCAACCAAGGCCAAGGCAACCAAGGAAATCAAGGCCAAAGGAATTTCAACAATCAGCCTCAGTTTGCTACCCTCAACCAGTTCCTTGCAAATCAGCCGAAGTCTTTTAGCAACTGTGTCGAGGCCACAGACGTCGATGATTGGCTCGTGGACATCTGCAAGCATTTTGAATGTAGCAATGTCAGGCCTGAGGACTTTTTCAAGTTTGCTTCGTTTCAACTCAAGGACCAAGCTGCTGATTGGTATCAACAATACAGAGATTCTAGAGGAGGTCGTGTGATTACCTGGGATGATTTCCGCCGAGACTTCAAAGCTCATCATATTCCAACAAGTGTTTCTGAGAGAAATCATGAGGAGTTCCGCAATATCAAGCAAGGCAGCATGTCCGTGTATCAATACAATATCCAGTTTCAGAAACTTGCTCGCTTCGCTAAACAAGACGTTCCTGATGAAAAGAGCATGATCTATCAATTCAGAGGTGGCCTCAGAGAAGATCTGCAATTAGCTCTCATGCTTCTTGAGTCAAATGAGTTCGATCAATTCTATAACATGGCACTCAAGCAAGAAGCTGCTCAGCTCAAGTGTGAGGCTTCTAAGAAGAGAGTCATGGATGCAGTTCAGTCTTCTTCTTCCTCTCAAGTGGCACCTAAGCAACAGAAATTCTGGCTTCCGCCTCCTCCTCCATTTCGTCAGCCCTACCAGCAGAAGAGCAAAGGTGGCCATGGATCTTCCCACCCACCCAACTCAGGCTATCAGAACAAATCTCAGTCTCAAGCTCCAAGGTCAAGTGCTCCTTATCATCGTCCGCTCTCAGAGGTGACTTGCAACAAGTGTCAGTAGAAATGTCACTATGCGAACAAGTGCTTCAACCAAAGGCGCCTTCCGCCTCCTCCTCCTGTGAGATCGGCAAGCAATGTAGTGGTCAAGCATAATCCCAAGTTTGCAAAGGTGAACAGGATGAATGCAGCTCAAGCGGAGGAATCTACTGATGTCATAATGGGTAATCTCTCAGTTAATGATATTCCTGCAAAAGTCTTATTTGATACCGGTGCATCGTATTCTTTCATGTCATATCCATTTGCATCGAAGCACAATTTTGACACAGAGGTTCTACCTAGAGCATTGCAAGTTGTTTCTCTGGCTAAGCGTTTGAGATCTAGCATGTTGGCTCCGAATGTCGGTATCAAGATGGGCAACTATAAATTTCTGTCTTCTCCAATTGTTCTTGGTGACTCTGGTATTGATCTAATTCTTGGGATGGACTGGCTTTTTAAGCACAAGGCTCAGCTTGATTGTGCTGCCAGGGAGATTCAATTGACACACGCTTCTGACGATGTGATCATCTATTCCGCTCGTGATGAGACCATTCAGTTATTCTCTCTCAATGAGAAGGGCGAGCTAGACGCAATCTCTCAGATTCCAATCGTTTGTGAATACCAAGACGTCTTTCCAGAAGAGCTTCCGGGAATGCCTCCTCACAGGCCAGTTGAATTTGTTATCGATCTTGAGCCTGGTATAGAACCCATTTGCAAGCGTCCTTACAAGCTTGGACCTGAGAAGCTGAAGGAATTGAAAAAATAGCTCGATGAACAAGAGCGTCTGGGTCTGATCAGACCGAGTTCATCTCCATGGGGTTGTGGTGTTCTTTTTGTCCAGAAGAAGGATGGAACGGACCGACTTTGTGTCGACTACCGTCCATTGAACAAGAAGACAATTAAGAACAAGTATCCACTTCCCAACATCAATGAGCTATTCGACCAACTTAAAGGTGCCAAAGTATT
This sequence comes from Triticum monococcum, assembly GCA_034509565.1. Lineage (NCBI taxonomy): Eukaryota > Viridiplantae > Streptophyta > Magnoliopsida > Poales > Poaceae > Triticum > Triticum monococcum. Next base: position 80,221,270 of record CM067845.1, on the reverse strand, counting down.
CTCCAAGCTTGACCTCCGTATGGGTTATCATCATATTCACATTCGTGAAGAAGATATCCCCAAGATAACATTCAGAACAAGTTATGGTTCTTATGAATATACTGTCATGTCTTTCGGTCTTGTCAATGCTCCTCCAACGTTCTCTCGCATGATGAACTTCATCTTCAACCCTTACACAAATGATTTTGTTCTGGTGTATCTCGACGATATCTTGGTCTTCTCCAAGAATAAGGAGGATCATGCCAAGCATTTGAGATTGGTGCTCGAAAAGCTCAGAGAGCATCAATTCTATGCAAAGTTTTCCAAATGTAAGTTTTGGCTTGATGAGATTCTTTACCTTGGTCATATCATCTCCTCTAAGGGCATCGCTATTAATCCCGAGAAGGTGTCTGCAATTGTGAACTGGGAACCTCCTCAGAATGTCAAGCAGCTCCGCAGTTTTTTTGGGCTTGCAAGCTATTGCCGAAGATTCGTTGAGAATTTCTCAAAGATTGCAAAGCCTCTCTCCAACCTCCTCTAGAAGCATGTCAAGTATGTCTGGACACCTGAGTGTGATGTTGCTTTCAACACCCTCAAAGAGAAACTCGTCACAACTCCTGTCTTGACTCCTCCTGATGAATCCAAGCTATTTGAAGTTTTCTATGATGCCTCCTTGCAAGGTCTCGGCGCTGTGTTAATGAAAGAGAAGAGAGTTGTGGCCTATACCTCTCGTCAGTTGAAGCCCAATGAAAGGAACTACCCCACTCACGATCTTGAGTTGGCGACAGTTGTTCATGCATTAATAATGTGGAGACATCTCTTGTTGGGGAGGAAAGTGGACATTTTCACAGATCACAAGAGCCTCAAGTACATCTTCACTCAACCCAACCTCAACCTCAGGCAGACTCGTTGGGTCGAAATGATTCAAGAGTACAATCCGAGTATTGAATATACTCCAGGCAAGGCCAATGTCATTGCAGATGCTTTGAGCAGGAAGGCTTATTGCAACAGCTTAATTCTCAAGCCTTTCCAACTGGACCTTTGTGAAGCTTTCCGCAAACTCATTCTCCAAGTTGTTCCTCAAGGCTTTCTTGCTAACCTTCAAGTCCCTCCTACTTTGGAAGATCAAATTCGTGAGGCACAACTCCTTGATACCATGGTGAAGAGAGTGAAACATGGTATTGCCAAGAGCCAACCCAAATACAAGTGCTATCGCATTGATGACAAAGACACTTTATTCTTCGAGGACCGGATTGTGGTTCCTAAAGGTGATCTAAGGAAGGTCATAATGAACGAGGCGCACAATTCTCTTCTTTCAATTCATCCTGGAAGTACGAAGATGTACCATGACCTCAAGCAGTCGTATTAGTGGACTCGAATGAAGCGGGAGATTGCTCAATTCGTGAATGAATGTGATGTCTGCCGAAGGGTGAAAGCAGAACACCAATGACCAGCTGGTCTCCTCCAACCTCTTGCTATTCCAGAATGGAAGTTTGATCATATTAAAATGGACTTCGTTACTGGATTTCCTAAGTCCAAGTGTGGAAATGATGCTATCTTCGTTGTCATCAACAAGCTTACAAAAGTGGCTCATTTCCTTCCAATCAAAGGATCTATCACAGCAGCTCAGTTGGCGGAGCTATACACCTCCATGATTGTCTCCTTGCATGGTATTCCGCAATTGATCTCTTCAGACCACAGAAGCATTTTCACTTCTAAGTTCTGGGACTCCTTCCAGAAGTCCATGGGCACCAACATTCGCTTCAACATAGCTTTCCATCCTCAAACAAGTGACCAAGTCGAGTGAGTAAATCAAATCCTTAAAGATATGCTCAGGGCTTGTGTCATCTCCTTCGGTGTGAAGTGGGAAGATTGTCTCCCATGTGCCGAGTTCTCCTACAACAACTTCCAAGCGAGTTCGGGCAAGGCCCCATTCAAAATTCTCTATGGCAGGAAGTGTAGTACTCCTCTCAATTGGTCAGAGACTGGTGAACGCTAAGTTCTCAACAACGACTTGATCACAGAAGATGAAGAAATGTCTAAAGTCATCCGTGAAAATCTCAAAGCCGTGCAATCGCGCCAGAAGAGTTACTATGATAGCAAGCACCATGACTTGGCTTTTGAGATTGGAGACCATGTCTACCTCCGCGTCTCTCCAATGAAAGGCACTCGTCGCTTCGGTATCAAAGGGAAGCTTGCCCCTAGTTACGTGGGTCCTTTCAAGATCATTGGCAAAAGAGGCGACCTCGCCTATCAACTTGAGCTTCCGTCCGACTTTGCAAATGTGCACGATGTGTTTCACGTGTCACAACTTCGCAAGTGCTTCAAGACGCCTGAGCGCACTATCAACTTCGAAGAGATTGACCTTCAAGAAGATTTGTCTTATCATGAGCATCCCGTTGTTATTCTTGAAGAAACTAAGCGCAAGACTCGCAACAAGTCGATCAAATTCCTAAAAGTGAAGTGGTCACATCATTCCGACCGAGAAGCCACCTAGAAGCGCGAGGATCACCTCCGCTCTGAATATTCGAAGTTCTTTCAGTCCTAGATCTCAGGACGAGATCCTCTTGTAGTGATGGAGTGTTGTAACACCCCGGATGTAACTTGCCATATTTGTAACTCCAACTCTTGCCATTTTCAGCTATGTGATATGATATTCCCTCCGTGGTTGTGTTTTTGTATTTCGTTTTGCATTTTGTTCATGTTGCATTTCATCATGCTCATCATGTGCATTGTGTGTTTCATGCATGATCACCCCTTGCATCACCCCTCCCCTCCTTCTCTTTCTTCTATTTGGCAAGTACCATTTTCACTCCTCCTTTAATGTTCATCTCTTCCTCACAATTCAAGCCCCATGCCACTCACCTCTCTATCAAGTTTTCACCTAAATTGGAGCTGGCTTGGTTGGGATAAAAAATGCTTCAAGTTTGAACCTAATTCAAACTTGGAATATTTTTCTACCTTTAAAAATTACCAAGTCAATTTTATTAAATACTACACAAATTCAGGATCTTGAGAATATTGTCATATTTCTCAAAACCCTTCCCAATCCCCATGTGCTTTTCCTTTTGGTTTTTTCTGTCTGAGGAAAATGGGAAGAGAATAGCAACAACAGCGGTAGCAGAGCAGCCCAGCAGTAGCAGCACCCACCTGGGCCTCGGCCTCCCAGGCCGGCCCATCTAGCACCACGCCCCGCAGCCCAGCTCACGCACTCGCGCCCTCCTTCCTCCTTTTCTCACCGAAAGGGCGCACACCCCTCTCTCCCACTCACTCCATGTGGCCGCATTGGTCCCACTGGTCAGCGACCGTGCCCACGCCCTCACCCACCTTTTCTTCCACCTTGGTCCCCCTCGTGAGCATGCACATGGCCACGACCAAGAGCGTCGCCGCTCCAAACCCTCGCCCTGGCCCTCCTTTTAACCTCTCTCCATGTCCACGCGCTTCTAGGGTTTCCCTCTTCCCTCTCGCCGCCGCCAGGTGAGAGAGCCACCAGATTCGTCGCGCCACCAACGTCCCGAGCGCATCCGAGCGCGCGAGATCGTCGCCGGTGTGCACTCTGACCACCTCCACCCCGACGATCATGTCCGTCTTCTTCCACGACGTCATCTACGTCCCCGACGTCCGCTACTTCACTGCGGGACGTCAAGACACCGTCGACTCCTTCTTCTTCCCCGCGGAGCCGTAGGTGTCCAATCGTCGCCGTGCTCGCCCCCGGCCACCTCCCATCCAACCGAGCGCACTCTCGTGCTCGTGGTAAGCCCCTAAGCAGCCCCGTGCCCTTCTCCCCCTCTTTTGCATGCGTTAGCTAGCCCCGCGCCATCCACCTGAACCCTTCGCCATCGAACCCTGCTTCGGCGAGTCCTGCAACCTCCGTAGCGCCTCTGCGCGTGTTTTTCCCCGTCGCGTAGGCCGGTTCCGCAGCTCCAACTGCTCGCGTAGCTTTCCGCCTCGCCGCGTGCGTCCGCGCCATCGCCGCCTCTGTAGCTCGTCGCCGGTGTCGACTCCGTCGTCGTTCGGTGCGGCTAGTGGCACTCGGGGACGCAGGATTCTCCTGCGACCCTGTTGCGCATCTCCGTCGTGTCGTAGGATCCCCGGAACAACTCCAGTGAGGTCCTCCACCGTGCCCGTCGCCGGCCGCCAGCGCCCTTGTTTTGCTCTACTTCAGCCGCGAGCGTAGGTCCACCAGTCAGCCTCACGCATCGCCAGGTCCACCAGTCAGCCTCATGCATCGCCAGGTCCACCTGTCAGCCTCACACCCGCACACACACCCTCTCACTTGACACGTGGGACCCACAGACCCACATGTCATCCGCACGTTCCTGGCCCTAGCCAAATCGGGTACCTTCTCCATTTTGGGTCTTTCCAGTTCGGGCCCTTCCTTATCTGGCAAGTCCAGATCGGGACATAGTCCATTTTAGGTTTTTCCATTTTCTGTCTATTTCCATTTTAGGCAGTTTTTAACTTATAGCTTTTGTGGGGATTTTTCTACAGCAACCCCAACATAGTATATATGTTTTTGGGGTAGAAAAATCCCACCAATCCAGTGGTGTCATTAGTTTTTGCATTTTAGCAAGTTCGTGAACATGTCATTTTGCATCATGATGATGTTTTGTCATTTTTGTGTGTTTTATCTCAAGCATGCTATGAAGGTGTTTGGCACATGGTTAGCTTCATTTTCATGCCTAATCCATGCTAGTATTAATTCCATGTCTTTTAGTGCCCTGTGATGAGTGCCACAAGCTTGTAAACATGCTATCATGAATTTGTTTTTGCCATGTCCTGAAATTTCACTAAGTCTGAATCTGTTTATAAAACTTGCTATGTTTACATGGGTGACATTATATCTCATGTGCCTTTTTGGTTCATGTTCAGTAAGGGAGTTTTGTTCTATGCATTTAGTACAAGCATGCCATGCCTTTGTTTGCCATGATATGTTCCTGTAGCATGTTGTTTGCTTGCTCTAAACAGTGCTTCCTGATATTGTTTATGACATGTTAGTATTTTCACCAAGTCTGTGAAGCTGATATCTTTTGCACTTTTGCCATGCTTGTTTGAACCTGTTCTAGTGTGATTTAGCCGTAGCTCAGTGTTCATGTTTTGTCAAGCATCTCTTTTACATCACTGCCATATGCTTTGTTGCTATGTTGGAGTGCAGTAGCTTAGTTTCTTGTTGCATTCTAAGTGCTATCATGTTGTTAATCGCATATTTGCACCATTCTTGTGTTGCTTGTCATTTGTAAACCGTGCATCCGTTTCCGGTGATCCTTATATCGATTTCGACCGAAATCATCTCATCTTTTCAGCGGCATACTTGGTTTGCCAAGTTGATGCCTTGATCAGTCTTTCCCTTCCGGAGCACGCATATGCATTGCATATCATATCTTGCATGTCATGCCATGTATTGCATCATGTTGTTTGTGCATTGCACCGCGATTGATTATTGTTCCATTGCTTGTGTTCTTGCTTTGGGTAGAACCGGGAGACGAGTACGTGAACGAGGAACCTTTTGAGTACGGTAACGAGGATCAATCTTTCGACAACTCTGAGAACATTGCAGGCAAGAGGACCATACCCTCTATATCACTTCTATCTTTGCTTTGCTAGTTGTTCGTTATACCGCTATGTCGCGCTACCTACCACTTGTTATATTATGCCTCCCATATTTCCATGTCAAGCCTCTAACCCATCTTCCTAGCAAACCGTTGTTTGGCTATGTTACCGCTTTTGCTCAGCCCCTCTTATAGCATTGCTAGTTGCAGGTGAAGTTGAAGTTTGTTCCATGTTTGGAACATGGATATGTTGGGATATCACAATATCTCTTATTTTAATTAATGCATCTATATACTTGGTAAAGGGTGGAAGGCTCGACCTTTTTCCTGGTGTTTTGTTCCACTCTTGCCGCCCTAGTTTCCGTCATACCGGTGTTATATTGCTTGATTTTGCGTTCCTTACACGGTTGGGGTTATGGGACCCCCTTGACAATTCGCTTTGAATAAAACTCCTCCAGCAAGGCCCAACCTTGGTTTTACCATTTTTTGACCTAAGCCTTTTCCCTTGGGTTTTTGCGAGCCCAAGGGTCATCTTTATTTTAACACCCCCCCCCCCCCCGGGCCTATGCTCCTCTGAGTATTGGTCCGAACCGAGCCGCCTACGGGGCCACCTCGGGGAAACTCAAGGGCTGGTTTTACTCGTAGCTTGTCTCATCCGGTGTGCCCTGAGAACGAGATATGTGCAGCTCCTATCGGGATTTGTCGGCACAGTCGGGTGGTCTTGCTGGCCTTGTTTTACCATTGTCGAAATGTCTTGTAACCGGGATTCCGAGACGGATCGGGTCTTCCCGGAAGAAGGAATATCCTTCGTTGACCGTGAGAGCTTGTGATAGGCTAAGTTGGGACACCCCTGCAGGGTATAAACTTTCGAGAGCCGTGCCTGCGGTTATGTGGCAGACGGAAATTTGTTAATATCCGGTTGTAGAGAACATGACACTTGACTTAATTAAAATGCATCAACCGCATGTGTAGCCGTGATGGTCTCTTTTCGGCGGAGTCTGGGAAGTGAACATGGTCTTGTGTTATGCTTGAACGTAAGTAGTTTTAGGATCACTTCGTGATCACCTATAGCTTTTCGGCCATTGTGTAGTTTCTCACCTTACTCTTATCTGCGTATGTTAGCCACCATATTTTCTTAGCGCTTGCTGCAGCTCCACCTCATTACCTTATCCTACCCATAAGCTTACATAGTCTTGATCTCGCGGGTGTGAGATTGCTGAGTCCTCGTGACTCACGGATACTTCCAAACAGTTACAGGTGCCGACGATACCAGTGCAAGTGATGCTACCAAACTCAAGTGGGAGTACGACGAGGATCTGGATCGTTACTATGTTTCGTTTCCTGATGATCAGTAGTGGAGCCCAGTTGGGACGATCGGGGATCTAACATTTGGGGTTGTCTTCTTTTATTTTGGTTTCGTAGTCGGACCTTGATTGTACTCTGGATGATGTATGTTTAACTTGCTATTTGTGTGAAGTGACGATTGTAAGCCAACTCTTTTTCCCTTTCTTATTCGGTACATGGGATTGTGTGAAGATTACCCCTCTTGCGACAAAACCACCATGCGGCTATGCCTCTAAGTTGTGCCCCGACACATGAGAGATATAGTCGCATCATGGGCGTTACACAAAGGTAGGTGATGGGCGTTGGTGTCAAGCTCAGTGGATTTGTCGGTCTTGATTGTAATTTTACTTCTTACCTGGTGTTCCTTTATGCAAAGGTTAGCGATCTGTTGTCTTTTGGTTTTGTCAGATCGGTGTGTACTATGATCGTTATGATATACTCTCTTCGTATCAAAATACGTGTCTCAATTTTGTACTAACTTCAATACAAAGTTATACTAATCTTGAGACACTTATTTTGGTTGAGACACTTATTTTAGGACGGAGGGAGTACAAATGAGACACGTATTAGCATGAAAAAAGTTTTAACTTTCACAATTTTCTTTTCAATGTTTTTCCATCATCTTTTTATGAAACATCGTGGCTAACCTTTATTTGTATAAGATATTTTATAAAATCTCATATATGCCAACTTTTGTATGAACATACCCCCACCAATTAGTCCTTTTGTATTATCAAGACATTACAAATTTAACTTTTAAAGCATTTTTTATCGGATCCTTTATATGATGGCATTTTTATCATATATTAGTAATAATGTACGTGCAATGCACGTTTATATTAGGTAGGATATTAGTTGCACGTTATATCAGGTAAGATATATCTGTTGTATGTTGGTATTTGGTAAGATATCAATTACTTTTTCGCAAGAATGATAGGATATTAATTACATGGTAGATTTTAAGGGATAACGTTGAGTCAAAACGTGTTTATAACCAATGGCAGTGGTGAGTAATTAGAGCGTTAAATGTGTTTGGTGCTTAACATTAGAGCAATTTGAACTGCTAGATAACATGATTTGACGGTTGAGATGGTTTAAATCTATCCATTTGGATCTTTTTATATTGATATAGATATAAATATAGATATGTGATGCTATTTTTTTTATCTGATCCATTTTGCATATTCAAAACATGTCCAAGTACCAGATTTTGGGCTTGGCTTGGTAGTAGTACTAGCAAATTGGACGTTTTTGGCCCAATTGGAGCTCCTTAGGAGAACATCGTACATAGAGGGAGGGGTTTGCCCTCGGGGTTTCGTTCTATCGAACATAATCATTCGTTTGATCGATCCCTCCAAGGAGAACGAATCGTTGGCCGAAACCCCCCTCTATAGCTGACGTTTCCCAGTTATTAGGGTCGAAAAACAAAAACAAAAAATCTTACTAATATGTTTGAATTATGGAAATTTAATAATGTAGAGGAATCCCATGTCTAGGGGGAAGCATAGTTTTACCTTGTGTGGCATAGCTATGCATAGATGGAATGGCCTGGAGTATAGTTTTTTTAAAAGAGAGGATGCCCCTCGTCCTCTGCATTGAGTGATGCATGCAACCTTTTATTGATTATTTCAAAGTTCATCACTCAATCACAATAAAATTCGTTAAAAAAAAAAGCCATACCTAGGTGCCCCAACGACAACTGACAACTAAAAAAGAGGAAATCGAAGGAAAATGAGCCTCATGCATCACAAATTCTATTAGTAGGCCGCCAATCAAATCGGTTGAATAAATCCCGAGAGACTATCTCCCATGCGCTACACCCAAAGTCCGTGGGCGCCCGATCCTCCCCCTTGGATAGTAATGATCACATATGGATCTATGTGATGGCCTTAAAGATAACCTGCATTTTTCTTGAAACTTTTGTTCTGTTAAAAATACAATCATTACGAGTGTTCCAAATGACCCAAAGTAAAGCAGAAATTCTCACATGGATCTGAGACTTCAATTTGGGATGCACCCCCACTAGCCAGTTTCCTAACATATTCATACTACTCACGGGTGGCGGTAGGTTAAAAGCTATATGAACAGATTGCTTAATAGTTTAGCAAGTGAGCAGTGAAGGAATAGATGCTGAATGGACTCTTCATTGCCACAAAAGCAACGCTTGGTGCATCCTTGTCAATTCCTTTTTTTCTTCAGATTATCTTTTGCCAGCATTACCAACGCAAGCAAAACAAGTTATATGTGGTTTCAAGTAATTAGATGTGATCTAACTTATTCGGTGAACCAAGAAGAAGTTAAAAGAAACGAGACCAGATATTAAGAGAGAATGCTAGACGCTAATTTCGACCTGAAGAGGGGCTGGACCTAGGTCAGTGGGGCGACACCACTGAGCTACGAGCCCATCCACAAATCAAATCGAGAAGATGTTATTTCGAAATTCTAAATTTGTTTTCATTGCCATCGACAATAAGAACAATAGTAACAAAATATGCTAGGATCATATCAATTTGTAAGTCCTCATCTAACACCTGTATATCAATTCGTAAGTACTCATCCCCCCTCGATCTCAATCTCATAAACAGAATAAATTACCGCTTGATTCTTGCTGTTTATGTTGTGATCGGCAACTTCTGCCAATTTGCTTCACATATTTCCGAATTTCCGAAACCAGATATGATTATGAACTGGAAAGAACCAGAGATACTAATTCTTACTTTGCAAAACAAGAGGGAAAACATGCATGCTGCTCACTGAACTTATGTATATAAAAAGAATCAAAAGATTTCCAGCGGCAGGCATCACCGTAAGCCATTGCTGAATTAAAATAGCCAGAACCAGATCACTGCAACGAGCAATTAATTTTTCATAATCGATCACCACTTAAAGAACCGACACATGAAACACAAGTTTTTTTGTGAACCCCGAACAGTAGGAGAACCTCCTACTGCGAAATTAAACATGAACACACAAGTTACATGCTACAACTTCTCGTCGTTGATTAGTTGAGTAGCAGCCCTCAGTAAAATATGCACTAGCTGATACTCAATTTAGGTTCAATAAAATTTCAGTCAACTGAGCTTACATTCATGAGAATTTCAGTGGAGTGAGCACTAGATTTGTTGGCATGGTGCCGAAATACTTCTCTATCTTCTGAAATCACAGTGACGCCTGAACAGATCAGGAATGAACATTCACACGGTATGGCTCAACAACTAGTTCTACCGGAACCATATTAGTGCACTTGCCTCGTACATAAACTACTCCCAGTTCAGCTCTCGGTGGCAACAGGTTTCAATTATTCAACGACAAATTGAGAAGGATACAGCTACGCAGGAGCCTAGCTAGTTAGTCCAGCAGAACAAGCCTGCCATCAACCTTCCTGAACACGTGGACAATCATCGTCGCCTTACGCACCCCTTTGATCAGCTCGAAGACGCAGACGTGGCCCTCCTGCAGCTTGTTGTCGCGGACGAACTTGGTCCATGGACTGTTGCTGAAACCCCTTAAGCTTGAATGGTAGTAGTACCTCACGCACCACTTCTTTCCCCTGTTGGGTCTCAGGAGCAGGATGTCATGTGACCTCGCCGCGAGATGCTTTGCTGCAAACTTTCTAGGGATGGTCTGCATACAGAACATAAGTCACTACCACAGAAATCTTCGTGGCAGACGGTTCAGAATGTCTATCAGAGACAGTTTCCTAAACCATCTAGGTAATCCAGTCTGTGATTAGTAGAACAACTGAACTTACCAGCAAGTTGTTCCCCTTTTTAACGTGATTCTTCCCCAGGACGGCGACGTACACGGGATTGCCCTGTTGGATCAACGCTGACCTGAATATATCCTCTTGCTCATCGCTGGTCAGGCCATTGGCGTGCCTTGAGTAGTAGTAGTTGGACTCAGCATGTTCCTTGTCACTCTCCTCATCCTCGGTGGCCTCGGCCTTAACTGGATATCTACGCTTTTTCTGAGATTCGGGCTCTTTCCCTGTAAAAACACGAATGGGCATCCAAAATGATCAAGTAAAGCGACACTAGCTCACTCCATTCCATACTGGTTCAGGCTTGTGCATTTTCGGGCTACATAACAAAAAGGTATCTATTTCTAAGTCGACTCATAATTTCATTTTTTTTTAAGTTGGCGATCCTGAGCATTATTTTATAATGTCATATGTTCAGGTGTCAATGTGTTTCATACTCACCTTGTAGGTGATGACCTCCTTCGAGAGAATGAACAACCATTGTCACGTCACCGTCGCTTTTCCATACTTCAAATAGGCAGATGTCACTTTCCCGCAACTCGTTGTGGAGAACGAAGCAAGACCAGCCAACAGAAAGCATGCGGGAACCATCAGTGATAACCTTCAAATTGTCTATCCATATGTTGCTCTTATGAGGATGGCAGAGTGTGATGAATTGGTCTCCATCTGGAAGGTATTTGGCAGCGTAATCCTTGCAGATGACCTATGAGAGACGACTGGATCATCAGGCTTTGAAATTTATTGAAGATTATAATTTACAAAGAGATACTATAATTTTAAAAATTCCAACAAAATTTAGACAAGAGATCTGAACATTAAATGACAAATTTTGCAGGAGTCTCACTGAATCTGTAGAAGATATTGCACACATACCAGAGATCCAGAGATACTTGTCTTGCTCATGGCTGTGATGTAAAACGGAATAGCAGGCCTAACTTTCCTCACAAGCGCGTCGACTTCTGCCTTCTGCGCTGTAGTCAGATTGCACCCCGTTGCTAGAACATAGCGAGGCTTGGTGGTTTCCCGAAGGCCACCTGAATTCAGGGTGTCCTCTGGAGATTTGACACCTTCAGCTGCACAACACCGATCATCAAGACATCAGTTAGCAATTTACAGGTACCAATGAGAATATACGTGCAACTCTTCAATTCTTTACCTGATCTCGGTGAAGGAGAGTCCAGCGGAGTCATCTTTTTAGTTTTCCTACTGTTATAATCACGTGATTCGCAGTGACGCCTTGTTTCTTTGAGGAATGGCTGATCATGAGATATGCCCGTTTCTGGTAGATTAGGAGTGTGGTTCATGACAATGTGGAATAATTCTTTCTCACAACCACTTGGGTCAAATATTAGGACTTTAAAGTGAGAGTCCCCAATGTATCTGAACACCAGCAAGTCATGCTCTTTTAGTTCATAAGCACTGGCAAATGCTGCCCATCCAGATCTAAGGAATATCTTGTTCAGATCATTGATAACCTGAATGTTGTATACGTTTCCGTCAGGAGCTTCTAGCTTCATAACTTTAGATATCCTGCCTCTGAAATTGTTCACAAATTTCTCTGGTATACTCTGCAGGAACAAACAACAAAACAATCAGCAAATTATATATCTCTGATCAAGAAGACATTTCATCAAGGCGGCAGGAAGGGCATTGATTATACAGGGTCTTACGATTTCTTGACGGAAATCGCCAAACATGAGCCTCAAGAAATGCTTCTGCCTATCATCCATGTGATGCCAATAGAAATGCACATCGCAGTGCTCGCACCTTCGATGGGACCCACCGTTGCTTGATCCACCATTCTGGCATCGCCTTTCACTCAGCGGCGATTGATCAAGACGAATGTCTTTTTCTTGGGCATTAGGACCGTAGTTCATGAGAACGTGTAACACTTCCTTCTCACAGCAACTTGCAAAATCAAATACCAGAACTTTGAAGTGAGAAGCCCCCATGTACCTAAAGACCAGGAAATAGCCCTCTTTTACTTCGTAAAAGCTGATAAATACCCCCCATCCAGATCCCAGGACTATCTTGTTTAGATCCTTGGTAGCCTGAACGTTGAATATGTTTCCATCAGGTGCTTCTAGCTTGATAACTTCAGAGATCTGACCTTTGAAATTCTCCACAAACTTCTGTGGTATGGTCTGCATGAACACGCAAACAACGAAGTTATCATTCTGAACAGGGATGGAATTCCATCTGAAGGAGAGAAAGGGCATCGATGCACGAGGGCTTGCCATTTTATCTTGGAAATTGCCAACCATGCACTTAAAGAAATACTTCTGGGTATCATCCATATGACACCAATAGTAATGTGCATCGCAGCCCTCACATCTTTGAAAGGATTTGCTGCTGATGTTGTGACCACTCCTGTTACCTTGCTCATGGTATTGATCCGGTGCCATGACAAATGTAAGATACAGCAGCCTAAAATATGAAGATGTAGTAGTGTGTGTTATTATGAGCAGTCTGTTCCAACCTCACATTGACGCATATATTCGATGTCAGATAAATCCAAGAAAGGTGTCCAATACTGGAGCAAGTTTTTTTAAGGACAAACAGGAAGTAAGCTATGCACTTCAGGTGATCTATAGGTTTAGCAAGTTTATGATCTAGTAGAAAGACAAGAAGCCAACACATCTTTGCCAACAGCCAATACCTCTTTAAGAGGAAAATAAAAAGATGTAGTACTATGAGTTATTACCGGCAGTTTGTTCCAACTTCACATGGATGCGCATGCGTCATGCCAGCTAAATCAAAGAAAAGTGTCTAATACTAGAAGCATTTTAAATTTTAGGACAAATAGAACGTAAGCTATGCACTTTAGGTTCCTGTGTGCCATCATAAACATGATCTAAAGGTATAGCAAATTTATGATCTAAAGATGTTGCAAGTACAAAGACAAGAAGCCTCTTACCTTTGCCCAGGAGCTCTTTGAACAAGCCAATACTTTTGCAGAGAAGCAGCCCCAAGCCCGGAGAAAAAGAGCAGCCTAAAATAGGATCAGAAGACCATAAACATGATCTTAAGCTGCAGCAAGCTTATGCTCTAAGGATGTAGAGAATAGAAAGACCAGAAGCCTCTTACCTTTGCCAAGAACCACCAATACTTCGGCAGAGAAGCAGCCACAATGCCAACGATGCCCAAGCTCAGAGCAAAAGGGTATACATATATGCAGATACACACCATACCAGCTGATACTTGTGGGTCTTGTTATCATGATATCTTCCGTTGAAAATAGAGTCTCGTTTAAAAAGTTGTTCAGAGAGATGCAGATGAAATCATGACATGGTTCCAATCGAGAACTTTTCGAATCTGAGCAGAAGGAATCTAGTGACATCTGCTGGAATCATTTTCCTACTTTTAGCAATGCCAAGGAGTGTAAAGACCCAGTGGGTGTTGGAGTACAAGTTAGATTCTGTCAGTATCTTGTGGTGCAGTGCAGAGTAGCCGAGCCTCCGTAGCAAAAACGACAACATGGATCAAAACAAGGATGCTACAAGAAATTATACATTGTAGCTTCAGTGCCAATGATTCAGGAGCTCATAATGTACATCATTTATCACTCCAAGGAACAACAAATAACAAGTAGAGCTTGTTAATGACAGGAGAAGCGGGGAGAGGAATTTTTTCGGCATGGATTTCACTTACAGTGTCGAATCGAGTGAACAGAGCAGGGCATCACTCATCAGGTCAGAGCAAGCCAGGTCTAATCAGAAAGAATCTTTCAGAGATGATTTCCATAGATCCGCGCCCTCCGCCTCCTGCCAGCGCCAGTACGGCCTCCGATAACCCAGTGCCAGAGTGATGGGGGCCCTCGGTGCGGCGGCGCCGCACTGGGTCGCCCTCGCGGGCACGTGGAAGGCGGCGGTCGGTCTGTTCCCGGACGCGCCGGCGCCGGTGCTGGTGAAGGCCGGCGGGCCGCGCCAGAGCTTCGTGGGTACGGTAAGATCGGTTGGTGCACGTACGGTAGAACAGGTGTTCATCAAACTTTGGTCATTTGCCTAAAAAAATAATCAAACTTTGGTCGTTGGGACTCATGGACTCACGAACAAGTGTTGGCATTGTGGATTAGCACCTCCAATAATAACGAAAACTATTGAATGTTTCTGTGATTTGCAGAGATATAAAAACACAAGATTGCAAATGACATGCTTATTCTAATCCTGCATGATTTTCTTTGGGAAAACAAAGGATTCTCACTGATAGGTTTGAATATGGAAACTTTTATAATGTGGAGAAATCCTAAGAAAAATTCATATAGGTCTAATAATTATACAAATCAAACAACCCATATAGAATAATTTAGTAAGGATTTCAATCCTCCAAAATTCTTAGAAAATTCATTTCAATCCAAGAAGCCATAGACTTTATTGACAATATAGATCTACCATTTCTCAAAACTTCATATCCAAATTTTGTTAATCGACCGAGAAACAAAAATGAAGTGCACCAATATGATATTATTCAACCCGAATGCGAATTTGGCACCATTCATTGTCTGATTTGGGTTACTTTTTTCAAGTTGTCGATGGATTTGAGTTTGAAATTTTATATCATAATTGATGTGCATGGTACCTATATCGTGATTTTTTCAGAAATTTTTCATTATCTTGAGGTGTGTTTTCCAACAACTTATTATATTGAGTTAATACCACTTCTAGTACATAAACTTGTCCTGATGGGAACAAGTTCATACAAGAACTAAAAAACCCCACAAAAGTAGTACAACAACTTTGCTAACAGAACATTTTAGTCCATTTCCGTCTATTCTGCCGGTGCGTCATCTCCTGCCGTTATAACGTGCTTCTACAGTTGCTGACGTGAAACCGGACCTGTATGTCAGTGTCACAAAGAAAGAATAAACCAAAACAACAAAATAGCGAGCTGGGGGGTTTCGAACCGCAGACCTCGCGCACAAGTTAGCTTGCAACTAGCAGCAACATAAGGGGCGAGTCAATCCAAACAGAGCTGCACATCTTATAGTCTTTGGTCCTTCAACCGATCACTGATCGGTATACCTAAAAGAAATACGTACTCCTATTTAATACAAATACTTTTTATGGGCCTAAGAGCAACTCCAACGGGGCAACCCATGTCCGTTTGAGTCGTCGCGGACAAAAAAATTGGCTCAACGAACCGACCCATTTCAAAAAACCGTTCGCTTCGCGTCCGCACGAACCCATTTCCGGCCCAAAATTGCGCCTGAAATGCATCGGCACGGACGCGAAGCGGACGCGCCGTGTGTCCCTTCGGTGTCCGCCGCGGTCCCACTTGGCGGCCACGCAACTACCGCCCGTCATCTAATTTATGACGACCACAGACACCGGGTCCACTAGTCAGCCAGTGAAAACGTTGTTTCTTAACCCACGTGTGCGGGAAAGGGGGCGGCCTCATCCACTTTCGTCCACATCTGGCCCCACCACCCCCTTCGTGCTTCCTCGCTGGCGACAACCTAAACCCTAGCAATGGGCCTCTTCGGCAACAGCTCCGGCAGCGACAAGGGCAAGGGCACCCCCGGCGCCTCATCCTCCTGTGCTCCTCCTCCCCCTCCTCCTCCACCACCGGCACGTTCCCACTCAGGTCGGCAGCGTCTGCACATCCCGGTGCACCAAACGTGGTGGCACTAGGAGTACAGGCAGTTGTTGCCTTACCCTGACGTGACGCTGTCGCGCCACTGGCACCTCGATCTGTAACAGATCCTGGTGCCGGCGATTTCGCGGTCACAGTGAGCGCACGACGAGGAGGTGCGCAGGCGCTAGGCGCAGCTCACGCCTGCGCAGCGGCGAATGCCCGAGTATGCCACCGACTCTCCCAACTGGGAGGCCTGATTTGCCCTCGAACACGGGGAGCAACGGCGGCGAAGCGTCCACATCAACCCCTTGTTTCCACCGCCGCCCCTTAGGGTAGAGTCAGAGGAAGAGGAGGCGGAGGCGGAGTACCAAGCCGCCCTCGAGGAGGCCCTGCAGCACGCGCTGGAGACGAGCCGACTCAAGGAGGAAGACCATTGGGATGGGATGGAGCAAGCCCTTTTGTCTGCGACGGGGGACTCTGTCTAGGCACCCTTGTTCGTGCCGCCACTGTTGTCGGCGCCGCCCGTCGTCGAGCTCAAGGCCGAGCCGGAGCCGGAGCACGATCCAACTCTCACGTGCAAGTGGTCAACCCCCCCCCCCCCTCTTGGCCGGAGGAGACCTAATCATGGACCGACGAGGTCCGTGAGTGGGTGAGCGCGCCTCCCTGCTACTTCGATGCCACGCCGGAAGAAGAGGCGACCCAATTGTGCCTCTACATCGAATGATGCACACAACCAATGATTTATGGTTACTGATGGTGAATTATGAGAAAATGATTCCCTACAGTGGCCGCCACCCCAAAACCAGGGTTTTTCTGCCTCCCACTGACATCATCCCTGGTCTGCCTCGCCTCCTGTGAAGAGGACAGTGTTGTGTTGTGAGATAGTGACTGTATCGGCGGGATGACGGATCTGCTCAATGTTGCCAGCACAGAAATATAGCTATGTTAGCTGGCCCGGTTATTTGGTCTCAGTCGTTGAATATATGCCAGTGGTTCATATATCGAAGCTAGTGAACAGCGGCATCGTGGTCCGGTTCATGTACAAGAAACCCTGGCTCAAACGTGAAGCATACATACTCAAATGGATCACTGAACGTATCTTTAGTGGAGAATACAGCTCTTCATATTTAAGAAAAAATTATGAGTGTAAACTGTACGTGAATAAAAGATTATAAAGGTTGCAGCTCCAATTTGTACAACAAGTGTTTTTTGTCAGAGTGTTTAGCGCGTTGCAGTTTTGGCAAGCAGACTGAGTGCGCGAGGTCTTCGTTTCGAATCCGGCTGCGTACTATTTTATTCTTTTGTGTGCGACACTGACAAATGAAGCCGGTTCCGTATCAGCGAATGTTATAACAGCAGAGACGGTGCACCGGCAGAATAGACGGAAATGGACTAAAATATTCCGCTAGCAAAAGTTTGTGTACTATTTTTATGGGGTTTTTTAATTCTTGTATGAACTTGTTCCCACCAGGATAAGTTTATGTACTAGAAGTGGTATTAACTCTATTATATTGGTATGACTAAAGATGCCTAATACACCCATAGCCACGAGAGAAGGCAAAATTGATTGTTTCCTAATTTACAAACATTTGACTTGCGATCATGGTGTCATGTGATATTTTTCAATCTCCTCCTAGTGTAATAAAGTTTCATGCTATAACCCTTCCACGTTATCAAATATCATAATTAGTACTTCTATCCCATAACTTTAGTGAACTATCACGAATTCACAAAATAAAATGTTCATAAATTTCATAAAATATCAAGAAATGAATAAAGTTCACGAAATTTTAAAAAAAATGTGAATTCAAAAAAGTTCAGGAATTTCAAAACTTGTTCGCCAAGTCAACAAATGTTTGTGAATCTGAAAAAATGTTCATAAATTTTTAAAAATATAAGAAAAATTCAAAAAATGTTACACAAAAAAATAGTTTGCAAAAAAAAGGTTTAATCAGAAAGATTTCGCAAAAAATGGGCCTAATCAGAAAGAATCTTTCTGGAGTGCCCTCCGCCAGTCCGCCTCCTGCCAGCGCCAGAGTGATGGGAGCCCTTGGTGCGGCGGCACCGCTTGGGTCGCCTCGATGAGGGCGACCCGGGCGGTCGGTCTGTTCCTGGACGCACCGGCGCCGGTGCCGGGTGCCGATCTCGGTGAAGGCCGGAGGGCCACGCCAGGGCTTCATGGGTACGGTGAGATCGGTTGGTGCACCTACAGTAGAACAGGTGTTCATCAAACTTTGGTCATTTGCCTAAAAAAAATCAAACTTTGGTCATTGGGACTCATGGACTCACGAACAAGTGTTGGCATTGTGGATTAGCGCCTCCAATAATAACGAAAACTATTGAATGTTTCTGTGATTTACAGAGAAATAAAAACACAAGATTGCAAATCCCATGCTTATTCTAATCCTGCATGATTTTCTTTGTGCCAAAATTTTATTTTATTCGCCATAGGAAAATAAAAAACAAAGGATTCTCACTAATAGGTTTGAATAAGGAAACTTTTATAATGTAAAGAAATCTTAAGAAAAAAAATTCATATACTCCCTCTGTTCCTAAATATAAGTCCTTACAGCTATTTCACTATAGATATATAAGAAGTAAAATGAGTGAACATATACTCTAAAAGGCGTCTATATACATCCAAAAATATAGTCTTCTATAGTGAAATCTCTAAAAAGACTTGTATTTAGGGACGGAGGGAGTAGATCTAATAATCATACAAATCAAACAACCCATATAGACTAATTAAGAAGGATTCCAATCCTCCAAAATTCTTAGAAAAGTCATTTGGATCCAAGAATACCTAGACATTTCTGAGAATATAGATCTACAATTTCTCAAAACTCCATACCCAAATTTTGTTTATCGATCGAGAAACAAAAATGGAAGTGCACCAATATGACATTATTCAACCCGAATGCGAATTTGGCACCATTCATTGTCCGATTTGGGTTATTTTTCCCAAGTTGTGGATGGATTTGAGTTTGAAAATATTATGTCATAATTGATGTGCATAGTATCTATATCGTGTTTTTCTAGATTTTCTCATTCTCTTGGTGTGTGTTTTCCAATAACTTATTGCACCGATACGTTTAAAGATCAATCTAGGAGATGCTGGCAACGAGAGAGAGGGAGTGCATCTTCATACCCTTGAAGATCGCTAAGTGGAAGCGTTACAAGAACGCGGTTGATGGAGTCGTACTCGCGCGATTCAAATCGCGGAAGATCCGATCTAGTGCCAAACGGACGGCGCCTCCGCGTTCAACACACGTACAGCCCGGGGACGTCTCCTCCTTCTTGATCCAGCAAGAGAAGAGGAGAAGTTGAGGGAGAACTCCGGCAACACGACGGCGTGGTGGTGGAGTTTGTGGTATTCCTGCAGGGCTTCGCCAAGCTCTACGGAGGAGAAGGAAGAGTTGGAGGAGGGAGCTCAGGAAGGGGTTGCGCCAGAGAAGGGGTGCGGCTGCCCTCTCTCTCCCTCACTATATATAGGGGGGAGGGGTGGAGGAGGCGCCCTAGTGTTCCCTAGGGGAGGGGCGGCGGCCACAGGGAAAACCCTAGATGGGTTTGGGCGCCCCCACCCCTAGGAAACTTGCCCCCCAAGCCGGGAGGGGTGGCTGCCCTAGGGGAGGCCCCCCCACCTCTTCAAGTTACGTGAGATGGGGTGGGAGGGGCGCACAGCCCCTTAGTGGGCTGGTGTGCCCCTTCCCCTTGGCCCATAAGGCCCCCCAACGCTTGCCGGGGCCTTTGAAACCACTTTCGGACACGCTGGTCGTCACCGGCACTCCCGGAACAATTCCGGACTCCAATACCCTTCGTCCAATATATCGATCTTCACCTCCGGACCATTCCGGAACTCCTCGTCACGTCCGGGATCTCATCCGGGACTCCGAACAACATTCGGTAACCACATACTATTTCCCATAACAACTCTAGCGTCACCGAACCTTAAGTGTGTAGACCCTACGGGTTCGGGAACCATGCAGACATGACCGAGACATCTCTCCGGCCAATAACCAATAGCGGGATCTGGATACCCATATTGGCTCCCACATGTTCCACGATGATCTCATCGGATGAACCACGATGTCGGGGATTCAATCAACCCCATATACAATTCCCTTTGTCTATCGGTATGTTACTTGCCCGAGATTCGATCGTGGTATCCCCATACCTCGTTCAGTATCGTTACCGGCAAGTCTCTTTACTCGTTCCGTAACGCATGATCCCGTGGCTAACTCATTAGTCACATTGAGCTCATTATGATGATGCATTGCCGAGTGGGCCCAGAGATACCTCTCCGTCACACGGAATGACAAATCCCAGTCTCGATTCATGCCAATTCAACACACACTTTCGGAGATACCCATAGTGTGCCTTTATAGCCACCCAGTTACGTTGTGACATTTGGCACACCCAAAGCATTCCTACGGTATCCGGGAGTTGCACAATCTCATGGTCTAAGGAAATGATACTTGACATTAGAAAAGCTTTAGCAGACGAACTATACGATCTTGTGCTATGCTTAGGATTGGGTCTTGTCCATCACATCATTCTACTAAATGATGTGATCCCGTTATCAACGACATCCAATGTCCATGGTCAGGAAACCATAACCATCTATTGATCAACGAGCTAGTCAACTAGAGGCTTACTAGGGACATGTTATGGTCTATGTATTCACACATGTATTACGGTTTCCAGTTAATACAATTATAGCATGAACAATAGACAATTATCATGAACAAGGAAATACAATAATAACCATTTTATTATTGCCTCTAGGGCATATTTCCAACAGTCTCCCACTTGCACTAAAGTCAATAATCTAGTTCACATCACTATGTGATTGTAATGAATCCAATACCCATGGGGTTTGTTCATATCTCGCTTGTGAGAGAGGTTTATTAGTCAATGGGTCTGAACCTTTCAGATCCATGTGTGCTTTACAAATCTCTATGCCATCTTGTAGATGCAGCTACCACGCATTACTTGGAGCTATTCCAAATAACTGCTCTACTATACGAATCCGGTTTAACTCTTAGAGTCATCCGGATTAGTGTGAAAGTTTGCATCGACGTAACCCTTTACGACGAACTCTTTTACCACCTCCATAATCGAGAAAATTCCTTAGTCCACTAGTTACTAAGGATAAATTCGACCGTTGTCATGTGATCCATTCCTGGATCACTCTTGTACCCCTTGACTGACTCATGGCAAGGCACACTTCAGGTGCGGTACACAACATAGCATATTGTAGAGTCTACGTCTAAAGCATAGGGGACAACCTTCGTCCTTTCTCTCTCTTCTGCCGTGGTCGGGTCTTGAGTCTTACTCAATACTCACACCTTGTAACACAGCCAAGAACTCCTTCTTTGCTGATCTATTTTGAACTTCTTCAAAATCTTGTCACAGTATGTATTCATTTGAAAGTACTATTAAGCATTTTTTATCTATCCTTATAGATCTTGATGCTCAATGTTCAAGTAGCTTAATCCAGGGTTTCCATTGAAAAACACTTTTCAAATAACCCTGTATGCTTTCTAGAAATTCTACATCATTTCTGATCAACAATATGTTAACAACATATACTCATCAAAAATTCTATAGTGCTCCCACTCACTTCTTTGGAAATACAAGTTTCTCATAAACTTTGTATAGACCCAAAATATTTGATCATCTCATCAAAGCGTACATTCCAACTCCGAGATGCTTACTCCAGCCCTTAGAAGGATTGTTGGAGCTTTGCATACTTGTTATCATCTTTCAGGATTGACAAAACCTTCTTGTTGTATCACATACAACCTTTCCTCAATAAAATCGTCGAGGAAACAATGTTTTGACATCGTATCTGTAAGATTTCATAAATAATGCAGTAACTGCTAACATAATTCCAACAGACTCTTAGCATCGCTACGAGTGAGAAAGTCTCATCGTAGTCAACTCCTTGAACTTGTCAGAAAACATCTTAGCGACAAGTCGAGCTTTCTTAATGGTGACACTTACCATCATTGTCCGTCTTCCTTTTAAAATCCATCTGCACCCAACAGCCTTACGACCATCAAGTAGTTCTTCCAAAGTCTATACTTTGTTTTAATACATGGATCCTCTCTCGGATTTTATGGCCTCGAGCCATTCGTTGGAATCCAGGCCCACCATCGCTTCTCTATAGCTCGTAGGTTCATTGTTGTCTAGCAACATGACTTCCAGGATAGGATTACGTACCACTCTGAAGTAGCACGCATCCTTGTCGACCTATGAGGTTTGGTAGTGACTTGATCCAAAGTTTCATGATCACTATCATAAGCTTCCACTTCAATTGGTGTAGGTGCCACGGGAACAACTTCATGTGCCCTGCTACACACTAGTTGAAGTGACGGTTCAATAACCTCATCAAGTCTCCATCATCCTCCCACTCAATTCTTTCGAGAGAAACTTTTCCTCGAGAAAGGACCCGTTTCTAGAAAGGACCACTTTTGCTTCCGGATCTGAAATAGGAGGTATACCCAACTGTTTTGGGTATTCTATGAAGATGCATTTATCCGCTTTGGGTTCGAGCTTATCAGCCTGAAACTTTTTCACATAAGCGTCGCAGCCCCAAACTTTTAAGAAACGATAGCTTAGGTTTTTCTAAACCATAGTTCATACGGTGTCGTCTCGACGGAATTGAGTGGTGCCCTATTTAACGTGAATGCGGTTGTCTTAATGCCTAACCCATAAATGATAGTGGTAATCCGATAAGAGACATCATGGTATGCACCATATCCAATAGGGTGCAGTTATGATGTGCGGACACACCATCATACTATGGTGTTCCAGGCGGTATTAGTTGTGAAACAATTTCCACAATGTCTTAATTGTGTGCCAAACTCGTAACTCAGATATTCATCTCTATGATCATATCATAGACATTTTATCATCTTGTCATGACGATCTTCAACTTCACTCTGAAATTACTTAAACCTTTCAATAATTCAGACTTGTGTTTCATCAAGTAAATATACTCAGCATCTACTCAAATCATCTGTGAAGTAAGAACATAACGATAACCACTGCGTGCCTCAACACTCATTGGACTGCACACATCAAAATGTATTACTTCCAACAAGTTGCTTTATTGTTCCATCTTACTGAAAATGAGGCCTTTCAGTCATCTTGCCCATGTGGTATGATTTGCATGTCTCAAGTGATTCAAAATCAAGTGAGTCCAAACGATCCATCTGTATGGAGTTTCTTCATGCATATCTACCAATAGACATGGTTCACATGTCTCAATCTTTTCAAAAACGAGTGAGTCCAAAGATTCATCAACATGGAGCTTCTTCATGCGTTTTATACCAACATGACTCAAATGGCAGTGCCACAAGTATGTGGTACTATCATTACTATCTTATATCTTTTGGCATGAACATGTGTATCACTACGATCGAGATTCAATAAACCATTCATTTTAGGTGCAAGACCATTGAAGGTATTATTCAAATAAACAGAGTAACCATTATTCTCCTTAAATGAATAACCATATTGAGATAAACATAATCCAATCATGTCTATGATCAATACAAACACCAAATAACAATTATTTAGGTTTAACACCAATCCCGATGGTAGAGGGAGCGTGCGATGTTTGATCACATCAACCTTGGAAACACTTCCAACACATATCGCCATCTCACCTTTAGCTAGTCTCCGCAGCCTTTTATTACAAGTTACTAACACTTAGCAAACGAACCGGTATTTATTACCCTGGTGCTACTAGGAGTACTAGTAAAGTACACAATAATATAAAGTATATTCAAAATACTTATGTCGACCTTGCTAGCCTTCTCATCTACCAAGTATCTAGGGTAGTTCAGCTTCAGTGACCGTTCCCCTCATTACAGAAGCACTTAGTATCGGGTTTGGGTTCAACCTTGGGTTTCTTCACTAGAGCAACAACTGATTTGTCGTTTCATGAAGTATCCCTTCTTTCCCTTGCCCTTCTTAAAACTAGTGGTTTAACCATCAACAATTGATGCTCCTATTTGATTTCTACTTTTGCGGTGTCAAACATCGCGAGTTGCTCAAGGATCATCATGTCTATCCCTGATATGTTATAGTTCATCACGAAGCTCTAATAGCTTGGTGGCAGTGACCATGGAGAACCATCACTATCTCATCTGGAAGATTAACTCCCACTTGATTCAAGCGATTGTAGTACTCAGATAATCTGAGCACATGCTCAACATTGAGCTTTTCTCCTTTAGTTTGCAGGCTTAAGAAACTTGTCAGAGGTCTCATACCTCTTGACGTGGGCACTAGTCTGAAATCCCAATTCCGATCTTTGGAACATCTCATATGTTCTGTGACGTTTCAAAAACGTCTTTGGTGCCACAATTCTAAACCGTTAGCATTATGCACTGAACTATCACATAGTCATCAAAACGTCTATGTCAGATGTTTCCCAACATCTACAGACGACGCTCGAGGTTCAGCACACTGAGCGGTGCATTAAGGACATAAGCCTTCTGCGCAGCAATGAGGATAATCCTTAGTTGACGGACCCAGTCCGCATAATTTCTACTATCAACTTTCAACTAAATTTTCTCTAGGAACATATCTTAAACAGTAGAACTAAAGTGTAAGCTACGACATAATTTGCAAAGACCTTTTGACTATGTTCATGATAATTAAGTTCACCTGATTATTTAATGAACTCCCACTTAGATAGACATCCCTCTAGTCATCTAAGTGATACATGATCCGAGTCAACTAGGCCGTGTCCGATCATCACGTGAGACGGACTAGTCATCATCGGTGAACATCTTCATGTTGATCGTATCTACTATACGACTCATGCTCGACCTTTCGGTCTCTTGTGTTCCGAGGCCATGTCTGTACATGCTAGGCTCGTCAAGTCAACCTAAGTGTTTCGCATGTGTAAATCTGGCTTACACCCGTTGTATGCGAACGTTAGAATCTATCACACCCGATCATCACGTGGTGCTTCGAAACAACGAACCTTCGCAATGGTGCACAGTTAGGGGAACACTTTCTTGAAATTTTAGCGAGGGATCATCTTATTTATGCTATCGTCATTCTAAGCAAAAAAGATGTAAACATGACAAACATCACATGAAAATCATAAAGTGACATGATATGGCCAATATCATCTTGCGCCTTTTGATCTCCATCTTCGAGGCGTGGCATGATCACCTTCGTCACCGGCATGACACCATGATCTCCATCATCATGATCTCCATCATCGTGTCTTCATGAAGTTGCCTCGCCAACTATTACTTCTACTACTATGGCTAACGGTTAGCAATAAAGTAAAGTAATTACATGGCGTTTTCCTTGACACACGGGTCATAATAAATTAAGACAACTCTTATGGCTCCTGCCGGTTGTCATACTCACCGACATGCAAGTCATGATTCCTATTACAGGAACATGATCAATCTCATACATCACATATATCATTCATCACATCCTTTTGGCCATATCACATCACATAGCAAACCCTGCAAAAACAAGTTAGACGTCCTCTAATTGTTGTTGCGTGTTTTACGTGGCTGCTATAGGTTTCTAGCAAGAGCGTTTCTTACCTACGCAAAACCACAATGGTGATATGCCAATTGTTATTTACCCTTCATAAGGACCCTTTTCATCGAATCCGATCCGACTAAAGTGGGAGAGACAGACACCCGCCAGCCACCTTATGCATCAAGTGCATGTCAGTCGGTGGAACCAGTCTCACGTAAGCGTACGTGTAAAGTCGGTCCGGGCCGCTTCATCCCACAATGCCGCCGGATCAAGATAAGACTAGTAACGGTAAGAAAATTGAACAAATCATCGCCCACAACTGCTTTTTGTTCTACTCGTGCATAGAATCTATGCATAGACCTAGCTCATGATGCCACTGTTGGGAACGTAACAATAATTAAAAAAATTCCTACGTGTCACCAAGATCAATCTAGGAGATGCTGGCAACGAGAGAGAGGGAGTGAATCTTCATACCCTTGAAGATCGCTAAGCGAAAGCGTTACAAGAATGCGGTTGATGGAGTCATACTCGTGGCGATTCAAAACGCGGAAGATCCGATCTAGCGCCGAACGGACGACGCCTCCGTGTTCAACACACGTACAGCTCGGGGACGTCTCCTCCTTCTTGATCCAGCAAGAGGAGAGGAGAAGTTGAGGCAGAACTCCGGCATCACGACAGCGTGGTGGTGGAGTTTGTGGTATTCCTGCAGGGCTTCACCAAGCTCTACGGAGGAGAAGGAAGAGTTGGAGGAGGGAGGGGCTGCGCCAGGGAAGGGGTGCGGCTGCCCTCTCTCTCCCTCACTATATATAGGGGGAAGGGGGTGGAGGAGGCACCCTAGGGTTCCCTAGGGGAGGGGCGGCGGCCACAGGGAAAACCCTAGATGGGTTTGGGCGCCCCCACCGCTAGGAAACTTACCCCCCAAGCCGGTAGGGGTGGCTGCCTAGGGGAGGCGCCCCCACCTCTTCAAGTTACGTGAGATGGGGTGGGAGGGGCGCACAGCCCCTTAGTGGGCTGGTGTTCCCCTTCCCCTTGGCCCATAAGGCCCCCAACGCTTGTCGGGGCCTCCGAAACCACTTTCAGACACGATGGTCGTCACCCGGTACCCCCAGAACAATTCTGGACTCCAATACCCTTCGTCCAATATATCGATCTTCACCTCCGGACCATTCCGGTGAAGGAAATATGCCCTAGAGGCAATAATAAAGTTATTATTTATTTCCTTATATCATGATAAATGTTTATTATTCATGCTAGAATTGTATTAACCGGAAACATAATACATGTGTGAATAGATAGACAAACAGAGTGTCACTAGTATGCCTCTACTTGACTAGCTCGTTAATCGAAGATGGTTATGTTTCCTAACCATGAACAAAAGAGTTGTTATTTGATTAATGGGATCACATCATTAGAAGAATGATGTGATTGACATGACCCATTCCATTAGCTTAGCACCCGATCGTTTAGTATGTTGCTATTGCTTTCTTCATGACTTATACATGTTCCTATGACTATGAGATTATGCAACTCCCATTTGCCGGAGGAACACTTTGTATGCTACCAAACATCACAACGTAACTGGGTGATTATAAAGGAGCTCTACAGGTGTCTCCAAAGGTACATGTTGGGTTGGCGTATTTCGAGATTAGGATTTGTCACTCCGATTGTCGGAGAGGTATCTCTAGGCCCTCTCAGTAATGCACATCACATAAGCCTTGCAAGCATTGCAACTAATGAGTTAGTTGTGAGATGATGTATTACGGAACGAGTAAAGAGACTTGCTAGTAACGAGATTGAACTAGGTATTAAGATACTGACGATCGAATCTCGGGCAAGTAACATACCGATGACAAAGGGAACACTGTATGTTGTTATGCGGTGTGACCGATAAAGATCTTCATAGAATATGTAGGAGCCAATATGAGCATCCAGGTTCCGCTATTGGTTATTGACTGGAGACGTGTCTCGGTCATGTCTACATTGTTCTCGAACTCGTAGGGTGCGCACGCGTAAGGTTTCGATGATAGTTATATTATGACTTTATAAGTTTTGATGTACCGAAGAAGTTCGGAGTCCCGGGTGAGATCGGGGACATGACGAGGAGTCTCGAAATGGTCGAGACGTAAAGATCGATATATTGGATGACTATATTCGGACATCGGAAAGGTTCCGAGTGATTCGGGTATTTTCGGAGGTACCGGGGAGTTACGGGAATACGAGGAAGAAGCAATGGGCCTTAATGGGCCTTAGTGGGAAGGACCAGGAGGTGGTGCGCCCCCCTCCCAAGCCCAGTCTGAATTGGACAAGGGGTTTGGGGCGCGGCCCCTATCTCTCCCTTCCTTCCCCTCTTCCCCCCTTTCCCCCCTTCTCCTCGTTGGACTAGGAAAGGAGGAAACCTACTCCAACTAGGAGTAGGAATCCTACTCCCCTGGCGCGCCCCTCCTAGGGCCTGCCTCCTCCCCCCTTGCTCCTTTATATACGGGGGCAGGGGGCACCTCTAGACACACAAGTTAATCTTCGTGATCGTTCTCTTAGCCGTGTGCGGTGCCCCCCTCCACCATAATCCTCGATAATACTGTAGCAGTGCTTAGGCGAAGCCCTGCGACGGTAGAACATCAAGATCATCACCACGCCGTCGTGCTGACGTAACTCTTCCCCGACACTTTGCTGGATCGGAATCCGGGGATGTTGTAATGTGATATGGTCAATACATGATGCTAAATTTTATTGTATGAGATGATCATGTTTTGTAACCGAGTTATCGGCAACTGGCAGGAGCCATATGGTTGTCGCTTTATTGTATGCAATGCAATCGCCTTGTAATGCTTTACTTTATCACTAAGCGGTAGCGATAGTCGTAGAAGCATAAGATTGGCGAGACAACAACGATGCTACGATGGAGATCAAGGTGTCGGGCCGGTGACGATGGTGATCATGACGGTGCTTCGAAGATGGAGATCGCAAGCACAAGATAATGATGGCCATATCATATCACTTATATTGATTGCATGTGATGTTTATCTTTTATGCATCTTATCTTGCTTTGATTGATGGTAGCATTTTAAGATGATCTCTCGCTAATTATCAAGAAGTGTTCTCCCTGAGTATGCACCGTTGTGAAAGTTCTTCGTGCTGAGACACCACGTGATGATCGGGTGTGATAGGCTCTACGTTCAAATACAACGGGTGCAAAACAGTTGCACACGCGGAATACTCAGGTTATACTTGACGAGCCAAGCATATACATATATGGCCTTGGAACACGGAGACCGAAAGGTCGAGTGTGAATCATATAGTAGATATGATCAACATAGTGATGTTCACCAATGAAGCTACTCCATGTCACGTGATGATCGGACATGGTTTAGTTGATTTGGATCACATGATCACTTAGAGGATTAGAGGGATGTCTATCTAAGTGGGAGTTCTTTAGTAATACTAGCAAAAGAGTCCGTGCATTGCAACGGGATAACAAAATTATGTTTCGTCACTTATCACAATTGCTCTGTCTCGTCACTGTCATCAACCTATTCATCCTTCTGCCCTTTTGCAAGTTTTATTATGTACACGGCCTTGTGGTTTCCATCGTCATACTAAGCAAATGCCAGTTAGAAATGAGAGGTGGAGGTCAAGGCCTACTCTGAGTGCCATCTTAATAACTGGAGCCTCGATCTGTTTTACTTTCCTTGTCAGCACAATTAATGATTCTGATTTTCCTGTATCTTGGTTATATAACCAAATGCTCCTCGTGGAGTTAGTGTCCACATCCCTTGATGGTAATCATTATAGCTGCAATAGAAGGCTGTGATGTTGCATCGAATATATTTGGGTGGGATCATGCACATGGAAAATTTTGGTACCATCAACGATGAAGGGTAAAAAAGATGTTGGCTACCTACAAATATATTCAACTTGAAAAATAATGCTTCCTCTATAAAGAGTTATAAGAGCGTTTAATTCTTTACAGAGGGAGTACGTGTCAAATAATGTATGGTCCGATAGAAAGCATCTACTTAGATTTTGCAACATCCGTTACTGCAGGTGTTGTTGCAGTTGATGGTCAGTTGGACAACAGGCAAAGGCATGTATATCAGCTTGAGCTCTGAGTCAAAGAAGATATGTGAGTGACCGATTCAACGTTGATGACCGTGTCGGCCTCCGAGCGAGAGACCTGCTTCTCCTATGAGCTCCCATTCGAGGGAAGCGAGGCATGCGGAGCCAGCCTGGTTCCCAACATCTGCAAGCTCCCCACCTAGTTGTAAACTTGTAGACTATGCCAAATCACAAGTATGTTTAGGGGCAATCAAAAGTTGCGGTAGCAGTACTTCTTCTCCCGGTCTCTCCATGGAGTGCATACACATATAAATGGTATGGTCAATCACAAGATGGCCAACTCCCCTACACTAATATGTGCATACGATGTGATCATCAAGGGTCCATTATACCATTGATGATTGATTGATGGAAGCAGCGGCTCAAGCGATTAATATAGTGGTACTAATGTACCTGGTCGAAAACGTGTTGCATGGCGTCTAGATCGTTGCATCCGTGCTCGAGGGCTGCTACTGATGGCGGCGACGGCTTTGCTGAGGTGAGCCTATTTTTTCAAGATCCGTGTTGGTCCTGATATTTTTATACATGTATATATCTAGAGTCCTATGTCCACATTCAACATATTCATATGGAATATCAAAGGGAGATGAGCAAAAAAAACGCGTGTATTGTTTGTGCCTGATTCGGACGAATGTGGCGCAAGAAATTAGGCCGACTGTAGGATCGAAAGTATGTCTAGAGGGGGGGTGATTAGACTACTTGACCATCTAAAAACTTAGCCTTTTCCCAATTTTAGTTCTTGGCAGATTTTAGCTATCTTAGAGCAAGTCAAGCAATCATCACACAATTCAAGCAAGCATGCAAAGAGTTTATTGGCAGCGGAAAGTAAAGCATGCAACTTGCAAGAATGTAAAGGGAAGGGTTTGGAGGATTCAAACGCAATTGGAGACACGGATGTTTTCCCATGGTCCGGATAGGTGGTGCTATCCTACATCCACGTTGATGGAGACTTCAACTCACGGAGGGTAACGGTTGCGCGAGTCCACGGAGGGCTCCACCCACGAAGGGTCCACGAAGAAGCAACCTTGTCTATTCCACCATGGCCATCGCCCACAAAGGACTTGCCTCACTAGCGGTAGATCTTCACGAAGTAGGCGATCTCCTTGCCCTTACAAACTCCTTGGTTCAACTCCACAATCTTGTCGGAGGCTCCCAAGTGACACCTAGCCAATCTAGGAGACACCACTCTCCAAGAAGTAACAAATGGTGTGTTGATGATGAACTCCTTGCTCTTGTGCCTCAAATGATAGTCTCCCCAACACTCAACTCTCTCTCATAGGATTTGGATCTGATGGAAAGAAGATTTGAGTGGAAAGCAACTTGGGGAAGGCTAGAGATCAAGATTCATATCGTAGGAATGGAATATCTTGGTCTCAACACATGAGTAGGTGGTTCTTTCTCAGAACATATGAGTAGGAATGGTGTATGTGTTCTGATGGCTCTCTCTTCGAATGAAGAGGAGGTGGAGGGGTATTTATAGCCTCCACACAAAATCCAACCGTTACACACAATCTACCAATCTCGGTGGGACCGAATCAGAAAACTCGGTCTGACCGAAATAGTAAACCTAGTGACCGTTAGGAATTTCGGTGGGACTGAGATGCAACTCGGTAGGACCGATTCGGTTAGTGTTTGGGCATAACGTAATCTCGGTGAGACCGATCGCACAAACTCGGTGAGACCGAGTTCGGCAATTAGCTAACCAGAGAGTTGGTCAGGCAAACTCGGTGGGACCGACTTGCTCTTTCGGTGAGACCGAAAAGTTACAAGAAGGAAACAGAGAGTTTGCATTGCATTCTCGGTGGGACCGATTCGCTCTTTCGGTGAGACCGAAAAGTTACGAAAGGGAAACAGAGAGTTTGCAACCCCATCTCGGTGTGACCGAGATCCTTATCGGTAGGACCGAATTGCTAGGGTTTGGCAGTGGCAAATGACAAGTGAAACTCGGTGGCGCCGGATTGACAGAATCGGTATGACCGAGTTTGGCTTAGGGTTTAGGTCATTTGTGGATATGGAAAGGTGGTTGAGGATTTTGGAGCATATCACTAAGCACATAAAGCAAGAGGCTCATTAAGCAACACCTCATCCCTCCTTGATAGTATTGGCTTTTCCTAAAGACTCAATGTGATCTTGGATCACTAAAATATAAAATGAAGAGTCTTGAACTTTTGAGCTTGAGCCAATTCTTTGTCCTTAGCATTTTGAGGGTTCCACTTTCACATCCATGCCATGCCAATCATTGAGCTTTCCTGAAATAATCATCTTGGAATAGCATTAGCCCAATGAGCTATATGTTGTTATGAATTACCAAAACCACCTCGGGATAGTTGCACTTTCAATCTCCCCCTTTTTGGTAATTGATGACAACATATAGATCAAAGCTTTGACAAATAATAATAATCATGAAATACATCGTCGCTTTGAGAAGTATGTGATAAGTAAGAGCTCCCCCTAAATTTGTGCATATTTTAAAATTTGCTTTGGACTGCAAATGCACAAGGAGTTAGAATCATGGGTTACTCTTCCATGTCACATACATCTTGGTGGAGCGCTCAAAAAAATGATAAGATTGAAATACATGCACTCATCACCAAGAATAGTGAATGATCACAGACAATAGATAGAATGATAACATTTAGCAAGCATTAAGCAACCATTAAGTGTAGCTTATGATCAAACAATTGATCATCGATGTCTCACGAATAATGACATGGTATCGCACACGCAAGCAAACAAAGTTCGAAAAACCACCAAAAAAACAAGAGAGAATAAAAGAAACACTCTCTCTCGAAGCCTATGATCTATACATTTTCTCCCCCTTTGGCAACAAGTTACCAAAAAGTTCCTAGAGAATGCATAGTGCTAAGTCGATGCTCAGGCTTGATCTTCAGGTGGTGGTGGAATCCGGAGCACGCCAAGGACGAAGCCTTCAGTAGATGTGGTAGGAGTTGAGGCTGTGGTGGATGGTGGAGCTGGTGGAACGGAGGTTGTAGCTGGTGCAGACGGTGTAGCTCTAGTGTCAGCAACTGGCAGTGCAGACGACCTCGGACCTCGTGGCACCCTGGCAAAAGCATCAGTTGTGGTTCTGCCTCTTCTCTCGTTCATGTCGTCCTGGAGCTGCTCCACGGCAGTCTGTATCTCAGTCACTTTGATGTCCAGGTCATAGAACCTCTGTTCCATGATCCTCTCTAGGCTCGCCTGGTTCTGAGTCAGGGTAGCTATACTCTGCTCAATCCGCAGGGTGGACGCTATTAGGTAACCGAGTTGCTCTTGTTTGGTCTTCAAGAAGTAATCAGATGCCTCCGCTTCAGTAGGCATCCTGGCAGCTTTCTCCTTCTTCGCCTTCTCCTTCTGAGCTTGTGCATGGGCAGATGAGGGTTCATTCTCAGTCATAACCACTTGGTTATCCTCAAAATCTGGACGGATGGGCAGGTGTTCCTTATCCAATAAATACACGCCCGTGCCCATCTTGGAGTTGATGAGCTCCTGAATCTATGGGCATACCCACAACTCCTCTTCTGGTCTGCAGCTGTCCTCTTGATTGTTTCCACAATGAGACCCATCACCTTGAATTTCTGAGGCACGTCAAAGACATGAAGCAAGTTGATCGCGTGACCTCTGGTCATCTTGTGATCTCCAGATTTGGGCAGAAGGGTGTGCCTAAGGATCCAGTTGATCGTAGGCAATCCTAAGAGCAGATAGTGCACTGAGCCAAACTTGAACGTGTCGAGCGCTTCATTCGGGATCTCCTTGTACATGTTGGACATGGAGTTGTGATCCATCTTTTTCTTGGCATAAATGTCCAAGTTATCAGCTTGCTCCTCTGGGGCATTGATCAACTTCGCCCATTCTTCAACAGTGGATTGGTACCTTGTACCCTCTGACATCCATGTGATCCTGCCATCCGGATAAAAGTGTGCTGTGGAGTAGAATTGCATGATCAGCTCCTCGTTCCACTTTGTGAGCTTCTGCCCAACAAAGTCTGCAACTCCACACGCACTAAAGCTGTCAAATACACCGGGGTAGTACTCTTCATTGTCCTTGATGTAGGTCTAGTCGACCCATCTCATGTCACAAACGATTGGCTTCTTGTCAAGCAAAACAGTCTCATAGAAATCTTGCTGCTCCTTGGTATGAAATCTGTAATCCACGGCAGTCCTTCTCCTAGAAGCATACGGATCTGCTTCTCTCCATTTCCTCAGCCCTGAATCTCTCCTGAGCTTCATATCCTCAGCCACAGGATGAGCATCGTTGTGGTCTGGGATCTTGGGCTTGAGCTTCCTAAGGACACTCTCTTCCTCTTCTTCGATAGCTTCAGGCACTGGGGCCTTGTTCTTTTCCGCAGCTGGGATGCTTCGTGTGTTTCTCTTTGGTGCACTCTTAGGCTTAGATGCAACCTTAGGTGCTTCCTTGGGCTTGGATGCAGCTGTTCCTGACCTTATAGCATCTCCCATGAGTTTGGCTGCCTTGGGTGCTGGTGCAGCAACCTCTTCTTCTTCTTCCTCCTCATCTACCATGATGGAGGCCTTCCCAAGCACTCTGGCTACAGTCTTCTTCACCCTCTCTTTCCTCTTCTTGCCTTGGCCACCTGCTTCCTCATCAGATTCCAGGGCAAGCTTCATGGTTTCTTCAGTTGCAGCCTTCCTAGGTTTGGAAGTGGGAACTCTTGCCTTAGACATGGGCTGCCTGCCTGCTGGCCTTTTGATTTTCAGCCCTGGCTTTGTGCCTTGAGCTGGTTCAGCTCTCTTTGATGTGGCCTCTTCCTCTGCCACATAGTCTTCATCCTCAGAATCAGACGTTCTCTTCTTCCTTTGACGTGTGGCAGCCTTAGGCAGATTGCTGGGGGTGCTCCTACTGCCATCATCAGAAGAACTTGAGGGGCTAGTGACCTCACTCATCACAACTTGCTGCTCAGACACATTCTGGCTGTCACTTTGATCAGACATGTTGCAAACTGACTGCTGACCCTGTGAATAGATTATGGATAAGATAGAGTGGATGAGCATGTTGCAAAAGATTAATTCAAAAACTTAGTTTTAGTTTTCCACAGAAAGCATCTCGGATCTACCGATTTTCAAACTCGGTGACACCGAAGCAGTTTTGGCACCAGAACTGGTGAACTCGGTCAGACCGAGTCACAGTTCGGTGGCACCGAGACTGCTAGGGTTTCATAGAATTCCAAAATCGGTCGCACCGATAAGTTATTCTCGGTCAGACCGAGTTTCACTTGTGCAATGGCAAAAGCCAGATCGATGGGACCGAGTTTTTCAACTCGGTGGGTCCGAGATGGTTTCGGCGGAAACCTAACCCTAAAAATTTCGAATTAAACCTAATCTACGAGTTCATTGACTGGATAGGAGTGTTTCAATCATGGCAAGAATCATGATGATCACAATGTGCTAGGGATCGGAGTGGAGAATAGCACAAAGATCGAGTCCATACCCTAGTTCGGCGGAGACTCGCTACGGCGGCAACGGCGGGGCAGAATTCCATTGACGGTGGCGGAGACCAGCGACTGGAGGCTGCTGGCGGCGAGAAGACGATCCGGAGACCACAATTTTGCCCGTCACTATATATAGCCCGACCCTGTCGGTGTGACCGAGTGGAACAACTCGGTGGCACCGAGATGCAAAACTGTGTGCAGTTATTGCAACTCAGTGTGACCGAAAAGTTCAAATCGGTTGCACCGAGATCGAAAACCTAGATCAACTTAATGAACTCGGTAGGACCGAAAATGGAGTATCGGTCAGACCGAGATTCATAAAGAGGTTTTGGAAGTTTAAGTCTATGACGAATCGGGGACTCTGAGCGCTCCTCACACGGAGTGGTTTGAATCTGACTTGATCAAGTTTTGTGATGCGGCATGAATAGAGTTTGAGACGAGAAAAGCATAGATAGCTAGAGGAGGTTCTTAGGCATTCTTGTCCATCCACTTGGCAAAAGAAGAAAGCCAAACAATCAAAACAACAAGTGGATGTCCTCGAATGAGTAAAATATGCAACCAACATGCTCACACAATAAGATGGCAAATGAAATATGTGGCAAAGCATGCACAACCAATTCTAGCATCTATCAAGCAATTTGCGATGACTAGGTCATCTATATATGAGTATATTGACTTAGGAGTCAAGTGATAACACTTGATCATAGGTCATACTCATCGTTTAAGCTCAAGTGGGGTTACCACTTTTACATAAAGCATTGTTGTATTCACATCTTTAGAGTTGCTTTAGCTCAAGTCTTAGAGTAAAGCTCCCCCTAGATGTGATATCCCCCCTAAGAGGGATGAACTAACCTTGGGTTTTGTCGATGATGACTTCATGTAGATGTTGAAGATGTGGATGCTCAATGTTGATGTAGATCACTTGGAGCTATCCATTTGAGTGAATTGCACTTTCAATACCTACATGGGTTAGTCCCACAAGGAACAAACAAGGATATCCATAGACATAGAGTGATGCACACACAAGATGATGTCCATGAAAACTTTAGGTTACCTTGTCCCTTGTCTTACCAACAAGAGGGTTTGTGACTCCTTGAACTAGTGCAAGATGTGGAAGTTGATTGCACTTGTTCTTGCCAAAATGATAAGAGCAGGGCCGGCCCATAGATATATGGGGCCCAGGGGCAAGACAGCAATAAGGGGCCCTTGTTTACTTAAAATCTCAAAATATTTTATATTTCAAAAGCAAAGTAACACGGAGTATCCAGTACATAGCTTCTTAATTTGGACTCTAAAACTGATAGTACAATTAATTTATCGATCAAGTGAACTAATGAAATGATGTAGTTCGGCAAAAGCCCGCTTTCCACAATAGCTTGTATTCCTAAATTTGAATGGAGACTTCATTTCTCAGCTGGTTGTTCATCAACACTTACTATGGCCAATTGATTCTAGGGGATCTCTAGAACAACTACTAGATTTGAAAATTTTGTCAAGTGATCCTTTTAAGGATTTTACCTCTTCATCTATTTGCTTTTTTCTCTTCCTTTTGTTACTACCAGATAAATACTTTCTAGAGGACATGTTACAAAACAAAAACAAGCAGCATAAAATGATTAAAACAAGGAACAAAAGCACCTGAATGTGGATGTAGGTGGCAAAATCAGCAGATCCGCAGGTTGAAGTCAGCACAAATGAGAACACAACACCATGAACTGAATAATTTGCGCCCCTTCTCCAGTTCAGCAGCTCTCCTAATATCCTGACTGCCGAGCACTCACACTTAGATCCATTGAAGTCTGAAGAGTAGAAAATAAGAAGAAGAGATGTGGAGTCATTGGAGGGCACGTCTATTTAATTGAAAGGAGGAACAGGATTATGGGGAGGAAGAAAAGAAGAATACGTACTGTCTCCAAGTCCCAACATCTAGCTGATGGGGAATGAGCAGAACATAGAAGAAGGAAGGAGAGCCGATTTGCTCCTTTAGTCCCCATGGAGTACATTAGCTGATGGGCAATCTCATTTGTGATGAGAGCAAGCCTAGAGTACATTTCAGCGACACCTTCACCATCCTTCATCTTGAACTTGTCAAGTTGACTTTGGAGCACATCCAACTTGGATTCCTTGACGGAGTCGGTACCTTCGTGCATATCAACCAAAGTATCCCAAATTTCCTTTGCATTCTCAAGGCGGCTGATTTTGTTGAATTCTTCGGGGCACAATCCGTTGAAGAGAATATCACAAGTTTGAGCATTGTATTGCAACATCTTCAACTCATCTGCGGTAGCTTCACGGTTTGGTTCTCTCCCGTCAAAGAAATCACCTTGTAAACCAACACAAACAATAGCCCATACGGCGGGGTTATGTCCAAGAATATGCATTTTCATTTTATGCTTCCAACTCGCAAAATTAGTGCCATCAAAGTAAGGACCTCTACGGTGATAATTTCCCTCGCTAGACGCCATACTCTCCTAGGTTGTGAAACCAAGGCTATGA
This sequence comes from Triticum monococcum, assembly GCA_034509565.1. Taxonomy (NCBI): domain Eukaryota; kingdom Viridiplantae; phylum Streptophyta; class Magnoliopsida; order Poales; family Poaceae; genus Triticum; species Triticum monococcum. The sequence goes on along the minus strand of CM067845.1, from coordinate 80,183,487 downwards.
CCACCAAAAGCTATGGAGATCAAGGAAAATGGAGACCAAAGCTCTGATACCACTTGTAGGATCGAAAGTATGTCTAGAGGGGGGTGATTAGACTACTTGACCAACTAAAAACTTAGCCTTTTCCCAATTTTAGTTCTTGGCAGATTTTAGCTATCTTAGAGCAAGTCAAGCAATCATCACACAATTCAAGCAAGCATGCAAAGAGTTTATTAGCAGCGGAAAGTAAAGCATGCAACTTGCAAGAATGTAAAGGGAAGAGTTTGGAGGATTCAAACGCAATTGGAGACACGGATGTTTTCCCGTGGTTCGGATAGGTGGTGCTATCCTACATCCACGTTGATGGAGACTTCAACCCACGGAGGGTAACGGTTGCGCGAGTCCACGGAGGGCTCCACCCACGAAGGGTCCACGAAGAAGCAACCTTGTCTATTCCACCATGGCCATCGCCCACGAAGGACTTGCCTCACTAGCGGTAGATCTTCACGAAGTAGGCGATCTCCTTGCCCTTACAAACTCCTTGGTTAACCTCCACAATCTTGTCAGAGGCTCCCAAGTGACACCTAGCCAATCTAGGAGACACCACTCTCCAAGAAGTAACAAATGGTGTGTTGATGATGAACTCCTTGCTCTTGTGCTTCAAATGATAGTCTCCCCAACACTCAACTCTCTCTCATAGGATTTGGATCTGATGGAAAGAAGATTTGAGTGGAAAGCAACTTGGGGAAGGCTAGAGATCAAGATTCATATGGTAGGAATGGAATATCTTGGTCTCAACACATGAGTAGGTGGTTCTTTCTCAGAACATATGAGTAGGAATGGTGTATGTGTTCTGATGGCTCTCTCTTTGAATGAAGAGGAGGTGGAGGGGTATTTATAGCCTCCACACAAAATCCAACCGTTACACACAATCTACCAATCTCGGTGGGACCGAATCAGAAAACTCGGTCTGACCGAAATAGTAAACCTAGTGACCGTTAGGAATTTCGGTGGGACTGAGAAGCAACTCGGTAGGACCAATTCGGTTAGGGTTTGGGCATAACGTAATCTCGGTGAGACCGATCGCACAAACTCGGTGAGACCGAGTTCGGCAATTAGCTAACCAGAGAGTTGGTCAGGCAAACTCGGTGGGACCGACTTGCTCTTTCGGTGAGACCGAAAAGTTACAAGAAGGAAACAGAGAGTTTGCATTGCATTCTCGGTGGGGCCGATTCTCTCTTTCAATGAGACCGAAAAGTTACGAAAGGGAAACAGAGAGTTTGCAACCCCATCTCGGTGTGACCGAGATCCTTATCGGTAGGACCGAATTGCTAGGGTTTGGCAGTGGCAAATGACAAGTGAAACTCGGTGGCGCCGGATTGACAGAATCGGTATGACCGAGTTTGGCTTAGGGTTTAGGTCATTTGTGGATATGGAAAGGTGGTTGAGGATTTTGGAGCATATCACTAAGCACATAAAGCAAGAGGCTCATTAAGCAACACCTCATCCCTCCTTGATAGTATTGGCTTTTCCTAAAGACTCAATGTGATCTTGGATCACTAAAATATAAAATGAAGAGTCTTGAACTTTTGAGCTTGAGCCAATTCTTTGTCCTTAGCATTTTGAGGGTTCCACTTTCACATCCATGCCATGCCAATCATTGAGCTTTCCTGAAATAATCATCTTGGAATAGCATTAGCCCAATGAGCTATATGTTGTTATGAATTACCAAAACCACCTCGGGATAGTTGCACTTTCACCGACGAAAGGATTTTTTAGGTATGTATGTATATTTAAAATTTATACACATTTTTCTCAGTTTTTTTCATATATAACATGTTATATTTTGAGTTAGCGTTTGAAAGATGAATATTTCAAAGACCATTTTAATCTGTTAGACGTAAAAATTTAGGCCGACGAGAGGAATATTTAGGTATGTATGTATATTTAAAACTTATACACATTTTCTCAGTTTTTTTTCATATATAACATGTTATATTTTGAGTTAGCGTTTGAAAGATAAATATTTCAAAGACCATTTTAATCTGTTAGACGTAAAAATTTAGGCCGACGAAAGGGTTTTTAGGTATATACGTATGTAAACTTAATAACTTATACACATTTTCTCAGTTTTTGTTTCATATATAACATGTTATATTTTGAGGTAGTGTTTTTTTCTCAGGTTTTATTGTCATGTTATATTTTGAGTTAGTGTTTGAAAGACAATTTTTTTGAAGGCCATTTCATATATAACATGTTATATTTTTGAGTTAGTGTTTGAAAGATAAATATTTTGAGACCATTTTAATATGTCAGGAAAAAGAAACAAAAAAGTTGAAAAAGATGAGAGAGCCAAGGCTCGAACCCACGTCTCGTGGGTACCAGACGAACGGTCCAACCAATGCGCTATGGGAGTCCTTATGCTACTTTTTGGACATCGCCTATAGATAAACAAGAGGCGAATGCCGCGAGAAAAAAAACTGAATCATTTTTTCTCACTTATAGGTGGCATTGGTGGGTAATATTTATCAACTTTAGGGACAAATTATATGACGTACCACCAGAAGCAATAGATGTTTTATTATTAGGGGAGATGATTAATTAAACTTAAATTTATCATGAACTTAGTACCTGATAGTATCTTGCTTGTTTATGTTTGATTGTAGATAGATGGCCCGTGCTGTTGTTCCGTTGAATTTTAATGCGTTCCTTGAGAAAGCAAAGTTGAAAGATGATGATAGAAATTACACGGACTGGGTCCGTAACTTGAGGATTATCCTCATTGCTGCACAGAAAAATTATGTCCTGGAAGCATCGCTGGGTGCCAGGCCTGCTGCTGGAGCAACACCAGATGTTATGAACGTCTGGCAGAGCAAAGCTGATGACTACTCGATAGTTCAGTGTGCCATGCTTTATGGCTTAGAATCGGGACTTCAACGACGTTTTGAACGTCATGGAGCATATGAGATGTTCCAGGAGTTGAAGTTAATATTTCAAGCAAATGCCCGGATTGAGAGATATGAAGTCTCCAATAAGTTCTATAGCTGCAAGATGGAGGAGAACAGTTCTGTCAGTGAGCATATACTCAAAATGTCTGGGTATAATAATCACTTGATTCAATTGGGAGTTAATATTCCAGATGATTGCGTCATTGGAAAAATTCTCCAATCACTTCCACCTAGCTACAAGAGTTTTGTGATGAACTATAATATGCAAGGGATGAACAAGACAATTCCCAAGCACTTCGCAATGCTGAAAGCTGCGGAGGTAGAAATCAAGAAGGAGCATCAAGTGTTGATGGTCAACAAGACCACTAGTTTCAAGAAAAAGGGCAAAGGGAAGAAGAAGGGGAAATTCAAAAAGAACAGCAAGCAAGTTGCTGCTCAGGAGAAAAAACCCAAATCTGGACCTAAGTCTGAAACTGAGTGCTTCTACTACAAGCAGACTGGTCACTTGAAGCGGAATTGCCCCAAGTATTTGGCGGATAAGAAGGATGGCAAGGTGAACAAAGGTATATATGATATACATGTTATTGATGTGTACCTTACTAATGCTCGCAGTAGCACCTGGGTATTTGATACTGGTTCTGTTGCTAATATTTGCAACTCGAAACAGGGACTACGGATTAAGTGAAGATTGGCTAAGGACGAGGTGACGATGCGCGTGGGAAATGGTTCCAAAGTCGATGTGATCGCGGTCGGCACGCTACCTCTACATCTACCTTCGGGATTAGTATTAGACCTAAATAATTGTTATTTGGTGCCAGCGTTGCGCATGAACATTATATCTGGATCTTGTTTGATGCGAGACGGTTATTCATTTAAATCAGAGATAATGGTTGTTCTATTTATATGAGTAATATCTTTTATGGTCATGCACCCTTGAAGAGTGGTCTATTCTTATTAAATCTCGATAGTAGTGACACACATATTCATAATGTTGAAGCCAAAAGATGCAGAGTTGATAATGGTAGTGCAACTTATTTGTGGCACTGCCGTTTAGGTCATATCGGTGTAAAGCGCATGAAGAAACTCCATACTGATGGACTTTTGGAACCACTTGATTATGAATCACTTGGTACTTGCGAACCGTGCCTTATGGGCAAGATGACCAAAACACCGTTCTCCGATACTATGGAGAGAGCAACAGATTTGTTGGAAATCATACATACAGATGTATGTGGTCCGATGAATGTTGAGGCTCGTGGCGGATATCATTATTTTCTCACCTTCACAGATGACTTAAGCAGATATGGGTATATCTACTTAATGAAACATAAGTCTGAAACATTTGAAAAGTTCAAAGAATTTCAGAGTGAAGTTGAAAATCACCGTAACAAGAAAATAAAATTCCTACGATCTGATCGTGGAGGAGAATATTTGAGTTACGAGTTTGGTGTACATTTGAAACAATGCGGAATAGTTTCGCAACTCACGCCACCCGGAACACCACAGCGTAATGGTTTGTCCGAACGTCGTAATCGTACTTTACTAGATATGGTGCGATCTATGATGTCTCTTACTGATTTACCGCTATCATTTTGGGGTTATGCTTTAGAGACGGCCGCATTCACGTTAAATAGGGCACCATCAAAATCCGTTGAGACGACGCCTTATGAACTGTGGTTTGGCAAGAAACCAAAGTTGTCGTTTCTGAAAGTTTGGGGCTGCGATGCTTATGTAAAAAAGCTTCAACCTGATAAGCTCGAACCCAAATCAGGGAAATGTGTCTTCAGAGGATATACAAAGGAAACTACTGGATACACCTTCTATCACAGATCCGAAGGCAAGACTTTTGTTGCTAAATTCAGAAACTTTCTAGAGAAGGAGTTTCTCTCAAAAGAAGTGAGTGGGAGGAAAGTAGAACTTGACGAGGTAACTGTACCTGCTCCCTTATTGGAAAGTAGTACATCACAGAAACCGGTTTCTGTGACACCTACACCAATTAGTGAGGAAGCTAATGATGATGATCATGAAACTTCAGAACAAGATACTACTGAACCTCGTAGATCAACCAGAGTAAGATCCGCACCAGAGTGGTACGGTAATCCTGTTCTGGAAGTCATGCTACTAGATCATGATGAACCTACGAACTATGGAGAAGCGATGGTGAGCCCAGATTCCGCAAAATGGCTTGAAGCCATGAAATCTGAGATGGGATCCATGTATGAGAACAAAGTATGGACTTTGGTTGACTTGCCCAAAGATCGGCAAGCAATTGAGAATAAATGGATCTTCAAGAAGAAGACTGACGCTGACGGTAATGTTACTATCTACAAAGCTCGACTTGTCGCAAAAGGTTTTTGACAAGTTCAAGGGATTGACTATGATGAGACCTTCTCACCCGTAGCGATGCTTAAGTCTGTCCGAATCATGTTAGCAATTGCCGCATTTTATGATTATGAAATTTGGCAGATGGATGTCAAAACTGCATTCCTGAATGGATTTCTGGAAGAAGAGTTGTATATGATGCGACCAGAAGATTTTGTCGATCCAAAGGGAGCTAACAAAGTGTGCAAGCTCCAGCGATCCATTTATGGACTGGTGCAAGCCTCTCGGAGTTGGAATAAACGCTCTGATAATGTGATCAAAGCATTTGGTTTTGTACAGACTTTTGGAGAAGCCTGTATTTACAAGAAAGTGAGTGGGAGCTCTGTAGCATTTCTGATATTATATGTAGATGACATATTACTAATCGGAAATGATATAGAATTTTTGGATAGCATAAAGGGATACTTGAATAAGAGTTTTTCAATGAAAGACCTCGGTGAAGCTACTTACATATTGGGCATTAAGATCTATAGAGATAGGTCAAGACGCTTAATTGGACTTTCACAAAGCACATACCTTGACAAATTTTTGAAGAAGTTCAAAATGGATCAAGCAAAGAAATGATTCTTGCCTGTGTTACAAGGTGTGAAATTGAGTAAGACTCAATGCCCGACCACTGCAGAAGATAGAGAGAAAATGAAAGATGTTCCCTATGCTTCAGCCATAGGCTCTATCATGTATGCAATGCTGTATACCAGACCTGGTGTATGTCTTGCTATAAGTCTAGCAGGGAGGTACCAAAGTAATCTAGGAGTGGATCACTGGACAGCGGTCAAGAACATCCTGAAATACCTGAAAAGGACTAAGGATATGTTTCTCATATATGGATGTGACAAAGAGCTCATCGTAAATGGTTACGTTGATGCAAGCTTTGACACTGATCCGGACGATTCTAAATCGCAAACCGGATATGTGTTTACATTAAACGGTGGAGCTGTCAGTTGGTGCAGTTCTAAACAAAGCGTTGTGGCGGGATCTACATGTGAAGCGGAGTACATAGCTGCTTCGGAAGCAGCAAACGAAGGAGTCTGGATGAAAGAGTTCATATCCGATCTAGGTGTCATACCTATTGCATCGGGTCCAATGAAAATCTTTTGTGACAATACTGGTGCAATTGCCTTGGCAAAGGAATCCAGATTTCACAAGAGAACCAAGCACATCAAGAGACGCTTCAATTCCATCCGGGATCTAGTCCAGGTGGGAGACATAGAGATTTGCAAGATACATACGGATCTGAATCTAGCAGACCCGTTGACTAAGCCTCTTCCACGAGCAAAACATGATCAGCACCAAAGCTCCATGGGTGTTAGAATCATTACTGTGTAATCTAGATTATTGACTCTAGTGCAAGTGGGAGACTGAAGGAAATATGCCCTAGAGGCAATAATAAAGTTATTATTTATTTCCTTATATCATGATAAAAGTTTATTATTCATGCTAGAATTGTATTATCCAGAAACATAATACTTGTGTGAATACATAAACAAACTAAACGTCACTAGTGTGCCTCTACTTGACTAGCTCGTTAATCGAAGATGGTTATGTTTCCTAACCATAGACATGTGTTGTCATTTGATTAACGGGATCACATCATTAGGAGAATGATGTGATTGACATGACCCATTCCATTAGCTTAGCACCCGATCATTTAGTATGTTGCTATTGCTTTCTTCATGACTTATACATGTTCCTATGACTATGAGATTATGCAACTCCCGTTTGCCGGAGGAACACTTTGTGTGCTACCAAACGTCACAACGTAACTGGGTGATTATAAAGGAGCTCTACAGGTGTCTCCAAAGGTACATGTTGGGTTGGCGTATTTCAAGATTAGGATTTGTTACTCCGATTGTCGGAAAGGTATCTCTGGGCCCTCTCGGTAATGCACATCACATAAGCCTTGCAAGCATTGCAACTAATGAGTTAGTTGCGAGATGATGTATTACGAAACGAGTAAAGAGACTTGCCGGTAACGAGATTGAACTAGGTATTGAGATACCGACGATCGAATCTCGGGCAAGTAACATACCGATGACAAAGGGAACAAAGTATGTTGTTATGCGGTCTGACCGATAAAGATCTTCGTAGAATATGTGGGAGCCAATATGAGCATCCAGGTTCCGCTATTGGTTATTGACCAGAGACATGTCTCGGTCATGTCTACATTGTTCTCGAACCCGTAGGGTCCGCACGCTTAACGTTATGATGACAATTTCATTATGAGTTTATATATTTTGATGTACCGAAGTTTGTTCGGAGTCCCGGATATGATAACGGACATGACGAGGAGTCTCGAAATGGTCGAGACATAAAGATTGATATATTGGACGGCTATATTCGAACACCGGAAGTGTTCCGGGTGATTTCGGAGAAAACCGGAGTGCCGGAGGGTTACCGGAAACCCCCCGGGAGAAGTAATGGGCCTTATGGGCCCTGGTGGAGAGAGAGAGGGGCAGCCAGGATGGGCCACGCGCCCCCTCCCCCTCTGGTCCGAATTGGACTAGGAGAGGGGGGGCGGTGCCCCCCTTTCTTTCTCCTTCTCCCTCTCCCCCTTCCTTTCGCCCTCCTAGTAGGAGTAGGAAAGAGGGGAGTCCTACTCCTACTAGGAGGAGGACTCCTCCTCCTTGGTGCGCCCATGGGCCGGCCGGCCTTGCCCCTTGCTCATTTATATACGGGGGTAGGGGGCACCTCTAGACACATAAGTTGATCCTCATGATCGTTTTCTTAGCCGTGTGCGGTGCCCCCTTCCACCATACTCCTCGATAATATTGTAGCGGTGCTTAGGCGAAGCCCTGCGACGGTAGAACATCAAGATCATCACCACGCTGTCGTGCTGACGGAACTCTTCCCCGACACTTTGCTGGATCGGAGTCCGGGGATCGTCATCGAGCTGAACGTGTGCTAAAAGTCGGAGGTGCCGTAGTTTCGGTGCTTGATCTGTCGGGCCATGAAGACGTATGACTACATCAACCGCGTTGTCATAACGCTTCCGCTGTCGGTCTACGAGGGTACGTAGACAACACTCTACCCTCTCGTTGCTATGCATCACCATGATCTTGCGTGTGCGTAGGGAAATTTTTGAAATTACTACATTCCCCAACACTCTTCACGTCCGGGATCTCATTCGGGACTCCGAACAACCTTCGGTAACCACATACTATTTCCCATAACAACTCTAACGTCACCGAACCTTAAGTGTGTAGACCCTACGGGTTCGGGAACCATGCATACATGACCGAGATATCTCTCCGGCCAATAACCAATAGCGGGATCTGGATACCAATATTGGCTCCCACATGTTTCACGATGATCTCATCGGATGAACCATGATGTCGGGGATTCAATCAATCCCATATACAATTCCCTTTGTCTATCGGTATGTTACTTGCCCGAGATTCGATCGTCGGTATCCCCATACCTCGTTCAATCTCGTTACCGGCAAGTCTCTTTACTCGTTCCATAACGCATGATCCCGTGGCTAACTCATTAGTCACATTGAGCTCATTATGATGATGCATTGCCGAGTGGGCCCAGAGATACCTCTCCGTCACACGGAGTGACAAATCCCAGTCTCGATTCGTGCCAACTCAACACACACTTTCGGAGATACCCGTAGTGTGCCTTTATAGCCACCCAGTTACGTTGTGACGTTTGGCACACCCAAAGCATACCTACGGTATCCGGAAGTTGCACAATCTCATGGTCTAAGGAAATGATACTTGACATTAGAAAAGCTTTAGCAGACGAACTATACGATCTTGTGCTATGCTTAGGATTGGGTCTTGTCCACCACATCATTATACTAATGATGTGATCCCGTTATCAACAACATCCAATGTCCATGGTCAGGAAACCATAACCATCTATTGATCAACGAGCTAGTCAACTAGAGGCTTACTAGGGACATGTTGTGGTCTATGTATTCACACATGTATTACGGTTTCCAGTTAATACAATTATAGCATGAACAATAGACAATTATCATGAACAAGGAAATACAATAATAACCATTTTATTATTGCCTCTAGGGCATATTTCCAACAAAAAGGACCATACTTGGAGTTTTTCTACTTATAAACTTGATCTCACAAAACCATATAATCGACTTGATTGGAATTGCGATAGGCAAATGATGCAAAAGCTTGGCTTCGATCACCGATGAGTCAAATTGGTAACGTTTAGTGTGACCTCGGTGAGACACTCCGTAAGAGAATTCAATAGTTTCAACGCCACTTCAAATCTTCTTTTGGTCTCCAATTCTTTTGCATCGACGTGTGGTCTTCGGCAGGTGATCCGTTATCCCCTTATTTGTTTTTGTTCGTTGTTGATGGTCTATCTGCTCTTATCAGTCGAGAAAATGTGTTATAAAATATCACTCCTTTTAAAATTACAAGACGGGCACTGAGTATTTCGCATTTGCTTTCTGCCGATGACACCGTATTGTTCTTCAAAGCATGTGGTCAGTAGGCTGCCCATATTAAACATATTCTAGATGCCCATGGACTTGCTACAATACATCTCATTAACCCTGACAAGTGCTATTTTTTGGTAATTCTTGTTCCATTACCTCCATTTATTCTGTTAAGGGTGTTCTTCAAGTTGTCCCATCAGGGTTTGAAGAGAAGTACATTGGGTTGTTGTCATGTACTTAACATTCACATAACACCATTAGAGGAAGAACACCACACCATATCATCAAAACAAGGGATGGTAATCAACTTCACATGATTACTACTGAAAAGACTTCTCCCATGTTCTCAAGAACAAAGGGATCTACTCACAGCACATCATATGGATCATAATCAGTAGGTATAAACATATGGTGAACAATCTGAACTCAACAATCTTTCACCAATAAATCTCCTAGTTACCAATACGAGGTTTGATACAAAGATTTAACAAAAGGGGTGAACTAAGGGTTGGAGATGAGATTGTGTTAGTGAAGATGTTGATCTCCACTATGAACGGGGTGTTGGTGATGATGATAGCTTTGATCTCCACTATGAGCAGAGTGTTGGTGATGATGATGATCTCCACTACTTTTCCTTATCGTATGCCCCATTTTGGCGGAACATAGCTGTGGCAGGTACTGCTTACCGCCGCCAGTGATAGGTTAATTAGCAGTGGCGGGCAGTAAATTCGGCCCGCCACAAAACATTTTCCCACGCGAGGTGCTTGTTTTCGCACCCGCCACAAGTATTTTTTTACTTAGTACATAACACAAGAAATTACTTACTCTATGACGTGTGGCGGGCGTTAGCTAGTGCCCGTCACTGCTGAGTAAGTAATTTATTTGGTTATGTAAAGTGGTAATTATGGTAAACCATGGTAAACTCGGTGAAGTCAGAGAGTAAGTAATTTATTTGGTTATGTACTAAATAGCAACAACAATAGTGGGAAAGTTGTAAGCATGGAAAAGTCATAGAGTAAATAATATATTATGTTACAAAATAAATAATAGAAAAAGGTTAAAAACATAGCAGTGGCGGGCACAATCTAGAGCCCGCCACAGATACCTCCATGATTCGGCGTGGAAAAGATGTTTCCTTCCGGTTGGTCGAAACGACAATCCCACGGATTGATGACGTGGCTTGCATCCGCGTGTCCACAACCATTTGTGCTTCTTCTAAATGGTGGAGGGGAGATGAGCCACACAGGTCACCGGCCACATCTCTCTCTCTCTCTCTCTCTCTCTCTAAACTTCGATCCACTTTCCGCCTCCATCTTCATCGGCTGATTTCGGTCGGCTCCGACCATCTCCCCTGGCGCCAAGCATGCTCCAGCGCCACCTCGCTCTCCTCTCTCTCTTCCCTACAGATACGTCTCCAACGTATCTATAATTTTTGCTTGCTCCATGATATATTATCTACTATTTTGGACTATATTGGGCTTTATTTTCCACTTTTATATTATTTTTGGGACTAACCTACTAACCTGAGGCCCAGCCCAGAATTGCTATTTTTTTGCCTATTTCAGTGTTTCGAAGAAACGGAATATCAAACGGAGTCCAAATGGAATAAAATCTTCGGGAACGTGATTTTCTCACGGAACGTGATCCAGGAGACTTGGACCCTGCTCCAAGGAACAAAAGAGGCGATCACAAGGGTGGGGGGCGCCCCCCCTAGGGCGCGCCCCCTACCTCGTGGGCCCCTCGTTGCTCCTCCGACGTACTTCTTCCTCCTATATATACACACGTACTCCCAAACAATCAGAACAGGAGCCAAAAACCTAATTCCACCGCTGCAACTTTCTGTATCCACGAGATCCCATCTCGGGGCCTGTTCCAGAGCTCCGCTGGAAGAGGGCCGTCATCACGGAGGGCTTCTACATCATCATAGCCTCTCTGATGAAGTGTGAGTAGTTTACCTCAGACCTTCGGGTCCATAGTTAGTAGCTAGATGGCTTCTTCTCTCTCTTTGAATCTCAATACAAAGTTCTCCCCCTCTCTTGTGGAGATCTATTCGATGTAATCTTATTTTTGCGGTGTGTTTGTTGATATCGATGAATTGTGGGTTTATGATCAAGTCTATCTATGAATAATATTTGAATCTTCTCTGAATTCTTTTATGTATGATTGGTTATCTTTGCAAGTCTCTTCGAATTATCCGTTTGGTTTGGCCAACTAGATTGCTAGTTCTTGCCATGGGAGAAGTGCTTAGCTTTGGGTTCGATCTAGTGGTGTCCTTACCCAGTGACAGAAGGGGCAGCAAGGCACGTATTGTATCGTTGCCATCGAGGATAACAAGATGGGGTTTATTTCATATTGCATGAATTTATCTCTCTACATCATGTCATCTTGCTTAAGGCGTTACTCTGTTTTTAACTTAATACTCTAGATGCATGCTGGATAGCGGTCGATGAGTGGAGTAATAGTAGTAGATGCAGAATCGTTTTGATCTACTTGTCACGGACGTGATGCCTATATACATGATCATGCCTAGATATTCTCATAATTATGCACAATTCCATCAATTGCTCAACAGTAATTTGTTCACCCACCGTAGAATACTTATGCTCTTGAGAGAAGCCACTAGTGAAACCTATGGCCCCTGGGTCTATTCTCATCATATCAATCTCCATCACTTTAATATTGTTTTGCTATTTACTTTTCCTTTACTTTTTACTTTGCATCTTTATATCCAAAAATACCAAAAATATTCTATCTATCAGATCTCACTCTCGTAAGTGACCGTGAAGGGCTTGACAACCCCTAATCGCGTTGGTTGCGAGTAGCTATCACTTTGTGCAGGTACGAGAGACTTGAGCGTGGGCTCCTACTGGATTGATACCTTGGTTCTCAAAAACTGAGGGAAATACTTACGCTACTCTGCTGCATCATCCCTTCCTCTTCGGGGAAAACCAACTCAAGCTCAAGACGTAGCAAGAAGGATTTCTGGCGCCGTTGCCGGGGAGTCTACGCAAAAAGTCATATACCAAGTACCCATCACAATCCCTATCTCTCGCATTACATTATTTGCCATTTGCCTCTCATTTTCCTCTCCCCCCAATTCCCCCTTGCCGTTTTATTCGCCCTCTCTCTCTCTATCCTCCCTCTCTGTTTACCTCTTTTGCCCGTTTCTTGTTTGCTCGTATGGTTGGAATAGTTGTTTATTTATTACTAAACAGAGAACTTAAGATCTATGGATCCTCATCCGCTTGCCAATCTTTTTAAGGGATCTAATTATGATGAACCAATTCCTAGTGATTTGGATGCACTAGATTATCTTTATAAGCTTTTGCTTGAAATCCGTAAATCTGAAAATCGTGATGAAGTGAGTCATGATAGATCTTTGAATAAAAAGCATGATTGCAATGATTTTATTATAATTTCTCTTGATGTCAATTGTGCTAATAAGATGCAAAACCCTAAGCTTGGGGATGCTAGTTTTGCTATGTCTACTACTTGTTGCAATGATTATGATTGGGGTGATTCTTCTTATGATCTTGAAAATTTATTTAAACCTCATGATGAATATGAGATTGATAATAGTGTTTGCAATATTATTGAAAATGGGTTTAGAAGAGTGTCAACTTTAGATCCCACATATTTGGAGAATGTTCAATCTTATGAAAATCTTGATAAAAGTGGGTGTGGAGAAGTCATGACTTTAGTTAATGTTAATCCCACTATTTTGGAAGAGTGTCAACTTTGCATGCATGTGGATCATGTTGAAAATATTTTATGTGATAGCTATTTTGTTGAATTTTCTTATGATCCTACATGTAATTACTATGAGAGAGGAAAATATGGTAGTAGAAATCTTCATGTTACTAAATTACCTCTCGTTATGTTGAGATTGCTATTGTTTCTTTCCGCTTCCTTGCATATGCTAGTTTTTGCTTGCCTTGACAATTTGTTTGCCTATAAGATGCCTATGCATAGGAAGTATGTTAGACTTAGATGTGTTTGTCACATGTTTTATGATGACCTCCTTTTGTGCTTCAATTCTTGTCTTTCATGTGAGCATCATTGAAATTATCAATGCCTAGCTATAACGTTTTAAAGAAAAGCTTTTGTTGGGAGTCAACCCAATATTTATCCTTCTGTTATTCAATAAATAAATTATTTAGCCTCTGTTTAGGTTGTGTTTTTTGTGTTTAATTAGTGTTTGTGCCAAGTAGAACCGTTGGGAAGGCTTGGGGAAAGTCTTGTTGAACTTGCTGTAAAAAACAGAAACTTTAGCGCTCACGGGAACTGCTGTCATTTTTATTTGAAGAGTGCTATTTAGTTAATTATTTTTGCAGATGATTAATAGATAAATTCCTCACGTCCAACAATTTATTTTAGAATTTTTGGGGTTCCAGATCTTGCGCTAGCTACAGATTACTATAGACTGTTCTGTTTTTGACAGATTCTGTTTTTTCGTGTGTTGTTTGCTTATTTTGATGAATCTATGGCTAGTAAAATAGTTTATAATCCATAAAGAAGTTGGAATATAGTAGGTTTAACACCAATATAAATAAATAATGAGTTTATTACAGTACCTTGAAGTGGTCTTTTGTTTTCTTTCGCTAACGGAGCTCATGAGTTTTCTTTTTTGAGTTTTGTGTTGTGAAGTTTTCAAGTTTTGGGTGAATTCTTTTGATGGATCATGGAACAAGGAGTGGCAAGAGCCTAATCTTGGGGATGCCCATGGCACCCCCAAGATAATCCAAGGACACCAAAAAGTCAAAGCTTGGGGATGCCCCAGAAGGCATCCCCTCTTTTCGTCCACTTCCATCGATAATTTACTTGGAGCTATATTTTTATTCACCAACATGATATGTGTTTTGCTTGGAGCGTCTTGTATTATTTGTGTCTTTATTTTCTAGTATGCCACAATCATCCTTGTTGTACACACCTTTTGAGAGAGCCATACATGAATTAAAATTTGATAGAATACTCTATGTGCTTCACTTATATCTTTTGAGCTAGATAATTTTGCTCTATGTACTTCACTTATATCTTTTGAGCGTTATAATTTTGCTCTATGTGCTTCACTTAGATCTTTTAGAGCACAGTGGTGGATATGTTTTAAAGAAACTATTGATCTCTCATGCTTCACTTAAATTAATTTGAGAGTCTCTTAATAGCATGGTAATTTGCCTAATAATAATATGCTTGGTATTCAAGATTTGTGAAACTCTCTTTTGAGTGTGTTGAATACTAAGAAAATATTGAAGCATGATAATTGTTTTGAGTTATGGAGGTGATAATATTAAAGTCCTGCTAGTTGAGTAGTTGTGAATTTAAAGAATACTTGTGTTGAAGTTTGTGATTCCCGTAGCATGCACGTATGGTGAACCGTTATGTGATGAAGTCAGAGCATGATTTATTTATTGATTGTCTTCCTTATGAGTGGCGGTCGGGGACGGGCGATGGTCTTTTCCTACCAATCTATCCCCCTAGGAGAATGCGCGTAATACTTTGCTTTGATAACTTCTAGATTTCTGCAATAAGTATATGAGTTCTTTATGACTAATGTTGAGTCCATGGATTATACGCACTCTCATCCTTCCACCTTTGCTAGCCTCTCTAATACCGCGCAACTTTCGCCGGTATCATACACCTACCATATACCTTCCTCAAAACAGCCACCATACCTACCTATTATGGCATTTCCATAGCCATTCCGAGATATATTGCCATGCAACTTTCCACCATCTAGTTCATCATGACACACTTCATCATTGTCATATTGCATATCCCGGCACACCGCCATTTTGTTCTAAGTATCGAGTTGTAATTGTTGAGTTATAAGAAAAATAAAAGTGTGATGATCATCATTATTAGAGCATTCTCCCAGTGAGGAAAGAATGATGGAGACTATGATTCCCCCATAAGTCGGGATGAGACTCCGGACGAAAAAAAAGAGGCCATAAAAAATAAGAGAGAAAAGGCCAAAAAATGATGAGAGAAAAAGAGAGAAGGGACAATGTTACTATCCTTTTACCACACTTGTGCTTCAAAGTAGCACCATGATCTTCATAGTAGAGAGTCTCTCATGTTATCACTTTCATATACTAGTGGGAATTTTTCATTATAGAACTTGCCTTGTATATTCGAATGATGGGCTTCCTCAAATTGCCCTAGGTCTTCATGAGCAAGCAAGTTGGATGCACACCCACTTAGTTTCTTTTTGAGCTTTCATATACTTATAGCTCTAGTGCATCCGTTGCATGGCAATCCCTACTCACTCACATTGATATCTATTAATGGGCATCTCCATAGGCCGTTGACATGCCTAGTTGATGTGAGACTATCTTCTCCCTTTTTGTCTTCTCCACAACCACCATTCTATTCCACCTATAGTGCTATATCCATGGCTCACGCTCATGTATTGCGTGAAGATTGAAAAAGTTGTGTTGATACCAAAGGTTGAAAATCCTATAAATGTCACACAGTTCAGACCGATCAGCTTGTGCAATGTTGTGTATAAAATCATCTAAAAAATGCTTGCTAATCGACTTAAGGTAATTCTTCCGAAGGTAATTGGTCCAACCCAAAGCGCCTTCGTTCCGGGGAGATTAATAACGGACAACATTCTCATTGCTTATGAGTGTGTGAATACAATCAAGAGAAAGAAAGGAAAATCTGGAATATGTGCAGTCAAACTCGATATGCATAAGGCATACGATCGAGTTGAGTGGTGCTTTCTGAGGAGAATGATGCAAAGACTTGGGTTTGCAGAAGAATGGATTTCTATGATCATGGAGTGTGTGTCTTCTGTGTCGTACAGTGTCAAGTATAATTCTGAAAGTACCGAGGTGTTTACCCCAACACGGGGACTGAGGCAAGGGGATCCACTATCTCCTTACCTTTTTCTGATCTGCACGGAGGCATTATCCAGTATGCTCGAGTTTGAGGAGAATAATGGCACTTTGGAGGGAGTTAAGGTGTGTAGGGAAGCGCCACAAATTTCACATATGTTGTTTGCTGATGATTCTTTGATTTTGATGAAAGCAGATGGCTCTAATGCGGCTTGTCTACGAAGAGTACTGGATGATTACTGTGAGAGCTCGGGGCAGTTGGTCAGCGACTCTAAATCTAGCATTTATTTTAGTCCAAACACCCCAGTTCAGGACAGAGTCGTCGTGTGTCAGCACCTGAATATTAATACTGAAGCTCTTAACGACAAGTATTTGTGTTTACCAGCTATGGTGGGTGTGGACAGGAGTGATTCTTTTGAGTATCTCATTGATAGAATCCACCAGCTTGTTAGTGGATGGAAGGAGAAGATGCTTTCCACGGGGGGTAAGGAGACGCTTAGTAAGGCTGTTGCTCAAGCCATGCCGGTGTTTGCGATGTCTGTATTCAAAATTCCGAAGAAAATTTACAAAGGAATGACGGATGAGTTATCAAGATACTGGTGGGGTGATGATGATAACCACAAGCGTACACATTGGGCTGCTTGGTGGAAAGTTTGTGTGCCAAAGGATAGAGGTGGGTTGGGGTTTAGAGATTTACATAGCTTTAATCTTGCCCTACTTGCCAAGGAAGTTTGGAGGCTGCTGGAGAACCCCGACTCCCTTTGTGTGTAGATCCTGAGAGCCAAATATTATCCGGATGGAAGGCTATTAGATGCGAAGTTGAAGAGTGGGAGCTCGTATACGTGGCAGAGTATTTGTGCGGGGATCAACACCTTTAAGCGAGGTGCAGTTTGGCGCACAGGGGATGGCTCGCAAGTGAACATTTGGTATGATCCGTGGATACAAGCTAGTGTTAACGAGGAGCTACCCTATTAATGAAAGTTTCGGAGCTGATTAACCCCGTTTCTAGGCTGTGAGATCAGGAGTTCATAAATGAAGTTTTCTGGCCAGTAGATACGCAAAGATTTTTGGCGATCCCGCTGGCACCAAATGGGATGATGGATGATTTTGTGGCTTGGAGATTTACAAAGAATCACATGTTTTCGATGAGATCATCTTATTACGCCGAATGGGAACACCAATTTGCCCGCTGGTTTGAAAGAACATAAGGAGAGCCATCTCAGCGATATCCGGTCTGGGCAAAGCTTTGGAAATCCCAAGTTCCAGCTAAAATGAAGATACATGCGTGGAAGGTTCTGCACGGGTTTCTACCATGCTATGGGGTTTTGGCCAATCGCCACATTGACACACCGGATGGCTGCCCTATGTGCGTGGGTGGGTGTGAGGATATCAAGCACACTTTGTTCACTTGCCCAAGAGCTACGGAAGTTTGGAGATGCCTGAAATTGGACGGGTTCATAGAGGAAGCATGCGTATCAGATAGGGTGGGTAGTTCTAAATTACATTTTATGTGCCTCTTCACGGGAAAGTCTCGTATCAGCTGCCTCAGCGCAAGATATGATCTTAGTGGGCATCTGGTACATATGGTGGGAACGACACCAACATGTTCATGGAGAGGAGGTACAGACCCCTGAGCGATCAGCTTTCTCGATTAAGGCACTAATGGCGAGCTACCTGAAGGCGAGGAACAAGAGCGCTGCCATCGGGAGGGAAGGATGGAGCAAGCCGCGTGAAGGTTTTGTCAAGTTAAACGTAGACGCTGCGTTCCATACTGAAGCTCTGCAAGGGGCGGTAGGCGCTGTCCTACGTGATCACAAGGGCAGCTTCATTGCGGCGTCAAATGAGAAGCTGGAACATGTCATGGATGTGGGAACAATGGAAGCATATGCTTTGCGACATGGCCTTCTTCTTGCGCAGCAGTTGGGGATCACCAAGCTTGTTGTTGAGTCAGACTGTATGGAGGTGGTCAACACTATGAACAATGGAGGTTTCACGGCATCAGGAGCAGCGGCGATTTATTCAGATTGTTTGGTTCTCGCTATAGGGTATACTTCGGTCTCTTTTGTCCATTGCCCGAGGGAAGCGAATTCTGTTTCGCATGAACTAGCTAGGGAAGCGGCTTCAGATCAACCTGCTCTTTGGGTTGAGGAACCGCCAGCATATATTGTACAAGGGCTAGTGGATGATGTAACAATTTTTTGATCTAATAAAGTTACCGAAGTTTCAAAAAAAAGGAGAGGGGTGAAAGAGCCCTCCACAATGTTAGTTACATGCACAACATTACCACCTCCACCCTACTTGCTACTTTCTCAGAAGCTAACTTGTCATGCTCGCCCGCCGTTCCACCCGGCTAAAGAAGCCGGCAAGATCACCTTTAAGTAAACCCGCTTGCTTCCAATTACGGCCTTCCTCCGCGAAGCGACGAAGCACATGGGTCACCGATGGAGAGGCACCCTCAAACACAATTGCATTACGGTGCTTCCAAATCTCCCACATGGCTAAAACACGAAAAGCATTGAGCACTCTCTTGTGGGTCTCGCTAGTGCTTTGGGCCACGCACCAACCAGCGAGCGTGTCATTCATCGTGGGCACCCAACATGGCTTGTCCATGGCTTGGAAGATCACAGCCCAAAGCTGCCTGGTAAAGACGCATCGGATGAATAGGTGGTCGATGCTTTCCTCCTCATGGTGGCACAGCGGGCATCTGTCTTGGTGATCCAAGCCTCTCCTTGCCAGACGGTCAGATGTCCAGCATCTATCTTGCAGAGCCAACCACACGAAGAATCGGCAGCGTAGCGAAGCCCTAGCTTTTCATGTGAATTCTGCTGTTTGCTCCACCTCTCTTCCCCAAAACTTTGCCGCGTAAGCTGATCGCGTGGTGTATATGTCGTTCGTCTCCCAGGACCAAACCATTTCATCCTGCCTCGTCTGATCTAGCGTTATGCCGGCTACCCATATCCACAATGTGAGGTACTCATGCAAGGTTTCGGTGTTTACCTCAGGGTCCACGTCCCTCGCCCAAGCATTCTCGTGAAGTGCCCTGGCAACCGACCAGGTTTTCCTCGTTCGGGGCCGCACGCGGGCATAGATGTTGGGAGCAATATCAGCGACACATTACCCATCTAGCCATCTATCTTCCCAAAACATGATGCTCTGGCCATTTCCCACAACTGGCCTCGCCACAGAGTGAACTAGTTGACGAACAGCATTGGGAACTTGGATTTGGAATTCTGCCCAGGGTCGCTCCTTGTCAAACTTTTGCAACCACGGCCATCGTGCTTGAAGAGCGATGTTTAGCTACTGAAGATTTGGGATGCCAAGTCCTCCCACCCACTTTGGCAAGCATACCTTTTCCCAGGCGACGGCGCAGCTTCCACCATGTGCAGTCGAGTCGGCACTCCACAGAAAATCACGACAAATTTTGTTCAAAGTAGCGATCGTTTTCTTTGGCAAATCAAGCACGAGCATTGCGTGCAGTGGTATTGCGCATAGAACCGATTGAATCAGCAGTAGCCTTCCACTCTTGGGCATCTTGGTTGCGTTCCACTTCGGCAGTGCACCCGCCAACTGATCCACACGATGCAATAAGCCATGACAGTATCAATTTGCACGTGGTGTGTTAGATTCATTGATGAGTTCAGTTCATTTTCCACCTACGCCTTTTTTCGTGTCGTATATATACTCACGGAAGCATCCCTAGCTACCACACTCTTCTCTCATCGACTACTCTTCCTCTACCACTTCGTCCTACAATGCTCAACTGCAGCCATAGATAGGATAAAGATGATCTCTCTCCATGGCTTATCAAACTCATGTGTTACGTACCTACAGCTAGACATGAGAGGGGTCAGGAGTACTACTATTGGCTGTGCACGAACTAGTAATGGCATAGGAGAAGCCCGTGCGAGTCGAAAGTTTCGGTACCATAGCCGAGGCAGTGGCTTATGTAGGGGGCTATATGTTTTTTCAGGAACAAGGAAGAGGATTGCATGTCTTTTTTATTTAGAGCATCTTCAACCGACACACTAGATTAGCCGCGTGCTGGAAAAGCGACTATATTTCGCGCGATTGAAACTGGCGTTTCATCAGACGCACTAAAATCCAGACGCGTTAAAATTTCGCGCATGGCAAAGTAGGTTCAACTCGTTGGGGGAAAACGACATCGCGGGTTGCTTATTTGGTGCGCAAATGTTTTCTGACCTCTGACTAACCGGGATAGGGAGTATAAAATGGCTAATTTGCATGTCCAATGAGTTTTTTATTGACCTCTATTTACACTGATGGAATCATACTTCTAGTATTTTAATTCGATTGAGCAATCGGCAAGAGCACTGATAATGTCCAAAGGGAGGACAATCTCAATAATGCTCATGTGGTGTGCAGGTTTAATTCACGAGTTCAGCCTGTCCTTGCCTACCGTTATTTTTTCACACATGTATATTTTCATGAAAGCATCCTAATTTGGTGGAATTGAGCCGCCTTCTCCATTTGAATTATGTCTCTTTACCACCGCCTAGTTAATCAGTTATAAGTATTCCTGTGATTAAGAGCATCTTTCTTTCTCCACACATCTTGTCAAATGTACATCTTCTCGCAAAAGAATCACATCTGCTTAAGGGCATTTCTAACCGATCCTTTATAACTGGTTAGAGGAGTAAACATTCGATTTTATTTCTCTAACCGGTACCTAGCCGATCCCAATCGGCGTTAGTGGAGGATAAATTATCCTCAACCGCGCCCCACCTTCCTATATTTACTCCACTGCTCGGCTGCCGAGTAAAAAAAATCTCGTTTCCTCTGCTGCCTTCCCCGCCCACTGCCGTGCCGCATCTATGCCAGAGCCACCCCTCCCACCCCCGTCGACCACTGCATACGCTCCATAACCTCCGTCGCGGTCCTTGACCATCTGGATTTCTGCCCCTCTGGCCCCGTCGCCGGCCCACAACCAATAGATCAGCGGCTGCCGCCGCCGCCGCCGGATTTGGCGTATCCGGCCGCCAGCGACTGCGCTTTACCATGGATTGGCCGGATACCGAACCACACAGCCCCGGCAACGCCTGCGCCGCATCCGGGTATTGACTCCGCCTTTAGCCACTTGAATCTCTCTCGTTGGCGGTTCGCCGACAAATACACGCCCAGTCATTGCCCGGGCTCGGTGTTGGCCGCTCGTCGGCTCACCGTTGCCGGTCATAAAGGGCGACGACTGCCCGCGGCATGTGGTATGCCGAGTTTCTATATGTCAGAACATCCCGGATGGGTGTTCTTTAAGTGCAAAAAAGATGGGGTATGCGCTTCTTTTCATTCGGTTGTTCACCAGATTCGGCGCAATTTCGATAGCTCATTGTTTGCTTAATTTTGTGTATAGAATGGATGCAAATTTTGGTATTGGGAAGAAGATTACATCAATCTATTGATAGCATGGAATTTGATATATGGTCATGCACTTGTTGCTAGAATAGAGGCTAGAGATGACACTAAATGCGAAGCAAAACGTCAAATTCTTCGGAATCAAAGAAGAAAGAATTGTGCAAGTTCGAGAAGCCAATAGAGGGAATCAACAATGAAGACATAGAAAAAATATTAATCCAACTAATGGGAGCAGTTATGGATATTGGATATCTTTTAAAATGTCTCATTGTGATTCTTGTTTTCTTTGACTTTGCTCTCGTAGAAGAATTGGTGAATTGTGTACTCCAATGGATCAAAATGTTGTTACATGAAATAAAAAAGCAAAGAAACGTGTTTCGGTGGCTGAAAATAAAATGCAAATAGAAACAAAATACCCTGTTATATATGTGGGATCGGTTTGGTCCGGTGAAAACTTAGTGAAGTAAAAAAAATACTCCACTAGGGGTTTACTCTGCCGGATCCTCCGCTATTTTTAGGGGATCGATTTTAGAAAACCCTAAAGGATGAACTAGTAGACGCCGCGACCCCGAGCTAGGGTTCCTCCCCTGCTCCCCCCGCTGCCGCCGGCCACCCTCGCCCCCTTCCGCCGGCGCGCGCGCCTCCCGGCCCACCTCCCTCTCCCCTCCTCCTCCCCCTCCCCCGGTGCTCCCATCGCCTCATCGCCCCCGAGGTGGCGGAGCGCCCCTTGCCCTCCTCTCTGTCTCGACCCCCTCCTCCTTCATCTCCCTTCACCGTCGCCGGCAGCGGCCTCCGGCGTGCCCGGGTGGCGGCGGCGGCGCCGGACGTCCCTTCCCCGCACGCCTGGAGGGGGAATCGTGGCTCCCTCCTGCCCGGAAGTGGTGTTGTTCGGCTGGCGGCGGTGGGGCCCGACGGTGGAGTTCTGCGAGCCTCGGGTGCCCTCGATGTGGCGGCGTGGCCGTTGGCTGCGGGGCGACGCGCTGGACGGCTGGCCAGCGGCGCCCGCTCGGCCCAGATTTGGGTCCTTTCAGACCCCATCTGGGCTGGGGCGGGCCTGC
Source organism: Triticum monococcum (assembly GCA_034509565.1). Taxonomy (NCBI): domain Eukaryota; kingdom Viridiplantae; phylum Streptophyta; class Magnoliopsida; order Poales; family Poaceae; genus Triticum; species Triticum monococcum. The sequence continues at coordinate 80,160,506 of CM067845.1, read as the reverse complement.
GGTCCGGGGCGCGACGGCGTAGCTCCCTCGTGGTGAGGCAAGGCGGCCGTGGCTGCGGTGGTGATGGCTCCGGCGGCCGGCGTGCTGCAGCGTGGCTGCAGGGACTGTCCGGACCTGTTGGGGTCCGGCCGGGCCGGTGGTGGCCTAGCAAGTCCCTGTCGCTACGTCCGGTCGGCTCCGTGCGGCGGTGGAGGTTGTTCCCTCCTGTCGGCTGCGTTGTGGTTGCCACCGAGCCCGGTGTCTTCTCGTCCTACCTCCAAGTCTCGTGTTGGTGGCCTCAGTGAGACGGTGAAGATGATGTGGTGTCCATGGTGACACAGGCTGGTGGGCGGCATGTTGGGTGATGCGCTTCCGATTGTCTGGGGTGGCGGTGGTGGTTTCGGGGCGGGAGAAATCTCTGGCGGGTCTTTCGCCACCGGCGCGGCTGTGCCCGTGGGCTTTGACGGACCCCCCTGAGGGGCGTCGGCGATACCCATTTCCCACTGCCATCCGCGTACCGGGGGGAACCCTAGGACTTGTCCGAGCAGCAGCGGCGTCGTCGTCATCGCATTTCTTCATGAAGATGTTGCTTGGTACGCGAGGCTTCGGAGTGCTTGGCGGGCGATGGTACTTCTTCGGAGGGTGCAGCGGGTGTCGGCCATCTTTGCTTAGTTGAGCTGCCGGTGTCGGCATTTGTTTCTTTTTTTTCTTTCTCTCCTTTTCCTTTTGGACTAGTTTGTGCTGCGGCCCCATCTAGTTGGTTGTATCGGTTGGATGTTGCTTTATAATCTAAAGCGGGGAAGACCCTTTTTTGTTGAAACAACCCTAAAGGATGAGAGTCAGGAGTTTATCTAGCTCTGGCAGGGTGAATTTCCTTACATCAGGTGCCATCGGTGCGCACTACATACATGCAAAGTTTACCCAACCCAACAGGAACCCAAGATGTTAGAACTTATGTGCCACTCGAAGCAACTTTTTTTTTTGCAGGGGAGATCTAAGATGCCTTTATGCCTTTTCTCAGACAAAAAAGACACGATGCAATAAGCCAAGACAATATCAATTTCCACGTTGTGTGTTGGATTCATTGATGAGTACTGTATATATATTCGCGCAAGCATTCCTAGGTACCACACTCTTCTCTCATCGACTACTCTTCCTCCACCACCTCGACCTACGATGCTCAGCCGCATCCCTAGATAGGATAAAGAAGATACATCTCCATGGCTTGTCAAACTCATGTGTTACGTTCCTATAGCTAGGCATGAGAGGGGTCAGGACTACATTTTGTTGCGCATGAGCTATTAATGGCGCCAGGGAGCCCCATGCGAGTCGGACGTGCCGGTACAATAGCCCAGGCAGTGGTTCATGCAGGGGGGTATATTTTTCTTCAAGAACATGCTAGAACATTGCAAGTCTTTTCTATTAAGGATAGGAGAGAAACGTTCATAACATACAAGCTACGGCATCATAGGAGACTGCCAGAGAGATGCACGACACATCACCCAACCATATGCATTTCCAAGCCTCCAGAGGACAACTTCGTGTCGCTTGATGAGCTTGCGGTTGGGGACATACCCTAGCTTCGGGCAGATGAAAATGAGATTTTATCTGCACTGTTTTATGAGAAAGATGTGTTTGAGGCAGTCACATAAATGAAGTACAATAAGGCACCCGATCCAGATGGGTTTCCAACAGAGTTCTGCAAGAACTGTTGGCACATTATTAAGGGTGACCTCTTGTCGATGTTCCATGATTTGTTCAATGGTCATTTCCAGCTTTTTCACCTTAACTTTGGAACGATTATGTTGTTGTCAAAGAAGGAGGAGGCAATGCACATCGAGCAGTTTAGGCCGATTTGTCTTTTGAATGTGAGTTTCATTTGTTTTACTAAAGTCGGTACAAATAGGTTGACGCAGATTGCCAATTCGATGGTGCATCTGAGTCAAACTACTTTCATGCCTGGGAGACACATCCTAGAGAGGGTTGCTGTCTTACACTAAACACTACATGAAATCCACTCCAAGAAGTTAGATGGAGTAATTTTCAAGGTGGATTTTGAAAAAGCTTATGATAAAGTCAAATGGCCCTTCCTCCAACAGGCTATGCGTATGAAGGGGTTTGCCGAATCCTTGCGGAGACAGGTGGACTTCTTTGTAAAAAAAAGATAGTGTGGGGATTAAAGTGAATGATGACATAGGTCATTATTTCCAAACCTATGAAGGCTTAAGACAAGGAGATCCGATGTCCCCGATCTTGTTCAACATTGTGGCAGATATGTTGGCAGTCCTGATAGGTAGGGCCAAGGATAATGGGCAGGTAGGTGGACTCGTCCCCTCACCTCGTTGATGGGGACGTATCCATTTTACAATATGCTGATGACACTATCATATTCATGGAACATGACCTTGCAAAAGCCAGAAATATGAAGCTGGTCATTTGCCTTTTCGAACAATTGTCAGGTCTAAAAATAAATTTTCATAAGAGTGAATTGTTCTACTTTGGACGAACCAAAGAGGAACAAGATACTTATCGACAGTTGTTCGATTGTGAAATGAGTTCTTTGCCATTTTGATACCTAGGGATTCCGATTCATCATCGTCGGCTTTCCAATAAAGAATGAAAATGTCTTGAGGATCGATTCGGAAAAAAAAACTAAGTTGCTGAAAGGGCAAGCTTTTGTCTTACGGAGGTTGGCTCGTGTTAATAAATTTGATATTAACTAGTATGTCTATGTTCCTCCTATCTTTTTTGAAGTGCATGTAGGAGTATGGGAAAAGGTTGGATTTTTAATTTTTTATCGATCCTGGTTCTTCTGCAAAGTGATGAGGCTAAGATGAAATATAGATTATCCAGGTGGGACATCATTTGCAGGCCCAAAGATCAAGGTGGGCTAGGGATTGAGAACTTGGAAATCAAAAACAAATGCCTACTTAGCAAATGGCTATATAGGCTATCTACCGAATCTGAGGATATGTGGGCATAGATTCTTCGTAACAAATATCATCAAACTAAATCCCTAACTCAGGTCCACTGTAAGGCCTACTGACTCTCCGTTTTGGAAAGGGCTAATGACAACGAAAGACACTTTTTTCCATAGAGTGAAATTTGTTGTTAGAGATGGTAGAACTATCAGATTCTGGGAGGATACTTGGCTAGGAGATTTTCCTCTAGTTCTTCAGTATCCCATGTTATACAATATTGTACAATGTAGGGAGGTTTACATAGCTACAGTATTACAACCGTCTCCACTGAATATTCAATTCAGGAGGCCCTTGTGGGGAAACGCTGGAGCTCCTGGTTGCATCTGGTGCGAAGGTTGACGGATGTTCAACTTTCAGACCAGCCATACGTGATTCAATGGAAGTTAACTAAGACCGGTGCGTACAGTGAAATCTATGTGCCTGGATTTAATTAACTCTGGCCCAATCCCAAGATCAATGCATATATGGAAATTTAAAATGCCGCTGAGAATTAAGATTTTCATGTGGTTTATCCATAAGGAAGTGATTCTCATTAAGGACAATCTTCTAAGGAGAAGATGGGTCGGCAGCTCTCGATGCTGTTTTTGTCACCAGGATGAAACAATACAACATCTCTTCATTGACTGCCCCCTTGCCAAGATCCTCTGGGTACGATTCATATATCCTTTAACATTAGCCCTCCAACTAGCATTGCCACGTTGTTTGGAACCTGACTAACTGGCGTGGAGACAATTACTGCGGGACGTATTCGGATGGGAATATCCACTTTACTATGGGCTATATGAAGCTGCAGAATTGATATGATCTTTAATAGAAAAATATTTATTAATTTTTTGCAGGTCATCTTCAGAGCTACTACATGGATCCATACGTGATCGGTACTCTCTCACATGGACTGTAGGGAGCTTTTGGTTACTGGATACAACTGGTAGGAGACGGTAGCATGGGATATCTTCAACCAGTTTGGATGACGGTCTACTAATAGGATATGTATTTATCCTTGAGTCCTATGATTTGTCGGTTGTGACTTGCTATTTTTTTCAGTTTTTAGGCTAATTTTTGCTCTTTTTGCTAGCAGTACTGGATTACAACCTTGGGTTTACTTTGTTTTATATTAATAAAATGGTCACATGCATCATTCTGATGCAGAGGCCAAAGATATCCTCCTTTTCCAAAAAAAAGTCTTAAGCACGGCATGTAACATAAAAGTGGGTGTGTGGGCGTGTGTGTGTCCTGCTCTGCATCTTAGCTGACCCCAAACACTATGATCTACACATGGTCTCAAAAATATGCGCAAATGTTTTCAGACCTAACTAGTAGCATCTACAGCCGGGCATCTCAAATCCGCCTCAAATGCTCGGGCGGATGGGCCGGTCAGTGACCAGTCAGAAAAAATCAACCTTGCAAGACACCTTAAAATTCCCTCAAGCGCCCGGGCTGACCGACACTCTTTACATCCAACCCAAATATGAGGCGGATATGGGAAGACCCAGACATGACCGGGCGCGTCCGCTACGTTGGACCTGGCCCACCCGACCCCGTATATATTCGTCCCCATCCGCTCCCCGGACTAAACCCTAGCCACTTTACTCCACTCCCCTCCGCCACCCAAACTTCCGTCCGGTGATCTCCGGCCTTCTCCGGCATGGCGGGCAGCAAATCTGAGTCCTACACCTCCAGATCCATCGACTCCGAACTCATCCCACGCAGCCCCGAGGAGATGACCGTCTGGCTTGCGCTCCGCTGCTCCCTGGAGGAGGCCGCTCGATGGTAGCGCTCGGACTCCTTGCGTTGGGAATCCATTGCATCCACCAAAATGGCGCATGGATCCGCTGCGAGGTGTGTCACCACTGTCTCACCGGAGGAGGTGCGGTCCGTCTGGCGTCCGGGTGTTGTGGCAGACGGGCAACCCCTTTGTTGGCCTGCCGAGTAGGAGGTGAACGCATAGGCGTTGTCTGAGACACATGCCCGCCGTGTGAGGCAGCGGGCGTGAGACGGCGACAGCCCTCGCGGCGGTGGACGTTGGAGAGGCGGTGTCGCATTCTCCAACGCCTCAACGGACGGACTACAACCCCAGGCGCCACAACCACGTCATGGTGGATGTTGATGGCAAGGATGGATCCATCATCGATCTCAGACTCACCGGCACGGTTAGGGTTCCGGGCTCCGACCAGGAAGAGTAGGGCATGGGAGACAACCACGCCTTGAGTCCAGTGAGCCGGGTTGTATCCCATGTCCTACTCTACCTCGCCGGCGACCGGACCAACACTCAGAGGGGCGCAACCGGCCGCCGGACATGGGCACGGCGGAGCTCTCTGGAAGAGCTCCGCTTAATATTAGGTCTGCATTGCATGTAATAGTATGGATTTGAGGTTTCTAATTTAAGGTATCTAGTTGTGAAATCAATTATTTGAGGTGTGATCGGCCATTGTCCGCATTTTGAGGGGTCGAATTTGCCATGTCCGGCTGTAGATTCTCTAACCGAGATATAGAATGGTTAATCCCCATGCCCTATGAGTGTTTAAATATATTTTTCATTGACCTCTATTTACAGTGATGGAACCATACTAGTATTTTAAGTTGTTTGAGCTACCGGCAAGAGCACTGATAATGTTCAAGGGAGGAGAATCTCAATGCTCATATAGTGTGCAGGTTTAATTCATGAGTTCGGTCTGTCTTTTCCTACGGTATTTTTTCACACATGTATATTTTCACGAAGGCATCCTAATTTGGTGGAAATTTGAACCATCTTCTCCTCCAATCGACTTATGTCTCTTTACCACCTCCTCATATGGTACTCAGCTATATGTATTTCTGTCATTAAGAGCATCTTTCTTCCTCCACAGATCCTGTCAAATGTACATCTTCTCGCAAAAAACTCACATCTGCCTAAGGATGAGAGTCAGGAGTTTATCTAGCTCTGGCATGGTGAATTTTGGTGAACTTTCTTACATCGGGTGGCCAACGGTGCCCACCACATGCATGGTCCCAAAAAATGTGCAAGGTTTTCCCAACCCAAAAAATTGAGACGCAAGATGTTAGAACTTATGCACCATTCAAAGAAACTTTTCAACCACGAGCAAGCCAACTAAAACCTCCATTTACGCCGATGGAAGTATATACTAGCTAGTTTTTCTTTCGACCAGTCAACAACTCACACAGATAAGTGATAACGTCCTTACAAGACAACCGTAGTTCTCACCTAACGTGCAAAAAACAAGGATGGATTTGGATCATCATTCACGTTCCGTCTTTTTATTCAATGTCATATATATTTCAACAAAAGCATCAATGATAGAAAAAGAGGCTTCCGTCCAGCTCCATTAGTCGCGAAACTGTAGGAACCGCGACTAATGAAGTCTTTAGTCGCGGTTCGGCAGACGAACCGCGACCAAATGCCTGGGCCCAGGGCGCTCGGTGGCCAGCTGGTGCACGTGAGGGGCTTTAGTCGCGGTTGGCCAGGCCAACCGCGACTAAAGGTGCCCAAAGGCCTTTAGTCGCGGTTGGCCAGGCCAACCGCGACTAAAGCTCCTCCCCTATATATACCAGTTCAGCACACTCACTTAGCCATTTGGTGCCACTTCTCTTCGCAAGCTTCACAAGGGGGTGTAGGTTTGCTTTTGGTTCCTCTTATGCACACAAGGTGTTTGATGAAATGCCCCAAGAGCGTGAAACAAACATGATATGAAGTGTTGGAGCCACACTTGAGGTTCCTCATTTATTTTTTCCTTCTCGATCGCGGTTAGCAACTTGAACCTTTCATGCATGTGTGTCATTGATAAAATATGCATGTGTGTTGTTCATTGTTTAATTTCTATTGTTTATAGCTAGTTAGTTTAACAAATGCATGATGGTTAATTATATATTTTATATTATAATAATGCAGATGAATCGGCAATGGATGTACGGTAACCGACTCTCCCGCGAGTTCACTACGGGTTTGAAAGATTTCCTCGTAGTGGCTAATGCGAACAAGCAGAAGGGTTTTGTTATCTGTCCATGTGTTGACTGTAAGAATCAGAAGGGTTACTCTTCCTCAAGAGAAGTTCACCTGCACCTGCTTCGGCACGGTTTCATGCCAAGCTATAATTGTTGGATCAAGCATGGAGAAAGAGGGGTTATAATGGAAGAAGATGAAGAAGGGGATGATTTCATCGATGAAAGCTATCTTGCTCATTTCGGTGATACTTTCATGGAGGATGCTGAAGGTGAAGGGGAAGGTGAAGGGGAAGGTGAAGGTGAAGAAGAGGCACGTGATGAGACCGTTGATGATCTTGGTCGGACCATTGCTGATGCACGGAGACGCTGCGAAACTGAAAAGGAGAGGGAGAATTTGGATCGCATGTTAGAGGATCACAGAAAGTCGTTGTACCCCGGATGCGATGATGGTCTGAAAAAGCTGGGCTGCACACTGGATTTGCTGAAATGGAAGGCACAGGCAGGTGTAGCTGACTCGGCATTTGAAAACTTGCTGAAAATGTTGAAAAATATGTTTCCAAAGAATAACGAGTTGCCCGCCAATACGTACGAAGCAAAGAAGGTTGTCTGCCCTCTAGGTTTAGAGGTTCTGAAGATACATGCATGCATCAACGACTGCATCCTCTACCGCGGTGAATACGAGAATTTGAATGAATGCCCGGTATGCACTGCATTGCGTTATAAAATCAGAGGCGATGACCCTGGTGACGATGTTGAGGGCGAGAAACCCAGGAAGAGGGTTCCCGCCAAGGTGATGTGGTATGCTCCTATAATACCACGGTTGAAACGTCTGTTCAGGAACAAAGAGCATGCCAAGTTGTTGCGATGGCACAAAGAGGACCGTAAGTCGGACGGGGAGTTGAGACACACCGCAGATGGAACGCAATGGAGAAAGATCGATAAAGAGTTCAAAGATTTTGCAGCTGACGCAAGGAACATAAGATTTGGTCTAAGTACAGATGGCATGAATCCTTTTGGCGAGCAGAGCTCCAGCCATAGCACCTGGCCCGTGACTCTATGCATCTACAACCTTCCTCCTTGGTTGTGCATGAAGCGAAAGTTCATTATGATGCCAGTGCTCATCCAAGGCCCGAAGCAACCCGGCAACGACATCGATGTGTACCTAAGGCCATTAGTTGATGAACTTTTACAGCTGTGGGGCAGACCTGGTGTCCGTGTGTGGGATGAGCACAAAGAAGAGGAATTTGACCTACGAGCGTTGCTTTTCGTAACCATCAACGATTGGCCTGCTCTTAGTAACCTTTCGGGACTGTCAAATAAGGGATACAATGCATGCACGCACTGCTTACATGAGACTGAAAGTGTACATTTGCCAAATTGTAAGAAGAACGTGTATCTTGGGCATCGTCGATTTCTTTCGAAAATTCATCCAGTAAGAAAGAAAGGCAAGCATTACAACGGCAAGGCAGATCACCGGCCGAAGCCTGCGGAACGTACTGGTGCTGAGGTATTTGATATGGTCAAGGATTTGAAAGTCATCTTTGGAAAGGGTCCTGGCGGACAATCAGTTCCGAAGGGAGCTGACGGGCACGCAGCCATGTGGAAGAAGAAATCTATATTCTGGGAGCTAGAATATTGGAAAGTCCTAGAAGTCCGCTCTGCAATCGACGTGATGCACGTTACGAAGAATATTTGCGTGAACCTCCTAAGCTTCTTGGGCGTGTATGGGAAGACAAATGATACAAAGGAAGCACGGCAGGACCAGCAACGTTTGAAAGACCCTGATGACCGGCATCCGGAATGGTTTCAAGGTCGTGCCAGCTACGCTCTGACCAAAGAAGAGAAGGTCATCTTTTTTGAATGCCTGAGCAGTATGAAGGTCCCGTCTGGATTCTCGTCCAATATAAAGGGAATAATAAACATGGCGGAGAAAAAGTTCCAAAACCTGAAGTCTCACGACTGCCACGTGATTATGACGCAATTGCTTCCGATTGCTTTGAGGGGGCTCCTGCCGGAAAATGTTCGAGTAGCCATTGTGAAGCTATGTGCATTCCTCAATGCAATCTCTCAGAAGGTAATCAATCCAGAAGTTCTACCACGGTTACAGAACGATGTGATCCAATGTCTTGTCAGTTTCGAGTTGGTGTTCCCGCCATCCTTCTTCAATATTATGACGCACCTCCTGGTTCACCTAGTCGAAGAGATTTTAATTCTCGGTCATGTATTTCTACACAATATGTTCCCCTTCGAGAGGTTCATGGGAGTATTAAAGAAATATGTTCGTAACCGTGCTAGGCCAGAAGGAAGCATCGCCAAGGGCTATGGAAATGAGGAGGTAATTGAGTTTTGTGTTGACTTTGTTCCTGACCTTAAGCCGATTGGTCTTCCTCGATCGCGGCACGAGGGGAGACTAAGTGGAAAAGGCACGATCGGAAGAAAATCAACGATATGTATGGACGGCCATTCTCTGACTGAAGCACACCACACTGTACTGACCAATTCCAGCTTGGTGGCTCCATACTTTGAGAAACACAAGAATATTTTACGCTCGGACAACCCGGGGAAGCCTGAATCCTGGATTAGGAAGACCCACATGGAGACTTTCGGCAGTTGGTTGAGAAAACATTTAATGAATGACAATGATGTTGTAGATCAGCTGTACATGTTGGCCAAGACACCATCTTCGACTATAACGACTTTCCAAGGGTACGAGATAAATGGGAATACATTTTACACGATCGCCCAAGATAAAAAGAGCACCAACCAAAACAGTGGTGTCCGCTTTGATGCAGCAACCGAGAATGGGCAAAAGGTCACATATTATGGTTACATAGAGGAGATATGGGAACTTGACTATGGACCCTCCTTTAAGGTCCCTTTGTTCCGGTGCAAATGGTTCAAGCTAACAGGAGGTGGGGTAAAGGTGGACCAGCAATACGGAATGACAATGGTGGATTTCAACAATCTTGGTTACCTTGACGAACTATTCGTCCTAGCGAAAGATGTCGCTCAGGTTTTCTATGTGAAGGACATGAGTAGCAAACCAAGGAAACGGAAAGATAAGAAAACGATCAGTACATCATGCGATGATCCAAAGCGCCACATTGTTCTTTCAGGGAAAAGAAACATCGTGGGAGTGGAGGACAAGACAGACATGTCAGAAGATTATAATATGTTTGCTGAAATTCCGCCCTTCAAAGTGAACACCGACCCAAGCATTAAGTTAAATGATGAGGATGCTCCATGGATACGGCACAATCGTAAGCAAGCAGGGACACAAGGGAAGAAATGATGTGTAATAATTTATTGTACCAAACTTTGTTGAATGGATCATGTGAATTATATTACCCGTGATGTGTTTGGTGTCCATTTTCGAATGATTCGAGATACCACTGATGATACATGAAATTTGGAGTGATTTAGTCATACTCCTGCCTAGGCGTATAATATGCATACTCGTAGTCTTCATAGCCGCCGTCGTTGTCGCTGCTGTCGTCGCCTTCTAAGTTGCCGCCGTCGTCGCTGCTGTCGTCGCTGTCGTCGGGCGGCGCTCGTGGCTCGAACTGAGGGTAGCGCAGGCGGGGGATATCGCCGGCCGTGATGTAGTCCATGACGCTCTGCAGAGTCCGGCCGTACCACCATAGCCGACGGCCGGCCTCGTGGAAATTCCCAGGAGGCAGACCGTCCTCCTCATACCTGGCGAGCGCCCTCTCACGCCGATTGATGAAGAAGGCGTCCCAAGTATGCTGGTTATCGGGATGCCAGCGGGGATTCATCCGCTGCTCCGGCATGAGGTCGAGGTAGTAGTGGTTCGTGATGGCCGCCCGGCGCGCAGTACCCTGAGGGACGGGAGGGACCGGCACGCCGCCGGTGCTTAGGCTCCAGCCGGTGGGGACGCGGTAGCCCGGTGGACAAGGGTAGTTCGAGGCGCAAAGCTCCTCCACCTGCTGGTAGGTTAGAGTGGGTGCGGTGGAAGCCATGAGAGAGTGATGAGAGATTGTAGAGATGTGATAATGCTGGCCAAGCCGGGCTACATATATGTAGTGAGAAATGGCGGGAAAAATGAGAGCGGGAAGACAGGAGGCGGGAAGAAAGTGGCGGGAAGAAAGAGGCGGGAAGACAGGGAAGAAATGGCGGGAAGAAGAGGAATCCAGAGCTGGTCATCTAACCTTTAGTCCCGGCTGGTTGGTGCAACCGGGACTAAATGTGGTTTTTGTGTCATCTAAGAAAACTGTCGGTGGGATAAGGACGTTTGGATAAGCTTTAGTCCCGGCTGGAGGGTGCAACCGTGACTAAAGCTGTCGGCAGGATAAGGACGCGTGGGTAGCGCACGACGCCCTGTCGGAGGAACAAGACAAAGCAGAAGCGGCGCCGTGCCTATAAAAGGAGCATCGATACGCAGGAAGATAGAGGCGTGAAGAAATGGCGGGAAGACATAGGCGGGAAAGAACTGGCGGGAAGACTGGCCGGGAAGAACTTGTGGGAAGACAGAGGCGGCCGGGAAGAACTTCTCTGAATTTTTTGATATATTATTTATATTTTTAGAATTTTGAAATGAATTAGTTCTATTTTCTTAATTTTTTGATATATTATTTGTATTTTTAACATATTGAATTGAATTAGTTTTATTTTTCTTAATTTTTTGATATATTATTTGTATTTTTAAGATTTTGAATTGAATTAGTTTTATTTTTCTAAATTTTTTTATATATTATTTGTATTTTTAACATTTTGAATTGAATTAGTTTTATTTTTCTTAATTTTTTGATATATTATTTGTATTTTTAAAATATTGAATTGAATTAGTTTTATTTTTCTTAATTTTTTGATATATTATTTGTATTTTTAAGATTTTGAATTGAATTAGTTTTATTTTTCTGAATTTTTTGATATATTATTTGTATTTTTAACATTTTGAATTGAATTAGTTTTATTTTTTTAATTTTTTGATATATTATTTGTATTTTTAACATATTGAATTGAATTAGTTTTATTTTTCTGAATTTTTTGATATAATATTTGTGTTTTTAACATATTGAATTGAATTAGTTTTATTTTTCTGAATTTTTTGATATATTATTTGTATTTTTAAGATTTTGAAAAAGAAAAAGTATTTTGAAAAATACCTTTAGTCGCGGTTGGCCTGGCCAACCGCGACTAAAGGTCGTTCCGCACGGGAACGCAAAAACCTTGCGCGCGGGAAAAAAAACCCTTTAGTCGCGGTTGGTCTGGCCAATCGCGACTAAAGGTTACCCTTTAGTCGCGGGTCGCCTCCCCAACCGCGACTAAAGGGGGGGCTATAAATACAAGGGCCCGAACCTCCATTTCTCGTCTTCTCCGACTGCCGCGCCGAAGGCCTGCCGCCATCGCCCTCGCCCTCGACGCCGCCCGCCGTCGCCCTCGCCCTCGACGCCGCCCGCCGTCGCCCTCGCCCTCGACGCCGCCCGCCGCGCTGTCAGGCGACGACTCCGGCGCCTCGGCCGGGTAATTATCCTCAGGCGCCGTCTCCTCCAGGCCCCGTGCCGCGCGGCCCATGGCGGCGCACGAGAGCAGCAGCACGGCCAAGAGAAGAAGCGCGGTGCAGCGGGCCTTCTCCGGTGAAGTGCCGCCACGGGAGAGGCTCACCGGAGCTCTCTCCGGCACCCGCCTACGGGTCCCATCTGTCATACACATGAACACACTGCTGGGTGCACTTCCGTGTACCCATAGCAGTTTCTGTATTTAATAATTTGAATTAAATTAAATCAGGATATTAGAAAATGAACCAAAACTTTGAAAATTAATAGAAAATAAACCATAACTCGGATGGGAAAACTCTGTACATGAAAGTTGCTCAGAACGACGAGACGAATCCGGATACGCAGCCCGTTTGTCCATCACGCATCCCTAGCATAGCGAACACGCAACTTTCCCCCTCCGACCCATCTGTCTGAAAACGCGAAACACCGGGAATACTTTTCCGGATGTTTCCCCCCTTCACCGGTACCACCTCGTACCGTGTTATGATACACCTAGCAAATAAAAAACTTGCCATGATGAATTACTAAAATTTGCCATGATCTATCAAATAATTTTGACATGATTCATAAGTAAAAAAAGAAATATGTCATCAGTTATTTTAACAATGCATGGTCACTGGCTCAAATTTGGCATGAACTATAAACTAAAACTATCATGGTGAATTACTTAAATTTGCCATGATACATGTACTAAAATTTGCCATGGTTCATACAAAAATGTGTAAACCCTCTCCCACCCCTTCCTCGCCCCCTCCTTTTGCCACCACCCTTTCGCCACCGCCACCGCCCCCCTTCTTCACTTAATTAATTTGTTTTTACTACATGTTTTCAGGACTGACATAATGGCGGACGATAGAGCTGACCCGATTATGGACAACTATGATCCGGACGGTGAAGCACATATGTTCGGCATCATAAACGGCGATATTCTATATGTGCCGACCGGACAAGAAGAAGATGATATCTCTTCTTATCTGAACCTTGCCGGTGAAGATGAAGGGCGCCGTCAGCAAGATGATGCCGAACAAACGTCGATAAACGACGATCTTCAAATGGAAGTAGCAACCACCTCCGGCGCCGAGGTATATATATACATTGAGCCTCTGGTGATACAAACTAACTGATTTGAATAAATATGTGTGTACTAACGCGCGCGACTCTCTTTCTTATTTTAGCCCTCGGCCGGATCATCGAAACAATCGAGTACGTGGTCAAAGCGTGGCGCAACCAAGACGATAAAACAAGGAGAAACATGCACCATCGAGGTTGTCGACAGTGCAACCGGCAGGCCGCTGGAGCCCCGCAAGAACGCCACCAAGTTTGTCAACCAATGCGGAGCCGTTGTTAGAGACAATGTCTCGATCACCGTCCAGGAGTGGAATAAGCCAAAGAAGGCACGAATTGCTGGTTTCACTTTTGCCGATAAGAGAACAAAAAAAGATTGCTTCAAGAAGCTTATGGAACATTTCGTTCTACCTCCGGAATACAACAAATTCGATGAGGAGGGTAACAAGATTGAGGAAAACAAGGAGAGGAGGAGGCTAGTCAAACAGTTCGCTCTTCATAAGATGGCCGACGCATTCCGGAAATTCAAGCAAAATCTAGCCCGTGACTTTGTCAAGCAGAACAAGACTCCGGATTTCAAAGGACAATATGAGAAACTGAAACATGATTGGCCAGAATTTGTGAAGCAAAAGAAATCGGAGCAGTTCATTCAAATATCGAAAAAAATAAGGAAAATGCGGCTAAGAAGGAGTACAATCATATTATGGGGCCAGGAGGGTATCGCCTTTGGGTGCCTAGGTTGGAGAAGATGGAGAACGAGCTGAGGGCGCGAGGAATCCGTCCAGGTACGGAGGGATGGGACCCAAGGGCCAAAAGCTGGTGGTACGGGCATGGGGGAACGCTGAACCCGGAGACAGGGGAGTGTGTTTACCGGGGCAAAATAATTAAACCCACCCAAGCCCTTATTGACGCAATGAGGGATGCTCAAGAGGGGAAGATCAAGTTCAACAGAGAGAACGACGCGTTGACAAAAGCCCTCGGGAATCCTGAACACGGAGGACGTGTACGAGGCATGGGGCACATTCCGTGGAAAATAGGGTTCCCCCAGAACGATGACCCATACGGTTACAGAAGCCGTAAGAGAAAGATGGATCGGGAAGCAGATGTTGTGGCGCGGTTGGCATCGGAAATGGATGTGATGAAGAAAACCGTGAGTGTACTAGTAGCCGAAAGAGATGCAGCTCGGGCGCAGCATGAAGATCATCCAGCGGATCTCGGAAGCCAGCAGCGGAGAAGCAGCGTGGCTTCCACGGAGGCCCCACCGGCTGGTGCAGATGCACCGACGATCGAAATTAATGCACCGGAGCCTCTGGTGGTCGAAATTACTGCACCGGAGCCTCCTCGCTACCCCGTGGACGATATAAAGGAGATGAAAGAATGTCATCTGTATTATCCTATTGGGAACATGTCCATGAAGGTAGCCATCGGCAGTGCTTTACCATGTTTACCTGGAGCACTCCACCACAACAACCCCATTCAAGATGGCTATGCTCGTGTCACGGTGGAGGACATAGTCCAAGGGTTTGAGGACCTGGAGATTGACATTGCTACACCTGAAGGGGAGAAAAGACTTGGAGATGTCAAGCGCCATTTCATTCTATGGCAAAAGAAGTTTATCAAGTTTCCAGGCGAGGCGCCAAGGACAACAAGTCCACCCCCCCCTACGGTGGTGGTGGTGGCGGTGGCGGTGGTGGTGGTGGCGGTTCACCTACACCTCCGTCACGTCAGCCGACGCCCCTCGGTCCACAACGTCCGGCGGGTGATCAGACGCCGCCCCCCAGTCCTCGTCCGGCGGGTGATCAGACGCCGCCCCCCAGTCCTCGTCCGGCGGGTGATCAGCCGACGCCCCCCGGTCCACAACGTTCGGCGGGTGATCAGACGCCGCCCCTCGGTCCTCGTCCGGCGGGTGATCAGACGCCGCCCCCCAATCCACCTTCGGCAAAGAAGCAGAAGCAGTCCTGGATTATTAACCCGGACCCTTATGTACCTAAGACCACAAAGGTACCGGAGCCATCACTGAAGCCTCTCCCCACAAGGCCTTGGGAACGTAGTGCCGAGGAAACTGCCGCGGCCGCGGCTGCTGATCATGACAAATGGAAGGCGGACTGCAAGAAGAAAAGAGAGCCCGAGCCCAAGCCAGTATTTTCTGATGAGCAAAAGAAGTGGGCTAAGTCATTTTTGAGCACACCGTCCCAAGCCGCGAAGAATCTGCCTGACGACTATGCACGTGAACTTCGTAGGCAGGCACTCATGTTGAAGGAGAAGAAAGAGCGGGCGGAGAACCAGGAGAACAAAGCCTTGGAGGAGGCCGAGAAAACGGAATTAGAAAGTAAAAAAAGCGGGAAACGAGTTGCCCAGCTCGGGGAACAAAGTAAACAATCGATTGCCCCGCTTATAGTGAAAGCCGCCGGTCCGGATGACCCCGATATCATAGCAGCTGCGGCAGCACATGGATTGACTGTAACGAGTGCCAGAGAACAAGCGGCCAACTTAGGTATTACTCTTCGTGAACTGTTAGGCCTTGATGAGGCGCCAGTGAAGGAGGTAGTAATTACATATGTGAAGAATGGGCCTCTCGTCGAGCCTGCGCAGGAAAAGGATCTACCTCCACAAATGAAAGGTCTGCTGAAATGGTACAAGGGTTACATAAAAAATAAAAACGCCAAAGAATATATTTATGCGGAAGTTAGATATGAGCATCACTTCAAACATTACTATGTACAAATTCATCTGAGTGAATTATTCCAGCTTTTCAATCTGCGCGAGCTCGACAAATCTATCATCAGTTGCTACGTTCTGTAAGTGATTTATTTCTACCCCATCTCGTTCATATTGCCTGCACTATATATATGTCCTAACTATATTGTTGTGTCCGCTATTATACATGCAGAATGAAGATTAAGGAATGCAGAGTAAGGAACATCCATGATGTTGGGTTCATTGACCCACACATCGTTAATGGATATGTGTTGGAGCATCACCCCGCCGACATGGAGGCAGACCTGTGGCAGTTTCTTACAAAGCAGGAACTCAAAAGTGATATTCTATTTCCTTACCATTTTGGGTGAGTGTTTCTGTCTTGAGCACATTCTCTTTTGTTTACTCCATGCATGGTATGTGGCCGGCTAATCGATGAGTTATGCATGACGTACTGTGCATGTATCGTGTCCGCAGGTTCCACTGGATTCTGCTAGTAATTAAAGTTGACACCTCAGAATGTCTCGTCCACGACTCTCTGAATATGGATCCAAAGCTTTGGGGCGGCATGAGAAGAATGCTGCAGAAGTAATTATTTTCATTCATTTGCGCTCTATATCGATCGGCCTATTTCGTTCATTTCCTAATATCAAGTAACTAATAACTCTCTTGTTCATTTAATTTTCTTTGCCTCGTAGGGTTTGGAGACGGTTCGTAGATACAAAGGTCGGTGAATTCAAAAAAGAGCTAGAATTCAAAAGGTCGAAGGCTAAGAATGCTGGGGATATTCAGCCAGCGGGGACCAATCTATGTGGATACTGTGTCTGTGAGATGATCCGGAGATACACCTCTGAGCGGGTTCCGAGTGATACCAATGCTCAGAGGAATAACCTCCGGATGATGCTTAGTCCAGAAGCTCGCTTCCGACCACTTCAAGAGGAACTAGCTGGATGGTTCAGCAGGAAAGTCCTCCATTCTAAAAGAGAACACCATTACGAGGACGTAGAACTTTATATGCATTAAATTATGTATGGAAACTTGTTCAAAATTGTATATGGTCATCCGATGATATTGAATATATATTGTATATTCCTCTTGAATTCTTTTTAGTTCTAATTTCAAATTTGTTTGAAATTGTACATTCATATGCATGTATGTAGTACCGTAGAATATGTGAAACTCCTTCAAAATTAAAATAAAGCACAAAAGAAATAAAACAATATAAATTAAACAGAAAACAGGTTTAGGGGGGGGGGGGGCTAAAACCCTAAACCTGTGGCGGCCTTTAGTCGCGGTTAGCCAGAAGAACCGCGACTAAAGGTCCTCCGCCCCGACGGCCGCCTGGCGCCCACGTGGACGGGCCTTTAGTCGCGGTTCTTAAGCAACCGCGACTAAAGTGGGGGTCCTTTAGTCGCGCCTATTTGGTCGCGGTTGCGCAACCGCGACTAATGGCAGTTGCGAACCGCGACCAAAGGCCCTTTTTCCACCAGTGCATCCTACCTTGGAGTTCACCCATCCTCTAGCTATCACCTATCAGTCTAACACCCAATTCCACACATTGATTTATATTCCTTCCATCTCACCTTCTCGTGTGATGCTCAACTAAACCTCAACTCCTATTTAGAATTAGAAGTATCAATCTCTGCTTCCATGGTTGGCAAACACATATGATCAGGAATGTTAGGGGTTATGAATGCATCTGGGCCCTATAGGTCTGATGTACTGCCACGAAAGAACAAATAAACTCACAAATGAATTGCCAAATCCAATGATATGTTTGAGAAACAAAAGGAGCCCAAGCCAGCTAGCACGAGTCTTCCCAAGCATGATAGAGTGATTTTTCGTGTCATAATTACGTTCTCATTCAAACTTAAAACTGATACATACAACTCATTCAAACTAGAAACTGACACATATATAAATGGGTTGTAAGGAATTTAATTTGCAAGCGGTAGACAAGAGTGAACACTAAAAAATTTCCTCTGTTGGCATGTGCATGCTTTCCAACAAGTCCCCGGACTATGGGTACAATACCCTCAACCACATTACAATACACTAAAATTAGTTTTTTTTTCAGTTATTTTATATTACACTGTATACTAGAAACTGAGGCGCACGATTCCAATGCCCAACATTTGCATTTGAAAGATGTTTCCAATTCCAACGGTATAACTTTTGTGTATCATAACTTGTATTTTCTAAGTTGAATCGATGGTTAAAGTCGAATTCAAAATACTAGGGATATTGTATGGATGGAGTAGTAGGTGTGTGCATGCTTTCCAATATTTGTTTTCGAAGCAGAGGCAAAAGTTTTGCCTCATCGATTAATTAAGCAGAAGAGAGTTGCTTAGTTAATTAGGAAAAACTAAGCAAAAACCAGATTGCCCAGTTAGTTAATTAGGAAAAACTAAGCAAAAACCAGATTGCCCAGTTAATTATGAGAAACCAGGCGAAAACATTTCACAACCGCTGATCAGCGGCACACATAAGATACCCCACGCACATCACTCTAAAGAGGATCTCGTCGAGACAGCACGCATGCGTCATCATCATCACTCCTCCCCTAGAGGCGACCTCGCCATCCCTAAATCCTGAGCAAGCGACTCCAACTTCGCCGCATGCGATCGTGGACTCAACCGACATTGAGGTCGGGTGAAGCTGTGAAAAGATCCGCGCCAAACTCATCCACCTGCGACCAGACAGCACAGCTCCGACTCTGACGAAGAACTATGAAGGACAAAACCAGGCACGGCTAGCGCCACTGAAAATCGATGAAGGGTCCGCCTGCAGCCAGTCATCGTATACCATAGGGCCCTGTCGCTGCAGCTTCGACTTCACAACAGCAAAACAAACCAAGGCAAACACGCGGACTATGGGTACACTATTTTTTGCTTAATTTGTATTTAGATAGAAAACATGTTCATGATCACATTATTGAAGTAAATAGCATACTCCATCGAGTTCCATACAAATGTCATGTAGTGCGTAGGTAAAGTCAAAAGATGAAACTTTGACAATCAATATCTTCCAACATATTTAAATTCTACACTTGAAAATCACATGTGCATCAATTGTTTCAGGAAGATACGTAATTTTTGTTGGGTTCTACAAATCTGTTGTAGCCGAAATTAGTAGTTGGAGTTGTGTTTTGGAAATCGATGTCCAAACAACAACTTTTATTACAGTCTGAGGGAGTAATTGCAAGTCTCATAAAAAAGCCAACACATAAGTGCATTACTTTATGAAAAATCCAGTGATTAAATAATAGAACCGGCAAAGGCCCACTGGAAATAATAACGAAAATCTACTAAATCAACAGGAAAATGTTTGTAAGAGAACTTGGTTTCTTGTCATTGAACAACGAACAGACACGATCAAGCATGTGTTTGATCATTGTGACAATTATAGTTTTACACATTTTGTTAGCCATATTGTCCACATGTCATAGACTTAATTTCTTGCAAGATCTTCCACACCTATATACGGTGGTCATTTTGCCTGCCACACTTCTTTTAGTGGTCACACCAATTCTCTAAAAGTTCAATTGGGGCAATGTTAGCTATCAGTCGATAATGCCCCGAATAGAGCCACCCAAAAAGTCTAGGTTATGTTGGTGAATGAATAACTAAATTTCCATGTTACTCCGACACCTCCATGGAGTACTAGGTACAATTGCAATGCAATACAATCTCAGGTCACATGTGGTGCAGGTTTCATTGATGATATCAGATCATTTTTCACCCATCATCTTCTTATGCAGTGTATATCTTCACATAAGAACTCTAGCCTGGAGATCACCCAGACTCTACTACTTTTCTCTCATTGAGTTCTCTTTCTTTACCACCTTCTGATACCTACAAGTCAATCTAGGATTAGAAGGATCTCACTGCTTCCCTGTTTGTCGAACGCACGTCTACTTAGGGATGAGAGGGTTCGGAAATACATCTAGCCTTTACGGTTTGAATGTGCAAACTATTTTTTCAATTTTGTGTGCTATATGTGTGTCCAACTGTAACTAGCGTGATTCTGTATGATACATCCAGGGGGAAGCATAATAGTTGTGCCTTATGTGGCACTAGACCATGATAGCGCGTGTTGCCGCGCCTGTCCATTCTATGATAAAATGTAAAGAATAGTGAAAATACTTGAATCCACAAAACATGGAAATTTAAGTTTGTATCAACTTGCTCATATAGTCATCAGTAATCAAAGAGGAAATATTTGAAATAATTAGACAGTACAACTCTTCGAGAAACCTTTGGAAATTTAATACAGTATCTCAACGTAGGTAGTGCACAATGTATATGTTCAAAGCTTCAGGTATAAGATCAGAGTAGATATCTCCATTTCCGAACCTAAAAATTCTAAAATAAAATTGCAGCATGCTTGACACAGAAACTAATTTTGTGAATTATTTGTATCGTTCCAATTTTTATTGGGTGTATATCCTAAACATGAGGTGTGCAGTACAGAAATGCAAGAGTATAACGTTGATATATAACCATCCTATTAATTTCTGATTTGCTACAAAAAAAATCTAGATTGGTAAAAAGCCACAAACTAACATACCCTGGAAGCACCAGACATTTAATATATCCTTTCTTCTTAATTTACAGGATCTATACAAATGGACAACAGTAGATCCATCATTTGATCAGATAGAAAATGAAGGAAGTGTGTGGAAACAACTACACGAAGATGTGTTACCTCAAGGCCACTTATCTCTGCATAACCCATTTTCTTCAGGGGCGAACTTTATCACTAAACTGAATTTAAAGAAAGAGATAATTGATTCAAATGTGGTAAGCAAATCAATGCCCATTGCTGGGCACTAAATAAATACAACCAGACCATACAGGCAAAAGTATGAATCTTTACAGGTAACTTTTTTCCAGAATGGGAAGACAGCTTGGAATAGATCAGAATTCAACGACTGAAATATTCAGAGTAGGTACTATGACAAATACGATCGTCTGGCAATTGAATTTTTGCTTACCTTATCTTTAATCTCTGCCAAATAGAGCTTGTGCATATCACGAGGGGGGGGGGGGGGGGGGGGGGGGGCATGAGAGTTGTACCTGCAGGGGAGGAACCGGTGACATGGATGGGCGTCGGGCCGCATGGGGATGTCGAGTGGCGGCGTCGTCGTCGGGCGAGCTGGCTAGTCGTGGTGGGTGCTACCGCCTGCCGGTAGAGGTAGAAGTCGCTGAATCACAAGTGCCTGCGTGAAGAGTTGAACGAGATCGAGATCCGAATGAGGGCTAGAGGATCGGATCAGCGACATCGATACCGAACCTAGGATTTTCGGGGATTGTAGTTTGATAGTCGATACGAAATCTTGGAGGGAGCACCGTTTGGGCTCCTTCAACTGACTGCCGGTACCTCGGCGTCGCCGTCGCCGCGACCGGCGCCGCCTGACCGCGGCATCGCATCGGTTGCACGAAGAGCAACTTTTTTTTTTTGGAGAACCGCAAAGCTTTTATTATTAGTTCGTCACAATGTTTATAAAGACGGACGACAGATTTACCGGATGGCCTAACCAGACATGGCGGCCACCTCCCGGGATGAGTGCATGCTTTGCTAAGTTGTGAGCTTCAAAATTGAAGCTCCTACTTTCGTAGACTATATTACAAGAAAAGAAAGAACTAGACATATCTCTAATTTCCTGAACTATCGCACCATAGCAGGCCAAGTTACGCTTCTGGATATCGTCCACCACCACCTTGCAGTCGGACGCCACCTGAATATGTTGGACGTATAAATCATTTGCCAAAGCCAAAGCTTCCCGTATAGCCAAAGCTTCTAGAGTGGGTGGGTCGGATATGTATCTGAAGACAAGTGCTGAAGCACCCAGGAAAATACCTCCCTGATCCCTAGCAATAACGCCGATGGAACCAAAACCATGCCTAGAGATTGCAGCATCAACATTGAACTTCGAGTATCCTGGTTCCGGCGGGATCCAGGATGGCCTTGATTGTGGCGTGGTGTTGGTAGCAGCAGGTGAAGCTTTAATATTTATCTCTCGCAGCTCCATGATATAAGAATTGATGAAACCATGAACTGTCGCTGGTGCTTGGAAAATATTTTCATGAGTGGCCTTTCTTCTCGCTCCCCAAATTGCCCAAAGGGTGACCACCACTCGCACAAAATCATCTTGCAACATGATCTTATGTAAGGCAAAAATCCAATCCTTTGCATTATCTTCCATGTGACCACTCATTATCTTCAGTATATGATCCGGCGCTAGCACCCAGACACTGCCTGCCATAGGGCAGGAGAGGAGCGCATGTCGCCAAGTGTCCCGAGCCCCACACAGAGCACATGTATCAGTTGTAGCCATGTTACGGTGTTCCAGCAAAACGTTGCAAGGGATGGATTGTCTTGCTAATCTCCAGATAAATACCCGAAGTTTTGATGGGACCTTGATATGCCAGATAGAAGACCACTGGTTACTCTCGGCCTGGTTCCCTGACGTACCCGCTTCCTCCTCAATCCAGCTCTCCCTGCTCAGCTTCGTGCGCAGGATCATACGGTACGCAGATCGGACCGTGAAAATTCCCTTGGGTTCTTCATGCCACGCCCAGAAATCCAAAACTGTTCGTGTACACAACGGTATTTTGAGGATTTCTTCCGCATCAAAGTGTGTAAATACCTCCCTGACCCGAGGCTTGTTCCAGGAGGCATTCGTGTTATCTATGAGATGTGAAATCAACAAAGGAGGGTTAGGAACAAGAGAGGTTATTGGTCGTTTATAGCTGTCCCTTGGGATCCAATTGTGTATCCAAATGCTCGTACTCGTCCCATCACCAATTCTCCGAATGAGTCCTTGAGCCATAATATCACGGCCATCCAGAATCGACCTCCAAATCTGAGAAGGATGTGATCCCACCTCTGCCTCAAGCAAGCTGCAGCTCGGAAAGTAAATTGCCTTTAACATCCTAGCGCTCAGCGATGTATCATTTGTCTGTATACGCCATGCTTGTCTCGCCAGTAGAGCTAAGTTAAAAATTTCCAAGTCACGGAAACCCAAACCACCAAGATGTTTTGGACGTGTCATTATATCCCAAGCCACCCAACTGGGCTTCCTTTTTCCTTGCTTGGATCCCCATCAAAATTGCCTGATGATCGAAGTAATGCTCTCACACAAGCCTCTTGGGAGCCTGAAGCATGACATGGAAAAGACAGGTATAGCTTGAGCGACTGATTTGATCAATATTTCCTTCCCTGCTGCTGACAGAAGCTTCTCCATCCACCCTTTAATCTTCTCCCAAACCCGGTCACGTAGGTATTTGAAGGTCCCATTCTTGGAGTGGCCAACATCAGTGGGCATCCCCAAATAGCGTTCGTTGAGCGTTTCATTATGAACTTGTAAAGAATTCTTCACCGCTTGTCTCACCTGAATGGGGCAACCCTTGTTGAAGAAGATTGAGGATTTGTCGTGATTAATTCTCTGTCCCGAAGCACTGCAATATATGTCCAACAGGTTTGACACTGCAACTGCCCCCTCCACACTGGCCTTAAAGAGCAACAGGCTATCATCTGCAAATAGAAGGTGATTAATAATGGGCGCCGAAGGAGCCACTTTAATACCTGATAAGGTCGATGACTGAGAACTGGTTTTCAGGAGGCACGAAAGGCCCTCTGCTGCAATCAAGAACAGGTAAGAGGATATTGGGTCTCCCTGTCGGATTCCTCTCGAAGGTTGAAAGGATTCAAGTTTCTCACCATTAAACATCACCGAGAAAGAAACTGAAGTAATCATGCCCATGACTATATCGATCCACTGTCGAGAAAATCCAAGCTTTGACATTATAGCACGAAGATAGGACCACTCTAGCCTATCGTAGGCTTTCATCATATCTAGTTTCAGAGCACATGAGCTATTACCTTTTGATCTGGATCGTTTCATGAAATGCAAACATTCATAAGAGGCAATAATATTATCCGTGATTAGTCTGCCTGGTACAAAGGCAGATTGTTCCTCCGAAATGATATCAGGCAATATTACTTTCAGCCTATTTGCAACTACTTTAGAGGCAATCTTGTATAACACGTTGCACAAACTGATCGGCCTATACTGGGATAAATTTGTGGGATTCGTTACCTTTGGAACGAGAACAAGTATGGTGTCATTGATGCATTCGGCATTCTCCTCCCCTTTTACAATCCTCAGTACTATCTCTGTAACTTCCTCACCACAAATATCCCAATGACGCTGATAAAAATGAGCCGGGAAACCGTCCGGACCCAATGCCTTGGTTGGAAACATCTGGAACAATGCAGTTTTTACCTCCTCTCTGGTATACGGCGCACACAGGGAAGCATTCATTTCCTCTGTAACCTTCCTTGGTACATGAACAAGGACCTCCTCCATATTCTGGGTTCCCTCATACTCATATAAATTCTGGTAGAAAGCATTCACCATAGCCTTTAGCTCTCCCGGATCTGTTATCTCAGCGCCCATAGAATTATGGAGAGCTTTTATCATGTTCTTTTTTCTCCTGAGACTAGCGCGCAGGTGAAAAAATCTCGTGTTTTTGTCTCCCGCCGAGAGCCATTCCAACCTAGACCTTTGCCGCCACATGATCTCCTCTCGATGATACATCTCTATTAATTTCTCATTGATTTTCAGCTCAACATGGGATGGAGCAGTTCGCATTGGGTCACTTCGGAGTTCCTCAAGCAACTGTTTCAAATTCTTTATCTCTTTTCGAACACTTCCAAAAGTGTCATTACCCCATCTGCGTAGCTCTTGTGAGATAGAAAGGGAGAGAGCGGACGGGCCTCGCGTGTAGGCATGTCAGCTCTTTTGAGGATTTCACACGTTTCAGCCCAATCAACCAGAAAACGTCCAAGTAGACCCGCAGAGTAGCAGCCCTTTAACGTTCGGCTGGCCCAGTTTTGGCAGATTGTTAGGGCGATCTCGGGTAAATGCACCCATCTGGGACGTACGTACACCAGATCGGACGGTTAAGGAATCTAAATTGATGTGGAGGCTCCTAACTAGCTCGGTTATACTGTTTTGTAATGACTATGCATAGATGGAAAATGGCCTGGAGTATAGTTTATTTAATCAGGAAGGATTAAAGTTTCTTATGTATTGGGGCCTAACACAAAAAAAAACAAGT
The DNA here is from genome assembly GCA_034509565.1 of Triticum monococcum. Taxonomy (NCBI): domain Eukaryota; kingdom Viridiplantae; phylum Streptophyta; class Magnoliopsida; order Poales; family Poaceae; genus Triticum; species Triticum monococcum. The sequence goes on along the minus strand of CM067845.1, from coordinate 80,135,198 downwards.
TGTATGCTATGTCAAGTAATTGGATGGGATCTAACTAATTCGGCGAGTCGAGAAGATGTTATTTTGAAATTCTAAATTTGTTTTCATCATCATCATGGACACAACAAGAACAACAATAATAACAAAATATGCTAGCATCGCATCAATTTGTAAGTTCTCATCTAGCCCTTACCCATCCGGCGGTTTACATCTCTCGATCTCAATCTCAAAATAAAATATGTTAGCACTTGATTCCTGCTGTTGATGTTGTGATCATCCACTCCAGCAAATTTGCTCGACAAGTTTCTGAATTTGCAAAACCAGATAAAGAGCCATTGATGAATCTTGCAACTACACGCTTCATATCATCACAGGTCTAACAAAAGCCACAACAAAACAGCCAAAGCGGCCACGAGAACCAGATCGTGCAACAGACAATTAATTTCTCCTAGTCAATCACCACTTAAAGAACCCACCCACACAAGAACACACGAGTTACAAGTTAAAACTTTTCGTCGCCGATTAGCTGAGTAGCTGTCCTCGAGTAACATGTGCACACAGCTATCCACTAGCTGGGACTCGGCTTAGATTTAATAAAATTTCAGTCAACCGATTTACATTCAATAAAATTTCAGGGGAGTGAGCCATAGATGCTTTGGCATGCCTTTTACCTACGGCTACAAGCACTGAAATACTCCTCTTGGTTCTGAAATCACAATCATGAGTGGTGAATCAGGAGTGAACATTCATACGGTACGTTTCTACAACTACTTCTACTTCCCCTCAAAAGAAAAAAAGGCAACTACTTCTGCTGGTACACAAGCTACTCTCATTTCAGGTCCCAGTGGCAACCGCTTCAGTTATTCAACGACAAATTAAGATGGATGCAGCTACGCAGAAGTAGCTAGTTAGTCCAGCAGAACAAACCTGCCATTGAACTTCCTGAAAACGTGGACCATCATCGTCGCCTTGCACGCGCTTTTCATCAGCTCGAAGACACAGACGTGGCCCTCATGCAGCCTGTTGTCACAGACAAACTTGGTCCAGGAACTGTAGCTGAAACCCTGTATCCTCATCATAGAATGGTAGTAGTACCTCACGCACCACTTCTCTCTCCTGTTAGGTCTCAGGAGCAGGATGTCATGCGACCTCTCCGCAAGATGCTTAGCCGCAAACTCTCTGGGGAAGGTCTGCATATATAGTACAGCAGAACATTATAGTCATTAGTACAGAAAGCTTTCGCACCGACGGTTCAGAAAGTCTATCAAAGACGGTCTAATGAACTGTCTAGATCTTCCAGTTTGTGATTAGCGGAACAACTGAACTGACCAGCAAGTTATTCCTGCTGCTAACATGATTCTCCTGCAGAACGGCGACGTATACCGGATTGCCCTGTTGAATCAACGCTGACCTGAATATCTCCTCTTGCTCCTTGCCGGTCAGGTCATAGGCATACCTTGAGTAGTAGTAGTTGGACTCAGCAAGTTCGTTGTCACTCTCCTCTTCCTCAGTCACCTCGACCTTAACTGGATAACTGCACTTGTTTTGAGATTCGGGCTTTTTCCCTGTACAAACACAAATGGGCATTCCAAAATGATCGAGTAAAGTGACACTAACTCACTCTTGATTCCATACTGGTTCAGGTATGGCTACATAAAACAAAGGAGTCTATTTCTATGTTGTCTCATAAATTCATTTTTTTAAGTTGGCGATCCTGAGCGTTATTTTTAATGTCATGTGTGCAGGTGTCAATGTGTTGCATACTCACCTTGTAGGTGATGACCTCCTTCAAGAGAATGAACAACCATTGTCACTTCACCGTCGTTTTTCGATACTTCAAATAGGCAGATGTCACTTTCCCGCAACTCATTGTGGAGAACGAAGCACGACCAGCCAACAGAAAGCATGCATGAACCATCAGTGATAACCTTCAAATTATCTACCCATATGTTGCTCTTATGAGGATGGCAGAGTGTGATGAATTGGTCTTCATGTGGAAGGTATTTGGCAGAGTAATCCTTGCAGATGACCTGTTACAGATGAATGAATCATCAGGATTCCCAGGATCAGTCCATTAGTAAGAAAAACTCCAGTTTCTGTCATTCAGCAGTGGAATGGAATAGTTCGATGATATTCATCGTTCAACCATTGATTGGAATGTCAATCGTGATACACCACTTTCAAATTATTGAAGATTGTAATTTACAGAGAGCTACTATAATTTTAAAAATTCCAACAAAATTTTAGACAAGAGATCTGAACATTAAATAACAAATTTTGCAGGAGTCTCATTGAATCTGTAGAGGATACTGCACACATACCAGAGATCCAGACATACTTGTCTTGTTCATGGCTGTGATGTAAAATGGAATTACAGGCCTAACTTTCTTCACAAGCGCGTCGACTTCTGCCTTCTGTGATGTAGTCAGATTGCACCCCGTTGCTAGGACATAGTGAAGCTCGGTGATTTCCCGAAGGCCACCTGAATTCATGGTGACTTCTGGAGATGTGACACCTTCTGCTCCACAACCCCGATCATCAAGACATCAGTTAGCAATTACAGGCACCAATGAAAATGTACATCAGTTAGCAATTCTTTACCAAATCTCGGTGAAGGAGAGTCCACCAGAGTCATCTTTTTAGTTTTCCTACTGTTGTTATCGTGTGATCCGCAGTCTCGGCGCCTGGTTTCCCTGATGAATGACCGATCATGAGATATGCCTGTTTTTGGTACATTAGGAGCATGGTTCAAGACAATGTGGACTGATTGTTTCTCACAACCACTTGGGTCAAATATTAGGACTTTAAAGTGAGAGTCCCCAATGTATCTGAACACCAGCAAGTCATGCTCTTTTAGTTCATAATCACTGGCAAATGCTGCCCATCCATATCTAAGGACTATCTTGTTCAGATCCTTGGTAACCTTAAAGTTGTATATGTTTCCATCTGGAGCTTCTAGCTTCATAACTTCAGAGATCCGACCTCTGAAATTGTTCACAAATTTCTGTGGTATGCTCTGCAGGAACAGACAACAAAGCAATCAACAAATTATATATGTCTGATCAAAAGACGGCACTTCATCAAGACGTCAGGAAGGGCATTATCATCCAAGGTCTTACCATTTCTCGACGGAAATCGCCAACCATGAGCCTCAGGAAATGCTTCTGCCTATCATCCAGGTGATGCCAATAGAAATGCATATCACAGAGCTCACACCTTCGATGGGACTCACTGTTGCTTTCTTTTTCTTGGGCATTAGGGTCGCAGTTCATGAGAACGTGGAACACTTCCTTCTCACAGCAAGTTCCAAAATCAAATATCAGAACTTTGAAGTGAGAATCCCCGATGTACCTGAACACCAGGAAGTAGCCCACTTTTAGTTTGTAAAAGCTGACAAATACCCCCCATCCAGGTCCGAGGACTATCTTGTTCAGATCCCTGATAGCCTGAATATTGTATATGTTTCCATCAGGAGCTTCTAGCTTGATAACTTCAGAGATATGACCTTTGAAATTCTCCACAAACTTCTGTGGTATGGCCTGAAGGAACAAACAAACAACAAAATTATCATTCTGACCAGGATGGCATTCCGTCTGAAGGAGAGAAAGGGCATCCATGCACCAGGGCTTGCCATTTTTTCTGGGAAATCGCCAACCATGCACTTGAAAAAATACTTCTGGGTATCATCCACATGACTATTATCTTGATCATAATCTTGATCCGGCGCCATGACAAATGTAATCAAAATGGTGGGGAATCAAGACAACAAGATACAGCAGCCTAAAATTGGAAGATGTAGTAGTGTGTGTTATCATCAGCAGTCTGTTCTAACCTCACATGGATGCATATATTCGATGTCAGACAAATCAAAGGTGTCCAATACTGGAGCAAACTTTCTTCAGGTGATCTAAAGATTTAGCAAGTTTATGATCTAGTAGAAAAAGAAGAAGCCTCTTACATTTGTGAACAGCCAATACTTCTTTCAGAGTAAAATAGGAAGATGTAGCAATATGTGTTACTACCAGCAGCCTATTCCAATGCCAGATAAATCAAAGAAAAACGTCTAATACTAAATTTCAGGACAAATAGAACTATGCACTTTAGGTTCCTGTGTCTGTGTGCCATCATAAACATCATCTAAACGTTTATGATCTAAAGATGTAGCAAGTAGAAAGACAAGAAGCCTCTTACCTTTGCCAAGAAGCTCTTTGAAGAAGCCAGTACTTATGCAGAGAAGCAGTCTATATGCCAAGGATGCGGAAACCCCAAGCCCAGAGCAAAAGAGCAGCCTAAAATAGGATGAAGTAGTAATATTTGTTATCAGCAGTCTGTTCCAACTTCACATGGATGCATATATTTGATGTCAGAAAAATCAAAGGAAAGTAAGCTATGCAAGCAAACACTAAAGAAGCCACAATAAACAAGATCCAAGGTATCAAGTTTATGCTCTAAGATGTAGTAGAAAGTAGAAGCCTCTTACCTTTGCCAAGAGCCAATACTTGATTTCTGCAGAGAAGTAGCCAAGCCAGCCACAATGTCAAGTTGCCAACGATGCCCAAGCACAGAGCAATAACATAGATATATGCAGATGAATGACACACCATACAAGCTGACGCTTGCGGGTCTTGTACTGCCATCACACCTTCAACTAAAAAAAGAGTCTCACGTGAAAAGTCTTCAGAGAGTTGCAGACCATGCTTTCAACTGAGAACTTCTGGAATCTGAGCAGAAGGAATGGTACCCTACTTTTCGCAATGCCAAGGAGATAAGGGAGCACAGCTATACCCAGAGGGTGCTGTAGAGTGCAGCTGAGCCTCCATAGCAAAAACCACAAGAAAGATCAACACAGGGATGTTACAAGAAATTCTACGTTGTAGCTTCAGAGCCAAGGTTTTAATATTAGAGTCAGGAGCCCAAATAACATCATTTAAGTATCCAAGGCACACACAAAATAACAAACAGAGCTTGCTAATAAGAGGAGACGCGAGGAGAGGAGAAAAACTTGACCTGGATTGAACCCCATTGTTCTACAGTATTTGGAACAAAATGAAGAAAAGGAGAAGGTTTCACCTACAGTGCGAATCGAGTGAACAGAGCAGGCCATCACTCACCAGGTCAGAGCAAGCCAGGTCTAATCAGGAAGATTCCTTCAGGGCGCGCCCTCCGCCTCCTGCCAGCGCCGGTACGGCCTCGGATAACCCAGCGCTGGACCGGAGTGATGGGCCCCCTCATTGTGCACTCGATGAGGGAGAACCCGCGGGCACGTGGAAGGCGGCAGGCGGTCTGTTCCCGGACGCGGCGGTGCCGGTGAACGCCGGCGGGCCGCGCCACGGTTAGGCAATTATTGAAGTATTTAAAAAAAACTACTAGTTCTAGATCATCGATTTGAGGAATTAAATATTGTTATATGTCATGAAAAATATATTAGTATTATATTTCTACATGGATGTAGTTTTTAAATATATTTTTTTTCATATATAATACATATTTAAATGGTTAAATTGTAGACCTAGAATTATGCGAATGACTTATTCACGGACACGGAGGTAGTATAATACTACTACTGTACCACTTTCCCACAGAACTACCACTAAGTTCAACTTTTTGTCTAAAATAAAAACTACTTCTCCGTTCCAAAATCTAATCTCGGTTCAAAACTGCGAGATTTATTGTGGATGAGGAAGTACAATTTTTACTTAGAAACCGGTTCAGTCTGGTTAAGCAGGATTATGGCGGGTTGGGCCCGCATATGGCCCATCTGTCAGGGGCACGTTGGCATGGGGGGAGACGGGGACCACCTGACGGTCGTTATGGACGAGGATCAGTCAGACAATGTCGCTTGGGCCGAGGTCAAAATGGTCGACCCTCCCTCCTCCTCTCCCAACCTCGCTCACATCGTGCAGCTCACGCAGCTCACTTTCTCTTTCACCTAGGTGGTAGCAGTCATGGCGGCGATGAATCCCAATGACGGTGGCAAATCGGTGGGGAACAGTGGTAGCGGCGTCGACGGCGGCGGCGGCAATTTCTCGAAGGTTGACAACTAGTATGGGAGCACTAGTTATGCGATGCAATTGGCATTTTAGTTCCGGGTTTGAACTTTTATCATACTATATAATCATAATTCCGTCATTTTGCATAGTTGTAGTGTTGAAAATTTGCTTCCTAGTTTACGAACATCTGGCTCGCCATCATGGCATCATGTGATATTATTGAATCTCCTCCCAATAAGGTCTCATACTACAATTCTACCACATTATCAAGTTATATACTTAGTACGTATATCCCATAATTTGAGTAAACTATCATAACTTCATAAAATAAATGTGCTAAGTTAAAGAAATGAACAACCAAAAAATGTTCATGGAAATGTAGGTGATTTTCTAATGCTTTTGAACCATAGACATTAACTGCAATAATCAATGTAATGTTTTTTAGTTAAACCAGATCAAAATGGAGGTAAAGAACAATCGCATGCCTTTTCATATACCACGACTTGTATTTTATAGATTGCATATTAAACACATTAACGTGTGCGGTAAGGGCGGTGGCTGGAGCCATCCACCTCATCACTTTTTCACTATGCCGATCGGCCGAAGTAATAATAGAGTAGAAAAAAATCGGGCCAACCGTCTATCGTACTGTCCTAGGATAACGGCTCCCCCAGGTAATGCGACGGAGGGCCTCGTCTTCCTTACCCACGAAGGGAACCATCGAGCGCCACACCCACGCCCTCGTCTTCGCCTCCATGCCTATCCGAGCGCCGTCGATGCCTCAGAGCCGACAGAGGAGCAGCGCCGGCAACGGTACAGAGCTGGCGGAGGAGCAGGGTGGGAGGAGAAGGTGCAGGTGCTGGTTTCAATCCATGATCCGCCTTGCAGGAGGCGGCAGCGCGATTCGGTTTCGGCCTTGCCATGGGAGGCCGGGGACGGAGAATGGGACGAAGACGTCCGTGGCCACCTAGTGGAACCCCAACTCTGTGCGCGACGCCCAAATCCTAGCGCCGACGCCTCCACTTCTCTCCTCCCCATCTCTATGTGCGTGCTCGTTGCTGATCCGTGCGTATGCTCTGCGAATCCTTTCGTCTGCAGAAGCGTGAGGAGAGGATTTGCGATGCACGCATCGCCGGCCAGTGATTGCTTCGTGGACCGGCTGTCGGAGATTGCCGAGGCCACCTGTGGGAAGGAAACCCTCGTCTTCCATTACAACCTCAGCCAGGTGAGGTCCCATCCTTACTTCCTCCTTCAAAATTCATCTCATGTACCTTCTTGATTCCTCCAACATCATTTACTAAGCCAAGCAACATAGTAGTATACTAGAAGAAAGGTACTTTTCGTGGATTTAGAAATTTTTCACCGGATTATGACTTGAGATTAGACCTCTGAATTTATCTCTGTAAGTACGCTTCAACATAAAAGAAAAGGGCACAAACATTTCCATGTACCAAAAGAATAATATGTACTCCCTCTGTCCAATAATATACTCCATCCGTTCGGAATTACTTGTCACAGAAGTGGATGTATCTAGACATATTTTAGTTGTAGATACATCAATTTTTATCCACTTTTAAGACAAGTAATTTGGAACGGAGGGAGTAAGAGCGTAGTGTCAAGACACAGAAGCTTGAAGATTAAAGGTTTTTATTGAACGACTAACTGGAACTTCTAAGATTGTGTCTGTTAATTTTATGAGGTGCACTATTTCATAATTGCGAATCAAATGTTGACCAAGTTGCTCCATTCTAATTCCTGCTGATAATTTTATTCTTCTCACTCCGTTTTTTTGGGTGTTGTTAATGATGATGGTTGTTTGCCTATTGTCTAAAGATATAATCCTTGCCCCAGGTGAAAAGTCTGGAACTACTACTCACAATGAAAGAATCCGCTATGGACGTTACTTCAAATCTTGAAGTCAAAAGGCGTATTACCTTTTTCACCAACTCTTTGTCTATGGATATATGGTAGACTGGAAGGTGCCTTCTTTATCCTTTTTTGGCATTTTAAATGAGAAAGCTATAGGCCATTATATTTCTAGTGATAATCGCAGTAATATGCTTTACCAGATTGTTTTTTTTAGTGTTGTCAAGGATACTTTGATGCGAGGGACCAAAATGAACAATGTATCCATATAGCAGTGAAGAAAGGGGGCATGATTGTTTTGCATGCAGGAATGTATCACCGATTCACGTTGGATAATGACAACTACATCAAAGGTATCTTTTAGTTTCTTCTTTTGCCCCCACCATGAGTGTTGGTCTCCTTAAAACTTGTATATACTAAATGAATAAAACTTATTGGACTATGTATTCGCTTATGCGTGTAATATACTTTTGTGAGTGAATTAGTGATAACTTCAATTTTTTTGAACTCGACCATCTCAAGGATTCTTATGGCCTGATATCTGCCCATAGGAATTTGACTGTTGGCTTTGTTGTTTCTGAAAATGGATAATGGATGATGCAAATTTGGTGACAAGTTTTCCCCGTTGTGTGTTGGGGTGACTTACATATGCGGATATGCCTTTCCCCCACTCTGGCAATCGTCCTGGAGTCAGCAAATCAAATCGATCCGGTCCGTGTGAGGCGATGCTAGAAAATAACATAGGCTTGTAGGGGCGTGATGGTGTAGATTCCCAAGCATGGATGATTTACTTGGTAGCTACCACTTGACATCCAATCAGGTACCACCCAATTGATCCGACTCTCACTTTTCTCCTGCCTGTCCACCCTTTTTCCAAATGCTCTACATCTGCATATACTCCTTCCATAGTCGCTCACAAATAGTTCTCTTACAAGCTACTATAGGTTATGTAGTAGATTCTTAGTTTATGCCCTACATCTCTTCGAAATACGTTAGTTCTAGCTAACTAGGCTCTTCACAACAGTAGAACCATCAATTTTGTTAGGTTTAAAAATGTAAAATATATGCAAGGAAGAGCCCGCCGCATTGACACGCAGAATGGACTTACCCGCAATTTTTCGTGCATCATTTTTGAATCACAATGATATAAACTCACAGCATACCTGTCTGTGGCATTTTGTAAAGCAGTGCATTGTGCACTAAATTCACTCAGTGCAGGAAGTATACTCATTATCTATCCGCACAAAGTACCTCATTATCTTTCTGCACAATTTGTGAGGCAATAGAGTATGTTAAACTTTTATCATTGCTGCTTGCCCGCTTGCTCTTCCCTCGCTCTTTATAGTTTAATTGCCTCAATACTATGTTCGATTCTATTTGAATTCGTATACAAAATTTCTATTTCAAACAAATATTTTTCTTATTTCTCACGCTAACAATTCTTGAAACACATTTTCCATAGTGCGATGAAGACGACCATAAAGAGTACATAAGCGGTAAGCATGCGCCATGTTGGTTATGTATTAAACAAAGTTGCATCGCCAGCTATTTTGTTTTCTTCTTTTCCACACTTCTGAAAACCAGCATATATATTATATATGTAAATACAAACAAGTTATAGCATCATGATACACAATATAACATCATATTGGTCTAATTCTTGCTCTGCAGTTTTAAGTACCCGTGCTTGCCTGATATTCATTTCTTGACTTTCCTCATTCCTCATCGTTTCCAGTGTCATTGTTGCAATGAAACTTTTCTTGAACCATTTGTGAGTTCTCAAGTTTATAGCTGAAAAGGAGTTGTCGTACATTTTTTTAATTTCTTATGATTTTGTCCGAACAATAATTTACTTAGTTGTTTAGCTTCATCTATTCTTGGGTCCACTTTTGTCTAAGTTAGAGCTTTAGCTCCAAGAAACCAATTATGTTTAATTCGCAATGAGCATGTGTCTTATTCATCATATATGTGTGTGTTCTCAACTTTAGGAGTTACAAGGAGTGATGGTAGAATTTTACAATCTGCTATGCTTTTCCATTTGAACTTCACTACTTCCGAAGAATGATCCTTAACATAGTTACTTACCTTCATGTCTTTCTTATAGGATAGCTTTGGAGCTTGGGTGCACTTTTCTCTTATATAAAGCTTTGTCTTCACAATCTGTGATATTTTAGGGCTGTTCCATAACCCACTTCATTTGGTTCTCACCGATATTGAGCGCAATGCAGGAACACCTGGTGAGATTGAGGAACATTGTTATTGGGGCAATGAGGTTAAGCTCTATGAGCACCATGTAGACGTCTTGGTTGCCATGTTCTGGCGCAAAAACCCAGTCATCAAGTACTATGTATGCATCATCATACAAGACATTTGCCAAGCCAGGCCAGAGAATTGTAACTTCAAAAACACACTCTTTCTTGCATATTGCATAACACTGTACATCCTTTTCAATTCCTTCCTTTCTCCTGCCAGTATTTTCAGGTCCACTACACCGAAGATAATCCGATGTACTACATTAACCAGGATGATGATACATTGAAGATCAGGCTTGCCAACGGCAATGTGCACGATGACTGTCGTATCATGCTGGGAACTGACAAGAGGGCCGCCATCACCACCAACTTGTTAGAGTTCTGCCACCATGCACACATCCACGCCTTCAGCTTCAAGGTCACCGCAAAGTGCCGCCTCGCTCTCGCTGTGCATTGCCTCTAGACGCATCATCGACAATGACAGATGTCGTGTATGCATATGATCCATCCATGTACGGACCTTGTGACGTATTGAACCTTGCTTCTTCTTTTGGACGTTGCAACATGGTGCTTTTGAACAGATAGCATATATGTTGTCGGGCATGTAACTTTTAAGATCACCACTTATCAGCTTTAACTGCGCATGTTTATATCTATATTGCAACTCTTATCGAGGTTTGTTAATTTCTGCTGTTGTGCTCTCTTTCAAATATCACTTGCTTGACAATAAAATCACATGTGCTAATTAGTACACACATGGCGGTGGAAGGGGCGTGCCCTACCTGGCACCGCCCAGCTCCCGCCCATGTGGTGCGCCAAGGGCGCGCCCCATCCACTAGTATAGTTACATGTTGCACAGCTTAGACGGATTATTCATAAGCATGAGAAAAGTAGATGAAGGACATGGTGTAATAATGTGAGCATACATAGGTAGCTCAACTGCCCAGCTCCAAAGAGAATATTTTTTCTTTTGAATTCTAAAACCAACTTATGATCCATCCAAGACATGTTTATTAAAAATAAGTATAGTTGATTATCAAATGAAGAATGTATGTGTTGGTGATAGTTTATTCACTTGACATGCCTTCTCTCCATAGTCTAGTGACTAGTGTAACCATTTTAATCCCAACCCTATATATACACTAAGCTCTATATAATAATACAAAGAAAGTAAATGCGGTACATCAGGTGAAATTTATCAGCCCGTCCAACCATCAACGCGAAATCCTGAAAGAGAATCAAGAAGATCTGTGTGCTTCTCTTGCCAGCATCATGAATGTGTCGTGATAGCCAGTACCTGCCGAAACCCTTGTCGAATTCACCATTTAACATTATATTCATCAAGACACACTAGTTGTGAACACAAAAAAAAAACCATATCCCCCAAATGATGTAAAAAATTGTACGAAAGGGAAAATAGACCATGCTAGCTCTCTTATGCTTTCCTCATGTTCTTGTTTGATGTGACATGCTTTGTTGGCATGGGAGTGTGTGTTCCATCTTCCATGGGGGGTGGTTCCGGAGTGTGCGCTGGGATAGAAGTGTGTGCTGATGGTTGTAGGAGACCGTGCACTCAATCGAGATGAGAGATGAAATTCTAATGAAATGTTTAGTTTGCAACATCAAATGTTAGTCCTTCCAGAATTATATAAGCATCTATTTGGTTTGTCGTGATAATTGTGGTTTTCCACCTTTTGTTAGATATATATGGCTCACATGTCATACATCAAAGTTGGTCGCCCTCTTTTTAGCGGGCATATTTCTTCTAAGACTAGTCTTGGCAATATTAGTCATCAACCAAACAGTGCACCGAATTACTCCACACAAAGGCCATACCTTGGTGAACGGATAGCTGAGTTTGTGTGGTCCTCCCACGTGCATCTCATGCAGTACCAATGTACTATAAATAAATTATACTATTGAAAGATGATTTCAATTATCATGTAGTGTGCAAGTGTAATTGATGAGATCATATCATCTTCGGACCACCGCTTTCTTACTTTGCAATATATATGTTCACAAGCAACCTAACTTCGCCGTCACCTGGCCTCTAGCACCGTATCTTCTCACAGTTTTCATTGCCTTTGCCACCTTCTCTCGTGATGCTCAACTACAAGTGGAGCTAGGACTGAGAGGATATATCTCTCAATCCAACACATTTCCTTCCCTACTTGTCAAACATACGTCTTCTTAGGGATGAGAGGGGTCAAGAATATATCAAACATTTACGATACAAAAGTATTATAGAAGAAGAACTATCTTGCCAAACCATTTCTGAGATCATGTGGTCTTTGTGGTGGATTTGTCAACCCAAAGTTAACTAGTATGAGTTTGAATTGTCTTTCTAGAGGAAAGCTTGATAGATGTGGCTTTTGTGTCACTACTATGGGGGGGTGTTCAACTAGAACACAAGCGTAGAAGTTTTGTACTGTAGTTGGTTTAATTTGGAAGAAACTTCCATTTCTTATGCATTGGGGTATTGTCGGAGCAAAATAGCCAATGTGATTTCAAGTAATTAGATGGGAGTATGTGCTGCTAGGTTGATCTCTGGGGTCGAACGGGCCCTTGACTCACGCCCTGATCGGGGGCGCCCAACCAAACCATGGTTGGTGAGCCTCTGTGACCCGCGCTATATAAATAGAGGTGGGGTCGAGGCATGTTTTACGAGGTTAATCGCTGCCACAATCCCCACCGTCACTCCCTTCCGATCTAGGGTTAGCGCGGCACTCACGGGAAGCTCCACCACCGCCGCCGTCTACTCTCTGTCCACATTGTCACCATCCCCTACTTCACCATGGCCGGCGCTGGATCGAGCTCGTTAGCTCAAGCAGAAGGTAGGTGTACCGGATCTAATCTAGCCTAGTGATCCAAGAGTCTATCAATGGTATCAGACTGGCTAGGACCTAGATTGATTTCGGTACAAAGGAAAAACAGAGAAAGGAAAAGAAATCCCTTCCCCAAGAACCCTAATCAGAGGGCAAAGGAAAGTTCACCGGCAGAGGGCCTCGGGCCTCGCCGGCAAAGTGCGGCGCCACTTCGGCCGCGCCGTTCCTCTCGATCCCCACACGCATCGGCAAGCCGAGGTGCGGGAAAGAAGAACACAGCCTCCCAAGGGGGCAAAAGGGCACCACCACCGCACTGCTTGATGGCGGCGCGCTCTCCATCGGGAGCTCATGCACACCGGCAAGGGGGGCAGAGGGGGCACCGCTGCTTCACGCCGTCTTCGTCCTCGGTGACACAGAGAGGAGGCGGTGGTGGATGGGGGAAAGGATGAAGAAAGGGATTGAGAAAGGGAAAGGAGAGGAGGCGCGCGCGGCGCGGTGGCTTCCGCCGCCGCCGGCGGCGGCCGGGGCGCAGCCCCGAGCTCCGCGTCGTGAGAGAGGCGAGAGAGGGGGCGCAGCCGTCGCTCTCTCTCCCTGCCAAAGGAGGAAGGGGAAAAGGGCTCGCGCGGCACGGCGGCGTACGTTGCCGTCGACGGCTGGCGCGGTGGCGCTCGACGCCGTTGCCGGCGAAGTCCCGTACGGGACAGAGGCGAGCTGCGCGAGAGGGAAATGGCCTAGGGTTTGGATCGGGCGACCGGGCGCTGTTTTGATCCACCGATCGGCGTGCTGGACCGTCCGATCTGATCCGACGGCCACGGGCAAACCCTAAGCTCACGCTGGGCCGATGGGCCGAAAGTGGAGAGCGGCGCGCCGGGCCGAGGCCGCAGCCGCTAGCGCTGGGCCGAGGCCAATAGCCGCGCGCTGGGCCGGGGCTAGAATGCGCTGCCGTTTTTTCCTTTTTTTCGTTTTAATAGTTTCTGTCCAGTTTTTTTTTGGGCAGTTTTCTAATAGATTTTCTATGCAATTTTTTCCAACGAAAGTTTTGTTTAGAAAATAGAAAATTAAACAGAAAATGTTTCTGAAAATTAAAATAGAAAATTTTCAGAAAAAGAAATGTTCATGAATTTTTATAAAGAAAATAATAAAATTCATGATTTTTTATTCGGTCAAAGAAAAGTTTTCGTAAATAATAAAAAGTTCATGAATTTTTATTCATGTTTTTCCGCTGCGTAAATAATTAGTGCTCTTTTACAAAGAAAATAAAAGTTTACATAGTATGTTTTTAAGAGCATGTTAAAATGATTATTAGAATGAATATGATTATGTTATGTTTATGACCAACATTATTAATAACATGATCATGTTTTATTATTGAAATTTAAAGGTGCATTTATTTCTAATTTTTGCCCAACGGTAATATAGATTTAATTGCATAGACAATTATATGTTTAATTTGACCAACGTTAGATTAATGCATATGATTGTTATATTGATGTCACATAAATTGTGTTTTCAAGAGGCTTTCACTTGATGAGTTGCCTAAAAGAAGTTCCGACACTCAGATGTGACAATCACACTGAGTGGAGAAAGAAAATTGAACTGGCATTTGTCTGTGCTGATCTGGACTGGGTTCTGGATGAACCACAGCCGGTCAGACCTACAGAGCCAGTAAGAGAGACCACTGATGAGATGCTACATGGGCTAAAAAGAGGGGGGGTTATACTCCTTTGGAGATGTCCTACATCATAGAAAACCAAAAGTGGGTCAATGCAAACAATAAATGCATGGCCTTTATAAAGAATACAATTAAGAGCACCATTGTGGGCTCCATTGCAGAGTGCACTTCCGCAGGGGAGTTGCTTTCAAAGATAAAGAACCAGTTCACTGGCTCTTCAAAGATATATGCCACCCAGGTGTTAAAACAACTGGTGACAGAACAATACACAGGTGGTGGAATAAGAGAGCACATCCTCAGGATGAGCAATATGGCAGCAAAGTTAAAGCCCATGGATGAGGATCTGGAGATCAAACCAAAGCTCCTGGTCCACCTGGTCATGGCTTCACCGCCAAAGGAGTTTGAAACTTTTGTTGTGAACTACAATATGTCACCTGGAACATGGGACATTGAAAAGACAATAGCGATGTGTGTCCAAGAATAGGACAGACTAAAAGCCTCACATGATGGTACACTCAACTATGTGAAGGGTCACAAGCAAAAGAACTACAATCAAAACAACAAAAGTTCTCCTTCAAAGCCACAAGGAAAAGCTTCCTATCAGCATCAGCGTCAGCAACAACCTTTCCCAGTGGACAAAGACACATGTCTCCACTGTAAGCAGACCGGGCATTACAAGAAAGACTGCCCTGTTTGGCTGAAGTCCTTAATGGCAAAGCAAGGTAACAACATTGTTTCCTTAGTTAATGAATCCTTATACACACAGTTTTTGAAATCTACTTGGTGGATTGACTCAGGGGCAACTGTTCATGTTGCAAATTGTTTACAGGGATTCCATTCGACCCGGACTACGCTAAGAAGAGAAAGAGGCATTGAAGTAGCCAATGGAATTCAAGCGGAAGTTGAAGCTGTCGGCGACATCTCCTTGGAGTTAGCTGATGGATTCAAGCTTCTACTTAGAGATGTTCTTTATGTTCCTTCATGTAATAGAAACTTAATTAGCGTTTCATGTTTGGACAAAGAAAATTATGAGTGTTATTATATGGTTTAATAATGCTTATGTGGGTAATGCTTTACTACACAATGAGCTTTATTTGTTATCACTTCGTGAAAAAGTGCATTCTGTATGCAATGTGAATGAACATGTTTCCGCGTCGAATAAAGAACAAAAGAAAAGAAAGAGAACATTCGACTCATCGAAATTATGGCACTGTCGCTTGGGCTATATTTCGAAGGGGGAATTGAAAGATTAGTCAAAAGTGAAATTCTTCCTCCATTAGAATTCTCAGACTTAGAACAATGCGTAGATTGCATTAAAGGAAAGTATATAAAACAAATTAAAAAAGGTGCAATCCATAGCACAAGCACACCAGAAATCATCCACACTGATATTTGTGGACCATTTCCGGTGAAAAGTGTGGATGGATATGTGATGTCTACTACACAACCTTCTTCTTGTAGACCTTGTTGGGCCTGCAAGTGCACAGGTTTGTAGGACAGTAGCAAATTTCTCTCAAGTGGATGACCTAAGGTTTATCAATCCGTAGGAGGCGTAGGATGAAGATGGTCTCTCTCAAGCAACCCTGCAACCAAATAACAAAGAGTCTCTTGTGTCCCCAACACACCCAATACAATGGTAAATTGTATAGGTGCACTAGTTCGGCGAAGAGATGGTGAAACAAGTGGTATATGGATAGTAGATAAAGGTATTTGTAATCTGAAATTATAAAAACAGCAAGGTAGCAAGTGATAAAAAGTGAGCGTAAACGGTATTGCAATGTGTTGAAACAAGGCCCAGGGTTCATACTTTCTCTAGTGCAAGTTCCCTCAACAATACTAACATAATTGGATCATAAAACTATCCCTCAACATGCAACAAAGAGTCACTCCAAAGTCACTAATAGCGGAGAACGAACGAAGAGATTATGATAGGGTACGAAACCACCTCAAAGTTATTCTTTCCAATCAATCCGTTGGGCTATTCCTATAAGTGTCACAAACAGCCCTAGATTTTGTACTAAAATAACACCTTAAGATACAAATCAACCAAAACCCTAATGTCACCTAGATACTCCAATGTCACCTCAAGTATCCGTGGGCATGATTATACGATATGCATCACACAATCTCAGATTCATCTATTTAACCAACACAAAGGACCTCAAAGAGTGCCCCAAAGATCTACCGGAGAATCACGACGAAAACGTGTGCCAACCCCTATGCATAGGTTCATGAACCCGCAAGTTGGTCACCTTAACATACATCAAGTGGCACGCGGTATCCCATTGTCACCACAGATATCCACGGCAAAACATACATCAAGTGTTCTCAAATCTTTAAAGACTCAATCCGATAAGATTACTTCAAAGGGGAAACTCGATTCATTACAAGAGAGTAGAGGGGGGAAGAAACATCATAGGATCCAAATATAATAGCAAAGCTCGCGATACATCAAGATCGTAACATCTCAAGAACACAAGAGAGAGAGAGAGAGAGAGAGAGAGAGAGAGAGAGAGAGAGATCAAACACATAGCTATTGGTACATACCCTCAGCCCCGAGGGAGAACTACTCCCTCCTCATCATGGAGAGTGCCGGGATGATGAAGATGGCCATCGGTGAGGGTTCCCCCCTCCGGCAGGGTGCCGGAACAGGGTCCCAATTGACTTTTGGTGGCTACAGAGGCTTCTGGCGGCGGAACTCCCGATCTATCTTGCGTTCTGGAAGTTTTAGGTCACGTAGGTATATATGGGTGCAGGAGGTACGTCAGGGGAGCCACGAGGGTCCCACGAGACAGGGGGCGCGCCCTAGGGGGGCGCCCCCCACCCTCGTGAGCACCTCGTTCCTTCCTTGACGTGGGGTCCAAGTCCATCGGGTGTGTTTCCTTCCAAAAATAACTTCTCCAGTTGATTTCGTTCCGTCTCGACTTCGTCTGATATTCCTTTTCTTCAAAACACTGAAATAGGCATTAAACAGCAAATCTGGGCTGGGCCTCCGGTTAATAGGTTAGTCCCAAAAGTAATATAAAAGTGGATAATAAAGCCCAATATTGCCCAAAACAGTAGATAATATAGCATAGAGCAATCAAAAATTATAGATACGTTGGAGACGTATCAATATGACTCGTTCATAACATTCACAGATGATTACTCTCGCTATGGTTATATTTATCCAATCAAAGAAAGATCTGAAGCGTTGGATAAATTTAAAATATTCAAAGCTGAAGTTGAAAATCAGCATGATAAAAGAATAAAGATAGTAAGGTCCGACCGTGGGGGAGAGTACTACGGTCGGCACACCCCATATGGCCAAGTCCCTGGACATTTTGCAAAGTTCTTGCAGGAGACTGGCATAGTAGCCCAGTATTCGATGTCGGGCGAGCCTCGGTAAAATGGAGTAGCTGAAAGGCGCAACCGTACACCTATGGACATGGTGTGCAGCATGATGAGTTATTTCAACTTGCCATTGGGATTATGGATGAAGGCGCTTAAAACCGCCATTCACATTCTCAATAGAGTACCAAGCAAGTCGGTGCCCAAAACACCATACGAGCTATGGACAAGAAGGCTGCCCTCCCTACAACACTTCAGGGTGTGGGGGTGCCCTGCTGAGGCCAAAATGTTTAATCCAAACATTGCAAAGTTAGATCCCAAAACAGTAAGTTGCCACTTCATTGGCTATCCAGACAGATCAAAAGGTTTCCATTTCTACTGCCCAGACAAATATACAAAGTTTGTAGAAACAAGACACGTGGTCTTCTTAGAGAACGAAATGATGAAGGGGAGCTTGGTAGCTCGGAAAATTGATCTTGAGGAGAAGAGGATGCATGCACCTAATCCGATGATTCAGGAGCCATTTTTCTCACTACCAGTCGCAACTCCACACATGACAACCATGGGGCTAGACCCGGAACCTGTCCGTCAGGAGCCGACTGAACCCGTTGTTGAGCATGAAAGGGAGGTGCAACAGAAAATTTTAGAAGAAGTGCCAGAAGTTGAGGCACAGAATGTGCCAGAAACTGAGGCCCTTAGAAGGTCTACAAGACCAAGAAAGTCAGCTATTTCTACTGACTTTAAAGTTTATAACACCGAAATGGTTCATATGGAAAAAGATCCCACCTCATATGAAGAAGCCATGAGAAGCTCTCATTCATCGAAGTGGATGAAGGCAATGGAAGACGAGATGAAATCGATGAGTTCCAAAGATGTTTGGGACTTAGAGGAAATTCCTAAAGGAGCCAAAACAGTAGGTTGTAAATGGGTCTACAAAATTAAGTATGACTCTAAAGAGAATATAGAAAAGTATAAAGCACGACTCGTGGCAAAAGAATTTACACAAGGAAAAGGGATAGATTACAATGAGACATTTTCTCCCGTCTCATGTAAGGATTCCTTCAGAATCATAATGGCATTAGTTGCACATTTTGATTTAGAGTTAAATCAAATGGATGTTAAGACGGCATTTCTGAATGGTGATTTAAAAGAAAAGGTCTACATGAAACAACCCAAGGGTTTTATCATGGAAGGCAAGGAAAATATGGGATGCCGCCTGAAGAAATCCATTTATGGATTAGCAGTGGTATCTAAAGTTTAATCAAACGATTAAAAGTTTTGGATTTAAAGAAAATATTGAGGATAATTGCATTTATGCAAAGTTTTAAAATGGGAAATATATTTTCCTAATCTTGTATGTGGATGATATCCTGCTTGCTAGCAGTGATGTTAGCCTACTACAAGAAAAAAAAGAAATACTTATCCTCAAATTTTGACATAACAGATCTTGGTGAAGCATCATATGTTTTGGGCATAGAAATTCACCGAAATAGGAACAATGGAGTCTTAGGACTATCGCAGAAAGCATATTTAGAAAAGGTTCTTAAAAAGTATAATATGCATGCGAGTAAAGCCACACCTGCTCCTATAGTCAAGGGCGATAGTTTTGGGAAATTCCAATGTCCCTAGAACAAGTACGAGATCGATCAAATGAAAGCAGTACCATATGCTTCGGCAGTTAGCAGCTTACAGTATGCACAAGTGTGCACTCGCCCTGACTTAGCTTTTATCACCGGGGTACTCGGTAGATATCAAGAGAATCCAGGCATGGAGCACTGGAAGATGGTAAAGAAAGCATTGCGTTATGCGCAAGGCAGGAAGGACTACATGCTAATATACAGGAGAAGTGATTCCCTAGAGATAAAAGGGTATTCAGGCACAGATTTTGCGGGGGACAGAGATGATAGAAAATCCACGTCAGGATACGTCTTCACTCTCGCTGGGGGAGCTATTTCGTGGAAAAGATCCAAACAGTCAATAGTTGCATCATCCACGATGTATGCAGAATTCATAGCATGCTTCGAAGCCACGACACAGGCGATATGGCTAAAGAAATTTGTACCCGGCTTGAAAGTGGTAGATTGTATTCACAAATCACTAAAGATGTACTGCAACAACCAATCCGCAGTATTTTACGCTCACAACAACAAGTCGAGTAATGCTGCCAAAACAATAGAGATAAGGTATTATGTTGTGAAAGATAAAATCCAGGATCAAACTATAAGTCTCAAGCATATAAGGACAAAGGATATACTTGCGGATCCGCTAACGAAAGGCTTACCACCCAATGTGTTCAAGGAACACTTAGCCGGCATGGGTTTAAGGGAAAGCCTTATGATTTCTGGATAGGCCCAAAAGGAATAGAATTTGCTTCTGAACATAACATATGTTGTAGCTGTATGATTCTAACGGCAATTAAGCTGTGACGATGAAACATGCTTTATGTACCAATATGTGATGAAATAAATAAACTAGAAAGTATAAAGTTAAAAGTAAAGTAGAGATCAAGGGGGAGAATGTTAGGTTGATCTCTATCCCGTTCGAACCCAACGGGTCGAACGGGCCCTTGACTCGCGCCCTGATCGGGGGCGCCCAACCAAACCATGGTTGGTGGGCCCCTGTGACCCGCGCTATATAAACAGAGGTGGGACCGAGGCACGTTTTACGAGGTTAATCGCTGCCACAATCCCCACCGACACTCCCTTCCAATCTAGGGTTAGCGCGGCGCTCACGGGAAGCTTCACCACCACCGCCGTCTACTCTCTGTCCACATCGTCACCGGCCCCTACTTCACCATGGCCGGCGCTGGATCGAGTTCATCTGCACCAGCAGAAGGTAGGTTCACCGAAAGATCTAACTGTCCCGATCCAAAGCATTCTATCATGTGCTGCCTAATTTGGATTTTGCGACCAGGAGATATTATTTTGAAATTGCATATTTTCAGTCAACAACATTTTATCAATTTATTATCCAACCTTCATCTAGTTGGCAGTTTACATTTCCCCCGACCGCAAGCTTTGCAAACGTGACCGAGATTGCCATGGTACATACTAAGAGCATGTAACATGGGGCTTTTCATGACACAGTAACTAGCAAGGTCATCTTTCTTCTTTTTTTGCATGAAGATTGGGAGCTTTATTGATTAGTAAATAGGATTACAATCCATAGCTAAAAGGCCAAGAAGATTCTCAGGGGCATCTTGTAACCACAAGTCGGTTTGATGCTCCGAGCGTGAAAATTTAGCTAGAAAATCTGCAACCCTATTCTGAATTCTATCTACTTTCATAATAGTAAGCTCCCTCTCCTCAAAGAATAAGTTTCTCAACTCTTGTATCAGGTGTCCCAAGCAAGATCTGTCCGGCTTTGTTTCCTTAATCAGTTTGATTAGGTTTGAACAGTCTGTTTGGAGGACAAACGGACCAACAGCATATCTGCACGCCATCTCCACACCTTCCTTTGCGGCCATAAGTTCTGCTTCCAGAGGACCCCGGCACCTAGATAAGTATTGGCATGACGCAAGTATCAAATCACCAGCCGAATCACGGATCACTAGACCTGTCCCTACGTTCTTCTCTTTGTCACAGATTGCAAGGCACCCCACAGCAGGCGGTGGCCATTGTGCACGAGCACTGGCATACCTCTCCTTCGCTGGCTCTTGTAGGCTTCCTTACATTATACCTTTTCCTTTCACAGTGTCCCTGCCGTCCTTACTCTGCACCTGAATTAGCGAACACATGTAGCTCGACATAAAGGACCTTGTTATGTGTACAGGTGGCACTGGTTTATCATGTACTGGATCGTTCCTGGTCTGCCAATTCCTCCAGATAATCATTAGCACATTCCTCCGCACTCTCTCATTAACTCTGGCAAGAAGATCAAGCACCCATTCCGGACCAGTATTGATCAATTCATCTTGTTCAGGTATTTGCCATTCATCTCTCATGGCCTCCCATACAGCATGTGCTTGAGGGCACGTAACAACTGCATGGAAGGCATCCTCAGTTTCTCTACCACAACGCACACACACATCCATGGTGTCGAAGTGGCGAGACTTCTTTAGTTGCCTCGTTGGCAACCCTTCCTTCAACATTTTCCAAGCACAGATTTTCATCTTTTGTGGCACATTAATCTTCCAGAACATATTCAGTATAGGTCTATCACCTCTCGGCCTTGTGCTGGATCCCGGGCCCCCTTGCTCTCGCAATATTTCTTCAACCGCAAGGTGGTAAGCACTCCGGACGGAGAACACAACATCTTTCGTTGGATGCCATGCAATGAAATCTGCCTCTAAACGACAAGATGGTCGGATACCAAGGATAAGTTCCACATCTGCAGGTATGAAATATTGTATAATTCTTTCCTCATTCCATGACCCATCCGGCAACAAGAAATCTGACACTCTAGTGAATCTACACACACCCTTTTCTGATAATGGACGTCTAGCTAGAAACATCCCTGGGCAGCCATGGGTCACGCCATACACGCACGTTTTGTCCGACATTAAATGCATTTCATCTCAAGGGGAGACAGGATTAAATTTTCCAAGATGTTAACCTTTTGTCGATCGTCAGAAAATGCCAACCATTTAATAGCTTGAATAGAATGTTCTGTTGATGATCCCTAAAATAGCCCATGGATCCGAGAGATGTGGCTTGGAGTTGCTTGATGGTCTTGAGCAAGTCAGGTGGTGTTTGCTCCAATTTCTATAGTATGCAGCCAGTTGTTTGCCCACAAGCACAAGGGTTTGTAGCGGTGGCATGTTTCCCCCTAACTTAACCAAGGTATCAGTGTGTAGAATTAACACTCAAGACTTCATCAAAAGTACTGAAATACAATAAAAAGGCACCTTGTGCCCCTGATGGTTCCAATGAGGGTGTCAACCTCATTAGCTTTGTTAGTTGCAACAAGTAATGAGTAGATATCGTAGTACTTTTTTTTTGCGGGTGAGATATTGTAGTACTAAGTTGTTTGTATTTTCAGAACAAATAATAGTAGTAAACAAAAAGACAAGAAAATGAGGGGGGGGGGGGGGGGGGGGGGAGGGGATGACCTTGAAACTCACATCATCCAACCACAAAAGTTGGCAGACACATAAATATAAGCATAGGCATGCATGTGAGTTTGATCAACCAAACAATCATGCCAAGTTATGACATAGGTTAGCATCATGTTATATAGGCAGTACATCCTAAATCCACTATATCAACACACGCCAAACCTAATGGCTAATGCTTCAATCAGGGTGATTGAAACCCTGGTATTAGATAATAAAATAGAGCATTGCACAAAGCATGATGACATAGAGTTGAAGACATAACCACTGTCAAGGAGTTATGCAGTGTTTTACCCTTAGTGAGGTACAAAGGGCAGCTCATGTCATCTAAACATTAGAAACACAAAGAGAGATCTTACCATATACTTACTACTATGAACCCTTACTCTTGGAGGTGCACTACTCACATCTCATGGGGGGTAGCGGAAAGACGTTGTTGATGAAGATCAGTGGTGATTTCCCCTCCAGTTCAGAAACATTCAACACACAGCTCACACCAGCTAAGTACTCCCAGTTCAGGTTTCAGTACGCACTTGCACATATCTACACTGCATATTACACGCCAAAACATTCAGCACACGTCGCGCACGCTGCAGGAACTTAGCCCACTAAGGCAAACCGACCGTTGGACCTCCTCCTCCTGACAACATGGACGGTCATCGTCGTCCTCGCCGCCTTCTTCTCATTCCTCGCGCTTTTGATCAGCTCGAAGACACAGATATCCGCCTCGTGCAGTTTGTTGTCGCGGACAAACTTGGCCCATGGTTGGCCTCTGAAGCCTTTGCTGGAGCTCCCCTGGTAGTACCTGACATGCCACCTCTCTTCTCTGTTTGGCCTGAGCAGCACAACCTCATGTGATCTCATGTGGAGATGTTTGTCTACAAATTCACTGGGGATGACCTACACAAGCCACAAGGAGAAATTAATGTCTAAGCATATGGGAAACCTTGTGCATGCCAGAATTGACAAAGAATTACACAAGCTTGCTGTAAGTGCGTTAGATCGTTTTGATCAGTCCAAACTGACCAGAAAGTTGTTCTTGTGTTGCAGGTGGGCCCTCAGCAGAACTGTCATGAATGCTGGATTGCCCGGTTGGATCAAAGCCAGCCCGATTATTTCACGTTTTTCGTCGTCGGGTAGTTGCTTCGCAGCCCTCGAGTAGCAGTAGTCGAAGTCAGCATATGTGTCATCATCACTCTCCTCTTCCTCAGTTGCCTCATGCTTAACATCACATGAGCTGCTACAGTTTGGTGATCCAGGAAGATCTTTCCCTGAAACAGTGTGTACATGAGCTTAAATTTAGCATTTTAAATGATCAGCAAAAAATAGTTATTGATCATGCATAACTAGTTACATGGGTCTGTGTTAGCTGACTACACCAAGATCTCAAGAAAGGGATATATTCAGAGATATCATCTCATGCATTAGTCGAACCGCAAAATTAATCATAATGCCTTACTTGGTTTGGTTCTGCTACTGAATTTCCTTAAAGTGGAGACATTCTGACGGGATTCAATCAACTGAGACGGCATACTTGTATCATCATCGTCGTCGTCCTCGTCGTCATCCTCATCCTCATCAGAATCAGAATCAGAATCATCACTATGAGAGTATTGCTCAACCTGTTGACCCACCATACCATCAAAATGTTTGCGCATGCCAGCACCAGCGAAGAGAGAAGACAGTTTCTCGCAGCCGGTCGCATCGAAGATGAGGACCTCAAAACAGGAGTTACCGCTGAATGTGAAGACCAGGAGGTCATTCTCCTGCAGTTCATGAGCCTTGACAAAATCTCCCCATCCTGAACTGAAGAACAGGTCATTGGCAACCTTGGTAACACCCACATGCCACGTTTCGCCGCTTGATGCTTTCAGGTGAAATCCCTGTGGGCTCTGCATCTGCCTGATGAAATTGCTCGCAAACTTGTCCGGTATCCGCTAAGATGGAGGAGACAAAATTGGCAGGCGATTAGTCACATGGTTAGGTTCAGAGGACCTAATGCATTTTAAGTCTGTACAGCCCATTATTGGGAGGTAAGTTCCATCTTCCAAGACATTTCCTTTTTTGGAGAAGACACCAATAGTGACGGATGAGCCTTGTAAGAACTTCTTTATGCTTTCTAGAAAATCAGGGTTAATCCTAGTTGTTGTTGTTTTTAAATCAACTTTTTTAGGGGGAACATCAACTATTTGGAACAAGTACAAGCGGTCAACTATTGTTACAGAGTTCAATCCTTGTGAGGGTATTGGATACTTACAATGCGCTGCTGGGAATCTTGTGTCATGAGCTTGAAGAACCTGGTCTTGCTCACATCCATGTGCTCCCAGTAGTAGTGCTCCTGCCACTTCTTGCAGCTCTCGCACCCTTTCTCACCCATCATCTCATCTGCCATTCAGCAATCACACAAGCAACATCCTCAGCCACAGCACACACACACACACACACACACACAGAGAGAGAGAGAGAGCTGTGCTTGCCTTGCTCTTGATGCATTCCCTTTATTCTTCCTGGTGAGAAGAGAGAGAAAGGAGTTGTGCTGGTGCTGGCTGACGAGACTAGTGGAGTAACTACATACATACATAGATTTCACCTACAAGTTACAGCTCAGGGGGAGACTAGTGGACTCTGGGTGTTGATGGACCTTACCTACTGAAAGGTGGGGCCACCATGGCAGATGCGTGCTACTATGTTTACTTCATCTTTGGGGGAGGTGAAATTGGCAGTAAGTGGAGTGGACAGTGCGCAGTCATTTCAATCAAGTAAAGTTGTCAGAAACTAACTGTAATCAAATTATCTGTGATCTTATCTAGTTGCAGCTCATTGCCTCCTGGTTGCAGCATACAGTTATCAGAAGCAATCCATTGACAATACTTAATTTGAGACTTTGCAAGAATGTAGAACAATACATAAGCTTCTCAAATTTGTACACATCAATTTCATGGGATTACAAGAATTTTTGCGCATTTTCAAAGGATATATCCGAAACAACTTATACTGATATTTAGAAGCCACAGTATGATCATGATTCTGTAACACAAACTAACCAGGAAGTATCATCATATCCAGGTAATATAGTTTATTCTAGCACTTTTCTGAGATTTTGTCGGATGAGTCAGGGAAATTCTAACACAAAACCCACTGACGATACTAAACTTCCCGACTACAAAAGCATAGGCAAAAAAAAGGAGCAAATCAACAGTACTCTTCTTTTCGGATGATGTGGACCATCATCCTGAGCTTCTTCTTGTTTTCAATCCGCTCGAAGAGGCAGACATCGTCTAGTTCCAGTTCGTTGTCAATGACAAACTGCTCCCAGCCTCTAACAAGCCAACGCCTTGAAGCAAAGCTCTTGAATTCAGTTTTCCATGGAGCGCTTTCCCCGGGCCGGTGAAGCCTGAAAATTTGGTTCTCACCAGGGAGAAAATCTTTGGCATAATCCAGACTGAAGGCCTGATTGCACGGAAAAAATAGAAGTAAGATTTAGTGAAAACTTCACTGCTCTAATTTTCTGTTTTCTCACTATAATAGGGAATAAACTTCTGCTGATGAATTGTATTTTTCCTTTTCTTTTGAATATGAACAAAGTGATGGTGGCTCACCAAACTGGGGCTTCTGCTGCTAACATTGGTTTTCATCATGATAGACACAAAAACAGGGATTTCAGGCTTAATAGCTTCTACTTTCTCATATACTTTAGTCTTCAGCGGACCCTCCAGAGTGGTGAATCGTGACAACCTCACTTTATCTGCAGGCCTAAAACTCTTGGCTTCAGGCCTAAGACTCTTGGAAGAAGCGGGAAATCCTACATAAAAGACCCAGTCACAAATTACTAAACATGGGACACGAAACCAATATAATGTACATAATCTCTCACAGAATCTGCTGGATTCATTTTCAAGTATTTCCCTACTGTGAGTAGAGCTACATCTAAAGGATGATCCCTCAGACTGCATGCATATACGCAGGGAATTGCCTGGTGGATGATGATAGCTTGCTTTAAGCAGATGAACTGCCATTGTGAAACTTCTCTGCCTCTTTAATACTTCAAACACGCAAGTATCGCCTTTTTGCAACTGGTTGTCATCGACAAATCCCAACCAGCCGGTAGAAAGATGATATGTATCATCAGCGTTGATCCTGTAATGAGCACCCCATGTCTTGCTATGACTGGCATGGCAAAGTGTGATGAATTCGTCTTCGCGTGGAAGGTGTTTGATAGCGTAATCTTTACATATGACCTATTACAAATGATCTAGCAGTTAGTTTTGATGAGTTCAGCAAAGTTTCAACAAGATTTAACAGGTGAATCTGAAGTTCTCATCATCGCAAGAACAGGTTATGTAGACTCAAACAGCTCAAGTAGTCATTAAGTATGCAATGCAAGTAATGCAACATACCAGAAATCCATCAACCAGACTGGCACTGGACATGGTTTTGACATATAATGGAATCTCAGGCCTGATGTTTTGCGCAATTTTGTTGACTTCCACCTTATGTGCATCAGTCAGGTTGCACCCTGTTGCTAAGAAATAGCGAGACCTGGTGGAAGTCTGAAGTTCACCCGAACTCCTGGCATCTTCAGAAGATGGGGCTTCCTTTTTAGCTGTGCAATATCAACCATTAATGCTGTTAATAATGAAACTTGATAGCACTGTGATGGAACTAGGAGAAACATGTATTTTTACTTGGTTTGTGTGGGGTGCCTGCTGGATTCATCTTTGAAGTTTTGTAACTGTCGCTGCAGCAACCATTGTGACGCTTTGCTAACCTTTCACCCTCCGGTGATAACATTTGATTATCACGAGGAACGCTCCGTTTTTGGAGACCTGGATTGTGGTTCATTACAACGCAGGATGTCTCTTTCTCGCAAGCACTTGGGTCATAGATCTCAACTTTGAAGTGGGAGTCCCCATTGTATTTGAACCTCAAAAGGTCACCCTCTTGAAGCTCATAAACTCTGGCAAATTTTGACCATCCAGATTGAAGGACTAGATTATTCAGTTCCTTGGCAATATGAACATTATATGTATTACCATCTGGAGTTTCTAGTTTGACTAGTTCAGACATCTTTCCTCCGACACTGCGCACAAACTTCTCTGGTATGGTCTGCAGGGTTTAAAAAATAATTTTGACATATGAACGTCGTAGTCATGCACATGGTAGGATAAAGCCGAGGTAATTTACACTAACATGGAGTATGTCATAAAATTGAAAGCATTACACCATTCCTATTTTAAGAGTAATAACTAGTTATATTGATCCATATAAATAACAAGGTCGCTGCTGCTAATTTTACCTGAAAACCAAGAGCAAACATGGTTTCTTCTCAATGCAGATATAAATATCTTTATTTGAATATGCCTTATGCATAGTTTTAAGGAGGGTTTTCAGGATATGCCACCCACTAAGTCAGTTTTTCAGGGCATGCTTTGCAAATAATTCATGTCTCACAAAACTACAGACATGTGGATCCTAACTCCATGCATGAACAGAATATTGAGGTGAATGTCCTGATAATTTCCGATAACTCTGACGTTCAACATTTTTGCGAGAAATTGATTCTCAAACAACTACTCGTACGAAAAAAAAACAAAAAACTGGTTCGAACCTCCAAATCAAGTACTAAGATGAGTAAACCATGAAACTGTTATCCCAGGACCTAAGTTGTCCACTTACCCAAAACAACAAACTAACAAACTACAGAACATGTATATTTGTCCACAGGAACAGCATAGTCAAGGAGATCGTACCACTCCATTCCTGAAATTGCCAAGCATAAGCTTAAAGAAACGCTTTTTCCGATTATCCATGTGGTCCCAATATTGATGTGCGACGTAATCCCTGCATCGTGTGCAAGACTTGTCCATCCTCTGATAACTCCTACAATGTTAATAAAGATGGAAGTTATTAGGAAGGGAGGACAAAATCAATTTACAGTAGGCACGTAAACAGGTGGGAACTGGGAAGTAACCTAAAAACTTCCAGTATTCAGGCTAACTGACATGAACCGACTGTACTGGCATTGTGCCCTACTGTTGAAAAAGAACATCACTAGAAAAGTTTATTCAGGCTGATGCAGATGAAAGCATGACAAAAGTTGCTATTTGATAGATTTGACTTTTGAGCACTAAAAGCTGCAGAATCTACTGACATATTCCAGTTTCATTTCTTCCATATAGTCTAAGAAGATAAGGAAGGGCAGCAATATCTAGATAGTGTAGTAGCAGATTGTGTCAGTACCAATAGCCAAAACAACAGCAGAGATTAAAGCAGGAGATTACCAGGACTTCTGCAAGGATGCTGGTTGCCACGGATCCAGAGGGATGTTCTGAGCAGTGCTAGCGCAAAGGTCACAGATAAATAGTATGGCTGTACGGAGAACCCAAAAGTCACAAGCCCCATTCAACACTTCAAGACACATATTTATGTGAATTAAAACCCACTGTGGACAGAGAAGTAAAACTGATTAATTAGGGAGAGGAATAGACTGGGAACTGAAAACCATCCTCTTTAATTTTTGCAATGAATCGTTTTCTTCTGAGCATGAGCACTGAGCACACTGCCACTGCTCTGCTTCGACATACTTGGGAAGATTTTCTTGACTATGGCTGTCAAACTGAGTGAACAGAATAGGGTATGGCCAGCCACTGATCAGGTCAGAGCTAGCCAGGCCTAAGCAGGAAAAAATGTTTCAGGCATTTGTTCTGGGAAAAGAAATGCATTTGATGCTGGGATCGTTTTTCTTTCGGCTGTACAAAAAAAATGCATTTACAGTTCCTTCATTTTATAGCCCAATGGTTGCATCATGTTGTAATTTGCTTGGCATAAAATGTGATGTTGCTGCTACATGGCAGTACAAGAAGGAAAGGGCAGCCACAGTAGGGGCAAAAGCTCAAAACTGATGTATGTGTGTTAAATACAAACTGATGTACAGTTGCTGCATCCTAATAGAGCCTAGTAAGAGGTTTATCACAATTCTGCTATCTTCTAGTACATTTCAAGGATAAAAAACAATAGCATGTTTTAGCAATTTAAAAGGGAAAATTAATGAAATTGTCATATTAAGCGTAACACTTGGCAATGCACCTGAGTTAACATGACTAATTACTGTAGAAACCAGTACAGAAACTGAACATTGCAACACATAACACAAGATAAGCTTCTGACTTGTAGAGAGTTCCCAATTTAGTTTATCAGCACAACTGAAGGTCCATAAAAGATATTTCATGGTATTGCAGAGCGGATCTATGGTGGGACTCCCTGATTATAAGGGCCTGTTTGGTTTCAATAAGTCACCTGACTTATAAGTTAGGTGACTTAAAACCAGTGACTTATAAGTCACGCCTGTTTGGTTGCCGCCTGACTTATAAGTCACTTGAGCACACCTTCTCACCTTGTTTTTTTATGTAAAGGTGGTGGGACCCATGCAAAAAGGGGTGACTTATAAGTTTTAAGTTGAGGTGGACTTATAAGTTGGTTCCGTTTGGCAAAATAAGTCACTTTTTGCACTTTTCGACTTATAAGTTGATGACTTATTTGGAACCAAACAGGTCCTAATTACTGATAAATAGGGAGCATCCAAAAGTCATACACAAAGAAAATTGCACCGTCAAAATTGGAGCTACCTTCTTACCTGGGCTGGGGGAAGACATGCAGCAAAATACCAAATAGATCGGTAGTGGATGTTCGTAATTTTGATTTACTAGTACAAAAGGAAGAATAACATTAATGGTTATACAGGGTCTTATTCATGTGAGCCCACTGAGACAACAATCATGATAATGTTATGTTTCAATGCTAGGACATGCAAAAACTCCAGGAGTACATCGAACAATCAGTGTGACTGATTCCTAATGCTTCTTCAGATCAGGTTATCCAAGGCACTCAAGTGTCAGATTATTAGTAATCCTGCCAAAAAACGTAACATGCACAAAAAGGGGGTTGAAATTGGATAATACCACACTGAGACAATTCATGATTGAAGTTCACCCAAGAAGGAAAGTGATAGTACTTACAAACATTTCAAATCCAACTGAATGGTTCTATTTCAACAAGACAAAAACATGTTGAACAGACTGACTGGAATAAAATCAAAGTGGAAGTGGAACATAGCAGTGGCCCACACTATTCTCAGTTGTGAGATTCCATGAACAAAAAGGAGAGTCAACGGGCAACATTGATTGATTATAAAAGGTTGGCGAAAAAAGTTACAACTTTAAGCAACAACCACAAACAAAAATACATCAAAAGACAATTTTAACACAGGATGTGAAAACTGCATCATGAACACATTCCAAGTACAAAGCACTCAAAACTATTTCATTTCCAGTGAGCTGCTTTACAAACATTGTTCAGTTGAAAGGAGCTCTACTGATGAGCCGCTGGTACATATTTGAGCAAACTCTACATGACACAAAAATAAGTCACATGTCGAGGAACTAGGCAAAGAATAAAAAAATCTGCTAAATCCACTACCAATTACCCCTCGAAACACAAATTATGGCTCGACAAAAGGAGAAAGATCACCTTCCACTCCTTCATTGATCAATATATCATACATCAAGCTCAAATTTGCCCATCCATGTGCTCAGCAGCTATGGCCTCCATTTGGTCAGTAGCTATGGCAATACGCTCACTTTCCAGGAATGAAGGATCTAAGAACTTGGCAACAAATGCCCACATCTTGTACACATCTTCAAAGTTAGTGAGGAAGCCAAGCGAAGCAGTCACAACTTCAACTCTTACAGTCACCTTTTTACTGTCTCTGCGACCATTCTTATAAAAGGAAGCCTCGGGTATATCTAGTGCTCCATTTGACTGTTTCTGGTTTGGGTCTATCTTTATATGACTAAGAAAACCGATGCCGAGAGATATGCCATTTTTCTCAGCTATCTTCTGGACAAATTCAGCATTAATGAAAGCACCACCACTTTGCTTCAGATTGAAAGCAACGGCCGCTCCCCTTTCATACTTAATCTTTGGACCATAAATGTGGACAAGAGGAACTCCATCACTGTCTTTCAAGCCTGGCAGCTTCAGCTGCAACAGCGAAGTTACTAGCCAATTGATAAGGTACCTTAACCTAAGTGTTGTTCTGTTGAGCCCCATCATATCGACATGGTCAATGTGCCTGCAAATTATCTCTGGTTCCCTCCTGCTCCAGTCTTGAGCATCATCATACCCATCACTTACATCATCATCACGAAATGGATATCCAGACGCTTCAGCAGCATCTGAGGCCCGGTGTAGTCTGTCAGCAATCATATTCGCCTCAGTGTTGAATGAAACTCTGCGCCCCATGCTTATAGCTCCGTCAATCTCTTCAACACCGAAGAGACGACCCCCAGCAAACCTGCTGTTTCCATCCCTCCGTCCAAGCAGCCGAAATTCCCCTTCAGTCTCCCTTCTTATCGCACTTTCCTTGTGGTCCAAATCACCGTTCATGGCATGTTGGCATGCAACCTCTTCAACCTCAGGCTCCTCTTGGATTTCACTAACTTGCCTAAAATGATTTCCCCGGCCATTCTCATAGATTTCTTCTTCAGGGTCTTCCCTGAGGCAGTCTGCATCTTGTGAAACTGACAGTACAGCAGCATCAAAAGAAATCACATTACCATCATAAAGTGGGCTTCTAGATATCCTCGATGCTAGGTTAGGTGACATCCTCTTGTTACCCTTTCTGCCAGTGAACCAAGATGATGGTAATGGTGATCCCAGTTTCCCTTTCTTGAACTGACCAGACTTCTCTGACCCCAACGGGCTCTGGCCAACATCAACCCAGAAAGAGTTCTCTGATGAACAGTCCTCGCTGAATGCCGGGCTCCTCATCACCTCACCGACAGATATGCTCTCAGTTTCTTCAAAAATGGTGCTCGCCCCATCCCTATCCGAGCTGCTGTCGCGACCAGGGTCACTCTCAAACGTCTCTCTGACCTGAGCAGAAGTGTACACACCCGAAAATGCTGGCAGCTGTGAGCCGTTCCGAACATCAGGCACTGGATTTTCATCTTTCGGAGTGCAAGGGTCATCTTCAAGCCCCTCTGTCTCCACTGCATCAAATTCATCGATGGAGTCACTCAGGTACTGTGGAAAGACCGGCACAATCCTGACCATCCCAGAGGCATTGCAGCCATTCCTCCCCTGCAAGCTTCCAATAACCGACTTCTTGATGAGAAGGCAACCAAATCCAGTTGGGTCAGAACCAAACACCCTGTAGAATGAGGTTATAATGAAGTCCGGCCGGAACAGCGAGAGCCCCAGCGAGTCCATGTCCTTGGGACCAAGTGCACCAGCATCAAGCATGACATGCCAGCCATTCTGCTGCGCCAGCGCCATCCACTGGTAGGAGTACTTGGCGCCGGTCACCCGAGACTGTGCAGGGAACACGAACAATCCGACTGCAGCATCCCGTCGCCTGGCCTTCCTCTTGCCCACGATCTCCTTGCGCAGCTCCGTCGAGCAGAGCTTCAGAGTGGGCCAGCGGAACCATGCGGTTCGCGTCTTGGCACCCTTTGCCCGCGCACTCTGCGCCATCCAGTTCACCGACTGGCTCTCATGGTCGAACATGGTGAGCAGCCTTCGGTTGTTCTCGAACGGGTAGCACTCGGCGAGCAGCTTGAACGCTGACCCCCGGCTGACAGTGAACACCAGGGCGTACTCGCT
This sequence comes from Triticum monococcum, assembly GCA_034509565.1. Taxonomy (NCBI): domain Eukaryota; kingdom Viridiplantae; phylum Streptophyta; class Magnoliopsida; order Poales; family Poaceae; genus Triticum; species Triticum monococcum. Next base: position 80,101,569 of record CM067845.1, on the reverse strand, counting down.
GGCCGGCACATTCAAGTACTCCAGGATCCGCTCCTTGATGTCATTCTCGGCCGTGCCGGGCTCAGCGCCGCCGTAGAGCGCGTGGTTGCTCAGATTGGCATTGAGCTCGGACAATGTGAAGGAGGAGGAGGATGAGTCCCAGCTGGAGTCGAAGAGGCCGAAGCCGCAGTAGTCGAGGCAGACCCTGCCGGCGCCGGGGGCGTCGAGGTGGGAGTAGTGGTCGAGGCGGAGGCGGTCGACGTCGGAGGTGGAGGCGTAGTCCGGGTACATGGAGAGGAAGGTGGCTATGGCGTGGGCGAGGAGCGGCAGGTCGGAGATGGAGCGGAACGGGCCGGCGGCGGCGGCGAGGGCGGTGGCGCGGAGGAAGTCGCGCTGCGCCCGCAGGCGCGCCAGGGAGCGGGAGCGCGTGACGGCGGCGTCCTCCTCGGCGCCGGCGGCGTCCGGCGGCGGGCAGAGGGCGCCCTCCTCCGACGCGGCGTCCAGCGCGTCGCGCAGCTGCCGGAGGAACGACGCCGGGTCGTCACGCCGGCCGTTGCCGTTGCCGCCGCCATGCCCACCTCCGCCTCCCCCACGCCGCCGGTGGTTCTTGGAGAGGAGGATGGCGGCGCAGTGGGAGAGCGGCTTCCACAGGGAGAGATGCATGTGCCGCCCCCCGAGCAGTCGGATCGACGACGGGGAAACCAACCGTGCGTCGCGGCAGGGATCAGCGGACGCGGCGAGGCATGGGGATGGGGCTGACCGGAAAACCCCGGGATTTCTGGGTGGGTGGTGGGATTCCGGATCAGCGGGCGCGGAGAAAACTGCGGCTCGGCTCCGGGTGGGGAAAGAAAACCGGATCTTCCGCCGGGGGGGGGGGGGGGGGGGGGAGAGAAAATGGGGATCAGAAAATGTCAGAGCCCGAGCGCCCCCATCAACCAAGAACAGTGGCCGGCTGCGGGTGCAGAAATCTCAGGTTCTCCTTGGGTTTGAGGTGCGGATTTTCTCGGAGCTTTCTTTGAGGCAGAAATGGCGGAGGGTGGGGGGGCTTGAAATGCCTGAAATGCAATGACACGCTCCGCCTTTCCCAGCAAAAAAGGAGACGGCTTTGGCTTTTGGCAGGACCAAGAACTCAAATTAAAGAAGAGGGATAGAAAGAAACAAAGAAAGAAAGAAGCCTCAGCAAAGATTTGACTCCACTCTCCTTGCCTTTGCACACCACCACCACCAAGAAGAAGAAGAACCCATCAATGCTCTCTCAAACCAGTGGAAATCTCAAGAGCAAGGGGAGCTCACTCGCTCGCTCGCTCACACTCACTGGCTTCACTCAGAGCTCAGATCCTCCCCGCTCTCACCAAACTCGTCGCGAGTGGTTTGGGGCGCACTAAATGCGTTGGCATCATGAAGAGGGGGTTGCATTCATTTCCGCCCAAGAACTACCAACACCACACCAACTTCACTCTCCTTTTCCTTTCCTTTTTTCCCCCTGTTTGTACTACACTCACTACTACTGCAGCTACTGCCTACTGCATTGCCTCGCTTTGGAGCTGCAAAAGTAAGTAGTGCCACTATTTTAGTGAGGCTGGCCTGGGCTGGGGTGGGGTGGGGTGGGGTGCTTTAGTAGCATCCACCGGGTAAAAAACAAAGTGTTTGGTACTGTCACACTAATATTATCATTGGCTCTACCTTGTTAGTTTTTGCTCCCTGGGGCTCACACACGCGCAGTGGGCTGTAAAGTGGGGGGAGGAGGAGGAGTCGCTGCAAGCAAGGCTTTCGTTCTTGGGGCATTGACTTTTCTTTCTTTCTCTCTTTCCTTCCCCCGTTGAGGAATTGAAATGCAGGGCAGCGGCTTTTGGTTTATGGGTTTTTAAAGCGAAAGTTTTTGTCTGCATGATTATTTCATTGACCGGCTTCTCGTGTGTGGAGTTGTCTTTATGCACGTGTGCTTTTTAGGGGGGTGAATATTGGTAGTTTTTGCTTCCCATGTCCTTTCATTGCATGATGATAATTCTTCTGTAATCATGGTGTGTTGTGTTGTGTTGCCTTTTCATGATTATTTTGGACGCTTTAGTGCCAGCGGAGCTGGATAGATCCCAAAGGAAATAATTTCTTTCCCTGGCTTGGTTAAATTTTCAATGTTGATGAGTACTCCACTAAACAAGTGAAGTGGGCATATAACTGGCACTTGTTCACCATCGCAAACTCACAAGTAAAGAATGGAAATGTATTGAGGATCAATTTGAAACAAAGCTAAGCTATCGGAAAGGCAAGTTTATGTCTTATGAAGGTCGGCTGGTGCTTAATAAACTCGGTATTAACTAGTATGTCGATGTTCCTATTATCTTTTTTTGAAGCACCTATAGGAATGCGGAAAAGATTAGATTTTTATCGATCCCGTTTTCTTCTGGCAATGTGACGAAGTAAAGACGAAATACAGATTGATCAGGTGGGATATTATTTGCAAACCTAAAGACCAAGAGAGGCTTGGGATTGAGAAACTGAAGATCAAAAACAAATGCTTGTTAACCAAATGGCTATTTAGGTTATCAGTTGAGACCGACTGTATGTGGGCACAGATCCTACGTAACAAATAACTATTATCAAATCTTTGTCCCAGGTTACCGTCGGACCTAAAGACTCGCCATTTTCGAAGGGGCTAATGCGGACAAAGCATGCCTTTTTTCACATAGCGAAATTTTTGGTTGGAAATGGTACTACAACCAGATTTTGAGAAGATACATAGTTAGGGGAGACGCCTTTGGCCTTGCAATATCTCACTTTGTATAATATTATACAGCGTAAGGATGTTTACATCGCTACAGTATTACAGTCGTGCGTCCTGAACATCCAGTTCAGGAGATCCCTAGTGGGGGGTGGTGGAACTCTTGGCTGCATCTTGTGCGAAGGTTGATGGATGTTCAACTTTCTGAACAGCCTCACTTGTTTCACTGGAAATTAACTAGGAACAGGGTTTTCACGGTAAAATCTATGTACTTGGATCTGATTGATTCTGGCCCAATCCCAAGATCAATTCATATTTGGAAAATTAAAGTTCCGTTGAGAATCAAGATATTCATGTGGTTCGTTCACAAGCAAGTGATAATCACCAAAGATAATTTTGCTTAAGCGTAGTTGGGTAGGCAGTTCACGTCGTTGTTTTTGTGATAATGATGAAACAATACAACATCTCTTCATCGATTGCCCTCTCGCTAAGCTTCTTTGGCGTACGATTCACATAGCCTTTAACATCAGCCCTCCAGTTAGCATCGACATGTTATTTGGGACATGGCTTACTGTAGTGGAACCAGTTACTGTGGGACGTATTTGGATAGGAATATGTGCACTTCTTTGAGCTATATGGAATTGCAGGAGTGATATGATCTTTAACACACATAATCTTTTGAATTTCTTGCAGGTTATCTACAGAGCGTCCGCTTGGATCCGTATGTGATCGTTACTCACTCATACGGACTCCAGAAAGCTTTTGGTTACTGGGTGCAACCGATGAGAGATGGTAGCACGTGCATCTACAACCGGTTTGGATGGCGGTCCAATAATAGGATAGATGTTTAGTCGTCTTGCCCTGTTCGTTGCCAGTTGTGGCTTTGTTTACTTGCTTTGCTTTTTTGTGCTCCTTCTGAGAGTTGTACTGCACTGTGGACCTTGGTTTGCTAGACTTTTAATAAAATGGCCGCATGCATCGTCTTGATGCAGAGCCCGAGGGTCTTTCCTCCTTTTTTCAAAAAAAAAGTGACACTTGTTCTTCTTAACGACAGCTCCATATAAACTAGGTGTTTACATCTGAATAATACTTTCTCTCTAAATGACTTCACAACATATCTTCGGTCGCTCACGCGAGCGACAGGAGGAACAACCTAGCCGCCGTCGGGGCCTCCCCTTCTCCATTCTCCTTCCTCGCGGCCGCCAGAGAGTGCAACCGGGCTTCCCGGCGGCGGTGGAGGGATCCATCCTCCTCTCGCGTGGTGGACTCAGCGCAGGCCAGGGCTGCTGGGCCAGAGTGTGGCTCCAGAGCAAGGCAACGATGACGGCGTGGCGGGTGCGTGTTGGGCGACATGGAGTGGAGCGTGCTCGGGGATCAGCAGCGGTCAGATCTGACCCATATGTGGTGCGGGGCTGCGGTCGGTCGGCTATATCATGGCTATGGAGGCTGCTCCTCGTGGCAGCAGCGACGTGTTTCCCTACCCGACGTGTCCTTCTGACAACGTGGCGGTGGATGCCGGGGCGGCGGAGCTGGTGGTGGCCTTCTCGTCATAGTGATGGAAGGTCAAGCGCGGGTGCACGTCGGGGCGACGCGCCAGGGATACGGGACCTAATGCCTGGATTTGATGGTCACGACGACAATGGGTGCTTCCCGTGGCACCCGGAATTGGGGCGGTGGCCCCTCTTCTTCGACAGCGGCGGACTCCATGGTAGTGTGGGCGACGTGGAGTTTAATCTCGAGGTGGTGACGCCCTTCGGAGGATGGTGATGGTATGAGACGTCCCTTCCATCAACAGATCGGGTTCGATGCGGCTCAGCAGGTGACACATGCGTCTCTTTTGGGGTTGTGAGGCAGTGCTTGTCATGTGCGGGTGAAGCCGCAGGTGGATGCTACGCACGACATCTCATGCGGGGGCGTCAAGTCATGCCTACTACCGGCATGTTCTGCATGGTGGCTTTGACGGAGGTCTCCTGTCTAGCCTGTTGTTGCTGGGTCGAAGGTGGTGCGACAGTGGCTGGAGGCAGACGGTATGGGACGTCTGCCTTCTGGTGTCTTCTCTAGAGGTATCCAGTTATCAAGGTGTCGATACCCGGATATGGGATGACGGTACACACGGCTTCAACGACGACTTTATACACTCCGTCGAAAACACAAGATCTATGATCAGGCTATGTTGAGACGCACCTGCGTCTCGTGCATCGTGTCCTTAGTGATGATTGTGAATTAACACTTGACTTTGAGGATGAGAATCCGAAGTTCAACCTTGTGTTTGACTCACCATCATTGGTGCATGTACGACGATTCCTTCTTGAAGGTGTAGCCTAGGAGTTCTGTATTCTCTGTTTTGATGTCGTCTTGTAATAGGGTTAGTGGTTATCTGATGGAGTTACTGTCATGAGGTACACGGCTTTGGATTTTCTTTTTGCTTCATTTTCGGATTGACGTTGTTTGGCTGCTGGATTTTGCATTTTTAATAATATATGGTTGTATGCAAAGGCTGGGGTTAAAACTAATATAAAACGTTTTAATCACTACTTTGCATTTTCTATTTCCATCTTATTTTCCAATCTGAAAAAACAAAACCCGTAAACAGACAGCTGGATCATGGCACCAAATCCTGCCATATGGAACCTCTCTATCCATCCACACACCCGCCAGCAGCAGTGTATACATGTACAACACTCATGCACAGAGGATCCGGGGCAATGTCAAACGCGGCCAGTCACGTAAGCCCTGTGCGGCCGTGAGCTGTCGCAGAAAAGGCCGCAACTTTTTTATATCTCCATGTCCATGCCGCACTGCTGCCGCTGACCTAGTGACACTGTGAATGAGTGACAGCAACAGTTCTGCTCTGCGATGTGGCCTCGTCTGGTCTACTCACTGATTGAGTGAGTTTCAGATTTTCTTTATCGCCATCGTAAAAATGTCAATGAGATTCTTTTTTTTTGTGTGTGCCACCAAGACTGTGAAAATGTATTATTGACCGCGGCCCCTTGCTTGGTGTACCAATTATTGTGGTGGCCGGACCAGGAGCAGGACCGCTCGCTGCATATACGGGTCAAGGACAGGGGAGTACGTACTACTGGAGATAAGCAGAGCGCAGGACGCGCCGGTGCACTGTATCTCCCGATTTATTTCATCCTCCCAAAATACAAATGCAGGAGTACGTTTTGTAGTACTTGAAAAGATGGGGGCAGATGAGATCGGGATGGATGGATGGATGGATGGATGAGGCAAAGACTTGCTAGGTCAGCCCACGCAGCGCCGTGGCCTCGCACAGATCCCACTCCCGGATAGGGACTGAGATCCAGTGACTTGTCTTCAGCAAGTCACGTTGTAACTGGCCCCCAATCATCTGCCGTTGAAACCACATCCAAGGGATAGCAATGAAGGAAAGCAAAAAAGGCTCACACTTATGTCCAGGCACCCATCTAGCAGGGGTTTGTGGCGGGGAAAAGGAGGACAAGGACGGCTTTGGCGCGAAGAGCCGGCTCGGAGCAGCCGAGCGCCGTCGCCGCGGAGGGTAGGCAGCGCCCCGCGGCCGTGAGGGCCAGGGAGGAGTGCCCCGACAGGCCGGGAAGCTGCTGCTGCAAGCGTCGCGCGGGCCGGGGAGGAGGTCCGCCGCAGATCGAAGAGGAGCGCCGCCGCAGATTGAGGAGGAGTGCCGCCCGCGCAGGCCAGGGAGGAGTGCCGCCGTAGATCAGCTGCGCCGGCCGACCTCCTTGCTCACGTCGCTCGGACCCGCCCGCCCCTCCCCGACGCCGGCCCTCTAGCTGCCAGGTGAGTGAGGCGACCCTACCCTAATCCCATCTCCTCCCACCAGCTACCAGGTGAGTGAGGCCGATCAGCTGCGCCACCGATTGTGCAGATAGTGGATTTGAATAGATTCCCTTAAATTGAACTGTACTAAGAATTTTTTTCATTGAAATTCAGTACTGTGCTTGTTATCTCTTAATATATGATCTGAAGAAAACTGTACAATGAAAGCATGTGAATATTGTTTGATGCTTCTCTGCAATGACAAGTAGTTTTTGAATTATACTGATGGAAATTGACATGTACCGTGTATTGTTTTGAATTTCAATGACAAGTACCGTGAAAGCATGGAAATTGACATTGGCAAGTAGCAAATCTAAATTATGTATTGATGGAAATTTACAAGTAGCAATGTAAAGTAGCTTTTAAATTTCTCTGATGGAAATTGACATGTATTGTGCATAACAACCAAATCCTGTATATGTACTATGAATAACAACCATTCTTTTTGCATATGTGGTTGTCTTCTGCATTGTTTAGTCATCAGATCGGTCCGCCACTAATTGTACATGTATTCTTGAATTTTGGCAGAATTTGGTTTGTGCAATGACAGAAATTAGCAAAAGGACACCTCAAGTTGGTATGAGATTCAGAGATTCACATGAGGCTTGGGTGTTTTGGCTAGAATATGGGGGTCACATAGGTTTTGATGTGAGGAAAAGATGCACCAACAAAAGCAAATTTGATGGAAAGGCGACTTCATGCAGATTTGTTTGTTCCAATGAGGGCATTAGACGGAAAGGGCAAACTGATCGTGAGCCAAAACGTTTCAGAGCTGAAACAAGAACTAACTGTAGAGTTCAGATGGTTATTAGATTGGATCGAGCTGCAGAAAATTATGAAGTTACCGACGTAGAGCTGGAACACAACCACTACCTTCAATTGCCACAAACCCGCCACTTGTTGGCATCACAAAGGAAGATTTCAGAACAACAAGCCTTCGAGATAGAAACAGCTGATGATTCTGGAATTATGCCAAAAGCTTCACATGAGTTTGCTTGTCGTAAAGTTGGTGGGCCGCTGAACCTTGGTTACACTTGCCGTGACCAAAAGAATCATTTGCGAAGCAAGCGGCAGAGAGAGTTGGCTTATGGGCAAGCCGGTAGTATGTTGAAGTTTTTCCATGACAAAATAGCCGAGAATCCATCATTCCAATATGCTTTGCAGTTGGATTGTGAGGAGAATATAGCCAACATATTCTGGGTTGATGCTAAAATGCTACTTGACTATGCACACTTTGGTGATGTTGTCACATTTGACACCACATTTGGCACAAACAAAGAGTATAGGCCATTTGGTATTTTTTCTTGGGCTCAACCAGTTTAGAGAAACAACCATTTTTGGTGCTGCATTGATGTTTGATGAAACACGTGACTCATTTATATGGCTCTTCGAGACATTTCTAGCCGCGCACAATGGAAGGCAACCTAAGACTATTTATACAGATCAAGATATAGCAATGGGGAAAGCCATAGAGAGAGTCTTCACGGAATCATATCATGGATTGTGCACCTTCCACATAATGCAAAATGCTTGCAAACATTTATCTCCAGTGAAAGGCGAAGAGGAAGATGAAGTTGAAGAGAGAGATGAAGTGGAAGAAGAAGAAGAGTCTCATATTCTCACTGATTTTAGTGCTTGTATGTATGGCTATGAGGACAAGGCAGCGTTTCAAGAAGCGTTTGACAATATGAGGCTAAAAGTGCATAAGCAAACTTGGTTGGATAGTATCTATAAGGTGAAAGAAAAATGGGCTGAATGTTATATGAGAGATGTATTTAGTTTGGGAGTGAGAAGTACACAATTAAGTGAGAGCTTCAACAATGCGTTGAAGAATCATTTGAAATCAGATTTTCATATTGTTCGATTCTTGATGCATTTTGAGAGGACGGTGGAAGTCAAAAGAACAAAGGAATTGGATTCGGAATTTGAGGCGAGGAAGAAGTTGCCAAGAATTAAGATGTGCACCCCTATGTTGGTGCAAGCAAGCAAAGTGTACACTCCAATTATTTTTGAAGCTTTCCAAGGTGAGTATGAAAGATCCATGGCTGCATGTTGTAGAGTATTGGATGGAAATAACAAATTTGCTGTTGCCATTGGGAGTTTGCACGGTGATTTAGAGTTTGAGGAGGAGCGCATAGTTGTAGGTGATCCTTTGACTCAAACGGTTTCTTGTAGTTGTGCAATGTTCAATAGGACAGGGATATTGTGTGGACATGGTCTAAAAGTTCTTGACTTGATGAATATAAAGACGTTGCCAAAGCATTATATTCTAAAGAGATGGACTAGAGAAGCGCGCAATGGAAGTATACAAGATAGGCAAGGAAGGAACGTGATAGAAAATCCAAAATTGGAAGCTCAACTTCGATACAAGGACCTGTCTTATAAGTTTCACAATATGGCACATAAATCAGCCAACTCTCCGGAATGTTGTGTGCTACTGGAAAGTGCACTTGATGGTGTTGCTCCACACATAGAGGATTTACTCAATGCAGCCACTAGTGCTATGAGTGAACCATATAAAGACAAAGAAAATGTTGACCCAAAAGTGCAGGAAATACTTAGTTCTGCACGGCTGAAGAAAAAAGAGGTTCAATCATCAAACTTAAGGAGAAAACAAACTTGGCTCGATAAGTTACTCAAGAGGAAGCGCAAATCAAGTAAAGCTACTGCACCAACAACAAAAGGAGCAAAGGTATGTTGCCAACGGTACATGCTATGTTGTGTTGTTCATTTGTAAACTAATTAGTATACTTTTCATTGGCAGCAACAAAAGAAAAAGGATGGTGTCCAACAAAAGAAAAAAGATGGTGTCCAACAAAAGAAAAAGGAAGGAGAAGCTCCAAATAAAAAGGATGGTGTGCAGCCTCAAGTACAAGTGAAGAGGTATGAAAACAACAAAGGAACAGATTTGGAGCTTCAAGAATGGAATGGCATCATCAGTTTCACCCAGCAGGTCTTGTCGGCTACACCTTGTGATGATGCTGATATGTTCTAGCATGCAAGTTCGTTAGATCGTATTTTGGACATGGTTAACTATATTATTTTGGGGCTAACCATAGTATTTTGTGGCCTAATTGTACAAGTGAAATGGCCAATTTCTACCCTTGGATCATTGTTTCAGTGGTACCACTTGGTTCCGAAATTGTACAAGATCTTATGAATTTCAATGACAAGTGGCTTGTTGTCTGTTAAGACATCTGAAGAAAGGTGTGTTGTATGGAAGGATGGCAATATTGCTTACTATTGCTTTTCAATTTTCTGCAAAAAATGTAGCTTATCTATGCTAATTTCTGGACAGTAGTTACATATTGTTTATCTCTGCTAAGCTTTGTTAATTTCTGTACTATGTGGGAGTGAGAAGTACACTAGGTGAAAGAAAAACTGTAGGTTATCTTTGCTAATTTCTGTACTGTGTGGGAGTGAGAAGTACACAAAGTGAAAGCTGTAGCTTATCTCTTCTTATTTCTGTACTAACATATTCTCTCTTCTAAGTAGATTCATTCTTTGAAAAAAACTGTAGTTTATTTCTACAAAACTGTAGCTTATCTCTACTAACTTTCTGATTCATTCTCTGCAAAAAAGGAACTGTAGCTTATCTCTGAAAAAAAATTGTTATCTTATCTCTGCCATATTCTTTTATTTAGTACATATATAAGCTGTTAGTACTGTTACATTCGTATTGTTAGCTGAATAAAAACTGTTGATTGTATTATCTAGTGACTGAACGACCAAGGCTGAAGCATTTTCTTTGTTTAGCTGTGTTGGATGGATGCCCAGGCCTCTTTTGCTTCGGGTCACTGCTGTCCGTTAGATGTTGTTTGGAGGGCTGATGAAAGGGAGCCAGTTACAACGTGACTTGCTAGAGGCAAGTCACTGGATCTCAGTCCCCCGGATAGATAGATGCCCATGCAATCAATTCCCAAAAAGAAAACGAGAAATAAGCCATCCGGACTAAGATTCCGTTCCCTCTTAAGCACGGGATTGATTAGCTGCAAATTGCACTACGGTAATGCAAGTTGGTGTTGATCTGAGGAGCCTAATCATTGACCTGTTGATCTGAGAGCACACAGATCAATTATTATCTCCATGATCTGAGTTCTGAGCCAGCCATGCTGATTATCATTGAAGAAACGCTTGTCTAGAGCCACTTTTCAATAATCATCAAGAAAAACTGATCATTAGTTAGTGCAAGCTACTGGCTGAGCTAGCATTAGTTGCTCCTACTCTTGTACTGGGTTTTGTTTTTGTGTGGGCGTGGGGGTGAGGGCACGGGCAAGGCCACGGAGCATGTCGAAACAAGGCGGGCTGAGCTAGGCAGAACCCTAGCCTGGTTGGGGCAGCCACCCACTTTGTCAGCCTCTTTTGTTTTTGAGTTAATTACAAATTTGATACATAAACTTGCACTCGACGTACAGATTCATACATAAATTTGAAAAATGACACAAATCGACCCTTCAATTTGCATTTCCGGTACATTTAAGTACATTTCCGTCATTATCTCTAAATCTCGGTTAAAAACTAAACATCAGCTGGCCCACACTCCATACATAAGTGTGGGTCCCACCTGTAAGTCGCAAAGAAACACAATAAAAGAATAATGCAGTCAGTAGAATTCAAACTCGAACTCATGATGTTGCTTCTAATTCTGAGTGCGCTAGCCAATGCAGCAACTTGTATAACTGTTAACGAATGAGATGGTCGTTAGGTATACTCTATAGAAGAAATATGCTGCATTGGGATTTGAACAAGATTTTTTATTTCTTGATTTCTCTTTTTTCAAATTCAAAAACTCTAGTGTACAATTTTAATTTATTTTAAAACATACATCACTGGAAAAAATTGAATTCGAAATTCTTGTGAAAATTTTGAATGAAGAGATACCAAATTTTTTGAGATTTCAGAAAAGGTACTGAAATCTACCCCTCACGAAAAAACCCCGAAATCAAGCAAAAAAACTTGTTTAAATCCCCATGCAGCGCATATCTTGCCTTCAAACACATTATTATGCTACACTATATAGAGAACGTATATCTCTAACATTAATCTCTAGATGGTGCAGTGGCTAGAGCATGTGGGCGGCATATATTTTTTTTGTCTATTTCCCTTTTTACTACTTATGTGCGAGTTGGCGTGTAGTGCTTAACAGAGAATTAGTGACAATGACGAAAATGTACCTAAACATACCCGAAACACAAGTTGTAGGGCCGATTTGGGTCATTTTTCAAGTTTATGTATGAATCTGTACGTCGAGTGCAAGTTTATGTATCAAATGAGTAATTAACTCTTTGTTTTTATGCCTCAGCTCACCTCTCAAGGACCTACAAAAACCAAGGCTTTTTTTTTTGTAGTGGTAGTTGAGAGGATGTCCGGAGAAGAGGTCGGTTTTAGGGTGTTCGTTTCCCCTCTGTGCCGCAAGCTCTTTATTTGCAACCCTTTTCTTGGTTTCGGGAGTGGATTTTTCTTTTGCTTCTTCAAAGGTCCTGTTGACCTCTTGTGCATTGTTTAAGAGCAACTCCAACGAGGTGACCTAAACGGATGCGTGCTTTGTCCGCCTTTTGTCCGTTTGGATCGGCCAGGTGGACGCCGGCGTTCGCATTTTAAAATGGGTCGGCTTAACCGCCCAACGGGCGTGAAAAAAAAACAAGTTGCACGAAATAAACATAATTAAACATAAAAGTGGCCGGTCAAACGCCGGCCAAAGTCCACCTACATCTAATAAACATAAAATAGAAACATTAAAAAAGTTTGCGCCCGCCTGCTGCCGCCCCGCACGCTGCCCTAGACGTCGTCGGCCTTGCCCTTGCCCTTGCCCTCGACGTCGCCGTCGTCGGTGAGGTCGATGAAGACCGGAGCAGGGCCAGCCCACCCGAACGCCGCCTGGTACGCTGCCAGGGCAGCCGCCTCCGGCGTCTGCTGGGGCGGCGGCATTGCGGCAAGCCGCGCGCGCTCCTCCTCGAGCCGAAGCGCCTCCGCGTCGCGTTGGAGCATGGCCTCGTAGCGCATCTGCTCCTCGCCGTCGGCCTGCTCCTAGCGGAGCCAGTACTCCTTCCATCGCTCGAGGTGAGCCGCCTCTTCCTCCGGCGTCGCGGCGAAGTAGACGGGAGGCGCGCTCACCCACTCGCGGTACTGGCCCGTCCACGAGTAGGCCTCCTCCGGCCAAGTGGGTGGAGGTGGGGAGCGCTTACGCGACGGCTCCGGTTCCGGCTCCGGCTCCGGCTGTACGGGCGGCGACGGCGGAGGCGGCGGCACGAAGCGCGGGGGTGTGGACGGAGTCCCCCGCCGCCGACAGGGCAAGGGCTTGCTCCAGCCCATCCCAGTGCGCATCCTCCTCGATGCGGCTAGCCTCCAGCGCGTGCTGCAGGGCCTCCTCGAGGGCGGCTTGGTACTCCGCCTCTGCCTCCATGTTCTCCGGCTCTACCCGCGGGGGCGGCGGTGGGAACGGCGGCGGGACGGCGTCGACACCCGAGCGTCGTTGTTCCTCGTGTTCGAGGGCGAACCAAGCCTCCCAGTTAGGAGAGTCGGCGGCGTACTCGGGCAACCCACGCTGCTCCGGTGTGAGCAGCGTGCGGCGCCGTCGCACCTCGCCATCGTGCGCCCGCTGGGTCCGCGTAACCGCCGGCACCGGGATCCGGTTTGGATCCAAATGCCAATGGTGCGGCAGCGTCACGTCGGTGTAGGGGAGGGGCTGCCTGTACTCCCAGTGCCACCGCGCTTGGTGCACCGGGATGTGCAGGCGACGGCGTCCAGGGCGGAAACGCGCCGGGGGTGGAGGGGGAGGGGGAAGGGGAGCACGGGATGACGAGGCGCCGGGGGTGCCCTTCCCCTTGCCATTGCTTTTGCTGAAGAGGCCCATGGCGTGCGCTAGGGTTTGCGGTCGCCGGCGAGGAAGCAAAGGAAGTGATGGAGGGCCAGATGTGGACGGGAGAAGTGGATGAGGCCGACCCCGCCGCACGCGTGGTTAAAAAAGAACGCGCGCACTGGCTGACGCGTGGGCCCGCTGTCGGTGATCGTCATAAATAAGACGACCGGTGGCGGTTGGGTGGCCGCCAGGTGGGGACGCGGCGGACGGCGAGGAGACGCGCGGCGCGTCCGCTTCGCGTCCGCGCCGACACATTCCAGGCGCAATTTTGGGCCGGAAATGGGTCGGCGCGGACGCCGGGCGAACACGATTTGTGTTTGGGTCGGCGCGTTGGGCCGCCACTTTTATCCGCGCCGACCTAAACGGACGCGGACGGACGAAATGGGTCGTCCCATTGAAGTTGCTCTAAGGGTTGGGTTTCTATGACATGTTGGGGCATCTTCAAAGCTATACTACAAATCGCCCCTAAACATCTGAATTTTGTTTTCCAACATCATGCCTCTTTGTGAATAATTAATAAAATGGCTATATGTATTTGTTATCTTTTTTTTAAAGTCATGCCTCAAATTTTCCATCCAGTTTGAGATAGCTCGGATAGTCTAAAGTCTCGTCAATTTGTAGCATTCCCAAAATGCATAAGCCAAGTGCAATGGTCATTATGTTTCTTACATGACGAAAACAAATGAATGAGAAATGTAAACTGTTCAACTGGAAAGGAAGAAAACAAGGGCATATATGGTTGACTGCATTTTTTTAATGCTTTGTGCATTTGTGGCTGGGCTGAGCCGGGTTGAGTAGGAACAACTTGGAACACTAATGTCGACGAAGATTTAGACTAAATTAACTTTTGCTATGTTAGAAAATGTCATGTCTGAAAAAATGTCTATGACGCTTTTGGTTAATGAAACATGTCAAACATGCCATGAGTGTGGTCTGGTTTAATAATAATCATTTGATTTGCATGAAAATTATTTGGTTTATTCAAATCCGTCTAAAATGTGTCTGAATGTTTGTAGTACACAGTTGGATGGCCGCCTTTCATATTCATGTCTGCGGACATGTCAGTAGACAAATACCATGTTTGTTTTAGGGGTTGGCGTCGGAGATAGACCAGTCCTGTAAATCAAGCGAGCTTTATAGAAGAAAACAATTAAATTTTTAAATTTATACTGCAAGATTCTTCGAATGAAAAATTATCCAAAGCTCTATGTAAAAGCGGGTAGCACCCCTGGTTCTCACACCACAATTATTTAGTGTTTCCATGTTTGACCACGAGTGAGTGCCTGCCCCGTTGTTTTTGTTGTGTTGCGTCCGCTCGCAAGTCCGTGTCCACTCCACCATCGCCATGCCGCCATTTGTTTACTGCTCCCGCTCTGATCGTTACCTGTCGTCTCGGGCCCATCAGATTCTTCTCCGTCCCCGGCCTCGAGACGGAGAGATGGCGTGAGCGTTTGGTTGCAAGCGTTGAAGAAACCACCTAGGGTTCCAATCCTCCTCCTTGTTTATCTATCACAATGTTACTACCATGTGGTGGTGATGGTGATGGTGATGGTTAACCTCCCAATGAGCGGCGCGCGGTAATTTCTTAGTACAACTTTCATCTCCCGATGCCCCTGCCCTCACGCTGAGCTAAACGGTCAAAGTTGATAACGTCCATTTGGATCCTGCAAATCGAGCCGCTGTGGATCTGAGTCGCGCCGGTGAGACTTTGAATGGAAAGCGAGGTGCCTTTTTTCAAGAGATGCAGGTCGAGACAATTCCCTTCACCTGCATTGCATTTCTGTGGGTTTCAGGCAGCGGTAGAAGTTGCAGGAACAGAATCGTGGGACAAAAACTGTTGGCAGTCTTTTTTTTCTTTTCTTGAGTGAAGTTGTCAATAGCCGGCCAAAATCACCAATTTGGCCTCATTTCAGAAGCTCCGCACAAAATGACTATCGAGAAAATTTAGCACGATTTGTCTCTGGAACTCCGTAGTCCCCGGCGTTGTTGCTATAGACTCCGTGGTTGCACCCTTGGGCAACGTCATAGTCTTCAGCGTTGGCTCCCACTACATTGGCTCAGGGCAGCAACACATTAGTCCTTGCCGTTGCCTAGTGCAACTGCAACGCCAACATATCGAGCGTTGCTAAAATGGATTAGAACTTGTTGAAGTTTTCAGTAGAGGTCATTTCATGCTAAACTTGGCGCAAAGAGTCGATTTTGTGATTTTGTCCTCGATGGCCTAAGTTCTTGAGCAGTTGAGCTATGAACATGCAGACTTGTGCTGCACCGCCTCTGAAGTAGTGGAGGTGTTGTGCAACCTCATTGTTAAGATTCAGAGCTCCGTGATGTAGCCTTTTTCCGCCTTGAACAACCTGGTTTTCGTCTTATGGCATCTTCAACGGCAAATCGTAAATTTTTTTCCACATCTGTTTATGAACTGGTCAGACCAGTTTGCAGGCATGGATGCGGGAGCTGGACATATAACGCTAGTCGCATATGTTTCAAACTCTTTTTCAACAAACCGAATGAAATTCATGCAAACACGGCCGGGTTTCGTACAAACATGACAGATTTCATACAAACCAAACGAAAATGATAACATTTTGGACATATTTTCAACTAAAAAGCTAAAACTACTCGCACGTACGGTCGCGCGGAGCTCCACTCGCACGACACTGATACACCACACTAGTCTACAGACGGCCGCGGCTGACCTCTTTGTCTTCGCCATGTCCGGCAGCCTGCTAACCCGACTGCCTGGAACCCGGAGGCATGTTCTTTCCCCGTATCTTCTGTATGTCCGGCTGAGCCGCTCATCGGAGCGACAAAGAGAGTGCTTCACCCGAAGGGAAAGGGTGCTTCCGTGGAGATCAGGCGGCTGCCCAGAATGTTCTGAGATAAAGGAGAACTGGCCAGGGCACCGGCTGCGGCCTCCCGTGTTCTACTTATCCTCGATGATGGTGGCGGGCGCGGTGTGTCAACCGCCACCTCGTCGACATCCACACAACCGGCTTCTTTCTCTGCTGCATGGCGCGACTACGCGCGCGTCGACGGCGGATGATATGGTCGCAGGTACTGGATGCGACGACTGCCCGTGCCATTGCGCTCCTCGTCCTGCCGGCGTGGACCAACTCACCACTCCTCATCTAGCTGGCCTGGAGTGGCAACTGGCTCCGTTGGGCTATGCGAGGCGGGTGGAGCAACGAGCGGCCTCGCTTGTATCCGGCGGGCTTCCCAGCCGACTTGTATGCCGAAGAACTGCTCTTCCGAAGTCATCGGAAGAGTGGAGAAAATGGTGAAGAAGGAGATGGGGGGGGGGGGAGGGTTGCCCGGTGTCTGGCCTCATTTAAATAGAGGATGGACGGGAGGAGCTCGGCTGACGTTGCGTTTAATGTTGGCCTGCTCATGGACGGACGTGTGGCCGGAATAGGTTTCTCGGGTTAATGGAGATGTATGAATACGACGAGGAGGCGTGTTCAGCCGGGCGTGCAGCTGGCGGCGCCCTTGGCCGGTGAGCCGCTTTAGTGACGGAGGCAGTGAGAGGTCGCGACCGCCCTGAGCCGCCTTCAATGCGGAAATGCTCTACAGCGGCATGAATGTGGGTGGCTGGCGCTGGGCAGGACGTGCGTGTGGGGGAGGTTTTTTTTTGTGGGTCAAGGCGGTGAGAAGCAGGCTTTAGATCGGTCTGAACCCACAAACCTCCCTCATTTTTGTCTTCAGTTTGCGGGAGAAATCCCGTCCGGACCACCCCGCGAACTGATACATGCATATTTTAAAAAACTGGACCGGACCTGAGGTCGAACCGAAAAAATGGAACCGACAGCCTCAACGGTTTTTAAGCTAATAAGACCGTTCTGCAACCAGACCGGAGAACACCGGTTAAACCAACCGGTTTTCTGGAATAAAACCGATGAAAAACTAGGCCATTGAACTGGGAAAACTAGAATCTTTTTTAATAAAAATTGAGAAAGTGGGATTCGATCCAAGGTCGTGTGAGCAGTACGCAGGCCTGCCCATGGGCCAATGACCAACTTGGTTGTCCTACTTTGTTGCCCACTACATGGATATACTTTTATTTGACAATTATTCCACACTATATTAGCACATATATTAATCAACTTGTATTATTTTATTGCTTAAAAAACCGACAATCGAACAGGTGAATCGTCGGTTCGACCGGTAAAAATCGGAACTGACAACCTTTCCGATTCGGTTCTTTAAACTATGGATACATGTGGCGTTGGATGGTTTTCACGGTCCGGACAGCTGCCGGAGGTTTGTGGGTCCGCCTTGAATGCCTTTACAAAATGATGGTGTCGAGGTTAAATGTTACTCGTTGGTTCAAAGAAAAAGTGGAGAGGAAAAATTAGGTATAGAAAACTATTTATGCATTGATTCAAAGGAAAGGTGGAAAGGAAAAATGGTTGAATTTTTTCTTTGATCTCATTTTCTTAAATGCAGGAATTTAACACACAGTTGGACCGTTTTATTTTATTCTTTTGCATGAAGAATGAGATTAAAATTCTTAGTGGCACAATAATAACATTCTAACTATACATTTTCATGGCGGGCGTCCTTAAACATGGAGAATGGGCTTCCTTCACCAAAATTAAGCTTGAGCTTCTTCCATTTAACTTCATGTTTGGATATGACACCGTTGCAGATCCTATACAGACTGCAAGACTAGTCGGGTTATATAGTAAAGTGAAATCACATGGTATCCTTTAAAACTCTAAGCTCCCTAGAAATGCAGCTCTCTGATGAATCGAGGCGTTGGGGTCGTGTGGGACTACTTTGTCAGCCTAAGGTAACTCAGTCTAAATCGCCTTCGACCAAGATGCGCTGAACCGCTACGCTCTTGGGAACACGTGTCCCTTCCACCTCATCACGGGCCACGGGACAGAGGGGAAAATTGGGTGAGATGAGGCTGTGTGGATAGGAGCTATGGGAGGCGGCGTCTGGGCATCCGCCGGCCAGGACCTCGCCGGATGGGAGACGGTGGCGCCGCGACCTCAGGCATCTGCGGCGTGCTCCCGGACGGTAGTGTTCGTTCATTATCTTCTTTTCCCTTTGATTTGATTTACCCTCCGCGAGACGGTGGCGGTGCAACCTCATGCATCTTGTACACAATGTCAGGCCTCTTTTGATTCATAGGATAGGATTATCGTAGAAATATGAATTTTATAAGAAATGAGATGACATGTATCTCAAATTCTATGAGTAGTAATAGAAAATGAGATGTCATTTGATTGACACCAAAGGAATTTTTCCATTGAGTCTAGGTTCATTTTTATTTTTCTATGAAATGTGGAGGATAGGAATTAATCCTATGTAAGAATAGGAATCCATTCCTATGAACCAAAGGGCTTTAAAAAAAATCCTATAAAAATCATATCCTCTAAAATTCCTATGAAATTCCTCCAAACCAAAAGAGGCCTCAATGTGGATGAGGACCAACAAGGGACTCCATGGCACGTACAGGTTCTCCGTCTACGAGGATACGGACGAACTGGCGTTCTCGGTCGACAACTACTCACGATGTCGGAAGGTCTTCGCCTGCGAGTTGCCCTTTATCAACGTCCACCACACTTTGCTCCTACCCATCAGGCTGCTACTCATGATGCCATAGGTAACCCGTCCTCGCCATTGTGGCTTGGCGCTGGGGACGCCGCCAAGGGCCTAACCCTCACCATCGCTCGGCGCACAGGAGGGCGCCAAGAGACTCACCCTCGCTGTTGTCGCTTGGCGTATGGGAGGCCATCACATGCCTCACCCTCGCTGCTACTGCTCGGCGCACGGGAGGCCGCCAAAAGTACCAGCCTCACCGCTATCACTCGGCACATAGTGTTGGAGCCGCGGCCTTCCTCTTTCTCTCTCTCGCTACACTGTCACGACTGTCAAGGTGACCTCACCAGCCAGCAAGCGGGGAGAGGAACTGGTCAAGGCGCTTGCTGACTCGACAGAAGGGTCGACCCGTTAGCAGGCCGCGGTGTCTTGGGTGCGTGGCCTTGTGGGCCGTATCGAGCCTGCGAGCTCGGGGTTAAGTAGGTGGCTTGGCACCGTCAAGGGTATCGAATTGTATCTAACTGAATAGACAGAGAGAAGCTGCTCTTCTCCTGGTTATCCCCTTCCTTCTCCACCTACCTCGATCTCACCTGCCCTCTCCTCCTCCTTCCCCCAGATCTGATCGATTAGGTAGATCAGGCCTGTTACAAGTGGTATCAGAGGTCGGGCGATCTGGATAACCCGCAGCGCAAGCCGCGCTACGCCATCAAGCAAGCTACGCAAGCCGCAGCGATGGAGGAGCAATTGGCGGCGCTGGCCAAGGCGGTCAACGACAGCCGCACCGCCAACGAGGCCGGCTCGAGGCCATCCAGACCTCGCTCAAGCTGTGGCGTCCAGCGGTCACCAACCTGCAACAACAACTCGACGAGCTCCGATCCCAAGTGGGGCGGATCACACTCCACCCCGCGCTGGCAGATCCGCAACAGCCACCGGCGGAACAAGTGGTGCACGGCGCGCCGACCAAGTCGGCGGGCGACCTCGAGCACCATGGGCCCTCTGGCCACGGCGAGATCGACAAATCTGGGGGTCCGGCACACGGGGTAGTCACTACCCTCGCGCCACCTCCGGTCAAGGGTGCGTAGTCATCCCAATCTATCATACCTGCTTCTCCTCGCGGTGATAGTGGTCCAGAGGCGGAAAAGAGGGGCACTCAGGACAACCCGTTCGTTCCATTCGCGCATCACGCTCACTGGGCTTTGCCCAAGATGGATTTTCCATCCTTCGATGGAGAAAATCCGCAGTTCTGGAAGACCAAATGTGAAAAGTATTTTGATGTGTATGGAGTGGCTCCGGATCTCTGGGTTCGAGTAGCCACGTTGAATTTCACAGGCACAACGGCCAGATGGCTGCAACTTCATGAGACACAGAGCATTTCATTCACTTGGGCGTCACTCTGTGAGGCTTTGTGCCATAAATTTGGTAGGGAACATCATCAGTCCCACCTCCGTCAGTTTAACACCCTTCGTCAGTCAGGGACGGTGGCCGATTACATGACACGATTTGAAGAATTGATGCATCACATGTTAGCTCACAACCCAGCGTTTGATCTGGTGTATTTTACTACCCAGTTTCTAGATGGTCTTAAGGGAGAGATTCGTGTTGTTGTTATGCTTCATCAACCAAAAGACTTGGACTCCGCCTTTTCCTTGGCTACATTGCAGGAGGAGCTGATGGAGGTGTTACCGCGAAGGGAGTACAAGCGACAAGATGCAGTTAACCAGCGGCCACCTGCACAACGGCCTTTGCTGGCGATTGGTGCTCCGCCCGTCCGCCAGATGTTGCCAGGACCGCCACCTGCAGCTGAAGATCGACGGGCGATCGATGCAGCAAACCCTCCGGATCGCCGCGATCAAGGCAGAGGCAATGATCGGGTAGCAGCCCTCCGTAACTACAGGCGTGCTCGGGGGCTCTGTTTTAAATGTGGTGAGCGATGGGGCCAAGGACATCAATGCGGGCCTACAGTTCAATTAAATGTGGTTGAAAAACTGCTAGAACTGTTGCAAGCTGATCAGGGCGTTCCAGTGGTGCCAGACCCTGATTCTGATGAAGATGTTCTGATGTGCATCTCCAAGGGAGCCACCACGGGGCAAACTATTCCCCGTACAGTCAGGTTGCTGGGGCAGATAGGTGGACAAGAGATGTTGATCCTCGTGGATTCGGGCAGCTCTCATAGCTTTCTCAGTGATACAGTAGTGGCGCGACTTCAACTACCAATTCAGGCCATGTCCATGGTTGCAGTCAAAATAGCAGACGGGGGAACTCTATCATGTTCAGGTGTGGTGCCAGAGTGCAGATGGAAGACACAAGGACATGAATTTGTCATTGATCTCAGAGTTTTAGCACTTGGGTGCTATGATATGATAGTGGGCATGGACTGGCTGGAGTCATGTGGACCTATGTGGATCGATTGGTCCGCAAAGCAACTGATATTCAACCATGGAGGGCAGCAAATTCAGTTGACAGGAGTGCAAACGCAATTGCAACAAGTCCAACCAATCTCCTCGGCTCAGTTGTGTGCACTGGAAGAGGCTAATGCTGTGGCTCACATAATCTGTTTGCATGCTGTGGGGGATGATGTGGTGGTGGAACACATTCCGGTGGAAGTACAAGCAGTGCTGCAAGAATACAATGTGGTGTTTGAAAAGCCTACTGATCTACCTCCACACCGCACTTGGGACCATGCAATCCCAATCATTCCTGGAGCCAAGCCGGTCAACATTCGACCGTATCGGTATACCCCGGAACAAAAGACAGAGATTGAGCTTCAGGTGAAAGAAATGCTTAAAGCTGGACTAATCGTGCCTAGCACCAGTCCGTTCTCCTCACCTGTTCTGTTAGCGAAAAAGAAAGATATGACATGACGCCTCTGCGTGGACTATCGCCACCTGAATGCAATTACACTAAAGAGCACCTATCCATTGCCAGTCATTGACGAGCTGCTCAATGAGCTTGCGGGATCGTGTTGGTTCTCAAAGATGGATCTACGAGCGGGCTACCACCAAATCAGGTTGAGAGAAGAAGATGAACCAAAAACAGCCTTTACAACCCACCAAGGGCACTTTCAGTTTCGAGTGTTGCCGTATGGTGTGACCGGAGGGCCAGCAACATTCCAAGGAGGAATGAACACAGTGCTGAGTCCTTTGCTCAGGCACGGGGTGCTCATTTTTATGGACGACATCCTCACCCACTCAGCAACCCTAGAGGAACACGTGGAATTGCTGCGGCAAGTGTTGGGTATTTTGGCACAACATGGTTTGAAGGTCAAAATGTCCAAATGCTCCTTTGCACAACGCAAGATCGATTACTTGGGGCACACCATAAGCAATGAAGGTGTGACCACTGATGAGAGCAAGATTGCAACAGTCCGGGACTGGCCGTGACCAGAGTCAGCTCGCGAGCTGCGAGGCTTCTTGGGGCTTGCGGGATACTACCGTAAGTTCGTCAGAAACTTCGGCGTCATATCCCGTCCTCTGACAGACATGTTGAAGAAGGGAACCCTCTTTATTTGGACACCGCTAGTAGAAACAACATTTGCAGAGTTGAAGCAGGCGCTCATCCAGGCCCCCGTGCTCGCCTTACCTGATTTCAACAAGAAGTTTGTCATAGAAACTGACGCAAGTGCTAGGGGCGTCAGTGCAGTCCTGATGCAGGACTTCCACTCGTTAGCTTACTTGAGCAAGGCATTGGCGCCACGCAACCTTGGTCTATCAGCATATGAAAAGGAGTGCCTTGCCCTGATTTTAGCAGTTGATCACTGGAGGCCGTATTTATAGCATGCCGAGTTTCTAGTGCGCACCGATCAAAAGAGCTTGCTGAATCTGACCGACCAGAGGCTCAACACACCAATCCAGCAACGGGCTTTCACCAAGTTAGTGGGGCTGCAGTTCCAGATCCAGTACAAGGCAGGCATCACTAACAAAGCAGCAGATGCGCTCTCGCGGCGCGAACATGACACTGAAGCAGAAGTGGCAGCAATTTCAGTTTGCAAGCCCGCCTGGTTGGAAGCAGTGGCCGTCAGTTATCGCGAAGACAAGGAAATTCGAGACAAGATGGCGCAAATCGCGCTAGATCATGGAAGTGACTCGGATTACTCTCTGAAGGATGGAGTCATGCGTTACAAGGGACATATCTGGATTGGCTCGGATAGCACGATACAACAATCGCTGGTCAAGGCGCTCCACGACAGTGCAGTGGGTGGACATTCAGGGTTCTACGCCACGTATCACAGAATCAAAAACCTCTTCTTCTGGAAAGGCATGAAGGCTCAGATTAAGCAATATGTCAAGGAGTGTGTCACTTGCCAGCGTGCGAAAACAGAACGAATCGCTCCAGCGGGGCTGTTGCAACCCCTCCCCATTCCAAAGCGGCCATGGGTAGTGATCTCCCTGGATTTTATTGAAGGTCTTCCCAAATCCGGAGGCCGTGATGTGATTTTGGTCGTGGTGGATAAGTTCTCCAAATATGCTCACTTCGTTCCACTGACTCATCCATTCACATCTCTGACGGTGGCTACAGCCTTCATGAAAAACATCTTTCGGCTTCACGGGCTGCCTCTGGCTATTATATCTGACCGAGACCGGATCTTCACAAGCGCAATTTGGCAGGAGTTGTTCAAACTGTCTCAGACCCAGCTGCGTTTGAGTTCGTCATACCATCCCCAAACTGATGGGCAGACAGAGCGCGCAAACCAGTGCTTAGAAGGATACCTGCGCTGTGCAGTGCACTCGTGTCCTGGTAATTGGATCAAGTGGCTATTCTTAGGCGAGTATTGGTATAACACGACATTTCACTCCTCTCTGGGGCGTACTCCGTTTGAAGTAATCTATGGTCATCTGCCAAGGGAGTTCGCTTTCACTCAAGTGGAAGAAAGTTCAGTGCTGGACCTGGCAGCTTGGCTACAGGAACGAGAAGTGATGGCTCAACACTTACAACAACAACTGAAACATGCTCAGGATCGCATGAAGGTTCAGGCCGACAAGCACCCACAGACCGTTCATTCGAAGTGGGTGACATGGTTTTCCTCAAGCTCCAGCCATATATACAAACATCAGTAGCCCAACGCCCTTACCAGAAGCTTGCATTCCGCTACTACGGGCCATACCAAGTGCTCGCTTAGATCGGAAAAGTGGCATACAAACTCCAGTTACCAGCTGACAGTAAGATACATCCCGTGGTGCACGTCTCACAACTGAAGAAGGCTGTTGGTCCTAGCACCCAGGTGAGTCGCGATCTTCCTCCTGTTAACTCTATTCTGCAGGCTGAACACCAACCGGAGGCAATTCTGGACACCAAGTTCATCCGCGTCTGAGGAGACATGCAACCTCGTCTCCTGGTACAATGGGGTGCGCTGCCAGTGTCGCTCGCCACCTGGGAGGAGCCCACTGAACTGCGTCGTCGCTTTCCAGCGACATCGGCTTGGGGACAAGCCTCACCTCAAGGGGGGGGGGGAGGATGTCACGACTGTCAAGGCGACCTCACCAGCCAGCAAGCGGGGAGAGGAACTGGTCAAGGCGCTTGCTGACTCGACAGAAGGGTCGACCCGTTAGCAGGCCACGGTGTCTTGGGTGCATGGCCTTGTGGGCCGTATCGAGCCTGTGAGCTCGGGGTTAAGTAGGTGGCTTGGCACCGTCAAGGGTATCGAATTGTATCTAACTAAATAGACAGAGAGAAGCTGCTCTTCTCCTGGTTATCCCCTTCCTTCTCCACCTACCTCGATCTCACCTGCCCTCTCCTCCTCCTTCCCCCAGATCTGATCGATTAGGTAGATCGGGCCTGTTACATACACCTTCATCTCTCTCTCTCTCACTGACACAACAAAGAAGAAGGAGGAGGAAGAGGAAGGACACCGGACACAAGTGTGTTTCCCGGAGCCCAAACTCCACCCGCGGCACGTACGGCGTCTTTTGCTTGAGCACGAACTCAATCCACATGGCGAGCTACAACGGAGGAGGGAGCTGGCTTTATATCCGCACACTCAGACGCGCTACGCCACGCTCCCACGCTCTGCACGCACCCCACACGTCCCACGCTCCCAGCGCTTGTGTACCCGACACGCTCGCACGCAGTCGTCACGGCCCGAGTCCAGCGCCCTGACGCGGTCACTCCCCCGCTCTTCCCGCCCACACGCAATGGCCCGAGCGCTCGTACGCAACGGACACACACGCACACTCACCCGAGTCTGCCACGGCCGGACCCGACGCGCCCCGAGCGCGCACATGCACGCGTACAAGCCAGACACAAAGTCGGATTATCCCCAGATTATTGCCAGACCATACCCAAGTCAGACACAAGCCAGACTATCTGACTATGGGTACCGTGGCTTATTCCTACATCCACCCTCTAGCCATGGCTCAGAGGAGCCCATCGTCTTCGACTCCAACGACGTCCGCCAGCAGCACGCGCTCCGCCGCTGGCTTCCTCCACAGCCTGGGGCAGTCCCTCTTGAAGTGGTCGTGCTCGCCGCATTTGTAGCAGCACCCGCGTCGGTTGCCGCCGTTGCCTGATGCCATGCTCCGCCTGTCGTTGTCGGTGTCCCGAGCGCCATGCTGCTACCGTTCCCGCGCCCGCCACTGCGCCATGGTCAGCATTAGCTGGTCGCTGCCATGATCGCCACCGTCTTGTCCACGGCGTCGAACCCGCTCGTCGAACGCGTGCAGCCCGCCTGAGCGCCTCGTCGAACGGCATGGTCGTCACATCGCAGAATTGCTCGATGCCGGCGACGATGGGGAACAACCAATCTAGCACGGTGTCCAACAGCTTCTTGACGAGCGGCGCGTCGCCCGACGTCTCCCTGAGGTTCGTGTACCTCACCGTCATGCCCGCCAGCCTACCGGCGTACGCGTCCAATGCCTCACCGTCCGCCATCTTCAGGCGGTCGAACTCCCCATGCAGCGTCGCCAGCCTCGCCGCGCGGACTCGATCGGCGCCGACGAATCTCACCTTCAAGGAGTCCCATACCTCCCTAATGGTGGGCTTCGCCGCCACCGAGAGCAGCACATCCTCCGGCAGCGCTCCGAGCAGCAATACGCGCGCCGTCTTGTCCTTCATGGCGTTCACCGCCGCGTCGCCCGGCACCACCGCCTCCCACATGGTGTGGACGTCGAGGATCGCCTGCGTCTTGATTGCCCACACGATGTAGTTGTCCTGCGTGAGCATCGGCATCGCCATCGACGCCGATCCGCCTGCGCCTCCGCCGTGTGACACGATCGCCATTGCCGCCGGTGAGCTCTCGAACCGAAGCTCTAATACCAATTATTGGAGCCGCGGCCTTCCTCTTCCTCTCTCTCGCTACACCTTCCTCTCTCTCTCTCACTGACACAACGAAGAAGAAGGAGGAGGAAGAAGAAGGACACCAGACACAAGTGTGTTTCCCGGAGCCCGAACTTCACCCGCCGCACGTACGACGTCTTTTGCTTGAGCACGAACTCAATCCACACGGTGAGCTACAACGGAGGAGGGAGCTGGCTTTATACCCGCGCGCTCAGACGCGCTACGCCACGCTCCCACGCTCTGCACGCACCCCCCACGTCCCACGCTCTCACGCTCCCGGCGCTCGTGTACCCGACGCGCTCGCACATAGTCGTCACGGCTCGAGTCCAGCGCCCTGACGCGGTCACTCCCCCGCACGTAGTCTCGCCCACACGCAATGGCCCGAGCGCTCGTACGCAACGGACACACACGCACACACTCACCCGAGTCTGCCACGGCCGGACCCAATGCGCCCTGAGCGCGCACACACACCCGTACAAGCCAGACACAAAGTCGGATCATCCCCAGACTATTTCCAGACCATACCCAAGTCAGACACAAGCCAGACTATCTTTTTTAGCATACAAGCCAGACTATCTGACTATGGGTACCGTGGCTTATTCCTACACACGGGAGGCCGCCAAGAGTACTAGCCCCGCCACCGTTAGTTTTTGCACAAGACGCAACCATGAGGCTCACCCTTGACTCCATCGCCATTCGGGCACAGGAGGCCACTAAGCTTGCGTGCTCTCGGACAATGTCGCCTCCGATGCATTCGCAGTGTCGTCGATGATCCTTGCCGGGCACGCGGACCAGGGTACCAGGCTATGGCGGAGCTGGTTGGCCTGTACTTCCTGGTGGTCGACGCGCAGAGGAGGAAGCAGCGGCTGTGCTGGCGGCAGCCTGGCCTAAAGCGAGAGGTCTGGTGTCTGCGACGAGAAGCGAGATGGCCTCCCTTACGCCAAGCGACAACCATGAAGCAGATGTTTGCATGTTGTTCACCAGTAAAGCTCATGCGATTTTGACAAAGTAGTTTGGTTATGGTTCACTTTGATTAATGCAATGCATTAGCTGGATATCATGAACTCATTGTAAGAAATATACGCACACGGTTTAATCCCTATTCCTCGATCCTTTTGCGTGGTTCCGCTCACAACGATCTTTGAGGCTAGGGATTAGGGATCTTTATATAGTGCTATTTCAGTTAATTTTAAACTGTATAAACTGTAGATAAATGTCGAGATAAAATCCGTTTAAACGAAGACTCCAGGTTAACTTAACGAACCACGATCATTAGTAACCATCAAGGAGTTTCATCTGCAAAATGTCCCATAAGCACGTACGTGTAAGTCATAGGCTTTGTCTGTTGGCAAACGTAACATGCAATTTCAAAAAAATTCCTACGCTCACGCAAGATATATCTAGAAGATGCATAGCAAAGAGAGGGGGAGAGTGTGTCCACGTACCCTCGTAGACCAAAAGCGGAATCGTTTGACAACCCGGTTGATGTAGCCGAACTTCTTCTCGTTCTGACCGATCAAGCACCGAACGTACGGCACCTCCGAGTTCTGCACACGTTCAACTCGATGACGTCTCTCGAACTCTTGATCCGGCAAAGTGTCGAGGTAGAGTTCCGTCTGCACGATGGCGTGATGGCGGTGATGGTGAAGTGATTCGTGCAGGGCTTCGCCTAAGCACTACGTGAATATGACCGGAGGTGTAAACTTTGGAGGAGGGTGCCGCACATGGCTAACAATGTTTGTTGTGTGTTCTAACAGTGCTCCCCTCATATATATAGGTTGGAGGAGAGGAGAGGCAGCCAAGGGGACGCCCCAAGTAGGAGGAATCCTACTTGGACACCTCCCAATTCGGCCTCCCCCTTTCCTATTCCTATTCGGAGTAGGAAGGAAACATGGGAAAGGGGGAATCCTATTCCTTTTTTTCCTTTCCTCCTTCCTCTTTCCTTCTTCAATTTGGCCAGCCCATATGTGTGTGTGTGTGTGGGGGGGGGGGCACCGGCCCCTTTGTGGCTGGTGTGTTTCCCCTCTTGGCCCATAAGGCCCATATAGTTTGCCGGGGGTAGCCCGGAACCCGTTTCGGTGACCCATACGTACCCGGTATCCCCGGAACACTACCGGTGTACAAATACTATCGTCCTATATATGAATCTTTACCTCTTGACCATTTCAAGACTCCTCATCATATTCGTGATCTAATCCGGGACTCCGAACAATATTCGGTCACCAAATCACATAACTCATATAATACAAAATCATCATCGAACATTAAGCGTGCAGACCCTACGGGTTTGAGAACTATGTAGACATGACCGAGACACCTCTCCAGTCAATAACCAACAACGGAACCTGGATGCTCATATTGGTTCCCACATATTCTACGAAGATCTTTATCGGTCGTACCGTAATGACAACATACGCTATTCCCTTTGTCAACGGTATGTTACTTGCCCGAGATTCGATCGTCGGTATCTTCATACCTAGTTCAATCTCGTTACCGGCAAGTATCTCCACTCGTTCCATAACGCATCATCCCGCAACTAACTCATTAGTCACATAGCTTGCAAGGCTTATCATGATGTGCATTACCGAGAGGGCCCAGAGACACCTCTCCGATACTCGGAGTGACAAATCCTAATCTCGATCTATGCTAACCCAACAAACACCTGTGGAGATACATGTAGAGCATCTTTATGATCACTCAGTTACATTGTGACGTTTGATAGTACACAAGGTATTCCTTCGGTATTCGAGAGTTGCATAATCTCATAGTCAAAAGACTATGTATAAGTCATGAAGAAAGCAATAGCAATAAAACTTAGCAATCATTATGCTAAGCTAACGGATGGTTCTTGTCCATCACATCATTCTCCTAATGATGTGACCCCGTTCATCAAATGACAACATATGTCTATGGTTAGGAAACTTAACCATCTTTGATTAACGAGCTAGTCTAGTAGAGGCTTACTAGGGACACAATGTTTTGTCTATGTATCCACACATGTATCAAGTTTCTGGTTAATACAATTCTAGCATGAATAATAAACATTTATCATGATATAAGGAAATATAAAATAACAACTTTATTATTGCCTCTAGGGCATATTTCCTTTAGCCTGTCACTTGCACTAGAGTCAATAATCTATTTCACGTTGCCATGTGATTTAACACTAATAGTTCACATCTTTATGTGATTAACACCCATAGTTCTTCCAACCTTTATGCTGGATATCGGTCAATGTGTGGAGTAATAATAGTAGATGCAGGCAGGAGTCGGTCTACTTGTCACGGACGTGATGCCTATATTCATGACCATGCCTAGACATTCTCATAATTATTCGCTTTTCTATCAATTGCTCGACAGTAATTCGTTCACCCACCGTAATACTTACGCTATCTTGAGAGAAGCCACTAGTGAAACTATGCCCTCCGGGTCTATTTTCCATCATATAAGTTTCCAATCTATTTTACTTTGCAATCTATATCATAAAATACCAAAAATATTTGTCTTATCATTATTATCTCTATCAGATCTCACTCTCGTAAGTGACCGTGAAGGGATTGACAACCCCTTTATTGTGTTGGTTGCGAGGTTCTTATTTTTTTGTGTAGGTACGAGGGACTTGCGTGTGGCCTCCTACTAGATTGATACCTTGGTTCTCAAAAACTGAGGAAAATACTTACGCTACTTTGCGGCATCACCCTTTCCCCTTCAAGGGAAAACCAATGCAGTGCTCAAGAGTTAGCAAGAAGGATTTCTGGCGCCGTTGCCGGGGAGTCTACGCACAAGTCAAGACATACGAAGTACCCATCACAAACTCTTATCGATCGCATTACATTATTTGCCATTTGCCTCTTGTTTTCCTCTCCCCCACTTCACCCTTGCCGTTTTATTCGCCCTCCTTTTCCTATTCCCCTTCTCTATTCCAGTTTGCTTGTCTCTTGTTTGCTTGTGTGTTGGATTGTTTGCCGCGATGGCTTTACCTAAAGGTTTTGATCCTCACCTTAAAAGGTTGGAAGAAATTGAAAACAACGTTAGAAGTTTTATGTCCTTGCAGTTTGAGTATAATAATTTCTTCAGAAACAAGCTTAAAGAACAAATATTTTTTATGGGATACATGAACAAAGAGCTTGATGATATGTCTAAAGAATTTTATGGTCTGAAATCTCAGTTTGCTCATCTTGAAAACTTAATAGCCCAAATTTTGGATAAGCAGGCCACCTTAGTTAATAAGATGGCCACCAAACCGGAAGAATTTGATGATAATAAGGATGAAGATCTAAAAGTAATTGATGTGTCTCCTATTAAATCTTTGTTTTGCAATATGAATCTTGATAATGAATGGGACTAGAGATGAGTCAACTTTAGTTAGAAGGCGTCCCAATGATTCAGAGTTTTTAGATCTTGATGCAAAAATTGATAAAAGTGGGATTGGAGAGGTCAAAACTTTAAATAGCAATGAACCCACTATCTTGGATTTTAAGGAATTTAATTATGATAATTGTTCTTTAATAGATTGTATTTCCTTGTTGCAATCCGTGCTAAATTCTCCGCATGCTTATAGTCAAAATAAAGGTTTTACTAAGCATATCGTTGTTGCTTTAATGCAATCTTATGAAGAAAAGCTTGAATTGGAAGTTTCTATCCCTAGAAAACTTCATGATGAGTAAGAACCTACTATTAAAATTAATATTAAAGATCATGAATGCTTTGCTTTATGTGATTTGGGTGCTAGTGTTTCCACGATCCCTAAAACTTTGTGTGATTTGCTAGGTTTCCGTGAATTTGATGATTGTTCTTTAAACTTGCATCTTGCAGATTCCACCATTAAAAAACCTATGGGAAGAATTAATGATGTTTTTATTGTTGCAAATAGGAATTATGTGCCCGTAGATTTCATTGTCCTTGATATAGATTGCAATCCTACATGTCCTATTATTCTTGGTAGACCTTTCCTTAGAACGATTGGTGCAATTATTGATATGAAGGAAGGGAATATTAGATTCCAATTTCCGTTAAGGAAGGACATGGAACACTTTCCTAGAAAGAAAATTAAATTACCTTATGAATCTATTATGAGAACTACTCTTGGATTGCATACCAAAGATGATAATACCTAGATCTATCCTTGCTTTTATGCCTAGCTAGGGGCGTTAAACGATAGCGCTTGTTGGGAGGCAACCCAATTTTATTTTTGTTTCTTGCTTTTTGATTCTTTTCAATAATAAATAATTCACCTAGCCTCTGTTTAGATGTGGTTTTATGCTTTTAATTAGTGTTTGTGCCAAGTAGAACCTTTGGGAAGACTTGGGGAAAGTCTTTGCAATCTTGCTGTAAAAAGACCTGTTGAGAAGTACAGAGCAACCTTATCAAGCAGAATTTTAATTCGGCGGCCAAGCTCCTAGACACCGTCAAACGAGTCCGGATTACTCCGCAGTAGACAGTTCAGCTCGTCAGGAGCTCGACTAGCAATTCGGCCCCCGTCTCAGTCCCGACCAACTGGCTGTTGGAAATATGCCCTAGAGGCAATAATAAAAGCATTATTATTATATTTCCTTGTTCATGGTAATTGTCTTTATTCATGCTATAATTGTGTTATTCGGAAATCGTAATACATGTGTGAATAACAGACACCAACATGTCCCTAGTAAGCCTCTAGTTGACTAGCTCGTTAATCAACAGATAGTCATGGTTTCTTGGCTATGGACATAAGATGTCATTGATAACGAGATCACATCATTAGGAGAATGATGTGGTGGACAAGACCCAATCCTAAACATAGCATAAAGATCGTATAGTTCGTTTGCTAGAGTTTTGCAATGTCAAGTATCTTTTCCTTAGACCATGAGATCGTGTAACTCCCGGATACCGTAGGAGTGCTTTGGGTGTACCAAACGTCACAACGTAACTGGGTGACTGTAAAGGTATACTACGGGTATCTCCGAAAGTGTCTGTTGGGTTGACACGGATCAAGACTGGGATTTGTCACTCCGTATGACGGAGAGGTATCACTGGGCCCACTCGGTAATGCATCATCATAATGAGCTCAAAGTGACCAAGTGTCTGGTCACGGGATCATGCATTACGGTACGAGTAAAGTGACTTTCCGGTGATGAGATTGAACGAGGTATTGGGATACCGACGATCGAATCTCGGGCAAGTAATATATCGATTGACAAAGGGAATTGCATATGGGGTTGATTGAATCCTCGACATCGTGGTTCATCCGATGAGATCATCGTGGAGCATGTGGGAGCCAACATGGGTATCCAGATCCCGCTGTTGGTTATTGACCGGAGAGTCGTCTTGGTCATGTCTGCTTGTCTCCCGAACCCGTAGGGTCTACACACTTAAGGTTCGGTGACGCTAGGGTTGTGAAGATAAGTATATGCAGTAACCCGAATGTTGTTCGGGGTCCCGGATGAGATCCAGGACGTCACAAGGAGTTCCGGAATGGTCCAGAGGTAAAGAATTATATATAGGACGTGCAGTTTCGGCCATCGGGACAAGTTTCGGGGTACCCGGTATTGTACCGGGACCATCGGAAGGGTCCCGGGGGTCCACCGGAAGGGTCCCGGGGGTCCACCGGGTGGGGCCACCTATCCCGGAGGGCCCCATGGGCTTAAATAGGAGGGAACCCAGCCCATAGTGGGCTGGGGCGCCAGCCCCTAGGGGGCCCATGCGGCTAGGGCTAAGGGGAAACCCTAGAGGGGGCGCCCCCTTGCCTTGGGGAGCAAGCCCCACCCTAGGCCGCCGCCCCCCTAGTAGATTCCATCTACTAGGGCCGGCGCCCCCCCCATGGCACCCCTATATATAGTGGGGGAGAGGAGGGACTTGACACACCAGCCCCTGGCGCCTCCCTCTCTCCCCGTTACGTCTCTCTTCCTCGTAGTACAGGCGAAGCCCTGCTACTGCGACGCCCTGCATCCACCACCACGCCGTTGTGCTGCTGGATCTTCGTCAACCTCTCCTTCCCCCTTGCTGGATCAAGAAGGAGGAGACGTCTCCCGTCCCGTACGTGTGTTGAACGCGGAGGTGCCGTCCGTTCGGCGCTGGTCATCGGTGATTTGGATCACGTTGTGTACGACTACATCATCCCCGTTCGTTGAACGCTTCCGCACGCGATCTACAAAGGTATGTAGATGCATCTCGTGACTCGTTGCTAGATGAACTCCTAGATGATCTTGGTGAAACGAGTAGGAAATTTTTTGTTTTCTGCAACGTTATCCAACAGTGGCATCATGAGCTAGGTCTATGCGTAGTTCTTCTTGCGCGAGTAGAACACAATTTGTTGTGGGCGTGGATTTGTCAACTTTCTTGCCGCTACTAGTCTTTTCTTGCTTCAGTGGTATTGTGGGATGAAGCGGCCCGGACCAACCTTACACGTACGCTTACGTGAGACCGGTTCCACCGACTAACATGCACTAGTTGCATAAGGTGGCTGGCGGGTGTCTGTCTCTCCTACTTTAGTTGGAGCGGATTCGATGAACAGGGTCCTTATGAAGGGTAAATAGAAGTTGACAAATCACGTTGTGTTTTTCACGTAGGTAAGAAAACGTTCTTGCTAGAACCCTAATTCAGCCACGTAAAACTTGCAACAACAATTAGAGGACGTCTAACTTGTTTTTGCAGCAAGTGGTTTGTGATATGATATGGCCAAAGTTGTGATGAATGATGAATGATCTATATGTGATGTATGAGATGTTCATGCTATTGTAATAAGAATCACGACTTGCATGTCGATGAGTATGACAACCGGCAGGAGCCATAGGAGTTGTCTTTATTCTTTTATATGACCTGCGTGTCATTGAGAAACGCCATGTAAATTACTTTGCTTCATTGCTAAACGCGTTAGCCATAGTAGTAGAAGTAATAATTGGTGAGCAACTTCATGGAGACACGATGATGGAGATCATGATGATGGAGATCATGGTGTCAAGCCGGTGACAAGACGATCATGGAGCCCCAAGATGGAGATCAAAGGAGCTATGTGATAATGGCCATATCATGTCACGTTTATTATTTGATTGCATGTGATGTTTATCATGTTTTGCATCTTGTTTACTTAGAACGGCGGTAGTAAATAAGATGATCCCTCATAACAATTTCAAGAAGTGTTCTCCCCTAACTGTGCACCGTTGCTAAAGTTCGTCGTTTCGAAGCACCACGTGATGATCGGGTGTGATAGATTCTTACGTTCACATACAACGGGTGTAAGACAGTTTTACACATGCAAAACACTTAGGGTTAACTTGACGAGCCTAGCATGTGCATAGACATGGCCTCGGAACACAGAAGACCGAAAGGTCGAGCATGAGTCGTATAGAAGATGCGATCAACATGAAGATGTTCACCGACGTTGACTAGTCCGTCTCACGTGATGATCGGACACGGCCTAGTTAATAGGATCATGTAATACTTAGATGACTAGAGGGATGTCTAATCTAAGTGGGAGTTTATTATAATTTGATTAGATGAACTTTATTATCATGAACATTAGTCTAAAATATTTTACAATATGTCTTGTAGATCAAATGGCCCACGTAGTCCTCAACTTCAACGCGTTCCTAGAGAAAACCAAGCTGAAAGACGATGGCAGCAACTATACGGACTGGGTCCGGAACCTGAGGATCATCCTCATAGCTGCCAAGAAAGATTATGTCCTACAAGCACCGCTGGGTGACGCACCTGTCCTCCCTGCTGAACAAGACGTTATGAATGCTTGGCAGGCACGTACCGATGACTACTCCCTCGTTCAGTGCGGCATGCTTTACAGTTTAGAACCGGGGCTCCAAAAGCGTTTTGAGAGACATGGAGCATATGAGATGTTCGAAGAGCTGAAAATGGTTTTCCAAGCTCATGCCCGGGTCGAGAGAT
This sequence comes from Triticum monococcum, assembly GCA_034509565.1. Taxonomy (NCBI): domain Eukaryota; kingdom Viridiplantae; phylum Streptophyta; class Magnoliopsida; order Poales; family Poaceae; genus Triticum; species Triticum monococcum. The sequence continues at coordinate 80,066,503 of CM067845.1, read as the reverse complement.
ATGAGGTCTCCGACAAGTTCTTCAGCTGTAAGATGGAGGAAAACAGTTCTGTCAGTGAGCACATACTCACGATGTCTGGATTACATAACCGCTTGACTCAGCTGGGAGTTAATCTCCCGGATGATGCGGTCATTGACAGAATCCTCCAGTCGCTTCCACCGAGCTACAAGAGCTTTGTGATGAACTTCAATATGCAGGGGATGGAAAAGACCATTCCTGAAGTATTTGCTATGCTGAAATCAGCAGAGGTAGAAGTCAAGAAGGAACATCAAGTGTTGATGGTCAATAAAACCACTAAGTTCAAGAAGGGCAAGGGTAAGAAAGCCTTCAAGAAGGACGGCAAGGAGGTTGCCGCGCCCGGCAAGCAAGCTACCGGGAAGAAGCCAAAGAATGGACCCAAGCCCGAGACTGAGTGTTTTTATTGCAAGGGAAGCGGTCACTAGAAGCGGAATTGCCCCAAGTACTTAGCAGACAAGAAGGCCGGCAAAACAAAAGGTATATGTGATATACATGTAATTGATGTGTACCTTACCAGTAATCATAGTACCTCTTGGGTATTTGATACCGGTGCAGTTGCTCACATTTGTAACTCACAGCAGGAACTACGGAATAGGCGAAGACTGGCAAAGGACGAGGTGACGATGCGCGTCGGGAATGGTTCCAAAGTCGATGTGATCGCCGTCGGCACACTGCCTCTTCATTTACCTACGGGATTAGTTTTAAACCTCAATAATTGTTATTTAGTACCAGCATTGAGCATGAACATTGTATCGGGATCTCGTTTAATTCGAGATGGCTACTCATTTAAATCTGAGAATAATGGTTGTTCTATTTATATGAGAGATATGTTTTATGGTCATGCTCCTATGGTGAATGGTTTATTCTTTATGAATCTCGAACGTAATGCTACACATGTTCATAGTGTGAGTACCAAAAGATGTAAGGTTGATAATGATAGTCCCACATACTTGTGGCACTGCCGCCTTGGTCACATAGGTGTCAAACGCATGAAGAAGCTCCATGCAGATGGACTTTTAGAGTCTCTTGATTATGAATCATTTGACACGTGCGAACCATGCCTTATGGGTAAAATGACCAAGACTCCGTTCTCAGGAACAATGGAGCGAGCAACCAACTTATTTGAAATCATACATACTGATGTGTGCGGTCCAATGAGTGTTGAGGCTCGCGGCGGCTATCGTTATGTTCTCACTCTCACTGATGATTTGAGTAGATATGGATATATTTACTTAATGAAACACAAGTCTGAAACCTTTGAAAAGTTCAAGGAATTTTAGAGTGATGTTGAGAATCAACATGACAGGAAAATCAAGTTTCTACGATCAGATCGTGGAGGAGAATACTTGAGTCATGAATTTGGCACACACTTAAGAAAATGTGGAATAGTTTCACAGCTCACGCCGCCTGGAACACCTCAGCGTAACGGTGTGTCCGAACGTCGTAATCCCACTCTATTAGATATGGTGCGGTCTATGATGTCTCTTGCCGATTTACCACTATCTTTTTGGGGCTATGCTTTAGAGACTGCTGCATTCACTTTAAATAGGGCTCCGTCAAAATCCGTTGAGACGACACCGTTTGAATTATGGTTTGGAAAGAAACCTAAGTTGTCGTTTCTGAAAGTTTGGGGATGCAATGCTCATGTCAAGAAACTTCAACCTGAAAAGCTCGAACCCAAGTCGGAAAAATGCGTCTTCATAGGATACCCAAAAGAAACTATTGGGTATACCTTCTACCTCAGATCCGAAGGCAAGATCTTTGTTGCCAAGAATGGATCCTTTCTAGAGAAAGAGTTTCTCTCGAAAGAAGTAAGTGGGAGGAAAATAGAACTTGATGAAGTATTACCTCTTGAACCGGAAAATGGCGCAACTCAAGAAAATGTTCCTGAGGTGCCTACACCGACTGGAGAGGAAGTTAATGATGATGATCATGAAACTTCTGATCAAGTTACTACTGAAATTCGAAGGTCCACAAGGACACGTTCTGCACCAGAGTGGTACGGCAACCCTGTCTTGGAAATCATGTTGTTAGACAACGGTGAACCTTCGAACTATGAAGAAGCGATGGCGGGCCCGGATTCCGACAAATGGCTAGAAGCCATGAAATCCGAGATAGGATCCATGTATGAAAACGAAGTATGGACTTTGACTGACTTGCCCACTGAACGGCGAGCCATAGAGAATAAATGGATCTTTAAGAAGAAGACAGACGCGGATGGTAATGTGACCATCTATAAAGCTCGGCTTGTCGCTAAAGGTTATCGACAAGTTCAAGGGGTTGACTACGATGAGACTTTCTCACCGGTAGCGAAGCTGAAGTCCGTCCGAATCATGTTAGCAATTGCCGCGTTTTACGATTATGAAATATGGCAAATGGACATCAAAACGGCATTCCTTAATGGTTTCCTTAAGGAAGAATTGTATATGATGCAGCCGGAAGGTTTTGTCGATCCTAAGAATGCTGATAAAGTGTGCAAGCTCCAACGCTCGATTTATGGGCTGGTGCAAGCATCTCGGAGTTGGAACATTCGCTTTGATGAGATGATCAAAGCGTTTGGGTTTACGCAGACTTATGGAGAAGCCTGTGTTTACAAGAAAGTGAGTGGGAGCTCTGTAGCATTTCTCATATTATATGTAGATGACATACTTTTGATGGGAAATGATATAGAACTTTTGGACAGCATCAAGGCCTACTTGAATAAGAGTTTTTCAATGAAGGACCTTGGAGAGGCTGCTTATATATTAGGCATCAAGATCTATAGAGATAGATCGAGACGCCTCATAGGTCTTTCACAAAGCACATACCTTGATAAGATATTGAAGAAGTTCAATATGGATCAATCTAAGAAGGGGTTCTTGCCTGTGTTACAAGGTATGAAATTGAGCTCGGCTCAAAGTCCGACCACGGCAGAAGAAATAGAAGAGATGAGTGTCATCCCCTATGCCTCAGCCATAGGTTCTATTATGTATGCCATGCTGTGTACCAGACCTGATGTAAACCTTGCCGTAAGTTTGGTAGGAAGGTACCAAAGTAATCCCGGCAAGGAACACTGGACAGCGGTCAAGAATATCCTGAAGTACCTGAAAAGGACTAAGGAGATGTTTCTCGTTTATGGAGGTGACGAAGAGCTCGTCGTAAAGGGTTACGTCGACGCTAGCTTCGACACAGATCTGGATGACTCAAAGTCACAAACCTGATACGTGTATATTTTGAATGGTGGGGCAGTAAGCTGGTGCAGTTGCAAGCAGAGCGTCGTGGCGGGATCTACATGTGAAGCGGAGTACATGGCAGCCTCGGAGGCAGCACATGAAGCAATCTGGGTGAAGGAGTTCATCACCGACCTCGGAGTCATACCCAATGCGTCGGGGCCGATCAAGCTCTTCTGTGACAACACTGGAGCTATTGCACTTGCCAAGGAGCCCAGGTTTCACAAGAAGACAAGGCATATCAAGCGTCGCTTCAACTCCATTCGTGAAAATGTTCAGGATGGAGACATAGATATTTGTAAAGTACATACGGACCTGAATGTAGCAGATCCGTTGACTAAACCTCTCCCTAGGGCAAAACATGATCAACACCAGAATTCCATGGGTGTTCGATTCATCACAATGTAACTAGATTGTTGACTCTAGTGCAAGTGGGAGACTGTTGGAAATATGCCCTAGAGGCAATAATAAAAGCATTATTATTATATTTCCTTGTTCATGGTAATTGTCTTTATTCATGCTATAATTGTGTTATCCGGAAATCGTAATACATGTGTGAATAACAGACACCAACATGTCCCTAGTAAGCCTCTAGTTGACTAGCTCGTTAATCAACAGATAGTCATGGTTTCCTGGCTATGGACATAAGATGTCATTGATAACGAGATCACATCATTAGGAGAATGATGTGGTGGACAAGACCCAATCCTAAACATAGCATAAAGATCGTATAGTTCGTTTGCTAGAGTTTTGCAATGTCAAGTATCTTTTCCTTAGACCATGAGATCGTGTAACTCCCGGATACCGTAGGAGTGCTTTGGGTGTACCAAACGTCACAACGTAACTGGGTGACTGTAAAGGTATACTACGGGTATCTCCGAAAGTGTCTGTTGGGTTGACACGGATCAAGACTGGGATTTGTCACTCCGTATGACGGAGAGGTATCACTGGGCCCACTCGGTAATGCATCATCATAATGAGCTCAAAGTGACCAAGTGTCTGGTCACGGGATCATGCATTACGGTACGAGTAAAGTGACTTGCCGGTGACGAGATTGAACGAGGTATTGGGATACCGACGATCGAATCTCGGGCAAGTAATATATCGATTGACAAAGGGAATTGCATACGGGGTTGATTGAATCCTCAACATCGTGGTTCATCCGATGAGATCATCGTGGAGCATGTGGGAGCCAACATGGGTATCCAGATCCCGCTGTTGGTTATTGACCGGAGAGTCGTCTCGGTCATGTCTGCTTGTCTCCCGAACCCGTAGGGTCTACACACTTAAGGTTCGGTGACGCTAGGGTTGTGAAGATAAGTATATGCAGTAACCCGAATGTTGTTCGGGGTCCCGGATGAGATCCAGGACGTCACGAGGAGTTCCGGAATGGTCCGGAGGTAAAGAATTATATATAGGATGTGCAGTTTCGGCCATCGGGACAAGTTTCGGGGTACCCGGTATTATACCGGGACCACCGGAAGGGTCCCGGGGGTCCACCGGGTGGGGCCACCTATCCCGGAGGGCCCCATGGGCTGAAATAGGAGGGAACCCAGCCCATAGTGGGCTGGGGCGCCGGCCCCTAGGGGGCCCATGCGGCTAGGGCTAAGGGGAAACCCTAGAGGGGGCGCCCCCTTGCCTTGGGGAGCAAGCCCCACCCTAGGCCGCCGCCCCCCTAGTAGATTCCATCTACTAGGGCCGGCGCCCCCCATGGCACCCCTATATATAGTGGGGAGAGGAGGGACTTGACACACCAGCCCCTGGCGCCTCCCTCTCTCCCCGTTACGTCTCTCTTCCTCGTAGTATAGGCGAAGCCCTGCTACTGCGACGCCCTGCATCCACCACCACGCCGTTGTGCTGCTGGATCTTCTTCAACCTCTCCTTCCCCCTTGCTGGATCAAGAAGGAGGAGACGTCTCCCGTCCCGTACGTGTGTTGAACGCGGAGGTGCGGTCCGTTCGGCGCTGGTCATCGGTGATTTGGATCACGTTGTGTACAACTACATCATGCCCGTTCGTTGAACGCTTCCGCACGCGATCTACAAAGGTATGTAGATGCATCTCGTGACTCGTTGCTAGATGAACTCCTAGATGATCTTGGTGAAACGAGTAGGAAAATTTTTGTTTTCTGCAACGTTATCCAACACTGGCGACATACGTATCGTGCGCACATAACTACGCACCCAATTGTGATCCATAATACGACTCGACCATCCCTGGACACACACATTTCCTCTTTTATTTTTATCCTTTTCAGGTTTCTTCTCAACAGGTCCTTCTCGATGGCCTGATAATCGATCCTTTCGAAGGATGGATATACCAAGGTGGCAAGTAGCATCGATGTATGGGGGAGTTTCTAGGTGGTCTTTTTGACGATCACTCTACCTATTTTCAGGACCCGCACGAAGCTCCCCCCTTGGTCTCGGCATGTTAAATAGCCCTGTTACCTATCGCACTATTTGTACAAATATGCCTTGACGTATTAACCCAATTATAATGGAAACAGCTTGCGGCCCAGCTTATGTGGCGCTGGCTTACTACTTCATTTTATTTCCTTATTCTTATTGATTGCATCCGTACACTTTGGTACGCCTTGATTTGCCAAGAGCCTCATTGCGCTCCATACTACGGCAACAAGTCCGAACACTTTTATAGTATAGTTCGGTCTCCCGAATTTAGCATTATATGCATTGGCTCCGAATCATGTCTTTGGTCAATAGTTGGGTTGCCTGACTCCTGTGCTTACTACCTTACGTTGCGCTCTATCGGCTAGGGTAGTAAAGGGAGAACTACTGCGATCGTGCCCTGATTTATCCGGATGAGCACCTCAGTAGAGAAAGCCAAAAATTGACTGTCATGATGCGGCGTGAGCTGGTCAGCTATTCGGAGGTTAAAATCTCTTGCGTTTTTTCCGCATTATGCGACGGATCGGCCTTCACCCGATCAGGTGTCGACATCACCCTAGTCCGGACTAACGAATACTAGGGGTTGCGCCTACATTTCTATTGTCAAACTCATATGGCTAAGTGAGGGTGATAAAGCCACATAGTCCGATTGCCTGGTTCACTGTGCTAAACACCTCCTTTAAGGACCAAAATCTTGGATCAAGAGTGTTTAGGTTTCAACCCGAACACCCCCGTACTACCTACGTGGGGGCTGAAGCCGACGACTGGCCAAATCTCAGATTTAAAACGGCCGCACAGAAGGTAAAATCTTAAAATAAACAACAAACATTATATTACATATCAGCCTTGTTTTCATCATACAGGTCGGGATAACATGAAGGTATTCATTCAAAGATAATGTCTTTTGAACATTGACCCTCTACAATGTGGGATCCTCAAAATACCGCTCGGGCATACGGTGCTCCTTTCCCATGGCCGGTCCCTCGGTCGCGAGCTTGACGACGTCCATTTTCCCCCATTGGACCTTGACACGGGCGAAGGCCATTCGTGCACCTTCGATGCAGACCGACCGCTTGATGGCGTCAAGCCGAGGGCAGGCATTGACCAGCCGCTTCATGAGTGCGAAGTAGCTGCTGGGCAGGGCGTCAGCATGCCATAGACGGATTATCAAATCCTTCATGGCCAGTTCGACCGCCCTATGCAGTTCGGTCAGCTACTTCAGCTGATCGCTAAAGGGTACCGGATGTTCTGGCGCAAGGTAGTGCGACCAGAACAGCTTCTCCGATGAGCTGCCCTCTTCGGCTTGGAAGAACTCCGCTGCGTTAGCAACACTACGCGGCAGATCCGCAAACACTCCTGGAGAACTCCAAATCCGGGTTAGTAAGAGGTACCTTTTCTTCACAAACTTGCTTTGCATAATAAAGGCCTTACCTGCCGTGATTTTCCTGGCTTCTTGGATCTCCTGGAGGGCACCCTGGGCTTCGGCCCGGGCCCCTTGCGCGCTTTGGCGGGTGATGTCTACTACACAACCTTCTTCTTGTAGATGTTGTTGGGCCTCCAAGTGTAGAGGTTTGTAGGACAGTAGCAAATTTCCGTCAAGTGGATGACCTAAGGTTTATCAATCCGTAGGAGGCGTAGGATGAAGATGGTCTCTCTCAAGCAACCCTGCAACCAAATAACAAAGAGTCTCTTGTGTCCCCAACACACCCAATACAATGGTAAATTGTATAGGTGCACTAGTTCGGCGAAGAGATGGTGAAACAAGTGGTATATGGATAGTAGATAAAGGTATTTGTAATCTGAAATAATAAAAACAGCAAGGTAACAAGTGATAAAAGTGAGCGTAAACGGTATTGTAATGTGTGGAAATAAGGCCTAGGGTTCATACTTTCGCTAGTGTAAGTTCCCTCAACAATACTAACATAACTGGATCACATAACTATCCCTCAACATGCAACAAAGAGTCACTCCAAAGTCACTAATAGCGAAGAACGAACGAAGAGATTATGGTAGGGTACAAAACCACCTCAAAGTTATTCTTTCCAATCAATCCGTTGGGCTATTCCTATAAGTGTCACAAACAGCCCTAGAGTTCGTACTAGAATAACACCTTAAGACACAAATCAAACAAAACCCTAATATCACCTAGATACTCCAATGTCACCTCAAGTATCCGTGGGTATGATTATACGATATGCATCACACAATCTCAGATTCATCTATTCAACCAACACATAGAACCTCAAAGAGTGCCCCAAAGTTTCTACCAGAGAATCACGACGAAAACATGTGCCAACCCCTATGCATAGGTTCATGGGCGGAACCCGCAAGTTGATCACCAAAACATACATCAAGTGAATCATGTGATATCCCATTGTCACCACAGATATCCACGGCAAGACATACATCAAGTGTTCTCAAATCTATAAAGACTCAATCCGATAAGATTACTTCAAGGGGAAAACTCAATTCATTACAAGAGAGAAGAGGGGGAGGAGAAACATAAGATCCAACTATAATAGCAAAGCTTGCGATACATCAAGATCATGCCAAATCAAGAACATGAGAGAGAGAGAGATCAAACACATATCTACTGGTACATACCCTCAGCCCCGAGGGAGAACTACTCCCTCCTCGTCATGGAGAGCACCGGGATGATGAAGATGGCCACCGGAGAAGGATTCCCCCTCCGGCAGGGTGCCAGAACGGGTCTAGATTGGCTTTTGGTGGCTACAGAGGCTTCTGGCGGCGGAACTCCCGATCTAATCTCTCTTCTGGAAGTTTTAGGATATGTGGGTATATATGGGTGAAAGGAGTACGTCAGGGGAGCCACGAGGGCCCCACGAGGCAGGGGGCGCGCCCTAGGGGGGTGGGCTCGCCCCCACCCTCGTGGCTTCCTCGTTCCTTCCTTGATGTGGGGTCCAAGTCCATCGGGTGGCTTTCGTTCCAAAAGTAACTTCTCTAGTTGATTTCGTTCCGTTTCGACTCCGTCTGATATTCCTTTTCTTCGAAACACTAAAATAGGCAAAAAACAGCAAATCTGGGCTGGGCCTCCGGTTAATAGGTTAGTCCCAAAAGTAATATAAAAGTGGATAATAAAGCCCAATATTGCCCAAAACAGCAGATAATATAGCATGGAGCAATCAAAAATTATAGATACGTTGGAGACGTATCAAGCATCCCCAAGCTTAATTCCTGCTCGTCCTCGAGTAGGTAAATGATAAAAAAGATAATTTTTGATGTGGAATGCTAGTTGGCATAATTTCAATGTAATTATTCTTAATTGTGGCATGAATATTCAGATATGAAAGATTCAAGATAAAAGTTCATATTGGCATAAAAATAATAATACTTCAAGCATACTAATAAAGCAATTATGTCTTCTCAAAATAACATGGCCAAAGAAAGTTATCCCTACAAAATCATATAGTTTGGCTATGCTCTATCTTCACCACACAAAGTATTTAAATCATGCACAAACCCGATGACAAGCCAAGCAATTGTTTCATACTTTTGATGTTCTCAAACTTTTTCAATCTTCACGCAGTACATGAGCGTGAGCCATGGATATAGCACTATTAGTGGAATAGAAGGGTGGTTGTGGAGAAGACAAAAAGAGGGGAAGATAGTCTCACATCAACTAGGCGTATCAACGGGCTATGGAGATGCCCATCAATAGATATCAATGTGAGTGAGTAGGGATTGCCAGGCAACGGATGCACTAGAGCTATAAGTGTATGAAAGCTCAACAAAAGAAACTAGTGGGTGTGCATCCAACTCGCTTGCTCACGAAGACCTAGGGCATTTTGAGGAAGCCCATCATTGGAATATACAAGCCAAGTTCTATAATGAAAGATTCCCACTAGTATATGAAAAGTGACAACATAGGAGACTCTCTATCATGAAGATCATGGTGCTACTTTGAAGCACAAGTGTGGTAAAAGGATAGTAGCATTGCCCCTTCTCTCTTTTTCTCTCATTTTTTTATTTTTTTATTTGGGCCTTCTTTTTTATGGCCTCTTTTCTCTTTTTTTATTTGGGCTTCTTTGGCCTCTTTTATTTATTTATCTATTTTCGTCCGGAGTCTCATCCCGACTTGTGGGGGAATCATAGTCTCCATCATCCTTTCCTCATTGGGACAATGCTCTAATAATGATGATCATCACACTTTTATTTTTCTTACAACTCAAGAATTACAACTCGATACTTAGAAAAAAATATGACTCTATATGAATGCCTCCGGCGGTGTACCGGGATGTGCAATGACTCATGAGTGACATGTATGAAAGAATCATGAACGGTGGCTTTGCCACAAATATAATGTCAACTACATGATCATGCAAAGCAATATGACAATGATGAAGCGTGCCATAATAAACGGAACGGTGGGAAGTTGCATGGCAATATATCTCGGAATGGCTATGGAAATGCCATAATAGGTAGGTATGGTGGCTGTTTTGAGGAAGGTATATGGTTGGTGTAAGATACCGGCGAAAGGTACGTGGTATTAGAGAGGCTAGCAAAGGTGGAAGGGTGAGAGTGCATATAATCAATGGACTCAACATTAGTCATAAAGAACTCATATACTTATTGCAAAAATCTATTAGTTATCAAAGCAAAGTATTACACGCATGCTCCTAGGGGGATAGATTGGTAGGAAAAGACCATCGCTCGTCCCCTACCGCCACTCATAAGGAAGACAATCAATAAATAAATCATGCTCCGATTTCATCACATAATGGTTCACCATACGTGCATGCTACGGGAATCACAAACTTCAACACAAGTATTTCTCAAATTCACAACTACTCAACTAGCATGACTCTAATATTACCATCCTCATATCTCAAAACAATCATCAAGTATCAAACTTCTCTTAGTATTCAACACACTCATAAGAGAATTTTATTATTCTTGAATACCTAGCACATTAGGATTTTAAGCAAATTACCATGCTATTTAAGACTCTCAAAATAATATAAGTGAAGCATGAGATTTCATATTTTCTTCAAAATAAAACTACCACCATGCTCTAAAAGATATAAGTGAAGTACTAGAGCAAATGACAAACTACTCCGAAAGATATAAGTGAAGATCAATGAGTAGTCGAATAATTATGCAACTATGTGAAGACTCTCTAACATTTAATAATTTCAGATCTTGGTATTTTATTCAAACAGCAAGTAAATAAAAACAAAATGACATTCTAAGAATAGCAAACATCATGTGAAGAAGCAAAAACTTAGGATCAACCGAAACTAACCGATAGTTGTTGAAGAAGAAAGGTGGGATGCCAACTGGGGCATCCCCAAGCTTAGATGCTTGAGACTTCCTGAAATATTATCTTGGGGTGCCTTGGGCATCCCCAAGCTTAGGCTCTTGCCACTCCTTATTCCATAGTCCATCGAATCCTTACCCAAAACTTGAAAACTTCACAACACAAAACTTAACAGAAAACTCGTAAGCTCCGTTAGTATAAGAAAATAAATCACCACTTCAAGGTATTGTAATGAACTCATTCTTTATTTATATTGGTGTTAAACCTACTGTATTCCAACTTATCTATGGTTTATAAACTATTTTAATAGCCATAGATTCATCAAAATAAGCAAACAACACATGAAAAACAGAATCTGTCAAAAACAGAACAGTCTGTAGTAATCTGGATCAAACGTATACTTCTGGAACTCATTAAATTATCAAATAAATTGCTGGACCTGAGGAATTTATCTATTAATCATCTTCAAAAATAATTAACTAAATAGCACTCTCCAAATTAAAATGGCAGCCATTCTCGTAAGCGCTAAAGTTTCTGTTTTTTACAGCATGATCAACAAGACTCTCCCCAAGTCTTCCCAAAGATTCTACTTGGCAGAAACACTAATTAAAAGCATAAAACCACATCTAAACAGAGGCTAGATTAATTAATTATTACTAAACAGGAACAAAAAGCAAGGAACTAAAATAAAATTGGGTTGCCTCCCAACAAGCGCTATCGTTTAATGCCCCTAGCTAGGCATGATGATTTCAATGATGCTCACATAAAAGATAAGAATTGAAACATAAAGAGAGCATCATGAAGAATATGACTAGCACATTTAAGTCTAACCCAATTCCTATGCATAGGGATTTTGTGAGCAAACAACTTATGGAAACAATAATCAATTAGCATAGGAAGGTAAAGAAAGCAAAACTTCAAGATTTTAAGCACATAGAGAGGAAACTTGGTATTATTGCAATTCCTACAAGCATATATTCCTCCCTAGTAATAATTTTCAGTAGCATCATGAATGAATTCAACAATATAACCAGCACCTAAATCATTCTTTTCATGATCTACAAGCATAGAAAATTTACTACTCCCCACATAAGCAAATTTCTTCTCATGAATAATAGTGGGAGCAAACTCAACAAAATAATTATCATGTGATTGAAAATTAAGATCAAGATGACAAGTTTCAGGGTTATCATTATTATTTAAAGCATACGTGTCATCACAATAATCATCATAGATAGGAGGCATGCTTTCATCATAATAAATTTGCTCATCAAAACTTGGGGGACAAAAAATATCATCTTCATCAAACATAGCTTCCCCAAGCTTGTGGCTTTGCATATCATTAGCATCATGGATATTCAAGGAATTTATACTAACAACATTGCAATCATGCTCATCATTCAAATATTTAGTGCCAAACATTCTAATGCATTCTTCTTCTAGCACTTGAGCACAATTATCGGAATCCTTATTCTCACGATAGATATTAAAAAGATAAAGCATATGAGGCATCCTTAATTCCATTTTTTGTAGTTTTTCTTTTATAAACTAAACTAGTGATAAAACAAGAAACTAAAAGACTCGATTGCAAGATCTAAAGATATACCTTCAAGCACTCACCTCCCCGGCAATGGCGCCAGAAAAGAGCTTGATGTCTACTACAAAACCTTCTTCTTGTAGACGTTGTTGGGCCTCCAAGTGCAGAGGTTTGTAGGACAGTAGCAAATTTCTGTCAAGTGGATGACCTAAGGTTTATCAATCCATAGGAGGCGTAGGATGAAGATGGTCTCTCTTAAGCAACCCTGCAACCAAATAAAGTCTCTTGTGTCCCCAACACACCCAATACAATGGTAAATTATATAGGTGCACTAGTTCGGCGAAGAGATGGTGAAACATGTGGTATATGGATAGTAGATAAAGGTATTTGTAATCTGAAATAATAAAAACAGCAAGGTAACAAGTGATAAAAGTGAGCGTAAATGGTATTGCAATGTGTGGAAATAAGGCCTAGGGTTCATACTTTCGCTAGTGTAAGTTCCCTCAACAATACTAACATAATTGGATCACATAACTATCCCTCAACATGCAACAAAGAGTCACTCCAAAGTCACTAATAGCGGAGAACAAACGAAGAGATTATGGTAGGGTACGAAACCACCTCATAGTTATTCTTTCCAATCAATCCGTTGGGTTATTCCTATAAGTGTCACAAACAGCCCTAGAGTTTGCACTAGAATAACACCTTAAGACACAAATCAACCAAAACCCTAATGTCACCTAGATAAACCAATGTCACCTCAAGTATCCGTGGGTATGATTATACGATATGCATCACACAATCTCAGATTCATCTATTCAACCAACACATAGAACCTCAAAGAGTGCCCCAAAGTTTCTACTGGAGAATCACGACGAAAACATGTGCCAACCCCTATGCATAGGTTCATGGGCGGAACCCGCAAGTTGATCACCAAAACATACATCAAGTGAATCACGTGATATCCCATTGTCACCATAGATATCCACGGCAAGACATACATCAAGTGTTCTCAAATCTATAAAGACTCAATCCGATAAGATTACTTCAAGGGGAAAACTCAATTCATTACAAGAGAGAAGAGGGGGAGGAGAAACATAAGATCCAACTATAATAGCAAAGCTCGTGATACATCAAGATCGTGCCAAATCTAGAACACGAGAGAGAGAGAGATCAAACACATAGCTACTGGTACATACCCTCAGCCCCGAGGGAGAACTACTCCCTCCTCGTCATGGAGAGCACCGGGATGATGAAGATGGCCACTGGAGAAGGATTCCCCCTCCGGCAGGGTGCCGGAACGGGTCTAGATTGGCTTTCGGTGGCTACAGAGGCTTCTGGCGGCGGAACTCCCGATCTAATCTCTCTTGTGGAAGTTTTAGGATATGTGGGTATATATGGGTGAAAGGAGTACGTCAGGGGAGTCACGAGGGCCCCACGAGGCAGGGGGGTACGCCCTAGGGGGGTGGGCGCGCCCCCACCCTCGTGGTTTTCTCGTTCCTTCCCCGACATGGGGTCCAAGTCCATCAGGTGGCTTTCGTTCCAAAAATAACTTCTCTAGTTGATTTCGTTCCGTTTCGACTCCGTCTGATATTCCTTTTCTTCGAAACACTGAAATAGGCAAAAAACAACAAATCTGGGCTGGGCCTCGGTTAATAGGTTAATCCCAAAAGTAATATAAAAGTGGATAATAAAGCCCAATATTGCCCAAAATAGTAGATAATATAGCATGGAGCAATCAAAAATTATAGATACGTTGGAGACGTATCAGCGGGCCTTAGCAAGTTCGGACTCTTGGTCCGAAATCTTGCGCTCCAAGGGCTCGCATTTCTCTGCGGCATCCTGGAGCTCCTGCTGGACCTCCCCGACCCTTGCCTCGTGCTTTTCACGGGCGGCTTGTTCCTTCGCCGCTCTCTCTTGGGCCTCGGCCAGAGACTTCTTGAGGGTCTCCACCTCAGTCGCAGATCCTACGAAATATCATGATAGGATGATCAACATACAGAATTCATATCTTTCTACATCCGAATAGACCATTGCATACCTTTCTGGTCCTCTAGTTGTTTTTAACATGGCCGAGCTCTTCCTTGGCCCGCTGCAAACTCTGCTTCAGTTTAGAGACTCGGCAGAATGAGAGGTCACAGCCAGCATCGACGCCTGCTTATTCATATAGACATATATTGGTTAGTCTCCTGCGGAAATTATTTGATCCTATGTCCAGCTTCTCTTTTCGAGCACCAGACAATGTCTCAGGGGCTACTGTCTATACTATGATATTCTTTTTTGCATAAATTACGTCACATACCTCAAAGCCTGTCAGAAGGCTGGTGCAGGCTTCGATCAGTCCGCTCTTAGCGGACCGAACCCTCTCAACCACTGTACCCATGAGTGTATAGTGTTCTTCAACAATGGAAACACTTTGCAGTGCTTCCAGTAAGGTATCCGGCACCTCTGGATGGACAGAGGTCACCGGTGGAATAGATGCACCTCCCTCTCGTGAAGGAGGCTGCTTGCCTGATTCCAGAGCCGTATGGGCCTCCGGAATAGTGTTCGGCTGGGGGCTGAATTGGACATGGCCCCGTCGCCAGTCTCCGGGGGGATTTGCTCCCCCGTGTGTCCGGAGGCCGAGGTCTCGCCTTCTGGCGCCGCCCTGGCGGCCTCCTGTTCCTCTCCCTGGACTGGGAAGGTCCTTCAGGACAACACCTCGGCATCGTCCGTAGCCTTGGGAGAGGAGGTCTCCGGAAGTGACCCACTGTCCATCACCTTTGGATCCAGCGAGTTCCCCGAAGATGAGGATCGCTGGGGGCGGGTGTGAGCCGGACTGCAGCGCATAATTCGACACATTAAAACCATGAAATAAAGAAGTTAGATATATGTGTTCATAGGTGCTTTTGAGTACTTACGATTCGGCCAGGGGCTTCTCCCTGGGGCGCCACTCGGAGCCGCTGTCCGTATCCAACGCGGAGTTGTCGGCGAGGGGGACCCTCCCCTTCTTGGGTGCCTCTGCCTCCAGATCCGTGGAGTCCCCCTTTTTCTTCCTCCCCCCTCGGGGGGAAAGTTAATTTCCTCCTCCTCCTCGTCCTCAGTAGCGGGGGAGGAATGGGTTTCGGCATCTTCGGACATCACGTCCGAAGTGCCTTTATGGCGGAGGCCACTTCTGGTCCCCTTGGCCTTCTTCTCCGATGCCTGGTAGGGTGCCGGAACCAGCATCTTCATTAGAAGCGGGATAGCTGGGTTTTCGGGCAGCGGAGCCAGACACTGGATCCGCTCCGCCTTCTCTGTCCAGCCCTGGAAAGACAAATATGGAAGCTTAGACATCTTCCTTGAATACACAGGTGAAGGATACACCTTACAATATGAATAACTTACCGGACTGGCAGGATGGGCCAGGTTGTACCTACGGTCCTCGGTCGTCTTTGGCCATGTCTCATTGGCCTTGAAAAGCACCTTCTAGATGCCTTCGTGCGTGACTCCGAAGAACTGTTGCAAGGTCTGGTGCTTGGCTGGATCGAACTCCAACAGATTGCAGGTCCGGCTCTGGCAAGGAAGTATCCGGCAAAAGTGCATCACCTGGATCACATTGACAAACTTGATGTTGTTGTCCACCATGCTCTTGATGCGCATCTGTAGCGCAACCAGCTTGTCTGACGATGCCCAGTCCAAGCCCTTCTCCTGCCAGGTGGTGAGCCGCATTGGGGCCCCGGATTTGAATTCGGGGGCCGCGGCCCAAGTGGTGTCGCGGGGCTTTGTAACGTAGAACCACTTCTTTTGCCACCCCTTGACGGTCTCCACGAAGGTACCTTTGGGCCATGGGACATTGGACATCTTGCTCGCCATAGCGCCTCCGCACTCTACGTGCTGACCGCCAACCACCTTCGGCTTCAAGTTGAAGGTCTTCAGCCACAGTTCGAAGTGGGGTGAGATGTGGAGGAAGGCCTCGCACATGACAATGAATGCCGAGATGTTGAGGAAGGAATTGGGGGCCAGATCATGAAAATCTAGCCCATATTAGAACATAAGACCGCAGACGAATGGGTGGAGTGGAAATCCCAGCTCGCGGACGAAGTGGGGGATGAGCACCACTCTCTCATGGGGCTTTGGGGTGGGGACGATCTGCCCCTTGGCCAGGAGCCGGTGGGCGATTTCTGGGGCCAAGTACCCCGCTTCCGGAGCTTCGTAATGTCATTTTCTGTGATGGAGGAGGCCATCCACTTGCCCCGCGCTCCGAATCCGGACATGGCTGGAGTGATTTTTTGAGGTGGAAAAGATGGGAGCTTGGGCGTTGGAGCTCGAGAATGGATGGGCAGAGAGAACGAAGGTGTGGGTGAAAGAAGTGAATTCTTATCTCTTTATAAAGGCAGCGAATATCAAGCGCCTCCCCACTCGCCACCCCAAGGTTCGTGCAGGCGACGCGGTTGGATTACCCTCGCCCGTATTGATGAGAATCTCGCAATAAGGGGACACGATCTCTGCTTTGACAAGACGTGCCAATGAAAACCGCATCTCGAAACTTGGAACGGGAGGCTAAAAAGGGTTCAAAGTAATGACCGGGCGGAGACGTCGCGTCTCACTACAAAAATGTCAGCAGATGGGACTTGTTAAATATTATACTCTTTATGGAGACTGTTTTGCAGAGCCGGACACATTCTCTGTGTTCGAGGACTACTTTAAAATATTCGGAGGAGGAACCCGTCTTGCAATGTCGAAGACAATCTGCGCGTCGGACACCTCGCCATTGAAGCTTGGTTCACGGGCTACTGAGGGAGTCCTGGATTAAGGGGTCCTTGATGTCTACTATACAACCTTCTTCTTGTAGACGTTGTTGGGCCTCCAAGTGCAGAGGTTTGTAGGACAGTAGCAAATTTCCCTCAAGTGGATGACCTAAGGTTTATCAATCCGTAAGAGGCGTAGGATGAAGATGGTCTCTCTCACGCAACCCTGCAACCAAATAACAAAGAGTCTCTTGTGTCCCCAACACACCCAATAAAAGGGTAAATTGTACAGGTGCACTAGTTCGGCAAAGAGATGGTGATACAAGTGGTATATGGATGGTAGATAAAGGTTTTTGTAATCTGAAAATATAAAAACAGCAACGTAACTAATGATAAAAGTGAGCACAAACGGTATTGCAATGTGTTGAAACAAGGCCTAGGGTTCATACTTTCACTAGTGCAAGTTCTCTCAACAATAATAACATAATTGGATCATATAACTATCCCTCAACATGCAACAAAGAGTCACTCCAAAGTCACTAATAGCGTAGAACAAACGAAGAGATTATGGTAGGGTACGAAACCACCTCAAACTTATTCTTTCAAATCGATCTATTCATAGAGTTTGTACTAGAGTAACACCTTAAGACACAAATCAACCAAAACCCTAATGTCACCTAGATACTCCAATGTCACCTCAAGTATCTGTGGGTATGATTATACAATATGCATCACACAATCTCAGATTCATCTAGTCAACCAACACAAATAACTTCAAAGAGTGCCCCAAAGTTTCTACCGGAGAGTTAAGACGAAAACGTGTGCCAACCCCTATGCATAGATTCCCAAGGTCACAGAACCCGCAAGTTGATCACCTAAACATACAACAAGTGGATCAATAGAATACCCTATTGTCACCACGGGTATCCCACGCAAGACATACATCAAGAGTTCTCAAATCCTTAAAGACCCAATCCGATAAGATAACTTCAAAGGGAAAACTCAATTCATTACAGGAGAGTAGAGGGGGAGAAACATCATAAGATCCAACTATAATAGCAAAGCTCGCAATACATCAAGATCGTGCCACCTTAAGAACACGAGAGAGAGAGAGAGATCAAACACATAGCTACTGGTACATACCCTGAGCCCCGAGGGTGGACTACTCCCTCCTCGTCATGGAGAGCGCCGGGATGATGAAGATTGCCACCGGTGATGGATCCCCCCTCCGGCAGGGTGCCGGAACGGGTCTAGATTGGTTTTCGGTGGCTACTGAGGCTTCTGGCGGCGGAACTCCTGATCTATTATGCTCCCCGAAGTTTTTAGGGTATATGGGTATATATGGGAGGAAGAAGTACGTCGGTGGACCTCCGGGCTGTCCACGAGGCAGGTGGTGCGCCCCCTCGTGGGCAGCCCGGGACTCTCCTGGTCCATCTCCGATACTCCGTGGGCTTCTTCTGGTCCAAAAATAAGTTCCTTGAAGTTTCAGGTCAATTGGACTCCGTTTGATATTCCTTTTCTGCGAAACACTGAAACAAGGGAAAATAGAAACTGGCACTAGGCTCTAGGTTAATAGGTTAGTCCCAAAAATAATATAGAAGTGTTTAATAAAAGCCCATAAACATCCAAAACAAATAATATAATAGCATGGAACAATAAAAAATTATAGATACGTTGGAGACATATCAGTCCTTGGGCATCCAACCTGTGTGACGTGGGCCGGACTGTTGGGCCATGAAGATACAAGATAGAAGACTTCCTCCCGTGTCCGGATGAGACTCTCCTTTGCATGGATGGAAAGCATGGCATCCGGATGTATTATTTCCTTTCTCTATAACCGACTTTGTGTAACCCTAGTCCCCTCCGGTGTCTATATAAACCGGAGGGTTTAGTCCGTAGAGACAATCACAATCATACATGCTAGACTTCTAGGGTTTAGCCACAATGATCTCGTGGTAGATCAACTCTTGTAATCCTCATACTCATAAAGATCAATCAAGCAGGACGTAGGGTATTACCTCCATCAAGAGGGCCTGAACCTAGGTAAAACATCGTGTCCCATGTCTCCTGTTACCATCGACCTTAGACGCACAGTTCGGGACCCCCTACCCGAGATCCGCCAGTTTTGACACCAACACTTGAATCGACGTAACTCTTTACGACAAACTCTTTATCACCTCCATACCGAGAAATATTTCCATGAAGTTTCAGGTCAATTGGACTCCGTTTGATATTCTTTTTCTGCGAAACAGTGAAACAAGGGGAAAACAGAAACTGACACTGGGCTCTGGGTTAATAGGTTAGTCCCAAAAATAATATAAAAGTGTTTAATAAAAGCCCATAAACATCCAAAATAGATAATATAATAGCATGGAACAATCGAAAATTACAGATACGTTGGATACGTATCAGCAACCCCAAGCTTAATTCCTGCTCATCCTCGAGTAGGTAAATGATAAAAACAGAATTTTTGATGTGGAATGATTCTTAGCATAATTCTCGATGTAAATCTTTTTATTGTGCCATGAATATTTAGATCCGAAAGATTCAAGATAAAATTTTGATGTTGACATAAAAACAATAATACTTCAAACATGCTAACCAAGCAATTATGTCTTATCAAAATAACATAGCCAAAGAAAGCTTATCCCTAAAAAATCATATAGTTAGGCTATGTTTCAATATTGTCACACAAACGTTCTCATCATGCATAACCCCGATGACAAGCCGAGCAATTGGTTCATACTTTTAACACGCTCCAGGCTTTTCAACTCTTACGCAATACATGAGCGCAAGCCATGTAGATAACACTATGGGTGGAGTGAAGTATAATGATGGGTGTTATGAGAGATGACAAAAAATTAGAAAGTCTCACATTGACGCGGCTAATCAGTAGGCTATGGAGATGCCCATCAATTGATGTCAATGAGAGGAGTAGGGATTGCCATGCAACGGATGCACTAGAGGTATAAATATGTGAAAGCTCAACAAAAGAAACTAAGTGGGTGTGCATCCGACTTGCTTGCTCACGAAGACCTAGGGCATTTTGAGGAAGCCCATCATTGGAATATACAAGAGCCAAGTTTGTCAGGACCCCGATTCCAAGTCACATCGATCTAGCCAGTAACACCTCATATCACATTGCGGCCTCACGCACGGTATCCCCACGGGTGTCGCCTTACCATGGCCCGGGACCGTTTGCGTCTTTTGGCTCACGTATATGATAGTGTCGCTAGCATCCATATGACAGAGAACCCGGGCCGACATGGCTAGTCGTGAACCCAAAGCGGCATAGACCTATGGGGACATGCATCCATGAATCACATCGAGCATGTCGGTCATCAGCGAGTGAATCCGGACTGTAGCACTGGGCTAACAGGACTCCGGGGAACCTGGGCTGTAGCAGGCTAGGCAGGACTCCAAAAGTCACCGCGTGACATTTCCCCGAAGGGACAGACATAGGAACGAAGTGAAACACATGCCGGCCAGTTAAGTGTCCTTAGTAGTAGTGCTGGGCTAGCAGGACTCCGGTGAATCGGGCTGTAGCGGACTACTATGGCTCGAGGAGCACTAGACTACATTTCCCCATAAGAAAGGCTGCCAAGGATAAACAACTAGATTTTCGGATCCCACACATACCAAGCATTTCAATCATAC
Organism: Triticum monococcum; assembly: GCA_034509565.1. Classification (NCBI taxonomy): domain Eukaryota; kingdom Viridiplantae; phylum Streptophyta; class Magnoliopsida; order Poales; family Poaceae; genus Triticum; species Triticum monococcum. The sequence continues at coordinate 80,045,692 of CM067845.1, read as the reverse complement.
ACACAATATGCTCGATATGTGCAAATATAACATGGCATCACAACAAAACTCTACAACTCAAGTACTTTTATTTAAAGGCTCCAGAGAGCCATACATAACATGTTCATACAGGTAGGGGTCACATGACCCGACACTCAAGTCATACAAGCATACAAGCACACGCGGAAGCAAATAGTCTGAGTACAAACACTAGAAAGAAAGAAGGCTTCTCGAAGCCTGTCTATCTACATAGGGCCCTCCTTGGCCAGGATCACCACCTGGGTGGCAAGTCACTCATCGATGTTGAGATCTACATAAAACCCATCAGAGGGGGCGGTGTTGTCGTCTGAAACAGTAATTAAACAAACATGAGTACAAAGGTACTCAACAAGTCTTACATCAGAACCTACTATACATGCTCATTCTCAAGAAGGTGGTGGAATTATTGCAGCAAGCCAGCTTTGACTCTTGGCTAAGCTATCCTACGGGACACCACTAGTAAAATAGTTTCGCACACGAGTCCACTAATCACCAACACAATACTCCACCGGAGATCCTCCCTCGTCATCCTATGAGAGAGCCATCCTCGGTACTCACACTTATCTTGAGTCTTCTAGTAGTAACCATTAACTTGTCTATGAACTGTATAGGCAACCAAGTAGTCCTTTACCGCGGACGCGGCTATTCGAATAGTTTTATACCCTGCAGGGGTGTACTTCATCACACATGTTTCCACCACTTAGCGTCTGCACACGACATGTGCTCGACAGACTTCAAGGGAAAGCCGACGTGGGTGTAGACCACGACCCGACTAACCGCACAAGTCTCTAGTCCAGGTTTATCGCCTATTCAGGTTCCATCCGCAAGGAAATCCGGCCGGGGTGTCCTCAACGGCCCCAAACAATGTGTACAGGGTCCCGAGACGCCAAACGGGCGCCCGGCATACCCGGCCACAGTGTATCTACCGCGTCATAGCCCACCCCTAGGGTCAGCGCTACGCACGGCCACCAACACATAACCTACAAACACCAGAAACTAGTTGCATGTGACGCCCGGATATTTAAGCTACAGTAACCCTCTACTAAGGATGCCACATCACCACGATTACTGTTGTTGATCTCACGATGATTCAAATCCCGTTTGAATTCAAAATTCAAAATCAAGTCAAATGGTAAAGTTTTCAAACATTAAAATTAAAATGTTCTAGAGGCGGCAAATATTGCATAGGTAATTATGGTGGAGGATCACATTTTTATAAAATAATTAAAGCGCTAAACTAAATAGAACGGTGGCTTAAACAAATAATTAAATGCATTTTATAAATATTAAAACATTATACTATTTTGTTGGTATGAGAAATTAATGTGGCAATAGAGTATTTATAAATACTAATTTAGGGGCTAGTGGTATATTTTATAAAACTAAAAATAAAGTAAAACTAAAATGAAAACAGGAACTATAAAAAAAACAGAAACAGAAAACAAAACTTACAAAAAAAAGGGGAAACCCCCTCCCCCACTGGACCAGGCGGCCTAGCTCACACCAGGCCAGCCCACCTGGCCTAGCCGGCCGGCCCAGCCGCGCCTACTAACCCCCTGGCACCCAAGCCCTAGACGAGTCGCTCCCCACTCCCCCCTCGTTCCCCCACTCCCCCCATGATCCAGATCGGGGCAACTGCCCCGACCCCGAACACCGCACGGCGCTACCCCGCCATCGCCGGCGCCCGCCTCCTCAACCCCCGCCCCGCGTGGATCCGGTCGCGGCAGCCGACGCCCCCGATGCCCCGCACCTCGTCGCTCGCTTCCTCGCCGGAGCTGGCCTGCCGGCCTCAACCGCGCCTCCTCGCCGGACGCCATCGCCCTTGTCGTCTCCATCAACGCCGTCGTCCCCGTCTTCCTCCCCGAGCACCGCTGCCTAGACCCCCACGCTCCCGCGGTGAGCCTCTGCGCCGGATGCGCCCTCCCGTGCCTCCTCTGGCCGCCCGCGCTCCCGCACGCCCGCGCCGTTTCCTCCCTCTCTCTACTCCGCTCCGCGCGCCCGCCCGTAGCTTGCCGCGAGGCCCGCCACTCCTCTGGCTACGCGCCCTCCCACGCACGCGCTCGCACCCCCCCGGGTCGCCGCTCCCGCGCCCACCTCTGCAGCCACCACCCTCCGCCCCTCTCCGCCGCGGCCTTCGCCTAGTCGCCGCCCCACATCGGCGCCCGCACGCACGCCGGCTGCCTCGGCCGCGCCTGGCGGCCTCGCACACACACCCGCGCCGTCGCCTGAACCGCGCCGCCTCCGCCCCGTCACGCCGCGCCCCTCCTGTCGCCTCGCCTCCTGCCTCGGCTCCGCCGTGCCAGGCCGCGCCGGCGCCGCCCCTCGCTTGCTGCCGGCTCCCGCGCCGCAGCTGCGCCTGCTTGCCCGCCCTTCGAGTCGGGCGCCAGCACGCCCAGCGCCCGTTCGGGCGACAGCCGTCGCCCCAGCGCCCAAAACCCGTTAAAGCCTCTGGGCCATTGACATGTGGGCCCAGCGCCCAGAATGTTTTAATAAAAAATATAATAATAAAATGATAAAAATAATTAATTAATTAATTAATTAAGTAATTAATTAAGTTAATTAATTATAATTAGATTAACCTAATAACTAATTAACTACTGTTAATTAACATAACTAATCTGTTAACTAAACTAATTAACCTGATTATTTAGTTAACAGACAATGACATGTGGGTCCCACTAGACCCACCTGTCTGTTTGACTGGTCAACTGACCAGTTGACCTGCTGACATCACTTTGATGTCATGCTGACGTCATCATTCACTGTTTTGGATAATGTTGGAATAAAATAAATGATTAAAATCAGAAAATGATTTAAATCTTTAGAAAATCATATCTTTTATTCCGTAACTCGGATGAAAATACTTTCTACATGAAAGTTGCTCAGAACGACGAGACGAACCCGGATACGCAGCCCGTTCGTCCGTCACGCATCCCTAGCATAGCAAACTCGCAACTTTCCCCCTCCGGTTCCTCTGCCCGAAAACGCGAAACACCGGGGATACTTTCCCGGATGTCATCCCCCTTCACCGGTATCACCTACTACCGCGTTAGGGCACCTCTAACGCCGATACTTGTCATGTCATGCATCACTATGCATATGCTTGTTTAAATATTTATTGTTTCTCCCCCCTCTTCTCTCGATAGACACCGAGACGACTCCGCTGCTACCCAGTACGACTACGGAATTGACGACCCCTCTCTCTTGCCAGAGCAACCAGGCAAGCCCCCCCTTTGATCACCAGATATCGCCTACTCTTCTCTATACTGCTTGCATTAGAGTAGTGTAGCATGTTACTGTTTCCCGTTAATCCTATACTGATGCATAGCCTGTCCTTGCTACTACTGTTGTTACCTTTACCTGCAATCCTAATGCTTAGTATAGGATGCTAGTTTATCATCAGTGGCCCTACATTCTTGTCCGTCTGCCATGCTATACTATCGGGCCGTGATCACTCGGGAGGTGATCACGGGTATATACTATATACTTTATACATGATACATGTGGTGACTAAAGACGGGACGGCTCGTAGGAGCACCCGCGAGTGGATCTTTGAGGCGGAGCGACAGGGCAGGTTCCGACCACCTAGGAGAGAGGTTCACCTGGCCCTGGTCGGCGTTCGCGGATACTTAACACGCTTAACGAGATCTGGGTATTTGATCTGAGTCTGGCCATTTGGTCTATACGCACTAACCATCTACGCGGGAGTAGTTATGGGTATCCCGGCGTCGTGGTATCAGCCGAAGCCTTCGTGACGTCAGCGACTGAGTGGCGCGCGCCGGATTGGACCGTAAGCCTGCTCTTGTATTAAGGGGGCTAGTTCTGCTTCCGGCCGCGTTCGCAACGTGCAGGTGTGCAAAGGGCGATGGGCCCAGACCCCTGCGCCATAGGGTTTAGACCGGCGTGCTGACCTCTCTGTTGTGCCTAGGTAGGGCTGCGACGTGTTGATCTTCCGAGGCCGGTCATGACCCAGAAAAGTGTGTCCGGCCAAATGGGATCGAGCGTGTTGGGGTATGTGGTGCACCCCTGTAGGGAAGTTTATCTATTCGAATAGCCGTGTCCCTCGGTAAAAGGACGACCCGGAGTTGTATCTTGACCTTATGACAACTAGAACCGGATACTTAATAAAACACACCCTTCCAAGTGCCAGATACAACCGGTGATCGCTCTCTCACAGGGCAACGAGGGGAGGATCATCGGTTAGGGTTAAGCTATGCGATGCTACTTGGAGGACTTCAGTCTACTCTCTTCTACATGCTGCAAGACGGAGGCTGCCAGAAGCGTAGTCTTCGACAGGATTAGTTATCCCCCTCTTATTCTGGCATTCTGCAGTTCAGTCCACATATGATACCCTTATTCCATTTGATACCCATGCATATGTATGAAGGAAATATGCCCTAGAGGAAATAATAAAGTTATTATTTATTTCCTTATATCATGATAAATGTTTATTATTCATGCTAGAATTGTATTAACCGGAAACATAATACATGTGTGAATACATAGACCAACAGAGTGTCACTAGTATGCCTCTACTTGACTAGCTCGTTAATCAAAGATGGTTATGTTTCCTAACCATGAACAAGGAGTTGTTATTTGATTAACGAGGTCACATCATTAGTAGAATGATCTGATTGACATGACCCATTCCATTAGCTTAGCACCCGATCGTTTAGTATGTTGCTATTGCTTTCTTCATGACTTATACATGTTCCTATAACTATGAGATTATGCAACTCCCGTTTACCGGAGGAACACTTTGGGTACTACCAAACGTCACAACGTAACTGGGTGATTATAAAGGAGTACTACAGGTGTCTCCAATGGTAGATGTTGGGTTGGCGTATTTCGAGATTAGGGTTTGTCACTCCGATTGTCGGAGAGGTATCTCTGGGCCCTCTCGGTAATGCACATCACATAAGCCTTGCAAGCACTGCAACTAATAAGTTAGTTGTGAGATGATGTATTACGGAACGAGTAAAGAGACTTGCCGGTAACGAGATTGAACTAGGTATTGGATACCGACGATCGAATCTCGGGCAAGTAACATACCGATGACAAAGGGAACAACGTATGTTGTTATGCGGTCTGACCGATAAAGATCTTCGTAGAATATGTAGGAGCCAATATGGGCATCCAGGTCCCGCTATTGGTTATTGACCGGAGACGTGTCTCGGTCATGTCTACATTGTTCTCGAACCGTAGGGTCCGCACGCTTAACGTTACGATGACAGTTATTATGAGTTTATACATTTTGATGTACCGAAGGTTGTTCGGAGTCCCGGATGAGATCACGGACATAACGAGGAGTCTCGAAATGGTCGAGACGTAAAGATTGATATATTGGAAGCCTATGTTTGGACATCGGAAGTGTTCCGGGTGAAATCGGGATTTTACCGGAATACCGGGAGGGTTACCGGAACCCCCCGGGAGACTAATGGGCCTATTGGGCCTTAGTGGAGAAAAGAGAAAAAGGGAAAAGGCCCAAGCTGGCCGGCGCCCCCCTTCCCCAAGTCCTATTAGGAATAGGATAAGGGGCCGGCCCCCCTTCTCTCTCTTTTCGCCCCCAGGAGTCCTAATTGGATTAGGATTGGGGGGAGGAGTCCTACTCCCGGTGGGAGTAGGACTCCCCTGCGCCTCCCCTCCCTTGGCCGGCCGGCCCCCCTCCTCCAACCTTTATATACGGGGGCAGGGGGCACCCCAAGACACACAACTTGATCCTTGAGATCGCTCCTTAGCCGTGTGCAGTGCCCCCTGCCACCAAATTCCACCTCGATCGTACCGTTGTAGTGCTTAGGCGAAGCCCTGCATCGGTAGTACATCAAGATCGTCATCACGCCGTCGTGCTGACGGAACTCCTCCCCGAAGCTTTGCTGGATCGGAGCCCGGGGATCGTCATCGAGCTGAACGTGTGCTAAGAACTCAGAGGTGCCGGAGTAACGGTGCTTGGATCGGTCGGATCGGGAAGAAGACGTACGACTACTTCCTCTACGTTGTGTGATCGCTTCCGCAGTCGGTCTGCGTTGGTACGTAGACAACACTCTCCCCTCTCGTTGCTGTGCATCACCATGATCTTGCGTGTGCGTAGGAAATTTTTTGAAATTACCGCGTTCCCCAACAGTGGCATCCGAGCCTAGGTTTTATGGTTTGATGTTATATGCACGAGTAGAACACAAGTGAGTTGTGGGCGATACAAGTCATACTGCCTACCAGCATGTCATACTTTGGTTCGGCGGTATTGTTGGTTGAGACGATCTGGACCAACCTTACGCGTACTCTTACGCGAGACCGGTTCCCTCGACGTGCTTTGCACATAGATGGCTTGCGGAAGACTGTCTCTCCAACTTTAGTTGAACCAAGTGTGACTACGGCCGGTCCTTGAGAAGGTTAAAACGGAGTCTATTTGACGAACTATCATTGTGGTTTTGATGCGTAGGTGAGATAAGTTCTTACTTAAGCCCGTAGCAGCCACGTAAAACTTGCAACAACAAAGTAGAGGACGTCTAACTTGTTTTTGCAGGGTATGTTGTGATGTGATATGGTCAAGGCATGATGCTGATTTTATTGTATGAGATGATCATGTTTTGTAACTAAGTTATCGGCAACTGGCAGGAGCCATATGGTTGTCGCTTTATTGTATGCAATGCAATCGCGATGTAATGCTTTACTAGATTACTAAACGGTAGTAATAGTCGTGGAAGCATAAGATTGGCGAGACGACAATGATGCTACGATGGAGATCAAGGTGTCGCGCCGGTGACGATGGTGATCATGACGGTGCTTCGGAGATGGAGATCACAAGCACAAGATGATGATGGCCATATCATATCACTTATATTGATTGCATGTGATGTTTATCCTTTTATGCATCTTATCTTGCTTTGATTGACGGTAGCATTATAAGATGATCTCTCACTAAATTATCAAGAAGTGTTCTCCCTGAGTATGCACCATTGCCAAAGTTCGTCGTGCCCAGACACCACGTGATGATCGGGTGTGTTAAGCTCTACGTCCATCTACAACGGGTGCAAGCCAGTTTTGCACACGCAGAATACTCAGGTTATACTTGACGAGCCTAGCATATGCAGATATGGCCTCGGAACACAGAGACCGAAAGGTCGAGCGTGAATCATATAGTAGATATGATCAACATGACGACGTTCACCATTGAAAACTACTCCATCTCACGTGATGATCGGTTATGGTTTAGTTGATTTGGATCACGTGATCACTTAGAGGATTAGAGGGATGTCTATCTAAGTGGGAGTTCCTAAGTAATTTGATTAACTGAACTTAAACTTATCATGAACTTAGTACTTGATAGTATCTTGCTTGTTTATGTTGCTTGTAGATAGATGGCTCGTGCTATTGTTCCGTTGAATTTTAATGCGTTCCTTGAGAAAGCAAAGTTGAAAGATGATGGTAGCAATTACACGGACTGGGTCCGTAACCTGAGGATTATCCTCATTGCTGCACAGAAGAATTACGTCCTGGAAGCACCGCTGGGTGACAGGCCTGCTGCTAGAGCAACGCCAGATGTTATGAACGTCTGGCAGAGCAAAGCTGATGACTACTCGATAGTTCAGTGTGCCATGCTTTACGGCTTAGAATCGGGACTTCAACGACGTTTTGAACGTCATGGAGCATATGAGATGTTCCAGGAGTTGAAGTTAATATTTCAAGCAAATGCCCGAATTGAGAGATATGAAGTCTCCAATAAGTTCTATAGTTGTAAGATGGAGGAGAACAGTTCTGTCAGTGAGCATATACTCAAAATGTCTGGGTATAATAATCACTTGATTCAGATGGGAGTTAATCTTCCAGATGATTGCGTCATTGACAGAATTCTCCAATCACTACCACCAAGCTACAAGAGCTTCGTGATGAACTATAATATGCAAGGGATGAACAAGACTATTCCCGAGCTCTTCGCAATGCTGAAAGCAGCGGAGGTAGAAATCAAGAAGGAGCATCAAGTGTTGATGGTTAGCAAGACCACTAGTTTCAAGAAAAAGGGTAAAGGGAAGAAGAAGGGAAACTTCAAGAAGAACAGCAAGCAAGTTGCTGCTCAAGAGAAGAAACCCAAGTCTGGACCTAAGCCTGAAACTGAGTGCTTCTACTACAAGCAGACTGGACACTGGAAGCGGAACTGCCCCAAGTATTTGGCGGATAAGAAGGATGGCAAAGTGAGCAAAGGTATATGTGATATACATGTTATTGATGTGTACCTTACTAGAGCTCGCAGTGGCACCTGGGTATTTGATACTGGTTCTGTTGCTAATATTTGCAACTCGAAACAGGGACTACGGAATAAGCGGACACTAGCAAAGGACGAGGTGACGATGCGCGTGGGAAACGGTTCCAAAGTCGATGTGATCGCGGTCGGCACGCTACCTCTACATCTACCTTCGGGATTAATATTAGACCTAAATAATTGTTATTTGGTGCCAGCGTTAAGCATGAACATTATATCTGGATCTTGTTTAATGCGAGACGGTTATTCATTTAAATCAGAGAATAATGGTTGTTCTATTTATATGAATAATATCTTTTATGGTCATGCACCTTTGAAGAGTGGTCTATTCTTGTTGAATCTCGAAGATAGTAACACACATATTCATAATGTAGAAGCCAAAAGATGCAAAGTTAATAATGATAGTGCAACTTATTTGTGGCACTGCCGTTTAGGTCATATCGGTGTAAAGCGCATGAAGAAACTCCATACTGATGGGCTTTTGGAACCACTTGATTATGAATCGCTTGGTACTTGCGAACCGTGCCTCATAGGCAAGATGACTAAAACACCGTTCTCCGGTACTATGGAGAGAGCAACAGATTTGTTGGAAATCATACATACCGATGTATGTGGTCCGATGAATATTGAGGCTCGTGGCGGATATCGTTATTTTCTCACCTTCACAGATGATTTAAGCAGATATGGGTATATCTACTTAATGAAACATAAGTCTGAAACACTTGAAAAGTTCAAGGAATTTCAGAGTGAAGTTGAAAATCATCGTAACAAGAAAATAAAATTTCTACGATCTGATCGTGGAGGAGAATATTTGAGTTACGAGTTTGGTGTACATTTGAAAAATTGTGGAATAGTTTCGCAACTCACGCCACCCGGAACACCACAGCGTAATGGTGTGTCCGAACGTCGTAATCGTACTTTACTAGATATGGTGCGATCTATGATGTCTCTTACTGATTTACCGCTATCGTTTTGGGGTTATGCTTTAGAGACGGTCGCATTCACGTTAAATAGGGCACCATCAAAATCCGTTGAGACGACGCCTTATGAACTATGGTTTGGCAAGAAACCAAAGTTGTCATTTCTTAAAGTTTGGGGCTGCGATGCTTATGTGAAAAAGCTTCAACCTGATAAGCTCGAACCCAAAGCGGAGAAATGTGTCTTCATAGGATACCCAAAGGAAACTGTTGGGTATACCTTCTATCACAGATCCGAAGGCAAGACATTCGTTGCTAAGAATGGATCATTTCTAGAGAAGGAGTTTCTCTCGAAAGAAGTGAGTGGGAGGAAAGTAGAACTTGACGAGGTAACTGTACCTGCTCCCTTATTGGAAAATAGTACATCACAGAAAACTGTTTCTACGACACCTATGCCAATCAGTGAGGAAGCTAATGATGATGATCATGAAGCTTCAGAACAAGATACTACTGAACCACGTAGATCAACCAGAGTGAGATCCGCACCAGAGTGGTACGGTAATCCAGTTCTGGAAGTCATGATGCTAGATCATGGTGAACCTACGAACTATGAAGAAGCGATGGTGAGCCCAGATTCCGCAAAGTGGCTTGAGGCCATGAAATCTGAGATGGGATCCATGTATGAGAACAAAGTATGGACTTTGGTTGACTTGCCCGATGATAGGCAAGCAATTGAGAATAAATGGATCTTCAAGAAAAAGACTGACGCTGACGGTAATGTTACTGTCTATAAAGCTCGACTTGTCGCAAAAGGTTTTCGACAAGTTCAAGGGGTTGACTACGATGAGACTTTCTCACCCGTAGCGATGCTTAAGTCCGTCAGAATTATGTTAGCAATTGCCGCATTTTATGATTATGAAATATGGCAGATGGATGTCAAAACTGCATTCCTGAATGGATTTCTGGAAGAAGAGTTGTATATGGTACAACCAGAAGGTTTTGTCGATCCAAAAGGAGCTAACAAAGTATGCAAACTCCAGCGATCCATTTATGGACTGGTGCAAGCATCTCGGAGTTGGAATAAACGCTTTGATAGTGTGATCAAAGCATTTGGCTTTATACAGACTTTTGGAGAAGCCTGTATTTACAAGAAAGTGAGTGGGAGCTCTGTAGCATTTCTGATATTATATGTGGATGACATATTGCTAATTGGAAATGATATAGAATTTCTGGATAGCATAAAGGGATACTTGAATAAAAGTTTTTCGATGAAAGACCTCGGGGAAGCTGCTTACATATTAGGCATAAAGATCTATAGAGATAGATCAAGACGCTTAATTGGACTTTCACAAAGCACATACCTGGACAAGATTTTGAAGAAATTCAAAATGGATCAAGCAAAGAAAGGGTTCTTGCCTGTGTTACAAGGTATGAAATTGAGTAAGACTCAATGCCCGACCACTGCAGAAGATAGAGAGAAAATGAAAGATGTTCCCTATGCTTCAGCCATAGGCTCTATCATGTATGCAATGCTGTGTACCAGACCTGATGTGTGCCTTGCTATAAGTTTAGCAGGGAGGTACCAAAGTAATCCTGGAATGGATCACTGGACAGCGGTCAAGAACATCCTGAAATACCTGAAAAGGACTAAGGATATGTTTCTCGTATATGGAGGTGACAAAGAGCTCACCGTAAGAGGTTACGTTGATGCAAGCTTTGACACTGATCCGGACGATTCTAAATCGCAAACCGGATACGTGTTTACTTTAAACGGTGGAGCTGTCAGTTGGTGCAGTTCTAAACAAAGCGTCGTAGCGGGATCTACATGTGAAGCGGAGTACATAGCTGCTTCTGAAGCAGTGAACGAAGGAGTCTGGATGAAGGAGTTCATATCCGATCTAGGTGTCATACCTAGTGCATCGGGTCCAATGAAAATCTTCTGTGACAATACTGGTGCAATTGCCTTGGCAAAGGAATCCAGATTTCACAAAAGAACCAAACACATCAAGAGACGCTTCAACTCCATCCGGGATCTAGTCCAGGTGGGAGACATAGAGATTTGCAAGATACATACGGATCTGAATGTTGCAGACCCGTTGACTAAGCCTCTTCCACGAGCAAAACATGATCAGCACCAAGGCTCCATGGGTGTTAGAATCATTACTGTGTAATCTAGATTATTGACTCTAGTGCAAGTGGGAGACTGAAGGAAATATGCCCTAGAGGCAATAATAAAGTTATTATTTATTTCCTTATATCATGATAAATGTTTATTATTCATGCTAGAATTGTATTAACCGGAAACATAATACATGTGTGAATACATAGACCAACAGAGTGTCACTAGTATGCCTCTACTTGACTAGCTCATTAATCAAAGATGGTTATGTTTCCTAACCATGAACAAGGAGTTGTTATTTGATTAACGAGGTCACATCATTAGTAGAATGATTTGATTGACATGACCCATTCCATTAGCTTAGCACCCGATCGTTTAGTATGTTGCTATTGCTTTCTTCATGACTTATACATGTTCCTATAACTATGAGATTATGCAACTCCCGTTTACCGGAGGAACACTTTGGGTACTACCAAACATCACAACGTAACTGGGTGATTATAAAGGAGTACTACAGGTGTCTCCAATGGTAGATGTTGGGTTGGCGTATTTCGAGATTAGGGTTTGTCACTCCGATTGTCGGAGAGGTATCTCTGGGCCCTCTCGGTAATGCACATCACATAAGCCTTGCAAGCACTGCAACTAATAAGTTAGTTGTGAGATGATGTATTATGGAACGAGTAAAGAGACTTGCCGGTAACGAGATTGAACTAGGTATTGGATACCGACGATCGAATCTCGGGCAAGTAACATACCGATGACAAAGGGAACAACGTATGTTGTTATGCGGTCTGACCGATAAAGATCTTCGTAGAATATGTAGGAGCCAATATGGGCATCTAGGTCCCGCTATTGGTTATTGACCGGAGACGTGTCTCGGTCATGTCTACATTGTTCTCGAACCGTAGGGTCCGCACGCTTAACGTTACGATGACAGTTATTATGAGTTTATACATTTTGATGTACCGAAGGTTGTTCGGAGTCCCGGATGAGATCACGGACATGACGAGGAGTCTCGAAATGGTCGAGACGTAAAGATTGATATATTGGAAGCCTATGTTTGGACATCGGAAGTGTTCCGGGTGAAATCGGGATTTTACCGGAATACCGGGAGGGTTACCGGAACCCCCCGGGAGACTAATGGGCCTATTGGGCCTTAGTGGAGAAAAGAGAAAAAGGGAAAAGGCCCAAGCTGGCCGGCGCCCCCCTTCCCCAAGTCCTATTAGGAATAGGATAAGGGGCCGGCCCCCCTTCTCTCTCTTCCCCCCCCCCGGGAGTCCTAATTGGATTAGGATTGGGGGGAGGAGTCCTACTCCCGGTGGGAGTAGGACTCCCCTGCGCCTCCCCTCCCTTGGCCGGCCGGCCCCCCCTCCTCCAACCTTTATATACGGGGGCAGGGGGCACCCCAAGACACACAACTTGATCCTTGAGATCGCTCCTTAGCCGTGTGCAGTGCCCCCTGCCACCAAATTCCACCTCGATCGTACCGTTGTAGTGCTTAGGCGAAGCCCTGCGTCGGTAGTACATCAAGATCGTCATCACGCCGTCGTGCTGACGGAACTCCTCCCCGAAGCTTTGCTGGATCGGAGCCCGGGGATCGTCATCGAGCTGAACGTGTGCTAAGAACTCGGAGGTGCCGGAGTAACGGTGCTTGGATCGGTCGGATCGGGAAGAAGACGTACGACTACTTCCTCTACATTGTGTGATCGCTTCCGCAGTCGGTCTGCGTTGGTACGTAGACAACACTCTCCCCTCTCGTTGCTGTGCATCACCATGATCTTGCGTGTGCGTAGGAAATTTTTTGAAATTACTGCGTTCCCCAACAATGTAGTATAGCTCCTTGCTTGCGAGTACTTTGGATGAGTACTCACGGTTGCTTTCTCCTTCTTTTCCCTCTATCCCTTCTACCTGGTTGTCGCAACCAGATGTTGGAGCCCAGGATCCAGACGCCACCGTCGATGACGACTCCTACTACACCGGAGGTGCCTACTACTACGTACTGCCCGCTGACGACGACCAGGAGTAGTTTAGGAGGATCCCAGGCAGGAGGCCTGCGCCTCTTTCGATCTGTATCCCAGTTTGTGCTAGCCATCTTATGGCAGACTTGTTTAACTTATGTCTGTACTCAAAAATTGTTGCTTCCGCTGACTCGTCTATGATCGAGTTCTTGTATTCGAGCCTTCGAGGCCCCTGGCTTGTAATATGATGCTTGTATGACTTATTTTATTTGTAGAGTTGTGTTGTGATATCTTCCCGTGAGTCCCTGATCTTGATCGTACACGTTTGCGTGTATGATTAGTGTACGATTAAATCGGGGGCGTCACATTGCAACTCCTGGACAGAGGACGAGAGGGGTCAGTAAGTCGAGCGGGGTCATATTTCAGGGCCCAAAGTGTGGTAGTAGCTGAATCTTAAATCACGCATACAGATCACAGTTCTTATGGACGACCTCAATGAAACAACCCACCATGTACTCCTACATGGCCTCTCATCGATACCTTTACCAAATCATGTTCAACACATCCCTCACATTACCGACATAATCATTTCACTCTAGCCCATCACCCAGATGAACCAGACCTGACACAACTCTAAGCATAGCAGGCATAGCAAGGTAGGAAACACATACATGGCTCAATCAACTCCTACACATGCTAGTGGGTTTCATCTAGTTACTGTGGCAATGACAGGTCATGCAGAGGATAAGGGTTCAACTACCGTAGCACACAACAGTTTGAAATGTTGTTGTCTTAATGCAGTAAATGAGAGCAGAGGCGAGAACATGGGATTGTATCGATATGATCAATGGGGTTGCTTGCCTGATGGAGTGGTAGTAGGGTACTGCCCTTCAGTTGGATACTCGGAGATATCCTCGGAGGCAGAACCTACCACGAAAGACACCACAGAGTATAATCAACACATGGCAATATGCAACAATATGATGCATGCTATGACATGGCAAAATGATGTGTCCTGCATGATGCAATGTGAAACAAGTTGAAATGGTTCCATTTGAATCAAAGATTCAAATGAAAGCTTAAGCTCTTATGCATAATAAGTGTATTAGCTTGTTTCACCTAAACAGCAAGGTTAAATTGTTTTGTCATGCATGAAACCATTACAGATGGATAGATTGAATTTTTTTGATCATTTTTCATATATAATTTGTTTGATTTGGAGCTATGGTTGATTTTCTATGATTTTTAGAAGTTTAGGCTATTTTCTGGAATTTCCTATATAAAAATAAATCCAGAAAATGAATAATTGTGTCAGCACTGCGTCACTGTGACGTCAGCGAGTCAAAGGCACCAGCCCAGGTCAAACCTGACTGATGGGCCCGGTCTATCAGTGTCTTAGCTAACTAACAGAGTTTAGTTAATACTAACTAACTGTCAGTGGGGCCTGGGCCTGCATGTCAGTGACTTAAACTAACTAAAATTAGTTAGCACTAATCCTAACCTAATTAATAGGTCAGCCCCACCTGTCATAGGCTCAGGGGGGAAGTCAACTTGGGCCCACACGGGTCAGACGTGGTCAACTCACCAGCGGCTTGACGTCGGCGACGACAGATGCGACGGAGGGGCTCGGGTTTTGCCCACAGTCGACCAAATCGACTGCAGTTTGGTCCTACGCGTAGCTGGGAGCAAGCCGCAACGTTTGGTGGTGGAAGTGGAGCTCGGGGAGGCCGGGAATGACGCCGGCGATGACCTTGGCGGTTGCCGGAGTTCGGGCGAGGATGAACCCGAGGCTACGGGGCACGACGAGGCGCGGGGAGTGGTGCGTTCGGCTCCTGGGAACATGGTGAGTGTGGTGACGTGCTCGGAATTGAGCTTACGCGCCTGTGGCCACGACGACGACATGGCCGGAGGAGCCGAGCTCTCGGCCGTGATGGCCAACGGGGTTAGAGAGCAACTCGAGCGACGTGGCTAGGGGGAGAAGAGAGAAGAGCTCACAGCGAGTGCAGCGGGCGTCGAAGCGGGCTCGGGGAAGCTTGGGAGGCGGCGAATCGTCGGCGATGATCTCCGGTGGCCGACGAGGGGAACGGCAGCGGTGGCGGCGTTGCAGCGCGTCCGAGGCCTCGTGGCTTGTCGAGGAGGTCGAGGGAGAAGCTGCGGAGCACGTGGGCACGGTGGGGTGACACGGGGACGACGGTGGCTACGGCTACGGCGGCAAGACGGTGGCGGCTGCGTCGGCCATGGCTTCGGGGGAGCGAGGGAGAGAGTAGGGGGAGGAACGAGATGTCCACAGGGTCGGGGCAGCGACGTGGAGCTCGCCCAGGTATCCTGGCCTTGCGGGCGGCAAGCAGCTGACGCCGTGGCGAGCTCGTGCTCGCCGGCGTCACCTCTATGCCTGCCTGGCAAGGGAGAAGCAACTGGCTGGCACGGGCCAGCATAGTGCTGGGCCGGCCAGGTGGGCTGCGGCCAGGTAAGTTTCCTCCTCCTCTTTTATTTTTGTTTTTCTATTTTTCTGTAACTTTGTGGCTTTATTAAAAATACTTAGGCACTTACAAAAATCCTAAAAATAATCATAGGCTCTGTTTGGATTATTTCCAACAGCCCACACTTATCTCCAAAATTATTTGAGCATTTAAAATATTTTATAGCATTTAAATGCCCAAATTCAAATACTTATGATTTAATTCAAAGAATCCAGAATGTCCTAGAAAAGAGTGCACCATTTTTGCCAGGGGTTTAAGCCCAATCCAGAAATGATGAACATTTTGTGAAGGGCATTTTGGGTTCATTGAAAATATTTTTAGTAAATCCTAGTTGTTTCCAGGGGGGGGGGGTGCTGCGGGTTCTGTCATCCCCATTTCAAGCTTCTGTAAAAGTATACATGATGCAACACTGTAATGCATGAACTAGCTAGGGTGTGACACAAGTTCTATAATGAAAAATTCCCACTAGTATATGAAAGTGACAACATAGGAGACTCTCTATCATGAAGATCATGGTGCTACTTTCAAGTGCAAGTGTGGTAAAAGGATAGTAGCATTGTCCCTTCTCTCTTTTTCTCTCATTTTTTATTTTTTATTCTTTTTATTTGAGACATTTTTATGGCCTCTTTTTTTTAGTCCGGAGTCTCATCCCGACTTGTGGGGGAATCATAGTCTCCATCATCCTTTCCTCACTTGGGACAATGCTCTAATAATGATGATCATCACACTTTTATTTACTTACAACTCATGAATTACAACTCAATACTTAGAACAAAATATGACTCTATATGAATGCCTCCGGTGGTGTACTGGGATATGCAATGAATCAAGAGCGACATGTATGAAAGAATTATGAACGGTGGCTTTGCCACAAATACAGTGTCAACTACATGATCATGCAAAGCAATATGTCAATGATGGAGTATGTCATGATAAATGAAACAGTGGAAAGTTGCATGGCGATGTATCTCGGAATGGCTATGGAAATGCCATCATAGATAGGCATGGTGGCTGTTTTGAGGAAGATATAAGCAGGTTTATGTGTGATAGAGCGTATCATATCACGGGGTTTGGATGCACCGGTGAAGTTTGCACCAACTCTCAAGGTGAGAAAGGGCAATGCATGGTACCGAAGAGGCTAGAAAATTGCGGAAAGGTAAGTGTGCGTATAATCGATGGACTCACATTATTCATAAATAACTCATATACTTATTGCAAAAGTTTATTAGCCCTCGAAGCAAAGTACTACTACGCATGCCCCTAGAGGGATAGATTGGTAGGAAAAGACCATCGCTCGTCCCCGACCGCCACTCATAAGGAAAGCAATAAAAGAACACCTACGTGTCAAAATTGTCACACAACTTTTACCATACGTGCATGCTACGGGACTTGCCAACTTTAACACGAGTATTTCTCAATTTCACAATTACTCAACTAGCACACTCTAATATTACCACCTTTATATCCCAAAACACTTATCAAGTATCTAACTTCTCATGATATTCAATGAACTCAATATGGGAGATTAATTTCACAATTAAAGCAAATTACCATGTTGTTTAAGAATCTCAAAATAATATAAGTGAAGCATGAGAGTTCATCTATTTCGTCAAAATAAAACCACTGTCGTGCTCTAAAATATATAAGTGAAGCACTAGAGCAAATGACAAACTACTCCGAAAGATATAGTGAAGATTCAATGAGTAGTCGAATAATTATGAAACTATGTGAAGACTCTCTAACATTTAAGAATTTCAGATCTTGGTATTTTATTCAAACAGCAAGCAAAGCAAAATAAAATGGCATTCTAAGAATGGCAAACATCATGTGAAGAAGCAAAAACTTAGGATCAATCAAAACTAACCGATAGTTGTTGAAGAAGAATGGTGGGATGCCAACCGGGGCATCCCCAAGCTTAGACGCTTGAGAATTCTTGAAATATTATCTTCGGATGCCTCAGGCATCCCCAAGCTTGAGCTTTTGTGTCTCCTTAATTCCTCTCATATCATGGCCTCCCAAAATCTCAAAAGCTTCATCCACACAAAACTCAACAAGGACTCGTGAGATAAGTTAGTATAAACCATTGCAAAAACCTTATCATACTCTACTTTAGCAAATCACTAAAATTATTATTAAACATTGAATACTAAATGCCTCTGTATATTTAATAGTCATATCCTCAAATAGAATCATTAAATAAGAAAACATATGCAAACAATGCAAACATAACAACAATCTGCCTAAACAGGACAGTCTATAAAGAGTGCAGCTAGATTCATACTTCCCTAGCTCAAAAAATTATGAAAGAAAAATCACACTGTATTAACTTTATCAGATCTTAATATGCAAAAGGTTTCAACATTTTATCACATTCTGACTTTTCTAGGGAATTATTGCAACAGCGGTAAACTTTCTGTTTTCAAACAGCAACATGAAGACTTGTAAAATAGGCATAGTAAAGGCTATCAATGCCACTTTTATTGAAATAAAAGATGAAAAACATTGTTCTAAATAACAACAAGAAAATACTAACAAAATAAATTTACGCTCCAAGCAAAACACATATCATGTGGTGAATAAAAATATAGCTCCAAGTAAAGTTACCGATGAACGAAGACGAAAGAGGGGATGCCTTCCGGGGCATCCCCAAGCTTAGGCTCTTGGTTGTCCTTGAATATTACCTTGGGGTGCCTTGGGCATCCCCAATCTTAGGCTCTTGCCACTCCTTATTCCATAGTCCATCGAATCTTCACCCAAAATTTGAAAACTTCACAACACAAAACTTAACAGAAAACTCGTAAGCTCCGTTAGTATAAGAGAATAAATCACCACTTAGGTACTGTTGTGAACTCATTCTAAATTAATATTGGTGTAATATCTACTGTATTCCAACTTCTCTATGGCTCATACCCTCCGATACTACTCATAGATTCATCAAAATAAGCAAACGACATGATGAAAACAGAATCTGTCAAAAACAGAACAGTCTGCAGTAATCTGTAGGTTTCGACCTCTTCTGGAACTCATAAAATTCTCAAATAAATTGGTGGACCTGAGGAATTTATCTATTGATCATCTTAAAAAAGAATCAACTAAATAGCATTCTCCAGTAAAAGGTTTTAGCTAATCTCGTGAGCGCTAAAGTTTCTGTTTTTTTACAGCATGATCGCAAAGACTTTCCCCAAGTCTTCCCAAAGATTCTACTTGGCACAAATACTAATTAAACACAAAAAACACAACCATAACATAGGCTAGATGAAATATTTATTACTAAACAGGAACAAAAAGCAAGGATCAAAAAATAAAATTGGGTTGCCTCCTAACAAGCGCTATCGTTTATTGCCCCTAGCTAGGCATGATGATTTCAATGATGCTCTCATAAAATATAGGAATTGAAACATAAAGAGAGCATCATGAAGAATATAACTAGCACATTTAAGTCCAACCCACTTCCTATGCATAGGGATTTTGTGAGCAAACAACTTATGGGAATAAGAATCAACTTGCATAGGAAGGTAAAACAAGTATAACTTTGAAATTTTAAGCACATAGAAAGGAAACTTGATATTATTGCAATTCCTACAAGCATATGTTCCTCCCTCATAGTAATTTTCAGTAGCATAATGAACAAATTCAACAATACAACTATCACTTAAAGCATTCTTTTCATGATCTACAGGCATAGAATTTTTATTACTCTCCACATAAGCAAATTTCTTCACATGAATAATAGTGGGATCAAACTCGACAAAATAATTATCATGTGAGGCATAATCCAATTGAAAACTAAAATCATGATGACAAGTTTCATGGTTATCATTATTCTTAATAGCATACAAGTCATCACAATAATCATCATAGATAGCAACTTTGTTCTCATAATCAATTAGAACCTGTTCCGAAATAGTGGATTCATCACTAAATAAAGTCATGACCTCTCCAAATCCACTTTCATAAATATAATCATCATAAATAGGAGGCATGCTATCATCAAAATAACTTTGCTCATCAAAACTTGGGGGACAAAAAATATCATCTTCATCAAACATAGCTTCCCCATGCTTGTGGCTTTGCATATCATTAGCATCATGGATATTCAAAGAATTCATACTAACAACATTGCAATCATGCTCATCATTCAAATATTTAGTGACAAACATTCTAATGCATTCTTATTCTAGCACTTGAGCACAATTATCGGAATTCTTATTCTCATGAAAGATATTTAAAAGATGAAGCATATGAGGTACCCTCAATTCCATTCTTCTGTAGTTTTCTTTTATAGATTAAACTAGTGATTAAGCAAGAAACTAAAAGATTCGATTGCAAGATCTAAAGATATACCTTCAAGCGCTAACCTCCCCGGCAACGGTGCTAGAAAAGAGCTTGATGTCTACTACACAACCTTCTTCTTGTAGATGTTGTTGGGCCTCCAAGTGCAGAGGTTTGTAGGACAGTAGCAAATTTCCCTCAAGTGGATGACCTAAGGTTTATCAATCCGTAGGAGGCGTAGGATGAAGATGGTCTCTCTCAAGCAACCCTGCAACTAAATAACAAAGAGTCTCTTGTGTCCCCAACACACCCAATACAATGGTAAATTGTATAGGTGCACTAGTTCGGCGAATAGATGGTGATACAAGTGGTATATGGATGGTAGATAAAGGTTTTTGTAATATGAAAACATAAAAACAGCAAGGTAACTAATGATAAAAGTGAGCACAAACGGTATTGCAATGTGTTGAAACAAGGCCTAGGGTCATACTTTCACTAGTGCAAGTTCTCTCAACAATAATAACATAGTTGGATCATATAACTATCCCTCAACATGCAACAAAGAGTCACTCCTAAGTCACTAATAACGGAGAACAAATGAAGAGATTATGGTAGGGTACAAAACCTCCTCAAAGTTATTCTTTCGGATCGATCTATTCATAGAGTTCGTACTAGAATAACACCTTAAGACACAAATCATCCAAACCCCTAATGTCACCTAGATACTCCAATGTCACCTCAAGTATCCATGGGCATGATTATACAATATGCATCACACTATCTCAGATTCATCTATTCAACCAACACAAAGAACTTCAAAGAGTGCCCCAAAGTTTCTACCGGAGAGTCAAGACGAAAATGTGTGCCAACCCCTATGCATAGATTCCCAAGGTCACGGAACCCGCAAGTTGATCACCAAAACATACATCAAGTGGATCAATGGAATACCCCATTGTCACCACGGGTATCCCACGCAAGACATACATTAAGAGTTCTCAAATCCTTAAAGACTCAATCCGATAAGATAACTACAAAGGGAAAACTCAATTCATTACAAGAGAGTAGAGGGGGAGAAACATCATAAGATCCAACTATAATAGCAAAGCTCGCGATACATCAAGATCGTGCCACCTCAAGAACACGAGAGAGAGAGAGAGAGAGAGAGAGAGAGAGAGAAAGAGAGAGATCAAACACATAGCTACTGGTACATACCCTCAGCCCCGAGGGTGGACTACGCCCTCCTCGTCATGGAGAGCGCCGGGATGATGAAGATTGCCGCCGGTGATGGATCCCCCCTCCGGCAAGGTGCCGGAATGGGTCTAGATTGGTTTTCGATGGCCACAGAGGCTTCTGGTGGCAGAACTCCCGATCTATTCTGCTCCCCGATGTTTTTAGGTATATGGGTATATATGGGAGGAAGAAGTACGTCGGTGGACCTCCGGGCTGTCCACGAGGCAGGGGGCGCGCCCAGGGGAGGGGGGGGCATGTCCCCCACCCTCGTGGGCAGACCGGGACTCTCCTGATCCATCTTCGATACTCCGTGGGCTTCTTCTGGTCTAAAAAAAGTTTCGTGAGGTTTCAGGTCAATTGGACTTCATTTGATATTCCTTTTCTGCGAAACACTAAAACAAGGGAAAAACAGAAACTGGCACATGGCTCTAGGTTAATAGGTTAGTTCCAAAAATAATATAAATGTGTTTAATAAAAGCCCATAAACATCCAAAATAGATAATATAATAGCATGGAACAATCAAAAATTATAGATACGTTGGAGACGTATCAACATCCCCAAGCTTAATTCCTGCTCGTCCTCGAGTAGGTAAATGATAAAAACAGAATTTTTGATGTGGAATGCTTCTTAGCATAATTCTCAATGTAAATCTTTTTATTGTGGCATGAATATTTAGATCCGAAAGATTCAAGATAAAAGTTTGATGTTGACATAAAAACAATAATACTTCAAACATGCATACCAAGCAATTATGTCTTATCAAAATAACATAGCCAAAGAAACCTTATCCCTAAAAAATCATATAGTTAGGCTATGTTTCAATATTGTCACATAAGCATTCTCATCATGCATAACCCCGATGACAAGCCGAGCAATTGGTTCATACTTTTAACGCGCTTCAGCCTTTTCAACTCTTACGCAATACATGAGCGCAAGCCATGGGTATAGCACTATGGGTGGAGTGAAGTATAATGATGGGGGTTATGAGAGAAGACAAAAAAGTAGAAAGGCTCACATTGACGCGACTAATCAATAGGCTATGGAGATGCCCATCAATTGATGTCAATGAGAGGAGTAGGGATTGTCATGCAACAGATGCACTAGAGATATAAATATGTGAAAGCTCAAAAAAAGAAACTAAGTGGGTGTGCATCCAACTTGCTTGCTCACGAAGATCTAGGGCATTTTTAGGAAGCCCATCATTGGAATATACAAGCCACGTTCTATAATGAAAAATTCCCACTAGTATATGAAAGTGACAACATAGGAGACTCTCTATCATGAAGATCATGGTGCTACTTTGAAGCACAAGTGTGGTAAAAGGATAGTAGCATTGTCCCTTCTCTCTTTTTCTCTCATTTTCATTTTTTTTTCATTTTTTCATTTTTTTATTTGGGCCTTTTCTGTTTTTTATGGCCTCTTTTTTTTATTTAGTCCGGAGTCTTATCTCGACTTGTGGGGGAATCATAGTCTCCATCATCCTTTCCTCGATTGGGACAATGCTCTAGTAATGATGATCATCACACTTTTATTTACTTACAACTCATGAATTGCAACTCAATACTTAGAACAAAATATGACTCTATATGAGTGCCTCCGGCGGTGTACCGGGATATGCAATGAATCAAGAGCGACATGTATGGAAGAATTATGAACGGTGGCTTTGCCACAAATACAATGTCAACTACATGATCATGCAAAGCAATATGTCAATGATGGAGTATGTCATGATAAATGAAACGGTGGAAAGTTGCATGGCAATGTATCTCGGAATGGCTATGGAAATGCCATGATAGGTAGGTATGGTGCCTGTTTTGAGGAATATATAAGGAGGTTTATGTGTGATAGAGCGTATCATATCACGGGGTTTGGATGCACCGGTGAAGTTTGCACCAACTATCAAGGTGAGAAAGGGCAATGCACGGTACCGAAGAGGCTAGAAAATTGTGGAAAGGTAAGTGTGCGTATAATCCATGAACTCACATTAGTCATAAAGAACTCATATAATTATTGCAAAAGTTTATTAGCCCTCGAAGCAAAGTACTACTACGCATGCCCCTAGAGGGACAGATTGGTAGGAAAAGACCATCGCTCGTCCCCGACCGCCACTCATAAGGAAAGCAATAAAAGAACACCTATGTGTCAAAATTGTCACACAACTTTTACCATACGTGCATGCTATGGGACTTGCCAACTTTAACACGAGTATTTCTCAATTTCACAATTACTCAACTAGCACACTCTAATATTAGCACCTTTATATCCCAAAACACTTATCAAGTATGTAACTCCTCATGATATTCAATGAACTCAATATGGGAGATTAATTTCACAATTAAAACAAATTACCTTGCTGTTTAAGACTCTCAAAATAATATAAGTGAAGCATGAGAGTTCATCTGTTTCGTCAAAATAAAACCACCATCGTGCTCTAAAATATATAAGTGAAGCACTAGAGCAAATGACAAACTACTCCGAAAGATATAAGTGAAGATTCAATGAGTAGTCGAATAATTATGCAACTGTGTGAAGACTCTCTAACATTTAAGAATTTCAGATCTTGGTATTTTATTCAAACAGCAAGCAGAGCAAAATAAAATGGCATTCTAATAATGGCAAACATCATGTGAAGAAACAAAAACTTAGGATCAACCAAAACTAACCGATAGTTGTTGAAGAAGAAAGGTGGGATGCTAACCGGGGCAACCCCAAGCTTAGACGCTTGAGACTTCTTGAAATATTATCTTGTGACGCCTCGGGCATCCCCAAGCTTGAGCTTTTGTGTCTCCTTAGTTCCTCTCATATCATGGCCTCCCAAAATCTCAAAAGCTTCATCCACACAAAACTCAACAAGGACTCGTGAGATAAGTTAGTAGAAACCATTGCAAAAACCTTATCATACTCTACTGTAGCAAATCACTAAAATTATTATTCAACATTGCATACTAAATGCCTCTGCATATTTAATAGTCATATCCTAAAATAGAATCATTAAATAAGCAAACATATGCAAACAATGCAAACATAACAGCAATCTGCCTAAACAGGACAGTCTGTAAAGAGTGCAGCAAGATTCATACTTCCCTAGCTCCAAAAATTATGAAAGAAAAATACCACTGTATTAAATTTATCAGATCTTAATATGCAAAAGGTTTCAACATTTTATCACATTCTTACTTTTCTAGGGAACTATTGCAACAGCGGTAAACTTTCCGTTTTCAAACAGCAACATGAAGACTTGTAAAATAGGCATAGTAAAGACTATCAATGCCACTTTTATTGAAATAAAAGATGCTAAACATTGTTATAAATAACAACAAGAAAATCCTAACAAAATAAATTTACGCTCCAAGAAAAACACATATCATGTGGTGAATAAAAATATAGCTCCAAGTAAAGTTACCGATGAACGAAGACAAAAGAGGGGATGCCTTCCGGGGCATCCCCAAGCTTAGGCTCTTGGTTGTCCTTGAATATTACCTTGGGGTGCCTTGGTCATCCCCAATCTTAGGATCTTGCCACTCCTTATTCCATAGTCCATCGAATCTTCACCCAAAATTTGAAAACTTCACAACACAAAACTTAACAGAAAACTCGTAAGCTCCGTTAGTATAAGAAAATAAATCACCACTTAGGTACTATTGTGAACTCATTCTAAATTAATATTTGTGTAATATCTACCGTATTCCATCTTCTCTATGGCTCATACCCTCTGATACTACTCATAGATTCATCAAAATAAGCAAACGACATGATGAAAACAGAATCTGTCAAAAACAGAACAGTCTGTAGTAATCTGTAGGTTTCGATCACTTACGGAACTTATAAAATTCTCAAATAAATTTGTGGACCTGAGGAATTTATCTATTAATCATCTTCAAAAAGAATCAACTAAATAGCATTCTCCAGTAAAAAGTTTTAGCTAATCTCGTGAGGGCTAAAGTTTCTGTTTTTTTACAGCATGATCGCAAAGACTTTCCTCAAGTCTTCCCAAAGGTTCTACTTGGCACAAACACTAATTAAATACAAAACACACAACCATAACAGAGGCTAGATGAAATATTTATTACTAAACAGTAACAAAAAGCAAGGAACAAAAAATAAAATTGGGTTGCCTCCCAACAAGCGCTATCGTTTATCGCCCCTAGCTAGGCATGATGATTTCAATGATGCTATCATAAAAGATAGGAATTGAAACATAAAGAGAGCATCATGAAGAATATAACTAGCACATTTAAGTCTAACCCACTTCCTATGCATAGGGATTTTGTGAGCAAACAACTTATGGGAACAAGAATCAACTTGCATAGGAAGGTAAAACAAGAATAACTTTGAAACTTTAAGCACATAGAAAGGAAACTTGATATTATTGCAATTCCTACAAGCATATGTTCCTCCCTCATAGTAATTTTCAGTAGCATCATGAATGAATTCAATAATATAACTATCACATAAAGCATTCTTTTCATGATCTACAAGCATAGAATTTTTATTACTCTCCACCTAAGCAAATTTCTTCACATGAATAATAGTGGGAGCAAACTCAACAAAATAATTATCAAGTGAGGCATAATCCAATTGAAAACTAAAATCATGACGACAAGTTTCATGGTTATCATTATTCTTAATAGCATACAATTCGTCGCAATAATCATCATAGTGTAGCGACCCGACCCGAATGGATCAAGTCTCTGTGCTTAAGTGTCATCCCTGGATCGGTAAGCTGACACACACAGTACTCGAAGATTTATAACAGAGGTAAATCACATGTATAAGTAACATAAATACTATTACCTCAATCCAAATAGTGGAAGTAACAAGGTTGTGGATTCCCATCAACACCAACGGCAAAGTTGAGTGTAGAAATCGTAACCCTAACGTATCACTTACTCATCGTAAGAAATCCTGCAACATGAGACATTGCAGCCACAAAGGGTCAGCACATTGAATGTACTGGAAAATTCACACCAAAGGATAATGATGAAAAAAGGCTATCACTACATGCATATTTGGCTGGTGGAAATGCTCTAGGGTTATAATGTTTTTGCGAAAAGCCAATTTTTCCCTACTACAAAGGAATAAATTTTATTTAACTATCATGGTGGTTGTCAAACATTGAGAATGGTTGACAGCATTCTCAATCCCAATTAAGCATCATCATTAAAACCCAAACAATATTCATTTAAAGTAACGTGATGAGATTCACATGATAATTCAGGTACTAGATACTCAAGATGTCCATAATCGGGGACACGGCTAATCATGATTAGTTTATACACTCTGCAGAGGTTTGCGCACTTTTCCCCACAAGGCTCGATCGCCTCCGTTTGGTTTCTCGCACTACATGATGTTTGAGAAGACGAATGACCGAGACATAGTCTTTCAGAAGCGCTAGCACCTTACGATGGATAGACCGTTACACCTACTTTCCCCTACATCTGCTAGTCCACCCTGTAAGAGTTCGCACGACTTAATCAACTATGCTAGAGCCCATAATAGCTTGTGGCTGCACACGGAAGTTTCTAGTATGAAAAATCCCATGATCCCTTTGAGCCTGGGTGGCGGTCCATAAAAAAAACAGGCAATCCTGGTCTACCCAGGTGCCTAGATAGGCAATCCTGGAATACCAAGGTACCTCAATCCACCCAGATGTGTGTTTAAGTTGCCACCTTAAGTAAACCATTAATTAACAAACTCACATCTGTCATGAATACTCTCAAAACCCAATCCACGTCTATGAGCATAACATGGCACTATAAGCATAACGTAATAGTAACTCCCAAGGTTTGAATGCAGGGCAATAGGTTCCTACCTCATCAACTACTTCCCAATACCCACATGTTATCAATCCTACTCATGCAATGTTTGAGGGTGAAACTAGTGCATAAAAACTAGGTATGAAAGGGGATATGATCAAAGTGTGAACTTGCATGCAATGTTGATGAAGATGATTCGCACTCAAACTCTTGATAGTTCTACTCGTCACACTCCGGTCAATTTATCGTAAGCAAGCAATAGTAACCACACATAAGCAATCACTCAAAGTATCAGAAAGATCGAAGAAGACAATTCGGAAAACATCAAAACCAAGCAAATAACTCTTGCAACATAAAACAATTTCTAACAGTACCAAAATTATATGAATTTGGCCTTATCAGAAAGTTTAGGTCAAGAGCTTCGATTTGCAAAAAGAATCAACTCAAACGGAGCTACGAAACTTAAGTTATGATCAAACGAAGTTTGAATTCAAATCTGATCTAATTTAAATTTTAAACTTTTTAAAAACATGTTTGAGTTGGATTACTGGATAGAGGAGATCATAACGAAGAAGTGGGCGTTGGAATCGTTGGATTTGGACAAACGAGTAAAATGTTATGGCTATTTGAAAAATTAGAGCCAAGTTGTTTTACGGAAGAAAAAATAGTTACGGGCTAGGGTCTAATGTATAAATACGTAGACTAATTGATAATCTAATTATTTTATCATATTAGTCTAAAAATAATAAACTACGGAGGTATAAGAAGAAAAAAACAAAGAAAGATACCTTTATAAGGCAGAGAAAAGATGACTTTGGAGAGAAGAGAAAATTTCTAGAAGTCGCGCGGGAGAGGAGAAATATATTTTTCTTAAATGAATCTAGTCAAACCAAAATATTGATTTAATCCGAATCGGATAATTTTTGGAGGCTCTATGGGTCTATATTTATTGGTGGAAAAGAGGGTTAGGGGTTAAAGGCTAGGCAATGTGGAATTAAACGTAGATGAAAATATACGAAATAGAGAAGAAAAGAGGCGGATGGGCCCAAAGGCCTTCGGCCGGCCGCGTGCACGCTGCGGTGCAGTTTTTAATACAAAATTTGGCTTAAGAGAAAAAAAAGCTGGATGGGCCTGGCCTATTTAAGAGAGAAAAAACAATGGGGCGCCAGAAGCTACTATATTGCGCATGTAGGCGATAAATAAATATGGACCACACGTATAGTTTTTTTAAATACAAAAAGAAGGAAAACCGAATAACAAAATAAAATAAAAATTTTATATAGGCATATTATATCTCAAAATTTTTAGAAAAAGATTTTCTTCAAGATGAACATTTTTCTAGAATTAAATAAAATACACACAAATTCTAATAATTCCAACAGTGCTCCTGCTCTAATAAGATCCAACAAAATCATTTTAAAAATACCAAAATGAAATCAAATTTATTTCTCTCCAATTTTCTGTTCTAGGGAATCATGTTACCCTATTTTCCATGTATTTTATTTTTGGAGAAAAATGATTTGAATAAAATCCAAATAACTCCAAATTGAAAAAATAATTTCAAAAGACTTTGAATTTGATCCTTTGAAACTCCCAACTCATATTTCATATAATTCGAAGAAGCCATTTTATCTCCTCTCATGAAAATCATTGAGTTGCATAAAGTTTCAGAATTGGAAATATTTTCCAAATGAAATTCAAATATTTTCAACACCCCTTGTCATTTCAATAAATGGAAGAAGTCATGTCATCTTCTCTCCAGGGTTTCGTGGTGAAAAGAATTTGAATTGACGGAGATCACGAATGAAAAATGAAAGTTTGGAAAATTTCTTTTATTCCCTCTCATTTAACTTTCAAAAAGGTTTCAAATTTCACTCAATTTCACACAATCAATCAAATCTATCTATTTATTATAACATTCCAAAATTTAGAATTTTGGGATGTTACAAACCTACCACCCTTGAAAGGAATCTCATCCTCGAGATTCGGAGAGGCTAGAAAGAAATAGGTTAGGTTCGGGGTCTCTTCAAAATTTCATCAATCGTCTCCGGGGTCTGGGGTGCTACCACCCTTAGAAGCATGGTTACGGTTCCATCAAACTCATATACTTCATCCATATTGTTAACAATGTCGGTCTTCTCAGATTTTCAGGATAATTCCTTATTTGGGCTCTTTCGGTAGTGGCATAACCTTTTCCTCAATTCTTCTGTCTTTCATCTTGGTAAGGTTCTTCTGTGACTGGGTCTTCTTAGCTGACGGGTCTGGCGCCAAAACTAAACAACTATCGATATCTCATGGTGGTCAACAATTTATGGTTCCTTCTGCAGGAAATGGGTCTGGTTGATCCTCACCGTATAATCTACGGTTCGCAAAGCTTCCCTGTACAAGGGAAAAATACCTATACCATTCTAAGGTTCAAACAAGGTTTAATATTGTCGTCTCTCTACTATAGGCAAGTCACTCAGATTTACCATCCCATATAGCAAGGCGAATAATAAGAGTAAGTCGGTATGGTGATCAATCCATCCCGCACCCAAATCATTACTTTGTATACGGTTTAGCGAATCTCGCATTCTAACACTCGGTCATCCTCACAAGCATTGCAGAATTTCTCTTGTCGACGAACTAAGTTCGGATAATTCCATGGATTCTGCAAGCCAAACAAACATCTATCGTTCCTTCACAACTCTCAGGTTTTGCGTTACTCCTACAAAATTGTCTGCCGATAAACGTCGTATCTTCTTCGAGGGTTCTTCCTTCAGCAAGAATGTGCTTGCTTCTTGGCAGGTCTTGGGGTGGGTTATGGCCCATCTCATCACTTGTAAACCTTGAACTTATCCTCTGGGCAACTTATCGTTATTCCAACATCCAACTTCCAGCTTCCTAGCATAATTAAAATCCATCGAATTGTATTGTCTCCCTTCCTTCTATTTGTACAAGACTAAGACGTGATTACTCAAACTCATCATGGAGTTATAATCATTCCATAATACCAACATCATACCTCCTTTATATCCAATAGTAATTCATCTCTTCATCCTCGTGGGTTATCCCACATACCGAGATATAAACTTATACTTATGGAGTCCATACTCCACTTCATGGAACATCATTATCCTTTCCAGGGTCAAGCGTCCTTATAGGGGAATATTGGCCATCTCTTCATGGCACTTCTTCAACCGGGAATCGTGAAACACATCATGAACTCCTGACAGTCCTTCGGGTGACTCCAACTTGTTGGCCACTTCTCCCATACGCTCCAAAACTCGGTATGGTCCTACAAATCTCGGGGCTAACTTTCGCTTAACTCCTCGCAGAGGGGACACACGAAGACATGCTCTGTCTCCAATTTCATAGACTACCTCCTTGAGTTTTTGAGTCTACATAACTCTTCTGCCTGGACTGAGCTACCTTCAGTCTATCTCGAATCAACTTAACATTTTCTTCTGACTCCTTGATCACATTTGGTCCAAACAACTGACGGTCTCCAACTTCATCCCACACACTCTTGGGGTATCACACATATCGAGACAAAACTCGTATTCATTTTGTCTGAAATCCACTCAGTGGAGTATCCTTATCTTTTCCAGGGGTCAACGGTTCTTACAGGGTACTACCACCCTTAAAATGCACAAATCTTCCATAGACCATATTTCTCATATCCTCAGAATGGCCAAAATTCTTCTTCATAGAGTAACAACTCATAAGATCCATATCAGTACCAACGATGCTAACTTTATTCATTCTCAAGTGATTACAATCTCTCGCTTTCCATTACATGTCTCAACTCAACACCTCAATATAAAAGAAAATGTTCTCACTTCTACTACTCCATTTCTTTTGTTGCAAACTCAACTATCTAGCACAAGTTTCCTTCTCCTTGGGGCATTCTCTGGCAAAGTGCCCTGCTCCATTACAACTAGAATATATTACTTCTGACAAGTATCGAGGTTTCCTTTTTGGGCAATTGTTGAGGTAGTGCCCTGATTCCTTGCACCTGTAACAGGTGATATGACTCAGGTCTTTCCAGGAATCCAATCTGCTTCTCTTCCTGGACCTTTCCATGCCAATCATGGCTTCTATTTCTTGTGAGTCATATTCTACTTCCTCTGTCGGGAATTCTACTAGATCCCCATTCAAACAATTTTGGGAGATGTGTCCTTCTTCTCCACATGAATAGCATAACTTGGTGCAGGGTTTAATTGGTTCTTCTTTGGGTGTGTCCCCCACCTTTTCCTTCATCAAAGTTTCTTCTAAAATTTCCATGAGGGCTCCTTTCATTACTTCTTTCTTCTGTTGGATGGTTCGTTGTACCATGGGGTAAATGTGACACTGAGCAGGATAGTGGGTAGCCCCTTCACACAAGAAACAAGTAATCTGCCTAGTTGGGCATTCTTCAACTGAGTGACTTCCCTCACAATTAGGGCATTCATCCTTGTGTTCTTTATGGGTGTGTCCTATTTCTCCACAAATCTTGCAGGCACAAGGTTTCTTCATATCCTTTCCATAAGGCTTCAACTTCTGGGACACAAGCCGAGACTTTGGCAGAGTCAACTTAAATTCTTTCCAAGTGGTTACTCCTTGCCATCCATTGATGGTTTGGTACATCCTCCACCAAGTAGTAGCACCTCTTTCAAAGCACTGAAGAGCATGCTAGGTCATATCATGTCCAACTATAGGGTTATTCTCCATGTGATCCTCCATGTTTTGAATCCATCGGTCCATGTCCAATTGACTCATCGGTCCAGAAAATACAAGCTCATCTCCATTCATCCTCTATTGGGTCCAAGGGTTTTGGGGTGAGATAAGAGAGATAGAGAGGGATACACACAATACAAACAATAGTTTTGAAAAGACAGATTTCATCTGTGGCTGTCGGAAAAACATCAAACAGATGACAGCTCACAAACGTCGCATCTAACGTAGGTATATAACAGGGGTTTGGTCTTCTAAAGGTCAATAAATCTTCAAAGTCATCAAACCCATCAAGTCTTGTTTCATGCCTCCAATGGCTTCTTCCAATCATGCTTGTCCTTTTCCAGTTCTTTTGCCAGATCATCTCTATTGACGTGGAGTCTCTCATGACGTCCTTTAATATTCTGGAGTTGCGTTCCAAACTTCTGGGTTTCAACATCCTTGGCATGAGCCATGGTCCTACTGTCCTTCAGTTCCTGACAAATCTCCGGTATCTCGAGGTTGTAGCTCCTCCAGCTTGGCTACTCTCATCTTTAGGGTCCTGAGTTCCTCATGAAATACTTCCGTGTCTAATACGACTTCCTGGAGCTCCATTTTAAACTTCTTGATGTACTACTCCAGATCCTGATGATACACCGGCTAGGGCTAAAACTTCATCTTATGATAGGTGCTCCATCAGCCTTCTTCCATCAAATCCATTCTGAAGACATGCATCCTTAACTCAGCACGGTTACACTAGCATTAGCGGGTGATGACATCACGGATAACCGTGTTTCTGCTCTTGTCATTTCCATGAGCTATCTCTCCACAGTTGATATCTCCTGCCTCAGGGTTTCTTGACAAAACTTTGAGTCCTATGCTCCATGTTCCAGCTTTCTCCAACACACCTTGATCTCGGGCATTGACAACTTCCATAATCTGTCAAGTTCCATAAGGGTAGCCTTCCTAGGTCATACAAATCTAGGGATTCTTCAGAGCCTTCAAATTCTTCTAGTCTTCGGAGTCTTCAACCGTTGTAGTTTCCATTATTCAGATGCACAGTAAAATCCTCTTCATTCCGAAGCGGTCTTAGTTGTCCAATATCTTGTACTTCTTAGAGTGGTCTCATCAGTCAAATCCTCGTCTGGGCAAAAGGGGAAAGGGGTATGGTCTAACTAAAAGGGAATATTTGAATAAGCTCAGAAGAGAAGAGAGGTAAAAGATCCTTTTGAAAAGAAAGTTGTAGAGAAAATATTTCCTATGGGCTTGCCAGTTTCTAGGGGTCACGTCCTATAGTCAACATGTGCTTTGATACCATCTTGTAGCGACCCGACCTGAATGGATCAAGTCTCTGTGCTTAAGTGTCATCCCCGAATCGGTAAGCTGACACACAAAGTACTCGAGGATTTATAACAGAGGTAAATCACATGTATAAGTAACGTAAATACTATTACCTCAATCCAAATAGCGGAAGTAACAAGGTTGTGGATTCCCATCAACACCAACGACAAAGTTGAGTGTAGAAATTGTAACCCTAACGTATCACTTATTCATCGTAAGAAATCCTGCAACATGAGACGTTGCAGCCACAAAGGGTCAGTACATTGAATGTACTGGCAAATTCACACCAGAGGATAATGATGGAAAAAGGCTATCATTACATGCATATTTGGCTGATGGAAAGGCTCTAGGGTTATAATGTTTTTGTGAAAAGCCAATTTTTCCCTACTACAAAGGAATTTTTTTTATTTAACTATCATGGTGGTTGTTAAACATTGAGAATGGTTGACAGCATTCTCAATCCAATTAAGCATCATCATTAAAACCCAACAATATTCATTTAAAGTAACGTGATGAGATTCACATGATAATTCAGGTACTAGATACTCAAGATGTCCATAACCGGGGACACGGCTAATCATGATTAGTTTATACACTCTGCAGAGGTTTGCGCACTTTTCCCCACAAGGCTCGATCGCCTCCGTTTGGTTTCTCGCACTACATGGTGTTTGAGAAGACGGATGACCGAGACATAGTCTTTCAGAAACGCTAGCACCTTACGATGGATAGACTGTTACACATACTTTCCCCTACATCTGCTAGTCCACCCTGAAAGAGTTCGCACGACTTAATCAACTATGCTAGAGCCCAGAATAGCTTGTGGCTACACACGGAAGTTTCTAGTATGAAAAATCCCATGATCCCTTTGAGCCTGGGTGGCGGTCCATAAAAAAAACAGGCAATCCTGGTCTACCCAGGTGCCTAGCAGGCAATCCTGGAATACCAAGGTACCTCAATCCACCCAGATGTGTGTTTAAGTTGCCACCTTAAGTAAACCATTAATTAACAAACTCACATCTGTCATGAATACTCTCAAAACCCAATCCACGTCTACGAGCATAGCATGACACTATAAGCATAACGTAATAGTAACTCCCAAGGTTTGAATGCAGGGCAATAGGTTCCTA
This sequence comes from Triticum monococcum, assembly GCA_034509565.1. Lineage (NCBI taxonomy): Eukaryota > Viridiplantae > Streptophyta > Magnoliopsida > Poales > Poaceae > Triticum > Triticum monococcum. The sequence continues at coordinate 80,011,545 of CM067845.1, read as the reverse complement.
CCTCATCAACTACTTCCCAATACCCACATGTTATCAATCCTACTCATGCAACGTTTGAGGCTGAAACCAATGCATAAAAACTGGGTATGATCAAAGTGTGAACTTGCCTGCAATGTTGATGAAGATGATTCGCACTCAAAACTCTTGATAGTTCTACTCGTCACACTCCGGTCAATCTATCGTAAGCAAGCAATAGTAACCACACATAAGCAATCACTCAAAGTATCAGAAAGATCGAAAAAGACAATTCGGAAAACATCAAAACCAAGCAAATAACTCTTGCAACATAAATTTTTTTCTAACGGTACCAAAATTATATGAATTTGGCCTTATCAGAAAGTTTAGGTCAAGAGCTTCGATTTGCAAAAAGAATCAACTCAAACGGAGCTACGAAACTCAAGTTATGATCAAACAAAGTTTGAATTCAAATCTGATCTAATTTAAATTTTAAACTTTTCAAAAGCATGTTTGAGTTGGATTATTGGATAGAGGAGATTATAACGAAGAAGTGGGCGTTGGTTTCGTTGGATTTGGACAAACGAGTAAAAAGTTATGGCTATTTGAAAAATCAGGGCCAAGCTATTTTACGGAAGAAAAAATAGCTACGGGCTAGAGTCTAATGTATAAATACATAGACTAATTGATAATCTAATTATTTTATCATATTAGTCTAAAAATAATAAACTACGGAGGTATAAGAAAAAAAACAAAGAAAGATACCTTTATAAGGCAGAGAAAATATGACTTTGGAGAGAAAAGAAAATTTTTAGAAGTCGCGCCGGAGAGGAATTTTTTTTTCTTAAATGAATCTAGTCAAACAAAAATATTGATTTAATCCGAATAGGATGATTTTTGAAGGCTCTATGGATCTATATTTATTGGTGGAAAAGAGGGTTAGGGGTTAAAGGCTAGGAAATGTGAGACTAAACGTAGACGAAAATATACGAAACAGAGAAGTAAAGAGGCGGAAGGGCCTAAAGGCCTTCGGCCGGCCGCGCGCACGCTGCGGTGCAGTTTTTTTTTACAAAATTCGGCCTAAGAGAAAAAAAAAGAAAAGGCTGGCTGGGCCTGGCCTATTTAAGAGAGAAAAAAAAACAATGGGGTGCCGGAAGCTACTATACTGCGCATGTAGGCGATAAATAAATATGGGCCGCACGTATAGTTTTTTTAAATAGAAACAGAAGGAAAACTGAATAACAAAATGAAATAGAAGTTTTATATAGGTATATTATATATCAAAATTTTCAAAAAAAGATTTTCTTCGACATGAACATTTTTCTAGAATTAAATAAAATACACACAAATTCTAATAATTCCAACAGTGCTCCTGCTCTAATAAGATCCAACAAAATTATTTTTAAAATATCAAAATGAAATCAAATTTATTTCTCTCCAATTTTCTGTTGTAGGGAATCATGTTACCGTATTTTCCATGTATTTTATTTTTGGAGAAAAATGATTTGAATAAAATCCAAATAACTCCAACTTGAAAAAATAATCCCAAAAGACTTTGAATTTGATCATTTGAAACTCCCAACTCATATTTCATATAATTTGAAGAAGTCATTTTATCTCCTCTCGTGAAAATCATTGAATTGCATAAAGTTTCAGAATTGGAAATATTTTCCAAATGAAATTCAAAGATTTTCAACACCCCTTGTCATTTAAATAAATGTAAGAAGTCATGTCATCTTCTCTCGAGGGTTTCGTGGTGAAAAGAATTTGAATTCACGGAGATCACGAATGAAAAATGAAAGTTTGGGAAAGTCCTTTTATTCTCTCTCATTTAACTTTCAAAAAGGTTTCAAATTTCACTCAATTTCACACAGTCAATCAAACAATCAATCAAATCTATCTATTTATTATAACATTCTAAAATTTAGAATTTTGGGATGTTACATATAGATAGCAACTTTGTTCTCATAATCAATTGGAACCTCTTCCGAAATAGTGGATTCATCACTAAATAAAGTCATGACCTCTCCAAATCCACTTTCATAAATATAATCATCATAAATAGAACGCATGATATCATCAAAATAAATTTGCTCATCAAAACTTGGGGGACAAAAATATCATCTTCATCAAACATAGCTTCCCCAAGCTTGTGGCTTTGCATATCTTTAGCATCATGGATATTCAAAGAATTCATACTAACAACATAGCAATCATGCTCATCATTCAAATATTTAGTGCCAAACATTCTAATGCATTCTTCTTCTAGCACTTGAGCACAATTATCGGAATCCTTATTCTCATGAAAGATATTAAAAAGACGAAGCATATGAGGTACCCTTAATTCCATTTTTTGTTGTTTTCTAATATAGATTAAACTAGTGATTAAACAAGAAACTAAAAGATTCAATTGCAAGATCTAAAGATATACCTTCAAGCGCTAACCTCCCCGGCAACGGCGCTAGAAAAGAGCTTGATGTCTACTACACAACCTTCTTCTTGTAGACGTTGTTGGGCCTCCAAGTGCAGAGGTTTGTAGGACCGTATCAAATTTCCCTCAACTGGATGACCTAAGGTTTATCAATCCGTAGGAGGCGTAGGATGAAGATGGTCTCTCTCAAGCAACCCTGCAACCAAATAACAAAGAGTCTCTTGTTTCCCCAACACACGCAATACAATGGTAAATTGTATAGGTGCACTAGTTCGGCGAAGAGATGGTGATACAAGTGGTATATGGATGGTAGATAAAGGTTTTTGTAATCTGAAAATGCAAAAATAGCAAGGTAACTAATGATAAAAGTGAGCACAAACGATATTGCAATGTGTTGAAACAAGGCCTAGGGTTCATACTTTCACTAGTGCAAGTTCTCTCAACAATAATAACATAATTGGATCATATAACTATCCCTCAACATGCAACAAAGAGTCACTCCAAAGTCACTAATAGCGGAGAACAAACGAAGATATTATGATAGGGTATGAAACCTCCTCAAAGTTATTCTTTCGGATCGATCTATTCATAGAGTACGTACTAGAATAACACCATAAGACACAAATCAACCAAACCCCTAATGTCACCTAGATACTCCAATGTCACCTCAAGTATCCGTGGGCATGATTATACAATATGCATCACACTATCTCAGATTCATCTATTCAACCAACACAAAGAACTTCAAAGAGTGCCCCAAAGTTTTTACCGGAGAGTCAAGATGAAAACGTGTGCCAACCCCCATGCATAGATTCCCAAGGTCACGGAACCCACAAGTTGATCACCAAAACATACATCAAGTGGATCAATGGAATACCCCATTGTCACCACGAGTATCCCACGCAAGACATACATTAAGAGTTCTCAAATCCTTAAAGACTCAATCCGATAAGATAACTACAAAGGGAAAACTCAATTCCTTACAAGAGATTAGAGGGGGAGAAACATCATAAGATCCAACTATAATAGCAAAGCTCGCGATACATCAAGACCGTGCCACCTCAAGAACACGAGAGAGAGAGAGAGAGATCAAACACATAGCTACTGGTACATACCCTCAGCACCGAGGGTGGACTACTCCCTCCTCGTCATGGAGAGTGCCGGGATGATGAAGATTGCCGCCGATGATGGATCCCCCCTCCGGCAGGGTGCCGGAATGGGTCTAGATTGGTTTTCGGTGGCTACAGAGGCTTCTGGTGGCGGAACTCCCGATCTATTCTGCTCCCCGAAGGTTTTAGGGTATATGGGTATATATGGGAGGAAGAAGTATGTCAGTGGACCTCTAGGCTGTCCACGAGGTAGGGGGCGCGCCTGGGGGGGGGGGGGTTGGGCGTGCCCCCCACCCTCGTGGGCAGACCGGGACTATCCTGGTCCACTTCCGATACTCCGTGGGCTTCTTCTGGTCTAAAAAAAAGTTCCGTGAAGTTTCAGGTCAATTGGACTCCGTTTGATATTCCTTTTCTATGAAACACTGAAACAAGGGAAAAACAGAAACTGGCACTGGGCTCTGGGTTAATAGGTTAGTCCCAAAAATAATATAAAAGTGTTTAATAAAAGCCCATAAACATCCAAAACATATAATATAATAGCATGTAACAATCAAAAATTATAGATACATTGGAGACATATCAGTCCTTGGGCGTCCAACCTGTGTGACGTGGGCCGGACTGTTGGGCCATGAAGATACAAGATAGAAGACTTCCTCCCGTGTCCGGATGAGACTCTCCTTTGCATGGATGGCAAGCATGGCGTCCAGATGTATTATTTCCTTTCTCTATAACCGACTTTGTGTAACCCTAGTCCCCTCCGGTGTCTATATAAACCGAAGGGTTTAGTCCATAGAGACAATCACAATCATACATGCTAGACTTCTAAGGTTTAGCCACAACGATCTCGTGGTAGATCAACTCTTGTAATCCTCATACTCATCAAGATCAATCAAGTAGGACGTAGGGTATTACCTCCATCAAGAGGGCCTGAACCTAGGTAAAACATCGTGTCCCATGTCTCCTGTTACCATCGACCTTAGACGCACAGTTCGGGACCCCCTACCCGAGATCCGCCGGTTTTGACACCAACACTTGAATCGACGTAACTCTTTACGACAAACTCTTTATCACCTCCATACTGAGAAATATTTTCTTAGTCCTCTAAGGATAATTTTGACCACTGTCTAGTGATCTATTCCTGGATCACTATTGGTACCTCCCTGCCAGACTTATGGCAAGGCACACAATAGGTTTGGTACACAACATGACATACTTTATAGAACTTATGACTGAAGCATAGGGAATGCCTTTCATTCTCTCTCTATATTCTACCGTGGTCGGGTTTTGAGTCTTATTCAACTTCACACCTTGTAACACAGGTAAGAACCCTTTCTTTGACTAATCCATTTTGAACTCCTTCAAAATCTTGTCAAGGTATGTGCTTTGTGAAAGTCCTATCAAGCGTCTTGATCTGTCCATATTGATCTTGATGCTCAATATATAAGTAGCTTCACCGAGGTCTTTTATTTAAAACATCTTATTCAAGTATCCTTTTATGCTATCCAGAAATTCTATATCACTCTTGATCAACAATATGTCATCCACATATAATATCAAAAATGCTACAGAGCTCCCACTCACTTTCTTGTAAATACAGGCTTCACCATAAGTATGTATAAAACCATATGCCTTGATCACCTTATCAAAGCGTATATTCCAACTCCGAGATGCTTGCACCAGTCCACAGATGGATTGCTGGAGTTTGCACACTTTGTTAGCACCTTTAGGATCGACAAAACCTTCTGGTTGCATCATATATAACTCATCTTTAAGAAATCCATTAAGGAATGCAGTTTTGACATCCATTTGCCAGATTTCATAAAATGTGGCAATTCCTAACATGATTCGGACAGACTTAAGCATCGCTACGAGTGAGAAAATCTCATCATAGTCAACACCTTGAACTTGTCGAAAACCTTTTGCGACAAGTCGAGCTTTGTAGATAGTAACACTACCATCAGCGTTCGTATTCCTCTAGATCCATTTATTCTTAATGGCTTGCCGATCATCGGGCAAGTCCACCAAAGTCCACACTCTATTCTCATACATGGATCCTATCTCAGATTTCATGGCCTCAAGCCATTTATCGGAATCTGGGCTCATCATCGCTTCCTCATAGTTCATAGGTTCATCATGGTCTAGTAACATGACTTCCAGAACAGGATTACCGTACCACTATGGTGTGGAACATACTCTGGTTGGCCTACGAGGTTCTGTAGTAACTTGCTATAAAGTTTCATTATCATTATCATTAGCTTCCTCTCTAGTTGGTGTAGGCATCACGGGAACGGTTTTCTGTGATGAGCTACTTTCCAATTCGAGAGAAGGTACAATTACCTCATCAAGTTCTACTTTCCTCCCACTCACTTCTTTTGAGAGAAACTCCTTCTCTAGAAAGGATCCATTCTTAGCAACAAAGATCTTGCCTTCGGATCTGTGATAGAAGGTGTATCCAATAGTTTCTTTTGGGTATCCTATGAAGACACATTTCTCCAATTTGGGTTCGAGCTTATCAGCCTGAAGCTTTTACACATAAGCATCACAACCCCAAACTTTAAGAAATGACAGCTTAGGTTTCTTGCGAAACCATAGTTCATACGGTGTCATGTCAACGGATTTAGACGGTGCCCTATTTGAAGTGAATGCAACTGTCTCTAATGCATAACCCCAGAATGATAGTGGTAAATCGGTAAGAGACATCATAGATCGCACCATATCTAATATAGTACGGTTATGACGTTCGGACACACCATTACATTGTGGTGTTCCAGGTGGTGTGAGTAGTGAAACTATTCCACATTGTTTTAAATGAAGGCCAAACTCGTAACTCAAATATTCGCCTCCACGATCAGATCGTACAAACTTTATTTTCTTGTTACGATGATTCTCCACCTCACTCTAAAATTCTTTGAACTATTCAAATGTTTCAGACTTGTGTTTCATTAAGTAGATATACCCATATCTTCTTAAATCATATGTCAAGGTTAGAAAATAATGATACCCGTCGCGAGCCTCAACACTCATTGGACCGCATACATCGGTATGTATTATTTCCAATAAGTCAGTTGGTCGCTCCATTGTTCCGGAGAACGGAGTCTTAGTCATCTTGCCCATGAGGCATGGTTCACAAGCATCAAATGATTCATAATAAAGTGATTCCAAAAGTCCATCGGCATGGAGTTTCTTCATGCACTTTATACCAATATGACTGATGTCTACTATGCCACTTTATTCTTGTAGACTCGTGTTGGGCCTCCAAGCCCAGAGTTTTGTAGGACAGTAGAAATTTTCCTTCAAGTGGATGACCTAAGGTTTATCAATCCATGGGAGGCATAGGATGAAGATGGTCTCTCTCAAACAACCCTGCAACCAAATATAAGAAATCTCTTGTGTCCCCAACACACCTAATACAATGGCAAATTGTATAGGTGCACTAGTTCAGCGAAGAGATGGTGATAAAAGTGTAGTGTGGATGCTAGAAATATATTTTTATAATCTGCATAAATAAAAACAACAAGGTAGCAAATAGTAAATGGGCACAAAAATGGTATTTCAATGCTTGAAAATGAGGCCTAGGGTCCGTACTTTCGCTAGTGCAATCTCTCAACAATGCTAATATAATTGGATCATATAACCATGCCTCAACGTGCAACGAAGAATCACTCCAAAGTTCCTATCTAGCGGAGAACATAAGAAAAAATTGTTTGTAGGGTACGAAACCACCTGAAAGCTATTCTTTCCGATCAATGTATCCTAGAGTTCGTACTAAAATAACACAGAGCTATTCTTTCCAATCGTCTAACCATGAGTTCATACTAAAATAACACCAAAAAAATTTAGATTCATAATATTCAATCCAACACAAAGAACTTCAAAGAGTGCGCCAAGATTTCTACCGGAGAAACAAAGACAAGAACGTGCACCAACCCCTATGCATAGATAACCCCAATGTCACCTCGGGAATCCGCGAGTTGAGTGCCAAAACATATATCAAGTGAATCAGTACGATACCCCATTGTCACCACGAGTATTGAATTGCAAGACATGTATCAAGTGCTCTCAAATCCATAAAAGTATTCAATCCGATAACAACGAAATCTCAAAGGGAAAGATTCAATTCATCACAACAAGATAGAGAGGGGAAACACCATATGATCCGACTATATTAACAAAGCCCGCGATAAATCAAGATTGTGACATCTCAAGAACACGAGAGAGAGAGAGAGATATAGAGAGAGAGATTAAACACATAGCTACAGGTATAAACCCTCAGCCCTGAGGGTGGACTACTCCCTCCTCATCATGGTGGCTGCCGAAGATGGTTCACCAGAGATGATTCCCCCCTCCGGCAGGGTGCCGGGAAGGGTCTAGATTGTTTCCCGGTGGCTATAGAGCCTTGCGCTAGCGGAACTTCTGATCTAGGTTAACCCTGAGGGTTTTCATAATATTTGTGAATTTATAGGGTAAAGAGGAGGTGCGGGAGGCCACCAAGGTGGGCACAACCCACATGGGCGCGCATGTGCCCCTAGGCGCGCCCTGGTGGGTTGTGCCCCCTCGGGGCACCCCCAGGTGCTTCTCTGGCCCAGTGTTGGTCTTCTGGTGCATAAAAAAATCCACAAAAAGTTTCACAGTGTTTGGACTCCGTTTGATATTGATTTCCTACGATGTAAAAAACCAGCAAAAAACAACAACCGGCACTAGGCACTGGGTTAATAGGTTAGTCCCCAAAAATGATATAAAGTTGCTATAAAATGATTGTAAAACATCCAAGAATGATAAAATAACAGCATGAATACTTCATAAATTATAGATACGTTGGAGACATATCAGCATCCCCAAGCTTAATTCCTACTCGTCCTCGAGTAGGTAAATGATAAAAGAAATAATTTATGAAGTGTGAATGCTAGCAACGTGCACAAGTTTGATCAATGACAATGTCAGTCACTTTTCCTAGCATCATGACAACAACTCTTTCTTATAAATTTTCTCATGTTTAAAGTAGCAAAACAATGAATTCCCTTAAAACTCAACAACCTATGTTCTCAGTCACCAAGCAATTGCAATTCAACTTTTTCAACAGAGTTTAAGTAAGAGCTCCACATACTCAACCATTATATAGTCTTCTATGATTGCTAACACTCACCGCATACACATGAGAAAAATGTTTCAACCAGACACATAGAAAGATAGGGGCTTATAGTTTTGCCTCCCAACGTATTCACCTCAAGGGTGATGTCAACAATAATAACTCATGACACTCACCGCATATCCAACTGGATATATGTGCCTAGATCTTTCCTCACCACATGATGCTTGCCGAAAGAGAAAAATAAAAAGGAATAGAGAGAAAAACTTTGACTCTTTGCATAAAAGAAAATACTGAAAAGTAAAAGATATGCCCTTCGCAGAGGAAGCAGAGGTTGCCATGTGCTTATTTGTTTGTATGCTCAACCCCTTAGTGCAAAAGAACATCATGTTATATTGCCCCTTATGATAGCAACCTTTATTATGCAGTCTATCGCTTTATTATTTGCCATCACAAGTTCGTACAATGCTCAATTTTCTCTTACACTAAATGATCTAACACTTTTAGAAGCAATTTTTGTTGCCTTATTGCACCGATGACAACTTACTTGAAGGATCTTGCTCAATCCTTAGGTAGGTATGGCAGACTCTTGAAAATAAGATTTGGGTTTAGGGGTTTTTGGAGGCACAAGTAGTATCTCTACTTGGTGCTGAGTTTTTGGCTAGCAAAGATGGGGGGCAAGCACCACATGTTGAAGGATCTATGACAATATAACTTCTATGTGAATATGAACAAACACAAACAATTACGTTGTCTTCCTTGTCCAACGTTAACAATTTTGGCATATAATATTTTGATGGGGGCTCACAATCACAAAAGATTTCCATGATAGTGTATTTATATGTGAAAGTTCTCTTCCTTATACTAATTATTCGTGAATTGCTTGTATGACCAATATTGTGATTGTAAAGCCTCAAAAGATTTCACTTTCTAAACCCAATGTGAAGCTACCACTAGGCATGATATGATTTCAACTTCATGACATTCAATTTATTCAACAATTTACTCATAGGATATAAGTGGAGCACAAGTGTAAATGACAAGCTACTCCAAAAAGATATAAATGAAGATCATGATCATAATATTTCTTTCTCTCAAATTTATTTAATTGAAGCAAGAGAGAATTTCTTCAAAAATACTAAAGCACACCATGCTCAAAAAGATATAAGTGAAGCATTAGAGCAATTCCATAGAAAATAGCTTGATGTCTACTATGCAACTTTATTCTTGTAGACTCGTGTTGGGCCTCCAAGCGCAGAGTTTTGTAGGACAGTAGCAATTTTCCCTCAAGTGGATGACCTAAGGTTTATTAATCCATGGGAGGCGTAGGATGAAGATGGTCTCTCTCAAACAACCCTGCAACCAAATACAAGAAATCTCTTGTGTCCCCAACACACCTAATACAATGGCAAATTGTATAGGTGCACTAGTTCAACAAAGAGATGGTGATTAAAGTGTAGTATGGATGCTAGATATATATTTTTGTAATCTAAATCAATAAAAACAGCAAGGTAGCAAATAGTAACGGGCACAAAAACGGTATTGCAATGCTTGAAAATGAGGTCTAGGGTCCGTACTTTCGCTAGTGCAATCTTTCAACAGTGCTAATATAAATGGATCATATAACCATCCCTCAACGTGCAATGAAGAATCACTCCAAAGTTCCTATCTAGCGGAGAACATAAGACGGAATTGTTTGTAGGGTACGAAACCACCTAAAAGCTATTCTTTCCGATCAATCTATCCTAGAGTTCGTACTAAAATAACACGAAGCTATTCTTTCCGATCGATCTAACCAAGAGTTCATACTAAAATAACACCAAAGAAAATTCAGATTCATAATATTCAATCCAACACAAAGAACTTCAAAGAGTGACCCAAGATTTCTACCGAAGAAACAAAGACAAGAACGTGCATCAACCCCTATGAATAGATTACCCAATGTCACCTCGGGAGTCCGTGCGTTGAGTGCTAAAACATATATCAAGTGAATCAATACGATACCCTATTGTCACCACGAGTATTCAATTGCAAGACATATATCAAGTGTTCTCAAATCCATAAAAGTATTCAATCCGATAACAACGAAATCTCAAACGGAAAAACTCAATTCATCACAACAAGATAGAGAGGGGAAAACACCATATGATCTGACTATATTAACAAAGCCCGCAATACATCAAGATCATGACATCTCAAGAACACGAGAGAGAGAGAGAGAGATTAAACACATAGCTACTGGTACAAACCCTCAGCCCCGAGGGTGGACTACTCCCTCCTCATCGTGGTGGCTGCCAGGATGATGAAGATGGCCACCGGAGATGATTCCCCCCTCCGGCAGGGTGTCGGAAAGGGTCTGGATTGGTTTTTGGTGGCTACAGAGCCTTGCAGCGGCGGAACTTCTGATCTAGGTTAGCCCCCAGGGTTTTCGGAATATTTGTGAATTTATAGGGTAAAGAGGGGGTGCGGGAGGCCACCGAGGTGGGCACAACCCAACTGGGCGTGCCTGGCCCCCCAGGCATGCCCTGGTGGGTTGTGCCCCCCTCGGGGCACCCCCAGGTGCTTCTCTGGCCCACCATTGGTCTTCTAGTCCTTAAAAAATCCACAAAAGTTTCATGGTGTTTGGACTCCATTTTATTTCCTGTGATGTAAAAAGGCCCACTGTTGATTTGCTGTGATGTAAAAAAAAGCTAAAAACAGCAACTAGCACTGGGTACTAGGTCAATAGGTTAGTCCCAAAAAATGATATAAAGTTGCTATAAAATGAATATAAAATATCCAAGAATGATAAAATAACAACATGAATACTTCATGAATTATAGATACGTTGGAGACGTATCAATGACCTAAACGGTAGTGCCACAAATATGTTGCACTATTATTATCAACTTTGCGTCTTTTGGCATCAATATTATGAATATGTGTATCACTACAATTGAGATTCAATAAACATTTATATTGAATGACCATAGAAGGTTTTATTCATGTAAACAGAACAACAATTATTCTTTGAATTAAATGAATTACCGTATTGCAATAAACATGATCCAATCATATTCATGCTCAACGCAAACACCAAATAACTTTTATTTTAGGTTTAACACTAATCCCGAAGGTAAAGGGAGTGTGAGACGGTGATCTTATCAACCTTGGAATCACTTCCAACACACATCGTCACCTTGCCCTTAACTAGTATATGTTCATTTTGCAACTCCTGTTTCAAGTTTACTAATCTTAGCAACTGAATGGGTATCAAATACCCTGGGGTTACTATGAACACTAGTGAAGTACACATCAATAACATGTATATCAAATATACCTTTGTCCACTTTGCCATCTGAAAGCACAAGTGCTCCCTGGGTGATTTTGGTAATTAATGTCAACATATCTCTTGTTGGACTAATACTTTTATCTAGTATATTTTAGAAAGTTCAACGTAGGTGTGGCATGGACAAGAGGATGTGGAACCCCTTCAAGAAGCTAAGGATAGAAGATTGACAAAAGCTCAAGGCTCTTCATTTCTATTTTAGTGATCCAAGATCACATTGAGTCCTTAGGAAAGCCAATACTATTAAAAGGGGATGAGGTGTTGCTTAATGGCTTGCTTGCTCAAAGTGGTTAGTGATATGCTCCAAAGCCCTCAACCACATTCTCATTTCCACATATGTCCTAAACCTAAAGTCAAACTCGGCCCCAGCGATTTGATTTATCCGGCGCCACCGAGTTCACTTGACATAGCCATTTCCAGAAACCCTAATCAATTTGAACTCACCGATGGGATCTCGGTCTCACCGAGATGGGCTTGCAAACTCTCTGTTTCCCTTTGCAATCATTTCGGTCTCACCGAGATACTCAATCGGTCCCACCAAGTTTGCTTGACCAACTCCCTATTTTTCTTATTACCAAAATCGGTCTCACCGAGTTTGTGTAATTGGTCAAACCGAGTTGAGGTTTTACCCTAACCCTAGCACGTCAGTCTCACCGAGTTGATCATATCGGTCCCACCGAAAGCTATAAAGTTCACATTTTGAACTAAATTGGTCTGACTGAGTTTTAGTATTCGGTCCCACCGTGTTTGATAAATTGTGTGTAACGGTTACATTTTGTGTGGAGGCTATATATACCCCTCCACCCATTCTTCATTCATGGAGAGAGCCATCAGAATGTGCCTACACTTCCAGCATTCATTTTCTGAGAGAGAATCACCTACTCATGTGTTGAGACCAAGATGTTCCAATCCAACCACAAGAATCTTGATCTCTAGCCTTCCCCAAGTTTCTTTCCACTCAAATCATCTTTCCACAAAATCCAAATCTGTGAGAGAGAATTGAGTGTTGGGGAGACTATCATTTGAAGTACAAGAGCAAGGAGTTCATCATCAACACACCATCCATTACCTTTTGGAGAGTGGTGTCTCATAGATTGGTTAGGTGTCATTTGGGAGCCTCCGTCAAGATTGTGGAGTTGAACCAAGGAGTTTGTAAGGGCAAGGAGGTCGCCTACTTCGTGAAGATCTACCTAAGTGAGGTAAGTCCTTCGTGGGCGATGGCCATGGTGGGATAGACAAGGTTGTTTCTTCGTGGACCCTTCATGGGGAGAGCCCTCCGTGGACACACGCAACTGTTACCCTTCGTGGGTTGAAGTCTCCATCAATGTGGATGTACGATAGTCCCTTTTCAAGAATTCATCCGATTAACCAGTTAACTTGCCAATTAATCCCTACTCATAGGGTCACCGAGTAGCCGATAAACCAAAAAATTGCCCGATTAATTGATTAAGTGGCCGATTAACTTGCCGATTAGCCGATTAATCCCCTACTCGCTAGCCAACTGAGCAGCTACCAGTTAACGATTTTCTCAACAATGACGATAGTACAACCTATCGGAACCACGCCAAAAATCTTTGTGTCTCAAATTGCGTTTGCACACTCCAATCTCATCCCTTTACTTTCTTGCAAGTTGCATGCTTTACTTTCGGCTGCTCATATACTCTTGCCATGCTTGCTTGAAATGTATTACGAATGTTTAAACTTGTGCTAAAACTCCACCTTAACTTAAATAAATTAAAAACTGCCACTTTCCTTGTTGAGGGTCTAATCACCCCCTCTAGACACCTCTTCTCGATCCTACAATTGGTATCAGAGCATTGGTCTCCATTGCTTTGGTTTAATCACCATTGGAGGAAGATGGATGAGTCTATGTTGGGGAGTCTTAGATGTAGAGTGCCTATACTTGATGGAGAGTTCTTTCATGAGTGAAAAAAATGAGATGCTTGAGATTTTGAATGAATGTCACTTGAACAAGTACATTACTAGCCCTTGTGCACCCATTTTTGATCCTTTGCATCCAACCTATGATGAGTCTATTGACATGATCCGCAACCTTAGAACTGTCAATCTTATTACTAGAGGTTTTCCTAGAAATTTGTTTGTTTGCTTGGCTACTCTTGATTGTGCTTACACCATATGGAGATTTCTGGAGGAACGATTCCCAAACTATTACTTGCAATATTTAGATGAGATCCTTCACAAGTCTATTGCTTTGAGAAGATGAATTCCAATGATCCTAAGTTTGGTGATTGTTTATTTGAGCTTCGTGACCTTATGCGTGCCAAATGAGATGTTGGAATCATTTGCAATATCATCTCTGAAGCCATTATAATTCATAAAGATGAACATTGTGATGATCACTTATCTAATGAATCACTCTCTCTAGGAATTGATCAATCATAAGACGATGTTGAACATGGATACTATGATGAGGATGATGATAGTGACTTTGATCTCGATGAGTCTATGTGTGACGCCCGGATAATCAAGCTACAGTAAACCCCTGCTAATGATGTCACGTCACCATGATCACTGTTGCTAATCTTGCGTTGGATCAAAACTTTTCAAATTCAGAAATTTAAATAATGCCAATCATCAAACTTTTCAAAAGTTAAAAACAAAAATGTTCGGGTAGTGCCTAATATATCATAGGTAATTATAGTGAAGAGAACTCCTTTTTAGAAAATGCCTAAATATTTTTAAGTGATTTAAAACGGAAAAGAAAATAAATAAAAAGAAAGAAAACACAAAAACAGAAAAGAAAACTAACAGAAAAAAGGAAGGAAAAGAACACCCCCCGGGCTCCGGCCCAGCAGGCCATCAACCCCACTGGGCCAACCCACCAGGCCCAACCGGCCACCCCCCCAATTCCCTTATCCCCCCACCGGTGAGACCCCGAACCTCCACCGACACCCCACGACCCCCACTCTCTCTCTCTCTCTCGTTTCCCTCCCTCCCGCTGGATCTGGATCGGGGAACGACACCCCGACCCCGACGCCGATTCCCGTTGCTCGACGCCGCCTGGACCTCGCAGGATCGCCGTCCATCGCCGCCTCGCCCCCGCCACTCGACGCACTCGTCGGAGCTGCCCCGTCGGCCTGCCTCCTCTTCGTCCCCGACATCCCCGTCCTCCTCGAGCCCGCTGCCACGACCCTCCGCCCCCCCGTGAGCACGCCCCGCGCCCCTCCTCTCTCCCCTGTCCCTGCTCATCGCGCCCGTTGCCACTGACCCACGCCCGAGCCCGCGCATGCCTCGCCGCGCCCGTGCGCATCCCGCACCCGAGCTCGCGGCGCCCCACCGGCACGTCCCCTGCCATCGCTCGAGCCGCCCACGCCCATGGCCGCCGTCGCCCGGGCGCTCCCCTGCACCCCCCGCGCAGCCTCCCCGATCGCGCCTCCCTGCTCACGCACGCGGCTGCACGAGCCTGGCGCCGCGTCTCGGTTCTGCTAGCGCCGCCAACCACGGTGGCCTCGCCCGCCGACTGCCCTCTTCTCCTCCCTCGGCCGCGCCAGCCCGCGCACCGCTAGCCGCCCGTGCCCCCTTCCGATGCGTGCGGCTGCACTTGTGCCGCCGCACTGCCCCCTTTTGCTTGCCGCTGCTAGGGCAGCTTCCGCCGGCCCGCGCGCCGCTGGTGGCGCCCTGCTGTTCCGCCGCCTGCCGGCCAAGGGCCGACTCCCCTGAGCTCGCCTGCAACCGCCGACTGGGCCACGTCCGACCACGCTCGGGCGGCCATGCCCAGCGCCCTGTGCCCGTTCCCCACAACGCCTGACCCGCTATGGCCTTTGGCCCAATGACAAGGGGGCCCGTGCCCAGAACGATTATAAAAAAAAAGAGAAAATAAAAATAAAAATAATATAAATAAAATTAATTAATTAAATAATTAACTTAAGTAATCCCATTTAATTAACACAATTAATTAACTAACCTATCTAACTTGTTAATTAAACTAATTAAATTGATTAGTTAGTTAGCAGAGTATGACAGGTGGGTCCCACTGGACCCACGCGTCAGTTTGACCCAGTCAACCCCTGTTGACTGCTGACGTCAGCATGACATCATGCTAATGTCATAAATCCATTTTCGAATTAATTTAAATAATTAATTAAATTCCAGAAATTAATAAAATCTTTAGAAAATCATATCCTTTAATCTGTAAGCCAGATTGAATTATTTTCAACATGAAAGTTGCTCAGAACGACGAGACAAATCTGGATACACTCTCCGTTTGTTCGCCACACATCCCTAGCATAGCAAACACGCAACTTTCCCCCTCCGGCTCCTCTGCCCGAAAACGCAAAACACCGGGAATACCTTCCCGGATGTTTTCCCCCTTCACCGGTACCACCTCGTACCGCGTTAGGGCACACCTAGCACCACGCTTTGTCATGTCATGCATCATCATGAATTTGTTTGCATTATATTTATTGTTTCTTCCCCCTCTTCTCTCGCTAGACACCGAGACCGATGTCGCTGCTACCCAGTACGACTACGGAGTTGACGACCCCTCTCTCTTGCCAGAGCAACCAGGCAAGCCCCCCCCCTTTGATTACCAGATATCGCCTACTCTTCTCTATACTGCTTGCATTAGAGTAGTGTAGCATGTTACTGCTTTTCGTTATTCCTATCCTGATGCATAGCCTGTCCTTGCTACTACTGTTGTTACCATTACCTGCTATCCTACTGCTTAGTATAGGATGCTAGTGTTCCATCAGTGGCCCTACACTCTTGTCCATCTGCCATGCTATACTACTGGGCCGTGATCACTTCGGGAGGTGATCACGGTCATATACTATATACTTTACACAATTACATTACTTATGATACTGTTCGGAGATGGGGGCTGAAGGGGCAGGTGGCTCCATCCCGGTAGAGGTGGGCCTGGGTTCCCGATGGCCCCCGACTGTTACTTTGTGGCGGAGCGACAGGGCAGGTTCAGACCACCTAGGAGAGAGGTGGGCCTAGCCCTGGTCGGCGTTCGCGGACACTTAACACGTTAAACGAGATCTTGGTATTTGATTTGAGTCTGGCCGCTGGCTTATACGCACTAACCATCTACGCGGGGACAGTTATGGGCACTCGACGTCGTGGTATCAGCCGAAGCCTTCGTGACGTCAGCGACTGAGCGGCGTGCGCCGGATTGGACTGGAACGCCTACTAGGCTAGGTCTGCTTCCGGCCGCGTTTGCAACGTGCAGGTGTGCAAAGGGCGATGGGCCCAGACCCCTGCGCCATAGGATTTAGACCGGCGTGCTGACCTCTCTGTTGTGCCTAGGTAGGGCTGCGACGTGTTGATCTCCCGAGGCCGGGCATGACCCAGGAAAGTGTGTCCGGCCAAATGGGATCGAGCGTGTTGGGTTATGTGGTGCACCCCTGCAGGGAAGTTAATCTATTCGAATAGCCGTGATCTTCGGTAACAGGATGACTTGGAGTTGTACCTTGACCTTATGACAACTAGAACCAGATACTTAATAAAACACACCCTTCCAAGTGCCAGATACAACCGGTGATCACTCTCTCACAGGGCAACGAGGGGAGGATCATTGGTTAGGATTATGCTATGCGATGATACTCGGAGGACTTCAGTCTACTCTCTTCTACATGCTGCAAGACGGAGGCTGCCAGAAGCGTAGTCTTCGAAAGGACTAGCTATCCCCCTCTTATTCCGGCTTTCTGCAGTCCAGTCCACATATGATAGCCTTATTCCAGTTGATACCAATGCATACATATGTAGTGTAGCTCCTTGCCTGCGAGTACTTTGGATGAGTACTGACGGTTGCTTTCCCCTTCCTTTCCCTCTATGCCTTCTATCTGGTTGTCGCAACCAGATGTTGGAGCCTAGGAGCCAAACGCCACCTTCGACGATGACTCCTACTACACCGGAGGTGCCTACTGCTACGTGCTTCCCGCTGACGACGACCAGGAGTAGTTTAGGAGGATCCCAGGCAGGAGGCCTGCGCCTCTTTCGATCTGTATCCCAGTTTGTGCTAGCCATCTTATGGCAACTTGTTTAACTTATGTCTGTACTCAGATATTGTTGCTTCCGCTGACTCGTCTATGATCGAGCTCTTGTATTCGAGCCCTCGAGGCCCCTGGCTTGTAATATGATGCTTGTATGACTTATTTTATTTGTAGAGTTGTGTTGTGATATCTTCCCGTGAGTCCCTGATCTTGATCGTACACATTTGCGTGTATGATTAGTGTACGGTCAAATCGGGGTCGTCACACTATGAGACACTTTGGTCTTATGGCTAACCTTCATGGCTACATGGCTGGAGGAAAGGAATGGGTTCTTGATAATGGATGTAACCGATCACATGACCAGAGACAAGGATATGTTTCGTAAGCTAGTTGAAAACGACGACCCTCGAAAGTATGTCACTTTTGGTGAGAACTCAAAGGGTAAGGTGGTTGGCCTTGGTAAGGTGGCCATCTCACATGATAGCTCCATACAAAATGTTATGCTCGTTGAATCTCTTGGCTATAATTTACTTTCCGTATCTAGACTTGCTGACTTTGGTTTCAATGTCCTATTTGCTGAAGTAGATTGCCAAGTGTTTCGTAGAGATAATTACAATATGGTCTTTACCGGTATACGTAGAGGTGATCTATACATTGTTGATTTCACTAAAAAGGCTCAACCTAGAACCTGCTTAATTGCTAAATCTTCTAAAGGTTGGTTGTGGCATAGGAGGTTAGATCATGTGGGCATGCGAAATCTTGATAAGCTTATTAAAGGTGATCGTATCCTTGGAGTAAAAGATGTTTTATTTGACAAGGATAGACTGTGCAGTGCTTGTTAAGAAGGAATACAAGTTGGAGGAAGTCACCCTGTGAAGAACATCATGACCACGAGAAGACTGCTCGAGCTACTTCATATGGATCTCTTTGGTCCCAACGCCTACAAAAGTCTCGGTGGAAACTCATTTGGTTTAGTCATAGTCGATGATTTTTCAAGATTTACGTGGGTGTTCTTTCTTTATGGTAAATCAAAGGTCGAAAAGATCTTCAAGAACTTCGCAAGGAAGGCCCAAAATAAATTTGAAGTGAAGATCAAGAAGGTTCACAGCGACAACGGAAAGGAGTTCAAGAACGCAAATGTGGATACCTTTCTTGACGAAGAAGGGATTTCACACGAGTTCTTGTCTACGTACTGATGACCCACAAGTATAGGGGATCAATTGTAGTTCTTTTCGATAAGTAAAAGTGTCGAACCCAACGAGGAGCAGAAGGAAATGACAAGTAGTTTCAGTAAGGTAATGTCTGCAAGTGCTGAAATTCTAAGTAGAAGAGTAGTTTGATAGCAAGATAATTTGTAACGAGCAGGTAACGGTAGTAGTAACAAAAGTGCAGCAAGGTAGCCCAATACTTTTGAGGCAAAGTACAGGCCAAAACGGTCTCTTATGATAAGCAAAGCGTTCTTGAGGGTACACGGGAATTTCATCTAGTCACTTTCATCATGTTGGTTTAATTTGTGTTTGCTACTTTGATAATTTGATATGTGGGTGGACCGGTGCTTATGTGCTGTTCTTACTTGAACAAACCTCCTACTTATGATTAACCTTCCTGCAAGCATCCGCAACTACGAGAAAAGTGTTAAGAATAAATTCTAACCATAGCATTAAACTTTTGGATCCAATCGGTCCCTTACGGAATAGCGCATAAAGTAGGGTTTAAGTTTCTGTCACTCTCGCAACCCATCATCTAATTGCTACTCCACAATGCATTCCCTTAGGCCCAAATATGGTGAAGTGTCATGTAGTCGACGTTCACATGACACCACTAAGGGAGTCGCAACATACACACTATCAAAATATCGAACACATATCAAATACACATGATTACTTGCAACATGATTTCTCTCGTGACCTCAAGAACAAAGGTAACTACTCACAAATGATAAACATGCTCATGATATGAGGGGTATTAAATAGCATATTGGATCTGAACATATAATATTCCACCAAATAAACCATATAGTAATCAACTATAAGATGTAATCAACACTACTAGTCACCCACAAGTACCAATCTATAGTTCCGGTAACAAGATTGAACACAAGATATGAACTAGGGTTTGAGAGGAGATGGTGCAGTTGAAGATGCTGATGGAGATTGCCCTCCCCAAGATGGGAGAGCTGTTGGTGATGATGATGACGATGATTTCCCCCACTGGGAGGGAAGTTCCCCCGACGGAATCACTCCGCCAGAGGGCAAAAGTGCTCCTGCCCAAGTTCCGCCTCGAGGCAGCGACGCTTCGTCCCGAAAGTCCTCCCCTTATTTTTTCTAGGTCAAAATGGCTTATATACCAAAAGATGGGCACTAAAGGTGGGCCGAGGAGGGCACAACCCACCAGGGCGCGCCTGGGCTCGCTGGCGCGCCCAGGTGGGTTGTGTCCACCTGGTGGCCCGCCTACGGTAGTTATTTGCTCCAATAATTCTTAAATAATCCATAAAAAATCTCTGTGAAGTTTCATCTTGTTTGGAGTTGTGCAGAATAGGTGACCTGATGTAGCTTTTCCCGGTCCAGATTTCCAGCTGCCAGAATTCTCCCTCTTGGTGTTTACCTTGCAAATTATGAGAGAAAAGGCATTAGAATTAGTCCAAAAAGAATTATTTTGGATAAAAACATTGTAAATGACAGTAAGAAAATATGATGCAAAATGGATGTATCAACTCCCCCAAGCTTAGACCTCACTTGTCCTCAAGCGATAACCAAAATCGAAAAACATATGCACATGCTTTGAGAGAGAGGTGTCGATAAAAACAAAATACGGACATAGAAGCATCATGTTGATTATTATATGTAACGCCCCGAGACCGATGTGCCAGGTGTCGTTCAGTTATTCGTTGTTGTTGCGTTGTCATTGCTTGCGTGTCATGCATTGCATATCATGTCATCATGCACATTTCATTTGCATACGTGTTCGTCTTATGCATCCGAGCATTTTTCCCGTTGTCCGTTTTGCATTCCGACGCTTCGTTCTCCTCCGGTGGTCATTTCTACCTTTCTTTTGTGTGTGTGGATTAAACATTTCCGGATTGGACCGAGACTTGCCAAGCGGCCTTGGTTTACTACGGGTAGACCGCCTGTCAAGTTTCGTATCATTTGGACTTCGTTTGATACTCCAACGGTTAACCGAGGGACCGAGAAGGCCTCGTGTGTGTTGCAGCCCAACACCCCTCCAATTTGGCCCAAAACCCACCTAACTCTGCTCCATCATCTCGGTCGTTCGATCACGATCGCGTGGCCGAAAACCGCACCTCATTTGGACTCTCCTAGCTCCCTCTACCTATAAATATGTGACCTCCCCCGAAAATTCGCGGATGAACCCTAACTTCGCCTTCCTCGCGCCACCGGACGCGTCCACCCCGCGCCCGGACATGTCCACCCTAGCCGGCCACCTCACTTCGACCAATGGCGCGCTGCCACGTCACCCCGCCGCCTCTCTCCTCCAATCAGCGCGTGCCAACTGTCGGGCCCGTGCCCACTTCGCCGCCGGGGCCCGTGAAGCCCAGATCGGACCCGCCCCGGGCCGCGCCGGGCCCGAGGGAGCCCGCGGCCTCACCGGATCTTCGCACGTCTTTGGCATCGTCGCCGGCGACCAACTCCGGCGACCAGACCTCGACGCCTCGGCTGCCGGATCCCCGCCGCCCGGCCGCATCAACCGCCTCCACCCGCGCGAGACCCACGCCCGAGCGCCGCCGCCTTCTCCACCGGGAGCCCCGCCGCCATCTTCGCCCTTCGCCGCCGACGCCCCACTCCGGCCGCCGTCATGTCGCCGGCGAACGCGCCTGCGCCGCCTGCCTGCGCTTGCCTCGCCGCCGCACCCGGCTGCCCGCACCCTACCTCGCCCGGGAGCTCCGGCAAGCGGCCCGACCTTGCCGGATCCGACCGCTCCGGTCACCTTCCCCAACTCCGGTGCCTCTCCGACGTGAACTCCGGCCGGATCCGTTCGCCGGGATCAGATCCACCACCTCCTCCAACCAAACAGCGCCCTCCGCCCCGGATCTCGTCATCCCGCACCGCTCCGTCCCGTTGACTTTTCGCGGAGGTAAAATTCGTCTAAGTCCCCAGATTCCAGATCCATGTGCTCATGTTCGAGGCCCCGTAACTTTGCATCTGTAGCTCCGTATTAGACATATAGTATATCAAAATCTTCGGCTCGACGAGTACATCATTTCGTTCCATTGCATCATTTGCATTTGAGTTCATCTTGATGCCCGAAATGCTGCTAGAAGGAGGCTTCGTGAGTTAAATTGCAGATCCGTTAGTTCATCTTAGCCTTTTGTCATTTTTGCCATGATTATTGTGTGCATGATATGCCTGTGACTCTTTGGAATGAGTTGTTAAGCATTTTTTCTTCTTTCCAGAGGTGCCACCCATGCATTTTTAGGATATGTGTGGTGACTTATGCAAGCTTGCAAAGAGAGGCACCTGAGAATTATGTTTTCAGGGACGTAGTGATTTCATTAAGTCTGGGATATTTTAGTTCATAATGCCATATGTTCAGCTTGTTTCCTAGTGATCGGTGCCTCTTTTGAGGATGATAAGTAAGAGAGTTTTGTTATTCATGTTATGCTCTATCCATCCATGTCTTTGTTTGCATATGTGGAGTGCTCTAGCTTGAGTCAATCGAGCTCTACTTTTGCTTCGTGGTAATTCTGGGCAGATCGTCAACTTGTTTGCGATTTTGCCGATGCTATTGTTAGTGATCCGTGCATGCTATGCCATTGTTCTTGCCATGTCTAGCTAGCATTTTGTGCCTTCTTTATGGATATATTATTTCCTTGCCATGACTTGCACCGTAGTGAGTGCATCAAGCTCGTTTACATGCCTTCATGAGTTAAATTTCAGCATGTCTCGGTTTTCACTAAGTCTGAAAACTGATTGTGTTTCATCTATGTTCGTGTGCTCGTTAGAGTATTTTGTGAACCCTTTTGGCCCCAGGTCACTTTGGGTGTTTTGTTAAGCTTGTTGAGTAGCTCCATTCCATGTTATTACTTGTCATAATCATGTCATGTATCATATTGTTTTGCTGCTCCGAAGAGAGCATCGTGGTCTGAAATTTCAGACTAGTGTTAATTTCACTAAGTCTGAAATCTGTTTTGCATATGCGTTTTTGCCATGCTTGTTTGAACCTCATAATGGATGAATTGGCCGTGGCTCAGTGCTAGTGTTTTGATAAGCATCTTGAGTACTTCCCGTCCATGTATTTTGTTGTCATGTTTGGTGGCTGTAGCATGTTCATTTCGTTGCATTTAGATGCCTACTTGCTGTAAATCGCAGACCGGTGTCATATCTTAAAACGCTTGCCATTTCCAAACCGTAACTCCGATCCCTATGATCTTTATATCGTTTTCAAGCGATTTCATCCCCTCTATCCAGTGGCACACTTGTTTTCCCAAGTTGAGGCCAGGTTCATGCATTTTCTGTCACATCATGCATATGCATCGCATATCGCATCTCGCACATCATACCATGTTTATGTGATGGTTGTTTACTATGTTGTGTGTTTCTTTCTGGTGTTTGCTTCTTCGGGTTGGTTTCGGTAACGTCGCGTTCGTGAGGATCCATTCAACTTCGTCCGTTTGTCTTCTTCACGGACTTGTTCTTCTTCCTTGCGGGATTTCAGGCAAGATGATCATACCCTCGAAATCAGTACTATCTTTGCTATGCTAGTTTGCTTGCTCTTTTGCTATGCCAATGCTACGATGCCTACCAGTTGCTTGTCAGCCTCCCAATTGCCATGTTCAGCCCCTAACCCACCATGTCCTAGCAAACCGTTGATTGGCTATGTTACCGCTTTGCTCAGCCCCTCTTATAGCGTTGTTAGTTGCAGGTGAAGATTGAAGTTTGTTCCTTGTTGGAACATGGAGACTGTTCCTTGTTGGAACATTTATTTACTTGTTGGGATATCACTATATATCTTATTTAAT
This sequence comes from Triticum monococcum, assembly GCA_034509565.1. NCBI lineage: Eukaryota > Viridiplantae > Streptophyta > Magnoliopsida > Poales > Poaceae > Triticum > Triticum monococcum. The sequence continues at coordinate 79,987,702 of CM067845.1, read as the reverse complement.
TAATGCATCTATATACTTGGTAAAGGGTGGAAGGCTCGGCCTTATGCCTGGTGTTTTGTTCCACTCTTGCCGCCCTAGTTTCCGTCATATCGGTGTTATGTTCCCGGATTTTGCGTCCCTTACGCGGTTGGGTATACGGGAACCCCTTGATAGTTTGCTTTGAATAAAACTCCTCCAGCAAGGCCCAACCTTGGTTTTACCATTTGCCACCTAGCCTTTTTTCCCTTGGGTTAGGCCAGCCCAAGGGTCATCTTTATTTTAACCCCCCCGGGCCAGTGCTTGTCTAAGTGTTGGTCCGAAATGGGTAGCCTGCGGGGCCACCTCGGGGAAACTTGAGGGCTGGTTTTACTCGTAGCTTGACCTATCCAGTGTTGCCCTGAGAACGAGATATGTGCAGCTCCCATCAGGATGTCGGCGCATCGGGCGGCTTTGCTGGACTTGTTTTACCATTGCCGAGGATGTCTTGGAGTACCGGGATACCGAGTCTGATCGGAATGTTTCGGGAGGAGGTCTATTCCTTCGTTGACCGTGAGAGCTTGTGATGGGCTAAGTTGGGACACCCCTACAGGGTTTTGAACTTTCGAAAGCTGTGCCCGCGGTTATGGGCAGATGGGAATTTGTTAATGTCCGGTTGTAGAAAACCTAAAGTTGACCTTAATTAAAATGAATCAACCGCGTGTGTAACCGTGATGGTCTCTTTCCGGCGGAGTCCGGGAAGTGAACACGGTTGTTGGAGTTATGCTTGACGTAGGTTGCTATAGGATCACTTCTTGATCATACTTTCATCGACCGTGCTTTGCCATCTCTTCTCGCTCTCATTTGCGTGTTAGCCACCATATATGCTAGTCGCTTGCTGCAGCTCCACCTCTTACTTTTACCTTACCCATAAGCTTAAATAGTCTTGATCGTGAGGGTGCGAGATTGCTGAGTCCCTGTGGCTCACAGATTACTTCCAAAACCAGTTTGCAGGTGCCGATCAGTTCGTGCAGACGACGCAACCAAGCTCAGGAGGAGCTCGATGAAGATCTTATCCTTTATGTTGTTTCGTTCTAGTTGATCAGCAGTGGAGCCCAGTTGGGGTCGATCGAGGACCTTTGTCGCATTTGGGGTTCTTCTTTTATTTTGGTTTCGTAGTCAGACCATGAGTGTATTTGATTGATGTAATGCTTTATTCATGTAATTGTGTGAAGTGGCGATTGTAAGCCAACTATGTATCCTTTTCCTTATTATATTACATGGGTTGTGTGAAGATTACCTCACTTGAGACATATGCCTTCAATGCGATTATGCCTCTAAGTCGTGCCTCGACACGTGGGAGATATATCATTTTTGATTGCTCCATGCTATATTATCTACTGTTTTGAATGTTTATGGGCTTTATTATACAATTTTATATCATTTTTGGGACTAACCTATTAACCCAGAGCCCAGTGCCAGTTTCTGTTTTTACCCTGTTTTAGGGTTTCGAAGAAAAGGAAAATCAAACGGAGTCCAATTGACCTGAAACTTCACGGAACTTATTTTTGGATCAAAAGAAGCCCAGAAGACTTGAAGTGCATGTAAGGGAAGCTTTGAGGAGGCCACGAGGTAGGGGGGCGCGCCCACCCCCTGGACGCGCCCTCCACCCTCGTGGGCCCCTCGTGCCCCCCTGACGTACTTCTTCCGCCTATATATCTCCATATACCCTAAAAACATCTGATAGCACAATAGATCAGGAGTTCCGCCGCCAGAAGCCTCCGTAGCCACCGAAAGCCAATCTAGACCCGTTCCGGCACCCTGCCCGAGGGGGAATCCTTCTCCGGTGGCTATCTTCATCATCCCGGCCCTATCCATGACGAGGAGGGAGTAGTCCACCCTCGGGGCTGAGGGTATGTACCAGTAGCTATGTGTTTGATCTCTCTCTCTCTCATGTTCTTGATTTGGCACGATCTTGATGTATCGCGAGCTTTTCTATTATAGTTGGATCTTATGTTTCTCCTCCCCCTCTACTCTCTTGTAATGAATTGAGTTTCCTCTTTGGAGTTACCTTATCGGATTGAGTCTTTAAAGATTTGAGAACACTTGATGTATGTCTTGCCGTGCGTATCTGTGGTGACAATGGGATACCACGTGATTCACTTGATGTATGTTTTGGTGATCAACTTGCGGGTTCTGGCCATGAACCTATGCATAGGGGTTGGCACACGTTTTCGTCATGATTCTCTGGTAGAAGCTTTGGGGCACTCTTTGAGGTTCTATGTGTTGGTTGAATAGACGAATCTGAGATTGTGTGATGCATATCGTATAATAATACCCACAGATACTTGAGGTGACATTGGAGTATCTAGGTGACATTAGGGTTTTGGTTGATTTGCGTCTTAAGGTGTTATTCTAGTACGAACTCTAGGGCTGTTTATGACACTTATAGGAATAGCCCAACGGATTGATTGGAAAGAATAACTTTGAGGTGGTTTCGTACCCTACCATAATCTCTTCGTTTGTTCTCCGCTATTAGTGACTTTGGAGTGACTCTTTGTTGCATGTTAAGGGATGGTTATGTGATCCAATTATGTTATTATTGTTGAGGGAACTTACACTAGAGAAAGTATGAACCATAGCCCCTGTTTCATATCATTGCAATACCGTTTATGCTCACTTTTATCACTGGCTACCTTGCTATTTTTATATTTTCAGATTACAAAAACTATTATCTACTATCCATATACCACTTGTATCATCATCTCTTCGCCGAACTAGTGCACCTATACAATTTACCATTGTATTGGGTGTGTTGGGGACACAAGAGACTCTTTGTTATTTGGTTGCAGGGTTGCTTGAGAGAGACCATCTTCATCCTACGCCTCCTATGGATTGATAAACCTTAGGTCATCCACTTGAGGGAAATTTTCTACTGTCCTACAAACCTCTGCACTTGGAGGCCCAACAACGTCTACAAGAAGAAGGTTGTGTAGTAGACATCAAGCTCTTTTCTGGCGCCGTTGCCGGGGAGGTGAGTGCTTGAAGGTATATCTTTAGATCTTGCAATCGAGTCTTTTAGTTTCTTGTTTTATCACTAGTTTAGTTTATAAAAGAAAATTAGAAAAAATGGAATTAAGGTTACCACATATGCTTCATCTTTTTAATATCTATCATGAAAATAAGGATTCCAATAATTGTGCTCAAGTGCTAGAAGAAGAATGCATTAGAATGTTTGGCACTAAATATTCGAATGATGAGCATGATTGCAATGTTGTTAGTATGAATTCCTTGAATACCCATGATGCTAATAATATGCAAAGCCACAAGCTTGGGGAAGCTATGGTTGATGAAGATGATATTTTTTGTCCCCCAAGTTTTGATGAGCAAATTTATTATGATGAAAGCATGCCTCCTATCTATGATGATTATTGTGACGACACGTATGCTTTAAAGAATAATGATAACAATGAAACTTGTCATCTTGATTTCAATTTTCAATACCATGATAGTTACTTTGTTGATTTTGCGCCAACTACTATTCATGAGAAGAAATTTGCTTGTGTGGAATGTAGTAAATTTTATATGCTTGTAGATCATGAAAAGAATGTTTTAGGTGCTGGTTATATTGTTGAATTCACTCATGATGATACTGAAAATTATTATGAGGGAGGAATATATGCTTGTAGGAATTGCAATAATATCATGTTTCCTCTCTATGTGCTTAAAACTTTGAACTTATGCTTGTTTTACCTTCCTATGCAAGATGATTCTTGTTCTCATAAGTTGTTTGCTCACAAAATCCCTATGCATAGGAATTGGGTTAGACTTAAATGTGCTAGTCGTATTCTTCACGATGCTCTCTTTATATTTCAATTCTTATCCTTTATGTGAGCATCATTGAAATCATCATGCCTAGCTAGGGGCGTTAAACGATAGCGCTTGTTGGGAGGCAACCCAACTTTATTTTTGTTCCTTGCTTTTTTCTCCTGTTTAGTAATAAATTAATTATCTATCCTCTTTTATGGTTGAGTTTTTATGTTTTAATTAGTGTTTGTGCCAAGTAGAACCTTTGGGAAGACTTGGGTGAAGTCTTTATGATCATGTTGTAAAAAAATAGAAACTTTAGCGCTCACGAGAATTGCTGCCATTTTTATTGGAGAGTGCTATTTAGTTAATTCTTTTTGCAGATGATTAATAGATAAATCAATCAGGTCCAGCAATTTATTTTAGAATTTTTGGGGTTCCATAAGTTTGCGTTAGTTACAGATTACTACAGACTGTTCTGTTTTTGACAGATTCTGCTTTTCGTGTGTTGTTTGCTTATTCTGATGAATCTATGGCTAGTAAAAGAATTTATAAACCATAGTGAAGTTGGAATACAGTAGGTTTAACACCAATATAAATAAATAATGAGTTCATTACAGTACCTTGAAGTGGTGTTTTGTTTTCTTTCGCTAACGGATCTTACGAGTTTTCTGTTAAGTTTTGTGTTGTGAAGTTTTCAAGTTTTGGGTAAAGATTTGATGGACTATGGAATAAGGAGTGGCAAGAGCCTTAGCTTGGGGATGCCCAAGGCACCCCAAGGTAATACTCAAGGACAACCAAGAGCCTAAGCTTGGGGATGCCCCGGAAGGCATCCACTCTTTCGTCTTCATTCATCGGTAACTTTACTTGGAGCTATATTTTTATTCGCCACATGATATGTGTTTTGCTTGGAGCGTCATTTTATTTTATTTAGCTTTGCTTGCTTTTTGAATAAAATACCAAGATCTGAAATTATTTAATGTTAGAGAGTCCTCACATAGTTGCATAATTATTCGACTACTCATTTATCTTCACTTATATCTTTCGGAGTAGTTTGTTGTTTGCTCTAGTACTTCACTTATATCTTTTAGAGCATGGTGGTAGTTTTATTTTGAAGAAATAGATGAACTCTCATGCTTCACTTATATTATTTTGAGAGTCTTAAATATCATGGTAATTTGCTTAAAATCCTAATATGCTAGGTATTCAAGATTAGTAAAATTTTCTTATGAGTGTTTTGAATACTAAGAGAAGTTTGATGCTTGATGATTATTTTGAGATATGGAGGTAATAATATCAGAGTCGTGCTAGTTGAGTAGTTGTGAAATTGAGAAATACTTGTGTTGAAGTTTGCAAGTCCCGTAGCATGCACGTATGGTAAACGTTGTGTAACAAATTTGAAACATGAGGTGTTATTTGATTGTCTTCGTTATGAGTGGCGGTCGGGGACGAGCGATGGTCTTTTCCTACCAATCTATACCCCTAGGAGCATGCACGTAGTGCTGAGGTTTTTGATGACTTGTAGATTTTTGCAATAAGTATGTGAGTTCTTTATGACTAACGTTGAGTCCATGGATTATACGCACTCTTACCCTTCCATCCTTGCTAGCCTCTTCGGTACCGTTCATTGCCCTTTCTCACATTGAGAGTTGGCGCAAACTTCGCCGGTGCATCCAAACCCCATGATATGATATGCTCTATCACACATTAACCCCCTTATATCTTCATCAAAACAGCCACCATACCTACCTATTATGGCATTTCCATAGCCATTCCGAGATATATTGCCATGCAACTTTCCACCGTTCCGTTTATTATGACATGCATCATCATTGTCATATTGCTTTGCATGACCATGTAGTTGACATCGTATTTGTGGCAAAGCCACCTCTCATAATTCTTTCATACATGTCACTCATGCATCATCGCAATCCCGGTACACCGCCGGAGGCATTCATATAGTCATATCTTGTTCTAGTATCGAGTTGTAATCATTGACTTGTAAATAAATAGAAGTGTGATGATCATCACTTTCTAGAGCATTGTCCCAAGTGAGGAATAAAAAAAAGAGAAAGGCCATAAAAAGAGAGAAGGCCCAAAAAAAGAAAAGAGAAAGGCCATAAAAAAGAGAAAGGCCCAAATAAAAAAATAAAAAAAATAAAAAAAGAGAGAAGGGACAATGCTACTATCCTTTGCCACACTTGTGCTTCAAAGTAGCACCATAATCTTCATGATAGAGAGTCTCTTGTTTTGTGATACGTCTCCAACGTATCTATATTTTTTGATTGCTCCATGCTATATTATCTACTGTTTTGGACTATATTGGGCTTTATTTTCCACTTTTATATTATTTTTGGGACTAACCTATTAACCGGAGGCCCATCCTAGAATTGTTGTTTTTTTTGCCTATTTCAGTGTTTCGGAGAAACAAAATATCAAACAGAGTCCAAACGGAATGAAACCTTCGGGAACGTGATTTTCTCAGCAGATAAGATCCAGGAGACTTGGACCTTCCATCAAGAAAGCCACGAGGCGGTCACGAGGGTGGAGGGCGCGCCCCCCTAGGGCGTGCCCCCTGCCTCGTGGGCCCCTCGAAGCTCCACCGATGTACTTCTTCCTCCTATATATACCTACATACCCCCAAACGATCAGAGACGGAGCCAAAAACCTAATTCCACCACCGCAACTTTCTGTATCCACGAGATCCCATCTTGGGGCCTATTCCGGAGCTCCGCCGAAAGGGGAATCGATCACAGAGGGCTTCTACATCATCATCCAAGCCTCTCCGATGAAGTGTGAGTAGTTCACCTCAGACCTACGGGTCCATAGTTAGTAGCTAGATGGCTTCTTCTCTCTTTTTGGATCTCAATACAATGTTCTCCCCTCTCTTGTGGAGATCTATTCGATGTAATCTTCTTTTTGTGGTGTGTTTGTTGAGACCGATGAATTGTGGGTTTATGATCAAGTCTATCTATGAATAATATTTGAATCTTCTCTAAATTCTTTTATGTATGATTGGTTATCTTTGCAAGTCTCTTCGAATTATGAGTTTGGTTTGGCCTACTAGATTGGTTGTTCTTGCCATGGGAGAAGTGCTTAGCTTTGGGTTCAATCTTGCGGCGTCCTTTCCCAGTGACAGAAGGGGCAGCAAGGCACCTATTGTATTGTTGCCATCGAGGATAACAATATGTTTTTTTATCATATTGCATGAAACTATCCCTCTACATCATGTCATCTTGCTTAAGGCGTTACTCTGTTTTTAACTTAATACTCTAGATGCATACTGGATAGCGGTCGATGAGTGGAGTAATAGTAGTAGATGCAGGCAGGAGTCGGTCTACTTGTCTCGGACGTGATGCCTATACATGATCATACCTAGATATTTTCATAACTATGCTCAATTCTGTCAATTTCTCAACAGTAATTTGTTCACCCACCGTAGAATACTTATGCTCTTGAGAGAAGCCACTAGTGAAACCTATGGCCCCCGGGTCTCTTTCTCATCATATCAATCTCCATCACTTTATTATTGCTTTGCTTTTACTTTGCCTTTTACTTTTTACTTTGCATCTCTATACCAAAAATACCAAAAATATTATTTATCATCTCTATCGGATCTCACTTTCGTAAGTGACCGTGAAGGGATTGACAACCCCTAAGCGCGTTGGTTGCGTTGAGCTATTTTTTTGTGTAGGTACAAGGGACTCGAGCGTAGCCTCCTACTGGATTGATACCTTGGTTCTCAAAAACTGAGGGAAATACTTACGCTACTTTGCTGCATCATCCTCTCCTCTTCGGGGAAATCCAACGCAGTGCGCAAGAGGTACAAGAAGAATTTCTGGCGCCGTTGCCGGGGAGTCTGCGCAAAATTCAACATACCAAGTACCCATCACAATCCCAATCTCCCGCATTACATTATTTTCCATTTGCCTCTCGTTTTCCTCTCACCCACTTCACCCTTGCCGTTTTATTCACCCTCTCTCTTTCCCAATTTGCCTCTTTTGCCTGTTTCTTGTTTGCTCGTATGATTGGAATAGTTGTTTATTTATTACTAAACAGAGAACCTAAGATCTATGGATCCTCATCCGCTTGCTAATCTTTTTAAGAGATCTAATTATGATGAACCAATTGCTAGTGAGTTTTGTGCACTAGATTATCTTTATGAGGTTTTGCTTTAAATTCGTGAATCTGAAATGTGTGATGAATTACTTTATGAAGCGATTCACGATAGATCTTTGAATAAAAAGCATGATTGCAATGATCTTATTATAAATTCTATTCATGTAAATTGTGCTAAAAATATTCAAAACCCTAAGCTTGGGGATGCTAGTTTTGCTATGTCCTCTACTTGTTGCAATGATCATGATTGGGGTGATTCTTCTTATGATATTGAAAATTTATTTAAGCCCCATGATGAATATGGGATTTATAATAGTGTCAACTTTAGATCCCACATATTTGGAGAATGTTCAATCTTATGAAATTTTTGATAAAAGTGGGTTTGAAGAGGTCATGACTTTAGTTAATGTTAATCCCACTATTTTGGAAGAGTGTCAACTTTGCATGCATGTGGATCGTGTTGAAAATATTTTATGCGATAGATATTTTGTTGAATTTGCTTATGATCCCACATGCAATTATTATGAGAGAGGAAAATATAGTGTTATAAATTTTCAAGGTTACTAAATTACCTATCGTTATGTTGAGATTGCTATTGTTTCTTTCCGCTTCCTTGCATATGCTAGTTTTTGCTTACCTTGATAATTTGTTTGCCTATAAGATGCCTATGCATAGGAAGTATGTTAGACTTAGATGTGTTTTTCACGTGTTTTATGATGCACTCTTTGTGCTTCAATTCTTGTCTTTCATGTGAGCATCATTGAAATATTATGCCTAGCTATAAGGCTTTAAAGAAAAGCGCTTGTTGGGAGACAACCCAATATTTATCCTTGTTGTTATTTAATAAATAATTTATCTAGCCTCTGTTTTGGTTGTGTTTTTTGTGTTTAGTTAGTGTTTGTGCCAAGTAGAACCATTGGGAAGACTTGGGGAAAGTCTTGTTGAACTTGCTGTAAAAAAACAGAAACTTTAGCGCTCACGAGAACTGCTGTAATTTTTATTTGGAAAGTGCTATTTAGTTAATTATTTTTGCAGATGATTAATAGATAAATTCCTAGCGTCCAGCAATTTATTTTAGAATTTTTGGGGTTCCAGATCTTGCGCTAGCTACAGATTACTACAGACTGTTCTGTTTTTGACAGATTCTATTTTTCGTGTGTTGTTTGCTTATTTTGATGAATCTATGGCTAGTAAAATAGTTTATAAACCATAGAGAAGTTGGAATACAGTAGGTTTAATACCAATATAAATAAAGAATGAGTTCATTACAGTACCTTGAAGTGATCTTTTATTTTCTTTCGCTAACGGAGCTCACGAGATTTTCTACTTTAAGTTTTGTGTTTTGAAGTTTTCAAGTTTTGGGTAAAGATTTGATGGATTATGGAACAAAGAGTGGCAAGAGCCTAAGCTTGGGGATGCCCATGGCACCCCCAAGATAATACAAGGACACCAAAAAGTCAAAGCTTGGGGATGCCCCGGAAGGCATCCCCTCTTTTGTCTACTTCTATCGGTAACTTTACTTGGAGCTATATTTTTATTCACCACATGATATGTGTTTTGCTTGGAGCGTCTTTTATGATTTGAGTCTTTGCTTGTTAGCTTACCAAAATCATCCTTGCTGTACACACATTTTTAGAGAGCCATACATAATTTGGAATTTGATAGAATACTCTATGTGCTTCACTTATATCTTTTGAGCTTTATAGTTTTGCTCTAGTGCTTCACTTATATCTTTTGAGCTTTATAGTTTTGCTCTAGTGCTTCACTTATATCTTTTAGAGCACGGTGGTGGATTTTTTTTATAGAAACTATTGATCTCTCATGCTCCACTTAGATTATTTTGAGAGTCTTTAATAGCATGGAAATTTTCTTAATAATAATATGCTTGGTATTCAAGATTTGTAGAACTTTCTTTTGAGTGTGTTGAATACTAAGAAAATATTGATGCTTGATAATTGTTTTGAGATATGAAGATGGTGATATTAGAGTCATGCTAGTTGAGTAGTTGTGAAATTGATAAATACTTGTGTTAAAGTTTGTGATTCCCGTAGCATGCACGTATGGTGAACCGTTATGTGATGAAGTCGGAGCATGATTTATCTATTGATTGCCTTCCTTACGAGTGGCGGTCGGGGACGAGAGATGGTCTTTTATTACCAATCTATCCCCCTAGGAGCATGCACGTAATACTTTGCTTTGATAACTTCTAGATTTTTGCAATAAGTATATGAGTTCTTTATGACTAATGTTAGTCCATGGATTATACGCACTTTCTTTCCTTCCACCATTGCTAGCCTCTCTAATACCGCGCACCTTCGCCGGTATCATACACCCACCATATACCTTCCTCAAAACAGCCACCATACCTACCTATCATGGCATTTCCATAGCCATTCTGAGATATATTGCCATGCAACTTTCCACTGTTCCGTTTATTATGACACACTCCATCATTGTCATATTGCTAGCATGATCATGTAGTTGACATCGTATTTGTGGCAAAGCCACCATTCATAATTCTTTCATACATGTCGCTCTTGATTCATTGCATATCCTGGTACACCGCCGGAGGCATTCATATAGAGTCATATTTTGTTCTAACTATTGAGTTGTAAGAAAAATAAAAAGTGTGATGATCATCATTTTTAGAGCATTGTCCCAAGTGAGGAAAGGATGATGGAGACTATGATTCGCACACAAGTCGGGATGAGACTCCGGACGAAAAAAAGAGGCCATAAAAAAGGCCCAAACAAAAAAATGAGAGAAAAAGAGAGAAGGGACAATGTTACTATCATTTTACCACACTTGTGCTTCAAAGTAGCACCATGATCTTCATGGTAGAGAGTCTCTCATTTTGTCACTTTCATATACTAGTGGGATTTTTTCATTATAGAACTTGGCTTGTATATTCCAATGATGAGCTTCCTCAAAATGCCCTAGGTCTTCGTGAGCAAGCAAGTTGGATGCACACCCACTTAGTTTCTTTTGTTGAGCTTTCATATACTTATAGCTCTAGTGCATCTGTTGCATGGCAATCCCTACTCACTCACATTGATATCTATTGATGGGCATCTCCATAGCTCGTTGATACACCTAGTTGATGTGAGAGTATCTTCCCCTCTTTTTGTCTTCTCCACAGCCACCATTCTATTCCACACATAGTGCTATATCCATGGCTCACACTCATGTATTGCGTGAAGATCAAAAAAGTTTTGAAAATGTCAAAGGTATGAAACAATTGCTTGGCTTGTCATCGGGGTTGTGCATGATTTAAATACTTTGTGTGGTGAAGATAGAGCATAGCCAGACTATATGATTTTGTAGGGATAGCTTTCTTTGCCCATGTTATTTTGAGAAGACATAATTGCTTTCTTAGTATGCTTGAAGTATTATTATTTTTATGTCAACATGAACTTTTGGATCTGAATATTCATACCACAATTAAGAAGATTTACATTGAAATTATGCCAAGTAGCACTCCGCATCAAAAATTCTCTTTTTATCATTTACCTACTCGAGACGAGCATGAATTAAGCTTGGGGATGCTTGATACGTCTCCAACGTATCTATAATTTTTGATTGCTCCATGCTATATTATCTACTATTTTGGACTATATTGGGCTTTATTTTCCACTTTTATATTATTTTTGGGACTAACCTATTAACCGGAGGCCCGGCCCAGAATTGCTTTTTTTTGCCTATTTTAGTGTTTCGGAGAAACAGAATATCAAACGGAGTCCCAACGGAATGAAACCTTCAGGAACGTGATTTTCTCATCAGATAAGATCCAAGAGACTTGGAACCTCCGTCAAGAAAGCCACGAGGCGGTCATGAGGGTGGAGGGCGCGCCCCCCTGCCTCGTGGGCCCCCCGAAGCTCCACCGACGTACTTCTTCCTCCTATATGTACCTAGGTACCCCCAAACGATCAGAGATGGAGCCAAAAACCTAATTCCACCACCGCAACTTTCTGTATCCACGAGATCCCATCTTGGGGCCTGTTCCGGAGCTCCGCCGGAAGGGGAGTCGATCACGGAGGGCTTCTACATCATCATCCAAGCCTCTCCTGTTAGGACCCCGATTCCAAGTCACATCGATCTAGCCGGTAACACCTCATATCACTTTGCGGCCTCACGCACGGTATTCCCACGGGTGCCGCCTTACCATGGCCCGGGACCGTTTGCGCCTTTTGGCTCACGTATATGATAGTGTCGCTAGCATCCATATGATAGAGAACCCGGGCCGACATGGCTAGTCGTGAACCCAAAGCGGCACCAACCTATGGGAACAGGCATACATGAAACGCATCGAGCATGTCGGTCAGCAGCGTGTGAATCCGGGTTGTAGCACTGGGCTAATAGGACTCCAGGAACCCGGGCTGCAGTAGGCTAGGCAGGACTCCGGATGTCACCGCGTGACATTTCCCCGAAGGGACAGACACAGGAACAAAGTGATACACATGCCGGCCAGTCAAGTGTCCTGAGCAGTAGTGCTGGGCTAGCAGGACTCTGGTGAACCGGGCTGTAGCGGACTACTATGGCTCATGGAAGCACTAGACTACATTTCCCCATAAGAGAGGCTGCCAAGGATAAACAACTAGATTGTCGGATCCCACACATACCAAGCATTTCAATCATACACAAAATATGCTCGATATGTGTAAATACAACATGGCATCACAACATAACTCTACGACTCAAGTATTTATTCATTAGGCTCCGAGGAGCGAGATATTACAAACATGGGTCCCATGACCCAACAATCATAGCATACAAATCAAAGCACATGCGGAAGCTTAACATGTCTGAGTACAGACATCTACAAATGAAAAGGGCTGAGAAGCCTGACTATCTACCAGACCCTCCCAAGGGTACAAGATCGTAGCTGAGGTAACAAGCTAAACGTCAGAGTCCAAGCGGAACTACTAGTGATACTGACGTCTCTCTGCAAAACATAAATTAAGAAAACGTGAGTACAAATGTACCCAACAAGACTTACATCAGAACTAGCTACATATGCATCATTATCAACAAAAGGGATGGTGGGGTTTAACTGCAGGAAGCCAGCTTTTGACTCAGTGGCTAACCTGAACTACGACTGCAAGTAACTCTTTTGAGGTGGCGCACATGAGTCCACATATTCACCATTCAATACACCACTATGGATCCGCTCCCGTCTCCCTACGAGAAGGCCATCCATAGCACTCACACTTATCTTGCGAGTTTTAGAGTATCCACTTTCACTTGTCTATGAACTGTTATAGGCAACCCAGAAGTCCATTACCGCGGACACGACTATTCGAATAGATGATGTTAACCCTGCAGGGGTGTACTTCTTCACACACGCTCTCACCACTTACCGCCGTTTACACGACATGTACTCGGAAACCAAATGAGGGTGTCGGCCACGGCCTACCTACACACTCAAGTCTCTGGTCCAGGTTTATCGCCTATCTAGGTTCCATCCGCAGGGAGTCCGGCCGAGGTTTCCACATACGGCCCCGAACGATGTGAACAGGGTTCTCGAGACACCAAACGGGCGTCCGGTACACCGTGCCATGGTGTATCTACCGCAACATAGCCCACCCTAGGGTCAGCGCTACGCACGGCCGCCAACACATAACCTACAAACACCAGAAACTAGTTGCAACTCCTGGACAGAGTACTAGGGTGATTAAGAAGCCGAGAGGGTCCATTGGTTTCGGGCCCAATGCATGGTAGTAGCTGTTTCATGGATCACAAACACAGAACTCAGTTCCTGAGGACGGCTTCAATGAGACAACCCACCATGTACTCCTACATGGCCTCTCACTGCTACCTTTACCAAATCGTGTTCACACACTTAGCTCTCAACAGTAGCACATGTTTAGACACCTCCGATTCATCCCCGATGAATCAGACCTGACTCAACTCTAAGCAGTAGCAGGTATGACAAACAAACATGAATGAGTAGGCACATCAGGGCTCAAAAAACTCCTACTCATGCTAGTGGGTTTCATCTATTTACTGTGGCAATGACAGGTCATGCAGAGGAAAAGGGTTCAACTACCGCAGCATGTAACGGTTGAATCGTTGTTGTCCTAATGCAGTAAAAGAGACCAAGAGCGAGAGAGTGGGATTGTATCGGAATGAACAAGGGTTTTTTGCTTGCCTGGCACTTTTGAAGATAACATTGAGTCTTCATCAGTGTCAACGATCACAGCATCGGAGCAGCGTCAACCGAGAGGGGGGACAATTACCGGCAAACAAGGAAGAACACAATCAATGTGATGCAACAATATGATGCATGATCATGACATGGCAATATGCTGTTGATTGAGCTAATGCAACTAGCAACAAGTTAAATGGAGTTGGTTTGAACACTAGGTTCAAATTCAAATTCAAACTATGAATTCAAATAGTGCATTATCATGTTTTGTACTAAACAGTGAGGTTAAGTTGTTCAAACATGCATGAAAATGCCATATTCAGATTCCTTGGATTTTTTTGATCAATTTTCATATATAATTTATTTCATTTGGAGTTACGGTTGAATTTCTATGAATTTTAGAAGTTTATACTAATTTCTGGAATTTTCTAAATTTTTTTAAAGCCAGAAAACGGTTAACTGCATCAGCAATGCGTAAGCATGACGTCAGCGGGTCAAAGGGGCTGGTCCAAGTCAAACCTGACAGTGGGGTCCACACGTTAGTGACACAGTTAACTAACAAGGTTAATTAAAATTAAACTAAACCTAATCTAGTTTAGTTAAGGCATGGGCCCACATGTCAGAGGCTAATTAACTAACTAAATAACTAACACTAACCTGGGTTAATTAGCAGGGCTGGCCCCATGCGTCAGTGACCCAGGGTGGTCAAACCCTGGTCAGACGGGGTCAAACCCTCGGGTCAACTCGCCAGAGTTGACCCACGGCTTGTCGCCGACGAAGCCCGAGACGGCGGAGGGCTCGGGATTTGCCCACGGTCGACGGTTTGGCGCGCCGTTTGCGGCTACGGATTGCTGGCACACGCGCGCATCCATTCCATCAAGCAGCAGTAGCTGGGATGGCTGGAGCTGACGCCGGCGAGCTCGGCTGCGGTGGCCGGAGTTCGGACCTCGGCGGAAACGGCGTTCCGGAGCACGGGTGAGCGAAGTAAAACACAGTGTAGCCTCCTGGGGTCGCCAGGAGCTCGGTGAGGTGCATGGGCGCGACTCGTTCGAGCTCAAGCCACGGCGGCGACAAGGCCGGGCAGCGGTGAGCTTCGGTGACGGCGGGGAACGGCGCTACGGCAAGGAAACGACGCGGGGAAGAGTGGGTAACGACGGCGGAGATCACAGGGAGTTGGACGTCGGTCTCAGCGGGCTCAGGGACGTCCGGTAGCTCTCGAATCGACAACGAGAATCCACGATGGCCGGCGATGGAAACGGCGATGCTGGTGACGTTGTGGCGCGTCCGTAGCTCCATGGCTTGGTGGAGAGGATGAGGAAGTCGAGGCGAAGCTCGTGGGCACGTCGGAGAAGCGAGGGGGAGGTGGTGGCTGCGGCAGCAGCGAGCAGCGGCGACGAGCTCCGCTCGATGGGGAAGAGGGGGAGCCAGAGGAGGGGGAGAAGGCGCGGGAGAGAGTGAGAGGGTCGAGGGGGAGTGCGTGACATCCTCAGGGCGATGGGGAGACAGGCAGGGATGCAGGAGGTGGCCGGCGCGTGCCGGCGCACGGCGAGCACACGCCCTCCTGCCTACTGGCAGGAGGTTGAAGACGGTGCGATGGCTGGGCTAGGCCAGCTACAGTGCTGGGCCGAGGTAAGTGGCCAAGTAAGCCCAGGTAGCTCCTCTGTCTCTCTCTTTTATTTCTGTTACCTTTTCTAATTTCTGTTTTCTGTTCTGGTTTAAAATAAATAGTAAACCGTTCATAAAATCCTGGAAATAAGTATGGGTGATTTCTGAGTTATTCCAGTGACCCTTAACAATTTCCAACATTTTTGGAGCATCTAAAATATATATAGCATTTAAATAGCTCGAATTCAAATATGGTTGAATTAATTCAAAGTCCAAATATGTCCTGCAAAAATGTCAACCATTTTTGGTAGATGCTTCCACCTTGATCCAGAAATGATGAACATTTTTAAAGGGCATTTTGAAATTATTGAAAAAGATTTTAGTAAACCCTAGTTGGTTTAAGGGGGGCGCTGGGGGTTCTGTCATCCCCATTTCAGTTTCATAAAAAAATAAACATGATGCCATGATGATCATGCAAGAGTAAGCAAAGCTAAGCTAGGGCGGTGACATCTCCGATGAAGTGTGAGTAGTTCACCTCAGACCTACGGGTCCATAGTTAGTATCTAGATGGCTTCTTCTCTCTTTTTGGATCTCAATACAATGTTCTCCCCCTGTCTTGTGGAGATCTATTCGATGTAATCTTCTTTTTGCGGTGTGTTTGTTGAGACCGATGAATTGTGGGTTTATGATCAAGTCTATCTATGAATAACATTTGAATCTCCTTTGAATTCTTTTATGTATGATTGGTTATCTTTGCAAGTCTCTTCGAATTATCAGTTTGGTTTGGCCTACTAGATTGGTTGTTCTTGCCATGGGAGAAGTGCTTAGCTTTGGGTTCGATCTTGCGGTGTCCTTTCCCATTGACAGAAGGGGCAGCAAGGCACGTATTGTATTGTTGCCATCGAGGATAACAAGATGGGGCTTTTACCATATTGCATGAAACTATCCCTCTACATCATGTCATCTTGCTTAAGGCATTACTATGTTTTTAACTTAATACTCTAGATGCAAGCTGGATAGCGGTCGATGAGTGGAGTAATAGTAGTAGATGCAGGCAGGAGTCGGTCTACTTGTCTCGGATGTGATGCATATATACATAATCTTACCTAGATATTCTCATAACTATGCTCACTTCTGTCAATTGGTTAATAGTAATTTGTTCACCCACCGTAGAATACTTATGCTCTTGAGAGAAGCCACTAGTGAAACCTATGGCTGTGACGCCCCCGATTTGACCGTACAATAATGATACACGCAAACGTGTACGATCAAGATCAGGGACTCACGGGAAGATATCACAACACAACTCTACAAAGAAAATAAGTCATACAAGCATCATATTACAAGCCAGGGGCCTCGAGGGCTCGAATACAAGAGCTCGATCATAGATGAGTCAGCGGAAGCAACAATATCTGAGTACAGACATAATTTAAACAAATTTGCCTTAAGAAGGCTAGCACAAACGGGGATACAGATCGAAAGACGTGCAGGCCTCCTGCCTGGGATCCTCCTAAACTACTCCTGGTCGTCGTCAGCGGCCTGCACGTAGTAGTAGGCATCTCCGGTGTAGTAGGAGTCGTCGTCAACAGTGCTGTCTGGCTCCTGGACTCCAGCATCTGGTTGCGACAACCAGGTAGAAGGGAAAGGGGGAAAAGAGGGAGAAAAGCAACCGTGAGTACTCATCCAAAGTACTCGCAAGCAAGGAGCTACACTACATATGCATGGGTATATGGGTAAAGGGCCATATCGGTGGACTGAACTGCAGAATGCCGGAATAAGAGGGGATAGCTAGTCCTGTCGAACACTATGCTTCTGGCCACCTCCATCTTGCAGCATGTAGAAGAGAGTAGATGGTAAGTTCACCAAGTAGCATCGCATAGCATAATCCTAACCAATGATCCTCTCCTCGTCGCCCTGTTAGAGAGCGATCACTGGTTGTATCTGGCACTTGTAAGGGTGTGTTTTATTAAGTATCCGGTTCTAGTTGTCATAAGGTCAAGGTACAACTCCAAGTCGTCCTGTTACCGAAGATCACGGCTATTCGAATAGATTAACTTCCCTGCAGGGGTGCACCACATATCCCAACACGCTCGATCCCATTTGGCCGGACACACTTTCCTGGGTCATGCCCGGCCTCGGAAGATCAACACGTCGCAGCCCTACCTAGGCACAACAGAGAGGTCAGCACGCCGGTCTAAATCCTATGGCGCAGGGGTCTGGGCCCATTGCCCATTGCACACCTGCACGTTGCGTACGCGGCCGGAAGCAGAACTAGCCCGCTTAATACAAGAGCAGGCTTACGGTCCAATCCAGCGCGTGCCACTCAGTCGCTGACGTCACGAAGGCTTCGGCTGATACCACGACGTCGAGTGCCCATAACTGTCCCCGCGTAGATGGTTAGTGCGTATAGGCCAGTAGCCAGACTCAGATCAAATACCAAGATCTCGTTAAACGTGTTAAGTATCCGCGAACACCGACCAGGGCCAGTCCCACCTCTCTCTTAGGTGGTCTCAACCTGCCCTGTCGCTCCACCATAAAGTAACAGTCGGGGGCCGTCGGCAACCCAGGCCCACGACTACCTGGATGGAGCCACCTGCCCCTTCAGCCCCCATCTCCGAACAGTATCATAAGTAATGTAATAGTATAAAGTATATAGCATATGCCCGTGATCACCTCCCGAAGTGATCACGACCCGATTGTATAGCATGGCAGACGGACAAGGATGTAGGGCCACTGATGATAAACTAGCATCCTATACTAAGCATTAGGATTGCAGGTAAAGGTAGCAATAGTAGTAGCAAGGACAGGCTATGCAGCAGGATAGGATTAACGGAAAGTAGTAACATGCTATACTACTCTAATGCAAGCAGTATAGAGAAGAGTAGGCGATATCTGGTGATCAAAGGGGGGGCTTGCCTAGTTGCTCTGGCAAGAGAGAGGGGTCGTCAACACCGTAGTCGTACTGGGTAGCAGTGGCGTCGGTCTCGGTGTCTAGCGAGAGAAGAGGGGGAAGAAACAATAAATATTAAGCAAACAGATGCATAGCGATGCATGACATGACAAGTATCGGTGCTAGGGGTGCCCTAACGCGGTATGAGGTGATACCGGCGAAGGGGAAACATCCGGGAAAATATCCCGGTGTTTTGCGTTTCCGGACAGATGAACCAGAGGGGGGAAGTTGCGTGTTTGCTATGCTAGGGATGCGTGGCGGACGAACGGGCTGCGTATCTATATTCATCTCGTTGTTCTGAGGAACTTTCATGTACAAAGTATTTTCATCCGAGTTACGTATTATTTTATATTAAAATTTTAAGTTTTAATGAAATTCTAGAATTAATATTATTTGAAAATAAAGATTAAATTGCTACGTGCACACACAAATTGTACACGCCAAAGCAGCACCGAGGCTGATAGTGGGCCAGGTAGGGTCCAGTCAGTAGTGTTGACTCGGTCAACATTTGACTGGTCAAATTGTGAATAGTAAAGATGGGTCCCGGCTGTCATAGACTTAGGTATTTTTAATTTAATTTATCATTTTAATTTACAGAGGGGTCCACATGCCATATGTACATAAGCTACTAACCTACTAACCCATCTATTTTTTATAATAAAGGGAGTAATTAACTAGTACTACTAACCTATCCTAACACTAACAGGGCCGGTCCTAACACACACGTACTCACACACATAGGACACACACTCACGCACACACACAAGCACAGCTCGGCCATGGCCATGGCCGGCCGTAGCAACGGAGGCAGCCAGCGGCCGCATCGACGGACAGTAGCGGCAGCTGCAGCTTAGCAGGAGGAGCAGCAGAGCACTAGTAGCAGCAACTGGGCAGAGCAATCAGCAGCGACGGCGGCAGTAGCTGTGGTGCAAATAGCAACAAATGTTGGAGGCAGCAGCGGCAGCGCTAGTAGTAAGCAGTAGACAGGAGCAGCAGCAACAAGCAAGGCAACAGTGGCAGTATCAACTAGCGGAAGCAACACGGGGCACTAGGAGCACACACACAACGGGCATGGAAATGGCCAGAGGCAAGTGCGGGCTCGCGCGAGCGGCTGTGGACGTGCGCGCTGGCGAGGCGCAAGTGCGTGGGGCGCGGTTGGGCATCCACGTGCAAACAGGGGCTTAGGCTGGAGCAGCACGGGCATACGGGCGTGACCACGGGCACGGGCGGGCCTAGCTCCGGCCATGGCGACTGGTCTTCGTGGGGCGATGTCTACAGCGATAGATCGAGGGGAGAAAGCGGGGGAATCGGGAGATGAGCTCACCGCAAGCTTGATGGCGAGGTCGGGGAGGCCGGGGACGGACCAGTGGTGGAAATCGACGGCGGTAACGACGACGTGCATGGGGAAGACGAGCTCGATGGTGAGCGCACTGGCCTTCCCGGCTCGTTCCAATGCATGTAGGCGAAGGAGACGATGACGAGGGAGATCCTGGACATGTCGGTTCGACGGGGGAAGGCTGGTGACCGCGGGATCGACGAGGCGACGGCGACGGGAGTGCTTGGCTCCGCGCGGAAAAGAAGAAAAGGCGGCGCGGAGTGGAATAGCACGGGTTCTAGGGTTTGGCCGAGACGGGGCGGCACCATATAGGCAAAGGGGGGGTCGGGATGGTCGCCACGAGACCGGGGCGACATGGGATGGCCGCCACGATCCCCCTCAGCTCATGTAGCGAGGAGGCAGATGAGTGGGGTGTGGGTTGGGCTTCTCTCAGGCCACATGGGCCTCTTTTATTTGATTCTTTTTTTTGTTTTTCTATCTCTTTACTGTTTTGCACTTTATTTTAATATAAATATGAATTTTTTTAAACGTCCGACACTTGTCTCAAAAATACTTGGCAATAATATGGACTGCCACCAAAAGTTTGGGGGCTATGTTAACTCATTTAAATTGGATTTGAATTTAAATGGGTCTTTTTAGGTGTTGCTGGTTTAGTTTTAAATAGGTTGTGGCCACTTTAAATATTCAAAAGAGGTTGGTTTATACATCAAAACTAGTTATTGAATATCTTTAACCCAACGAACATTTTTCATCTACTATTTGAAGAATTAATTATTTGACTTGTATTTTGAATCTGAATCTGACTGGGTTTGGATCAAAGTGAAGTTTAGGAAATTTAATCATGATGACATGGCATCTTTAGTAGAGGATTACTGTATCTAAATTACCCGGGCGTCACAATTCTCCTCCACTACAAGAAATCTCGTCTCGAGATTTAAGAAGGGGGGTAAGTGTTGGTGTACTAGAGTAGGGGTACCCTAGTATCCCGAACTTGTGCACTGGCAGTCGCAGCGTCCCGCGGCAAGGCTTGCCGGGTGACCGCCAAGGTCCTCCGTGGTTCCTTTGGAGCCATTCAAGAGCAAAGTATCCAAGACCCCAGCAAGAGGTGCTTGCCGGGAAGGAGACAAGACCCCGGCAAGAGGAGCTTGTCGGGAAGACCAACCAAGGCATCTCAAGGAACTTGCCGCAACGCACCATGCGTCCCGGCAAGGCCCGGTGAGCGACAAGCTCCCGGGCGCGACAAGACAATAACCACGGCAAGGCGCTCGCCGTGGCAAGCCCCCGCTCTGTACCTGCGCTCCAGCACATCCACCAACGTGTCGCTCTGGGACCCTTCCAGGTGTACGTGGCGGGAAGCTGTGCAGCTAGCGGTACACGGTGGCAAGCGGCGCTGGCAAGATTGCCATTGTGGCAAGCGGTGGCGTCCCTGGCGGTCTCTTTCTGCACCGTCTAGGCGACGTAGACAGGCATTTAATGCCCTTGTCCCCTGCCGTCAGGGTTAGGTATGATGCACTGTAGTAGGCGGCGGTGCCAACCACCACGCCTTTTCCATTTTTGCCCTCGTCTACATTGCCACCTGTCGGTGACCCCTTGAGCATATAAAAGGAGGCCCATGCGCAACGTAGAGGGGGGACGATCATACTGACGCTCGGTCTCGCTAGTTGCCTGTGTGCACTGTAGCACTCGGTGCTCCCGAGCAAGAACACAATACAAATCAAAGCAGGAGTAGGGTTTTACGCATCCGTGCGACCCGAACCTGGGTAAACTGATCGTGTCGCTCGTGCACTTCGCCTCGATCTGCTCTTCATGCTCTCTCCACCCCATGCGCGAACCGAAAGGGGCTCGGTCCGCCGGTCCCCATAGGTGTCCGTGGGATCAGCACCCCCGACATCTTTGGCGCGCCAGGTAGGGGTGAGTCGAGGTTGTGTGAACCTGATCCGGTGTTCGCACGAGCTAAATCTCCATCGTCTTCATCGACATGCCGCTGAAGAAGAAAGCTTCGGAGGCGGCTGCTCCGTCCGCGCCGAACCCACCATTGCCGGAGCGAACGGCTGGTGGGGTAGACGCCGGCGGAAGAACGGGTGCCGACGAGGGTGCTCACGGTGCTGCCAGGTCCAAGGACAAGGCTGCGCTGCTCATCGGCGGCGCAGTCGGCTCCCACAACGACCGGGCACACTCCAAGACCTCGGCATCCGTACACGCACCGCGCCCGTCCCAGGAGGCGCGGGACCAGCAGCGTCATGGTACTCACGGTACCATACGTTTGCTGGGCCAAGATCGAGCTGGTGGATCTCGGAGTGTTCAACACCAGCGTGCACGCCAACATGCTGGCGCGAGCGGGGCACGGTCACCTAGACGAGATACTGCTCCTTCTAACATGGTTAGAAGTCCGAGCTTGTCCCGCTCCTCGCACCGTTCGCCGCTGCCGCCTGCCACTTCAGCAGAAGCTTTGGCGTGAGCTCAACTGCTCCTAGACTACCCTCCAGCGGCAGACAAGATCGACGACTGGACGGCCACCATTCAGAGTCTCATCGGCTTCGCCAACGGCGACAATCCACGGCAGCCGAGTACATCGCAGCCGCGGCAAGTCAGCCAGGCACGAGCCGGTGGCGACAAGACCGGTGAGGGTGCAACCACTGTGCACTCTCCACCCCGAAGGCCAAGATCGCCGACTCGCCGGATCCACCACGACAGCGACTCCACCGCGTCATCGGATCTACGAGCTCGTCGCGATCAGCGCCAAGTTCTTCATGAATGACAGCAAGAAGACACTCGTACTCGCATCGAGCGCCGAAGAGAAGCGTGGCGTCAATCAGACCTGCGCGCTAGGCCCTCTGTTGACATGCATGCGCCAGGGGAACCAGGCGACTTGCCGTACGCGGTAGGTTGCCCTGCGTTTACTCGTGAGCTGCGGCAAGTCCAGTGGCCCAACAAGAAGAATTTCAAGCCAGACATACCCGAGAAGTACGAAGGCAAGTCACATCCGTCGGAGTTCCTCAGCATCTACACCATCGCGGTGCAAGCTGCCGGGGGGCGAGACGACAAGATCCTTGCCAACTACTTCCCGCTGGTGCTCAAGCCCAACGTCAGGTCCTGGCTCATGCACTTGCCGGAGAACTCCATATCTTCCTGGGCAGACCTGTGCCATCAGTTTGTCGGTGCCTTTACAGGCGGCCACAAACCTCATGGCCAAGAGAGTGACCTTCACCTGTTCGCCCAGAAGGAAGGAGAGCCCCTGCGCAAGTATATTCAGAGATTCAGCCGTGTGCAACACAACATCCCAGATGTCCACCCTGCCGCGGTCATCAGCGCGTTCCATCAGAACGTGCGTAACCGCAGGATGCGGGAGGAGATGGCGGTGTGCAAGATCAGAGACGTCAGTGAGCTATATGCCCTGGCCGACAAGTGTGCACGTGCTGAGGAAGGGAGGAAACTCCCCGGAGAAACTACAGGAGCAGGAGGATCTGACAGTGAAGATGCTGCCCCGGCAAAGAAAAACCGGTGGCGGAACAACGGGAAGAAGAAAGGCAAAGATGTGCTAGTCGTTGAGCCGTCCGGCAACGACGGTGGCGCCAAGAAAGCCAAAGTTGGTAGCTCCAGCAAGGAGATTGCCGCATGCACCAACTGCCAGGCTGTGGCGGTCGCCGACAAGCAGGACGGCACCGACAAGCAGTACTACAAGATCCACCGCACCAAGGGCCATGACCTCCAGAGCTGCAAGAAGGTCGAGCAGCTTGTCCAGCAGCAAAAAGATGAGTACGAGCAGCGTGACAAGGAGAGGGCCCAAGGGGGCGCTGGAGAAACCGGCAAGAAGCGCGCCGGCCGGGGAGGACGCCGCGGCAAGGCCAAGCAGCGGCAAGGAGACAGACCTCCCCGCGGCCGCGACAAGGATGAAGACGACGACGACGACGAAGACACGGAGGATGTCGAGACCAGTGAGCAGGAGTTTTAGAAAGCCACAGAGGTCTTGTGCGTTGACGGCGGTGCTTCTCTGCATACTTCACACCGCCAACTCGAACAGTGGGTGCGGGAAGTCAATGCAGCAGAATCACCTGTCAAATTGCGCAAGCTTCTGAAATGGTCCAGCACGCCTATCATCTTTGATATTGAGGACCACCCTGATCGCACAACTGCGGTAGGGTGCTTGCCAATGTTGGTCTCACCAACTATCCGCAACCTCAAAGTCACTAAGATGCTAGTTGACGGCGGGGCCGGCTTGAACCTGATCTCCTCCGCTGTACTCCAGAAACTCTAGATCCCTGACTGCGAGCTTGAAGAGACCGGCACATTCCAAGGAATCAACCCGGGAAGGAGGAAGCCGAAGGGGAAGGTCACGTTGCCGGTAACATTTGGCAGCGAGCTGAACTTCAGGACTGAGAGGGTCACTTTTGACGTTGCCGATTTTCCATTGCCTTACAATGGGATACTCGGCCGTCCTGCACTCGCCAAGTTCATGGCAGCCTCTCAATACGCATACAACATGCTCAAGATGCCAGGCCCGATAAGCGTCATCTCTGTCCCTGGCGACAAGAAGGATGCTCTTATCTGCGCTGACAAGATCTACCGGGAAGCAGCAGCCGCAACAGATCGCAAATCACTTACCGCTGAAGCACCCGGGGGGAAGAGGAAGAGGAAGACCAAGACCGGCAAGAGCTTTGATGCCCACTCCGGCAAGCGCACCTCTTCGGAGTGCTGCGCTACCGTCGAGGACGCACCATCGAGCTCCACCGGCAAGTGTAAGAAGGCAATGGCAGCTCTGCCACATACTAAGAAGGTGTCCACCAAGGGGGACGACACTGGCGGTACCTTCACCATCAGTGCCACTCTCGACCCTAAATAGGAAAGCGCGCTCATTGCTTTCCTGCGGGCGAATGTCTACGTGTTTGCGTGGCAACCGTCTGACATCCCCGGTGTTCCCAGGAAAGTAATTGAGCACCATCTTGCCGTTTGTCATCATGCGCGGCCCGTCAAGCAGAAGGTCAGGAAGCAAGCAGTGGAGCGCCAAGAGTTCATCGCAGAAGAGATCAAGAAATTGGAAGCAGCAGGCCTTATTAGAGGAGTGCTCCATCCCACGTGGCTGGCCAATCCTGTAGTGGTGCGCAAGGCAAACGGGAAATGGAGGCTTTGTATCGACTTTACTGATGTTAATAAAGCTTGTCCCAAAAACCCATTTCCCTTGCCGCGCATTGACCAGATTGTTGACTCCACAGCCGGATGTGACTTGCTTTCATTTCTTGACGCATACTCAGGATACCATCAAATCTTCATGGCAGAAGAAGACGAGGAGAAAACCGCATTCATTACTCCGTGTGGCACGTACTGTTTCATACGGATGCCTTTTGGTTTAAAGAATGCTGGTTCAACATTTGCAAGAGTAGTCCATGTCGCTCTGGAACCACAAATACACAGAAATGTGGAAGCCTACATGGATGACATAGTGGTCAAGAGCAAGGACAGGGAAACTCTAATTCAAGATTTAGACGAGACCTTTGCAAATCTGCGCAAGATCAACCTCAAGCTCAACCCCGAGAAGTGTGTGTTTGGAGTCCCCTCCGGCAAGCTTCTCGGGTTCTTCGTGTCTTAGCGGGGAATTGAAGCCAATCCCGACAAGATCAAGGCCATTGAGCAGATCGAAGCACCGAAGCGCATCAAGGATGTATGAAAACTTGCCGGTTGCGTGGCTGCTCTCAGCAGGTTTATCTCTCGGTCTGCTGAGCGCGCCCTGCCGTTTTTCAAAATTTTGAAAAAGGTAGGTCCAATGAAATGGACTCCGGAAGCGGAGGCTGCGCTGCAGGACTTGAAGAGATACCTGTCCTCCACTCCAACACTTGTCGCACCTAAGCCGCAAGAGAAGTTGCTGCTGTATATAGCGGCAACTAATCAAGTGGTTAGTGCCGCGTTAGTGGCGGAGAGGGAGGCAGATGACGAGCCAGCAACCGCGGCAAGCGCATCCAGCGACAAGCAGGGGGCTTCCCCGACAAGCTCTGTTCCCGACAAGGATGGATCTGCGCAGGTGCGCGAAGAGATGCAAAAAAGAATGGTGCAGCGCCCAGTTTACTTTGTCAGTTCCCTTCTGCAGGGGGCTAGGTCAAGGTACTCTAGTGTGCAGAAGTTGCTTTTCGGCCTTCTCATGGCCTCGAGAAAGCTGCGCCATTACTTCCAAGCACATGAGATCACAGTTGTCACTCGCTTTCCGCTGAAGAGGATACTGCAGAATCCAGAAGTGACAGGCAGGATTGTTGAGTGGGCACTGGAACTATCAAGCTTCGGCCTCAAATTTGAGAGTACTTCAACTATCCAAAGCAGAGCATTGGCAGAATTCATAGCAGAATGGATGCCGACACCAGATGAAGAAATTCCAGAGACGAGCATCCCCGTCAAGGAGGCAAGCAAAGAGTGGCTCATGTACTTTGACGGTGCCTTCTCGCTGCAAGGCGCCGGTGCTGGCGTGCTGCTTATCGCACCCACCGGAGAGCACCTCAAGTACGTAGTCCAGATGCACTTTCCCAAGGAGCAAGCAACAAACAATACTGCAGAATATGAAGGCTTGCTTGCCGGTCTCAGGATCGCGGCAGACCTTGGGATTAAGAAGCTCATTGTCAGGGGTGACTCGCAGCTTGTCGTCCGCCAAGTAAATAAGAGTTATCAGAGTCCGTTGATGGAAGCCTATGTTGACGAAGTGAGAAAGCTAGAAGAGCACTTTGACGGCCTGCAGATGGAGCATGTCCCAAGAGCTCAGAACGACATTGCCGATGGCCTGTCAAAGTGCGCCGCACTTAAGTTACCCGTGGAACCAGGGATCTTTGTGCTCAAGCTGACTCAACCGTCCGTAACGCCATCAACTGGACAGAGCAAGAAGAGGAAGTTGATTTCTGGTGACCATTTTCCGGCAGAGCTTCCCGAAGCCGTCGCCAAGAAGGTCCCCAAGATCAACACCAAGAGTGCCGAGGAGCAGTCTGCTCCGGCAAGCCCTAGGGTTTGTTCCGTTGAAGCAGACGCTCCCGACAAGTTTTGCTCCGGCAAGCTTGCCGGGGAACGTCAAGCTCCGGCAGAGCCGCAGGCTCTTGCCGTAGAAGCGGATGTTCCCACAGCAGCAGACATGCCTTTAGTCCTTGTTGTCGAGCCGCAAGCTCCAACATGGGCACAGCAGATTGTGCGTTTCCTTTAGACAGGAGAACTTCCCGAAGAGCAAGAAGAAGCGGAAAGAGTAGCCCGGCAGTCAAGTATGTACCAGTTTGTCGACAGCACACTGTACAGAAGAAGACTCAACGGTGTGAAATTGAAGTGTATTCACCGGGAAGATGGACAAAAGCTGTTGGCAGAGATACATGGAGGCATATGTGGTCACCACATTGGCACAAGAGCACTTGTCGGCAAAGCATTCTGGCAAGGTTTCTTCTGGCCGACAGCCCTCCAGGATGCAACTGCACAAGTAACCAAGTGTGAAGCGTGCCAGTTCCATTCCAAGCAAATACACCAGCCAGCTCAAGCTCTCCAGACGATCCCTTTATCCTGGCCATTTTCGGTCTGGGGGCTTGATATCCTCAGCCCCTTTCCGCGAGCAGTCGGGGGCTTTGAGTACTTGTATGTTGCAATCGACAAGTTCACAAAGTGGCCGGAAGTGGAAGCAGTGAGGAAGGTGACAGCACAGTTAGCAGTCAAGTTCTTCAGGTCGATTGTTTGCCGTTTCGGGATCCCTAACAGGATAATCACCGACAACGGTACGCAATTTACAAGCTGCACCTTCATGCAGTACGTCCAAGATCTTGGCGCCAAGGTCTTCTTCGGTTCTGTTGCTCACCCGAGAAGCAACGGTCAAGCGGAGAGGGCAAATACTGAAGTGCTACGCGGGCTCAAGACCAGAACTTTCGACAGGCTGCACAAGTGCGGAAGAAACTGGATCGAGGAGCTGCCGGTGGTTCTTTGGTCGATCAGGACGACGCCAAATCGAGCCACTGGCCAGACACCTTTCGCTCTAGTCTATGGAGCAGAGGCAGTTCTTCCCACGGAACTCGTATACGAGTCACCTTGAGTGCTCGCTTACGATGAGCTTGAGCAAGAGCAGCTGCGACAAGATGACGCGCTGCTCCTTGAGGAAGACCGTCTTCAGGCTGCTGTGCGAGCTGCTCGCTACCAGCAAGCTTTGCGCCGCTACCATAGCCGCAAAGTTAACGCCAGAAGTCTTGAGGAAGGCGACCTTGTTCTTCGGCGTGTTCAGTCCGCCAAGAATTCCAAAAAGTTGATGCCGAAGTGGGAAGGCCCTTACCGGGTGAAATGAGTCACTAGGCCTGGCGCTGTCCGCCTTGAGACCGAAGATGGTACACCAGTGAGCAACTCCTGGAATATTGAGCATCTTCGTAAGTTTTACCCGTAGGGCGCGGTTGCCGGAACCTGTTCCGGCAACCACCTTTTGTACAAGTCTTGCCGCTGTTGCATGTAATCCTTTGTACAAAGCCGGGCGCAGATCCCGTGCATAAAGATAGCCGGGCGCAGATCCCGTGCATAAAGCTCATGTGCTCCGCACACCTTGTCAATTTCATGCCTTTTATTTTTTGCATGTGTTATTTGACACTTTGTGCAGCACTTACCCCGGTAAGCAACAAGAGCCATAAGGCTCCATATCTTTTTCTCCTCCTTTTTTCTCAAGGAAAGGAAGTTTCCCTCGCGCACAAGTTTGCCGGGGGGAAAGGAGAAGATACGGTATGGCCCAGGCGTCGTTCAAGAAAGTTGCGCCTTGCCGGGAAGCAAACAACAGAAAAGGACTAGCAGCGACAAGAAAAGAAGAAAACGGGCGGCCTAATCTACGCGGTCGCCCTCGACCCTCTTGATTCCGCTCACCTTGTCCACAATGGGTGCGACAAGGGCCTTGAGCATCTCCAGATCAGCATCCGGCGGCAAGGACTTGAGGACGTTGGTGAGGTTGAGGCCCGGATTGCGGAAGGCCACCTTCATCAGCATCTTCTGAAGAGCTCCCGCGCAGATCTTGCGCGACTCGTCGGCCAGCTGCTTCGGGATCCTCTCCCGGAGTCGCCGGAGTGCCGTCGCCACGCCCTTGAAGAACGAAGTGAGCTTGGCGCTGGGTTGGAGGTTCTCGTCGGAGGGATACCCGAGATCCTCCATCCCCAGCTGCGCCAACTCCTTGTCGATATCTGCGGCAACATCCACGAGGCCCTCCGTCCAGTGCTCCACATTTTCCCGGAAAGTGCTCTGGGCGGCAGCGGCACTCGCCAGCAACGCCTTGCCGGCCTTTACCTCTTCCTTCAAGGTCGTCTCCTGCTCCTTGGCGCTGTCCAGTGTCTTGGTCAAAGTGGTCAACTTCAACTCAAGATCGGCGTTGGATTCCTTGGCGGCGCTAAGCTCTTGGCCCTTCTCGGCGAGGCAGGCCTGCAGCTCCGAATAGCTGTGGGCGTCCTTCTCTCGCTCAAGCTTGAGCGCGGCAAGCTCGTCGCCGCTCGCCTTGAGATCCGCCTCCAGCTGCACCACCTTCGTCTCCAGCTCCTTCTTGGCGGCCTCGGTAGCTGCGGCAGCGTCTTCTGCTTGTTTGAGGGCTCCACCAACCGTCCGCTCGCGCGCGGCAAGCTCCTCCTCGTGGCTGTCGAGGTTGACCTTCCGCTGCACTAGCTCGCCTTCCTGCACCGCCAACTTCTCAGCGGCAAGCCTCTATTGCTCTTCAGCTTCGGCCTTCTCGAGGAGGAAAGCCTCCCGCTCCTCGGCAAGTCGCGCCCGCTCCACTGCCAAAGATCGGAGAGCTTCCTGATTGGCACCCCGGAGCTCCTCCGCGCGCTTCTCAATGTCGACTCCCGCCTTCGCGACAAGCGCCTCGCGGGATTCCAGCTTGGCTTGCCGGGCGTGGTAGAGTGACACCAGCTTCCGCAGCAGCCGCTCCTCCTTAGGCTCGCCGCTGCTGCTGCTTGGCGCGTCGACCAGCGCCAGCCCGGCGAAGGCGAGCACTTCTCCGTCGAAGCTTTCTCCCTCGACCGGCGCCCTGGAGCTTGACGCCCAGGGGAGGTTGATGAAGATGTTGTCGCCGGCCTTTAAGTAGGCGCCAGGCTGGGGCTCGTCGGAGCCCGGCGTTGCGGCAGCGGCGGAGGGATCGGCGGTCGGTGCAGCGCCTGGCGCTCCTGCGTCCTCAGGGTCGTCAGTACGATCGCCAGATCCCCCGCCTGCTTCTGCGGCGGCAGCCTTGGCGGCCTCTTCACCGGCGGGATCGTCGGCGCCGGCTGCTTCCTCGGCGACAATGGCGTCGTCGGCGGCAACTTCGGTCTCCATCGGCTCTGCAGCAGATGGATCTGACAGCCGGAAAGGGGAGAAGAATCAAGCAAATATCCAAAAAAAAAGAAGATCAAAAGAAGAAGAACCCAAGGGAAGTTTTGAAGCAAGAGGATTACCTGTGCTGGGCTCTGCAGTCGTGGTCTCCGCCGCCGGGGGGCCGCTGGTGCTGTCCCATGCCGGAGACCCCTCCCTTGCCGGAGACGTCTCCCTTGTCGGAGGGCTCTCCCTTGCCGGAGACCTCTCCCTTGCCGGAGGACTCTCCCTTGGCGTTTCGGGGGCGACTTCCGGGTGCTCCTGGTGGGGCTGCTCTGCTCCTGCACAAGTCAACAGACAAATATCAGCAAAGCAAGAATCTCCATGTGCGCCCAACAGCGGGAAGCAAACAAGATACTTACGCTGGGGGCTGCCCTGGAGAATAGTCGTCGGGTCCGACAAGATTGTCTCGGGAGCATCTCCTGCTGACGCGGTGGGTTTGTCCTCGATGACAATCACCAGGGCCTTGGCTCTATTCGCCACTCTCTGGGTCAGAGTCCTGAGAAGGAATGGGTTCGTCCTCGATGCAAGACAAAAACATCAAGAATTGAAGAACTGCAAATACAACAAGTGAATCTTACTCTTCTTCTTCTTCCTCGTCGGAGCTGAACGCGGAGAAGTCGAAATCCGGCTCACGCCCGGCGCAGGAAGGCGGAGGAGTAGGATCCCTTGGCCTCTTGGCGGGAGCAGAAGCGGTGGTCCAAGAAGACCCCGCTCCAGTTGCCGCAGCAGCATGAGGCGCTCCCGCGGCAACAGTGCTTGCCGCGGTGGAGCGTGTCGCGCGGCGCGGCGACTGTCGACTCGCCTGCCGCCTCGCCACGTCCCCGACCTTGCGGAGACGCCTTCTTGGTGGAGATGGAGGCTCTGCTTGCGGCGTGCTGTCTGAAGATGAGGAGGAATAGGAGTTGATCTCCAACGAGCCGCTCGTATCCTCGGCGGGCTCGCTCGGCTCGGCGTCATGCCCGGCAAGATCTTTCTTGCCGGCAAGCTCCTCTTGCCGGGCAAGCTCTTTCTTGCCAGCAAGTTCCTCTCGCTCGGCACGGTTTGCCGCCTCTGCTGCCTCTGCCTCCTCCAAGGTGAATCCAAACTCGCCTGCCGCTGCGGCTGCCGCCGCCTCTTCCAGCCTGGTGGCGATGCGCTTCAACTCCGCATCAGTGGTGTCGCGAGTGAGGCCATTCTTCTCGTCGGGGCGGATTGGCACTTCTACCAAGTTGTCGAAGAATTCCTGCACGACCTCGTCTGCAGGCTCTTGCCAATTTGGCACAAGTCCATGCGAGTAGCACAGCGGCATCATTGCCCGGATGCTGTCAAGTGTGGAATTGTTGCACAACGGAACGACGCCCTGCGGCAACCTAAATACTTCGGGATGATCAGGATCATACTTGAAGAGCTCCTGAAGCATTGCGTTGAGCTCCAAGACAGTGAAATTGTAGTTGAGGCCTGGACGCAGCCTCATGATATCCGCCGCGTTCTTGAACTCCCAGGCGGGCCTCCTCCGTTCCTGCAGGGGGGCGATGCGGCGGCGAAGGAAATCTGCGCCAACGGCGCCTACTGTGAGTCCGGAAAGCCTGAGGCGTTGGATCCTGGTGACGGCAATCCTCAGCCTATCGTCCTCCGGGGCCATGTCGCTCCAATTGCTGCCGCGTACTGCTGCTACTTGGCGCCGGACGGTAAATGGCTGCGGGTTCTCCTCGACAATCCAACACCAATCTGCTCTCCACTCCTCCCACTTGCCGCGGAACTCGCCCTCCAGATAAGAGTCCTTCTTGCCGGTCCTTGAGACCCAGGCGATTCCGCCGGATAAGGGCTCTCCTCTCTCTACTCGGGGCATGAAGAAGTGATGGAAGAGGGCTACGTTTGGGTGGACTCCGACAAAGTTTTCGAAAAGGTGTGCGAAAACTGCCATGGTCAGGACGACATTGGGGGTGAAATCAAGGAGGCAGAGGCCATAGGTGTTCATGATGTCGCAAAAGAATTCAGAGAAAGGCAGGCAGAGCCCACAGTAAAAGAACACGGTGAAGAAGGGATATCCGCTCGGAGCTAGTTTATGAGCAGTGGCTGGGAGTACCTTCATGCTCGGGTGAGCCCGCGTCTCCGTCGACCAGAAGAGGTAGTAGTACTCCCTCAGCTCCTTCGCGGCAAGCTTGGGGGGGGGGGGAAGATGGCCCGCTCCTTCCGCAGCGCTGCAAGCCGCTGCGCCTCGGTCAACTTCACAGCCTTCCCCTTGTCGGCTTTCGGAGCCATGGCGGAGGTGGTGGAGGAGGTCGACGGTGTTAGTGGTGCTGGTGGCAATGGGGGGGGGGGGG
The DNA here is from genome assembly GCA_034509565.1 of Triticum monococcum. Taxonomy (NCBI): domain Eukaryota; kingdom Viridiplantae; phylum Streptophyta; class Magnoliopsida; order Poales; family Poaceae; genus Triticum; species Triticum monococcum. The sequence continues at coordinate 79,955,174 of CM067845.1, read as the reverse complement.
GCAGAGCGCTGCTCTCTTTGCTTTGGGAAGACGGAGGCGGGGCGGAGTCTTCTGAGATTGGAGTGAAAAGGGGGCGAGTGGGCGCACTACCCCTGTTTTCCCTGCTTATAAAGGAGGGGGGAGCGGACGTTCCGCCTTTCCTAATAAAGAAACCACCCACGATCTCTCCCTCGACGCCGCGTTCGACGCGTGCCGTTCGGGGAGGGCGCGGTGGATGCGGAGTGAGATACGGCGTAACCCAGGCCGCGCGTGCCCGTGCCCTGTTTTGGGCCTGGCCCAACAGCGCTCGGCACCGTGTATGGCCCAGGCCCGGGGGCTCCTGTCGGTGTACTAGAGTAGGGGTACCCTAGTATCCCGAACTTGTGCACGGGCAGTCGCAGCGTCCTGCGGCAAGGCTTGTCGGGTGACCGCCAAGGTCCTCCGTGGTTCCTTTGGAGCCATTCAAGAACAAAGTATCCAAGACCCCAGCAAGAGGAGCTTGCCGGGAAGGAGACAAGACCCCGGCAAGAGGAGCTTGCCGGCAAGACCAACCAAGGCATCTCAAGGAACTTGCCGCAACGCACCATGCGTCCCGGCAAGGCCCGGTGAGCGACAAGCTCCCGGGCACGACAAGACAATAACCACGGCAAGGCACTCGCCACGGCAAGCCCCCGCTCTGTACCTGCGCTCCAGCACATCCACCAACGTGTCGCTCTAGGACCCTTCCAGGCGTACGTGGCGGGAAGCTGTGCAGCTAGCGGTACACGGTGGCAAGCGGCGCTGGCAAGATTGCCATCGTGGCAAGCGGTGGCGTCCCTGGCAATCTCTTTCTGCACCGTCTAGGCGAGGCAGACAGGCATTTAATGCCCTTGTCCCCTGCCGTCAGGGTTAGGTATGATGCACTGTAGTAGGCGGCGGTGCCAACCACCACGCCTTTTCCATTTTTGCCCTCGTCTACATTGCCACCTGTCGGTGACCCCTTGAGCATATAAAAGGAGGCCCATGCGCAACGTAGAGGGGGGACGATCATACTGACGCTCGGTCTCGCTAGTTGCCTATGTGCACTGTAGCACTCGGTGCTCCCGAGCAAGAACACAATACAAATCAAAGCAGGAGTAGGGTTTTACGCATCCGTGCGGCCCGAACCTGGGTAAACTGATCGTGTCGCTCGTGTGCTTCGCCTCGATCTGCTCTTCGTGCTCTCTTCGCCCCCTGCCGAACCGAAAGGGGCTCGGTCCGCCGGTCCCCATAGGTGTCCGTGGGATCAGCACCCCCGACAGTAAGGGGAAGGGATTTAGTTATGAAGTCCTAACAAGTCTCCACGGTCTTAGTTGCTCTTCTCGAAGAGGTTGATCCATTACGTTGATGTCTTCATTTCTCTACTATCGTTCATCATGATGAAGTCGTCATCCTTTCTTCGGAACTCCATTGTACTTATGAAAGGTATAAGGGTATCTTTGAAAGAATGAACCTCTACAAGGTTGCTTATCCGGAGAATAACACCAGGGAAGGTGGTGGAAAGTAACTCTCAAATTTGAAACTTACGAAAATATCGAGAGCAAAGTAAGGAGGTACCATGGGAAGTTTTGAGCGGGCAGGCGATCGTTTGATGCCTAAGACAGGGTGCGAAAGGGGTTCAAAGCAGTGGGAATAAGTATTGTGTGTGATACGAGAATTGATGATCTTTCAGAAGGTGGCTCGTGAATTACATACGAGGCCACGCGCTGGAATAACCTTGGGAATAGGGGTGTGTAGGAGAGTCAGGTTTTGATCCTGTGGAACTGTGGGTTATGGGCCCACCATGTGGGTTAAAAGTAGGAAGGGTGGTGACATCTTACATGATCATGTAAGCATGGCTTGTCGGAGGATAGTCTGTCAGTTACATGGGCAACAACATCGGTACCAAGGGCGAGGGATGAAGAGAACCATTTTCCTGCTCGTTGAACGAGGCGGACCAATAGGCAAAGTTCTCGTCCATCGGTGGTTAACGGAATGTCATCAACAATAGTAACATGATCTTACTAACAGAGTGATACAACAAGGTGCTTACCTAAGCAAGGAATATTACTACTTAGACCATATAGACCTCAAGAAAGTTTAAACAGAACAATGAAGAGGAAAATGTGATTATCAGATTAAACCGAACAATGGAATGGAAAATGTGTTTAAACACATATTCAGGGGTATATCCTTCCCAAGGACAAGCATAGTATGATATCCATGGCAGGATATAACGTAGAAAACCCTTTAGGAAAGGGGAGAGAAATTTCCTGACATTACCCATACAACGGTGTTTGGATAATTGAGCAGGAAATATTTAGCATTGGGCTTCAAATGTTCTTATTGATGTATGAGTACCACAGTGATGCTTCGAGGTAGCATTGACATGGTCATTAGGTAAAGGTCAGGCTTTGGATTCCCAAAGGATCAATCAGGAACAACTTATAGAACAAGCCTTACCATTTCCTCATGGAAGAATGGTTAACCTTGCTAAAATGGAAACTATAACAATAGGGCCTCGGGCCAGGTGTGCTAGGCATGACATCACATTACCGGGTCACATAAAGACCAATGTGATAACTCTTGGGAATATGTTCCAACCATCATACCTAACCGAGATTCAGATCTGATTGGTGTCAGGATAACTCAGACACGGAATGCCTGAGTAGAAACGATGCGACACAAATTAACGAGATGGCATTGTAAGAATCTCGGGAAATGAACTATGGAAGCGAGTTCCGAAACTAAAGTTCATCATTAACCAAGGAGAGGATGAGGGCTGGCTGATGGTCTCAGCGACAATCCTCAAGATTTTCGAAAAGATGGATTTCTACAATTATGTGATCAAGGAGATAACATTTGTCAGATCAAATGATATAACGAGTTATGATCGAGGAAAACATTCATAGTTAAAGATTGGTTGAAAGGTGCACCCAAAATTGGGCGTAGATATCATGACTGATGTTATAATGGTGATTCGATAACCAATGTCCTAAGAATGAAATGTCAACCACAAATTTCAAAGCAATAGGGTTGCTAGAAGGAAGGAATACAAACGACACAGTTCAATTGTTGGAATCAACACGGGGACCAAGAAAGAATGGTGATGGTGAGAAGCATCACCAAACCAAGAATTCTTAATAGGTGGTGAAATTCTCACGACATCCTTGACATAAAAGATGGTAATACTCCAAGGTGAAGAGCAGATGCCGGATAGCGAGGATCTCAAGGTATAACACGAAACACGAACAAGTTTGCGTTGAATGAAAGGCAATAAAGTGGTCGATGATAACACAAATCATCGAGGGCAAGGATGTTTCTCTTCTTAAATTAAATTGATATCCTGGAAGAGCTCAGAATGCTGATGATGGTCACAACACATTTGCCGAGATATTTCATGAAGATGTAATCGATCAACGATGACATTAAGTCAAAGGAATGATGAAGCGAAAGGTAATTGGAACCAAGCGTACGGCACAAACTCTAAATCAAGCTTATTGTTCAAGGCGAAATGTTAAGACAAGGAAGATCGACGTAAGCTTAGCTCATCGCCAAAAGTGTTGCTCCGGAAATAAGGACCAGGTAGCACAGTTAAAATCAGCACGATACAGATATAGCCAATTAGGCTAGAAATGACGTGATCGAGTTCAAACTCGTAAGCAATGATGGTTAATAAGAGTTGTTGAATCGTAGTGCGGACTCGATTTAGTTATCGGTGTTCTCGAGTGACTAATAACTCATAACCCGGGGAAGGGGGAATTGGAATCGGCGAGAATAATAGTTGATGAAGAACTCATAATAAGTTATGTAGTTTTCTGATATTCGTGATACGAGAGGGTAATACTCGACGGTAGATCAAAGTAAAGGTTGGACTGAGATATTGATCCGCAGAAGACAAATGCTTAAACATGCCTGAGAAATGGGATCAAAGAAGAACAATATGGTCAGAACCATAGTTGCAAGGGATCCAATTTATAGACACTGAAAGAATGATCCAAATGATTAAATATTTTGCAAGAAGCTTCCATGATAAGTTCCACATCGGGCCCATGGGCATGAACACAAAGTTCAAGGTCGACTCCCACTTCTCCAAGGCATAACCTTCCACTCACTTCTCATTTTTGGAGAAGTTGTAATATTGAAATTTATTCTGAAATAACACCAGTAGAGTATGACCCATAGTAGTTTCCGGGTTCACACAGGTTAAGGAAGGCATAGGTTCAACCCATCGGGGCATCTTTAGAAACATATACCACAAGCTTCGAGGGTGAGTATTACCAGCTCGAAGGCAAAGCATGGCTGGTCAAATCAAGGAATAGAATTTACCAATGTCATTATGTATCATGGAAAGTCTTCCAAAGTGGTTGAATATGAAGGACATTGTCGGATAAAATCCAACAAAGGATCTGGTGGTCCACAAGGGATCTGATGTGAGCATTGGTACTCAACCAGAGGAAGAAAGAATGCCAGGAGATCGGATTATAGAAACAATCGACTAACTCAAAGCTCAAATGCAAAGGAATTATGATTCCCAAATCAAGGGATCAGAAGCAAAATCTCTAATTAAGGGTGGATAAGTTGAATAGCCTTAGGGGTAAAATCAACAACAATTTGATTGGTCAAGCTCCAACTCATGCTTAAAATGCGTCTGAGCCAAAAGGATGAATTCTAGGAACTGGCTGAAGATTGCGAGCAACCACAACATATTGAATCAACGGACTCAAAATGATAATGACAAAGGATGTCAATAAAATTACTAGACTTATGGGATTAACCATAATGTAAGTAAGCAAGAATTTCAAGAGCAAAAGGCTCCTGAGGATTTTCGGAAGATCGAATGGTATTTTGAAGACTTTTGTGAAACACATGAACAACTGGGGATGAGCAGATACTCGACAAGTGCGAGGACTTATTTGTAGGAGTATTCATGTGGCAAAGAACTGCAAGGCAGTAGGCACAAAGTATTCTCGAAACAATAGAGAAAACTTCGGGGTATCTTGTAATAACCAGATCATTGGGGGATGATCGTATGAATGGCAAGTGTAAGTAGTTATCCATAAGGATTTATGGATGGTCGGGAATAGCAAAAGTGGTGGGCACAAGTCTCGAGAGAATATCGAAGAGTATCTTCGGAATCTTCTGGTGAAGCAAGCAGTCATCGGTAACACATGGCTCTCCGGTTGGAAGTGATCACGAGATCCTAATGTTAGAGTTAGCAAATTCATTTAACCCGAATAGAAGGGAGATCAGAGTCCCAGAGTATAGACGAGGAGTAAAAGATCCTAATACCACCCAATGGCGACATGGGCCCGTAAGCCGCACAACCATATTAGTAAAAGTTTTTCAATGACTAGACTCAAGTTCGGCCAAGGAGTTTGAAAGGGGGATTCCTACAGGCAGTCGGCTCTGATACCAACTTGTGATGCCCCCGATTTGACCGTACACTAATCATACACGCAAACGTGTACGATCAAGATCAGGGACTCACGGGAAGATATCACAACACAACTCTACAAATAAAATAAGTCATACAAGCATCATATTACAAGCCAGGGGCCTCGAGGGCTCGAATACAAGAGCTCGATCATAGATGAGTCAGCGGAAGCAACAATATCTGAGTACTCACATAATTTAAACAAATTTGCCTTAAGAAGGCTAGCACAAACTGGGATACAGATCGAAAGAGGTGCATGCCTCCTGCCTGGGATCCTCCTAAACTACTCCTGGTCGTCGTCAGCGGCCTGCACGTAGTAGTAGGCATCTCCGGTGTAGTAGGAGTCGTCGTCAACAGTGGCGTCTGGCTCCTGGACTCCAGCATCTGGTTGCGACAACCAGGTAGAAGGGAAAGGGGGAAAAGAGGGAGAAAAGCAACCGTGAGTACTCATCCAAAGTACTCGCAAGCAAGGAGCTACACTACATATGCATGGGTATATGGGTAAAGGGCCATATCGGTGGACTGAACTGCAGAATGCCGGAATAAGAGGGGATAGCTAGTCCTGTCGAAGACTACGCTTCTGGCCACCTCCATCTTGCAGCATGTAGAAGAGAGTAGATGGTAAGTTCACCAAGTAGCATCGCATAGCATAATCCTAACCAATGATCCTCTCCTCGTCGCCCTGTTAGAGAGCGATCACCGGTTGTATCTGGCACTTGTAAGGGTGTGTTTTATTAAGTATCCGATTCTAGTTGTCATAAGGTCAAGGTACAACTACAAGTCGTCCTGTTACCGAAGATCACGGCTATTCGAATAGATTAACTTCCCTGCAGGGGTGCACCACATATCCCAACACGCTCGATCCCATTTGGCCGGACACACTTTCCTGGGTCATGCCCGGCCTCGGAAGATCAACACGTCGCAACCCTACCTAGGAACAACAAAGAGGTCAGCACACCGGTCTAAATCCTATGGCGCAGGGGTCTGGGCCCATCGCCCATTGCACACCTGCATGTTGCGTACGCGGCCGGAAGCAGAACTAGCCCCCCTTAATACAAGAGCAGGCTTACGATCCAATCCGGCGTGCGCCACTCAGTCGCTGACGTCACGAAGGCTTTGGCTGATACCACGACGTCGAGTGCCCATAACTGTCCCCGCGTAGATGGGTAGTGCGTATAGGCCAGTAGCCAGACTCAGATCAAATACCAAGATCTCGTTAAACGTGTTAAGTATCCGCAAACACTGACCAGGGCCGGTCCCACCTCTCTCCTAGGTGGTCTCAACCTGCCCTGTCGCTCCGCCGTAAAGTAACAGTCGGGGGCCGTCGGCAACCCAGGCCCACCACTACCTGGATGGAGCCACCTGCCCCTTCAGCCCCCATCTCTGAACAGTATCATAAGTAATGTAACAGTATAAAGTATATAGCATATGCCCGTGATCACCTCCCGAAGTGATCACGGCCCGATTGTATAGCATGGCAGACGGACAAGGATGTAGGGCCACTGATGATAAACTAGCATCCTATACTAAGCATTAGGATTGCAGGTAAAGGTAGCAATAGTAGTAGCAAGGATAGGCTATGCAGCAGGATAGAATTAACGGAAAGCAGTAACATGCTATACTACTCTAATGCAAGCAGTATAGAGAAGAGTAGGCGATATCTGGTGATCAAAGGGGGGGCTTGCCTGGTTGCTCTGGCAAGAGAGAGGGGTCGTCAACACCGTAGTCGTACTGGGCAGCAGTGACATCGGTCTCGGTGTCTAGCGAGAGAAGAGGGGGAAGAAACAATAAATATTAAGCAAACAGATGCATAGCGATGCATGGCATGACAAGTATCGGTGCTAGGGGTGCCCTAACGCGGTATGAGGTGATACCGGTGAAGGGGAAACATCCGGGAAAATATCCCGGTGTTTTGCGTTTCCGGACAGATGAACCAGAGGGGGGAAGTTGCGTGTTTTCTATGCTAGGGATGCGTGGCGGACGAACGGGCTGCGTATCCGTATTCATCTCGTTGTTCTCAGCAACTTTCATGTACAAACTATTTTCATCCGAGTTATGTATTATTTTATATTAAAATTTTAAGTTTTAATAAAATTCTAGAATTAATACTAATTTGAAAATAAAGATTAAATTGCTACGTGCACACACAAAGTGTACACACCAAAGCAGCACCGAGGCTGACAGTGGGCCAGGTAGAGTCCAGTCAGTAGTGTTGACTCGGTCAACATTTGACTGGTCAAATTGTGAATAGTAAAGGTGGGTCCCGGCTGTCATAGACTTAGGTACTTTTAATTTAATTTATCATTTTAATTTACAGAGGGGTCCACATGCCATATGTACATAAGCTACTAACCTACTAACCCATCTATTTTTTAGAATAAAGGGAGTAATTAACTAGTACTACTAACCTATCCTAACACTAACAGGGCCGGTCCTAACACACACGTACGCACACACATAGGTGTAAGTGCATCTAGTGCCACCCCTAGTTGGTTTTGGAGTATTGACGACAAACCTAGTTGAGGGACTAATGTGTTTGTGAGAATTGTAGGATAACATAGGTTGAAGTCCCTCAATGATTCGGTTTTACTACCAGAGATGACCCCTAAAAATGTACGAAGACATTGAAGACAATGGTGGTATTTGAACATATTCACATTGAAGACTATGACAAGAGAAGACACAACGTGAAGCCTATGGAACTCGAAGACTTAGATTCTTCGTAGTTTTATTTCATTTGTGTTGAGTCATAGGAACCACCGTACTGTTAAGTGGGATCCAAGAGAACCAGTCAGAATGACTGAAGTGATGCCTAATTCAAAACCTATATCTTCGAGCGAAGACAATGAGAGCAAATCTTGTCCAGAGTCGGACAAGTCAACTTTACTTGTAGCCCAAGTAAAGTTGCCGTGTGAGTTTGAAATCTGACCGTTGGTACACGTGTCAGTTCCTTAGTGACCCAGGGTCATTTCAGACAAATCAGGTCGGGTTGCCCAGTGGCTATAAATAGTCCATCCCCTACAACCATAAACGGTTGGCTGCTCAGATTTCAGTGCATGGCTTTTGTCGTTTGAGAGCAACCCACCTCGAAGCCTTTGAGAGAAAATTCCTAGCGAGGAGAAAAGAGCTAACCACCCATAGCCAGAGTAAATTGGGCATCACTTAAGTCTTCGTGTTTGAGTGATCTGAAGACTTATTACACTTGAGGACTGTGCATCCTCCAGCCGGTTAGGCGTCGCGTTCTGAGCATCCAAGAGAAATTGTGGATTGCCAGTGAACGAAGTCTGTGAAGGTTTGGGAGTCTACCTTGAAGACTTACCAGAGTGATTGGGCGAGGTCTCTGTGACCTTAGCTCAAGGAGAAAACGGTGAGGACTGGGTGTCCTGAGCTGCGTGTTCAGGACTGGGTGTCCGGGACTGTGTGTCCTTTGGTTTAAATACCTAGCCGCTCCAACCAGACGTACAGTTGTCACAGCAACTGGAACTGGTCCAACAAATCATTGTCTTCAGCGTGTCACTGGTTTCATCTTCACTTCCTTTTACTTTCTGTTACACATTATGAAGCCATTGCATGCTTGCTTTATCTTCTGTCTTCACAACATAACTGTATGATTTGTTTGGCTTCATAACTTCTTCCTACCTGATCCTTATTACACTGCAGCTACTTGTCTTGTGCTTTCACTCTATTGAATACTTGACCATGGCCTGCCTAGTGTAATCTAACTTCCGCTGCTTAAGTGATTGGCATATCTGTACTGTTTGTCTTCATAACCTTCGCGTTTTGAAGACTTTCATAAAAATCGCCTATTCACCCCCCCTCTAGTCGATATAACGCACTTTTAATTGGTATCAGAGCAAGGTGCTCCCTTGTTCTGTGTGATTCGGTTTAACCACCTGGAGTTTTATCTATGTCGACTGCAGGGATAATTAAAGTCTCCGCTGCGTGCCCCGTCTTGGATGGAACTGAATATCCCTACTGGAAGAATAAGATGCGCATGCATCTTGAAGCCATTGACGTCGACCTAGGGTATGTCGTCGAAAACGGCGTTCCCAAGGCTGGAGAAGGTGTCACTGCTGCTGATGTCATGAAGTTCACTCAACTGGACTCTACTGCCAAGAATATCATCTGTGGTTATCTGACCAAGGGACAGTACGGCCGTGTGAGTGCCTTGAAGACATCCAAGCTGGTCTGGGACTGGCTCTCCAAAGTCAATGAAGGCATCTCAACCCAGAGAGATCAAAGAATCAGTGTTCTTCGCAATCTCTTCAACCGCTTCAAGCGAAATGACAATGAGAATGTCCAGCACACATTTGACCGGCTCACTGACATCACAAATGAGCTTCAAGCCCTCGGCGCCACTGAGATCACCAAACATGAAATCGTCAAGACGCTGCGGGGATCACTTGACAGTTTGTTTGACATCCTAGCCCTGATGATTCAAGAACGTCCAGACTTCAAGACACTCGATCCATCTGACATACTTGAGAGGCTCAACACACATGAGTTTCAGCTTTCTGAGAAAAGAGATATCTACGGTCCAAACTATGGGCGAACTCGTGCCTTGAAGGCAAAAGCTGTGTCCTCATCTGAAGAAGAATCTGACAGCAGTTCTGATGATCCTGAAGACATTGGACGGGAACTTGCAATGCTAGTGAAGAAGTTCCAGAAATTCACCAAGAAGAAAGGCTTCAGAAAGTCTTCACGATCAAGCTCAAGGAATGATGAAGCTTCTGCTCATGACTACAAGAAGAAAACATGTCACAAGTGCAAGAAAACTGGACACTTCATCTCTGAGTGTCCACAGTGGGACAATGAGAGCAGAAAGAAGAAGAAGAGCAAGGAATATGACTCTGACAACAAGAAGAAGAAGAAATACTCAAAGTCTTCTTCCAAGTCTTCCTCAAAGTCTTCATCACACAAGAAGAGCTCAACTGGCAAGGCTCGTGCATTTGTTGGCAAGGAAATGGATTCAGAGGAGGAGTCCGCTTCTGAGGAGGCAGAGGTGGAGTCTGAGGAGGAGTCTGATTATGGCATTGCGAGTCTGGCTACAGCATACGTCGCCAAGTCCATCTTCAACACTGAAGACAATGACTTCATCCCCAACACCGATGCAAATGACAAGGACGACTCTACTCCTACCTACTGCTTCATGGCATGCGGTGCCAAGGTAAACACACGCACTACTCACTATCAAACATCCAGTGACGATGACTCTGATTGTGATTCAAAACCCAGCTACAAAGCACTTGCTAAAATTGCCACTGAACAACAGAAAGCCATGGAACATATTCAAAAACTATTAGACAGAAGCGATGATCTGTTGGGTGCTGAAATGACTCGATCTGAATCCTTAATTGAAGACATAAAAAATCTTCATGTTAAGTATCAGGAACTTGAAGATCATCATGATAATCTCTCAACAACTCATGAAAATCTCTCCTATGATTATCTTCAAAGGAAGCAAGATCTTGAGAAATTGAGAACGGCTCATGAAGATCTTCAAAAGGAAAACGAGTCACTTCGCGCTGAATAGATCCGTTCTGCTCAGGAAGGATTTGAACCACCATGCCTTAAATGCATTGAGCGTGATAATGCTACTTCTGTTGCTGAATGTTCCACTGCTACTGCTGTTGCAATATCTTCAACTATTGAAGTGGTAACTAACCCCTCTGCTGAGGATACCACTGCTATTGCTGATGAGAATGCTAGGTTGAAGACATTGCTTGAAACAGGGATGTACAAACGTCTCAAAGGACATCAGACATTATGTGATGTCCTCAAGAAGCAGATTTTGAACCGAAACCCTAGGAAAGAGGGTGTTGGGTTCGTGAGGAAAATGAATGCTGATGGCTCATACTGGAAACCTGAGCAGTACCCCAAAACCACATGGGTTGCTGCAAAGGAATCCTCAGCAGATCCATCCAATCTATCTGGCTTGAATTGTGCTAACCCCATTATCATTGATGAATCCTTTGATGCAAACTATAAGCTATTTAGAAATCAGAATGGTGAAGTGTTTGCCAGTTACATTGGTACTAACTGCAGGAATGGACCACCTATGAAGAAGATCTGGGTGCCAAAAACGTGTCTGGAGAATCTTCCTGTGAATGTCCTCATGACAGCTCACATGAAGAAGACAAACCTCAGACCAAAGGCTTCATGTGGTCCAAAGGCTTCATACAGACAGAGGACTCGACTGAGTCGCACTAACGCAAATGATTTGCAGGGAAACCATACTCAGGCATATGAGAGCGGTTCTTCAAACCGTCATGTTCATATGACCAAGAACTATTATGCCTATTCTTATGAGTAGTATTGCCCGCCTGCTAGACTGTTTGCTAGGGCTCCAAAGCCAAAATTCTCAGATGCCGCACTTAGACTTATTGCTTCTAAGCCACCCTTGAAGATGTGGGTGGTTAAGAAAGCTTAACTCTCTTTTGCAGGGAAAGGTCTCCAGCAGAAAACCAAAATCTTCTGACGTATTGCTGGGGACCATAAAAATCTTGTGGGGCGCAAGATTAAATGCCCGAATGGCATCACTATGTATTTCGTACCTGAAACGCATGCTACTCTTCCTATTAGTCCTAACCTGGATCTAAGTTTTCATAACCCACTGGTTCGTCAAATCTTTTTGCTTCACAATTCTCTTCGTGAAGCCTATCCCCCTAACTGCACTGTAGGGTACGACACAAGCGCCTTCAGAGTCTTCAGAATGGATTATTGACAGTGGGTGTACAAATCACATGACTGGCAAAAGAAGTCTTTTTATGGACTCAACCTTACATCCATCCGACAAGAGCCACATCACATTTGCTGACACTGGTAAAAGTAAGGTATTGGGTCTAGGTAGAGTTGCAATCTCAAAGGATCAACACATGGATAAAGTCATGTTTGTTGAATCCCTTGGCTTCAACTTAATGTCTGTTTCAATGCTTTGCGATTTGAACATGATTGTAATTTTTGGAAAATATCGTTGCCTAGTACTAATGGAATCTGACAAGTCTCTAGTGTTTGAAGGGTATCGGAAAGATGATCTGTATGTGGTAGATTTCTCAGCAGGGCCACAGCTTGCAGTATGTCTTCTGGCAAAAGCTTCAGAATGCTGGCTTTGGCATCGGAGGCTTGGGCATGCTGGCATGAGGAACCTCCACACCCTTGCGAAGAAGAAGCATGTCATAGGCATCGAGGGCGTCAAGTTCAAGAAAGATCACTTATGCGGTGCCTGTGAAGCAGGGAAGATGACTAGGGCAAAACATCCTTCGAAGACAATCATGACCACTACTCGACCCTTCGAACTGCTCCACATGGATCTTTTTGGTCCCACTCACTACTCAACTTTTTCCACAACTGCTTGCATCTATGGCTTTGTCATTGTTGATGATTACTCTAGATATACTTGGGTGCACATAATCCTTAACAAGACATCTTATGAACTTCTAACTGGCAAGAAGCCAAATGTCAGTTACTTCAGAGTATTTGGCTCAAGATGCTGGATCAAGGACCCACACCACACCTCAAAATTTGCACCAAAAGCACATGAGGGATTTACGCTTGGATATGGAAAGGATTCGCACTCCTACAAAGTCTTCAATCTCTTTCACTACAAAGTGGTTGAAACAGTGGATGTGCGGTTCGATGAGACCAATGGTTCACAAAGAGAGCAACTGCCAGATGTGCTAGATGAAGTTCCAGCCAGTGAATAAATGAAGCTAATGGGAACTGGAGAAATTATACCTTCTGAAGCTCATCCTGAAGAAGAACTTATCATCTCAGCACCTGATCCACATGAAGACAATACTCAGCCTGAAGACATTCCTCCCCACAACAACATGGATCAGCAAGAGCAAAGTCTTCGACCCATACATCCTCGTGCTGCCAATGAAGTGCAGATTGACAGAATAATTGATAGCATCAATGCACCTGGTCCACTGACTCGTTCAAGGGAAACTCAACTGGCAAATTTCTGCGGACACTTCGCATTCGTTTCAATCACAGAACCCAAGAAAGTTGAAGAAGCTTTTATGGAACCCGAGTGGATTCAAGCAATGCAAGAAGAGCTTCATCAGTTTTAGCTGAACAATGTATGGGAATTGGTTAAGCGTCCTGATCCACGGAAGCATAACATAATAGGCACCAAATGGATATACCGCAACAAGCAAGATGAGCATGGTCAAGTTGTCAGAAACAAAGCTCGTCTCGTTGCTCAAGGATATACTCAAGTGGAAGGCATTGACTTCGATGAAACATTTGCTCCTGTGGCCAGACTTGAAGCCATCCGTATACTGCTGGCCTATGCAAATCATCATAACATACTTTTATATCAAATGGATGTGAAGAGTGCCTTTCTCAATGGCAAGATTGAAGAAGAAGTGTATGTTGCACAACCACCTGGGTTTGAAGATCCAAAACATCCTGACATGGTTTACAAGCTCAATAAGGCACTATATGGCCTCAAACAAGCCCCTCGGGCCTGGTATGACACACTCAAATACTTCCTGAAGAGCAAAGGCTTCATACCTGGCTCCCTAGATCCCACTCTCTTCACGAAGACATATGATGGTGAACTGTTTGTGTGCCAAATATATGTGGATGACATTATCTTCGGCTGCACCAATCAGAAGTACAGTGAGGAGTTCGGATATATGATGCAAGAGCAATATCAGATGTCTATGATGGGGGAGCTGAAATTCTTCCTCGGTCTTCAGATACGGCAACAATGCAATGGCATCTTCATATCTCAAGAGAAGTATCTCAAAGATTGCCTGAAGAAGTTCGGTATGCAAGACTGCAAAGGCTTCACAACACCAATGCCAGCCAAACATCATCTGGGTCCTGACGATAATGGTAAAGAGTTCGATCAAAAGGTATACCGCTCCATGATTGGTTCTTTGCTTTATTTATGTGCATCTAGGCCAGATATTATGCTTAGTGTTTGCATGTGTGCTCGATTTCAAGCGGCACCAAAGGAGTCGCATCACTTAGCAGTGAAGCGAATTCTTAGATATTTGGCTCACACCCCAACTCTAGGATTGTGGTATCCAAAGGGCTCAGAGTTTGATCTGGTTGGATTCTCGGATGCTGATTATGCTGGTGACAAGGTTGATCGAAAGTCTACATCAGGCACATGTCACTTTCTGGGACGATCACTTGTGTGTTGGTCTTCAAAGAAGCAGAACTGTGTATCCCTCTCCACTGCTGAATCTGAATACATTGCTGCTGGATCTTGCTGCGCTCAGCTTCTGTGGATAAAGCAAACCCTCAAGGACTATGGCATTCAACTGAAGCAAGTGCCTCTCTACTGCGACAACGAAAGCGCCATCAAGATCGCCAACAACCCAGTTCAGCACTCGAAGACAAAGCACATTGAAATTCGTCATCACTTTCTCAGAGATCATGTTGCAAAGGAATATATTGATATCATACATGTCAACACTGAAGAGCAATTGGCAGATATCTTCACCAAGCCCTTGGATGAGAAGAGATTTTGGAAGTTACGGTGTGAGCTAAATATCTTGGAATCTTCAAATGTCCTGTGATCAGGCACACATCCTAACACTTATGCATATTGATGACTTAGATGTGCAACACACAAAGTAACGTATATCTTCAATCAATGAAGACATATATTCTAAGTGTGAATACATTAATGTGGAAATTGACTTCGGAGCCCCACGATAATTGTGCGCCGTGTCTGAGTCTAATACTTCCTATACGGTGGGTAACGCCACGACCAAACGTTCTATTTTTGAAGTGCTTCACTCATGGCGTTACCTAGCAATGTCTTCACATTTGGTTTGGCTTCATTCTCTACATGTCTTCATGATTATCTTCATTACGTGGATTATATAGATATATATATACTAGTGTTCTGTCCTCTACAGCATACACTTATAGCTATGTCGTCTTGTTTTGAATCTTTTGAACTAAGTGAATGTGATCGGACCCTAATCTCTCCATGCTTTCTATCTCAAATTCTATCTCTCCAAGTCATATGCATCCTATTGAAACTGTCAAATGTCTTCTCCGTGTCCTTGTCAGCAGAAGATACAGAGACAAACTTTAGAACCGTTTTCAATGCTCATTCATCCACAAGAAATCCGAAGAAGTAGGAACGACCACCCGACAATCCAGGCGTGCGTGGGATGTGGAACTGCCCCCGAGACTCCGCATGATGGCCACGTGCTGTTCAGATGCGAATCGCCAGGGGCACCTGTGTAATAGCGCAGTGCCGCCTCTATCCCTATAAATACACGATTCACCGTGGTCATTATCTCCTCTTCCACCCTCGAACGAACCCTAGCGCCACCGCTAGCTCTCGATGACGCCGGCGACGAAGCGCTTCGCTGCCGCAACCTCTCCGACGCCTTTTTCACGCTGACCGCGGACATCGTTCTCTCCGCCGTCGCCGTAGGTGTCTTCCATCGCCAAGTTAGGGCACGGAGGATCGAACTGCTCGGCCCCATCTCCCACTCCGTCTAGCAGTTCCAAGTGTGGTAAATAAAACCTCTTTTTACAGCCTCTTTTGATCCTATAGTTCGGTCACTTTCTGCCATAAGAAGTTTCTGTTCACACAAGTTAGATCTCTCTCAGTCTGCATCTCATAACTTGCCTAGTATATTCACTTGTGCTTCATGAAGTAGTTAGATTCCTCACTTGTACTGATCTGTGGGTTCGTACAAATCTGGAACCAACTTCTTTTCTATGAGTGAATGTCTTCGCACGCTGAGGTCAATGTCTTCTAAACCGATTTATCTTCAAAATCTTCTGAGAATGCATATGACCTTTTCCCCTTCCCTCGCACCTTAATGTTGTCACAGGTACATGTCCGTGGGAGAATACTTTTGTTCTCATAGTCTGCATTCATTTGCAGAGTACTTACAGCATCACATCAACTCTCTTGAAGCCAGTTCCTGTTGGTCAAGCAAACGGAAGCCTTTGAAGCCTTTGAACATCTTGAAGCCTTCCAAGTTAAGGTTTATGGCTTTAGAAACAGCAGCAAGGAAGGGGGGTAGACAGAAACGTGGGGAAACATCCAAAGATCTGCCTGATGAACTGGCAGAGATGTACAAAACAGACCCTGAAGAGAACTATGGTCAGCGCAAGACTCAAATCCAATGGATTCGAAGATATTGGGAAGAACAATGGTTCCACTACCGCTTCGTCACTTAGGAGTATGCGGAGAAGTGCGCCATCAAGAGACCGTGGGGAGACGTACTATACAAAAATCTCGTACCCAGGTCCAGAGATGAAGCCATTGCTCAAGGCTTCTACCCATGCATGGTCCGAGGACCACAGCCAGCTGAAGCACATCCGTCATCTCTCTATGGTGTCGCGATGACAATCTGTTCAAGCGCAACTTCCAGTTTGCCCAGAACTCTACGAAGCAAAACAAGAAGAAGTTGGGGTTAGACTTCAACCCTGGTCCCTCCTCTCCAAGGGCGGATGGCACACGCGACGCCGAACCCAATATCATCGGTCCGTATGCCAATCTTGCAGGCCTCATCACCCGCATCCTAGTCCAAGGGACTGCCGTGAATGACCCTCCAGCAGACACTGAGTCTAATGACGCGCCTGCTGCGCCGAAGCCAAAGCAGATGAAGAAGCCAAAAGCTTCAAAGCCGGCCCCTTCACCCAAAATCTCAAGAGCGAAGCCATTGGCAACTGCACCTCCTGAAGCCAGTGCGCAGTCTAAAGACAGTGAAGCTACTGATCCAGATATGTCTGTTCCTGAGTTTGTTGCAGGTCCTCAATTTGATTACCATGTTGAGCACAGGCCTCAGGTCCAGACGCCAATCCCTCGACTGCCAAGGTTCCCAGGTCCTGCATCAGCTCCTGGCTCCTTCAACATCACTAGCTTCAAGGCCGAAAACACGTTCTTCAACAGCTCCAAGAACCCCTATTCAAGGGAAAGGATTGTATCTGATAGGTTTTGGAGCTATCCTCAGCGTAGCTACTACTCTTGCATCCTCTACAACCAAGGTCGCATCTTCCCGCACAAGCACCTTGATGTTGAAGCCATTGCTGGACTGCCCTGTTTGGAGGAAGGTTTGGATTGCTTTAAGCAAGTGGGTCTGCTGCAGTTCGTAACTGATGAAGAGCACTGGAATGAAGAGCTTCTGCTTCAATTCTATGCCACCCTCCACATTAAAGGATACAACAGAGATCCGAAGACTTGGATCCTGGAGTGGATGACCGGCAATGTCCATCACGAAGCCAATGCATTTGATATCATTGAGCTTACCGGCCAACCCACTCCTGGCGAATTCTTCGAAGAAGGCTGCCAATTACATGCTGAAGCAATTGAAAGCATATTTCAGAAGCCTGAACCAAATATGAGTCAGATGCTTTCAATAATGAAGCCATTGCCCCATGATGCACCCTATCCAACTGAATTCTTCGTTGAAGACTTAGAGTACCTGCCCAGAACCATATATCACATCATCAGGCGGACTCTCTGGCCCCTCAAGGGACACTCTCCACATGCCAAGGTTGAGGGTGCAATGAAGACTCTCATATTCTACATCCTTCATGGCAAATGCTTCAATGCGCAGGAATTCTTCATACGCCAGCTTGCAGCATCCGGCTCAGATTTATTTGGTTTGAAGTTTTATGCTCCTTGGGTTATGCGGCTGATCAAGCTTCATTCTGCGATTTCATATCAGCCCTCAGCCCGCAACCATCGGATCTTCTTGCCAGATGTGGACACCTCTGCTGAAGCTGTATATCCTGAGCCTGCCAAGCAACCCTTAAGTCTTCAGAATGCAGAACACCAGAGCTTCACGCAAAATGTTGAAGGTGTTGAAGCCATCTCCAGGGTGTACCCGTTGGCTGGCACTACATGTGCACCTGCATCCACTGAAGCCACTAACATCACAACTGCTCAGCGACCCAAGAAGCGCGCTCGTGCCCTCAATGACCGAGAGCTTCTTGTGGCCCTTCACCAAAAGCAAGATAGGCATCACGACTGGTTGAAGAGACAGATGAAAAGCCTCTTGGTGGATGTCAATCGCATCAGAAATCTTGCCACCAAGAATGCATTCGTTGCTCATGAAACTTGTCGCCGCACCTGGAAAGGCCTCACAATGCTGTGCCCTGAAGCTGATCTTCATGAGGATGGCTTCAAAGAGAGATTCAAGTTTGACTCCACACCCCCCAGAAGAGCTGTGCTGCACGGAACTCCATCACTTGAAGATTCTGAGTTCTCTTCCTCTGCTGCCACGGTGACTGCAAGAATCATCGAGGAAGAAGACGACGCAACATCACCACCACCTCCTTCAGCGCGGTCGACCCTGCACCAAGCTCTTCAGCACCACCAAACAACTCCAACGACCCTGCTGCGCATGGGAACGCGTAGAAGACTCTATGTCTTCAAACCTTTTTGGTCCTCACTGACAAAAGGGGGAGAAGCATATGACGTTGATAGTCTTCAAGCGGGTCAATATGGGTGGGTGCTTTATATTTTGCTGCATTTTGCTTCGTGCTTACAACTCTCGTTTTGCTACATTTGGTTCTTTGAGTTGTAACACTTAAACTCGATGGTCGTCTGCTACTTGTTTGCCACTATGTTTTGCGAAGATAAATTCCGCATGTACGACGATAATTTCCGCACTTATATCATTCCGCAGACGTCCATTTTTCATTATGCATGTCATTCTCTTCATATACTTTTACATGCATGGTGGATTGTCATCATAAGTTGAAGTGGATTTCCACAAGTACGACCTGCCATGTGCATTTGCGTTCCAGAAGCAAATTACTTATATGCACATCTTCAGGGGGAGCCCTTGCAGTTTATGAAGACAATTCCTTTACAATTTCACAAATTATATTCCCCGTTGAAAACTTCAACTAGTTTGTCATCAATCACCAGAAAGGGGGAGATTGTAAGTGCATCTAGTGCCACCCCTAGTTGGTTTTGGAGTATTGACGACAAACCTAGTTGAGGGACTAATGTGTTTGTGAGAATTGCAGGATAACACAGGTAGAAGTCCCTCAATGATTCAGTTTTACTACCAGAGATGACCCCTAAAAATGTACGAAGACATTGAAGACAATGGTGGTATTTGAAGATATCCACATTGAAGACTATGACAAGAGAAGACACCACGTGAAGCCTATGGAACTCGAAGACTTAGATTCTTTGTAGTTTTATTTCATTTGTGTTGAGTCATAGGAACCACCGTACTGTTAAGTGGGGTCCAAGAGAACCAGTCAGAATGACTGAAGTGATGCCTAATTCAAAACCTATATCTTCGAGCGAAGACAATGAGAGCAAATCTTGTCCAGAGTCGGACAAGTCAGCTTTACTTGTAGCCCAAGTAAAGTTGCCGTGTGAGTTTGAAATCTGACCATTGGTACACTTGTCAGTTCATTAGTGACCTAGGGTCATTTCGAACAAATCAGGTCGGGTTGCCCAGTGGCTATAAATAGTCCATCCCCTACAACCATAAACGATTGGCTGCTTAGATTTCAGTGCACGGCTTTTGTCGTTTGAGAGCAACCCACCTCGAAGCCTTTGAGAGAAAATTCCTAGCAAGGAGAAAAGCCCTAACCACCCAGAGCCAGAGTAAATTGGGCATCACTTAAGTCTTCATGTCTGAGTGATCTGAAGACTTATTACACTTGAGGACTATGCATCCTCCAGCCGGTTAGGCGTCGCGTTCTGAGCATCCAAGAGAAATTGTGGATTGCCAGTGAACAAAGTCTGTGATGGTTTGGGAGTCTACCTTGAAGACTTACCAGAGTGATTGGGCGAGGTGTGTGTGACCTTAGCTCAAGGAGAAAACGGTGAGGACTGGGTGTCCTGAGCTGCGTGTTCAGGACTGGGTGTCCGGGACTGTGTGTCCTTTGGTTTAAATACCTAGCCGCTCCAACCAGACGTACAGTTGTCACAGCAACTGGAACTGGTCCAACAAATCATTGTCTTCAGCGTGTCACTGGTTTCATCTTCACTTCCTTTTACTTTTTGTTACACACTGTGAAGCCATTGCATGCTTGCTTTATCTTCTGTCTTCACAACATAACTGTATGATTTGTTTGGCTTCATAACTTCTTCCTACCTGATCCTTATTACACTGCAGCTACTTGTCTTGTGCTTTCACTCTATTGAATACTTGACCATGGCCTGCCTAGTGTAATCTAACTTCCGCTGCTTAAGTGATTGGCATATCTGTACTGTTTGTCTTCATAACCTTCGCGTTTTGAAGACTTTCATAAAAATCGCCTATTCACCCCCCTCTAGTCGATATAACGCACTTTCAATAGGACACACACTCACGCACACACACAAGCACAGATCGGCCATGGCCATGGCCGGCCGTAGCAACGGAGGCAGCCAGCGGCCGCATCAACGGACAGTAGCGGCAGCAGCAGCTTAGCAGGAGGAGCAGCAACTGGGCAGAGCAATCAGCAGCGACGGCGGCAGTAGCTGCGGTGCAAATAGCAACAAATGTTGGAGGCAGCAGCGGCAACGCTAGTAGTAAGCAGTAGATAGGAGCAGTAGCAACAAGCAAGGCAATAGTGGCAGTTTCAACTAGCGGAAGCAACAGGGGGCACTAGGAGCACACACACGACGGGCATGGAAATGGCCAGAGGCAAGTGCGGCTCGCGCGAGCAGCTGTGCACGTGCGCGCTGGCGAGGCGCAAGTGCGTGGGGAGCGGTTGGGCATCCACGTGCAAACAGGGGCTTAGGCTGGAGCAGCACGGGCGTACGGGCGTGACCATGGGCACGGGCGGGCCTAGCTCCGACAATGGCAACTGGTCTTCGTGGGGCGACATCTACAGCAACAGATTGAGGGGAAAAAGCGGGGGAATCGGGAGATGAGCTCACCGCGAGCTCGATGGCGAGGTCGGGGAGGCCGGGGACGGACCAGTGGTGGAAATCGACGGCGGTGACGACGACGTGCATGGGGAAGACGAGCCTGATGTCGAGCGTACTGGCCTTCCCGGCTCGTTCCAACGCATGTAGGCGAAGGAGACGATGACGAGGGAGATCCTGGACATGTCGGTTCAATGGGGGAAGGCTGGTGACCGCGGGATCGACGAGGCGACGGCGACGGGAGTGCTTGGCTCCGCGCGGAAAAGAAGAAAAAGCGGCGCGGAGGGGAATAGCACGGGTTCTAGGGTTTGGCCGAGACGGGGCGGCACCATGTAGGCAGCGGGGGGGGGGGGGGGGTCGGGATGGTCGCCACGAGACCGGGGCTACATGGGATGGCCGCCACGATCCCCCTCAGCTCCTGTAGCGAGGAGGAAGATGAGTGGGGGTGTGGTTGGGCTTCTCCCAGGCCACATGGGCCTCTTTTATTTGATTCTTTTTTGTTTTTCTATCTCTTTACTGTTTTGCACTTTATTTTAATATAAATATGATTTTTTTTAAACATGCGACACTTGTCTCAAAAATACTTGGCAATAATATGGACTGCCACCAAAAGTTTGGGGGCTATGTGAACTCATTTAAATTGGATTGAATTTAAATGGGTCTTTTTAGGTGTTGCTGGTTTAGTTTTAAATAGGTTGTGGCCACTTTAAATATTCAAAAGAGGTTGGTTTATACATCAAAAATAGTTACTGAATATCTTTAACCCAACGAACATTTTTCATCTACTATTTGAAGAATTAATTATTTGACTTGTATTTTGAATCTGAATCTGACTGGGTTTGGATCAAAGTGAAGTTTAGGAAATTTAATCATGATGACATGGCATCTTTAGTAGAGGGTTACTGTATCTAAATTACCCGAGCGTCACAATGGCCCCCGGGTCTCTTTCTCACCATATCAATCTCCATCACTTTATTATTGCTTTGCTTTTACTTTGCCTTTTACTTTTTACTTTGCATCTCTATACCAAAAATACCAAAAATATTATTTATCATCTCTATCAGATCTCACTTTCGTAAGTGACCATGAAGGGATTGACAACCCCTAAGCGCGTTGGTTGCATTGAGCTATTGTTTTTGTGTAGGTACAAGGGACTCGAGCGTAGCCTCCTACTGGATTGATACCTTGGTTCTCAAAAACTGAGGGAAATATTTATGCTACTTTGCTGCATCATCCTCTCCTCTTCGGGGAAATCCAACATAGTGCTCAAGAGGTAGCATTTCGTAACTTTCATATACTAGTGGGAATTTTTCATTATAGAACTTGGCTTGTATATTCCAACAATGGGCCTCCTCAAGTGACCTAGGTCTTCGTGAGCAAGCAAGTTGGATGCACACCCACTTAGTTTCTTTTGTGGAGCTTTCATACATTTATAGCTCTAGTGCATCCGCTGCATGGAAATCCCTACTCCTTGCATTAACATCAATCGATGGGCATCTCCATAGCTCATTGATTAGCCTCGTTGATGTGAGACTTTCTCCTTTTTTGTCTTCTCCACATAACCCCCTCATTATGCTATTCCACCCATAGTGCTATATCCATGGCTCGTGCTCACGTATTGCGTGAAAGTTTATAGGTTTGAGATTACTAAAGTATGAAACAATTGCTTGGCTTGTCATCGGGGTTGTGCATGATGAGAGCATTCTTGTGTGACGAAAATGGAGCATGACCCAACTATATGATTTTGTAGGGATGAACTTTCTTTGGCCATGTTATTTTTAGAAGACATACTTGCTTAGTTAGTATGCTTGAAGTATTATCATTTTTATGTCAATATGAACTTTTGTCTTGAATCTTATGGATCTGAATATTCATACCACAATTAAGAAGAATTACATTGAAATTATGCCAACTAGCATTCCACATCAAAAATTCTTTCTTTTACCATTTACCTACTCGAGGACGAGCATGAATTAAGCTTGGGGATGCTGATACGTCTCCAACGTATCTATAATTTTTGATTGCTCCATGCTATATTATCTACTGTTTTGAACGTTTATGGGCTTTATTATACAATTTTATATCATTTTTGGGACTAACCTATTAACCCAGAGCCCAGTGCCAGTTTCTGTTTTTACCCTGTTTTAGGGTTTCGAAGAAAAGGAAAATCAAACGGAGTCCAATTGACCTGAAACTTCACGGAACTTATTTTTGGATCAGAAGAAGCCCAGAAGACTTGAAGTGCACGTAAGGGAAGCTTCGAGGAGGCCACGAGGTAGGGGGCACGCCCACCCCCCTGGGCGCGCCCTCCACCCTCGTGGGCCCCTCGTGGCCCCCCTGCCGTACTTCTTCCGCCTATATATCTCCATATACCCTAAAAACATCCGAGAGCACAATAGATCAGAAGTTCCACCGCCAGAAGCCTTCATAGCCACCGAAAGCCAATCTAGACCCGTTCTGGCACCCTGCCGGAGGGGGAATCCTTCTCTGGTGGCTATCTTCATCATCCCAGCGCTATCCATGACGAGGAGGGAGTAGTCCACCCTCGGGGCTGAGGGTATGTACTAGTAGCTATGTGTTTGATCTCTCTCTCTCTCTCTCTCTGTTCTTGATTTGGCACGATCATGATGTATCGCGAGCTTTGCTATTATAGTAGGATCTTATGTTTCTCCTCCCCCTCTACTCTCTTGTAATGAATTGAGTTTCCCCTTTGGAGTTATCTTACCGGATTCAGTCTTTAAAGATTTTAGAACACTTGATGTATGTCTTGCCATGCATATATGTGGTGACAATGGGAGATACCACATGACTCACTTGATGTATGTTTTGGTGATCAACTTGCGGGTTCCGGCCATGAACCTATGCATAGGGGTTGGCACACATTTTCGTCGTGATTCTCTGGTAGAAGCTTTGGGGCACTCTTTGAGGTTCTATGTGTTGGTTGAATAGATGAATCTGAGATTGTGTGACGCATATCGTATAATCATACCCACGGATACTTGAGGTGACATTGGAGTATCTAGGTGACATTAGGGTTTTGGTTGATTTGCGTCTTAAGGTGTTATTCTAGTACGAACTCTAGGGCTGTTTGTGACACTTATAGGAATAGCCCAACGGATTGAGGAAAGAATAACTTTGAGGTGGTTTTGTACCCTACCATAATCTCTTCGTTCGTTTTCCGCTATTAGTGCCTTTGGAGTGACTCTTTGTTGCATGTTGAGGGATGGTTATGTGATCCAATTATGTTATTATTGTTGAGGGAACTTACACTAGCGAAAGTATGAACCCTAGGCCTTGTTTCCTATCATTGCAATACCATTTATGCTCACTTTTATCACTTGCTACCTTGTTGTTTTTATATTTTCAGATTACAAAAACTATTATCTACTATGCATATACCACTTGTATCACCATCTCTTTGCCGAACTAGTGCACCTATACAATTTACCATTGTATTGGGTGTGTTGGGGACACAAGAGACTCTTTGTTATTTGGTTGCAGGGTTGCTTGAGGGAGACCATGTTCATCCTACGCCTCCTACGGATTGATAAACCTTAGGTCATCCACTTGAGGGAAATTTTCTACTATCCTACAAACCTCTGCACTTGGAGGCCCAACAACGTCTACAAGAAGGTTGTGTAGTAGACATCACATACCCATGAGCAAAATGTTTCAGCCGGACACATAGAAAGATACGGGCTTATGGTTTCGCCTCTCAACATACTCACCTCAAGGGTGATGTCAACAATAATAACTCATGCCACCCATATTCAACTGGACATATGTGCCTAGATCTTTCCTCACTACATGATGCTTGCCAAAGGAGAAAAATAAAAGGAATAGAGAGAAAAACTTTGACTCTTGCATAAAATTAAATACATAAAATTAAAAGATAGGCCCTTCGTAGAGGGAAGCCGAGGTTGCCATGCGCTTATTTGTTTGTATGCTCAATCCCTTAGTGCAAAATAACATCACGTTACATTGCCCCTTGTGGTAGCGACCTTTATTATGCAGTCTTCCGCTTTTATTCTTCACCATCACAAGTTCGTCCAACGCTCAATTTTCTCTTACACTAAATGATCTCACACTTTTATAAGCAATTTTATTGCCTTTTTGCACCGATGACAACTTACTTGAGGGATCTTTCTCAATCCCTAGGTAGGTATGGTGGACACTTGAAAATAAGATTTGGGTTTAAGGGTTTTTGGATGCACAAGTAGTATCTCTACTTAGTGCAGACTTTTTGGCTAGCAAAGATAGGGGGCAATCACCACATGTTAAAGAATTTATGGCAATATGACTTCTATGTGAATATGAACAAACATAAATCATTAATTTGTCTTCCTTGTCCAACGTCAACAATTTTGGCATATAATATTTTGATGAGGGCTCACAATAACAAAAGATTTCTAGGATAGTATTTTTACATGTGAATCCTCTCTTCCCTTATTAATTCTTTCATGAGTTGCATCATTGGCTAATGCTATGTTTGTCAATCTCTAATAAAATTTTCTACCTATACTTTTCCTTATATGGTGCCATCACCTACCATAGGATTAGTATATAATATTTTATTTATTTAATTCCTTTCTTTTATTTGTTTCCTTTCTTATTTATTTTCTTTTATTTGCAACATGAAAGTAAAGTAAGCAAAAACTCATACTGAACTTTATTATATAACTTGCACACAATTACAATGATAGATCACTAAGCAAACTCTCAAAGAAGAAAGGATCGAACTAAACTTTTGTTCATCTAAAGCAAATGGATCGAACTAAAATAATTAAAAGCAAAAATATAGTGGGATGATACGATACCGGGCACCCCCCCAAGCTTGGCGGAAGCCAAGGGGAGTGCTCATGCCCGATACCTAATTCTCTTTTGGTGGTGAAGAAGATGATGGTGGCGATGAAGTAGTATTCTCCAATATAACCATGAGTAGATCCCTCAAACCTTGAATCTCCCGAAGGGCTTGATGAATTAATTCACTGTTTTCCTTCACCTGAGCCATTATGTGTTTATTCTCAGGGCCCCACGGTTTTGTTCCTGCAATGCTTTCTCTTGGCCGGGATTTGTCCCAGTTGGATGACATGTGCCTACGAGGAGTGTTCTCGGACCCATAACTATGAATTAAATTATGAAAATTATTATGATGTAACATGTGTAAGGGCCTCCATGCTACCTCTTGAGCATGCGTTGGTTTTCCCTTGAAGAGGAAAGGGTGATGCAACAAAGTAGCGTAAGTATTTCCCTCAGTTTTTTAGAACCGAGGTATCAATCCAGTAGGAGACTACACGCAAATCGCCTAGTACCTACACAAACAATCAAGAACCTTGCAACCAATGCGATAAAGGCGTTGTCAATCCCTTCAAGGCCACTTGCAAAAGTGAGATCTGATAAAGATAATAAGATAAATATTTTTGGTATTTTTGTTGTATAGATTGAAAAGTAAAGATTGCAAAATAAATAGTAAACTGGAATTGTAGATCGTAAACTTATATGATGTAAAGTATATCCGGGGGCCATAGGTTTCACTAGTGGCTTGTCTCAAGATAGCATATATTATGGTGGGTGAACAAATTACTGCCGAGTAATTGATAGAAAAGCGCATAGTTATGAGAATATCTAGCCATGATCATGAACATAGGCATCACGTCCGTGTCAAGTAGACCAAATCAATTCTGCATCTACTACTATTACTCCACACACACCGACCGCTATCCATAATGCATCTACAGTAATAAGTTCATAAGAATAGAGTAACGCATTAGGCAAGATGACATGATATAGAGGGATAACCTCAAGCAATATGATATAAACTGCATCTTTTAATCCTCGATGGCAACAATACAATACGTGTTGGTTCCCTTTCTGTCACTGGGATCAAGCACCGCAAGATTGAACCCAAAGCTAAGCACTTCTCCCATTGCAAGAACGATCAATCTAGTAGGCCAAACTAAACCGATAATTCGAAGAGACTTGCAAAGATATCAAATCATGCATATAAGAATTCAGAGAAGAATCAATATTGTTCATAGATAATCTTGATCATAAACCCACAATTCATCGGATCTCGGTAAACACACCGCAAAAAGTATTACATCGAATAGATCTCCAAGAACACAGAGGAGGACTTCTTATTGAGAACCAAAGAGAGAGAAAAAGCCATCTAGCTAATAACTATGGACCCGAAGGTCTGTGGTAAACTACTCACACATCATCGAAGAGGCTATGGTGTTGATGTAGAAGCCCTCCATGATCGAATACCCCTCCGTCTGATCGCCGGAAAAGGCCCCAAGATGGGATCTCACGGGTACAGAAGGTTGCGGCTGTGGAAAAGTGGTTTCGTGGCTCTCCTGGATGTTTTCAGGGTATAAGAGTATATATAGGCGAAAGAAGTAGGTCGGTGGAGCTACGAGGGGCCCACGAGGGTGGGGGGGGGGGGGGCGCCCTCCTGCCTCGTGGCCGCCTCGTTGCGTCTCTGACTTCCACTCCAAGTCTCCTGGATTGCGTTTGTTCCAAGAAAGATCCTCGCGAAGGTTTCATATTAAGACTAATTTTATAGCCAAAGAAAATTACCATGCTGTTCTAAAAGACTCTCAAAATAATATAAGTGAAGCATGAGAGATCAATAATTTCTATAAAATAAAACCACCACCGTGCTCTGAAAAGGTATGAGTGAAGCACTAGAGCAAACTTATCTAGCTCAAAAGATATAAGTGAAGCACATAGAGTATTCTAATAAATTCCGATTCGTGTGTGTCTCTCCAAAAGGTGTGTACAGCAAGGATGATTGTGGTAAACTAAAAACCAAAGACTCAAATCATACAAGATGCTCCAAGCAAAATACATATCATGTGGTGAATAAAAATATAGCCTCAAGTAAAGTTACCGATAGACGAAGACGAAAGAGGGGATGCCTTCCGGGGCATCCCCAAGCTTAGGCTTTTCGTTGTCCTTGAATTTTACCTTGGGGTGCCTTGGGCATCCCCAAGCTTAGCTCTTGCCACTACTCATTCCAAAATCCATCGAATATTTACCCAAAAACTTGAAAACTTCACAACACAAAACTTAAACAGAAAATCTCATGAGCTCCATTAGTATAAGAAAACAAACCACCACTTTAAGGTACTGTAATGAACTCATTCTTTATTTATATTGGTGTTAAACCTACTGTATTCCAACTTCTCTATGGTTCATACCCCCCGATACTAGCCATAGATTCATCAAAATAAGCAAACAACACACAAAAAATAGAATCTGTCAAAAACAGAACAGTCTATAGTAATCTGGAGGTTTCGGATACTTCTGTAAATCCAAAAATTCCAAAAAATTAGTTAGACCTAAATAATTTGTATATTGATGTACTGCAGTTGGAATTGGTATTTTATCGCTCCCTGTTAAAAATGTAAATTATTCTTGTGAGCGCATACTTTCTGTTTTTTATAGCAAGATCAAATAACAATCACCCAAGAAGATCCTAAAGGCTTTACTTGGTACAAACACTAATTAAAACATAAAAAACACAATCATAACAGAGTATAGATGAATTATTTATTACTGAACAGGAACAAAAAACAAAGAACAAAAATAAAATTGGGTTGCCTCCCAACAAGCGCTATCATTTAACGCCCCTAGCTAGGCATTGATAATTTCAATGATCCTCACATGAAAGACAAGAATTGAAGCACAAAGAGAGCATCATGAAACACTGAAAGTGCTAGTGATCGACTAGAGGGGGGGGGGAGAATAGGCGATTTTTATGGAAGTCTTCAAAACATGGAAGTTTCAAAGACAAACGATAGGAATAAACCTATTACCATGCATCGGAAGGTAGACTACACTAAGCAAGCCATAGTCAAGTATTCAATGAAGTGGAAGCACAATGACTAATAGCAGCTAGGCAGTATAGATCAGGTAGGAAGATAGTGTGAAGCCAATCAGAACAAGCAGTCACTCAGTGAAGACAAAAGATAATGCAATCATACAATGACTTCACCAGGACCAACAGTAAGTAAAGGGATGGGAAGGATGAAACCAGTGACTCGTTGAAGACAATGATTTGTTGGACCAGTTCCAGTTGCTGTGAAAACTGTACGTCTGGTTAGGGAGGCTGAGATTCAACTCAGAAGACCACGTCTTCACCTTTTTCCCCATGAGCTAAGGACACCCAATCCTCGCCCAATCACTCTGGTAAGTTTTCAAGGTAGACTTCCAAACCTTCACAGACTTTGTTCACCGGCGATCCACAATGACTCTTGGATGCTCAAAACGCGACGCCTAACCAGCTGGAGGATTCATAGTCCTCAAGTGTAATAAGTCTTCAGATCACACCGACAGGAAGACTTAAGTGATGCCTAACACTCTTTGGCTCTGGGTGTTTAGGGCTTTATCCTCGCAAGGAATTCTCTCTCAAAGGCTTCGAGGTGGGTTGCTCTCAAACGACAAAAGCCGTGCACTAACTCTGAGAAGCCACCCATTTATGGTTTTAGGGGGTGGGCTATTTATAGCCACTAGGCAACCCGACCTAATTTGTCCGAAATGACCCTGGGTCACTAAGGAACTGACACGTGTTCCAACGGTCAGATTTCAAACACACACGGCAACTTTACTTGGGCTACAAGCAAAGCTGACTTACCCAGCCCTAGATAAGATTTGCTCTCATTGTCCTCGCTCGAAGACATAGCATTTTGGTTAAGCATCACTTCAGTCATTCTGACTGGTTCTCTTGGACCCCACTTAACAGTACGGTGGTTCCTATGACTCAACAAAGAAGAAAAAGAACGACAAAACAACTAAGTCTTCGTGCTCCATAGTCTTCACATGTTGTCTTCTCTTGTCATAGTCTTCAATGTGAATGTCTTCACATCCCACCTTTGACTTCAATGTCTTCATACATTTTTAGGGGTCATCTCCGGTAGGAAAACCGAATCAATGAGGGACTTCTACCTGTGTTATCCTGCAATTCTCACAAACACATTAGTCCCTCAACCAGGTTTGTCGTCAATAGTCCAAAACCAACTAGGGGTGGCACTAGATGCACTTACAATCTCCCCCTTTTTGGTGATTGATGACAAACTGGTTGAAGTCTTTAACGGGGAATAAAATATGTGAAATTGTAAAGGATAGGGTATTGTCTTGATAAGTTGCAAGGGCTCCCCCCTGATGATGTGCATATAAGTAATTTGCTTTTGGAATGCAAATGCACATGGCAGGTTGTACTTGTGGAGATCCTCTTCAACCTATGATGACAATTCATCATGCAAGATATGATGTAACAAAGATAATGACATGCATAATGAAAAATGGACGTCTGCAAAATGATCTAAGTGCGGAATTTATCGTTGCACATGCGGAATTTATCATCGCATCACAGAATAGCAAATAAGTAGCAGACGACCATCGAGTTTAAGTGTTACAACTCAAAGAACCAAATGTATCGAAAACGAGAGTTGTAAGCACTTAGAAAAAGTAGCAAAAAGTAAAGCAACCACGCATATTGACCCGCTTGAAGACTATCAACTCGTATGCTTCTCCCCCTTTTGTCAGTGAGGACGAAAAAGGTTTGAAGACATAGAGCGCCTACTCGTTCCCATGCGGTGCAGGCGAGGCAGCAGGGTCGTCGTTGAGATCCGGTGGTGCAAAAGAACTTGGTGCAGTGTCGACACACGCTGAAGTTATAGGAGGTGAAGTTGCATCATCTTGGTCATCGATGACTCTGGCATTTATGGTCGCAGCTGAGGACGAGTAGTCAGAATCTTCAAGTGAGGGAGTCCGACGCAAGTGAGCATTTCTGGGAGGAGTTGAGTCAAACTTGAACCGTTCGGTGAAGCCATCGTCTTGCAGATCAGCTTCAGCACTGACTAGGGTCAAACTCTTCCACGACCTCCGACAGGTTTCATGAGTGACAAAGGCATTCTTGGTGGCAAGATTGCGAATGCGGTTGACATCCACCAAAAGGCTTTGCATCTGACGCTTAAGCCAGTCGTGATGTTTGTCCTGTTTCTGATGCAGCGCGACGAGAAGCTCTCGGTCATTTAGGACACGAGATCGTCTTCGAGGCCTTTGCACAATGGTGCTGCCAATGGTGTCAGTTTGAGCGTGAGGGGCACGTGTGTTTCCAGCAAGGGGATAAACACGAGAAACTTCTGGAACTCCTTCAATGGGCTGGGTGAAGCTTTGGTGATCAACATTGTGAAGATAAATGGGATCCTTAGCAGGCTCTGGGTAAATAGCTTCAACTGACAGATCAACCTCGGGCAAGAATATAAGATGATTGCGCGCAGACGACTAATAGTTGAAGGCTGAGTGACGCTTGATCAGACGCATGACCCATGGAGCATAGAATTTCAGCCCAAAGATGTCGGAGCCAGATGCAGCCAACTGCATGATGAAGAAGTCTTGAGCATTGAAGCTGATGCCATTGAAAATATAGAAAACCAAAGTCTTCATTGCTCCTTCAAGCTTCGCTGCAGATGAGTGTCCTTTGATAGGCCATAGAGTCTTCCTGATGATATGGTAAAGGGTGCGAGGCAGGTACTCTAGGTCTTCAACAAAGAACTCAGAGGGGTATTCAGCGTCGTGAGGCAGAGGCTTCATCATGATCAACATTTAACTCATGTTGGGTTCTGGCTTCTAAAATATGCTTTCCAAGGAATTTTGGTGCTGTTGACAACCTGGTTCATAGTATTCACCAGGAGTGGGCAGGCCTGTGAGCTCAATGATATCAAGAGCTTTAGCTTCATGATGGACATTGCCTGTCATCCACTCAAGGTCCCAAGTCTTTGGATCCCTATTGTAGCCTCGAATGTGGAGAGTTGCATAGAACTGGAGCAGAAGCTCTTCATTCCAGTGCTCCTTGTCAGTGACAAACTGCAACAGTCCAGCATCTCTGAAGCAATCTAATGCTTCTTCAAGGCAGGGCAGGCCAGCTATAGCTTCAGAGTCTAGGCGCATATGTGGAAATATGCGCCCTTGATTGTATAGAACGCATGAATAGTAGCTGCGCTGCTGATAGCTCCAGAACCCTGAGGAAATGCGAGGTCTGGTATAAGGATTCTTGGAGCTGTTGAAGAAGGTATTATGTCCCATGAAGCCATTCACATTGAAGACCCCAGGTGAAGTGGCAGTGCCTGGGAATCGTGGAAGTCTTGGCTTTGGTTTTTGGACTTGAGGTCTGTGCTCGACATGATACTCAAATTGTGGACCAACAGTAGGCGGAGGAGTCAGAATGGGCCATCGAACCATAACAGGCTGACCACGATCAAATGCCAGCTCCATTGTGTGAGGTCTTGGAGGGGGAACTGGAGCATTGGCATTGTCGTCACGGGCATCAGGGGCCACATTTGCTTCTGGTGCATGGACTTCTGGCACCACTGTAGCTTCAGGCACCACATTAGCTTCAGGCACCACATTAGCTTCAGCCATGACCACGTCATTGGCTTCAGTGTTGATATTGGTGGTCGCCTCAGGATTGTTCACCTCCACTTCAGGAGCCGGAGGGTCGGTCACGTTCTCCTCGAGAACAACATCTTGGTGGGACGGGGTGTGGCAACTCTTTCTGCTTCAACTCCTGGTTCTTCTTCATCGACTTATGCAGCCGGAATATCTTCAGCCATTTTGGCTTCAGATTCAGACACGTGCACAGCGGGAGTGACTTGGGGCCTTGGTCCTTGGAGAAGCCTGCGTAATGCTGGTGACGCTTGTGAAGATGGAGTGTGGGTCACAACGTCATCGTCATCATGCACTGGTGAGGTAGCTTGCGATTGGGGAGAGCTTGGGGTGTCTTGTTGTTGTGGGTGATCAGCCCACGATGCATCCTGAGCTATTTGCGTCAGAGGACGACCAATGCTGATGAGTTTGCTGTGCGTGAGCACATGTGATGATACCAACTGGTTCTCGATCTGAGGAAGGACTTCATCATCTTCAACATTGTCGTGAGGACCAATGTCTTCAGCTGCGGTGGGGTCAACAGCTGGATTGTCTTCAGCTTCGGGAGCATCTGTGGAAGCAGGCTCATGAACTATCAACTGGCGCTCTCGATGTTCTGACTCAAGAAGAGCCACTGAGATTGGCTCGATATTGAGGGGCTCTGTGGGAGCAGCCCGATCTCTCTTCTTGGTTTTGCGTTTCTTGGTTGGAGGAGCATCATCGGTAGTGCCCTTGGTTTTGCGTTTTCTGGCTTCAGCTTTAGCAACCCTTGTTTTCTTCAGTTCAGAAGCCACTGTGGGGACCTTAGGCTTCAAGCCTGTCATACTAGCTGGGAAGACAATTGGATGTACTTCCGGCCTTGGTGCTGCAGGTTCTGCCACAACTGGCTTCTTCTTCTTCTTGGCCGCCATTCGAGTGTCAGTCCCTGGTCGCCCCAAGGCCTTGCGCTTTTCAGCCTCATTGTATCCTTGGACACATTTAGCTGCAAGATCCTTCATGCGCTCACGAGAACCTTTGGCTTCTTCGCGTTTCATTCGGAAAGCTTCCTTAAGCTCATGCATCATGGTCTGGAAGTTCTGAATGTCTTCAACATTGAGCTTGGCCATGTGCTTCTTGAACTGAGCCTTTTCATAATCGATCTTATGCTTCAGTTCAACAATCTTCTGAGCTAGAGGCAGCTCAGTAGCAATGGCTCTGTGGAAGGCGACGCTCAGGCCAATCGGAAGCTGAAGATCATCAAAGCTAACATTTGGGCTGTCAAACCACTCATCAATGAATGTGTTAATGATTTCAACATCAAAGAGAGGAAGGTTGTTGAAGATTTCTGCCTCTTGCTTGCTCTTGATCAACTGCTCAAGAGCATCATTGCCAAGATCGTCGTCGCTGGATAGATAAATGGCTTCATTGCGCAGAATAGCAACAGCGGTCAGTGCTTGGTTACTGGGTTGCAAGGGCATCTTCACTTTGGAGGGCTTGGAGATGCGTGACAAATCTTCAGACTGCATGCTGTGTTCAGGAGGTGCAGCCGCCAGAGGCTTCGCTCGTAAGACTTTTGGTGCTGGGGCAGGCCTTGAAGCTTTAGGCTTCTTCAGCTTCTTTGGCTTCGGTGGTGCAGGTGCTTTGTCAGATTCAGCATCGTCTGCAGGTTGATCCATGACTGCCCCTTGAACCATAATATGAGTAATGAGACCTTCTAGGTTGTAGAAGGGCACAACCAGATTGGGCTCAGCTTCTTGTGTGCCATCAGCACGTGGCGCAGAGGGGCCTGGGTTGAAGTCTAATCCCAATGACTTCTTGTTTTCCTTGGCAGAGTTCTGTGCAAACTGATAGTTGTGCTTGAAGAGATTGTCTTCGCGACACCATAACAGAGAGGATGGCTCGGCATTAGCAGGCTAAGGTCCACGAAGCATGCAGGGGTAAAAGCCTTGAGCAATAGCTTCGGACTTTGATTTGGGCTGAAGACCTTTGTATATGATATCTCCCCAGGGGCCCTTAATGGCACTCTTCTCAGCATATTCGTCGGTGACGAATCTGTACTTGAACCATTCCTCTGCCCAATGTCTTCGAATCCATTGGATTCGGTTCTTGTGTTCTCCATAGGTCTCTTCTAGATCTGACTTGTATAGCTCATAGAGATCTGGTGGCAGGTCCTTAGCAGTGTTTCCACGGTGCTGTCTGCCCCCTTCCTTGCAGATTTTTCTGATGCCATGAAGTTTAAACTGAAAGACTTCAAAACTATCAAAGTCTTCCATCTACTAGTCAGACAAGAACTGGCTTCAGGAGAATTTATATGATGCTGTAAGAATTCTGCAAATGAATGCAGACTATGAGAACCAAGGGATTCTCCCATGGACATGTACCTATGATAGCATTAAGGTGCGAGCGAAGGGGAAGAGGTCATATGCATTCTCAGAAGATTTTGAAAGATAAATCAGTTTAGAAGACATTGACCTCATAGTGCGAAGACATTCACCCATAGATAGAGAGTTGGTTCCAGATTTTTACGAATCCTTGAATAAGTACAAGTGAGGAATCTAACTACTTTGTGAAGCATAAGTGAACATACTAGGCATATTATGAGATGCAGTATGAATGAGATCCAACTTGTGTGAACAGAAACTTCTTGTGGTAGAAAGTGATGAATCTATAGGATCAAAGGGGCCGTAAAAGGAGGTTTTATTTACCACATGAAGAACTGCTAGACAGAGTGGGAGAGGAGCCGAGAAGTTCGATCATCCGTGCCCTAACTTGGCGACGGAGGACACCTACGGCGATGGCGGAGAAGACGATGTCCGCGACCGGCCGCAAGACGGCGTCGGTGAGGTCGCGGCAGCTAAGCGCTTCGTCGCCGGCGTCGTCGAGGGCTAGAGGTGGCGCTAGGGTTTGTGCAAGAGTGGAAGAAGGGATAATGACTATGGTGAGGCATGTATTTATAGGGATAGGGACGGCACAGTGTTATTACACAGGTGCCCCTGGCGATTCACATCTGAAGGACACGTGGCTATCATGCAACACATCAGAGGTTGTTGCACGTTCCCACGCACGCCTGGATTGTCGGGTGGTCATTCCCACTTCTCCGGGTTTCAGGTGAAAGGATTTAGCATTGAAAACGGATTAATGTTTGTCTCTGTGTCTTCTGCTGACAAGGATGCAGAGAAGACATTTTGACAGTGTCAATAGAATGCATATTATTTGGATAGATAGACTTAGGAAAGAAGCATAGAGGGGTTAGGGTCCAATCACATTCACTTAGTTCGAAAGATTCAGCAAGAAGCCATAGCTATAAGTGAATGCTGTAGAGGACAGAAACCAAATCTGTAAGTTGAAGATAAACAGGAGAACTTTTAATCAGTGAAGACAAACAAAATGCGAAGACTTTGCAAATGTAACGCCATGAGAAAACACTTCAAGGGGAAGAATTTTGGTGGAGGCGTTACCCACCGTATAGGAAGTATTAGACCCAGACACGGCACACAATTATCGTGACGCTCCGAAGTCAAATTCCACATTAATATATTCACACTCAGAATGTAAGTCTTCTTTGTTTGAAGATATACTTTACTCCGTGTGTTGCACATCTAAGTCATCAACATGCTTAAGTGTTAGGATGTGTGCCCGATCACGTGACATTTGAGGATTCCAAGATATTTAGCTCACACCGTAACTTGCAAAACCTCTTCCCATCCAAGGGCTTGGTGAAGATATCTGCCAATTGCTCTTCAGTGTTGACGTGTATGATATCAATATCTTCTTTCATAACATGATCTCTGAGAAAGTGATGACGAATTTCAATGTGCTTTGTCTTCGAGTTCTGAACTGGGTTGTTGGCAATCTTGATGGCGCTTTCGTTGTCGCAGTAGAGTGGCACTTGCTTCAGATGAATGCCATAGTCTTTGAGTGTTTGCTTCATCCATAGAAGCTGAGCGCAGCAAGATCCAGCATCAATGTATTTAGATTCAGCGGTGGAGAGAGATACATAGTTCTGCTTCTTTGAATACCAACATACAAGTGATCATCCTAGAAAATGACATGCGCCTAATGTAGACTTCGATCCACCTTGTCACCAGCATAATCAGCATCCGAGAATCCAACTAGATCAAACTCTGAGCCCTTTGGATACCATAATCCTAGTGTTGGGGTGTGAGCCAAATATCTGAGAATTCGCTTCACAGCTAAGTGAAGCGATTCCTTTGGTGAAGCTTGGAACCGGGCACATATGCAAACACTAAGCATGATATCTGGCCTAGATGCACATAAATAAAGCAAGGAACCAATCATGGAGTGGTATACCTTTTGATTGAACTCTTTACCATTGTCGTCGGGACCCAGATGGTGTTTGGCTGGCATTGGTGTCGTGTAGCCTTTGCAGTCTTGCATTCCAAATTTCTTTAGGCAATCTTTGAGGTATTTTTCTTGAGATATAAGGATGCCGTTGTGTTGCTGACG
The DNA here is from genome assembly GCA_034509565.1 of Triticum monococcum. Taxonomy (NCBI): domain Eukaryota; kingdom Viridiplantae; phylum Streptophyta; class Magnoliopsida; order Poales; family Poaceae; genus Triticum; species Triticum monococcum. The sequence goes on along the minus strand of CM067845.1, from coordinate 79,918,068 downwards.
TATTTGAAGACCAAGGAAGAACTTCAGCTCACCCATCATGGACATCTGATATTGCTCTTGCATCATATATCCAAACTCTTCACTGTATTTCTGATTGGTGCAGCCGAAGATAATGTCATCCACATATATTTGGCACACAAAAAGTTCACCATCATATGTCTTCATGAAGAGAGTGGGATCGAGAGAACCAGGTTTGAAGCCTTTGCTCTTGAGGAAGTCTTTGAGTGTGTCATACCAAGCTCGAGGGGCTTGTTTGAGGCCATACAGTGCCTTGTTGAGCTTGTACACCATGTCAGGATGTTTTGGATCTTCAAAGCCAGGCGGTTGTGCAACATACACTTCTTCTTCAATATTGCCATTGAGAAAAGCACTCTTCACATCCATTTGATACGGAAGAATGTTATGATGATTTGCATAGGCCAGCAGTATGCGTATGGCTTCAAGCCTAGCCACCGGAGCAAATGTTTCATCGAAGTCAATCCCTTCAACTTGAGTGTATCCTTGAGCAACAAGACGAGCTTTGTTTCTGACCACTTGACCATGCTCATCTTGCTTGTTGCGATATATCCATTTAGTGACTATTATATTGTGCTTACGAGGATCAGGACGCTTAACCAGTTCCCAAACATTATTCAGCTCAAACTGCTGGAGCTCTTCTTGCATGGCTTGAATCCATTCAGGTTCCATGAAGGCTTCATCAACTTTCTTGGGTTCAGATATTGAGATGAATGCGAAGTGCCCACAGAAGTTAGCTAGCTGTGTTGCCCTTGAACGAGTGAGTGGACCTGGTGCATTGATGCTATCAATTATCCTTTCAATCTGTACTTCATTTGCGACACGAGGATGCACATGACCAAGATTTTGATCTTGCTGATCATTGTCATCATTAGAAGGATTATCTTCAGGCTAAGCATTGTCTTCAGGTTGATCAGGTGCAGTGTAATGCCCCGAGACCGACGTGCCAGGTGTCCTCCAGTTATTCGCTGTTGTTGCGTTGTCATTGCTTGCGTGTCATGCATTGCATATCATGTCATCATGTGCATTTCATGTGCATACGTGTTCGTCTCATGCATCCGAGCATTTTCCCCGTTGTCCGTTTTGCATTCCGACGCTTCGTTCTCCTCCGGTGGCCATTTCTACCTTTCTTTCTTGTGTGGGGATTAAACATTTCCGGATTGGACCGAGTCTTGCCAAGCGGCCTTGGTTTACTACCGGTAGACCGCCTGTCAAGTTTCGTACCATTTGGACTTCGTTTGATACTCCAGCGGTTAACAGAGGGACCAAGAAGGCCTCGTGTGTGTTGCAGCCCAATACCCTTCCTTTGTGGCCCAAAACCCACCTAACTCTGCTCCATCGTCTCGGTCGTTCGATCACGATTGCGTGGCCGAAAATGGCACCTCATTTGGACTCTCCTAGCTCCCTCTATGCCTATATATACACCCCCTCCGAAATTTGCGGTGCCATCCACCCCTAACCCTAGATCTCCCCCTCTCCTCGCGCGCCGGACACATCCACGCCGACGGACATGTCCGGCCTGCACTGCACCGCCGCCCAGCGCCAATAGCAGCGCGACACGTGGCAAGTGGGGAGCCCCACTTCGCCGCCGCCCGCCGCGGCCCGCGAAGGCCCGCAATCGACCCCCGCGGCCCGAGCCGCGCCACCTCCTTTCTCACCGCGCGCTGCCTCCTTCGTCCTCGCGCCAGATCGCCGGCGCCGCCGCCGCCCCTTTGCCGGCCATCGCCGGAGCTTCACCCCGCCGCCCCGTTCCACCTCCATCGCCGCCCGCTTGGCGCTGGAACACTCCGCCCAGGCCGGATCCGGCGCCCAGGCGACCGGAGCTGCTTGTCCCAGCCACCTCCTCTTCGGATCCGGTGGCTCCCCGTGCCGCCACCGCGCCGGAGTTCTCGCCGTCGCCATGAATCCCGCCTCGCCCTGCCTCCCCGATCGGATCGGGAGGAGCCGCCTCCGTTGACTCCTTCACGGGCCCCGCCTTCGGTCCAGCGCGCCGCGCTCCCAAGGCCCATCTCCAGCCGGCTCCGCCTCGGCCTGTCTCCTCCTCCGAACCGGGCCAGGCCCAGGGTGAGCCGACCCCCAGCGCCGCCTCCTCTTTTTTTCCTCACTGCTGGGCCAAGCCAGATTCGGCCCGATTCATGATTTTTCCTATGGAACGATTTTGTCTATTATTCAGAGTTTGCCAGTTTTATAGATTAGACCCCCTAGTTCATGCATTAAATAACTCATGAACCGTGCATCGGATTAAAATGATTTATATATGAAACTTGCTCAGAGTTTTGTGTAGTTTAATAATATCCAACTTTCATGCCTGTTTGAGATGTTTAAAATGTTGTTTGCATTAATTTTGCCCCTATACCATGCTAAAATGATTTAATTCATAACTAAATAACCGTAACTCTGATTTTAATAATCTTTATTTGTAAATGGGGTAGAATTTTGCCTAGTTTAACATGGTGCACTCATCTTGAAAGTTTAACAACCCTAAAATATTGTTTAGGGCAGAACAGTACCAAACCTTAAATTATGCATATGAGGGTTTTTCGGAATTGTTGTTCGTTGCTTCCGGCCTCATTTAAACTTGCCTAGATAGGTAGTTTTGTTGTGCTTCACCTCTTGCCATGTTAATCAACATTTAATATTGTTGGGTACATAAACGAGATTGAACTAAATAAATCACGCGGTGTTCCGTCAATATGCAACTCGTTGCATATTGAGCTCCAGTTAATTTGTAGGATTGCTTGTGCATTTTGCCATGCCATGCCTCATTAAACCGGACATGCATCATACTTGTTTGTGCATCATGCCATGTTGATGTGTTGGTTGTTTACTATGTTGTGTCCTTCTTTTCCGGTGATTGCTTCCTCGGGTTGATTCCGGTAACGTCGAGCTTGTGAGGATCTGTTCAACTTCGTCCATTTGTCTTCTTCATGGACTTGTTCTTCTTCCTTGCGGGATCTCAGGCAAGATGATCGTACCCTGGACATCACTACTATCTTTGCTATGCTAGTTTGCTCGCTCTTTTGCTATGCCAATGCTATGATGCCTACCACTTGCTTGTCAGCCTCCCAAATTGCCATGTTCAGCCTCTAACCCACCAATGTCCTAGCAAACCGTTGTTTGGCTATGTTACCGCTTTGCTCAGCCCCGCTTATAGCGTTGTTAGTTGCCGGTGAAGATTGAAGTTTGTTCCTCGTTGGAACATGGAGATGTTGTTCCTTGTTGGAACATGTTTACTTGTTGGGATATCACAATATATCTTATTTAATTAATGCATCTATATACTTGGTAAAGGGTGGAAGGCTCGGCCTTATGCCTGGTGTTTTGTTCCACTCTTGCCACCCTAGTTTCCGTCATATCGGTGTTATGTTCCCGGATTTTGCGTCCCTTACGCGGTTGGGCTATAATGGGAACCCCTTGACAGTTCGCCTTAAGTAAAGCTTCTCCAGCAATGCCCAATATTGGTTTTACCATTTGCCACCTAGCCTTTTCTTTTCCCTTGGGAGTCGCGCTCCTGAGGGTCATCATTATTTTACCCCCCGGGCCAGTGCTCCTCTCAGTGTTGGTCCAACCTGTCAGCTGCCGGTGGCCACTAGGGGCAACTCTGGGCTGGCTTACCCATACCTAGGACAATCTGAGTGTGCCCTAAGAAAGAGATATGTGCAGCTCCTATCGGGATTTGTCGGCACATTCGGGCGGTGTTGCTGGTTTAGTTTTTACCCTATCGAAATGTCTTGTTGTACTGGGATACCGAGTCTGATCGGAATGTCTCGGGTGGAGGTCTATTCCTTCGTTGACCGTGAGAGCTTGTCATGGGCTAAGTTGGGACACCCTATAGGGATTTGAACTTTCGGAAGCCGTGCCCGCGGTTATGGGCAGATGGGAATTTGTTAACGTCCGGCAGTCGAAAACCTGAAGTTGACCTTAATTAAAATGAATCAACCGCGTGTGTAACCGTGATGGTCTCTTTCCGACGGAGTCCGGGAAGTGAACACGGTTGTTGTAGTTATGCTTGACGTAGGTAGTCCAGGATCACTTCTTGATCATACTTTTATCGACCGTGCTTTGCCTTCTCTTCTCGCTCTCATTTGCGAATAGGTTAGCCACCATATACGCTAGTCGCTTGCTGCAGCTCCACCTCATGCCTTTATCTTACCCATAAGCTTAAATAGTCTTGATCGCGAGGGTGCGAGATTGCTGAGTCCCTGTGGCTCACAGATACTTCCAAAACCAGCTTGCAGGTGCCGATTAGTCCGTGCAGATAACGCAACCAAGCTCAGGAGGAGCTCGATGAAGATCGTGTTCCTTATGTTGTTTCGTCCTAGTTGATTAGTAGTGGAGCCCAGTTGGGGTCGATCGGGACCTTTGTCGCATTTGGGGTTCTTCTTTTATCTTGGTTCCATAGTCGGACCATGAGTGTATTTGATTGATGTAATGTTTATTCATGTAATTGTGTGAAGTGGCGATTGTAAGCCAACTATGTATCTCTTTCCCTTATGTATTACATGGGTTGTGTGAAGATTACCTCACTTGCGACATATGCCTTCAATGCGATTATGCCTCTAAGTCATGCCTCGACACGTGGGAGATATAGTCGCATTGAGGGTGTTACAAGTTGGTATCAGAGCCTTCCCCGACCATAGGAGCCCCCATTGCTTGATCGTTTTTAGCAGCCGAGTTGTGTCTAGAAAAATGTTTTGAGTCCTTTAGGAATTATATATCGGAGAGCTTAGGAATTCTTTTTACTTCCCAGTCTCCTCATTGCTCTGGTAAGGCATCCTGACGTAGAGTTTTGACTCTTCTCTTCTCAAATTTCACTAAATTTTTTTTAGGATCACGCGAGTATCTTGGTTTTGTTCCGATGACTTATGATGAGAATACTGTCTTGGTGCCTCCTGTCAGGGGTTTAGTGGAAGTGTCCCGGGGAGTTGAGCTCTGAGGTGTTGTCATCATAATTTTATCGTTGCAATTCTGGTATACTTGAGATATGTTCGCGACATCGAAAATCTCCTTTATGCAGTTCGTTGGTGAGATAACCTCGACGCCACCCAGTACTGGGGCGGGAGTTCAGGAGTATCGCCATAACTTGTTTAACGGATGCTTTTCGAAGGTTGAGGTAGACGATTTCCAAAGGTTTCTTGGTTATGTGTTGAAGGATGGATACAGCTGGATGTAGGATTTGCTAGTTTGGGTGAGATATTATGCTTCCCCTGTATCCTCAACACCTAATTGCATAACCGAAAAGTTTCAGGAGTTTCATAGGTGGGAATTCAAGTAGCTCTTAGGATATCTTTCCGACAGATGTATGATATGAAATTGGGGTTCGACGTCTAGTGGTTCGCCTATTCACGGTCGATTTTACAGTGGTCTCGTTGTGTCTTAAAGAGTCCTTGGCTATGCTGACTCGGGGACGCTTCGTATGTCATGTGCACTGCCTTGTACATGATGGTGCTGTACGATTGAGCCCGTGTAGGTCCCACCACGAAAACTTAGGACGAAATCTCTATCATATGTTTGTTCCGGCTTATTCTGCGAGCCATTCCTTTGTTTTGTTTTGAGTTGTGGTATTCGAGTTGCTTCGAAGTCAAATGTTGATCCCATACCTTCCTCCAAGTGGTGTTCTCATACTCCAATGTGAATACTAATCCATCTTGATCATCGAGATTGTGTTGTCAATCCTTTTCAACCGGCGTGTTTCTCTTCAAGTGGATCCGATCATTCCAATATCAGCAAGATTCAATCTCAGCTTTCTCAACGGTGTTCATTTCATTCGTCCCAAGTTGCCTTTTGTTTTCCCGCCCACCCACCCTTTTTCTTCAAGGAATCCGATGTCTTAATCAAGTATCCTTTATTCTTGTGAAGTCTCTTCATTCTTTTCTTTCAATGTTCTACCCGGTGATTCTCATGAAGATTCTAACGGAGCTTCAAGTTCGTCACTCTTTACTCATTTTCCTTCCCCGGTGGATTCAATTCAAGTTTTCTGTGTTGGTCACATCCTTTCCTCGTTTTAAATGTCTTCGCTTGCCGGCGTACCTCTTAATCATTCCTCGTTTGCTATTCAATTGTTCCGGAGTGCTCAAGATATCTCGAAGATTCGTGTATCCACTCTTCTTTCATTCAAGCTATTTCGAGGATGTTATATCATTCAAGCCTTTTTATTCAACCGGTGCATTCTCCTTTTCAAGTAATCGTCAACGGTGTTTCTTTTGAGTGGGCCCTAACCCACAGGTCTTTCCCAGGATCATACCTGACTCTTCTTATTTTCCCGGTGTTACTCTCAAATTCTTTTCCAAGTTTGACGTAAGTATGAGTTATCATCAGTCATATGTGTTTTCTCCAAGATCTTTCAAATTCTTTTCATCATTGGATCAACCTCTTCGTTTTGATTATTCCGAAGTGTCTAAATAATTCTTGATGGTGTTTCTCGTCGTCATTCTTGGATTTTGAAGACCGAAGAAGAGTTTCTCTCATTTTGATCCATTCTCTTCAAGATTCGTGATTCTGTCTTGTTGCCATCCTCTCATAATTATTTGCGATTGTGAGATATTCTTTTCAACCATCCGGAGTAATTCAGGAGACTTTTTCAGTTTGTTCATCCGGAGCCCATCATTTAAGAAGACTTATTCATTCCAGCTTTCAGCTCTCATACTCTAAATCATACCGGTGCAGCGTTCAAGTGATCTCTAATCGGTCCATGATCTATTATATTAAACTCCATCTAAATTCTCTCAAGAATCTTCGTCCATTTGCTAATTTTTCCCATTGTCCCTTTATCTTTTCTTCGCTCATTTTCATTTCTTACGGTGGTTCGTTCAAGATTTCTCTTCCTTTCTTATCATATCAATTTTATTCGTTGTTTCAACCCTTCCGGCGGTTCGTTCCATACCTTCCCAAGTCTGATGTTATATCTCTCTTAATCTTTTCTACAAGAATAAGTAATATGCCAAATCTGTTGATTGTCATCAATTTAAATTGGTGAAGGATAAGCATAATGTAATTCTTACTCTTGTTTGATCCAAGCAATTTAATTCCTTATTCCGGAGGTTCATCAAGATTCTTGATCTCAATTGTTCATCTTATCTTTTCCCGGAGTTCCAACCTCTTTCAATTATATTATCACGGAGATCTCTATCTAAATCATTGCGAGGCTTCAATCTTATTCTTTTCATCATTCAATTATTTTGGATCATTCTTTTATTACCGGAGTTCTTCATGGAGGCTCCACATGATGGTTCATAAAGGATTTAATTCATTCTCTAAATGTTCATCAAGTTTCTTTTCACAAAAACTCAAGCTTTCTTCATATTGCAATCCGGAGTGCAATTATTCTTTCTTCCGTATCATTGGAGGTGGTATTATGTCATTCTTGATAATTTGAGTTCATATTGTCATGATTCACATGTTGTCAAGATTGGGATATTTTAAATCCATCAATCTCGTCATTGGAATTATCTTGGGTTATATTTCACATAAAGCCATCCCTAAGGACTGTTGTTATCTAGGGGGCTTATAAATGACCCAAGTTCTTCAATTATCCTCCCGGCGATATAAGTTTTCTCGTCTCCTTGTTCGTATCAATCCAATTCTTTTCCCGTGAGTGGCAGGTTATCACCTCATAATTTTGAGATGTATTCCATAAGACCATATCAAGTTTATTCTTTTCGTTGTTGGTTTTACAACAACTCCATTCGACCTTTCTCCTAAAGATACCTCTTCAAGCTCTTTTGTGGCAGAAGTGGCATTTTCTTCTCCATTCTTTTAATTCAAGTATATATAGTCTATTCTTTTGTTCCGGAGGCATGGTGATGTTGCTCTCTTCAATCCATCATATCGTGTGTCAAATTCATGTTCTATTCCTTCCATTTACAGTCGAAGTGCTGTCTAAATTATATCAGTCTTTTTCCTTCTCTATTTTGTTTAACCGGAGTGTGGTGCCATTCTGCTCAAGCTCTTTTCGCCTTATCAAGTCTTGCATCCCTTCTCAACCAGAGTGTCGTGTTTCCATTTGAGCTCTCTCATCTTATCAAATTTTGACTCCCTTCTCAACCGGAGTGCTGTCTGAGATCTTCTTACCCCTTGTTCCATTCATTCAATAGTTCCGGTGGCAGTGTGTTGTGATTTCATCAAGTATCTTCTCATCTTATCAAGACCTTATTCAATTCTTTTCTTTCCAACCGGAGTGCTGCCCGAATTTGGTCTTCCTTGATCCCCTTCCTTAACCGGAGTGTTTTCAATATATATCTTCCCTTCAACCTCAAGGTTTTTCGCAATGTTCTTTCTTCCCCTTTTCTAAATGGCTGCTTTCAACCTTGTTCACCTTCGTTGAATTCTGTCTCGAATGTATTCAATCCCGCAAGGTTCTGTGGTTTCACTCGTTTGTCAAAGAAGCAACTTAGTTTTACCTCTCCTCTTTTCTCTCCCGTTGTTTCCCCGGTGCCATTCTAGATCTCGGCATGAGATCCTCTCGTAGTGGTGGAGTGTTGTAACGCCCCGAGACCGACATGCCAGGTGTCCTCCAGTTATTCACTGTTGTTGCGTTGTCATTGCTTGCGTGTCATGCATTGCATATCATGTCATCATGTGCATTTCATGTGCATACGTGTTTGTCTCATGCATCCAAGCATTTTCCCCGTTGTCCGTTTTGCATTCCGACGTTTCGTTCTCCTCCGGTGGCCATTTCTACCTTTCTTTCTTGTGTGGGGATTAAGCATTTCCAGATTGGACCGAGTCTTGCCAAGCGGCCTTGGTTTACTACCGGTAGACCGCCTGTCAAGTTTCGTACCATTTGGACTTTGTTTGATACTCCAACGGTTAACCGAGGGACCGAGAAGGCCTCGTGTGTGTTGCAGCCCAACACCCTTCCTTTGTGGCCCAAAACCCACCTAACTCTGCTCCATTGTCTCGGTTGTTCGATCACGATCGCGTGGCCGAAAACCGCACCTCATTTGGACTCTCCTAGCTCCCTCTATGCCTATATATACACCCCCCCTCGGAAATTCGCGGTGCCATCCACCCCTAACCCTAGATCTCCCCCTCTCCTCGCGCGCCGGACACATCCACACCGACGGACATGTCCGGCCTGCACTGCGCCGCCGCCCAGCGCCAATAGCAGCGCGACACATGGCAAGTGGGGAGCCCCACTTCGCTGCCGCCCGCCGCGGCCCGCGAAGGCCCGCAACCGACCCCCGCGGCCTGAGCCGCGCCGCCTCCTTTCTCACCGCGTGCTGCCTCCTTCGTCCTCGCGCCAGATCGCCGGCGCCGCCGCCGCCCCTTTGCCGGCCATCGCCGGAGCTTCACCCCGCCGCCCCGTTCCACCTCCATCGCCGTCCGCTTGGCGCTGGAACACTCCGCCCAGGCCGGATCCGGCGCCCAGGCGACCGGAGCTGCTCGCCCCAGCCACCTCCTCTTCGGATCCGGTGGCTCCCTGTGCCGCCACCGCGCCGGAGTTCTCACCGTCGCCATGGATCCCGCCTCGCCCTGCCTCCCCGATCGGATCGGGAGGAGCCGCCTCCGTTGACTCCTTCACGGGCCCCGCCTTCGGCCCAGCCCGCCGCGCTCCCAAGGCCCATCTCCAGCCGGCTCCGCCTCGGCCTGTCTCCTCCTCCGAACCGGGCCAGGCCCAGGGTGAGCCGACCCCCAGCGCCCCCTCCTCTTTTTTTTCCTCACTGCTGGGCCAAGCCAGATTCGGCCCGATTCATGATTTTTCCTGTGGAACGATTTTGTCTATTATTCAGAGTTTGCCAGTTTTACAGATTAGACCCCCTAGTTCATGCATTTAATAACTCATGAACCGTGCATCGGATTAAAATGATTTATATATGAAACTTGCTCAGAATTTTGTGTATTTTAATAATATCCATCTTTCATGCCTGTTTGAGATGTTTAAAATTTTGTTTGCATTAATTTTGCCCCTATGCCATGCTAAAACGATTTAATTCATAACTAAATAACCGTAACTCCGATTTTAATAATCTTTATATGTAAATGGGGTAGAATTTTGCCTAGTTTAACATGGTGCACTCATCTTGCAAGTTTAACAACCCTAAAATATTGTTTAGGTCAGAACAGTACCAAACCTTAAATTATGCATATGAGGGGTTTTCGGAATTGTTGTTCGTTGCTTCCGGCCTCATTTAAACTTGCCTAGATAGGTAGTTTTGTTGTGCTTCACCTCTTGCCATGTTAATCAACATTTAATATTGTTGGGTACATAAACGAGATCGAACTAAATAAATCACGTGGTGTTCCGTCAATATGCAACTCGTTGCATATTGAGCTCCACTTAATGGCTTGTGCATTTTGCCATGCCATGCCTCATTAAACCGGACATGCATCATACTCATTTGTGCATCATGCCATGTTGATGTGTTGGTTGTTTACTATGTTGTGTGCTTCTTTTCCGGTGATTGCTTCCTCGGGTTGATTCCGGTAACGTCGAGCTTGTGAGGATCCGTTCAACTTCGTCCATTTGTCTTCTTCATGGACTCGTTCTTCCTCCTTGCGGGATCTCAGGCAAGATGATCATACCCTCAAAATCACTACTATCTTTGCTATGCTAGTTTGCTCGCTCTTTTGCTATGCCAATGCTACGATGCCTACCACTTGCTTGTCAGCCTCCCAAATTGCCATGTTCAGCCTCTAACCCACCAATGTCCTAGCAAACCGTTGTTTGGCTATGTTACCGCTTTGCTCAGCCCCTCTTATAGCGTTGTTAGTTGCAGGTGAAGATTGAAGTTTGTTCCTTGTTGGAACATGGAGATGTTGTTCCTTGTTGGAACATGTTTACTTGTTGGGATATCACAATATATCTTATTTAATTAATGCATCTATATACTTGGTAAAGGGTGGAAGGCTCGGCCTTATGCCTGGTGTTTTGTTCCACGCTTGCCGCCCTAGTTTCCGTCATATCGGTGTTATGTTCCCGGATTTTGCGTCCCTTATGCGGTTGGGCTATAATGGGAACCCCTTGACAGTTCGCCTTAAGTAAAGCTTCTCCAGCAATGCCCAACATTGGTTTTACCATTTGCCACCTAGCCTTTTCTTTTCCCTTGGGAGTCGCGCTCCTGAGGGTCATCATTATTTTAACCCCCCGGGCCAGTGCTCCTCTGAGTGTTGGTCCAACCTGTCAGCTGCCGGTGGCCACTAGGGGCAACTCTGGGCTGGCTTACCCGTACCTAGGACAATCTGAGTGTGCCCTGAGAAAGAGATATGTGCAGCTCCTATCGGGATTTGTCGGCACATTCGGGCGGTGTTGGTGGTTTAGTTTTACCCCGTCGAAATGTCTTGTTGTACTGGGATACCGAGTCTGATCCGAACGTCTCGGGTGGAGGTCTATTCCTTCGTTGACCGTGAGAGCTTGTCATGGGCTAAGTTGGGACACCCTGCAGGGATTTGAACTTTCGAAAGCCGTGCCCGCGGTTATGGGCAGATGGGAATTTGTTAACGTTCGGCTGTAGAAAACCTGAAGTTGACCTTAATTAAAATGAATCAACCGCGTGTGTAACCGTGATGGTCTCTTTCCAGCGGAGTCCGGGAAGTGAACACGGTTGTTGGAGTTATGCTTGACGTAGGTAGTCCAGGATCACTTCTTGATCATACTTTTATCGACCATGCTTTGCCTTCTCTTCTCGCTCTCATTTGCGAATAGGTTAGCCACCATATACGCTAGTCGCTTGCTGCAGCTCCACCTCATGCCTTTACCTTACCCATAAGCTTAAATAGTCTTGATCGCGAGGGTGCGAGATTGCTGAGTCCCTGTGGCTCACAGATACTTCCAAAACCAGCTTGCAGGTGCCGATGAGTCCGTGCAGATAACGCAACCAAGCTCAGGAGGAGCTCGATGAAGATCGTGTTCCTTATGTTGTTTCGTCCTAGTTGATCAGTAGTGGAGCCCAGTTGGGGTCGATCGGGACCTTTGTCGCATTTGGGGTTCTTCTTTTATTTTGGTTCCATAGTCGGACCATGAGTGTATTTGATTGATGTAATGTTTATTCATGTAATTGTGTGAAGTGGCGATTGTAAGCCAACTATGTATCTCTTTCCCTTATGTATTACATGGGTTGTGTGAAGATTACCTCACTTGCGACATATGCCTTCAATGCGATTATGCCTCTAAGTCGTGCCTCGACACGTGGGAGATATAGTCGCATCGAGGGTGTTACATGCAAAGATGATAAGTTCCTCCTCAGTCTGAGCTTCAGATGGTATGATTTCTCCAGTTCCATAAGTTTGATTGATTCACTGGATGGAACTTCAGCTAGCACATTTGGCAGGTGCTCTCTTCACGAGTCGTTAGTCTCATCGAACCGCACATCCACAGTTTCAACCACTTTATAGTGAAAGAGGTTGAAGACTCTATACGAGTGCGAATCCTTTCCATATCCAAGCATAAAACCTTCATGTGCTTTCGGTGCAAATTTTGAAGTGTGATGTGGATCCTTGATCCAGCACCTGGCACCAAATACTCTGAAGTAACTGACATTTGGCTTCTTGCCAGTAAGGAGTTCATAGGATGTCTTGTTCAGAAGCTTGTGAAGATAAACACGGTTGATGATATGACATGCAGTATCAATGGCTTCAGGCCAAAACTTTCTTGGAGTCTTGTATTCATCAAGCATCGTCTGGGCCATCTCAATAAGTGTTCTGTTCTTGCGTTCCACGATGCCATTCTGCTGCGGCGTGTACAGAGCTGAGAATTCATGTGTGATTCCCAAAGTATCAAGATAAGTGTCTAGGCCAGTGTTCTTGAATTCAGTGCCATTGTCACTTCTGATGTGCTTGATCTTGACGCCATAGTTGTTCATGGCTCGATTGGCGAAGCGTCTGAAGACATCCTGCACTTCAGTCTTGTAGAGGATTATATGCACCCAAGTATATCTTGAATAATCATAAACAATGACAAAGCCATAGAGACAAGCAGTAGTAGTAAGAGTTGAGTAATGAGTGGGACCGAAAAGATTCATGTGGAGCAGTTCGAAGGGTTGAGTCGTTGTCATGATTGTCTTCGAGGGATGCTTGGCCCTCGTCATCTTTCCTACTTCACAGGCACCGCATAAGTGATCTTTCTTGAACTTGACGCCCTCGATGCCTATGATATGCTTCTTCTTTGCAAGGGTGTGCAGGTTCCTCATGCCAGCAGGCCCTAGCCTCCGATGCGAGAGCCAGCATTCAGAAGCTTTTGCTAGAAGACATACAGCAAGTTGTGGTCCTGCTGAGAAATCTACCACGTACAAATCATCTTTCCAATACCCTTCAAAGACTAGAGACTTGTCAGTTTCCATTATAACAAGGCAACAATATTTTCCAAACATCACAATCATGTTCAAATCGCAAAGCATTGAGACAGACATTAAGTTGAAACCAAGGGATTCAACATGCATGACTTTATCCATGTGTTGATCCCTTGAGATTGCAACTCTACCTAGACCCAAAACCTTGCTTTTACCAGTGTCAGCAAATGTGATGTGACTTTTGTCAGATGGACGTAAGGTTGAGTCCATGAGAAGACTTCGCTTGCCAGTCATGTGATTCGTACACCCACTATCAATAATCCACTCTGAAGTAGCTGGTGTCGTACCCTATAGTGCAGTTAGGGGGATAGGCTTCATGAAGAGAATTATGAAGCATAAACATTTGACGAGCAAGTGGATTATGAAAGCTTAGATCGAGGTTAGGACTGATAGCGAAAGTAGCAAGCGACTCAGGAACAAAATACATAATAAGACCATTTGGGCATTTGATCCTGCGTCCTACAAGATGTTTAAGGTCCCCAGCAATAGCTTCAGACGAATTTGATTGTCGACTCGAGACCTTTCCCTGCAAAAGAGAGTTAAGCTTTCTTAGCCACCCACATCTTCAAGGGTGGCTTCGAAGCAATGAGTCTAAGTGCAGCATCTGAGAATTTTGGCTTTGGAGCCCTAGCAAAAAGTCTTGCAGGTGGACAATAGTACTCATAAGAATAAGCAGTGTAGTTCTTGGTCTTATGAACATGGCGGTTTGATGAAACACGCTCATATTCATAGGCCTGAGTATGGCTTCCCCGCAAAACATTTGCATTAGTGCGACTCAGGTGAGTCCTTTGTCTGTATGAAGCCTTTGAACCATACGAAGCCTGTGGTATGGGGTTTGTCTTCTTCACTTGTGGTGTCATGATGACATTCATAGGAAGATTCTCCAGCAACCTTTTTGACACCCAGACTTTCTTCATAGGTGGCCCATTCCTGCAGTTAGTACCAATATACCTGGCAAACACTTCACCATTCTGATTCTTAAACAGTTTATAGTTTGCATCAAAGGATTCATCAATAATAATGGGATTAGCACAATTGAAGTCTGACAGGGTGGATGGATCCACTGAGGGTTCCTTTGTAGCAACCCATGTGGTTTTGGGGTACTGCTCAGGTTTCCAGTAAGAGCCATCATCATTCATTTTCCTTTCGAACCCAAGACCCTCTTTTCTAGGATTTCGGCTCAGGATCTGCCTTTTGAGGACATCACATAGTGTCTGATGCCCTTTGAGACTTTTGTACATCCCTGTTTCAAGCAATGTCTGCAACCTAGCATTTTCATCAGCAATTGCAGTGGTATCCTCAGCAGAGGGGTTAGTTACCACATCAACAGTTGGAGATATTGCAATAGTAGCACCAATAGAACATCCAGCAACAGAAGTAGCGTTGTCACGCTTAATGCATTTAAGACATGGTGGTTCAAATCCGTCCTGAGCGGGACTGATCTGTTTGGCGCAAAGTGACTCGTTTTCCTTTTGAAGATCTTCATGAGCCGCTCTCAATTTCTCAAGATCTTGCTTCCTTTGAAGATAATCATAGGAAAGCTTTTCATGAGTTGTTGAGAGCGTTTCATGAGGACTTTCTAGTTCCTCATACTTAACATGAAGATTTTTTATGTCTTCAATTGAGGACTGAGATCGAGTCATTTCAGCGTCTAACAGGTCATCGCTTTTGTCTAATAGTTTTTGAATATGTTCCATAGCTTTCTGTTGTTCAGTTGCAATTTTAGCAAGTGTTTTGTACCTAGGTTTGGAACCACAATCAGAATCATCTTCACTGGATGTTTGATAGTGAGTAGTGCATGTGTTTACCTTGGCACCGCGTGCCATGAAGCAGTAGGTGGGAGTGGAGTGGTCCCTGTCATTTGCATCGGTGTCGGTGATGAAGTCATTGTCTTCAGTGTTGAAGATGGACTTGGCAACGTATGCTGTAGCCAGACTCGCAACGCCAGAATCGGACTCCTCCTCAGACTCCACCTCCGCCTCCTCAGAAGCGGACTCCTCCTCTGAATCCATTTCCTTGCCAAAAAATGCACAAGCCTTGCCAGATGAGCTCTTCTTGTGTGATGAAGACTTTGAGGAAGACTTGGAAGAAGACTTTGAGTATTTCTTCTTCTTCTTGTCGTCAGAATCATACTCCTTGCTCTTATTTTTCCTCTTGTTTTCATTATCCCACTGCGGACACTCTGAGATGTAGTGGCCAGGTTTCTTGTACTTGTGCCGTGTTCTCTTCTTGTAGTCATGAGCAGAAGCTTCATCATTCCTTGAGATTGATCGTGAAGACTTTCTGAAGCCTTTCTTCTTGGTGAATTTTTGGAACTTCTTCACAAGCATAGCAAGCTCCTTTCCAATGTATTCAGGATCATCATAACTACTCTCAGATTCTTCTTCAGATGAGGAGACAGCTTTTGCCTTCAAGGCACGAGTTCGCCCATAGTTGGGACCGTAGATGTCTCTTTTCTCAGAAAGCTGAAACTCATGTGTGTTGAGCCTGTCAAGTACGTCAGACGGATCGAGTGTCTTGAAGTCAGGACGTTCTTGAATCATCAGGGCTAGGGTGTCAAACGAGCTGTCAAGTGATCTCAGGAGTGTCTTGACGACTTCATGCTTGGTGATCTCAGTAGCGCCGAGGGCTTGAAGCTCATTTATGATGGCAGTGAGTCGATCAAACGTGAGCTGGACATTCTCATTGTCATTTCTCTTGAAGCGGTTGAAGAGGTTGCGAAGGACACTGATTCTCTGATCTCTCTGGGTTGAGATGCCTTCGTTAACCTTGGAGAGCCAGTCCCAGACTAGCTTAGATGTTTCCAAAGCACTCACATAACCATACTGTCCTTTGGTTAGATGACCACAGATGATGTTCTTGGCAGTGGAGTCCAGTTGAACGAACTTCTTGACATCATCAGCGGTGACACCTTCACCAGCCTTGGGAACGCCATTCTTGACGACATACCATAGGTCGACATCAATGGCTTCAAGATGCATGCGCATCTTATTCTTCCAGTAGGGATATTCAGTTCCATCGAAGACTGGGCACATAGCGGAGACTTTGATTATCCCTGCAGTTGACATAGCTAAAACTCCAGGTGCGTTAACTGAATCACACAGAACAAGGGAGTACCTTGCTCTGATACCAATTGAATGTGCTAGTGATCGACTAGAGGGGGGGGGGGGTGAATAGGCGATTTTTATGAAAGTCTTCAAAACATGGAAGTTTCAAAGATAGACGATAAGAATAAACCTATTACCATGCAGCGGAAGGGATACTACACTAAGCAAGCCATAGTCAAGTATTCAATGAAGTGGAAGCACAATGACTAATAGCAGCTAGGCGGTATAGATCAGGTAGAAAGATAGCGTGAAGCCAATCAGAACAAGCAGTCACTCAGTGAAGACAAAAGATAATGCAATTATACAATGACTTCATCAGGACCAACAGTAAGTAAAGGGATGGGAAGGATGAAACCAGTGACTCGTTGAAGACAATGATTTGTTGGACCAGTTCCAGTTGCTGTGACAATTGTACGTCTGGTTAGGGAGGCTGAGATTCAACTCAGAAGACCACGTCTTCACCTTATTCTCCTTGAGCTAAGGACACCCAATCCTCGCCCAATCACTCTGGTAAGTCTTCAAGGTAGACTTACAAACCTTCACAGACTTTGTTCACTGGCGATCCACAATGACTCTTGGATGCTCAAAACGCGACGCCTAACCAGCTCGAGGATTCACAATCCTCAAGTGTAATAAGTCTTCAGATCACACAGACAGGAAGACTTAAGTGATGCCTAACACTCTTTGGCTCTGGGTGTTTAGTGCTTTATCCTCGCAAGGAATTCTCTCTCAAAGGCTTCGAGGTGGGTTGCTCTCAAACGACAAAAGCCGTGTACTAACTCTAAGCAGCCACCCATTTAAGGTTGTAAGGGGTGGGCTATTTATAGCCACTAGGCAACCCGACCTGATTTGTCCGAAATGACCCTGAGTCACTAAGGAACTGACACGTGTTCCAACGGTCAGATTTCAAACACACACGGTAACTTTACTTGGGCTACAAGCAAAGCTGACTTACCCAGAATTGTTCCAAAGAGTTAGTGCACAATAGGAAAAAAACAGCAATTCTAGGCTGGGCCTCCAGTTAATAGGTTAGTCCCAAAAGTAATATAAAAGTGGATAATAAAGCCCAATAATGTCCAAAACAGTAGATAATATAGCATGGAGCAATCAAAAATTATAGATACGTTGGAGACGTATCAACACTCTTCCAAACCCACTTTCAATAATATTGCAAACACTATTATCAATCTCATATTCATCACGGGGCTTAAATAAATTTCTAAGATCATAAGAAGAATCAACCCAATCATGATCATTGCAACAAGTAGAGGACGTAGCAAAACAAGCATCCCCAAGCTTAGGGTTTTGCATATTATTAGCACAATTTACATCAATAGAATTTATAATAAAATCATTGCAATCATGCTTTTTATTCAAAGATCTATCGTGAATAGCTTCATAAAGTAATTCATCACACTTTTCAGATTCACGAATTTCAAGCAAAACCTCATAAAGATAATCTAGTGCACTCAACTCACTAGCAATAGGTACATCATAATTGGATCTCTTAAAGTGATTAGTAAGTGGATGAGGATCCATAAACTTTTAGCAAGGGAAGATGCAAGCAAAAAGAAGGTACATGGTAACACAAGATCGAACGGAAGAAGGGCGAATAAAACGGGAAAGGTGAAGTGGGGGAGAGGAAAACGAGAGGTGAATGGAAAATAATGTAATGCGAGGGAGAAGAGTTTATGATGGGTACTTGGTATGTCTTGACTTGAGCGTAGATCTCCCCAGCAACGGCGCCAGAAATCCTTCTTGCTACCTCTTGAGCATGCGTTGGTTTTTCCTTGAAGAGGAAAGGGTGATGCAGCAAAGTAGCGTAAGTATTTCCCTTAGTTTTTGAGAACCAAGGTATCAATCCAGTAGGAGACTATACGAAAATCGCCTAGTACCTGCACAAACAATCAAGAACCTTTCAACCAACGCGATAAAGGGGCTGTGAATCCCTTCACGGCCACTTGCAAAAGTGAGATCTGATAAAGATAATAAGATAAATATTTTTGGTATTTTTGTTGTATAGATTGAAAAGTAAAGATTGCAAAATAAATAGTAAACTAGAATTGTAGATTGGAAACTTATATGATGTAAAGTAGACCCGGGGCCATAAGTTTCACTAGTGGCTTCTCTCAAGATAGCATATATTACGGTGGGTGAACAAATTACTGCCGAGCAATTGATAGAAAAGCGCATAGTTATGAGAATATCTAGGCATGATCATGAACATAGGCATCACTTCCATGTCAAGTAGACCGAAACGATTCTGCATCTACTACTATTACTCCCCACATCGACCGCTGTCCAGCATGCATCTAGAGTATTAAGTTCATAAGAACAGAGTAACGCATTAGGCAAGATGACATGATGTAGAGGATAAACTCAAGCAATATGATATAAACCCCATCTTTTTATCCTCGATGGCAACAACACAATACATGTCGGTTCCCTTTCTATCACTGGGATCGAGCATCGCAAGATTGAACTCAAAGTTAAGCACTTCTCCCATTGCAAGAATGATCAATCTAGTAGGCCAAACTATACCGATAATTCGAAGAGACTTGCAAAGATATCAAATCATGCATATAAGAATTCAGAGAAGAATCAAATATTGTTCATAGATAATCTTGATCATAAACCCACAATTCATCGGATCTCGGCAAACACACCACAAAAAGTATTACATCGAATAGATCTCCAAGAACATCGAGGAGAACTTTATATTGAGAACCAAAGAGAGAGAAAAAGCCATCTAGCTAATAACTATGGACCCGAAGGTCTGTGGTAAACTACTCACACATCATCGGAGAGGCTATGGTGTTGATGTAGGAGCCCTCCGTGATCGAATCCCCCTCCGGCAAATAGCCGGAAAAGGCCCCAAGATGGGATCTCACGGGTACAGAAGGTCGCGGCGGTGGAAAAGAGGTTTCGTGGCTCTCTTGGATATTTTCAGGGTATAAGTGTATATATAGGCGGAAGAAGTAGGTCGGTGGAGGTACAAGGGGCCCACGAGGGTGGGGGCGCCTGATAACCCACAAGTGTAGGGGATCGCAACAGCTTTAGAGGGTAGAGTATTCAACCCAAATTTATTGATTCGACACAAGGGGAGCCAAAGAATATTCTCAAGTATTAGTAGCTGAGTTGTCAATTCAACCACACCTGGAAACTTAGTATCTGCAGCAGAGTGTTTAGTAGCAAAGTAATATGATAGTTGTGGTAGCAGCAACAAAAGTAAAGACAACAAAAGTAAATATTTTTGGTATTTTGTAGTGATTGTAACAGTAGCAGCGGGAAAGTAAATAAGCGTAAACCAATATATGGAAAACTCGTAGGCACCGGATTAGTGATGGATAATTATGCTGGATGCGGTTCATCATGTAACAGTCATAACATAGGGTGACACAGAACTAGCTCCAATTCATCAATGTAATGTAGGCATGTATTCCGTATATAGTCATACGTGCTCATGGAAAAGAACTTGCATGACATCTTTTGTCCAACCCTCCCGTGGCAGCGGGGTCCTATTGGAAACTTAGGGATATTAAGGCCTCCTTTTAATAGAGAACCGGAACAAGGCATTAGCACATGGTGAATACATGAACTCCTCAAACCACGATCATCACCGGGAGTGGTCCCGATTATTGTCACTTCGGGGTTGCTGGATCATAACACATAGTAGGTGACTATAGACTTGCAACATAGGATCAAGAACTCACATATATTCATGAAAACATAATAGGTTCAGATCTGAAATCATGGCATTCGGGCCCTAGTGACAAGCATTAGGCATAGCAAAGTCATAGCAACATCAATCTCAGAACATAATGGATACTAGGGATCAAACCCTAACAAAACTAACTCGATTACATGATAAATCTCATCCAACCCATCACCGTCCAGCAAGCCTACAATGGAATTACTCACGCACGGCGGTGAGCATCATGAAATTGGTGATGGAGGATGGTTGATGATGATGACGGCGACAAATCCCCCTCTCCGGAACCCCGAACGGACTCCAGATCAGCCCTCCCGAGAGGTTTTAGGGCTTGGCGGCGGCTCTGTATCGTAAAACGTGATGATTTCTTCTCCTTTATTTTTTTTCTCTCCGAAAATGAATATATAGAGTTGGAGTTGGCGTCGGAGGGTTTCCAGGGGACCCACGAGGTAGGGGGCGCGCCCTAGGGGGGGGGGGGCGCCCCCACCCTCATGAAAAGGGTGTGGGCCCCCTGGTCTTCATCTTTTGCGATGATTTTTTATTGTTTTTCTAAGATGTTCCGTGGAGTTTCAGGTCATTTCGAAAATATTTGTTTTCTGCACATAAAACAGCACCATGGTAATTTTGCTGAAAACAGCGTCAGTCCGGGTTAGTTCCATTCAAATCATACAAATTAGAGTCCAAAACAAGGGCAAAAGTGTTTGGAAATGTAAATACGACGGAGACGTATCAACTCCCCCAAGCTTATACCCTTGCTTGTCCTCAAGCAATTCAGTTGACAAACTGAAAGAAAGAAAGAAAGAAATTTACAAACTATGTTTGCTCTTCTTGTTGTAACTATGTCAAGCCAGCATTCAAGTTGTCAGCATAGATCATAACTAACCACATTTGCAATAATTCTCAGGTCTCATAATTACTCATATCAATAGCATAATCAACTAGCAAGTCATAATAATAAATCTCGGATGACAACACTTTCTCAAAACAATTATAATATGATATAATAGGATGGTATCTCGCTAGCCCTTTCTGAGACCACAAAACATAAATGCAGAGCACCTTTAAAGATCAAGGATTGACTAGACATTGTAATTCATGGTAAAAGAGATCCAATCATAGTCACACCCAATATAAATTAACAATAATGAATGCAAATGACAGTTGTGCTCTCCAGCTAGTGCTTTTTAATAAGAGGGTGATGACTCAGCATAAAAGTAAATGGATAGGCCCTTCGCAGAGGGAAGCAGGGATTTGTAGAGGTGCCAGAGCTCGGTTTTGAAATAGAGATAAATTGTATTTTGAGCGGTATAGTTTCATTGTCAACGTAGCAACTAAGAGATGGCGATATCTTCCATGCTAAACACATTATAGGCGGTTCCCAAACAGAATGGTAAAGTTTATACTCCCCCTCCACCAACAAACATCAATCCATGGCTTGCTCGAAACAACGAGTGCCTCCAACATACATCAGGTCCCAGGGGGAGTTTTGTTTGCAATTAATTTTGACTTAGTTTGCATAAAGCATGGGACTGGGCATTTTCTCGTGAGTGAGGAGCGGAGTCCACTCCTCTTGAGAATAACCCGCCTAACATGGAAGATAAGGACAACCTTGGTTGATACATGAGCTATTCGAGCATACAAA
Source organism: Triticum monococcum (assembly GCA_034509565.1). Taxonomy (NCBI): domain Eukaryota; kingdom Viridiplantae; phylum Streptophyta; class Magnoliopsida; order Poales; family Poaceae; genus Triticum; species Triticum monococcum. Next base: position 79,896,306 of record CM067845.1, on the reverse strand, counting down.
ACAGAATGTTCATTTGAAGGTTTAGAGTTTGGCACATACAAATTTACTTGGAATGGCAGGTAGATACCGCATATAGGAAGGTATAGTGGACTCATCTGGAATAACTTTGGTGTTTAAGGGATTGGATGCACAAGCAGTATTCCCTCTTAGTACAAGTGAAGGCTAGCAAAAGACTGGGAAGCGACCAACTAGAGAGCGACAACAACCATGTACATGCATTAAAATTAATAAACATTGGATGCAAGCATGAGTAGGATATAATCCACCATGAACATAAATATCGTGAAGGCTGTGTGGATTTGTTTCAACTACATGCGTGAACATGTGCCAAGTCAAGTTACTTAAATCATTCAAAGGAGGATACCACGCCATCATACCACATCATAATCATCTCAATAGCATGCTGGCACACAAGGTAAACCATTATAACTCATAGCTAATCAAGCATGGCACAAGCAACTATGATCTCTAATTGTCATTGCAAACATGTTTATTCATAATAAGCTGAATCAAGAACGCGGGACTCATCATATTTACAAAAACAAAGGAGGTCGAGTTCATACTAGCTTTTCTCATCTCAGCCAGTCCATCATATATCATCATAATTGCCTTTCACTTGCACGACCGAACGGTGGGAATAATAATAAGAGTGCGCATGCATTGGACTAAGCTAGAATCTGCGAGCATTCAATAAACAGGAGAAGACAAGGCAATATGGGTTCTTTGGTTAATTCAACAATAATGCATATAAGAGCCACTTCAACAATTTAATTATGGTCTTCTCCTACTGACGCCCAAAGAAAAGAAAAGAAATAAAACTATTTAGACGGGAAAGCTCCCAACAAGCAAAAGAAGAACGGGACATATTTTTGGGTTTTCTTTTTAATTATTACTACTACAGCAGAAAAATAAACTACTACTATTTTTTGGTTTTTCTTAAGGTTTAACAAACACACAAGAAGAAAGCAGGAAAAAGAAAATAAACTAGCATGGATATTATAGTGAAAAGGTATGAGCATCGACATCTAGCAATGAGTGTGTGTGAACATAAATGTAATGTCGGTGAGAAATACGTACTCCCCCAAGCTTAAGCTTTTGGCCTAAGTTGGTCTATGGCCACGGCTGGCCTGGCGGATATCCATAATAATAGTTGGGGTCGTACTGCGATGAGGAAGAAGAAGGCTCCGATTGCCACTGGTTGGCAATCATCTCCGGATCCCACTGATAGTCAGACTGTCGTGAAGGATCAAATTGTGGTTCCGGTTTTGGCTTCTCGGCTGGTGCAGGGTTCCGGTAGGCATGAATAGCCGTCAACGGAACAAGGTACGTGCCTATAGTTAAATCAAACAAAGAAGGAGCAGGCAAGGTAATAGTCCCAGGATGATGTTTATTAAAGAACAATTGATATTTAAGCTCTCCTGCCCTATTCTTAACAATAAAATCATGTGCCACCATACTTTTATGATCTAGATAAACACGGGGCAGCACCTTTTCTTCCTTCTCAGGATGCCTAGTAGGCATGTTAAAATATGCGGCTAGGCGTGTAGCATAGATGCCTCCAAAGATGGGGCCCTTAGTACTGTTCATATTTAATCGTCTAGCAATAATACCGCCCATACTAAAAGTGTTATCACTGTATAAACCTTGGAGTAGAATAATTATATCAGGGATACTAAAGTTTCCACAGTTTCCGCGTCCAATTAAACAACGACTAGCAAATAATGCAAAGTAACGTAAAGCAGGAAAATGTATGCTAGTGATTCGTGCATCGGAAACCTTCCTGGTTTCTCCTACAGTGATATTATTAATAAATCCCTCCACATCATCATGGTGTGGTTCTTCTGTCTTGCCCTCAAAAGGGACTAAACAAATCCGACAGAAATCATAAAGTGACATCTCCTTTTGCTCATCATATAAATGAAACTCCACTGTGGGTGGTGAGTTCCTAGAATGAAAATGAAAGTTTTGCACAAAGGTATTTGTGAGTAAGAGATACTGATCGCATTGGTCATGGAGGAAAGCGGTGAGGCCTGCATTGTGAGCCAATTCATGAAAATCTTCATAAATCCCGGCTGCTCTCAAGAAATCTTTGGAAGGCCATTCACACGCCCGAACCTCCGCGGTGCGTGGCAAATTATACATAGGCTTGGGTGTCTTTTCCTTCAAGCTTTGGCTCGATGAGCCCCTCAAGAATCTCCTCATTATTTTCTGAAATAATCTAAAAATTTTAGTAACTTCAAAACAAAAGTGAACCAACTTCAATAAAACTGATAGCAACTACTCCTACAAGTGCCTAGAGCCTATATCAAGCATTAGAACTACTTAGAACCATATAAATTTGACATGCAAGCTCAAGAACATGGTCACCTATGCAGCACAAATTTGCAAAGAATAAAGCACTAGAACAAAAACTAATTGGACCAATGGAGGAGTCACATACCAAGGAACAATCTCCCCAAGCAGTTTTGCGAGAGATGCTTTGAGCAAGGAGATTGAAAATCACAGCAAAAGTGGCTGGAACTCGTGCTTGAGTTGGTTTTTAGGGTTTGTGTGAGACAGAGGAAGAAGATGGGTGCTGGGACAAGTGGAGGAGGGCCACCGTGGGCCCACGAGGCACGGGGCGCGCCCTATAGGGGGCGCCCACCACCCTCGTGGCCAGGTGGCAGCTCCTCCCGCGGTAATTTTTGCACAGTAAATCCTCAAATATTCCCGAAAAATCATATTAAATTGGCATGTCATTCTGAGGACTTTTATTTTCGGGATATTTTTATATTGCACGGATAATCAGATAACAGACAGAAAAATATCTATTTTTATTTTATTTCTACTAATTAACAGAAAGTATAGAGAGGGTACAGAAGTTTGTGCTTCTAGTTTCACCCATCTCATGCTCATCAAAAAGAATCCACTAACAAGGTTGATCAAGTCTTGTTAACATACTCATTCCGATAATCATGGAACCGGAGAAATTTCGAATAACACTAAATTACCTCAACGGGGATATGCACATCCCCTATAATAAGTATATCATATTTGTTTTTGACAGTAGGAAGAGGAAATTCAAAACCTCCAATTATAATCGATGAAATTTTTCCAATGGAGTTGATACTATGAACTTGAGGTTGTTTCCTCGGAAAGTGTACTGTATGCTGATTACCATTAACATGAAAAGTGACATTGCCTTTGTTGCAATCAATAACAGCCCCTGCAGTATTAAGAAAAGGTCTTCCAAGAATAATAGACATACTATCATCCTCGGGAATATCAAGAATAACAAAGTCCGTTAAAATAGTAAAGTTTGCAACCACAACAAGCACATCCTCACAAATACCGACATGTATAGCAGTTGATTTATCAGCCATTTGCAAAGATATTTCGGTAGGTGTCAGCTTATTCAAGTCAAGTCTATGATATAAAGAGAGAGGCATAACACTAACACCGGCTCCAAGATCACATAAAGCAGTTTTAATATAATTTCTTTTAATGGAGCAAGGTATAGTAGGTACTCCGGGATCTCCAAGTTTCTTTGGTATTCCACCCTTAAAAGTATAATTAGCAAGCATGGTGGAAATCTCAGCTTCCGGTATCTTTCTTTTATTAGTAATGCTATCCTTCATATATTTAGGATAAGGATTTGTTTTGAGCACATCAGTTAATCGCATATGCAAAAAGATAGGCCTAATCATTTCAACAAAGCGCTCAAAATCCTCATCATCCTTTTTCTTGGATGATTTTGGAGGAAAAGGCATGGGTTTCTGAACCCAAGGTTCCCTTTCTTTACCATGTTTCCTAGCAACAAAGTCTCTTTTATCATAACGTTGATTCTTTGATTGTGGGTTATCAAGATCGACAACAGGTTCAATTTCTACATCATTGTTATTACTAGGTTGAGCATCATCATGAACATCATCATTAATATTTTTATTAGGTTCATGTTCATTACCAGATTGTGTTTCACCATCAGACATAGATATATCATTTGGATTATCAGGTGGTTCAGCAATAGGTTCACTAGAAGTTTGCACACTTCTATCATTTTTCTTTTTCTTCTTTTTAGAAGAACTAGGAACATCAATATTATTTCTCTGAGAATCTTGCTCGATTCTCTTAGGGTGGCCTTCAGGATACAAAGGTTCCTGAGTCATTCTACCAGTTCTAGTAGCCACTCTAACAGCATAATCATTTTTCTTACTATTAATTTATCAAGCACTTCTTTTTGAGCCTTAAGTACTTGTTCTACTTGAGTGGTAACCATAGAAGCATGTTTGCTAACAATTTTAAGTTCATCTTTAATATTGGCCATATAGTCACCCAAGCGTCTAATCATATAAGCATTTTCTTTTAATTGTCTACCAAAATAAGAATTGAAGTCGTCTTGCTTATACATAAAGTTATCAAACTCATCCAAGCACTGACTAGCAATTTTAGTAGTAGGAACTTCAGCTTTATCATATCTATGAAGAGAATTTACCTTTACTACCTGTGTCGGGATATCGGGGTCAGGAGGTTCTTCAACAAATAAATAATTGAGATCATAAGTTTCTTCAACAGGTTGTGAATTAAGACCATGTATTTCTTCAATAGGAGGTAAATTCTCAACGTCTTCAGCTTTAATACCTTTTCTTTCATAGATTTCTTTGCCTCTTGCATATCTTCGGGACTGAGAAATAGAACACCCCTCTTCTTCGGAGTTGGTTTAGGAATAGGCTCCGTAATTGGAGCAGGAGCTGGCTCAGGAGGTGCCCAATTATTTTCATTTGTCAACATATTATTCAATAGAATTTCAGCATCATCCGGTGTTCTTTCCCTGAAAAGAGAACTAGCACAACTATCCAGGTAATCTTTGGAAGCATTGGTTAGTCCATTATAAAAGATATCAAGTATTTTGGGTTTCTTAAGAGGATGATCAGGCAAAGCATTAAGTAACTTGAGAAGCCTCCCCCAAGCTTGTGGGAGACTCTCTTCTTTAATTTGCACAAAGTTGTATATTTCCCTCAGAGTAGCTTGTTTCTTATGAGCAGGGAAATATTTAGCAGAGAAGTAATAAATCATATCCTGGGGACTACGCACACAACCAAGATCAAGAGAATTAAACCATATCTTAGCATCACCCTTTAATGAGAACGCAAAATATTTTGAGTATATAGAAGTAACGTGATCTCTCATCATTAGTGAACAGTGCAGCTATATCATTTAACTTAGTAAGATGTGCCACAACAGTTTCAGATTCATAGCCATAAAATGGATCAGATTCAACCAAAGTAATTATATCAGGATCAACAGAGAATTCATAATCTTTATTAGGAACACATATAGGTGAAGTAGCAAAAGCAGGGTCGGGTCTCATTTTATCTCTAAGTGATTCTTTGTTCCATTTAATTAATAACCTCTTAAGCTCATATCTATCTTTGCAAGCAAAAATAGCGGCAGAAGATTCCATATCAAAAAGATAACCCTGAGAAATAACAAGCATATTTTCATCATCACTATCATCATCGTATTCAGATTCAATAATTTCTTTTTCTCTAGCCCTAGCAATTTGTTCATCAAGAAATTCACCATGGGGCACAGTAGTATCAGGCATAGAAGCAGTTTCATCATAAGTATCATGCATAGCAGAAGTGGCATCATCAATAACATGCGACATATCAGAATGAATAGCAGAAGCAGGTGTAGGTGTCACAAACTTACTCATAACAGAAGGTGAATCAAGTGCAGAGCTGGATGGCAGTTCCTTACGTCCCCTCGTAGTTGAGGGATAGATCTTGGTTTTTGGATCTCTCAAGTTCTTCATAATGATAAGAAGATATAAATCCCAAGTTACTCAAAGAATACAACTATGCTCCCCGGCAACGGCGCCAGAAATTAGTCTGGATAACCCACAAGTGTAGGGGATCGCAACAGCTTTCGAGGGTAGAGTATTCAACCCAAATTTACTGATTCGACACAAGGGGAGCCAAAGAATATTCTCAAGTATTAGCAGCTGAGTTGTCAATTCAACCACACCTAGAAACTTAGTATCTGCAGTAGAGTGTTTAGTAGCAAAGTAATATGATAGTGGTGGTAGCAGCAACAAAAGTAAAGACAGCAAAAGTAATATTTTTGGTATTTTGTAGTGATTGTAACAGTAGCAGCGAGAAAGTAAATAAGCGTAAACCAGTATATGGAAAACTCGTAGGCACCGGATCAGTGATGGATAATTATGCCGAATGCGGTTCATCATGTAACAGTCATAACATAGGGTGACACAGAACTAGCTCCAATTCATCAATGTAATGTAGGCATGTATTCCGTATATAGTCATACGTGCTTATGGAAAAGAACTTGCATGACATCTTTTGTCCTACCCTCCCGTGGCAGCGGGGTCCTATTGGACACTTAGGGATATTAAGGCCTCCTTTTAATAGAGAACAGGAACAAAGCATTAGCACATAGTGAATACATGAACTCCTCAAACCACGGTCATCACCGGGAGTGGTCCCGATTATTGTCACTTCGGGGTTGCTGGATCATAACACATAGTAGGTGACTATAGACTTGCAAGATAGGATCAAGAACTCACATATATTCATGAAAACATAATAGGTTCAGATCTGAAATCATGGCACTCGGGCCCTAGTGACAAGCATTAGGCATAGCAAAGTCATAGCAACATCAATCTCAGAACATAATGGATACTAGGGATCAAACCCTAACAAAACTAACTTGATTACATGATAAATCTCATCCAAACCATCACCGTCCAGCAAGCCTGCGATGGAATTACTCACGCACGGCGGTGAGCATCATGAAATTGGTGATGGAGGATGGTTGATGATGACGACGGCGACGAATCCCCCTCTCCGGAGCCCCGAACGGACTCCAGATCAGCCCTCCCGAGAGGTTTTAGGTCTTGGCGTCGGCTCCGTATCGTAAAATGCGATGATTTCTTCTCCTTTATTTTTCTCTCTCCGAAAGCGAATATATAGAGTTGGAGTTGGTGTCGGAGGGTTTACAAGGGGCCCACGAGGTAGGGGGGCGCGCCTTAGGGGGGGGGGGGCGCCCCCCACCCTCGTGAGAAGGGTGTGGGCCCCCTGGTCTTCATCTTTTGTGAGGATTTTTTATTGTTTTTTCTAAGTTGTTCCGTGGAGTTTCAGGTCATTCCGAGAATATTTGTTTTCTGCATATAAAACAACACCATGGTAATTCTGCTAAAAACAGCGTCAGTCCGGGTTAGTTCCACTCAAATCATACAAATTAGAGTCCAAAACAAGGGAAAAGTGTTTGGAAAAGTAGATACGACGGAGACGTATCAGCGCGCCTACCCCCCTGGGCGCGCCCTCCTGCCTCATGGCCGCCTCATTGCATCTCTGACTTCCACTCCATGTCTCCAGGATTTCGTTTGTTCGAAGAAAGATCCCCGTGAAGGTTTCATTCCGATTGGATTCCGTTTGATATTCCTTTTCTGCGAAACACTGAAATAGGCAAAAAACAACAATTTGCACTGGGCCTTCGGTTAATAGGTTAGTCCCCAATATAATATAAAAGAGTATATTAATGCCCATTAAACATCCAAAATAGATAATATAATAGCACAATCAAAAATTATAGATATGTTGGAGACGTATCACTCCTCGGTGTGAGCTCTTCTTGCACTTCCAGGCTCGCTTTATTGCTCGGTGATCCCATGGCTTGATGCGGATCAGGGTGAGTAGAGATGCCAGCCAGTGTATCCCTCTCGGAGGCCGGAGGGTGAATCCCAGAGGGGCTTTCCTCTTCTTCCTCCATAGCAACCTCTTCGGCTTCATCCCTCCTTAGATCTTCCTGGACCGACCTTATGTCTCCTTCTCCATTGTTGAAGGGTGAGGAAGACATGACGTTGGTCGAGTTCAATCTGTCAGAAAACAGCAAGAAAAGAGAACAAGGGATTTCTCCGCGATACGGTGATCAACAGGTTCGGGAAGTATATATAGATTTTTTTATCTTTGAGTACAAGCATAAGGTAGAAAAATAGAGTATGGAAGGTGTCCCAGGTGGGCACAACCCACCTGGGCGCGCCCTGGTGTCTTGTGCCCACCAGGGGACGCTTCCTGGAAGTTTCTTTATTCCTAAAATTCTTAAATATTCCAAAACTGATAAAAAAATATTTTTGCGGATTTTTCGGAGTCCGTTTACTTACCGTATCACATACCTCCTTATTTTCACGATTCTGGAGTGTTTCGGAAGGACTCTTTTATGTGTTCTTCCGGTGTCATAGTTTGGATAATATTACTTTCAACATTAATAGGCATACCTGAGATATAATGGTTTATTCGTTGCCCATTGACAACCTTCGTGTTAGTACCTTTGGAATTATTTATTTTGATGGCTCCAGACTGGTAAACCTCCTCGATGACGTATGGGCCTTCCCATTTTGAGAGGAGTTTTCCTGAAAAGAATCTGAAAGAGAGTTGTACAAAAGAACATATTCTCCAACCTTAAACTCATGCTTTTGAATTCTTTTGTCATGCCCTCTTTTAACTTTTTCTTTGAATAATTTTGCATTTTCATAAGCTTGGGTTCTCCATTCATCTAATGAGTTAATATCAAATAACCTCTTTTCACCAGCAAGTTTGAAATCATAAATGAGTTCTTTGATGCCCTAATATGCTTTATGTTCTAACTCAAGAGGCAAATGACATGCTTTTCCATAAACCATTTTATAAGGAGACATACCCATAGGTTTTTTATACGCTGTTCTATAAGCCCAAAGTGCATCATCTAATTTCTTAGACCAATTCTTCCAGGACCTATTGACAGTCTTTTGCAAAATTAATTTTATTTCTCTATTGCTAAGTTCAACTTGACCACTAGACTGAGGATGATATGGTGATGAAATTCTATGGTTAACATCATACTTGGCAAGCATTTTACGGAAAGCACCATGAATAAAGTGTGAACCACCATCAGTCATTAAATATCTAGGGACTCCAAACCTTGGGAAAATATTTTCCTTAAGCATCTTAATAGAGGTGTTGTGATCAGCACTACTGGTTGGAATAGCTTCTACCCATTTAGTAACATAATCAGCAGCAACCAAAACATCTGTATACCCATTAGAGGAAGGAAAAGGTCCCATGTAATCAAATCCCTAAACATCAAATGGTTCAACAACAAGTGAATAATTGATAGGAATTTCTTGACGGTTACCGATATTACCTATTCTTTGACATTCATCACAAGATAAGACGAACTTACGGTCATCCTTGAAGAGAGTAGGCCAATAAAATCCAGATTGCAATACCTTGTGAGAAGTTCTATCTCTGGCATGATGCCCTCCATAAGCCTTGGAGTGACATTTCCGTAGGATTTTTTCCTGTTCATGCTCAGGTACACAACGACTAATAATACCATCTACTCCTTTATAAAGATGTGGGTCATCCCAAAAGTAATGTCTTAAATCATAGAAGAAAATTTTCTTTTGTTGGTATGTAAAGCTAGGTGGTAAATATTTAGCAACAATGTAATTAGCATAGTCAGCATACCAAGGAGTACCATGAGAAACATTTATTGCAGCTAACTGCTCATCAAGAAAACTATCATCAATAGGTAGTGGGTCATCAAGCACATTTTCAAGCCTATACAAATTATCAGCAACTCGGTTCTCAGCTCCTTTTCTATCAATAATAGGTAAATCAAATTCTTCTAACAAGAGAACCCATCGAATAAGTCTAGGTTTAGCATCTTTCTTTTCCATAAGATATTTAATAGCAGCATGGTCTGTGTGAACAGTTACTTTGGAATCAACAATATAAGGTCTAAATTTATCACAAGCAAACACAACTGCTAAGAATTCTTTTTCAGTAGTAGCATAATTTCTTTGAGCACTGTATAGAGTTTTACTAGCATAATGAATAACATTAAGTTTCTTATCAACTCTTTGTCCTAGAACTGCACCAACAACATAATCACTAGCATCACACATAATTTCAAAAGGCAATTCCAATCATGAGGTTGAACAATAGGTGCAGAAATTAAAACTTTCTTAAGTTTTTCAAAGGCTTCTGAACAATCATCATAAAAAAAAGGAATATCCTTCTGCAAGAGACTAGTGAGAGGCCTAGAAATTTTTGAAAAGTCTTTGATAAATCTCCTATAGAAGCCAGCATGACCTAAGAAACTACGACTACCTTTTATATCTTTAGGACATGGCATTTTCTCAATTGCGTCAACCTTATCTTGATCCACTTCAATACCTCTTTCAGAAATTTTATGACCCAAGACAATGCCTTCATTAACCATAAAGTGGCACTTCTCCCAATTCGAGACAAGATTTGTTTGTTGACATCTCTACAAAACTTGATCAAGATTGCGTAAACAATCATCAAAAGACTTCCCATAAACAGAAAATTCATCCATGAAAACCTCAACTATCTTTTCACAAAAGTCAGAGAATATAGCAGTCATACATCTTTGAAAGATAGCAGGTGCATTACATAAACCAAAAGGCATACGTCTATAAGCATAGTTTCCAAAGGGACAAGTAAAAGTGGTCTTTTCTTGATCAGGTTGAGAAACAGGTATTTGTGAAAAGCTAGAATATCCATCAAGGAAGCAAAAGTGTGTGTGCTTAGATAACCTTTCAAGAATTTGATCAATAAAAGGCAAAGGGTAATGATCTTTTCTAGTTTCTTTGTTTAGTTTTCTAAAATCTATTACCATTCTATAGCCTGTAACAATTCTTTGTGGAATAAGTTCATTCTTATCATTAGGAACAACTGCAATACCTCCTTTCTTAGGACCACAATGAACATGACTTACCCATCTACTATTAGCTATGGGATAGATTATAGCTACTTCCAGAAGTTTTAATATTTCCGTTCTTACCACTTCTTTCATCTTTGGATTTAACCGACGTTGGTGATCAATAACGGGTTTAGCATTAGGTTCCATATTAATTTTATGCGGACATAGAGTGGGACTAATGCCCTTTAAATCATCAAGAGTATATCCAATAGCAGCTCGGTGTTTCTTTAGAACTTTCAATAATCTTTCTTCTTCATGTTCTAAAAGGTTAGCACTAATGATAACATGATATATCTTCTTTTCATGAAGATACGCATATTTCAAAGTGTTAGACAATTTTTTTAATTCAAACATTGGATCACCTTTAGGTGGAGGAGGACTTCCTAGAGGTTTCAATAGGCAAATTGTGTTTAAGCAGTGGACGTTTTTCAAAGAAATTTTTGTCTATTTCATTTCTTTCATGCATATGAAAATCATTCTCATGGTCTAGCAAATATTGTTCTAAAGGATCAGTAGGTGGTACAACAATAGAAGCAAGACCAATTAATTCATCTTTATTAGGAAATTCTTTTTCATGAAGATTTCTACTAAACTTGGAAAAATTAAACTCTTGAGACTCATTACCAAAACTAACACTGACAGTTTGTTTCTCACAATCTATCTTAGCATTAACGGTGTTCAAGAAAGGTCTACCAAATATAATGGGATAAAAGTCATCTTGTGGGGAACCAAGAACAAGAAAATCAATAGGGTATTTTATTTTCCCACACAAGACTTCAACATCTCTAACAATCCCAATTGGTGATATAGTGTCTCTATTAGCAAGTTTAGTACTAACATCTATTTATTCTATCTTTGTGGGTGCTATGGCATTCATAATTTCTTGGTATAAAGTGTAAGTAATAGCACTCACACTAGCACCTATGTCACATAAACCATGATAACAATGATCTCCTATTTTAACTGAGATAACAAGCATGCCAACAACAGGTCTATGTATATCTTTCCTACCAGGTTTGGCAATTCTAGCAGCTTCTTCACAGAAATAAATAACATGCCCATCCATATCTTCTTCCAAGAGATCTTTAACCATAGCAATACTAGCTTCTACTTTAATTTTTTCATCAGGTTTAGGTGTTCTGATATAGCTTTTGTTAACCATAGTTGAAACTTTAGCATGTTCCTTTATCCTAACAGGGAAAGGTGGTTTCTCTATATAAGCAGAAGGAATATCTGGATCAACATTATAAAGTATAGTTTTTTCTTTAACTGGTACCGGTTCTTTAATTTCTTCTTTAATAGGTGGGTGATATTTAAACCACTTCTCTTTAGGGAGTTCAACATGAGTATCAAATGATTCACGAAGGAGGCTACTATCTCAGAGTCAAGTTCATATTTAGTGCTAAACTTTTGAAAAGCATCGGTATCCATAAAAGATTTAACACAATCATACTTAAGTTTAATACCCGACTATTTACCTTTGTCGAATTCCCAATCTTCAGATTCATTTTTAATTCTTTCCAAAAGATCCCATCGGAATTCAATAGTCTTCTTCATAAAGGAACAAGCAGAAGAAGTATCAAGCGTGGTTTGATCATTACGAGAAAGCCGAGCATAAAAGTTATGGATAATAATTCCTCTTGAGAGCTCATGATTGGGGCATGAATATAACATTGACTTAAGCCTCCCCCAAGCTAGAGCAATACTTTCTCCTTCACGAGGCCAAAAATTATATATATAATTCCGATCACGATGAACTAGATGCATAGGATATTTTTTTGGTGGAACTCCAATTTCAAACGATTCCAATTCCACGATCCAATATCATCGCATAACCTATACCATGCCAATGATTTTACCTTCAAAGATAAAGGGAAAACCTTCTTCATACCTTTATCTCCGGGTAAACCTGCAAGCTTAAACAATCCACAAATTTGTTTTACATATATCCAGTGCATATCAGGATGTTCGGTTCCATCTCCTGCATATGGATTAGCTAGCAGTTGTTCTATCATACCCGAAGGAATTTCATATTCAATATTTTCAGTAGGTGCAGTAGGTTGAGGGGTAGCTAATTGTGGTTCCGGACGAGGTGAAGATACCCCGAACAAACCCCTCAAAGGATTGTTTTCCATAGTAAGAAGTGATAATAAATTTCAGCACACTATATAAATGTTTCCTTACCAAATTCCACTTACCAAAGGTGATTCACTCCCCGGCAACGACACCAGAAAATAGCCTTGATGACCAACAAGTATAGGGGATCAATTGTAGCTCTTTTTGATAAGTAAGAGTCTCGAACCCGACGAGCAGCAGAAGGAAATGACAATTAGTTTTCAGTAAGGTAATGTCTGGAAGTGCTGAAATTGTAAGTAGTAGAGTAGTTTGATAGCAAGATAATTTGTAACGAGCAAGTAACGGTAGTAGGAACAAAAGTGCAGAAAGGTAGCCCAAACCTTTTGAGGCAAAGGACATGCCAAAACGGTTTCTTATGATAAGCAAAGCGTTCTTGAGGGTACACGGGAATTTCATCTAGTCACTTTCATCATGTTGGTTTAATTTGTGTTTGCTACTTTGATAATTTGATATGTGGGTGGACCGGTGCTTAGGTGTTGTTCTTACTGGAACAAACCTCCTACTTATGATTAACCCTCCTGCAAGCATCCGCAACTAAGAGAAAAGTATTAAGAATAAATTCTAACCATACCATTAAAATTTTGGATCCAATCGGTCCCTTACGGAATAGCGCATAAACTCGGGTTTAAGTTTCTGTCACTCTCGCAACCCATCATCTAATTGCTAATCCACAATGCATCCCCTTAGGCCCAAATATGGTGAAGTGCCATGTAGTCGACGTTCACATGACACCACTAAGGGAGTCACAACATACGTACTATCAAAATATCAAACAAAAATCAAATTCACATGATTACTTGCAACATGATTTCTCCCGTGACCTCAAGAACAAAGGTAAATACTCACAAATGATAAACATGCTCATGATCATAGGTGTATTAAATAGCATAATAGATATGAACATATAATCTTCCACCAAATACACCATATAGTAATCAACTACAAGATGTAATCAACACTACTAGTCACCCACAAGTACCAATCTATAGTTCCGGCAACAAGATTAAACACAAGAGATGAACTAGGGTTTGAGAGGAGATGGTGCTATTGAAGATGTTGATGGAGATTGCCCTCCCCAAGATGCGAGAGTTGTTGGTGATGATGGTGACGATGATTTCCCCCTCGGGGGGGGGGGGGAGTTCCCCCGGCGGAATCGCTCCGTCGGAGGGCAAAAGTGCTCCTGCCCAAGTTCCGCCTCGAGGCGGCGACACTTCATCCTGAAAGTCCTCCCCTTATTTTTTCTAGGTCAAAATGACTTATATACCAAAAGATGGGCACTGGAGGTGGGCCGAGGAGGGCACAACCCACCAGGGCGCGCCTGGGCTCCCTGGTGCGCTCAGGTGGGTTGTGCCCACCTGGTGGGCCCCCTCTGGTAGTTATTTGCTCCAATAGTTCTTAAATAATCCATAAAAAATATCCATGAAGTTTCAGCTTGTTTGGAGTTGTGCATAATAGGTGGCCTGACGTAGCTTTTCCCGGTCCAGATTTCCAGCTGCTAGAATTCTCCCTCTTGGTGTGTACCTTGAAAATTATGAGAGAAAATGCATTAGAATTACTCCAAAAGCATTTTTATGGATAAAAATATTGTAAATAACAGTAAGAAAACATGATGCAAAATGGGCGTATCACGTACACGCCTCAACAAAATGGAGTTGTTGAGAGCAAGAACCGGACTTTTATTGAGATGGCAAGAACGATGCTTGATGACTACAAGACGCCAAAACACTTTTGGGCGGAAGTGGTTGAGACAGCTTCTCATGCAACAAATCGTTTATATCTTCACTTGCTACTCAGCAAGACGGCATACGAGCTTCTCACCGGTAACAAACCCCTAGTTGGATACTTTTGAGTATTCGGCTCAAAGTGTTACATTCTTGATAAGCATTATCGTTCTAAATTTGCTCCAAAATCTCATGAGGGTTTCCCACTCGGTTATGGCTCAAACTCTCACACCAACTGTGTCTACAACAAGTTCACCCGAAAGGTTGAAGAGATGGTAGATGTGAAGTTTGAAGAATCTAATGGCTCGCAAGTAGAGCAATTGCCAATTGATGTAGGAGACAAAGACCCTTCAGAAGTAATCCAAGACTTGTCTATTGGCAAGATTCGTCCAACGGAGGTGAAGAAGAGTACCTCGTCCGTCCAAGTGGAAGCTTCTACCTCACGACAAGGGGATCTAACAGTAGACATGAAGGCATCCACAAGTGACACACCAAGATGAAGAAAACGAGGAAGTACACCAAGATGAACCTCATCAACCTCCTTCTCCACCTCGACAAGAGAACGACAATGTCAACAATGAAGAAGGCCAAGAGGAAGAGCAAGATGATGAAGTAGATGTTCCACCCCGACCAAAACAAAAGCTCTCACGAGTTAGAGCAAGAGTTTCATGAGATCATCCCGTCAAACAAATCTTCAATGACATCCAAACAGGGAGAATCACTCGCTCTAAAACTCATTTGGCTAATTTTTGTGAACATTATTTATTCATCTTAGCATTGAACCTATTAAGGTTGAAGAAGCATTGGAAGATCTGGATTGGATAAATGCCATGCATGAAGATCTACACAACTTTGAGAGGAACCAAGTGTGGACATTGGTCGAGAAGCCTGACAACAACCACAACATCATCGGTACCAAATGGGTGTTTTACAACAAGCAAGACGAAGATGGACAAGTCGTTCACAACAAAGCACGTCTTGTCGCCCAAGGCTACACTCAAGTCGAAGGTATGGACTATGGTGAGACATATGCCCTTGTTGCTAGACTTGAGTCCATCCGCATATTACTTGCCTATGCTAATCACCATGATATTACCTTGTACCAAATGGACATTAAAAGTGTTGTTCTAACTGGTGAAATTGAGGAGGAAGTTTATGTTAAACAACTTCCCGGCTTTGTTAATCCTAAGAAACCCAATCATGTTTACAAACTTCACAAAGATCTTTATGGTCTTAAACAAGCTCCTAGAACGTGGTATAAATGTTTGACCAAGTTCCTTATTGAAAAAGGCTTTGTTATTGGAAAATTGATTCCACTCTTTTCACTAAAAGGGTTAATGGTTAATTATTTGTGTGCCAAATTTATGTTAATGATATCATATTTGGTTCGACTAACCCTCATCTTAGTGAAAATTTTGGAAAGCTAATGTCGGAGAAGTTTGAGATGTCTATGATGAGTGAACTCAAGTTCTTTCTTGGTTTGCAAATCAAGCAATCTAAGGAGGGTACCTTTGTTTCCCAAACAAAGTATACCAAGGACTTATTCAAGAAGTTCAACATGCAAGAATGCAAAGGTATGAATACACCCATGCCTACTAGTGGACATCTTGACTTGACTAAGGATGGCAAACCGGTTGACCAAAAGGTTTATCGCTCTATGATTGGTTCATAGTTATATCTATGTGCCTCCCATCCCACTATTATGCTAAGTTTGTGCATGTGTGCACGATATCAAGCGGCCCCCAAAGAATGTCATCTTAAGGCTGTGAAAAGGATAGTGAGATACTTAATCCATACACCAAATTTTGGCATTTGGTATCCTAAGAAGTCGTCTTTTGATCTTGTTGGCTACTCCGACTCGGACTATGCCGGTGACAAGGTTGATAGAAAGTCCTCTTCGGGTACTTGCCAATTTCTTGGTAGATCTCTTCTGTCTTGGTCCTCCAAGAAACAAAACTCGGTATCCTTATCCATCGCCGAAGCGGAATACATTGCCACCGGTTCATGTTGTGCTCAATTACTTTGGATGACCCAACTCTTAAAGATTATGGGACCTATGTGAAACATGTTCCATTGCTTTTGTGACAATGAAAGTGCTATTAAGATTTCTCACAATCCTGTGCAACATTCTCGAACTAAGCATATTGAAGTTTGTCATAATTTCATTCGAGATCATGTTGATAAAGGGGACATTGATCTTAAGCATGTTCGTATATGATAAGCAATTGGCGGATATTTTCACCAAACCGCTTGATGAGAAAGTATTTTGCCATTTGAGAGGAGAATTGAACATCATTGATGCTTCAAACTTGGAGTAGAAACTCCATTTGGATACATGCAAGGCATGAGCCTTTGACTAATCCTTGATATTTCTCTTATGATGATGATCATATGTCTTAGATATATACTTGCACCCTTGAATGCCATCTAACCCCTGTAGGTACTTAGATGATCTCGAATTCATGAGGTTGCAACTCACTCACATCTTGAGCAATCTCTACATCACCAAATCTCTACAATATGGTGGTTGAAGACAAGGAAGCATGAAACCTTTCAACATATCCTTTGACAATTTCTTTATATCAAATTTCGTTTGGTATCAAATTTCATGATTGTCATTTTGGATATACAAGTGCTCTTCCTTGCAAGACTAACCCATGTAGGAAGATGAACTCAAATTAAAAGTGGTGCTCCCAACTCATTGATGAGCTACATCAACCTTGAGCATCCTACACAAGTTCAACTACATGATCAAGATCAACACCACCACCCAAGGCATGTTATTCCATCTTAGATAAGCTTTACCCCAAGTCATGGGTCAAATCAGCTCAACAAGATGTGAATACATCAAAATGCTTAAATGAAAAATGGTAGCCCCATTTTGAGCTTAAACAATGAGTATGACCTACGATCAAGTGTTCTCACTTGACTCCTCAGTCAATATACTCTAACATAGGTGACTTTGTCGCCGACCAATTCTAGATGAAGTTCTCTAGTGTTTTTCTGGATTCTTGCATTTGTCTCTTGCATGTTTGTTTCCCTTTTCAAAAAAAAACTTCATCTAGATTTCTCTATTTTCTCTGTTATTTTCTACATTCCATGCATCCAATTCCTTGCAAATCTTTGTGAGATCTTATTTGCCTAGTGAGCTGAGATGACAAATGCTTTCTCTCCATGTTGAATTCGGCCTCACCGATTTGTTCCTTTCGGCTGAACCGAAACAACTCGGTGCCACCGAAGCAAATAACTCGGAGTAACCGAATTCAGTAATGAGAACACACTTTTTCATTTGCATCCTGCATCTTCATTCCAGCTCCACTCTATGATTCTTTTCCTCTACCAACATCTTATTTTACATGTTGCTTTGTAATGTGAATCAAGGACCAAACCTACTTGACTCATGCTCCAGAAGATCCCTTCTTGGAAATTGATGTCAAAGGGGGAGAGAGATCACATCAAAGCCTATCACATAAGAGAGAATGCACACCTTAAGCTTCTCTAGATGCTTGTTATCCATAGAGGATATAAGATACATGTCTTCAAGAGGGGGAAGACATGTTAGTATGTGTTATGTTTGATTATGATTGTTTTGCTCTGATTTCCTTTTACCCTATCTTCTCCCATTATCCAATATAAGATTCAGAGGGAGAAAGACATCTAAGGGAAGGAAATCTTTGAATTCATTGCATATCTTTACTAGTTGGGGACATGTCTATATCCAATAGAGTACCTAGTACTCACTCTCTACATGTCATCCCAATCATGGTACTCTTATGGTTTGCTGTTCTTGCATTGCTTAGTAGGTGTTCTTGTGTTATCTAACCTTGTTTAATTACTCAGGTTCACCTATTCCAAAGCCACCTCAAGACCACTAGGTAAGTATATGAATCACATCCATGTGCATGATGATTTCTTGGTAATGTACATATTGTTTCCAAGAAGGAATCATGAACATGGAGGTACACTTCCTATATTCATATCATTTGCTCTGATGCATAATTACACGTAACTCATTGCTTGCTCTGTCATGCTTATGCATTCACATGATCTTACATTCCATATTTACATGATTGCATACATGTAGGGGGAGTCTATGCATGTTACATGTCTTTCCAAAGCTTTACTTGTTATTCTTCATATATTTATCTAAAAGTTTTGATGTATGTTGTCATCAATTACCAAAAAGGGGGAGATTGAAAGCACAAGTGCTCCCTGGGTGATTTTGGTAATTAATGCCAACATATCTCTTGTTGGACTAATACTTTTATCTAGTATATTTTAGAAAGTTCCACGTCGGTGTGGCATGGACAAGAGGATGTGGAAGCCCTTCAAGAAGCTAAGGACAGAAGATTGGCAAAAGCTCAAGGCTCTTCATTTCTATTTTAGTTATCCAAGATCACATTGAGTCCTTAGAGCATCTCCAGCCATTGGCCCCCCCAGGACACATAAAAATCACCCCCTGGGGGTGAGCTGGCAACACAATCGGCGCTGGGGGCGGTTTTGCGCCCAGTCGTCGCCCCCAGGCGCCGAAATTGGCCCACTTTTCAGCCCCATTTCAGCGAATAAAGGGCCCATATGGGCGATAATAGGCCCATATTCGGCGTGGTTCGCCGTGTCTCGGCGTTCAATTATCAACACAATTTTTTCTTATCACATATTTCATCACAGAAAAGTCAAATACTTCAACAAAATAGTACAACAACAAATAGTTCAATACAAATTATATAGTTCAACAAATAAAAACTCATATTTCATCACACGGCGTCCCCCTTCAGCCTCCATAGGTGCTCAATCAGATCTTTCTGCATTTGATGATGCACCTGTGGGTCTCGGATCTCTTGACGCATACTGAGATAGGCAGTCCAGGTTGCCGGTAGCTGGCGATCAACTTCGGCTAGAGGACCCTGCCTGTAGTATGGTTTAGTGTCAACCACTGGGTCTTCTTGCTCGCTCTCGATGATCATGTTGTGCAAGATGAAACATCAAGTCATAATATCCCACATTTGATCTTTGGACCAGGTCTGAGCAGGGTACCGGACAACAGCAAATCGAGATTGGAGCACACCAAATGCCCGCTCGACATCCTTCCTGCAAGCCTCCTGAATCTTCACAAACCAGACGTTCTTGCCTCCTGCACGGGGTTTGAGATTGTCTTCACAAATGGCGACCATCTCGGATAGATGCCATCAGCTAGATAGTACCCCTTGTTATAGTGCCGCCCATTGATCTCGAAGTTCACCAGAGGAGAATGACCTTCAACAAGCTTGGCAAAGACAGGAGAGCACTACAACACGTTGATGTCGTTGTGATTTCCTGGCATACCAAAGAAGGAGTGCCAAATCCAGAGGTCCTATGTGGCCACCGCCTCAAGTACCACACTACAACCGCCTTTGGCACCTTTGTACATCCCCTGCCAAGCGAATGGACAATTCTTCCATTTCCAATGCATGCAGTCGATGCTTCCAAGCATCCCGGGAAATCCTCTTGCAACATTCTGTGCTAGGATCCGAGCAGTGTCTTCCGCATTGGGTGTTCTCAAGTACTGTGGTCCAAACACTGCCACCACTTCCCGACAGAACTTATAGAAACACTCTATGCTGGTGGACTCGGCCATGCGCCCATGGTCGTCGAGTGAATCACTGGGAGCTCCGTATGCAAGCATCTCATCGCTGTCGTGCACTTCTAGATGGAGGTGAATCCAATGGCGCCGGTGCAATCCATCTTGCACTTGAAGTAGTTATCGAACTCCCGGATGGAATTCACAATCCTGAGGAAGAGCTTTTGGCTCATCTGATAATGGCGCCGAAAAGTTTTCTCACCGTGAATTGGAGCATCGGCGAAGTAGTCGGAGTAGAGCATGCAGTAGCCTTCGAGACGATGCCAGTTCTTTGCTTTCACCCGCCCCGGCGCCGAGCCACCTCGCCGCGGCTTTTCATTGTTCACCAGCAGCTGGGCGAGGGCGGCGAGCACCATGAGATGCTCTTCTTCCTGGACGTCGGCCTCGGCTTCCTCTTCCAGTAGCGCGGCGAGCGCTTCCTCGTCATCTGAGTCCATCCCCGAGGCAAGCAAATTGCCGAACACCTTGCGCCCGGTGGGCGTGTACCCACCGTTAAACTGCCCCTCTGTGGCCGGAAACGCCCAGCTACTGTTGGAGGGGCTGCCGTGGTGAAGCTCTCTATTTTTCCAGTGGGGAATGGCTATCTAGCGGTGAAGGGCGGCGGGCGGCGCGGGGATATAACTAGTGGAGACCGAGGGCGCGGGGGTGGGAGGCGAGTCGGGGAAGAAAACCTTGACTTTTCCCCTAACGGTGTGGGCCAGCCGCGCTTTTCCCTTGCGCCGGTGAAACTGCAACTATCCCTAGGTGGTTTTGGTAATTCATAACAACATATAGCTCATTGAGCTAATGCTATTTCAAGATGCTTATTTCAGGAAAGCTCAATGATTGGCATGGCATGGATATGAAAGTGGAACCCTCAAAATGCTAAGGACAAAGAATTGGCTAAAGCTCAAAAGTTCAAGACTCTTCATTTTATATTTTAGTGATCCAAGATCACATTGAGTCTTTAGGAAAAGCCAATACTATTAAGGAGGGATGAGGTGTTGCTTAATGAGCCTCTTGCTTTATGTGCTTAGTGATATGCTCCAAAATCCTCAACCACCTTTCCATATCCACAAATGACCTAAACCCTAAGCCAAGCTCGGTCATACCGATTTTGTCAATCCGGCGCCACCGAGTTTCACTTGTCATTTGCCACTGCCAAACCCTAGCAATTCGGTCCTACTGATTAGGATCTCGGTCCCACCGAGATGGGCTTGCAAACTCTCTGTTTCCTTTTCATAACTTTTCGGTCTCAACGAAAGAGCGAATCGGTCCCACCGAGAATGCAAGGTAAACTCTATGTTTCCTTCTTGTAACTTTTCGGTCCCACCGAAAGAGCAAGTCGGTCCCACCGAGTTTGCCTGACCAACTCTCTGGTTAGCTAATTGCCGAACTCGGTCTCACCAAGTTTGTGCGATCGGTCTCACTGAGATTATGTTGTGCCCAAACCCTAACCGAATCGGTCCTACCGAGTTGCATCTCAGTCCCACCGATATTCCTAACGGTCACTAGGTTTACTATTTCGGTCAGACCGAGTTTTCTGATTCGGTCCCACCGAGATTGGTAGATTGTGTGTAACGGTTGGATTTTGTGTGGAGGCTATATATACCCCTCCACCACCTCTTCATTCGAAGAGAGAGCCATCAGAACACATACATCATTCCTACTCATATGTTCTGAGAAAGAACCACCTACTCATGTGTTGAGACCAAGATATTCCATTCCTACCATATGAATCTTGATCTCTAGCCTTCCCCAAGTTGCTTTCCACTCAAATCTTCATTCCATCAGATCCAAATCCCATGAGAGAGAGTTGAGTGTTGGGGAGACTATCATTTGAAGCACAAGAGCAAGGAGTTCATCATCAACACACCATTTGTTACTTCTTGGAGAGTGGTGTCTCCTAGATTGGCTAGGTGTCACTTGGGAGCCTCCGACAAGATTGTGGAGTTGAACCAAGAAGTTTGTAAGGGCAAGGAGATCCCCTACTTCGTGAAGATCTACCGCTAGTGAGGCAAGTCCTTCGTGGGCAATGGCCATGGTTGAATAGACAAGGTTGCTTCTTCGTGGACCCTTCGTGGGTGGAGCCCTCCGTGGACTCGCGCAACCGTTACCCTCCATGGGTTGAAGTCTCCATCAATGTGGATGTAGGATAGCACCACCTATCCAAACCACGGGAAAACATCCGTGTCTCCAATTGCATTTGAATCCTCCAAACCCTTACCTTTACATTCTTGCAAGTTGCATGCTTTACTTTCCGCTGCCAATCAACTCTTTGCATGCTTGCTTGAATTGTGTGATGATTGCTTGACTTGCTCTAAGATAGCTAAAATCTGCCAAGAACTAAAATTGGGAAAAGGCTAAGTTTTTAATTGGTGAAGTAGTCTAATCACCCCCCTCTAGACATACTTTCGATCCTACAACCGGAGCCCCCAATTGCCCCCCAGTCTGCCGGGTTTGGCCTGTGACCGCCGGGGGAAAAAAGGGCCGAACCAGCGATTTTCGGCGTCCTTGGGGCACGACTGGGTGTTTTTTTAGTGCCGGCGCCGAAAAAGTGGCCTGGGGGGCTGTTGGGGGCGCGATTGGAGATGCTCTTAGGAAAGCCAATACTATTAAAATGGGATGAGGTGTTGCTTAATGGCTTGCTTGCTTGCTCAAAGTGCTCAGTGATATGCTCCAAAGCCCTCAACCACCTTCTCATTTCCACATATGTCCTAAACCTAAAGTCAAACTCGGCCCCACCGATTTGAGTTATCCGGCACCACCGATTTCACTTGACATAGCCACTGCCAGAATCCCTAATCAATTCGGTCTCACCAATGGGATCTCGGTCTCACCGAGATGGGCTTGCAGACTCTCTATTACCCTTTGCAATCATTTCGGTCTCACCGAGATACGCAATCGGTCCCACTGAGTTTGCTTGACCAACTCTTTGTTTTGCTTATTACCAAAATCGATCTCACCGAGTTTGTGTAATCGGTCAAACCATGTTGAGGTTTTACCCTAACCCTAGGACATCGGTCTCACCGAGTTGATCATATCGGTCCCACCGAAAGCTCGAACGTTCACATTTTGAACTAAATTGGTCTGACCGAGTTTCAGTGGTCCCACCGAGTTTGGTAAATTGTGTGTAATGGTTAGATTTTGTGTGGAGGCTATATATACCCCTCCACCCATTCTTCATTCATGGAGAGAGCCATCAGAACGTGCCTACACTTCCAACATTCATTTTCTGAGAGAGAACCACCTACTTATGTGTTGAGACCAAGATATTCCAATCCAACCACAAGAATCTTGATCTCTTGCCTTCCCCATGTTGCTTTCCACTCAAATCATCTTTCCACCAAATCCAAATCTATGAGAGAGAATTGAGTGTTAGGGAGACTATCATTTGAAGCACAAGAGCAAGGAGTTCATCATCAACACACCATCTATTACCTTTTGGAGAGTGGTGTCTCCTAGATTGGTTAGGTGTCACTTTGGAGCCTCTGTCAAGATTGTGGAGTTGAACCAAGGAGTTTGTAAGGGCAAGGAGATCACCTACTTTGTGAAGATTTACCCAAGTGAGGCATGTCCTTCGTGGGTGAGGGAGTCCTGGATTAGGGGGTGTTCGGGTAGCCGGACTATACCTTCAGCCGGACTCCAGGACTATGAAGATACAAGATTGAAGACTTCGTCCCGTGCCCGGATGGGACTTTCCCTGGCGTGGAATGCAAGCTTGGCGATGCGGATATTCAAGATCTCCTACCATTGTAACCGACTCTGTGTAACCCTAACCCTATCCGGTGTCTATATAAACCGGAGGGTTCTAGTCCGTAGGACAACATCATCACCTCCATAGATAACAATCATACCGTAGGCTAGCTTCTAGGGTTTAGCCTCCTTGATCTCGTGGTAGATCTACTCTTGTACTACCCATATCATCAATATTAATCAAGCAGGATGTAGGGTTTTACCTCCATCGAGAGGGCCCGAACCTGGGCAAAACATCGTGTCCCCTGCCTCCTGTTACCATCCGGCCTAGATGCACTGTTCAGGACCCCCTACCCGAGATCCGCCGGTTTTGACACCGACATTGGTGCTTTCATTGAGAGTTCCTCTGTGTCGTCACCTTTAGGCTCAATGGCTCCTTTGATCATCAACAACGATGCGGTCCATGGTGAGACTTTTCTCCCCGGACAGATCTTCGTCTTCGGGGGCTTCGCTCTGCGGGCCAATTCGCTCGGCCACCTGGAGCAGATCAAAAGCTATGCCCCTGGCCATCAAGTCAGGTTTGGAAGCTTAAACTACACGGCTGACATCCGCACAGACTTGATCTTCGACGGGTTCGAGCCACGGCCAAGCGTGCCGCACTATCTCGAGGGGCATGATCTAGCTCTGCCTCCGGACAATGTCCTGGAGTCCGCACACGCATCGGTTCCGACCCCTAACTCGGAGCCTATTGCGCCAATCGAGGACGAGCGGTTGGACGTCACCTTAGGGGCTGCGATCTCAAAGGTGATCGAGCCGAACGCTAGCCCCGCACTCTGCATGACCCGTGACTCCGAGGATCCGGACTCCTCCCCGGACTCCGAACCCCCCGCGCCCCTGCCAATCGAATCTGATTGGGCGCCGATAATGGAGTTCACCGCCGTAGACATCTTTCAGCACTCGCCTTTTGGCGACATCCTGAATTCTCTTAAGTCTCTCTCTTTATCAGGAGAGCCCTGGCCGGACTACGGTCAGCGAGGGTGGGATACGGACGATGAAGAAATTCAAAGCCCACCCACCACCCACTTTGTAGCCACTGTCGACGATTTAACCGACATGCTTGACTTCGGCTCCGAAGACATCAACAGCATGGACGACGATGTAGGAGATGAACAGGAACCAGCACCTGTAGGGCGCTGGAAGGCCACCTCGTCATATGACATATATATGGTGGATACTCCAAAAGATGGAGAGGGCGATGGAACAGTGGGGGATGACACCCCCAAGAAACAGCCAAAGCGCCGGCGTCAGCGGCGCCGCTCTAAATCCCGCCAAAGTAAAAACGGTGATTCCGGCACGGGAGATAATACTACCCCGAATAGCACCGAAGAACGCCCACCTCAGCAAGATTCGGCATAGGAAGATGGAGAAGCCAGCCCTCATGAGAGAGCGGCAGACCAAGAGCTCGAGGATGATAACTATATGCCTCCCTTCGAAGACGTGGCAAGCCTCGATGACGACGAATTCGTCATACCATCAGACCCCGCCGAACAAGAGCGTTTTAAACGCAGGCTTTTAGCCACGGCAAGCAACCTCAAGAAAAAGCAGCAACAGCTTAGAGCTGCCCAAGATTTGCTAGCTGACAGATGGACTGAAGTCCTTGCGGCCGAAGAGTATGAACTCGAACGCCTCTCCAAGAGTTACCCAAAGCGCAGGCTGCTACCCTGATCAGAGGAGGAAGCACCTACATCACCAGCACATGACATGGCAGACCGGCCACCTCGCGGCCGCGACAGAGAGGCCCCTCGGCCCTCCACCCAAGCCATGCCCCGACGCCGCTCAACTAAGGCACGGGAAATGTGCCAGACCTGCGAGACGTACTAGAGGATAAGGCAAGACAAACAAGATCGATCTATGGATCGTGCAGGCGCCCTACGGCATGTGACGATGACCTTCACTCCGGATACAACAAATCCAGCCGGGCCGAAAACAACAGACATAGCTCTTCCGAGCTGCGTCGTGATATAGCCCAGTACAGAGGCGCCGCACACCCGCTATTCTTAACGAATGAAGTAATGGATCAGAAAATCCCAGAGGGTTTCAAACCTGTAAACATCGAATCATACGATGGCACAACAGATCCGGCGGTATGGATCGAGGATTATCTCCTTCACATCCACATGGCACGCGGCGATGATCTACACGCCATCAAATACCTCCCGCTCAAACTTAAAGGACCGGCCCGGCATTGGCTTAATAGCTTGCCAGCAGACTCAATCGGTTATTCGGAGGACCTGGAAGCCGCATTCCTCGACAACTTCCAGGGCGCTTACGTGCGACCACCGGATGCCGACGACTTAAGCCACATAATTCAGCAGCCAGAGGAATCGGCCAGACAATTCTGGACACGGTTCCTAACAAAGAAAAACTAGATAGTCGACTATCCGGACGCAAAGGCCCTAGCAGCCTTCAAGCATAACATCAGCGACGAATGGCTTGCCCGGCACCTAGGACAGGAAAAGGCGAAATCTATGGCAGCCCTCACGACACTCATGACCCGCTTTTGCACGGGAGAAGACAGCTGGCTAGCTCGCAGTAACAACTTATCAAAGAACCCTGGTAATTCGGATACCAAGGACAAAAGTGGCAGGACACGTTGGAATAAGCAAAAACGCTGCGTTAGCAGCGACATCAATGAAGACACAGCAGTCAATGCCAGATTCAAAGGCTATAAATCCGGTCAGCGGAAAAAGGCATTCAAAAAGAATACTCAGGGCCCGTCCAGTTTGGACCGAATACGCAATCGCTTGTGCCAGATACATGGCACCCCCGAAAGGCCAGCCAATCACACTAACAGGGATTGTTGGGTGTTCAAGCAGGCAGGCAAGTTAAGGGCCGAAAACAAAGACAAGGGGCTGCACAGCAATGACGAGGAGGAGCCCAAGCCGCAGAACAACAATGGACAGAAGGGCTTTCCCCCACAAGTGCGGACGGTGAACATGATATACGCAACCCACATTCCCAAGCGAGAGCGGAAGCGTGCGCTACGGGACGTATACGCGATGGAGCCAGTCGCCCCAAAGTTCAACCCATGGTCCTCCTGCCCGATCACTTTTGATCGAAGGGACCATCCCACTAGCATCCGTCATGGCGGCTTCGCTGCATTGGTTCTCGACCCAATCATTAACGAATTTCATCTCACAAGAGTCCTCATGGACGGCGGCAGTAGCCTGAACCTGCTTTATCAGGATACAGTGCAGAAAATGGGCATAGATCCCTCAAGGATTAAGCCCACAAAAACGACCTTTAAAGGCGTTATACCAGGTGTAGAAGCCAACTGTACAGGCTCAGTAACACTTGACGTGGTCTTCGGATCCCCGGACAATTTCCAAAGCAAAGAGTTAATCTTTGATATAGTCCCATTTCGCAGTGGCTATCACGCCCTGCTCGGATGAACCGCATTCGCAAAGTTCAATGCGGTGCCGCACTACGCATATCTCAAGCTCAAGATGCCAGGCCCTCAAGGAGTAATCACGGTCAACGGAAACACTGAACGCTCCCTCCGTACGGAGGAGCACACGACGGCTCTCGCAGCGGAAGTACATAGTGTTCTTAGGCAATTCTCCAGTCCGGCCGTTAAAAAGCCAGACACTGCCAAGCGCGCTCGGAGTAACCCACAGCAGGACCGCCTGGCACACTCTGAGCAAGCGTAGCAATGCGGCCCAACCCCAACTCTCGCGACATAGCAAAACCAATACCTCACGTACATAACTACGCCCTTGAAATACCATGGGCACAGGGGAAGGGGCACAATAACGGCATGCCCAAAATACGGCTTAAAACGTACCAGGGGTTGCTGGATTCTTTTTTTAATTTTTTCTTACTTTCAGGACTCGATACTTCGGACGACCTGTTTGGCAATTCGACTGCCGCACAAACGATGCATGCTCCAGGGAGGCAGACAAGCCATGCCGCATTATGGAACTCCCAGGCGGTCTCTGTTATGAGCGGTATACCTGTTTTAAATACAATTCCGTGGCCTGCCCCTGGTTAGGACATGCTAAATAGTCCAACATCTTTTGCTTACCACACTACTTGTATCGTTCTGCTCTGATAGCAGCCTTTCTATAAACAATGCATAGCTTTCTGTCTATTTTTTTTGCATTATCATCTTTTCATATATTTGTTTATGACATGTTGCACCCGTACACTGTGGTACGGGAAAATATGCCAGGGGCTTTAGTACCCATAAATATGGCGTGAGAAGTCTGTACACTTTCACAAGTGCGGCACCCCGAACTTATAGCACTATATGCATCGGCTCCGAATCATGATTTGGGTCAATAGTTGGGTTTGCCCGGCTCCTATGTTTTGGTGCCTTATGTTCCGCTATATCGGCTAAGGTAGCACTAGGAGAACCACTACGATTGTGCCCCGGTTGAGGTGGGTTAAGCACCTCAGTGGAGAAAGCTAAAACTGACTGTCATGATGAGGCGTGAGACCGGTCGCTGTTCGAGAGGTTTTTCGAGTCCCTAAAGACTTATGCCGCTTCGAGCGAGGAGCCGGCTTTTTCCGGCCAAGGCGTGGATAGCGCCCTGAACTCGGTCTTCCGAACTAGGGGCTTCGCCGAAATTTAAAATTATAGAGTTCTATGGCTAAGTGAGAGTGTTCAAGCATTATAGTCCGATTGCCTGGTTCGTTGTGCTGAGCGCCTCCCTTGAAGGACCCAACTATGGGAAAAAGAGCGCTCAGGTTTATCCCGAACACCCCGGCACTAGTGGCATGGGGGCAGAAGCCGACGCCTGGCCATCTCTCAATTTTTTGATAAACGGCCGCACAGAAAGTAATATTTTCAATTCAACAAGCATTGCTTAGCGCATATGAACAAGTTTTCAGAGCACATGATAAACATGAGCGAGTTCATTCAAAAATTACATCCTCCGTACATTCATCCACCACAAGGCAGGCACCCGCAAGAACATCCTTATAGTAGTTCTCGGGCTTAAGATGCTCCTTCCCCGGCGGCGGCCCGTCCCTCACAAGCTTCTCACCGTCCAGCTTACCCCAGTGCACCTTTGCATGGGCAAGGGCCCTACGGGCACCTTCGATGCAGACGGAGTGCTTCATGACCTCGAGCCTTGGACAAGCCTCCACCAGTCGCCGCACCAGCCCGAAGTAGCTCCCAGGCAGGGCCTCTCCGGGCCATAGCCGAACTATGAAGCCCTTCATGGCCTGTTCGGCCGCCTTGTGTAGCTCGACCAGCTGTTTCAGCTGGTCGCTCAAGGGCACAGGGTGTCCGGCCTTAGCATACTGAGACCAGAACACCTTCTCCGTCGAGCTGCCCTCTTCGGCTCGGTAGAATGCGGCGGCGGCAGATACACTGCGGGGAAGATCTGCGAATGCCCCTGGAGAGCTCCGTATTCAGGTAAGTAACAAGTACTTTACTTTTATACTTCTGCTTTGCATAAATAATGCCTTACCCGCCGCTATCTTTTTCATCTCCTCCAACTCTTGGAGGGCCTTTTGGGCTTCGGCCTTGGCAGACTTGGCAGTCTCAAGGGCCGCGGCGAGCTCGGACGCTTGCGTCTTGGACTCAAGCTCCAAACTCTCATGTTTTTTCATGAGAGCCTGAAGCTCCTTCTGCACCTCGCCGACCTGGGCCTCAAGTTCCTCTCGCTCAGTGCACTCCGCGGTCGTTTTCTTTTCGGCCTCGGACAGCGCCTGCTTGAGGGTCACCACCTCAGTCGTGGCCCCTACAATAAGCAGTACAATCATGTTATTTTTTGCAATCACGTCTTTTTATAGGCACTTTTTCTGTAAGGTATTTCTTACCTTCTTTCTCCTCGAGCTGCCGTTTGGCAAGGCCGAGCTCTTGCTCGGTCCGCTCGAGGCCCTATTTCAGGGCACCCACCTCCGCAGTCAGTGTGGCGGTGGCTAGCATCGAAGCCTGCATACGCATATTGACTCTTTGTTGTTAGACTCCTGCGAAATTTAATAGATCCTCTATTCGGCTTTTCTTTCCGAATGCCAAACAGAGCATCAGGGACTACTGTCTATGCGGTTATATTTTTACATATTTTTTACTTACCTCGAAGCCAGTTAGAAGGCTAGTGCAAGCTTCACTCAGTCCGCTCTTGGCGGACTGAACCTTCTGGATCACCGTACTCATAATAGTATGGTGCTCCTTGCCAATGGAGGTGCCGTCAAGCACCTCCAGCAGATTGTCCGGCACCTCCGGTTGGACGGAGGCTGCCGGCTCAGAAGGCTTACTCCTCTTGGAAGGAGTTCGCCTACCGTGGTCCGGAATTGTTGTAGATTCCGGCGCGGTGTCCGGCACAAAGCCGGACTGGTAGCCCTGGGGAGTCCTATCCCCTTCACTCCTAGAGTCCGGGAGGTTTCCTTGCGGCTCCTCCAGGACAGCGGGCGGAACTGAGTTCACGTCCGATGAGTCCAGGGAGCTGCCCGACGATTCGTTGAATTCGGCCCGGGGCGGACTGCATAATTACATTCGACATTAGGGAAAGCTGTGCAACAAAGGAACATCATGAGTTACTCTGATATCTGAACTTACGATTTCGCCGGACGCTTGGCCCTGTTTGGCCACTTCTCTTAGCCCTCTTCGGCGTCGGGGGCGTAGTCTGGCGAAGGGGTCTTCCTTTTCCTATACCCCTCGGCCTCCCCCGTCGGGGCGGCCTTCCTCTTCTCTCCTCCCTCCGTTGGGGGGGGGGGTTCTCTTCTTCCTCCTCCTCGTTTTCACGGGAGGAGAGCGTCTCGGACTCGTCAGATGACGAGTCCGACACCACCATGTTGCGGGCACTCTTTTGAGTCCCCATGGTCTTCTTCTTCTTGGCCTTCTTCTCCGGCACCACATAAGGCACCGGAACCAGCAGCTTCACTAGTAGAGCTGGGGCTGGATCTTCGAGCAGTAAAGCCGGACAGTTAATCGGTCCGGATATTGCCAGCCAAGCCTGTCAAAGGTAAGGGAGTTTAGATCCCGCATAGAGTCAAACTATGAAAAAAGCTTAACATCCTGTAAAAGGTGTAGATGGCTTACCTCGCTAGCATGAGACTGCGAGCTGTATTCGCGGTCCTCGGAAGCGGATGCGGGAGCCTCGACGCCCTTGAATAGCATCTTCCAGGCGTCTTCGTACGTCGTGTCGAAGAGCCTGCTGAGGGTTTGATGCTGCGCCGGGTCGAACTCCCACAGATAAAAATCCCGTTTTTGGCACGGGAGGATCCGGCGGATGAGCATAACCAGGATTACATTAACAAGCCGGATTGGCTTGTTCACCAGGGACCGGATGCATGTTTGCAATCCGGTCAGCTCTTTTCCGTCACCCCATGATAGGCCTGTCTCTTTCCAGGACATAAGCTGCGTGGGGGGTCCGGATCGGAACTCGGGGGCTGCGGTCCATTTTGGATCGCGCGGCTCGGTGATATAAAACCACCTGGATTGCCATCCCTTTAGGGTCTGCACAAAAGAGCCCTCGAACCATAGGACGTTGGCCATCTTGCCCGCCATGGCGCCTCCGCACTCCGCCTGGCTGCCGCGCACCACCTTGGGCTTGACGTTGAAGGTCTTGAGCCAGAGGCCGAAATGAGGGCGGACGCGGAGAAAAGCCTCACACACGACGACAAACGCCGAGATGTTGAGGATGAAGTTCGGGGCCAGATCGTGGAAATCCAGCCCGTAGTAGAACATGAGCCCCCGGACAAATGGGTGAAGTGGAAAACCCAGCCCGCGGAGGAAGTGGGGAAGAAATACTACCCTCTCATGGGGCCTTGGGGTGGGGAGAAGCTGCCCCTTTTCGGGAAGCCGGTGCGTGATGTCCTTGGACACGTATCAAGCCTTCCTTAGCTTCTTGACTTGGCCCTCCGTGGCAGAGGAGACCATCCACTTGCCTCCCGCTCCGAACATTGCTGGAGAAGGTTGAGGTGGGAAGTGCGGGCTTGGGCGCTGGAGCTCGAGTGCGCGGAAGATGGGTAGGCAAAGGAGGAAGAAGGCGTAGGTAAAAAAGGTGGATCCTTATCCCCTTATATGGGCGGATGCGGCTGTCCATCCCCACCAGCCTAGTAAAACTCGCTTGCCTCCCAAGCGCCGTGATAAATGGCGCGGTTGAGTTACCCATGTCCGTATTGATGAGAATCCCGTAAAGGGGTGACACGATCTCTGCTTTGACGAGACGTGCCAAGGAAACCGCCTTGCACAACGTGCTGAGGTGGAAAAGTTAAAACGATTCGAGTGAAGGACTTGGCCATAGTGTGATGTCACGCTGCGGAATACGTCAGCAGATTAGATCTGTGTTAATATTATTCTCTCTATGGCTATATGTGGAAGCTTATTTTGCAGAGCCGGACACTACTCTTGGTGTTTACAATCTTCTATGAAGGACTTGGAGGAGGAACCCGCCTTGCAATGCCGAAGACAATTTGCGCGCTGGACTCATCGTCATTGAAGCCTGGTTCAGGGGCTACTGAGGGAGTCCTGGATTAGGGGGTGTTCGGGTAGCCGGACTATACCTTTAGCCAAACTCCAGGACTATGAAGATACATGATTGAAGACTTCGTCCCATGTCCGGATGGGACTTTCCTTGGCGTGGAAGGCAAGCTTGGCGATGCGGATATTCAAGATCTCCAACCATTGTAATCGACTTTGTGTAACCCTAACCCTATCCAGTGTTTATATAAACCGGAGGGTTCTAGTCCGTAGGACAACATCATCAACTCCATAGATAACAATCATACCGTAGGCTAGCTTCTAGGGTTTAGCCTCCTTGATCTCTGTCGGGGGTTGCTGATCCCACGTACACCTATGGGGATCGGCGGACCGAGCCCCTTTTGGTTCGGCAGGGGCGGAGGATGCACAAAGAGCAGATCGAGGCGAACGGACGAGCGACGCGATCGGTTTACCCAGGTTCGGGCCGCACGGATGCATAAAACCCTACTCCTGCTTTGATTTGTATTTGTGTTCTTGCTCGGGAGCGATGAATGCTACAGTACACTCGGGTGGCTAGTGAGACCGAGCGTGAAAATGGTTCTCCCCCCCCACTATTGCGCATGGGCCTCCTTTTATATGTCAAAGGGGTCACCGACAGGTGGCAATGGAGGTGAGGGTAAAAATGTAAAAGAGGTGGTAGTTGGCACCACCGCTGGCTATAGTTGTATCATACCTAACCCTGACGGCAGGGGACAAAGGCATTAAATGCCTGTCTGTGTCGCCTAGACGGTGCGGAAAGGGACCGTCAGGGGCACCACCGTTTGCCACGATGGCTATCTTGTCAGCGCCTGCTTGCCACCGCATGCCCCTGGCTGCACAGCCTCCCGCCACGTACGCCAGAAATGGTCCTAGAGCGACACGTTGGTGGGTGAGCTGGAGCGCGGGCTGCGAAGTAGTAGCTTGCCGCGGCAAGCGCCTTGCCGCGGATGTTGTCTTGTCGCGTCCGGAAGCATGTCGCTCACCGGGTCTTGCCGGGACACGTGGTGCGCTGCGGCAAGTTCCTTGATATGTCTCGGTTGGTCTTCCCGGCAAGCTCCTCTTGCCGGGGTCTTTGTGCTTCTTCCCGGCAAGGTCCTCTTGCCGGGGTCTTGGATACTTTGAGTGGCCTTCCCGGCAAGCTCCTCTTGCCGAGGTCTTGTGCCTTGGCTCGAATACTTTGTTCTTGAAAGGCTCCAAAGGAACCACAGAGGGTCTTGGCGGTCGCCCGGCAAGCCTTGCCGCGGGTCGCTGCGACTGCCCGTGCACAAGTTCGGGATACTAAGGTACGCCTACTTTAGTACACCAACAGGGGCCCCCGGGCCTCGGCCATACACGGTGCCGAGTGCTGTTGGGCCAGGCCCAAAACAGTGCACGGGCACGCGCGGCCTAGGTCACGCCATAACTCACTCCGCATCCACCGCGCCCTCCCCGCACGGCACGCGTCAAACGCGGCATCGTGGGAGAGATCGTGGGCGGTTTTCGAGGTGCCCACTCCCCACGATCACGGGGTGGGGAGAGGCCGCCTCATCTGTCGCCTCGGTTCTGCACGCCTACCACACGGTTCCCATGCGCTTGGGGTCGTGGGCGGTGGAGGCAGGAAACTGGGCCGTCGCGGGTCGACGCAGCGGGTCGGCCCCAGCTCCCTGCTCTTCCCGTGTCTTGATTCGCTGAGCGGTGCAGCCGAGCCCCCACCTCGCTCCTTTATAAAGAGCAGGAGGGGAGGACGGAAGCCCGCATTCTCTCATCTCCTCCTTCCTTCAGCTTCTGCTCCCCTTTCTCTCATTCGCCATGGAGAAAGGGAACCCTGGTCCTTCATCGGTGGCGGCGAGGGTCGCCGCCAGACAGCGCATCCCTCCCTCTCCCGCACCCGTGGTAGCGGAGCCAGCCGTAAGGGGAAGAGGGAGGGGACAAGGTCGTGGACGAGGTCGAGGACGAGGTCGAGGCGCTCGGGGAAGAGGTGGACCGGGCGGCGCGCCGGCTTCGCCTCCGCCGGCGGCTCCTCTTCCCACGGGGTCCATGTTGGGGACGATCCTTGCGAGTTCTTCTTCAGGCTGCGCCAGGCGCCTCCTCGTCGACTCCGACTCCCAGCTCCGTTCATGAGCGCGATGGAGCTGAACCCGCCCGAGACACTGAGACTGCACATGAGGGGCTGTGGGATTAGCGGCACGCGAGTCCGCGTTGAAGTCCCAGCCCCCAGTGTGATGTATCTTGGTCGAGGGTGGAAGACGTTCGCCCGTATCCACAGCTTGACGGCGGGGCTCACCCTCCATTTTAAGTTGGTGGAGGGCGATCTCCTCTCCGTCAAGGTCTTCGGGTGCTTCGGCACTCGGGCAAAGTGCTGCGTGGACAGCTCCTCCGATAGTGAAGGCCCCTCCTCGAGCAAGAGTGACGAGGAGGGGAGCGACAGCGACGACGAGGGTAGCGGGCGACAAGACGACGGGTCCGACTAGGTGTCGGGCGCCGCTCCGTGCGGCACCGGCGACCCCATCCTCGAACTCCCCGGGGTTGTCTCCTTGGGCGGCTGGCGTAGGGAGGCTGCGGAAGAGGAAGAGCGCTGGCGGCAAGGCCGTCAGGCCGGAGTACGGGGGCATGGTGCCCTCGACAGCGTGCTGACGTCCTGCCGCCTCGTCTTCGAGCCCTGCTTCCGGCGCCGCCATCACCGTCCAGCCTTCGGACGGCCCCCGGGATGTTCTCTTGGTGTCTTCTGGCACCCGTAGCTCGCCTAGGTGCTCCTTTTGCCCTTCTCGCCTCCTTGACCTACCTCCTGAAGAGAGGGACAAGAAAGGAATTACGGGCATCTTATCTTTTTAATTTGTAAGCCTTCGGGCCTTAGTTGCATTTAAAACTTGTAATCCTCTCTTTCATGTTTTCATCCTCTATGGACTGTACCTGCGTGGAATGTTTTTTTAATGAAAAGGGGATGCTTGCCGGGTCATTTGTCTCGCGGGTAGAACCCACGTCAAGGAGCAAATCCTTGGTATCTTTCAGATAGACACTTCTTCCCCGGCAACAGGCCCTGCCGTCTTCCCATGTTGCTCGACCTTTCTCACGCTTTTGACGGAGGTAGGGACGAGGCGGGTGCGGCCCCACGTTTCATCCCTTTGCTGCCGCGACTACGACCAAAACTTGGCCCCAGGAACGAGCTCCAGGGCCTAGAGTTAAGGGAGCACGGTAGTTTTTAGGAGGAAACGAGGTTTCGTATTCCCCAGTCCATGAGAGAATGCATGATGAGGGATGAAAGACTTAACTGAGATTGCAGCCCCCGTCAACTATGGCTTGCCGTGGGTGAATCTTGGTACTTGCAGCCCCCGGCAACACTGGCTTGCCGGGGTCCAGATGCCGGTACGTCCTTCTTCTCCTTTTCGTCTTCAGGCGGTCCGGCAAGGATATGCGAGCCCTGCGAACCAAGTGAAACGAAAGAAAGGCAAAGGAACGCACACCCGACCTCTAAGTTAGGGGTTAGCCACTGTTAAGCACTATCAACCCTAACCAAGGACGAGACTCGACCTAGCATGCATGCTATAACTTAGGGCGCTAGCGCTTCATTTACTTGTGCTCAGGGTCTGCGCCTGGCTTTGTACAAAGGATTACATGCAACAGTGGCAAGACTTGTACAAAAGGGTGGTAGCCGGACAGGGTCCGACAACCGCGTCTTATGGGTAAAACTTACGAAGATGCTCGATATTCCAGGAGTTGCTCACTGGTACGCCATCTTCGGTCTCCAGGCGGACAGCGCCAGGCCTGGTGACTCGTTTCACCCGTTAAGGGCCTTCCCACTTCGGCGTCAACTTGTTGGAATTCTTGGCGGACTGAACGCGTCGAAGAACAAGGTCGCCTTCCTCGAGACTTCTGGCGTTAACTTTGCGGCTATGATAGCGGCGCAAAGGTTGCTGGTAGCGAGCGGCTCGCGCAGCAGCCTGAAGACGATCTTCCTCAAGGAGCAGCGCGTCATCTTGCCGCAGCTGCTCTTTCTCAAGCTCATCATAAGCGAGCACTCGAGGTGACCCGTATACGAGTTCCGTGGGGATAACTGCCTCCGCTCCATAGACTAGAGCGAAGGGTGTCTGGCCAGTGGCTCGATTTGGCGTCGTCCTGATCGACCAAAGAACCACCGGCAGCTCCTCGATCCAGTTTCTTCCGCACTTGTGCAGCCTGTCGAAAGTTCTGGTCTTGAGCCCGCGCAGCACTTTAGCATTTGCCCTCTCAGCTTGACCGTTGCTTCTCGGGTGAGCAACAGAAGCGAAGCAGACTTTGGCGCCAAGATCTTGGACGTACTGCATGAAGGTGCGGCTCGTAAATTGTGTACCGTTGTCGGTGATTATCCTGTTGGGGATTCCGAAACAGCAAACAATCGACCTGAAGAACTTGACTGCTGATTGTGCTATCACCTTCCTCACTGGTTCCACTTCCGGCCACTTTGTGAACTTGTCGATTGCGACGTACAAGTACTCATAGCCCCCGACAGCTCCAGGAAAGGGGCCGAGGATGTCAAGCCCCCAGACCGAAAATGGCCAGGATAAAGGGATCGTCTCGAGAGCTTGAGCTGGCTGGTGTATCTGCTTGGAATGGAACTGGCACGCTTCACACTTGGTTACTTGTGCAGTTGCATCCTGGAGGGCTGTCGGCCAGAAGAAACCTTGCCGGAATGCTTTTCCGACAAGGGCTCTTGCGCCAATGTGGTGACCACATATGCCTCCATGTATCTTTGCCAACAGCTTCTGTCCATCTTCCTGGGGAATACACTTCAATTTCACACCGTTGAGTCTTCTTCTGCACAGTGTGTTGTCGACAAACTGGTACATACTAGACTGCCGGGCTACTCTTTCCGCTTCTTCTGGTTCCTCGAGAAGTTCTCCTGTCTGAAGGAAATGGACAATCTGCTGCGCCCATGTTGGAGCCTGTGGCTCGACAACAAGGACTAAAGGCAATTCTGCTGCTGCGGGAACATCTGCTTCCACGGCAAGAGCCTGCGGCTCTGCCGGAGCTTGACGTTCCCCGGCAAGCTTGCGGGAGCAAAACTTGTCGGGAGTGTCTGCTTCAATGGAACAAACCCTGGGGCTTGCCGGAGCAGACCGCTGCTCAGCATTCTTGGTGTTGATCTTGGGGACGTTTTTGGCGGCGGCTTCGGGAAGCTCTGCCGGGAAATACTCGCCAGAAATCAACTTCCTCTTCTTGCTCTGTCCAGTTGATGGTGTCACGGACGGCTGAGTCAGCTTGAGCACAAAAATCCCTGGTTCCACAGGTAACTTAAGTGCTGCGCACTTTGACAGGCCATCGGCAATGTCGTTCTCAGCTCTTGGGACATGTTCCATTTGCAGGCCGTCAAAGCGCTCTTCTAGCTTCCTCACTTCATCAATGTAAGCTTCCATCAACGGACTCTGGTAAACCTTGTTCACTTGGCAGACGACATGCTGCGAGTCACCCCTGACAATAAGCTTCTTAATCCCAAGTTCTACCGCGATTCTGAGACCGGCAAGCAAGCCTTCATACTCTGCAATATTGTTTGTCGCTTGCTCCTTGGGAAAGTGCATCTGGACTATGTACTTGAGGTGCTCTCCGGTGGGCGCGACAAGCAGCACGCCAGCACCGGCGCCTTGCAGCGAGAAGGCACCGTCAAAGTACATGAGCCACTCTTTGCTTGCTTCCTTGGCGGGGATGCTCGTCTCCGGAATTTCTTCGTCTGGAGTTGGCGTCCACTCTGCTATGAACTCTGCCAATGCTCTGCTCTGGATTGTTGATGTACTCTCAAATTTGAGGCCAAAGCTTGACAGTTCCAGTGCCCACTCGACAATCCTGCCTGTTGCTTCTGGATTTTGCAATATCCTCTTCAGCGGAAAGTGAGTGACAACTGTGATCTCACGTGCTTGGAAGTAATGGCGCAGCTTTCTCGAGGCCATGAGAAGGCCGAAAAGCAACTTTTGCACACCAGAGTACCTTGACCTAGCCCCCTATAAAAGGGAACTGACAAAGTAAACTGGGCACTGCACCATCTTCTTCTGTATCTCCTCTTGCATCTGCGCAGATCCTTGCTTGTGGGGACCAGAGCCTGTCGGGGAAGCCCCCTGCTTGTCACTGGATGTGCTTGCCGCGGTCGCTGGCTCGTCATCTGCCTCCCTCTCCGCTACTAACGCAGCACTAACCACTTGATTGGTTGCCGCTATGTACAGCAGCAACTTCTCTTGTGGTTTAGGTGCGACAAGTGTTGGAGTGGAGGATAGGTATCTCTTCAAGTCTTGCAGCGCAGCCTCCGCTTCCGGAGTCCATTTCATTGGACCTGCCCTTTTCAAAATTTCGAAAAACGGCAGGGCGCGCTCAGCAGACCGAGAGATTAACCTGCGGAGAGCAGCCACGCAGCCGGCAAGCTTTCGTACATCCTTGACGCGCTTCGGTGCTTCGATCTGCTCAATGGCCTTGATCTTGTCGGGATTGGCTTCGATTCCCCGCTGAGACACAAAGAACCCGAGAAGCTTGCCGGAAGGGACTCCAAAGACACACTTCTCGGGGTTGAGCTTGAGGTTGACCTTGTGCAAATTTGCAAAAGTCTCTTCTAAGTCTTGGATCAGAGTTGCCCTGTCTTTGCTTTTAACCACTATATCATCCATGTAAGCTTCTACATTTCTGTGTATCTATGGCTTCAAAGTGATATGGACTACTCTGGCAAATGTTGAACCAGTGTTCTTTAATCCGAAAGGCATCCGTACGAAACAGTATGTGCCACATGGAGTAATGAATGCGGTTTTCTCCTCATCCTCTTCTGCCATGAAGATCTGATGGTATCCTGAAGATGCATCAAGAAATGAAAGCAACTCGCATCCGGCTGTGGAGTCAACAATCTGGTCAATGCGCGGCAAGGGAAATGGATCTTTGGGACAAGCTTTATTAACATCAGTAAAGTCAATACAAAACCTCCATTTCCCATTCGCCTTGCGCACTACAACCGGATTGGCCAACCACGTGGGATGGAGCACCCCTCTGACAAGGCCTGCTGCTTCCAATTTCTTGATTTCTTCTGCTATGAATTCTTGGCGCTCCACTGCCTGTTTCCTGACCTTCTGCTTGACGGGCCGCGCATGAGGACAAACGGCAAGATGGTGCTCAATTACTTTCCTGGGAATACCGGGGATATCAGACGGTTGCCACGCAAACACGTCGACATTTGCCCACAGGAAAGTAACGAGCGCGCTTTCCTATTTAGGGTCAAGCGTGGCACTGATGGTGAAGGTACCACCAGTGCTGTCCTCCTTGGCGGACACCTTCTTGGTAAGTGGTGGAGCTTCCATCATCTTCTTACTCTTGCCGGTGGAGCTCGATGGTGCGTCCTCGACGCAGTGCAGCACTCCGAAGAGGCGCGCTTGCCGGAGTAGGCATCAGAACTCTTGCCGGACTTGGTCTTCTTCTTCCCCCCGGGAGCTTCAGCGGCAAGTGTCTCGCGGTCTGTCGCGGCAGCTGCTTCCCGGTAGATCTTGTCGGCGCAGATAAGGGCATCCTTCTTGTCGCCAGGGACAGAGATGACGCTTATCGGGCCTGGCATCTTGAGCATGTTGTATGCATAGTGAGAGGCTGCCATGAACTTGGCGAGTGCTGGACGGCCAAGTATCCCATTGTAAGGCAATGGGAAATCAGCAACGTCAAAAGTGACCCTCTCCGTTTTGAAATTCAGCTCGCTGCCAAATGTCACCGGCAACGTGACCTTCCCTTTCGGCTTGCTCCTTCCCGGGTTAATTCCTTGGAATGTACCGGTTTCTTTGAGCTCACTGTCCGGGATCTGGAGTTTCTGGAGCACAGCGGAGGAGATCAAATTTAGGCCGGCCCCGCCGTCAACTAGCATATTAGTGACTTTGACGTTGCGGATTGTTGGCGAAACCAACAACGGCAAGCACCCAACCACGGTTGTGCGATCAGGGTGGTCCTCAATGTCAAAGACGATAGGCGTACCGGACCACTTCAGAAGCTTGCGTGATTCGACAGGTGGCTCTGCCGCATTAACTTCCAGGAGCCACTGTTTGAGTTGGCGGTGGGAAGTATGCAGAGAAGCACCACCGTCAACACACAAGACTTCTGTAGCCTTCTGAAACTCCTGCTCACTGTTCTCAACATCATCCATGTCTTCGTCGTCATCTTCGTCATCATCCTTGTCGCGGCCGTGGGGAGGTCTGTCCCCTTGCCGCTGCTTGACCTTGTCGCGGCGTCCTCCCAGGCCAGCGTGCTTCTTGCCGGCCTCTCCACCGCCTCCTTGAGCTCTCTCCTTGCCACGCCGCTCGTACTCAGCTTTTTGTTGCTGGACAAGCTGCTTGACCTTCTTGCAGCTCTGGAGATCATGGCCCTTGGTGCGGTGGATCTTGCAGTACTGCTTGTCGAAGCTGCCCTGCTTGTCGACGGGTGCCACAACTTGGCAGTTGGTGCATGCGGCAACCTCCTTGCCAGAGCTACCAACTTTGGCTTGCTTGGCGGCGCCGTCATCGCCGGACTGCTCGACGACTAGCACCTCTTTGCCCTTCCTCCTGTTGCGCCTCCGGTTCTTCTTTGCCGGGGCGGCATCCTCACTGTTAGATCCCCCTGCTCCAGTATCCTCTCCGGGGAGTTTCCTCCCTTCTTCAGCGCGTGCGCACTTGTCGTCCAGGGCGTATAGCTCACTGACGTCTCTGATCCTGGTCATCGCCATCTCCTCCCGCATCCTGCGATTATGCACGTTCTAATGGAACGCGCTGATAACCGCGGCAGGGTGGATGTCCGGGATGTTGCGCTGCACACGGCTGAATCTCTGGATATACTTGCGCATGGGCTCTCCTTCCCTCTGGGCAAGTAGGTGGAGGTCACTCTCTTGGCCTTGTGGTTTGTGGCCACCCGTAAAGGCGCCGACAAACTGATGGCACAAATCCGCCCAAGAGGATATGGAGTTGTCCGGCAAGTGCATGAGCCAGGACCTGACTTCGGGCTTGAGCACGAGCGGGAAGTAGTTGGCAAGGACCTTGTCATCTCGCCCCCCGGCAGCTTGCACCGCAATGGTGTAGATGCTGAGGAACTCAGACGGGTGCGACTTGCCGTCGTACTTCTCCGGCACATCCGGTTTGAAATGCTTCTGGCTGGGCCACTAGACTTGCCGCAGCTCACGGGTAAACGCAGGACAACCTACCGCGTACGGCAAGTCGCCTGGCTCACCGGGCGCATGCATGTCAACAGAGGGCCCAGCGCGCAGGTCTGATTGACGCCGCGCTTCTCTTTGACGCTCGATGCGTGTTTGGGCATCTTCTTGCTGTCTCTCATGAAGAACTTGGCGCTGATCGCGACGAGCTCACGGATCTGATGACGCGGTGGAGTAGCTGTCAAGGTGGATCCGGCGAGTCGGCGATCTTGGCCTTCGGGGCGGAGAGTGCACAGTGGTTGCACCCTCGCCGGTCTTGTCGCCACCGGCTCGCGCCTGGCTGACTTGCCGCGGCAGCGATGCACTCGGCTGCCGCGGGTTGTCACCGTTGGCGAAGCCGATGAGGCTCTGGATAGTGGCCCTCCAGTCATCGATCTTCTCTGGCGCTGGAGGGTAGTCTAGGAGCAGCTGGGCACGTGCCAATGCTTCCGCCGGACTGGCGGGCAGCGGCAGCGAACGGTGCGAGGAGCGAGATATGCTCGGACTTCTAACTGCGTTAGAAGGAGCAACATCTCGTCCAAGCGACCGTGCCACGCTCGCGCCAGCATGTTGGCGTGCATGCTGGTCCTGAGCACTCCGGGATTCGCCAGCTTGATCTTGGCCCAGCAGACATATGGTACCGTGAGTACCATGACGCTGCTGGTCCCGCGCCTCCTGGGACGGGCGCGGTGCATTTATGGACGCCGAGGTCTTGGAGTGCGCGCAGTCGTTGTGGGAGCCGACCGCACCGCTGATGTGCAGCGCAGCCTTGTCCTTGGACCTGGCAGCACCATGAGTCCCCTCGTCGGCGCTCGCTCTTCCGCCGGCGCCTACCCCACCAGCCGTTCGCTCTGGCGATGGTGGGATTGGTGCAGACGGAGCGGCTACCTCTGAAGCCTTCTTCTTCGGCGGCATGTTGATGAAGAGGATGAAGATTTGGCTCGTGCGAACACCGGATCAGGTTCGCACAACCTCGACGCACCCCTACCTGGCGCACCAAAGATGTCGGGGGATGCTGATCCCACGTACACCTATGGGGATCGGCGGACCGAGCCCCTTTTGGTTCGGCAGGGG
Source organism: Triticum monococcum (assembly GCA_034509565.1). Classification (NCBI taxonomy): domain Eukaryota; kingdom Viridiplantae; phylum Streptophyta; class Magnoliopsida; order Poales; family Poaceae; genus Triticum; species Triticum monococcum. The sequence goes on along the minus strand of CM067845.1, from coordinate 79,853,725 downwards.
GCGGAGGATGCACAAACAGCAGATCGAGGCGAACGCACGAGCGACGCGGTCGGTTTACCCAGGTTCGGGCCGCACGGATGCGTAAAACCCTACTCCTGCTTTGATTTGTATTTGTGTTCTTGGTCGGGAGCAATGAATGCTACAGTACACTCGGGTGGCTAGTGAGACCGAGCGTGAAAATGGTTCTCCCCCCCCCCCCCCCGCTGTTGCGCATGGGCCTCCTTTTATATGTCAAAGGGGTCACCGACCGGTGGCAACAGAGGTGAGGGTAAAAATGTAAAAGAGGTGCTAGTTGGCGCCACCGCTTGCTATAGTTGTATCATACCTAACCCTGACGGCAGGGGACAAAGGCATTAAATGCATGTCTGTGTCGCCTAGACGGTGCGGAAAGGGACCTTCAGGGGCACCACCGTTTGCCACGATGGCTATCTTGTCAGCGCCTGCTTGCCACCGCATGCCACTGGCTGCACAGCCTCCCGCCACGTACACCAGGAATGGTCCCAGAGCGACACATTGGTGGGTGAGCTGGAGCGCGGGCTGCGAAGTAGTAGCTTGCCGCGGCAAGCGCCTTGCCGCGGATGTTGTCTTGTCGCGTCCGGAAGCTTGTCGCTCACCGGGTCTTGCCGGGACACGTGGTGCACTGCGGCAAGTTCCTTGATATGTCTCGGTTGGTCTTCCCGGCAAGCTCCTCTTGCCGGGGTCTTTGTGCTTCTTCCCGGCAAGCTCCTCTTGCCGGGGTCTTGTGCCTTGGCTCGAATACTTTGTTCTTGAATGGCTCCAAAGGAACCACGGAGGGTCTTGGCGGTCGCCCGGCAAGCCTTGCCGCGGGTCGTTGCGACTGCCCGTGCACAAGTTCAGGATACTAAGGTACCCCTACTTTAGTACACCGACAATCTCGTGGTAGATCTACTCTTGTACTACCCATATCATCAATATTAATCAAGCAGGACGTAGGGTTTCACCTCCATCGAGAGGGCCCGAACCTAGGTAAAACATTGTGTCCCCTGCCTCCTGTTACCATCCGGCCTAGACGCATAGTTCAGGACCCCCTACCCGAGATCCACTGGTTTTGACACCGACAGTGGGTGATGGCCATGGTGGGATAGACAAGGTTGCTTCTTCGTGGGTTGATCCCTCCGTGGACTCGCGCAACCGTTACCCTTCGTGGGTTGAAGTCTCCATCAACATGGATGTACGATAGCACCACCTATCGGAACCACGCCAAAAATCTCCGTGTCCTAAATTGCGTTTGCACACTCCAATCCCATCCCTTTACTTTCTTGCAAGTTGCATGCTTTACTTTCCGTTGCTCATATACTCTTGCCATGCTTGCTTGAATTGTATTGTGAATGTTTAAACTTGTGCTAAAACTCCACCTTAACTTAAAGAAATTAAAAACTGCTACTTTTCCTTGTTGAGGGTCTAATCACCCCCTCTAGACATTTCTTCTCAATCCTACACCATCCTTCTTATCCGCCAAGTATCTAGGGTAGTTCCACTTCTAGTGACCATTTCCTTTGCAGTAGAAGCACTCAGTTTCAGGCTTGGGTCCAGCTTTAGGATTCTTCTCGAGAGTGAAAACTTGCTTATCATTCTTCTTGATGTTCCCTATGTTCCCCTTGCCCTTTTTCTTGAAACTAGGGGTCTTGTAACCGTTGAAACTTGATGCTCTTTCTTGATTTCTACCTTAGCCAATTTCAGCATCACGAAGAGCTTGAGAATCGTTTTCGCTATCCCTTGCATGTTATAGTTCATCACGAAGTTCTAGTAACTTGGTGATAGTGACTAGAGAACTCTGTCAATCACTATCTTATCTGGAAGATTAACTCCCACTTGATTCAAGTGATTATAGTACCCAGACATTCTGAGCACATGCTCACTAGCTGAGCTATTCTCCTCCATCTTGTAGGCAAAGTACTTGTCAGAGATCTCATACCTCTTAACACGGGCAAGAGTCTGAAATATCATTTTCAGCTCTTGGAACATCTCATATGCTCCATGGCATTCAAAACATTTTAGAAGTCCCGGTTCTAAGCCGAAAAGCATGGTGCACTAAACTATCAAGTAGTCATTATACCGAGCTTGTCAAATGTTCATAACGTCTGCATCTGCTCCTGCAATAGGTCTATCACCTAGCGATGCATCAAGGACATAATTCTTCTATGCGGCAATGAGGATAATCCTCGGATCACGGGCCCAGTCCGCATCATTGCTACTATCATTGATACGTCTCCAACGTATCTATAATTTTTGATTGCTCCATGCTATATTATCTACTATTTTGAATGTTTATGGGCTTTATTATACACTTTTATATCATTTTTGGGACTAACCTATTAACCCAGAGCCCAGTGCCAGTTTCTATTTTTACCCTGTTTTAGGGTTTCGAAGAAAAGGAAAATCAAACGTAGTCCAATTGACCTGAAACTTCACGGAACTCATTTTTGGAAGGAAAGAAGCCCAGAAAACTTGGAGTGCACGTCAGGGGCTCTACGAGGAGGTCACGAGGCAGGGGGCGCGCCCACCCCCCTAGGCGTGCCCTCTACCCTCGTGAGCCCCTCGTGGCCCCCCTGACGTACTTCTTCCGCCTATATATCTCCATATACCCTAAAAACATCCGAGAGCACAATAGATCTGGAGTTCTGCTGCCAGAAGCCTCCGTAGCTACCGAAAGCCAATCTACACCCGTTCCGGCACCATGCCGGAGGGGCAATCCTTCTTCGGTGGCCATCTTCATCATCCCGGTGCTCTCCATGATGAGGAGGGAGTAGTTCTCCCTCGGGGCTGAGGGTATGTACCAGTAGCTATGTGTTTGATCTCTCTCTCTCTCTCTCTCTCTCTCTCTCTCGTGTTCTTGAGATGATACGATCTTGATGTATCGCCAGCTTTGCTATTATAGTTGGATCTTATGTTTCTCCTCCCCCTCTTCTCTCTTGTAATGAATTGTGTTTCCCCTTTGAAGTTATCTTATCGGATTGAGTCTTTATAGATTTGAGAACACTTGATGTATATCTTGCCGTGCGTATCTATGGTGACAATGGGATGCCACGTGATTCACTTGATGTATGTTTTGGTGATTAACTTGCGGGTTCCGCCCATGAACCTATGCATAGGGGTTGGCACACGTTTTCGTCGTCATTCTCCGGTAAAAACTTTGGGGCACTCCTTGAGGTCCTTTGTGTTGGTTGAATAGATGAATCTGAGATTGTGTGATGCATATCATATAATCATGCCCATGGATACTTGAGGTGACATTGGAGTATCTAGGTGACATTAGGGTTTTGGTTGATTTGTATCTTAAGGTGTTATTCTAGTACGAACTCTAGGGCTGTTTGTGACACTTATAGGAATAGCCCAACAGATTGATTGGAAAGAATAACTTTGAGGTGGTTTCGTACCCTACCATAATCTCTTCATTTGTTCTCCGCTATTAGTGACTTTCGAGTGACTCTTTATTGCATGTTGAGGGATAGTTTTATGATCCAATTATGTTAGTATTGTTGAAGGAACTTACACTAGCGAAAGTATGAACCCTAGGCCTTTTTTCCACACATTGCAATACCATTTACGCTCACTTTTATCATTAGTTACCTTGCTGTTTTTATCATTTCAGATTACAAATACCTTTATCTACTATCCATATACCACTTGTTTCACCATCTCTTCGCCGAACTAGTGCACCTATACAATTTACCATTGTATTGGGTGTGTTGGGGACACAAGAGACTCTTTGTTATTTGGTTGCAGGGTTGCTTGAGAGAGACCATCTTCATCCTATGCCTCCTACGGATTGATAAACCTTAGGTCATCAACTTGAGGGAAATTTGCTACTGTCCTACAAACCTCTTCACTTGGAGGCCCAACAACGTCTACAAGAAGAAGGTTGTGGTAGACATCAAGCTCTTTTTTGGCGCCATTGCCGGTGAGGTGAGTGCTTGAAGGTATATCTTTAGATCTTGCAATCGAGTCTTTTAGTTTATTATTTTATCACTAGTTTAGTTTATAAAAGAAAACTACCAAAAAATGGAATTGAGTTTGTCTCATACGCTTCATCTTTTTAATATCTTTCGTGAGTATGATGGAAAGGATATTTGTGCTCAAGTGCTAGAAGAAGAAATCTATAAAATGGTTGGCACTAAATATTTGAATGATGAGCATGATTGCAATGTTGTTAGTATGAATTCTTTGAATATCCATGACACTAATGATGATTGCACTAGTTATGATGAAAATGTCTCCTATAAAAATGTCAATTTTTGTGGAGTGCATTGGGTTTGTAAGTACAACACCAAATAGGGAAGATAGATATTGCAAGAGGCATAAGTACTTAGAAACTGTATTGTTACAAGAAAGTCTTGATGATTGTGCTGAAAAATTCAATATTTTTCGCGCCCCTTGTGAACTTTGCAATGAACATGGTCATTTAAATCTCCAATGCAAATTGTTTCATGACCGAATCGTATCCAAAAATTGTGATAATTTGATTACCCTCGATCATCATAAAGAGCTTAGTATTCTTTTGGGGTATGAGGAAATGAAACGTATAACTGAGGTTATACCAAAGTTTAATCTTGATAGAGTTCTTCATTTTGACCTAGAGGAAATTTATATGTATTGTGCGGTGAATTGCATTCAATATCCTTATATTTCCAATTACATAAAGAAAAGAAAACAAATAGAAGATGAAGAGAACACTAATGAAAGGGAAGAGACTTCCCAATATCCTCCTATTATTTCTTATGATGAATCAGGTAACGAGGAGGTGCCTCCTATTCGACCAATCTCATTAATAAGGAGCTCCAAAAATAGGATTGAACCCACACATGATGTGGTGAAGAAGAAGAAGAAAAGAAAACGGTAGAGAGGTAAAAAGATATCTCTCCCAAATAATGCCGCTCCTATTACTATTGTGCCTCATGAAAATATAATTGTGGAAGATAATGATACTTCCTATGATCTTGAAAATCTTTTTGCCACTTGCTTGGACGAATATGATAATTGGTATACTATTGGTGCTATTGATACTATTAATGATGAGGGTGATTATGCTTATGATATGAAAAGGCCCAAGCTTGGGGAAGCTATGTTTGATGAGGATGACATATCTGAGAATATATTTGCTGCAACTAATGTTTGTCCCAAGCTTGGGGACGCTATGTTTAATGAAGATGATATTTTTAGCCTCTCAAGTTTTGATATGCAAAGTTTTTATGATGATAGCATGCCTTTTACCTATTATGATTATATTGATGGAAGTGGATTTGGAGAGGTCATGACTTTACTTAGTGATGTATCCACTATTTCAGAAGAGGTTTCAATCGATTTTGATGAGAACAAAGTTGCTACTTATGATGATTATGACCGGAGGCGTAAACTATGGAGGGGGGCGCCGCACACGGCTAACAATGTTTGTTGTGTGTTCTAGCGGTGCCCCCTCATATATATAGGTTGGAGGGAAGGAGAGGCAGCCAAGGGGGCGCCCCAAGTAGGAGGAATCTGATGACCCACAAGTATAGGGGATCTATCGTTGTCCTTTCGATAAGTAAGAGTGTCGAACCCAATGAGGAGCAGAAGGAAATGACAAGCAGATTTTAGTAAGGTATTCTCTGCAAGCACTGAAATTATCGGTAACAGATAGTTTTGTGATAAGGTAATTCGTAATGGGTAACAAGTAACAAAAGTAAATAAGGTGAAGCAAGGTGTCCCAATCCTTTTTGTAGCAAAGGACAAGCCTGTATAAACTCTTATATAAAGGAAAGTCCTCCCGAGGACACATGGGAATTATCGTCAAGCTAGTTTTCATCATGCTCATATGAACCGCGTTCGTTACTTTGATAATTTGATATGTGGGTGAACCGGTGTTTGGGTACTGCCCTTCCTTAGACAAGCATCCCACTTATCATTAACCCCCCTCGCAAGCATCTGCAACTACGAAAGAAGAACTATGGTAAACCTAACCATAGCATGAAACATATGGATCCAAATGAGCCCCTTACGAAGTAATGCACAAACTAGGGTTTAAGCGTCGGTCACTCTAGCAACCCATCATCTACTTATTACTTCCCAATGCCTTCCCCTAGGCCCAAACTATGGTGAAGTTTCATGTAGTCGACGTTCACATAACACCACTAGAGGAAAGACAACAGACATCTCATCAAAATATCGAACGAATACCAAATTCACATGACTACTTATAACAAGACTTCTCCCATGTCCTCAGGAACAAACGTAGCTACTCAAAAATCATATTCATGTTCATAATCAGAGGGGTATTAATGTGCATAAAGGATCTGAATATATAATCTTCCATCGAATAAACAAACTAGCATCAACTACAAGGAGTAATCAACACTACTAGCAACCCATAGGTACCAATCTGAGGTTTTGAGACAAAGATCGGATACAAGAGATGAACTAGGGTTTGAGAGCAGATGGTGCTTGTGAAGATGTTGATGGATATTGACCCCCTCCCGATGAGAGGATCGATGGTGATGATGATGGTGATGACTTCCCCCTCCCGGGGGGATGTTTCCCCGGCAGAACAGCTCTGCCAGAGCCCTAGATTGGTTCCGCCAAGGTTCCGCCTCGAGACGGCGGCGCTTCATCCCGAAAGCTTCCTTCTAATTTTTCCAGGGCAAAATACACCTTATGCCAGAAGATGGGCATTCGGGGGCTTCCAGGTGGCCCACGAGGCAGGGGGCGCCCAGGGGGGTAGGGCGCGCCCTCCACCCTCGTGGACAATGGGTGGCCCCCTTTGGTGCTTCCTTCGCCCAATATTTTTTATATATTCCAAAACTGACTTTCGTGGAGTTTCAGGACTTTTGGATTGTGCATAATAGGTCTCTAATCTTTACTCCTTTTCCAGCCCAGAATTCCATTTGCCGGCATTCTCCCTCTTCCTGTAAACCTTGTAAATAAGAGAGAAAAGGCATAAGTATTGTGACATGATGTGTAGTAACAACCCATAATGCAATAAATATTGATATAAAGGCATGATGCAAAATGGACGTATCAGAATCCTACTTGGGCACCTCGCAATTCGCCCCCCTTTCCTATTCCTATTCGGAGTAGGAAGGAAAGAGGGGGAAGGGGAGATCCTATTCCATTTTTCCTTTCCTCCTTCCCCTTTCCTTCTCCAATTTGGCTAGACCATATGGGGGGGGGCACCAGCCCCTTTGTGGCTGGTGTGTTTCCTCTCTTGGCCCATAAGGCCCATATAATTTGCCGGGGGTAGCCCGGAACCCCTTCTGGTGACCTGATACGTACCCGGTACCCCCGGAACACTTTTGATGTACAAATACTATTATCATATATATGAAACTTTACCTCTCGACCATTTTGAGACTCCTCATCATGTCCGTGATCTCCTCTGGGACTCCGAACAACATTCAGTCACCAAATCACATAACTCATATAATACAAAATCGTTATCGAACGTTAAGCGTGTGGACACTACGGGTTCAAGAACTATGTAGACATGACTGAGACACCTCTCCGGTCAATAACCAATAGTGGAACCTGGATGCTCATATTGTTTCCCATATATTATACAAAGATCTTTATTGGTCATACCGTAATGACAACATACATTGTTCCCTTTGTCATCAGTATGTTACTTGCCCGAGATTCGATCGTCGGTATCTTCATACCTAGTTCAATATCATTACCGGCAAGTCTCTTTACTCGTTCCGTAATGCATCATCCCGCAACTAACTCATTAGTCACATTTCTTGCAAGGCTTATCATGATGTGCATTACCGAGAGCTTCTTTATCTATGCCAACCCAACAAACACCTTCGGAGATAACTGTAGAGCTTCTTTATGATCATGCAGTTACATTGTCACATTTGATAGCACACAAGGTATTCCTCCGGTATTCAGGAGTTGCATAATCTCATATTTAAAGTAATATGTATAAGTCATGAAGAAAGCAATAGCAATAAAACTTAACGATCATTATGCTAAGCTAATGGATGGGTATTGTCCATCACATCATTCTCCTAATGATGTGATCCTGTTTATCAAATGACATCACATGTCTATGGTTAGGAAACTTAACCATATTTGGTTAACGAGCTAGTCTAGTAGAGGCTTACTAGGGACACAGTGTTTTGTCTATGTATCCACACATGTATCAAGTTTCTGGTTAATTCAATTCTAGCATGAATAATAAACATTTATCATGATATAAGGAAATATAAAATAACAACTTTATTATTGCCTCTAGGGCATATTTCCTTCATTATCAATTCATGGAGCCAATCCCATGAACAACCCGGATTTCCATAATATGATGTGCCCGGGAAAATATACATTTAGTATAATAAATATTCCAACATTAATAAATACTAATTCCAACATATATGTACCTTCTTCCATGAACTATATTCCATTCATGTATTCCAAGCAATATTCAAGTGCATAAGTAAATTCCATGTCAAGGTAAAATATTCCAGGAACTATGTAGTATATATAAAATGTTGCAAGCCACACATAAGTATTTCCTACATCTCCCACTTGGCTAAAAACATTCTAGTTCCAGAAACGAAGATCCATGTTGTAAACATGTTTACAAAATACTTCCTAACTAAGAGGTTTAATCAGTGGATCAGCAACCATGTCCACACTAGGTAAATAATCTAAAAAAATTCTCTTAATCTATTAACGACGTCATGAATGTAATGATACCTTCCCTCAATATGTTTGGTTTTTCTATGAAACTTGGGATCCTTTGAGACCTTGATTGCCATCTGGTTATCCCAGAAAATAGTAACAAGATATGAAGCGCTTTCCACCACCATGAGAGATGCAAGAAACTCCTTTAACCATACACCTTCTTTCACAGCTTCCGACGCAGCAATATATTCAGCCTCCATAGATGAAAGTGCTACAGAATCTTGCTTCTTGCTACTCCAAGAAATAGCTCCTCCTACTAGTGTAAACAGATAACCAGAAGTTGATTTCCTGTTATCAAGATCCCCTTGCCAATTAGGATCAGCAAACCCCTAAAACTGAAGATTGTGTCCATTAAAACACAAAAAATAGTCCATAGTTCCTTTGACATAATGCAAAGTGTTCCTAATCAGTTTCCAATGTTCAGATCTAGGATTAATTTGATATCTATTCAACAAACCCATGACATGGCATATATCAGGTCTTGTAAATAGCATGGCATTCATTAAAGAACCCAATGTAGATGAATAAGGAATGTTGTTCATTTGTTTCCTTTCCTCAATAGTTTTAGCACACATTTCTTCACTAAGTTTAGCTCCCCAAAGAATAGGTACTTTAACAAGCTTGCAATTTTCCATAGAGAATCTCTGAAGTACATTATTGAGATAGACCTTTTGAGACAAACCCAGCATTCTCTCCCTTCTATCCTACGTATTTCCTCTCCCAGAACATAGGAAGCTCCCCCCATATCCTTCATGTCAAATTTATATGATAACCAAGTTTTAACTTCCATCAGTGTAGATTTATCATTTGAAGCAATGAGAATATCATCAACATAAAGAGATAACAATACAATTTTTTCCTATTATCTTAAAATAGATACAATGGTCACCTTCCGTCATTGAAAAACCATATGACGTGATTGCATTACCGAAAAGTATATACCACTAATGCGAGGCTTGTTTAAGACCATATATGGACCTGTTCAATTTACAGACCTTCCCTTCATTCCCCCTTTCAAAAAAACCTTCAGGTTGGTTCATGTATATTTATTCTTCCAACATTCCATTCAAGAATTCCGTTTTAACATCCATTTGATGCAATTCCAGATCAAAATAAGTGGTTAATACACTAATGATCCATATAGAGGTAAATTTATCAAGGGTAGAAAAGTTTTCTACAAAATCAACTCCTTCCACTTGTGTAAATCCTTTAGCAACAAGCCTTGTTTTTTATTTATCCACTTGACCAGGCGCATTCAGTTTCCTTTTAAAGATCCATTTAGAACCAATAGACTTTCGATTTTTTGGTAATCCAACTAATTCCCAAACATTATTTTTCCTCATAGAGTTCAATTCTTCCTGCATGGCTTCCATCCAAAAAATTGATTCTGGACTTGCCAATGCAGCTTTGAATGATTTTGGTTCTTCCTCTAAGTTCTGAATTTTAGAGTGCACTTCCCCGAGGAAAACAAAATACTCGTCTAAATAAGCAAGTGCTTGTGTATTCCTCCCACTTCTCCTAGGCATGCTATTTGAAACAGAGTTATTAGATTGACTAGCACCACTATTTTCATGAACTTGAGGTTCAGAACAAGGTATCGATGTACCTTTAGGTTCTACTAATAATTCCACCCTAGCTTGTTTAGCACGATGAGGTGTATCTTGATCAAGAAAAACTGCATCTCCACTTTCAATCAATTTCTTTCTTTGAGGATCCCAAAAATGGTAACCATTAGAACTTGATGCATAATCAATAAAAAATCCTAGGGTACTTTTAGATTGTAATTTGGTGCGCAACTGTCTAGGTATCCATATTTGAGGATTACACCCCCAAACTGCCAAATGGCAAAGTGATGCCTCCTTCCTTTCCAAAGCTCATAGGGTGTTACTGTTACAGCTTTAGTAGGTGAGTGATTCAATAAATATACAGTAGTGTGAAGTGCCTCTCCCCAAAAATACAATGGCAAGTTAGAATTAGCCATCATAGACCTAACCATATCCATTAAAGTCCTATTCCTTCTTTCCGCCACTCCATTCTGTTGTGGACTATATGGCAAGGTATAGTGATGAATAATGCCATGTTCTTTGTAGAAATCATCTAATATTCCTGATGTGCATTCACCACCATGGTCAGTTCTAAGTATTTTAATTTTCTTGTTTAGCTGATTTTCCACTTTCCGCTTTGAATACTTTAAAAGCATCAAATCCTTTGGATTTGTGTTTAAGCAAATACATGTAACTATATCTTGAATAGTCATCTATGAAAGTGATAAAATAGATTTTCTTCCCTCCAAAAGTGGGTGTGGAAAATTCCCCCCAAATGTTAGAGTGAACAATGTCAAGTTGTTCTATTGATCTGTTTGCTTTGGGAAAAGGCAACCTAGTCATTTTACCCATAATACATGCTTCACAAATACCATAATCCTCCCACTTAAAGTTCAAAATTCCGGAACTAATAAGTCTCTTAATCTTGTTCTTAGATATATGCCCAAGTCACGAATGCCACAAGTAAGATTAAGAACAATTGTTGTGTCCATTTATATTCCACACAACGGAGTTATCTTCACCTACTAAGCAATTATTTTCCATGGTGTCATTTAGAAATTCATCACCATGGAAAATAATTGCTTAGTAGGCGAAGATAACTCCGCTGTGAGGAATATAAATGGACAGAATAATTGTTCTGAATCTTACTTGTGGCATTTGCGACTTGGACGTCGCATTTCTAAATGACACCATGGAAAATAATTGCTTAGTAGGCGAAGATAACTCTGCTGTGAGGAATATAAATGGACATAATAATTGTTCTGAATCTTACTTGTGGCATTTGTTACTTGGACATATACCTAAGAACAGAAATAGGGGTTAGACCATGTGCGTATATTTCTTACACTCATCTCCCATTGCCAATGGCATTTTTGGTAGATTGTTTAAAATTTAAAGTACATTTCCTTTAAATCTATATTCAGATATCAACTATGCACATCATAGTATAATTATGCATTGAAGAGATTCTAAACAACACACAAGTCTAGGCCTCACTCCCTGCAGTGGCAAAACCCATTTGAATGTAAAGAAAAATGTGAACCCCGCAACTGAAGAACGGTGCATCAAAGCGCTTGTTAACTTCTAGTTGTAAAACTATTGTTTGATGCATCTTTTATACGAGCAATATGAATGGAGCATCCTAGGTAACTATAAGAGATGATAAAGTGCATATAGTTTGGCAACGGGCGGTCCTCGATATTGGAACTCAAGGAGAGCTTCTAGATTGTCCGGTCAGGGTTAAAACACTCCAGTCACTCCACAAATCATAGCGACATAATTTACCCAGGCTCGGGCCATTGGCAAGGTGTAATACATACTCCTGCTATTATAATTAAGCACTCACACACACTCTCTCTCAGATCCAAAGGGGGGCATGTTCGATTACAACCATAGTTGGTGGAATTGGGGATTATAGGAGGAGGAAGAAACTCTCACATGATACAACTAGATATGGAGGACACTCTCCCACACACACGCACATGTAGGAGACTAACTATGGGCCCATGAATTTGTGGTTGGGCTTCTACGCTCGAGCCATCCTCCTGGATGGTGTACTTGTTTAACTTTGTCGTATATAGGTTCACTCGAGTCAGTTGTGTAGTGCTGGCTCGCTAACACCCCCTTCTCCTTGAGTCGTGACTTGTCCCCAAGTCACAACACATGGGTAATGCTAACGCATGTCCTCCAAATATTCCCAAGTGTCATGCGCTGTATCAATTCCTGACCAATGTTACAACCCTTCCGAGTAAAAAAATGTTACAACCCTTGCTGTCGCTGCTTGTGCGCTCCCGGACACCACATCTTCTCCAAGATCTTTTTAGGCATTTGAAGGTTACTATGTTGCAGGTAAATGAGCTGAAACATTTGTACCTGGTGCCATCACCTTGCGAAGTAGAAAGATAGGAAACACATGATAGATAGAAGATCCTTTGGGTAGTTGCAACTTATATGAAACATTGATTCTGGCCCGGACTGTAAAGGGTCCAAAGTGTTTAAACACAAGCTTATGATTTTCTCATTGAGCCACTGAAGTTTGAATATATGGCTGGAGTTTGAGGAATATTGCATCTCTGACTTGAAATTCTCTATGAGTTATGTTTTTTGTCATCTTGGTTCTTCATCACTTGTTTTGCCCGAATGAAATGCCGGCGGAAGTTGTTCTGCATCAACTGATGTTCTTCTAGCCAGTCATTCAGTTTTATGACTAGTGCCGCATTCTCAGGAGCAATGTCCAACTATCGAGGGGCTTGTCCATAGACCACCTGAAAGGGTGTCTTTCCTAAGGTGGAATGAAAGGATGAATTGTACCAAAATTAAGTGAGAGCCAACCATTTGCTCCATTGCTTTGGGAAGCTACTAACAAAACATCTTAGGTAGATTTCCAAACACTAGTTAGCCGTTCTGTTTGCTAATCCGATAGCGGGTGATGTGTTGTACTCATCCTCAGACAAACTTTCTATAGCTTGAAGAATTCTTGTCACACATGACTAGTGAATATTGGATCTCTATCAGACACTAATGATTTTGGCAGGCCATGTAGTTTATATATGTGATCGAGATACAGTTGGGCTATTTGATGTGCCATATAAGGATGAGCTAAAGCAATAAAATGGGCATACTTGGAAAATATATCCACCACCACCAGTATGCAACTGTACCTATAAGTGTGGGTAGCCCTTCGATAAAATCCAATGATACCATGTCTTAGCATCACATAGACAATGACATGGGGTGCAATAGGCCTGGATATTTGATTCTTTCAGGTTTAGTCCACTGGAAAGTTTGGTAGGACTGAACATAGGCTTTAATTTGTTACTTCATGCCTGGACAAGAAAATAAATGTTTAATACACCTCTAAGTTGTTCAAAACCCAAAAGAGACCCCCACACTCTTCCCCGAAAACGTAGAATGCCTTGACGGAGAGTGAACTGACCATTTTCCACTAGCCACGTATTCAATTGTAATAGCAACTACTACGCCTTGGGATCTTGAGCATAACCTGCTACTACCTCTTCCATCCAAGCAGGCTTAGCCACCGATATAACATTTGACTATTTTGTGTTCCGTCCTCGAGTTACTTCCATAGGTTTCCTAGAGAGTGCATCTGCAACATGATTCTTGATACATCTCCAACGTATCTATAATTTTTTATTGTTCCATGCTATTATATTATCTGTTTTTGATGTTTTATATGCATTAATATGCTATTTTATATTATCTTGGGGACTAACCTATTAACCTAGAGCCCAATGACAGTTTCTGTTTTTTCCTTGTTTATGAGTTTCATAGAAAAGCAATATCAAACGGAGTCCAAACAGAATAAAACTTTTGCGATGATTTTTCTTGGACCGGAAGGCACTGATGAGACTTGGAGATGAAGCTAGAAGACCCACGAGGCGACGACAAGCGGTAGGGCGCGCCCTAGGGGGGGCCTAGCTTGTGGCCCCCTAGGGAGTCCCCTGAACTCCTACCTTGGCCTATAAATTCAAAAATATTCCTAAACCCTCAGAAGCATCCACGAAAATACATTTCCGCCGCCACAACCTTTTGTTCCTGTGAGATCCCATCTTGGGGCCTTTTCTGGCGATCTGCCGGAGGGGGATTCGATCATGGAGGGCATCTACATCAACCCTATTGCCCTTCCGATGAAGCGTGAGTAGTTTACCTCAGAACTACGGGTCCATAGCTAGTAGCTAGATGGCTTCTTCTCTCTCTTTGATCTTCAATACCATGGTCTCCTCGATGTTCTTGGAGTTCTATCCGATGTAATCTTCTTTTGCGGTGTGTTTGTCGAGATCCGATGAATTATGGATTTATGATCAGATTATCTATGAATATTATTTGAATCTTCTCTGAATTCTTATATGCGTGATCTAATATATTTGTATTTCTCTTCGAATTATCGGTTTGGTTTGGCCAACTAGATTGGTTTTTCTTGCAATAGGAGAGGTGTTTAGTTTTGCGTTCAATCTTGCGATGTCCTCACCCAGTGACAAAGTAGGGGTAGCAAGGCACATATTGTATTGTTTCCATCAAGGATAAAAAGATGGGGTTTTCATCATATTTCTTGAGTTTATCCCTCTACATCAGGTCATCTTACTTAAGGCGTTACTCCATTCTTTATGAACTTAGTACTCTAGATGCATGTTGGATAGCGGTCGATGTGTGGAGTAATAGTAGTAGATGCAGGCAGGAGTTGGTCTACTTGACATGGACGTGATGCCTATATCCATAATCATTGCCTTGGATATCATCATAACTTTGCGCTTTTCTATCAATTGCTCGACAATAATTTGTTCACCCACCGTATTATTTGCCTTCAAGAGGGAAGCCTCTAGTGAAACCTATGGCCCTCGGGTGTATTTTTCATTATATATTTTAGATCTATAAACCAAAAATACCTTGCTGCAATTTATTTACTTTTATTTTGTTTTACGTTTTAGCAATCCTCTATACCTATCTCTATCAGATCCCACCTTTGCAATTGACTGTGAAGGGATTGACAACCCCTTTATCGCGTTGGGTGCAAGTGTTTGATTATTTGTGCAGGTGCATAGATTGGGGACTTGCTTGTACCTCCTACTGGATTGATACCTTGGTTCTCTAACTGAGGGAAATACTTATCTCTACTTTGCTGCACCACCCTTTCCTCTTCAAGGGAAAAACCAACGCAGACTCAAGAAGTAGCAGGAATAATTTCTGGCGCCGTTGCCGGGGACGTCTACATCAAGCCTACCAAGTATCCATCATAAACTCTCATCTCTTGCATTACATTATTTGCCATTTCCCTATCATTTTCCTCTCCCCCACTTATAAAACGTTTTCAGAAAAAATACAAAAATATTTGCTTTTTTCGCCCTTCTTTCTTATGCATTTTTGCTCGTTTGCTACCTTTGCTTATGTTGCCATGTGCCCTCTATTTGCTTGCATCTTCACTTGCTAAAAATCTATTGATATGGATCCCCATCCACTTGCCAATCTTTTTAAAAGATCCAATTATGTGAACCAATTGCTAGTGAGTTGAGTGCACTAGATTATCTTTATGAGGTTTTGCTTGAAATTCGTGAATCTAAAAATTGTGATGAAGTGTTGAGAGAAGAAATTTATGAAGAGATTCACGATAGATCTTTGAATGAAAAACATGATTGCAATTATATTATTATAAATTCTATTAATGTCAATTGTGTTAATGATATGCAAAACCCTAAGCTTGGGGATGCTAGTTTTGCCATGTCCGCTACTTATTTCAATGATCATGATTGGGCTGATTCTTCTTTTGATCTTGAAAATTTATTTAAGCCTCATGACGAATATGTTTGCGATAATATTGAAAGTGGGTTTGGTAGAGTTTCAACTTTAAGTAAAAGTAATCCCACATATTTGGATAGTGTTCAATCTCGTGAATTTTTTGATAAAAGTGGGCTTGGAGAGGTCATGACTTTATTTGATGATAATCCCACTATTTTGGAAGAGTAGTATCAAATTTGCATGCACGTGGATCATGAAGAGTATTTTATGTGATAGTTATATTGTCGAATTTGAATATGATCCCACATGTAATTATTATGAGAGAGGGAAATATGGTTGTAGAAATTTTCATGTTACAAAATTACCTCTCATTATGTTGAGATTGCTATTGTTTCTTTCTTGTTCCTTGCATATGGTAGTTTTTTCTTGTCTTGATAACTTGTTTGCTTATCAAATCCCTATGCATAGGAAGCATGTTAGACTTAAACTTGTTTTTCACATGCTACATGATGTTCTCTTCCTGTTTCAATTGCTATCTTTCATGAGAGCATCATTACAATTATCAACGCCTAGCTAAAAGGCTTTAAAGAAAAGCGCTTGTTGGGAGACAACCCAATATTTTTCTTTTATGTTTTTATGAAAATAAACATTATTACTTAAGTAGTAATTGTGTTTTGGTGTGATTAGTATTTGGGCCAAGACCTTTGGGATGGCTTACGGTGATTGTTGATTTGATCTTGCTGAAAAATAGAAACTTTTGCGCCCAGTAAAATAATTTTCATTTCTCACAAAAGCGCCATAAATACCGATTCATTTTGCACAATATTGATATACAAATTTCCTATGTTTTCCTAATTTTTCAGAATTTTGGAGTTACATAAGTATTTGAAGTTTACAGATTACTACAGACTATTCTGATTTTGACAGATTCTGTTTTCTATGTTTTGTTTGCTTATTTTGATGAATCTATGGGTAGTATCGGGGGGTATGAACCACGGAGAAGTTGGAATACAATATATATTACACCAATATAAATAAAGAATGAGTTCACAAAAGTACCAAAAGTGGTGATTTATTTTCTTATATTAATGGATCTCATATGTTTTCTGTTGAGTTTTGTGTTGTGAAGTTTTCAAGTTTTCGGTAAAGATTTGATGGCCTATGGAATAAAGTGTTGCAAGAGCCTTGGGGATGCCCAAGGAACCCTGATGTCTACTGCGCAACTTTATTCTTGTAGACTCGTGTTGGGCCTCCAAGCGCAGAGTTTTGTAGGATAGTAGCAATTTTCCCTTAAGTGGATTGCTACCTCTTGAGCATGCGTTGGTTTTCCCTTGAAGAGGAAAGGGTGATGTAGCAAAGTAGCGTAAGTATTTCCCTTACTTTTTGAGAACCAAGGTATCAATCCAGTAGGAGACAACGTACAAGTCACGTAGTACCTGCACAAACAATCAAGAACCTTGCAATCAACGCGATAAAGGGGTTGTCAATCCCTTCACGGTCACTCACAAAAGTGAGATCTGATAATGATAGTAAAGTATATTTTTTTTGTATTTTTGTTGTATAGATTGGAAAGTAAAGATTGCAAAATAGTAAACGAGATGCGATGTAAATAAAAGAGATGCAATATAATAAGAAAGAGACCTGGGGGCCATAGGTTTCACTAGTGGCATCTCTCAAGATAGCATGTATTACAGTGGGTGAACAAATTACTGCCGAGCAATTGATAGGAAAGCGCATAGTTATGAGAATATCTAGGCAATGATCATGAATATAGGCATCATGTCCATGTCAAGTAGATCGAAACGATTCTACATCTACTACAATTACTCCACACATCAACCGCTATCCAGCATTAATCTAGAGCATTAAGTTCATAAGAACGGAGTAACGCATTAAGCAAGATGACATGATGTAGAGGGATAAACTCAAGCAATATGATATACACCCCATATTTTTATCCTCGATGGCAACAATACAATACGTGCCTTGCTGCCCCTACTGTAACTGGGAAAGGACACCACAAGATTGAACCCAAAGCTAAGCACTTCTCCCATTGCAAGAATGATCAATCTAGTAGGCCAAACTAAAACGATAACTCGAAGAGACTTGCAAAGATATCAAATTGCATATAAGAACTCAGAGAAGAACCAAATAATATTCATAGATAATCTTGTTCATAAATCCACAATTCATCGGATCATGGCAAACACACCACAAAAGAGTATTACATCGAGTAGATCTCCAAGAACATCGAGGAGAACTTAGTATTGAGATTCAAAGAGAGAGATAAGAAGCCATCTACCTAATAACTATGGACCAGAAGGTCTGTGGTAAACTACTCACGCTTCATTAGAGAGGCTATGGTGTTGATGTAGAAGCCCTCCTTGATCGATTCCCCCTCCGGAAGATCGTCGGAAAAGGCCCGAAGATGGGATCTCACGGGTACAGAAGGTTGCGGAGGTGGAAAAGTGGTTTCATGGCTCTCTGCGATTGATCTAGGGTATAAGAGTATATATAGGCAGAAGAAGTACATCCGTGAAGCTACATGGGGCCCATGAGGGTGGGGGGAGCGCCTACCCCCCTGGACACGCCATCCTGCCTTGTGGCTACCTCACGGAGTTCCACACTTCCACTCCAAGTCTCCTGGTTTGCTTTCGGTCCAAGAAAGATCATCGCGAAGGTTTCATTCCGTTTGGTATTCCTTTTCTGTGAAACTCTAAAATAGGAAAAAACAGAAACTGGCACTGGGCCTCCGGTTAATAGGTTAGTCCCAAAAATAATATAAAAGAGCATATTGAAGCCCATTAAACATCCAAAACAGATAATATTATAGCATGGAACAATCAAAAATAATAGATACGTTGGAGACGTATCATGGATGACCTAAGGTTTATCAATCCCTGGGAGGTGTATGATGAAGATGGTCTCTCTCAAACAACACTGCAACCAAATACAAGAAATCTCTTGTGTCCCCAACACACCCAATACAATGGCAAATTGTATAGGTGCACTAGTTCGGCGAAGAGATGGTGATAAAAGTGAAATATTGATGGTAGAAATCTATTTCTATAATCTAAATAAATAAAAACAGCAAGGTAGAAAATAGTAAACAGGCACAAAAACGGTATTGCAATGCTTAAAAACAAGGCCTAGGGTTCGTACTTTCACTAGTGCAATCTCTCAATAGTGCTAATATAGTTGGATCATATAACCATCCCTCGACGTGCAAGGATGAATCACTCCAAAGTTCCTATCTATAGGACAACATAAGACAGAATTGTTTGTAGGGTAGGAAACCACCTCAAAGCTATTCTTTCCGATCAATCTATCCTAGAGTTCGTACTAAAATAACACCAAAGAAAATTCAGATTCATAATATTCAATCCAACACAAAGAACTTCAAAGAGTGCCCCAAGATTTCTACCGGAGAAACAAAGACAAGAACATGCATCAACCCCTATGCATAGATTACCCCAATGTCACCTCGGGAATCCGCGAGTTGAGTGCCAAACATATATCAAGTGAATCAATATGATACCCATTGTCAACAAGAGTATTCAATTGCAAGACATATATCAAGTGTTCTCAAATCCATAAAAGTATTCAATCCGATAACAATGAAATCTCAAAGGGAAAACTCAATTCATCACAACAAGATAGAGAGGGGAAAACACCATATGATCTGACTATATTAACAAAGCCCTCGATACATCAAGATCGTGACATCTCAAGAACACAAGAGAGTGAGAGAGAGAGAAAGAGAGAGAGAGATTAAACACATAGCTACTGGTACAAACCCTCAGCCCCGAGGGTGGACTACTCCCTCCTTGTCATGGTGGCCACCGAGATGATGAAGATGGCCACAGATGATGACTTCCCCCTCCGGCAGAGTGCTAGAACGGGGTCTAGATTGGTTTTCGGTGGCTACAAAGCCTTGCGACGGAGGAACTTCTGTTCTAGGTTTACCCCAAGGGTTTTTGGAAGATTTGTGACTTTATAGGGTAAAGAGGGGGTGCGGGAGGCCATCGAGGTTGGCACAACCCACTTGGGCGCGCTGATACGTCTCCAATGTATCTATAATTTTTGATTGTTCTATGCTATTATATTATCTGTTTTGGATGTTTATGGGCTTTATTATGCACTTTTATATTATTTTTGGTACTAACCTATTAACCTAGAGCCCAGTGCCAGTTTCTGTTTTTTCCTTGTTTTAGAATATCACAGAAAAGGAAAATCAAATTGTCGGGACACCGATCCTAGGTCACACCGATCTAGCATGTAACACATCATATCACTTTGTGGCCTCACGCAAGGTATTCCCACGGGTGCCACCTTACCTGGCCCGGGACCGTTTGCGCCTTTTGGCTCACGTATATGATAGTGTCGCTAGCATCCATATGACAAAGAACCCGGGCTGACATGGCTAGTCGTGAACCCAAAGTGGCACTGACCCATGGGGACAGGCATACATGAATCAACCTCGAGCATGTCGGTCAACAGCGTGTGAATCCGGGCTGTAGCACTGGGCTAACAGGACTCCGGTAACCCGGGCTGTAGCAGGCTAGGCAGGACTCCGGATGTCACCGCGTGACATTTCCCCGAAGGGACAGACACAAGAATGAAGAGAAACACATGCCGGCCAGTCAAGTGTCCTGAGCAGTAGTGCTGCGCTAACAGGACTCCGGTGAACCGGGCTGTAGCGGACTACTATCGCTCAGAAAGCACTAGACTACATTTCCCCATATGATAGGCTGCCAAGGATAAACAACTAGATTGTCGGATCCCACTCATACCAAGCATTTCAATCATACACACAATATGCCCGATATGAGTAAATACAACATGGCATCACAACAAGACTCTACGACTCAAGTATTTATTCATTAGGCTCCGAAGAGCGAGTTATTACAAACATGGGCCTCATGGCCCAACATACAGAGCACACAAGCAACAAACACATGCGGAAGCTTAACTTGTCTGAGTACAGACAACTACAAATGAAGAAGGCTGAGAAGCCTGACTATCTACCAGATCCTGCCGAGGGCACAAGATCGTAGCTGAGGTAACAAGCTAAACATCGAAGTCCACGTGCAACTAATAGCGAGACTGAAGTCTCTCTGCAAAACATAAAATAAGCAAACGTGAGTACAAATGTACCCAGCAAGACTTACATCAGAACTAACTACATATGCATCAGTATCAATAAAGGGGGTGGTGGAGTTTAACTGCAGCAAGCCAGCTTTGACTCAGTGGCTATCTTAAACTACGACTTCAAGTAACTCTTTTGAGGTGGCGCACATGAGTCCACAAATTCACCATATCAATACACCACTATGGATCCGCTCCCGTCTCCCTACGAGAAGGCCATCCATAGCACTCACGCTTATCTTGCGAGTTTTAGAGTATCCACTTTCACTTGTCTATGAACTATCCAAGGGGTCCAAGTTTCCATATCTGAGGAATCCGGCTATTCGAATAGATAATGATAACCCTGCAGGGGTGTACTTCTTCACACACGCTCTCGCCACTTATAGCCCTGTACACGTCATGTACCTCGGCAACCTTCAAGCGGAAGCCGGGCGAGGGAGTCGGCCACGACCTGACTAACCAACAAGTCTCTCGTCCAGGTTTATTGCCTATTCAGGTTCCATCCGCAAGGAGATCCGGCCGGGGTGTCGCTCACGGCCCCAAACGATGTGTGCAGGGTTCCCAAGCCCACCATCCGGGTGCCACTTGGTACACCGTGCCACTGTGCCTAGTCTGTCCCAAGCCCACCTGTACCGGGTGCCACTTGGTAGACTACTAACAGTACCTACAAACACCACAAACTAGTTGCAACTCCTGGACAGAGATCGAGTTGATTAATAAGCCGAGAGGGGCCGAGTTATCGGAACCCAATGTGTGGTAGTAACTGTTCATGGATCACAAACACAGAACTCAGTTCCTGAGGACGGCTGCAATGAGACAACCCACCATGTACTCCTACATGGCCTCTCACCTCTACCTTTACCAAATCGTGTTCACACACTTAGCTCTCAACAGTAGGACATGTTCACCACATTCCAATTCATCCCCGATGAATCAGACCTGACTCAACTCTAAGCAGTAGCAGGCATGACAAACAAGCATGAATGAGTAGGCACAACAGGGCTCAAACAACTCCTACTCATGCTAGTGGGTTTCATCTAGTTACTTCGGCAATGACAGGTCATGCAGAGGAAAGGGTTCAACTACCGCAGCATGTAACAGTTGAATCGGTGTTGCCCTAATGCAGTAAAAGAGAGCAGGAGCGAGAGAGTGGGATTGTATCAGAATGAACAAGGGGGTTTTGCTTGCCTGGCACTTCTGAAGATATTATAACTCTTCATCGGTGTCATCGAACTCACCGTCGGAAGCATGTCTATCGAGAGGGGACAATCACCGACTAGCAAAGAAGGAACACAATCAATTCAATGCACATTCACATGAATGATATGTCATGTTAAGGTACTGAATTTACCTAATGCAATATCTAGCCAAGTTAATTGAAGTGGAACTCAAACAAGATCAAATTCCAACTCCAAATGTTATTTCATAAATTGCCCTAATCATCATTTGTCGTATTCAGTGAGGTTAACTTGTTCAAACATGCATGAAAATGCCATATTCAGATTCCTTGGATTTTTCTGATAATTTTTCATATATAAATTATTTCATTTGGAGTAACGGTTGAATTTCTATGAATTTTAGAAGTTTTGGGCATTTTCTGGAATTTCCTGATTTAAATTAAACCCAGAAAATAGTTTATTGCATCAGCACTGCGTCACTATGATGTCAGCGGTCAACAGGCGCGGTCCAGGTCAAACCTGACCAGCGGGGCCCGTTGGTTAGTCACACAGTTAGTTAATTAACTAACTCAGATTAGTTTAAGTGCTAAGCTAGGTTAGTTAGCAGGCTGGGGCCCACATGTCAGTGAGTGAGGGGGTTAATTAGCGGGCTCATTAGTGGCTAATCATGTGCCACGTCACCAGCCACCGGAGTTGAACTCCGACGACCTCACAGTGCGGCGGTGGCTCGCCGGAATCGCGCTATGGGCGTCGGTTGGACGTGCCGAGGGCACCGGGCGATAGCCCTTGCTCCCGCGCATCTAGTGGAGGTAGCAGCAGGTCACGGGGTCACCGGAATCGTCGCCGGCGACGAGCCCAGCGGCGGCCGGAGCTATGGTGTAATCGTGTTGGAGCTAGGGGGCACATGGGGAGAAGCTGGTGCTGGCTACGGGCTCCTGGAGACGTGTTGAGCGCGATGGTGTGCTCGGCTTCGAGCTACAACGGCTCCAGCCATGGCGACGATGAGGCATGGCGGCGGCGAGCTTCGGCCGTGGTGGACAGTGGGGCTAGAAGAGGAAATCGACAAAGGAGAGAGGGGGTTTGGGAGAAGGAGCTCACAGTGAGTCGAACGGGAGGGTCAGCGAGCTCGGGGAGGCACCGGAGGAAGCAAATCGACGGCGACGATCTTCGGTGGCCGACGAGGGGAACGGCGGTGCAGGCGGCATCCAGGGGCTTCTGGCATCAGGCGGCTCGGTGAGGAGGAGGAGAGGGACTCGGCGGAGCTCGTGGGCAGCTCCAGGGGACGAGGGAGAGGCGATGGCCGCGGTGATGCTCATCGGCGGCGGCGGGCGCGTTCGGCCGTGCGCGTGAGAGAGAGACAGGGGAGGGGATGAGGGTGAGGGAGAGTGCGAGAGAGGTCGGGGGCTGCGTGGCGTCGCGAGGGAGGGCCAGAGCGACGAGGGGGCAGCCAGGCAGGGTGGAGGTGGCGCGCGCGTGGCGAGCACACGCCCGGCGTCCTCCTGGCAGCATCTGGAAGAAGACAAGGGAAGGAGGTGGGCTCGGCCAACAGTGCTGGGCCACAGCTGGGCCGCCAGATTTTCTTTCTCTCTCTCTGCTTTCTGTTTTAATTTTTGTTCTGTTTTCCTATTTATTTAATCATTTTGCCACTGATTCAAATTCAAAAGAATTTCAAAACAGTGACAAAACCCTTTGAATAATTTTATGTTGCTAGATGGACTTTTCCAACAACACATAAAACATTTCAAAGTTATTTGAAAATATATCCCATATATTATGAATATAATTCCAAATTCAAATACAATAATGATTTAAATTCAGTGCCAAAATAATTCCTTAAAAATGTTCCAGAATTTTGGTTTGATATATAACTCTTGCCAAAATTCACAAAACTATTTTTAGGGCATTTTGGATTCACAGAATGCTATTTAAAGGGTACTTGCCCTTATTTTAAATAGTTTTCTGAGGTTTCAACAATCCTCAATTCAAGTTTCAGAAATTTAAACATCATGCATAGATGATCTCAGATGCATCTAAATACAAGCAGTTCTAGGGTTGTGACAACTCACCCCCACTAAACAAGAATCTCGTCTCGAGATTCAAGTCGTGAGGTAAGAAGACAGAGGGAACACAAAGCTAACAACACGATCTTCATGATCCAACTGCCCTTCTCGAAGATGTTGATTCATTTCTCCAATTGATCTTGACGTCTTTGCTTTGAAATCCTGTTGCGACTATGATGACGGAAGAGAGGAAACTCGACAGAATTCGATCTTCACAAAGATCAAGCGATACACGATCAACTCATGGAATGAGACGATAGAATGTCTCTTAAGTCGGGACACAATGCACACATCAAGACGGATGGAGAGAAACTGATAACAAAGGTTCAATTTGGTAGGCAACATTTCCACGCTTAAGAAGATGGTGAATGCGTTTCAAGTAGCGAGGAGTTAGGTTGCCCTTCATGTCGAACGGGGCACCTTAGAAGAGGTGGCTCGTAGAGCTATTCCCTTAAGTGGCAAAAAGAATTACTTTTGATTCGGAGATCATTGAAACTCTTTATACCATCCTAAGGCAATCACAATCGATCGTTTGAAGGAGTTCAAAAGAATGACATACTTGGACTAGAAAGGATGATGTGGACTACCTTGTTGAAGACAACGCAATGGATGATTTTTGCTTACCATCGGAGATGGAAGGGACCCATGGTAAGTCCACTTTTGAAGATGATCCTGATCGACAACTACTGAGGTGCAAGCTGGGAACAAAATGCAAATGTTGGGAATGATTCTGGTAACTGGGAAGAACTCAACAGTCGAGAGTGAGTCCACTGTTTGAAAAGGTTATAACATAACCGAGGAAACTGGAAGCAAATCCCAGTTAACGCCAACGGTAAAACCTAGTTCTTGTGTGTGCTCTCAAGAACTTGAGCATCTCCATATTCATTAAGGTTTTACCAATATCCATGTCAAGGATCCTGGCAACACAACATACCACCATGAAGAATGGTGATGGATGATGCAGATGCAAGGGAAGATAACACTTTCTCAGGTTTCACCTTAGCGAGGCCAAGGGAACAAAATCTGGATGATGGACCGAGAGACATTTAGCACTCCGCTTCTAATGTTCTCCTTGATGTGCTAGGATAACCCATTTATTGATACGGTTTGGTATCTAGGACATCAAGTAAAAGGTCGGACTTTGGGAGCACAAGAATCCGTAAGTATTAACTACGGAGGTAAATCCTACGAAATCCTCATGGGGAGGTGGCCAACTTTCTTCAATTGAGATACTACAATAGTAGGTCTTCCGGCTGGATGTGTTGGCCACGACATCCACATTACCGGTACAGAGGGACCAACAATATAGTTCTTGGAAAATGCTCCAACCATCATATCTGCCTGAGATTCAGGTCTGGTTGGTGTTAGGATATTCCAGACTCACCGAGTCTAGAAGGGAAAATGAAGGTTTGCAACCCAATTTGACGAGATGATGTTGCGAGATTCTCGGGAAATGAACTGCGATAGCAAGCTCCAAAACATGAGCTGGTTCTGCTACAAACATGTGAACACGCTATCCCAGACAAGCATGACCACGTAGTAGTCTTACAACGAAACACTACCGAGTTCAGGTGGGGAACCATTATTGAAGATATCGAAGTCTTCTGCATGTCCGTCGGGAATAGCAGTTGAACTTCTTATCCTTGAACAAACCAATCAGTGCTTTGTGTACTAGGAGATACATATGGAATGGAGGTAATTAATCTACCAAACCATAGAATACTTCGCACGAATGCATGACTGGCTTGGGATGATTCCAAGGGAAACAAAACAAACCTTTCTAAAATTCATGGCGGCAACTTACACCTAATGCACGTGAATTCGAGGAAGTCACTTCTTCCATCCAGGCATAAGCTTCATGAGCGGAACACGAAAGCATTGCTTACAAAGTTTCCAATACTAACTGGATGTTCAACACAATCATGGAGGGGACAAAATGCTACTGATGGGATCAACAGCAACTCATCGGAATTTCCATATCACTGGACTTCCACCATCATGTGAACACGGTGATAGCATTGGTCAGAACAAAGATGTAATGGTGTATGCTCGAGGGATCAACCACGGGTAAGAAAACATTATGAGCATCGTTGGTTCTGACTTGACTTGACGATAGCCCATACTCAAGTCAAAGTTTTGACAAGGCAATAGATCCAACAACTGATCACGAGGACCAATTTATGGAGATAACATCTTTCTTCAACACACACACACACACACACAGAAGATATCCCTTAACATGAACTAAGTCAGACAAGCTTTTATCTTCCAATTCTCCAAGTTGTTGTCTAGCTCAACCAACTAGCTCAGGGATATCCAACACAGATTCTTGGAGAAGGGGTGATTTATAAGAAACCCAACTTGATCACGAACTCAACATAGCGGTCAGGTGACAGCCAGGTAATACTTCCGAGAAGATCTTCGGAAAATCATGAACCACCGATATGTTACTAAGCTCGAGAACAATCTTGCTTTTCAGGGCAAGATGATATGATCAAAAGAGTGAGGGATTGAATAATCCTAACTCATTGATCGAAGAGTGCACCGGAAATAAGGACTAGGTAGCACAATCTATCTTAGAATGATGAGTCAAACCCAACATGGTAAAAATGAGAATATTGTCCATTTACTACCAAGTAATGGGGTTGCTAGCAGTATTGATTTCACACATCATGATTCACTTGTCAGCATTCCGGTTACAATAACACGGAAACCGAGGAAGTAACAATGATGGCAAGAAGTATTACTGCGTCAAGAATTCATAAGAGGTGGTTCAATTCTCATGACACTCTTGACATAAAGATGGTAACACTCCAAGGTAGAGCAGAGCAGAAGCTGGATTGGCATTTTGATTTGCGGAATACAGTTGCTTTGACCCAATCCTAGATATGGATGAGGTACTGGAGTTTGTTTCTCCTAGTCATTCCGGAATGGAATGGCTTGACGGATCACAAGAAAAATAGGCATCAATGAACACAAATGCACACATACTCTTGGCCATCAACTGATAGAAGATGGTCGGAATACCACTGAAGAGGAACAACTCGAGGAACATATAATTTTCCGAGTTCTGGATGCATAGATCAGTATGTCGAGCAAAGCTCAACATTTCTTCCGGACAACCCATGCAGATAGGTAGGACTGGGAGATTCACAATGCAGAATAGAGAACTCATTAAGAGCACTCTGATTGTGAGCTTTTGATACAACAAACTTCTGCCATAAGTGGTTCATAGTATTTGGAAGAAGGAAATACCACGGACCTCGAGGTCTATCACAAGGTTTACTAATGTCCTAAGGAACTAGCAAACACTATCAACATGAAGCAGGTAGGGTGAGTCTCGGGTTCAAAACCCAGGAATAGAATGCCTACTAACTAAATGGCATCACGGGATGCTCTTGAGAATAATGGCCAGAATCACACCCTGGGGACACAAACATGGTTCGATTACTAGGTGATCCTCTAAGACACCTAGGGTCATAATAACAGTTCCAACATAAATGCCGAGGCAACAGAGTACCTCAACTCACCGATTAGTGTGATTAACCTGGCCTAAATGGACATCAGGAACAGGGGAAAAGGTTTGCAAATGCAGCAGACTATTTAGAAACCTGGGATGACTCGGACAGCATAACGGCTGTAAATGCTCAAAATGATTTGAGACATCCTGCAAAATGGTGGCATAACCACTCAACATTATAATATCAGGGTTCCGAGACCAACTATGAACATACAAAAGTAATAGAAACTGAACTGAGACTTGAATCCAACAATCCTACAAGTCTATGGATTAGTAACACGTGATCCTGATAGAAAGATGAGAAGCCTAGTTCTTAATCCCCGTAGAAGAGAAGAGGGTGACTCAGATTAGAAGGGCACAAGGTAAAGGAGTAAAAAGAGCCTTACGTTCCCTTCCACAATCAATTCCCCTACATAACTAAAGCATTTCTGGACACAACTTCGACAAGTTTGGCTTGGTAATCCTACAGGCAGTCAGGCTCTGATACCAAAGCTATCGGGACCCCGATCCTAGGTCACACCGATCTAGCATGTAACACATCATATCACTTTGTGGCCTCACGCACGGTATTCCCACGGGTGCCACCTTACCTCGCCCAGGACCGTTTGCGCCTTTTGGCTCACGTATATGATAGTGTCGCTAGCATCCATATGACAAAGAACCCGGGCCGACATGGCTAGTCGTGAACCCAAAGCGGCACTGACCCATGGGGACAGGCATACATGAATCAACCTCGAGCATGTCGGTCAACAGCGTGTGAATCCGGGCTGTAGCACTGGGCTAACAAGACTCCGGTAACCCGGGCTGTAGCAGGCTAGGAAGGACTCCGGATGTCACCGTGTGACATTTCCCCGAAGGGACAGACACATGAACGAAGAGAAACACATGCCGGCCAGTCAAGTGTCCTGAGCAGTAGTGCTGGGCTAACAGGACTCCGGTGAACCGGGCTGTAGCGGACTACTATCGCTCAGAAAGCACTAGACTACATTTCCCCATATGATAGGCTGCCAAGGATAACCAACTAGATTGTCGGATCCCACTCATACCAAGCATTTCAATCATACACACAATATGCCCGATATGAGTAAATACAACATGGCATCACAACAAGACTCTACGACTCAAGTATTTATTCATTAGGCTCCGAAGAGCGAGATATTACAAACATGGGTCTCATGGCCCAACATACAGAGCACACAAGCAACAAGCACATGCGGAAGCTTAACTTGTCTGAGTACAGACAACTACAAATGAAGAAGGCTGAGAAGCCTGACTATCTACCAGATCTTGCCGAGGGCACAAGATCGTAGCTGAGGTAACAAGCTAAACGCCGAAGTCCACGTGCAACTAATAGCGAGACTGAAGTCCACGTACACCACTATGGATCCGCTCCCGTCTCCCTACGAGAAGGCCATCCATAGCACTCACGCTTATCTTGCGAGTTTTAGAGTATCCACTTTCACTTGTCTATGAACTATGCAAGGGGTCCAAGTTTCCATATCCGAGGAATCCGGCTATTCGAATAGATAATGATAACCCTGCAGGGGTGTACTTCTTCACACACGCTCTCGCCACTTATAGCCCTGTACACGTCATGTACCTCGGCAACCTTCAAGCGGAAGCCGGGCAAGGGAGTCGGCCACGACCTGACTAACCAACAAGTCTCTCGTCCAGGTTTATCGCCTATTCGGGTTCCATCCGCAAAGAGATCCGGCTGGGGTGTCGCTCACGGCCCCAAATGATGTGTGCAGGGTTCCCAAGCCCACCATCCGGGTGCCACTTGGTACACCGTGCCACTGTGCCTAGTCTGTCCCAAGCCCACCTGTACCGGGTGCCACTTGGTAGACTACTAACACTACCTATAAACACCAGAAACTAGTTGCAACTCCTGGACAGAGATCGAGTTGATTAATAAGCCGAGAGGGGCCGAGTTATCGGAACCCAATGTGTGGTAGTAACTGTTCATGGATCACAAACACAGAACTCAGTTCCTGAGGACGGCTGCAATGAGACAACCCACCATGTACTCCTACATGGCCTCTCACCGCTACCTTTACCAAATCGTGTTCACACACTTAGCTCTCAACAGTAGGACATGTTCACCACATTCCAATTCATCCCCGATGAATCAGACCTGACTCAACTCTAGGCAGTAGCAGGCATGACAAACAAGCATGAATGAGTAGGCATAACAGGGCTCAAACAACTCCTACTCATGCTAGTGGGTTTCATCTAGTTACTGTGGCAATGACAGGTCATGCAGAGGAAAGGGTTCAACTACCGCAGCATGTAACAGTTGAATCGGTGTTGCCCTAATGCAGTAAAAGAGAGCCGGAGCGAGAGAGTGGGATTGTATCAGAATGAACAAGGGGGTTTTGCTTGCCTGGCACTTCTGAAGATATTATAACTCTTCATCGGTGTCATCGAACTCATCGTCGGAAGCACGTCTATCGAGAGGGGACAATCACCGACTAGCAAAGAAGGAACACAATCAATTCAATGCACATTCACATGAATGACATGTCATGTTAAGGTACTGAATTTACCTAATGCAATATCTAGCCAAGTTAATTGAAGTGGAACTCAAACAAGATCAAATTCCAACTCCAAATGTTATTTCATAAATTGCCCTAATCATCATTTGTCCTATTCAGTGAGGTTAACTTGTTCAAACATGCATTAAAATGCCATATTCAGATTCCTTGGATTTTTCTGATAATTTTTCATATATAAATTATTTCATTTGGAGTAACGGTTGAATTTCTATGAATTTTAGAAGTTTTGGGCATTTTCTGGAATTTCCTGATTTAAATTAAACCCAGAAAATAGTTTATTGCGTCAGCACTGCGTCACTATGACGTCAGTGGTCAACAGGCACGGTACAGGTCAAACCAGACCAGCGGGGCCCGTTGGTCAGTCACACAGTTAGTTAATTAACTAACTCAGATTAGTTTAAGTGCTAAGCTAGGTTAGTTAGCAGGTTGGGGCCCACATGTCAGTGAGTGAGGGGGTTAATTAGTAGGGTCATTAGTGGCTAATCATGTGCCACGTCACCAGCCACCGGAGTTGAACTCCGACGACCTCACAGTGCGGCGGTGGCTCGTCGGAATCGCGCTATGGGCGTCGGTTGGACGTGCCGAGGGCACCGGGCGATAGCCCTTGCTCCCGCGCATCTAGTGGAGGTAGCAGCAGGTCACGGGGTCACTAGAATCGACGCCGGCGACGAGCCCAGCGGCGGCGGGAGCTACGGTGTAATCGTGTTGGAGCTAGGGGGCACATGGGGAGAAGCTGGTGCTGGCTACGGGCTCCTGGAGACGCGTTGAGCGCGATGGTGTGCTCGGCTTCGAGCTACAACGGCTCCAGCCACGGCGGCGATGAGGCATGGCGGCGGCGAGCTTTGGCCGTGGTGGACAGTGGGGCTAGAAGAGGAAATCGACAAAGGAGAGAGGGGGTTTGGGAGCAGGAGCTCACAGTGAGTCGAACGGGAGGGTCAGCGAGCTCGGGGAGGCACCGGAGGAAGCTAATCAACGACGACGATCTTCGGTGGCCGACGAGGGGAACGGCGGTGCAGGCGGCATCCAGGGGCTTCCGGCATCAGGCGGCTCGGTGAGGAGGAGGAGAGGGACTCGGCGGAGCTCGTGGGCAGCTCCAGGGGACGAGGGAGAGGCGATGGCCGCGGTGATGCTCATCGGCGGCGGCGGGCGCGTTCGGCCGTGCGCGTGAGAGAGAGAGGCAGGGGAGGGGATGAGGGCGAGGGAGAGTGCGAGAGAGGTCGGGGGCTACGTGGCGTCGCGAGGGAGGGCCAGAGTGACGAGGGGGCAGCCAGGCAGGGTGGAGGTGGCGCGCGCGCGGCGAGCACACGCCCGGCGTCCTCCTGGCAGCAGCTGGAAGAAGACAAGGGAAGGAGATGGGCTGGGCCAACAGTGCTGGGCCACAGCTGGGTCGCCAGGTTTGCTTTCTCTCTCTCCGCTTTCTGTTTTAATTTTTGTTCTGTTTTCCTATTTATTTAATCATTTTGCCACTGATTCAAATTCAAAAGAATTTCAAAACAGTGACAAAACCCTTTGAATAATTTTATGTTGCTAGATGGACTTTTCCAACAGCACATAAAACATTTCAAAGTTATTTGAAAATATATCCCATATATTATGAATATAATTCCAAATTCAAATACAATAATGATTTAAATTTAGTGCCAAAATAATTCCTTAAAAATGTTCCAGAATTTTGGTTTGATATATAACTCTTGCCAAAATTCACAAAACTATTTTTAGGGCATTTTGGATTCACAGAATGCTATTTAAAGGGTACTTGCCCTTATTTTAAACAGTTTTCTGAGGTTTCAACAATCCTCAATTCAAGTTTCAGAAATTTAAACATGATGCATAGATGATCTCAGATGCAACTAAATACAAGCAGTTCTAGGGTTGTGACACAAATGGAGTCCAATTGACCTGAAACTTCACGGAACTTATTTTTGGACCAGAAGAAGCCCACGGTGTATCGGAGATGGACCAAAAGAGTCCCGGGCTGCCCACGAGGGTGGGTGGCGCGCCCCCTGCCTCGTGGACAACCCGGAGATCCACCGACATACTTCTTCCTCCTATATATATCCATATACCCTAAAAACTTCGGGGAGCAGAATAGATCGGGAGTTCCGCCGCCAGAAGCCTCCGTAGACACCGAAAACCAATCTAGAGCCGTTTCGGTACCCTGCCAGAGGGGGGATCCCTCTCCGGTGGCCATCTTCATCATCTCGGTGCTCTCCATGACAAGGAGGGAGTAGTCCATCCTCGGGGCTGAGGGTATGTACCAGTAGTTATGTGTTTGATCTCTCTCTCTCTCTCTCTCTCTCGTGTTCTTGAGGTGATACGATCTTGATGTATCGCGAGCTTTGCTATTATAGTTGGGTCTTATGATGTTTCTCCCCCTCTACTCTCTTGTAATGTATTGAGTTTTCCCATTGAAGTTATCTTATAGGATTGAGTCTTTAAGGATTTGAGACCACTTGATGTATGTCTTGCGTGGGATAACCGTGGTGACAATTGGTTATTCTATTGATTCACTTGATGTATGTTTTGGTGATCAACTTGTGGGTTCCTCCCATGAACCTATGCATAGGGGTTGGCACACGTTTTCGTCTTGACTCTCCGGTAGAAACTTTGGGGCACTCTTTGAAGTACTTTTGTGTTGGTTGAATAGATGAATCTGAGATTGTGTGATGCATATCGTATAATCATACCCACGGATACTTGAGGTGACATTGGAGTATCTAGGTGACATTAGGGTTTTGGTTGATTTGTGTCTTAAGGTGTTATTCTAGTACGAACTCTATGATAGATCGATTAGAAAGGATAACTTTGAGGTGGTTTCGTACCCTACCATAATCTCGTCGTTTGTTCTCCGCTATTAGTGACTTTGGAGTGACTCTTTGTTGCATGTTGAGGGATTGTTATGTGATCCAATTATGTTATTATTGTTGAGAGTACTTGCACTAGTGAAAGTATGAACCCTAGGCCTTGTTTCCTAGCATTGCAATACCATTTACGCTCACTTTTATCATTAGTTACCTTGCTGTTTTTATATTTTCAGATTACAAAAACCTTTATCTACAATCCATATTGCACTTGTATCACCATCTCTTCGTCGAACTAGTGCACCTATACAATTTACCATTGTATTGGGTGTGTTGGGGATACAAGAGACTCTTTGTTATTGGGTTGCAGGGTTGCTTGAGAGAGACCATCTTCATCCTACGCCTCCCACAGATTGATAAACCTTAGGTCATCCACTTGAGGGAATTTTGCTACTGCCCTACAAACCTCTGCACTTGGAGGCCCAACAACGTCTACAATAAGAAGGTTGTGTAGTAGACATCACGCGCCTGGGCCCCCAGGTATGCCCTAGTGGGTTGTTGTAACGCCCTCGATGCGACTATATCTCCCATGTGTCGAAGAACGACTTAGAGGCATAACCGCATTGAAAGCAATGTCGCAAGTGAGGTAATCTTCACACAACCCATGTAATACATAAGGGAAAAAGATACATAGTTGGCTTACAATCGCCACTTCACACAATACATGAATAAGGCATTACATCATCCAAATACAATCAAGGTCCGACTACGGAACCGAAAATAAAAGAAGAACCCCAAGTGCGACAAAGGTCCCCGATCGACCCCAACTGGGCTCCACTACTGATCAACTAGAACGAAACAACCCAAAGGACAAGATCTTCATCGAGCTCCTCCTGAGCTTGGTTGCGTCATCTGCACGGTTCAATGGCACCTGCAAGCTGGTTTTGGAAGTAACTATGAGCCACAGGGACTCAGCAATCTCACACCCTCGCGACCAAAACTATTTAAGCTTAAAGGAAGGGTAAAAGGTATGAGGTGGAGCTGCAGCAAGCGACTAGCATATATGGTGGCTAACATACGCAAAAGAGAGCGAGAAGAGAAGGCAAAGCACGGCCGAACAACTATGATTAAGAAGTGATCCGAGAACCACCTACGTCAAGCATTACTCCAACACCGTGTTCACTTCCCAGACTCTGCCGAGAAGAGACCATCACGGTAACACACGCGGTTGATGTATTTTAATTAAGGTCAACTTCAGGTTTTCTACAACCGGAGATTAACAAATTCCCATCTGCCCATAACCACGGGCACGGCTTTCGAAAGTTCAAATCCCTGCAGGGGTGTCCCAACTTAGCCCATCACAAGCTCTCACGGTCAACGAAGGAATATACCTCCTCCCAAGGCATTCCGATCAGACTCGGTATCCCGGTTCTACAAGACATCCTCGACAAAGGTAAAACAAGTCCAGCAAAGCCACCCAGATGTGCCCACAAATCTCGATAGGAGCTGCACATATCTCGTTCTCAGGGCACACCGGATGAGCAAGACGTCGGGTGGGCCAGCCCAGAGTTGCCCCTGGTAGCTCTGGACATCGCTCGGTTGGACCAACACTCAAAGGAGCACTGGCCCGGGGGGGTTAAAATAAAGATGACCCTTGGGCTGGCCTAACCCAAGGGAAAAAGAGGCTAGGTGGCGAATGGTAAAACCAATGTTGGGCCTTGCTGGAGGAGTTTTATTCAACGCGAACTGTCAAGGGGTTCCCATTATAACCCAACCGCGTAAGGAACGCAAAATCCAGGAACATAACACCGATATGACGGAAACTAGGGCGGCAAGAGTGGAACAAAACACCAGGCATAAGGCCGAGCCTTCCACCCTTTACCAAGTATATAGATGCATTAATTAAATAAGATATAATGTGATATCCCAACAAGTAAACATGTTCCAACAAGGAACAACATCTCCATGTTCCAACAAGGAACAAACTTCAATCTTCACCTGCAACTAACAACGCTATAAGAGGGGCTGAGCAAAGCGGTAACATAGCCAATCAACGGTTTGCTAGGACAAGGTGGGTTAGAGGCTTGGTTAAACAATATGGGAGGCATGATAAGCAAGTAGTAGGTCTCGCAGCATAGGCATAGCAAAAGAGCGAGCAACTAGCAAGCAAAGATAGAAGTGATTTCGAGGGTATGTTCATCTCGCCTGAAATCCCGCAAGGAAGAAGAACGAGTCCATGAAGAAGACAAACGGACGTAGACGAACGGGTCCTCACAACCGCGACGTTATCGGAACCAACCCTAAGAAGCAAACACCGGAAAGAAGCACACAACATAGTAAACAACCAACACATGAACATGGTATGATATGCGGGATGCGGTATGCGATGCATATGCATGATTTGACAAGGAATGATTGAACCTGGCCTCAACATGGAAATCCAATTGTGCCACTGGGAAGGTGAGGTGATTTCAGTTGAAATCGATATAAAGATCACCGGAATCGGAGCCACGGTTTGGAAATGGCAAGCAAAACAAATATGACCACGGTCTGCGATTTACAGCAAGTAGTCAACTAAATGCAACAAGATGAACATGCTACAGCACTCAAACATGACAACAAAATACATGTCAGGGATCCATCCATGATGCTTAACAAAAGATGAACACTGAGCTACGGCCAATTCATCCGCTAACAGGTTCAAACAAGCATGGCAAAAAGGCATTTCGTAAGATAGCACTCTTTGGGGCATGAAAACTATATGCTACAGGACCTGAACATGGCAAAGTAAAGCATGGCATGGAGCTACTCAAAGAGCTTAAAAAAAGTCCATTAGTGACCTTGAGCCAAAAGGGATCAGAAAATACAATTGCAAGCATGTGAACATGGCAAAAACATAATCAGTTCACAGACTTAGTGAAAACTGGAGCATGCTGAAACAGATATCAAGTAGGCATGTTTACGAGCTCGATGCACTCACTACATAGCATGTCATGACAATCTAAGCATACACCCATCAAGAATACACATTATACAAGCTAGACATGGCAAGAAAAATAGCATAGCATGCACGGATCAACTACAACATCCTTGGCAAAATCGCTAACAAGTAGACAATCTGCCCAGATTCTCGAAATAGCAAAAGTAGAGCTCACTATGGTGCTCCCTAATTGCAAACAAAGGCATGTATGGATAGAGCACTACAAGATTAACAAAACATCCTTACTGATCATCCTCAAAAGAGGCACGGATCACTAGGAAACAACATGAACATATGGCATAATGAGATAAACAGATCAAGGACTTAGTGGAAATGCTAAGTCCCTGAAATCAGCATTAACGAATGCACCACTTTGCAAGCTTTTACTAGACACCACACACATCACAAAAATACATGGGTTGCACCTCTGGAAAGATGGCAAAACATATAACAAAACACATGAAGAGCTCATGGGCATATCATGCACACAATAATCATCGCAAAAATGACAAATAGCTAATTGGTCCAGCAGATCTGACAATTAACTCAAATAGCGCTCTTCCAACAGCATTTCGGGCATCAAGATGAACTCAAATGACAATGATGCAATGAGATTAAATGATGCGCTCTCTAAGATGAACATTTTGATATGCAATATGCTCAAATCGGAGTTACGGATGCGGAGTTACGACATGGTGAATATGGGCATATGAAACATGGAAAACTCGGGGACTTAGTGAAATTCTCACCCCGCGGAAAAAGTCAACGCAGCGCGGATAACGAGGACGGCAGCGGATCTGGCCGGAACAGGGGCTGCCGGAGCTTGCGTTCGCCGGAGAAGAGGTGGATCCGGCCGGCGAGGGTCGAGGAGGAGCACGGCCGGAGTGGGTGACGACGCCGGCATCGTCCCCGATGAGGTTGGCAGCGGAAGACGGCAGCGACGAGATCGGCGCGTCGGCGGCGATGAGGTGCTCCAATGGCGGCGCAGTGGAGTGACTGACCGGCGTGGACGGCGCGCGGCAGCCCTTGGGTGGTGCGGCGGGAAGAGCAGGCGGCGACGGATCTGGGCCCGTGCGGGCCTCGCCTGGGCTCCGCGGGCCGACGGCGGGCGCGGGAGGAGAGAGAGCAGGCGCGAGCGACACATGGCGGCGGTGGATTCACTGGAGGCGGCGGCGGAGCTGAGGTGGCGTCCTTTGATTGGCGGAGGTGAGGTGGCCGGTGGAGCGGACATGTCCGGGTGGCGCGTGGATGCGTCCGTTGGCGCGAGGAAGAGGGAGGCTAGGGTTAGACCGTGAATTTGGAAGGGGAGGACATATTTATAGATAGAGGGAGCTAGGAGAGTCCAAATGAGGTGCGGTTTTTGGCCACGCGATCGTGATTGAACGCTCTAGATGATGGAGGAGGTTTAGGTGGGTTTTGGGCCAAAATGGATGGGTGTTGGGCTGCAACACACACGAGGACTTCTCGGTCCCTCGGTTAGCCGTTGGAGCATCAAACAAAGTCCAAATGGTACGAAACTTGACAGGCGGTCTACCGGTAGTAAACCAAGGCCACATGACAAGTCTCGGTCCAATCTAGAAATGTTTAATGCCCACACACGAAAAGAAGGTAGAAAGGGACACCGGGTGACATAGGAGCGCCGGATTGCAAAATGGACAACGGGGAAAATGCTCGGATGCATGAGACGAACACGTATGCAAATGAAATGCACATGATGACATGATATGCAATGCATGACATGCAAGCAATGACAAGGCAACAACAACAAATAACTGGAGGACACCTGGCACATCGGTCTCGGGGCGTTACAACACTCCACCACTACGAGAGGATCTCGTCCCGAGATCTAGAATGGCACCGGAGGAAAAAACGGAAGAGAAAGAGAAGAGGTAAAACTAAATTGCTCCTTTGACAAACGAGTGAAACCAAAGAACCTTGAAAAGGTTGAGAAAAATGAAAGAAAGAAAGCAACGGAGAAGAACAAAGTTGAAAGCACTCCGTTAAGAAAGAGGAATAAGAAAGAACTGATTCAGGTAGCACTCCATTTGAAAAGTGATATGAAACTTAATAAGATGAAAAGAACTAGAGCAGAGGGCACAACGCTCCTGTTAAAAGGATAAGCATGAAAAGAACATGATCTTTGACAAAACGAGATGATGGGTGAAAAGAACAACATCGCAATGCCTCCGGAACAAAAGTAAGAATGGAATGGAGTGAACGAAGGGAAACAAAGTCTTGAGAGAGCACGCTTACAACAAATGCTAGAACGGAGTTGTTGGAAAACCAAAAACTAAAATAATAAGCTTGATATGGACTTATGGAATACATCTCAAATTATGAGGTGACAACCTGCCACTCACGGGAAAAAGAATTGGATTGATAAGGACAGGTAGACGAGAAGCTATCTCACCGGGAGGATAAATGAAGAACTTGGATCATTGATAAACACCATAAGAGCGACAATCCTTAAAGGAAAGCTTTTGGTGAAATATAGCCCAAGATTACTGCAATGAAGAGACTGAAGGGTTGTAATTGATCTCATGAACAAATTGAAAATGATGGGTTTAACATATGTCATTTCGGCCGACTTGTGAATCATGACACATGAACTCAAATTATCAAGAATGACATAATACCACCTCCAATGATACGGTAGAAAGAATTTCACTCCGGATTGCAAGATGACGAATGCTTGAACTCCTCTGAAAATAATCTTGATGAATGTTTCAAAAACGGATTAATCCTTGATGAATCATTATGTAGAGCCTCCATGAAGATCTCCGTTAAACAAAAGAATGATCAAACGGAAAGGAAGATAAGCTGAAAACACAAGCTGAAACCTTGTAAAGATTTTTGATAGATCTCCGTGATTACATAATTTCGAGAGCTTGGGACTCCGGGAACGAAAACTGAATCAAGTGAAACCGAGAATTTGATGGGCCTCCGGAATAAAGAATTAATTACTTGGATGAAGCAAGAATAAGAATTACGTTATGCGTATTCTTCACCAATTAAATTGATGACAATCAAAGGATTTGGCACACTACTTATTCTCGTAGAAAGGATTAAGAGAGATATAACATAAACTTGAGAAAATCTTCAACGATCCACCGGTAGAATTTGAAAAGCACGAATGCATAGATATGATACATGAAGGAAGAAAACTCTTGAACAAACCACCGTAAGAATTGAAAAGAACGATTAAAACATGAAGACACCCGGGAAGAATTAGCAATTAAACGAAGATGCTTGAGAGAATTTAGACCCATGAGAACGAAAAGATTACGAGTTAATTAGAGAATCCTTGATTTAGACACCGGTATGATTTAGAGTATGAGAGCTGAAAACTAGAGTGAATAAATCTTATATGATGGGCTCCAGATAATCAAACTGAACAGAATCTTGAATTGCTCCGGATGGGTGAAAAAAAATCTCACAACCGAAAACAATTATGAGAGGATGGCAGAGAATGGTCAATATTTAAAAGAAACTCTTCTTCGGTCTTCAAAAACTGAGAATGACGATGAGAAACACCACCAAATGTTGAGATACTCCGGGATGAAAAATGGAAAAGTTGAGCCAACGATGAAAATAATTTAACCAATCTTGGAGAAAGGCATTTGACTGATGATAACTCATTCTTACGTCAAACTTGGAAAAGAATTTGAGAGTAACGCCGGGAAAATTAGAAGAGTCAGGTAAGATCCTGGGAAAAAACCTATGGGTTAGGGCCCACTCAAAAGGAACACCGTTGAAAAGATTTAAAAGAGAGGTTGCACCGGTTGAATTAAATGACTTGAATGAGAGAATATCTTCGAGAGATCTTGAACGAATGCAGAGTGGAAACACGAATCTTCGAGATATCTTGAGCACTCCAGAACAATTGAATAGCGATAAAAATGAATGAATATGAGGTGCACCGGCAAGAGAAGGTATTTGAAACGAGGAAAAAGATATGATGAACAAAGCTTGAATTGAATCCACCGTCGAAGAAAAACGAGTGAAGAGTGACGAACTTGAAGCTCCATTAGAATCTTC
Organism: Triticum monococcum; assembly: GCA_034509565.1. Taxonomy (NCBI): domain Eukaryota; kingdom Viridiplantae; phylum Streptophyta; class Magnoliopsida; order Poales; family Poaceae; genus Triticum; species Triticum monococcum. Next base: position 79,813,474 of record CM067845.1, on the reverse strand, counting down.
ATGAGAATCACCGGATAAGAATATTGATAGAAAAGAATGGAGAGACCTCACAAGTAGTCAACTAAATGCAACAAGATGAACATGCTACAGCACTCAAACATGACAACAAAATACATGTCAGGGATCCATCCATGATGCTTAACAAAAGATGAACACTGAGCTACGGCCAATTCATCCGCTAACAGGTTCAAACAAGCATGGCAAAAAGGCATTTCGTAAGATAGCACTCTTTGGGGCATGAAAACTATATGCTACAGGACCTGAACATGGCAAAGTAAAGCATGGCATGGAGCTACTCAAAGAGCTTAAAAAAAGTCCATTAGTGACCTTGAGCCAAAAGGGATCAGAAAATACAATTGCAAGCATGTGAACATGGCAAAAACATAATCAGTTCACAGACTTAGTGAAAACTGGAGCATGCTGAAACAGATATCAAGTAGGCATGTTTACGAGCTCGATGCACTCACTACAGAGCATGTCATGACAATCTAAGCATACACCCATCAAGAATACACATTATACAAGCTAGACATGGCAAGAACAATAGCATAGCATGCACGGATCAACTACAACATCCTCGGCAAAATCGCTAACAAGTAGACAATCTGCCCAGATTCACGAAATAGCAAAAGTAGAGCTCGATTGACTCAAGCTATGGTGCTCCATAATTGCAAACAAAGGCATGTATGGATAGAGCACTACAAGATTAACAAAACATCCTTACTGATCATCCTCAAAAGAGGCACAGATCATTAGGAAACAACATGAACATATGGCATAATGAGATAAACAGATCAAGGACTTAGTGGAAATGCTAAGTCCCTGAAATCAGCATTAACGAATGCACCACTTTGCAAGCTTGTACTAGACACCACACACATCACAAAAATACATGGGTTGCACCTCTGGAAAGATGGCAAAACATATAACAAAACACATGAAGAGCTCATGGGCATATCATGCACACAATAATCATGGCAAAAATGACAAATAGCTAATTGGTGCAGCAGATCTGACAATTAACTCAAATAGCGCTCTTCCAACAGCATTTCGGGCATCAAGATGAACTCAAATGGCAATGATGCAATGAGATTAAATGATGCGCTCTCTAAGATGAACATTTTGATATGCAATATGCTCAAATCGGAGTTACGGATGCGGAGTTACGACATGGTGAATATGGGCATATGAAACATGGAAAACTCGGGGACTTAGTGAAATTCTCACCCCGCGGAAAAAGTCAACGCGGCGTGGATAACGAGGATGGCGGCGGATCTGGCCGGAACAGGGGCTGCCGGAGCTCGCGTTCGCCGGAGAAGAGGTGGTCTACCGGTAGTAAACCAAGGCCACATGACAAGTCTCGGTCCATCCGGAAATGTTTAATGCCCACACACGAAAAGAAGGTAGAAAGGGACACCGGGTGACATAGGAGCGCCGGATTGCAAAACGGACAACGGGGAAAATGCTCGGATGCATGAGACGAACACGTATGCAAATGAAATGCACATGATGACATGATATGCAATGCATGACACGCAAGCAATGACAAGGCAACAACAACGAATAACTGGAGGACACCTGGCACATCGGTCTCGGGGCATTACCGTTGTGCCCCCTCAGGGCACACCCAGGTGCTGCTTTGGCCCATCCTGGGTGGTGTGGTCCATAAAAAAATCTCCAAAAATTTTCGTTGTGTTTGGACTCCGTTTAAAATTGATTTTGTGCGATGTAAGAAACAAGCAAAAAACAGCAACTGGCACTAGGCACTGGGTCAATAGGTTAGTCCCAAAATATGATATAAAGTTGCTATAAAATGATTGTAGAACACCCAATAATGATAATAAAACATCATGAATACTTCATAAATTATAGATACGTTGGAGATGTATCAGCATCCCAAGCTTAATTCCTACTCGTCCTCGAGTAGGTAAATGATAAAAGAAATAATTTATGAAGTGTGAATGCTAGCAAAGTGCACAAGTTTGATCAATGATAATTTTAGTCACCTTTCCTAGCATCATAACAACAATTATTTCTTATGAAACTTCTCATGTTAAAGTAGCAACCAATTCACATGTTAAAGTTCAAACAATGTATTCTCTTGAAACTCAACAACCTATGTTCTTAATCACCAAGCAATTGGAATTCAACTTATTCAACAGAGTTTAAGTAAGAGCTCCATATACTCAATCATCATATAGTATTCTATGATTGCTAACACTCACTGCATACACATGAGCAAAACGTTTGAAGCAGACACATAGAAAGATACGGGCTTATAATTTCACCTCCCAATGTATTCACCTCAAGGGTGATGCCAACAATAATAACTCATGCTACCCATATCCAACTGGATATATGTGCCTAGATATTTCCTCACCATGATGCTTGCCAAAAGAGAAAAATAAAAAGGAATAGAGAGAAGAACTTTGACTCTTTGCATAAAAGTAAATACATAAAAGTAAAAGATAGGCCCTTCGTAGAGGGAAGCAGAGGTTGCCATGTGCTTATTTGTTTGTATGCTCAACCCCTTAGTGCAAAAGAACGCCATGTTGTATTGCCCCTTATGATAGCAACCTTTATTATGTAGTCTGTCGCTTTTATTCTTTGCCATCACAAGTTCATACAACGCTCAATTTTCTCTTACACTAAATGATCTAACAATTTTAGAAGCAATTTTTATTGCTTTATTGCACTGATGAAAACTTACTTGAAGGATCTTGCTCAATCCTTAGGTAGGTATGGTGGAATCTTGAAGATAATATTTGGGTTTAAGGGTTTTTGGATGCACAAGTAGTATCTCTACTTGGTGCGGAATTTTTGGCTAGCAAAGATGGGGGGCAAGCACCACATGTCGAAGGATCTATGACAATATAACTTCTGTGTGAATATGAACAAACATAAACCATTACGTTGTCTTCCTTGTCCAAAGTCAACAATTTTGGCATATAATATTTTTATGGGGGCTCACAATCACAAAAGATTTCCAAGATAGTGTATTTGCATGTGAAGGTTCTCTTCCTTATACTAATTATTCGTGAATTGCTTGTATGACCAATATTGTGATTGTCAAGCCTCAAAAGATTTCACTTTCTAAACCCAATGTGAAGATACTACTAGGCATGATATGATTTCAACTTCATCACATTCAATTTATTCAACAATTTACTCATAGATATAAGTGAAGCACAAGAGTAAATGACAAGCTACTCCAAAAAGATATAAATGAAGATCATGAGCATAATATTTCTTTCTCTCAAATTAATTTAAGTGAAGCAAGAGAGAATTTCTTCAAAAATACTAAACCACACCATGCTCAAAAAGATATAAGTTTAGTATTAGAGCAATTCCATAGAAAAGAGCTTTGTTGACGGGATGTGAATGCCGCTTACTTAGCCTCCCTGGAAACTATTTGAGGGCTCTATTTTATTTAAAAAAAACTTCCAAATCTAAGTATCTTATTAAAAAAGCAAGCAAAATGAAAATAAAATGACATTCTAAGAATATCACAACTCATGTGAAGAAGCAAAAACTTAGGCTCAACCGATACTAACCAATAGTTGTTGAAGAGGAATGGTGGGATGCCTATCGGGGCATCCCCAAGCATAGATGCTTGAGACTTCTTGAAATATTATCTTGTGGTGCCTTGGGCATCCCCAAGCTTGAGATTTTGTGTCTCCTTAATGCTTCTCATATCACGGTTTTCCTAAATCTCAAAAGCTTCATCCACACAAAACTCAACAAGAACTCGTGAGATAAGTTAGTATAAACCAATGCAAAAACCTTATCATTCTCTACTGTAGCAAATCAATAGAATTATTATTAAACATTGCATACTAAATGCCTCTGCATATTTAATAGTCATATCCTCAAATAGAATCATTAAACAAGCAAACATATGCAAACAATGCAAACATAACAGCAATCTGCCAAAACAGTACAGTCTGTAAAGAATGCAAGAGTATCAATACTTCCCTAACTCCAAAAGCTTTCAACATTTGCCACAGTGTAGAAAATTTATCAGAGCTCATTTTGCAAAAAGTTTCAACATTTATCACATTCTGACTTTTCTAGGGAATTTTTGCAACAACGGTAAACTTTCTGTTTTTAAACAACAACATGTATACTTGCAAAATAAGCATGGAAAAGGCTATCATTGCCACTTTTATTGAAATAAAAGATGCAAAAAATTATTATAAATAACAGCAGCAAATCCTAACAAAATAAAATGACGCTCCAAGTAAAACTCATATTATGTGACGAATGAAAACATAGCTCCAAGTGAGGTTACCGATAATATTGGAGACGAAAGAGGGGATGCCTTCCGGGGCAACCCCAAGCTTAGTTGCTTGTATATTACTTAAATATTACCTTGGGGTGACTTGCGCATCCCCAAGATTAGGGTCTTTTCACTCCTTATTCTCCTCATATCGTCATCTCACCCAAAACTTGAAAACTTCAATCACACAAAAACTTAACGGAACTTTGTGAGATAGGTTAGTATTTTAAAGAGCAAACTATTTCACTTAGGTACTATAAAAGACAAGATTCATAATTGTTTACACAAAATGATGTCGGTGTACAAAAGTAAGGACTCTCCTTTTGCACCCCTTTACTTGTGCACAGGCAGTCAGAGCCGCGCCCACGGCCACACTAAGCAGGGTAGAGGAGGGATGCCGAAGAACAAGATGACCAGAGCAACGCCAAGACCAGAGACGCAAAGAGAGCAAGAGGGCGAGGTGGACTCCCCCGGCAAGACTCTTGCCGGGGTGGCTTCCATAGCCTCGGCAAGATCCTTGCCGGGGCAACTTGCTTGACGCCAACAGAGCGTACCACCCTTGAGCCCAAGGGGCCCCCGCGCCATATTCGAACCAAGGCTCGGGAGGCACCTCCATGGTGGCATGCAGATCTTTGTAGAGATCATAGACACACAAGATCAGATGGAAACCAGAAGACGGTGACCCTTGGCGAGATCCTTTCCAAGGAGATCCACGAGACCCCCAGCAAGACCCTTGTCGGGGACGACCGTGGTGCCGCAGCAAGACCCTTGCCGGGCCCTCGGCAAGACCCTTGCCGAGGACGCCTGCAAGGCCGAAACCATGCCAGCATCCGCCAAGACTCCACCGCCGCTCCCATACAGCTGCCAGCTCGACCAGCTGAGCAGGCATCTACGTGGCAGCACACGGCCTCTACACCAACTCTGCAAGCACCTGCGTGGTGGCATGCAGATCTTCGCGAAGGCTCCTCCACCGTGCCAGCCCAACGGCGAGCCAACGTGGCACTACAATGCCTCGTCAGCTTGGACACGCGTTAGAGCCAGGCAAGGGGACGACAGTTGGGACGAGCTTCTCTATCGTCCCCGATAAAGCAAGAGGGGCACATCGGCAGCACATTAAATGCGTTTGTCCGACGATGCCAGGGGATAGACTCAGCCCCTGTACCCCTTTTCCACCTCCTGTGTGCCACTGTGGCAACCCTTTTTGTCTATAAAAGGAGGCCGAGGCGTACTGGAGGGGGATTCAGATCTTTTGGACTAGAAATCTACTCCAGCTAGTTCAAGAACGCAAGAACACCTAAGTACACAACAAAGTAGGACTAGGGTTTTACGCATCTCCGCGGCCCGAACCTGGGTAAATGATTTGTGTGCTGACCGCCAGACCCACTCTTTGCACAACCCCGCGCATGCCAACCGTAGAAGGGATCCCTGTGACCCCATAGGTGTCGTTTCCCACAGACATCTCTGGCGCGCCAGGTAGGGGCTGCGCAGTTGTGGAAATCCTGTCTGGATGAAGCAATGGCTTCATCGTGGTCATCACTTCAAGCAAGAAGACGACCGAACAAATGACGTCCTCGGTGCACACGGTGAACGCCCGTGCAGCGGCAGAAAAGCTAAGTCATGCAAAACTTTGAGTAATCCCTTTTTATATATATGGTTATCGTCCTCGACGATCTTACCCTGTGTATGGAAAACCTGCACGCAATGGGGCCCTACCACTATTGGAAACGCCCTTGTTCTGTTTCGAGTCTGCTCAACAGTTCGAGCGGCTGCGTCGAGAATGGTAGGGCGACCTTCTGCGGTTGGCAATGCTCTCGTTCTGTCCCGAATCCGCTCGATAGCTCGAGCGACCGCGTCAAGGGCAGCGAGGTGGTTTGCCCGGCACCAAGCATGCTTGGCAGGCCATTGAGGATCCGTCCTCAAGACGCCGCCCGGGCTTCCGCACCGGCAGGCCTACCCTATTAATGTAGGGTGGAAATACAAAGGGAGATCAAACAGGAAAATAACATGCATCGTTTCAAAAGTACTGCAGAGTTAGATTACATCATTTATTGCTACGGTTCTAACTAAATATCAAAATTGTCTTGGTCATGAACCTGCAGCGGCGATAAGAAACGGGGTGCCTAGTCCCGGTGCTGGCCTTGTACCCTCCGAACTCCGTCGATGCGGCCGATGACAGGCTCGATGCGCTCCTCGAGCGGCGCGGGGTCCATGTCATCCAGTAAGCTATCCAGAGAAGCTTCAAAGTCGAGGTCAGGGTTCCAGTACGCCATCTTGGTGAGGACCTTGGTCATGGTGCCCCGGCAAAGCCTCCGGGCCTCTTCGGCCAGAGAGGCCGCCCTGTTGGAGTGGAACCGCCAGGGCCCCAAGAACACCCTCGAAGAATAGATTCAGCCTGGCATTAGGACTCATGTTCGGCTCCGGGACGTACCTCACGTTTGATATCCCCATGGTAGCCAGCTGCGTGGTGATTCTGCCGGCGACATTGGCGAGGCGGCTGATCTAGAGCTTCTCACCCACCATGAACTTTGCGTGGCTGGTGGCGTCATTCTTCCGTAGCTGCCTCCCCTCCTCCAGATTCTTGGTTAGGGTCCCCTCGCGGGTCCTGACCTCCGAGAGCGTCCCTTCAAGACTCTCCAGCTTCAGCTTCAAGTCCTTGACGAACTCGTTGGCCATGGAGAGCAGCTCGTCCTTCTCAAGGACTGCAGCCTACGCGTGAGCCAAAGCGCCCTTGGCTGTGTCCCTGTCCTCCATCAGCTCCTGGACCTCCCCTTCAGACCATCACGCTCCGCCTCCAGCTCGTTCACCTTGCCGGCATGGACCTGGACCTGAGCATTGAGGGCCTCCTCGTGCCTCTGCTCTAGTTCTTGGGTCTGCTGCATGACGAGCTCCCGGACCTCCTCGTCCTTGCCGCGGAGTGTCACGGCGAGCTTCTCCTCACAAGCGGCAAGGTCCTCCTCCTGGCAGTTCAGCTTGACCTGATGCTAGAGCCAAGTAGCCTCCTCCTTGGCGGCCTGGCGACTCCCCGTCTCCTGAGCCTTCTCGATGTCGGTCTGCTTCATGACAAGCTCCAGCTTGTGCTCGGCCAGCTGGTCCTGGCGGAACTAGGCCTGTGCCTCGGTGACACGCTCTTCGAGGTCCGCCTCCTCCTTGTCCACCGCTGCCATCCTGGACTTGGCCTTGTCCAGGCGGGCACGGTGAAGCGCCTAGAGCATGTGGAAGCTGGTGCTCATGCTCTGGAGGAGCTGCTCCTCCTGGGAACCGCCGCTACCGACGCTCGGTCCGTCGACGACCTCAAGCCCGGCGGTGCCAAGGACCTTGTCGTCGAACACCCCCCCCCCCTTGGCAGGCGCCCTGGTGCTCGTCGTCCATGGGAGCTGGACGAACAAGTCGTCGCCCACCTTCAGATATTTGCCTGAGCTAGGGGCAGCGGAGGAGGAAGGCTGGTCCTCGACCACCTCCGCTTCGGCAGCGGCCTCGCCGGGCCCCCTGGCAGGCTCCTCAATGGCGTCCTCAGCAACGTCCTTGGCGGCCTCCTCAGCAGCGATCTTGTCGGCCTCGGCCGTGGCCTCCTTGGCGACATCTCCGATGATGGTGTCCACTTCCTCCCGGTCCGCCAAGGAAGGATCTGGGTACCGAGAAGGAGAATGAGGCGAAGCTAAGATCAAAATTTGAAAGAAGAAAAACGAGCGGGAACGGGAGGCAAACAACTCACCTACGCCAAGCTGGGACGAAGTGGCCCCCTCCCCACCGGCATTCGGTGCCGGGACGGAGCCACCGGCGCCTGGGTTCACCTCCTCCTCCTCTGTGCGCATGGGCTTGGTGCTTGGCGCCCTTGCCGGGGACCCCCCTCGGGGTGTCCTAGCCGATGGGGGCGGCGCATTGGGGGTGGCCTTTAGTGGCTCCTCCTGCTGCCGTTCTCCTCCTGCAACCACGGCAAGGTCAACACCAGGAAATCATGCCCCAGCACATGTGAAAGGGGAGCGCGCGATGAACGCATGCTGGGGCTGTGCCGGGGGCTGCTCTCCACCACCACCAGCGGCGTACTCGATGTGCCCGCTGGGGGTTGGCCGCCCGCCGAAGCCTTGGCCCTCTTCGCCACCCTCTGGGCCAACGTCTCCCTATCCCTGCGAAGATGAAGACAAGTCAAGAGAAATGGAACGGTCCAAGGGGACGGAGGTGACAAAAGACGAGATACTTACTCATCCTCCGCCTTTTCTTCCGCGACCTTCCTCTTCCTCCTCGGGCTAAGAGACACGAGATCAAAGAAGACCTCCATGTCGTCACCTGCGGGAGGAGGGGAAGCAGGTGGAGTTGGAGGACGCTTGGACGAAGAAGGGGCAGCTGCTTTCTTCTTCACCACCACAACCTTCACTGCCTTCCCCGCCACCGCGGCCCTCATCTAGCGCATGGATGCCTCCGAAGACTATTGCGGTTGTGCGGCCCCGTTGGGCCGGATTGGCTCAGCAGAGACGGCCCGCCGAAAGACACGCCCTCTCCCCGTGACCGGGGGATTGACAGCCTCGGCCTCCTCCTCAGACGACTCGTCGGTGTCGTCTTCGATGAGAGGGCCCCCAGTGTCGGCGCTGCTGGCGTCCCCAGCGAATTCCGCCCACTGGACGAGCTGTTCTCCTCCGCGGTCGTCGCGGCCTCGTCCCCCGTGCCGCCAACGCTGCCGGCCTCCTTGGCGAGCTCCGCCTCCACCGCCCTGGCGGCGATGTAGTCCAGCTCCGCCTGGGTGGTGTCCTAGATGAGTCGCGGCTCCTCGTGGATGTACTTATCCACCAAGGTGTTGAAGAACTCCTGCACCTGATCCTCCTCCGGCGCGGCCCAATTCAGGTCAAGGTCGTGCGCATTGAAGTTCGGCATCACGGCAATGATGTCGGTTTGGCGAGAGTTGTTGCTCAGCGGGACCACCGCCGCCAGCAACCCGAACAAGAGCCCCTTGGCAACCTTGCCGGCCTTCGCAGCCTTGCCGGCCCTTTCGGCACTGCCGCCGCGACTCACGTCGAGATGGAAGAGCCACTGGCAGAAGTGGACGTGCGCCATCACCGTGAAGTTGTGGTTCAGGCCAGGGCAGAGCTACATGATGTCGGCCGCATTGCTGAAAAGCCAACCCGGCCTCCCCTTGTTGTGCAGAGGAGCGATGTGGCGGATGATGAAATCCGCCCCAATCATCTCCAGGGTGAGCCCAGCAGCGGCGAGGCGGTGAATCCTGGTGGTGGCAACTGTGAGCCTCCCGTCTTGGGCGTCGACGTCGCCCCAGTCATCTCTGCGGACCGGCGGCATCTCGCGAACTTGGCAAAACTCATGAGGGTCCTCCTCCTCAATCCAGCACCAATGGCTCCTCCATTCCTCGTACCTCTCCTTCTGGGCGGCCTTTGTATACATCCCCTTCTCCATGGGCCTTGGGATCCAAGTGACACAACCAGAGATGGTGCCTCCCTTCTGGATCCGAGGATAAAAATAGTGGCGGAAGAGCGCCGTGCTGGGAAGCACTTCTGCGAAGCCCTCGTAGAGATGGGCAAAAAGAACCATGCACGCCATGATGTTTGGAGTGAAATCTAGAAGATGGAAGCCGTAGGTGTGCATGATTTCGTTGAAGAAATCAGAGAAAGGGGGGCAGAGGCCGCAGGAAAAGTAGTCGACGAAGAATGGGTACCGATTCGGGGCGGCCTTGGCGCAACTGGCGGGGATGACGTGCGTGGATGGATGCCCCGTCTTCTCTCCCCCCGTCTTGCACCCCCACAAGGGCCTGAAGTTGTCCCGGAGGTCGACCGCGTCGACTGTTGAGGGGAAGTAGGCGAGCTATGTCCGCCGCGCCGCCGACTCGCTCGCCGGCGACTCCGACCTCCGGGATCCCTGGCCACTCCTTTGCTCTTGTTGGTCTTGGGTGCCATGGTGGCTGCGAGAAGTGGCGGAGAAAGGGCAGCGAAAACGCAGCAGCGGCGAGTGAGAGCAGAGGCTTGAGGAAGAAGGAGGGGACGGCGGTTCCGAGATTGGAGAAGACGCAGATGGTAAATGAGCAGTGCGCCCGTGGTTGTTCCCTTTTACGGGGAAGGCGCAAGCCGCCTATTTACCACGATGTGACGCATGCATGCGGAAACCGCCCCATGCACGACTCCCCGTCACGCATGACCCTCCACGTCGTGCGTTCAACGCGGGTCGTGGGGAAGCGCAACGGACGGGAAATTACCGCGGTAAAAATCCGCCCCACCTGCCCGTGCACCGTTCTGGGCCTAGCCCAACAACGCGCCGCTCTTATGTGTGGCCTAGGCCCGGGGGCTCCTGTCGGTGTACAAAAGTAGGGGCGCTCCTTTTGCACCCCTTTACTTGTGCACGGGCAGTCAGAGTCGCGCCCACAGCCACACTAAGCATGGCAGAGGAGGGATGCCGGAGCACAAGACGACCAGAGCAACACCATGACCAGAGACGCAAAGAGAGCAAGAGGGTGAGGTGGACTCCCCCGGCAAGACTCTTGCCGGGGTGGCTTCCACAGCCTCAGCAAGATCCTTATCAGGGCAACTTGCCTGACGCCAACAAAGCATACCACCATATTGGAACCAAGGCTCGGAGGCACCTCCATGGTGGCATGCAGATCTTTGTAGAGATCATAGACACACAAGATCAGATGGAAACCAGAAGACGATGTCCCTTGGCGAGATCCTTGCCAAGGAGATCCACAAGACCCCCGGCAAGACCCTTGTCGGGGACGACTGCGGTGCCGCAGTGAGACCCTTGTCAGGCCCTCGGCAAGACCCTTGCCGAGGACGCCTGCGAGGCCGCAGCCATGCCCCTGTCTGCCAAGACTCCACCGCTGCTCCCATACATCTTCTAGCTCGACCAGCTGAGCAGGCATCTGCGTGGCAGCGCGCGGCCTCTACACCAACTCAGCAAGCACCTGCGTGGTGGCATGCAGATCTTCGTGAAGGCTCCACCACCGCGCCAGCCCAGGGGCCAGCCAACGTGGCGCTACAACGCCTCGTTAGCTTGGACGCGCATCGGAGCCAGGCAAGGCGACGACAGCTGGGACGAGCTTCTCTGCCGTCCCTGATAAAGCAAGAGGGGCACGTCGATAGCGCATTAAATGTGTTTGTCCGGCGAAGCCAGGGGATAGACTCAACCCCTATACCCCTTTCCACCTCCTGTATGCCATTGTGGCAACCCCTTTTGTCTATAAAAGGAGGCCCGAGGCGTACCGGAGGGGGATTCGGATCTTTTGGACTAGAAAGCTAATGCAGCTAGTTCAAGAACGCAAGAACACCTAAATACACAATAAAGCAGGACTAGGGTTTTACGCGTCTCCGCGGCCCGGACCTGGGTAAATGATTTATGTGCTGACCGCCAGACCTGCTTTTTTCCCAACCCCGCGCCCGCCAACCGTAGAAGGGATCCCATTGACCCCATAGGTGTCGTTTCCCACTGACAAATGCTTACTGTAGCATATCATTTGCGCAATTTATATTGAGCAATATAATCCATACAAACTAGAAAACAAGCAAACTATGCATTGAAAACAGAATCTATCAAAAACAGAACAGTCTGTAATGATCTGTACTCCAACCATATTTCTACTACTCCAAAAATTCTGAACACATAGTAACACCTGGGTAATTAGTCTATTAATCATCTTCAAAAAGAATCAGCATTTTATCATTCTTCTGTTAAAAATGAGAATTGTTTTCATGAGCACAAAATTTTCTGTTTTTCAGCAAGAGCAAATCAACTATCACCGTAAGCCATCCCAAAGGTCTTACTTGGCACTTTATTGAAACAAAAGCAATAAAACATGACAACTACGGTAGCCTAATCATGCTAACACACAAAAACAGTAGGTAAAAATGTTGGGTTGTCTCCCAACAAGCGCTTTTCTTTAATGCCTTTTAGCTAGGCATGATGATTTCAATGACGCTCACATAAAAGATAAGAATTGAAACAGAAAGAGAGCATCATGAAGCATATGACTAGAACATTTAAGTCTAACCCACTTCCTATGCATAGGGATTTTGTGAGCAAACAAGTGCAACTTCAAAACTTTCAACACATAGAGAGGAAACTTGATATTATTGAGATATGTAAAAGCATAAGTTCCCCTCTCATAATAATTTTCAGTAGCATCATGAATGAATTCAACAAAATATCTATCCCATAAAGCATTCTTTTCATGATACATAAGGATAGAAATTTTCTCACTCTCTACATAAGCAAATTTATTCTCATGAATAGTAGTGGGAGCAAACTCAATAAAATAACTATCATGGGATTGAAAATTAAAATTATGATGACAAGTTTCATTGTTATCATTATTCAATATAGCATACATGTCATCACCATAATCATCATAGATAGCAACTTTGTTGTCATAATCAATTGCAACCTCTTCCAAAATAGTGGATTCATCATTAAATAAAGTCACGACCTCTCATAATCCACTTTCATCAATATAATCATCCTAAATAGGAGGTGTGCAATCATCATAATAAATTTCTCATCAAAACTTGGGGGACTAAAAATATCATCTTCATCAAATATAGCATCGCTAAGCTTATGGCTTTGCATATCATTAGCATCATGTATATTCAAAGAATTCATACTAGCAATATTGCAATCATGCTCATCATTCAAATATTTTGTGCCAAATATTTTATTGACTTCTTCTTCTAATAATTGAGCACAATTTTCGGAACCATCATTTTCAAGAAAGATATTATAAAGATGATCAATAATATGATGCAACCTCAATTCCATTTTTTATGTAGTTTTCTTTTATAAACCAAACTAGTGATAAAACAAGAAACTAAAAGATTTGATTTCAAGATCTAAAGATATACGTTCAAGCACTCACCTCCCCGGCAACGGCGCTAGAAAATAGCTTGATGTCTACTATGCAACTTTATTCTTGTAGACTCGTGTTGGGCCTCCAAGCGAAGAGTTTTGTAGGACGGTAGCAATTTTTCCATCAAGTGGATGACCTAAGGTTTATCAATCTGCGGAAGGTGTAGGATGAATATGGTCTCTCTTAAACAACCCTGCAACCAAATACAAGAAATCTCTTGTGTACCCAACACACCCAATACAATGGCAAATTATATAAGTGCACTAGTTCGGCGAAGAGATGGTGATAAAAGTGTAATATTGATGGTAGAAATATATTTTTATAATCTGAATAAATAAAAACAGCAAGGTAGCAAATAGTAAACGGGCACAAAAACAGTATTGCAATGCTTAAAAACAAGGCCTAGTGTCCGTACTTTCACTAGTGCAATCTCTCAATAGTGCTAATATAACTGGACCATATAACCGTCCCTCAACGTGCAAGGAAGAATCACTCCAAAGTTCCTATCTAGCAGAGAACATAAGACGGAATTGTTTGTAGGGTACGAAACCACCTCAAAGCTATTCTTCCCGATCAATCTATCCTAGAGTTCGTACTAAAATAACATGAAGCTATTCTTCCCGATCGATCTAACCAAGAGTTCATACTAAAATAACACCAAAGCAAATTCAGATTCATTATATTCAATCCAACACAAAGAACTTAAAAGAGTGCCCCAAGATTTCTACCGGAGAAACAAAGACAAGAACATGCATCAACCCCTATGCATAGATTACCCCAATGTCACCTCAGGAATCCGCGAGTTGAGTGCCAAAACATATATCAAGTGAATCAATATGATACCCCATTGTCACCACGAGTATTCAATTGCAAGACATATATAAAGTGTTCTCAAATCCATAAAATTATTCAATCTGATAACAACGAAATCTCAAAGGGAAAACTTAATTCATCACAACAAGATAGAGAGGGGAAAACACCATATGATCTGACTATATTAACAAAGCCCGCGATACATCAAGATCGTGACATCTCAAGAACACGAGAGAGAGAGAGATTAAACACATAGCTAGTGGTACAAACCCTCAGCCCAGAGGGTGGACTACTCCCTCCTTATCATGGTGGCCGCCGAGATGATGAAGATGGCCGCCGCTGATGATTTCCCCCTCCATCAGAGTGCCGGAACAATGTCTATATTGGTGTTCAGTGGCTACAGAGCCTTGCGGCGACGGAACTTCCGATCTAGGTTTACCCTGAGGCTTTTTGGAATATTTGTGAATTTATAGGGTAAAGAGGGGGTGCGGGAGGCCACCGAGGTGGGCACAACGCACCTGGGCACGCCTGGCCCCCAAGCGCGCCTTGGTGGGTTGTGCCCCCTCAGGGCACCCCGAGGTGCTGCTCTAGCCCATCCTGGGTGTTCTGGTCCATAAAAAATCTCCAAAAAGTTTTGCTTGGTTGGGCTCCGTTTGATATAGATTTCCCGCACTGTAAAAAACAAGCAAAAAACAGCAACTGGCACTTGGCACTGGGTCAATAGGTTAGTCCTGAAAAATGATATAAAGTTGCTATAAGATGATTGTAAAACACCAAAGAATGATACTAAAACAACATGAATACTTCATAAATTATAGATACATTGGAGACGTATCACACCCCAAGGTAATATTCAAGGAGAACCAAGAGCCTAAGCTTTGGGATGCCCTGGAAGGCATCCCCTCTTTCGTCTTCAATCCATCGGTAAATTTACTTGAGGCTATATTTTTATTCACCACATGATATGTGTTGTGCTTGGAGCGTATTGTATGATATGAGTATTTCATTTTTTGTTTTCCACAATCATCCTTGCTATACACACATTTTGAGAGGGGCACGCATGAATCGTGATTTATTAGAATACTCTATGTGCTTCACTTATACCTTTTGAGGTAGGCAATTTTGCTCTAGTGTTTCACTTATATCTTTTTAGAGCACGGTGGTGGTTTTATTTTAAAGAAATTATTGAACTCTCTTGCTTCACTTATATTATTTTGAGAGTATCTCTAAGCAGCATGGCAATTTGCTTTGGTTATGAATTTAGTCCTAATATGATGGGCATCCAAGAGGGATATAATAAAAACTTTGATACAAAGTGCATTGAATACTATGAGGAGTTTCATTCCTTATGATTGTTTTGAGCTATAAAGATGGTAATATTAAAGTCATGCTAGTGTGTTATTGTGGATTGGTAGAAATACTTGTGTTAAAGTTTGTGATTCCCGTAGCATGGACGTATGGTGAACCTTTATGTGATGAAGTCGGGGCATGATTTATTTATTGATTTTCTTCCTTATGAGTGGCGGTCGGGGACGAGCGATGGTATTTTCCTACATATCTACCCCCCTAGGAGCATGCGTCTATTACTTCATTTTGATAACTAATAATTTTTTGCAATAAGCATGTGAGTTCTTTATGACTAATCTTGAGTCCATGGACTATACGCACTCTCACCCTTCCACCATTGCTAGCCTCTTCAGTACCGCGCAACTTTTGCCGGTGCATTAAACCAACCATTTACCTTCCTCAAAACAGCCACCATACCTGCCTGTTATGGAATTTCCATAGCCATTCTAAGATATATTGCCATGCAACTTCCACCTTTCTGTTTATTATGACACGCTTCATCGTTGTCATATTGCTTTGCCTGATCATGTAGTTCACATCGTATTTTTGGCAAAGCCATGAATGATTCTCAATACAATGGTCTCTTGGAGATCCATATGATGTAATTCTTTTGCGGTGTGTTTGTTGGGATCCGATGAACTTTAAGTTTATGATCAGATCTATCTCTTTTTATATCCATGAAAGTATTTGAGTTTCTTTGATCTCTTTTATGCATGATTGCTTATAGCCTCGTAGTTCTTCTCCGATATTTGGGTTTTGTTTGGCCAACTTGATCTATTTTTCTTGCAATGGGAAGAGGTGCTTGGTAGTGGGTTTGAACTCACAGTGCTTGATCCCAGTGACAGAAGGGGAACCGACACGTATGTATCGTCGCTACTAAGGATAAAATGATGGGGTCTATCTCTACATAGAGAGATCTTGTCTACATCATGTCATCGTTCTTATTACATTAATCCGTTTCTCCATGAACTTAATACACTAGATGCATGCTGGATAGCGGTCGATGTGTGGAGTAATAGAGGTAGATGCAGGCAGGAGTCGGTCTACTAATCTTGGACGTGATGCCTATGTAATGATCATTGCCTAGATATTTTCATGAGTATTTGAAGTTCTATCAATTTCCCAACAGTAATTTCTTTACCCACCGTTTGCTATTTTTCTCGAGAGAAGCCACTTGTGAAACCTATGGCCCCTGGGTCTCTTTCTCATATTATTTTCCTTTGCGATCTATTTTCCTTTGCGTTTATTTTTAGATCTATTCAACCAAAAATACAAAAATACCTTGCTGCAATTTTCTCCTGTTTGATCTATTTTATTTGGTGTTTGATCTATTAATATTTACTATTTTCTCCCGTCCACCCACCAATTTCTGGCACCGTTGCCCGAAAGGGATTGGCAACCCCTTTGATACGTCAGGTTGCGAGTATTTGTTATTTGTGTGCAGGGGTTGTTTACGTTATCTTGTTTGGTTCTCCTACTAGTTCGATAACCTTGGTTTCTTATATGAGGGAAATACCTACCGCCGGTGTGCTGCATCTTCCCTTCCTCTTTGGGGAAATACCGACGTAGCTTCAAGCGACATCAAAAGGAATTTATGGCGCCGTTGCCGGGGAGGATCTTAAACATATACCAGGTTCCTAATCACAAATCTCATCTCCTCTTAATTTACATTATTTTCCATTTTCCTCTCCCCCACTTCACAAAATATTTCTGTTTTATTCGCCCTCTTTTTTGTTCGCCATTTTCTCGTCAGATCTCATGTTTGCTTGTGTTGCCATGTGCCTTCTATATGCTTGCATCTTCGCTTGATAAAAATCTATTGATATGGATCCCCATCCACTTGCTAATCTTTTTAAAATATCCAATCATGATGAACTAATTACTAGTGAGTTGAGTGCACTAGATTATCTTTATGAAGTTTTGCTTGAGAATCGTGAATCTGAAAATTGCGATGAAGAAATTTATGAAGTGATTCATGATAGCTCCTTGAATGAAAAGCATGATTGCAATAATTTTACTATAAATTCTTTTAATTTCAATTGTGCTAATAATATGCAAAATCCCAAGCTTGGGGATGCTTGTTTTGTCATGTCCGATACTTATTGCAATGATCATGATTGGGGTGATAATGTTTCTTATGATTTCTTATGACTATGTTTGCGATAATATTAAAAGTGGGTTTGGAAGAGTGTCAACTTTGGCTAAAAATAATCCTACATATTTGGAGAGTGTTCAATCTTATGAAATATTTGATGTAAGTGGGCTTGAAGGGGTCATGACTTTATTTGATGATAATCCCACTATTTTGGAAGAGTGTCAACGTTGCATGAATCTGGATCATATAGAGAATATGTTATGTGATAGCTATATTGTTGAATTTGAATATGATCCCACATACAATTATTATGAGAGAGGAAAATTGAAGGAAATATGCCCTAGAGGCAATAATAAAGTTATTATTTATTTCCTTATATCATGATAAATGTTTATTATTCATGCTAGAATTGTATTAACCGGAAACATAATACATGTGTGAATACATAGACCAACAGAGTGTCACTAGTATGCCTCTAATTGACTAGCTCATTAATCAAAGATGGTTATGTTTCCTAACCATGACCAAAGAGTTGTTATTTGATTAACGAGGTCACATCATTAGTTGAATGATCTGATTGACATGACCCATTCCATTAGCTTAGCACCCGATCGTTTAGTATGTTGCTATTGCTTTCTTCATGACTTATACATGTTCCTATAACTATGAGATTATGCAACTCCCGTTTACCGGAGGAACACTTTGGGTACTACCAAACGTCACAACGTAACTGGGTGATTATAAAGGAGTACTACAGGTGTCTCCAATGGTAGATGTTGGGTTGGCGTATTTCGAGATTAGGGTTTGTCACTTCGATTGTCGGAGAGGTATCTCTGGGCCCTCTTGGTAATACACATCACATAAGCCTTGCAAGCATAATAACTAAGATGTTAGTTATGAAATGATGTATTACGGAACGAGTAAAGAGACTTGCCAGTAATGAGATTGAACTAGGTATTGGATACCGACGATCGAATCTCGGGCAAGTAACATACCGATGACAAAGGGAACAACGTATGTTGTTATGCGGTCTGACCGATAAAGATCTTCGTAGAATATGTAGGAGCCTATATGGGCATCCAGGTCCCGCTATTGGTTATTGACCGGAGACATGTCTCGGTCATGTCTACATTGTTCTCGAACCGTAGGGTCCGCACGCTTAAAGTTACGATGACAGTTATTATGAGTTTATGCATTTTGATGTACCGAAGGTTGTTCGGAGTCCCGGATGTGATCACGGACATGACGAGGAGTCTCGAAATGGTCGAGACGTAAAGATTGATATATTGGAAGCCTATGTTTGGACACTGGAAGTGTTCCGGGTGAAATCGGGATTTTACCGGAATACCGAGAGGGTTACCGGAACCCCCCGGGAGGCTAATGGGCCTATTGGCCCCCCCCTTCGCCAAGTCCTATTAGGACTAGGAGAAGGGGCCGGCCCCCCTCTCTCCCCTTTCCCCCTTGGGAGTCCTAGTTGGAATAGGATTGAGGGGGGGAGTCCTACTCCCGGTAGGAGTAGGACTCCTCCCGCGCCCTCTCCCTAGGCGGCCGAACCCCCTCCCCCTGCTCCTTTATATACGGGGGCAGGGGGCACCCCATAGACACACAAGTTGATCATTGTTGATCGTTCCTTAGCCGTGTGCGGTGCCTCCTGCCACCAAATTCCACCTCGGTCATATCGTTGTAGAGCTTAGGCGAAGCCCTGCGTCGGTAGTACATCAAGATCGTCACCACGCCGTTGTGCTGACGGAACTCTTCCTCGACGCTTTGCTGGATCGAAGCCCGAGGATCGTCATCGAGCTGAACGTGTGCTAAGAACTCGGAGGTGCCGGAGTAACGGTGCTTGGATCGGTCGGATCGGGAAGAAGACGTACGACTACTTCCTCTACGTTGTGAGATCGCTTCCGCAGTCGGTCTGCGTTGGTACGTAGATAATACTCTCCCCCTCGTTGCTATGCATCACCATGATCTTGCGTGTGCGTAGGAAAATTTTCGAAATTACTACGTTCCCCAACAGTGGCATCCGAGCCTAGGTTTTATGGTTTGATGTTATTTGCACGAGTAGAACACAAGTGAGTTGTGGGCGATACAAGTCATACTGCCTACCAGCATGTCATACTTTGGTTCGGCGGTATTGTTGGACGAGACGATCCGGACCTACATTACGCGTACTCTTACGCGAGACCGGTTCCCTCGACGTGCTTTGCACATAGATGGCTTGCGGAAGACTGTCTCTCCAACTTTAGTTGAACCAAGTGTGACTACGCCCGGTCCTTGAGAAGGTTAAAACGGAGTCTATTTGACAAACTATCGTTGTGGTTTTGATGCGTAGGTGAGATGAGTTCTTACTTAAGCCCGTAGCAGCCACGTAAAACTTGCAACAACAAAGTAGAGGACGTCTAACTTGTTTTTGCAGGGCATGTTGTGATGTGATATGGTCAAGGCATGATGGTGATTTTATTGTATGAGATGATCATGTTTTGTAACCGAGTTATCGGCAACTGGCAGGAGCCATATGGTTGTCGCTTTATTGTATGCAATGCAATCGCGATGTAATGCTTTACTTTATTACTAAGCGGTAGTGATAGTCGTGGAAGCATAAGATTGGCGAGACGACAACGATGCTACGATGGAGATCAAGGTGTCGCGCCAGTGACGATGGTGATCATGACGGTGCTTCAGAGATGGAGATCACAAGCACAAGATGATGATGGCCATATCATATCACTTATATTGATTGCATGTGATGTTTATCCTTTTATGCATCTTATCTTGCTTTGATTGACGGTAGCATTATAAGATGATCTCTCACTAAATTATCAAGAAGTGTTCTCCCTGAGTATGCACCGTTGCCAAAGTTCGTCGTGCCTAGACACCACGTGATGATCGGGTGTGATAAGCTCTACGTCCATCTACAATGGGTGCAAGCCAGTTTTGCACATGCAGAATACTCAGGTTAAACTTGACGAGCCTAGCATATGCAGATATGGCCTCGGAACACAGAGACCGAAAGGTCGAGCGTGAATCATATAGTAGATATGATCAACATGACGATGTTCACCATTGAAAACTACTCCATCTCACGTGATGATCGGTTATGGTTTAGTTGATTTGGATCACGTGATCACTTAGAGGATTAGAGGGATGTCTATCTAAGTGGGAGTTCCTAAGTAATTTGATTAACTGAACTTAAACTTATCATGAACTTAGTACCTGATAGTATCTTGCTTGTTATGTTGATTGTAGATAGATGGCTCGTGCTGTTGTTCCGTTGAATTTTAATGCGTTCCTTGAGAAAGCAAAGTTGAAAGATGATGGTAGCAATTACACGGACTGGGTCCGTAACCTGAGGATTATCCTCATTGCTGCACAGAAGAATTACGTCCTGGAAGCACTGCTAGGTGCCAGGCCTGCTGCTGGAGCAACACCAGATGTTATGAACGTCTGGCAGAGCAAAGCTGATGACTACTCGATAGTTCAGTGTGCCATGCTTTACGGCTTAGAATCGGGACTTCAACGACGTTTTGAACGTCATGGAGCATATGAGATGTTCCAGGAGTTGAAGTTAATATTTCAAGCAAATGCCCGAATTGAGAGATATGAAGTCTCCAATAAGTTCTATAGCTGCAAGATGGAGGAGAACAATTCTGTCAGTGAGCATATACTCAAAATGTCTGGGTATAATAATCACTTGATTCAGATGGGAGTTAATCTTCCAGATGATTGGGTCATTGACAGAATTCTCCAATCACTGCCACCAAGCTACAAGAGCTTCGTGATGAACTATAATATGCAAGGGATGAACAAGACTATTCCCGAGCTCTTCGCAATGCTGAAAGCTGCGGAGGTAGAAATCAAGAAGGAGCATCAAGTGTTGATGGTTAGCAAAACCACTAGTTTCAAGAAAAAGGGCAAAGGGAAGAAGAAGGGAAACTTCAAGAAGAACAGCAAGCAAGTTGCTGCTCAGGAGAAGAAACCCAAGTCTGGACCTAAGCCTGAAACTGAGTGCTTCTACTGCAAGCAGACTGGTCACTGGAAGCGGAACTGCCCCAAGTATTTGGCGGATAAGAAGGATGGC
Source organism: Triticum monococcum (assembly GCA_034509565.1). NCBI lineage: Eukaryota > Viridiplantae > Streptophyta > Magnoliopsida > Poales > Poaceae > Triticum > Triticum monococcum. Next base: position 79,792,029 of record CM067845.1, on the reverse strand, counting down.
AAGGTGAACAAAGGTATATGTGATATACATGTTATTGATGTGTACCTTACTAGAGCTCGCAGTAGCACCTGGGTATTTGATACTGGTTCTGTTGCTAATATTTGCAACTCGAAACAGGGACTACGGAATAAGCGGACGCTAGCAAAGGACGAGGTGACGATGCGCGTGGGAAACGGTTCCAAAGTCGATGTGATCGCGGTCGGCACGCTACCTCTACATCTACCTTCGGGATTAATATTAGACCTAAATAATTGTTATTTGGTGCCAGCGTTGAGCATGAACATTATATCTGGATCTTGTTTGATGCGAGACGGTTATTCATTTAAATCAGAGAATAATGGTTGTTCTATTTATATGAGTAATATCTTTTATGGTCATGCACCTTTGAAGAGTGGTCTATTCTTGTTGAATCTCGATAGTAGTGATACACATATTCATAATGTAGAAGCCAAAAGATGCAGAGTTGATAATGATAGTGCAACTTATTTGTGGCACTGCCGTTTAGGTCATATCGGTGTAAAGTGCATGAAGAAACTCCATACTGATGGGCTTTTGGAACCACTTGATTATGAATCACTTGGTACTTGCGAACCGTGCCTCATAGGCAAGATGACTAAAACACCGTTCTCCGGTACTATGGAGAGAGCAACGGATTTATTGGAAATCATACATACCGATGTATGTGGTCCGATGAATATTGAGGCTCGTGGCGGATATCGTTATTTTCTCACCTTCACAGATGATTTAAGCAGATATGGGTATATCTACTTAATGAAACATAAGTCTGAAACATTTGAAAAGTTCAAGGAATTTCAGAGTGAAGTAGAAAATCATCGTAACAAGAAAATAAAGTTTCTACGATCTGATCGTGGAGGAGAATATTTGAGTTACGAGTTTGGTATACATTTGAAAAACTGTGGAATAGTTTTGCAACTCACGCCACCCGGAACACCACAACGTAATGGTGTGTCCGAACGTCGTAATCGTACTTTACTAGATATGGTGCGATCTATGATGTCTCTTACTGATTTACCGCTATCGTTTTGGGGTTATGCTTTAGAGACGGCCGCATTCACGTTAAATAGGGCACCATCAAAATCCGTTGAGACGACGCCTTATGAACTATGGTTTTGCAAGAAACCAAAGTTGTCATTTCTTAAAGTTTGGGGCTGCGATGCTTATGTGAAAAAGCTTCAACCTGATAAGCTCGAACCCAAAGCGGAGAAATGTGTCTTCATAGGATACCCAAAGGAAACTGTTGGGTATACCTTCTATCACAGATCCGAAGGCAAGACATTCGTTGCTAAGAATGGATCATTTCTAGAGAAGGAGTTTCTCTCGAAAGAAGTGAGTGGGAGGAAAGTAGAACTTGACGAGGTAACTGTACCTGCTCCCTTATTGGAAAATAGTACATCACAGAAAACTGTTTCTGCGACACCTATACCAATTAGTGAGGAATCTAATGATGATGATCATGAAGCTTCAGGACAAGATACTACTGAACCACGTAGATCAACCAGAGTGAGATCCGCACCAGAGTGGTACGGTAATCCAGTTCTGGAAGTCATGCTACTAGATCATGATGAACCTACGAACTATGAAGAAGCGATGGTGAGCCCAGATTCCGCAAAGTGGCTTGAGGCCATGAAATCCGAGATGGGATCCATGTATGAGAACAAAGTATGGACTTTGGTTGACTTGCCCAATGATCGACAAGCAATTGAGAATAAATGGATCTTCAAGAAAAAGACTGACGCTGACGGTAATATTACTGTCTATAAAGCTCGACTTGTCGCAAAAGGTTTTCGACAAGTTCAAGGGGTTGACTACGATTAGACCTTCTCACTCGTAGCGATGCTTAAGTCCGTCAGAATCATGTTAGCAATCGCCGCATTTTATGATTATGAAATATGGCAAATGGATGTCAAAACCGCGTTCCTGAATGGATTTCTGGAAGAAGAGTTGTATATGATGCAACCAGAAGGTTTTGTCGATCCAAAGGGAGCTAATAAAGTATGCAAACTCCAGCGATCCATTTATGGACTGGTGCAAGCATCTCGGAGTTGGAATAAACGCTTTGATAGTGTGATCAAAGCATTTGGTTTTATACAGACTTTTGGAGAAGCCTGTATTTACAAGAAAGTGAGTGGGAGCTCTGTAGCATTTCTGATATTATATGTGGATGACATATTGCTGATTGGAAATGATATAGAATTTCTGGATAGCATAAAGGGATACTTGAATAAAAGTTTTTCGATGAAAGACCTCGGGGAAGCTGCTTACATATTAGGCATAAAGATCTATAGAGATAGATCAAAACGCTTAATTGGACTTTCACAAAGCACATACCTTGACAAGATTTTGAAGAAGTTCAAAATGGATCAAGCAAAGAAAGGGTTCTTGCCTGTGTTACAAGGTGTGAAGTTGAGTCAGACTCAATGCCCGATCACTGCAGAAGATAGAGAGAAAATGAAAGATGTTCCCTATGCTTCAGCCATAGGCTCTATCATGTATGCAATGCTGTGTACCAGACCTGATGTGTGCCTTGCTATAAGTTTAGCAGGGAGGTACCAAAGTAATCCAGGAGTGGATCACTGGACAGCGGTCAAGAACATCCTCAAATACCTGAAAAGGACTAAGGATATGTTTCTCGTATATGGAGGTGAGAAAGAGCTCACCGTAAGAGGTTACGTTGATGCAAGCTTTGACACTGATCCGGACGATTCTAAATCGCAAACCGGATACGTGTTTACTTTAAACGGTGGAGCTGTCAGTTGGTGCAGTTCTAAACAAAGCGTCGTAGCGGGATCTACATGTGAAGCGGAATACATAGCTGCTTCGGAAGCAGCAAACGAAGGAGTCTGGATGAAGGAGTTCATATCCGATCTAGGTGTCATACCTAGTGCATCGGGTCCAATGAAAATCTTTTGTGACAATACTGGTGAAATTGCTTTGGCAAAGGAATCCAGATTTCACAAAAGGACCAAACACATCAAGAGACGCTTCAACTCCATCCGGGATTTAGTCCAGGTGGGAGACCTAGAGATTTGCAAGATACATACGGATCTGAATGTTGCAGACCCGTTGACTAAGCCTCTTCCACGAGCAAAACATGATCAGCACCAAAGCTCCATGGGTGTTAGAATCATTACTGTGTAATCTAGATTATTGACTCTAGTGCAAGTGGGAGACTGAAGGAAATATGCCCTAGAGGCAATAATAAAGTTATTATTTATTTCCTTATATCATGATAAATGTTTATTATTCATGCTAGAATTGTATTAACCGGAAACATAATACATGTGTGAATACATAGACCAACAGAGTGTCACTAGTATGCCTCTAATTGACTAGCTCATTAATCAAAGATGGTTATGTTTCCTAACCATGAACAAAGAGTTGTTATTTGATTAACGAGGTCACATCATTAGTTGAATGATCTGATTGACATGACCCATTCCATTAGCTTAGCACCCGATCATTTAGTATGTTGCTATTGCTTTCTTCATGACTTATACATGTTCCTATAACTATGAGATTATGCAACTCCCGTTTACCGGAGGAACACTTTGGGTACTACCAAACATCACAACGTAACTGGGTGATTATAAAGGAGTACTACAGGTGTCTCCAATGGTAGATGTTGGGTTGGCATATTTCGAGATTAGGGTTTCTCACTCCGATTGTCGGAGAGGTATCTCTGGGCCCTCTCGGTAATACACATCACATAAGCCTTGCAAGCATAATAACTAAGATGTTAGTTATGAAATGATGTATTACGGAACGAGTAAATAGACTTGCCAGTAACGAGATTGAACTAGGTATTGGATACCGACGATCGAATCTCGGGCAAGTAACATACCGATGACAAAGGGAACAACGTATGTTGTTATGCGGTCTGACCGATAAAGATCTTCGTAGAATATGTAGGAGCCAATATGGGCATCCATGTCCCGCTATTGGTTATTGACCGGAGACATGTCTCGGTCATGTCTACATTGTTCTCGAACCGTAGGGTCCGCACGCTTAAAGTTACGATGACAGTTATTATGAGTTTATGCATTTTGATGTACCGAAGGTTGTTCGGAGTCCCGGATGTGATCACGGACATGACGAGGAGTCTCGAAATGGTCGAGATGTAAAGATTGATATATTGGAAGCCTATGTTTGGACACCGGAAGTGTTCCGGGTGAAATCGGGATTTTACCGGAATACCGAGAGGATTACCGGAACCCCCCGGGAGGCTAATGGGCCTATTGGGCCTTAGTGGAAAAGAGAAAAGGGGCAGCCCATAGCTGGCCGCGCCCCCCCCCCTTCCCCAAGTCCTATTAGGACTAGGAGAAGGGGCCGGCCCCCCTCTCTCCCCTTTCCCCCTTGGGAGTCCTAGTTGGAATAGGATTGAGGGGGGGAGTCCTACTCCCGGTAGGAGTAGGACTCCTCCCGCGCCCTCTCCCTAGGCGGCCGAACCCCCTCCCCCTGCTCCTTTATATACGGGGGCAGGGGCACCCCATAGACACACAAGTTGATCATTGTTGATCGTTCCTTAGCCGTGTGCGGTGCCTCCTGCCACCAAATTCCACCTCCGTCATATCGTTGTAGAGCTTAGGCGAAGCCCTGCGTCGGTAGTACATCAAGATCGTCACCACGCCGTTGTGCTGACGGAACTCTTCCTCGACGCTTTGCTGGATCGAAGCCCGAGGATCGTCATCGAGCTGAACGTGTGCTAAGAACTCGGAGGTGCCGGAGTAACGGTGCTTGGATCGGTCGGATCGGGAAGAAGACGTACGACTACTTCCTCTACATTGTGAGATCGCTTCCGCAGTCGGTCTGCGTTGGTACGTAGACAATACTCTCCCCCTCGTTGCTATGCATCACCATGATCTTGCGTGTGCGTAGGAAAATTTTCGAAATTACTACGTTCCCCAACAGTGGCATCCGAGCCTAGGTTTTATGGTTTGATGTTATTTGCACGAGTAGAACACAAGTGAGTTGTGGGCGATACAAGTCATACTTCCTACCAGCATGTCATACTTTGGTTCGGCGGTATTGTTGGACGAGATGATCCGGACCAACATTACGCATACTCTTACGCGAGACCGGTTCCCTCGACGTGCTTTGCACATAGATGGCTTGCGGAAGACTGTCTCTCCAACTTTAGTTGAACCAAGTGTGACTACGCCCGGTCCTTGAGAAGTGTGACTCTAGTGCAAGTGGGAGACTGAAGGAAATATGCCCTAGAGGCAATAATAAAGTTATTATTTATTTCCTTATATCATGATAAATGTTTATTATTCATGCTAGAATTGTATTAACCGGAAACATAATACATGTGTGAATACATAGACCAACAGAGTGTCACTAGTATGCCTCTAATTGACTAGCTCGTTAATCAAAGATGGTTATGTTTCCTAACCATGAACAAAGAGTTGTTATTTGATTAACGAGGTCACATCATTAGTTGAATGATCTGATTGACATGACCCATTCCATTAGCTTAGCACCCGATCGTTTAGTATGTTGCTATTGCTTTCTTCATGACTTATACATGTTCCTATAACTATGAGATTATGCAACTCCCGTTTACCGGAGGAACACTTTGGGTACTACCAAACGTCACAACGTAACTGGGTGATTATAAAGGAGTACTACAAGTGTCTCCAATGGTAGATGTTGGGTTGGCGTATTTCGAGATTAGGGTTTGTCACTCCGATTGTCGGAGAGGTATCTCTGGGCCCTCTCGGTAATACACATCACATAAGCCTTGCAAGCATAATAACTAAGATGTTAGTTATGAAATGATGTATTATGGAACGAGTAAAGAGACTTGCCAGTAACGAGATTGAACTAGGTATTGGATACCGACGATCGAATCTCGGGCAAGTAACATACCGATGACAAAGGGAACAACGTATGTTGTTATGCGGTCTGACCGATAAAGATCTTCATAGAATATGTAGGAGCCAATATGGGCATCCAGGTCCCGCTATTGGTTATTGACCGGAGACATGTCTCGGTCATGTCTACATTGTTCTCGAACCGTAGGGTCCGCACGCTTAACGTTACGATGACAATTATTATGAGTTTATGCATTTTGATGTACCGAAGGTTGTTCGGAGTCCCGGATGTGATCACGGACATGACGAGGAGTCTCGAAATGGTCGAGACGTAAAGATTGATATATTGGAAGCCTATGTTTGGACACCGGAAGTGTTCCTGGTGAAATCGGGATTTTACCGGAATACCGGGAGGGTTACCGGAACCCCCCGGGAGGCTAATGGGCCTATTGGGCCTTAGTGGAAAAGAGAAAGGGGGCAGCCCATAGCTGGCCGCGCCCCCCCCCCCTTCCCCAAGTCCTATTAGGACTAGGAGAAGGGGCCGGCCCCCCTCTCTCTCCTTTCCCCCTTGGGAGTCCTAGTTGGAATAGGATTGAGGGGGGGAGTCCTACTCCCGGTAGGAGTAGGACTCCTCCCGCGCCCTCTCCCTAGCCGGCGGAACCCCCTCCCCCTGCTCCTTTATATACGGGGGCAGGGGGCACCCCATAGACACACAAGTTGATCATTGTTGATCGTTCCTTAGCCGTGTGCGGTGCCCCCTGCCACCAAATTCCACCTCGGTCATATCGTTGTAGAGCTTAGGCGAAGCCCTGCGTCGGTAGTACATCAAGATCGTCACCACGCCGTTGTGCTGACGGAACTCTTCCTCGACGCTTTGCTGGATCGAAGCCCGAGGATCGTCATCGAGCTGAACGTGTGCTAAGAACTCGGAGGTGCCGGAGTAACGGTGCTTGGATCCGTCGGATCGGGAAGAAGACGTACGACTACTTCCTCTACGTTGTGAGATCGCTTCCGCAGTCGGTCTGCGTTGGTACGTAGACAATACTCTCCCCCTCGTTGCTATGCATCACCATGATCTTGCGTGTGCGTAGGAAAATTTTCGAAATTACTACGTTCCCCAACAAAAATATGGTTGTAGAAATTTCCATGTTATTAAATTTGCTCTTGTTATGTCACTACTAGGAAAAGGCCTACTAATGGCGCACCAGTTTTGCCTACTAATGGCTTATCACTGGTGCGCCATTAGTATCACGCCACTAGTATTTATTACTAATGGCGCACCACTAGTGCCATTAGTATCTGGTATACTAATGGCGCACCACCAAGTGCGCCATTAGTATATAACACCATGCGCCATTAGTATGCCTCCCAGGGGCCATATTTAACCATGTGCTTTGGCACACTAATGGCGCACTGCAGATGGATGCGCCATTAGTATACTTGGCATACTAATGGCGCACTCTTTGGTGATGCGCCATTAGTATACTTTGGCATACTAATGGCGCACTCTGTAGTGATGCGCCATTAGTATGAATATTAGGTTTTTTTTACTTTTCTGATTTTTGCACAGGTTACAAAATATATTATTTGACAGAATGTAGACAGTAGCACACAGCAACAGCAGATTCATCCAATACAATAGAAGATTAGTCTCCGAATACAATTCATCATATTAGTCTCCGAATTCAAAAGACCAAACAAAGATAAAACATTACAAGTCTCGAGACCGCGACTATCGAGTTTGTCTTCACATTACAAGTCGATATCAATCATCTAAACTACCATCACATAGAAGAGAGCTGCGGTCATCACGATGAGCATCATCGCGATGAAACTGGTCTTCATCTGGTTCCTCCAACGCTCCCTCCTCTCTCCCGCTAGATAGTGCGCGTATCTAGATTCCGCCTCCGCCCTAGTGGTGTACCCTTTGTAACTGTTACCGCTGAAATGGTGAACCTGTCTCCGACACTCCTCCCAGTCGTCGTAGACTCCGGGAACCTTACCCTTGTACACGACATACGACGGCATCTCTATGCACAAGCCAAACAACAGACAATACATACATAAGCAATATATAATTATGCAACAAAAGGATCAGAAAAGAAAAGCAAGACATTAATAGCACGATTCATGGTCCTACTAATAAATAGCATCGATTACATCTAAGTTGAACGACTGTCCAAACCAAAGAGACATACAATTCGTTAAAGTTTAATTACAGCATGAGCCAATCAATGTTTCAGAACTACACATCACTACTTTCGACTCGACTCATGGACAGGAGCGTGGATGAAGCCGCCGTCTGTCGTGATGGTCATGAAATCATGGGCGTTGTCAGCCTACATTTGTAGCATTCCGTCTATCTCAATGTTGGACGGTTGATATCTGAGGAAGAACTACACCGAGGTATGAAGGTCATCTTGATGGATGATGTCCGCAAACTCCGACTTGATGCAAAAGAATTCTTGTCTGATGTCCGCGTCCTGGATTGCCGACAAGCTCGCGGCCCAATCTTTGAGATTATTTGGTAGCAGAAGGTGATGATGTCCCTTACGATCGCATGCATGTGATGGAGGGCATAGTAGGCATCCTTCTGACCGCCAGGCGGCTGCTTGACGTAGCAGAACGTTGTATTGTGGGCGAACACGTGCTTGCCGTACTTACAAACTGCCCTGATGAAGGTGCCTCCAGATTTGGCGTAGCCGGGGAGAACATCATCAAGAACTTTCTTGATATTTGTGTAGTCTATCTTGGAGTTACGGTTCGGGTCGAAATACGTGGCCATGGAATATTTCGGGCTTAAGAGGATGAGTGTGCAATGTGTGTCACTTCACAGAACACGGAATGTTAGAAAAAAAAGAACGATCGAAATGTAAGAAATCATATGTTACGGGGCGGTTAAGGGATGACTTACTCGGGAAAGTAAGCCACAAGGAAGTTATCCTTATCTTGGATTGCCAGAATGACGTCTTCGAGGTGTGAACTTGCGACTTGGCGGTCCCCAGCGCTGCTCAAGAGCTTGGCACGCATGTAGAAGGGGTCGACGATCACGATGTCCGGGGTCTTGTCTTTAATGATCTGCATCTCCATACTCAGCGAAAACAGTCGAACGAAGGTGTAGTGCAGCGGATGAAGGTTGAACATAGCAAAGATGTCATCAAACCGCAGGATGATCGTACCCCCGATGGCGCCATCCACAAAGCCCTTGCCCTCTGGCACCTTGGCCACAGAAACCGGGTATGCCACATCATTCTCTCTGAGACGCCGCTTCTCCAAAGAAAGAACACTATCGTGCAGACTCCGCATAGCACCGCTTGCAGCATTGAGCATATTTGTTGGTAGCATCGCCCTACCCGCCATATGCACCCTCCTCGAGATATCCTTAGGTGAAGGTGGCCCGTCCTGAGCACGGATCGTACTCGGTGCCGGCTGGCTTGCACCGGCGGCCTTTTTAGTCGGCCGTTTCCGGCCCTTCTTCTTGATCTGCTGTAATGGGACTGAGTTCTGCTCACAGACCGCCTTCTTGAGCGTGTTGGGGCTGATCAAGAAGAAGGGTTGATCGTGGTCATCTTGTTTGGGTTCTTGAGAAGGAGGCCCGCAGAACTCGTCACCGTACCCATGTTCGGCAAAGTACTTATCGACGTTGGTAAATGTACCATCGTCGTTGTCGTCGTCGTCCAGATCCTGTGCCACATGCATGTCCGGATCCTGTGCCATAGGGATGTCCGGCATGTCCGGTAGCGTTGCGGCGTTCTTGCCATGGCTTGGCGCCGGCACGACTGGTGGTCTTGTCTGTGGGGTGGTGTCCCCCGCCCCCAAATGAATCTGGCTCTTCGGCCAAAGCAGGGGCTAGCTTACGCAGGCGCTGAGGGTCATCTCATCTTCTTCGTCGGCCCCAGTGGGTCGAATCGGAGGTAACAGCTTGTCGCAGCCTAGCAGCACCCGAACCACTTCAACCCTATACATTATGGGTGGCATCGGATTACCGTGGAACACGGGGTTGCCCGGTTGAACGATTCTGCCCTTGGCGACATCGACCAACTCGCCGCCCATGAAGTGCAGGAGAGTGCAAGGAACGTCGGCGGCGCCCTGCGAAAACATGTAGGGCGTTAGGGATGCCCAGTCAAAGGCAAGGAGATGAAGTCCTCGGCCGAGAGGCTTAGTTACCGTGATGCCGTCGATCTCGGCTAATGTTGAGGCACCACCAACGGCGGGCGTGCAACTGATGGAGGGGCCGCTTGCTGGCGAGGTGCCGGCCGGCGTACACCCGGGTGCATTAAGCTCCAATGCCGGCGTCGGAGACACCAATACCGCAGCCGCCGGAGACACCAATACCGCCGCCGCCGGAGTGTAGGATCTAGAAGAAGGAGTGTCTTGAGGGGGGTGAATAGACACTTAATGCTAAAGTTGCATTTTTTTAAGCTTTTTCGGTTTAAGTGTAGTTCGGGCACAATTTTAACATACACAATACATATCAAGCAAGCATGCAAAGAGTATATAGGCAGCGGAAAGTAAAGCATGCAACTTGCAAGAATGTAACGGGAAGGGTTTGGAGGATTCAAACGCAATTGGAGACACGGATGTTTTTCCCGTGGTTCGGATAGGTGGTGCTATCCTACATCCACGTTGATGGAGACTTCAACCCACGGAGGGTAACGGTTGCGCGAGTCCACGGAGGGCTCCACCCACGAAGGGTCCACGAAGAAGCAACCTTGTCTATTCCACCATGGCCATCGCCCATGAAGGACTTGCCTCACTAGCGGTAGATCTTCACGAAGTAGGCGATCTCCTTGCCCTTACAAACTCCTTGGTTCTACTCCACAATCTTGTCGGAGGCTCCCAAGTGACACCTAGCCAATCTAGGAGACACCACTCTCCAAGAAGTAACAAATGGTGTCTTGATGATGAACTTCTTGCTCTTGTGCTTCAAATGATAGTCTCCCCAACACTCAACTCTCTCTCATAGGATTTGGATCTGGTGGAAAGAAAATTTGAGTGGAAAGCAACTTGGGGAAGGCTAGAGATCAAGATTCATATGGTAGGAATGGAATATCTTGGTCTCAACACATGAGTAGGTGGTTCTTTCTCAGAACATATGAGTAGGAATGGTGTATGTGTTCTGATGGCTCTCTTATCGAATGAAGAGGTGGTGGAGGGGTATTTATAGCCTCCACACAAAATCCAACCGTTACACACAGTTTTCCAATCTCGGTGGGACCGAATCATCAAACTCGGTCGGACCGAAATGGTAAACCTAGTGACCGTTAGAGATTTCGGTGGGACCGACTAGAACAACTCGGTGGGACCGATGTGCTAGGGTTAGGGAAAATCCAAAACTCGGTTTGACCGATTACTCAAACTCGGTGGGACCGATTTTGGTAATAAGTGAAATAGAGAGTTGGCCAAGCAAACTCGGTGGGACAGATTGCATATCGCGGTGGGACCGAAGATATTGCAACAGGTAACAGAGAGTTTGCAAGCCCATCTCGGTGAGACCGAGATCCGTATCGGTAGGACTGAATTTCTAGGGTTTGGCAGTGGCAAATGACAAGTGAAACTCGGTGGCGCTGGATTGACAGAATCGGTATGACTGAGTTTGGTTTAGGGTTTAGGTCATTTGTGGAAGTGGGAAAGTAGGTGAGGATTTTGGAGCATATCAATAAGCACATAAAGCAAGAGGCTCATCAAGCAACACCTCATCCCTTCTTGATAGTATTGGCTTTTCCTAAAGACTCAATGTGATCTTGGATCACTAAAATATAAAAAGAAGAGTCTTGAGCTTGAAGCTTTAGCCAATCCTTTGTCCTTAGCATCTTGAAGAGGTTCCCACAACCTTTAGTCCATGCCACTCTATTGTTGAACTTATCTGAAATATACTCGGTAAAGGTATTAGTCCAACAATAGATATGTTGTCATCAATTACCAAAACCACCTAGGGAGCACTTGTGCTTTCAATCTCCCCCTTTTTGGTAATTGATGGCAACATACATCAAAGCTTTAGATAAAGATATAAAGAACAGCAAGTAAAGCTTTGGAAGGACATGTAACAAGCATAGGCTCCCCCTACATGTATGCACTCATGTGAATATGAAATGTAGAGGAATGTGAGGGCATAACCATGACAGAGTGGGCAATGTGTTACATGTATCTTGGCCATATGCATCAGAGTAAAAGATTGTTAAGGAAAATACCTTCATGCTCATGAGTCCTTCTTGCAAACAGTATGTACATAAGCAAGAACTTCTCATACTCATGATTTTGATGGATACACTTACCTTGTAGTCTTTGGTTGACTTAGGACGGAATGAACCTGCACAAACAAGGTTAGATAACACAGGTACATCCACTAGCCAGAGTACACTGAAGAAACCACAAGAATACCAAGACTGGGATGACATGTAGAGAGTAAGTACTAGGTACTGCATTGAATTCAACATGTCCCCAAGAGTAAAGATATGCAATGAATTTGACTGATTTCTTTCCCATAGGTGTCTTGCTCCCCCTGAATCTTATATGGGATATTGGGAGAAGATAGGGAATAGAAAATCAGATCTGAAAGAAACAAAACAAATGAACATGTCTTTCCCCCTAAAAAGACATGTGACATGTCTCCTCTTGATCATCAAGCATCTGGGATCCTTGAGTATTGTCTCTCCCCCTAGGGATCTCTTTCTCCCCCTTAATACATTATCTGGGACATCTGGGATCCTTGAGATGTTCTCTCCCCCTTTAGTGCTTTGATGTGATCTCTCTCTCCCCCTTTGACATCAATTTCCAAGAAGGTTCTTCTGGAATCCGTCCAAAAGGTTTGGTCCTTGAGACTCAGCATAAAGAAAAGAATAAAATTGGGATGCTTGTAGAGGACAAGATTCATTGAGTGGAGCTGGATCAGAAGAATTATAGGTTATGTGACAAACTGTTTTTCCTGTTGCGAAGTCGGTGGCACCGAGTGGTATGATTCGGTGGGACCGAAGGAATTCGGTAGGACCGAAAATTACAATTCGGTGAGACCGAGTTCACACAGAGAAAAACACTTGTCACCTCAGCTCACTAGACATGCAGGATCTCACAAAGATTTGCAATGAATTGAATGCGGAAAATGCAGAATAAAAAGAAAAGAAAAGAAACTGAAGGATCTAGATGAAGTAGAAGGAAACAAATAAACAATCATGAGACAAATGTAGTAACACAGAAAGAAACACAAGAGAACTTCATCTAGAGTTGGGCGGTGACATAGTCACCTATGTTAGAGTATATTGACTTAGGAGTCAAGTGAGAACACTTGATCATAGGTCATACTCATCGTTTAAGCTCAAAATGGGGTTGCCATTTTTCGTTTAAGCATCTTGATGTATTCACATCTTGTTGAGTTGCTTTGACTCATGTCTTGGAGTAAAGCTTCTCTAAGATGGGATAACATACCTTGGGTGGTGGAGTGGTTCTTGCTGATGTAGTTGAACTTGTGTGGGTGCTCAAGGTTGATGTAGTCCATCAAGAATTTGGAGCACCACTTGGAGTTTGAGTTCATCTACCTACATGGGTTAGTTCTTGCAAGGAAGAGCACTTGTGTATCCAAAAATGACAATGATGAAGCTCAACATAGAATTTGTCAAAGGATATGTTTGAATGGTTTTGTGCTTCCTTGTCTTCAACCACCATTGTGTAGAGACTTGGTGATGTAAAGATTGCTCAAGATGTGAGTGAGTCGCAATCCCATGGAATTAGTTTCAACCAAGTACCTACATGGGTTAGACAACATGCAAGGTACAAATATATCCAAGACATAAGATAGTCATCATAAGAGATATATCATGGATTAGTCATAAGCTCATGTCTTGCATGTGTCCAATGGAGTTCCTACTCCACGTTTGAAGCATCAATGATGTTCAATTCTCCTCTTAGCCTGCAAAATACTTTCTCATCAAGTGGTTTAGTGAATATATCCGCTAATTGCTTGTCAGTGCGAACATGCTTAAGATTAATGTCACCCTTAGCAACATGATCTCGAATGAAATGATGACGAACTTCAATATGCTTAGTTCGAGAATGTTGTACGGCATTATGACCAATTTTGATAGCACTTTCATTTTCACAAAGCAGTGGAACATGTTTCACATAAATTCCATAATCTTTAAGAGTTTGGGTCATCCAAAGTAATTGAGGACAACATGAACCAGTGGCAATGTATTCCGCTTCGGCGGTGGATAAGGATACCGAGTTTTGTTTCTTGGAGGACCAAGACACAAGAGATCTGCCAAGAAATTGACAGGTACCCGAAGTGAACTTCCTATCAACCTTGTCTCCGGCATAATCCGAGTCAGAATAGCCAACAAGATCAAAAGAAGACCTCTTAGGATACCAAATGCCAAAGTTTGGTGTGTGAATTAAGTATCTCACTATCCTTTTCACAGCCTTAAGATGACATTCTTTAGGAGCAGCTTGATATCGTGCACACATGCATACACTTAGCATAATATCGGGACGTGAAGCACATAGGTATAGTAATGAACCAATCATAGAACGATAAACCTTTTGATCAAGCGGTTCACCACCTTTGGTCAAATCATTATGTCCACTAGTGGGCATGGGTGTAGACATACCTTTGCACTCTTGCATATTGAACTTCTTGAATAAGTCCTTGGTGTACTTCGTTTGAGAGACAAATGTACCTTCCTTAGTTTGCTTGATTTGCAAACCAAGAAAGAATTTGAGTTCACTCATCATAGACATCTCATACTTCTCTCACATTAGCTTTCCAAACTTTTCACTAAAGAGAGGGTTAGTTGAACCAAATATGATATCATCAACATAGATTTGACATACAAATAGTTCTCCATTAACCCTTTTAGTGAAGAGAGTAGAATCAATTTTACCAATTTCAAAACCACTTGCAATAAGGAACTTGGTCAAGCATTTATACCATGCTCTAGGAGCTTTTTTAAGACCATAAAGAGCTTTGTGAAGTTTGTAAACATGATTAGGTTTCTTAGGATTGACAAAGCCGGGAGGTTGTTTGACATAAACTTCCTCCTCTATTTCCCCATTTAGAAAAGCACTCTTAATGTCCATTTGGTACAAGGTGATATTATGGTGATTAGCATAGGCAAGTAAGATGCGAATGGACTCAAGTCTAGCAACGGGAGCATATGTCTCACCATAGTCCATACCTTCGACTTGTGTGTACCCTTGGGTGACGAGACGTGCTTTGTTGTGGACCACTTGTCCATCTTCATCTTGCTTGTTGCGAAACACCCATTTGGTACCAATGATGTTGTGGTTGTTGTCGGGCTTCTCAACCAATGTCCAAACTTGGTTTCTCTCAAAATTGTGTAGCTCTTCATGCATAGCGTTTATCCAATCCGGATCTTCCAATGCTTCTTCAACCTTCATAGGTTCAATGCTAGAGATGAATGAATAGTTTTCACAAAAGTTAGCTAAACGGGTTTTTGAGCGAGTGATTCTCCCGGTTTGTATATCATTGAGGATTTGCTCGACGGGATGATCTTTGGCAATTCTTGCTCGAACTCGTGAGAGCTTTTGCTTGGGTCTTCGTTGAGCATCTTCTTCATCTTGTTCTTCTTCTTGGCCTTCTTCATTGTTGACGTTGTCATTCTCTTGTCGTGGTGGGGAAGGAGGTTGTTGATGTTCGTCTTCATGTACTTCCTCGTCTTCTTCATCTTGGTGTGTCCCACTTGTGGATGCTTCCGTGTTGATCCTTGGTTCACCTTGTCGTGAAGTAGAAGCTTCCACTTGGACGAATGATGTACTCTCCTTCACCCCCGTTGGACGAACTTTGCCAATGGACAAGTCTTGGATTGCTTCTGAAGGGTCTTTGTCTCCTACATCAATTGGCAATTGCTCTACTTGCAAGCCATTAGATTCATCAAACTTCACATCTACCGTCTCTTCAACTTTTCGAGTGAAATTGTTGTAGACACGGTAAGTGTGAGAGTTTGAGCCATAACCGAGTAGGAAGCCTTCATGAGATTTAGGAGCAAACTTTGAACGACGATGCTTATCAAGAATGTAGCACTTTGAGCCGAATATTCGAAAGTATCCAACTTGGGGTTTGTTACCGGTGAGGAGCTCGTATGCTGTCTTGCCGAGTAGCTTGTGAAGATACAAGCGATTTGTTGCGCGACAAGCTGTCTCAACCGCTTCTGCCCAAAAGTGCTTTGGCGTCTTGTATTCATCAAGCATCGTTCTTGCCATTTCGATGAGCGTCCGGTTCTTCCTCTCAACAACTCCATTTTGTTGAGGTGTGTACGTAGCCGAGAACTCGTGTGAAATCCCTTCTTCCTCAAGAAAGGTGTCCACATTTCCGTTCTTGAACTCCGTTCCGTTGTCACTCCGAACCATCTTGATCTTCACTTCAAACTGATTTTGGGCTTTCCTAGCGAAGTTTTTGAAGATCTTCTGGACCTGCGACTTGTCATTAATAAAGAACACCCACGTAAATCTTGAAAAATCATCAACTATAACAAGACCAAAAGAATTTCCACCGAGACTTTTGTAGGCGTTGGGACCAAAAAGATCCATATGAAGTAGCTCGAGTGGCCTCCTTGTGGTCATGATGTTCTTCACAGGATGCCTTCCTCCAACCTGTTTACCTGCTTGACAAGCACTGCAAAGTCTATCCTTATCAAATATGACATCGTTAACTCCAAGGATATGATTTCCTTTAATAAGCTTATCAAGATTTCTCATGCCAACGTGACCTAGTCGTCTATGCCACAACCAACCTTTTGAGGATTTAGCAATGAAGCAAGTCTTAGGTTGTGCTTTTTAGTGAAATCGACAATGTAAAGATCACCTCTACGCATACCGGTAAAGACCATTTTATGATTGTCTCGACGAAACACTTGGCAATCTACCTCAGTAAATAGAACATTTAGGCCAAAATCAGCAAGTCTAGATACTGAAAGTAAATTGTAGCCGAGAGATTCAACGAGCATGACATTTTGAATGGAACTATCATGTGAGATGGCCACCTTACCAAGGCCAACTACTTTACCCTTTGAATTATCACCAAAGGTGACATATTTTCGAGGGCCATCATTTTCAGCAAGCTCACGGAACATCTCTTCATCTCCGGTCATATGATCAGTACATCCACTATCAAGAACCCATTCCTTTCCACCTGACACATATCCCCGAAGATTTGCCGTAAGACCAAAATGTCTCATTGCATCATCAAGATCGAAGTCACTATCATCATCATCATAGTATCCATGTTCATCATGACCTTGTGACTCATCATTTCCTAGAGAGGGTAATTCATTAGATAAATGGTCATCAAAGTGGTCACTTTTATGAATTCTTATAGCTTCAAATATAATATCACTAATGATTCCAACATCTCCTTTAGCATGCTTGAGATTGGTAAGCTCAAATAGACAATCACCAAACTTAGTATCACTAGAGTTCATCTTACTCAAGGCAATAGATTTATGGAGAATTTTATCCAAATTTTTCAAGGAATGATCGGGAAATCGTTCCTCAAGAAATTTCCATGTAGTATAGGCACAATTAAGAGTAGGCAAACTAGCAATCAAATTTTTGGGCAATCCTCTAATGATGAGCACAATGGTTCTAAGATTGCGAATCATGTCAATATATTCATCTAGGGTAGGATGCAAAGGATCAATATGAGGTGCACAAGGGCTAGCAATATACTTGTTTAAATGATATTGATTGAAGATTACAAGCATCTCATTTTTCCACTCATGAAAGTACTCTCCATCAAGAATAGGCACTCTATGTCTAAGACTCCCTAAAGTAGACACATCCATCTTCCTCCAATGGTGATTAAACTAAGGCAATGGAGACCAAAGCTCTGATACCACTTGTAGGATCTAGAAGAAGGAGTGTCTAGAGGGGGAGTGAATAGACACTTAATGCTAAAGTTGCATTTTTTAAGTTTTTCGGTTTGAGTGGAGTTCGGGCACAATTTTAACATACACAATACATATCAAGCAAGCATGCAAAGAGTATATAGGCAGCGGAAAGTAAAGCATGCAACTTGCAAGAATGTAACGCGAAGGGTTTGGAGGATTCAAACGCAATTGGAGACACGGATTTTTTTCCCGTGGTTCGGATAGGTGGTGCTATCCTACATCCACTTTGATGGAGACTTCAACCCACGGAGGGTAATGGTTGTGCGAGTCCACGGAGGGCTCCACCCACGAAGGGTCCACGAAGAAGCAACCTTGTCTATTCCACCATGGCCATCGCCCATGAAGGACTTGCCTCACTAGTGGTAGATCTTCACGAAGTAGGCAATCTCCTTGCCCTTACAAACTCCTTGGTTCAACGCCACAATCTTGTCGGAGGCTCCCAAGTGACACCTAGCCAATCTAGGAGACACCACTCTCCAAGAAGTAACAAATGGTGTGTTGATGATGAACTCCTTGCTCTTGTGCTTCAAATGATAGTCTCCCCAACACTCAACTCTCTCTCATAGGATTTGGATCTGGTGGAAAGAAGATTTGAGCGGAAAGCAACTTGGGGAAGGCTAGAGATCAAGATTCATATGATAGGAATAGAATATCTTGGTCTCAACACATGAGTAGGTGGTTCTTTCTCAGAACATATGAGTAGGAATGGTGTATGTGTTCTGATGGCTCTCTCATCGAATGAAGAGGTGGTGGAGGGGTATTTATAGCCTCCACACAAAATCCAACTATTACACACAGTTTTCCAATCTCGGTGGGACCGAATCATCAAACTCGGTCGGACCGAAATGGTAAACCTAGTGACCGTTAGAGATTTCGGTGGGACCGACTGGAACAACTCGGTGGGACCGATGTGCTAGGGTTAGGGAAAATCCAAAACTCGATTTGACCGATTACTCAAACTCGGTGGGACCGATTTTGGTAATAAGTGAAACAGAGAGTTGGCCAAGCAAACTCGGTGGGACCGATTGCATATCTCGGTGGGACCGAAGATATTGCAATAGGTAACAGAGAGTTTGCAATCCCATCTCGGTGAGACCGAGATCCGTATCGGTAGGTCCGAATTGCTAGGGTTTGGCAGTGGCAAAGGACAAGTGAAACTCGGTGGCGCCGGATTGACAGAATCGGTATGACCGAGTTTGGTTTAGGGTTCAGGTCATTTGTGGAAGTGGGAAAGTAGCTGAGGATTTTGGAGCATATCATTAAGCACATAAAGCAAGAGGCTCATTAAGCAACACCTCATCCCTTCTTGATAGTATTGGCTTTTCCTAAAGACTCAATGTGATCTTGGATCACTAAAATATAAAAAGAAGAGTCTGGATCTTGAAGCTTTAGCCAATCCTTTGTCCTTAGCATCTTGAAGAGGTTCCCACAACCTTTAGTCCATGCCACTCCATTGTTGAACTTATCTGAAATATACTCGGTAAAGGTATTAGTCCAACAAGAGATATGTTGTCATCAATTACCAAAACCACCTAGGGAGCACTTGTGCTTTCACAGAGACACCAATGGCGCCGCCACCGGAGACACCAATGGCGCCGCCTGCGCGTTGTGTGAGTTGCTGGCCGTGAAGCTGGGAATCGGGGGCGGCCCCTGTTGGCCACCCGCAATCCACGTCGTTATCCCATGAATCAAGGTAGGCATAATGCCAGTGAGCATCGATCCCAGTTGTTGTTGCACTTGCTCTTGGACCATCTCCGGAATCTGCGCCACTTGCGCCTTGAGTGCTTCAACCTCGCGCGACTGGCTTTCCGAGCTGGTCTTTTTCTCCTTTCACCCACCAGCGCCATAGTATGACGACCATTTTGTGGACAAGCCTTTGCCGGACACACAACCAGCTGACGTCGGCTTATTAAGCTTATCCCTGTTTTTCATTATGTTCAACGCCCTATTCAAAGGGGTGTCGAAAGGGGAGCTCTGAGACGACCCCACGCTACTGCTTTCTTTGTCCTGCGGAAGGAACGTGAACCATTTAGAAATATTGGGGATTAATTAGAATGCAACCATATGGAGCTAATTACGCGGGGGTGTATTCCTTACCAGAACAAGCTCAAGCTCCTTGGTTTTCGGATCCGTGGTAAGCTCCTTTGTTACCGGGTCCTCCTTGTACCGAGCCCTAAGAAAGTTCCGGGTCTGCTTGTCACTATATTTCTCGAAGCGGGGCGGTAGGCCTTGCTCGGCACGCTCCGCATCCTCCTTCTCCCATAGAGGCTCCGCCACTCTGTAACCGCCGGGACCGAGTTGGTGGACCCCTATGTTCAACTGCCGCATTTCTTTCCCCCACTGACTTGATTCGGAGGTTGCGGGGCTCTCGCACTTGATCTTGAACTCCTTGTAGTCATCTTCGCTCATCAAAGGATATTTTTCCTTGATCTTCTCATAACTATCACCTTTGTCAATCATTGCCTTCACCGTGCTTTCCCAAGTAGACAGGGCATGCTCATCGTCGTGAGGGCGGCACCGTTCACTTTATTACCCGAGAGGCGTGTGTTTGCGAACTCAGCGGGGAACTTGTATCGTTCGTGCAGCTTCGTGAAGAGGAGGCTGCGCAAATTCCCTCGGTCCTTATGCCTTAGGTTCTCAGTGTTGATCGAGGCGGTGCTCCGGAGAATGCACCCGACCTAAATCGAGTACCCCTTGACTACGTGTTTGGGCGCCGTCGGATGCCCGTCGGAGTTCACTGCAGTAAATTCCTCCCTGACGGTACCGAGCATGTTCGGGCGCCGGTCCTTCCGTTGCCTCTTCGCTTGGCCGCCATCTGTGCGTGCGCCGCCATCATCAGTGGTGGCATCCGCAGCGCCATCATTAGTGGTGTCATCCCCGATGCCACTAGGGGTTGTGTAGTCAGGATCGGTGTCTTCCGCGGCGTCCTCATAGCGGTGAGGTTCTTCCTCCAACTCCTGGGACAGCTCCCAGAATTGCTTGCCGCCCGAACCGCCGGCCTCATCGTTGTGGGCCATGTTTCTCTCTAAATAGGAAAAAAGTTTGGTCAAAAAGTTGGTTATTGTCAAGGAACAAGATCATGGTCTCATCATTTAGGGTTTGTAGACACCGAGGCATCGTAAAAGCTAAGCTTTTATCATTTAAGGTTTGTTGACGCCGAGGCACCCTAAAAGCCTAAGCGTACATCATTTAGGTTCTCATCGACACCGAGGCACCCTATAGAAGCCAAGTTAAGTTTTCATCACTTAGGGTTTATTGATGCCGAGGCACCCTAGGTTGGGCCTAATCACTTGGCACTAATCACTTGGCCCTATTGCCACCTATGTTGGGTTTATCATCTAGGGTTTATCGATGCTAAGGAGAATTCTAAGTTGGGCCTAATCACTTGGCTCTATTGCCACCTATGGTTTAATGCAACAAGAATGGCGGGGCAGTTGATCCTACTTAACTAAGTACTAAGATACCCCGGCCCATGCATTAGTCGCAAGTACCCCATATGTCCTATTTTTAGCAAAGTCATGCTAAAATTCACGGAAAATTTCAACATGACCTTTGCTGAAAATAGGACATATGGAGTACCCGAATTTGCCGGAACGGAAGTTAATCGACATTCCGGCAAACTCAAGGGCCTCTCGGGGTACCTGCAAATTCATCACGACACAATGGTCGGAGACAAAACATCCAAAACATCCAAAAGGATTTGATGCATGGGCCGGGGTATTGGAGGACACTTTTTTAGCATTTCCCCCTTCCATCATGCAAGCAAAACTGAATGAACAAGGGCAATTTTTTGCAACCAATCACCAGAGCACAACAAACTGAATAAACAGCCTCATATGGACTGTACTGTTGTACATAAGCTTGAACAAAACATTATGCATTATGCAAAGCAATACTGACATGTTTAAAAAAAGCAATACTGAAACTATTCACTATGAATATTCAGAAACAACACAGATTTCAGGCTAAGTCTTGTGGATGTACAAATATCATAAAATCTGGATATTGTAGAGCTTTTAGAAACAACACAGAATTCCTAACACTTTAGATACTGTGAGCTAAACATTAATGTCATTTATGTCTTGAATCAAACTTAAAACGAATCCTGTTGGTATGTGTCCACAAGACTCTGAAACCCAGAAAGCAGCAAGATAAAGAATTTTCTACATATATTGAGCCTGCTACCCTTTCTCTTAATGAAATCAGTAGAGCGCCTGTCTGCCTTTGTCCCAAAAATAGAGTAAACAAACTAGTTGAAAAAGTTATCTTCTCACCATAAAAATCAGTACAGTTAAAGGCTAGCACCCTCGGATACTCTATAATAGTACTAACTAATAATGGATCTGCAGAAGGGCAGTAACAAGTATTAGCAAGCAGGATGCTAAATTGCCATCTTCATTGCTATATATCAAGACCCCCAGATCACAGAGGTGAATTAACATAAGATAGAACCCTGTGACGAATCACAAAGACCGCACTGACGTCAACACGAAGGCTTATGACCATCGCTGGAAACAAAGTCTTGTAGACTTGTAGTAACAAGTAACTTACTTAGTCCGATAATTACCAACTCCTGACAGTTTTAGACTACAACAGTTTCAGATAACTGTTTTTTAAACTATAACAATTTCAGTGAACTTTTCCTCGGACTATAACATGTGATGCATAGACATTGAACTTTTGTAGGAAAAAAATAATTACTGAATGTGGCCGGTCCCAGCCACCAACAAATGTGGCCACTGCCATATCATTCAAGATATGATCCATATATCCTATGGAATGTTACATGTCTGTCTTGGATAGGATGCAGGTGTACATGGACCAGAAAGAAATCTAGTACTAAGGAATTTACAAAAGATGTGCAGTGCAATGCAAGACCCCAAGTCTGCAACTTACCGTGGCCAATGCACGAAATTCGGTTGTAGCTGAGCTTGAGCACGCGAAGCTTCGTCAGTTCCCGAAGCCCCTCGACGTTGGCGATCTTGTTCCGCGATAGATCCAGCGAGTGCAGGCCCTTCGGCAGCGATCCGGGAGAGATATAAACTGCATGACGAACAGAACACCCCAAATTCAGTGGAGCACGGGAGCACGCGAGCACGCAGGAACGGCGGCCGCACCTAACCCTAGGTCGCCGCCCCGTGGGGGCATGGGCATGAGCGGGGGAGAGAGGGAGGGAGGGAGAGAGACTAACAAGGCCGTGCGGGGAGGCTCGCGCCGCCGTCGAGGAGTGCGTCCGATGAGGCTAGCCGCTGTCGAGGGGCAGCTCCGACGAGAGAGATTTGGTGGTGGCCGGAGCGGAGACAATGGAGGGCGGAGACGGCGAGCTTGGGGAGGCGGGGATAGACGGCGGGGAGGTCACGGGCTTCTAAGGTTTCGAGGGAGGCAAGGGAGGTGGCGCTCGGGGGGGGGGGGGGGAAGGCGGCGCTCGACGGGGAGGAAGGGCAGAGGGAGGCGGCGGGGGCGCGTGGGCGGCTGCGGCGCAGTGGGTCGGGGCAGCGGCGTCGGCGGCGCGGTGGAGGGAGGGATGAGGGAGGGAGCGGCGCGGTGGAGGGAGAGGGAAGTGTCTAGCGACAGGGAGGGACGAAGTGTATGGATGGGGAAGATTACTAATGGCGCACCCCCATGCGGTGTGCCATTAGATTTTTTTTTCATAGCAATGGCGCACCAGCGGGACAGTGCGCCATAAGTATACTCTTTTTTAGATAGCAATGGCGCACCAGCCACCCGTGCGCCATAAGTAAGAATTTCTTTTTTTACTTTTTAAAAAATGAATATGAATATGAAATAGTAATATATTTTTATAAAAACAGTAATAATTGTTGTTTAACAACAATTGTAGTCTACACCTTTTATTATTATTTAAAAATATGAATATGAATATGAAACAGTAATATTTTTTATAAAAATAGTAATAATTTTTTAAAAAATATCATCAAATTTGTTATTTGAAAATATCATCGGCGGCGGTGATGGAGCGGGGGAGAGTGCGGGGGGTGCTCGTCGGCGGTGGTGGAGGGGGGGAGGATGCGGGGGGTGCTCGTCGGCGGCGGTGGAGCGGGGGAGGGTGCGGTGGGTCGGCAGCGGCGGTGGAGCTAGCGGGGGAGGGTGCGGGTGGGATCGAGATCGAGATGGAGGGGATAGCAATCAAGATGGAGGGGGTCGAGATCGAGATGGAGGGGGAATCGAGATCGAGATGGAGGGGGATCAAGATCGAGTATCCTCATGAATTCAAAAAGTGCCTATCTGAAGCATTATCACAAACACCTATCATGCAAAATCCTTTCACAAGTAAACTTTAACATGCACCGGAAAAAATCGTGTAGCAAGTATTCATCAGGAAATGGCCATCGTTATATTCTCACAATACCCAATCTAGCTTACGTACTCATCCAATGCAAAAATCAGGGGAAAAATGAACAGATAGAGGATCCAAGAGGAAGGAGGGAGGGGTGAGTGAAGAGGGAGGAGGAAGAAGGGGGGACGTAGGAGTGGTGGCTACCTGCCTATCGATTGGTCGCCGGCGTAGCTCCGGGAGGAGGCGTTGCTAGGCGGGAGGCGCTGCTGGTGGGAGCGGCTGCTCGACGGAGGGAGGCACTGCTGGGCTCTTGTGCCGGCTGCGGGGCAGCGGAGGCTTCGAACGGCTGGGTGCGCCACGGCGTCAGGCTGGTAGTCGTGGCGGCAGGCCGTCGGCGGCGAGGACCGACACGGCGAGGCGGGGCGCAGGGGTTGTCGGAGCGGATGGAGGGGGCGGGGGGTGCTAATGGCGCACCATAGACACATGCGCCATTAGTAACCCAACATACTAATGGCGCACCACACAGACATGCGCCATTAGTAGTTTTGCAAAAAAGTAAAAAAAAATTATACTAATGGCGCACCGTGGCACAGTGCGCCATTACTAGTTTAAACTAGTAATGGCGCACTATGCAACGGTGCGCCGTTAGTAGTTTTGCAAAAAAAGTCAAAAAATACAGTACTGGCGCACTCTATGGCTGGTGCGCCATTAGTAGTTCTAACTACTAATGGCGCACTCTGCCCGAATGCGCCATTAGTATGTTTGAAAAAATGAAAAAAAAACATTTTGTTACTAGTGGCGCACCGTGTGCTTGGTGCGCCATTAGTGTCTTCCACACTAATGGCGCACCAACAGATGGTGCGCCATTAGTATATAGTAATGGCGCACCACATGTCTGGTGCGCCATTAGTGTCATTTCCATCTATAGCCCTTTTCCTAGTAGTGTGTTGAGATTGTCAATGTTCCATTCCTATCCTTTGCATATGCTAGATGGTTCTTGTCTTGATAATTTGTTTTCCTACATAATTCCTATGCATAGGAAGTATGTTAGACTTAAATTTGTTCATCACATGTTTCATGATGCTCTCTTTGTGTTTCATTTATTATCTTTCATGCAAGCATCCTTGAAATCTTATGACTAGCTAGGGGCATAAAACAATAGCGCTTGTTGGGAGGAAACCCAATGAATAAAATTTATTTTTGCTTTTTGCTTCATGTTTTTAGTGCTATCACAATTATTCTACTGTTATGATTGTGCTTTTTATGTTTTAATTAGTGTTTGTGCCAAGTAAAGCCATTAGGATCTCCTTGGGTGATAGTTGTTTGATCTTGCTGAAAAAACAGAAACTTTTGCGCTCATGAATTATTCTCATTGTTTACCAGAGAGCGATAAAATACCTATTCCACTTACAGTACATAAATATACACATTTCTCAGGTCGCCCTAATTTTTTTGAATTTTTGGAGTTACAGAAGTATTCGAAATACTCCGATTTCTACAGACTGTTCTGTTTTGACAGATTCTAATTTCTTTGTGTTGTGTGCTTATTTTGATATCTCTATGGTTTTATTTTGTGAGTTTTTGCCATAGAAAAGTTATAATACAATAGATATTATGCAAGAAAAAAATACGAATTGGTTTGATACATCACTTATAGTAGTGATTTATTATTTTCTTATACTAACAGATCTCACGAAGGTTTTGTTGAGTTTTGTGTGATTGAAGTTTTCAAGTTTTGGGTTATCTTACGATGGATGAAGGAATAAGGAGTAGAAGACCCTAAGCTTGGGGATGCCCCGACATCCCAAGCTATTATCCAAAAAATGAGCAACCAACTAAGCTTGGGTATGCCCCCGAGTGACATCCCCCTTTCTTTTAACGACCATCGGTGTTTTACTCGAAGCTATATTTTTATTCGTCCCATACTATGTGTTTTGCTTGGAGCGTCTTGTAGGATATGAGTCTTTGCTTGTTTTATATTGTGTCTTAAGTCTTGATCCCTTGCTGACACACCTATTTTAGAGAGCCAAAATTATGTCATGACTTGTTATAATTGCTCTCCTTGCTTCACTTAAATCTTTTATGAGCTATGGACTTGCTCTAGCACTTCACTTATATCTTTTTGAGCACGGTGTGCTTTAGTATTTTTGAAGAAATGCTCTCTTGATTCACTTCGGTTTTTATTGATAGTTAGTAAACTTTTCAATAAATTCGCTCTTGCTTCACTTGAATTAATTTGAGAGAAATAAATATTATGCTCATGATCTTCACTTATATTTGTTTGAGCTTGACAAAAGTAACACATGAAAATTAGTCCCAAAGTGATAGATATCCAAGAAGAATATAATAAAAACTTTCATGAAGATCATTGGACAAAATAAGCTTGATTATTAGTAATAGTTTTGAGATATGATGATGTGATATGTGAGTCATCTTGATGAGTAATTATGCTTTAGTAATAATATTGGTATCAAGGTTTGTGATTCCCTATGCAAGCACAAAAGTCAATAGTTATGCAATGAAATTATATCCTAGTTGTGGTGCATTATTCGGTGTTAGTTATGCTTAATGCTCGCTTATGAAATTATTCGTTTCTTGGTTGGTCGCTTCTCAATCTTTTGCTAGCCTTCATTTTGCACTAAGTATGGTCACTACTTGTGCATCCAAAAACCTTTAACCCAGTTTTGCCACATGAGTCCACTATATCTACCTATATGCGGTATTCTTTTGCCGGTCTAAGCAAATTTGCATGTGCCATCTCTAATTTTTAAAAATAAACTTCTCTTTTTTTGTGTTCATTTTGCTCGCAGGGCGGTGAGGGGTGGCTAATATTTTCCATGCTAGATGTGTTATTCTCACGATGAGTGTTTAATCACTTGTCATTGCATGAGAGTAAGGCAAAGGTATTAGGGATGCCTAGTCCCGAAATGAAAAAAATGAATTTACATTATGTTGTCAAATAATAAATTCCTTGGAAAGTGTTGGTATGGAGGGCACCAGTGGATACGGTTAGCCATGGAAAGTGAAAGTATGGTGGAAAAAGGAATAAACTTTATTTTCTGTTTGGGAACCGCCTATGGTATATCTAGCATGGAAAGGGTTGGAAACTCTAAGTCCTTTTCGTTGGTGGGATGGATACACCTCCCAAAATGTTTTTATCTCTAAGTTTTTCGCTTTGAGCTCTAGCACCTCTACAAATCCCTACTTCCCTCTACGAAGGGCCTTTCTTTTACTTTATGCAAAAAAAATTTGAATTTGAGTCTCCATCTTCTCTTATAAAAGCACCAACTAGGAGGCAATATGATCAGATCTATCTCTTTTTATATCCATGAAAGTATTTGAGTTTCTTTGATCTCTTTTATGTATGATTGCTTATAGCCTCGTATTTCTTCTTCGATATTTGGGTTTTGTTTGGCCAACTTGATCTATTTATCTTGCAATGGGAAGAGGTGGTTTGTAGTGGGTTCGATCTTACGGTGCTTGATCCCAGTGACAGAAGGGGAAACGACACGTATGTATCGTTGCTACTAAGGATAAAATGATGGGGTCTATCTCTACATAGATAGATCTTGTTTACATCATGTCATCGTTCTTATTTTTTGATCTTGATGTCATCGTTCTTATTGCATTACTTCGTTTCTCCATGAACTTAATACACTTGATGCATGCTGGATAGCGGTTGATGTCTGGAGTAATAGTAGTAGATGCAGGCAGGAATCAGTCTACTAATCTTGGACGTGATGCCTATGTAATGATCATTGCCTGGATATCACCATGAGTATTTGAAGTTCGATCAATTGCCCAATAGTAATTTGTTACCCACCATTTTCTATTTTTCTCGAGAGAAGCCACTAGTGAAACCTACGGCCCCCGGGTCTCTTTCTTATATTATTTGCCTTTGCGATCTATTTTCCTTTGCGTTTATTTTCAGATCTATTAAACAAAAAATACAAAAATACCTTACTGCAATTTATTTTATTTGGCGTTCGATCTATCAATATCTACAATTTTCTCCCGTCCACGAACCAATTTGTGGCACCGTTACCCTAAAGGGATTGACAACCCCTTTAACACGTCGGGTTGCGAGTATTTGTTATTTGTGTGTAGGGGTTGTTTACGTTCTGTTGGTTGGTTCTCCTACTGGTTCGATAACCTTCGTTTCATATCTGAGGTACATACCTACCGCCGTTGTGCTGCATTATCCCTTCCTCTTTGGGGAAATACCAACATAGCTTCAAGCGACATCAGATGCTCACCCAAGCCTGCAATTCGAACATTCGCCGATCCACACCCTGCAATACTACCACACACAACCACGCTCAAGTCGTGGAGCACGGGATAGGTGCAATCTGCAACAGAAACCACGAACTCTAACCCACACAACATGATCTAGTCGTGGAGCACGAATTAGGAGGAATTTCTCAAGGAATCATGAGAATAAGGATAACAAGAGCTCTCCAATCTCAGGAGGAGTCTATGTCTTTGGTCTTTGATACAAGTGGCAAAAATCCCCAACGAAGGGAAGAGCTAGCCTACTTATAATCGAGACATCAACCCTGGATAGGTGTGAAAACAAACTATCTTTGGAACTAGCTTAGGTGTAAAAGTGGACCAACATTGCTTTGACTAACTGGCTTTGAAACTTAAAGAGGTGGCTTCTGGAAATCTCTCGTCGGAGGTGGTTGGCAGTTCCCGGCAAAACATTGTTCACTGGGGTCGAACAATGTTTCCTTCAGCAGCAAACTCCAGTTCAGGGAACCTTTCACAACTTGGGATATCCAAACTCGTCCAAATCGGAACAATATTTCTTCAGCAGACAAATCGTTTCTTCATGAACTCCTAACTTTGTTTCTTCACCATAAAACATTGTTTTGCACGGACTGATGTGTGTTTGGCCTTCTTCGATATTTCACCTGAGTTCAGCCAATAATAAAGGAGATGAAGGCACAACCATGTTTTCAAAGTCAAATGATAAACTTAAGTTAGTGTTCACCTGATCATGTACTTGCATTGTGCGACTTCTTATGATTGGACCGTTGATTGTTGGGATGTCCTCATCATGCTCCCCCTGTTGAGAAGGAGTCATCCTTGACTCTAAAGTCCCAAAGTATGGGGATAGATTTGAGACATTGAAGGTTGGGCTAACACCAGATTCTTCTGGAAGATCGATCTTGTAAGCATTGTCGTTGATCCTCCCGAGCATTGATACGTCTGAAACGTATCTATAATTTATGAAGTATTCATGCCATGTTTAAAACAATTTTATATGATTTTGGTATGATTTGATTAGAACTAACGCGGACTGATGCGGTTTTCAGCAGAACTAACGTGGTGTCATTTTTTGTGCAAAAAAAAGTTCTCGGAATGGGCTAAAAATTTGCGGTGATTTTTATGGACCAAAAGAGAACCCTGAAGCACAAGAGTTGGGCCAAAAGAGTTTCGAGGCGACGACAAGGTAGGGGGCACGCCCTACCCCCGAGAGGGTGCTCCTACCTTGTCGCTGCCTCGTGCACCCCCTTGACGTGATACCGACGCCAAAAATTCCTATAAATACCAAAACCCCCAGAAATAAACCTAGATTAGGAGTTACGCTGCAGAAAGCCTCTGTAGCCACGGAATCAATCTAGGCCCTCTTCGGCACCCTGCCGGAGGGGGCCATCATCACCGGAGGCCATGGAGGAGGATCCCGGAGGG
Organism: Triticum monococcum; assembly: GCA_034509565.1. Classification (NCBI taxonomy): domain Eukaryota; kingdom Viridiplantae; phylum Streptophyta; class Magnoliopsida; order Poales; family Poaceae; genus Triticum; species Triticum monococcum. Next base: position 79,762,309 of record CM067845.1, on the reverse strand, counting down.
GGCCATCATCACCATGGAGACCAAGTACCATAGGGAGAACCTCTCCCCATCAAGGGGAGGCCATGGCGGAGGAAGCACAAGGGGGAGATGATACGTCCATTTTGTAGCATGTTTTCTCAATGTTATTTATAATGGTTTTATCCATAATAATGCTTTCTGGAGTAATTCTAATGCCTTTTCTCTCATAATTTGCAAGGTACACACCAAGAGGGAGAATTCTGGCAGCTGGAAATCTGGACCTAGAAAAGCTACGTCAGGCCACCTATTCTCCACAACTCCAAACAAGCTGAAACTTCATGGAGATTTTTTATGGATTATTTAAGAATTACTGGAGCAAATAACTACCAGAGGGGGCCCACCAGGTGGGCACAACCCACCTGGGCACGCCAGGGAGCCCAGGCGCGCCCTGGTGGGTTGTGCCTTCCTGGGCCCACCTCCGGTGCCCATCTTTTGGTATATAAGTCATTTTGACCTATAAAAATAAGGAGCTGACTTTCAGGATGAAGCGCCGCCGCCTCGAGGTGGAACTTGGGCAGGAGCACTTTTGCCCTCCGGTGGAGCAATTCTGTCGGGGGAACTTGATATGTGTTCAATATTTTGATAGTATGTATGTTGTGATTCCCTTAGTGGTGTCATGTGCTACCTCTTGAGCACTGCGTTGGTTTTCCCTTGAAGAGGAAAGGGTGATGCAGCAAAGTAGCGTAAGTATTTCCCTCAGTTTTTGAGAACCAAGGTATCAATCCAGTAGGAGATCATGCTCAAGTCCCACGCACCTACATAAACAAATAAGAACCTCGCAACCAACATGATAAAGGGGTTGTCAAGCCCTTCACGGTCACTTACAAGAGTGAGATCTGATAAGATAATATTTTTGGTATTTTTATGATAAAGATGCAAAGTAAAATAAAAGGCAAAAGAAATAACTAAGTATTGGAAGATTAAAATGATGGAAGATAGACCCGGGGGCCATAGGTTTCACTAGTGGCTTCTCTCAAGAGCATAAGTATTATGGTGGGTAAAGGAATTATTGTCGAGCAATTGATAGAATTGAGCATAGTTATGAGAATATCTAGGTATGATCATGTATATAGGCATCACGTCTGCGACAAGTAGACCGAAACAATTCTGCATCTACTACTATTACTCCACACATCGACCGCTATCCAGCTTGCATCTAGAGTATTAAGTTCATAAGAACAGAGTAATGCTTTAAGGAAGATGACATGATGTAGAGGGATAAACTCATGCAATATGATATAAACCCCATCTTTTTATCCTCGATGGCAACAATACAATACGTGTTGGTTCCCTTTCTGTCACTGGGATCGAGCACCGCATGATTGAACCCAAAGCTAAGCACTTCTGCCATTGCAAGAAAGGTCAATCTAGTAGGCCAAACCAAACTGATAATTCGAAGAGACCTGCAAAGATAAACCAATCATAAATAAAACAATTCAGAGGAGAATCAAATATTGTTCATAGATAATCTGGATCATAAACCCACAATTCATCGGATCTCGACAAACACACCGCAAAAGATGATTACATCGAATAGATCTCCAAGAAGATCGAGGAGAACTTATTATTGAGATCCAAAGAGAGAGAAGAAGCCATATAGCTAATAGCTATGGACCCATAGGTCTAACATAAACTACTCACACATCACCGGAGAGGCCATGGAGTTGATGTAGAGGCCCTCCGTGATCAATGCCCCCTCCGGCGGAGCTCCGGAAAAGGCCCCAAGATGGGATCTCTCGGGTACAGAAGGTTGCCACGGTGGAATTAGGTTTTCGTGGTGGTCCTGGATTTGGGGGGGGGGTACGTGGAATTATATAGGAGGAAGAAGTATGTTAGTGGAGCAACAGAGGGCCCACGAGGGTGGAGGGCACGCCCAGGGGGGTAGGCGCGCCCACATGCCACGTGCCTTCCTCCGTTGTTTCTTGACGCCCACTCCAAGTCTCCTGGATCATGTTTTTTGAGAAAATCACGTTCCCGAAGGTTTTATTCTGTTTGATATTTTCAATAGGCAAAAAATAGCAATTTGGGCCGGGCCTCCGGTTAGTAGGTTAGTCCCAAAAATGATATAAAAGTGTAAAATAAAGCCCATTAACATCAAAAATAGATAATATAATAGGATGGAGCAATCAAAAATTATAGATACGTTGGAGACGTATCAAGCATCCCCAAGCTTAATACATGCTCGTCCTCGAGTAGGTAAATGATAAAAGAAGAATTTTTGATGTGGAATGCTTTCTAACATGTTTCTCAATGTATTTTTTCTTAATTGTGACAGGAATGTTCAGATCCGAATGATTCAAGATAAAAGTTTAATATTGGCATAAAAATAATAATACTTCAAGCATACTAACTAAGCAATTATGTCTTCTCAAAATAACATGGCCAAAGAAAGTTATCCCTACAAAATCATATAGTCTGGCTATGCTCTATCTTCACCACACAAAATATTTAAATCATGCACAACCCCGATGACAAGCCAAGCAATTGTTTCATACTTTTGATGTGGAATAGAATGGTGGTTGTGGAATAGAATGAGCGTGAGCCATGTGTATACCACTACATGAGCGTGAGCCATGTGTATAGCACTATATGTGGAATAGAATGGTGGTTGTGGAGAAGACAAAAAGGAGAAGATAGTCTCACATCAACTAGGCGTATCAACGGGCTATGGAGATGCCCATCAATAGATATCAATGTGAGTGAGTAGGGATTGCCATGCAACAGATGCACTAGAGCTATTAGTATATGAAAGCTCAACAAAAGAAACTAAGTGGGTGTGCATCCAACTTGCTTGCTCATGAAGACCTAGGGCATTTTGAGGAAGCCTGTCGGTGTCAAAATCGGCGGATCTCGGGTAGGGGGTCCCGAACTGAGCGTCTAAGGCAGATGGTAACAGGAGGCAGGGGACACGATGTTTTACCCAGATTAGGGCCCTCTTGATGGAGGTAAAACCCTACGTCCTGCTTGATTTATTCTTGATGATATGAGTATTACAAGAGTTGGTCTAACACGAGATCGGAGAGGCTAAACCCTAGAAGCTAGCCTATGGTATGATTGTATGTTGTCCTACAGACTAAAACCCTTCGGTTTATATAGACACCGGAGGGGGCTAGTGTTACACAAGGTCGGTTACAAAGGAGGAGATATACATATCCGTATAGCCTAGCTTGCCTTCCATGCCAAGTAGAGTCCCATCCGGACACGGGACGAAGTCTTCAATCTTGTATCTTCATAGTCCATCAGTCCGGCCAAAGGATATAGTCCGGCTGTCTAGATACCCCCTAATCCAGGACTCCCTCAGTAGCCCCTGAACCAGGCTTCAATGACGATGAGTCTGGCACGCAGTGTTGTCTTCGGCATTGTAGGGCGGGTTCTTCTCCAAATTTCGAACGTCTGTTAAGCAGTGTCCAGTCCCATAAATGCTAAACCTCTGGGCTTCCATGCCCAATAAGGGCTATCTTCCACGCGTCGAATGAATGTGAGGTGCCAGGGCATTTTTACATTCACCCCCCTAGCCATATAAATAAATTGTCTATTAAAGGAATGGGGATTCTTAGATCCAATCCATACCATCCCCCCCAGCGAGAATTCATTGGAGCATGCTTCGAAAAGATCCACTCCAGCATGGCCGACCTCCGCAGCTCCTCCTCTCGCCCCTGTAGCCCTAAGCCCGGCGATTGGGAGAGGTGTTCAGTCCCACACAGTCGATTAGTCGAACTGCAAACTAAAGGATTTCTCCCTCCAGCGTATATGGTGCCCGTCCGAGCCGGGCTCGCCACCTACAATGGCGGGGAGCAAGCGGAGAGCTTCCCCAGCCCCTCTACGGGGGAGCGGGTATGCCTTGTCCCTTATTTATTGAGGGGACTCGGATTTCTGATTCATCCATTCCTCCGCGGGCTCCTGGAGTTTTACGGCCTCCAACTGCATAATTTAACCCCTACTTCTATTTTACACATCGCCGGATATGTTGCCCATTGTGAGTTATTCCTGGGCTGTGAGGCTCATTTCGAGCAGTGGAAAAGGCTATTTTGCCTCATCCCTCGCACACAGGAGGGGTTACTTTATCAACTGGGCGGAGCCGAAATATGGCGCATCGCCGAAACCGAATACATGTCCTGTACTCTGAAGAAGACGTCCGAGGACTGGCCTTCGGAATGGTTTTATATGGAGGACGTCCCCCTTCCGGACCCTATTCGGCGGGGTCTTCCTAAGTTCGGCAATGCTCCTCTGAAGAAACGCTGAAGTTGGCGCCCATGGAGCCCTCAGGAGGAAGACAACGGGGAAGTCCTTTACCTAATGAACCGGATTAAAGCGCTGGCTCAATCAGGATTGACAGTAATTAAGGTTATGTCAATATGTATAATGTGGGGAGTGCAACCACTTCAATATCGAGGGCACCCCTTGTGGTGTTTTAACACGGAAGATGATGCCACCGGTTGCGGGCATAAGGGTCCGAGCAACGCTGCCGCTTTGGAAAAAATTCTGTCCAAATTGTTCAGAGGAGAGGAAGAGGAGTTCATCCGCATCAAGCCACGGGATGGATTCTCCATGTACAACCCGCCAAGCTGGGTGAGTTATATCTCCCTACTTCCATTCTTCCCGCATTCTATGTCATAGATACTCACCTTGCCATTTTGCGGCAGGAACTGCAAAAAGCCATAAGAGAGGTTAGCAACCCATCTCCACAGCCGGAGGACCCTGACCAGGCCCTCGGTCCCGGACTCGAAGAAGATCCGGACATATTCGTGGAGTTGATAGACCAGCAGTTCTATCAGTTAAGCTGCGATGACGCCATGGTGGCCATTACGGCCGACTATCCCGGACTGCTTCCTGCGTCGCAAGTAAGAAAAACCCAAAAATCCCAACTCCAAAAACTAGGATCCCCATTTAGACACTTCACCTACCATATGCTTATGGTGTTTTTACAGGGAAGGCATTCGGGACGCCATACCGAACCCGCAACAACTCGCCAACAAGAGGCACGGAGGCCGGGCCGGCCAAAAAGGAAGGCGGTCTGGACGGAGACGCCGGCGCAAAGGTATAACAGAAACCCCACTCCGTGGTTGTTGTCTTTCTCAAAATGTAATGAGCCCGTGTTTCTCTAACAGAAAAAACACTCGCCAGAATATGTCCGACGATGTTGCTAATCACGCTTCCACCAGTCGGGCGCCAGGACCAAACATAGAGGCGGAAGCCGATATGGGGCGGGCGCCGGGTAATCCCCCTACAGAGGATGCAGATAGATTATCTGCCACAAATTCAGAAGTGGAAAGCGCCATGAATCATAGGCGCTGTCGGGCAGTACTCCGCGATGCTTGTTTCTTGCCAGGGGCATTTGATGCCTTCAATTCTGGACAGGCGTACCTCCGTGCTACGCAAGATGGTCTAGCCAGAGCCACGGATCAGTATGTAAAGGATGTACGGGTAAGTAAATCTGACGATTATATGTATCAGTAGCCCCTGAGACTTGAAACAGTTAGCAGAACTGATTTAAGGATCATTTTATTGTGCAGGTTCTTACAGAGAAGAATAGTCGACGGGCACAGGAGCTGGAGGAATGCAAGACCCAACTTCGGGCCGCTGTTGCCGCATTGAAGGAACCTAAAGAGGCCCCTGCTGGTAACATTTCTTTCAAAGAATGACAGGTACCATGTAGCATGCGGCATAGCTGCAGATCTAATAATAGATGTTGCAGATGAATCCGGAGAGAATCCGGGGGAGCAGCATGCTGTTCGGCAGCTAAAGGCTGACGAACGCATGCTAACTAAGGTCAGGCAGGAGAAAAATAATCTCCAAGACGCCAATACTAAGCTGAGCCTGGAACTGAAAGATTTTCGAGCCCAGCATGCGGACTCCGAGAAGGAGAATAGGCGGCTTCGACGCAGCATTTTTAGTAAGTGCTTGAACGAATCCTTTTGGAGGAATTCGGCAAGGAAGTCGGCTAACAGCGTTATGTCTATAGGTATGCTGATGGGTCGTCCCGCAGAGTAAATGCCCGGGTCAGCAGGTGATCTTCTATCCGAGCTCTCACAACTACACGAACAAGTTCGTCAGGTGATGCAAGGTGTTGCCCAGTCCTTGTGGCCATCCGTCTCCCTGCCAGAAGGCGTTGTAGAGCTTACGGAGAAGCTCAAGGGAGCGTGGCGGCACTTCCGATTATGGAAGATATCGGCCTGCCGTCAAGGTGCCAGGGAAGCTTGGGCCATGGTGAAGACGCGGTATACCAAGGCTGACCCAAATCACATGGCCGAGGTCGGACCTGTGAGGCACGACGGAAAAGAGATCCCCGTTAGCTTAGTTTATGGGCAAGTAGAATTCGCCGCAAAGTATTCCCAACAAGATTGTAGGCTAGACCGCCTGTTGGATGGTATAGAAGAGGAATTTAGTCAGTCTGCATGACTATGTAATGAAAGTGACATGTATAATGCCTTCTAGCCAGATTGTAGATCATTTGTCATGGCGTACCTTTTCACTTCAACCTCGGGACTCGATAGTCCGGAGTGTATCCGAATACCCGCTCAGTTATATAAGAACCGGGGTATGCGTGGAGACCAGGCGTAGGGGTCATTAGTGCTTGAACAGACAAGTGCCCAACTAGTTATGTTATATTACATGCGTAGTAAGAAACATCTTCCAGGGAGAATAGTTCCATTAAGGGTTCCTTTCCCTGGGTACGCATGCCCTAAAATGCATGTCCGGACTGCGATAGAGAACGTAGGAAAAACATCTAGGGGCACATATGGAAAATAAATAAAAATCATCTTTTGTTCACCGACCGAATATTCCCTTAAGAACGCTAGCTTTCGGCTTCACCCAGTCTAAGGTACACATCCGGCTGACCCGGCAGTAACAATCGCAGATGTGCTCCCCTTATGCCCTAGCCGAATTAACGGGAACCTAGGGCATAAATACAAGAGCCAGACAACCCAGCTTGGCCAAAACTTAAGTCATATCGATGCATATAATGGCAAAAAAAAGGTACATGCGGAAGTATAACACATGTGCGGGGCATGAGGCCCAGATAAATAATTAAGCTTCTATGAAAGAAGCCCCCAGGTAATATGAGCGCAGCTAGCGCATTTATAATGTGCAAACGAGGCACAAGTTGGCCCTTGAAGGCCTAGAGAAAGAATAAAAGAAAGAACGAAAAACAAGACAAGTAATGTATATGCAAAAAATGGGCAGAGGAAGGAGACGAACATAGAGTCCGGCGCTAGGCGTAGAATCTTCGGAGCCTGGCCGCGTTCCATGGGTTCGGCTTGAGTCGGTTATTCGATGCATCCCGCAGACGGTATGCTCCACCGGACAGAACTTGGTCAATAATGAAGGGACCTTCCCATTTTGGCTCGAGCTTGTTCTTTTTCTTATCCGGCAGGCGTAGGACTAGTTCGCCAACATTATAAGTTTTGGCCCGTACTTCCCTGCTTTGGTATCTGCGAGCCTGTTGCTGATAAAATGTAGAACGGGCTTTTGCCACGTCGCGCTCCTCCTCTAGGGTGTCCAGACTGTCCTGCCGATCAAGCTCGGCTTCTCTCTCTTCGTACATGCGCACTCGAGGTGAGTCATGAATTATGTCACAGGGCAAGATTGCCTCTGCGCCGTACACCATAAAGAAGGGTGTATATTTGGTACTGCGATTCGGTGTGGTCCGCAGCCCCCAGAGTACGGAGTCGGGCTCCTCTACCTAGTGCATGTTAGACTTCGTTACGGACCGCACTAATCTGGGTTTAATGCCGCTCATTATAAGACCGTTTGCTCGCTCAACTTGGCCATTGGTTTGTGGGTGATAGACTGAAGCATAATCGAGCGTGATGCCCATTTTGCTGCACCAGAGTTTTACCTCATCGGCCATGAAGTTCGTGTCATTGTTAGTGATGATGCTGTGGGGGACGCCATAACGGTGTACGACCCCGGATATAAAGTCTATCACCGGTCCGGATTCAGCTGTTTTAATAGGTTTGGCTTCTATCCTTTTGGTGAATTTGTCCACCATGACCAGTAAGTATTTTTTTTCTTGTGGGTTCCCCCTTTAAGGGGTCCAACCATGTCAAGCCCCTAGACCGCGAAGGGCCACGTAATGGGGATTGTTTGGAGGGTGGTGCGTGGCATGTGGCTTTGGTTTGCAAAAAGCTGGCAACCGGCGCAGCGTTGGGCCAAGTCCTGTGCGTCTGCCCGGGCCGTCGGCCAATAGAATCCTGTACGGAAGGCCTTGCTTACAAGAGACCGGCTATGGCGTGGTGGCCGTCGAGTCTGGCGTGAATTTCTGCCAGAAGGTTCCGCACTTCCTCTTCGGAGGTGCACCTTTGAAGGACTCCGGTAGTGCTTTTTTTATATAGTTCTCCCTCATGGACCCTGTAGGCCTTAGATCGCCGCACTATGCAGCGTGCCTCATTTTGGTCCTCTGGAAGTTCCTGCCTCATTAGGTAGGCCAGGAATGGTTCTGTCCACGGGGCTATGATGGCCATTATTACGTGGGCTGAAGGTGTTGTTTTGGTGGCAAAGCCTCCGATTATGTCAGAGTGTTCGGTATCGAGGGTTGTGGCCGGGTCCGGACTAACGTTGCCGGTGTCCCCCTCCCATACCACGGATGGCTTAAACAACCTTTCTAAGAAGATGTTGGGGGACCGCATTGCATTTTGCGCCTATGCGGGGGAGGATATCCGCCGCCTGATTGTTTTCCCGAGCCACATGGTGAAATTCGAGCCCTTCGAACCGAGCTGACATCTTTAGGACGGCATTGCGATAGGCCGCCATCTTTGGATCCTTGGCATCAAAGTCTCCATTTATTTGGGATATTGTGAGGTTCAAGTCCCCACGCACCTCCATGCGCTGAATGCCCATGGAAACTGCCATCTGAAGACCATGTAACAGGGCTTCGTATTCGGCTGCATTGTTGGAATCTATATATAGTATCTGCAGTACGTATTGAACTATATCTCCAGTTGGGGACGTCAGGACCACACCAGCCCCTAGTCCAGCCAGCATTTTGGAGCCGTTGAAGTGCATAATCCAATTGGAGTACGCGTCGTACTCTTTAGGGAGTTAGGATTCCGTCCGTTCGGCGACAAAGTCGGCCAATACTTGCAATTTAATGGCTTGCCGAGGTTTGTATGTTATGTCGAACGGGAGGAGCTCGATGGTCCATTTGGCAATCCGGTCCGTGGCGTCGCGGTTGTTTATGATATCATTGAGGGGCACCTCCGAGGCTACTGTAATTGAACACTCTTGAAAGTAGTGTCGCAGTTTCCGAGATGCCATGAATACCACATAGGCTATCTTTTGATAATGTGGGTACCGTGATTTGCATGGAGTGAGGACAGTGGACACATAATATACTGTCTTTTGAAGAGGGAATTCATGTCCGTCCGCTTCTCGTTCAACGACGAGCACTGCGCTTACAACTTGATGAGTTGCCGCAATGTACAACAGCATTGGTTCACCGATGTTTGGCGCAGCCAGAATCGGGTTGGTTGCTAGTATGGCTTTTACTTCTCCCAATCCGGCTGTGGCAGCGTCCGTCCACTCGAAGTGTTCGATACGCCGAAGGAGGCGATAAAGGGGTAATGCCTTTTCTCCTAAGCGGGAGATAAAGCGGCTTAAAGCCGCCACACATCCAGTTAGTTTATGGATTTGTTTGAGGTCCGTTGGGGCAGCCAACTGTGACAGAGCTCGGATTTTGGCCGGATTAGCTTCAATTCCTCTACTGGAGACAATGAAGCCCAGGAGCTTTCCGGCTGGTACGCCGAAAACGCATTTTTCCGGATTGAGCTTGATGTCGTATGTTTGCAGGTTGTCGAATGTGAGCCTCAAGTCATCTATTAGAGAGTCGACGTGTTTGGTTTTAATGACCACGTCATCTACGTAGGCCTCAACTGTTTTTCCAATTTGTTTCTCCAGACATGTCTGAATCATGCACTGATATGTTGCGCCAGCATTTTTGAGCCCAAAAGGCATTGTGTTGAAACAGAAGGGGCTGTATGGTGTGATGAATGCCGTTGCGGCTTGGTGATACGTCTCCAACATATCTATAATTTTTGATTGCTCCATGCTACTTTATCTACTGTTTTGGACTATATTGGGCTTTATTTTCCACTTTTATATTATTTTTGGGACTAACCTATTAACCGGAGGCCCAGCCCAGAATTGCTGTTTTTTGCCTATTTCAGTATTTCGAGGAAACAGAATATCAAACGGAGTCCAAACGGAATGAAACCTTTGAGAACGTGATCTTCTCACCGAATGTGATCCAGCAGACTTGGACCCTACTCCAAGAAGTTTCTGAGGAGGTCACGAGGGTGGAGGGCGCCCCCCTGGGCGTGCCCCCTGCCTCGTGGGCCCCTCGGAGCTCCACCGACGTGCTCCTTCCTCCTATATATACCTACGTACCCCCATTAGACCAAAGACGGAGCCAAAAACCTAATTCCACCGCCACAACTTCCTGTATCCACGAGATCCCATCTTGGGGCCTGTTCCGGAGCTCCGCCGGAGAGGGCATCCATCACGGAGGGCTTCTACATCAACACCATAGCCATTCCGATGAAGTGTGAGTAGTTTACTTCAGACCTTCGGGTCCATAGCTAGTAGCTAGATGGCTTCTTCTCTCTTTTTGGATCTCAATACAATGTTCTCCCCCTCTCTCGTGGAGATCTATTTGATGTAATCTTCTTTTTGCGGTGTGTTTGTTGAGACCGATGAATTATGGGTTTATGATCCAAGTTATCTATGAATAATATTTGAATCTTCTCTTAATTCTTTTATGTATGATTGAGTTATCTTTGCAAGTCTCTTCAAATTATCCGTTTGGTTTGGCCAACTAGATTGGTAGTTCTTGCAATGGGAGAAGTGCTTAGCTTTGGGTTCAATCTTGCGGTGTCCTTACTCAGTGATAGAAAGAGTTGCAAGGCACGTATTGTATTGTTGCCATCGAGGATAACAAGATGGGGTATTTATCGTATTGCATGAATTTATTCCTCTACATCATGTCATCTTGCTTAAGGCGTTACTCTGTTTTTAACTTAATACTCTAGATGCATGCTGGATAGCGGTCGATGAGTGGAGTAATAGTAGTAGATGCAGGCAGGAGTCGGTCTACTTGTCACGGACGTGATGCCTATATACATGATCATACCTAGATAACCTCATAACTATGCTCAATTCTATTAATTGCTCAACAGTAATTTGTTCACCCACCATAGAATATCTATGCTCTTGAGAGAAGCCACTAGTGAAACCTATGGCCCCCGGGTCTATTCTAATCATATCAATCTCCATTACTTTATTTTACTTGTTTTGCTTTTACTTTTTACTTTTCATCTTTATACCAAAAATACCAAAAATATTATCTCTATCAGATCTCACTCTCGTAAGTGACCGTGAAGGGATTGAAAACCCCTAAGCGTTGGTTGCGAGTTGCTACCGTTTTGTGCAGGTACGAGGGACTTGCGCGTGACCTCCTACTGGATTGGTACCTTGGTTCTCAAAAACTGAGGGAAATACTTACGCTATTGTGCTGCATCACCCCCTCCTCTTCGGGGAAAACCAACGCTAGCTCGAGAGGTAGCAAGAAGGATTTCTGGCACCGTTGCCGGGGAGGCCTACGCCAAGTCAAGTCAAGATTTACTCTCCCGTCAACGAGCCATTTCTGGCGTCATGGCCGGGGAAGCCTACGCAAAAGTCAACATACCAAGTACTCATCACAATCTCTATATCTCGCATTACATTATTTGCCATTTGCCTCTCATTTTCCTCTCCCCCACTTCACCCTTGCCGTTTTATTCGCCCTCTCTTTCCCTTTGCCTTTTGTTTGCTCGTGTGTTAGTTTGCTTGCTTGTCGTGATGGCCCAAGATGCTACCAAATTGTGCGACTTCACCAATACCAATAAAAATGATTTCCTTAGTACTCCGATTGCTCCTTTTGCCAATACTGAATCTTGTGAAATCAATACTGCTTTGTTGAATCTTGTTATGAAAGATCAATTCGCTGGCCTTCCTAGTGAAGATGCCGCGACTCATCTAAATGGCTTTGTTGATTTATGTGATATGCAAAAGAAAAAGGATGTCGATAATGATGTCGTTAAATTGAAGCTATTTCCTTTTTTGCTTAGAGATCGTGCTAAAGCGTGGTTTTCATCTTTGCCTAAAAATAGTATTGATTCTTGGAACAAGTGCAAAGATGCTTTTATCTCTAAGTATTTTCCTCCCACTAAGATTATCTCTCTTAGGAATGATATTATGAATTTTAAGCAACTTGATCACTAACATGTTGCACAAGCTTGGGAGAGAATGAAATTAATGCTACGTAATTGTCCTACTCATGGTTTGAACTTATGGATGATTATACAAAAAATGTATGCTGGATTGAATTTTGCTTCTAGAAATATTTTAGATTCGGCCGCGGGAGGCACTTTTATGGAAATCACTTTAGGAGATGCTACTAAACTCCTAGATAATATTATGGTCAATTATTCTCATTGGCATACTGAAAGATCTACTAATAAAAAAGTGCATGCTATAGAAGAAATCAATGTTTTGAGTGAAAAGATGGATGAACTTAGGAATTTATTTGTTAAGAGTGTTTCTTCTGATCCCAATAATATGCCTTTATCTACTTTGCTTGAGAATAATAATGAATCTATGCATGTGAATTTTGTTGGTAGGAATAGTTTTGGTAACAACGCGTATAGAGGGAATTTTAATTCTAGGCCTTATCCTAGTAATCCTTCTAATAATTATGGAAATTCCTACAACAACTCTTATGGAAATTTTAATAAGATGCTATCTAAATTTGAGAGTAGTGTTGAAGAGTTTATGAATTCGCAAAAGAATTTCAATGCTTTGCTTGAAGAGAAATTGCTTAAAGTTGATGATTTTGCTAGGAACGTTGATAGAATTTCTCTTGAGGTTGATTCTTTAAAGCTTAGATCTATTCCTCCTAAGCATGATATCAATGAGTCTCTCAAAGCCATGAGAATTTCCATTGATGAGTGCAAATAAAGAACCGCTAGGATGCGTCCTTACAAAGATGCCTTTATTAAAGCGTGTTCTTCTAAATCCTATGAAAATCAAGATGAAGATCTGAAAGTTATTGATGTGTCCCCTATTAAATCTTTTTTTTGCAATATGAATCTTGATGAATCTGATTATGATCTTCCCTTACCTAGAAGGCGTTCTAAGAATTCTGAGTTTTTAGATCCTGATGATGAAATTGATAAAAAAGGGATTGAAAGAAATAAAAATCTAGATATTGCTAAACACACTATTTTGGATCTCAAGGAATTTAACTATGAAAATTGCTCTTTAATTGATTGTATTTCCTTGTTGCAATCCGTGTTAAATTCTCCTCATGCTTATAGTCCAAATAAGGCCTTTACCGAACACATTGTTGACGCCTTAATGCAATCTTATGAAGAAAAGCTTGAGTTGAAAGTTTCTATCCCTAGAAAACTCCATGATGAGTGGGAACCTACAATTAAGATTAAAATTAAAAATTGTGAGTTTCATGCTTTGTGTGATTTGGGTGCTAGTGTCTCTACTATCCCCAAAGCCTTGTGTGATTTGCTAGATTTCCGTGACTTTGATGATTGCTCTCTAAACTTGCATCTTGCAGATTCCACTATTAAAAAGCCTATGGGAAGAATTAATGATGTTCTTATTGTTACAAATAGGAATTATGTGCCCGTAGATTTTATCGTTTTTGATATAGATTGCAATCCTTCATGTCCTATTATTCTTGGTAGACCTTTCCTTAGAACGATTGGTGCAATTATTGATATGAAGGAAGGGAATATTAAATTCAAATTTCCCTTAAAGAGGGCATGGAACACTTTCCTAGAAAGAAAATAAAATTACCATATGAATCTATCATGAGAGCCACTTATGGATTGCCTACCAAAGATGGTAATACCTAGATCTATCCTTGCTTTTATGCCTAGCTAGGGGCGTTAAACGATAGCGCTTGGTGGGAGGCAACCCAATTTTATTTTGTGTTTTTTGTTTTTGGTTTTGTTTAGGAATAAATAATCCATCTAGATTCTGTTTAGATGTGGTTTTATCTTTTAATTAGTGTTTGTGCCAAGTTAAACCTATTGGATCTTCTTGGAAGATAGTTATTTGATCTTGCTGTAATTTCCAGAATCTTTGCGCTCAGTGCCCGAATTGTCAAAAATCACCAGAACGTGATAAAATAGTGATTCCAATTTCTTCTGATCAATAAACAAATTTCCCAGGTCGTCTAATTTTGGTAGAATTTTGTGGGTTACAGAAGTTTGCGTTAGTAACAGATTACTACAGACTGTTCTGTTTTTGACAGATTCTGTTTGCGTGTGTTGTTTGCTTATTTTGATGAATCTATGGCTAGTAAAATAGTTTATAAACCATAGAGAAGTTGGAATACAGTAGGTTTAACACCAATACAAATAAAGAACAAGGTCACTACAGTACCTTAAAGTAGTCTTTTGTTTTCTTTCTCTAACGGAGCTCACGAGATTTCTATTGAGTTTTGTGTTGTGAAGTTTTCAAGTTTTGGGTGAATTCTTTTGATGGAGTATGGAACAAGGAGTGGCAAGATCGTAAGCTTGGGGATGCCCATGGCACCCCCAAGATAATCCAAGGACACCAAAAATTCAAAGCTTGGGGATGCCCCGGAAGCCATCCCCTCTTTCGTCCACTTCCATCGGTAATTTACTTGGAGCTATATTTTTATTCACCACATGATATGTGTTTTGCTTGGAGTGTCTTGTATTATTTGTGTCTTTGCTTGTTAGTCTACCACAATCATCCTTGCTGTACACACCTTTTGAGAGAGCCATGTATGAATTGACATTTGTTAGAATACTCTATGTGCTTCACTTATATCTTTTGAGCTTGATAGTTTACTCTATGTGCTTCACTTATATCTTTTTGAGCGTGATAATTTTTGCTCTAGTGCTTCACTTAGATCTTTTAGAGCACGGTGGTGGTTTGTTTTAAAGAAACTTGATCTCTCATGCTTCACTTAGATTATTTTGAGAGTCGTTAATAGCATAGTAATTTGCTTAATGTTAATATACTTGGTATTCAAGATATGTGAAACTTTCTTTTTAGTGGGTTGAATACTAAGATAAGTTTGATGCTTGATAATTGTTTTGAGATATGGAGGTGATAATATCATAGTCGTGCTAGTTGAGTAGTTGTGAATTTGAGAAATACTTGTGTTGAAGTTAGCAAGTCCCGTAGCATGCACGTATGGTTAAAGTTGTGTAACAAATTTGAAGCATGAAGTGTACCTGGCTTGTGCATCCTTATGAGTGGCGGTCGGGGACGAGCGATGGTCTTTTCCTACCAATCTATCCCCCTAGGAGCATGCGTGTAGTACTTGATTTTTGATGACTTCTAAATTTTTGCAATAAGTATATAAGTTCTTTTGACTAATGTTGAGTCCATGGATTATACGCACTTTTACCTTTCCGCCATTTGCTAACCTCTTCGGTACCGTGCATTGCCCTTTCTCACATTGAGAGTTGGTGCAAACTTCGCCGGTGCATCCAAACCCCGTGATATGATACGCTCTTTCACACATAAACCTCCCTATATCTTCCTCAAAACAGCCACCATACCTACCTATCATGGCATTTCCATAGCCATTCCGAGATATATTGCCATGCAACTTCCATCATCATCATCATCATCATCATCATCATCATGACATGCTTTACTTTTGTCATATTGCCATTGCATGATCTTGTAGTTGACATCGTATTTGTGGCAAAGACACCTTTCATAATTCTTTCATACATGTCACTCTTGATTCATTGCATATCCCGGTACACCGCCGGAGGCATTCATACAGAGTCATATCTTGTTCTAGTATCGAGTTGTAATCATTATGTTGTAATCAATAGAAGTGTGATGATCATCATTATTAGAGCATTGCCCTATCAAAAAAAGAAAGGCCAAAAAGAAAAAAAGAAAGGCCCAAAAAAAGAGAAAATAAAAAAGGGCAATGCTACTATCTCTTTTTCCACACTTGTGCTTCAAAGTAGCACCTTGTTCTTCATGTAGTGAGTCTCATATATTGTGCTTCAAAGTAGCACCATGATTTCATATAGTGAGTCTCATAAGTTGTCTTGTTCATACTAGTGGTAATTTTTCATTATAGAACTTGGCTTGTATATTCCAACGATGGGCTTCCTCAAAATGCCCTAGGTCTTCATGAGAAAGCAAGTTGGATGCACACCCACTAGTTTTCTTTTGTTGAGCATTCTTAGCTCTAGTGCATCCGTTGCATGGCAATCCCTACTCCTTGCATTAACATCAATTGATGGGCATCTCCATAGCTCGTTGATTAGCCTCGTTGATGTGAGACTTTCTCCTTTTTTGTCTTCTCCGCACAATCCCCATCATCATATTCTATACCACCCATAGTGCTATGTCCATGGCTCGCGCTCATGTATTGTGTGAAGGTTGAAAAAGTTTGAGATTATTTGAGTATGAAACAATTGCTTGGCTTGTCATTGGGGGTATAGAAGTTGGGAACATCTTTGTGTGACGAAAATGAAGCATAGCCTAACTATATGATTTTGTAGGGATGAACTTCCTTTGGCCATGTTATTTTGAGATGACATAATTGTTTGATTAGTATGCTTGAAGTATTATCATTTTTATGTCAACATGAACTTTTGTCTTGAACCTTTCAGATCTGAATATTTATACCATGATTAAGAAGATTTACATTGAAATTATGCCAAAGTATCACTCCGCATCAAAAATTCTCTTTTTATCATTTACCTACTCGAGGACGAGCAGGAATTAAGCTTGGGGATGCCTGATATGTCTCCAACGTATCTATAATTTTTGATTTCTCCATGCTACTTTATCTACTGTTTTGGACTATATTGGGCTTTATTTTTCCACTTTTATATTATTTTTGGGACTAACCTATTAACCGGAGGCCCAGCCAGAATTGCTGTTTTTTTGCCTATTTCAGTATTTCGAGGAAACAGAATATCAAACGGAGTCCAAACGGAATGAAACCTTCGGGAACGTGATCTTCTCACCGAACGTGATCCAGGAGACTTGGACCCTACTCCAAGAATTTTCCGGGGAGGTCACGAGGGTGGAGGGCGCGCCCCCCTGGGCGCGCCCCCCTGCCTCGTGGGCCCCTCGGAGCTCCACCGACGTGCTCCTTCCTCCTATATATACATACGTACCCCCATTAGACCAAAGACGGAGCCAAAAACCTAATTCCACCGCCTCAACTTCCTGTATCCATGAGATCCCATCTTGGGGCCTATTCCGGAGCTCCGCCGGAGAGGGCATCCATCACGGAGGGCTTCTACATCAACACCATAGCCCGTCCGATGAAGTATGAGTAGTTTACTTCAGACCTTCGGGTCCATAGCTAGTAGCTAGATGGCTTCTTCTCTCTTTTTGGATCTCAATACAATGTTCTCCCCCCTCTCATGGAGATCTATTCGATGTAATCTTCTTTTTGCAGTGTGTTTGTTGAGACCGATGAGTTGTGGGTTTATGATCCAACTTATCTATGAATAATATTTGAATCTTCTCTTAATTATTTTATGTATGATTGAGTTATCTTTGCAAGTCTCTTCGAATTATCCGTTTGGTTTGGCCAACTAGATTGGTAGTTCTTGCAATGGGAGAAGTGCTTAGCTTTGGGTTCAATCTTGCGGTGTCCTTACTCAGTGACAGAAAGAGTTGCAAGGCACGTATTGTATTGTTGCCATCGAGGATAACAAGATGGGGTATTTATCATATTGCATGAATTTATTCCTCTACATCATGTCATCTTGCTTAAGGCGTTACTCTGTTTTCAACTTAATACTCTAGATGCATGCTGGATAGCGGTCGATGAGTGGAGTAATAGTAGTAGATGCAGGCAGGAGTCGGTCTACTTGTCACGGACGTGATGCCTATATACATGATCATACCTAGATAACCTCATAACTATGCTCAATTCTATTAATTGCTCAACAGTAATTTGTTCACCCACCGTAGAATATCTATGCTCTTGAGAGAAGCCACTAGTGAAACCTATGGCCACCGGGTCTATTCTCATCATATCAATCTCCATTACTTTATTTTACTTGTTTTGCTTTTACTTTTTACTTTGCATCTTTATACCAAAAATACCAAAAATATTATCTCTATCAGATCTCAGTCTCGTAAGTGACCGTGAAGGGATTGACAACCCCTAAGCGTTGGTTGCGAGTTGCTACCGTTTTGTGAAGGTACGAGGTACTTGCGCGTGACCTCCTACTGGATTGATACCTTGGTTCTCAAAAACTGAGGGAAATACTTACGCTACTGTGCTGCATCACCCCCTCCTCTTCGGGGAAAACCAACACTAGCTCGGGACGTAGCACTTGGTCGGACTCCGCCTTCTTGATTTGGTGGTAACCGGAGTATGCGTCGAGGAAACACAATGACTCGTGTCCTGCAGTAGCATCGATAATTTGATCAATGCGGGGGAGGGGGAAGGGATCCTTTGGGCAAGCTTTATTGAGGTCCTTGAAATCGACACGAAGGCGCTAGGATTTATCGTTCTTTGGTACCATCACCAGGTTTGCTAGCCAGTCCGGGTGTTTTATTTCTGTGATGAATCCGGCCTCCAATAACATGGCTAGTTCCTCACCCATGGCCTGTCTCTTAGGTTCGGAGAAATGTCGAAGAGCCTGCTTGACCGGCTTGAATCCCTTTAGGATATTGAGGCTATGCTCGGCCAGCCTGCGTGGGATTCCTGGCATGTCTGAGGGATGCCAGGCGAATATGTCCCAATTCTCGCGCAGGAACTCTCATAGTGCGGCGTCCATGGCGGGGTTTAACTGTGCCCCGATGGAGGCTGTTTTTGTAGGGTTCGTTGGGTGGACTTGGAATTTGACTATTTCATCCGCTAGTTTGAAAGAGGTGGACTTGGATCTCTTGTCAAGTATCACGTCGTCCCTGTCCACTTTGGAGCACAGCGCAGTTAATTCCTCGGCCGCAAAGGCTTCGGAT
The DNA here is from genome assembly GCA_034509565.1 of Triticum monococcum. NCBI lineage: Eukaryota > Viridiplantae > Streptophyta > Magnoliopsida > Poales > Poaceae > Triticum > Triticum monococcum. The sequence continues at coordinate 79,743,298 of CM067845.1, read as the reverse complement.
AATGCCTCAAGGGCCAATGCGGCTGTTTTGTTTTCGGCGCGGAGTGTTGTGTCTGGATTACTAGCGAGAGTGATGATTCCTTTGGGCCCGGGCATTTTGAGCTTCATGTACCCGTAATGGGGTATGGCTTGGAAGATCGTGAATGCCTCCCGCCCTAAAAGGGCGTAGTATCCTCTACTGAATGGGGCCACTTGGAATGTAATTTCTTCGGACCTATAGTTCTCTGGTGTGCCGAATACCACATATAGTGTGATTTTCCCAGCACAGCGTGCTTCTTGACTGGGGATGATTCCTCTGAAAGTTGTGCTACTTCGCTCAATGCGGTTCTAGTCTATTTCCATTTTTTGAAGAGTTTCCTCGTAGATGACGTTTAATCCACTGCCGTCGTCCATGAGCACTTTGGTGAGTCAAAAGCCGTCCATGATTGGACTTAGGAGCAGTGCCGCTGGTGCTCGGGCTGTTCGGAATTTAGGTTCGTCGCTGGCATTGAAGGTAATAGCCGTGTCGCTCCATGGATTTATTGCTGCTACGTGGCAGATTTCGGCAATGCTGTGGAGTGTTCGCTTGCGCCTATTGTTTGATGCGAAGGTCTCAAAGACTGTTAATACCGTATTGTTATCACTGGGATGGTGCTCTGTGGCATCTGGGATGAGAAGGTCTTCGCCGCTTTTGGCCACCTGCCGGAGTATCCAACATGCTCTAAGGCTGTGTGTTGGTATTGTATCCATCGTACTATGAATTTTGCAGGGTCCATTGAGCCATCCCTCCAATACGGTTCCACGCCCTGTAGAGGGTTTTTGCTTCTTTGTAATTAACTCGGGTGTCTTATGATAGTGCACCCTTTTTCCTTGGACTGGGTGTATATATGGAGCCGGATTATCCCAAAATTTTGTTTCGGTTTTCCAAGAACTTTCCATTGCATAGTACTTTCGTACTATGGACGCCAAGTCGGCGAAGCGTGATATATCACGGCCACTTATGGCGTTAAGGATTCCCTTGTCCATGCAGTTATTGCAGAAAAGTGATACTGCGTCTTCCTCGCGGCAGTCCTTAACCTTGTTCATCACAAGGAGGAATCTGGCCCAATAATGATGTACTTTTTCATGGGGCTCTTGCCTGATGTGGGAAAGATCTTTTATGTCTGGGTGGGTGGGTGGTTTTGAGTCCGAACCCCTACCCAATCCGAGGCCCAGGGGCCGAGGAGTTTCCGATCTTGGATGTTCGGATTCCGGGGTGTTGCCCGATGAGTCTGGCCCGCTACCTGACTTTAGGTTCGGGGTTTGTGTGATGTCCTCCCGTAAACGGGTATCTAGCTCGGAGAGCTCAGGAATCCAGACATAGTTAGTCCTCAAGACAGAGGAAGAATCGCTGCATTGTTCCTCCACCACCGCAACATGATGGGTGACCAGTGGAGAGTAAATCTCCCTTTGATCGGGTTTAAGCCCAATCCGATCATAGTCCGTAGCGAATCCCAAGGCGGTGATGCAATCCAAGAGCTCGTTTAGGGAAGAGAGCTCCATTGGATCTATCTGCTTGGCAAATTCTGAGCCGACGTGGAGGCTGTTTTCGATGACCCGAGAAGTCATCGTCGGTGCAGCATCCGAACAGGCGGTCATGACTAAACTGCCTAGTTGGAGAGTTTGGCCGACAGCCAGGGCTCCCCCGGCGGTAATGTTGTTTTTAACAATGATATGAGGCATCCTTCCTTACGGCGACATCACAGAGGAACTCTCAATGAAAGCACCAATGTCGGTGTCAAAACCGGTGGATCTCGGGTAGGGGGTCCCGAACTGTGCGTCTAAGGCGGACGGTAACAGGAGGCAGGGGACACGATGTTTTACCCAGGTTTGGGCCCTCTTGATGGAGGTAAAACCCTACGTCCTGCTTGATGTATTCTTGATGATATGAGTATTACAAGAGTTGATCTACCACGAGATCGGAGAGGCTAAACCCTAGAAGCTAGCCTATGGTATGATTGTATGTTGTCCTACGGACTAAAACCCTCCGGATTATATAGACACTAGTATGGTGGCTGTTTTGAGGAAGGTATATGGTGAGTTTATGGTACCGGCGAAAGTTGAGCGATACTAGAGAGGCTAGCAATGGTGGAAGGGTGAGAGTGTGTATAATCCATGGACTCAACATTAGTCATAAATAACTCACATAATTATTGCAAAAATCTATTAGTTATAGAAACAAAGTATTACGCGCTTCCTCCTAGGGGGATAGATTGGTAGGAAAAGACCATCGCTCGTCCCCGACCGCCACTCATAAGGAAGACAATCAATAAATAAATCATGCTCCGACTTCATCACATAACGGTTCACTATACGTGCAAGCTATGGGAATCACAAACTTCAACACAAGTATTTCTCAAATTCACAACTACTCAACTAGCATGACTCTAATATCACCATCTCCATATCTCAAAACAATTATCAAATATCAAAATTCTCATAGTATTCAGTGCACTTATATGAAAGTTTTTATATTATAGCAAATTTCCATGTTGTTCTAAAGGACACTCAAAATAATATAAGTGAAGCATGAAAGATCAATAGTTTCTATAAAATAAAACCACCGCCGTGCTCTAAAAGATATAAGTGAAGCACTAGAGCAAAAACTATATAGCTCAAAAGATATAAGTGAAGCACATAGAGTATTATAATAAATTTTAAATCGTGTGAGTCTCTCTCAAAAGGTGTGTACAGCAAGGATGATTGTGGTAAACTAAAAAGCAAAGAATCAAATCATACAAGACACTCCAAGCAAAACACATATCATGTGGTGAATAAAATATAGCTCCAAGTAAAGTTGCCGATAGACGAAGACGAAAGAGGGGATGCCACTTGGGGCATCCCCAAGCTTAGGCTTTTTGGTGTCCTTGAATTTTACCTTGGGGTGCCATGGGAATCCCCAAGCTTAGGATCTTGCCAATCCTTGTTCCTTAATCCATCAAATCTTTACCCAAAACTTGAAAACTTCACAACACAAAACTCAAAATAAAAAATCTCATGAGCTCCGTTAGTGAAATAAAACAAAAAACCACTTCAAGTAATGTAATGAACTCATTCTTTATTTATATTGGTGTTAAACCTACTGTATTCCAACTTCTCTATGGTTTATAAACTCTTTTACTAGCCATAGATTCATCAAAATAAGCAAACAACACATGAAAAACAGAATCTGTCAAAAACAGAACAGTCTGTAGTAATCTGTAGCTAACGCAAACTCTGGAACCCCAAAAATTCTAAAACAAATTTATGGACGCGATGAATTTATCTGTTAATCATCTGCAAAAATAATTAACAAAATATCACCTTCCAAATAAAAATGGCAGCAGTTCTCGTGAGCACTAAAGTTTCTGTTTTTTACAGCAAGATCAAAAAGACTTCCCCCAAGTCTTCCCAACGATTGTACTTGGCACAAACACTAATTAAACACTAGAAATTGGTTCATCATAATTGGATCTCTTAAAAAGATTAGCAAGCGGATGCGGATCCATAGATCTTTGGGTTCTCTGTTTAACAATAAATAAACAACTATTCCAACCAAACGAGCAAACGTGCCAAGTAAGACATCAAAGCCAATGGAAAGTCGAACAAAAGAAGATCGAATAAAATGGCAAGGGTGAAGTGGGGGAGAGGAAAACGAGAGGCAAATGGCAAATAATCTAATGCAAGGGATAAGAGTTTGTGATGGGTACTTGGTATGTCTTGACTTAACAACGGCACCAGAAATGACTCGTTGTTGGGAGTCAAATCTTCACTTTACTTGGCACGAATCTCCCAGGCAACGACGCCAGAAATCCTTCTTGCTACCTCTTGAGCACTGCGTTGGTTTTCCCTTGAAGAGGAAAGGGTGATGCAGCAAAGTAGCGTAAGTATTTCCCTCAGTTTTTGAGAACCAAGGTATCAATCAAGTAGCAGATCACGCTCAAGTCCCACGCACCTACACAAACAAATAAGAACCTCGCAACCAACCCGATAAAGGGGCTATCAAGCCCTTCACGGTCACTTACGAGAGTGAGATCTGATAGATATGATAAGATAATTTTTTGGTATTTTTATGACAAAGATGCAAAGTAAAATAAAAGTCAAAAGAAATAACTAAGTATTGGAATATTAATATGATGGAAGATAGACCCGGGGCCATAGGTTTTACTAGTGGCTTCTCTGAAGAGCATAAGTATTATGATGGGTAAACGAATTACTGTCGAGCAATTGATAGAATTGAGCACAGTTATGAGAATATCTAGGTATGACCATGTATATAGGCATCATGTCCACGACAAGTAGACCAAAACGATTCTCCATCTACTACTATTACTCCACACATCGACCGCTATCCAGCATGCATCTAGAGTATTAAGTTCATAAGAATAGAGTAATGCTTTAAGGAAGATGACATGATGTAGAGGGATAAACTCATGCAATATGATATAAACCCCATCTTTTTATCCTCGATGGCAACAATACAATACGTGTCGGTTCCCTTTCTGTCACTGGGATCGAGCACCGCAAGATTGAACCCAAAGCTAAGCACTTCTCCCATTGCAAGAAAGATCAATCTAGTAGTCCAAACCAAACTGATAATTCGAAGAGACTTGCAAAGATAAACCAATCATACATAAAAGAATTTAGAGGAGAATCAAATATTGTTCATAGATAATCTGGATCATAAACCCACAATTCATTGGATCTCGACAAACACACCGCAAAAGAAGATTACATCGAATACATCTCCAAGAAGATCGAGGAGAACTTTGTATTGAGATCCAAAGAGAGAGAAGAAGCCATCTAGCTAATAGCTATGGACCCGTAGGTTTGAAATAAACTACTCACACATCAACGGAGAGGCCATGGAGTTGATGTAGAGGCCCTCCATGATCAATTCCCCCTCCGGCAGAGCTCCGGAAAAGGCCCCAAGATGGGATCTCTCGGGTACAGAAGGTTGCAGCGGTGGAATTAGGTTTTTGCGGTGCTCCTGGATGTTTGGGGGGTACATGGACTTATATAGGAGTAAGAAGTATGTCGGTGGAGCAATGGAGGGCCCACGAGGGTGCAGGGCGCGCCCCCCTACCGCGTGCCTTCCTCCGTTGTTTCTTGACGCCCATTCCAAGTCTCCTGGATCACGTTTGTTGAGAAAATCACGTTCCCATAGGTTTCATTCCGTTTGGACTCCGTTTGATATTCCTTTTCTTCGAAACCCTAAAATAGGCAAAAAAACAGCAATTTGGGTTGGGCCTCCGGTTAGTAGGTTAGTCCCAAAAATGAGATAAAAGTGTAAAATAAAGCCCATTAACATCCAAAATAGATAATATAATAGCATGGAGCAATCAAAAATTATAGATACGTTGGAGACGTATCATCATGTGAACGTAGACTACATGACACTTCACCATATTTGGGCCTAAGGGAAAGCATTTTTGAGTAGAAATTAGATGATGGGTTGCGAGAGTGACAGAAGCTTAAACCCCAGTTTATGTGCTATTTCGTAAGGGACCGATTGGATCCAAAAGCTTAATGCTATGGTTAGAATTTATTCTTAATACTTTTCTCGTATTTGCGGATGCTTGTGGGCGGGTTAATCATAAGTGGGAGGTTTTTTCAAGTAAGAACAGCACCTAAGCACCGGTCCACTCACATATCAAATTATCAAAGTAGTGAACGCGAATTAAACCAACATGATGAAAGTGGCTAGATGAATTTCCCGTGTACCCTCAAGAACGCTTTGCTTATCATAGGAGACCATTTGGCCTATCCTTTGCCTCAAAAGGATTGGGCTACCTTGCTGCACTTTTGTTACTACTATCATTACTCTCTCCTTACAAATTACCTTGCTATCAAACTACTCTGCTACTTACGGTTTCAGCATTTGCAGACACTACCTTACTGAAAACTACTTGTCATTTCCTTCTGCTCCTCGTTGGGTTCGACACTCTTACTTATCGAAAAGAGCTACAATTGATCCCCTATACTTGTGGGTCATCAAGGCTATTTTCTGGCGCCATTGCCGGGGAGTGAAGCGCCTTTGGTAAGGAAACATTTATATTGTGTGCTGAAATTTATTGTCACTTGTTACTATTGAAAACATTCCTTTGAGGGGTTTGTTTGGGGTATCTTCACCTCGTCCCCCTCAACCTACTGCACCTACTGAAAATACTAAATATGAAATTCCTTCGGGTATGATAGAACAACTGCTAGGCAATCCTTATGCAGGAGATGTGGAACCGAACATCCTGATATGCACTTGATATATGTAGAACAAATTTGTGGATTGTTTAAGCTTGCAGGTTTGCCCGAAGATAAAGTTATGAAGAATGGTTTCCCTTTATCTTTGAAGGGAAAAGCATTGGCATGGTATAGGTTATGTGATGATATTGGATCATGGAATTGGAATCGTTTGAAATTGGAGTTCCACCAAAAAATTTATCCTATGCATCTAGTTCATCGTGATCGGAATTATATATATAATTTTTTTCCTTGTGAAGGAGAAAGTATCACTCTAGATTGGGGGATTCTTAATTCAATGTTATATTCATGCCCCAATTGTGAGCTCTCAAGAGAAATTATTATTCAGAATTTTTATGCTCGGCTTTCTCGTAATGATCAAACCATGCTTGGTACTTCTTGTGTTGGTTCCTTTATGAAGAAGACTATCGAATTTCAGTGGGATCTTTTTGAAAGAATTAAACGTAACTCTGAAGATTGGGAACTTGACAAAGGTAAAGAGTCGGGTATTAAACTTGAGTATGATTGTGTTAAATCTTTTATGGATACCGATGCTTTTCAAAAGTTTAGCACTAAATATGGACTTGACTCTGAGATAGTAGCCTCCTTTTGTGAATCATTTGCTGCTCATGTTGAACTCCCTAAAGAGAAGTGGTTTAAATATCACCCACCTATTAAAGAAGAAATTAAAGAACCGGTACCAGTTACAGAAGAAACTATAATTTATAATGTTGATCCAGTTGTTCCTTCTGCTTATATTGAGAAAGCACCTTTCCCTGTTAGGATGAAGGAACATGCTAAAGTTTTAACTATGGTTAACAAAATCTATATTAGAACACCTAAACCTGATGAACAAATTAAATTTGAACCTATTATTGCTATGGTTAAAGATCTATTGGAAGAAGATATAGATGGGCATGCTATTTACTTCTGCGAAGAAGCTGCTAGAATTGCCAAACCTGATAAGAAAGATAAACATAGACCCGTTGTTGGCATGCCTGTCATCTTAGTTAAAATAGGAGATCACGGTTATCATGGTTTATGTGACATAAGTTCTAGTGTGAGTGTTATTCCTTACACCTTATATCAATTATGAATGACATAGCACCCGTGGAGATAGAAGAAATAGATGTTACTATTAAACTTGCTAATAGAGACACTATATCACCAATTGGGATTGTTAGAGATGTTGAAGTCTTGTGTGGGAAAATAAAATACCCTACTGATTTTCTTGTTCTTGGTTCCCCACAAGATGAATTTTGCCCCATTATCTTTGGTAGACCTTTCTTGAACACCGTTAATGCTAAGATAGATTGTGAGAAACAAACTGTCGGTGTTAGTTTTGGTAATGAGTCTCATGAGTTTAATTTTTCCAAGTTTAGTAGAAATCTTCATGAAAACGAATTGCCTAGTAAAGTTGAATTAATTCGTCTTGCTTCTATTGTTGTACCAACTACTGATCCTTTAGACCAATATTTGCTAGACCATGAAGATGATTTTCATATGCATGAAAGAAATGAAATAGATAAAAATTTCTTTGAACAACGTCCTCTACTTAAACACAATTTGCCTATTGAAACTCTAGGAGGTCCTCCTCCACCTAAAGGTGATCCTGTGTTTGAATTAAAACAAATGCCACACACTTTGAAAAATGCGTATCTTGATGAAAATAAGATACATCCTGTTATTATTAGTGCTAACCTTTCAGAACATGAAGAAGAAAGATTACTGAAAGTTCTAAGGAAGCACCGAGCTGTTGATATACTCTTGATGATTTAAAGGGCATTAGTCCCACTCTATGTCAGCACAAAATTAATATGGAACCTGATGCTAAACCCGTTGTTGATCACCAATGCCGGTTAAATCCAAAAATGAAAGAAGTGGTAAGAATGGAAATATTAAAACTTCTGGAAGCAGGTATAATCTATCCCATAGCTGATAGTAGATGGGTAAGTCTTGTTCATTGTGTTCGTAAGAAATGAGGTATTACTATTGTTGCTAATGATAAGAATGAACTTATTCCACAGAGAATTGTTACAGGCTATAGAATGGTAATTGATTTTAGAAAATTAAACAAAGCAACTTGAAAAGATCATTACCCTTTGGCTTTTATTGATCAAATGCTTGAAAGATTATCTAATAAGCACACACACTTTTGCTTCCTTGATGGATATCCTGGCTTTTCACAAATACTTGTTTCTCAACCTGATCAAGAAAATACCACTTTTACTTGTCCCTTTGGAACCTATGCTTATAGACGTATGCCTTTTGGTTTATGTAATGCACCTGCTACCTTTCAAAGATGTATGACTGCTACATTCTTTGACTTCTGTGAAAAGATTGTTGAGGTTTTCATGGATGACTTTTCTGTTTATGGGAAGTCTTTTGATGATTGTTTAAGCAATCTTGATCGAGGTTTGCATAGATGTGAACAAACAAATCTCGTCTTGAATTGGGAGAAGTGCCACTTTATGGTTAATGAAGGCATTGTCTTGGGTCATAAAATTTCTGAAAGAGGTATTGAAGTGGACAAAGCTAAGGTTGATGCAATTGAGAAAATGACATGTCCTAAAGATATAAAAGGTATTCGTAGTTTCTTAGGTCATGCTGTTTTCTATAGGAGATTTATCAAAAGACTTTTCAAAAAATTCTAGGCCTCTTACTAGTCTCTTGTAGAAGGACATCCCTTTTGTTTTTGATGATTATTGTTTAGAAGCCTTTGAAACACTTAAGAAAGCCTTAATTTGTGCACCTATAGCTGAACCACCAGAGTGGAACTTGCCTTTTGAAATTATGTGTGATGCTAGTGATTATGCTGTTAGTGTTGTTCTAGGACAAATAGTTGATAAGAAACTTAATGTTACTAGTCGTCAACCCGTGCATTCGCACGGGAATAGATTTTTTGTTAAAATGAATCAGTTACATTTTTAAATGGCATTTATTAAGTTGATAATGAAAAGGAAACAAAGGCACTATGGAAGATCTATATGCACGCACATGGTTGAGGTACACGAACATTCCTACATATTGGGAATTGCTCTAACAGTTAGTATAGGGTCATAACCCATAGAAATAAAGTACAATATTTTCCATCAGGATCAAAATACAATCCAAAATCGACATATATCTTGGAACTTCCATTAGATGGAACCCACTTGGAACCAGAGGTTCAAATCTTTTAGCTAATTTTAAGTCCAACATATCAACAATATGCAATCGGATCATTTTCCGTGTTTCTTCATTGGGGCACTTCTCGAAGCCCTCATGTTGCACCGTGTGCAATTATATTTATAAACGTAACTCCGTTGAACTTTGTACCATCTCGGTTAACAAATAAGAGCCATGTGCCGAGGTAGAACATGCATGTGTGCTTAGGTAGGAGAATTATTCAGAGAAGCATACCCATGATAACTGAAAATTAAATGAACAAAATACTCTTTGTTTGCAATTTTGTAAATTACTCTGATGTTCTTAAAATCTAATCCAATAATTGTACATATTATATATGAAATAAATTCATGAAATAACTGTTAACAAAAAGAAGATTTTCGATAGGAAAAGCAAGCCTTTGAATAGATTCAGACCTAACAATGTTTCATAATGATGAGCAAGACAAAGATGTAATTTAGAATCCTGAAACTAAACTAACCTGCATATTTATACTATGTGCGGTTTTGGAGGATTTACGTTTTGTCAAGTTAGTCATGATAAAAACTCTGTGGTAAAGTAGAAATAGAAGATAAGAGTGGGACTACTAAGATAGACAAAGAAAATATATAATACATCATGTTCTTAGAATATAGTACATAACATTCTTCTATACCGCGGCATGTATGCTTATCTCTCAAATACTCGAATTCCAACTTGTTGGTGACCTATGTAAAATGCAAACATATGACAAACATGATCCCATAAATGAAATGAACATAGACCATTTGTAAGACGATTATTTGTAGGGGGAAACTATGAAACCTAGAAGCTCCTGCAATAACCAAGAAGTATCGGATCAATACCAAGCATGAGGGAAGCAATGTGCCTATCAGCAAAATAAATAATTTCCTTCTTGTTCCTACAGAATTTCTTAGGACCAAATTCACTTAAAAGGTATGCAAGACGTGTGCATGTGAATTTGAAAAGATACAATTTGGATAAATATTTCTGGGCAATTACTCGAGGAGTGCTTAGCTGAATAAAAGTCCTCAAACTCAACTATACAAACCATGATATATTTATACTGTATTTGGTTTTGGAGAATTTACCTTTTGCCAATTTTAGTCATGATCAAAATTCACCGGTGAAGAAGAAAGTTGTGAGATGCCTATGGAAATAGACAGATAAATAATACTTCCAAGAATATCTTGTTGTCTTACATAGTTAAACAATTGAAGTAGTGTAAATCACAGTCTTATCAATGACCCTAGCTAGCTTACCTTTCTAATCGCCCAGAGCATCCTGCAAAAATAGACCACACTCGTGTTGATGACCTTGGAAATTTCCATTTTTCTCGTCCACATATTGTACATCTATCTATTCCCAATACTCCCCATCTGTAAAACAATTATGTCGAGCACAAAACTACAGTATGTATTAAGTCTCCGTGAAATAATAAATTAAGAAGAATCAGTAGAGTGCATTATGGAAAAACCATGATGTCACTCGACTAACTTAGAGCATGCCAAGAGAATGTGGTGTCCAAAACAAACCCCCTCGCATTGCATCAATAGTTATTAGAGCCACACAGTATACATGTTATGTAAGCCCACAGCCACATGCATGTTTTAAAACTCCAAAACATCCTATCTGGGTACAGTAAAGATGATGGTGGGAGCACATTACATGATGAAAACGTAAGTATAATGACATGTAATTGTACTTAAGCTAATTACGCATGCAGTTACACGCGGACATCTTCGTGTAATTCCGACTACGTAAGATCACTCAGGGCGTCATGAGAAAGAAGTGTAAAAGCATATTTCGGTCAGTCTTTATATGATTCAAGTATGTACATTTTACACAGACTTTGACATACAAGCACTGTCGGATTAATTAGTAGGGACCCTTAATTCATGTTTAGTGAGTAGTGAATGCCCATATATAGTAGCAACAGAGTTTATAAAGAGAACCACAAATCACTGTCAGATTGATCAACAAAGGCATTTAATTCACGTTTAGTGATTGTAAAGCAGCAGCAGATTTGATATAAACAACTTTAGTTGGACTGCCGTCAAAACATAAAAAATCCATAGCTAGCACTCTGGTTATAAGCTAAAAGATTGGATCGGTGGTAGCCTGCAGCCAACATTTTTTAGTTCATTACTATAAAGAACAAAAATTCCCTCGTATTTAGAGATAAACTAACTTTAATCAAATACCTATGTTTGCAACAAAAGCTACCTGGGAGCTAAGCCTCTGTTGAGATTAAGTCCTTGCTACCAAATACCTAGGTTTGCAACAAAAGCTACCTGATGTATGAAGATATATTTTTACCTATATGATCCACTTTTAATCATTATTTCTTTTAAATGCTTTGGTAAAGTGATCAACCACACAGAATTATCTTAGAAAAGGAAATAACAAACAGAAATATCTAACGCACTATGTTTTCAACTTTAAGAAATAGCAGTCCGCACAATCGGTGTAAAAATACATACCCATAAGGTATGCATGCAATAACATGGCCTATTTCATTCATAATCTTTTTTGCGGGGGTTTCATTTATAATCAGCTATAGACATAAAACATGACGATTTATTAGGAGCTAGTACCTGATTTGAGTGCCAACAATATCAACATGCACACTGGACAAAACGATGCTCTGTTGTTGCCATTACATCCGTGAAATATTACCTGTGCTTGGCTGGATGTGTGGGCCGCCGTCTTCTACGTCCCTGTAAATAAGATTTGAGGCATCGATCTGTGTAGTGGTGCCATCTTAGATATCCTCCGGGAAAAGCTGTAGAAGACCATCAGATTTAGAGACATTAGCCAAAGAGAAAAGATGATTTGTCCAGTGAGAAAGATGGGATTTTGGAAGTACATGTTGACTCCCATTGCACGGAGGCAAGCATGTAAGCTGATTTGCAAAGCAGGTGACCTATTCCAGCCATACGTTGTTCATCAAAAAAATCCGGCCAGATGAGTACATACCTACGTACCAGTAGTGGAAATATATTTCCTCGGGCTGCCAACACAGATGTCAGAGACACGGTTGATTCTCAGCATAATCGCAATTGTACTGGCCCCTATGAATGGCGATGAATCCTTCCAACGTGATCTATTTGTCCGGCGAGATCCACACGACCTCCTATACATAGGCGTACACCTCCGTTGGCGAAATCGACACGACCTCCTGTACATAGGCATACACCTCCGGATCGATGATGCACTTGATTCATCTTTTTTGCTGCAAGCGGGCTGGAAATAGAATACACATGACCATAATGTGCTTAAATTAAACAAATAGATCTCATTAGGGTGGGAGAGAGAGAAGATGTGGAGTAGATGCGAGAGTCAGCGGCCGCGTGGCATTGGCGAGGATGCGCTAGGCAGTTTTTCTTGTTTGTACGCTATATGTGGTAGGTATGTGCAGATTGGATTTTTTGTCTCGTTTTTTTTTCTGAACTTTGTCTAGTTTTTTTACTTGTTCTAGATTGATTAGATCGTGGTAGTTGCATGATAAAAAAGGATAAACATAGGATGAGCCGTACATGATATGGACTCTTTATTTAGTCTGAGCTTGTTTTTTTTGATTCAATGAGTCATCTTGGGTAGATCTAGGCCATAATAACTTGGTCCTACCAGATGAACGGCTCATAAAATCTAATTAACATGGTAATTTCCTGGGAGTCTGTAATTAGTATAGGTATAGATAGATATAGATTCATTATGCTAGCAAAACTCTAGAAAGTTCTCAAAGAAATTATGCTACCACTAAAAAAGAGTTCTTAGCAGTGGTGTTTGCTTGTGATAAATTTAGATCTTATATTGTTGATTCCAAAGTAACTGTTCACACAGACCATGCTGTTATTAAATATCTTATGGAAAAGAAAGATGTTAAACCTAGACTTATTCGATGGGTTCTCTTGTTACAACAATTTGATTTACGTATCATTGACAGAAAACGAGCTAAGAACCCAGTTGCTGATAATTTGTCTAGGCTTGAAAATGTGCTTGATGACCCACTACCTATTGATGATAGTTTTCCTGATGAGCAGTTAGCTGCAATAAATGTTTCTCATAGACTCATAGTACTCCTTGGTATGCTGAGTATGCTAATTACATTGTTGCTAAATATTTACCACCTAGCTTTACATACCAACAAAAGAAAAAAATTCTTCTACGATTTAAGACATTACTTTTGGGATGACCACATCTTTATAAAGGAGTAGATGGTATTATTAGATGTTGTGTACCTGAGCATGAACAGGGACAAATCCTACGAAAATGTCACTCCAAGGCTTATGGAGGGCATCATGTTGGAGATAGAACTGCTCACAAGGTATTGCAATCTGGATTTTATTGGCCTACTCTCTTCAAGGATGCCCGTAAGTTTGTCTTATCTTGTGATGAATGTCAAAGGATAGGTAATATCGGTAAGCGTCAAGAAATAGCCATGAATTATTCACTTGCTGTTGAACCTTTTGATGTTTGGGGATTTGATTACATGGGACCTTTTCCTTCCTCTAATGGGTATACACATATTTTGGTTGTTGTTGATTATGTTACTAAATGGGTAGAAGCTATTCCAACTAGTAGTGTTGATCACAACACCTCTATTAAAATGCTTAAGGAAGTCATTTTCCAAAGGTTTGGAGTCCCTAGATATTTAATGACTGATGGTGGTTCACATTTTATTCATGGTGCTTCCGTAAAATGCTTACCAAGTATGATGTTAACCATGGAATTGCATCACCTTATCATCCTCAATCTAGTGGTCAAGTTGAACTTAGCAATAGAGAAATAAAATTAATTTTGGAAAAGACTGTCAATAGGTCCAGGAAGAATTGGTCTAAGAAATTAGATGATGCACTTTGGGCTTATAGAACAGCATATAAAAATCCTATGGGTGTGTCTCCTTATAAAATGGTTTATGGAAAAGCTTGTCATTTGCCTCTTGAGTTAGAACATAAAGCGTATTGGGCCATCAAAGAGCTCAATTATGATTTCAAACTTGCTGGTGAAAAGAGGTTATTTGATATTAGCTCACTAGATCAATGGAGAACCCAAGCTTATGAAAATGCAAAATTATTCAAAGAAAAAGTTAAAAGATGGCATGACAAAACAATTCAAAAGTGTGAGTTTAAAGCCAGAGAATATGTTCTTTTGTACAACTCTCGTTTTAGATTCTTTGCATGAAAGCTCCTCTCAAAATGGGAAGGCCCATACGTCATCGAGAAGGTTTACCGGTCTAGAGCCATCAAAATAAATAATTCTGAAGGTACTAACTGAAGGAAATATGCCCTAGAGGAAATATGCCCATGGGGGAAGTATTGCGCCTTATTGGGCTCTAGTGGAAAGGAGAGAAGGGCCACAAGGGGAGGCAGCGCGCCCCCCATGGGCTGGTCCGAATTGGACTAGGAGGGGGTGGCGCCCCCTTCTTTCCTTCTCCCTCTCCCTCTCCTTCCTTCTTCTCCTACTTGAACTAGGAAAGGGGGAAACCTACTCCTACTAGGAGTAAGAATCCCCCCTTGGGCGCAACCCTTGAGGCCGGCCCTCCTCCTCCTCCCCTCCTTTATATACGGGGGAGGGGGCACCCCATAGACACACAAGTTGATTTCTTAGCCGTGTGCAGTGCCCCCTCCATAGATTTCCACCTCGGTCATATTGTCGTAGTGCTTAGGCGAAGCCGTGCGCCGGTAACTTCATCACTGTCACCACGCCGTCGTGCTGATGAAACTCTCCCTCGTCCTCAACTGGATCAAGAGCTCGAGGGACGTCATCGTGTTGAACATGTGCTGAACACAAAGGTGCCGTCCGTTTGGTACTTGGATCGGTTGGATCGTGAAGACGTTCGACTACATCAACCACGTTACTAAACACTTCCGCTTTCGGTCTACGAGGGTACATGGACACACTCTTCCCGCTCGTTGCTATGCATCTCCTAGATAGATCTTGCGTGATCATAGGAATTTTTTTGAAATACTGCGTTCCCCAATAGTGGCATCCGAGCCAGGTCTATGCGTAGATATTATATGCACGAGTAGAACACAAAGAGTTGTGGGCGATAATAGTCATACTTCTTACCAGCATGTCATGCTTTGATTCAGCGGTATTGTTGAATGAAGCAGCCCAGACCGACATTACATGACCGCGTTCATGAGACTGGTTCTACCGCCGTGCTTCGCACAGAGGTGGCTAGTGGGTGTCTGTTTCTCCAACTTTAGTTGAATCGAGTGTGACTACGCCCGGTCCTTATTCAAGGTTAAAACAGCACACTTGATGAAAAATCATTGTGGTTTTGATGCGTAGGTAAGAACGGTTCTTGCTAAGCCCGTAGCACCCACATAAAACTTGCAACAACAA
Source organism: Triticum monococcum (assembly GCA_034509565.1). Classification (NCBI taxonomy): domain Eukaryota; kingdom Viridiplantae; phylum Streptophyta; class Magnoliopsida; order Poales; family Poaceae; genus Triticum; species Triticum monococcum. Next base: position 79,727,543 of record CM067845.1, on the reverse strand, counting down.
AGTAGAGGATGTCTAACTTGATTTTGCAGGGCATGTCGTGATGTGATATGGTCAAGACATGATGAGATATAAATTATTGTATGAGATGATCATGTTTTGTTAAAGTTATCAGCAACTGGCAGGAGCCTTATGGTTGTCTCTTTATTGCATAAGATGCAAGCGCTATATAATTGCTTTACTTTATCGCTATGCGATAGCAATATTTGCAAAAGCAATAGTTGGCGAGACGGCCATGTGATGACATGTTGATAGAGATCAAGATGATGGAGATCGTGGTGTCATGCCGGTGACAATGGAGATCATGATGGTACTTTGGAGATGGAGATCAAAGGCACAAGATGATGATGGCCATATCATGTCACATATTTTGATTGGATTTGATGTTTATCTTTTATGCATCTTATTTTTCATAGTATGACGGTAGCATTATGAGAAGATACCTCACTAAAATTTCAAGGTATAAGTGTTCTCCCTGAGTATGCACCATTGCGACAGTTCTTCATGCTGAGACACCACGTGATTATCGGGTGTGATAAGCTCTACGTTCACATACAACTGGTGCAAGCCAGTTTTGCACAAGCATAATACTCAGGTTAAACTTGATGAGCCTAGCATATGCAAATATGGCGTCGGAACACTGAGACCGAAAGGTCGAGCGTGAATCATATAGTAGATATGATCAACATAGTGATGTTCACCATTGTAAACTTTTCCACCTCACGTGATGATCGGACATGGTTTAGTTGATATGCATCACGTGATCATTTAGATGACTAGTGGGATGTCTATCTAAGTGGGAGTTCTTAAGTAATATGATTAATTGAACTTAAATATATCATGAACTTAGTCCTGATAGTATTTGCATATCTATGTTGAGGGTCAATTGCTCGCGTATAGCTTCCCCGTTTTATTTATGATATGTTCCTAGAGAACTATGTTGAAACATGTTAGTAGCAATGATGCGGACTAGCTCCATGATCTGAGGATTATCCTCATTGCTGCACAGAAGAATTATGTCCTTGATGCACCGCTAGGTGATGGACCTTTTGCAGGATCAGATGCAGACATTATGAACGTTTGACAAGCTCGGTATGATGACTACTTGATAGTTTAGTGCGCCATATTTTACGGCTTAGAACCGGGACTTCAAAAACTTTTTGAACGCCACGGAGCATATGAGATGTTCCAAGAGCTGAAATTGGTATTTTAGACTCATGCCCGTGTTAAGAGGTATGATACCTCTGACAAGTATTTTGCCTACAAGATGGAGGAGAATAGCTCAGCTAGTGAGCATGTGCTCAGAATGTCTGAGTACTACAATCACTTGAATCAAGTGGGAGTTAATCTTCCAGATAAGATAGTGATTTACAGAGTTCTCTAATCACTATCACCAAGTTACTAGAACTTCATGATGAACTATAATATGCAAGGCATAACGGAAACGATTCCCAAGCTCTTCGCGATGCTAAAATTGGCAAAGGTAGAAATCGAGAAAAAGCATCAAGTGTTGATGGTTGACAAGACCACTAGTTTCAAGTAAAAGGGAAAGAAAGGGAACTTCAAGAAGAATGGCAAGCAAGTTGCCACTCCCGTGAAGAAGCCCAAAGCTAGACCTAAGCCTAAAACTGAGTGCTTCTACTGCAAAGTGCTCGGACTACTATATTTACATGGTGGACTACTACTACTGATGAGGTGGTCTACTAGAAATATTCTACGGTTGTTGACTCCATAATATCTGCTCCTGCTTCATCAACATAGTCATCATCGCTACTGTCTGCTTCCGAGTCGGTGTCGTCGATGATGATGTAGTCTTTCGGGCTAATCTCCTTGGGTTCTTCGTCTTCATCTACAGGTGTCGGGCCTCCCATAAATATTCCAATCTTCTTGATCAGGTCGTCATTCTTCTCCACCAATACTTCAATTTCCTCTTCATAATCTTCACGTGTAGCCTTGAGTTCTTCCTCCAGTTCCTTGATTCTAGTCTTAGCCTTCTTCAGATCTATCATGTCGGCGCACATCTGATTCTCCTGTCGTCGAATGTGCTGGTTTAACTCTTGGATAAAAGCTGCAATTGATCTATCTTTCCTGGTGCTGATCATCTCCCAGTGTTCATCTCGGCGCCCACAAATCTGGTATATAGTATCCTTAAGATCCTTGCGGTAGACTTCTCCAATGCATCCCATGGCGATGTGAGCTGCCATACTCTTTCCTAGACTCCAAGTTGGTGCATCAAAAGAAAACTCTATGGGCTCAGTGACTGGCATGAACGTCCTTCCTGGAACTTGAACTTGAATCATCCAGCGCTCTTCTTCACGTAAAGTGGCGTTGTAGGTTCCCGTGAAGCTTGGTACTCCTGTGTTCAGGTATCTAGTGACTTCCTTCAAGTGGCGTCCAAAGGGTGTATCTTCATATGGTTCCGTGAACTTGTTCCTTGCATCCGCCATCCTAAAGAGTAGAAAAGATGAGAAGTCAGAAGAGAAGAGAGTGAGTAGTGATCTAGGTCTTTAGCTTAGTGGTCGTGTCCTACAGTCAGCGTGTGCTCTGATACCATCTCTGTAGCGACCAAACCTCAAACAGCCTGATCTCTGTGCTCCGGTGTCATCCCTGGATCAGTAATGCTGACACCACACAGTACTCGGAGGATTTATTGTAGAGTAGCAATCACACACTTATTACATCGAATGTCTCAAAAGAGAACTGATTACAATAAATATGGCTTAAGGCCATCTAATAACGATAACAGCGGAAGGCTTGGAAGATAAGTGAGTCCATCAACTCCAATGGCATCACTGAGTATAGAACCACGACCTAAAAACTCCTTAATCATCATTTGAAAAGTCTGCAACATTAATGTTGCAGCCCGAAAACGGGTCAGCACAAGGAATATGCTGGCAAGGTAACACATAGAGGGTAATGGAATGAAACAGCTATACTATATGCATATTTGGCTGGTGGAAAGCTCTATGGTTACAGTTTTTGCGTAAAGCCAATTTTTCCCTACTTCAAAGGAATAAATTTTATTTAACTATCATGGTGGTTGTTAAACGTTGAGAATGGTTGACAGCATTCTCAATCCCAATTAAGCATCATCATTAAACAAACCCAACAAAATTAATTTAGAGTAACATGTTGAGATTCACATGATAATCCAGGTACTAGACACTCAAGATGTCCATAACCGGGGACACGGCTAACCATGATTAGTTTATTACACTCTGCAGAGGTTTGCGCACTTTTCCCCACAAGACTCGATCGCCTCCGTTTGGTTTCTCGCACTACATGGTGTTTGAGAAGACGGATGACCGAGACATAGTCTTTCAGAAGCGCTAGCACCTTACGATCGGGTAGACCGTACCACCTACATCCCCTACATCTGCTAGTCTACCACTGTAAGAGTTCGCATGACTTAGTCAACTATGCTAGGGCCCGTAATAGCTTGTGGCTGCACATGGAAGTTTCTAGTATGAATAGTCTCATGATCCCTTTGAGCCTGGGTGGCGGTCCAAAAGAAAACAGGCAATTCCTGGAATACCCAGGTGCCTCAATCCACCCAGATGTGTGTTTAAGTTGCCACCTTAGATAAACCATTAATTATCAATCTCACATCTGTCATGGATATCACTCACCCAATCCACGTCTACTAGCATAGCATGGCATAATAAGCAAACATAGAAGTAACTCCCAAAGGTTTGATAATAAACAGGTAATAGGTACTACCTCATCTACTTCCCATCTCAAAATTTAATTACATCCTAATCATGCGAAACTGGGTAGTAGAAAAGGTATGATCAAAGTGTTACTTGCCTTGCTGATGATCCGTGAAACCTAACGATTTGAAGTAACAGGCAGCGCACTCCGGGTACTCTATCGCAGACAAACAAACAAGCATACAATAAGTACTCATCTAATGCACAGGTAAAACTCAAATAAGAGATTTAACCAGAAGGTTCAACTTAAGAACTCCGGTTGGCAAAAAGAATCAAATCGAACGAAACAAAGAAAGTCAAACGGCGAAAGAAAACAACTTCATCCTAGTAATCTGGATCTAAGTCAAATTTTACAGTAGCAAAAACTTGTTTAAGTTGATTATTCGGATAGAGGGTTTCGAGACAAAACTCCAGGCGCTTGAATCGCCTGAACACGATAAACAAGCGAAAAGTTATACTAAAACGAAAATCGGTTCAGAAATCGCGATCAGAAAATAACCGTGGTAAATTTGACGAAAAAGAAAAACGACGAACGGATTAATCCAAAAAAATAAAATAAAAGAATAATAAAATAAAAAAATAAAAAAATCCGAAAATAAAATCAACGAAAACCGATCGGTTTTTAAAAAAAACCGGCACGGATTTCGAGGCGGCGGCGAACCTCGGGCGGCGCACTGCTCTGGCGGCGGCGGCGGATCGGCCGCGGGGCTGATGTGGGCTGGGGCTCGGGTGCGGCGCTATATAAAGGCGCCCCCGGGCGGAGTCCTGCTCGGGCATGGCCCAAGGTCGGTTTCGTTTTTTTACGCTCGGAAAAAATAAAAAGAAATAGTAAACGGACTCCAAAAATCCCGAAATAAATTTTCCCGGGCTTCTAAAATCAAGCCCGACAAAGTGAACATTTATTTGGGCCCTAAATGTAATTTTGAAAAACTCCTATTTTTCCTAAATTCAAATAAAATATCGAAAAACTCCGAAATAAATCTTATTTGATTTTATTATTAAATCCTCAATATTTCTATATTTTGGGAAAGTCATTTTATTCCCTCTCTCATATTTTTCTAATAGAAATAATGATGATAAAATAAATAAAATCAAATGATCCTATTCTCAAAATTTGAGAAAACTCAAATATGAAAATAACGAAATCCCCAACTCTCTCCGTGGGTCCTTGAGTTGCTTAGAATTTTCTAGGAACAAAACCCAAAAGCAAATAAAATATGATATGCATGATGATCTAATGTATAACATTCCAAATTAAAAATTTGGGATGTTACAAACCTACCCCCCTTAAGATGAATCTCGCCCTCGAGATTCGGGTTGGCTAGAAAATTGGTGAGGGTGGTCCTTGAGCAAATCTTCCTCTCGCTCCCAGGTGGCTTCATCCTCCGTGTGGTGGCTCCACTGAACCTTACAAAACTTGATAACTTTGCTGCGGGTAACTCGGCTGGCAAACTCGAGGATCTTAACTGGTTTCTCCTCGTAGGTCAAATCGTTATCCAACTGAATAGTTTCCAAAGGCACTGTGTCTCTCAATGGTACGTCAGCCATCTCCGCGTGACACTTCTTTAACTGAGAAACATGAAACACATCATGAACTCCTGACAATCCTTCAGGCAATTCCAACTTGTAGGCCACTTCTCCCATACGTTCCAAAATTCGATATGGTCCTACAAATCGTGGCGCTAACTTCCCTTTAACTCCAAAATGCTTTGTTCCCCGAAGTGGAGATACTCGAAGATAAGCTCGGTCTCCAACTTCGTAAACTGCCTCCTTGCGTTTAGAATCTGCATAACTCTTTTGTCTGGACTGGGCTATCTTGAGCCTATTGCGAATCAACTTTACCTTCTGTTCAGACTCTTTAATCAAGTCAGGTCCAAACAACTGGCGGTCTCCAACTTCGTCCCACGACAACGGTGTCCTGCACCTCCTTCTGTACAAAGCTTCGAAAGGGGCCATCTTTAAACTGGTTTGGTAACTGTTGTTGTAAGAGCACTCTGCATATGGCAAATTATCGTCCCAACTAGATCCATAATCTAGCGCACAAGCTCTCAGCATATCCTCCAAAATCTGATTTACTCTCTCGGTCTGTCCATCTGTCTGTGGATGAAAAGCTGTACTGAATTCTAGCCTGGTTCCCAAAGTTTCGTGCAACTGCTTCCAGAACTTTGAGGTAAACTGGGTTCCTCTATCTGATACGATACTTCTCGGAACTCCATGCAGACATACTATTCTGGTCATGTATATCTTTGCCAACTTAGCACTGGTGTAAGTGGTCTTTACTAGGATGAAATGAGCTACTTTCGTCAATCGATCGACTACAACCCAAATCGAGTCATAGCCTGAACGAGTCCTGGGCAATCCCGTGATAACATCCATGCCTAACTTATCCCACTTCCATTCGGGTATCGGCAATGGTTGTAACAATCCTGCTGGCTTCTGATGCTCTGCCTTTACTCTCTGGCATACATCACAAACTGCTACATACTCCGCTATATCCTTCTTCATTCCGGTCCACCAGAAAATATCCTTCAAATCCAGATACATCTTGGTATTTCCTGGGTGAATTGAATATGGTGAGTCGTGTGCCTCTTGCAGTATCAACTTCCTGATCTCCGGGTCATTGGGCACATAAACACGGTCTTCAAACCATAGGGTGCCGTGCTCATCCTCACAAAATCCTTTAGCTTTTCCTTTGCTCAGTTTCTCCTTTATAGCGGCAATCTCTTTGTCAGCTTTCTGAGCTTCTCTGATTCTATCCATCAAAGTTGACTGAATTTCCAATGCGGCTACATAGCCTCTCGGAACTATTTCCAAACATAGTTCATGAAGATTTTCTGCTAACTCCTTGGGTATTTCTCCCGTCATTAACGTATTGACATGGCTCTTACGGCTTAATGCGTTAGCTACAACAGTAGCCTTTCCGGGGTGATAATGCAATTTCATATCGTAATCCTTGATAAGCTCCAACCATCTCCTTTGACTGAGATTCAACTCCTTCTGTGTGAAAATGTACTTCAAACTCTTATGATCCGTGTACACCTCACAATGATTTCCAATGAGGAAATGTCTCCATGTTTTCAAAGCATGCACTACGGCTGCTAACTCCAAATCATGCGTAGCGTAATTCAACTCATGGGGCTTCAGTTGTCTTGAGGCATATGAAACAACTCTCCCTTCCTGCATAAGCACTACTCCAAGTCCTCGACGTGAAGTGTCGCAATACAGCTCATAATCTTTGGTCTGGTTTGGCAAAATCAACACTGCTGAGGTAACTAAGCGTTTCTTCAACTCCTGAAAACTAGCCTCACACTGCTCCGTCCATATGAACTTGGTATCTTTCTTCAACAACTCCGTCATAGGCTTCGCAATCTTTGAGAAATTCTCAATAAACCTCCAGTAGTATCCCGCGAGTCCAAGAAAACTCCGGATCTCTCCAACTGTTGTTGGGGCTTCCCACTTGGTCACGGTTTCAACTTTAGCGGGATCTACTGCTATACCTTCTCCTGATATAACGTGTCCGAGGAATCCTACTTCCTTCAACCAAAACTCACATTTGCTGAACTTGGCATATAATTGGTGTTCTCTGAGCTTTCCAAGTACCAAACGCAAATGCTCCTTATGCTCCTCTTCATTCTTCGAATAAACCAAGATATCATCAATGAACACTACGACGAACTTATCCAAAAACTCCATAAACACTTTATTCATCATGTTCATAAAATAGGCAGGCGCGTTAGTCAGACCAAATGACATAACGGTATACTCATACAGCCCATACCTGGTGGTAAAAGCTGTCTTCGGAATATCCTGTTCTCGAATCTTCAACTGGTGGTATCCTGATCGCAGATCGATCTTGGAAAATACCTTAGCTCCTTGCAATCGATCAAATAGATCGTTGATCATTGGTAGTTGGTACTTGTTCTTGATCGTTACTTCATTCAATCCTCGATAATCAACAACCATCCTTAATGATCCATCCTTCTTCTCCACTAGTAGTACCGGCGATCCCCAAGGTGAAGAACTTGGGCGAATATATCCCTTATCCAGTAACTCCTTTAATCTGTTTCTTAATTTCCACCAAATCCTTTGCTGGCATCCTATATGGTCTCTTTGATATTGGCCCTGTGCCTGGCAATAGCTCAATCAAAAACTCAATATCTCTATCCGGTGGCATGCCTGGCAACTCCTCTGGAAATACATCAGGGAAATCCCTTACCACTGGTACTTCCTCTTACACATCTCCTATTAGGCAATTTACCTGGGTCCTCTTTGGCACATGCTGGGATACATACTTGATCCTTCTCCCTTCTGGTGTGGTAAGAAAAATTGACTTACTAGCACACTCAATATTCCCTTCATACTTTGATAACCAATCCATGCCTAATATCACATCCAATCCTTGAGATTCCAATACTATTAGGTCTGAGGGAAAAACATAGTTACCAATCCTTAATGGTAACCGATCACCCCATAGATTAGCCACATACTCTGCTCCGGGCGAGGTTACTAACATGGGTGACCTAAGGGCTTGGGTTCATAGGCATCTGAGGGTTTAGAAAAGATGAGATATAAGAATAGAGGGGGTCTAAAGAGAAAACACTACCCATATGCACATGAGGCAAAAGCAAACAATTCACTTCATTCAAACAAACAAAAGCATACAATCGATCTAACTATCGCAAAGTGCTCGAACTACTATATTTACATGGTGGACTACTACTACTGATGAGGTGGCCTACTAGAAATATTCTACGGTTGTTGACTCCATAATATCTGCTCCTGCTTCATCAACATAGTCATCATCGCTACTGTTTGCTTCCGAGTCGGTGTCGTCGATGATGATGTAGTCTTCCGGGCTAATCTCCTTGGGTTCTTCGTCTTCATCTACAGGTGTCGGGCCTCCCATAAATATTCCAATCTTCTTGATCAGGTCGTCATTCTTCTCCACCAATACTTCAATTTCCTCTTCATAATCTTCACGTGTAGCCTTGAGTTCTTCCACCAGTTCCTTGATTCTAGTCTTAGCCTTCTTCAGATCTATCATGTCGGCGCACATCTGATTCTCCTGTCGTCGAATGTGCTGGTTTAACTCTTGGATAAAAGCTGCAATTGATCTATCTTTCCTGGTGCTAATCATCTCCCGGTGTTCATCTCGGCGCCCACAAATCTGGTATATAGTATCCTTAAGATCCTTGCGGTAGACTTCTCCAATGCGTCCCATGGCGATGTGAGCTGCCATACTCTTTCCTAGACTCCAAGTTGGTGCATCAAAAGAAAACTCTATGGGCTCAGTGACTCGCATGAACGTCCTTCCTGGAACTTGAACTTGAATCATCTAGCGCTCTTCTTCAGGTAAAGTGGCGTTGTAGGTTCCCGTGAAGCTTGGTACTCCTATGTTCAGGTATCTAGTGACTTCCTTCAAGTGGCGTCCAAAGGGTGTATCTTCATCTGGTTGTGTGAACTTGTTCCTTGCATCCGCCATCCTAAAGAGTAGAAAATATGAGAAGTCAGAAGAGAAGAGAGTGAGTAGTGATCTAGGTCTTTAGCTTAGTGGTCGTGTCCTACAGTCAGCGTGTGCTCTAATACCATCTCTGTAGCGACCAGACTTCAAACAGTCTGATCTTTGTGCTCCAGTGTCATCCCTGGATCAGTAATGCTGACACCACACAGTACTCGGAGGATTTATAGCAGAGTAGCAATCACACACTTATTACATCGAATGTCTCAAAAGAGAACTGATTACAATAAATATGGCTTAAGGCCATCTAATAACGATAACAGCGGAAGGCTTGGAAGATAAGTGAGTCCATCAACTCCAACGGCATCACTGAGTATGGAACCATGACCTAAAAACTCCTTAATCGTCGTCTGAAAAGTCTGCAACATTAACGTTGCAGCCCGAAAATGGGTCAACACATGGAATATGCTGGCAAGGTAAGACATAGAGGGTAATGGAATGAAACAACTATACTATATGCATATTTGGCTGGTGGAAAGCTCTATGGTTATAGTTTTTGCGTAAAGCCAATTTTTCCCTACTTCAAAGGAATAAATTTTATTTAACTATCATGGTGGTTGTTAAACATTGAGAATAGTTGACAGCATTCTCAATCCCAATTAAGCATCATCATTAAACAAACCCAACAAAATTAATTTAGAGTAACATGTTGAGATTCACATGATAATCCAGGTACTAGACACTCAAGATGTCCATAACTGGGGACACGGCTAACCATGATTAGTTTATTACACTCTGCAGAGGTTTGCGCACTTTTCCCCACAAGACTCGATTGCCTCCGTTTGGTTTCTCGCACTACATGGTGTTTGAGAAGACGGATGACCGAGACATAGTCTTTCAGAAGCGCTAGCACCTTACGATCGGGTAGACCGTACCACCTACATCCCCTACATCTGCTAGTCTACCACTGTAAGAGTTCGCACGACTTAGTCAACTATGCTAGAGCCCATAATAGCTTGTGGCTGCACACGGAAGTTTCTAGTATGAATAGTCTCATGATCCCTTTGAGCCTGGGTGGCGGTCCAAAAGAAAACAGGCAAGTCCTAGAATACCCAGGTGCCTTAATCCACCCAGATGTGTGTTTAAGTTACCACCTTAGATAAACCATTAATTATCAATCTCACATCTGTCATGGATATCACTCACCCAATCCACGTCTACTAGCATAGCATGGCATAATAAGCAAATGTAGAAGTAACTCCCAAAGGTTTGATAATAAATAGGTAATAGGTACTACCTCATCTACTTCCCATCTCACAATTTAATTAGATCCTAATCATGCAAAACTGGGTAGTAGAAAAGGTATGATCAAAGTGTTACTTGCCTTGCTGATGATCCGTGAAACCTAACGATTCAAAGTAACAGGCAGCGCACTCCGGGTACTCTATCACAGACAAACAAACAAGCATACAATAAGTACTCATCTAATGCACAGGTAAAACTCAAATAAGAGATCTAACCAGAAGGTTCAACTTAAGAACTCTGGTTGGCAAAAAGAATCAAATCGAACGAAGCAAAGAAAGTCAAATGGCGAAAGAAAACAACTTCGTCCTAGTAATCTGGATCTAAGTCAAATTTTACAGTAGCAAAAACTTGTTTAAGTTGATTATTCGGATAGAGGGTTTCGAGACGAAACTCCACGCGCTTGAATCGCCTGATTCCGATAAACGAGCGAAAAGTTATACTAAAACGAAAATCGGATCAGAAATCGCGATCAGAAAATAACCGCGGTAAATCCGATGAAAAAGAAAAACGACGAACGGATTAATCCGAAAAAAATAAAAAAATAAAAATAATAACAAAATAAAAAAACCGAAAATAAAACCGATGAAAACCGATCGGTTTTTTTTTTAAAACCGGCACGGGTTTCGAGGCGGCAACGAACCTCGGGCGGCGTGCTGCTCCGGCGGCGGCGCCGACGGCGGATCGGGCGCGGGGCTGATGTGGCTGGGGCTCGGGTGCGGCGCTATATAAAGGCGCCCCGGGGCAGAGTCCCACTCGGGCACGGCCCAAGGCCGGTTTCGTTTTTTTTATGCTCGGAAAAAATAAAAAGAAATAGTAAACGGACTCCAAAAATCCTGAAATAAATTTTCCCGGGCTTCTAAAATCAAGCCCGACAAAGTGAACATTTATTTGGGCCCTAAATACAATTTTGAAAAACGCGTATTTTTCCTAAATTCAAATAAAATATCGAAAAACTCCGAAATAAATCTTATTTGATTTTATTATTAAAGCCTCAATATTTCTATATTTTGGGAAAGTCATTTTATTCCCTCTCTCATATTTTTGTAATAGAAATAATCGATGATAAAATAAATAAAATCAAATGATCCTATTCTCAAAATTTGAGAAAACTCAAATATGAAAATAGCGAAATCCCCAACTCTCTCCGTGGGTCCTTGAGTTGCTTAGAATTTTCTAGGATCAAAACCCAAAAGAAAATAAAATATGATATGCATGATGATCTAATGTATAACATTCCAAATTGAAAATTTGGGATGTTACAATGAAACACAAGTCTGAAATGTTTGAAAAGTTCAAAGAATTTCGGAGTGAAGTGGAGAATCATCGTAACACGAAAATAAAGTTTCTACGATCTGATCGCAAAGACGAAATATTTGAGTTACGAGTTTGGCCTTCAGTTGAAACAATGTCGAATAGTTTCGCAACTCATGCCACCTGGAACACCACAGCGTAATGGTGTGTCTGAACGTCATAACCGTACTTTATTAGACATGATGTGATCTATGATGTCTCTTACAGATTTACCACTATCATTTTGGGGTTATGCATTAGAGACAGTTGCATTCACATTAAATAGGGCACCGTCTAAAAATCCGTTGAGAGGACACCGTATGAGCTATGGTTTAGCAAGAAACCTAAGCTGCCGTTTCTTAAAGTTTATGGTTGCGATGCTTATGTGAAAAAGTTTCAGCCTGATAAGCTCAAACCCAAATCGGAGAAGTGTGTCTTCATAGGATACCCAAAAGAAACTGTTGGGTACACCTTCTATCACAGATCCAAAGGCAAGATCTTCGTTGCTAAGAGTGGAACCTTTCTAGATAAGGAGTTTCTCTCGAAAGAAGTGAGTGGGAGGAAAGTAGAACTTGATGAGGTGATTGTACCTTCTCCCGAATTGGGAAGTAGTTCATCACAGAAATCAGTTCCAGTGATGCCTACACCAATTAGTGAGGAAGTTAATGATAATGATCATGAAACTTCAGATTGAGTTACTACCGAACCTCGTAGGTCAACCAGAGTAAGTTCCGCACCAGGGTGGTACAGTAATCCTATTCTGGAAGTCATGTTACTAGACCATGATGAACCTACGAACTATAAGGAAGCGATGATGAGCCTTGATTCCACGAAATGGCTTAAGGCCATGAAATCTGAGATGGATACATGTATGAGAACAAAGTATGGACTTTGATTGACTTTCTCGATGATTGGTGAGCCATTTAGAATAAATGGATCTTCAAGAGGAAGATGGACGCTGATAATAGTGTTACTATCTACAGTGCTTGAATTGTCGCAAAAGGTTTTCGACAAATTCAAGGTGTTAACTACGATGAGATATTCTCACTCGTATCGATGCTTAAAAGTCTGTCTGAATCATGTTAGCAGTTGCCGCATTTTATGAAATCTGGCAAATGGATATCAAAACTACATTCCTTAATGGATTTATTAAAAAATAGTTGTATATGATGCAACCAGAAGGTTTTGTCAATCCTAAAGGTGTTAATAAAGTGTGCAAGCTCCAGAAATCCATCTATGGACTGGTGCAAGCATCTCGGAGTTGGAATATACGCTTTGATGAGTTGACCAAAGCATATAGGTTTATACAGACTTATGGTGAAGCCTGTATTTACAAGAAAGTGAGTGGGATCACTACAACCTTTTTGATAAGTATATGTGAATGACATATTGTTGATCGGAAACAATGTAGAATTTTCTGGAAAGCATAAAGGAGAATTTGAAAGGAGTTTTTCAAAGAAAGAATTACCTATAAATCTACTTACATATTGGGCATAAAGATCTATAAAGATAGATCAAGACGCTTGATAAGACTTTCGATGAGTACATACCTTGATAAGATTTTGAAGGAGTTCAAAATGGATCAGTCAAAGAAGGAGTTCTTGCCTGAGTTGTAAGGTGTGAAATTGAGTAAACACTCAAAACCCGGCCATGACAGAAAATAGAAAGAGAGTGAAAAGTCATTCCCTATGCCTCAGTCATAGGTTCTATAAAGTATGCTACGCTATGTACCAGACCTATTGTATACCTTAGCATGATTTTGGCAAGGGATTACAATAGTGATGTAGGAGTAGATCACTGGACAGCGGTCAAAATTATCCTTAGAGGACTAAGGAAGTATTTCTCGGTTATGGAGGTGATAAAAGAGTTCGGCATAAAGAGTTACGTCGATGCAAGCTTTTTACACCGATCTAGATGACTCTAAGTCTTGATCTAGATACATATTGAAAGTGGGAGCAATTAGCTAGAGTAGCTCCGTGCGGAGTATTGTAGACATAGAAATTTGCAAAATACATACGGATCTGAATGTTGCAGACCCGTAGACTAAACTTCTCTAACAAGCAAAACATGATCACTCTTTGGGTGTTAATCACATAGCGATGTGAACTAGATTATTGACTCTAGTAAACCCTTTGGGTATTAGTCACATGAAGATGGGAACTAATCACATAAAGATGTGAACTATTGGTGTGAAATCACATGACCATGTGAACTAGATTATTGACTCTAGTGCAAGTGGGAGCGTGAAGGAAATATGCCCTAGAGGCAATAATAAAGTTGTTATTTATATTTACTTATATCATGATAAATGTTTATTATTCATGCTAGAATTGTATTAACCGGAAACTTAGTACATGTGTGAATACATAGACAAGCAGAGTGTCCCTAGTATGCCTCTACTTGATTAGCTAGTTAATCAAAGATGGTTAAGTTTCCTAGCCATGGACATGTGTTGTCATTTGATGAAGAGGATCGCATCATTAGAGAATGATGTGATGGACTAGACCCATCTGTTAGCTTAGCACTATGATCGTTTAGTTTATTGCTATTGCTTTCTTCATGACTTGTACATGTTCCTATGACTATGAGATTATGCAACTCCCGAATACCGGAGGATCACTTAGTGTGCTATCACTCATCACAATGTAACTGGGTGATTATAAAGATGCTCTAAAGGTGTCTCCGATGGTGTTTGTTGAGTTGGCATAGATCGAGATTAGGATTTGTCACTCCGATTGTCGGAGAGGTATCTCTGGGCCCTCTCGGTAATACACATCACTATAAGCCTTGCAAGCAATGTGACTAATGAGTTAGTTGCGGGATGATGCATTACAAAATGAGTAAAGAGACTTGCCGGTGATGAGATTGAACTAGGTATGATGATACCGACTATCGAATCTCGGGCAAGTAACATACCGATGACAAAGGGAACAACATATGTTGTTATGCGGTTTGACCGATAAAGATCTTCGTAGAATATGTAGGAGCCAATATGAGCATCCAGGTTCCGCTATTGGTTATTGACTGGAGATGTGTCTCGATCATGTCTACATAGTTCTCGAACCCGTAGGGTCCGCACGCTTAACGTTTGATGACGATTTGTATTATGAGTTATGGGATTTGATGACCGAAGTTTCTTCAGAGTCCCGGATGAGATCACAGACATGACGAGAAGTCTCAAAATGGTCGATAGGTAAACATTCATATATTGGAAGGCTATATTCGGACATGGAAAAGGTTCCGAGTGATTTGGGTATTTTTCGGAGAACTTGGGAGTTACGGGAATTCACAGGGGGGAGTATTGGGCCTTATTGGGCTCTAGCGGAAAGGAGAGAAGGGCCACAAGGGTAGCACGCCCCCATGGGCTGGTACGAATTGGACTAGGAGGGGGCAGCGCCCCTGAGGGAGTCCTGGACCAAGGGGTCCTCGGGCGTCCGGCCTGTTATCCATGGGCCGGACTGATGGGCTGTGAAGATCGAAGACCATACTCGTGTCCGGATTGGACTCTACTTAGCGTGGAAGGCAAGCTTGGCGATCGAAGATTCCTTCTTATTTAACCGACTCCATGTAAACCCTAGATCCCCTTGGTGTCTATATAAACCGAGGGGGATAGTTCGGAAAGGGGACCACATATATTCATTACCATATTCATAGGCTAGACTTCTAGGGTTTAGCCATTATGATCTCATGGTAGATCAACTCTTGTAATACTCTATTCATCAAGATCAATCAAGCAGGAAGTAGGGTATTACCACCATAGAGAGGGCCCGAACCTGGGTAAACCTCGTGTCCCCTGTCTCCTGTTACCATCGATCCTAGACGCACAGTTTGGGACCCCCTACCCGAGATCCGCCAGTTTGACACCGACATTGGTGCTTTCATTGAGAGTTCCACTATGCCATCGACGAAAGGTTTGATGGCCCCTTCAATCGTCAATAACGACGCAGTCCAAAGAGGAACCTTCCTCCCCAGACAGATCTTCATATTCGGCGGCTTCATACTGCAGGCCAACTTGCTTGGTCATCTGGAGCAGATCGACAGCTACGCCCCTGGCCATTAGATTAGATTCGGGAGCTTGAATTACGTCGCGGACATCCCTGGAGATTTGATCTTTGACGGATTTGAGACCGCGGCAACCGCTCCCCATCGCCTCGATGAACATGGCTTAAACCTGTCATCGGGCCGCATCCAGGAGATAGCTCTTGTAGCAGCTTTGGCCTTAAATCCGAAGCACATCAAGTCGCCTGAAGATGGGAAGCTCGACCCCATCACGGGGGCTACCGATTCCGCGGCGCTGGAGCCGCACACATATTCCACTTCATACGTATCTGCATCAACGGAACCTCGGACTTGCCTCCGATGTCGAACTCTGAACCATGTGAGCCCGCATATACGGAACTCCATTGGTTATCGATCTTCAAGTTAGTGCCGCAGATGTTTCCAACACTCGCCCATGGGTGACATATTAAACTCGCTAAAAAAACCTATCCCTGGCAAACGACTCGTCGCCGAACTATGTTCGGTTCGAACTTTCAGCGGACGATGGATAATTTTGTTTCCCACCCGCCACCCACTTCGTAGCCACTGTTGAAGATCTAACCAACACGCCCGACCCCCGCCCCGAAGACATTGATGGTGTGGACGACGATGAGGGGAAGGGCCAGAGCTTACTACCTGCTCGACACGGGATGACCACTTCATGGTATGACATGTGTATGATAGACACACCTTACGGCGCTCTCGACGATGACAAGGAGGATTCGGTCAAGAATAAACCGCCTGGTACACAGCCCGGACACTGGCGCCCTAGGTCACATCGCCCAAGAGAAAACACTGCCAGCACCAGATAATACGATACTCCGGACAACAAAGACCCTGTTGAGGTAGGATCCGAGCAGGAGGAACAGGAAGGCGGGCAAGACAGCTCTGATCAACAGACCACATATGGGGACTCGCAGCAACTATCTCCCACTCTCCGAGTAAGAGGAGACCCTCAGCAACGAGGAATTTATCATGCCCAAGGAACCTCTTGAGCAGGAGCGCTCCAAACATCGGCTTATAGCCACTGCAAGGAGCCTAAGAAAGAAGTAGTTGCAGCTTCAAGCAAACTAAGATTTGCTCAACGATAGATGGACCGAGGTCTTGGCCGCCGAAGAATACGGCCTTAGCAGCCCACTCAAAAGACACCCCAAGAATAGGTGGCTCCCTCAATACGATGGCAGACCGATGGAACCCATACCACCATCGAACAATGCAGCGGGCCGACCATAGTTCAGTCCAGACAAAGCAGCAGCCCAAGCAGAGCACCATACCAACCCATCCGGCATTCAAAACAAAATAGCTTGGGGGAATACCCGCGATATCAACCAAGACACAGAGGGTAGAACATGACGCACAAGATCGATGTACAGATCATGAAGATATACCCCGACCGACGATGATGGTCGCCTATTCGGACGCTATAAAGCCGACCATGCCCGGTTCGAGCACCGTAAACGGAGCCCGCCGGAGGTGCTTCATAGTGTGGCCCAACATAGAGGAGCCGCACACCCTCTCTGCTTCACTAACGAAGTAATGGAGCACGAATTTCCAGGTGGGTTTAAACCCATCAACATTAAATACGATGGAACAACAGATCCCGCGGTATGGATCGAGGATTACCTCCTCCATATTCACATGGCCTGTCGAGACGACCTCCACGCCATTAAATACCTACCTCTCAAGCTTAAAGGGCTAGCTCGGTACTGGCTAAACAGTTTTCCAGAAAATTCCATTGGCAACTGGGAAGATTTGGAAAACGCCTTTCGAGACAACTTCCAAGGAACATATGTCCGACCATTATAGGCCGATGACTTAAGCCACATTGTCCAGGAGCCCGGCGAGTCAGCCAGTGAGCTCTGGACCAGGTTCTTAGTCAAAAAGAACCAAATTGTCGACTGTCCGGATGTAGAAGCCCTTGTGGCCTTCAGACATAGCGTCCGGGATGAATGGCTAGCACGTCACCTCGGCCAGGAAGGACCCAAATCCATGGCAGCCCTTACTGCTCTAATGACCCGCTTCTGCACGGGAGAAGACAACTGGCTTGCTCGTAAAAGCAACGATGCCAGCGGCCCGGGCACTACCGAAATCCGAGATGGCAATGTCAAGCCACGACACAATGGTGAACGTCGGATTTCACAATCCGAAGCCCGGTCAACGGAAGAAGCCACTAAAGGCAAACCAGGATGGACCATCCACCCTTGACAGGATATTGGACCGACCTTGCCAGATTCACAGTCACCCCGATAGGCCAGCCAATCATACCAACCAAAATTGTTGGGTCTTCAAGCAGGCAGGCAAGCTTAACACTGACCACAAGGGGAGGAGGCCACCAGGCGATAAAGACGATGGATCGGCTCGCCAGCAGAATGCCAGGGGCCAGAAACAGTTCCCCTTCGATGTTCGACCACTCCCGTAACACAAATAGCAGTTTGTCTTCCGCCACCCACGTACTGTACTGGCAAAATTCGCACCACGCGCACATCACTACGCACTCAAGATACCATGGGCATCGGCAGAAGCACAATACGGACCACCCTACAAGCATTCCCGTAACATTTTTTATCTTCTTACCTTATTTTTTCTGTATCATCCCTAAAGAACAGGTGACCAGCTAGACAGCATCTACAATGGACTCTATCAGAGTTCAGATCCGTATGCTCACCTAAGGGGCTACTTTTGTTAAGGATTCCCCCCCCCCCCCCCGAGGACGGGCGATGCAGACGTGCGACAGGAGGTGCAAAATAAATTTTTGTGGACCACACTCTTTATTCCGAGCCTGTACTATGCCCTCTTTCCTCTGATACCGACCCCGAGCATGTCAAATAGCCGGGTTCGCAGTTTCTTTTTTTATTATACACACACACACATAAATTTATCATTGGCACATCGCTCCGTTCTCAGTAAGTCTCATCCGAACCAATCTTTCATACTCTTTCAACAATAAGTACGGCCTTAACGGCTGCTCTGCAGATACACCTCGGCATACCCTGCCAGGGGCTCGACATGGGAATGAATGAGCTGCCAGTAAAAGTCCGAACAACTCTATAGCGTACATCAGCGTCGCAAGTTTGGCCTTATATGCATCAGCTCCGAATCATTGTCTTGGGTCAATAGTTGGGTTGCCCGGCTCCTGTGTTTGCTACCCTACATTCCGCTCTATCGGCTAGGGTAGTAAAGGGAGAACTACTGTGATTGTGCCCTGGCCTAGATCGGATGAGCACCTCCATAGAGAAAGCCGAAAACTAACTGTCATGATGCGGCGATAGCTGGTCAACCACTTGACGACTTATTGGAATCTTTAGCGATTCTCCATGTAACATGAGGGATCTTTTTAGATCAGATATGCAAGGCACCACACGCCGCATACACACCAGGGGCTATGTCGTAGCCCCACCATAAAACTCCTATGGTTAAGTGAAAGTGTTAATGCCTTATAGTCCGATTGCCTGGTTCGCCGCATTATCACCTCCTTCATGGACCAAGACGTTGGATAAAGAGTGATTAAATGTTTTTCCGAACACCCCCGTACTTCTTATGAGGGGGCTGAAGCCGATGACTGGAAAACTTTCAAATTATATTAAAACAACCGCACAGGAGGAATTCAAGCTCTTCGAGCAAAACATAAATAGATTAACTATAAAGTTGTCTCTTACAATCATCATACACCTCACTCGAACATTATGTTTTTCGAGCATTGACCCTCTAGCAAGCGGGCGGCCTCCAGGACGTCTTCAAAATAACTCTCCGGTTCCGGACGGTCCCTGCCTTCAGGCGGACCCTTCATGGCGACGTCGATGGCCTTCATCTTTCCCCAGAATGACTTGACTCGGGCAAAGGCCATCTGTGCACCTTCAATGCATGCCGATCGCTTCGCGGCACCGATTCGCCGCACCACGTCAACAAGCTTCTGCCCCAAACCAAAATAGCTACTCAGCACAGGCTCAGTTGGCCATAGACGGATTATAACATCCTTCATGGCAGCGCCAGATACCCTATGAAGTTTGGCCCATTGGGACATCTGTTCATTGAGCAGCAGCGGGCGCTTCAACGCACCGAACTGTGACCAAAAAAGCTTCTCCTTTGCATATCCATCTCGCGCTTGGTAATACCGTGCTGCATCGGAAGAACTCTTCGGCAAGTCCAAATACTCGTCCGAAGAACTCCACACTTGGTTCAGCTGAGCATAGTCCGGGTCGCCAAACTTAGTCTAGAGCAGAAAAGGCTTTCCAGCCACTATCTCTTTCGCCTGCCGAACCTCCTCACGGAGTGCTCTAGACTCTGATCGCTCTTCTCTTGCCACCTGTCGGGCCTTGTCCAGTTCAGCCATTAAGGCTTTATTCTCCTTCTCAAGAAATTCGGAGTGGCCAATAGCATTCTCCAAAGCGAGTGTCATCATGGATACCTTCTCCTCGCCCTGGCATCGCGCAACTTGTTAGGCCTTTAGTTCAACCGATGCCTCTTCAGCAGCAGCATCACTAAGCCAGGCCCGCTCCTTGGCCCGGACTAGTTCCGTCCGAAGAGCCTCCACGGCGGTAGCACCATCTGCATTTCATGCGCATTTCATATAAAGCACTTTCCCGCATCAAGCACACTGGTGTAAAGAATGCTCGAAATACATACCTTGCGAGTCGTCAAGACGCCTGTTGATCAATGCAATGTCATCCTCCGCATTATCCAGCTTTTGTTGTAGTTCAGCCACTTCCGTATTCTGGGCAGCCACAGGAGGGGAAGCAGCCTATATTTCAAATTAAACCAAGGTTAATACTTGAGCATATCTCTTTGATCCTCCGATCGCTTCCTTCGGAATACATTCCGAGTCTCATGGGCTACTGCATATACAACGGGTGCATTCTGTCAATAAAATTGAATTGACAAAACTACATCACAAACCTCAAAACCTCTTAGAAGGCTCGTGAAGGCCTCGTTCAATCCACTCTTTGCAGATAGAACCCTTTTGACCATGGTAGCCATCAAGGTACGGTGCTCTTCTGAAATGGATGCTCGGCGTAGCAAGCCCGTCAGCATGTCCGGCGCTTTTGGGTCTTCGGAAACCGCCGTCGGAGTACGACATCCCTATGAAGGAACCCGCTTACTTGCCTCCAAAATCGTCTCCGGCTGTAAACTGGACGGTTCGAGGACGCTAGTCATGATCCTGGAACCCCGAGTGATAGAGGCACCGCCTTCGGGTAACACCTTCTTCGCTTCCTATACTACTTGGTGTTTAGGAGGAGCCCGTCGAGACGATAACCCGGTATCATCTCCCCTATTGGGCGATGTGGCCGGAGAAGGCGTGTCACTCTCCATCATCTCCGGAAGAAGATCTCCTGAGGAGGAGGACGATTGGGAAGCACCAGGCGTTAACCTGCGTGGACGAACAGATATTGGATGATTACTTCACTAATAGGAAAAGAATGAGGTGCGTTTAAAGTATCCCAGCCTCGCTTACAGTCTGCCTCGAGGTTCGTCCTCGTCATCAAACTCTACGACAGCCTCGCTCGCCCAGCCCAAGCCGCTCGACGATGGCGTTTTTTCTCTGTTGGAAGGCTTCCCCTCTTGATCTTCGGAGGCGACCCTCTTCTTGCCCTGGAGGGCCCCCTCTCCACTCTTTCCCTTGGGAAAAAGTTTTCCGGTTTCCCCGAACGCAACCACCTGGTACGATGTCGGAATCAGCATTCTCGTCAGCAGGTCGATCGTAGGGCCTTTGGGAAGAGGCGCCGGACACTAGATTAGCACCGCTTTCTTTATCCCGTCCTGTACAGGGATGGATTGTTTAGTATCTTGTTAAGAGATGCTTGAATGGAAGGTGCTCGGATATCGAGTACTTACCGAAGTGTCCGGATGATTGCAGTCAAGGCCAACGTCTTCGGTGGTGTCCAGCCATTGCTCTCGTTCCCCGAAATATAATTCCACATTCCTTCATGCGTAGTGTCGAAGAAGTGCTGTAGAGTCTGCCGCCCTTCTGGGTTAAACTCCCACATACGAAGAGGCCGCCGCTGACATGGCAGGATCCGGCAGACTAGCATTATTTGAACGACGTTCACAAGATCGATACCCTTCTCGACAAGGCTCCGGATGCGACTTTGCAGAGTCTGCACTTCATTGACGGATCCCCAGTCCAATCCCTTATTGACCCACGAAGCGAGCTAAATTGGAGGGCCGGGTCGGAACGCGGGTGTAGCCGCCCACTTGGGGCCCCGTGGCTCGTTGATATAAAACCACCCCTTCTGCCATATGTCGGAAGATTTGGCGAAAGATCCTTTGGGCCAAACCACGCTGGCCAGCTTGCCTATTATGACACTGCCGCACTCTGCCTGCTCCTCCTCTGCCACCAGCGGCCTCACATCAAACGTCTTGAGCCACAAACCAAAGTGCGGAGGAGTCCGGAGTAAGGCCTCACACGTGACGATAAATGTCGAGATGAGGAGAATAGAGTCCGGGGCCAGATCGTGAAAATCTAGCCCATAGTAAAACATGAGCCCCCGGACAAAGGGGTTAAGCGCGAACCCTAGCCTGTGAAGGAAGTGGGATACAAATACTACCCTCTCGCCAGATCTGGGGGTCGGTATGACTTGCCCTTGCGCCAGAAGCCGATGAAAGATTTCCGGGGTCAGATACCTCGCTACGCGGAGCTTCGCAATATCCTCCCCTATGACAGAAGAAGCCACCCACCGGCCCTGACGGTTGGATCCGGACATGACTAGGGCTGGTGGCGATTGGAACCCTAGGGTTGGAACTTGGGGTGGACGGGGTTGAGGAAGGAGCAAGCGCAAGGGAAGAAAACTAGACTGGGTCTCTATATAAAGGCCCCGAATATTGGGCGTCTCCCCTGGGGTATCTAAACTTACCTATCACCAAGGAGTCGTACCCAGGGGACGGTTGGGTTACCCACACCTGCATTAATGAAAATCCGGTAAATAAAGGGACACGGTCTGTGCCTTGACGAGACGTGCCAGTAAAACAGCACCCCGAGACGTGGGGCAGCTCGCTAGCCGACGGTTGGAAATAGTAACCGGGCAGGCATGATATGATGTCATGAACAGTTATCAACAAGTTGGGCTCGTGGGGTATTATATTCTCTGCTATTATATACACAAGTTCGGAGATACTTACTTCGTCCTAAGACTATTCTGGAGTTCGGAAGGAGGGAACCCGCCTTGCAATGCCGAAGACAAATCTGCGCGTCGGACTCCTCGTCATTGAAGCCAGGTTTAGGGGCTACTGAGGGAGTCCTGGACTAAGGGGTCCTCGGGCGTCCGGCGTGTTATCCATCGGTCGGACTGATGGGCTGTGAAGATCAAAGACCATACTCGTGTCCGGATTGGACTCTACTTGGCGTGGAAGGCAAGCTTGGCGACCGAAGATTCATTCTTATGTAACCGACTCCATGTAAACCCTAGATCCCCTCGGTGTCTATATAAACCGAGGGGGATAGTCCGGAAAGGGGACCACATATATTCATTACCATATTCATAGGCTAGACTTCTAGGGTTTCGCCATTACGATCTCATGGTAGATCAACTCTGGTAATACTCATATTCATCAGGATCAATCAAGCAGGAAGTAGGGCATTACCTCCATAGAGAGGGCCCGAACCTGGGTAAACATCGTGTCCCCCGTCTCCTGTTACCATCGATCCTAGACGCATAGTTCGGGACCCCCTACCCGAGATCCGCCGGTTTTGACATCGACAGCCCCCCTCTTTCCTTCTCCCTCTCCCTCTCCTTCCTTCTTCTCCTACTTGGACTCGGAAAGGGGGGAACCTACTCCTACTAGGAGTAGGAATCCCCCCTTGGGCGCGCCCCTTGAGGCCGGCCCTCCTCCTCCCCTCCTTTATATACGGGGGAGGGGCACCTCATAGACACACAAGTTGATTTCTTAGCCGTGTGCGGTGCCCCCCCTCCACAGCTTTCCACCTCAGTCATATTGTCGTAGTGCCTAGGCGAAGCCCTACGCCGGTAACTTCATCATCACCGTCACCATGCCGTCGTGCTGACGAAACTCTCCCTCGACTTCAACTGGATCAAGAGGTCGAGGGATGTCATCGTGCTGAACATGTAGGTGTCGTCCGTTCGGTACTTGGATCGGTGGGATCGTGAAGACGTTCGACTACATCAACCGTGTTACTAAACGCTTCCGCTTTCGGTCTACAAGGGTACGTGGACACACTCTCCCCGCTCGTTGCTATGCATCTCCTAGATAGATCTTTTGTGATCATTGGAATTTTTTTGAAATAATGCGTTCCCCAACAATAACCCGAAGGTTGTCAATGGGCAACGAATAAAGCATTATTTCTCAGGTACACTTATTAATGTTGAAAGTAATATTATCCAAACTATGACACCAGAAGAACACATAAAAGAGTTCTTCCGGAACACTCCAGAATCGTGAAAATAAGGAAGTACATGATTCGGTAAGTAAATGGACTCAGAAAAATCTGCAAAAATATTTTTTATCAGTTTTGGAATATTTTAGAATTTTGGGAATAAAGAAACTTCCAGGAAGCGTCCCCTGGTGGGCACAAGACACTAGGGCGCTTTACGGAATGAGTAAAGAGACTTGCCTGGCGTGCCCTGGTGTCTTGTGCCCACCTGGGACACCTTCCGTACTCCATTTTTCTACCCTATACTTGTCCTCCAAGAAAAAAATCTATATATACTTCCCGAACCTGTTGATCATCGTATCATGGAGAAATCCTCTGTTCTCTTTTTCCTTGCTATTTTCTGTCAGATCCCGTCTACCATGGCCTCTTCAAGCTCCTCCAAGGACAAGTTCCTCAAGAACGTCATCAACCCATATCCACGGGAGGTGGTGCAGCACCCTTAGGTCATCCAGATGCATGAGGGGGTGCTTCACCTATGCGATATGCCATGTCCCAAGGGGACGGGAACCATGGAGGCCAGGATCAAAGCTGTGGAGCAAGATGTCTTCAAGTGTAAGGGGATAGTGGAGCGTGGGCTCAATGCCAATCACCTCATGATCACGGACCTTTCCCGTGATCATCTTCACCCTCAACGAGCAAATCATCTTTCTCCAAAGCTAGATATATGATCTTCAAAACCAAGTCTTTGAATATGAGGTGAGGTTTAAAGGTATGAGTTTGGCTGCTAGCTGCAGGACTCGTGAGACTCACTCCTCCTCTTATGATGGTGGACCACTGCCATGGAAATCTGGGGACAAGATCTCTTCTTCTTCACCAACATCACCTTCTTCACCACTAAAGGAGAACTAAGTATCGGGTATGGGCACTCCCCTTGGCTTCCGCCAAGCTTGGGGGAGGTGCCCCGATATTGTATCATCCCACTATCTTTTTGCTTTTACTTATTTTAGTTCGATCTTTTCTTTAGATGAATAAAAGTTTAATTCGATCCTTTCTTCTTTGAGAGTTTGCTTAGTGATCTATCCTTGTAATCGCGTGCAAGTTATATAATAAAGTTTAGTATGAGTTTTTGCTTTCTTTACTTTCATGTAGCACATAAAAGAAAATAAATAAGAAAGGAAGCAAATAAAAGAAAGGAAAAAAATAAAGAAAAGATTGTATACTAATCCTATGGTAGGTGATGGCACAACATAAGGAAAAGTATAAGTAGAAAACTTTATTAGAGATTGACAAACATAGCATTAGTCAATGATGCAACTCATGAAAGAATTAATAAGGGAAGACAAGATTCACATTTAAATATACTATCCTTGAAATCTTTTGTGATTCTGAGCCATCATCAAATTATTATATGCCAAAATTGTTGACGTTGGACAAGGAAGACAACTTAATAATTTATGTTTGTTCATATTCACATAGAAGTCATATTGTCATAGATCCTTTAACATGTGGTGCTTGCCCCCTATCTTTGCTAGCCAAAAATTCCACACTAAGTAGAGATACTACTTGTGCATCCAAAAACCCTTAAACCCAAATCTTATTTTCAAGTGTCCACCATACCTACCTAGGGATTGAGCAAGATCCCTCAAGTAAGCTGTCATCGGTGAAAAAGGCAATAAAAATTGCTTCTAAAAGTGTGAGATCATTTAGTGTAAGATAAAATTGAGCGTTGCACGAACTTGTGATGGTGAAGAATAAAAGTGACAGACTGCATAATAAAGGTCGCTATCACAAGGGGCAATGTAACATGACATTCTTTTGCACTAAGGGATTGAGCATACAAACAAATAAGTGCATGGCAACCTCTGCTTCCCTCTGCGAAGGGCCTATCTTTTACTTTTATGTATTTACTTTTATGCAAGAGTCGAAGTTTTTCTCTCTATTCCTTTTATTTTTCTCGTTTGGCAAGCATCATGTGGTCAGGAAAGATCTAGGCACATATGTCCAGTTGAATATGGGTGGTATGAGTTATTATTATTGACATCACCCTTGAGGTGAGTATGTTGAGAGGCGAAACCATAAGCCCCTATCTTTCTATGTGTCCGGTCGAAACATTTTTCTCATGGGTGCTCCTACCTTGTCACTACCTAGTGGACCCCCTTAACGTGAGACCGACGCCAAAAATTACAATAAATACCAAAACCCCCAGAAATAAACCTAGATCAGGGGTTCCGCTGCTGCAAGCCTCTATAGCCACGAAATCAATCTAGGCCCTCTCTGGCACCCTGCCGGAGGGGGCCATCATCACCGGAGGCCATGGAGGAGGATCCTGGAGGGGGCCATCATCTCCATGTAGGCCAAGGACCAGAGGGAGAACCTCTCCCCATCTAGGGGGAGGCCATGGAGGAGGAAGCACAAGGTGGAGATGATACATGCATTTTGCATCATGTTTTCTCACTGTTATTTATAATGTTTTTATCCATAATAATGCTTTTTGGAGTAATTCTAATGCCTTTTCTCTCATAATTTGCAAGGTACACACCAAGAGGGAGAATTCTGGCAGCTGGAAATCTGGACCTGGAAAAGCTACGTCAGGCCACCTATTCTGCACAACTCCAACCAAGCTGAAACTTCATGGAGATTTTTTTATGGATTATTTAAGAATTATTGGAGCAAATAACTACCATAGGGGCCCACCAGGTGGGCACAACCCACCTGGGCGCGCCAGGGAGCCTAGGCGCGCTCTGGTGGGTTGTGCCCTACTCGGCCCACCTCCAGTGCCCATCTTTTGGTATATAAGTCATTTTGACCTAGAAAAAAAATAAGGAGAGTACTTTTGGTACGAAGCACTGCCGCCTCAAGGCGGAACTTGGGCAGGAGCACTTTTGCCCTCCGGCGGAGCGATTCCCCGGGGGAACTTCCCTCCCGGAGGGGGAAATCATCGTCATCATCATCACCAACAACTCTCCCATCTTGGGGGGGGGGCAATCTCCATAAACATCTTCAACAACACCATCTCCTCTCAAACCCTAGTTCATCTCTTGTGTTCAACCTTGTTACCGGAACTATAGATTGGTACTTCTGGGTGACTGGTAGTTTTGATTACATCTTGTAGTTGATCACTATATGGTTTATTTGGTGGAAGATTATATGTTCAGATCCAATATGCTATTTAATACCCCTATGATCATGAGCATGTTTATCATTTGTGAGTAGTTACCTTTGTTCTTGAGGTCACGGGAGAAATCATGTTGCAAGTAATCGTGTGAATTTGATATGTGTTCGATATTTTGATAGTATGTATGTTGTGATTCCCTTAGTGGTGTCATGTGAACGTAGATTACATGACACTTCACCATATTTGGGCCTAAGGGAATGCATTTTGGAGTAGCAATTAGATGATGGGTTGTGAGAGTGACAGAAGCTTAAACCCCAGTTTATGCGCTATTCCATAAGGGACCGATTGGATCCAAAAGTTTAATGCTATGGTTAGAATTTATTCTTAATACTTTTCTCATAGTTGCGGATGCTTGCGAGAGGGTTAAACATAAGTAGGAGGTTTGTTCAAGTAAGAACAACACCTAAGCACCAGTCCACCCACATATCAAATTATCAAAGTAGCGAACACGAATTAAACCAACATGATGAAAGTGACTAGATGAATTTCCCGTGTACCCTCAAGAAGCTTTTCTTATCATAAGAGACTTTTTTTGGCCTGTCCTTTGCCTCAAAAGGATTGGGCTACCTTGCTGCACTTTTGTTACTACTATCGTTACTTGCTCGTTACAAATTATCTTGCTATCAAACTACTCTGCTACTTACGATTTCAACACTTATAGACTCTGCCTTACTGAAAACTACTTGTCATCTCCTTCTGCTCCTCGTTGGGTTCGACACTCTTACTTATCGAAAAGAGCTACAATTGATCCCCTATACTTGTGGGTCATCAGGAGACTCTCTCCCCCTCTCTCTCGGTGGCGCCGGAGTGCCGCCGGGTCATCGTCGCAGTGATCGTCTTCATCAACATGACCATCTTGATTACCTTCCTCATCTCTTTTATGCGGTCCACTCCTCCCACACCGCTGTATTACCCTACTTGAACATGGTGCTTTATGACACATATTATGATCCAATGATGTGTTGCCATCCTATGATGTTTTGAGTAGATTTCTTTTGTCTTTTGGGTTAATTGATGATATAGATTGGTTTGGGTTGTATGTTTTATTTTGGTGCTGTCCTATGGTGCCTCCCGTGCCGCGCACACGTGAGGGATTCCCACTGTATGGTGTTGCAATACATTCATGATTCGCTTATAGTGGGTTGCTTGAGTGACAGAAGCATAACCCCGAGTAAGGCAGTTGTTGCGTATGGTATAAAGGGGACTTGATGCTTTAATGCTATGGTTGGGTTTTACCTTAATGATCTTTAGTAGTTGCAGATGCTTGCTAGAGTTCCAATCATAAGTGCATATGATCCAAGGATAGAAAGTATGTTAGCTTATGCCTCTCCCCCATATAAAATTGCAATAACGACCACCGATCTTGTTAACAATTGCCTAGGACAATTTCGCACACCGGTCCATCATTATTCCACACTCGCTATTTATAATATATTCTAACTTTATGTTAACATCACCTTATTTTATATTTTAGCTCTTCGATATCATGCAAATCTATCCTCTTCATACCCACAACATAGTTCTATTTCTCATTTCTAGATGGAAGCAAACGTTCGGTATACGTAGAGTCGTATCAGTGGCAGATAGGACTTGAGAGAATACTGATCTTACCTTTAGCTCCTTGTGGGTTCAACACTCCATACTTATCACTTCCACCTTTGGAAATTGCTATGATGATTCCTTGCACTTGGGGATTATCAAGCACCGCAAATGGTCCATCACCGCATGGCTGCAACTTGCACTTGCGTTGCCCAGGAAAATGGTCCTTCCGAAGGTGTACCCATACCAAATCGCCTTAATTGAACACTAGCTTATTCCTGGTCTTGTTTACCCGCTTCGTATATTATCCAGACATTTTGTCAATGTTCTCCTTTGCCCGGGCATGAAGTTTCTTGACGAATTAGCATGCTTACTTGCATCGAGGCTGGTTCATTCCTGCAGTGGCAAAGGCAAACAATCAATGGGAGCAATAGGTTTGAATCCATAAACAAGTTCAAATGGGAAAATTTTAGTTGTTGAATGTACCGCCTTGTTATACGCTAACTCCACATGAGGTAGGCAATCTTCCCACATCTTCAAATTCTTCTTGAGGACTGCTCTTAGCATCATGGACAACGTTCGGTTAACAACTTCAGTCTGTCCATCAGTTTACGGGTGGCATGTCGTGGAAAATAGAAACTTGGTACCAAGTTTTCCCCACAAGATCTTCCAAAAGTATCTCAAAAATTTGGTGTCATGGTCTGACACAATCGTGCGTGGTACTCCATGTAGCCGCACAACTTCCCTGAAAAATAGATCAACAATGTGTGAAGCATCATCGCTCTTATGACATGGGATAAAATGTGCCATTTTGCTAAAACAATCAACTACCACAAACAACGAGTCACTCCCCCTCTTAGTCTGTGGTAAACCAAGAACAAAATCCATAGAAATATCTTCCCACGGAGTATTCGGAATAGATAGAGGAGTATAGAGACCATGAGGATTCAAGTGGGACTTAGCTTTGTGACATATCTCACATCTCATCACATAGCGTTCCATTCGCGGCCAAAAGAAGTGATCAACGAGCACACTTTCATTTTTCTTGGCTCCAAAATGTCCCATGAGTCCACCATCGTGAGCCTCCTGCAAAAGCAACAAACGAACAGAACAATCTGGGATGCACAATTCGTTAGCGCGAAATAGAAATCCATCACGCAATCCCTTTCCCTTGTTGCACTTTGAAAATGGTTCAGCAAAGTATGAGTCGTTAGAGTACAATTCTTTGATGCTTTCTAAACCAAGGATTTTAACATCAAGTTGGGAAAGTAAAATATGACACCTAGACAATGCATCGGCAACAACGTTGCCTTCCCTTTCTTGTACTTGACAATATAAGGAAAAGATTCTATGAACTCACACCATTTTGCATGTCTACGGTTCAGTTTGAGTTGAACCTTTAGATACTTTAGAGATTCATCGTCAGAATGTATCACAAACTCTTTAGGCCACAAGTAATGCTGCCATGTTTCCAAAGATCAAACAAGTGCATACAATTCTTTATCATAAATGGAATAATTAAGAGTTGGACCATTAAGCTTCTCACTAAAATAGGCGATGGGTTTACCTTCTTGCATTAGAACTCCACCAATGCCAACACCACTTGCATCACATTCAATTTCAAATGTCTTACCAAAATTGGGAAGTGAAAGCAATTGGGCTTATGTCAACCTCAACTTCAGTTCTAGGAAGGACTTGTCTTGGGAATCACCCCATTGGAATGGAGTGTCCTTCTTCGTTAACTCATTCATTGGTGCAACAATGGTGCTGAAATCCTTGACGAACTAGTGGTAGAAATCCGCAAGTCAGATGAAGCTACGTACTTGGCTCACATTTTGTGGAGGCATCCACTCATGAATAGCCTTGATCTTCTCTTCACCCACCTCCACACCTTTTGCTGAAATAACAAAGCCAAGAAACACAACCTTGTTTCTGCAAAATGTGCACTTTTCCATGTTAGCATACAACTTTTTCTCCCGTAGGACAGCAAGCACACATTTTATATGTCCAACATGATCCTCCAAAGTTTTGCTATAAATCAATATGTCATCAAAGTAAACCACTACAAACTTGCCCATGAAGGATCTAAGCACATGATTCATCAATCTCATGAAAGTACCAGGTGCATTCGTTAATCCAAAAGGCATAGCCAAGCATTCATACAAGCCAAATTTTGTCTTGAATGCAACTTTCCATTCGTCGCCCTCTTTCATTCTTATCTGGTGGTATCCACTTCACAAATCAATTTTGGAAAATATGGTGGAGCCACAAAGTTCATAAAGCATGTCATCAAGCCTAGGAATAGGGTGCCGATATCTCACGATTATGTTGTTAATGGATCTACAATCAGTGCCCATGCGCATAGTACCGTCTTTCTTTGGAACTAAAAGAATGGGAACATCAAAAGGAGAAAGACTTTCCCTTACATACCCTTTGTTAAGAAGATCTTCTACTTGCCTCTGAATTTCCTTTGCCTCCTCTGGGTTTGCTCGGTACGGTGGTCGGTTTGGTAGTGGGGCGCCCGAAACCAAGTCGATTTGATGTTCAATGCCCCACTTCCGTGGCAAACCAGGTGGCACCTCCTTGGGAAACACATCCTCATACTCCTGCAAAAGATCAAAAGCAACACTAGGAAGAGTTGAGGGTAAGTCATTAGCAGCCAATAAAGTTTCCTTATACATGAGTACAAAGAATGGAGTATTAGGTTCTCTCAATTCCCGCACATCCCTTTTCCTAGCCATCATAACTAATCCCTATTTTCCCGTGGCTTGGTCATATTTGTCTGGAGCTTTTGGCTGTGGAAACACTCGCTCACTGTGTTGCTGGCTCACTCGTTCTGTATGATCACTCTCTCCCTTTTTCTTTCCTTTCCTTTTCATCTCATCAAGATAGACTTCCTCGGATGTCATGGGTAGCCAAGTGAACTTTTCTCCTCTGTGGACAAAACATAAGCGATTCACATGTCTGCTAATTTGTACATCACGGTCATGCAACCATGGTCGTCCAAGAAGCAAGTGACAAGCATGCATCGGCACCACATCACACACAACAACATCCTGACATGTCCCTACTGAAATTGGTATTCGCACACTGCTAATCACCTTAATTGCGCCACAATCATTCAGCCATTGCATGCAGTATGGGTGTGGATGACGTTTTGTTTGCAACTAAAGCTTCTCAACCATCTCCGTGCTTGCAATATTGTTGTAGGTGCCACTATCAATAATCACTTGACATATCTTTCAGTTGGTTTGGAAAAGATTATGCCGCTGCCCCTTGTCCTCCTCCACAACCTGGGCGTTAAGTGAATGGCATACAACCAAAGCTTCACCATCAAGTTCCTCATGAGATAAAATAGTTCCTCCTACTTGTAAGTGCATCTAGTGCCACCCCTAGTTGGTTTTGGAGTATTGACGACAAACCTAGTTGAGGGACTAATGTGTTTGTGAGAATTGCAAGATAACACAGGTAGAAGTCCCTCATTGATTCGGTTTTACTACCAGAGATGACCCCTAAAAATGTACGAAGACATTGAAGACAATGGTGGTATATGAAGATATTCACATTGAAGACTATGACAAGAGAAGACACTATGTGAAGCCTATGGAACTCGAAGACTTAGATCCTTCATAGTTCTATTTCATTTGTGTTGAGTCATAGGAACCACCGTACTGTTAAGTGGGGTCCAAGAGAACCAGTCAGAATGACTGAAGTGATGCCTAATTCAAAACCTATATCTTCGAGCGAAGACTATGAGAACAAATCTTGTCTAGAGTCGGACAAGTCAGCTTTACTTGTAGCCCAAGTAAAGTTGTCGTGTGAGTTTGAAATCTGACCGTTGGTACACGTGTCAGTTCCTTAGTGACCCAGGGTCATTTCGGACAAATCAGGTCGGGTTGCCCAGTGGCTATAAATAGTCCACCCCCTACAACCATAAACGGTTGGCTGCTCAGATTTCAGTGCACGGCTTTTGTCGTTTGAGAGCAACCCACCTCGAAGCCTTTGAGAGAAAATTCCTAGCGAGGAGAAAAGCCCTAACCACCCAGAGCCAGAGTAAATTGGGCATCACTTAAGTCTTCTTGTCTGAGTGATCTGAAGACTTATTACACTTGAGGACTGTGCATCCTCCAGCCGGTTAGGCGACGCGTTCTGAGCATCCAAGAGAAATTGTGGATTACTAGTGAACAAAGTCTGTGAAGGTTTGGGATTCTACCTTGAAGACTTACCAGAGTGATTGGGCGAGGTCTGTGTGACCTTAGCTCAAGGAGAAAACGGTGTGTCATGAGCTGCGTGTTCAGGACTGGGTGTCCGGGACTGTGTGTCCTTTGGTTTGAATACCTAGCCGCTCCAACCAGACGTACAGTTGTCACAGCAACTGGAACTGGTCCAACAAATCATTGTCTTCAGCGTGTCACTGGTTTCATCTTCACTTCCTTTTACTTACTGTTACACATTGTGAAGCCATTGCATGCTTGTTGTATCTTTTGTTTCCACATCATAACTGTATGATTTGTTTGGCTTCGTAACTTCTTCCTACCTGATCCTTATTGCACTGCAGCTACTTGTCTTATGCTTTCACTCTATTGAATACTTGACCATGGCTTGCCTAGTGTAATCTAACTTCCGCCGCTTAAGTGATAGGCATATCTATACTGTTTGTCTTCATAACTTTCACATTTTGAAGACTTTCATAAAAATCGTCTATTCACCCCCCTCTAGTCGATATAACGCACTTTCAATTGGTATCAGAGCAAGGTGCTCCCTTGTTCCGTGTGATTCGGTTTAACCACCTGGAGTTTTAGCTATGTCGACTGCAGGGATAATTAAAGTCTCCACTGCGTGCCCCGTCTTTGATGGAACTAAATATCCCTACTGGAAGAATAAGATGCGCATGCATCTTGAAGCCATTGACGTCAACCTATGGTATGTCATCGAAAACGGCGTTCCCAAGGCTGGAGAAGGTGTCACTGCTGCTGATGTCAAGAAGTTCACTCAACTGGACTCTACTGCCAAGAATATCATCTGTGGTCATCTGACCAAGGGATAGTACGGCCGTGTGAGTGCCTTGAAGACATCCAAGCTAGTCTGGGACTGGCTCTCCAAAGTCAATGAATGCATCTCAACCCAGAGAGATCAGAGAATCAGTGTTCTTCGCAATCTCTTCAACCGCTTCAAGCGAAATGACAATGAGAATGTCCAGCACACATTTGACCGGCTCACTAACATCACAAATGATCTTCAAGCCCTCAGCGCCACTGAGATCACCAAACATGAAATCGTCAAGACGCTGTTGAGATCACATGACAGTTCGTTTAACATCCTAGCCCTGATGATTCAAGAACGTCCAGACTTCAAGACACTCAATCCGTCTGACATACTTGAGAGGCTCACCACACATCAGCTTCAGCTTTCTGAGAAAAGAGATATCTACGGTCCAAACTATGGGCGAACTTGTGCCTTGAAGGCAAAAGCTGTGTCCTCATCTGAAGAAGAATCTGACAGCAGTTCTGATGATCCTGAAGACATTGGAAGGGAACTTGCAATGCTTGTGAAGAAGTTCCAGAAATTCACCAAGAAGAAAGGCTTCAGAAAGTCTTCACGATCAAGCTCAAGGAATGATGAAGCTTCTGCTCATGACTACAAGAAGAAAACATGTCACAAGTGCAAGAAAACTGGACACTTCATCTCTGAGTGTCCACAATGGGACAATGAGAGCAGAAAGAAGAAGACGAGCAAGGAATATGACTCTGACGACAAGAAGAAGAAGAAATACTCAAAGTCTTCTTCCAAGTCTTCCTCAAAGTCTTCATCACACAAGAAGAGCTCAACTGGCAAGGCTCGTGCGTTTGTTGGCAAGGAAATGGATTCAGAGGAGGAATCCGCTTCTGAGGAGGAAGAGGTGGAGTCTGAGGAGGAATCTGATTCTGGCATTGCGAGTCTGGCTACAGCTTACGTCGCCAAGTCCATGTTCAACACTGAAGACAATGACTTCATCACCAACACCGTTGCAAATGACAAGGATGACTCCACTCCTACCTACTGCTTCATGGCACGCGGTGCCAAGGTAAACACACGCACTACTCACTATCAAACATCCAGTGACGATGATTCTGATTGTGATTCAAAACCCAGCTACAAAACACTTGCTAAAATTGCAACTGAACAACAGAAAGCCATGGAACACATTCAAAAACTGTTAGACAGAAGCGATGATCTGTTGGGTGCTGAAATGACTCGGTCTGAATCCTTAATTGAAGACATAAAAAATCTTCACGTTAAGTATCAGGAACTTGAAGATCGTCATGATACTCTCTCAACAACTCATGAAAAGCTCTCCTATGATTATCTTCAAAGGAAGCAAGATCTTAAGAAATTGAGAGCGGCTCATGAAGATCTTCAAAAGGAAAACGAGTCACTTCGTGCCGAACAGATCAGTTCCGCTCAGGAAGGATTTGAACCACCATGCCTTAAATGCATTGAGCATGATAATGCTACTTCTGTTGCTGAATGTTCCACTGCTACTGCTGTTGCAATATCCTCAACTATTGAAGTGGTAACTAACCCCTCTGCTGAGGATACCACTGCTATTGCTGATGAGAATGCTAGGTTGAAGACATTGCTTGAAACAGGGATGTACAAAAGTCTCAAAGGACATCAGACATTATGTGATGTCCTCAAGAAGCAGATTCTGAACCGAAACCCTAGGAAAGAGGGTGTTGGGTTCGTGAGGAAAATTAATGCAGATGGCTCTT
Source organism: Triticum monococcum (assembly GCA_034509565.1). Classification (NCBI taxonomy): domain Eukaryota; kingdom Viridiplantae; phylum Streptophyta; class Magnoliopsida; order Poales; family Poaceae; genus Triticum; species Triticum monococcum. The sequence goes on along the minus strand of CM067845.1, from coordinate 79,691,956 downwards.
ACTGGAAACCTGAGCAGTACCCCAAAACCACATGGGTTGCTGCAAAGGAATCCTCAGTAGATCCATCCAATCTATCTGGCTTCACTTGTGCTAATCCCATTATCATTGATGAATCCTTTGATGCAAACTATAACCTGTTTAAGAATCAGAATGGTGAAGTATTTGCCAGGTACATTGGTACTAACTGCAGGAATGGACCGCCTATGAAGAAGATCTGGGTTCCAAAAACGTGTCTGGAGAATCTTCCTGTGAATGTCCTCATGACACCTCACATGAAGAAGACAAACCTCAGACCAAAGGCTTCATATGGTCCAAAGGCTTCATACAGGCAGAGGACTCACCTGAGTCGCACTAACGCAAATGTTTTGCAGGGAAACCATGCTCAGGCATATGAGAGCGGTTCTTCAAACCGTCATGTTCATATGACCAAGAACTATTCTGCCTATTCTTATGAGTACTATTGCCCGCCTGCTAGACTGTTTGCTAGGGCTCCGAAGCCAAAATTCTCAGATGCTGCACTTAGACTTATTGCTTCTAAGCCACCCTTGAAGATGTGGGTGGTTAACAAAGCTTAACTCTCTTTTGCAGGGAAAGGTCTCCAGCAGAAAACCAAAATCTTCTGACGCTATTGTTGGGGACCTTAAAAATCTTGTGGGGTGCAAGATCAAATGCCCGAATGGCATCACTATGTATTTCGTACCTGAAACGCATGCTACTCTTCCTATTAGTCCTAACCTGGATCTAAGTTTTCATAACCCACTAGTTCGTCAAATGTTTTTGCTTCACAATTCTCTTCGTGAAGCCTATCCCCCTAACTGCACTGTAGGGTACGACACAAGCGCCTTCAGAGTCTTCAGAATGGATTATTGACAGTGGGTGTACAAATCACATGACTGGCAAAAGAAGTCTTTTTATGGACTCAACCTTACGTCCATCCGACAAGAGCCACATCACATTTGCTGACACTGGTAAAAGTAAGGTATTGGGTCTAGGTAGAGTTGCAATCTCAAAGGATCAACACATGGATAAAGTCATGTTTGTTGAATCCCTTGGCTTCAACTTAATGTCTGTCTCAATGCTTTGTGATTTGAACATGATTGTAATTTTTGGAAAATATCGTTGCCTAGTACTAATGGAATCTGACAAGTCTCTAGTGTTTGAAGGGTATCAGAAAGATGATCTGTATGTGGTAGATTTCTCAGCAGGGCCACAGCTTGCAGTATGTCTTCTGGCAAAGGCTTCAGAATGCTGGCTTTGGCATCGGAGGCTTGGGCATGCTGGCATGAGGAACCTCCACGCCCTTGCGAAGAAGAAGCATGTCATAGGCATCGAGGGCGTCAAGTTCAAGAAAGATCACTTATGCGGTGCCTGTGAAGCAGGGAAGATGACAAGGGCAAAACATCCTTCGAAGACAATCATGACCACTACTCAACCCTTCGAACTGCTTCACATGGATCTCTTTGGTCCCACTCACTACTCAACTTTTTCCACTACTGCTTGCCTCAATGGCTTTGTCATTGTTGATGATTACTCTAGATATACTTGGGTGCACATAATCCTTTACAAGACTGAAGTGCAGGATGTTTTCAGACGCTTCGCAAATCGGGCTATGAACAATTATGGCGCCAAGATAAAGCACATCAGAAGTGACAATGGCACTGAATTCAAGAACACTGGCCTTGATACATATCTGGATACCTTGGGCATCACACATGAATTCTCAGCTCCGTACATGCCATAGCAGAATGGCGTCGTCGAATGCAAGAACAGAACACTCATTGAGATGGCCAGAACAATGCTAGATGAGTTCAAGACTCCAAGAAAATTCTGGCCTGAAGCCATTGACACTGCATGCCATACAATCAACCGTGTTTATCTTCACAAGCTTCTGAACAAGACATCTTATGAACTTCTAACTGGCAAGAAGCCAAATGTCAGTTACTTCAGAGTATTTGGCTCAAGATGCTGGATCAAGGACCCACACCACACCTCAAAATTTGCACCAAAAGAACATGAGGGCTTTATGCTTGGATATGGAAAGGATTCGCACTCCTACAGAGTCTTCAATCTCTTTCACTACAAAGTGGTTGAAACAGTGGATGTGCGGTTCGATGAGACCAATGGTTCACAAAGAGAGCAACTGCCAGATGTGCTAGATGAAGTTCCAGCCAGTGAATCAATCAAGCTAATGGGAACTGGAGAAATTATACCTTCTGAAGCTCATCCTGAAGAAGAACTTATCATCTCAGCACCTGATCCACATGAAGACAATACTCAGCCCGAAGACATTCCTCCCCACGACAACATAGATCAGCAAGAGCAAAGTCTTCGACCCATACATCCTCGTGTTGCCAATGAAGTGCAGATTGACAGAATAATTGACAGCATCAATGCACCTGATCCACTGACTCGTTCAAGGGCAACTCAACTGGCAAATTTCTGCGGACACTTCGCATTCGTTTCAATCACAGAACCCAAGAAAGTTGAAGAAGCTTTTATGGAACCTGAGTGGATTCAAGCAATGCAAGAAGAGCTTCATCAGTTTGAGCTGAACAATGTATGGGAATTGGTTAAGCATCCTGATCCACGGAAGCATAACATAATAGGCACCAAATGGATATACCGCAACAAGCAAGATGAGCATGGTCAAGTTGTCAGAAACAAAGCTCGTCTCGTTGCTCAAGGATATACTCAAGTGGAAGGCATTGACTTCGATGAAACATTTGCTCCTGTGGCCAGACTTGAAGCCATCCGTATACTGCTGGCCTATGCAAATCATCATAACATACTTTTATATCAAATGGATGTGAAGAGTGCCTTTCTCAATGGCAAGATTGAAGAAGAAGTGTATGTTGCACAACCACCTGGGTTTGAAGATCCAAAACATCCTGACATGGTTTACAGGCTCAATAAGGCACTATATGGCCTCAAGCAAGCCCCTCGGGCCTGGTATGACACACTCAAATACTTCCTGAAGAGCAAAGGCTTCATACCTGGCTCCCTAGATCCCACTCTCTTCACGAAGACATATGATGGTGAACTGTTTGTGTGCCAAATATATGTGGATGACATTATCTTCGGCTGCACCAATCAGAAGTACAGTGAGGAGTTCGGATATATGATGCAAGAGCAATATCAGATGTCCATGATGGGGGAGATGAAATTCTTCCTCGGTCTTCAGATACGGCAACAACGCAATGGCATCTTCATATCTCAAGAGAAGTATCTCAAAGATTGTCTGAAGAAGTTCGGTATGCAAGACTGCAAAGGCTTCACAACACCAATGCCAGCCAAACATCATCTGGGTCCTGACGACAATGGTAAAGAGTTCGATCAAAAGGTATACCACTCCATGATTGGTTCTTTGCTTTATTTATGTGCATCTAGGCCAGATATTATGCTTAGTGTTTGCATGTGTGCTCGATTTCAAGCGGCACCAAAGGAGTCGCATCACTTAGCAGTGAAGCGAATTCTTTGATATTTGGCTCACACCCCAACTCTAGGATTGTGGTATCCAAAGGGCTCAGAGTTTGATCTGGTTGGATTCTCGGATGCTGATTATGCTAGTGACAAGGTTGATCGGAAGTCTACATCAGGCACATGTCACTTTCTGGGACGATCACTTGTATGTTGGTCTTCAAAGAAGCAGAACTGTGTATCCCTCTCCACTGCTGAATCTGAATACATTGCTGCTAGATCTTGCTGCGCTCAGCTTCTGTGGATGAAGCAAACCCTCAAGGACTATGGCATTCAACTGAAGCAAGTGCCTCTTTACTGCGACAACGAAAGCGCCATCAAGATCGCCAACAACCCAGTTCAGCACTCGAAGACAAAGCACATTGAAATTCGTCATCACTTTCTCAGAGATCATGTTGCAAAGGAAGATATTGATATCATACACGTCAACACTGAAGAGCAATTGGCAGATATCTTCACCAAGCCCTTGGATGAGAAGAGATTTTGCAAGTTACGGTGTGAGCTAAATATCTTGGAATCATCAAATGTCCTGTGATCAGGCACACATCCTAACACTTATGCATATTGATGACTTAGATGTGCAACACACAAAGTAACGTATATCTTCAATCAATGAAGACATATATTCTAAGTGTGAATACATTAATGTGGAAATTGACTTCGAAGCGCCACGATAATTGTGCACCGTGTCTGAGTCTAATACTTCCTATACGGTGGGTAACGCCACCACCAAACGTTCTATTTTTTGAAGTACTTCACTCATGGTGTTACCTAGCAATGTCTTCACATTTGGTTTGGCTTCAATCTCTACATGTCTTCATGATTATCTTCACTACGTGGATTATATAAGATATATATATACTAGTGTTCTGTCCTCTACAGCATTCACTTATAGCTATGTCTTCTTGTTTTGAATCTTTTGAACTAAGTGAATGCGATCGGACCCTAATCTCTCCATGCTTTCTATCTCAAATTCTATCTCTCCAAGTCATATGCATCCTATTGAAACTGTCGAATGTCTTCTCTGCGTCCTTGTCAGCAGAAGACACAGAGACAAACTTTAAAACCGTTTTCAATGCTCATTCATCCACAAGAAATCCGGAGAAGTAGGAACGACCACCCGACAATCCAGGCGTGCGTGGGATGTGGAACTGCCCCCGAGACTCCGCATGATGGCCACGTGCTGTTCAGATGCAAATAGCCAGGGGCACCTGTGTAATAGCGCAGTGCAGCCCCTGTGACTATAAATACACACTCACCACGGTCATTATCTCCTTCTCCTTCTTCCTCCCTCGCACGAACCCTAGCGCCACCGCTAGTTCTCGACGACGCCGGCGGCGAAGCGCTTCACTGCCGCAACCTCGCCGACACCGTTTTCACGCCGACCGCGGACATCACTCTCTCCGCCGTCGCCGTAGGTGTCTTCCGTCGCCAAGTTAGGGCACGGAGGATTGAACTGCTCGGCCTCATCTCCCACTCCGTCTAGCAGTTCCAAGTGTGGTAAATAAAACCTCTTTTTACAGCCTCTTTTGATCCTATAGTTCGGTCACTTTCTGCCATAAGAAGTTTCTCTTCACACAAGTTAGATCTGTCTCAGTCTGCATCTCATAACTTGCCTAGTATATTCACTTGTGCTTCATGAAGTAGTTAGATTCCTCACTTGTACTGATCTATGGGTTCGTACAAATCTGGAACCAACTTCTTTTCTATAAGTGAATGTCTTCACACGATGAGGTCAATATCTTCTAAACTGATTTATCTTCAAAATCTTCTGAGAATGCATATGACCTCTTCCCCTTCCCTCGCACCTTAATGCTGTCACAGGTACATGTCCGTGGGAGAATCTTTTGGTTCTCATAGTCTGCATTCATTTGCAGAGTTCTTACAGCGTCACATCAATTCTCCTAAAGCCAGTTCCTGTTGGTCCAGCAAAAGAAAGCCTTTGAACGTCTTGAAGCCTTCCAAGTTAAGCTTCATGGCTGCGGAAAAACCAGCAAGGAAGGGCAGCAGAAAGTGTCGAGGGGAAACATCAAGAGATCTGCCCGATGACCTCTTAGAGCTGTACAATACAGATCCTGAAGAGGATTACAATCAGCGCAAGACATGAATCCAATGGATTCGACGCTATTGGGCGGAGCAATGGTTCCAATACCGCTTCGTCACCAAGGAGTACGCTGAGAAAAGCGCCATCAAGAGACCATGGGGGACGTACTATACAAAAATCTCGTGCCCAGGTCCAGAGACGAAGCCATTGCTCAAGGCTTCTATCCATGCATGGTCAGAGGACCGCAGCCTGCTGATGCTCATCCGTCGTCACTACTCTGGTGTTGTGACGACAATCTGTTCAAGCGCAACTTCCAGTTTGCCCAGAGGTCAGCGAAGCACAACAAGAAGAAATTGGGTTTAGACTTCAACCCTGGTCCCTCCGCACCAAGGGCAGATGGCACACGTGAGGTCGACCCCAATATCATCGGTCCATATGCAAATCTTGAGGGCCTCATCACCCGCATCTTAGTCCAAGGGACTGCCGTCAATGACCCTCCTGCTGACTCTGAATCTGATGAAGCGCCTGCTGCACCGAAGCCAAAGCAGGCAAAGAAGCCAAAAGCTTCAAAGCAAACCCCTTCACCCAAAATCTCAAGGGCGAAGCCATTGGCAACTGCACCTCCTGAAGCCAGTGCGTAGTCTGAAGACTTATCTCGAGTCTCCAAGCCCCAGGAAGCAAAGAAGCCTCAGCCACACACAGGCAAAGAGCTCACAGCTGCTGCCATTCTGCGCAGTGAAACCATTGATCTGTCCAGCAATGAAGATCTTGGAGATGACGCTCTTGAGCAGCTCATCAAGAGCAAGGAGGAGGCTGAAATCTTCAACAATCTGCCTCTGTTTGATGTAGCAATCATCCACAACTTCATCGATGAGTGGTTTGCTACACCAAATATCAGCTTCGATGATCTGCAGCTGCCCATTGGCCTCAGCGTCGCCTTCCAAGGCGCTATTGCTTCAGAACTTGCAATTGCCCAGCGCATTGTTGAACTGAAGCAGAAAATTGATTTTGAAAAGGCTCAGTTCAAGCAGAATATGGCCAGGCTCAGCGTCCAAGAAGTCAAGGACTTCAAGATCATGTTGCACGAGTTAAAGGAAAACTTTCTGAAGAAGCGTGCAGAAGCTCAGGGTTCGCGGGAGCGAATGAAGACTCTAGCTGATTGCTGTGTGCAGGCCTACAATGAGGCCGAGAAGCGCAAGGCACTTGGGCGTCCCGGCATCGACCCCAGGATGGCCGCGAAGAAGAAGAAGAAGCCTGCTGTGCCTGAACCAGAGGCACCAAGACAAGAACCTGCTCCGACTGTCTTCCCCACTGCTACGACTGGCTCGAAGCCAAAGAGCCGGTCAACCGCTTCAGAGCTCAAGAAGACACGGACAGCCGAAGCTGAAGCAAGGAAGAGGAAACACTCTGAAGCCTCTCCTTCTGACCCCACCAAGAAGAAGCGCAAGATCAAGAAAGCTCGGGCTGCTCCCACAGAGCCCTTGATAGTTGAACCCCTATCTGTCCTCTACCCTGACGCAGATCGTCAGCTGACAGTTCATGAGCCTGCTCCCATAGAGGCTCCTAAAGCTGAAGATATTCCAGTAGCCGACCCCATCGTTGCTGAAGACATTGGTCATCAGGACAATGTACAAGATGATGCGGCCCTTCCTCAGCTTGAGACAAGCGAACTGATCAGCATTGGTCGTCCTGTGACGCCAATAGCACAAGCTGCATCATGGGCAGATCGCCCACAAGAAGAAGAATCTGAGGCCCAGCCCACTCCAACTCCAAAGGCGTCGTCTGCATTCCGCAGGCTTCGCAAAGGACCACGGCCTCAAGATTCGGCTGAAGACATTCCGGCTGCATCAGCCGAAGATACTGAAGAAGCACCACCAGAACCCACTTCCCCGCTCCACCAAGAACCAGTTCTCCAGGAGAACGTGCCTGCGTCTGCCCCTCCAGCTAGTCAAATGGAGGCGGAAAATATGGAGGCTGCCACCACCAACCTTGAAGCCAATGTGGAGCCCTCCCCAACAATAGCTTCCGAAGACACTGAAGCTACTGCTCCTGACACCTCTGCGCCTGAGTCTGCGGCCGGTCCACAATTCAACTATCATGTTGCGCACAGGCCTCAGGTTCAGAAGCCGATCCCACGACTGCCAAGGTTCCCAGGTCCTGCATCAGCTCCTGGCTCCTTTAATGTCAATAGCTTCAGGGCAGACAACACGTTTTTCAACAGCTCCAAGAACCCTTACTCAAGGGAACGGATTGTATCAGATAGGTTCTGGAGCTATCCACAATGCAGCTATTACTCATGCATCCTATACAACCAAGGCCGCATCTTCCCGCACAAGCGCCTTGAGGTTGAAGCTGTTGCTGGTCTGCCCGGCCTAGAAGAAGCACTGGATTGCTTCAAGCAAGTGGGTTTGCTGCCGTTCATCACAGATGAAGAGCACTGGAATGAAGAGCTTCTACTTCAATTCTATGCCACTCTTCATATCAAAGGCTACAACAGAGATCCGAAGACTTGGGTCCTGGATTGGATGACCGGAAATGTCCATCATGAAGCCAATGCATTCAATATCATTGAGCTTACCGGCCTGCCCACTCCTGGCGAATTCTTCGAAGAAGGCTGCCAATTACACGCTGAAGCAATTGAAAGCATATTCCAGAGGCCTGAACCAAATATGAGTCAGATGCTTTCAATGATGAAGCCATTGCCCCATGATGCACCCTATCCAACTGAGTTCTTCGTTGAAGACTTAGAGTACCTGCCCAGAACCATATATCACATCATCAGGCGGACTCTCTGGCCCCTCAAGGGACACTCTCCACATGCCAAGGTTGAGGGTGCAATGAAGACTCTCATATTCTACATCCTTCATGGCAAATGCTTCAATGCGCAGGACTTCTTCATATGCCAGCTTGCGGCATCCGGCTCAGATTTATTTGTCTTGAAGTTTTATGCTCCTTGGGTTATGCGACTGATCAAGCTTCATTCTACGATTTCATATCAGCCCTCAGCCCGCAACCATCGGATCTTCTTGCCAGATGTGGACACCTCTGCTGAAGCTATATATCCTGAGCCTGCCAAGCAACCATTAAGTCTTCAGAATGCAAAACACCAAAGCTTCACTCAGAATGATGACGGTGTTGCAGCCATCTCCAGAGTGTATCCGTTGGCTGGCACCACACGTGCACCTGCATCTACTGAAGCCACTGACAGCCCAACTGATCAGCGACCCAAGAAGCATGCTCGTGCCCTCAATGACCGAGAGCTTCTTGTGGCTCTTCACCAAAAGCAGGACAAGCATCACGACTGGCTCAAGAGGCAGATGAAAAGCATCATGGAGGACGTCAATCGTATCAGGAATCTTGCAACCAAGAATGCATTTGTTGCACACGAAACCTGTCGCCGCACTTGGAAAGACTCACGATGATGTGTCCTGAAGCTGAACTTCAAGAGGATGGCTTCACAGAGCGCTTCAAATTTGACTCCACGCCTCCTCGAAGGGCACTGCTTCGCAGAACTCCATCACTTGAAGATTCGGAGTTCTCTTCCTCTACTGCTACCATAACTGCCAGGATTATCGAAGAAGAAGACGATGCTACATCACCTCCACCTCCTTCAGCGCGCGTCGAATCTGCACCAAGCTCTTCTGCACCGCCAAACGCCTCCACCGACCCTGCTGCGCCTGGGAACGCGTAGAAAACTCTATGTCTTCAAACCTTTTTGGTCATCACTGACAAAAGGGGGAGAAGCATATGATGTTTATAGTCTTCAAGCGGGTCACTATGGGCGGGTGCCTTTATATTTTGCTACATTTTGCTTCGTGCTTACAACTCTTGTTTTGCTACACTTGGTTCTTTGAGTTGTAACACTTAAACTCGATGGTCGTCTGCTACTTGTTTGCCACTATGTTTTTGCGAAGATAAATTCCGCATGTACGAAGATAATTTCCGCACTTATATCATTCCGCAGACGTCCATTTTTCATTATGCATGTCATTCTCCTCATATACTTTTACATGCATGGTGGATTGTCATCATAAGTTGAAGTGGATTTCCACAAGTACAACCTGCCATGTGCATTTGCGTTCCAGAAGCAAATTACTTATATGCACATCTTCAGGGGGAGCCCTTGCAGCTTATGAAGACAATTCCTTTACAATTTCACAAATTATATTCCCCGTTGAAAACTTCAACTAGTTTTTCATCAATCACCAAAAAGGGGGAGATTGTAAGTGCATCTAGTGCCACCCCTAGTTGGTTTTGGAGTATTGACGACAAACCTAGTTGAGGGACTAATGTGTTTGTGAGAATTGCAAGATAACATAGGTAGAAGTCCCTCATTGATTCGGTTTTACTACCAAAGATGACCCCTAAAAATGTACGAAGACATTGAAGACAATGGTGGTATATGAAGATATTCACATTGAAGACTATGACAAGAGAAGACACTATGTGAAGCCTATGGAACTCGAAGACTTAGATCCTTCGTAGTTCTATTTCATTTGTGTTGAGTCATAGGAACCACCGTACTGTTAAGTGGGGTCCAAGAGAACCAGTCAGAATGACTGAAGTGATGCCTAATTCAAAACCTATATCTTCGAGCGAAGACTATGAGAACAAATCTTGTCCAGAGTCGGACAAGTCAGCTTTACTTGTAGCCCAAGTAAAGTTGCTGTGTGAGTTTGAAATCTGACCATTGGTACACGTGTCAGTTCCTTAGTGACCCAGGGTCATTTCAGACAAATCAGGTCGGGTTGCCCAGTGGCTATAAATAGTCCACCCCTACAACCATAAATGGTTGGCTGCTCAGATTTCAGTGCACGGCTTTTGTCGTTTGAGAGCAACCCACCTCGAAGCCTTTGAGAGAAAATTCCTAGCGAGGAGAAAAGTCCTAACCACCCAGAGCCAGAGTAAATTGGGCATCACTTAAGTCTTCTTGTCTGAGTGATCTGAAGACTTATTACACTTGAGGACTGTGCATCCTCCAGCCGGTTAGGCGTCGCGTTCTGAGCATCCAAGAGAAATTGTGGATTGCCAGTGAACGAAGTCTGTGAAGGTTTGGGAGTCTACCTTGAAGACTTACCAGAGTGATTGGGCGAGGTCTGTGTGACCTTAGCTCAAGGAGAAAACGGTGAGGACTGGGTGTCCTGAGCTGCGTGTTCATGACTGGGTGTCCGGGACTGTGTGTCCTTTGGTTTGAATACCTAGCCGCTCCAACCAGACGTACAGTTGTCACAGTAACTGGAACTGGTCCAACAAATCATTGTCTTCAGCGTGTCACTGGTTTCATCTTCACTTCCTTTTACTTACTATTACACATTGTGAAGCCATTGCATGCTTGCTGTATCTTCTGTTTCCACATCATAACTGTATGATTTGTTTGGCTTCGTAACTTCTTCCTACCTGATCCTTATTACACTGCAGCTACTTGTCTTGTGCTTTCACTCTATTGAATACTTGACCATGGCTTGCCTAGTGTAATCTAACTTCCGCTGCTTAAGTGATAGGCATATCTGTACTGTTTGTCTTCATAACTTTCACGTTTTGAAGACTTCCATAAAAATCATCTATTCACCCCCCCCCCCTCTAGTCGATATAACGCACTTTCACTACTCCCCAACCTTGCTGCTCCTCCACTTCATCATTGCCACCTTCAGGGTCACTTTCAGACTCCCATTCACCTCGTTCATTGATGATCATAGTTCTTTTGCTTGGACATTTCGAAGAAATGTGACCTCTTCCTTTGCACTTGTGGCATTGAATGTCGTTGTTGCCTGAGAACTCTTTTATGGAGGTGGAGCGGAGGATACTCCTGCTGTAGCTGATGACCTCTTATCTTGATTGCGAATAGCAGGTGAGGAAGCCATCGAGGCATGTGGGTGCCTAGGTAGTGCACTCTCAAACTGAGAACCATATGTCCAGTGTGTTCGCTACCATGAGTGTGTGGTGTTGCGGCCTTGGAAAGCACGAGTATGACCATTACACATATTCTTATTCTCAACTCATATAACTTGATGAACCACATCTTGTAGTGTATCATAAGGAAACATCTCCACAAAATCTGATATTTCATCATTTAGCCCATGTAAAAATCTCACCATCTTCGCCTCATCACTTTCATGGGTTCTTGTTCGAATTAGCAGCACCTCCATCTCTTTATAGCACTCTCCAACAGTTCCGTAACCTTGAGTGAGCTCCTGCAATCGCTTGTACAGTTGCCTCTCATAGTATGATGGAACAAAATGACGCCTCATGACTTGCTTCATCAAAGTCCAACTACAGATATAATTATTGCCCGATATCAATCAATCGTCTTGCAGCTAATTCCACCATGTAAGAGCATAACCAGAGAACTCCATAACAGCAAGATCAACCCTCTTGGCTTCAGAAAAACCATGGATGCGAAAGATTTGATCACACTTCTCCTCCCACTCAATATATGCATCCGGATCCTCTTTTCCCGTGAATGATGGCACATGTAGCTTCACTCTCGCTTGGTTGTCGCAGTCATCTTGATCACGACAGTCATAATGATGACCATTGCGACCAGAAAACAACACCACAGCGAGGCGGGGAGTAGGGTCCATAGCCCCCCATGCCTTTCATCTTCGTCACCATGCTCGGAGAGATCTTCAAGGGAGATGTCATCACCATCATGTGCAGCTCATCGCCGGTGCTCAAAGACAAACCCGCGGGGGTCATGGCCTCACCCCAAGCTTCTCCTCCATGCAGCCCACCCTCATGGGTGGCAGCAAAGTTGTCACACCTCCATTCAGCACCAACAACACGGACATTGTGGGCAGCAGCTCCTACAGCTCTTCCACGACCATCGTGGCGGTCCATGTTTATGTGATGTCACCGATTGTCGGCGGCCAGCGAGGCAGCGGGGCTGTGTTGATGTTGATCCCCATTGCTCACGATAGGAAGATGACCTCCAAACATCCTTCGCATAGCTGCAACTATACTCTCCTCAATCAAATCACCAAGTGCCGCATGAGTTTTTGGGAGATCATCTTCCACATGTTGATGTCCATGTACACTCGAGTTGGATCCTGTCATGTTAACTCTTGGAAACAAGTGGACAAAAGAAAAAAATTATGCGGAAAACACTCAGCTCACCTTCTTGCTTACCCAAATTCTAATGGTTCCTTGGCGGTTGTGTGGTGGTAGAAAATCAGTAGTGGACGGGCGAATAAAAGTAAGGAAGCTGATGTTTCTAGGTGGTGTAAAATGAGGAGGGCTGGTGGTGAGATCCAATCGATGCAAACCCAATGAACAAGAAAAAAATTGTAGATCCTTGCACCACGTTTGAGTTGCAACACTTGCCACTACAACTTCTGAAATTTCTCACCAAACTGAATATGATTGCACACTTTCTCACACTTTCTCTTCTCTTTTTTGTTTCTTTTTTTCCACTCTTTTCTCTCTATCTTTTTTTTGCTTTCTCTTTTTTCAGCACAAAAGATCCAACATCAAGACTTGAAGAAAACAACAACAACAACCTTGGATAGAACTTGGTGCAAACACAAAGATGAAAGCAAACAACTAGATCTCAGCAACAAAGGCTTGGATTTTTTGTGTGGATTTTTGGCTTTGGACTCTAGAACGGGGAAACCCAAACTAAAAAGGACAGATCTAGCTACAACGATATAGATCCTACCATGTAAACCTTGCTCTGAATACTAGATGATGTGACACCATCATCGGAGAAAAGGGTGTTCAAGGGGAGGTCCGATCTTCACGGCGTAGGATCGGTAAATGGATGGGGATAACTAGTTGCAAACAGCCAAAAATGGAAAATAAGAGATTATGACCCGACGAGGAGGATGCTCACCGAAGCCTGCAATCCGAACATTCGCCGATCCACAACCCACAATACTACCCCCACACAACCACTCTCAAGTCGTGGAGCACATGATAGGTGCAATCCGCAAGGGAAACCACAAACTCTAACCCACACAACATGATGTAGTCGTGGAGCACGAATTAGGAGCAATTTCTCAAGTAATCACAAGAATAAGGATAACAAGAGCTCTCCAATCTCAGGAGGAGCCTATGTCTTTGGTCTTTGGTAGAAGTGGCAAAAGCCCCCAACGAAGGGAAGAGCTAGCCTATTTATAATCGGGACAACCACCCTGGATAGGAGTAAAAACAAACTAGCTTTGGAACCAGCTTAGGTGTTAAAGTGAACCAACTTTGGTTTGACTAATTGGCTTCAAGACTTAAAGAGGTAGCTTCTGGAAATCTCTCGTCGGAGGTGGTTGGCAGTTCCCAACCAAACATTGTTCATTGGGGTCGAACAATGTTTCCTTCAGCAGCAAACTCGGGTTTAGGGAACCTTCGTAAGTTGGGATATCCAAACTCGTGAAAAACATTGTTTTGTCAGAATCGAAACATTGTTTCTTCAATAGACAACTCATTTCTTCATGAACTCCTAACTTTGTTTCTCCACCATAAAACATTGTTTTGCACGGACTAATATGTGTTTGGCCTTCTTCGATATTGCACCTGAGTTCAACCAACAACAAAGGAGGTGAATGCACAGCCATGTCTTCAAGGTCAAATGATAAACTTAAGTTAGCGTTCACCTGATCATGTATTTGCATTGCCCGACTTCTTATGATTGGACAGTTGATGGTTGGGTTGTCCTCATCACCTTTTGTTCTTGGCCCAAAGGCTTGCTGAGGTATGCTATTGGATGGCCTTCTTGCTGGAGAACAACCCACACCCAGATCACAAGCGGCTATTTTGATGGCAAAAGTTTTTGTGAAATCTGATAGTGCCAAAACTGTTGGGGAACGTAGTAATAATTCAAAATTTTCCTACGTGTCACCAAGATCAATCTAGAAGATGCTAGCAATGAGAGAGAGGGAGTGCATCTTCATACCCTTGAAGATTGCTAAGCGGAAGCGTTACAAGAACGCGGTTGATGGAGTCGTACTCCCTGCAATTCAAATCGCGGAAGATCCGATCAAGCGACGAACGGACGACGCCTCCGCGTTCAACACACGTACAGCCCGGGGATGTCTCCTCCTTCTTTATCTAGCAAGGGGAGAGGAGAAGTTGAGGGAGAACTCCAACAACACGACGACGTGGTGGTGGTGGAGCTCGTGGTTCTCCGGCAGAGCTTCGCTAAGCACTATAGAGGAGGAGGAGGAGGTGTTGGAGGAGGGAGGGGTTGCGCCAGGGAAGGGGGTGCGGCTGCCCTCTCTCTCCCTCACTATATATAGGGGGAAGGGGGAGGAGGAGGCGCCCTAAGGTTCCCTCGGGAAGGGGCGGCGGCCATAGGGGAAACCCTAGATGGGTTTGGGTGCCCCCACCCCTAGGAAACTTGCCCCCCAAGCCGGGAGGGGCGGCTGCCCTATGGGAGGTGCCCCCACCTCTCCAGGTTACGTGAGAGGGGGTGGGAGGGGCGCACAACCCCTTAGTGGGATGGTGTGCTCCCTCCCCTTGCCCATAAGGCCCCCAACACTTGCCGGGGCCTCCGAAACACCTTTCGGTCACGCTGGTCGTCACCTGGTACTCCCTGAAAGCACAAGTGCTCCCTTGGTGGTTTTGGTAATTGATGACAACATATCTCTTGTTGGACTAATACCTTTACCTAGTATATTTCAGATAAGTTCAACAATGGAGTGGCATGGACTAAAGGTTGTGGGAACCTCTTCAAGATGCTAAGGACAAAGGATTGGCTAAAGCCTCAAGCTCAAGACTCTTCATTTTATATATATTTTAGTGATCCAAGATCACATTGAGTCTTTAGGAAAATCCAATACTATCAAGGAGGGATGAGGTGTTGCTTAATGAGCCTCTTGCTCTATGTGCTTAATGATATGCTCCAAAATCCTCAGCTACTTTCCCATATCCACAAATGACCTAAACCCTAAGCCAAACTCGGTCATACCGATTCTGTCAATCCGGCGCCACCGAGTTTCACTTGTCATTTGCCACTGCCAAACCCTAGCAATTCGGTCCTAACGATAAGGATCTCGGTCTCACCGAGATGGGCTTGCAAACTCTCTGTTTCCCTTTCGTAACTATTCGGCCTCACCGAAAGAGTGAATCGGTCCCACCGAGAATGCAAGGTAAACTCTATGTTTCCTTCTTGTAACTTTTCGGTCTCACCGAAAGAGCAAGTCGGTCCCACCAAGTTTGCCTGACCAACTCTCTGGTTAGCTAATTGCCGAACTCGGTCTCACCGAGTTTGTGCGATCGGTCTCACCGAGATTACGTTATGCCCAAACCCTAACCGAATCGGTCCTACCGAGTTGCATCTCAGTCCCACCGAAATTCCTAACGGTCACTAGGTTTACTATTTCGGTCCGACCGAGTTTGATGATTCGGTCTCACCGAGATTGGAAAACTGTGTGTAACGGTTGGATTTTGTGTGGAGGCTATATATACCCCTCCACCACCTCTTCATTCGAAGAGAGAGCCATCAGAACACATCCATCATTCCTACTCATATGTTCTAAGAAAGAACCACCTACTCATGTGTTGAGACCAAGATATTCCATTCCTACCATATGAATCTTGATCTCTAGCCTTCCCCAAGTTGCTTTCCACTCAAATCTTCTTTCCATCATATCCAAATCCTATGAGAGAGAGTTGAGTGTTGGGGAGACTATCATTTGAAGCACAAGAGCAAGGAGTTCATCATCAACACACCATTTGTTACTTCTTGGAGAGTGGTGTCTCCTAGATTGGCTAGGTGTCACTTGGGAGCCTCCGACAAGATTGTGGAGTTGAACCAAGGAGTTTGTAAGGGCAAGGAGATCGCCTACTTCGTGAAGATCTACCGCTAGTGAGGCAAGTCCTTCATGGGCGATGGCCATGGTGGAATAGACAAGGTTGCTTCTTCGTGGACCCTTCGTGGGTGGAGCCCTCCGTGGACTCGCGCAACCGTTACCCTTCGTGGGTTGAAGTCTCCATCAATGTGGATGTAGGATAGCACCACCTATCCGAACCACGGGAAAACATCCGTGTCTCCAATTGCGTTTGAATCCTCCAAACCCTTACCTTTACATTCTTGCAAGTTGCATGCTTTACTTTCCGCTGCCTATATACTCTTTGCATGCTTGCTTAATATGTATTGTGTATGTTAAAATTGTGCCCGAACTCCACTTAAACCGAAAAAGCTTAAAAAGTGCAACTTTAGCATTAAGTGTCTATTCACCCCCCCCCCTCTAGACACTCCTTCTTCTAGATCCTACAAGTGGTATCAGAGCTTTGGTCTCCATTGCCTTGGTTTAATCACCATTGGAGGAAGATGGATGTGTCTACTTTAGGGAGTCTTAGACATAGAGTGCCTATTCTTGATGGAGAGTACCTTCATGAGTGGAAAAAATGAGATGCTTGTAATGTTCAATCAATATCATTTAAACAAGTATGTTGCTAGCCCTTGTGCACCTCATATTGATCCTTTGCATCCTACCCTAGATGAAGATATTGACATGATTCGCAATCTTAGAACCATTGATCTCATCATTAGAGGATTGCCCAAAAATTTGATTGCTAGTTTGCCTACTCTTAATTGTGCCTATACTATATGGAAATTTCTTGAGGAACGATTTCCCGATCATTCCTTAAAAAAATTGGATAAAATTCTCCATAAATCTATTGCCTTGAGTAAGATGAACTCTAGTGATACTAAGTTTGGTGATTGTCTATTTGAGCTTACCAATCTCAAGCATGCTAAAGGAGATGTTGGAATCATTAGTGATATTATATTTGAAGCTATAAGAATTCATAAAAGTGACCACTTTGATGACCATTTATCTAATGAATTACCCTCTCTAGGAAATGATGAGTCACAAGATCATGATGAACATGGATACTATGATGATGATAGTGACTTCGATCTTGATGATGCAATGAGACATTTTGGTCTTACGGCAAATCTTTGGGGATATGCGTCAGGTGGAAAGGAATGGGTTCTTGATAGTGGATGTACTGATCATATGACCGGAGATGAAGAGATGTTCCGTGAGCTTGCTGAAAATGACGGCCCTCGAAAATATGTCACCTTTGGTGATAATTCAAAGGGTAAAGTAGTTGGCCTTGGTAAGGTGGCCATCTCTCATGATAGTTCCATTCAAAATGTCATGCTCGTTGAATCTCTCGGCTACAATTTACTTTAAGTATCTAGACTTGCTGATTTTGGCCTAAATGTTCTATTTACTGAGGTAGATTGCCAAGTGTTTCGTCGAGACAATCATAAAATGGTCTTTACCGGTATGCGTAGAGGTGATCTTTACATTGTCGATTTCTCTAAAAAGGCACAACCTAAAACTTGCTTCATTGCTAAATCCTCAAAAGGTTGGTTGTGGCATAGACGCCTAGGTCATGTTGGCATGAGAAATCTTGACAAGCTTATTAAAGGAAATCATATCCTTGGAGTTAACGATGTCATATTTGATAAGGATAGACTTTGCAGTGCTTGTCAAGCAGGTAAACAGGTTGGAGGAAGGCATCCTGTGAAGAACATCATGACCACAAGGAGGCCACTCAAGCTACTTCATATGGATCTTTTTGGTCCCAACGCCTACAAAAGTCTCGGTGGAAATTCTTTTGGTCTTGTTATAGTTGATGATTTTTCAAGATTTACGTGGGTGTTCTTTCTTAATGACAAGTCGCAGGTCCAGAAAATCTTCAAAAACTTCGCTAGGAAAGCCCAAAATCAGTTTGAAGTGAAGATCAAGAAGGTTCGGAGTGACAACGGAACGGAGTTCAAGAACGCAAATGTGGACACCTTTCTTGACGAAGAAGGGATTTCACACGAGTTCTCGGCTATGTACACACCTCAACAAAATGGAGTTGTTGAGAGGAAGAACCTGACGCTCATCGAAATGGCAAGAACGATGCTTGATGAATACAAGACGCTGAAGCACTTTTGGGCAGAAGCGGTTGAGACAACTTGTCACGCAACAAATTGCTTGTATCTTCACAAGCTACTCGGCAAGACAGCATACGAGCTCCTCACTGGTAACAAACCCCAAGTTGGATACTTTCGATTATTCGGCTCAAAGTGCTACATTCTTGATAAGCATCGTCGTTCAAAGTTTGCTCCTAAATCTCATGAAGGCTTCCTACTCGGTTATGGCTCAAACTCTCACACTTACTGTGTCTACAACAATTTCACCCGAAAGGTTGAAGAGACGGTAGATGTGAAGTTTGATGAATCTAATGGCTCGCAAGTAGAGCAATTGCCAATTGATGTAGGAGACAAAGACCCTTCAGAAGCAATCCAAGACTTGTCCATTGGCAAAGTTCGTCCAACGGAGGTGAAGGAGAGTACGTCATCCGTCCAAGTGGAAGCTTCTACTTCACGACAAGGTGAACCAAGAATCGACACGGAAGCATCCACAAGTGGGACACGCCAAGATGAAGAAGACGAGGAAGTACATCAAGACGAACATCAACAACCTCCTTCCCCACCACGACAAGAGAATGACAACGTCAAAAATGAAGAAGGCCAAGAAGAAGAACAAGATGAGGAAGATGCTCAACAAAGACCCAAGCAAAAGCTCTCACGAGTTCGAGCAAGAATTGCCAAAGATCATCCCGTCGAGCAAATCCTCAATGATATACAAACCGGGAGAATCACTCGCTCAAAAACTCGTTTAGCTAACTTTTGTGAAAACTATTCATTCATCTCTAGCATTGAACCTATGAAGGTTGAAGAAGCATTGGAAGATCCGGATTGGATAAACGCTATGCATGAAGAGCTACACAATTTTGAGAGAAACCAAGTTTGGACATTGGTTGAGAAGCCCGACAACAACCACAACATCATTGGTACCAAATGGGTGTTTTCCAACAAGCAAGATGAAGATGGACAAGTGATCCGCAACAAAGCACGTCTCGTCACCCAAGGGTACACACAAGTCGAAGGTATGGATTATGGTGAGACATATGCTCCCGTTGCTAGACTTGAGTCCATTAGCATCTTACTTGCCTATTCTAATCACCATAATATCACCTTGTACCAAATGGACATTAAGAGTGCTTTTCTAAATGGTGAAATAGAGGAGGAAGTTTATGTCAAACAACCTCCCGGCTTTGTCAATCCTAAGAAACCTAATCATGTTTACAAACTTCACAAAGCTCTTTATGGTCTTAAACAAGCTCCTAGAGCATGGTATAAATGCTTGACCAAGTTCCTTATTGCAAGTGGTTTTGAAGTTGGTAAAATTGATTCTACTCTTTTTACTAAAATGGTTAATGGAGAACTATTTGTATGCCAAATTTATGTTGATGATATCATATTTGGTTCAACTAACCCTCTCTTTAGTGAAAAGTTTGGAAAGCTAATGTCAGAAAAGTTTGAGATGTCTATGATGAGTGAACTCAAATTCTTTCTTGGTTTGCAAATCAAGCAAACTAAGGAAGGTACATTTGTCTCTCAAACGAAGTACACCAAGGACTTATTCAAGAAGTTCAATATGCAAGAGTGCAAAGGTATGTCTACACCCATGCCCACTAGTGGACATAATGATTTGACCAAAGGTGGTGAACCGGTTGATCAAAAGGTTTATTGTTCTATGATTGGTTCATTACTATACCTATGTGCTTCACGTCCCGATATTATGCTAAGTGTATGCATGTGTGCACGATATCAAGCTGCTCCTAAAGAATGTCATCTTAAGGCTGTGAAAAGGATAGTGAGATACTTAATTCATACACCAAATTTTGGCATTTGGTATCCTAAGAGGTCTTCTTTTGATCTTGTTGGCTATTCCGACTTGGATTATGCCGGAGACAAGGTTGATAGGAAGTCCACTTCGGGTACCTATCAATTTCTTGGTAGATCCCTTGTGTCTTGGTCCTCCAAGAAACAAAACTCGGTATCCTTATCCACCGCCGAAGCGGAATACATTGCCGCTGGTTCATGTTGTGCTCAATTACTTTGGATGACCCAAACTCTTAAAGATTATGGAATTTATGTGAAACATGTTCCACTGCTTTGTGACAATGAAAGCGCTATCAAAATTGGTCATAATCCCGTACAACATTCTCGAACTAAGCATATTGAAGTTCGTCATCATTTCATTCGAGATCATGTTGCTAAGGGTGACATTAATCTTAAGCATGTTCGCACTGACAAGCAATTAGCGGATATATTCACTAAACCACTTGATGAGAAAGTATTTTGTAGGCTAAGAGTAGAATTGAACATCATTGATGCTTCAAACGTGGAGTAGGAACTCCATTGGACACATGCAAGACATGAGCTTATGACTAATCCATGATATATCTCTTATGATGACTATCTTATGTCTTGGATATATTTGTACCTTGCATGTTGTCTAACCCATGTAGGTACTTGGTTGAAACTAATTCCATGGGATTGCGACTCACTCACATCTTGAGCAATCTTTACATCACCAAGTCTCTACACAATGGTGGTTGAAGACAAGGAAGCACAAAACCATTCAAACATATCCTTTGACAAATTCTATGTTCAGCTTCATGATTGTCATTTTTGGATACACAAGTGCTCTTCCTTGCAAGAACTAACCCATGTAGGTAGATGAACTCAAACTCCAAGTGGTGCTCCAAATTCTTGATGGACTACATTAACCTTGAGCACCCACACAAGTTCAACTACATCAGCAAGAACCACTCCACCACCCAAGGTATGTTATCCCATCTTAGAGAAGCTTTACTCAAAGACATGAGTCAAAGCAACTCAACAAGATGTGAATACATCAAGATGCTTAAACGAAAAATGGCAACCCCATTTTGAGCTTAAACGATGAGTATGACCTATGATCAAGTGTTCTCACTTGACTCCTAAGTCAATATACTCTAACATAGGTGACTATGTCACCGCCCAACTCTAGATGAAGTTCTCTTGTGTTTCTCTCTGTGTTACTTCACTTGTCTCATGCTTGTTTATTTGTTTCCTTCTACTTCATCTAGATCCTTTAGTTTCTTTTCTTTTCTGCATTTTCTGCATTCAATTCATTGCAAATCTTTGTGAGATCCTGCATGTCTAGTGAGCTGAGGTGACAAGTGTTTTTCTCTGTGTGAACTCGGTCTCACCGAATTGTAATTTTCGGTCCAACCGAATTACTTCGGTACCACCGAATCATACCACTCGGTGCCACCGACTTCACAACAGGAAAAACAGTTCGTCACACAACCTATAATTCTTCTATTCCAGCTCCACTCAATGAATCTTGTCCTCTACAAGCATCCCAATTTTATTCTTTTCTTTATGCTGAGTCTCAAGGACCAAACCTTTTAGACGGATTCCAGAAGAACCTTCTTGGAAATTGATGTCAAAGGGGGAGAGAGAGATCACATCAAAGCTTATCTTCGGGGAGAAAGAGATCACATCAAAGCACTAAAGGGGGAGAGAACATCTCAAGGATCCCAGATAATGTATTAAGGGGGAGAAAGAGATCCCTAGGGGGAGAGACAATACTCAAGGATCCCAGATGCTTGATGATCAAGAGGAGAGATGTCACATGTCTTTTTAGGGGGAAAGACATGTTCATTTGTTTTGTTTCTTTTAGCTCTGATTTTCTATTCCCTATCTTCTCCCAATATCCCATATAAGATTCAGGGGGAGGAAGACACCTATGGGAAAGAAATCAGTCAGATTCATTGCATATCTTTACTCTTGGGGACATGTTGAATTCAATGCAGTACCTAGTACTTACTCTTTACATGTCATCCCAGTCTTGGTATTCTTGTGGTTTCTTCAGTTTACTCTGGCTAGTGGATGTACCTGTGTTATCTAACCTTGTTTGTGCAGGTTCATTTCGTCCTAAGTCAACCAAAGGCTACAAGGTAAGTGTATGCATCAAAATCATGAGTATGAGAAGTTCTTGCTTATGTACATACTGTTTGCAAGAAGGACTCATGAGCATGAAGGTATTTTCCTTAACAATCTTTTACTCTGATGCATATGGCCAAGATACATGTAACACATTGCCCACTCTGTCATGGTTATGTCCTCACATGCCTCTATATTTCATATTCACATGAGTGCATACATGTAGGGGGAGCCTATGCTTGTTACATGTCCTTCCAAAGCTTTACTTGCTGTTCTTTATATCTTTATCTAAAGCTTTGATGTATGTTGCCATCAATTACCAAAAAGGGGGAGATTGAAAGCACAAGTGCTCCCTAGGTGGTTTTGGTAATTGATGACAACATATCTCTTTTTGGACTAATACCTTTACCTAGTATATTTCAGATAAGTTCAACAATGGAGTGGCATGGACTAAAGGTTGTGGGAACCTCTTCAAGATGCTAAGGACAAAGGATTGGCTAAAGCCTCAAGCTCAAGACTCTTCATTTTATATATATTTTAGTGATCCAAGATCACATTGAGTCTTTAGGAAAAGCCAATACTATCAAGGAGGGATGAGGTGTTGCTTAATGAGCCTCTTGCTCTATGTGCTTAATGATATACTCCAAAATCCTCAGCTACTTTCCCATATCCACAAATGACCTAAACCCTAAGCCAAACTCGGTCATACTGATTCTGTCAATCCGAAGTCACCGAGTTTCACTTGTCATTTGCCACTGCCAAACCCTAGCAATTCGGTCCTACCGATAAGGATCTTGGTCTCACCGAGATGGGCTTGCAAACTCTCTATTTCCCTTTCGTAACTTTTCGGTCTCACCGAAAGAGCGAATCGGTCCCACCAAGAATGCAAGGTAAACTCTATGTTTCCTTCTTGTAACTTTTCGGTCTCACCGAAAGAGCAAGTCGGTCCCACCGAGTTTGCCTGACCAACTCTCTGGTTAGCTAATTGCCGAACTCGGTCTCACCGAGTTTGTGCGATCGGTCTCACCGAGATTACGTTATGCCCAAACCCTAACCGAATCGGTCCTACCGAGTTGCATCTCAGTCCCACCGAAATTCCTAACGGTCACTAGGTTTACTATTTCGGTCCGACCGAGTTTGATGATTCGGTCCCACCGAGATTGGAAAACTGTGTGTAACGGTTGGATTTTGTGTGGAGGCTACGTATACCCCTCCACCACCTCTTCATTCGAAGAGAGAGCCATCAGAACACATACATCATTCCTACTCATATGTTCTAAGAAAGAACCACCTACTCATGTGTTGAGACCAAGATATTCCATTCCTACCATATGAATCTTGATCTCTAGCCTTCCCCAAGTTGCTTTCCACTCAAATCTTCTTTCCATCAGATCCAAATCCTATGAGAGAGAGTTGAGTGTTGGGGAGACTATCATTTGAAGCACAAGAGCAAGGAGTTCATCATCAACACACCATTTGTTACTTCTTGGAGAGTGGTGTCTCCTAGATTGGCTAGGTGTCACTTGGGAGCCTCCGACAAGATTGTGGAGTTGAACCAAGGAGTTTGTAAGGGTAAGGAGATCGCCTACTTCGTGAAGATCTACTGCTAGTGAGGCAAGTCCTTCGTGGGCGATGGCCATGGTGGAATAGACAAGGTTGCTTCTTCGTGGACCCTTCGTGGGTGGAGCCCTCCGTGGACTCGCGCAACCGTTACCCTTCGTGGGTTGAAGTCTCCATCAACGTGGATGTAGGATAGCACCACCTATCCGAACCACGGGAAAACATCCGTGTCTCCAATTGCGTTTGAATCCTCCAAACCCTTACCTTTACATTCTTGCAAGTTGCATGCTTTACTTTCCGCTGCCTATATACTCTTTGCATGCTTGCTTGATATGTATCGTGTATGTTAAAATTGTGCCCGAACTCCACTTAAACCAAAAAAGCTTAAAAAGTGCAACTTTAGCATTAAGTGTCTATTCACCCCCCTCTAGACACTCCTTCTTCTAGATCCTACACTCCCAGAACAATTTCGGACTCCAATACCCTTCCTCCAATATATTGATCTTTACCTCCGGACCATTCCGGAGTTCCTCATCATGTCCGGGATCTCATCCGGGACTCCGAACAACCTTCGGTAACCACATACTATTCCCATTACAACTCTAGCGTCACCAAACCTTAAGTGTGTAGACCCTACGGGTTCGGGAACCATGCAGACATGACCGGGACACCTCTCCGGCCAATAACCAATAGCAGGATCTGGATACCCATATTGGCTCCCACATGTCCACGATGATCTCATCGGATGAACCACGATGTCAGGGATTCAATCAATCCTGTATACAATTCCCTTTGTCCATCAGTATGTTACTTGCCCGAGATTCGATCATCGGTATCCTCATACCTCGTTCAATCTCATTACTGGCAAGTCTCTTTACTCGTTCCGTAACGGATGATCCCATGACTAACTCCTTAGTCACATTGAGCTCATTATGATGATGCATTACCAAGTGGGCCCAGAGATACCTCTCCGTCATACGGAGTGACAAATCCCAGTCTCGATTCTTGCCAACCCAACAGACACTTTTGGAGATACCTGTAGTGCACCTTTATAGCCACCCAGTTAAGTTGTGGCGTTTGATACACCCAAAGCATTCCTACGGTATCCGGGAGTTGCACAATCTCATGGTCTAAGGAAATGATACTCGACATTAGAAAAGCAATAGCAAACGAACTACACGATCTTGTGCTATACTTAGGATTGGGTCTTGTTCATCAAATCATTCTCCTAATGATGTGATCCCATTATCAACGACATCCAATGTCCATGGTCAGGAAACCATAAACATCTATTGATCAACAAGCTACTCAACTAGAGGCTTACTAGGGACATGTTGTGGTCTATGTATTCACACATGTATTATAGTTTCCGGTTAATACAATTATAGCATGAACAATAGACAATTATCATGAACGAGGAAATATAATAATAACCATTTTATTATTGCCTCTAGGGCATATTTCCAACAAAAATTGGAGTTGTAACCAGGGCATTCTTTAATGCTTGAAATGTAGTTCCAGTTGTGGATGTCCAACCAAATCGGTCATGCTTCTTCAGTAATGTGGTAGGCTTAGCAATCATTCAAAAATGGTGCACACAATGTATGTAGTAGCCAACAATTCCCAAAAAGGACCTCACTTCTTTGGTTGATGTGGGAATTGACCATTGTACCACTTCATGTACTTTACTATAATCAGTTGAAATCCTCCAGATGAAATGGTATGGCCCAAATACGCAAGTTCCTAGTGTCCAAAAGAGCATTTATACCTCTTTATATACCACTAATCTGTTATGAACAGAGCAAACACTTGTCTTAGGTGTTGCAGATGCTGAGCAAAAGATTTGTTGTATACGAGGATGGCCGGAGAACCAGATGCAATGTGGAGTTCATGGCTTCCGGGAAGGTGGTTGGGGCTCCTGCGAGTCCAAAGGATATAACCTTGTATTCACATTGGCCAAAATGTGTTTGGAAAGCGTCTTGTGCTCTTCGCCTTCTTCGAGTCAGATTTGGTGATATCGAGCTCTTAAATCAAGCTTAGAGAACCACCTAGCCCCTGATAGTTCAGACAATACTAAAAGGGTTGGACGTGCTTTACTGCGCCATTTGTGCTGCTGGTTTATAATTCTTTATTCCATCTGTTTCGAAATATAAGGTGTATTAGTTATTTGAAAAGCCAAACCCTTTAAATTTGACTAAATATATAGGGAAGTATATCAATATCCATAATATCGAATCGGTATCAAAAGATTGATCATGAAATGAATTTTCATATTTTATTTGTTTAGTGGTGTGGATGTCGATGTTTTTGGCTCTGCACTTGGTCTAAGTTAAAGAAATTGGTCTTTTCAAAAAACAAATACACCTTATAATTTGGAGCTGAGAGAGTATTTGGTTTGGCGGGTGGGGGAGATGATGGAGTGTGTTTTTCTTTTTGTTTATAGTGCGGTGTTTTGGTGGACTGTTCACGGTGTGATTCTATGTTTTCTACTAATCAACCAATACATATGTGGGAAAATTTTCTACGTCTGTGTCTGCATGTACTATATTGATGTTACAATATTATATATTGACGCGTCTTGTTTTTTAAGTGATGAGAGGATGCACAGAATTGATATATTTTTATAGGTCAGTTGCACCTGATTGATTTGAAATATCATTGACAAGTCAAAATCATGAGCCAAGTTCAAAATTGAATATGACTTCAACTGACGTGGCGTCCCTCCACTGCTTTAGGATCCGTGCTGACCATCTGAAGTCGTTTGCTAGGAATCGCCAAAATCTGACTTTCGCTAGATAGCATTTTCTTCATCTTTTTCGCGAGCTGTCTACGTTATGTAACGCGTTTTGAAAAAAATCCTGAAAATGCTGTCTTTATAGGAAGAAGAAAAAGTGCCGTGTAACAAAGCTCTTAAAACCCCATAGCCCACACGAAGAAGGGCCAACACATTTTCCAGCCAAAACACCATAAAAGCCAACGAATACTCAAACCCGGAAACTCCTCCCTTCTCGCTCCATCCCCAACGGTCGACCCAATAACCCGCCATGGCCGCCGCCGCCGCCCGCACCGGCCTCCCACCGGCGGATCACGATCCGCTCGAGGGGGCAGAATCGGAGTCGGAGGAGGAGGTGGAGAGCGGCGAGGAGCGAGGCGATGATGGGTCGGAGGCTGAGACCCTCGCCGACCTGCACGGCCCCGACGCGGGGTCCGACGAGGACCCCTCCTTCGACCCCGCCGCCGACAAGGGGGCGGCGGGGGAGGCAGCGCTGTGGTCCGGGATGGCCCGGCTGTCCATCTCCGCGCGCAAGGGCAGGTTCGCGCCTGGTTTCCCTTCTCCTGTCTCGATTTGGCTCGGTTTCTGTGATCCCCACAACGTACACGGAAATATATTCTCACGATCTTCGCGATTTGTTCTGCGTTTGTTGGCCTGGGTCTTCGATTTCTTTCTTTTTTTTGCGTCGAAATTTTGCTTCTTGGTGGAGATCAGGATTCCTTGTGAATTTTGAAATTTCAGGAAAGCGCCCGTGTCGCTAGAGATGGGAAATGAGGATATTGATCTTTTGGCGATGGTGGACAAGCTGATGCACGGTGAGCTCCCTAGTCTTATTTTCTGCCACATTATGTGCCCTTGCAACTTGCGTGTACAAACTGGAAACGGAACGGTCTTATAAGTTTGACATGAGCAATGTGTACCGACTTGTCAGAAAGGGAATCGGGAGAAGATATTTGAGTTGTAACATTCTGTAGGAAAACTAGGATACACATCATATTGACTTATTGAGGCAATACCAAGATAAACGTAACTGTTAATTTCTGATGTCCTTACGAACATAACTGTTAGTTTGATGATATGTGTACTTTGTGAAATGTAGATGGCCAGTTGGAGAAATTGAAGGTTTATGAATGCAAAGCATACCTGAGGATTCACAAGTTGAGATTGGGAGGCAAGAAAGAAGAGCTTCTAAATCGTATCAGGGATCACATTGAGTATGAACTACATCCCTTATGTTATCTCTTAAATAATTTTGTTATAAGTGAGCTATTGTCTTTGCTTAGTTATTTCCTATGTCCATTGATGTACTTAAAAATTTCTTGTGATTCGCAAACATTCAGGGTCAAATTGTTTGGAGATGTGAAGTATCCAGTGTCAAGCTTTGTTCTGAACTGTAAAGGTGAGGAAAAAAAAGGCTATTTCTAATTTACCACAAAACATGGCTCATGTATGAGAATTAATTTCAACAAATCCCTAGACTTATTTAGTAAGACTAGTCTTGTCACTTGGAAGATGAGCTTCTTAGCTCTAGAATTAATTTCAACAAACCCATTTTCATGTACTACTTCGAAATTAAACACAATAATGCTCACAGTATCAGAACTTTTCTTCCCTGGCTATGCCATTTAAGTGCTACTTTTGTCAATCTTATGTAGCAATTTTTTATTGTAGGTGATGCATGCAAAGGTGATGTGGTGATGTTTGAGCAAAATATTTACAGAAGGTAATACACATCAAGCAGATATTTTATATTTGCTCTAGTGATGGGCGTGATGTTTGAGTATTGCTGTAGGAAAAAGGGAGATCCTCGTGGAATCAAGGGTCGTCTATGTGGTCAGAGGACAAATGCTGGTAGAATAATCAAAGAAAGCTATGGCACTGCAAAGCAACAGCATACATTCACTGTGAGTTCTGGCCTTGAGCTATAATATTGTAAAGAAATCATCTTCATATACTGTTTTTAACCATCAGCAACGTAGGTTGAGATTTTCTGGAGTAAAGGGTACAAACCATGGCCTCCCCTTCATCCTCTCCTCATAAAGGGAAGAAATCTTTACAAGGATAAGACCATGAGACAGGTTTGCTCTCTAGTAAGGTTCATTTTCAGTGGGAAAGAGGACCTTACAATTAAACTGGTACTGATAGAGTTTCTACCTTCATAGCCATGGCCTGATGAAAAGGAAAGAAGCAGAGTCCTAGAAGAAAAACATGCAAGAGGGTTCCAGGCACGTAAGTCAAGGGAGGTCAGGATTCATGAGAAAGAGATTGACAAGATGAGGAGATTTAATAGGTACGCCTCTAATACTACGACATGAATATGGTATTGATAATCATAATGTAACTTCCTGGTGTCTGGGAAAAATAATGTAATTTTTTGTGTCATTTGTTTGCATTTTGGCTACTAGCAGTGTCTGAAATACCTGCAGTACCGTATCACCCACCTAAGGGCTAAAGTGGTAAAGTATTATATTTTTAAAACTAGGGAAAAGTGTACAGTTTTCAGATCATCTTATCCTAAGTTTGGAATTTGTAGCAAGCCCAAACCTGTTTATACTTTATTGGATTTTTGGAGGTCTCAGCTATTGATTATGACTAAATAGTTAGATAAAGTTAACTCTAGAGTGTTTGAAAATAAGTAGTACTACATGAAAATGACAAAACATTACATAGAAAATTACCTACACAAATGTTTGAGTCCTTTATATGTTTGTAAGTTTCATTAAAAAAATATTTTCACACCATGTGTAAAAGAGAAAAGTATGTATAATGATATTTTCCATGAAAATTTATAAGCATATAAAGTGCTCAGACATTTACATGTGTATGTCTACTTGGAACTTTTTGACATGGACAAATAGATTTTCTTTACCCGGGCGCACCTTCAAATTACCCACTGCCTTGCGGGTTCGACTGAAAACTGAATAGACTACAATTATTTAACCTAGTAGAACATGAACTGGACCTCTATAGTATAACTCTCTCATCAATAGGAATGCACACCAGCCTGAGTCTTTCTTTCATTAAAGATCTGCTTCGACCCTAAGCATGTTTGGTTTCCTCCTGCACTGTCTCAACTCCTGGACTTGGCTGCAGCAGTTGTGAGGAGCCATCATGACAGTTGTGTGTCTGGCCACAAATATCATTTTTTTTTCTGGCCACAAATATCATTGATGTTATGATTTTCAAATGTTGTTTTGGGGAACAGGCTTAAAGACAACAAGAGCAAAGGGAAAGAGAACATGAATCAAATATCATCTCAAACCGTTGTTCCACAACAGAAGGTTGTGTCCACGGATACCGTTGATCAAAGGTATTTCTGAATCTTATCATTCTATCCTATTACATGAAAGCTCGATCTTGATTACTTACTATTGGATGTTGGGAATTTTCTGCATATAAATATTATTTTTTTTTGCTTTATTGTTCCTAATGTAAGCTTTTAACCTATTAGATTCAACGAAGGGAGGAGTGATTCCCTCCAACAAGTTGAACCTGGGAACGCAAGGCAGCAGCAGATATCTTCAAAACAAAATCCTGCAGTTTATTTGTTTCATCAGCAGTTCCTCTATCAGGGTCCTTCCATCCAACATGGCAAACCAGAGAAAACAAGGCAGCAGCAAATACTGTCAAGGCCCACCACTTCAGAGCAAATTTTCAAGCACCCAACGCAACACGATAATCATAGGCCTACTCCTGCACAGCAAATGTTCAAGAACCCACAGGAACACAATAATCATCATCAGCAGCAAAATAAAGTGCTTCCGCAGGAGGGTACAACAAAAACTGTCAGCATACTTGGTCGGGCCCCTTGCCTTCATTATGGAGGATCAGGGAATGCAGTTCAACAGCAGAAAGTATCAAAGCCAACTCCTATGGAGCAGATCAGAAACCAGTCACAGCCCCTCAAACATGAGCACCACAATTTAGTGCTTCCACAGGAGGATGCAAAGAAGGGAACCAACAGAGTACATTCCATTGATCACGGCAAGGCCCCTTGCCTTCAGTATGCGGGACCAGGGAACGCAATGCAGCAGCAATCATCAAGGCCAGCACTTCCACAGCAGATCAAAAATCCACCACAGCCCCCCAAACATCAACACACTGAAGTGCTTCGGCAGGAGGATGGAAATAGAACTTACAGAGTAGAGCCCGTTGATCGTCGGAATAACAATTACCATAACACAACGTATGACGAATCAGCATTCCAGCGTCGTGGGACTCAGGATGCAAAGACACACCAGCATGGCTCCAACGGCCATCCACATGTTCACGGTGATAGCCAATGGCATCAACCTCTCAGACCTAGAATTCAGGATTTCACTTCAAGAAACCAAGAAGGGGATTATCGCAATCAAAGGCAAACGACTCGAGAGCAGTACAATCCTCAAGAGAGGTATCATCACAATCAGCATGGTCGCGGGCAAATGATTCAGGAGCAGTATCAGCCCCAAAAGATCCATCATCAGAATGAGCACGATAGCTGGAGAATGAACCACAACCAGTATCATCCCCAGGAGAACCATCATCAGAATGGGCACGATAGCTGGAGAATGAACCACAACCAGTATCATCCCCAGGAGAACCATCATCAGAATTACCGGTACGCCCAACAGTTTCCAGCACTGAAGATGTGCCGCTACTACCAACAAGGGTTGCAGTGCCCCTATGAGGGAAACTGCAAGTTTTCCCATGGCAGCTGAAGGGTAGCAGTACTTTGTGCAGTCACTTGAGAATCTGAAGGTATCAGCTCCCATTTTGTCAGTCAACTTGTGTTGGCAAGCAAGGCTACACGTTTTTTGTTTCTTTCTTTTGGTTCGTCACGCTCTTTTATCAGATGATCTGGAATGATGGATTATGGTTTATAAAAGGATTTTGGTTTATAATTATGGTTTATAAATAGATTTTGCGACAAGAACCTCCATGCAATATAGTCTTGGAGATTAGAAGATATATTTCGCTGCAATATACCTTGTCAGTTCTTTTAAGATTTGTAGCAACTTATAAGTTTGTAGAATTACAAGCTGAAAAGAACTGGATTTTGATCCGTAGCGTCCCAACCAGCTCCTCCCGTTTCTTGTGTACTAGAAGCTGGGGCGCGCCTCTTGGGCGGTCATGTACCTGTTCGTGTGCATTAATAATTTAATCTGAACCCCTTATGTGTCTACATATCAAATAACACATCACTTTATCTTTCATTTTTCTTTTTTAGGGGAAATATTGCAATTAAATTAAAATATCATCACAGGCATTACAATCAGATATCACCAGCAGCGTCAAATCCAGTGGTAGTTGGCCCATATAGACTGCCCCCCTACCACTGATCTGGGTTTGCTAGCAGACTTGTTGCCATCTCTCCCTATCTTCCGATAGACAATGTTCAATCTACCATGCAGGAGCTCCCTAGTCTCTATATAGTGCTCTCTCCAAGCTGCTAAAGGGGTCTCAGGTGACAAAATGTTTGAAATAACCGCAACACAATCAGATTCAATGATGATCTTTTCATTTCCCAAGTCAAGAGCAGCCTTCAGCCCAGTGACACACGCACAAGCTTCAGCCTCTTCGACACTCGCACAGGCATGGAGTTTTACGCCCTCGGCTCTTACAAGTCTGCCCATGTAATCTCTTATAATGTACCCAGCACTAGTTTCTCCCGAATTGGCTACAAACGCAGCATCAGTGTTAACTTTCAGCCACCCCACTGGAGGTTTAGTCCATCTAGGCTTTCCTGCACAACCGGCTTCTTTCCCTTATCATCAGTAGCGAGGCACTCACACGAAAAAGTAACAATGTAGTTTTGCAGGAATCTAACCTCTCAGTGGCAACCTACCTAGCAACAATCATATGTATATATGGTACATACAACAACAAGATAAGCAAGTTCCAATGCCTAGATACAACACAGATCACAACAGATTTTGTTCCATTCAATTAGTGTCAACGCCCCTGACAGGTGCGTCCCTCCGGGCAGCGACACCACCCTGCCCAGCGCTGCCCCACGCGAGGACCGAGCCAGGAAGCCCAACTGCAGGACCTGCGGCCCAGAGTGGTCCAAGTGAAGCCCACCACGCCAAGTACCAAAGGAGACAGCAACGCAAGGGATCGGCATCTAGTGGATCATGGCAACGGCGGCTCGGCTCTTATCCCCTTTCTCTTCCTCGCCCGCGACGAACCCTAGCTACTATTGTAATCTCTTTGTAATCGCCACCAAATCCTACCTCTGTGAGGAACTGCTGCCAGTAATCGAGATTACCCACTATTATAGTCTATTATCTGGTATCAGAGACCAGTAATCCTTCCACCGCCGCTCCATTCTGGCGCAGCTAATCGAGACCAGAGGCCTCCGGTAAGCTCGTACACACCTGGTAGCCATGGATTCGGCGATCGAAGCCTTCCTCGACTGCCTCGACAACACCGTCATGGCCTAGAACAAGGCAATCATGGAGATCCAGGTTTCCACAGCCAAGATCGACGATCTCGTCCACTGGCGTCCCGGTCTGGAGAAGCGAGTTGCCGATCTCGGTGACGCGGTGGCAGCGCTCCAGATGGCGCAACCACCGCCAGCCAGGACGAGCGACGAGTCCCAACGGGTGAATCCGAAGCAAGGCCCTTCTGCAACGACCGGCGTCCTCACAAGGGCCGGTGGCGGCGCGGGCAGCGAGCTTGAAGGGCCAAATGGCCACGGCATGTTCAAGTTGCCATGGGGGAACGTGGCGGCGTCCTTCCAGACACCGCCGCCACCCCCGACAACAGGTCCTTCCTCCTCTCCGATCACATCTCTGCCCTCTCTGTCGCCGTTTGCACATGCGAGTCAGCTCCTAGCAGGGTTAGGACAGTCCCACTCGTCCATCGCGTTTCCACAGTTCACGGGTGACAACCCAAACCTGTGGAAGACCATGTGCGAACAATACTTTCAGATGTTCAGCATCTTACCGTCATTCTGGGTTCCCATGGAGGCCCTGAACTTCTCGGGATCAGTTGTTGTATGGCTGCAATCCGTTCAGAAGCGTTGAGCAGAGTTTGACTGGGAGCACTTTACTGCTTTACTGTGCACGCGTTTTGGTCGCGATCGACATCAGACGCTGATCAGACAATTCTATTCGGTCCGCCAAACATCATCAGTGGCGCATTACATTGAGCAATTTAAGCTGATCATCAATCATTTAGCTTCTTACTCTGACACTATTCACCCGTTTTATTCCCTGACTCGTTTTGTCGAGGGATTGCGGAAGGATATTCGGGCGGTGGTCCTTGTTCAAAGACCATCGGATCTGGATACTACCTACGCACTGGCGCTACTCCAAGAGGAGGTGATGAAGGGATCTTTCGGCTCGCTACCTCGACCACCCGAACAAGCGCCAAGGCAGGGCACTCCACTGCCCCTGCCCCCTCCACCGATGAGAGCGGTGTTGTTGGGGAACGTAGTATTTCAAAATTTTCCTACGATCATGCAAGATATATCTAGGAGAAGCATAACAATGAGTGGGGAGAGTGAGTCCACGTACCCTCGTAGACTGAAAGCGGAAGCGTTTAGTAACGCGGTTGATGTAGTCGAACATCTTCGCGATCCAACCAATCCAAGTACCGAACGCACGGTACCTCCGCGATCTGCACACGTTCAGCTCGATGACGTCCCTCGAACTCTTGATCCAGTTGAGGCCGAGGGAGAGTTTCGTCAGCACGACGGCGTGGTGACGGTGATGATGATGTTACCGGCGCAGGGCTTCGCCTAAGCACTACGACGATATGATCGAGGTGTTAACTGCGGAGGGGGGCGCCGCACACGGCTAGGAACAATTGATGTGTGTTCTAGGGGTGCCCTCCCCACGTATATAAAGGAGGGAGAGGGACAGAGGCAGCCTAGGGCGCGCCCAAGTAGGAGGAATCCTACTTGGGCCCCTAGTCCAATTCACCCCCCTTACCTTATTTGGACAAGGGGGAAAGGAAGGAGGGGGAGGGGAAGGGAGTAGGAGTCCTACTTCATACTTTCCTTTTCCTCCTCTCCTTTTCCTTTCTCCTCACGTGGCTGGCCCTATAGGGGGCGTGTTGGGTAACGTAGTAATTTCAAAAAATTTCCTACGCACACGCAAGATCATGGTGATGCACAGCAACGAGAGGGGAGAGTGTTGTCTACGTACCCACGCAGACCGACTGCGGAGCGTTGACACAACGTAGAGGAAGTAGTTGTACGTCTTCCCGATCCGACCGATCCAAGCACCGTTACTCTGGCACCTCCGAGTTCTTAGCACACGTACAGCTCGATGACGCTCCCCGGGCTCCGATCCAGCAAAGCTTCGGGGATGAGTTCCGTCAGCACAATGGCGTGGTGACGATGATGATGTTCTACCGACGCAGGGCTTCGCCTAAGCACTACAACGATATGATCGAGGTGGAATATGGTGGCAGGGGGCACCGCACACGGCTAAGGAACGATCACGTGGATCAACTTGTGTGTCTAGAGGTGCCCCCCTGCCCCCGTATATAAAGGAGCAAGGGGAGGAGGCCAGCCGGCCAGGTGTGGCGCGCCAAGGAGGAGTCCTCCTCCTAGTAGGAGTAGGACTCCTACTAGGAGGGGGAAAAAGGTGGAGTGGGAGAAGGAAAGGGGGGCGCCGCCCCCCTCTCCTAGTCCAATTCGGACCAGGGAGGAGGTGGCGCGCGGCCCACCTCTTGCAGCCCCTCTCTCTCTCCACTAAGGCCCATATGGCCCAATACTTCTCCCGGTAGGGTTCCGGTAACCCTCCGGCTCTCCGGTTTTCTCCGAAATCACCCGAAACACTTCCGGTGTCCGAATATAGCCATCCAATATATCAATCTTTATGTCTCGACCATTTCAATACTCCTCGTCATGTCCGTGATCACATCCGGGACTCCGAACTAACTTCGGTACATCAAAATGCATAAACTCATAATAACTGTCATCGTAACGTTAAGCGTGCGGACCCTATGGTTCGAGAATAATGCAGACATGACTGAGACACATCTCTGGTCAATAACCAATAGCGGGACCTGGATGCCCATATTGGCTCCTACATATTCTACGAAGATCTTTATCGGTCAGACCGCATAACAACATACGTTGTTCCCTTTGTCATCGGTATGTTAGTTGCCCGAGATTCGATCGTCGGTATCCAATACCTAGTTCAATCTCGTTACCGGCAAGTCTCTTTACTCGTTCTGTAATACATCATCTCGTAACTAACTCATTAGTTGCAATGCTTGCAAGGCTTATGTGATGTGCATTACCGAGAGGGCCCAGAGATACCTCTCCGACAATCGGAGTGACAAATCCTAATCTCGAAATACGTCAACCCAACATGTACCTTTGGAGACACCTATAGAGCACCTTTATAATCACCCAGTTACGTTGTGACGTTTGGTAGCACACAAAGTGTTCCTCCGGCACACGGGAGTTACATAATCTCATAGTCATAGGAACATATATAAGTCATGAAGAAAGCAATAGCAACATACTAAACGATCGGGTGCTAAGCTAATGGAATGGGTCATGTCAATCAGATCATTCATCTAATGATGTGATCCCGTTAATCAAATAACAACTCTTTGTCCATGGTTAGGAAACATAACCATCTTTGATTAACGAGCTAGTCAAGTAGAGGCATACTAGTGACACTCTGTTTGTCTATGTATTCACACATGTATTATGTTTCCGGTTAATACAATTCTAGCATGAATAATAAACATTTATCATGAAATAAGGAAATAAATAATAACTTTATTATTGCCTCTAGGGCATATTTCCTTCAGTCGCCCACTTGCACTAGAGTCAATAATCTAGTTCACATCGTCATGTGATTTAACAGCAATAGTTCACATCACCATGTGATTAACACCCATAGTTCACATCGCCATGTGACTAACACCCAAAGGGTTTACTGGATTCAGTAATCTAGTTCACATCGCTATGTGATTAACACCCAAAGAGTACTAAGGTGTGATCATGTTTTGCTTGTGAGAGAATCTTAGTCAACGGGTCTGCCACATTCAGATCCACATGTATTTTGCAAATTTCTATGTCAACAATGCTCTGCATGGAGCTACTCTAGCTAATTGCTCCCACTTTCAATATGTATCTAGACCGAGACTTAGAGTCATCTAGATTAGTGTCAAAACTTGCATCGGCGTAACCCTTTACGACGAACCTTTTGTCACGTCCATAATCGAGAAACATATCCTTATTTCACTAAGGATAATTCTGACCGCTGTCCAGTGATCTACTCCTAGATTACTATTGTACTCCCTTGCCAAATCAGTGCAGGGTATACAATAGATCTGGTATACAACATGACATACTTTATAGAACCTATGGCTAAGGCATAGGGAATGACTTTTATTCTCTTTCTATCTTCTGCCGTGGTCGGGCTTTGAGTCTTACTCAACTTCACACCTTGTAATACAGGCA
The DNA here is from genome assembly GCA_034509565.1 of Triticum monococcum. Lineage (NCBI taxonomy): Eukaryota > Viridiplantae > Streptophyta > Magnoliopsida > Poales > Poaceae > Triticum > Triticum monococcum. Next base: position 79,654,908 of record CM067845.1, on the reverse strand, counting down.
AGAACTCTTTCTTTGACTGCTCCATTTTGAGCTACTTCAAAATCTTGTCAAGGTATGTATTTATTGAAAAAACTTATCAAGCATCTTGATCTATCTCTATAGATCTTGATGCTCAATATGTAAGTAGCTTCACCGAAGTCTTTCTTTGAAAAACTCCTTTCAAACACTCCTTTATGCTTTACAGAATAATTCTACATTATTTCCGATCAACAATATGTCATTCACATATACTTATCAGAAATGTTGTAGTGCTCCCACTCACTTTCTTGTAAATACAGGCTTCACCGCAAGTCTGTATAAAACTATATGCTTTGATCAACTCATCAAAGTGTATATTCCAACTCCGAGATGCTTGCACCAGTCCACAGATGGATCGCTGGAGCTTGCACATTTTGTTAGCACCTTTCGGATTGACAAAACCTTCTGGTTGCATCATATACAACTCTTCTTTAATAAATTCATTAAGGAATGCAGTTTTGTTTATCCATTTGCCAGATTTCATAAAATGCGGCAATTACTAATATGATTCGGACAGACTCTAGCATAGATACGAGTGAGAAACTCTCATCGTAGTTAACACCTTGAACTTGTCGAAAACCTTTTGCGACAATTCTAGCTTTGTAGATAGTAACACTACTATCAGCGTCCGTCTTCCTCTTGAAGACCCATTTATTCTCAATTGCTTGCTGATCATCGGGCAAGTCAACCAAAGTCCAAACTTTGTTCTCATACATGGATCATATCTCAGATTTCATGCCGCCAAACCATTTCGCGGAATCTGGGCTCATCATCGCTTCCTCATAGTTCGCAAGTTCGTCATGGTCTAGTAACATGACTTCCAGAACAGGATTACTGTACCACACTGGTGCGGATCTCACTCTGGTTTACCTACGAGATTCGATAGTAACTTGATCTGAAGTTACATGATCATCATCATTAGCTTCCTCACTAATTGGTGTAGTAGTCACAAGAACAGATTTTTGTGATGAACTACTTTCCAATAAGGGAGAAGGTACAATTACCTTATCAAGTTCTACTTTCCTCCCACTCACTTCTTTCGAGAGAAACTCCTTCTCTAGAAAGGATCCATTATAAGCAACGAATGTCTTGCCTTAGGATCTGTGATAGAAGGTGTACCCAACAGTCTCCTTTTGGGTATCCTATGAAGACATATTTCTCCGATTTGGTTTTGAGCTTATCAGGATGAAACTTTTTCACATAAGCATCACAACCCCAAACTTTAAGAAACGACAACTTTGGTTTCTTGCTAAACCACAGTTCAGATTGTGTCGTCTCAACTGACTTAGATGGTGCCCCTTTTTTAACGTGAATGCAGTTGTCTCTAATGCATAACCCCAAAACGATAGTGGTAGATCGGTAAGATACATCATAGATTGTACTATATCCAATAGAGTACGGTTATGACGTTCGCACACACCATTATGCTGTGGTGTTTCAGGTGGCGTGAGTAGTGAAACTATTTCACATTGTTTTAACTGAAGACCAAACTCGTAACTCAAATATTTTACCTCTGCGATCATATCGTAGAAACTTTTATTTTCTTGTCATGATGATTTTCCACTTCACTCTGAAATTCTTTGAACTGTTCAAATGTTTCAGACTTATGTTTCATCAAGTAGATATCCCCATATCTGCTCAAATCATCTTGTGAAGGTCAGAAAATAATGATACCTGCTGTAAGCCTTAATATTCATCGGACCACATACATCAGTATGTATGATTTCCAACAAATCTGTTGCTTGCTTCATTGTTCCGGAGAACGGCGTTTTAGTCATCTTGCCCATAAGGCATGGTTCGCAAGCATCAAGTGATTCATAATCAAGTGATTCCAAAATCCCATCAGCATTGAGTTTCTTCATGCGCTTTACACAAATATGACCTCAACGGCAGCGCCACAAATAAGTTGCACTATCATTATTAACTTCGCATCTTTTGGTTTCAATATTATGAATATGTGTATCACTAAGATCAAGATCCAATGAACTATTTTCATTGGGTGTGTAACCATATAAGGTTTTATTCATGTAAACAGAACAACAATTTATTCTTTTACTTAAATGAATAACCGTATTACAATAAACATGATCAAATCATATTCATGCTCAACGCAAACACCAAATAACACTTATTTAGGTTCAACACTAATCCCGAAAGTATAGGGAGTGTGCGATGATGATCATATCAATCTTGGAACCACTTCCAACACACATCGTCACTTCACCCTTAACTAGTCTCTGTTCATTCTGCAACTCCCGTTTCGTGTTACTACTCTTAGCAACTGAACTAGCATCAAATACTGAGGGGTTGCTATAAACACTAGTAAAGTACACATCAATAACATGTATATCAAATATACTTATGTTCACTTTGCCATCCTTCTTATCCGCCAATCACTTGGGGTAGTTCCGCTTCCAGTGACCAGTCCCTTTGCAGTAGAAGCACTTAGTCTCCGGCTTAGGATCAGACTTGGGCTTCTTCACTTGAGCAGCAACTTGCTTGCCGTTCTTCTTGAAGTTCCCCTTCTTCCCTTTGCCTTTTTCTTGAAACTAGTGGTCTTGTCAACCATCAACATTTGATGTTTTTCTTGATTTCTACCTTCGTTGATTTCAGCATCACAAAGAGCTTGGGGTTTGTTTCCGTTATCCCTTGCATATTATAGTTCATCACAAAGTTCTACTAACTTGGTGGTGGTGACTAGAGAATTCTGTCAATCACTATCTTATCTGGAAGATTAACTCCCACTTGATTCAAGCGATTGTAGTACCCAGACAATCTGAGCACATGCTCACTAGTTGAGCGATTCTCCTCCATCTTTTAGCTATAGAACTTGTTGGAGACTTCATATCTCTCAACTCGGGTATTTGCTTGAAATATTAACTTCAACTCCTGGAACATCTCATATGGTCCATGACGTTCAGAACGTCTTTGAAGTCCCGATTCTAAGCCATTAAGCATGGTGCACTAAACTATCAAGTAGTCATCATATTGAGCTAGCCAAACGTTCATAATGTCTGCATCTGCTCCTGCAATAGGTTTGTCACCTAGCGGTGCATCAAGGACATAATTCTTCTGTGCAGCAATGAGGATAAACCTCAGATCACGGATCCAATCCGCATCATTGCTACTAACATCTTTCAATGCAATTTTCTCTAGGAACATATCAAAATAAACACAGGGAAGCAACAACGCGAGCTATTGATCTACAACATGATTTACAAAATACTACCAGGACTAAGTTCATGATAAATTTAAGTTCAATTAATCATATTACTTAAGAACTCCCACTTAGATAGACATCCCTCTAATCCTCTAAGTGATCACGTGATCCAAATCAACTAAACCATGTCCGATCATCACGTGAGATGGAGTAGTTTCAATGGTGAACATCACTATGTTGATCATATCTACTATATGATTCACGCTCGACCTTTCGGTCTCCGTGTTCCGAGGCCATATCTGCATATGCTAGGCTCGTCAAGTTTAACCTGAGTATTCTGCATGTGCAAAAACTGGCTTGCACCCGTTGTAGATGGACGTAGAGCTTATCACACCCGATCATCACGTGGTGTCTGGGCACGACGAACTTTGGCAACGGTGCATACTCAGGGAGAACACTTCTTGATAATTTAGTGAGAGATCATCTTATAATGCTACCGTCAATCAAAGCAAGATAAGATGCATAAAAAGATAAACATCACATGCAATCAATATAAGTGATATGATATGGCCATCATCATCTTGTGCTTGTGATCTCCATCTCCGAAGCACCGTCATGATCACCATCGTCACCGGCGCGACACCTTGATCTCCATCGTAGCATCATTGTCGTCTCGCCAATCTTATGCTTCCACGACTATCGCTACCGCTTAGTGATAAAGTAAAGCATTACATCGCGATTGCATTGCATACAATAAAGCGACAACCATATGGCTCCTGCCAGTTGCCGATAACTCGGTTACAAAACATGATCATCTCATACAATAAAATTTAGCATCATGTCTTGGCCATATCACATCACAACATGCCCTGCAAAAACAAGTTAGACGTCCTCTATTTTGTTGTTGCAAGTTTTACGTGGCTGCTACGGGCTTAAGTAAGAACCAATCTCACCTACGCATCAAAACCACAACGATACTTTGTCAAATAGACTCCGTTTTAACCTTCGCAAGGACCGGGCGTAGCCACACTTGGTTCAACTAAAGTTGGAGAAACAGTCACCCGCAAGCCACCTTTGTGCAAAGCACGTCGAGAGAACCGGTCTCGCGTAAGCGTACGCGTAATGTCGGTCCGGGCTGCTTCATCCAACAATACCGCCGAACCAAAGTATGACATGCTGGTAGGCAGTATGACTTATATCGCCCACAACTCACTTGTGTTCTACTCGTGCATATAACATCAAACCATAAAACCTAGGCTCGCATGCCACTGTTGGGTAACGTAGTAATTTCAAAAATTTTCCTACGCACACGCAAGATCATGGTGATGCACAACAACGAGAGGGGAGAGTGTTGTCTACGTACCCACGCAGACCGACTTCGGAAGCGTTGACACAACGTAGAGGAAGTAGTTGTACGTCTTCTCGATCCGACCGATCCAAGCACCGTTACTCCGGCACCTCCGAGTTCTTAGCACACGTACAGCTCGATGACGCTCCCCGGGCTCCGATCCAGCAAAGCTTCGGGGATGAGTTCCGTCAGCACAATAGCGTGGTGACGATGATGATGTTCTACCGACGCAGGGCTTCGCATAAGCACTACAACGATATGATCGAGGTGGAATATGGTGGCAGGGGGCACCGCACACGGCTAAGGAACGATCACGTGGATCAACTTGTGTGTCTAGAGGTGCCCCCTACCCCCGTATATAAAGGAGCAAGGGGAGGAGGCCGGCCGGCCAGGTGTGGCGCGCCAAGGAGGAGTCCTCCTCCTAGTAGGAGTAGGACTCCTACTAGGAGGGGGAAAGAGGTGGAGTGGGAGAAGGAAAGGGGGGCCGCCGCACCCCTCTCCTAGTCCAATTCGGACCAGGGAGGAGGTGGCGCGCGGACCACCTCTTGCAGCCCCTCTCTCTCTCCACTAAGGCCCATATGGCCCAATACTTCTCCCGGTAGGGTTCCGGTAACCCTCCGGCTCTCCGGTTTTCTCCGAAATCACCCGAAACACTTCCGGTGTCCGAATATAGCCATCCAATATATCAATCTTTATGTCTCGACCATTTCGAGACTCCTCGTCATGTCCGTGATCACATCCGGGACTCCGAACTAACTCCGATTTTCTCCGAAATCACCCGAAACACTTCTGGTGTCCGAATATAGCCATCCAATATATCAATCTTTATGTCTCGACCATTTCGAGACTCCTCGTCATGTCCATGATCACATCCGGGACTCCGAACTAACTTCGGTACATCAAAATGCATAAACTCATAATAACTGTCGTCGTAACGTTAAGCGTGCGGACCCTACGGTTCGAGAATAATGCAGACATGACTGAGACACATCCCTGGTCAATAACCAATAGCGGGACCTGGATGCCCATATTGGCTCCTACATATTCTACGAAGATCTTTATCGGTCAGACCGCATAACAACATATGTTGTTCCCTTTGTCATCGGTATGTTACTTGCCCGAGATTCGATCGTCGGTATCCAATACCTAGTTCAATCTCGTTACCGGCAAGTCTCTTTACTCGTTCTGTAATACATCATCTCATAACTAACTCATTAGTTGCAATGCTTGCAAGGCTTATGTGATGTGCATTACCGAGAGGGCCCAGAGATACCTCTCCGACAATCGGAGTGACAAATCCTAATCTCGAAATACGTCAACCCAACATGTACCTTTGGAGACACCTGTAGAGCACCTTTATAATCACCCAGTTACGTTGTGACGTTTGGTAGCACACAAATTGTTCCTCCGGCACACGGGAGTTATATAATCTCATAGTCATAGGAACATGTATAAGTCATGAAGAAAGCAATAGCAACATACTAAACGATCGGGTGCTAAGCTAATGGAATGGGTCATGTCAATCAGATCATTCATCTAATGATGTGATCCCGTTAATCAAATAACAACTCTTTGTCCATGGTTAGGAAACATAACCATCTTTGATTAACGAGCTAGTCAAGTAGAGGCATACTAGTGACACTCTGTTTGTCTATGTATTCACACATGTATTATGTTTCCGGTTAATACAATTCTAGCATGAATAATAAACATTTATCATGAAATAAGGAAATAAATAATAACTTTACTATTGCCTCTAGGGCATATTTCCTTCAGGGTGCACCAGCCCCTTGTGGTTTGGTGTGTTCCCTTACTTGGCCCATTAAGCCCATATCTTTGGCGGGGTTTGCCCGGAACCCCTTCTGGTGACTCGGTATCACCTGGAACACTTCCGGTGTCGGCATATAGCCTTCCAATATATGAATCTTTACCTCTCGACCATTTCGAGACTCCTCGTCATGTCCGTGATCTCATCCGGTACTCCAAACAAACTTCGGTACCTCAAATCACATAACTCTAATACAAATCATCATCGAACGTTAAGCGTGCGGACCCTACGGGTTCGAGAACTATGTAGACATGACCGAGACACATCTCCGGTCAATAACCAATAGCGGAACCTAGATGCTCATATTGGCTCCTACATATTGTATGAAGATCTTTATCAGTCAAACCGCATAATAACATACGTTGTTCCCTTTGTCATCTGTATGTTACTTGTCCGAGATTCGATCGTCGGTATCATCATACCTAGTTCAATCTCGTTACCGGCAAGTCTCTTTACTCGTTCCGCAATGCATCATCCCGCAACTAACTCATTAGTCACATTTCTTGCAAGGCTTATAGTGATGAGCATTACCGAGAGGGCCCAGAAATACCTCTCCGATACACGGAGTGACAAATCCTAATCTCGATCTATGCCAACTCAACAAACACCATCGGAGACACCTGTAGAGCATCTTTATAATCACCCAGTTATGTTGTGATGTGTGATAGCACACAAGGTGTTCCTTCGGTATTCGGGAGTTGCATAATCTCATAGTTAGAGGAACATGTATAAGTCATGATGAAAGCAATAGCAATAAAACTAAATGATCATTTATGCTAAGCTAACAGATGGGTCATGTCCATCACATCATTCTCTAATGATGTGATCCCGTTCATCAAATGACAACACATGTCTATGGTTAGGAAACTTAACCATCTTTGATTAACGAGCTAGTCAAGTAGAGGCATACTAGGGACACTTTGTTTGTCTATGTATTCACACATGTACTAAGTTTCCGGTTAATACAATTCTAGCATGAATAATAAATATTTATCATGATATAAGGAAATATAAATAACAACTTTATTATTGCCTCTAGGGCATATTTCCTTCAGTCTCCCACTTGCACTAGAGTCAATAATATAGTTCACATCACCATGTGATTTAACACCAATAGTTCACATCGTCATGTGATTTAACACTCTATAGTTCACATCGCTATGTGACCAATACCCAAAGGGTTTACTAGAGTCAATAATCTAGTTCACATCGCCATGTGATTAACACCCAAAGAGTACTAAGGTGTGATCATGTTTTGCCTGTGAGAGAAGTTTAGTCAACGGGTCTGCCGCATTCAGATCTGTATGTATTTTGCAAATTTCTACGTCTACAATGCTCTACACGGAGATACTCTAGCTAATTGCTCCCACTTTCAATATGTATCTAAATTGAGACTAAGAGTCATCCAGATCGGTGTCAAAGCTTGCATCGACATAACTCTTTACGACGAACTCTTTGTCACCTCCATAACCGAGAAACATTTCCTTATTCCACTAAGTATAATTTTGACCAATGTCAAGTGATCCACTCCTGGATTACTATTGTACCCTCTTGACAAACTTATGGTGAGGTACATAATAGGTCTGGTACATAGCATAGCATACTTTATAGAACCTATGACCGAGGCATGGGGAATGACTTTTCATTCTCTTTCTATTTTTTGCCGTGGTTGGGTTTGTTGGGGATCGTTGCAGAAATTAAAAAAAATTCTATGCATCACCAAGATCAATCTATGGAGAGACTAGCAACGAGAGAGAGGGGAGTGCATCTTCATACCCTTGAAGATCGTGATACGGAAGCGTTACAAGAACGCGGATGAAGGAGTCGTACTCGTAGCGATTCAGATCGCGGTTGATTCCGATCTAAGCGCCGAACCACGGCGCCTCTGCGTTCAACACACGTACAGCCCGGGGACGTCTCCTATTTCTTGATCCAGCAAGGGGGAAGGAGAAGTTGGGGAAGAACTCCGGCAGCACGACGACGTGGTGGTGGAGCTCGCAGTTCTTCGGCAGGGCTTTGCCAAGCTCAACGGAGGAGGAGGGGATGTTGGGGAGAGGGAGGGCTGCACCTTGGATGTGGTACTGCTGCCCTCCCTCCACCCCTCTATTTATAGGGCGAAGGGGGAAGGGGGCCGGCCCCTCTAGAAGAGATCTAGAGGGGGGCGGCAGCCAAGGGGAGGGGGCTTGCCCCCCAAGCCAAGGGGGGCACCCCCTTTAGGGTTCCCCCAAACCCTAAGCGCATGGGCCCTAGGGGGGATGGCGCCAAGCCCACTTAGGGGCTGGTTCCCTTCCACATACAGCCCATAGGGCCCTCTGGGGCAGGTGGACCCCCAGAACCCCTTCGGTGGTCCTGGCACAATACCGATAAACACCCAAACACTTCCGGTGACCGTATGATGACTTCCCATATATAAATATACACCTCCGGACCATTCTGAAACTCCTCGCGACGTCCGGGATCTCATCCGAGACTCCGAACAACATTCGGTAACTGCATACTATTTCCCATAACAACTCTAGTGTCACCGAACCTTAAGTGTGTAGACCCTACGGGTTCGGGAATCATGCAGACATGACCGAGACATCTCTCCGGCCAATAACCAACAACGGGATCTGGATACCCATGTTGGCTCCCACATGTTCCACGATGATCTCATCGGATGAACGACAATGTCGGGGATTCAATCAATCTTGCACACAATTCCCTTTGTCTATTAGTATGATACTTGCCCGAGATTTGATCGTCGGTATCCCTATACCTTGTTCAATCTCGTTATCGGCAAGTCTCTTTACTTGTTCCGTAACACATCATCCCGTGATCAACTCCTTGGTCACATTGAGCTCATTATGATGATGTCTTACCGAGTGGGCCTAGAGATACCTCTCTGTCACACGGAGTGACAAATCCCAGTCTCGATTTGTGCCAACTCAACAGACACTTTCAGAGATACACGTAGTGTGCCTTTATAGCCACCCAGTTACGTTGTGACATTTGGCACACCCAAAGCATTCCTACGGTATCCGGGAGTTGCACAATCTCATGGTCTAAGGAAATGATACTTCACATTTGGAAAGCTTTAGCAGACGATCTACATGATCTTGTGCTATGCTTAGGATTGGGTCTTGTCCATCACACCATTCTCCTAATGATGTGATCCCGTTATCAACGACATCCAATGTCCATGGTCAGGAAACCGTAACCATATATTGATCAACAAGCTAGTCAACTAGAGACTCACTAGGGACATGTTGTGGTCTATGTATTCACACATGTATTACGATTTCCGGATAACACAATTATAGCATGAACAATAGACAATTATCATGAACAAGGAAATATAATAATAACCATTTTATTATTGCCTCTAGGGCATATTTCCAATAGGGTTTGGAGTCTTTACTCAACTTCATACCTTGCAACACAGGCAAGAACTCCTTCTTTGACTGTTCCATTTTGAACTACTTCAAAAACTTGTCAAAGTATGTACTCATTGAAAAAATTTATCAAGCGTCTTGATCTATCTCTATAAATCTTGATGCTCAATATGTAAGCAGCTTCATCGAGGTCTTTCTTTGAAAAACTCCTTTATGCTTTCCAGAAAATTCTACATTATTTCCGATCAACAATATGTCATTCACATATACTTATGAGAAAGGTTGTAATGCTCCCACTCATTTTCTTGTAAATACAGGCTTCACCGCAAGTCTGTATAAAACTATATGCTTTTATCAACTTATCAAAATGTAAATTCCAACTCCGAGATGCTTGCACCAGTGCATAGATGGATCGCTGGAGCTTGCACATTTTGTTAGCACCTTTAGGATTGACAAAACCTTCTGCTTGCATCATATACAATTCTTCTTTAAGATATCCATTAAGGAATGCAGTTTTGACATCCATTTGCTAAATTTCATAAAATGTGGCAATTGCTAACATTATTCGGACAGACTTTAAGCATCGATACGAGTGAGAAAATCTCATCGTAGTCAACATCTTGAACTTGTAAAAACCCTTTTCGACAAGTCAATCTTTGTAGATAGTAACACTACTATCAACGTTCGTCTTCCTCTCGAAGATCCATTTATTCTCAATGGCTCGCCGATCATCGAGCAAGTCAATCAAAGTCCATACTTTGTTCTCATACATGGATCCCATCTCAAATTTCATGGCCTCAAGCCATTTCGCGGAATATGGGCTCATCATGGCTTCCTCATAGTTCATAGGTTCGTCATGGTCTAGTAACATGGCTTCCAGAATAGGATTACCGTACCACTCTGGTGCACAACATACTCTGGTTGACCTACGAGGTTCGGTAGTAACTTGATCTGAAGTTTCATAATCATCATCATTAACTTCCCCACTAATTGGTGTAGGCATCACTGGAACTGATTTCTGTGATGAACCATTTTCCAATTCGGGAGAAGGTACAACTACCTCATCAAGTTCTACTTTCCTCCCACTCACTTCTTTCGAGAGAAACTCCTTCTCTAGAAAGGATCCATTCTTAGCAACGAATGTCTTGCCTTCGTATATGTGATAGGAGGTGTATCCAACATTTTATTTTGGGTATCCTATGAAGACGCACTTCTCCAATTTGGGTTCGAGCTTATTAGGTTGAAACTTTTTCACATAAGCATCACAACCCCAAACTTCAAGAAACGACAGCTTAGGTTTCTTGCCAAACCATAGTTCATACGGTGTCGTCTCAACTGATTTAGATGGTGCCCTATTTAACATGAATGCTGGTGTCTTTAATGCATAACCCCAAAATGATAGTGGTAAATCGGTAAGAGACATCATAGATCGCACCATATCTAATAAAGTATGGTTATGACGTTCGGACACACCATTATGCTGTGGTGTTCCAGGTGGCATGAGTTTGTGAAACTATTCCACATTGTTTTAATTGAAGGCAAAACTCATAACTCAAACATTCGCCTCTGCGATCAGATCATAGAAACTTTATTTTCTTGTTACGATGATTCTCTACTTCACTCTGAAATTCTTTGAACTTTTCAAATGTTTCAGACTTGTGTTTCATCAAGTAGATATACCCATATCTGCTCAAATCATCTGTGAAGGTCAGAAAATAATGATACCCGCCGCGAGCCTTAACACTCATCGGACCGCATACATCGGTATGTATTATTTCCGATAAGTTAGTGAATCACTCCATTGTTCCGGGAAACGGAGTTATAGTCATCTTGCCCATGAGGCATGGTTCGCAAGCATCAAGTGATTCATAATCAAGTGATTCCAAAAACCCATCAGCATGGAGTTTCTTCATGCGCTTTACACCAATATGACCTAAACGGTAGTGCCACAAATATGTTGCACTATCATTATCAACTTTGCATCTTTTGGCATCAATATTATGAATATGTGTATCACTATGATCAAGATTCAATAAACCATTTATTTTGAGTGTATGACCATAGAAGGTTTTATTCATGTAAATAGAACAACAATTATTCTTTGACTTAAATGAATAACCGTATTGCAATAAACATGATCCAATCATAATCATGCTCAACGCAAACACCAAATAACATTTATTTTAGGTTCAACACTAATCCCGAAGGTAAAGGGAGTGTGTGATGGTGATCTTATCATCCTTGGAATCATTTCCAACACACATCGTCAGCTCGCCCTTAACTAATCTTTGTTTATTTTGCAACTCTTGTTTCGAGTTACTACTCTTAGCAACTGAACCAATATCAAATACCTAGGGGTTGCTATAAACACTAGTAACACACACATCAATAACATGTATATCAAATATACCTTTGTTCACTTATCCATCCTTCTTATCCACCAAGTATTTGGGGTAGTTCCGCTTCCAGTTGAAGGAAATATGCCCTAGAGGCAATAATAAAGTTATTATTTATTTCCTTATATCATGATAAATGTTTATTATTCATGCTAGAATTGTATTAACCGGAAACATAATACATGTGTGAATACATAGACCAACAGAGTGTCACTAGTATGCCTCTACTAGACTAGCTCGTTAATCAAAGATGGTTATGTTTCCTAACCATGAACAAAGAGTTGTTATTTGATTAACGAGGTCACATCATTAGTTGAATGATCTGATTGACATGACCCATTCCATTAGCTTAGCACCCGATCGTTTAGTATGTTGCTATTGCTTTCTTCATGACTTATACATGTTCCTATAACTATGAGATTATGCAACTCCCGTTTACCGGAGGAACACTTTGGGTACTACCAAACGTCACAACGTAACTGGGTGATTATAAAGGAGTACTACAGGTGTCTCCAATGGTAGATGTTGGGTTGGCGTATTTCGAGATTAGGTTTTGTCACTCTGATTGTCGGAGAGGTATCTCTGGGCCCTCTCGGTAATACACATCACATAAGCCTTGCAAGCATAATAACTAAGATGTTAGTTATGAGATGATGTATTACGGAACGAGTAAAGAGACTTGCCAGTAACGAGATTGAACTAGGTATTGGATACCGACGATCGAATCTCGGGCAAGTAACATACCGATGACAAAGGGAACAACGTATGTTGTTATGCGGTCTGACCGATAAAGATCTTCGTAGAATATGTAGGAGCCAATATGGGCATCCAGGTCCCGCTATTGGTTATTGACCGGAGACGTGTCTCGGTCATGTCTACATTGTTCTCGAACCGTAGGGTCCGCACGCTTAACGTTACGATGACAGTTATTATGAGTTTATGCATTTTGATGTACCGAAGGTTGTTCGGAGTCCCGGATGAGATCACGGACATGACGAGGAGTCTCGAAAAGGTCGAGACGTAAAGATTGATATATTGGAAGCCTATGTTTGGGCACCGGAAGCGTTCCGGGTGAAATCAGGATTTTTCCGGATTACCGGGAGGGTTACCGGAACCCCCCCGGGAGGTAAATGGGCCTATTGGGCCTTAGTGGAAAAGAGAGAAGAGGCAGCCCACACCTGGCCGGCGCCCCCCACCTTTCCCAAGTCCTAATAGGACTAGGAGAGGTGGGCCGGCCCCCTCTTTCTCCTTCTTCCCCAAGAATCCTAGTTGGAATAGGATTGGGGGGAAGGAGTCCTACTCCCGGTGGGAGTAGGACTCCTCCCTGCGCCTCCCTCCTAGCTGGCCGAACCCCCTGCCCCTGGCCTTTATATACGGGGGCAGGGGGCACCACAAGACACACAAGTTAATCGTTCCTTAGCCGTGTGCGGTGCCCCCTGCCACCAAATTCCACCTCGATCATACCGTTACAGTGCTTAGGCGAAGCCCTGCGTCGGTAGCACATCAAGATCGTCACCAAGCCGTCGTGCTGACGGAACTCTTCCTCGACGCTTTGCTGGATCGGAGCCCGAGGAACGTCATCGAGCTGAACGTGTGCTAAGAACTCGGAGGTGCCGGAGTAACGGTGCTTGGATCGGTTGGATCGGGAAGAAGACGTACGACTACTTCCTCTATGTTGTGTGATCGCTTCCGCAGTCGGTCTGCGTTGGTACGTAGACATCACTCTCCCCTCTCGTTGCTGTGCATCACCATGATCTTGCGTGTGCGTAGGAAATTTTTTGAAATTACTGCGTTCCCCAACACCAGTGACCATTCCCTTTGCAGTAGAAGCACTCAGTTTCAGACTTAGGTCTAGCTTTGGGTTCCGTCACGGGAGTGGCAACTTGCTTGCCATTCTTTATTGAAGTTCCCTTTCTTTTCCTTTGCCCATTTTCTTGAAACTAGTGGTCTTGTTAACCATCAACACTTAATGCTCTTTCTTGATATCTACCTTCGCTGATTTTATCACCGCGAAGAGCTCGGGAATTATTTTCGTCATCCCTTGCATATTATAGTTCATCACGAAGTTCCAGTAACTTGGTGATAGTGACTAGAGAACTCTACCAATCACTATCTTATCTGGAAGATTAACTCCCACTTGATTCAAGTGATTGTAGTACTCAGACATTTTGAGCACATGCTCACTGGTTTAGCTATTCTCCTCCATCTTGTAGGCAAAGTACTTGTCAGATGTCTCATACCTCTCGACTCAGGCATGAGTCTGAAATACTAATTTCAGCTGTAGGAACATCTTATATGCTCCGTGGCATTCAAAACGTTTCTGAAGTCCCGGATCTAAGTCATAAAGCATGGCGCACTAAACTATCAAGTAGTCATCATACCGAGCTTGCCAAACGTTCATAACATCTGCTCCTACAATAGGTTTGTAACACCCTCGATGCGACTATATCTCCCACGTGTCGAGGCACGACTTAGAGGCATAATCGCATTGAAGGCATATGTCGCAAGTTAGGCAATCTTCACAACATCCCATGTAATATAGATAATAAAAGGGGAGATAACATAGTTGGCTTACACTCGCCACGTCAATCAAGTACATAAATAGCATTACAACATTGAAACACTCATGGCCCGACTACGACGCCAAATAAAAGACAACCCAACATGCGACACGGTCCCGATCACCCCAACTGGGCACCACTACTGATCATCAGGAAAAGAAACATAGTATTGTTGAGAGTCCTCGTCGAACTCCCACTTGAGCTCAAGCACGCCATCTGGAGCTGTATCATCAGGCCTTGCATCTGGTGTAATAGTAATCTGTGAGCCACATGGACTCAGCAATCTCGCACCCTCGCAATCAAGACTATTTAAGCTTATAGGCAAGGCAAGGTAAATATATGTGGAGCTGCAGCAAGCGACTAGCATATATGGTGGCTAACCTGTTTGCAAAAGAGAGCGAGAAGAGGAGGCAAAGTGCGAGTGAGAAACTAGAGGACAACCTGCGCAAACATTACTCCAACATCGTGTCCACTTCCCGGACTCCGCCGAGAAGAGGCCATCACGGTAACTCACACAGTTAATTCTTTTTAATTAAGTTAAGGTTCAAGTTATCTACAACCGGACATTAACAAATTCCCATCTGCCCATAACCGCGGGCACGGCTTTTGAAAGTTCAAATCCCTGCAGGGGAGTCCCAACTTAGCCCATGACAAGCTCTCACGGTCAACGAAGGAATAGACCTCCTCCCGAGATGTTCCGATCAGACTCGGTACCTCGGTTCTTCAAGACACTTCGACAGGTCAAAACAAATCCAGCAACACCGCCCGAATGTGCCGACAAATCCCGATAGGAGCTGCACATATCTCTTTCTCAGGGCACACTCAGATTGTCTAAACTTTCGGTAGGCTAGCCCAGAGTTGCCCCTGGTAGCCACCGGCGGCTGACGAGTTGGACCAACACTCAGAGGATCACTGGCCCGGGGGGGGGGGGTGTTTAAAATAAGATGACCCTTGGGCTCCGGAAACCCAAGGGAAAAAGATGCTAGGTGGCAAATGGTAAAACCAAGGTTGGGCATTGCTGGAAAAGCTTTAATCAAGGCGAACTATCAAGGGGTTCCCATTATAACCCAACCGTGTAAGGAACGCAAAATCCGGGAACATAACACCGATATGACGGAAACTAGGGCGGCAAAAGTGGAACAAAACACTAGGCGAGAGGCCGAGCCTTCCACCCTTTACCAAGTATATAGATGCATTAAGATAACATGGCAATATAATGATATCCCAACAAGTAAATAATGTCCCAACAAGGAACGGTCTCCAATCTTCACCTGCAACTAGCAACGCTATAAGAGGGGATGAGCAAGGCGGTAACATAGCCAATCAACGGTTTGCTCAGACATGGTGGGTTAGAGGTTTGACATGGCAATTTGGGAGGCTTGAAAGCAAGTGGTAGGCATTGTAGCATTGGCATAGCAAAAGAGCGAGCATCTAGCAAAGCAAAGATAGTAGTGATTTCGAGGGTATGATCATCTTGCCTGTAACATTGTCAGAGTTGACTGGATCCTCGAAAGCAAACTCAATGGGCTCCTCGTTAGCGAACTCGTCTCCCGGCTCTACCCAAACAAGACAAACAAGCAACAAGGACACAATCAACCACGTGCAAGGATCAAACAAGATGATGCAAACACGGTATGCTATGCGGGACGCAATATGTGATGCACATGCAAGATTTGACAAAGAATGCATGAACCTGGCCTCAACTTGGAAAACCAAGTGTTCCACTGGAAAGATGAGATGAAATCGCTTGAAAACGATATAAAGATCACCGGAATCGGAGTTACGGTTTGAAAATGGCAAGCGATTCAAATATGACCACGATCTGCGATTTACATCAAGTAGCCATCTAAATGCAATGAGATGAACATGCTACAACATCCAAACATGGCAAAAAAATACATGGCAGGGATGCATTCAAGATGCTTAACAAAAGTCTAGCACTGAGCTACGGCCAATTCATCCATTAACAGGTTCAAACAAGCATGGCAAAAATGCATATGGTAAACAGATTTCAGACTTGGTGAAATTAACACTTGTCTGGAATTTCAGATCAGATAGCACTCTTCGGAGCAACAAAACTATGTGCTACAGGACCTGAACATGGCAAAGTAAAGCATGGCATGGAGCTACTCAAAGAGCTCAACAAAAGTCCCTTAGTGACCTTGAGCCAAAAGGGATCAGAAAATACATTTGCAAGCATGTGAACATGGCAAAAACATAATCAGTTTCCAGACTTAGTGAAAACTGTCACATGCTGAAACATAACTCAAGTAGGCATGTTTACGAGCTCGATGCACTCACTACGGAGCAAGTCATGACAATCTAAGCAGACATCCATCAAGAATACATAAAATGCAAGCTAGACATGGCAAGAACAATAGCATAGCATGCACGGATCAACTACAACATACTCGGCAAAATCGCTAACAAGTAGACAATCTGCCCAGATTCACGAAGTAGCAAAAGTAGAGCTCGATTGACTCAAGCTAGGGTGCTCCATAATTGCAAGCAAAGACATGAATGGATAGAGCACTACAATATTAACAAAACATCCTTACTAATCATCCTCAAAAGAGGCACAGATCACTAGGAAACAACATGAACATATGGCAACATGAGATAAACAGGTCAAGGACTTAGTAGAAATACTAAGTCCCTGAAAACAGAATTATCAAGTGCCTCACTTTGCAAGCTTGTGCTAGTCACCACACACATCACAAAAATACATGGGTTGCACCTCTGGAAAGATGAAAAAACCCTTAACAAAACATATGTAGAACTCATGGGCATATCATGCACACAATAATCATGGCAAAAATGACAAATATCTAAATGGACTAGCAGATCTGACAATTATCTCAAGTAGCACTCTTCTAACAGCATTTCGGGCATCAAGATGAACTCAAATGAAAATGATGCAATGGAATGAAATGATGTAATCTCTGAGATGAACATTTTGACATGCTATATGCCCAAATCGGAGCTACGGATGAGGAGATACGACACAATGAACATGAGCATATGGATCTGAGATTTGAGGACTTAGGGAAAAATCCGAAGTCAACCTAGGGTTTACTGTAGCCTCCCGATCTGGATCTGGCGAAGGGCACTGTAGCGGCGGCGGATCCGAAGCTCGCCGGCGACGAGAGCTTGCCGGAGGAAGGAGAGCTCGCTGGGGCCTTGGCCGGCCGGCGAGACGGCGACGTTGCGGCGGCGGTGGACGGAGAGGCGGCGGGGCGAGGCGGTCGGCGACGACTCCGGCCGGCGCGGCGTCCTGCGGCGGCGCGGTGGCGTCCAGTGGCGGAGCTCACCGGAACCGGAGAGACGGCGTGGAGGCGGCGGCGCGCTCCGGCCAGGCGCTTGCGGGCGGCGGGGTCGATCGGGGCGGACGGCGCGCGGTG
The DNA here is from genome assembly GCA_034509565.1 of Triticum monococcum. Classification (NCBI taxonomy): domain Eukaryota; kingdom Viridiplantae; phylum Streptophyta; class Magnoliopsida; order Poales; family Poaceae; genus Triticum; species Triticum monococcum. The sequence goes on along the minus strand of CM067845.1, from coordinate 79,636,822 downwards.
CGGGCCGCGGGGGCCCCGCCTGGGCTCGGTGGGCCGGTGGCGGAGAGAGGCGGCCGGGCGTATGGGGAGGTGCCACGTGGTGGCGGCGGGTGCAGTGGACACGTCCGGCGCGGGCGGACGTTGTCCGGCGCACGGAGGAAGAAGAGGGCTAGGGTTTCGGAGAGGGGATCCGCGAATTTGGAGGGGTCTTTATATAGAGGTAGAGGGAGCTAGGAGAGTCCAAATGAGGTGCGGTTTTCGGCCACGCGATCGTGATCGAATGCTCTAGATGATGGAGAAGGGTTAGGTGGGTTTTGGGCCAACTTGGAGGGGTGTTGGGCTGCAACACACACGAGGCCTTTTCGGTCCCTCGGTTAACCGTTGGAGCATCAAACGAAGTCCAAATGGTACGAAACTTGACAGGCAGTCTACCGGTAGTAAACCAAGGCCGCTTGGCAAGTCTCGGTCCAATCCGGAAATGTTTAACCCCCACACACGAAAGAAAGGTAGAAAAGACCACCGGAGGAGAATGAAGCGCCGGAATGCAAAACGGACAACGGGGAAAATGCTCGAATGCATGAGATGAACACGTATTGAAATGCAATGCACATGATGACATGATATGAGATGCATGACAACGATAATATCACACGGAGACAAAGACCCGAACCCGAGAAAATAAAATAACTTAAGGCCGAAAACGGCAAGAGTTGGATTACATAATGGGTAAATCATATCCGGGGTGTTACAACACTCTACCACTACGAAAGGATCTCGTCCCGAGATCTAGGGCTGAAAGAACGCCGGGTATTCAGAACGGAGGTGATCCTTGCGTTCCCAGGTAGCTTCACGGTCGGAATGGTGAGACCACTTGACTTTGAGGAATTTGATTGACTTGTTGCGAGTCTTGCGTTCAGTCTCTTCAAGGATAGCAACGGGGTGCTCACGATAGGAGAGATCTTCTTGGAGCTCAGTGTCCTCGAAGTTGATGGTGCGGTCAGGAGTCTTGAAGCACTTTCGGAGCTGAGAGACATGGAACACATCATGAACATTTGCAAAGTTTGAAGGAAGCTCGAGTTGATAGGCGAGGTCGCCTCTCTTGTTGACAATCTTGAAAGGTCCCACGTATCTAGGGGCAAGCTTCCCTTTGATACCGAAGCGACGAGTACCTTTCATAGGAGAGACGCGGAGGTAAACATGATCTCCGATCTCGAAAGCCAAATCACGGTGCTTACTATCATAATAGCTCTTCTGGCGGGATTGGGCTGCTTTGAGGTTATCTTGAATGACTTTGCACATTTCCTCTGCCTCTGTGATTAAGTCATTTCCCAAAAGCTGATGTTCACTAGTTTCAGACCAGTTGAGAGGGGTATGGCACTTCCTGCCATACAGAATTTCAAATGGGGCCTTGCCCGAACTTGCTTGAAAACTGTTGTTGTAGGAGAATTCAACATAAGGAAGACAATCCTCCCACTTCATGCCGAAGGAGATCACACAAGCCCTGAGCATATCTTCAAGAATCTGGTTGACACGCTCGACTTGACCGCTAGTTTGAGGATGGAAAGCTGTGCTGAAACGGATGTTGGTGCCCATGGCCTTCTGAAAAGAATCCCAAAACTTGGAGGTAAAGATGCTGCCACGGTCTGAAGAGATCACTTGAGGAATACCGTGCAGAGAGACAATTCGAGAGGTATAGAGTTCCGCCAATTGAGTTGTAGTGATTGACTCTTTGATAGGCAGAAAGTGAGCCACTTTGGTGAGTTTGTCAATGACAACGAATATAGCATCATTGCCACGCTTGGACTTTGGAAACCCAGTCACGAAGTCCATCTCAATGTGGTCAAACTTCCATTCTGGAATGGCAAGAGGTTGGAGGAGACCCGCTGGCCTTTGGTGTTCTGCCTTCACTCTTCTGCAGACATCACATTCATTCACGAATTGAGCAATCTCGCGCTTCATTCGAGTCCACCAATAAGTCTGCTTGAGGTCCTGATACATCTTCGTGCTCCCAGGGTGGATGGAGAGGAGAGAATTGTGAGCCTCGTTCATGATCACTTTACGGAGGTCACCTTTGGGCACAACAATACGATCCTCGAAGAAGAGAGTATCCTTGTCATCAAGGCGGTAGCACTTGTACTTGGGTTGACTCTTGGCAATCCCAATCTTCACCTTTTTCACCATAGCATCAAGAAGCTGAGCTTGGCGAATCTGGTCTTCCAAGGTAGGAGAGACTTGAAGGTTGGCGAGGAAACCTTGAGGAACAACTTGCAGATTCAGTTTGCGGAAGGCTTCACAAAGCTCGGGTTGATAAGGTTGAGAATAAGACTGTTGCAATAAGCCTTCCTGCTCAATGCGTCAGCAATCACATTGGCCTTGCCTGGAGTATACTCGATACTCGGATTATACTCTTGAATCATTTCGACCCATCGAGCTTGCCTGAGGTTGAGATTAGGCTGAGTGAAGATGTACTTGAGACTCTTGTGATCAGTGAAAATGTCCACTTTTCTTCCCAATAAGAGATGTCTCCAAGTCAAAAGAGCATGCACAACTGCTGCCAACTCGAGATCATGAGTGGGGTAGTTCTTCTCATTGGGCTTCAACTGGCGAGAGGTATAAGCCACAACTTTCTTCTCTTGCATCAACACTGCTCCAAGACCTTGGAGAGAGGCATCACAAAAGACCTCGTACGGTTTGGATTCATCAGGCAGAGTCAGAACTGGAGCAGTGATCAATTTCTCTTTCAAAGTGTTGAAAGCAATGTCACACTCTGGAGACCAAACGTACTTGACGTGCTTCTGGAGAAGATTTGAGAGAGGCTTCGCGATCTTAGAAAAGTTTTCAACGAATCTTCGACAGTAGCTTGCGAGACCGAGGAAGCTACGGAGTTGCTTCACGTTCTGAGGAGGTTCCCAATTCACAATTGCAGACACCTTCTCAGGATTCACCGCAATTCCCTTGGCAGAGATGATATGACCAAGATAAAGAACCTCATCGAGCCAAAATTCGCACTTGGAGAACTTGGCGTAGAACTGGTGTTCCCTGAGCTTATCGAGAACCAAACACAAGTGCTTGGCATGATCTTCCTTGTTCTTCGAGAAAACCAGAATGTCATCGAGATAGACCAAAATGAAGTCATTGGTGTAGGCGTTGAAGATGAAGTTCATCATGCGAGAGAACGTCGGAGGAGCGTTGACGAGGCCAAAAGACATGACAGTGTATTCATATGAACCATAGCTTGTCCTGAAAGCCGTCTTGGGAATATCTTGTTCACGGATTCGAATCTGATGATAACCCATACGGAGATCAAGCTTGGAGAATACTTGGGCACCTTTGAGTTGTTCGAACAGCTCGTTGATGTTGGGAAGTGGGTATTTGTTCTTGATGGTCTTCTTGTTCAATAGACGGTAATCAACACAAAGTCGGTCCGTTCCATCCTTCTTCTTCACAAAAAGAACACCACAACCCCACAGAGAAGAACTAGTACGGATGAGACCCATTCTTTCTTGAACATCGAGTTGCTTCTTCAGCTCCTTCAACTCTTCTGGTCCGAGCTTGTAAGGACGCTTGCACACCGGTTCCGTGCCGGGCTCAAGATCAATGACGAATTCAACTGGCCGGTGCGGAGGCATTCCTGGATGCTCTTCTGGAAAGACGTCTTGATACTCGCAAACGACTGGAATTTGCAAGATAGCATCCAGTTCACCCTTCTCATTGAGAGAAAACAGACGGATAGTATTATCCTAAGCGGCAAAGACAATTACATCCTCAGATGAATGAGTCAATTGAATCTGCCTGGCTGCACAATCAAGCTGAGCCTTGTGCTTAGAAAGCCAATCCATCCCGAGAATAAGATCAATATCCGTGTTACCAAGGATCATTGGAGAAGCCAGAAAATTGAAATCACCCATCAAGATAGAAATATCCAGAACTTTGTAGTTAGCAAGCAAGCATCTACCCGGAGAGACAACTGCTAATGGCTTATGCATAACTTGAGAAAACCACCCATGCTTAGATGCAAAAGGTCTCGAGATAAAACAATGCGATGCACCAGTGTCAAAAAGGACTTTTGCGGGAACATCATTAACAAGAAGGTTACCCATGATGACATCTGATGAATCCTCTGCCTGAGCTGCATTCACCATATTGACCTTGGCGTACTTGGGGTTATGCTTGACCACAACTGTACTTGCCGATCTCACAGGAGGAGGAGGAGGAAGACGCCTCTGGTTGAAGCACTTGTTGGCATAGTGACCCTTCTGTTGGCACTTGTTGCACGTGACCTCTGAAAGCGGATGGTGGTACGGAGCACTCGATCTTGGAGCTTGAGACGAAGTCTTGTTCTGAAAGCCAGGGTTGGGTGGGTGGGAAGAACCACTGCCACCTTTGCTCTTCTGCTGATACGGCTGACGAAACGGAGGAGGAGGAAGCCAATACTTCTGCTACTTGGCCACTTGAGTAGAGGAAGAAGGAGTAGCATCTCTGACTCACTTCTTGGAAGCATCACACCTCAGTTGAGCGGCCTCTTGCTTCAGTGCCATGTTGTAGAACTCATCGTATCTCAAGGGCTCAAAGAGAACAAGAGCTAGCTGAATTTCTTCTCTGAGACCACCCCTGAACTGGTATATCATGCTCTTCTCATCAGGTACGTCCTGCTTGGCAAAGCGGGCGAGCTTCTAGAACAACTTGTTATAGTCATAGACAGACAAAGAGCCTTGCTTCAGGTTGCGGAATTCCTCGCGCTTGCTTTCAGCCACACTTTGAGGGATATGATGAGCTCGGAAATCTTGACGGAATTCATCCCAGGTAATCACACGTCCACCTCTGGAATCCTTGTACTGCTGGAACCACTCTGCAGCTTGATCTTTGAGTTGGAAGGAAGCGAACTTGACAAAGTCCTCAGGCCTGATGTTACTGCACTCGAAATGCTTGCACAGATCCACAAGCCAATCGTCAGCATCGGTTGCCTCAACACAATTGCTGAAAGTCTTTGTCCCGTTGGCAAGGAACTGGTTGAGTGTAGCAAAGTGATTCTGATTGTTGCCTTGGTTCCCTTGGTTGCCTTGATTGCGCTCTTGAAGAATTTGCATGATCAACTGCGTGTTTGCATTGGTTGTGGCCATCACAGCTTGCCATGCCTCCGGAGGAGGTGGAGGTGGTGGCGGATCTTGATTCTGATTCTGATTGGTGCCCTTAGCGGGAGCCATCCTGAAGAGGGTGACATCCATTAGCACATAGATAGACAAAAATTGAAGCTGAATCCAACGAAATGAAAATTGCAACATAAAGTCTTCACATCCGAACGAAATGAACGAACGCATTCCTCTTGAAATGGTCACATATCCATAAATTGAGAAGCCACGTAGAATTTAGGTAGAGAAATAAATCAACAAGGTACGGATCAAGAATGAATAATCGGTAAGAAATCTCAATCTCAAACCAATATCCGTGGAAGAAGAACTAGAGCTACAAGAATTCCCACCTATGAAACTCCTGAACCTTTCCGGTTATGCAATCAGGTGTTGGGGATACAGGGGAAGCATAATATCTCACCCAAATCTAGCAAATCCTACATCCAGCTGTATCCATCCTTCAACACATAACCAAGAAAAACTTCGGAAACCATCTACCTCAACCTTCGAAAAGCATCTATTATACAAGTTATGCCGATACTCCCGAACTCCCGCCCTAGTACTGGGTGGCGTCGAGGTTATCACACCAACGAACTGCATAAAAGAGATTTTCGATGTCGGCGTACTAAACTCAGGTATTCCAGAACTGTATCATCAGGCCCTGCATCTGGTGTAATAGTAATCTGTGAGCCACAGGGACTCAGCAATCTCGCACCCTCGCGATCAAGACTATTTAAGCTTATAGGCAAGGCAAGGTAAATATATGTGGAGCTGCAGCAAGCGACTAGCATATATGGTGGCTAACCTGTTCGCAAAAGAGAGCGAGAAGAGGAGGCAAAGCGCGAGCGAGAAACTAGAGGACAACCTGCGCAAACATTACTCCAACACCGTGTCCACTTCCCGGACTCCGCCGAGAAGAGGCCATCACGGTAACTCACACAGTTGATTCTTTTTAATTAAGTTAAGGTTCAAGTTATCTACAATCGGACATTAACAAATTCCCATCTGCCCATAACCGCGGGCACGGCTTTCGAAAGTTCAAATCCCTGCAGGGGAGACCCAACTTAGCCCATGACAAGCTCTCACGGTCAACGAAGGAATAGACCTCCTCCCGAGACGTTTCGATCATACTCGGTACCTCGGTTCTTCAAGACACTTCGACAGGTCAAAACAAATCCAGCAACACCGCCCGAATGTGCTGACAAATCCCGATAGGAGCTGCACATATCTCTTTCTCACGGCACACTCAGATTGTCTAAACTTCCGGTAGGCCAGCCCAGAGTTGCCCCTGGTAGCCACCGGCGGCTGACGAGTTGGACCAACACTTAGAGGAGCACTGGCCCGGGGGGTTTAAAATAAGATGACCCTCAGGCTCCGGAAACCCAAGGGAAAAAGAGGCTAGGTGGCAAATGGTAAAACCAAGGTTGGGCATTGCTGGAAAAGCTTTAATCAAGGCGAACTATCAAGGGGTTCCCATTATAACCCAACCGCGTAAGTAACGCAAAATCCGGGAACATAACACCGATATGACGGAAACTAGGGCAGCAAAAGTGGAACAAAACACTACGCGAGAGGCCGAGCCTTCCACCCTTTACCAAGTATATAGATGCATTAAGATAACATGGCAATATAATGATATCCCAACAAGTAAATAATGTCCCAACAAGGAACGGTCTCCAATCTTCACCTGCAACTAGCAACGCTATAAGAGGGGATGAGCAAAGTGGTAACATAGACAATCAACGGTTTGCTAGGACATGGTGGGTTAGAGGTTTGACATGTCAATTTGGGAGGCTTGAAAGCAAGTGGTAGGCATCGTAGCATTGGCATAGCAAAAGAGCGAGCATCTAGCAAAGCAAAGATAGTAGTGATTTCGAGGGTATGATCATCTTGCCTGTAACGTTGTCAGAGTTGACTGGATCCTCGAAAGCAAACTCAACGGGCTCCTCGTTAGCGAACTCGTCTCCTGGCTCTACCCAAACAAGACAAACAAGCAACAAGGACACAATCAACCACGTGCAAGGATCAAACAAGATGATGCAAACATGGTATGCTATGCGCGACGCAATATGTGATGCATATGCAAGATTTGACAAAGAATGCATGAACCTGGCCTCAACTTGGAAAACCAAGTGTTCCACTGGAAAGATGAGATGAAATCGCTTGAAAACAATATAAAGATCACCAGAATCGGAGTTACGGTTTGGAAATGGCAACCGATTCAAATATGACCGCGATCTGAGATTTACAGCAAGTAGCCATCTAAATGCAATGAGATGAACATGCTACAGCACCCAAACATGGCAACAAAATACATGGCAGGGATGCATTCAAGATGCTTAACAAAAGTCTAGCACTTAGCTACGGCCAATTCATCCATTAACAAGTTCAAACAAGCATGGCAAAAATGCATGTGGTAAACTGATTTCAGACTTGGTGAAATTAACACTTGTCTGGAATTTCAGATCAGATAGCACTCTTCGGAGCAACAAAACTATGTGCTACAGGACCTGAACATGGCAAAGTAAAGCATGGCATGGAGCTACTCAAAGAGCTTAACAAAAGTCTCTTAGTGACCTTGAGCCAAAAGGGATCAGAAAATACATTTGCAAGCATGTGAACATGGCAAAAACATAATCAGTTTCCAGACTTAGTGAAAACTGTCACATGCTGAAACATAACTCAAGTAGGCATGTTTACGAGCTCGATGCACTCACTACGGAGCAAGTCATGACAATCTAAGCATACATCCATCAAGAATACATAAAATGCAAGCTATACATGGCAAGAACAATAGCATAGCATGCACGGATCAACTACAACATCCTCGGCAAAATCGCTAACAAGTAGACAATCTGCCCTGATTCATGAAGTAGCAAAACTAGAGCTCGATTGACTCAAGCTAGGGTGCTCCATAATTGCAAATAAAGACATGAATGGATAGAGCACTACAATATTAACAAAACATCCTTACTGATCATCCTCAAAAGAGGCACGGATCACTAGGAAACAACATGAACATATGGCAACATGAGATAAACAGGTCAAGGACTTAGTGGAAATGCTAAGTCCCTGAAAACAGAATTATCAAGTGCCTCACTTTGCAAGCTTGTGCTAGTCACCACACACATCACAAAAATACATGGGTTGCACCTCTGGAAAGATGACAAAACCCTTAACAAAACATATGTAGAACTCATGGGCATATCATGCACACAATAATCATGGCAAAAATGACAAATATCTAAATGGACTAGCAGATCTGACAATTATCTCAAGTAGCACTCTTCTAACAGCATTTCGGGCATCAAGATGAACTCAAATTAAAATGATGCAATGGAATGAAATGATGTACTCTCTGAGATGAACATTTTGATATGCTATATGCCCAAATCGGAGCTACGGATGAGGAGATACGACACGATGAACAGGAGCATATGGATCTGAGATTTGAGGACTTAGGGAAAAATCCGAAGTCAACCTAGGGTTTACTATAGCCTCCCGATCCGGATCTGGCGAAGGGCACTGTAGCGGCGGCGGATCGAAAGCTCGCCGGCGACGAGAGCTTGCCGGAGGAGGGAGAGCTCGCCGGGGCCTTAGCCGGCCGGCGAGACAGCGACGTTGCGGCGGCGGTGGACGGAGAGGCGGCGGGGCGAGGCGGTCGGCGACGACTCCGGCCGGCGCGGCGTCCTGCGGCGGTGCGGTGGCGTCCGGTGGCGGAGCTCGCCGGAACCGGAGAGACGGTGTGGAGGCGGCGGCGCGCTCCGGCCAGGCGCTTGCGGGCGGCGGGGTCGATCGGGGCGGGCGGCGCGCGGTGCGGGCCGCGGGGGCCCCGCCTGGGCTCGGCAGGCCGGCGGCGGAGAGAGGCGGCCGGGCATATGGGGAGGTGCCACGTGGCGGCGGCGGGTGCAGCGGACATGTCCGGCGCCGGCGGACGTTGTCCGGCGCACGGAGGAAGAAGAAGGCTAGGGTTTCGGAGAGGGGATCCGCGAATTTGGAGGAGGGGTCTTTATATAGAGGTAGAGGGAGCTAGGAGAGTCCAAATGAGGTGCGGTTTTCGGCCACATGATCGTGATCGAACGCTCTAGATGATGGAGAAGGGTTAGGTGGGTTTTGGGCCAACTTGGAGGGCGTTGGGCTGCAACACACACGATGCCTTTTCGGTCCCTCGGTTAACCGTTGGAGCATCAAACGAAGTCCAAATGGTACGAAACTTGACAGGCGGTCTACCGGTAGTAAACCAAGGCCGCTTGGCAAGTCTTGGTCCAATCCGGAAATGTTTAACCCCCACACACGAAAGAAAGGTAGGAAAGACCACCGGAGGAGAACGAAGCGCCGGAATGCAAAACGGACAACGGGGAAAATGCTCGAATGCATGAGATGAACACGTATGCAAATGCAATGCACATGATGACATGATGTGAGATGCATGACAACGATAACATCACACGGAGACAAAGACCCGAACCCAAGAAAATAAAATAACTTAAGGCCGGAAAGGGCAAGAGTTGGATTACATAATGGGTAAATCATATCCGGGGTGTTACAAGGTTTGTCACCTAGCAGTGCATCAAGGACATACTTCTTTTGTGCGGAAATGAGGATAATCTTCAGATCACGGACCAAGTCTGTATCATTGCTACTATCATCTTTCAACTTATTTTTCTCTAGGAACATATCAAAAATAAACATGGAGCTACATTGCGAGCTATTGATCTACAACATAGTTATGCAAATACTATCAGGACTAAGTTCATGATAAATTAAGTTCAATTAATCATGTTACTTAACAACTCCCACTTAAATAGACATCCCTCTAATCATCTAAGTGATCACGTGGTCCATATCAACTAAACCATGTCCGATCATCACGTGAGATGGAGTAGTTTTGAATGGTGAACATCGCTATGTTGATCATATCTACTATATGATTCACGCTCGACCTTTCGGTCTCAGTGTTCCGAGGCCATATCTGCATATGCTAGGCTTGTCAAGTTTAACCCGAGTATTCTGCGTGTGCAAAACTGGCTTGCACCCGTTGTATGTAAACGTAGAGCTTATCACACATGATCCACGTGGTGTCTCGGCACGATGAACTGTCGCAACGGTGCATACTCAGGGAGACCACTTGTACCTTGAAATTTAGTAAGAGATCATCTTATAATGCTACCGTCGTACTAAGAAAAATAAGATGCATAAAGGATAAACATCACATGCAATCAATATAAGTGATATGATATGGCCATCATTATCTTGTGCGGTTGATCTCCATCTCCAAAGCACCGTCATGATCACCATCGTCACCGGCTTAACACCTTGATCTCCACCGAAGCATCGTTGTCGTCTCGCCAACTATTGCTACTACGACTATCGCTACCGCTTAGTGATAAAGTAAAGCAATTACATGGCGATTGCATTTCATACAATAAAGCGACAACCATATGGCTCCTTCCAGTTGCCATAACTGTTACAAAACATGGTCATCTCATACAACAATTTGTATATCATCACAAAACATGGTCATCTCATACAACAATTTATATATCATCACGTCTTGACCATATCACATCATAGCAAGCCTTGCAAAAACAAGTTAGACGTCCTCTACTTTGTTGTTGCAAGTTTTACGTGGCTGCTACGGGCTTCTAGCAAGAACCGTTCTTACCTACGCATCAAAACCACAACAATTTTTCGTCAGGTGTGTTGTTTTAACCTTCAACATGGACCGGGCATAGTCAAACTCGATTCAACTAAAGTTGGAGAAACAAACACCCGCCAGCCACCTGTGTGCAAAGCACATCGGTAGAACCAGTCTCATGAACGTGGTCATGTAATGTCGGTCTGGGCTGCTTCATCCAACAATACCGCCGAATCAAAGTAAGACGTTGCTGGTAAGTAGTATGACTATTATCGCCCACAACTCTTTGTGTTCTACTCATGCATATAACATCTACGCATAGACCAGGCTCGGATGCCACCGTTGGGGAATGTAGTATTTCAAAAATTTCCTATGATCACGCAAGATCTATCTAGGAGAAGCATATCAACGAGCATGGAGAGTGAGTCCACATACCCTCGTAGACCGAAAGCGGAAGCGTTTAGTAACGCGGTTGATGTAGTCGAACGTCTTCACGATCCAACCAATCCAAGTACCGAACGCACGACACCTCCACGGTCTGCACACATTCAGCTCAGTGACGTCCCTTGAACTCTTGATCCAGTTGAGGCCGAGGGAGATTTTCGTCAGCACGGCAGCGTGGTGACGGTGATGATGATGTTACCGGCGCAGGGCTTCGCCTAAGCACTACGACGATATGACCGAGGTGTTAACTGTGGAGGGGGGCACCACACACGGCTAGGAACAATTGATGTGTGTTCTAGGGGTGCCCTCCCCACGTATATAAAGGAGGGAGAGGGAGGGAGGAAGCCTAGGGCGCGCCCAAGTAGGAGGAATCCCACTTAGGCCCCTAGTCCAATTCGGTCCCCCTTACCATATTTGGACAAGGGGGAAAGGAAGGAGGGGGAAGGGAAGGAAGTAGGAGTCCTACTTCATACTTTCCTTTTCCTCCTCTCCTTTTCCTTTCTCCCCACGTGGTTGGCCCTATAGGGGGCGCACCAGCCCCTTGTGGGCTGGTGTGTTCCCTTACTTGGCCCATTAAACCCATATCTTTGACGGGGTTTGCCCAGAACCCCTTCCGGTGACCCGGTATCACCTGAAACACTTCCGGTGTCCGAATATAGCCTTCCAATATATGAATCTTTACCTCTCTACCATTTCGAGACTCCTTGTCATGTCCGTGATCTCATCCAGGACTCCAAACAAACTTTGGTACATCAAATCACATAACTCATAATACAAATCGTCATCAAACGTTAAGCGTGCGGACCCTACGGGTTCGAGAACTATGTAGACATGACCAAGACACATCTCTGGTCAATAACCAATAGCGGAACCAGGATGCTCATATTGGCTCCTACATATTCTATGAAGATCTTTATCGGTCAAACCACATAACAACACACATTGTTCCCTTTGTCATCGGTATGTTACTTGCCCGAGATTCGATCATCGGTATCATCATACCTAGTTCAATATCGTTACCGGCAAGTCTCTTTACTCGTTCCATAATGCATCATCCCGCAACTAACTCATTAGTCACATTGCTTGCAAGGCTTATAGTGATGAGCATTACCGAGAGGGCCCGGAGATACCTCTCCGATACACGGAGTGACAAATCCTAATCTTGATCTATGCCAACTCAACAAACACCATTGGAGACACCCGTAGAGCATCTTTATAATCACCCAATTACGTTGTGATGTGTTATAGCACACAAGGTGTTCCTCCGGTATTCGGGAGTTGCATAATTTCATAGTCAGAGGAACATGTATAAGTCATGATGAAAGCAATATCAATAAAACTAAACGGTCATTTATGCTAAAGCTAACAGATGGGTCATGTCCATAACATCATTCTCTAATGATGTGATCCCGTTCATCAAATGACAACACATGTCTATGGTTAGGAAACGTAACCATCTTTGATTAATGAGCTAGTCTAGTAGAGGCATACAAGGGACACTTTGTTTGTTTATGTATTCACACATGTACTAAGTTTCCGGTTAATACAATTCTAGCATGAATAATAAACATTTATCATGATATAAAGAAATATAAATAACAACTTTATTATTGCCTCTAGGGCATATTTCCTTCAGGTGCCGGTCGCGCCTGCGGCAGATCCCGGCGGCATTGACCCAGCCCGTGCCGACCAATCCAAGCTCAGGACTCTACGCGACTATCGGCGCACTCGTGGTATATGTTTCAAGGGCGAATAATAGTGGGGGCACGACCATGTGTGCCCCACTACGATGCAGCTACACGTTGTTGAGGAACTCCTCGATATGTTCGGCCTCGACAACGGCAGCGGCACACAAGTCACAGAAGACGGCGCCGGTGATTTGGCCTTGGCGATTTCCCTCTCGGCCGTGATGGGAGGGTTCTCAGCCAAAGCATTTCAACTTCGTGCGTGGTTACAAGGGCGAGAAGTGCTCATGCTGGTGGACTCGGGCAGCTCAAACTCCTTTGTCAACAAGCAGCTGGCAGCACAACTGAAAGGCGTTCAACCACTCCCCAAGCTAGGCCGCGTCTGCGTCGCCGATGGCGGCGAGCTGCTGTGTACCCAGGTGGCTACTGGATGCGCCTGATACGCCTAAGGGCACAAGTTCTACACAGATCTGAAGGTGCTCGCCCTGGGCACCTATGACGTCATCCTGGGCATGGACTGGCTCGAAGGGCACAACCCAATGACGGTCGACTGGAGTGCCCATTTCATTGAGATACCTATGCTAGCAGGGTCACTTCGTCTCATGGGCCATGACGCTGCCTCGGCAAGCTGCCAAGACATCAACAACAATCAGCTTCAAAGTCTGTGCAACAAGGGCGCGATCACTCATGTCATTCATCTTTGTGTGGTCGCCCCGCAGCCCGATGAACTGGAACCAACTCCGTCATGCATTCAGAGTGTCATGAACCAATTTCCGGACGTGTTCGAGGAACCAGTGGGTTTACCTCCTCGGAGAGCTTGCGACCATCGCATTCCACTTATTCCAGGAGCACAACCAGTCAATGTCAGACAATACAGATACAAACCAGCTCGGAAAACAAAGATTGAAGCTCAAGTTGAAGCTCTACTCCGATCAGGGGTTATCCAACGTAGCAATAGTCCATTTTCATCACCAGTCATCTTAGTCAAGAAGAAAGACGACACTTGGTGGCTTTGCATAGACTATAGACAACTGAATGCCATCAAAGTCCCCAGCAAATACCCTGTTCCAGTCATTGAGGAGCTGTTAGATGAGATGCATGGGGCGGCATGGTTCTCAAAGTTGGACCTCGGTGCAGGCTACCATCAAATTCGACTCGCACCAGGGGAGGAACACAAGACAACCTTCTCCACTCATCAGGGACACTTCGAATTCCACGTGGTCTCTTTTGGCCTAACCGGAGCACCACCCACGTTCCTGGGTGCAATCCATGGCACGCTCAAACCAGTCATTCGCGTCTGTGTGATATACTTCTTCAACGGTATCCTGATGTTCAGTGCCACTCTGGAGGATCACACGCAACACGTCAGGCAGGTGCTGGAACTCCTTTGCAAGGATCAACGGAAAGTGAAACTTAGCAAGTGTGCCTTTGGCCAAAGCAAAAATATCCTACCCTGGGGCATGTCATCAGCGCGCAAGGCGTGGCAACTGATCCGACATAGATTGCAACAGTAGCCAACTGGTCTGCTCCTTAGGACATCAAGGGCGTGCGTAGCTTTTTGGGGCTGGCAGGATATTATCATCACTTCATCCGTAACTTTGGGGTCATTGCCAAGCCACTATTTCACATTTTGAAGAAAGGGGTCCCCTTCATTTGGACATCAACAACCGAGATAGCTTTTCAGGTTCTGAAACAACACTTGAAAACAACACCCATTCTCGATCTGTCCAACTTCAAGCAACCATTCACAGTGGAAACGGATGCAACTGATAAAGGAATCGGAGCTATTTTGCAGCAAAAGGGGCATCCAATAGCGTTCATGAGCAAGGCACTCCGTCCACGTTATCAAGGGTTGTCGACGTACGAAAAGGAATACCTAGCCATCATAGTGGTTGTTGATCAATGGCGTCCGTACCTACAGCATGCAGAGTTCGACATCTACACTGATCATAAGAGCTTGACTCACCTCGAGGAGCAACGACTCACCACCCCATGGCAGCAGAAAGCGTTTGCAAAACTCCTAGGGCTCAGGTACCGTATTAGATACAAGAAAGGGGCAGAAAAAAATGGAGCAGATGCCTTGTCTCGAGCCAACCCATCGATGATGTTGTCTACGGTCTCATCCTGACAACCAGCATGGCTGGAAGATGTTGTTAGCAGCTACAACAACAACCCACATGCCTAGAAGCTGCTGGACTAGTTGGCGGTGCGCTAAGACCCCAAGGGCAGGTTTCAGCTACAGCAAGGCATCCTATGTTTCAAGGGACGAATATGGCTAGGAGGAGGGACCAAAATCCAACAACATATCATGCAAGCTTTCCACGATAGTCCGGTAGGTGGCCACTTAGGCTTTCCCATCACATATCGACGCATTCGCCGTTTGTTTGCGTGGCCCAAGATGAAAGAACAAATCATGAATTATGTGCAGTGTTGCCCAGTGTGCCAGCAAGCAAAGCCGGACTGTGCGCCATCTCCAGGACTGCTATCACCGCTACCAATTCCGTCTCAACCGTGGGAAATGATATCCATGGATTTCATGGAAGGGCTGCCATAGTCGAATAGATTCAATTGTCTACTGGTGATCATGGACAAGCTTACCAAATTCAGCTACTTCTTACCTCTGGCTCACCTGTATATAGCAGCATCGGTGGCCCAACTATACATGTAGCAGGTGTACAAGATACATGGCCTCCGAGGAGCGATTGTGTAGGACCATGACCCAGTTTTCACAAGCCACTTCTGGCAGGAGCTGTTCAAGTCCGCGGGTACTCAGCTGTGTCTCAGCACGACAAATCACCCTCAGACAGGCGTACAGGCGGAAAGAGTCAACCAATGTGTAGAGACGTTCCTTCGATGCTTTACTCAAGCGTGCCCGTGACGATGGAGCTTTTGGATTCCACTAGCCCAATTCTAGTACAAGAATGCTCACCATTCCGCAATTGGGATGACCCCCTTCAAAGCAATGTTTGGGTACGAACCAAAGCACTGGGGAATCACGACAGCAAACACCACTTCAGTACCTGTCCTGAATTCATGGATTGAGGAAAGGGACACAGTCCAGGAGCTATTGCGACATCATCTGAATAGAGCTCGTCAGCTGATGAAGGCCCAGGCAGATAAGAAAAGATCATTCAGAACGTTCGAGCTCGGGGACCAGGTATACCTGAAACTTCAGTCCTACATCCAGACCTTGGTGCCACCAAGAGCAAACAACAAGCTCCCATACAAGTTCTAAGGGCCATTCCCGATCATTGGCAAGATCAATGAGGTGGCTTACAAGTTGCAGCTCCTTGCCAGCACAACAATACATCCGGTCTTCCACGTCTCACTGCTGCGATGCACCCTGAATCCTGGTACGACAGCCGAGCCTCAACTTCCTCAATGTTCTGATGAGCTCGTGGTTCCTATAGCAGTGCTGCAGACTCAATGGAAGCAGAAGAACGACAAGATGTGCGAGCCAGTTCAAGTACGCTGGTCCAACTCGGACGCATTGGGATCAACATGGGAGGACAAGGCGAGTCTCAAGGCAAGGTTTCCCTTTGCAGAGGCTTAGGGAAAAGCCTCAACTCAAGAAGAGGGGGATGTCAACGCCCCTGACAGGTGCATTCCATCGGGTACCGACACCACCCTGCCCAGCGCTGCCCCACGCGAGGCCCAAGCCAGGAAGCCCAACTGCAGGACCTGTGGCCTAGAGTGGTCCAAGTGAAGCCCACCACGCCAAGTACTAAAGGAGACGACAACGCAAGGGATCGGCATCTAGTGGATCACAACAACGGCGGCTCGGCTCTTATCCCCTTTCTCTTCCTCGCTCGCGACAAACCCTAGCTACTATTCTTGTATTCTCTTTCTAATCGCCACCAAATCCTACCTCTGTGAGGAACTGTTGCCAGTAATCGAGATTACCCACTACCACAGTCTATCAATTAGATAGCAGACGAAGAGCAGCATCTACTTGAAACTATGCATATTGTTTGTTTGTTTGTTTGTTTGTTTGTTTGTTTTGTGCATGTATAAAAGATGAATTTCACATTTGTTTTGATCAAATTTATCCAACTTTACATAGCAACACTACACGATTGTGAATGCCACTAAAACGTAATCAACTCAGGCAAGTGAACACAAATGCAGAGTGTGATTAGAGCGACATTATAGTTGAAGGGAAGCTCTAAATTGCGCCAACAAATAAATAAATGTCCAAATAAGCTATCTTTAATACTTTGCTCCCTTGACCTTTGCATTGTTCATTTAGGTTGTGCTCATCATAGTTACATTTAGGCCAACCTTAGGGCATCTACAGCCGGACTTTGCAAATTTGACCCCTCAAATGCCCGCGGACGCGCCCAGACGTGCCCGCGGGCACTGACCGGGCACCCCTCAAATTTTGCGCCACACATCCACATACCACAAATTCCGATCCTCAAATCCATTCAATACATGCACGTCGATCATACGATACAAATTGTCCGAATGCCAAAGTTCAAAACAAAGCAAAGCAAATCGTAGTTCAACAAACCAGACATGGCAAAATGAAATCAATGTCCAAGTGTGATGGATGGCCTTGGATCACTGGCCGGGCGCCTGCTCTGAGCGGAATGCGTCTTGCTCCAGGAGGAATGCGTCTTGCTCGTCCTGCTCTGCCTGCATCCGAGCAGCCTCCTCCGCCTCCATTCGGGCTACCTGCTCCGCCTGCATCCGGGCCGCAGCCGCCCTCGCCACCTCGTACTTCCTACAGTCGTTGATCTCCATCTTCTTGTGTGCAAGACACTTCTTCACATGCTCATCCAAGAGGGTCTCGTATGCCAACATGATCCTCGCATCTTCCGTGTCTCGTGCGAGTTGCTTCCT
Source organism: Triticum monococcum (assembly GCA_034509565.1). NCBI lineage: Eukaryota > Viridiplantae > Streptophyta > Magnoliopsida > Poales > Poaceae > Triticum > Triticum monococcum. The sequence continues at coordinate 79,619,102 of CM067845.1, read as the reverse complement.
CTCCTTCTCAAGCTTTATGTCGCCAAATGTATTGGCCTTCTCGAGTTCCCATTTGATCGCCGCTTGTTGCTTCTCCAACTTGATCTTCTCCCTCTCAATTTTGAGCTTCTTCTCCGCCCTCTTCCGATCCCACTCCATCCTTTCCTTTTGCGCATCCAACATGAGCTTGTACCTCTCCTCCTTCTTGTTCTCCCTCACCGAAAAAATGCCCGCCCATGTGGACAACATTTTGGTAGTCGCGGCATCAAGGGCGGCACATGCCTTCTCCCACTTGTTTCCCATGACTTGGCGGTTTTCCTTTGGCACGGTGGTTTTTCCATTCGTCACGACAACATCGTCCAACCCAATTGGTTGGCTCAAGCTTGAGCCATCATTCCTCTTCTTGCCGGACATGAGGTCGGCCGCAAGTTGGTTCCTCTTCGGCTAGCCATTCAATATGACCCAACAATGGCTAAAAGCAAATGGCTTCTTCTCCACCTCATGATACAAAGTGGCCTCCACCACCGTCTAGCAAACAACATATGTATGAGCACGAGAATGCAAACACGAGAAGCATATGTAATGGATGACAAGATGAGGCAATCGAGCTTACATGAGTTGCGACTCCCATCCCACTTTGAGGGCGTTTGGTAAGTTATGAGTAGTAGCCAACGTACTTGTTCACTTCCCCTTGACTGATCCCCAACGATGTTGGAGAGATGCCACATTGCAGGTGGTCACGATAGGATGCGGCTCCACATAATCCTTTTACTCGTGCTACTCCTTCCAAATCTTTGTCCAATAGGTGTTCCCCTTTTGCTCGATGCCGCATCTTGGATCCATCATTGTGGCCAACCAAGATTTGACCAACAAGATGTCCTCAAATCTTGAGAATGTCGGACCTCTTGCCTTCGGCATCTGGGTCTTCTTCTTCTTGCTCAGATTGGGATCAAATGTTGTCCCAACTTCAAATGCGGTGGTGCCTCCAATTCATACTCCATTTCGGTCAGATCTTCATTATCATTGATCATGTTCAACAAGAACGCCTCCTACATGATTATGGTTTGCAAGCATTCATCATGTGCGAAATGAACTAGTGGTCTATGCTAAAATCTGATCGGACATGAGCAAACAAAACACATCGACTCTTGTTCGATCATTCCATCGAACATGTCGAGCGTGCTCATCCGTGCCCGAATGAGCTGCAACGAGTCACACACGTTGACCACCGGCATCTGTGTGGGCAGAAAGCTCTCTGAAATGGCCCAGCTGGCAGTCAGATCATCCTCTGTCCCAAGGGGGTCAGTCGATATAATTTGCATCGACGCTCAGAGGGGAGGGGTTCAGGGATCCGGGCGCGGCGAAGGAGACATTTGCTCCACCACATCCGAACCTCCATGCGATGCCGCTGCCGCCTCCCTCACTTGTTGTCGGCATTGCCATAACTTGCGAGCGACGTTTTCTGCCTTGCAAGTCGCAGCCAACGAATTGACCCCGCCAATGGTGAGGCGGACTGCATCTCTATCGCGGCGGTGTGGGTCAGTTGGATGACATCTCCGATGGTGGATCGGGACCGGAGGTGTGGATTGGGAGCAAGGGCGGAGGACGACGAGGGTCCAGGCGCGGGAAAGGTTGGAGGGTGGTGGGAGGAGGAAGGGTTTGGTGGATTTGGTGCAATTTGGGGTGGGGTCGGGCTGTCGGGTCCGATGTGGCTGGCGTGCCCGTGCATGCCCGGGTGCCCCCATATCCGCCTCATATTTGGGCTGGATATGGAGGGTGCCCGTCAGCCCGGGCATTTGGGGCCCATGTCTGGGTCGAAAAAATGTGACCGGACAGTGACCGATCGGCCCACCCGGGCGTATGAGGCGGGTTTGAGGTGTCCGGCTGTAGATGCTCTTACTTGTCCGCATAGCAAAAGTTGTCAAAGAAAAAGACAAAATGTGTAGAAGACCTATTCATGCCCCTCTAGGTCCATCTCAATCCTTTCACTACTAGTTGATCTTTCGGTATTACATATTTTATTTTAACTATATCAGATTATATTTGGAACCTTGACTCGTTGGTAGGTCGGCCCATCATATAGATTTAATTTTTGCCTTCTCTTTATTTTCTTATTATTTTGTCCTTTTCATTTCTCTCTATATTTCATTTTATCTTTCCTTTATCAGGGTTGAATACATTTTAAAAATATTTATCTATTTATTTATTCATTGTTCTAATACCTCTTTTTCATTATCCTTTTAATACTTTTTCCTTTTCCACTTTTATCCAGGAAAAGGGTGAGACAACTGTGATGAAGATTCTCGCCTCCATCTGCTGCCAGTGACGACATCTTGTCTCCGCAACCGACTTCGACCGGAGGGGATCAAGGATGGCCTGCTTCTACGCGTACATATCCCCATCGCCAGCGTCTCCCACATCCTCCTCCTCCAACTCCTCCTCTGAATCCATTACATTCGAAGGTAGCCCCACGACGATTTGGGCTTTGCGGCTAGCTCGGATCTGCTCAAGGAGCTCGAGCCAGCGCTCTAGCGTCATAAATGGCTCGCTTCTCACCCAGCGGCATGGGGGCATGGCTACTAGGCAGACGGGTGGAGTGGAAAGTAGTGGCGGCGGATAGGAGGAGGAAAATGTGGATGGATGATAGGGTTTCTGCGCCGCTAGTCGACTTGAATAGCCGGGCAAGGCACTACGCGACCCACTGGAGCTGCACCACACCGCGCCAACGGTCTGACGGAGGAGACGAGCTTCAGACCGCCGGGTTTGACGGTGTTTTTGGCTAGAAACCCTTCATCAGTCCGACGTGACAGGCGTGCCCGAACACCCCCATATCCGCCCCATATTTGGGCTGGATATGAGGGGTGCTGGTCAGCCTGAGCATTTGAGGCGTCCATCTGGGTAAAAAAATGTGACCGGTCGGTGACCGGGCGGCCCGCCTGGGCTTATGAGGCGGGTTTGAGGCGCCTGACTATAGATGCTCTCAGCAGCCAAACTGAACTATAAATAGATTTAGTTTAACCAAACGCCAACGGACTTCCCTTGCACGGCTCCATGCAGACCCCATATGAAAGTAAAGCATAAATGGATTAAATTATTTGCTTGTATGAACCCTAACTATTGCCAACCATCTAGCTTTAACCTCGTATACCTCAACCTCATCCTTTGAGAAGAAATCATCACTTTCATTTTCATGCAGATCAAGGTGGTGGAGCAGTTCCATAACATCTTCTTTACCATACTGCACCTCCTGAAGGCGAATGTTGCATGGAAAACAAAAAAAATCTATGCACACACAAGATTTATCCATGGAGATGCATAGCTATGAGAGGGGGGAGCATCTACATACCCTTGTAGATCGCTAAGCGGAAGCATTTATCAACGCGGTTGATGTAGTCGCACACCTTCGCGATTCGTCCCGACCAAGTACCGAACATACGGCACCTCCGCGTTCAGCACACGTTCAGCTCACTAACGTCCTCACCTTCTCGATCTAGAAAGAGAGGAGAAGTATTAGATGAGTTTCGGCAGCACGATGGCATGGTGATGGACGTGGTGAAGCTATCTGCAGGTCTTCGCCAAGCACAGCAGACGTGGACGGGGGAGTAACTAGAACTAGAGGGAGACGGGGTGCCACACACGGTTTGGGAATTGTGGTGTGTGTTGCCCCTCTCCTTCCTCTAATATATATAGGTGCAGGGGAGAGGAGGCAGCCCTAGGGCACGCTCCAAGTGGCCGGCGGCTGCCCTAGGTGCCTGCCTGGCCGCACCCCCCTTCCATATATGGACATGGGGGGAAGGAAAGGGGGGCTGGCTGCCTTAGGACGCCTCCCCCTTCCTTCCCTCCTTCCTTGGCGCGTGGGCAGGGGTAGTAGGGCACGCCAGCCCCTTTGAGAGCTGTTGTGCTCCCCCCTTTGGCCCATAAGGCCCACCACTTACTGGTAGCCTTCTAGAACCCCTTTCGGCACTATGATAAATACCCGGTACTTCTCGAAACCTTTCTGATGACCAAATACTATCATCCTATATATCAATCTTTACCTCTAGACCATTCTGAAGCTCCTCGTCATGTCCATCTCATATAATACTATATCATCAATGAACGTTAAGCGTGCGGACCCTACATGTTCGAGACTGATGTAGACATGACCGAGACACTTCTCCCGGTCAAAAATCAATAGTGGGACCTGAATGTCCATATTGGTTCCTACATATTCTACAAAGATCTTCATCGGTCAAACCTTTATGTCAACATGCGTAATCCCCTTTGTATGTCGGTATGTTACTTGCCCGAGATTCGATCGTCGGTATCTCCATACCTAGTTCAATCTCGTTACCCGCAAGTCTCTTTACTCATTCTGTAATACATCATCTTGTAACTAAATCCGTAGTCACTTTGTTTGCAATCTTCTTGTGATGCTGTATTACCGGGAGGGCCGAGAGATGCCTCTCCGTCACACGGAGTGACAAATCCTGATCTCGATCCGTGCCAACTCAACAGACACCTTCAAAGATACCAGTAGAGCATCTTTATGATCACCCAGTTACGTTGTGACGTTTGATAGCACACAAGGTATTCCTCCGGTATCTGGGAGTTGCATGATCTCATGGTCGAAGGAATATGTATTTGACATTAAGAAAGCAGTAGCAATAAACTGAACGATCATATGCTAAGCTAACGGATGGGACTTGTCCATCACATCATTCGCCTAATGATGTGATCCCGTTATCAAGTGACAACACATGTCTATGGTTAGGAAACCTTAACCATCATTCGACCAACGAGCTAGTCTAGTAGAGGCTCACTAGGGACATAGTATTTGTTACCGAAAAAGGCTTTCGCCCCGCTTTATATATAAAGCACCGACCATCAAGCATCTAGTACAAACACATGCCACCGCAACACACACACACACCCAAGGCAGGATACATAGGCGCTGAGTGCAGCAACACCATTCCTAACACTACCACCATGAAGAGATGAAGCTACATATGACAGACCATGTGCTCCAAGGCGACGCCTTCAGGAAGGTTACGACATCGGAGCGCCGCCACCGCCTGATCCAAGGATCAGAGTTTCCCCTGGAGCCACATGACGGGCAATGAGAGCCGTGACGACGCCATCAAGAAGGGAACGATCTTCGCCGCTGCTGGCCCGTCCGAAGATAGAACAGGTATTCGCCTCAGCCAACACTCACCACCACCGAATGCCACATCCCGGCAACCACGCCGCCCACATGGCCATGGTGACCGGGCAGCGCCACAGCATGGGCTCTGCCCAAAATCACCGTGCTACCACCACCAGGGCTGCCGCCACGGCATCGAAGACCTTGACACCACCTCACACGAGAACCGCTTCCACCACCAACGAAAGATATGAGCGGAAAGGGACCACCTTTCGCACCCCTGGGCGACCCCCAGCGTCGAGACCCGATAGGCCGGCCAGAACTAGCATCCACCGACCCGACCTGCTGCCCCGAGTGCAAGACGAGCTTGGTCCTGCAGCACTGAGATGCGATACTACATCTTTATATTCTTTCGCCTTTAAACAAATAAAACAACATAAAAATAAGCCGGTCGCCAGGATTCGCACCTGCGCCTGAACTGGACCACGTGCGTGTGCTAACCGAGGATGAGCATAGAGTCTGCTCCCGCTCCATGCCTGGCGGTGGTGGCGGCGAATTTGATGGGTGGCGAGGGCAATGGAGTGGGTGGTGCCCCGTTTGAAGCAGATGATGTTGTGGCAGAGATGATGAAGAGGCTAAATCTCACAACTAAAGAGGCCACAACAGTCATTCTTGGGGACGAAAATGAAGAAGATTTGGTGAGCCTAGATTGGACACTAATTGGCAAGGTATTGTCTCCTAGTATCCTTCATGTTCAGACTATTATGTCTGCGCTGAGACCGGCTTGGGGAAATCCGAGAGGTTTGTCAATAAAACCAGTGGGGGATAACACTTTTATTGCGGAATTTGCAAGCAAGGAGGATATGGATAGAGTTTTAGCAGGGGGCATCGGCTATAGGTAAGCATGCAGTCTTGTTTAATCTCTTTGACCCAAAGCTAAAGTCCTCTGATGTTACCTTTGACAAAATCACTATTTGGGCGCATATAAAAAATCCGATTTGAGTTAATGAACAAGTTTGGGGTGGGGGGAATCATTGGGTGCTAACTTAGAAAAAGTGGAGAAGGTTGATGTTGATAGTGAAGGACGAGCAAGCGGCGATTGTTTGCGAGTTCGTGTTACAGTTAAAGTCTCGTAACGTTGTTGAGATGGGTTACTGCATATTCAAAGAAACACATGTCTTTTCATATATATATGAAGTTCAATATGAGAGGCTCCCTCACTACTGTTTCTCTTGCGGCATTATTGATCACTCTTCTCTGGAATGTCCGAAACCAGGTACAAGAGACAAAGATGGTAAGTTACCTTACAATGCTGATAGGATGTGTGTGAAAGATGGTAGAAAGAAAGCCTTTTTGTCCCCAAAATCAGGACATAGCTCACAATCCAGTGGAAAAAGCTCTCTTTTGGGGGAAGGTAATAATGATGCTCAAAGACCTCAAAATGAGAAATCAGGGGAGGAGGAGGTAGCTGTGACAAAGCTATAGAATGAGGTTACCTCCCCAATGAAGACGAAGGAACAAAATTTCAAACAAAAAGGCAAAACAATTTGTAGTGAGATCAACAAGGAGCTATTCCTAGTGCAGCCTAGCAGTACTCAGATGATTGGACATAAGAGGAAGCAAGTGAAGGTATACAGACCCAAGAGCCAAGTTCTGAACTCTCAGGAAAAAATGAGACAGGGGACGGATGGTTTAACCCTCACACTTGGAGAACAGAACACTAGTACAAGGTGCCCACCTTCAGTACCAATTGGAGATGAGACCCTATCAGAATCCTACAAGAAACAGAAAAAGGAGCTCGATAACTTATTAAGATCGGCGGATCAGGCGGAGTTTGCAGGAATGCAGCCCCGCCATACGCAATGAGGCTCTTGTGTTGGAACTGTAGCGGTCTAGGGACGGACGCGGCAGTGGGCGAGCTAAAATGGCTCGTTAGTAAATATCGTCCCTCCCTCCTCTTCCTATCCGAAACGAAGATGAGGGATTTAAGAGCTCGGAATTTCATGTGGTCTCTGGGATATTCATGTGCTTTTGCAGTTAGCTGTGAGGGTTTGAGTGGCGGGCTTGCTCTCTTTTGGTCATCAACTATCTCAGTATCATTGAGAGCATATTCGAAGCAATTGATCGATATTATAGCCAAGGCAGAAGATGGTGATAGTTGGCGAACAACCCTGGTATATGGTGAACCAAGGAATGAATTGAGGCACATCTTTTGGGACAGACTTCGCTTCCTGAAGGCTCAGTGTAAGGGACCGTGGATATGCGCTGGAGACTTCAACGAAGCTATGCATGGTGATGAACACATGGGCTTTTGAAAAAGAGATGAACACCAAATAGCCTAGTTCAAAGAATGCCTAGATGATTGTGGGCTCGTGGACATGGGGTATATTGGCCCTAAATTTACATGGTCCAACCGAGAGAATGCTGAGATGAATACAAGGGTTAGACTGGACTGAGCAGTAGTGAATGGTGATTTTCTTCAGAAGTTTGATAATTGCACTGTTGAGAACATCATCACTACTTCGTCTGACCACTTTGCGATTCTGATAACAATGGTGAAGAGTAGCGATCGAACAATCATAAATCCAGTGCAACACTCTTTTATATTTGAAGCTGCATGGATGAGGGCACCTGATTACGACCATATGATAGATGAGAACTGGAAAAATCTCAAGAGTGACGCTCCATCATTATATAACACATGGTCTGCTCTTAACAAGTTATCTACCTCTATTCAGAAATGGAGCAAGGTTTCCTTCGGCTCGGTTAAGAAAGAAATCAGAATGTTGGAAAAGCATCTTGCTACCATAAGAAAGAATATTCCAGCCTCAAACAACTCAGATGAAGAGAAGAAAATTGAACTGCGGTTGTGTGAACTCTTTGAAAGAGAAGAAATCATGGCCCGACAATGGTAAAGGATGGATTGGTGACGGGAAGGGGATCGCAAAACGTCTTTCTTCCATGCACGGGCATCGGCCGGAAGAAGAACAAATAGAATAAAATTCTTTTATAAAGCCGATGGGTCAATATGTAAAGATCATGAAGGGATCAAAAGTATGGTCTATGAATTCTATGAAAATTTATTTACTTCTGAACCTTCTGATTCATTAGATGCAACCCTTGAAGCAATCCCAAGAAAGGTTAGTGACAAAGTTAATGAAGCTTTGTACCGGGAATATACAAATGAGGAAATCAAGGCTGCTCTTTTCTAGGTGGGCCCTACTAAGGCTCTAGGACCTGATGGCTTCCCTGCCCTGTTTTATCAAAGACATTGGGAGCTTTTAAAGGATGATGTATGTGCGACGGTGAAGGGTTTTCTGTTTGGATCAGATATTCCAGATGGCTTCTGTGACTCGGTAATTGTTTTAATCCCAAAAGTGAACTCTCCTGATGTGCTATCTAATTTCTGGCCTATAAGTTTGTGCAATGTTATTTATAAAGTTGCTTCAAAAGTTATAGCTAATCGCTTAAAACCTTTTTTTGCCGGAAATAATTTCTGAACAACAGAGCACCTTTGTGTCAGGGAGACTAATTAATGATAATATCCTCATGGCTTATGAATGCCTCCATACAATTAGAAAGCAAAAAGTAAAACATCCTTTCTTTGCTCTCAAAATTGATATGACGAAGGCATATGATAGAGTAGAGTGGAAATACCTCACGGGTGTGTTGCTAAAACTAGGCTTTATTACTAGATGGGTGGAGATGGTAATGAGATGCATAACTTCTGTGAAATATGTAGTCAAAGTCAATGGTGATTTTAACGAACCTTTTAAACCTACTAGAGGTATTAGGCAAGGGGATCCAATTAGCCCCTACCTATTTTTGCTATGTGCTGAAGGATTATTGATACGTCTCTATCGTATCTACTTTTCCAAACACTTTTGCCCTTGTTTTGGACTCTAACTTGTATGATTTGAATGGAACTAACCCGGACTAACGCTGTTTTCAGCAGAGTTACCATGGTGTTGTTTTATGTGCAGAAAACAAATATTCTCGGAATGACCTGAAACTCCAGGGGAGGTCTTAGAAAAAAATAATAAAAAATCCTCGCCAAATATGAAGACCAGGGGGCGCACACCCTTCTCACGAGGGTGGGGGGCGCCCCCCCTAGGGCGCGCCCCCTACTTCGTGGGCCCCCTATTGCGTCTCTGACTCCAACTCCACCTCCATATATTGAGTTTCGATGAGAAAAAAACCAGAGAGAAGAAATCACTGCGTTTTACGATACGAAGCCGCCACCAAGCCCTAAAACCTCTCGGGAGGGCTGATCTGGAGTCCGTTCGGGGCTCCGAAGAGGGGGATTCGTTGCCGTCGTCATCATCAACCATCCTCCATCACCAATTTCATGATGCTCACCGCCGTGCGTGAGTAATTCCATCGTAGGCTTGCTGGACGGTGATGGGTTGGATGAGATTTATCATGTAATCGAGTTAGTTTTGTTAGGGTTTGATCCCTAGTATCCATTATGTTCTAACATTGATGTTGCTATGACTTTGCTATGCTTAATGCTTGTCACTAGGGCTCGAGTGCCATCATTTCAGATCTGAACCTATTATGTTTTCATCAATATATGAGAGTTCTAGATCCTATCTTGCAATTCTATAGTCACCTACTATGTGTTATGATCCGGCAACCCCGACGTGACAATAATCGGGACCACTCCCGGTGATGACCATAGTTTGAGGAGTTCATGTATTCACTATGTGCTAATGCTTTGTTCCGGTTCTCTATTAAAAGGAGGCCTTAATATCCCTAAGTTTCCAATAGGACCCCGCTGCCACGGGAGGGTAGGACAAAAGATGTCATGCAAGTTCTTATCCATAAGCACGTATGACTATATACGGAATACATGCCTACATTACATTGATGAATTGGAGCTAGTTCTGTGTCACCCTATGTTATGACTGTTACATGATGAACCGCATCCGGCATAATTATCCATCACTGATCCGGTGCCTACGCGTTTTCCATATACTGGTTTACGCTTATTTACTTTTCCGCTGCCACTGTTACAATCACTACAAAATACCAAAAACATTACTTTTGCTGTCTTTACTTTTGTTGCCGCTACCACCACTATCATATTACTTTGCTACTAAACACTTTGTTGCAGATACTAAGTTTCCATGTGTGGTTGAATTGACAACTCAGCTGCTAATACTTGAGAATATTCTTTGGCTCCCCTTGTGTCGAATCAATAAATTTGGGTTGAATACTCTACCCTCGAAAGCTGTTGCGATCCCCTATACTTGTGGGTTATCAAGACTAATTTCGGGCACCGTTGCCGGGGAACATAGCTCTATTCTTTGAGTCACTTGGGATTTATATCTGCTTATCATTATGAAGAACTTGAGAGATCCAAAAACCAAGATCTATCCCTCAACTACGAGGGGAGGTAAGGAACTGCCATCTAGCTCTGCACTTGATTCACCTTCTGTCATGAGTAAGCTAGCGACACCTACACCTGCTTCTGCTATTCATTCTGATATGTCGCATGTTATTGATGATGCCACTTCTGCTATGCATGATACTTATGATGAAACTGCTTCTATGTCTGATACTACTGTGCCCTTGGTGAATTTCTTGATGAACAAATTGCTAGGGCTAGAGAAAAAGAAATTATTGAATCTGAATACGATGATGATAGTGATGATGAAAATATGCTTGTTATCCCTGAAGGTTATCTTTTTGATAAGGAATCTTCTGCCGCTATTTTCGCTTGCAGGGATAGATATGAGCTTAAGAGGTTATTAATTAAATGGAACAAAGAATCACTTAGAGATAGAATGAAACCCGACCCTGCTTTTGCTACTTCACCTATATGTGTTCCTGATAAGGATTATGAATTCTTTGTTGATCTTGATATAATTACTTTGGTTGAATATGATCCGTTTTATGGCTATGAATCTGAAATTGTAGTGGCACATCTTACTAAGTTAGATAATATAGCTGCCCTGTTTACTAATGATGAGAGATCGCGTTACTTTTATATACTCAAAATATTGCCATTCTCATTAAAGGGTGATGCTAAGATATGGTTTAATTCTCTTGATCCTGGTTGTGTGCGTAGTCCCCAGGATATGATATATTACTTCTCTGCTAAATATTTCCCTGCTCATAAGAAACAAGGTGCTTTGAGGGAAATATATAACTTTGTGCAAATTAAAGAAGAGAGTCTCCCACAAGCTTGGGGGAGGCTTCTCAAGTTACTTAATGCTTTGCCTGATCATCCTCTTAAGAAACCTGAAATACTTGATATCTTTTATAATGGACTAATGGATGCTTCCAGAGATTACCTGGATAGTTGTGCTGGTTCTCTTTTCAGGGAAAGAACACCGGATGAAGCTGAAATTCTATTGAATAATATGTTGACAAATGAAAATAATTGGGCACCTCCTGAGCCAGCTCCTGAGCCAACTCCTGCTCCAATTACTGAGCTTATTCCGAAACCAACTCCGAAGAAGAGAGGTGTTCTATTTCTCAGTCCCGAAGATATGCAAGAGGCAAAGAAATCTATGAAAGAGAAAGGTATTAAAGCTGAAGACGTTAAGAATTTACCTCCTATTGAAGAAATACATGGTCTTAATATACTGCCCATTGAAGAAACTTATGATCTCAATTATTTATTCATTGAAGAACCTCCTGACCCCGATATCCCGACACAGGTAGTAAAGTTAAATTATCTCTATAGATATGATAAAGTTGAAGTTCCTCCTACTTAAATTGCTAGTCAGTGCTTGGATGAGTTTGATAACTTTATGTATAAGCATTCAATGCTTATTTTGGTAGACAATTAAAAGAAAATGCTTATATGATTAGACGCTTGGGTGATTACATGGCTGATATTAAAGGTGAACTTAAACTTGTTAGCAAACATGCTTCTATGGTTACCACACAAGTAGAACAAGTACTTAAAGCTCAAAAAGAAGTGCTTGATGAAATTAATAGTAAGAAAAATGATTATGCTATTAGAGTGGCTACTAGAACTGGTAGAATGACTCAGGAACCTTTGTATCCCGAAGGCCACCCTAAGAAAATCGAGCAAGATTCTCAGAGAAATAATATTGATGTTCCTAGTTCTTCTAAAAAGAAGAAAAAGAAAAATGATAGAACTGTGCAAACTTCTAGTGAACCTATTGCTAAACCACCTGATAATCCAAATGATATATCTATGTCTGATGCTGAAACACAATCTGGTAATGAACATGAACCTAATGAAAATATTAATGTTGGTGTTCATGATGATGCTCAACCTAGTAATAACAATGATGTAGAAATTGAACCTGCTGTTGATCTTGATAACCCACAATCAAAGAATCAACGTTATGATAAAAGAGACTTTATTGCTAGGAAACATGGTAAAGAAAGGGAACCTTGGGTTCAGAAACCCATGCCTTTTCCTCAAAAACCATCCAAGAAAAAGGATGATGAGGATTTTGAGCGCTTTGCTGAAATGATCAGGCCTATCTTTTTGCGTATGCGATTAACTGATGTGCTCAAAACAAATCCTTATGCTAAATATATGAAGGATATCATTACTAATAAAAGAAAGATACCGGAAGCTGAGATTTCCACCATGCTTGCTAATTATACTTTTAAGGGTGGAATACCAAAGAAACTTGGAGATCCCAGAGTGCCTACTATACCTTTCTCCATTAAAAGAAATTATATTAAAACTTCTTTATGTGATCTTGGAGCCGGTGTGAGTGTTATGCCTCTCTCTTTATATCGAAGACTTGAGTTGAATAAGCCGACACCTACCGAAATATCTTTGCAAATGGCTGATAAATCAACTGCTATACCTGTCGGTATTTGTGAGGATGTGCCTGTTGTGGTTGCAAACATTACTGTTTTAACAGAGTTTGTTATTCTTGATATTCCCGAGGATGATAGTATGTCTATTATTCTTGGAAGACCTTTTCTTAATACTGCAGGGGCTGTTATTGATTGCAACAAAGGCAATGTCACTTTTCATGTTAATGGTAATGAGCATACGGTACACTTTCCGAGGAAACAACCTCAAGTTCATAGTATCAACTCCATTAGAAAAATTCCATCAATTATAATTGGAGGTTTTGAATTTCCTCTTCCTACTGTCAAAAAGAAATATGATATACTTATTATAGGGGATGTGCATATCCCCGTTGAGGTAACTTAGTGTTATTCGAAATTTCTCCGGTTCCATGATTATCGGAATGAGTTTGTTAACAAGACTTGATCAACCTTGTTAGTGGATTCTTTTTGATGACCATGAGATGGATGAAACTAGAAACACAAACTTCTGTGCCCACTCTATATTTTCTGTTATTTATATTAAATAAAGTAAAAATAGTATTTTTCTGTCTGTTATCTGATTATCCATGCAATATAAAAATATCCCGAAAATAGAAGTCCTCAGAATGACATGCCAATTTAATATGATTTTTTCTTGAATATTTGAGGATTTACTTTGCAAAAATTACCGCGGGAGGAGCTGCCACCTGGCCACGAGGGTGGTGGGCGCCCCCCCTATAGGGCGCACCCCCTGCCTCGTGGGCCCACGGTGGCCCTCCTCCACTTATCCCAGCACCCATCTTCTTCCTCTATCTCACACAAACCCGAAAAACCAACTCAAGCACGAGTTCCAGCCACTTTTGCTGTGATTTTCGATCTCCTTGCTCAAAGCACCTCTCGCAAAACTGCTTGGGGAGATTGTTCCTTGGTATGTGACTCCTCCATTGGTCCAATTAGTTTATGTTCTAGTGCTTTATTCATTGCAAATTTGTGCTGCATAGGTGACCATGTTCTTGAGCTTGCATGTCAAATTTATATGGTTCCAAGTAGTTCTAATGCTTGATATAGGCTCTAGGCACTTGTAGGAGATGTTGCTATCAGTTTTATTGAGTTTGGTTACTTTTATTTTGAAGTTACTAAAAGTTTCAGAATTTTTCAGAGATAAACAATATGCTTAGGAAGATGTTCCAAGGTGGTTCCTCTAAGAAGCAAGGACCCAGGATTGCTATGCGCGATGCTGACGAGGATCCACCAAGAGACGCTCCAGTACAGCCTTGTGAATGGCCGTCGAAAAATTTTATGGACCATGAGGGAATTAAAGAAGAATTCAAAGCATATTTGCACAATGCCGGTCTTGAGGATTTTGAGGCTAACAAATGCCCCCAGTATCATGATCTCACAAGTTCATTTGTGAGGAGTTTTGAGTATTCATCTTCGCGTAATTCTCCTTCAGTCATGTTTGATCTCTATGACAAATCTTATACCATGGACTTAGAGGATTTCACTTCTGCTTGCAAACTTCCATCATGGGGTAGTGTTAGGGATCCCCCTAAATCTGAATTTAGAAACTTTCTTGCTAGTATAACTGTGGGGGAATCTAGAGATATAACGTAGGCTACCATAGGGAGCATTTACTTTCCTGCTATACATTATTTTGCTCTTTTCATCGGTAGATGCATAAATGCTAAGGATGAAGCATGTCACATGTGTGTCCCTGATCTTAGCATTCTTAGGAGTGCTGTGTTAGGAGACCAATCTTATCATATGGGAGCCATTGTAGCTCGTAGGTTGCATCATAATAGACATAATGGAGATTTCTTTGGAGGAATTTATGCAACCCGCTTAGCTCATTTTCTTGAAATAGACATTCGTGAGGGTGATACAGAGTTGCCTCCTGCATATTTAGATTATAACTCTATGGCTTCGCACCAGTTCGTCGAGAGGCCTGAATCACCACTCTTATATCGTTTAATTTTTGATAAACGACGTGTTTTCCGTATTACTCTCCCTGCTCCTGCCTTCTTTGATTCACAGGCAAAAGGAAGATATGTTATTACCAGAGAGGAGGCAGAAGAGTACGAGAGGAGAGCGGAGGCACCTTGACTCCACGCTGCAGCTCAGCAGGCGATAACCGCTGCACATCAGTATGATCCCAACTATCCTTCCTCATCACAGTACGACCCCAACAGCTATTATTATGGATATCCGCCAGGCCAACCGTGGCCATAGACCAACTTAGGCCAAAAGCCTAAGCTTGGGGGAGTACGTATTTCTCACCGACATTACATTTATGCTCACACACACTCATCGCTAGATGTCGGTGCTCATACTTTTTCATTGTATTATCCATGCTAGTTTATTTTCTTTTTCCTGCTTTCCTCTTGTATGTTTGTTAAACCTTAAGACCAAAAAATTAGTAATAGTTTATTTTTCTGCTGTAGTAGTAATAATTAAAAAGAAAACCCAAAAATATTTCCCGTTCTTCTTTTGCTTGTTGGGAGCTTTCCCGTGCAAATTGTTTTTATTTCTTTTCTTTGGGGGGCAGTAGGAGAAGACCATAATTAAATTGTTGAAGTGGCTCTTATATGCATTATTGTTGAATTAACGAAAGAGCCCATATTTCCTTGTCTTCTCCTGTTTATTGAATGCTCATAGATTCCAGCTTAGTCTAATGCACGTGCACTCTTATTATTATTCACACTGTTCGGTCGTGCAAGTGAAAGGCAATTATGATGATATATGATGGACTGACTGAGATGAGAAAAGCTGGTATGAACTCGACCTCTTTTGTTTTTGTAAATGTGATGAGTCCCTCGTTCTTGATTCAGCTTATTATGAATAAACATGTTTGCAATGACAATTAGAGATCGTAGTTGCTTGTGTCATGCTTGATTAGCTATGAGTTATAATGATTTACCTTGTGTGCCAACATGCCATTAAGATGGTTATGATGTGGTATGATGGGGTGGTATCCTCCTTTGAATGATTTAAGTGACTTGACTTGGCACATGTTCACGCATGTAGTTGAAACAAATCAACATAGCCTTCACGATATTTATGTTCATGGTGGATTACATCCTATTCATGCTTGCATCCCATGTTTATTAATTTTAATGCATTTACATGGCTGTTGTCGCTCTCTAGTTGGCCGCTTCCCAGTCTTTTGCTAACCTTCACCTATAATAAGCGGGAATACTGCTTGTGCATCCAATCATTTAAACCCCAAAGTTATTCCAGATGAGTCCACTATACCTTCCTATATGCGGTATCTACCTACCGTTCCAAGTAAATTTGTATGTGCCAAACTCTAAACCTTCAAATAAACATTCTGTTTTGTATGCTCGAATAGCTCATGTATCAACAAAGGCTGTCCTTATCTTCCGTGTTAGGCGGGTTATTCTCAAGAGGAGTGGACTCCGCTCCTCACTCACGAGAAAATGGCTGGTCACCGAGATGCCCAGTCCCATGCTTTATGCAAACTAAATCAAAATTAATTGCAAACAAAACTCCCCCTGGGACCTGATGTATGTTGGAGGCACTCGTTGTTTCGAGCAAGCCATGGATTGATATTTGTTGGTGGAGGGGGAGTATAAACTTTACCATTCTGTTTGGGAACTGCCTATAATGTGTTTAGCATGGAAGATATCGCCATCTCTTAGTTGTTACGTTGACAATGAAAGTATACCGCTCAAAATACAATTTATCTCTATTTCAAAACCGAGCTCTGGCACCTCTACAAATCCCTGCTTCCCTCTACGAAGGGCATATCCATTTACTTTTATGTTGAGTCATCACCCTCTTATTAAAAAGCACTAGCCACAGAGCACATCTGTCATTTGCATTCATCACTATTAATTTATGTTGGGTATGACTATGATTGGATCTCTTTTACAATGAATTACAATATCTAGTCAGTCCTTGATCTTTGAAGGTGCTCTGCATTTATGTTTTGCGGTCTCAGAAAGGGCTAGCGAGATACTATCTTGTTATACCATATTATGATTGTTTTGAGACAGTGTTGTCATCCGAGATTTATTATTATGACTTGCTAGTTGATTATGCTATTGATATGAGTGATTATGAGACCTGAGAATTATTGCAAACGTGGTTAGTTATGATCTATGCTGAAAACTTGAATGCTGGCTTGACATAGTTACAACAACAAGAGCAAACAGAGTTTGTAAAAGTTTTTCTTTCTTTCAGTTTGTCAACTGAATTGCTTGAGGACAAGCAAGGGTTTAAGCTTGGGGGAGTTGATACGTCTCCATCGTATCTACTTTTCCAAACACTTTTGCCCTTGTTTTGGACTCTAACTTGTATGATTTGAATGGAACTAACCCGGACTAACGCTGTTTTCTGCAGAATTACCATGGTGTTATTTTATGTGCAGAAAACAAATATTCTCGGAATGACATGAAACTCCACGGGAGGTCTTAGAAAAAATAATAAAAAATCCTCGCCAAATATGAAGACCAGGGGGCCCACACCCTTCTCACGAGGGTGGGGGCGCGCCCCCCCCCTAGGGCGCGCCTCCTACCTCGTGGGCCCCCTGTTGCATCTCTGACTCCAACTCCACCTCCATATATTGAGTTTCGATGAGAAAAAAATCAAAGAGAAGAAATCATCGCGTTTTACAATACGGAGCCGCCGCCGCCCTAAAACCTCTCGGGAGGGCTGATCTGGAGTCCGTTCGGGGCTCCGGAGAGGGGGATTCGTCACCGTCGTCATCATCAACCATCCTCCATCACCAATTTCATGATGCTCACCGCCGTGCGTGAGTAATTCCATCGTAGGCTTGCTGGACGGTGATGGATTGGATGAGATTTATCATGTAATCGAGTTAGTTTTGTTAGGGTTTGATCCCTAGTATCCATTATGTTCTGAGATTGATGTTGCAATGACTTTGCTATGCTTAATGCTTGTCACTAGGGCCCGAGTGCCATGATTTCAGATCTGAACCGATTATGTTTTCATCAATATATGAAAGTTCTAGATCCTATCTTGCAAGTCTATAGTCACCTACTATGTGTTATGATCCGGCAACCCCGAAGTGACAATAATCAGGACCACTCCCGGTGATGACCGTAGTTTGAGGAGTTCATGTATTCACTATGTGCTAATGCTTTGTTCCGGTTCTCTATTAAAAGGAGGCCTTAATATCCCTAAGTTTCCAATAGGACCCCGCTGCCACGGGAGGGTAGGACAAAAGATGTCATGCAAGTTCTTTTCCATAAGCACGTATGACTATATACGGAATACATGCCTACATTACATTGACGAATTGGAGCTAGTTCTGTGTCACCCTATGTTATGACTGTTACATGATGAACCGCATCCGGCATAATTATCCATCATTGATCCGGTGCCTACGAGTTTTCCATATACTGGTTTACGCTTATTTACTTTTCCGCTGCTACTGTTACAATCACTACAAAATACCAAAAACATTACTTTTGTTGTCTTTACTTTTGTTGCCGCTACCACCACTATCGTATTACTTTGCTACTAAACACTTTGCTACAGATACTAAGTTTCCAGGTGTGGTTGAATTGAAAACTCAGCTGCTAATACTTGAGAATATTCTTTGGCCCCCCTTGTGTCGAATCAATAAATTTGGGTTGAATACTCTACCCTCGAAAGCTGTTGCGATCCCCTATACTTGTGGGTTATCAATTATCTTGTTTATTGCAGCAAAAAAAGTGTCAGGGGATTTGAAAGGAATTCGCAATGGTAGGATTGGTCCTCCTATTTCCCATCTAGTTTTTGCTGATGATAGTGTGTTCTTTATTAAGGGAGATGACAAGAGTGTCGAGGCCCTAAAATCAGCACTACATATGTATTGCCATTGGTCTGGACAGAAAACCAATTTTCAGAAACCATCTATATTTTTTGGCACACATTGTGTTGAACAGGTAAAGGAAAGAGTGAAAAGGAAAATTGGAGTCCAAGATGACACATTACAAGCTACTTATCTCGGCATGCCGACCTGGGTGAGACATGCACCAACTAATTGTTTCAATTTTCTCACTGGTCGGATATGGAAAAGACTTAATGGCTGGATTGATAGGCCATTATCAAGGGCTGGGAAAGAAATTCTGTTAAAATTGGTTGCACAAGCAATTCCAACATATGTAATGAGTTGTTTTTTGCTTCCCATTAGTGTTTGTTAAAATATAAGAAGTTCAATTGCAAACTTCTGGTGGGGTGTAGAAGATGGCAGAAGGAAACTACACTGGAGATCATGGAAATGGTTATCCTCACCAAAGTTCCTAGGAGGCATGGGATTCAGGGACATCTCAATTTTCAGTCAAGCCATGTTGGGTAAACAATGTTGGCGTCTTTTAACCGAGCCTAACTCTTTATGTGCCCGAGTGTTAAAGGGTAGGTATTATCCCGATGGGGATTTTTGGACTGTGAAGTGCATGAGGTCTTCATCTTACACATGGCGTAGTCTGATGTATGGGAAGCGATTGATACAAAAAGGCCTGCAATGGAGAGTAGGAGATGGCAAACAAATACATATATACAGGGACAGTTGGATTCTAGATATGATTCTCGAGACTCTTCAACCAACGAGTGAAAACCAATTAGTGAGTTCCTTGATTACCAAGGGGGTTCAACAATGGAATGAGGCAGCCATCAGAAATAGATTCGCAGAAGACACGGTGGAGAAAATTCTAAGCATTCCTTTAAGTACGGAAGGTTGTACAGACTTTGCCTCATGGCCCCACACGAAGAATGGCGTCTATACTGTGAGATCAGCCTATAATCTAGCTAGAATGATGAATTTCTAGGGAGAGCAGAGTGTAGATGGCAAAGGTTCAACTTCTGAATAGAAAACATTGGAGAAAATGTGGAAGAAATTGTGGGCAATTCAGTGTCCTGATAAAATGAGAGTAGTATTATGGAGGCTGGCACATGATTGTCTCCCTACAAACTATCAACTTCAAGTAAGATCCATACCTACAAGCTACAATTGTTACTTTTGCAATAGGGAGGAAACTGTTGAACACTGTTTCTTGCGTTGTCACTATGTTAAAGAAATCTGGAAAGAACTTAAAAAGGATTATGGAATTTGCCCGAACCTGAAAATCTTTACTCATATTAGGCAATGGATATTAACATGGATAATTAATGCTACTAATTTTCATGCCATTGTTTTTGCCGTGGCAATTTGGCTTATTTGGGAGAATAGAAATGCTCATTGTAATGATGAGGCCTTAGTTCACCCACTTCGGGTTGTGGGAAAGATCAAAGCCTATATTGAGTTCATCAATTTGCATCTTTTCCGTTCGACCAATTTCAATAGGCATGAGGCCTTGAAGTCTAGCCAAAATTGGTCTCCGCCGCCGGAAGGGTCGATGCTTATCAACGTGGATGCAGCAATCTTTCCTCAGTCTACAAGAGCTGGATTTGGCGTGGTCATTCGTGACCATCAGGGGATGGTGCAGGCGGCAAGCAGAGGCTACTTTGCTCGAATCCAAAATCCTGAAGTTGCAGAAGCCATGGCACTTCGTCAAGCTCTATTTCTTGCTAGGGAGAGAGGTATGCAAAAAAATCATGGTGGCTTCTGACTGTTTGTCGTTGATCAACAAAATCAAAGAACCAAATTTGGACAGATCCCCTACGGGAGCAATAGTCCATGATATCAAGAACTGGGCTACAAAATTTATGTCTTGTAGTTTTACTCATGTTTATCGATCATGTAATTTGGTAGCTCACACTCTTGCCAGGTTGGCAGAGTATGATGTTAGATCATGTTGGTTTAATGAGACTCCTGATGTTATCAGGACCATTGTCTATAATGAACAAGCTTATGTATAAATAAAAGGCTATTGCCAATTACCTAAAAAAAAGATCGTCACATCCACCTAGGGGCATAGCACTCTTGTTCAACGGGTTGTAGGACAATTTTCACAGCCATGTTTTTTTAGACATATGTGAATACTATTAATTAAATAGGTGCAGGCACCTACAACCACCAGCTCGAAATTGTTGTACAATTTGGATAAAATATCTTCAAATTATTACATTACTAAACATGCGGCAGGGCCCATTTGCAAGGTAAATATTTTTTTAAGAATCCAAAGAATACCGAAGAACTGAAAAGGAATAAAATAAATCCGAAAACCAAAAAACACTTACAAAAAAATTGTATTTATCTATTTTTAAAAATTCCCAATGTATATAAAAAATTGTTCATCGTATATTAAACAATATATTTCATCGTGTTTTTATACAATAATGTTCATTGTGTTTTTACAAAAAAATATTGCATACTAAACCTATGTAAAAAAGAAATGAAAAACAATGAAAAAACGAAGAATAATGAAGATTTGAAAAACATAAAAGAAATACGAAAAAAAACATACGAAGAAATGGAATTTATATATTTAAAAACAAGTTCATCGTATATTAAAAAGTATTCAATGTATATAACAAAATTGTACACTCAGGAGCACAGCCATGCACAATTGTGCATCCTGATTATATTTTTCAAATATACAATTAAATGCATTATATGCCCAACTCACAGTTATTGCGTATATTTATTGTTTTTTTAAATGCACAGTTACTCAAAAATCAACAACATGTATTTAAAATTATTGTGTAATTATACTAAATTTTGTAATGCATGACTAACATTTTAAAAAATACATTGAAATTTTTTAAATACGCGTTCACCATTTTCCAAAAATGTTCTGAACAATTTTTTTTCATATGCACAAGCACTTTATTTTTAAATACGCGTTCAACATTTTCCAAAAAAATTACTTACATATATTTTCTCAATGGGAAAAAAAAAATGTGAACCTAAAAATAACAAAATTTTCTTACATCTATTTTGTCAAATTATTACTAGCTGGTAAACCCGCCTGGCCCCCATTCATTTTATTAGTATACCGAATTCTTTCTTCCATCCCACTGACGGGCTGCCACGATCCAAAAACACGTATATACAAAAATGCGGAACGTTTATCTTAATAGTATAAAAGAGTTAACTGCCTAAAATTTTTCCTAGTGGCGCTGCAGTTACTCCATGTACGGCACGACGCGGGTTCGAACACCAGCGCGCGCGCGTTTTGTTTGTGTTTTTTCGGCAGGTCCTTATTTCACAAACAAGGGCTATATGCGTGATTAGGTAAAAACTATGGGACCTTTTTTGCAAAAGAACATGTCAGACTGGCGGGCCCCAACGGTCAGATTCAACGTCAATCCACTGTTATACGCGGTTTAGTCCAATATGTAACAGACTGCCCTAAACATAGTACTGACGTGCAAACAAAACAAATAGTGGTACTGATCCGTCACAGCTGCCCTAAATGTGATACTTCTGTGCAATTAACTGATGATTGTGAGCCCCATTAGTTATTTTCAAACTTGAGCAAATTAGTTGAAGTTGAACAAGGAAGACAACTTAATGAGTTATATTTGGGTATATTTGTATAGAAGTTATATTGTTATGGATCCTCCAACATGTGGTGCTTGCTTTTTAAAATCTTTTGCTGGCCAAAATTTCTGTACTAAGCGGGGATACTGCTTGTGCATCCAAAATCCTTGAACCAAGAGTTTTCCATGAGTGTCCATCATATCTACCCATATGCGGTATTTACCTGCCGTTCCAAGTAAATTTGCATCTGTCAAACTCTAAACCTTCAAACAATAATCTGTTTTGTATGCCTGAATCGCTCATGTAGCGACTAGAGGTTGTCAGTATTTTTTATGCACTACTAGGGAAAACCTTATACACAGAGGTATAGTAGTAGCGCTGGTCAAAACTAAGCGCTACTGCTACTTAGTACTAGTGCTTGTCACAAAAAGAAGCTACAACTAGCAGTAGCGCTTGTCACAAAAGTAAGTTACAACCATAGTTGTAGCAGTAGCGTGTCTGCCAAGAAAAGCGCTACTACTATAATTCCCACACTGTTGCTAGTAGGCTAGGAATAGTAGTAGCGAGCCTGAGAGAAACGCTATTTCTAAGTGCCTTGTAGCAACACGTTTCTGCCGTAGAGCGCTACTGCTAAGAAAAAGAAAATAAGTAAAAAAATAAATAGAAAATGAAAGAAATAGAAAAAGGAGAAATGAAAAAAAGAAAAAGAAAGAAAAAAAATAGTGGAGAAAGGCATAGCAGTAGCGCTTGTTCTCGCAAAGCGCTATAGCTACATTAGTAGTAGTGCATTCTGTGTTCCCGCGCTATAGCTAAGTTCCTTAGATAAAAGGAAAAGGAAAAGAAAAAGAAAAATAAATAGCTACTTCCTGTAACAGTAGCACGTTTTGGCCAAAAGCGCTATAGCTAACTTAGCAGTAGCGCGTTTTGCCTACCAGCGCTACTGTTAGTTTGACTTAACCAGGCACGGGCTCAAAATTTTGCTAAGTCCTTTTCCCCCTCTGCCCCTATTCCCCCAACTCCTCTGTCGCCAACGTCGATCGTGCACGCCCTCGACCTCACCGCCGCCGCCCGATGTCGCCCTCAATCTCACCGCCGCCGCCCGAGGCCGCCCTCAACCTCACCGCCGCCGCCCGAGGCCGCCCTCGACCTCACCGCTGCCGCTCGAGCCCACCCAGGACCGCCGCCGCCCGAGCCTGAGCCCTCCCTCACTGCCGACCGTAATGCTCTCCCTCTCCTCTCCCCTGCCCTCCTCTCTCTCTCTCTCTCTCTCTCTCTCTCTCTCTCTTTGGTAGGGAAATTCATATGTTGCTGCTTGATGATGTTCATATATATGAACCCTAGATTTGTTTAGGGCACTAGGCATTTTTTAGCATTTAGGAAAAAAGATGAGCAATTTTTTTACGAAATTAGCTAGGGCAAATTTTGATGAAAATGCCTACAGGGTAATTCTATCTAGCTTTAAATTAATAGAGGGTATATAAATTATAGTAGCATTTAGCTTTAAATTAATAGAGCCTATAAACAAAAAACAGTAGCATTTAGCTAAAAAAATATTTAGACTATGGACCTGAATTTGGTCCAAATTTCATTCAAATGAAATTTGAATTATTTGGACTATAGACCTGAATATTTTTGAAGAAATTGGGTGTAGGTACTAAGGTCTTGCTGTGAAAATTTTGGTGAGGTCAGAAGGGTTAGAGAAAATGGAGTTCCTTTGCAATTTCTAATAAGGTCAAGTATTGTTGGAATATTTGCTCTAAAACAATTTGGATGAAATGAAAATAATGTGTGTGTGTGTGTGAGAGAGAGAGGAATAGCTAGACCAGAATTTGGGTTCTGTCCTAGGTAGAGAAGTATTTAGTGAGGTCATTTTGCAAAGGTTTTTGATTTTTGAAAAGAACACTATTTTTAAGGAAATGAATTTAGGCAAGTTTTATTTTAAAGATGATCCCTTCCTAGACTTTTAGCTTTAAACAAAAAAAGCATTTAGCTAAAAATAAAAACCAGTAGCTATGGCATTGAGCTATAAACAGAAAACAGAATTGATGTTATATGATATATGTCATTGATGTTCATTTGCATATTCCATTATTGTTGATTATATCTTTTCATTGAAGTGGGCATGTTATATCTTTTCATTGAAGTGGTTCGATTGTGCCCAAGTGGCCTTTTGTTGCTTGCAGGGAATGATTCCTAGTGGCCTATGTTTTGCTGGAATGTTGATTCATTTCCGTTCCAGCAAATTTCAGGTGCTCGATTTGTCCACTTTTTTGCAAAGGTCATGCCGAAATTTTCCATGAATTTCGACATGACTTGTGCTACAAACTAGGACATATTGAGTGCCTGGGATTTGCCACACCGGGAAGGAATCAACGTTCCTGCAAAACATAGGCCTTTTTATGTCATTATTCATTTTATTAGGTCTAGAATTAATTGACTATATTTAATCGTAGGAAACATGGCTAGCAACGATGAAGGACAGGGTTCAGGTGATTGCGGCGACGCCTACCTGGCGGCAGACGAATTTTTGAGCCTTTTCGACGATCAACGGTTGTTGTTGCTGGGCCCACCTATCACAGCTGAGACCGGCGCCAAGACTGGAGAAGCCAGTATAGAACCGAAACTGAAGAGGAGACGTCGACTCCCAAACCATCTCAACACTACTAGAGTGGTGGTCATGGAGGTGGACGACGACAATTTTGAGCCAAAAGAGCCTGCGGAAGCGCGAGCGTGCTACGGCAACCAAATAGGATGCATCGTACGGACAACCGCCACCATCATTTATGAGAAACTAGGGAAGATAGAAAATATGAGGCCC
The DNA here is from genome assembly GCA_034509565.1 of Triticum monococcum. NCBI lineage: Eukaryota > Viridiplantae > Streptophyta > Magnoliopsida > Poales > Poaceae > Triticum > Triticum monococcum. The sequence continues at coordinate 79,594,016 of CM067845.1, read as the reverse complement.
TCCCTTCTAACGAAGCTGCACCAGGTATTCTTGTTCCCGGGCCGGGATGAAAAGAAATATACTGATCCAGATAAAGACCCGACAATGAAGAAGGTAAACAAACGCGCCATGAGCAAGTTTAGCGACGCGTTGGCCGCCTCGAAAGCAAGGGTGAAAGCAAGGATCATCGACAAAATGGAACCCTACTATGAGATTGTAAAGGATAATCCGACAATTACAGAAGAGTAGTTTGAAATATTCAAGGCGGCTTGTGATGCCGAAGATGCCAAAGAAAAGTCGAAGTACATGAAGGGGCTTCAAGAGAGGAACATGGGGTGCCACCACCTTGGAAGTCATGGTTACGCGGGGAAGAGGTCCATATGGGCCAAGGAGTACGCGGAAAACGAAAGTCTGGGCATCCCAGACCCCTTGGCGGAGTTCACCATCCCGCAGGAGCATGACGTCCTCAGGGTTCGGTATCGTTGGGACCTAGTGAAGAAGGTTTTCGAGACGGACGCGGTCACGACAGAGTTCATGAGACTGCTGGTAATTTTAGTTTCTGATCAATTCGACTGCATGTTTAGTCAAATCTGCAAACAATCCTTGTTCCTTTTGCAGAGAGAGCAGCACATGATTGTGGCCGAAAGCGACTCGCCGTCTGAGGCATCGGCGAGGCCCAAGTGGGACACCCCATTCAACCAGACCTTGAACATATTGAAATGACTCCCAGTGGACACTCGGCCGTCATATGGACGCGTGCACAGTGTCGAAGACGGCGCCATGTGGAAGAAGTACTACCGTGAGACCACAAAAGAGAGAAAGGAAAGATGGAGGTTAATTGAAGAAAACATCGACAAGAAGGTTGAGATTGTGGTTGAGAAGAAATCAGGTGAGACAGGCAAAGCAGCAGTAGATGGCGCAAAACGGGAGATGGCAGCTACGTGTGGTGTCTTGGTTCCGGCTATCGTCAGTTGGAGCAGGCAAAATCCAAATAAAGATGCAGCGGACTTTCCCCTTGCCGACTTCTTTGGGAGCAGCTTGACTAGTGTTGCACCAGCACCTGCTCCTGCACCGGCTCCCGCACCTGCTCATAGCAACCCGTCCTCCGTCTCCGACGTGCTCGACGGTGCTTCATGTTTGTCTGAGATCGACGCCCTCATGGTACCTGTCACACCGGCCCTCTTCAATAAATGTATAGTCTCCAATTTTCGTTCCCTTTCGGATGTCTCATGTCACAGTTATGTCTTTGCAGGCCGACGAACCCCCGCGCACCATATTGTACACTATCAGGGGCCAGAAGGTGGACGTGGGGAAGGCAATGATAGTGAAGCCGAAGGAACAATTGTTCCATAGCCGGCCGATCCCCTCTGACGTCTTCAAGGTTTCTATGGCCAGTGTTAAACCAGGCCACGAGAATTTGGCTCCTCCGGTACTAGGGGGCAATGATGACGAGACCCCATGGCGGCTTGGAGATTGCAAGAGTTGGGTCCTGTTGTGGCCAAAGAGTCTGCTTCGTCTGGAGGCGGCCGGGACACCCACCACGACCACGCAGCCTCAGCAAGGTATGAACATCAACACCCCAACTACCCAATTAGCGTCGCCTGTCGTGCTGGGTGATAGTGGACGGGGTGAGGAAGAGGATCCATTAGTCGCTGATGACGTCGCCGCCATCGAAGAAGCAATGCATGATGCCATCAACGAGGATGATGATGACACTCTATAGTATCTTAATACTGGCGCCTATGACGACGGAGGATTGATGGCTCACCAGTATGAGTACTCAGGGTTTGAGTGTCATGAGTCAGTGCCTGAATTGCTGGAGGATGAACGTATTATAGACGACCTTCCGGTAGCAAAAAAGCATAGGAAGAGACCGAGGAAAGGAAACAAAGTTTCTTCTATGATCCAGCCGCCTCAGCAGCCTCGGGTTGAAGACCGTATACCTATCCCCAGTGCGGCAAAATGGCATATCCCCGGTGAACCAATCCTACCTAAGGCATCGCTAGAGGCCATATACGGCGATCTAAGGAGACTTCATGACGATGTGCTGCGGAGAGAGAAAAGCCTCACCGCCTTGAAAAATCCAGGATACCCACTCTATGTGGTTAACGTGCCGCGGCAAAGGTCGTACGTCGACACATTCCCCGTGGAGTAGTTCTTCCTTCATTCAATTACATCTTCGACAAGTTTCACTTGAAGAAGCTGGATTTTACGTTTGTCCGCCTTTATGCCTTGTACATGAACTACATCATCGGGATTGAGTAGATGCCTTATATCTGTGTCGCTGACCCATACTTCATGCACGTGGGCTTCTTGGCAGTCTGCGTAGAGCACCATGAATACGCGGGGGACTACATCGTCGATTTCATGGTCGCCAATAAGGACAAGGAGACGATTTGTCGTGCCTTATCATCCCATGTAAGTCATCCGCGCGGATATCCTTCCTTTGATTTTGATCATTCATTTGCACGATGGAGGATAATTAATTTGAGGTGTGTACTTATTTTGCGCAGCGGCGGTCGGCCGTCCTCATCATCCTTTACCCCCGATACTCCCACGCTCTTTACTTGGACTCATCGAAGAACATGAACAAAAAGGATTACACCCACATCAAGTATGTTCTCAACTGTGCTATCTTTTACTACGGCGTATGGGGTGGAGAGATCAAGACCAAGAAGGAAAGGAACGGCAGGCCCGCCTTCGGCCATAAGACCAACTTCTGCTGCATCCAACAACTGAGTGATACTCTTAGTGATGGACTCTATGTCCTACACCACATGCTGGAGTACAGACGGGAACAACAGAACCTTTGCATGTCACCTAAATCCGGCGAAGCCCATTTTCTACAATGGGCAAAAAACATAGGAGATATCCCGGATCATCGACTTCAAGCTAAGTTCCATCACATCTAGCGTGAACTTGCCCAAATCATCATGAAGGAGGTCCTCGAAAAAACAGGGATGTTCTATGAGGAAGGGCAAATGTCGCGGGAAGATGTCCGAACACGCGTAGCTGCTCAACGTCTCGACCTGAAGCCTTTCACTAAGCTCGGGGACTATCTCCCTGACTTGGATGGATGCGCGACAAGTTGGAGCGATTATCGATATATGACAATGTGTCCATTTAGTCCATACTTTCTGAATGAAAAAAATTTGAGTTATGCACGACGAAACTTTATTTGTGATGTAATTAAACCGTCTTCCTCAACTTGCGAAGATCACTCTAGTTAGGGCATTTTGGGTACGATGAACTTTGTTATTTATGCTTATGATATGTTGCTTCTATTTTTGCCAAGTCTATCTCTTTATGTTGCTCAACTATATATGTTGCATATCATCGACTCATGTGACTATGCAGGTGCATAGATCATCGATGATGAAGAAGTGCTACGCCGGGAGTATACGATGAGTGGACGGAGTGTCAGGCCCAGGTGTACCGGTTTCCGGTTTCGGAGCGATAACCAGTAGTTAGTTTAGGTTCACGCTAGTGCGAGAGAGGGATATGAACTGACACCTCAAGAAGTACTACATTATGTATGATGAGACATGTCATGTAACTTGTATAGCTATATCGTGATTATGATGTGATGACATGATTTGTGTTGGATGATATGATGAGACTATTATGTGTATGATATGATGAGCATATTGCATGTTTATGATATGATTATAATACTGTATAAAACCTATACAAAAACATCGCAAATACGCAACAAAAAAAGATATGAGAAAATATAGTAGTAGCGCTCTCTAGTGTTGGACAGGAAAACACTACTGCTAAAGCACTTGGCAGTAGCGCTGGTATGGGACGCGCTGCTGCTAAGTAGGTATAGCAGTAGCGCATGTCAACATGCGCTACTGCTGAGCGTTGTGGCGCATTATCAGTAGCGCGGGTACCCGCACTACTAATACACCAAATACCCGTGCTACTGCTAGGCTTTTCCCTAGTAGTGATGCTAGGTGCGTTATTCTCATGATGTGTGGACTCTGCTCATCATTCACGAGAAAATGGCTGGTAACCGGGATGCCCAGTTCCATGCTCAAATCAAATGAAAATATAATTGCAAACAAAAATCCCCCAGGATTGTTGATAGTTTTGGACGGTACCCGTTGTTTCAGACCAGCCATGGAATGTGCTTGTTGGTGGTGGGGGAGTAAAAACTTTACCATTCTGTTTGGGAACCGCCTATAATGTGTCTAGCATGGAAGATAGTGAGAACTCTTCATTGTTATGTTGAAAATGAAAGCATACCTCTCAAAATTATTTCCATCTCTGTTTTAAAAGCTTCGAGCTCTCGCACCTCTGCGAATCCCTGCTTCCCTCTGCAAAGGGCCTATCTTTTACTTTTATGCAAGAGTCAGTAGTATTCCTTCTCATTCCAACCTACTCTTCAGTTGGCAAGCATCATGTGATGGGGAAAGATCTAATCATATATGGCCATTCAAATATATTTTACCATGAATTATTATTGTTGATAATTATCTATATGATAAATAAGTTGGGAGGCAAAACATTAAACCCCTATCTTTCTCTGTGTTCAATGGATGCTATTTGTTCTAAAAATATGCTTTGAGTGGTAGCAATCATGGAACACTATATGATAGTTGAGTATGTGGGATTTGCTAAATCAAAGCTCTTACATAGACCCTTCCTGAAAATAAGATGAATTGCAATTGTTTGATGACTGAGAACCTAGTTTGTTAGTTTTCAAGAAAGTTTATGATCTATGCTTTAACATGTGAATAGCTTGCTACTTGATCATGAGAAGTTTTATGATATGAGCTACTGTTATGATATATAATGATGCTATAAAAAGTGATTCAAATTATCATTGATCAAACATGTGCACTTGGTAGCATTCACAGTTCATAAATTATTTCTTTTATCATTTACCTACTCGAGGACGAGCAGGAATTAAGCTTGGGGATGCTGATACGTCTCCAACGTATCTTTAATTTATGAAGTATTCATGCCATGTTTACAGCAATTCTATATGATTTTGTATGAGTTGATTAGAACTAACCTGGACTGACACTATTTTCAGCAGAACTACAGTGGTGTCATTTTTTGTGTAGAAATAAAATTTCTCGGAACGAGCTGAAAATTTACGGAGAATATTTTTGAAAAATATAAAAAATACTAGAACGAAAAGGTATCATAGAGGAGTCCCGAGGCAACCACAAGGGTGGGGGTGCCCCCCCAGGGCACGCCCCTTACCTTGTCATCTCCTCGTGGGCCACCTTCACTTGTCCCCAACGCCAACACCTCCTATAAATCCGAAAACCTCCAGAAATAAACCTAGATCGGGAGTTCCACTGCCATAAGCCTCTGTAGCCACGAAAAACCAATAGGGTGCCCATTCTGGCACCCTGCCGGAGGAGGAAACCATCACTGGTGGCCATCTTCATCATCCCGGTAGTCTCCATGATGAGGAGGAAGTAGTTCACCCTCGGGGCTGAGGGTATGTACCAGTAGCTATGTGTTTGATCTCTCTTTTTCGTGTTCTTGATTTGGCACTTATGACCCACAAGTATAGGGGATCAATCGTAGCTCTCTTCGATAAGTAAGAGTGTTGAACCCAACGAGGAGCAGAAGGATCATGTAGCTCAATTGCATCCCTATGCCCAAATATGGTGAAGTGTCATGTAGTCGGCGTTCACATGACACCACTAAGGGAATCACAACATACATACTATCAAAATATCGAACACATATCAAGTTCACATGATTACTTGCAACATGATTTCTCCCGTGACCTCGAGAACAAAAGTAACTACACACAAATAATAATCATGCTCAAGATTAGAGGGGTATTAAATAGCATATTGAATCTGAACATATAATTTTCCACCGAATAAACCATATAGTAATCAACTACAAGATGTAATCAACACTACTAGTCACCCACTAGCACCAATCTATGGTTTCGGTAACAAGATTGAACACAAGAGATGAACTAGAGTTTGAGATGAGATGGTGTTGTTGAAGATGTTGATGGAGATTTCCCTCCCCAAGATGGGAGAGTTGTTGGTGATGATGATGGCGACGATTTCCCCCTCTGGGAGGGAAGTTCCCCCAGCGGAATCGCTCCGCCGGAGGGCAAAAGTGCTCCTGCCCAAGTTCCGCCTCGAGATGGCGGCGCTCCATCCTAAAACTCCTCCCCTTATTTTGCCTAGGTCAAAATGACCTATATACCAGAAGATGGGCACCTGAGGTGGGCTTGGGTGAGCACAACCCACCAGGGCGCGCTTGGGCTCCGTGGCGCACCCAGGTCGGTTGTGCCCACCTAGTGGCCCCCTCTGGTAGTTATTTGCTCCAATAATCCTCAAATATTCCATCAAAAATCTCCGTGAAGTTTCAGCTTGTTTGGAGTTGTGAAGAATAGGTAGCCTGTCGTAGCTTTTCCAGGTCCAGATTTCCAGCTGCCGGGATTCTCCCTCTTGGTGTGTACCTTGAGTATTATGAGAGAAAAGGCATTAGAATTACTCCAAAAAGCATTATTATGGATAAAAACATTATAAATAACAGTAAGAAAACATGATGCAAAATGGACGTATCAACTCCCCCAAGCTTAGACCTCGCCTATCCTTAAGCAAAAACCGAAATCGAAAAACATGTCCACATGCTTAGAGAGAGAGGTGTCGATAAAAACAAAATACGGACAGAGAAGCATCATGTTTATTATTATAACAATAACAAAATTAAACATAAAACTTTTATCATAGAACTTTCATCATATACTTCTTATGAATAAGTGACAATTCATCACATAATTGAAGTATAAAGAAAAAAACTCTATTAGAAACCAACAAACTATGCTCTCAGTCAACTTTGCAACTACAATTCATAATCTTTTCAGGAAGGGTCACGTATCGGAGCCTTTAGGCAAGTCCACATACTCAACCATCATATAGTCTTCTACGATTGCTAACACTCACCGCGTACACATGAGCAAAACGTTTCAATCGGACACATAGAAAGATAGGGGCTTATAGTTTCGCCTTCCAAAGTATTCATCTCAAGGGTGATGTCAACAATAATAACTCATGCTATCTATATTCAACTGGACATATGTGCCAAGATCTTTCCTCACCACATGATGCTAGCCAAATGAGAAAAATCAAAAGGAATAGAAGGAAAACTTTGACTCTTTGCATAAAAGTAAAAGATAGGCCCTTCGCAGAGGGAAGCAGAGGTTGCCATGCGCTTATTTGTTTGTATGCACAACCCCTTAGTGCAAAAGAACATCATGTTGCATTGCCCCTTGTGATAGCGACCTTTATTATGCAGATTGTCGCTTTTATTCTTCACCATCACAAGTTCATGCAACGCTCAATTTTTTCTTACACTAAATGATCTCACACTTTTAGAAGCAAATTTTATTTCCTTTTTGGATCGATGACAACTTACTTGAGGGATCTTGCCCAATCCCTAGGTAGGTATGGTGGACACTTGAAAATAAGATTTGTGTTTAAGAGTTTTGGATGCACAATTAGTATCTCTACTGAGTGCGGAATTTTTGGCTAGCAAAGATAGGGGGCAAGCACCGCATGTTAAAGGATCTATGACAATGACTTCTATGTGAATATAAACAAACATAAACCATTAAGTTGTCTTCCTTGTCCAACGTCAACAATTTTGGCATATAATATTTTGATGACGGCTCACAATCACAAAAGGTTTCTATGATAGTATATTTATATGTGAATCTTCTCTTTCCTTATTAATTCTTTCATGAGTTGCATCATTGACTAATGATATGTTTGTCAATCTCTAATAAAATTTTCTACTTATACTTTTCCTTATGTGGTGTCATCACCTACCATAAGATTACTATATGATTTTTTTCTTAATTTCTTTCTTTCATTTATTTTATTTATTTATTTTCTCTTTTTCTTCCTTATTTCTTTTCTTTTATTTGCAACATGAAAGTAAAGAAAGCAAAAAGTCAAACTAAACTTTATTATATAACTTAAACAAGATTACAAGGATAGATCACTAAGCAAACTCTCAAGGAAGATAAGATCGAACTAAACTTTTATTCATCAAAAGAAAAAGATAGAACTAAAATAAGTAAATGTAAAAAGATAGTGGGATGATACGACACCGGGGCACCTCCCCCAAGCTTGGCGGAATCCAAGGGGAGTGCCCATACCCGATACTCAGTTCTCTATTGGTGGTGAAGAAGATGATGGTGGTGATGAACGAGAGATCTTGTCCTCGGATTTCCATGGCCGTGGTGGTGGTGAAAAAGTAGAGGGCTTGCCCTTCGCTTCCTCCAGTTTCTGACGGAGAATAAAATTATCTATCCTCAACTCGTCGTTATCTATCTTGAGTTTTTATCTTCTTGCATAACGCCTCCATGCTCTCATTTTTGCACCAAGGACGAACTGATTCATCTTCATCTTCTTCGTAGGTCCAGCTATAGTGCCTCTCATCCCCATAGGATTTGGGGTTTGTGATGAAATCAGCAACATAGCTCTCACCCTTAGAGTCTTGGGAAGACATATTTTTGGATCTAATAGGAAAACAGCAAGAAAAGAGAACACATAATTTCTCCGTGATACGGTGATCAACAGGGTCGGGAAGTATATATAGATTTTTTTATCTTGGGGGACGAGCAAACGGAAGAAAAATGGAGTTCGGAAGGTGTCCCAGGCGGGCACAACCCACCTGGGCGCGCGCTTGGCGCGCCCTAGTGTCTTGTGCCCACCATGGTACGCTTCCTGGAAGTTTCTTTATTTCCTAAATTTTTAAATATTCCAAAACTTACAAAAAATATTTTTGCGGACTTTTCGGAGTCTGTTTACTTACCGTATCACGTACCTCCTTATTTTCACGATTCTGGAGTGTTTCGAAAGGACTCATTTATGTGTTCTCCCGGCGTCAAAGTTTGGATAGTATTACTTTCAACTATAATGGGCGTACCTGAGATATAATGTTTTATTCGTTGCCCATTGACAACCTTCGGGTTAGTACCTTTGGAATTATTTGTTTTGATGGCTCCAGACCGATAAACCTCCTCGATACATAGGGGCTTTCCCATTTTGAGGGGATTTTTCTTGCAAAGAATCTGAAACAAGAGTTGTGCAAAAGAATATATTCTACGACTTAAAACTCATGCTTTTGGATTCTTTTGTCATACCATCTTTTAACTTTTCCTTTGAATAATTTTGCATTTTCATAAGCTTGGGTTCTCCATTCATCTAAAGATCTAATATCAAATAAGCTCTTTTCACCAGCAAGTTTGAAGTCATAACTGAGCTCTGTGATGGCCCAATATGCTTTACATTCTAACTCAAGAGGCAAATGACAAGCTTTTCCATAAACCATTTTATAAGGAGACATACACATAGGATTTTTATATGCTGTTCTATAAGCCCAAAGTGCATCATCTAATTTCTTAGACCAGTTCTTCCTGGACCTATTAACAATATTTTGCAAAATTAATTTTATTTCTCTATTGCAAATTTAAACTTGCCCACTAGACTAAGGATGATAAGGTGACGCAATTCTATGGTTAACATCATACTTGGCAAGCATTTTACGGAAAGCACCATGAATAAAATGTGAACCACCATTAGTCATTAAATATCTAGGGACTAAAAACCTTGGGAAAATAACTTCATTAAGCATTTTAATAGAGGTGTTGTGATCAGCACTACTGGGGGGAATAGCTTCTACCCATTTTGTAACATAGTCAATATCAACCAAAATATGTGTATACCCATTAGAGGAAGGAATAGGTCCCATGTAATCAAATCTCCAAACATCAAATGGTTCAACAGCAAGTGAATAATTCATAGGTATTTCTTGACGCTTACCGATATTAACTATTCTTTGACATTCATCACAAGATAAGACGAACTTACGGGCATCCTTGAAGAGAGTAGGCCAATAAAATCCAGATTGCAATACCTTGTGAGGAGTTCTATCTCCAGCATGATGCCCTCCATAAGCTTCGGAGTGACATTTCTATAGGATTTGTCCCTGTTCATGCTCAGGTACACAACGTCTAATAATACCATCTACTCCTTCTTTATAAAGATGTGGGTCATCCCAAAAGTAATGTCTTAAATCATAGAAGAATTTTTTATTTTGTTGGTATGTAAAGCTAGGTGGTAAATAATTAGCAACAATCTAATTAGCATAATTAGCATACTGATGTCGCTTGAAGCTACGTCGGTATTTCCCCAAAGATGAAGGGATGATGTAGCACAACGGCGGTAGGTAGTTTTCATGTGTTGCTTTTGGCAAGCTCAAACAAATATAAGTGAAGATCATGAGCATAAAATTTCTTTCTTTCTCTCAAATTAATTTAAGTGAAGCAAGAGAGAATTTCTTGAAAACTTTACTAACTCTCAAATAAACTAAGTGAATCAAGAGAGCATTTCTTAAAAATACTAAGCACACCGTGCTAAAAAATATATAAGTGAAGCACAAGAACAAGTCCATAGCTCATAAAAATTTAAGAGAAGCATCGAGAGCAATTTTAACAAGTCATGAAATAATTTCCGCTCTCTAAAATAGGTGTGTCCAGCAAGGAATCAAGACTTAAAACACAAAATAAAACAATCAAAGACTCATATCATACAAGACGCTCCAAGCAAAACACATAGCATGTGACGAATAAAAATATAGTTTTGAGTAAAATACCGATGGTCATTAGAAGAAAGAGGGGATGCCACTCGGGAGCATCCCCAAGCTTAGTTGGTTGCTCATTTTTGGATAATAGCTTGGTATACCGGGGCATCCCCAAGCTTAGGCTCTTCTACTCCTTATTACTTCATCCATCGTAAGATAACCCAAAACTTGAAAACTTGAATCACACAAAACTCAACAAAACCTTCGTGAGATCCGTTAGTATAAGAAAGTAAATCACTACTATAAGTGCTGTATCAAATCAATTAATATTTTTTCTTGCATTATATCTACTGTATTCCAACTTTTCTATGGAAAAACTCATCAAAGAAAACCATAGAGCCATCAAAATAAGCACACAACACAAAGAAAACAGAATCTGTCAAAACAGAACAGTCTGTAGGAATCTGACTATTTAAAATACTTCTGTAACTCCAATAATTCTGAAAATTAGGAAGGCCTGAGAAATTTGTATATTGATCTACTACAAGTGGAATGGGTATTTTATCGCTCTCTGGTTAAAAATGAAAATTATTTTCACGAGCGCAAAAGTTTCTGTTTTTTCAGCAAGATCAAACAACTATCACCCAAGAAGATCCTAAAGGCTTTACTTGGCACAAACACTAATTAAAACATAACAAACACAATCATAACAGTAGCATATTTGTGCTAACACTCAAAAACAGTAAGAAAAAAGCAAAAATAAATTGTATTCATTCGGTTGCCTCCCAACAAGCGCTATCGTTTTATGCCCCTAGCTAGGCAAAAGATTTCAATGATGCTCACACGAAAGATAATAATTGAAACACAAAGAGAGCATAATGAAACATGTGACAAACACATAGTCTAACATACTTCCTATGCATAGGAATTTTATAGGAAAACAAATTGTCAAGACAAAAATATCTAGCATACGCAAAGGAGAGGAATAAAACATTGACAGTCTCAACATAACGAGAGGAAATTTAATAACATGAAAATTTCTACAACCATATTTTCCTCTCTCATAATATTATATGTAGGATCGTAATCAAATTCAATAATATAGCTATCACAATAAATATTCTCTTCATGATCCACATGCATGCAAAGTTGACAATCTTCCAAAATAGTGGGATTATCATCAAATAAAGTCATGACCTCTCAAAACCCACTTTCATCAAAATTTTCATAAGATTGAACACTATCCAAATATGTGGGATTATTTTTAGCTAAAGTTGACACTCTTCCAAACCCACTTTCAGTATTATCGCAAACATATTCATCATGAGGCTTAAATAAATTTTCAAGATCATAAGAAACATCACCCCAATCATGATCATTGCGACAAGTAGTGGACATAGCAAAATTAGCATCCCCAAGCTTGGGGTTTTGCATATTATTAGCACAATTTAAATTAATAGAATTTATAGTAAAATCATTGCAATCATGCTTTTCATTCAAGGAGCTATCATGAATCACTTCATTATTTTCTTCACAATTTTCAGATTCACGAATCTCAAGCAAAACTTCATAAAGATTATCTAGTGAACTCAATTCACTAGCAATGGGTTCATCATAATTGGATCTCTTGAAAAGATTAGCAAGTGGACGAGGATGCATATTAATTGATTTTTAGCAAGCGAAGATGCAAGCAAATAGAAGACACATGGCAACACAAGCAAACATGAGATCTGACAAGAAAACGATGAATGAAAAAGAGGGCAAATAAAACGACAAGTTTTTGTGAAGCGGGGGGGGGGGGGGGGAGGAAAACGAGAGGAAAATGACAAATAATGTAAATTGCAAGGAGATGAGATTTGTGATTAGGAACCTGGTATATGTTGAAAATCCTCCCCATCAACGGCACCAAAAATTCCTTTTGATGTCGCTTGAAGCTACGTCAGTATTTCCCCAAAGAGGAAGGGATGATGCAGCACAACGGCGGTAGGTATTTCCCTTAGATATGAAACCAAGGTTATCAAATCAGTAGGATAACCAAGCAACACAACGTAAACAGCACCTACACACAAATAACAAATACTCGCAACCCGACATGTAAAAGGGGTTGTCAATCCCTTTCGGGTAGCGGCACCCCAAAATGGGCAAACAGACGTGAGAGACTTGTAAATATTGATAGATCGAACGCCAAATAAAATAAATTGCAGCAAGGTATTTTTGGGTGTTTTTGGTTTAATATATTTGAAAATAAAACCAAGGAAAACTAGATCGCAAAGGCAAATAATATGAGAAAGAGACCCGGGGCCGTAGGTTTTACTAGTGGCTTCTCTCGAGAAAAATAGCAAACGATGGGTGAACAAATTGCTGTTGGGCAATTGACAAAACTTCAAATACTCATGATGATATCCAGGCAATGATCATTAAATGGGCATCACGTCCAAGATTAGTAGACCGAATCATGCCTGGATCTACTACTATTACTCCACACATTGACTAATGCTATGTTTGTCAATCTCGAATAAAATTTTCTACTTATATTTTTCCTTATGTGGTGTCATCAGCTACCATAAGATTAGTATATGATCTTTTTCTTAATTTCTTTCATTTATTTTCTTAATTTCTTTTCTATTTTTCTTCCTTATTTCTTTTCTTTTATTTTCAACATGAAAGTAAAGAAAGCAAAAACTCAAACCAAATTTTATTATATAACTTGCACACGATTACAAGGATAGATCACTAAGAAAACTCTCAAGGAAGACAAGATCGAACTAAACTTTTATTCATCTAAAGAAAAAGATCAAACTAAAATAGGTAAAGGTAAAAAGATAGTGGGATTATACGATACCGGGGCACCTCCCCCAAGCTTGGCGGAAGCCAAGGGGAGTGCCCATACCCGATACTCAGTTCTCTTTAGGTGGTGAAGAAGATGATGGTGGTGATGAAGGAGAGATCTTGTCCTCGGATTTCAATGACAGTGGTGGTGGTGAAAAAGTAGAGGGCTTGCCCTTCGCTTCCTCCAGTTTCTGATGGAGAATAAAATTATCTATCCTCAAGTCATCGTTATCTATCTTGAGTTTTACTATCTTCTTGCATAACGCCTCCATGCTCTCGTTTTTGAACCGGGGAGGAACTGATTCATCTTCATCTTCTTCAGAGGTCCAGCTATAGTGCCTCTCATCTCCATAGGATTTGGGGTTTGTGATGAAATTAGCAGCATAGCTCTCACCCTCAGAGTCTTGGGATGACATATTTTCTGATCTAAGAGGAAAACAACAAAAAAAGATAACAGAGGATTTCTCTGCGATACGGTGATCAACAGGTTCGGGAAGTATATATAGATTTTTTTTATCTTGGGGGACAAGCAAACAGAAGAAAAATGGAGTCCGGAAGGTGTCCTAGGTGGGTACAGCTATGCCCGGGCATTCTGTCTTTTCGATTTGTTCGGTTTGGTCTTTTCGATCTTCCAAGAATTCGGTCTTCCAGAATTAAAGACCAAAATAATTTCGGTCTTTTTGGTTCTTCCCTATTCGGTCGTCGGTCTTTACTATTCGGTCTTCGGTCCAACCAAACAGACAAAATTAATTGCTACAACACAGATTCATATTACTTCGAGTACCAATACATGTTTACATTTGACACACACAGTAAACCAAAAGAAACTATGTCTGTTTCGTCAGCAGCACCTACAAGGCTACAAGCAAGCCACTGCATCTAGATGAGTTTGAATATCACGAAATCTGAACCCTGCCATGACTCCTGCGAGGTGCAACCAAGAAAAAATCAGCATCATATTAGAAACAAATTTTTACATTTGAACGGATATAGTTTGTCACTACATATACAAAGATTCATCCATCTAAAATAAAATCACTACAATCAGTCATGCACATCTTACACACTACAATCATTCAGATCTCAAATGTATACCCACTATCTATAGAGTAGCAACTTACATACCAAAATCATTCAGATCTGAGATCTTCCCAGAGATATATAAAAAGGAAAAGGAGGAAATAAAACACACCTCGAGCACCGGTGGAGGTGATGCGATGCCGGTGCGAGGTGGGGCCAGAGGATCATTGCATGAGATGGGCGAACCTCAGAGGTGGACCAACACCAGCAAATGAACACGTCACAAGCAATAGGGCGACACGGGAGGGTCGGGGCTAGCCACGCGCATAGGGCACGGCGCTTCGCGACTTCGATGGTGGTCAACTAGTCGTCGCCGGCTCATCCCGCTGCTCAGGGCACCGGTTGTCGGATTTCGGGTTCCGGCAGACCCTTAAGATTCGAACACTGGGGTGCGCGCGGAAATCTCACCTTGAACCTCTCCGTCTCGAGGGGATCTAAACTACTAAAAGAGCTGCACGAAAGACACAAGATTTATACTGGTTCGGGCCACCGATGTGGTGTAATACCCTACTCCAGTGTGTGGTGGATGGATTGCCTCCTGGGGCTGGTGTGGATGAACAATACAAGGAAGAACAGCCTCGCGAGGGTCTGTTCTTGGCTGTGGTGATGAACTGTTGTGGAGAGCTCAGTCACCCTCTCTCTCTCTCTCTCTCTCTCTCTCTCTCTCTCTCTCTACTTGCGGACCGAACGAACCCACGAACCGACCAACCCCCTTGCCATGTGGGTGGCTAGTCCTATTTATAGAGGCCCTGGTCCTCTCCCCAAATATTGAGCGGGAAGGGATCCATCAATGGCGGGCTAATTTGAAGGGGGACGGTGAGTACATCTATCCTGAAAAAAGTAGTCTTCGTCTGCCAAAGGCTCTGGTGATGACGCCTCGCTGGGCTCCATGGTGACCCCCGTCTCGTAGTCCTCCTGGTCTTGGTCTCGTTGCACCGAAGTGGCAACCTTTGCCTGATGCCCCGGTACTCCGCTGATACGCTTGCCCCCTTTGCACCAAAGAGGAAAGAGGGACACTGCGCGCACTGGCACCCGCCTGGTGCCCCGTGTCGTCATGGCTTGCGTCATGGGCACCTCGCGAGGTACCCCGCCTTGAACTCTCCGCCTCCTCGCGAGCCAGCCTGACGAGGCTGTGCCTGAGGACGCACCGTGTCATCCGCCTCGCGAGGCTTGGCCCCTCACGAGGGTCTTGAGCCTCGTGTTGATGAAGATGGGCCGCGCTGGGCCCCCACTCGAGCCACGCCGCAGGCCGCTGGCAGGCAAGTCTGGGGACCCCCGTTCCCAGAACGCCAACAGTAGCCCCCGGGCCCAAGGTGCGCATGGACTTGGCCGTGCCGAGAGGCGAAAGGGCAAGGGCGAAGCGCCACGGGCCCTAACAGCCTGCGGCCTTGGACGCCGCGTGGCGGTTGATTGGACGTGGCGCCTCCGCTTCCCCACGACGCCTTGGTGATCATGCGAGCTGGACAAGTCCCTGCATGCAGAACGTGTTATGATTACCTGTGATCGTGGAGACCGGCGGTTGGCCTTCGCCGGCTATAAGTACGGCACCGCTCGTGCTCGTCCAGTCCATCTCCTCTTGCTCTCTCCTTCGCCTCAGTTCTTGCTCCGTCTTGGTGTGATGGCTCCGATTCACCGATTCTTTACAGCGGAGAAGGGAAAGACTCCTCGAGAAGGGCCAGACCCTCTCCCGCCGAAGAAGCGACTCGCCCATTGCAGCGGGACGATGAGGGTGATCCGGTGGTGGCGAGGCCCCGGGGCGAGCGGGCTCCGCCGGGGTTCCCGCTGCCTTTGTACGCCCACGTCGAGGGCCCCGGAGATGTTGATGCTGATCCCCACGGTCAGCGCCGTTGTCGGCACCGTCGGGTTATGAAGGCGTGGGTGGTTCCTCCTGGAGTCCATGCCGAGGGCTCCTCCCATGAGTTTGTGCTCCACGTCGTCACTCCTCTTCAGTCCTGGATCCGCCTTCCTCCCTTCTTCGCCTCCATGGTTCTTCCAGGGGGGCCTATGGAGCTCCAGCTGCAGCACGCCGACTGCGGCGCCCCTGCGACCGAGGCCGAGGTCGTCGTCGCTGCCCCGGGCGCGGTCTACATGTCCCGCGGCTGGAGGGAGATCGCCCTGGTCTGCAGGGAAAGAGGCGTCTTCACGGTCCACCTGGAGTATGACGGCGCGGTGGTGATGTTCCTCAAGGTCTTCGACGCGATCGGGCGCCGGCTGGAGTGCTGCCACGGGAGAGGCGACCAGGACCTCGCCCTGGTGAGGGCTAGGCCCGTCGACCGCCCCCTTGGCAGTGGCGCCCGAGGGTCCAGCGGCTCCAGCGAGATCTTCGCGACTCCGGAGACGAGCGACGACAGCTACGAGCCCCCGAGCCGTCGCCGCTCCAGGAGCAGGGCGGACGCGTCAGGCCGTCGCCAACCCTGATCTGGATGGAGTTGGCACCGGTGCCTGACGGCCCACTGTTGATGATGGCATCTTCTACAGGAGCCCATGTATTTAGCACTCCGTAGGATCCGTTCCCTGCGAGGAATCGAAATGCGCCCCATGGGGGCTTGTAAGGTGTCTGTAGTCCCGTTTGTTAATATATGACCTTTGCTATGGATTCGTGTGAGTTGCTGATTCCGTCATAGCTTAGTTCTCCCTTCCTGGTCAAGGCTCTTGAGGACGTCGTCCTCGGCATCGGCCCCCCGGCCGAGGCCGAGGCGCACGTCCTGTCTTCTGCCGCGCTGACACGGGTCTTCACCCACGTCTACCTCCGCGATCCCAACACCGACCTCGACGCCCTGCTGGAACCGGTGAGCGGCGAGGGTGCTGTTGCCGCTGTCGAAGCCGTGAAGGGGCGCGCGGAGGTGCTGCTGGAGAAGTTCCGGGCCTTCAGCACCAGGCCGAAGCAAGGCGCTGCCAACCCTGCCGTTCCACAAGGCGAAACCAGCGCCGACGAGTGACTCCGTCCCATCCCCGCTCTTCTTTAGGTTCCTGCACATGCATCACGCCTCGGGGAGGCATTTAAACTTGCGTTTTGCATTGAGATTGACAGTATAGACTGTGATATTTGCTTTTAAGTTCCTTGGATTTTATGCTTTTCTTCCCTACTTGCTTGTGTTCTACGCCGGCAGGGCCCGGCCCCGCGCATGCCTCACCCAGCATCAGCCCTGACCAGAAACCAGGACGGGACCAAAGGAGTGAGGGGCCACATGACAAGTTAGGCTCCTGAGTCGCGATGCTCAGGAGTCCCCTTTAGCGCTCGAACATCAAGTAGGGGAAGCGTGATGTAGGCGTGTTTTCCGTTCTACGTCTGCAGAGCCCGACCCCGCGCGTACCTCACCCAGCATAGCCTTTTGGAACTAAGGAGTGAGGGGCTACGGAGCCAGTTAGGCTCCTGAGTCGCGATGCTCAGGAGTCCCCCTTGATGCGCGAACAGTGGGTGATGAGGCGAGATGTAAGCGTGGCTACCGTTCTACGTCTGCAGAGCCCGGCCCCACGCGTACCTCACCCAGCATAGCCTTTCGGAACTAAGGAGTGAGGGGCTACGGGACCAGTTAGGCCCCTGGGTCGCGATGCCCAGGGGTCCCCCTTGATGCGCAAACGGCCTTCATACCTTGGCTCCGCTCGGGGAGAGACGCGTGGCGAACCAGGCCCGAGGGGCCTGGCTAGGCGGCATACGTCTGGGCGTGACCCAGCCGTAGCCCCCGTGCCCAGCCCCCTCGCGCGGCACTCCCGAGGGGAGGCGTTGCGATGAGGCCAGCCACTGAGCTCTGGGCTCCCTGAGGTTAACGCGGCCTGGAGGCCACCCTCAGTTGTTTATCACCAGCGCGGAGCATAGCGCTTCCGTATGTGTACGGGCATAGCCGCTCCTCGGCAGTGTCGTCAGCCAGCGCGGAGCATGGTGCTTCCACTAGTACATGGGAGGGGGCTCCCCTCCGGGAGGAGCCCCCGGGGCGTATACAGCCCCGCCCTGACACGTGACCGGCACGGTAGAGCTGGGTGAGGTGTATCTGGGCACCCGTGAGCCAGCGCGGGACTCACAAGGCCCTACCTCTGGGCGGGTTGCGCCCGACACTGGGCCGTATCTTGGAATGTGTCCCTGCAAAATTTGGTTAGATGCCGGTACTCTACGTCCTCGGGTCCCGGCCCTCGAGCTTGTCTCAGCCGTCGCTGGTATGCCAGGTCGCGATGCCGTGGACAAGGCCAGAGGGTGAGGGCTGGAGGGCTAGTAAGAGCCCTGAGTCGTGATGCTCAGGCACCCCCCCTTTAACGTGCAAGTGGCCGACATGGGAAGAGAAGATGCCGCGGACGGGCACCATGCAGCTAAGCGTGATAGGCAATGCATAGTTGGAAATAAACACTACGGAGATACACGCTGCTGGGCCTGGCCCCAGTGGCTTGGGGATGATGCAGCCCGAGGGGCGCCCCCAACAAGGCAAGCTAGCGACGGAAAGGTAAATGCAGATACATGCCGCGGGGGCGGACCCACGCGGCCTGGGAGTGATGCAACCCTGGGGCGGGTGCTCCCAGCTGAGAACGGAACTTGAAAGATGTCACTTGAGGATGTCGTCGGCGTAGTGGCGTTGGTGCAGCAGACTTGACGGGCTGCAGAAGCCGATCCTCACGAGCCACCAGGCCTCGGGGCCTCGGGAGGCTCCGAAGGCGCCGGTGACTCCTCGCGAGCTGCCTCCATCTCCGCCAAGGCCACGGAACGCCTGTCTTCCTGAGCCTCCACGATGCCCCTCATGAGGCGCTGGTACGCCGCAGCCATGCTCGGCAGGCCGTAAGGCATGCGAACATAGCTGTGGGGTGGACCGCAGCGCCCCACTTGCGAGGGCCAGAGGCGCTCCGTTGTGGCGATCTGATTGAGCCCTGGTACGTCGACACAGACGCGCAGCCCACCATCCTCGCCTGGATGTGGGGCCACGGCTGGCAAGCGGCGGCAACCTCTCATGATCCTTGTCTCCTGTAGCTCTCGAATGGCCTCGTCAACGAACTCTTGCTGGTCTGATCTTCCTCGCCTGGCTCCTTCCTGAAGGAAACGTGCTGCGAAGCACGCCTCCACGTGGTGCCCAAGTGCCTCCCTCGCGACCCTGGCTAGGTCGGTGGCCCTCCAGGTGAGAGCCCCCGAGCCCTGCCTAAGGAGGGTGTCGGGCGCGCTTTCCTATGCGATGGATGGAGGGCCCTCCTGAGGGGGCACGGGCCCTGAGGGGCCTGCCTCCTGAGGGGCTGAGCCTGACGACGTCTTCTTCTTCTTGGGGGTGGTCTCAGGAAGCCTCCTGCTTCCGCGATCTGGATCTTCTAGCGACGCGGCCTGAAAGGCTCGCTCCAGGGAACACACTGCATCTCTCTCTTCACAGGGCACCGTGATGACGCCGCCACTTCCTGGCATCTTGAGGACGTTGTAGCCATGGTGGGTCACGGCCATGAACTTGGCCAGCGCTGGGTACCCGAGGATGGCGTTGTACGGCAGGCGGATGTGGGCGACGTCGAAGTCGATGAGCTCCGTGCGGTAGTTGCTGCGGGCTCTAAAGGTGCCAGGGAGGCGGACCTGCTTGATCGGAACTGTGAAACCGTCGGTGATCCCGGAGAAAGGCTTGGTTGGCTGAAGCTGGTTATAGGGCACTTGGAGGTTGTTGAATGTTTCCACGGACAGGACGTTGACCCCTGCTCCGCCATCGATGAGGGTCTTGGTGACCTGCACATTGCTGATGACCGGGGAGCAGAGCATCGGGAGGACTCCTGCAGTGGCCGCACACTTGAGCTGGTCTGCCGAGCTGAACGTGATGGGGCACGCCGACCACCTGAGGGGGCGCATTGCTTCGAGCTTGGGGAGAACTGCATTCATTTCGCGGGCAAACTGCTTGAAGATACGTTGGGAGGCTGGGGCTTGAGCTCCGCCCAGGATGCAGGCGATCGCGCGCGGCTCCTGGAAGGCCCCAGCCCCCTCGTCTTGATGGTGGTCTTCGTTCCTTCTTGGTGGAGGCGGCAGTGGAGGTAGGCCTGCGTTGCCATGAGGGCAGTCCTCACGAGGCTGGTCGCGCCACCCCTGGCGCGGGTCGCGGTCTTCCCAGCGCCCTGGGTCTCTTCCTCCTCCTCGGCCATAGCCCCGGTCAGCACGGTCAGGGCGACGGCCGATCCTTCCTTCTCGCACGGTGCGGAGCTCTTGACATTCATTGGTGTTATGGGTGTGGAGGTCATGGTACACACAGTACCGGCTGCCTCTGGAGGGTTCGGGCAGATCCTTGCCCCGCTTGGTGTCTGGTTCGGCTGCGAGCACGGCAGCCCCCTTGCGCTTCACGTCCTTGGCCTTGGGCTTCTTCTCTTCTGGGTCCGCGGCAGGCAGCTTGAGGAGGGAGAGACGTCCCTCCTCAGCCCTGGCGCACTTGTTCGCCAAGTTGAACAGCTCCAGGGAGGTGCAGAGGTCTTCATGCATCGCCAGCTCCTCCTTCATCTTGACGTCACGCAGGCCGTCAGAGAAGGCGGAGATGATGGCCTCCTCTGACACCCTGGGGATCTTGAGGCACGCGTTGTTGAAGCGCTGGATGTACTTTTGCAGGGTCTCTCCGGGTTGTTGCTTGATGCGGCGCATGTCGCTCACGGCAGGCGGCCGGTCGCGAGTACCTTGGAAGTTGGCGATGAAGCATGCGCGCATCTGGTCCCAGGAGGAGATCGTGCCTGGAGCCAGATTCAGGAGCCAGGTTCGCGCCCCTTCCTTCAGCACCATGGGGAACCAGTTCGCCATGACCTTTTCATCCCTGTCGGCAGCCTCAATGCCCAGCTCATAGAGCTGGAGGAATTCCACGGGGTCAGTTGTGCCGTCGTAGCGAGGAGGCAGGTCGGGCTTGAACTTGCTGGGCCACGCAACGCTGCGCAGCTCAGTGGTGTAGGCGTGGCAGCCCGCGGTGGCCACGAAAGGCCTCGGTTGGTGGAGAGCTTGGTCTAGAGGGTCCCCACACGCAGCAGCTAGGAGCAGGGCGGGGTCTTGACGCACCGGAGCTGGAGCAGGGTCGCGGCGTGCCAGAGCAGGGAGCGCCCTGGCAGCCCCCTGCGGGCAAGGGATCTCTTGGCAGCTTCGCTCTTGTTGCGATGGCGCCTGGCGGAGCGGGTTCCGCCCAGGGGCCAGTCTCCTTGGAGCCACGGCATCTTCTTGGAGGGGAGGCGGCTGGTGCGCCTCTGGAGCTTCGTTGCCCGCGCGGGGCGAAGTGCGGCGCAGAGGGACGGACGGCGCGGAAGAGCCCCCTGCGGCGCGGACAAGCTCGGCGACACGATCGAGCCATTCTTCGTAGACGTCGTCGACGGGACGGTAGCGCAGGAGCTCGTTTGCCGCGAGGAGTGCAGCTCGAGCCTCCAAGGGTGCGCGGAGCGCGCGGGACGAAGAGCCAGCTGGTGCCAGTGACGGAGTGGCGGTGCGGCCGTCTTGCCGCACGGACGGGTGCTGAGACAATGCCTGCTGCTCGGCCCCCGCCGGGCCAGTGGCGGCGTTGACGGAGGGCGACGGGGAACGACGAGGACGCCCACCAACGGGGGCCGTCTAGGCGACGCGAGAAGCGATGGCGGCCCGGCGCTCGGCGCGGGCCCGACGAACGTCAGACATGGATGCGACGGTCGGAGGAGAGCGGAGCGGTGGAAGACGAATTCCGTCGCACCCCTACCTGGCGCGCCAAATGTCGGATTTCGGGTTCTGGCAGACCCTTAAGGTTCGAACACTGGGGTGTGCGCAGAAATCTCACGTTCAACCTCTCCGTCTCGAGGGGATCTAAACTACTAAAAGAGCTGCACGAAAGACACAAGATTTATACTGGTTCGGGCCACCGATGTGGTGTAATACCCTACTCCAGTGTGTGGTGGATGGATTGCCTCCTGGGGCTGGTGTGGATGAACAATACAAGGAAGAACAGCCTCGCGAGGATCTGTTCTTGGCTGTGGTGATGAAATATTGTCGAGAGCTCAATCACCCTCTCTCTCTCTCTACTTGTGGACCGAACAAACCCACGAACCGACCAACCCCCTTGCCATGTGGGTGGCTAGTCTTATTTATAGAGGCCCTGGTCCTCTCCCCAAATATTGAGCGGGAAGGGATCCAACAATGGCGGGCTAATTTGAAGGGGGACAGCGAGTACATCTATCCTGACAAAAGTAGTCTTCGCCTGCCAAAGGCTCTGGTGATGACGCCTCGCTGGGCTCCATGGTGACCTCCGTCTCGTAGTCCTCCTGGTCTTGGTCTCGTTGCACCGAAGTGGCAACCTTTGCCTGATGCCCCGGTACTCCGCTGATACGCTTGCCCCCTTTGCACCAAAGAGGAAAGAGGGACGCTGCGCGCGCTGGCACCTGCCTGGTGCCCCGTGTCGTCATGGCTTGCGTCATGGGCACCTCGCGAGGTACCCCGCCTTGAACTCTCCGCCTCCTCGCGAGCCAGCCTGACGAGGGTGTGCCTGAGGACGCGCCGTATCGTCCGCCTCGTGAGGCTTGGCCCCTCGCGAGGGTCTTGAGCCTCGTGTTGATGAACATGGGCCGCGCTGGGCCCCCACTCGAGCCACGCCGCAGGCCGCAGGCAGGCAAGTCTGGGGACCCCCGTTCCTAGAACACCGACACCGGTCTCCATCGCCCAGGGGTGTGCTGCTAGCCCCAGTGCGGCGGCCGTCACTCGTCACGGCCTCATGGCTCACGGGCATCGGGCCACATCTGCTAGCGGCGGGCGGCTACTAGGGACTAGGGTTCGTTGTGGGAGAGAAAGGAGTTTAGTGAATCGACGAGCGGTGGCTAGGTGCTAGGGTTCGTCGTGGGACAGAACAGAGAAGAGGAGTTGAGTGAAGCGGCTGGCGGCTCGGTAGGGTTTTCATGTGAATCATGTGGTGAGGATTGAGGACAGAGACGTGAGGTGTGTGCTCGGGACCCTAGGCCAGATGGGCCTTAGGTGAACATATTGTCTATGGGCTTTTCTAAATTCGGTCTATACGGGCAATTCGGTCATGAAGACAGCCGGACCAATCAGACCGTAATTACTTCGGTCTTATAATTGTGCAGAGCGTTTTTTATTTGGTTTTTTGGAGTTCGGTCTATTCGGGTTCGGTCTTGGTCTTTTCGGGTTCGGTCTTCGGTTTTTATGCCCGGGGTGAGGTACAACCCACCTGGGCGTGTGCCTGGTGTCTTGTGCCCACCAGGGTACACGTCCTGGAAGTTTTGTTATTTCCTAAAATTTTAAATATTCCAAAACTGACAAAAAATATTTTTGCGGATTTTCGGAGTCCGTTTACTTACCGTATCACGTACCTCCTTATTTTCATGATTCAGGAGTGTTTTAGAAGGACTCTTTTATGTGTTCTTCCGGTGTCAAAGTTTGGATAATATTACTTTCAACAATAATGGGCGTACCTGAGATATAATGTTTTATTCATTGCCCATTGACAACCTTCGGGTTTGTACCTTCGGAATTATTTATTTTGATGGCTCCAGACCGATAAACCTCCTCGATAACATAGGGGCCTTCCCATTTTGAGAGGAGTTCTCTTGCAAAGAATCTGAAACGATAGTTGTACAAAAGAATATATTCTCTAACTTTAAACTCATGCTTTTGGATTCTTTTGTCATGCCATCTTTTAACTTTTCCTTTGAATAATTTTGCATTTTCATAAGCTTGGGTTCTCCATTCATCTAAAGATCTAATATCAAATAAGCTCTTTTCACCAGCAAGTTTGAAGTCATAATTGAGCTCTGTGATGGCCCAATATGCTTTACGTTCTAACTCAAGAGGTAAATGACAAGCTTTTCCATAAACCATTTTATAAGGAGACATACCCATAGGATTTTACATGCCGTTCTATAAGCCCAAAGTGCATCATCTAATTTCTTAGACCAGTTCTAACTGGACCTATTAACAGTATTTTGCAAAATTAATTTTATTTCTCTATTGCAAATTTAAACTTGCCCACTATACTAAGGATGATAAGGTGATGCAATTCTATGGTTAACATCATACTTGGCAAGCATTTTACGGAAAGCACCATGAATAAAATGTGAACCACCATTAGTCAGTAAATATCTAGGGACTAAAAACCTTGGGAAAATAACTTCCTTAAGCATTTTAATAGAGGTGTTGTGATCAGCACTACTGGGGGGAATAGCTTCTACCCATTTTGTAACATAGTCAATATCAACCAAAATATGTGTATACCCATTAGAGGAAGGAAAAGGTCCCATGTAATCAAATCTCCAAACATCAAATGGTTCAACAGCAAGTGAATAATTCATAGGCATTTCTTGACGCTTACCGATATTACCTATTCTTTGACATTCATCACAAGATAAGA
Organism: Triticum monococcum; assembly: GCA_034509565.1. Taxonomy (NCBI): domain Eukaryota; kingdom Viridiplantae; phylum Streptophyta; class Magnoliopsida; order Poales; family Poaceae; genus Triticum; species Triticum monococcum. Next base: position 79,569,255 of record CM067845.1, on the reverse strand, counting down.
CGAACTTACGGGCATCCTTGAAGAGAGTAGGCCAATAAAATCCAGATTGCAATACCTTGTGAGGAGTTCTATCTCCAGCATGATGCCCTCCATAAGCTTCAGAGTGACATTTCTATAGGATTTGTCCCTGTTCATGCTCAGGTACACAACGTCTAATAATACCATCTACTCCTTCTTTATAAAGATGTGGGTCATCCCAAAAGTAATGTCTTAAATCATAGAAGAATTTTTTATTTTGTTGGTATGTAAAGCTAGGTCGTAAATAATTAGCAACAATCTAATTAGCATAATCAGCATACTGATGTCGCTTGAAGCTACGTCGGTATTTCCCCAAAGATGAAGGGATGATGCAGCACAACGGCGGTAGGTATTTTCCTCAGATATGAAACCAAGGTTATCGAACCAGTAGGAGAACCAAGCAACACAACATAAACATCACCTGCACACAAATAACAAATACTCGCAACCCGACATGTAAAAGGGGTTGTCAATCCCTTTCGGGTAGCGGCGCCCCAAGGTGGGCAAACGGACGTGAGAGAGTTGTAAATAGTGATAGATCGAATGCCAAATAAAATAAATTGCAGCAAGGTATTTTTGTTTTTTGGTTTAATAGATCTGAAAATAAAAGCAAGGAAAAATAGATCGCCAAGGCAAATAATATGAGAAAGACACCCGGGGGCCGTAGGTTTCACTAGTGGCTTCTCTCGAGGAAAATAGCAAACGGTGGGTGCACAAATTATTGTTGGGCAATTGACAAAACTTCAAATACTCATGACGATATCCAGGCAATGATCATTACATAGGCATCACGCCCAAGATTAGTAGACCGACTCCTGCCTGCATCTACTACTATTACTCCACACATCGACCACTATCCAGCATGCATATAGTGTGTTAAGTTCATGGAGAAACAGAGTAATGCAATAAGAATGATGAAATGATGTAGACAAGATCAATCTATCTAGAGATAGACCTTGTCGTTTTATCCTTAGTAGCAACGATACATACGTGCCGGTTCCCTTTCTGCCACTAGGATCAAGCACCATAAGATCGAACCCACTAGAAAGCACCTATTCACATTGCAAGATAAATAAATCAAGTTGGACAAAAAAACCCAAATATCGGAGAAGAAATACGAGGCTATAAGAGATCGTGCATAAAAGAGATCAAAGAAACTCAAATACTTTCATGGATATAAAAAGATAGATCTGATCATAAACTCAAAGTTGATCGATTCCAACAAACACACCGCAAAAGAGTTACATCATATGGATCTCCAAGCGACCATTGTATTGAGAATCAAGAGAGAGAAAGAGGAAGCCATCTAGCTACTAACTACGAACCTGAAGGTCTACAAAGAACTACTCACGCATCATCGGAGAGGCACCAATGGAGGTGGTGAACCCCATCCGAGATGGTGTCTAGATTGGATCTGGTGGTTCTAGACTTTGCGTCGGCTGGATGAATATTTCGTAGACTCACCTAGGGTTTCTGGAATATTGGGGTATTTATAGAGCAAAGAGGCAGTCCGGGGGGCACCCATGGCGGGCACAACCCACCCGGGCGCGTCTGGGCCTCCTGGCGCGCCCTGGTGGGTTGTGCTCCCCTCGGGGCACCCCCAGGCGCATCCATGGCCCATTGTTTTCCTTCTGGCCCATAAAATATCTTCGTAAAGTTTCATGGCATTTGGACTCCGTTTGATATTGATTTTCTGTGATGTAAAAAACATGGAAAAAACAACAACTGGCACTTGGCACTATGTCAATAGGTTAGTACCAAAAAATGATATAAAATGACTATAAAACATCCAAGATTGATAATATAACAGCATGTAACAATCAAAAATTATAGATACATTGGAGACGTATCAACATCCCGAAGCTTAAATCCTACTCGTCGTCGAGTAGGGAAGTGATAAAAACAGAATTTTTGATGTGGAATGCTACCTAACATGTCATATCATATTCTTTTCTTGATAGCATGGACATTTGGACTTTTATATTTTTCAAAGCAATAGTCTAGTCTTGACACGATAATTTAAATACTCAAGCATATCAACAAGCAACCATGTGTTTCAAAATATCAACGCTAAAATAAGTTATCCCTAGCCCACCATGCTCAATCATTGACCCATTCATGAAACACAATCGCATATTAGCTACACCCAGTACTCAAGTACGATCATATTGCCTACTAGTTGGTGCTTTTTATAAGAGAATATGGAGACTCAAATTCAAAATAAAAATTGCATAAATTAAAAGAAAGGCCCTTCGCAGAGGGAAGTAGGGATTTGTAGAGGTGCCAGAGCTCAAAGCGGAAAACTTAGAGATAAAAACATTTTGGGAGGTGTATCCATCCCACCAACAAAACGACTTAGAGTTCCCAACACTTTCCATGCTAGATATATCATAGGCGGTTCCCAAATAGAAAATAAATGTTTTTCCTTTTTCCACCATACTTTCACTTTCGATGGATAACCGTATCCACGGGCGCCTTCCATACCAGCACTTTCCAAGGAATTTATTATTTGACAACATAAAGTAAATTCATTTTTTTCATTTCGGGCCTGGCCATCCCTAATACCTTTGCCTTACTCTCGTGCAATGAAAAGTGAATAAACACTCATCGTGAGAATAACACATCTAGCATGGAAAATATTAGCCACCCCTCACCGCTCCACGAGCGAAACAAACACACAAAAGAGAAGTTTACTTTGAAAATTAGAGATGGCACATGCAAATTTTCTTAGAACGGCAAAATAATACCGCATATAGGTAGATATAGTGGAGTCATGTGGCAAAACTGGTTTAAAGGGTTTTGGATGCACAAGTAGTGATCATACTTAGTGCAAAATGAAGGCTAGCAAAAGATTGAGAAGCGACCAACCAAGAAACGGATAATCTCATAAGCGAGAATTAAGCATAATTAACACCGAATAATGCACCACAAGTAGGATATAATTTCATTGCACAATTATTGACTTTCGTGCTTGCATAGGGAATCACAAACCCTAACACCAATATTCTTACTAAAGCATAATTACTCATCAACATAACTCACATATCACATCATCATATCTCAAAACTATTACTAAGAATCAAGTTTATTTTGTCCAATGATCTTCATGAATTTTTTTATTATATCCTTCTTGGATATCTATCACTTTGGGACTAGTTTTCATGTGTTGCTTTTGGCAAGCTCAAACAAATATAAGTGAAGATCATGAGCATAAAATTTCTTTCTTTCTCTCAAATTAATTTAAGTGAAGCAAGAGAGAATTTCTTGAAAACTTTACTAACTCTCAAATAAACTAAGTGAATCAAGAGAGCATTTCTTAAAAAAAATACTAAGCACACCGTGCTCAAAAATATATAAGTGAAGCACTAGAGCAAGTCCATAGCTCATAAAAATTTAAGAGAAGCATCGAGAGCAATTTTAACAAGTCATGAAATAATTTCCGCTCTCTAAAATAGGTGTGTCCAGCAAGGAATCAAGACTTAAAACACAAAATAAAACAATCAAAGACTCATATCATACAAGACGCTCCAAGCAAAACACATAGCATGTGACGAATAAAAATATAGTTTTGAGTAAAATACCGATGGTCATTAGAAGAAAGAGGGGATGCCACTCGGGGGCATCCCCAAGCTTAGTTGGTTGCTCATTTTTGGATAATAGCTTGGTATACCGGGGCATCCCCAAGCTTAGGCTCTTCTACTCCTTATTACTTCATCCATCGTAAGATAACCCAAAACTTGAAAACTTGAATCACACAAAACTCAACAAAACCTTCGTGAGATCCGTTAGTATAAGAAAGTAAATCACTACTATAAGTGCTGTATCAAATCAATTAATATTTTTTCTTGCATTATATCTACTGTATTCCAACTTTTCTATGGCAAAAACTCATCAAAGAAACCATAGAGCCATCAAAATAAGCACACAACACAAAGAAAACAGAATCTGTCAAAACAGAACAGTATGTAGCAATCTGACTATTTAAAATACTTTTGTAACTCCAATAATTCTGAAAATTAGGAAGGCCTAAGAAATTTGTATATTGATCTACTAAAATTGGAATGGGTATTTTATCGCTCTCTGGTTAAAAATGAAAATTATTTTCACGAGCGCAAAAGTTTCTGTTTTTCAGCAAGATCAAACAACTATCACCCAAGAAGATCCTAAAGGCTTTACTTGGCACAAACACTAATTAAAACATAACAAACACAATCATAACAGTAGCGTATTTGTGCTAACACTCAAAAACAGTAAGAAAAAAGCAAAAATAAATTGTATTCATTGGGTTGCCTCCCAACAAGCGCTATCGTTTTATGCCCCTAGCTAGGCATAAGATTTCAACGATGCTCACACGAAAGATAATAATTGAAACACAAAGAGAGCATAATGAAACATGTGACAAACACATAGTCTAACATACTTCCTATGCATAGGAATTTTATAGGAAAACAAATTGTCAAGACAAAAATATCTAGCATACGCAAAGGAGAGGAATAGAACATTCACAGTCTCAACATAACGAGAGGAAATTTAATAACATGAATATTTCTACAACCATATTTTCCTCTCTCATAATATTATATGTAGGATCATAATCAAATTCAATAATATAGCTATCACAATAAATATTCTCTTCATGATCCACATGCATGCAAAGTTGACACTCTTCCAAAATAGTGGGATTATCATCAAATAAAGTCATGACCTCTCAAAACCCACTTTCATCAAAATTTTCATAAGATTGAACACTCTCCAAATATGTGGGATTATTTTTAGCTAATGTTGACACTCTTCCAAACCCACTTTCAATATTATCGCAAACATATTCATCATGAGGGTTAAATAAATTTTCGAGATCATAAGAAACATCACCCCAATCATGATCATTGCAACAAGTAGTGGACATAGCAAAATTAGCATCCCCAAGCTTGGGGTTTTGCATATTATTAGCACAATTTAAATTAATAGAATTTATAGTAAAATCATTGCAATCATGCTTTTCATTCAAGGAGCTATCATGAATCACTTCATTATTTTCTTCACAATTTTCAGATTCACGAATCTCAAGCTATCGGTGTACTAAAGTAGGGGTACCTTAGTATCCCGAACTTGTGCACGGGCAGTCGCAGCACCCCACGGCACGGCTTGCCGGGCGACCACCAAGACCCTCCGTGGTTCCTTTGGAGCCATTCAAGAACAAAGTATTCGAGCCAAGGCGTAAGGCCCCGGCAAGAGGAGCTTGCCGGGAAGGCCACTCAAAGTATCCAAGACCCCGGCAAGAGGAGCTTGCTGGGAAGAAGCACAAAGACCCCGGCAAGAGAAGCTTGCCGGGAAGGCCAACCAAGGCATCCCGAGAAGCTTGCTGCGACGCGTTGCGCGTCTCGACAAGACCCGGTGAGCGACAAGCTCCCGGACGCGACAAGACAGCACCCGCGGCAAGGCGCTTGCCGCGGCAAGCTACTACTCCGCAGCCCGCACTCCAGCTCACCCACCAACGTGTCGCTCTGGGACCATTCCTGGCGTACGTGGCGGGAGGCTGTGTAGCCAGGGGCATGCGGTGGCAAGCAGGCGCTGACAAGATAGCCATCGTGGCAAATGGTGGCGCCCTTGACGGTCCCTTTCCGAACCGTCTAGGCGACACAGACAGGCATTTAATGCCTTTGTCCCCTGCCGTTAGGTTTAGGTATGATACAACAGTAGAAAGCGGTGGCGCCAACTACCACCTCTTTTACCTTTTTACCCTCATCTCTGTTGCCACCTGTCGGTGACCCCTTTGACATATAAAAGGAGGCCCATGCGCAACAGAGTGGGGGGGACGATCATTCTCACGCTCGGCCTTGCTAGCCATCCAAGGGTACTATAGCATCCATTGCTCCCGAGCAAGAACACAATACAAATCAAAGCAGGAGTAGGGTTTTACGCATCCGTGCGGCCCGAACCTAGTTAAACCGATCGCGTCGCTCGTGCGTTCGCCTCGATCTGCTCTTTGTGCATCCTCCGCCCCCTGCCGAACCGAAAGGGGCCCCGATCCGCCGCTGTCCCATAGGTGTCTGTGGGATCAGCACCCCCGACATCTTTGGCGCGCCAGGTAGGGGGTGCGTCGAGGTTGTGCGAACCTGATCCGGCGTTCGCACGAGCCGAATCTTCATCATCTTCATCAACATGCCGCCGAAGAAGAAGATTTCGGAGGCAGCTGCTCCGTCCGCGCCGAGCCCACCGTCGCCAGAGCGAACGGCTGGTGAAGTAGGCGCCGGCGGAAGAACGGGCGCCGACGAGGAGGCTCATGGTGCTGCCAGGTCCAAGGACAAGGCTGCACCGCACGTCGGCGGCGCGGTCACCTCCCACAACGACCGAGCGCACTCCAAGACCTCGGCGTCCGTACACGCTCCGCGCCCGTCCTAGGAGGCGCGGGACCAGCAACGTCATGGTACTCATGGTACCATACGTTTGCTGGGCCAGGACCAAGCTGGCGGATCCCGGAGTGCTTAAGACCAGCATGCACGCCAACATGCTGGCACGAGCATGGCGCGGTCGCTTGGGCGAGATATTGCTCCTTCTAACGTAGTTAGAAGTCCGAGCATGTCTCTCTCCTCGCACCGTTCGCCGCCGCCGCCCGCCACTCCAGCGGAAGCGTTGGCACGGGCCCAACTGCTCCTAGATTACCCTCCAGCGCCAGAGAAGATCGATGACTGGAGGGCCACCATCCAGAGCCTCATCGGCTTCGCCAACGGTGACAACCCACGGCAGCCGAGCGCATCGCTGCCGCGGCAAGTCAGCCAGGCGCGAGCCGGTGGCGATAAGACCGGCGAGGGTGCAACCACTGTGCACTCTCCGCCCCGAAGGCCAAGATCGCCGACTCGCCGGATCCACCTCGACAGCTACTCCACCGCGTCGTTAGATCCGCGAGCTCGTCGCGATCAGCGCCAAGTTCTTCATGAGAGACAGCAGGAAGACGCTCGAACACGCATCGAGCGCCGAAGAGAAGCGCAGCATCAATCAGACCTGTGCTCTGGGCCCTCTGTTGACATGCATGCGCCCAGAGAGCCAGGCGACTTGCCGTACGCGGTAGGTTGTCCTGCGTTTACCCGTGAGCTGCGGCAAGTCCAGTGGCCCAGCCAGAAGCATTTCAAGCCAAACGTACCGGAGAAGTACGACGGCAAGTCGCACCCATCTGAGTTCCTCAGCATCTACACCATTGCGATGCAAGCTGCCGGGGGGCGAGACGACAAGGTCCTTGCCAACTACTTGCTGCTCGTGCTCAAGCCCGAAGTCAGGTCCTGGCTCATGCACTTGCCGGACAACTCCATATCCTCTTGGGCGGACTTGTGCCATCAGTTTGTCGGCGCCTTTACGGGCGGCCACAAACCACATGGCCAAGAGAGTGACCTCCACCTGCTTGCCCAGAAGGAAGGAGAGCCCCTGCACAAGTATATCCAGATATTCAGCCGCGTGCAGCGCAACATCCCAGACATCCACCCTGCCGCGGTTATCAACGCGTTCCATCAGAACGTGCGTAATCGCAGGATGCGGGAGGAGATGGCGATGAGCAGGATCAGAGACGTCAGCGAGCTATACGCCCTGGCCGACAAGTGCGCACGCGCTGAGGAAGGGAGGAAACTCCCCGGAGAGACTACTGGAACAGGGGGATCTGACAGTGAGGATGCCGCCCCGGCAAAGAAAAACCGGAGGCGCAACAGGAAGACGGGCGAAGAGGTGCTAGTTGTTGAGCAATCCGACAACGACGGCACCGTCAAGCAAGCCAAAGTTGGTAGCTCCGGCAAGGAGGTTGCCGCATGCACCAACTGCCAAGCTGTGGCGGCCGCCGACAAGCGGGACGGCTCCGACAAGCAGTACTGCAAGATCCACCGCACCAAGGGCCATGATCTCCAGAGCTGCAAGAAGGTCGAGCAGCTTGTCCAGCAACAAAGAGCTGAGTACGAGCGGCGCGACAAGGAGAGAGCCCAAGGAGGCGGTGGAGAGGCCGGCAAGAAGCGCGCTGGCCAGGGAGGACGCCGCGACAAGGTCAAGCAGCGGCAAGGAGACAGACCTCCCCGCGGCCGCGACAAGGATGATGACAAAGACGACGACAAAGACATGGATGATGTTGAGAACAGTGAGCATGAGTTTCAGAAGGCTACAGAAGTCTTGTTTGTTGACGGTGGTGCTTCTCTGCATACTTCCCACCGCCAACTCAAACAGTGGCTCCAGGAAGTTAATGCGGCAGAGCCACCAGTCGAATCACGCAAGCTTCTGAAGTGGTCCGGCACGCCTATCGTCTTTGACATTGAGGACCACCCTGATCGCACAACTGCGGTCGGGTGCTTGCCATTGTTGGTTTCGCCAACAATCCGCAACCTCAAAGTCACTAAGATGCCAGTTGACGGTGAGGCCAGCTTAAATCTGATCTCCTCTGCTGTGCTCCAGAAACTCCAGATCCCGGACAGCGAGCTCGAAGAAACCGGTAAATTCCAAGGAATTAACCCGGGAAGGAGCAAGCCGAAAGGGAAGGTCACGTTGCCGGTGACATTTGGCAGCGAGCTGAATTTTAGAACAGAGAGGGTCACCTTTGACGTTGCTGATTTCCCATTGCCTTACTATGGGATACTTGGTCGTCCAGCACTCGCCAAGTTCATGGCAGCCTCTCACTATGCATACAACATGCTCAAGATGCCAGGCCCGATAAGCTTCATCTCTGTCCCTGGCGACAAGAAGGATGCCCTTATCTGCGCCGACAAGATCTACCGGGAAGCAGCTGCTGCGGCAAGCCGCAAGGCACTTGCCGCTGAAGCTCCCGGGGGGAAGAAGAAGACCAAGTCCGGCAAGAGCTCGGATGCCCACTCCGGCAAGCGCACCTCCTCGGAGTGCTGAGCTGCCGTCGAGGACGCACCATCGAGCTCCACCGGCAAGTGTAAGAAGGCAATGGCAGCTCCACCACTTACCAAGAAGGTGTCCGCCAAGGAGGACGGCACTGGTGGTACCTTCACCATCAGTGCCACACTTGACCCTAAATAGGAAAGCGCGCTCGTTACTTTCCTGCGGGCGAATGTCGACGTGTTTGCATGGCAACCGTCTGATATCCGCGGTGTTCTCAGGAAGGTAATTGAGCACCATCTTGCCGTTTGTCCTCGTGCGCGGCCCGTCAAGCAGAAGGTCAGGAAATAGGCAGTAGAGCGCCAAGAATTCATAGCAGAAGAAATCAAGAAATTGGAAGCAGCAGGCCTTGTCAGAGGAGTGCTCCATCCCACATGGCTGGCCAATCCTGTGGTAGTGCGCAAGGCATATGGAAAATGGAGGCTTTGTATTGACTTCACTGATGTTAATAAATCTTGTCCCAAAGATCCATTTCCCTTGCCGCGCATTGACCAGATTGTTGACTCCACAGCCGAATGTGATTTGCTTTCATTTCTTGACGCATACTCAGGATACCATCAGATCTTCATGGCAGAAGAGGATGAGGAGAAAACCGCATTCATTACTCCATGTGGCACGTACTATTTCGTACGGATGCCTTTCGGATTAAAGAATGCTGGTTCAACATTTGCCAGAGTAGTCCATATCGCTTTGAAGCCACAGATACACAGAAATGTAGAAGCTTACATGGATGATATAGTGGTCAAAAGCAAAGACAAGGCAACTCTGATCCAAGATCTAGAAGAGACTTTTGCAAATCTGCGCAAGATCAACCTCAAGCTCAACCCCGAGAAGTGTGTGTTTGGAGTCCCTTCCGGCAAGCTTCTTGGGTTCTTTGTGTCTCAGCGGGGGGTTGAAGCCAACCACGACAAGATCAAGGCCATTGAGCAGATCGAAGCACCAAAGCGCGTCAAGGATGTACGGAAGCTTGCCGGCTGCGTGGCTACTCTCAGCAGGTTCATCTCTCGGTCTGCTGAGCGCGCCCTGCCATTTTTCAAAAGGCAGGACCTATGAAATGGACTCCGGAAGCGGAGGCTGCACTGCAGGACTTGAAGAGATACCTGTCCTCCACTCCAACCCTTGTCGCACCTAAACCACAAGAGAAGTTGCTGCTGTACATAGCGGCAACCAATCAAGTGGTTAGTGCTGCGTTAGTAGCGGAGAGGGAGGCAGATGACGAGCCGGCGACCGTGGCAAGCACATCCAGCGACAAGCAGGGGGCTTCCCCGACAAGCTCTGGTCCCGACAAGCAAGGATCTGCGCAGATGCAAGAGGAGATACAGAAGAAGATGGTGCAGCGCCCAGTTTACTTTGTCAGTTCCCTTTTGCAGGGGGCTAGGTCAAGGTACTCTGGTGTGCAGAAGTTGCTTTTCGGCCTTCCCATGGCCTTGAGAAAGCTGCGCCATTACTTCCAAGCACATGAGGTCACAGTTGTCACTCGCTTTCCGCTGAAGAGGATATTACAAAATCCAGAAGCAACAGGCAGGATTGTCGAGTGGGCACTGGAACTTTCAAGCTTTTGCCTCAAATTTGAGAGTACATCAACAATCCAAAGCAGAGCATTGGCAGAGTTCATAGCAGAGTGGACGCCAACTCCAGACAAAGAAATTCCGGAGACGAGCATCCCCGCCAAGGAAGCAAACAAAGAGTGGCTCATGTACTTTGACAGTGCCTTCTCGCTGCAAGGCGCCGGTGTTGGTGTGCTACTTGTCGCGCCCACCGGAGAGCACCTCAAGTACATAGTCCAGATGCACTTTCCCAAGGAGCAAGCGACAAACAATACTGCAGAGTATGAAGGCTTGCTTGCCGGTCTCAGGATCGCGGCAGAACTTGGGATTAAGAAGCTCATTATCAGGGGTGACTCGCAGCTTGTCGTCCGCCAAGTGAACAAGGTTTACCAGAGTCCGTCGATGGAAGCTTACGTTGATGAAGTGAGGAAGCTAGAAGAGCGCTTTGACGGCCTGCAAATGGAACATGTTCCAAGAGCTGAGAACGACATTGCCGATGGCCTGTCAAAGTGCGCAGCACTCAAGTTACCTGTGGAACCAGGGATCTTTGTGCTCAAGCTGACTTAGCCGTCCGTAGCACCGTCAACTGGACAGAGCAAGAAGAGGAAGTTGATTTCTAGTGACCATCTTCCGGCAGAGCTTCCCACAGCCGCCGCCAAGAAGGTCCCCAAGATCGACGCCAAGAATGCTGAGGAGCAGTCTGCTCCGGCAAGCCCCAGGGTTTGTTCCGTTGAAGCAGATTCTCCCAACAAGTTTCGCTCCGGCAAGCTTGCCGGGGAACGTCAAGCTCCGGCAGAGCCGCGGGCTCTTGCCGTAGAAGCGGACATTCCCGCAGTAGCAGATGTGCCTTTAGTCCTTGTTGTCGAGCCACAGGCTGCAACATGGGCGCAGCAGATTGTCCGTTTCCTTCAGACAGGAGAACTTCCCGAGGAACCAGAAGAAGCGGAAAGAGTAGCCCGACAGTCTAGTATGTACCAGTTTGTCGACAACACACTGTGCAGAAGAAGACTCAACGGTGTGAAATTGAAGTGTATTCCTCGGGAAGATGGACAGAAGCTGTTGGCAGAGATACATGGAGGCATATGTGGTCACCACATTGGCGCAAGAGCTCTTGTCGGAAAAGCATTCCGGCAAGCCTTCTTCTGGCCGACAACCCTCCAGGATGCAACTGCACAAGTAACCAAGTGTGAAGCGTGCCAGTTCCATTCCAAGCAGATACACCAGCCAGCTCAAGCTCTCCAGACGATCCCTTTATCCTGGCCATTTTCGGTCTGGGGGCTCGACATCCTCGGCCCCTTTCCCCGAGCTGTCGGGGCTTTGAGTACTTGTACGTCGCAATCGACAAGTTCACAAAGTGGCCGGAAGTGGAACCAGTGAGGAAGGTGACAGCACAGTCAGCAGTCAAGTTCTTCAGGTCGATTGTTTGCCGTTTCGGGATCCCTAACAGGATAATCACCGACAACGGTACACAATTTACGAGCCGCACCTTCATGCAGTACGTCCAAGATCTTGGCGCCAAAGTCTGCTTCGCTTCTGTTGCTCACCCGAGAAGCAACGGTCAAGCTGAGAGGGCAAATGCTGAAGTGTTGCGCAGGCTCAAGACCAGAACTTTCGACAGGCTGCACAAGTGCGGAAGAAACTGGATCGAGGAGCTGCTGGTGGTTCTTTGGTCAATCAGGACGACGCCAAATCGAGCCACTGGCCAGACACCCTTCGCTCTAGTCTATGGAGCGGAGGTAGTTATCCCCACGGAACTCGTATACGGGTCACCTCGAGTGCTCGCTTATGATGAGCTTGAGCAAGAGCGGCTGCGGCAAGATGACGCGCTGCTCCTTGAGGAAGATCGTCTTCAGGCTGCTGTGCGAGCCGCTCGCTACCAGCAAGCTTTGCGCCGCTATCATAGCCGCAAAGTTAAACGCCAGAAGTCTCGAGGAAGGCGACCTTGTTCTTCGGCGCGTTCAATCCGCCAAGAATTCCAACAAGTTGACGCCGAAGTGGGAAGGCCCTTACCGGGTGAAACGAGTCACCAGGCCAGGCGCTGTCCGCCTGGAGACCGAAGATGGCGTACCAGTGAGCAACTCCTAGAATATCGAGCATCTTCGTAAGTTTTACCCGTAAGGCGCGGTTGTCGGACCCTGTCCGGCAACCACCCTTTTTACAAGTCTTGCCGCTGTTGCATGTAATCCTTTGTACAAAGCCAGGCGCAGACCCTGAGCACAAGTAAATGAAGCGCTGGCGCCCAGAGTTATAGCATACATGCTAGGTCGAGTCTCGTCCTTGGATAGGGTTGATAGTGCTTAACAGCGGCTAACCCCTAACTTAGAGGTCGAGTGCGCGTCCCTTTGCCTTTCTTTCGTTTCCTTTGGTTCACAGGGCTCGCATATCCTTGCCGGACCGCCTGAGGACGAAAAGGAAGAGAAGGACGTACTGGCATCCGGACCCCGGCAAGCCAGTGTTGCCGGGGGCTGCAAGTACCAAGATTCACCCACGGCAAGCCAGAGTTGCCGGGGGCTGCAATCTCAGATAAGTCTTTCATCCCTCTTCATGCATTCTCTTATGGACTGGGGAATACGAAACCTCGTTTCTTCCCGAAAACTACCGTGCTCCCTTAACTCTAGGCCCTGGGGCTCGTTCCTGGGGCCAAGTTCGGTCGTAGTCGCGGCAGCAAAGGGATGAAACGAGGGGCCGCACCCGCCTCGTCCCTGCCTCCGTCAAAAGCGTGAGAAAGGTCGAGCGACGTGGGAAGACGGCAGGGCCTGTTGCCGGGGAAGAAGTGTCTATCTGAAAGATACCAAGGATTTGCTCCTTGACGTGGGTTATACCCGCGAGACAAATGACCCGGCAAGCACCCCCTTTTCATTAAAAAAACATTCCACTCAGGTACAGTCCATAGAGGATGAAAAACATGAAAGAGAGGATTACAAGTTTTAAATGCAACTAAGGCCCGAAGGCTTACAAATTAAAAAGATAAGATGCCCGTAATCCCTTTCTTGTCCCTCTCTTCAGGAGGTAGGTCAAGGAGGCGAGAAGGACAAAAGGGGCGCCTAGGCGAGCTACGGATGCCAGAAGACACCAAGAGAACATCCTGGGGGCCGTCCGAAGGCTGGACGGTGATGGCGGCGCCGGAAGCAGGGCTCGAAGACGAGGCGGCAGGACGTCAGCACGCTATCGAGGGCACCACGCCCTCGTACTCCGGCTTGACGGCCTTGCCGCCAGCCCTCTTCCTCTTCCGCAGCCTCCCTACGCCAGCCGCCCAAGGAGACGACCCCGGGGAGTTCAAGGAGCCGGCAACACGGATGATGGGGTTGCCGGTGCCGCACGGAGCGACGCCCGACACCTAGTCGGACCCGTCATCCTGCCGCCCGCTACCCTCGTCATCGCTGTCGCTCCCCTCCTCGACACTCTCGCTCGAGGAGGGGCCTTCGCTATCGGAGGAGCTGTCCACGCAGCACTTCGCCCGAGTGCCGAAGCATCCGAAGACCTTGACGGAGAGGAGATCGCCCTCCACCAACTTAAAATGGAGGGTGAGCCCCGCCGTCAAGCTGTGGACGGGCGAACGTCTTCCACCCTCGACCAAGATACATCACACCAGGGGCTGGGACTTCAATGCGGACTCGCGTGCCGCTGATCCCACAGCCCCTCATGTGCAGTCTCAGTGTCTCGGGCGGGTCCAGCTCCATCGCGCTCGCGAACGGAGCCGGGAGTCGGAGTCGATGACGAGGCGCCCGGCGCAGCCTGACGAAGAACTCGCAAGGGTTGTCCCCAACATCGACCCCCGTGGGAAGAGGAGCCGCCGGCGGAGGCGAAGCCGGCGCGCCGCCCCGTCCACCTCTTCCCCGAGCGCCTCGACCTCGTCCTCGACCTCGTCCACGACCTCGCCCCTCCCTCTTCCCCTTACGGCTGGCTCCGCCACCACGGGTGCGGGAGAGGGAGGGATCCGCTGTCTGGCGGCGACCCTCGCCGCCACCGATGAAGGACCAGGGTTCCCTTTCTCCATGGAGAATGAGAGAAAGGGGAGCAGAAGCTGAAGGAAGGAGGAGATGAGAGAATGCGAGCTTCCGTCCTGCCCTCCCGCTCTTTATAAAGGAGTGAGGTGGGGGCTCGGCCGCCCCGCTCAGCAAATCAAGACACGGGAAGAGTAGGGAGCTGGGGCCGACCCGCTGCCTCGACCCGTGACGGCCCAGCTTCCCGCCTCCACCGTCCGCGACCCCATGTGCATGGGAGCCGCATGGTAGGCGTGCAGAACCGAGGCGACGGATGGGGCGGCCTCTCCCCACCTCGTGATCGTGGGGAGTGGACACCTCGAAAACCGCCCACGATCTCTCCCATGATGTCGCGTTTGACGCGTGCCGTGCGGGGAGGGCGCGGTGGATGCGGAGTGAGTTATGGCGTAACCTAGGCCGCACGTGCCCATGCACTGTTTTGGGCCTGGCCCAACAGCGCTCGGCACCGTGTATGGCCTAGGCCCGGGGGCTCTTGTCGGTGTACTAAACTAGGGGTACCATAGTATCCCGAACTTGTGCATGGGCAGTCGCAACACCCCGCGGCAAGGCTTGCCGGGCGACCACCAAGACCCTCCGTGGTTCCTTCGGAGCCATCCAAGAACAAAGTATTCGAGCCAAGGCGCAAGGCCCCGGCAAGAGGAGCTTGCCGGGAAGGCCACTCAAAGTATCCAAGACCCCGGCAAGAAGCACAAAGACCCCGGCAAGAGAAGCTTGCCGTGAAGGCCAACCAAGGCATCCCGAGAAGCTTGCTGCGATGCACTGCGCGTCCCGACAAGACCCGGTGAGCGACAAGCTCCCGGACGCGACAAGACAGCACCCGCGGCAAGGCGCTTGCCGTGGCAAGCTACTACTCCGCAGCCCGCACTCCAGCTCACCCACCAACGTGTCACTCTGGGACCATTCCTGGCGTACGTGGCGGGAGGCTGTGTAGCCAGGGGCATGCGGTGGCAAGCAGGCGCTGACAAGATAGCCATCGTGGCAAACGGTGGCGCCCCTGACGGTCCCTTTCCGCACCGTCTAGGCGACACAGACATGCATTTAATGCCTTTGTCCCCTGCCGTCAGGGTTAGGTATGATACAACTGTAGAAAGCGGTGGCGCCAACTACCATCTCTTTTACCTTTTTACCCTCATCTCTGTTGCCACCTGTCGGTGACCCCTTTGACATATAAAAGCAGGCCCATGCGCAACAGAGTGGGGGGACGATCATTCTCACGCTCGGCCTCGCTAGGCATCCAAGGGTACTGTAGCATCCATTGCTCCCGAGCAAGAACACAATACAAATCAAAGCAGGAGTAGGGTTTTACGCATCTATGCGGCCCGAACCTGGGTAAACCGATCGCATCGCTCGTGCATTCGCCTCGATCTGCTCTTTGTGCATCCTCCGCCCCCTCTTAAACCGAAAGGGGCCCCGGTCCGCCGCGGTCCCATAGGTGTCCGTGGGATCAGCACCCCCGACACAAGCAAAACTTCATAAAGATAATCTAGTGAACTCAATTCACTAGCAATGGGTTCATCATAATTGGATCTCTTGAAAAGATTAGCAAGTGGACGAGGATGCATATTAATTGATTTTTAGCAAGCGAAGATGCAAGCAAATAGAAGACACATGGCAACACAACAAACATGAGATCTGACGAGAAAACGATGAATGAAAAAGAGGGCAAATAAAACAACAAGTTTTTGTGAAGCGGGGGGGGGGGGAGGAAAACGAGAGGCAAATGACAAATAATGTAAATTGCAAGGAGATGAGATTTGTGATTAGGAACCTGGTATATGTTGAAAATCCTGCCCAGCAACGGCACCAAAAATTCCTTTTGATGTCGCATGAAGCTACGTCGGTATTTCCCCAAAGAGGAAGGGATGATGCAACACAACGGCGGTAGGTATTTCCCTTAGATATTAAACCAAGGTTATCGAATCAGTAGGATAACCAAGCAACACAACGTAAACGGCACCTGCACACAAATAACAAATACTCGCAACCCGACGTGTAAAAGGGGTTGTCAATCCCTTTCGGGTAGCGGCGCCCCAAAATGGGCAAACAGACGTGAGAGAGTTGTAAATATTGATAGATCGAACGCCAAAGAAAATAAATTGCAGCAAGGTATTTTTGGGAAAACTAGATCGCAAAGGCAAATAATATGAGAAAGAGACCCGGGGGCCGTAGGTTTTACTAGTGGCTTCTCTTGAGAAAAATAGCAAACGATGGGTGAACAAATGACTGTCGGGCAATTGACAAAACTTCAAATACTCATGATGATATCCAGGCAATGATCATTACATGGGCATCACGTCCAAGATTAGTAGACCGACTCATGCCTGGATCTACTACTATTACTCCACACATTGACTAATGCTATGTTTGTCAATCTCGAATAAAATTTTCTACTTATATTGTTCCTTATGTGGTGTCATCACCTACCATAAGATTAGTATATGATCTTTTTCTTAATTTCTTTCATTTATTTTATTTATTTCTTTTCTATTTTTCTTCCTTATTTCTTTTCTTTTATTTGCAACATGAAAGTAAAGAAAGCAAAAACTCAAACCAAACTTTATTATATAACTTGCACACGATTACAAGGATAGATCACTAAGCAAACTCTCAAGGAAGACAAGATCGAACTAAACTTTTATTCATCTAAAGAAAAAGATCAAACTAAAATAGGTAAAGGTAAAAAGATAGTGGGATTATACGATACCGGGGCACCTCCCCCAAGCTTGGCGGAAGCCAAGGGGAGTGCCCATACCCGATACTCAGTTCTCTTTAGGTGGTGAACAAGATGATGGTGGTGATGAAGGATAGATCTTGTCCTCGGATTTCAATGACAGTGGTGGTGGTGAAAAAGTAGAGGGCTTGCCCTTCGCTTCCTCCAGTTTCTGATGGAGAATAAAATTATCTATCCTCAAGTCCTCGTTATCTATCTTGAGTTTTACTATCTTCTTGCATAACGCCTCCATGCTCTCGTTTTTGAACCGGGGAGGAACCGATTCATCTTCATCTTCTTCAGAGGTCCAGCTATAGTGCCTCTCATCTCCATAGGATTTGGGGTTTGTGATGAAATTAGCAACATAGCTCTCACCCTCAGAGTCTTGGGATGACAAATTTTCAGATCTAACAGGAAAACAACAAAAAAAGATAACAAAGGATTTCTCTGCAATACGGTGATCAACAGGTTCGGGAAGTATATATAGATTTTTTTATTTTGGGGGACAAGCAAACGAAAGAAAAATGGAGTCCGAAAGGTGTCCCAGGTGGGTACAACTATGCCCGGGCATTCTATCTTTTCGATTTGTTCGGTTCGGTCTTTTCGATCTTCCAAGAATTCGGTCTTCCAGAATTAAAGACCAAAATAATTTTGGTCTTTTTGGTTCTTCCCTATTCGGTCGTCGGTCTTTACTATTCGGTCTTCGGTCCAACCAAACAGACAAAATTAATTGCTACAACACAAATTCATGTTACTTCGAGTACCAATACATGTTTACATTTGACACACACAGTAAATCAAAAGAAACTATGTCTGTTTCGTCAGCAGCACCTACAAGGCTACAAGCAAGCCACTGCATCTACATGAGTTTGAATATCATGAAATCTGAACCCTGCGATGACTCCTGCGAGGTGCAACCAAGAAAAATTCAGCATCATATTAGAAACAAATTTTCACATTTGAACGGATATAGTTTGTCACTACATATACAAAGATTCATCCATCTAAAATAAAATCACTACAATCAGTCATGCACATCTTACACACTACAATCATTCAGATCTCAAATGTATACCCACTATCTATAGAGTAGCAACATACAGACCAAAATCATTCAGATCTGAGATCTTCCCAGAGATATATAAAAAGGAAAATGAGGAAATAAAACACACCTCGAGCACCGACGGAGGTGATGCGATGCCGGTGCAAGGTGGGGCCAGAGGATCATAGCATGAGATGGGCGAACCTCAGAGGTGGACCAACACCGGCAAATGAATGCGTCACAAGCAATAGGGCGACACGGGAGGGTCGGGGCTAGCCGCGCGCATAGGGCACGGCGCTTCGCGACTTCGATGGTGGTCAACTGGTCGTCGCCGACTCATCCCGCTGCTCAGGGCACCGGTTGTCGGATTTCGGGTTCCGGCAGACCCTTAAGGTTCGAACACTGGGGTGCGCGCGGAAATCTCACCTTCAACCTCTCCGTCTCGAGGGGATCTAAACTACTAAAAGAGCTGCACGAAAGACACAAGATTTATACTGGTTTGGGCCACCGATGTGGTGTAATACCCTACTCCAGTGTGTGGTGGATGGATTGCCTCCTGGGGCTGGTGTGGATGAACAATACAAGGAAGAACAGCCTCGCGAGGGTCTGTTCTTGGCTGTGGTGATGAACTGTTGTGGAGATCTCAGTCACCCTCTCTCTCTCTCTCTACTTGCGGACCGAACGAACCCACGAACCGACCAACCCCCTTGCCATGTGGGTGGCTAGTCCTATTTATAGAGGCCCTGGTCCTCTCCCCAAATATTGAGCGGGAAGGGATCCAACAATGGCGGGCTAATTTGAAGGGGGACAGCGAGTACATCTATCCTGACAAAAGCTGTCTTCGCCTGCCAAAGGCTCTGGTGATGACGCCTCGCTGGGCTCCATGGTGACCTCCGTCTCGTAGTCCTCCTGGTCTTGGTCTCGTTGCACCGAAGTGGCAACCTTTGCCTGATGCCCCGGTACTCTGCTGATACGCTTGCCCCCTTTGCACCAAAGAGGAAAGAGGGACGCTGCGCGCGCTGGCACCCGCCTGGTGCCCCGTGTCGTCATGGCTTGCGTCATGGGCACCTCGCGAGGTACCCCGCCTTGAACTCTCCGCCTCCTCGCGAGCCAGCCTGACGAGGCTGTGCCCGAGGACGCGCCGTGTCATCCGCCTCGCGAGGCTTGGCACCTCGCGAGGGTCTTGAGCCTCGTGTTGATGAAGATGGGCCGCGCTGGGCCCCCACTCGAGCCACGCCGCAGGCCGCAGGCAGGCAAGTCTGGGGACCCCCTTTCCTAGAATGCCGAGAGTAGCCCCCGGGCCCAAGGTGCGCATGGACTTGGCCGTGCCGAGAGGCGAGAGGGCAAGGGTGAAGCGCCGCGGGCCCTAACAGCATGCGGCCTTGGACACCGCGTGGCGGTTGATTGGACGTGGCACCTCCGCTTCCCCACGACGCCTTGGTGATCGTGCGAGTTGGACAAGTCCCTGCATGCAGAACGTGTCATGATTACCTATGATCGTGTAGACCGGCGGTTGGCCTTCGCCGGCTATAAGTACGGCACCGCTCGTGCTCATCTAGTCCATCTCCTCTTGCTCTCTCCTTCGCCTCAATTCTTGCTCCGTCTTGGTGTGATGGCTCCGATTCACCGATTCTCTGCAGCGGAGAAGGGAAAGACTCCTCGAGAAGGGCCAGACCCTCTCCCGCCGAAGAAGCGACTTGCCCATTGCAGCCGGGACGATGAGGGCGATCCGGTGGTGGTGAGGCCCCGGGGTGAGCGGGCTCCGCCGGGGTTCCCGCTGCCTTTGTACGCCCACGTCGGGGGCTCCGGAGGTGTTGATGCTGATCCCTGCGGTCAGCGCCATCGTCGGCGCCGTCGAGTTATGAAGGCGTGGGTGGTTCCTCCTGGAGTCCATGCCGAGGGCTCCTCCCATGAGTTCGTGCTCCACGTCATCACTCCTCTTCAGTCCTGGATCCGCCTTCCTCCCTTCTTCGCCTCCATGGTTCTTCCAGGGGGGCCTATGGAGCTCCAGCTGCAGCACGCCAACTACGGCGCCCCCGCGACCGAGGCCGAGGTCGTCATCGCTGCCCCGGGCGCGGTCTACATGTCCCACGGCTGGAGGGAGATTGCCTGGGTCTGCAGGGAAAGAGGCGTCTTCACGGTCCACCTGGAGTATGACGGCGCGGCGGTGATGTTCCTCAAGGTCTTCGACGCGATCGGGCGCCGGCTGGAGTGCTGCCGCGGGAGAGGCGACCAGGACCTCGCCCTGGTGAGGGCTAGGCCCGTCGACCTCCCCCTTGGCAGTGGCGCCCGAGGGTCCAGCAGCTCCAGCGAGATCTTCGCGACTCCGGAGATGAGCGACGATAGCTACGAGCCCCCGACATATTGTGAGCAGTTCTATCTCTAGCATGATGCCCTCCATAAGCTTCGGAGTGACATTTCTGTAGGATTTGTCCCTGTTCATGCTCAGGTACACATCGTCTAGTACTGCCATCTACTCCTTCTTTATAAAGATGTGGGTCATCCCAAAAGTAATTTCTTAAATCATAGAATAATTTTTCTTTTGTTGGTATGTAAAGCTAGGTGGTAAATATTTAGCGACAATCTAATTAGCATAATTAGCATATTGATGTTGCTTGAAGCTACGTAGGTATTTCCCCAAAGATGATGGGATGATGCAGCATAGCAGCGGTAGGTATTTCCCTCAGATATGAAACCAAGGTTATCGAACAAGTAGGAGAACCAAGCAACACAACGTAAACAACACCTGCACACAAATAACAAATACTCGCAACCCGACGTGTAAAAGGGGTTGTCAATCCCTTTCGGGTAGCGGCACCCCAAGATGGGCAAATGGACGTGAGAGAGTTGTAAATAGTGATAGATTGAACACCAAATAAAATAAATTGCAGCAAGGTACTTTCGGTTTTTTCATTTAATAGATCTGAAAATAAAAGCAAGGAAAAATAGATCACAAAGGCAAATAGTATGAGAAAGAGACCCGGGGGCCGTAGGTTTCACTAGTGGCTTCTCTCGAGAAAAATAACAAACGGTGGGTGAACAAATTACTATTGGGCAATTGACAAAACTTCAAATACTCATGAAGATATCTAGGAATTGATCATTACATAGGCATCACGTCCAAGATTAGTAGACCGACTCCTACCTGCATCTAGTACTATTACTCCACACATCGACCGCTATCCAACATGCATCTAGTGTATTAAGTTCATGGAGGAACAGAGTAATGCAATAAGAACGATGACATGATGTAGACAAGATCTAACTATGTAGAGGTAGACCCCATCGCTTTATCCTTAGTAGCAACGATACATACGTGTCGGTTCCCTTTCTGTCACTGGGATCAAGCACCATAAGATCGAACCCACTACAAAGCACCTCTTCCCATTGCAAGATAAATAGATCAAGTTGGATAAACAAAACCCAAATATCGGAGAAGAAATATGAGGCTATAAGATATCATGCATAAAGGAGATCAAAGAAACTCAAATACTTTCATGGATATAAAAAGATAGATCTGATCATAAACTCAAAGTTCATCGATTTCAACAAACACACCGCAAAAGAGTTACATCATATGAATATCCAAGAGACCATTGTATTGAGAATCAAGAGAGAGAGAGGAATCCATCTAGGTACTAACTACGAACTCGACGGTCTACAAAGAACTACTCACGCATCATCGAAGAGGCACCAATGGAGGTGGTGAACCCCATCTGAGATGGTGTCTAGATTGGATCTGGTGGTTCTGGACTCTGCGTCGGCTGGATGAATATTTCGTTGACTCCCCTATTATTTCTGGAATATTGGGGTATTTATAGAGCAAAGAGGCGGTCCGGGGGCACCCGAGGCGGGCACAACCCACTAGGGTGCGCTTGGGCCTCCTGGCGCGCCCTGGTGGGTTCTGCTCCCCTCGAGGCACCCCGAGGTGCAGCCAGGGCCTATTGTGCTCCTTTTGGTGCATAAAATATCTCCATAAAGTTTCGTGGCATTTGGACTCCGTTTGATATTGATTTTCTGCGATGTAAAAAACATGGAAAAAATAGCAACTCGCACTTGGCACTATGTCAATAGGTTAGTTCCAAGAAATGATATAAAATGACTATAAAATGATTATAAAACATCCAAGATTGATAATATAACAACATGGAACAAACAAAAATTATAGATACGTTGGAGACGTATCACATACCAAGGAGTATTGTGAGCAACATTTATTATAGCTAACTGCTCATCAGGAAAACTATCATCAATAGGTAATGGGTCATCAGGCACATTTTGAAGCCAAAATAGATTATCAGCTACTGGGTTCTCAGCTCCTTTTCTATCAATGATATGTAAATCAAATTCTTGTAACAAGAGAACCCATCAAATAAGTCTAGGTTTAGCATCTTTCTTTTCCATAAGATATTTAATAGCAGCATGGTCGGTGTGAACAGTTACTTGGGAATCAACAATATAAGGTCTAAATTTATCTCAAGCAAACACCACTGCCAAGAATTTGTTTTCAGTTGTAGCATAATTTCTTTGAGCACTGTCTAGAATTTTACTAGCATAATGAATAACATTCAGTTTCTTATCAACTCTTTGTCCTAGAGCAGCACCAACAGCATAATCACTCGTATCACACATAATTTCAAAAGGAAAGTTCCAATCACATGGTTGGACAATAGGTGCAAAAATTAAGGCTTTCTTGACTGTTTCAAAGGCTTCTAAACAATCATCATCAAAAACAAAAGGAATATCCTTTTGCAAAAGATTCATGAGAGGCCTAGAAATTTTAGAGAAGTCTTTAATAAATCTCCTATAGAAACCGGCATGACCTAAGAAACTACGAATACCTTTTATATCTTTAGGACATGGCATTTTCTCAATTACATCAACCTTATGGTCCACTTCAATACCCATTTCAGAAATTTTATGGCCCAAGACAATGCCTTCATTAACCATAAAGTGGCACTTCTCCCAATTCAAGACAAGATTTGTTTGTTCCCATCTCTGCAAAACTAGCTCAAGATTGCTTAAACAATCATCAAAAGACTTCCCATAAATAGAGAATTCATCCATGAAAACCTCAACAATCTTTTCACAAAAGTCAGAGAATATAGCAGTCATACATCTTTGAAAAGTAGCAGGTGCATTACATAAACCGAAAGGCATACGTCTATAAGCATAGGTTCCAAAAGTACAAGTAAAAGTGGTCTTTTCTTGATCAGGTTGAGAAACAAGTATTTGTGAAAAACCAGAATATCCATCAAGGAAGCAAAAGTGTGTGTGCTTAGATAATCTTTCAAGCATTTGATAAATAAAAGGAAGAGGGTAATGATATTTTCTAGTTGCTTTATTTAATTTTCTAAAGTCAATTACCATCCTATAGCCTGTAATAATTATTTGTGGAATAAGTTCATTCTTATCATTAGGAACAACAGTAATACCTCCCTTCTTAGGGACACAATGAACAAGACTTACCCACCTACTATCAGCTATAGGGTAGATTATACCTGCTTCCAAAAGTTTTAATATTTCCGTTCTTACCACTTCTTACATCTTCGGATTTAACCGGTGTTGATGATCAACATGGGTTTAGCATCAGGTTCCATATTAATTTTGTGCTGACATAGAGTGGGACTAATGCCCTCTAAATCTGTAACACCCACGATGCGGCTATATCTCCTACGTGTCGGAGCACGACTTAGAGGCATAACCGCATTGTAGGCATGTCGCAAGAGGGGTAATATTTACACATCCCATGTACTGAATAAGATAGAGATAAAGAGTTGGCTTACAATCGCCACTTCACACAATACATAAATATAGCATTACATCATCCAGATACAATCAAGGTCCGACAACGGAACCAAAATAAAGACAACCCCAAATGCATAAGATCCCCGATCGCCCCAACTCGGCTCCACTACTGATCATCTGGAAAAGAAACGTAGTAACGTCCTGAGTCCTCATTGAACTCCCACTTGAGTTCAGTCGCATCCCCTGCAATGGCATCATCGACACCTGCATCTGGTTTTTGAAGTAATCTGTGAGTCACGGGGACTCAGCAATCTCACACCCTCGCGATCAAGACTATTTAAGCTTATGGGTAGGTAAAGGGATGAGAGGTGGAGTTGCAGCAAGCACTAGCATATATGGTGGCTAACATACGCAAATGAGAGCGAGAAGAGAAGGCAAAGCACGGTCAAGAGGCTACAAAGATCAAGAAGTGATCCAACAACTACTTACATTCAAGCATAACACGAGACCGTGTTCTCTTCCCGGGCTCCGCCGAAAAGAGACCATCACGGTCACCACATGCGGTTGATGCATTTTAATTAAGTCAAGTGTCAAGTTCTCTACAACCGGACATTAACAAATTCCCATCTGCCCATAACCGCGGGCACGGCTTTCGAAAGTTCAAATCACTGCAGGGGTGTCCCAACTTAGCCCATCACAAGCTCTCATGGTACAGAAGGATATTCCTTCTAGTGGGAAGACCCGATCAGACTCGCAATCCCGGTTACAAGACATTTCGACAAAGGTAAAACAAGACCAGCAAAGCCGCCCGATGTGCCGACAAATCCCGATAGGAGTCGCATGTATCTTGTTCTCACGGCCCACCGGATGAGCCAGACGTCGGGTTGGCATAGACCCTCGTTGCCCAGGGGGCGCCGGACATCGCTCAAGTTGGACCAACACTTAGAGAAGCACTGGCCCGGGGGGTGGGTTAAAATAAAGATGACTGTCGGTGTCAAAACCAGCGGATCTCGGGTAGGGGGTCCTGAACTATGCGTCTAAGGCGGATGGTAACAGGAGGCAGGGGACACAATGTTTTACCCAGGTTCAGGCCCTCTTGATGGAGGTAAAACCCTACGTCCTGCTTGATTAATATTGATGATATGGGTAGTACAAGAGTAGATCTACCACGAGATCAGAGAGGCTAAACCATAGAAGCTAGCCTATGGTATGTTTGTAGGTTGTCTACGGACTAAAACCCTCCGTTTTATATAGTCACTGGAGAGGTTAGGGTTACACAAGGTCGGTTACAAAGGAGGAGATACACATATCCGTATTGCCTAGCTTGCCTTCCATGCCAAGTAGAGTCCCATCCGGACATTAGACGAAGTCTTCAATCTTGTATCTTCATAGTCTAACAGTCCAACCAATGGATATAGTCCGGCTGTCCGGAGACCCCCTAATCCAGGACTCCCTCAGTAGCCCTTGAATCAGGCTTTCAATGACGATGAGTCCGGCGCGCAGTATTGTCTTCGGCATTGCAAGGCGGGTTCCTCCTCCGAATACACCACGGAAGAATTTGAATACAAGGATAGTGTCCGACCCCGCAAAATAAGTTTCCACATACCACCGTAGAGAGAATAATGTTTCCACAAATCCAATTTGCTGACTTGTTTTGGCAACACGACATTACGTCACGGCCCGGTGATTATTCGAACCGTTTCTTTTAACTAGCCCCGCACATAACGCAAGGCAGTTTTTTGACATGTCTCGTCAAAGCAAAGATCGTGCCCCCTTATCATGGGATTCTCATCAATACGGGCGTGGGTAACCCAACCGTGTCTAGGACTCCTAGATTATAGGCAAGCCCCAAACGGCCACGGAGAGGACACTTGGTATTCACCCTCTTTATAAAGGGCCAAGGTTTTCACTTTTTCCCTCCCGTGCTCAATCGAATCCTTCCCCCGCCTCGAGTTCTAACACCCAAAGCCCAGGCCAGGTGCTCCGGATCTTCAGTCATGTCTGGATCCAGCCTTCAAGGCCGATGGATGCCCTCCTCCGTTACGGAAGAGGATATCAAGAAGTTAAGGGAGGCCAGATACCTGACCACCGAGGTTTCGCATCGGCTGCCTGCCCGAGGGTAGGTCGTCCCTACTCCTGAACCCAACGAGGACGTTGTGTTCACCTCCCACTTCCTCCGAGGTCTAGGCCTCTCTCAGGATCCCTTCGTAAGGGGCTTGATGTTTTACTATGGGCTAGATTTCCACGATCTAGCCTCGGACTCCTTTCTCCACATCTCGGCATTTATTGTCGTGTGTGAGGCTTTCCTCCGCATTACCCCTCACTTCGGCTTGTGGCTCAAGACCTTTGATGTGAGGCCGAAGACAATCGAGGGACAGTACGCAGCGTGCGGAGGCGCTTTAATAAGCAAGATTGCAGGAGCTCCATGGCCAAAGGGTTCCTTTCCAGAGGTGTACGGATTATGGCAACGGGAGTGGTTTTACATCATAGCTCCCAGAAGTGCCAAGTGGGTGGCTCCCCCCGCTTTCCGCTCGGGCCTCCCACCATAACTGATGTCATGGATTAGTAGAGGGCTGAGCTGGGGTCCGGCCAAGGATGTGCCTATACTGCAAAGCCACATTCAAGATCTCTTCGACGGAGATTTTAATTTGGTTATGGTAATGCAAGTCATGCTGGTTCGTCGAGTCCAGCCTTGCAAACACCGGCCCCTTCGCTTATGGGAGTTCAACCCAGAAGGATCGCGCGCTATCCAAAGTTTCCTCGGCCTGACGCACGAGGAGATGTACAAGTCATTCTTTGGACCTCAAACAGAGTGTCCGGATACTACCGAGGACGTGGGCCTGAGTAGCAACCGCACCGCCGAACAAGTAAGTAATCCTCAAGCTGAACACACCTTCTTTTATTTACCATGACGTTATTTCTGAGAAGTCGCCCTTTGACCAGGACTGGCTAACAAAGGCGAAGATGATTCGGTGTTCGGCCCCCCTCCCTGAGGGGTTGGAGAATCCGGTACTAGAAAAGATGCTCGAGCTCGCACCTTGCCCGGAGCCCTCGAAGGAAGATACGGGGGGGATAATATGGGCGAAAGTGGGCCCCCATCGCTGCCAGTTCCAACCGAGGGAACGAGCGCCTCCATAAGGGAGGATAACTAAGGAGAAGATTCTGACCTTCTCTCGCTACGGGGGAGGAAGAGGACTGCCTCTGAGGATCCGGAAACCGAGGCCTCCAAACGGGAGAAGAAGTCTCCAACAGAGGGTCCTGCCTCGGGGGGTGCTCTTGCCGCACAGAGTCCGCGCGGGGACCAGCCCTCCAATGAGCCGTAAGTGATCAAAAAAATACTTTAATAGTGAAGGAATACTACCTTTCCTCTGAGAAAAATAACCGAAGCATATGTCTTGCAGTTCAGATCTTAGTCCTTCTCAGCTGAGCTCGTCTTCAGGGGATCTTCTTCCAGAGATGATGGAGAGTGAAACGCCTCCCTCGGACTCCCCCGCTCAAGAAGCGGGTGACCTTGAAGTGTCTTCACGGAGGGCCTCTCCGGATCCGGTGAGGCTAGAAGATAATCCCATAGTCACCCAAAGTCGTCAGTGTCCGACTCTCGAAGAGAGCAAACGAAAGAGTTCGGCACCATCTGGTATGCGGTCGGACGTACTGAGGGAACTATTGGAACGAGCGGCCATCTCAGAAGAACACCGTACGTTGATGGGTACGGTGATGGAAAGAATTTCATCCACTGAAAGCGGATTACATGAAGCCTTTATGAGTCTACTGGCGGGCTTTGAGGTACGTGAGATGATATACGTTTTGATAGTACCGCACATGTTAGGTGTGCCCTGTGTAGATAGTAGCCCCTAAGACTCTGGTTGCCGTCGACAATGGCGACGAACAGAGGATCATAGTCCCAGGTAGTAACCATACTGCCTTTATGCGCAGGTGGTGGAGGCTCCGGTGGCTAGCCGGACTAATGAGTTTGCCGAACTAAACCGGCAACTGGATGTGGCAGACGCCGACATCGAGCTTGTTAACAGGCGGCTTGACGAGTCACAGGGTAAGTAATGTTTTTCTGGTGAATGCCACATAATAAGAGCAGCATGATGCCAGTATCTTTAATATGTTGTGACTACAGACGGGGCTGCCACCGTGGAGACCCTTCGGGCAGAACTTGCCCGAGCCAAGGAACAAGCAAGAGTTAGTAATGCGGCTGCTGTGAAGGCGGCCGAAGAGTTAAGAGCCGAGAAGGTCGCACATTGCGAAAGCAAAGAGGAGATAGCCAAGATGGCCGTAAAATTAAAAGACACTGTCGACCGTTGCTAGTTCCTTGAAGAAGAGAACCGAGTGAAGGCAGCAGACCTTGAAAAGGCCACGATGGCGACCAAAGAGAAAAATAACCGAAGCATATGTCTTGCTGTTCGGATCTTAGTCCATCTCAGCTGAGCTCGTCTTCGGGGGATCTTCTTCCAGAGATGATGGAGAGCGAAACGCCTCCCTCGGACTCCACCGCTCAAGAAGCGGGTGACCTTGAAGTGTCTTCACGGAGGGCCTCTCCGGATCCGGTGAGTCCAGAAGATAATCCCATAGTCACCCGAAGTCCTCAGTGTCCGACTCTCGAAGAGAGCAAACAAAAGAGTTCGGCACCATCTGGTATGCGGTCGGACGTACTGAGGGAGCTATTGGAACGAGCGGCCATCTCAGAAGAACACCGTACGTTGATGGGTACGGTGATGGAAAGAATTTCCTCCGCTGGAAGCAGATTACATGAAGCCTTTACGAGTATACTGACGGGCTTTGAGGTACGTGGGATGATATACGTTTTGATAGTACCGCACATGTTAGGTGTGCCCTGTGTAGATAGTAGCCCCTGAGACTCTGGTTGCCGTCGACAATGGCGACGAACAGAGGATCATAGTCCCAGGTAGTAACCATACTGCCTTTATGTGCAGGTGGTGGAGGCTCCGGTGGCTAGCCGGACTAATGAGTTTGCCGAACTAAACCGGCAACTGGATGTGGCAGACACCGACATCGAGCTTGTTAACAGGCGGCTTGACGAGTCACAGGGTAAGTAATGTTTTTCTGGTGAATGCCACATAATAAGAGCAGCATGATGCCAGTATCTTTAATATGTTGTGACTACAGATGGGGCTGCCACCGTGGAGACCCTTCGGGTGGAACTTGCCCGAGCCAAGGAACAAGCAAGAGTTAGTAATGCGGCTGCTGTGAAGGCGGCTGAAGAGTTAAGAGCCGAGAAGGTCACACATTGCGAAAGCAAAGAGGAGATAGCCAAGATGGCCGTAAAATTAAAAGACACTGTCGACCGTTGCTAGTTCCTTGAAGAAGAGAACCGAGTGAAGGCAGCAGACCTTGAAAAGGCCACGGTGGCGACCAAAGACACCCGCTCTGCTATGAGGGCGAAGAAGGAGGAGCTGCGTGAAGACGGGGATATTGTGGCTGGGAAGCCCTTTCTGCTGTAGAGGAAGTTCGGAGTTCCGCGGTATGCCCCTCTGGATCGGCTGTGGAGTTCGGCAGACGCATATATGGACTTGGCAGCGAGTGTTGCCGATGCGATTGAATACTTCCGAGAGCAGACAGATCGTGAAGTGGACAAGCTGTTCTGGTCGCAATTTAATGTTCCAGAGCGTCCGCTTCCCTTAACTGATCATCTAGCCGAATGGGCCGAACTTAATAGGTTGTTCGGACTTGCCATGAGGTCCATCGTAGATCACATGTGGCCGGAGAAGCCGAAGCCGAACAGCTATTTTAGCTTAGTACAACAGTTCCTTGGTGCAGTGCCATGCATCAATGCGATGAAGAGGTGGGCGTGCATAGAAGGCTCGCGGATGGCCTTTGCCCGTGTCAAAGCATACTGGGCAGAGAAGGATGCTACCGTCGTTGTGGAGCAGTGTTCGGCCATAGGCCGAGTAGCTGCCGAGTACTATTTTGAGGAAGTTCTCGAGGGTGCTCATTTGATAGAGGCCCAGTGCTTGAAGAATATTATGTTTGAGTGACATGTATTCCCATTGTAAACACAATGTTTTTATGAAATATATTAAGGCTATATTTATACTTTTCCCTGAAAGTGATATGATGCCTCCTGTGCGGCCGTTTATGTATATATGTATATAACCTGAAAGATTGCAGTCGTCGGCTTCAACCCCCACACATATAATGCGGAGGTGCTCGCAGAAGACGCGTGTTCACACTTAAACCAATGTCTTGGTCCTGATAAGGAGGTGATAGAGCAATGAACAAGGCAACCGAACTATGATGCTTTAACACTTTCACTGAGCCATAGGAGTTTGACGGTGGGGCTACTATATAGCCCCTGGTGGCTCCGCACTCTCCTGAACTCGGGGTGCGTATATGCCTGGCCGGGAAACGACCCTTCGTTAAAGGGAGGAATTCTAACATTCTGATAGGTCGTCGAGTGGTTGACCAGTCTCGCGCTATATCATGACACTCAATTTTCGGCTTTCTCTACTGAGGTGCTCGTCGGATTAACTAGGGCACAATCGCAGTAGTTCTCCCGGTGCTGCCTTAGCCAATAAAGCGGAACGTAAGGCACCAAAACACAGGAGCCGGGCAAACCCAACATTTGACCAAAGACATGATTCGGAGCTGATGCATATAAGGCCAAACTCGCGACGCCGAACACTCCCTAAGGTATTCGGTCTTTTATGGTATAAACCGGACCTAAATAGTGGCCTTTGTAAGAAGCCCCTTGTGTCCAGGTACGTGCATTATTCCGGCGTGGCCACATGCCAAGACGCTAGCATCCTTCTCAATAGTACTGAGAATCCGAGGGATGTGTATCAACAAGAGACAGTAAGAAAGGTTTACGCAGGGTCTTAATCTAAAAAGAATCCTTGGAACGGGTCCCTGCTGCACGTCTGCGCCTGTGTCTCCGTTGTGCCGTATCCTGGACGGGTTTAGCACGATGGTCATCTGTAAAAGAGAGAAACTTAAGTGAAAAGTTGTCGTGCAAAAAGGTAGGTTTAAAGAAACCATGTACAATTCGAGATGAGTAAAAATTGCCACTTGTCTGCGCGCGTTATGCCCCTTGTGTTTGTAGTAGTGTGTGGCCATCAAACCTGTATGAATTACATATAGCTGCGCCGGACTCGTCTAACTGTGTCCGTAGTCTTGACGACCTATCGAATGATTTAGTTGGCGAGGCCGTTTTTAGTTTGCGGCTGCCAAGGCAGTCACACTCTCTTCGGCGCGCAAATATCGCTCAATATTTCCGTTTACTGTAATGATGCCGTGTGGACCGGGCATCTTGAGCGTGAGGGAAGCGTAATGCGGTATTGCATTAAAGAGAGCGAAAGCTTCGCGTCCCAGTAGTGCTTGATAGCCACTTTGGAACGGAGCAATGTGGAAGGTTAAATGTTTGCTACGGAAGTTTTCGGGGAAGCCGAATATAACCTTTAGGACCAGGGAGCCCGTACAGTGAGCCCCTGGGCCTGGCGTTACTCCTTTAAAGGTAGTGTTGCTATGGCAGATTTTCGTTGGGTCTATCCCCATTGCGTGGAGTGTATCCTGGTATATCAGGTTTAGACTGGTGCCACCATCCATCAAGTCTCGTGTGAAGTGGTATCCGTCAATTATTGGGTCTAATACCAGGGCAGCCCATCCTGCCCGCCGAATACTTGCTGAGTAATCACGATGGTCAAAGTGATCGGTTGAGACGACCAGTGGCAGGACTTCGCGGTGATAGGCCCTTGGGCATGTTTTTCTGGGAGTGCCGCTTTGTTTATCCCCTTGATCACGTGTAACACGTTGACTGTTTTGACTTCTGGTGGAAACTTCTTTTGTTCCCTAGTGTCTTGCTTGAGAGGCTCATCCTCGTCTTTGCTTGGTGTATCCTCCACCTTGTGTACGGCGTTGAGCTTGCCGGACTGCTTGAAGACCCAACATTCTCTGTGGGTATGATTAGCGGGTTTACCAGGGGGGCTATGGATCTGACATACTTGGTCCAGAATTTTGTTTAGGCTGGATAGTTCGTCAATGGCGCCTTTAGAGGGCAGCTTTTGCTGATTTGGCCGAGAGCTTTTCAATCTGGCGTTTACTGTCGTGCACCTCGTACTGTCTTCTTTATTCCGGCGTTTGTTATTGTTGTTGCGCCGTGATTTCCCGTTTCCATCTCGAACTTCAGATGTACTGGGGTCGCTGGTGCTACATCTGGCTAGCTAGTTGTCCTCACCGGCGCACAAGCGGGTCATGAGGCTTGTTAATGCTGCCATTGTTCTCGGCTTTTCTTGGCCGAGGTGTCTGGCAAGCCATTCATCGCGGACGCTATGCTTAAAAGCTGCCAAGGCTTCGGCATCTGGATAGTCTAATATTTGGTTCTTTTTAGTAAGGAACCTGTTCCAAAGCTTTCGGGCTGACTCTCCGGGCTGTTGAGTGATATGACTCAAATCGTCCGCGTCCGGAGGTCGGACATAAGTCCCTTGGAAATTTGCCCGAAAAGCGTCTTCGAGCTCTTCCCAGCTTCCAATTGAGCTTTCGGGGAGGCTTTTAAGCCAGTGCCGAGCTGGCCCTTTGAGTTCGAGGGGTAAATACTTAATGGCGTGGAGATCATCTCCTCGAGCCATATGGATATGGAGGATATAGTCCTCAATCCAGACCCCAGGGTCTGTTGTTCCGTCGTATGCCTCTATATTTACGGGTTTGAATCCCTCTGGAAATTCATGGTCCAGCACCTCATCGGTGAAACATAGGCGGTGTGCGGCACCCCTGTATTCGGGTGTACCGCGTTGTTCGGATGTTTGTTGTGTTGCGTTGCATGCTGGAGCACGCTTGCATGGTCCATAGATGGATCTGGGTTCGTCGTCCTTTTGATGCAAGCCCTCGTGTGGATCGCGTATTGGCTTATGTGCGGTGTTGTTTGCCGCTGTATGTTGGCCATGAGGTCGTCTATCCAGCCAGATGGCTGTTTTAATTTTTGGTTGTGGGGGATCGAGGGCCTCCTCATCGAATTCAGGTAGCAACTTCCGCTTCGGGTAGCTCTTGGTGGGGCGATTACCGCCGTACTTCGCTACTGTATTGAGTATTTTACTCCATCTGATTTGGAGTGTATCTTGCGCAGCCTTGAGCCTCTGCTTTTGCTTTTTTAGACTCCTCGCGGTGGCAACGAGCCTTTGATGGGCATTCTGTTGCTCCGGGTGTCTGTCCGGTGTAATGTCGTCTGGACTATTATCTTTGACAGAGTCGGGTTGTTTGGTTTGATTCTCCGTGTTGCCGTTGTCCGGCAATGGTTCACCTTGCTCTAACGCTGGGTCTGCATGGTCGTTGTTTCTACCGAGGCGGGATTTGGGGTGGCGCTTACGCCACTGCTTTGACTGCTTCTCGAGGGGACAATCCTTCGTTGCGTCCTTCCGTTCCTCGTCGTAGTTTTCTTTTGGTGTGTCCACCATGTATACATCATGTGGTGAAGTGGGCGTCCAGTGCCCTGAGGGCAGTGGTTCCTGTTTGTCTCCTGCATCGTCGTCCATACCATCGATGTCTTCGGAGTCGGAGTCGAGCATGTCGGTTAAGTCATCGACAGTTGCTACTAAGTGGGTGGTGGGTGGGCGACGTTCGTCATCTGCATCCCAATCCTGCCGGACATAGTTCGGCCAGGGCTCTCCTGACAAGGAGAGAGACCTTAATGAGCATTTAGGGCACCAAGATGAACTCAAATGAACATGGTTCAATGGAATGAAATGAAGTACACATCGAGACGAACAATTTGATATGCTACACGCCCAAAATGGAGCCACAGATGCAAAGATATGGCAATATGAAATATGCTAAAAATTACTAGAACTTAGGGAAAAAACGAGGTCAACCTCCCAGATCTGGATCTAGGGTTCGTGCATGTGTCTTGAGGTTCACCGGAACAGTGCGGGGCGGCGGCCGGACTTGAAGGAGCTCACCGGAGTTGAGGGGAGGAGGCGGATCCGGCCGGGGATGTCGCCGGCGACGATGGGGAGTGGCGAGGCGACGCTGCCGAGGAGGAGCGGTGGCTCGGGCGGCCGGTGGGTGCGGGGACTCGGCCGCGGCGGAGCTCGGCTCCGGCCGGCAACGGGAAGCGGCGGCCGACGCGGGTGGCGGCGGGCGGAGGCGCGCCGACGCGTGGGGCGGCTCGGGCCGCAGGGCCTGCCCCAGGCCTCGTCGGGCCAGTGGTGGTGTGGGTGCGCGGGCGGCGGCGAATGAGGCGATGCCACGTGGTGGCGGCGGCGCGGGTCGGACACGTCCGACGGGCTGTTTTTCGTCCGGCAGCGCGAGGAGAGGGAGAGGTTAGGGTTTGATCCGGGATTTGGACGGGGTGCACATATTTATACCTAGAGGGAGCTAGGAGGCTCCAAACTAAGCACGGTTTGTGGCCACGCGATCATGATCGAACGACCGAGATGATGGAGTGGGTTTAGGTGAGTTTTGGGCCACTTTGGAGAGGTGTTGGACTACAACACACACGAGGCCTTTTCGGCTCCTCGGTTAACCGTTGGAGTATCAAACGAAGTCCAAATGGCACGAAACTTGACAGGCAGTCTACCTGTAGTAAAACAAGGCCGCTTGGCAAGTCTCGATCCAATACGAGAATGTCTAACACCCACACATGGAAAGAGGTAAAAGGGGACACGGAGGACATAGGAGCGCTAGAATGCAAAACGGACAACGGGGAAAATGCTTGGATGCATGAGACGAACACGTATGCAAAAGCTGAGACACGTGAAACACGTCGTGCACATTTGCAAAGTTGGATGGAAGCTCAAGTTGAGAGGCGAGATCGCCTCTTTTCCCAATGATGTTGAAAGGACCCACGTATCTAGGGGCAAGCTTCTCTTTGATACCGAAGCGACGAGTACGTTTCATTGGAGAGACGCGGAGGTAGACATGGTCTCCGATCTCGAAAGCCAAGTCACGATGCTTGCTATCATAGTAACTCTTTTGGCGCGATTGCGTAGCTTTGAGATTTTCATGAATGACTTTGCACATTTCTTCAGCCTCTGTGGTCAAGTCATTGCCAAGAAGTTGGCGTTCACCAGTCTCTGACCAGTTAAGAGGAGTATGGCACTGTCTGCCATAGAGAATCTCGAATGGGGCCTTGCCTGAACTCGCTTGGAAGCTGTTTTTGTAGGAGAACTCGGCATATGGAAGACAATCTTCCCATTTCATACCGAAAGAAATGACACATGCCCTGAGCATATCTACAAGAATTTGATTTACTCGCTCGACTTGTCCACTAGTTTGAGGATGAAAAGTTGTGCTGAAGCGAATGTTCGTGCCCATAGCCTTCTGAAAGGAATCCCAGAACTTAGAGGTAAAGATGCTTCCACGATCTGAAGATATCAACTACGGAATGCCGTGCAAAGAGACAATCCTGGAGGTATATAGCTCTGCCAACTGAGCTGTTGTGATAGATTCTTTGATCGGAAGAAAATGAGCTACTTTGGTGAGCTTGTCGATGACAACAAAGATAGCATCATTGCCACACTTGGACTTGGGAAATCCAGTCACGAAGTCAATCTCAATATGGTCAAACTTCCATTCTGGAATGGCAAGAGGTTGGAGGAGACCAGCTGATCGTTGGTGTTTTGCTTTCACTCTTCTACAGACATCACATTCATTCACGAACTGAGCAATCTCGCGCTTCATTTGAGTCCACCAATACGACTGCTTGAGATCATGGTACATCTTCGTACTTCTAGGGTGAATAGAGAGGAGTGAATTGTGAGCCTCGTTCATAATGACTTTATGAAGGCCGCCCTTAGGAACAACAATGTGATCCTCGAAGAATAGAGTATCTTTGTCATCAAGGCGATATCACTTGTACTTGGGTTGGCTCTTGGCAATCCCAATCTTCACCTTCTTCACCATGGCATCAAGAAGTTGAGCCTCACGAATCTGATCTTCCAAAGTAGGAGAGACTTGGAGGTTGGCAAGGATCCTTGAGGAACAACTTGGAGATTAAGTTTGCGGAAAGCTTCACAAAGGTCCGGTTGGTAGGGCTTGAGAATCAAACTGTTGTAGTAAGCCTTCCTGCTCAAAGCGTCAGCAATGACATTGGCCTTGCCTAGAGTGTATTCAATACTCAGATTATACTCTTGAATCATTTCGACCCAACGAGTCTGCCTGAGGTTGAGGTTGGGCTGAGTGAAGATGTACTTGAGACTCTTGTGATCAGTGAAGATGTCCACTTGCCTTCCCAACAAGAGATGTCTCCAAGTTAAAAGAGCATGGACAACTGCCGCCAGCTCGAGGTCGTGAGTGGGGTAGCTCTTTTCGTTGGGCTTCAACTGGAGAGAGGTATAGGCCACCACTTTCTTCTCTTGCATTAACACAACACCGAGACCTTTCAGGGAAGCATCACAGAAAACCTCGAATGGTTTGGATTCGTCAGGAGGAGTCAGAACTGGAGCTGTGACTAACTTCTCTTTGAGGGTGTTGAAAGCGATGTCACATTCAGGCGTCCAGACATACTTCACATGCTTTTGGAGAAGGTTGGCAAGAGGCTTCGCGATCTTAGAGAAATTCTCAACGAATCTTCGAAAATAGCTTGCGAGCCCAAGGAAGCTGCGGAGTTGCTTCACATTCTGAGGCGGTTCCCAATTCACAATTGCAGACACCTTCTCGGGATTAACAGCGATTCCTTTGCTGGAGATGATATGGACAAGGTAGAGAACCTCATCGAGCCAAAACTCGCACTTTGAAAACTTTGCATAGAATTGATGTTCTCTGAGTTTGTCCAGCACCAATCTCAAATGCTTGGCATGATCCTCCTTGTTCTTGGAAAAGACCAAAATATCATCAAGATATACCAAGACGAACTCATTCATGTAAGGGTTGAAGATGAAGTTCATCATGCGAGAGAATGTTGGAGGAGCATTGACAAGGCCGAAAGACACGACAGTGTATTCATAGGAACCATAGCTTGTTCTGAATGCTGTCTTGGGGATATCTTCTTCACGAATGTGAATCTGATGGTAGCCCATATGGAGGTCAAGTTTGGAGAATACTTTAGCACCTTTGAGTTGTTTGAAAAGCTCAATGATGTTGGGAAGTGGGTACTTGTTCTTTATGGTCTTCTTGTTCAATGGACGGTTGTCGACACAAAGTTGGTCCGTGCCATCCTTCTTCTTGACAAAAAGAACACCACAACCCCATGGAGATGAACTCGGTCTGATCAGACCCAGGTGCTCTTGTTCATCGAGTTGTTTCTTCAATTCCTTCAATTCTTTCGGTCCCATCTTGTAAGGACGTTTGCAAACAGGTTCTGTGCCAGGCTGAAGATCGATGACGAATTCAACTGGCCGGTGAGGAGGCATTCTTGGAAGCTCTTCTGTAAAGACGTCTTGATATTCAAAAACGACTGGAATCTGAGAGATGGCATCCAGCTCGCCCTTCACATTGAGAGAAAAGAGTCGAATGGTATCATCACGAGCGGCAAAGACGATCACATCCTCAGACGAGTGTGTCAATTCAATCTGCCTGGCAGCACAATCAAGCTGAGCCTTGTGCTTAGAA
The DNA here is from genome assembly GCA_034509565.1 of Triticum monococcum. NCBI lineage: Eukaryota > Viridiplantae > Streptophyta > Magnoliopsida > Poales > Poaceae > Triticum > Triticum monococcum. Next base: position 79,531,812 of record CM067845.1, on the reverse strand, counting down.
AGCCAGTCCATTCCGAGAATTAGATCAATATCCGAGTTACCAAGAACAATTGGAGAGGACAGAAACTTATAGTCGCCCAACATGATAGAAACATCCGGAACCATAGAGCTTGCGTTCCTGAATTTACCCGGAGAGACAATTGATAACTGTCTAGGCAAATCTTGGAAAGGCAACTCATTCTTAGATGCAAATGGTCTTGAAATGAAACAATGCGATGCACCGGTATCAAAAAGAACTCTTGCAGGAATATCATTAACAGGAAGGTTACCCATGATCACTTCTGAAGAGTCCTCTGCCTGAGCTGCATTCATCATGTTGATCTTTGCAGACTTGGGATTGTCCTTGACCACTGCGGTGCTGGCAGATCTCATAGGAGGAGGAGGCGGAAGACGCCTTTGGTTGAAGCATTTTTTAGCATAGTGGCCCTTCTGCTGACACTTGTTGCACGTGACCTCTAAAAGCGGACGGTGATACGAAGCACTTGATCTTGGAGCATGAGACGAAGTCTTCTTCTGAAATCCTGGGTTGGGTGGGTGGGAAGGTCCATTGCCACCTTTGCTCTTCTGCTGATAAGGCTGATGGAACGGAGGTGGAGGAGGCAACCAATACTTTTGCTGCTCAGTTGCCACTTGAGTTGAAGAAGAAGGAGTTGCATCCCTGACTCGCTTCTTGGAAGCATCGCACTTGAGCTGAGTAGTCTCTTGCTTCAGTGCCATATTGTAGAACTCATCATACTTCTTCGGCTCAAAAAGCACAAGAGCTAGTTGTAGATCTTCTCTGAGGCCACCTCTGAACTGATAAATCATGCTCTTCTCGTCATGGACGTCTTGCTTAGTGAAACGAGCGAGCTTCTGGAACATGATGTTGTACTGGTAAACAGACAAGCTTCCTTGCTTCAGATTGCGGAACTCCTCATGCTTGCTCTCAACAACACTCTGCCGAATGTGGTGAGCTTTGAAGTCTTGACGGAATTCATCCTAGGTAATCACACGACCTCCTCTGGAATCTTTGTATTGTTGATACCACTCTGCAGCTTGGTGTTTGAGTTGGAACAAAGCAAACTTGACAAAGTCCTCAGTCCTGACGTTCTGCACTCGAAATGTTTGCAGATATCCATGAGCCAATCATCAGCGTTTGTTGCCTCGACACAGTTACTGAAGGTCTTTGGCTGGTTTGCGAGGAACTGGTTGAGTGTAGCAAACTAAGTTTGGTAGTTGCCATGGCCTTTATTTCCTTGGTTGCGCTCTCGCAAGAGTTGCATAAGCATCTGCGTGTTGGCATTGGTAGTGGCCATCACAGCTTGCCATGCCTCCGGAGGTGGAGGAGGTGGCGGTGGTTCCGGATTCTGACACGTTGGAGGAGCCATCCTGAAGAGGGTGACATCCGTTAGCATCTTGAAAGACATATATTCAAGCTGAATCAAATGGATCGAAATTGCAACATATAGTCTTAACTTTCGAACAAGAATGAACGAATGCATTCCAAATTAAATGAACACACTTCCTTAAAGTTGAGAATCCACTTAGATAAAAGGTAGATGAATAAAGCAACAAGGTACGGACATGAACAAATAATTGGGAAGGATTACCCAATCACAAACCGAATATATGCGGGAGAAATATTAGAGCTACATGAATTCCCACTTATAAACTCCCGAAACTTTCCGGTTATGCAATGAGGTGTTGGGGATACAGGGGAAGCACAATATCTCACCCAAAACTAGCAAATCCTACATCCAGTTGTATCCATCCTTCAACACGTAACCAAGAAACCTTCGGAAATCGTTTACCTCGACCTCCGAAAAGCATCGGTTATACGAGTTATGGCAATACTCCCGAACTCCCGCTCCAGTACTGGGTGGCGTCGAGGTTATCTCACCAACAACGGAATAAAAGAGATTTTCGATGTCGGCGAACTCAGGTATTCCAGAACCTCAACGATAAAATTGTGACGACAACACCTCGGAGCTCAACTCCCCGGGACACTGCCACAACCCCTAAATGTCAGGAGGCACCAAGAACAATGTTCTCGTCACAAAACCATCGGAACGATTCCAAGATACCCGCGTGATCCTAAATTTTTTTTTAGTGAAATTTGAGAAGAGAAAAGTCAAAACTCTACGACAGGATGCCTCACCAGAGCGACAAAGGGACTGCGGTGTAAAAAGAATCCTACTCCCCGATATATATAATCCTAAAAGACTCAAAACATTTTTCTAGACTCAACAACACCAGCGATTCGATCAAGCAGAGGGGTCCTAAGTCGGGGAAGGCTCTGATTACCGACTTGTAACACCCACGATGGGGCTATATCTCCTATGTGTCGGAGCACGACTTAGAGGCATAACCACATTGTAGGCATGTCGCAAGAGGGGTAATCTTTACACATCCCATGTACTGAGTAAGATAGAGATAAAGAGTTGGCTTACAATCTCCACTTCACACAATACATAAATATAGCATTACATCATCCATATACAATCAAGGTCCGACTACGGAACCAAAATAAAGACAACCCCAAATGCATAAGAGCCCCGATCGCCCCAACTGGGCTCCACTACTGATCGTCTGGAAAAGAAACGTAGTAACATCCTGAGTCCTCATAGAACTCCCAGTTGAGTTCAGTCGCATCCCTTGGAATGGCATCATCGGCACCTACATCTGGTTTTTCAAGTAATCTGCGAGTCATGGGGACTCAGCAATCTCACACCCTCGCGGTCAAGACTATTTAAACTTATGGGTAGGTAAAGGTATGAGAGGTGGAGCTACAGCAAGCACTAGAATATATGGTGGTTAACATACGCAAATGAGAGCGAGAAGAGATGGCAAAGCACGGTCGAGAAGCTACAAAGATCAAGAAGTGATCCAACAACTACTTACGTTCAAGCATAACACGAGACCGTGTTCTCTTCCCAGGCTCCGCCGAAAAGAGACCATCACGGTCACACACACAGTTGATGCATTTTAATTAAGTCAAGTGTCAAGTTCTCTACAATCGGACATTAATAAATTCCCATCTGCCCATAACCGCAGGCACGGCTTTCGAAAGTTCAAATCCCTGCAGGGGTGTCCCAACTTAGCCCATCACAATCTCTCACGGTCAACGAAGGATATTCCTTCTAGCAGGAAGACCCGATCAGACTCGGAATCTCGGTTACAAGACATTTCGACAAAGGTAAAACAAGACCAGCAAAGCCGCCCGATGTGCCGACAAATCACGATAGGAGTCGCACGTATCTCGTTCTCAGGGCACACCGGATGAGCCAGACATCGGGTTGGCATAGACCCTGGTTGCCCAGGGGGCGCCGAACATCGCTCAGGCTGGACCAAGACTTAGAGAAGCACTGGCCCGGGGGGGGTTAAAATAAAGATGACCCTTGAGTCCGCGAAACCCAAGGTAAAAAGGCTAGGTGGCAAATGGTAAAACCAAGGTTGGGTCTTTCTGGAGGAGTTTTATTCAAGGCGAACTGTCAAGGGGTTCCCATTATCACCCAACCGTGTAAGGAACGCAAAATCAAGGAACATAACACCGGTATGACGGAAACTAGGGCGGCAAGAGTGGAACAAAACACCAGGAATAAGGCCGAGCCTTCCACCCTTTACCAAGTATATAGGTGCATTAATATAAATAAGAGATATTGTGATATCCCAACAATAATCATGTTCCAACAAGGAACAAACTCCAATCTTCACCTACAACTAGCAACGCTATAAGAGGGGTTGAGCAAAGCGGTAACATAACCAAACCACGGTTTGCTAGGACAAGGTGGGTTAGAGGCTTGACATGGCAATATGGGAGGCATGATAAAGCATGTGGTAGGTATCATAGCATAGGCATAGCAATAGAGCGAGCAACTAGCAAGCAAAGATAGAAGTGATTTCGAGGGTATGGTCATCTTGCCTGCAAAGTTCTCCGAGTTGACGTAAGCTTGATCCTCGAAAGCGTACTCAATGGGTTCCTCGATCACGTACTCGTCTCCCGGCTCTACCCAAAGCAAGAGCACAAGCAAAGGGAGACACAATCAACCACGGTGCAATGCGCAAGCAACATGATGCAAAACATGGCATGATATGCGGGATGTGATATGCAATGCATATGCATGCTTCGGAAGGGAAAGATTGAACGAGGCCTCACCTTAGAAAACCAAGAGTGTCGCTGGAAAGATGAGTTGATTTCGGTCGAAATCGATATAAAGATCACCAGAATCGGGTGCACGGTTTGCAAATGGCAAGCAAAACAATAATGGCACTATTCTGCGATTAACAGCACGAGGCCATCTAAATGCATCAAGAAAAATAAGCTACTGCACTCTAACATAACAACAGCACATGGTAGTGATCCACTCAAGATGCTTGACAAAAGATGAACACCGAGATACGGCTAAATCACACAATAGCAGGTTCAAACAAGCATGGCAAAAGTTCAAAAGATATCAGGTTCTCAGACTTAGTGAAAATAACAACATGGCAGGATTTAACATCAGGAAGCAATGTTTAGAGCAAGATAACAACATGCTACAGGAACATATCATGGAAAAGCAAGGCATGGCATGAAACTACACAAAGCATATAACAAAAGTCCCTTACTGACCATAAGCCAAAAGGGATCAGAAAATACAATGACAACCATGTGAACATAGCAAGTTTTGTTAACAGATTCAGACTTAGCAGAAAACTGGAACATGGAAAAACAAAATTACGTAGGCATGTTTGCGAGCTCGATGCACTGACCACAAGGCATTGCATGGAAAACTAAGCATACACCCAGCAGGTAGACATGATAAATAAGCTAACCATGGCAAGAACACTCTCATAGCATGCAAGGATCAACTACAACAAGCTTGGCAAAATTGATTAACAAGTAAACAATCTGCCAGGAACATTTTATAGCAAAAGTAGAGCAAGATTGAGACATGCTAGGGTACTCCATAATTGCAGACAAAGGTATGGATGGATAGAACATAACAATACCTCAAAATCATCCTTACTGAACATGCTCAAAAGAGGCATGGATTGCTCTGTAGCAACATGAATACATGGCATAAAAATAACATCAGGGAAATGACTTAGAAGAATTCTAAGTCCCTGAAATCAGCAACATCATGAGAGCTACTTTGCATGCTCGTGCTAGTCACCACAAAGATCACAAAAATACATGGCATACACCCCTATAAATATGGCATGGCATACAACAAAACACATGTAGGGCTCAAGATCATAGGAGGCACACATCAAACATGGCAAAAATGACAAATATCCATAATTTGTTAAGAATCTGAAAATAACATCACATAGCACTCTTGCAACAGCATTTAGGGCATCGAGATGAACTCAAATGAACATGGTGCAATGGAATGAAATGAAGTACACATCGAGACAAACAATTTGATAGGCTACACACCCAAAATGGAGCCACGGATGCAAAGATATGACAATATGAAATATGCTAACAATTATTGGACTTATGAAAAAAACGAGGTCAACCTCCCAGATCTGGATCTAGGGTTTGTGCATGTGTCTCGAGGTTTGCCGGAATAGTGCGGGGCGGCGGCCGGAGTTGAAGGAGCTCGCCGGAGTTGAGGGGAGGAGGCGGATCCGGCCGGGGATGTCGCCGGTGACGACAGGGAGCGGCGAGGCAACGCTGGCAAGGAGGAGCGGCGGCTCGGGCGGCCGGAGGGCGCGGGGACTCGTCCGCGGCGGAGCTCGGCTCCGGCCGGCGACGGGAAGCGGCAGCCGACGCGGGTGGCGGCGGGCGGAGGCGCGCCGGTGCATGGGGCGGCTTGGGCCGCAGGGCCTGCCCCAGGCCTCGGCGGGGCGGCGGTGGTGTGCGCGCGCGGGCGGCGGCGAATGAGGCGATGCCACGTGGCGGTGGCGGCGCGGGTCGGACACGTCCGGCAGGCTGTTTTTCATCCGGCGACGCGAAGAGAGGGAGAGGTTAGGGTTTGATCCGGGATTTGGACGGGGTGCACATATTTATACCTAGAGGGAGCTAGGAGGCTCCAAATTGAGCACGATTTGCGGCCACGCGATCATGATCGAACGAACGAGATGATGGAGGGGGTTTAGGTGGGTTTTGGGCCACTTTAGAGAGGTGTTGGGCTTCAACACACACGAGGCCTTTTCGGTTCCTTGGTTAACCGTTGGAGTATCAAACAAAGTCCAAATGGCACGAAACTTGACAGGCGGTCTACCGGTAGTAAACCAAGGCCGCTTGGCATGTCTCAGTCCAATCCGAGAACGTTTAACGCCCGCACACGAAAAGAGGTAAAAGGGGACACCGGAGGACATAGGAGCGCCAGAATGCAAAACGAACAACGGGGAAAATGCTCGGATGCATGAGATCAACACGTATGCAAAAGCGATGCACACGATGACATGATATGAGATGCATGACATGGACAAAATCAACACGAAGACAAAACCCAACAACGAGGAAAATATCATAACTTAGTGCCGAGAATGGCAAGAGTTGGAATACAAATATGGCACGTTACATATGGGGCATTACAAAATCATTAAGAGTATATCCAATAGCAGCTCGGTGCTTCCTTGGAACTTCTAATGATCTTTCTTCTTCTTCATGTTCTGAAAGGTTAGCACTAATAATAACATGATATATCTTCTTTTCATCAAGATAAGCATATTTCAAAGTGTGTGGCAATTGTTTTAGTTCAAATACAGGATCACCTTTAGGTGGAGGAGGACCTCCTAGAGTTTCAATAGGCAAGTTGTGTTTAAGTAGAGGACGTTGTTCAAAGAAAATCTTATCTATTTCATTTCTTTCATGCATATGTAAATCATTTTCATGGTCTAGCAAATATTGTTCTAAAGGATTAGTAGGTGGTATAGCAATAGAAGCAAGACCAATTAATTCATCCTTACTAGGAAATTCTTTTTCATGAAGCTTTCTACTAAACTTGGAAAAATTAAACTCATGACACTCATCACCAAAACTAACACCGACAGTTTGTTTCTCACAATCTATCTTAGCATTAACGGTGTTCAAGAAGGGTCTACCAAAGATAATGGGACAAAAATCATCTTGTGGGGAACCAAGAACAAGAAAATCAGTAGGGTATTTTATTTTCCCACACAAGACATTAACATCTCTAACAATCCCAATTGGTGATATAGTGTCTCTATTGGAAAGTTTAATAGTAACACTAGACCATGATGGTGCGCGTTGCTGCGCCCGTCCAATTCTACAATCAAATGGTAAGATCTTTTGTAGCATGAAAAAGTTGGATCAATATAACTTATGTTTGCATTTTCTACATTTATAGAAAAACTTGTTATGCTTCCACAAAAGGCGGATTTTGGCTTTTTCTGTTTGCCATGTTTCCTTTTATTTCTAATGCAATGGTGGAGGTAGTACTTTCAATATAAGTAGAAAATACCACATATGCTATGTATCGTTTTAATCACGTAATCTGGAATTTCCACACCTCGATATAATCTGTGCATTATGCGCATTACAACAAGATACACCAAAATGAAAGAAGTATCAAGGCTAGCTTGCCTGAGTACTGAATTGCTGGAAAAAAGGTTACGTAATATGTTGAGGACAGAGAGAAGGGTTGGAACAGTACGCTTAGTCTAGAGCAGCCAAATGGTGTCAATTCTTAATCTGAATCCTCAATAACTATAGCATAAAAAAGTTCGTTTAGAGATAAGAATGCCATATGTCTATCTACTTCACAAGGCATAACAATGCGGGGAGGCGTTTTGGCTCTGAGAGTCATTTTCTTCCACGTGAACAGTAAAATAAGATAAAAATTAATAAAATTTTGAAATTTTTGAAGATTTTTGTGTTAGTGTCACAAGCATGCTTGACAATTTTCATGCGATGCGTGGAATTTGCATATGTACCTGGATCAGTTCAGAACCTTCTGTGTGTGTGTGTGTGCGTAAATGTCAACTGCTTTGTGATAACAAAACACTTGGCATGCAGTAATAATATTACTCTGTTAAGTGATAATTAGAGAGCGTAGGGGGAGATCTCTCAAACAAGAAGGGGTGTGACCATGTGAGCATAATTCCTCAAGCTGTGCTAATATTTGCCTATGCGTTTCCAATAGTCTGAACCAGAGGCGGCAATTGATCAGCTTGCTGTCCTAAGTTCCTCAACAGGGCACTTAGTTACATCAATGCTGGAACTATAGCATCTACAGGAAATTGATAGTGACAGGACCCCATGCAGGAGCATTTCAATTTGACATGGACTAATTTGCGGAAGATGGAGCTCGAAATGTTGTTCGAGGCCTGTATCCGAAAAACAAAATGGGTGGTGTAGAAGACCTCCTCGCACAGCAGCCACGGCCGGCAGCCTGCCACCGCCGCCGCGCCCACCATCGTCTTTGCCTCTTCTTTGCTCCAGCCCTCTCCTCTGAACCAACGGATAAGTTATCCACCGCCTCCTCATGCCCACATGGTTTTTGCCTCTCCTCGGCTCCACGAGTATGTCTCCGCGCTCCCACCGGCTGCAAGGGAATTGAAGGAGACCGCCATGAATCCCCCACATGCGATCTGATCTAACTGAACTGGAGTCGCACGAACAAGTTTTTTGGGGAAGAGTAAAGTCTCATGAGACTAGTGCATGAGATTATTATTGGGCCATGGCCTAGTGTACGAGAGAGTGCATAGCACGATTTGTGGAGCAGCGGCCCAGGTATGTTAGGCAGCCATCTCACACAGGCTCACGCGGGCTAGTGTGGGAGAGTGGTAGCTGTGGGATAACGTAGAAAGATCTGGTGTGTTTGTGGACAGATCCGACAGTGTACGATTTCAAATCGCTGTAAGGGGCCATAGGTCGCTCTGTTATACTGTTTAGTAATCTATGCCTTCTATCTCTATGGGTGCTATGCCATTCATGATTTCTTGATATAAGGTGTAAGGAATAGCACTCACACTAGCACCTATGTCGCATAAACCATGATAACAGTGATCTCCTCTTTTAACTGAGATGACAGGCATGCCAACAACAGGTCTATGTTTATCCATTTTATCAGGTTTGGCAATTCTAGCAGCTTCTTCACAGAAGTAAATAACATGCCCATCTACATCTTCTTCCCAGAGATCTTTAACCATAGCAATACTAGGTTATACTTTGATTTGTTCATCAGGTTTAGGTGTCCTAATATAGCTTTTGTTAACCACAGTTGAAACTTTAGCATGTTCCTTTATCCTAACAGGGAAAGGTGGTTTCTCAATATAAGTAGTAGGAACAACTGGATCAACATTGTAAAGTATAGTTTCTTCTTTAACTGGTACCAGTCCTTTAACTTCTTCTTTAATAGGTGGGTGATATTTAAACCACTTCTCTTTAGGGAGATCAACATGAGTAGCAAATGATTCACAAAAGGAGGCTACTATCTCATAGTCAAGTCCATATTTAGTACTAAACTTTTAAAAAGCATCGGTATCCATAAAAGATTTAACACAATCATATTTATTTTAATACCTGACACTTTACCTTCATCGAGCTCTCAATCTTCAGAGTTGCATTTAATTCTTTCCAAAAGATCCCACCGGAATTCAATAGTCTTCTTCATAAAAGAACCAGCACAAGAAGTATCAAGCATGGTTTGATCATTACGAGAAAGCCGAGCATAAAAATTCTGAATAATAATTTCTCTTGAGAGCTCATGATTGGGGAATGAATATAAAATTAACTTAAGCCTCCCCCAAGATAGAGTGATACTTTATCCTTCACGAGGCCAAAAATTATATATATAATTCCGATCACGATGAACTAGATGCATAGGATAAATTTTTTGGTGGAACTCCAATTTCAATCGATTCCAATTCCAAGATCCAATATCATCTCATAGCCTATACCATGCCAATGCTTTTCCCTTCAAAGATTAATGGAAAACCTTTTTCATAACTTCATCTCTAGCTAAACCTGCAAGCTTGAACAATCCACAAATTTGTTCTACATATATCAAGTGCATATCAGGATGTTCGGTTCCATCTCCTGCATAAGGATTAGCTAGCAGTTGTTCTATCATACCCGAAGGAATTTCATATTCAATATTTTCAGTAGGTGCAGTAGGTTGAGGGGTAGCTAATGGTTCCGGTCAAGGTGAAGATACCCCGAACAAACCCCTCAAAGGATTGTTTTCCAGAGTAACAAGTGACAATAAATTTCAGCACACTATATAAATGTTTCCTTACCAAAGGGGCTTCACTCCCCTGCAATGGCGCCAGAAAATAGCCTTGATGACCCACAAGTATATGGGATCAATTGTATCTCTTTTCGATAAGTAAGAGTGTCGAACCCAATGAGGAGCAGAAGGAAAAGACAAGTGATTTTTAGTAAGGTAATGTCCGCCAGTGCTGAAATTGTAAGTAGCAGAGTAGTTTGATAGCAAGGTAATTTGTAACGACCAAGTAACCATAGTAGTAATAAAAGTTCAGCAAGGTAGCCCAATCCTTTTGAGGCAAAGGACAGGCAAAAACGGTCTCTTATGATAAGCAAAGCGTTCTTGAGGGTACACGGGAATTTCATCTAGCCACTTTCATCATGTTGGTTTAATTTGTGTTCGGTACTTTGATAATTTGATATGTGGATGGACCGGTGCTTAGGTGTTCTTCTTACTTGAACAAACCTCCTACTTGTGATTAACCCTCCCGCAAGCATCCACAACTACGAGAAAGGTATTAAGAATAAATTCTAACCACAGCATTAAACTTTTGCATCCAATCGGTCCCTTACAGAATAGCACATAAACTTGGGTTTAAGCTTCTATCACTCTCGCAACCCATCATCTAATTGCTACTCCATAATGCATTCCCTTAGTCCCAAATATGGTGAAGTGTCATGTAGTCGACGTCCACATGACACCACTAAGGGAATCACAACATACATACTATCAAAATATTGAACACATATCAAGTTCACATGATTACTTGCAACATGATTTCTCCCGTGACCTCAAGAACAAAAGTAACTACTCAAAAATAATAATCATGCTCAAGATCAGAGGGGTATTAAATAGCATATTGGATCTGAACATATAATCTTCTACTGAATAAATCATATAGTAATCAACTACAATATGTAATCAACACTACTAGTCACCCACAAGCACCAATCTATAGTTCCGGTAACAAGACTGAACACAAGAGATGAACTAGGGTTTGAGATGAGATGGTGCTATTGAAGATGTTGATGGAGATTGCCCTCCCCAAGATGGGAGAGTTGTTGGTGATGATGATGATGATGATGATTTCCCCCTTAGGGAGGGAAGTTCCTCTGGCGGAATCGCTCCGCCGGAGGGCAAAAGTGCTCCTGCCCAAGTTCCGCCTCGAGACGGCGGCGCTCCGTCCCAAAAGTACTCCCTTTTTTTTCTAGGACAAAACGACCTATATACCAGAAGATGGGCACCAAAGGTGGGCCTGGGTGAGCACAACCCACCAGGGCGCGCCCAGGCGGGTTGTGCCCACCTGGAGGGCCCCCTCTGGTAGTTATTTGCTCCAATAATCCTCAAATATTCCATCAAAAATCTCTGTGAAGTTTTAGCTTGTTTGGAGTTGTGTAGAATAGGTAGCCCAACGTAGCTTTTCCAGGTCCAGATTTCCAGCTGCCAGAATTCTCCCTCTTGGTGTGTACCTTGCATATTATGAGAGAAAAGGCATTAGAATTACTCCAAAAGGCATTATTATGGATAAAAACATTATAAATAACAGTAAGAAAACATGATGCAAAATGGACGTATCAGGCACAATCATGATGTACCGCGAGCTTTGTTATTATAGCTGAATCATATGGTGTTTCTCCCCTTCTATCCTCTTGTGATGAATTGAGTTTTACCTTTGAGATTTCAGTATTATCGGATTAAATACTATTATGGATTTGAGAACACTTGATGTATGTCTTGCATGGGATACCTGTGGTAACAATGGGGTGTTTTATTCATTCACTTGATGTATGTTTTGGCACTCAACTTGCGGATTCCTGAGGTGACATTTGGGTAATCTATGCATAGGGGTTGACACACGTTTTCGTCCTTGTTTCTCTAGTAGAAATCTTGGGGCACTCTCTGAGGTTCTTTATGTTGGATTGAATATTATGAATCTGAAGTTGTTTGATGCATATTGTATAATTGACCCACAGATACTTGTCGCGACATTGGAGTATCTAGGTGACATCAGGGTTGATTGATGTGTGTCATATGGTGTTATTTTACTACGAACTCTAGGGATGTTTGTGACACTTATAGGAATAGCTCAATGGATTGATCGGAAAGAATAACTTTGAGGTGGTTTCGTACCCTGCAAGCAATTTCATCTTATGTTCTCCGTGATAGGAACTTTGGAGTGACTTTTGTCGCACGTTGAGGGATTGCTATATGCCTTAATTATGTTATCATTGTTGGGAGAACTTGCACTAGTGAAAGTATGAACCATAGGCCTTGTTTTCAAGCATTGCAATACGATTTTCGCTCACTTTTGTTACTTGCTACCTAGCTGTTTTATATTTTCAGATTACAAAAACCTATATCTACTATCCATATTACACTTGTATCACCATCTCTTCGCCGAACTAGTGCACCTATACAATTTACCATTGTATTGGGTGTGTTGGGGACACAAGAGACTCTTTTTTATTTCGTTGCAGGGTTGTTTGACAGAGACGATCTTCATCCTACGCCTCCCACGGATTTATAAACCTTAGGTCATCCACTTGAGGGAAATTTGTTGTTTTCCTACAAAACTCTGCACTTGGAGGTCCAACACGAGTCTACAAGAAGAAGGTGGCGTAGTAGACATCACGACATCATCCAGGTGCATGCGCACCTGGTGATATCCCGAACGTAGGTCAAGCTTGGTGAAGAAGCGTGCCCCATGTAGCTCGTCCATGACCGGAATGGGAAACTTGTCATTGAGCTTCTTGGCGTTAAGAGCATGATAGTCGATGTAGAAGAGCGATGTGTCGTCTGCCTTGCGGACAAGGAGAACCGGCGCTGAGCACGGCGAGGTCGAGATCCAGATGATGCCTAGGGCAAGCATGACCGTGCACTGCCGCTCCAGCTCGTCCTTCTGCAGGTGGGGGTAGCGGTACAGCTGCACAGCAATGGGAGCGGTGTCCAGCAGCAGGTGGATGCGGTGGTCGTAGGGTCGGACCAGTGCAGGCCCTGCGGCTCGTCGAAGAGGTCACTATGCTGCTGCAATAGGCTAGCCAACAAGGGAAGCTCAGCGTCAACGGCGGCCGCCTGAAAGGATCGAGAAGAGGTGTCTAGAGGGGGTGATTAGACACTAAGTGCCAACAGTTGTACTTTTTAATTTCTTTAAGTTGAAGTGGAGTTTTGGCACAAGCTTAACAAACACAATACATATCAAGCAAGCATGCAAAGAGTATATGAGTAGCGGAAAGTAAAGCATGCAACTTGCAAGAATGTAAAAGGATGGGATTGGAGTGTGCAAACGCAATTTGGAGACACGGAGATTTTTGAGACGTGGTTCCCATAGGTGGTGCTATCGTACATCCACGTTGAGCGAGACTTCAACCCACGAAGGGTAATGGCTGCGTGAGTCCACAGAGGGCTCCACCCACGAAGGGTCCACGAAGAAGCAACCTTGTCTATCCCACCATGGCCATCGCCCACGAAGGACTTGCCTCACTAGCGGTAGATCTTCACGAAGTAGGCGATCTCCTTGCCCTTACAAACTCCTTGGTTCATCTCCACAATCTTGTTAGAGGCTCCCAAGTGACACCTAGCTAATCTAGGAGACACCACTCTCCAAGAAGTAACAAATGGTGTGTTGATGATGAACTCCTTGCTCTTGTGCTTCAAATGATAGTCTCCCCAACACTCAACTCTCTCTCACAGGATATGGATTTGGTGGAAAGAAGATTTGAGTGGAATGCAACTTGGGGAAGGCTAGAGATCAAGATTCATATGGTAGGAATGGAATATCTTGGCCTCAACACAAGTGTAGGTGGTTCTCTCTCAGAAAATATATGTTGGAAGTGTAGGCATGTTCTGATGGCTCTCTCCACGAATGAAGAGGAGGTGGAGGGGTATATATAGCCTCCACACAAAATCTAACCATTACACACAACTTGCCAAACTCGGTGGGACCGAATTGGTAAACTCGGTCAGACTGATTCAGCAAATCTAGTGACCGTTAGGATTTTTGGTGGGACCGACATGAAACTTGGTAGGACCTATATGGTTAGGGTTAGGGCATAACGTAATCTCAGTGAGACCGATTACACAAAATCGGTGAGACCGATTTTGGTAATAAGCTAACCAAAGAGTTGGTCAGGTAAACTCGATGGGACCTATTCGCTCATTTCGGTGAGACCGAAATGTTACGAAAAGGAAACAGAGAGTTTACATTGCAATCTCGGTAGGAACGATTACGCAAACTCGGTGAGACCGATTTTGGTAATAGATACATAGAGAGATCCCATCTCGGTGAGACCGAGATCCCTATCAGTGAGACCGATTTTCCTAGGGTTTGTGGCAGTGGCTATGACAACTGAACTCGGTGGTGCCGGATAGAAAGAATCGGTGGGGCCGAGTTTGACTTTTCGTTTAGGTCATATGTGGATGTGAGAAAGTTGTTGAGGGCTTTGGAGCATATCACTAAGCATTTTGAGCAAGAGCCTCATTAAGCAACACCTCATCCCTCCTTGATAGTATTGGCTTTTCCTATAGACTCAATGTGATCTTGGATCACTAAAATAGAAAATGTAGAGTCTTCAGCTTGGAGCTTGCGCCAATGCTTTGTTTTTAGCGTCTTGAAGGGGTTCCACATCCTCTAGTCCGTGCCACTTCATTGTTGAACTTATCTGAAACATACTAGGTAACAGTGTTAGTCCAACAAGAGATATGTTGACATTAATTACCAAAACCACCTAGGGAGCACTTGTGCTTTCACTCTCCCCCTTTTTGGTAATTGATGACAACATACATCAAAGCTTTAGATAAAGATATAGTGAATAATAAGTAAAGCTTTGGAAAGACATGTAACATGCATAGGCTCCCCCTACATGTATGCAATCATGTGAATATGGAATATAGGAGCATGTGAATGCATAAACATGATAGAGTAAGCAATGTGTTACATGTATCTTGGCTATATGCATCAGAGCAAATGATGTGAATATGAGAAATGTACCTTCATGCTCATGAGTCCTTCTTGCAAACAGTATGTACATCAGCAAGAATTTCTCATACACATGACTGTGATGCATATACTTACCTTGTGGTCTTGAGTTGGCTTAGGATGGGATGAACCTGCGTAAACAAGGTTAGAGAACATAGATACACCTACTGGCCAGAGCAAACAAAAGAAACCACAAGAGTACCAAGACTGGGATGACATGTGGAGTGAGTACTAAGTGCCACATTGGATATAGACATGTCCCGAAGGTAAAGATGTGCAATAAATTCAAGGATTTCCTTCCCTTAGATGTCTTGCTCCCCCTGAATCTAGCATGGGATACTAGGAGAAGATAGGGAACAGAAAATCATAGAAAAATCAGAGCTGAAAGGAAATAAGCAGAGCTCATGCAAACGAGCAAATATGAACATGTCTTTCCCCTCTTGAAGACATGTGACTTCTCTCCTCTTGAACACCAAGCATCTGTGGTCCTTGATGATTACTCTTTCTTCCCTTGAGTATTCTCTCCCCCTATAGATATGATTAAGCTTTGATGTGATCTCTCTCTCCCCCTTTGACATCAATTTCCAAGAAGGGTTCTTCTGGATTTTTGTCATGATGGGTTTGGTCTTGAGTCACAGAACAGAGCAGCAAGTTGAATGGGATGCTGGTCAAGGACAAGATTCATTGAGTGGAGCTAGATCAAAAAGAATGTAGAAACAAGTGGCAAGATGTCTTTCCTGTAGTGAAATCGGTGACACCGAGTTGTATGGTTCGGTTGTACCGAGAGGATTCGGTTGGACCGAAAGCATCAGACCGGTAAGACCGAGTTCATCGCAGAGAAAACACTTGTCACCTCAGCTCACTAGACAAGTAAGATCTCACAAGGATTTGCAAGGAATTAACTGAAAGATTTGCAAAGAATTGGATGCAGAAAATGCAGAATAACAAGAAAGAAAAGAAATAAAGAGATCTAGATGAAGTTTTTTTTTTGAAAGGGGAAAACACAAATGCAAGAGACAAATGCAAGAGGAAACACAAGAGAACTTCATCTAGAATTGGGCGGTGACAAAGTCACCTATGTTAGAGTATATTGACTTAGGAGTCAAGTGAGGTCACTTGATCTTTGGTCATACTCATCGTTTAAGCTCAAAATGGGATTACCATTTTTCGTTTAAGCTTTTTGATGTATTCACATCTTGTCGAGTTTCTTTGACTCATGACTTGGAGTAAAGCTTCTCTAAGATGGAATAACATACCTTGGTTGGTGGCGTTGATCATGATCATGTAGTTGAACTTGTGTGGGTTGCTCAAGGTTGATGTAGCTCATAAAGAGTTGGGAGCACCACTTGGAGTTTGAGTTCATCTACCTACATGTGTTAGTTTTTGCAAGGAAGAGCGCTTGTGTATCCAAAATGACAATCATGAAACTCAACATAAAATTTGTCAAAGGATATGTTTGAATGGTTGCGTGCTTCCTTGTCTTCATGCACCATTGTGTAGAGACTTGGTGATATAGAAATTGCTCAAGATGTGAGTGAGTTGCAATCTCACAGATTTAGATTCATCCAAGTACCTACACGGGTTAGATAACATGCAAGGTGCAAATATATCCAAGACATAAGATAGTCAACATAAGAGAACTATCAAGGATTAGTAATAGGCTAATGCCTTGCATGTATCAAATGGAGTTCCTACTCCAAGTTTGAAGCATCAATGATGTTCAATTCACCTCTTAACCTGCAAAACACTTTCTCATCAAGTGGTTTCGTGAATATATCAGCTAACTGCTTTTCGATGCGAACATGCTTAAGATTAATGTCCCCTTTGGCAACATGATCTCGAATGAAATGATGACGAACTTCAATATGCTTAGTTCGAGAATGTTGCACGGGATTGCGAGCAATCTTAATAGCACTTTCATTGTCACAAAGTAATGGAACATGTTTCACAAATATCCCATAATCTTTAAGAGTTTGGGTCATCCAAAGTAATTGAGCGCAACAAGATCCAGCGGCAATGTATTCCTCTTCGGCGGTGGATAAGGATACCGAGTTTTGTTTCTTGGAAGACCAAGACACAAGAGATCTACACTACAAAAAAAGACACATCCGTGACATTTTGGGCTGAATGAAAAAAAATTTGTCATACATATGACACTTCTATGATGATAATTGTGACAAAACCCGGTATCATCATAGATGTGGTGGGCTCCTACTTCTGTGACAAAAAATCATGACAGAAAATGGGCTTTTCGTCCTGGGCAGGCCGGAGACGCAGCTGCATGACATTCTTTGGGCTGTCCATGACGGAAAAAACCATGGTAGAAGCGAGGGCGAGGAAATTTTTTGCCAAGTTCCCGGTTACGGTGGGAGGTCGGGGGCCGAGCGATACACATTTCTCTCATACACGTACGCCCGTGTGTGCGAGGCGTTGGCTCTAACTGAACCCGAACGGGGCGTTGGGCTCTAACTGAACCTGAGCGATTGCACTGTAGGCTACGCGTTACTGAACCCAAGCGATCGATCGATGGCTGTTAACTGAACCCGATCGAGCGATTCCTTCGCTACTGCTGCTAACTGAAGCCGATCGATGCTGCCTCTGGGATGAGCAGTGAGCGTTGCGGGGGGGTTTGGATGAACAGTGAGCGGTGGCATTGCCTCTGGATGAATAGGACCCCGTGGTGTGGTGGAGGGCTGGATGAATAGTAGACGGTGGAGGGGTGCCCGTGGAGGGGTGGTTGAACAGGATCCCATGGTGTGGAGGGCTGGATGAACAGTAGACGGTGGAGGGGTGCCCGTGGAGGGGTAGTTGAACAGTAGCCGATGGAGTAGCGCGCGATGGAGGCTAGATGAACATGAGCCCGTGGAGGCTGGAGGAGGTCGACGGTAGCCCGTGGAGGCTGGAGGAGGTCGACGGTGGAGATGAACAGTATCCCGTGGAGTCCCGTTTTGCGGTACGCCACACCCATCCCAATGAACAGGACCCCCGTTTCGACCGAGGAGGTCCGTTTCATCCGTTTTGCGGTACGCCACACCCCTCCCGATCAATAGGACCCCCGTTTCGACCGTAGGAGGTCCGTTTCCTCCGTTTTGCAGTACGCCAGACCCCTCCCAATCAACAGGACCCGACTCCGAACGTAGGAGGTCCATTTCCTCCGTTGTGCAGTACGCCAGGCCTCGTTTCCATCGCATGTTCCATCCAAGCCCTCCCGATGAACACGACCACGCATTTCGTTCCGACCCAGCCGGTTGGCTCCCACGCGTTCCGTTGCCTCCCGATGAACAAGACGCATTCCGTTGCCTCCCCATGAACACGACGATGATGTTGTTTCTCCGTTCCGACCCAGCCATGTACACGAGCCCTGGTCGTACGTATGCGCGAGTAGGCGTTCGAGACCCCGCCCGTATGTACACATATGTGGTCGTATTTTATTTCTTGCACCCTGGCCGCTGTACGTATGTGTACATGCTATGTGCGCGCCTCTACTACGACACGTGTGCGCCTCTACATCGACCAGTATGTATGTACACGTTCGCGACCAGAATGACAACGCTACGTACGCTTCGACCAGGTGGGTCCCGACTTTCAGGCACTTCCTTGCCTGCGAAGATGTAGCTGGTGGGTCCCAGCAGTCAGGGGGGTGAGTCGTTTTTTTTGCCCGGACACACTTCCTTGTGTGCGAAGATGTAGCCGGTGGGTCCCATCAGTCAGGGGAGTGAATCATTTTTTTGCCCGGACGCACTTCCTTGCGTGCGAAGGTGTAGCTGGTGGGTCCCAGTAGTCAGGGGGCGAATCATTTTTTTTTGCCCGGGCGCACTTCCTTGCGTGCGAAGATGAAGCTGGTGGGTCCCATCAGTCAGGGGGAAAAGTTTTTTCCGTGAAATACAGTGGCCCGTCCGGTGGGTCCCAAATGTCAGGTGGAGGAATCATTATTTTCCATGTAATAAGGAGCACTTCCTTGCTGTGGACGTGGACCCAGCTGTCAGCCTCTCCACGTACAGTCCACGTCCGATGGAAATCATTCCTTGACCACGTTGACCAGGCCGCGCTGAGAGCACCATGGCGGTGGACGACGGCGAGGCCTAGGAAGGGGATGACGCGGAGCCGGGGAAGACGCGACAGTGGAAGCCTGCACGGAGAGGAGTACGAGGGTTCACTGGTTCGGCTGCGGTGTGAGGCTACCGTCGCCGCAGGGCTTGGCTAGCGGTGGAAATAGTAGGGGGCGGTGAGGCCTCCGTGGCAGCACATCCGACCACGGGAGGCAGGAGCATGCGGCACGACCGATGCTGCTTTGGGCGGCTGGAGCAAGAAGACCAGAGGTTGAAGAAGCACTACGGCCGTTGGATGGACATCATACGATCACTAGAGCTAGAATCGTTCATATTGACTAAGTTGACAAAGCCCTCCATCCCTATCAACTTAGTTGGCCCACAAGTCATCCTCCCACTATGGTGGGTCCCAGCTAGCAGGGGGTATTCATTTTTTTTGTCCGTAATAAGGAGGCACTTCCTTGCATGCGAAGATATAGCTGGTGGGTCCGACATGTCAGCGGGGGAACTTTTTTTCACGAAATACAAAGGCCCTTCTGGTGGGTCCCAGCTGTCAGGTGGAGGAATCATTATTTTGCGCGTACAGTCCACAGCCGATGGATGTTGTTCGTTGACCACGTTGACCAGGCCGGGCCAAGAGCACCATGGCGGTGGATGACGGCGAGGCCTAGGAAGGGAACGACACGGAGCCGGGGAAGACTCGGCAATGGTTGCCCACACGGTGGGGAGTATGAGGGTTTACTGGTCCGGCTGCCGTCGCTGGAAAATAACAGGAGGTGTGGGTGAGTAGAGGAATGGCCGGGCCAGCAATGAAGTAGGGTGGGGCGGTGTGGCCTGTGCGGTAGCACAGCCGGCCACGGGAGGCGGGAGCAGGCAGTCCCACCGGAGCTGGTTTGGGCGGCTGGAGCAAGAAGATCAGATATTGAAGAAGCAGCATGGCCGTTGGATTAACATCCAATGGTCACTGCTGCTAGAATCGTTTGTGGACTAAGTTGACAAAGCCAAAGTACACGTCAACCTAGTAGACCATTAGTCAGCCTCCAAATCTGTCCCAAACAGCATACAGCCCGAAATTTCTAGCCAGATTCAAATTAATTTTAAATCTAAATATACCTTAATTTAAATTCAATGAAATTTTACCCGCACAAAAAAATGAAATTTAAAATATCAAAATCCGAAAGAAAACAGTATTTTGGAACTAATTGCCTGTTTGCTGTATTTTTGCTTTTTATAGCCCATTTATTATTACTTATAGCCCATTTCTTATTACTTATAGCCCATTTTCTGGGAAAAATGCATCCCTCCTCGTCTTGAAAGATTTCCGGCCCAGTAGGGCGTAGAAAAGCAAGTAGGCCTACGTTGGTTATTCTGCAAAAAAACAAAATAGCTGGCTAGCCATTTTCAGAGAGGAAAAAAACAAAATGGGCTGGTCATGTGCTAAACATATGAAATAAAAGCCTGATCTAGACGGGGCACGGGTCCCGCACAACCCAGTTGATACCCTTCTCCGTCTCGAAAAAACAAAATTACTACGCGCGCTGCTGGGTCCCTACTATCATCCTCACCATGTACAGTCATCTCCTTATTCCTCTCGGTTGTTGACCATGTTGACAACACCGGAGGGCGGCGCCGCAGCGAGCGAACCAAGGCGGAGGACGATGGTGAGGCCTCGGATGGGAATGAACAGGATCCGGGGAAGATCACAGCCAGTCATGGGAGGCGGGAGCAGGCGGTCCCGCCGGCGCTGGTTTGGCTTTGGCGGCTCGAGGAAGAAGAGACTGAAAAAACGCGATGGACGTTGAATGTCAATCCAACAGTCAAGGTTGGCACAATCGTTTGTTGACTAAGCGGACACCAAGTAGCATACTTTTTTATATATAAGAAGAAAACCATGAGGAAAATGTGTTCATCTGCCATCCTCCTCACAGGGAACGTTCGCCACATAAGTGACTAGCACCCTTGGTTTTCAACCGAGATGTCTTGGGTTCGAGTCCCAGGAACTCTCAATTTTGTCCTCCTTCCTTCCTCGCAAAAAAGGGAAAAAATCAAAGACTTGGGAAGGCGTATAGAACAAGCTAGTGTACCAGTAAAGAGACGTTGCTGAGTTTTAGAAAAAAGAAAGACATTCTCTTGTAGCTGGTTCGAATCCAAACCTAGACTATGACTATATATGGTGCTATGCTACTCCACAAGTAATGAAACTGACATATCCAACGTTCGCTTCTCCTCTTCTCTACTTACTCTGCCTAGCATCAGAAGCTCTGGCCGCAGCAACCATGTCCGCTGGCTGCTCGTCCACCTGCTCTTCAGCAGGCAACAACCAGATATGCGCCAAGTCGCCACCCGTACCATCGCATGTGGGTCTCATCACACCCCCGCCGGCACGTGCACCGCAGCCGATTGCTCATCACAACCTGCTGCCATTGGTGTGGTGCCACTGCTTCAAATCACGCAGAGTCATCCGTTGCGTCTCAACCACAATCCGCAACCCTGGCCGAGTCTTCTACAAATGCCCGAATCATGGGGTAATAATATGTTTAAGTGTTGTTCTGCTGCTTTCAGTTGCTGATTTTTTTTAATAGCTTGGTTGATGATCTTCCAATTTGATTCGTGCAGAAAAGTGAAGATTCGTGTGATTTGTATTTCTGGAAAGTTGCTGATGTTGGGGAATGCAACTACACTGACTATTTGGTTAGCCGAGGAATCCCAATACCAGTAGGTTGGGGTGTTGGACAAGTAACTGAAGGAACAACAGAAGAGGAAGATGCAGAGCAGAAGGTTAAAGATGCAGTTCCTCTGATCATGGCCAAGCAACATCTGCTAAACGGCCTTGACAGCAATGAGGAGATGAAAGAGCTTGTGAAGATAATGGGCAAAATCGATGTGCTCTGTAGGATGATTGTCTCTTTATTTGTAGTGTATGTAGCACTCGTGATGTATTTAGTGGCTATGACATGAGCACTTTGCTGAAACTAGTAATGAATGAAACCTGTGTAGCAGGCTGGGTGTAGTGTTGTGAACATCTAAAGATTTCTATTAACGGAAATCAGGGGGTATCCCCTTTTGCTCATATAAATAAATAAATAAATAGCAGAGGCCCTGTCGGGTCAGCTTTGTTCTCATTCGAACACGTCGAGCAAATTGCAGTCCAACAGCAAACTATGTCATCAAATTCAAGTTTCACAGCCAAATATGAGTACAACTAAACAACAATGTCATCATGTTTTAGTTGTCATACAATCACCAAACACAAATTAGCATACATAGCAAGTGATGTTATCACAGCAAAATACTAAACAACATATTCAGCAAGTTTCAGTTGTCATAGCAAACACAATTTCACATAGTAGATAAAAAAAACGTATTCTGGCAGGCAAATACGACAAAAGCAATGTAATCATCATCCGCAGCAGCAGCATCAACATATTCGCCATGTGTATCAGTCTGAATCGTAATTCCCCATGGTGTCATCTTCTTCTTCGTCCTCAACGTCCTTGAACATTGGCTTCTTCTTGATCAACTCTTGTATGTCCACAGCACGACAGGCAATCTTTTCGCCGGCGTCATTGATGTGATGGTTCTCAAAGATATTAGGAACATTTGTGTTATCTTGTACATCAGGAGCAATGTAAGCATCATCTTGTTGTGCAACTTCATTAAATGGATTCCTCTGCTCAAACCTTTGCAATACTCTCCAGTCATCGCTACGTGCAAATGTGTCTTCCAAGAAAAATATTTGTGTTGCTTGATTTGCCAAAATAAAAGGCTCATTGGTCTGGTACGCCGCCTTGACATTGATGGATTTGAAATAATCATCAGCTCTGGGTTTTGCGATCCTAGAAAATAGGTTATACCAACGACAGCACAACAGAACCACACACCGATGATCCTCGAAACTGGAGATATACTGCAACTGAACAATGTCTGTTATGTTAGCATACATTTCAGTTGTCTGTTTGTCATACGTATTCGTGCTCATGATGGCATTGTTTTGTGTCTTCCTGCCTTCGTCTTGTGCAAGGGTGTTGTAGCGCACATTTCCAACAACGCAAGATTCATAATGTCTTACCCGAGTATCAGGGCCCATTGCTAGTGAGTGAAGGGCATCATCAACTGCCTGCCCATCCTCCCGCATCTTCTTAACCTATGGTTAGAAAATAGACAAGCTGATCATCTTATGTACTCAATATATTAAAAAAACTGACAGTGCACTTCAAAAGCTTACATGGTTCTTGAACCATTTCGCAAATCCTGCCATAACCAGTTTGTCAATGTTTCTTGGATCTTGCGGCAGTAACTCCTCTTTGTAGATGTTGCACAACATAGTGATCGCATCAAACATCTAAATATATAAGAATGTGCTGAAAGTTTAGTAGATTACGATGTATAAGTTGCAGTACTGCACTTACTTGATATAAGGTAGTACCTCAGGACAGTTATTCAACACATACCAAACCATTTTCTACAAATCTTTAGGTTTGTCCTCTTGTCGACTCTTCCCTGTAACTCGAACAGAATAATCGAAAACATTGAGCCCGGGATTGTCTTCACCCACCTCTTTGCTAAGCTGATCAGCTGTTTCAATGTATTTTGAGCAGAATGTCAACGCTTCTGTAGCAATGTAGGCCTCTGCAATGGAACCCTCGGGTCTAGCTCTATTCCTAACATAGCCCTTGAAAGTGCCTAGCTGCCTTTCAATAGGGTACATCCAGCCATACTGTACTGGACCTCTAAGTAGTGCCTCATCAGGTAGATGAACAGCCAAATGCACCATCACATCAAAGAAGGCTGGAGGATATATCTTCTCAAGGTCGCATAGGATAGTTGGTATCTTGTCTCCAAGATGCTCCAAAGCATATATCCTGATATTCCTACTACAGAGTTCCCTGAAGAATTGTCCCAACTCTGCAACTGCTCTGTATAAGTCAGGGCGGCCCAATCCTCTAAGGATAACAGGTAAAACCCTTTGAAGTAGGACGTGGCAGTCATGAGTTTTCAACCCTTGTACCTTGTTTCCATCTGCACTGACTCTCCTTTCAGGGTTGAAAGCACATCCATGTGGGAATCTCACACGTGACAGGACCTCGCAGAATTCTTTTCTTTTTACCTTGTCCAAGACGTACACAACTGGTGCCATATCCCGTGGTTTACCTTCATCTTGCACCTGCAAGTCCTTTCTGATACCCAGGTGTGTCAAATAAATCCTAGATTTTAAGGTATCTTTCGTCTTGCCTTCAATATTAAGAAGTGTGCCGATAATGCTGTCACATATATTTTTCTTGATGTGCATCACATCAAGATTATGCCGTAGATCCAAATCTTTCCAATACTCCAAGTCCCACAAAGTGGACCTGTGGGTAAACAATAATCTCTCTTCTACCCTGTCATGCTTCCTTTTCCCGCTACCATTACCAGGATGGTTTCCTGGTGTAATATGCCTGACCTTCTCTAATTTCACTTGCAACTCATCGGCGGTGAGCCTCTTTGGCGCATCACGGTTTTCATGCTTTGCATTGAACACATGTCTTCGGTATTTTCTAGGATGCGTCTTGTCCTTGGCAAGGAAACGGCGGTGTCCAATGTAACAGATCTTGCTAAGTATTGCGTATGGCAGCGGATTCCTATCACGGCGAACACATGCATTGTAACCATGTGTCGTTCGCCCTGACATAGTGCCCAAAGCCGGATAATCATGGATGCACCAAATTATAACAGCACGCAGAAAGAAATCAGCTGGTGGGCTGCTATATAGGTCTCAAGTGAGAACACCCTTCCATAGCTGTTGAAGTTCCTCCACAAGAGGCTCCATGAACAAATCAAAATCCTTTCCAGGACTTTTTGGACCTGGGATGAGCAAGGCCATCATGTAGTTTGATTCTTTGGTGCAGACATTTGGAGTCATGTTGTAAGGGATAACAAGCACCAGCCACATGCTATATGTGGCGCTCTGGTGGCCAAATGGGTTAAATCCATCTGAAGCTAAGCCAAGTTTAATGTTTATCGGGTCAGCAACAAACTCTTTGTGTTTATCATTGAAGCTTTTCCACTCACTAACATGAGATGGATGGCTCATTACATTCTGATCTCTGTACTCCTGGTTCCTAGAATGCCACCGTACATCCTCTCTTGTTTCAGCATCATGAAACAACCTCTGCAATCTTGGTGTAATTGGAAAATGTCTTAGAACATTATGAGGAATCCTCTTCACAGCATCGCCATCTTTCCATCTTGATGATTTGCATTTTGGGCATTCACTTAAGTTGGCATAATCCTTCCGGAACATAACACAATTATTCTTACAAACATGGATCATATCATATCCAATTCTAACTGCACGAAGGAAATTCTTCATTTTACTGTAGGTGTGTGGCAGCTCAGATGCATCGGGGAAAGATTTGCGGAAAGCAGCCAACATCGCATTGCATGATTTGTGGGTCATCCGCTCAGATGTCTTCACCTGAAGAAAGGTGACCATAGCTGAGAATACTGACAGCTTATTTCCTGGGGTGACAACAATGTTGCATTGTTCCAACATGCGGGCCCACCATTTTTCTTCTATAGGTGAAAGTTCATGGAATGCACGAGCATTTCGTAGCATTGTTTCAATGTTGGTCAAACTCACTAGCTCCGCCACCACCACCTCCTCCTCCTCTTCTACCTGAGCATCAGGCAGATCAAGATGGTGATCTGCTGCTTCCACGTAGTCAATAACATTGACGTTCACAGCTTCACCATGATGAACCCACCTAGTATATGTGACCGACATCCCATACAAGTGTAGATGATTTTGCACAGTTGACTGGGGTCTTGTAACTGAATTCATACAACTGCTACACGGGCAGAGCACATCTGATTTTGGACCAACATACTCAGCCCTGATAAAGTTCATGAAGTTTTCAACCCCCTTGACATATGCAGCAGAGAATCTTCGAGCAGAAGTTATCCAAGTCCTGTCCATCTATTAGACATACAAATTAGTTCTTCTACTAGATATTACAAGAAAAACATATATGTTTTTTATGAAGTCTAGAAAAAAAATACCTAGGTCGATGTCTAAAGCTATGGTAAGATATTGGGACGAGCAGATCTAAGTAACAAAATATATGTAAAGCTAATTCAGCAAACTGGTTTGAGTGCCAAATTATGGCAGGCCATTTCAGCAGTCAATGAGGCCGAGCACACAGCCATCGAACTATCGAAGGCCATCGCAACAACAAAGATCGAGTATAAAACGGTGTAGAGCTATTTCACCTAACAGATTGGCTACTAGACCATGGCAATCTACGTCACAATAAATATATGGCAGGATATTTTAGCAACTAATCGGCCTTGGCATGCCATCTCAGCTAAGCAGATTGAGTGCACAACAGGGCAAGGAAGCTTCTTAAGCAGAGCATATTGACAGTAAACTACTTCGGCAAATAGTGAGATTAACAGCGTCTATCAGCTAACATTCAGCGCTACACCGACATGACCGGGGCCTCAGTCTAGAATGCGCGTACTGTGGGAGAAGCTGACCGCCGTGCGTCTCCACACGAACGTTGCCAGCGGTGGCGGCGCTGACCGCCATGCGCCTCCACAAGAACGTAGCTAGAGGTGGCGGCGCGGCTAGAGGACAGCAGTCTACGAGAGCGTACTGTGGGAGCGAGAGGATCACCGAACCGCGGCACCGACGTATCGGCGCAGTGGGGAGGGCGGCTTTGGCGGAGCGAATGGAGTGGAGTGGGACAGTGGGGAGGGGGGTTTGGGGAATATTATTGGCTAGTTGGCCGAAGGGCGGTTGAATCAGATTTGGGGGGAATTTTTGGATGTGGGGGGAGGATTTTCGCGCGGTGGGCGGGGGGAGTTTGGCGCATGGTCGGTTTCTCCAAGTGAAGTCCCACGTGTCAGTGAAGAGGCAAGCCGAAGCGCGTTCCGTTTGCGTGAGCCGTGTGCAGGACCGAACGTGTGTGGGGTGCAATGCGACCGCGACAGGAGTGTTGTGAGTGTACCGCCTTTTGTACTTCTAAATTAGGTGCTTCTCCCCCTCAAAAAAAATTGTTGCTTCGTGTGATCCATCGATACTACTACTAGTAATCCGATAATCCCGACTAAAACGGTGCGGCCAGGTCTTTTCCCGCGCAATTTGCTGGGAGGTTGGCTTAGTTGGGTTTTTTAGGACGAGTAATGCTACACATACGTAATCCCAGTTACGTAACTAACATAATGCGAAACGTGTGAGATGTTGATTGTAGATTGGGGGAGGGAGGGGCCCACCACCATGAAAATCAGGGGAGGAGAGAGAGAGGCAATTTACGTTAACCCTTTCGTAGGTTCCCATAGATGTAGAAAGATGTGAAATGCGTGAATGTGTAGTGGACGTACTATTGGAGTGCCTAAGATAATTTGTGTATGTATAGACCTTGTGTGTTTATTTTACTTCGCATTTTAGATTTGTCTCGGTTCAGTAAAAAGCAGAGTTCGTGATGATAGTGTGCCTGTGATCCTGCAATATAGGTCGTCTGATCTATATCTAACGGATAGGAAGGAAACTATGACAATTTACCCGCACTCCTCTCCACATTTGCAGATAAGGCTTTCCCTCGTTCATCCTTTTCTCCCACAAGATCTTGATCTTCCATGCAACGCACGGGCATCTTGCTAGTACTCCTATAATATGTATATTATTGTGAAAGTTCATATACACCGGCCGAGATTAATGCAAACACGACAGATTTTCATTACATTTCGAACTTTTATAGGACAGAAAAATAAAAGAAACCCGACCCTAAACATATTCTATAGCGGCAACCGATGTCCTCCATCTGTGAGCTTTATGTACGGCGGCGGGGTTCAAGACCCGTGAAGTGAAGGTGCGGTCTCCGGCGAGGAAGAGTAGAACACGGGATACAGACCGGCCAGTTGGCACACCATGCCCTACTCATCCTCAGAGGAGTCCCCGACCTCGGTGGTGCCGGATGTTGGACGGCGACAAGTAGGACGCGTGGCTGATGGTGCTCCCGTCGTCGGCCGCCAGCATGGCCACCGCTTGTGCGGTCGCGTCCGCGTCCGGCTACGCCGCTATTGCGTCGCGAGAAGCGACTTGAGCGAGGCGGCGACCTCGAGCTTCATCCCCGAAGACAAGCTCTCCCGCAGAGTGTTCGCACTTGCGGTCCTGGCGGATGTGGTGCCAGGTAGGAGGACGATGCGTTATGGTGTGGAGGTTAGCTGGGCGTTGCCGCTTTAAGTAGCGCATTCCGGTGAGGCCAAGCGTCCGGGTGCGTCATTAAGTCTCCGGAGTTGGTTCCTCGGGCACCGAACCTCTTAACGACGACATACAAACGGATGGCATGAATGGGGGCAGCTGGCGCCGGCTGGGAACGCACCGCGCGACGGCATGAGGGACGAGGGTTTTGGTGTGCCAGGGTAGTCAGCTACGGTCGTGGCAACGTTGTACATGCCCTTTGCTCACATGCGATCCCCGCATGTCATTGAAAAAGAAAGACGACCTGGCATGGTCTCTGGTCCAGAGGATGCAGTTGGCCGTGCTACACCACTCCACGGACGCATCAGGGCGCCCCGTGCATCCTCGACGAGCCGGGTGTTGGGGTGTGTTTGGATTGTGGCCAAAGTGCACCTTACCAAAATTTTGGTCATGACCCAAAGATTGGTCTTTGTTTGGATGGTTGCCATTTTTTGGCATGCCAATGAACTCTAGCCAACTCTAGTTCATTTTTCTTGCCAATGTCGGCCAAATCATGGGCAACCAATACCTCAACCAAAATTTTGGTCATGACCCAAAGATTGGTCTTTGTTTGGATGGTTGCCATTTCTTTGGCATGCCAATGAACTCTAGCCAACTCTAGTTCATTTTTCTTGCCAATGTTGGCCAAATCATGGGAAACCAATACCTCAACCAAAATTTTGGCTACCCAATGCTTTGATGGGGCAACCTTGGGCACAAACCAAACATACCATTGGTCGTGCCACAGCACTAACGCCACCCTTGGCACACTGAAACCGACCGTGTCTAGCAACGATATGAGCGTATCGCTCACCGCGGTCGCCATGTCCAAAGGCGGTGCTGGAGCTACGCCCCGTTGTTGGCCCCACATGTTGGTTTCCCCATTTTCTCGGCCATATTCGAGCCTCAGTGCTCCGTGTTGCGCATTAGGCCTTTCACTATGTAGGCCAAGCGAGACAACTTATTTTTTATTTGAGTCGTTCAAGTATAATCATGTGGCGTTTGCTTATTTCTCATTCCTCCCCAACCCTCTTCTCCATCGATCATGTCGCCCTCCAGTCGAGTCCATCCTCTCACATGCCTCATTTGAACATTCCGCCGAGTATCATTCGCATGTACCCACCCTAGTCCTCTTTTAATAGATCTCCGGACCTCCAGATGAAATCGAGAGGGAACGAGTGGGGGCACGTGTTACCTAAGGCGGATTCAAAATTTTGAACCGGTGATCATAGCATCCGCAAATCATATATAAAGGGTATTCAATGTTCGTTTCGTTTTTGAACGTAAAATATACTCCCTCCTATCCTTTCTAGTTTACATATAAGTTTTATGTGTAGTCAAAGTATCTCTACTTTGATCAAAAAGGTATCAACATTCAACAACGCCCAATCAATATTGTTAGATTCGTACGTACTCCTAGATTTGTACTCGAGATGGTTTCCAATTTGACTATTGACAAGATTAATAGTACATGAGATGTATAATGTGAAAATTATATCACTGGAAACTCCTTTCACATACGAATTTGACCGTATGCTTTGTGTAAGTTGCATGTCATATATTATTACTCTAACATTTGGTCAAAGTTAGCCTCGGAAAACGCATTAGACCTTGTATGCTTTGTGTAAGTTGCATGTCATGTATTATTACTCTAACATTTGTGTAAGTTGCATGTCATATATTATTACTCTAACATTTGGTCAAAGTAGTATAGTGGAAGTGGATCCTCTGGCGTAGGTATCCCTACCTTACCCTCCCTTTCGGTCACTTACTGGCGGACCCCATGCTTGCTAGGCCCCACATGTCAGTTACTCAATGGGTTCGGCCACGTCAGGGGATCCTCATCCGTAGTATACTCCCTCTATTTTTATTTACTCCGCATAAAACAGAGGGAGTCGTGGTATAATAAATGACGCGGGTGGGGGAGGGGGAGGGACGTCGGTTTGCTCTCAACTGCGGTCCCACAAGCGAGCGAAAACGCAAGACAAAGCGCGTTCCATTCGGTGAGCAACGTGGAGGGTCCAGCATGCCGGGCTGCAACACGAACGCGACAAGAGCGATGTACAGTCAAAACCAATTGACCGGTCGTCACCGGAACCACTATTCACACCAGAACCTTCGCTGCTCGGCCTACGCCAGCCACTGCCCTAAAACTGCACCAAATCTCCAGCCCATTCCCCCACCTTTTGATCCCCTAGCCCACATCAAGCGTCCCCTAGTTCGCCGGAAAGCCGTGGTGCGCCGCAAGATCACTTACTACAAGATGCTGACGCCGGAGCGCCGCGCAGAAATCATGGCGGCGGTCGGCGCCACAGACCTCCATTCCCAAGCTCGCTTTGCGGCGGGCCAATCCCCGAGTTCTCTGGAGCCAAGCTACGAGGAGGAGGAAGCCGATCCAATGTTCATGGCGGAGGTCGCGGCGCAGAAGGCCCCCGATGGGTATGAGACGATGGATGTTAACTTCGTGCCGGCGTCCGAGTCCCCCATGGTGCAGGCGGACCAGCGGTTCAACATGGCGATACTAAAGGAGGACCGGGAGGCAGAGGATCAACTCAACGTGGAGCGCGCGCATGCCGCTACCATTGAGGCTCTCCTGCAGGCGGAACCGGATGTCGTGGATGTGAACTGGGCGACGGAGGCCCACCTTGAGGCGGAGCACGCGGATGCCGCTGCCATCGAGGCCCTCCTGCAGGCGGAATCGGACGTCCTAGACTTGAACCGGGCGGCAGAGGCTCGACTCAACGCAGAGCGTGCGAATGCCGCTCTCATCGACACCCTCCTGCAGGTGGAACCGGACGCCCTGGACTTGAGCTGGGCGGCGAAGGCTCGACTCGACGAGGAGCGCGCGGATGCCGCTGCCATCGAGGCCCTCCTGCAGGCGGAACCGGACGTCCTCGACTTGAACCGGGCTATGCTCTCGTCCGTGCAGAGCACCCGCATGCTCCGCTTGAACAAGTAGCTGGAGGCCGAGGACAACCACGGTGCGGAGACACACGTCGGCAGAGACGGCTGGTTCACGCCGGCAGCCAAAGACGACGAGGCCGTCTCTTTCCGCGAGCAGTGATAGTTTTTCTTTATGTTGTTGTTTTTATGGATCTTTTGCTGTGTAAAAACATATATTTGTTATGCAAGTCGCCTGACTTGGGTCAGTCTACCATATCAGGCGGTTGGATGAATATCCGACGTCTCCTAACCCTTCTTTCCTTCTTCCTCACCTCTTCTTCTTCCCCAACAGACCACCGCACGGGCCATACGGATACTCCCCAACATGCGGTTGGATAAACATACTCTATGAACGAAAATTATGTGTCGGCGATAGGATGGCTGAGTTTGGCTTGTTCACATGCGACAGCACGTGTCAGTGAGGGTGCGTTCCCTTGGTTGTGTTTGCGGCATGCAGGAGCGACTGTGTGAGGGTGCGGTGCGACCGCGGCGTGCAGGAGCGACCGTGTGAGGGTGCAGTGCGACCGCGACAGCCGTGCGCAAGTGTACCTCCTTCTCATTTTGAAAACTTTAGACAAACTTGGCAAAAATGTGTGGCGAAGTTTGGCAATGCAAGGCCTAGACCCAAACAGGACAAGTACGTACGTACTAGGAGTACTAGTGTTAAAAAAAGGCGGGATTTTCCTTCGCGGGATTTAATCGATACAAATCCTTGTTTCACGTGTCAATTAATGCGTATTTTTTCTCGAAAGACCAAAGAGCTAACCATCTCACTCCTCATCGCTTGATTAGTGCAGCGCCATACAAACCAACCTTCTCACTTCCGCATGCATGCAGTGGATATTAATGTCGTTGGTTGCTAACCCCATCAATTTTGCCTCAATTAGTGTTAGTGGCCCTTTGCAAATTGTAATTTTGATATGCTGGCCTTGTGTACAAAAAAATGGAGGTAGTAACTATATTTGACTTCCTTCCCCATTGCGGTGACGTTGACGATATCTTTTTTTTGGTGGTTTGGCGAAGTGCGTTCGACGGAGAACACCATTGAGGAAGACCACGGTAAGTCGTTCGCAAGTGCCGCCTGCAAGCCGAGACAACCGCCTTATTTGCATCCAGGAAGTCCTTTACTAGTACTACTAGGAGTACTAGTGCGGTGAGATGGTTTCTCGAAGAAGACGATGGAGAAGCAGAGTCAGCGAAGAGTGAAATGATGGTTGCTTCGTCCGTGCTTTTGTGATTTGATGCCTCACTGCTTTGTGATTTGTGATAGAAGGGACATGGGAGTAGACTCTGTGCTCTATACTGTACTACATGCGTCCAAGCATGGGAGAAAGAGGAGATACGTTGCATTTTTCTATTCCTTCAATCAATCAATCAGGGAGCTTCGGCTCCATCTTTTTGGCTTTGGCAACACCGTCCACAATGGTTCCCACGATGCCAAAAGCTATTTTCACATTTGGCTACAAATTGTGGATGCCCTTAACCGTACCACTTCGTTTTGCTCCTGTGTGCTATCTATACAAATCTAAATTATATTGATCTAAAAAATTATAGAATCAAGATTAGTAAAAAGGAGGTGATTTTGCCACGCGGATGGCGGGGGAGGTTTCTTATTTGAGCAATGCTACATCCACATAATGGTTTACGTAAAGTTACGAACTGATGTGATGTAGGACTATTTGATTGGATTAAAGGAGAGGATTAGGCCCACCCCACCTGAAAATCAGGGGGGCATATATAGATTAGACGGAAAGTATACGTAGTAGCTATGTAGCCC
This sequence comes from Triticum monococcum, assembly GCA_034509565.1. Lineage (NCBI taxonomy): Eukaryota > Viridiplantae > Streptophyta > Magnoliopsida > Poales > Poaceae > Triticum > Triticum monococcum. The sequence goes on along the minus strand of CM067845.1, from coordinate 79,498,701 downwards.
TTTGTAAGTCTAGGATTAGGCTTCTTATTTTCGGAGGACGTTGTCCTGGCGGTTTGCTAACATGCGGTCCCATGTGTCAGTGCTTTACCAAGCTGATCCGCGTCCCACATGAGGTAGAACAACGGCAGAAGCAACATGCGGTTAAGTTGAAGAAGATGAAGGAGAAGCAGATTCAGCAACGAGTGAAATGATGGTTGCTGTGTCCCTCCAACTTAACTGCGGGAAAGGTGCAGCTTTGTGATTTGACACCTCATTGCTCATTACTACACCAGCGCCATGACTGGGGTGCTTCACCCCAACTGCTCTGCACTGTATTCCGGTATGGCACATGGACCCGGTAACTTGATGTCCCACATGTCGGCGAAAGGGACTAGAAGATTTATGAAAGCGAGCGCTCCACTCTTACGATGGAGGAGTAGACGACATGACGGCCCAGTGAACTGTCACTTGTACTGTATAGTACTATAGTTTTGTTGTTTCGCACGATCCATCGATACAAACCCGACTAAACAGGAAAGGGCAGGATTTTTCCCGCGCGGTAGATGATACTGGCCATACATTTCAAAGGCAATTTTAATGTATGCAAACTGAATAATTATAAGTAACAATATGATATCTAGTAGTAGTGATGTATTGCATAGTTGTTAGATGTAACATGCAAGAGCGTGTAGAGATGTAGTTTTGGAGGGCCTACAGAGAGGAAAGCATAATACAGTCACCGAACTTCAGAATAAGCTGATTACGGTCACTATATACATTTTGCAGTGATTATACGGTCACTTGCTCACAGTTCAGCATCGGATTGCACTCTGTTGACCGGCCAAATAGTTTGTGTGGCGCCATGTTGACTAGTTAAATTGACCATGTTCCTTGTGGGTCCCACATGTCAGTTCGCATAGGCAAATGGTCAGATAAACACAAATTTACGCAGGCGCGACAAGGCTCCAACCCGTGCGCGGGAATCACCTTGTCGTGTATGTGTCTGTCAGGGCCTGATGTGTGCGCATGCACGTGTAGGTTGAGCACTTGAGCATGAGAGTATGTGTTGGCCGTGTGGTGTACTGGTGTGTGCATGCATGCGTGCGTGTGTGTGTGTGAGTGAGTGTTGCGTGCGTGCGTGGCTGCATGTGTACGTGTGAGTGTTGCGTGCGTGGGTGGGTGCATATGTTTGTGTGAGTGTTGCATGGATGCAGTTTGTGTGCATGTGTGCGTGTGTGTATAATCACCACACCAGCTCCTGTGTGTTAAAACAGACGGCTCGGCATACCAATACAAGGCCACCTTGTCCGCTGTGCCCGCGGTCATGACTTCAAACCACCGTCCAAATATTTTTTTGTCGTTTGTTTTCATTCTTACTAGCAAGATGCTCGTGCGTTGCATGTAACATCAAGATGCATTTGTATGACTTGTTTATCTTGTGGGAGAAAAGGATGAATGAGGGAAGGCCTTATTTGCAAATGTGGAGAGGTGTGTGGGTACCTTTTTGCAAAATTGCCATAGTTTCTTTCCTATCCGTCAGATATAAATCGGACGGCCTATATTGCAGGATGGCAGGCACACCATCATCACCAACTCTGTTTTTTATAAGAGTGTATTTTATGTATTTTATAAGAGTGTAGATGTAGAGTAGATACAAGTCGACAGGTGGGCACGATGATACTGAGATAATGTGATGCAACACTAGAGGTGCCACGTGGAGCGTTTAACTGGTCAACTAGTCATGTCATGAGCAAATACAGAGTTGTACGGTGAGCCCGTGACTGTATAATAACCACTAAACGTAAATGGTGACCGTAATGAGTGGATTCTGAAGTCCAATGTACGTATCGTGCTTTCGCTTCAAATACAATGATCGTAATTGCATATATCGCGAGAGAAAGATGAAACATGCGTGAATTTTCTGGGGGCTTACTTTTAGAGGACCTGGAGATAGGTTTGTGTGCATACGTGAAAGGGGCGTACATGGGGGATGAGGGAGTCCTGGATTAGGGGGTGTCCGGATAGCCGGACTATACCTCCGGCCGGACTCCTAGACTATGAACATACAAGATTGAAGACTTCGTCCCGTGTCCGGAAGGGACTTTCCTTGGCGTGGAAGGCAAGCTTGGCGATACAGATATGTAGATCTCCTACCATTGTAACCGACTCTGTGTAACCCTAGCCCTCTTCGGTGTCTATATAAACCGGAGGGTTTTAGTCCGTAGGACAGAACAACAATCATACCATGTAACCCTAGCCCTCTCCGGTGTCTATATAAACCGGAGGGTTTTAGTCCGTAGGACAGAACAACAATCATACCATAGGCTAGCTTCTAGGGTTTAGCCTCTCTGATCTCGTGGTAGATCAACTCTTGTACTACCCATATCATCAATATTAATCAAGCAGGACGTAGGGTTTTACCTCCATCAAGAGGGCCCGAACCTGGGTAAAACATCATGTCCCCTGCCTCATGTTACCATCCGGCCTAGACACACAGTTCGGGGCCCCCTACCCAAGATCCGCCGGTTTTGACACCGACATTGGTACTTTCATTGAGAGTTCCTCTGTGCCGTCACCATCAGGAAGGATGCCTCATCCCGTCTTCAAAGACGGCACCGTTGCTAAGGGAGCTTTGGCTGTCGGCCAGACTCTCAGGCTAGGTAGTTTCCTTATGACCACCCGTTCGGCTGCTGCGCCGATGATGACCTCTCGGGTCATCGAAAGCAATCTTCACGTCAGCTCGGAATTCGCCAAGCAGCTAGATCCAATGGAGATCTCTTCCCTAAACAAGCTCTTGGATCGCTTCGCCGCCCTGGGAGTCGCTACGGATTATGACCTGATTGGGCCTAAACCCGATCTGAGAGAGATTAACTCCCCCCAGGTCACCCATCACGTTGCCGTGGTAGAGGGACAGTGCGGCGGCCCTTAATCTATCTTAAGGACTAGATATGTCCAGATTCCCGATCCCTCCAAGTCGGATACCCGCGGAGGGGAGGACATCACTCAATACCTGAACTTAAAGTCAGGTGACGGGCTAGATTCATTGGGCAGCATCCAAGAATCCAAACTTCCGAGTTCGGAAACTCCTTGGCCTCTGGGTCTCAGATTGAGTGAGGTTTCGGATTTGATTCCACCCACCCACCTGTACATAAGCGATCTATCCCAAATTAGGCAAGAGCCCGAAGAAACAGTACATCATTACTGGGCCAGATTCCTCTGGTTATGAGCAGGATAAAGGACTGCCGCGAGGAAGACACAATTTTATTCTTCTGCAATAATTGCACGGACAAGGGAGTCCTCAACGCCATAAGTCGCTGTGATATTACACGCTTCGCTGACTTGGCGTCCATAGTATGGAAGTACTGTGCGATGGAAAGCGCCTGGAAAACCGAAATAAAATTTTGGGACAATCCGGCCCTAAATACAAACCCAGTCCGAAACAAAAGGGTGCATCATCACCAGACACCCGGGTTCAATACCAAAAAGCAAAAGCCATCTACAGGGCACGGAACCATACTGGAAGGATGGCTTAATGGACCCTGTAAAATCCACGGTGCATAGGGCGCCACACCAACTCACAGCCTTAGAGCATGTTGGATACTCCGGCAGGTGGCAAAAATTGGCGAAGATCTTCTAATTCCAGAAGCCACAGAAAGCCACCCCAGAGAAACCAGTACGGTATTAACAGTCTTCAAGACTTTCTCATCAAATAATATGCGAAAAAGAACACTCTGCGGCCTTGCCGAAGTCTACCAAGTAGCAACAATAAACCCATGGAGTGACACGGCTATTACTTTTAATGCCAGTGATGAACCTAAATTCTGAACAGCCCGAGCACCAGCCGCATTGGTCCTCAGTCCGATAGTGGACGGCTTTCGTCTTACCAAGGTACTCATGGATGGCGGCAGCGGATTGAACCTCATTTATGAGGAAACCCTTCAAAAAATGGAAATAGACTGGGACCGCATTGAGCGAAGTAGCACAACCTTTAGAGGAATAATCCCCAGTCGGGAAGCGCGCTGTACAGGAAAAATCACACTAGATGTGGTGTTCGGCACGCCGGATAATTACAGGTCCGAAGAGGTCACGTTCCAGGTGGCCCCGTTCAGTAGCGGATATCACGCTCTGCTAGGGCGGGAAGTGTTTACAGTCTTCCAAGCAATACCCCATTACGGGTACATGAAGCTCAAGATGCCCGGGCCTAACGGAATCATCACTCTCGCTAGTGATCCGGACATAGCACTCCGCGCCGAAAACAAGACAGCCGCACTGGCCCTCAAGACGCTATCCGAAGCCCTAGCGGCTGAGGAACTGACTGCGCTGCGCTCCACGGTGAATAGGGACGATGTGATACTCGATAAAAGATCCAAGTCCACCTCCTTTAAATCAGCGGACGAAATAGTCAAATTCCAGGTCCATCCAACGGACCCCAATAAAACAGCTTCCATCGGGGCACAGTTAAACCCTGATGTAGACGCCGCACTGTGAGAGTTCCTACGAGAAAACTGGGACATTTTCGCCTGGCACCCTTCAGACATGCCAGGAATCCCACGCAGGCTGGCCGAACACAGCTTAAATATCCTAAAAGGATTCAAGCCAGTCAAATAGGCTCTTCGGCGTTTTTCTGAACCTAAGAGATAGGCCATGGGAGAGGAACTAGCCAAGCTATTGGAGGCCGGATTCATCAAAGATATAAAACACCCGTACTGGCTAGCAAACCTGGTGATGGTACCAAAGAAGGAAAAATCCTAGCGCATGTGCGTTGATTTTAAAGACCTTAACAAGGCTTGCCCAAAGGATCCCTTCCCTCTCCCCCGCATCGATCAAATTATCGACGCTACCGCAGGACACGATTCGTTGTGTTTCCTCGACGCATACTCCGGCTACCATCAAATAAAGATGGCAGAGTCAGACCAAGCCGCAACGGCATTCATCACACCATACGGCCCATTCTGTTTCCACACAATGCCCTTCGGGCTCAAAAACACCGGCGCAACATATCAGTGCATGATTCAGACATGTCTGGCAAACCAGATCGGCAAAACAGTGGAGGCATACGTAGATGATGTGGTCATTAAAACAAGACATGTCGAATCTCTAGTAGACGACTTGAGGCTAACATTCGATAACCTCCGAACATACGACATCAAGCTCAACCCGGAAAAATGCATTTTTGGCATTCCCGAAAGCTCTTGGGCTTCATTGTATCCGATAGAGGAATTGAAGCAAATCCAGCCAAGATCCAAGCTCTGTCACAATTGGATATCCCGAAGGACCTCAAACAAATACAAAAATTAACCGGATGCATGGCGGCTCTAAGCCGCTTTATCTCCCGCTTGGGAGAAAAGGCCCTACCCCTTTACCGCCTCCTTCGGCACACCGAACACTTCGAGTGGACGGATGCAGCCACGGCCGGACTCGACGAAATAAAGGCCATCTTGGCAACAAACCCAGTCCTGGCCGCACCAAACATTGGCGAACCAATGCTATTATACATTGCAGCAACCCATCAGGTCGTAAGCGCAGTGCTCGTCGTCGAACGAGAAACGGACAGACACAAATTCCCCCTTCAAAAGCCGGTCTACTATGTGTCCACTGTCCTTACTCCATGCAAATCATGGTACCCGCATTATCAAAAGATCGCGTACGCGGTATTTATGGCATCCCGGAAGCTGCGACACTACTTTCAAGAGTGTTCAATAATAGTAGCCTCGGAAGTGCCACTTAACGATATTATAAACAACTGCGACGCGACGGGCCAGATTGCAAAATGGGCCATTGAGCTCCTCCCGTTCGACATAACTTACAAGCCATGGTGAGCTATCAAGTCGCAAGTTTTGGCCGACTTCGTCGCAGAATGGACGGAGGCCGAACTCCCTATAGAGTACGGCACATATTCAAACTGGGTTATGCACTTCGACGGCTCCAAAATGTTGGCTGGTCTAGGGGCTGGCGTTGTTTTGACGTCCCCCACAGGAGACACAGTTCAATACGTACTCCAGATAATGTACACAGACACCAACAATGCAGCCGAATATGAGGCCCTTTTACATGGTCTCCGGATGGCAGTATCCATGGGCATTCAACGCCTAGAGGTGCGCGGGGACTCGAACCTCGCAATATCCCAAATAAATGGAGACTTTGATGCCAAGGATCCAAAAATGGTAGCTTATCGCAACACCGTCCTTAAAATGTCAGCTCGGTTCGAAGGGCTCGAATTTCACCATATAGCCCGGGAAAATAATCAGGCGGCAGATGTCCTGGCACGCATCGGCACAAAACGCGATGTAGTCCCCCCCCCCAACATCTTCCTGGAAAGGTTGTTCAAGCCATCCGTAGTATGGCAAGGGGAACCCGGCAATAACAGCCCGGACCCAACCGCACTGCCCGACACCGAACAGTCTGACACAATTGGAGGCTCTGCCAATGAAATAACACCTTTAGCCCACGTAATAATGGTCGTCATCGCCACGTGGACAGAACCATTCCTCGCCTACCTTACTAGGTAGGAACTCCCCGAGGATCAAAACGAGGCACGCTGCATAGTGCGGCGATCTAAAGCTTATAAAGTCCATGAGGGAGAGCTTTATAAGAAAAGCACTACCGGAGTCCTTCAAAGGTGCATCTCCGAAGAGGAAGGGCGGAACCTCCTGGCTGAAATTCATGCCGGACTCGGCGGTCATCACACTGCAGCTCGGTCCCTTGTAAGCAAGGCCTTCTATACAGGCTTTTATTTGCCGACGGCCCGGGCAGACGCCTAGGACTTAGTCCAACGATGCGTCGGTTGCCAGCTTTTTGCAAACCAAAGCCATATGCCACCCACCGCACTCCAAACTATCCCCATCACTTGGCCCTTCGCGGTCTAGGGGCTTGACATGGTTGGACCCCTTAAAGGCGGAACCCACAAGAAAAAATACTTACTGGTCATCATCGATAAGTTCACCAAATGGATAGAAGCCAAGCCTGTTAAGACAGCCGAATCCGGACCGGTGATAGACTTTATATCCGGGGTTGTACACCCTTATGGCGTCCCCCACAGCATCATCACTGATAACGGCACGAACTTTATGGCCGACGAGGTAAAACTCTGGTGCAAAAACATGGGCATCAAGCTCGATTATGCTCCGTCTATCACCCACAAACTAACGGCCAGGTCAAGCGTGCAAATGGTCTTATGACGAGCGGCATCAAACCTAGATTAGTGTGGTCCCTTAAGGAATCTAACACGCACTGGTAGAGGAGCTCGACTCCGTACTCTGGGGGCTGCGGACCACGCCGAACCGCACCACCGGATACACACCATTCTTCATGGTGTACGGCGCAGAGGCAGTTTTGCCCTGCGACATAATTCATGACTCACCTCGGGTGCGCATGTACGAAGAAAGAGAAGCCTAGCTCGATCGGTAGGACAGTTTGGACGCCTTGGAGGAAGAGCGTGATGTGGCAAAAGCCCATTCCGCATTCTATCAATAGCAGGCTCGAAGATACCAAAGCAGAGAAGTACGGGCCAAAAATTACAACGTCGACGAATTAGTTCTACGCCTGCCGGACAAGAAAAAGGACAAACTCAAGCCCAAGTGGAAAGGTCCCTTCATAATCGACCAAGTCCTGACTGGTGGAGCGTACCTCCTACGAGATGCATCGGATAACCGACTCGAGCCGAACCCATGGAACGCAGCCCGTCTACGAAGATTCTATGCCTAGCGCCGGACTCTGTGTTCGTCTCCTTCCTCTGTCCATTTTTTATATACTTTCTGTCTTACATTTCTCTCCTTCTCTTCTCTTTCTCTTATAGCCTTCAAAGGCTCATAAAGTGACGCGCTATCCGTGCTCATTAAACCTGGGGGCTTCTTTAAACAGAAGCTTATTTATACGGGCTTCATGCCCAACACATGTGTCACACTTCTGCATGTACCTTTTATTCACCATTATATGCATCGATATGACTTAAGTTTTGGCCAAGCTGGGTTGCCTGGCTCCTGTGCTTACCCCTACGTTCCGGATTGTTCGGCTAGGTGGTAAAGGGAGCACCTCTGCGATTGTTACTGTCGGGTCAGCCGGATGTGTACCTCGGACTGGGTGAAGCCGAAAGCTAGCGTTCTTAAGGGAATATTCGGTTGGTGAACTAAAGATGATCTTTTCTTTCACTAATTTATCTATACGCCCCCAGATGTTTTTCCTGTGTCTCTTTTCGCAGAATGGACATGCACTTTAGGGCATGCCTCCCAGGGAAAGGAACCCCTAACGGAACTATTCTCCCTGGAAGATGTTTCTTACTAACCATGTAATATAACATAACTAGTTGGGCACTTGTCTGTTCAAGCACTAATGACCCCTACGCCTGGTCTCCATGCATACCTTGGTTCTTATATAACCGCGAGGGTATTCGGACACACTCCGGACCGTCAGGTCCCAAGGTTGAAGCGAAAAGGTCGGCCATGACAAACGATCTACAATCCGGCTAGAAGGCATTACACATGTCAATTAAAATTACATAGTCAATCTGATTGATTGTATTCCTCTTCAATACCATCTAACAGGATGTCTAGTTTACAGTCCTGTTGGGAATACTTTGCGGCCAACTCTACTTGGCCGTATACTAAGCTCACAGGGATCTCCTTCCCATCGGGCCCTATGGGTCCGACCTCGGCCATGTGGTTTGGGTCAGCCTTCGTGTACCACGTCTTCACCATGGCCCAGGCCTCCTTGGCGCCTTGACGGCAGGCCGACATCTTCCACAATCGGAAGCGCCGCCGCACTCCCTTCAGCTTCTCTACAAGCTCTCCAAGGCCTTCGGGCATGGAGACGGATGGCCACAAGGCCTGGGCGACGCCTTGCATCACCTGTTGAACTCGCTCGTGCAGTTGTGAGAGCTCGGGAAGAAGGTCACCTGTAGAACCGGGCATTTCCTCTGCAGGACGACCTGTTAGCATACCTACAGACATTACTCTGTTAGTCGACTTCCTCGTCGAACTCTTTTTCAAAGTTCGTTTAAGCACTTACTATATATGCTGCGTCGAAGCCGCCGATTCTCCTTCACGGAGTCCAACAGCTAGGCACGAACGTCCTTCAGTTCAATGCCCAGCTTGGTGTTGGCATCTTGGAGATCGTTCTTCTCCCGCCTCACCTTTGTCAGCACGCTCTCACCAGCCTTTAGCTGGCGTCGGAGTTGTTGCACTTCCGGACTTAATCTGGCGCCATCTGCAATTTCATTTGTCAGATTTGCACCCACGCCGCACTTCGCAAAAATACTTATCTTTCGAAGCATATATTACCAGAGGGGGTCTCCTTGGGCTCCCCTGTCGCGGCTAGTGCGGCCTCAAGTTGGGCTTTTCACTCTTCCAGCTCCTGGGACAGTAGGGTATTCTTTTCTGTAAGAACCTGCATAACAAATGATCCTTAAATCAGTTATTCTAACTGTTTCAAGTCTCGGGGGCTACTGGTATATATATATATATATATATATATATATATATAATTACCAAAATTTTCTTACCCGTATGTCTTTCACATACTGCTCTGTGGCTCTGGCTGGACCATTTTGAGTGGCACAGAGGTACGCGTCTCCCGAATTGAAGGCATCCAATGCCTCTTGGGAGAAACAAGCGTCGCGAAGAACTGTCAGGCGACGCCTATGGTTCACGGCACTCTCCACCTCGAAATTTGTGGCAGACGGCCTGTCCGCATCCTCCGTCGGAGGAGTGTTTGGTGCGCGCCTCATGTTCGCCTCTGCTTCCGGACCAGGCTCTGGAGCCTGGCTGGTGGAGGCACGATTAGCAGCCTCTCCGGATATAGTCCGACGAGGTCTCTTCATCCTGAAGAGAGCACGAGCGTTAATATGCCTCGAAGGAATAACACCTGGGAACAAGGTGGTGCGCTATACCTTTGCGTTGGTGCCTCAGTCCGGACCGCACTTCTTTTCAGCTCGCGGGGCCTTGCCGCCCCTCGTTGGCTAGCCGCCGCAGGCTTGTCCTCCCGTCTCAAGGACTTCCCCTGCAAAACACGGTTGTCATACGGCAATCGGAAACACCCGAGGACAGATCCCTTTTCAAAGTGCTGGGACTCCGGTCTCAGTTACCTGTGAGGCTGGGAGTAGCCCTGGATAATCGGCCATAATGGCCACCAAGGCGTTGCCCTTGCTCAATTGATGAAACACTCCATCAATCAGCTCCACAGATAAGTCCGGATCCTCTTGAGCGGCCGGGTCGAGGGACTGTCCCGGATCCTCGGGTTGTGGAGGAGGGCTGCTTATTTCTTTAACAACCTGGCACAGTTCCTGCGTTGAAGTCGTTAGACTGAAAATTTAACAATGGGAATATAAAACGGATGGGCAAGTAAAAGTGTCCACTTACCCAACTTGGGGGATTGTACATAGAAAATCCACCCCGTGGGTTGACGCGGAGAAATTCCTCCTCTTCTCCCTTGTACAAAGCGGACAAGGTCTTTATTAGAGCGGCAGCCAAATCCGGCCCCTTACGGCCATAGCGGGTGGTTTCGTCCTCCACGTTGAAGTCCCACATGGGGCGGCCTCTATACTGAAGCGGCTGCACCCCTCGCATGATGCATGCGGCCATGACCCCGATCATGGTCAGTCCGGAATGAGCTAACAATCTTATCCGGCCCATCAGGTAAATAACGTCCCTGTCACTTTCCCTCTGAGGGCTCCGTGGACGCCAGCTTAGGCGCTTCTTTAGGGGAGCACTGTCGAACTCAGGGAGGCCGATCCGGATAGGATCCAGTAGCGGGACATCCTCTATATAAAACCATTCCGAAGGCCAGTCTTCGGATGCCTTCTTTGGGGTTCCGGATAGATATCCAGTCCCGGCGATGCGCCACACTTCGGCTCTGCCCACTTGATATATTGACCCCTCTTTAGAGCGGGGCACAAGGCAGAATAGCCTTTTCCACAACGCGAAATGAGCCTCGCAGCCCAAGAACAGCTCGCAAAGGGCTACGAAGCCCACGATATGCAATATGGAGGCAGGCGTGAGGTTGTGCAGCTGGAGGCCATAGAACTCCAGAAGCCCCGGGAGAAATGGATGAATTGGAAATCCCAGCCCTCTTATTAAGTAAGGGACAAGGCATACCCGCTCTCCTTTGGAGGGATTGGGGGCGCTCTCCGCTTGCTCTCCGCCATTATAGGTGGCAAGTCCGGCTCGAACCAGGACCATATAGGCCGAGGGGAGAAATCCCTTGGTCTGGAGCGTCACTAGCTCATTGTGCGGGATGGAGCACCTCTTCCAAATCTCTAGGCTGAGGGCTAGGAGGGCGAGAGGAGGAGCTGCGGCGGCCAGCCATGATAGAATGGACCTCTGTCGGATATGCTCTGATGAATACTCGCGGAAGGGAGAAGGTGTGGTTTGGATCTAAATCCTCGTCCCCTTAAATAGGTGGCTCATCCACGCGGCTAGGGTTGTAAATATAAAAAACACCCTAACTTTTCGTATTCGTTTGACACATGGAAAACAGCCATTATTGGGCGTAGAAGCCAAGGAGCGCTACATTTACAAGAAGCCGGACACTATTCAACAGGTACACGGAATTTGGAGGAGAACCCACCTTGCAATGCCGAAGACAATTTGCGCGCCTGACTCATCGTCATTGAAGCCTGGTTCGGGGGCTACTGAGGGAGTCCTGGATTAGGGGGTGTCCGAATAGCCGGACTATACCTTCGGCCGGACTCCTGGACTATGAAGATACAAGATTGAAGACTTCGTCCCGTGTCCGAAGGGACTTTCCTTGGTGTGGAAGGCAAGCTTGGCGATACGGATATGTGGATCTCCTACCATTGTAACCGGCTCTGTGTAACCCTAGCCCTCTCCGGTGTCTATATAAACCGGAGGGTTTTAATCCGTAGGACAGAACAACAATCATACCATAGGCTAGCTTCTAGGGTTTAGCCTCTCTGATCTCGTGGTAGATCTACTCTTGTACTAACCATATCATCAATATTAATCAAGCAGGACGTAGGGTTTTACCTCCATCAAGAGGGCCCGAACCTGGGTAAAACATCGTGTCCCCTGCCTCCTGTTACCATCCGGCCTAGACGCACAGTTCGGGACCCCCTACCCAAGATCCGCCGGTTTTGACACCGACAGGGGGTATGCGATGGAGAGAGAGATGCTCTTCGTTTCTCTTTATTATGACTAACTTTGTATATAGTATAAAAATATACAAATTCACAATGCGTAATAAATATCATTGTGGGTACCATGCAATGCAAATTAGCATTCGTACTCCTCCATATAACTTTGTAATGTTGTATATATGTAGAAACTCTAAAATATTGTTTTGGCCACACTTTATTCAAAAGGAATGTTGTATGCGAAATAAACGTGAGAGAGGGATTTTTAGATCAATGGGGTACGTGATGTAACATGTGTGAATGTGTAGTTGATGCATTTGGCGGGGCCTAGAGAGGTATGTGTGTGTATTACGTATTCAAGAGAGGCATGGATAGAGGGGCCGACGGGGGGCGTGGGAGAGATAGCACGAGAAATGAGAGTGGTCTAGAGAGAAAGACAAATATGACGTCACGATAAGAGATTCCATTCCCTTGAGTGTGTATATGCAAGGGGGGAGGGAATAGAGGCACCGGGAGAAATTTTCTGTGTGTGTGGTGTTTGTGTTGGTATGTGTGGGTGTGAGAAGATAATGAGACGTGGGGGCAGAGGGTGTGTCACCGCGTGAGGTCCGGTGGGTCGAGGTGAGGCGCTTCATTCGGTTCCGTCCTGTGCCACATTGGTCAGCCCATGACGCATTTAGGAAGACCCATGGATGACTAGTCGTACAAGACAAAGATAGCAGAATTGTGAAGGACTCTGTGTCCACTGACAAAGCCGGCTAGGATTTGTAACCCTAGGTTCTCGGACTAAGGTAACCCCTTTATCTCTGATATTACTATTCATCCAACCTAACTTTAAGGGGCATCCTATAGAATGCTCTGCTAGAATCATACTCGTCGATTAGGAAGAGAGGTGTGAAACAATGCGTGAGAGACAAGCGTAAAGATAATGTGCGTACATGAGACACGTAGGTAGGTCCATGTATATAGAAAGTGTCGATGAGGATTGTGCGTGTGTATGTTGAGAGAGGAAGAGTGCTTGTGATAAAGGTTAGTGAAAACAGTTGTAAATGGTTACGAGAGGGAGGGAGGGTTATATCTAGAGCATGTGTGCGAGAAAGACACCTCGGGAGAGAGTGTGTGAGCATGTGTGAGAGACCACCGATGGAGAGTGAAACTACACGTAAAAGACTGTCTACACATTGATTAAAGATATAAATTGTATCCAAATATTAGGATGAGATCATGATATTTGCAATTCGTGTAAGGAGCGGTCATTGATCCATCAGACATCTAGATTCTATCGAATTTGAGCATGTCTATGTTATTATTCGACACAATTGATCCACATTATTAGTATTTTGAACTCCAGACAATGCATCACATTAGCAATAGAATATAAACGTGAGTATAGTTCATGTTGTGTGTGTAAAGCACATTATACATATGAAAGTTACACAATGGACATTATAAATAGCTACCTATGAACTAGCATACATTTGAATTCAACTTAAGGTGGTTTAAAAAATCGAATTCAACATGAAGTCCATTCAATTATTTGAATTTGATATCATGGCATTTGTAAACCATACCTAAATTATGGGGGCACCAATCTTTGCTCTGATTTTGTACATAATAGCATATGTAGTCGTGTACAAAATAGATTCAAATTTAGCTCCTCCATTCCAAAATAATCGTAGTTATAGGATTTTCAAGTGTCAAAATTTCAAAAAGAAGCGGATAATTTAATGAGGTTCTCAAACATACAAGGTCAAATATAACGTTGTCTATTTAGGTCAATCCTCATAGTTCAAGAGTACTCTAAACGTGAATGCTTGTGTTTCAAAATTTCGAATGAAGCGCCAAAAGAGCCTCTACTCGCCTGAAACCGCGTGAGACCAATGTTTGGTAGTACAAGGAAATTACTTTTCTAATAACTCTGACCAGTGAAACCTACCGGCCCGACGTCCAAAGGTCTAAACCGGGATAGGTTTGTAGCTTCATCTAGACGCCACGCAACCGCATCCGAAAAACATTCATACACAATGGCCGCCTAAGCACACATGCGCATGGCCAAAATCGCTCCCGCCCACTATTTGGGACACCTGGGATTACCATCCTACACCCGACCCGCAGTAGGTCTGAAATTTAAGAGGGGGCAAAGTTTGTACTTTCCCCAAATTTCAAACAAGCGCGTCCCATCTTCTGTTCAAAAAGCCAAAAACAAGCGCGTCCTAGACCGAAACATGGTTCCCCCCACCCGTCCGATTCCCCATTCGTACTCCGTGGGCGCCAAAACTACCTCTCCACCAACCGCGAAACCCCGGCGTCCTCCATCCGCCACCCCATCCCACCCATCAACCGCCGCCCTCCTCCATCACGCCAGAGCCAATACCCCGACGTCGTCGTCCACCGCAACCTCAACCGCAACACCCTCCACGGCTAGTAGTTGAAGCCGAGGCTGAGCCGTCCGTACCCGAGCCAGTTCAACCACGCCATCCTACGCCTCACCGCTGCCGCTCCAACTTCGCCACCCTCCACTGCACCGGAGCTGTTCCTGCTACGCCGTCCTTCGCCGCCTCGGATCTGCTTCCCCTCCGCCGACATACGGCCACGGCAACACAGTCAACAATTTGGCCATGGGTTCATCCAAGCCTGCAACCTCCAGAACATCGGTTTCCCTGGTAAAAAGGTACACATCGGCAACCGAAAAAGGTACTCCTCTTCCCTTATTCGTGCAAATCTTACATCTCTGCTTGCACGGTATTCATCCCACAGAAGACACTAGTTGACCGCTTCTTCTTGATACTAGATGTTCCTAGTAACTCGCGATGCACAAGGTTTCTCCTCATATACTATTTCACCTTAGCTAGAGGTTCGTCGCCCCCCTGAATTTCAATTTCTGGCCAGTTGATTCCCAATTAACGGAAGCACCCAATTAACAAAAGCATTCCCCGGCGTAACAGGCGCTAGTACGCCTATTACGCCGGGGAAGCAGCGCCTTGGTGTTTATCTTAGGGGCGTGTGCGGCCTAGAGCTACTAGCGCCCGATCTGGAGGTCGGCCGGGATTAAAGGGATGGCCTGGGGGTGCTGCCAAGCATGGCGGTGGTGTGAGGTCGATGGGAGGGCGGGGCGGCGGAGGCAGGGGTCTGGGCCGGTGGTCGCTGGCGGTTCGAGAAAGATCGTCAACAGTGACTGGCGGGAGGTAGACGAAGGCCATCTGCCCGTTCCTTATAGATTGGACAGTTCAATAAAAAAATGACTGGCCTATTTATTTTCAGTCGACTGTTATCTTAGATATGACCACATGTGGTGGTGTGCTGGAGGAGTACCTGCATTTCCTGTGCTCATATATTACAAAATCATACAGAGTAGAATCTAATTTTGTTTGCCATTCAATGTTGTAGAGCTATCATATGTCTCCTGTCATTTATTTTTCAGCCACCTGCTATCTGCTACTTTTACAGTGCACTAGTTCTGCACACACTTCACCCTTACTCTCACTATTGTGTTTTTATGCAAGGGTATTTCAGACTATGCTGTCATGAGAGAAGCCAAAAAGAAAAGAGAGAAGCCGCTTCAGCTTCGTATGTGGGTAGGCAAGACACGTTACAGTGCTATAAAGGGTGCAGTGTCAGCAGATGGAGACGGTAAACATAGCTCTGGAGTTGATGACCTCACTCGCAATGAACCACCATCCCAGGTGCTTGCTTTAACTTCGCGGTGTCATATGTGGTTGCATGTTCCATATGGTGTCTAGCTTGTATTCGAAAGGCCGAAGTCGGTAAGATAAGGAAAGATATTTTTTTACATGAACCACCATCCCGTGAGCACCAGAAGACAAATAGCTAGGCAGGGCACTGGCCGAGCCAGTGACAAGCCCAGCAAAGATAGGCATCACCTGGAAGCCAACTAAAATGTTGCGATGGTGGTGAGGAAGCCTGCCTCCCACCAGGCTCTCAGGTCCTAGATGATCATGCTCACCACTCCAGCTGGATGTTTAGCTTGTATTGCTTCCAATTTGGTTAAATTGCATCTGCTTAGCTTACACATTATACCTTTGAATATGACATGCCTTTCTATTTTTGGTACATACTAGTACATTTGTGTATTAACCATGTTCTTACATCAAACTAATGTTCTTGTGTATCCCTCATCAATCACTTATGACGAGGCAGGCAGGCAAGGGGACTACTCCTCATTTAAAGAATGCAGCATCAGCCTCCCGACATGATTCTCAAGAAACAGAAATGCTAGATGAAGATAGTTAACATAGCTCTGTAGTTGATTACAGCATTTCCCCTACACTAGCATCGCAGGTGCTTGCTCTCACTTGGCAGCGTGATATGTGGTTGCATGTTGCATATGGTGTCTAGATTGTAATTCTTCCAATCTGGTTAAACTGCATGTGCTAGTCTGCTTAGCTTATACATTATACCTGTTAATGTGACATGCCTTCCTGTATTTAGTACATAGTACATCTGTCTATTAAGCATGTCCTTACATAAAACTATTGTTTTTTTGTATCCCGCATCAATCAACATGACGAGACACCTTTAGTATATGTAGTGCGATATTAGTTGCATCTTTCATATGATTTATAGCATGCGCTGCTTCTAATTTGTTGAAATTCCATTTATGATGGGACGCTTTTAACTTGGCAGAGTCATATTGGTTGCATCTTTCATGTGGTGTCTAGCTTGCATTGCTTCTTATTTGCTGGAATGGTTTCTGCTTAGTTTACACAAACAGTTGTGAACATGCCATATCGTCCTATTTTTCATACATATTCCATCCTGGTATCATGTGTTTGCCTTACATCAAAGTAGTGATTGTCAGTATCATGCATGAATGAGTTCTGAAGAGAGAATTTTATTGCTTTTTCTTGTCGGTTTTACTTGACAATTCAAAATCAATAAAGCAGAAGGAAGTTAGTAAGGCAGCGGATAAAGGTGCTCCTTCCGAACGGAGGGCCTCTACAGTTTCTACTCCTCCACACCCCCAAGATGATTTCCAAGACAACACATGCATAGACACTCAACAAAGTTGTGTTTATGATGAGCACGTCTCCCCTAGTGCAGCATCACCGGTTCTCCCTCTAACTTGGCATTGTTATATGTGGTTGCATATTATGTGTGATGTCTAGCTTGTGTTGCTTCTAATTTTGTTGAGTTCCATCTGCTTACTTTACACATTATACTTGAATAAGACACGTGTTCATGTTTCTAGAACATACAATATCTGTCTATCACACCATGTTCTTACATCAAATTACTACTATTGTGTAACCTGCAACAATCACTTATCATAAGACACGTTTGACTTCGGAGTGTGATATAGGTTACATCTCACATTCTTTTCTAGCTTGTACTACTAATTTGTTGAAATCGCACTTATGATGAGACAATTTTAACTTGGTAGAGTGATATTCGTTGCATATTTCATATGGTGTCTAGCTTTCATTCCTTCTAATTTGTTGAAATGTCTTCTCCTTAGTTTACACATCATAAGCTGTGAATATGCAATGCTGTGAATATGCAATGGCACTAATGACGAGAGACCTCTAACATGGTAGTGTGATGTTGTTTGCATCTTGCATATGATTTATTTCTTGTACTGCTTCACATTTGTTTAAACGCCATTTATGATGAGACACTGTTAACTTGGCAGAGCGATATTTGTAGCATCTTTCATATGGTGTCTACCTTCCATTGCATTGCTTCTAATTTGGTGAAATGTCTTCTTATTAGTTTACACATCATAGTTCTGGTTATCTCTTCCGTCCTGTTTTTCATACATATTACATCCTCCTATCATGTGGTTGTCTAACATCAAAGCTCAGTTCGTCTGCATCACGCATCAATTTTTTCTGAAGAACTAAATTGTTATTCGTTTTCTTGTCAGCTTGACTTAACATGGCACAGAGAAAGAGGAAGAAACACAAAATGGCAGGGAATGAGAAGCGGATGAATCCTGCAGATTCTGCTAGTACAGATGGTGCAATAGAAGGTCAAAGTCCAACGGAAAATTCTACAAACACAGCATCCCATGCTACACGAGTTGTAAAAAAGCCAAACAGAAACAAATAGCTGCCACCAAACAAGCAGAGATAGCCCTAGTTCTTGCAACACCTACCATAGTACTACCAGCTGCACGACTTACTCGTGCGTCAACTGAGCTAGCAGCACGTTCCCAAGCTCCCTTGCCACCTGACACTACTTCCCAAGCACTCTTGACACACGATGAGTTGGTGATACGTCTCCAGCGTATCCATAATTTTTGATTGCCACATGCTATGTTATCTACTGTTTTGGGCAATATTGGGCTTTATTATCCACTTTTATATTATTTTTAGGACTAACCTATTAACCGGAGGCCCAGCCCAGAATTGTTGTTTTTGCCTATTTTAGGGTTTCGAAGAAAAGGAAAATCAAACGGAGTCCAATTGACCTGAAACTTCACGGATCTCATTTTTGGAAGGAAAGAAGCCTAGAAGACTTGAAGTGCACGTAAGGGAAGCTTCGAGGAGGCCACGAGGTAGGGGGGCGCCCACCCGCCTAGGGCGCGCCCTCCACCCTCGTGGGCCCCTCGTGGCCCCCTGACATACTTCTTCCGCCTATATATCACCACATAACCTAAAACGATCGGGGAACACAATAGATCGGGAGTTCCGCCGCCATAAGCCTCCGTAGCCACCGAAAGCCAATCTAGACCCGTTCCGACACCCTGCCGGAGGGGGAATCCCTCTCCGGTGGACATCTTCATCATCCCGGTGCTCTCCATGACGAGGAGGGAGTAGTTCTCCCTCGGGGCTGAGGGTATGTACCAGTAGCTATGTGTTTGATCTCTCTCTCTCTCTCGTGTTCTTGATTTGGCATGATCTTGATGTATCACGAGCTTTGCTATTATAGTTGGATCTTATGTTTCTCCTCCCACTCTACTCTCTTGTAATGGATTGAGTTTCCCCTTTGGAGTTATCTTACCGGATTGAGTCTTTAAAGATTTGAGAACACTTGATGTATGTATTATCGTGCGTATCTGTGGTGACAATGGGATACCACGTGATTCACTTGATGTATGTTTTGGTGATCAACTTGCGGGTCGCGCCCATGAACCTATGCATAGGGGTTGGCGCATGTTTTCATCGTGAATCTCCGGTAGACACTTTGGGGCACTCTTTGAGGTTCTATGTGTTGGTTGAATAGATGAATCTGGGATTGTGTGACGCATATCGTATAATCATACCCACGGATACTTGAGGTGACATTGGAGTATCTAGGTGACATTAGGGTTTTGGTTTATTTGCGTCTTAAGGTGTTATTCTAGTACGAACTCTAGGGCTGTTTGTGACACTTATAGGAATAGCCCAACGGATTGATTGGAAAGAATAACTTCGAGGTGGTTTCGTACCCTACCATAATCTTTTCGTTCGTTCTCCTTTATTAGTGACTTTGGAGTGACTCTTTGTTGCATGTTGAGGGATAGTTATGTGATCCAATTATGATATTATTGTTGAGGGAACTTACACTAGCGAAAGTATGAACCCTAGGCCTTATTTCCTATCATTGCAATACCGTTTATGCTCACTTTTATCACTTTCTACCTTGCTGTTTTTATTATTTCAGATTACAAATACCTTTATCTATTATCCATATACCACTTGTTTCACCATCTCTTCGCCGAACTAGTGCACCTATACAATTTACCATTGTATTGGGTGTGTTGGGGACACAAGAGACTCTTTGTTATTTGGTTGCAGGGTTGCTTGAGAGAGACCATCTTCATCCTACGCTTCCTATGGATTGATAAACCTTAGGTCATCCACTTGAGGGAGATTTGCTACTGTCCTACAAACCTCTGCACTTGGAGGCCCAACAACGTCTACAAGAAGAAGGTTGTGTAGTAGACATCAAGCTCTTTTCTGGTGCCATTGTGTGGGAGGTGAGTGCTTGAAGGTATATCTTTAGATCTTGCAATCGAGTCTTTTAGTTTCTTGTTTTATCACTAGTTTAGTTTATAAAAGAAAATTACAAAAAAATGGAATTGAGAGTACCTCATATGCTTCATCTTTTTAATATCTAGCATGAAAATAAGGATTCCGATAATTGTGCTCAAGTGCTAGAAGAGGAATGCATTAGAATGTTTGGCACTAAATATTTGAATGATGAGCATGATTGCAATGTTGTTAGTATTAATTCTTTGAATATCCATGATGCGAATGATATGCAAAGCCACAAGCTTTGGGAAGCTATGTGAAGATGATATTTTTTGTCCCCCAAGTTTTGATGAGCAAATTTATTATGATGAAAGCATGCCTCCTATCTATGATGATTATTGTGATGACACGTATGCTTTCAAGAATAATGATAACAATGAAACTTGTCATCTTGATTTCAATTTTCAATCCCATGATAGTTACTTTGTTGAGTTTGCTCCCACTACTATTCATGAGAAGAAATTTGCTTATGTGGAGAGTAATAAAAATTCTATGCTTGTAGATCATGAAAAGAATGCTTTGTGTGATAGTTATATTGTTGAATTCATTCATGATGCTACTGAAAATTATTATGAGGGAGGAATATATGCTTGTAGGAATTGCAATAATACCAAGTTTCCTCTCTATGTGTTGAAAATTTTGAAGTTATGCTTGTGTTTACCCTCCTATGCTAGTTGATTATTGTTCTCATAAATTGTTTTCTCACAAAATCCCTATGCATGGGAAGTGGGTTAGACTTAAATGTGCTAGTCATATTCTTCATTATGCTCTCTTTATGTTACAATTCTTATCTTCTATATGAGCATCATTGAAATCATCATGCCTAGCTAGGGGCGTTAAACGATAGCGCTTGTTGGGAGACAACCCAACTTTATTTTTGTTCCTGTTTAGCAATAAATAATTCATCTATCCTCTCTTTAGATGTGGTTTTATGCTTTTAATTAGTGTTTGTGCCAAGTAGAACCTTTGGGAAGACTTGAGTGAAGTCTTTATGATCATGCTGTAAAAAACAGAAACTTTAGCGCTCATGAGAATTGCTGCTATTTTTATTTGGAGAGTGCTATTTAGTTAATTATTTTTTAAGATGATTAATAGACAAATTCCTCAGGTCCAGAAAATTATTTTAGCATTTTTTGGGTTCCAGAAGTTTGCGTTAGTTACAGATTACTACAGACTGTTCTGTTTTTGACAGATTCTGTTTTTCGTGTGTTGTTTGCTTATTTTGATGAATCTATGGCTAGTCAAAGAGTTTATAAACCATAGAGAAGTTGTAATACAGTAGGTTTAACACCAATATAAATAAAGAATGAGTTCATTACAGTAACTTGAAGTGGTGTTTTGTTTTCTTTCGCTGACGGAGCTTACGAGTTTTCTGTTAAGTTTTGTGTTGTGAAGTTTTCAAGTTTTGGGTAAATATTTGATGGACTATGGAACAAGGAGTGGCAAGAGCCTAAGATTGGGGATGCCCAAGGCACCCCAAGGTAATATTCAATTACAACCAAGAGCCTAAGCTTGGGGATGCCCCGGAAGGCATCCCCTCTTTCGTCTTCGTTCATCAGTAACTTAACTTGGAGCTATATTTTTATTCGCCACATGATATGTGTTTTGCTTGGAACGTCAATTTATTTTGTTAGTATTTGCTTGCTGTTATTTTTAACAATTTTTTGCATCTTTTATTTCAATAAAAGTGGCATTGATAGCCTTTACTATGCCTATGTTACAAGTATACATGTTGCTGTTTGAAAACAGAAAGTTTACCGCTGTTGCAATAATTCCCTAGAAAAGTCAGAATGTGATAAAATGTTGAAACCTTTTGCATATTAAGCTATGATAAATTTACTACAGTGGGAATTTTATTTAATAATTTTTGGAGCTAGGGAAGTATGGATATTGCAGCATTCTTTACAGACTATCCTGTTTAGGCAGATTGCTGTTATGTTTGCATTGTTTGCATATTTTGCTTCTTTAATGATTCTATTTGAGGATAGGAATATTAAATATGCAGAGGAATTTAGTATGAAATGTTTAATAATAATTTTAGTGATTTGATACAGTAGAGTATGATAAGGTTTTTGCAATGGTTTATACTAACTTATCTCACGAGTCCTTGTTGAGTTTTGTGTGGATGAAGCTTTTGAGATTTAGGGAGACCGTGATATGAGAGGAATTATGGAGACACAAAAGCTCAAGCTTGGGGATGCCCAAGGCATCCCAAGATAATATTTCAAGAAGTCTCAAGCATCTAAGCTTGGGGATGCCCCGGTTGGCATCCCACCTTTCTTCTTCAACAACTATCGGTTAGTTTCGGTTGATCCTAAGTTTTTGCTTCTTCACATGATGTTTGCCATTCTTAGAATGTCATTTTATTTAGTTTTGCTTTCTGATTGAATAAAATTTCAAGATCTGAAATTCTTAAATGTTAGAGAGTCTTCACATAGTTGCATAATTATTCAATTACTCATTGATCTTCACTTATATCTTTCGGAGTAGTTTGTCATTTGCTCTAGTGCTTCACTTATATATTTTAGAGCACGGTGGTGGATTTGTTTTATAGAAACTATTGATCTCTCATGCTTCACTTAGATTATTTTGAGAGTCTTAAATAGCATGGTAATTTGCTTAAAATCCTAATATGCTAGGTATTCAAGATTAGTAAAAACTTTCTTATGAGTGTATTGAATGCTAAGAGAAGTTTGATGCTTGATGATTGTTTTGAGATAAGGAGGTAATAATATCAAAGTCGTGCTAGATGAGTAGTTGTGAAATTGAGAAATGCTTGTGTTGAAGTTTGCAAGTCCTGTAGCATGCACGTATGGTAAACGTTATGTAACAAATTTGAAACATGAGGTGTTATTTGATTGTCCTCCTTATGAGTGGCGGTCGGGGACGAGCGATGGTCTTTTCCTACCAATCTATCCCCCTAGGAGCATGCGCGTAGTGCCGAGGTTTTTGATGACTTGTAGATTTTTGCAATAAGTATGTGAGTTCTTTATGACTAATGTTGAGTCCATGGATTATACGCACTCTCACCCTTCCATCATTGCTAGCCTCTTCGGTACCGTGCATTGCCCTTTCTCACATTGAGAGTTGGCGCAAACTTCGCTGGTGCATCCAAATCCCGTGATATGATACGCTCTTTCACACATAAACCTCCTTATATCTTCCTCAAAACAGCCACCATACCTACCTATTATGGCATTTCCATAGCCATTCCGAGATATATTGCCATGTAACATTCCACCATTCCGTTTATCATGACACGTTCATCATTGTCATATTGTTTGGCATGATCATGTAGTTGACATCGTACTTGTGGCAAAGCCACCGTTCATAATTCTTACATACATGTCACTCTTGATTCATTGCATATCCCGGTACACCGCCGGAGGCATTCATATAGAGTCATACCTTGTTCTAGTATCGAGTTGTAATCATTGAGTTATAAATAAATAGAAGTGTGATGATCATCATTTTCTAGAGCATTGTCCCAAGTGAGGAATAAAAAAATAAAAAAAGAAGAAGAGAAATGCCATAAAAAAAGAGAAGGCCCAAAAAAGAGAGAAAGGCCATAAAAAAGAGAAAAGGCCAAATAAAAAATGAGAGAAAAAGAGAGAAGGGACAATGCTACTATCCTTTGCCACACTTGTGCTTCAAAGTACCACCATGATCTTCATGATAGAGAGTCTCTTGTTTTGTCACTTTCATATACTAGTGGGAATTTTTCATTATAAAACTTGGCTTGTATATTCCAACAATGGGCCTCCTCAAGTGCCCTAGGTCTTCGTGAGCAAGCAAGTTGGATGCACACCCACTTAGTTTCTTTTGTTGAGCTTTCATACATTTATAGCTCTAGTGCATCCGTTGCATGGCAATCCCTAATCCTTGCATTAACATCAATTGGTGGGAATCTCCATAGCCCATTGATTAGCCTCGTTGATGTGAGACTTTCTCCTTTTTTGTCTTCTCCACATAACCCCCTCATTATTCTAGTCCACCCATAGTGCTATATCCATGGCTCGCGCTCATGTATTGCGTGAAAGTTTATAGGTTTGAGATTACTAAATTATGAAACAATTGATTGGCTTGTCATCGGGGTTGTGCATGATGAGAGCATTCTTGTGTGACGAAAATGAAATATGACTAAACTATATGATTTTGTAGGGATGAACTTTCTTTGGCCATGTTATTTTGAGAAGACATAATTCTTAGTTAGTATGCTTGAAATATTATCATTTTTATGTCAATATGAACTTTTGTCTTGAATCTTTCAGATCTGAATATTCATACCACAATTAAGAAGAATTACATTGAAATTATGCAAGTAGCATTCCGCATCAAAAATTCTGTTTTTATCATTTACCTACTCGAGGACGAGCAGGAATTAAGCTTGGGGATGCTTGACACGTCTCCAACGTATCTATAATTTTTGATTGCTCCATGCTATGTTATCTACTGTTTTGGGCAATATTGGGCTTTATTGTCCACTTTTATATTATTTTTGGGACTAACCTATTAACCGGAGGCCCAGCCCAGAATTGCTGTTTTTCCCTATTTTAGGGTTTCGAAGAAAAGGAAAATCAAACGGAGTCCAATTGACATGAAACTTCACGGAACTCATTTTTGGAAGGAAAGAAGCCTAGAAGACTTGAAGTGCATGTAAGGGAAGCTTCGAGGAGGCCACGAGGTAGGGGGCGCGCCCACCCCCTAGGACACGCCCTCCACCCTCGTGGGCCCCTCGTGGCCCCCCTGACGTACTTCTTCCGCCTATATATCTCCATATACCCTAAAATGATCGAGGAACACAATAGGTCGGGAGTTCCGCCGCCAGAAGCCTCCGTAGCCACCGAAAGCCAATCTAGACCCGTTCCGGCACCCTGCCGAAGGGGGAATCCCTCTCCGGTGGCCATCTTCATCATCCCGGTGCTCTCCATGACGAGGAGGGAGTAGTTCTCCCTTGGGGCTGAGGGTATGTACCGGTAGCTATGTGTTTCATCTCTCTCTCTCTCTCGTGTTCTTGATTTGGCATGATCTTGATGTATCGCGAGCTTTGCTATTCTAGTTGGATCTTATGTTTCTCCTCCCACTCTACTCTCTTGTAATGGATTGAGTTTCCCCTTTGGAGTTATCTTACCGGATTGAGTCTTTAAAGATTTGAGAACACTTGATGTATGTCTTGCCGTGCGTATCTGTGGTGACAATGGGATACCACGTGATTCACTTGATGTATGTTTTGGTGATCAACTTGCGGGTTCCACCCATGAACCTATGCATAGGGGTTGGCACACGTTTTCGTCGTGATTCTCCAGTAGAAACTTTGGGGAACTCTTTGAGGTTCTATGTGTTGGTTGAATAGATGAATCTGGGATTGTGTGACGCATATCATATAATCATACCCACGGATACTTGAGGTGACATTGGAGTATCTAGGTGACATTAGGGTTTTGGTTTATTTGCGTCTTAAGGTGTTATTCTAGTACGAACTCTAGGGCTGTTTGTGACACTTATAGGAATAGCCCAACGGATTGATTGGAAAGAATAACTTTGAGGTGGTTTCGTACCCTACCATAATCTTTTCGTTCGTTCTCCGCTATTAGTGACTTTGGAGTGACTCTTTGTTGCATGTTGAGGGATAGTTATGTGATCCAATTATGATATTATTGTTGAGGGAACTTACACTAGCGAAAGTATGAACCCTAGGCCTTATTTCCTATCATTGCAATACCGTTTATGCTCACTTTTATCACTTTCTACCTTGCTGTTTTTATTATTTCAGATTACAAATACCTTTATCTACTATCCATATACCACTTGTTTCACCATCTCTTCGCCGAACTAGTGCACCTATACAATTTACCATTGTATTGGGTGTGTTGGGGACACAAGAGACTCTTTGTTATTTGGTTGCAGGGTTGCTTGAGAGAGACCATCTTCATCCTACGCTTCCTATGGATTGATAAACCTTAGGTCATCCACTTGAGGGAGATTTGCTACTGTCCTACAAACCTCTGCACTTGGAGGCCCAACAACGTCTACAAGAAGAAGGTTGTGTAGTAGACATCAAGCTCTTTTCTGGTGCCATTGCATGGGAGGTGAGTGCTTGAAGGTATATCTTTAGATCTTGCAATCGAGTCTTTTAGTTTCTTGTTTTATCACTAGTTTAGTTTATAAAAGAAAATTACAAAAAAATGGAATTGAGAGTACCTCATATGCTTCATCTTTCTAATATCTAGCATGAAAATAAGGATTTTGATAATTGTGCTCAAGTGCTAGAAGAGGAATGCATTAGAATGTTTGGCACTAAATATTTGAATGATGAGCATGATTGCAATGTTGTTAGTATGAATTCTTTGAATATCCATGATGCGAATGATATGCAAAGCCACAAGCTTTGGGAAGCTATGTGAAGATGATATTTTTTGTCCCCCAAGTTATGATGAGCAAATTTATTATGATGAAAGCATGCCTCCTATCTATGATGATTATTGTGATGACACGTATGCTTTCAAGAATAATGATAACAAGGAAACTTGTCATCTTGATTTCAATTTTCAATCCCAATATAGTTACGTTGTTGAGTTTGCTCCCACTACTATTCATGAGAAGAAATTTGCTTATGTGGAGAGTAATAAAAATTCTACGCTTGTAGATCATGAAAAGAATGCTTTGTGTGATAGTTATATTGTTGAATTCATTCATGATGCTACTGAAAATTATTTTGAGGGAGGAATATATGCTTGTAGGAATTGCAATAATACCAAGTTTCCTCTCTATGTGTTGAAAATTTTGAAGTTATGCTTGTGTTTACCCTCCTATGCTAATTGTTTTCTCACAAAATCCCTATGCATGGGAAGTGGGTTAGACTTAAATGTGCTAGTCATATTCTACATTATGCTCTCTTTATGTTACAATTCTTATCTTCTATATGAGCATCATTGAAATCATCATGCCAAGCTAGGGGCGTTAAACGATAGCGCTTGTTGGGAGACAACCCAACTTTATTTTTGTTCCTATTTAGCAATAAATAATTCATCTATCCTCTCTTTAGATGTGGTTTTATGCTTTTAATTAGTGTTTGTGCCAAGTAGAACCTTTGGGAAGACTTGAGTGAAGTCTTTATGATCATGCTGTAAAAAACAGAAACTTTAGCGCTCATGAGAATTGCTGCTATTTTTATTTGGAGAGTGCTATTTAGTTAATTATTTTTTAAGATGATTAATAGACAAATTCCTCAGGTCCAGAAAATTATTTTAGCATTTTTTGGGTTCCAGAAGTTTGCGTTAGTTACAGATTACTACAGACTGTTCTGTTTTTGACAGATTCTGTTTTTCGTGTGTTGTTTGCTTATTTTGATGAATCTATGGCTAGTCAAAGAGTTTATAAACCATAGAGAAGTTTTAATACAGTAGGTTTAACACCAATATAAATAAAGAATGAGTTCATTACAGTAACTTGAAGTGGTGTTTTGTTTTCTTTCGCTGACGGAGCTTACGAGTTTTCTGTTAAGTTTTGTGTTGTGAAGTTTTCAAGTTTTGGGTAAATATTTGATGGACTATGGAACAAGGAGTGGCAAGAGCCTAAGATTGGGGATGCCCAAGGCACCCCAAGGTAATATTCAATTACAACCAAGAGCCTAAGCTTGGGGATGCCCCGGAAGGCATCCCCTCTTTCGTCTTCGTTCATCAGTAACTTAACTTGGAGCTATATTTTTATTCGCCACATGATATGTGTTTTGCTTGGAACGTCAATTTATTTTGTTAGTATTTGCTTGCTGTTATTTTTAACAATTTTTTGCATCTTTTATTTCAATAAAAGTGGCATTGATAGCCTTTACTATGCCTATGTTACAAGTATACATGTTGCTGTTTGAAAACAGAAAGTTTACCGCTGTTGCAATAATTCCCTAGAAAAGTCAGAATGTGATAAAATGTTGAAACCTTTTGCATATTAAGCTATGATAAATTTACTACAGTGGGAATTTTATTTAATAATTTTTGGAGCTAGGGAAGTATGGATATTGCAGCATTCTTTACAGACTATCCTGTTTAGGCAGATTGCTGTTATGTTTGCATTGTTTGCATATTTTGCTTCTTTAATGATTCTATTTGAGGATAGGAATATTAAATATGCAGAGGAATTTAGTATGAAATGTTTAATAATAATTTTAGTGATTTGATACAGTAGAGTATGATAAGGTTTTTGCAATGGTTTATACTAACTTATCTCACGAGTCCTTGTTGAGTTTTGTGTGGATGAAGCTTTTGAGATTTAGGGAGACCGTGATATGAGAGGAATTATGGAGACACAAAAGCTCAAGCTTGGGGATGCCCAAGGCATCCCAAGATAATATTTCAAGAAGTCTCAAGCATCTAAGCTTGGGGATGCCCCGGTTGGCATCCCACCTTTCTTCTTCAACAACTATCGGTTAGTTTCGGTTGATCCTAAGTTTTTGCTTCTTCACATGATGTTTGCCATTCTTAGAATGTCATTTTATTTAGTTTTGCTTTCTGATTGAATAAAATTTCAAGATCTGAAATTCTTAAATGTTAGAGAGTCTTCACATAGTTGCATAATTATTCAATTACTCATTGATCTTCACTTATATCTTTTGGAGTAGTTTGTCATTTGCTCTAGTGCTTCACTTATATATTTTAGAACACGGTGGTGGATTTGTTTTATAGAAACTATTGATCTCTCATGCTTCACTTAGATTATTTTGAGAGTCTTAAATAGCATGGTAATTTGCTTAAAATCCTAATATTCTAGGTATTCAAGATTAGTAAAAACTTTCTTATGAGTGTATTGAATGCTAAGAGAAGTTTGATGCTTGATGATTGTTTTGAGATAAGGAGGTAATAATATCAAAGTCGTGCTAGTTGAGTAGTTGTGAAATTGAGAAATGCTTGTGTTGAAGTTTGCAAGTCCCGTAGCACGCACGTATGGTAAACTTTATGTAACAAATTTGAAACATGAGGTGTTATTTGATTGTCCTCCTTATGAGTGGCGGTCGGGAACGAGCGATGGTCTTTTCCTACCAATCTATCCCCCTAGGAGCATGCGCGTAGTGCCGAGGTTTTTGATGACTTGTAGATTTTTGCAATAAGTATGTGAGTTCTTTATGACTAATGTTGAGTCCATGGATTATACGCACTCTCACCCTTCCATCATTGCTAGCCTCTTCGGTACCGTGCATTGCCCTTTCTCACATTGAGAGTTGGTGCAAACTTCGCTGGTGCATCCAAATCCCGTGATATGATACGCTCTTTCACACATAAACCTCCTTATATCTTCCTCAAAACAGCCACCATACCTACCTATTATGGAATTTCAATAGCCATTCCGAGATATATTGCCATGTAACATTCCACCATTCCGTTTATCATGACACGTTCATCATTGTCATATTGTTTGGCATGATCATGTAGTTGACATCGTACTTGTGGCAAAGCCACCGTTCATAATTCTTACATACATGTCACTCTTGAGTCATTGCATATCCCGGTACACCGCCGGAGGCATTCATATAGAGTCATACCTTGTTCTAGTATCGAGTTGTAATCATTGAGTTATAAATAAATAGAAGTGTGATGATCATCATTTTCTAGAGCATTGTCCCAAGTGAGGAATAAAAAAATAAAAAAAGAAGAAGAGAAAGGACATAAAAAATAGAAGTCCCAAAAAAGAGAGAAATGCCATAAAAAAGAGAAAAGGCCAAATAAAAAAATGAGAGAAAAAGAGAGAAGGGACAATGCTACTATCCTTTGCCACACTTGTGCTTCAAAGTACCACCATGATCTTCATGATAGAGAGTCTCTTGTTTTGTCACTTTCATATACTAGTGGGAATTTTTCATTATAGAACTTGGCTTGTATATTCCAACAATGGGCCTCCTCAAGTGCCCTAGGTCTTCGTGAGCAAGCAAGTTGGATGCACACCCACTTAGTTTCTTTTGTTGAGCTTTCATACATTTATAGCTCTAGTGCATCCGTTGCATGGCAATCCCTAATCCTTGCATTAACATCAATTGGTGGGAATCTCCATAGCCCATTGATTAGCCTCATTGATGTGAGACTTTCTCCTTTTTTGTCTTCTCCACATAACCCCCTCATTATTCTATTCCACCCATAGTGCTATATCCATGGCTCGCGCTCATGTATTGCGTGAAAGTTTATAGGTTTGAGATTACTAAAGTATGAAACAATTGATTGGCTTGTCATCGGGGTTGTGCATGATGAGAGCATTCTTGTGTGACGAAAATGAAACATGACTAAACTATATGATTTTGTAGGGATGAACTTTCTTTGGCCAAGTTATTTTGAGAAGACATAATTGCTTAGTTAGTATGCTTGAAGTATTATCATTTTTATGTTAATATGAACTTTTGTCTTGAATCTTTCAGATCTGAATATTCATACCACAATTAAGAAGAATTACATTGAAATTATGCCAAGTAGCATTCCGCATCAAAAATTCTGTTTTTATCATTTACCTACTCGAGGACGAGCAGGAATTAAGCTTGGGGATGCTTGACACGTCTCCAACGTATCTATAATTTTTGATTGCTCCATGCTATGTTATCTACTGTTTTGGGCAATATTGGGCTTTATTGTCCACTTTTATATTATTTTTGGGACTAACCTATTAACCGGAGGCCCAGCCCAGAATTGTTGTTTTTCCCTATTTTAGGGTTTTGAAGAAAAGGAAAATCAAACGTAGTCCAATTGACATGAAACTTCACGGAACTCATTTTTGGAAGGAAAGAAGCCTAGAAGACTTGAAGTGCATGTAAGGGAAGCTTCGAGGAGGCCACGAGGTAGGGGGCGCGCCCACCCCCTAGGACACGCCCTCCACCCTCGTGGGCCCCTCGTGGCCCCCCTGACGTACTTCTTCCGCCTATATATCTCCATATACCCTAAAATGATCGAGGAACACAATAGATCGGGAGTTCCGCCGCCAGAAGCCTCCGTAGCCACCGAAAGCCAATCTAGACCCGTTCTGGCACCCTGCCGGAGGGGGAATCCCTCTCCGGTGGCCATCTTCATCATCCCGGTGCTCTCCATGACGAGGAGGGAGTAGTTCTCCCTCGGGGCTGAGGGTATGTACCGATAGCTATGTGTTTGATCTCTCTCTCTCTCTCTCTCTCTCTCGTGTTCTTGATTTGGCACGATCTTGATGTATCGCGAGCTTGCTATTATAGTTGGATCTTATGTTTCTCCTCCCCCTCTACTCTCTTGTAATGGATTGAGTTACCCCTTTGGAGTTATCTTATCAGATTGAGTCTTTAAAGATTTGAGAACACTTGATGTATGTCTTGCCGTGCGTATCTGTGGTGACAATGGGATACCACGTGATTCACTTGATGTATGTTTTGGTGATCAACTTGTGGGTTCCACCCATGAACCTATGCATAGGGGTTGGCACACGTTTTCGTCGTGATTCTCCAGTAGAAACTTTGGGGCACTCTTTGAGGTTCTATGTGTTGGTTGAATAGATGAATCTGGGATTGTGTGACGCATATCGTATAATCATACCCACGGATACTTGAGGTGACATTGGAGTATCTAGGTGACATTAGGGTTTTGGTTGATTTGCGTCTTAAGGTGTTATTCTAGTACGAACTCTAGGGCTGTTTGTGACACTTATAGGAATAGCCCAACGGATTGATTGGAAAGAATAACTTTGAGGTGGTTTCGTACCCTACCATAATCTTTTCATTCGTTCTCCGCTATTAGTGACTTTGGAGTGACTCTTTGTTGCATGTTGAGGGATAGTTATGTGATCCAATTATGATATTATTGTTGAGGGAACTTACACTAGCGAAAGTATGAACCCTAGGCCTTATTTCCTATCATTGCAATACCGTTTAGGCTCACTTTTATCACTTGCTACCTTGCTGTTTTTATTATTTCAGATTACAAATACCTTTATCTACTATCCATATAGCACTTGTTTCACCATCTCTTCGCCGAACTAGTGCACCTATACAATTTACCATTGTATTGGGTGTGTTGGGGACACAAGAGACTCTTGTTATTTGGTTGCAGGGTTGCTTCAGAGAGACCATGTTCATCCTACGCCTCCTACGGATTGATAAACCTTAGGTCATCCACTTGCGGGAGATTTGCTACTTTCCTACAAACCTCTGCACTTGGAGGCCCAACAACGTCTACAAGAAGAAGGTTGCGTAGTAGACATCAGTTGGTAATATCAGGTGAACCTTGTGAGCTTCAGCAGCAAGAAGGTAGTTGCTGGAGTCAAGTTACAGTTGCATGCTTCTTTATGTAGTCTCACAGTTTGATGTACACTAACACTTCCTATGTTCGTTCTTGGACTAGCACCTAGGCGCAAGAGGAAACAAACATCAGGGATAATGCTCGATAGGTTAACTAAATCTAGAGGAGGAAGAATGGAGATCTGTTTTGAGGCGGGTTTAAAAAGGCCACGTGATGCTACAGAGTCAGCCAAGTTAGTATCAGAGGCAGCGGTTGCCGTTAGGTGTCATGTACGTATCCTCCCAACATGGATTCAGTACAGGAATGACAAAGACGAAACCCAGTTCAACACCTTCCTCGACCATTTATCTGTATGTATGGTTATGTATGGAAACTAGTAATATCGTCTTGCTCTGTCCCATACTTTCTAGGTTGCTGATAATGAGACTCCCATAATTTTCAACAGATGAGGTTCAAGTTGGATAGCCAAGATGATGCAACCAGACAAGCTTGCACCCATGTTTTCAAGTCTGCTCTGCAACAATATCGGTATAACTTGAGGAAAACTCACTTTGAAGGCAAGGCTAACAGTGAACTTTCCCAAACATCTCCAGTGGAAAATATATCGGATGAAGACTAGAGGGGCCTTGTTAAACACTGGTCTGATCCGAAGTATCAGGTACATTATATATATGTGATCAGATCACATGTTGAAGTCCTATTTACGCATGTGCCACACAAATCTATCTTCTTGTAGGTGAACTGTTCAAAGAACAAGGCCAACCGTACGAAAGTGAAATTCCAACAGACGACAGGATCTCGTAGCTATATTGCACAGTGCGAGGCTCTTGTAATTAGCTATTGTTTCACTCTTTTCGATGTACCATATTATCAGATCTATATTAACTTGTTCTAAATGCAGAGGAAAGCCCACAAGGACCAAAAAGTACATGAACCAAATGTTGTGGAAGTCTTCAAGGACTATCACACCAGCAAGAAGAAGGGCATGACTACACCAGTCAAAGCCGCTGTTGTAAGTCCTTAATCCTCATGCCTTTTAACTACCACTTACTCTGACTTGTGCCTTGAACTGCATGGTTTGCAGCCAATGTCTATTACTCTTTTCAATTTTATACACAATTGTCTTAGCGTATCATTGCACCTTACAAGGTTTAAAAGAGAGGAGTGAGTTTCCTTTGATCTTGACCCGTAATCTAGTTCCATGCTGAACTTGCCCACACAATGTTACAATTGCCTGTTTGTCTGTTCTCAGTTGTTTTGTGATATGAATGATGTCATACTATGCTTACCGTATTATAAACTTCGTCTCTTTATCCTTAGCCCTCAATACAATGTGAAGAAATAGACAATACATTAGCGATGGTACATGGTCATATGTTTGGAACCTGGTTTTATTATGTACTTTGCAATAAAATACAACTAATATTTTACATGGGTTCACCAGAATAAGTTCTGTATATAGACCAAAGCTATTTTGTTTGGTTTTGCTGCCTCCTTAATATCTTCTGTTCTGGTACTACTAATGTAAAACCTCAACTTTTCAGTGAGCTATGGGAAAAATGGTGGAACCGCCACCTTCTGAAGGTGGCGAGGCAACTATAACCGCAATGTCAGCTCTTGCTGCAGTGGGTCAGTACATGTCAACTAACAGTGCCAAAAGCACGTTCCTGAGTAATACTGGGTTGGTTGTTAAGGCAATATCGTCCAAACTGCCTCATGATCAAGATATGCAAGCCCAAAGCAATGTTGTATCTGCGCTCCAGACACAAGTCCATTCCCTAACAGAGACCCTTTGTGAAACAAGGAGAAACATTGCTCAATGTCGTCAAGATATGCATGGTTTTGAAACTAGACTATCAGACATTTGCTATGTTGTTTAGGAGCCTAGGGGAAATGAAGGCGAGGGTTATGGTGATCCATCGGACAATACAGCATGAAAACATAATAGTCAGGTCAAATGAACTGAGCTTCTGAACTTCTGGTGGTGCATTTATCTGCTAGACTGTTAAGTTTTATGCCAACCTTCCTTTTGTTATATAGTTGTAATTTGTTTTGGTGCGATACAAAATTTATTCTTAACGTGCAGCCACCGGCTGAAGAAAACAGCAAGCCATTTTTGTATAGTGTAGGGTGTTCCCTATATTTGCACTGGTGGCGATCTTTAATGCTGAGTGGATGTAATCTGTGCAATCTCCTTAATAGCCTAGCATTAGTTTTGGCCTTATTTATTTCCTAGTCTTCTTTTTCCCTGGTTTGCTAGTGGCCGCAACTACCATGGGCCATATACGGGCCGTAGGATCCATGGGTCTCCTACGGGCCGTCGATAAATGGGCCTGTAATCGGTGGGCCTCGGGCCGTCGGATAAATGGGTCTACATGGGCCGTAATTGGGCGTAATTGGTATCGGCCTAGCAGGGTAACAGGCCGTTAACAGGCCGTAGGACAGCAAAGGCTTAATTCTGTCACACGCATAACGGGTCGTTAATGGGCCAAAATATAGGACGGGCTGGAAACGGCGCAACGGGTTAACAGGCCAGAAACAGGCCGACTCTTGCCATGGGCCGAATTTGGCCCATTAGGGTAACAGCTAGTAACGGGCCGACTCTTGCCATGGGCCGAATTTGGCCCATTAGGGGAACATGCCAGTAACGGGCCGACTCTTGCCATGGGCCGAATTTGGCCCATTAGGGGAACAGGCCAGTAACAGGCCGGAAGTAATCGAGGGTCGAAAAGGAGCCCAAGAACATATGGGCCGTCAATAGGCCGAAAGCTAACACTGGCTGGAAACGTCCCATGTAAATCACGGGCTGTTAATGGGTATAAAGAAAATTATTGTTCATTATGGGCTAGAGTCACCGTGGGCCT
Organism: Triticum monococcum; assembly: GCA_034509565.1. Classification (NCBI taxonomy): domain Eukaryota; kingdom Viridiplantae; phylum Streptophyta; class Magnoliopsida; order Poales; family Poaceae; genus Triticum; species Triticum monococcum. The sequence continues at coordinate 79,463,567 of CM067845.1, read as the reverse complement.
ATAAAGGGCCGAAAGATACGAAGGCCTCATATGGGCCGAAAGACGTTGTGGGCCATACATGGGCCGAAAGTGAATTGGGCTGGTGTTATATTTGATGGCCCACATGACATTGTTGGGCCGATTTCCTTTAGGGCCTAACGGGTCATGAGTTAACGGGCCGTAAAATGGGCTATTTGTGAAGAGACCGTTAACAGGCTTTTCATGGGCCAGCCCATTACCTTTTGACCAAGTCAAACGGGCCAGCTTTGTAAGCTAAATGGGCCAGTGGTGGGCCATGGCACGTGTCGACATATCATAGGCACCTATCTGACCCACTGACGAGCTGACACGTGTTTCCTCCGGCCAATAAGAATTTTACACGTGGAAATTTCCCATTGCTCAGGGCTGTTAACGGATTATCGGATCCAAAACCCGACCCGATAGCTTAACGGCGTTCCATTACGATGGATGCCATGTGTCGGTCACCCTTGACGAAAGCACTTCTGTGACGCGCGATTTATCGTCATGGAAGTGGACACTTCCGTGATGATAATTTTGGTAATGTCATGGAACACTTCTACGACAGCACAGGTATGACTATCTTGATTCTGTCATAAAATCGTCATGGATGTACATGCATGACAAAAAATGCGACCTACTGCGACAAACATGTATCATCACGGAAGTGTATTTTTTTGTAGTGCTACCAAGAAATTGACAAGTACCTGAAGTGGACTTTCCATCAACCCTGTCACCGGCATAGTCCGGGTCGGAGTAGCCAACAAGATCAAAGGAGGCCCTCTTTGGATACCAAATGCCAAAATTTGGTGTATGGATTAAGTATCTCACTATCCTTTTCACGGCCTTAAGATGACATTCTTTAGGAGCGGCTTGATATCGTGCACACATGCACACACTTAGCATAATATCGGGGCGTGAAGCACATAGATATAACAATGAACCAATCATAGAGTGATAAACCTTTTGATCAACCGGTTCACCGTCTTTGATTAAATCAAGATGTCCACTAGTAGGCATGGGTGTAGTCATACCTTTGCATTCTTGCATATTGAACTTCTTGAATAAGTCCTTGGTGTACTTCGTTTGAGAGACAAAGGTACCTCCCTTAGTTTGCTTGATTTGAAAACCAAGAAAGAATTTGAGTTCACTCATCATTGACATCTCAAACTTCTCCGACATTAGCTTTCCAAACTTTTCACTAAAATGAGGGTTAGTTGATCCAAATATAATATCATCGACATAAATTTGGCACACAAATAGTTCTCCATTAACCCTTTTAGTAAAAATAGTAGAATCTATTTTTCCAATTTCAAAGCCTTTTTCAATAAAGAACTTGGTCAAGCATTTATACCATGCTCTAGGAGCTTGTTTAAGACCATAAAGAGCTTTGTGAAGTTTGTAAACATGATTATGTTTCTTAGGATTGACAAATCTGGGAGGTTGCTTAACATAAACGTCCTCCTCTATTTCACCATTCAGAAAAGCACTTTTAATGTCCATTTGGTACAAGGTGATATCATGATGATTAGCATAGGCAAGTAAGATGCGAATGGACTCAAGTCTAGCAACGGGGGCATATGTCTCACCATAATCCATACCTTCGACTTGAGTGTAGCCTTGGGCGACGAGACATGCTTTGTTGTGAACTACTTGTCAATTTTCATCTTGCTTGTTGTGAAACACCCATTTGGTACCGATGATGTTGTGGTTGTTGTCGGGCTTCTCAACTAATGTCCAAACTTGATTTCTCTCAAAGTTGTGTAGCTCTTCATGCATGGCATTTATCCAATTGGGATCTTCCAAAGCTTCTTCAACCTTCATAGGTTCAATGCTAGAGATGAATAAATAGTGTTCACAAAAGTTAGCTAAACGAGTTTTTGAGCGAGTGATTCTCCCGGTTTGGATATCATTGTAGATTTGCCCGATGGGATGGTCTTTAGCAATTCTTGCTCAAACTCGTGAAAGCTTTTGCTTGGATCTTGGTTGAACATCTTCTTCATCTTGTTCTTCTTCTTGGCCTTCTTCGTTGTTGACGTTGTCGTTCTCTTGTCGTGGTGGAGAAGGAGGTTGTTGGCGTTCATCTTGGTGCACTTCCTCGTTTTCTTCATCTTGGTGTGTCCCACTTGTGGATGCTTCCATATCAACTCTTGGTTCACCTTGTCATGAGGTAGAAGCTTCCACTTGGATGGACGAGGTACTCTCCTTCACCTCCGTTGGACGAATCTTGCGAATAGACAAGTCTTGGATTGCTTCCGAAGGGTCTTTGTCTCCTACATCAATTGGCAATGGCTCAACTTGCGAGCCGTTAGATTCATCAAACTTCACATCTACCATCTCTTCAACCTTTCGGGTGAAATTATTGTAGACACGGTATGTGTGAGAGTTTGAGCCATAACCAAGTAGGAAACCTTCATGAGACTTAGGAGCAAATTTAGAACGATGATGCTTATCAAGAATGTAGCACTTTGAGTCGAATACTCGAAAGTATCCAACTTGTGGTTTGTTACTGGTGAGGAGCTCGTATGCCGTCTTGCCAAGTAGCTTGTGAAGATACAAGCGATTTGTTGCATGACAAGCTGTCTCAACCGCTTCCGCCCAAAAGTGCTTTGGCGTCTTGTACTCATCAAGCATCGTTCTCGCCATTTCGATGAGTTCTCGGTTCTTCCTCTCAACAACTCCATTCTATTGAGGTGTGTACGTAGCCGAGAACTCATGTGAAATCCCTTCTTCGTCAAGAAAGGTGTCCACATTTGCGTTCTTGAACTCCATTCCATTCTCGCTGCGAACCTTCTTGATTTTCACTTCAAATTGATTTTGGGCCTTCCTAGCGAAGTTTTTGAAGATCTTTTGGACCTGTGATTTATCATCGAGAAAGAACACCCACGTAAATCTTGAAAAATCATCAACTATAACTAGACCAAAAGAATTTCCACCGAGACTTTTGTAAGCGTTAGGACCAAAAAGATCCATGTGAAGTAGCTCGAGTAGCCTCCTTGTGGTCATGATGTTCTTCACGGGATGCCTTCCTCCAACCTGTTTACCTGCTTGACAAGCGATGCAAAGTCTATTCTTATCAAATATGACATCGTTAACGCCAAGGATATGATTTCCTTTAATAAGCTTGTCAAGGTTTCACATACCAACATGACCTAATCATCTATGCCATAACCAACCTTTAGAGGATTTAGCAATTAAGCAAGTTCTAGGTTGAGCCTTTTTAGTGAAATCAACAATGTAAAGATCACCTCTGCGTATACCGGTAAAGACTATTTTATGATTATCTCTACGAAACACTTGGCAATCTACTTCAGTAAATAGGACGTTGAAACCGAAATCAGCAAGCCTAGATACTGAAAGTAAATTGTACCCAAGAGATTCAACGAGCATGACATTTTTTATGGAGCTATAATGTGAGATGGCCACCTTACCTAGGCCAACCCCCTTACCCTTTAAGTTATCACCATAGGTGACATACTTTCGAGTGCCGTCGTTTTCAGCAAGCTCACAGAAGATATCTTTATCTTCGGTCATATGATCAGTACTTCCACTATCAAGAACCCATTCCTTTCCTCCAGCCATGTAGCCACGAAGATTTTCCATAAGACCAAAGTGTCTCATTGCATCATTATGATCATAGTCACTATCATCATCATCCTCATCATAGTATCCATGTTCAACATCATCTTGTGATTGATCAATTCCTAGAGAGGGTAATTCATTAGATAAATGATCATTTCTATGGTTATCTTTATGAATTCTAATAGCTTTGGAAATGATATTGCTAATGATTCCAACTCGTAAGATTCTATGGTTATCTCCTTTGGCACTCGTAAGATTAGTAAGCTCAAATAAGCAGTCACCAAATTTGGGATCATTGGAACTCATCTTAATCAAGGCAATGGACTTCTGAAGAATCTCATCTAAGTTCTTCAAGGAATGGTTTGGAAAACGTTTCTCAAGGAATCCCCATATAGTGTAGGCACAATCAAGAGTAGGCAAACATTCAATGAAGTTTCTAGGCAAGCCTCTAGTGATAAGATTAATAGTTCTAAGATTGCGGATCATGTCAATAGACTCATCAAGGGTAGGATGCAAAGGATCAACATGAGGTGCACAAGGGCTAGCAATATACTTGTTCAAATGATATTCAATGAAAATCATAAGCATCTCATTTTTACACTCATGAAAATACTCTCCATCAAGTATAGGCACTCTATGTCTAAGACTCCCCAAAGTAGACTCATCCATCTTCCTCCAATGGTGTTTAGAACAAAGCAATGGAGACCAATGCTCTGATACCAATTGAAAGGATCGAGAAGAGGTGTCCAGAGGGGGTGATTAGACACTAAGTGCCAAAAGTTGCAGTTTTTAATTTCTTTAAGTTGAAGTGGAGTTTTGGCACAAGCTTAACAAACACAATACATATCAAGCAAGCATGCAAAGAGTATATGAGCAGCGGAAAGTAAAGCATGCAACTTGCAAGAATGTAAAAGATGGGATTGGAGTGTGCAAACGCAATTTGGAGACACGGAGATTTTTGAGACGTGCTTCCGATAGGTGGTCCTATCGTACATCCACGTTGATGGAGACTTCAACCCATGAAGGGTAACGGCTGCGCGAGTCCATGGAGGGCTCCACCCACGAAGGGTCCACGAAGAAGCAACCTTGTCTATCCCACCATGGCCGTCGCCCACAAAGGACTTGCCTCACTAGCGGTAGATCTTCATGAAGTAGGCGATCTCCTTGCCCTTACAAACTCCTTGGTTCAACTCCACAATCTTGTCGGAGGCTCCCAAGTGACACCTAGCCAATCTAGGAAACACCACTCTCCAAGAAGTAACAAATGGTGTGTTGATGATGAACTCCTTGCTCTTGTGCTTCAAATGATAGTCTCCCCAACACTCAACTCTCTCTCACAGGATATGGATTTGGTGGAAAGAAGATTTGAGTGGAAAGCAACTTGGGGAAGGCTAGAGATCAAGATTCATATGGTAGGAATGGAATATCTTGGCCTCAACATAAGTGTAGGTGGTTCTCTCTCAGAAAATGTATGTTGGAAGTGTAGGCACATTCTGATGGCTCTCTCCACGAATGAAGAGGAGGTGGAGGGTGAAAGGATCGATATGGTTGACTAGAGGGGGGGTGAATAGGCAACTACCAATTTTTACTTTTCTTTAACAAATTAAACTTTGCATCAAAGTAGGTTGTCTAGACGTGCAACTAGGTGAGCAACCTATATGATGCAATAACAATAAGCATACAAGCAAGCAAGGGAAGAAAACTAAAGAGCTTGCACAAGTAAAGGTAAGAGATAACCAAGAGTGGATCCGGTGAAGACGAGGATGTGTTACCGAAGTTCCTTCCTTTTGAGGGGAAGTACGTCTCCGTTAGAGCGGTGTGGAGGCACAATGCTCCCCAAGAAGCCACTAGGGCCACCGTATTCTCCTCACGCCCTCACACAATGCGAGATGCCGTGATTTCACTATTGGTGCCCTTGAAGGCGGCGACCGAACCTTTACAAACAAGGTTGGGGCAATCTCCACAACTTAATCGGAGGCTCCCAACAAGACCACGAAGCTTCACCACAATGAACTATGGCTCCGTGGTGACCTCAACCGTCTAGGGTGCTCAAACACCCAAGAGTAACAAGATCCGCTAGGGATGAGTGGGGGAATCGAAAATCCTTTGGTGGAAGTGTAGATCGGGGCCTTCTCAACCACTCCCGAGGAAATAAACAAGTTTGATTGGCTAGAGAGATAGATCGGGCGAAAATGGAGCTTGGAGCATTTAATGGAGCTTGGGGGAGGAAGAGGTAGGTCAAAGAGAAGAAGGGGACTCCCTTTTATAGTGGGGGCAACAATCCAACCGTTGCCCCCCACCAACCAGCCCCGCACAGGGCGGTACTACCGCTGAGAGGGGGCGGTACTACCGCCAGGACAGCAGTACTGCCGCGCCAGCCAGCGGCATTGCCGCGTAGAGGAGACTAGTAGGAAAGGACCCAACCGCGGTACTACCGTGGTGGTAGGGACGGTACTACCGCTCATAGAACAGTACTACCGCCTCTACAACCGCGACTAGTGCCGCAAAACCTGACATGAGAAAAAGACCTCTCGAATCGAGGCGGTAGGAGCCAGACTGCCCAGCGGTACTATGGCAGCGGGGTCACGGGCGGTACTACCGCTGTGGAGCGGTACTGCCGCTTGTGACCCTTCGGTTGTACTACCGTTGGGGCACAAGAGAGAGAGAGAATCTCTCAAAGATGTTGAGGACGAGGTGGAGGTGCCAGGCATCCCAGCGGTACTACTATTGTGGAGCCATGGGCGGTACTACTACTGTGGAGCGGTACTGCCGCTTGTGGCTCCTCAGCGGTACTACCACTGGGTGCGCGGTACTACCGCTTGGACCCAGACAGGACAAGGAAGAGAGGGGAGAACTCTACAATGGAATGGAAAAGCTCGGAGGGTGAGAAGCTAATGTGTACGTGACGATTCCACCCATGCAATACCCCAGCGGACCCCCCTATTGATAGTACGGTGCCCTCTACGCAACTAGTCCATCGAGAAAGAAACAAAAGAGCTACACCGTCTTGAAATACACTCCGAGGGGAAGAAGGCGTCTCGTGCCAGGGGAGAATCTGTGAATTATTCAGAGCATAAGATTAGTCTGCAAACATGTTGTCATCAATCACTGATGGTGTCCTGGACTAGGGGGTACTCAACACGTCATCTCCTGATCTGATAGATTGGGCCGAGGACCCCCGTGGCCATATACTCATGGGCCAGTTCGGACGGCTGCCGCATACAAGGAAGATTCCACAAGACTTGGCGATCAAGACAAGGACTTCTCCCCATCGGCGTATTCGGCTAGGACTCTTGTTAACCTAGGCCTCTGGTGCATTATATAAACCAGGGCCATGCTGGTCGATACAACATCAACTCCATATATAACAATCATACTATAGGCTAGCTTCTAGGGTTTAGCCTCCTTGATCTCGTGGTAGATCTACTCTTGTACTACCCATATCATCAATATTAATCAAGCAGGACGTAGGGTTTTACCTCCATCAAGAGGGCCCGAACCTGGGTAAAACATCGTGTTCCTTGCCTCCTGTTACCATCCTGCCTAGACGCACAGTTCGGGACCCCCTACCCGAGATCCGCCGGTTTTGACACCGACATTGGTGCTTTCATTGAGAGTTCCGCTGTGTGATCGACAAAAGGATCGATGGCTCGCCTGCAATCAACTGCGACTTCGGCATCTTCGTCACCAGCTCGACTAGTCACCTTGGTTCGACCAAGAATTGCGCCCCGTGTTCGGATCACCATGTCCGGACGAGGGCCTGCATCAAACATCGACTCCGATCTCTATCAAGATCACGGAGGAATTATCTATGGAGCTCGGGGGCTCAACGTCAACATTGCCCTCAAGCGACCATGCTGTTTTTTTGACAGCAAATTCGTATCTACCGCCACCACCTCCTCGAGTATCGCTTTGACAATCGCTTTGGTGGAATTGTGCGGAATTGGGTCTATAACAACCCTGGAAAATTTTGTCAGGTTCCGATGGAGGAATCTCTAGCGATCCACGATATACCGGAGCCCTGTCAAATCTGGATGGGAATTTGGATGAGTTTAGGGCGTGGTGTCCAGCTTCTAGCTCGGACGTCCTTTGGAAGATCCAACCGTTGATCGGCTGCGGAATTCCTATATCTACCACCTCTCAAAATTTCAGCTCGATCCGACTGTCCAAACTCCGGGAACCCTCCGATTAGTGCATCACTTTTCGGATCTGTTTTCTGCGCGAAAACGAATCCGACCCGAGTTCATCTTTTTTATGAACAGGATTTCGGACATCCCTTTTGAAGAAGTTTTGTATGGGGTATTGTGTTTCGTTCCCAAAGACATCCCACTAACTTTAAGATCTTTCGAACATGATCTTCAACATCATACTGGTGTCAAATCAGTCCGGCAATATTACTCCACGGTTGCCGACCTGCGCTAGACACGTCGTTACTTTAGCCGAGCTCAACTTCTTCGGATCATCATCTCGGCAAGACGAACAAGAGTCCGGCATCGCGAAGGATAAATCATCATCAACATCGCCGCCCCATGGATTACACGGAGCGGGCATACCAGCATCGCCGCACGGTCGCTTCATCAAGCCAGCATCGACCACGTCACGACCTGCATCGACAGGGCCGCACTATTGCTTCTTCAAGCTAGTGTCCGTCACGCCGACCTACTTCGACTCATCGGCTAATGTCGAGGCTTCGACATCTCGGCTGGACCGGGGGCTTCGCCATCTCTTCATCAACCTACTCCGGACACTTCGGCGTCACTAGCCGACCAACTCCGTCACGTTAGCTGGGCCGAGGGCTTTGCCTCGGCGAGTCAACCTTTACCAGCATTTCCATGTCGTCGTTTTATCACCCATCAGGCAATGGGTGTGCGGAGCGAGTCCCAATTTTGGGAATCACCTTCCTTCGGATTGCAACAACAAATAAACCAGGTGCTATTAATCCCAGTATTTTTTGCTTGTTTGGGTTCATTTTTCCCAAGGAATTATTACTCTGGTTTGTCCATGATATGTACACAGGTCTATCAAATGGTGACCGCATTAATGACGGTCGCGTGGTGGTTCGATCAGTTTCCGTACATAGTCCGGCGAACGCCGCATCCGAAGCTCGGACCGACCTGTGAATTCAGGCTTTGCCACGCCTTTACTACATCACGCCGACGCCCTGCATCGACATTGACTTCGGCGCCAGGCCATATTTCTTTTATTACTCACTTTGCATAAATTATTTATTATGCAACGATTTTTTTTAATTATCATTATTACTATTATCTCCGGTTTGCACTATTTTTTGTGCACAGGAAAATGATCCGGGGACTTCGGCGTCACTCTGCCGGTCTGCATTGACCGTGCTATGTCACCACTTTGGCGTGTCGAGCTCTCCGCTCCGCCACCTCGGGACCGGCTTGGGGGATGGAACCTTGCCCCGCATCAAGCTCGGACCGCGTCATCAATACAGAACACATTAACCAGCTAAGTCGCTTTCATGCTCAAAGCTTTAATTTCTAACTTGTGTTCGGTTCGACCAAGCATTATACTTTTTTGGAAAAAAGTTGCTTGTAAAAAATTTTCCTTGTCCAAACTTTGTTTGTGACGCATAAATTCAAATACCCCGTTTACTTGGGGGCTTCCTTTATGAAGCTTTTCCTGTTGCATATGATTATACTTGTACGGCTTCGTTCCTTGTTCGTGTATTACACCACAATATGCACCATATTGACTTAAGCGATTTGCAAGCTGGGTTGCCTCGCTCCTGTGTTTACCCCTACGTTCCCGATTGTTCGGCTAGGGAGTAAAGGGAGCACCTCTGCGATTGTCATGATCGGGTCACCCGAGCCGGACCTCAGACTGGGTGAAGCCGAAAGCTAGCGCTCTTATAGTTATTCAATGATGGTCGGCACACAACGGAACTCATGAGTACAAAAAATCTATTACACAAGTCTCATAATAACAATGAGCACTGAAGAAATGTATCAGTGGGGGTACTATTTTCTTCAAAGATGCTTCTTACTCTTCGAAGTAATATAGCATAAGTTTCCTGAGTGCGCTTTGTCTGTTACAGCCTTATGGCCTGATTGCCTGGTTATTGGAAACACCGTCGATATTCTCGACCGATGGAGTACATAACACTTTTCGGTCCTTAACCGAAGAGGGAGAAGCCGACGGTCGGTTAAGACGCGTTTAAAGTTCGGTTGAACATAGATATGATATAAGTACTTCGGTACATGGAATCGTTCTTTTACCCAAGTCACTTGGGGGCTCTTAAAATTTATATGAGGTATTTTATAGTAAATGTGTTTTCTTCTTAGTCGTTGCAAACTCTTTTTCTATCGCTCCTTTTTCGACGTGAGTGTGTGGTCAATAGCCAGATAACCCATTTTCTCTCTAGTGACCGCTCGAGTTTAGTTCGCTAAATTGGCTTAACGAGAAGCACTCCGCCTTCGGGATAGGAGGCGGCTGCCGTAGTGAAAGTGCAACTATCCCTAGGTGGTTTTGGTAATTCATAACAACATATAGCTCATTGAGCTAATGCTATTCCAAGATGATCATTTCAGGAAAGCTCAATGATTGGCATGGCATGGATGGTGAAAGTGGAACCCTCAAAATGCTAAGGACAAAGGATTGGCTCTAGCTCATATGCTCAAGACTCTTCATTTTACATTTTAGTGGTCCAAGATCACATTGAGTCCATAGGAAAAGCCAATACTATCAAGGAGGGATGAGGTGTTGCTTAATGAGCCTCTTGCTTCATGTGCTTAATGATATGCTCCAAAATCCTCAGCTGCTTTCCCATATCCACATTTGACCTAAACCCAAAGCCAAACTCGGCCCCACCGATTCTTTCAACCCGGCGCCACCGAGTTTCACATGTCATAGCCACTGCCAAACCCTAAGCAAATCGGTTCTACCGATAGGGATCTCGGTCTCACCGAGATGGGATTGCAATTTCTCTGTTTCCTTTTCGTAACTTTTCGGTCTCACTGAAAGAGCGGATCGGTCCCACCGAGATTGCAATGCAAACTCTCTGTTTCCTTTTTGTAACTTTTCGGTCTCACCGAAAGAGCAAATCGGTCCCACCGAGTTTGCCTGACCAACCCTCTGGTTAGCTTATTACCAAATCAGTCTCACCGAGTTTGTGTAATCGGTCTCACCAAGATTACGTTATGCCCTAACCCTAACCATATCGGTCCTACCGAGTTGCATGTCAGTCCCATCGAAAATCTCTAACGGTCACTAGGTTTACTATTTCGGTCCGACCGAGTTTGTTGATTCGGTCCCACCTAGATTGGTAAATTGTGTGTAACGGTTGGATTTTGTGTGGAGGCTATATATACCCTCCACCTCCTCTTCACTCGTGGAGAGAGCCATCAGAACACATCTACACTTCCAACTCATATGTTCTGAGAGAGAACCACCTACTCATGTGTTGAGGCCAAGATATTCTACCACATGAATCTTGATCTCTAGCCTTCCCCAAGTTGCTTTCCACTCAAATCTTCTTTCCACCAAATCCAAATCCTGTGAGAGAGAGTTGCGTGTTGGGGAGACTATCATTTGAAGCACAAGAGCAAGGAGTTCATCATCAACACACCATTTGTTACTTCTTGGAGAGTGGTGTCTCCTAGATTGGCTAGGTGTCACTTGGGAGCCTCCGACAGGATTGTGGAGTTGAACCAAGGAGTTTGTAAGGGCAAGGAGATCGCCTACTTCATGAAGATCTACCGCTAGTGAGGCAAGTCCTTCGTGGGCGATGGCCATGGTGGGATAGACAAGGTTGCTTCTTCGTGGACCCTTCATGGGTGGAGCCCTCCGTGGACTCGCGCAACCGTTACCCTTCATGGGTTGAAGTCTCCATCAACATGGATGTAGGATAGCACCACCTATCCGAACCACGGGAAAAACATCCGTGTCTCCAATTGCGTTTGAATTCTCCAAACCCTTCCCTTTACATTCTTGCAAGTTGCATGCTTTACTTTCCGCTGCCAATATACTCTTTGCATGCTTGCTTGAATTGTGTGATGATTGCTTGACTTGTCCTAAAATAGCCAAAATCTGCCAAGAACTAAAATTGGGAAAAGATTAAGTTTTTATTTGGTCAAGTAGTCTAATCACCCCCCTCTAGACATACTTTCGATCCTACAAGTGGTATCAGAGCTTTGGTCTCCATTTGCTTTGATTTCCATAGATTTTGGTGGTCATAGCCTTGGTTTCAAAACCTAGGAGAGTATGGCGTCTAGCGAGGGAAATTATCACCGTAGAGGTCCTTACTTTGATGGTACTAATTTTGCTAGTTGGAAGCATAAAATGAAAATGCATATTCTTGGACATAACCCCGCCGTTTGGGCTATTGTGTGTGTTGGTTTGCAAGGTGACTTCTCTGATGGGAGAGAACCAAACCGTGAAGCTACCGCGGATGAGTTGAAGATGTTGCAATACAATGCTCAAGCTTGTGATATTCTCTTCAACGGATTGTGCCCCGAAGAATTCAACAAAATCAGCCGTCTTGAGAATGCAAAGGAAATTTGGGACACTTTGATTGATATGCACGAAGGTACCGACTCCGTCAAGGAATCCAAATTGGATGTGCTTCAAAGTCAACTTGACACGTTCAAAATGAAGGATGGTGAAGGTGTCGCTGAAATGTACTCTAGGCTTGCTCTCATCACAAATGAGATTGCCGGCTTAGGAAGTGAAGAGATGACCGATAGATTCATCATCAAGAAGATTCTAAGAGCCTTGGATGGAAAATATGATACCGTGTGCACATTGATCCAAATGATGCCCAATTACAAAGATCTCAAGCCAACGGAGGTAATTGGAAGAATTGTTGCTCATGAGATGTCACTTAAGGATAAAGAGGAACTTCACAACAAATCAAGTGGTGCCTATAAAGCCTCATGTGAAGCCCCTACATCATCAAGTGAGAAACAAAACTTCAATGAAGAATTGAGCTTAATGGTGAAAAACTTCAACAAGTTCTACAAGAGTAGAAGCAAAGATAGAAGCTCCAAGTCAAGGTCCTACAATGACAAAAGATCTTCTAGTCGAGAGCGAAACTGCTACAATTGTGGAAGACCCGGACACTATTCCAATGAGTGTACGGCTCCCTACAAGAGAAGAGAAGACTCTCCAAAAAGAAGAAGCAAAAGAGAAGAATCACCACCAAGAGAGAGAAGGAGTAGAAATGATCGTTATGAACGAAGACACTCACGGAGAAGCAAGGATTCGGAAAGGAAGGAAAAAATCATCAAGGAGTTACACAAAACGAAGACATCAGGCTCATGTTGGTGAATGGGTATCTGGCTCTGACTCCGACAACCACTCCGAGAGAAGTAATCACTCCGATTCCGAATATACTCAAGATGAAGGTGTTGCCGGTCTAGCACTTGTGTCAACCAACTCCTACAATATATTTGATTCACCAAATGAAGGAATTGGAAGATGCTTCATGGCCAAAGGTCCTAAGGTAACACACCCCGAGTATGTTGATTTTAATAGTGATGAAGATGACTTGTTAGGTGATGATGATTTACTTGTTGACAACTCTAGTAATGAATACTATGATGAAACGTCAATTAATCATGCTAATCAAGATAAAACGAATGACAATGATAAGGAGAAGATTGAGGCTCTAACTAAAGAACTAAACACTCTTAAGTTAGCTCATGAAACTATCTTCGAAGATCATCGAGAACTTTTAAGAGCTCATGAGAAGTTATACTTTGAAAAGCTCAATCTTGAGCAAGAGCATGAGTTTTTAAAGGCAATCAATGATGATCTCCGCAAGAAAAGTTCTTCTTACATTGCCAAGCGTTTACTCTTATCCACTTACATGCCTCAAGTCAAGTCTAGTAACAAGAACAAGAAAGATTCTTCCTCTAGTAGTAACAATGATCATGCTAAATCCAATATTGTTGCTTCTAGTAGTTCTCTTGATTCCACTAATGATTCTCTTAGCCAAGTTACACTTGAGCAAGAAAATAGCTTATTGAAGGGAATTATAGAGAAAGGAGTGTACAAAAGCCTTGCCGGGAGTAAGCAATTCGAGGAAATTGTGCGCAAGCAAGGAAGGCACCGGAAGAATCAAGGTGTTGGTTTTGAACAAAAGTTCAATGCCAATGGAGTTGAGTGGGAAGAAGATCAATACCCCAAGACAAAGTTTGTTCCTCAACAAGAGAAGTATGATCCTACTTCCTTCAAGGGGACACAAGCTCAAGATGATCTTCCACCACAAGACTACAAGCAAAAAGGCAAGGACAAGCTTCAAGAGGAAATTGATGCATTTGAAGAAGCTCCTAAGACCTTAGTCAAGTGGATTCCCAAGACCACTTCAAGTTCCACTTCATCAAGTACGACTACAACTCCAAGGATTCCCATCAAGATGGTGTGGATCCAAAAGAAGAAGAACTAGAGAGTTCTTGAGGGTGACTCCGCCAACATACTTCACTCTTATCATTTTGGCAAGAACAAGTGCAATCAAATTCCACATCTTGCACTAGTTCAAGGAGTCACAAACCCTCTTGTTGGTAAGACAAGGGACAATGTAACCTAAAAGTTTTCATGGACATCATCTTGTGTGTGCATCACTCTATGTCTATGGATATCCTTGTTTGTTCCTTGTGGGACTAACCCATGTAGGTATTGAAAGTGCAATTCACTCAAATGGATAGCTCCAAGTGATCTACATCAACATTGAGCATCCACATCTTCAACATCTACATGAAGTCATCATCGACAAAACCCAAGGTTAGTTCATCCCTCTTAGGGGGGATATCACATCTAGGGGGAGCTTTACTCTAAGACTTGAGCTAAAGCAACTCTAAAGATGTGAACACAACAATGCTTTATGTAAAAGTGGTAACCCCACTTGAGCTTAAACGATGAGTATGACCTATGATCAAGTGTTCTCACTTGACTCCTAAGTCAATATACTCATATATAGATGACCTAGTCACCGCCAATTGCTTGATAGATGCTAGAATTGGTTGTGCATGCTTTGTCACATATTTCAATTGCCATTTTATTGTGTGAGCATGTTGGTTGCCTATTTTACACATTCGAGGACATCCACTTGTTGTTTCGATTTTTTGGTTTTATTTCCTTTTGCCAAGTGGATGGACAAGAATGCCTAAGAACCTCCTCTAGCTATCTATGCTTTTCTCGTCTCAAACTCTATTCATGCTACATCACAAAATTTGATCAAGTCAGATTCGAACCACTCTGTGTGAGGAGCACTCGGAGTCCCCGATTCATCATAGACTTAAACTTCCAAAACCTCTTTGTGATTCTCGGTCTGACCGATATCCTACTTTCGGTCCTACCGAGATCATTAAGTTGATCTGAATTTTCGAGCTCGGTGCAACCGATTTGAACCATTCGGTCACACCGAGTTGCAATAACTATATACAGTTTTGCATCTCGGTGCCACCGAGTTGTTCCACTCGGTCACACCGACAGGGTCGGGCTATATATAGGCACGGGCAAAAATTTGGAAATTTCTCCGAACCCCTTCGCCCGCGTGATAGCTTGCTCTACCAACGTGGTCTCCAGATCGTCTCCTCGCCGCTAGCCGCCTCCAGTCGCTGGTCTCCATCGCCGTCAATGGAATTCCACCCCGCCGTTGCCGCCGTAGCGAGTCTCCACCGAACTAGGGTATGGACTCGATCTTTGTGCTATCACCAATCTGATTCCTAGCACATTGTGATCTTATTGTTTCTAGCCACGATTGAAACACTCCTATCCAGTCAATGCATTCGTAGAATAGGATTGATTGGAAAACTTTAGGGTTAGGTTTCCACCGAAACCATCTCGGACCCACCGAGTTGAAAAACTCGGTCCCACCGATTTGGCTCATGCCATTGCACAAGTGAGACTCGGTCTGACCGAGAATTACTAATCGGTGTGACCGATTTTGGAACTTTGTGAAACCCTAGCAGTCTCGGTGCCACCGAACTGCGACTCGGTCTGACTGAGTTCACTAGTTTAGGTTCCAAAACTGCTTCGGTATCACCGAGTTTAAAAATCGGTAGATCCGAAATGATTTCTGTGGGAAACTAAAACTAAGATTTTGAATCATTCTTTTGCAAAAATCTCTGCATTTTGTGATGCTCATCCACTCTACCTCATCTATAAACTGTTCACAGGGTCAGCAGTCAGCTTGTTCATCATGTCAGATCAGAGTGATAGCCAAAACCTGTCAGAGTAGCAAGTGCACATGAGTGAGGGCACTAGTCCCTCCAGTTCCTCAGATGAAAGCAGCAGGAGCACTCCTAGTAACTTGCCAAAAGCTGCCACTAGACAAAGGAAGAAAAGAACCTCAGAATCAGAGGACGAGGACTATGTGGCAGAAGAAGAAGCCACTTCCAAGAAAGTAGTGCTCAAGAAGGAGTATGGCTCAGCACAGAGCACAAAGCCAGGCTTGAAAGTCAAAAGGCCAGCAGGTAGGCAGCCTATGCCAAAGGCCAGAGCTTCAACTCAGATTCCTGAAAAGCCTGAACCCAAAGAGCATGCTGCAGAAGGGAAGAAGAGGAAGGAGAGGATCAAAAAGACCACTGCTAGAGTGCTTGGGAGATCCTCAATCATGAGAGATTCTGAAGAGGAAGAGGAAGAAGAGGTTGCTGCACCAGCACCCAAGGCACAAAAGCTGATGGGTGATGCTATAAGATCAGGGGCTACTGCATCCAAGCCCAAGGAAGCACCCAAGGCTGCATCAAAGGCCAAGACAGCTCCAAAGAGGAACACAAGGAGCATACCAGCTGCTGAGAAGAACAAGGCCCCAGTGCCTGACATTGCTGAGGAAGAAGAAGGTCAAGTGCTCAGGAAGCTAAAGCCCAAGATCCCAGACCACAACGATGCTCATCCTGTGGTTGAGGACATGAAAATCAGAAGAGATTCAGGGCTGAGGAAGTGGAGAGAAGCAGACCCGTATGCTTCAAGGAGAAGAACTGCTGTCGACTACAGGTTCCACACAAAGGAACAGCAGGACTTCTATGAGACAGTTTTGCTTGATAAGAAGCCTATCGTTTGTGACATGAGATGGGTAGACTGGGAGTACATCAAGGACAATGAAGAGCACTATCCTGGAGTGCAAGACAGCTTCAAGGCTTGTGGAGTAGCTGACTTTGTTGGGCAGAAGCTCATAAAGTGGAATGAAGAGCTGATCATGCAATTCTACTCCACAGGACACTTCTACCCAGATGGAAGGATTACATGGATGTCTGAAGGTACAAGGTATCAGTCAACAGTTGCTGAGTGGGCACAACTCATCAATGCCCCAGAGGAGCATGAAGATGACTTGGACATATATGCCAAGAAGAAGATGGATCACAACTCTATGTCCAACATGTACAAGGAAATTCCAAACAAGGCACTTGATACTTTCAAGTTTGGGTCTGTACATTATCTTCTGTCAAGGTTGCCAACTATCAATTGGATTTTGAGGCACACTCTGTTGCCCAAGTCAGGTGATCACAAGATGATCAGAGGCCATGTAATAAATTTGCTTCATATCTTTGATGTGCCACAAAAGTTCAAGGTCATGAGCCTCATGGTAGAGACCATCAAGAGAACTGCAGCAGATCAGAAGAGGAGTTGTGGTTATGCCCCTCAGATCCAAGAGTTGATTAACTCAAAGATGGGCACAGGCACATACTTGCTGGACAAGGAACATTTGCCTATTCATCCAGATTTCGAGGACAATCAAGTTGTGATGAATGAAAATGAACCATCATCAGCTCAAGCACAAGCAAAGAAGGAGAAGGCAAGGAAGGAGAAAGCTGCCAAGATGCCAACTCAAGAGGAGGCATCTGAGTATTTCTTGAAAACCAAGCAGGAGCAGCTTAGTTACTTAATTGCATCTACATTGAGGATTGAGAAAGGACTGGCCACCCTCACTCAGAATCAGAAGAGCTTAGAGAGGATCATAGAACAAAAGTTCTATGACATGGATGTCAAAGTAACAGAGATTCAGTCTGCAGTGGAGCAACTTCAAGATGACATGCAGGAGAGGAGAGGGAAGACTACAACTGATGCATTTGCCAGAGTGCCACGAGCTCAGAGGTCGACTGCAGTGCCAGTTCCTGACACCAGAGCCACCACCTCAGCTCCAGCCACAGCACCAGCCCAACCAGCTCCAGCATCTACTTCAGCTCCAGCTCCAACCACGTCTACAGAAGCCTTCGTCCGTGGAGTGATCCAGACTCCACCACCACCAGAAGATCAAGCCTGAGAGTCGATATAGCACTATGCATTTTCTAGGAACTTTTTGGTAACTTGTTGCCAAAGGGGGAGAAAAATGTATAGATCATAGGCTTCGAGAGAGAGTGTGTTGTCTTTATTCTCTCTTGCTTTATTTGGTGTTTTTTTAAACTTTGTTTGCTTTTGGTTGAGATACTTTGATATGCTTGTGAGACATTGATGATAATGTGTTTGATCATAAGCTACACTTATGCATGCTTGATATATCTTATCTATCTTATGTGATCATCCACTTTCCTTGGTGATGAGTGCATGTATCTCATTCTTATCTTTTTGAGCGCTCCACCAAGATGTATGTGACATGGAAGAGTAACCCATGACTCTAACTCTTTGTGCATTTGCAGTCCAAAGCAAATTTTAAATATGCACAAATTTAGGGGGAGCTCTTACTTATCACATACTTCTCAAAGCAACGATATATTTCATTCTTATTATTATTTGTCGAAGCTTTGATCTATATGTTGTCATCAATTACCAAAAAGGGGGGAGATTGAAAGTGCAACTATCCCTAGGTGGTTTTGGTAATTCATAACAACATATAGCTCATTGAGCTAATGCTATTCCAAGATGATCATTTCAGGAAAGCTCAATGATTGGCATGGCATGGATGGTGAAAGTGGAACCCTCAAAATGCTAAGGACAAAGGATTGGCTCTAGCTCATATGCTCAAGACTCTTCATTTTACATTTTAGTGGTCCAAGATCACATTGAGTCCATAGGAAAAGCCAATACTATCAAGGAGGGATGAGGTGTTGCTTAATGAGCCTCTTGCTTCATGTGCTTAATGATATGCTCCAAAATCCTCAGCTGCTTTCCCATATCCACATTTGACCTAAACCCAAAGCCAAACTCGGCCCCACCGATTCTTTCAACCCGACGCCACAGAGTTTCACATGTCATAGCCACTGCCAAACCCTAAGCAAATCGGTTCTACCGATAGGGATCTCGGTCTCATCGAGATGGGATTGCAATTTCTCTGTTTCCTTTTCGTAACTTTTCGGTCTCACCGAAAGAGCGGATCGGTCCCACCAAGATTGCAATGCAAACTCTCTGTTTCCTTTTTGTAACTTTTCGGTCTCACCGAAAGAGCAAATCGGTCCCACCGAGTTTGCCTGACCAACCCTCTAGTTAGCTTATTACCAAATCGGTCTCACCGAGTTTGTGTAATCGGTCTCACCGAGATTACGTTATGCCCTAACCCTAACCATATCGGTCCTACCGAGTTGCATGTCAGTCCCACCGAAAATCTCTAACGGTCACTAGGTTTACTATTTCGGTCCGACCGAGTTTGTTGATTCGGTCCCACCGAGATTGGTAAATTGTGTGTAACGGTTGGATTTTGTGTGGAGGCTATATATACCCCTCCACCTCCTCTTCACTCATGGAGAGAGCCATCAGAACACATCTACACTTCCAACTCATATGTTCTGAGAGAGAACCACCTACTCATGTGTTGAGGCCAAGATATTCCATTCCTACCACATGAATCTTGATCTCTAGCCTTCCCCAAGTTGCTTTCCACTCAAATCTTCTTTCCACCAAATCCAAATCCTGTGAGACAGAGTTGAGTGTTGGGGAGACTATCATTTGAAGCACAAGAGCAAGGAGTTCATCATCAACACACCATTTGTTACTTCTTGGAGAGTGGTGTCTCCTAGATTGGCTAGGTGTCACTTGGGAGCCTCCGACAAGATTGTGGAGTTGAACCAAGGAGTTTGTAAGGGCAAGGAGATCGCCTACTTTGTGAAGATCTACCGCTAGTGAGGAAAGTCCTTCGTGGGCGATGGCCATGGTGGGATAGACAAGGTTGCTTCTTCGTGGACCCTTCGTGGGTGGAGCCCTCCGTGGACTCGCGCAACCGTTAACCTTCATGGGTTGAAGTCTCCATCAACGTGGATGTAGGATAGCACCACCTATCCGAACCACGGGAAAAACATCCGTGTCTCCAATTGCATTTGAATTCTCCAAACCCTTCCCTTTACATTCTTGCAAGTTGCATGCTTTACTTTCTGATACCAATATACTCTTTGCATGCTTGCTTGAATTGTGTGATGATTGCTTGACTTTTCCTAAAATAGCCAAAATCTGCCAAGAACTAAAATTGGGAAAAGATTAAGTTTTTATTTGGTCAAGTAGTCTAATCACCCCCCCCCCCCTCTAGACATACTTTCGATCCTACACGTAGGCTGGCCCGCTTGAAGTCTTGAGATCGGATGTGTAATGTTAAAGCACGACAGAAGCACTCTTTTTTTTTCTAAGACCAATTTTCGGATTGGCACCGAACACTTGATATTGTTCGGACGTCATGTTTTTACTGACGTTTCTTGGTTTTCCAAGCTTTTTGGCACTTTTAAACTATTTGTGCTTTTCCAGCATTAGTCTCGTAGTGCAACGCCGGACACCTTTAGGGATTCGGCAAAAACATTCTCAGATATTGCTATATATGCATCGGTTTCGAATTGTGTCTTCGGTCAATAGTTGGGTTACCCGGCTCCTGCACTTGCTTCCTACGTTCCGTTTTGTTCGGCTAGGCGTGCAAAGGGAGAACCACTGCGATTGTGCTTCCAGCTCACATGGTTAAGCACCTTAGTGGAGAAAGCCGAAAACTGACTGTCACAATAAGCGTAAACTGGTCAGCGATCCGATGACTATGACGGGCCACTCACAACAATGGCCGAAGTGTTTACAGCTTGACCTCGACTGTCGCCGAACACTACTGGGGGCTATTAACTGGCCTCCCAAACTAAATCCTCGATACTTTTCTCTTACATTAGAGCTGAGGTTTCATGATCATGCTTAGCATGACAACCCAAAGAAAGAAACCGATAGCAGGACTATTTTCTTTGGAAGACATTTCTTATGTTAAACTATAATATAACATATCTCTCTACGTACCTTTGTTTATAAAACCGTATGGCCAGATTGCCTTGTTTGTTGTAAATCTTTGCCCTCATAAAGGCTTTATAAAGTAGGACAAACACTCCTCGGCTACTGGCCGAGGAGGTGGAAGCCGATGGTCGGTCAACAAAGTTTTGTACAATGCGGATCCGAGCATTAATGACGTAAAGTACTTGGATACATAGAGTCATTACACATAATTTGTGATTTTACTATGGATATTGATCCTTAATTCGGCCACCCGTGCCCGCATTAAGGCTCGGGGGCTACTGGGCTTTGGGCTTATTATTTACAAATATTAAAGGGGCACATCGACCCCCTGATCTGGTGTTGCCACCCGACCAGTGTCTCGGGGGCTACTGCATTGCCTGTCCAATGCGGAAAATTTTAAGTGTAATATAGTTTCTGAGGAGATTTTGATCCTCAGGTTGGTCGGCCGCACCCAACCTGAGTCTTGAGGACTGAGCACGCCGCTTTTAGTGTCCTGAAGTATTCTACCGAGCTTGGACTTGATCCTCAGGCCAATTTTGCAAATCAACCTGAGTCTCAGCGGCTACTGGGATCAGTGGTCTTATGTCATCCTTCATGTGCATCTCGGGTTTTAGACTGATACACACCTTGAGGGATACTGGCTATATATCTCGGTAGAGAATAAATTGCACCAATAAAAAATATTGACAAAAAATTGGCCCATAGTCAGGGTGGTGCACCACCTCGGAAGCAGTCCGGCATAAAGCTCGGGCGCTAGTGGCTGGCTCCATAGAGGGCATTTCCGGCATTAAGCTCGGCTAAACTCCTTCCACTTTTTTGAACCAAGGTGATATGACACCTCGGATATAGTCCGGCATTGGAGCCTGGACACAGTCCAGCGTTGGAGCTCGGATATATTTCGGCGTTGGAGCTCGGATATACAGTCCGGCGTTGGAGCTCGGATACATTCCGGCGCTAGAGCTCGGAAGCGGTCCGGCGTTGGTGCTCGGCTGCAAAAGATACCTCGAATGCAGTCCGGCGTTGGAGCTCGGACGCAAGAGGACCCTGCCTCCCGGGAACAACTTCAAACCCGAGGTGTGGCATAAAAATAACAAGGCATTGATAAAGGCTGGAAACTTAAAGGGGCTCCTCGGATACCCGACGTGTAAACTCGTCGAATGCATTTCGGTGATCCTCAAGATCGAAGATAAAGAAGATTTGTTGAACCAGTTTTCAAGACCGACGACTGAAGAAGAAGAACAGTTCGGAAGAATCGAGGAGCGTACCTAACTTGAAGACCGGTTCAGGGGGCTACTAACGGTGTCCTGGACTAGGGGGTACTCAACACATCATCTCCCGATCTGATAGATTGGGCCGAGGACCCCCGTGGCCGTATACTCATGGGCCAGTTCGGACGGCTGCCGCATACAAGGAAGATTCCACAAGACTTGGCGATCAAGACAAGGACTTCTCCCCACCGGCGTATTCGGCTAGG
Source organism: Triticum monococcum (assembly GCA_034509565.1). Taxonomy (NCBI): domain Eukaryota; kingdom Viridiplantae; phylum Streptophyta; class Magnoliopsida; order Poales; family Poaceae; genus Triticum; species Triticum monococcum. Next base: position 79,441,372 of record CM067845.1, on the reverse strand, counting down.
ACTCTTGTTAACCTAGGCCTCTGGTGCATTATATAAACCAGGGCCAGGCTAGTCGATACAACATCAACTCCATATACAACAATCATACCATAGGCTAGCTTCTAGGGTTTAGCCTCCTTGATCTCGTGGTAGATCTACTCTTGTACTACCCATATCATCAATATTAATCAAGCAGGATGTAGGGTTTTACCTCCATCAAGAGGGCCCGAACCTGGGTAAAACATCGTGTTCCTTGCCTCCTGTTACCATCCGTCCTAGACGCACAGTTCGGGACCCCCTACCCGAGATCCGCCGGTTTTGACACCGACAATCACCAAAACTACCTTGAGAGAGAAATGTCGTAACAATCTCCCCCTTTTTGGTGGATTGATGACAACTACGGATTTGCGCAAGAAAAAGAAATAAAACAAAGAAAACTAAGAACTACATAATATAGATGGGCTCCCCCAGAATGTGTGCACCTAGATATGGCAAGACACACACATTCGGATCAACACTCCCCTTATATTTTATAGTCCAACAATACTAAGCACAAGATATATGAGAGAAGAGAATAAACAGGACAAGCATGCATCTCATAGTAAACTACAGTACTCTGAATAGACATAAGTAATAAGGTAGCGATAGGGAGCATATGTCTCACACCATATGTCTAGAACTTAGGTCTCACAGGCACCAAACCAAACCAAATAAAGACATCGAGAGAACACACAAGAAACCACAAGACGACTCAAAGCATGGCAATAACACAAATCCCTACACTCTCTCCCCCTTTGGCAGTGAGACACCGAAAAGGGCAAAGAGTGATGCTACGACTCCAGGTGATGGGAAGACGAAGATCTCGAACATCACATCTCTGCATCTTCATCGTGGGTCGAAAACTGCTCGGCATCGGAGTCGGTCCAATGGCAATTTTGATGAATCCAGTCCTCCTCTTCAGTGATCTGACCCTCAGACCCACTGGCAACTGTTGCTCCCATCTAACGCATGAGCTCCTTGTGGCGCATCCTGGCATGCTTCTCCGCCACATGAGTCATGTACTGACCATGAGACTCCATGCAAAAAAGCTTCTTCATCTTGCGCTTAAGCTTTTGTGCCCACGACGGTTCTGTACTAGAGGGGCCAAAGTCCTCCTCATGATCATCAGTAGCAGCCCCACCCTCGGTCCCCATGGCAGCAGCAGCAGCAGACGGACCCCCTGTGGCAGCAGTAGCAGATGGACCCCCTGTGTGAGGTGCTGTCCAATTGTCCTTCTTCCTCAGATGCTTGATCTCATGAGAAACCAAGTCTCTAGTTTCTAGCAACACTCTGGGATAAGTCTGTGCCCAGGCCCTCTCAATGAGCCTCATGATGAATGGACCATATATAGGGCACTTGCGCTCAGACACGGCAGAGAGAAGTTCAGACCACATGACATGAGAAATATCCAGGCTCTCTCCAGTGCTTGCTTCCTTCTCATGCTGACAGAAAAGGAGCATGTCCACGAGGTAAGAGTGGACCATATCCATATTCCCGATCCGAGGGAAGAGAGTCTCACGGAAGATGCGATGAAGAATGTCCAGATACGGAGACAGCTCATAGGTCTTCTTCTTAGTTACTGGGTGAACTTTCACATTGCAGTAGGGCCAAAGGGCTTGCTTGTGGGTGGACGTAGCATTGCGGTGAGGGCGGAAACCAACAGGAGTCTCAAGCCCGTGATCCACCACATCATGTAACTCCATGAAAGCCTTCCACTTGACAGAAAGCAGCTTGCCATTGGTCATCCATGTCAGAGTCCTGTCGACATCCGTCCCAAGATGGACGGTGGCATAGAATTGAGCCACTAAATCCGCATCGAAATCCTTGTTGAATTGCATGATCCTGAGAATGTTCAGCTAAGTGCACATCTGAAGGGCTTCGCCAAAGTACTCCGGGTCCTTCTCCATAGCATCAGTGTCAATGGAGCGAACATCAACAAAAAGATTCTTCTTGGCCTTGATCACATCAAAGTAGATGGCAAACTGAAAACGGTTCCAGAACGGGCGGTTGACCAAAGTGGGTTCTTGGTCCACCGCATAGGGGTTGCGGCGACGCTTCTCCCAAAACTCCTTGTTGGTCATCTCAGTCACAGTCTTCCCCTTTGGCTTGTTGGCGGATCACTTCGATTGCTGAGGAGGTGGAGGAACACTTGCAGATGCACTTGCTGGAGGCGTTTGGGTGCTCGAGGAACCACCGGCTGGCTCTGAGGTGCGGTAGCGTTTTGATGTAGCACGCCCAGGGTTGATACAGCGACCTTGCTGCTTAGAATGGTCATCACCTGGAGCCACACACAAGAACACGCAAAACAACCAGAAAGAACGAGCATAAGCCAACAAACTCAACAAAAATGATCTAGGTAAGGCAGGAAAATGATGGAATTTGGCATGCAGCGGTAGTACCCTGACATGCCCGCGGTAGTACCGCCCCAAGTGGTAGTACCGCCCCAAAGAGAGCGGTAGTACCGCTCGAGGTCAAGCGGTAGTACTGCTCGAGGCGGAGAAATAGCAGTTTCCTACAGCACGAGGCAGTGAAATAGCGGTTTCCTACTACCGTGGTCAGATCCGGCACTATTGGCCTACCAAATTCAAAAATATTCCTACCAAACTCTAATCGAGAAAGTCTAGTTGCCTTCTCCAACCAACTCAAGCCTAGATTTAGCCAAAAATCTAGAGATGCAACCACCATTGCCCCTAAGAAACAAGATCTAAAAATGAGACAAAACGAAAGAAGGAACGGGGGCAATACCGCCATCCATGGCAAGAGAACGAGGTGGGGATCGACTCCACCAAAGGAAATGGAGAGGGACGCCCCGGAGACGGAGATCCGCGAGAGCCCTCCCGCGGCGAGTGGAGGCTGGAGAGAGGAAGAGAAAAGAGGGGGCAAAGTGAATGGGTATGGGGGAGAAGAAACCTCCCCTGGTCCCGTCCCTCAGCGGTAGTACCATGCTGGGGGGCGGTAGTACCGCTTACGAGCAGTAGTACCGCGCACCACCAGCGGTAGTACCGCCCAGCACGCCACGGCAACTAAACAAACAAGGCTTTTTCTCGACGGAACGACAAAAACGGCAAGAGAAATAGCACACCAGCAAACGACCAAGACACACCTCTTCAAAAGAGGGCGGTGGCCGAGGCCACCTATGTTTGAGTCAAAAGGTATGGCGCCGCGAAGATTTTAACCTTGGGCCCATGACCAAAACTCGTCTTTGAAGCACAAGTACCATCAGCAATGGCTAAAGTGAAAGACTTGATCAATTTATGCATAATGGGGGGAGGGAGAGTTCATTGAGAGAACAACACTCCCCCTATGTCCATGCCTACACCTAAACTAGACAACAAAATGAGCGTGGTGGGGTGTGCAAGGGTTCATGCCACATTGCTCGAATCAATGATATTTAGCTCATGCCTTAACTCGCGAAATCTTGCTTCATCCAAGGGCTTCGTGAAAATATCTGCAAGGTTGTCATGAGTGTTGACATAGTTGAGCTTGATCTCTCCTCGCCTAATGTGATCCCGGATGAAGTGATACCGAATCTCAATATGCTTCGTCTTGAAGTGTTGCACCGGGTTGAGAGAGATCTTGATGGCACTTTCATTGTCACACCATAGAGGCACTTTGTCACAAGTGACACCATAATCCTTCAAAGTTTGCCTCATCCATAGGAGTTGTGCACAACAACTACCGGCGGCAACATACTCCGCCTCAGTGGACGAGAGAGACACACAACTTTGCTTTTTGGAAGACCAACTTACCAAAGAGCAACCAAGGAATTGGCACCCTCCGGAAGTGGACTTCCTATCCACTTTGTCTCCCGCCCAATCGGAATCCGAGTACCCTACAAGCTTGAAGTTTGATCCTCTTGGGTACCATAAGCCAAAGTTTGGGGTATGAGCCAAATATCGAAAGATTCGTTTGACCGCCACATAGTTGGGCTTGAAACCGTGCACAAATTCCCACACTCAACATGATGTCTGGTCTAGATGCACAAAGGTAAAGCAAGGATCCAATCATGGAACGATATACCTTTTGATCGACCACTTTACCATTGGGATCTAAGTCAAGTTGGCACTTGGTGGGCATTGGAGTGGAAGCCGGCTTGACGTCACTTAGCTTGAATCTCTTGAGCATGTCTTGAGTGTATTTGGATTGATTGATGAAGGTTCCTTCTCTTCTTTGCTTCACTTCGAACCCTAGAAAGAACTTCAACTCTCCCATGGAGGACATCTCGAACTTTGAGGTCATGAGAGCGGCAAATTCTTCATTGAAAGCTTTGTTAGGAGAACCAAAGATAATATCATCAACATATAATTGGCACACAAATAACTCCCCTTTGACCTTCTTAGTAAAAAGAGTGGGGTCGATTAGCCCAACTTCAAAACCACGGTCTTGTAACAACTCGGTAACGTGGTCATACCACACACGTGGGGCTTGTTTAAGGCCATAGAGCGCCTTATCGAGTTGATACACATGATCGGGAAAGTAGGGATCCTCGAACCTAGGGGGTTGCTTGACGTAAACCAATTCATTAATAGGACCATTAAGAAAAGCACTCTTCACATCCATTTGTTGTAACTTAAAGTTATGATGAGAAGCATATGCAATCAACATGCGAATGGATTCAAGACGAGCAACGGGAGCAAAGGTTTCACCGTAGTCGATACCCTCGACTTGGGAGTAGCCTTGTGCTACCAAACAAGCCTTGTTGCGAATGATAATCCCATGTGCATCTTGCTTGTTCTTAAATATCCACTTGGTTCCTATGACATTGTGATTCCCGGTTGGTCTTGGCACCAATCTCCACACTTTGTTGCGCTCAAAGTTGTTGAGTTCTTCATGCATGGCATTGAGCCAATCCGGATCTTCTAGTGCTTCATAGACCTTGTGGGGTTCCACACAAGAGACAAACGCGTGATGCTCACAATAATTTGCTAATTGTCTACGAGTGCTTACCCCCTTTCTTAAGCTTCCAAGCACATTCGTCATGAGATGATCCTTGGTGGAGAGCTTGGAAGCAACCTTGGTTGCACGACGCTTTAATTCCTCCTCGGGGGTGAGACGAGGAGTGGTCACTTGATCATCTTGAGCGTCGTCTTGGGCTTGTTCTTGTTCTTGAACTTGCTCGGAGGAGAGAACTTGACCTTGGGCATCACTTGATGTGTCAACACCGTCTTGAGCGTGATCTTGCCCTTGGTCATGTTCTTGAGGATGAGGGCCTTCATGTTGTTCTTCGGAAGCGTGTGGGCCTTGGGTTGGTGATGGCTCCACTTGAGTGGAGCTTTGTCCTTCTCCTTCGGCCACAAGGGGTTCCTCAATGGGTAGGATAAAGCCAACACCCATTCTTCTTATGGCTTGGGGAGGAACTTCATCACCTACATCACAAGTGCCACTTTGCTCCACTTGGGAGCCGTTATTCTCATCAAACTCCACGTTACACGTCTCCTCAATAAGTCTCGTGGATTTATTGAGGACACGGTAAGCATGAGAGTTTGTAGCATAGCCAACAAATATGCCCTCATAAGCTCTAGCCTCAAATTTAGACAACCGAACACCTTTCTTGAGAATGAAACACTTACACCCGAATACCCGGAAGTACTTGAGGTTGGGCTTGTTACCGGTGAGTATCTCGTATGGAGTCTTGTTCAAGCCCTTGCGGAGGTAGAGCCGATTGGATGCATGACCCGCGGTGTTGATGGCTTCGGCCCAAAAGTTGTACGGAGACTTGAACTCCGCATCATGGCCCTTGCCGCATCCATCAACGTCCGGTTCTTCCTCTCCACAACACCGTTTTGTTGAGGGGTGTATGGTGTGGAATATTGATGCTTGATTCCCTCATCACTAAGAAATTCATCCAAGGTGTAGTTCTTGAACTCGGTGCCATTGTCACTTCTTATTGTCAAGATCTTTGCATTGTGTTGACGTTGTGCTTCATTTGCAAAGTCAATGACGGTTTGTTGGGTCTCGCTCTTCCTCTTGAAGAAATACACCCACGTGTACCTTGAGTAGTCATCCACAATCACCAAGCAATACTTCCTACCTCCAAGACTATCGAAGGATGGGGGCCCAAAGAGATCCATGTGAAGGAGCTCCAAGGGCCTCTTTGAATAAATGATAGTCGTGGGAGGGTGAGCCTTCTCATGTAGCTTTCCTTCGATACAGGCACTGCAAGCACGATCTTTAGCAAAACTAACATTCGTTAGTCCACGGACATGGTCCCCCTTGAGGAGACTTTGCAAAGATCTCATATTGACATGGGCTAAACGGCGATGCCAAAGCCATCCCACGTCAACTTTAGCCATTAGGCATGTCGCGGTCTTAGTGGGTCGCTCCGAAAAATTAATCACATATAGACCGTTCTCGACATGCCCAACAAAAGCCACTTTAAGAGTCTTGCTCCACAAGAGGGCCACGGTATCGATATCAAAGAAAGTGGAAAAGCCCATGATTGCAAGTTGACAAACGGAAAGTAAATTGTATGCAAGGGACTCAACAAGCATGACCTTCTCGATCGTGAGATCATGAGAGATGACCACCTTGCCAAGTCCCAATACCTTAGAAGATGAGGCGTCACCCCACTCGACATTGGCAGGCATAGATGGAACTTTGTGCACGTCCACCACCAAGTCCTTGCTTCCGGTCATATGATTTGTAGCTCCGCTATCGAGCAACCATGATCCACCACCGGAAGCAAACACCTACAAGAGATCAATGCTTGGTTTTAGGTACCCATTTTGTAATGGGTCCTTTGATGTTAGTAACAAGGGTCTTAGGAACCCAAATAGACCATTCAATGTACTCATGAAGAGAACCAACAAATTTGGCATAAACATGCCCATCACTAGCACGGCATAACACATAAGAAGGGTTAAAATCGCCGGCTTTGTTGGGAGGGGTGACATTGCCCTTCTTGACATTGTTCTTCTTCTTCTCCTTGGGGCACTCTCTCCCTCCCTCAAAAAGGTTTGCATGAGAGGAGGAGGTCATTTGGTCTTGTCATTCTTCTTCTTGTTCTTGGAGTCGGGAACGTACCCAACCCCTTCCTTGGCCACAACTCCCTTTTGGTTGATCAAGAGATCGTTGAGGTTCTTCTTGCCTTGTATGCAAGTCGCAAGACCTCTCTCAAGTTGCTCCTTCAACTTAGCATTTTCCTCAACAAGATGTATATGCTCACAACACAGGTTAGTAGCATTTGCATTATCAATTAAAACCATATGAGGAAAAGTTGTTTTCTCCTTAGTTAGCTTCACTTGGAGTTGATCATGAGACTCCTTGAGACTAGCGTGAATACCCTTCAAGGCCTTGTGGGCCTTGTCAAGTATATCAAACTCCTCTTTGAGTCTAGCAAGATCAACCCCGAGTTTGGCCTTCTCGGAATTTAGCACACGAGAAACAATGAGGACATGATCATAATCTTTCTTTAACTTAGCATGATCAACGTTGTGTGACTCCTCAAGAGCCAAACAAAGACCACGCTCTTCCTCGAGAGCATTGGAAAGATCCGAAATCTCATCAGCATAGTCACAACTATGCCCTTCCATCTTAGAGATGGTGTCTTCATGAGCCTCGATCATGTCATTGGCTTCACCAAGTTGTTCCAAGAGAGCAACAAAGTGCTTCTTGGATTTTCCCTTGAGTTTGCCCATAAAGGCCTCAAACTCGTTAGCCTCCACATTAGCTCCCTCAAGTTCATTAATGCTATCCGTTGGAGAAGGATGATTAATGATGGTAGTTTTGATATTGGGGGTTACCTTGTTGGTGGCTTTAGCCATGAGGCACTTGGCGGTGATGCTCTCATTGGGTGAGTTGAAGAGAGACACCCGTGAAGTCGTCGCAATGGCAACGGAGGCCATGGCAACCGACTCATCATCTTCATCATCGTCATCATCCTCATTGTACTCTTCTTGTACAACCAATGCCTTGGGAGGAGTCTTCTTGGTGAAGTTGTTCTTGTTGGGGAACGACTTGGCCTTGTCCTTTCGGATGAGCTTGCCACCATTGTCTTCCCTCTTCTCATACGGGCATTCCGCAACAAAATGACTCATGTTGCCGCAATTGTAGCACGTCCTTACACGTTGCTTGCCCCTCGTGCCACTCGAGTTGTTTTTGCTAAAGTTTGGCCTTGAGTTTTTCTTGCTCCAAAATTGCCTTGAAGCAAGTGCCATGTGTTCATGATATGCATACTTCGTATCTTCGGGGTTGCTCTCCTCTTCTTCCTCTTCTTCTTCTTCAACGGTGAGCCTGGCCTTCAATGCAAGGTTAGGCTTCTTTGCCCGTTGAGACCGGAGCACCGCATTGTCGGTGGTCTTGTCCAAAATGTTCATGGCCACGAACTCATCCAACAGTTCGCTTGAGGTCAAAGTGTGGAAGTCCGGTCTTTGACGAATGACGGAGGACATGGCCTTGTGATAGGGCATCATTGCCTTGAGGAATTTGTGCTTGATCCAATTGTCATCCGTGTCCTTGCTCCCGTGATCTCGTAGTGAGACCGCGAGTTTGGTTACTCTCCGATAAAGCTCACGAGGTTCTTCATCTTCTTTCATTGCAAACTCATCGGCCTCATCTTGTACCACTTCATAGTTGGAGCGTTGAATGCTTGTGCTTCCCCAGTAGAGAGAGACAACACAATGCCATGCATCTTTGGCCAAGGCGAAGGGACGAAGATGAGGTAGGTCTTCGGGTGGAATTGCATCTTGAATGATGAAGAGAGCATTCTCATTGAATTGATTGTCCGCGTCTTCTCGAGGAGTGAAGTTGCTTGGATCATGTGGATAGAAACCTTCTTCAATGATTCTCCAAAGGTTAGTGTTCACATGATTTAAATGACGTTTAAAGCGGTAAACCCAAGAATCAAAATCCTCATTTTTCACAATCTTAGGGGGAGGACCGGCATGATTCAAATGAGTGGAAGGAACCGGTCCACCATAAACAAGTGGTGGTTCCACATGGGCAAAGATGTCGGTGCCATTCTTACCACTAGAAGAAGGAGCCTTTTCACTACTAGCTGCCCCCTTGTCGGGGATAGCATCCGTCACCTTGTTGGTGGGGTCACCCACTTTCAACGGTGCGGTGGATAGTTTAAGCCCCTCAAGAAATTTAGTAAACATGCTTTCAACTTCGGTCGTCATGGAGGTTTTCAATGTCTCCAAGGCCACATTGAACTCCTCACGAGAGACCAAGGTTCCCCCATCTCCCGTAGACGAGATCGGATTCACACCGGAGTGTTTCTCCACACCGTCTACGGTATCAACCATACTCTTTGGACGGTAAAGTCCTTAATAAAGAGACGAGGCTCTGATACCAATTGAAAGGATCGATATGGTTGACTAGAGGGGAGGGGTAAATAGGCAACTACCAATTTTTTACTTTTCTTTACCAAATTAAACTTTGCATCAAAGTAGGTTGTCTAGATGTGCAACTAGGTGAGCAACCTATATGATGCAATAACAACAAGCATACAAGCAAGCAAGGGAAGAAACACTAAAGAGCTTGCACAAGTAAAGGTAAGAGATAACCAACAGTGGATCCGGTGAAGACGAGGATGTGTTACCGAAGTTCCTTCCTTTTGAGGGGAAGTACGTCTCCGTTAGAGAGGTGTGGAGGCACAATGCTCCCCAAGAAGCCACTAGGGCCACCGTATTCTCCTCACGCCCTCACACAATGCGAGATGTCGTGATTCCACTATTGGTGCCCTTGAAGGCGGCGACCGAACCTTTACAAACAAGGTTGGGGCAATCTCCACAACTTACTCGGAGGCTCCCAACAAGACCACGAAGCTTCACCACAATGGACTATGGCTCCATGGTGACCTCAACCATCTAGGGTGCTCAAACACCCAAGAGTAACAAGATCCGCTAGGGATGAGTGGGGGAATCGAAAATCCCTTGGTGGAAGTGTAGATCGGGGCCTTCTCAACCACTCCCGAGCAAATCAACAAGTTTGATTGGCTAGAGAGATAGATTGGGCGAAAATGGAGCTTGGAGCATTTAATGGAGCTTGAGAAATAAATGGAGCTTGGAGGAGGAAGAGGTAGGTCAAAGAGAAGAAGGGCACTCCCTTTTATAGTGGGGGCAACAATCCAACTGTTGCCCCCCACCAACCACCCCCGCACAGGGCGGTACTACTGCTGAGAGGGGGCGGTACTACCACCAGGACAACGGTACTGCCGCGCCAGCCAGCGGCACTGCCGCGCAGAGGAGACTAGTAGGAAAGGACCCAACCGCGGTACTACTGCAGTGGTAGGGACGGTACTACCGCTCCTAGAATGGTACTACCGCCTCTACAACCGCGACTAGTGCCGCAAAACCCGACATGAGAAAAAGACCTCTCGAATTGAGGCGGTAGGAGCCAGACTGCCCAGCGGTACTACGGCAGCGGGGTCACGGGCGGTACTACCACTGTGGAGCGGTACTACCGCTTGTGACCCTTCGGCCGTACTACCGCTGGCAGTGCGGTACTACCACTAGGGCGCAAGAGAGAGAGAATCTCTTAAAGATGCTGAGGACGAGGCGGAGGTGCCAGGCACCCCAGCGGTACTACTACTGTGGAGCCACGGGCGGTACTACCGCTGTGGAGCGGTACTGCCGCTTGTGGCTCCTCAGCGGTACTACCGCTGGGTGCGCGGTACTACCGCTTGGACCCAGACAGGACAAGGAAGACAGGGGAGAACTCTACAATGGAATGGAAAATCTCGGAGGGTGAGAAGCTGATGTGTACGTGATGATTCCACCCATGCAATACCCCAGCGGACCCCCTCTTGATAGTACGGTGCCCTCTACGCAACTAGTCCACCGAGAAAGAAACGAAAGAGCTACACCGTCTTGAAATACACTCCAAGGGGAAGAAGGCGTCTCGTGCCAGGGGAGAATCTGTGAATTATTCAGAGCACAAGATTAGTCCGCAAACATGTTGTCACCAATCACCAAAACTACCTTGAGAGAGAAATGCCGTAACAGAGGGGTATATATAGCCTCCACACAAAATCTAACCGTTACACACAACTTGCCAAACTCGATGGGACCGAATTGATAAACTCGGTCGGACCGATTCAGCAAATCTAGTGACCGTTAGGATTTTCGGTGGGACCGACATGCAACTCGGTAGGACCGATATGGTTAGGGTTAGGGCATAATGTAATCTCGGTGAGACCGATTACACAAAATCGGTGACACCGGTTTTGGCAATAAGCTAACTAGAGAGTTGGTCAGGTAAACTCGGTGGGACCGATTCACTCATTTCGGTGAGACCGAATGTCACGAAAAGGAAACAGAGAGTTTACATTGCAATCTCGGTAGGACCGATTATGCAAACTCGGTGAGACCGATTTTGGTAATAGATCTATACAGAGAGATTGCAATCCCATCTCGGTGAGACCGAGATCCCTATCGTTGAGACCGATTTGCCTAGGGTTTGTGGCAGTGGCTATGACATCTGAACTCGGTGGCGCCGGATAGGAAGAATCGGTGGGGCCGAGTTTGACTTTTGGTTTAGGTCATATGTGGATGTGAGAAAGTAGTTGAGGGCTTTGGAGCATAACACTAAGCATTTTGAGCAAGAGCCTCATTAAGAAACACCTCATCCCTCCTTGATAGTATTGGCTTTTCCTATAGACTCGGTGTGATCTTGGATCACTAAAATAGAAAATGTAGAGTCTTGAGCTTGGAGCTTGAGCCAATCCTTTGTTCTTAGCGTCTTGAAGGGGTTCCACATCCTCTAGTCCATGCCACTTCATTGTTGAACTTATCTGAAACATACTAGGTAACAGTGTTAGTCCAACAAGAGATATGTTGACATTAATTACCAAAACCACCTAGGGAGCACTTGTGCTTTCACCGCCATCGACTAGGGCTGAGGAGCCGCTGGGGAGGCGCCGCCAACGCCCTCCCACAAAATGCGGCGACCCAGGCGCCAGAAATTCATCGTCATGGTGTCGAAGTCCCAGAGGATGGGACCCAGAGTCCGCAAGAAGTCGACGCCGAGGATGAAGTCGAAGCAGCCCAAGTCAATGCCGACGCATGTGACGGTGAAGTGCTCGTCACCGATGACGATGGGGACATGTCGAGCGATACCCTGGCACTCGAGATGGTCACCGTTGGCCACGGTAACGTGTAACTGCTCCCCGCCGGTCGGCTGCAGCGCCAGCCGGCGCATGGTGGCCCCGAGTAGGAAGTTATGGGTGGAGCCTGTATCCAGGAGTGCGAGGAACCGCTCGCTATGGATCATCACCGGCAGTAGGATAGTCTTCTTCGTCCAGATGCCCGTGAGAGCATGGAGGGAGACGACGAGGGCATTTTCCTAGGCCGGCCCTAGCGGAATCTTGTCAGCCAACGGAAGGGCCGGCCCTGGCGGAATCTCGTCAGCCAATGAAAGGGCCGGGTTGCCAGCCCGACGGCGGCATCCTCCTTAATGTAGTCTGCAGCCTCCAAGTAGAACATGTGCGGGCAAACATGGCTCGGGACATTGGGCTTGTCGCAGTTGTAGCACAGCCCTTGATGGCGGTGCTCGAGCTGCTCAGCAGGGGTGAGCCGACGGAAGAGGCACGTCACGGGTGGCGCATTGGGCGCCACGGGGGCCTGGGTCAGACGTCGTGATGCTAGTGGTGTCAGTGGCGGCCGGGCAGGCTGTCGGGCGCCCCGGGACAGTGACGCCTGCTGCATGGCCACCGCGCGCCGATCAAAGGCGCGTGCATAGTACATGGTCGTCTTGAGGTCCTGTGTTCCCCACATCTCCACGTCCATGCGGATATGATCCAGCAGACTGCCAACAAAGAGCTCGGCCCACTGGCGAGCCGTGATGCTAGGCTCGTGGCACGCCAGGGCCTGGAAGCGGCCGGCGAAGCCCTGCACCGTAGAGGTGAAGGGTAGGCGCCCAAGCCCCGCCGGCCCGCTCCCGCGTATCGGTGGCCCGAAGTGTAAGAGGCAAAGCTCGCGGAAATCCTCCCACAGAGGCATGACTCCCTCGTCCTGCTCGAGGGTGTAATACCATGTCTGTGTGGCACCTCGAAGGTGGTAGGAGGCGGTCCAGGTGCGGTCGGATGCGAGCGTGCGTTGCCCCCTGAAAAACTGGTCACATTGATTGAGCCAGTTCAGGGGGTCCACTATGCCATCGTAGGTGGCGAACTCAAGCTTGGAGAAGCGCAGCGGTGTTTGACCATGGACGACGAAGGGGTACACCGCATCGGTGTGAAGCAGCGAGGACGACGGAGCCAAGTAGGTGCGCATCAACGGCCCGCCCTGGAACAGGGGCCCATCGACAATGTAGTAGGGGTCGGCGGAGCCCGAGGGCCCGCCGAACTGGATGGCCGAGCACGGCACTGGCGGGGATGGCGTGTGTGGTTGTCCAGAGGCTGTCATGTAGACCGGCTCAAGGGACCCGGCGAGCCAGGCCGGTAGCGGTGATGGCGATGGAGGGAACCGGGCCTGGTGGATGGGCACCCCCGGAGCCGTCCTTGGGGCGCCCTGGGTCGCGGACGGCGCTGGCTGCAACTGCTGGTGCAGAAGTGACACAGTGGGCACGGCATGGGGTTGTTGCTGCTGCTGCAGGGCGGAGGCGCCGATGTGCGCCGCGGGCGGCGGCTGCCACGGGGGCAGTTACGTGGCGGGAGCGAAGGGGGTCGCCGAGCGGTGCGGCTGCCATGGCAGCAACTGCGGTGGTGCGGTGGCGAAGGGCCCCGGCGGCTGCGACCCATAGGGGCTGGCGAGGAAGGTGCGGATTCTCGCAACCGCCTGGGTGAGGTCCCGGAGGGAAGCCGTCATCTCCTCCGGGGTGTAGACGACGGGCAGTGAACGGCGGCGTCCAGGCGGCGGAAGACACTGGCCCCGACAAGGATGACTCCACAGCCGTGGTGGAAACATGGTGGTGGGAAGAGGTGCAGACATGATCAATCCCGAGACAGCTGATACCAGATTGATAGGAGCACGAGCGATGGTGAGTCGGCACCATGGGTGCGCAGCGAGAGGAGAAGGAGGCAGGGGCGGCTAGGGTTTTAGGGTTCCGGCTCCTGAAGGGACCCGGGCAATAGTTATGACTTATTGCTTAATTCCAAAAGGTGGCCTTACAAGTGTTTATATAATCCTCTGAGTGCTAATAAAAATAAAGATAAGTTGGACTAAGCCCCTAACTAGACGTTCCATTGGGCCTCCTCCGGCTATACGAGATGCCGGTCATAACACCTTTATTCACTTTTCCATCCTTCTTATCCGCCAAGTATTTGGGGTAGTTCCGCTTCCAGCGGCCATTTCCTTTGTAGTAGAAGCACTTAGTTTTAGGCTTGGGTCCAGCTTTGGGCTTCTTCACGGGAGCGGCAACTTGCTTGCCATTCTTCTTGAAGTTCCCTTTCTTTCCCTGGCCCTTTTTCTTGAAACTAGTGGTCTTGTTAACCGTCAACACTTGATGCTCCTTCTTGATTTCTACCTCCGCTGATTTCAGCATCGCAAAGAGCTCAGGAATCGTTTTCGTCATCCCTTGCATATTATAGTTCATCATGAAGCCTTTATAGCTTGGTGGCAATGACTGAAGAACTCTGTCAATAAAACTCTCAATTAGAAGATCAATTCCCAGCTGAGTCAAGTGGTTATGATACCCGGACATTTTGAGTATGTATTCACTGACAAAACTGTTCTCCTCCATCTTACAACTATAGAACTTATTGGAGACTTCATATCTCTCAACCTGGCATTAGCTTGAAATATCAACTTTAGCTCTTGGAACATCTCATATGCTTCGTGGTGTTCAAAACATCTTTGAAGTCCCGGTTCTAAGCCGTAAAGCATGGCACACTGAACTATTCAGTAGTCATCAGATCGAGCCTGCCAGACGTTCATAACATCTATAGTAGCTCCCACAGCAGGTCTGTCACCTAGTGGTGCATCAAGGACATAATTTTTTTGTGCAACAATGAGGATAATCCTCAAGTTACAGACCATGTCCGTGTATTTGCTACCATCATCTTTCAACTTAGCTCTCTCTAGGAACGCATTAAAATTCAAGGGAACGGGTAGCACGGGCCATTGATCTACAACATAGATATACAAAAAAACTATTAAGACTAAGTTCATGATAAATTTTAGTTTAAATAATCAAATTACTAATGAACTCCCACTTAAATCAACATCCCTCAAGTTGTCTAAGTGATACATGATCCAAATCAACTAACCCATGTCCGATGATAACGTGAGATGGGGTAGTCTTCAATGGTGAACATCTCTATGTTGATCATATCTACTATATGACTCACGTTCGACCTTTCGGTCTCCAGTGTTCCGAGACCATGTCTGTACATGCTAGGCTCGTCAAGTTTAACCCAAGTATTCAGCATGTGCAAAACTGGCTTACACCTGTTGTATGTGAACGTAGAGTCTATCACACCCGATCATCACGAGGTGCTTTGAAACGATGAACTTTGGCAACAGTGCATACTTGGGGAGAACACTTCTATCTTCAAATTTAGTGAAGGGGTCATCTTATAATGATACCATAGTTCTAAGAAAAATAAGATGCATAAAGGATAAACATCACATGTAATCAAAATATGTGACATGATATGGCCATCATCATCTTATGCTTTTGATCTCCATCTCCAAAGCATCATCATGATCTCCATCGTCACCGGCTCGACACCTTGATCTCCATCATTGCGTCAGGGTCGTCTCGCCATCTATTACTTCTACAACTATTGCTAACGCATAGCGATAAAGTAAGGCAACTACAAGGCGCTTAGTGATTGACACGCAGGTCATATAATAATTAAAGACAACCCTAAGGCTCCTGCCGGGTTGTCGTACTCATCGACATGCAAGTCATGAACTTATTACAAAACATGATCATCTCATACAACAACATATATCACATCATATCTTGACCATATCACATCACAACATGCCCTGCAAAAACAAGTTAGACGTCCTATACTTTGTTGTTGTAAGTTTTATGTGGCTGCTATGGGCAACTAGCAAGAACCACTCTTACCTACGCAAAACCACAACGGTGATTATCAAGTTTGTTGTTTTAACCTTTTGCAAGGTCCGGCCGTAGTCAAATTCGATTGAACTAAACTAGGAGAAACAGACACCCGCCAGCCACCTTTATGCAAAACAAGTTGCACGTCAGTCAGTGGAACCGGTCTCATGTGCGTGGACATGTAAGGTTGGTCCAGGTCGCTTCATCCCACAATGCCACCGAATCAAAATAAGACGTTGGTGGTAAGCAGTATGACCATCACCACCCACCACTCCTTTGTGTTCTACTCATGCATATCATCTACGCATAGACCTGACTCATGATGCCACTCAAGGGGAACGTTGCATGGAAAACAAAAAATTTCTACACACACACAATATCTATCCATGGAGATGCATAGCTACAAGAGGGGGAGAGCATCTACATACCCTTTCAGATCGCTAAGCGGAAGCATTTATCAACGCGGTTGATGTAGTCGTACACCGTCACTATCCGTCCTGATCAAAAGTACCGAACGTATGGCACCTCCGCATTCAACACACATTCAGCTCGATGACGTCCTCGCCTTCTCGATCCAGCAAGAGAGGCCAAGTAGTAGATGAGTTCCGGCAGCACGATGGCGTGGTGATGGAGGTGGTGAAACTATCCGCAGGGCTTCGCCAAGCACAACAGACATGCATGGAGGAGGAACTAGAACTAGAGGGAGACAGGGCGCCACACACGTCTTGGGGATCGTGGTGTGTGTTGCCCCTCTCCCTCCTCTCATATATATAGGTGGAGGGGGAGAGGGGGCAGCCCTAGGGTGTGCCCAAGTGGCTGGCGGCTACCCTAGGCGCTTGCCTGACTGCACCCCCTTCCATATATGGACATGGGGGAAGGAAAGGGGGGCTGGCTGCCTTAGGGCGCCTCCCCCTTCCTTCCCTCCTTCCTTGGCGCGTGGGCAGGGGTGGTGGGGCACGCCAGCCCCTTTGTGGGCCGGTGTGCTCCCCCTTTGGCCCATAAGGCCCACCACTTACCGGTGGCCTTCCAGAACTGATGTCTACTACGCAACTTTATCCTTGTAGACGTTGTTGGGCCTCCAAGTGCAGAGTTTTCTAGGACAGTAGCAAATTTCCCTCAAGTGGATGACCTAAGGTTTATCAATCTGTGGGAGGTGTAGGATGAAGATGGTCGCTCTCAAACAACCTTGCGACCAATAACAAAGAGTCTCTCGTGTCCCCAACACACCCAATACAAATGGTAAATTGTATAGGTGCACTAGTTCGGCGAAGAGATGGTGATACAGGTGCAATATGGGTAGTATATATAGGTTTTTGTAATCTGAAATTATACAAACAGCAAGGTAACTAGTAACAAAAGTGAGCGAAAATGGTATTGCAATGCTTGGAAACAAGGCCTAGGGTTCATACTTTCACTATTGCAAGTTCTCTCAACAATGATAACATAATTAGATCATATAACAATCCCTCAACATGCACCAAAGAGTCACTCCAAAGTAACTAATAGCGGAGAATAAACGAAGAGATTATTGTAGGGTACGAAACCACCTCAAACTATTCTTTCTGATTGATTTATTGGGCTATTCCTATAAGTGTCACAAACAGCCCTAGAGTTCGTACTAAAATAACACCTTAAGACACACATCAACCAAAACCCTAATGTCACCTAGATACCCCAATGTCACCACAAGTATCCGCGGGTTTGATTATACGATATGCATCACACAATCTCAGATTCATCTATTCAAACCAACACAATGAACTTCAAAGAGTGCCCCAAAGTTTCTACCGGAGAGTCAAGACGTAAACGTGTGCCAACCTCTATGCATAAGTTCACAAGGTCACAGAACCCTCAAGTTGATCACCAAAACATACATCTAGTAGATCACGTGAATATCCCATTGTCATCACAGATAAGCACATGCAAGACATACATCAAGTGTTCTCAAATCCTTAAAGACTCAAACCGATAAGATAAATTCAAAGGGAAAACTCAATCCATTACAAGAAGGTAGAGGGGGAGAAACATCATAAGATCCAACTATAATAGCAAAGCTCGCGGTACATCAAGATCATGCCAAATCAAGAACACGAGAGAGAGAGAGAGAGAGAGAGAGAGAGAGAGAGAGAGATCAAACACATAGCTACGAGTACATACCCTCAGCCCCGAGGGTGAACTACTCCCTCCTCGTCATGGAGAGCGCTGGGATGATGAAGATGGCCACCGGTGATGGTTTCCCCCTCCGGCAGGGTGCCGGAATAGGATCCCAATTGGTTTTTCATGGCTACAGAGGCTTGCGGCGACAGAACTCCCGATCTAGGTTATGTTATGGGGTTTTCTATATTTATAGGAATTTTTGGCATCTGGAACAAGTCAGGGGGGGTCCATGAGGCGAAGACAAGGACGGGGGGCGCTCGCCACCCTTGTGGTGGCCTCGGGACTCCTCTGGTCCATCTCTGATACTCCGTGGGCTTCTTTTGTTCCATAAAAAATCATCGTAAATTTTCAGCTCAATTGGACTCCGTTTGATATTCCTTTTCTGCACTCTCCACCCTTGTTTGTGAGGGAATCATATCTTCCTTCATCCTTTCCTCACATGGGACAATGCTATAATAATAAAGATCATCACGCTTTTATTTACTTACAACTCAAGAATTACAACTCGATACTAGAACAAAATATGACTATATGAATGCCTCCGGCGGTGTACCGGGATGTGCAATGACTCAAGAGCGACATGTATGAAAGAATTGTGAACGGTGGCTTTGCCAAAAATACGATATCAACTACATGATCATGCAAAGCAATATGACAACGATGATGGGTGTCATAATAAACGAAACGGTGAAAAGTTGCATGGCAATATATCTCGGAATGGCTATGAAACTGCCATAATAGGTAGGTATGGTGGTTGTTTTGAGGAAGGTATATAGTGGGTGTATGGTACCGGCGAAAGTTGCGCGGCACAAGAGAGGCTAGAAATGGTGGAAGGGTGAGAGTGTGTATAATCCATGGACTCAACATTAGTCATAAAGAACTCACATACTTATTGCAAAAATCTATTAGTCATTGAAACAAAGTACTAAATGTATGCTCCTAGGGGGATAGATTGGTAGGAAAAGACGATCGCTCGTCCCCGGCCGCCACTCATAACGGTTCACCATACGTGCATGCTACGGGACTCACAAACCTTAACACAAGTATTTCTCAAATTCACAATAACTCACTAGCATGAATCTAATATCACCATCTTCATATCTCAAAACAATCATAAGGAATCAAACTTCTCATAGTATTCAATGCACTTTATATGAAAGTTTTTATTATATCCCTCTTGGATGCCCATCATATTAGGACTAAATTCATAAGCAAAGCAGATTACCATTATGTTTAAGACTCTCAAAATAATATAAGTGAAGCATGAGAGTTCATCAATTTCTTCAAAATAAAACTACCACCGTGCTCTAAAAAGATATAAGTGAAGCACTAGAGCAAATGACAAACTACTCCAAAAGATATAAGTGAACATCAATGAATAGTCGAATAATCATGTAACTATGTGAAGACTCTCTAACACTTACGAATTTCAGATACTGGGATATTATTCAAACAGCAAGCAAAACAAAACAAAATAAAATTGCAAGGATAGCACATATCATGTGAAGAAGCAAAAAATTAGGCTCAACCAAAACTAACTGATAGTTGTTGAAGAAGAAAGGTGGGATGCCTACCGGGGAATCCCCAAGCTTAGATGCTTGAGACTTCTTGGAATATTAACTAGGGATGCATTGGGCATCCCCACGCTTGAGCTTTTGTGTCTCCTTAGTTCCTCTCATATCACAGTTTCCCTAATTCTTAAAAACTTCATCCACACAAAACTCAACAAGAACTCGTGAGATAAGTTAGTATAAATCCATGCTAAACCTTATCACTCTCTACTATAGAAAATCAATAAAATTATAATTTGATATTCCATGATAAATGCCTCTACATAATTAACACTCATATCCTCAAATAGAATCATTAAACAAGCAAACATATGCAATCATAACAGCAATCTGTCTAAACAGGATAGTCTGTAAAGAATGCAATAGGAATCATACTTATTTAAATCCAAAAATTCTAAAAAAAATTACCACACTATAGATAATTTGTTGTTACTCATTGTGTAAAAAATTCAAGATTTTATCATGTTCTGACTATTCACAAATATTCAGACAAAGATAGAAAACTTTCTGTTTTTAAAACAACAACATATGGACTTGCAAAATAAGCATGTTAAAGGCTATACTTGACCTTTTTATTGAACTAAAAGATGCAAAACATTACTCTAAATAACAGCAAGCAAATCCTAATAAAATAAAATGACGCTCTGCTACCTCTTGAGCACTGCGTTGGTTTTCCCTTGAAGAGGAAAGGGTGATGCAGCAAAATAGTGTAAGTATTTCCCTCAGTTTTTGAGAACCAAGGTATCAATCCAGTAGGAGGTCACGCACGAGTCCCTTGCACCTACACAAACAAATAAACTCCTCGCAACCAACGTGATAAAGGGGTTGTCAATCCCTTGACGGTCACTTATGAAAGTGAGATATGATAGATATGATAAGATAATATTTTTGGTATTTTTACGATAAAGAGAAATAAATATGCAAGTAAAATAAATGGTAAAGGAAATAACTAAGTGTTGGAAGATTAATATAATGGAAGATAGACCCGGGGACCATAGGTTTTACTAGAGGCTTCTCTCGAGAGCATAACTATTACGGTGGGTGAACAAATTACTGTTGAGCAATTGACATAATTGAGCATAGTTATGAGAATATCTAGGTATGATCACGTATGTAGGCATCATGTCTGAGACAAGTAGACCGACTCCTGCCTGCATCTACTACTATTACTCCACACATTGAACGCTATCCAGCATGCATCTAAAGTATTAAGTTCAAGAGAACAGAGTAACGCTTTAAGCAAGTGACATGATGTAGAGGGATAAACTCATGCAACATGATATAAACCCCATCTTGTTATCCTTGATGGCAACAATACAATACGTGCCTTGCTGCCCCTACTGTCACTGGGAAAGGACACCGCAAGATTGAACCCAAAGCTAAGCACTTGTCCCATTGCAAGAAAGATCAATCTAGTAGGCCAAACCAAACTGATAATTCGAAGAGACTTGCAAAGATAACCAATCATACATAAAAGAATTCAGAGAAGATTCAAATATTGTTCATAGATAAACTTAATCATAAACCCACAATTCATCGATCTCAACAAACACACCGAAAAAGAAGATTACATAGAATAGATCTCCACAAGAGAGTGGGAGAACTTTGTATTGTTCCAAAAAGAGAGAAGAAACCATCTAGCTAATAACTATGGACCCATAGG
Source organism: Triticum monococcum (assembly GCA_034509565.1). Classification (NCBI taxonomy): domain Eukaryota; kingdom Viridiplantae; phylum Streptophyta; class Magnoliopsida; order Poales; family Poaceae; genus Triticum; species Triticum monococcum. The sequence continues at coordinate 79,420,015 of CM067845.1, read as the reverse complement.
TCTGAAGTAAACTACTCACACTTCATCGGATGGGCTATGGTGTTGATGTAGAAGCCCTCCGTATTCGATGCCCCCTCCGGCGGATCTCCGGAAAAGGCCCCAAGATGGGATCTCATGGATACAGAAAGTTACGGCGGTGGAATTAGGGTTTTGGCTCCGTATCTGGTAGTTTGGGGGTACATAGGTATATATAGGAGGAAGGAGTACATCGGTGGAGCAACGTGGGCCCTATGAGGGAGGAGGGCGCGCCCCGGGGGGGGGGTAGGCGCGGCCCCTACCTCATTGATTCCTTGACGTAGGGTCCAAGTCCTCTGGATCATGTTCGTTCTGAAAATCACGTTCCCGAAGGTTTCATTCCGTTTGGACTCCGTTTGATATTCTTTTTCTGCGAAACCCTAAAATAGGCAAAAAAAGCAATTCTGGGCTGGGCCTCCGGTTAATAGGTTAGTCCCAAAAATAATATAAAAGTGTATAATAAAGCCCAATAATGTCCAAAACAGGATATAATATAGCATGGAACAATCAAAAATTATAGATACGTTGAACACATATCATGCTCCAAGCAAAACACACATCATGTGGTGAATAAAAATATAGCTCCAAGTAAGGTTATTGATGAACGAGGACGAAAGAGGGGATGCCATCCGGGGCATCCCAAGCTTAGGCTCTTGGTTGTTCCTTGAACATTACCTTGGGGTGCCTTGGGAATCCCCAAGCTTAGGCTCTTGCCACTCCTTATTCCGTAGTCCATCGAAACTTTACCCAAAACTTGAAAACTTCACAACACAAAACTCAACAGAAAACTTGTAAGCTCCGTTAGTATAATAAAGCGAATCACCACTTAGGTACTGTAAGACAAGATTCATAATTTTTCCCACACGATGCCTATTGTACCCCCATTTCTACAATTTATATTAAGCATTTCTACAATTTATATTAAGCAATATAAGCCATAGAAACTAGAAAACAAGCAAACTATGCATCGAAAACAGAATCTGTCAAAAACAGGACAGTCTCTAGTAATCTGTAACTCTCGAATACTTATGTAACTCCAAAAATTCTGAAAAATTAGGAAATCCTGATAAATTTGTTTATTAATCTTCTGCAAAAGGAATCAGTATTTTATCACACTTATGTTAAAAATTAGAATTGTTTTCCTGAGCGCAAAAGTTTCTGTTTTTCAGTAAGATCAAATCAACTATCACCATAGGCCATCCTAAAGGTCTTACTTGGCACTTTGTTGAAACAAAATATATAAAACATGATTACTAAAGTAGCATAATCATGTGAACACACAAAAATAGTAGGGTTAAATATTGGGTTGTCTCCCAACAAGCGCTTTTCTTTAATGCCCTTCTAGCTAGGCATGATGATTTCAATGATGCTCATATAAAAGATAAGAATTGAAACATAATGGGAGCATCATGAAGCATATGACTAGCACATTTAAGTCTAACCCACTTCCTATGAATAGGTATTTTTTGATAAAACAACTTATGGGAGCAAGAATCAACTAGCATAGGAAGGTAAAACAAGCATAACTTCAAAACTTTCAACACATAGAGAGGAAACTTGATATTATCATAACTCCTACAAGCATATATTCCCCCCTCATAATAATTTTCAGTAGCATCATGAATGTATTCAACAATATAACCGTCACATAAAGCATTACTTTCATGATCCATAAGCATAGAAATTTTACTACTCTCCATATAAGCAAATTTCTTCTCATTCGGAATAGTGGGAGTATCATATGAAACTTGAATACTATAAATTGTTTCCACATTAAAAGTGTAATGTTCAGTAAAAGGGTATTAAAAATTATGACAATAATTATCACTAATTTTTATAACATAAGTATCATCACAATAATCAATATAAGTAGCGACTTTGTTCTCATCATAGTCAATTGGAACCTCTTTCGAAATAGTGGATTCATCACTAAGTAAAGTCATGACCTCTCCAAATCCACATTCATCATTATAATCATCATAAATAGGAGGCATGCTATCATCATAATAAATTTGCTCATCAAAACTTGGGGGAGAAAAAAATATCATCTTCATCAAACATATCATCCCCAAGCTTGTAGCTTTGCATATCATTAGCATCATGGATATTCAAAGAATTCATACTAACAACATTGCAATCATGCTCATCATTCAAAGATTTAGTGCCAAACATTTTAATGCATTCTTATTCTAACACTTTGGCACAATTACCGGAATCCTTATTTTCACGAAAGACATTAAAAAGATGAAGCATACGAGGCAACCTCAATTCCATTTTTTGTAGTTTTGTTTTATAAACTAAACTAGTGATAAAACAAGAAACTAAAAGATTCGGTTGCAAGATCTAAAGATATACCTTCAAGCACTAACCTCCCCGGCAACGGCGCCAGAAAAGAGCTTCGTTGACGGGATGTGAGTGCCGCTTACCTAGCTTCCCTGGCAACGGCGCCCGAAAAGAGCTTGATGTCTACTACGAACTTTATCCTTGTAGACATTGTTGGGCCTCCAAGTGCAGAGTTTTGTAGGACAGTAGCAAATTTCCCTCAAGTGGATGACTTAAGGTTTATCAATCCGTGGGAGGCGTAGGATGAAGATGATCTCTCTCAAACAACCCTGCAACCAAATAACAAAGAGTCTCTTGTGTCCCCAACACACCCAATACAATGGTAAATTGTATAGGTGCACTAGTTCAGCGAAGAGATGGTGATACAAGTGCAACATGGATAGTAGATATAGGTTTTTGTAATCTGAAATTATAAAAACAGCAAGGTAACTAGTAACAAAAGTGAGCGAAAATGATGTTGCAATGCTTGGAAACAAGGCCTAGGGTTCATACTTTCACTAGTGCAAGTTCTCTCAACAATGATAACATAATTAGATCATATAACAATCCCTCAACGTGCAACAAAGAGTCACTCCAAAGTCACTAATAGCGGAGAATAAACGAAGAGATTATTGTAGGATACGAAACCACCTCAAAGTTATTCTTTCTGATCGATCTATCGGGCTATTCCTATAAGTGTCACAAACAGCCCTAGAGTTCGTACTAAAATAATACCTTAAGACACACATCAAGCAAAACCCTAATGTCACCTAGATACTCCAATGTCACCACAAGTATCCGCGGGTTTGATTATACGATATGCATCACACAATCTCAGATTCACCTATTCAAACCAACACAAAGAACTTCAAAGAGTGCCCCAAAGTTTCTACCGGAGAGTCAGGACGAAAACGTGTGCCGACCTCTATGCATAAGTTCACAAGGTCATAGAACCCGCAAGTTGATCACCAAAACATACATAAAGTAGATCACGTGAACATCCCATTGTCATCACAGATAAGCACATGCAAGACATACATCAAGTGTTCTTAAATCCTTAAAGACTCAATCCGATAAGATAACTTCGAAGGAAAAACTCAATCCATTACAAGAAGGTAGAGGGGGAGAAACATTATAAGATCCAACTATAATGGCAAAGCTCGCGGTACATCAAGATCTTGCCAAATCAAGAACACGAGAGAGAGAGAGAGAGATCAAACACATAGCTACTGATACATACCCTCAGCCCCGAGTGTGAACTACTCCTTCCTCGTCATGGAGAGTGCCGGGATGATGAAGATGGCCACCAGTGATGGTTTCCACCTCCGGCAGGGTGCCAGAACGGGCTCCCGATTGTTTTTTCGTGGCTATAGAGGCTTGCGGCAGCCGAACTCCCGATCTAGGTTCTCTTCTCGGGTTTTCTATGTTTATAGGAATTTTTGGCGTCGGGAACAAGTCAGGGGGGGGGTCCACGAGGCGATGACAAGGACGGGGGGCGCGCCCTCCACCCTTGTGGTGGCCTCGAGACTCCTCTGGTCCATCTCCGATACTTCGTGGGCTTCTTTTGGTCCATAAAAATTCACCGTAAATTTTCAGCTCAATTGGACTCCGTTGGATATTCCTTTTCCGCGAAACTCAAAAACAAGGAAAAAACAGAAACTGTCACTGGGCTCTAGGTTAATAGGTTAGTCCCAAAAACCATATAAAATAGCATATAAAACATCCAAGATGGATAATATAATAGCATGGAACAATAAAAAATTATAGATACGTTGGAGACGTATGAGGAACCCCTTCCGGCACTCCGATAAATACCCGGTACTTCCCGAAACCTTTCCGATGACCAAATACTACCATCCTATATATCAATCTTTACCCCCGGACCATTCTAGAGATCCTCGTCATGTCCATGATCTCATTTGGGACCCCGAACAACATTCGGTCACCAACTCACATAACTCATATAATACTATATCGTCAACGAACATTAAGCGTGCGGACCCTACGGGTTCGAGAATGATGTAGACATGATCGAGACGCTTCTCCATTCAATAACCAATAGCGGGACCTGGATGCCCATATTTGTTCCTACTTATTCTACGAAGATCTTTATCGATCGAACCTTTATGACAACATATGTACTTTCCTTTGTCTGTCGGTATGTTACTTGCCCGAGATTCGATCATCGGTATCTCCATACCTAGTTCAATCTCGTTACCGGCAAGTCTCTTTACTCGTTTCGTAATACATCATCTCGTAACTAACTCCTTAGTCACTTTGCTTGCAAGATTCTTGTGATGCTGTATAACCGAGAGGACCCAGAGATACCTCTCCGTCACACGGAGTGACAAATCCCGATCTCGGTCCATGCCAACTCAACAGACACCTTCAGAGATACCTGTAGAGCATCTTTATGATCACCTAGGTACATTGTGACGTTTGATAGCACACAAGGTATTCCTCCGGTATCCGGGAGTTGCATGATCTCATGGTCGAAGGAATATATATTTGACATTAAGAAAGCAATAGCAATAAACTGAACGATCATATGCTAAGCTAACAGATGGGTCTTGTCCATCACATCATTCTCCTAATGATGTGATCGCGTTATCAAGTGACAACACATGTCTATGGTTAGGAAACCTTAACCATCATTTGATCAACGAGCTAGTCAAGTAGAGGCTCAATAGGGACACGGTTTTTGTTTATGTATCCGCACATGTATTTAAGTTTCCAGTTAATACAATTCTAGATGAATAATAAACCTTTTATCATGAATAAGGACATATAACAATAACCATTTTATTATTGCCTCTAGGGCATATTTCCAACACCTGCTTGGTTCCCCCTCGTCCACCATGACTAGATGAGAGTCCTCAAAGTCTCGTACAAACCCTAGGGGAGACCCGTTGCAAGAACAACATTGGGGATCAGGAGGACCCACAGACAAATTCAGGTGGCAATACACATGAAAACGGATCCGAGAAAACTCATGATGACTATCTCAACATGGCAATGGATACCCTCTACATGCGAACACGACGGGTAAAAACCCTATTAGGATAAGGGTATGGGAAATAAAAATACACGTGGGTTTCTAAATAGAAAAAAAATTGTACCCATCGGGTAAGGCGGCTATGGGTATGAGAAGGCGATACTCATACCCGCGAACCCGTATATTACTACACCATGTCAAGTAGGTCCCATGTGTCATTGACTAGATTCAGAAAAAACCCTAAGTTACCACGCGCTAAGTACAACTTGTCAAGTAGATTTGTTGTCGTCTCCCTCCTCGTGCCTCCAACCACCTTCAAAAGGGAAAATGGTTGGGTGTCATGGCGACTACAAGGTGACATGGTCGTGGTCACAACTGCCCTATGCAACGTCCGACCTCTATTGGAAAAGGAAATGCGTAGAAGGCACTTAGGAATGCTTAGTCGCTAGGCAATTACCAAACGCCTCGCCTAGGGCATAAGACAAAATCTAGGCATGGCAAGAAAGAAAATATCCATATTGCACTGACAAACTAAATTGGTTATCTTTCAATCACAATAGTTGATAGTTTACTCATTTACAATCTCTAAATCGAAATCAATACACATATAATATCCCAAATACAACCTGGTAATCAAAATTATACGTTTGCCTAGGTTGTGCCTAGGGCACTTAAGCACCACTTAGGCGCTAGGCGAAGGTCAACCGCCTTGCTTACGCCTAGCACTTTTTCCAACCCCGGTTTGGCTACTCCTACAAGAAACGCATGTGCTCCGCCAGTGACAAGTGTCTAATTTGGTGAATAATTTTGCACTCCATACTTCACACTTTTTTTGTATTTCTATGATGCATGAATGTGTTGATGATTGGTCTATTGGTGAATGTGTATGATGTACGAATGGATTTTTGAATGCCTTGATGATTGTTAGTCAACTTTGAACATGCTGAAATATAAATGTCAAGATGGGTATTTTTACCCACGGGTATTACCCGTATCTAGCCAGGTATGTGTATGAGAACAATTTAAAACTCGGGATGCGGGTACTGTATAGATATAAATTTAGACAGAAATATTGACACGGTTGCGGGTTTGGGCACACGTTACTCATACCCATACTGCCACGTTGATGGCTATTGCGGCCGGTGGAACTGAGAAAATTTCCGCTTATGAAGAGTTTGAGCGTCAGTTAGGTTTCCAGCGCACACGACCGCGCCTTAGTCTATCGTCGTGTCCAAATATCGCGTAGCTTCCGGGCCTGGGCCCAAAGTTAACCCACCTTTGGCTCCCCAGCTCTTCGTCCTGGCCGGAGTCTCGCGCCGCCGAAATCCCTCCTCCTCCCGCCGGAGCCTGCCTGCTATCTCGGGCCGAGGGAACTCTTCCTCCTCCCACCCATCCACCCGGACGCGGTTCCTCTCGCTGGTAAGGCAGCCCTAGCCGGCTAGGCCCGCGCCAAGCCGATGGACGAAACCCTAGCCGCAGAAGCCGGTGCCGCCGCTGCTGCCGCCGCCGCCGCGACGGAGGAGAAGGCGGTCCCGGAGCGGGAGACGGAGACGCTTGAGGAGGTCATCTCGAGGCATAGGTTAGCCTCCCCGACCTTGCTCTGTTTCTTAGCGCTTTAGGTTCTATTTTAGCTGGGATGTGGATTTGTTAATTGCTAACTAGTAAGCTTGTTCGCTGGTTTTGTGCGAGATGCGCGTTGGTCTTGTTGATTTACGAGGCTGCGATGGTCCTAGCCATGCGTTTAGTGATAATTCTGGTCGTGCCTGTGAGGAAACAAAGATTGATTTTTCTCATAACTTAGATTAGTTCATTAGATTTGTTGTTTAAGTTTGTCCCTGGAATTAGAGAAGCTGAGAAAGATGACACTTTCATCTTAACCACTAGTAATCTTGGGTTTTGCTTCTGAGCGAGCAAGTTCACAGTTTGCAGAGCTAGCATCTTATCATGTTACTAAGGCATTTTGATTATATGTGTTTCTACACTGTTTTTTCTAGTTTTCTATCAGTGTTGCATTGAATTATCTTGGGAAGTTGAGATAACATGTGTCCCTGTTCCTAGATGGCTATAATTCCTCTTAGGCTACTTGAACTAAAACTCTCATTAACACATGAAAATAGGTCACCTGTACAACAGTGCATATAAGTTGCACATAAGGCATGCAAGTGATGTAAGCCTGACTTTTACGTCTTTCATGTAATAATTGAAACGCTAAATTTGATCTGTTTAGCGACTGGCTACATGTTGAAGGTATCTTTTATGTCCTTCATTGATGATGATTAATGAATGATGCCTAATGCCCAATATTGGCTTCCTCGTTTCACATAGTGAAGTTTTAGTTAAATATAGCCGTACAATGGAAGTTTATTCTTGTTTAGATCTATTTGTATATACGCTAATGTCATAGACCAGTGTGCCTTGCTGCTAGGGTGACTGCAACTTAGCAGTACTAACACTCGGATAATTTACTCTACACTTAGCACTTAGCAGTAGTGTTTCGAGGAGGTCATCTTGAGGCATCAGTTAGCCTCCCTGACTTCGTTCTGGTTCTAAGCGTTTAGGCATTTAGCTGACATGTGGATTTGGTTAATCTTAATTAAGCTTGCTCGTTGGCTTTGTGCGAGATGCATGCTGCTCTTGTTGAATTAGGAGGTTGCAATGGTCCGAGCCACGTGTTTAGTGATTATTATTGGTCCTGCCTGTGAGAAAACGAAGATATAATTTATCAGGGTTTTAGTTCACAACTTTGATCAGTTCATTATAAATTTGTCGTTTTTGTTTGTCCCTGGAATAAGAGAAGCTGAGAAAGATGACATTTTCATATTTACTACTATCTTGGGTTTTGCTTCTGAGCGAGCAAGTTCACAGTTCCATAGAGCATCTCATTAGGTTACCAACGCATTGTGATTATATGTGTTTCTACACTACCTTTTTGGAAACCAATACGTCCGGTTTTGCATGACCGATCAATGGTTGAGAGCCTGTCACGTGCTATGGACAGGTGCAGCATGTTGGCGCATTATCTTAACCGTTCTAGTTTCCCTATCAGAGTTGCATTGAATTATCGAGCGAAGTTGAGATCACATGTTTCCCTGCACCTAGATGGCAATAATTCCTCTTACGCTACTTGAACTAAAACTCTCATTAACACATGAAAATAGGTCACCAGTACAACAGTGCAGTGCATGTAAGTTGCACATAAGGCTTGCGATGGAAGCCTGACTACTATGTCTTTCACGTAATAAATGAAACGCTATATTTGATCTGTTAAGGGCTTTTCACAGGAAACATACACCAGATACATGTTTCAGGTATCTAGGAGTTCCTTCATTGATGATGATTAATGAATGATGCCTAGTGCCCTACTATAAGCGTTCTCATTTAATAGGGTGAAGTTTTAGTTAAATGCAGCCATACAGTGCAAGTTTCTCCCTCTTTAGGTGTATCCGGTATATGCTGCAGTATGTCATAGACCAGTGTGCCTTGCTGCTAGGGTGACTGCAACTTAGCAGTAGTAACATTCGTTTCTGTACAGGACTACCCAGATTGCTTTGACAGTGGAATATTTCATGTGTTGAAATACAATAGTTAATTCTGTCCAAATTCTAAATTTGAGATAATATCATGTAAGTTATTTGCCATCAACTGTCTTATTTTAAACCAACTAATTTGAAGGATGATGGATGATTTTGTTATTAGGGTGAGCACTTGTAAGAGTTCTTGGCTTAGCTTTAGTTAATCTGTTGAAAATTGAAACATGTCAACAATGAATAAATAAATGTGATTCATTTGTTACTTTGTTTTCATTGTTAAATTGTGCTTGTGTAGCTCACCTCCCATCCTTAATTTATTTTCCTGGTATGTCTAAGAACGATTAATTTTTATATATGTAACAGGAAGGAGAAATCCAAACTCCAGGATAAGGAAACAAGTCTGAAGAAAGCAGCTGCCAAAGGCAGCAAAGCTGAGCAGAAGGCCAAGAAAAAGCAGGTCGAGGAAGAGATATCGCGCCTCTCAGCTGCATTAGAGGCGAAACATGCTGCAGAGCTTGCTACTTTTGGGTACAAACCCGCAGAAAGCTCTGAAAAGGGGAACCTCGACACATTGGTGAAGGCCATAGCTGGCGTTTCTGTTTCTAGCAATGCAGATTCTGCGAAGCCGGGGAAGGCTGCAAAACGGCGAGAGAAAAAGGCAAAGGAAGAAGCTGCTCGAGAGCAGCGAATTCAAGAAGAACAAACCAATCTTGTCAGTGATCGCATGTTAGAAGACGAGAAACTTGGAAGGAGGCTTGAGCCCTTGGGGCTGACCATTCATGAGATAAAGCCAGACGGCCATTGCTTGTACCGTGCTATCGAGAACCAGCTGTCACTCCATTCCAAGGGCACTACACAGTACAATCACCAGGAGCTACGGCAAATGACAGCCAAGTATATGAGAGAGCATGCCGCAGATTTCCTCCCATTTTTCCTATCGGAGGGCAAAGCCGAATCTGGACCACACCCCTCGGAGAGCTTTGAAAAGTACTGCGAGGAGATGGAGTCCACCGCTGCTTGGGGCGGGCAACTCGAGCTTGGTGCTCTGACGCACTGCCTAAAGAAGCACATCGTCGTATACTCTGGCTCCTTTCCGGATGTAGAAATGGGCAAAGAATACAACAAGTCAGGACCTGGAGGTGACCCTAGCATCAGGCTTTCCTACCACAGGCATGCATATGGCCTCGGGGAGCACTACAACTCAGTGATCCCCACTGAGATATCTTGAGGCAGGAAACCAAATGTACTTGGCCTGTGTTTACCCATGAGAAGTCTTTCTGGTCAGTCTCTGGTTGAGTGTACCAAATCATAGAATATGTTTAAATGGGATTGTACTTCCCAAACAATTTTGCCTGTAAAACGGTTTTGTTTACTTATTTTGCTGTGGCTGCGTACTGTGTTGACTCTTCTCATCAGCTATAGTATGTTTCCTTCCTATAAATTACTGATATGCATTTGCCTCTGTACTTCTTGTTTGCTTACTTATAGAAAGGCAAAGGCAATCAGCATTCTCATCGTTACTTTGGGTTGGTAGCTAATTACCAGCTTCTATTTGGTTCAGTTTGCTGCAATCAGAAATCATAGATCGGCGGGGACAGTATCTTGGCTCCTGGGAAATCATATGCATGATCCTGGACAAACAGTAAAATTGTGAAAAGTAGTTTAAAAATTCTGAACATACATGTCCGTATCTTGATAAAATTACATCTACAGTAACTGAACTTGTCTTTAGGGTTCAGTTTGGTTACTGTATTCACGAAACATAAAAGTTTGGTCACTGTATTCACGAAACATAAAGTTACGGTCACTGGACTCGCAGAACCGGGTCAGCATACGGTAACTCGTATCATTTCGGCTTGTATTTTGCACTCGTGGACGTATTTGACCCAAAAAACGGTTTGACTCACCACCTGTACAGAACACGTTGTCCATTTCATAAAGAAGCGAGCGACCACTTTCCTAAAAAAAAAGAAGCGAGCGACCACGGTGCAGTTTTGCATATTTTCCCCTGCCCATTCGGGACGGCTCGGCTTCTCTCAAGAATTCATATCGCCGTGTAAGGAAAGAAAGGGGAAGCGATCGTGGGAGGTGATCGGCTAGGGTTTCGTCACCGCTGACGGAGCCATACGCCGACGGAGCGATGGCGGCCCGCGGGTTCGTCGATGAAGCGAGCTGAACCATGGTGCCTCGTCGCCGCGCGGAGGGAGACCCACCCCCTGTCTACGGTAAGCATCTCTGAAACTCTGAAACCCTCTGTAAAACCCCCACCCTTCTCTCTGGAAGTCGTTAATCTCATGATTTAGATGGTGCGCACTTGTATTTCCTTTTAGATAGTTGATATTACTGCTAGTGTTTGTTCTAGGGTTTTGTTCTGCTAGCGATTTTTGCTTGTTAACCTAGTCATTAATATCGTTCTGTTCATGTGCAGAAACAATCGACTATGCATCAAATTTCAGTCTTTGCATCAATTTCGATGGTTATTTCCTTGGAGTTGGTAAAAATCATGCATATGTGAACGGAAAAGGCATATGATATGATTCTGTTGAGGGGGATGCACTGACTGTGGATAAGTTGGAAGATTTAGTAGAACAAGTGGGATATGAAGTTCAGGGAAGACTACACATGTATTACTGTGTGCTTGGGAAACCAATGAACGAAGGAGGCCTTGTGAAGATAACTTGCAATGACAGTTGTTTGAACATGAGGGCACACGTGACATTTGGACACAAGTACCTGCAGATGTATCCTGTACAGGTGGCGCTCGCTTCTTTATGAAATGGACGACGTGTCCTGTACAGGTGGCGAGTCAAACTGTTTTTTGGGTCAAATATGTCCACGTGTGCAAAATACGAGCCAAAACGGTACGAGTTACCGTACGCTGACCCGGTTCAGCGAGTCTAATGAGCGTAACTTTATGCTTCGTGAATACAGTGACCAAACTGAACCCTAGAGATAAGTTCAGTTACTGTAGATGTAATTTTCTCCCGTGTCTTATGTGAAATGGCATATATTGTGATCTGAAAAAAGGCATCAGTAATATTTGACAAGCCAGTGTTCTTTTGACAGGTACTCCCAACGTATGAGCGATGAAACAAATGTTGGAGATAAATGAAGAACAAACACCAATGCAGGTAAATGGTCACATCTCACATAGCTCGAGGCCATTGTGGCCCCAAGGCAACCATGGCATGTCACGCAAGTTTCAAGTAAGCATGCAGATTATGGTGAAAATCAAAAATACAAATGACCTAGGAAACAACGGCATCTTAGATGCATTTCAATCGCTGGTCTGAGATCTCAAGGAACCAAAAACATTATGCCTTCTATCTCGTTAAGTCGGCAGAATCTGAAGAATGACTCCTATTAGACGTATGATAGGAATTGTTTCCCTATTAGTAACCTCTCTATTTACCGAAAAAGGCTTTTCGCCCCGCTTTATATTATAAAGCCAACTGCACAACAGGCATCCAACAAGGTCTAACACACAAACACGCACACACACACGGAGGTCCACAGGGACAAATAGTACAAGAAAGGGTCAATGCTGAGGGCACATCACAACAAGCCCTAACACCAAAACACACACGCCACAAACCACAAAGCCGCCAGGCGGTCTAGTCAGGCTCAGGTGGAGGAGGCGGCAGCGGGGGAGCCACGCGGAGCGCCATCGAGCGGAGATCGGAGAGGAGGGCGGTGATGATGTCCCGGTCCTGGGGCGGCTAAGCGGCCGCCAAAGCTGCAGGTAACCACACAATTTGAAGATTGCGTCAGTCGCACGACGGAGGGGCACCTTCTGAATAACAAGCTTATTTCGAATGTTCCAAAGCGTCCAGGCAAGAACCCCAACGCACAGCCATCGAATATGGCGGTAGCGAGCAGGGCAAGCGTTAAGCTCGGCAAGCAGGTCAGGGAAGTTGGTATTACACCACTGTCCGCCAGCCGTTTCGCGGAAGCAGGCCCAAAGGAACTGGGCAGAGTGGCACGAGAAAAAGATGTGGTTAGCATCCTCAATCGTGCCACGGATGGGGCACATCCCATCACCCGGGCCATTACGCTTGAGGACCTCAACCCCAGAGGGGAGGCATCCACGAATCCATTGCCACAGGAAGATCTTGATCTTCAGCGGGAGGCGGATGTCCCAGATTAGGCTAAATGGCTCCGGGACCGTCGAGGGCGCAATGGCGCCGTACAGGGACTTCGTGGAGAAACGTCCAGAGGGCTCGAGGCGCCAGGACAGAACATCCCGATCCTCCGCCACGTCCATCGGTAAAAGTGCGATGTCTTGGAGGAGGGAATCCCAGGCGGCCACCTCAAGGGGGCCGAAGGGGCGCCGGAAGGCGAGACGCCCTAAGTCAATAAGGGCCGTCTCAACAGAGACCCGAGGGTCAGCCGCAATGGCAAAAAGTTCTGGGAAACGCACTGCCAGGGGGGCGTCCCCTAGCCAGCGGTCGAACCAAAACAAGGTCGAGGCTCCGGAGCCAACGGAGATGGATGTGCTGATGCTTTAGTACGTGCAGAAGCTGGATCACGGACTGCCAGAACTGGGAACCACCCGTACGTTGGCAAAAGGCAAGAGGTTGGCCACAGAGGTACTTATTACGGATGATGGTGAGCCAGAGGCCTCCCTCCCCGTTGGCAATACGCCACAGCCATCGGGTCAAGAGGGCAATGTTCATGCGTCGGGAAGACAGGATCCCAAGGCCCCCCTGGTCTTTGGGCTTGCAGATGTCGGGCCAGCTCACCATATGGTACTTCTGCTTGTCGCCCTCGCCAGCCCAGAAGAACCTCGACTGGTATTTGGCCACCTCCTGGTGGAGGGTCTCATGCAGGCTGTAGAAGCTCATGAGAAACCAGAGAAGGCTAGCAAGCGAGGAGTTGATTAGGATCACCCTAGCCGCTTTCGACAGCCAGCGTCCCCTCCAGGGTTCAACCCTGTGCTGCATCCTAGTCACCCTCGGGCAAAGATCCGCGACGGTGAGTCTGGAGTCACTAATGGGCACCCCCAAGTAGGTAGTGGGAAAGGTGCCCAGGCGGCAGTTAAGCCGGTCCACAATGGGCAAAGCTTCGTCCGGGGGTAGCCAAGGACCATCACTTTGCTCTTGTCGAAGTTGATGGTGAGTCCCGACATCTGTTGGAAACACAGGAGGAGGAACTTCAGGTTGGCGATGTCGGACACGGAGCCCTCCACCATGATAATGGTGTCGTCCGCATATTGAGGAGGGAGACCCCTCCTCCGTCCACAAGGTGGGGGACGACGCCCCGGATATGGCCTCATGCTTTGGCCTTATCCAGGATGACCGCAAGGGCATCGACCACCATGTTAAAGAGGAACGGGGAGAATGGGTCACCCTGGCGAACCCCACATAAGGTGGGGAAGTAGGGCCCGATCTCGCCGTTAATGTTGACCGCCGTCCGGCCGCAGGTGACGAGTTGCATAACCCGTGTCACCCAACGGTCGTCGAAGCCTTTCCGAAGCAATACTTCCTGAAGGAAGGGCCAGTGGACCGTGTTGTAGGCCTTATGAAAGTTGAGCTTAAGGAACACTGCGCGGTGGTGCTTGGATCGAACTTCGTGGAGGACTTCGTGAAAGACCAACACCCCATCCAGAATAAATTGGCCTTGGATGAAGGCGGATTGGTTGGGGTGGGTGACAGAGTCCGCAAGAAGGGTCACCCTATTGGCGTACCCTTTGGCCAGGATCCTGAAGATCACGTTAATCATGGTGATCGGGCGGAACTGGCGGATGTCCGAGGCCCCAGGAACCTTTGGGATGAGGGTAATGGTCCCATAGTTCAGGCGCCCAAGGTCCATGTCCCCAGAGAAGAATTCGTCGAAGAGGGCCATGACCTCCGGTTTGATGGTTTGCCAGAATGTTTTAAAGAACAATAGTGACAATCCATCCAGGCTCGGAGCCGAGGAGGGGTTCATTACTTTGATCGCCGCAAGGACCTCCTCCTCCGAGAAAGGCGCCACTAAAGTGGCATTGGCCTCGGCGGAAACAAGCTGGGCACCCGACCAGGTATCGGGGGCCAACGCAGCCCCACCCCGAGGGGTGGGGGTGAAAAGGGCTTTATAGAAACCATCAACATGGGCGTGGATGTCCGAGGGTCGAACAAGCTGAGTATCACCCGCCCACAGGGAGTGAATGGAGTTGCAATGACGCCGGCCGTTGGCAATCGCCTGGAAGTAGGCCGTGTTGGCGTCGCCCTGGAGCACCCACCGTTGGGTGCCGCGCAACCGCCAGTAGGCCTCCTCGTCGGCGTAAATGACCGAAAGCTGGTCCTCAAGATCATATCTCAACATCCACTCATCCGGGGAGATCCTGGACGAGTCAGCACGGGCGTCCAGGGCCTGGATGGCGCTCAAGAGGGCCTTCTTGCGGTCACGGATATCACGGCCGAGATTCGTGCCCCAGCCCTTCATAAACTGGCGGGCTAGCTTGGCGCAAAACTGTCAGGAGTCGACCGCGGACATGGCGCAGTGGGGGGGAGTCGCGCATGGTGGTCCACTTAGCCGTAACAGCCTCGCGGAACCCGTCTTGGTTGAGCCAGAAGAGCTCGAACCAAAACCGGGGGGGGGGGGGGGATGGGGGTGTTCATCAGCAGAGGAGAGGAGGAGAGGGACATGATCAGAGCCGATCCTGGTAATAGCCTGAACCGAGGCCAGGGGGCATCTGAGTTCCCATTCCGGGGAAACTAAGACGCGGTCCAGGATAGACTGCGTCGGGTTCGCCTGGCGGTTAGTCCAGGTGTACCGGGCCCCCGTGCGCTCGAGCTCATGGAGGCCAAGCTCCGTGATGCAGTCGTTAAACATTTGCATCCGGGGGCGGTTAACCCGGTCATTGTTCTTCTCATCCGGGGAGCGGATGAGGTTAAAGTCACCACACAGCACAATAGGTAGGGGGAAGCGTAGATCTTCTGCTGCAGCTCGGTGAGGAAGGTCGGGGAGTGGCTGTGATCCACCGGTCCATAGACGACGATGACCTCCCATTTGAAGTTGAGAGCACGCTCAAAGATCTCCATACTAACGAAGAACTCACCCCGATCCATACCTCCCACCTCAAAGGTGGCATCCTTAACACCTAAGAGGATGCCACCCGAGTGGCCATTGTTCCCACTAGAAGGGAGCCAATGCCAGGCGAACAGGTGGGAGCTAAGGCTGTCAAGCTCGGGGAGACAGAAATCCATGCGCATGGTTTCTTGGATGGCGATGATGTCGATGTGCTCGTCCCGGATGTACTCCACTAGCTGGCGGCGGCGACCATCATGGCCGAAGCCATGAATGTTCCAGAAAAGGGCGCGCATCTAAACCACCATTGACGGGCTGCTTGACCCCAGGACGGTGGAAGCACTATGGGCTCTAAGAGCGGCAGTGCGGGAGCGAGTGCGGCCCGGAATCTCCTCGACCGGCATCCTAGTGGGCTGGGGTGCCGGGTGCGCAGGAGGCGACCTGAGTCTCGGCGAGTTTCCCGTCAAGGATCTCGCGGGCCTGGATAGCCGCAATCTGCTCCAAGGGGGGGGGGCAACCTCCTCCCGGAAAACTACGGCCGAGTCTAGGGCCACCTTGGCAAGGCGGCCGAGCGGGACAGCTTCGAGAGCAAAAAAAGAGAAGCTGGAAGAACTGGAAGGGATGTCGGTCGCACCTGTCTCAAGGTTCCGGGCCGCAGCCTGGATCTCAGCCCGCTCGGAGATGGACGGCGCCGGGAGGCCAGCCGGGCGATCCGCGACGAGGCCCGACCCCGACGGATGTAGGACACCGACCGAGGCGGGTGGGAGGCGACGGGAGTGACCACCTCCGCGGAGGCCACCAGCAGCAGACAAGATGGGGAAGCAGGCGCCAGAGGGATCAGACGGGCACCAGACACCGCCTAAGGAGAGGGCGGGTCCGGGGCCGGCGGATCCGGGGCCGGCGCGTCGTCAACCGGGGCCGGGGAGGGAGCGGGGGGGGGGGGGGGGGAGGGGGGGGGGAGGCGGGAGGCGGCGGCGCATCCGCCCCAGGGGAGTCCATCGGGGGGGGGGGGGGGGGGGTCCGAGGGGGAGGCACCGACGTCGGCGAGGCCGGAAGCAGCAAAGAAGTCGAGGCCAGAGACGAGGGGGCCGTGGCCACCACAGGAAGAACGCACGGCAAGCGCGGCAAAGATGCCGGGAGGACGAGGAGGCTGACGCTGGAGATGTCGCTGAGCTCAGCCGAAGAGGAGGGAGAGGAGACAGGCAGCATGGCGGGGGCGGCCTCGGAGGAGAGGGCCAACCCACGCGACCAGCCCGCACCCGCGCCCCGGAGATGGGGAGGGGTCCCGAGAAGGGGGAGTGGCTGCGGCCAGAGCGCTCGTCGTCGTCCTCGGATCCTCATGGCGGGAGGGGCGCGGACAGCGGTAGTGGGAGTCATCGCGAGGGTCCGTGCCGCCCCCACCAAAGTGGCCATCAGCGAGGTGTCGAGGGCGGCCGACGTGGTTGGGAGGCTCGGGGTAGATCTTGAGGTCGAATCCTTGGTCGTTGAAGAACACTTGAATGGTGGCACGGAGGGTGGAGGAGTCCAAGCACTTGACCTTGACACGAACCTCCTCCTCCTTGCGGAGGGAGAGCTCATCCACCACCACAACCTTGCCCAGGAGCTTGGACATGCTCTGGATCACCTTCTCAGAGCGGGCGATGTCGGGAAGGCCCGCTATGAGGATCCAAGCAGTGTCCAGCATGGCAACCGCCTTGGGGTCCAATAGGGGCTCAGAGATGTTGACGACGGGTTTGTTGAGGGCGAGGGTGATGTCGTCGCTACGGGTGCAAAGGCCCAGGCTGAGAGCGTCGGGGAAGACCACGGTGAAGGAGCTATCCAAGGTCGGAGTCACCTGCCAGTCCCAGACACGATGGCAGAGGTGGTTAAGCTCCGCCTCGATCATCTCTGGCGAAGCGACCCCGGCCCCCACGATGGTCACGACGGCAAGGAGCGACGGAGACGGAGGGGGGGACGTCCTCTACCTCGATGTGGAAGAATCCGAGGCCCTCAATGCCATGGCCGTACATCATGAGATCCTCCGACATCGACCGGTTCGGGCAGAGAGCCGCGGGATGGCCCGACTCCTTGCAGAGGTAGCACGTCGGCTGGTTGGGGCACTCAACCTGGTAGTGGCCGACAACACTGCAGTTGAAGCACGGAGGAGGGCCGCGAGGGGGACCGGAGTTGGGCGCGTCCGAGGACGCGAGATCCTAAGCCGTGGTGGAGGGGGTTCGGGCGGCACCCCTCTTCTTCTTCTTCTTGGCGCCTTGGCGGCCGCGGGCTCCGGGGCCACCATTGCCCGGAGGATGGCTCGGCTGGGTCTTGGGGGGCTAGTACCGGCGGGTGGCCGCGACGTCGGAGGGCGCGACCCGAGGGGGCGACGAGGACCGCCCATGTCGACGCGGGGGAGAGGGGGAGCGGGGCCGGTCGCGACGGCTATCCTCGGGGGGGGGGGGGGGGGGGGAGCGGGCTGTCGGTCTCAAAACCGGCGGGTCTCGGGTAGGGGGTCCCGAACTGTGCGTCCAGGCCGGATGGCAATAGGAGGCAAGGGACACGAAGTTTTACCCAGGTTCGGGCCCTCTCGATGGAGGTAAAACCCTACGTCCTGCTTGAATAATATTGATGATATGGGTAGTACAAGAGTAGATCTACCACGAGATCGGAGAGGCTAAACCATAGAAGCTAGCTGCTACGTCTCGAGCTAGCGTTGGTTTTCCCCGAAGAGGGGGTGATGCAGCACAGTAGCGTAAGTATTTCCCTCAGCTTTTGAGAACCAAGGTATCAATCCAGTAGGAGGTCACGCGCAAGTCCCTCGTACCTGCACAAAACGGTAGCAACTCGCAACCAACGCTTAGGGGTTGTCAATCCCTTCACGGTCACTTACGAGAGTGAGATCTGATAGAGATAATATTTTTGGTATAAAGATGCAAAGTGAAAAGTAAAAGCAAAACAAGTAAAATAAAGTAATGGAGATTGATATGATGAGAATAGACCCGGGGCCATAGGTTTCACTAGTGGCTTCTCTCAAGAGCATAGATATTCTATGGTGGGTGAACAAATTACTGTTGAGCAATTAATAGAATTTAGCATAGTTATGAGGTTATCTAGGTATGATCATGTATATAGGCATCACGTCCGTGACAAGTAGACCGACTCCTGCCTGCATCTACTACTATTACTCCACTCATCGACCGCTATCCAGGATGCATCTAGAGTATTAAGTTAAAAATAGAGTAACGCCTTAAGCAAGATGACATGATGTAGAGGAATAAATTCATGCAATATGATAAATACCCCATCTTGTTATCCTTGATGGCAACAATACAATACGTGCCTTGCAACTCTTTCTGTCACTGAGTAAGGACACCGCAAGATTGAACCCAAAGCTAAGCACTTCTCCCATTGCAAGAACTACCAATCTAGTTGGCCAAACCAAACGGATAATTCGAAGAGACTTGCAAAGATAACTCAATCATACATAAAAGAATTCAGAGAAGATTCAAATATTATTCATATATAAGTTGGATCATAAACCCACAATTCGTCGATCTCAACAAACACACCGCAAAAAGAAGATTACATCGAATAGATCTCCACGAGAGAGGGGGAGAACATTGTATTGAGATCCAAAAAGAGAGAAGAAGCCATCTAGCTACTAGCTATGGACCCGAAGGTCTGAAGTAAACTACTCACACTTCATCGGAAGGGCTATGGTGTTGATGTAGAAGCCCTCCGTGATGGATGCCCTCTCCGGTGGAGCTCCGGAACAGGCGCCAAGATGGGATCTCGTGGATACAAGAAGCTGCGGCGATGGAACTAGGTTTTTGGTTCCCTCTCTGGTCTAATGGGGGTACGTAGGTATGTATAGGAGGAAGGAGCATGTCGGTGGAGCTCCGAGGGGCCCACGAGGCAGGGGGGCGCGCCCAGGGGGGGGGGCGCCCTCCACCCTCGTGACCTCCCCGGAAACTTCTTGGAGTAGGGTCCAAATCTCCTGGATCACGTTCAGTGCGAAGATCACGTTCCCGAAGGTTTCATTCCGTTTGGACTCCGTATGATATTCTGTTTCCTCGAAATACTGAAATAGGCAAAAAACAGCAATTCTGGGCTGGGCCTCCGGTTAATAGGTTAGTCCCAAAAATAATATAAAAGTGGAAAATAAAGTCCAATATAGTCCAAAACAGTAAATAAAGTAGCATGGAGCAATCAAAAATTATAGATACGTTGGAGACGTATCAGGCATCCCCAAGCTTAATTCCTGCTCGTCCTCGAGTAGGTAAATGATAAAAAGAGAATTTTTGATGCGGAGTGATACTTTGGCATAATTTCAATGTAAATCTTCTTAATCATGGTATGAATATTCAGATCCGAAAGGTTCAAGACAAAATTTCATATTGACATAAAAAATGATAATACTTCAAGCATACTAATCAAACAATTATGTCATCTCAAAATAACATGGCCAAAGGAAGTTCATCCCTACAAAATCATATAGTTAGGCTATGCTTCATTTTCGTCACACAAAGATGTTCCCAACTTCTATACCCCCGATGACAAGCCAAGCAATTGTTTCATACTCAAATAATCTCAAACTTTTTCAACCTTCACGCAATACATGAGCGCGAGCCATGGACATAGCACTATGGGTGGTATAGAATATGATGATGGGGATTGTGTGGAGAAGACAAAAAAGGAGAAAGTCTCACATCAACGAGGCTAATCAATGAGCTATGGAGATGCCCATCAATTGATGTTAATGCAAGGAGTAGGGATTGCCATGCAACGGATGCACTAGAGCTAAGAATGCTCAACAAAAGAAAACTAGTGGGTGTGCATCCAACTTGCTTGCTCATGAAGACCTAGGGCATTTTGAGGAAGCCCATCGTTGGAATATACAAGCCAAGTTCTATAATGAAAAATTCCCACTAGTATGAACAAGACAACTTATGAGACTCACTATATGAAAATCATGGTGCTACTTTGAAGCACAATATATGAGACTCACTACATGAAGAACAAGGTGCTACTTTGAAGCACAAGTGTGGAAAAAGAGACAGTAGCATTTCCCTTTTTATTTTCTCTTTTTTGGGCCTTTCTTTTTTTCTTTTTGGCCTTTCTCTCTCTCTCTCTCTCTCTCTCTCTCTCTCTTTTTGATTGGGCAATGCTCTAATAATGATGATCATCACACTTCTATTGATTACAACATAATGATTACAACTCGATACTAGAACAAGATATGACTCTATATGAATGCCTCCGGCGGTGTATCGGGATGGTGCAATGAATCAAGAGTGACATGTATGAAAAATAATGCATGGTGGCTTTGCCACAAATACGATGTCAACTACAAGATCATGCAATGGCAATATGACAAAAGTAAAGCATGTCATGATGATGATGATGATGATGATGATGGAAGTTGCATGGCAATATATCTCGGAATGGCTATGGAAATGCCATGATAGGTAGGTATGGTGGCTGTTTTGAGGAAGATATAGGGAGGTTTATGTGTGAAAGAGCGTATCATATCACGGGGTTTGGATGCACCGGCAAAGTTTGCACCAACCCTCAATGTGAGAAAGGGCAATGCACGGTACCGAAGAGGCTAGCAAATGGCGGAAAGGTAACAGTGCGTATAATCCATGGACTCAACATTAGTCAAAAGAACTCATATACTTATTGCAAAAATTTAGAAGTCATCAAAAATCAAGTACTACGCGCATGCTCCTAGGGGGATAGATTGGTAGGAAAAGACCATCGCTCGTCCCCGACCGCCACTCATAAGGATGCACAAGCCAGGTACACTTCATGCTTCAAATTTTTACACAACTTTAACCATACGTGCATGCTACGGGACTTGCTAACTTCAACACAAGTATTTCTCAAATTCACAACTACTCAACTAGCACGACTATGATATTATCACCTCCATATCTCAAAACAATTATCAAGCATCAAACTTGTCTTAGTATTCAACCCACTAAAAAGAAAGTTTCACATATCTTGAATACCAAGTATATTAACATTAAGCAAATTACCATGCTATTAACGACTCTCAAAATAATCTAAGTGAAGCATGAGAGATCAAGTTTCTTTAAAACAAACCACCACCGTGCTCTAAAAGATCTAAGTGAAGCACTAGAGCAAAAATTATCACGCTCAAAAAGATATAAGTGAAGCACATAGAGTAAACTATCAAGCTCAAAAGATATAAGTGAAGCACATAGAGTATTCTAACAAATTTCAATTCATACATGGCTCTCTCAAAAGGTGTGTACAGCAAGGATGATTTTGGTATACTAACAAGCAAAGACACAAATAATACAAGACGCTCCAAGCAAAACACATATCATGTGGTGAATAAAAATATAGCTCCAAGTAAATTACCGATGGAAGTGGACGAAAGAGGGGATGCCTTCCGGGGCATCCCCAAGCTTTGACTTTTTGGTGTCCTTGGATTATCTTGGGGGTTCCATGGGCATCCCCAAGCTTAGGCTCTTGCCACTCCTTGTTCCATAATCCATCAAAAGAATTCACCCAAAACTTGAAAACTTAACAACACAAAACTCAATAGAAATCTCGTGAGCTCTGTTAGAGAAAGAAAACAAAAGACTACTTTAAGGTACTGTAGTTAACTTGTTATTTATTTGTATTGGTGTTAAACCTACTGTATTCCAACTTCTCTATGGTTTATAGACTATTTTACTAGCCATAGATTCATCAAAATAAGCAAACAACACACGCAAAACAGAATCTGTCAAAAACAGAACAGTCTGTAGTAATCTGTTACTAATGCAAACTTCTGGAACCCAAAAAATTCTACCAAAATTATAAGACCTGGGAAATTTGTTTATTGATCAGCATCAATTGGAATCACTATTTTATCACGTTCTGGTGATTTTTGACAATTCGTGCACTGAGCGCAAAGATTCTGGAAATTACAGCAAGATCAAATAACTATCTTCCAAGAAAATCTAATAGGTTTAACTTGGCACAAACACTAATTAAAAGATAAAACCACATCTAAACAGAATATAGATGAATTATTTATTCCTAAACAAAATCAAAAACAAAAAACACAAAATAAAATTGGGTTGCCTCCCAACAAGCGCTATCGTTTAACGCCCTTAGCTAGGCATAAAAGCAAGGATAGATCTAGGTATTGCCATCTTTGGTAGTCAATCCATAAGTGGCTCTCATGATAGATTCATATGGTAATTTTATTTTCTTTCTAGGAAAGTGTTCCATGCCCTTCTTTAAGGGAAATTGGAATTTAATATTCCCTTCCTTCATATCAATAATTGCACCAATCGTTCTAAGGAAAGGTCTACCAAGAATAATAGGACATGAAGGATTGCAATCTATATCAAGAACGATAAAATCTACGGGCACATAATTCCTATTTGCAACAATAAGAACATCATTAATTCTTCCCATAGGCTTTTTAATAGTGGAATCCGCAAGATGCAAGTTTAGAGAGCAATCATCAAAGTCACGGAAATCTAGCAAATCACACAAAGCTTTGGGGATAGTAGAGACACTAGCACCCAAATCACACAAAGCATGAAACTCATAATTTTTAATTTTAATCGTAATTGTAGGTTCCCACTCATCATGGATTTTTCTAGGGATAGAAACTTTCAACTCAAGCTTTTCTTCATAAGATTGCATTAAGGCGTCAACAATGTGTTCGGTAAAGGCCTTATTTCGACTATAAGCATGAGGAGAATTTAACACGGATTGTAACAAGGAAATACAATCAATTAAAGAGCAATTTTCATAGTTAAATTCCTTGAGATCCAAAATAGTGGGTTTAGCAATATCTAGATTTTTATTTCTTTCAATCCCTTTTTTATCAATTTCATCATCAGGATCTAAAAACTCAGAATTCTTCGAACGCCTTCTAGGTAAGGGAAGATCATAATCAGATTCATCAAGATTCATATTGCAAAACAAAGATTTAATAGGGGACACATCAATAACTTTGAGATCTTCATCTTGATTCTCATAGTTATTCGGTTTAGCGGCCATCTTATTGACTAAGGTGGCTTGCATATTCGAAATTTCAGCGGTCATTTTTTCAAGATGAGCAATTTGGGCTCTTACACCATCAAATTCTTTGGACATATCATCGAGCTCTTTATTCATATAACTCATAAAAATCTTTTGTTCCTTAAGCTCGTTTCTAAAGAAATTATTATGCTCAAATTGCAAGACCATAACCTGACATTGTTTTCGATATCTTCTAGCCTTTTAAGGTGAAGATCACCAAAATTAGGTAAGGCCATCGTGACAAACAAGCAAGCAAACTAACACACGAGCAAACAAAAGGCAAGGGGAAAAAAGAGGGCGAATAAAACGGCAAGGGTGAAGTGGGGGAGAGGAAAACGAGAGGCAAATGGCAAATAATGTAATGCGAGAGATAGAGATTGTGATGGGTACTTGGTATGTTGACTTTTGCGTAGGCTTCCCCGGCAACGGCGCCAGAAATGGCTCGTTGACGGGAGAGTAAATCTTGACTTGACTTGGCGTAGGCCTCCCCGTCAACGGCGCCAGAAATCCTTCTTGCTATGTCTCGAGCTAGCATTGGTTTTCCCCGAAGAGGAGGGGGTGATGCAGCACAGTAGCGTAAGTATTTCCCTCAGCTTTTGAGAACCAAGGTATCAATCCAGTAGGAGGTCACGCGCAAGTCCCTCGTACCTGCACAAAACGGTAGCAACTCGCAACCAACGCTTAGTGGTTGTCAATCCCTTCACGGTCACTTACGAGAGTGAGATCTGATAGAGATAATATTTTTGGTATTTTTGGTATAAAGATGCAAAGTGAAAAGTAAAAGCAAAACAAGTAAAATAAAGTAATGGAGATTTATATGATGAGAATAGACCCGGGGGCCATAGGTTTCACTAGTGGCTTCTCTCAAGAGCATAGATATTCTATGGTGGGTGAAAAAATTACTGTTGAGCAATTAATAGAATTGAGCATAGTTATGAGGTTATCTAGGTATGATCATGTATATAGGCATCACATCCGTGACAAGTAGACCGACTCCTGCCTGCATCTACTACTATTACTCCACTCATCGACCGCTATCCAGCATGCATCTAGAGTATTAAGTTAAAAACAGAGTAACGCCTTAAGCAAGATGACATGATGTAGAGGAATAAATTCATGCAATATGATAAATTCCCCATCTTGTTATCCTCGATGGCAACAATACAATACGTGCCTTGCAACTCTTTCTGTCATTGAGTAAGGACACCGCAAGATTGAACCCAAAGCTAAGCACTTCTCCCATTGCAAGAACTACCAATCTAGTTGGCCAAACCAAACGGATAATTCGAAGAGACTTGCAAAGATAACTCAATCATACACAAAAGAATTCAGAGAAGATTCAAATATTATTCATAGATAAGTTGGATCACAAACCCACAATTCATCGGTCTCAACAAACACACCGCAAAAAGAAGATTACATCGAATAGATCTCCATGAGAGAGGGGGAGAACATTGTATTGAGATCCAAAAAGAGAGAAGAAGCCATCTAGCTACTAGCTATGGACCCGAAGGTCTGAAGTAAACTACTCACACTTCATCGGAAGGGCTATGGTGTTGATGTAGAAGCCCTCCGTGATGGATGCCCTCTCCGGCGGAGCTCCGGAATAGGCCCCAAGATGGGATCTCATGGATAAAGGAAGTTGCGGCGGTGGAATTAGGTTTTTGGCTCCCTCTCTGGTCTAATGGGGGTACGTAGGTATATATAGGAGGAAGGAGCACGTCGGTGGAGCTCCGAGGGGCCCACGAGGCAGGGGGGCGCGCCCAAGGGGGGGGGGGCGCCCTCCACCCTCGTGACCTCCTCGGAAACTTCTTGGATTAGGGTCCAAGTCTCCTGGATCACGTTCGGTGCGAAGATCACGTTCCCGAAGGTTTCATTCCGTTTGGACTCCGTTTGATATTCTGTTTCCTCGAAATACTGAAATAGGCAAAAAACAGCAATTCTGGGCTGGGCCTCCGGTTAATAGGTTAGTCCCAAAAATAATATAAAAGTGGAAAATAAAGCCCAATATAGTCCAAAACAGTAAATAAAGTAGCATGGAGCAATCAAAAATTATAGATACGTTGGAGACATATCACTAGCCTATGGTATGATTGTTGATGTGTATGTTGTCCTACGGACTAAAACCCTCCGGTTTATATAGACACCGGATAGGGTTAGGGTTACATAGAGTCAGTTACAATGGTAGGAGATCTACATATCCGTATCGCCAAGCTTGCCTTCCACGCGAAGGAAAGTCCCTTCCGGACACGGGACGAAGTCTTCAATCTTGTATCTTCATAGTCCAGGAGTCCGGCTAAAGGTATAGTCCGGCCATCCGGACACCCCCTAATCCAGGACTCCCTCAGTAGCCCCTGAACCAGGCTTCAATGACGATGAGTCCGGCGCGCAGATTGTCTTCGGCATTGCAAGGCGGGTTCCTCCTCCAAGTACTTCATAGAAGATTTTGAACACAAAGATAGTGTCCGGCTCTGCAAAATAAGTTTCCACATATTGCCATAGAGAGAATAATATTTACACAAAATGTAATCTGCTGACGTATTTCGTAGCGTGACACACCACGGCCAAGCCTTTATCCGAGTCGTTTCATTATCCCTCCTCAACGCGTCATGCGAGGCGGTTTCCTTGGCACGTCTTGTTAAAGTAGAGATCGTGTCCCCTTATCCCGAGATTCTCATCAATACGGGCGTGGGTAACCCAACCACCCCATTGGTTACGGCGCTTGGAGATAAGCGAGTTTTACCAGGCTGGTGGGGACATGTAGTTGCGTCCACCCATATAAGGGGATAAGGATCCACCTTTTCACCTGCGCCTTCTTCCTCCTTCACTATCCATTCTTGCGCACTCGAGCTCCAGCGCCCAAGTCCGCACTCCCCACCTCAACCTTCTCCAGCCATGTCCGGAGCGGGAGGCAAGTGGATGGTCTCCTTTATCACGAAGGGACACATCAAAAAGCTGAGGAAGGCCGGATACCTGTCTAATGACATCCCGTACCGGCTTCCCGAAAAGGGGCAGCTCATCCCCACCCCTAGGCCCCATGAGAGGGTGGTGTTCCTCCCCCACTTCCTCTGCAGACTGGGATTCCCTCTCCACCCATTTGTCCGGGGGCTCATGTTCTACTACGGCATGGATTTCCACGATCTGGCCCCGAACTTTGTCCTCAACATCTCGGCGTTTATCGTCGTGTGCGAGGCTTTCCTCCGCATCCGCCCCCATTTCGGCCTATGGCTCAAGACTTTCAATGTCAAGCCGAAGGTGGTGCGCGGCAACCAGGCGGAGTGCGGAGGCGCCATGGTGGGCAAGATGGCCAACGTCCTATGGCTCGAGGGCTCTTTTGTGGAGACCCTGAAGGGGTGGCAATCGAGGTGGTTTTACATCACCGAGCCGTGCGACGCCGAATGGGTCGCACCCCCCGAGTTTCGATCTGGACCCCCTACACGGCTCACCTCCTGGAAGGAGACGGGCCTGTCATGGGGTAAAAAAAGGAGAGCTGACCGGACTCCAAACATGCGTCCAAACCCTGGTGGACAAGAAGCTCAAACTTGTCAACATAGTCTAGGTTATGCTCATCCGCTTGATCCTCCCGTGTCAACGACGGGCTTTCAACCTGTGGGAGTTAGACCCAGCGCGGCACCAAACTCTGAGCAGGCTCTTCGACACGACGTATGAAGATGCCTGGAAGGTGCTTTTCAAGGGCGCCGAGGCTCCCGCATCCGCTACCGAGGATCGCGGATTCAGTGCGCAGCGTCACGCTCTTGTGGTAAGCTGTTTTTTTTCCTTTTACAGGGTATCGGTTTTTCATAGTTTGACTCCATGCGGGTTCTAAGCTCCCTTACCTTTGAAAGGATTGGCAGGTGACGTCCGGACAGATCAATTGTCCGGCTCCTTTGCCCGAAGGCCCAGCGGACGCTCACTTGGTGAAGCTGCTGGTTCCGGCACCCTATGTGGTGCCGGAGAAGAAGGCCGCGAAAAAGGCCACGGGGACTCGAAAGAGTGCCCGGCGCCAGGAGGTGTCAGATCCATCGTCCGACGGTTCCGAGGCGCATTCCTCCCGTGAAGACGAGGATGAAGAAGAAAGGACCTCTCCGCCTCCAGCGGGAGGAGAGAAGAAAAGAAAGGCCGCCCTCTCTAGGGAGGCCGGAGGGTCCAAGAAGGGGAAAACCCTTCCTCCGGACTACTCCACCGACACCGACGACGGCGGAGAGGGGTGGCTACCCAGGGCCAAGCCCCTGGCAAAATCGTAAGTATCTGGATACCAGAGTAATTCATAGTATTCATTTATTGCACAACTTTCCCTTACGTCGAATATGTTTATGCAGCCCACCCGAAGACCGGCTCGACGCGTCGTCGAGCGGCTCGCTGGACTCGTCGGATGTGAACTCGCTTCCGACGGTTTCCTCCCCCCGCCCTACGGACGACACCGAAGTGTTGTCCCAACAGGTTCCAAGCTGGGAGGAGGTGGTGAAAGTGCAACTATCCCTAGGTGGTTTTGGTAATTCATAACAACATATAGCTCATTGAGCTAATGCTATTCCAACATGATTATTTCAGGAAAGCTCAATGATTGGCATGGCATGGATGTGAAAGTGGAACCCTCAAAATGCTAAGGACAAACGATTGGCTCAAGCTCAAAAGCTCAAGACTCTTCATTTTATATTTTAGTGATCCAAGATCACATTGAGTCTTTAGGAAAAGCCAATACTATCAAGGAGGGATGAGGTGTTGCTTAATGAGCCTCTTGCTTCATGTGCTTAATGATATGCTCCAAAATCCTCAGCTACTTTCCCATATCCACAAATGACCTAAACCCTAAGCCAAACTCGGTCATACCGATTCTATCTATCCGGCGCCACCGAGTTTCATATGTCATAAGCCACTGCCAAACCCTAGCAATTCGGTCCTACCGATAGGGATCTCGGTCTCCCCGAGATGGGGTTGCAAACTCTCTGTTTCCCTTTCGTAACTTGTCGGTCTCACCGAAAGAGCGAATCGGTCCCACCGAGATTGCAATGTAAACTCTGTGTTTCCCTTTTGTAACTTTTTGGTCTCACCGAAAGAGCAAATCGGTCCCACCGAGTTTGCCTGACCAACTCTCTGGTTAGCTTATTACCAAACTCGGCCTCACCGAGTTTGTGAAATTGGTCTCACCGAGATTACGTTATGCCCAAACCCTAACAGAATCGGTCCTACCGAGTTGCATGTCAGTCCCACCGAAAATCTCTAACGGTCACTAGGTTTACCTTTTTGGTCTGACCGAGTTTATTTATTCGGTCCCACCGAGATTGGTAGATTGTGTGTGGAGGCTATATATACCCCTCCACCTCCTCTTCATTCGGAGAGAGAGCCATCAGAACACATACACCATTCCAACTCATATGTTCTGAGAGAGAACCACCTACTCATGTGTTGAGACCAAGACATTCCATTCCTACCATATGAATCTTGATCTCTAGCCTTCCCCAAGTTGCTTTCCACTCAAATCTTCTTTCCATCAGATCCAAATCCTATGAGAGAGAGTTGAGTGTTGGGGAGACTATCATTTGAAGCACAAGAGCAAGGAGTTCATCATCAACACACCGTTTGTTACTTCTTGGAGAGTGGTGTCTCCTAGATTGGTTAGGTGTCACTTGGGAGCCTCCGACAAGATTGTGGAGTTGAACCAAGGAGTTTGTAAGGGCAAGGAGATCGCCTACTTCGTGAAGATCTACCGCTAGTGAGGCAAGTCCTTCGTGGGCGATGGCCATGGTGGGATAGACAAGGTTGCTACTTCATGGACCCTTCGTGGGTGGAGCCCTCCGTGGACTCGCGCAACCGTTACCCTTCGTGGGTTGAAGTCTCCATCAACGTGGATGTAGGATAGCACCACCTATCCGAACCACGGGAAAAACATCTGTGTCTCCAATTGCGTTTGAATTCTCCAAACCCTTCCCTTTACATTCTTGCAAGTTGCATGCTTTACTTTCCGCTGCCAATATACTCTTTGCATGCTTGCTTGAATTATGTGATGATTGCTTGACTTGCCCTAAAATAGCTAAAATCTGCCAAGAACTAAAATTGGGAAAAGGTCGAGTTTTTATTTGGTCAAGTAGTCTAATCACCCCCTCTAGACATACTTTCGATCCTACAAGTGGTATCAGAGCTTTGGTCTCCATTTGCCTTGATTTCCATAGCTTTTGGTGGTCATAGCCTTAGTTTCACAACCTAGGAGAGTATGGCGTCTAGCGAGGGAAATTATCACCGTAGAGGTCCTTACTTTGATGGTACTAATTTTGCTAGTTGGAAACATAAAATGAAAATGCATATTCTTGGACATAACCCCGCCGTTTGGGCTATTGTGTGCGTTGGTTTGCAAGGTGACTTCTTTGATGGGAGAGAACCGAACCGTGAAGCTACCGCAGATGAGTTTAAGATGTTGCAATACAATGCTCAAGCTTGTGATATTCTCTTCAACGGATTATGCCCCGAAGAATTCAACAAAATCAGCCGTCTTGAGAATGCAAAGGAAATTTGGGACACTTTGATTGATATGCACGAAGGTACCGACTCCGTCAAGGAATCCAAGTTGGATGTGCTTCAAAGTCAACTTGACAAGTTCAAGATGAAGGATGGTGAAGGTGTCGCTGAAATGTACTCTAGGCTTGCTCTCATCACAAATGAGATTGCCGGCTTAGGAAGTGAAGAGATGACCGATAGATTCATCATCATGAAGATCCTACGAGCCTTGGATGGAAAATATGATACCGTGTGCACGTTGATCCAAATGATGCCCAATTACAAAGATCTCAAGAAAACGGAAGTGATTGGAAGAATTGTTGCTCATGAGATGTCACTTAAGGATAAAGAGGAACTTCACAACAAATCAAGTGGTGCCTACAAAGCCTCATGTGAAGCCCCTACATCATCAAGTGAGAGACAAAACTTCAACGAAGAATTGAGCTTAATGGTGAAGAACTTCAACAAGTTCTACAAGAGTAGAAACAAAGATAGAAGCTTCAAGTCAAGGTCCTACAATGACAAAAGATCTTCTAGTCGAGAGCGAAACTGCTACAATTGTGGAAGACCCGAACACTATTCCAATGAGTGTACGGCTCCCTACAAGAGAAGAGAAGATTCTCCAAAAAGAAGAAGCAAAGATTCACCACCAAGAGAGAGAAGGTGTAGAGATGATCGTTATGAACGAAGGTACTCACGGAGAAGCAAGGATTCGGAAAGGAAGGAAAAATCATCAAGGAGCTACACAAAACGAAGACATCAAGCTCATGTTGGTGAATGGGTATCCGGCTCCGACTCCGATAGCCACTCCGAGAGAAGTTATCACTCCGACTCCGAAGATACTCAAGATGAAGGTGTTGCCGGTCTAGCACTTGTGTCATCCAACTCGTACGACATATTTGACTCACCAAATGAAGGAATTGGAAGATGCTTCATGGCCAAAGGTCCTAAGGTAACACACCCCGAGTATGTTGATTTTAATAGTGATGAAGATGACTGGCTAGGTGATGATGATTTGCTTGTTGACAACTCTAGTGATGAATACTATGATGAAACGTCAATTAATCATGCTAATCAAGATAAGACGAATGACAATGATAAGGAGAAGATTGAGGCTCTAACTAAAGAACTAAACACTCTTAAGTTAGCTCATGAAACTATCTTCGAAGATCATCGAGAACTTTTAAGAGCTCATGAGAAGTTACGCTTTGAAAAGCTCAATCTTGAGCAAGAGCATGAGTTTTTAAAAGTAATCAATGATGATCTCCGCAAGAAAAGTTCTTCTTACATTGCCAAGCGTTTACTCTTATCCACTTACATGCCTTAAGTCAAATCTAGTAACAAGAACAAGAAAGATTCTTCCTCTAGTAGTAACAATGATCATGCTAAATCCAATATTGTTGCTTCTAGTAGTTCTCTTGATTCCACTAATGATTCTCTTAGCCAAGTTACACTTGAGCAAGAAAATAGCTTATTGAAGGGAATTATAGAGAAAGGAGTGTACAAAAGCCTTGCCGGGAGTAAGCAAATCGAGGAAATTGTGCGCAAGCAAGGAATGCACCGGAAGAATCAAGGTGTTGGTTTTGAACGAAAGTTCAATGCCAATGGAGTTGAGTGGGAAGAAGATCAATACCCCAAGACAAAGTTTGTTCCTCAACAAGAGAAGTATGATACTTCCTTCAAGGGGACACAAGCTCAAGATGATCTTCCACCACAAGACTACAAGCAAAAAGGCAAGGACAAGCTTCAAGAGGAAATTGATGCATTTGAAGAAGCTCCTAAGACCTTAGTCAAGTGGATTCCCAAGACTACTTCAAGTTCCACTTCATCAAATACGACTACAACTCCAAGGATTCCCATCAAGATGGTGTGGATCCAAAAGAAGAAGAACTAGAGAGTTCTTGAGGGTGACTCCGCCAACATACTTCACTCTTATCATTTTGGCAAGAACAAGTGCAATCAACTTCCACATCTTGCACTAGTTCAAGGAGTCACGAAACCTCTTATTGGTAAGACAAGGGACAAGGTAATCTAAAAGTTTTCATGGACATCATCTTGTGTGTGCATCACTCTATGTCTATGGATATCCTTGTTTGTTCCTTGTGGGACTAACCCATGTAGGTATTGAAAGTGCAATTCACTCAAATGGATAGCTCCAAGTGATCTACATCAACATTGAGCATCCACATCTTCAACATCTACATGAAGTCATCATCGACAGAACCCAAGGTTAGTTCATCCCTATTAGGGGGGATATCACACCTAGGGGGAGCTTTACTCTAAGACTTGAGCTAGAGCAACTCTAAAGATGTGAACACAACAATGCTTTATGTAAAAGTGGTAACCCCACTTGAGCTTAAACGATGAGTATGACCTATGATCAAGTGTTCTCACTTGACTCTAAGTCAATATACTCATATATAGATGACCTAGTCATCGCAAATTGCTTGATAGATGCTAGAATTGGTTGTGCATGCTTTGTCACATATTTCATTTGCCATCTTATTGTGTGAGCATGTTGGTTGCATATTTTACTCATTCGAGGACATCCACTTGTTGTTTTGATTGTTTGGCTTTATTTCTTTCTGCCAAGTGGATGGACAAGAATGCCTAAGAACCTCCTCTAGCTATCTATGCTTTTCTCGTCTCAAACTCTATTCATGCTACATCACAAAATTTGATCAAGTCAGATTCGAACCACTCTGTGTGAGGAGCGCTCAGA
This sequence comes from Triticum monococcum, assembly GCA_034509565.1. Taxonomy (NCBI): domain Eukaryota; kingdom Viridiplantae; phylum Streptophyta; class Magnoliopsida; order Poales; family Poaceae; genus Triticum; species Triticum monococcum. The sequence goes on along the minus strand of CM067845.1, from coordinate 79,386,900 downwards.
GTCCCCGATTCGTCATAGACTTAAACTTCCAAAACCTCTTTATGATTCTCGGTCTGACCGATTCCCCACTTTCGGTCCAACCGAGATCATTAATTTGATCTAGGTTTTTGATCTCCGTGCAACCAATTTGAACTTTTCGGTCACACCGAGTTGTTCCACTCGGTCACACCGACAGGGTCGGGCTATATATAGTCACGGGCAAAAATTTGGAAATTTCTCCGAACCCCTTCGCCCGTGCGATAGCCTGCTCTGCCAACTTCGTCTCCGGATCGTCTCCTCGCCGCTAGCAGCCTCCTGTCGCTGGTCTCTGTCGCCGTCAACGGGAATTCTACCCCGCCGTTGCCGCCGTAGCGAGTCTCCGTCGCACTAGGGTATGGACTCGATCTTTGTGCTATTCTCCAATCTGATTCCTAGCACATTGTGATCATCATGATTCTTGCCACGTTTGATAAACTCCTACCCAGTCAATGAACTCGTAGATTAGATTTAATTCGAAAATTTAGGGTTAGGTTTCCGCCGAAACCATCTCGGACCCACCGAGTTGAAAAACTCGGTCCCACCGATTTGGCTTATGCCATTGCACAAGTGAGACTCGGTCTGACCGAGAATTACTTATCGGTGTGACCGATTTTGGAATTCTGTGAAACCCTAGCAGTCTCGGTGCCACCGAACTGTGACTCGGTCTGACCGAGTTCACTAGTTTAGGTTCCAAAACTGCTTCGGTATCACCGAGTTTAAAAATCGGTAGATCCGAGATGCTTTCAGTGGGAAACTAAAACTAAGTTTTTGGATTATTCTTTTGCAAAAATCTCTGCATTTTGTGATGCTCATCTACTCTATCTCATCTATAACCTATTCATAGGGTCAGCAGTCAGAGTTTGCATCATGTCAGACCAAAGTGATAGCCAGAACCTGTCAGAACAGCAAGTGCAGCTGAGTGAGGGCACTAGTCCCTCAAGTTCCTCAGATGATGGCAGCAGGAGCACCCCTAGCAATCTGCCTAAGGCTGCCACATGACATAGAAAGAAGAGAACCTCAGACTCAGAAGATGAGGATTATGTGGCAGAAGAGGAAGCAACCTCCAAGAGAGTTGAGCCAGCACAAGGTACAAAGCTAGGGTTGAAGTTCAAAAGGCCAGCAGGCAGGCAGCCTATGTCCAAGGCAAGAGCTTCAACTGAGAAGCCCACTCCCATTGAGCCAGTTGCTGCTGAGGGCAAGAAGAGGAAAGAAAGGGTGAAGAAAACAGTAGCCAGAGTGCTTGGCAAAGCTTCCATCATGGAAGATGAGGAGGAAGAAGAGGTGGCTGCACCAGCACCAAAAGCACCCAAGCTGATGGGTGATGCCATAAGGTCAGGGGGAGCTGCTTCCAAGGCCAAGCCTGCTCCAAAGCCCAAGCCAAAGAGGAATACAAGAAGCATCCCAGCTGCTGAGAAGAACAAGGCCCCAGTGCCTGAAGCTACAAAAGAATAGGAAGAGAATGTCCTTAGAAAGCTCAAGCCCAAGATCCCAGACCACAACGATGCTCATCCTGTGGCTGAGGATATGAAACTCAGGAGAGATTCAGGGCTCCGGAAGTGGAGAGAAGCAGACCCGTATGCTTCAAGGAGAAGGACTGCAGTGGACTACAAGTTTCATACCAAGGAGCAGCAAGACTTCTATGAGACAGTGCTGCTAGACAAGAAGCCCATTGTCTGTGACATGAGATGGGTCGATTGGAAATATATCAAGGATAACAAAGAGTACTTCCCTGGAGTGCAGGACTGCTTCAAGGCGTGTGGAGTAGAGGACTTTGTTGGGCAGAAGCTCACAAAGTGGAACGAGAAACTCATCATGCAGTTCTACTCCACAGCCCATTTTTATCCAGATGGTAGGATAATTTGGATGTCAGAGGGTACGAGGTACCAGTCCACAGTTGCTGAATGGGCTCAGCTAATAAATGCCCCAGAGGAGAAAGCAGATGACTTGGACGTTTATGCTAAGAAGAAGATGGACCATAACTCTATGTCCAACATGTACAAGGAGATTCCAAATGAAGCACTTGACACTTTCAAGTTTGGCTCAGTACATTATCTTCTATCAGGGCTGCCCACTATCAACTGGATACTAAGGCACACCTTATTACCCAAGTCTGGAGATCACAAGATGATCAGAGGCCACGCGATCAACTTGCTTCATATCTTTGACGTGCCTCAGAAATTCAAGGTGATGAGCCTAATGGTAGAGACCATTAAGAGGACAACAACAGACCAGAAGAGGAGCTGTGGATATGCCCCATAGATTCAGGAGCTCATCAACTCCAAGATGGGCACGGGCATATACCTCTTGGACAAGGAACACCTGCCTATCCGTCCGTACTTTGAAGATAACCAAGTGGTCATGACTGAGAATGAGCCATCATCTGCCCAAGCACAAGCCAAGAAGGAGAAGGCTAGGAAGGAGAAAGCTGCCAAGATGCCTAGTCAAGCGGAGGCATCTGAGTATTTCCCGAAAACCAAACAAGAGCAGCTTGGTTACTTGATTGCATCCACCCTGCGGATTGAGCAAGGACTAGTCACCCTAACTCAAAACCAGGCAAGCTTAGAAAGGATCATGGAACAAAAGTTCTATGACTTGGATGCCAAAGTGACAGGGATTCAGTCTGCAGTGGAGCAGCTCCAGGATGACATGCAGGAGAGGAGAGGCAAGACTACAACTGATGCCTTTGCCAGAGTACCCTGAGCTCCGAGGTTGTCTACAGTGCCAGTTCCTGACACAAGGGCAACCGCCTCAGCTCCAGCCGCAGCATCAGCTCCAACTCCAGCATCTACTTCAGCTCCAGCGTCTACTTCAGCATCTACGGAAGCCTTCGTACTTGGAGTGATCCGGACTCCACCACCACCCGAAGATCAAGCCTGAGTGTCGACTTAGCACTATGCATTTTCTAGGAACTTTTTGGTAACTTGTTGCCAAAGGGGGAGAAAATGTATAGATCATAGGCTTCGAGAGAGAGAGAGTGTTGCTTTTATTCTCTCTTGTTTTATTTGGTGGTTTTTCGAACTTCGTTTGCTTTTGTGTGAGATACTAGGTCATTATCTGTGTGAGACATCGATGATCATGTGTTTGATCATAAGCTACACTTAATGTTTGCTTAATGCTATTTTTATCCTATCTATCTTATGTGATCACTCACTATTCTTGGTGATGAGTGCATGTATTTCATTCTTATCATTTTAAGCGCTCCACCAAGATGTATGTGACATGGAAGAGTAACCCATGAATCTAACTCTTTGTGCATTTGCAGTCCAAAGCAAATTTGAAATATGCACAAATTTAGGGGGAGCTCTTACTTTTCACATACTTCTCAAAGCGACGATATATTTCATGCTTATTATCATTTGTCGAAGCTTTGATCTATATGTTGTCATCAATTACCAAAAAGGGGGAGATTGAAAGTGCAACTATCCCTAGGTGGTTTTGGTAATTCATAACAACACATATCTCATTGAGCTAATGCTATTCCAAGATGATTATTTCAGGAAAGCTCAATGATTGGCATGGCATGGATGTGAAAGTGGAACCCTCAAAATGCTAAGGACAAAGGATTGGCTCAAGCCCAAAAGCTCAAGACTCTTCATTTTATATTTTAGTGATCCAAGATCACATTGAGTCTTTAGGAAAAGCCAATACTATCAAGGAGGGATGAGGTGTTGCTTAATGAGCCTCTTGCTTCATGTGCTTAATGATATGCTCCAAAATCCTCAGCTACTTTCCCATATCCACAAATGACCTAAACCCTAAGCCAAACTCGGTCATACCGATTCTATCTATCCGGCGCCACCGAGTTTCATATGTCATAAGCCACTGCCAAACACTAGCAATTCGGTCCTACCGATAGGGATCTCGGTCTCACCGAGATGGGGTTGCAAACTCTCTGTTTCCCTTTCGTAATTTGTCGGTCTCACCGAAAGAGCGAATCGGTCCCACCGAGATTGCAATGTAAACTCTGTGTTCCCCTTTTGTAACTTTTCAGTCTCACCGAAAGAGCAAATCGGTCCCATCGAGTTTGCCTGACCAACTCTCTGGTTAGCTTATTACCAAACTCGGTCTCACCGAGTTTGTGAAATCGGTCTCACCGACATTACGTTATGCCCAAACCCTAACAGAATCGGTCCTACCGAGTTGCATGTCTGTCCCACCAAAAATCTCTAACGGTCACTAGGTTTACCTTTTCGGTCTGACCGAGTTTATTTATTCGGTCCCACCGAGATAGGTAGATTGTGTGTGGAGGCTATATATACCCCTCCACCTCCTCTTCATTCGGAGAGAGAGCCATCAGAACACATACACCATTCCAACTCATATGTTCTGAGAGAGAACCACCTACTCATGTGTTGAGACCAAGACATTCCATTCCTACCATATGAATCTTGATCTCTAGCCTTCCCCAAGTTGCTTTCCACTCAAATCTTCTTTCCGTTAGATCCAAATCCTATGAGAGAGAGTTGAGTGTTGGGGAGACTATCATTTGAAGCACAAGAGCAAGGAGTTCATCATCAACACACCGTTTGTTACTTCTTGGAGAGTGGTGTCTCCTAGATTGGTTAGGTGTCCCTTGGGAGCCTCCGACAACATTGTGGAGTTGAACCAAGGAGTTTGTAAGGGCAAGGAGATCGCCTACTTCGTGAAGATCTACCGCTAGTGAGGCAAGTCCTTCGTGGGCGATGGCCATGGTGGGATAGACAAGGTTGCTACTTCGTGGACCCTTCGTGGGTGGAGCCCTCCATGGACTCGCGCAACCGTTACCCTTCGTGGGTTGAAGTCTCCATCAACGTGGATGTAGGATAGCACCACCTATCTGAACCACGGGAAAAACATCCGTGTCTCCAATTGCGTTTGAATTCTCCAAACCCTTCCCTTTACATTCTTGCAAGTTGCATGCTTTACTTTCCGCTGCCAATATACTCTTTGCATGCTTGCTTGAATTATGTGATGATTGCCTGACTTGTCCTAAAATAGCTAAAATCTGCCAAGAACTAAAATTGGGAAAAGGTCGAGTTTTTATTTGGTCAAGTAGTCTAATCACCCCCCTCTAGACATACTTTCGATCCTACAGGTGGTCCTGGAGGCGTCGCAAGGCGACCTCCCGGACTCCAGGAGTAAAGGGGATGAAACCCCCCCAGGGCTCCAAGTCCGGCTCTAGGCTGGACACTTCTTCGGAACCTTCAAAGGTTCCGGAGTCCGGCGGGCGACCTCCTTCCAAGAGGAGCCAGCCCACTGTGCCGGCGACCCCCGTCCAACCGGAGGCACCGGACAATCTACTGGAGGCGCTCCAAGGCGCCTCCATCGACGAGGGGCACCACACTATTATGACTGCGGTGATCCAGAAGGTTCAGTCCACCAAGAGCGGACTGACTGAAGCTTGTACTAGGCTTTTAACAGGCTTTGAGGTAAGTAAAGAATGTGTAAATAATATTACCGCATAGGCAGTAGCCCCTGATGTTCTGTTTGGCGTTCGGGAAGAAAAGCCGAATAGAGGATCAAATAGAATTCGCAGGAGTCTAACAAAAAAGAGTCAATATGCATATGCAGGCTTCTCTGCTTGCGTCCGCCGCACTGACTGCAGAAGTGGACACGCTAAAGCAGAACCTCGAGCTGTCCGAGCAAGAGCTCGGGCGTGCCAAGAAGCAGCTCGAGGAGGAGGAAGGTAAGAAATACCTTGTTTAAATATATATACATATATATATATATAAGTGCAATTGCAAAAAATGACAGGATCATCGTGGCTATTGTAGGGGCCATGTCTGAGGTGGCGACCCTTAAGCAGGCGCTGGTCGAGGCCGAGAAGAGGGCGGCCACGGAGCGCACCGAGCGGGAGAAGTATGAGGCCGAGGTTGGCAAGGTGCGGCAAGAGCTCCAGGCTCTCATGGAAAAACATGAGAGTTTGGAGCTTGACTCAAAGACGCGAGCGTCCGAGCTCGCGGTGGCTATTGAAAATGCCAAGTTTGCCAAGGCTGAATCCCAGAAGACCCTCCAGGAGTTGGATGAAGTGAAGAAGATAGCGGCGGGTAAGGCATTCTTTACGCAAAGCAAACACATAAACGTGAGTTACTTGTTACTTACCCGAATCCGGAGCTCTCCAGGAGCGTTCGCAGATCTTCCCCGGAGTGTGTCCGATGCCGTCGCATTCTATCGAGCCGAGGAGGGCAGCTCGATAGAGAAGGTGTTCTGGTCTCAGTATGCTGAGGCGGGACACCCCGTGCCCCTGAGCGACCAGCTAAAGCAACTGGTCGAGCTCCACAAGGTGGCCGAACAGGCCATTAAGGGCCTCATAGTTCGGCTGTGGCCTGGAGGGGCTCTGCCTGGGAGCTATTTCGGGCTGGTGTGGCGGCTGGTGGAGGCCTGTCCAAGGCTCGAAGTCATCAAGCGCTCCGTCTGCATTGAAGGTGCCCGTAGGGCCCTTGCCCGTGCTAAGGTGCACTGGGGCAAGCTGGATGCTGAGAAGCTTGTGAAGGACGGGCCACCGCTGGGGAAAGAGCATCGCAAGCCCAAGAATTACTATAAGGATGTTTTGAAGGGTGCCTACCTTGTGGCGGATGAATGTTCTAGGGATGTAATTTTTGAGTGAAACTTGCTTGTTTTGTCCTGTGCGCTGAAAACTTGTTCATATGTGCTAAGCAATGCTGTTGGAATTTAAAATATTACCTTCTGTGCGGCTGTTTATCAATTCTGAGAGATGGCGAGTCGTCGGCTTCTGCCCCCATGCCGCTAGTGCTGGGGTGTTCGGGGATAAACCTGAGCGCTCTTTTTCCCATGTTTGGGTCCTTCGAGGGAGGCGCTCAGCCCAATGAACAAGGCAATCAGACTATAATGCGTGAACACTCTCACTTAGCCATAGAATTCTATAATTTTAAATTTGGCGAAGCCCCTGGTATTCGGAAGACCGAGTTCGGGGCGCTATCCACGCCTTGGCCGGACAGAGCCAACTCCTCGCCCTAAGCGGCATAAGTCTTTAGGGACTCAAAAAACCTCTCAAACAGCGACCAACTCTCGCTTCTTCATGACAGTCAGTTTTAGCTTTCTCCACTGAGGTGCTCGTCCCAGCTCAACTGGGGCACAATCGCCGTGGTTCTCCTAGTGCTACCTTAGCCGATATAGCGGAACATAAGGCACCAAAACATAGGAGCCGGGCAAACCCAACTATTGACCCAAGACATGATTCGGAGCCGATGCATATAATGCTATAAGTTCGGGGTGCCGCACTTGTTTAAAGTGTTCAGACTTCTCACACCATATTGAGGGGTACTAAAGCCCCTGGTGTATTTTGGCCGTACCAACGTGTACGGGTGCAGCATGTTGTTAGGGAACATATAAAGAAAAAAGGTAATGCAAAAATAGACGAAAGCTATGCATTGTTTATTAAAAAGGGCTGCGATCAAAGCAGAACGATACAAATAATGCGATAAGTGAAAGATTGGACTAGTTAACATGTCTGTTCCAGGGGCAAGCTGCGGAATAGTATGCGGAACAGGTATACTGCTCATGATAGAGACCACCTGGGAGTTCCGTAATGCGGTGTGGCTTGTCTGCTTCCCTGGTTCTTGCATCGTTTGTGCGGCAATTGAACTGCCGAACAAGCCTTCCGAAGGATGGAGTCCTGAAAGTAAGAGAAAATTAAAAAATCGACAGCCCCTGGTATGGTTTAAGCCGTGTTTTGGGCGTGCCATGATGGTGCCCCTCCCCCTGTACCCATGGTATCTCTAGAGCGTAGTTATGTATGCAAAGTACTGGCGTCGCCTTTTTGCGATGGTTGGGGTTGGGGCCGCATTGCTACGCCTGCTCGGATCATGCCAGGCGGTCTTGTTGTAGGTTACTCCGGGCGCGCTTGACGGTGTCTAGTCGTTTAGTGGCCGGACTGGAGAACTGCCTGGAGAGGCTGCTTTGTACTTCCACTGCAAGGGCCGCCATGTGCTCCTCCGTTCGGAGGGAGCGTTCGGTGTTTCAATTGACCGTAATTACTCCTCGAGGGCCTGGCATCTTGAGCTTAAGGTATGCGTAGTGCGGTACCGCATTGAACTTGGCGAATGCGGTTCGCCCGAGTAGTGCGTGATAACCACTGCGGAACGGAACTATGTCGAAGATTAACTCCTCGCTTCGGAAATTATCCGAAGATCCGAAGACCACTTCAAGTGTGACTAAGCCTGTACAGTTGGCCTCTACACCTGGTATTATGCCTTTAAAGGTTGTTTTGGTGGGCTTAATCCTCGAGGGATCTATGCCCATTTTCCGCACTGTATCCTGGTAAAGCAGGTTCAGGCTGCTGCTGAAAGTGCTAGTGATCGACTAGAGGGGGGAGGGGTGAATAGGCGATTTTTAAGAAAGTCTTCAAAACATGGAAGTTTCGAAGACAAACGATAGAAGTAAACCTATTACCACGCAGTGGAAGGTAGACTACACTAGGCAACCTTAGTCAAGCAACCAAAGAAGTGAAAGCACAATGACTAATAGCAGCTAGGCAGTATGGATCAGGTAGGAAGATATTGTGAAGCCAATCAGAACAAGCAGTCACTCAGCGAAGACAAAAGATAATGCAATCAAGCAATGACTTCACAAGGAACAACAGTAAGTAAAGGGAAGGGAAGGATGAAACTAGTGACTCGTTGAAGACAATGATTTGTTGGACCAGTTCTAGTTGCTGTGACAACTGTACGTCTGGTTAGGGCGGCTAGGTATTTAAACCTGAGGACACACAGTCCCGGACACCCAGTCCTGAACACGCAGCTCAGAACCCTTAGTCCTCACCATATTCCCCATGAGCTAAGGTCACGCAGACCTCGCCCAATCACTCTGGTAAGTCTTCAAGGTAGACTCCCAAGCCTTCACAGACTTCGTTCACCGGCGATCCACAATGACTCTTGGATGCTCAGAACGCGACGCCTAACCGACTGGAGGATTCACAGTCCTCAAGTGTAATAAGTCTTCAGATCACACAGACAGGACGACTTAAGTGATGCCTAACACTCTTTGGCTCTGGGTGGTTAGGACTTTATCCTCGCAAGGAATTCTCTCTCAAAGGCTTCGAGGTGGGTTGCTCTCAAATGACAACAGCCGTACTTTAACTCTGAGCAGCCAACCGTTTATGGTTGTAGGGGGTGGGCTATTTATAGCCACTAGGCAACCCGACCTGATTTGTCCGAAATGACCCTGGGTCACTAAGGAACTGACACGTGTTCCAACGGTCAGATTTCAAACACACATGGCAACTTTACTTGGGCTACAAGCAAAGCTGACTTGTCCAACTCTGGACAAGATTCGCTCTCGTAGTCTTCACTAGAAGACATAGGATTTTGGTTAAGCATCACTTCAGTCATTCTGACTGGTTCTCTTGGACCCCACTTAATAGTACGGTGGTTCCTATGACTCAACAAAGAAGAAAAAGAACTACGAAAGATCTAAGTCTTCGCGCTCCATAGTCTTCATGCGATGTCTTCTCTTGTCATAGTCTTCAATGTGAATGTCTTCACATACCACCTTTGACTTCAATGTCTTCATACATTTTTAGTGGTCATCTCTGGTAGGAAAACCGAATCAATGAGGGACTTCTACCTGTGTTATCCTGCAATTCTCACAAACACATTAGTCCCTCAACTAGGTTTGTCGTCAATACTCCTAAACCAACTAGGGGTGGCACTAGATGCACTTACAATCTCCCCCTTTTTGGTGATTGATGATAAACTAGTTGAAGTTTTCAACGGGGAATATATCATGTGAGATTGTAAAGGATAAGGAATTGTCTTCATAAGTTACAAGGGCTCCCCCTGAAGATGTGCATATAAGTAATTTGCTTTTGGAATGCAAATGCACATGGCAGGTTGTACTTGTGGAGATCCTCTTCAACTTATGATGACAATTCATCATGCATGAAAAGTATGTTAAGATGATGACATGCATAATGAAAAATGGACGTCTGCAAAATGATCTAAGTGCGGATTTTATCGTCGCACATGCGGAATTTATCATCGCATCACAAAATAGCAGATAAGTAGAAGACGACCATCGAGTTTAAGTGTTACAACTCAAAGAACCAAATGTATCAAAACGAGAGTTGTAAACACTAGGCAAAACATAAAGTAACCGCCCATATGGACCCACTTGAAGACTATCAAACTCATATGCTTCTCCCCCTTTTGTTAGTGAGGACCAAAAAAGTTTGAAGACATAGAGCATCTACTCGTTCCCATGAGGAGTAGGTGAAGTAGCAAGGTCGTCGGTGTTGTTAGGCGGTGCAGACAAGCTTGGGGCAGTGTCGATGCATGCTGAAGTAGGGGGCGGTGAAGTGGCATCATCTTCGTCCTCGAACACTCTGGCATTCACAGTTGCCGCAGAGGAAGAGAACTCAGAGTCTTCTAGAGAGGGAGTTCGTCACAGCACAGCCCTTCGGGGAGGTGTGGAGTCAAACTTGAAACGTTCAGAGAAGCCATCCTCTTGAAGATCATCCTCAGAACACATAAGCGTCAGCCCTTTCCATGTATGCCGACAGGTTTCATGGGAAACAAAGGCATTCTTGGTGGCAAGATTGCGAATGCGGTTAACATCCACCAAGAGGCTTTGCATTTGGCGCTTCAGCCAGTCATGATGCCTATCCTGTTTCTAATGAAGAGCAACCAGAAGCTCCCGGTCATTGAGAACACGAGATCGCTTCTTTGGCCATTGGGAAATAGTGCTTTCAGTGGCTTCAGTGAGGGCACGATGAGGCGCATGTGTAGTACCAGCCAGAGGATAAACACGAGTGACCGCTTCAACTCCTTCAATGTTTTGAGAGAAACTTTGATGCTCCGCATTCTGAAGACTAAGAGGCTCCTTGGCAGGCTATGGATAGATGGCTTCAACGGACATATCCACATCAAACAGGAAGATCCGATGATTGCGAGCAGAGGGCTGATATGAGATAGCTGAGTGGAGTTTGATCGGTCGCATTATCCATGGAGCGTAGAACTTCAAGACAAAAAGATCAGATCCTGATGCTGCAAGTTGGCGAATGAAGAAGTCTTGTGCATTGAAGCATTTGCCATGAAGAACATAGAAGACCAAAGTCTTCATTGCACCTTCCAGCTTTGCATGTGGAGAATGTCCTTTGATGGGCCAGAGAGTTCGCCTTATAATGTGATAGATAGTCCGTGGCAGATACTCAAGGTCTTCAACAAAGAACTCCTTAGGATAGGCAGCATCTGTAGGCAAAGGCTTCATTATACTAAGCATCTGACTCATGTTTGGTTCAGGCTTCTGAAAGATGCTCTCCATAGCTTCACTGTGCAGCTGACAGCTATGTTCATAGAGATCTCCAGGAGTGGGCAGACCAGTGAGCTCAATGATATCAAAGGCTTTGGCTTCGTGATGAACATTTCCTGTCATCCACTCAAGGACCCAAGTCTTCAGATCTCTGTTGTAACCATGTATGTGAAGAGTGGCATAAAATTGGAGCAGCAACTCTTCATTCCAGTGCTCTTGGTCGGTGACGAAAGGCAACAATCCAACCTCTTTGAAGAAATCCAGAGCTTCTTCCAAGCAGGGCAGACCAACTATTGCTTCGGTGTCAAGACGCATATGCGGGAAGATGCGACCTTGATTGTACAGAATGCAGGAGTAATAGCTTCGCTGCGGATAGCTCCAGAACCGATCAGAAGATATTCGTTCCCTTGAGTAGGGGTTCTTGGAGCTATTGAAGAAGGTGCTGTCTGCTTTGAAGCCATTGACATTGAAGGATCCAGGTGCTGATGCAGGACCTGGAAACCTGGGCAACCTTGGCATTGGCTTCTGTACCTGAGGCCAATGCTCAGTATGATAGTCAAACTGAGGACCAGTAGCAGGCGCAGGAACAGGAGCAGTAGCATCATTAGCTTCGCTGACTTCTGGTTCAAGGGTTGGTGTAGGCTCCACATTTGCTTCAGCCATGACAACGTCAGTGGCTTCATTCGTGTTGGTGGTGGCAGGCTCAAGATTTTCTACCTCCACTTGATGAGCTGGAGGGTCGGGCACAAACACGTTCTCCTCGAGAACAGCTTTTTCAGTAGTTGGGGGAGTAGGGACACGTTCTTCTTCTTGGGTGTCATCGGCTGATGTAGCCGGAATGTCTTCAGTAGTTTTAGCCTCAGACTCGGAGACTTGAGACCTTGGTCCTTTGCGAAGCCTGCATAACACTGGCGACGCCTTTGGAGATGGAGTTGGCTAGGCCTCAAAGTCATCTTCTTCTTCTTGCCGGGGTGGTGTGACTTGTTGTTGTGGGTGATCAGCCCATGATGCATCCTGAGAAATTTGTTGGGGAACATAGTAATTTCAAAAATTTTCCTACGCACATGCAAGATCATGGTGATGCATATCAACGAGGGGGAGAGTCTGATCTACGTACCCTTGTAGATCGCAACGGAAGCGTTGACACAACGTAGAGGAAATAGTCGTACGTCTTCTTCCCGATCCGACCGATCCAAGCACCGTTACTCCGGCACCTCCGAGTTCTTAGCACACGTTCAGCTCGATGACGATCCTCGGGCTCCGATCCAGCAAAGCGTCGAGGAAGAGTTCCGTCAGCACGACGGCGTGGTGATGATCTTGATGTACTACCGACGCAGGGCTTCGCCTAAGCACTACAACGGTATGATCGAGGTGGAATTTGGTGGCAGGGGCACCGCACACGGCTAAGGAACGATCTCAATGATCAACTTGTGTGTCTAGAGGTGCCCCCTGTCCCCGTATATAAAGGTTGCCAGGGGGAGGGCTGGCCGGCCAAAGGAGGAGGGCGCATGAGGAGTCCTACTCCTACCGGGAGTAGGACTCCTCCCCCAATCCTATTCCTAATAGGATTCCTCGAGAGAGAGAGAGGGAGAAGGGGGCCGGCCACCTCTCCTAGTCCTAATAGGACTAGGGGAGGGGGGAGGCGCGCAGCCCACCTTGGGCTGCCCCTTTCACCTTTCCACTAAGGCCCAATAAGGCCCATTTGGTTCCCGGGGGGTTCCGGTAACCTCTTGGTACTCCGGTAAAATTCCCGATTTCACCCGGAACATTTCCGATGTCCAAACATAGGCTTCCAATATATCAATCTTTATGTCTCGACCATTTCGAGACTCCTCGTCATGTCCGTGATCACATCCGGGACTCCGAACAACCTTCGGTACATCAAAATGCATAAACTCATAATAACTGTCATCGTAACGTTAAGCGTGCGGACCCTACGGTTCGAGAACAATGTAGACATGACCGAGACACGTCTCCGGTCAATAACCAATAGCGGGACCTGGATGCCCATATTGGCTCCTACATATTCTACGAAGATCTTTATCGGTCAGACCGCATAACAACATACGTTGTTCCCTTTGTCATCGGTATGTTACTTGCCCGAGATTCGATCGTCGGTATCCAATACCTAGTTCAATCTCGTTACTGGCAAGTCTCTTTACTCATTCCGTAATACATCATCTCACAACTAACATCTTAGTTATAATGCTTGCAAGGCTTATGTGATGTGTATTACCGAGAGGGCCCAGAGGTACCTCTCCGACCATCGGAGTGACAAATCCTATTCTCAAAATACGCCAACCCAACATCTACCATTGGAAACACCTGTAGTACTCCTTTATAATCACCCAGTTACATTGTGACGTTTGGTAGCACCCAAAGTGTTCCTCCGGCAAACGGGAGTTGCATAATCTCATAGTCATAGGAACATGTATAAGTCATGAAGAAAGCAATAGCAACATACTAAACGATCGGGTGCTAAGCTAATGGAATGGGTCATGTCAATCAGATCATTCAACTAATGATGTGACCTCGTTAATCAAATAACAACTCTTTTGTTCATGGTTAGGAAACATAACCATCTTTGATTAACGAGCTAGTCAAGTAGAGGCATACTAGTGACACTCTGTTTGTCTATGTATTCACACATGTATTATGTTTCCGGTTAATACAATTCTAGCATGAATAATAAACATTTATCATGATATAAGGAAATAAATAATAACTTTATTATTGCCTCTAGGGCATATTTCCTTCAGTCTCCCACTTGCACTGGAGTCAATAATCTAGATTACACAGTAATGATTCTAACACCCATGGAGCCTTGGTGCTGATCATGTTTTGCTCGTGGAAGAGGCTTAGTCAATGGGTCTGCAACATTCAGATCCGTATGTATCTTGCAAATCTCTATGTCTCCCACCTGGACTAGATCCCGGATGGAGTTGAAGCGTCTCTTGATGTGTTTGGTCCTTTTGTGAAATCTGGATTCCTTTGCCAAGGCAATTGCATCAGTATTGTCACAAAAGATTTTCATTGGACCCGATGCACTAGGTATGACACCTAGATCGGATATGAACTCCTTCATCCAGACTCCTTCATTCGCTGCTTCCGAAGCAGCTATGTACTCCGCTTCACATGTAGATCCCGCTACGATGCTTTGTTTAGAACTGCACCAACTGACAGCTCCACCGTTTAAAGTAAACACGTATCCGGTTTGCGATTTAGAATCGTCCGGATCAGTGTCAAAGCTTGCATCAACGTAACCTCTTACGGTGAGCTCTTTGTCACCTCCATATACGAGAAACATATCCTTAGTCCTTTTCAGGTATTTCAGGATGTTCTTGACTGCTGTCCAGTGATCCACTCCTGGATTACTTTGGTACCTCCCTGCTAAACTTATAGCAAGGCACACATCAGGTCTGGTACACAGCATTGCATACATGATAGAGCCTATGGCTGAAGCATAGGGAACATCTTTCATTTTCTCTCTATCTTCTGCAGTGGTCGGGCATTGAGTCTGACTCAACTTCACTCCTTGTAACACAGGCAAGAACCCTTTCTTTGCTTGATCCATTTTGAACTTCTTCAAAATCTTGTCAAGGTATGTGCTTTGTGAAAGTCCAATTAAGCGTCTTGATCTATCTCTATAGATCTTTATGCCTAATATGTAAGCAGCTTCCCCGAGGTCTTTCATCGAAAAACTTTTATTCAAGTATCCCTTTATGCTATCTAGAAATTCTATATCATTTCCAATCAGCAATATGTCTTCCACATATAATATCAGAAATGCTACAGAGCTCCCACTCACTTTCTTGTAAATACAAGCTTCTCCAAATGTCTGTATAAAACCAAATGCTTTGATCACACTATCAAAGCGTTTATTCCAACTCCGAGAGGCTTGCACCAGTCCATAAATGGATCGTTGGAGCTTGCACACTTTGTTAGCTCCCTTTGGATCGACAAAACCTTCTGGTTGCATCATATACAACTCTTCTTCCAGAAATCCATTCAGGAATGCAGTTTTGACATCCATCTGCCAAATTTCATAATCATAAAATGCGGCAATTGCTAACATGATTCTGACAGACTTAAGCATCGCCATGGGTGAGAAGGTCTCATCGTAGTCAACCCCTTGAACTTATCGAAAACCTTTTGCAACAAGTCGAGCTTTATAGATAGTAACATTACCGTCAGCGTCAGTCTTTTTCTTGAAGATCCATTTATTCTCAATTGCTTGCCGATCATCGGGCAAGTCAACCAAAGTCCATACTTTGTTCTCATACATGGATCCCATCTCAGATTTCATGGCTTCAAGCCACTTTGCGGAATCTGGGCTCACCATCGCTTCTTCATAGTTCGTAGGTTCATCATGATCTAGTAGCATGACTTCCAGAATTGGATTACCATACCACTCTGGTGCGGATCTCACTCTGGTTGATCTACGTGGTTCAGTAGTATCTTGTCCTGAAGTTTCATGATCATCATCATTAGCTTCCTCACTAATTGGTATAGGTGTCGCAGAAACAGTTTTCTGTGATGTACTATTTTCCAATAAGGGAGCAGGTACAGTTACCTCGTCAAGTTCTACTTTCCTCCCACTCACTTCTTTCGAGAAAAACTCCTTCTCTAGAAATGATCCTATTCTTAGCAACGAATGTCTTGCCTTCGGATCTGTGATAGAAGGTGTACCCAACAGTCTCCTTTGGGTATCCTATGAAGATACATTTCTCCGCTTTGGGTTCGAGCTTATCAGGTTGAAGCTTTTTCACATAAGCATCGCAGCCCCAAACTTTAAGAAACGACAACTTTGGTTTCTTGCCAAACCATAGTTCATAAGGCGTCGTCTCAACGGATTTTGATGGTGCCCTATTTAACGTGAATGCGGCCGTCTCTAAAGCATAAACCCAAAATGATAGCGCTAAATCAGTAAGAGACATCATAGATCGCACCATATCTAGTAAAGTACGATTACGACGTTCGGACACACCATTACGCTGTGGTGTTCCGGGTGGCATGAGTTGCGAAACTATTCCACAATTTTCAAATGTACACCAAACTCGTAACTCAAATATTCTCCTCCACGATCAGATCGTAGAAACTTTATTTTCTTGTTACGATGATTTTCAACATCACTATGAAATTCTTTGAACTTTTCAAATGTTTCAGACTTGTGTTTCATTAAGTAGATATACCCATATCTGCTTAAATCATATGTGAAGGTGAGAAAATAACAATATCCGCCACGAGCCTCAATATTCATCGGACTACATACATCGGTATGTATGATTTCCAACAAATCTGTTGCTCTCTCCATAGTATCGGAGAACGGTGTTTTAGTCATCTTGCCTACGAGGCACGGTTCGCAAGTACCAAGTGATTCATAATCAAGTGGTTCCAAAAGCCCATCAGTATGGAGTTTCTTCATGCGCTTTACACCGATATGACCTAAACGGCAGTGCCACAAATAAGTTGCACTATCATTATCAACTCTGCATCTTTTGGTTTCAACATTATGAATATGTGTATCACTACTATCGAGATTCATCAAAAATATACCACTCTTCAAAGGTGCATGACCATAAAAGATATTACTCATATAAATAGAACAACCATTATTCTCTGATTTAAATGAATAACCGTCTCGCATTAAACAAGATCCAGATATAATGTTCATGCTTAACGCTGGCACCAAATAACAATTATTTAGGTCTAATATTAATCCCGAAGGCAGATGTAGAGGTAGCGTGCCGACCGCGATCACATCGACTTTGGAACCGTTTCCCACGCGCATCGTCACCTCGTCCTTTGCTAGTGTCCGCTTATTCCGTAGTCCCTGTTTCGAGTTGCAAATATTAGCAACAGAACCAGTATCAAATACCCAGGTGCTACTGCGAGCTCTAGTAAGGTACACATCAATAACATGTATATCACATATACCTTTGTTCACCTTGCCATCCTTCTTATCCGCCAAATACTTGGGGCAGTTCCGCTTCCAGTGACCAGTCTGCTTGCAGTAGAAGCACTCAGTTTCAGGCTTAGGTCCAGACTTGGGTTTCTTCTCCTGAGCAGCAACTTGCTTGCTGTTCTTCTTGAAGTTCCCCTTCTTCTTCCCTTTGCCCTTTTTCTTGAAACTAGTGGTCTTGTTGACCATCAACACTTGATGCTCCTTCTTGATTTCTACCTCCGCAGCTTTCAGCATTGCAAAGAGCTCGGGAATAGTCTTGTTCATCCCTTGCATATTATAGTTCATCACGAAGCTCTTGTAGCTTGGTGGCAGTGATTGGAGAATTCTATCAATGACGCAATCATCTGGAAGATTAACTCCCATCTGAATCAAGTGATTATTATACCCAAACATTTTGAGTATATGCTCACTGACAGAACTGTTCTCCTCCATCTTGCAGCTATAGAACTTATTGGAGACTTCATATCTCTCAATTCGGGCATTTGTTTGAAATATTAACTTCAACTCCTGGAACATCTCATATGCTCCATGACGTTCAAAACGTCGTTGAAGTCCCGATTCTAAGCCGTAAAGCATGGCACACTGAACTATCGAGTAGTCATCAGCTTTGCTCTGCCAGACGTTCATAACATCTGGTGTTGCTCCAGCAGCAGGCCTGGCACCCAGCGGTGCTTCCAGGACGTAATTCTTCTGTGCAGCAATGAGGATAATCCTCAGGTTACGGACCCAGTCCGTGTAATTGCTACCATCATCTTTCAACTTTGCTTTCTCAAGGAACGCATTAAAATTCAACGGAACAACAGCACGAGCCATCTATCTACAATCAACATAAACAAGCAAGATACTATCAGGTACTAAGTTCATGATAAGTTTAAGTTCAGTTAATCAAATTACTTAAGAACTCCCACTTAGATAGACATCCCTCTAATCCTCTAAGTGATCACGTGATCCAAATCAACTAAACCATAACCGATCATCACGTGAGATGGAGTAGTTTTCAATGGTGAACATCATTATGTTGATCATATCTACTATATGATTCACGCTCGACCTTTCGGTCTCTGTGTTCCGAGGCCATATCTGCATATGCTAGGCTCGTCAAGTTTAACCTGAGTATTCTGCGTGTGCAAAACTGGCTTGCACCCGTTGTAGATGGACGTAGAGCTTATCACACCCAATCATCACGTGGTGTCTGGGCACGACGAACTTTGGCAATGGTGCATACTCAGGGAGAACACTTCTTGATAATTTAGTGAAAGATCATCTTATAATGCTACCGTCAATCAAAGCAAGATAAGATGCATAAAAGGATAAACATCACATGCAATCAATATAAGTGATATGATATGGCCATCATCATCTTGTGCTTGTGATCTCCATCTCCGAAGCACCGTCATGATCACCATCGTCACCGGCACGACACCTTGATCTCCATCGTAGCATCGTTGTCGTCTCGCCAATCTTATGCTTCCACGACTATCACTACCGCTTAGTAATAAAGTAAAGCATTACATCACGATTGCATTGCATACAATAAAGCGACAACCATATGGCTCCTGCCAGTTGCCGATAACTTGGTTACAAAACATGATCATCTCATACAAAAATTTAGCATCATGCCTTGACCATATCACATCACATCATGCCCTGCAAAAACAAGTTAGACGTCCTCTACTTTGTTGTTGCAAGTTTTACGTGGCTGCTACGGGCTTAAGCAAGAACTCATCTCACCTACGCATGAAAACCACAACGATAGTTTGTCAAATAGACTCCGTTTTAACCTTCTCAAGGACCGGGCGTAGCCACACTCGGTTCAACTAAAGTTGGAGAGACAGTCGCCCGCAAGCCATCTATGTGCAAAGCACGTCGAGGGAACCGGTCTCGCGTAAGCGTACGCGTAAGGTTGGTCCGGGTCGTCTCGTCCAACAATACCGCTGAACCAAAGTATGACATGCTGGTAGGCAGTATGACTTGTATCGCCCACAACTCACTTGTGTTCTACTCGTGCAAATAACATCAAACCATAAAGCCTAGGCTCGGATGCCACTGTTGGGGAACGTAGTAATTTCAAAAATTTTCCTACGCACACGCAAGATCATGGTGATGCATAGCAACGAGGGGGAGAGTATGATCTACGTACCCTTGTAGATCGCAACGGAAGCGTTGACACAACATAGAGGAAGTAGTCGTACGTCTTCTTCCCGATCCGACCGATCCAAGCACCGTTACTCCGGCACCTCCGAGTTCTTAGCACACGTTCAGCTCGATGACGATCCTCGGGCTCCGATCCAGCAAAGCGTCGAGGAAGAGTTCCGTGAGCACAACGGCGTGGTGACAATCTTGATGTACTACCGACGCAGGGCTTCGCCTAAGCACTACAACGGTATGATCGAGGTGGAATTTGGTGGCAGGGGGCACCGCACACGGCTAAGGAACGATCTCAATGATCAACTTGTGTGTCTAGAGGTGCCCCCTGCCCCCGTATATAAAGGTTGCCAGGGGGAGGGCTGGCCGGCCAAAGGAGGAGGGCGCAGGAGGAGTCCTACTCCTACCGGGAGTAGGACTCCCCCCAATCCTATTCCTAATAGGATTCCTCGAGAGAGAGAGAGAGAGAGGGAGAAGGGGGCCGGCCACCTCTCCTAGTCCTAATAGGACTAGGGGAGGGGGGAGGCGTGCAGCCCACCTTGGGCTGCCCCTTTCACCTTTTCACTAAGGCCCAATAAGGCCCATTTGGTTCCCGGGGGGTTCCGGTAACCTCCCGGTACTCCGGTAAAATTCCCGATTTCACCCGGAACATTTCCGATGTCCAAACATAGGCTTCCAATATATCAATCTTTATGTCTCGACCATTTCGAGACTCCTCGTCATGTCCGTGATCACATCCGGGACTCCGAACAACCTTCGGTACATCAAAATGCATAAACTCATAATAACTGTCATCGTAACGTTAAGCGTGCGGACCCTACGGTTCAAGAACAATGTAGACATGACCGAGACACGTCTCCGGTCAATAACCAATAGCGGGACCTGGATGCCCATATTGGCTCCTACATATTCTACGAAGATCTTTATCGGTCAGACCGCATAACAACATACGTTGTTCCCTTTGTCATCGGTATGTTACTTGCCCGAGATTCGATCGTCGGTATCCAATACCTAGTTCAATCTCGTTACTGGCAAGTCTCTTTACTCGTTTCGTAATACATCATGTCACAACTAACATCTTAGTTATAATGCTTGCAAGGCTTATGTGATGTGTATTACCGAGAGGGCCCAGAGGTACCTCTCTAACAATCGGAGTGACAAATCCTATTCTCGAAATACGCCAACCCAACATCTACCATTGGAAACACCTGTAGTACTCCTTTATAATAACCCAGTTACGTTGTGACGTTTGGTAGCACCCAAAGTGTTCCTCCGGCAAACGGGAGTTGCATAATCTCATAGTCATAGGAACATGTATAAGTCATGAAGAAAGCAATAGCAACATACTAAATGATCGGGTGCTAAGCTAATGGAATGGGTCATGTCAATCAGATCATTCAACTAATGATGTGACCTTGTTAATCAAATAACAACTCTTTTGTTCATGGTTAGGAAACATAACCATCTTTGATTAACGAGCTAGTCAAGTAGAGGCATACTAGTGACACTCTGTTTGTCTATGTATTCACACATGTATTATGTTTCCGGTTAATACAATTCTAGCATGAATAATAAACATTTATCATGATATAAGGAAATAAATAATAACTTTATTATTGCCTCTAGGGCATATTTCCTTCAAAATTGGCGTCAGAGGACGACCAATGCTGATGAGTTCGCTGTGCATAAGCACAGGCGATGATACCTGTTGGTGCTCGATCTGAGGAAGAACGACATCATCTTCAACATTGTCATGGTGACCAATGTCTTCAGCAGCGGTGGGTCAACTGCTGGAATGTCTTCAGCTGTATGAGCCTTTGTGGAAGTAGGCTCATGGACAATCAGTTGGCGCTCTTGGTGTGTAGATGCAGGGCAAACCATTGAGATAGGTTCAACAACCAGGGGCTCTGTGGGGGCAGCCCGTTCCTTCTTGGTCTTCCGCTTCTTCTTGGAGGGAGCAGCACCAGAGGCTTCAGAATGTTTCCTCTTTCTGGCTTCAGCCTCAGCAGTCCTTGTCTTCTTTAGATCTGAAGCGGTTGACCTGGCCTTTGGCTTCGAGCCAGCCACGCTGGCTGGGAAGACAATGGGATGTGCTTCCTGCCTCAGTGCGTCGGGTGCGGCCACAGCTTTCTTCTTCTTCTGCTTTGCAGCTATCCTGGGGTTGATGCCAGGACGACCAAGGGCCTTGCACTTCTCAGCCTCATTGTAGGCTTGCACACTCTTGTCAGCCAGGATCTTCATGCGCTCACGAGAACCTTGAGCTTCTGCACGTTTCTTGAGAAAGGCTTCTTTGAGCTCGTGCAACATAGTCTTGAAGTTTTTCACCTTTTGCACGCTGAGCTTGGCCATGTGCTTCTTGAACTAATCTTTCTCAAAGTCAATCTTTTGCTTCAGTTCGACGATGCGCCGAGCTAGAGCTAGCTCTGAAGCAATGGCGCCATGGAAGGCGACACTGAGGCCAATTGGAAGTTGCAGATCTTCAAAGCTGAGGTTGGGCGTGTCAAACCACTCATCAATGAAGTTGCGGATGATTGCCACGTCAAAGAGAGGCAGATCATTGAAGATTTCTGCTTTTTCTTTGCTCTTGATCAGTTGCTCAAGAGCGTCATCTGCAAGATCTTCATCACTGGACAGATCAATAGCGTCGTTGCGCAGAATAGCAGCAGCAGTCAGTTCTTGGCTGGTGTGTTGCAAAGGCATCTTGACTTTCGAGGGCTTGGAGATGCGTGGCAAATCTTCAGACTGCACACTGTCTTCAGGAGGTGCAGTAGCCAATGGCTTCGCCCGTGAGATTTTTGGTGCTGAGGCAGGCTTTGAAGCTTTAGGATGCTTCAGTTTCTTTGGCTTTGGCGCTACAGGCGCTTCATCAGATTCAGTGTCATCTGCAGGCTCATCCACGGCTGTCCCTTGAACCACGATATGAGTGATGAGACCTTCCAGGTTGTAGAAGGGCCCAACAAGATTGGGTTCAGCTTCGCGGGTGCCATCGGCACGGGGAGCAGAGGGACCAGGGTTGAAGTCTAGTCCCAAAGACTTCTTGTTCTGCTTCGCCAAATTCTGGGCAAACTGGAAGTTGCGCTTGAACAGATTGTCGTCACGACACCATAGCAATGACGATGGGTGAGCATCCGCAGGCCGTGGTCCACGGACCATGCAGGGATAGAAGCCTTGTTCAATGGCTTCATCTCTGGACCTGGGTTGAAGATTTCTGTATAGGATGTCTCCCCATGGTCGCTTGATGGCATTCTTCTCAGCATATTCCTTTGTCACAAACCTATACTTGAACCACTGTTCTGCCCAATATCATCGAATCCATTGGATTCATGTCTTGCGCTGATTGTAATCCTCTTCAGGATCTGTCTTGTACAGCTCTGAGAGTTCATCGGGCAGATCTCTTGATGTTTCTCCTCGACGCTTTCTGCCACCCTTCCTTGCTGATTTCTCTACAGCCATGAACTTTAAACTGAAGGGCTTCAAAGGCTTTCGCTTGCTGGACAAACAGGAACTGGCTTCGGGAGAATTTATATGATGTTGTAAGAATTCTGCAAATGAATGTAGACTATGAGAACCAAGGGATTCTCCCACGGACATGTACCCGTGACAGCATTAAGGTGCGAGGGAAGGGGAAGAGGTCATATACATTCTCAGAAGATTTTGAAGATAAATCAGTTTAGAAGACATTGACCTCATCGTGCAAAGACATTCACTCATAGATAAGGAGTTGGTTCCAGATTTGTACGAATCCATGGATCAGTACAAGTGAGGAATCTAACTACTTTGTGAAGCATAAGTGAACATACTAGGCATATTATGAGATGCAGTATGAAATAGTCCAACTTGTGTGAACAGAAACTGCTTGTGGTAGAAAGTGATGAATCTATAGGATCAAAGGGGCCGTAAAAAGGAAGTTTTATTTACCACACGAAGAACTGCTAGACGGAGTGGAAGAGGAGGCCGAGCAGTTCGAACGTCTGTGCCCTAACTTGGCGATGGAGGACACCTACGGCGACGGCGGAGAAGACGATGTCCTCGGTCGGCGTGAAGACGGCATCGGAGAGGTCGCGGCAGCTAAGCGTGTCACGGCCCTAGAATTTGTTTGCAAATAGTTGCACAAGCATCCATGCATCATGTTTAAATTCAAGAAACTTGAATTGAGGAAAATTGAAAGCCTCAAAATTTTAATTAAAAGAAGGGCAAATAACCCTGGAAATGCATCCAATGTTTCCAAAATGCTCCCCAATGATGTTTAATATTTATGGCAAGGGTTTTGGTCCAAACCAAAAATATGGAACATTTTTGAGGAATTATTTTGGCCATTTGGATTTAAATCAATAAATATTTGAGTTGGATTTAATTCTTATATAAAAGAATTGCAACTCCAAAAATCCTGAAAACCTGTGAGTGGCTTTGAATATATTGCATCAAGCCACATAAATATTTTCAGGAGCTACTAAATGATTTGGTCTATGAATCAAATCAAAACAGAATTGAAATATTAGGAAATAGAAATAAAACAGACGGAGGCTCACCTGGAGCAAACTTACCTGTGCGGCCCATGAGACGGCCCAGCCCACCAGGGGCTCCTCCCTGTCGTCTTCCCCCTTGCCAGGAGGACGAGCGCGTGGCCGGCGCGCGCGAGCACGCGTCCGGCCACCTCCTACTTGCTCGCCGCTGCTGGAGGCTACCCCGAGCGCCACGACACCCCTGGACCCCCGCTGCACTCCTCTCCTCTCTCCCTCGAGCGCCCTCCCTCCTCTGTCTCTCTCGCTCGTGTTCGTCCGAACGCGCCCGTCGCCACCGACGCCGTTCGCCGCGGCCACAGCCACCGCCTCGCCTCCCCGACGCCTCCTAAAGCTCCGCCTCGACCTACTCTTCCTCCTCACCGTTCCAAGCGACGCCGGGAGCCCTGCAATGACGCCATCGCCGTCGTCTTCACCAACGGGCACCGAAGATCGCCGGCCCCGTTTCTCCGTCTCCAGGTCGTCCCCAAGCCCACTGAGCTGCGCTTCGACCTCCCAGTGATCTCCTCCGTCGTTTCCCCCTAACCCCTCGGCCTAGCGCTTGCTGTAGCACCGCTTTCCATGACGCCCGAAGCACGCCGCCGCACGAACTCGTCGTCGACGAGGCTCCGGTGGCCAATCGGCCCCGTTCATATGCCCGTTGGCCTTGTGAGAGCCTGCAGAACGCGTAGGTGCTACCCGTTGATCCTCCCGTGCACGGTGTCGTCGTTTTCATCGGCGCCCGAACTCCGGCGGCCGCAACTGAGCTTGCCGCCGTCGACTCCGGCCACCCCGGCCGGAGACCACCACCATCTGACGCGCCATCGCGCCAGCTCTCCGTAGGGCCAAAGGGCACATCAAACGGTGCACGGTAGGCGAAACCCGAGCCACCCTGATGCGTCTCTGCCGTGTTTTTGGTCGTCGCCGGTGAAACTCCGGCGAGCCAACGTGGCACACTTAGTTAACACTAATGACGCCATTAGCTGATCACTGTGCCACTGACGGATGGGCCCCACGCGCTAATTAACCCTGGAATTTATTCCCTGTTTAAATTAGACTAACCCACTGGGCCCACATGTCAGGTTGACTTTGCTGACGAGGCAGTTGACCGGGCCCACACGTCAGCAACCCTAACCAGCACTTGTTCACTGACTAGTGGACCCCACTGGTCAGGTTTGACCTGGAGGCGCCCAGTTGACCTGCTGACATCAGGGTGACATCATGCTGGCGCAATAAGTCCTTTTCTGGATTTGATTTATTTCTAAATAACCAGGAAGTTCCAAAAAATGTTTAAAACTTCTAAAAATCATAGAAATTCAACCATAACTCCAAATGAAATAATTTATATATGAAAAATTATCAGAAGAATTCAAGGAATCTGTTTATGGCATTTTCATGCATGTTTGAACAACTTAACCTCACTGTTTAGTCCAAAACATGATAATGCACTATTTGAATTCATAGTTTGAATTTGAATTTGAACCTAGGGTTCAAACCAACTCTATTTAACATATTGCTAGTTGCATTAGATCAAACCATAGCATATTGCCATGTCATGATCATGCATCATATTGTTGCATTGCATTGATTGTATTCTTGTTTGCCGGTAATTGCCCCCTCTCAGTAGACGTTGTTTCCGACGACGTGATCGATGACACCGATGAAGAGCTATTCTATCTTCAGAAGTGCCAGGCAAGCACAACCCCCTTGTTCATTCCGATACAAGCCCACTCTCTCGCTCCTGCTCTCTTTTACTGCATTAGGACAACAACGATTCATCTGTTACTTGTTGTGGTAGTTGAACCCCTTTTCCTTTGCATGACCTGTCATTGCCACAGTAAATAGATGAAACCCACTAGCATGAGTAGGAGTTGTTTGAGCCCTGATGTGCCTACTCATTCATGTTTGCTTGTCATGCCTGCTATTGCTTAGAGTTGTGTCAGGCCTGATTCATCGGGGATGAATTGGAAAGTTGTGTAAACATGTCCTACTGTGTGTGAGCTAAGTGTGTGAACACGTTTTGGTAAAGGTAGCGGTGAGAGGCCATGTAGGAGTACATGGTGGGTTGTCTCATTGCAGCCGTCCTCAGGAACTGAGTTCTGTGTCTGTGATCCATGAACAGCTACTACCACTCATTGGGATCCTTAATTGACCCTCTCGGCTTCTTAATCACCCTAGTACTCTGTCTAGGAGTTGCAACTAGTTTCTGGTGTTTGTAGGTTATGTGTTGGCGGCCGTGCGTAGCGCTAACCCTAGGGGTGGGCTATGTTGCGGTAGATACACCATGGCACGGTGTACCGGGCGCCCGTTTGGTGTCTCGGGAACCCTGTTCACATCGTTCGGGGCCGTATGTGGAAACCTCGGCCGGACTCCCTGCGGATGGAACCTGGATAGGCGATAAACCTGGACTAGAGACTTAAGTGTTTAGGTAGGCCGTGGCCGACACCCTCGCCAGGCTTCCGCTTGAAGGTTGCCGTGATACATGACGTGTATATGGTGGTAAGTGGTGGGAGCGTGTGTGAAGAAGTACACCCCTGCAGGGTTATCATTATCTATTCGAATAGCCGGATTCCTCGGATATGGAAACTTGGACCCCTTGCATAGTTCATAGACAAGTGAAAGTGGATACTCTAAAATGCGCAAGATAAGCGTGAGTGGTATGGATGGCCTTCTCGTAGGGAGACGAGAGCGGATCCATAGTGGTGTATTGATTGGTGAATATGTGGACTCGTGTGCGCCACCTCAAAAGAGTTGCTTGTAGTCGTAGTTCAGATAGCCACCGAGTCAAAGCTGGCTTGCTGCAGTTAAACTCCACCACCCCCCTTTTGTTGATACCGATGCATATGTAGCTAGCTCTAATGTATGTCTTGCTGAGTACCTTTGTACTCACGTTTGCTTAATTTATGTTTTGCAGAGAGATTTCAGTCTCGCTAGTAGTTCCACATGGACTTCGACATTTAGCTTGATACCTTAGCTATGATCTTGTGCCCTCGGCAGGATCTGGTAGATATTTAGGCTTCTTAGCCTTTTTCATTTATAGCTGTCTGTTCTCAGACATGTTAAGCTTCCGCATGTGCTTTGACCTGTATGCTATGATTGTTGGGTCATGAGACCCATGTTTGTAATATCTCGCTCCTCGGAGCCTAATGAGTAAATACTTGAGTTGTAGAGTTATGTTGTGATGCCATGTTGTATTTACACATATCGAGCATATTGTGTGTATGATTGAAATGCTTGGTATGTGTGGGATCCGACTATCTAGTTCTTTATCCTTGGCAGCCTATCATATGGGGAAATGTAGTCTAGTGCTTCTGAGCGATAGTAGTCCGCTACAGCCCGGATCACCGGAGTCCTGCTAGCCCAGCACTACTGCTCAGGACACTTGACTGGCCGGCATGTGATTCACTTTGTTCCTATGTCTGTCCATTTGGGGAAATGTCACGCGGTGACTTCCGGAGTCCTGCCTAGCCTGCTACAGCCCGGGTTACCGGAGTCCTGTTAGCCCAGTGCTACAGCCCGGATTCACACGTTGATGACCGACATGCTCGATATGATTCATGTATGCCTGTCCTCATGGGTTAGTGCCGCTTTGGTTTCACGACTAGCCATGTCGGCCCGGGTTCTCTGTCATATGGATGCTAGCGACACTATCATATACGTGAGCCAAAAGGCACAAATGGTCCCGGGCCAGGTAAGGTGGCACCCGTGGGAATACCGTGCGTGAGGCCGCAAAGTGATATGATGTGTTACATGCTAGATCGGTGTGACTTGGAATCGGGGTCCTGACAAAGCGCTTCGTCGCCGGCGTCGTCGAGGGCTAGCGGTGGCGCTAGGGTTCGTGTGAGAGTGGAAGAAAGGATAATGATTGTGGTGAGGCGTGTATTTATAGGGACAGGGACGGCACAATGTTATTACACAAGTGCCCCTGGCGATTCACATCTGAAGGACACGTGGCCATCATGCAACATATTGAAGGATGTTCCACGTTCCCACGCACGCCTGGATTGTCGGGTGGTCGTTCCCACTTCTCCGGGTTTCCGGTGAAGGAATTAGCATTGAAAGTGGACTGAATGTTTGTCTCTGTCTTCTGCTGACAAGGACGCAGAGAAGACATTTGACAGTTTCAAGAGAATGCATATGATTTGGAGAGATAGAGTTTGAGATAGAAAGCATAGAGAGGTTAGGGTCCGATCACATTCACTTAGTTCAAAAGATTCAACAAGAAGACATAGCTATAAGTGAATGCTGTAGAGGACAGAACACTAGTATATATATAGTCAACATAGTGAAGATAATCATGAAGACATGTTGAGATTGAAGCCAAACCAAATGTGAAGACATAGCAAATGTAACGCCATGGGTAAAACACTTCAAATAGAAGAATTTGGTGGTGGCGTTACCCACCGTATAGGAAGTATTAGACCCAGACACGGCGCACAATTATCATGGAGCTCCGAAGCCAAATTCCACATTAATGTATTCACACTTAGAATGTATGTCTTCATTGATTGAAGATATACTTCACTTCGTGTGTTGCACATCTAAGTCATCAATATGCATAAGTGTTAGGATGTGTGCCTGATCACAGGACATTTGAGGATTCCAAGATATTTAGCTCACACCATAACTTGCAAAATCTCTTCTCATCCAAGGGCTTGGTGAAGATATCTGCCAATTGTTCTTCAGTGTTGATGTGTATGATATCAATATCTTCCTTCACAACATGATCTCTGAGAAAGTGATGACGAATTTCAATGTGCTTTGTCTTCGAGTGCTGAAATGGGTTGTTGGCAATCTTGATGGCGCTTTTGTTGTCGCAGTAGAGTGGCACTTGCTTTAGATGAATGCCATAGTCTTTGAGTGTTTGCTTCATCCACAGAAACTGAGCGCAGCAAGATCCAGCAGCAATGTATTCAGATTCAGCAGTGGAGAGAGATACATAGTTCTGCTTCTTTGAAGACCAACATACCAGTGATCGTCCCAGAAAATGATATGTGCCTGATGTAGACTTGCGATCCAGCTTGTCACCAGCATAATCAGCATCCGAGAATCCAACCAGATCAAACTCTGAGCCCTTTGGATACCATAATCCTAGAGTTGGGGTGTAAGCCAAATATCGAAGAATTCGCTTCACAGCTAAGTGATGCGATTCCTTTGGTGCCGCATGGAATTGAGCACACATGCAAACACTAAGCATAATATCTGGCCTAGATGCACATAGATAAAGTAAAGAACCAATAATGGAGCGGTATACCTTTTGATCGACTGTTTACCATTGTTGTCGGGACCCAGATGATGTTTGGCTGGCATTGGCATCATGAAGCCTTTGCGGTCTTGCATACCAAACTTCTTCAGGAATCTTTGAGATACTTCTCTTGAGATATAAAGATGCCGTTGCATTGCTGACGTATTTGAAGACCAAGGAAGAACTTCAGCTCACCCATCATGGACATCTGATATTGCTCTTGCATCATATATCAAAACTCTTCAATGTATTTCTGATTGGTGCAGTCGAAGATAATGTCATCCACACATATTTGGCACACAAACAGTTCACCATCATATGTCCTCGTGAAGAGAGTGGGGTCAAGGGAACCAGGTGTGAAGCCTTTGCTCTTCAGGAAGTATTTGAGTGTGTCATACCAAGCCCGAGGGGCTTGTTTGAGGCCATACAGTGCCTTATTGAGCTTGTACACCATGTCAGGATGTTTTGGATCTTCAAAACCAGGCGGTTGTGCAACATACACCTCTTCTTCAATCTTGCCATTGAGAAAGGCACTCTTCACATCCATTTGATATAGAAGAATATTATGATGATTTGCATAGGCCAGCAGTATGCGGATAGCTTCAAGTCTAGCCACAGGAGCAAATGTTTCATCGAAGTCAATCCCTTCAACTTGAGTGTATCCTTGAGCAATGAGACGAGCTTTGTTTCTGAAAACTTGACCATGCTCATCTTGCTTGTTGCGATATATCCATTTGGTGCCTATTATATTGTGCTTCCGAGGATCAGGACGCTTAACCAGTTCCCATACATTATTCAGCTCAAACTGTTGAAGCTCTTCTTGCATAGCTTGAATCCATTCAGGTTCCATGAAGGCTTCTTCCACTTTCTTGGGTTCTATTATTGAGACGAATGCGAAGTGCCCATAGAAATTTACTAGCTGTGTTTCCCTTGAACGAGTGAGTGGACCTGGTGCATTGATGCTATCAGTTATTCTCTCAATCTGCACTTCATTTGCAACACGAGGATGTACAGGATGAAGATTTTGCTCTTGCTGATTGTTGTCATTGTTAGAGGGATTGTCTTCAGGCTGAGCATTGTCTTCAGGTTGATCAGGTGCGGAGATGATAAGTTCCTCTTCAGGTTGAGCTTCAGAAGGTATGATTTCTCCAGTTCCCATAAGTTTGATTGAATCACTGGATGGAACTTCATCTAGCACATTTGGCAGGTGCTCTCTTTGTGAGCTGTTAGTCTCATCAAACCGCACATCCACTGTTTCTACCACTTTATAGTGAAAAAGGTTGAAGACTCTGTAGGAGTGCGAATCCTTTCCATATCCAAGCATAAAACCCTCATGTGCTTTCGATGCAAACTTTGAAGTGTGATGTGGATCCTTGATTCAGCACCTGGCGCCAAATACTCTGAAGTAACTGACATTTGGCTTCTTGCCAGTAAGGAGCTCATAGGATGTCTTGTTCAGAAGCTTGTGAAGATAAACACGGTTGATTGTATGGCATGCAGTATCAATGTCTTCAGGCCAGAACTTTCTTGGAGTCTTGTATTCATCAAGCATCGTTCGGGCCATCTCAATAAGTGTTCTGTTCTTGCGTCCGACGACGCCATTCTGCTATGGCGTGTATGGAGCTGAGAATTCATGTGTGATGCCCAAAGTATCAAGATATGTATCCAGGCCAGTGTTTTTGAATTCATTGCCATTGTCACTTCTGATGTGTTTTATCTTGGCGCCATAGTTGTTCATTGCTCGATTGGCGAAGCGTCTGAAGACATCCTGCACTTCAGTCTTGTAGAGGATTATATGCACCCAAGTATATCTTGAATAATCATCAACAATGATAAAGCCATAGAGACAAGCAGTAGTAGTAAGAGTTGAGTAATGAGTGGGACCGAAAAGATCCATGTGGAGCAGTTCGAAGGGTCGAGTCGTTGTCATGATTGCCTTCGAGGGATGCTTGGCCCTTGTCATCTTTCCTGCTTCACAGGCACTACATAAGTGATCTTTCTTGAACTTGACACCCTCGATGCCTATGACATGCTTCTTCTTTGCAAGGGTGTGCAGGTTCCTCATGCCAGCATGCCCTAGCCTCCGATGCTAGAGCCAGCATTCTGAAGCTTTTGCTAGAAGACATACGGCAAGCTGTGGTCCTGCTGAGAAATCTACCACGTACAAATCATCTTTCCGATACCCTTCAAACACTAGAGACTTGTTAGATTCCATTAGAACAAGGCAACGATATTTTCCAAACATCACAATCATGTTTAAATCGCAAAGCATTGAGACATACATTAAGTTGAAACCAAGGGATTCAACAAGCATGACTTTATCCATGTGTTGATCCTTTGAGATTGCAACTCTACCTAGACCCAATACCTTACTTTTACCAGTGTCAACAAATGTGATGTGACTTTTGTCGGATGGACGTAAGGTTGAGTCCATAAGAAGACTTCGCTTGCCAGTCATGTGATTGGTACACCCACTATCAATAATCCATTCTAAAGCAGCTGGTGTCGTACCCTACAGTGCAGTTAGGGGGATAGGCTTCATGAAGAGAGTTGTGAAGCAAAAACATTTGACAAACCAGTGGGTTATTAAAGCTTAGATTGAGATTTGGACTAATAGGGCGAGTAGCAAGCGATTCAGGAACAAAGTACATGATAAGACCATTTGGGCATTTGATCTTGCGCCCTACAAGATGTTTAAGGTCCCCAGCAATAGCGTTAGACGATTTTGGTTTTCTGCCGGAGACCTTTCCCTGCAAAAGAGAGTTAAGCTTTCTTAGCCACCCACATCTTCAAGGGTGGCTTTGAAGCAATGAGTCTAAGTGCAGCATCTGAGAACTTTGGCTTTGGAGCCCTAGCAAAAAGTCTAGCAGGTGGACAATAGTACTCATAAGAATAGGCAGAATAGTTCTTGGTCTTATGAACATGGCGGTTTGATGAACCGCGCTCATATTCATAGGCCTGAGTATGGCTTCCCTGCAAAACATTTGCGTTAGCGCGACTCCGGTGAGTCCTTTGTCTGTATGAAGCCTTTGGACCGTATGAAGTCTGTGGTCTGGGGTTTGTCTTCTTTACCTGTGGTGTCATGATGACATTCACAGGAAGATTCTCCAAACACCTTTTCAGCACTCAGATCTTCTTCATAGGCGTCCCATTCCTACAGTTAGTACCACTATACATGGCAAACACTTCACCATTCTAATTCTTAAACAGTTTGTAGTTTGCATCAAAGGATTCATCAATAATAATGGGATTAGCACAAGTGAAGCCAGATAGGGTGGATGGATCCGCTGAAGGTTCCTTTGCAGCAACCCACGTGGTTTTGGGGTACTGCTTAGGTTTCCAGTAAGAGCGATCGGCATTCATTTTCCTTTCGAACCCAACACCCTCTTTCCTAGGGTTTCGGTTCAGAATCTTCATTTTGAGGACATCACATAGTGTATGATGTCCTTTGAGACTTTTGTACATCCCTGTTTCAAGCAGTGTCTTCAACCTAGCATTCTCATCAGCAATAGCAGTGGTATCCTCAGCAGAGGGGTTAGTTACCACATCAACAGGTGAAGATATTGCAACAGTAGCAACAATAGAACATTCAGCAACAGAAGTAGCGCTATCACGCTCAATGCATTTAAGACATGGTGGTTCAAATCCTTCCTGAGCTGAAATGATCTATTTGGGGCGAAGTGACTCGTTTTCCTTTTGAAGATCTTCATGAGTCGCTCTCAATTTCTCAAGATCTTGCTTCCTTTGAAGATAATCATAGGAAAGCCTTTCATGAGTTGTTGAGAGCGTTTCATGACGACTTTCAAGTTCCTCATACTTAACGTGAAGATTTTTTATGTCTTCAATTAAGGACTGAGATCGAGTCATTTCAGCGTCTAACAGATCATCGCTTTTGTCTAACAGTTTTTGAATGTGTTCCATAGCTTTCTGCTGTTCAGTTGCAATTTTAGCAAGTGTTTTCTAGCTAGGTTTGGAATCACAATCAGATTCATCATCACTGGATGTTTGATAGTGAGTAGTGCGTGTGTTTACCTTGGCACCGCGTGCCATGAAGCAGTAGGAAGGAGTGGAGTAGTCCTTGTCATTTGCATCGGTGTCGGTGATGAAGTCATTGTCTTCAGTGTTGAAGATGGACTTGGCAATGTATGCTGTCGCTAGACTTGCAACGCCAGAATCGGACTCCTCCTCAGACTCCACCTCCGCCTCCTCAGAAGCAGACTCCTCCTCAGAATCCATTTCCTTGCCAACAAATGCACGTGCCTTGCCAGATGAGCTCTTCTTGTGTGATGAAGACTTTGAGGAAGACTTGGAAGAAGACTTTGAGTATTTCTTCTTCTTCTTCTTGTCGTCAGAATCATACTCTTTGCTCTTCTTCTTCTTGTTGTTCTCATTGTCCCACTGTGGACACTCAGAGATGTAGTGGCCAGGTTTCTTGCACTTGTGACATGTTCTCTTCTTGTAGTCATGAGCATAAGCTTCATCATTCCTTCAGCTTGATCGTGAAGACTTTCTGAACCCTTTCTTCTTGGTGAATTTTTGGAACTTCTTCACAAGCATAGCAAGCTCCTTTCCAATGTCTTCAGGATCATCAGAACTGCTGCCAGATTCTTCTTCAGATGAGGAGACAACTTTTGCCTTCAAGGCACGAGTTCGCCCATAACTGGGACCGTAGATGTCTCTTTTCTCAGAAAGCTGAAACTCGTGTGTGTTGAGCCTGTCAAGTATGTCAGACGGATCGAGTGTCTTGAAATCAGGGCGTTCTTGAATCATCAGGGCTAGGGTGTCAGACGAACTGTCAAGTGATCTCAAGAGTGTCTTTACGACTTCATGCTTGGTGATCTCAGTGGTGCCGAGGGCTTGAAGCTCATTTGTGATGTCAGTGAGTCGATCAAACGTGAGCTGGACATTTTCATTGCCATTTCTCTTGAAGCGGCTGAAGAGGTTGCGAAGGACACTCATTCTCTGATCTCTCTGGGTGGAGACCCTTCATTGACCTTGGAGAGCCAGTCCCAGACTAGCTTGGAAGTCTCCAAAGCACTCACACGGCCATACTGTCCTTTGGTCAGATGACCATAGATGATATCCTTGGCAGTAGAGTCTAGTTGAATGAACTTCTTGACATCAGCAGCAGTGACACCTTCTCCAGCCTTGGGAACACCGTTCTTGATGACATACCATAGGTCGACATCAATGGCTTCAAGATGCATGCGCATCTTATTCTTCCAGTAGGGATATTCAGTTCCAGCGAAGACGGGGCACGGAGCGGAGACTTTAATTATCCCTGCAGTCAACATAGCTAAAACTCCAGGTGGTTAAACATCACACAGAACAAGGGAGTACCTTGCTCTGATACCAATTGAAAGTGCTAGTGATTGACTAGAGGGGGGGGGGGTGAATAGGCGATTTTTAAGAAAGTCTTCAAAACATGGAAGTTTCGAAGACAAACGATAGAAGTAAACCTATTACCATGCATCGGAAGGTAGACTAGACTAGGCAACCTTAGTCAAGCAACCAAAGAAGTGAAAGCACAATGACTAATAGCAGCTAGGCAGTACGGATCAGGTAGGAAGATATTGTGAAGCCAATCAGAACAAGCAGTCACTCAGCGAAGACAAAAGATAATGCAATCAAGCAATGACTTCACAAGGAACAACAGTAAGTAAAGGGAAGGGAAGGATGAAACTAGTGACTCATTGAAGACAATGATTTGTTGGACTAGTTCTAGTTGCTATGACAACTGTACGTCTAGTTAGGGCGGCTAGGTATTTAAACCTGAGGACACACAGTCCCGGACACCCAGTCCTGAACACGCAGCTCAGAACCCTTAGTCCTCACCGTATTTCCCTTGAGCTAAGGTCACGCAGACCTTGCCCAATCACTCTGGTAAGTCTTCAAGGTAGACTCCCAAACCTTCACAGACTTCGTTCACCGGCGATCCACAATGACTCTTGGATGCTCAGAACGCGACGCCTAACCGGCTGGAGGATTCACAGTCCTCAAGTGTAATAAGTCTTCAGATCACACAGACATGACGACTTAAGTGATGCCTAACACTCTTTGGCTCTGGGTGGTTAGGACTTTATCCTCGCAAGGAATTCTCTCTCAAAGGCTTCGAGGTGGGTTGCTCTCAAACAACAACAGTCGTACTTTGACTCTGAGTAGCCAACCGTTTATGGTTGTAGGGGGTGGGCTATCTATAGCCACTAGGCAACCCGACCTGATTTGTCTGAAATGACCCTGGGTCACTAAGGAACTGACACGTGTTCCAATGGTCAGATTTCAAACACACACGGCAACTTTACTTGGGCTACAAGCAAAGCTGACTTGTCCAACTCTGGACAAGATTCGCTCTCATAGTCTTCACTAGAAGACATAGGATTTTGGTTAAGCATCACTTCAGTCATTCTGACTGGTTCTCTTGGACCCCACTTAACAGTACGGTGGTTCCTATGACTCAACAAAGAAGAAAAAGAACTACGAAAGATCTAAGTCTTCGCGCTCCGTAGTCTTCATGCGATGTCTTCTCTTGTCATAGTCTTCAATGTGAATGTCTTCACATACCACCTTTGACTTCAATGTCTTCATACATTTTTAGGGGTCATCTCTGGTAGGAAAACCGAATCAATGAGGGACTTCTACCTGTGTTATCCTGCAATTCTCTCAAACACATTAGTCCCTCAACTAGGTTTGTCGTCAATACTCCTAAACCAACTAGGGGTGGCACTAGATGCACTTACAGCTGCCGCCGTCCATAAGGACTCTAGTGAGATGAAATCCATCAGTAATTGGGTCTAGAACCAATGCGGCGAATCCGCCATCACGGATGCTAGTGGGATGGTCTCTTCGATCAAAGGTGATCGGGCAGGAGGACCATGGGTTGAACTTTGGGGCGAGTGGCTCTACCGCGTATACGTCCCTTAACACGCGCTTCCGCTCCCCTTTGGGGGCGTGGGTTGCGTATATCATGTTCACCGTCCACACTTGTGGGGGAAAACCCTTCTGTCCACTGTTGTTCGGCGGCCGGGGCTCCTCGTCGTCATCGCTATGCAGCCCCTTGTCTTCATTTTCAGCGTTTAACTTGCCTGCCTTCTTGAACACCCAACAGTCCCTGTTGGTGTGATTGGCCGGCTTTTCGGGGGTGCCATGTATCTGGCACAAGCGGTCGAGTATTCGGTCCAAACTGGACGGGCCCATAGGATTCCTTTTGAATGCCTTTTTCCGCTGACCGGATTTAGAGCCTCTGAATCCGGCATTAACTGCCGTATCCTCAGCATTGTCGCTGTTAATGCGGCGCTTCTGCTTGTTGTGACGCGACCTGCCACTACTGTCCCTAGTGTCCGAATTACTAGGGTTCTTGGTCATATTGTTGCTACGAGCAAGCCAGCTGTCTTCTCCCGCACAAAAGCGGGCCATGAGTGTCGTGAGTGCTGCCATAGATTTCGGTTTTTCCTGTCCAAGGTGCCGGGCCAGCCACTTGTCACAGATATTGTGATTGAAGGCTGCTAGGGCCTCAGCGTCCGGACAGTCGACTATTTGATTTTTCTTTGTTAGGAACCGTGTCCAGAATTGCCTGGCCGATTCCTCTGGCTGCTGAATTACGTGACTTAGGTCATCGGCGTCCGGGGGTCGCACATAAGTGCCCTGGAAATTGTTGAGGAATGCGGCTTCCAGGTCCTCCCAACAACTGATTGATCCTGTTGGCAAGCTATTAAGCCAATGCCGAGCTGGTCCTTTAAGCTTGAGTGGGAGGTATTTGATGGCGTGGAAATCATCGCCGCGGGCCATGTGGATATGAAGGAGATAATCCTCGATCCATACCGCAGGATCTGTTGTGCCATCATATGATTCGACATTTACGGGTTTGAAACCCTCGGGGATTTGATGATCCATTATTTCGTCTGTGAAGCATAGTGGGTGTTTGGCGCCTCTGTACTGGGCTATATCATGACGTTGCTCTGATGAGCTTTGTCTTCTGTGTTCGGCCCTGCCGAATTTGTGGCCGGCGTGACGGTTACCGTCTCGAGCCGTGGGGCGCCCCCGTGATCCGTAGATCGATCTTGTTTGCCTTGCCTTGTCCTACAACATATCTCGTAAGTCTGGCGCATATTCCCGTGCCTTGGTATGGGGTGTGGCTTGAGTGGAGGGCCGAGAGGCCTCTCTGTCGCGGCCATGAAGTGGCCGGTCGGCCGCATCAAGTGCTTCCTCCTCTAATCGGGGTAGCAACCTGCGCTTTGGGTAGCTCTTAGAGGGGCGTTCGAGTTTATGCTCTTCGGCCGCAAGGACTTCAGTCCATCTGTCGACTAGCAAATCTTGATCAGCTCTGAATTGTTGCTGTTTTTTCTTGAGGCTTCTTGCCGTGGCCATAAGCCTGCGTTGAAAACGCTCTTGCTCGACGGTATCATCTGGCATGACGAATTCGTCGTCGTCGAGGCTTGCCTCGTCTTCGGAGGGAGGCATATAATTATCGTCCTCGACCTCTCTGTCTGCCGCTCTGTCATGAGGGCTGGTTTCTCCATCCTCCTATGCTAATTCTTGCTGGAGGGGGCGTTCTTCGGCACTTTCCGGAGTATTATTATCTCCCGTGCTGGAATCACCGTATTTGTTTTGGCGGGATTTTGAGCGGCGCCACTGACGCCGGCGCTTAGGCTGTTTCTTGGAGGGGTCATCCTCCGCTATTCCATCGCCATCTCCTTCTTTTGGGGTGTCCACCATGTATATGTCATATGACGAGGTGGCTTTCTAGGGCCTGATAGGCGCTGGTTCTTCATCGTCTCCTTCATCAGCGTCCATACCGTCGATGTCTTCGGAGTCGAAGTCGAGCATGTTGGTTAAGTCGTCGACAGTGGCTACAAAGTGGGTGGTGGGTGGGCTTTGAATTTCTTCATCGTCCGAATCCCAACCTTGCTGACCGTAGTCCGGCCAGGGCTCTCCTGATAAAGAGAGAGACTTCAGTGTCTTTAGGATATCACCGAAAGGCGAGTGCTGAGGCCTCCTCATCGAATTCGGGTAGCATCTTCCACTTTGGGTAGCTCTTGGAGGGGCGATTGTCGCCGTACCTTGCTGCAGTGTTGAGTATTTTACTCCATCTGATTTGGAGTGTGTCTTGCGGGGCTTTGAGCCTTTGCTTCTGATTTTTCAGACTCCTCGCGGTGGCAACAAGCCTTTTACGGGCAGTCTGCTGCTCCGGGTGCCTGTCCGGCGTTATGTCGTCCGGACCATTAGCCTTGATAGGATTTTTTGTTCGGTTTGATTATCAGGATTGCCATTGTTCGGCAGCGGTTCGCCCTGCTCCAGCGCTGGGTCTGTATGATTGCTATTTCTGTCGAGGCAGGATTTGGGTCTACATGATTTGGGTCTGTATGACTGCTTTTCGAGGGAACAAGCTTTCGGTGCGTCCTTCCGCTCCTCGTCGTCTTCTTTTGGTGCGTCCACCATGTATACGTCATATGACGAGGTGGCGTTCCAGGGCCCAATAGGCGCTGGTTCTTCATTGTCTCCTTCATCGGCGTCCATACCGTCGATGTCTTCGGAGTCAAAGTCGAGCATTTTGGTTAAATCGTCGACAGTGGCTACAAAGTGGGTGGCAGATTGTCTTCGGCATCGCAAGGCGGGTTCTCCTCCAAACTCCGTGTACCTGTTGAATAAAGTCCGGTTTCTTGTAGATGTTGTGCTCCTTGGCTTCTACGCCCAATAATGGCCGCTTCCCACGTGTCAAACGAATATGAAAAGCCTGAGTGTTTTTACATTCACACCCCTAGCCGCGTAAATTAGCTGCCCTATTTAAGGGGACGAGGATTTAGATCCAAACCACACCTTCTCCCCTTCGGGAGTGTTCATCAGAGCGCATCCGACAAAGGTCCATTCCACCATGGCCAGCCGCCGCAACTCCTCCCCTCGCCCTTCCAGCCCTAAGCCTGGATATTGGGAGAGATGCTCCATCCCGCATAGCGAGCTAGTGACGCTCCAGACCAAGGGATTTCTCCCCCGGCCTATATGGTCCCGGTTCGAGCCGGTCTTGCCGTCTACAATGGCGGAGAGCAAGCAGAGAGTGCCCCTAATCCTTCCAAAGGAGAGCGGGTGTGCCTCGTCCCTTATTTAATAAGGGAGCTCGGATTTCCAATCCATCCATTTCTCTGGGGGCTGCTGGAGTTCTACGGCCTCCAGCTACATGATCTCACGCCTGCCTCCGTATTGCATATCGCGGGCTTTGTAGGCCTCTGCGAGCTGTTCTTGGGTGTTGAGGCTCATTTCGGACTGTGGAAGGAGCTATTCTAACTCGTGCCCCGTTCCAAGAAGGGGTCAATGTATCAAGTGGGCGGAGCCGAAGTGTGGCGCATCGCCGGGACCGGATATCTGTCCGGAACCCCAAAGAAGGCGTCCGAAGACTGGCCCTCTGAATGGTTTTATATAGAAGAAGTCCCGCTGCCGGATCCTATCCGGATTGGCCTCCCTGAATTCAACAGTGCTCCCTTAAAGAAGCGCCTAAGCTGGCGCCCACGGAGCCCTCAGAGGGAAAGTGACAGGGACATCATTTACCTAATGGGCCGAATAAGATTGTTAGCCCATTCCGGACTAACCATGATCGGGGTTATGGCCGAATGCATTATGCGGGGTGTGCAACTGCTTCAGTATAGAAGCTACCCCATGTGGGACTTCAACGGGGAGGACGACGCCACCCGCTACGGCCATAAGGGGCCGGATTCAGCTGCCGCTCTACTAAAGATCTTGTCCACTTTGTATAAGGGAGAAGAGGGGGAATTTCTCCGCGTCAACCCACAGGGTGGATTATCTATGCACAATCCCCCAAGCTGGGTAAGCGGTCGCATTTACTTGCCCATCCGTTTTGTATTCCCATTGTCAAATATTCAGTCTGACGACTTCAACGCAGGAACTGCGCCGGGCTGTTTAGGAAATAAGCAGCCCTCCTCCACAACCCGAGGACCCAGGACGGTCCCTCGACCCGGCCTCTCAGGAGGATCCGGACATATCTGTGGAGCTGATTGATGGAGTGTTCCATCAATTGAGCAAGGACAACGTCTTAGTGGCGATTATAGCCGATTACCCAGGGCTAATCCTGACCCCCAGGTAACTGAGATCGAAGTCCCAGTACCCTGAATAGGTGTCCGCCCACTCGTGTTTTCAGTTTCCTGATTACAACCAAACTTTGCAGGGGAGGTTTTTAAGGCGGAAGGCCGAACCTGCGGCGACAAGCCAACGAGGGGCCGTAGGGCCCCACGGGTAGAAAAGAAGTGCAGTCCGGACCGAGGCGTCAGCGCAAAGGTATGGCGCGCCCCCTTATCCCAGGTGTTATACCTTTGGGGCACATTGACACTCGCGCTTTCTTCAGGACAAAGAGACCTCGCCGGACTATATCCGGAGAGGCTGCCAATCGCGCCTCCACCAGCCAGGCTCCAAAGCATGGTCCGGAGGAAGATGCGAATGCAAGGTGCGCGCCAGACGCTCCTCCGATGGAGGATGTGGACCGGTTGTCTGCCACCAACTCTGAGGTGGAGAGGGCCATGAACCACAGGCGTCGCTGGAAAATTCTTCGCGACGCTTGTTTCTCCCAAGGGGCGTTAGATGCCTTCAACTCGGGAGATGCGTACCTCCGTGCCGCTCAAAATGGTCTAGCCAGAGCCATGAAGCAGTATGTAAAAGACATACGTGTAAGAAAATTCCGGTAATTATGTATATATACCAGTAGCCCCCGAGACTTGAAACAGTTA
Source organism: Triticum monococcum (assembly GCA_034509565.1). Lineage (NCBI taxonomy): Eukaryota > Viridiplantae > Streptophyta > Magnoliopsida > Poales > Poaceae > Triticum > Triticum monococcum. The sequence continues at coordinate 79,346,055 of CM067845.1, read as the reverse complement.
GAATAACTGATTTAAGGATCATTTGTTATGCTGGTTCTTACAGAAAAGAATTCCCTACTATCCAAGGAGCTGGAAGAGTGCAAAGCCCAACTTGAGGCCGCACTAGCCGCGGCAGGGGAGCCCAAGGAGACCCCCTCTGGTAATATACACTTCGAAAGATAAGTATTTTGCGAAGCACGGCATGGGTGCGAATCTGACAAATGAAATTGCAGATGGCGCCGGATTGAATCCGGAAAGGCAACACCTCCTACGCCAGCTAAAGGCTGGTGAGAAGGTGCTGACAAAGGTGAGGCGGGAGAAGAACGATCTCCAAGATGCCAACACCAAGCTGGGCATCGAGCTGAAAGAGGTTCGTGCCTAGCTGTCAGACTCTGTGAAGGAGAATCAGCGGCTTTGGCGCGACATATTTTGTAAGTGCTTGAATGAACCTTTGAAAGAAAGTTCGGCGGGGAAGTCGACTAACAGAGCAATGTCTGTAGGTGTGCTAACAAGTTGTCCTGCAGAGGAGATGCCCAGTTCTACGGGTGACCTTCTTCCCGAGCTCTTGCAACTGCTCGATCGAGTTCAGCAGGCGATGCAAGGCGTCGCCCAGGCCCTGTGGCCATCCGTCTCCATGCCCGAAGGTCTTGGAGAGCTTGAGGAGAAGCTAAAGGGAGCACGGCGGCGCTTCTGATTGTGGAAGATATCAGCCTGCCGTCAAGGCGCTAGGGAGGCCTGGGCCATGGTGAAGACGCGGTACGCAAAGGCTGACCCCAACCACATGGCCGAGGTCGGTCCCGTAGGGCCCAATGGGAAGGAGATCCCTGTATACGGCCAAGTAGAGTTGGCCGCAAAGTATTCCCAGCAGGACTGTAAATGAGACAACCTATTAGATGGTATTGAAGAGGAATACAATCAGTCAAAATGACTATGTAATTTAATTAACATTTATAATGCCTTCTAGCCGGATTGTAGATCATTTGTCATGGCCGACCTTTTCGCTTCAGCCTCGGGACCTGACGGTCCGGAGTGTGTCCGAATTCCCATGCGGTTATATAGGAACCGGGGAATGCATGGAGACCAGGCGTAGGGATCATTAGGGCTTGAACAAACAAGTGCCCGACTAGTTATGTTATATTACATGGTTAGTAAGAAACATCTTCCAGGGAGAATAGTTCCGTTAGGGGTTCCTTTCCCTGGGAGGCATGCCCTAAGGTGCATGTGCATGCTACGAAAAGAAACATAGGAAAAACATCTGGGGGTGTATGGATAAAAATAAAAAAGATCATCTTTAGTTCACCGACCGAATATTCCCTTAAGAACGCTAGCTTTCGGCTTCACCCAGTCTGAGGTACACGTCCCGTTGACCCGACAGTAACAATTGCAGAGGTGCTCCCTTTACCACCTAGCCGAACAATCGGGAACGTAGGGGTAAGCACAGGAGCCAGGCAACCCAGCTTGGCCAAAACTTAAGTCATATCGATGCATATAATGGTGAATAAAAGGTATATGTGGAAGTGTGACACATGTGTTGGGCATGAAGCCCGTATGAAGAAGCCCCCAGGTTTAATGAGCACGGATAGCGTGTCACTTTATGAGCCTTTAGAGGCTATAAGAGAGAGAGAGAAGAAGAAGAGAAATGTAAGATAGAAAATATATAAAAAATGGACAAAGGAAGGAGACGAACACAGAGTCCGGTGCTAGGCACAGAATCTTCGGAGACGGGCTGCGTTCCATGGGTTTGGCTCGAGTCGGTTATCCGATGCATCCCGCAGGCGGTACGCTCCACCAGTCAGGACTTGGTCAATTATGAAGGGACCTTCCCACTTGGGCTTGAGTTTGTCCTTTTTCTTGTCCGGTAGTCATAGAACTAATTCGCCAACGTTGTAATTTTTGGCCCGTACTTCTCTGCTTTGGTATCTTTGAGCCTGCTGTTGATAGAATGCGGAACGGGCTTTTGCCACGTCACGCTCCTCCTCCAATGCGTCCAAGCTGTCCTGCCGATGGAGCTCGGCTTCTCTTTCTTCATACATGCGCACTCGAGGTGAGTCATGAATTATGTCGCAAGGCAAAACCGCCTCTGCGTCGTACACCATAAAGAATGGTGTGTATCCGGTGGTGCGATTCGGCGTGGTCCGCAGCCCCCAGAGTACGGAGTCGAGCTCCTCTACCCAGTGCGTGTTAGATTCCTTGAGGGACCGCACTAATCTGGGATTGATGCCGCTCATGATAAGACCATTTGCACGTTCGACCTGGCCATTAGTTTGTGGGTGATAGACGGAGGCATAATCGAGCTTGATGCCCATGATTTTGCACCAGAGTTTTACCTCGCCGACCATGAAGTTCATCCCATTATCAGTGATGATGCTATGGGGGACGCCGTAACGGTGTACAACCCCGGATATAAAGTCTATCACCGGTCCGGATGCGGCCGTCTTAACAGGCTTGGCTTCTATCCATTTGGTGAACTTATCCACCATGACCAGTAAGTATTTTTGCTTGTGGGTTCCGCCTTTAAGGGGTCCAACCATGTCAAGCTCCCAGACCGCAAAGGGCCAAGTAATGGGGATAGTTTGGAGGGCGGTGGGTGGCATATGGCTTTGGTTTGCAAAGAGCTGGCAACCGGTGCATCATTGGACTAAGTCCTGAGCGTCTGCCCGGGCCGCCGGCCAATAAAAGCCTATACGGAAGGCCTTGCTTACAAGGGACAGGGCGCAGCGTGATGCCCGCCGAGTCCGGCATGAATTTCAGCCAGGAGGTTCCGCCCCTCCTCTTCGGAGATGCACCTTTGAAGGACTCCGGTAGTGCTTTTCTTATAAAGCTCTCCCTCGTGGACTCTGTAGGCTTTGGATCGCCGCACTATGCAGCGTGCCACATTTTGGTCCTGGGGGAGTTCCTTCCTAGTAAGGTAGGCGAGGAATGGTTCTGTCCATGGGGCGATGACGGCCATTATTACATGGGCTGAAGGTGTTATTTCATTGGCAGAGCCTCCGATTGTGTCAGAATGTTCGGTGTCGGGCAGTGCGGTTGGGTTCGGGCTATTATTGTTCGGCTCCCCTTCCCATACTACGGATGGTTGAACAGCCTTTCCAAGAAGATGTTGGGGGGGGGGGACTACATCACGTTTTGCGCCGATGCGTGCCAGGACATCTGCCGCCTGATTATTTTCCCGGGCTATATGGTGAAATTCAAGCCCCTTGAACCGAGCTGACATTTTAGGACGGCGTTGCGGTAAGCTTCCATTTTTGGATCCCTGGCATAGAAGTCTCCATTTATTTGGGATATTGCGAGGTTCGAGCCCCGCGCACCTCTAGGCGTTGGATGCTGATGGATACTGCCATCCGGAGACCATGTAAAAGGGCCTCATATTCGGCTGCATTGTTGGAGTCCGTGTACATAATCTGTAGTACGTATTGAACTGTGTCTCCTGTGGGGGACGTCAAAATGACGCCAGCCCCCAGTCCGGCCAACATCTTGGAGCCGTCGAAATGCATGATCCAATTTGGATATGTGCCGTACTCTTTAGGGAGTTCGGCCTCCGTCCATTCTGCGACGAAGTCGGCCAAGACTTGCGACTTGATGGCTCGTCGTGGCTTATAAGTTATCTCGAACAGGAGGAGCTCAATGGCCCATTTTGCAATCCGACCCGTTGCGTGACGGTTGTTTATAATATCGTTAAGTGGTACTTCTGAGGCTACTGTTATTGAACACTCTTGAAAGTAGTGTCGTAGCTTCCGGGATGCCATGAATACCGCGTACGCAATCTTTTGATAATGCGGGTACCGTGATTTGCAGGGAGTGAGGACAGTGGACACATAATAGACCGGCTTTTGAAGGGGGAATTTGTGTCCGTCCGCTTCTCGTTCGATGACGAGCACTGCGCTTACGACCTGATGTGTTGCTGCAATGTATAATAGCATTGGTTCGCCAATGTTTGGCACGGCCAGGACTGGGTTTGTTGCCAGTATGGCTTTTATTTTGTCGAGTCCAGCCGTGGCTGCATCCGTCCATTGGAAGTGTTCGGTGCACCGAAGGAGGCGGTAAAGGGGTAGGGCTTTTCTCCCAAGCGGGAGATAAAGCGGCTTAGAGCCGCCACGCATCCGGTTAACTTTTGTATTTGTTTGAGGTCCTTTGGGATATCCAGTTGTGACAGAGCTCAGATCTTGGCTAGATTTGCTTCAATTCCTCTACCGGATATAATGAAGCCCAAGAGCTTTCCGGCTGGAACGCCGAAAACGCATTTTTCCGGGTTGAACTTGATGTCGTATGTTCGGAGGTTATCAAATGTGAGCCTCAAGTCGTCTACTAGAGATTCAACATGTCTTGTTTTGACGACCACATCATCTACATATGCCTCCACTATTTTGTTGATCTGGCTTGCCAGACATGTCTGAATCATGCGCTGATATGTTGCGCCGGCATTTTTGAGACTGAAGGGCATCGTGTTGAAGCAGAATGGCCCGTATGGTATGATAAATGCCGTTGCGGCTTGGTCTGGTTCTGCCATCTTGATTTGATGGTAGCCAGAATATGTGTCGAGGAAACACAACGAATCGTGTCCTGCAGTAGCATCGATAATTTGATCGATGCGGGGGAGGGGGAAGGGATCCTTTGGGCAAGCCTTGTTAAGGTCTTTAAAATCAACACACAGGCGCCAGGATTTGTCCTTCTTTGGTACCATCACCAGGTTTGCTAGCTAGTCCGGATGTTTTATATCTCTGATGAATCCGGCCTCCAATAGCTTTGCTAGCTCCTCTCCCATGGCCTGTCTCTTAGGTTCGGAGAAATGCCGACGAGCCTGTTTGACAGGTTTGAATCCTGTTTGGATATTTAAGCTGTGCTCGGCCAACCTGCGTGGGATTCCTGGCATGTCTGAAGGGTGCCAGGCGAAAATGTCCCAGTTCTCTCGTAGGAACTCTCGCAATGCGGCGTTGACATCAGGGTTTAACTGTGCCCCGATGGAAGCTGTTTTATTGGGGTCTGTTGGATGGACTTGGAATTTGACTATTTCGTCCGCCGGTTTAAAGGAGGTGGACTTGGATCTTTTGTCAAGTATCACATCGTCCCTATTCACCATAGAGCGCAGCGCAGTCAGCTCCTCAGCCGCTAGGGCTTCGGATAGTGCCTCGAGGGCCAGTGTGGCTGTCTTGTTTTCGGCGCGGAGTGCTATGTCTAGATCACTAGCGGGAGTGATGATCCCGTTAGGCCCGGGCATCTTGAGCTTCATGTACCCGTAATGGGGTATTGCTTGGAAGATTGTAAACGCTTCCCGCCCTAGCGGAGCATGATAACCGCTGCTGAACAGAGCCACCTGGAACATGACCTCTTCGGACCTGTAATTATCCGACATGCCGAACACCACATCTAGTGTGATTTTTCCTGTACAGCGCGCTTCCCGACTGGGGATTATTCCTCTAAAGGTTGTGCTGCTTCGCTCAATGCGGTTCTAGTCTATTTCCATTTTTTGAAGCGTCTCCTCATAAATGAGGTTCAATCCGCTGCCGCCGTCCATGAGTACCTTGGTAAGACAAAAGCCGTCCACTATTGGACTGAGGACCAATGCGGCTGGTGCTCGGGCTGTTCGGAATTTAGGTTCATCACTGGCGTTAAAGGTAATAGCCGTGTGTCGTGGTATTTCTCACGGGGTGCTTGCGAGTCGACAGATGCCACAAGGGCTTAGTGTGTGGGTAGGACTGCTGCTGATAGGACCGGGAGCGGGTATGCGAGTAGCACGCGGTGGTTTACCCAAGTTCGGGGCTCTCCGGAGAGATAATACCCCTACTCCTGCATGTCTGAGTATATCTGGTATATCTGGTACAGGGTCGCTCCTAGAGCTGTATCTCAGCTCAGTGCCATAGGCATCTGGCTTTATATATGCCTGTATGAGGCGTGCTAGTGGCCGGCCATGCTCATGGCCGTGAGCATACGTGCTCATGTGGATGGATGGAAAGCTAGCTTGCTTGCTAGCTTGTGTGTGTGCGTGAGTCTCCATCCCCTGGATGGATGGATGGATCTCATATATATAGTGCGAGTTGGCTTAGGATGTAAGCCATGTAGGCATGGTAGCTAGCTAACTAGCTAGTGGCATGGGTAGTGGCGTTGGATGTAAGCTACCTTGGGTAGGTTACATGCCAAGCCATGTAGGCATGGCATATGTCATGCATGTCCCCTGGGGTACTTTATAAATCAGTACCCAAGGGACACGGTACACTGTAGATGATGGCACCGCGGTATGGTTGTCTCGTCGATGTCGGGTCGGGCTGCAGTCGGCAGCCGACCGGTTGGCGTAGTCAGCGGCCGGCAGTCGGCAGCCGGCCGGGTAGTGCAGTCGGACGGGGAGCCGGCAGGAGCGGCCGGGCAGTCGGACTGAGGGGCTTTGCTAGCCCCGATGTCTTGAAATATTATCTCGTCGTCTTCGGGATATCCGTGTCCCATTACACCGACACCGTGTCACTCCATGGGTTTATTGTTGCTACTTGGTAGACTTCGGCAAGGCTGCGGAGTGTCCTTTTTCGCATATTATTTGATGCAAAAGTCTCGAAGACTGTTAATATCATATTGGTGTTTGTGGGGTGGCTTTCTGTTTCCTCCGGAATTAGGAGATTTTCGCCAATTTTGGCCACATGCCGGAGTATGTTGGCCAAAATTGGCGAAAATCTCCTAATTCCGGAGGCCACAGAAAGCCACCCCAGAGACACCAATATGGTATTAACAGGCTTTGAGACTTTCGCATCAAATAATATGCGAAAAAGGACACTATGCAGCCTTGCCGAAGTCTACCAAGTAGCAACAATAAACCCATGGAGTGACATGGCTATTACCTTTAACGCCAGTGGTGAACCTAAATTCCGAACAGCCCGAGCACCAGCCGCATTGGTCCTCAGTCCAATAGTGGACGACTTTCGTCTTACCAAGGTACTCATGGACGGCGGCAGCGGATTGAACCTCACTTATGAGGAGACGCTTCAAAAAATGGAAATAGACTCTAACCGCATTGAGCGAAGTAGCACAACCTTTAGAGGAATAATCCCCAGTCGGGAAGCGCGCTGTACAGGAAAAATCACACTAGATGTGGTGTTCGGCATGTCGGATAATTACAGGTCCGAAGAGGTCACGTTCCAGGTGGCTCCGTTCAGCAGCGGTTATCACGCTCTGCTAGGGCAGGAAGCGTTTACAATCTTCCAAGCAATACCCCATTACGGGTACATGAAGATCAAGATGCCCGGGCCTAACGGGATCATCACTCTCGCTAGTGATCCGGACATAGCACTCCGCACCGAAAACAAGACAGCCACACTGGCCCTCGAGGCACTATCCGAAGCCCTAGCGGCTGAGGAGCTGACTGCGCTACGCTCTACGGTGAATAGGGACGATGTGGTACTCGACAAAAGATCCAAGTCCACCTCCTTTAAACCGGCGGATGAAATAGTCAAATTCCAAGTCCATCCAACGGACTCGATTAAAACAGCTTCCATCGGGGCACAGTTAAACCCTGATGTCGACGCTGCATTGCGAGAGTTCCTGCAAGAGAACTGGGACATTTTCACCTGGCACCCTTCAGACATGCCAGGAATCCCACGCAGGCTGGCCGAGCACAGCTTAAATATCCAAACAGGATTCAAACCTGTCAAATAGGCTCTTCGGCGTTTTTCCGAACCTAAGAGACATGCCATGGGAGAGGAGCTAGCAAAGCTATTAGAGACTGGATTCATCAGAGATATAAAACATCCGGACTGGCTAGCAAACCTGGTGATGGTACCAAAGAAGGACAAATCCTGGCGCCTGTGTGTTGATTTTAAAGACCTTAACAAGGCTTGCCCAAAGGATCCCTTCCCCCTCCCCCGCATAGATCAAATTATCGACGCTACCGCAGGACACGATTCGTTGTGTTTCCTCGACTCATATTACGGCTACCATCAAATCAAGATGGCAGAACCAGACTAAGCCACAACGGCATTTATCACACCATACGGGCCATTCTGCTTCAACACGATGCCCTTCGGTCTCAAAAACGCTGGCGCAACATATCAGCGCATGATTCAGACATGTCTGGCAAGCCAGATCGGCAAAACAGTGGAGGCATATGTAGATGGTGTGGTCGTCAAAACAAGACATGTTGAATCTCTAGTAGACGACTTGAGGCTCACATTTGATAACCTCCGAACATACGACATCAAGCTCAACCCGGAAAAATGCGTTTTCGGCATTCCAGCCGGAAAGCTCTTGGGCTTCATTGTATCTGGTAGAGGAATTGAAGCAAATCCAGCCAAGATCCGAGCTCTGTCACAGCTGGATATCCCAAAGGACCTCAAACAAATACAAAAGTTAACCAGATGCGTGGCGGCTCTAAGCCGCTTTATCTCCCACTTGGGAGAAAAGGCCCTACCCGTTTACCGCCTCCTTTGGCGCACCGAACACTTCAAATGGACGGATGCAGCCACGGGCGGACTCGACGAAATAAAAGCCATACTGGCAACAAACCCAGTCCTGGCCACGCCAAACATTGGCGAACCAATGCTATTATACATTGCAGCAACACATCAGGTTGTAAGCGCAGTGCTCATCGTCGAACGAGAAGCGGACGGACACAAATTCCCCCTTCAAAAGCCGGTCTATTATGTGTCCACTGTCGTCACTCCCTGCAAATCACGGTACCCGCATTATCAAAAGATTGCGTACGCGGTATTCATGGCATCCCGGAAGCTACGACACTACTTTCAAGAGTGTTCATTAACAGTAGCCTCGAAAGTACCACTTAACGATATTATAAACAACCGTGACGCAACGGTCCGGATTGCAAAATGGGCCATTGAGCTCCTCCCGTTTGACATAACTTATAAGCCACAACGAGCCATCAAGTCGAAAGTCTTGGCCGACTTCGTCGCAGAATGGACGAAGGCCGAACTCCCTAAAGAGTACGGCACATATTCAAATTGGGTCATGCATTTCGACGGCTCCAAGATGTTGGCCGGACTGGGGGCTGGCGTCGTTTTGACATCCCCCACAGGAGACACAGTTTAATACATACTACAGATTATGTACATGGACTCCAACAATGCAGCCGAATATGAGGCCCTTTTACATGGTCTCCGGATGGCAGTATCCATGGGCACCCAACGCCTAGAGGTGCGCGGGGACTCGAACCTCGCAATATCCCAAAAAAATGGAGACCTTGATGCCAAGGATCCAAAAATGGCAGCTTACAGCAACACCGTCCTAAAAATGTCAGCTCGGTTCGAGGGCCTTGAATTTCACCATATAGCCCGGGAAAATAATCAGGCGGCAGATGTCCTGGCACGCATCGGTGCAAAACGCGATGTAGTCCCCCCCAACATCTTCTTGGAAAGGCTGTTCAAGCCATCCGTAGTATGGGAAGGGGAGCTGAACAATAACAGCCCGGACCCAACCGCACTGCCCGACACCGAACATTCTGACACAATCGGAGGCTCTGCCAATGAAATAACACCTTCAGCCCACGTAATAATGGCCGTCATCACCCCGTGGACAGAACCATTCCTCGCCTACCTTACTAGGCTGGAACTCCCCGAGGACCAAGATGAGGCACGCTGCATAGTGCGGCGATCCAAAGCCTACAGAGTCCACGAGGGAGAGCTTTATAAGAAAAGCACTACCGGAGTCCTTCAAAGGTGCATCTTCGAAGAGGAGGGGCGGAACCTCCTGGCTGAAATTCATGCCAGACTCGGCGGTCATCACGCCGCAGCCCGGTCCCTTGTAAGCAAGGCCTTCCTTACAGGCTTTTATTGGCCGACGACCCGGGCAGACGCTCAGGACTTAGTCCAACGATGCACCGGTTGCCAGCTCTTTGCAAACCAAAGCCATATGCCACCCACCACCCTCCAAACTATCCCCATTACTTGGCCCTTCGTGGTCTGGGGGCTTGACATGGTTGGACACCTTAAAGGCGGAACCCACAAGCAAAAATACTTACTGGTCATGGTGGATAAGTTCACCAAATGGATAGAAGCCAAGCCTATTAAGATGGCCGCATCCGGACCGGTGATAGACTTTATATCCGGGGTTGTACACCATTACAGCGTCCCCCACAACATCATCACTGATAATGGCACGAACTTCACGGCCGACAAGGTAAAACTCTGGTGCAAAAACATGGGCATCAAGCTCGATTATGCTTCCGTCTATCACCCACAAACTAACGGCCAGGTCGAACGTGCAAACGGTCTTATCATGAGCGGCATCAAACCCAGATTAGTGTGGTACCTCAAGGAATCTAACACGCACTAGGTAGAGGAGCTCGACTCCGTACTCTGGGGGCTGCGGACCACGCCGAATCGCACCACCGGATACACACCATTCTTTATGGTGTACGGCGCAGAGGCAGTTTTGCCTTGCGACATAATTCATGACTAACCTCGAGTGCGCATGTACGAAGAAAGAGAAGCCGAGCTCGATCGGTAGGACAGCTTGGACGCATTGGAGGAGGAGCGTGACGTGGCAAAAGCCTGTTCCGCATTCTGTCAACAGCAGGCTCGAAGATACCAAAGCAGAGAAGTACGGGCCAAAAATTACAACTTTGGCGAATTAGTTCTACGACTACCGGACAAGAAAAGGAAAAACTCAAGCCCAAGTGGGAATGTCCCTTCATAATTGACCAAGTCCTGACTGGTGGAGCGTACCGCCTGCGGGATGCATCGGATAACCGACTTGAGCCAAACCCATGGAACGCAGCCCGTCTCCGAAGATTCCATGCCTAGCGCCGGACTCTGTGTTCGTCTTCTTCCTCTGTCCATTTTTTATATATTTTCTGTCTTACATTTCTCTTCTTCTTCTTCTCTCTCTCTTATAGCCTCTAAAGGCTCATAAAGTGACGCGCTATCCGTGCTCATTAAACCCGGGGGCTTTTTTAAACAGAAGCTTATTCATACGGGCTTCATGCCCAACACATGTGGCACTGAGGGAGTCCTAGATTAGGGGGTGTCCGGATGGCCGGACTATACCTTTAGCCGGACTCCTGGACTATGAAGATACAAGATTGAAGACTTTGTCCCGTGTCCGGAAGGGACTTTCCTTGGCGTGGAAGGCAAGCTTGGCGATACGGATATGTAGATCTCCTACCATTGTAACCGACTCTATGTAACCCTAACCCTATCCGGTGTCTATATAAATCGGAGGGTTTTAGTCCGTAGGACAACATACACATCAACAATCATACCATAGGCTAGCTTCTAGGGTTTAGCCTCTCCGATCTCGTGGTAGATCTACTCTTGTACTACCCATATCATCAATATTAATCAAGCAGGACGTAGGGTTTTACCTCCATCGAGAGGGCCCGAACCTAGGTAAAACTTCGTGTCCCTTGCCTCCTATTACCATCCGGCCTAGACACACAGTTCGGGACCCCCTACCCGAGATCCGCCGGTTTTGACACTGACATTGGTGCTTTCATTGATAGTTCCTCTGTGTCGTTGCCGTCAGGCACGATGGCTCCCACAATCATCAACAGCGATGCAGTCCAGGGTGAGACCTTCCTCCCTGGACAGATCTTCGTCTTTGGCGGCTTCGCACTGCGGGCCAATTCACTTGGCTGTCTGGAGCAGATCGAAAGCTACGCCCCTGGCCGTCAGGTCAGATTTGGAAGTTTAAACTACACGACTGACATCCGTGGGGACTTGATCTTCGACGGATTCGAACCACTGCCGAGCGCGTCGCATTGCCCTGACGAGCATGATCTAGCTATGCCGCCGAACAGTGCCCTTGAGGCCGCACCTGCATCAGCTTCGACCCTTAATTCAGAGCCAACTGCGCCGATCGAGGATGGGCGGTTGGACGCCTCCTCGGGGGCTGCAATTTGAACGACGATTGAGCCGAACACCAGCCCCGTACTCTGCAGGACTCGTGACTCCAAGGAGCGGGACTCCTCTCCGGACTCCGAACCCTCCACGCCCCTGCCGATCGAATCTGATTGGGCACTGATCATGGAGTTTACTGCCGTGGACATCTTTCAGCACTCGCCTTTCGGCGATATCCTGAAGACGCTGAAGTCTCTCTCTTTATCAGGAGAGCCCTGGCCGGACTACGGTCAGCAAGGTTGGGATTCGGACGATGAAGAAATTCAAAGCCCACCCACCACCCACTTTGTAGCCACTGTCGATGACTCAACCGACATGCTCGACTTTGACTCCGAAGACATCGACGGTATGGATGCCGATGAAGGAGACGATGAAGAACCAGCTCCTATCAGGCCCTGGAAAGCCACCTCGTCATATGACATATACATGGTGGACACCCCAAAAGAAGGAGATGGCGATGGAACAACGGAGGATGACCCCTCCAAGAAACAGCCTAAGCGCTGGCGTCAGCGGCGCCGCTCAAAATCCCGCCAAAACAAATACGGTGATTCCAGCACGGGAGATAATAATACTCCGGAAAGTGCCGAAGAACACCTCCTCCAGCAAGAATTAGCACAGGAGGATGGAGAAACCAGCCCTCATGAGAGAGCGGCAGACAGATAGGTCGAGGACGATAATTATATGCCTCCCTCCGAAGACGAGGCAAGCCTCGACGACGACGAATTCATCGTGCCAGAGGATATCGTCGAGCAAGAGCGTTTTCAACGCAGGCTTATGGCCACGGCAAGAAGCCTCAAGAAAAAATAGCAATAGCTCAGAGCTGATCAAGATTTGCTAGTCGACAGATGGACTGAAGTCCTTGTGGCCGAAGAGCATAAACTCGAATGCCCCACCAAGAGCTACCCAAAGTGCAGGTTGCTACCCCGATTAGAGGAGGAAGCACTTGATGCGGCCGACCGGCCACCTCGTGGCCATGACAGAGAGGCCTCTCGGCCCTCCACTCAAGCCGCACCCCATACCAAGGCATGGGAATATGCGCCGGACTTATGAGATATGTTGGAGGACAAGGCAAGGCAAACAAGATCGATCTACGGATCACGGGGGCGCCCCACGGCTCGAGATGCTAACTGTCACGCCAGCCACAAATTCGGCAGGGCCGACCACAGTAGACAAATCTCATCGGAGCTACGTCATGATATAGCCCAGTACAGAGGCACCGCACACCCACTATGCTTCACAGACGAAATAATGGATCATCAAATCCCCGAGGGTTTCAAACCCGTAAATATCGAATCATATGATGGCACAACAGATCCTGCGGTATGGATCGAGGATTATCTCCTTCATATCCACATGGCCCGCGGCGATGATTTCCACGCCATCAAATACCTCCCACTCAAGCTTAAAGGACCAGCTCGGCATTGGCTTAACAGCTTGCCAACAGGATCAATCAGTTGCTGGGAGGACGTGGAAGCCGCATTCCTCGACAATTTCCAGGGCACTTATGTGCGACCCCCAGACGCCGATGACCTAAGTCACGTAATTCAGCAGCCAGAGGAATCTGCCAGGCAATTCTGGACACGGTTCCTAACAAAGAAAAATCAAATAGTCGACTGTCCGGACGCTGAGGCCCTAGCAGCCTTCAAGCACAATATCCGTGACGAGTGGCTGGCCCGGCACCTTGGACAGGAAAAGCCGAAATCTATGGCAGCACTCACGACACTCATGACCCGCTTTTGCGCGGGAGAAGACAGCTGGCTTGCTCATAGAAACAATATGACCAAGAACCCTGGTAATTCGGACACCAGGTATAGTAGTGGCAGGTCACGTCGCAACAAGCAGAAGTGCCGCATTAACGGCGACGATGCTGAGGATACGGCAGTTAATGCCGGATTCAGAGGCTCTAAATCCGGTCAGCGGAAAAAGCCATTCAAAAGGAATCCTAGGGGCCCGTACAGTTTGGACCGAATACTCGACCACTTGTTCCAGATACATGGCACCCCCGAAAAGCCGGCCAATCACACCAATAGGGACTGTTGGGTGTTCAAGCAGGCAGGCAAGTTAAACGTCGAAAATGAATACAAGGGGTTGCATAGCGATGACGACGAGGAGCCCTGGCCGTCGAACAACAGTGGACAGAAGGGTTTTCCCCTACAAGTGCGGACGGTGAACATGATATACGCAACCCATGTCCCCAAAAGGGAGCGGAAGCGTGCGTTAAGGGATGTATACGCGGTAGAGCCAGTCGCCCCAAAGTTCAACCCATGGTACTCCTGCCCGATCACCTTTGATCGAAGGGACCATCCCACTAGCATCCGTCATGGCGGATTCGCCGCATTGGTTCTAGACCCAATTATTGACGGATTTCATCTCACTAGAGTCCTTATGGACGGCGGCAGCAGCCTAAACCTGCTTTACCAGGATACAGTGCGGAAAATGGAAATAGATCCCTCGAGGATTAAGCCCACCAAAACGACCTTTAAAGGCGTAATACCAGCTGTAGAGGCCAACTGTACATGCTCAGTCACACTTGAAGTGGTCTTCGGATCTCCGGATAATTTCCGAAGCGAGGAGTTAATCTTCGACATAGTACTGTTCTGCAGTGGTTATCATGCACTGCTCGGGCAAACCGCATTCGCCAAGTTCAATGCGGTACCGCACTACGCATACCTTAAGCTCAAGATGCCAGGCCCTCGAGGAGTAATTACGGTCAATGGAAACACTGAACGCTCCCTCCAAACGGAGGAGCACACGGCGGCCCTTGCAGCGGAAGTACAAAGCGGCCTCTCCAGGCATTTCTCCAGTCCGGCCACGAAACGACCGGACACCGTCAAGTGCACCCGGAGTAACCTACAACAAGACCGCCTGGCACGATCCGAGCAGGTGTACCATTGCGGCCCCAACCCCAACCCTCGCAAAAAGGCGACGCCAGTACTTCACGTACATAACTACGCTCTAGAGATACCATGCGTACAGGGGGAGGGGCACCATCACGGCACACCCGAAACATGGCTTAAACCATACCAGGGGTTGCCGATTTTTTAATTTTCTCTTACTTTCAGGACTCCATCCGTCGGAAGGCCTGTTTGGCAGTTCAATTGCCGCACAAATGATGCAAGAACCAGGGAAGCAGACCAGCCACGCCGCATTACGGAACTCCCAGGTGGCCTCTATCACGAGCAGTATACCTGTTCCCCATACTATTCTGCAGCTTGCCCCTGGAACGGACATGTTAACTAGTCCAACCTTTCACTTATCGCATTATTTGTATCGTTCTGCTTTGATCGTAGCCCTTTTTAATAAACAATGCATAGCTTTCGTCTATTTTTGCATTACCTTTTTTCTTTATACGTTCCTTAACGACATGTTGCACCCGTACATGTTGGTACGGCCAAAATACGCCAGGGGCTTTAGTACCCCTCAATATGGTGTGAGAAGTCCAAACACTTTAAACAAGTGCGGCACCCCGAACTTATAACATTATATGCATCGGCTCCGAATCATGTCTTGGGTCAATAGTTGGGTTTGCCCGGCTCCTATGTTTTGGTGCCTTATGTTCCGCTATATCGGCTAAGGTAGCACTAGGAGAACCACTGCGATTGTGCCCAGTTGAGCTAGGTCGAGCACCTCAGTGGAGAAAGCTAAAACTGACTGTCATGATTAAGCGAGAGCCGGTCGCTGTTCGAGAGGTTTTTCAAGTCCCTAAAGACTTATGCCGCTTAGGGCGAGGAGCCGGCTCTGTCTGGCCAAGGCGTGGATAGCGCCCCGAACTCGGTCTTCCGAATACCAAGGGCTTCGCCGAAATTTAAAATTATAGAATTCTATGGCTAAGTGAGAGTGTTCACGCATTATAGTCCGATTGCCTTGTTCGTTGGGCTGAGCGCCTCCCTCGAAGGACCCAAACATGGGAAAAAGAGCACTCAGGGTTATCCCCGAAAACCCCAGCACTAGCGGCACAGGGGCAGAAGCCGACGACTCGCCATCTCTCAGAATTGATAAACAGCCACACAGAAGGTAATATTTTAAATTCCAACAGCATTGCTTAGCGCATATGAACAAGTTTTCAGCGCACAGGACAAAACGAGCAAGTTTCACTCAAAAATTAGATCCCTAGAACATTCATCCGCCACAAGGCAGGCACCCTTCAGAACATCCTTATAGTAATTCTCGGGCTTGCGATGCTCTTTCCCCGACAGTGGCCCGTCCTTCACAAGCTTCTCAGCATCCAGCTTGCCCCAGTGCACCTTAGCACGGGCAAGGGCCCTACGGGCACTTCAGTGCAGACGGAGCGCTTGATGACTTCGAGCCTTGGACAGGCCTCCACCAGCCACCGCACCAGCCCGAAATAGCTCCCAGGCAGAGCCCCTCCAGGCCACAGCCGAACTATTAGGCCCTTAATGGCCAGTTCGGCCACCTTGTGGAGCTCGACCAGTTGCTTCAGCTGGTCGCTCAGGGGCACGGGGTGTCCGGCCTCAGCATACTGAGACCAGAACACCTTCTCTGTCGAGCTGCCCTCCTCGGCTCGATAGAATGCGGCGGCATCGGACACACTCCGGGGAAGATCTGCGAACGCTCCTGGAGAGCTCCAGATTCGGGTAAGTAACAAGTAACTCACGTTTATGTGTTTGCTTTGCATAAAGAATGCCTTACCCGCCGCTATCTTCTTCACCTCATCCAACTCCTGGAGGGTCTTCTGGGATTCGGCCTTGGCAACCTTGGCATTTTCAATAGCCACCGCGAGCTTGGATGCTCGCATCTTTGAGTCAAGCTCCAAACTCTCATGTTTTTCCATGAGAGCCTGGAGCTCTTGCTGCACCTTGCCAACCTCGGCCTCATACTTCTCCCGCTCGGTGCGCTCCATGGCCGCCCTCTTCTCGGCCTCGACCAGCGCTTGCTTAAGGGTCGCCACCTCAGACGTGGCCCCTACAATAGCCACGATGATCCTGTCATTTTTCGCAATTGCACTTTTTTATATATATATTTAAACAACGTATTTCTTACCTTCCTCCTCCTCGAGCTGCTTCTTGGCACGCTCGAGCTCTTGCTCGGACAGCTCGAGGTTCTGCTTTAGCGTGTCCACTTCCGCAGTCAGTGCGGCGGACGCAAGCAGAGAAGCCTGCATACACATATTGACTCTTTTTTGTTAGACTCCTGCGAATTCTATTTGATCCTCTATTCGGCTTTTCTTCCCGAACGCCAAACAGAGCATCAGGGGCTACTGTCTATGCGGTAATATTATTTACACATTCTTTACTTACCTCAAAGCCTGTTAAAAGGCTAGTACAAGCTTCAGTCAGTCCGCTCTTGGCGGACTGAACCTTCTGGATCACCGCACTCATAATAGTGCGTTGCCCCTCGTCGATGGAGGCGCCTTGGAGCGCCTCCAACAGATTGCCCGGCTCCTCCGGTTGGACGGGGGTCGCCGGCACAGTGGGCTGGCTCCTCTTGGAAGGAGGTCGCCCGCCGGACTCTGGAACCTTTGAAGGTTCCGGAGCAGTGTCCGGCCTAGAGCCGGACTTGGAGCCCTGGAGGGTTTCGTCCCCTTTACTCCTGGAGTCCGGGAGGTCTCCTTGCGGCGCCTCCAGGACCACCTCCTCCCGGCTTGGAACCTGTTGGGACAACACTTCGGTGTCGTCCGTAGGGCGGGGGGAGGAAGCCGTCGGAAGCGAGTTCACATCCGACGAGTCCAGTGAGCCGCTCGACGACGCGTCGAGCCGGTCTTTGGGTGGGCTGCATAAACATATTCGACGTAAGGGAAAGTTGTGCAATAAACGAATACTATGAATTACTTTGGTATCCCAGTCGGTGTGGGGGAAGAAGTCCGAGGGCGTTTTGACGACGGCCCGACGGAGGCGGTCGCCTGGCCGCGTCCCTGCACCGGGTCATGTGCGAGCTTGGATCGCCTTTCTGGGCGTGGGGGTTCGGTCTCCTCCTCCTCCTCTTCGCTGGAGAAGACGTCATCGCCTCCCTCTCCTTCACCATACGACTCCCACTCACCCTGGTCATCCCCGCTCTCGCCTCCGCTCCCTTCTCCTTCCTCGGTCGACCCCTATGCCCCATTGGGCGTCGAGTACATCTCAGTGGTTGCCTGAAAGACAGCAGACAAAACGAAAAGTCAATCGACCTGCTCGAAAGAAGACCAATACAGAAAACGAAGATTTCAGTCGGAGACATAAAAACGCACCTGGTCGACCTCATACGAGCTGTCGAGTGGAATGACCCTCCTAGCTCCTCGGGGGTTGTCCTTGTTCCCCGTGATACTTGACAGCCACCCCTCCAACATCTCGTCGGTGACCTCCTCCGGGTGGATCCAAGTGGTGTCCTCGAGGCCAGAGTACAGCCACATCGGGTGGTCCCGAGCCTGGAGCGGTTTGGATTCGCCTCTTGAGGAAGACTTCCAGCAGATCCATCCCCGTCACGCCCTCACGGACAAGCTCAACCACTCGACCCGCCAGTATCTTGACCTGGGCCTTTTCTTCAGGCGTCACCTTCAGAGAAGCGGGCTTTTCGGCTCGGTCGAGGGTGAAAGGTGGGAGCCCAGTCGACTGCCCTGGAGTCGCCTGATCCTGGCAGTAGAACCAAGTCGCCTGCCAGCCTCGAACTGACTCCGGGAAAGTAATGGATGGGAAACAGCTCTTCCCTCTCGTCTGGATCGCCAAGCCCCCACATAGCTGGATCACTTGTGTCCTCTCGTCACTCGACTTGGCCTTCTTAACCGACTGAGAGCGACAGGTGAAGATGTGCTTGAAAAGCCCCCAGTGTGGGCGGCAACCCAGGAACGCCTCACACATCGAATTAAATGCGTCGAGATAGACTATAGAGTTGGGAGTAAAGTGATGGAGCTGCGCTCCGAAGAAGTTCAAGAAGCTGTGGAAGAAAGGGTGGGGCGGCAGATAAAACCCTCGGTCGATGTGAGTGGCCAGGAGCACGCACTCACCGTCGCGAGGTTGGGGTTCGATCTCTCCCCCCGGAAGACGCGCAGCCTTGTGAGGGATGGCTCCCCCCTCGACTAGGTCGTCAAGATCCTCCTGACGGAGCACCGATGGCATTCAGTCGCCCTGGATCAAACCTTTGGGCAGGGCCGTCCGAGAGGAAGATCCGCCGCGCGCCAACTTCTTCCCCTTCCCCGCCACCGCCGCCTTCTTCGCGCGCTCCAGAGCGGTCATCTTGCCCTTCACCATCGTCGCCGGCGAGATCTCGAGCTGGTTTGCGGTGGCCGGGCGAGAGCGAAGGAAGCAGGGGAGGCTACGGAGAAAGAGAGAAAGAAAGAAAAGAGATGAGCACGCGCACTGTTGGAGGACTCCGAGCCAGCTACTTATAAGGGGCCGCTTCCGAGTGGCTGACAGGTAGGCCCGAGCTATCCAGTCAAATCCCGTGGTAGGCGCGTGCGCAGTACGTGGCGAAAAAGGCGGCGCGGAGATCGAGGAGCCTTCCACTATCGCTCCCGATTACTGCGGCCACCCCCGTTCCGCGCGCTTCCCAAAAAATCCGAATCCCGCGATCTCCGTTGGCTGCAGAACAACTTGACAAAACGGAAATCCCGCGTGCACCGGTGCTCGATGCCTCACAGGCAAAGAAATCCATTCGACGAAGGCCTGGAACGGATCAAGGCGACTGAAAGAGGTTAATAACGTCATCCGTGACAGTCGACCCAGAACGAAGCACCCATATAACCCGAAGAATCAGTCGGAAAGGTCCCTAACCCCTTTTCTCACTCTAGCCTCGATCCGTTCAGGGGCTAATGATGAAGTCATGTACCTACGGTAGGGACACGAACCCGTCCTAAAGAGCCCTACCATAGGACATCCCTAGAAGAAGTCACCTTTCAATCAACTTGAAGATATCCCACTCGACGGGTTGAAGACACTCGACCAAGAAGCAGTCACTCGACCAAGAAGCCAACCACTCGACTGCCAGAAGACCTCAAGTCACTCCGGTCGGCTATTAAGTAGTCTTTATGATTATTATGACACTTTATTAGGGACGTTATCAGTAACGCCCCACCTTAAATGTACCTTAAACCCCGCATTACTGAGGGCAGGAGAGGGCTGGCGAACTCTATATAAGCCATGCCCCTCCTCAGTATCAGGGGTTCGCACCCCTGTCATTTTACACACGCATAATCCAGTCGACCGCCTCCGGGCACCGAGACGTAGGGCTGTTACTTCCTCTGAGAAGGGCCTGAACTCGTAAACCTTGCGTGCTTACAACTTCCCAACAGCTAAGGTCTAGCCTCCTCATACACACCCCCCTACCTCACTGTCAGACTTAGAACAACAACAGTTGGCGCCCACCGTGGGGCATTAGTCATAGCGCCTAATTGGAGAAGTTGCGATTTTTCCGATCCACTTGATCATGTTTTCCCGCGGAGCTTTGGCAGAGGGCCGCGAGATCCGTCTCGGCGGACTCACTTTCATCGCCGACGACTCCGCCTGGCTCCAGGAGGCGCCGCTTGACGTTGACGCACTCCCCGTCCGTGGTGCGACGCACTTTCACGCGTGTGTCCGTGGCGTCCTCCTGCGGCAGCCGTCGACCCCATATCGGTCGACTCCTGTGTCATCTCCCCGTCCTGTCTCCCGCCAGCGCAAGCGCTCAGGTCGGTCGAGACTCCAGCGGTGGGTGAAGCACGCCGCGGCCCGCCAGTCAGCGGTCCCACAAGTCGCTGCGATCGAGCCCGACGAATCCCTCTGCGGCCTGTTCGATCTGTCGACTGGCTCTGCGGAGACCGCATCCGAGTGCGATAGCAGCGAACCTTTGGCAGAGGTTCTGGCGGTCGAGGGGACACGCAGTCCTCCTGGATTCCATCGCGCTGATAGTGGTGCAGATAGAGGTGATCCGTCGCATCCCCACGATGAATACCTCCCCGAGCCTCTTACGTCATTGCAGCGGGAGGAGCTTCGTCGCCGGAACATGGACGCGCTCTACACTCCTATTGTTGGAGAAACCCCCGAGGCCCGGGCCTTGGAGGATGCGTGCTTGGCTAATCTGGCCGAGCGCACTCGACTGGAGAATTTACAGCGAGCTCTCGACGAACGAGCGCGTCAGCGGGCTCCCGAGTCCAGTCGACGATAGCAAGCTCCCGAATCCAGTCGACGTCAGCAAGCTCCCGAATCCAGTCGACGTCAGCTCTTCCCACCACCGCAGGTATACCGAACTCCGGTTCAGAATTTGGCTGCCGCGGCCCGCATAGCAGAGTCAATCCAGCCCTCTCAGTCAGAGGCTGGCAGAGGATTGTTGCAGATCAGAGCATTGCTCCGAGCGGCGGGAAATCAGAATTCCGCCATCTCCCAGTCGCGGGACAGGATCCACAGTCGATCCGTTGCAACGGAAACCGTCCAGTCGGCTCACAGCCCGAGATCGCCCCCGAGGCGTGAGGGACGTGGAGACCGGCACGATCAGTACAGGAGGAATGAACAATATGATCACCGACCCGACCGTGATGATAGACGTCGAGTGCCGTCCCCTCCCCCGAGAAGTGGATCGTATGCACCTCGACATCGAGATGACAGGAGCCCCCATAACGTTGGGCAGAGGATCCCAGCCGACCACAGAGACCCAGGCTTTGACGCGAGATCCATCCTTGTTCAAGGTCTGGTGGACAAGAACAGGGCTCATCGAGAGGGCCACAACAGAGATACGCCCACCGGCAGCAGAGCACATGCCTCGGGGCCTGAATGTTTCAGTCGAGCCATCAGAGCCGCGGTGATCCCTCCCAACTTCAGGCTGGCGACTGGAGTCAGCAAGTTCACCGGTGAATCCAAGCCCGACACGTGGCTCGTAGATTACCGAGTGGCTGTGCAGATTGGCGGCGGCAATGATGAGGTGGCCATGAAGCATTTACCTCTCATGTTGGAAGGCTCAGCTAGGGCGTGGCTGAATCAGTTGGCACCCAACAGCATTTCCACTTGGGAGTATCTCTCCCGAGTGTTTATCACAACCTTCGAAGGGACGTGCAAGCGCCCTGCAGGCCTTACGGAGCTGCGGTCTTGCGTGCAGAAGCCAAATGAAACTCTAAGAGAATACATCCAGAGGTGGATCACACTGCACCACTCGGTCGAGAACGTGCCAGACAATCAAGCAGTTTGCGCTTTCAAGGAAGGCATCAAATATAGGGAGTTGAATCTGAAGTTAGGCCGAACTGGAGAGATGTCACTGAATCGGATGATGGAGATTGCCACCAAGTACGCTAATGGAGAAGACGAGGACCGACTCCGAAGTGGCAAACTCAAATCAGTCGCCCAAGAAACCGGAGGAAACTCCAGTCGGAAACAGAAGCGGAAGGCCGAGCCAGCCGCCCCTGGGGAGGCCCTGGCTATAGCCCAGGGAAACTTCAAGGGAAAACCCAAGGGCACATGGAAGCCCAAGAAGGTTAAAGATAAGGATGGGAATGATGTTTTGGACCTGCCATGTCACATCCAAACCAAGAAAGATGAAGAAGGGAATTTTATTTTCCCGAAGCATACCACTCGACAGTGTCGGCTTCTGATTCAGCAGTTCCAGGGCAAGCAGCCCAAGGACAAGGAAAAAGAACCAGACAGAGTTGAGGACAAGGAGGATAGTGACGATGGATACCCCCAAGTCAATTCCACCCTGATGATTTTTGCTGATGTCGAAAGCAAAAGTCAACTGAAAGTCATTAACCGTGAGGTGAACATGGTCTCAGACCGCCATCACATTCGACCAATCTGATCACCCGACTCACATTGCCACTCCAGGGAGGCAAGCTTTGGTGGTCGACTCGGTCGTCGAACGTACTCGACTGACCAAAGTCCTGATGGATGGCAGCAGTGGCCTGAACATACTATATGCTGAAACTTTGAAAGGAATGGGCATTCCGATGTCCAGACTCAGCACCAGCAACATGAGCTTCCATGGAGTCATTCCTGGAAAGAAAGCCGAATCACTCAGCCAGATTGCCCTCAATGTGGTATTTGGTGATTCAAAGAATTACCGCAAGGAAAAGTTGACATTCGAAGTAGTGGATTTCCAAAGTGCATATCACGCCATTTTGGGCAGGCCAGCTTACGCACGCTTCATGGCTCGACCATGTTACGTGTATCTTAAATTAAAGATGCCTGGCCCCAAAGGTGTGATCACTGTTACGGGCAACCGGAAGAAAGCAGAAGAATGTTTTCAGAAGGGATCAAAGATCGCCGACGCTCAGATGGCAGTGGTCGAGCTGAGAGAGTACCAAAAGGCTGCCGACCCGAGTGAATTGCTGCGGGCTAAGAAGCCTGCCTCCGAGTCAGCTTTTCAGTCGGCTGGCGAAACAAAGACAGTCCATATTCACCCGACCGATCCGATGCTGCTCCGACTCACATCTCGATGACGCTCGACTCCAAATAGGAAGAAGCGCTCATCCAGCTCCTCCGTGAGAACTGGGACATCTTCGCATGGAAACCCTCTGACATGCCTGGAGTTCCTAGGGGGCTGGCTGAGCACCGTCTGTGAGTCGACCCAAAGTTCAAGCCCGTGAAGGAACATCTTCGACGGTCCGCCGTCCAGAAAAAACAAGCCATTGGTGAGGAAGTCGCTCGGCTCTTAGCAGCTGAGTTCATCCGAGAGATTTACCACTCCGAGTGGCTCGCCAATGTCGTCATGGTCCCCAAGAAGGACAAGTCACTCCGTATGTGCATTGATTTCAAACATATCAATCGGGCCTGCCCGAAAGATCATTTTCCTCTCCCTCGCATCGACCAAATTGTTGACTCAACTGCGGGATGCGAGAGATTGTCTTTTCTAGATGCCTACTCCGGGTACCATCAGATCCGTCTGTATGGGCCTGACGAAATCAAAACAGCTTTCATCACTCCATTCGGATGCTTCTGTTACGTCACCATGCCATTCGGCCTCAAGAACGCCGGAGCCACATTCATGAGAATGATCCAGAAGTGTTTACTCACTCAAATCAGTCGGAATATGGAGGCGTACATGGATGATATCGTGGTCAAGTCCCGGAAAGGTTCCGACCTGCGGGCTGACCTTGCTGAAACCTTTGCCAACCTCAGGAGGTACGATATCAAGCTCAATCCATCAAATGCACTTTCGGAGTTCCAGGTGGAAAGCTACTCGGTTTTCTCGTTTCCGAACGGGGAATCGACGCCAATCCCGAAAAAATTGGCACCATACTCTGGATGAAGCGCCCTGTACGTGTGCATGATGTCCAAAAGCTTACAGGCTGCTTGGCCACCTTAAGTCGATTCATTTCTCGGCTCGGCGAAAAAGCGTTGCCTCTTTACCGACTGATGAAGAAGTCTGACAAGTTCGAGTGGACTCCAGAAGCTGATGCAGCGTTTGCAGAGCTCAAAGCTCTGCTCTCCACCCAGCCGGTGCTAGCTGCCCCAATCAGCAAAGAGCCTCTGTTGCTTTACATTGCAGCCACGGGACAAGTTGTCAGTACTGTACTTACGGTTGAGCGGGAAGAGGAAGGGAAGGCCTTCAAAGTTCAACGTCCTGTATATTATGTGTCTGAAGTTTTGACCCCTTCAAAACAAAGATACCCCCACTACCAGAAGCTTGTATATGGGATTTATATGACCACAAAGAAAGTTGCACATTATTTCTCTGACCACTCCATTACAGTCGTCAGCGACGCCCCATTATCAGAGATCCTGCATAACAGAGACGCAACTGGTCGGGTGGCCAAGTGGGCGATTGAACTCCTTCCTTTAGATATCAAGTTTGAAGCAAAGAAGGCCATCAAGTCCCAAGCAATCGCGGATTTCATCGCCGAGTGGATTGAACAGCAACTTCCGACTCAAGTTCACTCGGAACACTGGACTATGTTCTTCGATGGATCCAAGATGCTGAATGGTTCGGGCGCGGGAGTAGTTTTGGTCTCCCCCCGAGGAGATAAGCTCAGATATGTTCTCCAGATTCACTTCGATTCCTCCAATAACGAAGCAGAGTATGAGGCACTTTTGTATGGGTTGCGCATGGCCATTTCACTCGGCGTCCGTCGCCTCATGGTCTATGGCGACTCAGATCTGGTGGTTAATCAAGTGATGAAGGAGTGGGACGTCAGGAGTCCGGCAATGACTGGGTATTGCAATGCAGTGTGAAAGCTAGAGAAGAAGTTCGAGGGGTTAGAGCTCCACCACATCCCCCGACTGAAAAATCAGGCAGCTGACGACTTGGCAAAGATAGGCTCCAAGAGAGAAGCCATTCCAAGCAACGTGTTCTTGGAACACATTCACTCACCGTCAGTCCAAGAGGATCCTTTCACAGAAGAAGCCCCGCAGCCGAAAAGTGCCACAGATCCGACTGAAGTTGAAGTGCCTGCAGTGGTTGACCTAATCATGGAAGTCTTGGCAATCACCCCTGACTGGACAATACCATACATCGCATATATCCTAAGGAAAGAGCTTCCGGAGGACGAGGAGGAGGCTCGACAGATCGTCCGCCGATCTAAGGCCTTCACAGTCATAAGGGGACAGCTGTACAGAGAAAGTGCGACCGGAGTCGGCCAAAAATGCATAACGCCAGAAGAATGTCAGATAATCCTTAATGATATCCACTCGGGGACCTGCGGTCACCATGCGTCCTATCGGACTATTGTGGCTAAAGCATACCGAGCTGGATTTTACTAGCCAAGAGCAAATGAGATGGCAAAAGAGATAGTCGACAAGTGTGAAGGGTGCCAGTTCTACTCCAACATGTCGCACAAGCCCGCATCAGCCCTGAAAACCATTCTGCTCGTCTGGCCCTTTGCCGTCTGGGGATTGGACATGGTTGGTCCCCTAAGAACGGGCAGGAGTGGATTCACTCATGTACTTGTGGCAGTCGACAAATTTACCAAATGGATCGAAGCCAAGCCCATCAAGAACCTCGATGCTGGCACCGCTATCAGTTTCATCAGAGGGTTAACATTCAGATATGGAGTCCCGCGTAGCATCATCACTGATAACGGGTCAAACATTGATTCGGACGAGTTCAGAGCATTTTGCGCTTCTCAAGGCACACGAGTCGACTATGCTTCAGTCGCTCATCCCCAGTCGAATGGACAGGCTGAGAGAGCGAACGGTCTGATTCTCAAAGGACTAAAACCTCGGCTGATGCGCGATCTCAAGCATGCGGCAGGCGCTTGGGTCGACGAACTTCCGTCAGTTCTATGGGGATTAAGGACCACCCCCAACCGGTCGACTGGAAGGACTCCATTCTTTCTGGTTTATGGAGCCGAAGCTGTCCTGCCGAGTGATCTTCTTCATAATGCACCCCGAGTCGAACTTTACACCGAAGATGAAGCAGAGCAGGCCCGGCAAGATGCAGTCGACCTCTTGGAAGAAGAAAGGGAGATGGCCATGATCAGATCGACCATTTATCAGCAAGACTTGCGCCGTTTTCACGCCCGAAATGTGAAAAGTCGAGCCTTCCAAGAAGGGGATCTGGTCCTCCGAGTGGATCAACAGAAGCCACACAAACTTGCTCCTACTTGGGAAGGCCCCTTCATAGTTACCAGAGTCCTCCACAATGGAGCATACCACCTCTACAACGTCGATCGCCAGATCGACGAGCCACGAGCTTGGAACGCGGAACTACTCCGCCCCTTTTACACCTGAGTTCCCTTTGTAGTAAGAAGAATAATTTCTACAGTTCATTTCTATCAAAGACAAGAGTGTTCCAATAATAGCTGTCACTTTGTTTGCATACAAAACCCCCAGCGGGTGACTTGGCTGCGAATCCGTTTCGCCTAAGTTTTAAAAATCCTACCGAGTGGAGAGCAATCCTCCCACTCGGGGGCTTAGCTGCAGTCCAGTACTCGCCTAAGTTCTCCCACTTGGAAACTTAGCTGCAGTCAAGCACTCGCCTAAGTTTGAAAAAATCCTACCGAGTGGAGAGCAGTCCTCCCACTCGGGGGCTTAGCTGCAATCCAGTACTCGCCTAAGTTCTCCCACTCGGAAACTTAGCGGCAGTCAAGCCTCGCCTAAGTTTGAAAAAATCCTACCGAGTGGAGAGCAATCCTCCCACTCGGGGGCTTAGCTGCAGTCTGGTACTCGCCTAAGTTCTCCCACTCGGAAACTTAGCTGCAGTCAAGCACTCGCCTAAGTTTGAAAAAATCCTACCGAGTGGAGAGCAATCCTCCCACTCGGGGGCTTAGCTGCAGTCCAGTACTCGCCTAAGTTCTTCCACTCGGAAACTTAGCTGCAGTCAAGCACTCGCCTAAGTTTGAAAAATTCCTACCAGGTGGAGAGCAATCCTCCCACTTGGGGGCTTAGCTGCAGTCCGGTACTCGCCTAAGTTCTCCCACTCGGAAACTTAGCTGCAGTCAAGCACTCGCCTAAGTTTGAAGAAAAACCCTAGCGAGTGGAGAGCCAACCTCACACTCGGGGACTTAGCTGCGGTCCAGCACCTGTCTGGATACAAGACCAAAGCCCCACACGACAGTTCAAAACCACGAAGACATTCAGCAAGAAATTAAGTTCGGATAAAGCTTAAAAGGCCACAGGCCCCGAATCAAAGTACTCGAGCCCTCAGCTCGGCAGAGTTTAAACGATTACAAATCCACTCGGCATTCCGAGGCAAATTTAAGGAAAGGCATAAAAGTTTTCTTTCATTCCTTAGGAGGAGGACTGGCAGGGGCGACGAACTCATCCAGGTCGATTCCGTCCGCAATACGAGTGGCAGCAGCAATGAAGGTCTCCATGAAGTCTTGAAAGCTATGCCTCTTGGTATTGGCGACTTGGATGGCGGCCAACTTTTCTTCTCGCGCCTATGGACGCGGACTAAAGATAGAGCCACATCAGCACCGCACCGGGCAGAAGACTTCTTCCACTCCTGCACTCAATCGGGGATTCTGTCAAGACGAGCCATCAGAGACTCAAGATCGTTCTGAAGCGTAGACTCTGGCCAAAGTGTCGAGTCGATCCGCGACATGGCAACCTTCAGCCGAGCCAAGTAATCCACGGCGCCATCGATTCGAGATTCCAGTCGGAGCAGATTCATGGCAGTATCATCTTTCACCGGAGTATTGATTGGGTCCAAACCCGTTTCAATCCGCCCGGTCTCCTCTTCGAAGTTCTGACAAAATTCTGCATACAAGACCTAAAGATAAGCCAACGATCGCAAAGTGAGTCGATACAAAAGAAAACCAGTCGGAATTGAACGCGCACCTTCGAGCTTGATGTACAGCGTCTTGGCGAGACTCCTCAGGTAGCTCTCCAGGTCGTCCCTCCTGCAAGCGACGCCTTCCATCTGCTCGCTCAGGGTGAGGTGCTTCTTCTTCCAATGCGAGCACTCCCTGTTGGCTTCATTCAGAGCGGCCTTCAGCTTGGTGTTCTCATCTTCTATCTGGCTGACCGAAGCCAGCTTCTGTTCAGCCAGTGCGATCTTGTCATCAGCCTCCTTGTGGGCAGCAGCCAAGTCCCGATCCTTCTTCGCCAGGGCCTCGCTCAGTTCTCCTGCAAAAGAAACGACGATTGGTTCATAAACAGCAAAAGGATACCCAAGCCTAAAACAACACCAGTCGACGAGGTCGTCTTACCAGCAATGCCATCTCTGACCTTCTGCAGTTCCGTTCTGGCCAGTTCCAGATTGAGAGTCAGTTGAATCCACTGCTTCTCCAACTCAGTATAGCGAGACGCAAGTTCACAAGATTTCTGCAAAAGGAAATTTCAGTCGACAGACATACAAGATGAGTTTCTTCCGAGTAACTAAGGGGAAAAGGTAACGTTTCTAAGACTACAGCCGAATGAAGAACATTTGACAGTAGTCTCGGGGACTACACCCAGTGGGTGCACTCAGCGTGCCCCCACTGGTCTTAAAAAAAAGAAAAGTCGAATGTCCGCAGTCGACCGGACACAGATCCATTCGACATGACTCGACCAGATCAAGAAGGGAAACCAAATTCAGAAACGCAATATAAAGACTACAGTCGACTGCCAGCAGTCCACCGTAGTCTCGGGGACTACACCCAGTGGGTGCACTCAGCGTGCCCCCACTAGTCCAAGATGGAGAAAACACACCCAGTGGGTGTACAGATACAAAGATCTTCAAAAAAAAGAGAGAGAGGGAGAAAGACTCTTCAAATAATCAAGTATCAAGTCGACTAACCTGGACATTGCTCTGAAGCGCCGAACTTGCGTCGTAAGCTGCTTGACTGGCCTCCCGAGCCTTCTTCACCTGTTCCATCATGACCCCCGCTTGGCGTATAGCCTCCTTCGCAGCGGCCACTTCGTCTTCAGGGACAGAGTATGTGACAAAAAGCGAAGTTGGATTGGCAGTCGACGCCGAGGGCTGCGCACTCGACAGGGGATTGGCAAAGGTCACAGAAGCCCGAGGGGCATCACCACCATCCCGAGCCACGGTCTCAGGCGCCGGAGTAGGCTGGGGAGTCCTGTCAGCCGACGGCCTCTTAGTCCTCCCTATCCTCAGCGGTTCGTTGTCGCCGTCATCCGGGAGGCCGATAACATGGGGAGGGGCTGCAGGAAAGACTTTCAATCGACCAGAATTGCAAGAAATGACCAGTCGACTCAAAAAACAGAACGTCAATAATCGTACCAGGATTGGAGGTAACAGCATCCCCCATCTCTTGGTCGTCGTCTTTGGCAGAGACCTCGGAGGTAGCAGCGCTTCAAATTTCGAAGAATCAGCCAGTTAGCTTAATGAGTCGACCGAGGATCCATCCTCCATCGATGAAGGAAAACAAGCTTTATTATCCGGAGATAACAGGGACAGTTATCTTCATCTTGGGCAGGGTCTTGGGCGGCTTGGATAGCGTCGTGTGTGGTTGCTTGGGGACCTTCCCAGTCGGTGTGGGGGAAGAAGTCCGAGGGCGATTTGACGACGGCCCGACGGAGGCGGTCGCCTGGCCGCGTCCCTGCACCGGGTCATGTGCGAGCTTGGATCGCCTTTCCGGGCGTGGGGGTTTGGTCTCCTCCTCCTCCTCTTCGCTGGAGAAGACGTCATCGCCTCCCTCTCCTTCACCATATGACTCCCACTCACCCTGGTCATCCCCGCTCTCGCCTCCGCTCCCTTCTCCTTCCTCGGTCGACCCCTATGCAACATTGGGCGTCGAGTACATCTCAGTGGTCGCCTGAAAGACAGCAGACAAAACGAAAAGTCAATCGACCTGCTCGAAAGAAGACCAATATAGAAAACGAAGATTTCAGTCGGAGACATAAAAACGCACCTGGTCGACCTCATACGAGCTGTCGAGTGGAATGACCCTCCTAGCTCCTCGGGGGTTGTCCTTGTTCCCCGTGATACTTGACAGCCACCCCTCCAACATCTCGTCGGTGACCTCCTCTGGGTGGATCCAAGTGGTGTCCTCGAGGCCAGAGTACAGCCACATCGGGTGGTCCCGAGCCTGGAGCGGTTTGGATTCGCCTCTTGAGGAAGACTTCCAGCAGATCCATCCCCGTCACGCCCTCACGGACAAGCTCAACCACTCGACCCGCCAGTATCTTGACCTGGGCCTTTTCTTCAGGCGTCACCTTCAGAGAAGCGGGCTTTTCGGCTCGGTCGAGGGTGAAAGGTGGGAGCCCAGTCGACTGCCCTGGAGTCGCCTGATCCTGGCAGTAGAACCAAGTCCCCTGCCAGCCTCGAACTGACTCCGGGAAAGTAATGGATGGGAAACAGCTCTTCCCTCTCGTCTGGATCGCCAAGCCCCCACACAGCTAGATCACTTGTGTCCACTCGTCACTCGACTTGGCCTTCTTAACCGACTGAGAGCGACAGGTGAAGATGTGCTTGAAAAGCCCCCAGTGTGGGCGGCAACCCAGGAACGCCTCACACATCGAAATAAATGCGGTGAGATAGACTATAGAGTTGGGAGTAAAGTGATGCAGCTGCGCTCCGAAGAAGTTCAAGAAGCTGCGGAAGAAACGGTGGGGCGGCAGATAAAACCCTCGGTCGATGTGAGTGGCCAGGAGCACGCACTCACCGTCGCGAGGTTGGGGTTCGATCTCTCCCCCCGGAAAACGCGCAGCCTTGTGAGGGATGGCTCCCCCCTCGACCAGGTCGTCAAGATCCTCCTGACGGAGCACCGATGGCATTCAGTCGCCCTGGATCCAACCTTTGGGCAGGGCCGTCCGAGAGGAAGATCCGCCGCGCGCCGACTTCTTCCCCTTCCCCGCCACCGCCGCCTTCTTCGCGCGCTCCAGAGCGGTCGTCTTGCCCTTCACCATCGTCGCCGGCGAGATCTCGAGCTGGTTTGCGGTGGCCGGGCGAGAGCGAAGGAAGCAGGGGAGGCTACGGAGAAAGAGAGAAAGAAAGAAAAGAGATGAGCACGCGCACTGTTGGAGGACTCCGAGCCAGCTACTTATAAGGGGCCGCTTCCGAGTGGCTGACAGGTAGGCCCGAGCTATCCAGTCAAATCCCGTGGCAGGCGCGTGCGCAGTACGTGGCGAAAAAGGCGGCGCGGAGATCGAGGAGCCTTCCACTATCGCTCCCGATTACTGCGGCCACCCCCGTTCCACGCGCTTCCCAAAAAATCCGAATCTCGCGATCTCCGCTGGCTGCAGAACAACTTGACAAAACGGAAATCCCGCGTGCACCGGTGCTCGATGCCTCACAGGCAAAGAAATCCATTCGACGAAGGCCTGGAACGGATCAAGGCGACTGAAAGAGGTTAATAACGTCATCCCTGACAGTCGACCCAGAACGAAGCACCCATATAACCCGAAGAATCAGCCGGAAAGGTCCCTAACCCCTTTTCTCACTCTAGCCTCGATCCGTTCAGGGGCTAATGATGAAGTCATGTACCTACGGTAGGGACACGGACCCGTCCTAAAGAGCCCTACCATAGGACATCCCTAGAAGAAGTCACCTTTCAATCAACTTGAAGATATCCCACTCGACGGGTTGAAGACACTCGACCAAGAAGCAATCACTCGACCAAGAAGCCAACCACTCGACTGCCAGAAGACCTCAAGTCACTCCGGTCGGCTATTAAGTAGTCTTTATGATTATTATGACACTTTATTAGGGACGTTATCAGTAACGCCCCACCTTAAATGTACCTTAAACCCCGCATTACTGAGGGCAGGAGAGGGCTGGCGAACTCTATATAAGCCATCCCCCTCCTTAGTATCAGGGGTTCGCACCCCTGTCATTTTACACACGCATAATCCAGTCGACCGCCTCCGGGCACCGAGACGTAGGGCTGTTACTTCCTCTGAGAAGGGCCTGAACTCGTAAACCTTGCGTGCTTACAACTTCCCAATAGCTAAGGTCTAGCCTCCTCATACACACCCCCTACCTCACTGTCAGACTTAGAACAACGACAGCCAGTGCCGGGACTAGGCATCCCGTTCTTCTTCGCCGCTGCGGGTTCCCGACCAAGACAAATTTTATCTTTAGTTAGAACCGCAGCTATGATGTGATGTAATATAACTTTGAAGTACTCTTAATTTTCATGCATGTTATTTCCCCGTTCAATTCCTCTTTGTGTGCGTGCCCTACGTCAATCGGGAAGGCCTGCCGGCGCAGAAGCCCCTAGCGGCGCTTTGGGGACGGAACCCCATGGCCATCCGAGTACGCGTGCTGCCGGACGAGCCACCTTTCCATTCTGAACGCGGCCGCTCAAACTATCGAGCTTGACTCGAGTCAGAATAGGGGGCGTTGCTGATCGCGGAAGGCTACTCTGCCATTCTCGACGCAGCCGCTTGAGCTATTGAGTGGACTCAAAACAAGGCAAGGGCGTTGTCGATCGTGGTAGAGCCCCCTAGCGTGCAGTTTTCTCATACAAAGCAAATATCTCCGGGGGGGGGGGGGAATAACCTCAAATAAGAAGGGTAACACAAATAAGGGTTCAGTGAAACTTAGCTTCTGTTTGCGATCGTTAGAGTGTCGATCTTCTGGCCTTCTTTCTTCTTCAAGGGTCACGAAGATGAAGGAGTGCCGGGCTAACTGCTAGAGCCGATTCTCACAACTGCGCCCCCTACCTGGCGCGCCAAAGATGTTGGTGGGAACGACACCTATGGGATCACAAGAATCCCTACTACGGTTGCGGGGCGCGGGGGTCGTGAGAAGAGCGGATCAAACAAATAGCACACGATTCGTTTATCCAGGTTCGGGCCGCGAGGATGCGTAAAACCCTACTCCTGCTTTGGTGGATTGTATATCTGTGTTCATGAGCTAGCTATGGGGCGTGAGGAGCTCCAAAAAGCCGAATCCTCCTCTTGGTCGCCTCGGGCCTCCTTTTATAGGAAAGGGGTTGCCACAGTGGCACACAGGAGGTGGAAAGGGTACAATGATGTGAGGTTATCCCTCGCAGTACATGACAAGGCACATTTAATGCGTCTTGATCAGGTGTCCTTGCTTTATCGGGGACGGGGGAGAGCCCTGTCTCGTCCTTCACCGCTCCCTCTTGTGTCGACATGCGCCCTGGCCAACGGCGCCTGCGGTGCCATGTAGGCAGGCAGGCAGCTGAGGTGGCGCAGTGGTGGGTCTCCACGAAGATCCGCATGCCACCACGCAGGTGCCTGCCCAGCTGGTTGGGTCGGCAGCTGCATGCGAACGGCGGTGGAGGTTTGACTGGCGTGGGCCTTATGGTGGCCCCATGGGTGTTCTTGGCAAGGGACTTGCCGGGGCCCCGGCAAGGGTCTTGCCGTGGCGCCTGCTGTCATCCCCGGCAAGGCTCTTGCCAGGGGCCTTGTGGTCCTCCTTGGCTGGGATCCCGCCAAGGATCATCATCTTCTAAAGGGTGTATCTGATCTTGAATGTCTTCACAAAGATCTGCATGCCACCACGGGGATGTCTCCCGAATACTTGCCCCATGGGGGCAGTGGACTCAAGGGTGACTCACCCCGTAGGTGTGGGGCGAGCTGCCATGGCAAGGGTCTTGCCGGGTTTGTTAAAACCGCCTCCCGGCAAGGATCTTGCCGGGGGGAGTCCGCTTTGTCTCCTTTGCTCTTTGTGGTCTTGGTCTTGGCGCCCTTCTGCTTTTCCTGAACTTCGGTCTTTACCTTGGCTCACCTCCCTTGCCTTGCTCAGTGTGGTGGTGCCCGTGGCTCAGACTGCCCGTGCATAGTTATAGGGGTACAAAAAGTGTACCCCTCTTTTTGTACATCGATAAAACCCTAGAAGCTAGCCTATGGTATGATTGTTGATGTGTATGTTGTCCAACGGACTAAAACCCTCCGGTTTATATAGACACCGGATAGGGTTGGGGTTACATAGAGTCAGTTACAATGGTAGGAGATCTACATATCCGTATCGCCAAGCTTGCCTTCCACGCCAAGGAAAGTCCCTTCCGGACACGGGACGAAGTCTTCAATCTTGTATCTTCATAGTCCAGGAGTCCGGCTGAAGGTATAATCCGGTCATCCGGACACCCCCTAATCTAGGACTCCCTCAGTAGCCCCTGAACCAGGCTTCAATGACGACGAGTCCGGCGCGCAGATTGTCTTCGGCATTGCAAGGCGGGTTCCTCCTCCAAGTACTTCATAGAAGATTTTGAACACAAAGATAGTGTCCAGCTCTGCAAAATAAGTTTCGACATATTGCCGTAGAGAGAATAATATTTATACAAAATCTAATCTGCTGACGTATTTCGTAGCGTGACACACCACGACCAAGCCTTTATCTGAGTTGTTTCATTATCCCACCTCAGCGTGTCATGCGAGGCGGTTTCCTTGGCACGTCTTGTTAAAGCAGAGATCATATCCCCTTATCCCGGGATTCTCATCAATACGGGCGTGGGTAACCCAACCGCGCCATTGATTACGGCGCTTGGAGATAAGCGAGTTTTACCAGGCTGGTGGGGACATGTTGTTGCGTCCACCCATATAAGGGGATAAGGATCCACCTTTTCACCTACGCCTTCTTCCTCCTTCACCTATCCATTCTTGCGCACTCGAGCTCCAGCGCCCAAGTCCGCACTCCCCACCTCAACCTTCTCCAGCCATGTCCGGAGCGGGAGGCAAGTGGATGGTCTCCTCCGTCATGGAGGGACACATCAAAAAGCTGAGGAAGGCCGGATACCTATCTAACGACATCGCGTACCGGCTGCCCGAAAAGGGGCAGCTCATCCCCACCCCTAGGCCCCATGAGAGGGTGGTGTTCCTCCCCCACTTCCTCCGCGGACTGGGCTTCCCTCTCCACCCATTTGTCCAGGGGCTCATTTTCTACTACGGCCTGGATTTCCATGATCTGGCCCCAAACTTTGTCCTCAACATCTCGGTGTTTATCGCTGTGTGCGAGGCTTTCCTCCGCATCCGCCCCCATTTCGGCCTATGGCTCAAGACTTTCAATGTCAAGCCGAAGGTGGTGCATGGCAACCAGGCGGAGTGCGGAGGCGCCATGGTGGGCAAGATGGCCAACGTCCTATGACTCGAGGGCTCCTTTGTGGTGACCCTGAAGGGGTGGCAATCGGGGTGGTTTTACATCACTGAGCCGCGCGACGCCGAATGGGTCGCACCCCCCGAGTTTCGATCCGGACCCCCTACGCGGCTCACCCCCTGGAAGGAGACGGGCCTGTCGTGGGGTAAAAAAGCAGAGCTGATCAGACTCCAAACATGCGTCCAAACCCTGGTGGACAAGAAGCTCAAACTTGTCAACGTAGTCCAGGTTATGCTCATCCGCTTGATCCTCCCGTGTTAATGACGGGCTTTCAACCTGTGGGAGTTCGACCTGGCGCGACACCAAACTCTGAGCAGGCTCTTCGACACGATGTACGAAGATGCCTGGAAGGTGCTTTCCAAGGGCGCCGAGGCTCCCGCATCTGCTACTGAGGATCGCGGATTCAGTGCACAGCGTCACGCTCTTGCGGTAAGCTGTTTTTTCCTTTTACAGGGTATCAGTTTTTCATAGTTTGACTCCACGCAGGATATTAGCACCCTTACCTTTGACAGGATTGGCAGGTGACATCCGGACAGATCAACTGTCCGGCTCCTTTGCCCGAAGGCCCAGCGGACGCTCACTTGGCGAAGCTGCTGGTTCCGGCACCCTATGTGGTGCCGGAGAAAAAGGCCGCGAAAAAGGCCACGGGGACTCGAAAGAGTGCCCGACGCCAGGAGGTGTTGGATCCATCATCCGACGGTTCCAAGGCGCATTCCTCCCGTGAAGACGAGGAGAAAGAAGAAAGGACCTCTCCCCCTCCAGCGGGAGGAGAGGAGAAAAGGTAGGCCGCCCTCTCCAGGGAGGCCGGAGGGTCCAAGAAGGGGAAAACCCTTCCTTCGGACTACTCCACCGACGCCGACGACGGCAGAGAGGGGTGGCTGCCCAGGGCCAAGCCCCTGGCAAAATCGTAAGTATCCGGATACCAGAGTAGTTCATAGTATTCGTTTATTGCACAGCTTTCCCTTACGTCGAATATGTTTATGCAGCCCACCCAAAGACCGGCTCGACGCGTCGTCGAGCGGCTCACTGGACTCGTCGGATGTGAACTCGCTTCCGGCGGCTTCCTCCCCCCGCCCTACGGACAACACCGAAGTGTTGTCCCAACAGGTTCCAAGCCGGGAGGACGTGGTCCTGGAGGCGCCGCAAGGCGACCTCCCGGACTCCAGGAGTAAAGGGGATGAAACCCCCCCAGGGCTCCATGTCCGGCTCTAGGCCGGACACTGCTCCGGAACCTTCAAAGGTCCCAGAGTCCAGCAGGTGACCTCCTTCCAAGAGGAGCCATCCCACTGTGCCGGCGACCCCCGTCCAACCGGAGGTGCCGGACAATCTGTTGGAGGCCCTCCAAGGCGCCTCCATCAACGAGGGGCACCAAACTATTATGAGTGCGGTGATCCAGAAGGTTCAGTCCGCTAAGAGCGGACTGACTGAAGCTTGTACTAGCCTTTTAACAGGCTTTGAGGTAAGTAAAGAATGTGTAAATAATATTACCACATAGACAGTAGCCCCTGATGCTCTGTTTGGCGTTCGGGAAGAAAAGCCGAATAGAGGATCAAATAGAATTCGCAGGTGTCGGATTTCGGGTTCCGGCAGACCCTTAAGGTTCGAACACTGGGGTGCGCGCGGAAATCTTGCCTTCAGCCTCTCCGTCTCGAGGGGATCTAAACTACTAAAAGAACTGCACGAAAGACACAAGATTTATACTGGTTCGGGCCACCGATGTGGTGTAATACCCTACTCCAGTGTGTGGTGGATGGATTGCCTCCTGGGGCTGGTGTGGATGAACAATACAAGGAAGAACAGCCTCGCGAGGGTCTGTTCTTGGCTGTGGAGATGAACTGCTATGAAGAGTTCAGTCGCCTTTCTCTCTCTTTCTCTCTCAGATCTCGGACCGAACGATCGGGAATCGAACCCCTTGCTATGTGGGTGGCTAGTCCTATTTATAGAGGCCCTGGTCCTCTCCCCAAATATTGAGCGGGAAGGGATCCAACAATGGCGGGCTAATTTGAAGGGGGACAACGAGTACATCTATCCTGACAAAAGTAGTCTTCGCCTGCCAAAGGCTCTGGTGATGACGCCGCGCTGGGCTCCATGGTGACCTCCGTCTCGTAGTCCTCCTGGTCTTGGTCTCGTTGCACCGAAGTGGCAACCTTTGCCTGATGCCTCGGTACTCCGCTGATACGCTTGCCCCCTTCGCACCAAAGAGGAAAGAGG
The DNA here is from genome assembly GCA_034509565.1 of Triticum monococcum. Taxonomy (NCBI): domain Eukaryota; kingdom Viridiplantae; phylum Streptophyta; class Magnoliopsida; order Poales; family Poaceae; genus Triticum; species Triticum monococcum. The sequence goes on along the minus strand of CM067845.1, from coordinate 79,308,757 downwards.
GACGCTGCGCGCGCTGGCACCCGCCTGGTGCCCCGCATCGTCATGGCTTGAGTCATGTGCACCTCGCGAGGTACCCCACCTTGAACTCTCCGTCTCCTCGCGAGCCAGCCTGACGAGGCTGTGCCTGAGGACGTGCCGTGTCGTCCGCCTCGCGAGGCTTGGCCCCTCGCGAGGGTCTTGAGCCTCGTGTTGATGAAGATGGGCCACGCTGGGCCCCCACTTGAGCCACGCCGCAGGCCGCAGGCAGGCAAGTCCGGGGACCCCTGTTCCCAGAACACCGACAGTAGCCCCCGGGCCCAAGGCGCGCATGGGCTTGGCCGTGCCGAGAAGCAAAAGGGCAAGGGCGAAGCGCCGCGGGCCATAACAGCCTGCGGCCTTGGACGCCGCGTGGTGGTTGATTGGACGTGGCGCCTCCGCTTCCCCACGACGCCTTGGTGATCATGCGAGTTGGACAAGTACCTGCATGCAGAACGTGTTATGATTACCTGTGATCGTGGAGACCGGCGGTTCACCTTCGCCGGCTATAAGTATGGCACTGCTCGTGCCCGTCAAGTCCATCTCCTCTTGCTCTCTCCTGCGCCTCAGTTCTTGCTCCGTCTTGTTGCGATGGCTCCATCGAGGAGGTACTCGGCCGCAGAGAAGGGGAAGGCCCTCCAGGTCGGTCCTGCCTCTCCCCCATGCAAGCGTGGTCGCGGGCGCCCTCAGAAGCACCCGGTGGCCGCCCCGGCAGCTCCCAGCGGCCGTGGGGGGGGGCCTCCCAGCGCGGCGGCGGGCAAGCCGCCGCAGCCGGAGGGTGCGCCTGGGTTGCACGCTCCCCCAGGACGCGCTTTCGCGCCGGGCCGGCGCCGCCGGAATTCATCGTTTGGTCGGCGGAGCCGGCTCGCGCCCGGCTCGCGCTCCCTCGCTTCCTCCTTGGCGAACTACCGGCCGGCGCTCCTGGCGGCCTCTGGCTCCAGGCGGAGGGCTGCTATAGCAGGTCCTCGTGGGTCGCGCTGGAGGTCTCCGCCAGCGGGGGCTTGGTCTTCACTCGCGGCTGGCAGGCGTTCGCCCGCGCTCGCGGCCTGGAGCGTCGGTGCACTCAGCACTTTAGGTTCGATGGCGACGCCACCCTCTACGTGAGGGTGTTTGGGGAAGATGGTAGCCGCGCGGGGTGCTGCCCTGAGGACGACGACTACGTCCGCGGGCCCCGGTCCGATGGTGATGGGGGAGATAGCGCCCGAGCGGGCGGCGGCGCCAGCGATTCCCCCAGCCTCCTCAGCTCTTCCTGAAGCGACTCCTCCAGTGGTGGCAGCAGTCCTCCCCTGCGCCGTCGGGTTTGCCTAGGAGGTGGTGGTTCGTCCGCCCGCTGTCGTGCCCCGGCGCAGCGCGAGAGGGGGTCCGCCTGAGGCCCTTAGGCAGCCTGTGTCGCCGCCGTGGGCCGATGCAGGAGGGGCGGCGCCAGGCTCGTCTTTTTCCTTTCTCTTTTGTTCCCTGTGTAAAACAGAACAAATGCATGGAGCCCCCTTGGGGCGTGTTGGGAAATGTTGCCGCTCCGGCTATTACCTTGATCTCGTTTTTGTACTTCCTGATTTCCCGCCTGTGCGTAGATAGCTTTCGACCCTTGCTGGGGAGTGGGGCGACCGACCCAGGCCCTGTGTGCGCGTCGTGGTACCCGAGGGGCACGGACTAGGAGGGGTGCTCCTGTAATGCGCCAGGGCCGTGAAACCCTCCTGGGGCTAGGGCAGAAACCCTCGCGAGGGCGCCTGAGCACCATCCCTCGCGAGGTTGTTCACGAGAGAAACCAAAGCGAGGGGCGAAAATCGACGAACCATAAATCAGCAACAACGATAACTCCAATAAGAATCCAAATGCAAACAAACACGTCAACTGCGGAAAGCAAATGGAAAAGCCGCGTCCGGCACCTAATCTAGTCTTCGACGTCTTCTCACCAGCGCGGAGCTAAGTGCTGCCATTGGGCGTGGGAGGGAGCCCCAGGGCCTGAGGCCGGCGCTCCTTAGACTCCGGGGCGTGTACAGCCCCACTCATTATTACGTGAGAGTGTCACGGGGCGGCGAGCTTCAGAGGCATTGGCCTTGCTTCACAGGCTCTGGGCCTTTTACTCGAGCGCGAGGGCTTCACAGGCACTCGCCTTGCTTCACAGGCTCCGGGCCTTTACAAAAGAGATGATCTTCACAGGCACTCGCCTTGCTTCACAGGCTCTGGGCCTTTACAAAAGAGATGATCTTCACAGGCACTCGCCTTGCTTCACAGGCTCTGGGCCTTTTTCCAAAGCGATGATCTTCACAGGCACTCACCTTGCTTCACAGGCTTTGGGCCTTTTTCCAAAGCGATGATCTTCACAGGCACTCGCCTTGCTTCACAGGCTCCGGGCCTTTCCAAAAGAGATGATCTTCACAGGCACTCGACTTGCTTCACAGGCTCCGGGCCTTTACAAAAGAGATGATCTTCACAGGCACTCGCCTTGCTTCATAGGCTCTGGGCCTTTTTCCAAAGCGATGATCTTCACAGGCACTCGCCTTGCTTCACAGGCTCTGGGCCTTTTCAGGGGTAGAACCTCCGAAGGTGCTGGATGTTCCACGCATTCTGGATTGGCACTCCGTCCTGAGTCTCCAAGCGCGGGGAGCCGGGCCTGGAAACATGAACAACCTTGAACGGGCCCTCCCACATGGGAGAGAGCTTGTGCAACCCCTCCCTGGAGAGAACCCGCCTGAGCACGAGGTCTCCTACCTCGAGAGTCCTGGGGCAGATGTTGCGGCACTGATATCGCCGCAGCGCCTGCTGATACGTCGCCGCTCGTAGCGCGGCCTGCCGGCGACGTTCCTCCCCCAGCACGAGGTCCATCCCCCGAATGGCATCCTACTGCGCCTCGTCAAACGCTAGGATCCGCGCGGAGTGACGTCTGACCTCGTGAGGGAGGACTGCTTCCGCTCCATAGACCAGGAAGAATGGGGTTTGCCCAGTCGGTTTGGTCGCCGTGGTGCGGATGGACCACAGCACAGACTGCAGCTCGTCGTACCATCCCCTGCCGCAGGCCTCCAGCTTCTTCTTGAACGTCCTGGTCATGAGGCCCCTCAGGACCTCTGTGTTGGCCCGCTCGGCCTGGCCATTGCTTCAAGGATGCGCCACTGAAGCATAGCATATCCGCGTTCCAAGGTTACCACAGTATGTTTTGAAGAGGTTACTGGTGAACTGCGAACCGTTGTCTGTGATGATGCGGTTTGGCACCCCGAACCGGCTCATGATGCCCCTGACGAACTTGACCGCGGAGCCCGTGGGAATGGTGCGGACGGCCTCCACCTCAGCCCACTTGGTGAACTTTTCCACTGCGACGTAGAGGTAGCGGTAGCCCCTGGCGCCCGAGGAAACGGGCCCAGGATGTCCAGCCCCCAGACTGCTTATGGCCATGAAAGGGGTATACTCTACAGGCCTCGGCCGGCTGATGGATTTGCTTGGCGTGGAACTGGCAGGCCTCACAAGCTTTCACCAGCTCTACGGCGTCATTGAGTGCGGTAGGCCAATAAAACCCACTGCGGAACGCCTTGCTGACGAGGGTCCGCGATGATGAGTGGTGCCCGCAGTCTCCGCCGTGTATGTCCTCCAGCAGTTCCTTTCCTTGCTCCCTGGAAATGCAACGCAGGAGTACATCGTTTGGTCGCTTTCGGTAGAGTTCTCCGTCTCTGATGCAGTACGCAGTGGCCTGCCGCGCCACACGCTCTGCTTCCTCCTCCTTCTCCGGCAAGGTCCCTTGTGTTAAGTAGCTCCGGAGCTCCGTGATCCAGCACCCCTCCTGAGGTTCCACCGTCAGGAGCAGGCGTGCTCCCGAGGCCGGGCCACAGACCGGGGCTCCTAAGGCAGGTGGCTGGGGGAGCTCCTCCCGAGGTTGAGCCGTGTTTGACAACGACGGCAAGGCCGAGGGCTTGAAGAGCCGCTCCTCGAAGACACCAGGCTCCTGAGGTAACCGCCTGGATGCCCGTTTGGCGATGTCGTCGGCCTCCTGATTGGTGCCACGGGGCACATGCTGCAACTCCAACCCCCAAAACTGCTTCTCCATCCGGCAGACCTCCGCAAGGCAGGCTTCCATGTGCTCGTCTTTCGGCTCGTACACCTTGTTGGAGAAGTTCACGACGAGCTATGAATCGCCCTTAATGGTAAGGCGCTTCACCCCCAGGGCTGCCGCGGCCTTCAGGCCCGCTATTAGACCCTCGTATTCCGCTATGTTGTTGGAGACCTTTTCACCTTCTTGGAAGCAGAGTTGTACGGCGTAGTAGAGCTTGTCCTGAGTGGGCGATATAAGCACCGCTCCAGCCCCAGCACCATGTCTGGAGAACCCCCCGTCAAAGTGCATGACCCAGCCTTCGGGCGCCTCTCTCCCCGAGAAGAGGGACCGATCCTCGTCGGCCTCGAGGCCTGGTGCCTCTGTCCATTCTGCCACAAAATCTGCCAATGCTGCTCCTTTGATGACCCTGGTTGTGCTGAATTCGAGCTGAAACACCTGCAGCTCTATGTTCCACTCAGCGACCCTTCCAGCTGAGTTAGGGCTCCTGAGCACCCTCTCTAGGGGGTATGACGAGACGACTTTGATGGGGTGAGCCTGGAAGTAGTGGCGCAGCTTGCGCGAGGCTACCAGTAACGCGAGGAGGAGCTTCCGAGGCATTGGGTACCGGGCCCTCGCGTCCCGTAGCACCGTGCAAACAAAGTAAACTGGGTGCTCGACAAGACTGGGAGCATCTGGGGTTGCCGCGCCCTCGGGAGGTGGGGGCGCCTCACGAGGCGTCGCGGCCTCGGGAAGTGGACTACACGGTCGGGTGGCCTCTCCTGCTCCCGGTGCATTTCCCGGCTGCTGACCCTCCTCTGCTGTGGTTGTGGCTCCTGCAGGCTTTCCTTGTTCCTGTTTTGTCCTGCCCCGGGCTGCCGCTGCGGCTTTGACTTTGCATTCCTCCCTAACCGCCACCAGGGCTGCGCTGGCGGAGTAGGGTGTGGCGGCGAGGTACAGTAGTAGGGGCTCCTGAGGGCGTGGCGCCACCATCACTGGGGGACTGGTCAGGTACCTCTTGAGATCTTGAAACGCCTTATCTGCTTCTTCAGTCCACTCAAAGGTCCCTTTCTTCTTCATCAGCTGGAAGAAATGCAGCGCTCGCTCCCCCAGTTTGGAGATGAAGCGCCCTAACGCGGTCACGCGCCCCGCGAGCTTCTGCATTTCTCTGAGGGTCTTTGGCGGGCTCATGTCCTCGACCGCTTTGACCTTCTCGGGGTTGGCCTCGATGCCACGATGGGACACGAGGAATCCCAAGAGCTTACCCAAGGGGACGCCAAACACACATTTCTCCGGGTTGAGCCACAGGTTTACTGTGTCGAGGCTCGCGAAGGTCTCCTCCAGGTCTTGTATCAGGGTCTTGGCCTCCCGAGATTTTACTACAATGTCATCAACGTAGGCTTCGACATTCTTTCCGAGCTGCTGGCCCAAGGTGATGTGCATCAGTCGCTGAAAGGTTGCCCCTGCGTTACGTAGCCCGAACGGCATGCATGTATAGCAGTATACCCCGCATGGGGTCAAGAAGGCGGTCTTCTCAACGTCTTCCACGGCCATCTTGATCTGGTGATACCCGGAGAAGGCGTCCAGGAAGCATAGCAGGTCGCACTCCGCAGTGGAATCGACAATCTGGTCGATGCGGGGGAGCAGGAACGGATCTTGAAGGAAATATGCCCTAGAGGCAATAATAAAGTTATTATTTATTTCCTTATATCATGATAAATATTTATTATTCATGCTAGAATTGTATTAACCGGAAACATAATACATGTGTGGATACATAGACAAACAGAGTGTCACTAGTATGCCTCTACTTGACTAGCTCGTTAATCAAAGATGGTTATGTTTCCTAACCATGAACAAAGAGTTGTTATTTGATTAACGAGGTCACATCATTAGTTGAATGATCTGATTGACATGACCCATTTGATTAGCTTAGCACCCGATCGTTTAATATGTTGCTATTGCTTTCTTCATGACTTATACATGTTCCTATGACTATGAGATTATGCAACTCCCGTTTGCCGGAGGAACACTTTGGGTACTACCAAACGTCACAACGTAACTGGGTGATTATAGAGGAGTACTACAGGTGTCTCCAATGGTAGATGTTGGGTTGGCGTATTTCGAGATTAGAATTTGTCACTCCGATTGTCGGAGAGGTATCTCTGGGCCCTCTTGGTAATACACATCACATAAGCCTTGCAAGCATTATAACTAAGATGTTAGTTGTGAGATGATGTATTACGGAACGAGTAAAGAGACTTGCTAGTAACGAGATTGAACTAGGTATTGGATACCGACGATCGAATCTCGGGCAAGTAACATACCGATGACAAAGGGAACAACGTATGTTGTTATGCGGTCTGACCGATAAAGATCTTCGTAGAATATGTAGGAGCCAATATGGGCATCCAGGTACCGCTATTGGTTATTGACCGAAGATGTGTCTCGGTCATGTCTACATTGTTCTCGAACCGTAGGGTCCGCACACTTAACGTTACGATGACAGTTATTATGAGTTTATGCATTTTGATGTACCGAAGGTTGTTCGGAGTCCTGGATGTGATCACGGACATGACGAGGAGTCTCGAAATGGTCGAGACATAAAGATTGATATATTGGAAGCCTATGTTTGGACACCGGAAGTGTTCCGGGTGAAATCGGGATGTTACCGGAATACCGGGAGGGTTACCAGAACCCCCCGGGAGCCAAATGGGCCTACATGGGCCTTAGTGGAAAGGTGAAAGGGGCTGCCATGGAGGGCTGCGCGCCTCCCCCCTCCCCTAGTCCTATTAGGACTAGGAGAGGTGGCCGGCCACCTCTCTCTCTCTTTCCCCCTTGGAGTCCTAGTTGGAATAGGATTGGAGGGGGGAGTCCTACTCCCGGTAGGAGTAGGACTCCTCCTGCGCCTCCCTCCTTGGCCGGCCAGCCCCTCCCCTTGGATCCTTTATATATGGGGGCAGGGGGCACCTCTAGACACACAAGTTGATCCTTGAGATCGTTCCTTAGCCGTGTGCAGTGCCCCTGCCACCAAATTCCACCTCGATCATACCGTTGTAGTGCTTAGACGAAGCCCTGCGTCGGTAGTACATCAAGATCGTCACCACGCCGTCGTGCTGACGGAACTCTTCCTCGACGCTTTGCTGGATCGGAGCCCGAGGATCGTCATCGAGCTGAACGAGTGCCAAGAACTCGGAGGTGCCGGAGTAACGGTGCTTGGATCGGTCGGATCGGGAAGACGTACGACTACTTCCTCTATGTTGTGTGATCACTTCCGCAGTTGGTCTGCGTTGGTACGTAGACAACACTCTCCCGTCTCATTGCTATGCATCACCATGATCTTGCGTGTGCGTGGGAATTTTTTTGAAATTACTACGTTCCCCAACAGTGGCATGAGAGCCTAGGTTTTATGATTTGATGTTATTTGCACGAGTAGAACACAAGTGAGTTGTGGGCGATACAAGTCATACTGCCTACCAGCATGTCATACTTTGGTTCGGCGGTATTGTTGGACGAGACGACCCGGACCAACCTTACGCGTACGCTTACGCGAGACCGGTTCCCTCGACGTGCTTTGCACATAGATGGCTTGCGGGAGACTGTCTCTCCAACTTTAGTTGAACCGAGTGTGGCTACGCCCGGTCCTTGAGAAGGTTAAAACGGAGTCTATTTGACAAACTATCGTTGTGGTTTTGATGCGTAGGTGAGATGAGTTCTTGCTTAAAGCTCGTAGCAGCCACGTAAAAATTGCAAACAACAAAGTAGAGGACGTCTAACTTGTTTTTGCAGGGCATGTTGTGATGTGATATGGTCAAGGCATGATGCTAATTTTATTGTATGAGATGATCATGTTTTGTAACCAAGTTATCGGCAACTGGCAGGAGCCATATGGTTGTCACTTTATTGTATGCAATGCAATCGCGATGTAATGCTTTACTTTATTGCTAAGTGGTAGTGATAGTCGTGGAAGCATTAGATTGGCGAGACGACAACGATGCTACGATGGAGATCAAGGTGTCGCGCCGGTGACGATGGTGATCATGACGGTGCTTCGGAGATGGAGATCACAAGCACAAGATGATGATGGCCATATCATATCACTTATATTGATTGCATGTGATGTTTATCTTTTGTGCATCTTATCTTGCTTTGATTGACGGTAGCATTATAAGATGATCTCTCACTAAATTATCAAGAAGTGTTCTCCCTGAGTATGCAACGTTGCCAAAGTTCGTCGTGCCCAGACACCACGTGATGATCGGGTGTGATAAGCTCTACGTCCATCTACAACGGGTGCAAGCCAGTTTTGCACACCTAGAATACTCAGGTTAAACTTGACGAGCCTAGCATATGCAGATATGGCCTCGGAACACGGAGACCGAAAGGTCGAGCGTGAACCATATAGTAGATATGATCAACATAACGATGTTCACCATTGAAAACTACTCCATCTCACGTGATGATCGGTTATGGTTTAGTTCATTTGGATCACGTAATCACTTAGAGGATTAGAGGGATGTCTATCTAAGTGGGAGTTCTTAAGTAATTTGATTAACTGAACTTAAACTTATCATGAACTTAGTCCTGGTAGTATTAGCACATCTATGTTGTAGATCAATAGCTCGCGTTGTTGCTTTCATATGTTTATTTTGATATGTTCCTAGAGAAAATTGTGTTGAAAGATGTTAGTAGCAATGATGCGGATTGGATCCGTGATCTGAGGTTTATCCTCATTGCTGCACAGAAGAATTATGTCCTTGATGCACCGCTAGGTGACAGACCTATTGCAGGAGCAGATGCATACGTTATGAACGTTTGGCTAGCTCAATATGATGACTACTTGATAGTTAAGTGCACCATGCTTAATGGCTTAGAATCGGGACTTCAAAGACGTTTTGAACGTCATGGACCATATGAGATGTTCCATGAGTTGAAGTTAATATTTCAAGCAAATACCCGAGTTGAGAGATATGAAGTCTCCAACAAGTTCTATAGCTAAAAGATGGAGGAGAATCGCTCAACTAGTGAGCATGTGCTCAGATTGTCTGGGTACTACAATCGCTTGAATCAAGTGGAAGTTAATCTTCCAGATAAGATAGTGATTGACAGAATTCTCTAGTCACCATCACCAAGTTAGTAGAACTTCGTGATGAACTATAATATGCAAGGGATAACGGAAACAATTCCCAAGCTTTTCATGATGATGAAATCGATGAAGGTAGAAATCAAGAAAAACATCGAGTGTTGATTGTAGACAAGACCACTAGTTTCAAGAAAAGGGCAGAGGGAAGAAGGGGAACTTCAAGAAGAACGGCAAGCAAGTTGCTGCTCAAGTGAAGAAGCCCAAGTCTGATCCTAAGCCTGAGACTAAGTGCTTCTACTGCAAAGGGACTAGTCACTGGAAGCGGAACTACCCCAAGTGATTGGCGGATAAGAAGGATGACAAAGTGAACATAAGTATATTTGATATACATGTTATTGATGTGTACTTTACTAGTGTTTATAGCAAACCCTCAGTATTTGATACTAGTTCAGTTGCTAAGATTAGTAACTCGAAACGGGAGTTGCAGAATAAACAGAGACTAGTTAAGGGTGAAGTGACGATGTGTGTGGTTCCAAGATTGATATGATCATCATCGCACACTCCCCATAATTTCGGGATTAGTGTTGAACCTAAATAAGTGTTATTTGGTGTTTGCGTTGAGAATGAATATGATTTGATCATGTTTATTGTAATACGGTTATTCATTTAAGTAAGAGAATAAATTGTTGTTCTGTTTACATGAATAAAACCTTATATGGTTACACACCCAATGAAAATAGTTCGTTGGATCTCGATCGTAGTGATACACATAATATTGAAACCAAAAGATGCCAAGTTAATAATGATAGTGCAACTTATTTGTAGCACTACCGTTTAGGTCATATTGGTGTAAAGCGCATGAAGAAACTCCATGCTGATGGGCTTTTGGAATCACTTGATTATGAATCAGTTGATGCTTGCGAACCATGCCTCATGGGCAAGATGACTAAGACTCTGTTCTTCGGAACAATGGAGAGAGCAACAGATTTGTTGGAAATCATACATACTGATGTATGTGGTCCGATGAATATTGAGGCTTGTAACATGTATCATTATTTTCTAATCTTCACAGATGATTTGAGCAGATATGAGTATATCTACTTGATGAAACATAAGTCTGAAACATTTGAAAAGTTCAAATTATTTCAGAGTGAAGTGAAAAATCATCGTGACAAGAAAATAAAGTTTCTACGTTCTGATCGCGGAGACAAATATTTGAGTTACGAGTTTGGTCTTCAGTTAAAAACAATGTGAAATAGTGTAATGGTGTGTCCGAACATCATAACCGTACTTTATTAGATATGGTGCAATCTATGATGTCTCTTGCCGATTTACCACTATCGTTTTGGGGTTATGCATTAGAGACAGCTGCATTCACGTTAAATAGGGCACCATCTAAATCCGTTGAGACGACACTATATGAACTATGGTTTAGCAAGAAACCAAAGTTGTCGTTTCTTAAAAGTCTAGGGTTGTGATGCTTATGTGAAAAAGTTTCGTCCTGATAAGCTCAAACCCAAATCAGAAAAGTGTGTCTTCATAGGATACCCAAAAGTTACTGTTGGGTACACCTCCTATCACAGATCCGAAGGCAAGACTTTAGTTGCTAAATTCGGAAACTTTCTGGAGAAGGAGTTTCTCTTGAAAGAAGTGAGTGGGAGGAAAGTAGAAAACTTGATAAGGTAATTGTACCTTCTACCTTATTGGAAAGTAGTTCATCACAAAAATCTGTTCTTGTGACTACTACACCAATTAGTGAGGAAGCAAATGATGATGATCATGTAACTTTAGATCAAGTTACTACCGAATCTCGTAGGTAAACCAGAGTGAGATCCGCACCGGAGTGGTATGGTAATCCTATTCTGGAAGTCATGCTACTAGATCATGATGAACCTACAAACTATGAAGAAGCGATGGTGAGCCCAGATTCCGGAAAGTGGCTTGAAGCCATGAAATCTGAGATGGGATCCATGTATGAGAACAAAGTATGGACTTTGGTTGACTTGCCCGATGATCGGCAAGCAATTGAGAATAAATGGATCTTCAAGAAAAAGACTGACGCTGACGGTAATATTACTGTCTACAAAGCTAGAATTGTCGCAAAAGGTTTTCGACAAAGTTCAAGGTGTTGACTACGATGAGAGATTCTCACTCGTATCTATGCTTGAGTCTGTCCAAATCATGTTAGTAATTGCCGCATTTTATGAAATCTGGCAAATGGATAAACAAAACTACATTCCTTAATGGATTTATTAAAGAAGAGTTGTATATGATGGAACAGAAGGTTTTGTCAATCCGAAAGGTGCTAACAAAATATGCAAGCTCCAGCGATTCATCTATGGACTGGTGCAAGCATCTCGGAGTTGGAATATACACTTTGATGAGTTGATCAAAGCATATAGTTTTATACAGACTTGCGGTGAAGCCTGTATTTACAAGAAAGTGAGTGGGAGCACTACAACATTTCTAATAAGTATATGTGAATGACATATTGTTGATCGGAAATAATGTAGAATTATTCTGTAAAGCATAAAGGAGTGTTTGAAAGGAGTTTTTCAAAGAAAGACTTCGGTGAAGCTGCTTACATATTGAGCTTCAAGATCTATAGAGATAGATCAAGACACTTGATAAGTTTTTTCAATAAGTACATACCTTGACAAGATTTTGAAGTAGTTCAAAATGGAGCAGTCAAAGAAAGAGTTCTTGCCTGTATTACAAGGTGTGAAGTTGAGTAAGACTCAAAGCCCGACCACGGCAGAAGATAGAAAGAGAATGAAAGTCATTCCCTTTGCCATGGCCATAGGTTCTATAAAGTATGTCATGCTATATACCAGATCTATTGTATACCCTGCACTGATTTGGCAAGGGAGTACAATAGTGATCTAGGAGTAGATCACTCGACAGTGGTCAGAATTATCCTTAGTGAAATAAGGATATGTTTCTCGATTATGGATGTGACAAAAGGCTCGTCGTAAAGGGTTACACCGATGCAAGTTTTGACACTAATCTAGATGACTCTAAGTCTCGGTCTAGATACATATTGAAAGTGGGAGCAATTAGCTAGAGTAGCTCCATGCAGAGCATTGTTGACATAGAAATTTGCAAAATACATGTGGATCTGAATGTGGCAGACCCATTGACTAAGATTCTCTCACAAGCAAACCATGATCACACCTTAGTACTCTTTGGGTGTTAATCACATAGCGATGTGAACTAGATTACTGAATCTAGTAAACCCTTTTGGGTATTGGTCACATGGCGATGTGAACTATGGGTGTTAATCACATGATGATGTGAACCATCGATGTTAATCACATGGTGATGTGATCTAGATTATTGACTCTAGTGCAAGTGGGAGACTGAAGGAAATATGCCCTAGAGGCAATAATAAAGTTATTATTTATTTCCTTATATCATGATAAATGTTTATTATTCATGCTAGAATTGTATTAACCGGAAACATAATACATGTGTGGATACATAGACAAACAGAGTGTCACTAGTATGCCTCTACTTGACTAGCTCGTTAATCAAAGATGGTTATGTTTCCTAACCATGAACAAAGAGTTGTTATTTGATTAACGAGGTCACATCATTAGTTGAATGATCTGATTGACATGACCCATTTCATTAGCTTAGCACCCGATCGTTTAGTATGTTGCTATAGCTTTCTTCATGACTTATACATGTTCCTATGACTATGAGATTATGCAACTCCCGTTTGCCGGAGGAACACTTTGGGTACTACCAAACGTCACAACATAACTGGGTGATTATAAAGGAGTACTACAGGTGTCTCCAATGGTAGATGTTGGGTTGGCGTATTTCGAGATTAGAATTTGTCACTCCGATTGTCGGAGAGGTATCTCTGGGCGCTCTCGGTAATACACATCACATAAGCCTTGCAAGCATTATAACTAAGATGTTAGTTGTGAGATGATGTATTACGGAACGAGTAAAGAGACTTGCCAGTAACGAGATTGAACTAGGTATTGGATACCGACGATCGAATCTCGGGCAAGTAACATACCGATGACAAAGGGAACAACGTATGTTGTTATGCGGTCTGACCGATAAAGATCTTCGTAGAATATGTAGGAGCCAATATGGGCATCCAGGTCCGGCTATTGGTTATTGACCGGAGACATGTCTCGGTCATGTCTACATTGTTCTCGAACTGTAGGGTCCGCACGCTTAACGTTACGATGACAGTTATTATGAGTTTATGCATTTTGATGTACCGAAGGTTGTTCGGGTCCCGGATGTGATCACGGACATGACGAGGAGTCTCGAAATGGTCGAGACATAAAGATTGATATATTGGAAGCCTATGTTTGGACACCGGAAGTGTTCCGGGTGAAATTGGGATTTTACCGGAATACCGGGAGGGTTACCGGAACCCCCGGGAGCCAAATGGGCCTACATGGGCCGTAGTGGAAAGGTGAAAGGGGCTGCCATGGAGGGCTGCGCGCCTCCCCCCTCCCCTAGTCCTATTAGGACTAGGAGAGGTGGCCGGCCACCTCTCTCTCTCTTTCCCCCTTGGAGTCCTAGTTGGAATAGGATTGGAGGGGGGAGTCCTACTCCCGGTAGGAGTAGGACTCCTCCTGCGCCTCCCTCCTTGGCCGGCCAGCCCCTCCCCTTGGATCCTTTATATATGGGGGCAGGGGGCACTTCTAGACACACAAGTTGATCCTTGAGATCGTTCCTTAGCCGTGTGCGGTGCCCCCTGCCACCAAATTCCACCTCGATCATATCGTTGTAGTGCTTAGGCGAAGCCCTGCGTCGGTAGTACATCAAGATCGTCACCACGCCGTCGTGCTGATGGAACTCTTCCTCGACGCTTTGCTGGATCGGAGCCCGAGGATCGTCATCGAGCTGAACGTGTGCTAAGAACTCGGAGGTGCCGGAGTAACGGTGCTTGGATCGGTCGGATCGGGAAGACGTACGACTACTTCCTCTACGTTGTGTGATCGCTTCCGCAGTCGGTCTGTGTTGGTACGTAGACAACACTCTCCCCTCTCGTTGCTATGCATCACCATGATCTTGCGTGTGCGTAGGAAATTTTTTGAAATTACTACGTTCCCCAACAGATCTTGCGGGCATGCCTTGTTGAGGTGGGTGAAGTCGACACACATGCGTTCTCCCCCCCCCCCTTCTTGGGCACAATGACAGGGTTGGCCAACCAATCCAGGTATCGGACCTCGCGAATGACCCCGGCGGCCTCTATCTTGCGAGTCTCTTGGGCGATGAAAGCCTGCTTCTCCATGGACTGCCGCCTGGCCTTCTGCTTCACGGGGCGCACATTTGGGCACACGTTGAGGTGATGCTCGATGACGCTCCTGGTGATCCCCGCCAGCTGATCGGGCTCCCAAGCAAATACCTTCTTATTCGCGTGCAAGAACTTGACCAAGGCCTCCTCCTGCTCAGGCTCAAGGTTGGCGCCTATGGTGAAAGTGGCACTGGAGGACCCGTCCTCGTCGACGGGTATCTGCTTGGTCTCTGCCTTGTCCTGGGTGAACAACTGCTTCTTCTTGGCAGGCGCAGCCCCCTTGGGCCCAGGGGCCTTCGCGTTGGCGGGCCGTGCCGATGCCGCTGTCTTGAAGGCGAGCTCGAGTACTCGCAGGGCGTCCCCGGTGTCCCCGCGCACCGTGAGGGTACCATTGCTCCCGGGCATCTTCATGAGGTTGTACGCTGGATGCGTGGCGGCCATGAATTGGGCCAGTGCCGGGTAGCCGAGGATGGCGTTGTAAGGGAGGCCGATGGGGGCGATGTCGAAGTCGACCGTCTCCGTGCGGAAGTTGTCGTAGGTGCCGAAGGTCACCGGAAGCCAGATCTGCCCCAGGGAGCCGGATGATCCGCCCCCGACGCCCGAGAAGGATCGGCTGGGTCGCAGCCGCTCCCGGGGTATGCGGAAGAGGTCGAAAGTCTCGACCGAAAGCAAGCTGAGGCCCGAGCCGCCGTCGACGAGGGTCCGGGTGACGGTCACCTGACAGATGTTGGGGGTGCACAACAAGGGGAGCGCGCCTGAGCTGACCGGGTTGGTGGGGTGGTCCTCCGAGCTGAAGGTCAGATCGACCTCGCTCGCCGCCCAGTCCGGGGGAACCCCCTGCCACGCGGCAGTGGTGCTAACCCGGCAGGCAAAAGGCTTGATGTGGCGACTTGTGGGCAGCGCCTGCGAGCTGCCCAAGAGGGCCGCAATGACCGGAGGCGTCGGTGCCGCGGTGCAGTTGCTCCGTCGCGTAGGCGGACGCTGGGGTGGTGCTTGTAGCTCGTTTCCCGCCGAGCCGGTGGCGGTGTTGACGGCGGGCGGCAGGGGACGACGAGAGCGCCCGCCGGCGAGGGCCGCCGGGGCGGCGCGAGCCCGGCTGGCGCCGCGCATGGTTGCGGCGACCGAAGGAGGGCGGAGCGCTGGAAGACGGATCCCAGCGCACCCCTACCTGGCGCGCCAAATGTCGGATTTCGGGTTCCGGTAGACGCTTAAGGTTCGAACACTGGGGTGCACGCGGAAATTTCGCCTTCAACCTCTCCTTCTCGAGGGGATCTAAACTACTAAAAGAACTGCACGAAAGACACAAGATTTATACTGGTTCGGGCCAACGATGTGGTGTAATACCCTACTCCAGTGTGTGGTGGATGGATTGCCTCCTGGGGCTGGTGTGGATGAACAATATAAGGAAGAACAGCCTCACGAGGGTCTGTTCTTGGCTGTGGAGATGAACTGCTATGAAGAGTTCAGTCGCCTTTCTCTCTCTTTCTCTCTCAGATCCCGGACCGAACGACCGGGAATCGAACCCCTTGCTATGTGGGTGGCTAGTCCTATTTATAGAGGCCCTGGTCCTCTCCCCAAATATTGAGAAGGAAGGGATCCAACAATGGCGGGCTAATTTGAAGGGGGACAACGAGTACATCTATCCTGACAAAAGCAGTCTTCGCCTGCCAAAGGCTCTGGTGATGACGCCGCGCTGGGCTCCATGGTGACCTCCGTCTCGTAGTCCTCCTGGTCTTGGTCTCGTTGCACCGAAGTGGCAACCTTTGCCTAATGCCTCGGTACTCCGCTGATACGCTTGCCCCCTTTGCACCAAAGAGGAAAGAGGGACGCTGCGCGCGCTGGCACCCGCTTGGTGCCCCGCACCGTCATGGCTTGCGTCATGTGCACCTCGCGAAGTACCCCGCCTAGAACTCTCCGCCTCCTCCCGAGCCAGCCTGACGAGGTTGTTCCTGAGGACGCGTCGTGTCGTCCGCCTCGCGAGGCTTTGCCCCTCGTGAGGGTCTTGAGCCTCGTGTTGATGAAGATGGGCCGCGCTGGGCCCCCACTTGAGCCACGCCGCAGGCCGTAGGCAGGCAAGTCTGGGGACCCCCATTCCCAGAACACCGATAGTAGGAGTCTAACAAAAAAGAGTCAATATGCGTATGCAGGCTTCTCTGCTTGCGTCCGCCGCACTGACTGCAGAAATGGACACGCTAAAGCAGAACCTCGAGCTGTCCGGGCAAGAGCTCGGGCGTGCCAAGAAGCAGCTCGAGGAGGAGGAAGGTAAGAAATACCTTGTTTAAATATATATATATATAAGTGCAATTGCAAAAAATGACAGGATCATCGTGGCTATTGTAGGGGCCACGTCTGAGGTGGCGACCCTTAAGCAAGCGCTGGTCGAGGCCGAGAAGAGGGCGGCCACGAAGCGCACTGAGCGGGATAAGTATGAGGTCGAGGTTGGCAAGGTGCGGCAAGAGCTCCAGGCTCTCATGAAAAAACATGAGAGTTTGGAGCTTGACTCAAAGACGCGAGCGTCCGAGCTCGCGGTGGCTATTGAAAATGCCAAGTTTGCCAAGGCCGAATCCTAGAAGACCCTCCAGGAGTTGAATGAGGTGAAGAAGATAGCGGCGGGTAAGGCATTCTTTATGCAAAGCAAACACATAAATGTGAGTTACTTGTTACTTACCCGAATCCGGAGCTCTCCAGGAGCGTTCGCAGATCTTCCCCGGAGTGTGTCCGATGCCGCCGCATTCTATCGAGCCGAGGAGGGAAGCTCGACAGAGAACGTGTTCTGGTCTCAGTATGCTGAGGCCGGACACCTCGTGCCCCTGAGCGACCAGCTGAAGCAACTGCTCGAGCTCCACAAGGCGGCCGAACAGGCCCTTAAGGGCCTCATAGTTCGGCTGTGACCTGGAGGGGCTCTGCCTGGGAGCTATTTCGGGCTGGTGCGGCGGTTGGTGGAGGCCTGTCCAAGGCTCGAAGTCATCAAGCGCTCCGTCTGCATTGAAGGTGCCCGTAGGGCCCTTGCCCATGCTAAGGCGCACTGGGGCAAGCTGGATGCTGAGAAGCTGGCGCCGGGGAAAGAGCATCGCAAGCCCGAGAATTACGATAAGGATGTTCTGAAGGATGCTTGCCTTGTGGCGGATGAATGTTCTAGGGATGTAATTTTTGAGTGAAACTTGCTCGTTTTGTCCTGTGCGCTGAAAACTTGTTCATATGCGCTAAGCAATGCTGTTGGAATTTAAAATATTACCTTTTGTGCGGCTATTTATCAATTCTGAGAGATGGCGAGTCGTCGACTTCTGCCCCCGTGCCGCTAGTGCTGGGGTGTTCGGGGATAAACCTGAGCGCTCTTTTTCCCATGTTTGTGTCCTTCGAGGGAGGCGCTCAGCCCAACGAACAAGGCAATCGGACTATAATGTGTGAACACTCTCACTTAGCCATAGAATTCTATAATTTTAAATTTCGGCAAAGCCCCTGGTATTCGGAAGACCGAGTTCGGGGCGCTATTCACGCCTTGGCCGAACAGAGCCGGCTCCTCGCCCTAAGCGGCATAAGTCTTTAGGGACTCGAAAAACCTCTCGAACAGCGACCAGCTCTCGCTTCATCATGACAGTCAGTTTTAGCTTTCTCCACTGAGGTGCTCGACCCAGCTCAACTGGGGCACAATCGCAGTGGTTCTCCTAGTGCCACCTTAGCCGATATAGCGGAACGTAAGGCACCAAAACATAGGAGCCGGGCAAACCCAACTATTGACCCAAGACATGATTCGGAGCCGATGCATATAATGCTATAAGTTCGGGGTGCCGCACTTGTTTAAAGTGTTCGGACTTCTCACACAATATTGAGGGGTACTAAAGTCCCTGGCATATTTTGGCCGTACCAACGTGTACGGGTGCAACATGTCGTTAAGGAAGATATAAAGAAAAAAGGTAATGCAAAAATAGACGAAAGCTATGCATTGTTTATTAAAAAGGGTTGCGATCAAAGCAGAACGATACAAATAATGCGATAAGTGAAAGGTTGGACTAGTAAACATGTCCGTTCCAGGGGCAAGCTGCGGAATAGTATGCGGAACAGGTATACTGCTCGTGATAGAGACCACCTGGGAGTTCCGTAATGCGGCATGGCTTGTCTGCTTCCCTGGTTCTTGCATCGTTTGTGCGGCAATTGAATTGCCGATCAAGCCTTCCGAAGTATGGAGTCTTGAAAGCAAGAGAAAATTAAAAAATCGGCAGCCCCTGGTACGGTTTAAGCCGTGTTTCGGGCACGCCGTGATGGTGCCCCTCCCCCTGTACCCATGGTATCTCTAGAGCGTAGTTATGTACGCGAAGTACTGGCGTCGCCTTTTTGCGAGGGTTGGGGTTGGGGCCGCATTGGTACGCCTGCTCGGATCGTGCCAGGCGGTCTTGTTGTAGGTTACTCCAGGCGCGCTTGACGGTGTCCGGTCGCTTAGTGGACGGACTAGAGAACTGCCTGGAGAGGCTGCTTTGTACTTCCGCTGCAAGGGCCGCCATGTGCTCCTCCGTTCGGAGGGAGCGTTCGGTGTTTCCATTGACCGTAATTACTCCTCGAGGGCCTGGCATCTTGAGCTTAAGGTATGCATAGTGCGGTACCGCATTGAACTTGGCGAATGCGGTTCGCCCGAGCAGTGCGTGATAACCACTACGGAATGGGACTATGTCGAAGATTAACTCCTCGCTTCAGAAATTATCCGGAGATCTGAAGACCACTTCAAGTGTGACTGAGCCTGTACAGTTGGCCTCTACACCTGGTATTACGCCTTTAAAGGTCGTTTTGGTGGGCTTAATCCTCGAGGGATCTATGCCCATTTTCCGCACTCTATCCTGGTAAAGCAGGTTCAGGCTGCTACCGCCGTCCATAAGGACTCTAGTGAGATGAAATCCGTCAATAATTGGGTCTAGAACAAATGCGGTGAATCCGCCTTGACGGATGCTAGTGGGATGGTCCCTTCGATCAAAGGTGATCGGGCAGGAGGACCATGGGTTGAACTTTGGGGCGACTGGCCCTACCGCGTATACGTCCCTTAACGCGCGCTTCCGCTCCCTTTTGGGGACGTGGGTTGCATATATCATGTTCATCGTCCGCACTTGTGGGGGAAACCCTTCTGTCCATTGTTGTTCGGCGGCCGGGGCTCCTCGTCGTCATTGCTATGCAGCCCCTTGTCTTCATTTTCGGCGTTTAACTTGCCTGCCTGCTTGAACACCCAACAGTCCCTGTTGGTGTGATTGGCCGGCTTTTCGGGGGTGCCATGTATCTGGCACAAGCGGTCGAGTATTCGGTCCAAACTGGATGGGCCCCTAGGATTCCTTTTGAATGGCTTTTTCCGCTGACCGGATTTAGAGCCTCTGAATCCAACATTAACAGTCGTATCCTCAGCATTGTCGCCATTAATGCGGCACTTCTGCTTTTTGTGACGCGACCTGCCACTACTGTCTCTGGTGTCCGAATTACCAGGGTTCTTGGTCTTATTGTTGCTACGAGCAAGCCAGCTGTCTTCTCCCGCGCAAAAGCGGGTCATGAGTGTCGTGAGTGATGCCATAGATTTCGGCTTTTCCTGTCCAAGGTGCCGGGCCAGCCACTCATCACAGATATTATGCTTGAAGGCTGCTAGGGCATCAGCGTCCGAACAGTCGACTATTTGATTTTTCTTTGTTAGGAACCGTGTCTAGAATTGCCTGGCCGATTCCTCTGGCTACTGAATTACGTGACTTAGGTCATCGGCGTCTGGGGGTCGCACATAAGTGCCCTGGAAATTGATGAGGAATGCGGCTTCCAAGTCCTCCCAACAACTGTTTGATCCTGTTGGCAAGCTGTTAAGCCAATGCCGAGCTGGTCCTTTAAGCTTGAGTGGGAGGTATTTGATGGCATGGAAATCAGCACCGCGGGCCATGTGGATATGAAGGAGATAATCCTCGATCCATACCGCAGAATCTGTTGTGCCATCATATGATTCGATATTTACGGGTCTGAAACCCTCGGGGTTTGATGATCCATTATTTCGTCTGTGAAGCATAGTGGGTATGCGGCGCCTCTGTACTGGGCTATATCATGACGTAGCTCCGATGAGATTTGTCTACTGTGTTCGGCCCTGCCGAATTTGTGGCCGGTGTGACAGTTACCGTATTGAGCCGTGGGGCGCCCCCGTGATTCGTTGATCGATCTTGTTTGGCTTGCCTTGTCCTCCAACATATCTCGTAAGTCCGGCGTATATTCTCGTGCCTTGGTACAGGGTGCGGCTTGAGTGGAGGGCCGAGAGGCCTCTCTGTCGCGGCCACGAGGTGGCCGGTCGGCCGCATCAAGTGCTTCCTCCTCTAATCGGGGTAGCAACCTGTGCTTTGGGTAGCTCTTGGAGGGGCGTTCGAGTTTATGCTCTTCGGTCGCAAGGACTTCAGTCCATCTGTCGACTAGCAAATCTTGATCAGCTCTGAGCCGTTGCTGTTTTTTCTTGAGGCTTCTTGCCGTGGCCATAAGCCTGCGTTGAAAACGCTCTTGCTCGACGGTATGCTCTGGCACAACGAATTCGTCGTCGTCGAGGCTTGCCTCGTCTTCAGAGGGAGGCATATAATTATCGTCCTCGACCTCTCTGTCTGCCGCTCTCTCACGAGGGCTGGTTTTCCATCCTCCTGTGCTAATTCTTGCTGGAGGGGGTGTTCTTTGGCACTTTCCGGAGTATTATTATCTCCCGTGCTAGAATCACCGTATTTGTTTTGGCGGGATTTTGAGCGGCGCCGCTGATGCCGGCGCTTAGGCTGTTTCTCGGAGGGGTCATCCTCCGCTGTTCCATCGCCATCTCCTTCTTTTGGGGTGTCCACCATGTATATGCCATATGACGAGGTGGCTTTCCAGGGCCTGATAGGCGCTGGTTCTTCATCTTCTCCTTCATCGGCGTCCATACCGTCGATGTCTTCAGAGTCGAAGTCGAGCATGTCGGTTAAGTCGTCGACAGTGGCTACAAAGTGGGTGGTGGGTGGGCTTTGAATTTCTTCATCGTCTGAATCCCAGCCTTGCTGACCGTAGTCCGGCCAGGGCTCTCCTGATAAAGAGAGAGACTTCAGTGTCTTCAGGATATCGCCGAATGGCGAGTGCTGAAAGATGTCCGCGGCAGTAAACTCCATGATCGGCGCCCAATCGGATTCGATCGGTAGGGGCGCAGAGGGTTTGGAGTCCGGAGAGGAGTCGAGCTTCTTGGAGTCACGAGTCCTGCAGAGTACGGGGCTAGTGTTTGGCTCAATCGCCATTGCGATCGCAGCCCCCGAGGTGGCATCCAACCGCCCATCCTCGATCGGCGCAGTTGGCTCCAAATTAAGGGTTGAAGCTGATGCGGGTGCGGCCTCCAGGGCACTGTTCGGCGACAGAGCTAGATCATGCTCGCTGGGTAGTGCGGCACGCTCGGCAGTGGTTCGAATCCGTCGAAGATCAAGTCCCCGCGGATGTCAGCCGTGTAGTTTAAACTTCCAAATCTAACCTGATGGCCAGGGCGTAGCTTTCGATCTGCTCCAGACGGCCAAGTGAATTGGCCCGCAGTGCGAAGCCGCCGAAGATGAAGATCTGTCCGGGGAGGAAGGTCTCACGCTGGACTGCATCGCTATTGATGATCGTAGGAGCCATCGAGCCTGACGGCGATGACACAGAGGAACTCTCAATGAAAGCACCAATGTCGGTGTCAAAACCGGCGGGTCTCGGGTAGGGGGTCCCGAACTGTGTGTCTAGGACGAATGGTAACAGGAGGCAAGGGACACAAAGTTTTACCCAGGTTCGGGCCCTCTCGATGGAGGTAAAACCCTACGTCCTGCTTGATTAATATTGATGATATGGGTAGTACAAGAGTAGATCTACCACGAGATCGGAGAGGCTAAACCCTAGAAGCTAGCCTATGGTATGATTGTTGATGTGTATGTTGTCCTACGGACTAAAACCCTCCGGTTTATATAGACATCGGATAGGGTTAGGGTTACATAGAGTCGGTTACAATGGTAGGAGATCTACATATCTGTATCGCCAAGCTTGCCTTCCACGCCAAGGAAAGTCCCTTCCGGACACGGGACTTAGTCTTCAGTCATGTATCTTCATAGTCCAGGAGTCCGGCTGAAGGTATAGTCCGGCCATCCGGACACCCCCTAATCCAGGACTCCCTCAGTAGCCCCTGAACCAGGCTTCAATGACGATGAGTCCGGCGCGCAGATTGTCTTCGGCATTGCAAGGCGGATTCCTCCTCCAAGTACTCCATAGAAGATTTTTAACACAAAGATAGTGTCCAAAGAATAATATTTATACAAATCTAATCTGCTGACGTATTCCGTAGTGTGACATCACACCACAGCCAAGCTTTTATTCGAACCGTTTTACTGTCCCATCTCAGCGTGTTATGCGATGCGGTTTCCTTGGCACATCTTGTTAAAGTAGTGATCATGTCCCATTATTCCGGGATTCTCATTAATACGGGCATGGGTAACCCAACCGCTTCTAGGACTCCTAGATTATAGGCAGGTCCAAACGGACACGGAGAGGACGCTTGATATTCACCGTCTTTATAAAGGGGACAAGGCTTTTATTTTTCGCTCCCGTGCTCAAGCGAATCCTTCCCCCACCTCAAGCTCAAACGCCCGAAGTTCAGGTCAGGTGCTCCGAACCTTCAGTCATGTCTGGATCTAGCCTTCAAGGCCGATGGGTGCCTTCGTCTGTCAGGGAAGAAGACATCAAAAAGCAAAGGGAGGCCAGATATCTGACCGCCGAGATTTTGCATTGGCTGCCTCCCCGAGGGCAGGCCGTCCCCACACCCGAACCAACAAGAGCGTTGTGTTCGTCTCCCACTTCCTCCGAGGTCTAGGCCTTGCTCTGGATCCTTTCGTAAGGGGTTTGATCTTTTATTACGGGCTAGACTTTCATGATCTAGCTCCGGACTCCTTTCTTCATATCACGACATTTATTGTCGTGTGCGAGGCTTTCCTCCGGGTTACCCCTCACTTTGGCCTATGGCGCAAGACCTTTGAAGTGAAGCGGAAGATGATCGAGGGGCAACATGCAGCGTGTGGAGGTGCCTCAATATGCAAGATGACAGGAGTTCCGTGGCCCAAAGGTTCCATCCCAGAGGTGTCTGAATTATGGCAACAGGAGTGGTTCTACATCACGGCTCCTAGAAGTGCCAAGTTGGCGCCCCCCCTGTTTTCCGCTCGGGCCCCCCACCACAGCTGATGTCATGGATCAGCAGAGGTCTGAGTTGGGGGCCAGCCAAGGACATGCCTATACTGCAACGCTACATTCGAGATCTCTTCAATGGAGATTTTAGTTTGGTTGCGGTAATACAGGTTATGCTGGTTCGTCAAGTCCAGCCTTGCAAACGCCGGCCTCTTCGCCTGTGGGAGTTCAATCCCGAGGGACCGTGTGCCATTCAAAATTTCCTCGGCATGATGCACGAGGAGATGTACAAGTCATTCTTCGGACCTTAGGTGGAGTGGCCGGAAATCACCGAGGACATGGGCCTGAGTAGTAACCGCGCCTCCGAAGAGGTAAGGCATCTTCCGGCCGAACATACTATCTCTCTTTGTTACGAAGTTATTTTTGAAAATTCGCTTTTTGACCAGGACTAGCTAACAAAGGCGAAGTTGATTCGGTGTTTGGCACCCCTCCCTGAGGGTTTGGAAAATCCGGTATTGGAAAAGATGCTCCAGACCGCACCTTGCCCGGAGCCCTTGAAGGAAGATACCGTGGAGGATAATGCAGGCGGACGCGGGCCCCCAACGCTGCCCATTCTAGCCGAGGGAGCGAGCGTCTCCATGAAGGAAGACGACCAGAAGAGGAAAAGGACTACGCCCGGGGATTCGGAAACCGAAGCTTCCAAACGGGAGAAGAAGTCTCCCACAGAGGGTCCTACCTCGGGGGGCGCCGTTGCCGCACAAAGTCCGCGGGGGGATAAGTTCTCCCGCGAGTCGTAAGTGACCCGAAATACTTTTAATAGTACAAATACGCCATATTTTTCTTCTGAGAAAATAACCACCGCATATATTTTTGCAGTTCGGGCCTTAGCCCCTCTCAAATGAGCTCGTCTTCGGGGGATCTTCTTCCATAGATGATGGAGAGTGAAACGCCTCCTCCGGAATCCTCCGCTCCAGAAGCGGGCGACCCTAAAGTGTCGTCGCGGAGGGCCTCTCCGAGTCCGGTGAGGCCAGAAGATAATCCCATTGACCCCCGAAGCTCCCAGTGTCCGGCTCCCGAAGAGAGCAGACAAAAGAGTCCGACACCGTCTGGTGTGCGATCGGATGTTCTAAGGGAGTTGGTGGGGCGAGCGGCCATCTCAGATGAACACCATGTGCTGATGAATACAGTGATGGAGAGAATATTGTCCGCCGAGAGCGGATTGCATGAAGCTTTTATGAGTCTACTGACAGGCTTTGAGGTACGTAAAAGAATGTATGATAGTCCTACACATGCTAGGTGTGCCATGTGTAGATAGTAGCCCCTGAGACTTTGGTTGTCGTCGGTAACGACGACGAACAGAGGATCATATTCCAAGGTAATAACCATACTGCCTCTATGTGCAGGTGATGGAAGCTCCGGTGGCTAGCGAAACTAGCGAGTTTGCCCATTTGGAATGGCAGTTGGATGCGGCAGACGCCGACATCGAGCTTGTTAATAAAAGGCTTGACGAGGCGCAGGGTAAGTGTCATTATCTGGTAAACGCCACATAGGAAGAGCAGCATGATGCCAGTATCTTTAATCTGTTGTGACTGAAGATGGAGCTGCCACTGTTGAAGCCTTGCGGGCAGAACTTTCCCGAGCCAACGAACAATCGAGGTTGGGTAATGCGGCTGATGTGAAGGCGGCCGAAGAGTTGCAAGCCGAGAAGGCCGCGTATGGCGAGACCCGAGACAAGATGGCCAAGATGGCTATAGAATTAAAAGCCGCCGCCGACCATTGCCGGGTTCTTGAAAAGGAAAACCAAGCGAAGGCATCGGACCTTGAGAAGGCTGCTGCAACGAAAAAGGATCTCCGCTCTGCTATGAGGGCAAAGAAGGAGCTGCGGGAAGCCGGGGATATTGTAGCTGGGAAATCCTTTATGTTGCGGAGGAAATTCGGAGATCCACGGTATGCCCCTCTGGATTGGCTGTGGAGTTCGGAGGATGTGTATATGGATTTGGCGGCGAGTGCTGCCGATGCGGCCAAGTACTTCCAGGGTCAGACGGACCGTGAAGTAGACCAGCTGTTTTGGAGACAATTCCATTCTCCCGAGTGTCCACTTTCATTGACTGACCAATTAGCCGAATGGGCTGAACTAAATAGGTTGTCCGGGCTCTCCATGAGGTCTGTTGTGGATCAGCTATGGCCAGAAAGATCAAAACCGAACAGCTATTTCGGCTTGGTGCAGCAGGTCCTTGATGTGGTGCCGCGCATTAATGCGATGAGGAGATCGGCGTGCATAGAGGGCGCACAGATGGCCTTTGCCCGTGTTAAGGCATACTGGGCGGAGATGGATGCTATCAATGTTGCAGCGGGGGATTCGGCTATAGGTCGAAAGGCTGCTGAGCACTACTTTGAAGAAGTTCTTGAGGATGCCCGTTTGATAGAGACCCTGTGCTCAAAAAATATTATGTTTGAGTGATATGTAATCTCATTGTAAGCGAAATGCTTTTATAAATTTTATAATGCTATTTTTATACTTTTGCCTAAAAGTAATATGATGCCTCCTGGGCGGCCGTTTATGTATACATGTGTATAACCTGAAAGATTGTAGTCGTCGGCTTCAACCCCCACGCATATATTGCAGAGGTGCTCGCAAAAACACGCGTTCACACTTAACCCAATGTCTTGGTCCTATTAAGGAGGTGATAGCGGAGCGAGCGAGTCAACCGGACTATAATGCTTTAGCACTTTCACTTAGCCATGGGAGTTTGACAGTGGGGCTACTAGATAGCCCCTGGTGGCTCCGCACTCTCCCGATTCCGGGGTGCCTACATGCCTGGCCGGAAAAGGGCCCTTCGTTAATGCAGAGGAATTCTAACATTCCCACAGGTCATCGAGTGGTTGACCAGTCTCATGCTATATCACGACAGTCAGTTTTCGGCTTTCTCTACGGAGGTGCTCGTCCGGATGAACCAGGGCACAATCGCAGTAGTTCTCCTGGTGCTACCTTAGCCACCAAGGTGGAATGTAAGGCACCAAAACATAGGAGCCAGGCAAACCCAACATTTGTCCAAAGACAATGATTCGGAGCTGATGCATATAGGGCCAAACTCGCGACGCCGAACACTCCCTAAGGTATTCGGTTTTTGTGGTATAAACTGGGCCAAAATAGTGGCCTTTGTAAGAAGCCCGTTGTGTCCAGGTACGTGCATTGTTCTGGCGTGGCCACATGCCAAGACGTCAGCATCCTTCTCAACGGTGGATATGTATCAACAAGAGACAGTAAAAAAGGTTTACGCAGGGTCTTAATCTAAAAAGAATCCTTGGAGCGGGTCCCTGCTGCACGTCTGCACCTTTGCCTCTGTTGTGCCGTTTCCTGGACGGGTGTAGCACGATGATCGTCTGTAAAAGAGAGGAAGTTAAGTGAAAAAGTTCTCGTGCAAAAAGATAGTTTTTAAAGAAACCATGTATATTTCAAGATGATAAGAAATTGCCACTTGTCTGCGCGCGTTGAGCCCCTTGTATTGACAAATAGGGGTGTGACCACTTATTCCGTATAAATAGCGGCGCCGGACTTGATTAGTTGTATCTGAAGTCTTGACGACCTATTGGATGCTTTCGCTTGTCCGGGTGCCTTTAGTGTGCGGCTGCCAAGGCGGCCTCACTCTCTTCGGCACGCAGAGATCGCTTGATATTTCCGTGCACTGTAATGATGCCACGTGGACCGGGCATCTTGAGTGTGAGGGAGGCGTAGTGTGGTATTGCATTAAAGCAAGCGAAAGCTTCGCGTCCGAGCAGTGCTTGATAGCCACTTTGAAACGGAGCGATGTGGAAAGTTAAATGCTCATGACGAAAGTTATCGGGGGAGCCGAATATAACTTGTAGTAGGAGGGAGCCCGTACAACGAGCCCCTAGGCCTGGCGTTACTCCTTTAAAGGTAGTATTGCTATGGCGAATTTGTGTTGGGTCTAACCCCATCTCGCGGATTGTATCCTGATATATTAGGTTTAGGCTACTACCTCCATCAAGACTCTTGTGAAGTGATATCCGCCAATTTCTGGGTCTAATAACAAGGCAGCCCATCCTGCGTGTCGGATACTTGCTGAGTAATCACGATGGTCGAAAGTGATCAGTTAAGATGACCAGTGGCAGGACTTCGTGGTGACAGGCACTTGGGTATATTTTCCTGGGAGTGCCGCATTGTTTTTCCCTTGATTATGTGTAACACGTTTACTGTTTTCACTTCTGGTGGAAATTTCATTTGTTCCCTCGTGTCTTGCTTGGGGGGCTCGTCCTCGTCTTCACTTGGAGTATCCTCCCCCTTGTGTACGGCGTTGAGCTTGCCGGACTGCTTGAAGACCCAACATTCTCTATGGGTATGATTACTAGGTTTACCAGGGGTACTATGAATCTGACATACTTGGTCCAGAATTTTGTTGAGGCTGGACAATTCATCCCTGGTGCCTTTAGGGGGCGGCTTTTGACCTGGCCGAAAGCTTTTGAATCCGGCATTTACTGTCGTGCCCTTCGTGTTGTCTTCTTTATTCTGCGTTTGTTATTGTTTTTGCGCCGTGATTTCCCGTTTCCATCTCTAACTTCAGATGTACTGGTGTCACTGGTGCTGCATCTGGCTAGCCAACTGTCCTCACCCGCGCAAAAGCGGGTCATGAGGTTTGTTAGTGCGGCCATCGTTCTCGGCTTATTTTGGCAGAGGTGTCTGGCGAGCCATTCGTCACGGACGCTATGCTTGAAAGCTGCCAAGGCTTCGGCGTCCGGACAGTCGACAATCTGGTTATTTTTAGTAAGAAACATGTTCCAAAGCTTTCAGGCTGACTCTCCGGGCTGTTGAGTTATATGACTCAAATCGTCCGCATCCGGAGGTCGGACATAAGTCCCTTGAAAATTTTCCCGAAAGGCGTCTTCGAGCTCTTCCCAACTTTCGATGGAGCTTTCGGGTAGGCCTTTGAGCCAGTGACGAGCTGGCCCTTTGAGCTTGAGGGGTAGGTACTTGATGGCGTGGAGATCATCTCCTCGAGCCATATGGATATGAAGGATGTTGTCCTCAATCCAGAACCCAGGGTATGTTGTTCCGTCGTATGCCTTTATGTTTACGGGCTTGAATCCCTCTGGAAATTCGTGTTCCAGCACCTCGTCGGCGAAACATAGGGGGTGTGCGGCACCCCTGTAGCTGGGTGTACCGCGTTGTTCGGATGTTTGTTGTGTTGCATTGTATGCTGGGGCGCGCTTGCGTGGTCCATAGATGGATCTTGTTGCACCATCCTTTGGGTGCGAGCCCTCACATGGGTCGCGTATTGTATTGTGAGCGGCGTTGTATGCCGATCTGTGTTGGTAGACGGGTTGTCTATCTGACCAGGTGGCTGCTTTGATATTTGGTTGTGGGGGTTTTGAGGCCTCCTCATCGAATTCGGGTAGCAGCTTCCGCTTTGGGTAGCTCTTGGAGGGGCGATTGTCGCCGTACCTTGCTGCAGTGTTGAGTATTTTACTCCATCTGATTTGGAGTGTGTCTTGCGTGGCTTTGAGCCTTGGCTTCTGCTTTTTCAGGCTCCTCGCGGTGGCAACAAGCCTTTTACGGGCAGTCTGCTGCTCCGGGTGCCTGTCTGGCGTTATGTCGTCCAGACCATTAGCCTTGATAGGATTTGTTTGTTCGGTTTGATTATCCGGATTGCCGTTGTTCGGCAGCGGTTCGCCTTGCTCCAGCACTGGGTCTGTATGCTCGCTATTTCTGTCGAAGCGGGATTTGGGGCGGCGCTTGCGTCGCCGCTTTGACTGCTTTTCGAGGGAACACGCTTTCAGTTCGTCCTTCCGCTCCTCTTCGTCATCTTTTGGTGCGTCCACCATGTATACGTCATATGACGAGACGGCATTCCAGGGCCCAATAGGCACTGTTTCTTCATCGTCTCCTTCATCAGCGTCCATACCGTCGATGTCTTCGGAGTCGAAGTCGAGCATGTCGGTTAAATCATCAACAGTGGCTACAAAGTGGGTGGTGGGTGGGCTTTGAATTTCTTCATCGTCCGAATCCCAACCTTGCTGACCGTAGTCCGGCCAGGGCTCTCCTGATAAAAAGAGAGACTTCAGTGTCTTCAGAATATCGCTGATAGGCGAGTGCTGAAAGATGTCCGCGACAGTAAACTCCACAATCGGCGCCCCATCGGATTAGATCGGCAGGGGCGCGGAGGGTTCGGAGTCCGGAGAGCAGTCCGGCTCCTTGGAGTCACGAGTCTCGTAGAGTGCGGGGCTGGTGTTCAGCTCGATCGCTGTTGGGACCGCGGCCCCCGAGGCAGAGTTCAACCGCCCATCCTTGATCGGCGCAGTTGGCTCTGAATTAAGGGTCGAAGCCGATGCGGGTGCGGCCTCCAAGGCACTGTTCGGCGGCAGAGCTAGATCATGCTCGTCGTGATAGTGCGGCATGCTCGGCAGTGGCTCGAATCCGTCGAAGATCAAGTCCCCGCGGATGTCAGCCGTGTAGTTTAAACTTCCAGATCTGACCTGACGGCCAGGGGCGAACTTTCAAAAATAACTTCGTAATAAAGAGAGATAGTACGTTCGGCCGGAAGATGCCTTACCTGTTCGGCGGCGCAGTTACTACTCAGGCCCATGTCCTCGGTGATTTCCGGCCACTCCACCTGAGGTCCGAAGAATGACTTGTGTATATCCTCATGCGTCAGGCCGAGGAAATTTTGAATGGCACGCGGTCCCTCGGGATTGAACTCCCACAGGCGAAGAGGCCGGCGTTTGCAAGGCTGGACTTGACGAACCAGCATAACCTTTATTACCGCAACCAAACTGAAATCTCCATTGAAGAGATCTCAAATGTGGCATTGTAGCATAGGCACGTCCTTGGCTGGCCCCCCAGCTCAGACCTCTGCTGATCCATGACATCAGCTATGGTGGGGGGCCCGAGCGGAAAATAGGGGGGTGCCCACTTGGCACTTCTAGGAGCCGTGATGTAGAACCACTCCTGTTGCCATAATCCAGACACCTCTGGCATGGAACCTTTGGGCCACGGAGCTCCCGTCATCTTGCGTATTGAGGCACCTCCACACGCTGCATGTTGCCCCTCGATCATCCTCGGCTTCACTTCAAAGGTCTTGAACCATAGGCCAAAGTGAGGGGTAACCCGGAGGAAGGCCTCGCACAAGACAATAAATGTCGTGATATGAAGAAAGGAGTTCGGAGCTAGATCATGAAAGTCTAGCCCGTACTAAAACATCAAACCCCTTACGAAAGGATCCAGAGCAAGGCCTAGACCTCGGAGGAAGTGGGAGACGAACACAACATTCTCGTTGGGTTCGAGGGTGGGGACAGCCTGCCCTCGGGGAGGCAGCCGATGCAAAATCTCGGCGGTCAGATATCTGGCCTCCCTTAGCTTTTTGATTCTTCTTCCGTGACGGAGGAAGGCACCAATTAGCCTTGAAGGCTAGATCCGGACATGACTGAAGGTTCGGAGCACCTGACCAAAACTTCAGGCGTATGAGCGTGAGGTGGGGGTCGATATAGCACAGGAGGGAAAAATAAAAGCCTTGTTTGTAACGCCCCAGATATGACTTTCCCAATTTGTACTCCAACTCTTGCTGTTTCCGGCATTAAGTTATATTTATTCCTCGGGTTTGGGTCTTTGTCTCCGTGTGTTGTTTCCGTTTTCGTGCATCTCATATCATGTCATCACGTGCATTGCATTTGCA
Source organism: Triticum monococcum (assembly GCA_034509565.1). Lineage (NCBI taxonomy): Eukaryota > Viridiplantae > Streptophyta > Magnoliopsida > Poales > Poaceae > Triticum > Triticum monococcum. The sequence continues at coordinate 79,277,543 of CM067845.1, read as the reverse complement.
TACATGTTCATCTCATGCATTCGAGCATTTTCCCCGTTGTCCGTTTTGCATTTCGGCACTTCGTTCTCCTCCGGTGGCCATTTCTAGCTTTCTTTCGTGTGTGGGGATTAAACATTTCCGGATTGGACCGAGACTTGCCATGCGGCCTTGGTTTACTACCGGTAGACCGCCTGTCAAGTTTCGGGTCATTTGGACTTCGTTTGATACTCCAACGGTTAACCGAGGGACCGAAAAGGCCTCATGTGTGTTGCAGCCCAACACCCCTCCAATTTGGCCCAAAACCCACCAAACTCTGCTCCATCGTCTCGGTCGTTCGATCACGATCGTGTGGCCGAAAACCGCACCTCATTTGGACTCTCCTAGCTCCCTCTATGCCTATTTAAACCCCCTCCATTTTCGGATCCCGTCTTCCGCGTCCAACCCTAGTTCCAAAAAAAAAGGAGATCCATCTCTCTCCACGCCGGCCGGACGCGTCCACCCGCGCTGGACTTTGTCCGCCCCGCCGCCGTAGCCAATCGCGCGCTGCCACGTGGGCAGCATTGCCGCCGCCGCCGCCGGCCCGCGGGAGCCCGCGCCCGGCCCCCATGCCGCCCGAGCGGGCCAGATCCGCGCCACCCGCGCCCGCGTCAGCTCTCCCCACGCCGGCCGAGCTCCGCCGCGGGAAGCTCACCGCCCGGCCGCTGCTCCGCCATCGCGCCACGCCGCCGAACCCGCCGGACCTCGCCTCCACGCCGCCGACCCCGCCGGACCTCGCCTCCACACCGCCGACCCCGCCGGAGAGCTCCTCCCGCTCTGGACGACTTCTCCTCCGGCGGCCCCGACGTTTTTCCGGCGAAACTCCGGCCGCTACAGTGATTCCGGCCGTCCTCGTAATCCATGCAAACCCTAGATCCAGATCTGGGGAGGTTGACTTTTGCCCCTCTCAGTAATTTTTTTGCATACTTTGACAGCTCATATCTCTGCATCCGTAGCTCCATTTTGGACATATGATATATCAAAATCTTCGTCTCGACGAGTACATCATTTCATTCCATTGCATCATTTGCATTTGAGTTCATCTTGATGTCCAAAATGCTGTTAGAAGGAGGCATCGTGACTTAAATTGCAGATCCGTTAGCTCATCATAGACTTTTGTCATTTTTGCCATGATTATTGTGTGCATGATATGCCTGTGACTCTTTGGGATGAATTGTTAAGCTTTTTGTCTTCTTTCCAGAGGTGCCACCCATGCATTTTTAGGATGTGTGTGGTGACTTGTGCAAGCTTGCAAAGAGGGGCACCTGAGAATTCTGTTTTCAGGGACTTAGTGATTTTCACTAAGTCTGGGTTATTTTAGTTCATGACGCCATATGTTCAGCTTGTTTCCTAGTGATCCGTGCCTCTTTTGAGGATGATCATTAAGGGAGTTTTGATATTTATGTTATGCTCTATCCATCCATGTCTTTACTTGCTATGTTGGAGCACCCTAGGTTGAAGCTGCCGAAGACGAAGATCTGTCCGGGGAAGAAGATCTCACCCTGGACTGCATCGCTATTGATGATCGTAGGAGCCATCGAGCTTGATGGCGACGACACAGAGGAACTCTCAATGAAAGCACCAATGTCGGTGTCAAAACCGGCGGCTCTCGGGTAGGGGGTCCTGAACTGCGCGTCTAGGCTGGATGGTAATAGGAGGCAAGGGACACGAAGTTTTACCCAGGTTCGGGCCCTCTCGATGGAGGTAAAACCCTACGTCCTGCTTGATTAATATTGATGATATGGGTAGTACAAGAGTAGATCTACCACGAGATCGGAGAGGCTAAACCCTAGAAGCTAGCCTATGGTATGATTGTTGATGTGTATGTTGTCCTACGGACTAAAACCCTCCAGTTTATATAGACACCTGATAGGGTTAGGGTTACATAGAGTCGGTTACAATGGTAGGAGATATGCATATTCGTATCGCCAAGCTTGCCTTCCACGCCATGGAAAGTCCCTTCCGGATGAGGGACGAACTCTTCAATCATGTATCTTCATAGTCCAGGAGTCCGGCTGAAGGTATAGTCTCGCCATCCGGACACCCCCTAATCCAGGACTCCCTCAGTAGCCCCTGAACCAAGCTTCAATGACGACGAGTCCGGCGCGCTGATTGTCTTCGGCATTGCAAGGTGGGTTCCTCCTCCAAGTACTTCATAGAAGATTTTGAACACAAAGATAGTGTCTGGCTCTGCAAAATAAGTTTCCACATATTGCCGTAGAGAGAATAATATTTACACAAAATCTAATCTGCTCACGTATTTCGTAGCATGACACACCATGGCCAAGCCTTTATCCGAGTTGTTTCATTATCCCACCTCAACGCGTCATGCGAGGTGGTTTACTTGGCACGTCTTGTTAAAGAAGAGATCGTGTCCCCTTATCCCGGGATTCTGATCAATACGGGCGTGGGTAACCCAACCGTGCCATTGGTTACGGCGCTTGGAGATAATCGAGTTTTACCAGGCTGGTGGGGACATGTAGTTGCGTCCACCCATATAAGGGGATACGGATCCACCTTTTCACCTACGCCTTCTTCCTCCTTCACCTATCCATTCTTGCGGACTCGAGCTCCAGCGCCCAAGTCCGCACTCCCCACCTCAACCTTCTCCAGCCATGTCCGGAGCAGGAGGCAAGTGGATGGTCTCCTCCACCGCGGAGGGACGCATCAAAAAATTGAGGAAGGCCGGATACCTGTCTAACGACATCGCGTATCGGCTTCCCGAAAAGGGGCAGCTTATCCCCACCGCTAGGTCCCATGAGAGGGTGGTGTTCCTCCCCCACTTCCTCCGCGAACTGGGCTTCCCTCTCCAGCCATTTGTCCAAGGGCTCATGTTCTACTACGGCCTGGATTTCCACGATCTGGCCCTGAACTTTGTCCTCAACATCTCGGCGTTTATCGTCGTGTGCGAGTCTTTCCTCCGCATCCGCCCCCATTTCGGCCTATGGCTCAAGACTTTCAATGTCAAGCCGAAGGCGGTGCGCGGCAGCTAGGCGGAGTGCGGAGGCGCCATGGTGGGCAAGATGGCCAATGTCCTGTGGCTCGAGGGCTCCTTTGTGGAGACCCTGAAGGGGTGGCAATCGGGGTGGTTTTACATCACCGAGCCGCGCGACACCGAATGGGTCGCACCCCCCGAGTTTCGATCCGGACGCCCTACACGGCTGACCCCCTGGAAGGAGATGGGCCTGACATGGGGTAAAAAAGGAGAGCTGACCGGACTCCAAACATGCATCCAAACCCTGGTGGACAAGAAGCTCAAACTTGTCAACGTAGTCCAGGTTATGCTCATCCGCTTGATCCTCCCGTGTCAACGACGGGCTTTCAACCTGTGGGAGTTCGACCCGGCGCGGCACCAAACTCTGAGCAGGCTCTTCGACGCGACGTACGAAGATGCCTGGAAGGTGCTTTTCAAGGGCACCGAGGCTCCCGCATCCGCTATTGAGGATCGCGGATTCAGTGCGCAGCGTCACGCTCTTGCGGTATGCTGTTTTTTCCTTTTATGGGGTATCAGTTTTTCATAGTTTGACTCCATGCGGGATCTAAGCTCCCTTACCTTTGACAGGATTGGCAGGTGACGTTCGGACAGATCAACTGTCCGGCTCCTTTGCCCGAAGGCCCAGCGGACGCTCACTTGGCGAAGCTGCTGGTTCCGGCAACCTATGTGGTGCCGGAGAAGAAGGCCGCGAAAAAGGCCACGGGGACTCGAAAGAGTGCCCGGCGCCAGGAGGTGTCGGATCCATCATCCCACAGTTCTGGCGCGCATTCCTCCCGTGAAGACGAGGAGGAATAAGAAAGGACCTCTCCCCCTCTAGCGGGAGGAGACAAGAAAAGAAAGGCCGCCCTTTCTGGGGAGACTGGAGGGTCCAAGAAGGGGAAAACCCTTCCTCCGGACTACTCCACCGATGCTGACGACGCCGGGGAGGGGTGGCTGCCTAGGTCCAAGCCCTTGGCAAAATCGTAAGTATCCGGATACCAGAGTAATTCATAGTATTCGTTTATTGCACAACTTTCCCTTACGTCGAATATGTTTATGCAGCCCACCCAAAGACTGGCTCGACGCGTCGTCGAGCGGCTCACTGGACTCGTCAGATGTGAACTCGCTTCCGACGGCTTCCTCCCCCCGCCCTACGGATGACACCGAAGTGTTGTCCCAACAGGTTCCAAGCCAGGAGGAGGTGGTCCTGGAGGCGCCGCAAGGCGACCTCCCAGACTCCAGGAGTAAAGGGGATGAACCCCCCCAGGGCTCCAAGTCCGGCTCTAGGCCGGACACTGCTCGGGAACCTTCAAAGGTTCCAGAGTCCAGCGGGCGACCTCCTTCCAAGAGGAGCCAGCCCACTATGCCGGCGACCCCCGTCTAACCGGAGGCACCGGACAATCTGTTGGAGGCGCTCCAAGGCGCCTCCATCGACGAGGGGCACCGCACTATTATGAGTGCGGTGATCCAGAAGGTTCAGTACGCCAAGAGAGGACTGACTGAAGCTTGTACTAGCCTTTTAACAGGCTTTGAGGTAAGTAAAGAATGTATAAATAATATTACCGCATAGACAGTAGCCCCTGATGCTTTGTTTGGCGTTCGGGAAGAAAAGCCGAATAGAGTCAATATGTGTATGCAGGCTTCTTTGCTTGCGTCCGCCGCACTGACTGCGGAAGTGGACAAACTAAAGCAGAATCTCGAGCTGTCCGAGCAAGAGCTCGGGCGTGCCAAGAAGCAGCTCAAGGAGGAGGAAGGTAAGAAATACCTTGTTTAAATATATATATATAAAGTGTAATTGCAAAAAATGACAGGATCATCGTGGCTATTATAGGGGCCACGTCTGGGGTGGCGACCCTTAAGCAAGCGTTGGTCGAGGCCGAGAAGAGGGCGGCCACAGAGCGCACTGAGCGGGAGAAGTATGAGGCCGAGGTTGGCAAGGTGCGGCAAGAGCTCCAGGCTCTCATGGAAAAACATGAGAGTTTGGAGCTTGACTCAAAGACGCGAGCGTCCGAGCTCGCGGTGGCTATTGAAAATGCGAAGTTTGCCAAGACCGAATCCTAGGAGACCCTCTAGGAGTTGGATGAGGTGAAGAAGATAGCGGTGGGTAAGGCATTCTTTATGCAAAGCAAACACATAAACATGAGTTACTTGTTACTTACCCGAATCCGGAGCTCTCCAGGAGCGTTCGTAGATCTTCCCCAGAGTGTGTCCGATGCCGCCGCATTCTATCGAGCCGAGGAGGGCAGCTCGACAGAGAAGGTGTTCTGGTCTCAGTATGCTGAGGCCGGACACCCCATGCCCCTGAGCGACCAGCTGAAGCAACTGGTCGAGCTCCACAAGGCGGCCGAACAGGCCATTAAGGGCCTCATTGTTCGGCTGTGGCCTGGAGGGGCTCTGCCTGGGAGCTATTTCGGGCTGGTGCGGCCGCTGGTGGAGGCCTGTCCAAGGCTCGAAGTCATCAAGCGCTCCGTCTGCATTGAAGGTGCCCGTAGGGCCCTTGCCCGTGCTAAGGTGCACTGGGGCAAGCTGGATGCTGAGAAGCTTGTGAAGGATGGGCCACCGCCGGGGAAAGAGCATCGCAAGCCCGAGAATTACTATAAGGATGTTCTGAAGGGTGCCTGCCTTGTGGCGGATGAATGTTCTAGGGATGTAATTTTTGAGTGAAACTTGCTCGTTTTGTCTTGTGCGATGAAAACTTGTTCATATGCGCTAAGCAATGCTGTTGGAATTTAAAATATTACCTTCTGTGTGGTTGTTTATCAATTCTGAGAGATGGCGAGTCGTCGGCTCCTGCCCCCGTGCCGCTAGTGCTGGGGTGTTCAGGGATAAACCTGAGCGCTCTTTTTCCCATGTTTGGGTCCTTCGAGGGAGGCGCTCAGCCCAACGAACTAGGCAATCGGACTATAATGCGTGAACACTCTCACTTAGCCATAGAATTCTATAATTTTAAATTTCGGCAAAGCCCCTGGTATTCGGAAGACCGAGTTTGGGGCGCTATCCATGCCTTGGCCGGACAGAGCCGGCTCCTCGCCCTAAGCGGCATAAGTCTTTAGGGACTTGAAATCCCTCTCGAACAGCGACCAGCTCTCGCTTCATCATGACAGTCAGTTTTAGCTTTCTCCACTGAGGTGCTCGACCCAGCTCAACTGGGGCACAATCGCAGTCGTTCTCCTAGTGCTACCTTAGCCAATATAGTGGAACGTAAGGCACCAAAACATAGGAGCCGAGCAAACCCAACTATTGACCCAAGACATGATTCAGAGCCGATGCATATAATGCTATAAGTCCGGGGTGCCGCACTTGTTTAAAGTGTTCAGACTTCTCACACCATATTGAGGGGTACTGAAGCCCCTGGCGTATTTTGGCCGTACCAACGTGTACGGGTGCAACATGTCGTTAAGGAACACATAAAAAAAGGTAATGCAAAAATAGACGAAAGCTATGCATTGTTTATTAAAAAGGGCTGCGATCAAAGTAGAACGATACAAATAATGTGATAAGTGAGAGGTTGGACAAGTTAACATGTCCATTCCAGGGGCAAGCTGCGGAACAGTATACAGAATAGGTATACTTCTCGTGATAGAGACCATCGGGGAGTTCCGTAATGCGGCGTGGCTTATCTGCTTCCCTGGTTCTTGCATCATTTCTGCGGCAATTGAACTGCCGAACAGGCCTTCCGAAGGATGGAGTCCTGAAAGTAATAGAAAATAAAAAAATTGGCAGCCCCTGGTACTGTTTAAGCCGTGTTTCGGGCGTGCCGTGATGGTGCCCCTCCCCCTGTACCCATGGTATCTCTAGAGCGTAGTTATGTACGCGAAGTACTAGCATCGCCTTTTTGCAAGGGTTGGGGTTGGGGCCGCATTGCTACGCCTGCTCGGATCATGCCAGGCGGTCTTGTTGTAGGTTACTCCAGGCGTGCTTGACGGTGTCCGGTCGTTTAGTGGCCGAACTGGAGAACTGCCTGGAGAGGTTGCTTTGTACTTCCGCTGCAACGGCCGCCGTGTGCTCATCCATTCGGAGGGAGCGTTTGGCATTTCCATTGACCGTAATTACTCCTCGAGAGCCTGGCATCTTGAGCTTAAGTTATGCGTAGTGCGGTACCGCATTGAACTTGGCGAATGCAGTTTGCCCGAGCAGTGCATGATAACCACTGCGGAACGGGACTATGTCGAAGATTAACTCCTCGCTTCGGAAATTATCCGGAGATCTGAAGACCACTTCAAGTGTGACTGAGCCTGTATAGTTGGCCTCTACACCTGGTATTACGCCTTTAAAGGTCATTTTGGTGGGCTTTATCCTCGAGGGATCTATGCCCATTTTCCACACTGTATCCTGGTACAGCAGGTTCAGGCTGCTACCGCCGTCCATAAGGACTCTAGTGAGATGAAATCCGTCAATAATTAGGTCTAGAACCAATGTGGCGAATCCTCCATGACTGATGCTAGTGGGATGGTCCCTTCGCTCAAAGGTGATCGGGCAGGAGGACCATGGGTTGAACTTTGGGGCGACTGGCTCTGCCGCGTATACGTGCCTTAACACGCGCTTCCGCTCCCTTTTGGGGATGTGGCTTGTGTATATCATGTTCACCGTCCGCACATGTGGGGGAAACCCCTTCTGTCCACTGTTGTTCGGCGGCCAGGGCTCCTCGTCGTCATTGCTATGCAGCCCCTTGTATTCATTTTCGGCGTTTAACTTGCCTGCCTGCTTGAGCACCCAACAGTCCCTGTTGGTGTGATTGGCCGGCTTTTCGGGGGTGCCATGTATCTGGCACAAGCGGTCGAATATTCGGTCCAAACTGGACGGGCCCCTAGGATTCCTTTTGAATGGCTTTTTCCGCTGACCGGATTTAGAGCCTCTTAATCCGGCATTAACTGCCGTATCCTCAGCATTGTCGATGTTAATGCGGTGCTTCTGCTTATTGCGACGCGACCTGCCACTACTATCCCTGGTGTCCGTATTACAAGGGTTCTTGGTCATATTGTTGCTACGAACAAGCCACCTGCCTTCTCTCGCGCAAAAGCGGGTCATGAGTGTTGTGAGTGCTGCCATAGATTTCCCTTACGTCGGATGTGTTTATGCAACCCACCCAAAAACCGGCTCGACGCGTCGTCGAGCCGCTCACCGGACTCGTCGGATGTGAACTCGCTTCCGATGGCTTCCTCCCCCCGCTCTACGGACGACACCGAAGTGTTGTCCCAACAGGTACCAAGCTGGGAGGAAGTGGTCTTGGAGGCACCGCAAGGCGACCTCCCGGACTCCAGGAGTAAACGAGATGAAACCCCCCAGGGCTCCAAGTCCAGCTCTAGGCCGGACACTGCTCCGAAACCTTCAATGGTTCCAGAGTCCGGCGGGCGACCTCCTTCCAAGAGGAGCCAGCCCACTGTGCCGGCAACCCCCGTCCAACCGGAGGTGCCGGACAATCTGTTGCAGGCGCTCCAAGGCGCCTCCATCGACGAGGGGCACCGCACTATTATGAGTGCGGTGGTCCAGAAGGTTCAGTCCGCCAAGAGCGGACTGACTGAAGCTTGTACTAGCCTTTTAACTGGCTTTGAGGTAAGTAAAGAATGTGTAAATAATATTACCGCATAGACAGTAGCCCCTGATGCTCTGTTTGGCGTTCGGGAAGAAAAGCCGAATAGAGGATCGAATAGAATTCGCAGGAGTCTAACAACAAAGAGTCAATATACGTATGCAGGCTTCTCTACTTGCGTCCGCCGCACTGACTGCGGAAGTGGACACGCTAAAGCAGAACCTCGAGCTATCCAAGAAAGAGCTCGGGCGTGCCAAGAAGCAGCTCGAGGAGGAGGAAGGTAAGAAATACCTTATTTAAATATATATATATAAAGTGCCATTGCAAAAAATGACAGGATCATCGTGGCTATTGTAGGGGCCACGTCTAAGGTGGCGACCCTTAAGCAAGCGTTGGTCGAGGCCGAGAAGAGGGCGGCCACGGAGCGCACCGAGCTGGAGAAGTATGAGGCCGAGGTTGGCAAGGTGCGGCAAGAGCTCCAGGCTCTCATCGAAAAACATGAGAGTTTGGAGCTTGACTCAAAGACGCGAGCGTCCGAGCTCGCGGTGGCTATTGAAAATGCCAAGTTTGCCAAGGCCGAATCCCAGAAGACCCTCCAGGAGTTGGATGAGGTGAAGAAGATAGCGGCGGGTAAGGCATTCTTTATGCAAAGCAAACACATAAACGTGAGTTACTTGTTACTTACCCGAATCCGGAGCTCTCCAGGAGCGTTCGCAGATCTTCCCCAGAGTGTGTCCGATGCCGCCGCATTCTATCGAGCCGAGGAGGGCAGCTCGACAGAGAAGGTGTTCTGGTCTCAGTATGCTGAGGCCGGACACCCCATGCCCCTGAGCGACCAGCTGAAGCAACTGGTCGAGCTCCACAAGGCGGCCGAACAGGCCATTAAGGGCCTCATAGTTCGGCTGTGGCCTGGAGGGGCTCTGCCTGGGAGCTATTTCGGGCTGGTGTAGCGGCTGGTGGAGGCCTGTCCAAGGCTCGAAGTCATCAAGCGCTCCGTCTGCATTGAAGGTGCCCGTAGGGCCCTTGCCCGTGCTAAGGTGCACTGGGGCAAGCTGGATGCTGAGAAGCTTGTGAAGCACGGGCCACCGCCGGGGAAAGAGCATCGCAAGCCCGAGAATTACTATAAGGATGTTCTGAAGGGTGCCTGCCTTGTGGCGGATGAATGTTCTAGGGATGTAATTTTTGAGTGAAACTTGCTCGTTTTGTCCTGTGCGCTGAAAACTTGTTCATATGCGCTAAGCAATGCTGTTGGAATTTAAAATATTACCTTTTGTGCGGCTGTTTATCAATTCTAAGAGATGGCGAGTCGTCAGCTTCTGCCCCAGTGCCGCTAGTGCTGGGGTGTTCGGGGATAAACCTGAGCGCTCTTTTTCCCATCTTTGGGTCCTTCGAGGGAGGCGCTCAGCCCAATGAACAAGGCAATCGGACTATAATGCATGAACACTCTTACTTAGCCATAGAATTCTATAATTTTAAATTTCGGCGAAGCCCCTGGTATTCGGAAGACCAAGTTCGGGGCGCTATCCACGCCTTGGCTGGATAGAGCCGGTTCCTCGCCCTAAGCGGCATAAGTCTTTAGGGACTCGAAAAACCTCTCGAACAGTGACCAGCTCTCGCTTCATCATGACAGTCACTTTTAGCTTTCTCCACTGAGGTGCTCGACCCAGCTCAACTGGGGCACAATCGCAGTGGTTCTCCTAGTGCTACCTTAGCCGATATAGCGGAACATAAGGCACCAAAACATTGGAGCCGGGCAAACCCAACTATTGACCCAAGACATGATTCGGAGCCGATGCATATAATGCTATAAGTTCGGGGTGCCGCACTTGTTTAAAGTGTTCGGACTTCTCACACCATATTGAGGGGTACTAAAGCCCCTGGCGTATTTTGGCCGTACCAACGTGTATGGGTGCAACATGTCGTTAAGGAACATATAAAGAAAAAAAGGTAATGCAAAAATAGACGAAAGCTATGCATTGTTTATTAAATAGGGCTGCGATCAAAGCAGAACGATACAAATAATGCGTAAGTGAAAGGTTGGACTAGTTAACATGTCCGTTCCAGGGGCAAGCTGCGGAACAGCTATACTGCTTGTGATAGAGACCACCTGGGAGTTCCGTAATGCGGCGTGGCTTGTCTCCTTCCCTGGTTCTTGCATCGTTTGTGCGGTAATTGAACTGCTGAACAGGCCTTCCGAAGGATGGAGTCCTGAAAGTAAGAGAAAATTAAAAAATCGGCAGCCCCTGGTACGGTTTAAGCTGTGTTTCGGGCGTGCCGTGATGGTGCCCCTCCCCTTGTACCCATGGTATCTCTAGAGCGTAGTTATGTACGCGAAGTACTGGCGTCACCTTTTTGCGAGGGTTGGGGTTGGGGCCGCATTGCTACGCCTGCTCGGATCGTGCAAGGCGATCTTGTTGTAGGTTACTCCGTGCGCGCTTGACGGTGTCCGGTCATTTAGTGGCCAGACTGGAGAACTGCCTGGAGAGGCTGCTTTGTACTTCCGCTGCAAGGGCTGCCGTGTGCTCCTCCGTTCGGAGGGTGCGTTCGGTGTTTCCATTGACCGTAATTACTCCTCGAGGGTCTGGCATCTTGAGCTTAATGTATGCGTAGTGCGGTACCGCATTGAACTTGGTGAATGCGGTTCGCCCGAGCAGTGCGTGATAACCACTGCGGAATGGGACTATGTCGAAGATTAACTCCTCGCTTTAGAAATTATCCGGAGATCCAAAGACCACTTCAAGTGTGACTGAGCCTGTATAGTTGGCCTCTACACCTGGTATTACGCCTTTAAAGGTCGTTTTGGTGGGCTTAATCCTCGAGGGATCTATGCCCATTTTCTGCACTGTATCCTGGTAAAGCAGGTTCAGGCTGTTGCCGCCGTCTATAAGGACTCTAGTGAGATGAAATCCATCAATAATTGGGTTTAGAACCAATGCGGCAAATCCGCCATGACGGATGCTAGTGGGATGGTCCCTTCGATCAAAGGTGATCGGGCAGGAGGACCATGGGTTGAACTTTGGGGCGACTGGCTCTACCGCGTATACGTCCGTTAACGCGCGCTTCCGCTCCCTTTTGGGGACGTGGGTTGCGTATATCATGTTCACCGTCCGCACTTGTGGGGGAAAGCCCTTCTATCCACTATTGTTCGGCGGCCGGGGCTCCTCGTCGTCATCGCTATGCAGCCCCTTGTCTTCATTTTTGGCGTTTAACTTGCCTACCTTCTTGAACACCCAACAGTCCCTGTTGGTGTCATTGGCCGGCTTTTCGGGGGTGCCATGTATCTGGCACAAGCGGTCGAGTATTCGGTCCAAACTGGATGGGCCCCTAGGATTCCTTTTGAATGGCTTTTTCCGCTGACCGGATTTAGAGCCTCTGAATCCGTCATTAACTGCCGATCCTCATCATTGTCGCCGTTAATGTACCGCTTCTGCTTGTTGCGACGCGACCTGCCACTACTCTCCCTGGTGTCCGAATTACCAGGGTTCTTGGTCATATTGTTGCTACAAGCACACCAGCTGTTTTCTCCCACGCAAAAGCGGGTCATGAGTGTCGTGAGTGCTGCCATAGATTTTGGCTTTTCCTGTCCAAGGTGCCGGGCCAGCCCCTACTCGCGGATATTGTGCTTGAAGGCTGCTAGGGCCTCAGTGTCCGGACAGTCGACTATTTGATTTTTCTTTGTTAGGAACCGTGTCCAGAATTGCCTGGCCGATTCCTCTGGCTGCTGAATTATGTGACTTAGGTCATCGGCGTCAGGGGGTCGCACATAAGTGCCTAGGAAATTGTTGAGGAATGCGGCTTCCAGGTCCTCCCAACAACTGATTGATCCTGTTGGCAAGCTGTTAAGCCAATGCCGAGCTGGTCCTTTAAGCTTGAGTGGGAGGTATTTGATGGCGTGGAAATTATCGCCGCGGGCCATGTGGATATGAAGGAGATAATCCTCGATCCATACCGCAGGATCTGTTGTGCCATCATATGATTTGATATTTACGGGTTTGAAACCCTCGGGGATTTGATGATCCAATATTTCATCTGTGAAGCATAGTGGGTGTGCGGCGCCTCTGTACTGGGCTATATCATGACGTAGCTCCGATGAGCTTTGTCTACTGTGTTCGGCCCTGCCGAATTTGTGGCTGGCGTGACGGTTACAGTCTCGAGCCATGGGGCGCCCTACGATCTGTAGATCGATCTTGTTTGCCTTGCCTTGTCCTCCAACATATCTCGTAAGTCCGACGCATATTCCCGTGCCTTGGTATGAGTTGCGGCTTGAGTGGAGGGCCGAGAGGCCTCTCTGTCGCGGCCACGAGGTGGCCAGTCGGCCGCATCAAGTGCTTCCTCCTCTAATCGGGGTAGCAACTTGCGCTTCGGGTAGCTCTTGGAGGGGCGTTCGAGTTTATGCTCTTCGCCCGCAAGGACTTCAGTCCATCTGTCGACTAGCAAATCTTGATCAGCTCTGAGCTGTTGCTGTTTTTTCTTGAGGCTTCTTGCCGTGGCCATAGGCCTGCGTTGAAAACGCTCTTGCTCGACGGTATCCTCTGGGACGACGAATTCGTCGTTGTCGAGGCTTGCCTCGTCTTCGGAGGGAGGCATATAATTATCGTCCTCGACCTCTCTGTCTGCCGCTCTCTCATGAGGGCTGGTTTCTCCATCCTCCTGTACTAATTCTTGCTGGAGGGCGTGTTCTTCGGCACTTTCCGGAGTATTATTATCTCCCGTGCTAGAATCACCATATTTGTTTTGGCGGGATTTTGAGCGGCACCGCTGACGCCGGCGCTTAGGCTGTTTCTTGGAGGGGTCATCCTCCACTGTTCCCTCGCCATCTCCTTCTTTTGGGGTGTCCACCATGTATATGTCATATGACGAGGTGGCTTTCCAGGGCCTGATAGGCGCTGGTTCTTCATTGTCTCCTTCATCGGCATCCATACCGTTGATTTCTTCAGAGTTGAAGTCAAGCATGTCGGTTAAGTCGTCGATAGTGGCTACAAAGTGGGTGGTGGGTGGGCTATTAATTTCTTCATCGTCCGAATCCCAACCTTGCTGACCGTAGTCCGGCCAGGGCTCTCCTGATAAAGAGAGAGACTTCAGTGTCTTCAGGATATCGCGGAAAGGTGAGTGCTGGAAGATGTCCGCGGCAGTTAACTCCATGATCGGCGCCCAATCGGATTCGATCGGCAGGGGCGCGGAGGGTTCGGAGTCCGGAGAGGAGTCCGGCTCCTTGGAGTCACGAGTCCTGCAGAGTACGAGGCTGGTGTTCGGCTCAATTGCCGTTGAGATCGCAGCCCCCGAGGTGGCGTCGAACCGCCCATCCTCGATCGGCGCAGCTGGCTCCGAATTAAGGGTCGAAGCTGATTCGGGTGCGGCCTCCAGGGCACTATTCGGTGGCAGAGCTAGATCATGCTCATTGGGGAAGTGCGGCGCGCTCAGCAGTGGCTCGAATCCGTCGAAGATCAAGTCCCCGCGGATGTCGGCCGTGTAGTTTAAACTTCCAAATCTGAACTGACGGCCAGGGGCGTAGCTTTCGATCTGCTCCAGACGGCCAAGTGAATTCGTCCGCAGTGCGAAGCCGCCGAAGACGAAGATCTGTCCGGGGAGGAAGGTATCACCCTGGACTGCATCGCTATTGTTGATCGTAGGAGCCATCGAGCCTGATGGCGACAACATAGAGGAACTCTCAATGAAAGCACCAATGTCGGTGTCAAAACCGGCGGATCTCGGGTAGGGGGTCCCAAACTGTGCATCTAGGCTGGATGGTAACAGGAGGCAGAGGACACGAAGTTTTACCTAGGTTCCAGCCCTCTCGATGGAGGTAAAACCCTACGTCCTGCTTGATTAATATTGATGATATGGGTAGTACAAGAGTAGATCTACCATGAGATCGGAGAGGCTAAACCCTAGAAGCTAGCCTATGGTATGATTGTTGATGTGTATGTTGTCCTACCGACTAAAACCTTCCGGTTTATATAGACACCGGATAGGGCTAGGGTTACATAGAGTCGGTTACAATGGTAGGAGATCTACATATTCGTATCGCCAAGCTTGCCTTCCACGCCAAGGAAAGTCCCTTTCGGACACGGGACGAAGTCTTCAATCTTGTATCTTCATAGTCCAGGAGTCTGGCTGAAGGTATAGTCCGGCCATCCGGACACCCCCTAATCCAGGACTCCCTCAGTAGCCCCTAAACCAGGCTTCAATGACGACGAGTCCGGCGCGCAGATTGTCTTCGGCATTGCAAGGCGGGTTCCTCCTCCATGTACTTCATAGAAGATTTTGAACACAAAGATAGTGTCCAGCTCTGCAAAATAAGTTTCCACATATTGCCGTAGAGAGAATAATATTTACACAAAATCTAATCTGCAGACGAATTTCGTAGCGTGACACACCACGGCCAAGCCTTTATCCGAGTCGTTTCATTATCCCACATCAGCGCGTCCTGCGAGGTGGTTTCCTTGGCACGTCTTGTTAAAGTAGAGATCGTGTCCCCTTATCCCGGGATTCTCATCAATATGGGCGTGGGTAACCCAACCGCGCCATTGATTACGGCGCCTGGAGATAAGCGAGTTTTACCAGGCTGGTGGGGCATGTAGTTGCGTCTACCCATATAAGGGGATAAGGATCCACCTTTTCACCTACGCCTTCTTCCTCCTTCACCTATCCATTCTTGCGCACTCGAGCTCCAGCACCCAAGTCCGCACTCCCCACCTCAACCTTCTCCAGCCATGTCCGGAGCGGGAGGCAAGTGGATGGTCTCCTCCGTCACGGAGAGACACGTCAAAAAGCTGAGGAAGGCCGGATACCTGTCTAACGACATCGCGTACCGGCTTCCCGAAAAGGGGCAGCTCATCCCCACCCCTAGGCCCCATGAGAGGTGGTGTTCCTCCCCCACTTCCTCCGCGGACTGGGCTTCCCTCTCCACCCATTTGTCCGGGGGTCATGTTCTACTACGGCCTGGATTTCCATGATCTGGCCCCGAACTTTGTCCTCAACATTTCGGCGTTTATCGTCGTGTGCGAGGCTTTCCTCCGCATCCGCCCCCATTTCGGCCTATGGCTCAAGACTTTCAATGTCAAGCCAAAGGTGGTGCGCGGCAACCAAGCGGAGTGCGGAGGCGCCACGGTGGGCAAGATGGCCAACGTCCTATGGCTCGAGGGCTCCTTTGTGGAGACCCTGAAGGGGTGGCAATCGGGGTGGTTTTACATCACCGAGCCACGCGACGCCGAATGGGTCACACCCCCCGAGTTTCGATCCGGACCCCCTACGCGGCTCACCTCCTGGAAGGAGACGGGCCTGTCGTGGGGTAAAAAAGGAGAGCTGACCGGACTCCAAACAAGCGTCCAAACCCTGGTGGACAAGAAGCTCAAACTTGTCAACGTAGTCCAGGTTATGCTCATCCGCTTGATCCTCCCGTGTCAACGACGGGCTTTTAACCTGTCGGAGTTCGACCAGGCGCGGCACCAAACTCTGAGCAGGCTCTTCGACATGACGTATGAAGATGCCTGGAAGGAGCTTTTCAAGGGCCCCGAGGCTCCCGCATCCGCTACCGAGGTTCGCGGATTCAGTGCGCAGCGTCACGCTCTTGTGGTAAGCTGTTTTTCCTTTTATAGGGTATCAGTTTTTCATAGTTTGAATCCATGCGGGATCTAAGCTCCCTTACCTTTGACAGGATTGGCAGGTGACGTCCGGACAGACCAACTGTCCGGCTCCTTTGCCCGAAGGCCCAGCGGATGCTCACTTGGCGAAGCTGCTGGTTCCGGCACCCTATGTGGTGCAGGAGAAGAAGGCCGCGAAAAAGGCCACGGGGACTCGAAAGAGTGCCCGGCGCCAGGAGGTGTCGGGTCCATCATCTGATGGTTCCGTGGCGCATTCCTCCCGCGAAGACGAGTACGAAGAAGAAAGGACCTCTCCCCCTCCACTGGGAGGAGAGGAGAAAAGGAAGGCCGCCCTCTCTGGGGAGGCCGGAGGGTCCAAGAAGGGGAAAACCCATCCTCTGGACCACTCCACCGATGCCGACGACGGCGGAGAGGGGTGGCTGCCCAGGGCCAAGCCCCTGGCAAAATCATAAGTATCCAGATATCAGAGTAATTCATAGTATTTGTTTATTGCACAGCTTTCCCCGCCCTACGGACGACACCGAAGTGTTGTCCCAACAGGTTCCAAGCCGGGAGGACGTGGTCCTGGAGGCACCGCAAGGCGACCTCCCGGACTCCAGGAGTAAAGGGGATGAAACCCCCGAGGGCTCCAAGTTTGGCTCTAGACCGGACACTGCTCCGGAACCTTCAAAGGTTCCAGAGTCCGGCGGGCGACCTCCTTCCAAGAGGAACCACCCCACTGTGCCGGTGACCCCCGTCCAACCGGAGGCGCCGGACAATCTGTTGGAGGCGCTCCAAGGCGCCTCCATCGACGAGGGGCACCGCACTATTATGAGTGCGGTGATCCAGAAGGTTCAGTCCGCCAAGAGCGGACTAACTAAAGCTTGTACTAGCCTTTTTAACAGGCTTTGAGGTAAGTAAAGAATGTGTAAATAATATTACCGCATAGACAGTAGCCCTTGATGCTCTGTTTGGCGTTCGGGAAGAAAAGCCGAATAGAGGATCAAATAGAATTCGCAGGAGTCTCACAAAAAAGAGTCAATATGCGTATGCAGGCTTCTCTGCTTGCGTCCGCCGCACTGACTGCGGAAGTGGACATGCTAAAGCAGAACCTCGAGTTGTCCGAGCAAGAGCTCGGGCGTGCCAAGAAGCAGCTCGAGCAGGAGGAAGGTAAGAAATACCTTGTTTAAATATATATATATATATATAAAGTGCAATTGCAAAAAATGACAGGATCATCATGGCTATTGTAGGGCCCACGTCTGAGGTGGCGACCCTTAAGCAGGCGCTAGTCGAGGCCGAGAAGAGGGCGGCCACGGAGTGCACTGAGCGGGAGAAGTATGAGGCCGAGGAATGCAAGGTGCGGCAAGAGCTCCAGGCTCTCATGGAAAAACATGAGAGTTTGGAGCTTGACTCAAAGACGCGAGCGTCCGAGCTCGGGGTGGCTATTGAAAATGCCAAGTTTGCCAAGGCCGAATCCCAGAAGACCCTCCAGGAGTTGGATGAGGTGAAGAAGATAGCGGCGGGTAAGGCATTCTTTATGCAAAGCAAACACATAAACGTGAGTTACTTGTTACTTACCCGAATTCGGAGCTCTCTAGGAGCGTTCGCAGATCTTCCCCGGAGTGTGTTCGATGCCTCCGCATTCTATCGAGCCGAGGAGGGCAGCTCGACAGAGAAGGTGTTCTGGTCTTAGTATGCTGAGGTCGGACACCCCGTGCCCCTGAGCGACCAGCTGAAGCAACTGGTCGAGCTCCAAATGGCGGCCGAACAGGCCATTAAGGGCCTCATAGTTCGGCTGTTGCCCGGAGGGGCTCTGCCTGGAAGCTATTTCGGGCTGGTGCGGCGGCTGGTGGAGGCCTATCCAAGGCTCAAAGTCATCAAGTGCTCCGTCTGCATTGAAGGTGCCCGTAGGGCCCTTGCCCATGCTAAGGTGCACTGGGGCAAGCTGGATGCTGAGAAGCTTGTGAAGGACGGGCCACCGCCGGGGAAAGAGCATCGCAAGCCCGAGAATTACTATACGGATGTTCTGAAGGGTGCCTGCCTTGTGGCGGATGAATGTTCTAGGGATGTAATTCTTGAGTGAAACTTGCTTGTTTTGTCCTGTGCGCTGAAAACTTGTTCATATGCGCTAAGCAATGCTGTTGGAATTTAAAATATTACCTTCTGTGTGGCTGTTTATCAATTCTGAGAGATGGCGAATCGTCGGCTTCTGCCCCCGTGCCGCTAGTGCTGGGGTGTTCGGGGATAAACCTGAGCGCTCTTTTTCCCATGTTTGGGTCCTTCGAGGGAGGCGCTCAGCCCAAAGAACAAGGCAATCGGACTATAATGCGTGAACACTCTCACTTAGCCATAGAATTCTATAATTTTAAATTTCGGCGAAGCTCCTGGTATTCGAAAGGCCGAGTTCGGGGCGCTATCCACGCCTTGGCTGGACAGAGCCGGCTCCTCGCCTAAGCGGCATAAGTCTTTAGGGACTCGAAAAACCTCTCGAACAACGACGAGCTCTTGCTTCATCATGACAGTCAGTTTTAGCTTTCTACACTGAGGTGCTCGACCCAGCTCAACTGGGGCACAATCGCAGTGGTTCTACTAGTTCTACCTTAGACGATATAGCGGAATATAAGGCACCAAAACATAGGAGTCGGGCAAACCCAACTATTGACCCAAGACATGATTTGGAGCCGATGCATATAATGCTATAAGTTCGGGGTGCTGCACTTGTTTAAAGTGTTCGGACTTCTCACACCATATTGAGGGGTTCTAAAGCCCCAGGCGTATTTTGGCCGTACCAACGTGTACGGGTGCAACACGTCATTAAGGAACATGTAAAGAAAAAAGGTAATGCAAAAATAGACGAAAGCTATGCATTGTTTATTAAAAAGGGCTGCGATCAAAGCAGAACGATACAAATAGTGCGATAAGTGAAAGGTTGGACTAGTTAACATGTCCGTTCCAGGGTCAAGCTGCAGAATAGCATGCGGAACAGTTATACTGCAAGTGATAGAGACCACCTCGGAGTTCCGTAATGCGGTGTGGCTTGTCTGCTTCCCTGGTTCTTGCATCATTTGTGCGGCAATTGAACTATCGAACAAGCCTTCCGAAGGATGGAGTCCTGAAAGTAAGAGAAAATTAAAAAATCGACAGCCCCTGGTACGGTTCAAGCCGTGTTTCGGGCGTGCCGTGATGGTACCCCTCCCCCTGTACCCATGGTATCTCTAGAGCGTAGTTATGTATGCGAAGTACTGGCGTTGCCTTTTTGCGAGGGTTGGGGTTGGGGCCGCATTGCTACGCCTACTCGGATCATGCCAGACGGTCTTGTTGTAGGTTACTCCGGGCGCGCTTGACGGCATCCGGTCATTTAGTGGTCGGACTGGAGAACTGCCTGGAGAGGCTGCTTTGTACTTCCGCTCGTGATAGAGGCCACCTGGGAGTTCCGTAATGCGGCGTGGCTGGTCTGCTTCCCTGGTTCTTGCATCATTTGTGCGGCAATTGAACTGCCAAACAGGCCTTCCGACGGATGGAGTCCTGAAAGTAAGAGAAAATTAAAAAATCGGCAACCCCTGGTATGGTTTAAGCCATGTTTCGGGTGTGCCATGATGGTGCCCCTCCCCCTGTACCCATGGTATCTCTAGAGCGTAGTTATGTACGTGAAGTACTGGCGTCGCCTTTTTGCGAGGGTTGGGGTTGGGGCCGCAATGCTACACCTGCTCGGATCGTGCCAGGCGGTCTTGTTGTAGGTTACTCCGGGTGCACTTGACGGTGTCCGGTCGTTTCGTGGCCGGACTGGAGAAATGCCTGGAGAGGCCGCTTTGTACTTCCGCTGCAAGGGCCGCCGTGTGCTCCTCCGTTTGGAGGGAGCGTTCAGTGTTTCCATTGACCGTAATTACTCCTCGAGGGCCTGGCATCTTGAGCTTAAGGTATGCGTAGTGCGGTACCGCATTGAACTTGGCGAATGCGGTTCTCCCGAGCAATGCGTGATAACCACTGGGGAACGGGACTATGTCGAAGATTAACTCCTCGCTTTAGAAATTATCCGGAGATCCGAAGACCACTTCAAGTGTGACTGAGCCTGTACAGTTGGCCTCTACACCTGGTATTACGCCTTTAAAGGTCATTTTGGTGGGCTTAATCCCCGAGGGATCTATGCCCATTTTCCGCACTGTATCCTGGTAAAGTAGGCTCAGGCTGGTGCCGCCGTCCATAAGGACTCTAGTGAGATGAAATCCGTCAATAATTGGGTCTAGAACCAATGCGGCGAATCCGCCATGATGGATTCTAGTGGGATGGTCCCTTCGATCAATGGTGATCGGGCAGGAGGACCATGGGTTGAACTTTGGGGCGACTGGCTCTACCGCGTATACGTCCCTTAACGCGCGCTTTCGCTCCCTTTTGGGGACGTGGGTTGCGTATATCATGTTCACCGTCCGCACTTGTGGGGGGAAACCCTTCTGTCCACTGTTGTTCAGCGGCCGGGGCTCCTCGTCCTCATCGCTATGCAGCCCCTTGTCTTCATTTTCGGTGTTTAACTTGCCTGCCTGCTTGAACACCCAACAGTCCCTGTTGGTGTGATTGGCCGGCTTTTCGGGGGTGCCATGTATCTGGCACAAGCCGTTGAGTATTCGGTCCAAACGGGACGTGCCCCTAGGATTCCTTTTGAATGTCTTTTTCCGCTGACCAGATTTAGAGCCTCTGAATCCGGCATTAACTGCCATATCCTCAGCATTGTCGCCGTTAATGCGGCGCTTCTGCTTGTTGCGACACGACCTGCCACTACTGTCCCTGGTGTCCGAATTACCAGGGTTCTTGGTCATATTGTTGCTACGAGCAAGCCAGCTGTCTTCTCCCGCGC
The DNA here is from genome assembly GCA_034509565.1 of Triticum monococcum. Taxonomy (NCBI): domain Eukaryota; kingdom Viridiplantae; phylum Streptophyta; class Magnoliopsida; order Poales; family Poaceae; genus Triticum; species Triticum monococcum. Next base: position 79,256,589 of record CM067845.1, on the reverse strand, counting down.
AAAAGCGGGTCATGAGTGTCGTGAGTGCTGCCGTAGATTTCGGTTTTTCTTGTCCAAGGTGCCAGGCCAGCCACTCGTCACGGATATTGTGCTTGAAGGCTGCTAGGGCCTCAGCGTCCGGACAGTCGACTATTTGATTTTTCTTTGTTAGGAACCGTGTCCAAAATTGCCTGGCCGATTCCTCTGGTTTCTGAATTACGTGACTTAGGTAATCGACGTCTGGGGGTCGCACATAAGTTCCCTGGAAATTGTCGAGGAATGCGGCTTCCAGGTACTCCCAAAAACTGATTGATCATGCTGACAAGCTGTTAAGCCAATGCCGAGCTGGTCCTTTAAGCTTGAGTGGGAGGTATTTGATGGCGTGGAAATCATCGACGCGAGCCATGTGGATATGAAGGAGATAATGCTTGATCCATACTGCAGGATCTGTTGTGCCTTCATATGATTCGATATTTATGGGTTTGAAACCCTCGGGGATTTGATGATCCATTATTTCGTCCGTGAAGCATAGTGGGTGTGCGGCGCCTCTGTACTGGGCTATATCATGACGTAGCTCCGATGAGCTTTGTCTACTGTGTTTGGCCCTACCGAATTTGTGGCCGGCGTGACGGTTAACGTCTCGAGCCGTGGGGCGCCCCCGTGATCCGTAGATCGATCTTGTTTGCCTTGCCTTGTCCTCCAACATATCTCGTAAGTCCGGCGCATATTCCCGTGCCTTGGTACAGGGTGCAGCTTGAGTGGAGGGACGAGAGGCCTCTCTGTCGCGGCCACGAGGTGGACGGTCGGCCGCATCAAGTGCTTCCTCCTCTAATCGGGGTAGCAACCTGCGCTTTGGGTAGCTCTTGGAGGGGCGTTCGAGTTTATGCTCTTCGGCCGCAAGGACTTCAGTCCATCTGTCGACTAGCAAATCTTGATCAGCTCTGAGTTGTTGATGTTTTTTCTTGTAGCTTCTTGCTGTGGCCATAAGCTTGCGTTGAAAACGCTCTTGCTCGACGGTATCCTCTGGCACGATGAATTCATCGTTGTCGAGGCTTGCCTCGTCTTCGGAGGGAGGCATATAATTATCGTCCTCGACCTCTCTATCTGCCGCTCTCTCATGAGGGTTGGTTTCTCCATCCTCCTGTGCTCATTCTTGTTGGAGGGGGTGTTCTTCGGCACTTTCTGGAGTATTATTATCTCCCGTGCTGGAATCACCGTATTTGTTTTGGCGGGATTTTGAGCGGCGCCGCTAACGCCAGCGCTTAGGCTGTTTCTTGGAGGGGTCATCCTCTGCTGTTCCATCGCCATCTCCTTCTTTTGGGGTGTCCATCGTGTATATATGATATGACGAGGTGGCTTTCTAGGGCCTGATAGGCGCTGGTTCTTCATCGTCTCCTTCATCGGCATCCACACCGTCGATGTCTTCTGAGTTGAAGTCAAGCATGTCGGTTAAGTCATCGACAGTGGCTACAAAGTGGGTGGTGGGTGGGCTATTAATTTCTTCATCGTCTGAATCCCAACCTTGCTGACCGTAGTCCGGCCAGGGCTCTCCTGATAAAGAGAGAGACTTCAGTGTCTTCAGGATATCGTCGAAAGGTGAGTGCTGAAAGATGTCCGCGGCAGTAAACTCCATGATCGGCGCCCAATCGGATTCGATTGGCAGGGGCGCGGAGGGTTCGGAGTCCGGAGAGGAGTCCCGCTCCTTGGAGTCACGAGTCCAGTAGAGTACGGGGCTGGTGTTCATCTCAATCGCCGTTGAGATCGCATCCCCCAAGGTGGCGTCCAACCGCCCATCCTCGATCGGCACAGTTGGCTCCGAATTAAGGGTCAAAGCTGATGCGGGTGCGACCTCCATGGCACTGTTCGGCGGCAGAGCTAGATCATGCTCGTCTGGGCAGTGCGGCGCGCTCGGCACTGGCTCGAATCCGTCGAATCAAGTCCCCATGGATGTCAGCCGTGTAGCTTAAACTTCCAAATCTGACCTGACGGCCAGGGGCATAGCTTTCGATCTGCTCCAGATGGCCAAGTGAATTGGCCCGCAGTGCGAAGCCGCCGAAGACGAAGATCTGTCCGGGGAGGAAGGTCTCACCCTAGACTACATCGATATTGATGATCGTAGGAGCCATCGAGCCTGACGGCGACGACACAGAGGAACTCTCAATGAAAGCACCAATGTCGGTGTCAAAACCGGCGGATCTCGGGTAGGGGGTCCCGAACTGTGCGTCTGGGCCGGATGGTAACAAGAGGCAAGGGACACGAAGTTTTACCCAGGTTCGGGCCCTCTTGATGGAGGTAAAACCCTACGTCCTGCTTGATTAATATTGATGATATGGTAGTACAAGAGTAGATCTACCACGAGATCGGAGAGGCTAAACCCTAGAAGCTAGCCTATGGTATGATTGTTGATGTGTATGTTGTCCTACGGACTAAAACCCTTCGGTTTATATAGACACCAAATAGGGTTAGGGTTACATAGAGTCGGTTACAATGGTATGAGATCTACATATCCGTATCGCCAAGCTTGCCTTCGACGCCAAGGAAAGTCCCTTCCGGACACGGGACGAAGTCTTCGATCTTGTATCTTCATAGTCCAGTAGTCTGGCTGAAGGTATAGTCCGGCCATCCGGACACCCCCTAATCCAGTTCTCCCTCATTGGCTGTCGGCCCGCACCGGGGAGCGGCCCTCTGCGCGGCCAGGCGAGCGACGGTCATGGCGGGGCAGCGAGCGCTGAGAATCGCGGGGCGGAGACTGGCGAGCGTCACGGGAGGGGGAACAGCGGAGGTCACGCGGTGGGGAACGGCGCGCGTCACGGCCAGGAGACCGATGGGCGTCACGGCCGTCGCGGTTGGCCAGCTGGTGGCGGAGGCCGGCTTCGCGGCACTAGCCCTCCAGCGAGGCGCGCCCCGACGTGCGAGGGTCCTCCAGGGGCCACTTGGGGCGCCCCGAGTCATCGCCCCAGGAGTGGGTCATGGGGAGGGACGGCGGCGTCGCAGGAGGGGAGGAGGGAGCCGCCGGCGGCGAGATCGGGGGAAGGAGGGAGGAGGATCGGGCAGTGGGAGGGAGAGAAGGCTGAAGCGGAAACCCTTTCGGGAGCCAGATTCCACCCCGAGCGGGGGATATCTAGGCCGAGGCCGTAGGGAAGCCAGCAGGGGAGAGGGCCGAAGCCATTGTGCCGCCGCCCGGAGGCTGGGCCGGCCCGCAGATCCCGGGCCACCCAGATGGGTCGGCCACCCGGAGGGTGGGGAGCAGGCCCAGCTGGCACCCGGGGCCCGATACGGCAAGCCCAGCCTAGGGACAGGACCCACTCCACCGGCTCATATTCCAGCCGTCGCCCCCGGCGAGGAGGACGCGGAGGACGGCCGGCCCGGCGGGCGAGGGACAGCTAGGCGGCGGGGGGACGGGGTGTATCGGTGTCAAAACTGGCGGATCTCGGGTAGGGGGTCCCGAACTGTGCGTCTAGGCTGGATGGTAACAGGAGGCAAGGGACACGAAGTTTTACCCAGGTTCGGGCCCTCTCGATGGAGGTAAAACCCTACGTCCTGCTTGATTAATATTGATGATATGGGTAGTACAAGAGTAGATCTACCACGAGATCGGAGAGGCTAAACCCTAGAAGCTAGCCTATGGTATGATTGTTGATGTGTATGTTGTCCTACGGACTAAAACCCTCCGGTTTATATAGACACCGGATAGGGTTAGGGTTACATAGAGTCGGTTACAATGGTAGGAGATCTGGATATCCATATCGCCAAGCTTGCCTTCCACGCCAAGGAAAGTCCCTTCGGGACACGGGATGGAGTCTTCAATCTTGTATCTTCATAGTCCAACAGTCTGGCCAAAGGATATAGTCCGGTTGTTCGGACACCCCCTAATCCAGGACTCCCTCAGTTGCCCCCGAACCAGGCTTCAATGACGATGAGTCCGGCGCGCAGATTGTCTTCGGCATTGCAAGGCGGGTTCTCCTCCAAACTACGTGTACCTGTTGAATAAAGTCCGGTTTCTTGTAGATGTTGCGCTCCTTGGCTTCTACGCCCAATAATGGCCGCTTCCCACGTGTCAAACGAATATGAAAGCCTGAGTGTTTTTACATTTACACCCCTAGCCGTGTAAATGAGCTGCCCTATTTAAGGGGACGAGGATTTAGATCCAAACCACACCTTCTCCCCTTCGCGAGTGTTCATCAGAGCGCATCCGACAAAGGTCCATTCCACCATGGCCAGCCACCGCAACTCCTCCCCTCGCCCTTCCAGCCCTAAGCCTGAATATTGGGAGAGATGCTCCATCCCGCATAGCGAGCTACTGACGCTCCAGACTAAGGGATTTCTCCCCCCGGCCTATATGGTCCTGGTTCGAGCCGGTCTTGTCGTCTACAACGGCGGAGAGCAAGCAGAGAGTGCCCCTAATCCCTCCAAAGGAGAGCGGGTGTGCCTCGTCCCTTATTTAATAAGGGGTCTCGGATTTCCAATCCATCCATTTCTCCAGGGGCTGCTGGAGTTCTACGGCCTCCAGCTACATAATCTCACGCCTGTCTCCGTATTGCATATCGCGGGCTTTGTAGCCCTCTGCGAGCTGTTCTTGGGTGTTGAGGCTCATTTCAGATTGTGGAAGGAGCTATTCTGCCTCGTGCCCCATTCCAAGAAGGGTTCAATATATCAAGTGGGTGGAGCCAAAGTGTGGCGCATCGCCGGGACCGGATATCTGTCCGGAACCCCAAAGAAGGCGTCCAAAGACTGGCCCTCGGAATGGTTTTATATAGAAGACGTCCCGCTGCCGGATCCTGTCTGGATCGGCCTCCCTGAATTCAATAGTGCTCCCTTAAAGAAGCGCCTAAGCTGGCGCCCGTGGAGCCCTCGGAGGGAAAGTGACAGGGACATCATTTACCTGATGGGCCGAATAAGATTGTTAGCCCATTCCGGAGTAACCATGATCAGGGTTATGGACGAATGCATTATGCGGGGGGTGCAACCGCTTCAGTATAGAAGCCACCCCATGTGGGACTTCAACGGGGAGGACGACGCCACCCGCTACGGCCGTAAGGGGCCGGATTCAGTTGCCGCTCTACTAAAGATCTTGTCCACTTTGTATAAGGGAGAAGAGGAGGAATTTCTCCGCGTCAACCCACAGGGTGGATTCTCTATGCACAATCCCCCAAGCTGGGTAAGCGGTCACATTTACTTGCCCATCCGTTTTGTATTCCCATTGTTAAATATTCAGTCTGACGACTTCAATGTAGAAACTGCGTCGGGCTGTTAAGGAAATAAGCAGCCCTCCTCCACAACCCGAGGACCCAGGACGGTCCCTCGACCCGGCCTCTCAAGAGGATCCGGACATATCTGTGGAGCTGATTGATGGAGTGTTCCATCAATTGAGCAAGGACAACGTCTTGGTGGCCATTACGGCCGATTATCCAGGGCTAATCCTGACCCCCAGGTAACTGAGATCGAAGTCCCAGTACCCCGAATAGGTGTCCGCCCACTCGTGTTTTCAGTTTCCTGATTACAACCGAACTTTGCAGGGGAGGTTTTTAAGGTGGAAGGCCGAACCTGCGGCGACAAGCCAACGAGGGGCCGTAGGGCCCCGCGGGCAGAAAAGAAGTGCAGTCCGGACCGAGGCATCAGCACAAAGGTATGGCGCGCCCCCTTATCCCAGGTGTTATACCTTCAGGGCACATTGACACTCGCACTTTCTGCAGGACAAAGAGACCTCGCCGAACTATATCCGGAGAGGCTGCCAATCGCGCCTCCACCAGCCAGGCTCCAAAGCCTGGTCCGGAGGCGGAGGCAAACGCAAGGCGCGCGCCAGACGCTCCTCTGACGGAGGATGTGGACGGGTTGTCTGCCACCAACTCTGAGGTGGAGAGTGCCATGAACCACAGGCATCGCCGGACAATTCTTCGCGACGCTTGTTTCTCCCAAGGGGCATTAGATGCCGTCAACTCGGGAGATGCGTACCTCCGTGCCGCTCAAAATGGTCTAGCCAGAGCCACAGAGCAGTATGTAAAAGACATACGGGTAAGAAAATTCTGGTAATTATGTATATATACTAGTCGCCCCCGAGACTTGAAACAGTTAGAATAACTGATTTAAGGATCATTTGTTATGCAGGTTCTTATAGAAAAGAATTCCCTACTGTCCAAGGAGCTGGAAGAGTGCAAAGCCCAACTTGAGGCCGCACTAGCCGCGGCAGGGGAGCCCAAGGAGACCCACTTTGGTAATATACACTTCGAAAGATAAGTATTTTGCGAAGCACGGCATGGGTGCAAATCTGACAAATGAAAATGCAGATGGCGCCGGATTGAATCCGGAAAGGCAACACCTCCTACGCCAGCTAAAGGCTGGTGAGAAGGTGCTGACAAAGGTGAGGCGGGAGAAGAATGATCTCCGAGATGCCAACACCAAGCTGGGCGTCGAGCTAAAAGATGTTCGTGCCCAGCTGTCACACTCCATGAAGGAGAATCAGCGGCTTCGGCGCGGCATATTTATTAAGTGCTTGAACGAACCTTTGAAAGAAAGTTCGGCGGGGAAGTCGACTAACAGAGCAATGTCTGTAGGTGTGCTAACAGGTCGTCCTGCAGAGGAGATGCCCAGTTCTACGGGTGACCTTCTTCCCGAGCTCTCGCAACTGCTCGATCGAGTTCGGCAGGCGATGCAAGGCGTCGCCCAGGCCCTGTGGCCATCCGTCTCCATTCCCGAAGGTCTTGGAGAGCTTGTGGAGAAGCTAAAGGGAGCAAGGCAGCGCTTCCGATTGTGGAAGATATCAGCCTACTGTCAAGGCGCTAGGTAGGCCTGGGCCATGGTGAAGACGCGGTACGCAAAGGCTGTGTTGGAAATATGCCCTAGAGGCAATAATAAAAGCATTATTATTATATTTCCTTGTTCATGATAATTGTCTTTATTCATGCTATAATTGTGTTATCCGGAAATCGTAATACATGTGTGAATAACAGACACCAACATGTCCCTAGTAAGCCTCTAGTTGACTAGCTCGTTGATCAATAGATAGTCATGGTTTCCTGACTATGGACATTGGATGTCATTGATAACGAGATCACATCATTAGGAGAATGATGTGATGGACAAGACCTAATCCTAAACATAGCATAAAGATCGTGTAGTTCGTTTGCTAGAGTTTTTCCAATGTCAAGTATCTTTTCCTTAGACCATGAGATCGTGCAACTCCCGGATACCGTAAGAGTGCTTTGGGTGTACCAAACGTCACAACGTAAGTGGGTGACTATAAAGGTATACTACGGGTATCTCCGAAAGTGTCTGTTGGGTTGACACGGATCAAGACTGGGATTTGTCACTCCGTATGATGGAGAGGTATCACTGGGCCCACTCGGTAATGCATCATCATAATGAGCTCAAAGTGACCCAAGTGTTTGGTCACGGGATCATGCATTACGGTACGAGTAAAGTGACTTGTCGGTAACGAGATTGAACGAGGTATTGGGATACCGACGATCAAATCTCGGGAAAGTAACATACCGATTGACAAAGGGAATTGTATACGGGGTTGCTTAAATCCTCGACATCGTGGTTCATCCGATGAGATCATCGTGGAGCATGTGGGAGACAACATGGGTATCCAGATCCCGCTGTTGGTTATTGACCGGAGAGTCGTCTCGGTCATGTCTGCCTGTCTCCCGAACCCGTAGGGTCTACACACTTAAGGTTCGGTGACGCTAGGGTTGTAGGAATATGTATATGCAGTAACCTGAATGTTGTTCGGAGTCCTAGATGAGATCCCGGACGTCACGAGGAGTTCCGGAATGGTCCGGAGGTAAAGAATTATATATAGGAAGTGTTGTTTCGGCCATTGGGACAAGTTTCGGGGTTATCGGTATTGTACCGGGACCACCGGAGGGGTCCCGGGGGTCCACAGGGTGGGGCCACCTGCCCTGTGGGGGCCACATGGGCTGTAGGGGGCGCACCTTGGCCTACATGGGCCAAGGGCACCAGCCCCAAGGGCCCATGCGCCTAGGGTTTCCCAAAGGGGAAGAGTCCCACTTGTGGAAGGCACCCCTAGGTGCCTTGGGGGGGAGGGAAACCTCCCCTTGGCCGCCTCCCCCCCTAGGAGATTGGATCTCCTAGGGCCGGCGCCCCCCCCCCCTGGCCCTCCTATATATAGTGGGGGAGGGAGGGCTTTTCTCCCAGGACTTTGGTTGCCTCCCTCTCCCTCTCCAACACCTCCTCCTCCTCCATAGTGCTTGGCGAAGCCCTGACGGAGTTCTGCAGCTCCACCATCACCACGCCGTCGTGCTGCTGCTAGAGCCATCTTCCTCAACCTCTTCTTCCCTCTTGCTGGATCAAGAAGAAGGAGACGTTACGCTAACCGTACGTGTGTTGAACGCGGAGGTGCCGTCCGTTCGGCGCTAGGATCTCCGGTGATTTGAATCACGTCGTGTACGACTACTTCATCCACGTTCTTTGAACGCTTCCGCTCGCGATCTACAAAGGTATGTAGATGCATCCGATGACTCGTTGCTAGATAAACTCATAGATAGATCTTGGTGTAACTGTAGGAAAATTTTTGTTTTCTGAAACGTTCCCCAACAGTGGTATCAGAGCTAGGTCTATGTGTAGTTCTTCTTGCGCGAGTAGAATACAATTTGTTGTGGGCGTAGATGTTGTCAACTTTCTTGCCGCTACTAGTCTTATCTTGCTTCGAAGGTATTATGGGATGAAGCGGCCCGGACCAACCTTACACATATGCTTACGTGAGACCGGTTCCACCGACAAACATGCACTAGTTGCATAAGGTGGCTGGCGGGTGACTGTCTCTCTTACTTTAGTTGGAGCGGATTCGATGAAAAGGGTCCTTATGAAGGTTAAATAGAAGTTGACAAATCACGTTGTGGCTTTCACGTAGGTAAGAAAACGTTCTTGCTAGAACCCTACTTCAGCCACGTAAAACTTGCAACAACAATTAGAGGACGTCTAACTTGTTTTTTGCAGCAAGTGCTTTGTGATATGATATGGCCAAAGTTGTGATGAATGATACATATGTGATGTATGAGATGTTCATGCCATTGTAATAGGAATCACGACTTGCATGTCGATGAGTATGACAACCGGCAGGAGCCATAGGAGTTGTCTTTATTCTTTTATATGACCTGCGTGTCATTGAGAAACGCCATGTAAATTACTTTACTTCATTGCTAAACACTTTAGCCATAGTAGTAGAAGTAATAGTTGGCGAGCAACTTCATGGAGACACGATGATGGAGATCAAGGTGTCATGCCAGTGACAAGATGATCATGGAGCCCCAAGATGGAGATCAAAGGAGCTATGTGATATTGGCCATATCATGTCACTATTATTATTTGATTGCATGTGATGTTTATCATGTTTTGCATCTTGTTTACTTAGAAAGACGGTAGTGAATAAGATGATCCCTCATAATAATTTCAAGCAAGTGTTCCCCCTAACTATGCACCGTTGCGACAGTTCATTGCTTCAATGCACCACGTGATGATCGGGTGTTTGATTCAAACGTTCACATACAACGGGTGTAAGACAGATTTACACATGCAAACACTTAGGTTGACTTGACGAGCCTAGCATGTGTATAGACATGGCCTCGGAACACAGAAGACCGAAAGGTCGAGCATGAGTCGTATAGAAGATACGATCAACATGAAGATGTTCACCGACGTTGACTAGTCCATCTCATGTGATGATCGGACACGGCCTAGTTGACTCGGATCATGTTATACTTAGATGACTAGAAGAGGGATGTCTATCTAAGTGGGAGTTCATTGCATAATTTTATTAGATGAACTTAATTATCATGAACTTAGTCTAAAATCTTTACAATATGTCTTGTAGATCAACTGGCCAACGTAGTCCTCAACTTCAACGCGTTCCTAGAGAAAACCAAGTTGAAAGACGATGGCAGCAACTACACGGACTGGGTCCGGAACCTGAGGATCATCCTCATAGATGCCAAGAAAGATTATGTCCTACAAGCACCGCTAGGTGAAGCTCCCGTCCCACAGAACCAAGACGTTATGAACGCTTGGCAGACACGTGCTAATGACTACTCCCTCGTTCAGTGCGGCATGCTTTACAGTTTAGAGCCGGGGCTCCAAAGGCGTTTTGAGCGACATGGAGCATATGAGATGTTCGAAGAGCTGAAAATGGTTTTTCAAGCTCATGCCCGGGTTGAGAGATATGAAGTCTCCGACAAATTCTTTAGCTGTAAGATGGAGGAAAATAGTTCTGTCAGTGAGCACATACTCACTATGTCTGGGTTACATAACCGCTTGACTCAGCTGGGAGTTAATCTCCCGGATGATGCGGTCATTGACAGAATTCTCCAGTCGCTTCCACCAAGCTACAAGAGCTTTGTGATGAACTTCAATATGCAGGGGATGGAAAAGACCATTCTTGAGGTATTTGCAATGCTAAAATCAGCAGAGGTAGAAGTCAAGAAGGAACATCAAGTGTTGATGGTCAATAAAACCACTAAGTTCAAGAAGGGCAAGGGTAAAAAGAACTTCAAGAAGGACGGCAAGGGAGTTGTCGCGCCCGGCAAGCAAGCTGCCGGGAAGAAGCCAAAGAATGGACCCAAGCCCGAGACTGAGTGCTTTTATTGCAAGGGAAGCGGTCACTGGAAGCGGAACTACCCCAAATACTTAGCGGACAAGAAGGCCGGCAAATCAAATGGTATATGTGATATACATGTAATTGATGTGTACCTTACCAGTACCCATAGTAGCTCCTGGGTATTTGATACCGGTGCAGTTGCTCACATTTGTAACTCAAAGCAGGGGCTGCGGAATAAGCGGAGACTGGCGAAGGACGAGGTGACGATGCGCGTCGGGAATGGTTCCAAGGTCAATGTGATCGCCGTCGGCACGTTACCTCTATATTTACCTTTGGGATTAGTTTTAAACCTTAATAATTGTTATTTAGTACCAGCTTTGAGCATGAACATTGTATCGGGATCTCGTTTAATTCGAGATGGCTACTCATTTAAATCCGAGAATAATGGTTGTTCTATTTATATGAGAGATATGTTTTATGGTCATGCTCCTATAGTGAATGGTTTATTCTTAATGAATCTCGAGCGTCATGCTACACATATTCATAGTGTGGGTACCAAAAGATGTAAGGTTGATAATGATAGTCCCACATACTTGTGGCATTGCCGCCTTGGTCACATAGGTGTCAAACGCATGAAGAAGCTCCATGCAGATGGACTTTTAGAGTCTCGTGATTATGAATCATTTGACACATGCGAACCATGCCTCGTGGGTAAAATGACCAAGACTCCGTTCTCAGGAACAATGGAGCGAGCAACCAACTTATTGGAAATCATACATACTGATGTGTGCGGTCCAATGAGCGTTGAGGCTCGCGGTGGCTATCGTTATGTTCTCACCCTCACTGATGACTTGAGTAGATATGGGTATGTCTACTTAATGAAACACAAGTCTGAAACCTTTGAAAAGTTCAAGGAATTTCAGAGTGAGGTTGAGAATCAACGTGACAGGAAAATCAAGTTTCTACGATCAGATCATGGAGGAGAATACTTGAGTCACAAATTTGGCACACACTTCAGAAAATGTGGAATAGTTTCACAACTCACGCCGCCTGGAACACCTCAGCGTAACGGTGTGTCCGAACATCGTAATCGCACTCTATTAGATATGGTACGATCTATGATGTCTCTTACCGATTTACCACTATCTTTTTGGGGCTATGCTTTAGAGACTGCCGCATTCACTTTAAATAGGGCTCCGTCGAAATCTGTTCAGACGACACCGTTTGAATTATGGTTTGGGAAGAAACCTAAGCTGTCGTTTCTAAAAGTTTGGGGATGCGATTCTTATGTCAAGAAACTTCAACCTGAAAAGCTCGAACCCAAGTCGGAAAAATGCGTCTTCATAGGATACCCTAAAGAAACTGTTGGGTATACCTTCTGCCTCAGATCCGAAGGCAAGATCTTTCTTGCCAGGAATGGATGCTTTCTAGAGAAGGAGTTTCTCTCGAAATAAGTAAGTGGGAGGAAAGTAGAACTTGATGAAGTGTTACCTCTTGAACCGGAAAATGGCGCAACTCAAGAAAATGTTCCTGAGGTGCCTGCACCGACTAGAGAGGAAGTTAATGATGATGATCATGAAACTTCTGATCAAGTTGCTACTGAACTTCGAAGGTCCACAAGGACACGTTCCGCACCAGAGTGGTACGGCAACCCTGTCTTGGAAATCATGTTGTTAGACAACGGTGAACCTTCGAGCTATGAAGAAGCGATGGCGGGCCCGGATTCCGACAAATGGCTAGAAGCCATGAAATCCGAGATAGGATCCATGTACGAAAATGAAGTATGGACTTTGACTGACTTGCCCATTGAACGGCGAGCCATAGAAAATAAATGGATCTTTAAGAAGAAGACAGACGCGGATGGTAATGTGACCATCTATAAAGCTCGGCTTGTCGCTAAGGGTTATCGACAAGTTCAAGGGGTTGACTACGATGAGACTTTCTCACCGGTAGCGAAGCTGAAGTCCGTCCGAATCATGTTAGCAATTGCCGCATTCTACAATTATGAGATATGGCAAATGGACGTCAAAACGGCATTCCTTAATGGTTTCCTTAAGGAAGAATTGTATATGATGCAGCCGGAAGGTTTTGTCGATCCTAAGAATGCTGACAAGGTGTGCAAGCTCCAACGCTCGATTTATGGGCTGGTGCAAGCATCTCGGAGTTGGAACATTCGCTTTGATGAGATGATCAAAGCGTTTGGGTTTATGCAGACTTATGGAGAAGCCTGCGTTTACAAGAAAGTGAGTGGGAGCTCCGTAGCATTTCTCCAAGATGCCAACACCAAGCTGGGCGTCGAGCTGAAAGATGTTCGTGCCCAGCTGTCAGACTCCATGAAGGAGAATCAGCGGCTTCGGCGCGGCATATTTAGTAAGTGCTTGAACGAACCTTTGAAAGAAAGTTCGGCGGGGAAGTCGACTAACAGAGCAATGTCTGTAGGTGTGCTAACAGGTCGTCCTGCAGAGGAGATGCCCAATTCTATGGGTGACCTTCTTCCCGAGCTCTCGCAACTGCTCGATCGAGTTCGGCAGGCGATGCAAGGCGTCGCCCAGGCCCTGTGGCCATCCGTCTCCATGCCCGAAGGACTTGGAGAGCTTGCGGAGAAGCTAAAGGGAGCAAGGCGGCGCTTCCGATTGTGGAAGATATCAGCCTGCTGTCAAGGCGCTAGGTAGGCCTGGGCCATGGTGAATACGCGGTATGCAAAGGCTGTGTTGGAAATATGCCCTAGAGGCAATAATAAAAGCATTACTATTATATTTCCTTGTTCATGATAATTGTCTTTATTCATGCTATAATTGTGTTATCCGGAAATCGTAATACATGTGTGAATAACAGACACCAACATGTCCCTAGTAAGCCTATAGTTGACTAGCTCGTTGATCAACAGATAGTCATGGTTTCCTGACTATGGACATTGGATGTCATTGATAACGAGATCACATCATTAGGAGAATGATGTGATGGACAAGACCCAATCCTAAACATAGCATAAAGATCGTGTAGTTCGTTTGCTAGAGTTTTTCCAATGTCAAGTATCTTTTCCTTAGACCATGAGATCGTGCAACTCCCGGATACCGTAAGAGTGCTTTGGGTGTACCAAACGTCACAACGTAAGTGGGTGACTATAAAGGTATACTACGGGTATCTCCGAAAGTGTCTGTTGGGTTGACACGGATCAAGACTGGGATTTGTCACTCCGTATGACGGAGAGGTATCACTGGGCCCACTCGTTAATGCATCATCATAATGAGCTCAAAGTGACCAAGTGTCTGGTCACGGGATCATGCATTACGGTACGAGTAAAGTGACTTGCCGGTAACGAGATTGAACGAGGTATTGGGATACCGATGATCGAATCTCGGGCAAGTAACATACCGATTGACAAAGGGAATTGTATACGGGGTTGCTTGAATCCTCGACATCGTGGTTCATCCGATGAGATCATCATGGAGCATGTGGGAGCCAACATGGGTATCCAGATCCCGCTGTTGGTTATTGACCGGAGAGTCGTCTCGGTCATGTCTGCCTTTTTCCCGAACCCGTAAGGTCTACACACTTAAGGTTCGGTGACGCTAGGGTTGTAGGAATATGTATATGCAGTAACCCGAATGTTGTTCGGAGTCCCGTATGAGATCCCGGACGTCACGAGGAGTTCCAGAATGGTCCGGAGGTAAAGAATTATATATAGGAAGTGCTGTTTCGGCTATCGGGACAAGTTTCGGGGTTATCGGTATTGTACCGGGACCACCGGAGGGGTCCCGGGGGTCCACAGGGTGGGGCCACCTGCCCCGTGGGGGCCACATGGGCTATAGGGGGCGCACCTTGGCCTACATGGGCCAAGGGCACCAGCCCCAAGGGCCCATGCGCCTAGGGTTTCCCAAAGGGGAAGAGTCCCACTTGTGGAAGGCACCCCTAGGTGCCTTGGGGGGAGGGAAACCTCCCCTTGGCCGCCGCCCCCCTAGGAGATTGGATCTCTTAGGGCCGGCGCCCCCCCCTTGGCCCTCCTATATATAGTGGGGGAGGGAGGGCTTTTCTCCCAGGCCTTTGGTTGCCTCCCTCTCCCTCTCCAACACCTCCTCCTCCTCCATAGTGCTTGGCGAAGCCCTGACGGAGTTCTGCAGCTCCACCATCACCACGCCGTCGTGCTGCTGCTGGAGCCATCTTCCTCAACCTCTTCTTCCCTCTTGCTGGATCAAGAAGAAGGAGACGTTACGCTAACCGTGCGTGTGTTGAACGCGGAGGTGACGTCCGTTCGGCGCTAGGATCTCCGGTGATTTGAATCACGTCGTGTACGACTACTTCATCCATGTTGCATCCGATGACTCGTTGCTAGATGAACTCATAGATAGATTTGGTGAAACCGTAGGAAAATTTTTGTTTTCTGCAACGTTCCCCAACAGGCTGACCCCAACCACATGGCCGAGGTCGGTCCTGTAGGGCCCGATGGGAAGGAGATCCCTGTAAGCTTAGTATACAGCCAAATAGAGTTGGCCGCAAAGTATTCCTAGCAGGACTGTAAATTAGACAGCCTGTTAGATGGTATTGAAGAGGAATACAATCAGTCAAAATGACTATGTAATTTAATTGACATTTATAATGCCTTCTAGCCGGATTGTAGATCATTTGTCATGGACGACCTTTTCGCTTCAGCCTCGGGACCTAATGGTCCGGAGTGTGTCCTAATTCCCATGCGGTTATATAGGAACCGGGGAATGCATGGAGACCAGGCGTAGGGGTCATTAGGGCTTGAACAGACAAGTGCCCGACTAGTTATGTTATATTACATGGTTAGTAAGAAACATCTTCCAAGGAGAATAGTTCCGTTAGGGGTTCCTTTCCCTGGGAGGCATGCCCTAAGGTGCATGTCCATGCTGCGAAAAGAAATACAGGAAAAACATCTGGGGGCGTATAGATAAAAATAAAAAAAGATCATTTTAGTTCTCCGACCGAATATTCCCTTAAGAACGCTAGCTTTCGGCTTCACCGAGTCTGAGGGACACGTCCGGCTGACCCGGCAGTAACAATTGCAGAGGTGCTCCCTTTACCACCTAGACGAACAATCGGGAACGTAGCGGTAAGCACAGGAGCCAGGCAACCCATCTGGGCCAAAACTTAAGTCATATCGATGCATATAATGGTGAATAAAAGGTACATGCGGAAGTGTGACACATGTGTTGGGCATGAAGCCCGTATGAATAAGCTTCTGTTTAAAGAAGCCCCCAGGTTTAATGAGCGCGGATAGCGTGTCACTTTATGAGCCTTTAGAGGCTATAAGAGAGAGAGAGAGAGAGAGAAGAGAAATGTAAGGTAGAAAATATATAAAAAATGGATAGAGGAAGGAGACGAACACAGAGTCCGGCGCTAGGCATAGAATCTTCGGAGACGGGCTGCGTTCCATGGGTTTGGCTCGAGTCGGTTATCCGATGCATCCCGCAGGCGGTACGCTCCACCAGTCAGGACTTGGTCAATTATGAAGGGACCTTCCCACTTGGGCTTGAGTTTGTCCTTTTTCTTGTCCGGTAGTCGTAGAACTAATTCGCCAACGTTGTAATTTTTGGCCCCTACTTCTCTACTTTGGTATCTTCGAGCCTGCTATTGATAGACTGCTGAACGGGCTTTTGCCACGTCACGCTCCTCCTCCAATGCGTCCAAGCTGTCCTGCCGATGGAGCTCGGCTTCTCTTTGTTCATACATGCGCACTCGAGGTGAGTCATGAATTATGTCGCAAGGCAAAACCGCCTATGCGTCGTACACCATAAAGAATGGTGTGTATCCGGTGGTGCGATTCGGCGTGGTCCGCAGCCCCCAGAGTACAGAGTCGAGCTCCTCTACCCAGTGCGTGTTCGATTCCTTGAG
Source organism: Triticum monococcum (assembly GCA_034509565.1). Taxonomy (NCBI): domain Eukaryota; kingdom Viridiplantae; phylum Streptophyta; class Magnoliopsida; order Poales; family Poaceae; genus Triticum; species Triticum monococcum. The sequence goes on along the minus strand of CM067845.1, from coordinate 79,240,202 downwards.
GGACCACACTAATCTGTGTTTGATGCCGCTCATGATAAGATCGTTTGCACGTTCGACCTAGCCGTTAATTTGTGGGTGATAGACGGAAGCATAATCGAGCTTGATGCCCATGTTTTTACACTAGAGTTTTACCTCGTCGGCCATGAAGTTCATGCCATTATCAGTGATGATGCTATGGGGGACGCTGTAACGGTGTACAACCCCGGATATAAAGTCTATCACTGGTCCGGATGTGGCCGTCTTAACAGACTTGGCTTCTATCCATTTGGTGAACTTATCCACCATGACCAGTAAGTATTTTTGCTTCTGGGTTCCGCCTTTAAGGGGTCCAACCATGTCAAGCCCCCAGACCGCAAAGGACCAAGTAATGGGGATAGTTTGGAGGGCGGTGGGTGGCATATGGCTTTGGTTTGCAAAGAGCTGGCAACCGGTGCATCGTTGGACTAAGTCCTGAGCGTTTGCCTGGGCCGTCGGCCAATAAAAGCCTGTACGAAAGGCCTTGCTTACAAGGGACCGGGCTGCAGCGTGATGACCGCCGAGTCCGGCATGAATTTCAGCCAGGAGGTTCCGCCCCTCCTCTTCGGAGATGCACCTTTGAAGGACTCCGGTAGTGCTTTTCTTATAAAGCTCTCCCTCATGGACTCTGTAGGCTTTGGATCGCCGCACTATGCAGCGTGCCTCATTTTGGTCCTCGGGGAGTTCCTGCCTAGTAAGTTAGGCGAGGAATGGTTCTGTCCACGGGGCGATGACGGCCATTATTACATGCGCCGAAGGTGTTATTTCATTGGCACAGCCTCCGATTGTGTCAGAATGTTCGGTGTCGGGCAGTGCGGTTGGATCCGGGCTGTTATTGTTCGGCTCCCCTTCCCATACTACGGATGGCTTGAACAGCCTTTACAAGAAGATGTTGGGGGGGACTACATCGCGTTTTGCGCCGATGCGTGCCAGGACATCTGTCGCCTGATTATTTTCCCAGGCTATATGGTGAAATTCAAGCCCCTCGAACCGAGGTGACATTTTTAGGACGGTGTTGCGGTAAGCTGCCATTTTTGGATCCTTGGCATCGAAGTCTCCATTTATTTGGGATATTGCGAGGTTTGAGTCCCTGCGCACCTCTAGGCGTTGGATGCCCATGGATACTGCCATCCGGAGACCATGTAAAAGGGCCTCATATTCGGCTGCATTGTTGGAGTCCATGTACATAATCTGTAGTACGTATTGAACTGTGTCTCCTATGGGGGACGTCAAAACGACGCCAGCCCCCAGTCCGGCCAACATCTTGGAGCCGTCGAAATGCATGATCCAATTTGAATATGTGCCGCACTCTTTAGGGAGTTCGGCCTCTGTCCATTCTGCGATGAAGTCAGCCAAGACTTGCGACTTGATGGCTCGTCGTGGCTTATAAGTTATGTCGAACGGGAGGAGCTCAATGACCCATTTTACAATCCGGCCCATTGTGTCACGGTTGTTTATAATATCGTTAAGTGGTACTTCCGAGGCTACTGTTATTGAACACTCTTGAAAGTAGTGTCGTAGCTTTCGGGATGCCATGAATACCGCGTACGCAATCTTTTGATAATGCAGGTACCGTGATTTGCAGGGAGTGAGGATAGTGGACACATAATAGACCGGCTTTTGAAGGGGGAATTTGTGTCCGTCCGCTTCTCGTTCGATGACGAGCACTGCGCTTACAACCTGATGTGTTGCTGCAATGTATAATAGCACTGGTTCGCCAATGTTTGGCGCGGCCAGGACTGGGTTTGTTGCCAGTATGGCTTTTATTTCGCCGAGTCCGGCCATGGCTGCATCCGTCCATTTGAAGTGTTCGGTGCGCCGAAGGAGGCGGTAAAGGGGTAGGGCCTTTTCTCCCAAGCGGGAGATAAAGTGGCTTAGAGCCGCCACGCATCCGGTTAACTTTCGTATTTGTTTGAGGTCCTTTGGGATATCCAGTTGTGACAGAGCTCGGATCTTGGCTGGACTTGCTTCAATTCCTCTAACGGATACAATGAAGCCCAAGAGCTTTCCGACTAGAACGCCAAAAACGCATTTTTCCGGGTTGAGCTTGATGTCGTATGTTCAGAGGTTATCAAATGTGAGCCTCAAGTCGTCTACTAGAGATTCAACATGCCTTGTTTTGACGACCACATCATCTACATATGCCTCCACTATTTTGCCGATCTGGCTTGCCAGACATATCTGAATCATGCGCTGATATGTGGCGCCGGCGTTTTTGAGCCCGAAGGGCATCGTGTTGAAGCAGAATGGCCCGTATGGTTTAATAAATGCCGTTGCGGCTTCGTCTGGTTCTGCCATCTTGATTTGATGGTAACCAGAATATGCGTCGAGGAAACACAACGAATCATGTCCTGCGGTAGCGTCGATAATTTGATCGATGCGGGGGAGGGGGAAGGGATCCTTTGGGCAAGCCTTGTTAAGGTCTTTAAAATCAACACACAGGCGCCAGGATTTGTCCTTCTTTGGTACCATCACTGGGTTTGCTAGTCAGTCCGAATGTTTTATATCTCTGATGAATCCGGCCTCCAATAGCTTTGCTCGCTCCTCTCCCATGGCATGTCTCTTAGGTTCGGAAAAACGCCGAAGAGCCTGCTTGACAGGTTTGAATCCTGTTTGGATATTTAAGTTGTGCTCGACCAGCCTGCGTGGGATTCCTGGCATGTCTGAATGGTGCTAGGCAAAAATGTCCCAGTTCTCTCGTAGGAACTCTCGCAATGCGGCGTCGACATCAGGGTTTAACTGTGCCCCGATGGAAGCTGTTTTATTGGGGTCCGTTGGATGGACTTGGAATTTGACTATTCCGTTCGCCGGTTTAAAGGAGGTGGACTTGGATCTTTTGTTGAGTACCACATCGTCCCTATTCACCATAGAGCGCAGCGCAGTCAGCTCCTCAGCCGCTAGGGCATCGGATAGTGCCTCGAGGGCCAGTGCGGCTGTCTTGTTTTCGGCGCTGAGTGCTATGTCCGGATCACTAGCGAGAGTGATGATCCCGTTAGGCCCGGGCATCTTGAGCTTCATGTACCGGTAATGGGGTATTGCTTGGAAGAATATAAACGCTTCCCGCCCTAGCAGAGTGTGATAACCGCTACTAAACGGAGCCACCTGGAACGTGACCTCTTCGGACCTGTAATTATCCGACGTGCCGAACACCACATCTAGTGTGATTTTTCCTGTACAACGTGCTTCCCGACTGGGGATTATTCCTCTAAAGGTTGTGCTGCTTCGCTCAATGCGGTTCCAGTCTATTTCCATTTTTTGAAGCGTCTACTCATAAATGAGGTTCAATCCGTTGCCACCGTCCATGAGTACCTTGGTAAGATGAAAGCCGTCCACTATTGGACTAAGGACCAATGCGGCTGGTGCTCGGGCTGTTCGGAATTTAGGTTCATCACTGGCGTTAAAGGTAATAGCCATGTCACTCCATCGGTTTATTGTTGCTACTTGGTAGACTTCGGCAAGGCTGCGGAGTGTCCTTTTTTGCATATTATTTGATGCGGAAGTCTCAAAGACTGTTAATACCATATTGGTGTCTCTGGGGTGGCTTTCTGTGGCCTCCGGAATTAGGAGATTTTCGCCAATTTTGGCCACCTGCCGGAGTATCCGACATGCCCTAAGGCTGTGAGTTGGTGTGGCGTCCTCTGTACTGTGAATTTTACAGGGTCCATTAAGCCATCCTTCCAGTACGGTTCCATGCCCTGTAGAGGGTTTTTGCTTTTTAGTGCTTGACCCGGGTGACTGGTCATGATGCACCCTTTTATTTCGGACTGGGTTTGTATTCAAGGCCGGATTGTCCCAAAATTTTATTTCGGTTTTCCAGGCGCTTTCCATCGCACAGTACTTTCGTACAATGGACGCCAAGTCAGTGAAGCGTGTAATATCACGACGACTTATGGCGTTGAGTATTCCCCTGTCCGTGCAATTATTGCAGAAGATTGAGATTGCGTCTTCCTCGTGGCAGTCCCTTAGCCTGTTCTTAAACAAGAGAAATCTGGCCCAGTAATGATGTACTGTTTCATCGGGTTCTTGCCTGATTTTGGATAGATCGCTTATGTTGGGGTGGGTGGGTGGAATTAAATCCAAAGCCTCACCCCATCTAAGGCTCAGAGGCCGAGGAATTTCCGAACTCAAAAATTTGGATTCCTGGATGTTGTCTAATGAATCCATCCCGTCGCCTGACTCTAAGTTTAGGTCTTGAGTGATATCCTCCCCTCCGCGGGTATCCGTCTTGGAGGGATCAGGAATCCGGATGTAGCGAGTCCTTAAGATAGATGAAGGGTCGCCGCACTGTCCCTCTACCACGGCAACATGATGGGTGACTTGGGGAGAGTTAATCTCTCTCAGATCGGTTTTAGGCCCAATCTGGTCGTAATCCATAGCGACTCCCAGGGTGGCAAAGCGATCCAAGAGATCGTTTATGGAGGAAAGCTCCATTGGATCTAACTGCTCGGTGAGTTCCGAGCTGACATGAAGATTGTTTTCGATGGCTCGAGAGGTCATCATCGGCGCAGAAGCCGAAGAGGCGGTCATAAGAAAACCACCTAGCCGGAGGGTTTGGCCGACAGCCAAAGCTCCCTTAGCAACGGTGCCGTCTTTAAAGATGGGGCGAGGCATCCTTCCTGATGGCGATGACACAGAGGAACTCTCAATGAAAGCACCGATGTCGGTGTCAAAACCGGCGGATCTCGGGTAGGGGGTCCCGAACTGTGCGTCTAGGCCGGATGGTAACAGGAGGCAATGGACACGAAGTTTTACCCAGGTTCGGGCCCTCTCGATGGAGGTAAAACCCTATGTCCTGCTTGATATGGGTAGTACAAGAGTAGATCTACCACGAGATCGGAGAGGCTAAACCCTAGAAGCTAGCCTATGGTATGATTGTTGATGTGTATGTTGTCCTACGGACTAAAACCCTCCGGTTTATATATACACCGGATAGGGTTAGGGTTACATAGAGTCGGTTACAATGGTAGGAGATCTGCATATCCGTATCGCCAAGCTTGCCTTCCACGCCAAGGAAAGTCCCTTCCGGACACGGGATGGAGTCTTCAATCTTGTATCTTCATAGTCCAACAGTCCGGCCAAAGGATATAGTCCGGTTGTCCGGACACCCCCTAATCCAGGAATCCCTCAGGGTGCAACAGACGCGCGATGAGCCGAAGAAGGCGATGAATGGTCAAAAAGGCGCACGTTGGGACAGCAGCGGGACGCCGGCGGCCGATGACGGCATCGGGGCGACCAGCCGAACCAGGGCGGGTCAGCCGGAGCCCTTCCAGGAGGCCAGGGTAGAGCCGAGGTCCGCCCGGTTAGCCACACCCCAACCGAAGGAGCGCCGGTGGCGGCAGCCAGCCCCAGCCCCAAAGGCCGGGCCTTTCCCCGCGGCCACCGGTGAGGCGCGCGGCAACCGACGGGGGGGGCGAGCACACGCCCGGGCAGCCGAACTCTCCCCCCCCCCCCCCCCCCCGCAGGAGTAAGGCCACCGGCGGAGCGGGGCGGCGCAGGGCGAGCCGGGGCGGGCGGGAGGGGGGGCGCGGCCGCGGCACTCCACCGGCTGGCCCGTGGCCCGGTCAGCGTCGTCCGCCAGGTCTGCCAAAATCACCCTGCTGGGAGGTCCAGGGGACGGGAGGGGAGGGGCCGGCGGGGAGGAGGGAGCGGCGGGGGTGGCGGAGACCACGGCGGAGGGGGACACTGGCGGCGAGGGAGGCTCGGCGGACGAGACGACTAGCGGGGCGGCGTAGGCGCCCAAGTCGCCAGAGCCCGTCATCCCCGTCCTTCTCAATACCTAAAATGGGGTGTGACGAGTCGTCTAGTCGACCCTAAAATGGGCCCAGGCTCTCGTGGTGGTCCTCATACGGGTCATGGTGGCCGCCGAAGGGGATGTTTCGCCATTAATGATGGCGAAGCTACAGCACTGCCGTGTGAGACATGCAACACAGGCATACGCACATGTGGCTCCAACACGATCTGTGCTAGCTTCACTTGACCACTGGAGGTGACCGTAACTTTCACTCTCCATCAAACATGGAAGGTTCTGAAGATTATTCCATGCACTAGTACGCAATGGACACAGCTATCCCAATGACAGATACATCCAGGGCCAGAGGTGCGACTACTTAAAGTGCTGCTGTAAGCACAGCACAAAACCAGAACCAATTCCTAGCATAGCCATGGAGCCACCCTTGTCTTCCAAAATGTTTGCCTCTCTCACCATAATACTGATGATGGCTACCTCCGTCGCCCTTGTCTCGGCCGCCTCGCTTGAAAAACAAGCAAGAGCACTCCTTGCCTGGAAAGCCACCCTCAGCAACCATAGCCAAGTCTCCCTGGAATCATGGGGAAACATGTCGTCAGCGCCTTGTGGTTGGCGTGGAATCCGATGCGCTGCACCGACAATGCGACGACACCGGCATCGGCGCCGGCCGGTTATCACTGGTGTCTCTCTACGGGGGTTGAAGCTAAGAGGGTCGCTGGAGTCCATGGACTTCTCGGCCTTGAGTACCTTGGCGACCCTCGACCTCTTGCACAACCAGCTCGGTGGGAGCATTCCTTCAAGTATAGAGCATCTTAGAGAGCTCAATGCTCTACTTCTGCACGTCAATCAGATAAGAGGCTCGATTCCACCTGCTTTAGCAAACCTCACAAAACTAACAACCCTGCGTCCTTCCAACAATGAGCTTGTTGGGTCAGTTCCTCAAGGAGTTGGGAGTTTAGGGATGCTGAAAGAGCTCAATATTAGTGTAAACCAACTTGAATATTATATTCCAACTAGTATAGGAAATTTAACACAACTAACAATGCTTCATCTTCATAGTAACAAATTCATCGGATCCATTCCTCGGGAAATAAGAAATTTGGTAAACCTGGAGGATTTGATACTTGGATTGAACAAACTTACAGGATCCATACCAGCATACTTGGGAAATTTGACTAAATTCACGACTTTGCTTCTCTGGGGTAACGACTTGTCTGGCCACATTCCTCAAGAACTAGGTCGCACTACTAGGGAAAACCTTATACACAGAATCTTAGCAGTAGCGCGGCACAAAAAGAAACGCTACTGCTAATTAGTAGTAGCGCGGGTTTTTAACCCTCGCTACTACTAAGCCGTCTCTACCGTGCCCCCCGACACATGCCATAGTAGTAGCGAGGGGTATAAACCCGCGCTACTACTAAGTTGATAGTAGTAGCGTGGTTTTATACCTCTCGCTACTACTAAGTACGACGTAGGTGAAGTCGCCATATCCTCGGCCGAATCCCCATCTCCTCCCCAAATCCCTCCTCCCTTCCACCACTCTCTCCTCTCACTTTCCATACGCAACACATGGACCTCTTTCCCATGGACCCATCCTCCTCCATGGCGCCGAAAGAGGCCGCCGCCTCGCGCCACCGGCGTCTAGGAGCTCGCCGGTCTTCCACCGATGTCTAGGAGGCCGCCGCCCCGCGCCACCACACCGGAGCACCTCGCCACCAGTGACTAGCTCCGCTGCTCCCTACATCACCTTCCTCTCTCCCTCGGTTTTCCTTTTCTCTCTCTCCCTCTGGTTTGACTCACCCTCCCATGTCCATGCCTGTGCAGGTCGTCACCGTGGATGACCCGGAGCTATCTGGCATGGTCGGGAAGAGGAGCCCCACGCCGCGGCCTGGCTCTGCCATAGAAACGGGCCCTCTCCAACAGCCACTGCTGGATTTGGTCTTCCGCTGTCCGTTCATGCCTCCGGCGACGCCAATCATCGCTAGATCTTACCATTGCTGCCATTGACAACACGCACGGGATCGAGATTTTTTTGTTTTTGAAAGTAATAGCAGTAGCGCGGGGTATAAGACCCGCTACAGCTAATTAGCAGTAGCGCTGTTTGCAATGCACGCTACAGCTAACCATGTATAGCAGTAGCATGTGTCAACACGCGCTACTGCTATAAGTTAGCTGTGGCGCCGTATCAGTAGTGCGGGCACCCGCGCTACTCATACACCCAAAACCCGCGCCGCTGCTAGGCTTTTCCCTAGTAGTGTCATTTGATAAACTTAGAGAACTTGTCGCTTTCTTACAACAAACTAACAGGCCAAATTCCTCCAGAACTAGGTCGTTTGATAAACTTAAAGAAAATGGGGCTTGGTGAAAACAAACTAACATGTCCCTTCCCAAACAATCTATGGAATTTAACCAAACTCACTATATTATACTTTGGTAATAACCAACTTTCTGGCCACATCCCACCAGAGCTAGGTCGTATGATAAACTTAGAGATCTTGTTTCTTGGTGAAAACACATTAACAGGCCCCCTTCCAAACAATCTATGTAACTTGACCAAACTCACTATATGAGAGCTTTTTAGTAACCAACTTTCTGGACACATCCCTCGAGAGATAGGTCGTTTGATGAATTTAGAGATCTTGAGCCTTAGTTACAACACATTAACAGGTCCCATCCCAAATAGCATAGGGAATTTGACTAAGGTCACTGTCATAGATTTAATGTTCAACCAACTTTCTGGACACATTCCTCCAGAAATTGGCAGGTTAACGAGATTGGCTAGGGTCCAAGCTTCCATTAACAATCTATCTGGTGACTTGCCATCGGGTATTTGTGGGAGAGGCCAGATGCAGTATTTCACCGTCGGTGGCAACAACTTGGTTGGTCCCTTTCCTACAAGCTTGCTAAGCTGCAGAAGCCTAGTGCGAGTTCGCCTTGAGGGAAATCAGCTGGAAGGAGATATTTCTGAGATGGGAGTTCACCTGAATCTTGTATATATTGATATCAGTTCAAATAGACTATTTGGTCAACTTTCTGATGGTTGGGGTGAGTGCCGCAACCTTACCATGTTGCATGCCTCAAACAACAATATCACTGGATTCATACCACAAAGCATAGGGCAATTATCATGGTTGCAGATACTTGATGTTTCCTCAAATAAACTTGAAGCACAAATCCCACCAGAAATTGATGGTCTATCGGCATTGTTCAATCTGAGTCTTGGTAATAACTTGCTTCAAGGAGGTATACCACAGGAAATTGGAACATTAAAAGAATTGGAGTATCTGGATTTATCATCAAACAACTTGAGTGGGTCGATACACGGGTCCATTGAGCATTGCTCCAAGCTTCGCACTCTAAAGTTGAGCCATAATCACCTCAACAGTGTTGGATGAATGGCAACTGACATTACTGAGGGCCAAAGGCCAATACATATACATGTGTAGTGCAGTAAACCCCTTATACAATGGGGATATACCGAAAATAGACTATACACATCTAACACCCCCCTCAAACTCATGGTGGATCAACAACACTGAGTTTGGAGAGGAAAAAGTTATGCTGCGCTCGAGTCTGTGCCTTTGTGAAGAAGTCAGCCAACTGTAACTCAGAGGGCACGTAGTGAAGAGCGAGAGTCTGATCCTGGATAGCAGCACGCACAAAGTGGGCATCCACACCGATGTGCTTGGTGAGCTCGTGCTTCACCGGGTCACGCGCAATACTGATAGCACCAGTACTGTCTAACAGTAAGGGAGTCGAGGTAGTAGCAGACACACCAAAATCCTCAAGTAACCATCGTAACCAGATCACCTCAGCTGTCAACATAGCCATGGCACGCAGCTCAGCCTCTGTGCTCGAGCGAGAAACTGCGGTCTGTTTCTTGGTCTTCCAGGCAATAAGAGAGCCACCAAGAAAGACACAGTAAGCAGACAGTGAGCGTCGATCAGAGGGATCACTAGCCCAGGTAGCATCAGAGTAAGCCTGGAGCTCAAGAGAACTAGAGAGGGAAAAGAAAAGGCGCTGAGAGATCGTGCCACGAAGATATCATAGAACACAGAGGAGGTGACTATAGTGGACAGAGGTGGGGGCTGAAACAAACTGACTTAGGATGTGAACGGGATAGGAGATGTCAGGATGCGTAACAGCAAGATAGACAAGGCTACCAAAAAGGTGACGATAGCGAGTGGGATTAGGAAGGGGATCCCCATCAGAGGCACGAAGCTGAACGTTGAGCTCCATAGGAGTCACAACAGTGTGGTCATCACTGAGAGCAGGTCGAGCAAGAAGATTCTGAATATATTTCTCTTGAGAGATGTAGAAGCCATCAGAGGTCGAGGAGATCTCAATCCCAGGAAAATAGCGAAGAGGACCAAGATCAGTCATGAGGAACTGGTCATGAAGGCGAGCCTTAACAAAGGCAATGTAGTCGGAGTCATCACCAGTGATGATCATGTCATCAACATAAAGAAGGAGAAGAGTCCGACCACGAGGAGACGTGTGAACAAACAATGCGGGATCATGATCACTGGGCAAGAAACCAGCGGCAGTCACCACAGAGGCGAAACGCTCAAACCAAGCACGAGGGGCCTGTTTAAGACCATAGAGGGAGCAGCGAAGTCGACAGACCATACCATCAGGAGCATAATACCCCGGTGGTGGCTGCATGTAAACCTCCTCATGCAGCTCGCCATTGAGAAAGGCGTTCTGGACATCAAGTTGAGAGATAGACCACTGACGAACAGAAGCCACAACAAGGAGAGTGCAGACAGTGGTCATGTGAGCCACAGGAGCGAATGTCCCATCATAGTCGCGTCCCTGCTCCTGCTGAAAACCACGGGCCACAAGACGAGCTTTGTAGCACTCAAGAGAACCATCGGAGCGAGTCTTAATCTTGTAGACCCACTTGCAGGTGATGGGACGAACACCGGAAGGGAGGGAAACCAGCTCCCATGTGCCAGAGCGCTCAAGGGCAGCAAGTTCTTCTGCCATCGCAAGCTGCCATTCAGGTTGAGTCATGGTAGTCCGATAGGAAGTGGGCTCAGAAATGACAGAGAGACCATACCGATCAGGAGAGTAGCGATCAGGCGGGGGCGAGGCCGAGCCCGGAGGTTGTGAACCGGGAAGGCATGAGAAGAGGTGCACCAGAGGTGGAAGGCACATCAGATGAACATCCTCAGGACGAGGGCGACGAGTATAGTGGAGAGGAAACGGTGAGAGAGGGCGACGAACTGGTGATGATGGTGAAGAGGTGAATGAGAAGGATGGAGAAGGTGGGGTCGGTGGTGAAGGAGAAGGAATGAGAGATGGCGGAGGAAGAGATGACACATAAGGCACATAGCAAGGTGTATCGGGAAGGAGAAGGAAAGAGAGATCATCCATAGAGAAGCTCGAGCATGAAGGACGTGGGTAGTAGGAACGAGACTCGTCAAAAGTCACATCACGCGAGATGCGCAAGCGACGACCCACAGGATCCCAACAGCGATAGCCCTTGTGCTCATCACTGTAACCAAGAAAAACACACTCAGCCGACTGAGCAGTCAGTTTGGTGCGTTCTCGGGGGGCAAGAAGAACATAGCACACGCAGCCAAACATACAGAGAGCAGAGTAGTCAGGAGAGCGACCAGTGAGACAATCCAGAGGAATACCACCCTGCAAGGTAGTCGATGGCTGAATGTTGATGAGATAGGTGGATGCAGAAATAGTCTCAGCCTAAATATGGGGTGGAAGAGAAGCTGCAATCATCATCGCACGAGCGGTCTCAAGCAAATGACGATGCTTACGTTCAGCAACACCATTCTGAGCATGGGCTCCAGGACAAGAGAACTGGGCAAGAGTACCCTGTTCCGTGAGAAATCCATGCAACAGCTAGGAGATAAACTCTCCAGCGGAGTCGGCACGAAAAGTACGAATGGGCATGGAAAACTGGGTGTGAACCATGGCAGCAAATCGTTTGTATATAGAGAGAACCTCACCACGAGATTTCATGAAGTAGAGCCAACTGTAGCGAGACAAATCATCAATAAACAGTACATAGTAGCGATGACCACCTTTCGAATCAAAGGGAGCAGGACCCCAAACATCAGAATGAACTAAGTCAAAAGGACTAAGATACCGACTCACTGGTGGGATAACGTAACTGTGTCTGTTTGCCCAGTCTGCAACCATTACAATGTAAAGAAATATCTCTAAATACAGACCCTAAGAGGCCCTGACGGACTAAGGAAGACAAGCGAGAGCCACAGAGGTGACCAAGGCGATGATGCCACTGTTGGCAGGATGCAGACGAAGAGGCAGCAAGAGCAAGGGAGCTGGCAGAAGTGGTGGCAGTGGAAGGAGCACAAAGCCAGTCGACCTCCCAAAGACCCTCTGACTCACGGCGCCGAGGGCCAGCACCAACCAAAGCCTTGGTGCGACGATCCTGAGTAGAGCAAGAGTCGGTATCAAGAATGACACGACAACCAGAATCAGTAAGTTGGGCAGCAGAAAAAAGATTCATGGTAAGACGAGGAACATGTGAAACACTTGGAACCGAAAAGGAAGGAGTGGAAAGAATGCCACGACTAGCAATAGGAAGAGGTGTGCCATCGGCGGTAAGATCATTAACAGGCGAATCAAGAGGTCAAAGAGAAGATAGAGCGGAAGAATCAGAAGACATATGAAAAGAAGCTCCAGAATCAAGAACCCACGATGATGTACCTGACTGTGTAGGTGGTTGCGATGGTGATGAAGGGGATGCAGTCACTGCAGCAGCAGAACCAGTCGACGAGGAGCCGGATGAAGCAAGTAGACTCTTGAGGCGTACAATGTCCTGATCAGTGAGGGACAGAGTCGAGGAAGACACAGGATCAGACTCTCGCTCTTCACTACGTGCCCTCTGAGTTACAGTTGGCTGACTTCTTCACGAAGGCACAGACTCGAGCGCAGCATATCTTTTTCCTCTCCAAACTCAGTGTTGTTGATCCACCATGAGTTTGAGGGGGGTGTTAGATATGTATAGTCTCTTTTCGGTATATCCCCATTATATAAGGGGTTTACCGGTGGAGCAGTGAGGCGAGCAGACGACACAGGAGCTCGGACGGCCAGCACTGACGAAACCAGAAGCAACCTAGCAGAGCGAAGGCGAGTCTCCTCAGCACGAAGCTTGGCAAGTACCTCCGAGATAGGAACACGACCACGAGCAAGCAAGTGAGCACGTCGAGGTTCAAACTCAGATCAGAGACGAGATAAGAACTCATGAACACGCTGAAACTCTAGTAGTCTGACAGCAACGACAGGTTCCACAAACAACTATCCGAAGAGAATCAAGCTGGCGCCAGATGGCGGAGCATTGTGAATAGAACTCATCAACAGAGGAATCACCTTGTTGAAGTGCATGCTCCTAACGCACAACAGAGAGGTAGAGAGCATCACCAGAGGGTTGATAGCGCTGACACAGATAAGACGACATCACTGCAACTGTGCCAAGTCCCATGAACTCCGAAGCAAACTGAGGGAGAACACTCGCAGTGAGAACAGCAGCCGCTCGAGCATCATCATTGCACCACTGAGTGTAAGTAGACAGATCATCCCGGTAGACAAAAAAAGAGCATCAGAATAGGTAGATACCTGCTGATCATAAGTATCAACTGCAGCATCATCAAGAGTCTTGGCTGCATCCCGATCAGCCTGAGAAGCATCAGCAGCAATCACCGGCGGTACTGGCGGAACAGGCGCCACCGGAGCAACAGGGCACGGCGGACAGGGTACCTCGCCAGAGAGAACACCCCACATCAGAAGGCCGCGCATATGAATACGCATGAAACCGGCGAACCCAGCATAGTTGGTGCCATCAAAGATCACCGAGCAGCGAGGAACAGCCACATAGCCCGAAGATGACATACTGAGGTATCCCTCTTTTTTTGGAAGTCAACGGGTACAGGACAACCCAATCTGGATCGAGGGAAACACGAGCGCTCGCTCACGCCTCGCTCGGGCAATCGAGGCGGCGAACAGGGCCAGCGACTCGAGCTCGAGCAGAGCCGACGGGTTGGGGACCCCCCCCCCACTAGAAGCAGAGCAGCAGCTGAGCCGGGCCGATGGAACAACACCCGGGCGAAGAGCTCAAGCGGCGGCCGGCCTCGAGCAAAGCCGAAGCGGAGCAGTGGAGCAGCAGCGGCCCCGGGCAGTGGGGCAGGCCGGGACGGGCAGAGCCGCGGCGAGTAGGTCCGGGGCGGCCGGATTTCCCGAGAGGAGAGCCAGGACGGCCGAAGCCCAGTGAAAAGGTCCCGGGCGGCTGGATTCGCAGAGAGGAGAGCCGGGATGGCCGGATCCGCGGGAGGAAGAGCCGGACCTGGCAGTGGGCGAATCGGGGGAGGAGCTAGCACGGAGTTGCAGCATGTGGGAGAGAAGGGAACCTAACATCTGATACCATGTTGGATGAATGGCAACTGACATTACTGAGGGCCAAAGGCCAATACATATACATGTGTGGTGAAGTTCAGTAAACCCCTTATACAATGGGGATATACCGGAAAGAGACAATACAGATCTAACAAACGGCAGCATTCCTATCGAACTAGGGATGTTGGTAAACCTACAAGATTTGTTTGATCTAAGTGACAATTCATTTGAAGGCAAGATACCGAGTCGGCTAGGCAGCCTAAGCATGCTCGAGAACTTGAATCTTTCAAACAATGCATTGAACGGCAGCATTCCATCATCATTTCAGAGCCTAATCAGCCTCTTATCCATGGATGTGTCATACAACAAACTGGAAGGGCCGGTTCCACGAAGTGTGTTCTTTGAAGATGCTCCAACTGAATGGTTTTTGCGCAATAATCAACTCTGTGGTGTAGTTAAAGGTTTGCCCTCTTGTGAAATTACTCAAAGTCATGGACAACATAAGAATTACAAAGTTGTTTTACTAGCTATAATTCCTGCTGCAATAACTCTTGTGCTCATCACCACAGTAGTGACACTATTGAGATATAAAAGGAAGAAATATAGCGCAGAAAGTGGTAATGACTTGGAGCAGACAAAGTTGTTCACCATCTAGAACTTTGATGGACAAGATCTGTACAAGAAAATTGTTGACTCCACGGAGAATTTTGGTGATAGTCATTGCATTGGAACTGGAGGTAGTGAGTCAGTGTATAGAGCTTAGTTACCTAGTGGTGAAATATTTGCGGTGAAGAAGATCCATCTGATGGAAGATGATGAGTCATTTGATCATGAAATAGATGCATTGATTCATATTCGGCATCGAAACATTGTGAAGTTATTTGGCTACTGTTCTACACCTCAGGGAAGATTTCTGGTGTACGAATACATGGACAGAGGAAGCTTAGCAGAATCTTTAAAGAACAAGGAAAGTATAGCTGAATTGGATTGGATAAGAAGGTTAAATATAATCAATGATGTTTCTCATGCTTTATCTTACATGCATCATGATTGCTTTGCACCAATAGTCCACAGAGACATATCAAGCAGCAACATTTTTCTTGATCTGGAATTCAGAGCATGCATCTCTGATTTTGGTATAGCCAAAATACTATATGCGGATGATTCAAACTGCACAAGGCTTGCTGGGACAAAAGGGTATCTTGCCCCAGGTAAAATGAACTCTATTTCTGTTAGATCTATGTGTTGTTATGCTTTCTTTCTCGTCTGATCAAATATGAAATTTGTATGTTTATTCTGCTAAGGGTGCCAAGCAGTAGCGAATAACATACTAATTTGTGCAAATATCCTTTTTTTTGTTTAATCAGTTATTCTATCATAGTTTTGTTTATCAACTACACTTTGTTTGTCTCTACTCTCTAGTCTGTACAATCTACATTGCCAACAGTGATTGAGCCTGTAATGCCCCAGATACGACTTTCCCAATTTGTACTCCAACTCTTGCCGTTTCTGGCATTAAGTTATATTTATTCCTCAGGTTCGGGTCTTTGTCTCCGTGTGTTGTTTTCGTTTTCATGCATCTCATATCATGTCATCATGTGCATTGCATATGCATCCATGTTCATCTCATGCATTCAAGCATTTTCCCCGTTGTCCGTTTTGCATTCCGGCGCTTCGTTCTCCTCCGGTGGCCAATTCTAGCTTTCTTTCATGTGTGGGGATTAAACATTTCCGGATTGGACCGAGACTTGCCATGCGGCCTTGGTTTACTACCGGTAGACCGCGTGTCACGTTTCGGGTCATTTGGACTTCGTTTGATACTCCAACGGTTAACCGAGGGACCGAAAAGGCCTCGTGTGTGTTGCAGCCCAACACCCCTCCAATTTGGACCAAAACCCACCAACCTCTGCTCCATCATCTCGGTCGTTCGATCACGATTGCGTGGGCGAAAACCGCACCTCATTTGGACTCTCCTAGCTCCCCCTATGCCTATATATACACCCCCCTCCAAAAATTCGCGGTGCAATCCACCCCTAACCCTAGATCCATTTCCCCCGCCGGCGCCGGACGAAAACCGCCGGGCCGGACGTGTCTGACCCGACCACCGCCGCCACATGGCACAACCGGATTCGCCGCCGCCTCTCGCCCACTTCGCCGCCGCCGCCAGCCCGCGGGGCCCGGGACGGGCCCTCCCGGCCCACGCGCGCCCCCGCGCCACCCTCCACACCGCGTCGCCGCCCTCTCCAACTCCGGTGGCCGGCGCCGCCGCGGGCCACAACCGCGCCGCCGCGGCCGACCACGCCGCCTCGCCGCCTCCTCGGGCCGGCGCCGCCGCGCCGCACCGACCGCGCCACCGCGCCGGGCGCCACCGTCCCCTGCAACCACCGGATCCGGGCCCCGGCCTCTCCTCTCCTTCCCCCGGCGAAACTCCAGCAAGCCTCAAGTCCCAACTCCGGTGGACCTTGTTTTCCGCGCCGATGAACAGTACCTGCTACAGTGATTTCAGATCTGAGATCTGAGATATTTTGAAACGGTTGACTTTTATCTCCTAACCCTAATTTTTCGTGCCTATTTTGACTGCTCATAACTTTGCATCCGTGGCTCCGTTTTAGACATATGATATATCAAAATCTTCGTCTCGATGAGTACATCATTTCATTCCATTGCATCATTTGCATTTGAGTTCATCTTGATGCCCAAAATGCTGTTAGAAGGAGGCATCGTGAGTTAAATTGCAGATCCGTTAGCTCATCATTGACTTTTGTCATTTTTGCCATGATTATTGTGTGCATGACATGCCTGTGACCCTTTGGGGTGAATTGTTAAGCATTTTGTCTTATTTCCAGAGGTGCCACCCATGCATTTTTAGGATGTGTGTGGTGTCTTGTGCAAGCTTGCAAAGAGGGGTACCTGAGATTGCTGATTTCAGGGACTTAGTGATTTTCACAAGTCTGGGATGTTATAGTTCATGATGCTATATGTCCAGCTTGTTTCCTAGTGATCCGTGCCTCTTTTGAGGATGATCAGTAAGGGTGTTTTGATATTTATGTTGTGCTTTATCCATCCATGTCTTTACTTGTTATGTTGGAGCACCCTAGGTTGACTCAATCGAGCTCAACTTTTGCATCGTTGTTAATTTGGGCAGATCGTGAACTCTTTTGCGATTTTGCCGATGCCATTGCTAGTGACTCGTGCATGCTATGCCATTGTACTTGCCATGTATAGCTAGCATTTTGTGCCTTCTTTATGGATATATGCTTGCCTTGCCATGACTTGCACCATAGTGAGTGCATCGAGCTCGTTTACATGCCTCCGTGAGTTATAATTTCAGCATGTCTCAGTTTTCACTAAGTCTGAAAACTGATTGTGTTTCATCAATGTTCGTGTGCTTGCTAGAGTATTTTGTGAACCCTTTTGGCCCCAGGTCACTTTGGGTGTTTTGTTAAGCTTGTTGAGTAGCTCCATGCCATGCTCTTACTTGTCATGTTCAGGTTATGTTTCATGTTGTTTTGCTGCTCCGAAGAGAGCATCGTTGGCTGAAATTTCAGACTAGCATTAATTCCGTTAAGTCTGAAATCTGTTTTGCTTATGGCTCAGTCCTAGTGATTTGTTAAGCATCTTGTGTACATCCCTGCCATGCATTTTGTTTTCATGTTTGGTGACTATAGCATGTTCATTTCGTTGCATTTAGGAGCCTACTTGCTGTAATTCGCAGATCGGTTCGTTTCGTAAAACGCTTGCCATTTCCAAACCGTAGCTCCGATTCCTATGATCTTTATATCGTTTTCAGGGGATTTCTTCCCCTCTATCCAGTGGCACACTTGGTTTTCCAAGTTGGGGCCAGGTTCATGCATTTCCTGTCACGTCTTGCATTTTGCATCCCGCATCGCATCCCGCATAGCATACCATCTTTGCATATTATTGGTTGCCCTTGCACGTGGTTGATTGTATCCTTGTTGCTTGTTTGTGTTGTTGGGTAGATCCGGGAGACGAGTTCGCTAACAAGGAGCCCGTTGAGTTTGCTTTTGAGGATCCAGTCAACTCTGACAACTGTGCAGGCAAGATGATCATACCCTCGAAATCACTACTATCTTTGCTATGCTAGTTTGCTCGCTCTTTTGCTATGCCAATGCTACGATGCCTACCACTTGCTTGTCAGCCTCCCAGTTGCCATGATTGAGCCTCTAACCCACCTTTGTCCTAGCAAACCGTTGATTGGCTATGTTACCGCTTTGCTCAGCCCTTCTTATAGCGTTGTTAGTTGTAGGTGAAGATTGGAGCCGTTCCTTGTTGGAACATTTATTTGCTTGTTGGGATATCATTATATTGCCATGTTATTTTAATGCATCTATATACTTAGTAAAGGGTGGAAGGCTCGGCCTCTCGCCTAGTGTTTTGTTCCACTCTTGCCGCCCTAGTTTCCGTCATATCGGTGTTATGTTCCCGGATTGTTGCGTCCCTTACGCGGTTGGCCTATAATGGGAACCCCTTGATAGTTCGCCTTGATTAAAGCTTTTCCAGCAATGCCCAACATTGGTTTTAACATTTGCCACCTAGCCTCTTTTTCCCTTGGGTTTTCGGAGCCCGAGGGTCATCTTATTTTAACCCCCCCGGGCCAGTGCTCCTCTGAGTGTTGGTCCCACCGAGCGATGTCCGGGGCTACCAGGGGCAACTCTGGGATGGCCTACCCGACGTCTGGCTCATCTGAGTGTGCCTTGAGAACGAGATATGTGCAGCTCCTATCAGGATTTGTCGGCACATTCGGGCGGTGTTGCTGGACTTGTTTTAACCTGTCGAATCATCTTGTTGTACCGTGATACCGAGTCTGATCGGTGTGTCTTGGGTGGAGGTCTATTCCTTCGTTGACCGTGA
The DNA here is from genome assembly GCA_034509565.1 of Triticum monococcum. NCBI lineage: Eukaryota > Viridiplantae > Streptophyta > Magnoliopsida > Poales > Poaceae > Triticum > Triticum monococcum. The sequence goes on along the minus strand of CM067845.1, from coordinate 79,221,190 downwards.
GAGCTAAGTTTGGACCCCCCTGCAGGGATTGATCTTTCGAAAGCCGTGCCCGCGGTTACGGGTAGATGGGAATTTGTTAATGTCCGGTTGTAGATAACTTGAACCTTAATTAATTAAAATGAATCAACTGAGTGTGTTGCCGTGATGGCCTCTTCTCAGCGGAGTCCGGGAAGTGGACACGGCGTTGGAGTTATGTCTGCGCAGGCTGCTCTCTAGTTTCTCGCTCGTGCTTTGCCTCCTCTTCTCGCTCTCTTTTGCGAATAAGTTAGCCACCATATATGCTAGTCGCTTGCTGCAGCTCCACTTATACATTACCCCCTTTCCTACCTATTAAGCTTAAATAGTCTTGATCGCGAGGGTGCGAGATTGCTGAGTCCCTGTGGCTCACAGATTACTATTACACCAGATGTAGGGACAGATGATATAGCTCCAGATGGCGCGCTCGAGCTCAAGTGGGAGTACGACGAGGACTCTCAGCGTTACTATGTGTCTTTTCCTGATGATCAGTAGTGGTGCCTATTCGGGGTTAGATTCAGGGCCTTGTCGCATGTTGGGGGTCTTTTCTATTTTGGCGCCGTAGTCGGGCCATGAGTGATTTGTATGATGGATGTTATTTATGTACTCTGATGTGACGTGGCGAGTGTAAGCCAACTATGTTCTTCCCCTTTATGATATTTATGTACATGGGATGTGTGATGATTTCCCGACTTGCGACATTGCTTTCAATGCGGCTATGCCTCTAAGTCGTGCCTCGACACGTGGGAGATATAGCCGCATCGAGGGCGTTACAAGTTGGTAATCAGAGCCTTCCCCGACCTTAGGAGCCCCCATTGCTTGATCGTTTTTAGCAGCCGAGTTGTGTCTAGAAAAATGTTTTGAGTCTTTAGGAATTATATATCGGAGAGCTTAGGAATTCTTTTTACTTCCCAGTCTCCTCATCGCTCTGGTAAGGCATCCTGGCGTAGAGTTTTGACTCTTCTCTTCTCAAATTTCACTAAAAAATATTTAGGATCACGCGAGTATCTTGGTTTGTTCCGATGGCTTATGATGAGAATACTGTCTTGGTGCCTCCTGTCGGGGGTTTAGTGGAAGTGTCCCGGGGAGTTGAGCTCTGAGGTGTTGTCATCATAATTCTATCTTTGCAATTCTGGTATACTTGAGATATGTGCGCGACATCGAAAATCTCCTTTATGCAGTTCGTTGGTGAGATAACCTCGACGCCACCCAGTACTGGGGCGGGAGTTCGGGAGTATCGCCATAACTTGTATAACGGATGCTTTTCAAAGGTTGAGGTAGATGGTTTCCGAAGGTTTCTTGGTTATGTGTTGAAGGATGGATACAGCTGGATGTAGGATTTGCTAGCTTGGGTGAGATATTATGCTTCCCCTGTATCCCCAACACCTGATTGCATAACCGGGAAGTTTCAGGAGTTTCATAGGTGGGAATTCTAGTAGCTCTTAGGATATCTTTCCAACAGATGTATGATATGAAATTGGGGTTCGACGTCTAGTGGTTCACCTATTCACGGTCGATTTTACAGTGGTCTCGTTGTGTCTTAAAGAGTCCTTGGCTATGCTGACTCGGGGACGCTTCGTATGTCATGTGCACTGCCTTGTACATGATGGTGTTGTACGATCGAGCCCGTGTAGGTCCCACCACGAAAACTTCGGACGAAATTTCTATCATGTGTTTGTTCCGGCTTATTCCGCAAGCCAACCCTTGGTTTTATTTTGAGTTGTGGTATTCGTTCTGCTTCGACGTCATATGTTGATTCCATACCTCGTTGATGTACCCCTTCTACCTGATTCTTCGTGGCTTCGCAATTTAGGAATATGTGACCACTTCAAGAGAAGTGCATTCGTTCATTCTGTTTGGATGTGAAGACTTTATGTTGCAATTTTCATTCTGTTGGATTCAGCTTCAATATTTGTCTATTTGTGTGCTAATGGTGGTCAACCTCTTCAGGATGGCTCCTCCAACGCGCACGACTCCGAACCCTGATCCGCCACCACCTCCACCGCCTCCGGAGGCTTGGCAAGCTGTGATGGCCGCAACTAATGCAAATACACAGTTGATCATGCAAATCCTCCAAGAGCGGAATCAAGGCAGTCAAGGGAATCAAGGCAACAATCAGAACTATTATGCTACTCTGAACCAGTTCCTCGCAAATGGTCCAAAGACGTTCAGCAATTGCGTTGAAGCTACCGATGCTGACGATTGGCTAGTGGATCTGGGCAAGCATTTTGAATGCAGCAACGTCAGACCTGAAGATTTTGTCAAGTTCGCTTCTTTCCAGCTCAAAGATCAGGCCGCAGAGTGGTTCCAGCAGTACCAGGATTCCAGAGGTGGACGTTTGATCACTTGGAATGATTTCCGTCGTGATTTTCGAGCTCATCACATCCCTCAGAGTGTGAATTTAAGCAAACGTGAGGAATTCCGCAATATGAAGCAAGGCTCTTTGTCTGTCTATGACTACAACAAGTTGTTCCAAAAGCTCGCCCGTTTTGCCAAGCAGGATGTTCCTGATGAGAAGAGCATGATCTATCAGTTCAGGGGTGGTCATCGTGAAGAAATTCAGCTCGCTCTTGTCCTCTTCGAGCCGCTGAGATACGATGAGTTCTACAACATGGCACTGAAGCAAGAGGCTGCTCAGTTAAGGTGTGATGCTTCCAGGAAGCGAGTCAGAGACACTACACCTTCTTCTTCCTCTACTCAAGTGGCCAAGCAGCAGAAGTATTGGCTTCCTCCTCCTCCGTTCCGTCAGCCGTATCAGCAGAAGAGCAAAGGTGGCAGTGGTTCATCCCACCCACCCAACCCAGGCTTTCAGAACAAGACTTCATCTCAAGCTCCAAGATCGAGTGCTCCGTACCACCGTCCGCTTTCTGAGGTCACGTGCAACAAGTGCCAACAGAAGGGTCACTACGCCAACAAGTGTCTCAACCAGAGGCGTCTTCCTCCTCCTCCTCCTGTCAGATCGGCAAGTACAGCTGTGGTCAAGCATAACTCCATTTCCGCCATGGTCAACTTGATGAACGCAGCTCATTCAGAGGATTCGTTAGATGTCATCATGGGTAACCTTCCTGTTAATGATATTCCTACAAAAGTTCTTTTTGATACGGGTGCATCGCATTGTTTCATCTCGAGGCCATTTGTTTCTAAGCATGAGTTGCCTTTGCAAGATTTGCCTAGACAGTTGTCTGTTGTTTCTTCGGGCAAATTCATGAATGCAAGCGCTATTGTTCTGGATATATCTATCACATTGGGCGATTACAAGTTTCTCTCTTCTCCGGTGGTTCTTGGTAATTCTGATATCGATCTTATTCTTGGGATGGACTGGCTCTCTAAACACAAGGCTCACCTCGATTGTGCAGCCAGGCAGATTCAACTGACTCATTCGTCTGAGGATGTAATTGTCTTTGCTTCTCGGGATAATACCATCCGGTTGTTTTCTCTCAATGAGAAGGGTGAATTGGATGCTATTTCGCAGATTCCGGTTGTTTGTGAGTACCAAGACGTCTTCCCAGAAGAACTCCCAGGCATGCCTCCGCATCGGCCGGTTGAATTTGTTATTGAACTTGAGCCCGGTACGGAACCTGTGTGCAAACGTCCCTACAAGCTCGGCCCCGAAGAGTTGAAGGAGTTGAAGAAACAACTCGATGTGCAAGAAAGGATGGGTCTCATTCGGCCTAGTACTTCTCTGTGGGGTTGTGGTGTTCTTTTTGTGAAGAAGAAGGATGGAACGGACCGACTTTGTGTTGATTACCGTCCATTGAACAAGAAGACCATCAAGAACAAATACCCACTTCCCAACATCAATGAGCTGTTTGAACAACTCAAGGGTGCCCAAGTATTCTCCAAGCTTGACCTCCATATGGGTTATCATCAAATTCGCATTCGTGAGCAAGATATTCCCAAGACGGCTTTCAGGACAAGCTATGGGTCATATGAATACACTATCATGTCTTTTGGCCTCGCCAACGCTCCTCCGATGTTCTCTCGCATGATGAACTTCATCTTCAACCCCTACACCAATGACTTCGTTTTGGTCTATCTCGACGACATTCTGGTTTTCTCGAAGAACAAGGAAGATCATGCCAAGCACTTTCGTTTGGTTCTTGACAAGCTCAGGGAACATCAGTTCTACGCCAAGTTCTCCAAGTGTGAATTTTGGCTCGATGAGGTTCTTTATCTTGGTCATATCATCTCTGCCAAGGGCATTTCCGTGGATCCTGAGAAGGTTTCTGCAATTGTTAATTGGGAACCTCCTTAGAATGTGAAGCAACTCCGTAGCTTCCTCGGTCTCGCAAGCTACTGCCGAAGATTCATTGAAAACTTTTCCAAGATCGCAAAGCCTCTCTCAAATCTTCTTCAGAAGCACGTCAAGTACATTTGGTCTCCGGAGTGTGATATTGCTTTCAACGCTTTGAAAGAGAAATTGATCACTGCTCCAGTTCTGACTCCGCCTGATGAAACCAAGCCGTACGAGGTCTTTTGTGATGCCTCTCTCCAAGGTTTAGGTGCTGTACTGATGCAAGAGAAGAAAGTTGTTGCCTATAGCTCTCGCCAGTTGAAGCCTAACGAGAAGAACTACCCCACTCATGATCTCGAGTTGGCGGCAGTTGTGCATGCATTGTTGACTTGGAGACATCTTCTATTGGGAAGAAAAGTGGACATTTTCACTAATCACAAGAGTCTCAAGTACATCTTCACCCAGCCTAATCTCAACCTCAGGCAGACTCGATGGGTCGAAATGATTCAAGAGTACAATCTGAGTATCGAGTATACTCCAGGCAAGGCTAATGTGATTGCTGACGCTTTGAGCAGAAAAGCATATTGCAACAGTCTGATTCTCAAGCCTTATCAACCCGAGCTTTGTGAAGCCTTCTGCAAACTTAATCTGCAAATTGTTCCTCAAGGTTTCCTCGCCAACCTTCAAGTTTCTCCTACCTTGGAAGACCAGATTCGCCAAGCCCAGCTTCTTGATGCTATGGTGAAAAAGGTGAAGATTGGTATTGCAAAGAGTCAGTCCAAGTACAAGTGCTACCGACTTGATGACAAGGACACTCTCTTCTTCGAGGATCGAATTGTTGTGCCCAAAGGTGACCTTCATAAAGTGATCATGAACGAGGCTCACAACTCTCTCCTCTCCATCCACCCTGGTAGCACGAAGATGTATCAGGATCTCAAGCAAACTTATTGGTGGACTCGAATGAAGCGCGAGATCGCTCAATTCGTGAATGAATGTGATGTCTGCAGAAGAGTGAAGGCAGAACACCAAAGGCCAGCAGGTCTCCTCCAACCTCTTGCCATTCCATAATGGAAGTTTGACCACATTGAAATGGACTTCGTGACTGGATTTCCAAAGTCCAAGCGTGGCAATGATGCTATATTCGTTGTCATCGACAAGCTCACCAAAGTGGCTCACTTTCTGCCTATCAAAGAGTCAATCACTGCAGCTCAATTAGCGGAACTCTATACATCTCGAATTGTCTCTCTGCACGGTATTCCTCAAGTGATATCTTCAGACCGTGGCAGCATCTTTACCTCCAAGTTTTGGGATTCTTTTTAGAAGGCCATGGGCACCAACATTCGCTTCAGCACTGCTTTCCATCCTCAAACAAGCAGTCAAGTCGAGCGTGTCAACCAGATTCTTGAAGATATGCTCAGGGCTTGTGTTATCTCCTTCGGCATGAAGTGGGAGGATTGTCTTCCTTATGCTGAATTCTCATACAACAACAGTTTTCAAGCAAGTTCGGGCAAGGCCCCATTTGAAATTCTGTATGGTAGGAAGTGTCGTACACCTCTCAACTGGTCTGAAACCGGTGAACGTCAGCTGCTGGGTAATGACCTAATCACAGAGGCAGAAGAAATGTGCAAGGTCATTCGTGATAACCTCAAAGCAGCTCAATCCCGCCAGAAGAGCTACTATGATAGTAAGCACCGTGATTTGGCTTTCGAGATCGGAGATCATGTCTACCTCCGCGTCTCTCCTATGAAAGGGACTCGTCGCTTCGGTATCAAAGGCAAGCTTGCCCCCAGATACGTCGGGCCTTTCAAGATTGTCAGCAAGAGAGGCGACCTCGCCTATCAACTCAAGCTTCCTTCAAACTTTGCCAATGTTCATGATGTGTTCCATGTCTCCCAACTCCGAAAGTGCTTCAAGACGCCTGAACGCACCGTCAACTTCGAGGACATTGAGATCCAAGAAGATCTCTCCTACCGTGAGCACCCAGTTGCAATCCTTGAAGAGACTGAACGCAGGACTCGCAACAAGTCAATCAAATTTCTCAAAGTCAAGTGGTCACACCATTCCGACCATGAAGCTACCTGGGAATGTGAGGATCACCTCCGTTCTGAGTACCCGGAGTTCTTTCAATCCTAGATCTCGGGACGAGATCTTTTCATAGTGGTGGAGTGTTGTAACGCCCCAGATACGACTTTCCCAGTTTGTACTCCAACTCTTGCCGTTTCTGGCATTAAGTTATATTTATTCCTTGGGTTCGGGTCTTTGTCTTCGTGTGTTGTTTTCGTTTTCATGCATCTCATGTCATGTCATCGCGTGCATTGCATTTGCATACATGTTCATCTCATGCATTTGAGCATTTTCCCCGTTGTCCGTTTTGCATTCCGGCGCTTCGTTCTCCTCCGGTGGCCAATTCTAGCTTTCTTTCGTGTGTGGGGATTAAACATTTCTGGATTGGACCGAGACTTGCCATGCGGCCTTGGTTTACTACTGGTAGACCGCCTGTCAAGTTTCGGGTCATTTGGACTTCGTTTGATACTCCAACGGTTAACCGAGGGACCGAAAAGGCCTCGTGTGTGTTGCAGCCCAACACCCCTCCAATTTGGACCAAAACCCACCAAACTCTGCTCCATCATCTCGGTCGTTCGATCACGATCGTGTGGGCGAAAACCGCACCTCATTTGGATTCTCCTAGCTCCCCCTATGCCTATATATACACCCCCTCCAAAAATTCGCGGTGCAATCCACCCCTAACCCTAGATCCATTTCCCCTGCCGCCGCCGGACGAAAACCGCCGGGCCGGACGTGTCCGACCCGACCGCCGCCGCCACGTGGCACAACCGGATTCGCCGCCGCCTCTCGCCCACTTCGCCGCCGCCGCCAGCCCGCGGGGCCCGGGACGGGCCCTCCCGGCCCACGCGCGCCCCCGCGCCTCCCTCCACACCGCGCCGCCGCCCTCTCCAACTCCGGTGGCCGGCGCCGCCGCGGGCCACAACTGCGCCGCCGCGGCCGACCCCGCCGCCTCGCCGCCTCCTCGGGCCGGCGCCGCCCCGCCGCCCCGACCGCGCCACCGCGCCGGGCGCCACCGTCCCCGGCGACCACGGGATCCGGGCCCCGGCCTCTCCTCTCCTTCCCCCGGCGAAACTCCGGCGAGCCTCAAGTCCCAACTCCGGCGGACCTCGTTTTCCGCACCGATGAACAGTACCTGCTACAGTGATTTCAGATCCGAGATCTGAGATATTTTGAGACGGTTGACTTTTATCCCCTAACCCTAATTTTTCGTGCCTACTTTGACTACTCATAACTTTGCATCCGTGGCTCCGTTTTGGACATATGATATATCAAAATCTTCGTCTCGACGAGTACATCATTTCATTCCATTGCATCATTTGCATTTGAGTTCAGCTTGATGCCCAAAATGCTGTTAGAAGGAGGCATCGTGAGTTAAATTGCAGATCCATTAGCTCATCATTGACTTTTGTCATTTTTGCCATGATTATTGTGTGCATGATATGCCTGTGACCCTTTGGGATGAATTGTTAAGCATTTTGTCTTCTTTCCAGGGGTGCCACCCATGCATTTTTAGGATGTGTGTGGTGTCCTGTGCAAGCTTGCAAAAAGGCGTACCTGAGATTGCTGATTTCAGGGACTTAGTGATTTTCACAAAGTCTGGGATGTTTTAGTTCATGATGCTATATGTCCAGCTTGTTTCCTAGTGATCCGTGCCTCTTTTGAGGATGATTAGTAAGGGTGTTTTGATATTTATGTTGTGCTTTATCCATCCATGTCTTTACTTGTTATGTTGGAGCACCCTAGGTTGACTCAATCGAGCTCAACTTTTGCATCGTTGTTAATTTGGGCAGATCGTGAACTCTTTTGCGATTTTGCCGATGCCATTGGTAGTGACTCGTGCATGCTATGCCATTGTTCTTGCCATGTCTAGCTAGCATTTTGTACCTTCTTTATGGATATATGCTTTCCTTGCCATGACTTGCACCATAGTGAGTGCATCGAGCTCGTTTACATGCCTCCGTGAGTTATAATTTCAGCATGTCTCAGTTTTCACTAAGTCTAAAAACTGATTGTGTTTCATCAATGTTCGTGTGCTTGCTAGAGTATTTTGTGAACCCTTTTGGCCCCAGGTCACAATGGGTGTTTTGTTAAGCTTGTTGAGTAGCTCCATGCCATGCTCTTACTTGTCATGTTCAGGTCATGTTTCATGTTATTTTGCTGCTCCTAAGAGAGCATCGTGGGCTGAAATTTCAGACTAGCGTTAATTTCGCTGTCTGAAATCTGTTTTGCTTATTCAGTTTTGCCATGCTGGTTTGAACCCCTTAATGGATGAATTTGCCTATGGCTCAGTCCTAGTGATTTGTTAAGCATCTTGTTTACATCCCTGCCATGCATTTTGTTTTCATGTTTGGCGGTTGTAGCATGTTCATTTCGTTGCATTTAGGAGCCTACTTGCTGTAATTCGCAGATCGGTTCGTTTCGTAAAACGCTTGCCATTTCCAAACTGTAGCTCCGATTCCTATGATCTTTATATCGTTTTCAGGGGATTTCTTCCCCTCTATCCAGTGGCACACTTGGTTTTCCAAGTTGGGGCCAGGTTCATGCATTTCCTGTCACGTCTTGCATTTTGCATCCCGCATCGCATCCCGCATAGCATACCATCTTTGCATATTATTGGTTGCCCTTGCACATGGTTGATTGTATCCTTGTTGCTTGTTTGTGTTGTTGGGTAGAGCCGGGAGACGAGTTCGCTAACGAGGAGCCTGTTGAGTTTGCTTTTGAGGATCCAGTCAACTCTGACAACTGTGCAGGCAAGATGATCATACCCTCGAAATCACTACTATCTTTGCTATGCTAGTTTGCTCACTCTTTTGCTATGCCAATGCTACGATGCCTACCACTTGCTTGTCAGCCTCCCAGTTGCCATGATTGAGCCTCTAACCCACCTTTGTCCTAGCAAACCGTTGATTGGCTATGTTACCGCTTTGCTCAGCCCTTCTTATAGCGTTGTTAGTTGCAGGTGAAGATTGGAGCCGTTCCTTGTTGGAACATTTATCTACTTGTTGGGATATCATTATATTGCCATGTTATTTTAATGCATCTATATACTTGGTAAAGGGTGGAAGGCTCGGCCTCTCGCCTAGTGTTTTGTTCCACTCTTGCCGCCCTAGTTTCCGTCATATCGGTGTTATGTTCCCGGATTGTTGCGTCCCTTACGCGGTTGGGCTATAATGGGAACCCCTTGATAGTTCGCCTTGATTAAAGCTTTTCCAGCAATGCCCAACATTGGTTTTACCATTTGCCACCTAGCCTCTTTTTCCCTTGGGTTTCCGGAGCCCGAGGGTCATCTTATTTTAACCCACCCGGGCCAGTGCTCCTCTTAGTGTTGGTCCCACGGAGCGATGTCCGGGGCTACCAAGGGCAACTCTGGGCTGGCCTACCCGACGTCTGGCTCATCTGAGTGTGCCCTGAGAACGAGATATGTGCAGCTCCTATCAGGATTTGTCGGCACATTCGGGCGGTGTTGCTGGACTTGTTTTAACCCGTCGAATCATCTTGTTGTACCGTGATACCGAGTCTGATCGGTGTGACTTGGGTGGAGGTCTATTCCTTCGTTGACCGTGAGAGCTAAGTTGGGACCCCCTGCAGGGATTGATCTTTCGAAAGCCGTGCCTGCGGTTATGGGTAGATGGGAATTTGTTAATGTCCGGTTGTAGATAACTTGAACCTTACTTAATTAAAATGAATCAACGGAGTGTGTTGCCGTGATGGCCTCTTCTTGGCGGAGTCCGGGAAGTGGACACGGCGTTGGAGTTATGTCTGCGCAGGCTGCTCTCTAGTTTCTCGCTCGTGCTTTGCCTCCTCTTCTCGCTCTCTTTTGCGAATAAGTTAGCCGCCATATATGTTGGGGAACGTAGTAATTTCAAAAAAATTCCTACGCACATGCAAGATCATGGCGATGCATAGCAACGAGAGGGGAGTGTGTTGTCTACGTACCAACGCAGACCGACTGCGGAAGCGGTCACACAACGTAGAGGAAGTAGTCGTACGTCTTCCCGATCCGACCGATCCAAGCACCGTTACTCCGGCACCTCCGAGTTCTTAGCACACGTTCAGCTCGATGACGATCCTCGGGCTCCGATCCAGCAAAGCGTCGAGGAAGAGTTCCGTCAGCACGACGGCGTGGTGACGATCTTGATGTACTACCGATGCAGGGCTTCGCCTAAGCACTACAACGGTATGATCGAGGTGGAATTTGGTGGCAGGGGGCACCGCACACGGCTAAGGAACGATCTCAAGGATCAACTTGTGTGTCTAGAGGTGCCCCCTGCCCCCGTATATAAAGGATGAGAGGGGGAGGGCTGGCCGGCCAAGCAAGGGAGGCGCAGGAGGAGTCCTACTCCTACCGGGAGTAGGACTCCCCCCTCCAATCCTAGTCCAACTAGGTTTTCTCAAGTGGGAAAGAGAGAGGGGTTGGCCGGCCACCTTCCCTAGTCCTAATAGGACTAGGGGAAGGGGGGAGGCACGCAGCCCATGGGGCAGCCCTTTCACCTTTCTCCCAAGGCCCATGTTGGCCCATTTGGCTCCCGGGGGGTTCCGGTAACCCTCCCGATAATCCGGTAAAATCCAGATTTCACCCGGAACACTTCCGATGTCCAAACATAGGCTTCCAATATATCAATCTTTATGTCTCGACCATTTCGAGACTCCTCGTCATGTCCGTGATCATATCTGGGACTCCGAACAACCTTCGGTACATCAAAATGCATAAACTCATAATAATTGTCATCGTAACGTTAAGCGTGCGGACCCTACGGTTCGAGAACAATGTAGACATGACCGAGACACGTCTCCGGTCAATAACCAATAGCGGGACCTAGATGCCCATATTGGCTCCTACATATTCTACGAAGATCTTTATCGGTCAGACCGCATAACAACATACGTTGTTCCCTTTGTCATCGGTATGTTACTTGTCCGAGATTCGATCGTCAGTATCCAATACCTAGTTCAATCTCATTACTGGCAAGTCTCTTTACTCGTTCCGTAATACATCATCTCACAACTAACATCTTAGTTATAATGCTTGCAAGGCTTATGTGATGTGTATTACCGAGAGGGCCCAGAGATACCTCTCCGACACTCGGAGTGACAAACCCTAATCTCGAAATACGCCAACCCAACATCTACCATTAGAGACACCTGTAGTACTCCTTTATAATCACCCAGTTACGTTGTGACGTTTGGTAGTACCCAAAGTGTTCCTCCGGTAAACGGGAGTTGCATAATCTCATAGTCATAGGAACATGTATAAGTCATGAAGAAAGCAATAGCAACATACTAAACGATCGGGTCCTAAGCTAATGGAATGGGTCATGTCAATCAGATCATTCAACTAATGATGTGACCTCATTAATCAAATAACAACTCTTTTGTCCATGGTTAGGAAACATAACCATCTTTGATTAACGAGCTAGTCAAGTAGAGGCATACTAGTGACACTCTGTTTGTCTATGTATTCACACATGTATTATGTTTCCGGTTAATACAATTCTAGCATGAATAATAAACATTTATCATGATATAAGGAAATAAATAATAACTTTATTATTGCCTCTAGGGCATATTTTCTTCAGTCTCCCACTTGCACTAGAGTCAATAATCTAGTTCACATCGCCATGTGATTTAACAGCAATAGTTCACATCACCATGTGATTAACACCCATAGTTCACATCGTCATGTGACCAACACTCAAAGGGTTTACTAGAGTCAGTAATCTAGTTCACATATCTATGTGATTAACACCCAAAGAGTACTAAGGTGTGATCATGTTTTGCTTGTGAGATAATTTTAGTCAACGGGTCTGTCACATTCAGATCCGTAAGTATTTTGCAAGTTCTATGTCTACAATGCTCTACACGGAGCTACTCTAGCTAATTTCTCCCACTTTCAATATGTATCCAGATTGAGACTTTAGATTCATCTAGATCAGTGTCAAAAACTTGCATCGATGTAACCCTTTACGATGAACCTTTTTGTCACGTCCATAATCGAGAAACATATCCTTATTTTACTAAGGATAATTCTGACCGCTGTCCAGTGATCTACTCCTAGATCACTATTGTACTCCCTTGCCAAATCAATGCAGGGTATACAATAGATCTGGTATACAGCATGACATACTTTATAGAACCTATGGCCAAGGCATAGGGAATGACTTTCATTCTCTTTCTATCTTCTGCCGTGGTCGGGCTTTGAGTCTTACTCAACTTCACACCTTGTAATACAGGCAAGAACTCTTTCTTTGACTGCTCCATTTTGAACTACTTCAAAATCTTGTCAAGGTATGTACTCATTGAAAAAACTTATCAAGCGTCTTGATCTATCTCTATAGATCTTGGAGCTCAATATGTAAGCAGCTTCACCGAAGTCTTTCTTTGAAAAACTCCTTTCAAACACTCCTTTATGCTTTACAGAATAATTCTACATTATTTCCGATCAACAATATGTCATTCACATATACTTATCAGAAATGTTGTAGTGCTCCCACTCACTTTCTTGTAAATACAGGCTTCACCGCAAGTCTGTATAAAACTATATCCTTTGATCAACTTATCAAAGCGTATATTCCGACTCCGAGATGCTTGCACCAGTCCATAGATGGATCGCTGGAGCTTGCATATTTTGTTAGCACCTTTAGGATTGACAAAACCTTCTGGTTGCATCATATACAACTCTTCTTTAATAAATCCATTAAGGAATGCAGTTTTGTTTATCCGTTCGCCAGATTTCATAAAATGCGGCAATTACTAACATGATTCGGACAGACTTAAGCATAGATACGAGTGAGAAACTCTCATCGTAGTCAACACCTTGAACTTGTCGAAAACCTTTTGCGACAATTCTAGCTTTGTAGATAGTAACATTAGTATCAGCGTCCGTCTTCCTCTTGAAGATCCATTTATTTTCTATGTCTTGCCGATCATCGGGCAAGTCAACCAAAGTCCACACTTTGTTCTCATACATGGATCCCATCTCAGATTTCATGGCTTCAAGCCATTTCTCGGAATTTGGGCTCATCATCGCTTCCTCATAGTTCATAGGTTCGTCATGGTCAAGTAACATGACCTCCAGAACAGGATTACCGTACCACTCTGGTGCGGATCTCACTCTGGTTTACCTACGAGATTCGGTAGCAACTTGATCTGAAGTTACATGATCATCATCATTAGCTTCCTCACTAATTGGTGTAGTAGTCACAGGAACAGATTTCTGTGATGAACCATTTTCCAATAAGGGAGTAGGTACAATAACCTTATCAAGTTTTCTACTTTCCTCCCACTTACTTCTTTCAAGAGAAACTCCTTCTCTAGAAAGGATCCATTATAAGCAACGAATGTCTTTCCTTAGGATCTGTGATAGAAGGTGTACCCAACAGTCTCCTTTGGGTATCCTATGAAGACATATTTCTCCGATTTGGGTTTGAGCTTATCAGGATGAAACTTTTTCTCATAAGCATCGCAACCCCAAACTTCAAGAAACGGCAACTTTGGTTTCTTGCCAAACCATAGTTCATAAGGTGTCATCTCGACGGATATAGATGGTGCCCCTTTTTTAACGTGAATGCAGCTGTCTCTAATGCATGACCCCAAAAACGATAGTGGTAAATCGGTAAGAAACATCATAGATTGTACTATATCCAATAAAGTACGGTTATGACGTTCGGACACACCATTATGCTGTGGTGTTCCAGGTGGCGTGCGTAGTGAAACTATTTCACATTGTTTTAACTGGAGACCAAACTCGTAACTCAAATATTTTACCTCTGCGATCATATCGTAGAAACTTTTATTTTCTTGTCACAATGATTTTCCACTTCACTCTGAAATTCTTTGAACTGTTCAAATGTTTTAGACTTATGTTTCATCAAGTAGATATCCCCATATCTGCTCAAATCATCTTGTGAAGGTCAGAAAATAATGATACCTGCTGTAAGCCTTAATATTCATCGGACCACATACATCAGTATGTATGATTTCCAACAAATCTGTTGCTTGCTTCATTGTTCCAGAGAACGGCGTTTTAGTCATCTTGCCCATAAGGCATGGTTCGCAAGCATCAAGTGATTCATAATCAAGTGATTCTAAAATCCCATCAGCATGGAGTTTCTTCATGCGCTTTACACCAATATGACCTAAACGGCAGTGCCACAAATAAGTTGCACTATCATTATTAACTTTGCATCTTTTGGTTTCAATATTATGAATATGTGTATCACTACGATCGAGATCCAACGAACTTGTTTCATTGGGTGTATGACCATCGAAGGTTTTATTCATGTAAACAGAACAACAATTATTCTCTAACTTTAATGAATAACCATATTGCAATAAACATGATCAAATCATATTCATGCTCAATGCAAAAACCAAATAACACTTATTTAGGTTCAACACTAATCCCGAAAGTATAGGGGAGTGTGCGATGATGATCATATCAATCTTGGAACTACTTCCAACACACATCGTCACTTCACCCTTAACTAGTCTCTGTTTATTGTGCAACTCCTGTTTCGAGTTACTACTCTTAGCAACTGAACCAATATCAAATACTGAGGGGTTGCTATAAACACTAGTAAAGCACACATCAATAACATGTATATCAAATATACTTTTGTTCACTTTGCCATCCTTCTTATCCGCCAAATACTTGGGGCAGTTCCGCTTCCAGTGACCAGTCCCTTTGCAGTAGAAGCACTTAGTCTCAGGCTTAGGATCAGACTTGGGCTTCTTTACTTGAGCAGCAACTTGCTTGTCGTTCTTCTTGAAGTTCCCCTTCTTCCCTTTGCCCTTTTCTTGAAACTAGTGGTCTTGTCAACCATCAACACTTGATGTTTTTCTTGATTTCTACCTTCGTTGATTTCAACATCACGAAGAGCTTGGGAGTTGTTTCCGTTATCCCTTGCATATTATAGTTCATCACGAAGTTCTACTAACTTGGTGATGGTGACTAGAGAATTCTGTCAATCACTATCTTATCTGGAAGATTAACTCCCACTTGATTCAAGCGATTGTAGTACCCAGACAATCTGAGCACATGCTCACTAGTTGAGCGATTCTCCTTCATCTTTTAGCTATAGAACTTGTTGGAGACTTCATATCTCTCAACTCGGGTATTTGCTTGAAATATTGACTTCAACTCCTGGAACATCTCATATGGTCCATGACGTTCAAAACGTCTTTGAAGTCCCGATTCTAAGCCATTAAGCATGGTGCACTAAACTATCAAGTAGTCATCATATTGAGCTAGCCAAACGTTCATAATGTCTGCATCTGCTCCTGCAATAGGTCTGTCACCTAGCGGTGCATCAAGGACATAATTTTTCTGTGCAGCAATGAGGATAAACCTCAGATCACGGATCCAATCCGTATCATTGCTACTAACATCTTTCAACACAATTTTCTCTAGGAACATATCAAAATAAACATATGAAAGCAACAACACGAGCTATTGATCTTCAACATAGATATGCTAATACTACCAGGACTAAGTTCATGATAAATTAAAGTTCAATTAATCAAATTACTTAAGAACTCCCACTTAGATAGACATCCCTCTAATCCTCTAAGTGATCACGTGATCCAAATCAACTAAACCATAACCGATCATCACGTGAGATGGAGTAGTTTTCAATGGTGAACATCGTTATGTTGATCATATCTACTATATGATTCACGCTCGACCTTTCGGTCTCCGTGTTCCGAGGCCATATCTGCATATGCTAGGCTCGTCAAGTTTAACCTGAGTATTCTGCGTGTGCAAAACTGGCTTGCACCCGTTGTAGATGGACGTAGAGCTTATCACACCCAATCATCACGTGGTGTCTGGGCACGACGAACTTTGGCAACGGTGCATACTCAGGGAGAACACTTCTTGATAATTTAGTGAGAGATCATCTTATAATGCTACCGTCAATCAAAGCAAGATAAGATGCATAAAAGGATAACCATCACATGCAATCAATATAAGTGATATGATATGGCCATCATCATCTTGTGCTTGTGATCTCCATCTTCGAAGCACCGTCATGATCACCATCGTCACCGGCACGACACCTTGATCTCCATCGTAGCATCGTTGTCGTCTCGCCAATCTTATGCTTCCACGACTATCACTACCGCTTAGTAATAAATTAAAGCATTACATCGCGATTGCATTGCATACAATAAAGCGACAACCATATGGCTCTTGCCAGTTGCCGATAACTTGGTTACAAAACATGATCATCTCATACAATAAAATTTAGCATCATGCCTTGACCATATCACATCACAACATGCCCTGCAAAAACAAGTTAGACGTCCTCTACTTTGTTGTTGCAAGTTTTACGTGGCTGCTACGGGCTTAAGAAAGAACTCATCTCACCTACGCATCAAAACCACAACGATAGTTTGTCAAATAGACTCCGTTTTAACCTTCTCAAGGACCGGGCGTAGCCACACTTGGTTCAACTAAAGTTGGAGAGACAGTCGCCCGCAAGCCATCTATGTGCAAAGCACGTCGAGGGAACCGGTCTCGCGTAAGCGTACGCGTAAGGTTGGTCCGGGTCGTCTCGTCCAACAATACCGCCGAACCAAAGTATGACATGCTGGCAGGCAGTATGACTTATATCGCCCACAACTCACTTGTGTTCTACTCGTGCAAATAACATCAAACCATAAAACCTAGGCTCGGATGCCACTGTTGGGGAACGTAGTAATTTCAAAAAATTTCCTACGCACACGCAAGATCATGGCGATGCATAGCAACGAGAGGGGAGAGTGTTGTCTACGTACCAACGCAGACCGACTGCGGAAGCGATCACACAACGTAGAGGAAGTAGTCGTACGTCTTCCGATCCGACCGATCCAAGCACCGTTACTCCGGCACCTCCGAGTTCTTAGCACACGTTCAGCTCGATGACGATCCTCGGGCTCCGATCCAGCAAAGCGTCGAGGAAGAGTTCCGTCAGCACAACGGCGTGGTGACGATCTTGATGTACTACCGACGCAGGGCTTCGCCTAAGCACTACAACGGTATGATCGAGGTGGAATTTGGTGGCAGGGGCACCGCACACGGCTAAGGAACGATCTCAAGGATCAACTTGTGTGTGTAGAGGTGCCCCCTGCCCCCGTATATAAAGGATGAGAGGGGGAGGGCTGGCCGGCCAAGCAAGGGAGGCGCAGGAGGAGTCCTACTCCTACCGGGAGTAGGACTCCCCCCTCCAATCCTAGTCCAACTAGGTTTTCTCAAGTGGGAAAGAGAGAGGGGTTGGCCGGCCACCTTCCCTAGTCCTAATAGGACTAGGGGAAGGGGGGAGGCGCGCAGCCCATGGGGCAGCCCTTTCACCTTTCTCCCAAGGCCCATGCTGGCCCATTTGGCTCCCGGGGGGTTCCGGTAACCCTCCCGGTAATCCGGTAAAATCCCGATTTCACCCGGAACACTTCCGATGTCCAAACATAGGCTTCCAATATATCAATCTTTATGTCTCGACCATTTCGAGACTCCTCGTCATGTCCGTGATCATATCCGGGACTCCGAACAACCTTCGGTACATCAAAATGCATAAACTCATAATAACTGTCATCGTAACGTTAAGCGTGCGGACCCTACGGTTCGAGAACAATGTAGACATGACCGAGACACGTCTCCGGTCAATAACCAATAGCGGGACCTGGATGCCCATATTGGCTCCTACATATTCTACGAAGATCTTTATCGGTCAGACCGCATAACAACATACGTTGTTTCCTTTGTCATCGGTATGTTACTTGTCCGAGATTCGATCGTCAGTATCCAATACCTAGTTCAATCTCGTTACTGGCAAGTCTCTTTAATCGTTCCGTAATACATCATCTCACAACTAACATCTTAGTTATAATGCTTGCAAGGCTTATGTGATGTGTATTACCGAGAGGGCCCAGAGATACCTCTCCGACACTCAGAGTGACAAACCCTAATCTCGAAATACGCCAACCCAACATCTACCATTGGAGACACCTGTAGTACTCCTTTATAATCACCCAGTTACGTTGTGACGTTTGGTAGTACCCAAAGTGTTCTTCCGGTAAACGGGAGTTGCATAATCTCATAGTCATAGGAACATGTATAAGTCATGAAGAAAGCAATAGCAACATACTAAACGATCGGGTGCTAAGCTAATGGAATGGGTCATGTCAATCAGATCATTCAACTAATGATGTGACCTCATTAATCAAATAACAACTCTTTTGTCCATGGTTAGGAAACATAACCATCTTTGATTAACGAGCTAGTCAAGTAGAGGCATACTAGTGACACTCTGTTTGTCTATGTATTCACACATGTATTATGTTTGCGGTTAATACAATTCTAGCATGAATAATAAACATTTATCATGATATAAGGAAATAAATAATAACTTTATTATTTCCTCTAGGGCATATTTCCTTCAATATATGCTAGTCGCTTGCTGCAGCTCCACTTATACATTACCCCCTTTCCTACCTATTAAGCTTAAATAGTCTTGATCGCGAGGGTGCGAGATTGCTGAGTCCCTGTGGCTCACAAATTACTATTACAACAGATGCAGGGACAGATGATACAGCTCCAGATGACGCGCTCGAGCTCAAGTGGGAGTACGACGAGGACTCTCAGCGTTACGATGTGTCTTTTCCTGATGATCAGTAGTGGTGCCTATTCGGGGTTAGATTCAGGGCCTTGTCGCATGTTGGGGGTCTTTTCTATTTTGGCGCCGTAGTCGGGCCATGAGTGATTTGTATGATGGATGTTATTTATGTACTTTGATGTGACGTGGCGAGTGTAAGCCAACTATGTTCTTTCCCTTTATGATATTTATGTACATGGGATGTGTGATGATTTCCCGACTTGCGACATTGCTTTCAATGTGGCTATGCCTCTAAGTCGTGCCTCGACACGTGGGAGATATAGTCGCATCGAGGGCGTTACAGAGCCGATATGTTTAGCAGTTAGGTAATAATAGACCATTGTTGTCTGGTCCTCTAGATTCAGTTTCTTGAAGTGTCTAAGAAATCTAACCCTTCAATATTGGTGTGGCAGAGCTTGCATACTCAACAAGGGTGACAGAGAAATGCGACGTCTATAGTTTTGGAGTGCTCACGCTCGAGTTGTTCGTGGGACACCATCCAGGTGATTTTCTTTCATCCATGCCCGATAAGAGTACATCACTCAAGGATTTGTTGGACATCCGGATCCCACTCCCTGCAGATGAGGTCCGAAGCAAAGTATTCAAAGTGATCGCGTTTGCTGTTCGGTGCATAGAACCCAATCCATCACGCCGTCCAACAATGCAGCAAGCAATCAAGGTGTTCACTGCAGCTGGACGACCTGATAATCATGTTGATCATCTGCATACTGGCATTGTTATCCCTGCCTGCTGGTCGTGAATGTTCTTAGCAAATTGATGTTTTATGCGTCGATTAGACACTGTTTGTAATAAATCCTCGGTACGACAGTTTATTGCATCATTAGCTTCGCGCCACGTACTATTTATGTTGGTTGTAAGCGATGGAGAATAACCAGCTAGTAGCTACCTTTAATTTTTTGCAAAGCAGGGCCCCTGCTATGTCTTCAAGGCAATACTAATATTTCATTTTCATCCTTTGGTGGAGGATGTAGGAGCCCATTCAACTGGTAATTCATATGCCCGAGTTATATTGGCGTGCTGATTTCTTTTAGATCCTTTAGTATGTTGCCGTTTAAAATTGTTACAAATATTTAGCCTTCAACTGGTACAGGGCAGGGGATAGAAATGGTATAAAGCAGTAGCCATCAGAATGCTTCTGCAAGGCATATAGTAGTTCTCAACAAAGGAAAGCTACTTGTAACAGGACAAAATGTGGATCGCTGTTTTTTCCTTCTGAAAAGAGGCAAATTAAGCAGCCCCCAAGCCCCCTTCAACTACTTCTATTTTTGAAAAACGCAGTACGGTTGCACACACACTCGTACGAATGCACTCATCCTTAATTGATTGGCCTGCAGGTTCTGAACAATTTCTAGAAAAGCACTCTGCTGCCAGTTGACTAGTTAGGCATAATATATCGCATTATCCATCGGAAGTGCTCTCAGCTTGGTAAATTGTGCTTGTGTAGCTTACCTCTCATCCTTAACTGATTTTCCTGGTAACTTGATTTTTCGATAATGGAAATATATTAATATCAAGCGAATATCAATTACACCCGGCCTCTGCAACAATATAATGTCAAGAGCTGGTCAAGACATCAAGGATGCACACAGCGAAAAGAAAAAAAAAAGAAAAACGCCAAACGGATCAGCGAAGTAGGAGGAACTACCACCACCAGAGACCCCACAAGGACTACAAAAAAGGTTCTCCAAGAACGACGCCTCCAAGAAGGAAATCGTGCACCAACACAGTCGTCGCCTGATCACAGATCATGGGTTTTCACCCTGAAGAAAGTCTGACTGAACTCCAAGCAATGCCTTCAACAAGGAGACGAATAGAGATCCGCCATTGGCAAGTACAACCAGTGAAGGTCAGACCAAGGGTTTTCACCCCGGAAGTCTGAGACTTTGTGCCCAAAGAGCACCACCAATAAGAAGTCCACATGTGTTGTCGCGCCTGCTAGCCGGTACTCCTGCAAATCGCCGATCATCTGGTCCACAATCCTCACCACAACCAAACTCGCCTTCGTCGTCATTTGAAATCTCGAACTCCACATGAGCCATCAAGATCCACTGGTCATTTGATCCGGCACATCCATCTTGAGATTCCCCATCATTGTTAGCACCACGGTAATTGCCGGTAAATATGCCTTGGCGTACCTCAATGGTGCCGACAAATCAGAGTATGATAGGTCCACAAGAATGACCGAGGACAGCGATAAAAAATTAGGCCGATTGCTGGTGCGGAGATCCGGTCAAGGAGCTTAGCCGCACCAACCCCGCAAAGCAAACCTGCCATGTAATGTCCCTCTTGAGCCTGTTGTTGGGGACGATCACTCTTGGCACCCGACGGTCCATGTGTGTCGTGGCAGCTGATTGCCGGCAACTCCACGGACACCTCTGGCACCCACGAACTCACTCCAGTCGCAACTCTGCGTCGCGTGGACCAGACGTACGTCCGCGAGTGGCTCATCACCCGACGGTCCATGTGCTGCGACGGTAGATTGCCGGCAACACCACGGACTCCACATAACCCATGAACTCTGTCCAGTCGTAACATGGCGTCGCCTGGACCAGACCCGCGTCCATGAGCGGCTGCCGGTGCTCTAATGATCTGACCGCCACCATCTTGTGTCGTCGGCCTCACGATCTGGCAGCCGCCGTCCTGTGTCATTGTCCCCACGATCTGGCTGCCGCATTACTGCGTCGTGGCCTTCCGATTTGGCAGGTCGCCGGCCTTCCGATCTGGACGTCGGAGTTGGATGCACGTCTAGAGCAGCAAGCCACCAACGATTTGCATGGAGGTCTAATGCATCCTTCCCCATATACATGCATACAGGCGCTGGGGTATGATTGTGCCCGCAGACTTGATCTGGCCGCCGGCTGAAGCGCAAGCCTAGATCAGATCTGAGACGATTGGTTCAGTGAAAAGTGTCCAGGCTAATGAAAAAAAAGAGGCAGGAGCGCCCTGTCGCCGCCGTCCACCATGGCACGACCTCCTCCGGCGGCGGCAGGGGGAGGAAGGTCAGCGAGGGGTGGCCGGCGGCTAGGGCGGTAGGGTCCCCCGAGTCGCCCGGCATGGACGATGCGAGGGCTGGGAGGACAATAATTTACTTATCCTGGTAACTTGATGGTGTTAGAAATGGTGGAGGATGCTTTGTTTCCTGTTGATGTTACATGGTATCTGAGAATGATTACCTTTTTTATATGTAACAGGAAGGAGAAATCCAAACTCCAGGATAAGGAAACGAGTGAAGTCTGAGAAAGCAGATGCAAAGGGCAGCAAAGCTGAGCAGAAGGCCAAGAAAAAAGCAGGTCCAGGAAGAGATATCACGCCTCTCAGCTGAATTAGAGGCGAACCATGCTGCGGAGCTTGCTTCTTTCGGAAAAAAGCCGACGTTTGAGGGGCTTTCCTTAATTCATACCATACTTCCTCCGTTCATATTTTCAATATGGACTATATACTGATTGAAATAAGTAAACAAATACATTAAAACTTTTCTATATACATCTGATTTAGAAAAATGTTATGGAGTAAAACATCTTATATTTGTGAACGGAGGGAGTACTAACTACTTTTATTAGTATATCCAAAGAGCCTGCAGATTTATTTATGGCTTGGTTGATATGTGATTCAGATGCAGTACTAGCAAATTGTGACATATATTTTCAATTGTAAAAGACCATTCGATTCACTTACCTCGGTTCATATGGCCAACTACATGCATGTTTGTTATACTCCTGTCCTGTCTAATTAGTCATATTTCGAGAACAAAAATATAGACATTTTGGAGAATGAAAAAGGCAAAGCTGGTCAGTCTATTTGATTGAGCTGCTACGTACAGTACATGAGATGAGAGAGACCATCCACTCTACGGGGAAGCCCATATGTCACACCACACACGGATCACACAATCCATATTCTTCTTCCTACACTTGCTCACTGAGAAGAATGTATATGCATAAAATGTGGCTGAAGTGTGTATATATGCACACACAGTAAAAAATCTGTATATGCAGGAACAACCTAAACACAGTAAAAACACAACATTACTAGCGATGGTTCCGAGAAAATAGCGCGACCATGTTGTTCGTCAGAAATGGCTGCTGCATGTCTGCATCGTCATCGAGCGGCTGCCCCTGGACATGTGAACGCTGGAGGGCGCGGAGGAGGTGCTCGGCCGTTTCTGCATCATCGACAGGCTTGATAGCCACACCAGCGAGCGCCGGGCCACGCGCACCTTCGCCTGCTGGGCGTGGGTGTGGAGCCTCACCGACATCCCCACCCGGCACTGCCTCTCCTGCTTTGAAGACGGCGCTGGGCGCGTGGTGGAGATGCAGGGCTTCTCGCCCCCGCTGCAGGCCAGTCGGACGGTGCCAGAGCCCCCGGAGGGGGGGAGGAGCTCCCTGCTCTTCCACCTCGACCGGGTCGAAGACTGGACCCCACGCGAGCCGCGCTCCCCTGCCTCTGCTGTCAGCGGGCTGCCGTCCTCTGGATCGGACGACGACGAGCGCCGACCTCTCCCTCAGGTCACTTTCTTGACTGGACTTTCAACGTAGAAGATCGTCGACCGTTCTACCTTGCTGCTGCACCAGCCCACTTGCTGCTCCAACCTGCTGCCCCGGCCCTTCCACCGGCCCCTCTGGTGCAAGCCCCGCCCCCGCCCCCGCCGCCAACAGCTCCTATCAGGCGCAGGCCGGCCCCGCGCGTCGCCTCCACGGGCTGTCAGGGCATGCCAGCCCCGTCTCGGCGTGGGGACCAAGATGATGGGAGCGGCCCTAGCCGTCGCTCATGGAAGGACACCCTGCTCGGCATTGGGCGCCAGAGCAGGGCCTCATCGGTGCCGCGATCCTCAAGCACGGAGCGCCACTGCAGCAGGACCCCTGGCCCGCGCCACCGCCGTCGCCAGCTCCCACGACAGGCGCCCCAAGCCCAGGCTGACGCTGCGCCCTTCCCTGCAGCCACTCCGAGGCCTGATCCAGGTCCGGTGTGGCTGGTTGCACCACCCAGGCCTCTGCTCCCCCAGCAACTTCTGCCCGCGGACGGACATCCGCTCCCACAACCCGCGGCCGATACGGAGACCCTGCCACAAGCTGTCGAGTAGGGGGAAGCGCCGCTGCATGCTAACGCCCCTGGAGATGAGCAACGCATGGCTAGCCCTGAAGATCCAGTGGCAGAATTCTTCGCCAACCACAACACCGCCCTCACCCCTCCCCGTTGGACAGACAACATGCTTTTCGAGATCAACGCTGTTGTTGAAGCCGCCCTCGCCAAGCCACTGTCCTTCTCCCCTGCCGCTAACAAGGTGCAGGGGACGGCGCGCACCTCAGCCCGCGCCGGCAGCCGCACCCCTCTCAGGGCGCGGCCCACCTCTACCCCCAAGAAGAGCCTGCCAACCGCTGCTGCTGAAGACCTAGCTTCCATGGTGGGGGAGCTGGAACTGGGACAGAACAAGCCGCCGGTGGCTCGCACCCTCTTCTCCACCGTCCCGCAGCCGCTGATCTCCATCACCCCAAAGCCTGTTCATCAGAAGCAAGCCAAGCCGGCGACTGCTCCTACCAGGCGGAGCGCACGCCAGGCAGAAGCAAAATGCGATGTCCCGGTTGCCAATCGTGCGACCATGCGTCTAGTTCAGGCGCTGGGTGATCTTGGCCCGGAGGAGGCGATGACGAAGGAGGCCGCTCAGAGCTTCATCAAGCGTTTCGATGAGCTAATCAGCCAGAAGGAGATTGACGCATTCGCAGCTCTCACCGGCCTAGACAGCGCGGCACTCCGTGTCGTGACGGGGTTGGAGGGCCCAAGCATCTCGGCCATAGGTGCCGACTAGTTTGATCATGTTAGTAAGCCAATGTAGTTTCCAGCAGAGGCCGGCGGCATGTCGCCGGCCAGTTTTAGGGCCCTTTCTTCTTCGTTTAGGGTTAGTGGTTGCAGTTCGCCGACGCCAGGGGTTTGGTGCTACTGGTGGTGCCCCTCGCCGCGCCTGCTTGCTAGTTAGGATGGTGTTCAGTGTTGCGTCCCTTCTGGTGCGGGGTAGGAGCTGTAGTCCGCTGACGATCGTAGAGTGCTACTGGTGGTGGTCGTCGGTGGTGTGGCTTGCTAGTCAGGACTGTGTACTCGGTAGCAATGTTATCCCTCTTTTGGCTTATTTAGTTTACCATGAGTGAAGACCGCTGCTCAATTGTCTCATGGAATGTTAGAGGTCTCAACATGCCGGCGAAACGCCTTGCTGTCCACGAAGCTATCGCAGTCTGGAAACCTACAATCGTATGCTTGCAGGAGATCAAGATCAGCACCTGGGACCCTGCCACCACCAGAGATATCGGTGGATCCTTGCTTGATCAAGCCTTCCACATACCTGCTGCGGGCACCAGGGGCGGCATTAGCCTCTTCTGGAACAGCGCTCTTGTGCACGCATCTGACCTGACAGCCATGCATTTCAACCTTACTGGAAACATTAGATTGCTGGCCTCCAACTCGCATTTCTGCTTGACCACGGTCTATGGACCAGTAGATGACAGCCTCAAGGATAGTTTCTTAGCTGAGATGTGCGGCTCTGCACCACCACTAGGCCACCCATGGATTGTGCTCGGAGATTTCAACCAAATATATGAAGCCAGGGACAAAAACAACCTCAACCTCAATCGTAGGCTCATGGGTCAATTCCGAAATGCCATCAACTATGCTGAACTTTTTGAGATCAGATGCAAAAACAGAAAATTCACCTGGAGCAATGAGCAGCACCCCCCCCCCCCCACCATGGTTGCCCTGGACCATGTTTTCTGCAACCCTGCTTGGGATGCCCTGTTCCCCTCTATGCTGCTCCACGCAGCATCTACGTCTGTCTCGGACCACAGCCCCCTTGTCCTCACCAGTGCTAAGCCGCCCATTTGCAGACCGAGGTTTAGATTCGAATCTTTTTGGCCAAAATTTCCTGGCTTCCATGATACAGTCCTATCTGCATGGTCCAAACCAGTTAGCTCTAGTTGTGCTATCCAGACCTTGCACACAAAGCTGCAACGCACTGCAAAAGCCCTGAAGATCTGGAGTAGGAGCCTGTTCTCCAACGCCAAAATGCAGTTCCACATGGCCCAAGAACTTGTCCTACGCCTCGACACAGCTCAGAAAAAGCGCCTTCTTACGCCCGCTGAACTAGAATTTAGGAAAAAGCTAAAACTCCGCCTTCTGGGCTTAGCAGCCATTGATAGGGCGAGGAAGAGGCAATGCTCTAGGATAAACTGGCTGCGGGCTGGAGATGCTAGTATGGCTTTTTTCCACGCCAAGATCAACGCTAGGAAACGGAAAAACTTCATCATATCCCTGAACAAGGATGGTGTGCCGGTGACAAGTCATTCTAAAAAAAGCGGATGTGATCAAGGAACACTTCACCAGATTGTTAGGCACTCAGCAACGACGTGCGTGTACTTTAAACTGGAATGAAATTCAGCTGCCCCACCTAGACACTTTGGGACTAGATCTCCCTTTCTCTGAAGCTGAAGTTTGGAACGCCATCAAATAATCGCCAAGATCCCCTCCCTGCGTCTAGCACCAAAACTTGGCAGTCTCATATCTCCGGCGCAGAGTGCTTTCCTGAAGACTAGGTGCATCCATGATAGCTTTCTGTTTGTCAGAAATGCCGCACGCAACCTGCATCGTAGAAAGAAATCTGCACTACTTTTCAAAATGGATATAGCGAAGGCGTTCGACTCAATCTTGTGGGAATATCTTCTTGAACTACTCCAGAAGCTAGGTTTCTCTGCACGATGGCGCGATTGGAATGCTCTGCTCCTGCAGTCATCCTCCTCTGCAGTCCTCCTGAATGGTGTGGAGGGCGAGCTGATTGACCACCACAGAGGTTTACGTCAAGGCGACCCATGTAGGATCGAAAGTATGTCTAGAGGGGGGGGGGTGATTAGACTACTTGATCAAATAAAAACTTAACCTTTTCCCAATTTTAGTTCTTGTCAGATTTTAGCTATTTTAGGACAAGTCAAGCAATCATCACACAATTCAAGCAAGCATGCAAAGAGTATATTGGCAGCAGAAAGTAAAGCATGCAACTTGCAAGAATGTAAAGGGAAGGGTTTGGAGAATTCAAACGCAATTGGAGACACGGATGTTTTTCCCGTGGTTCGGATAGGTGGTGTTATCCTACATCCACGTTGATGGAGACTTCAACCGACGAAGGATAACGGTTGCGTGAGTCCACGGAGGGCTCCACCCACGAAGGGTCCACGAAGAAGCAACCTTGTCTATCCCACCATGGCCATCGTCCACGAAGGACTTGCCTCACTAGCGGTAGATCTTCACGAAGTAGGCGATCTCCTTGCCCTTAAAAACTCCTTGGTTCAACTCCACAATCTTGTCGGAGGCTCCCAAGTGACACCTAGCCAATCTAGGAGACACCACTCTCCAAGAAGTAACAAATGGTGTGTTAATGATGAACTTCTTGCTCTTGTGCTTCAAATGATAGTCTCCCCAACACTCAATTCTCTCTCACAGAATTTGGATTTGGTGGAAAGAATATTTGAGTGGAAAGCAACTTGGGGAAGGCTAGAGATCAAGATTCATGTGGTAGGAATGGAATATCTTGGCCTCAACACATGAGTAGGTGGTTCTCTCTCAGAACATATGAGTTGGAAGTGTAGATGTGTTCTGATGGCTCTCTCCACGAGTGAACAGGAGGTGGAGGGGTATATATAGCCTCCACACAAAATCCAACCGTTACACACAATTTATCAATCTCGGTGGGACCGAATCAACAAACTCGGTCGGACCGAAATAGTAAACCTAGTGACCGTTAGAGATTTTCGGTGGGACTGACATGCAACTCGGTAGGACCGATATGGTTAGGGTTAGGGCATAACGTAATCTCGGTGAGACCGATTTGGTAATAAGCTAACCAGAGAGTTGGTCAGGTAAACTCGGTGGGACCGATTTGCTCTTTCGGTGAGACCGAAATATTACAAAAAGGAAACATAGAGTTTGCATTGCAATCTCGGTGGGACCGATCTGCTCTTTCGGTGAGACCGAAAAGTTACGAAAAGGAAACAGAGAAATTGCAATCCCATCTCGGTGAGACCGAGATCCCTATCGGTAGAACCGATTTGCTAGGGTTTGGCAGTGACTTATGACAAGTGAAACTCGGTGGCGCCGGTTTGAAATAATCGGTAGGGCCGAGTTTGGCTTTGGGTTTAGGTCAAATGTGAATATGGGAAAGTAGCTGAGGATTTTGGAACATATCATTAAGAACATGAAGCAAGAGGCTCATTAAGCAACACCTCATCCCTCCTTGATAGTATTGGCTTTTCCTATGGACTCAATGTGATCTTGGACCACTAAAATGTAAAAAGAAGAGTCTTGAGCATATGAGCTAGAGCCAATCCTTTGTCCTTAGCATTTTGAGGGTTCCACTTTCATCATCCATGCCATGCCAATCATTGAGCTTTCCTGAAATGATCATCTTGGAATAGCATTAGCTCAATGAGCTATATGTTGTTATGAATTACCAAAACCACCTAGGGATAGTTGCACTTTCAATCTCCCCCTTTTTGGTAATTGATGACAACATATAGATCAAAGCTTCGACAAATAATAATATGAAATATATCGTTGCTTTGAGAAGTATGTGATAAGTAAGAGCTCCCCCTAAATTTGTGCATATTTAAAATTTGCTTTGGACTGCAAATGCACAAAGAGTTAGAGTCATGGGTTACTCTTCCATGTCACATACATCTTGGTGGAGCGCTCAAAAAGATAAGAATGAGATACATGCACTCATCACCAAGGAAAGTGAATGATCACATAAGATAGATAAGATATATCAAGCATGCATAAGTGTAGCTTATGATCAAACACATGATCATCAATATCTCACAAGCATTTCAAAGTATCTCAACCAAAAGCAAACAGAGTTTGAAAAAAAACAAATAAAGCAAGAGAGAATAAAAGCAACACTCTCTCTCTCGAAGCCTATGATCTATACATTTTTCTCCCCCTTTGGCAACAAGTTACCAAAAAGTTCCTAGAAAATGCATAGTGCTAGATCGACTCTCAGGCTTGATCTTCTGGTGGTGGTGGAGTCTGGATCACTCCAAGGACGAAGGCTGGAGCTGGAGTTGAAGCTGGAGATGGAGATGAAGTAGATGCTGGAGCTGGTTGGGCTGGTGCTGTGGCTGGAGCTGAGGTGGTGGCTCTGGTGTCAGGAACTGGCACTTCAGTCGACCTCTGAGCTCGTGGCACTCTGGCAAATGCATCAGTTGTAGTCTTCCCTCTCCTTTCCTGCATGTCATCTTGAAGTTGCTCCACTGCAGACTGAATCTCTGTTACTTTGACATCCAAGTCATAGAACTTTTGTTCTACGATTCTCTCTAAGCTCTCCTGATTCTGAGTGAGGGTGGCCAGTCCTTTCTCAATCCTCAGGGTAGATGCAATCAAGTAACTAAGCGAGCACAGAGGGAACCTCCAGCAAACCAGCACCATGTAAGCGAGTCTCCTCAGCACGAATCTCAGAAAGCGCCTCCATGAGAGAAATACGGCCATGAGCAAACAACTGAGCACGTCGGGGCTCAAACTCTTACGGAGCCGAGACAGGAACTCATAGACGCGATGAAACTCCAAATTGGCCTGGACAGCCTGGCAACAGGGGCAGGTACGACACCCAGCACTGCGAAGAGAATCAAGCCGGCGCCAGATAGCAGAACTCTGTGCATAGAAGTCATCAACAGTAGAGTCACCCTGCTGAAGAGCATGCTCCTGACGGACCACAGAGAGGTAGAAGGCATCACCAGAGGGCTGATAGCGCTGACGAAGACGGGTCCACATCTCAAAGACAGTAGGAAGACCTAGAAATTCAGAAGCAAACTGAGGCAGAACACTAGCAGTGAGAACAGCTGCAGCACGAGCATCATCATCAAGCCACTGGGTGTAAACAGACAGAGCACCATGATATGTCTGAAGAGCCTCCTCATAAGCCAAAACCCTCTTATCATAAGCACGATCAGCAGCCTCATCAGCAAGCTTAGCCGCATCCTTGGTGACCTGATTAGCATCCGTAGGAAGAACCGATGGAGTTGGCGGAGTAGGGGCCACCGGAGGAACTGGACGTGGCGGACAACAGACCTCGCCAGAAAGAACACCCCAGAGACGGATGCCACGCATGTGAATGCTCATAAAGCTAGTGAACTCGGTGTAGTTAGTACCATCAAAGATCACCGGACAGCGAGGGACATCAACATAGCCCAATGCAGCAGACATTTTTTTTTGTGTGTGTGTGTTAGTCAGGGGCAGACGAACGTAGCAGACCAATCAGCCGAGATCCGGCGGTGTGACGAATCAATACGCCAGCACCACGTATCAGTAGAAGCAGCAAGCAGCACCCGTAGGAAGTGGCTAGCACCACGTATCACCGGAGAGCAAAGTAGCACCACGTAACAGCAGCAGCCAGCAGCTAGTGCACCAAGCGGAGATGTAGCGATGAGATCTTCAACTGAGGACAAACGGGTGATTGATCTGGAGGCCCGATCCTGCCGTGGGCAGATCTGCAGGTAAGCAAACTCCTCCGAGATCGGCAGCTGGCAGCAGATCAGATCCAAAGGAAAACTGGCTTGCTCGTGTTCGATCCAGGGAGACGGGACTGGGAAGGAGCCGGCCTGAGTTGACCTGCAAGGGAGAGTAGCGGGCGTGGAGAGCCGCCGGCTACGATAGACAGAGAAAAGGAGCAGCGGCCATAGAGGACGGCGGCGACGCAGGTTGGATCAATAGCACGAGTTGCAGCGTGCAAAAAAATTGACCTAGCTCTAATACCATGTTAGGAAATATCCAATTTGTATTCCCATGAGGCCATAGGCCGATATATATACATGTACATGTGTGGAACATATGCAGGAGACCCCTTATACAACGGGATAAATACAAAGGGGTACATGACTTATATTATAACTCTAACAGTCCACACTTCTCTCGCGAGGACGTAGCCAAACAGGATGTGGTTGATGCTTTCTTGTTCTTGGTCAAAAAATGGACAGTGTTCCTGGTGGTTGAGTCCTCTCCGTGCAAGCCTATCCGATGTCCAACATTTGTCTTGTAGGGCAAGCCATGCAAAGAAGCGGCATTTGAGCGGGGCCTTTGATTTCCATGTGAATGTAGCAGCCGGTGCTATCTCCCGACTCCAGAATCGCGCCGCATAGGCCGATCTCGTGGAGTATTGCCCGTCTTTCTCCCAAGCCCACTCTAGAGAGTCCTCGTCTGGCAAAAATTGTATCTACGTTACTTTGTCCCATAGGTTGAGGTAGTCATGGAGTGCCACTGCCGGCATATCCGGACCAATGTCAAGGACCCATGCCCCGTCTGGCAGCCCCTGAAAGACCGTGCGTGTGCCTCTCGTAGCTAGCGCAACACGGTCATATATATTGGGTGCAATCTCCTCCACTCGGTAGCCGTTCATCCACCTGTCTTCCTAGAAGAGAGTGGATTGCCCATTGCCGATCCACAAAGTTTCTTCATAGCTCGTCCTACGCGGTGCCTTTTATCTGTGCCGTTGGTCGCCGTATTGAGATGTGTGCCAGTGCAGTACTATCTCAGCAGCGACAGACCGATTAGTCTGTAAATTAAGGCTACATGAACAGTAGTTTGATTCTCTTGTAGTAGGTATTGAGTGCCACACCCCATACCCATCGATGTCCCCGTCATGTCGCCCTGTCAGCGTTGTCTTGGTCCCCGTCATGCCCGTGACCACTGACCACACCGCTACCTCTCTCTCCTACACCCACGTTCACACCCATGAGAAATTCTGACCACACTTCTCTCTTTCTTGTACACAATATTCTCACATGCAAACGAAATATGCATGCATGCATGCATGCATACAGTCTCTCTCACACTTCCTGACCAAGACTTTTTTCTTCATAACGCTATCTATCTCACAACGCTTTCGTGTCAGATGGTGCGCTTGGATTAAATGCATGCATGACCCGCTAAAAAAATCGTCTCTCATTGCCACAAAAAATAACTCTCTGACACAGAAAGTTGTCTCTTTTTTGGAAATGAGTTCACCCTCAAAGTATTTTTCTTTTCAAAAGTTCTTCACAACGCTATCTATCTCTCTTCAATCCTAAAAAGAAAAATTCTGTCAGAATCCCCCCACGCAGCTTCTCTCACTCAACACTTTTCGTACTTGTTCACGCTTTTCTCTTTTGAATTTGACTCTTTATTCTCTCTCTCGGTTCAGCTGCACAAGGATGTGCTGTTCCTTGTTTTTTTAATAGCTGGCAAACAGGACTCGTCATGGGCAGCAGTGCAATGTGAGATGACAATGCGACCAGCGGGTATGGCAGGCTACTGCCTAGAACCTAGCATGCAGGAGGTGACATCTCTTTTCTAATGATACTGCAGCGCACAGACGCGTGGGCTGAGCTACACATATCACGACGCAAACGGAGTGTCTAGATAGAAAGTGTCGCGTAGCCCCAGCTAGGAAAAAACGCTCTCTTGCCGATCGTGCTTCTGTCGGCTGCCTTAAATAATTGCGTGGACTGCAGCGGTACTGCGATGTCGAATTCTGCCCAAGGCCTCGATGTGTCTGCTCTTTTCAACCATGGCCATCTCGCTTGCATTGCCATATTCATCCATTTGAGGTTCGGAACGCCGAGCCCACCTGCCCACCGTGGTGTACACACCTTCTCCCGAGCCACCGAGCACTTGCCTCCTGCTGCTTCCTCTTTTGCACATCAAAGGAATCCCCTACAGATTTTAATCATGGCCTTGATTGTTTTTTGCGGTATGTCCAGGGCCATCATTGCATGGATCGGAATGGCCGAGAGGACCGATTGAACAAGCACCATTCGTCCACTCTTTGGCATGTTTGCGGCTTTCCATCTTGGCAGGCAGATTGCCAGCTGATCTACAAGGCCAGATAGCTGCGCCACGGTTTGCTTTCTGATGGTGAGTGGTAGTCCTAGGTATTTGCAAGGGTATGAGCCGATCGGGCAGTGCAATATTTGTGTTACCAGGTTCATGTCCGCCGCGCTGCATCTGATTGGAAGCGCCTGTTGGCACAGATCCCGTACGTCGAGTACTTTCCGACGTAC
Organism: Triticum monococcum; assembly: GCA_034509565.1. NCBI lineage: Eukaryota > Viridiplantae > Streptophyta > Magnoliopsida > Poales > Poaceae > Triticum > Triticum monococcum. Next base: position 79,188,167 of record CM067845.1, on the reverse strand, counting down.
ACGTGCACACAAGCTGGCTTTTCCTTGGAGATATGCACGTACACAGCAAGCAGGCACACACGTCTAGCTAGCTTTGCACAGCCTCACGCTTAGTCAAACTAGCAAATCAGTTTCGCCGACGCCGGAACACACGATACACACGAGGACGCGGAACACACGAGTTGATGGCTAAACAGGGCCTTGTAGGTCCTGTTGATCTTATTGCTTTGATTGATCTAAGTTACAACGTAGGGGTACAGCTATATTTATACTAGTACAAGCTAGCTAACCCAAACCGAGTCGGTGACTGTTCCTAGTCCATACCGGACAGGACTTCTACTACGTGGTTGATTCCAACAATCACCCCTCCAACCACGATGTCCTCACTTCACAGCTTGGACGCCGATCCTTCCCCGCATCTCCATGAACTTCTGTCGTCCCAAAGATTTTGTCAGGATATCTGCAAGCTGATCGTCGGTGCAAGTGTAGTTGACTTCAATCTTGCCTTCTTCCACGCAATCCCGTATGTAATGATACCTTATATCAATGTGCTTACTTCTATCATGATGCACTGGATTTTTACATAGAGCAATCGTGGACTTGTTGTCAACATTGAGCACCACTCCTTCCGGTTCCTTGTCAGTGAGGTCACCGAGTAGCCTTTCTAGCCACACACCTTGACCTGCCGCGGTTGCAGCTGCAATATACTCCGCTTCACAGGATGATAATGCGACCACCTTCTGCTTTTGTGATAGCCAACTCACAATGCTTCTTCCCAAGAAATATGCCACGCCCGAGGTACTTTTACGGTCGTCAATATCTCCTGCCAAGTCGCTATCACTGTAGCCAACTAGCTCCACCATCTCCTTCCGCTTTTCTCTCAAATAGACACAACCGAAGTTAGTTGTCCCTTTGATGTACCTGAGTATTTGTTTCACAGCTGCCCAATGTTCTGTCGTGGGTGCTTCCATGAAGCGACTCACTACGCCAACAGAATAGGCCAAGTCTGGTCTTGTATTCACAAGATACCTTAGGCTTCCGACCACACTTCTATACTCCGTTGCATCAACCGCGGGTGCTTGGCTCCTCTTGCTAAGTTTAAGTCGAGGCTCCATTGGGACATGACTTGGATTGCAGTCCTCCATGCTACAGCTTTCAAGAATTTTCTTTGCATATGCCTCCTGGCATAGTATGATTCCCTCCGGCTTTTGATGTACCTCGATCCCGAGATAGTAAGTCAAGAGCCCTAGATCACTCATCTTGAAAAGCTTCTTCATTTGTAGCTTGAATCTAGCAATCTCCTCCTCATCTGCTCCAGTTATCAAGAGATCATCAACATAGATGCCCACTAGGAGACGATCCTTGCCTTTACCTCGCTTGTACATAGCATGCTCCAGTGGACTTTTCTCAAAACCAAGAGAAACTAGTGTACGATCAAGCTTGATGTTCCACGCCCGAGGAGCTTGGCATAGCCCGTACAATGCCTTGTGTAGTTTCAACACCTTGTGTTCCTCTCCCTTTTTGATGTAACCCGGTGGTTGCTTCACATACACTTCTTCTTTTAACTCCCCGTTCAAAAAAGCGGATTTTACATCCATGTGATGTAGCCTCCAAGATTCTTGAGCCGCGAGAGCTATAACTAGCCTCACCGATTCCATCCTTGTGACAGGAGCGAACACTTCCTCGAAGTCTACACCTTGCTCTTGCACGTATCCTTTGGCTACGAGCCTTGCCTTATGCTTCACCAAGTTTCCTTCGGCATCTTTCTTGACCTTGTACACCCACTTGAGCCCTATGATTTTATGGTCGTTGGGTGGATCCACAAGCTCCCATGTATTGTTGTCTCGGATCGATCCCAACTCCTCATCCATAGCACGACGCCAACACTCCTCCGTATTTGCATCTTCAAATTTCGTCGGTTCCTCGACGCTAAGCAGACACTGTCGTCCTCTTCTTTTAATTTTCACAGGATTTACTTTTGGAAGTGCTTCCTTTGGATATAAATCCACCACTGGTCGAAGACGTACTGGTGTCGGCGGACGTTCCCTCGTCTCCTGTTCATTCGAAGACGAAGAACTATCCTCTGAAGCTGCCTCACTTCCGATTTCTGGCGACTGAGGTTCTTCCGAGCTGGCCGCGTGTCCACTGGACGAACTAGACGTAGCTGGCCGTGCTTTTCCTGCACGTACAGTGGGCGAACCAGCCACAACTGGTGTTTCTTCACCATCACGTGGTTGGCTTTGTGGGCCAACCTCCACACCACGTGGGCTTCCCAGCCTAGTAGCCGAGCCACCTGGGTTTTGAGGGGAAGAGCCTCCACGCGTACCTGACCCACCAGATCGAGCGCAGCCCGCACTGCCTGGCGTGTCATCGGGCGCACCAACCGTTCCTTCTCCCGCGTGCGCGTGTGACGCAGCGGGAGTAGCTGGCGCGTCTCCATTTTCTGCCGCGCCGTCCGCGCCGTTTGTCGCGGCCGACGTCTCCGGTTGATCACCAATGTCTGCATGCTCGTAATCATCGTAAACAACGTTGAAAATTTCATCGGAAGACGGGTATACCGGCTCGGCGGAGTTCCAATTCCATGACCTTGCTTCTTCGAAGACCACGTCGCGCGTCACAACCACCTTGTTGGTAGAGGGGTTGCACGCACGGTATGCCTTCGTACCTTTTTCATAGCCAACCAACACCATTGGAGTACTTCGATCCGCCAATTTGCTAGTATGCCCGGTCACTGTCTTCACATGCGCCACGCACCCGAAAGTGCGAAGATGATCAACCGTGGGCTTGTGTCCGTACCATGCTTCGTACGGCGTCATCCCAACCACACTCTTGGTTGGAGCCCGGTTCAGCAAATAAACGGCCGTATTAACCGCCTCACCCCAAAACTTGCCCGGCATGCCTTTACTTTTCAACATGCTTCGTGCCATCGTCACCACGGTTTGATTCCTCCGTTCCACAACACCGTTTTGCTGCGGTGAATATGGTGCCGTAAGATACCACTTGATCCCTTGAGCTTCGCAAAAATCCGTGAATGCACGGGACTTGAACTCACCCCCCCGATCGGTACGGAGGGCCTTCAGCTTGGCTTCAGATTCTACTTCAGCCGCCATCTTTATTATCCTGAAGGCTTGCAAAGCTTGGTCCTTCGTCTTCAACAACACGATCCACATGAATCTGCTGAAGTCGTCGACGACGAGCAAGAAGTATCTATTTCCGGTAGGGGTGGCCGGTGTAATCGGTCCGCACAAGTCTCCATGGACCAACTCAAGAGCTTTACTCGCTCTAAAGTTTCCCTCTCTTGGGAACGGGGCTCGCCTTTGTTTCCCAATGAGACAACCGTCGCACACTTGGTCGACATGATTGATGCACGGTAGACCACGTACCATCTCCTTTTGTCCAAGTTGCCGAAGAGCCTGGAAATTTAGATGACCGTAGCGCGCGTGCCACTTCCATGCCGAGTCGTCCATGCTTGACAAGAGACATACTGGATCCACACGATCCAAGTTGAGGATGTAAAGCCTGTTAGGTGACCTCTGCACCTTCATAATTAGCATCCTCTGACGATCATACCCCCATAGATAGCCATCTTCGAGCACAATCTTGCAACCACGCTCCTCGAGCTGACCAAGACTTATGATGCTGCTCTTTAGCTTGGGAATATAGTATACATCTGTGAGTACCTTGTGACCGCCGCTCTTCAACTCAAACAGGACAGTACCTCGCCCTGCGATGTCAACGGTCCGTCCGTCGCCGAACCGAACCGTGCCTCCCACCGAAACACTGAGCTCAGAAAACTGGTCCTTGTCGCCGGTCATGTGGTTGCTAGCGCCCGTGTCGAGGTACCATACGTGCCTCGACGTGTTCATCCTCTTCTTATCGTGAAGATAAACTGCCTCACTTCATGAGCGTGACAACCTCTGTAGCCGGCGCCTTCGGAGCTGGACTATCCTCGTCCATTAGCTCGCATACTTCGACCATGAGCATCATGTCTCCATCATCGCCTCCTTTGGCCAGGAGAGCTTTCTCCTTCGGTGGTTTCTTGCACTCCGACTTGAAGTGCCCCATGATGCCACAGTTGTGACACTTGATCTTGCGCTTGTCGAACTTCTTCTTCTTCTTCGGAGCGCCGTCGCCGGCGTTCTTCTTACTTTGTTCTTTTGGCGCACGATCTTGGCGAGTGTTGCTGCTAGAGCCCTCGCCTCCTCTCCTTGAGTCCAGCGCCATCCACTGAGCCCGTGTGAGCATGACATTTTCATCGTTCCTCCCATCCCCAAGACTGTACCGCATACGCTCGTCGTGAGCCTTGTAGCGCCCGACGAGATCGTCGATGGAGAGAGTCTCGAGATCGACGCACTGCTCGATTGCCGTGACAATTTGCAGGTACCGGGGAGGAGCCGCGCGCAAGAACCGCCGAACAACCGAGGTCTCCGTGAGGTTTTCTCCAAGCGCGCGGATCCGATTGACGAGAGTAGCCACCCGTGAAGCGAACGCATCCACGGACTCATTGTCGGCCATGACCAAAGTCTCGTAGTTCCTTAGGAGAGTTTGGAGATTGGCTTGCTTGACGCGGGTGTGTCCCTCGAACATGAGCTTCAAAGTATCCCACGCCTCCTTCGCCGTTTCTTTGGCGATTAGGTGCTGGAGGACATCCATCGGCATCACCGAATAAATCGCCGACGCCGCCTGCCGATCCTTCCGGTGCTCGGCTCCCTCCTTCTTGAACGCGTCACCTCCTGGGTCGACCGCGTCCCATAGCTCGTTGGCGCGGAGACCACACTCCATGAGGGCCTTCCAGACCCCAAAGTTCTCGCGATCAAATCGTGGGTACGAGGAACTCGCCGGAGCAGCAAATACTTTAGCCGCACCGGAGTACTCCGCCAGCTGCTTGTTCCTCTCGTCGTCCGCCATGATCCTCCGTTACTAGAAGATCAACCTTGCTCTGATACCAATTGTTGGCACAGATCCCGTACGTCGAGTACTTTCCGACGTACACGTGCACACAAGCTGGCTTTTCCCTGGAGATATGCACGTACACAGCAAGCAGGCACACACGTCTAGCTAGCTTTGCACAGCCTCACGCTTAGTCAAACTAGCAAATCAGTTTCGCCGACGCCGGAACACACGATACACACGAGGACGCGGAACACACGAGTTGATGGCTAAACAGGGCCTTGTAGGTCCTGTTGATCTTATTGCTTTGATTGATCTAAGTTACAACGTAGGGGTACAGCTATATTTATACTAGTACAAGCTAGCTAACCCAAACCGAGTCGGTGACTGTTCCTAGTCCATACCGGACAGGACTTCTACTACGTGGTTGATTCCAACAATCACCCCTCCAACCACGATGTCCTCACTTCACAGCTTGGACGCCGATCCTTCCCCGCATCTCCATGAACTTCTGTCGTCCCAAAGATTTTGTCAGGATATCTGCAAGCTGATCGTCGGTGCAAGTGTAGTTGACTTCAATCTTGCCTTCTTCCACGCAATCCCGTATGTAATGATACCTTATATCAATGTGCTTACTTCTATCAGCGCCGCGCTCTTCGTGAGATTTACTCTTAGGCCTAAGCCATCCCCAAAGAGCTGAAGAAGTGCCTCGCAAGTGTGTAGATCCGTGGGGAGTGGCTTGAGGAACACCAAGACGTCGTCGGCGAAAAAGGATACCCTCTGCGCCATCCCACTCTGGCTCAGCGGTGCAAGAAGACCCTGGGCAGCTGCCATCGCAAACAGCTTCTGCAGCGGCTCCATAACAAGTGAAAACAACATCGGAGAGAGAGGGGCCCCTTGCCTTAGGCCACGGCAGCTGTAGATAGGCTTTCCAGGTGTTCCATTAACCATGATCCGCGTCGATGAGGTTCCCAGTAAGCCACAAATCCAGTCAGTCCATCGTGTACTGAAGCCCATCTCTCTTAGCACCTCGATCAGAAAAGGCCACTGTAGCGAGTAGAAAGCCTTTGTTATGTCAAGCTTAAGCATTAATTACTGTCGGTTCCTTGAGTGTGTGCAAACGCCTCGCTGTGTATTGAACCAGCATGAAGTTGTCATGAATCGATCTTCCCTTGACGAAAGCACTCTGATGCTTGCCCACTAGGCTCGGCAGTTCGATCGCCACCCGATTTGATAAAGCTTTGTCGAAGATCTTAATGGCCCCATGCACTAGACTCACCGGACGAAAATCCTTTACCTCCACTGCTCCATCCACCTTTGGCAGTAGAGTGACAATAGCCTTGTTAATGGCATGCAGCCCTCGCGTGTCTCCTCTAAAGAAGCAATCCATTGCTCTCATGATATCATCCTTGATTACCGACCAGCACGTTGCGAAGAATCTGCCCGTGAAGGGTGAAGCCATCCGGGCCCGGCTTAATTTTTCTTACTTATAATGTAAAGTTATATTCATGCGGTTAAACATTTTAGTTGTTTGCAGACTGGAAGTGGGAAGACACACACAATGCTTGGCGAAATCAGTCAGTTGGGAGTGAAGCCTGGTCCAGAATGTGGCATGACACCACGTATTTTTGAGTTCTTGATTGCGAGAATCAGAGCGGTAATTTTTCTTCCTCTGTTGATTGATAACACAAGACTTGTTGCTGATGACATTGTGATGTGTCTTATACTGCTATGGATTACAAATCTGTTATGTGTGAATCCTGAGATTGCAGGAAGAAGAGAGCAGGAGGGATGAGAACCTTAAGTACAACTGCGAGTGTTCTTTCCTGGAGATTTACAATGAACAAATTACAGATCTTCTTGACCCTTCATCCACAAATCTTCAAGTATGCTTTCTTGCTGTTGCTTTAAGTGTATGACTTAGTAGTGCGATGTACTAAGCATGAAACTTGATGTGCAGCTCCGAGAAGATACGAAGGTTGGTGTCTATCTTGAAAATGTGACTAAACGTGAAGTTACGTGCGTCAGTGACATCATAACACTTTTGATGCAGGTAAATACATTTGTTCTAGGATTTTTTTCTTCTTGCAAGTATCCTATGATGACTGTCTGTGTGCATATGCCTGAAACCTACTGCAGGGTTCTGCGAATAGGAAAGTGTCTATGACACATATGAATCATGCAAGTAGCCGCTCCCACAGTGTTCTCACATGCACTATTGAGAGTAGGTGGGAGAAGGATTCCATATCTAACACACGGTTTGCACGATTAAATATAGTTGATCTCGCCGGGTCTGAAAGATAGATCAATATTCTCACTTGCCTCACAATTTATCTGGCCGGGTCTGAAATCCCAATCCGTTGATATATGCATTTAAAATAGGCAAACGTCATCTGGTGCTGAAGGTGAGAGGCTGAAGGAAGCTTCTAATATCAACAAATCATTATCAACACTCAAGTTCGTGATTAACACTCAAAATCGCAAAACATATTTTAATATGAAAAAGGATTATTTACGCTTTTATTCAGTCATGGTTACTTTCCCGGATTGTGAATTTCAGCCATGTGATAATGAGTTTAGTTGATCTTACATATGGAAAGAAAAGGCATGTTCCTTACAGGGACTCAAGATTGACGTTTCTTCTCCAGGTAAGAACCTCGAGATACCAATACCATGCTATTGTTTTACTTGTTGCTGTTTTCCCTTGATGTCCAGCTAGTGTCATTCTACTCCCTTCTTTGCTTACAGGATTCACTTGGTGGAAACTCAAGACATTGATCATTGCAAACGTCAGCCCTTCATTGTGGTAATGAACTTTGTGACTTTGATCCAAACTGAAGAAAGCATGAGATCTTGTTTGGAATGCTCATACAACTTCTTGTGTGTTCATGTAGTTCAAGTAATGGAACACTCAGTACTCTCAAGGTTGCTCAGCGTGCAAGGCTCATTCAGAACAATGTATGTATTTCATTCTTAAGTCAATTTCTTTTGTTACAAATATATCGTAGGTTACCATTACTTGAAATTTCTATTCTCTTCAAATCTGAAGGCGGTTGTCAATGAAGATGCTATAGGGGATGTGCGTGCTTTGCAAGATGAGATACATGTCCTGAAGGTTATGTCTGCAGAATTTTAGTCCTACTTTCGTTCTGTATAACACTGCTGTAAACTGAAAGATTATTTTATCAGGAGGAGCTTGCTGTCATCAACCTTGAACATGTGCCTCGAACACATGGAGCCCTTGAAACTGAAGAGCAGCGCAAAGCTGAGGTTGTTTGTCATCTATGTAAGGACAGGGAATCTGCCATTTGCGAATTGCAGATGCTGCGGTCTCAATTTACCAAGCTTCTGCAAGAAAAGGAAAATGCGGAAGAATGCCATCTCCGGAGTCAAAGAACTATTAAAGATTTAAGTTCTGAGGTCCTTGAATTGAAGTCAGAAATAATTGACAAGGAGAAGGGCTATGAAGCTAGAATGAAAGAATTGGAGATAGATATGCAAGAAAAGGATTGCGATGCCACAACATCACTTATTTTATGGCATAAAGAGAAAGAGGTAACATCTTGAAAGGCCATTAGGTTTCCATTGAAGTTGTCATTGCATAATTCGTTTTGTGTCCTCCTGAACAAATTAAACAGTTCGACTTGTAAATTAGCATATATTCACAGTAGATTCGTTTCTATTTCCAGTAAGGATTTTACTAGATTTTTTATACAAGTAGGTAAAGCGGGGCGAAAGCATTTTTCGGTTAAAATGGTTTTAATGTGTAAAGTAATAGGTAGTAGGAGAGTGCTTTATGGTGCTCTATGGATTTTTGCAGAAATCTGTCCTTCTTTAGGTTATGTGACATACTGACATTGCCTCATACAAAAGTTTACTATTGCCAGGTTTATTCTTCAAGAAATTTTGTTCTATATTTTAGACATGAAACAAAATTATCAAAGAACTCAAAAGAACCTATGGCGTAATTTAGCATCATCTGCTGAATATCCCTGAGTCCTAACCATCTTCTGGCGAATGATAAATAGTGAACTCTGAAATTTCATGTGGTTGGATCAATTCACCACTGTATTGGCCCTGCAAGACATGATGGAATTCAATGTGGTTGGATCAATGCATTTGTTAATTTATTTTGGCATACAAGCAACAGAGAGCATGTATTCGAGGATAAATAGTTATGTTTAATAATTCAGTTTGTTGAGTTGGTCGATCATTATTTCTTGTTTTCAAATGTGATAATTCTTTCAGGCACTTGAATTTGAGCTTTCAGAGGCAAAATGTCTTGCACAACAGAAATCAACTGAGGCATCAATTCTTTTTGCCAAGTTTCAAGAGGCACAGGCAACTATAGCTGATGCCGACTCTACAGTGAAGGCACTTGAATTTGAGCTCGCAGAGGCAAAATGTCTTGCACTACAGAAATCAATTGAGGCATCAATTCTTTTAGACAAGTTTCAAGAAGCACAGGCAACTATAGCTGATGCAGACTCTACAGTCAAGGCACTGCTGGAATTGAATGAAAATGTAAAACATCAAGCAGAGAAGTACAAGCAAAAGGAATCTTCATTTACTATTGAAAAGGATGACTTGCTAAGTGAGGTCAGTAGTTTGAAGATGCTGCTGGATGTGAAGGAACTAACTTACCTGGATATGGAAAATAAATTTGGATCAAGCCTACTTGAAGCAAATGCGGTAGCTCTTGAACTGGAAGATGGCATCAGACACCTGAAGAATTCGCTAGCGGAGAACCTTGAGTTTGTTTCGTCTGCTATTGAATGGATGAAGGCAAAACTTCAGCAGTTTGCAGAGTTGGCAAGAGCTTGGTTGGAGGAGAATTGGTTAGAGATAATTGGAAAAGATTATGTTGTTTCTGTGTTACACCTCTGCCACATGGGGATTTTGTCGGCGAGAATTACTGGGCTGCATGCAGAAAATGGTCTCCTTCAGCGTGGGATCCGCGAATCTGATTCTTCGATACGTATGCTGCGAGAGCACAATGATAAAGCAAAGAATGAACTGGAAATGTGTAGTGTTCTCAAAAGAAAGTTACTACTCGACATCAACAGCAGGTTTTGTCGTATTGCAAAGAAGGAACAAGAAGCAACTGAACTGAGCTCAAGATTGGATTCTTTCGGGGAGAAAGTTATGCATTTGCAAGCACAAGAAGACGCAATATTGGCACGGTCAGGTTCCATGTATAATGAGCCATCCGTTTTGACTGAAGAGATTGATGCTACCAACAGTAGTTCTTTGGCAGCTCAACCAAAGAAAAAGAAGAGCTGCATAACCAGTTGGACAATGCTTTGTTTCTCAATAGAATGTTAAAGGACACAATGCTTGAGATTGCGAGTCTGCCTGAAGTGAACAGTGGTATACCTGCAAATGATATTAGCGGGTGCAGTGAATTTGAGTTGTGCAGCTGGCTTGTAAACTACCACCATGAGTCGGTTATGATCAATACAATTAAAAATGATATTGAATCTTTTGTTTTTGCTTCAGAATTGGAGCAACACAAGGTACAACTGCAAAAACAGAACCTTATGTTTACTGAAGTACTTGAACGGATGAAGACAGAAGTAACTTTGTGGAGAGTGTGCGAATGCGGAAAGCGTCTTACCCTCGTATGAGGGGGCGCCGTGCATGTTTATAGGCAGGGGCGCACATCCCTGATAGCGCATACAAGAGTTGTTGAGATTACATGCTTGGAGAAGAAGGGATAAGAGAGAATAAAGGGAGTTCGGTTTACAAGAGATAAAGATCATCTATGCAGCCGAACCACTCAAACATCTATCTCTACCTATCCTTATGTCACGTACAATGGTGCGTTTAACACCCTCCCTTAATCACAACTTCATTAAGTTGAGATTATGCTTGAAGTCTTCAAAACTCCGTGTGGGCAAAGCTTTGGTGAATCCATCTGCAACTTGGTCTCTAGAATGCACAAACCGAATGTCAAGTTGCTTATTAGCAACCATTTCTCTGACAAAGTGAAAATCTATCTCTATGTGTTTTGTTCTGGCATGAAACACGGGATTAGCAGATAAATAGGTAGCACCAAGATTGTCACACCACAAACATGGAGCTTTAGTGCTTCTCACACCAAGTTCCTTAAGAATGGATTGAACCCATATAACTTCTGCTGTTGCATTTGCCAATGCTTTGTATTCTGCCTCTGTACTGGATCTAGATACAGTTGCCTGTTTCCTTGCGCTCCAGGATATCAAGTTAGGACCAAAAAATACTGCAAACCCACCAGTGGAGCGCCTATCATCTAGGTTGCCTGCCCAATCAGAATCTGAGAAGGCACTGATCAAAGTAGATGGTGACTTGCTGAAATTAAGACCAATGCCCAAAATATTTTTGACATATCTGACTATACGTTTTGCAGCAGTCCAATGAACAGAAGTGGGTGCATGAAGAAATTGGCATACTTTGTTGACAGCAAAGGAAATATCAGGTCTTGTTAATGTTAAGTACTGCAATGCACCTACCAAGCTCCTGTATTTAGTGTTGTCTTCTTTACTTAGGAGTGAGCCTTCTGTAAGAGACAATTTTTCAGAACTTGACAAAGGAGTGGAAGAGGGTTTGCAGCCTTGCAAGCCAGCCATTTTTACCAAATCAGTGGCATATTTTTTCTGGGAAAGATGAAGCCCATCATCATGTTTCTTTACTTCAATCCCTAGGAAATAATGAAGATCTCCAAGATCCTTAAGAGCAAAATCTGCACTCAAATCTTTTAACAATCCAGCTATTGCCTCATTAGATGAACTTGTCACAATGATATCATCAACATAAATGAGAACAAATATGGATGTGTTCAATTTATTATAAATGAACAATGAGGTGTCAGACTTGGATGGAACAAAATCAAGTGTTTGCATCTTGTGACAGAGACGTGAGTACCATGCTCGTGGTGCTTGCTTTAACCCATACAGTGCTTTGTCAAGTTTGCATACAAATGAGGGTGCCTTTTCATTTTCAAACCCAGGAGGTTGTTTCATGTATACCTTCTCTTCCAGAACGCCATGCAGAAACGCATTCTTAACATCCAGTTGTCTGAGACTCCAGCCCCTGGAAACAGCAATGGACAAAACAAGACGTATGGTTGCAGCTTTAACAACGGGACTAAAAGTATCCTCATAGTCTATTCCATACCGTTGTTTGAAACCCTTGGCAACAAGCCTTGCCTTGTATCGATCAATGGTTCCATCAGATTTTTTTTTATTCTGAAGACCCATTTGCAATCAATAAGATTTTTACCTTGCTGTAGAGGAACTAGGTGCCACGTATTATTTTTCTCTAGTGCCAAAAATTCTTCCTTCATTGCATTTTTCCATTTTTCATCCCGAAGTGCTTCCTCAAGGGTGCTCGGCTCACCTGGTTCACCTGTTGAACAAACCAAGCCATATTTTGTTACATGCTTATACTCAACAGGTTTTATCACACCTCTTTGGAGCCTTGTTTTTCTTTGTAACGGTGCAGCAGGATCAGGTGGCGCAGAAGATCCCGAAGCAAGAACAGGAGTTCTGGACTCAGGCGCTGCGACAGCCGAGGCAGATTCGCCTCGTGTGTCTCCCTGATCTTCTGTGGCTGCATCGCGTGGCCCAGGCGCTGTGGAGGCCGCAGAAGATCCCAGCTGGTTGACCCACTCATCACGGGTGCATGATTGCGCGGGGTCGACCAGATCAGCATCGGATCCGGCGCCTGTCAGTCGCGGCTCAGCCGCCGCTTGTAGCAGCGCGACTCGTCGGGGAAGCGCGCGCTGGGTTAGCCACTTGGGGGCCGCCAGCTGTGAAGCGACGAGTGGGGCGGAGCGGTCGTGGAGCCACCTCCAGCAGGAGCGGGGCCACCTCCAGCTGTGGCCGGTTGCGTGGCGCGCATGGGATCGCTGGCGGTCGCGCGAGCGTGTGGCGCTGCTGTTGGTTCTGACACGTCAGCCCGCACCGATCCCGGCGCAGATTTCCTGCACTGCTGCTCCTGCGGCGATCCCGAGGCGGATTCGGCGAGTTCCAAGGCAGATTTGCCCCCCATATCGCGACACATGAAATATGGCATTTGGGAAGTGATTTTTGCATCATTTTCTTCTCTATTTTCTCTGTTGTTTTCTCCTGCAACATCACAAAGCTCATGGGTACAGTTAAGAGGGTTAGTCATCGTTTGATCAGCATAATTATTTTCTCCCCCGTGATCCACGCCGGATAGATGAGATGGCAAAAGAAGGATTTCTTTGCGGAGTAAGGCGCCGGCATTTGGATGGAGATCGGCAAAGGGGAATTTTGTTTCATCAAAGATCACATCATGAGAAATATAAACACGACCAGAGGAGATGTCAAGACACTTGACACCTTTGTGAAGTGGACTATACCCAAGAAAAGCACATTGCTTTGAGCGGAACATGAGTTTGCGATTGTTGTATGGGCGAAGATTAGGCCAGCAGGCACACCCAAACACACGAAGTGATTTGTAATCGGGTTTAACATGAAGTAGCCTTTCTGTTGGAGTTTCATTATTGATGACACGACTAGGAAGCATGTTCATAATGTGAACAGCCGTGAGAAAAGCTTCATCCCAAAACTTAAGAGGCATAGAGGCACCAGCTAAGAGAGCTAGTCCTACCTCCACAATGTGTCTGTGCTTACGTTCTGCCGAACCGTTTTGTTGGTGAGCGTGGGGACAAGACACGTGATGAGATATGCCAAGATTTTGGAAGAAAGAGTTTAATTTTTCGTACTCTCCCCCCCCCAGTCTGATTGAACAGCAATGATCTTGCTGTCAAACTTGCGCTCAACAAGAGCTTGAAAGTTTTGGATAACTTGAAAGATCTCGGATCTTTTCTTAAGAAGATAAATCCAAGAGTATTTACTGTAGTCATCAATAAAGCTTACGTAGTATGTGTGTCGACCAACGGAGCTAGGGGCAGGGCCCCAAACATCAGAGAAAATTAATTGCAAGGGTTTTGTAGACACACTAGTTGATATTGGATATGGCAACTGATGACTCTTAGCACGTTGACAGGAATCACAAACTGTTTCAATATTGCGCTCACCAACAAACGGGAGCTTATTTTTCCTAAGCAATCTTTCAACTAAAGAAAAAGAGGCATGTCCTAATCGATCATGCCATCGTGTTGACGAAAGTTTGGCAACACCATCGGCATGTTTATTGAATCTTCGACGCTCCGGAAGCAACGGGTAGAGTCCTCGAACGCATCTACCGCGATAAAGCACTTTCTTCGTTGCCTGATCCTTGATCAAAAAGAAAGAAGGATGAAATTCGAGGAATACATGATTGTCAAGGGCAATTCTATGAATGGAGAGAAGATTCATACTAGCACTAGGAACATGCAAAAAATTTCGAAGATGAAGTTTGCGATGGGGAGTTTTAATAATTGTATGACCAACGTGACGAATCCTCATACCTGCACCACTCGCAGTGTGGATTTGGTCCTTGCCGCGGTACTTCTCCCGCGTGGTCACCTTCTCAAGCTCGCTGGTGATGTGTTCGGTGGCGCCACTGTCGACGTACCAATTGGTGTCGACGCCGTAGGAGCCGTCCGCAGCAGCTGCCACCTTGTCCTCATCCTGGGAGTCTTCATCGTCCTCGTCATAACGGTACCAGCAGTCCCGGGCAGTGTGCCCGAGCTTGCCACAGATCTGGCAGCGCGGCGCATCTGGGCGCGTTCGGTTGAAGCCGCGACCACTGCCGCCGCCACGTCCCTTGGAGTTGGTGGAGGAGGGACGGCCGGCCCGAGGGGTGTTGTTGGAGGAGTTGCTGCCGCCGCCCGAGCGATTCTTGCCGCGGGGAGGTCCGCCGCGGCCACGAGAGGCAGCGTTCGCAGAAGACTTGAAGCCACCCGAACCCTGATAGAGAGCCATGCGCTGATCAAAGTTACTTAGCATGGTGAACAACTCATCTAGGGTAACGGGGGAGGTGCGGGCATCAAGGGCCGACACCAGAGGCTGGTACTCCATGTCCAGCGCGTGGATGATGTAGGAGACGATCTCGTCGTCTTGCAGCGGCTTGCCGGCCACGGCGAGTTCATCGACGAGGCCGCGCATGTGGGCGAAGAAGGTGGCGACCGGCTGGGTTCCCTTCTGCGCATGCAGCAAAGCCGTGCGGATGTTATTGACACGGCTAAGCGACTGCGAGGAGAACATGGCCGCCAGAGTGGTCCATAGCGCGTGCGTCGTGGTGATCGCGGTCACCTGCACCAACACCTCTTTTGAGAGATTATTGAGCAGGTACCCGAGCACTTGTTGATCCTCCCGAACCCAGATTGGGTGGAGAGGGTTGGGCTCAGTGGAGTCCTTGCCGTCCTTGTCCTTTCCAGGAAGAAGGCGGGCTGGCTCCGGCGTGCTGCCATCGGCATAGCCGAAGACGCCTGCTCCCCTTAGCTGCGGCGTGATCTACACGCGCCACAGTACGTAGTTCGTACGGGTGAGCTTCTCCGTGACTTGGCTATTGAGGCCGATCTGGGAGGAGCCGGAGGAAGACATGCTAGGCACTAATGGAGATTGGAGAAACTAGATGTATTGGAAGAAGGATGCTCTGATTACCATGTGCGAATGCGGAAAGCGTCTTACCCTCGTATGAGGGGGCACCGTGCATGTTTATAGGCAGGGGCGCACATCCCTGATAGCGCATACAAGAGTTGTTGAGATTACATGCTTGGAGAAGAAGGGATAAGAGAGAATAAAGGGAGTTCGGTTTACAAGAGATAAAGATCATCTATGCAGCCGAACCACTCAAACATCTATCTCTACCTATCCCTATGTCACGTACAATGGTGCGTTTAACAAAGAGTTGACCAGGATTTGGGCAGTGTTGCAATTTATGATTTACATGAGGAAAACAGTAATATAATGATTGATTTGAAGAACCTGAAGCGGGACAAGGATGAAGTTATGGAAAGGCTACTTGCTGTTGGAGTTGTGTCGAATATAGTGTACAAGGTAGGTTAAAGTTGGACTTGTAGTTGTGTTGTGTTTACATAGAATGTGGGGTCGTGTCCAAGTAGGACACTTGTATCCTAGGCCTTTCATATATAACGGGGGTAGACACACGATGTGACCTATGCCAACATAATAGCACATGCGCGCAAGGGGGAGCCGGCGGCGTGTGCCGGCGCCCGGATGGCCGGTGTGCAGTATTGTGACGACGTCACGGGGAGGAGTGCCCGCAGTCATGCCCCGGGGATGTAGCCATATTGGTGAACCTCGTTAACAAATATCGGTTTCGTGCTTATGTGATTGCTTGGTCCTGGGATGATCGACGGTATACTTCGGATTTATTCTAATAAGTGATAGCATGAGCAAGGTTCAAGTTGAGGGTGTGGTGTTGATCTAGACGAAGAGCAAAAGACGCAGAAAAGATCAGTTTGATTTAAGCTATGGTCGAGCGATTGCGAGCAACAAGCTCGGAAGAGATCAGACTCGACGGGGCAGCACAGAAATCAACGGAAACTCAGAAGCGTGTCAGCAACTAAAGCAATCAAGCGGATCGCGCATACAGCGCGCGTGCGCTGCTCGTGTGTGGCCAGGCAGGCTGGTAGGCGGCGCTTGGAGCGCTGGCAAGGGCCGTAGTCAGGCGGGTGTGTGCGCGTACGTACGCGGAGGCGGACTGGACTCCGATGGAGACACGAACACGTACAACGCTGAGCTACAACGACCAAGATTTGTTTTGGAAAAAAAGGGGGATCGAGTCTCCAATGACATGGACAGACAGGCAAATCAGTCAGCGGCAAAGATCCGTCAAGTGTGTCCATCAGAAGTACTACTTGCGTAGCCGTTGCAAGGCAAAGGCAACCGGCCAGCATTAAAAATTTGTGTCAAGGGAGCTACGTGGAAAGCTCAAATTATTTTTTTACTGGGTCAGTCATACGAAGAATCATGGCGTCAATGGGTACTTGGTTTGAGGTGGAGAAGTTCAACGGGACAGAAAACCTTGGGTTATGACAGACAAGGGTGAAAAATTTGTTGGCACAACAGGGATGCTTGAAAGCGATGCGGGAAGTCATGCCAGCTAAGATGGAATTATCATGTGATGGATGGAAATTCGTGGAAAACAATTTGGGAGCCTCGAGCGTGTCATACAGTCGAACGAGTTCGGCTGGGTCGGACTGGACAGTCTGACGGATCGACGCATGTTGGTTGGTACAGAAGACGGTGGTGGAATCAGCGACAACGACATAGGAGCGTGATGCTGATGGTGGCCGACTTCTGGGGCATGGAAACACGTGGCGCAGGCCCGAGGCCTTGTGTGGCTTCGACGAGACTATGGCGTGGGGTTGATTCAATGTGATGCACACGGAGTTTGAAGTCAACGGGGCGTGAGGGTGGACTGATCATCTACCATGGAGTCATGTTGAAGGTGGAGCTGAATTGAGGGGCTACGATGTAAGGATCCAGGGAATCGAAGCCTATTCAGTAAGGGGGAAAAGCGAGTGTCATGCAGTTCAGACTGGAGCCCAGTGGTCTGATGGAAGCGTGAAACTCGTCATCGGTCAGTGATGATCGGTGGTAGTCTGCAATGGGGGTTGAGTGGTGTGGGTCCGCGACCCTTGAGACTCAACCGGGACAGCGGAGGCTCGACGCGGTAATAGCGGCGAGGCGTGCGGTGTGCACGGGACATGAAGACGGGCCAGGGCTCTCGTGGTCATACATGTGGTGAGACAACTGCGAATTTGACTCAGGATGACTACAAACAATTATGAAATTCCTTCAAGTTTCAGACAGGCGGTCAAGAAAGGAGCGGTGATGTTGAGTTCAGGTAACTCTTATGTGTGACACCCAATATGTGAGTTGTTCACTTTCACGCAGGTCAGAGATCAGTGTGTGATGACGTTGGACGGATACTCTGAAAGTTGGAAGCGCAAACTAGAGTATTATGGAACTTAATTTTGCTCGAGTGTTGACTGTGGTCAAGAAAAGAAGGGACTACAAGTTGCAGGTGGAGTCACGTGGAGTCTTGGAGTAGCAGCGGTGCTCATGGGATAAGCTCAAGTCCAATGTACATGAAAGTTTGACGCATTAACGAATTCAAGGTGGTGGAGAATATTTGCCAAGGTGGAGTTTGTTGGAGTTGTGTCGAATATAGTGTGCAAGGTAGGTTACAGTTGGACTTGTAGTTGTGTTGTGTTTACATAGGATGTGGAGTCGTGTCCAAGTAGGACACTTGTATCCTAGGCCTCTCATATATAGCGAGGGTAGACACATGATGTAACCTATGCCAACATAATAGCACAGACGCGCAAGGCGGAGCCGGCGGCATGTGCCGGCGCCCGGGTGGCCGGTGTGCGGTATTGTGACGGTGTCACGGGGAGGAGCGCCCGCAGTCATGCCACGGAGATATAGCCATATTGGTGAACCTCGTTAATAAATTTTGATGTCGTGCTCATGTGATTGCTTGGTCCTCAGATGATCGACGGTATGTCTAGGATTTATTCTAACACTTGTGATGAGCAAGGAAAACCCAAAACTTAGATATGTAGTTGACTCCTTAGAGTCCAACATCAGGTCCTTGCAAACAGATCGAGATGGAAAAGCCAAAGCTCTTATGGAGTTGCAATGCTCCCATGCAGCCTTATGTAAAGAGCTTGAGTTGAAAGCCAAGGTCATTGAACTCGGAATTCCAATTGAAAATGCTTTGAAGTCAGAGAATGATTCACTGAGACATGAAATGCTACATATTCTGCGCAAGGACAAGAGCATGGTTGATTTGGTTTCTAATATTGATATGGAGAAGTTATCTGTCTCCATTCAAGCATGTTTGGAACAAATTATTGCTCAAGTACAAATGTACATCGATGAATAATCGACCATGATGATGAAGTTGTCCAATGACTTAAACTTGGTTCAATTGTCTATTGAGGAATTGAGCACCCATAATTCCTCTTTACAGTCTGAACTAGCTAGGAAAGATGAATTGGCAAAGGGCTTGTCATTTGATCTTAACCTACTGCAGGAGTCAGCATCTGTTGCAAACGGTCAAGCAGATCAACTTATTGAGTTGGCTAAAGCAATTAAATCATTAGAACATGAGGTTGCTTCTAAATCATATGATCTTGATAATCTTGTTTCTGGAAGCCAACCACCAGAAGCTCAAATCATGAAGAGTAATGAAAAGATTTCGGTGCTAGAGGAGCAACAAGCAAGTACAGTTGGTGAACTAAATGCAGTTTCTGTGGAGAACACTGAATTGAGATCTCAGCTCAACCATATTGCACAGATCAGTTACTCTAGGAAAGAGGAGTTGGCCCATAGAAGTAATTCCACTGAAAGAATGGAAGAAGGGTTGATTGAGCTGAGAAATGTACTTGATGAAAGGAACAACTCATTTCAAAATTTGCAAAATGACTTCTCCAAGCTTTCCGACGAGAAACAATACTGTGACTCTCAGGTGCTTATGTTGAGAGAGAAGCTGGAGATGGCTCAGGCAGTGGCCGAAAAAAGTGAAGCAATTGCTATGGATGCTCGACAGGCGCGTATCTCTTAATACCACTTGCGTTAATTTTCTTGTATAACCCTTCTGTTGTACTTCTATAGATAGCGGATGAAAGGAAGACATATGGCACAATAACCTTGCTTCCTAAGAAAACAGAGGCCGTGAGAATCGAGCAATTCAGGCCTATCTGTCTTCTGAATGTCAGTTTCAAAAATTTTACCAAGGTTGGGACGATTAGGCTCACACAGATTGTGCATGCCGTGGTGCAGCCTACTCAAACTGCTTTCATGATGGACAGGAGCATCCTGGAAGGGGTTGTGGTCCTTCATGAAACGCTCCATGAGATCCACACGAAAAAACTTGACGGAGTTATTTTCAAGGTGGATTTCGAGAAGGCGTATGATAAATTCAAATGGCCATTCCTTCAACAGGCCTTACACATGAAGGGCTTTGATGAAGCTTGGCGACGCCAGCTGGTGGAATCATTCACGCAAAAAGGGAGTGTTGGAATTAAAGTGAATGCCGATATAGGTCATTATTTTCAAATGCACAAGAGCCTGAGACAAGGTGATCCTATGTCTCCAATATTGTTCAATATTGTGGTTGATATGTTGGCAATCCTGATAGGGAGGGCGAAGGAGGCCGGTCAGGTGGGTGGCTTGGTGCCTCATCTAGTTGATGGTGGTGTGTCCATCCTGCAATACGCTGATGATACAATCATCTTTATGGAACACGATTTGGCAAAAGTGAGAAATATGAAGTTGGTGTTATGCTTATTTGAACAATTGACTGGATTAAAGATTAATTTTCATAAAAGCGAGCTGTTCTGCTTTGGTAGAGCCAAAGACGAACAAGAGGCTTATAGACAATTGTTTGGATGTGAATTGGGGGCTTTGCCATTTATGTATATAGGTATTCCCATTCACCATCGTAAGTTAACAAACAGAGAATGGAAGTGTATCGAGGATTGGTTTGAGAAGAAACTGAGTTGCTGGAAAGGAAAACTCATGTCTTATGGAGGCCGATTGATTCTGATTAATTCGGTGCTCACGAGTATGCCTATGTTTCTCCTATCCTTCTTTGAGGTTCCAGTTGGGGTTAGGAAAAGGCTGGACTTCTATCGATCCCGATTCTTCTGGCAGAGTGATGAACTTAAGAGAAAATATCGACTTGCCAAATGGGATATTATCTGTCGACCAAAGGACCAGGGGGGCCTTGGTATTGAGAATCTTGAAGTCAAGAACAGATGTCTTCTCAGTAAGTGGCTGTATAAGTTGTCAGTTGAAACGGAGGCTACGTGGGCGCAGATTTTACATAGTAAATATTTGCAGTCCAAGACCCTATCCCAGGTCACACTGAGACCAACTGATTCGCCGTTCTGGAAGGGGCGTATGAGAATCAAAGCTACCTTCTTCAACAGAACTAAGTTTATTGTCGGTAATGGCAACACCACTCGCTTCTGGGAGGATACGTGGCTTGGTGATGCGCCTTTGGCGACCCAGTATCCGTCCCTATATCGTATTGTTCAGCGTCGTGAGGCTCTTGTTGCCACGGCTATGCAGTCTGTTCCACTCAATATTCAGTTTAGGAGGGTGCTTGTAGGCGATCGATGGGAAGCATGGCTTCACTTGGTGCGTAGGCTGATGGAGGTTCAGTTAGCTCCTCGGCCCGATCAGTTGTGTTGGAAGCTTACTAGATTTGGAGAGTTCACAGTTAAATCGATGTATATCGATATCATTAACTCTAGTGTTATTCCTAGCTCCAAACATGTTTGGAAAGTCAAAGTTCCTTTGAAGATTAAAGTGTTTATGTGGTTTGTCCATAAATAAGTAATTTTAACAAAGGATAATTTGGTTAAGCGCAACTGGACAGGTTCTACTAGGTGTAGTTTCTGTGATCGGGACGAGACCATCAAGCACCTCTTTTTTGACTGCCCGTTGGCAAGAGTTTTGTGGCGCTCTGTACAAATTGCCTTTAACATTACTCCTCCCACTTCGAATAACACGTTATTCGGTACGTGGCTTGCTGGGATAGAGTCTGAAACAGCTAGACACATTCGTGTAGGAGTATGTGCGTTGTTATGGGCAATTTGGAACTGCAGAAATGATTTGGCATTTAACAGAACAACAACTATTCATTTTTTGCAGGTTTTATTCCAGGCTACTGTGCTGATCCGTATGTAGTCCTTACTCACTCCGACGGAGGCCAGGGAGCATTTGGTTACTGGATCTATCCGGTGGGAGGTGGTAGTACGGGATATCTTTAACCGGTTTGGATGGCGGTCATGTAATAGGATAGGCGATTAGTTTACCTATCTTCTCTATTGCCAGCCGGTTGTGGCGTGTTGGGCATTTTGTTTTGGCGTTGAGGCTCTGTGTGAGATAGCCCTTCTATTTGTTTCCAGACTTTTAGACCTTGTTGAACCTTGTTTACTTTTTTATAAATGTGGCCGTATGCATCGTTCTGATGCAGAGGCCGGGGAGTCCCCCTTTTCGAAAAAGAAAAAGAAATGCTGAAAAGAAGGATGAAGAAGTAAAATTATTGGAGAGGTCAGTTGATGATCTTGGAAGTGATGTATGTGCTCTGGAGAACCTGGTGAGCTGTCTACTTCTACTTCAGTGTTGATTCATTGTTACTTACTGCTGTAACTTTTCTTAACAATAATAGTGGTTATTTCCCTTAAGGTGGGCGACATCAAGAAGGAAGCAGAACGACAAAGAATGCAGAGAGAAGAATTAGAGGTGGAGCTGCAGAAAGTCAGGCAACAAATGTCAGCTGTACCATCCTCTGGGGAAGCAGGGAGTTCTGTGGAAGATAGAAGGATTGATTTAACTTACTCATTCAGGTATGCATGGATTCAAATTTTTGTTACCAATTCCAATGTTGTAAGGTTAACATTTGCCTTAACTTTCTCCTGCAGATACTCAAGAGATGTACATAATGAGAATGAACTTGATGAGCAGCAGGGGAATAATCACCAAAGCATCGAGCTTCCTGATAAAAGGGTTACAAAAATCTCAAGGTCAAAAACTGAGCTTGACATGCACTGTACACAGCAACCCATGTCTAATGAAGATCCCAGAGTGCAACATTTTATGGAAAAACTGAAAAGAAAGCAAGCTGCAATTCGGAAGGCGCGCAACTACAAAAACCCCTCACTAGATTTTAGTTGGGTCAACAGCTTGGGGTAGCTGGGTCAAAATCAGGACAATTTTTTTGTCTAGCAGGATGTTGTTGAATGGCAGCAGCGTCTTGGAAGTAGATGGAGAGTATAGCTTTGTCGTTGTACTTATGATTGTGCTAACCTGATTGATGGTGAAAACCTAACTTGAAAGTTGAGTTAAATAATGCAACGTTGGGTTACGGAAAATGAAATAATTTTACTTATTGCAAATGCATTTTTATTTAGTATCTCCAGTGCAGAGACAAAATTACCATGCTTTATGCGCTTCATTATGCCTGTTGAATAAACAAATCTCTGAAAGATTCTAACCTGATTATGCCTGACTGCCTGGCTGGTTCAGTCCTGATAAGTGACTGCTCATGCCCTATTCTGTTCACTGAATTTGACAGCAATGCAGGAGAGTCTTCCCTATCTGTGGTATTCACTCCAGGTCAAGTCCTACTTCTTTTGTGTACTGTGAGTTTATTTCCCATAAATGTACATCGAGTGTTAAATGTGAGTAGGGCACCTTGTCATAAAGGGACAAAACTTGAACTTGACATAAATATGTGGATAGGGTATCTGAACATTTGATACTCGGATTCCGAGCTCTGTTGCTGTCTTTGCTATCCAGTTGTCAGTTGCACCACAAGATACTCTGACAATCTCCTACGACACTCTAGTTATTAGACTGTACTGAAAGCAGAGAATGATTCTAGCATATGTCAGTAGATTCCTTGTGCTTAGAAACCAAAAGTTGTCGGTCTTATTATGTCATGCTTTCATCTGCAGCATTTGAGTGACTTTTTGAATGAGGTACGTCTGTACAGTCAGTATGGTGTACTGTTCATACAAGGTAGTCTGTCCTATATGTATGGCCTGGGATTGGGTACCTCAATGGCATTGTGGCCACTTCGCTGCAGAAGCATTGGCTCGTGGAGCTTCTTAGCAAAGGTAAGAGCATCTTCAACAGCCGCCCAACGCGTGACGCGTTAAAAATTAATATACAGCGCTGGGTTAGCTAGCTTTTGCGCGTGGCGGTGTGCTGGCTCCAGCGGCCGCTGCAAAATAAAGCGCGCCCGAGCCACTCCAGCAGGCGCGTTATATTTCATCTTTTTTTTTCTTGACACCTACTATGTGAACTACGATTCGATACACATTTGGTTTCGATAGTACAAATGTAAGATAGTTCGTCACATAGCTTGCTTCTACGATACAAAATAGTGCATAGATAGTTCGTAGTCTTCTCCTACGATAGATAGATAAAACTAAAAACTACTACTACTCGTCAATCTCCGACTCGGACTTTGCCTCGGCGATGTCCTCCTCCGACGTCTGAGCGTAGGCGTCAAGAAACCGCTCGTCGCTGGAGTTCCAGGACGGCGCATCTCCTAGCGCGATGTTGAATTTAGCGACCGCCTTCTGCGTTCGCCTGTCCTCGTGATAGGCGGCTCGCTCCTCCCTCCTCCCCTCCCTCTCCACCCTCCTCTCGGCGAAGAACTGTTCCTCGTTGATGATGTGTGACGCCCGGATAGTTACGCTACAGTAACCCTCCGCTAATGTTGCCATGTCACCATGATTACTGTTGTTAATCTTGCGATGATTCAAATCCGTTCAAATTTCAAATTTAAAATCAAGTCAGAGGAATTAAAGTTATCAAGAGTCAAAACTAAAATGTTCAAAGTGTGGCAAATAGTCCCTAGGTATTTGTCATGTTGGAACCAACCTTTTTTGGATTCCGAAAATGCTCCTGGAAATTATTTAGTGGTCCAACAGCTTTTAAAATTGGCCTTTTGAAATTTCTAAAAATGATTAGACAACTCCTCTTGACTCCAAACTTTTTATTCCATCTCAAGGTTTTGTGTTAGATTCAGGTGCCAAGTTTTGTTCAAAACAAAACTCATTTGGTACTAAAAGAAAATGCAAAACTGAGACTAAAAATGATAAGCAGAAAGATAATAATTTAAATAAAAAAAAGAAACACCCTCCCAACGCTGGGCCGAGCGGCCCAGCTGGCCTCGGCACCGGCCGGCCCACCAGGCCCAGCCGGCCCTCCTCTCTGGCCTACAAGGCCACCTCCTCGAACCCTAACCCCCACCCGATCCCCATTCTCCCCCACTCGTCCCAACCCCTCGCGTCTCCCTCGCCCCTCCCCGATCTGGATCGGGGAGATGGCGCCTCGACCGCGCCGCCTCGCGCCCTGTCGCCGGAGCCTGATTCCGCGCCGCCCCGCACCCCTGAC
Organism: Triticum monococcum; assembly: GCA_034509565.1. Taxonomy (NCBI): domain Eukaryota; kingdom Viridiplantae; phylum Streptophyta; class Magnoliopsida; order Poales; family Poaceae; genus Triticum; species Triticum monococcum. The sequence continues at coordinate 79,163,451 of CM067845.1, read as the reverse complement.
GCCGGTGCCCGTCCCCGGTGCCACCCCGACGCCCCACATCGCCGCGCGCTGGACTGCCTCGCCCCTCCTTCTCCCTCGCACGTCACCCGGTCCGCCCATCACCGTCCCCTGGAGGAGCACCTCGCCGGAACCCCGCCCTGCCTCGACTCTGTCGCGCACGTCGTCCCCGTCCTCCCCAACGACTCCCGCTGCCCCGTCCCTGCTCCTCGATGTGAGCACGCCCCCTTCCTCCCCCTGTCCAGGCGTCCCGCCTCGCGCCGCCCTGCGCCCGGCGCCCAGCACCCGCAGCCGCCCGCGGCCTCGCCCCCCTGCCGGCGCCCGCGTACCTGGCCGCCTGCGTCCCGCGTCCACCCCGCGCACGCCCCGCGTCCTGCGCGCGTGGCAGCACCGGTCCGGCTTGCCGTGCCGCCGCTCCCCGCTGCCCTCACTTCGTCTGCTCTGCGCCACCGCGACCACCCCTGCCCGCTCGCACCGTGGCCGTCGCCCCCGCGGCTGTGTCCGGTGCCCGCGCCCCTGGATTCCCGCAGTCGTCGCGGCCCGACCTCGCCCCACGCCCCTCCCTGCCTCGCCGCCGGCGGCCGGACTGGCCCCGTCGCGCCGCTGGTCTCGCCCGAGGCCAGCGCCCGGGTTGGCCCCTGTCGGGCGCCCCTGCGCCCGTTACCAGTAGCGCCCGTCCCGGTTTGGCCCCCTAGGGCCTATGACGAACAGGGCCCACGCCCGGAACAAAAATGATAAAAAAGAAGAAGAATTAAAAACAACAATTGATAATAAAATTAATTAATTAATTAATTAAATAATTAACTTAATTAATCATGTTTACTTTGCTAATTAACTTAATTAACCTATGTTAGTTAAACTAATAACCTAATTAGTCCTTTTAATCTGTTAGGTTAGTAAAACAGTGTATGACAAGGGGGCCCCACCCCCTGTTGACCAGTCCAAGCTTGACTGGTCAACTGGGACCCCTTGGACCCACATGTCAGCCCCTCTGGTACACTTATGTGTACCCAGAGCTGGGTGCACTTAGCAATTCACCTTTATTTCAAATTAAAATAATCTGATAATTTTAGAAAATGAATTAAAACCTTAAAAATGAATATATAATAAACCGTAGCTCAGATGGAAAAACTTTATACATGAAAGTTGCTTAGAACGACGAGGCGAATCCGGATACGCAGCCCGTTCATCCGCCACGCATCTCTAACATAGCGAACACGCAACTTTTCCCCTGCGATTCATAAGTCCGAAAACGCGAAACACCGGGAATACTTTCCCGGATGTTTTCCGCCTCGACCGGTACCACCTCGTACCACGTTAGGGCACACCTAGCATCACGCTTTGTCATGTCATGCATCGTCATGCATTTGTTTGCAATTTATTTATTGTTTCTCCCCCTCTTCTCTCGCTAGACACCGAGACCGACGCCGCTGCTACCCAGTACGACTACGGTGTTGACGACCCCTCCTTCTTGTCTGAGCAACCAGGCAAGCCCCCCTTTGATCACCAGATATCGCCTACTCTTCTCTATACAGCTTGCATTAGAGTAGTGTAGCATGTTACTGCTTTCCGTTATTCCTATCCTGATGCATAGCCTGTCCTTGCTACTACTGTTGTTACCATTACCTGCTATCCTACTGCTTAGTATAGGATGCTAGTGTTCCATCAGTGGCCCTACACTCTTGTCCATCTGCCATGCTATACTACTGGGCCGTGATCACTTCGGGAGGTGATCACGGGCATATACTATATACTTTACATAGTTACATTACTTATGATACTGTTCGGAGAAGGGGCTGAAGGGGCAGGTGGCTCCATCCCGGTAGAGGTGGGCCTGGGTTCCCGACGGCCCCCGACTGTTACTTTGTGGTGGAGCGACAGGGCAGGTTCATACCACCTAGGAGAGAGGTGGGCCTGGCCCTGGTCGGCGTTCGCGGATACTTAACACGTTTACGAGATCTTGGTATTTGATCTGAGTCTGGCTACTGGCCTATTCGCACTAACCATCTACGCGGGGACAGTTATGGGCACTCGATGTCGTGGTATCAGCCGAAGCCTTCGTGACGTCAGCGACTGAGTGGCGCGCGCCGGATTGGATCGTAAGCCTGCTCTTGTATTAAGGGGGCTAGTTCTTCTTCCGGCCGCGTTCCCAACGTGCAGGTGTGCAAAGGGCGATGGGCCCAGACCCTTGCGCCATAGGATTTAGACCGGCGTGCTGACCTCTCTGTTGTGCCTAGGTAGGGCTGCGACGTGTTGATCTTCCGAGGCCAAGCATGACCCAGAAAAGTGTGTCTGGCCAAATGGGATCAAGCGTGTTGGGTTATGTGGTGCACCCCTGCAGGGAAGTTAATCTATTCGAATAGCCGTGATCTTTGGTAACAGGACGACTTGGAGTTGTACCTCGACCTTATGACAACTAGAACCGGATACTTAATAAAACACACCCTTCCAAGTGCCAAATACAATCGGTGGTCGCTCTCTCATAGGGCGACGAGGGGAGGATCACCGGTTAGGATTATGCTATACGATGCTACTTGGAGGTCTTCAGTCTACTCTCTTCTACATGCTGCAAGACGGAGGCTGCCAGAAGCGTAGTCTTCGACAGGATTAGCTATCCCCCTCTTATTCTGGCATTCTGCAGTTCAGTCCACTGATATGGCCCTTTACACATATATCCATGCATATGTAGTGTAGCTCCTTGCTTGCGAGTACTTTGGATGAATACTCACGGTTGCTTTCTCCTTCCTTTCCCTCTATGCCTTCTACCTGGTTGTCGCAACCAGATGTTGGAGCCCAGGAGCCAGACGCCACCGTCGATGACGACTCCTACTACACCGGAGGTGCCTACTACTACGTGCTGCCCGCTGACGGCGACCAGGAGTAGTTTAGGAGGATCCCAGGCAGGAGGCCTGCGCCTCTTTCGATCTGTATCCCAGTTTGTGCTAGCCATCTTATGGCAACTTGTTTAACTTATGTCTGTACTCAGATATTGTTGCTTCCGTTGACTCGTCTATGATCGAGCTCTTGTATTCGAGCCCTCGAGGCCCCTGGCTTGTAATATGATGCTTGTATGACTTATTTTATTTGTAGAGTTGTGTTGTGATATCTTCCCGTGAGTCCCTGATCTTGATCGTACACGTTTGCGTGTATGATTAGTGTACGATTGAATCGGGGGCGTCACAAGTATCGGGGGCGTCACAAGTTGGTATCAGAGCCGACTGCCTGTAGGAATCCCCCTTCCACACTCCTTGGCCGAAGTCGAGTCTAGTCGATGAAAACTGCTTTACTAACATGGCTATGCGGCCCATGGGCCCACATCGCCATTGGGTGGTATTAGGATCTTTTATTCCTCGACCTATACTCTGGGACTCTGATCTCTCTTCTATTCGGGTTAAATGATTTTGCTAAAATCTAACTCTAGGTTCTCGTTACCACTTCCTGCCGGAGAGCCCCTTCATTACAGATGATCGACTGCTTCACCAGAAGATTCCAAAGATAATCTCCGTTGTTCTCTTGAGACACTTGTGCCCATCGCCTTTGCAAATTCCCTACCACTGTTATATTATTATGGATAACTACATACACTTGTCCTTTCAATCCCATTGATCTTGTTATTACAAGATACCTCGAAAATTCTCTCTATTGCTCCGAGAATACTTTGTGCCTACTGCCTTGCAATTCATTACCCACATGAATACCTCTATGGATAAATCCTCGCACTTATCGAGTATCCGCTCATTCCCAGTTGTTCATGTGTTCCGCAAAGGACTTCGAAATACCTTTCGATCTTCCAAAAATCCTCAGGAGCCTATTGCTCTTGAAATTCTTGCTTGCTTACATTTTGGTTAATCCAATAAGTCTAGTAATCCTATTGGCATCCTTTGTCACTATCATTTTAAGTCCGTTGATTCTATATGTGTGTGAATGCACGCAATCATCAGTTGATCCTTATAAATCATCTTCCGGCTCAGACGTCTTTCGAACATGAGCTGGTTCTTGGCCAATCAGATTGCCATCGATCTTACCCCTAAGTCTAGTTGACTTATCCATCCTTGATCAGAGCTTTTGCTCCTGATCCCTTGATTTGAAAATCATAATTACTTTGCTATTTAGATGTTGAATTATTCAGATGTTCTATAAATCGATGCATTTGCATTCTTTCTTCCTCTGATTGGGTATTGATACTCACATCAGCTCCATTGTGGATCGCCATATCCACTATTGGATTATTATCCGACAATGTCCTTCATAATTAATCACCTTGTGAGTTCTTTATCCGATACATAATGCCTTTGGTAAATTGTATCCTCTCCTTTTGCCAACCATGCTCTGCTTTCGAGCTGGTGATATCGACTCTTGAAGATTGTGGTATTTGTTTCCACGATACCCTAACAGGTTGATCCGATGCCTTCCTTTATATGTGTGAACTCGGAAGTTTTCACGAGTCATACTCATCTGGTATTTCACCAGGTAAAACTTTCAACACTAAGGCCTTTATCAAAGCGAAAAGTGAATGGAAGGTTATACATTGAAGAAGTGGGAGTCGACCTTGAACCTTGCATTCATGCCCAGGGACACGATGTATAACTTATCATGGAAGCTGCTCGTAAAAATAATTACCCCTAGTTATAAGTTCATCTTGTATCCATGGTTCGATCCTTTATGACCGTGGATTCCGACCATGTTCTCCTTTAAATACCATTTCTCATGCAAGTTTAAGCACTTGTCTTCTGCAGAGCAATACCCCAGTCCAACCTTTACTTTGGTCCGTCATCGAGTATTACCCCCTCTGGTATCTCGAGATTATCGTGGAACTGCATAACTTCTTATGAGTTATTCTTCAAGTATTATTTCTCACTGATTCCAAAATTTTCCCCGGGTTCTGAGTTGTTAGACACTCAAGGACACCGATAGTGAATCGAGTCTGTACTCCGATTCAATAACTATAAGTAATTTTTATTGCTTATGAGTTTAATAATCCTTCAAGTCATTCCTAGCCCGGTTGGCTATATCATTATCGTGCTAAATTTTAACTGTGCTACCTGGTCCTTCTTCCCGGAACACAACTTTCAACGATGAGCTAAGCTTACGTCGATCTTTCTCGTCATATCTTTCACCTTGAACAACAAGCTTGATTTTGAGTTTGTGTCGTACCCATGGTTCCAATAACCTTTTGCTTCATAATTCCTTTGACTTGATGTCATCGCCGATAGATTACATCTTCATGAAATCTCTCGACAAATGTGTTGTGATCAGCACCAACATCTTGAGCTCTTCCAGGATATCAATCGAATTCATAATGAGAAGTACCATCCTTGCCCTCGATGATTTGTGTTATCATCAACCACTTTCTTGCCTTCCCCCAACACAAACTTGTCCATGTTATGGATGCAACTTGCTATCTAGCTTTTATGATGTTCTACCTTGAAGTATCAATGTCCTTGATGACAAGTATGTTGTGAGGATTGCTCCACCTCTTGAGAATTCTTGGTATAGCGATACTCCTCACCATCATCATTCTTTCTTGGTTCCCGTGTTGATTCTAACCGGGATACCAACAGGTGAACATTGTTGCTTGGATTCTGTACTTCTAGCAACCATATTGCTTTGAAGTTAATGGTCGACCTTTCATTCTCAGAATATTGGTTATCGAATCACCGTTGCAACATTGATCAGGCTACCTAAGCCCATATTTTGGGTGCAGCTTTCCACCAATGTTTAATTGAGTATGTTTTCCTCGAGCATACCTCATTATATTGTTTGATCTGACAAATGTTAACTCTTTGTTCGCATGATTGTGGAAATCCATCTTTTGGAAATCTCGATGAATTGCCATTTAGTTCATCAGCCACCCCTCATCCTCTCCTTGGTTTAATGATGAACTCTTGCTTCGGAACTCGCTTCCATAGATCATTTCCGAGATTCTCACAGTGTCATCTCGTCAAATTGTGTTGCACCTTCTCTTCTCAGGCATCCTGATGTCTGATGTATCCTGACACCAATCGGATCTGAATCTCGGTCAAATATGATGGTTGGGACATATTTCCAAGAGTTATAACATTGGTATCAATATAACCCAGTAAGGTGATATCATGCCTAGCCCACCTGGTCGGAGGACCTAATGTTATAGTTTTCCTTTTTAGCAAGGTTATCTATTCTTCCATGAAAAATGGTAAGACCTATTTTACAAGTTGTTCCTGATGGATACTTTTTGTTTCCAAAGTCTGATTTTCACCTGTTGACCATGTCAATGCTATCTCGAAGCACGTCTATGGTACTCCGTTCTTCAAAGGAACATTTCAAGCCCAATGCTAATTGTTTCTTGCTCAACTATCCAAACACCGTTGTATGGATAATATCATGAAATTTTTCTCCCCTTACCTAAAGGGTTTTCTACATTATATCCTGTCATGGATGTCATGCTCTGCTTGTCCTTGGGAAGGTTATACCCCTGAAATATGTGCTCCTCTCCATTGTTGTTTAATATGATGATCACATTTTCCTTTCCATTGGGCTGTTTAACCTTTCTTGTGATCTATATGATCTAAGCAGTAATATTCTCCTACTTATGTAAACCCCTCGGTGTACAGTTCTGTCAGCAAGACCCTGTTACTATTGTTGATGACATTCCGGTAACCGCCGATGGACGAGAACTTTGCCTATTGGTCCGCCTCGTTCAACGAGCAGGAAAATGGTTCTCTTCGTCCCTCGCCCTTGGTACCGTTGTTTTTGCCGACATAACTGACAGGCTATCCTCTGATATGTCTGCTTACATGATCGTGCGAGACATTACCCTCCTTCCTACTTTCGACCACATGGTGGGCCCATAACCCATAGTTCCACAGGATCGAAACCTGACTCCCATGTACACCCCCTATTCCCAAGGTTGTTCCTCGCACGTGGCCTCGCATGTAATTCACGAGCCACCTTCAGTTCTGTTATCGGACACAATACTCATTCCCGTTGTTTTGACCCACTCACGCCCTATAACAAACATCGAACGATTGCCTGCCCGCTCGAGACTTCCCAGGTTATCTCCTTACTTTGCTCTCGATAATTTCTTAAGATTCGTTTCGAGAGTTACTTTCCGCCACCTTCCTCGATGTTGTCGACCCGATAGTCAACCTTGCCGATGTCCGTTCTCCCAGAATGCCTACCCTTTATTCTTTCGTAAGTACGATGGAGTTCCTGAAGAAAGGGCGCCGACTTCATCATGATGACCGAAACAGAGAAATGAAGACTTCTACGTAATGGATCGACCTCTTCGAGCAGAGCAACCAAGATCGAGAAGACCCGTTAGAATTTCGTAACCAGAATTTTCCCCTTAGTCCCCCTCTTAAATCTCGGGACGAGATTTCTTGTAGTGGAGGAGAATTGTGACGCCCGGATAGTTACGCTACAGTAACCCTCCGCTAATGTTGCCACGTCACCATGATTACTGTTGTTAATCTTGCGATGATTCAAATCCCGTTTAAATTTCAAATTTAAAATCAAGTCAGAGGAATTAAAGTTATCAAAAGTCAAAACTAAAATGTTCAAAGTGTGGAAAATAGTCCCTAGGTATTTGTCATGTTGGAACCAACCTCTTTTGGATTCCGAAAATGCTCCTGGAAATTATTTAGTGGTCCAACAACTTCTAAAATTGGCCTTTTGAAATTTCTAAAAATGATTAGACAACTCCTCTTGACTCCAAACTTTTTATTCCATCTCAAGGTTTTGTGTTAGATTTAGGTGCCAAGTTTTGTTCAAAACAAAACTCATTTGGTACTAAAAGAAAATGCAAAACTGAGACTAAAAATGATAAACAGAAAGATAATAATTTAAATAAAAAAAAGAAACACCCCCCACGCTGGGCCGAGCGGCCCAGCTGGCCTCCGCACCGGCCGGCCCACCAGGCCCAGCCGGCCCTCCTCTCTGGCCTACAAGGCCACCTCCCCGAACCCTACCCCCCACTCGATCCCCATTCTCCCCCACTCGTCCCACCCCCTCGCGTCTCCCTCGCCCCTCCCCGATCTGGATCGGGGGAGATGGCGCCTCGACCGCGCCGCCTCGCGCCCTGCCGCCGGAGCCTGATTCCACGCCGCCCCGCACCCCTGACGCCGGCGCCCGTCCCCGGTGCCACCCCGACGCCCCACCTCGCCGCGCGCTGGACTGCCTCGCCCCTCCTTCTCCCTCGCACGTCGCCCAGACCGCCCATCACCGTCCCCTGGAGGAGCACCTCGCCGGAGCCCCGCCCTGCCTCGACTCTGTCGCGCACGTCGTCCCCGTCCTCCCCAACGACTCCCGCTGCCCCGTCCCTGCTCCTCGATGTGAGCACGCCCCCCTTCCTCCCCCTGTCCAGGCGCCCCGCCTCGTGCCGCCCTGCGCCCGGCGCCCAGCACCTGCAGCCGCCCGCGGCCTCGCCCCCCTGCCGGCGCCCGCGTACCTGGCCGCCTGCGTGCGCGCCAGGCCGAGCCCCCTCCACCCCGCGCACGCCCCGCGTCCTGCGCGCGTGGCAGCACCGGTCCGGCTTGCCGTGCCGCCGCTCCCCGCTGCCCTGGCGTCGTCTGCTCTGCGCCACCGCGACCACCCCTGCCCGCTCGCGCCGTGGCCGTCGCCCCCGCGGCTGTGTTCGGTGCCCGCGCCCCTGGATTCCCGTAGTCGCCGCGGCCCGACCCCGCCCCACGCCCCTCCCTGCCTCGCCACCGGCGGCCGGACTGGCCCCGTCGCGCCGCTGGTCTCGCCCGAGGCCAGCGCCCGGGTTGGCCCCTGTCGGGCGCCCCTGCGCCCGTTACCAGTAGCGCCCGTCCCGGTTTGGCCCCCTAGGGCCTATGACGAACGGGGCCCACGCCCAGAACAAAAATGATAAAAATGAAGAAGAATTAAAAATAACAATTGATAATAAAAATAATTAATTAATTAAATAAATAATTAACTTAATTAATCCTGTTTAGTTAGCTAATTAACTTAATTAACCTATGTTAGTTAAACTAATAACCTAATTAGTCCTTTTAATCTGTTAGGTTAGTAAAACAGTGTATGACAAGGCCCCCCCCTGTTGACCAGTCCAAGCTTGACTAGTCAATTGGGACCCCTTGGACCCACATGTCAGCCCCTCTGGTACACTTATGTGTACTGAGAGCTGGGTGCACTTAGCAATTCACCTTTATTTTGAAATAAAATAATCTGATAATTTTAGAAAATGAATTAAAACTTTAAAAATTAATATAAAATAAACCGTAGCTGGATGGAAAAACTTTATACATGAAAGTTGCTCAGAACGACGAGGAGAATCCGGATACGCAGCCCGTTCATCCGCCACGCATCCCTAACATAGCGAACACGCAACTTTTCCCCTCCGATTCATAAGTCCGAAAATGCGAAACACTGGGAATACTTTCCCGGATGTTTTCCGCCTCCACCGGTACCACCTCGTACCGCGTTAGGGCACACCTAGCATCACGCTTTGTCATGTCATGCATCGTCATGCATTTGTTTGCAATTTATTTATTGTTTCTCCCTCTCTTCTCTCGCTAGACACCGAGACCGACGCCGCTGCTACCCAGTACGACTACGGTGTTGACGACCCCTCCTTCTTGTCTGAGCAACCAGGCAAGCCCCCCCTTTGATCACCAGATATCGCCTACTATTCTCTATACTTCTTGCATTAGAGTAGTGTAGCATGTTACTGCTTTCCGTTATTCCTATCCTGATGCATAGCCTATCCTTGCTACTACTGTTGTTACCATTACCTGCTATCCTACTGCTTAGTATAGGATGCTAGTGTTCCATCAGTGGCCCTACACTCTTGTCCGTCTGCCATGCTATACTACTGGGCCGTGATCACTTCGGGAGGTGATCACGGGCATATACTATATACTTTACATAGTTACATTACTTATGATACTGTTCGGAGATGGGGGATGAAGGGGCAGGTGGCTCCATCCCGGTAGAGGTGGGCCTGGGTTCCCGACGGCCCCCGACTGTTACTTTGTGGCGGAGCGACAGGGCAGGTTCAGACCACCTAGGAGAGAGGTGGGCCTGGCCCTGGTTGGCGTTCGCGGATACTTAACACGTTTACGAGATCTTGGTATTTGATCTGAGTCTGGCTACTAGCCTATACGCACTAACCATCTATGCGGGGAAAGTTATGGGCACTCGACGTCGTGGTATCAGCCGAAGCCTTCGTGACATTAGCGACTGAGTGGCGCACGCGGGATTGGACTATAAGCCTGCTCTTGTATTAAGGGGGCTAGTTCTTCTTCCGGCCGCGTTCGCAACGTGCAGGTGTGCAAAGGGCGATGGGCCCAAACCCTTGCGCCATAGGATTTAGACCGGCGTGCTGACCTCTTTGTTGTGCCTAGGTAGGGCTGCGACGTGTTGATCTTCCGAGGCCAAGCATGACCCAGAAAAGTGTGTCTGGCCAAATGGGATCGAGCGTGTTGGGTTATGTGGTGCACCCCTGCGGGGAAGTTAATCTATTCGAATAGCCGTGATCTTTGGTAACAGGACGACTTGGAGTTGTACCTCGACCTTATGACAACTAGAACCGGATACTTAATAAAACACACCCTTCCAAGTGCCAAATACAATCGGTGGTCGCTCTCTCATAGGGCGACGAGGGGAGGATCACCGGTTAGGATTATGCTATACGATGCTACTTGGAGGTCTTCAGTCTACTCTCTTCTACATGCTGCAAGACGGAGGCTGCCAGAAGCGTAGTCTTCGACAGGATTAGCTATCCCCCTCTTATTCTGGCATTCTGCAGTTCAGTCCACTGATATGGCCCTTTACACATATATCCATGCATATGTAGTGTAGCTCCTTGCTTGCGAGTACTTTGGATGAGTACTCACGGTTGCTTTCTCCTTCCTTTCCCTCTATGCCTTCTACCTGGTTGTCGCAACCAGATGTTGGAGCCCAGGAGCCAGACGCCACCGTCGATGACGACTCCTACTACACCGGAGGTGCCTACTACTACGTGCTGCCCGCTGACGGCGACCAGGAGTAGTTTAGGAGGATCCCAGGCAGGAGGCCTGCGCCTCTTTCGATCTGTATCCCAGTTTGTGCTAGCCATCTTATGGCAACTTGTTTAACTTATGTCTGTACTCAGATATTGTTGCTTCCGTTGACTCGTCTATGATCGAGCTCTTGTATTCGAGCCCTCGAGGCCCCTGGCTTGTAATATGATGCTTGTATGACTTATTTTATTTGTAGAGTTGTGTTGTGATATCTTCCCGTGAGTCCCTGATCTTGATCGTACACGTTTTCGTGTATGATTAGTGTACGATTGAATCAGGGGCGTCACAAGTATCGGGGGCGTCACAAGTTGGTATCAGAGCCGACTGCCTGTAGGAATCCCCCTTCCACACTCCTTGGCCGAAGTCGAGTCTAGTCGATGAAAACTGCTTTACTAACATGGCTATGCGGCCCATGGGCCCACATCGCCATTGGGTGGTATTAGGATCTTTTATTCCTCGACCTATACTCTGGGACTCTGATCTCTCTTCTATTCGGGTTAAATGATTTTGCTAAAATCTAACTCTAGGTTCTCGTTACCACTTCCTGCCAGAGAGCCCCTTCATTACAGATGATCGACTGCTTCACCAGAAGATTCCAAAGATAATCTCCGTTGTTCTCTTGAGACACTTGTGCCCATCGCCTTTGCAAATTCCCTACCACTGTTATATTATTATGGATAACTACATACACTTGTCCTTTCAATCCCATTGATCTTGTTATTACAAGATACCTCGAAAATTCTCTCTATTGCTCCGAGAATACTTTGTGCCTATTGCCTTGCAATTCATTACCCACATGAATACCTCTACGGATAAATCCTTACACGCAACCCAGAACACCACAGCGTAATGGTGTGTCCGAACGTCGTAATCGTACTTTACTGTGTGGACACACCATTACGCTGTGGTGTTCCGGGTTGCGTGAGTTGCGAAACTATTCTGCATTGTTTCAAATGTAGACCAAACTCGTAACTCAAATATTCTCCTCCACGATCAGATCGTAGAAACTTTATTTACTTGTTATGATGATTTTCCACTTCACTCTGAAATTCCTTAAACTTTTCAAATGATTCAGACTTATGTTTCATTAAGTAGATATACCCGCCGCTAGCCTCAATATTCATTGTACCACATACATCAGTATGTATGATTTCCAATAAATCTGTTGCTCGCTCCATTGTTCCAGAGAATGGAATTTTAGTCATCTTGCCCATGAGGCATGGTTCGCAAGTACCAAGTGATTCATAATCACACTACTAGGGAAAACCCTATACACAGAATCTTAGCAGCAGTGCGGCTCAAAAAGGAGTGCTGCTGCTAATTAGCAGTAGCGCGGGTGTGGAAAACCCGCTACTGACAAGTGCTTAGCAGTAGGGCGCTCGGCGTAACCCACGCTGCTACAAATATGGACCGACAGTGCCCACCCAACTCCATCTAGCAGCAGCGCGGTGTCGCGAGCCGCGCTACTGCTATAGCTGTAGCAGTAGCGCGGTTTTTCTGAGGTCGCTGCTGCTAATTTTCAAATCTGGCACACTCTTGGTCCCGGTTAGCAGTAGCACTTGTACCTAATGCGCGCTGCTGCTACTTTCTTAGTAGCAGCGTGGTTTACGTCCCACGCTACTGCTAACCCGCACCCACCACCTTTTCTCCCCACCCACCCCTCCCCCTCCTCTCCCTTTACCCTACCTCTCCCATTGTCACTCTTCTTCTTCCTCAATACTTCTCCCCCATTACTCTCCCTCTTTTACCTACGTTTCTCTCTCTTCATTACTCCTACCTAACTACACCACCTCCATTAATGTATCTCCTTTCTCTTTTTCCTTCCCCCTCCACTAGTTGAAGTTGTCTCCTCCCAAATTAGGTAGCTAGGTAGATGCAATATTTAGTTAAGTGACCTATTTGCCCCCTAACTAGATCTATCTTTGTCAAGAAGAGCTTTGTGCACTTTTGATCTCCCTACATCATCATCTCCACCGTGTGCTCGATCTCGAGATATAGGTGATTGAAATTTCATGCTATTGCAAAATGGAAATATGTTTATGTGTGTGTGATATGTTTAGGGAAATTGTGTGTGTGGCATGAGTTGATGCCAAATTGTGCTTTTGAGTTGCCTATGTTTTGCCAAAATGTCGATTTATTTCCGTTTCGGTGAATTCCAAGCAAACTCTAGATCTATATATGTCCTATTTTTAAGGAAGGTCATGTCGAATTTTTGTATGACTTTGATGCATGCACGCATTTTTATAATCAATTTGTTTATTATATTATCATGCAGAGTTGACGATGGTTAGTGGAACGATGGTGGACAGGTGGTTGCGGTCAGCGGTGCAGGACATGAAAGAAAATAACCGGACAAAGGTTTTATGTCCGTGTCGAAAATGCAAAGGAATAGTTTGGCTCGACCCCCATGACGATGGTCGTGTTGAAGCGCACCTGCTCATGACCGGTTTCATGGATGGCTATACTCGGTGGATAATTGAAGATGAGGATGATGATGTTGAGGATGCCGATGGGGCAGGCAATGATGACACGGGGCAAGACGAAGAGATGATCGATAATGGCGCGCGGGGAAGAGGTCGGACATGGCGACGAAGAAGGGGCCGGACATGGCAGCGGAGAGAACGACATGGACTCCACGTAGCAGAGTTCGTCGGTACTAAGTTCAATCGTGCGGGACCCTCATGTTCAAGCATTGCTTCGCAAGGAGACGAGTACTGAGTGAGCTGCTTCTAGAGAGCAGGCTAAGCTGGAGCAACTGGTGGTAGACTCGAACACTCCATTGTATGATGGTTGCAATCCCGAGGTGACCCGCTTGAGTTTCACGCTCCAACTCCTGAAGACGAAGGCTAAAAACAAATGGACCGACACTAGCCTCGATGAGCATCTCAAGTACCTAAAGGATGTTCTTCCCGCGGGTAATCTATGTCCTAGTAGTGTTGATGAGGCCAAGAAGATCATGTGCCCTCTTGATCTGCCACACGTTAGATACCATGCATGCATCAACGATTGCATAATTTATCGGAAGGAGCACGCGGAAAAAACAAGCTGTCCGGCGTGCAATGCTTCTCGATACAAGAAGGCCGGGAAGAAATGTCCCCAGAAAGTGGTATGGTACTTACCGATCACTCCCCGTCTCCAGAGGTATTTTTTAGATCCCAAGAAGCAAAGCTAATGCACTGGCACGCGGAGAGGAAGAAGCCCGACGATGGAGATGATCCAAAGCTGAGACACGTCAAGGATGGAAGCCAGTGGAGAGCGTTGAACAGTTTCTATCGGTATTTTGAATGTGATGCAAGGAACATCATGCTCGGCGCGTGTACCGATGGCATGAACCCGTTTGGCAACCAGAACACCAACCATAGCACATGGCCCGTGTTTGTATGGATGTACAACCTCCCCCTGGTTGTGCATGAAATCGAAGTACATTCACATGAGCATGCTTATTCAAGGGCCGAAACAACCAGGAAATAATATTAATTTGTATCTGGGGCTACTTCAAGAGGAGTTAGACACGTTATGGAAAACACCGGCCAAGACATGGGACGCCAGCAAAGGCGAGTATTTCAACATGAGAGCCACGCTGATCACGACAGTGCAGGACTATCTCAGTTACGGATATGTGGTAGGCCAGGTGTGCCATGGATATTGCGGATGCACCTGGTGCATGGATGATATGACGTCTTAGCAGCTAACGTCAAGGAAAGATGGCGGGTCTGGGAAAATCGTGTACATGGGGCATCGAAGATGGCTCGAACAGGACGACCCGTGGAGAAACCATGGAGATCTATTCAATGGTCACGCTGAGCATCGAGGACCTCCACGTAAGCGGAGCGGTGCCAAAATTGATGAGCTGTTGAAAAACTGGAAGGAGTGCCCGCGCCGGGAAAGACGATGAGAAAGGTGCCGGAGCCGCTGCTGAAGGTATGGAAGACAAGGTTTGTGTTCTGGGACTTGGAGTACTAGCACAAACTCGATACACCTCATTTCCTTGATCAAATGCATATCTGTAAGAATGTCCTTGAGAGCTTGCTCGCAACACTGATGAACATGCCGGATAAGACCAAGGATGGGCCGAAGGCAAGAAAAGTCTTGCAAGATTTGAAAGTCAGGGAAGATCTGCACATGCCGCCCCGTAAAATGTCAGACGAGACATAGACGGAGACAGAGGCACGGGAGATGAAGGGCAAGAAAATAAAGAAAGAGGATTATTGCCCCCCTTCTTGCTTCACCTTAAGTCAGGCTAAGATCCATCAATTCTTTAAGAGCCTTACTGGAGTCAAAGTTAGTTCCGGTTACTGTGGCAAGATAAACAGATATCTAGACACGGACAAGAAAAGGTTCAGCGGGATGAAGTCCCATGACTGTCATGTGATGTTGACACAGATACTACCTGTTACCCTTAGAGGGATAATGGACAAGCACGTCCGTGACACACTTATTGGTCTCTGCAACTTTTTTGACGTCATCTCTCGAAATTCGATTAGTGTGAAGCAGCTCCGAAGGCTACATGAAGAGATCATTGTGATACTGAATGAGCTTGAGATGTACTTCCCGCCCGCGTTCTTTGACGTGATGGTGCATCTGTGTGTCCATATTGTGGATGACATAATAGACCTGGGGCCGTCATTCCTGCACAACATGATGCCATTTGAGAGGATGAATGGGATCATCAAAGGATTCGTTTGTAACATGTCCTATCCGGATGGAAGCATCGTCCAGGGCTATGTGACACAAGAGTGCATCTCTTTCTATGAGAATTTTCTATATGGCGCAGACTAGCCGCCTGGTGTTAGTGTTGGTTTGCCCGTTAATAAGCACGATGGGAGGCTCGAAGGAGAAGGTCACTGCAACGGTCGCAGGGAACTGCACGTGGAATACTCAGATCGATGCAGCGACTTTGACAGAGCAAACTTGGTAGTGCTACAACACCTAGACGAGGTAGATACTTTCGTGGCACTTCACAAAGAAATTATCACAAAGAAGTATCGTGACTGGGGGGTATGCAGGACGGACGCCGAAGTGACTAGAGAGCACAACTCCACTTTCCTGCATTAGTTCAAAGAGCATATTATTGCTAATCCCCGGAGGAGGGCTCTAAGGACGGATTGCTCCTATACGCCTTAGCACATGGCCCCTCGCCCAACCTCGTAACCTATCAGGCATATGATATCAACGGATACACGTTCTACACGGAGGCCAAAGATATGGACAGTGATGATCAGAACTCAGGGGTGATGATGGAATGCATGACCGGCAGCGACAACGGCACAACTGAATGATTTTATGGAAGGGTCAAGGAGATCTGGGAGCTTGACTACTCTTGACTGCACAACACAATGATGTTCCGTGTCAGGTGGGCTAAGAATGTTGAAAGAGAAAACCAGATTTTCACTACCATGACTATACCCGACACCAAGAGCGCTACCGTGAACGCTATCACCAAAAATGAGCCATTGGTACATGCTAAGCACGTGACACAATGCTTCTTCATAACCAACCCATGCAATCCCAGTCGTGTTGTCGTGAGGAGAGGCAAAAGGAACATCATTGGAATGGATGGAGTCGCCAACGAGGAAGACTATGATCAGTACGGCAACCCAATGAGGGAAGATGACGATGATGATGAAGTATACGTCAAAAGAAGAATCAATACTACATTACCTAAGAAAAATCATACTCCATGGAAAAGGCAAAGTCACAATGAGGGGCTCAATTATTCTTCGACGAACAAGAAAGGAAAGAAGCTGACTCAAAAACGAAAACGTCAGCGCTGAGGAATATATGTTCCTATTTTGTATGTTATCGGTCAAATGATGTAATATGAATATATGTTCCTATTTTGTATACACACTTAGCCATTATTATGCATGGGTCCAATGATGTAATATATATGTTCCTATTTTGTATACATATTTAACCGTCAAATGATGCAATATATATCGCTTTCCCTTCGTTCACTACTCTCGGGAAATAAAAGTGGGAGAAACAGCTACAATCAAGCTAGCAGTAGCGATTTCCTTATAAAACAGCTACAGTCAAGGTAGCAGTAGCGATTTCCTTATAAAACCGCTACAGCTAGTGAAGGTAGTAGCAGTGCGTTTTATCTAAACCGCTACAGCTAGTGAAGGTAGTAGCAGCGCATTTTGTCTAAACACGCTACAGCTAGTCAAGGTAGTAGCAGCGCGTTTTGTCTAAACGCGCTACTACTATGTCCACTTAACCCAAAATTCTCACTCTCCCTGCTTCACCCCACCTCTTTTCCCCCCAAATCCCCACTCTCTCCCCTGTCGCACCGTCGCGCCCCGGCGCTCGCCCCCGACCCGGCCCTCGCCCCCGACCCCGGTGCTAGGCCCCGAGCCGACGCTCGCCCTGACCCCGGCGCGCTCACCCCCGACCCGTCGGCCATCGCCTCCCTCCTCTGCTTCCTCCCCTCCCAACCTCGGCCGTCGTCGGGCCTGCCTCCTCGCACCTGCACCTTCTGTAACCCCCCTCTCTCTGCTAGCTAGGGTTCTTCGGTTAATTTGCTTAGGTTTTAGTTAGGGCTGCAGGTTAATTAGGCTATCTATTTAGTTATGAATTTAGCAATTGTCCAAATCAACATCCCTGGTTAAAACAAATTTAGGTAGGCTAAATTTATATGCAAATTTGAACTGGACATGTGATATGTGGATATGTCATGTTTTGGACATGTCATGTTTGGAATTTGAACATGTCATTTGGACATGTGATGTTTTGGTTCAATTTTGGTAAATGATCCGAGTGGCCTATGTTATGCCGGAATGTTGATTCATTTCCGTTCCGGTGAATTTCAGGCGCTCGATATGTCCATTTTTTTTAGCAAAGGTCATGCCGAAATTTGCCGTGAATAAAGGCATGATTTGTGCTACATAGTTGGCATATCGAGTGTTGGCACATATATTTCTTTTTTATGTCATTTCTCATTCATTCATAATTTTAGAACTAAATGAGGACACTTAATCATAGGAAACGTGTCGAACAACGAAGAAACTGAGCCTTCTGACCAAGATGCAGACGAGATGGATTATGAGGGTGAACAAGAGTACCTTGACTATTTGACTGCTAAGAAAGGTTTGCAGGTCGGCCTCGATGATGGTACTGACGCCGACATCGACACCGATGGCGGCGCCGAGACCAGCGGGGAAGGTACCGGCGGGGAAGATACCGGTGGGGAAGGTACCACCGCCGATGCCGCTACCGAAAATAGGAAGCATAAGAAGCAGAGGATACGAAAACCTAACAAACTAGGGATTGGACGACTTGTGATCACAAAGATGGCACCTGGCAAGTTTGAGCCATTAGAGCCGGAAGAACCTCGCAAGTGCTATGGGAACCAATTAGGATGCATCCTACGGGGATGCGCGAGCATCAACGACGATGACTTAAGGAGTAAAGAACATTTGACGCAGTTGCTCCTAATGAAGTTGCACAAGAGATTCAAGTTCCCCGACCGGGATGATAACATAGAACAATAGTGGGATGATCCGAAGATGAAAAAGATTAACAATCACGCCATGGGCATGTTTAGCAATGATTTGGCCTCCTGGAAAGGGAGGGTGAAACGAGCTATTGAGGCTGACGAACCCTTGTCCAAGATTGTAGAGGAAAATCTGACACTTATGGAAGAGGAGTTCGAAAAGTTCAAGGACACTTGCGCTACTGAGGCAGCCAAGGCTAAGGCTGCGAAATTCAAGAGCCTTCAGCAAAGGAACATGGGGAAGCATCGCCTCGGAAGCCGTGGCTACCTCGGTAAAAGGCCCATATGGGATAAGGAGGACGCGGAACGTGAAGCCACGGGTCTCCCAGACCCCTTCGCGAAGTTCACCAACCCCTTGGAGCGTGATTTCATCAGGGCCCGCTACAAGTGGGACAAGGAGAAAAAGGTTTTTTACATGGACCAGATCACGAGGAAATTGATTAGACTACTAGAGAAGCATCACCAGCTTGCAGCCGAAAGCCCTACTTCTCTGACGAGGCCCAAGTGGGACACCCCTCTCAACCGGGCCTTGAACGAACTTAAGGGACTCCCTTTGGGCCAGCGGCCGCAATATGGTCGTGTGCATGGCGCTGGAGATGGCGCCACGTGGAAGGTGTTTTACAACGAGGGCCCGGAGGTCAAGAAGCAGAAAAAGAAGTTTAGTCAGGAGGACATTGACGCAAAGGTGAAGCTTGCGGTCGAGAAAAAAACAGCTGAGGACGCGGAAAAACAGCCGAGGAGAAAAATGAGTTGCTACAGCAAGCAGTCAATGTAGCTGTAACTACCCGTAGAAATGATTCCTCTACTTACTTGGTTCCAGCTACCATCAACTGGACGAAGGAAAATCCAGACAAGATGGTACATGATTTCCCGATGCCTAGTTTCGTCAGGAGCAACTCCATGAACAACAACAACACCGTACCATCACTTGCTCACGCAACCGGGCCTCCTCTCACGGTCGCTCCCACTCATAGTAGCCCGTCCTCAATCTCTGGCGCGCTAGGTGGGCCTTCGTCTTTGACTGAGCTCGACGCCGTCAAGGTAATTATATATAGAATATTCCATTTTCGTTGCCTTTCAGATGTTTTACGCCACATACATATGTGTTTGCAGGGCGAAGAAACCCCGTGCACCATACTCTACTTGATCAAAGGCCAGAAGGTGGACGTGGGAAAGGGGATGATAATGAACCCCATGCAACCCACATTCCACAACCAGCCGATCCCCACTGGGCACTTCAGGGTTAACTTGTCCAGTGTGAAATCGGGGCACGAGCATTTGCCTCCTCCGGTATATCCCGTGGGAGAGGACGACAAGACCCCGCCACGGATTGGAAACTGCAAGGGTTGGGTGCTGCTATGGCCGAAGAATCTTATTCGTCTGGAGCCGTCCGAGAGCACACCAATAACCACACATCAACAAGCATGTGCGGAGACCACCACCCCGCCTACGCAATTACCAGCTCCTGTAGTGCCGAGTGAGAGCGGCAGACGACGTGATGAAGGGGGTGCAATAGTACTGGCTGATGTAATCAGTCTTGTAGAACAGATGGATGATGAGACAGAGGTCGACCCTATGGGTTTCCTCAATACAAACGCGTATGACTGTGACATAGATCTGATGAGTCAACCATATGATGAATTGGGCTATCAGCATGCTAATGAGGATATGGATGATATGCCCGGGCAGGAAGGTCGTTGGAAGGATTGCAAAAAGTCTCTCTTCATGAATTCCTCACAGGACACGCCTGAAGATGTCGCCTCAACACAGACTCAACTATCCGGGTTCGTACAGTGCTTAGCCCGGGAACCGTGGGGCAGGGGTTAAGGAAGGGTCTGGAAGGTGTGCCCAAGAAAAAAGAGAGGAAGCGATCGGGGAAGATAACTGCCTCCAAACAAGCCAGAGCACAAAGCAGCCAGATGATGCATTCTGAAGAGCGTGTACCCATGAAAGGTGCGGCCATGTTCCATCTCACGGGCGAGCCGATGCTACCGCAGAAACCGCTGGAGGCACTATCAGGGGATCTCAGGAGACTGCACGACCATGTGCTGTCGACTGAGAAAAGCCTACTAGCCTCAAAGGATCCAGGATATCCAACATACGCGGCTCGTGTGCCTGAGGGGAAGCGCTACATCGACACACGGCCCGCGGAGGTGTTCTTCCTGTGGTTTGACCATATCTTTGAGATGTTTCTGACAAGAAGGCTCGATTTTACAATCGTCCGCCTTTTTGCGCTACATATGAGCTCTGTCATGAATAGTGAAGAAGTCTCGCAAATCTGCATGGCGGATCCGTACTACATGCACGAGTCTTTCTTGAGTCTTGGCGACTTTGAGTGTGAAACTGCTAGGGAGTACCTCCAAAACTTCATGGTACAGAATAAGGACCGGGAAATTGTCCTCGTGCCTTATCATCCAAAGTAAGTCAGTTCCAGACAACCCTTTCATACATTTCAATCATTCCTTCTCTCTCATATGGGGAATAATTTGAGGTGTCTTTTCCCCGTAGCAACGGGCGCGCCGTCCTTATCATTCTTTACCCGCAAGTCTCCCACGCCGTGTATTTTTACCCTTCCAGAGACTATGAGAAAAAAGACTACACCCACATAATGAATATTCTAGATGATGCTCTCCAAGGCTTCAGCATTAGAGGTGGCCACATGCAGATCAGGAAACAAAGGAACAAGAAGATGGCTTTCGCGCATAAAACTAACTTCTCCTGCATCCATGTCCCAAAACCAAGCAAGAAGGATGGATTCTACATCGTCCATCTCATGATTCAGTTCAACACGGATCACCAAAAGCTTCACATGAAAAGCAGAAATGATGATCATATCCACAAGTGGCTAGAATCTCATGGAGAAGCGGATTATAAACTTAGAGATGACTTCTTTCGCATCCAAAGCGACATCGCGACGATCATCATGAAAGAAGTCGTCAATGAGAAGGGGATGTTCCACCACGGCCC
The DNA here is from genome assembly GCA_034509565.1 of Triticum monococcum. Taxonomy (NCBI): domain Eukaryota; kingdom Viridiplantae; phylum Streptophyta; class Magnoliopsida; order Poales; family Poaceae; genus Triticum; species Triticum monococcum. The sequence goes on along the minus strand of CM067845.1, from coordinate 79,141,992 downwards.
TATATCGCGAGCTGACGTCCGAACTCGCATAGGCATGCAACGTCTAGACCTCACGCTGTTCAAGAAGCTAGGGTCCATCCTCGATGATATGGAAGGATGGAACTTCTAGTGATTTATGATGTCGATGATGATGATATGTGTCGGCTGAACTTGTATACTTTTTGTAGCGATGAAACTTTGTGATGTTCATGGTCCCTGCCAAACTTGTGTAACGCTACTTTTTTAGTTTGCGTACGATGACCTGCGTACCTCTAGTTAATTAATTTGCGTATTGTATGTTCCATCTAGTTGCTAACCCTTTCTTTTTCGGTGTTGCTCTAGTATATTTTGTTGCATATATACGATTGTACATCCTCTTCATGAACATGCATCTCTAACAAGTACCTAGTTTCTTGATGGCGAGATGGAAGTGCTATGTCGTGTACAAAGGGAAGGTTCCGGGGGTGTACAACGAGTGGCATGAGTGTCAGGCGCAAGTGAAAGGGTTCTCGGGCGCCAGCCATAAAGGCTTCAAAAGCAGACAAGAAGGAGAAGCTAGTTACTTGAGGTTCACGCTAGCGCGAGAGAGGACTCGTAACCGCCACCTCATGTACTGCATAGTTCCGCTCTCACTCATAGTGATAGCTCTTCTTGCGTATAACTTTGTTTAAATGGATGACGTTGTAGTTGCAAGTATTCGAGACTTGCATGTATCACTATTTTCAAGATGATGACAAGATACCACTTTGTGTTGGATGATGATTATGATGAGACTATTTGTATGTATATGCTATGATTACATTTGTGGTCTTGCGGGCATTTGTTTGTGTATCATGATGACATTTGTATGTGCTAAAGATTCTTCTATAAAGCCTATATAAATACAAAACAAATATGCCAAAAAAACAAAAAAACAACTAAAATTAGCAGTAGCGAGTGGAGAACAGTTAGCAGCATCGTGGTAGTAGCAGTAGCGCGCACAGGAGAAGCGCACTATAGCTATTAGCAGTAGCGAGCTTCCATTAAGCGCGCTGCTGCTACACTTGTGTAGCAATAGCGTTGGTGAGCACGAGCTACTGCTACATGTTAGCTGTAGCGCCTTATTAGTAGCGCCGGTCCCCGCGCTACTGATACACCTAAAACCCGCGCTGCTGCTATCCTTTTCCCTACTAGTGTCAAGTGATTCCAGAAGTCCATCGGTATGGAGTTTCTTCATGCGCTTTACACCAATATGACCTAAATGGCAGTGCCACAAATAAGTTGCACTATCATTATCAACTCTGCATCTTTTGGCTTCAACATTATGAATATGTGTATTACCACTGTCGAGATTCAACACAAATAAACCACTCTTCAAGGGTGCATGACCATAAAAGATATTACTCATATAAATAGAACAACCATTATTCTTTGATTTAAATGAATAACCATCTGGCATCAAACAAGATCTAGATATAATGTTCATGCTTAACGCTGGCACCAAATAACAATTATTCAGGTCTAAAATTAATCCTGAAGGTAGATGTAGAGGTAGCGTGCCGACGGCGATCACATCGACTTTGGAACCATTTCCCACGCGCATCGTCACCTCGTCCTTAACCAATCTTCGCTCAATCCGTAGTCCCTGTTTCAAGTTGCAAATATTAGCAACAGAACCAGTATCAAATACCCAGGTGCTACTGCGAGCTCTAGTAAGTACACATTGGGGCAGTTCCGCTTCCAGTGACCAGTCTGTTTGCAGTAGAAGCACTCAGTCTCAGGCTTAGGTCCAGACTTGGGTTTCTTCTCCTGAGCAGCAACTTGTTTGCCGTTGTTTTTGAAGTTCCCCTTCTTCTTCCCTTTACCCTTTTTCTTGAAACTGGTGGTCTTGTTGACCATCAACACTTGATGCTCTTTCTTGATTTCTACCTCCGCAGCCTTTAGCATTGCGAAGAGCTCGGGAATTGTCTTATCCATCCGTTGCATATTATAGTTCATCACGAAGCTCTTGTAGCTTGGTGGCAGTGATTGAACAACTCTGTCAATGACACTATCAACAGGAAGATTAACTCCTAGTTGAGTCAAGTGGTTATGGTACCCATACATTCTGAGTATATGTTCACTGCCAGAACTATTCTCCTCCATCTTGCAGCTGTAGAACATAATGGAGACTTCATATCTCTCAATCCGGGCATTTGCTTGAAATATTAACTTCATGTCCTGGAACATCTCATACGCTCCATGACGTTCAAAACCTCGTTAAAGTCCCGGTTTTAAGCCGTAAAGCATGGCACACTGAACTATCGAGTAGTCATAAGCTTTGCTCTGCCAGACGTTCTTAACGTCATCAACAGCATCTGTAGCAGGCCTGGCACCCAATGGTGCTTCCAGGACGTAATTCTTCTATGCAACAATGAGGACAATCCTCAAGTTATGGACCCAATCTGTGTAATTTCTACCATCATCTTACCGATCAAATCTAGTAAAGTACGATTACAACATTCGAACACACCATTACGTTGTGGTGTTCCGGGTGGCGTGAGTTGCGAAACTATTCCGCATTGTTTCAAATGTAGACCAAACTCGTAACTCAAATATTCTCCTCCACGATCATGTCGTAGAAACTTTATTTTCTTGTTACGATGATTTTCAACTTCACTTTGAAATTCTTTGAACTTTTCAAATGTTTCAGACTTATGTTTCATTAAGTAGATATACCCATATCTTCTTAAATCATCTGTGAAGGTGAGAAAATAATGATACCCGCCGCGAGCCTCAATATTCATTGGACCACATACATCAGTATGTATGATCTCCAACAAATCAGTTGCTCGCTCCATAGTTTCAGAGAACGGCGTTTTAGTCATCTTGCCCATGAGGCATGGTTCGCAGGTACCAAGTGATTCATAATCAAGTGATTCCAAAAGTCCATCAGTATGGAGTTTCTTCATACGCTTTACACCAATATGACCCAAACGGCAGTGCCACAAATAAGTTGCACTATCATTATCGACTCTGCATCTTTTGGCTTCAACATTATGAATATGTGTATTACTACTATCGTCATTCATAAAAAATAGACCACTCTTGAAGGGTGCATGACCATAAAAGATATTACTCATATAAATAGAACAACCATTATTCTCTAATTTAAATGAATAACCGTCTCGCATGAAACAAGATCCAGATATAATGTTCATGCTCAATGCTGGCACCAAATAACAATTATTTAGGTCTAATACTAATCCCAAAGGTAGATCTAGAGGCAGCGTGCCGATGGCTATCACATCAACTTTGGAACCATTTCCCACGCGCATCGTCACCTCGTCCTTAGCCAGTGCTCGCTTAATCCGTAGTCCCTGTTTCGAGTTGCAAATACTAGCAACAGAACCAGTGTCAAATACCCAGGTGCTACTGCGAGCTCTGGTAAGGTACACATCAATAACATGTATATCACATATACCTTTGTTCACCTTGCCATCCTTCTTATCCACCAAATACTTGGGGTAGTTCCGCTTCCAGTGAGCAGTCTTGTCATGGGTTTGTCACGGCAGATGTCCTCATGATAGGACTTAGTCATGGAGCCATCGCAATGGGTTAGCTTAAAGGTGTTAAACTGGACAAGGGGACACGGGAGTTTATACTAGTTCGGCCCCTTCGATGAAGTTAAAAGCCTACGTCTAGTTATTGTGGTTGGTATTGCTAGGGTTTCGAAGGCCAGGGAGCGAATCCGCTTTGTCTCCTCCTCCGATTGACGTGAGTCTTCATGCTCTCGAACATCAATGAGGTAGTAGGATCCGTTGTGCAGATTTTTGCTGACCACAAAGGGTCCTTCCCAAGGGGGGGGGATAACTTGTGCATATTAGTCTGATCCTGGATGAGCCGGAGCACCAAATCACCTTCTTGAAAGGTTCTAGTTTTAACCCGACGGCTGTGATAACATCAAAGATCTTGTTGATAAATCGCTGAACGTGCTGCTGCAAGATCCCGCTCTTCATCCAACAGGTCCAGAGAATCCTGACGTGCCTTCTCATTATCAGCTTCAACATAAGCTGCCACACGGGGCGAATCGTGACAGATGTCATTAGGAAGAACCGCCTCCGCTCCATAAACCATGAAGAAAGGCATGTAACCCGTAGACCTATTGGGTGTGGTGTTGATGCTCCATAACACAGAAGGTAGCTCCTTGACCCAACAACCCGACGTCCAATTTAAGGGAACCATAAGCCTTGGTTTGATACCCCGTAGAATTTCTTGATTTGCCCTTTCTGCTTGACCATTAGATTGGGGGTGAGCCACTAATGCTAGATCAAGCCGGATGTGCTCACGTTGAGAGAATTCTTCCATCTCTCCTTTTGATAGGTTAGTACCATTATCTGTTATAATGCTATGTGGAAAGCCAAACCGGAATATCACCTTTTTGATGAATTGAACCGCCGTGGCTGCATCACACTTGCTGACTGGCTCTACCTCTACCCATTTAGTGAATTTATCAACTGCTACTAACAGGTGGGTCTTCTTGTCCTTGGAGCGCTTGAAGGGTCCAACCATATCCAGCCCTCAAGTTGCAAACGGCCACGTAATTGGAATCATCTGCCACTCTTGAGCCGAAACGTGCGCACGGTGGGCAAACTTTTGACATCCATCACATCTTTTGACAAAGTCCTCCGCATCAGCATGCGCCATCAACCAGTAAAAACCGTGGCGAAAAGCTTTGGCAACCAACGACTTTGAACCGGCGTGGTGACCGCAATCCCCTTCATGAATTTCTTGCAAAATCTCACAACCTTCTTGAGGAGAAACGCATCCCTGAATTGCTCCTGAAACACTGTAATGATGTAACTCCCTATTGAGTATCTTCATGGACTTGGAACGCTGGATTATCTGTCGAGCCAACGTTTTCTCAGCTGGTAACTCGCCCCGGTTCATGTAATCCAGATATGGGATCGTCCAATCCCATATGGCGTGCAGAGCTGCCACCATTGAGCCTCCGGATCAGGAATAGCCAAATCTTCTTCGGTTGGTATTTTGACTGACGAATTGTGCAATACATCAAGAAAGACATTGGGCGGAACCGGTTTACATTGGGAACCAAGACGACTTAAAGCGTCCGCCGCTTCATTCTTCCGCCAGTCTATATGGTCCACCTGCTAACCTTTAAAGTGACCAGCCACTACGTCCACCTCTCGCCGATATGCAGGCATGAGTGGGTCCTTAGAATCCCAAGTGCCAGACACTTGCCGAGCCACTAGATCTGAATCGTCGAAGCACTTAACCCGGCTCAAATTCATCTCTTTAGCCATCCAAAGACCGTGGAGTAAAGCCTCATATTCAGCTGCATTGTTAGTACAAGGGAACATTAAACGGAGGACATAACAAAACTTGTCACCTCGTGTGGAAGTTAATACGACTCCAGCCCCCGAACCCTCTAACTGTCTGGACCCATCAAAATGAATAGTCCAATTTGTATTATCTGGTTTCTCCTCAGGTGCCTATAACTCCGTCCAATCGTTGATGAAATCCATGAGTGCCTGGGACTTGATCGCGGTGCGGGGTATATATTTGAGCCCATGAGGTCCAAGCTCGATGGCCCACTTGGCAATCCGGCCAGTTGCCTCTCTGTTTTGAATGATGTTGCCCAGAGGAGCTGAACTGACCACTGTGATAGGATGGCCCTGAAAATAATGTTTGACCTTCCGTCTTGCCATAAACACCCCATACACCAGTTTCTGCCAATGTGGATACCTCTGCTTTGACTCAATGAGCACCTCACTGATATAATAAAACAACTATTGAACCGGATACTCTTTGCCAGGCTCCTTGCGCTCTACCACAATGGCTACGCTGACAGCCCGGGCATTAGCAGCCACATATAATAATAATGGCTCTTTATCAATCGGTGCTGCCAGCACGGGCGGTTCCACTAGCTGCCTCTTCAGATCTTCAAACGCCTTATCAGCTGCCTCACTCCAGACAAAGTTATCTATTTTCTTGAGCATCTGATATAAGGGGATGGCCTTCTCTCCAAGGCGGCTGATAAACCGGCTCAAGGCTGTAATCCGGCCGGCCAGACATTGAACATCGTTAATACACTCCGGTTTAGCCAAGGATGTAATTGCTGCAATCTTTTCCGGATTGACCTCAATGCCTGCCGGGACTGCGAAGACACACTTCTCCAGATTGAGCATCATCTTGTAAACCCGTAGATTGTCAAAGGTTTCTCGTAGATCATTTATCAATGTCTCCTCCTTTCTGGACTTGACCACAATATCATCCACATATGCATGAACATTGCGCCCAATTTGTTTATGAAGGCAATTCCGAACACATCGCTGGTAAGTCGCCTGGGCACTCTTGAGTCCAAAGGGCATGGAAACATAGCAGAAGGCTCCAAAGGGAGTTATGAAGGCTGTCTTCTCCTGGTCCTTAACTGCCATTTTGATCTGATGATATCCAGAGTAAGCATCTAGAAAACACAAACGGTCACAACCCGCTGTAGCATCAATTATCTGATCAATGCGAGGGAGAGAAAAGGGGTTTGCAGGGCAAGCCTTGTTTAAATCTGTGTAGTCCACACACATGCGCCAAGTATCTTTTTTCTTAAGAACCAGCACCGGATTGGCTAACCACTCTGGATGAAAAACTTCGACAATAAACCCTGCGGCCAACAGAAGGGCTACCTCTTCACCTATAGCCTTATGTCTCTCTTCATTGAAACGGCGGAGGAACTGCCGGACCGGTTTAAACTTAGGATCAATGTTGAGTGTGTGCTCAGCGAGTTCTCTCGGTACACCTGGCATGTTAGAAGGTTTCCATGCAAAGATGTCCCGATTCTCATGGATGAACTCGATGAGCGCGCTTTCCTATTTGGGATCTAGGTTAGCGCTGATGCTGAACTGTTTGGATGAATCGCCAGGAACAAAGTCAACCATCTTAGTGTATGTAGCTGATTTGAACTTCAATGCTGGATCATGTTTCGTAGTTGGCTTTTTTAAGGAGGTCATGTCTGCCGGATCAACTTGCTCCTTATAGAATTTTAACTCCTCCGTGGCACAAACCGACTCAGCATAAGCCGCATCGCCTTCTTCACACTCCAAAGCAATCTTTCTACTTCCATGTACTGTGATAGTCCCCTTATGACCTGGCATTTTAAGTTGTAGGTAAACATAACATGGCCTTGCCATAAACTTAGCATAAACCGGCCGCCCAACAAGGCGTGGTACAGACTTTTGATCTTCACCACCTCAAATGTCAATGTTTCTGACCTTGAATCCTAGTCATCTCCAAAATCTACCTCCAAAGTTATCTTACGAACAGGATATGCAGACTTACCAGGCATCACACCATGAAATACCGTATTCGACGGTTTAAGATCCTTATTTGTCAACCCCATATGGCGGAATGTATCATAATACAAAATATTGATACTACTTCCCCCATCCATGAGCACTTTAGTGAACTTGTATCCCCAACTTGAGGGGCTACCACCAAGGCCAAATGACCTGGATTATCAACCCGGGGCGGGTGATCCTCTCTACTCCACAAAATAGGTTGCTCCGACCAGCGTAAATACTGAGGTACTGCTGGCTCAACAGAGTTGACTGCCCTTTTGTGAAGCTTCTGATCATGTTTGCACAAACTAGTAGTGAAGACATGATATTGCCCGCTGTTCAGCTGTTTGGGATTGCTGTGATAACCCGACTGCTGCTGTTGTTGACTCCCCTGATGGTTGTAACCTCCCTGGTTGCCTTGGTGTCCTTGATTGACGTGTCCGGTTTGATTGCCTGGAAACCCTGAACCGGAACCACCACCTCCGTAACCCGGCCCGTGGAAACCTCCTCCTGAACCGCCGGGCGGGCCGTTGTCATATTGGGACATATTGGAATTCTTGAAGTCCCACATAAAATAGCAATCTTTCCAAAGATGTGACGCCGGCTTCTCCTTCGATCCATGCTTTGGACAGGGCTGATTTAACAGGCGCTCCAAATTGTTGCCTGGACCTCCACCCCTCTGGGGCTGCTTGCCCTTACGGCGCTGGCCATTTTCCTGCGCGTTGGTATTTGCAACAAAGTCCAAGCTGCTGTCGGCCTTGCGCTTACCACCGCCTCCATGGCCTGCCGGATTACGTTGCTGACCTTTGGCATTGCCGTTCTTCTTACCTTTCTCCGGTTTGTCCTCCTCTGAATCCGGATCCTTAGTATTATCTGAATCGGTGTATTTAACCAAAGCGGCCATGAGCATTGACATGTCATTGCAATGACGTTTGAGGCTTCCCAACTTCTGTTTTAACGGTTTGAAATGACAATTGCCTTCTAATGTTAACATTGCTATGTCTGCATTGATATGATCTGATGAATGCAAAATCGCTGAGACTCATTTGACCCAATGGGTCGTGGATTCCCCTTCCTCTTGGACACAAGCGGCCAGATCTACGATTGACATCGGCTGCTTACACGTATCCTTGAAGTTCTGGATAAACCGGTGCTTCAATTCGGCCCATGATCCGGCGGAGTTGGTTGGCAAGCTCTTCAACCAAGTGCGAGCTGTTCCTTCCAACATCATGGTGAAATATTTAGCACACACTGCCTCATCCACATCTAACATCTCCATTACCATCTCATAGCTTTCCACCCAAGCCTCTGGTTGCAAATCGGCGGTGTAATTTGGTACCTTACGAGGTCCCTTGAAATCCTTGGGAAGTCTCACATTATGCAAAGCGGGAGTTAAACACGGCACCCCTAAGGAACTGAACGTCACCCCTGGCTCCATAGAGCCCGTGGGGTGAACCGGAGTATGTTGTCGTGCTTCGTGTCGAGCCGTCAACTCGGCCTCCCGACGTGCGCGGCCATGGTCCACAACATCTTGCGCATTAGTGCTTCCCCCGTCTGGGTTGTTCCCTCGTGGTGAGTTTCGGCGACGTGCGCTACCAGACACAGCCGGTTCATCCTCCACATGTCTGCTATAACTCCGGCTTGGACGGGGAGTGGAATGGATCCTCTCACGACTGTGTGAATACGCCTGCTGTTGATTTAGTTCTGTTTGAAGGAGATCCCTGGCCCGATGTGCTTCCACTGCAACTAGTGATTCGTCGTCGGTTGGGAGGGCCGCCAGGCGTGAAGCGGCGGCCACAATGTTGTCCAACGGGTTGGAATAATGACCGGGCGGCGTCGATGGCACAACGTTGTTCTGGCGAGGCGGGTCCGTCATGCGTGGTTGAACCGGCGCTCCTGTTCCTGGCGCTCCCACCCGGTTTAGCGTGGGTTGGTTACTAGCTCCCACACTTGGTGTGTTGAAAAGATTCCGCGGCTCATAAACTGACGGGAGACGTGATCGATACCTTCTTCTCAGGACTTCCTTTGAAGCATTCTGATCCAGTCTAATCCGGTAGGCCTGTGCTTCCAATTTAGCCTGTTCTGTAGCCATCCTAGCATTCTCTGTTGCCAGGTCCGCTTTAGCCTGGGCTATCTGATCCTTCACCTTTGCAATCTCCGCATTGTGCTGATCCCTGACTGCTGCATCCACCTCCGCGGACATCAACGCTGCCAGAGCGTCCAACAAATCAGACAAGACTTGGGCCGGAGGTGGCGCCGAGCTTCCTGCCCCTGCTGGTGTGGCCGTCGTTGAACCGGAGAGCATTGCCGCAGTGGTAGATGAATGAGGCGCCGATTGTGTGCCGGCCATGAAGATGGCGGCCCGGTTTGGTAGACCGGGGGAATCCGGAATACTGCTGCCCTCGGATCCTCCCTCAATCCGGCTGTCCTGCAACTAGTAAAGCGATTCGGTCTCTCCAGAAGACTCATCATCAGAGCAGACTACGGTTTCTCCATCGGACACTGGTTCATCCTCATACCTCGATCCATGGACGACACCTACGAATACATGCTTTGCCTCGGGCTGAACCAGCGAAGAACTTGCCCGCCGGGCCGTTTCGATGATGTCGGTGTAGATGTCCGGCTCGGTGGCCGGTTCGCCGATCTTGCCGATGAAGATGTGAATCCCACCAAAGGGGACCCGGTACTCGTATTCGATTGAATCGGCCTCGGGACCCCATCCTGCGTTGTTGATGTAGAGCTTGCCGCGATGACTCTTCGTCATCCGGCCCACAGCGTATCCCTTGAGTCCATCGAAGCTGCCCTTCAAGAACTTAAAACCATCATGCGATAGCCCCACGATGGGTGCCAACTGTCGTGGGTTTGTCACGGCAGTCCTCATGAAAGGACTTAGTCGTGGAGCCATCACAACGGGTTAGCTTAAAGGGGTTAAATCGGACTAGCGGACACGGGAGTTTATACTAGTTCGGCCCCTTCGATGAAGGTAAAAGCCTACGTCTAGTTGTGATTGGTATTGCTAGAGTTTCGAAGGCCAGGGAGCGAATCCGCTTTGTCTGGCTCTCTAGTTGTTGTCCTCAAACCACTATCGGGTCATCCCTTTATATACATAGGTTGATGCCCACCAGTTTACAGAGTGCCGAGCCGGATCATAAACGTATCCAGTTCGGTCTCTATCCTTCCTATCTTACAATACAACTTACATGACTAAGCTGGCTTACATTTACAGGCTTTAACCCGCCTTTGGGCCTTGGGCCTCCATGAAGCGCCGTCATCCTTGCATCTTTATGGGCTTCTAATCTTCAAGGAGTCAACCCGGCTACCTAAGGCCGGTTTACCTCCAGTAGTAATATCTCCAACAAGTCTGCTTGCAGTAGAAGCACTCAGTCTCAGGCTTAGGTCCAGACTTGGGTTTCTTCTCTTGAGGAGCAACTTGCTTGCTGTTCTTCTTGAAGTTCCCCTTCTTCTTCCCTTTGCCCTTTTTCTTGAAACTGGTGGTCTTATTGACCATCAACACTTGATGCTCCTTCTTGATTTCTACCTCCGCAGCCTTTAGCATTGCAAGGAGCTCAGGAATCGTCTTATCCATCCCTTGCATGTTATAGTTTATCACGGAGCTTTTGTAGCTTGGTGGTAGTGACTGAAGAATTCTGTCAATGACGCTATCATCCAGAAGATTAACTCCCAGTTGAATTAAGTGATTGCAATACCCAGACATCTTGAGTATATGCTCACTGACATAACTATTCTCGTCCATCTTGCAGCTGTAGAACTTATTGGAGACTTCATATCTCTCAATCCGGGCATTCTTTTGAAATATTAACTTCAACTCCTGGAACATCTCATATGCTCCATGACGTTCAAAACATCGCTAAAGTCCCGGTTCTAAGCCGTAAAGCATGTCACACTGATCTATCGAGTAGTCATCAACATTTGACTGCCAGGCAATCACAATGTCTGTAGTTGCTGGCGCAGGTGGTACACCTACCGGTGCTTCCAGGGTGTAACTCTTCTGTGCAGTAATGAGGATAATTCTCAAGTTACAGACCTAGTCCGTGTAATTGCTACCATCATCTTTCAACTTTGCTTTCTCAAGGAACGCATTAAAATTCGACAGAACAACAACACGGGCCATCTATCTGCAATCAACATAGACAAGCAAGATACTATCAGGTACTAAGTTCATGATAAATTTAAGTTCAATTAATCATATTACTTAAGAACTCCCACTTAGATAGACATCCCTCTAATCCTCTAAGTGATCACGTGATCCAAATCTACTAAACCATAACCGATCATCACGTGAAATGGAGTAGCTTTCAATGGTGAACATCACTATGTTGATCATATCTACTATATGATTCACGCTCGACCTTTCGGTCTCAGTGTTCCGAGGCCATATCTGCATATGCTAGGCTCGTCAAGTTTAACCTGAGTATTCTGCGTGTGCAAAACTGGCTTGCACCCGTTGTAGATGGACGTAGAGCTTATCACACCCGATAATCACGTGGTGTCTGGGCACGACGAACTTTGGCAACGGTGCATACTCAGGGAGAACACTTTTATCTTGAAATTTAGTGAGAGATCATCTTATAATGCTACCTCCAATCAAAGCAAGATAAGATGCATAAAAGATAAACATCACATGCAATCAATATAAGTGATATGATATGGCCATCATCATCTTGTGCTTGTGATCTCCATCTCCGAAGCACCATCATCACCAGCGCGACACCTTGATATCCATCATAGCATCATTGTCGTATGCCAATATCATGCTTCTACGACTATCACTACCGCTTAGTGATAAAGTAAAGCATTATAGGGCGATTGCATTGCATACAATAAAGCGACAACCATTTGGCTCCTGCCAGTTGCCGATAACTCGGTTACAAAACATGATCATCTCATACAATAAAATTTAGCATCATGTCTTGACCATATCACATCACAACATGCCCTGCAAAAACAAGTTAGACATCCTCTACTTTGTTGTTGCAAATTTTACGTGGCTGCTACTGGGCTTAGCAAGAACCGTTCTTACCTACGCATCAAAACCACAACGATAGTTTGTCAAGTTGGTGCTGTTTTAACCTTCGCAAGGACCGGGCGTAGCCACACTCGATTCAACTAAAGTTGGAGAAAATGACACCCGCCAGCCACCTGTGTGCAAAGCACATCGGTAGAACCAGTCTCGCGTAAGCGTACGCGTAATGTTGGTTCGGGCCGCTTCATCCAACAATACCGCCGAACCAAAGTATGACATGCTGGTAAACAGTATGACTTATATCGCCCACAACTCACTTGTGTTCTACTCGTGCATATAACATCAACCCATAAAACCAGGCTCGGATGCCACTGTTGAGGAACGTAGTAATTTCAAGAAATTTCCTACGCACACGCAAGATCATGGTGATGCATAGCAACGAGACGGGAGAGTGTTTGTCCATGTACCCTCGTAGACCGAAAGCGGAAGCGTTAGTACAATGCGGTTGATGTAGTCGTACGTCTTCACGATCCAACCGATTAAGTACCGAACGCACGGCACCTCCGAGTTCAGCACACGTTCAGCCTGATGATGTCCCTCGAGCTCCGATCCAGCCGAGTGTTGAGGGAGAGTTTCAGCAGCATGATGGTGTGGTGACGATGATGATGTTCTACCTATGCAAGGATTTGCCTAAGCACCGCTACAATATTATCGAGGTGGACTATGGTGGAGGGGGGCACCACATACGGCTAAAAGATCAAACGATCAATTGTTGTGTCTCTAGGTTGCCCGCTGCCCCCGTATATAAAGGAGCAAGGGGGGGGGGTGCGGCCGGCCAGGAGGGGGCGTTCCTGGAGGAGTCCTACTCCCACAAGGAGTAGGACTCCCTCCCTTTTCCTTGTTGGATTAGGAGTGGAGGGGGAAAGAGGAGGGAGAGAGGAAGGAAGGGGGGGGCGCCGCCCCTTCTCCTTGTCCTATTCGGACTAGGGGGAGGGGCGCGCGGCCCTGCCCTGGCCGCCTCTCCTCTTCTCCACAAAGGCCCACTATGGCCCATTAAGCCCCCGGGGGGTTCCGGTAACCCCTCGGTACTCGGGTAAAATCCCGATTTCACCCGGAACACTTCCGATATCCAAATATAGGCTTCCAGTATATCAATCTTCATGTCTTGACCATGTCGAGACTCCTCGTCATGTCTATGATCATATCCGGGACTCCAAACATCCTTCGGTACATCAAAACTCATAAACTCATAATATATCCATCATCGAAACTTTAAGCGTGTGGACCCTACGGGTTCTTTAACTATATAGACATGACCGAGACACGACTCCGGTCAATAACCAATAGCGGAACTTGGATGCTCATATTGGCTCCCACATATTCTACGAAGATCTTTATCGGCCAGACCACATAACAACATACGTTGTTCCCTTTGTCATCGGTATGTTACTTGCCCGAGATTCGATCGTCGGTATCTCAATACCTAGTTCAATCTCATTACCGGCAAGTCTCTTTACTCGTTCTGTAATACATCATCCCGCAACTAACTCATTAGTTGCAATTCTTGCAAGGCTTAAGTGATGTGCATTACCGAGAGGGCCTAGAGATACCTCTCCGACAATCGGAGTGACAAATCCCAATCTCGAAATATGCCAACCCAACAAGTACCTTCGGAGATACCTGTAGAGCACCTTTATAATCACCCAGTTACATTGTGATGTTTGGTAGCACATAAAGCGTTCCTCCGGTAAACGGGAGTTGCATAATCTCATAGTCATAGGAGCATGTATAAGTCATGAAGAAAACAATAGCAACATACTAAACGATCAAGTGCTAAGCTAACGGAATGGGTCAAGTCAATGACATCATTCTCCTAATTATGTGAGCCCGTTAATCAAATGAAAACTCATGTCAATGGCTAGGAAACATAACCATCTTTGATCAACGAGCTAGTCAAGTAGAGGCATACTAGTGACACTCTATTTGTCTATGTATTCACACAAGTATTATGTTTCCGGTTAATACAATTCTAGCATGAATAATAAACATTTATCATGATATAAGGAAATAAATAATAGCTTTATTATTGCCTCTAGGGCATATTTCCTTCAGATCTATGATGTCTCTTACCGATTTACCGCTATCATTTTGGGGTTATGCTTTAGAGACGGTTGCATTCACGCCTTGTGAACTATGGTTTGCAAGAAACCAAATTTGTCGTTTCTTAAAGTTTGGGGCTGCGATGCTTATGTGAAAAAGCTTCAACCTGATAAGCTGGAACCCAAATTGGAGAAATCTGTCTTCATAGGATACCCAAAAAGAAACTATTGGGTACACCTTCTGTCACAGATCCGAAGGCAAGAAATTTGTTGCTAAGAATGGATCCTTTCTAGAGAAGGAGTTTCTCTCGAAAGAAGTGAGTGGGAGGAAAGTAGAACTTGATGAGGTAACTATAGCTTCTCCCTTATTTGAAAGTAGTTCATCACAGAAACCGGTTCCTGTGACACCTACACCAATTAGTGAGGAAGCTAATGATGATGATCATGAAACTTCAGATCAAGTTACTACCGAATCTCGTAGGTCAACTAGAGTAAGATCCGCACCAGAGTGGTATGGAAATCCTGTTCTGGGAGTCATGTTACTTGACCATGACGAACCTACGAACTATAAAGAAGCGATGGTGAGCCCAGATTCCGCAAAATGGCTTGAGGCCATGAAATCTGAGATGGGATCCATGTATGAGAACAAAGTGTGGACTTTGGTTGACTTGCCCGATGATCGGCAAGCCACCAAGAATAAATGGATCTTCAAGAAGAAGACTAACGCTGACGGTAATGTTACTGTCTGCAAAGCTTGACTTGTTGCGAAAGGTTTTCAACAAGTTCAAGGGGTTGACTACGATCAGACTTTCTCACCCGTAGCAATGCTTAAGTCTGTCTGAATCATGTTAGCAATTGCCGCATTTTATGATTATGAAATTTGGCAAATGGATGTCAAAACTGCATTCCTTAATGGATTTCTGGAAGAAGAGTTGTGTATGATGCAACCAGAAGGTTTTGTCGATCCAAAGGGTGCTAACAAAGTGTGCAAGCTCTAGCGATCCATTTATGGACTAGTGCAAGCCTCTCGGAGTTGGAATAAACATTTTGATAGTGTGATCAAAGCATATGGTTTTATACAGACTTTCGGAGAAGCCTGTATTTACAAGAAAGTGAGTGGGAGCTCTGTAGCATTTCTAACATTATATGTGGATGACATATCGTTGATTGGAAATGACATGGAAATTCTGGATAGCATAATAGGATACTTGAATAAGAGTTTTTCAATGAAAGACCTCGGAGAAGCTGCTTATATATTGTGCATCAAGGTCTATAGAGATAGATCAAGACGCTTAATTGGACTTTCACAAAGCACATACCTTGATAATTTATTGAAGAAGTTCAAAATGGATCAAGCAAAGAAAGGGTTCTTGCCCGTGTTACAAGGTGTGAAGTTGAGTAAGACTCAATGCCCGACCATTGCAGAAGATAGAGAGAAAAATGAAAAGTGTTCCATATGCTTCAGCCATAGGCTCTATCATGTATGCAATGCTATGTACCAGACCTGATGTGTGCCTTGCTATTAGTTTAGCAGCGAGGTACCAAAGTGATCCAGGAGTGGATCACAGGACATCAGTCAAGAACATCCTGTAATACCTGAAAAGGAGTAAGGATATGTTTCTCTTTTATGGAGGTGACACAGAGCTCGTCGTAAATGGTTACGTCGATGCAAGCTTTGACACTGATCCGGATGATTCTAAATTGCAAACCAGATACGTATTTATATTAAATGGTGGAGCTGTTAGTTGGAGCAGTTCTAAACAAAGCGTCGTGGAGGGATCTACGTGTGAAGCGGAGTACATAGCTGCTTCGTAAGCAGCAAATGAAGGAGTCTGGATGAAGGAGTTCATATCCGATCTAGGTGTCATACGTAGTGCATCGGGTCCAATGAAAATCTTTTGTGACAATACTGGTGCAATTACCTTGGCAAAGGAATTCAGATTTCACCAAAGAACCAAGCACATCAAGAGACACTTCAATTCCATCTGGGATCAAGTCTAGGTGGGAGACATAGAGATTTGCAAGATACATACGGATCTAAATATTGCAGACCCGTTGACTAAGCCTCTTCCATGAGCAAAACATGATCAACACCAAGACTCCATGCGTGTTAGAATCATTACTGTGTAATCTAGATTATTGACTCCAGTGCAAGTGGGAGACTGAAGGAAATATGCCCTACAGGCAATAATGAAGTTATTATTTATTTCCTCATATCATGATAAATATTTACTATCCATGCTAGAATTGTATTAACCGGATACATAATACATGTGTGAATACATAGACAAACATAGTGTCACTAGTATGCCTCTACTTAACTAGCTCGTTGATCAAAGATGGTTGAGTTTCCTAGCCATAGACATGAGTTGTCATTTGATCAACGGGATCACATCATTAGGAGAATGATGTGATTGACATGACCCATTCCGTTAGCTTAGCACTTGATCGTTTAGTTTACTGCTATTGCTTTCTTCATGACTTATACTTGTTCCTATGACTATGAGATTATGCAACTCCTGATTACCGGAAGAACACTTTGTGTGCCACCAAACGTCACAACGTAACTGGGTGATTATAAAGGTGCTCTACAGGTGTCTACGATGGTGTTCATTGACTTGGCATAGATCGAGAATAGGATTTGTCACTCCGATTGTCGGAGAGGTATCTCTGGGCCTCTCGGTAATGCACATCACTATAAGACTTGCAAGAAATGTGACTAATGAGTTAGTTATGGGATGATGCATTATGGAACGGGTAAAGAGACTTGCCAGTAACGAGATTGAACTAGGTATTGAGATACCGATGATCGAATCTCGGGCAAGTAACATACCGATGACCAAGGGAACAACATATATTGTTATGCGGTTTGACCGATAAAGATCTTCGTAGAATATGTATGAACCAATATGAGCATCCAGGTTCTGCTATTGGTTATTGACCAGCGACGTGTATCGGTCATGTCTACATAGTTCTCGAGCCCGTAGGGTCCGCATGCTTAAGGTTCTGTGACGATCAGTATTATGAGTTTTTGTGTTTTGATGTACCGAAGGTAGTTCGGAGTCCCGAATAAGATAACAGACATGACGAGGAGTCTCGAAACGGTCGAGACGTAAAGATCTATATATTGGACGACTATGTTCGGACACCGGAAGTGTTTCGGGAGGGTTCCGACATATACCGGAGTACTGGGGGGTTACCGGAACCCCCCGAGGAGTATATTGGGCCTAATGGGCCTTAGTGGGAGAAGAGGAGGGGCGGCCAGGGCAGCCGCGCCCCCTCCCCCTCTAGTCCGAATTGGACAAGGAGGGGGGGGGGGGGCGCCCCCCTTTCCTTCTCTTCTTCTCTCCTTTCCTCTCCTACTCCTACTCCTACTTGGAAGGGGGGAGTCCTACTCCCGGTGAGCGGCTACAGTGATCGCCCGCCAGGTGGCGGTTCTGTAGCCACAACCCCATGGCCAAGCCTGCGTCATTAGAGGAACGGCTATAGTAATCAGCAGCCGGCTGGACCCGCAAGTGGCGGGTATGGCCTGTCGGCTCCGTACTAGACCAGTCGGCGGGGCCCATCAGCCGGCGGGCCCCAGCAGTCGGCGGAGAGGCCGGCAGGCGAAGAGACTGACGGTTGGGCCCTGTGCCCAGTCGGTTTACCATTGTACCCCTGGGGGGTAGGCCTATATAAACCCCCCAGGGCACCCATGCAAAGGGTTCCGATCCATTTAGAACTAGACCAGACCTTAGAGAGGGAGGAGTGCTGGCCTAGTCTCCTCCTGTCCATAGATACAGCTCGAGGAGCACCATTGTACTCACTTTGCCTTAGTGACCATGCGGAGACCCCGCAGAGTAGGACTAGGGGTGTTATCTCCTAGGAGAGCTGCGAACCTGGGTAAAGTTCGCCGGCGTTCGTGTCTACGCCTCATCCCGTTTCCAGGCACCAGCGACCTTCCACTTGCCCCCACCATGATAAGCCATCCATTGGCATATGTCGCACCCAACGCCTGACATTTGGCGCCCACCGTGGGGCCTGGTGCACCATTGTCCGAAGACCTGTTCTGGACGGGAACCCTTTTCCTCCCTGACGAGCGCAGCCAGCCCGGCACGCTAGACGGAGTCTGCGCCGACGCGCTGCATGGCGCTTAAATCGCCTGCGCGGCCAGTTGCCTCACCGATCTCGTAGGCGAGGTCCGCCTCTCCAACGAGCCCGCATCCAACGCGGGCACAGGCGGCCTCGAGAGCCTCCTCGCAGGCCTCCTTGATCAACTTCATGTCGCCAGCGAGCCAGCCAGGGACTTGGAGTCTGTAGGCTCCACTGATCCGATGTTGGTCGACTCCGACACCGTGTCGCTTGACACGTTCCCCACCAACGTGGTGGTCTACGACGAGCCGCTTCCTCATGTGGAGAGCGGCGGAAGCACCGTCACGGAAGTGCTTGTCATTGATCATGGCAATGCCCATCCTTGAAGATGCCGACGCCGAGACGCTGGAGGCACGCCGCCTTCAGCTAGTCGAAGGCGCCAAAAGGCTGGCCAGCATGAGACGCCTGTCAGAAGCCTACCAGCACGAGATGGACCGCGCGGTGGGCGGCACACCGGCTCCAGCTTGGCCTAGCCGCCTTGGCACGGTCCAGCAGCGTGATGCGGCTATCGCCGATCTGTTCGGGGCGAATCGCCCCATCTACACCACACCTGCAGAGAATATTCGAGTCGCCTAGGCGGTGGCGCACGAGCTGGACAAGTTCGAGGGCGATGAGCGTCGCTTGATGACGGAGCATGTGCAGCGACTCCTTGACGCGGCTGCTGAGCAGAACGAGGCTGGCTGCCACACTGATGCGCCGCGCCGACGGAATGACAACCTGCTTCCGCGCCGAGACCAAGGCGCGGACTCTCGGACACTGACTGGCGGCGTCTGCGGAAGAAAATACAAGGAGCCGGCTGCCAGCCGTAGTCCGACCCACATCACCATAGAGCGCGACCGAGATGGCCGCCCAAGAACGGTGGAACGACGGGACGACTGTCCGCCTCCTCCCCCTCAAAGGGAAAGGCGAGTCTCCCCTCCGCCTGTTGATCACTCGACACTCGGTGACTGCCTTGGGCGCCGAGAGGGAGTCAGTGAGAATGACGCCCGCCATCGGATCGACCGTCTTCACCGATCCCTGGCGCTTGAGGAAGAAGATGAGTTGGGTCCGCCGTGTTTTGGCCCCCGCATCCGAGACGAGCCCTTCACCAAAGGGTTCACGCTCTCTAGAGACACACCCAAGTACACCGGCTCCATGAAGCCGGAGGACTGGCTGGTCGACTACTCCACGACCGTCAGCATAGCAAACGGCAACAAGCGTGTTGCTGTGAAGTACGTTCCACTCATGCTCCAGGGCATGGCCCGGACATGGTTGAACAGCTTAAGGCCCCGCAACATCAACAGATGGGTTGACTTCACCGACGCCTTCGTCCGTAACTGCACCAGCACATACAAGCGACCTCCCAAACCTCGCCAGTCTCCTTGTGCGTGCAGGGCCCCAGCGAGTCAATCGCGACTACCTCACGCGCTGGGCCAAGCTCCGCAACTCTTGCGAAGGCGTGCACGAGGTGCAGGCCATCGAGTACTTCACTGTAGGATGCCGAGAGGGCACCCTCCTCAAGCACAGGCTCCTCTGCGACTAGCCGGAAACCCTCGACGAGCTGCTGATCATAGCAGACAAATACGCCACGGCCGACTCCTCCATGAAGACGGAGATTCAAGTCAGCGCAACCTGCAAAGTAGCTCCTCAGGCTCCCCGAACCCCAACCGGAGACACCCGTCGGCGTCAACAGTAGAACGACCACAAGCGTAAAGCCCCCCACCGACTTTCACCAGTCGGCAGGTGGAAACAATTGAAGACCAATAGCCGGAAGGCAGCTTACGCCCAGACGTCAGAAGGGCGGCAAGTCCAACTGGCAGCCGGCCTTCTCAGATGAGCAGACTCTGGATGGACCCTGCAAGTTCCACAGTGGCGCAAAGCCGTCCAACCACACCACTCGGAAATGCCACTGGCTCACCAGGATCACCAAGGGAGATGGCCTTTTGCCTCCCCCACCTGCTGGGCAGCCACCTCCCACTCCGCCCAAGCAGCCGGTGGTCAGACCAGTCGGTGCAGTGCAAGACGAGTACCCGAAAGAGCAGGGAGCATACATCGCGTTCACCAGTGTGGCCGACGATCGACGCAGCAGACGACTGCAGTAGCAGGAGGTGAATGCAGTAGCTTCTGACACACCTAAGTTCATGCACTGGTCTGAGAAGCCCATCAGCTGGAGTCGGGCTGACCACCCCGAAGTAATGCCCAGACCCGGCTCCTATGATTTGGTTTTGGACGCCACCTTTGCCACGGACAAGCGAGCTGCTCGTTTCTCTAGAGTCCTGATAGGCGGCGGCAGCAGCATCTACATCTTGTACAAGGACACCATGGAGAAGTTGGGAATCAGGTAGAGGCAACTGCAGTCCAGCCGGACGGTGTTTCACGGCATAGTCCCCGGCCTTTCCTGCTCGCCGATCGGCAAGATCTTGATCGACATCCTCTTCGGAGACAAAGATCATTTCCGCCGTGAGTCAATATGGTTCGAGGTGGTGGACCTAGAGAGCCCATACCATGCACTGCTTGGCCGGCCAGCCCTAGCCAAGTTCATGGCAGTCCCCCACTATGCCTACCTCAGGATGAAGATGCCGAGTTCCAAAGGGATTCTGACCATAACTGGTGACTACAAGAAGTCGTCCGCCTGCGCATCAGAGAGCAGTCGGCTGGCCGAGTCCCTCGTGATCGCAGCTGAGAAGCGGTTGCTAGATCGAGTTGTGGCAATGGCAAGCAAGCAGCCAGAGATGTCGCCTGATCCCAAAGAGTCGGAAGCTGAGGGCTCGTTCAAGCCGGCCAAGGAGACAAAGAAGATACCTTTGGACCCGGAGCACCCAGAGAGGTATGCTGTCTTAGGCGCCCACCTTGACAGCAAATAGGAAGGCGAGCTCATTGATTTGCTCCGTGAGAATCGAGACATCTTCGCATGGTCCCCCAAGGACATGCCAGGTGTCCCGACGGAATTCGCCGAGCACAAATTA
The DNA here is from genome assembly GCA_034509565.1 of Triticum monococcum. NCBI lineage: Eukaryota > Viridiplantae > Streptophyta > Magnoliopsida > Poales > Poaceae > Triticum > Triticum monococcum. The sequence continues at coordinate 79,120,544 of CM067845.1, read as the reverse complement.
CACGTCCGATCTGATGCCAAACCAGTCAGATAAGCTTTACGCTGATTGTCAGAAGAGAAGAGAAGAGTTGTCAGAGAAGAGATAGCCTGGCTGCTCGCAGCCGGCTTCATCATGGAAGTATTCTTCCTAGAATGGCTGGCCAACCCGGTCTTGGTACTGAAGAAGAACAAGCAACGGCGAATGTGTATTGACTACACAAGCCTCAACAAAGCATGCCCCAAGGACCCATTCGCCTTGCCAAGGATCGACCAAGTGATAGACTCCACAGCCGGATGCGAGCTATTGAGTTTCTTGGATGCATATTCAGGGTATCACCAGATCAAGTTAAACCCAGCCGACAGGCTGAAGACTGCCTTCATCACGCCGTTTGGAGCTTTTTGCTACCTAACAACGACGTTTGGCTTGAGAAACGCTGGCGCCACCTTCCAATGATGCATGCAGAAGTGTCTCCTCAAGCAGCTCGGCAGAAATGCTCACGTCTACGTGGATGATGTGGTGGTAAAGACGGAGAAGCGTGGAACACTGCTGGAAGACCTCAAGGAGACCTTTGAGAACTTGCGCCGATTTCAGATCAAGCTCAACCTGGAGAAGTGCGTCTTCGGAGTACCAGCCGGCCAGCTCCTTGGTTTCCTGGTCTCCGAACGCGGCATAGAATGCAACCCTGTGAAGATCAAGGTAATTGAGAGGATGGAGGTACCCAACTGACTGCTGGACGTACAAAAATTCACCGGCTGTTTGGCGTCCGTCAGCCGATTCATCAGTCGGCTGGGCGAGAAGGCTCTTCCCCTGTACCAACTCATGAAGAAGACCACATTTTTCGAGTGGAACCACAAGGCAGATGAAGCATTTATCCAACTAAAGAAGATGCTGGCAACTCCACCTGTTCTGGCAGCTCGGACTCCTAAGGAGCCCATGCTCCTCTACATCGCCGCCACCAGCCGAGTGGTCATCAAGGTCATTGTAGTAGAACGCAAGGAGGAAGGCAAAGCACTACTAGTTCAGAGACCGGTATATTATTTGAGTGAAGTACTGTCGACCTCCGAGCAAAACTACCCCCACTACTAGAAGATGTGCTATGGTGTGCATTTTGCCGCCAAGAAATTGAAGCCTTACTTCCAAGAACATCCAATCATTGTTTTCTGCACGGCTCCTCTAGCCGAGATCACCGGCAGCCGAGACGCTTCGGGATGAGTGGCCAAGTGGGCCATAGATTTGGCCCCCTACACCATCTACTACCAACCTTGCACTGCCATCAAGTCACAAGCGCTGTCCAACTTCCTCGTCGACTGGGCCGAAACCTAGTATCTACCACCAGCGCCCGACTCCACCCATTGGTGAATGCACTTCGACGGCTCCAAGATGCGCACCGGCTTGGGAGCCGGCATCGTCCTCACCTCTCCCAAGGGCGACAAGCTCAAGTATGTGCTGAAAATCCATTTTGCCGCCTCCAGCAATGTCACCGAGTACGAGGCACTCATTCACGGGCTCCGACTAGCCAAAGAACTCGGCATTCGCCGGATCCTATGCTATGGTGACTCCGACTTGGTGGTCCAACAGTCGTCGGCGATTGGGACGCCAAAGACGCAAACATGGCGAGCTACTGCTTTCTCGTACATCAACTCAGTGGGTATTTCGAGGGATGTGAGTTCCTCCATGTGCCAAGAAATGACAACAACCAAGTAGACGCCCTGGCACGAATCGGCTCCAGCCGTCAGGCAACACCGTCCGGCGTCGCCCTCCAGCACCTCCTCAAGCCATCAGTCAAGCCATCACCGGAGTCAGACTCCATTTTCGTGCCAGCTCCTCCTGAAGTAGTCGGATCTGACTCAAGGGCCCCGGCAGACAGAGCGAGTATTCCGGCAGGCGGCGCGACGATCGTGGTAGTCGCACCCAGCCCGGGGACTGCGGAGCCCGGCCCGGAGGCTTCGGAGCCCGGCCCGGGGACTGCGCCATTTTGCCCGGGGACTTCATCGACACAGCAAGCGGCTACTGACTCCAACCCGCTGCCTCCCGGCCCAGCCACCCTCGTCCAAGTCGCAGTATTGGCAGTTGCAGAAATTGCAGCACCTTCATGGGCCCAACCCATCCTCAAATTCATGGTGGACAAAGAGCTGCCGGCCGATGAGATCTCGGCTCAGCAAGTACAACGCCGGGCGGCAGCGTACGCCATCATCAATAGAGAGCTCGTAAGGCGCAGCGTCACTGGTATTCACCAGCGGTGTGTGGAGCCAGAGCAAGGCCAGGCAATCCTCAAATACATCCATCAAGGCGAATGTGGCCATCACGCGGCTTCAAGAGCACTCATCGCCAAAGCTTTCCGCCATGGCTTCTTCTGGTCGACTGCTCTTGAAGATGCCAAGTCTCTAGTCCAAAAATGCAAGGGGTGCTAGAAGTTCCGCTCTAAGCCTCATCAACCGGCTTCGGCACTCAAAACTATTCCTATTGCCTGGCCCTTTGCTGTTTGGGGCCTGGACATGGTCGGACCATTCAAGACGACGCGAGGTGGTTTGACTCAGTTACTTGTCGCAGTGGACAAGTTCACCAAGTGGATAGAGGCAAAGCCAATCAAGAGTTTGAATGGGCCGACTACGGTGACCTTCATCTCTGACATCACAATTCGGTACGGCATACCGCACAGCATCATCACCGACAATGACACAAACTTTGCCAAAGGTGCCTTGGCCCGTTTCTATGCGACGCAGGGCACCCAACTGGACTTAGCGTCCATTGCCCATCCGCAGTCCAACGGCCAAGTAGAGCGAGCAAATGGCCTAATCCTGTCCAGCATCAAGCCCCGGCTAGTCAAGCCTCCGGAGCACTCGGCAGGCTGCTGGCTTGATGAGTTGCCAGCCGTCCTCTGGAGCCTGCGCACGACTCTAAACAAGTCAACCGGCTTCACGCCCTTCTTCCTTGTCTACGGTGCCGAAGCCGTCATCCCAACAGACATATAGTTCGACTCCCCTCGAGTCACCATGTACACCGAGGAAGAAGCAAAGGAAGCACGTCAAGATGGTGTCGATCTGCTGGAAGAGGGCCGGCTGTTGGCACCTCAGCCGGTCCATCATCTACCAGCAGAGCCTACGCCGATACTACAATCGGAAGGTCAAGCCGTGATCTTTCCAAGAAGGAGACCTTGTGCTTCGGCTGGTTCAGCGAATAGCTGGCCAGCACAAGATCTCAGCACCTTGGGAAGGCCCCTTCATCACCAACAAGGTGTTGGGCAATGAGTCCTACTACCTGGTCGATGCTTAGAAGCCCGAGCGCGCAAAAGGGACGACTCTGGCAAAGAGACGGAGTGGCCATGGAATGCAAATCTCCTCCGAAGATTTTACAGTTAAATGTAGTATGTATCACGCTACCTTTTGTATTAAAGTATGAAGACTTCGGGCCCCTCGAGAAGATCTCGGGGACTGCCTTATTTTATCTATATGATAACGAGTTATGCCTATGAGTATGTTGTTCTTCACCGCTTGGCACCGGGTTCGACTAGTCGGCCCGGGGACTTGCCGTCTTGAGCTATGAAATGACTTCCTGCAGCCGGACAAGTAGTGTGTGGCACTCAAGCCGTCTCCTGTTAGAAGCCGCAGATCGCAGAGCGACTGACTGGAAAGCAGGAGTAAGGTAGAATGGGTGTCCATACGAAAAATGGCTAAGGACTCAAGGCATGCACATAGCTTAAGCCAGTTTCCAGCTTTTTTGCAACCGACTCTCGAGCAGCCGGCTTGCCGTTTTCTAAATTAACTTGCTAAAAAATCTAAATGGCTAAGTACTTGCCTCCCAAAGAAGCCAAGTATTTGATCTAGCAGCAGTCCGACTAGCCCAACGGCAACCAAGGGAAGGCAGCAAAGGAAAAATCCAGAGAGCAAGAAGCAAGAAGAGATAGAACGTGGATAAATATTTACATAGAAAGGCCCTTGGCCGAATCATCAAATAGGAGTTCAAGATACACCCACACCCAGTGGGTGGAATTGTGCAAAATAACAAGTTCATTGAGACTACTAAGCAGGAAAAACAAAGATAAAGTGGCAGCCTAGGAAGCCGCGGACGGACTCGAAGGACCAGAGGGGTCGGCGGTGCCAGTTGGCGGGGCAGTCGGCTGGTTGGTCTCCGCCTGATCACCACTGGCGACAGCTGGCTCAATTGTGCGCGGCTCGTTGCTAGAGGTGCGGTCGGGCGGGGGCTGGCCGTCTGCCTCAACCTCTGGCGCCTCCTCCTCATCTCCTTCCTCCTCCTCGCCTTCCTCTTCGCCACTGGAGTCGATCACCTCCGCCGAGTCCTCGCCGTCATCCGGGTTCAGCCTGAACCACTCCGGCGGCGCCTCCTCGCCGTTCTCAACCCGCTCTGGGACGAAGACACTAGTGTCGGTGTACTCAGCGATCGATGCGGCGCGCCTGACAAGATCGTCCTCCACCGTTGCCAGCTCCGCCTGAGCCTCCAGCCGTAACGTGGCTAACTAGGCTAAACTCAGCCCAGGATACCATGCCTTGGCGAACTCCAAGGCTCGGCGGGCTCCGGCCCGGGCTGCAGAACCCTTCCAAGCCTCAAGACGGTCGGCTGCCACCTCCAACCAGTCGCTAGTCCGACTGGGGGTGCGTGGCGCCTGCATGTCCGGCCACAGGGTGGCAATCGCCTGGGCACCGACACGTTGAAGCCGGTGCAGCATCCGGTGGGCTGGCCGAAGACGGACCTCGATGCTTAGAACATGCTCATTAAGAGTTCGGGGGGCATCGGCAGCGACCTGTGCACTGTCCGCCCTCCGTGCTTCACGATCGGCCTCGATGGCCTGATTGGCGGTGTCAGAATGGTCGGGGAAGAAGTCTGCTAAGGAAGAAGAGCAAAGAAACAAAGTTAAAAATTTAAGGCCGACTCGACCAGCAGTCGGCAGCCCGGAAAAGTAAACGAATGGAAGCTCACCATCGATAAGATCTTCGATTTCCTGGAAGCCGGAGACCAGCGTCGCCTCCTTGTCGGTCTAGGAGGAGCGCTCGGATGCAAATTCAGCGAGAAGGGCGGTCTCCTTGTCCTCCGCCTCCTTCTGGGCCCTCTGGAGCAGCTCCTTCTGCTCCGCCAGCTGCGTAGCCAGCCGGCCGAGCTCCTCCGTCAGCCGGCCGCACTCCTCCTCCCTAACGACAGTGTGGTTTTGACTTCGCCCAGCTACTGCCGAAGGGCGGCGTTGGCCTCTGAAAAAAGAGGGGGAGGGATGTCAGTTGTCAGCAAAGAAGAAAGGTCGCCGGGGAGATCCGGCCCGACTGCTCAGCAGTCGGCCCGAATCCCGGGGACTACAACCCGCGGGTGCGCCAGCGCGCCCCCAGAGAGAAAGAAGTCATGCAGAGATTATGGTAATCCTGCATCAAATTTCAGAAAAAAGTATTGGTACTTGGAACTCGCCGGTTAGAGTTCTGAGCCACCTGCTCAGTAGCCGGCCCGAAACTCGAGGACTACACCTAGTGGGTGCATGGGCGCGCCCCCACAAAGAAAAAACAAGGAGGCAAAGAAAAAGGAAGGATGCGTACCCGGATGGCCGTTCGTGACGCCAGGTATGCCTTGGGGCACTCCTTGATGGCGTCGCCCTCGGCCCGGAGCTTAGCTTGGACGTCCAGGAGCATGTGGTTCAATGGGCCCGTCCCGCCTCCCCGCACCCACCCGGTGGGCGCGGCGCTCGACACCTCGTCGTCCGGGATCGAGGAGCTGGTAGCGCCGGCCTCCCGAGGACGCGGCACTGCTGCCGCCTTCACGACACGGTGACACGTCGGTGCACTGACCTCAAGGGCCAAGCCCATCGCCGCCGCACCTCCGGCTGGTGGCACTGGCGGATCCGCCGGTTGTCTGCCTGGCGCGCCTCCGGAGGGTGGCGGTGGCGGCACGATGACCTCCGGCATAGCGGTGACGTCTGCGTCCCTCTCCATGACCGGGTTCTCGTCGCCGGCTTCCCCAGTCTGCGCCGAGAACTCCAGTGGCGGCGGTGCGGAGTTCAAGGGGACGAGAAACACCGCCGACTGATGGCATGCGACTTCCTCGGCATGCTTCTTCTCCACATCGGCGGCCGCAGCCTCTGCCAGCTTCTTCAGGGCGACGGCCTCCGCCTTGTCAGTTTCCGCCTTCTTCAGACGGGCGGCTTCCCGCTCCTCGTGCGCCTCCCGGAGGTCGGCAACGGGGTCAACCCGCCGGGTGGTGGAGGAGGTCTCTGCCAACTTCACGATGGAGTCAGTGGACGACTTCTCAAGAGAGAGAGGGGCCCTAAAGCCGGAAAACGAAGTAAGAAAATTTCAAACAGACTCAATAAAGAAATACGAAGGTACGAAGGGAGGTAGTGCTTACGCTGAAATAAGTTGCGGCATCTTCACCACCTTGCGGAAGCGGTTGGCCTTTGAGGCCGCTTCGTCCCGCTTTGTCACCGCGGCCGAGCCCTTGGGCTTCTTCGGTCGACTGCCGAACAGACTCGCCCCAGCCCTGCGCTTCTTCCCGCCGCCTTGAGCGTCCGACGGAGCTGACGAGCCCGCGCCCGACTGGCCGGCTCTTGGCTGGTGGCGGGGGATGACCTCCTCGCCGTCATCATGCCTCCTCAAGACTGGCCCCAAGTCTCGGGCCGCCTGCTGCGCCGCCTCCTCCCTCGGTGTCGTCCTCCAAGGCCGCCGCCCCTAGGTCGGGGTCGTCAACATCACTCTCTGCCCAGTCGGCGAGGAATTCGCGGTCCGGCCCCGCGGTGCTGGCTGCTGGCTGGAGGAGGGGGTTCTGACCAAAGCTGGCTGGTCAGATCGGACAAAACGGACTCGGCAACAAAGAAGTCAGAGAGAAAGAGAAAAAGAAAATGACTCACCAGAGGCGGAGGGGCGGCACGTGAATACGGCTCCTTGCTGAACTGCCACTCTTCTCTAAGGTCGCAGGTCACCAGATAATTCACCATGTAGGCCACCTCCTCGTGTGGCATCTCCTTGGTGCACATCCGACTCGGTCCCGGTGCCCGCTCATCTGGCAGATCATGTGGGGGCGACCTTGAAGAGGGAGCACTCGGCGCGCCATGAAGGCGGCCAGCAAGTCCCGCCCGGTCAGGCCCTCTGACTGCGCCAGTACTCAAAGCCGCGCAATGGCACCGGCTCCCGTAGGCATCAATGTTCGGGCCCGGTGCGACTAGTTGGGTTGCCTCCCAGCCGGCGGGCCGGCTACGAAGGCCGGCAGGTTGATCCAGTCGCCCTCCGCGGAGACGTTCTTCATGTAGAAGTACGACCGCTGCCACATCTTCACCGACTTGATCAGCTTGATGGCGGAAAACGGGTTGTCGGCCCCCGACCTTCGCACGGCGATGAACGCGCCACACTGAGCCAGCACGCCCGCGGCTTGGGTGCCGAGCTTGGTGTAGAAGAACTCCCACCAGAGCTCCAGGGTTGGGAGAACACCGATGAAGCCCTCGCACAGGGTGACAAAGGCGGACAGCAGCACCACCGTGTTGGGGTGAGGTGGTGTGGCTGGAGTCCGTAGAACTCAAGGAAGGAGCCGAAGAAGCTGCTTGCCGGCAGGCACAGGCCGTGCAGGCAGTGCGAGCGGAAGACGACCCACTCGTCCTCCTGCGGTGCCGGCGAGATTTCCTCCCTCGGCGCGAGACGAACCCAAATGAGGTCCTCGCTGGGCAACCGACGCGTCTTGCGGAGGAAATCGACATGGTCGTCATGGACCTCCAAACCGTCCCAGGTGCCAGAGTGCGCTGTAGGGGGCGTGACGGCGGAGGAAGAGCTCATCGTGAGAAGATTGCCGCAGCGCTCGACATAGCTTGAGGTGCAGCGGAGAGAGAGAGAAGAAGAAGAAGCAGTGGGGAGGTGGGACGCGCGTGCTTCGCCATTTCCCCTCCTCCCCCTACTTATAGCCCAGTTGGCTGCGAAGCCGAGGGGGTGGTTGTGGGATTTACTGCGCCCACTACTCCATGCCCCCACGTTATCGCGCAAAGTTACTACGCACGGTAATTCCGTGGGAATCTCAACCGCCCCCCATGGCCGCAGTGGATCCGCTCGTGTGACGAGGCGTGATAGTGGCAGGCCCCGCCTGCAGACATGCCCCATCTCACGGATGGGTAGGCGGGCTGGCCCGGCCACTGGCTGCCACGCGGTGGGCATGGAATGGGTGGCGGACAGGAAGCTTAGCTCGCACGCTATTGAGTTCCTGCCGGGGAATTCGAAAGCATTTTTGAACAAGTCCAAGTCCGGCGACTCCGACTCCTACCAGTCGGCCCGGGAGAAGTCGAACAAGGTCTCACCTCAAGCACTCGGAGAAAGAAACTGCTGCGGCTCCTCGGCTGATCATCCGCGGCGCCTCACCAGCTTCGGGGACTACTATCGGAGTAATGGGCCACGGGTAGGCTAACCCGAGGCACAGAACCTTTCAAAACATCGGGGCTGACTACGCCCCTCAAGACACCAGGATGGAGAGCCGCCTTCCAGAGGCCAGCTGAAGGAACAACCGACTACCCGCATGCGGCCGAATCCTGGAGGCGAGGTCGAGACGGGCCGGCTCCGCCTGGCGGCTTCCAGAGAAGCCGACCACGGGGAGTCGGCCCACGACACCAACAAAGCCCATGCCCTCATCAGGGGGATGGGACGGGGAGTGACAACAGTAAAGCCCACTCCCTCCCCTTTTCATGGGATGGCTAGGCCACAGTGCGCCGTACCAATGAAGATCTCCGTCCGGCGAGGCACTGTTGCCGTGCCATCCCTGACATTAGCAATAGTGGGCGGAGTCCTACACCCACGACGGCCTGTCGGTACGGCCACAGATGATGGTCCCTACCGGTCAACGGGAGTCCAGAAAACGACAAGAGTGCCACCAGTCGGACCCGAAGGAAGCCGCCCCCCGGAAGTCGGCCTGCCCCTTCCACGGGCCCCACACGCCATTAACCATACGAGACGGCGAGCAGCTACAGTGATCGGCCGCCAGGTGGCGGGGCTGTAGCCACGACGCCATGGCCAAGCCCGCGTCATTAGAGGCACGACTACAGTAATCAGCATCCGGCAGGACCCGCAAGCGGCGGGTATGGCCTGTCGGCTCCGTACCAGACCAGTCGGCGGGGCCCATCAACCGGCGGGCCCCAACAATCGGTGGGGAGGCCGGCAGGCGAAGAGACTGACGGCTGGGCCCTGTGCCCAGTCGGTTTACCATTATACCCCTGGGGGGTAGGCCTATATAAACCCCCTAGGGCACCCATGCAAAGGGTTCCGATCCATTTAGAACTAGACCAGACCTTAGAGAAGTAGGAGAGCTGGCCTAGTCTCCTCCTGTCCACAGATATAGCTCGAGGAGCACCATTGTACTCACTTTGCCTTTGTGATCATGTGGAGACCCCGCAGAGCAGGACTAGGGGTGTTATCTCCTAGGAGAGCCCTGAACCTGGGTAAAGTTCGCCGGCGTTCGTGTCTACGCCTCATCCCGTTTCCAGGCACCAGTGACGTTCTACTCGCCCCCACCATGATAAGCCGTCCATTGGCATATGTCGCACCCAACCCCCGACAGTGAAGACGTACGACTACATCAACCGCGTTCTCATAACGCTTCTGCTTACGGTCTACGAGGGTACATAGACAATACCCTCCCCTCTCGTTGCTATGCATCACCATGATCTTGCATGTGCATATGAAATTTTTGAAATTACTGCGTTCTCCAAACAGAGGCATCAGAGCCAGGTTTATGGGTAGATGTTGTATGCACGAGTAGAACACAAAGGAGTTGTGGGTGTGGGTATATACATATTGCTTGCCATCACTAGTTGATTCTTGATTCAGCAGCATTGTTGGATGAAGCGTCACAGACCAACATTATGTGTACGCTTACGTGAGACTGGTTCTATCGACGTGCTTCACACACAGGTGGCTAGTGGGTGTCTATTTCTCCAGCTTTAGTTGAATCAGATTCAATGAACAGGGTTCTTTCTGAAGATCAAAAAGCAATCACTATACCGCGTTGTGGTTTTTATGATCAGTAGGTAAGAACGGTTCTTGTTCAGCCCGTAGCAGCCACGTAAAACTTGCAACAACAAAGTAGAGGACATCTAACTTGTTTTTGCAGGGCATGTTGTGATGTGATATGGTCAAGACGTGATGAGATATAAATTGTTGTATGAGATGATCATGTTTTGTTAAAGTTCTCGGCAACTGGCAGGAGCCTTATGGTTGTCTCTTTATTGCATAAGATGCAAGCGCCATATAATTGCTTTACTTTATCGCTATGCGATAGCAATAGTTGCAAAAGGAATAGTTGGTGAGACGACCATGTGATGACACGTTGATAGAGATCAAGATGATGGAGATCATGGTGTCATGCCGGTGACGATAGAGATCATTACGGTACTTTGGAGATGGAGATCAAAGGCACAAGATGATGATAGCCATATCATGTCACATATTTTTGATTGCATGTGATGTTTATCCTTTATGCATCTTATTTTGCTTAGTTCGGCGGTAGCATTATAAAATGATCTCTCACTAAATTTCAAGGTATAAGTGTTCTCCCTTTGTATGCACCGTTGCGAAAGTTCTTCATGCTGAGACACCACATGATGATCGGGCGTGATAGGCTCTACATTCACATACAACAGGTGCAAGCCAGTTTTGCACACGCGGAATACTCGGGTTAAACTTGACGAGCCTAGCATATGCAGATATGGACTCGGAACATTGGAGACCGAAAGGTCGAGCGTGAATCATATGTCGGCGCCGACCGACACCTATGGGATCACAAGAATCCCTACTACGGTTGGCGGGGCGCGGGGTCGTGAGAAAAGCGGATCTAACAGGTAGCACATGGTTCGTTTATCCAGGTTTGGGCCGCGAGGATGCATAAAACCCTACTCCTGCTTTGGTGGATTGTATATCTGTGTTCTTGAGCTAGCTATGGGGCGTGAGGAGCTCCAAAAAGCCGAATCCTTCTCCTGGTCGCCTCAGGCCTCCTTTTATAAGAAAAGGGGTTGCCACAGTGGCACACAGGAGGTGGAAAGGGAACAGTGATGCGAGGTTATCCCTCACATTACATGACAAGGCACATTTAATGCGTCTTGCTTAGGTGTCCTTGCTTTATCGGGGACGGGGGGAGATCTACCTCATCCGTCGCCGCTCCTTCTTGTGTCGACACGCGCCCTGGCCAGTGACGCCAGCGATGCCACGTAGGTAGGCAGGCAGCTGAGGTGGCGCAGTGGTGGGTCTTCATGAAGATCTACATGCCACCATGTAGGTGCCTGCCCAGCTGGTTGGGTCGGCAGCTGTATGTGAACGGCGGTGGAGGTTTAGTCGGCGTGGGCCTGATGGTGGCCCCGCGGGTGTCCTCGGCAAGGGCCTTGCAGGGGCCCCGGCAAGGGTCTTGCCGAGGCGCCTACTGTCATCCTCGGCAAGGCGCTTGCCGGGGGCCTTGTGGTCTTCCTCGGCTGGGATCCCGCCAAGGGTTGTCGTCTCCTTAGTGCGTATCTGATCTTGAATGTCTTCACGAAGATCTGCATGCCGCCACGGGGATGTCTCCCGAATCCTTGCCCTTTGGGGGCAGTGGACTCAAGGGTGATTTGCTCCGTAGGCGCGGGACAAGTCGCCGAGGCAAGGGTCTTTCCGGGGCTGCTAGAACTGTCTGCCGGCAAGGATCTTGCCGGGGGACTTCGCTTCGTCCCCTTTGCTCTTCATGGTCTTGGCTTTGGCGTCGTAGTTCTCTTGAGCTTCGGTCTTACCCTAGCTCACCTCCCTTACCTTGCTTAGTGTGGTGGTGCCCATGGCTCAGACTGCCCGTGCACAGTTATAGGGGTACAAAAAGTGTACCCCTCTTTTCGTACACCGACAGGAGCCCCTGGGTCTGGGCCACACATAAGCGCAACGCGTTGTTGGGCTAGGCCCAAAAATGGTGCGCGGGCAGGCGGGGCGGTTTTTACCGCGGTAAGGTTCTTCACGCGCTGCGCTTCCCATGAGTCCCGCGCGTGGCGCGGCGTGGGGAGGTGCGTGTGATGTGGGCAGCATGCATGGGGTTGGGCTCTGCACGCATGCGTCACGTCGTAGTAAAGGGGCGGTTCGCGCTCTCCCCATAAACAGAGGAAGGCGTGGAGGCGCAGCCCACTCACCACTCCCCACGATCATGGGGTGGGGAGAGGTCGCCTCACCCGTCCCCTCGGTTCTGCACGTCCGCCACGTGTCTCCCATGCACTTGGGGTGGCAAACAGTGGAGGCGGGAAACCGGGCCATCGCTGGTTGGGGCAGCGAGTCGGCCCTGGCTCCCTGCGCCTCCCGTGTCTTGATTGGCCGAGCGGGGCGGCCGAGCCCCATCCCTGATTCTTTATAAAGAGCGGGAGGGGGGGATGGCATCCCGCCTTCTTTCATCTTCTTCTTCCTCCAGCTTCTGCTCCTCCCTTCCATTCGTCATGGAGTGAGGGAATCCCGGTCCTTCAACAGTGGCGGCGAGGGTCACCGCTCGACAGCGCGCCCCTCCTTCCCCTACGCCTGCGATGGCAGAGCCAGCCGCGAGGGGAAGGGGGAGGGGGCGAGGCCATGGGCGAGGCCGGGGCGCTCGGGGAAGAGGAGGACGGGGCGGCGCGCCGGCCTCGCCTCCGCCAGCAGCTCCTCCTCCAATGGAGGGCCATGTTGGGGATGACCCTTGTGAGTTCTTCGTTAGGCCGCGCCGGCCGCCGCGCCGTCGCCTTCGTCTCCCGACTCCATTTGCGCGGGAGATGGAGCTGGATCCGCCGGAGTCGTTGCGGCTGCACATGAGGGGCTGCGGGATCAGTGGCACGCGGGTCCGCGTCAACTTCCCCGCCCCTCATGTGATGTATCTTTGTCTAGGATGGAAGATGTTTGCTCATATCCACCGCTTGACGGAGGGGCTCACTCTCCATTTTAAGATGATGGTGGGTGGCCTTCTCTCCGTCAAGGTCTTCGGGTGCTTTGGGACCCGTGCAAGGTGCTGCGTGGAGAGCTCTTCCGATAGTGAAGACTCCTCCTCAGGCGGAAGTGACGAGGAGGACAGCGGCAGCGACGACGAGGGTAGTAAGCGGCAGGATGACGGGTCCGATTAGGTGTCGGGTGCCGCTCCGTGCGGCACCGACGACCCCATCATCCGCGTCGCCGGCTCCCTGAACTTCTCGGGGTCGTCTCCTTGGGTGGCTGGCGTTGGGATGCTGCGGAAGAGGAAGAGGGCGGGCGGCAAGGCCGTCAAGTCGGAGTACGCGGGCACCGATGCCTTCAACGCGTGCTGACGTCCTGCCGCCTCGTCTTCGAGCTCTGCTTCCGGCGCCGCCATCACCATCCAGCCTTTGGACGGCCACCAAGATGTTCTCTTGGTGTCTTCTGCCACCCGTAGCTCGCCTAGGCTCTCCTTTTGTCCTTTTCGCCTCCTTGACCTCCCTCGTGAGGAGAGGGACAAGAAAGGGATTATGGGCACCTTATCTCGTTTTAGTTTGCAATCCTTCGGGCCTTTGTTGAATTTAAAACTTGTAATCCCATCATTCATGTTTTTCATTCCCTATGGACAGTACCAGAGTGGAATGTTCTTAATGAAAAAGGGATTCTTGCCGGGTCATTTGTTTGTGGGTGAAACCCACGGCAAGGAATAAATCCTTGATATCTTGCCCGACAGCAGGCCTTGCCGTCTCCCCCTTCGCTCGACCTTCCTCACGCCTTTGGCGGAGGCAGGGATCAGGCAGGTTCAGGCTCCTTCTTTCATCCTTTCACCACCGCGACTACGACCCAAATTGGCCCCAGGAACGAGCCCTAGGGCCTAGAGTTAGGGGAGCACAGTAACTTAGGGGAAAACGAGGTTTCATATACCTCAATCCATAATGGAATGCATGATAAGGGATGAAGAACTTATCTGAAGCTGCAGTCCCCGGCAACCTTGGTTCACCGTGGGTGAATCTTTGCTCTTGCAGCCCCCGGCAATACTGGCTTGCCGGGGGCTAGGTGCTGGTCTATTCCTCTTTTCTTCCTCCCCAAGCAGTTCGGCACGGATATCTGTGTGTCATGTGAACCAAAGGAGACAAAAGAAAGACAAAGAGATGCACACTCGACCTCTAAGCTAGGGGTTAGTCGCCGCTAAGCACTATCAACCCTAACCAAGGACGAGACTCGACCTAGCATGCATGCTATAACTTAGGGCGCCAACGCTTCATTTACTTATGCTCAGGGTCTGCGCCTGGCTTTGTACAAAGGGTTACATGCATCATCGGCAAGTCTTGTACAAATGGTGGCTTGCCGGGGGGCCCGGCAAGCCACGCCTCACGGGTAAAACTTGCGAAGATGCTCAATGTTCCAGGAGTTACTCACCGGAACGGCATCTTCGGTCTCCAGGCGGACTGCGCCGGGCCTGGTGACTCGTATTACCCGATAAGGGCCTTCCCACTTTGGCGTCAACTTGTTGGAATTCTTGGCCGATTGAACGCGCCGAAGAACAAGGTCGCCTTCCTCAAAGCTTCGGGCATGAACCTTGCGGCTATGGTAGCGGCGCAAGGCTTGCTAGTAGCACGCTGCTCTCACAGCCGCCCGAAGACGATCTTCCTCAAGGAGCATTGCATCATCTTGCCGCAATTTCTCTTGCTCAAGCTCATCATAAGCGAGTACTCGAGGTGACCCATATATGAGTTCAGTGGGGAGAACTGCTTCTACCCCGTATACCAGGGCAAAGGGTGTCTGGCCGGTGGCTCGATTTGGTGTCGTTCTGATTGACCAAAGAACCGCCGGCAATTCATCAATCTAGCGCCTTCCACTCTTGTGCAGCCTGTCAAAGGTCTTTGTCCTTAAGCCTCACAGTACTTCAGCGTTTGCCCTCTCAGCTTGACCATTGCTTCGTGGGTGAGCAACGGAAGCGAAATAGACTTTGCTGCCGAGGTCTTGGGTATATTGCATGAAGGTGCGACTTGTGAACTGTGTATCGTTGTCGGTGATGACCCTGTTGGGTACACTAAAACGGCACACTAGTCCCTTGAAGAATTTGACGGCTGACTGAGTTGTGACCTTCCTCACTGCTTCCACCTCTGGCCACTTTGTGAACTTGTCGATTGCGACGTACAAGTACTCAAAGCCCCCGACAGCGCGGGGGAAAGGGCCCAGTATGTCGAGCCCCCAGACCGAGAAGGGCCAGGAGAGAGGAATGGTTTGAAGGGCTTGAGCTGGCTGATGAAGCTTCTTTGAATGGAACTGACACGCTTCACACCTGGTGACTAGTGTCGTCGCATCCTGGAGGGCGGTGGGCCAGAAGAAGCATTGCCAAAACGCTTTGCCGGCAAGGGCCCTTGACCCGATGTGGGATCCACATATGCCTCCATGTATCTCCGCCAACAGCCCCAGTCCTTCCTCTCGAGGGATACACTTCAATTTCACGACGTTCACCCTCTTTCTGTACCGGACATCATCGACGAACTGGTACATAGTAGAGCGACGGGCTACTTTTTCCGCTTCTTCCTGCTCCTCAGGAAGTTCACCTGTTTGGAGGAATCGGACGGTATGCTATGCCCATGCTGGAGCCTAGGGCTCGACGGTGAGGACTAAAGGTGTTTCCTCCGCTATAGGAGCGGCTATCTTGACGGCAAGAGCTTGATGCTCCGGCGGTGCTAGCCGTCCTGTGGCGGGCTCAGTATCTCCGGCAACATCCTTGCCGGCGGCTCCGGGGATTAATCGGCGGGAAAGTACTTACCGGGCCCTGATTTCCTCCTCTTGTTTTGCTCTATTGATGGATCAACGGATGGCTAAGTTAGCTGAAGCACAAAGGTACCTGGTTCCACAGGTAGCTTGAGGGCAGCATGTTTTGACAGGTAATCGGCGATATCATTCTCCGCTCAGGGAACGTGTTCTGCCTGTATACCGTCAAAACGCTCTTCCAGCTTTCTCACTTCATCGACGCATTCCTTCATCAATGGGCTCTGGTAATCCTTATTGACTTTCTTGATGACAAGTTGTGAGTCGCCTCTGACGACGAGTTTCTTGATTCTAAGGTCCGCCGCGATCCTAAGACTGGCAAGCAGCCCTTCGTACTCAGCCGTATTGTTTGTTGACACCTCCCCGGGGAAGTGCATCTGGATTTCGTACTTGAGGTGCTCTCCGGTGGGCGCGACAAGTAGTACACCAGCCCCGGTGCCCTGTAAGGAGAAAGCTCCATCAAAGTACATGATCCAGTCGCAACTTGCCTCCTTGTCGGGGAGAGCAGTCTCTTGGGTTTCTTCATCAGGCGTCGCGGTCCATTCTGCAACGAACTCCGCCAGGACTTGGCTTTGAATCGCCGAGGTACTCTCAAACTTGAGGCCAAAGCTGGACAGTTCCAGTGCCCACTCTACGATCCTCTGTAGCTTTCTGAAATCCTTGGTCACCAGACTCATCGTCCTCTTCGTGATCATCGTCTTCTGGCTTTTTGTCACGGCCCCGGGCAGGCCTCTCCTGCTGTTTATCTTTGCCGCGATGGCCCGCCTGGCCGTCACGCTTCTTGCCAGACCCCTCAGCACCATCCCGGCCTTTCTCCTTGTACCGCCTCTCATATTCAGCCCTCTGCTTCTTAGCAAGGAGCTCAACCTGTCGGCAGTTCTAGAGATCATGGC
Organism: Triticum monococcum; assembly: GCA_034509565.1. Classification (NCBI taxonomy): domain Eukaryota; kingdom Viridiplantae; phylum Streptophyta; class Magnoliopsida; order Poales; family Poaceae; genus Triticum; species Triticum monococcum. The sequence continues at coordinate 79,104,016 of CM067845.1, read as the reverse complement.
CTTTGGTGCGATGGATCTTGCAGTATTGCTTCTCGGAGTTCCCTGGCTTCTCGGCAGCCGCCAGGGCCCAGCAGGCGACACATCCGGCAATTTCCTTGCCAGGGTCATCTGCCTTGGTTTTATTGGCGGAGCCGGAGTCGCCAGATCCCTCGACGGCAAGCACAACTTTCCCTTTGCGCTTCCTGTTGCGGCGCCGGCCTTTCTTCGCCGGGGCGGTAGTATCCTCATCTGAGGAGTCGGTTTCCACACCGGCATCTTCGCCGGGGTACTTCCTTCCCTCTTCAGCTCGGGCACATTTGTCAGCAAAAACATAGAGTCCTGCCACATCTTTCACCTTGTTCATTGCCAGTTCTTCGCGCATCTTGCGGTTACACACGTTCTGATGGAACGTGCTGATGATGGCGGCAGGTTGAACATCAAGGATATTGTACTGTACCCGGCTGAACCTCTCTATATACTTGCGCAGACTCTCGCCTCCCTTCTGGGAATGACATGCAGGTCGCTTGCTTGGCCGTGGGCTTGGTACCTCCAGTAAAGGCGCCCACAAACTCATGGCACAAATCTGACCAGGAGGAAATAGAGTCTACCGGCAAGTGCATCAACCACGACATGGTGTTAGGTTTAAGAGCCAATGGAAAGTCATTTGCAAGCACCTTATCATCGCGGGCTCCGGCGGCTTGCATTGCGATGGTGTAGATGCTGAGGAACTCAGACGAGTGAGTCTTGCCGCTGTACTTTTTGCCAATGTCAGGTTTGAAGGTGCGGTGAGTGGACCACTAGAACTGCCGCAGCTCACGGGTAAAAGCCGGACAGCCTATCTCGTAAGCTAGGCCTCCAGGGCTCTCCTGGGCCGGGTGGTTCACAGCAGGCCCTGCTCGCCTGTCTGACTGGTGGCGCGCTCCGCGTCGGCGCTCGATAGTGGTTCGAGCGTCTTCATGGGCTCGTTCCCGATGAACTTGGCGCTGGTCACAGTGGGTCCGCGGGTTAGACGATGCTATGGAGATGGCGTCGCCCACGACGTCGCGGCGAGCCGGCATCCGCGGTACCAGATGGGGAAGAGGTGAATGCACCGTGGTCGCGGTGCCGCCGGCTCTTCCGCCACTGGTCTGCGGGACTCCATCAGAGCGTCGACCTGGGGGCCCCACCGGACTTGGTTCATCTTTGTTGGCCACCGCAACAAGGCTTCAGATAGTGGCTCTCCATTCGTCGAGTTTCCTCGTGGTGGGAGGAAAGTCGAGGAGCAACTGCGCGCGCCAGGGCCTCTGCTGGCATAGGTGGCAGCGAAACCTGCACGGATCGTGATGCGCTTCGACTTCTGCCCATGTCAGAAGGAGCTCTATCACGACCCCGCGGTCGCATGCCGTTTTTAACAGCGCCTCGGCGAGTGGGCAGGTCTTCTACGTCCCAGGAGTGGCGCTTGGGGCTCTTCCCGCGGCGACGCCCGGGATCTTCGGCGTGATTACGCCGTTCGTCATGCGCTGCCTAGGAGGAGCGCGCTGTTGACGCTGGCGTGGGAGTCTTGGAGGCCCTCGCGTCGCCTTCGGGGGGGGCGGCGATGACCTTGGAAGGCCCCACTCCACCCGCGAAGGACTTGGCTCCGCCTTTGGATTTGGCGACGTGTGGCCCGTTACGAGGCGCACAAACATCGCCGCCTCCCAAACTCCGGCTGCTGGGATGGTGTTGGTGTTCGCGAGCAGCCCCCCGGGTCCTCTCCGCAACCGGTCCGCTGCTCGCCCGCGTCGGGACGTGCTGTCCGGCTTCCGACAGGCCAACCGCCGCCGTCGTCTTCTTCTTGGGCGCCATGATGATGAAGAAGCGCCGGACTAACTGCTAAATCTGATTCTCACAACTGCGCCCCCTACCTGGCACGCTAGAGATGTCGGCGCCGACCGACACCTATGGGATCACAAGAATCGCTACTACGGTTGGTGGGGCGCGGGGTCGTGAGAAGAGCGGATCTAACAGGTAGCACACGGTTCGTTTATCCAGGTTTGGGCCGCGAGGATGCGTAAAACCCTACTCCTGCTTTGGTGGATTGTATATCTGTGTTCTAGAGCTAGCTATGGGGCGTGAGGAGCTCCAAAAAGCCGAATCCTTCTCTTGGTCGAATTCGGGCCTTCTTTTATAGGAAAAGGGGTTGCCACAGTGGCACACAGGAGGTGGAAAGGGAATAGTGATGCGAGGTTATCCGACCCATTACATGACAAGGCGCATTTAATGCGTCTTGCTTAGGTGTCCTTGCTTTATCGGGGACGGGGGGGGGGGGTCTGCCTTGTCCGTCGCCGCTCCTTCTTGTGTCGACACACGCCCTGGTCAGCGACGCCTGCGATGCCACGTAGGTAGGCAGGCAGCTGAGGTGGCGCAGTGGTGGGTCTTCACGAAGATCTGCATGCCGCCATGGAGGTGCCTGAGCAGCTGGTTGGGTCGGCAGCTGTATGCGAACAGCGGTGGAGGTTTAGTCGGTGTGGGCCTGATGGTGGCCCCGCGGGTGTCCTCCGCAAGGGCCTTGCCGGGGGCCCGGCAAGGGTCTTGCCGAGGTGCCTGCTGTCATCCCCGGCAAGGCGCTTGTCGGGGGCCTTGTGGTCTTCCTCGACTAGGATCCCACCAAGGGTTGTCGTCTCCTTAGTGTGTATCTAATCTTAAATGTCTTCACGAAGATCTGCATGCCGCCACAGGGATGTCTCCCGAATCCTTACCCTTTGGGGGCAGTGGACTCAAGGGTGATTTTCTCTGTAGGCGCGGGACGGGTCGCCACGGCAAGGGTCTTGCCGGGGCTGCTAGAACTGTCTCCCGGCAAGGATCTTGCCAGGGGAATTCGCTTCGTCCCCTTTGCTCTTCGTGGTCTTGGCCTTGGCATCATAGTTCTCTTGAGCTTCGGTCTTACCCTGGCTCACCTCCCTTGCCTGGTGCCCGTGGCTCAGGCTGCCCGTGCATAGTTATAGGGGTACAAAAACTGTACCCCTCTTTTTGTACACCGACACATATAGTAGATATGATCACTATAGTGATGTTCACCAATGAAAACTACTCCATCTCACGTGATGATCGGACATGGTTTAGTTGATTTGGATCACATGATCATTTAGATGACTAGTGGGATGTCTATCTAAGTGGGAGTTCTTAAGTATTATGATTAAATTGAACTTTATTTTATCATGAACTTAGTACCTGATAGTATTTGCATATCTATGTTGTAGATCAATAGCTTGCGATGTAGCTCCCCGTTTATTTTTGATATGTTCCTAGAGAAAAATAACTTGAAAGATGTTAGTAGCAATGATGCGGACTAGCTCCGTGATCTAAGGATTATCCTCATTGCTGCACAGAAGTATTATGTCCTTAATGCACCGCTAGGTGACGGACCTATTGCAGGAGCAAATACAGATGTTATGAATGTTTGACGAAGCTCGGTATGATGACTACTTGATAGTTTAGTGCACTATGCTTTACGGCTTAGAACCGGGACATCAAAAACGTTTTGAACGCCACAGAGCATATAAGATGTTCCAAGAGTTGAAATTGGTATTTCAGACTCATGTCGGAGTCTAGAGGTATGAGACCTCTGACAAGTACTTTGCCTACAAGTTGGAGGAGAATAGCTCAACCAGTGAGCATGTGCTCCGATTGTCTGAGTACTACAATCACTTGAATCAAGTGGGAGTTAATCTTCCAGATAAGATAGTGATTGACAGAGTTCTCTAGTCACTATCACCAAGTTACTAGAACTTCGTGATGAACTATAATATGCAAGGGATAACGGAAACGATTCCCAAGCTCTTCATGATGCTGAAATCGACGAAGGTAGAAATCAAGAAAATCATCAAGTGTTGATGGTTGACAAGACCACTAGTTTCAATTAAAAGGTCAAAAGAAAGAAAGGGAACTTCAATAATAATGGCAAGCAAGTTGCCACTCTCATGAAGAAGCCCAAAGCTAGACCCAAGCCTGAAACTGAGTGCTTCTACTACAAAGGAAATGGTCACTGGAAGTGGAGCTTCCCTAGATACTTGGCGGATAAGAAGGATGGCAAATTTCATATACATGTTATTGATGTGTACTTTACTAGTGTTTATAGCACACCCCTCGGTATTTGATACTGGTTCAGTTTCTAAAAGTAGTCACTCAAAACGGGAGTTGCAAAATAAACAAAGACTAGTTGAGGGCGAGGTGATGATGTGTGTTGGAAGTAATTCCAAGGTTGATAAGCGCACCATCGCACCCTCCCTTTAGCTTCGGGATTAGTGTTAAACCTAAAATAAATGTTATTTGGTGTTTGCGTTGAGCATAATATGATTGGATCATGTTTATTGCAATACAATTATTCATTTAAGTCAAAGAATAATTGTTATTCTGTTTACATGAATAAAACCTTCTGTGGTCATACACCCAATCTGAATGGTTTGTTGAATCTCGATTGTAGTGATACACATATTTATAATATTGAAGGCAAAAGATGCAAAGTTAATAATGATAGTGCAACTTATTTGTCGCACTGCCGTTTAGGTCATATTGGTGTAAAGCGCATGAAGAAACTCCATGCTGATGGGCTTTTGGAATCACTTGATGTTTGCAAACAATGCCTCATGGGCAAGATGACTAAGACTCCCTTCTCCGGAACAATGGAGCGGGCAACTGACTTATTGGAAATAATACATACTGATGTATGGGGTCTGGTGAGTGTTGAGGCTCGCGGTGGGTATCGTTATTTTCTGACCTTCACAGATGATTTGAGTAGATATGGCTACACTACTAGGAAAACCCTTACCAGTAGCGCTGGTTTTTGAGCTACCAGTAGCGTAGGCACCAGCGCTACTGCTACGGCGCTACAACTATTTTGTAGCAGTAGTGCTTGTTTAAACCAGCGCTACTGCTACGGCGCTACAACTATTTTGTAGCAGTAGTGCTTGTTTAAACCAGCGCTACTGCTGTCTGTATCTAGCAGTAGCGTGCCTCTATCCATCGCCACTGCTAATACTAGTAGCATGGCCCTTCAAAACAATGCTACTGGTAAGCAACGCTTCTACTACTCCAATACCCCACGCTACTGCTAGTATTTTCTTTTTTTATGTTGCTGTATTCGTATTTTTACAGCTTTTATATAGTTACAACATACACATACACTGGAACTATATGAAAAAGGAATGTCTCATCATCATCATCGAAGTGGTACAACATAGCCTCATCATATCAACATAGTCTCAACACAAATGATGTCGATCTCATCATCATCTCGAAATAGCGATACAAGTTAATGATCACATGTCTCTTACATTGTCACCGTAGACACATGTTTCATCATCTACCTAAAATAAGACATAAACGATAAGAGCGATCACGATGATCAAAAGCGGTATGATGTAGTAGTTTTTGTGGCGGCGCTGGTTTTGAATCCCCTATTGTGCTATGAATCTCAAGTAACTAGCTTCGGTTTCCGCTCTGCTATCAAACCCTTTCCGGCTTCTGCCGGAGAAGCCAGAGACTTGGGCCTGACACTCTGGCCACTCATCATACACACCCGAAACATGCCCTACATACACGGCATACCACTTCCTCGCCATCGTTGATCTATATACCTGTCAGAGATGCACATATATATACCATGAAGCGAATTCAAAAAAACAGTTATGAAATAGAAGCAACATATATAGTAAACATAGTTAACAAATTTCATCATACCGAAAGTAATTAACTAGAGCGCGGCACCATACATCTAATAGTTTCGTCGTACTGAGAGATTCGAAGTTTCGTCGTACATAAAGTAACAAGTAACTAAACAGACACATTGTTTTTAAGCAGTGCACTCTTCCCATCTGTCCATATCCGGAAGGGTGCACCCAAGCTTAGTGAAAGGCGTCATGTCCTGACGCTGTAGGGCAATGCGGGTTCGGACGTCAGCTCGCGATATTGGGCCGCCGTAGAACATCCCATTCTCTTCGAGGACATCTTTGATGATGATGGACGCAATTTCCTGTTGGATCCGGCAGAAATCATTTCGAAGTCTATTATCCGACACGGCTCTAAAGGCTTCGGCCCATCTCTGGATATGGGTATCAGATGAAGATTTCATGCAAAGTGATTGCACATCCCTTCTATACTCCATCATTAGATGGATGACATAGAATCCATCATTCTCACTTCTTGCCGGTTGCTGGATGCAACAGAAGTCAGTCTTGTGGCTGAAACAAAGCCCGACCTTATTTGTTTTTTTGCATTGGACGTAGCCACCCCGCATGTTGAAGCCCAATATAGCTCTGTCTATAACATACTTTATGTGTGTGTAATCTTTCTTATGTATGTTCTTCGACGGGTCCAAATATAGAGCGTGGGAGTAACACGGGTAAAGAACAAAGAGAACGACACGACACCCCCCGCTGCGCAAAATACATGATCAAGTTTAGCCTCCATGCATGCAAAGTAACTATTGAAATGCACCAAATGATGTATGTGTTATAGTGCTATCCGCAGATGTCTTACCTGGGATGATAAGGTAGGAGAATCGTTTCTTTGTCCTTATTGCTGACCAAAAATTCTTCGATGTACTGACTCGCATATTGACGGTTGGCGTCGTTGATTGACAAGAAGCCCTCATGCAAGTAGTATGGGTCCGCGACTGCAAGACCGGTGACTTGCTCTCTGCTGACGATGCAGTTCATGTGCAGCACATATAGGCGGACGAAGGTAAAATCGAGTGTCCTCATTTGAAACATCTGGAAGATGTAATCAAACCTCAGGAAGAAGAGGTTCGTGGGGCATGTGTGGACATACATCTTGCAACTACTCGACACATGAACCGTATAAAGTGGGTATCCTGAATCATCCGAGGCGAGGAGGCTTCTCTCTGTCGAAAGCACATGGTCATGGAGTCTCCTGAGATCCCCTTCTATGGCAGCTAGTGCATTCACCAGTACCATTGGCTGTCCCACGACATGGATTAATGGCGCATGTTTCATCGGTACACGGTCAACCTTGGTCGAAGGCGGCTGGCTGCTAGAACCAACATTGCCAGCACTCGATATGTCCAACTTTCTAGCACAAGTCATGCCGAAATTCACGAAAATTTTCGGCATGACCTTTGCTAGAAAGTGCACATATAGAGCGCCTGAAATTTGCCGGAATGGAAATGAATCAACATTTCCGGCAAAACATAGGTCAATTTGTTGCTGCTGACATATACACAATCATGAACATTACTGCCCAACATATACACAATCATGCATCATTATGAACACTTTAACAGCCACATTATGAACACCCCCCCTTGCATCATTATGTGCTGACATATAAAGAGGGAGGGAACAGGGGGTGGCGCACCTCGGGGTCAGGGTCGCCGGGGCAGAGGGGGTCGGGGTGCTTCTCCTCCTCGTCGATCAACGCCTAGCTTCGATCTGCAGAGAGAGAGAGAGAGTGACCAAAATGTACGTTAAAAATCCTCATTTTCAAAATGGACAACAACTACATAAGCTAATTTTCAAAAACAGTAATTTTCATTTCCATTTTCATTTAAAAACAAACACTAACAACAAATTAAGCTAACTAACACTAACTAACTATCACTAGGCTAACACTAACTAACACTAACATCAATTAACTAACTAGTACTAACAGCAAATTAAGCTAACTAACACTAACAACAATTAACTAACTAACTAACACTAACACTAACTAGGCAGGGGGCATACCGAAGCGGGATGTGGTCGAGGTGGGGCGGGGCGGGGCTGGCGTCGGCGTCGGGGTCACCGGGGTCACTGATCTGCAGAGAGCGGGAGGGGGTCAGAGAGAGAGCCAGGGCTGAGGGGTCAGAGAGGAAGGAAGAGGGGGCGGGGGGGGGGGGGGCATACCGGAGCGGGATGGGGTCGAGGCAGGGCGGGGCGGAGCTGGCGTTGGTATCGGGGTCGCCGGGGTCGCTGATCTGCAGAGAGTGGGAGGGGGTCAGAGAGAGAACCAGGGCTGAGGGGTCGGAGAGGAAGGAAGAGGGGGCGGGGGGGGGGGGGCATACCGGAGCGGGATGGGGTCGAGGCGGGGCGGGGCGGGGCTGGCGTCGGCGGCGGCGTGGGCTGGGCGGGGCAAGGCTGGTGTCGGCGGTTGGCGTCAGAGGGGATCGACGAGCAGCGGCGCGAGTGAGAGAGAAAGAAAAAGGGGGGCTAGCGGACCGGTGCTATAGCTAAATTAGCTATAGCGCTTGTTGGCAAAACATGCTATAGCTAAATTAGCTATAGCGCTTGTTGGCAAAACGCGCTATAGCTAAGTTAGCTATAGCGCTTGTCCAGAAGAAACGCGCTACTGCTATTTTTTTTATTTTTTTGTTTTTCTTAGCTATAGCGCTTCCCAGGATAAAACGCGCTACTGCTAATTTTTTTCTTTTTTTATTTTTCTTTTTCTTTTTTATTTTTCTTGCATTTCATTTTCCACAACTTATTAGTTCCTTTTTATTTTTCGTTTCATTTCATTTTGTAAAACTTCCTTTCTTTTTCTTTTTCTTTCATTTGCACTTTTCTTTTTCTTATCTTTCTTTTGCACTTTCCTTCCTTTAATTCGGTCTCTCATTAGAGCAATACCACTGTTACCCTCCGGATAATAATTAGTATAATATATATTACATGATTTGACCGCTAACACCAGTATACAAAAAAGACACACACAAACTTTGGGGATTAGTTTGTCAGCTTGGGCGACGACGACGCTTTAGACTGATCTTCTTCCCTCTTTTGTTCATTGTAGAATAATTGAGCCCATGGTCGTGACTTTTCCTTCTCCAGGGATTACGATCTTTCGTAGCTAATGTAGTCTTCATTCTTCTTTTGACATATGTTTCGTCGTCATCAGCATCATCTTCCCTCATCGGATCACCGTACTGGTCATAGTCTTCCTCGTTGGCGACTCCATCCATTCCGACGATGCTCCTTTTGCTTCTCCTCACGACAACACAGCTGGGATTGATCGGATCAGTTATGAAGAAACATTGTGTCACGTGTTTAGCGTGTACCCATGGCTCATTTTTGGCGATGGCGTTGACGGTACCGCTATCATCGGAGTCGGGTATACACATGGTAGTGAAATGTCAGTTTTCTCTGCATACATTTTTAGCCCATCTGACACGGAACATCGTCGCACTATGCAATCCAGAGTAGTTAAGCTCCCATATCTCTTCGAACCTTCCGTAATATATTTCAATTACATTCCCGGTCATGGCTTCCATCATCACCCCTGAGTTTTGGTCATCACTGTTTATATCTTTCTCCTCCGTGTAGAACATGTATCCGTTGATATCATATGATTGATAAGTCGCGAGGTTGGTCGAGGGGCCATGTGCTAAGGCGTATATGAGTGTTCCGTTCGGACAACCCTCTTCCGGGGGATTATCCAGAACTCGCTCTTTGAACCAATGCATGAAAGTGGAGTTGTGCTCTCTAATAACATCAGCGTCCGTCCTGTGCACCCCACGGTCACAGTATTTCTTTGCGATGGTCTCTTTGTGCAGTATCACGAAATCTTCTAGCACATCTAAGTGTTGTAGCACTACTAAGTTTGCCCTGTCAATGTCATTTTGTCGGCCCGGGTGTAACACATTCAATTCCCTATGACCGTTGGTGTGACCTTCGCCTTCGAGCCTTCCACAGTGCTTGTTGACGGCAAACCAACAACACGGTCTTTGGTCAGATAACTCTCACAGAAAGAGATGCACTATTTGGTCAGATATCCCTGGGCTATGCTTCCATCTGGACAGGACATGTTATGAACGAATCCTTTGATGCCCCATTCATCCTCTCGAACGGCATCATGCTATGCAGGAATGTCGGCCCAAGGTCGATGATGTCGTCCATGATGTGGACACATAGATGCACCATGACTTTGAAGAACGCGGGCGGGAAGTACATCTCTAGCTTATTTAGTATGACAACGATCTCTTCATGTAGCCTATGGAGTTGCTTCACACTGATCGACTTTCGAGAGATAGCATAAAAAAAGTGGCATAGGTCAGCAAGCGTTTCACGCACATGTGTCCATAATCCCTCTAAGTGCAACCGGGAGTAACTGCGTCATCATCACATGACAGTCGTGAGACTTCATCCCACCGAACCCTTTTTTCTTAGTGTCCAGATATCTGCTTATCTTCCCACAGTATCCGGAACTAACTTTGATTCCGGCAAGGCACTTGAACAATTGATCGACCTCCTTCGGATCTAAGGTGAAGCAAGAGGGGGGGGGATATTGTTTTGCCTTCTTGTTTACTTTTTCCCCCTATCTCCCGTCTCCGTCTCCGTCTCGATCTCCTCTGACGACCTTTTACCGGGCATTTGGAGATCTTTCCTGATTTTCAAAAATTCCAAGTCTTTTCTTGCCTTCGGCCCATCCTTGGTCCTCTCCGGCATGTTCATCAATGTTCCAAGCAAACTCTCAAGGATATTTTTTGTGATATGCATTTGATCAAGGCTATGAGGCGTGTCGAGTATGGGCCAGTATTCCAAGTCCTAGAAAACAGATCTCGTCTTCCATACCTTCAGCACGGGCTCCGGCGCTTTTTTCTTCGTCTTTCCCGGCGAGGGGCACTCTTTCTAGTTCTTCAATAACTCATATATTTCTGCACCGCTACGCTTATGTGGAGGACCTCGATGCTCAGCCTTACCATTGAATATATCTCCACGCTTTCTCCATGGGTCATCTTTCTCGAGCCATCTTCGATGCCCCATGTACACGATTTTTGAAGACCCGCCATCTTTCGATAGCTGCAGAGAAGTTGTATCATCCATGCACCTCGTGCATCCGCAATATCCGTGGCACACGTGGCCGAAGATAGTCCTGCAACGTCGTGATCAGCATGGCTCTCATGTAGAAATACTCTCCTTTGCTTGCATCCCATGTCTTGGCCGGCTTTGTCCATAAGGTCTGTAACTCCTCTTTCAGTAACCCGAGATACAAATTTATATCATTTCCCGGTTGTCTTGGCCCTTGAATAAGCATAGCCATGTGTATGTATTTTTCCTTCATGCACAACCAGGGGGGAGGTTGTACATCCATACAAACACGGGCTATGTGCTATGATTGGTGTTCTGGTTGCCAAATGGATTCATGCCATCACTACTAGCGCCAAGCACGATGTTCCTTGGACCATTTGCGAAAAAGTCAAATTCAACATTTAATGCTCTCCACTGGCTAGCATCTACAAGGTGTCTCAGCTTCAGCTCATCTCCGTCATCTGGCTTCACCGTCTCCGCGTGCCAGCGGATAAGCTTTGCTTGCTTAGGATCTACGAAATACTGCTGTAGACGCGGAGTGATCGGAAAGCACCATACAACTTTCTGTGGAGCTTTCTTTCCGGCCTTTTTATATCGTGAAGCATTGCACTTTGGACAAATGGTTTTTTCAGCGTGCTCGTTCCAATATATGATGCAATCATTGATGCATGCATGATATCTAATATGTGGCAGATCAAGAGGGCACACGATTTTCTTTGCCTCCTCGACACTAGTAGGACACAGGCTTCCTGCGGGAAGAACCTTCTTTAGGTACTTCAGAAGCTCATCCAGGCTTGTATCTGTCCATTTGTTTTTTGCCTTCATCTTTAGAAGTTCCAGTGTGAAACTCAAGTGGGTCACCTCGGGATTTTTGCAACCATCATACAAAGGAGTCATCGAGTCTACCTCTAGTTGCGCCATTTTGGCCTGCTCTCTAGAAGCAGCTTTGTCTCTAGTCGTCTTCTTGCGAAGCAGGTCTCGAACATGCGGGTCCCGCATGGATGAACTTAGTAGCGACGAAGACGGTGGCATGTCCGTGTCTTCTCCTCCTTGAACTGCCTCTTTGCCATCGACATTTCTGAGGCCGTCTTCCTCTTCGGGCACATAATCGGTCTTCTCTTCGTCTGGTGGCCCCATGTCGTTATTTCCTGCCCCGTCTACGTCATCATCATCATCATCATCATCATCATCATCTTCACATATCCACCGAGTATGTCCATGCATGAAACCATGCATGAGAAGGTGCGCCTTGAATGTGCCACCCTCAAAGGGGTCGAGCCTGACAATTCCTTTGCATTTTTGACACGGACATAAAACATCCTTCAGTCTTTTTTCATACAAGTCATCCACAGCGGATTGGCAGTATCTTTCCACCATCCTTCCATTGACCTTCATGATCACCTGCGCGCGGAGCAAATATTATAACCACGTATATATGCATGCATGGATCAAATTCATACAAAAATTCAGCATGACCTTCCCTAAACATAGGACATATTGAGTTTGCCCGAAATTCGCCAAAACGGAATTGAATCGACATTTCAGCAAAACATAGGCAACTCATGTCACCCACATTATTTCATCAAATACACAATGTAGGAAACTCAAATTATGCCACACAAAAATCGGTATATATATTCTCATATCGCCCATATATATTGAGTGTGGATAGGATCGCAACTATATATATATGGGTGATATGAGAATATATATAACGATTTGTGTGTGGTATATATAGTGGCTCTAATGGAGGGGGTGGTGGAGGGCAAAGAAGAGGGGGAGGGAGGGCTCTAATGGAGGGGTGGTGGAGGGGGAGCATTGAATGGAACAAGCAAGGTGCAAGGAAAGGGGGAGAAAGGAAGGGGGAGAGGAAGAAGAAAGGGGAGGAAGGAGGGGAAAGGTGGTAGGTGGGTGGCGACCATAGCAGTAGCGCGGGGTGCCAAAGCACGCTACTGCTATGAGTGCCAGCCAAAATATTTGCTGGTACGTAAAACTAGCTATAGCGCTTGTACAAAAACAACGCTACTGGTATAAGTTTACCCATATAAGAAATAGCAGTAGCGCGTCTAGGTGCACGAGCGCTACAACTACTTTCTTAACAGTAGCGCTTGTTAGACAACAAACACTGCTAATATTTTTTGGTCGGGTGGTGTGCTGTGGCAAACTTACCAGTAGCGTGGCTTCCAAAAACCAACGTTGCTACTATGTTGTACTAGTAGTGCGCTTTGTAACAGACGCTACTGGTAACTATCAGTAGAGTGGGGTCCATAATACACGCTACTGGTAAACTTCTATGTATAAGCCTTTTCCTAGTAGTGGTATATCTACTTGATGAAACATAAGTCTGAAACATTTGAAAAGTTAAAGAATTTTAGAGTGAAGTGGAAAATCATCGTAACAAGAAAATAAAGTTTCTACGATCTGATCATGGAGAAGAATATTTGAGTTACGATTTTGGTCTTCATTTGAAAAAAAATGCGGAATAGTTTCGCAACTCACGCCACCTGGAACACCACAGTGCAATGGTGTGTCCGAACATTGTAATCGTACTTTATTGGATATAGTGCAATCTATGATGTCTCTTACCGATTCGCCACTATCGTTTTGGAGTTATGCATTAGAGACAGCTACATTCACATGAAATAGGGCACCGTCTAATCCATTGAGATGACACCATATGAACTATAGTTTTGCTAGAAACCTAAGCTATCGTTTCTTAAAGTTTGGGGTTGTGATGCTTACGTGAAAAAGTTTCAGCCAGATAAGCACAAAACTAAATCAGAAAAGTGCGTCTTCATAGGATACCCAAAAGAAACTGTTGGGTACACCTTCTATCACAGATCCAAGAGACAATATCTTTGTTGCTAAGAGTGGATCCTTTCTAGATAAGAAGTTTCTATCGAAAGAAGTGAGTGGGAGGAATGTAGAACTTGATAAGGTAATTGTACCTTCTCCCGGATTGGAAAGTAGTTCATCACAGAAATCAGTTCCAGTGATCTCTACACCAATTAGTGAGGAAGCTAATGATGATTGATACGTCTCCAACGTATCTATAATTTTTGATTGCTCCATGCTATTATATTATCTATTTTGGATGTTAATGGGCTTATTTTTACACTTTTATATTATTTTTGGGACTAACCTATTAACCGGAGGCCCAGCCCAAATTGCTGTTTTTTTGCCTATTTCAGTGTTTTGTAGAAAAAGGAATATCAAACAGAGTCCAAACGGAATATAAGCTCCGGGAACGTGATTTTCTCAACGAACGTGATCCAGGAGACTTGGAGTGGATGTCAAGCAATCAACGAGGCGGCCACGAGGCAGGGCGCGCGCCTACCCCCATGGGCGCGCCCTCCACCCTCGTGGGCCCCTTGTTGCTCCACTGACCTACTTCTTCCTCCTACATATATCCACGTACCCTGCAAACATTGATGAGCACCACGAAACCCTATTTCCACCGCCGCAACCTTCTGTACCCAAGAGATCCCATCTTGGGGCCTTTTCCGGAGCTCTGCCGGAGGGGGCATCAATCACGGAGGGCCTCTACATCAACTCCATGGCCCCTTCGATGATGTGTGAGTAGTTTACTTCAGACCTATGGGTCCATACCTAGTACCTAGATGGCTTCTTCTCTCTCTTTGGATCTCAATACAAAGTTCTCCTCAATTCTCTTCGAGATCTATTCAATGTAATCTTCTGTTGCGGTGTGTTTGTCGAGATCCGATGAATTGTGGGTTTATGATCAAGTCTATCTATGAATAATATTTGAATCTTCTCTGAAATTCTTTTATGTGTGATTGGTTTATGTTTGCAAGTCTCTTCGAATTATCAGTTTGGTTTGTCCTACTAGATCGATCTTTCTTGCAATGGGAGAAGTGCTTAGCTTTGGGTTCAATCTTGCGGTGCTCGATCCCAGTGACAGAAGGGGAACCAGCACTTATTGTATTGTTGCCATCGAGGATAAAAAATGGGGTTTATATCACATTGCATGAGTTTATCCCTCTAGATCATGTCATCTTGCTTAAGTCGTTACTCTGTTCTTATGAACTTAATACTCTAGATGCATGCTGGATAGCGGTCGATGTGTGGAGTAATAGTAGTAGATGAAGAATCTTTTCGGTCTACTTGTCACGGACGTGATGCCTATATACATGATCATACCTAGATATTCTCATAATTATTCTCTTTTCTATCAATTGCTCGATAGTAATTTGTTCACCCACCATAATACTTATGCTATCTTGAGAGAAGCCACTAGTGAAACCTATGGCCCTTTGCAATCTTTACTTTCAATTTATATCATAAAATACCAAAAATACTTATCTTTTTATTATCATCTCTATCAGATCTCACTCTTACAAGTGGCCGTGAAGGGATTTACAACCCCTTTATCGCGTTGGTTGCGAGGTTCTTATTTGTTTCTGTAGGTACAAGGTGACTCGCGCATGGTCTCCTACTGGATTGATACCTTGGTTCTCAAAAACTGAGGGAAATACTTGCACTGCTTTACTGCACCACCCTTTCCTCTTCAAGGGAAAACCAACGCAGTGCTCAGGAGGTAGCAAGAAGGATTTCCGGCGCTGTTGCCGGGGAGATCTATGCCAAGTCAAGACATACCAAGTACCCATCACCACTCTTATCCTTCACATTACATTATTTGCCATTTGCCTCTCGTTTTCCTCTCCCCCACTTGACCCTTCCCGTTTTATTCACCCTCTTTTTCCGTTCACCTCTTTTTCCTTCCTACCTTCTATGTGCTTGTCCTTTTGGCAATCTGTTGCCTTCATGTCTGAAACTGGGCAGGTTATCATTGACAAGGAAAATAATATGGAAAACTTTGATGCTATTGATGATCCTCTTGAAATTCCTATTATTTTACACACTAAAAAGTTTTGGATTGGTAGTAGTAATAGTATTGAGAAGGGAGTTATTCACTACAGGAATCAGCTACTTTGCCGTCTGCCACGGCGGACGGCAAAGGCCCGAACGGCGGACGGCAAAGGCCTTTGCCGTCAGCGGTGGACGGCAAAAGGCTCCGGCAAAGTAGGCTTCGGTAAACAGGTTCTTTGCCGTCTGCTACTGACGGCAAAGTCTTTGCCGTCTGCGGCGGACGGCAAAGAGAGAGCGGCAGACGGCAAAGACGGCGGATGGCAATAATTGCGCTGTCAGTCCGTTAAGTGGCTAACGGAAGGCCTTTGCCGTCCGCCGCTGACGGCAAAATTTCTAGGGTCTTTGCCGTCCGCCGTATGATGTCATCTACACGTCACTACGTGGCAGGTTCTTTGCCGTCTGCCACTGTAGGCAAACTGACCAAATGGGTCAGCTCCCAGGAAGCACAGGTGGACGCCACGTGGCTTCTTTGCCGTCCGCGGCAGACGGCAAAGAGCCCGTTGCCGTCGGTGGCAGACGGCAAAGAGCCTGCATATTGGCTCTTTTTTCTGTTTTTTCATATACCCAACCATTTTCACAGCAAATAGATGATACATATATATTTTTCACATGGCAAGTTCACAGCAAACATATGAGATATCCAACACATATAATTTCATCATACATGCATAGTTCCATCAACCATACATAGCAAGTTCGACATACATGCATCCAACCATACATATTACAATAGTGTCATCCTACCATACATGCATAGTTCATATATACAAAGGAAACATAGTTCATCCAAACAAGCACTCCATCTATGCAAGCTTCCGTGAAGTGAATGAATTCTGCAAAATGGGAAATAAGAAAGTTAGAAGAAGAAGATTAGAAGAAGAAGAAGAAGAAGAAGAAGAAGAAGAAAATGAAGAAGAAGAAGAATATATATGAAATTTATGAGCTAATTTAGGTGAAATTGATCATTTGTGAGCTAACTTAGGTGAAATGGATCGTTTATGAGCTAACCTAGGTGCAATGGATCGCTTATGAGCAAACTTAGGTAAAACGCATCATTTTAGAGGTAACCTAGGTAAGATGGATCATTTTGGAGCTAACCTAGGTAAAATGGGTCATTTTAGAGCTAACTTCGGTAGAATGGATCATTTATGAGCTAAGTAAGGTTAAATGGATCATTTTAGAACTAACTTAGGTAAAATGGATCGTTTATGAGCTAACTTAGGTAAAATGGATCGTTTTTGAGATAACTAAGGTGAAATGAATCGTTTTTGAGCTAGCTAAGGTGAAGGGCATCATTTTTGAGCTAACTAAGGTGAAATGGATCGTTTTTGAGCTAACTAAGGTGAAATGAATCGTTTTTGAGCTAACTAAGGTAAAATGGATCGTTTTTGAGCTTACTTAGGTGAAATGGATCGTTTTTGAGCAAACTTTGGTGAAATGGATCATTTAAGAGCTAATTTAGGTGAAATGGATCGTTTTTAAGCTAACTAAGGTGAAATGGATCGTTTTTGAGCTAACTAAGGTGAAATGGATCGTTTTTGAGCAAACTTAGGTGAAATGGATCATTTAAGAGCTAATTTAGGTGAAATGGATCGTTTTTGAGCTAACTAAGGTGAAATGGATCGTTTTTGAGCAAACTTAGGTGAAATGGATCATTTAAGAGCTAATTTAGGTGAAATGGATCGTTTTTGAGCAAACTTAGGTGAAATGGATCATTTAAGAGCTAATTTAGGTGAAATGGATCGTTTTTAGCTAACTTAGGTGAAATGGATCGTTTAGGAGCTACTCTAGGTAAATTGGGTCATTTTAGAGCTAACTTGGATAAACTGGATCATTTATAAGCTAACCTAGGTAAGATGGGTCATTTTGGAGCTAACTTAGGTAAAATGGATCGTCTATGAGCTAACTAAGCTAATTATGCAATTTTTGACATAAGTAAGCTAAGTATAGATCGTTTTAGAGCTAACTTAGGTAAAATGGATGGTTTTGGAGGTCAGTAAGCTTATTAAGTCATTTTGGAGGAGAAGAAGCTAAGTCTATGTCATTATGGTAAGCATTGGAGGAAATAAAGCTAAGTCTAGGTCTTTATGCATGTGTTAAGAAAACACTAGATAAACTTACCAAGATCCAGGAGGTGTAGGAGCGGGGTGGCTCGTGTCGGTAGCTGGAGAAGGATCGTGCGATGCTTGTCTGAAGTTACGCTGCACCAAAGATCATTTCCAATGTCTTGTTAGCATGATGACACTCAAATGTTAAGACTAGCAAGTAATGTCCATTCAAATAAAACTCACCGTGGTCCCAGGAGCAATCACTGGCATCGGCGGAGCGGTCTGACCTGTCTTCTCGCACACAGACGGCACATTTGGTTTTGACGACTCAGTCATACTAGTTAGTAATGAGACAAACACTACATGAATGTTTTGGCTAATCTGCAGAAGAAACTTACCACAAGGAGCTCGTACATGGCCCTTTCCTGCATGTCATTCCGTGCCCTCTCCTCCTCCACCATCTTTGTCGTCCTCTCCTCCAACTCCCGCTGCCTCTCCGCCGCCTCCGCCAGAAGTTTCTCCGTTCTATCTCTCTCACTCTGTATAGCAGCCTGCAACACCACTCACATGACCATTTGTAATCATTGATGGAAGCGCACACAATGTAATGGAGAAAGATAACTGAGTACGTATCACTAACCTTGATGGCGAGTTGCACTGGCTGTTCACGAGGCCTTATCTCAGGAGCGGAGCTCGACTGGCGCGCCTTGATCTTCGGGAGAGTGCTAGGACAACGGATAAGTCCATCTCAAATGGCTATGGAGCCATGGGACCTCCCGCCACCAGATATCATCAACAGCTCTGGATCAATGGGACCCTGGCTCGGGTTAAAGTCCTCTCCGTTCCTCGCCTTCCCCTCATCTCTATATCTCACGAGCTTGTTGTGGGAGGAGATGTTGGTGAAGTTGTTTGCATCATCGAGGTCAGACTGAGAGAAAGCCTTGACTTTCTTGAAAGAGGCAGTGTGGGCCATGGCATACAGGTCGTACACCTCTGGCACCTTATCCGCCTTAGAAACAATGAAAATTAGTAATTAAAGGGCTCAAGCTAGCATGATGAATGAATTGCATGAATCATGAAGCAAACCACATACCCAGTTGCGCCCGAACTGATATAAGTTGGAGCTGCCTTGATGGTGTGGCACACCTTCCATTTGGGCACGTTTGTCCTTGGCCTCCTTGTGGAGGGATAGCCATCGTTGTGAGCACCACTCATCGACCAACACCTCCCAACAATCCATCTGATCCGCACACCATCTCGGAGGTGCCTAAGTTAGCAAATAGAAACTTGAGCGCTACGGCTAAGAATTACTAAATGAAGGAACTTAAGTAGAGAAGGCCTTAAGAATTACTAAATGAAGGAACTTAAGTAGAGAAGGAACTTAAGTAGAGAAGGCCTTCATGTACTGCTCCTTACTCAGGAACTTATCGCGGCACGCCGGCTTGGTCTTCTTGATACCACGCAAGGCGTAGTAGTCTCGAACAGCCTGCACCCGAGCCTCGTGCCGTAAGTTCTGGAGTAGGCGCTTGCAGACGTTCTCAATAACATGTGCCGCGTCCTCCTCATATCCCTCCTCACACCTGTAGAATGTCTGCAATCAAATGAGACAATGTTGATTAGTACAATTAATAACTAGCTAGTTGAAGATTTTTAAATGTGTAAAGGAGAAATTACCCAGAACTTTCTGATCACCATGTCTGCCCTCGTGTCACACACGACACCGTCGATAATCTCATTTGGCGGGGTCGGGGCAGCCACGTAGTGCTCCCAGCTCAATCCAAGCTCTGGAAGCCGACCCTCACCAGGCAACGTGACAAACCCCGGGAAGTTTTGCCGGCAAAGAACTCCAAGGACGGAGTTGGGCCGGTGGACACTATGATGGTGGTCCCAACCCCTGCAGCATGACAAGGCCAACGCATTAGTTATTTGAAAAAACATGAATGCACAAGGTACAAAAATATTAAATGCACTTACGTACCTCTCCCCATCAGGGAAAATCAACCACCTCTGCTCGCGGGTCACCGGCACGGACGGGAGCCGTGTAGCACCACGCTGGTAGACGGTGCCCCCCTCCTCCTCAAGATTAGTCGCCCCCCCGCCATCATCAGCATGGCCACTCGGCTCCTCGGGATGATCCGGCCAGGTACCCCATCCGGACGTGTGCTCCTCCGGGGTCACGTGGGCCGAACTCTCGTGGGCCGAAGACCCGTGGACCGGAGGCTCGTGGACCGGAGTCCGTGTAGCCTCCTCCTCGGACGAGTCAACCCTAGCAGTCACGTGCTCGGGTGAAACGGCTGGGGGTGGCGGCGGGGAAGGCACTGTAGCAGTCACCCTACCTCCTCTCCCACGACCACGTGCCCCACCTCCTCTCTTCCTACCTCGTCCCCTGCTGGGCAACACGGTCGACGAAGAAGGGCCCGGCGGTGTGGCCATACTGTCCAGCAACGCTCGGCGGAGAGGTGCGTCTGGAATGGAAGACCTCAGACCACGCTCCCGACCAGCGCCCACCATCTTTCAACACCTGCCATGACAAACAGTAAACGAAATTAGTACAACATAAAAAAAGACCGACATGAATAATAATATGTGTATCACTTAAGTGTATCATCATCAAGTACAACATAAAAAAATGTAATACCTGACACTACTAATAATCTCGATCAGTATCATCAATAAATGCATAATCATCATCATCACTATAATCAATGATGGGTTCATAGGGTTCATTGGCATCAACATGTGCAAGGCCACCTTGACGTAATCGGTCAAGCATTGACAGGTCATCCGCAGCAGTAACCTCTTCTTGTTCCGGCTCTTCTTGTTCCTCCTCTGGGGTGATGTCGGATTCATTGTCGCTGTCTACTTCATTGTTTTGGGGTGAAGTATAGCGGTTCTTGAAACGCTTTTTGGAAAGACGTGTCTCTTGGAAGAATTCTCCTTCATATGTGTCTGGGTTAATGTGAGGTTCATAATCCTCTTCCTTTGGGGGAGAAAGTCTAGCACGTGGCGGCACTTCATAAACGACATCCCAACCTTTCAGATTTGGATTAGTTTGGCAGGCCCACGGTAGATAGAATACTTGGGTCGCCTGTTGAGCCACAATATAGACATCAGGAACATCTAAATGAGTGCTTTGGTTGATTTCAACTAGCCCTACATGTTCATGAGTCCTTCTAGTCTCCTTCGGCTGAAACCAATAACATTTGAAGACTACGGCATTCGGTGGGTTTTCACCATAGAACAGAAGTTCATAAATTGCTTCAACTCTCCCATAATACTTGGTACCTCCTTCGTCGATAGCAGATACACAACAATTTGTTGACTTTCGGTCCGCCATAGATAGCTCTTTGCCATAGGTACGAAAGCGATACCCGTTGATGTCGTACTTGTCAAATGAACGGACCTTATAGTCAAAACCATTAGCGACTTGTCTCAATTCGGCGTCCATAGACTCTAAATTAGCCTACAGGTTTAATATGAAAGGATTGTTGCATTATGCACAAATTAGCGAATGAAATGAAATTGTCTAATAGAAATTACCGTTTGTTTGAACCAAAAGATGAAACCGGGATAGCCACCTCCTTGCTTTGCGAGAAGCTCATACTCTTCGACGGAATCCTTTTGGATCTCCGCTCGATACGAGAATAAGGTGACGTATCGACTGTATGACATATCCAGGAATAAGAGTAGTTCAAAGGAAATAGAAGTTGCGAAACAATGTACCGAGAACTTACTCGATGTACGGCCGCACTTCTATCAGGTTGTTGAAGATATACAACGAAATGGTCCGCCATTCTTCGTTATCCAAAGATACTAGATAGGCTGAGGTTGGATCCACCCTTTTTAGGCTCGTCAGCATTGTACCGAGGCTTCGGATTATGCAAATGACGATTTTTGTCTTCGTAGTGCGCTGTTACGAAGTTTGCCGCCTCCTCTGTAATGAATGCCTCAGCCATCTATGCTTCAATTCTATGTTTATTTTTACATTATTCTCGAAGCGTCTTCTGCATCCTCTCAGTTGGGTAGCACCAACGATTTTGCACGCCCCCCCCCAATCTTGCCTCGGTCGGGAGATGCAAAATCAAATGCAGCATTGGATTACAGAAGCCCGGTGGAAAGATCTTCTCTAACTTGCAGATCAACTCCGGCGCCAACTCTTCCATTTCTTCTAGCACGCCAGGCTATAGTTCTTTCGCACAAAGAACACGGAAGAAATAGCTGAGTTCTGCCAGTACTAGCCATTCATCCTCAGGGATGAAGCCACGCAACATCACTGACATTACCCGCTCAATCCATATGTGCCAATCATGACTCTTGAGACCAAATATCTTTAGTTTATCAAGATTCGCTCCCCTCTTTAGATTCGCTGCATACCCATCGGGAAACATCAACTGCTGTTGCACCCACAAGAGAATTTCCCTCATAGCCGGCCTTCCAAGATTGAACCATGCCTTTGGCTTCGTCCAGTTCTGCTTTCCTTTCGGTTCTTTCATGTTTTGTAACGGCCTATCACATAGCGCCTCTAGATCGACTCTAGCCTTAGTATTATCCTTTGACTTCCCATCTATGCCGAATAATGTACCAAAAAGTGCCTCGGCGATATTCTTCTCAGTGTGCATC
This sequence comes from Triticum monococcum, assembly GCA_034509565.1. NCBI lineage: Eukaryota > Viridiplantae > Streptophyta > Magnoliopsida > Poales > Poaceae > Triticum > Triticum monococcum. The sequence goes on along the minus strand of CM067845.1, from coordinate 79,081,725 downwards.
ATGTCGATGTTGTGTGGGCAAAGGAGGTCTTTGAAGTAAGGCAGATCCCATAAGCATGTTTTGTGAGTCCACGCGTGCTTAGTATTATACCCCTTGAAGTACCCTGGACGTTGTGGATCTGGCTCGAGAGCGTTTAACTAATCCAGGGTCTGTTGGCCTGTCAATGCAGGTGGTGCAGAGTTTTTGACAACTCTACCCCTGATGAAGTTCTTCTTGTCTTTCCTGAACTTATGGCGAGGATCCAGGAACTGTCTATGCATGTCGAAGCAAGAAAACTTGCGACCGGCCTGAAGCCAACGAAACTCAAGAGCTCCCTTGCATGTGGGGCACGGGAACCTTCCATGCACACACCAGCCAACGAATAGCGCATACGCCGGCAAGTCATGCGTCGAGTACATGTACCAGACACGCATTATGAAGTTCCGTTTGCTAAAGGCGTCGTATGTCTTGAACCCATTATCCCAGGCTTCTTGCAATTCGTCCTTAAGCGGCTGCATGTACACATTCATATTTTTGCTCGGATAGTTGGGTCCTGGAATTATCAACGTCAGGAAAATGTTCTTTATTTGCATAATCTGTCCGGGGGGAGATTGAGTGGAAAGACAAATACGGGCCAACAACTATATTGGGCTGCCGTCATACCAAACACACTGAACCCATCCGTGCTGATGCCGACTCGAGGATGCCTCGGATCTGCCGCTTTGTCAGCATGTAATTCATCAAACTTTTTCCACGCAACACCATCCGATGTGTGTACCATCATCAGATTCGCATCTGCATCTAGTTCGGTTCTTTTGCCTGTTTTGTGCCATGTCATCTGTTTGGCCGTCTCTTCGACCATGAAAAGACGTTGAAGTCTTGGTACGATTGGCATATACTGAAGAACACTAACGGGGATTTTGGTCTGTGTCTTCTCACCCATACCGTTGTCTACCACAATATACCTGGAAGACTTGCAAATGGGACAATAGTTCAAGTCCGCATAGTCAAGCCTAAATAAGGCACATCCTTTCTCACAGGCATGTATCTTCTCATAGGGCATCTTCAGTGCATGGAGGATTTTGTCCGACTGGTACAGGTTTGCAGGCATTACATGGCCTTTGGGTAGAAAGCGTCCAAATACTGTCATATTTGCGTCATAGCATTCTCTGCCCAAGTTGAACTGAGCCTTCAGAGCTATTACTTGTGAGATGGCATCCAACTGGCAAAGCTCAGTGTGCTCGTGGAGCGGACGTTTCGAAGACTCCAACATTTCATTGAAGGCCTTTGCAGATTCCTCCATCTCCTCGTCCGAATCCCGAGCATCATCATAGTCTTGCACCATGTTTTCCATCCCGGTACCATGCTTGTCGGTGCGACGACGATCCACCTCCGCTCGGTCACATTGGGCAGACTCACCATGAAATGTCCACACCGTATAATCAGGCGTAAAACCACTGTTCTGCAGGTGTTTGCCCATTTCAGCCTCTGTCTTCTTTTCCCAATTGCCGCACCGGAAACAGGGGCACCAGGTTTTCTTTTGGCCATTTGCAAATGCGGCTTGCACAAACCCCTTAGTTTTTGTGAACCATTCAGCGCTCCATTTGTTCTGACCAGTGTGACCGGTATACATCCAAGCACGGTCACTCATCTTGACTTTCAGAGCTACTGGACACACAACAATTATATATGTAATTCACCATGTATATATTCATCAGTTGATCTACTTTGTCAATTTTATTACGTCCATGCAACCTACACTCTAATAGGTAATGATAGGTCCTAATCCCACCCGTATATGTGTAGATTGGGTTCATTTTCCCATGCTATACTCCGGATCCGACGCAAAATTTCGGCAGCACCTCCCCGCTGTTCTCCTGATACACGTCTCTGCAATAAACAGAGAGGATGTGTACCTGGAGAACAACAGGGGAGGCACTGACGAAATATATGCGTCGGATCCGGAGCAAAGCATATGGGAAAACGAACCCAATCTACACATACTCGGGCTGTCCATGGATAGCGTTGGACAATTCGAAAGAATCAAGGTTATAAATATGCAAATGCATGCATATTTATAACTATGACGCTTTCGAATGGGAGACACATATTGGTTACGCATACTGATGATTCAAGACACATATATAGCTAGCTATCAAGTTTCATCGGAATAGATCAAATAATTAATGGGGGAGGAGGACTTGTCATTTGTGCTCACCCACGAACGAAGGGGCAGAGCTCGTCAAACGCACGACGAGGTCGTCGAACACCAAACCTCGCAGCGATGAAACAACTGCTGGGTCGGGGTCGGGGTGTCTGGTCGGGGTCGGGGTGCCGTGTCGGTGTCGGGGTAAGGGTGGGTGTGGTGTCAGGGTGTCGGTGTCGGGGTCGGGGTCTCGGTGTCGGGGTGTCGGGTTGGGGTCGGGGTGCCGTGTCCGTGTTGGGGTCGGGGTGTCGGGTCAGGCTCGGGGTCGGGGTGTCGGGGTCGGGGTCGGAGTCGGGGTGTCGGGGTCGGGGTCGGCGTCGGGGTGTCGGGGTCGGGGTCTAGGTGTCGGGGTGCCGGGTCGGGGTCGGGGTGCGGTGTCGGGTCGGGGTGCCGTGTCGGGTCGGGTTTTTTTCCTCTTTTTTCCTTTTCTTCTTCTTCCTTTTCTTCCTTTTTTTTCCTTCTTCTTCTTCTTCTTCTTCTTCTTCTTCCTCCTTTCCTTTTTCCTCTCCTTCTTCTTCTCCTCCTCTCCTCTTTTTTCTTCTTCTTTTTCCTCTTCTTCTTTTTTCTTCTCCTCCTCCTCTTCTTCTTCTTCCTCTTCTTCTTCTCCTCCTCTCCTCTTTTTCTCTTCTTCTTCTTCTTTCCTCAAACTAAACTAAACCTAAAACTAAACCTAAAACTAAAACTGAAACTAAATCTAAACTAAACATAAACCTAAAACAAATAAAACAGAAAAAAGGAAAAAACTAAATCTAAACCTAAACTAAAACTAAAACTAAATCTAAAGTAAAACTAAAAAGGAAAAAAACAGAAAAAAACAGAAAAAGGAGGCCGGGGCTCACCTTCTGCAGCGCCGGTGGAGGAGGGGGCGGGGCGGTGGAGGAGCTGGCCGGGGCGCGGGGCGGCCTGGAGCGGCGGGTGGCCGGGCCCGGCGTGGTGGGGCGCGGGGTGGCGGGGCGCCGGGGCGGCGGGGGGCTGGGGCGCCCGGGCGGTGGGGGGCTGGGGCGCCGGGGTGGCGGGTGGCCGGGGCGGCGGGGGGGGGGGGGGGGGACGGGGCGCTGGGGGGCCGGGGCGGCGGCGCGCGGCGGGCGGCGGCGGGGGCAAGAGGCGGCGGCGGCGGGGGTGCGTGGTGGGGCGCGGGGCGGGACGAAGTGGTGAGAACAGAGAGGCGGGCGGGGGCACGGGCCGTTAGATAGTGCCCTCTTTGCCGTCTGCCACTTCGCCTCTTTGCCGTCTGCTGGCGGACGGCAAAGAGGTGGCCCGTTAAGTTTTTCCCAAATGGGCGGGGGGTGGGGGCCACCTCTCTCTTTGTCGTCTGCCAGCTAACGGCAAAGATTCTTTGCCATCTGCCAGTAGACGGCAAAGAACTGGCGGACGGCAAAGAGCTTCTTTTCCGTCTGCCAGTTCTTTGCCATCTGCTTTTTGGTAGCTGATGGCAAAGAGCTGCTTTGCCGTCAGCTAGCAGACGACAAAGAGCTGGCAGATGGCAAATTAGCTAATTCCAGTAGTGATTCAAGATTTCTTTAGTTGTGCTGGAGCTTTGCCTACCATGAGCGGATCTATCCTTCATAAAACTAGTAGTCTCGCAGATGCTATATCTTTGCTCATAGTTGAACTTGAACGACAATTTTTACATATGCATCCTTCCATACAAAGGATTTGCCTAGAATTTTCTAATATTGAGCAATCTTCTGTTAAGCGGGTAGCAACCATATTTTTATCTCATGAGTTTAGATTTATAATAAATGAAGCCAATTAAATTTTTGCGCATTATAGGGTGGATGCTGGCCGTCCTCCCATAGAAGCAATCCTCTTCTATCAAGAAGACATTATGCGTTTACGATCTTTAGATCATGTTGCTTTTAATGAAAACCTTAGAAAAAAGGTTCCTACCGATGCTCTTGTTAATAGGATCTCTGAACTTAATGATAATTTTGCTATTCAAAACAATGGGCTAGGTTCTTCCCTTGGACAAAGGCTCATGATTTTTTTCCAAAAGAATGCTTATAATGATGAATTGGTTGTTCAATATGAGGGGCCAAACGAGGAACCAACACCTCCCGAACTTGATCTTGTGGACTTTTGTCCCATTAAATTTAGCCTTTTTGATTACTTTTGCTTGCCACAAATAAAGCTTGCTGCTGAACGTAGGGAGTATGAGATGAGTTTTCGCGATTTATCTTATCATTATCATGGTAATACCTAGATCTATCCTAGCTTTTATGCCTAGGTAGGGGCGTTAAACGATAGCGCTTGTTGGGAGGCAACCCAATTTTATTTTTATTCCTTGCTTTTTTGCTCCTGTTTAGTAATAAATTATTTATCGAGCCTCCGTTTTGGTTGTGTTTTTGTGTTTAATTAGTGTTTGTGCCAAGTAGAACCCTTGGGAAGACTTGGGGAAAGTCTTTTTGATCTTGCTGTAAAAAACAGAAACTTTAGCGCTCATGAGAATTGCTGCAATTTTTTATCGGAGAGTGCTATTTAGTTAATTCTTTTTCAGATGATTAATAGATAAATTCCTCACGTCCAGAAATTTATTTTAGAATTTTTGGGGTTCCAGAAGTTTGCGTTAGCTACAGATTACTACAGACTGTTCTGTTTATGACAGATTCTGTTTTTCGTGTGTTGTTTGCTTATTTTGATGAATCTATGGCTAGTAATAGAGTTTACGAACCATAGAAAATTTGGAATACAGTAGGTTTAACACCAATATAAATCAAGAATGATTTCATTACAGTACCTTGAAGTGGTGGTTTTTTTTCTTTCTCTAACGGAGCTCACGAGATTTTCTAGTTTGAGTTTTGTGTTGTGAAGTTTTCAAGTTTTGGGTAAAGATTTGATGGATTATGGAAAAAGGAGTGGCAAGATCCTAAGCTTGGGGATTCCCAAGGAACCCCAAGGTAAAATCCAAGGACACCAAAAAGCCTAAGCTTGGGGATGTCCCGGAAGGCATCCCCCCTTTTGTCTTCGTCTATCGGTAACTTTACTTGGAGATATATTTTTATTCTCCACATGATATGTGTTTTCTTGGAGCGTCTTGTATGATTTGAGCCTTTGCTTTTTAGTTTACCACAATCATCCTTTCTGTACACACCTTTTGAGAGAGACACACATAAATGGGAATTTATTAGAATACTCTATGTGCTTTACTTACATCTTTTGAGCTATATAGTTTTTGCTCTAGTGCTTCGCTTATATCTTTTAGAGCACGGAAGTGGTTTTATTTTATAGAAATAATTGATCTCTCATGATTCACTTATATCATTTTGAGAGTCCCTTAGAACAACATGGCAATTGCTTTTAGGAATAATAAAAACTATCATATAAGTGCATTGAATACTATGAGAAGTTTGATACTTGATAATTGTTTTGAGATATGCAGATGGTGATATTAGAGTCATGCTAGTTGAGTAGTTGTGAATTTGAGAAATACTTGTGTTGAAGTTTGTGATTTCCGTCGCATGCACGTATGGTGAACCGTTATGTGATGAAGTCGGAGTATGATTTATTTATTGATTGCCTTCCTTATGAGTGGCGGGCGGGGACGAGCGATGGTCTTTTCCTACCAATCTATCCCCCTAGGAGCATGTGCGTAGTACTTTGTTTCGATAACTAATAGATTTTTGCAATTAGTATGTGAGTTCTTTATGACTAAGGCCGACTCCATGGATTATACGCACTCTCACGCTTCCACCATTTCTAGCCTCTCTAGTACCACGCAACTTTTGCCGGTACCATAAACCCACCATATACCTTCCTCAAAACAGCCACCATACCTACCTATTATGACATTTCCATAGCCATTCCAAGATATATTGCCATGCAACTTTCCACCGTTCCGTTATTATGACACGCTTCATCATTGTCATATTGCCATGCATGATCATGTAGTTGACATCGTATTTGTGGCAAAGCCACTGTTCATAATTTTTTCATACATGTCACTCATGAATTATTGCACATCCCGGTACACCACCGGAGGCATTCACATAGAGTCATATTTTGTTCTAAGTATTGAGTTGTAAGTAAAAAAGAAGTGTGATGATCATCATTATTAGAGCATTGTCCCATGTGAGGAAAGGATGATGGAGACTATGATTTCCCCACAAGTCGGGATGAGACTCCAGACGAAAAATAAAAAAATAAAAAAAGGGAAAAGAGGCCAAAAGAAAAAAGAGAGAAATAAGGCCCAAATAAAAAAATAACAGAAAAAGAGAGAAGGGACAATGTTACTATCCTTTTACCACACTTGTGCTTCAAAGTAGCACCAAGATCTTCATGATAGAGAGTCTCCTATGTTGTAACTCTCATATACTAGTGGGAATTTTACATTAGAGAACTTGGCTTGTATATTCCAATGATGGGCTTCCTCAAATTGCCCTAGGTCTTCCTAAGCAAGCAAGTTGGATGCACACCCACTTAGTTTCTTTTATTGAGCTTTCATACACTTATAGCTCTAGTGCATCCGTTGCATGGCAATCCCTACTCAATCAAATTGATATCTATTAATGGGAATCTCCATAGCCCGTTGATACGCCTAGTTGATGTGAGACTATCTTCTCCTCTTTGTCTTCTCCACAACCACCATTCTATTCCACATATAGTTCTATGTCCATGGCTCACGCTCATATATTGCGTGAAGATTGAAAAGTTTTGAGAACATCAAAATTATGAAACAATTGCTTGGCTTGTCATTGGGGTTGTGCATGATTTAATATTTTCGGTGGTGAAGATAGTGCATAGCCAGACTATATGATTTTGTAGGGATAACTTTCTTTGGCCATGTTATTTTGAGAAGACATGATTGCTTAGTTAGTATGCTTGAAGTATTATTATTTTATGTCAATATTAAACTTTTATCTTAAATCTTTCGGATATGAACATTCATGCCACAATAAAGTAAAATTACATTGAGTAATATGTTAGGAAGCATTCCACATCAAAAGTTCTTTTCTTTATCATTTACCTACTCGAGGACGAGCATGAATTAAGCTTGGGGATGCTTGATACATCTCCAACGTATCTATAATTTTTGATTGCTCCATGCTATTATATTATATATTTTGGATGTTTAATGGGCTTATTTTTACACTTTTATATTATTTTTGGTATTAACCTATTAACCGAAGGCCCAACCCAAATTGCCGTTTTTTTGCGTATTTAAGTGTTTCGTAGAAAAGGAATATCAAGCGGAGTCCAAACGGAATGAAACCTTCGGGAACGTGATTTTCTCAATGAACATGATCCAGGAGACTTGGAGTGGACGTCAAGCAATCAATGAGGCGACCACGAGGCAGGGGGCGCACCTACCCCCTAGGCGCGCCCTCCACCCTCATGGGCCCCTCGTTGCTCCACCGACCTACTTCTTCCTCCTATATATATCCATGTACCCTGCAAACATCGAGGAGTACCACGAAACCCTATTTCCACCGCCGCAACCTTCTGTACCCAAGAGATCCCATCTTGGGGCCTTTTCCGGAGCTCCGCCGGAGGGGGCATCGATCATGGAGGGCCTCTAGATCAACTCCATGGCCGCTTCGATGATGTGTGAGTAGTTTACTTCAGACCTACGGGTCCATAGCTAGTAGCTAGATGGCTTCTTCTCTCTCTTTGGATCTCAATACAAAGTTCTCCTCGATTCTCTTGGAGATCTATTCGATGTAATCTTCTTTTGCGGTGTGTTTGTCGAGATCCGATGAATTTTGGGTTTATGATCAAGTCTATCTATGAGCAATATTTGAATCTTCTCTGAATTCTTTTATGTATGATTGGTTTATCTTTGCAAGTCTCTTCGAATTATCAGTTTGGTTTGGCCTACTAGATTGATCTTTCTTGCAATGGGAGAAGTGCTTAGCTTTGGGTTCAATTTTGCGGTGCTCGATCCCAGTGACAGAAAGGGAACCGACACGTATTGTATTTTTGCCATCGAGGATAAAAGATGGGGTTTATATCATATTGCATGAGTTTATCCCTCTACATCATGTAATCTTGCTTAAGGCGTTACTCTATTCTTATGAACTTAATACTCCAGATGCATGCTGGATAGCGGTCGATGTGTGGAGTAATAGTAGTATATGCATAATCATTTCGGTCTACTTGTCACGGACATGATCCCTATATACATGATCATGCCTAGATATTCTCATAATTATTCGCTTTTCTATCAATTGCTCGACAGTAATTTGTTCACCCACCATAATACTTATGATATCTTCAGATAAGCCACTAGTGAAACCTATGGCCCCCCAGATCTATTTTCCATCATACAAGTTTCCAATCTATTTTATTTTGCAATCTTTACTTTCAATCTATATCATAAAAATACCAAAAATACTTATCTTATTATTATCATCTCTATCAAATCTCACTCTTGCAAGTGGTCGTGAAGGGATTGAAAACCCCTTTATCGTGTTGGTTGCGAGGTTCTTATTTGTTTGTGTAGGTACAAGGTGACTCGCGCGTGGTCTCCTACTGAATTGATACCTCGGTTCTCATAAACCGAGGGAAATACTTACGCTGCTTTACTGCACCACCCTTTCCTCTTCAAGGGAAAACCAACTCAGTGCTCAAGAGGTAGCAATGATGATCATGAAAATTCAGATCAAGTTACTACCGAATCTCATAGGACTATCAGAGTATGGTCCGCACCAGAATGGTACGGTAATCCTTTCTGGAAGTCATGTTACTAGACCATGACGAACCTACGAACTATGAGGAATCGATGATAATCCCAGATTCCTCGAAATGGCTTGAGGCCATGAAATCTAAGATGGGATCCATGTATGAGAACAAATTATGGATTTTGATTGACTTGCCCGATGATCGGCGGGTCATTAAGAATAAATGGCTCTTAAAGAGGAAGACGGACGCTGATAGTAGTGTTACTATCTACAAAGCTCGAATTGTCACAACATGTTTTCGACAAGTTCAAGGTGTTGACTACAATGTGATTTTCTCACTTGTATCGATGCTTAAAGGTCTGTCCGAATCATGTTAGTAGTTGCCGCATTTTACGAAATCTGGCAAATGGATGCCAAAACTGCATTCCTTAATGGATTTCTTAAAGAAGAGCTGTATATGATGCCACCAGAAGGTTTCGTCGATCCAAAAGGTGCTAACAAAGTGTGCAAGCTCCAGCGATCCATTTATGGACTGGTGCAAGCCTCTCAGAGTTGGAATATACGCTTTGATAGTGTGATCAAAGCATATGGTTTGATACAGACTTTTGGTGTATTTACAAGAAAGTGAGTGGGAGCACTACAACATTTCTGATGAGTATATGTGAATGACATATTGTTGATTAGAAATAATGTAGAATTTTCTAGAAATCATAAAGGAGTGTTTGAAAAGAGTTTTTCAAAGAGAGACCTTGATGAAGCTACTTACATATTGAGCATCAAGATCTATAGAGATAGATCAAGACGCTTGATTTTCAATGAGTACATAACTTGACAACATTTTGAAGTAGTTCAAAATGGAACAGTCAAAGAAGGAGTTCTTGCCTATGTTGCAAGGTGTGAAGTTGAGTAAAGACTAAAAAACCCGACCATGGCAGAAAGTAGAAAGAGAATGAAAAGTCATTCCCTATGCCTCAGTCATAGGTTCTGTAAAGTATGCTATGCTGTGTACGAGACCTATTGTGTACCTCACCATTCATTTGGCAAGAGGGTACAATAGTGATCAGGGAGTGGCACTACAAAAAAAAGACACATTCGTGACATCTTGGGCTGAACAATTTTTTTTGTCATACCTATGACACTTCTATGACGATAATTGTGACAAAACCAGGTAGCATCATAGATGTGGTGGGGTCCTATTTTATGACAAAAAATCATGGCAGAAAATGAGCTTTTCATCCTAGGCGGGCCAGAGACGCAACGGCATGACATTCTTTGGGCCGTCCATGACGGAAAAAACCGTGGTAGAAGCGAGGGCGATGAAAATATCGGGGTGTTCCCGGTTACGGTCGGTGGTCGGGGCCGAGCGATGCGCGTTTCTCTCGTACACGCACGCGCGTGGGTCCGAGGCGTTGGGCTCTAACTGAACCCGAGCGATTGCACTGCAGGCTACGCGTTACTGAACCCAAGCGATCGATCGATGGCGGTTAACTGAACCCGATCGAGCGATTCCTTTGCTACTGCTGCTAACTGAAGCCGATCGATGTTGCCTCTGGATGAACAGTGAGCGTTGCAGGGGGGGGGGTTGGATGAATAGTTCCTGGTGGGGGTAATTGAACAAGACCCTGTGGTGTTGCCTCTGGATGAACAATACCCCGATAGATCGAGCTAGTTGGGGCTGGATGAACAGGACCCCGTGGAGGGCAGGATGAACAGTAGACGATGGACGACAGGATGAACAGTAGCCTGTGGAGGGGTGGTTGAACAGGAGCCCATGGAGAGGGCTAGTTGAACAGTAGCCGGGTGGAGGCTGGATGAACAGGAGCCCGTGGATGAACAGTCGCAGGTGGAGGCTGGAGGAGGTCGATGGTGGATGAACAGTAGCCCGGGGAGGCTGGAGGGGGTCGATGGTGGAGATGAACAGTATCTCGTGAAGTCCCGTTTTGCGGTACGCCACACCCCTCCCGATGAACAGGACCCCCGTTTCGACCGTAGCGCTCCAACACGAGTCTGTTTCCTCCGTTTTGCTGTACCCCACACCCATCCCGATCAATAGGACCGCCGTTTCGACCGTAGGAAGTCCGTTTCCTCCGTTTTGCGGTACGCCAGACCCCCCTGATGAACATGATCCTGTTTCGAACACAAGGCCGTTTCCTTCGTTCTGTGGTACGCCATGCCTCGTTTCCATCGGCTGTTCCGTCCAAGCCCTCCTGATGAACATGATGACGCATTCCGTTCCGACCCAGCCGGTTGGCTCCCCATGAACACGACGACGACGCTGTTTCTCTGTTCTGACCCAGCCATGTACACGAGCCCTGGCCGTACATATGCGCGAGTAGGTGTTCGAGACCCTGCCCGTATGTACGTACATGGCCGTATTTTCTTTCCTGCACACTGGCTGCTGTACGTAACTGTACATGCTATGTGCACGCCTCTACTACGACACGTGCGTGCCTCTACAACGACACGTGCGCGCCTCTACATCAACCGCTATGTACGTACACGTTCGCGACCAGAATGGCAATGCTACGTACGCTTCGACTAGGTGGGTCCCGACTGTCAGGCACTTCCTTGCGTGCGAAGATGCAGCTGGTGGGTCCCAGCTATCAGGGGGCGAATCATTTTTTTTGCCCGGATGCACTTCCTTGCGTGCGAAGATGTAGATGGTGGGTCCCAGCAGTCAGGGGAAATGTTTTTTTTTGCGAAATACGGTGGCCCGTCCGGTGGGTCCCCGCTGCCAGGTGGAGGAATAATTATTTTGCGCGTAATAAGGAGACACTTGCTGCGGCTGTGGACCCAGCTGTCAGCCTCTCCACGTACAATCCACGTCTGATGGAAGCCGTTCCTTGACCACGTTGACCATGCCGCACCAAGAGCACCAGGGCGGTTGACGACGGCGAGGCCTAGGAAGGGGACGACGCGGAGCCGAGGAAGACGTGATAGTGGTTGCCCACGCGTAGATGAGTATGAGGGTTCACTGGTTCGCTGCGGTGTGAGGCTGCCGTCGCCACAGAATAACAGGGGGTGTGGGTGAGTAGAGGGATGGCCTGGCCAGCGGTAGGAGTAGTAGGGGGTGGTGAGGCCTCCGCCGCATCGCAGCCGGCCACGGGAGGCAAGAGCACGAGGCATGAACGGCGCTAGTTTTAAGCGGCTGGAGCAAGAAGACGAGAGGTTGAAGAAGCACTACAGCCGTTGGATGGACATCGTACTGTCACTGGAGCTAGAATCGTTCATATTGAGTAAATTGACAAAGCACTCCGTCCTCGTCAACTTAGTAGGCCCACAAGTTAGCGTCCCACCAAGGTGGGTCCCAACTAGCAGGTGAGTATTCATTTTTTGTGCGTAATAAGGAGGCACCTCCGGTGGGTCCGAGCTGACAGCGGGGGGCACATTTTTTCAAGAAATACGTTGGCCCGTCCGATGGGTCCCAGTAGTTAGGGCGGAAATGTCTTTTTGCCAAATATGGTGTCCCGTTTGGTGGGTCCCTGCCGTGGACCCAGCTGTTCAACTCTCCACGTATAGTACTCTTCCGATGGAAGTCGTTCCTTGACCACATTGACCACGCCGCGCCGACAGCACCAGGGCGGTGGACGATGACGAGGCCTAGGAAGGGGACGACGCGGATCCAGCGAAGACGCGGCAATGGATGCCCACGTGGAGAGGAGTACGAGGGTTCATTGGTTCGCTGCGGTGTGAGGCTGCCGTCGCCGCAGAATAACAGGGGGTGTGGGTGAGTAGAGAGATGGCCTGGCTAGTGGTGGGAGTAGTAGGGGGCGGTGAGGCCTCCGCCGCATCGCAGCCGGCCATGGGAGGCAGGAGCACGAGGCACGACCGATGTTGGTTTGGGCGGATGGAGCAAGAAGATTAGAGGCTGAAGAAGCACTACGGTCGTTGGATGGACATCATACGGTTACTAGATCTAGAATCGTGCATATCGACTAAGTTGACAAAGCCCTCCATCTCCGTCAACTTAGTAGGCCCACAAGTCAGCCTGCCACTATACTGGGTCCCAGCTAGCAGGGGGAGTATTCATTTTTTTGTGCGTAAAAAGGAGGCACTTCCTTGCGTGTGAAGATATAGCTGGTGGGTCCAAGCTGTCAGCGGCGGTAACATTTTTTTCGTGAAATATAGAGGCCCTTTCGGTGGGTCCCAGATGTCAGGTGGAGGAATCATTATTTTGAGCGTAATAAGGAGGCATTTCCTTACGTGCAGCCGTGGACCCAGCTGTTTGCTTCTCCACGTACATTCCACTTTAGATACATGTCGGTTGTTGACCACATTGACCATGCCACGCCGAGAGCACCAGGGCGGTGGACGATGGCGAGGCCTAGGAAGGGAACGACACGGAGGCAGGGAAGACTCGGCAGTTGTTTCCCACGCAGAGGGGAGTACGACTGTACGAGGGTTTACTGGTTCATCTGCCGTCGCCGGAGAATAACATCAGGTGTGGGTGAGTAGTGGGATGGCTAGGCCAGTGATGGGAGTACGGTGGGGCGGTGAGGCCTGCGTGGCAGTACAGCCGGCCGCGCGGAGGAGAGAACAGGCAGTCCCGCTGGCGCTTGTTTGAGCGGCTGGAGCAGGAAGAGCAGAGATTGAAGAAGCACGACGGCCGTTGGATGGACATCCAACATTCACTGCTTGTGCGTCAACCTTTTTTTATAAAAGCCTCAAATCTGCGAAAAACATCATACAACCCATCTGCCATTATTTCTAATAATTTACAACCCATTTGCTAATTCTTATGGTTTTTTTGGAGCCCATATTCTTTTTGTTAGCATTAGAGCCCATATTGTGGCCATGGTTAAAAAATTATACGAAATTTTGCATATTTCGGTGCGGTCCGAACTGTTTTTAATCCCAAAATTTCGAGTCACATTCAAACTGATTTTAAAAATAAATGTATATCAATATAAAATCCAACAAATTGTCCACGCATAAAAATCAATGCAATTTAAATTCTCAAAATGAAAAAACGAATTTTGAAACTAATTTCCGGTTTGATGTGCTTTAAAAATGTACAACCCATTTCTCATTACTGATAGGCCATTTTCTCGGCCAGCCGAATGAAGCTCTCCCCGCCTTGAAAGATTTGTAGCCCAATAGGCCTGACAAAGCGACTTACTTGGCAAATCACAAAAAAATGGGTTGTGGCCGTGGACCCAGTTGCGGCCGTGGACCCAGCTGTCAGCCTCTCCACGTACAGTACTCTTCCGATGGAAGTCGGTCATTGACCACATTGACCACGTTGCGCCGAGAGCACCAAGGCGGTGGACGACGGCGAGGCCTAGGAAGGGGACGATGCGGAGCCGGTGAAGACGCGGCTATGGATGCCCACGCGGAGAGGGGTATGAGGGTTCACTGGTTCGGCTGCGGTGTGAGGTTGTCGTCGCCGTAGAATAACAGGGGGTGTGGGTGAGTAGAGGGATGGCCTGGCCAGCGGTGGGAGTAGTAGGGGGCGGTGACGCCTCCGCGGCATCACAGCCGGCCAAGGGAGGCAGGAGCATGCGACACGACCGGCGCTGGTTTGGGCGGCTGGAGCAAGAAGACCAGAGGTTGAAGAAGCACTACTGCCGTTGGATGAACATCGTACGGTAACTAGAGCTAGAATCGTTCATATTGACTAAGTTGACAAAGGCCTCCGTCCCCGTCAACTTGGTAGGCCCACAAGTGAGCCTCCCACGATGCTGGATTGCAGCTGGCAGGGGGAGTATTCTATTTTTTTGTGCGTAATAAGGAGGCACTTCCTTGCGTGCGAAGATAGCTGGTCGGTCCGACCTGTCAGCGGGGGCACATTTTTTTTGCGAAATACAGAGGCCCTTCCGGCGGGTCCCAGATGTCAGGTGGAGGAATCAAAGACTTGAGAAGGCGTACAGAACAAGCCAGTGTACCAGTAAAGAGATGTTGCTTAGTTTTAGAAAAAAGAGAGACATGCTCCTGTAGCTGGTTCGAATACAAACCTAGACTATGACTATATATGGTGCTATGCTACTCTGCAAGTAATGAAACTGACATATCCAATGTTCTTTTCTCCTCTTCTCTACTTACTCGGCCTAGCATCAGAAGCTCTAACCGCAGCAACCATGTCCGATGGCTTCTCATCCACCTACTCTTCAACAGGCAGCAACCAAATATGCGCCAAGTCGCCACCCGTACCATCGCCTGTGGGTCTCATCACACCCCCGCCGGCACGCGGACCGCAGCCGGTTGCTCATCACAACCCGTATCCGTTGGTGTGGTGCCACTGCTGCAAATCACGCAGAGTCATCCATCTCATCTCAACCACAATCCTCAACCCTGGCCAAGTCTTCTACAAATGCCCGAATCATGGGGTAATAATATGTTTAAGTGTTGTTCTGCTGCTTTCAGTTCCTGATTTTTTTAATAGTTTGGTTGATGATCTTCCAATTTGATTTGTGCAGAAAAGGGAAGATTTGTGTGATTTGTATTTTTGGGAAGTTGATGATGTGGGGGAGTGCAACTATGCTGATTATCTGGTTAGCCGAGGAATCCCGATACCAGCAGGTTGGGGTGTTGGACAAGTAACTGAAGGAACGACAGAAGAGGAAGATGCAGAGCAGAAGGTTAAAGATGCAGTTCCTCTGATCATGGCCAAGCAACAGCTGCTGAACTGCCTTGACATCAATGAGGAGATGAAAGAGCTTGTGAAGATAATGGGCAAAATCGATGTGCTCTGTAGGATGATTGTCTCTTTATTTGCTGTGTATGTAGCACTTGTGATGTATTCAGTGGCTATGACATGAGCACTTTGCTGAAACTAGTAATGAATGAAACCTATGTAGTCGGCTAGGCGTAGTGTTGTGAACATCTAATGATTTCTATTAACGGAAATCAGGGGGTATCCCCTTTTGCTCATAAATAAATAAATAGTAGAGGCCTTTTTGGCAATAAATAAATAAATTATTAGAGGACCAGTCGGGTCAGCTTTGTTCTCATTCGAAGACGTCGAGTAAATTGCAGTCCAATAGCAAACTATGTCATCAAATTCAAGTTTCACAACCAAATATGAGTACAACTAAACAACAATGTCATCATGTTTTAGTCATCATACAATCACCAAACACAAATCAGCATACATAACAAGTGATGTTCTCACAGGAAAATACTAAACAACATGTTCATCAGGTTTCAGTTATCATAGCAAACACAATTTCACATAGTAGATAAAAAACGTCTTCTGACAGGCAAATACGACAAAAGCAATGTAATCATCATCCGCAACAGCAGGGTCAACATCTTCGCCATGTGTAGCAGTCTGAATTGTAATTCCCTATGGTGTCATCTTCTTCTTCGTCCTCAATGTCCTCGAACGTTGGCTTCTTCTTGATCAACTCTTGTATGTCCACAGCACGACAGGAAATCTTTTGGCCGGCGTCATTGACATGATGGTTCTCAAAGATATTAGGAACACCTGTGTTATCTTGTACATCAGGAGCAGTGTAAGCATCATCTTGTTGTGCAACTTCATTAAACGAATTCCTCTGCTCAAACCTTTGCACTACTCTCCAGTCATCGCTACATGCAAATGTGTCTTCCAAGAAAAATATCTGTGTTGCTTGATTTGCCAAAATAAAAGGCTCGTTGGTCTAGTACGCCGCCTTGACATTGATGGATTTGAAATAATCATAAGCTCTGGGTTTTGCGATCCTGGAAAACAGGTCATCCCAACGACAGCACAACAGAACCACACACCGATGATCCTCGAAACTGGAGATATACTGCAACTGAACAATGTCTGTTATGTTAGCATACATTTCAGTTGTCTCTTTGTCATACGTATCCGTTGTAACACCCCAAAATTTTGGTTTTGATTTTTATCAACTTCTTTATTTGATTTAAAGAAGGTCACTTGAATTTTTCAAAAAAAATGGGATCATCTTCTCAAATCTTTTTATGACAAATATTTCATGAGTTCTTCCAAATCTTGATTTTTGGTCTTGAAGATTTTTCATCTTGTGTTGGCTCAACACAAATAATTTTGGAAGGTTTTTACAATTCCTTTTTATTAAAAAGAATTCCTATAAATTATGAATTTTATTCTTCCCCATTCAAAAATTACTCTCTTGCCATGACCTATGTTGAAAACTTTCTTCCAAAACCCACCTCCCCACTTTGGGTCAAGTCAAGCATCAAGTCCAGCAAAGTTCAATTTCCTCTAGATTTTAATTCTATTTATTTTAAACTAAAAAAGTTTTTCTGCCATTTATTTGGACCTTAGTGATTTACAAAGGAACTACTAGCTTTCCTTTGAGTTTTGGTTCCAAATAAATTCCTCTGGCTAGTCCTTAGTGTCCTCAACCTAGATCCATAGAGATCTGCTAGTCCACAGTACACATTTTTCAGAATTTGCTTGCTACAAGTTTGGACCAGATCTTCCATTTTTGGTGAATTTCATTCTTTTTCTTTTCCAAAAATTCTGAGATAATTCAGGCAGTCTCCAGATGCATCAAGAGATCACTTAACCAAGTCTCAACTCTATAAGAATTTTCCACGTGCAGAAATCATTTCATCGAACAGGTGGCGAGCACTGTTCCTGTCAAGTTTCAGAAGTTCGGTGTTGGGTTCAATCATCGGTGTTGTTTTTGTCAGGGCTCTTCGTCAATCTCGCCAGTAGCTGCCTTGGATCGTTGCTCACTATTCCTTCTTCTTATCCAATGCGCTGCACGGTTGTTTGGCCGGTTGCGAGCGTCGGTGGCGACGTGTCATGTCAACTCCGGCGTCTTCCGCGGTGGCAGAACCGCTGTGGCGATCAGCAGGGGCCAGCCCTGCAGTACGGCGCTGTCCAGCACCACCCACACCACCAGGAGCCTCCGCGTGGCCGTCCTCTTCCTTATGCGTGCTGCAGAACCGTCGCCATGGCCTGAGAGGCGCAGAGCACGCTCTCGGCCGCCGACGAGCCCGTGAGCTCCGTTCCGTCGAGGCCACGGGAGCAAGCCAAATCCGATAAAGCTTACTTGTTGAATTGAACAAGTGAACCAATCCGAAGGTGCCCAGTCACCTAAACCTCCAGCCCGACCACTGCCTCGTCGTAATCGCTTGCTGGAGTGATCCCGTTCTCGGCAACCGCCTCAGGCCGGCTATAAATAGAGGCGTCGAGCTCGCCTTCGACCCAGCACCAATCCTCCACCTCACCAGAGCCGCGCCCAGCCGCTAGAAGGACCTCGAGGAGGCCTTCTTCCCCAACTCCGGCCGCCACGACCCGCTCTGGTAGCCAGCTTGATTCGCTCAGTTCTTTGCATAGCTCTAGCTCAAACTTGGGGAGGAACCTCCTAGTGCACCCACTCCCCTAACCCGCGCTTCAATTTGGCACTTGCAACTCTCTTCGGAGGGATCCATCCTCGACCGAACCGCCGTCTGCCGGATTGGAAGCCGCCGTCGGCGTGGTGCTCACCGACGAGCAAATCCACCACCCACCAACGCGGAATTGTCCCATGAGTGCAACCATACCCTTGCCCTCCTCTAGATCGCCGTCGATCGTCGCCGCGATCATTGTTTGCTTCGGCCGGTGGTGGGATTTTAAACCTGACATGCGGGACCCCCTCGTCAGCCTGTCCTCTTTTATTCGAAACGTTTTCTGAAAGTGCCTTCGGGCAAAGTACGTTTTCCCTTTGGGTTGGCGTATTTCCAACCGAAACGTTTTCTGTTTTTTTAAACTAGCCCCTGGAAAGTTTCTGTTTCATCACAGATTAGTCCCTAGACTAAAACCTTAATAACTTTTAAGCAGAAGATGATTTTGGGTTGATTCTTTTTATGTCATCTTTATTTTTCTATCTAGTTTTTTTATCACATTTATTTGGAAAATATTTGGAACAATTTTTATGCACGCACGGTATTTACGTTAGTATCCGATTTCTTTTATAACATAGATACTGAAGGAGGTGACGGAGCCGCAAACTTCGCCGAGCTAGACTCCGACTATTCCGAACCAAGCAAGCATGTTTGAACCTTTGATATGATGAGTGTTTTTCATGATTGCTTAAGTGGTTTTCTCATGACATGTTTATATAAGCATTTGTGAATGTTATATTTCATGCAAGCAAGCTGCGAGTGAGCTTCAAAATTTGATGTGTTCATATGATGGTGAGATAACCTGATCATGTGGTGGCATGATAGGTTGCAAGCTGGTATTGTTGAAGCATGCCAGTTTTATATCAACTGTTTAACTCGAGTATTAACGTGGCTCAAGTCTTGTTCCCGTTCGTCCCCTTCCGTGCTACCACATGTTTTCTGCAAAGAATACGGTTTAGTAAGTTGCAAACCTCTTTCCTTGTACACACCAAATAGAGGGCCTTGATGAGGGTTCCATGGCCCTGGATTAAAGCCCATCATCCGGTCAGGGGGGCATGGGTGTTTTCGGTTGGGACCGAGAGGGGGGCACCCCTTAGAGCACGCGATATAAATTTGATCCCATGCTAATCGAGGTTGTAGCCTCCCCGTCTTAGAGTTTTTCTTGAATGTTGCCTAGGGTGATTCCTGGCAGCGGAATGTGGAATGGGCACTACTAGGAAAAGGGCTATAGATGGAATTGACACTAATGGCGCACCAGACATGTGGTGCGCCATTACTATATACTAATGGCGCACCATGTGTTGGTACACCATTAGTGACCAAATATTAATGGTGCACCACATCCACGGTGCGCCATTAGTAAAAAAAAAATTTAATTTTTTTTTCAAAACTACTAATGGCGCACCGTGGGAGTGGTGCGCCATTAGTAAATTTTTTTTTTAAATTTTTAATTTTTTTTTCAAAACTACTAATGGCGCACCGTGGCATGGTGTGCCATTACTAGTTGAACTAGTAATGGCGCACCATGCCACGGTGCGCCATTAGTAAAAAAAAATTTAATTTTTTTTTCAAAACTACTAATGGCGCACCGTGGGAGTGGTGCGCCATTAGTAAATTTTTTTTTAAAATTTTTAATTTTTTTTCAAAACTACTAATGGCGCACCGTGGCATGGTGTGCCATTACTAGTTGAACTAGTAATGGCGCACCATGCCACGGTGCGCCATTAGTACCTTGGCCACCACTTCCACCGAATGCACCCCCCCCCCCCCCCCCCCGTGGATCGCCTTTTCAGTTTTTTTAAAAAAAAGAGAATGATGAAAATGTCAAAAATAATAAAAGAAAATAAGTTTCCCATGTGATATGTGGTCTAGTTGTTGGGAAAATTTGCAAATATGAATTTCGACTTCATTTGCAAAATCTCTCGAGAATTTGTAAAAATGGGCATAACTTTTGCATACTAACTCGGATGAAAAAGTTTTTTATATGAAAAATCATCTACTCGAAAAGTTATATCCAAATTTAACGGGCGAAACCCCGTTAAACATTTTCAAAATCCTCAAAAACCTAACAGAAAAAAAGATACGGGGCTTTTAAGATCTGGAGGTAAAAAAATTCAAAAAAATTCAAATTTACTAATGGCGCACCAGCCCATGGTGCGCCATTAGTATCTTCCCGCCTTCAAAATTCAAAATAAGTCAACAAAATAAAAAAAAGTTACTAATGGCGCACCTGCCCACGGTGCACCATTAGTATCTTCCCGCCTTCAAAATTCAAAATAAGTCAAAAAAATTAAAAAAGAGTTACTAATGGCGCACCTGCCCACGGTGCGCCATTAGTATCTTCCCGCCTTCAAAATTCAAAATAAATAAAAAAATAATAGTAATGGCGCACCTGGCCACGGTGCGCCATTACTATGTCGTATACATGCCTGGGCGCACCTCCTCCACTCCACCTCTCCTCCATTCCATCTCCTCCTCTCCTCTCCTCCACTCCATCACCTCCTCTCCTCCACTCCATCTCCTCCTCTCCGGCGACCTCCTTCTCCTCTCCGGCGACCTCCTCCTCCTCCTCTCCGGCGACATCCTTCTCCTCTCCGGCGACCTCCTCCTCCTCCTCTCCGGCGACCTCCTCCTCTCCGGGAACCTCCTCCTCCCTCCTCTCCTCCCCTCCCCTCACGGTTTCTCCTCCATCCTCTCCGGTGAGCTCCTCCTCCCTCCTCTCCTCCCATTCCCTCATGGTTTCTCCTTCCTCCTCTCCGATGCTTCGGTGAACTCCTCTCCGGCGACCTCCTCCTCCTCTCCGGCGATGTAGGCGAGCGCCTCTCCGGTGACCTCCTCCTCCTCCTCTCCGGCGAACTCCTCTCCAGCAAAAGAACACGTCAAAAGAACGTACAAGATCCAAAAACAGGAACAAAATTTGAAATAATATCGTGCCAAAAAACAAGCAAAAAAACTAGCAAAAAATGGGCAAAAAAATCATGATCCAGATCCAAATTCAAAATTCAAAAATACTAATGGCGCACGGTGGGGGTTAGACGGTGCGCCACTACTATTTTCCCTCCTTCAAAATTCAAAAATACTAATGGCGCACCGTGGCCTATAATAATGGCGCACCGTGGCCTATACTAATGGCGCACCAGTGGTGCGCCATTAGTATACCAGATACTAATGGCGCACCAGTGGTGCGCCTAGTAAAAAATACTAATGGCATGCTAGTAATGGCGCACCAGTGATGCGCCATTAGTAGGCAAAACTGGTGCGCCATTAGTAGGCCTTTTCCTAGTAGTGGGGTGTGTACTGGTTAGATGTGTTTCTCCAAAAATACCGTAAATGGAACTAGTCCTTTGTGACTACTGAAATCCGTTGGCTGTGGTTAAAGAGTACAAACTCTGCAGAGTCAAAACCATTCGAGTAACCATGTCCATGGTCAAGGACTTTGATCAACATATTAGTGTCAATCTCAGTATCAGTCTTAGTGTCAGTCTTAGTGACAGTCTCCGGAGAATAAGCATGAAACTGAGAGTGGTAAACCCGGCGGAATGTTATTCCTGTGGATGGACTAACCAGTTTATTATCATGTACCGAGTATTCCATGGAATGATGTTACCTTCACGAGCTACTTGAACTCAAATGATGAGATATAAGCCCTTTATGTGATGTCGCTCAGACGTCCGACTGTGGCATTCTTGTTATTTACTTTTGATATAAGCCCTTTATGTGATGTCGCTTAGATGTCCGACTGTGGCATTCTTATTATTTACTTTGATATAAGCCCTTTATGTGATGTCGCTTAGACGTCCGACTTTGGCATTCTTGTTATTTACTTGATATAAGCCCTTTATGTGATGTCGCTTAGACCTCTCACTCTGGCATTCTTGTTATTTACTTTTGATATAAGCCCTTTATGTGATGTCGCTCAGACGTCCGACTATGGCATCCTTGTTTTTACTTTCATTATAAGCCCTTTTCGAGATGTTGCTTAGACGTCCGACTGTGGCACGTACTGTCATTTACGTTTCAATATAAGCCCTTTATGTGGTGTCGCCCTGACGCCCGACTGCGACATGTTAAGTTATTTTACCTTTCGAGGCGTCGCTTCAGACACCCGATCAGTCTTCAACTATTTTATTGGGATTTCGGGAGGACTACCGCCTGACTTACTTTTTATTTAACATGTAGTGCAAATTTACTATCTGAGTGTGCATTACTAGTCTACTCATGTGCATCATGTTTGCATTTGTTATATCTTATGTCCAAACTATCTTGCGAGTGCATTCAAAGTACTCACCTGGCTTGTTGATTTGGCTAGATGTTGACAAAGGCGATCTTATGGATGAGGAGTACGATAGCGAGTCTGATGCCTAGAGGAGTCCTAGTCAGTCTCGTGCAATCCTGGAGTTGGTCACTTGTATTATATACTTCCTCTACCCTAATAAAATCATCGAGCCTCACTCTGGCGCTTGATGAGCTGTAAGATTTTGGAGTCATGTCACCCACTTCACTGTGACATATCCACCACCACTTTTTTTACGAGTCAGTAGTTATGCCACCATACCCTTTGTGTCATATCCGCCTTTATGTATAATATCGGCGTGCTTGTAATAAATTGTTGAGAAGCCTCAGCTCAACCTTGTATAATATTTAGTACTTCTAGATTTCTGTATCAAGGATTTGTCTACCAGTAAGGAGGATTCTTCTATACTGGTCTGATATAATGGTCGGTTTTCAATAAATGTTTTATTGTTAAACCGGTCCCGACAACCTTGGTATCAGAGCCAGGCTGACTGTAGGAAGCCACTAGGTGCGATCGCTAATCGGTTATTAGCGTAATAAGTGCTATTTTAACATTTTGCAAATGTAGCAACTTTCTGTTAGTCATCATAAATTTATGATTTGACTATTCAGAATTTTTGTCTACCTTTGTAGATGGCTGGCAGTGACTGTGAGTCACAGGTGTTTGCCAATGTACCTGAGGGGTTTATAATGCTTCTCGTCTCCATCACCAAGGTCGCGATCGGGCCATCGGCTCGTCCAGAGTTCACACTCTACCAGCACAAGATCAGCGACAGCGTGTCTATGCACCAGGCCACGGTGCAATTCAAGGGAGGACATTTTGAGTCAAGCCGCTTCCGATTTGTGGGAAGGGCCATGCCTACGAAGAGGCATGCCATGCAGATGACTGCCCGTGAGGCGATAGCTCGTCTCCGGGATGCCCTCGATGAAGGCTCGTCGCTACCGCTACCTCGCTTGCCACGTGCCATACACTTGTCACTATGTGTTCGCTTGCGCTAGGGGGGGGAGAGAGATGAGGCTATTGAAATGTTGGTTGAGTATCTCAAAGCTCTTGAGACAGCTTTTGATAACCTCGTGGACGACTTTGTGGCTGCTCGTATGGACTTAGTTCAGGGCTGTTCCGCCAACAGGAGGGAGCTCCTCCATACAGCACCACCACTGACTTACGTCTTGTCCTCAGCATCCTATACACCTGCCATCTTAGCCACCGCTCGCCGCCTGCCTACCAATGAAGAGTTTGACCAAGTCATTGCTCCTACTCCAGTTAGTGCTGCACCACCTGCTGCACCCGCACCAGCTCCTCAACCTAGTACTTCGCTCCTAGAGCCTATTAGTGAGGAGGAGGTTCAGTCTCCAGCATCACTGAGTCTTACCCTCGGCAGGCCGAGGGAAGTTTTTACCATCTCCGACTGAGTGCGCCTAGCAGCCGTGCGAGGTACTAGCTTGTATGATATGTTTATATGTATATAGGTTTTGTGAGAAGTAGTTTGTGTGCGCATCATGTAGGAACTCGGAGAAGTGCACTAGCCTAAATAACATGTCAGGAATGTGTACGCACATCCTGAGTGATGTATTGTATAATTACGGCTTGCATGTAAGATATGTACTGAGCGGTCCTTCTCCATGCGCAATCAAGTATTTTCTTGAAAAATCTTGGAGTTTTTTTAAAAGAAAAAATTCCGCCTTTGTAAAATTATTTATTTTTGCCACTCAGTTTTTTTCATGAACTCTGCAAAAATACCCCAGAGTGGAAAATGCCTCGTCCCTGGACTCGTTCCATGCCAAGTCGCCTGGAAGAAAATTATGGTACCCAGACAAGTAACAATTTCACACAGGGGCAGTCAAGTCAGCAAGGCAGTGAAGCATCATTTTCTCAAGTATGCCGCCTTTATGAGCAAAGCCAGCAGCAGCATCAAGAAATGATGAACCATGTTATCAATATGGGAAATCACCGTGAACCATATCAGCAGCATTCCAAATTGTCTGAACTACAAAAGACACGTCCCCCAACATTCTCTCACACCGATAGACCTCTTGAGGCCGATGATTGGCTTCGATACATTGGAAGGAAGTTAATTATTGCACAATGTTTGGACCGTGAGAAGGTACTTTATGCACCTCACTACCTCACTGGAGCAGCTGTATCATGGTGGGAAAATTTCCTACAGATGCACACCAATGAAAATAACATCACCTGGGAAGAATTTAAAGAAGGTTTTCATGGGGCGCACATCCCCAGAAGCATTATGGGGATCAAGAAAAGGGATTTTGATGACCTCAAGCAAAGAAGCATGACAGTGACTGACTACAATAGTCAGTTTACTCAATTATCCTGTTATGCCAACGAAGAGCATATGACTGAAAATAAAAAGATGGAAAAATTTTTGGACGGTCTGGTACCAACACTTAAATGCCAGCTGGTCGTACACACCTTTTCGGATTTCAATACACTTGTGGACAAAGCTATTACATTGGAAAATGAGCGCCGTAGCTTGGAGGATTTTCGCAAGCGCAAAAGGGACAAGACTACTCATGCTCGCAACAACCGGAACCAGACTGATTTTCAGAAAATTGGAGCGAACAAATCCACAACCGTTGTTCCACGACCAAGCAAAAAAATTCGTGCAAGAGACAAGGATTTTACATATCACCGAGGTGTTACTTGCTACGCTTGTGGAGAGGAAGGACACTATGCCAAACAGTGCCAAAGCCAAGAAACTCTTCCCCAAGCCGAACAACAGTGGAAATAATTCAACACCCAAGCGTAACAACTTCAACCCCAATAACAATCACAAGAAGGGTCACTTGAACCATGTGACCAAGGAGGAAGCACAGAATGCCCCGGATATCATACTCGGTACGTTCCTTGTCAACACAATACCTGCCACGGTTTTGTTTGATTCTGGAGCTTCTCACTCGTCCATTTCAAAGAAATTTGCTTTGCAACATGATTTTTCGATGCTTCCCTTGGAAAAATCCATGACCATCAAGTCCCCCAGGATTAAGCAAATTACTCAGAGTTACTGCCAAGGTGTGGTTATTGAGATTGATGGACTAAAGTTTCAGGAAAACCTCATTGTACTGGAAAATAAGGGATTGGATGTTATCCTAGGAATGGACTGGTTGACCACCAACAAGGGATTTATCGACTGCTTCAATCGGACTATAATTCTTACTCATCATCACGGGAATACGATAAAAATTACAGCTCAAGAAAGACCAATATCACGGCAACCAAGGTTGAACAAGGTGGACACTTCAGAGTTAAGAAAAGTTCCAGTGGTGTGTGAGTTCCCCGACGTATTTCCCGAAGAACTACCAGGCATGCCACCAGACCGGGAAATAGAGTTCATCGTTGAACTAGCACCTGGAACCACCCCCATTTACAAGAAACCCTATAGAATGGCACCCTCCGAGTTGGTAGAATTAAAGAAGCAAATAAAAGAATCACTGGACAAAGGATTTATACGGGCCAGCTCCTCACCTTGGGGTTCACTAGTATTATTTGCCAAGAAAAAGGATGGGACACTGAGATTATGTATAGACTATCGAGCACTCAACATGGCCACCATCAAAAACAAATATCCGATGCCACGGATAAATGATTTATTTGACCAGCTCGCACAAGCCAAGGTTTTCTCAAAATTTGATTTAAGGTCGAGGTATCATCAATTAAAAGTACAGACAGAAGATATCCCTAGGACAACATTCACCTCCAGATACGGATTATATGAATTTACAGTAATGCTGTTTGGACTGACAAACGCCCCTGCATATTTTGTCCACCTCATGAACAAAGTGTTTATGAAATTTATGGACAAATTTGTTGTGGTGTTCATTGATGATTTTCTGGTATACTCTAAGACACCAGAAGAACATGCTGAACATCTCAGAATTGTACTAGGAGAATTAAAGAAGCATCAATTATATGCCAAATTCAGCAAATGTGAATTTTGGTTAAGACAGGTTGGTTTTCTAGGCCACGTATTGACCCAAGAAGGTGTTGCCGTGGACCCAGAAAAAGTCAAGGCCGTACTTGGCTGGAAACCACCAACCAACATAACAGATGTACGAAGTTTCCTAGGGATGGCTAGATATTACCAAAGGTTTATTGAGGGGTTCTCCACCATAGCAAAACCAATGACACAGTTACTCAAGAAGGATAAGAAATTTGTATGGACTGAAGCTTGCGAGAAAAGTTTCCAAGAACTCAAAAGGAAATTAACAACAACACCAGTATTGGTTGTACCAGACATACACAAAAGTTTTGAAGTATATTGTGACGCATCTCGGAAGGGCCTCGGATGCGTACTAATGCGAGAAGGAAAAGTAGTCGCATACGCTTCTAGGCAACTACGAAAGCATGAAGAAAATTATCCTACAGATGACTTGGAATTGGCAGTAGTCATTCATGCACTAAAAGAGTGGAGGCACTTTTGGCTTGGAAATCGTTGTGAAATATATACGGACCATAAAAGCCTCAAATATATTTTCACACAACCAGAACTCAATTTACGACAACGGTGCTGGTTGGAATTAGTGAAAGATTATGATGTTGGCATTCACTACCATCCAGGAAAGGCGAATGTAGTGGCAGATGCTACCCCTGCTCGGGCAACGACAGTCTACAGAACTTGAGACATGAATTTCAATAGGAGTTCGCCAAACTCAACTTGGTGATGGTCACTAAAGGCAATGGGTCAAATTTGGAAATACAGCCCACCCAGATGGAATAGATTAAGAAGGCTCAGCATGGACACCCCAGCATCGAAGGCATAAAAAGAAAAGTGAGTCTGGGCAAGGCTTCAGAATTCGTTGTAGACGATAAGGGAATATTATGGTATGGAGACAGACTTTGCGTACCAAATATAGAGAACCTCAAACGGCAAATTCTAGCCGCAGGCTACACCGCTCCATATTCAATCCACCCTGGAGGAGCCAAAATGTACAAGGACATTCAGGAAATTTTTTGGTGGCACAGTATGAAGAGGGATATAGCCACATTCATTGCATGTTGTGATTCATGTTAGCGCATTAAAGCCGAGCACCAAAAACCAGCAGGACTATTACAGCCAAATAGGATACCTGAGTGGAAATGGGACGAAATTGGAATGAATTTTATTGTCGGACTACCTTGGTCACGACACGGAAATGATCCCATATGGGTCATCACAGATAGATTAACTAAGGTGGCACATTTCATCCTAGTAAAGACAACCCACAAAACTCAGAAGCTTGCCAAACTTTATCTCTCCCGTATAGTTTGTCTGCATGGAATTCCAAAGACTATAAGATCCGACAGAGGCACTCAATTTGTCTCTAGATTTTGGGATCATTTACAACAAGCTCTGGGAACTCAACTAGTATTCAGTACAGCATACCACCCCCAAACTGGAGGACAAACTGAATGTGAGAACCAAATTCTAGAGGACATCCTAAGAGCATGTGTTCTCACCTATGGAACCAGTTGGGAAGAAAGCTTGCCGTATGCCGAGTTCGCATACAACAACAGTTACCAAGACAATCTACAAATGGCACCTTTTGAAGCCTTGTATGGGCAAAGATGCCGTACCCCATTAAATTGGTCAGAAACAGGAGACGATCGTATCTTCGGCCCAGACATGCTCAAGGAAGCTGAGGAGAAAGTTAGACTAATCAGGGATCGACTCAAGATAGCCAGAGCCGACAAAAGAGTTATCACGATAAAAAACATCGTGAAGTCAGCTTTGAACCCGGTGAATATGTGTATCTATGAGTATCTCCTATGAGGGGCCTGCAACTATTCAAAGTTAAAGGAAAGCTAGCACCACGGTTTATTGGACCCTTCTGTGTGATTGCACGAAGAGGCACAGTGGCCTACCAGCTAGACCTACCCGAAGAACTGTCAGACGTCCACGACATGTTCCACGTCTCACAGTTGAGGAAATGTGTAAGAAACCCAGAAAAGCATGTATCTCACGAGAACATTGACATGCAACCAGACCTCACCTACATGGAACGTCCAATAAAAATATTGGAGGAGTATGAAAGAAGGACCCGTCAGAAAACAATTAAGTTTTTCAAGGTCCATTGGAGTAATCACACTAAGGATGAAGCAACATGGGAAAGAGAGGATTTCCTTCGGACAGAGTACCCACACCTATTTGAGGATCAGCTGAAATCTCGGGGACGAGATTTTTCCTAAGGGGGTAGGTGTTGTAACACCCCAAAATTTTGGTTTTGATTTTTATCAACTTCTTTATTTGTTTTAAATAAGGTCACTTGAATTTTTCAAAAAAGGGGCTCATCTTCTCAAATCGTTTTATGAAAAATATTTCATGAGTTCTTCCCAATCTTGATTTTTGGTCTTGAAGATTTTTCATGTTATGTTGGTTCAACACAAATAATTTTGGAAGGTTTTGACAAATCCTTTTTATTAAAAAGAATTCCTATAAATTATGAATTTTATTCTTCCCCATTCAAAAATTACTCTCTTGCCATGACCTGTGTTGAAACCTTTCTTCCAAAACCTACCTCCCCACTTGGGGTCAAGTCAAGCATCAAGTCCAGCAAAGTTCAACTTCCCCTAGATTTTAATTCTATTTATTTTAAACTCAAAATCTTTTTTTGCCATTTCTTTGGACCTTAGTGATTTACAAAGGAACTACTAGCTTTCCTTTGAGTTTTGGTTCCAAATAAATTCCTATGGCTAGTCCTTAGTGTCCTCAACCCAGATCCATCAAGATCTGCTAGTCCATAGTACAAATTTTTCAAAATTTGCTTTCTGCAAGTTTGGACCAGATTTGCCATTTTTGGTGAATTTCATTCTTTTTCTTTTCCAAAAATTCTGAGATAATTCAGGCAGTCTCCAGATGCATCAAGAGATCACTTCACCAAGTTTCAGCTCTAGAAGAATTTTCCACATGCATAAATCATTTCGTCGAATAGGTGGCTGGCACTGTTCCTGTCAAGTTTCAGAAGTTCAGTGTTGGGTTCAGTCATTAGTGTCGTTTTCATCAGGGCTCTTTGTCAATCTCCCCAGTAGCTGCCTTGGATCGTTGCTCACTGCTCCTTCTTATTATCCAATGCACCGCATGGTTGTTTGGCTGGTCGCGAGCGTTGGTGGCAACGTGTCACGTCAACTCCGGCGTCTTCCGCGGTGGCAGAACCGCCATGGCGACCAGCAGGGGCCAGCCCTGCAGTACGGCGCCGTCCAGCACCGCCCACACCACGAGGAGCCTCTGCATGGCCGTCCTCTTCCCTGTGCATGCTGCAGAACCGTTGCTGTGGCCTGAGAGGCGCAGAGCATGCTCTCTGCCGCCGATGAGTCCGTGAGCTCCGTTCCGTCGAGGCCATGGGAGCAGGCCAAATCCGATCAAGCTTAGCTGTTGAATGGAACTAGTGAACCAATCCGAAGGTGCCCAGTCACCTAAACCTCCAGCCCGACCACTGCCTCGCCGTAATCGCTCGCCTGAGTGATCCCGTTCTCGGCAACCGCCTCGGTCCGGCTATAAATAGAGGCCCCGAGCTCGCCTTCGCCCAGCACCACTCCTCCACCTCACCAGAGCCGCGCCCAGCTGCTAGAAGGACCTCGAGGAGGCCTTCTTCCCCATCTCCGGCTGCCACGACCCGCTCTGGTAGCCAGCTTGATTCACTCGATTCCTTGCATAGCTATAGATCAAACTTGGGGAGGAACCTCCTAGTGCACCCACTCCCCTAACCAGCGCTTCAATTTGGCGTTTGCAACTCTCTTCGGAGGGATCCATCCTCGACCGAACCGCCATCCGCCGGAGTGGAAGCTGCCGTCGGCGTGGTGCTCGCCGACGACCAAATCCACCACCCACCGATGCGGAATTGTCCCGGGAGTGCAACCATACCCTAGCCCTCCTCTGGATCGCAGTCGATCATCGCCGGCGATCATCGTTTGCTTCGGCTGGCGGTGGGATTTTAAACCTGACATGCGGGACCCCCTCGTCAGCCTCTCCTCTTTTATTCGAAACATTTTCTGACAGCGCCTTCGGGCAAACTACGTTTTCCCTTTGGGTTGGCATATTTCCAACCGAAATGTTTTCTGTTTTTTTTAACTAGCCCCTGGAAAGTTTCTGTTTCATCATAGATTAGTCCCTGGACTAAAACCTTAATAACTTTTAAACAGAAGATGATTTTGAGTTGATTCTTTTTCGGTCATCTTTATTTTTCTATCTAGTATTTTATCATATTTTTTTGAGAAAAATTTGGAACAATTTTTATGCATGCACGGTATTTACGTTAGTATCTGATTACTTTTATAACATAGATACCGAAGGAGGTGACGAAGCCGCAAACCTCGCCGAGCTAGACTCCGACTACTCCGAACCAAGCAAGCATGTTTGAACCTTTGATATGATGAGTGTTTTTCATGATTTCTTAAGTGGTTTTCTCATGACATGTTTATATAAGCATTTGTGAATGTTATATTTCATGCAAGCGAGCTACAAGTGAGCTTCGAAATTCGATGTGTTCATATGATGGTGAGATAACCTGATCATGTGGTGGCATCTAAGTTGCAAGTGTTGGAAATATGCCCTAGAGGCAATAATAAATTAGTTATTGTTATATTTCTTTGTTCATGATAATCGTTTATTATCCATGCTAGAATTGTATTGATAGGAAACTCGGATACATGTGTGGATACATAGACAACACCATGTCCCTAGTAAGCCTCTAGTTGACTAGCTCGTTGATCGATAGATGGTTACGGTTTCCTGACCATGGACATTGGATGTCGTTGATGACGGGATCACATCATTAGGAGAATGATGTGATGGACAAGACCCAATCCTAAGCCTAGCACAATATCGTGTAGTTCGTATGCTAAAACTTTTCTAATGTCAAGTATCATTTCCTTAGACCATGAGATTGTGCAACTCCCGGATACCGTAGGAATGCTTTGGGTGTGCCAAACGTCACAATGTAACTGGGTGGCTATAAAGGTGCACTACGGGTATCTCCGAAAGTGTCTGTTGGTTTGGCATGAATCGAGACTGGGATTTGTCACTCCGTGTAATGGAGATGTATCTCTGGGCCCACTCGGTAGGACATCATCATAATGTGCACAATGTGACCAAGGGGTTGATCACGGGATGATGTGTTACGGAACGAGTAAAGAGACTTGCCGGTAACGAGATTGATCGAGGTATCGGGATACCGACGATCGAATCTTGGGCAAGTATTGTACCGATAGACAAAGGGAATTGAATACGGGATTGATTTAATCCTTGACATCGTGGTTCATCCGATGAGATCATCGTGGAACATGGGGTAGCCAACATGGGTATCCAGATCCTCCTGTTGGTTATTGGCCGGAGAGTTGTCTCGGTCATGCCTGCATGGTTCCCGAACCCGTAGGGTCTACACGCTTATGGTTCAGTGACGCTAGGGTTGTACAGATATTAGTATGTGGTAACCTGAAAGTTGTTCGGAGTATCGGACGTCACAAGGAGTTCCGGAATGGTCTGGAGGTAAAGATTTATATATAGGAAGTCCAGTTTCGGCCACCGGGAAGGTTTCGCGGGTCATCGATATTGTACCGGGACCACCGGAAGGGTCCCGGGGGTCCACCGGGTGGGGCCACCTATCCCAGAGGGCCCCATGGGCTGAAGGGGCGTGGGAACCATCCCCTGGTGGGCTGGTGCGCCCCCCCCCTTGGGCCACCCATGCGCCTAGGGTTGGAAACCCTAAGGGGTGGGGGCGCCTCCACTTGGCTTGGAGGCCAAGCCAACCCTAGGGCTGCCGCCCCCTTCCCTAGATGGGATCTACATGGGGCTGGCGCCCCCCTAGGCCCCTATATATAGTGGAGGGGAGGGAGGGCAGCCGCACCTGAAGCCCTGGCGCCTCCCTCCCTCCTCGTCTCTCGTAGTGCTTGGCGAAGCCCTGCTGGAGTATCGCGCTCCTCCACCATCACCATGCCATTGTGCTGCTGCAGGACGGAGTCTTCCCCAACCACTTCCTCTCTCCTTGCTGGATCAAGGCATGGGAGACGTCACCGGGCTGTACGTGTGTTGAACATGGAGGCGCCGTTGTTCGGCGCTTAGATCGAAATCGACCGCGATCTGAATCACTGCGTGTACGACTCCACCAACCGCGTTCTTGTAATGCTTTTGCATTGCGATCTTCAAGGGTGTGAAGATGCAGTCCTCTCTCGTTGCTAGTCTCTCCATAGATTGATCTTTGTGACACGTAGGAAAATTTTGAAATTCTGCTACGATCCCGAACAATGGCATCATGAGCTAGGTCTATGCATAGATTCTATGCACGAGTAGAACACAAAGTAGTTGTGGGCGATGATTTGTTAAATTTGCTTACCGTTACTAGTTCTATCTTGATTCGGCGGCATCGTGGGATGAAGCGGCCCGGACTGACCTTACACGTACACTTACGTGAGACTGGTTCCACCGACTGACATGCAATTCATGCATAAGGTGGCTGGCGGGTGTTTAACTCTCCCACTTTAGTCGGATCAGATTCGATGAAAAGGGTCCTTATGAAGGGTAAATAGCAATTGGCATATCACCGTTGTGGTTTTGCGTAGGTAAGAAACATTCTTGCTAGAAACCCATAGCAGCCACGTAAAACATGTAACAACAATTAGAGGACGTCTAACTTGTTTTTGCAGGGTATGCTATGTGATGTGATATGGCCAAAAGGATGTGATGAATTATATATGTGATGTATGAGATTGATTATGTTCTTGTAATAGGAATCACGACTTGCATGTCGATGAGTATGACAACTGGCAGGAGCCATAGGAGTTGTCTTAATTTATTTATGACTTGCGTGTCAATGAAAACGCCATGTAATTACTTTACTTTATTGCTAACTGTTATCCATAGTAGTAGAAGTAATAGTTGGCGAGGCAACTTCATGAAGACATGATGATGGAGATCATGGTGTCATGCCGGTGACGAAGGTGATCACGCCGCACCTTGAAGATGGAGATCAAAAGGCGCAAGATGATATTTGCCATATCATGTCACTTTATGATTTGCATGTGATGTTTTTCATGTTTACATCTTATTTGCTTAGAACGACGGTAGCATAAATAAGATGATCCCTCGCTGAAATTTCAAGAAAAGTGTTCCCCCTAACTGTGCACCTTTGCGAAGGTTCGTTGTTTCGAAGCACCACGTGATGATCGGGTGTGATAGATTCTAACGTTCGCATACAATGTGTGTAAGCCAGATTTACACATGCGAAACACTTAGGTTGACTTGACGAGCCTAGCATGTACAGACATGGCCCCGGAACACGGAAGACCGAAAGGTCGAACATGAGTCATATAGTGGATACGATCAACATGAAGATGTTCACCGATGATGACTAGTCCGTCTCACGTGATGATCGGACACAGCCTAGTTGACTCGGATCATGTATCACTTAGATGACTAGAGGGATGTCTATCTAAGTGGGAGTTCATTGAATAATTTGATTAGATGAACTTAATTATCATGAACATAGTAAAAGTTCTTTGCAAATTAAGTTGTAGCTCACGCTTTGGTTCTACTGTTTTAGATATGTTCCTAGAGAATTTAGTTGAGAGTTGACAGTAGCAATTATGCGGACTGGGTCGTGAACTGAGGATTGTCCTCGTTGCTGCACAGAAGGGCTATGTCCCTAATGCACCACTCAGTGCGTTAAACCTCGAGCGTCGTCTGTAGATGTGGGAAACATCTGACATACACGTTTTGATGACTACGTGATAGTTCAGTGCGTAATACTAATGGTTTAGAATTGTGGCACCAAAGATGTTTTCGAAATGTCGTAGAACATGTGAGATGTTCCAAAGACTGAAATTGGGATTTCAGACTAGTGCCCACGTCAAGAGGTATGAGACCTCTGACAAGTTTCTTAAGCCTGCAAACTAAGGGAGAAAAGCTCAATTGTTGAGCATGTGCTCAGATTGTCTGAGTACTACAATCGCTTGAATCAAGTGGGAGTTAATCTTCCAGATGAGATAGTGATAGTTCTCCATAGTCACTGCAACCAAGCTATTAGAGCTTAGTGATGAACTATAACATATCAGGAATAGACATGATGATCCTTGAGCAATTCGCGATGTTTGACACCATGAAAGTAGAAATCAAGTAGGAGCACCAATTGTTGATGGTTAGTAAAACCACTAGTTTCAAGAAGGGCAAGGTAAAGAAGGGATACTTCATGAGACGACAAATCAGTTGCTGCTCTAGTGAATAAACCCAAGGTTGAACTAAACCTGAGACTAAGTGCTTCTATAATGAGGGGAACGGTCACTGAAGCAGAACTACCCTAGATACTTGGTAAACGAGAAGGCTGGCAAGATCGACAGAAGTATTTTGAATATACATTATATTATTGTGTACTTTACTAGTACTCCTAGTAGCACCAGGGTAATAAATACCGGTTCGGTTGCTAAGTGTTAGTAACTAGAAATAAAAGGCTACGGAGACTAGCTAAAGGTGAGATGACGATATGTTGGAAGTATTTCCAAGGTTGATGTGATCAAACATCGCACGCTCCCTCTACCATTGGGATTGTTGTTAAACCGAAATAATTGTTATTTGGTGTTTGCGTGGAGCATAGACATGATTGGATTATGTTTATCGCCACACGGTTATTCATTTAAGGATAATAATGGTTACTCTGTTTATTTGAATAATACCTTCAATGGTCTTGCACCTAAAATGAATGGTTTATTGAATGTCGATCATAGTGATACACATGTTCATGCCAAAAGATATAAGATAGTAATGATAGTACCACATACTTGTGGCACTGCCATTTGAGTCATGTTGGTGTAAAACGCATGAAGAAGCTCCATGTTGATGGATCTTTAGACTCACTCGTTTTTGAAAAGATTGAGACATGTGAACCATGTCTATTGGTAGATATGCATGAAGAAACTCCATATAGATGGATCGTTTGGACTCACTTGATTTTGAATCACTTGAGACATGCAAATCATACCACATGGCCAAGATGACTGAAAGACCTCGTTTTCAATAAGATGGAACAAGAAACAACTTGTTGGAAGTAATACGTTTTGATGTGTGCAGTCCAATGAGTGGTGAGGCACGCAGTGGATATCGTTATGTTCTTACTTCACAGATGATTTGAGTAGATGCTGAGTATATTTACTTGATGAAACACAAGTCTGAATTATTGAAAGGTTCAAGTAATTTCAGAGTGAAGTTGAAGATCGTCGTGACAAGATGATAAAATGTCTATGATATGATCATAGAGATGAATATCTGAGTTACGAGTTTGGCACACAATTAAGACATTGTGGAAATTGTTTCACAACTAATACCTCCTGGAACACCATAGTGTGATGGTGTGTCCGAACATCATAACTGCACCCTATTGGATATGGTGCATACCATGATGTCTCTTATCAAATTACCACTATCATTTATGGCTTAGGCATTAGAGACAACCGCATTCACTTTAAATAGGGCACCACACAATTCCGTTGAGACAACACTGTATGAACTATGGTTTAGAGAAACCTGAGCTGTCGTTTCATAAAAGTTTGGGGTTGCAATGCTTATGTGAAAAAGTTTCAGGCTGATAAGCTCAAACCCAAAGAGGATAAATGCATCTTCATAGAATACCCAAAAATAGTTGGGTATACCTCCTATTTCAGATCTGGAAGCAAAAGTGATTGTTTCTAGAAACGGGTCCATTCTCGAGGAAAAGTTTCTCTCAAAAGAATTGAGTGGGAGGATGGTGGAGACTTGATGAGGTTATTGTACCGTCACTACAACTAGTGTGTAGCAGAGCACAGGAAGTTGTTCCTGTGGCACATACACCAATTGAAGTGGAAGCTTATGATAATGATCATGAAACTTCGGATCAAGTCACTACCAAACCTCATAGGTCGACAAGGATGTGTACTACTTTAGAGTGGTACGTAATCCTGTCTTGGAAGTCATGTTGCTAGACAACAATGGACCTACGAGCTATGGAGAAGCGATGGTGGGCCTGGATTTCGATGAATGGCTCGAGGCCATAAAATCCGAGAAAGGATCCATGTATAGACTTGATGGTCGTAAGGCTGTTGGGTGCAGATGGATTTTAAAAGGAAGACGGATAATGATGGTAGGTGTCGCCATTAAGAAAGCTCGACTTGTCGTTAAGATGTTTCCCGACAAGTTCAAGGAGTTGGCTATGATGAGACTTTCTCACTCGTAGCGATGCTAAGAGTCTGTTGGAATTATATTAGCAATTACTATATTATTTATGAAATCTTGCAGATAGGATGTCAAAACATCATTTCCTCGACGTTTTTCTTGAGGAAAGGTTGGATGTGATAAAACCAGAAGTTTTTTTGACAATCCTGAAAGATGCTAACAAGTATGCAAAGCTCCAGCAACCCTTCTAAGGACTAGAGTAAGCATCTCGGAGTTGGAATGTACGCTTTGATGAGATGATCAAAGATTTTGGGTTTGTACAAAGTTTATGAGAAACTTGTATTTCCAAAGAAGTGAGTGGGAGCACTATAGAATTTCTGATGAGTATATGTTGTTGATCAGAAATGATGTCGAGTTTCTGGAAAGCATAAAGGGTTATTTGAAAAGTGTTTTTCAATGGAAAACCTGGATTAAGCTACTTGAACATTGAGCATCAAGATCTATAAAGATAGATCAAAATCGCTTAATAGTACTTTCAAACGAACACATACCATGACAAAATTTTGAAGGAGTTCAAAAATAGATCGGCAAAGAAGGAGTTCTTGGCTGTGTTATAAGGTATGAGTATTGAGTAAAACTCAAGACCTGACCATGACAGAATAGAGAGAAACGACGAAGGTCGTCCCCTATGCTTTAGACGTAGGCTCTAAAGTATGCCGTGTTGTGTACTGCACCTGAAGTGTGCCAAGCCATGAGTCAGTCAAGGGGTACAAGTGTGATCTAGGAATGGATCACAGGACAACGGTCAAGGTTATCCTTAGTAACTAGTGGACTAAGGAATTTTCTCGATTATGGAGGTGGTAAAAGAGTTCGTCGTAAAGGGTTACGCCGATGCAATCTTTGACACTAATTTGGATGATTCTGAGTAGTAAACCGGATTCGTATAGTAGAACAGTTATTTGGAATAGCTCCAAATAGAGCGTGGTAGCTGCATATACAAGATGACATAGAGATTTGTAAAGCACACAGGGATCTAAAAGGTTCAGACCCGTTGACTATAACATCTCTCACAAGCATAACATGATCAAACCCAGAACTCATTGAGTGTTAATCACATGGTAATGTGAACTAGATTATTGACTCTAGTAAACTCTTTGGGTGTTAGTCACATGGGGATGTGACCTTGAGTGTTAATCACATAGCGATGTGAACTGGATTATTGACTTTAGTGCAAGTGGGAAACTATTGGAAATATGCCCTAGAGGCAATAATAAATTAGTTATTATTATATTTCCTTGTTCATGATAATCATTTATTATCCATGCTAGAATTGTATTGATAGGAAACTCAGATACATGTGTGGATACATAGACAACACCATGTCCCTAGTAAGCCTCTAGTTGACTAGCTCGTTGATCGATAGCTGGTTACGGTTTCCTGACCATGGACATTGGATGTCGTTGATGACGGGATCACATCATTAGGAGAATGATGTGATGGACAAGACCCAATCCTAAGCCTAGCACAAGATCGTGTAGTTCATATGCTAAAGCTTTTCTAATGTCAAGTATCATTTCCTTAGACCATGAGATTGTGCAACTCCCGGATACCGTAGGAATGCTTTGGGTGTGCCAAACATCACAACGTAACCGGGTGGCTATAAAGGTGCACTACGGGTATCTCCGAAAGTGTCTTTTGGGTTGGCACGAATTTTCACACCCTGTATTTTGTAACTCTTCATTTGCACTAATAAAGCATGAAAATTTGGACCTACAAAAACTTTTGCATTATTTGGCTTTTATTTGGAGTTGGTTCTTCTCCTTGTGTTTTTTTCAAGTGCTCTTTTAAAGTCAACACAACTCCACCCCTATACTTCATCTCCTTGCCCCAAACTTCTGCCCAATGCTCATGCCTTGTGTATAGAGCAATATAGTATTTTCTTACAAAAATAATTTGGCCAAATAGTATTTTCACAAATTAGTTTTCAAGAACCCCTGGATTAAGGTTTGCACTGCAAGTACCGGATTTGGGGTATGAAAGATATTTCAAAAGGTATATTTGAAACCTATTAGATATAGGATTCCCATAAACCCCAAAAATATAATTTTAAAAGTTATTTTCCTATTTTATTTAAAGGATTTTTCTTAAGGCCAGAAATGGTCTTTAATAAGGAAAAAATATTTTTATTATTTTAAAAATATTTGAGAAAAATTTAGGGAAACTCAGTGGACATATATTTCCCATATATAAGAGTTTCAACACATGGTCATGTTCAAAATATTGGACAAAACCTCCCAAAACCATTTTTGCTCATTTCATGGATTTGAAATATTTCTACAGGAAATATTTTCATAAAAATCCAAGAAAAATCCAGCAAGTCACAGATGCATATTTTGATGATCTTGCAAAGCCTCACTCCAATCAAGGTCATTTTGGTCCACCAAAATGCCCCATAACCCCTTTTGTTCAGAACCAAATTTGAGCAAGTTTGTACTACCAACTTTCTCTTCTTGACCTCAACTTTTGTGAGCATGTTCATATGGCCAAATGAGGCCACTACACCAAGTGGTGCACCAAGGAGAAGTGATTTGCTCAACCAGATCTACACAAGTCCATTTCTGCTAATTTCTAGGGTTTGCCAAAGTTACATTGGCAACTTTTCCCAAATGAGCTCAAATTTGGTGGCACACCCTATTTCTAAGTGTCATTCCATCCTGTTAAGCATCATAGCAATTGGAGTTCATTTGCTTGCCCAAACCATTATCAAACACCTTCTGACATTTTGCAAAAACCACTGTTTTAACCCCTTCCACTATTCTTGGTGAGCTCTACTTTTTACCAGGGCTTAATCTAGTCACCTTATACCTCCATTTGCAATGGCAAGACACCAGGTCAATTATTTGGGGGTGAAACCCTCACTTTCTCTCTCTGGACAGCCCCATTTCCACTCTTCTTCTCCTTCTCTCCTCACTCCAGTGGCCATCTGTCGGTGTACTACAGTAGGGTTACCCTAGTATCCCGAACTTGTGCACGGGCAGTCGCAGCATCCCGCGGCAAGGCTTGCCGGGTGACCGCCAAGGTCCTCCGTGGTTCCTTTGGAGCCATTCAAGAACAAAGTATCCAAGCCAAGGAGACAAGACCCCGGCAAGAGGAGCTTGCCGGGAAGGCCAACCAAGGCATCTCAAGGAACTTGCCGCGACGCACCACGCATCCCGGCAAGGCCCGGTGAGCGACAAGCTCCCGGACGCGACAAGACAACGACCGCGGCAAGGCGCTTGCCGCGGCAAGCCACCACTTTGTACCCGTGCTCCAGCACATCCACCAACGTGTCGCTCTGGGACCCTTCCAGGCGTACGTGGCGGGAGGTTGTGCAGCCAGCGGTGCACTGTGGCAAGCGGCACTGACAAGATTGCCATCGTGGCGAGCGGTGGCGTCCCTGACGGTCTCTTTTACACTATTTGGGCGACGCAGACGGGCATTTAATGCCCTTTTCCCCTGCCATCAGGGTTAGGTATGATACGCTGTAGCAGGTAGCTGTACCAACCACAACACCTTTCCATTTTTACCCTTGTCAACGTTGCCATCGGCCGGTGACCCCTTGGGCATATAAAAGGAGGCCCATGCGCAACGTAGGGGAAGGGAGAGAGAACACTCACGCTCGGTCTCGTTAGCTGCTGGTGTGTACTGTAGCACTCAGCGCTCCGGAGCAAGAACTCAATACAAGCCACAAAGAAGGAGTAGGGTTTTACGCATCCGTGCGGCCCGAACCTGGGTAAACTGCTCGTGTGTTTCGCCTCGATCTGCTCTTCGTGCGATCTCCACCCCCCCACCCGCCGCCGAACCGAAAGGGGCTCGGCCCGCTGGTCCCATAGGTGCTCGTGGATTAGTTCCCCGACATCTTTGCCGCGCCAGGTAGGGGGTGCGTCGAGGTTGTGTGAACCTGATCCGGCGTCCACATGAGCTAAATCTTCATCGTCTTCATCGACATCCCGCTGAAGAAGAAGGCTTCAGAGGCGGCTACTCTGTCCGCGCCGAACCCACCACCGCCGGAGCAAACGGCTGGTGTCCAGATGCCGGCGGAAGAATGGGCGTCGACGAGGGAGCTCACGGTGCTGCCAGGTCCAAGGATAAGGCTGCGCTGAACATCGGCGGCGCAGTCGGCTCCCACAACGACCGGGCGCACTCCAAGACCTCGGCGTCCGTACATGCACCGCGCCCATCCCACGAGGCGCGGGACCGGCAGCGTCATGGTACTCACGGTACCATACGTTTGCTGGACCAAGATCGAGCTGGTGGATCTCGGAGTGCTCAAGACCAGCATGCACGCCAACATGCTGGCACGAGCGGGGCACGGTAGCCTGGACGAGATACTGCTCCTTCTAACATAGTTAGAAGTCCGAGCATATCCCGCTCCTCACACCGTTCGCCGCCGCCATCCGCCACTTCAGCAGAAGCTTTGGCGCGAGCTCAACTACTCCTAGACTACCCTCCAGCGGCAGACAAGATCGACGACTGGAGGGCCACCATTTAGAGTCTCATCGGCTTCGCCAACGGCGACACTCCACAGCAGCCGAGTACATCGCAGCCGCAACAAGTCAGCCAGGCACGAGCCGGTGGCGACAAGGCCGGTGGTGGTGCAACCACCGTGCACTCTCCGCCCCGAAGGCCAAGATCGCCGACTCACCGGATCCACCTCGACAGCGACTCCACCGCGTCATCAGATCCATGAGCTCATCGCGTTCAGCGCAAGTTCTTCATGAACGACAGCAAGAAGACGCTCGTACTCGCATCGAGCGCCGAAGAGAAGCGCGGCGTCAATCAGACCAGCGCGCTGGGCCCTCTGTCGACATGCATGCACCAGGGGAACCAGGCGACTTGCCGTACGCGATTGGTTGCCCTGCGTTTACTCGTGAGCTGCGACAAGTCTAGTGGCCCAGTAAGAAGAATTTCAAGACATACGTAACAGAGAAGTACGACGGCAAGGCGCATCCGTCGGAGTTCCTCAGCATCTACACCATCGCGGTGCAAGCTGCTGGGGGGCGGGACGACAAGATCCTTGCCAACTACTTCCCGCTGGTGCTCAAGCCCAACGTCAGGTCCTGGCTCATGCATTTGCCGGACAACTCCATATCCTCCTGGGCAGACCTATGCCATCAGTTTGTTGGCGCCTTTACAGGCGGCCACAAACCTCATGGCCAAGTGAGTGACCTTCACCTGCTCGCCCAGAAGGAAGGAGAGCCCCTGCGCAAGTACATTCAGTGATTCAGCCGTGTACAGCACAACATCCCAGATGTCCACCCTGCCGCGGTCATCAGCGCGTTCCATCAGAACGTGCGTAACCACAGGATGCGAGAGGAGATGGCGATGTGCAAGATCAGAGACATCAGTGAGCTGTATGCCCTGGCCGACAAGTGTGCACATGCTGAGGAAGGGAGGAAACTCCCCGGAGAGAATACTGGAGCAGGAGGATCTGACAGCGAGGATGCTGCCCCGACAAAGAAAAACCGGCGGCAGAACAACAGGAAGAAGAAAGGCAAAGATGTGCTAGTCATTGAGCAGTCCGGCAACGAAGGTGGCGCCAAGAAAGCCAAAGCTGGTAGCTCCGGCAAGGAGATTGCCGCATGCACCAACTGCCAGGCTGTGGCGGTCACCGACAAGCAGGACGGGACCGACAAGCAGTACTGCAAGATCCACCGCACCAAGGGCCATGACCTCCAGAGCTGCAAGAAGGTCGAGCAGCTTGTCCAGCAGCAAAAGGCTGAATACGAGCGACGCGACAAGGAGAGGGCCCAAGGAGGCGCTGGAGAATCCGGCAAGAAGCGCACCGGCCGGGGAGGACGCCGCGGCAAGGCCAAGCAGCGGCA
This sequence comes from Triticum monococcum, assembly GCA_034509565.1. Taxonomy (NCBI): domain Eukaryota; kingdom Viridiplantae; phylum Streptophyta; class Magnoliopsida; order Poales; family Poaceae; genus Triticum; species Triticum monococcum. Next base: position 79,039,337 of record CM067845.1, on the reverse strand, counting down.
AGGAGACAGACCTCCCCGCGGCCGCGACAAGGATGAAGATGACGACGACGAAGACATGGATGATGTCGAGACCAGTGAGCAGGAGTTCCAGAAAGCCACAGAGGTCTTGTGCGTTGACGGCCGTGCTTCTCTGCATACTTCACACCGCCAACTCAAGCAGTGGGTGCGGGAAGTCAATGCGGCGGAACCACCTGTCGAGTCACGCAAGCTTCTGAAATGGTCTAGCACGCCTATCATCTTTGATATTGAGGACCACCCTGATCGCACAACTGCGGTCAGGTGCTTGCCGATGTTGGTTTCACCAACTATCCACGACCTCAAGGTCACTAAGATGCTAGTTGACGGCGGGGCCGGCTTGAACCTGATCTCCTCCGCTGTACTCCAGAAACTCCAGATCCCTGACAGCGAGCTTGAAGAGACCGGCACATTCCAAGGAATCAACCCGGGAAGGAGCAAGCCGAAGGGGAAGGTCACGTTGCCAGTAACATTTGGCAGCAAGTTGAACTTCAGGACTGAGAGGGTCACTTTTGACGTTGCCGATTTCCATTGCCTTACAATGGGATACTCGGCCGTCCAGCACTCGCCAAGTTCATGGCAGCCTCTCACTACGCATACAACATGCTGAAGATGCCAGGCCTGATAAGCGTCATCTTTGTCCCTGGCGACAAGAAGGATGCTCTTATCTGCGCCGACAAGATCTACCGGGAAGCGGCAGCCGCAACAGATCGCAAGTCACCTGCCATTGAAGCTCCCGGGGGGAAGAAGAAGACCAAGTCCGGCAAGAGTTCTGATGCCCACTCCGGCAAGAGCTCCTCTTCGGGGTGCTGCGCTACCATCGAGGACGCACCATCGAGCTCCATCGGCAAGTGTAAGAAGACAATGGCAGCTCCGCCAGAGACCAAGAAGGTGTCCGCCAAGGAGGACGGCACTGGTGGTACCTTCACCATCAGTGCCACTCTTGACCCTAAATAGGAAAGCGCGCTCATTGCTTTCCTGTGGGCGAACATCGACGTGTTTGCGAGGCAACCGTCTGACATCCCCGGTGTTCCCAGGAAAGTAATTGAGCACCATCTTGCCGTTTGTCCTCATGCGCGGCCCATCAAGCAGAAGGTCAGGAAGCAAGCAGTGGAGCGCCAAGAATTCATCGCAGAAGAAATCAAGAAATTGGAAGCAGCAGGCCTTGTCAGAGGAGTGCTCCATCCTACGTGGTTGGCCAATCCTGTAGTCGTGCGCAAGGCAAACGGGAAATGGAGGCTTTGCATCGACTTTACCGATGTTAATAAAGCTTGTCCCAAAGACCCATTTCCCTTGCCGCGCATTGACCAGATTGTTGACTCCACGGCCGGATGTGACTTGCTTTCATTTCTTGACGCATACTCAGGATACCATCAAATCTTCATGATAGAAGAGGATGAGGAGAAGACCGCATTCATCACTCCATGTGGCACGTACTGTTTCATACGAATGCCTTTCGGTTTAAAAAATGTTGGTTCAACATTTGCAAGGGTAGTCCATGTCGCTCTTGAGCCACAAATACACAGAAATGTGGAAGCCTACATGGATGACATAGTGGTCAAGAGCAAGGACAAGGCAACTCTGATTCAAGATTTAGACGAGACCTTTGCAAATCTGCGCAAGATCAGCCTCAAGCTCAACCCCGAGAAGTGTGTGTTTGGAGTCCCCTCCGGCAAGCTTCTCAGGTTCTTCATGTCTCAGCAGGGAATTGAAGCCAATCCCGACAAGATCAAGGCCATTGAGCAGATTGAAGCACCAAAGCGCGTCAAGGATGTACGAAGACTTGCCGGTTGCGTGGCTGCTCTCAGCAGGTTTATCTCTAGGTCTGCTGAGCGCGCCCTGCCATTTTTCAAAATATTGAAAAAGGCAGGTCCAATGAAATGGACTCCGGAAGCGGAGGCTGCGCTGCAAGACTTGAAGAGATACCTGTCCTCCATTCCAACACTTGTCGCACCTAAGCCACAAGAGAAGTTGCTGCTGTATATAGCGGCAACCAATCAAGTGGTTAGTGCTGCGTTAGTAGCAGAGAGGGAGGAAGATGACGAGCCAGCAACCACGGCAGGCGCATCCAGCGACAAGCAGGGGGCTTCCCCAACAAGCTCTGGTCCCGACAAAGATGGATCTGCGCAGGCGCGCGAGGAGATACAGAAGAGAATGGTACAGCGCCCAGTTTACTTTGTCAGTTCCCTTCTGCAGGGGGCTAGGTCAAGGTACTTTGGTGTGTAGAAATTGCTTTTCGGCCTTCTCATGGCCTCGAGAAAGCTGCGCCATTACTTCCAAGCACATGAGATCACAGTTGTCACTCGTTTTCCGCTGAAGAGGATACTACAGAATCCAGAAGCAACAGGCAGGATTGTTGAGTGGGCACTGGAACTATCAAGCTTTGGCCTCAAGTTTGAGAGTACTTCAACTATCCAAAGCAGAGCATTGGCAGAATTCATAGCAGAGTGGACGCCAACTGTAACGCCCTCGATGCGGCTATATCTCCCACGTGTCGAGGCACGACTTAGAGGCATAGCCGCATTGAAAGCAATGTCGCAAGTTGGTAATCAGAGCCTTCCCCGACCTTAGGAGCCCCATTGCTTGATCGTTTTTAGCAGCCGAGTTGTGTCTAGAAAAATGTTTTGAGTCCTTAGGAATTATATATCGGAGAGCTTAGGAATTCTTTTTACTTCCCAGTCTCCTCATCGCTCTGGTAAGGCATCCTGACGTAGAATTTTGACTCTTCTCTTCTCAAATTTCACTAAATTTTTTTTAGGATCACGCGAGTATCTTGGTTTTGTTCCGATGGCTTATGATGAGAATAATGTCTTGGTGCCTCCTGTCAGGGGTTTAGTGGAAGTGTCCCGGGGAGTTGAGCTCTGAGGTGTTGTCATCATAATTCTATCGTTGCAATTCTGGTATACTTGAGATATGTGCGCGACATCGAAAATCTCCTTTATGCAGTTCGTTGGTGAGATAACCTCGACGCCACCTAGTACTGGGGCGGGAGTTCGGGAGTATCGCCATAACTTGTATAACGGATGCTTTTCGAAGGTTGAGGTAGATGGTTTCCGAAGGTTTCTTGGTTATGTGTTGAAGGATGGATACAGCTGGATGTAGGATTTGCTAGCTTGGGTGAGATATTATGCTTCCCCTGTATCCCCAACACCTGATTGCATAACCGGAAAGTTTCGGGAGTTTCATAGGTGGAATTCAAGTAGCTCTTAGGATATCTTTCCAACGGATGTATGATATGAAATTGGGGTTCGACGTCTAGTGGTTCGCCTATTCATGGTCGATTTTACAGTGGTCTTGTTGTGTCTTAAAGAGTCCTTGGCTATGCTGACTCGGGGACACTTCGTATGTCATGTGCACTGCCTTGTACATGATGGTGCTGTACGATCGAGCCCGTGTAGGTCCCACCACAAAAACTTCGGACGAAATTTCTATCATATGTTTGTTCCGGCTTATTCCGCAAGCCAATCCTTGGTTTTATTTTGACTTGTGGTATTCGAGCTCCTTCGACGTCATATGTTGATTCCATCCCTCGTTGATGTACCCATTCTACCTGATTCTTCGTGGCTTCGCAATTTAGGAATATGTGACCACTTCAAGAGAAGCGCATTCGTTCATTTTGTTCGGATGTGAAGACTTTATGTTGCAATTTTCATTCCGTTGGATTCAGCTTCAATATTTGTCTATTTGAGTGCTAATGGTGGTCAACCTCTTCAGGATGGCTCCTCCAACGCGCACGACTTCGAACCCTGATCCGCCACCACCTCCACCGCCTCCGGAGGCTTGGCAAGCTGTGATGGCCGCTACTAATGCAAATACACAGTTGATCATGCAAATCCTCCAAGAGCAGAATCAAGGCAGTTAAGGGAATCAAGGCAACAATCAAAACCATTTTGCAACTCTAAACCAGTTCCTCGCAAATGGTCCAAAGACGTTCAGCAACTGTGTTGAAGCTACCGATGCCGACGATTGGCTAGTCGATCTGGGCAAGCATTTTGAATGCAGCAACGTCAGACCTGAAGATTTCGTCAAGTTCGCTTCTTTCCAGCTCAAAGATCAGGCCGCAGAGTGGTTCCAGCAGTACAAGGATTCCAGAGGTGGACGTTTGATCACTTGGGATGATTTCCGTCGTGATTTCCGAGCTCATCACATCCCTCAAAGTGTGACTGAAAGCAAACGTGAGGAATTCCGCAATCTGAAGCAAGGCTCTTTGTCTGTCTATGACTATAACAAGTTGTTCCAGAAGCTCGCCCGTTTTGCAAGCAGGATGTTCCTGATGAGAAGAGCATGATCTATCAGTTCAGGGGTGGTCTTCGTGAAGAAATTCAGCTCGCTCTTGTCCTCTTCGAGCCGCTGAGATACGATGAGTTCTACAACATGGCACTGAAGCAAGAGGCTGCTCAGTTAAGGTGTGATGCTTCCAGGAAGCGAGTCAGAGACACTACGCCTTCTTCCTCTACTCAAGTGGCCAAGCAGTAGAAGTATTGGCTTCCTCCTCCTCCGTTCCGTCAACCGTATCAGCAGAAGAGCAAAGGTGGCAGTGATTCATCCCACCCACCCAACCCAGGCTTTCAGAACAAGACTTCGTCTCAAGCTCCAAGATCGAGTGCTCCGTACCACCGTCCGCTTTCTGAGGTCACGTGCAACAAGTGCCAACAGAAGGGTCACTACGCCAACAAGTGTTTCAACCAGAGGCGTCTTCCTCCTCCTCCTCCTGTCAGATCGGCAAGTACAGCTCTGGTCAAGCATAACCCCAAGTCCGCCAAGGTCAACTTGCTGAATGCAGCTCAGGCAGAGGACTCACCAGACGTGATCATGGGTAATCTTCCTGTTAATGACATTCCCGCAAGAGTACTTTTTGACACTGGTGCATCTTTATCATTTTTATCGAAGCCCTTTGCATCCATGCATGAGGTGCATATTATTGATTTGCCTAAGCCGATAGCGGTCTCGTCTCCGGGTTTGTTCATGAACACCAAAATGATGGCTCCAGATGTTACTATCACGTTGGGCGACTACAAGTTCCTTTCTTCCCCAATGGTTCTTGGTAATTCCGATATCGATCTTATTCTTGGGATGGACTGGCTCTCTAAGCATAAAGCTCAGCTTGATTGTGCAGCCAGGTAGATTCAACTGACTCATTCGTCTGAGGATGTCATAGTCTTTGCCGCTCGTGATGATACCATCCGGTTGTTTTCTCTCAATGAGAAGGGTGAATTGGATGCTATTTCACAGATTCCGGTTGTTTGTGAGTATCAAGACGTCTTCCCAGAAGAACTCCCAGGCATGCCTCCGCACCGGCCGGTTGAATTTGTTATTGAACTTGAGCCCGGTACGGAACCTGTGTGCAAACGTCCCTACAAGCTCGGCCCCGAAGAGTTGAAGGAGTTGAAGAAACAACTCGATGTTCAAGAAAGAATGGGTCTCATTTGGCCTAGTACTTCTCCGTGGGGTTGTGGTGTTCTTTTTGTGAAGAAGAAGGATGGAACGGACCGACTTTGTGTTGATTATCGTCCATTGAACAAGAAGACCATCAAGAACAAATACCCACTTCCCAACATTAATGAGCTGTTCGAACAACTCAAGGGTGCCCAAGTATTCTCCAAGCTTGACCTCTGTATGGGTTATCATAAAATTCGCATTCGTGAGCAAGATATTCCCAAGACGGCGTTCAGAACAAGCTATGGGTCATATGAATACACTGTCATGTCTTTTGGCCTCGCCAACGCTCCTCCGACCTTCTCTCGCATGATGAACTTCATCTTCAATCCCTACACCAATGACTTCGTTTTGGTCTATCTCGACGACATTCTGGTTTTCTCGAAGAACAAGGAAGATCATGCCAAGCACTTGCGTTTGGTTCTTGACAAGCTCAGGGAACATCAGTTCTACGCCAAGTTCTCCAAGTGTGAATTTTGGCTCGATGAGGTGCTTTATCTTGGTCATATCATCTCTGCCAAGGGCATTTCCGTGGATCCTGAGAAGGTGTCTGCAATTGTTAATTGGGAACCTCCTCAGAACGTGAAGCAACTTCGTAGCCTCCTCGGTCTCGCAAGCTACTGCCGAAGTTTCGTTGAAAACTTTTCTAAGATCGCGAAGCCTCTCTCAAATCTTCTCCAGAAGCATTTCAAGTACGTTTGGTCTCCGGAGTGTGATATTGCTTTCAACACCTTGAAAGAGAAATTGATCACTGCTCCAGTTCTGACTCCGCCTGATGAAACCAAGCCGTACGAGGTCTTTTGTGATGCCTCTCTCCAAGGTCTCGGTGCTGTACTGATGCAAGAGAAGAAAGTTGTTGCTTATACCTCTCGCCAGTTGAAGCCTAATGAGAAGAACTACCCCACTCATGATCTCGAGTTGGCGGCAGTTGTGCATGCATTGTTGACTTGGAGACATCTTCTCTTGGGAAGAAAAGTGGATATTTTCACTGATCACAAGAGTCTCAAGTACATCTTCACCCAGCCTAATCTCAACCTCAGGCAAACTCGATGGGTCGAAATGATTCAAGAGTACAATCCGAGTATCGAGTATACTCCAGGCAAGGCCAATGTGATTGCTGACGCTTTGAGCAGAAAAGCATATTGCAACAGTCTGATTCTCAAGCCTTATCAACCTGAGCTTTGTGAAGCTTTCCGCAAACTTAATCTGCAAGTTGTTCCTCAAGGTTTCCTCGCCAACCTTCAAGTTTCTCCTACCTTGGAAGACCAGATTCGCCAAGCCCAGCTTCTTGATGCTATGGTGAAAAAGGTGAAGATTGGTATTGCAAAGAGTCAGTCCAAGTACAAGTGCTACCGACTTGATGACAAGGACACTCTCTTCTTCGAGGATCGAATTGTGGTACCCAAAGGTGATCTTCGTAAAGTGATCATGAACGAGGCTCACAACTCTCTCCTCTCCATCCACCCTGGTAGCACGAAGATGTATCAGGATCTGAAGCAAACTTATTGGTGGACTCGAATGAAGCGCGAGATCGCTCAATTCGTGAATGAATGTGATGTCTGCAGAAGAGTGAAGGCAGAACACCAAAGGCCTGCAGGTCTCCTTCAACCTCTTGCCATTCTGGAATGGAATTTTGACCACATTGAAATGGACTTCGTGACTGGGTTTCCAAAGTCCAAGCGTGGCAATGATGCTATATTCGTTGTCATCGACAAGCTCACCAAAGTGGCTCACTTTCTACCTATCAAAGAGTCAACCACTGCAACTCAATTGGCGGAACTCTATACCTCTCGAATTGTCTCTTTGCACGGTATTCCTCAAGTGATATCTTCAGACCGTGGCAGCATCTTTACCTCCAAGTTTTGGGATTCTTTTTAGAAGGCCATGGGCACCAACATTCGCTTCAGCACTGCTTTCCATCCTCAAACAAGCGGTCAAGTCGTGCGTGTCAACCAGATTCTTGAAGATATGCTCAGGGCTTGTGTTATCTCCTTCGGCATGAAGTGGGAGGATTGTCTTCCTTATGCTGAATTCTCATACAACAACAGTTTTCAAGCAAGTTCGGGCAAGGCCCCTTTTGAAATTCTGTATGGTAGGAAATGCCGTACACCTCTCAACTGGTCTGAAACCGGTGAACGTCAGCTGCTGGGTAATGACCTGATCACAGAGGCAGAAGAAATGTGCAAGGTCATTCATGATAACCTCAAAGTAGGCCAATCCCGCCAGAAGAGCTACTATGATAGTAAGCACCGTGATTTGGCTTTCGAGATCGGAGATCATGTTTACCTCCGCGTCTCTCCTATGAAAGGGACTCGTCGCTTCGGTATCAAAGGGAAGCTTGCCCCCAGATACGTTGGACCTTTCAAGATTGTCAACAAGAGAGGCGACCTCGCCTATCAACTCGAGCTTCCGTCAAACTTTGATAATGTTCATGATGTGTTCCATGTCTCCCAACTCCGAAAGTGCTTCAAGATGCCTGAACGCACCGTCAACTTCGAGGACATTGAGCTCCAAGAAGATCTCTCCTACCGCGAGCACCCAGTTGCAATCCTTGAAGAGACTGAACGCAGAACTCGCAACAAGTCAATCAAATTTCTCAAAGTCAAGTGGTCACACCATTCCGACCGTGAAGCTACCTGGGAACGCGAGGATCACCTCCGTTCTGAGTACCCGGAGTTCTTTCAGTCCTAGATCTCGGGACGAGATCTTTTCGTAGTGGTGGAGTGTTGTAACGCCCCAGATATTGCTTTCCCAATTTGTACTCCAACTCTTGCCGTTTCCGGCATTAAGTTATATTTATCTCGGGTTCGGGTCTTTGTCTCCGTGTGTTGTTTTCATTTTCGTGCATCTCATATCTTGTCATCACGTGCATTGCATTTGCATACATGTTCATCGCATGCATTCGAGCATTTTTCCCGTTGTCCGTTTTGCATTCCGGCGCTTCGTTCTCCTCCGGTGGCCATTTCTAGCTTTCTTTCGTGTGTGGGGATTAAACATTTCTAGATTGGACCGAGACTTTCCATGCGGCCTTGGTTTACTACCGGTAGACCGCCTGTCAAGTTTCGGGTCATTTGGACTTCGTTTGATACTCCAACGGTTAACCGAGGGACCGAAAAGGCCTCGTGTGTGTTGCAGCCCAACACCCCTCCAATTTGGCCCAAAACCCACCAAACTCTGCTCCATCGTCTCGGTCGTTCGATCATGATCGCGTGGGCGAAAACCGCACCTCATTTGGACTCTCCTAGCTCCACTTATGCCTATAAATACCCCCTCCATTCGGATCTCTTCTTCTCCCCCCGTCCAAATCCTAAAAAAAAGGGATCCACCGACGGACGCGTCCGCCCCGGCCGGACAACGTCCGCCGCCGCCCGCCTCAGCCACCCGGGCCGCGCCACGTGGCGCCGGACCACATCGCCACCGCCGCCGGGCCCGAAGCCCATCTCCGGCCCGCTTCAGCGCCCGACTGGGCCACTCGCCGCCTGCGCCCGAGGGACGCCGCGCCGCCCTTCTCCTCCAACGCCGACCGCCGCGCGCCCTCGCCGCCCCGCCTCGCCGGCGAGCGCCGCCCGCGCCCCCTCTCCGCCACGGCCGCCGCCTCGCCGACCCCGCCGTCGCTCCCCTCCGTCCTCGGCGCCCGTGCCGGCCGCGGCCGCGTCGACCCCGCCTCGCCGGCCTCCTCTCCTCACTCCGGCGACCAAGTTCCGGCCAGCTACAGTGCTCCCCGGCGTTCCTCGAACCGCGTGCAAATCCAGATCGGAGCTTGAGGGTTGACTTTCTCTCCCGTACCCTATTTTTTATGCCATCTTTGACTGACGATATCTCCGCATCCGTAGCTCCGTTTTGGACATATGATATATCAAAATCTTCGTCTTGACGAATACATCATTTCATTCCATTGCATCATTTGCATTTGAGTTCATCTTGATGCCCAAAATGCTGGTAGAAGGAGGCATCGTGAGTTAAATTGCAGATCCGTTAGCTCAACATTGACTTTTGTCATTTTTGCCATGATTATTGTGTGCATGATATGCCTGTGACCCTTTGGGATGAATTGTTCCATGCATTTTTAGGATGTGTGTGGTGTCTTGTGCAAGCTTGCCAAGAGGGGTACCTGAGATTGTTGTTTTCAGGGACTTAGTGATTTTCACTAAGTCTGGGATGTTTTAGTTCATGATGCTATATGTCCAGCTTGTTTCCTAGTGATCCGTTCCTCTTTTGAGGATGATCAGTAAGAGTGATTTGTTAATCTTGTTGTGCTCATTCCATCCATGTCTTTACTTGTTATGTTGGAGCACCCTAGGTTGACTCAATCAAGCTCAACTTTTGCATTGTTGTTAATTTGGGCAGATCGTGAACTCTTTTGCGATTTTGCCGGTGCCATTGCTAGTGATCCATGCATGGTATGCCATTGTTCTTGCCATGTCTAGCTAGCATTTTGTGCCTTCTTTTCGGATATATGCTTGCCTTGCTATGACTTGCAATGTAGTGAGTGCATCGAGCTCGTTTACATGCCTCCGTGAGTTATAATTTCAGCATGTCTCAGTTTTCACTAAGTCTGAAAACTGATTGTGTTTCATCTATGTTCGTGTGCTCGTTAGAGTATTTTGTGAACCCTTATGGCCCCAGGTCATTTTGCGTGTTTTGTTAAGCTTGTTGAGTAGCTCCATGCCATGCTCTTACTTTTCATGTTCAGGTTATGTTTCATGTTGTTTTGCTGCTCCGAAGAGAGCATCGTGGTCTGAAATTTCAGACTAGCGTTAATTTCGCTAAGTCTGAAATCTGTTTTGCTTATTCAGTTTTCCCATGCTTGTTTGGACCCCTTAATGGATGAATTTGCCTAAGGCTCAGTCCTAGTGATTTTTTAAGCATCTTGTGTACATCCCTGCCATGCATTTTGTTTTCATGTTTGGTGGCTGTAGCATGTTCATTTCGTTGCATTTAGGAGCCTACTTGCTGTAAATCGCAGATCGGTTCGTTTCGTAAAACGCTTGCCATTTCCAAACCGTAGCTCCGATTCCAATGATCTTTATATCGTTTTCAGGGGATTTCTTCCCCTCTATCTAGTGGAACACTTGGTTTTCCAATTTGAGGCCAGGTTCATGCATTTCCTGTCACGTCTTACATTTTGCATCCCGCATCGCATCCCGCATAGCATACCATCTTTGCATATTATTGGTTGCCCTTGCACGTGGTTGATTGTATCCTTGTTGCTTGTTTGTGTTGTTGGGTAGAGCCGGGAGAAGAGTTCGCTAATGAGGAGCCCGTTGAGTTTGCTTGTGAGGATCCAGTCAACTCTGACAACTGTGCAGGCATACCCTCGAAATCACTACTATCTTTGCTATGCTAGTTTGCTCGCTCTTTTGCTATGCCAATGCTACGATGCCTACCACTTGCTTGTCAGCCTCCCAATTGCCATGATTGAGCCTCTAACCCACCTTTGTCCTAGCAAACCGTTGATTGGCTATGTTACCGCTTTGCTCAGCCCCCTTCTTATAGCGTTGCTAGTTGCAGGTGAAGATTGGAGCCGTTCCTTGTTGGAACATTTATTTACTCGTTGGGATATCATTATATTGCTATGTTATCTTAATTCATCTATATAGTTGGTTAAGGGTGGAAGGCTCGGCCTCTCGCCTAGTGTTTTGTTCCACTCTTGCCGCCGTAGTTTCCGTCATATCGGTGTTATGTTCCCGGATTGTTGCGTCCCTTACGCGGTTGGGCTATAATGGGAACCCCTTGATAGTTTGCCCGGATTAAAGCTTTTCCAGCAATGCCCAACATTGGTTTTACCATTTCCCACGTAGCCTCTTTTCCCTTGGGTTTCTGGAGCCCGAGGATCATCTTATTTTAACCCCCCGGGCCAGTGCTCCTCTGAGTGTTGGTCCCACCGAGCGATGTCCGGGGCTACCAGGGGCAAATCTGGGCTGGCCTACCCTACGTCTTGCTCATCCGGTGTGCCCTGAGAACAAGATATGTGCAGCTCCTATCGGGATTTGTCGGCACATCTGGGTGGTGTTGCTGGACTTGTTTTAACCTGTCGAATCGTCTTGTTGTACCGAGATACCGAGTCTGATCGGTGTGTCTTGGGTGGAGGTCTATTCCTTCGTTGACCGTGAGAGCTTGTAATGGGCTAAGTTGGGACCCCCCCTGCAGGGTTTGATCTTTCGAAATCCGTGCCCACGGTTATGGGCAGATGGGAATTTGTTAATGTCCGGTTGTAGGTAACTTGAACCTTAATTAATTAAAATGAATCAACTGAGTGTGTTGCCGTGATGGCCTCTTCTCGGCGGAGTCCGGGAAGCGGACACAGTGTTGGAGTTATGTTTGCGCAGGTTGCTCTCTAGTTTCTCGCTCGTGCTTTGCCTCCTCTTCTCGCTCTCTTTTGCGAATAAGTTAGCCACCATATATGCTAGTCGCTTGCTGCAGCTCCACTTATACATTACCCCCCTTTCCTACCTATTAAGCTTAGATAGTCTTGATCGCGAGGGTGCGAGATTGCTGAGTCCCTGTGGCTCACAGATTACTATTACACCAGATGTAGGGACAGATGATACAGCTCCAGATGGCGCGCTCGAGCTCAAGTGGGAGTACGATGAGGACTCTCAGCGTTACTATGTGTCTTTTCCTGATGATCAGTAGTGGTGCCTATTCGGGGTTAGATTCAGGGCTTTGTCGCATGTTGGGGGTCTTTTCTATTTTGGCGCCGTAGTCGGGCCATGAGTGAATTGTATGATGGATGTTATTTATGTACTTTGATGTGACGTGGCGAGTGTAAGCCAACTATGTTATTCCCCTTTATATTCTTTATGTACATGGGATGTGTGATGATTTCCTGACTTGCGACATTGCTTTCAATGCGGCTATGCCTCTAAGTCGTGCCTCGACACGTGGGAGATATAGCCGCATCGAGGGCGTTACACCAACACCAGATGAAGAAATTCCAAAAACGAGCATCCCTGTCGAGGAAGCAAGCAAAGAGTGGCTGATGTACTTTAATGGTGTCTTCTCGCTGCAAGGCGCCGGCGCTAACGTGCTGCTTGTCGCACCCACCGGAGAGCACCTCAAGTACGTAGTCCAGATGCACTTTCCCAAGGAGCAAGCAACAACCAATACTGCAGAGTATGAAGGCTTGCTTGCCGGTCTCAGGATGGCGGCAGACCTTGGGATCAAGAAGCTCATTGTCAGGGGTGACTCGCAGCTTGTCGTCCGCCAAGTGAACAAGAGTTATCAGAGTCCGTTATTGGAAGCCTACGTTGACGAAGTGAGAAAGCTAGAAGAGCACTTTGACGGCCTACAGATGGAGCATGTTCCAAGAGCTCAGAACGACATTGCCGATGGCCTATCAAAGTGCGCCGCACTTAAGTTACCTGTGGAACCAGGGATCTTTGTGCTCAAGCTGACTCAACTGTCCGTAACGCCATCAACGGGACAGAGCAAGGAGAGGAAGTTGATTTCTGGTGACTATTTTCCGGTAGAGCTTCCCGAAGCCGCCGCCAAGAAGGTCCCCAAGATCAACACCAAGAGTGCTGAGGAGCAGTCTGCTCGGGAAAGCCCTAGGGTTTGTTCCGTTCAAGCAGAGGCTCCCAACAAGTTTTGCTCCGGCAAACTTGCCGGGGAATGTCAAGCTCTGGCTAACCCGCAGGCTCTCGCCGTAGAAGCGGATGTTCCCGCGGCAGCAGATGTGTCGTTAGTCCTTGTTGTCGAGCCACAATCTCCAGCATGGGCACAGCAGATTGTCCGTTTCCTTCAGATAGGAGAACTTCCCGAAGAGCAAGAAGAAGCGGAAAGAGTAGCCCGGCAGTCAATTATGTACCAATTTGTCGACAACACACTGTACAGAAGAAGACTCAACGGTGTGAAATTGAAGTGTATTCGCCGGGAAGATGGACAAAAGCTGTTGGCAGAGATACATGGAGGCATATGTGGTCACCACACTGGCGCGAGAGCACTTGCCGGCAAAGCATTCAGGCAAGGTTTCTTTTGGCCGACAGCCCTCCAGGATGCAACTGCACAAGTATCCAAGTGTGAAGCGTGCCAGTTCCATTCCAAGCAGATACACCAGCCTGCTCGAGCTCTCCAGACGATCCCTTTATCCTGGCCATTTTCGGTCTGGGGGCTCGACTTCCTCGGCCCCTTTCCCCGAGCAGTCGGGGGCTTTGAGTACTTGTACGTTGCAATCAACAAGTTCACAAAGTGGCCGGAAGTGGAAGCAGTGAGGAAGGTGACAGCATAGTCAGCAGTCAAGTTCTTCAGGTCAATTGTTTGCCGCTTCGGGGTCCCTAACAGGATAATCACCGACAATGGTACGCAATTCACGAGCCGCACCTTCATGCAGTACGTCCAAGATCTTGGCGCCAAGGTCTGCTTCGCTTTTGTTGCTCACCCGAGAAGCAACGGTCAAGCGTAGAGGGCAAATGCTGAAGTGCTGCGTGGGCTCAAGACCAGGACTTTCGACAGGCTGCACAAGTGTGGAAGAAACTGGATTGAGGAGCTGCCGGTGGTTCTTTGGTCGATCAGGATGACGCCAAATCGAGCCACTGGCCAGACACCTTTCGCTCTCGTCTATGGAGCAGAGGCAGTTCTCCCCACGGAACTCGTATACGGGTCACCTCGAGTGCTCGCTTATGATGAGCTTGAGCAAGAGCAGCTGCGACAAGATGACGCGCTGCTCCTTGAGGAAGACCGTCTTCAGGCTGCTGTACGAGCTGCTCGCTACCAGCAAGCTTTGCGCCGCTACCATAGCCGCAAAGTTAACGCCAGAAGTCTCGACGAAGGCGACCTTGTTCTTCGGCGTGTTCAGTCCGCCAAGAATTCCAACAAGTTGATGCCGAAGTGGGAAGGCCCTTACCGGGTCAAATGAGTCACTAGGCCTGGCGCTGTCCGCCTTGAGACCGAAGATGGCATTCCGGTGAACAACTCCTGGAACATTGAGCATCTTCGTAAGTTTTACCCGTAAGGCGCGGTTGCCGGAACCCGTTCCAGCAACCACCTTTTGTACAAGTCTTGTCGCTGTTGCATGTAATCCTTTGTACAAAGCCGGGCGCAGACCCCGTGCATAAAGCTCATGTGCTCCGCACATCTTGTCAATTTCATGCTTTCTATTTTTTGCATGTGTTATTTGACACTTTGTGCAGCACCTACCCCCGGTAAGCAACAACGAGCCATAAGGCTCCATATCTTTATTTTCTCCTCTTTATTTTTTCTCAAGGAAAGGAAGGTTCCCTCGCCCACAAGTTTGCCGGGGGGGTGGGGGAAGGAGAAGATAATGGTATGGACCAGGCATCGTTTAAGAAAGTTTCGCCTTACCAGGAAGCAAACAACAGAAAAGCTAAGTTGCCAAAGTTTGAGCAATCAGATTTTTAAAATTTTTAAGTTATCTTCCTTGAAGGACGGTGCTTTGTATGGAAAACCTGTGCGCGGAGGAACCAACTCGTAGTAGTTGCACCCTTACTTTGTTTCGAGTCCGCTCAACAGCTTAAGTGTGCTGCGACTAGTTGCGACAAGGTTTCTTGTCGGTAGCGGTATCGCCAGCAGGCTGCTGACGTCCCGCACTCAGCGCTCGCGGCTAAGGTGCGTGCGCTGGCAAGTTCCCTAAAAGCGTAGGGCAAAAATATACAAAGGAAGGAATCAAGTAAAGGAAATAACATTGCAATCATTACCCGGAATAGAGTTATATTACAAGGTAGCTTGTTGCGGCTCTAACAGATTGTTCTCATAACATGACCAGCAGCGACAAGAAAAGAAGAAAATGGACGGCCTAGTCTACGCGATCGCCCTCAATCCTCTTGATCCCGCTCACCTTGTCCACAATGGGTGCGACAAGGGTCTTGAGCGCCTCCAGATCAGCATCCGGCGGCAGGGTCTTGAGGACGTTGGTGAGGTTGAGGCCCGGGTTGCGGAAGGCCACCTTCACCAACACCTATTGAAGAGCTCCCGCGCAGATCTTGCGCGACTCGTCGGCCAACTGCTTTGGGATCCTCTCCCGGAGTCGCTGGAGGGCCGTCGCCACGCCTTTGAAGAACAAGGCGAGCTTGGCGCTGGGTTGGAGGTTCTCGTCAGAGGGATGCCCGAGGTCCTCCATCCCCAGCTGCGCCAGCTCCCTGTCAATGTCTGTGGCAACATTCACGAGACCCTCCGTCCAGTGCTCCACATTCTCCCTAAAAGTGTTCTGGGCGGCAGCAGCACTTGCCAGCAGCGCCTTGTCGCCCTTGATCTCCTCCTTCAAGGCCGCCTCCTGCTCCCTGGCACCGTCCAGCATCTTGGTCAAAGTAGTCAGCTTCAACTCAAGATCTGCGTTGGAGTCCTTGGCGGCGCTAAGCTCCTTGCCCTTCTCGGCGAGACGAGCCTGTAGCTCTGAGTGGCTGTAGGCGTCTTTCTCCCACTCACGCTTGAGCACGGCAAGCCCTTCACCGCTCGCCTTGAGATCGGCCTCCAGCTGCGCCACCTTCGTCTCCAGCTCCTTCTTGGCGGCCTCGGCAGCTGCGGCACATCCTCTGCTTGCTTGAGGGCTCCGCCGAATGTTCGCTCACGCACGGCAAGCACCTCGTGGCCGTCAAGGTTGACCTTCCGCTGCACCAGCTCGCCCTCCTGCGCAGACAGCATTTCAGCGGCAAGCCGCTGTTGCTCTTCGACTTCAGCCCTCTGGAGGAGGAAGGCCTTCTGCTCCTTGACGAGTTGCGCCCGCTCCTCTACCAGGGACTGGAGAGCGTCCTGGTTGAGACCCCAGAGCTCCTCCGCGCGCTTTTCGATGTCCACTCCCGCCTTCGCAACAAGCGCCTCGCGGGATTCCAGCTTGGCTTGCTGAGCACGGTAGAGCGACACCAGCTTCTGTAGCAGCCGCTCCTCCTCAGGCTCGCTGCTGCTGCTGCTCGGCGCGTCAACCAGCGTCAACCGAGCGGAGGCGAGCACCTCTCCGTCGAAGCTCTCTCCTTCGACCGGCGCCCTAGAGCTTGACGCCCAGGGGAGGTTGATGAAGACGCCATCGCCGGCCTTCAAGTAGACGCCTGGCTGGGGCTCTTCGGAGCCTGACGCTGCGGCAGCGGTGGAGGGATCGGCGGTCGGCGTAGCGCCTGGCGCTCCTACGGCCTCAGGGCCGTCAGTGCGATCGCCAGACCCCCCGCCTGCTTCTGCGGCGGCAGCTTTGGCGGCTTCTGCGCCGGCGGGATCGTCAGCGCCGGCTTCTTCTTCGGTGGCAGCGACGTCATCGGCTGCAACCTTGGTCTCCATCGGCTCCGCAACAGATGGGTCTGACGGCCGGAAAAGGGAGTAGGGTCAAGCAAATATGCAAAAAAGAAGATCAAAAGAAGAAGAACCCAAGCGAAGTTTTGAAGCGAGAGGATTACCGGTACCGGGTTCTGCAGTCGTGGTCTCCGCCGCCGGGGGGCCGCTGGTGCTGTCCCTTGCCGGAGACTTCTCCCATGCCGGAGAACTCTCCCTTGCCGGAGACCTTTCCCTTGCCGGAGGACTCTTCCTTGGCATTTCGGGGGCGGCCTCCGGGCGCTCCTGGTGGGACTGCTCTGCTCCTACACGAACCAACAGTCAGATGTCAGCAAAGAAAGAGTATCCATGCGCGCCTAACAGTGGAAAGCGAACCATGTACTTACGCTGGGGGCTGCTCTGGAGAATAGTTGCCGGATCCGGCAAGGTTGTCTCAGACGCACCTCCTGCTGTCGCGGTGGGTTCGTCCTCGATGATAATCACCGGGACCTTGGCTCTCTTTGCTGCTCTCTGGGCCAGAGTCCTAAAAAGGAATGAGTTGAGAGTAAAGCAAATGAGATAAAAGACAAAACAGCAAGAATTGAAGAACTACAAGTACAACAAGAGAATATTACTCTTCTTCTTCCTCGTCGGAGCTGAACGCGGAGAAGTCAAAGTCCGGCTCATGTCCGGCGTGAAGAGGTGGAGGAGTAGGTTCCCTTGGCCGCTTGGCGGGAACCATGGCGTTGGTCTGAGATGACCCCGCTCCGGCTGCCGCCGAGGCGTGAGAAGCGGCAGGAGCAGAAGCAGTGGTCCGGGTGGACCCCGCTCAAGTTGCCGCAGTAGCGTGAGGTGCTCCTGCGGCAACAGTGCTTGCCGCGGTGGAGCGTGTCACGCGGCGCGGTGACTGTCGACTCGCCCGCCGCCCCGCTACGTCCCCGGCCTTGCGGAGACACCTTCTTGGTGGAGCTGGGGGCTCTGCTTGCGGCGAGCTGTCTGAGGATGAGGAGGAAGAGGAGTTGATCTCCAATGAGCCGCTCGTATCCTCGGCGGGCTGGCTCGACTCGACGTCATGCCCGGCAAGCTCTTCCTAGCCGGCAAGCTCCTCTCGCTCGGTATGGCTTGCCGCCTCTGCTGCCTCTGCCTCCTCCACGGTGAATCCAAACTCGCCCGCGGCTGCAGCTGCCGCCGCCTCTTCCAGCCTTGTGGCAATGCATTTCATCTCCGCATCGGTGGTGTCGCGAGTGAGGCTTTTCTTTTCGTCGGAGCAGACCGGCACTTCTACCAAGCCGTCAAAGAACTCCTGCACGACGTCGTCTGTAGGCTCTTGCCAAGTTGGGACAATTCCATGCGAATCGCACAGCGGCATCATTGCACGGATGTAGTCGAGCGCGGAGTTGTTGCACAGCGGAACGACACCCTTCGGTAACCTGAACACCTCGGGATGTTGAGGGTCAGACTTGAACAGCTCCTGGAGCATCGCGTTAAGCTCCAGAACCGTGAAGTTGAAGTTGAGGCCAGGACGCAGCCTCATGATATCCGCCGCATTCTTGAATTCCCAGGCGGGTCTCCTCCATTCCTGCAGGGGGGCGATGCGGCGGCGAAGAAAATCTGCGCCAACAGCGCCTACAGTGAGCCCGGCAAGCCTGAGGCGTTGGATCCGGGTGACGGCAATCTTCAGCCTATCGTCTTCCGGGGCCACATTGCTCCAGTCGCTGCCGCGTGCTACTGGGGCTTGGCGCCGGGCGGTAAACGGCTGCGGGTTCTCCTCGACAATCCAGCACCAGTCTGCTCTCCATTCCTCCCACTTGCCGTGGAACTCTCCTTCCAGATAAGCATCCTTCTTGCCGGCCCTCGAGATCCAGGCGATTCCGCCGGATAAAGTCTCTCCTTTCTCTACTCGGGGCATAAAGAAGTGGCGAAAAAGGGCTACATTTGGATAGACTCCGACAAAGTTTTCGTAGAGATGTGCGAAAACTGCCATGGTTAGAACAGCATTGGGGGTGAAGTCAAGGAGGCGGAACCCGTAGGTGTTCATAATATCGCAGAAAAACTCAGAGAAAGGCCGGCAGAGCCCGCAGTAGAAGAACAAGGCGAAGAAAGGATATCCCTTTGGAGCCATTTTCCAAGCGACGGCTGGAAGTACCTTCGAGCGCGGATGCGCTCGCGTCTCCGTCGACCAGAAGAGGTAGTAATACTCCCTCAGCTCCCTCGCAGCGAGCTTGGGGGGGGGGGAGATTGCCCGCTCCTTTCGCAGCGCCGCAAGCCGCTGCGCCTCGGTCGACTTCACAACCTTCCCCTTGTCGGCTTTCAGAGCCATGGCGGAAGTGGTGGAGGAGGTCGACGGCGTTGGTGGTGCTGGTGGTGATGGGGGGCAGGGCGCT
Organism: Triticum monococcum; assembly: GCA_034509565.1. Lineage (NCBI taxonomy): Eukaryota > Viridiplantae > Streptophyta > Magnoliopsida > Poales > Poaceae > Triticum > Triticum monococcum. Next base: position 79,020,309 of record CM067845.1, on the reverse strand, counting down.
GCTCTCTTTCAGCTTTGGGAAGACTGGGGAGCAGCGGAGGTTTCCGAGATTGGAGTAGCAACCGGCGAATGGGCGAACTACCCCTGTTTCCCCTGCTTATAAAGAGGGAGGGGGCAGATGTTCCGCCCTTTCGAATAAAGAAACCACCCACGATCTCTCCCACGACGCTGCATTCAACACGTGCCGTTCCGGGAGGGCGCGGTGGATACGGGGAGAGATACGGCGTAACCCAGGCCGCGCGTGCCCGTGCCCTATTTTGGGCCTGGCCCAACAGCGCTCGGCACCGTGTATGGCCCAGGCCCGGGGGCTCCTGTCGGTGTACTAGAGTAGGGGTACCCTAGTATCCCGAACTTGTGCACGGGCAGTCGCAGCATCCCGCGGCAAGGCTTGCCGGGTGACCGCCAAGGTCCTCCGTGGTTCCTTTGGAGCCATTCAAGAGCAAAGTATCCAAGCCAAGGAGACAAGACCCCGGCAAGAGGAGCTTGCCGGGAAGGCCAACCAAGGCATCTCAAGGAACTTGCCGCGACGCACCACGCGTCCCGGCATGGCCCGGTGAGCGACAAGCTCCCGGACGCGACAAGACAACGACCGCGGCAAGGCGCTTGCCGCGGCAAGCCACCACTCTGTACCTGCGCTCCAGCACATCCACCAACGTGTCGCTCTGGGACCCTTCCAGGCGTACGTGGCGGGAGGCTGTGCAGCCAGTGGTGCGCGGTGGCAAGCGGCGCTGATAAGATTGCCATCGTGGCGAGTGGTGGCGTCCCTCACGGTCCCTTTTACACTATTTGGGCGACACAGACGGGCATTTAATGCCCTTGTCCCCTGCCGTCAGGGTTAGGTATGATACGCTGTAGCAGGTAGCTATACCAACCGCAACACCTTTCCATTTTTACCCTTGTCTACGTTGCCACCGGCCGGTGACCCCTTGGGCATATAAAAGGAGGCCCATGCACAACGTAGGGGAAGGGAGAGAGAACACTCACGCTCGGTCTCGTTAGCTGCTGGTGTGTACTATAGCACTCAGCGCTCCCGAGCAAAAACTCAATACAAACCACAAAGGAGGAGTAGGGTTTTACGCATCCGTGCGACCCGAATCTTTGTAAACTGGTCGTGTGTTTCGCCTCGATCTGCTCTTTGTGCGATCTCCGCCCCCCCCCCACGCCGAACCGAAAGGGGCTCGGTCCGCCGATCCCATAGGTGCTCGTGGATTAGTTCCCCGACACCATCCATGGCATCCTATGCTCTTTCCCCTTTCTTTACTCCTCCCTATTGAAGGAAATATGCCCTAGAGGCAATAATAAAGTTATTATTTATTTCCTTATATCATGATAAATGTTTATTATTCATGCTAGAATTGTATTAACCGGAAACATAATACATGTGTGAATACATAGACCAACAGAGTGTCACTAGTATGCCTCTACTAGACTAGCTCGTTAATCAAAGATGGTTATGTTTCCTAACCATGAACAAGGAGTTGTTATTTGATTAACGAGGTCACATCATTAGTGGAATGATCTGATTGACATGACCCATTCCATTAGCTTAGCACCCGATCGTTTAGTATGTTGCTATTGCTTTCTTCATGACTTATACATGTTCCTATAACTATGAGATTATGCAACTCCCGTTTACCGGAGGAACACTTTGGGTACTACCAAACGTCACAACGTAACTGGGTGATTATAAAGGAGTATTACAGGTGTCTCCAATGGTAGATGTTGGGTTGGCGTATTTCGAGATTAGGATTTGTCACTCCGATTGTCGGAGAGGTATCTCTGGGCCCTCTCGGTAATACACATCACATAAGCCTTGCAAGCACTGCAACTAATATGTTAGTTGTGAAGATGATGTATTACGGAACGAGTAAAGAGACTTGCCAGTAACGAGATTGAACTAGGTATTGGATACCGACGATCGAATCTCGGGCAAGTAACATACCGATGACAAAGGGAACAACGTATGTTGTTATGCGGTCTGACCGATAAAGATCTTCGTAGAATATGTAGGAGCCAATATGGGCATCCAGGTCCCGCTATTGGTTATTGACCGGAGACGTGTCTCGGTCATGTCTACATTGTTCTCGAACCGTAGGGTCCGCACGCTTAACGTTACGATGACAGTTATTATGAGTTTATGCATTTTGATGTACCTAAGGTTGTTCGGAGTCCCGGATGAGATCACGGACATGACGAGGAGTCTCGAAATGGTCGAGACGTAAAGATTGATATATTGGAAGCCTATGTTTGGACACCGGAAGTGTTCCGGGTGAAATCGGGATTTTACCGGAATACCGGAAGGGTTACCGGAACCCCCCGGGAGACAAATGGGCCTGTTGGGCCTTAGTGGAAAAAGAGAAAAAGGGAAAAAGGCCCAAGATGGCCGGCGCCCCCCTTCCCCAAATCCTATTAGGAATAGGATAAGGGGCCGGCCCCCCTTCTCTCTCTTCCCCCCCCCCGGGAGTCCTAATTGGATTAGGATTGGGGGGGAGGAGTCCTACTCCCGGTGGGAGTAGGACTCCCCTGCGCCTCCCCCTCTTGGCCGGCCAGCCCCTCCTCCTCCAACATATAAATACGGGGGCAGGGGACACCCCAAGACACACAAGTTGATCCTTGAGATCGTTCCTTAGCCGTGTGCGGTGCCCCCTGCCACCAAATTCCACCTCGATCATACCGTTACAGTGCTTAGGCGAAGCCCTGCGTCGGTAGTACATCAAGATCGTCACCACGCCGTCGTGCTGACGGAACTCTTCCTCGACGCTTTGCTGGATCAGAGCCCGAGGAACGTCATCGAGCTGAACGTGTGCCAAGAACTCGGAGGTGCCGGAGTAACGGTGCTTGGATCGGTCGGATCGGGAAGAAGACGTACGACTACTTCCTCTACGTTGTGTGATCGCTTCCGCAGTCGGTCTGCGTTGGTACGTAGACAACACTCTCCCCTCTCGTTGCTGTGCATCACCATGATCTTGCGTGTGTGTAGGAAAATTTTGAAATTACTACGTTCCCCAACAGTGGCATCCGAGCCAGGTTTTATGGTTTGATGTTATATGCACGAGTAGAACACAAGTGAGTTGTGGGCGATACAAGTCATACTGCCTACCAGCATGTCATACTTTGGTTCGGCGGTATTGTTGGACGAGACGATCCAGACCAACCTTACGCGTACTCTTACGCGAGACCGGTTCCCTCGACGTGCTTTGCACACAGATGGCTTGCGGAAGACTGTCTCTCCAACTTTAGTTGAACCAAGTGTGACTACGCCCGGTCCTTGAGAAGGTTAAAACGGAGTCTATTTGACGAACTATCGTTGTGGTTTTGATGCGTAGGTGAGATGAGTTCTTGCTTAAGCCCGTAGCAGCCACGTAAAAATTGCAACAACAAAGTAGAGGACGTCTAACTTGTTTTTGCAGGGCATGATGTGATGTGATATGGTTAAGGCATGATGCTGATTTTATTGTATGAGATGATCATGTTTTGTAACCGAGTTATCGGCAACTGGCAGGAGCCATATGGTTGTCGCTTTATTGTATGCAATGCAAATCGCGATGTAATGCTTTACTTTATTACTAAGCGGTAGTGATAGTCATGAAAGCATAAAGATTGGCGAGACGACAACGATGCTACGATGGAGATCAAGGTGTCGCGCCGGTGATGATGGTGATCATGACAGGTGCTTCGGAGATGGAGATCACAAAGCACAAGATGATGATGGCCATATCATATCACTTATATTGATTGCATGTGATGTTTATCCTTTTATGCATCTTATCTTGCTTTGATTGACGGTAGCATTATAAGATGATCTCTCACTAAATTATCAAGAAGTGTTCTCCCTGAGTATGCACCGTTGCAAAAGTTCTTCGTGCTGAGACACCACGTGATGATCGGGTGTGATAGGCTCTACGTTCAAATACAACGGGTGCAAAACAGTTGCACACGCAGAATACTCAGGTTATACTTGACGAGCTATGCATATAAGATATGACCTCGGAACAGGGAGACCGAAAGGTCGAGCGTGAATCATATAGTAGATATGATCAACATATTGATGTTCACCATTGAAAACTACTCCATCTCACGTGATGATCGGTTATGGTTTAGTTGATTTGGATCACGTGATCACTTAGAGGATTAGAGGGATGTCTATCTAAGTGGGAGTTCTTAAGTAAATTAACTGAACTTAAAATTATCATGAACTTAGTACCTGATAGTATCTTGCTTGTTTATGTTGATTGTGGATAGATGGCTCGTGCTGTTGTTCCGTTAAATTTTAATGCGTTCCTTGAGAAAGCAAAGTTGAAAGATGATGGTAGCAATTACACGGACTGGGTCCGTAACCTGAGGATTATCCTCATTGCTGCACAGAAGAATTACGTCCTGGAAGCACCGCTGAGTGCCAGGCCTGCTGCAAGAGCAATGCCAGAAGTTATGAACGTCTGGCAGAGCAAAGCTGATGACTACTCAATAGTTCAGTGTGCCATGCTTTACGGCTTAGAACCGGGACTTCAACGATGTTTTGAATGTCATGGAGCATATGAGATGTTCCAGGAGTTGAAGTTAATATTTCAAGCAAATGCCCGGATTGAGAGATATGAAGTCTCCAATAAGTTCTATAGCTGCAAGATGGAGGAGAACAGTTCTGTCAGTGAGCATATACTCAAAATGTCTGGGTATAATAATCACTTGATTCAATTGGGAGTTGCACTTCCGGATGATTGCGTCATTGACAGAATTCTCCAATCACTGCCACCAAGCTACAAGAGCTTTGTGATGAACTATAATATGCAAGGGATGAACAAGACTATTCCTGAGCTCTTCGCGATGCTGAAAGCTGCGGAGGTAGAAATCAAAAAGGAGCATCAAGTGTTGATGGTTAACAAGACCACTAGTTTCAAGAAAAAGGGCAAAGGGAAGAAGAAAGGGAACTTCAAAAGGAACGGCAAGCAAGTTGCTGCTCAAGAGAAGAAACCCAAGTCTGGACCTAAGCCTGAAACTGAGTGCTTCTACTGCAAGCAGACTGGTCACTGGAAGCGGAACTGCCCCAAGTATTTGGCGGATAAGAAGGATGGCAAGGTGAACAAAGGTATATGTGATATACATGTTATTGATGTGTACCTTACTAATGCTCGCAGTAGCACCTGGGTATTTGATACTGGTTCTGTTGCTAATATTTGCAACTCGAAACAGGGACTACAGAATAAGCGGACACTAGCAAAGGACGAGGTGACGATGCGCGTGGGAAACGGTTCCAAAGTCGATGTGATCGCGGTCGGCACGCTACCTCTACATCTACCTTCGGGATTAATATTAGACCTAAATAATTGTTATTTGGTGCCAGCGTTGAGCATGAACATTATATCTGGATCTTGTTTGATGCGAGACGGTTATTCATTTAAATCAGAGAATAATGGTTGTTCTATTTATATGAGTAATATCTTTTATGGTCATGCACCCTTGAAAAGTGGTCTATTCTTATTGAATCTCGATAGTAGTAATACACATATTCATAATGTTGAAACCAAAAGATGCAGAGTTGATAATGATAGTGCAACTTATTTGTGGCACTGCCGTTTAGGTCATATCGGTGTAAAGCGCATGAAGAAACTCCATACTGATGGGCTTTTGAAACCACTTGATTATGAATCACTTGGTACTTGCGAACCGTGCCTCATAGGCAAGATGACTAAAACACCGTTCTCCGGTACTATGGAGAGAGCAACAGATTTATTGGAAATCATACATACCGATGTATGTGGTCCGATGAATATTGAGGCTCGTGGCGGATATCGTTATTTTCTCACCTTCACAGATGATTTAAGCAGATATGGGTATATCTACTTAATGAAACATAAGTCTGAAACATTTGAAAAGTTCAAGGAATTTCAGAGTGAAGTTGAAAATCATCGTAACAAGAAAATAAAGTTTCTACGATCTGATCGTGGAGGAGAATATTTGAGTTACGAGTTTGGTGTACATTTGAAAAATTGTGGAATAGTTTCGCAACTCACGCCACCCGGAACACCACAACGCAATGGTGTGTCCGAACGTCGTAATCGTACTTTACTAGATATGGTGCGATCTATGATGTCTCTTACTGATTTACCGCTATCATTTTGGGGTTATGCTTTAGAGACGGCCGCATTCACGTTAAATAGGGCACCATCTAAATCCGTTGAGACGACGCCTTTTGAACTATGGTTTGGCAAGAAACCAAAGTTGTCGTTTCTTAAAGTTTGGGGCTGCGATGCTTATGTGAAAAAACTTCAACCTGATAAGCTCGAACCCAAATCGGAGAAGTGTGTCTTCATAGGATATCCAAAGGAAACTGTTGGATACACCTTCTATCACAGATCCGAAGGCAAGACTTTTGTTGCTAAATTCGGAAACTTTCTTGAGAAGGAGTTTCTCTCGAAAGAAGTGAGTGGGAGGAAAGTAGAACTTGACGAGGTAACTATACCTACTCCGTTATTGGGAAATAGTACATCACAGAAAACTGTTTCTGTGAGAACTACACCAATAAGAGAGGAAGTTAATGATGATGATCATGAAACTTTAGATCAAGATACTACTGTACCTCGTAGATCAACCAGAGTAAGATCCGCACCAGAGTGGTACGGTAATCCTGTTCTGGAAGTCATGCTACTAGATCATGATGAACCTACGAACTATGAAGAAGCGATGGTGAGCCCAGATTCCGCAAAGTGGCTTGAAGCCATGAAATCTGAGATGGGATCCATGTATGAGAACAAAGTATGGACTTTGGTTAACTTGCCCGATGATCGGCAAGCAATTGAGAATAAATGGATCTTTAAGAAAAAGACTGACGCTGATGGTAATGTTACTATCTACAAAGCTCGACTTGTCGCAAAAGGTTTCTCGACAAGTTCAAGGAGTTGACTACGATGAGACTTTCTCACACGTAGCAATGCTTAAGTCTGTCAGAATCATGTTAGCAATTGCCGCATTTTATGATTATGAAATTTGGCAAATGGATGTAAAAACCGCATTCCTGAATGGATTTCTGGAAGAAGAGTTGTATATGATGCAACCCGAAGGTTTTGTCGATCCAAAAGGAGCTAACAAAGTGTGCAAACTCCAGCGATCCATTTATGTACTGGTGCAAGCATCTCGGAGTTGGAATAAACGCTTTGATAGTGTGATCAAAGCATTTGGGTTTATACAAACTTTTGGAGAAGCCTGTATTTACAAGAAAGTGAGTGGGAGCTCTGTAGCATTTCTGATATTATATGTGGATGACATATTGCTCATTGGAAATGATATAGAATTTCTGGATAGCATAAAGGGATACTTGAATAAAAGTTTTTCGATGAAAGACCTCGGGGAAGCTGCTTACATATTAGGCATAAAAATCTATAGAGATAGATCAAAACGCTTAATTGGACTTTCACAAAGCACATACCTTGACAAGATTTTGAATAAGTTCAAAATGGATCAAGCAAAGAAAGGGTTCTTGCCTGTATTACAAGGTGTGAAGTTGAGTCAGACTCAATGCCCGACCACTGCAGAAGATAGAGAGAAAATGAAAGATGTTCCCTATGCTTCAGCCATAGGCTCAATCATGTATGCAATGCTGTGTACCAGACCTGATGTGTGCCTTGCTATAAGTTTAGCAGGGAGGTACCAAAGTAATCCAGGAGTGGATCACTGGACAGCGGTCAAGAACATCCTGAAATACCTGAAAAGGACTAAGGATATGTTTCTCGTATATGGAGGTGACAAAGAGCTCACCGTAAGAGGTTACGTTGATGCAAGCTTTGACACTGATCCGGACGATTCTAAATCGCAAACCGGATACGTGTTTACTTTAAACGGTAGAGCTGTCAGTTGGTGCAGTTCTAAACAAAGCGTCGTAGCGGGATCTACATGTGAAGCGGAGTACATTGCTGCTTCGGAAGCAGCAAACGAAGGAGTCTGGATGAAGGAGTTCATATCCGATCTAGGTGTCATACCTAGTGCATCGGGTCCAATGAAAATCTTCTGTGACAATACTGGTGCAATTGTCTTGGCAAAGGAATCCAGATTTCACAAAAGAACCAAACACATCAAGAGACGCTTCAACTCCATCCGGGATTTAGTCCAGGTGGGAGACATAGAGATTTGCAAGATACATACGGATCTGAATGTTGCAGACCCGTTGACTAAGCCTCTTCCACGAGCAAAACATGATCAGCACCAAGGCTCCATGGGTGTTAGAATCATTACTGTGTAATCTAGATTATTGACTCTAGTGCAAGTGGGAGACTGAAGGAAATATGCCCTAGAGGCAATAATAAAGTTATTATTTATTTCCTTATATCATGATAAATGTTTATTATTCATGCTAGAATTGTATTAACCGGAAACATAATACATGTGTGAATACATAGACCAACAGAGTGTCACTAGTATGCCTCTACTAGACTAGCTCGTTAATCAAAGATGGTTATGTTTCCTAACCATGAACAAGGAGTTGTTATTTGATTAACGAGGTCACATCATTAGTGGAATGATCTGATTGACATGACCCATTCCATTAGCTTAGCACCCGATCGTTTAGTATGTTGCTATTGCTTTCTTCATGACTTATACATGTTCCTATAACTATGAGATTATGCAACTCCCGTTTACCGGAGGAACACTTTGGGTACTACCAAACGTCACAACGTAACTGGGTGATTATAAAGGAGTATTACAGGTGTCTCCAATGGTAGATGTTGGGTTGGCGTATTTCGAGATTAGGATTTGTCACTCCGATTGTCGGAGAGGTATCTCTGGGCCCTCTCGGTAATACACATCACATAAGCCTTGCAAGCACTGCAACTAATATGTTAGTTGTGAAGATGATGTATTACGGAACGAGTAAAGAGACTTGCCAGTAACGAGATTGAACTAGGTATTGGATACCGACGATCGAATCTCGGGCAAGTAACATACCGATGACAAAGGGAACAACGTATGTTGTTATGCGGTCTGACCGATAAAGATCTTCGTAGAATATGTAGGAGCCAATATGGGCATCCAGGTCCCGCTATTGGTTATTGACCGGAGACGTGTCTCGGTCATGTCTACATTGTTCTCGAACCGTAGGGTCCGCACGCTTAACGTTACGATGACAGTTATTATGAGTTTATGCATTTTGATGTACCGAAGGTTGTTCGGAGTCCCGGATGAGATCACGGACATGACGAGGAGTCTCGAAATGGTCGAGACGTAAAGATTGATATATTGGAAGCCTATGTTTGGACACCGGAAGTGTTCCGGGTGAAATCGGGATTTTACCGGAATACCGGAAGGGTTACCGGAACCCCCCGAGAGACAAATGGGCCTGTTGGGCCTTAGTGGAAAAAGAGAAAAAGGGAAAAAGGCCCAAGATGGCCGGCGCCCCCCTTCCCCAAATCCTATTAGGAATAGGATAAGGGGCCGGCCCCCCTTCTCTCTCTTCCCCCCCCCCCCCCCCGGGAGTCCTAATTGGATTAGGATTGGGGGGGAGGAGTCCTACTCCCGGTGGGAGTAGGACTCCCCTGCGCCTCCCCCTCTTGGCCGGCCAGCCCCTCCTCCTCCAACATATAAATACGGGGGCAGGGGACACCCCAAGACACACAAGTTGATCCTTGAGATCGTTCCTTAGCCGTGTGTGGTGCCCCCTGCCACCAAATTCCACCTCGATCATACCGTTACAGTGCTTAGGCGAAGCCCTGCGTCGGTAGTACATCAAGATCGTCACCACGCCGTCGTGCTGACGGAACTCTTCCTCGATGCTTTGCTGGATCGGAGCCCGAGGAACGTCATCGAGCTGAACGTGTGCCAAGAACTCGGAGGTGCCGGAGTAACGGTGCTTGGATCGGTCGGATCGGGAAGAAGACGTACGACTACTTCCTCTACGTTGTGTGATCGCTTCCGCAGTCGGTCTGCGTTGGTACGTAGACAACACTCTCCCCTCTCGTTGCTGTGCATCACCATGATCTTGCGTGTGCGTAGGAAAATTTTGAAATTACTACGTTCCCCAACACCTATAGCTACCAGACACGCCAGGGCGCACCCACAAGTTTAGAAAATGGCTTGCCATGCCATTTGGGCACTCTGGAGCGCGCTACAGTGCGCTCCCGCAATGTAGCCGCCCCCTGCCAAGCACTCCCGGCCACCTCGGGCCTCCCTAGCATGACCAATGAGATGCCTCGGCATCCGGGACACGGCAGCTGGTCGGCCCCCTCCTCCTCCCCTCTCTCCTGCCCCTGCTCGCACGCGCACCATGGCCGCCCGAGAGCTCCAATGAGCACGCTCACACGCGCGCTGCCCTGACGCATACCCGCTCCTTCTCTCCCTCCCTCTGGGCATAGTCCACGCCCAGGAACGCCCCAGACACGGCGCCAGCTGCTCCCGAGCCCTACAGCGACGAGCGTGAGCTCGCCGGCGTACGGGTCTACTGGACCTCGCTGTTCGCCTATTTAAAGGCCTCCCCGAGCACATCTCTCCTCACCGCTCGCTCTCTCACTTCCCTAAGCCTCCCCCTGCACCCCAGTTCCTCCCTAGAGCCGCCCGAGCACGAGATCAAGCTCGAGCTCCGCCGCTTCGGCTCGCCGGAGTCCGCGAGGTTCGGGCCTCCCCCGCTCCTCCTCTACCCCGATCTGAGACCGCCTTCCCCCACTAATCATTTCCCCTCTCTTCCCCGCCTCGTTTGCAGCTGGAGTCGACCGGAACGACCACCACCCGAAGCTCCTCCGCCGTGCCCCCTCGTCGTCGGCGAACCAGGCCACCCCGGCGACTAACTCCGGCACCACCCGAACGGCGACACGATGATGAGCCCAACTGTGCCCTCGCCCGACCCCGCCGTGCCCTGCATCATCACCGATGAGCTCGCCGGCCGCCTGGACTCGGGGTTAGGGATGACAGGCGGGCCCCGCCTGTCAGCCTCTCCCGTCCATCGCCCCTCTCTCTCTCGCTGACGATGGGCCCCGCCCGTCAGGTTTAAACCTGGCACGCGCGCGTGCACCGGTGCGCTAGACCGCCTCCCTGGTTGGGCCTGCTGCCCGCAGCTGTTCTGGCCCATCAGGCACAGTGCTTCTTCCCCTTTTTCTTTTTCTGAAAACTTGCAAAAATTCCACAGGATTAAATAATAATCCAAATGCAATAATTCCAACTCCCATATTTTTCTAAAAATCCCACCTATTTAATGGTGCAACTTCCATTCAAATCCAACCAACTTTTATGTACTGTTCAAATATAAACTCAAATTTGAGCAGTTTAATCTCTGTTTGGAAATCCATATCCCCTCTTAAATAACTCCAAATCCAAAACTAGGAATTTTCCCCTTCTTAGATTTCCACCTAGTATTTTATAAAAATGAGTTGACATTTTTCTGAGCACTTTGGTTTTCCTGTTTTATTATTAGCTTATTTTCTCGTTATTATTTTGCGACGATAGATTGGGTTGCTGATGAAGGAGTTGGACCAGAAGACTTTGAAGTCCTAGAAGACCTTGTTGAGCCAGGCAAGCAGCCCTTTGACCATGTCTATGAAACCCTTTTTATGCATTTCATATGGCACTTTATTAATGTTGCATCGGAATCAGGATGAGAGGGTAGCCACTTGGTGGGTTGCCTTCATTTCCTCCTTGTTGATACTTGCATTGTGCATGACCCTACCCCCTTATGAGGGTTATGCCAGTGGGAGTAGATAGGATGCTAAGTAGTGCTACGCTAAAGGGATGGGAATGTGCATGGTGATGGAGACAAGTACTTTCAAAGGACTTTTCGAAAACCCCGTCGGGTGCCACTTATGCCCGAGGGAGATAATGAGATGGGTAACCACTTGATGACGAAGTGGTGTACCGAGGCAAGTGGGTGTGTTGTTTTCGAAAACGGATTAGATTTAAGATTTGTCGACTGTCCCAACCTTACATGCGCAACCACTCTACCCTTGTATGCGAAAGGGCATTATTGATTACCTAGGCCGATACTAGCTTGGAGCCTGCATTACTAGTGATGGGAGAGTTGTTGGTGCGCTCTCTCGCGACGAGGTTGTGCCAGGTAGGGCGGCCATGACTGTTTTCATAGGGCACCAGACACACCGTTGTGTCCCCTCTCAGATGCTATGATCTCGAGTGAGTCTCGTATGATGTGCATCGTGAGGATAGGAACAACGAGTGGACTCCTTGTTAGTGTCGTCTAGAGAAAGATAGTGATTGGTTGCTTACCCCAGGTACTTGAGGTATCGCGGGTCGTGGATGACACGGAAGTTACCCGGATCTTGTGGGTAAAGTGTGCTACCTCTACAGAGTGTAAAACTATTCGAATAGCCGTGTCCACGGTCAAGGAAAGTTGGGCGGTGCTGCTTAAACTACGTCCACATGGTTTCAAACCAGTGTGAGTGTTTGGTTAAGTGGGAATAACTACTCGGGTCAAGTCAAGGACTTGACATGATTGAGTTGGGTTGGTGCCCACTCTTTTTATGTTGATACAACCACTTAGGTCAAGTCAAAGGACTTGACAAGATCGAGTTGGGCTGGTGCCCACTCTATTTATGTTGATATCTATAACCTGTCCTTATGGTTACTTGAATACTCCTGATGCATGTCTTACAAGTTGTTGAACATGTCATTGCACTCGAAAAACTAGCTCTCCGCAAAAATTTACCTATATCATGCCTTGTTGTACCTTGAACCAAAAAATGGGTTGGTTGCGAGTACATTCAAAGTACTCATTGGCTTGCCACTGGTTATTTAATTGGCCAGGCATGGAAGAGAAGGAGTTCAAAGAAGAGTTCTTTGAAGACGAGCATGCGAACTAGGACGTTTCCCAGTCAGAGTGCCTGTAGGGTTAAGGCAGATGGCATGGGTTCTACTTATCGACGAAGATTTCCGCTGCTTATGTTTCATTTGATGTTCAGCCCTTAAGGCTTTATCTATGTAAGCCTTGACCATAATGGTCATAATTTGTGTAAGACGGTATGTATGGATGTAAGACTCTTGTTATTCAGCTTTTGTGTGTTCAGTGAGCATTGATCTCTGGGATCACTGTACACGTGCATTCGGTGATCTCGACCTATGAGTCGGGGTCCCCACAGAGCTGGTATCAGAGCCATCCTGACTATTGGAAGCCTTAGTTAGCATGGTCGTTAGTTAGCTTGAGACCATGTAAACTTCTCATCTTTTCTAAAGCTTACCAACCCAAGACATATTTCCCATTTAACCTTTGTAGATGGCTGCCGTACCTGAAGACTTCCTGACCACAGGATTTCCTGTGCTTCTCGAGGATAGCCTCAAGAAGTGCTAGTACCACCGAGCCCCCATTTTCACCTACCATGAGCATTGGATCAATGACACCAAGACGGAGTATCATGTGGAAGTGATCGTGAAGGCCAACGACTCTCCAACAAGCTGGTTTTTCGAGGGACCCCAGATGGCAACACTAGTCCTTGCCGTCAAGATGGCAACCCTCAAGGCACTCACCCGCCTCCGAGACCTTCTCCCAGAGATGGCAGATGAGTTGGCAACCCGTTTCTTGCCTTATCGGAAGGAAGGAGAGGATGAGAGCAGTGCACCAGCTCCACCATTAGAAGAAGGACTTCCACTCCGATTCCAGACGTACTTCAGCCTTTGTGCCGATAGTTTGGCACAATGCTTGGCCTCTGAATCAATGGAACTCCGAAAGGAACTTCATGAGACCAAGGCACTTCTTCTTCAAACACAAGGGAAGAAGGATAGGATCAAGAAGGAAGGTGCTCCCCCTGGACAACCCGCAATCGCATACAGAGGCGGAAGACCCCCAAAGGATGGGGAACCACCACAGCAACACCGCATGAGCGCAAAGGAATACCGCAAGCTCTTCACACCACCGGCAAAGCAACGCTGTGTTGAGCTCCTCCACTCCCCCACCCCTTCAAGAGAAGAGGAAAGTCAGGCCGCTGATGACGAGGAGGAAGACCCAGAAGAGCCAGACTACGCGACCGAGCATTCCACCACTTAGGCATCATTCGCAACCCAGATATGCCCGTTGTAACCCCTACGGTAGGATAGGTCGTGAACCCCTATGCGAAGTCGAGTCCTTGTAATGGTTCATATGAAACCATGTAGTTTTGTGTTTGCTTTTGATGTGTTTGATGGACGTTGTACTTTCCTTCGGGAACTTGTAAGCGACTACATCACCCAGTTGGATTTTAATGAATGTGTTTGGCCTTTTGGCCCTTGCATGAAAACAATTAGTGTCATACCAACCCCCTTACTAGGCATCCCATCTATATTGCTTTCCCCATCTTTCCCAATCATGAGACCTTGACCGCTCCAACAGGATGCCTGTTGTAACTCGTACTAGTACCTCTACCCAGCAGCCAGAAGCCGGAGAAGGAGCCAGTCAAGACCAAACCCAAGGACAAGCTCCACCACCACCACCACCTCCAAGCATGGACATGGCTCAGCTTCTCCAAGCCTTTCGAGAGGAACGTCAAGCCAACACTGCAGCCCTGCAGATGATCGCTCAAGCTGTCAACCGCCAGCCGGCGGGGAACGGCAATGCACGTTCCACGCTGGTGGAGTTCAAGAAGCATGCACCACCACCTTCATCGAGACCACTGAACCCCTGGATGCAGACGACTGGGTTCGCACCATTGAGGATCTCCTGGAACTAGTCGGATGCACTGAGGACCGTGAGAAGGTGGCATATGCTGCTCACTGTCCCGGGGGAACTGCTAGAGCTTGGTGGGATGGATTCAAGGCCATGCATGCTGAGCAAAACATCACCTGGAATAACTTCAAGGCAGAATTCCGCAAGGCCCACATTCCTTCTGGAATCATGGCTATCAAGAAGCGTGAGTTCCGACCCCTGAAGCAAGGTAGTAGCACTGTCAATGAGTACATGCAGAAGTTCAGTGTTCTCTCAAGGTATGCCCCTGAAGATGTCAGCACTGATGCGGCCAAAAGGGAGCGCTTCATGGAAGGCCTTAACCAGACTCTATAGTACTCGCTTGTTGTGTGTGACTGCCCGACCTTTCCTGACCTGGTGAACAAGGCACTCATGCTTGAGGATAAGCGACGTGCTTTGGATGACACCCGTAAGCGCAAGATGATCAACAAGGGTAGCTCCAGCAACCAGAAGCCTCGCCCGTGGCAGCCAGCCCTGGTCAAGCCAACCTATCAGCAGCCAAGAGCTCCTGCACCCTGCACCAGCTATCCACCTCAGCAGAACGCCAACCCCAGGCCAGCTTACAACAACCCCAATAACAATGCCGGCAAGAGCAGCAACCCCAATCAAGTCACATGCTTCGGATGTGGTCAGGCAGGACACTACTCCAAGTATTGCCCCAACAAGAAGCCCGACGCCCCGCGCCCCAATGCGCAGAACCCAGGACAAGGCCGTGGAATGCCACCAAGGAACCAAGCTCCCCGCAACCTGCCCAACAACGGCAAGGGGCGTGTGAATCATGTCACTGCAGAAGAAGCCCAAGAAGACCCGGACGTCGTGCTGGGTACGTTCCTTGTCAACTCAGCACCTGCAACTCTTGTTTGATTCTGGAGCCACACATTCATTTGTCACCCAAAAGTTTGCATTAAAGAGTGGCATGACCCCTACACCCCTGAATAACCCTATGGTCGTACAAACCCCCGGAGCAGAGATGAGAGCCAAGATAGGATCTAAAGGAGTCGGGATTGTCATTAATGGAGTAGACTTCCTAGCAGACCTTATCATCTTAAGATCGCAAGGCTTGGATGTGATCTTAGGAATGGATTGGCTCAGCAAGCACCAAGGCTTGCTAGATTGTGCCAACCGGACCGTCACTGTGACCAACGACCAAGGAGTCGAAGTTAAATTTGCCTCCAACCCCTCCTCTGCTCAAGCCAACCAAGTCAACTCTCTGTCAGAAGTTGGATTGGAGCAAGTGCCGGTAGTATGCGAATACACCAATGTCTTTCCTGATGAGCTACCGGGATGCCTCCTGACCGAGACATTGAGTTCATCATCGAGCTCATACCCGGAGCAGGGCCCATCTAGCAGAATTGAAGAAGCAACTGGAAGAGCAGTTGAGGAAGGGATTTATCCGCCGTAGTGCCTCCCCTTGGGGATCACCTATTCTGTTTGTGGCAAAGAAGGATGGTACCATCCGCTTATGCATTGACTACCGCCCCCTCAATGAAGTTACAATCAAAAACAAGTATCCACTTCCCAAGATTGAAGACCTGTTTGATCAACTCAATGGGGCCAAGGTGTTCTCCAAGGTCGATCTCAGATCTGGGTACTACCAGCTGAAAATCAGACCCTAAGATATTCCGAAGACGGCATTTGTAACCAGGTATGGCCTGTATGAGTGCACGGTCATGTCCTTTGGATTGACCAATGCCCCAGCTTACTTCATGTATCTCATGAATAAGTTCTTCATGGAATATTTGGACAAGTTTGTCGTTGTCTTCATTGATGACATTCTTGTCTTCTCGAAGACGGAAGAAGAGCACGAGCAACACTTGAGAATGGTCCTAGATAAGCTTTGAGAGCACCAACTGTATGCCAAGTTCAGCAAGCGCGAATTTTGGCTGCGTGATGTTGGATTCTTGGGTCATGTCTTGACTGAAGAAGGATTGTCGGTCGATCCCACTAAGATTGAAGCCGTGACTAAATGGCAATCCCCAAGCAATGTGAAGGAAGTCAGAAGCTTCCTCGGACTCGCGGGATATTACCGCAAGTTCGTTGAAGGATTCTCAAGCATTGCACGACCCATGACTCAGCTCTTGAAGAAGGACAAGAAGTTTGAATGGACGCCGAAGTGTGAAGAAAGCTTCCAGGAGCTGAAGAAGAGATTGACCACCGCCCCAGTTCTAGCCACACCAGATATACACAAGGAGTTTGTGATATATTGTTATGCGTCAAGGACCGGACTGGGAGGTGTTCTGATGCAAGAAGGCAGAGTCATAGCTTACCTTTCGAGGCAACTACGGCCTCATGAAGAGAACTATGCTACTCATGACCTTGAGTTGGCAGCTGTAGTTCATGCCCTGAAAACATGGCGACATTACCTCCTAGGGAAGCGGTGTGAGATATACACGGATCACAAAAGTCTGAAGTATATTTTCACTCAGAAGTAATTGAACATGAGGCAAAGAAGGTGGCTAGAGTTGATCAAGGATTATGACCTCAGTGTTCAATACCACCCTGGAAAGGCTAATGTGGTAGCAGATGCATTAAGCAGAAAGGCTTGTTCCTTGAATTCTATGCTTAAGGAGAGGCTACCCGCCTTGTATGAGGAACTCAAAAGCTTCGGGTTGGAACTGGTTGCACCAGGATTCTTAGCCAACCTTGAAGTCAAGCCTACCCTGATGGATGATATTAAGGAAGCTCAGAAGGGACAAGAAAGTATTGAAGGCATGAAGAGGAAGATCAAGGCAGGCAAGGCCACAGGATTCTCAGAAGATGAGCAAGGTATTGCGTGGTTTGGGAATCGCATTTGCGTACCCAACAAGATTGAGCTCAAGAATTTGATCTTGCAAGAGGCTCATGACACCCCATATTCCATCCACCCCGGAGGAACCAAGACGTATGAAGACCTGAAGGAAAGATTTTGGTGGCACGGGATGAAGAGGGAGATAGCCACCTATGTTGCAAAGTATGATGTATGTCAAAGGGTCAAAGCTGAATATCAGCGACCTGCTGGATTGCTCCAACCACTCAAGGTTGCCGAGTGGAAATGGGATAAAGTCGGAATGGATTTCATCACTGGACTACCTAGGTCGAACAAGGGACATGACTCCATCTGGGTCATAGTCAATCACTTGACTAAAGTAGCCCATTTCATTCTTGTGAAGACTACCTATGATGGCAACCAGCTAGCAACTCTATACATCAACAGAATCGTAAGCCTTCATGGTGTTCCCAAGGAGATTGTGTCAGACCGAGGAACCCGGTTTACCTCAAGGTTCTGGAAGAAGTTCCAAGAGGCCATGGGGACCAAGTTGTCTTTCAGCACTGCTTTCCACCCACAGACCAGAGGTCAGACAGAGCGAGTGAATCAGATACTCGAAGACATGCTCCGAGCCTGTGTCTTAGCATATGGAGCTAGGTGGGAAGATTGCCTCCCTTTTGCCGAGTTCTCCTACAACAACAGTTATCAGTCAAGCCTCCAGATGGCACCAATTGAGGTGTTGTATGGGCGCAAGTGCCGCTCACCCCTCAGTTGGTCAGAAACCGGAGAAGGACTAGTCTTTGGGCCCGATATCCTCCGTGAAGCGGAAGAGCAAGTTCAGCTAGTCAGAGAACAACTGAAGGCCGCTAAGTCCAGACAGAAGAGCTATGCTGACACTCGTCGCCGACAAGTAGACTTCCAAGTCGGAGACCATGTATACCTTTGAGTAACTCCTCTTAAGGGGACCAAGTGTTTCCACGTTAAGGGAAAACTCGCACCAAGATTTACCGGCCCCTTCGAGATCGCCGCACGACATGGAGAAGTGGCTTACCAATTGGAACTGCCACCTGAACTATCCGAAGTGCACAACATATTCCACGTGTCACAACTCCGGAAGTGTCTCCAAGTCCCAGGCAAGCCTGATCTTTACAAGGACGTCGATCACCAAGCCATTGGCCTTCAGCCTGATTTGTCTTACCGTGAGAGGCCCATCTGCATTTTGGATGACGCTGAGCAACGCACTCGAAGCCGCATGATCAAGTACTTCAAGGTCCGGTGGAGCAACCACACTGAAGCAGAAGCAACATGGGAACGTGAAGACTACCTTAGGTCCGAGTTCCCGTATCTCTTTAAAGCCTAGTCTTGGAATCTCGGGGACGAGATTCTTGTAAGGGGGGTAGGTCTGTCACACCCTGCATTTTGTAACTCTTCATTTGCATTAATAAAGCATGAAAATTTAGACCTACAAAAACTTTTGCATTATTTGGCTTTTATTTGGAGTTGGTTCTTCTCCCTGTGTTTTTTTCAAGTGCTCTTTTAAAGTCAACACAACTCCACCCCTATACTTCATCACCTTGCCCCAAACTTCTGCCCAATGATCATGCCATGTGTATAGAGCAATATAGTATTTTCTTACAAAAATAATTTGGCCAAATAGTATTTTCACAAATTAGTTTTCCAAAAACCCCTGGATTGAGGTTTGCACTGCAAGTACCTGATTTGGGGTATGAAAGATATTTCAAAAGGTATATTTGAAACCTATTAGATATAGGATTCCCATAAACCCCAAAAATATAATTTTAAAAGTTATATTCCTATTTTATTTAAAGGCTTTTTCTTAAGGCCAGAAATGGTCTTTAATAGGGAAAAATTATTTTTATTATTTTAAAAATATTTGAGAAAAATTTAGGGAAACTCAGTGGACATATATTTCCCACATATAAGAGTTTCAACACATAGTCATGTTCAAAATATTGGACAAAACCTCCCAAAACCATTTCCGCTCATTTCATGGATTTGAAATATTTCTACAGGAAATATTTTCATAAAAATCCAAGAAAAATCCAGCAAGTCACAGATGCATATTTTGATGATCTTGCAAAGCCTCACTCCAATCAAGGTCATTTTGGTCCACCAAAATGCCCCATAACCCCTTCTGTTCAGAACCAAATTTGAGCAAGTTTGTACTACCAACTTTCTCTTCTTGACCTCAACTTTTGTGAGCATGTTCATATGGCCAAATGAGGCCACTACACCAAGTGGTGCACCAAGGAGAAGTGATTTGCTCAACCAGATCTACACAAGTCCATTTCTGCTGATTTCTAGGGTTTGCCAAAGTTACATTGGCAACTTTTCCCAAATGAGCTCAAATTTGGTGGCACACCCTATTTCTAAGTGTCATTTCATCCTGTTAAGTATCATGGCAATTGGAGTTCATTTCCTTGCCCAAACCATTATCAAACACCTTCTGACATTTTGCAAAAACCACTGTTTTAACCCCTTCCACTATTCTTGGTGAGCTCAACTTTTTACTAGGGCTTAATCTAGTCACCTTATACCTCCATTAGCAATGGAAAGACCCCAAGTCAATTATTTGGGGGTGAAACCCTCACTTTCTCTCTCTGGACAGCCCCATTTCCACTCTTCTTCTCCTTTTCTCCTCACTCCAGTGGCCATCCATGGCATCCTATGCTCTTTCCCCTTTCTTTACTCCTCCCTAGAGCTACCAGACACGCCAGGGCACGCCCACAAGCTTAGAAAATGGCTTGGCATGCCATTTGGGCGCTCTGGAGGGCGCTACAGTGCACTCCCGCACTGTAGCCGCCCCTGCCAAGCACACCCGGCCACCTCGGGCCTCCCCAGCACGCCCGACGAGACGCCTCGGCGTCCGAGACACGACAGCTGGTCAGCCCCCTCCTCCTTCCCTCTCTCCTGCACCTGCTCGCACGCGCACCATGGCCGCCCGAGAGCTCCAATGAGCACGCTCACACGCGCGCTACCCTGACGCTTCCCCGCTCCTTCTCTCCCTCCCTCTGGGTGTAGTCCACGACCAGGAACGCCCCAGACACGGCGCCAGCTGCTCCCGAGCCCTACAATGACGAGCCTGAGCTCGCCGGCGCACGGGTCTACTGGACCTCGCCGTTCGCCTATTTAAAGGCCTCCCCGAGCACATCTCTCCTCACCGCTCGCTCTCTCACTCCCCTAAACCTCCCCCTGCACCCCAGTTCCTCCCCAGAGCCGCCCGAGCTCGAGATCGAGCTTGAGCTCTGCCGCTTCGGCTCGCCGGAGTCCGCGAGGTACGTGCCTCCCCCGCTCCTCCTCTGCCCCAACCTGAGGCCGCCTTCCCCCACTGATCATTTCCCCTCTCTTCCCCGCCTCGTTTGCAGCCGGAGTCGATCGGAACGACCACCTCCCGAAGGTCCTCTGCCGTGCCCCCTCATCGCCGGCGAACCAGGCCACCCCGGCGACCAACTCCGGCACCACCCGAACGGCGACACGACGCTGAACCCAACTGTGCCCTCGCCCGACCCCGCCGTGCCCTGCATTATCGCCGGTGAGCTCGCCGGCTGCCTGGACTCGGCGTTAGGGATGACAGGCGTGCCCCGCCTGTCAGCCTCTCCCCTCCATCGCCCCTCTCTCTCTCGCTGACGCCGGGCCCCGCCCGTCAGGTTTAAACCTGGCACGCGCGCGTGCACCGGTGCGCTAGGCCGCCTCCCTGGCTGGGCCTGCTGCCCGCAGTTGTTCTGGCCCATCAGGCACAGTGCTTCTTCCCCTTTTTCTTTTTATGAAAACTTGCAAAAATTCCAAAGGATTAAATAATAATCCAAATGCAATAATTCCAACTCCCATATTTTTCTAAAAATCCCACCTATTTAATGGTGCGACTTCCATTCAAATCCAACCAACTTTTATGTACTATTCAAATATATACTCAAATTTGAGCAGTTTAATCTCTGATTGGAAATCCATATCCCCTCTTAAATAACTCCAAATCCAAAACTAGGAATTTTCTCCTTCTTAGATTTCCACCTAGTATTTTATAAAAATGAGTTGACATTTTTCTGAGCACTTTGGTTTTCCTGTTTTATTATTGCCTTATTTTCTCGTTATTCTTTTGCGATGATAGATTGCGTTGCTGACGAAGGAGTTGGACCAAAAGACTTTGAAGACCCAGAAGACCTTGTTGAGCCAGGCAAGCAGCCCTTTGACCATGTCAATGAAACCCTTTTTATGTATTTCATATGGCACTTTATTAATGTTGCATCGGAATCATGATGAGAGGGTAGCCACTTGGTGGGTTGCCTTCGTTTCCTCCTTGTTGATACTTGTATTGTGCATGACCCTACCCCCTTATGAGGTTTATGCCAGTGGGAGTAGATAGGATGCTAAGTAGTGCTACGCTAAAGGGACGGGAATATGCATGGTGATGGAGACAAGTACTTTCAAAGGACTTTTCGAAAACCCCGTCGGGTGCCACTTATGCCCGAGGGAGATAATGAGATGGGTAACCACTTGATGACGAAGTGGTGTACCGAGGCAAGTGGGTGTGTTGTTTTGAAAATGGATTAGATTTAAGATTTGTCGACTGTCCCAACCATACATGCGCAACCACTCTACCCTTGTATGGGAAAGGGCATTATTGATTACCTAGGCCGATACTAGCTTGGAGCCCGCATTACTAGTGACGGGAGAGTTGTTGGTGCGCTCTCTCGGGACGGGGTCATGCCAGCTAGGGCGGCCATGACTGTTTTCACAGGGCACCGGACACACCGTTGTGTCCCCTCTCGGATGCTACGATCTCGAGTGAGTCTCGTATGATGTGCATCGTGAGGATACGGAACAACGAGTGGACTCCTTGTTAGTGTTGTCTAGGGAAAGATAGTGATCGGTTGCTTACCCCGGGTACTTGAGGTATCACGGGTCGTGGATGACACGGAAGTTCCCCGGATCTTGTGGGTAAAGGGTGCTACCTCTGCAGAGTGTAAAACTATTCGAATAGCCGTGTCCACGGTCAAGGACAGTTGGGCTGTGCTGCTTAAACTACGTCCACATGGTTTCAAACCAGTGTGAGTGTTTGGTCAAGTGGGAAGAACTACTCGGGTCAAGTAAAGGACTTGACATGATTGAGTTGGGTTGGTGCCCACTCTTTTTATGTTGATACAACTACTTAGGTCAAGTCAAAGGACTTGACAAGGTCGAGTTGGGTTGGTGCCCACTCTATTTATGTTGATATATGTAACCTGTCCTTATGGTTACTTGAATTCTCCTGATGCATGTCTTACAAGTTGTTGAACATGTCATTGCACTCGAAAAACTAGCTCTCCGCAAAAATTTACCTATATCATGCCTTGTTGTACCTTGAACCAAAACATGGGTTGCTTGCGAGTACATTCAAAGTACTCATTGGCTTGCCACTGGTTATTTAATTAGCCAGGCATGGAAGAGCAGGAGTTTGAAGAATAGTTCTTTGAAGACGAGCATGCGAACTAGGACGTTTCCCAGTCAGAGTGCCTGTAGGGTTAAGACAGATGGCATGGGTTCTACTTATCGACGAAGATTTCCACTGCTTATGTTTCATTGGATGTTCAGCCCTTAAGGCTTTATCTATGTTAGACTTGACCATAATGGTCATAATTTGTGTAAGACGGTATGTATGGATGTAAGACTCTTGTTATTCAGCTTCTGTTTGTTCAGTGAGCATTGATCTCTGGGATCACTGTACACGTGCATTCGGTGATCTCGACCTATGAGTCGGGGTCCCCACACGAATCGAGACTGGGATTTGTCACTCCGTGTAACAGAGAGGTATCTCTGGGCCCACTCGGTAGGAAATCGTCATAATGTGCACAATGTGACCAAGGGGTTGATCACGGGATGATGTTTCACGGAACGAGTAAAGAGACTTGCCCGTAACGAGATTGAACGAGGTATCGGGATACCGACGATCGAATCTCGGGCAAGTATCGTACCGATAGACAAAGGGAATTGAATACGGGATTGATTGAATCCTTGACATCGTGGTTCATCCGATGAGATCATCATGGAACATGTGGGAGCCAACATGGGTATCCAGATTCCGTTGTTGGTTATTGGCCGGAGAGTTGTCTCGGTCATGTCTGCATGGTTCCCAAACCCGTAGGGTCTACACACTTAAGGTTCGGTGCCGCTAGGGTTGTACATATATTAGTATGCGGTAACCCGAAAGTTGTCCGAAGTCCCGGATGAGATCCCGGATGTCACGAGGAGTTCCAGAATGGTCCGGAGGTAAAGATTTATATATAGGAAGTCCAGTTTCGGCCACCGGGAAGGTTTTGGGGGTCATCGGTATTGTACCGGGACCACCGGAAGGGTCCCGGGGGTCCACCGGGTGGGGCCACCTATCCCAGAGGGCCCCATGGGCTGAAGGGGCGTGGGAACCATCCCCTGGTGGGCTGGTGCACCCCCCTTGGGCCTCCCATGCGCCTAGGGTTGGAAACCCTAAGGGGTGGGGGCGCCTCCACTTGGCTTGGAGGCCAAGCCACCCCTAGGGCTGCCGCCCCCTTCCCTAGATGGGATCTACAAGGGGCCGGAGCCCCCGTAGACTCCTATATATAGTGGAGGGTAGGGAGGGCAGCCGCACCTGAATCCCTGGCGCCTCCCTCCCTCCTCGTCTCTCGTAGTGCTTGGCGAAGCCCTGCTGGAGTACTGCGCTCCTCCACCATCACCACGCTGTTGTGCTGCTGTTGGACGGAGTCTTCCCCAACCTCTCCCTCTCTCCTTGCTGGATCAAGGCGTGGGAGACGTCACCGGGCTGTACGTGTCTTGAACGCGGAGCCGCCGTTGTTCGGCGCTAAGATCGGAATCGACCGTGATCTGAATCGCTGAGTGTACGACTCCACCAACCGCGTTCTTGTAACGCTTCCGCATTGCGATCTTCAAGGGTATGAAGATGCACTCCTCTCTATCGTTGCTAGTCTCTCCATATATTGATCTTGGTGACACGTAGGAAAAGTTTGAATTTCTGCTACGATCCCCAACAGCAAGCTGGTATTGTTGAAGCATGCCAGTTTTATATCAACTGTTTAACTCCAGTATTAACGTGGATCAAGTCTTGTTCCTTTTCATCCCCTTCCGTGCTACAACATGTTTTCTGCAAAGAATACGGTTTAGTAAGTTGCAAACCTCTTTCCTTGTACACACCAAATAGAGGGGCCGTGATGAGGGTTCCATGGCCCTGGATTAAAGCCCGTCATCCGGGCAGGGGGCATGGGTGTTTCCGGTTGGGACCAAGAGGGGGGCACCCCTTAGAGCACGCGATATAAATTTGATCCCATGCTAATCGAGGTTGTAGCCTCCCCGTCTTAGAGTTTTTCTTGAACGTTGCCTAGGGTGATTCCTGGCAGCGGAATGTGGAATGGGTGTGTACTGGTTAGATGTGTTTCTCCTAAAATACCGTAAACGGAACTAGTCCTTTGTGACTATTGAAATCCGTTGGCTGTGGTTAAAGAGTACAAACTCTGCAGAGTCAAAACCATTCGAGTAACCATGTCCATGGTCAAGGACTTTGATCAACATATCAGTGTCAATCTCAGTATCAGTCCTAGTGTCAGTCTCAGTGACAGTCTCCGGAGAATAAGCATGAAACTGAGAGTGGTAAACCCGGCTGAATGTTATTCCTGTGGATGGACTAACCAGTTTATTATCATGTACCGAGTATTCCGTGGAATGCTGTTACCTTCATGAGCTACTTGAACTCGAATGATGAGATATAAGCCCTTTATGTGATGTCGCTCAGACATCCAACTGTGGCATTCTTGTTATTTACTTTGATATAAGCCCTTTATGTGATGTCGCTTAGACGTCCGACTGTGACATTCTTGTTATTTACTTGATATAAGCCCTTTATGTGATGTCGCTTAGACGTCCGACTGTGGCATTCTCGTTATTTACTTTTGATATAAGACCTTTATGTGATGTCGCTCAGACGTCCGACTGTGGCATCCTTGTTATTTACTTTCATTATAAGCCCTTTTCGAGATGTCGCTTAGACATCTGAGTGTGGCACGTACTGTCATTTACGTTTCAATATAAGCCCTTTATGTGGTGTCACCTTGACGCCCTACTGCAACATGTTAAGTTATTTTACCTTTCGAGGCATCGCTTCAGACACCCGATCAGTCCTCAACTATTTTATTGGGATTTCGAGAGGACTACCGCCTGACTTCCTTTTTATTTAACATGCAGTGCAAATTTATTATCTGAGTGCGCATTACTAGTCTGCCCATGTGCATCATGTTTGCATTTGTTATATCTTATGTCCAAACTGTCTTGCGAGTACATTCAAAGTACTCACCTAGCTTGTTGATTTGGCCAGATGTTGACGAAGGAGATCTTATGGATGAAGAGTACGATAACGAGTCCGATGCCTAGAGGAGTCCCAGTCAGTCCCGTGCGATCCTGGAGTTGGTCACTTGTATTATATACGCTTCCGCTACCCTAATAAAATCATCGAGCCTCACTCCGGCGCTCGATGAGCTGTAAGATTTTGGAGTCATGTCACCCACTTCATTGTGACATATCCACCACCACTTTTCTACGAGTGAGTAGTTATGCCACCATACCCTTTGCTTCATATCCGCCTTTATGTATAATATCAGCGTGCTTGTAATAAATTGTTGAGCAGCCTTAGCTCAACCTTGTATAATATTTAGTACTTCTGGATTTCTGTATCAAGGATTTGTCTACCAGTAAGGAGGATTCTTCTATACCGGTCTGATATAATGGTCAGTTTTTCAATAAATGTTTTATTGGAAAACCGGTCCTGACATCCGTGCTCCTGATGGCACTATTTTGTGTCTTCCTGCCTACGTCTCGTGCAAGGGTGTTGTAGCGCACATCTCCAACAACGCAAGATTCATAATGTCTTACCCGAGTATCAGGACCCATTGCTAGTGAGTAAAGGGCATCATCAACTGCCTGCCCATCCTCCCGCATCTTCTTAACCTATGGTTAGAAAATAGACAAGCTGATCATATTATGTACTCAATATATTAAAAAAACTAACAGTGCAATTCAAAAGCTTACATGGCTGTTGAACCATTTCGCAAATCCTACCATAACCAGTTTGTCAACGTTTCTTGGATTTTGTGGCAGTAACTCCTTTTTGTAGATGCTGCATAACATACTGATCGCCTCAAACATCTAAATATATAAGAATGTCCTGCAAGTTTAGTAGATTACGATGTATAAGCTGAAGTACTTAGCACTTAGTTGATATAAGGGAGTATCCCAGGACAGTTATTCAACACATGCCATACCATTTTGTCCAAATCTTTAGGTTTGTCCTCTTGCCGACTCTTCCCTGTAACTCGAATAGAATAATCGAAAACATTGAGCCCGGGATTGTCTTCATCCACATCTTTGCTAAGCTGATCAGCTATTTCAGTGTATTTTGAGCAGAATGTCAACGCTTCTGTAGCAATGTAGGACTCTGCAATGGAACCCTCGGGTCTAGCTCTATTCCTAGCATAGCCCTTGAAAGTGCCTAGCCGCCTTTCAATAGGGTACATCCAGCCATACTGTACCGGACCTCTAAGTAGTGCCTCATCAGGTAGATGAACAGCCAAATGCACCATCACATCAAAGAAGGTTGGAGGATATATCTTCTCAACATCGCTTAGGATAGTTGGTGTCTTGTCTCTAAGACGCTCCAAAGCATCTATCCTGATATTTCTACTATAGAGTTCCCTGAAGAATTGTCCCAACTCTCCAACTGCTCTGTATAAGTCAGGGTGGCCCAATCCTCTAAGGATAACAGGTAAAACCCTTTGAAGTAGGACGTGGCAGTCATGAGTTTTCAACCCTTGTACCTTGTCTCCATCTGCACTGACTCTCCTTTCTGGGTTGGAAGCAAATCCATATGGGAATCTCACACATGACAGGACCTTGCATAATTCTTTTCTTTTTACCTTGTCCAGACATACACAGCTGGTGCCATATACCCTGGTTTACCTTCATCTTGCACCTGCAAATCCTGTCTGATACCAAGGTGTGTCAAATCAATCCTAGATTTTAAGGTATCTTTCGTATTGCCTTCAATATTAAGAAGTGTGCTGATAATGCTGTCACACATTTTTTTTCGATGTGCATCACATCAAGATTATGCCGCAGATCCAAATGTTTCCAATACTCCAAGTCCCACAAAGTGGACCTGCGGGTAAACAATAACCTCTCTTCTGCCCTGCCACACTTCCTTTTCCCATTACCATTATCAGGATGGTTTCCTATGCCTGACCTTCTCTAATATCACTTGCAACTCATCGGTAGTGAGCCTCTTTTGCGCATCACGATTTTCATGCTTTGCATTGAACACATGTCTTCGGTATTTTCTAGGACGCGTCTTGTCGTTTGCCCTGACATAGTGCCCAAAGCCAGATAATCATGGATGCACCAAATTATAACAGCACACAGAAAGAAATCAGCTGGTGAGCTGCTATATAGGTCTCGAGTGAGAAGACCCCTCCATAGC
This sequence comes from Triticum monococcum, assembly GCA_034509565.1. Taxonomy (NCBI): domain Eukaryota; kingdom Viridiplantae; phylum Streptophyta; class Magnoliopsida; order Poales; family Poaceae; genus Triticum; species Triticum monococcum. Next base: position 78,992,422 of record CM067845.1, on the reverse strand, counting down.
TGTTGAAGTTCCTCCACAAGAGGCTCCATGAACAAATCAGAATCCTTCCAGGACTTTTTGGACCTGGGATGAGCAAGGCCATCATGTAGTTTGATTCTTCGGTGCAGACATTTGGAGGCATGTTGTAAGGGATAACAAGCACTGGCCACATGCTATATGGGGCGCTCTGGTGGCCAAATGGGTTAAATCCATCTGAAGCTAAGCCAAGTCTAATGTTTCTCGGGTCACCAGCAAACTTTTGGTACTTCTGATTGAAGCTTTTCCACTCACTACCATGTGATGGATGGCTCATTACATTCTGATATCTGTACTCCTGGTTCCTAAAATGCCACAGTACATCCTCTCTTGTTTCAGCATCATGAAACAACCTCTGCAATCTTGGTGTAATTGGAAAATGTCTCAGAACATTATGAGGAATCCTCTTCACAGCATCGCCATCTTTCCATCTTGATGATTTGCATTTCGGGAATTCACTTAAGTTGGCATAATCCTTCTGGAACAGAACACAATTATTCTTACAAACATGGATCATATCATATCCAATTCAAACTGCACGAAGGAAATTCTTCATTTTACTATAGGTGTGTGGCAGCTCAGACGCATCTGGGAAAGCTTTGCGGAAAGCAGCCAACATCGCATCGAATGACTTGTTGGTCACCCACTCAGATGTCTTCACATGAAGAAAGGTGACCATAGCTGAGAATACTGACATCTTATTTCCTGGGGCGACAGCCACGTTGCAGTGTTCCAACATGCGGGCCCGCCGTTTTTCTTCTACAGGTGAAAGTTCACGGAATGCACAAGGATTTTGAATAATTGTTTCAATGTTGGTCAAACTCACTGGCTCCGCCACCACCTCCTCCTCCTCCTCTTCCATCTGATGCTTCCACGTAGTTAATAACATTGACGTTCACAGCTTCACCATGATGAACCCACCTAGTATATGTGACCGACATCCCATACAAGTGTAGATGATTTTGCATAGTTGACTGGGGTCTTGTAACTGAATTCATACAACTGCTACACGGGCAGAGCACATCTGATTTCGGACCACCGTACTCAGCTCTGATAAAGTTCATGAAGTTTTCAACCCCCTCGACATATGCAGCGGAGATTCTTCGAGCAGATGTTATCCATGTCCTGTCCATCTGTTAGACATACAAATTAGTTCTTCTACTAGATATTACAGGAAAAACATATATGCTTTCTTATGAAGTCCAGAAGAAAATACCTAGGTCGATGTTTAAAGCTATGGCAAGATATTTGGACGAGAAAATCTAAGTAACGAAATATATGTAAAGCTAATTCAGCAAACATATTTGAGTGCTAAATTATGGCAGGCTGTTTCAATAGTCAATGAGGCCGAGAACACAACCATCGAACTATCGAAGGCCATGGCAGCAACAAAAATCGAGTATAAAATGGTGTAGAGCTATTTCACCTAACAGATTGGCTACTAGACCATGGCAATCTACGTCACAATAAATATTTGGCAGTATATTTTAGCTACTAATCGGCCTTGGCATGCCATCTCAGCTAAGCAGATTGAGTGCAGAACAGGGCAAGGAAGCTTCTTAAGCAGAGCATATTGACTGTAAACTACTTCGGCAAACAGCGAGATTAACAACGTCTATCAACTAACATTCAGCGCTACACCGACATGCACGGGGTGCGTACCGTGGGAGAAGCTGACCGCCGTGCGTCTGCTCATGAACGTCGCCAGCGGTGGCGGCGCTGACCACCGTGCGCCTCCACAAGAATGTCGTCAGTGGTGGAGGCGCGGCTAGAGGACGACAGTCTATGAGAGCGTACTATGGGAGCGAGAGGATTGCCGTGCCTCCCCTCGACGAACCGCAGCACCAATGTATCGACGTGGCAGGGAGGGCGGCTTTAGTGGAGCGAATGGAGTGGAGGGGGGTGGGGGCAGGGGGTTTGGGGAATATTATTGGCTAGTTGGCCAAAGGGCGGTTGAATCTAGGATTTGGGGGGAATTTTTGGGTGGGGGGGAGGATTTTCATGCGGTGGGCGGGGGGAGTTTGGCGCATGGTCGGTTTCTCCAAGTGCAGTCCCACGTGTCAGTGAAGAGGCAAGCCGAAGCGCGTTCCGTTTGCGTGAGCCGTGTGCAGGACCGAACGTGTGTGGGGTGCAATGCGACCGTGACAGGGGTGCTGTGAGTGTACCGCCTTTTTTCCTTTTAAACTAGGTGCTTCACCCCCTCAAAAATAACTTGTTGCTTCGCGCGATCCATCGATACCACTACTAGTAATCCGGTAATCCTGACTAAAACAGTACGGCCGGGTCTTTTCCCGCGCGATATGCTGGGATGTTGGCTTAGTTGTGTTTTTTAGGACGAGTAATGCTACACCTAAGTAGTCCGAGTTATGTAATTAACATAATTTGAAACGTGTGAGCTGTTGATTGTAGACTGGGGGGAGGGAGGGGCCCACCACCATGAAAATCAGGGGAGGAGAGAGAGAGGCAATTTACGTTAACCCTTTCGTAGGTTCCCGTAGATGTAGAAAAATGTGAAATGCGTGAATGTGCATTTGCAGATAAGGCCTTCCCTCGTTCATCCTTTTCTCCCACAAGATCTTGATATTCCGTGCAATGCACGGGCATCTTGCTAGTACTCCTACAATATACTATATTATTGTGAAAGTTCATATACACCGGCCGAGATTAATGCAAACACGACAGATTTTCATTACATTTCAAACTTTTATTGGACAGAAAAATAAAAGAAACCCGACCCTAAACCTATTCTACGCTGGTGACCGACATCCTCCATCTGTGATCTCCATGTACGGGGGGCGGGGTTCAAGACCCGTGAAGTGAAGGTGCGGTCTCCGGCGAGGAAAAGTAGAACACGGGAGACGGACCGGCCAGTTGGCACACCATGCCCTACCGCATCCCATGCCCTACTCATCCTCAGAGGAGTCCCCGACCTCGGCGGTGCCGGATGTTGGACGGCGGCAAGTAGGACGCGTGGCTGACGGTGCTCCCGTCGTTGGCTGCCATTGTGGCCACCGCTTGTGCGGCGACTTGAGCAAGGGTGGAGAACTCGAGCTCCATCCCCGAAGACAAGCTCCCCCGCAAAGCGTTCGCCCTTGCGGTCATGGCAGGTGTGGTGCCAGGTAGCAGGACGATGCGCTATGGTGTGGAGGTTAGCTGGGCGTTGCCGCTTTAAGTAGCGCATTGCGGTGAGGCCAAACGTCCTAGTGCGTCATTAAGTCACCGGAGTTGGTTCCTCGGGCACCGAGCTTCTTAACGACGGCATACGGGCGGACGACATGAATGCGGGCAGCTGGCGCCGGCTGGGAACGCACCACACGACGGCGTAATGGACGAGGGTTTTTGGTGTGCCAGGGTAGTCAGCTGCGGTCGTGGCAACGTTGGAGATTCCCTTTGCTCACGTGCGATCGACGCATGTCATGGAAAAAGCAAGACGACCCAGCATGGTCTCAGGTCCTGAGGATGTAGTTGGCCGCGCTACACCACTCCGCGGATGCGTCCCGGCGCCCCGTGCACCCTCAACAAGCCGGGTGTTGGTGTGTGTTTGGGTTGTGGCCAAAGTGCGCCTTACCAAAATTTTGGTCATGACCCAAAGATTGGTCTTTGTTTGGATGGTTGCCATTTTTTTGAGGTTTTCTTCATGACCCAAAGATGGATGGTTGCCATTTTTTGGCATGCCAATGAACTCTAGCCAACTCTAGTTCATTTTTCTTGCCGATGTCAGCCAAATCATGGGCAACCAAAACCTCAACAAAATTTTTGGCTACCCAATGATTTCATGGGGCACCCTTGGGCACAAACCAAACATACTGTTGGTCATGCCACAACACTAACGCCACCCTCGGCACACTGAAACCGACCGTGTCTAGCGACGATGAGTGTGTTGGTCACTACGGTCGCCGTGTAAAGAGGCAGTCCTGGAGCTGTGCCATGTTGTAGGCCCCCACGACCCACATGAACGGTTGCCGGTGGCGAGGAGGTCATGGGCCAGCTCCTCCATTGGACTATTTTGCGCTACGTCATCCCGACAGGTGTGCCCCACATGTCGGTTTCCCTGTTTTCCCAGCCATATTCGAGCGTCAGTGCTCCGCGTTGCGCATTAGGCCTTTCACTATGTAGGCCAAGCGAGACAACTTATTGTTTATTTGGTGTTTGCCTATTACTCATTCCTCTCCAACCCTCTTCTCCATCGATCATGTCGCCCTCCTATCAAGTCCATCCTCCCGCATGCCTCATTTGAACATTCCGCCGAGTATCATTCGCATGTGGGCCTAGACCATGCTTGAATTTCCAATGTTTATTTGTAATTTGTCTGACATGCATAAAAACAAATGGTTCGTTTGAATTTTCACTTTGCCTCCACTACGTGTCGCTTCGCATCTTAGTTTTGACATCCCATTCGGTTCATGCCCCGACACATGTTGATGAGATCGATTGATATCCAGAGATCAATTGCGTGTCGTGCAAAGAGATAAAGGTTTGGTCTGTTTCTATGATAGAAATGACCCGGGGGGGGGTCTGTGTGGATCAGAGGGAGTATATTATACGTTCATAAGCGAAACGAACGTATTGTACCCACCCTAGTCCTCTTTCAATTGATCTCCGGACCCCGAGATGAAATCGAGAGATAACGAGTGGAGGCATGTGTGATACCTAAGGCGGATTCAAAATTTTGAACCGGTGATCATAGCATCCGCAAATCATATATAAGTGGTATTTAATGTTCGTTTCGTTTTTGAACGTACAATATACTCCCTCCTATCCTTTCTAGTTTACATATAAGTTTTATGTGTAGTCAAAGTATCTCTAGTTTGATAAAAAAATATTAACATTCAGCAACGCCCAATCAATATTGTTAGATTTGTACGTACTCCTAGATTTTTACTCGAGATGGTTTCCAATTTGTTTTCAACCACGTGAATGTGCTTGTTCTCGCGCATGCTCTTCCTACTAGGATTTCGCCACATATAGCCAGTCCAATAGTAACTTTTTTAAGCTCGCTGTCCAATAGTAGTAGTGGATTACTGACAACATCTATACTAGAGTATGCAGTGCTCATAGTTGTACTCCCTCCTTGCATTTATATAAGGCCTATGTGGAGGAGAGAGATGTGAAAAAGTAAGGGGAGTGAGCTCTCATGCAAGAGCCTAGCTATATACGCATTCCTAGTTAAATACATACAATAAATATGAAGAAAGAGATGGAGAGGAGATGGAAAAAAGTACTAAGACAATAGCCAACCTTATAATTTTTTTTGCGGGTGTATGAGTGCATATAATAGATGATGGCTATAGATGACATGGCAGTTACTTATAGCCATCAAGTGGCTATATTATTAACCATGCTCTAATGCGTTTTTCAAAACCGCATTTGACTATTGACAAGATTAATAGTACATGAGATGTATAATGAAAAATTATATCATTTGAAGGTCCTTTCATATACGTATCCCTGCCTTACCCTCCCTTTCAGTCACTTACTGGCGGACCCCATGCTTGCTAGGCCCCGCATGTCTGTTACTTAATGGGTTCGGCCACGTCAGGGGATCCTCATTCTTACTATACTCCCTCTGTTTTTATTTACTCCGCATAAAATGATGCGGGTAGGGGAGGGGGGGCGTCGGTTTTCTCTCAACTACGGTCCCACAAGCGAGCGAAAACGAAATACGAAGCATGTTCCATTCGGTGAGCGACGTGGAGGGTCTAGCGTGCCGCGCTGCAACGCGAACACGACAAGAGCGATGTACAAAGCATGTTCCATTCGGTGAGCGACGTGGAGGGTCTAGCGTGCCGGGCTGCAACGCGAATGCGACAAGAGCGATGTATAGTCAAAACCGGTCGTCATCGGAACCATTATTCACACCAGAACCTTCGCTGCTCGGCCTACGCCAGCCACTGCCCTAAAACCACACCTAATCTCCTGCCCCTTCCCCCACCTTTCAATCCCCTAGCCCACATCAAGCGTCCCCTAGTTCACTGGAAAGCCATGGTGCACCGCAAGATCACGTACTACAATATGCTGACGGCGGAGCGCCACGCATAAATCATGGCAGCGGTCGGCGCCAGAGACCTCCGTTCCCAAGCTCTCTTTGCGGCGGCCAATCCCCGAGTTCTCTGGAGCCAAGCTACGAGGAGGAGGAAGCCGATCCAATGTTCATGGCGGAGGTCGCGGCGCAGAAGGCCCCCGATGGGTATTATACGATATACGTCGACTTCGTGCCGGCGTCCGAGTCCCCCATGGTGCAGGCGGACCAGCGGTTCAACCTGGCGATACTAAAGGAGGACCGGGAGGCAGAGTCTCAACTCGACGCGGAGCGCGCGCATGCCGCTGCCATCGAGGCTCTCCTGCAGGCAGAATCGGATGTCGTGGATGTGAACCGGGCGGCGGAGGCTCAACTTGAGGCGGAGCGCGCAGATGCCGCTGCCATCGAGGCCCTCCTGCAGGCGGAACCGGACATGCTGGACTTGAACCGGGCGGCAGAGGCTCAACTCGACGTGGAGCGCCTGGATGCCGGTCTCATTGAGGCCCTCCTACAGGAGGAACCGGACGTCCTGGACTTGAACCGGGCACCGGAGGCTCGACTCGATGTGGAGCACGCGGATGATGCTGCCATCGAGGCCCTCCTGTAGGCGGAACCAGACGTCCTCGACTTGAACCGAGCAGTGCTCTCTTCCGCGAAGTGCGCCCGCACGCTCCGCACGAACGAGTAGCTGGATGCCGAGGACAACCACAGTGCAGAAACACACATCGGCAGCTATGGCTGGTTCGCGCTGGCAACCAAAGACGACGAGGCCGTCTCGTTCCGCGAGCAGTGATAGTTTTTCTTTATGTTGTTGTCTTTATGGATGTTTTGCTGTGTAGTAAAAACATATATTGTTATGCAAGTCACCTGACTTGGGCCAGTCTACCATTTCAGGCGGTTAGATGAATATCCTACGTCTCCTAACCCTTCTTCCTCACCTCTTCTTCTTCCCCAACAGACCACCGCACGGGCCGTACAGATACTCCCCAACATGCGGTTGGATAATCATACTCTATGAACAAAAATTATGTGTCAGTGGTAGGATGGCTGAGTTTGGTTTATTCACATGCAACAACACGTGTCAGTGAGGGTGCGTTCCCTTGGTTGGGTTTGCCGCGTGCAGTTGCGACTGTGCATGTGAGGGTGCGATGCGACCGCGGCGTGCAGGAGCGAGTGTGTGAGGGTGTGGTACAACCATGACAGCAGTGCGAAAGTGTACCACCTTTTCATTTTGAAAACTTTAGGCAAGCTTGGCAAAAATGTGTGGCGAAGTATGGCAATGCAAGGCCTAGGCCCAAACAAGATAAGTACGTAGTACTATGTACTAGGAGTACTAGTGTTAAAAAAGAAAGGCGGGGTTTTCCTTCGTGGGATTAATCGATACAAATCCTCGTTTCACGTGTCAATTAATGCGTATTTGTTTCTCCAAAGCCCAAAGAGCTAACTATCTCACTCCTCATCGCTTGATTAATGCAGCGCCATGCAAACCAACCTTCTCACCTCCGCATGCATGCAGGGGATATTAATGTCCTTGGTTGCTAGTACGAGGCAAACCCCATCAATTTTTCCTCGATTAGTGTTAGTGGCCTTTTGCAAATTGTAATTTTGATATACCGGCCTTGTGTACAAAAAATGGAAGTAGTAACTATATTTGACTTCCTTCCCCATTGCAGAAACGTCAACGATATCTCAAACATTGTGGTTTGGCGAAGTGCATTTGATGTCTACTGCACAACATTCTTCTTGTAGACATTGTTGGGCCTCCAAGTGCAGAGGTTTGTAGGACAATAGCAAATTTCCCTCAAGTGGATGACCTAAGGTTTATCAATCTGTAGGAGGCGTAGGATGAAGATGGTCTCTCTCAAGCAACCCTGCAACCAAATAACAAAGAGTCTCTTGTGTCCCCAACACACCCAATACAAAGATAAATTGTATAGGTGCACTAGTTCAGTGAAGATATGGTGATACAAGTGCAATATGGATAGAAGATAATAGTTTTTGTAATCTGAAAATATAAAAAGAACAAGGTAACTAATAGTAAAAGTGAGAATAAACGGTATTACAATGATAGGAAACAAGGCCTAGGGTTCATACTTTCACTAGTGCAAGTCCTCTCAACAATAATAACATAATTGGATCACATAACTATCCCTCAACATCCGACAAAGAGTAATTTCAATTTCACTAATAGCGGAGAACAAACAAAGAAATTATGGTAGGGTACGAAACCACCTCAAACTTATTCTTTCCAATCAATCCGTTGGGCTATTCCTGTAATTGTCACAAATAGCCCTAGAGTTCGTACCAGAATAACACCTTAAGACACAAATCAACCAAAACCCTAATGTCACCTAGATACTCCAATGTCACCTCAAGTATCTTTGGGTATGATTATACGATATATATCACAATCTCAGTTTCATCTATTCAACCAACACATAGAACCTCAAAGAGTGCCCCAAAGTTTCTACCGGAGAATCACGACGAAAACGTGTGCCAACCCCTATGCATAGGTTCATGGGCGGAACCCGCAAGTTGATCACCAAAACATACATCAAGTGAATCACATGATATCCCATTGTCACCACAGATACACACGACAAGACATACATCAAGTGTTCTCAAATCTTTAAAGACTCAATCCGATAAGATAACTTCAAGGGGGAAACTCAATCCATTACAAGAGAGTAGAGGGGGAGGAGAAAATAAGATCCAACTATAATAGAAAAGCTCGTGATACATCAAGATCATGCCAAATCAAGAACACGAGAGAGAGAGAGAGAGAGATCAAACACATAGCTATTGGTACATACCCTCAGCCCCGAGGGAGAACTACTCCCTCCTCATCATGGAGAGCACCGGGATGATGAAGATGGCCACCGAAGAAGGATTCCCCCACCGGCAGGGTGCCGGAACGGGTCTAGATTGGCTTTCGGTGGCTACGGAGGCTTCTGGCGGCGGATCTCCCGACCTATTCTGCTCCCCGAAGTTTTTAGGGTATATGGGTATATATGGGAGGAAGAAGTACGTCGGTGGACCTTTGGGTTATCCACGAGGTAGGAGGGCATGCCAAGGGGGTGGCGCGCCCTCCACCCTCATGGGCAGCCCGGGACTCTTCTGGTCCAACTCCGATACTCCGTGGGCTTCTTCTGGTCCAAAAATAAGTTCTGTGAAGTTTTAGGTCAATTGGACTCCGTTTGATTTTCCTTTTCTGTGATACTCTAAAACAAGGGAAAAACAAAAACTGGCACTGGGCTCTGGGTTAATAGGTTAGTCCCAAAAATCATATAAAATATCATATAAATGCATATAAAACATCCAAGGTTGATAATATAATAGCATGGAATAATCAAAAATTATAGATACGTTGGAGACGTATCAGCATCCCCAAGCTTAATTCCTGCTCGTCCTCGAGTAGGTAAATGATAAAAACAAATTTTTTGATGTGGAATGCTACCTAACATATTTATCATGTATTTCTCTTTATTGTTGCAAGAATATTTAGATCCATAAGATTCAAGACAAAAGTTTAATATTGACATAAAGATAATAATACTTCAAGCATACTAACTAAGCAATCATGTCTTCTCAAAATAACATGGACAAAGAAAGTTCACCCCTGCAAAATCATATCATTTGGTCATGCTCCATTTTTGTCACACAAGAATTCTCTCATCATGCACAACCCCGATGAGAAGCCAAGAAATTGTTTCATACTTTAGAAATCTCAAACTTTTTTCAACTTTCACGCAATACATGAGTGTGAGCCATGGATAGAGCACTATGGGTGGAATAGAATAAAATGAGGGGGTTATGTGGAGAAGACAAAAAGGAGAAAGTCTCACATCAATGCGGCTAAGAAATTTGCTAGGGAGATGCCCATAAATTGATGTCAATGCAAGGAGTAGGGATTGCCATGCAACAGATGCACTAGAGCTATAAATGTATGAAAGCTCAACAAAAGAAACTAAGTGAGTGTGCATCCAACTTGCTTGCTCACGAAGACCTGGGGCACTTGAGGAGGCCCGTTGTTGGAATATACAAGCCAAGTTCTATAGTGAAAAATTTCCACTAGTATATGAAAGTGACAAAACAAGAGACTCTCTATCATGAGGATCATGGTGCTACTTTGAAGCACAAGTGTGGCAAAGGATAGTAGCATTGTCCCTTCTCTCTTTTTCTCTCATTTTTTGGCCTTCTCTTTTTATTGGCTTTCTCTTTTTTGGGCCTTCTCTTTTTTATGGCCTTTCTCTCTTTCCTTATTCCTCACTTGGGACAATGCTCTAGAAAATGATGATCATCACACTTCTATTTATTTACAACTCAATGATTAGAACTCAATACTAGAACAAAGTATGACTCTATATGAATGCCTCCGGCGGTGCACCGGGATATGCAATGAACCAAGAGTGACATGTTTGAAATAATTATGAACGGTGGCTTTGCCACAAATACTATGTCAACTACATGATCATGCTAAGCAATATGATAATGATGAACGTGTCATGATAAACGGAATGGTGGAAAGTTGCAGATGGCAATATATCTCAGAATGGCTATGGAAATGCCATAATAGGTAGGTATGGTGGCTGTTTTGAGGAAGATATAAGGAGGTTTATGTGTGAAAGAGCATATCATATCATGGGGTTTGGATGCACCGGCGAAGTTTGCACCAACTCTCAATGTGAGAAGGGCAATGCACGGTACCGAAGAGGATAGCAATGATGGAAAGGTAAGAGTGCGTATAATCCATGGACTCAACATTAGTCATAAAGAACTCATGTACTTATTGCAAAAATCTACAAGTCATCAAAAATCAAGCACTACGTGCATGCTCCTAGGGGGATAGATTGGTAGGAAAAGACCATCGCTCGTCCCCGATCGCCACTCATAAGGAAGACAATCAAATAACACCTCATGTTTCAAATTTGTTACACAAAGTTTACCATACGTGCATGCTACGGGACTTGCAAACTTCAACACAAGTATTCCTCAAATTCACAACTACTCAACTAGCACAACTTTGACATCACTATCTCCATATCTCAAAACAATCATCAAGTATCAGACTTCTCTTAGTATTCAAAGCACTCTATATGAAAGTTTTTATTATATCCCTCTTGGATGCCCATGATATTAGGACTAGTTTCATAACCAAAGCAAACTACCATGCTGTTCTAAAGACTCTCAAAATAATATAAGTGAAGCACGAGAGCAAATGACAAACTACTCCGAAAGATATAAGTGAAGATCAATGAGTAGTCGAATAATTATGCAACTATGTGAAGACTCTCTAACATTTAAGAATTTCAGATCTTGGTATTTAATTCAAACAGCAAGCAAAACAAAATAAAATGACATCTAAGAATAGAAAACATCATGTGAAGAAGTAGAAACTTAGGATCAACCGATACTAACCGATAGTTGTTGTCACAGCCGTAGATTATTGCTTTTATTAGTTGCATCATAGAGCACTCATGCATCATGTCTAAATTTCTGAAATTTGGAATTGAGGAAAGTGGAAGCCTCAAAAACATAAATAAAAGAAGGGCAAAGAACCCTGGAAATCTCATTCTTTGTTTCCAAGATGTCCTTTTCCAATGTTTGAGAATTTTGGCAAGAGCTATATATCAAACCAAAATTTAATAACATTTTTAAGGAATTATTTTGGGGCTTTGAATTGAAATCAATAGCTATTTGAATTTGAACTTATATTCATATAACTAAAATATATTTCAAATGCTTATGAAATAGTTTGTGTGCCTTGGAAAAGTCCATGAAGCCCACCTCCCCTGCCAGTTGGCTTCCTCCTCTCGCCAGAAGGCAGAGGGGAAGCAACGCACGGCGCTCGCGCGCGCCGGCACGTGGCTGCCTGCCTGGCCCTCCCTCTCCAGCGCAACGACGCATACACACTCCCTGTGGCCTCCTGGACCCTGCTGAACCCCTCGCTCACTCTCCCTCTTGATCCCTCGCTCCCTCTCGCTCACGGCCGAAGCGGCCATGGCCACACCTCTGTGAAGCTCATCGCCACAACACCTCCCTGGCCTCGCGGATTTGTCCAGGAGAACCTCCTCGGCATACTCATCGTCATCACCGAGCCAAGCAACCGGGGAATCTCTACATCGCCGGCGATGTCATCTTCTTCCTCCTCGGACACGTGGATCACCACCGGTCGATCCGCGCCATCAAGGACGTTCCCAAGCCCGCTGAGCCGTTCTCCGTCTTCCTTGTGAACTCCTCCCCCCATGCTCTCCCCCTCCGTTTCTCTCCACTAGCTCATTTTCCGTCGGAGCCGAGAGCTTCCGCCCACTGGCCATGAGGTCGTCGTGGCTAGAGCGAGTTTCGCTCGCGTCCGAGCACTGGAAAATACTCAGCCGGCTGTCAGCTGGCCAACGCCACCAATCGAATCTCCTGTCATGATCTGTAGCCTGTCCCGCTCGACGCCGTAGCTCCGGCCGCCGCCCAAGTGGTCGCCGCCGTCAACCCCGGCCTCCTTGCGCCCAGCTGCATGCCCCTGGATGCGGGCGAGCGAGGGCTCCCTCCTGGTGCCCTCAGCGCCCAGCCGCTGCCCCTAGTACCACCCCGGCGAGCCGCCGCCGCACTATGAGGTCGCCGGCGCTTAATCCGGTGATGCTGACGTGGCATGATTAGCTTAGGTGCTAGTCACCCAGTAAATCACCCCCTGAGTCAATGACAAGTGGGCCCCACCAGTCAGATTTGACCCTGGTCCATGCTGTTGACTTGCTGACGTAGGCATGATGCATGATGCAGTGAAAATTCCTGAAAATAGTCAAAACTTCAAAAATTCATAGAAAATCAACCATAATTCGGAATGAAATAATTTATGTATGAAAAATTATCAGAAAAATATGAAGAACCTGTTTATGGCACTTTCATGCATGCTTGAACAAGTTAACCTCACTGAATAAGGTAAATCATGATTAGGACAATTTATGAACTAGCATTTGTAGTTGGAGTTTAACCTTGTTTGAATTCCACATCAATTAACTTGGCTTACTACTGCATTAGGTCAATTCAATTCCTTAACATGACATGTCATTCATTTGATTATGCATTGTAGTGAATGTTGTTATTTTTTTGTGTTTGCCGGTGGTTGTTCCCCCTCGGTAGATGTATGTTCCGACGATGAGATCGATGACACCGATGAAGAACTATACTATCTTCAGAAGTGCCAGGCAAGCAAAACCCCCTTGTTCATTCCAATACAATTCCACTCTCTTGTTCTATTTTATTGCATTAGGACAACAACGATTCAATTGTTACATGTTGCGGTAGCTGAACCCCTTTCCTCTGCATGACGTGTCATTGCCACAGTAAATAGATGAAACCCACTAGCATGAGTAGGAGTTGTTTGAGCCCTGATGTGCCTACTCCTTCATGCTTGTTCGTCATGCCTGCTACTGCTTAGAGTTGAGTCAGGTCTGATTCATCGGGGATGAATTGGAATGGTGATGAACATGTCCTACTATGTGTGAGCTAAGTGTGTGAACACGATTTGGTAAAGGTAGCGGTGAGAGGCCATGTAGGAGTACATGGTGGGTTGTCAATGCAGCCGTCCTCGGGAACTGAGTTCCGTGTTTGTGATCCATGAACAGTTACTACCACACATTGGGCTCCGGGCGCTCCAAGCTCTCTCGACTTATTAATTAACCTGATCTCTGTCCAGGAGTTGCTACTAGTTTCTGGTGTTTGTATGTAGTGTTAGTAGTCTACCAGGTGGCACCTTGTATAGGTGGGCTTGGGACAAACTAGGCACAGTGGCCCGGTGTACCAAATGGCACCCGGATGGTGGGCTTGGGAACCCTGCTCACATCATTTCGTGCCGTGAGCGACACCCTGGCCGGATCTCCTTGCGGATGGAACCCGAATAGGCGATAAACCTGGACTAGAGACTTGTTGGTTAGTTAGGTCGTGGCCGACTGCCTCGCCAGGCTTCCGCTTGAAGGTTGCCGAGATACACGATGTGTACATGGTGGTAAGTGGCGAGAGCGTGTGTGAAGAAGTACACCCCTGCAGGGTTATCATTATCTATTCGAATAGCCGGATTGCTCGGATATGGAAACTTGGACCCCTTGCATAGTTCATAGACAAGTGAAAGTGGATACTCTAAAATGCGCAAGATAAGCGTGAGTGCTATGGATGGCTTTCTCGTAGGAAGACAGGAGCGAATCCATAGTGGTGTATTGATATGGTGAATATGTGGACTCGTGTGCGCCACCTCAAAAGAGTTACTTGTAGTCGTAGTTTAGGATAACCACCGAGTCAACTCTGGCTTGCTGCAGTTAAACTCCACCACCCCCCTTTGTTGATACCGATGCATATGTAGATAGTTCTGATGTAAGTCTTGCTGGGTACATCTGTACTCACATTTGCTTATTTTATGTTTTGCAGAGAGACATCAGTCTCGCTAGTAGTTATGTGTGGATTCGACGTTTAGCTTGTTACCTCAGCTACGATCTTGTACCCTTGGGAGGGTCTTGTACATAGTCAGGCTTCTGAGCCTTCTTCATTTGTAGTTGTCTGTATTCAGACAAGTTAAGCTTCCGCATGTGCTTGTTGCTTGTATGCTCTGTATGTTGGGTCATGAGACCCATGTTTGTAATACTTGGCTCCTCGGAGCCTAATGAATATATACTTGAGTCGTAGAGTTATGTTGTGATGCCATGTTGTATTTACACATATCAAGCATATTGTGTGTATGATTGAAATGCTTGGTATGTGTGGGATGCGACAACCTAGTGGTTTATCCTTGGTAGCATCTTGTAACGCCCCAGATACGACTTTCCCAATTTGTACTCCAACTCTTGCCGTTTCTGGCATTAAGTTATATTTATTCCTCGGGTTTGGGTCTTTGTCTCCGTGTGTTGTTTTCGTTTTCATGCATCACATATCATGTCATCAAGTGCATTGCATTTGCATACATGTTCATCTCATGCATTCGAGCATTTTCCCCGTTGTCCGTTTTGCATTCCGGCGCTTCGTTCTCCTCCGGTGGCCAATTCTAGCTTTCTTTCGTGTGTGGGGATTAAACATTTCCAGATTGGACCGAGACTTGCCATGCGGCCTTGGTTTACTACAGGTAGACCGCCTGTCAAGTTTCGGGTCATTTGGACTTCGTTTGATACTCCAACGGTTAACCGAGGGACCGAAAAGGCCTCGTGTGTGTTGCAGCCCAACACCCCTCCAATTTGGCCCAAACCCTCAAAACTCTGCTCCATCATCTCGGTCGTTCGATCACGATCGCGTGGGCGAAAACCGCACCTCATTTGGACTCACCTAGCTCCCCCTATGCCTATATATACACCCCCTCCAAAAATTCGCGGTGCAATCCACCCCTAACCCTAGATCCATTTCCCCCGCCGCCGCCGGACGAAAACCGCCGGGCCGGACGTGTCCGACCCGACCGCCGCCGCCACATGGCACGACCGGATTCGCCGCCGCCTCTCGCCCACTTCGCCGCCGCCGCCAGCCCGCGGGGCCCGGGACGGGCCCTCCCGGCCCACGCGCGCCCCCGCGCCTCCCTCCACACCGCGCCGCCGCCCTCTCCAACTCCGGTGGCCGGCGCCGCCGCGGGCCACCACCGCGCCGCCGCGGCCGACGCCGCCGCCTCGCCGCCTCCTCGGGCCGGCGCCGCCCCGCCGCACCGACCGCGCCACCGCGCCGGGCGCCACCATCCCCGGCGACCACTGGATCCGAGCCCCGGCCCCTCCTCTCCTTCCCCCGGCGAAACTCCGGCGAGCCTCAAGTCCCAACTCCGGCGGACCTCGTATTTCGCGCCGATGAACAGTACCAGCTACAGTGATTTTAGATCTGAGATCTGAGATATTTTGAGACGGTTGACTTTTATCCCCTAACCCTAATTTTTCGTGCCTACTTTGACAGCTCATAACTTTGCATCCGTGGCTCCGTTTTGGACACATGATATATCAAAATCTTCGTCTCGACGAGTACATCATTTCATTCCATTGCATCATTTGCATTTGAATTCATCTTGATGCCCAATATGCTGTTAGAAGGAGGCATCATGAGTTAAATTGCAGATCCGTTAGCTCATCATTGACTTTTGTCATTTTTGCCATTATTATTGTGTGCATGATATGCCTGTGACCCTTTGGGATGAATTGTTAAGCATTTTGTCTTCTTTCCAGAGGTGCCACCCATGCATTTTTAGGATGTGTGTGGTGTCTTGTGCAAGCTTGCAAAGAGGGGTACCTGAGATTGCTGATTTCAGGGACTTAGTGATTTTCACAAAGTCTGGGATGTTTTAGTTCATGATGCTATATGTCCAGCTTGTTTCCTAGTGATCCGTGCCTCTTTTGAGGATTATCAGTAAGGGTGTTTTGATATTTATGTTGTGCTTTATCCATCCATGTCTTTATTTGTTATGTTGGAGCACCCTAGGTTGACTCAATCGAGCTCAACTTTTGCATCGTTGTTAATTTGTCCAGATCGTGATCTCTTTTGCGATTTTGCCGATGCCATTGCTAGTGACTCGTGCATGCTATGCCATTGTTCTTGCCAGGTCTAGCTAGCATTTTGTGCCTTCTTTATGGATATATGTTTGCCTTGCCATGACTTGCACCGTAGTGAGTGCATCGAGCTCGTTTACATGCCTCCGTGAGTTATAGTTTCAGCATGTCTCAGTTTTCACTAAGTCTGAAAACTGATTGTGTTTCATCAATGTTCGTGTGCTTGCTAGAGTATTTTGTGAACCCTTTTTGCCACAGGTCACTTTGGGTGTTTTGTTAAGCTTGTTGAGTAGCTCCATGCCGTGCTCTTACTTGTCATGTTGAGGTTATGTTTCAAGTTGTTTTGCTGCTCCGAAAAGAGCATCGTGGGCTGAAATTTCAGACTAGCGTTAATTTCGCTAAGTCTGAAATCTGTTTTGCTTATTCAGTTTTGCCATGCTGGTTTGAACCCCTTAATGGATGAATTTGCCTATGGCTCAGTCCTAGTGATTTGTTAAGCATCTTGTGTAAATACCTGCCATGCATTTTGTTTTCATGTTTGGTGGATGTAGCATGTTCATTTCGTTGCATTTAGGAGCCTACTTGCTGTAATTCGCAGATCGGTTCGTTTCGTAAAACGCTTGCCATTTCCAAACCGTAGCTCCGATTCCTATGATCTTTATATCGTTTTCAGGGGATTTCTTCCCCTCTATCCAGTGGCACACTTGGATTTCCATGATGGGGCCAGGTTCATGCATTTCTTGTCACGTCTTGCATTTTGCATCCCGCATCGCATCCCGCATAGCATACCATCTTTGCATATTATTGGTTGCCCTTGCACGTGGTTGATTGTATCCTTGTTGCTTGTTTGTGTTGTTGGGTAGAGCCGGGAGACGAGTTCGCTAACGAGGAGCCTGTTGAGTTTGCTTTTGAGGATCCAGTCAACTCTGACAACTGTGCAGGCAAGATGATCATACCCTCGAAATCACTACTATCTTTGCTATGCTAGTTTGCTCGCTCTTTTGCTATGCCAATGCTACGATGCCTACCACTTGCTTGTCAGCCTCCCAGTTGCCATGATTGAGCCTCTAACCCACCTTTGTCCTAGCAAACCGTTGATTGGCTATGTTACCGCTTTGCTCAGCCCTTCTTATAGCGTTGTTAGTTGCAGGTGAAGATTGGAGCCGTTCCTTGTTGGAACATTTATTTACTTGTTGGGATATCATTATATTGCCATGTTATTTTAATGCATCTATATACTTGGTAAAGGGTGGAAGGCTCGGCCTCTCGCCTATTGTTTTGTTCCACTCTTGCCGCCCTAGTTTCCGTCATATCGGTGTTATGTTCCTGGATTGTTGCGTCCCTTACGCGGTTGGGCTATAATGGGAACCCCTTGATAGTTCGCCTTGATTAAAGCTTTTCCAGCAATGCCCAACATTGGTTTTACCATTTTCCACCTAGCCTCTTTTTCCCTTGGGTTTCCGGAGCCCGAGGGTCATCTTATTTTAACCCCCCGGGCCAGTGCTCCTCTGAGGGTTGGTCCCACCGAGCGATGTCCGGGGCTACCAGGGGAAACTCTGGGCTGGCCTACCCGACGTCTGGCTCATCTGAGTGTGCCCTGAGAACGAGATATGTGCAGCTCCTATCAGGATTTGTCAGCACATTCGGGCGGTGTTGCTGGACTTGTTTTAACCTGTCGAATCGTCTTGTTGTACCGTGATACCGAGTCTGATCGGTGTGTCTTGGGTGGAGGTCTATTCCTTTGTTGACCGTGAGAGCTCGTTATGGGCTAAGTTGGGACCCCCCTGTAGGGATTGATCTTTCGAAAGCCGTGCCCGCGGTTATGGGTAGATGGGAATTTGTTAATGTCTGGTTGTAGATAACTTGAACCTTAATTAATTAAAATGAATCAACTAAGTGTGTTGTCGTGATGGCCTCTTCTCGGCGGAGTCTGGGAAGTGGACACGGCGTTGGAGTTATGTCTGCGCAGGCTCCTCTCTAGTTTCTCGCTAGTGCTTTGCCTCCTCTTCTCACTCTCTTTTGCAAATAAGTTAGCCACCATATATGCTAGTCGCTTGCTGCAGCTCCACTTATACATTACCCCCTTTCCTACTTATTAAACTTAAATAGTCTTGATCGCGAGGGTGCGAGATTGCTGAGTCCCTGTGGCTCAAAGATTACTATTACACCAGATGCAGGGACAGATGATACAGCTCCAGATGGCGCGCTCGAGCTCAAGTGGGAGTACGACGAGGACTCTCAGCGTTACTATGTGTCTTTTCCTGATGATCAGTAGTGGTGCCTATTCGGGGTTAGATTCAGGGCCTTGTCCCATGTTGGGGGTCTTTTCTATTTTGGCGCCGTAGTCGAGGCATGAGTGATTTGTATGATGGATGTTATTTATGTACTCTGATGTGACGTGGCGAGTGTAAGCCAACTATGTTCTTCCCCTTTATGACATTTATGTACATGGGATGTGTGATGATTTCCCGACTTGCGACATTGCTTTCAATGCGGCTATGCCTCTAAGTTGTGCCTCGACATGTGGGAGATATAGCCGCATCGAGGGCGTTACAAGTTGGTAATCAGAGCCTTCCCCGACCTTAGGAGCCCCCATTGCTTGATCGTTTTTAGCAGCCGAGTTGTGTCTAGAAAAATGTTTTGAGTCTTTAGGAATTATATATTGGAGAGCTTAGGAATTCTTTTTACTTCCCAGTCTCCTCATCACTCTGGTAAGGCATCCTGACGTAGAGTTTTGACTCTTCTCTTCTCAAATTTGACTAAAAAAATTTTAGGATCACGCGAGTATCTTGGTTTTGTTCCGATGGCTTATGATGAGAATACTGTCTTGGTGCCTCCTGTCAGGGGTTTAGTGGAAGTGTCCCGGGGAGTTGAGCTCTGAGGTGTTGTCATCATAATTCTATCGTTGCAATTCTAGTATACTTGAGATATGTGCGCGACATCGAAAATCTCCTTTATGCAGTTCGTTGGTGAGATAACCTCGACGCCACCCAGTACTGGGCCGGGAGTTCGGGAGTATCGCCATAACTTGTATAACGGATGCTTTTCGAAGGTTTAGGTAGATGGTTTCCGAAGGTTTCTTG
Organism: Triticum monococcum; assembly: GCA_034509565.1. Taxonomy (NCBI): domain Eukaryota; kingdom Viridiplantae; phylum Streptophyta; class Magnoliopsida; order Poales; family Poaceae; genus Triticum; species Triticum monococcum. The sequence continues at coordinate 78,972,815 of CM067845.1, read as the reverse complement.
GTTATGTGTTGAAGGATGGATACAACTGGATGTAGGATTTGCCAGCTTGGGTGAGATATTATGCTTCCCCTGTATCCCCAACACCTGATTGCATAACCGGGAAGTTTCGGGAGTTTCATAGGTGGGAATTCTAGTAGCTCTCAGGATATCTTTCCAACAGATGTATGATATGAAATTGGGGTTCGACGTCTAGTGGTTCGCCTATTCACGGTCGATTTTACAGTGGTCTCGTTGTGTCTTAAAGAGTCCTTGGCTATGCTGACTCGGGGACGCTTCGTATGTCATGTGCACTGCCTTGTACATGATGGTGTTGTACGATCGAGCCCGTGTAGGTCCCACCACGAAAACTTCGGACGAAATTTCTATCATGTGTTTGTTCCGGCTTATTCTGCAAGCCAACCCTTGGTTTTATTTTTGAGTTGTGGTATTCGTTCTGCTTCGACGTCATATGTTGATTCCATACCTCGTTGATGTACCCCTTCTACCTGATTCTTCGTGGCTTCGCAATTTAGGAATATGTGACCACTTCAAGAGAAGTGCATTCGTTCATTTTGTTCGGATGTGAAGACTTTATGTTGCAATTTTCATTCCGTTGGATTCAGCTTCAATATTTGTCTATTTGTGTGCTAATGGTGGTCAACCTCTTCAGGATGGCTCCTCCAACGCGCACGACTCCGAACCCTGATCCGCCACCACCTCCACCGCCTCCGGAGGCTTGGCAAGCTGTGATGGCCGCAACTAATGCAAATACACAGTTGATCATGCAAATCCTCCACGAGCGGAATCAAGGCAGTCAAGGGAATCAAGGCAACAATCAGAACCATTATGCTACTCTGAACCAGTTCCTCGCAAATGGTCCAAAGACGTTCAGCAATTGCGTTGAAGCTACCGATGCTGACGATTGGCTAGTGGATTTGGAGAAGCATTTTGAATGCAGCAACGTCCTGAAGATTTTGTCAAGTTTGCTTCTTTCCAGCTCAAAGATCAGGCCGCAGAGTGGTTCCAGCAGTACCAGGATTCCAGAGGTGGACGTTTGATCACTTGGGATGATTTCCGTCGTGATTTCCGAGCTCATCACATCCCTCAGAGTGTGACTGAAAGCAAACGTGAGGAATTCCGCAATCTGAAGCAAGGCTCTTTGTCTGTCTATGACAAGAACAAGTTTTTCCAGAAGCTCGCCCGTTTTGCCAAGCAGGATGTTCCTGATGAGAAGAGCATGCTCTATCAGTTCAGGGGTGGTCTCCGTGAAGAAATTCAGCTCGCTCTTGTCCTCTTCGAGCCGCTGAGATACGATGAGTTCTACAACATGGCACTGAAGCAAGAGGCTGCTCAGTTAAGGTGTGATGCTTCTAGGAAGCGAGTCAGAGACACTATACCTTCTTCTTCCTCTACTCAAGTGGCCAAGCAGTAGAAGTATTGGCTTCCTCCTCCTCCGTTCCGTCAGCCGTATCAGCAGAAGAGCAAAGGTGGCAGTGGTTCATCCCACCCACCCAACCCAGGCTTTCAGAACAAGACTTTGTCTCAAGCTCCAAGATCGAGTGCTCCGTACCACCGTCCGCTTTCTGAGGTCACGTGCAACAAGTGCCAATAGAAGGGTCACTACGCCAACAAGTGTTTCAACCGGAGGCGTCTTCCTCCTCCTCCTCCTGTCAGATCGGCAAGTATAGCTGTGGTCTAGCATAACTCCAAGTCCGCCAAGGTCAACTTGATGAACGCAGCTCAGCCAGAGGATTCGTCAGATGTCATCATGGGTAATCTTCCTGTTAATGATATTCCTGCAAAAGTTCTTTTTCATACGGGTGCATCGCATTGTTTCATCTCGAGGTCATTTGTTTCTAAGCATGAGTTGCCTTTGCAAGATTTGCCTAGACAGTTGTCTGTTGTTTCTCCGGGAAAATTCATGAATGCAAGCGCTACTATTCCGGATATATCTATCGCATTGGGCGATTACAAGTTTCTCTCTTCTCCGGTGGTTCTTGGTAATTCTGATATCAATCTTATTCTTGGGATGGACTGGCTCTCTAAACACAAGGCTCACCTCGATTGTGCAGCCAGGCAGATTCAACTGACTCATTCGTCTGAGGATGTAATTGTCTTTGCTGCTCGGGATAATACCATCCGGTTGTTTTCTCTCAATGAGAAGGGTGAATTGGATGCTATTTCGCAGATTCCGGTTGTTTGTGAGTACCAAGACGTCTTCCCAGAAGAACTCCCAGGCATGCCTCCGCACCGGCCGGTTGAATTTGTCATTGAACTTGAGCCCGATACGGAACCTGTGTGCAAACGTCCCTACAAGCTCGGCCCCGAAGAGTTGAAGGAGTTGAAGAAACAACTCGATGTGCAAGAAAGGATGGGTCTCATTCGGCCTAGTACTTCTCCGTGGGGTTGTGGTGTTCTTTTTGTGAAGAAGAAGGATGGAACGGACCGACTTTGTGTTGATTACCGTCCATTGAACAAGAAGACCATCAAGAACAAATACCCACTTCCCAACATCAATGAGCTGTTTGAACAACTCAAGCGTGCCCAAGTATTCTCCAAGCTTGACCGTTGTATGGGTTATCATCAAATTCGCATCCGTGAGCAAGATATTCCCAAGACGGCTTTCAGGACAAGCTATGGGTCATATGAATACACTGTCATGTCTTTTGGCCTCGCCAACGCTCCTCCGACGTTCTCTCGCATGATGAACTTCATCTTCAACCCCTACACCAATGACTTCGTTTTGGTCTATCTCGACGACATTCTGGTTTTCTCGAAGAACAAGGAAGATCATGCCAAGCACTTGCGTTTGGTTCTTGACAAGCTCAGGGAACATCAGTTCTACGCCAAGTTCTCCAAGTGTGAATTTTGGCTCGATGAGGTTCTTTATCTTGGTCATATCATCTCTGCCAGGGGCATTTCCGTGAATCCTGAGAAGGTTTTTGCAATTGTTAATTGGGAACCTCCTCAGAATGTGAAGCAACTCCGTAGCTTCCTCGGTCTCGCAAGCTACTGTCGAAGATTCGTTGAAACTTTTCCAAGATCGCGAAGCCTCTCTCAAATCTTCTTCAGAAGCACGTCAAGTACGTTTGGTCTCCGAAGTGTGATATTGCTTTCAACGCTTTGAATGAGAAATTGATCACTGCTCCAGTTCTGACTCCGCCTGATGAAACCAAGCCGTACGAGGTCTTTTGTGATGCCTCTCTCCAAGGTTTAGGTGCTGTACTGATGCAAGAGAAGAAAGTTCTTGCCTATACCTCTCGCCAGTTGAAGCCTAACGAGAAGAACTACCCCACTCATGATCTCGAGTTGGCGGCAGTTGTGCATGCATTGTTGACTTAGAGACATCTTCTATTGGGAAGAAAAGTGGACATTTTCACTGATCACAAGAGTCTCAAGTACATCTTCACCCAGCCTAATCTCAACCTCAGGCAGACTCGATGTGTCGAAATGATTCAAGAGTACAATCCGAGTATCGAGTATACTCCGGGCAAGTCTAATGTTATTGCTGACGCTTTGAGAAGAAAAGCATATTGCAACAGTCTGATTCTCAAGCCTTATCAACCCGAGCTTTGTGAAGCCTTCCGCAAACTTAATCTGCAAATTGTTCCTCAAGGTTTCCTCGCCAACCTTCAAGTTTCTCCTACCTTGGAAGGCCAGATTCGCCAAGCCCAGCTTCTTGATGCTATGGTGAAAAAGGTGAAGATTGGTATTGCAAAGAGTCAGTCTAAGTACAAGTGCTACCGACTTGATGACAAGGACACTCTCTTCTTCGAGGATCGAATTGTTGTGCCCAAAGGTGACCTTCGTAAAGTGATCATGAACGAGGCTCACAACTCTCTCCTCTCCATCCACCCTGGTAGCACGAAGATGTATCAGGATCTCAAGCAAACTTATTGGTGGACTCGAATGAAGCGCGAGATCGCTCAATTCGTGAATGAATGTGATGTTTGCAGAAGAGTGAAGGCAGAACACCAAAGGCCAGCAGGTCTCCTCCAACCTCTTGCCATTCCAGAATGGAAGTTTGACCACATTGAAATGGACTTCATGACTGGATTTCCAAAGTCCAAGCGTGGCAATGATGCTATATTCGTTGTCATCGACAAGCTCACCAAAGTGGCTCACTTTCTGCCTATCAAAGAGTCAATCACTGCAGCTCAATTGGCGGAACTCTATACCTCTCGAATTGTCTCTCTGCACGGTATTCCTCAAGTGATATCTTCAGACCGTGGCAGCATCTTTACCTCCAAGTTTTGGAATTCTTTTTAGAAGGCCATGGGCACCAACATTCGCTTCAGCACTGCTTTCCATCCTCAAACAAGCGGTCAAGTCGTGCGTGTCAACCAGATTCTTGAAGATATGCTCAGGGCTTGTGTTATCTCCTTCGGCATGAAGTGGGAGGATTGTCTTCCTTATGCTGAATTCTCATACAACAACAGTTTTCAAGCAAGTTCGGGCAAGGCCCCATTTGAAATTCTGTATGGTAGGAAGTGCCATACACCTCTCAAGTGGTCTGAAACCGGTGAACATCAGCTGCTGGGTAATGACCTAATCACAGAGGCAGAAGAAATGTGCAAGGTCATTCGTGATAACCTCAAAGCAGCTCAATCCCGCCAGAAGAGCTACTATGATAGTAAGCACCGTGATTTGGCTTTCGAGATCGGAGATCATGTCTACCTCTGCATCTCTCCTATGAAAGGGACTCGTCGCTTCAGTATCAAAGGCAAGCTTGCCCCCAGATACGTCGGGCCTTTCAAGATTGTCAGCAAGAGAGGCGACCTCGCCTATCAACTCGAGCTTCCTTCAAACTTTGCCAATGTTCATGATGTGTTCCATGTCTCCCAACTCCGAAAGTGCTTCAAGATGCCTGAATGCACTGTCAACTTCAAGGACATTGAGCTCCAAGAAGATCTCTCCTACCGTGAGCACCCAGTTGCAATCCATGAAGAGACTAAACGCAGGACTCGCAACAAGTCAATCAAATTTCTCAAAGTCAAGTGGTCACACCATTCCGACCGTGAAGCTACCTGGGAACGCGAGGATCACCTCCGTTCTGAGTACCCGGAGTTCTTTCAGTCCTAGATCTCAGGACGAGATCTTTTCGTAGTGGTGGAGTGTTGTAACGCCCCAGATACGACTTTCCCAATTTGTACTCCAACTCTTGTCGTTTCTGGCATTAAGTTATATTTATTCCTCAGGTTCGGGTCTTTGTCTCCGTGTGTTTTTCGTTTTCATGCATCTCATATCATGTCATCACGTGCATTGCATTTGCATACATGTTCGTCTCATGCATTCGAGCATTTTCCCCGTTGTCCGTTTTGCATTCCGGCGCTTCGTTCTCCTCCGGTGGCCAATTCTAGCTTTCTTTCGTGTGTGGGTATTAAACATTTCCGGATTGGACCGAGACTTGCCATGCGGCCTTGGGTTACTACCAGTAGACCGCCTGTCAAGTTTCGGGTCATTTGGACTTCGTTTGATACTCCAACGGTAAACCGAGGGACCGAAAAGGCCTCGTGTGTGTTGCAGCCTAACACCCCTCCAATTTGGCCCAAAACCCACCAAACTCTCCATCATCTCGATCGTTCGATCACGATCGCGTGGGCGTAAACCGCACCTCATTTGGACTCTCCTAGCTCCCCCTATGCCTATATATACACCCCCCTCCAAAAATTCGCGGTGCAATCCACCCCTAACCCTAGATCCATTTCCCCCGCCGCTGCCGGACGAAAACCGCCGGGCCGGACGTGTCCGACCCGACCGCCGCCGCCACGTGGCACAACCGGATTCGCCGCCGCCTCTCGCCCACTTCACCGCCGCCGCCAGCCCGCGGGGCCCGGGACGGGCCCTCCCGGCCCACGCGCGCCCCCGCGCCTCCCTCCACACCGCGCCGCCGCCCTCTCCAACTCCGGTGGCCGGCGCCGCCGCGGGCCACCACCGCGCCGCCGCGGCCGACGCCGCCGCCTCGCCGCCTCCTCGGGCCGGCGCCGCCCCGCCGCACCGACCGCGCCACCGCGCCGGGCGCCACCGTCCCCGGCGACCACCGGATCCGGGCCCCGGCCCCTCCTGTCCTTCCCCCGGCGAAACTCCGGCGAGCCTCAAGTCCCAACTCCGGCGAACCTCGTTTTTCACGCCGATGAACAGTACCTGCTACAGTGATTTCAGATCTAAGATCTGAGATATTTTGAGACGGTTGACTTTTATCCCCTAACCCTAATTTTTCGTGCCTACTTTGACTGCTCATAACTTTGCATCTGTGCCTCCGTTTTGGACATATGATATATCAAAATCTTCGCCTCGACGAGTACATCATTTCATTCCATTGCATCATTTGCATTTGAGTTCATCTTGATGCCCAAAATGCTGTTAGAAGGAGGCATCGTGAGTTAAATTGCAGATCCGTTAGCTCATCATTGACTTTTGTCATTTTTGCCATGATTATTGTGTGCATGATATGCCTGTGACCCTTTGGGATGAATTGTTAAGCATTTTGTCTTCTTTCCAGAGGTGCCACCCATGCATTTTTAGGATGTGTGTGGTGTCTTGTGCAAGCTTGCAAAGAGGGGTACCTGAGATTGCTGATTTCAGGGACTTAGTGATTTTCACAAAGTCTGGAATGTTTTAGTTCATGATGCTATATGTCCAGCTTGTTTCCTAGTGACCCGTGCCTCTTTTGAGGATGATCAGTAAGGGTGTTTTGATATTTATGTTGTGCTTTATCCATCCATGTCTTTACTTGTTATGTTGGAGCACCCTAGGTTGACTCAATCGAGCTCAACTTTTCCATCGTTGTTAATTTGGGCAGATCGTGAACTCTTTTGCGATTTTGCCGATGCCATTGCTAGTGACTCGTGCATGCTATGCCATTGTTCTTGCCATGTCTAGCTAGCATTTTGTGCCTTCTTTATGGATATATGCTTGTGTTGCCATGACTTGCAACGTAGTGAGTGCATCGAGCTCGTTTACATGCCTCCGTGAGTTATAATTTCAGCATGTCTCAGTTTTCACTAAGTCTGAAAACTGATTGTGTTTCATCAATGTTCGTGTGCTTGCTAGAGTATTTTGTGAACCCTTTTAGCTCCAGGTCACTTTGGGTGTTTTGTTAAGCTTGTTGAGTAACTCCATCCCATTCTCTTACTTGTCATGTTCAGGTTATGTCTCATGTTGTTTTGCTGCTCCGAAGAGAGCATCGTGGGCTGAAATTTCAGACTAGCGTTAATTTCGCTGTCTGAAATCTATTTTGCTTATTCAGTTTTGCCATGCTGGTTTGAACCCCTTAATGGATGAATTTGCCTATGGCTCAGTCCTAGTGATTTGTTAAGCATCTTGTGTAAATACCTGCCATGCATTTTGTTTTCATGTTTGGTGGATGTAGCATGTTCATTTCGTTGCATTTAGGAGCCTACTTGATGTAATTTGCAGATCGGTTCGTTTCGTAAAACGCTTGCCATTTCCAAACCGTAGCTCCGATTCCTATGATCTTTATATCGTTTTCAGGGGATTTCTTCCCCTCTATCCAGTGGCACACTTGGATTTCCATGTTGGGGCCAGGTTCATGCATTTCTTGTCACGTCTTGCATTTTGCATCCCGCATCGCATCCCGCATAGCAAACTAGCACGTGCTTGTTTGTGTTGTTGGGTAGAGCCGGGAGACGAGTTCGCTAACGAGGAGCCTGTTGAGTTTGCTTTTGAGGATCCAGTCAACTCTGACAACTGTGCAGGCAAGATGATCATACCCTCGAAATCACTACTATCTTTGCTATGCTAGTTTGCTCGCTCTTTTGCTATGCCAATGCTACGATGCCTACCACTTGCTTGTCAGCCTCCCAATTGCCATGATTGAGCCTCTAACCCACCTTTGTCCTAGCAAACCGTTGATTGGCTATGTTACCGCTTTGCTCAGCCCTTCTTATAGCGTTGTTAGTTGCAGGTGAAGATTGGAGCCGTTCCTTGTTGGAACATTTATTTACTTGTTGGGATATCATTATATTGCCATGTTATTTTAATGCATCTATATACTTGGTAAAGGGTGGAAGGCTCGGCCTCTCGCCTATTGTTTTGTTCCACTCTTGCCGCCCTAGTTTCCGTCATATCGGTGTTATGTTCCCGGATTGTTGCGTCCCTTACGCGGGTGGGCTATAATGGGAACCCCTTGATAGTTCGCCTTGATTAAAGCTTTTCCAGCAATGCCCAACATTGGTTTTACCATTTGCCACCTAGCCTCTTTTTCCCTTGGGTTTCCGGAGCCCGAGGGTCATCTTATTTTAACCCCCCCCCCCCCCCCCCCCGGGGCCAGTGCTCCTCTGAGTGCTGGTCCCACCGAGCGATGTCCGGGGCTACCAGGGGCAACTCTGGGCTGGCCTACCCGACGTCTGGCTCTTCTGAGTGTGCACTGAAAACAAGATATGTGCAGCTCCTATCAGGATTTGTCAGCACATTCGGGCGGTGTTGCTGGACTTGTTTTAACCTGTCGAATCATCTTGTTGTTCCGTGATACCGAGTCTGATCGGTGTGTCTTGGGTGGAGGTCTATTCCTTCATTGACCGTGAGAGCTCGTTATGGGCTAAGTTGGGACCCCCTGCAGGGATTGATCTTTCGAAAGCCGTGCCCGCGGTTATGGGTAGATGGGAATTTGTTAATGTCCGGTTGTAGATAACATGAACCTTAATTAATTAAAATGAATCAACTGAGTGTGTTGCCGTGATGGCCTCTTCTCGGCGGAGTCCGGGAAGTGGACATGGCGTTGGAGTTATGTCTGCGCAGGCTGCTCTCTAGTTTCTCGCTCGTGCTTTGCCTCCTCTTCTCGCTCTCTCTTGCAAATAAGTTAGCCACCATATATGCTAGTCGCTTGCTGCAGCTCCACTTATACATTACCCCCTTTCCTACCTATTAAGCTTAAATAGTCTTGATCGCGTGGGTGCGAGATTGCTGAGTCCCTGTGGCTCACAGATTACTATTACACCAGATGCAGGGACAGATGATACAGCTCCAGATGGCGCGCTCGAGCTCAAGTGGGAGTACGACGAGGACTCTCAGCGTTACAATGTGTCTTTTCCTGATGATCAGTAGTGGTGCCTATTCGGGGTTAGATTCAGGGCCTTGTCGCATGTTGGGGGTCTTTTCTATTTTGGCGCCGTAGTCGGGCCATGAGTGATTTGTATGATGGATGTTATTTATGTACTCTGATGTGACGTGGCGAGTGTAAGCCAACTATGTTCTTCCCCTTTATGATATTTATGTACATGGGATGTGTGATGATTTCCCGACTTGCGACATTGCTTTCAATGCGGCTATGCCTCTAAGTCGTGCCTTGACACGTGGGAGATATAGCTGCATCGAGGGCGTTACACATCTCTTATGGGGAAATGTAGTCTTGTGCTTCCATGAGCCATAGTAGTCCGCTACAACCCGGTTGACCAGAGTCCTGCTAGCCCAGCACTACTGCTTCGGAACACTTGACTGGCTGGCATGTGATTCACTTTGTTCCTGTGTTTGTCCCTTCGGGGAAATGTCACGCGGTGACATCCAGAGTCCTGCCTAGCCTGCTACAGCCCGGGTTCCAGGAGTCCTATTAGCCCAGTGCTACAGCCCGGATTCACACGCTGCTGACCGACATGCTCAATGTTGATTCATGTATGCTTGTCTCCGTAAGTTAGTGCCACTTTGGGTTCACGACTAGTCATGTCGGCCCGGGTTCTCTGTCATATGGATGCTAGCGTCACTATCATATATGTGAGCCAAAAGGCGCAAACGGTCCCGGGCCATGGTAAGGCGACACCCGTGGGAATACCGTGCGTGAGGCCGCAAAGTGATATGAGGTGATACAGGCTAGATCGGTGTGACTTGGAATCGGGGTCCTGACAGCTTTGGTATCGGAGCCCTACTGCCTGTAGGATTACCAAGCCAAGCTGGTCGAAGTTGAGTCTAGAATTGCTTTAGTTATATAAGGGAATTGATTGTGGATGGGAACGTAAGGCTCTTTTACTCCTTATCCTCGCGACCTGCTGATCTGAGTCATCTTATCTTTCCTACAAGGTTAAGAACTAGGCTTCTCTTCTATCTCTCAGGATGACGTGTTACTAAACCGTAGTTGCCTAGGATTGTTGAGTTCAAGCCTGAGTTCAGTTCCTACTACTTCCATATGTTCACAGCTGGCCTTAGAACTTTGAGTTGTGATGTTGAGTGGTTATGCCACCATTTTTTCAGGATGTCTCAAATCATTTTGAGCATTTACATCTGTTATGCTGTCTGAGTCATCCCAGGTTTCTAAACAATCTGATGCATTTGTAAATTCCTTCTTCCCGTTTTTGATGTTCCTTTGGTCAGAATAAGCGCACTAACCGGTGCATTGAGGTACTCCATTGCCTCGACGTATATGTTGAAGCTATTACTATGACCCTAGGTGTCTGAGAGAACAACCCAGTAATCTAGCCATGTTTTGTGTTCCCAGTGTAATAATTCTGGACGTCATTCTCGAAAGCATCCTGTGATACCATTTAGTTAGTAGGCCTTCTATCTCTGGGTTCTTAAGCTCAAGATTCACTCTACTTACCTCATGTGGATAGTGTTGCTAGTTCCTTTAAGATATTAGTAACCTTTGCGATAATCCTCGAGGTCCATGGTATTTCCTTCTTCCAAATACCATGAACTGCTTATGGCAGAAGTTCTTTGAACCAAAAGATCACAACAAGCGTGCTCATAATGAGTTCTCCATTCTACATTGTGAATCTGCCAGTTCTACCTTTCTGCATGGGTTATCCGGAAGAAATGTTGAGCTTTGCTCGACATACTAATCTATGCATCCACAACTCAAATAATCATATGTTCTTTGAGTTGTCCCCCTTCAGTTATATTATGACCTTCATTTATCAATTGATAGTCAAGAGTATGTGTGAGATCGTGTTCATCAATGCCTATTATTCTTGTGGTCCGTCAAGCCATTCTATTCCAGAATGACTAGGAGAAACAAACTCGAGTACCTCATTCATTTCTAAGGATTTGGTGAAAGTTGTTGTATTCCATAGATCAAAATGCCAATCCAGCTTTGTTCTGTTCTACCTTGGAGTATTACCATCTTTATATCAAGAATATCATGGGAATTGCACACCATCCTATGAACTCTTGATACAGTGGTAGTTCTCTCTATCATTTTTTGTTCCTTGGTCCCCGTGTTGTTGCAACCGGAATGACGACAAGTGAACTATGATGTGTGAAATCAATACTACTAGCAACCCCGTTGCTTGGTAGCTAATGGACAATAATTTCATTCTTAGTGTGTTGGTTATTGAATCATCATCCTAAGATTGATCATGCTACCTAATCCTTATTTCTGGTGCACTCTTCGATCAATGAGTTAGGATTGTGTCAATCCCTCTCTCTTTTGATCATATCGTCTTTCCCTAAAAAGCAAGATTGTTCTCGAGTTTAATAACATATCGGTGGTTCATGATTTTCCGAATATCTTCTCGGAAGTATTACCAGGTTGTCACCTGACCGCTATGTTGAGTTCGTGATCATGCTGGTTTTCCTCCAAACCACCCATTCTCAAAGATTCTGTGTTGGATACCCTGAACTAGTCGGTTGAGCTAAACAACAACTTGGAGAGTTGGAAGATAAAGCTTTATCTGACTTAGTTCATTCCAAAGGGATATTTTGTGTGTGTACTAAAGTAAGATGATATCTTCATCGATTGGTCCCTGTCATCAGTTGTTGGACCTATTGTCTTATCAAAACTTTGATTTGAGTATGGGCTATCACCAAATCAAATCATGACCAATGATGTTCGTAATGTTGTCTTACTCGTGGTTGATCTTTAGAGCATACATCATTACATCTTTTGGTCTAACCAATGCCATCACCTTGTTCACATAGTTGTGGAATTCATCTTTAGAGCATACATCATTACATCTTTTGGTCTAACCAATGCCATCACCTTGTTCACATAGTTGTGGAATTCCATCTTCATAGAAATTCCGATGAGTTTTTGTTGAGCCCATCAGCAGCATTTTGTCTCCCCCATGATTCATGTTGAACATCTAGCTAGTGTTGCAAACACGTGTAAGCATTTTCTTCATGCCCCGTTCATGATGTATATGTTTGGATGAAAGTAGTGACTTCCTCTAAGTTCACGTGCAATCGATGCAAGTTGCCGCCGTGAATTCGAGGGAGCTTGTTTTTGCTCCCTTGGGAATCATCCCAAGTCAGTCATGCATTTGTGCAAAGTATTCTATGGTTTGGTAGATTAATTACCTCCACTCCATTCGTATTCCTAGCACACCAAGCCACTGGTTGATTTGTTCAAAGATAATAAGTTCTAAGTGCTAGTCCTGAATGTACCAGACAAATTTGTACAAGATTCCGTTATCCTCGATGATGGTCCCCCACCTGAACTCGGTAGTGTTTTATTATAAGACTACCACGTGGTCATGCTTGACTGGAACAACGTGTTCACATGTTGTAGCAGAACCAGCTCATGCTCTGGAGCATGCTATCATAGTTCATCTCCCGAGAATCTCGCAACGTCATCTCACCGACTTGTATTGCAAACTTTCATTTTTCTCTCTAGACTTGATGAGTCTGGAAGATCCTGACACCAACCAGATATGAATCTCAGGCAGATATGATGGTTGGAACATTTCCCAAGAACTATAATATTGGTCTCTCTATAACCGGTAAAGTGGATGTCGTCGTCGACACACCCAGCCGAAAGACCTGTTATTGTAGTGTTTTGATTGAGGAAGTTGGCTACCTGCCCATAAGGATTTACTTCCATAGTTATTCCTGTTATTACTTATGGATTCTTGTGCTCCCGAAGTCCGACCTTTTACTTGATGTCATTGGTGCCAAACCATATCTATAATTGTGTTACGGTAGCACATCAAGGAGAACATTAGAAGCGGAGTGCTAAATGTCTCTCGGTCGATTATCCAGATTTTGTTTCCTTGGCCTCGCTAAGGTGAACTCTGAGAAGGTGTTATCTTCCTTTGCATCTGCATCGTCCAACACTATTCATCATGGTAGTATGTTGTGTTGCCGAGATCCTTGACACGGATGTTGGTAGAACCTTGATGAATATGGAAATGCTCAAGCTCTTGAGAGCACGCGCAAGCAAAATCACTCATTGCGTTGTCTTCAACAAGGTAGTCCACATAATCCATTCTAGTCCGGGTATGCCATTCCTCGGAACTCCACCAAACGATTGTTGGTGAATTGCCCTAGGCTGCTATAGAGAGTTTCAATGATCTCTGTATCAAAAGTAATTCTTTTTTCCACTTAAGGGAATAATTCTATGAGTCACCTTCCCCGAGGTGTCCCATTATGGTATCATGGGCAACTTAACTCCTCGCTACTTTGAAACCCCCCTCACCATCTATTTAAGTGTCGAATTGTTGCCTACCAATTTGAACCTTTGTCATATGTTTCTCATCCATCATCTCTGATGTGTGTTTTGCGTCTTAGCTCAAGGGATGTTTCTACGTCCCATTCCGTGAGTTGATCTTGTGTTCATTAAGATTGGCGATCCATTCTTGTGAGGTTGTCTTGCTCTCTTGTCGCCATATTGGATGAAGTTCTCGAAAGAAAGGATGTCATAATCAATAAGATGTAGCAGATCAACATCTCCGAGAAGGGCAGTTGGGTCGAGAGAAGATCGTGTTAGCTTTGTGTCCCCGTTGTTTTCTTACCTCACGCCTTGAATCTCGGGACGAGATTCTTGTTTAGTGGGGGTGAGTTGTCACAGCCCTATTTTATTGCTTGTATTAGTTGCATCATAGAGCACTCATGCATCATGTCTAAATTTCTGAAACTTGGAATTGAGGAAAGTGGAAGCCTCAAAAACTTAAATAAAAGAAGGGCAAAGAACCCTGGAAATCTCATTCTTTGTTTCCAAGATGTCCTTTTCCAATGTTTGAGAATTTTGGCAAGAGCTATATATCAAACCAAAATTTAATAACATTTTTAAGGAATTATTTTTGGGACTTTGAATTGAAATCAATAGCTATTTGAATTTGAACTTATATTCATATAACTAAAATATATTTCAAATGCTTATGAAATAGTTTGTGTGCCTTGGAAAAGTCCATGAAGCAACATAAATAAATTCAGAGGAAGTTTGGCACTTGTTTGAATTTTGTTTGAATTCAAAATAGTGGCAAATGAACTAAATGAAATAATAGAAAACTAAATAAATAGGAAAGCAGAAGAGAGGGAGTACCTGGGCCACTTACCTGCAGCCCACCTAGCTAGCCATTGCTATGCAGCCCAGCAGCCCACCTCCCCTGCCATTTGTCTTCCTCCTCTCGCGAGAAGGCAGAGGGGAAGCAACGCACGGTGCTTGCGCGCGCCGGCACTCAGCTGCCTGCCTGGCCCTCCCTCTCCAGTGCAACGATGCATACGCACTTCCCGTGGCCTGCTGGACCCTGCTGAACCCCTCGCTCACTCTCCCTCTCGATCGCTCGCTCCCTCTCACTCACGGCCGAAGCGGCCATGGCCACACCTCTGTGAAGCTCATCGCCACAATGCCTCCCTGGCCTCGCGGATTCGTCCAGGAGAACCGCCTCGGCGTAGTCATCGTCATCACCGAGCCAAGCAACTGGGGAATCTCTACATCACCGGCAATGTCATCTTCTTCCTCCTCGGACCCGTGGATCACCACCAGTCGATTGGTGCCATCGAGGATGTGCCCAAGCCCGCTGAGCCGTTCTCCGTCTTCCTTGTGAGCTCTTGCTCCTTCCCCCATGCTCTCCCCCTCCGTTCCTCTCCACTATCTCGTTTTCCGTCATAGCCGAGAGCTTCCGCCCGCCGGCCATGAGGCCGCCGTGGCTAGAGCAAGTTTCGCTCACGTCCGAGCACTGGTACGTGCTCAGCTGGCCGTCAGCTGCCCAACGCCACCAATCACGTCTCCTATCGTGCTCTGTAGCCCGTCCCGCTCGACGCCGTAGCTCCGGCCGCCGCCCAAGTGGTCGTCGCCTTCAACCCCGGCCACCTTGCGCCCAGCTGCATGCCCCTGGATGCGGGCGAGCGAGGGCTCCCTCCTGGTGCCCTCAGCGCGCCCAGCCGCTGCCCCTAGTACCACCCGGGCGAGCCGCCGCCGTAGTCTGAGGTCACCGGCACTTAATCCGGCGATGCTGACATCGCAGGATTTGCTTAGGTGCTAATCACCCAGTAAATCACCCCCTGAGTCAATGATAGGTGGGCCCCACCAGTCAGATTTGACCCTGGTCCGCGTTGTTGACTTGCTGACGTAGGCATGACACTGTGCTGACGCAATAAACCCTTTTCTGGATTATTTCTATTTTAGAAATATCTGAAAATTCTAGAAAATAGTCAAAACTTCAAAAATTCATAGAAAATCAACCGTAACTCGGAATGAAATAATTTATATATGAAAAATTATCAGAAAAATATGAAGAACCGATTTATGGTACTTTCATGCATGTTTGAACAAGTTAAACTCACTGAATAAGATAAATCATGATTAGGACAATTTATGAACTAGCATTTGGAGTTGGAGTTTAACCTTGTTTGAATTCCACTTCAATTAACTTGGCTTACTACTGCATTAGGTCAATTCAATTCCTTAACATGAGATGTCATTCATTTGATTGTGCATTGTAGTGAATGCTATTCTTTTTTGTGTTTGCTGGTGGTTGTTCCCCCTCAGTAGACGTATGTTCCGATGATGAGATCGATGACACCGATGAAGAACTATACTATCTTCAGAATTGCCAGGCAAGCAAAAACCCCTTGTTCATTTCGATACAATCCCACTCTCTCACTCCTGCGCTCTTTTATTGCATTAGGACAACAACGATTCAACTGTTACATGCTGCGGTAGCTGAACCCCTTTCCTCTGCATGACCTGTCATTGCCACAGTAAATAGATGAAACCCACTAGCATGAGTAGGAGTTGTTTGAGCCCTGATGTGCCTACTCATTCATGCTTGTTTGTCGTGCTTGCTACTTCTTAGAGTTGAGTCAGGTCTGATTCATCGGGGATGAATTAGAATGGTGATGAACATGTCCTACTGTGTGTGAGCTAAGTGTGTGAACACAATTTGGTAAAGGTAGCGGTGAGAGGCCATGTAGGAGTACATGGTGGGTTGTCTCATTGCGGTCGTCCTCAGGAACTGAGTTCTGTGTTTGTGATCCATGAACAGTTACTACCACACATTGGGCTCCGGGCGCTCCAAGCTCTCTCGACTTATTAATCAACCTGATCTCTGTCCAGGAGTTGCAACTAGTTTCTAGTGTTTGTAGGTAGTGTTAGTAGTCTACCAGGTGGCACCCGGTACAGGTGGGCTTTGGACAGGCACAGTGGCCTGGTGTACCAAGTGGCACCCAGATGGTGGGCTTGGGAACCCTGCTCACATCGTTTGGGGCCGTGAGCATCACCCCGGCCGGATCCCCTTGCAGATGGAACCCGAATAGGTGATAAACCTGGACTAGAGACTTGTTGGTTAGTTAGGTCGTGGCCGACTCCCTTGCCAAGCTTCCGCTTGAAGGTTGCCGAGATAAACGATGTGTACATGGTGGTAAGTGGTGAGAGCGTGTGTGAAGAAGTACACCCCTGCAGGGTTATCATTATCTATTCGAATAGCCGGATTCCTCGGATATGTAAACTTGGACCCCTTGCATAGTTCATAGAGAAGTGAAAGTGGACACTCTAAAATTCGCAAGATAAGCGTGAGTGCTATGGATGGCGTTCTCGTATGAAGATGGGAGCGGATCCATAGTGGTGTATTGATATGGTGAATATGTGGACTGGTGTGCGCCACCTCAAAAGAGTTACTTGTAGTCGTAGTTTAGGATAACCACCGAGTCAACGCTGGCTTGCTGTACTTAAACTCCACCACCCTCCTTTGTTGATACCGATGCATATGTAGATAGTTCTGATGTAAGTCTTGCTGGGTACATTTGTACCCACGTTTGCTTATTTTATGTTTTGTAGAGAGACTTCAGTCTCGCTAGTAGTTCCACGTGGACTTCGACGTTTAGCTTGTTGCCTCAGCTACGATCTTGTACCCTTGGGAGGGTCTTGTAGATAGTCAGGCTTCTGAGCCTTCTTCATTTCTAGTTGTCTGTATTCAGACAAGTTAAGCTTCCGCATGTGCTTGTTGCTTGTATGCTCTGTATGTTGGGTCATGAGACCCATGTTTGTAATACTTGGCTCCTTGGAGCCTAATGAATAAATACTTGAGTCGTAGAGTTATGTTGTGATGCCAAATTGTATTTACACATATCGAGCATATTATGTGTATGATTGAAATGCTTGATATGTGTGGGATCCGACAACGTAGTTGTTTATCCTTGGTAGCCTCTCTTATGGGGAAATGTAGTCTTGTGCTTTCATGAGCCATATGTAACATCCCAAAATTCTAAATTTTGGAATGTTATAATAAATAGATAGATTTGATTGATTGTGTGAAATTGAGTGAAATTCGAAACTTTTTTGAAAGTTAAAATGAGAGGGAATAAAAGGACTTTCCCAAACTTTTATTTTGCATTTATGATCTTCGTGAATTCAAATTCTTTTCAAATACAAAACCCTAGAGAGAAGATGACATGACTTCTTCCATTTATTTAAATGACAAGGGGTGTTGAAAATATTTGAATTTCATCTGGAAAATATTTCCAATTCTGAAACTTTATGCAACTCAATGATTTTCACGAGAGGAGATAAAATGACTTCTTCAAATTATATGAAATATGAGTTGGGAGTTTCAAAGGATCAAATTCAAAGTGTTTTTGAATTTATTTTCAATTTGGAGTTATTTGACTTTTATTCAAATTATTTTTCTCCAAAAATAAAATATATGGAAGATAGGATAACACGATTCCCTACATCAGAAAATTGGAGATAAATAAATTTGAATTCATTCTAGTATTTCTAAAATGATTTTTATTGGATTTTATTAGACCTGTAGCACTCTTTGAATTATCTGAATTTGTGTGAATCTTATTTAATGCTAGGAAAATGTTCATCTTGTAGAAAATCTTTTTCAGAAAATTTTGATATATAATATGCGTATATAAAGTGTTATTTTTATTTTCATTTTTCAGTTTATCGCATTCTGTTTAAAAAAATAACAAAAACCACGCGCGCGCCTGAAACTAACTATCGCCCACGTGCCCATCATAGTACCAGCGGGCACACTATCTTTTCTTTTTCTTTATCCTTTATGGGCCAGGCCCAGCCAGTCTTTTTTTATTTTTATTTTTTTTTCTTAGGCCAAATTTTGTAAAAAAAAACAGCACCGTAGCGTGCGCGTGGCCAGCCAAAGGCCTTTAGGCCCATTTGTCTCTTTTCTTCTTTGTTTTGTATATTTTCGTCTATGTTTAGTCCCACATTGCCTAGCCTTTGACCTCTAAGCCTCTTTTCCACCAATAAATATAGACCCATAGAGCCTCCAAAAATCATCCGTTTCGGGTTAAATCAATATTTTGGTTTGACTAGATTCATTTAAGAAAAATATATTTCTCCTCTCCGGCGCGACTTCTCGAAATTATCTCTTCTCTCCAAAGTCGTCTTTTCTCTGCCTTATAAAGGTATATTTCTTTGTTTTTTTCTTCTACTTATACTTCCATAGTTTATTATTTTTAGACTAATACGATAGAATAATTAGATCATCAATTAGTCTACGTATTTATAGGTTAGACCTTAACCGTAGCTATTTTTCTTTCGTAAAACAGCTTGGTCCTGATTTTTAAATAGCCATAACTTTTCACTTGTTTATCCAAATTAGATGAAACTAGCACCTATAGCTACGTCTTGTTTTCACCTATCCAGTGAACCTGTCACATCAACTTTTTGAAATTTTCAAATTTCAAATTTTGTCCAGATTCATATTCAAACTTCGTTTGATCATAACTTGAGTTTCGTAGCTCCGTTTGAGTTGATTCTTTTTGCAAATCAAAGCTCTTGACCTAAACTTTCTGATAAGGCCAAATTCATATAATTTTGGTACTGTTAGAAATTGTTTTATGTTGCAAGAGTTATTTTCTTGGTTTTGATGTTTTCCGAATTGTCTTCTTTGATTTTTCTGATCTTTTGAGTGATTGCTTATGTGTGGTTACTATTGCTTGCTTACGAGAGATTGACCGGAGTGTGACAAGTAGAACTATCAAGAGTTTTGAGTGCGAATCATCTTCATCAACATTGCTGGAAAGTTCACATGATCATATCCCTTTGATACCCAGTTTTTATGCATTAGTTTCACCCTCACACATTGCATGAGTAGGATTGATAATATGTGGGTATTGGGAAGTAGTTGATGAGGTAGGAACCTATTGCCTTGCATTCAAACCTTGGGAGTTACAATTACGTTATGCTTATATTGCCATGCTATGCTCGTAGACGTGGTTTGGGTTTGAGAGTATTCATGACAGATGTGAGATTGTTAATTAATGGTTTACTTAAGGTGGCAACTTAAACACACATCTGGGTGGATTGAGGCACCTGGGTATTCCAGGATTGCCTGTCTAGGCACCTGGGTAGACCGGGATTTCCTGTTTTTTTATGGACCGCCACCCAGGCTCAAAGGGATCATGAGATTTTTCATACTAGAAACTTCCGTGTGCAGCCACAAGCTATTGTGGGCTCTAGCATAGTTGATTAATTCGTGCGAACTCTTACAGGGTAGACTAGCAGATGTAGGGGAAAGTAGGTGTAACTGTCTATCCATCATAAGGTGCTAGCGCTTCTGAAAGACTATGTCTCGGTCATCCGTTTCTCAAACACCATGTAGTGCGAGAAATCCAACGGAAGCGATTGAGTCTTGTGGGGAAAAGTGCGCAAACCTCTGCAGAGTGTATAAACTAATCATGGTTAGACGTGTCCCCGGTTATGGACGTCTTAAGTATCTAGTACCTGGATTATCATGTGAATCTCATCATGTTACTCTAAATTAAGTTTGTTTGGTTTAATGATGTTACTTAATTGGGATTGAGAATGCTGTCAACCATTCTCAATGTTCAAAAACCACCATGATAGTTCAATAAAATTTATTCCTTTGGAGTAGGGAAAAATTGGCTTTACGCAAAACTATAACCATAGAGCTTTTCCACCAGCCAAATATGCATGTAGTGATAGCCTTTATTCATCATTCTCTATGGTGTGAATTTGCCAGTACATTCAATGTACTGACCCTTTCTGGCTGCAACGTCTCATTTTGCAGGAATCTTATGACGAGTAAGTGATCCGTTAGGGTTACTATTTCTACACTCAACTTTGCCGTTGGTGTTGATGGGAATCCACATCCTTGTTACTTCCGCTATTTGGATTGATGTAATAGTATTTAAGTTACTTTTTACATGTGATTTACCTCTGTTATAAATCCTCGAGTACTGTGTGTGTCAGCATACCGATCCAGGGATGACACTTAAGCACAGAGACTTGATCCATTCAGGTCGGGTCGCTACACCATAGTAGTCCGCTACAGCCCGGTTCACCAGAGTCCTGCTAGCCCAGCACTACTGATCCGGAACATTGACTAGCCGGCATGTGATTCACTTTGTTTCTGTGTCTGTCCCTTCGGGGAAATGTCACGCGGTGACATCCGGAGTTCTGCCTAGCCTACTACATCCCGGGTTCCCAGAGTCCTGTTAGCCCAGTGCTACATCCTGGATTCACACGCTGCTGACCGACATGCTCGATGTTGATTCATGTATGCCTGTCTCCATAAGTTAGTGCCACTTTGGGTTCATGACTAGTCATGTCGGCCTGGGTTCTCTGTCATATGGATGCCAGCGTCACTATCATATACGTGAGCCAAAGGGCGCAAACAGTCTCGGGCCATGGTAAGGTGACAACCGTGGGAATACCGTGCATGAGGCCGCAAAGTGATATGAGGTGTTACAGGCTAGATCGGTGTGACTTAGAATCGGGGTCTTGACAATTGTTGAATAAGAAAGGTGGGATGCCAACCGGGGCATCCCCAAGCTTAGACGCTTGAGACTTCTTGAAATATTATCTTGGGGTGCCTTGGGCATCCTCAAGCTTGAGCTTTTGTTTCTCTTTAATTCCTCTCATATCACGGTCTCCCTAAATCTCAAAAGCTTCATCCACACAAAACTCAACAAGGACTCGTGAGATAAGTTAGTATAAACCATTGCAAAAACCTTATCATACTCTACTGTAGCAAATCACTAAAACTATTATTCAACATTGCATACTAAATGCCTCTGCATATTTAATAGTCCTATCCTCAAATAGAATCATTAAAGAAGCAAACATATGCAAACAATGCAAACATAACAGCAATCTGCCTATACAGGACAGTCTGTAAAGAGTGCAGCAAGATCCATACTTCCCTAACTCCAAAAATTATGAAAGAAAAATCCCACTGTAGTAAATTTATCAGAGCTTATTACGCAAAAGGTTTCAACATTTTATCACATTCTGAATTTTCTAGGGAATTATTGCAACAGCGGTAAACTTTCTATTTTCAAACAGTAACACGAAGACTTGTAAAATAGGTATAGTAAAGGCTATCAATGCCACTTTTATTGAAATAAAAGATGAAAAACATTTTTCTAAATAACAGAAAGCAAATCCTAACAAAATAAATTGACTCTCCAAGCAAAACACATACCATGTGGTGAATAACAATATAGCTCCAAGTAAAGTTACCGATGAACGAAGACGAAAGAGGGGATGCCTTCCGGGGCATCCCCAAGCTTAGGCTCTTGGTTGTCCTTTAATATTACCTTGGGTTCCCTTGGGCATCCCCAAGCTTAGTCTCTTGCCACTCCTTATTCCATAGTCCATCGAATCTTTACCCAAAACTTGAAAACATCACAACACAAAACTTAACAGAAAACTCCTAAGCCTCGTTAGTATAAGAAAGAAAATAACCAGCATAAGGTACTGTAATGAACTCATTCTAAATTCATATTGGTGTAATATCTAATGTATTCCAACTTCTCTATGGTTCATACCCTCCGATACTACTCATAGACTCATCAAAATAAGCAAACAACACGATGAAAACAGAATCTGTCAAAAATAGAACAATCTGTAGTAATCTGTAGGTTTAGACCACTTCTGAAACTCATAAACTTATCAAATAAATTGGTGGACATGAGGAATTTGTCTATTAATAATCTGCAAAAATAATTAACTAAATATCACTCTCCAATAAAAAAATGGCAGCAATTCTCATGAGCGCTAAAGTTTCTTTTTTTTACAGCATGATCATAAAGACTTCACCCAAATCTTCCCAAAGGTTCTACTTGGCACAAACACTAATTAAAACATAAAACCACATCTAAACAGAGGCTAGATGAATTATTTATTACTAAACAGGAGCAAAAAGCAGGCAACAAAAATAAAATTGGGTTGCCTCGCAACAAGCGCTATAAGCGCTATCGTTTAACGCCCCTAGCTAGGCATGCTGATTTCAATGATGCTCACCTAAAAGATAAGAATTGAAACATAAAGAGAGCATCATGAAGAATATGACTAGCACATTTAAGTCTAACCCACTTCCTATGCATAGGGATTTTGTGAGCAAACAACTTATGGGAACAATAATCAACTAGCATAGGAAGGCAAAACAAGCATAACTTCAAAACTTTAAGCACATAGAGAGGAAACTTGATATTATTTCGATTCCTACAAGCATATGTTGCTCCCTCATAATAATTTTCAGTAGAATCATGAATGAATCAACAATATAACCAGCACCTAAAGCATTATTTTTGATGATCTACAAGCATAGAAAATTTACTACTCTCCACATAAGCAAAATTCTTCTTGTTCGGAATAGTAGGAGTATCATAAGAGGCTTGGATACTATAAATTGTTTCCACGTTAAAGGAGTAATGTTCAGAGAAAGGGTACTCATAATCATGACAAGTTTTATAAATATAATCATCACTACTCTTTATAGCATAAGTTTTATCACAATGATCATCATAAGTAGCAACTTTGTTCTCATCATAATCGATTGAAACCTCTTCCGAAATAGTGGATACATCACTAAATAAAGTCCTGACCTCTCCAAATCCACTTTCATAAATATTATAAGATTCAACATCCTCCAAAATAGTGGGATCATTACTTCCTAAAGATGACACTCTTCCAAACCCACTTTCATCAATATAATCATCATAGGTAGAAGGCATGCTATCATCATAACAACTTTGCATATCAAAACTTGAGAGGCTAAAAATATCATCATTATTAAAAATAACATCCCCAAGCTTGGGACAGACATGAATTTCAGCAAATATGTTCTGAAATATGTCATCCTCATCAAATATAGCATCCCCAAGCTTGGGCCTTTTCATATCATAAGCATAATCACTCTCATCATTAATAGTATGGATAGCACCAATAGTATAGCAAACATTATGATCATATCTTCCAAGCAAGTACCAAAAAGATTTTCAAGATCATAAGAAGTATCATTATCTTCCCAATCATAATCATCACAACAAGCAATAGGCATAACGAGATCATCATCAAGTGCATCATCTTCATTTTCATGAGGCACGACAATAATAGGAGCAACATTATTTGGGAGAGATATCTTTTCTTCTTCTTCACCTCATGTGAGGGTTCAATCATCTTTTTGGAGCTCCTTATTAATGAGATTGGTTGAATAGAAGGCTCCTCCTCATTACCTGATTCATCATAAGAAATAACAGGATAACATTGGAAAGTCTCTTCCCTTTCATTAGCATTCTCTTCATCTTCTATTCGTTTTCTTTTCTTTATGTAATTGGCAATATAAGGATTTTCAATGCAATTCACCATACAATACATATAAATTTCCTCTAGACCAAAATGAAGAACTCTATCAAGGTCAAATTTTGGAATATCCTTAGTTATACGTTTCATTTCTTCATAACCCAAGAGCAAACTAAGTTCATTATGATGTGCAAGGGAAATAAAGTCATCACAATTTTTGGATACGATACGATCATGAAAATTTTTGCATTGGGTACTGAAATGATCATGTTCATTGGAAAGTTCACAAGTACGGCTAAGAAAATTTAAATTTTCAGCACAAGCATCTAGCCTTTCTTGCAACCATTTAGTTTCCAAGTACTTATGCCTCTTGCAGTATCTATCTTCCCTATTTGGTGTGTACTTGCAAACCCAATATACTCCACAAAAATCGACATGCTTATAAGAGATATTTTCATCATGACTAGTGCAATCATCATTAGTACCATGGATATTGAAGGAGTTCATACTAACAACATTGCAATCATGCTCATTATTGAAAGATTTAGTGCCAAACATTTTAATACATTCTTCTTCTAAGACTTTGACACAATATTCATTTCCATCATTCTCATGAAAGATATTAAAAAGATGAAGCGTATGAGACAAACTCAATTCCATTTTTTATAGTTTTCTTTTATAAAATAAACAAGTGCTAAACCAGGAAACAAAAAGATTCTATTGCAAGATCTAAAGATATACCTTCAAGCACTCACCTCCCCGGCAACGGCGCCAGAAAAGAGCTTGATGTCTACTACACAACCTTCTTCTTATATACGTTGTTGGGCCTCCAAGTGCAGAGGTTTGTAGGACAGTAGCAAATGTCCCTCAAGTGGATGACCTAAGGTTTATCAATCCGTAGGAGGCGTAGGATGAAGATGGTCTCTCTCAAGCAACCCTGCAACCAAATAACAAGGAGTCTCTTGTGTCCCCAACACACCCAATACAATGGTAAATTGTATAGGTGCACTAGTTCGGTGAAGATATGGTGATACAAGTGCAATATGGATAGAAGATAATATTTTTTGTAATCTGAAAATTTAAAAACAGCAAGGTAACTGATAGTAAAAGTGAGCATAAACGGTATTGCAATGATAGGAAACAAGGCCTAGGGTTCATACTTTCACTAGTGCAAGTCCTCTCAACAATAATAACATAATTGGATCACATAACTATCCCTCAACATGCAAGAAAGAGTCACTCCAAAGTCACTAATAGAGGAGAACAAACGAAGAGATTATGGTAGGGTATGAAACCACCTCAAAGTTATTCTTTCCAATCAATCTGTTGGGCTATTCCTATAATTGTCACAACAGCCCGAGATTTTGTACTATAATAACACCTTAAGACACAAATCAACCAAAACCCTAATGTCACCTAGATACTCCAATGTCACCTCAAGTATCCGTGGGTATGATTATAGGATATGCGTCACACAATCTCAGATTCATCTATTCAACCAACACGTAGAACCTCAAAGAGTGCCCCAAAGTTTCTACTGGTGAATCACGATGAAAACGTGTGCCAACCCCTATGCATAGGTTCATGGGCGGAACCCGCAAGTTGATCACCAAAACATACATCAAGTGAATCACGTGATATACCATTGTCACCACAGATACGCACGGCAAGACATACATCAAGTGTTCTCAAATCTTTAAAGACTCAACCCGATAAGATAACTTCAAGGGGGAAACTCAATCCATTACAAGAGAGTAGAGGGGGAGGAGAAACATAAGATCCAACTATAATAGCAAAGCTCGCGATACATCAAGATCATGCCAAATCAAGAACACGAGAGAGAGAGAGAGAGATCAAACACATAGCTACTGGTACATACCCTCAGCCTCGAGGGAGAACTACTCCCTCCTCGTCATGGAGAGCACCAGGATGATGAAGATGGCCACCAGAGAAGGATTCCTCCTCCGGCAGGGTGCCGGAACGGGTCTAGATTGGCTTTCGGTGGCTACGAAGGCTTCTGGCGGCGGAACTCCCGATCTATTCTGCTCCTCGAAGTTTTTGGGTATATGGGTATATATGGGAGGAAGAAGTACGTCGGTGGACCTCCGGGCTGTCCACGAGGCAGGGGGCACGCCCAGGGGGGTGGGCGTGCCCTCCACCCTTGTGGGCAGCCCAAGACTCTTCTGGTCCAACTCTGATACTCTGTGGGCTTCTTCTGGTCCAAAAATAAGTTCCGTGAAGTTTCAGGTCAATTGGACTCCGTTTGATTTTCCTTTTCTGCGATACTCTAAAACAAGGAAAAAACAGAAACTGGCACTGGGCTCTGGGTTAGTAGGTTAGTCCCAAAAATCATATAAAATATCATATAAATGCATATAAAACATCCAAGGTTGATAATATAATAGCATGGAACAATCAAAAATTATAGATACGTTGGAGACGTATCAGCGTTCGACGAAGAACATCATTGAGGGAGACCACGGTAAGTCGTTCGCAAGTGCCGCCTGCAAGCCGAGACAAACCGCCTTATTTGCATCCAGGAAGTCCGTTGAACCAAAGGACGCGTAAATGTACCAGTACTACTCATACACAATAGCGTCATCCATCCAGCTTAGTGTAGTGAGATGGTTTCTCAAAGAAGACGATGGAGAAGCGGAGTCAGCGAAGAGTGAAATGATGGTTGCTTTGTCCGTGCTTTGTGATTTGACGCCTCACTGCTTTGTGATTTGTGATAGAAGGGATAGGGGGGTAGACTCTGTTCTCTATACTGTACACGCGTCCAAGCACGGGAGGAAGAGGAGAGACGTTGCATTTTTCTATTCCTTCAATGAATCAACCAGGGAGCTTCAGTTCCATCCTTTTGGCTTTGGAAACACCGTCCACATTGGTTCCCATGATGCCAAAAGCTATTTTCAATTTGGCTACACATTGTGGATGCCCTTAACCGTAGCACTTGGTTTTGCTCCTGTGTGCTATCTATACAAATCTCAATTATATTGATCTAAAAAATTATAGAATCAAGATTAGTAAAAAGGAGGTGATTTTGCCGCGCGGATGGCGGGGGAGGTTTCTTATTTTCAGGGGATGTTGTCCTGGCGGTTTGCTAACATGCGGTCCCACGTGTCAGTGCTTTACCAAGCCAATCCGCTTCCCACATGAGGCAGAACAATGGCAGAAGCAACACGTGGTTAACTTGAAGAAGATGAGGGAGAAGCGGAATCAGCAACGAGTGAAATGATTGTTGCTTCGTCCCTCCAACTTCTTTTTTAGAATTATCACTTCATCCCTCCAACTTAACTACGGGAAATGTGCATCTTTGTGATTTGATGGCTCATTGCTCATTACTACGCCAGCGCCATGACTGGGTGGTTCACCCCGGCTGCTCTGCACTGTATTCCGGTATGGCATGTGGAACCGGTAGCTTAATGCCCCACATGTCAGCGAAAGGTGCTAGAAGATTTATGAAAGCAAGCGCTCCACTCTTACGACGGAGGAGTGCACGACACGACGGCCAAGTGAACTGTCATTTGTACTGTATATAGTACTATAGTTTCGCTATTTCACACGATCCATCGATACAAACCCGATTAAATAGGAAAGGGCGGGATTTTTCCCGCGCGGTATATGATACTGGCCATACATTTCAAAGGCAATTTTAATATATGCAAATTGAATAATGAAGTAACAATATGATATCTAGTAAAACTAAAAACACATATGATTTAATGTGTTAGAGTGTAGTAGTAGTGCTGTATTGCATAGTTGTTAGATGTAACATGCGAGAACGTGTAGAGATGTAGTTTTGGAGGGCCTACAGAGAGAAAAGCGTAATACGTTCACCGAACTTCAGAATAAGCTGATTACAGTCACTATATACGTTTTGCGGTGATTATACGGTCACTTGCTCATGGTTCAGCATCGGATTGCACTCTGTTGACCGGCCAAATAGTCTGCATGGCACCATGTTGACTAGTTAAATTGACCATGTTCCTTGTGGGTCCCACCTGTCAGTTCACATAGGAAAAAGGCCAAATAAACACAAATTTACACAGGCGTGACAAGACTCCACCCCGTGCGTGGGAATCACCTGGTTGTGTATGTGTTTGGCATGGCCTGATGTGTGCGCATGCACGTGTAGGTTCAGCACTTGAGCATGAGAGTGTGTGTTGGTTGTGTGGTGTACTTGTGTGTGCAAGCATGCATGCATGTGTGTGTGATTGTTGCGTGCGTGCGTGGCTGCGTGTGTACGTGTGAGTGTTGGGTGCGTGCGTGGGTGCATGTGTTCGTGTGAGTGTTGCGTGCATGCAGTTCATGTGCATGCGTGTGTGTGTGTATAATCACCACACCAGCTCCTGTGTGTTAAAACAGACGGCTCAGCATACCAATACAAGGCCACCTTGCCCGCTGTGCCCGCGGTCATGACTTTGAACCACCGTCCAATATTTTTTAATCGTTTGTTTTCATTCTTACTAGCAAGATGCCCGTGCGTTGCACGTAACATCAAGATGCATTTGTATGACTAGTTTATCTTGTGAGAGAAGAGAATGAATGAGGGAAGGCCTTATTTGCAAATGTGGAGAGGTGTGTGGGTACCTTTTTGCAAAATTGTCATAGTTTCTTTCCTATCCGTCAGATATAAATCGGACGGGCTATATTGCAGGATGGCAGGCACGCCATCATCACCAACTCTGTTTTTTATAAGTGTATTTTATCCCTACTCTTATAAAAAAGCATAGTCGGTGATGATCGTGTGCCTGCCATCCTGCAATATAGGCCGTCCGATCTATATCTGACGGATAGGAAGGAAACTATGGCAATTTTGCAAAAAGATACCCACACCCCTCTCCACACTTGCAAATAAGGCCTTCCCTTGTTCATCCTTTTCTCCCACAAGATAAACTACTCATACAAATGCATATTGATGTTCCGTGCAACGCATGGGCATCTTGCTAGTATTTTATAAGAGTGTAGATGTAGAGTAGATACAAGCCGATAGGTGGGCCCGATGGTAGTGAGATAATGTGATGCAACACTAGAGGTGCCACATGGAGCGTTTAACTGGTCAACTAGTCGTGTCTTGAGCAAATACAGAGTTGTACGGTGAGTCCGTGACTGTATAATAACCACAAAACGTAAATGGTGACCGCAATGAGTGGATTCTGAAGTCCAATGTACGTATCGTGCTTTCGCTTCAAATACAATGATTGTGACTATATATATCGCGAGAGAAAGATGAAACATGCGTGAATGTGCTGGGGGCTTACTTTTAGAGGACCTGGAGATAGTTTGTGTGCGTACGTGAAAGGGGCGTAGATGGGGGGGTATGCGATGGAGAGAGAGATGCTCTTCGTTTCTCTTTATTATGACTAACTTTATATATAGTATAAAAATATACAAATTCACAGTGCGGAATAAATATCATTGTGGGCACCATGCAATGCAAGCGTTCATACTCCTCCATATAACTTTGTGATGTTGTATATATGTAGAAATTCTAAAACATTTTCTTGGCCACACTTTATTCAAAAGGAATGTTGTATGCGAAAAAAACGTGAAGAGAGGGCTTTTTTGATCAGTGGGGTACGTGATGTAACATGTGTGAATGTGTAGTTGATGCATTTGGCAGGGCCTAGAGAGGTATGTGTGTGTGTATTACATATTCGAGAGACGCATGGACAGAGGGGCCGACAGGGGGGGAGTGGGAGAGATAGCACAAGAAATGAGAGTGGTCTAGAGAGAGAGACGAATATGACGTCATGGCGAGAGATTCCCTTGACTATGTATATGCAAGGGGGAGTGGATAGAGGCACCAGGAGAATATATTTTTTGTGTGTGGTGTTTGTGTTGGTATGTGTGGGTGTGAGAAGATAACGAGACATGGGGGCAGAGGGTGTGTCACCCCGTGAGGTCCGGTGGGTCGAGGTGAGGCCCTTCCTTCGGTTCCGTCCTGTGCCACATTGGTCGTCCCGTGACGCATTTAGGGAGACCCATGGATGACTAGTTGTACAAGACAAAGATAGCATAATTGTGAAGGACTCTATGTACACTGACAAAGCCGGCTAGGATTTGTAACCCTAGGTTCTCGGACTAAGGTAACCCCTTTATCTCTGATATTACTATTCATCCAACCTAACTTTAAGGTGCATCCTGCAGAATGCTCTGCTAGAATCATACTCGTCTTTTCGCAAAAAAAGAATCATACTCGTCGATTAGTAAGAGAGGTGTGAGACAATGCGTGAGAGACAGGTCTAAAGATAATATGCGTACAGGAGACACATAGGCAGGTCTATGTATATAGAAAGGGTCGATGGGATTTGTGCGTGTGTATGCTTGTGAGAGGAAGAGTGCTTGTGATAAAGGTTAGTGAAAACAGTTGTAAATGGTTACGAGAGGGAGGGAGGGTTATATCGAGAGCATGTCTGCGAGAAAGAAACCTCGAGAGAGTGTGTGTGAGCATGTGTGAGAGACCACCGATGGAGAGTGAAACTACACATACAAGACTAACATACACATTGATTAAAGCACTACTAGGAAAAGGCTTATTAGTGGCGCACCTGTTTTGGCCATTAATGGCGCACTACAGGTGCGCCACTATCATCACGCCACTAGTAACTAATACTAATGGTGCACCCCTGGTGCGCCATTAGTATACCTGACAATAGTGGCGCACCAGGTAGTGCGCCATTAATATGTCCCCCTGGTGCGCCATTACTATGCCTCCCAGGGGGCCATATTTACCTGGAGCTCTGGGTTACTAATGGCGCACTGCCAGATAATGCGCCACTAGTGTGTTTATTGCAGTGCGCCACTAAAGTGTAGTGTGGTGCGCCACTAGTATGAATATTAGGAATTATTTTTTTCTTTTCTGATATTTGTACAGGTTACAGAATATATTACTGCACAAAATATAGACAACACAACAAATAAACAACAGATTCATCGAATACAATAGATGATTAGTCTCCGAATACAATTCATCATATTAGTCTCCGAATTCAAAAGACCAAACAAAGTTAGAACATTACAAGTCTCGAGACCATGAGTAGCGAGTTTGTGTTCACATTACAAGTCGATATCGATCATCTAAACTAACATCACATAGAAGAGAGCTGCGGTCATCACGATGAGGATCATCGCGATGAAACTGGTCTTCATCCGGTTCCTCCTCCGCTCCCTCCTCTCTCCCACTAGATAGCACGCGTATCTAGCTTCTGCCTCCGCCCTAGTGGTGTACCCTTTGTAACTGTTACCGCCAAAACAGTGAACCTGTCTCCGACAGTCCTCCCAGTCGTCATAGACTCCGGGAACCTTACCCTTGTACATGACATACGACAGCATCTCTATGCACTAGCCAAACAAAATGATAGTAGCAATTCACAGACAATACATAAGCAATATATAAGTATGCAACAAAAGGATCAGAAGAGAAAAGCAACACATTAATAGCACGATTCATGGTCCTACTAATAAATAGCATCGATTACATATAAGTTGAACGACTATGCAAACCAAACAGACATACAAGTTCATTAAAGTTTTATTACAACATGAGCTAATCGATATTTCAGAACTACATAGCATCACTACTTTCGACTTGACTCAGGGACCGGAGCGTTGATGAAGCCGCCGTCTGTCGTGATGGTCATGAAATCACGGGCGTTGTCAGCCTGCATTTGTAGCGTTGTTGCTATCTCACTGTTGGACGGTTGATATCTAAGGTAGAACTGCCCTGAGGTATGAAGGACATCTTGATGGATGATTTCCGCAAACTCCGGCTGGATGTGAAAGAATTCTTGTCTGATGTCCGCGTCCTGGATTGCCGACAAGCTTGCGGCCCAATCTTTGAGATTATTTGGTACCATAAGGTGATTATGGTCCCATATGATCGCCCGCATGTGATGGAGGGTGTAGTAGGCATCCTTCTGACCACCAGGCGGCTGCTTGACGCAGGGGAACATTGTATTGTGGGTGAACACATGCTTACCGTACCTACGAACTGGCCTGCTGAAGGTGCCTCCAGATCTGGCGTAGCCGGGGAGAACATCATCAAGAACTCTCTTGATATTTGTGTAGTCTTTCTTCAACTGACGGTTCGAGTCGAAATACGTGGCCATGGAATATTTCGGGCCCAAGAGGATGAGTGTGCAATGTGTGTCACTGCACAAAACACAAAATGTTAGAAAAAAAAGAACGATCGAAATCTAAGAAATCATATGTTACGGGGCAGTGAGGGGATGACTTACTCAGGAAAGTAAGGCACGAGGAAGTTATCCTTATCTGGGTTTGCCAGAATGACGCCTTCGAGGTATGAACTCGCGAGTTGCCGGTCCCCAGCGCTGCCCAAGATCTTAGCACACATGTAGAAGGGGTCGACTATCATGATGTCCGGGGTCTTGTCTCTAATGATCCGCATCTCCATACTCAGCGAAAATAGCCGAACGAAGGTGTAATGCAGCAGATGAAGGTTAAACATAGTGAAGATGTCATCAAACCGTAGGACGATCATACCCCCAATGGTGCTATCCACAAAGCCCTTGCCCTCTGGCACCTTGGCCAAGAAAACCGGGTATGCCACATCATTCTCTCGGAGATGTCATTTCTCGAAAGAAAGAGCACGGTCATGCAGACTCCGCATAGCACCGGTTGCAGCATTGAGCAGATTAGTCCGTAGCATCGGCCTACTCGCCACATGCATCCTCCTCGAGATATCCTTAGGTGAAGGTGGCCCATCCTGAGCACGGATCGTATTCGGTGCCTGCTGGCTCGCACCCTTGTTATTCTTTCTTTTCCGTCCCTTCTTCTTCTGTTGTAATGGGATCAAGTTCTGCTCACAGACGACCTTCTTGAGTGTGTTGGGGCTGACAATATTTTGCTCCTCGGCTATCTGAGGCTCGGTGAAGGCGGCAGCTGGAGGCGTCTCCTGAGAACTGAACGCCAGACGACGCCTGTTGCAACTAGGTTTCTCCGTGGTACCAGCTAGATCGTCTTTTGCAGGGTTGGGTTCTTGAGAAGGAGGCCCCAAGAATTCGTCACCGTAGCCGTGTTCGTTGAAGTACTTATCGATGTTGGTAAACGTATCATCATCGTCATCGTCGTCCGGATCCTGTACCATATGCATCATGTCCGGATCCTGTGCCATATGCATGTCCGGCATGTCCGGTAGCGTTGCGGCGGTCTTACCATGGATTGGCCGGCACGATTGGCGGTGTTGTCTGTGCAGTGGTGTCCCCCGTCCCCAAATGAATCTGGCTCTTCAGCCAAAGCAGGGGCCAGCTTAAGCAGGTGCTGAGGGTCATCACATCACCTTCGTCAGCCCTAGTGGGTCGAAACGGAGGTAACAAGTCGTCGCAGCCCCGCAGCACCCGAACCAGTTGAACTCTATACACGTTGGGTGGCATCGAATTACCGTGGAACAGGGGGTTGCCTGGTTGAACGATTCTAGCCTTGGTGACATCGATCAACTCGCCATCCATGAAGTGCAGGAGAGTGCATGGAACATCGGCGGCGCCCTGCGAAAACATGTAGGGCGTCAGGGATGCCCAGTTAAAGGCAAGGAGATGAAGTCATCGGCCGAGTGGCTTAATTAGTTACCATGATGGCGTCGAGCTCGACTAATGTCGAGGCACCGCCAATGGCGGGCGTGCAAGTGACGGAGGGGGCGCTTGCTGCCGAGGTGCCGGCCGGCGTATTCTTCCCACACCCGGGTGTATTAAGCTGCAATGTCGGCGCCGCCGCGGGAGACACCAATGCCGCCTCCGCCGGAGACACCAATGGTGTCGTCGGCCCCTTGCGCGAGTTGCTGCTCGTGATGATGGGAATTGGGGGCGGCCCCTATTGGCCGCCCGCAATCCACGCTTGTAGCCCAGAAACCAAGGTAGGCATAATGGCGGTGATCGTCGCTCCCAATTGGTCTCGCACTTGCTCTTCGATGATCTACGGAATCCGCGCCACTTGTGCCTTGAGTTGTTGAACCTCGCGCTCCTGGATTTTCGAGCTGGTCTTTCTCTCCTTTCGCCCAGCGGTATAGTACTCCGACCATTTCGTGGAGAAGCCTTTTCCGGCCACACAACCAGCTGGCGATGGCTTAATGAGCTTATCCTTGTTTTTCATTACGTTCAACGCCCTATTTAAAGGGGTGACGAAAGGGGAGCTCTGAGACGACCCCGCGCTACTGCTTTCAGGGTCCTGTGGAAGGAACGTGAACCATTTAGAAAATTGGCTTCATTAATTAGAATGCAGCCATATGGAGCTAATTACGCAGGGGTGTATTCCTTACCAGAACACGCTCAAGCGCCTTGGTCTTCGGATCCATGGTAACCTCCTTGGTTACCGGGTCCACCTTGTACCAGGCCCTAACATAGTTCCTGGTCTGCTTGTCATGGTATTTCTCAAAGAGGGGCGGTAGGCCTTGCTCGGCACGCTCCGCGTCCTCCTTGTCCCATATAGGTTCGCCACTTTGTAACCGCCGGGACCGAGTTTGTGGACCCCTAAGTTCAAGTCCCGCATCTCTTTCCCCCACTGACTTGATTCCCCGGTTGTGTCGCTCTCGCACTTGATCTTGAACTCCAGGTAGTCATCTTCGCTGATCGAAGGATGTTTCTCCTTGACCTTCTCATAACTATCACCTTTTTCAATCATTCTCTTCACCGTGGCTCTCGAAGTAGCCAGGGCCGTGCTCATCTTCGTGAGGGCGGCACTGTTCACTTTATTCCCTATGAGGCTTGTGTTTGCGAAGTCACCGGGAACTTGTATCGTTCGTGCAGCTTCGTGAAGAGGAGGTTGCGCAAATTCCCTCGGTCACGATGCCTCAGGTTCTCGGTGTGGATCGAGATGGTGCTCCGAAGAATGCACCCGAGTTGTCCCGCATACCCCTTGACTAATTCTTTGGGCGCCGTTGGATGCCCCTCGGAGGACACTCCAATAAATTCCTCCTTGACGGTGCCGAGCATGTTCGGGCGCCGGTCCTTCCGTTGCCTCTTTGGTTGGCTGCCATCTGTGCGTGCGCTGCCATCATCAGTGGTGGCATCCTCGGCGGCACCATCAGTGGTGTCATCCCCGACGCCACTAGGAGTTGTGTACACTACAAAAAAGGACACATCCGTGACATTTTGGGATGAGCAAAAAAATTTCTGTCATACATATGACACTTCTATGACGATAACTGTGACAAAACCCAGTATCATCATAGATGTGGTGGGCTCCTACTTCTATGACAAAAAATCATGACAGAAAATGGGATTTTCGTCCTGGGCGGGCTGGAGACGCAGCTGCATGACATTCTTGGGGCCGTCCATGATGGAAAAAACCGTGGTAGAAGCGAGGGGGAGGAAAATTTCGGGGAGTTTCCGGTTTCTCTCGTACACGTACGTGTGTGTGTGCGTGGCGTTGGCTCTAACTGAACCCGAGCGAGGCATTGGGCTCTAACTGAACCCGAGTGATTGCACTGCTGGCTACGCGTTACCGAACCCGAGCAATAGATCGATGGCTATTAACTGAACCCGATCGAGCGATTCCTTGGCTACTGCTGCTAACTGAAGCCGATCGATGCTGCCTCTGGATGAATAGTGAGTGTTGCGGGGGGGGGGGGGGGGGGTTGGATGAACAGTTCCTGGTGGGGGTCGATGAACAGGACCCCGTGGTGTTGCCTCTGGATGAACAGGACCCCGATCGATCAAGCCGGTTGGGGCTGGATGAACAGGACCCCGTGGAGGGCTGGATGAACAGGACCACCCTGTGGAGGGTAGGATGAACAACAGACGGTGGAGGGGTGCCCGTGTAGGGGTGGTTGAACAGTAGCCGGTGGAGTAGCGCGCGGTGGAGGCTGGATGAACAGGAGCCCGTGGAGGCCAGAGGAGGTCGACGGTGGATGAACAGTAGCTCGTGGAGGCTGGAGGTGGTCGACGGTGGAGATGAACGGTATCCCATGGAGTCCCGTTTTGCGGTACGCCACACCCCTCCCGATGAACATGAACCCCGTTTCGACCGTAGCGCTCCAACACAAGCCCATTTCCTCCGTTTTTGGTACGCCACACCCCTCCCGATCAATAGGACCCCCGTTTCGACCGTAGGAGGTCCGTTTCCTCCGTTTTGCGGTACGCCACACCCCTCCCGATCAACATGAACCCTGTTTCGACATAGGAGGTCTGTTTCCTCCGTTTTGCGGTACACCAGGCCTCGTTTCCATCGCCTCTTTCATCCAAGCCCTCCTGATGAACACGACCACGCATTCCGTTCCGACCCCTGAACACAACGACGACGTTGTTTCTCCGTTCCGACCCAGCCATGTACACGATCCCTCGTCATACGTATGCGCGCGTAGGCATTCAAGAACTCGCCCGTATGTACACATACGTGGCCGTATTTTCTTTCTTGCACCCTGGCCGCCTCTACTACGACACGTGCGCGCCTCTACATCCACGAGTATATATGTACGTACACGTTCGCGACCAGAATGACAACACTACATACGCTTCGACCAGGTGGGTCCCGACTGTCAGGCACTTCCTTGCCTGCGAAGATGCAGCTGGTGGGTCCCAGCAGTCAGGGGGGCGAATCATTTTTTTTGCTCGGACGCTCTTCCTTGTGTGCGAAGGTGTAGCTGATGGGTCCGAGCACTCAGGGGGAAACATTTTTTTCGCAAAATACGGTGGCCCGTCCGGTGGGTCCATACTGTCAGGTGGAGGAATCATTATTTTCCGCATAATAAGGAGGCACTTCCTTGCTGCCGCCATGGACCTAGCTGTCAGCCTCTCCACGTACATTCCACGTTCGATGGAAGTCGTTCCTTGACCACGTTGACCATGCCATGCCGAGAGCACTAGGGCGGTGGACGACGGCGAGGCCTAGGAAGGGGACGACGCGGAGCCGGTGAATAGGCGGCAGTGGATGCCCACGCGGAGAGGGTTCACTCGTTCGGCTGCGGTGTGAGGCTGCCGTCGCTGCAGGGCCTGGCCAACGGTGGGAATAGTAGGGGTCGGTGAGGCCTCCGCGGCAGCACAGCCAGCCACGGGAGGCAGGAGCAGGCGGCATGACCGGCGCCGCTTTGGGCGGCTGGAGCAAGAAGACCAGAGGTTGAAGAAGCACTACGGCCGTTGGATGGACATCGTACGGTCACTGGAGCTAGAATCATTCATATTGACTAAGTTGACAAAGCCCTTCATCCCCGTCAACTTAGTAGGCCCACAAGTCAGCCTCCCACCAAGGTGGGTCCCAGCTAGCCGGGGGAGTATTCATGTTTTGTGCGTAATACGGAGGCACTTCTGGTGGGTTCGAGCTGACAGCGGGGGGAACGTTTCGACTGTACGAGGCCTCGCCGTCGCCGGAGAATAACAGCAGGTGTGGGTGAGTAGAGGGATGGCTAGGCCAGCCATGGAAGTATAGTGGGGCGATCAGGCCTGCGCGGTAGCAGAGCCGGCCGCGTTGAGGAGGGAGCAGGCAGTCCCGCCGGCAGCTGTTTGAGCGGCTGGAGTAGGAAGAGAAGAGATTGAAGAAGCACGACGGCCGTTGGATGACCATCCAAGAATCACTGCTTGTGCGTCAACCTTTTTTTAGGAAAGCCTCAAATCTGTGGGAAACAGCATACAACCCATCTGCCATTATTTCTAATAATTTATAGCCCATTTGCTAATTATTAAGGTTTTTTTGGAGCCCATATTCTTTTTTTAGCATTACAGCCCATATTGTGGCCATGGTTAAAAAATTAAATGAAATTTTGCATATTTGGGTGCGGTCCGAACTATTTTTAATCCCGAAATTTCAACTCACATTCAAACTGATTTTAAAAATAAATGTATATCAATATAAAATCCAACAAATTCTCCATGCATAAAAATTAATGTAATTTCAAATCTCGAAATGAAAAAAAGATATTTGAAACTAATTGCCGGGTTGATGTGTTTTAAAAATGTGCAGCCCATTTCTCATTACTGATGGGCCATTTTCTCGGCCAGCCGAATGAAAGCTCTCCTCCTCGTCTTGAAAGATTTGCAGCCCAACAGGCCTGACAAAGCGACTTACTTGGCAAATCACAAAAAAACTGGGCTGTGGACGTGGGCCCAGCTGTCAGCCTCTCCATGTACAGTACTCTTCCGATGGAATGTCGTTGACCACTTTGACCACGCCGCGCCGAGAGCACCAAGGCGGTGGACGACGGCGAGGCCGAGGAAGGGGACGACACGGAGCCGGGGAAGACGCGGCAGTGGATGCCCACGCGGAGAGGAGTACGAGGGTTCACTGGTTCGGCTGCGGTGTGAGGCTGCCGTCGCCGCAGGGCTTGGCTAGCGGTGGGAGTAGTAGGGGGCGATGAGGCCTGATCGGAAGCACAGCCGGCCGCTGGAGGCAGGAGCAGGCGGTCTCCCCGGTGCTGGTTTGGGCGGCTGGTGCAAGAAGAGCAGTGATTGAAGAAGCAGCAGGACCGTTCGATTCAAATCCAACAGCTACTGCTGCTAGAATTGTTTGTTGACTAAGTTGACAAGCCCTGCGTACGTGTCAACTTAGTAGGCCCACAGGTTAGCCTCCCAACCGGTGCGCCCGAGATGTCAGTGGGAGGAATCATTTTTTTCACGTAATAAGGAGGCAGTTGATTGTGTGCGGCCAGGCCAGCGGAGGGAGTAGGGTGGGCCAGGGAAGCCTGCGCGGCATCACAGCGGGCCACAAGAGGAGCGAGCAGGCAGTCCCAGCGGCGCTAGTTTAGGCTGCTGGAGCAGTAAGATCAGAGATTAAAGAAGCATCTCGGCCGTTGGATGGACATCCAACACTAACTGCTGCTAGGATTGTGTGTTCACTGACAAAGCCTTTCGTAAACAAGCCAGCCTCGAAATCCGTGGCGTGTACAGCCCATTTGCTATTATTTTTATATTGTTTACTCATTTTCTAATTCATACGGAATTTATTGCAACCCGTTTCCATTTTTACAATTGCTGGCCATTTTCTGGTCAGTACCAGGGTCAAAAAATTAAGTAAATATGTGGGAAATTTTGAAAATTCGCAAATTTTTGCTAGGGAACGAAATATTCTTAATCCAAAAATTAATAGCCATAGTAAAACAAATTTAAAAATAAATTAGTACTATGTCATGTTAAATCCAATGAAATACGTATAAGAAATCAGTGAAGAACAAAAAGAAAAAAAGAAACTTATATCCCATTTGCTATAATTTTTTTGGAATTTTCAACCCCTTTTGATATTACTTTTAACACACATTGACCATACTCTTAAGCCAGGCCGGAATGCATCCCTCCTCGTCTTGAAAGATTTGCAGCCCAGTAATTCGGAGAAAACAAATAAGCCTAGCTTGGGTATTCTTCAAAAAGAAATACTGGGCTAGCTATTTTCCCAAAGAACTGGTGCATGAGCATTTTTCTTTATTTATTTGTTTACTTATTTATGTTTAGGGGACCATGAGCAGGTACCTGGGACGGATTCATGTGAGAGCCTCCCTTCCAGTTAATTATCGGCTTCTCTATTGGGCCTTCATCAGTGGGCTGCATGTTATCAACAAGTGGAAAATGTGTTTCGAGTTTAAAAAAAATGTGTTCTGTATGATAAATAGTATGCACTACGTACGGTACGGGGCACTAAAGGATCGAACCGTGCAACGACTTCCAAAACATTGTGTTTGTCGTTCTAACAACACATTTATTCAACCAAAAGACGAAATATACTACTGATTGTACATTGAAAATAGCAGCCGCAGCAACCAGGGCTGGGGGTGCAACAGAAGCAGTAAGCAGGCCAGAAGAGTGAAGACGCAGCTCTCTCTTCCAAACCAAACATCAGCCATCATTACCAAAGGGCTACCAAAAAAGAACAAGTGTATGCATCAATCTAAATAAAGTTCCTACTACACCAAGTGTACGCATCTAACTAACTAGCTCAGTTAGACGTTACTATTTATTAAGCCGTGGAGATTGGCCGACGGCTTGAACCAGATGGGTGCCTGATGAGGGAAACTCTAGCCAGCAGGTCGAAGTCTGATACTTGCGACTCTCTCTCCTACTTTGGGCTGCAGAGCGTGGCGGCACATATCAGGGTATGGTGCATGCAGAGACGCATGATACGCCATGTACACACAGTTTTGCCTGATGAACGAAACCGCGCTACCATCATGATCCTTGCCGTCGGTTATCTCCTGGTTAATCGGATAATTCAGTCCGACAAACAGAGAGCGTGTACCAAGGCTACTTGCTAGCCTCCAATCAAAAATTCCTGAAGGCCCAGAGAAGTTGGGATCCTGCTCAAAGACCTTGTAGTGACTGTGATTGTATTCCGCGAAACAACATGTCCGGTACGTGCGAACGATCATCAATCTTTCGCCGTCGTCTGATCGAGCCAGGAACCACCTGCAACTTCCATGCCACTTTTCTTTGAAAGGTTCTGGGATTAGGAAGGGTAGGGACACCATGCGGCCTACAACATCATATCAAGTTGGAGTCAAATAAAAAAGGGCTCTTGGTTTAGTTAATCTTAAGAACATCATCTTATGAGCATGAATATTTTTTCAGCAAATGTTGACAGTAATATAAGCAAGCCATCATGATATCATAGGAAAGTAACATACTGCTGTAACAGCCATTTGTAGTGATGACTGGAGTAGGCCAGCAATACGTCCAGCCATAGAAGGAGTCGACAGCGTAAATGAAGCCCTTGTGTTCAATTGCATCAGAGAACCATGGAGGATGTATGATCCTGTGATGGACGTGCAGATTTATCCACTTACCGCAGTGACGTATCAGATAGGCGAGACCGCGGTTGAAGAACGCAATTAGCCTGAACTCTTTATAATTTGCAGATCTTGTGGGCACTTGGCAGATTACAACCTTGAGCAAATCAAACTTGGTATCATGTTGGCTACTGTAAGATTCCGACTATTCTGGGCCGCGGTGCCAAAGTAGTACAGTGTTAATCGAAGGAAAGGGGATCAATCGCCGGGTGTAGACCTCCACGAGCATCCATCTACCATGACCGTCGACGAGCACCATCCAAGACGTGTTCATGCCGACCCAGTACATACCGTTAATGTACTTGAGGCTGACGGGGATCGGATCGCAGTCAAGGGCGTTGATGCTCGCCACCCTACGATCGTTATGCTGCGTGACACGCCGTTTCTAAAGATCAGGCGGCATCAGCTGTTGGATTCATGGGTTCCGGCAGACCCTTAAGGTTCGAACACTGGGGTGCGCGCGGAGATCATGCCTTCTACCTCCCCGTCTCACAAAGATCTAAACTACGGAAAGAACTGCACGAGAGACACAAGATTTATACTGGTTCGGGCCACCATTGTGGTGTAATACCCTACTCCAGTGTGTGGTTGGTGGATTGCCTCCTGGGGCTGATGATGATGAACAATACAGGGAAGAATAGCCTCGCGAGGGTCTGTTCTTGGCTGGGGCGATGAACTGCTAGGAGGAGTTCAGTCACCCTTCTCTCTCTCTCACTCTCTCTCTGCTTGCGAACCGAATGAGCCAACTGAACCCCCTGCTTCTGGGTTGTCCGATCCTCGATCCCCCTTTCTCTGTAGGTGGCTAGTCCTATTTATAGGCAAAGGCCCTGGGCCTCTTCCCAAATATTGAGCGGGAAGGGCACCAACAATTGGCCAATTCGAAGGGGAACATCTAGTACACTTATCCTGACTAAAGATGGTCTTCGCCTGCGAAAGGCTCTGCGGTGACGCTGCGCTGGGCTCCATGGTCACCTCCGTCTCGTAGTCCGCCTGGCCTTGGTCTCATTGCACCGAAATGGCAACCTTTGCCCGATGCCTCGGTACTCCGCGGCTGCGCTTGCCCCCTTTGCACCAAAGAGGAAAGAAGGACGCTGTGCGCGCTGGCGCCCGCCTGGCGCCTTGGGTCGTCATGGCTTGTTTCATGGGCACCTCGCGAGGTACCCCACCTTGATATCTCCGCCTCCTCGCGAGCCAGCCTGATGAGGCTGCGCCTGAGGATGCGCCGTGTCGTCCGCCCCGCGAGGCTTGGCCCCTCGCGAGGGTCTTGAGTCTTGTGTTGATGAAGATGGGCCATGCTGGGCCTCCTTTGAGCCACGCCGCAGGCCGCAGGCAGGCAAGTCTGGGGCCCCCCGTTCCCAGAACACCGACAGTAGCCCCCGGGCCCAAGGCGCGTATGGACTTGGCCGTGCCGAGAGGTGAAAGGGCAAGGGCGAAGCGCCGCGGGCCCTAATAGCCTTGGGCGCCGCGTGGCGGTTGATGGGACACGAGTGCTTCAGCAACCGCGCAGGTTGGTAAAGGAGCGGCATCTGCCCAGACTTCGCCTTTTGCTCTCTCCGGTTGCTGCTCAGATCCCCTTTCTTGCGCCTTCCCTTTCTTCCTCCAAACTTCCAGATCTACTCCAGCTGCGCGACCTAGGAAGCCATGGCGCCTCGCCAGCCTCCGGCCAAAGCTTGGTATTCTCCTGCTCTGGACTCGCCGAATGTGTCCAAGGTGAGCCTTGCCCGGCTACGCCGGATGGCGGCGGCGTAGGGCATCAACGGGACGGATGTGTTCAAGACCGGCTCCTCCACCCCTAAGGGCTGAGGAAGCACCTTTTATCCTCTCTTTGCAAGCTCTATTGCTGCAGCCCTGGTGCCTCCCTTCTCCGAGTTCTTCTTCTCTGTCCTCCGCCATTACAACTTGCAGGCTCTGCATCTCCACCCCAACTCTGTCCTTCTTCTGGCGATCTTCGCTTACTACTGCGAGGCCCATGTAAGGGTGTAGCCTTCGGTGGCCTTGCTATGCCACCACTTCTCCCTCCGGGTA
The DNA here is from genome assembly GCA_034509565.1 of Triticum monococcum. Taxonomy (NCBI): domain Eukaryota; kingdom Viridiplantae; phylum Streptophyta; class Magnoliopsida; order Poales; family Poaceae; genus Triticum; species Triticum monococcum. The sequence goes on along the minus strand of CM067845.1, from coordinate 78,930,402 downwards.
AATGGCGGCTCTCTTTCTGTGTGCGCGGTCTTCGTCGCGTATGGCGGCACCATTGCCATCTCGAATCCTGAGAAGAGGATTGAGGGCTTCAGGAGCATGTGGGTCTTGGCAGATGCCGGGCGCATCCACCCTCGGCTGATCTTGCCCGCGGAGCAGCCGGTGAGCTCCAGCGACTGGTGCCGAGCGGAGCTCACGGACCCCCGCGCGAAACTGGTGTTGGAGAAGATGGACGCGGACCTGAGGCCGGCCAACATGGCGGCGGCGAAGTTGACTGGTGCGTCGCTGATAAAGGAGTTCCTGGAGCACCAGCTGGCTCTGCTCCGGCGGTACTCTCCTCCAATGTGGAGGCCTCATCCGAGCGCCGAGGCTGTGGACGAAGAGGATGTGACCGCGGTTCTCCAATCTCTGGTCGGGGGCGAGGTTGCAAGGTTGAAGGGCACTCCCAAGCCCTTGTTCCTTCGCGACGACTGGAACTGGGTGGTGAAATCCATGCCTGTTTTTAACGGGGACGGGCTCGTGCCCGTGGCGGCTACCGAAGGACCGGTGGATGTGCCCTCCAGCGACTCCAGCAAGGAGGAGGATGAAGAGCGGGGAGAGGGGCCCGACTCTGGGGCGACCGATGGAGAGTCAAGGGGTCCCCTCTCCCGGCTCGGGTCCCGCACTCTCCGTCCTTCGCCGAGCGAGGATGATGATGATGATGACGATGGTGTGCTGGGTAGCGGGAGCTCGCCCACGATCCCGGAGAGGGGCAGGACTGGGTCGATCCCCCGCGGGTCCGTCCTGACTCCAGGGCGAACCATGGAAGCGCCTTCTGCTCCTGAGGTCAACCCTTCCAGCCAGCTGTCAGGCTTCAAGTTGGGCCGGAGGCTGCCCGAGCTCACCGGCGATGACCCGTAAGTGCTTGATCCTTGATCTTTTGTTTCTCGTTCCGCAGACGAGGCTTGATGATTGCTTCTCTTGAATAGGCTGGCGCCAGCGGCGAAGAAGCCGAAGGGAGCCCCTGAGGTCCCATCTGCGGCGACGCCTTCGCCTGCAAGGGAGGGAGATCGTGACGCGCGGGCCTCTCCTGCCCGCGCATCCTTGCGAGGCTTGGCTGAGCTGGATGGGGCGAGCCCAGCCCCCATGGCTCGAACGACTCCCGAGGCGCCCTCGTCTGGTGCCGCTGCTACGGCTGTGGAGGCGCAGCGGACTCCGCCTCGGGACACTTCGGCCTCGCCACCGCTACTTTCTCCTCCCATTCCACTGACCGTTGCTCCCCCGGCTCCTCGTGCTGTCTTGGGGCGAACCGATGTTTCTCCGCCTCCTTCTGCCATCTTAGAGTGCTCCGTTGCTGAACTGGACCGGCTGCGGCAAGATCTTCTTGGCGCCGACCCTCGCCTGGGGGCCGGGCGCCTGGAACTGGCTTCGGGGTGGATTCATTCTGATGCTTCGATTCGGGCAGCGTTGGTTCAGGCCTCAACGGCCTGTGACGGAGAGAAGGAGGCCACCCTCGAGGCGAAGGCTGCCCGAGACGCGGCCCTGGGAGAGGTGGTTGAAGTCCGCGGTCGTTGCAAGGCGCTGGAGGACAAGCTGCAAGGCCTGCGGGGCCAGCTCATGAAGGAGGTTTGTCTTCGCCAGGAACAAGAGGAAAGCATGAAGGCGCGTGAGGCGGCCATCGAGGGCCGGGAGGCCAAGCTCAAGAAGCGTCGCGACCGCCTAAGTGCGCTAGGGGAGGAGCTGGAGGCGACGAGGGTCGAGCTGGACAGCAAGGCCAAGGTTCTTGCCGAGGATCGCGTGGCCTTTGCGGACATGGAGAAAGATGCCCACGCTTCACTGAAGACGCTTTACGAGAGCGGCCTGGACAGCCCGCTAGCCGGTGATGGTGACGGACCCGCCAAACTGCTTCCTTTCCTGGTTAAGGCCCTTGGGGACGTCGCCCTTGGCATCGGCCCCACGGCCGAGGCCGAGGCACGCGTCCTGTCTTCTACTACGCTGACGCGGGTCTTCGCCCACATCTACCTTCGTGATCCCAACGCCGACCTCAACGGCCTGCTAGAACCGGTGAGCGGCGAGGGTGCTGCCGCTGCTGTCAAAGCCGTGAAGGGGCGCGCGGAGGCGCTGCTGGGGAAGTTCCGGGCCTTCAGCACCAAGCCAAAGCAAGGCGCTGCCGGCCCTGCTGCTCCACGAGGCAAAGCCACTCCGCACAGCCTCATCGCCGACGAGTGACTCCGTTCCATCCCTGTTCTTCTTTCAATTCCTACACATGCATCACGCCTCGAGGAGGCATTTAAACTTGCGTTTGGTACTGAGACGACAGTATGGACTGTAATATTTGCTTTTAAGTTCCTTGAATTTTATGCTTTTCTTCCCTACTTGCTTGTGTTCTGCGCCGGCAGAGCCCGGCCCCGCGCGTGCCTCACCCAGCATTAGCCCCGACCGGAAACCAGGACGGGACCAAAGGACTGAGGGGCTACGTGACAAGTTAGGCTCCTGAGTCGTGATGCTCAGGAGTCCCCCTTGGCGTGCGAACAACAAGTAGGGAGGCGCGATGTTGGTGTATCTTCTGTTCTACGTCTGCAGAGCCTGGCCCCGCGCGTACCTCACCCAGCATAGCCTTTCGGAACTAAGGAGTGAGGGGCTACGGGACCAGTTAGGCTCCTGAGTCGTGATGCTCAGGAGCCCCCCTTGACGCGCAAACAGCGGGCGATGAGATGCAATGTAAGCAGGGCTACTGTTCTACGTCTGCAGAGCCCGGCCCCGCGCGTACCTCACCCAGCATAGCCTTTTGGAACTAAGGAGTGAGGGGCTACGAGGCCAGTTAGGCCCCTGAGTTGCGATGCTCAGGGGTCCCCCTTGACGCGCAAACGGCCTTCATACCATGGCTCCACTCGGGGAGAGACGCGCGACAGACCAGGCCCGAGCGGCCTGGCTGGGCGGCGTATGTCTGGGCGTGACCCAGTTGTAGCCCCCGTGCCTAGCCCCCTCGCGCGGCACTCCCGAGGGGAGGCGTTGCGATGAGGCCAACCACTGAGCTCTGGGCTCCCTGAGGTTAATGCGGCCCGGAGGCCACCCCCAGTTGTTTATCACCAGCGCAGAGCATAGCGCTTCCGTATGTGTATGGGCATAGCCGCTCCTCGGCAGTGTCTCCACTGGTACGTGGGAGGGGGCTCGCCTCCGAGAGGAGCCCCCGGGGCGTGTACAGCCCCGCCCTGACACGTGGCCGGCACGGTAGGGCTAGGTGAGGTGTATCTGGGCACCCGTGAGCTAGCGCGGGACTCATGAGGCCCTACCTCTAGGCGGGTTGCGCCTGGCACTGGGCCGTATCTTGAGATGTGTCCCTGCAAAATTTGGTTAGATGCCGGTACTCTACGTCCTCGGGTCCCGGCCCTCGAGCTTGCCTCAACCGTTGCTAGTATGCCAGGTCGCGATGCCGTGGACAAGGCTAGAGGGTGAGGGCTGGAGAGCCAGTAAGAGCCCTGAGTCGCGATGCTCAGGCACCCCCCCTTTAACGTGCAAGTGGCCAACATGGAGAAGAAAGGATGCCGCGGATAGGCACCAAGCAATCAAGCATGATAGGCGAATGCGTAGTTGGAAATGAACGCGAGGGAGATACACGCCGCCGGGCCTAGCCCGAGCGGCCTGGGGATGATGCAACCCGAGGGGTGCCCCCAACGAGGCAAACTAACGACCGAGAAATAAAAGGGGGTACATGCCGCAGGGACGTACCCACGCGGCCTGGGAGTGATCCAACCCTGGGAGGGTGCTCCCAGCTGGGAATGAAGCTTGAAAGATGGCACCTGAGGATGTCGTCGACGAAGTGGCGTTGGTGCAGCAGACTCGGTGGGCTGCGGAGGCTGATCCTCACGAGCCCCCAGGTCCCGGGGCCTCGGGAGGCTCCGGAGGCACCGATGACTCCTCACGAGCTGTCTTCATCTCCGCCAAGGCCGCGGAATGCCTGTCTTCCTGAGCCTCCATGAAGCCCCTCATGAGGCGCTGGTACGCCGCAGCCATGCTCGGTAGGCCGTAAGGCATGCGAACATAGCTGTGGGGTGGACCCCTGCAACGCCCCACTCGCGAGGGCCAGAGACGCTTCGTCATGGCGATCTGATTGAGTCCTGGTATGTCGACGCAGACGCGCAGCCCACCATCCTCGCCTAGATGTGGGGCCACAGCTGGCAGACGGCGGCAACCTCTCATGATCCTTAACTCCTGTAGTTCTTGAATGGCCTCGTTAACGAACTCCTGCTGGTCTGACCTTCCTTGCCTGGCTCCTTCTCGAGGGAAACGTGCTTTGAAGCACGCCTCCACATGGTGCCCGAGCGCCTCCCTTGTGACCCTGGCTAGGTCGGTGGCCCTCCAGGTGAGAGCCTCGAGCCCTGCCTGAGGGGGGCCCCGGGCGCGCTTTCCTATGCGATGGATGGGGGGTCCTCCTGGGAAGACACGGGCCCTGAGGGGCCTGCCTCCTGAGGGGCTGAGCCTAATGATGTCTTCTTCTTCTTGGGGGTGGTCTCAGGAAGCCTCTTGCTTCCGCGATCTGGGTCTTCTAGCGACGCGGCCTGAAAGGCTCGCTCTAAGGAACACACTTCATCCTTCTCTTCACAGGGCACCGTGATGATGCTGCCACTTCCTAGCATCTTGAGGACGTTGTAGCCATGGTGAGTCACGGCCATGAACTTGGCCAGAGCTGGGTACCCGAGGATGGCGCTGTACAAGAGGTGGATGTGGGCGGCGTCGAAGTCGATGAGCTCGGTGCGGTAGTTGATGCGAGCCCCGAAGGTGACAGGGAGGCGGACCTGCCCGATCGGGACTATGGAACCGTCGGTGATTCCGGAGAAGGGCTTGGTTGGCTGAAGCTGGTCGTAGGGCACTTGGAGATTGTTGAATGTTTCCACGGACAGGACGTTGAGCCCTGTCCCGCCATCGATGAGGGTCTTGGTGACCAGCACGTTGCTGATGACTGGGGAGCAAAGCACCGGGAGGACTCCTGCCGTGGCCGCGCACTTGAGTTGGTCTGTTGAGCTGAACCTGATGGCGCACGCCGACCACCTGAGGTGGCGCATTGCTTCGAGCTTGGGGAGAACTGCATTCACTTCACGGGCAAACTGCTTGAAGATACGTTGAGAGGCTGGGGCTTGAGCTCCGCCTAGGATGCAGGCGATTGCGCGCGGCTCCTGGAAGCCCCCAGCCCCCTCGTCTTGATGGCGGTCTTCGTTCCTCCTTGGCTGAGGCGGCAGCGGAGGTAGGCCTGCGTTGCCATGAGGGCGATCCTCACGAGGATGATCCCTCCAGTCTCCCTCGCGAGGCAGGTCTCGCCAGCGGTCCTCGCGAGGTTGGTCGCGCCACCCCTGGCGCGGGCCGCGATCTTCCCAGCGTCCTGGGTTTCTTCCTCCTCCTCGGCTGTAGCCCCGGTCAGCACGGTCAAGGCGACGACCGATCCTTCCTTCTCGCACGGCGCGGAGTTCTTGACATTCGTTGGTGTTGTGGGTGTGGAGGTCGTGGTACACACAGTACCGGCTGCCTTTGGAGGGTTCAGGAAGATCCTTGCTCCGCTTGGTGTCTGGTTCTGCCGTGAGTACGGAAGCCCCCTTGCGCTTCACGTCCTTTGCCTTGGGCTTCTTCTCTTCAGGGGCCGCGGCAGGCAGCTCGAGGAGGGAGAGACGTCCCTCCTCAGCCCTGGCGCACTTCGTCGCCAAGTTGAACAGCTCCAGGAAGGTGCAGAGGTCTTTGTGCATCGCCAGCTCCTCCTTCATCTTGACGTCGCGCACGCCATCGGAGAAGGCCGAGATGATGGCCTCCTCAGACACCTTGGGGATCTTGAGGCGCGCACTGTTGAAGCGCTGGATGTACTTTTGCAGGGTCTCTCCGGGTTGTTGCTTGATGCGGCGCATGTCGCTCACGGCCGGTCGAGAGTACCTTGGAAGTTGGGGATGAAGCGGGTGCGCATCTGGTCCCAGGAGGAGATCGTGCCGGGAGCCAGATTCAGGAGCCAGGTGCGAGCTCCTTCCTTGAGCGCCATGGGGAACCAGTTCGCCATGACCTTTTCATCCCTGCTGGCAGCCTCGATGCCCAGCTCGTAGAGCTGGAGGAACTTTGCGGGGTTAGTTGTGCCGTCGTAGCGAGGAGGCAGGTCTGGCTTGAACTTGCCGGGCCACGTGATGCTGTGCAGCTTAGTGGTGTAGGCACGGCAGCCGGCGGTGGCCACGAAAGGCTTCGGCTGGTGGAGAGCTTGATCTTGAGGGTCCCCACGCACTGCAGCTAGGAGCAGAGTGGGGTCTTGGTGTGCCGAAGCTAGAGCAGGGTCGCGGCGTGCCGGAGCAGGGAGCGCCCTGGCAGCTCCTTGCGGGCGAGGGACTTGTTGGCAGCTCCGTTCTTGTTGCGCTGGCACCTAACGGAGCGGGTTCCGCCCAGGGGCCACGCGCCTTGAAGCCATGGCATCTTCTTAGAGAGGAGGCGGCTGGTGCGCCTTTGGAGCTTCGTTTCCCGCGCGGGGCGGGGTGTGGCACAGAGGAACGGACGGCGTGGAAGAGCCCCCTGCGGCGCGGACAAGCTCGGCGACGCGGTCGAGCCACTCTTCGTAGACGTCATCGACGGGGCGGTAGCGCAGGAGCTCGTTTGCCGCGAGGAGCGCAGCTCAAGCCTCCAAGGGTGCATGGAGCACGCAGGACAAAGAGCCAGCTGGTGCGAGCGATGGAGTAGCGGTGCGGCCGTCTTAGCGCACGGACGGGTGCTGAGACAACGCTTGCTGCTCGCCCCCGCCGGGCCGGTGGCGGCGTCGACGGTGGGCGATGGGGAACGATGAGGACGCCCACCGACGGGGGCCGTCTAGTCGACGCGAGAAGCGATGGTGGCCCGGCGCTCGGCGCAGGCCCGACGAGTGTCGGACATGGACGCGACGGTCGGAGGAGAACGGAGTGGTGGAAGACAGATTCCGGCGCACCCCTACCTGGCGCGCCAAATGTCGAATTCATGGGTTCCGGCAGACCCTTAAGGTTCGAACACTGGGGTGCGCGCGGAGATCACGCCTTCTACCTCCCCGTCTCACAAAGATCTAAACTACGGAAAGAACTGCACGAGAGACACAAGATTTATACTGGTTCGGGCCACCGTTGTGGTGTAATACCCTACTCCAGTGTGTGGTTGGTGGATTGCCTCCTGGGGCTGATGATGATGAACAATACAGGGAAGAACAGCCTTGCGAGGGTCTGTTCTTGGCTGGGGCGATGAACTGCTAGGAGGAGTTCAGTCACCCTTCTCTCTCTCTCTCTCACTCTCTCTCTGCTTGCGAACCGAATGAGCCAACCGAACCCCCTGCTTCTGGGTTGTCCGATCCTCGATCCCCCTTTCTCTGTAGGTGGCTAGTCCTATTTATAGGCAAAGGCCCTGGGCCTCTTCCCAAATATTGAGCGGGAAGGGCGCCAACAATTGGCCAATTCAAAGGGGAACATCTAGTACACTTATCCTGACTAAAGTTGGTCTTCCCCTGCGAAAGGCTCTGCGGTAACGCCGCGCTGGGCTCCATGGTGACCTCCGTCTCGTATTCCGCCTGGTCTTGGTCTCGTTGCACCGAAATGGCAACCTTTGCCTGATGCCTCGGTACTCCGCGGCTGCGCTTGCCCCCTTTGCACCAAAGAGGAAAGAAGGACGCTGCGCGCGCTGGCGCCCGCCTGGCGCCCTGGGTCGTCATGGCTTGCGTCATGGGCACCTCGTGAGGTACCCCGCCTTGATATCTCCGCCTCCTCGCGAGCCAGCCTGATGAGGCTACGCCTGAGGATGCGCCGTGTCATCCGCCCCGCGAGGCTTGGCCCCTCGTGAGGGTCTTGAGTCTTGTGTTGATGAAGATGGGCCATGCTGGGCCTCCTTTGAGCCACGCCGCAGGCAGGCAAGTCTGGGGACCCCCGTTCCCAGAACACCAACATCAGCAAGCAAGGAGCTGGCTTAAAAAGCTCCGGCCTGAGGGCTTTGAGTAAACGGTACAGCCCCGACGAGCACGCGGAGAGCGACATGGTACTGAGATTGTCCACACGCGAAACAAGGAGCTTGATTACCTCTGTGGGGAGCGAATTCCAGCCACTCTTTCAGCGGACACTGCTCGGTTCTGCCATTGTTAGTGCTTGGGTTTCGGATGAGGGGGGAGGCATCTTAGCGGGGATGGAACATTAGACGAGATTATGTGCGGACAAAGGTGGAGAAACGAATATGTGCTGCGGGAAGTGGACAGGTGATGATGACTACAGCACACCGCTTGACTTACGAGACATATACCAGCAGCGTAGGGTCATGTCGATGCCAGACAACTTGCTTGAGTGATCACAGTACAGGTACTCCCTGCAGTGCTATGCCCTAACTTGCTTGAGTAGAGTAGTAGAGTAGGACTCTGCTCTACTACTAGCACCGGAGTAGTAGTATATTCTAATGTAAAATAGTTACAAACTTCAATGCCCGAGCGTGGAATGACTACGAACCATGCTCAAAGACCGTGTCTACGTGGTGTTTGGACAGGGGCGACAACCTCAATGCCAACGGTGCTGCTCCCGTTGCACCGCATGCGTTTCTGTCCTTGCTGTTCGAAATCGTGGTAGAATTCATGTTTCTACTCTGTATCCTACTACTATGCTAGTCCACATTATTAGTTTCATCTCTGTTACAGCCGTCATGATTTATTTTGTGCTTATTCGGATTAAATCTCATAGTAACTTGCTCATATATTCAACTGGCGCAACGTCCCCTACAGCCACTCCCATTTCATGGATGGCCTTGTCGATGTTGGAATTTTGCTAGTAGGCCTTTATAAGGTGAGCTCTTCCACCACTTGTATGAGCATGAGAAGAGGAGACCTACACGCGTGGGCGGCGACACTGGCTACGCCGAGCATACTTGGACTCTGCGGAGCTGGGACTTTCCCGCCGATGTGGACATGGAAAACCCATGGTGTTATTTGGACTCCAACACTGTGCACGGGGACTCCAAGGAGGTTCACCTGGACATCTGCATTTTCAAGTTAAATGTTCATCATTAGTCTTCGCTCAATGTAATCCGCTGTCTAAGCATGTGGAGACTTCCATGCATGATCTTGCTCTATTGGAGTATCACGCATGAATAAAAGTGTATCCATTTATGGTTTGGTCTAGAATCTTCCATGTATGAATTTTTACTACAGTACTGGTGAAAGACTTATGATGAACCATTTCTTACATATCCTCTGCCCCCTCCCAAGTCATCTTGATTTAATCCCGCCGTCTAGGTGTATAAGGGCATGGTTAATACTTAAATAGTATAGCCAACTATTGGCTACAAGAAAGTGCCATGTCATTTGTAGCCAACATGTATAACAATGGATACTCAAAAACTAATTGTTGAAGATCATTTCCTGCAAAGCACAATAAGAGTTATTTCTTCACAAGTTTTGGATGCAGGTTGAACAGTTGAACGCTTTTGTTTGCAAAAGATACTTTTTTATCTATTTCACCCGGATGTTTGTGAGCTCTAGAGATGAAATAATATCCGAACAAACCTATCCAAATGAACTAACTGAGGCATCTCCATCTTAATTTTCTCTTGCAAGTAGTGCGTGGTCCCTTCATCATGAAAATGCTCTGGCCGTCGCATTGATTTGCATCATGGATAGCACTACCATATTTTCAAAGGAGGAGGGAGCTCTATATTTCAGTCAAGGCATGCATGATTTGAGGAATTATGGTTGGGCATGCATGTAGAAAAGGTAGAAGAGTAATTTGCATGCGAGGGATTAAAGGAAGGGAGGCCAGCGGCTAGGCATTCAAAGGAGGCTGCATGCAAGATTACACGGGGTCCAGATACTAGTCCCAAAACTAGTTCCTCTTTTTGCAGACATGCCTTGGTACAAAAGATGGACAAGTTAGGCCATGTAAAAATGGATGGAGGGAGTAGTAGTACGTGTAGAGGGCGGCGCTGCATGGGAGTCTCACCTCTCACCCCACTCGTGGCGCGGCAGTAAAGACGTCATATCACAAAACCCAACCACTCCCAGTAATAAGTGGCCTGGTAAAATAAACGAACAAGCAACCATCACATCCCTCCGTCTTTTTTGCATTTCATCTCTCTGCATTTACTTTCTCCGGTTCATCTCGCACAGTCGATCCCTAGCTACTACTCCTAGAGCCAGTTCTTTTGGCGGCTTCCCCAGCTTTGTCCACAAGACTAGTCACAGTGGAGAGTAACAATAAGGCGCCTCACTCATTTATTTGAGCTTCTAAACTACTATTTCGTCCTGGTTTATTCCTCACCATTGTAATTTGTGCTAAATTTTGACCAAAGATTTAACTGGTTTTTCCTCACCATTGTAATTTGTGCTAAATTTTGACCAAAAATTTGACACAGATTACAATGGGGACCAATAAACCAGGACGGAGGTAGTAGTTATGGGATTACTAATCTAGAAGCCTAAAAGAACTGGCCCCTGGTACTCCTACTAGTAGTAGTACTCAAGTTGGAATTCCAATTGCACGACACAACCTGTTAGGCAAAAAATTCGATACAGGGTGTGGGAAGCGGTTTGGGAATTTGCATGCCTTTCCAACCAGTGAGATACTCCGTACAAAGTACGACAGAGAAATAACCATAGAGAAGAAAGCTAAAAGTAAACAATCAAACGAGCATTTTTGCATTTGTTTTGCATTGAATTGTTTCACAAGCTTGACTAGTGCTGTTTTTCCACTTCTACAAAAACCGCATCGAAATGTTAAAACGTGCATTTGCACGTACATAAGTAATAGTAGTACTCCCTCCGTCTAGGTGTATAAGTTTTCCCTCCTTCTTGGTCATGGTGCACAACCGAAGATGACTTATTGACCTGGACGGAGGGAGTAGCACAGTCTGCAAGCATATATCGAGAGAGACGTGTAGTGTGATAGTATATACTAAAGTTTGTGCTATATGCACGTACTTGCAAAATGCATACGAATACACAAGGTTTCCAAACTTTCCCCTTTACATACTTAATTAAGGACGCTAAAAATTCCTGAACGTTCGGGATTTATCATTTGCGTCCCAAAAGTAATGAGTTCGCCTTACGAAACAAAAATTATACTCCTCCTAAAAGCCACGACGCTCGCAGGAGCGCTTGCGGCGCGCCACAAGTGCCCTGGTGCGCGGCCGTTTCCTAGCGCGCCGACACAACGCCTCTTCCTCAGCCTCGCAACTCGTGAGGTGCTGATTGGCGGCTTGCCGGCGGGCGAGCGCGATCTCACCGGTGTGGTGATCCGGCGCCAACAGGTACTCCTCCTCGCTGGAAGCGTGCACCCGGTCCATGTACCGCCAAGCGTAGATGATGCGCTTGGGCCCGACTGCACTCAGGGCGTCGGCACGGGCGTCCTCCGCCACCCTCACGGCCCTCGCATGAGCCTTCTGCCAAAGAGCCAATTGCCTGACTCTCTTGGACGCGACATAGGCCTCCCAGGCAGCTTGTTCCATGGTGCACTTCTCTTCCTTGGCCTTCTTCTTCGCCTCTATTTTGGCTCGCTCTGCTGGAGGCAAAGCCTCCCACAAGGCGACATCCATTTCTTTCCAAAGCTCCTCAAGGCTGGGGGGCTCGGCGGGTGGCGCGGCGTTCTCCTCGTAGCGGGGAGCCGACGCGTCCTTCGGCGCCCGTGCTGGCGAGATTGGGAACGCCAATGCGTCCACCTCGACGCGTCACGGTGAGGAGTGGAACACCGACGCGTCCTCCTTGACTAGTGGCAGCGAGGAAGGGAACAGCGACGCGTCGCGTACCGGCGAGGGGCGGAACACCGACGCGTCCTCCTCGACTAGTGGCGGCGAGGAACGGAACGGCGATGTGTGACCGTCCGCGCGGTGCTGTAAAGGGCTCCTAGGGCTTGGGAGGGGCGATGCCATGGTGGTCGATGTGAGAGGGAGGGGGAGGAGATAACGATGAACGTGAACGTGAGGGGGAGGAGATAGCGATGTCGTGGGAGGCGTAGTATTTATAGCGAGCAATGGCACACCTACGTAAGATATGGACTGAGCTGCACTGACTTAACTGCAGGTCCAGTTGCGTCACTGACATGTGGGCCAGACCCATGTTGGGCCCATATGTCAGTGACCGAATGCACCTACAGTTAAGTAACAGCTATGTGGGCATATTTGTTGGAGTAAATTACGGGGGAGCGAAGGGGTGGAAATATTGCTGGTCACAACGGATTGGACGAGCGTGGGGGGAGGAGAGTCATGCATGCATATTTTTTCACACGGGGTGGAGTGGTGGGATCACCGGAGGGAGAAGGAGAGTTTGACAGGCATATTATTTCCACACATGGAGAGGAAAAGATTTGGAGACGAACGGGCTTCCTGCAGGTATGGGGAGCGGTGCATAATAAGTCATCTTGCATGCCGGGCTAGGTATAGTCTCAAGTCATTAAAAACAAACACGCCCCACACATGTTCATATTTCAAGGTGCACTAAATTATTGCATGTGATGATTAAGGCTGGCCATAATGGTGGTATCTTAGCACACGGGAATAGCAAACATGCTGATGTGGCAAAGAATTAAAGAAGAGAGGGGGGTTAGAGTAACTAGTGTTCATGCATGCATTGGTAAACACATTTTTTCTGGAGAACGACAGCACTAGTTGAGTACTTTTGCAGACTTCAAAAACTATTCCACAATGTGTCAACATTCGCAATGTCAAATCAATATTCTTACACTCATTATAAAATGTAGTTCTTATACTCATTATAATCAATACTCCCTCCGTCTAGGTGAGCAAGTCATCTTAGATTGTGCACTGTTACCAAGGAGGAGGAGAAAACAAGAGATCTTAATGTTTATTTGCTAATTAATAGCATTGCATGCAATGAACTAACGACTGCATGTCATGTTTGGTAGTCTCAAGTCATTAAAAGCATGCACACCCACATCTCCTATTGGTTGATATGTCAAGAAACAAGAAACGAGGTAGAAGTTAATGCACCGCGCCTAAGTGTTTTGGGAATATTGTATCGAATGAGTGTACTGGTGTGACTGGTTAATTAATATAAGGTGGTGTTCAAAAAAGAAGTATAAATTTGGTCAAACACTTTGCAAACGGTTGACAGGAGTAAAAAGGACGAGAGGGAGTATCATGCATGCGGAGTAGGCAAAAAAATTGCTTGTCTAAAAAAAGGCAAAAAATTTGCTCATTTATAGCCGGTCGAAGTCTCCAAGGGTGCGACCGCGCGAGGGAGGCGAAGGTCGTGGGAGGCGTGACATTTGGCGGAATTAAGTGAAGTTACATCCACGCGCTGGCATGGCGTGCGAACATGCAGAAGCTATACCGTCAGGCCTACGATATGGGTCTAGTAGACATGAAATCTAGTGGGTCCCGCATAGTTCTCGAGAACTCTTTGGGGGCTTGCAGCCATTTATCCATCGAGCAAGCCAGCAACCCCACGCCGTTCGCACGCCCTACTCGTCCCCGTCTTCTACCTTACAACAGTTCGCTCCCAGTCGTCCCGTCCTTTCACATTAGTTCGCTCCTAGTTTTTTTTTGCGGGGAAAAACAGTTCAGCTTCTCCTAACCCTCCTCCAAAATCCATGGCCTCCCAAATCTCCATGGTCGCCGCTGAGTACCAGGTTAGAGCCATCACTGGTGATCAGTTCATCGTCATCTACACACGTGGATCCGAGACGGTGAAAGCATGGCTTGCTCGCTTCCTACGCATGTTCAATAGTTCAACGGATGAGTGGGTCGCTGGGCTAGATGTTGAGTACACTACAGTCCTGGGACGAGAGTAGGATCTAAAGGATGAAGAGAGGAAGAAGCCTGCTGTGATCCAGGTTTGTGTACATAACATTTGCTTCGTCTACCACATATGCCATGCCGACGTTGAGTGCCAGGATTTTAAGTACTTCCTCAAGGACAAAAGAGTGAAATTCATTATGGTAGGCTTTAAGAACGATAGTGACGTCCTGCGTCGGATAGGTCTCGTTGTAGGCCATCCCTTCGATCTCCAGAAGGCAAGCCTGGTGTCCTCCTCTCAACCTTCAATGCTGACCCTGGCAGCAGCCATGATTGATCCTTCATACGCTAAACTGAAGAAACCTCATCACGAGTTTCATCATGCATGGGAGTCGAAGACATTAGATGAAGATCACATCCTGTACGCAACAATGGATGCCTACCTTTGTTTAAATATCTACAAGGGTTGGATGAAGAACCAGAGCTCAGTGTCCAGTTCAAGCAAAGAAGCATCGGCGAAGAGGAAGAGGAAGAGGGACGAGGACGAAGTCGAGGACGTGGACTCGGACTCCAAATAGGTGGCAATGCCGTCACTCATGCTGGTTCTACTCCAATGTCAAGCGGACTAGTTGCTTATTAGTTTATTTTCAAGGGTGTGTTGTGCTGAGGCCCCAGCAGAACTATGTTTATGTTCTTTCTCGTTATTTGAACTCTTTAGTACGTACAGTAGTACTAGTACTATGTCTTACTACTGTTCTTCTTGCAGTTGGTACTACTGCTCATATCTTCGTGTTCCTACTGTACTTAATACGTTCGTACTAGTAGTATAATTTGGGTCAGTCGATTTGTGAAAGAAGTTCGACGGAGCGAATGAAGAAGGCAGAAGAGGTGGAAGAAGCCCTTCTAGCCATCCATGTTGCATCAAACGGCTCACATGACTCGACTGACCCAAATTGCTCCTTCAGATTGCAGGATCCACGTGGAATTCAAGGTCTCAAAGGTAGATTCCGTGTCCGCACCCGGTTTGCGGGCTCGACGCGCACGCGACCGGCTTCCGGTGCGACAGCCACCACGCGTGGTTCCTCCACGCGGGCGGAGACAACTATGACACGCTAGTTCCTCCTCGCCGGCGTGCTGGAGCACATGCTCGTCCTCCTCTTTGTACGCTGCGTGCATAGACGCGGCTCCACTAGCTGCCCGCGTTCTTGGCAGCACGGCGGCATCGCGAGGAGGGACTGCAGACGAGGTGAGCGGGCGAGCCTTCGGCTTCATGGCATAGGGATGGCGGCGACACGGCGGTGATGGGCGAGAAATTGTTGGCCAGAGCAGGCGGGCGCCGGCATGCGCAACGGCGGTGGCGGCATATTGATGAGTGCGCGTGTGGGAGCTTACTTTAGTTTTAAATATAAGGTTGGTCAAACTTAAAAGAAAACCGTACTAGTACACGTAAAATTAGACTTAAGCAGCGCTTTTATTAGTTAGTACAACAGCCACGATACGGAATCCTATGCAAGCGCGTGAACCGCGGCCGCGCGGTCGATCGAATGGTGCGTCACCGTGTCGCGCTCAAAGGACATCCACCGAACCTTTTTGTGTGTGTGAAAACAATCCTCGAGTATTACTCAACTTTTTTTTCCTGTGAAAGTTCTTGACGCTGCAATATTTACATATATTTGAATTTAGCTGCAGTTCCTGTATATTTGGATTTGGACGTTTTAGGTGCGCCCTAGTTTTTGTTAATACTGATTTTGTGTGTGTGACTGAGAGAGAACGTGTGTATGTGTCCATATGTGTGTTGTGGCGGAAGGGCAATGTGGAGACGGTCTGCGTGTGATACAGACATAGAGAGGTGTGAATGTGCAAATGATCATGCATGAGTGAGACATAGACAGATGCTGATACGTTGTGTATACATGAGAGAACGTTCTTCTAGTTTACTTGTGTGTGTGTGTGAGAGAGAGAGAGAGACAGAGAGAGGAGCATCCGTAACACAACAACCATCTCTCTCAATTCGTTCGTCCCTCGCACGGTTGCATGCAACACATGCATCAACGCGCACATTTTGACACCCTCACCCGGCCCCTGCCCACCTCACACTACAAGAGATCAGGCCTACTATGACGAGACAAAAAATATCATCGAATAGCTAATAACGTCACAAATTACCCCTAAGTGACGTTTTATGGGCGTCACAAGGATCGTCACAGAATCCCCATCACAGATTACTCCTAGTGATGGCGCACGCAAAATAACGTCACCAGATATAGGACCTTCAGTGATGTTCTCTAGAACATCATCAAGTTGTTACTTTTGTGACAGTCGATTAATGTCACACACTATGAGAAAAATTTCCATATTGCACCATATTCAGTGATGTAGCAACGTCACTAAATTCATGCCACGTCAACACCCAAGTAGACTATCCCAGTGCTAGCATCATTAGTTTCATTATTGGTGAAGATGACACCACATATATTTGATTTATTTTTAATTTAAATTATGGCAAATGATTAAATCCACCATAATCCAAATGCATATGACAATAATTATTTAATTCACATGAGATTATATAAATATAAGTTAAGATCCAAATCACATCATAAATTTATGATATTATATATTTAATCGTCTCAGCCAATTCATCCTCTTGTGTTTCATAGTAAAAATTAACACTGACTCATGAGTTTGACAGAAGAATAGACAGGTTGAAAAGCAATATTTAGATAAGTAAAGACCACATGTGTTATCCTGATGATTGCAATGTATGACTCAACAACTATCTTTCCATTGCAAAAGGATGACCTTCATGCACCATTAAGTTTGGATTAGGACTACTAAGTTGCTTGCTGAGTTGCTTGAGCCCTTAAGAGAAAACTAATCAAGTTATCTGTCTCTTGTTGCTTCTTTTGCCAGGCTTCATTCTTCTCTTGCTCGATCTTCTTCACATCTTCCAATTCTTCGTGTTGCTTCCTCTACACCTCTTCAAATGCTCTCGCTTTTGCTTCAAGTCTGACCACTAACTCATCTCAGTGCCTATAAATTGACAAAACATAACAATGTTGCATCTTGATGAGATGAAAACAGACAAGATAAAAAGGTGAGAGTACCACTAAGAAGCTTACAATCTATCAAAATGTGAATGTAAATAGAGAGGTACATTATTGAATGTGAAGTATCAAGTTAGTAACCTAGGCAAGAAGCAACTATGCTTAGACAACAACTTTTTGGATCAAACTCAACCAACCTATATCATTATACTAAAAAGCAAGCATATAAACCAATCAACAAATCATACTAGATTTCAGGATTAGAAACCATGCATTACAATCTTATTCTCATGCCTTTGTGTTGTAGCACCAAAAACCATGTATTTCACGTTACAAGAATTTATTATTTTTATGTTACTTTGGATTATTGGATTTGGATCAAACAATATATAAACAGCGAAGCACTCCTTAGTTTTTTACAAGAACTGAAGACAAATGTATTATTCACAAGTATTTGTGTATGCATTTTCTTACTATCATGAGGGCACTGTGCATGGGCAGAAAAGCATGAAAAAGGAAACAACAAGAACACAACAAGAAACAAGAAAAGTACCTGTCATTTGCATCTCTCGGCTCTCTATCCTTTTGCTCAATTCTTTCTTCTAGAATTCAGATCCTTGCTGATGATTTAGAGTTCCCAAATCTCCCGGATCTTGATGCATAACTCATGCTGGAAAGGAAGGTGCTATGGGCATTTTCTTCCTTTAGAACTTCAGCCACAATCATTGAATCAAACACTGGTTGCTTACTTTTGATTGTGTTTCCCTTTTCTTTTCCATTGCATTCTATTGTATAAAGGAAAACATTGATGCTCAAGTAAGGAAAAGTTCATATGATGGATACACTCGATCAATATGAGAATCATTTCAAGTCAAAAACCATAAAGGAAGACATCTTACATAAGCTAGATGTATCGGCTCGCTCATGCTGTTAGTATGGGTCTCTTTGAAAAACTCAATGGGACTTGGCTCCTGATTATTGTACTTGCCTTTTTCCTATATATGAAAATCTAATATTACCACTCCATATATAATGACAAGATGCGATATACATAGGACTAGAAGTAAGGTATTTGGAATTCTTACAATTTTGCTGAAAGTGGAAACATAAGACCTAATTAAAGCCAGTGAATGCACACTGATATACACATTATTCAAGATGTAAGTCCACATGATATATTACCATTGCTTTGGACATAGCAAGAGTGGCCTCCTCTTCATCTCTCAAAGCCCCTTCCTGGAGCTTACATGAATATAATAAAGTAGATAAGTTAGGATGCAAGCACGGGATGCACTAATATCGTGTATAACTAATTGTTAAAGTGAAATTAATGGAAAGAATTTACTGTTGCTTGCACTATGAGTAAGCATATGGATGGAGGAGTACTTGTAACGTAACTGACTGATTTAGCTGTTACAAGTTGGCTTCGCATTGGTGGTAGACAAAAAGAAACTAGATTGTGTAAAACATTCATAACTCGTAAGCAGGCAGCAGTGCCAACAAGAAGTTCATGTCATAATGTATAAATACCAAATGAAGGTCTCACGCATTGGGATCTAATAAGCAAAGAAATCAACATGCATGATACAGCTAGGTCACAGGCAGGGAGAAGCAGCCAGCAAGCCAAGAAAAACAAGACCAGAATGTTCAGAATAAAAAACAGCAAAAATATATGATTGCCAGAGCTACTGGCATAGTTTAGAAACCCGAAATTTTACTACTATTTCAGAATTAAGGCTCGAAGGATGGTGTTGTATGTTTGCAAAGTAGGAGCAGGTTGATTTTACCCAGCTTAGTATGTCAGAATATAGTAAAAAAAACTAAAGTTTACCATGTATCTCCTTTTATCAAGTTCTGAGCGTACTGAAAATGCTTGTGGGCTTCAGACGCTTAACATCATGGGTAGCTAAATTAGGAGAGGCATGTCAAAGATTAAGTTTTGTTCTCTTTTGACTAGTACTGCAGACAAAAGTACACAGATACAGAGCTATACATCTCCTTAAGGAGTCAAATCAAGTGTAGTCTCAGTCTTTATTCAGTTATGACAGCACTAGTTAAGGACTATTTATGGGACAACAGAACAACAAACATAGAATTCAGTTTCACGTTCTAACATAGATAAAGTGGTTGCATCAAGAAGCTAGTTTATCCGGACATGTAGATACAGGGATACAAGGATGCACTGCTTCCTATTTATAATTAGTTCTCCTTTTATATGCTGCATACTTTAGTTCAGGTGTTTATGTTCATCTGATTATGACACCATACAGCGATCAAGAGCATCTAGTTTTATTCATTATAGCAGGGTACAACCATCAGATGGTTAACATATAATTTTCTTCTGAATGCAAGAGTAGCCATACAAGCACATGGAAGCAAAAGAAATCTCCCAGCTAAGGCCACACATCTCATACCTAACTGAACTTTTCCATAAAGGCTAATAGTGCTACGGAAGCATATATTTAGGTTCATCCCTTTTGACAATAGCAGGCTATAACAAATGCAAAACCATGGTCACTATTGCGGTTTTGAACATAGACCTATTAATAGGATATCAAGTAAAGTTGTCCAACAAGAGGTTCATGCTTTTTACCATCGCAGGCTGTAGCAAATCCTAATTGCAGAGAAGGGCGGGATGAGTAGTACTAGTATGCATGAACCCTAATCATTGAACGCCAAGGGGTGGCTGGATGAGGAGGGCGGCATGAGGAAATCACCAAAAAGTCATCGGTCGCTAGGGAAAAGAGAGCCGGGTGCTCGCTGGGCGGGTTGATGCGGTGGGTCCAACCTCGGCGGCGGGGCAGCCTCCTTCAATCTGGCGTCATGGGTCGCTGCAGTTGGGGGAGAAGAGGGTCGGGTGCTCGCGGGGCTGGATGTTTGGGTGGATCCGAGCTCGGCCTGTAGGGCGACCTCCCCCGATCTGCCGCCACCAGTCGTTCCAATCGGGGCTGTAACCTTGGGGAGAAGAGAGCCGGTTGAATCGGGGCAGAAGAAAGATGCGGGGTAGGCGGTGGCTCTTCGCGGGTGAAAAAGGAGGAATTTGGCTGGGTCCTTGACGAGTGGGCACACAGTGTACACGAGGAATGATTTATTTTTAGGATTTATCTTCCACTTTAATACCATGTAATTCATTTACTTCCAAATAAATATCAAATGATTATTAGAAAAAAGGAAATCTTATATAAACACTATGATTCGGTATTTTCCATGTAGTTTTTTTAGATAATTGTAAATAAATATGCCGAAACTTGTACACAATGGTCTTAAATATGTTTTTCTCGCCCACAAGGATTCCTGCGGCATCGATCCCGACCACAACGGAACTGGTGGTTCGATTTCGATCGGAATCCAATGACAAAGAAATCATTTGTATCTGTTGTAAAATTGGATGGTTCGTCATATAGATAAATCATTTAATTTTTTTAGATAGAACGAAACAACGTCACCTCACGCGTGCCCCGTTCATGTTGTTTGCCCAACAACTATCTATTTACACATAAGAATAAAAATAATATTTTCCATCTACTCTCATCTTTCCATTTTAATTTTTTACATAGAGCGAAACAACATTAGCTCATGAGCGCTCAATTGAAGTTTTCAACACATCCACTACCAATTTATTCCAGATATAAGAACAAAATAGCTATGTTAAAAATATATGTTTTTTCCATTGCCCGTTCACTCTCTTATTTCCATTTCTATTTTGAGATAAACAACATCATATCACAAATGCCCGATTAAAGTTTCTTGCCGAGTCACTACCTATTTATATTAGAAAGAACAAAATAACCATCTTAGAAAAAGAGAAAATAGACCAAGGTTTTCAATTTCTAAAAAATAATAAAATATATTTCTTGCATGGCTACTACCTACTTATATTTTTTCTTTGCAGGATACTACCTACTTATATTAGATAGAACAAAATAATTACAACGCTCAATATCCTTTGAAAATTATGGAGAGTACCACTACCAAAACTAATGCATGGGTCCTTCCTCTCAATAACCCTTGGACTAGCTATGGCAGGTCCCACTGCTAGACGTTACATGACAAAAAAATGATCACCACACATTCGTAGTATTCGGCGACACTGGCAAATCCATCATGAAAATACCAAACTATCACAGAAATTGGCAGCCAGGTGTGCTCAGACACCGAGATAATTACGTGACGTTTATCGTCACCAATTTGCGGTAATCGATGACATTGTCCACCATTGTCATGAGGCTTTTCGTCACAGTATGTCAATTTTGTTGTAGTGTCAAGGCCCGCACAATCTCTTCGTGAATACCCATTTCTCTCCTTAGGTTTGTTTTCTCTCAATATCTGACACACACACACACACACACGTAGCACAACACACACACACACACACACACACACTCCCCCGAGCACACAATTCATCCCCATCCAAGGTTATACGGCGACCACTCTTGCTTGTGCTTCTTTGCACCCCAACATGCACAACACCTCAATCTTCAAAGAGGGAAACGAGCAGATCAAAGACGGCAACCACACCGCGCTAGAGAATGCGGGGCCATTTGGAAGCAGGGTGATGTGACGACGGCTGACTGACTCCCCCCCGCCCTCTCTCTCTCGCACAAAATTACCAATCCCTCTCTCCCCCGCACAAAATTGTCAATCCCTCAACACACGAGATCCTTCCCCTCTCGTCCATGTTTTTCCTGCTCTCTCATCAAACATGTTGTCTCTTCTCCTTCCACGTATACAGAATCTAGATGCACACGCATCTCATGTATATTACATGTATGCATCTTTCTCACAGACCTAACTTCTTCCTCTCTCTTTCTCTCTCTCTCTCTCTCTCTCTCTCTCTCTCTCTGTCTCGTTAGGTTTGATTCCTACTCTCTCGTCCACATACATACAATCTTTCCCGCCATATCTGCTCCATCTTCAAAAGCTCTCTCTGCACGTTTCATTCACACATTGGGATATGCCAAAATGTTGCTTCTATAATGGCTGATGTAGAGTTATGGTTGTTCTTGTTGCATCCTACAAAGTAATAACTATGAAATGCATTTAGATTCTCATTTGACTAGGATTATGTGAGTTTGAGCATGTTGTGAAGTACTATAGACCTTGTATACATCTTGGGATTCGACAATCATTGTAACTATTGAATTGTATAGACCATTACATTCGAAGTTAATAGCCTAATATATTTATTTCAAAATTTCAACAAATGATTAGTTCACTACAAACTAAGAAAACAAATGTGTACTCCCTCCATTTTTATTTAAGTCTACGTATTAGCATTGGTCAAAGTCAAGTTTTGTAAACTCTCAAAAAGCTTATAACAAAAAATAGTAACATATACAATAACAAATAAATACCATTAGATTCATTATTGAATGTACTTTCACATCATACATATTTGTTATGGTAAATGTTTATATTTTTCTATAAACTTGGTCAAACTTTAGGAAGTTTGACTTCGGTCAAACCTAATATGCAGACTTTACTACTACTACTACTCGCTAGTTGCCTAGCCGAATAGCTCAACACGCCACACAGAGAGTCCGGTGTCACAAAATTTTGAGGGCGGCGGGAAAATCTCCCGCGACCCTGATTCGAGCAGTGGGAAGTTACCATCATAGCCTTCGGAATAGGCCTACAGATGACGCGTAGGGGGCTGTTTTCGTAAGTTCAGGTTCACCCTACCCAGCCAACCCCACCCCGGCACCCAGAGTAGTACACCTGAATACTCCCCGTTTCTATACCCACCGCAAAATAGACTTCTCCACGGCACCGCAGTGTTCGTGCTCCTCCCCTTTACATCGGCGCACGCGTCCACCGTAGTGCATCTGCCTCATCGATGACCTGATACGCTGCACTGGAGCCGGTCCACCGTCGTCGTCGTACACGGAGCCTCTTCCCCGGCATCGTCTTCCGCGGTCTCGGATCTGCTTCCCCGAAGCCGACGCCAAGCGCAGAAGTACCACCGTCGTGGACAATGAACTGACTCCCGTTGCCGACCATGACTCACAGAGGCCGCCGCGACCATCGTTCTCCTCCTCGATTGGTAATGTGTGTATTGAATCACTTAGCAGTACATGTGCAGTTTCATACCTGCCCTTCAAAATTCCTGGGTGCTATTATTCCCGTAAAAGTAATTGGTTATAGCCTCCATTGTCCAACAGAATATCAGCTTGTAATTGTGCGTCGCTCCTGTATCGCGTTGTGCTCGGGTAGGTTTTTCATCTGCAACCAGTAGTGGGGCAAATGATGAAAATCTACATAGATACAAGGAGCGGGAGAGAGACATGTATGCGATGGTGGAAGCACGAGTGTGCGAGTGTATAAACCTATCTATAGGCTAGCTAGTCGATAAATGTTTCTGAGAGAAATACAAGTCGGGGTGCGAAAGCGAGAGTTTTGTGTGTGAGAGAGAGAGACGGTAGTCGGGAAGGGGAGTGGAAGCAGGAGTTGTGTGTGTGTCTGAGAGAGAGAGAGAGAGGAGACAGTAGTCGGGGTTGTCTGATCGGTAAACAAATGAATAATGTCAGTCTGGGATGGAGACGAAAAGGAGACCGCAACAAATGTTGTGTCTACAGGAGAGATAGAGAGAGTAATTTTAGTGGTATGAGTCATATGTAGAGACATATAGGGTGTGTGGGAGAATCCCATAGAGAGAAAGACAAAGTGAAAGACGAGTGGAGACTGTGTGTTTGGCGGTGAAAAAGAAAGCTTAGGTACCGAGTGATACCAGAGAACAGTAGAGACGTGAGAGATAATGAAAACCGTGTAATGTATAATGATAGGGAGAGTGTGACACTTCTCAAGGGAGACCTCGAGAGACCATGTTTGCGAGGATAGGAGCAACATGAAGTGAGCGTGCGGGTGAGCTGGAGAAAAGAGAGTGATAGCTACCTGAAGGAGCATGCATGCGAGAGACATGGGCGTGAAAGGAGTGAACAAAAAAGGGATTCAAATATTTGAATTCGAGATGATGATACATGTAATCCATACTCGAACCAAAATTGATCTATCAAACATGCATACTCATATGAATTCACGCACATCAATGTTATTTAATATGTAGATATTACTGATCCATACATTTTAGTATAACATAATTTGGTAAAAAAAATTTGAATTCAACCTTAAGATTTCAAGATCGTTGTATTTGTAAATCATATAATACATATAAAGGAGCAGAATTCTTTGTTGTGCTTTTGAAAGTATATATAAAAAAATGATGTATATAGAATCTAATTCCAATTCAAAATGGATCCCGCCCGAAAAAAAGAAAACAAACGGGATTCAAATTGAGTTGGCATGGTAAACATGCACTCTCCGAATTTTGAACGAAGCGGGGAAAGTCACAGTAACCGCCCGAAACCAAAATCTACGAGATGGAATCACTACCGCCTATCCATGCCACGCAAAGCCTATATGCCGGATTTCTATAGGTTTCGATAGGGGTAGGTTTGTAATTTCACCCAAACGTGACGTAACCGCCTCTCACCCGGATTCATACACAGTGGGTGCAAAAACACAGTGTGTCCTCGGCCGAAATCGACTCCCTCCCCGATTCATATTCATACACGGTGGGCGCCAAAAACAAACCCTCATCGGAAAATATTCAGTGTATGCAAGATTACTGTCCTATCCCCAACCGACTAGTGTTGTTGTGATGTAGTAGAAATTTGAAATGGGGGCTAAGTTTGTAAATTTCCTTGCATTTGAGACAAGCACGCCCTGAATACATGGTTCCCCCTTCCTCTCTACCTTCCTTTTCCCCATTCGTACTCCGTGGGCGCCAAAACACCCTCTCCACCCCACCCTCCTCCGTCCGCCGCCGCCGTCCGCCACCCCATCCACCGCCGTCCTCCTCCACCATGCCGGAGCTGATACCCCGACGCCGCCATCCATTACAAGAGTTCGACCTCTCTCATCCACGGTTTCGTACCGGGATCCTTGCATCCCGTCCTCTCGCTTCGTCCTTGCTGTTGTCCACCTTGCCGGCGCCGCTCCTACGACTGTCTCGTCCACCGCAACCCGCCGCCACCGTCTACCCTCCTAGATCTGCTTCCACACCGTCAACAGCCATCGCTACCGCAGCACCGTCAAATTCTCAGCAGATACGTACATGGCACCGCACTAGAGGCGGTACTCTTTCGTATCTGCTCTACTTATTTATCACAGCAAGAAAATAGATCGCCACTGCTTTACTCTGATTTCTTGTCTTGGTTGCGAAGTTGCCTTTGTACGGTTTGCACCTTCAGATCCGCCATGGCATGCTCAACGCCATACTTGCAATGCTCATGGTTTTCTCCTTTTATATTCCACGCTAGTTAAATCACAGTAGACTAAATTTCAAAATTGGGTCAGTCGATTTTCCAAAGCTCGCCAGAGTTCGCTGGTGCGATCGAAGGGGCTCGGGTGGGGATGGTGGTTGTGGGGGGCAGTGGTGGGGCCTCGTCGAACGAAGAAAACTCAACGCGGGTGGGGGCGGGGGTGGGGTGGGGGTGGCGGAGGAACACAGGCTGTGGGGCCAGTGGTTCGGCCGGCGGCCCGTGCAGTGTTCTGTATAGGAAGCACAGTACGTTCCTTGTCAGGAAAGGGAGCAGGGACATCTGCAGTCTAACAGCTGATAGAGCTGGCCTGTACGTGATCGATAGGCTTTCAATTACTAGCAGCAATACAACACCGTAATTTCCAGCCAGTTCCACTTTCCCGATTTATATATCCTGGTTATGCTCTACCCCTATTATGTACACTATGATCTGCCTAGTTGCTGTGTGCTCTTGTTATCATGGTTTGGCAATAAACTCTCTATACAGTATATTATGAACCTATCATCTGCCAGCTATCCTTACTTCTGGAGCCTTTTTTGTGTGTACTTGTGCCAGATTATATAAATGCACTAACCATATTACAGCACACACGAGCTCTCACATCAGAATCCAGTGATAGCACACAAGTGTTTCAGGGGCGCCCCTATATTAGAATATCATCTGCATTACAAAGATAATCTCACAACTATTTATGTTTTCATGGTTATCAGAATCCGCGCATCAGAAGAATATTGTGGAACACTGCAATGACTTACAAAATTGGCACCAAGGCATTGAGTGCCATTCTGGAAGCAATGAAACTCGTACGGTCCCCACCTGTTGATTCTTGTTCAGAATATCATCCTAATGACTATTCTAACCTCGAGGAGTCAAAGGCAGATGGCCAATCCTGTTCACCCATCAAGGTGCATGTTCTAATTTGGCAAGGTTTTATTGATTGCGCACATCTTGCATATGTTGTCTTGCATTTCTTCTACTTTGTTGCACCGCCATCTGCTTAGTTTACTCATCATATATGTCGATATGCCATGCCCATCCATTATCAATACATATTCCATCTGTCATCGTACCATGTTTTTCCACTCAAATGTTGTTCTGGTGCATCAGACATCAAAAAGGAAGAGGGTGATTGCCGAACCTGAAGGAGCACCAGCAAAGTCCTTGAAAAACGTGGTGGTGTCGGATAAATCAGACAGCACCCCACTTATATTGGCTGTACAACTAGTGACACAAAACGTAGGACCGACTCCAGCAGACTGTACCCATACTTCACTGGCCACACCACTAGCCCCACCACACAGGACCTGCACTCCAGCAAAAGGTATACCGATTTCATTTGCCATAGCACCAGCTGTACCACAGAAAAATCCCACTCCAGCAAAAAGTACAACAAGTCCGCCGGCCGAAGACCTATCCCAACTGCAAAGACGGCCAATTCCTGCAGATTGGAACCCCATTCCATTTATTCCCAGTTTAAAAGACAATGCTTTCAATGTTGTTAGGGACTACGTGCATATATTCCGATCATGGGAAGATTATTGTGAAGACAAACACCATTTTCACATCTTCCTGTCCAACTTACGTGTAAGTACTATTATTCATGGTTATTATTTTCCTGTTTTCTACTGATTGAACACATCAATAATTTACATTACATTGTTGTAACTAGGCGAGGGTCAATCTGGATAGTCATGACGAGCAAAGCTTGCTTGTGCTTTTCCAGGAAGCATTGCAGCAGTATCGGTGTTACCTGAGGAAATCACACTTTGATGGCAAGTCTATAAACGAATTTCCGGTGAAGTCTCCTGTGCTAAATTTAGAAGACATTGAATGGAAAAACCTTGTTATGCACTGGTCTCGTTCCCAGGATGAGGTACTGTCTAGGAAATCACATGACAATTTGAACTTCTACTTTTCCGCATGTGCCTTACGGATCTTTTTTGCAGGAAATCTGCTTGAAGAAGAACTCGGGTTTGACAAGAATGACAGGATATCGCAAATATGTTTCCCGCTGCTTTGCTCTTGTTAGTACTGGTTGTCCTGCATCACTGTACTTGCATACATACCTGGTTCATTATGTGACAGTAGTATGCATGATAGCTTGCTTATCAATTGTTCACTCCAAATTATCTGATCTGTATGAATAGTTACATTAGTGTAGAATATATCCAATGCCAATGTTTTTAGCTCTGCATTGCTCTTGTAAGTATATGCTATCCTTTATCAGTGTACTTATAATGACATGTAGTTGTTCTTGTACCATCACTCTGCAGCTTATTTTCCTTTGCCCTCCATTTTCTACACATCAGATCTATATTTACTCTTACGATAAGGTTGGTACTGAAGAAGTTTAGTTGTGCATTGCTGTTGGCTGTACCTTTTGCCTGTATCGCTGCACTTACAATTATAGATACTTGGTTATGTAGCATCACTCTTCATCTTATTTTAAATATTCTCCATTTTTTCGTATATTATCACATCTATATTTACTCTTAACAAAATGTAGAATAAAGGCAATGCTTTTGAAGAAGATTCTGTGGTAAACTTCTTGAATTGCCCCCCCCCATCAGCATGGACAAGGCCTTTATAGAGCCTGTCTTCACCAATAATGTAAGTTTGTCCATCTCAAGCCTTCAAACTTTGTTGTATATATTTGGTTAGGCATGACTGCAACAGCTGTTTAGTTTTGGTGTTTGCATCAAATTGCTTGTTTAAAGTTTATTATGTGTAGTTCATAAACAAAAGTTCGTCCTTTCTCAATTTAAGTTTTCAGTTGGACAACCAAGTTCCTTCTTCATACCATGTAAATTAAACTATACAGAGCAAGTGATCTTCTTTTGCACTGCATGTATGCTTCTGTTCTTCATCTGTAATCCAGTGGTGTGGTGAACCTACCCACTACAGCACAATGTCATATTCTGCAATGTCTTAACTATGAACAATGTCATATCATTCTACTGTTATTTAAACCGTCTCTTTGTTTGCCAATCTGAAATGGTATAAATTGACAGCACACTAACCATTGATACTTATGAGTTCTTGATTTGTAATCGAGTGGTGTCGTGAAGCTGCCAACTCCTTCACAATGTCATTTCCTGCCATGTCTTGACCTGATCAATACCATATTGTGTTAATGCAAATTTAAACCGTGTCACTTTATTCATTAGTAAGAAATGTGATGAATTGTCAGCACTGATACTTTTATGTGCAAAACCTGTCATCTCCCTTCTTGTTTATCTTTCAAAGTGAGGAAGATACAAGTGTTGAACAAGCGCAGTCTCATCATCTTGCTCAGCTGCTTGCCTTGCAGCTCCCCAACAGGGCTAACCTTTCTTGAACTCTATTGAAGTGTCGTCGGCTTTGTATATTATTTTGTCGGCGTGTTTATTTGCACTGGTGGCGATCTTTGATGCCCAGTGTATGTAATCTGCTGTCTGCTTGTGCTTTATTATCATAGTGGCAAACTTTGATGCCCAGTGGATGTAATATGCCGTAATTTCTTTATTGTATAGTCTAGGTTTTTTCTTATTCACAATGCTGCAGTTATTTTACTGTATATATATCCTGTCTTCGTAGTAAACCAGCCAAACCGTAAAATTATGGTACATAATCGGGCCGTCATGCAATCACAATGTAGGTTGGGCCTGAAACATGCCGATCAGCTCACGGGCCGGCAGCAGCCCGAAATGAACCCCGACCCATGATTGTGCGAATCAAATCACGGGCTTTTAACAGGCCGAAAAATTTTCTCGGTCCTTATTTGGCCCAATCAGATATCGGCTGCGAGCAGGCCGGATGCAAACCAGGCCGTAGTTAGGCCCAACTATATGACAGGCTTTTAACAGGCTGAAATTAATATAGGGCGAAATGTTAAACGAGCCCTTAATAGGCCAAAACTAATATCAGGCCGAATTACTAAGTGGGCCTTTAGCAAGTGGGCCCAAAAGCATAGTGTCCAGTTGATGGGCCGAATCTGATATGGGCCATATTTGAGCCCAAAGCGTCTTAAAGGGCCAGACCTGATATGGGACGTAATTTGGCCCTGAACGTGGTAGGCCTTTAATGGGCCGGATCTCATATGGGCCACTGTTAGGCCCGGAGCGTGGCAAGCCATTAATGGACCGGATCAAATATGGGCCGGCATTTGGCCTAAAACATGGCAGGAAGTTAATGGGCCAGCCTACTAGCGTACTCAAAATCTTGTGGGCCTACAGCTAGGCCGGCCCATTAATGTCGGCGAAATCTCGTGGGCCTTTAGCTGGGCCGGCCCATTATGATCCGCAAGAATCTTGTGGGCCTTTACTTGGGCCGGCCCATTATGGCACACAAAAATCTTATGGGCCTTTACCTGGGCCGGCCCATTATGGCCCTCAAAATCTTGTGGGCCTTTAGCTGGGCCAGCCCATTATGGTCCGCAAAATCTCGTGGGCCTTTAGCTGGGCCGGCCCATTATGGTTCGCAAAATCTTGTGGGCCTTCAGTTGGGCCGGCCAATTTAAACTTTACGGGCCGGTCCACGCGTCAACATATCATAGGCGCGTCTCGCCCATTGGATGAGTTGACACGTGTCTTCTCCAGCCAATGGTGATTTTACACGTGGAAAATCCCCATTGGTCGTGGCTGTTAACGGGTTATCGGATCCAGAACCCGACCTGATAGCTTAACGGCGTTCCGTTACGGTGGATTCGCACATGGCTTCGCACTCACATGATTTTCCTATTCTTTGAACCTGTGTGTGCGTGTGCATGTGCGTGTTTAATAACATGTGTGTGTTAGAGAGAGCGAAAGATCGACCTACTCCTACAGAGAGATGGTGTGTAGTGTACGATTTTAGCCGCCAGAGTCGATGCATCCTCTCGTTTCCGGGCATCCGGTAGGGACAGGCGGACAGCTGCCACGCCCGCTCCTGACCAGCCTGGCCCACCCAAAGCCCCTCCATCGCCCGCGCGCGCTTCCCGCCCGAAACGGTCAGTGCCGCATTCATGCCCGGGCAGAGCAAACGCGACCTCTCACTAGCGCCTGCGTTGAAGGGAGAAGCGGATTCAAGAGTGATGGTTGCTTCATCCGTCCAACTTACTGCTGGGTCTATGTGATTTGACGGCTCATTGGTCATTATTACTGAGGTTGTGGCACCCCGGCTCAGAGAAAACAGGAACGCCCCGTATTCCAGCCCAGAGATCAAGGTGAAATCTTCTGGACGGCACTGCGTAGCATAGAACAAACCAGCTCTCTATTATAACACGAATATGAAGACAAGGTCTCCGATATTACAATGGATAACATCAGCACAGCGACACTATGTCAACCACGGTTGCTCTATACAAGCAGCATACAACTCGAAGCAGCGGAACAACGACGACGGTGGTGAACTCCACTCCACAGGGACTCTGGCTGGAACGCTTATCCTAGCTCGCATGAGCGGAAACCACGACAAACAAGCAATCAAATCCGTCATGACCTGCAAACTGGCATGACACGCCAGGTCAGTACATTGAATGTACTTGCAAGCTCACAATAACCAGAAGCATTCAAGACAAACCACAACATGACAATTACAGGTTAAACCGGAATTATCATGAGATCATCAGGATAACATGGCATGAACAACATGAACATGGTACAACTAGAACAATATGATCATGGCAAGAATATATAAATTTGATGATACTAGCATGCAACATGATGACACTACATGCACTAATTATTCTGCTCGGGTTACCTCGTAACCATCACATGCATTACTTACCAACTTTGGACTTTACACGATCATCTCAGGATCAAATCAAGCTTGGTATAAACAATACGGTAGTAATCATCAAATGACCACAAGGAGCTTGATCTTTACCCATGGTTCTCGCACAACATCACGAATATCCAACAACTCGGTATCCTCGATACCACGGTGATCATTCTTGAGATCACAACCATGACCAACACTTGGTCTCAAACCGTGATCCTTCCGGCGATCACAACCAACTTATCTCCTCATCGAGCACATTATTATGATTATTATTATTACTGTTGACTCATAGTGTGACCAACTACGAACTGGGCCCTTATCCGCAGGCGCGGCTATCGATAGATTTAATATACACTCTGCAGAGGTTAGTACACTGTACCCACACTACGGAACCCATGGCCTCGCACTCCCATTCGGGTGGACCAACAACGTTCCGACAAAACTGACCTACTGCCATGACACTCTCCCGGCCACTGCCACTCACTTCCCACTGGGCTAGTCCTGGGTGGCCCCGTGTCTACCAAAGACACAACGACCACCGTCGTGGCCAAACATCCCTCACGGGGACCAGATCCATAACAACAACAACGGGCACACAAGGCTTATGTCCACCTACCTGATCAGGGTAGCGCACGCCCATAACCTTCCCTAGTTGGAGGCACCGACGAGAGGCACGACAATAGACCCAGTTAGGACCTTCACATAAAGGTAAGCGTGGTTGCACTGGTCAGTTCGATATGGTGGCACCATGGCTCAGCCAACAGTTGTTCAAGTTCAATTTAATCCAGTTAAACTTGAATACAAATATGCTGAGCCATGATAAATAACATGATGCAAGGACAATCCATGACATGATATCAACATAAGCATGAGGGTACAACATAACTATCCACCATATGAACAATGAACCGTATCCAACTGAGCATGGGATAATGAGGAGCATGAATATTACAAGTACAATACTATTCATAGCATAACATGACCATTATCATCAACCATGAATAACATGAAAGAACTCATCAATAACATTACGGAGTAAACACTTAACCAACTAGCAGTAAAGGAACAATGCATATTAACAGTACTCGGTAACCGACGTTAGTCATGCACCGAAGAACATGATCAACCCAACATGTACTACTATCAAGCATAGCAATATAAAAGTAATACTAACAAGTAGTTCATGATAACAAGGTGCAAGAACATAGCATGACGATAATCACCGATCCACAAGCATGCCTGAAACTACGACAGCAGTAGCGAAACAAACATATAGTTATTAAAGATTCAAGTTGAAAACCAATACTACTACATGACTATCATGCAAATGGTAGTTGTGGCTTTCCTGGGGATGAAGAAGGCACCGGGAGAAGTGCGGTGAAGCGGCGGAAAGATTTGTCGAAAACAGTTCTCTCTCGGAGGGGCTGTTTTCGTGCAAGGGCAAAAAGGTCATTTCCAGTTTGTCAAACCATAGTGAAAACCAAACCAACAGAATGGGCTCAACGAAACGAAGAAGTGGGCTTTGGAATCACCTCATTTGGAGTTGGGAGCAAAAAGATATGATTGCTTTTCTGCCAGGGACCCATTTGTAAAGAAATGTTTTTCAGACTGGGCCAAAACAGAAAAGCTTAAAGTGTATTCCAGGAATTACGCTTTCGGGATAGTGAAGGCGTATTTTCGGCCGAAGCCGCAATAGTTTACACTTTCATTGAAATGAAAGCGTATTCGTGAGATTACGCTTCCACTTAACCACGTGGACAACCACGTGGACAGTGGAGGGGCCGGGCGTGGGTCGCTGACGTGCGGGTCCCATGGGGTGGGACCCCTCACTTATCCACGTTGGCACATGGGGTCAACATGCAGCAGCGGGACTAGCGGCCTGGGGCACTGCCAGGTGGGGTCAGGGGAAGGAAGGGGCCCGCCTGGCTCCTGTCTCCTTCCTCCTCGCCCTGCTCCCGCACGAGACAGAGAAGGCAGGGACGGGCGCGTCACTGGCGACGGGCCGACCAGCTCCGGCCGTCTCCGGCAATGGCGACGCCACCAGAGGGTTCGGGAGTCCACACCACCTCCATTCAGAAAGGAAGCGGGCGCCGGGGAGAGCTAGGGTGGCCGCGGCTGGAGGCAACAGAGAGCACAGCCGTCGGCGGCCATTCTCGGGAGGCGCGGCCACAGGGCCTCCGGCGACGAACTAAGGATTGGGGGAAACTAGCGGGGCAGTGGTGGGTTGCCGGGTGATGGAGAAGATGGGAGGGAGGGCTCGGCTCGCTAAAATTTGAGCAGAGGCCATCGGCGGCCAAGGCGGCCATTGGAAGCGAGAAGGGGCTCTCGGGCTCCGGTGAGAGGCTGGGGAGGTCTAGTGGAGTGTGAGGATGACGATAAGATGCTCGGGGAAGGATCGGGTGGGTTTATACGGGTGCGAGGCCAGGAGGCCGAGCTGGCGTCTCCGCGGATGCGTGGCCGGCACCGCGGATGCGTGTGCTCGCGCATGAGCTCGAGGAAGGCGACTGGGAGGTGCAGACGATCTACAGCGATGCACAGGGACAAGCAGAGCTCGGGGACAAGAGGAGGAAGAAGCCATGGCGCGATTAATGCTCGGTCGGCTACCAATATCATTCGCTCATACGATAGAGTTGGCTGGCTAGTGATATTTTTTAACTCTCTTTCTCTATCCTCTCATTTACCTAGGAGCATGTGAAGAGCTTGGGCATTTGTTGCCTTTCACTATGTGGTCGATGCCATAATACGCATCGATGTCACATCAAAAGGTTTTGGCATCGCTCTCGCGATGTGAGAGAGTTGGCTCTGCTGTGCACACAAACCCACATGTATAAACAAACCAATCAAACCAACTACACCAGCCTCTCACTCTAACAAACAAGTGTTCTTTTATTGCCTCAGTCCTCTCTCTCTCTCTCCCACGCAAGTGTTTTTTCATTGCGTGAATTAATTTGGCACCATAGCAAAGTAGGTGATCCAGATTGGAGCACCAGGTGAGCAATGGAGGGGCATCAATGCCAAATGCATCACAAGTGAATTTGGCACGTGTTTTGGCCTACATAGTGGAGGGTCGTTATAGCCCACTTTTGTACTACCTCTTATTTAGTATAAAATTTTGACCATATATTTATGTAAGAAAATGCCAATGCATGTCACTAAAAATTACAACATTTGAAATTATGTTTAAATACGAATCTAGCGATATAGTTCTTAGTGACATGCATTAACATTTTGTCAGTTAAATCTATGGTCAAATTTTGATATTACAAAATAGGAAGAGTAATCCAGGACAAAGGTCGTACTTGCTCTTAGGGTAACCATAGAGTTACTAGAGTAGTCTAAGTTACTTTCCACTATGACTAGCCTAGGCTACCCTCCTGTGGCAGCAGGGTCCTATTGGAAACTAAGGGATATTAAGGCATCCTCTTAATAGAGTACCGGACCAAAGCATTAACACTTAGTGAATACATGAACTCCTCAAACTACAATTATCACCGGGAGTGGTCCCGATTATTTTCACTTCGGGGTTGCCGAATCATAACATATAGTAGGTGACTATTAACTTGCAAAATAGGACCAAGAACTCACATATATTCATGGAAACATAATAGGTTCAGATCTGAAATCGTGGCACTCGGGCCCTAGTGACAAGCACTGAGCATAGCAAAGTCATAGCAACATCAATCTTCGAACATAATAGATACTAGGGATTAAACCCTAACAAAACTAACTCGATTACATGGTAAATCTCATCCAACCCATCACCGTCCAGCAAGCCTACGATGGGATTACTAACGCACGATGGTGAGCATCATGAAATTGGTGATGGAGGAAGGTTGATGATGATGACAGCGACGGATTCCCCTCTCCGGAGCCCCGAATGGACTACAGATCAGTCCTCTCGAGAGAGATTAGGGCTTGGCGGCGGCTCCGTATCATAAAACGCGATCAATCGTTCTCCCTGATTTTTTTCTCCCCAAACATGAATATATGGAGTCTGGGTTGACATCGGTGGAGCCTCAGGGGCCCACGAGGTAGGGGGTGCGCCCCAGGGGGGTGCCTTGCACCCTCGTGGACAGGGTGTGGGCCCCCTGATGTTGATTCTTTCACCAGTATTTTTTATTAATTCCAGAACATCGCTCCATTGATTTTCAGGTCATTCCAAGAACTTCTGCTTTCGCACAAAAATAACACCATGTCAATTCTGCTGAAAACGGCGCCAGTCCGGGTTAGTTCCATTCAAATCATGCAAGTTAGAGTCCAAAACAAGGGCAAAAGTGTTTGGAAAAGTAGATACGTTGGAGATGTATGAACTCCCCCAAGCTTAAACCTTTGCTTGTCCTCAAGCAATTCAATTGACAAACTGAAAGTGATAAAGAAAAACTTGTACAACCTCTGTTTGCTCTTGTTGTTGCAAATATGTAAAACCAGCATTCAAGTTTTCAACAAACATTATGAACTAACCATATTCACAATAACATTTAGGTCTCATGTTTACTCATATCAATTTCATAATCATCTAGCGAGCAATAATCTCGGATGAAAACACTTTCTCAAAAAAAATCATAATATGATATAACAAGATGGTATCTCGCTAGCCCTTTCTGAGACCGCAAAACATAAATGCAGGGCACCCCTGAAGATCAAGGACTGACTAGACATTGTAATTCATGATAAAAGAGATCCAGTCACAGTCATACTCAATGTAAATTAATAGCAATGCATGCAAATGATAGCGGTGCTCTCCAACTGGTGGTTTTTAATACGAGGATGATGACTCAACATAAAAGTAAATATATAGGCCCTTCGCAGTGGGAAGCAGGGATTTGTAGAGGTGCCAGATCTCAAGTTTTCAAAAAGATATAAATAATATTTTGAGTGGCATACTTTCACTGTCAACATAACAACCAAGAGATCTCGATATCTTCAATGCTACACACATTACAGGAGGTTCTCAAACAGAATGGTAAAGTTTATACTCCCCCACCACCTACAAGCATCAATCCATGACTTGCCCGAAACAACGGGAGCCTCCAACTAACAACAGTCCTGGGGGAGTTTTGTTTGCAATTATTTTGATTTGGTTTGAGCATGGGACTAGGCATCCCGGTTACCGGCCATTTTCTCGTGAGTGATGAGCGGAGTCCACTCATCGTGAGAATAACCCACCTAGCATGGAAGA
The DNA here is from genome assembly GCA_034509565.1 of Triticum monococcum. NCBI lineage: Eukaryota > Viridiplantae > Streptophyta > Magnoliopsida > Poales > Poaceae > Triticum > Triticum monococcum. The sequence continues at coordinate 78,894,445 of CM067845.1, read as the reverse complement.
TACAAACAACCCTAGTTGATACATGAGCTATTCGAGCATACAAAACAGAATTCCATTTGAAGGTTTAGAGTTTGGCACCTACAAATTTACTTGGAACGACAGGTAGATACCGCATATAGGAAGGTATGGTGGACTCATATGGAATAACTTTGGGGTTTATGGAAGTCGATGCACAAGCAGTATTCCCGCTTAGTACAAGTGGAGGCTAGAAAGAGACTGGGAAGCGACCAACTAGAGAGCGACAACAGTCATGAACATGCATTAAAATTAATCAACAGTGAGTGCAAGCATGAGTAGGATATAAATCACCATGAACATAAATATCGTGGAGGCTATGTTGATTTGTTTCAACTACATGCGTGAACATGTGACAAGTCAAGCCACTCGAATCGTTCAAGGGAGGATACCACCCTATCATACCACATCACAACCATTTTAATAGCATGTCAAGGTAAACCATTATAAACTCCTAGCAAATTAACATGGCATGAACAAATATTATCTCTAATTGTCATTGCAAACGTGTTTCATTCATAATAGGTTGAATCAGGAATGATGAAATAATCATATTTACAAAAATAAGATAGCTAGGTCGAGTTCATACCAGCTTCTCTCATCTCAATCAGTCCATCCTATATCGTCATTATTGCCTTTCACTCGCACGACCGAATGGTGTGGATAATAATAATAGAGCATGTGCATTGGACTAAGATGGAATTTGCAAGCATTTTATACAAGGAGAAGACAAGGTAATATGGGCTCTTTGTTAAATCAACAATGATGCATATGAGAGCCACTCAACATTTTCATCATGGTCTTCTCCTCTCGACCCCCAAAGAAAAGAAAAGAAATAAAACTATTTACACGGCAAAGCTCCCAACAAGCAAAAAGAAGAACAGGAAATATTTTTGGGTTTTCTTTTAATTACTACTACTACATGCACGGAAGGTAAACTAGCTAAAACCTACAACTATTTTTTTGGTTTTTCTTAAGGTTTTTCAAACACACAAGAAGAAATCTTAGAAAAGAAAATAAACTAGCATGGATAGTACAATGAAAAAGTATGAGCACCGACAACTGGCATGAGTGTGTGAACACGAATGTAATGTCAGTGAGAAATACGTACTCCCCCAAGCTTAGGCTTTTGTCCTAAGTTGGTCTATGGCCACTACTGGCCTGGCGGATATCCAAAGTCGTAGCTGGGGTTGTACTAAGCTACATCAGCAACTGCCTAAAGAGCTGCAGCTTGGAGGCGAGCTGCCTCCGTCCTCCTCTCATACTCGTTCGCCTCCTCCCTGGTTATAACATATCTCCTTTTTGCCTGAAAGTCAAAGAAAGTAGGAGCAGGGAGGGAAACATGGACAGCACACTGTCTGTTAAAGATTAGTCGGTACAGGAGGAACTATTCATTCCTCTCAACAAACTGATGGCAAACCATAGCATTATAATCTAGATAAGCAGGAGGCAATTCCATATCATTTGCATGTATGGGTACATCAATATAATTAGCTACACGAGTTGCATAAATTCCACCAAACAAATCTCCACTTGTACCGTTAAGATGCAACCTTCGTGCAACAATGGCCCCCAAGTTATATTGTTTATCACCTAATACCGCACTCTTGAGGACACTAAGATCTGGAACGCACATGTGACAAGCCTCATCTTTACCGTTAATGTATCTACCTACAACGAGAGCAAAATAATGTATGGAAGGGAAATGAATGCTCCCTATGGTAGCTTGCGTGATTTCTCTAGATTCCTCCACAGTGATACTAGCAAGAAAATCTTTATATTCAGATTTGCACGGTTCACTAACATTGCCCCACTGTGGGAGTTTACAAGTAGTATTAAAATCTTCTAGGTCCATGGTATATGATTTATCATAAAGATCAAATAGAACAATGTGAGAATTGTGCGAGGATGTAAATTTAAACCTTCTCACAAAGGAATCGGTTAGGTAGTGGTACTGTGGACACTTAGCTGACACGAAGTCCTCAAGATCAGCATTACACACATACGCGTCAAATTCTTCCTTGATGCCTGCCTGGACAATAAACTCCTCAAACGGCCATTCACAAGGCCGCCCTTGAGCTTCTCTTGGTAGTTTATCGTCCAGCTCATGTATCGCGAGCCTGGGTCCTTGCTTTCTTGAGGAACCACCTTGGTACAATTTGCTAAACATTTTTCTTCCTCTGAAAAATTTATGAAACTTTTACTGACTCAAAATAAAATTGAATCAAACTCAACAAGATTGATAGCAACTACTACCACAAATGCCTAGAGGCTATATCATGCATTAAAACTACTTTGGACCATATAAATTTGACATGCAAGCTCACGAACAGGGTCATCTTAGCAGCAAAAATTTGCAATAAATAAAGCACTGGAACAAAAACTAATTGGACCATTGGAGGAGTCAAATACCGAAGAACAATCTCCCCAAATAGTTTTGTGAATAGAGCTTTGAGCAAGGAGATAAAAAATGGTAGCAAGATGATCTAGAACACGAGTTTGAGCCATGGCAGGATTTTTTCTGCAGGAAGACGAAGTGAGTGGGTGCAGGAATAACTGGAGGGGTCCACGTGTGGCCCACGAGGCAGGGGGCACGCCCCAGGGGGGCGCTCCCTGCACCCTCGTTGTCACAACCCTAGTCAGTGCTTGCATTAGAGTGATGCATCATGTTTAAAATTTACAGAAAGATTAAATGGGGATGATAGAAACCCCCAACACCACTTAAACCAACTAGGATTTACTAAAATCCTTTTCAATGAACCTGAAATGCCCTTGTAAAATGTTCATCATCTTTGCCTTGGTCTAGAACCTTTGACAAAAATGGCGCACAATTTTCTAGGACAGCATAAAGTCACTGTATTAAATCATACTCTATTTGCATTTGGGCATTTAAATACTATAAAATATTTTGAATATCCAAATAATCATAAACTAAAATGTTTACTGTTGGAAATATTCCAAATAGTGGGCATGAGAAGTTTCATGATTTTTAGCTAGTTTTAGTATTTTTAATAAAGCTCTAAAGTTGTAGAAAAATAGAAACACAGTAGTAAAAGAGAGAGAGAGAGACTACTGTACCTGGCTTACCTGTCCAGCCCACTGGCCTCCCCCCTGTCGTCTTCTTCCCTTGCCAGGAGGACGAGCGCGTGGCCGCAGCACGCCGGCACGCGCCCCGGCCACCTCCTGCTTGCTGCTTCCCCCTCGACGCCCTGGAGATGCCACGCGACCCCCATGGAGCCGTATGGATTCCCCACTCCTCCTCTCCCCTCCTCTGGTCTCTCCCCTCCTCTGCTCTCTCCCCGCAGCGCACCCGAGCGCGCTCGTCGCCGCCGCCCGCTACCATCGTAGCCACCGCCTCCTCCTCATCCCCTCGACGTGCCCCAGAGCGCAACCATGACCTCTTCTTCTTCTCCATCGAGCTACCATTGTCGGGTGCCCTGCCCCGCTGTCGCTGCTGTCGTCTTCAACCTCGGATGCCCAAGATCGCCGGCGCCCGCTCATCATCTCCGACTCCTCCCCGAGCCCATTGAGCTGCTCTATAAGACCTCCATGAGCTCCTTCCCGTAACCCCCCTCCTCCCCGCGCTGATTTCGCCATGTAGCCGCCGTTTCCACCAGAACCGGGAGCACCTCACCGCCAGCCATGTCGCTGTTGTGGCTACGGCCATGCAAGCACACGCTTGAGCTCACCACTGCACTTAGTGCACTCACAGGAACCTAGCGCACCGGCCATCTCCTCCTCCCATGCACCATAGCACCAAACCTGACCCATCCCGAACTCCGGCCACCGTCATGAGCTCGGTCCACCCCAGCTCCTCCCGCTTCCACTGCCAGATGCGCGCGAGTCCCAGCTGCGCGTAGCACCAAACCGCCGTCCAAATGGTCACTAGAGCGATGTTTCCGACGTCCTCCGCTGCCTCGGGTCGATGCTGACGGCCAAACCCCGGCCTAACCCCATTTAGGTTAGTGCTAATGATGTCCCTTGGTCAATGACAGGTGGGGCCGCCCTTGCTAAAATTAGTTTAGTTTAACTTCTAAACTTAATTAGCCACAGTTTCACGGGCGTGTGGGTCCCACTGTCAGGTTTGACTCGGACCAGCCCCTTTGACCTGCTGACGTCATGCTTACACAATGATGACATAGTTAATCGTTTTTTGGATTAAAAAATAACCAGGAAATTCTAGAAATTAGTGCTAACTTCAAAAATTCATAGAAATTAATTTGTAAATCCAAATGCAAAGTGTTATATATGCAAAATGATGAGAAAAATCCAATCTATCCATCTGTACTGGTTTCATGCATGTTTAAACAAGATGACTTGTTGTTTAGTGAAAAACATTATAAATCACTATTTAAGATCACAAATAAGTTTGGGGTTGAACCTTTGGTTCAAAATGGCTCAAACCCTTCTGGTTGTAGTTGCATTAGCCCAACACACTCATTTTGCCATGTCCTGATCATACATCATATTGAGCATTGCATTGATTGTGTTCTTCCTTGTTTGTCGGTAATTGTCCCCTCTGAGTAGACGACGTTCCGATGATGAGATCGATGACACCGATGAAGAGCTATATTATCTTCAGAAGTTCCAGGCAAGGAGAACCCCCTTGTTCATTTCGATACAATCCCACTCTCTCGATCCTGCTCTCTTTTACTGCATTAGGACAACAACGATTCAACTCTTACATGCTGCGGTAGTTGAACCCCTTTTCCTCTGCATGACCTGTCATTGCCCTGGTAAATAGATGAAACCCACTAGCATGAGTAGGAGTTGTTTGAGCCCTGATGTGCCTACTTATTCATGCTTGTTTGTCATGCCTGCTACTGCTTAGAGTTGAGTTAGGTCTAATTCATCAGGGATGAATTGGAATGGTGATGAACATGTCCTACTGTGTGTGAGCTAAGTGTGTGAACATGATTTGGTAAAGGTAGCAGTGAGTGGCCAGGTAGGAGTACATGGTGTGTTGTCTCATTGAAACCATCCTTAGGAACTGAGTTCTGTGTTTGTGATCCATGAACAACTACTACCACACATTGGGCTCCGAACACTCCAAGCTCTCTCGACTTATTAATCAACCTGATGTCTGTCCAGGAGTTGCAACTTGTTTCTGGTGTTTGTAGGATATGTGTTGGGGGCCGTGCATAGCGCTGACCCTAGGGGTGGGCTATGATGCGGTAGAGACACGAGGCACAGTGTACCGGGACGCCCATTTGGTGCCTCGGGAACCCTGCTCTCATCGTTTGGGGCCGTGAGCAAAACCCCGACCGGATCTCCTTGCGGATGGAACCCGAATAGGCGATAAACCTGGACTAGAGACTTGTGTGGTTAGTCAGGTCATGGACGACTCCCTCACCCGGCTTCCGCTTGAAGGTTGCCAAGATACACGACGTGTACATGGTGGTAAGTGGCAAGAGCGTGTGTGAAGAAGTACACCCCTGCTGGTAAAGGACTTTTGGGTTGCCTGTACAGTTCATAGACAAGTGAAAGTGGATACTCTAAAATGCACAAGATAAGCGTGAGTGCTATGCATGGCGTTTTCATAGGAAGACGGGAGCGGATCCATAGTGTTGTATTGATTGGTGAATATGTGGACTCGTGTGCGCCACCTCAAAAGAGTTACTTACAGTAGTAGTTCAGGTTAGCCACTGAGTCAAAGCTGGCTTGCTGCAGTTAAACCCCACCATCCCTTTGTTGATAATGATGCATATGTAGTTAGTTCTGATGTAAGTCTTGCTGGCTACATTTGTACTCACGTTTGCTTAATTTATGTTTTGTAGAGAGACTTCAGTCTCGCTAGTAGTTCCGTGTGGACTTCGACGTTTAGCTTAATACCTGAGCTACGATCTTGTGCCCTCGGCAGGATCTGGTAGATAGTGAGGCTTCTCAGCCTTTTTCATTTGTAGATGTATGTACTTAGACATGTTGAGCTTCCGCATGTGCAATTGCTTGTATGACTAGAATGCTGGGTCAGGAGACCCATGTTTGTAATATCTGACTCTTCTGAATCTTAAGAATAAATACTTTGAGTCGTAGAGTTTTGTTGTGATGCCATGTTGTATTTACACATATCGAGCATATTGTGTGTATGATTGAAATGCTTGGTATGTGTGGGATCCGACAACCTAGTTGTCTATCCTTTGTAGCCTCTCTTATGGGGAAATGTAGTCTAGCGCTTCCACCGAGCCATGGTAGTCTGCTACAGCCCGGTTTACCAGAGTCCTGTTAGCCCAGTTGCTACTGCTCCAGAGCACTTAGACTGGATGACATGTGTCCTTCTTCGTTCCTATGTCTATCCCTTCAGGGAAATGTCACGCGTTGTTCCTTTAAGTCCTTGTAGCTTTCTATGACTTGGGTTCATACGTTGATGACCGACACCTTCGTTGCTGGGTCATGTATGCCCGCCCGTGTAAGTTAGTGCCACTTCGGGTTTATGGCTAGTCATGTTGGCCCGGGTTCTATGTCATATGGATGCTAGCGACACTATCATATACGTGAGCCAAAAGGCGCAAATGGTCTCAGGCCAGGTAAGGTGGCACCCGTGGGAATACCGTGCTTGAGGCTGCAAAATGATATGATGTGTTACATGCTAGATCGGTGTGACCTAGGATCGGGGTCCTGACACTCGTGGCCCAGTGGTGGGTCCCCCTGGTATATTCTCAGTGCCAGAAATTCTTAAATATTGAACAAAAATCATAATTCATTTTTAGGACATTTGGAGAACTTTTATTTCCGGGGTATTTTTTATTGCAAGGATAATTCAGAAAACAGACAGAAGATACTATTTTTCTTTATTTAATTTAAATAATAGAAAGTAAAAAAGGAGGGTACAGAGAGTTGTGCTTTCTAACTCCATCCATCTCATGTTCATCAAAAGGGATCCACTAACAAGGTTGATCAAGCCTTGTTAACAAACTCTTTTCGAATCGCATGAAACCGGAGAATTTTTGAATAACACAAGGTTACCTCAACGGGGATATGCACGTCCCCAAGAATAAGAATAGCATATTTCATCTTGACAGTAGTAAGAGGGAATTCAAAACCTCCAATAGTAATCGTTGAAATTTTTCCAATAGAATTGATACTATGGACTTGAGGTAGTTTTCTCGGAAAGTGTACCGTATGCTCATTACCATTAACATGAAAAGTGACATTACCTTTGTTGCAATCAATAACAACCCCTACAGTATTCAAAAAGGTTCTACCAAGGAATATCAAGAAAAACAAAGTCCGTTAAAATAGTAACATTTGCCGCCACAACCGGCACATCCTCACAAATACCGACATGTATAGCAGCTGATTTATTGGCCATTTGCAAAGATATTTCAGTAGGTGTCAACTTATTCAAATCAAGTCTACGATATAAAGACAGAGGCATAACACTAACACCGGCTCCAAGATCACATAAAGCAGTTTTAACATAGTTTCTTTTAATGGAGCATGGTATAGTTGGTATTCCTGGGTCTCCTAGTTTTCAGGTATTCCACCTCTAAAAGTATAATTGGCAAGTGAAGGAAATATGCCCTAGAGGCAATAATAAAGTTGTTATTTATATTTCCTTATATCATGATAAATGTTTATTATTCATGCAAGAATTGTATTAACCGGAAACTTAGTACATGTGTGAATACATAGACAAACATAGTGTACCTAGTATGCCTCTACTTGACTAGCTCGTTAATCAAAGATGGTTAAGTTTCCTAGTCATGGACATGTGTTCTCATTTGATGAACGGGATCACATCATTAGAGAATGATGTGATGGATAAGATCCATTCATTAGCTTAGCATAATGGTCGTTCAGTTTTATTGCTACTTCTTTCTTCATGACTTATACATGTTCCTCTCACTATGAGATTATGCAACTCCCGAATACCGTAGGAACACCTTGTGTGCTATCAAACGTCACAATGTAACTGGGTGATTATAGAGATGCTCTACAGGTGTCTCCGATGGTTTTTGTTGAGTTGGCATAGATCGAGATTAGGATTTGTCACTCCGTGTATCGGAGAGGTATCTCTGGGCCCTCCCGGTAATGCACATCACTCTAAGCCTTACAAGCATTGTGACTAATGAGTTACTTGCAGGATGATGCATTACAGAACGAGTAAAGAGACTTGCGGGTAACGAGATTGAACTAGGTATTTGAGATACCGACGATCAAATCTCGGGCAAGTAACATACCGATGACAAAGGGAACAACGTATGTTGTTATGCGGTTTGAACGATAAAGATTTTCGTAGAATTTGTAGGAGCCAATATGAGCATCTAGGTTCCGCTATTGGTTATTCACCGGAGATGTGTCTCGGTCATGTCTACATAGTTCTCGAACCCGTAGCACTACTAGGAAAAGGCCTACTAGTGCCGCACCAGTTTTTCCTACTAATGGCGCACTACTGGTGCGCCACTAGTACCACGCCACTAGTATTTTTTACATTAGTATGCCTAGAGGTGCGCCATTACTATGTGACTTAGTAATGGCGCACCACATAGAAGTGCGCCATTAGTAATAATTTTTTTTCAAATTTTTTTATTTTTTTTAAATTCAATTTTTTCTTAATCTTGGGTCACTATGGCTTAATCTTGGGTCAATATGCTTAATCTCAGGTCAAATCGCACTTCGTGGTCAAACTTCCTGAAAGGTTACCCATCCTCACACTACTGCAGCCCAAGCACGCTTAACTTCAGAGTTCTATCAAACCTCGGCGCCAGCTCACTTCACAGGCACTTGTTGATATATCTAGCATATGAATCCTATTAAACCTTGTTGATGTTTAGGACTTTGTTCATGTTCAGGAGTGTGATGAAATTTTGAAAAAATATTTCAAACTTCCGTTCATATTACGTATCATATTTTGAAAAAAAAATCTGAAAAAAAATCGAAACTAATTTTTTTCTGTTACTAGTGGCGCACCTAGCATATGGTGGGCCACTAGTAAGTTTGAAATTTTTTGAATTTTTTGGCCTCCAGATCTTAAAAGCCCTGTAACTTTTTTCTGTTAGGTTTTTGAGGATTTTGAAAATGTTTAACGTGGTTCCCCTGATTAAATTCGGATGTAACTTTTCGAGTAGATGATTTTTCATATAGAAAACTTTTTAATCCGTGTTCGTATGCAAAAGTTGTGCCCATTTTACAAATTCCACAGAGATTTTGCAAATAAAGTTGAAATTCATATTTTTAAAATTTCCCAACAACTAGACCACATATCACATGGGAAACTTATTTTCTTTTATTTTTTTGACATTTTCATCATTTTCTTTTATTTTTTTAAAAACTGAAAAGGCGGACCACTGGGGGGATGCGAGGGAATTTTGGGTCAAGTTAGTAATGGCGCACCGTGGGAGTGGTGCGCCATTACTAGTTGAACTAGTAATGGCGCACCACTCCCACGGTGCGCCATTACTAGTTTTCAAAAAATATAAAAAAATTGAAAAAAAATTACTAGTGGCGCACCGTGGGTGTGGTGCGCCATTACTAGTTTAACTAGTAATGGCACACCACTCCCACGGTGCGCCATTACTAGTTTTGAAAAAAAAATAAAAAAATTGAATTTTTTTTTGAATTTTTTTACTAATGGCGCACCATGGATGTGGTGCGCCATTACTAGTTTAACTAGTAATGGCCCACCACTCTATTAATGGCCCACCACTCCCACGGTGCGCCATTACTAGTTTTGAAAAAAAATCTTGTTACTAATGGCGTACTGTGGATGTGGTGCGCCATTAGTATTTGGACACTAATGGCGCACCAACACATGGTGCGCCGTTAGTATATAGTGGTGGCGCACCACCTGTCTGGTGCGTCATTAGTGTCAATTCCATCCATAGCCCTTTTCTAGTAGTGTAGGGTCTGCACGCTTAACGTTCTGTGATGATTTGTATTATGAGTTATGTGATTTGATGAGCGAAGTTTGTTCGGAGTCCTGGATGAGATTGGGGACATGACGAGGAGTCTCGAAATGGTCGAGACGTAAAGATCAATATATTGGAAGGCTATATTCGGAAATCGGAAAAGTTCAGAGTAATTTGGGTATTTTTCGGAGTACCGGAGAGTTACAGGAATTTGTATTGGGCATTAATGGGCCATACGGGAAATGAGAGAAAGGCCTCAAGGGTGGCCGCGCCCCTTCCCCATGGACTGGTCCGAATTGGACTAGCGAAAGGGGCACCCCCTTCCTTCCTTCTCCTTCCCCCTTCCCTTTTTCCTATTCCAAGTAGGAGGTGGAATCCTACTAGGACTAGGGAGTCCTAGTAGGACTCCACACTTTGGACGTGCCCTATGAGGGTCGGCCTCCTCCTCTCTCCATCCTTTATATACGTGGCCAGGGGCACCCCATAGACACACAAGTTGATCATGGATATCTTAGCCGTGTGTGGTGTCCCCCTCCACTATAATCCACCTCGGTCATATCGTAGCGGTGCTTAGGCGAAGCCCTGTTCTGGTAGCATCATCATCACCTTCATCACGTCGTCATGCTGACGAAGCTCTCCCTCGACACTCTCCTGGATCGTGAGTTCGTGGGACATCACCGAGCCGAGTGTGTGCAGATCGTGGAGCTGCCGTAATTTTGGTACTAGGATCAGTCGATCATGAAGATGTAGGACTACATCAACCACATTGTCATAACACTTCCGCTTATGTTCTACAAGGGTACGTGGACAACACTCTTCCCCTCTCGTTGTTAGGCATCACCATGATCTTGCGTGTGCGTAGGAAATTTTTGAAATTGCTGCGTTCCCCAACAGTGGCATCCGAGCCAGGTCTATGCGTAGATGTTATATGCACGAGTAGAACACAAAGGAGTTGTGGGCGTGGGTATATACATATTGCTTGCCGTCACTAGTTGATTCTTGATTCAGCGCCATTTTTGGATGAAGCGGCTCAGACCGACATTACGCGTACACTTACGCGAGTCTAGTTCTACCGACGTGCTTCGCACACAAGTGGCTAGTGGATGTGTGTGTTTCTCCAACTTTAGTTCAATCGGTTTCCATGAATAGGGTTCTTTCTGAAGATAAAAAAGCAACCACTATACTATGTTATCGGCAACTGGCAGAAGCCTTATGGTTGTCTCTTTATTGCATAAGATGCAAGCGCCATATAATTGCTTTACTTTATCGCTATGCGATAGCAATATTTGCAAAAGCAATAGTTGGAGAGACGACCATGTGACGACATGTTGATAGAGATCAAGATGATGGAAATCATGGTGTCATGCCGGTGAAGATAGAGATCATGACGGTGTTTTGGAGATGGACATCAAAGGCACAAGATGATGATGGTCATATCATGTCACATATTTTGATTGCATGTGACGTTTATCCTTTATGTATCTTATTTTGCTTAGTTCGGCAGTAACATTATAAGATGACCTCTCACTAAATTTCAAGGTATAAGTGTTCTCCCTGAGTATGCACCGTTGCGACAGTTCATCGTGCTGAGACACCACGTGATGATCGTGTGTGATAACTCTATGTTCACATACAACGGGTGCAAGCCAGTTTTGCACACGCAGAATACTCGGGTTAAACTTGACGAGTCTAGAATATGAAGATATGGCCTCAGAACACTGGAGACCCAAAGGTCGAGCATGAATCATATAGTAAATATGATCAACATAGTGATGTTCACCATTGAAAACTACTCCATCTCACTTGATGATCAGACATGGTATACTTGATTTGGATCACGTGATCATTTAGATGACTAGAGGGATGTCTATCTAACTGGGAGTTCATATGTAATATGATTAATTGAACTTTAATTTATCATGAACTTAGTCCTAATAGTATTTGCATAACTATGTTGTAGATCAATAGCTTGCGATGTAGCTCCCCCTTTATTTTTGATATGTTCCTAGAGAAAAACTATGTTGAAATATGATAGTAGCAATGATGCGGACTGGGTCCGTGATGTGAGGATTGTCCTCATTGCTGCACATAAGAATTATGTCCTTGATGCACCGCTAGGTGACAGACCTATTATAGGAGCAGATGCAGACGTTATGAACGTTTGGCAAGCTCGGTATGATAACTACTTGAAAGTTTAGTGCGCTGCTTTACGTCTTAGAACCGGGAATTCAAAAATGTTTTGAATGCCACGAGGCATATAAGATGTTCTAAGAGCTGAAATTGGTATTTCAGACTCATGCCCGAGTCGAGAGGTATGAGACCTCTGACAAGTACTTTGCCTACAAGATGGAGGAGAATAGCTCAACCAGTGAGCATGTACTTAGATTGTTTGTGTACTACAATCACTTGAATCAATTGGGAGTTAATCTTCTAGATAAAATAGTGTTTGACAGAGTTCTCTAGTCACTATCACCAAGTTACTGGAACTTCGTGATGAAGTATAATATGCAAGGGATGACGAAAACGATTCCTGAGCTCTTCGAGATGCTGAAATCGACGAAGGTAGAAATAAAGAAAAGCATCAAATGTTGATGGTTGACAAGACCACTAATTTCAAGTAAAAGGGCAAGGGAAAGAAAGGGAACTTCAAGAAGAATGGCAAGCAAGTTGCCACTCCCATGAAGAATCCCAAAGCTAGACCCAAGCCTGAAACTGAGTGCTTTTACTGCAAACGAAATGGTCACATGAAGGGGAACTGCCCTAGATACTTGGCGGATAAGAAGGATGGCAAAGTGAACAAAGGTATATTTGATATGCATGTTATTGATGTGTACTTTACTAGTGTTCATAGAAACCCCTCAGTATTTGATACTGGTTCAGTTGCTAAGAGTAGCAACTCGAAACAAGAGTTGCAAAATAAACAGAGACTAGTTAAGGGCGAGGTGATGATGTGAGTTGGAAGTGATTCCAAGTTGATAAGATCACCATCGCACAGTCCCTTTACCTTCGGGATTAGTGTTGAACCTAAAATAAATGTTATTTGGTGTTTGCGTAGAGCATAATATGATTGCATCATGTTTATTGCAATACGGTTATTCATTTAAGTCAAGGATAATTGTTATTCTGTTTACATGAATAAAACCTTCTGAGGTCATACACCCAAGGTGAATGGTTTATTGAATCTCAATCATAGTAATACACGTATTCATAATATTGAAGCCAAAAGATGCAAAGTTAATAATGATAGTGCAACTTATATGTGGCACTACCGTTTAGGTCATATTGGTGTAAAGCGCATAAGGAAACTTCATGCTGATGGGCTTTTAGAATCACTTGATTATGAATCATTTCATGCTTGCGAACCATGCCTCATGGGCAAGATGACTAAAACTCCGTTCTCCGGAACAATGGAGCAAGCAACGGACTTATTGGAAATAATACATACTGATGTATGCAATCCGATGAGTGTTGAGGCTTGCGGCGGGTATCGTTATTTTCTAATATTCACAGATGATTTGAGCAGATATTGGTATATCTACTTGATGAAACATAAGTCTGAAACATTTGAAAAGTTCCAAGAATTTCAGAGTGAAGTGGAAAATCATCGTAACAAGAAAATAAAGTTTCTGCGATCTACTCGTGGAGGAGAATAATGCGGAATAGTTTCGCAACTCACGCCACCTGGAACATCACAGCAAAATGGTGTGCTCGAACGCCATAACCGTACTTTATTAGATATGGTGCAATCTATGATGTCTCTTACCGATTTATCACTATCGTTTTGGGGTTATGCATTAGAGACAGTTACATTCATGTTAAATAGGGCACCATCTAAATCCGTTGAGATGACACCATATGAACTACGGTTTAGCAAGAAACCTAAGCTGTCGTTTCTTAAAGTTTGGGGCTATGATGCTTATGTGAAAAAGTTTCAACCTGATAAGCTCGAACCCAAATCGGAGAAATGCTTCTTCATAGGATACCCAAAGGAAACTGTTGGGTACACCTTCTATCACAGATCCAAAGGCAATATATTCGTTGCTAAGAATGGATCCTTTCTAGAGAAGAAGTTTCTCTCGAAACAAGTGATTGGGAGGAATGTAAAACTTGATGAGGTAATTGTAGCTTCTCCCGAATTGGAAAGTAGTTCATCACAGAAATCAGTTCAAGTGATTCCTACACCAATTAGTGAGGAAGTTAATGATGATGATCATGAAACTTCAGATCAGGTTACTACCGAACCTTTAGGTCAACCAGACTACATTCCGCACCAGAGTGGTAGGGTAATCTTGTTCTGGAGGTCATGTTACATGACCATGACGAACCTACGAACTATGAGGAAGTGATGATGATCACAGATTATGCGAAATGGCTTGAAGCCATGAAATCTGAGATGAGATCCATGTATTAGAACAAAGTATGGACTTTGATTGACTTGCTCGTTGATGGGTGAGCCATTAAGAATAAATGGATTTTCAAGAGGAAGACGGACACTGATAGTAGTGTTACTATCTACAAAGGTTGAATTGTCGCAAAAGGTTTTCGACAAGTTCAACATTTGACTACGATGAGATTTTTTCACTCGTAGCGATGCTTAAGTCTATCCGAATCATGTTAGCAATTGCCACATTTTATGAAATCTGGCAAATGGATGTCAAAACTGCATTCCTTAATGGATTTCTTAAAGAAGAGTTGTATATGATGCAACAAGAAGGTTTTGTCAATCCCAAAGGTGCTAACAAAGTGTGTAAGCTCCAATGATCCATCTATATACTTTGACAAAGTTATCAAAGCATATGGTTTCATATAGACTTGCGGTGAAGCCTGTATTTACAAGAAAAGTGAGTGGGAGCACTACAACATTTCTGATAAGTATATGTGAATGACATATTGTTGATCTGAAATAATGTAGAATTTTCTCGAAAGCATAAAGGTGTCTTTGAAAATAGTTTTTCAATGAAAGACCTCAATGAAGCTACTTACATATTGAGCATCAAGATCTATAGAGATATATCAAGACGATTGATATATTTTCAATGAGTACATACTTTGACAAGATTTTGAAGTAGTTCAAAATGGAAAAGTCAAAGAAGGAGTTCTTACCTGTGTTGTAAGGTGTGAAGTTGAGTAAAGACTCAAAACCGGACCACAGCAGAAAATAGAAAGAGAATGAAAATTCATTCCCTATGCCTTAGTCATAGGTTCTATAAAGTATGCTATGCTATGTACCAGACATATTGTGTACCTCACCATAAGTTTGGCAAGAGGGTACAATAATCCAGGAGTGGATCACTGGACAGCGGTAAAAAATATCCTTAGTCGAGTAAGGAAATGTTTCTCGGTTATGGAGGTGAGAAAGAGTTCGTCGTAAAGAGTTACGTCGATGCAAGCTTTGACGCCGATCTAGATGACTCTAAGTATCGATATAGATACATATTGAAAGTGGGAGCAATTAGCTAGAGTAGCTCCGTGCAAAGAATTGTAGACATAGAAAATTTGCAAAATACATACGGCTCTAAATGTGGCAAACTCGTTGACTAAATTTCTCTCACAAGAAAAACAAGATCACTCTTTGGGTGTTAATCACATAGCGATGTGAACTAGATTATTGACTCTAGTAAACCCTTTGCGTGTTAGTCACATGGAGCCGTGAACTCATCACATAAAGATCTGAACTATTGGTGTTAAATCACATGACGATGTGAACTAGATTATTGACTCTAATGCAAGTGGGAGACTGAAGGAAATATGCCCTAGAGGAAATAATAAAGTTGTTATTTATATTTCCTTATATCATGATAAATGTTTATTATTCATGCTAGAATTGTATTTTCCAGAAACTTAGTACATGTGTGAATACATAGAAAACAGAGTGTCCCTAGTATGCCTCTACTTGACTAGCTCATTAATCAAAGATGGTTAAGCTTCCTAGCCATGGACATGTGTTGTCATTTGATGACCGGGATCACATCATTAGAGAATGATGTGATGGACAAGACCCATCTGTTAGCTTAGCATAATGACCATTCAATTTTATTGCTACTACTTTCTTCATGACTTATACATGTTCCTATGGCTATGAGATTATGCAACTCCCGAATACCGGAGGAACACCATGTGTGCTATCAAACGTCACAACGTAACTGGGTGATTATAAAGATGATCTACAGGTGTCGCCGATGGTGTTTGTTGAGTTGGCATAGATCTAGATTAGGATTTGTCACTCCATGTATCGGAGAGGTATCTATGGGCCCTCTCGATAATGCACATCACTCTAAGCCTTGCAAGCATTGCGACTAATGAGTTAGTTGCGGGATGATGCATTACGAAATGAGTAAAGAGACTTGCGGGTGATGAGATTGAACTAGGTATTGAGATACCGACGATCGAATCTCATGCAAGTAACATACCGAGGACAAAGGGAATAACGTATGTTGTTATGCGGTTTGACCGATAAATATCTTCGTAGAATTTGTAGGACCCAATATGAGCATCCAGGTTCCGCTATTGGTTATTGACCAGAGAGGTGTCTCGGTCATGTCTACATAGTTCTCGAACCCGTAGGGTCTGCACGCTCAACATTCTGTGACGATTTGTATTATGAGTTATGTGATTTGATGAACGAAGTTTGTTCGGAGTCCGGATGAGATCGAGGACATGATGAGGAGTCTCGAAATGGTCGAGACGTAAAGTTCGATATATTGGAAGGCTATATTGGGACATCGGAAAGGTTCCGAGTGACTCGGGTATTTTTTGGAGTACCGGAGAGTTACAGAAATTCGTATTGGGCCTTAATGGGCCATACGGGAAAGGAGAGAAAGGCCTCAAGGGTGGCCGCACCCTTCCCCATGGACTGGTCCGAATTGGACTAGGGAAAGGGGGCGCCCCCTTCCTTCCTTCTCCTTCTCCCTTCCCTTTTTCCTATTCCAAGTAGGAGGTGGAATCCTACTAGGACTAGGGAGTCCTAGTAGGACAACACACTTTGGACGCGCCCTATGAGGGCTGGCCTCCTCCTCCCTCCATCCTTTATATACGTGGCCAAGGGGCACCCCATAGACACACAAGTTGATCATTGATCTCTTAGCTGTGTACAGTGCCCCCTGCACTATAATCCACCTCGGTAATATCGTAGTGGTGCTTAGGCGAAGCCCTGTTCCGGTAGCATCATTGTCACCGACATCACGCCGTCGTGCGGACGAAGCTCTCCCTCGGCACTCTGCTAGATCATGACACTACAAGAAATATGTCAGCTTGCGACCATCACTATTGGTCACTAAAAGGTCATTGTTTTTCATTTGTGACCTTTTTGTGGCCAAAAACAGATGTTCAAAAGCTGGTGGTCGTAAACTGAAATTATCGAAGTTCTATGTGATATGTAAAAGGTCATTGGTTCTTCGACCAAATTTTTGGTCACTAGCAGCCTCCCTAGGCCACGTAGGATCCAGCGTGGCAAGCTGGCGTGGATAAGAATTAGCCCGGTCCAATTCGGTGTTTATATGGGCCGAGCCCATTAATACAACCTTTTACTGTATATTTTTCTGTTAATTTTCTCTGGCTACATGGGCCAAGCCCAACAATTTGGCCTTTTTATTTTATAGGGCATGGCCTTTTGAGGTCCATTTCATTTTAATTTCCAGCTTTTTTGTCATCTCCAGTTTTTAGATGGGTCCCAATTGTTAGATTTTTTCCTGGGAGGGCATCAAAATCACTTTTAAGCAGTATATATCAAACAGAAAGAAGATAAGAATATGAAAATCTTTGAATAACAAACAAAATAGGTTTATTACAATATATTCTGTACGGAAAAAAACATGTGAAACTCCATACACTAGTTCACATCACAACAACCAGTTTAACCATCAAATATTGCATGCCCAGGAACTTCAAACTTCACGTAGATAACCATACAATATTACACACAATCACAAACATTGCGATCGACAAATAAAACGCTCTACCAGTGTAAATCTATGTACTCTTGGATACCACGGAACATGCTCTTCAACATAGGAAGAAGTCATCAACTGAGTTCTACCAACAACACAAGCTCCATTCACCTACAAGAACAGAATGGAATATCAACTACTTGGATCGTTCAAGTAGATTACAACCAACATATATATGTAGAAGTACATCAGGAAATATGATGGAGCAAATCGGACAACAAATACATTAAGTAAACAACCCAACTGATGAGTGATGACGACAAACAAAGAGTATAAACCTAGGTTTGGACATAAATAATGTCAACTCAAGCAGAACATAATAAGGCAGTAAACACGTGGGCATTTTCTCTTTGACCCTCTCCAGATGAAATCATCTACATAGCTTCAATTTTCTTTGTGCTTTCCAGCAAAGAGCAAAACTTGGAGAGCATGTAGAGCAAAGCATAGTTGATGGTGGAGTGGTGAATTACTTTGATGGCGTAATTGATGGTGATGCCGCAAACAACATTTAGAGCTAGAATGAGAACTAATAGACTATAAGGATGCAAAAGAAAATATAATTTTAGAGAAATCAAAACCGGTGATGAAAACTAAATAATAGTGCAGCAGATTAGCTCTTAGCATGGAGGAACATCATCAAATTAAACAAGATGGTTGTTCAAGTTTTTAGACAAGTATTCGTGATTACAGTTTGTTATCGTCGTCCAAATTCACGAACATGTATAAAATTAATTAATACATCTGAATGTGCTACCACTGAAGCAAACATGAGGCCATGAAGCATCAAGCCAGCCATGATTTTTCATATTTACCAATGAACAAACATGATACATGCATCAAGCATCAAGCATTAGGCCATGAAGCATCTTTCCCATTTGTTCAACAAGACGAGTACATACCTGACTCCAGGTCGATGCGGTGGATGGGGTTGAACTTGAACATCTGGTCCATGGACGAGCCTGCTAATCCAAATCGAAGAAAAATATTCATTAGGAGGGGATTGGAGACACAAAGAAGAAATGAAGTAGACATACATACATGTCTATATATAAGCAGCAGAGGAAAGTAATATAAATACATCCTCTTTCTTCCTCTACAACACTAAGTTGAGTAACATCAATCATTGTACACAAGGAGCAGCAGCAACAAGCCGATAAAGAAAGCTCAAGATTTGTGTCTTTTGCAAGTTTTAGCACACTAGTACCTGCGCTAAAATGGAAGTGCCGCTGCTGGGTTGCAACAGCCAACAAACTATAGGTTTACCTTCAAGTTAGCATTATAGAAAGAGAGAAGGAAAGTGGAAAAGACATGGCAGCCTATAGTTATGCGGAGAACATCAAGAAGTAGCCAACAGGATGAGCATTGTGCAGTTTAATAACACAGTGTATTAATCTGAATACACGTGAACAAAACTAGAAGTGTTATTAATACACTGCTAAATGAGCATTCAGGATGCTTATTATACACGTGAACAAAACTAGGCAAAAACATAGTTCGTGTGGCCATCAGGCTACAGCAGGGAACAATGAGGTGTTTAGTTGGATGCAGATAATAATTTCAGAACACATCAAAACTGACAATGTAAAGCATGATAATGGCCTAAGTAGATCTGAGATTTCACACAAAAGTGGCAACTAAACTAGTGCATAAGTTGTATTCATTTCTCCTGAAAAGTACGATCCTAGGATTCCAATTGCATATCAGATCTAAAATACAAAATGAAATGACTAAACATCATAGGTCAGAGGCTTAAATTAGGGACTACGAATAGTTCACGTTCCTGACCAATTCAGAAGGGTCGCGCGGATCGAACACAAATTGCCGCATCCTCGCGTGAAAACAACTAGACCTACACGGAAAGGTAACCGAGTAATCCCATCACAGCTCAAATCGTGCATCAATTATAGACTAAATATTACAAACCAGAGAAGATCCACGACGGGAAACCTTCTCCAACCAATCAACACATTCGAGCAACCGCATATGAGTCGACACGAGAAGGGGCGAGAGGCGGGAGATGGGGTATGACGAATCTGGATGCTGTGCTCGACCTGGATGCCGGCCTGCCAATGGTGGTGAGTACTCACGAGGAGGGTCCAGGTGGAAAACTCGACATCGATGGTGGACTTGGACTCGAGGTAGAACGCGTTGTGGGTTAAGCTGGAGAGGATGTTGGACTTGCCGACACCAGACGCTCGAGTCGTTGTCCACCCGGTGCGCCACGTGTTTCCGTCGCCACCAGCCGACGCGGATCCTGCACCAACCACGTGACTGAGATCCAACCGAGGCGGAGATTAGTCGTTAGGTGAGGAGACGGAGGAGGACTACGGGATCGAGCGAGGC
Organism: Triticum monococcum; assembly: GCA_034509565.1. Taxonomy (NCBI): domain Eukaryota; kingdom Viridiplantae; phylum Streptophyta; class Magnoliopsida; order Poales; family Poaceae; genus Triticum; species Triticum monococcum. The sequence goes on along the minus strand of CM067845.1, from coordinate 78,874,293 downwards.
GCGAGGTGAGCACATGAGTGTGCTGCGCGCTGCCGGAATCGTCCGGCCAAGATCTAGATGGCGGCAACGGAGAGGGACTTGGTGAGTGGATCTGGCTGTCGGCTCTCTCCCCTCTCTCGTTCTTGGGTGAGGGGAGAGGAGGCGGAGAGGGCGGCAGTGGTTGGGTTGGCGCCGACGGTGGAGTGGAGTCGAGGCCGACCGGGGTTGGGGAGAGGATGGAGGCGAGCGGCGGCGGCGGCTGGAACTGCAGGGGATCGAGAGAGAGCGAGGAGGAGGTGGGATCTGGGGGGTCAGTGGTTGGGTGGTGAGTTAGGGTTTTTTCTCGGGAGAACCTCTGTAGTTGGATGGGTGAGCCATGGATGGCTCAGATTGAGTCCAATTTGGTGATCTGCGTGAAGGCGGTTCCTCACATCTCATTGGTCCATGCAATCCACTCTGATTTTTGTAAACATAACAAAGGCATAGCTTGTGAAAATGATCTCGTATTTTGCATAAGTGTGCATATTGGACTGACAAACAATATTGCCAAATAGAGCTTTCATTTTCTTTGCACAAAAAATCCATTTTCCTAATTTTTGAATGTCCAAAATGAGGGTTTTTTTATGAAGGACCTAGCAAATATTTGTTGCAAATTTGGACCAAATCATTTTTAGAAAATTATAGGCCATATATATTGCACAATTGACCAAATGGTTGGGTGTTAAATGTTTCGATCCACGTGTCGTGAAAAAGAAAAATTTCCACCGATTCAGTACGAAGCGGGTCAAATTTGAACTGTAGCTGCCTCATAGTTTGCTATTTCTTTTTTTCCAAATATCATTTCTAGGTACATAAGTATCCATTTAATCAGAGAAACATGAAAAAAATTCCAAGATTCAACCATTAGCTAGGAACGGTCAAGCCCGCCGTTTTGACCGCATTTTGAAACGGGCATAAAAAATTCGAAAAAATCAAAAATTTGGAAAACCTTCGCATTGAGTCATCATATGTGACCAAGTTTTCAGGAAAAATAATAAACTTGTAATACAACAATTATTTTTAAAAAGTGTCTCAGGAATGAGCTATCATGCGTGAAGATTCATGGCTTTCAAGCCAAATGATCAATCTTATGGCCACATTCATGGCATAGTTTGTTCAAATGATCTCATATTGCGCACAAGGTTGCATCTTGGAATTCCAAACAATGTTGCCTAAGGGAGTTTTCATCTTCTTTGCACGGAAAATTCATTTTCCATTTTCTGAGTGCCCGAAATGAGTTTTTTTGTGAAGGACCTACCATATATTTGTTGCAAAATTGGTCCAAATCAATTATCTAAAATACTAGGCCATATTTAATGCACAATTGTCAAAATGGTTTGGTGTCAAAAGCTTTGATCCATGTCTAGTGAAAAAGACAAATTTCCACCGATTCAGTAGGAAGCGGGTCAAATTTGAACTGTAGCTACCTGATAGTTTGCTATTTATTTTTTCCAAAAATCATTTCTAGGTACATAAGTATCTATTTAATCATAGAAACATCAAAAAATTTCCAAGATTTAACCATTAGCTAGGAACGGTCAAGCCCGCCGTTTTGACCGCATTTTGAAACGGGCATAAAAAATTCAAAAAAACTAAAAAATTGGAAAACCTTCGCATTGTGTCATCATATGTGACCAAGTTTCCAGGAAAAATAATAAACTTGTAATACGGCAATTATTTTTAAAAAGTGTTATTAGAAATGAGGTATCATGCATGAAGATTCATGGCTTTCAAGCCAAGTGTTCAATCTTATGGCCACATTCATGGCATAGTTTGTTCAAATGATTTCATATTCTGCACAAGGGTGCATCTTGGAATTCCAAACAATGTTGACTAAGGGAGTTTTCATTTTCTTTGCACGGAAAATTCATTTTCCATTTTCCGAGTGCCTGAAATGAGTTTTTTTGTAAAGGACCTACCATATATTTGTTGCAAAATTGGACCAAATCAATTTTCTAAAATACTAGGCCATATTTAATGCACAATTGATAAAATGGTTGGGTGTCAAAAGCTTTGATCCATCTCTGGTGAAAAAGACAAATTTCCGCCGATTCAGTAGGAAGCGGGTCAAATTTGAACTGTAGCTGCCTCATAGTTTGCTATTTATTTTTTTTTCCAAAAATCATTTCTAGGTACATAAGTATCTATTTAATCAGAGAAACATCAAAATTTTCCAAGATTCAACCATTATCTACGAACAGTCAAGCCCGCCGTTTTGACCGCATTTTGAAACGGGCATAAAAAATTAAAAAATTAAATAATTGGAAAACCTTCGCATTGTGTCATCATATGTGACCAAGTTTCCAGGAAAAATAATAAACTTGTAATACGACAATTATTTAAAAAAAGTGTTATCAGAAATGAGCTATCATGCGTGAAGATTCATGGCTTTCAAGCCAAATGATCAATCTTATGGCCACATTCATGGCATAGTTTGTTCAAATGATGTCATATTATGGACAAGGGTGCATGTTGGGATTCCAAACAATGTTGCCTAAGGGAGTTTTCATTTTCTTTGCATGGAAAATTCAATTTCCATTTTCTGAGTGCCTGAAATGGGTTTTTTTGTGAAGGACCTACCATATATTTGTTGCAAAATTGGACCAAATCAATTTTCTAAAATACTAGGCCATATTTAATGCACAATTGACAAAATGGTTGGGTGTCAGAAGCTTTGATCCATCTCTGGTGAAAAAGACAAATTTCCGCCGATTTAGTAGGAAGCGGGTCAATTTTGAATTGTAGCTGCCTCATAGTTTGTTATTTATATTTTCTAAAAATCATTTCTAGGTATGTAAGTATCTATTTAAGCATAAATACATGGTTTGGTAGTGATACGTTGAGGTTTGGACGGTGGCCCAGGGCCCAAACTCCAAAGCGCGTAGACTTGCATGCCCGCCGCGTGGTCACCATGTGACCGTGGCGTTGCCATGCGTTCTGGGAAGCCTAGGCATGTCTAATAGGTTTGGCACTCCCCAGGTAGATGCTTGGAAGTAAATAACAATTAAAGAATCTCACGAGGAGACCGAACAATGCTCAAACATGAATTAGCACCCAAGTGTTTGATTAGTGGTACGAGAAATGCACATGGACAATGGGCTTGAGTTTTGGCCAAGGATGATCATCTACTAAGGACACTATATTGGAAAATTTTCAGCTCAAATGGAGGAGCCTAGGTGTCACTTGCTGTGTAACATACCACACTGGACAGAAATATGAATGCTAAAGCCACACTCACATGTATTGTTAGATGGGGCTTAAATTTTGTGGAGAGCAATGATTTGGGAATATAGAAGATGTGGCAAAAATCCATCTCATTAGGATATGCCGAGCTAGTACTTCCTTCACAACAGTTCGAGTTGAACAAAAACTTTGGAAATTTGCCGAGGAATATTTATCAGGCAAATGGAGTTGAATATTGTCATGAGGCAATGATTTGGATAATAAACACTGCCCAATTGTTTTGGGAATAACAGAAATATAGGTTGCTTCACAACCTAGGGCAAAAATTGACACATTGACATGACACATAGGCAAAACTGATGAGGTGGCGCCTAGTCATAGCAATCCACCACAACTTACAAGGTTATGACCATCTATATTGGTCGTGATCAGCTAGAAATAAGGCAGCGGATTAGTGCCTTTTGCTTTATGACCATTTTGTATAAGGAAATTACGACCTTTATGGCCAAAATGGTCGATATAGTTGAGGGTTTGGAGCCCCCCGAGCAGCTTTTGACCAATTGTTCTCAAATGGTCGTAGATATATGACCAATTCTTCCAGGGTCACTGACAGAAGGTCACTAGTTGACATATTTCTTGTAGTGTGAGTTCGTGGGACGTCACCGAGCCGAACGTGTGCAGATCACAGAGGTGTTGTACTTTCGGTACTTGGATCGGTCGATCGTGAAGACATACGACTACATCAACCGCGTTGTCATAACGCTTCTACTTAGGGTCTACGAGGGTAAGTGGACAACACTCTTCCCCTCTCGTTGCTATGCATCAGCATGAACTTGCGTGTGCGTAGGAAATTTTTGAAATTACTGCGTTCCCCAACAGCAAGCATGGTGGAAATTTCAGCTTCCGATATCTTCCTTTATTTGTAAAAATATATTTCATATACTTAGCATAGAGATTCATTTTTAACCATGATCTTGCATGATTTGTATGGAACTAACCCGGAATGACGCCGTTTTCAGCAGAATTGCCATGGTGTTATTTTTGTGTAGAATAAAAAGTTCTTGGAATGACCTGAAAATCAATGGATATTATTTTTGGAATTAATAAAAAGTATTGGAGAAAGAATCAGCACAGGGGTCCCACACCCTAGCCACAAGGGTGGGGACGCGCCCACCCCCCTGGGGTGCGCCCTCCAACCTTGTGGGCCCCATAGACCTCCACCGACCTCAACTCCAACTCCATATATTCTCTTTCGGGGAGAAAAAATAGAGAGAAGGATTCATCACATTTTACGATATAGAGCCGCCGCCAAGCCCTGTTCTTCCTCAGGAGGGCAGATCTGGAGTCCGTTCGGGGCTCCGGAGAGGGGAATCCGTCGCCATCATCATCATCAAACATCCTCCATCACCAATTCCATGATGCTCACTGCCGTTCGTGAGTAATTCCATCTTAGGCTTGCTGGACCATGATGGGTTGGATGAGATTTACCATGTAATCGAGTTAGTTTTGTTAGGGTTTGATCCCTAGTATCCACCATGTTCTGAGATTGATGTTGCTATGACTTTGCTATGCCTAATGCTTGTCACTAGGGCCCGAGTGCCATGATTTCAGATCTGAACCTATTATGTTTTCATGAATATATTTGTGTTCTTGATCCGATATTGCAAGTTATAGTCACCTACTACGTGTTATGATCTGGTAATCTCGGAGTGACAATAGTCGGGACCACTCCCGGTGATCACCGTAGTTTGAGGAGTTCATGTATTAAAAGGAGGCCTTAATATCCCTTAGTATCCAATAGGACCCCGCTACCATGGGAGGGTACGCAAAAAGATGTTATGCAAGTTCTTTTCCATAAGCATGTATGACTATATTCGAAATACATGCCTACATTACATTGATGAACTAGAGCTAGTTCTGTGTCACCCTATGTTATAAACCTCTGCATGATGAATGCCATCCGACATAATTATCCATCATGGATCCATTGCCTACGAGCTTATCACATATTGTTCTTTTCTTTGTTACTTTTCTGTTGCCACTGTTACGATTGCTACAAAACTGCTACTGTTACTATTGCCACCGTTACTATTACTTCCATACTACTTTGCTGCAGATATTAAGTCTTTTAGGTGTTGTTGAGTTGACAACTCAGACGCTAATACTCGAGAATATTCTTTGGCTCCCCTTGTGTCGAATCAATAAATTTGGGTTGAATACTCTACCGTTAAAAACTATTGCGATCACCTATACTTGTGGGTTATCATCTACACACTTAATGTTTGGTGATGATATAAGTATAGTTGAGTCATTATGGTGGTTACCAAAGGTTGTTTGGAGTCCCGGATGAGATCCCGGATGTCACGAGGGACTCCGAAATGGTCCGAAGGTGAAGATTTTTATGTAGGACGAAGGGTATCGGAGTCTGGAAATGTTCCAGGGGCACCGGGTTATGGCCAAGATGACCGAAAGAGGTTTCGAGGGCCCATGAAAAGTGTTGAGGGGGCCTCATGGGCCATGGCTAGGGGGCACACCAGCCCACTAAGGTGTTGTGCGCACCCCCTCACCCCATCCCACATAGCCAGAGAGAGGTGGGCACCCCTAGGGCTGCCCACCCCTTTGCCTTGGGGGCCAATCCTCCTGGGGGAGGTGCCCAAACCCATCTAGGTTTTCCCCTTATGGCCGCTGGCGCCCCCTCCAACTGCCTTCCCCCTATATATAGAGGGGTAGAGAGAGGGCAGCCGCATCCAAGTACTACAACGGTGCGGCCCTTCCTCTCCCTCATAGCCCTCTTCCTCTCCATAGTACCCAGTGAAGCTCCGCTATGATTCCACCACCACCACCACTATCACCACGCCGTCGTGGTGCCAGAGGACTCGAGCTACTACTTCACCATCTCTCGCTGGATCGAGGAGGTATGATGTGGCTTGAACTACGTCGGTATTTCCCCAATGAGGAAGGGATGATGCAGCACAGCTACGGTAGGTATTTCCCTCAATTATGAAACCAAGGTATCAATCCATTAGGAGAACGAAGAAACACTAGGGACTTGAACACAAAGAACAAATACCTGTAACCCGACACAAATGAGGGGTTGTCAATCCCTCTTAGGCTTTTTGTTTCATAGAAGTGGATTTAGGATATTTGGAGAGCAGGGATTTCAGGGGATTTGGTGAATCCCCCTCTTCCACCCAATCCCCTTAGATCCCCTTGAAACCTCAAATCCCCCTCCATGCAGAATCCCCTCCATATAAAACACTGCTTGGTAGGGAGGGATTGCCATTGAGTTGAAACAATGCAAAACAGTTAAAAATCCAATATTAACAGGTTAAATAGCATCATAGCTAGACAAACTTTCTATAAAATTGCAAATGTCACCTAATAAAAATGTGACATTAGTTCTTCACATCAACAACATAATTTTGCTTGAATTGCAAATTTTCATCCCAAACCTAGTTGTATCAACATCAGACCATAAATCTCACTCAACTTTGAAAATCAAAGAATACCCACAAATTCATCCATCCATTTATCTATCTAGGAGTATGCTTTTGTTTCAGATGTATAATAAAAATTAGAAGAAGAATATTGGATGTAGAGTATAATGGGCAAGACGGGTGAATTGCATGGATGCGCATGTAATTCATCGATGGAACAACCAAATCAAACAAAAGCAGCTAGCCAGGCTGGAATCGTGTAATGTCCCAATTTTCAATTTGGATGTTATTTGGATCATTCATATGCATTCATCATTTGTGCATTTTTTAATTTATTTATTATTTGAATTTTGATCCTAGAAACCTTAAGCAACTGAAGGACCAATTGAGAGAGTTGGAGGTTTTCACAAAAATCCATTTTTGAATTTTCAAAATTGGCAAATTGGATCAAAGTGTTTCATTCAAAATTATTTTTCGAATTATTTCAAATAAATAAAATAATGAGAGAAGATAATATGACTTCTTCAAAAACAACAAAGAAATATTGGAAATTTAATTTTGAATAAAAGAATTTTTTTTATTTGATTTTATTTGTGTGTTTAGTTATTTTTATTTTAAGCATTTAGGTCCAGAAAAATGTTCACATTAGTCCAAATATTAGGAGGGAATTATATGAATTTTTCTGGAATTTTAAAAAATAGTTTTCATATGTTTTTAATATTTTTCGTTTGTGTGAAACAAATGTTAAAAGAACCTCCGCCGCCGACTGGGCTGGCTCAGGGCCCAGCCCCGCCACACCGACATCGCCGGGGAGACTGAGTCCCCCATGACGCCACGTCGCCGCTCGAGTCTGGTCGGGACTCTTCCCGAAGCCAGCGCCCCCCTTAAATACCGCCGCCCCGACCCCCCTCTTCCCCTAAGCCGCAGTAGCAGCGCCGCCCCGCCTCGAGCCAAAGCCGCAGCCGCCGCCGCTACAACTTGCCGCCGACGCCGCTCCACCTACCGCCCGCACCCGCCGCCGCCCGCGCCAAGGCCTAAGCCAAAGCCGGCGTCCACCGCCGATGACTAACCGACAAGAACCGCCGATAACCGCCCGGTTTATTTCTGGTCTGGTTTTTGTTTAAAACCGATATGTTTTTTAGTTAGACCTATTTAGCGAACTTTTTCTGTATAGGAAGTTTTATTGAACGTTTTCGTTTTGTAGTTCCGTTTAGCGAACGCTCGTTCGATAGATTTTTCTTTTTTCTGTTTATTTTCGGCCAAGGACCCATCCGTAAATAGTTTTTTCACAAATTAGTCCATGTTCTTCAAACAATCACAACTTTTTGCTCGTTTATCCAAATCCAATGAAACCAACGCCAATTCTTCGGTATGATCCCCTCTATCCAGATAACCAACTCAAACATATTTTTGAAAGTTCAAAATTTGGTTTCAAACAGATTTTTATTTGAACTTCTTTTGATCGTAACTTGAGTTTCGTAATTCTGATTTGGTTGATTCTTTTTGCAAATCGAAGTTCTTGACCTAAAATTTCTATTAAGTTCTTTTTCTTCGGTTTTCTTTGCATCTTCATGCTTGAGTGCTTATGTATGCTATTGTTTATCTATGATAGATTTTCTAGAGTGCGAAGCTTACTACTACGAATCTATAGGGTTTTTCGATAGTCAGCAAGGCAAGTTACACTTTGATCATACCCTTTTATTACCCAGTTTATATGCATTAGTTTCACCATCAAACATTGCATGAGTAGGATTGGGAACATGTGGTCATTTCTATGTAGTTGATCAGGTAGGAACCTAATATCTTTGATCACCCGCGAATATAAGTTATGCTCATATTGCTTAGCCATGCTCGTAGACGGGGATTGGTATGTGAGAATCATGCAAGTTGTGAGAGATAATAACTAATGGAAACTTAAGGTGGCTACTTTAATACACATCAGGGTGGATTGGTTGCAGGCACCCGGGGAATCCAGTGTTGTCCTAGGAGACCCCGGGGTACCCATGCGATCATCCTATGGACTGCCACCCAGGATCAAAGGGATCATCAGATTATTCATGCTAGAAACTTCTGTGTGCATACACAAGCCATTATGGGCTATGGAATAGGTAAGTAAGTTGTGGGAAACCTTTCCATAATGGGCTAGCAGATGTAGGGGAATTGTAGGTGTACCGGCCTATCTATTGCTTAAGGGACCTCTTCAGAAAGGCTATGTCTTGATCTTTCGATCATGGATGCGGTCGAGTCCTGTGGGGAAAAGTGTGCAAACCTCTGCAGAGTGTACAAACTAATCATGATTAGCCGTGTCCCCGGTTATGGACATCTTGAGTATCTGGTATTTGATTTAATGGTTAATCTCATCACTTTACCTAGTAAAATTGTTGGGTTATTATTATTACCATTTTTACTTGAATATTTTGGGATTGAGTTGGGGTTACCTTCTAAATAATGAAATAAACTTGGTAGTAATTGAAATCTATTTCTTTGTTGTAGGAAAAAATTAGCTTTATGCAATTGTTAAACTTAGAGGCTCCACTAGCCAAATATGCATGTAGTGATAGTCATTATTCATTATTACTCTATAGTGTGATCTTGCGAGCATATTCCATGTGCTGACCTACACGGCTGCAACGTCTCATGTTACCGAATTTTCATACGAGGATGAAGGTGCAATAGGTCGTTGTCTTGCAGTCAGTTTTGTCGTGGAGTTGATGGACTCATTTATCTTTGAAGCTTCTGCAGTTATTTTATTAGATAGCCTTTGGCCATATTATTGTAATAATCACTCTTTATGAGGACCTTGATGTAATAAGCGTGTGATTGAACTCTGTTATAATTCCTTGAGTACTGTGTGTGTTAGCATACCAATCCAGGGATGACACTTAAGTACAGAGACTTCGATCAATTGGGATCAGGTCGCTACAAGATGGTATCAGAGCACACGCTGACTGTAGGGTGCGACCACTAGGAAAATCCACAGGATACTCTTCTCTACTCATTTCTAATTCTTCTCTATTTCTACTCTATAGATGTCAGACCCTAGGAACAAGTTCACTCAGCCGGGAGAAGAAACCCCTTTCGGACGACACTTGAAGGAAGTCACGAGGTACCTGAACATTGGCATACCAAGCTTCACCGAAACCTTCACTGCAACTTTACCCAAAGAGGGGCGTTGGACGATTCAAGTCCGTGTCCCTAGGAGGACTTTTGCAAAAATTACCGAGCCCGTCGAATTTCTTTTGATGCACCAACCTAGAGCTTAGGAAAGAGCATGGCCACCCACATCATCATTGGACGCATAGGCGAGGTGTACAACAAGGATCTTAAGGACACCGTCTATAAGATATGTGGACGCTGGGATGAGTAATGGGAGATGATTCACACCAGTAAGGATGGATCTATTGCAGCTTACATACAAGAGTTGAACCAGCAAATTCGTCGATATGAGAATCAGATGTGCGCTAACATGATAGATACTACGAAGGTGATGACCCGGAATATGGAGCTAGACGAGGAACTCAAGGAAACTCGTGATGGGTACGAAGAGGAAATTGATGTGCTACTAGAGCAGAATGAAGACCCGAGGAAGAAGATAGGAATATCTATGGTGAACAAGGAACCTGAAGTGGACATTCGTTCTAAAGACTAAATCATACTAGATGACACCGACACCGATGGTGATGATAAAGAAGATAGAGATGATGAGGACAGTGATGATTATGAAGACGAAGCTCGAGCTGATATTATGGAGTCTTCCACCGATCAAAATTTCTAGTCGACCACCTTCCCCATGGACTATTAGAATTCTTCCAAGTAGTTAGAAATCATTCGAAAGATTTTGTAAGAAAGGCCTCAAGGGTGGACACACCCCTTCCCCATGGACTGGTCCGAATTGGACTAGGGAAAGGGGCGCCACTTCCTTCCTTGTTCTTCTCTCTTCCCTTTTTCCTTTTCCAAGTAGGAGGTGGAATCCTACTAGGACTAGGGAGTCCTAGCAGGACTCCACACTGTGGACGCGCCCTATGAGGGCTGGCCTCCTCCTCCCTCCATCCTTTATATACGCGGCCAGGGGCACCCCATAGACACACAAGTTGATCATTGATCTCTTAGCCGTGTGCGGTACCCCCCTCCACTATAATCCACCTCGGTCATATTGTAGCAGTGCTTAGGCAAAGCCCTATTCCGGTAGCATCATCATCACCGTCATCACACCGTCATGCTGACAAAGCTCTCCCTCGACACTCTGCTGGATTGTGAGTGCGTGGGACGTCACCGAGCCGAACATGTGGTGATCGTAGAGGTGTCGTACTTTCGGTACTAGGATCGGTCGATCATGAAGACGTATGACTACATCAACCGTGTTGTCATAACGCTTCTGCTTATGGTCTATGAGGGTACGTGGACAATACTCTTCCAATCTCGATGCTAAGCATCACCATGATCTTGCGTGTGCGTAGGAAATTTTCAAAATTACTGCGTTCCCCAACAGTGGCATCTGAGCCAGGTCTATGCATTGATGTTATATGCACGAGTAGAACACAAAGGAGTTTTGGGCGTGGGTATATACATATTGCTTGCCGTCACTAGTTGATTCTTGATTCAGCAGAATTATTAGATGAAGCGGCTCAGACCGACATTACGCGCACGCTTACGCGACTGGTTCTATCGATGTGCTTCGCACAGAGGGGCTAGTGGGTGTGTGTTTCCCCAACTTTAGTTGAATCGGTTTCAATGAACAAGGTTCTTTCTGAAGATAAAAAGGCAATCACTATACTGCATTGTGGTTCTTGATGCGTAGGTAAGAACGGTTCTTGCTCATCCTATAGCAGCCACGTAAAACATGCAACAACAAAGTAGAGGACGTCTCACTTGTTTTTGCAGGGCATGTTGTGATGTGATATCGTCAAGATGTGATTAGATATAAATTGTTGTATGAGATGACCATGTTTTGTTAAAGTTATCAGCAACTGGCAGAAGCCTTATGGTTGTCTCTTTATTGCATAAGATGCAAGAGCCATATAATCGCTTTACTTTATCGCTATGTGATAGCAATAGTTGCAAAAGCAATAGTTGGCGAGACGACCATGTGACGACATGTTGATAGAGATCAAGAAGATGGAGATCATGGTTTCATGCCGGTGACGATAGAGATCATGACGTTGTTTTGGAGATGGAGATCAAAGGGACAAGATGATGATGGCCATATCATGTCACATATTTTGATTGCATGTGATGTTTATCCTTTATGTATCTTATTTTGCTTAGTTCGGTGGTAGCATTATAAGATGATCTCTCACTAAATTTCAAGGTATAAGTGTTCTCCCTGAGTATGCATCGTTGCGATAGTTCGTCGTGCCGAGACACCACGTGATGATCAGGTGCGATAAGCTCTATGTTCACATACAACGGGTGCAAGCCGGTTTTACAGATGCATAATACTCGGGTTACACTTGACGAGCCTAGAATATGCAGATATGGCTTCGGAACACTGGAGACCAAAAGGCCGAGTGTGAATCATATAGTAGATATGATCAACATAGTGATGTTCACCATTGAAAACTACTGCATCTCACGTGATGATCGGACATGGTTTAGTTGATTTGGATTACGTGATCATTTACATGACTAGAGGGATGTCTATCTAAGTGGGAGTTCTTATGTAATATGAGTAACTGAACTTTAATTTATCATGAACTTAGTCCTGATAGTATTTGCATAACTATGTTGTAGATCAATAGCTCGCGATGTAGCTCCCCGTTTATTTTTGATATGTTCTTAGAGAAAAACTATGTTGAAATATGATAGTAGCAATGATGCGGACTGGGTCCATGATCTGATGATTATCTTCATTTCTCCACAGAAGAATTATGTCCTTGATGCACCGCTAGGTGACTGACCTACTGCAGGAGCAGATGCAGACGTTATAAATGTTTGGCAAGCTCGGTATGATAACTACTTGATAGTTTAGTGCGCCATGCTTTACGACTTAGAACCGGGACCTCAAAAATGTTTTGAACACCACGGAGCATATAAGATGTTCTAAGAGCTGAAATTGGTATTTCGGACTCATGCCCGAGTCGAGTGGTATGAGACCTCTGACAAGTACTTTGCCTACAAGATGGAGGAGAATAGCTCAACCAGTGAGCATGTTCTCAGATTGTCTGAGTACTACAATGACTTCTATCAATAGGGAGTTAATCTTCCAGATAAAATAGTGATTGCCACAGTTCTCTAGTCACTATCACCAAGTTACTAGAACTTCGTGATGAACTATAATATGCAAGGGATGACAAAAACAATTCTCGAGCTCCTCGTGATGCTGAAATCGATGAAGGTAGAAATCCAGAAAAGCATGAAATGTTGATGGTTGGCAAGACCACTAATTTCAAGTAGAAGGGCGAGGGAAAGAAAGGGAACTTCAAGAAGAATGGCAGGAAAGTTGCCACTCCCATGAAGAAGCCCAAAGCTAGACCCAAGCCTGAAACTGAGTGTTTTTACTGCAAAGAAAATGGTCACTGGAAGTGGAACTTCCCTAGATACCCGGGGGATAAGAAGGATGGCAAAATGAACAAAGGTATATTTGATATACATGTTATTGATGTGTACTTTACTAGTGTTTATAGCCACCCCTCAGTATTTGATACTGGTTCGGTTGCTAAGAGTAGCAACTCGAAACAAGAGTTGCAAAATAAACAGAGACTAGTTAAGGGCGAGGTGATGATGTGAGTTGGAAGTGATTGCAAGGTTGATAAGATCACCATCGCACACTCCCTTTACCTTCGGGATTAGGGTTGAACCTAATATAAATTTTATTTGGTGTTTGCGTAGAGCATAATATGATTGGATCATGTTTATTGCAATACGGTTAATCATTTAAGTCAAGGATAATTGTTATTCTGTTTACATGAATAAAACCTTTCGGGGTCATACACCCAAGGTGAATGGTTTATTGAATCTCGATCATAGTAATACACGTATTCATAATATTGAAGCCAAAAGATGTAAAGTTAATAATGATAGTGCAACTTATATGTGGCACTGCCGTTTAGGTCATATTGGTGTAAAGTGCATGAAGAAACTCCATGCTGATGGGCTTTTGGAATCACTTGATTATGAATTGTTTGATGTTTGCAAACCATGCCTCGTGGGCAAGATGACTAAAACTCCGTTCTCCAGAACAATGGAGCAAGCAACTGACTTATTGGAAATAATACATACTAATGTATGCAATCCGATGAGTGTTGAGGCTCGTGGCGGGTATCGTTATTTTTTAATATTCACTAATGATTTGAGCAGATATGGGTATATCTACTTGATGAAACATAAGTCTGAAACATTTGAAAAGTTCAATGAATTTCAGAGTGAAGTGGAAAATCATCGTAACAAGAAAATAAAGTTTCTGCAATCTGATCGTGGAGGAGAATATTTGAGTTACGAGTTTGGTCTTCATTTGAAACAATGCGGAAATGTTTCGCTACTCACGCCACCTGGAACATCACAGCATAATGGTGTGCTCGAACACCATAACCGTACTTTATTAAATATGGTGCAATCTATGATGTGTCTTACCGATTTATCACTATCGTTTTGGGGTTATGAATTAGAGATAGTTGCATTCATGTGAAATAGGGCACCATCTAAATCCGTTGAGACGACACCATATGAATTGTGGTTTAGCAAGAAACCTAAGCTGTCGTTTCTTCAAGTTTGGGGCTATGATGCTTATGTGAAAAAGTTTCAACCTGATAAGCTCAAACCCAAATCGGAGAAATGCGTCTTCATAGGATACCCAAAGGAAACTGTTGGGTACACCTTCTATCACAGATCCAAAGGCAATATATTCGTTGCTAAGAATGGATCCTTTCTAGAGAAGAAGTTTCTCTCGAAAGAAGTGATTGGGAGGAATGTAAAACTTGATGAGGTAATTGTAGCTTCTCCCGAATTGGAAAGTAGTTCATCAAAGAAATCAGTTCTAGCGATTCCTACACCAAATAGTAAGGAAGTTAATGATGATGATCATGAAACTTCAGATCAAGTTACTACCGAACCTTGCAGGTCAACGAGAATACGTTCCGCACCAGAGTGGTACGGTAATCCTGTTTTGGAGGTCATGTTACTTGACCATGACGAACCTACGAACTATGAGGAAGTGATGATGATCCCAGATTCTGCAAAATGTCTTGTAGCCATGAAATTGAGATGAGATCCATGTATTAGAACAAAGTATGGACTTTGATTGATTTTCCCGTTGATGGCTGAGCCATTAAGAATAAATGGATTTTCAAGAGGAAGACGGACACTGATAGTAGTGTTACTATCTACAAAGCTCAAATTGTTGCAAAAGGTTTTTAACAAGTTCAAGATGTCGACTACGATGAGATTTTCTCACTCGTAGCGATGCTTAAGTCTATCCGAATCATTTGATAAAGTTATCAAAGCATATGGTTTCATACAGACTTGCGGTGAAGCCTGTATTTACAAGAAAGTGAGTGGGAGCACTACAACATTGCTGATAAGTATATGTGAATGACGTATTGTTGATCGAAAATAATGTAGAATTTTCTAGAAAGCATAAAGGAGCGTTTGAAAAGAGTTTTTCAATGAAAGACCTCAAAGAAGCTACTTACATATTGAGCATCAAGATCTATAGAGATAGATCAAGACGCTTGATTTATTTTCAATGAGTACATACCTTGACAAGATTTTGAAGTAGTTCGAAATGGAAAATTCAAAGGAGTTCTTACCTATGTTGTAAGGTGTGAAGTTGAGTAAAGACTCAAAACCCGACCAAGGAAGAAAATAGAAAGAGAATGAAAAGTCATCCCCTATGCCTTAGTCATAGGTTCTATAAAGTATGCTATGCTGTGTAACATACATATTGTGTACCTCACCATAAGTTTGGCAAGAGGGTACAATAGTGATCCAGGAGTAGATCATTGGACATCTGTCAAAAATATCCTTACTCGAATAAGGAAATGTTTCTCGGTTATGGAGGTGACAAAGAGTTCGTCATAAAGAGTTACGTCGATGCACGCTTTGACACCGATCTACATGACTCTAAGTATTGATATATATACATATTGAAAGTGGGAGCAATTAGCTAGAGTAGCTCTGTGCAACGCATTGCAGACATAGAAAATTTGCAAAATACATATGGCTATGAATGTGGCACACTCGTTGACTAAATTTCTCTCACAAGCAAAACATGATCACTCTTTGGGTGCTAATCACATAGCGATGTGAAATAGATTATTGACTAGTGAACCCTTTAGGTGTGAGTCACATGGAGATGTGAACTAATCACATAAAAATGTGAACTATTGGTGTTAAATGACATGACGATGTGAACTAGATTATTGACTCTGGTGCAAGTGGGAGACTGAAGGAAATATGCCCTAGAGGCAATAATAAAGTTGTAATATATATTTCCTTATATCATGATAAGTTTTTGTTATTCATTCTAGAATTGTACTAATCGGAAACTTATTACATGTGTAAATACATAGACAAATAGAGTGTCCCTAGTATGCTTCTACTTGACTAGCTCATTAATCAAAGATGGTTAAGTTTCCTAGCCATGGACATGTGTTGCCATTTGATGAACGGGATCACAACATTAGAGAATGATGTGATGGACAAGACCCATCCGTTAGCTTAGCATGATGACCGTTCAGTTTTAGTGCTACTACTTTCTTCATGACTTATACCTGTTCTTCTAACTATGAGATTATGCAACTCCCGAATACCAGAGGAACACCTTGTGTGCTATCAAACGTCACAACGTAGCTGGGTGATTATAAAGATGCTCTACAGGTGTCTCCGATGGTGTTTGTTGAGTTGGCATAGATCGAGATTAGGATCTGTCACTCCGTGTATCGGAGAGGTATCTCTGGGCCCTCTCGGTAATGCACGTCACTCTAAGCCTTGCAATCATTGTGACTAATGAGTTAGTTGCGGGATGATGCATTATGGAACGAGTAAAGAGACTTGGGGGTAACATACCGATGACAAAGGGAACAACGTATGTTGTTATGGGTTTGACCGATAAATATCTTCGTATAATATGTAGGAGCCAATATGAGCATCAAGATTCCGCTATTGGTTATTGACCGGAGGACTGTCTCAGTCATGTCTACATAGTTCTCGAACCCGTAGGGTCCGCATGATTAACATTCTGTGACGATTTGTATTATTAGTTATGTGATTTGATGACCGAAGTTTGTTCGGAGTCCTGGATGAGATCGGGGACATTATGTGGAGTCTCGAAATGGTCGAGATGTAAAGATCGATATATTGGAAGGCTATATTCGGAAATCGGAAAGGTTCCGAGTGATTCGGGTATTTTTCGGAGTACCGGAGAGTTACGGGAATTCGTATTGGGCCTTAATGGGCCATACGGGAAAGGAGAGAAAGGCCTCAAGGGTGGCCGCGCCCCTTCCCCATGGAGTGGTCCGAATTGGACTAGGGAAAGGGGCGCCCCCTTCCTTCCTTCTCCTTCTCCCTTCCCTTTTTCCTATTCCAAGTAGGAGGCAGAATCCTACTAGGACTCCCTCCTACTAGGACTAGGGAGTCCTAGTAGGATTCCACACTTTGGACGCGCCCTATGAGGGATGGCCTCCTCCTCCCTCGATCCTTTATATACGGGCCAGTATTAGGCGCCGGAGGACCGGCCCAAACTTTCGCCCGGTCCACAGCTAGCCGTCAGATGCGCTTATTTTTTAACCGTCTGATTCTCTCTACGTGGGTGTCTCCTTCCTTCTGCTTTGTTCTATCTGGTCAACGCGACCTGGAAAAACTATCCTCTCCTCCTGCCTCTCAATATTCCCTCGACGCGGGACGTCTCTGGCCCAGCCACCGTGTGTGTGCACTCCGGGGGGACGCGGCAGCACCCACCTCTTCTCTCGCGTCACCGCTCGTCGCAGCAGCAGCTGCTTGTCCCCGGTCCCAGGCTCCCAGCTTTCCACTATTTCATCTCGTCATGGTTGTAGCTTCTATAAGACATGGTTGTAGCTTCTACAGTACATGGTTGTTGGAAAAAACAATGCCCCCGTCGCCGCCGGTTGTAGCTCGCCTCACAGGTCATAAACACGTGGTCATGGTCATGGCACCAAATTTCATTACCGGCCGTAGCAAAAACGATACATGGTTGCAGCAAAAAAAATGGTCGTCGCTACTGCCAGGTGTAGCTCGCTGCTAGGTGCATGTCGCTGGCGGCACAATTGTCTCATGGTCGCAGCTTCCACTCTTCGCCGTAGTAGCAAAAACACTTGCTGGTTGAAGCTTTGTGGGTTGCCGGTTGCAACAAAAATCGGTTCTCGGCATGTCATCACCACAGAACCAACAAACGGTTGCAGCAAAAATAACAGCTAGTTCCAGCTCCGGTCTGAGTGTTTCCAGCAAATCCAGACACGGGTTCTTGCTCCCGACTTCGGCCGATTGTAGCAAAATTAGTAGATGATTCCAGCTTAGTCAACAGCCGATTGCAGCAAAACAAACTATTGGATCCAACTTCAGCTCTACCTGGTTCAAATAAATGTTCAATAACATTGTAGCATGGCGTCTCCGACCAGCCATGGAAGCACCGGTGCCCCGTCGGTTGCTTCAGCATTTGGGGGCTTGGCTGTAGCACGGGGATGGGGGTGCAGCAGGGGGAGAACTTTGGGTTGTGCGACCGCTTGCAACAGAGATATATTATTGGGCGCTTATAGGTGCCTGTCGACCAGCGCTAGGTTCGGCCAGTCCACTGCCCACCGCATGATTTGCCCCAATAATAACCATTGGATATCGTCTTCAACCTCCAGCCACGCAACCCCCATCCTCTATCTCTTCTTCCTACGACCACCAAACAACAACAAAAATCCTCTCACGCCTGTCCAACTCGCTGCCCCTTGGTGCTCATGTGCTCGTAGCAACTACATCGCACATCCCCTTTGCCGGCTGCTTGCAGCACCACGACTCGCCCCGTCACTTGAAATGTCGCCGTTGCAGCAAAATGCCTTGCGCCCCTCCAGCTTGTTGCCCCCTGCTCCACGCCGCACTAACAACTACAGCGCACATCCCCGTCACCGGCTTCTTGCAGCACTACGGCTTGCCGCGCCATTCCAAACGGCCGTCGTTACAGCAAAATGCCGTTGCCGCTGTCAGTGTCTTCTTGAGCGGTTGTAGCAATCATCAAGACCGGTAGTAGAAAAAAATTGACACCAGTTGCAGCAAAA
This sequence comes from Triticum monococcum, assembly GCA_034509565.1. Classification (NCBI taxonomy): domain Eukaryota; kingdom Viridiplantae; phylum Streptophyta; class Magnoliopsida; order Poales; family Poaceae; genus Triticum; species Triticum monococcum. The sequence goes on along the minus strand of CM067845.1, from coordinate 78,855,440 downwards.
AGTCTGTCGTCATTGTCGCCTCCGTCGGTGTCCTCGTGAACAATTGTAGCAATTATCAACACCGGTAGTAGAAAAAACGACATTGGTTGAACCAAAGTGTCGCCACCGTTAGTGTCCTTGTGAATGGTTGTAGCAATCGTCAACGGCGGTAGTAGCAAAAATAGACACTGGCTGCAGCAAAAATAGCCGCGGGTCTCGGAGTCGCCATGAATGGTTGTAGCAATCGTCAATGTCCATCCGACAATTGCAGCAAAAACCTCGTCGCCGCCATCCTGTCGTGGCATCACCGTGATTGGTTACAACAAGTGTCCATCGCTGGTTAGTATCCTATAGGCCCGATGCAAGTCGGTGTATTGCCACTTCTAGGCTCTTGGCGTTCATGGTAGCATGGGAGAAGGCCTTGGTAGGATGGGAGCCAGTTTGGAGATGATGAAGAGATAGAAGCTGATGCGGTTGGAGAGAAAACGAGTGGAGGAGGATGCATCCTACAAGAGATAAGACTAAAGGAGTAAACTAATTGCATGGGACCACAAGCAAGCGCAGCGAGTTGGATGCGACCGGCGGAATATCGGCCAGTCGACCAAGTACGAACATTTACCTTATATACGTGGCCAGGGGGCACCCCATAGACACACAAGTTGATCATTGATCTCTTAGCCATGTACGGTGCCCACTCCACTATAATCCACCTCGGACATATCGTAGCGGTGCTTAGGCGAAGCCCTATTCCAGTAGCATCATCATCACCGTCATCACACGGTCGTGCTGACGAAGCTCTCCCTCGACACTCTGCTGGATCGTGATACTACAAGAAATATGTCAACTTGCGACCATCACTATTGGTCACTGAAAGGTCATTGTTTTTAATTTGTGACCTTTTTGTGACAGAAAATAGATGGTCAAAAGCTGGCGGTCGTAAACTGAAATTAACGACCTTCTATGTGATATGTAAAAGGTCGTTGGTTCTTCGACCAAATTTTTGGTCACCAGCAGCCTCCGCACGCCACGTAGGATCCAGCATGGCAAGCTGACGTGGATAAGAATTAGCCCGATCCAGTTTGCTGTTTATATGGGCCGAGCCCATTAATACAGCCTTTTTACTGTATATTTTTCTGTTAATTTTCTCTGGCTACATGGGCCTGGCCGAACAATTTGGCCTTTTTATTTTATTGGGCAAGGCCTTTTGAGGTCCATTTCATTTTAATTTCCAGCTTTTTTGTCATCTCCAGTTTTTAGATTGGTCCCAATTGTCAGATTTTTTCCTGGCTGTGGATCAAAAATTGCTTTTTAAGCAGTATATATCAAACAGAAAAAGATAAGAATATGAAAATATTCAAATAACAACCAAAATAGGTTTATTACAATTTATTCTGTACAGAACAAAACATGTGAAACTCCATAGACTGCTTCACATCACAACAACCAGTTTAACCATCAAATATTGCATGCCCAGGAACTTCAAAATTCACGTAGATAACCATACAATATTCCACACAGCCACAAACATGGCGATCGACAAATAAAATGCTCTGCCAGTGTAAAGCTATCTACTCTTGGATACCACGGAACATGCTCTTCAACATAGGAAGAAGTCATCAACGGAGTTCTACCAACAACACAAGCTCCATTCACCTACAAGAACAACATGGAATATCAAGTACTTGGATCATTCAAGCAGATTACAACCAACATATATATGTAGAAGTACATCAGGAAATATGATGGAGCAAATTGGACAACAAATACATTAAGTAAACAGCCTAACCAATGAGTGATGACGACAAGCCAAGAGCATAAACCTAGGTTTGGACATCAATAGTGTCAACTCAAGCAGACCATAAGAAGGTAGTAAACACACGAGCATTTTCTATTTGACCCTGTTCAGATCAAATCATCTAAATAGCTTCAATTTTCTTTGTGCTTTCCAGCAAAGAGCAAAACTATGGAGAGCAAGTAGAGCAAAGCATAGTTGATGGTGGAGTGGTGAATTACTTTGATGGCATACTTGATGGTGATGCCGCAAACAACATTTAGAGCTAGAATGAGAACTAATAGACTAGAAGCATACAAAAGAAAATATAATTTCAGCGAAATCAAAATCGGTGATGAAACCTAAATAAAAGTGCAGCAGATTAGCTCTTAGCATGGAGGAACATCACCAAATTAAACAAGATGGTTGTTCAAGTTTTTAGACAAGTATTCATGATTATAGTTTGTTATCGTCGTCCAAATTCGCAAACATGTATAAAATTAATTAATACATTTGAATGTGCTACCACTGAAGCAAACATGAGGCCATGAAGCATTAGGCCAGCCATGATTTACATATTTACCAATGAACAAACATGATACATGCATCAAGCATCAAGCATTATTCCATGAAGCATCCGTCCCAATTGTTCAACAAGACGAGTACATACCTGACTCCAGGTCGATGCGGTTGATGGGGCTTTACTTGAACATCTGGTCCAGGGACGAGCCTGCTAATCCAAATCAAACAAAAAAAATTCATTAGGAGGGGATTGGAGACACAGGGAAGAAATGAAGTAAACATACATACATGTCTATATATAAGCAGCAAAAGCAAGTAATATAAATACATCCTCTTTCTTCCTCTACAACACTAACTAGAGTAACATCAATCATTGTACACAAGGAGCAGCAGCAACAAGCCGATAAAGAAAGCTCAAGACTTGTGTCTTTGCAAGTTTTAGCACACTAATACATGCATTAAAATGGAAGCACCGCTACTGGGTTGCAACAACCAACAAGCTATAGGATTACCATCAAGTTAGCATTACAGAAAGCAAAAAGGAAAGTGGAAAAGACATGGCAGCCTAGAGTTATGCGGAGAACATCGACAAGTAGCCAACAGGATGAGCATTGTGCAGTTTAATAACACAGTGTATTAATATGAATACACATGAACAAAACTAGCAGTGTTATTAATACACTACTAAATGAGCATTCAGGATGCTTATTATACACGTGAACAAAACTAGGCCAAAACATAGTTCGTTTGGCCATCAAGCTACAACAGGGAACAATGAGGTGTTTACTTGGATGCAGACCATAATTTTAGAACACATCAAAACTAACGATGGAAAGTGAGGGAGTCCTGGATTAGGGGGTCCTCGGACAGCCGGACTATATACTTTGGCAGGACTGTTGGACTATGAAGATACAAGATTGAAGACTTCGTCCCGTGTCTAGGTGGGACTCTCCTTTGTGTGGACACTAGTAGAAAACAGGGCTTTGGTCCAGGCCGGGTCAGCCCATTAGTCCCGGTTCAGTCAAGAACCGGGACTAATGTGAGCATTTATCCCGGTTCGTGCGGCTAAGCCATTAGTCCCGGTTCACCTGGGCCCTTTAGTCCCGGTTCATGCCACGAACCGGGACTAAAGGTTGCGATGCCCATTAGTCCCCGTTGGTGGCACCAACCGGGACTAAAGGTTAGACCTTTAGTACCGGTTGGTGCCACCAACCGGTACTAATGGGTTTTGAGGCATTAGTACCGGTTCATGGCACGAACCGATACTAAAGGTCCCATTTTCAAACTCCCCCCCCCCATGGACCGCCTTTTCATTTTTAGAAAAAACAAAATAAAATGATGGAAATGTCAAAAAAATAAAATAAAATAAGTTTCCCATGTGATATGTGGTCTGCTTGTTGGGAAAATTTACAAATATGAATTTCGACTTTATTTGCAAAATCTCTCTGCAATTTGTAAAATGGGCATAACTTTTGCATACGAACTCGGATTAAAAAGTTTTTTATATGAAAAATCATTATTCATTATTACTCTATAGTGTGATCTTGCGAGCATATTCCATGTGCTGACCTACACGGCTGCAACGTCTCATGTTACCGAATTTTCAGACGAGGATTAAGGTGCAATAGGTCGTTGTCTTGCACTCAGTTTTGTCGTGGAGTTGATGGACTCATTTATCTTCGAAGCTTCCACAGTTATTTTATTAGCTGGCCTTTGGCCATATTATTGTAATAATCACTATTTATGAGGACCTCGATGTAATAAGTGTGTGATTGAACTCTATTATAATTCCTTGAGTACTGTGTGTGTTAGCATACAAATCCAGGGATGACACTTAAGTACAGAGACTTCGATCCATTGGGATCAGGTCGCTACAAGATGGTATCAGAGCACACGCTGAATGTAGGGCGCGTCCACTAGGAAAATCCACAGGATACTCTTCTCTACTCATTTCTAATCCTTCTCAATTTCTACTCTATAGATGTCGGACCCTAGGAACAAGTTCACTCAGCCGGGAGAAGAAACCCCTTTCGGATGACACTTGAAGGAAGTCACGAGGTACCTGAACATTAGCATACCAAGCTTCACTGGAACCTTCACTGCAACTTTACCCAAAGAGGGGCGTTGGACGATTCAAGTCTGTGTCCCTGGGAGGACTTTTACAAAAATTACCGAGCCCGTCGATTTTCTTTTGATGCACCAACCTAGAGCTTAGGAAAGAGCATGGCCACCCACATCATCATTGGACGCATAGGCGAGGTGTACAACAAGGATCTTAAGGACACCGTCGATAAGATATGTGGACACCGGGATGAGCAATGGGGGATGATTCGCACCAGTAAGGATGGATCTATTGCAGCCTACATAAAAGAGTTGAACCAGCACATTCGTCGATATGAGAATCAGATGTCCACTAACATGATAGATACTAAGAAGGTGATGACCCGGAATATGGAGCTAGAAGAGGAACTCAAGGCAACTCGTGATGGGTACGAAGAGGAAATTGCTGTGCTAATAGAGCAGAATGAAGACCCGAGGAAGAAGATAGGAATATCTATGGTGAAACCGGAACCTGAACTGGACATTCATTCTGAAGACTACATCATACTAGATGACACCAACACCGATAGTGATGATAAAGAAGATAGAGATGATGAGGACAGTGATGATTATGAAGACGAAGCTCGAGCTGATATTATGGAGTCTTCCACCGATCAAAATTTCTAGTCGACCACCATATCTCTATTAGAATTCTTCCAAGTAGTTAGAAATCATTCGCAAGGTTTTGTAAGAAAGGCCTCAAGGGTGGCCGCACCCCTTCCCCATGGACTGGTCCGAATTGGACTAGGGAAAGGGGCGCCACTTCCTTCCTTGTCCTTCTCTCTTCCCTTTTTCCTTTTCCAAGTAGGAGGTGGAATCCTACTAGGACTAGGGAGTCCTAGCAGGACTCCACACTTTGGACGCGCCCTATGAGGGCTGGCCTCCTCCTCCCTCCATCCTTTATATATGTGGCCAGGGGCACCCCATAGACACACAAGTTTATCATTGATCTCTTAGCCGTGTGCGGTACCCCCCCTCCACTATAATCCACCTCGGTCATATTGTAGCAGTGCATAGGCAAGGCCCTATTCCGGTAGCATCATCATCACCGTCATCACACCGTCGTGCTGACAAAGCTCTCCCTCGACACTCTGCTGGATCGTGAGTTCGTGGGACGTCACCGAGCCGAACATGTGGTGATCGCAGAGGTGTCGTACTTTCGGTACTAGGATCGGTCGATCATGAAGACGTACGACTACATCAACCGTGTTGTCATAAAGCTTCCGCTTACGGTCTACGAGGGTACGTGGACAACACTCTTCCCCTCTCGATGCTAAGCATCACCATGATCTTGCGTGTGCGTAGGAAATTTTCAAAATTACTGCGTTCCCCAACAGTGGCATCCGAGCCAGGTCTATGCGTAGATATTATATGCACGAGTAGAACACAAAGGAGTTGTGGGCGTGGGTATATACATATTGCTTGCCGTCACTAGTTGATTCTTGATTCAGCGGAATTATTAGATGAAGCGGCTCAGACCGACATTACGCGCACGCTTACGCGAGACTGGTTCTACCGATGTGCTTCGCACACAGGGGCTAGTGGGTGTGTGTTTCCCCAACTTTAGTTGAACCGGTTTCAATGAGCAGGGTTCTTTCTGAAGATAAATAGGCAATCACTATACTGCATTGTGGTTCTTGATGCGTAGGTAAGAACGGGTTTTGCTCAGCGTCTAGCAGCCACGTAAAAGATGCAACAACAAAGTAGAGGACGTCTCACCTGTTTTTGCAGGGCATGTTGTGATGTGATATGGTCAAGACGTGATTAGATATAAATTGTTGTATGAGATGACCATGTTTTGTTAAAGTTATCAGCAACTGGCAGAAGCCTTATGGTTGTCTCTTTATTGCATAAGATGCAAGAGCCATATAATCGCTTTACTTTATCGCTATGTGATAGCAATAGTTGCAAAAGCAATAGTTGGCGAGACGACCATGTGACGACATGTTGATAGAGATCAAGAAGATGGAGATCATGGTTTCATGCCGGTGACGGTAGAGATCATGACGTTGTTTTGGATATGGAGATCATAGGCACAAGATGATGATGGCCATATCATGTCACATATTTTGATTGCATGTGATGTTTATCCTTTATGTATCTTATTTGGTTTAGTTCGGTGGTAGCATTATAAGATGATCTCTCACTAAATTTCAAGGTATAAGTGTTCTCCCTGAGTATGCATCGTTGCGATAGTTCATCGTGCCGAGACAGCACGTGATGATCGGGTGCGATAAGCTCTACGTTCACATACAACGGGTGCAAGCCGGTTTTACACATGCATAATACTCGGGTTACACTTGACGAGCCTAGAATATGCAGATATGGCTTCGGAACACTGGAGACAAAAAGGCCGAGTGTGAATCATATAGTAGATATGATCAACATAGTGATGTTCACCATTGAAAACTAATCCATCTCACGTGATGATCGGACATGGTTTAGTTGATTTGGATCACGTGATCATTTACATGACTAGAGGGATGTCTATCTAAGTGGGAGTTCTTATGTAATATGATTAACTGAACTTTAATTTATCATGAACTTGGTCCTGATAGTATTTGCATAACTATGTTGTAGATCAATAGCTTGCGATGTAGCTCCCCGTTTATTTTTGATATGTTCTTAGAGAAAAACTATGTTGAAATATGATAGTAGCAATGATGCGGACTGGGTCCATGATCTGAGGATTATCTTCATTTCTGCACAGAAGAATTATGTCCTTGATGCACCGCTAGGTGACTGACCTATTGCAGGAGCAGATGCAGACATTATAAATGTTTGGCAAGCTTGATATGATTACTACTTGATAGGTTAGTGCGCCATGCTTTACGGCTTAGAGCCGGGACTTCAAGAATGTTTTGAACACCATGGAGCATATAAGATTTTCTAAGAGCTGAAATTGGTATTTCGGACTCATGCCCGGGTCGAGTGGTATGAGACCTCTGACAAGTACTTTGCCTACAAGATGGAGGAGAATAGCTCAACTAGTGAGCATGTACTCAGATTGTCTGAGTACTACAATGACTTGAATCAATAGGGAGTTAATCTTCCAGATAAAATAGTGATTGCCACAGTTCTCTAGTCACTATCACCAAGTTACTAGAACTTGATGATGAACTATAATATGCAAGGGATGACGAAAACAATTCCCGAGCTCTTCGTGATGCTGAAATTGATGAAGGTAGAAATCAAGAAAAGCATCAAATCTTGATGGTTGACAAAACCACTAATTTCAAGTAAAAGGGCAAGGGAAAGAAAGGGAACTTCAAGAAGAATGGCAAGAAAGTTGCCACTCCCATGAAGAAGCCCAAAGCTAGACCCAAGCCTGAAACTGAGTGTTTTTACTGCAAAGAAAATGGTCACTGGAAGTGGAACTGCCCTAGATACTTGGGGGATAAGAAGGATGGCAAAATGAACAAAGGTATATTTGATATACATGTTATTGATGTGTACTTACTAGTGTTTATAGCCACCCCTCAGTATTTGATACTGGTTCGGTTGCTAAGAGTAGTAACTCGAAACAAGAGTTGCAAAATAAACAGAGACTTGTTAAGGGTGAGGTGATGATGTGAGTTGGAAGTGATTGCAAGGTTGATAAGATCACCATCGCACACTCCCTTTACCTTCGGGATTAGTGTTGAACCTAAAATAAATTTTATTTGGTGTTTGCGTAGAGCATAATATGATTGGATCATGTTTATTGCAATACGGTTATTCATTTAAGTTAAGGATAATTGTTATTCTGTTTACATGAATAAAACCTTCCGAGGTCATACACCCAAGGTGAATGGTTTATTGAATCTCGATCATAGTAATACATGTATTCATAATATTGAAGCCAAAAGATGCAAAGTTAATAATAATAGTGCAACTTATATGTGGCACTGCCGTTTAGGTCATATTGGTGTAAAGCGCATGAAGAAACTCCATGCTGATGGGCTCTTGGAATCACTTGATTATGAATCATTTGTTGCTTGCGAACCATGCCTTGTGGGCAAGATGACTAAAACTCCGTTCTCCGGAGCAAGCAACTGACTTATTGGAAATAATACATACTGATGTATGCAATCCGATGAGTGTTGAGGCTCGCGGCGGGTATCGTTAATTTCTAATATTCACTAATGATTTGAGCAGATATGGGTATATCTACTTGATGAAACATAAGTCTGAAACATTTGAAAAGTTGAAAGAATTTAGAGTGAAGTGGAAAATCATCGTAACAAGAAAATAAAGTTTCTGCGATCTGATCGTGGAGGAGAATATTTGAGTTACGAGTTTGGTGTTCTTTTGGAATAATGTGGAATAGTTTCGCAACTCATGCCACCTGGAACATCACAGCAAAATGGTGTGCTCGAACGCCATAACCGTACTTTATTAGATATGGTGCAATCTATGATGTGTCTTACCGATTTATCACTATCATTTTGGGGTTATGCATTAGAGACAGTTGCATTCATGTTAAATAGGGCACCATCTAAATAAGTTGAGACGACATCATATGAATTGTGGTTTAGCAAGAAACCTAAGCTGTCATTTCTTATAGTTTGGGGCTATGATGCTTATGTGAAAAAGTTTCAACCTGATAAGCTGGAACCCAAATCGGAGAAATGCTTCTTCATAGGATACCCAAAGGGAACTGTTGGGTACACCTTCTATCACAGATCCAAAGGCAATATATTCGTTGCTAAGAATGGATCCTTTCTATAGAAGAAGTTTCTCTCGAAAGAAGTGATTGGGAGGAATGTAAAACTTAATGAGGTAATTGTAGCTTCTGCCGAATTGGAAAGTAGTTCATCATAGAAATCAGTTCTAGCGATTCCTACACCAATTAGTGAGGAAGTTAATGATGATGATCATGAAACTTCAGATCAAGTTACTACCGAACCTTGTAGGTCAACGAGAATACGTTCCGCACCAGAGTGGTACGGTAATCCTGTTTTGGAGGTCATGTTACTTGACCATGACGAACCTACGAACTATGAGGAAGTGATGATGATCTCAGATTCTGCGAAATGGCTTGTAGCCATGAAATTGAGATGAGATCCATGTATTAGAACAAAGTATGGACTTTGCTTGACTTGCCCGTTGATGGCTGAGCCATTAAGAATAAATGGATTTTCAAGAGGAAGACGGACACTGATAGTAGTGTTACTATCTACAAAGCTCAAATTGTTGCAAAAGGTTTTTAACAAGTTCAAGATGTTGACTACGATGAGATTTTCTCACTCGTAGTGATGCTTAAGTCTATCCGAATCATTTGATAAAGTTATCAAAGCATATGGTTTCATACAGACTTGCGGTGAAGCCTGTATTTACAAGAAAGTGAGTGGGAGTACTACAACATTTCTGATAAGTATATGTGAATGACGTATTGTCGATCGGAAATAATGTAGAATTTTCTGGAAAGCATAAAGGAGCGTTTGAAAAGAGTTTTTCAATGAAAGACCTCAATGAAGCTACTTACATATTGAGCATCAAGATCTATAGAGATAGATCAAGACGCTTGATATATTTTCAATGAGTACATACCTTGACAAGATTTTGAAGTAGTTCGAAATGGAAAATTCAAAGAAGGAGTTCTTACCTATGTTGTAAGGTGTGAACTTGAGTAAAGACTCAAAACCCGACCACGGCCGAAAATAGAAAGAGAATGAAAAGTCATCCCCTATGCCTTAGTCATAGGTTCTATAAAGTATGCTATGCTGTGTAACATACCTATTGCGTACCTCACCATAAGTTTGGCAAGAGGGTACAATAGTGATCCAGGAGTAGATCATTGGACATCGTTCAAAAATATCCTTAGTCGAATAAGGAAATGTTTCTCGGTTATGGAGGTGACAAAGAGTTCATCATAAAGAGTTGCATCGATGCAAGCTTTGACACCGATCTAGATGACTCTAAGTATCGATATAGATACATATTGAAAGTGGGAGCAATTAGCTAGAGTAGCTCTGTGCAAAGCATTGTAGACATAGAAAATTTGCAAAATACATATGGCTCTGAATGTGGCACACCCGTTGACTAAATTTCTCTCACAAGCAAAACATGACCACGCTTTGGGTACAAATCACATAGCGATGTGAACAAGATTATTGACTAGCGAACCCTTTAGGTGTGAGTCACATGGAGATGTGAACTAATCACATAAAAATGTGAACTATTGGTGTTAAATGACATGACGATGTGAACTAGATTATTGACTCTGGTGCAAGTGGGAGACTGAAGGAAATATGCCCTAGAGGCAATAATAAAGTTGTTATTTATATTTCCTTATATCATGATAAATTTTTATTATTCATTCTAGAATTGTATTAACGGGAAACTTATTACATGTGTAAATACATGGACAAATAGAGTGTCCCTAGTATGCCTCTACTTGACTAGCTCGTTAATCAAAGATGGTTAAGTTTCCTAGCCATGGACATGTGTTGCCATTTGATGAACGGGATCACATCATTAGAGAATGATGTGATGGACAAGACCCATCCGTTAGTTTAGCATAATGACCGTTCAGTTTTATTGCTACTGCTTTCTTCATGACTTATACATGTTCCTCTGACTATGAGATTATGCAACTCCCGAATACCGGAGGAACACCTTGTGTGCTATCAAACGTCACAACGTAGCTGGGTGATTATAAAGATGCTCTACAGGTGTCTCCGATGGTGTTTGTTGAGTTGGCATAGATCAAGATTAGGATATGTCACTCCGCGTATCGGAGAGGTATCTCTAGGCCCTCTCGGTAATGCACATCATTCTAAGCCTTGCAAGCATTGTGACTAATGAGTTAGTTGCGGGATGATGCATTACGGAACGAGTAAAGAGACTTGGGGGTAACATATCGATGACAAAGGGAACAACGTATGTTGTTATGGGTATGACCGATAAATATATTCGAATAATATGTAGGAGCCAATATGAGCATCCAGATTCCGCTATTGGTTATTGACCGGAGGTGTGTCTCAGTCATGTCTACATAGTTCTCGAACCCGTAGGGTCCGCATGATTAACGTTCTGTGACGATTTGTATTATGAGTTATGTGATTTGATCACCGAAGTTTGTTCGGAGTCCCGGATGAGATCGGGGACATTACGTGGAGTCTCGAAATGGTCGAGATGTACAGATCGATATATTGGAAGGCTATATTCGGAAATCAGAAAGGTCCAAGTGATTCGGGTATTTTTCGGAGTACCGGAGAGTTACGGGAATTCGTATTGGGCCTTAATGGGCCATACGGGAAAGGAGAGAAAGGCCTCAAGGGTGGCTGCGCCCCTTCCCCATGGAGTGGTCCGAATTGGACTAGGGAAAGGGGCGCCCCCTTCCTTCCTTCTCCTTCACCCTTCCCTTTTTCCTATTCCAAGTAGGAGGCAGAATCCTACTAGGACTAGGGAGTCCTAGTAGGATTCCACACTTTGGAAGCGCCCTATGAGGGATGGCCTCCTCCTCCCTCGATCCTTCATATACGGGCTAGTATTAGGCGCCGGCGGACCGGCCCAAACTTTCGCCCAGTCCGGCTAGCCGTCAGATGCGCTTATTTTTTAACCGTCTGATTCTCTCTACGTGGGCGTCTCCTTCCTTCTGCTTTGTTCTATCTAGTCAACGCAAGCTGGAAAAACTATCCTCTCCTCCTGCCTCTCAATATTCCCTCGATGCGGGACGTCTCTGGCCCAGCCACTGTGTGTGTGCGATCCGGCGGGATGCGGCAGCACCCACCTCTTCTCTCGCGTCACCGCTCGTCACAGCAGTAGCTGCTTGTCCTCGGTCCTAGGCTCCCAGCTTTCCAGTATTTCATCTCGTCATGGTTGTAGCTTCTATAAGACAAGGTTGTAGCTTCTACAGTACATGGTTGTTGGAGAAAACAATGCCCCCGTCGCCGCCGGTTGTAGCTTGCCTCACAGGTCATAAACACATGGTCATGGTCATGGCACCAAATTTCATTACCGGCCGTAGCAAAAACGATACATGGTTGCAGCAAAAACAAAATGGTCGTCGCTGCTGCCAGGTGTAGCTCACCGCCAGGTGCATGTCGCTGGCGGCACAATTGTCTCATGGTCGCAGCTTCCACTCTTCACCGTAGTAGCAAAAACACTTGCTGGTTGAAGCTTTGTGGGTTGCCGGTTGCAACAAAAATCGGTTCTCGGCATGTCATCACCACAGAACCAACAAACGGCTGCAGCAAAAATAACTGCTGGTTCCAGCTCCGGTCTGAGTGTTTCCAGGAAATCCAGACATGGGTTCTAGCTCCCGACTTTGGCCGATTGTAGCAAAATTAGTAGATGATTCCAGCTTAGTCAACAGCCGATTGCAGCAAAACAAACTATTGGATCCAACTTCAGCTCTACCTGGTTCAACCAAAAGTTTAATAACATTGTAGCATGGCGTCTCCGACCAGCCATGGAAGCACCAGTGCCCCGTCGGTTGCTTCAGCATTTGGGGGCTTGGCTGTAGCACGGGGATGGTGGTGCGGCGGGGGGAGACCTTTGGGTTGTGCGACCGCTTGCAACAGAGATATATTATTGGGCGCTTATAGGTGCCTGTCGACCGGCGCCAGGTTCGGCCAGTCCACTGCCCACCGCATGATTTGCCCCAATAATAACCATTGGATATCGTCTTCAACCTCCAGCCACGCAACCCCCATCCTCTATCTCTTCTTCCTACGACCACCAAACAACAACAAAAATCCTCTCAAGCCTGTCCAACTCGCTGCCTCTCGGTGCTCATGCGCTCGTAGCAACTACATCGCACATCCCCTTTGCCGGCTACTTGCAGCACCACGGCTCGCCCCATCACTCCAAAGGTCGCCGTTGCAGCAAAATGCCTCGCGCCCCTCCAGCTTGTTGCCCCCTACTCCACGCCGCACTAACAACTACATCGCACATCCCCGTCACCAGCTTCTTGTAGCACTACGGCTTGCCGCGCCAGTCCAAACGGCCGTCGTTACAGCAAAATGTCGTTGCCGATGTTAGTGTCTTCTTGAGCGGTTGTAGCAATCGTCAAGACCGGTAGTAGCAAAAATCGATACCAATTGCAGTAAAAAGGCTGTCGTCATTGTCGCCTCCGTCGGTCTCCTCGTGAACTGTTGTAGCAATTATCAACACCGGTAGTAGAAAAAACGACATTGGTTGAAGCAAAGTGTCGCCCCCGTCAGTGTCCTTGTGAATGGTTGTAGCAATCGTCAATGTCCATCCGACAATTGTAGCAAAAACCTCGTCGCCGCCGTCCTGTCGTGGCATCACCGTGATTGGTTACAGCAAGTGTCCATCGCTGGTTAGTATCCTATAGGACCGATGCAACTTGGTGTATTGCCACTTCTAGGCTCTTGGCGTTCATGGTAGCATGGGAGAAGGCCTTGGTAGCATGGGAGCCGGTTTGGAGACAATGAAGGGATAGAAGCTGATGCGTCTGGAGAGAAAATGAGTGGAGGAGGATGCATCCGACAAGAGCCAGTGCAGCGCGTTGGAGTAAACTAATCGCATGGGTACACAAGCCAGTGCAGCGCGTTGGATGCGACCGGCGGAATTTTGGCCGGTCGACCGAGTACGAACATTTACCTTATATACGTGGCCATGGGGCACCCCATAGACACACAAGTTGATCATTGATCTCTTAGCCGTGTACGGTGCCCCCTCCACTATAATCCACCTCGGTCATATCATAGCGGTTCTTAGGCGAAGCCCTATTCCGGTAGCATCATCATCACCGTCATCACACCGTCGTGCTGACGAAGCTCTCCCTCGACACTCAGCTGGATCGTGATACTACAAGAAATATGTCAACTTGCGACCATCACTATTGGTGACTGAAAGGTCATTGTTTTTAATTTGCGACCTTTTTGTGACAAAAAACAGATTGTCAAAAGCTGGCAGTTGTAAACTGAAATTAACGACCTTCCATGTGATATGTAAAAGGTTGTTGATTCTTCGACCAAATTTTTGGTCACTAGCAGCCTACCCACGCCACGTAGGATCCCGCGTGGCAAGCTGACATGGATAAGAATTAGCCCGATCCAATTTGCTGTTTATAAGGGCCGAGCCATTTAATACAGCCTTTTTACTGTATATTTTTCTGTTAATTTTGTCTGGCTACATGGGCCTGGCCGAACAATTTGGCCTTTTTATTTTATAGGGCATGGCCTTTTGAGGTCCATTTCGTTTTAATTTCCAGCTTTTTTGTCATCTCTAGTTTTTCGATTGGTCCCAATTGTAAGTTTTTTTCCTGGCTGTGGATCAAAAATCGCTTTTTAAGCTATATATATCAAATAGAAAGAAGATAAGAATATGAAAATCTTCAAATAACAACCAAAATAGGTTTATTACAATATATTCTGTACAGAACAAAACATGTGAAACTCCATAGACTGATCCACATCACAACAACCAGTTTAACCATCAAATATTGCATGCCCAGGAACTTCAAAATTCACGTAGATAACCATACAATATTCCACATAGTCACAAACATGGCGATCGACAAATAAAACACTCTGCCAGTGTAAAGCTATCTACTCTTGGATACCACGGAACATGCTCTTCAACATAGGAAGAAGTCATCAACGGAGTTCTACCAACAACACATGCTCCATTCACCTACAAGAACAACATGGAATATCAAGTACTTGGATTGTTCAAGCAGATTACAACCAACATATACATGTAGAAGTATATTAGGAAATATGATGGAGCAAATTGGACAACAAATACATTAAGTAAATAGCCTAACCAATGAGTGATGACGAGAAGCAAAGAGCATAAACCTAGGTTTGGACATAAATAGTGTCAACTCAAGCAGAACATAATAAGGCAGTAAACACATGGGCATTTTCTATTTGACCCTCTTTGGATCAAATCATCTACATAGCTTCAATTTTCTTTGTGCTTTCCAGCAAAGAGCAAAACTATGGAGAGCAAGTAGAGCAAAGCATATTTGATGGTGGAGTGGTGAATTACTTTGATGGCGTACTTGATGGTGATGCCGCAAACAACATTTAGAGCTAGAATGAGAACTAATAGACTAGAAGCATACAAAAGAAAATATAATTTCAGCGAAATCAAAACCGGTGATGAAAACTAAATAAAAGTGCAGCAGATTAGCTCTTAGCATGGAGGAACATCACCAAATTAAACAAGATGGTTGTTCAAGTTTTTAGACAAGTATTAATGATTATAGTTTGTTATCGTCGTCCAAATTCGCGAACATGTATAAAATTAATTAATACATTTGAATGTCCTACCACTGAAGCAAACATGAGTCCATGAAGCATCAGGACAGCCATGATTTACATATTTACCAATGAACAAACATGATACATGCATCAAGCATCAAGCATTATGCCATGAAGCATCTGTCCCAATTGTTCAACAAGACGAGTACATAACTGACTCCAGGTCGATGCGGTTGATGGGGCTGTACTTGAACATCTGGTCCAGGGACGAGCCTGCTAATCCAAATCGAACAAAAAAAATTCATTAGGAGGGGATTGGAGACACAGGGAAGAAATGAAGTAAACATACATACATGTCTATATATAAGCAACAAAAGCAAGTAGTATAAATACATCCTCTTTCTTCCTCTACAACACTAACTAGAGTAACATCAATCATTGTACACAAGGAGCAGCAGCAACAAGCCGATAAAGAAAGCTCAAGACTTGTGTCTCTGCAAGTTTTAGCACACTAGTACATGCATTAAAATGGAAGCACCCCTGCTGGGTTGCAACAACCGACAAACTATAGGGTTACCATCAAGTTAGCATTACAGAAAGCAAAAAGGAAAGTGGAAAAGACATGGCAGCCTAGAGTTATGCGGAGAACATCGACAAGTAGCCAACAGGATGAGCATTGTGCAGTTTAATAACACCGTGTATTAATATGAATACACGTGAACAAAACTAGCAGTGTTATTAATACACTACTAAATGAGCATTCAGGTTGCTTATTATACACGTGAACATAACTAGGCCAAAACATAGTTCGTCTGGCCATCAAGCTACAGTAGGGAACAATGAGGTGTTTAGTTGGATGCAGATCATAATTTCAGAACACATCAAAACTGACCACGGAATGTGAGGGAGTCCTGGATTAGGGGGTCCTCGGACAGCCGGACTATATACTATGGCAGGACAGTTGGACTATGAAGATACAAGATTGAAGACTTTGTCCCGTGTCTTTCAAAATCCTCAAAAACCTAAGAGAAAAAAATTACGGGGCTTTTAAGATCTAGAGTGGAAAAAATTGAAAAAATTACTAGTCAAATCTGGTCAAACAGTGGTCAAACTGTCGTCAAACAATGGTCAAACTAATTATTCTAGAATATTAGTGTTACTAAATAATTATTTCGGTTATTTTGAATTTTGGTCAAATCTGGTCAAACTGTGGTCAAACAATGGTCAAACTAATTATTCAAGAAATATTAGTGTTACTAAATAATTATTGTTTTTTAAAACAATAGTTTCAAACTCAAATAGTGAAATGTGTAACTTCATGCTCAAGCGAAATTCATGAAGGTTAATAGGATTGACATCTTACTATTGTCAGGAAAACAACAAGTGCAGACTTGGAAACGAGAGAGAATAGAACCCAGAAGTTAAGCGTGCTCAGGCTGGGGGAGTGGGAGGATGGGTGCCCGTTCGGGAAGTTAGATGATTTGGAATGATGAGGGGTGATTAGAGGATAAATTGAGCAGTGATGAGGGGTGGTGATTACACACTAGAGGTTAAAAAAATTCAAAAATTTGAAAATCAAAAAAAAATTCAAAAAAAAATTCAAAAAAAAATCATTAAATTTCCTTTAGTCCCGGTTGGTGTTACCAACCGGGACTAAAGGTGGAGCTCCACGTGGCCTCGCCATTTAGTCCCGGTTCTGGATTGAACCGGGACTAAAGGGGAGAGGCATTAGTACCGACCCTTTAGTCCCGGTTCGAAAACCGGGACTAAAGGGCCTTACCAACCGGGACAAAAACCCCTTTTTTCTACTAGTGGGAAGGCAAGCTTGGCAATTCGGATATGTAGATCTCCTCCATTGTAACCGACTCCGTGTAACCCTAGCCCCCTCCGGTGGATATATAAACCAAGGGTTTAGTCTGCAGGACACCAGCAATCATAATCATAGACTAGCTTCTAGGGTTTAGCCTCTACGATCTCGTGGTAGATCAACTCTTGTAGTACTGATATCATCAAGATCAATCAAGCAGGAAGTAGGGTATTACCTCCATCGAGAGGGCCCAAACCTGGGTAAACATTGTGTCCCCCGCCTCCTGTTACCATCCGCCTTAGACGCACAGTTCGGAACCCCCTACCCGAGATCCGCCGGTTTTGACAATGTGTAAGTGCATCTAGTGCCACCCCTAGTTGGTTTTGGAGTATTGACGATAAACCTAGTTGAGGGACTAATGTGGTTATGAGAATTGCAGGATAACACAGGTAGAAGTCCCTCATTGATTCGGTTTTCCTACCAGAGATGACCCCTAAAAATGTATGAAGACATTGAAGTCAAAGGTGGTATATGAAGATATTCGCATTGAAGACTATGAAAAGAGAAGATACCGCATGAAGCCTATGGAGATCGAAGACTTAGATCTTTCATAGTTCTTCTTCATTTGTGTTGAGTCATAGGAACCACCGTACTGTTAAGTGGGGTCCAAGAGAACCAGTCAGAATGACTGAAGTGATGCCTAACCAAAAACCTATGTCTTCGAGTGAAGACTATGAGAGCGAAACTTGTTCAGAGTCGGACAAGTCAGCTTTACTTGCAGCCCAAGTAAAGTTGCCGTGTGAGTTTGAAATCTGACTGTTGGAACACGTGTCAGTTCCTTAGTGACCCAGGGTCATTTCGGACAAATCAGGTCGGGTTGCCAAGTGGCTATAAATAGCCTACCCCCTACAACCATAAACGGTTGGCTGCTCAGATTGAGAATACGGCTTTTGTCGTTTGAGAGCAACCCACCTTGAAGCCTTTGAGAGAGAATTCCTTGCGAGGACAAAGCCCTAGCCACCCAGAGCTAAAGAGAATTAGGCATCACTTTAAGTCTTCTTGTCTGAGTGATCTAAAGACTTATTACACTTGAGGACTGTGCATCCTCCAGCCGGTTAGGCGTCACATTCTGAGCATCCAAGAGACATTGTGGATTGCCGGTGAACGAAGTCTGTGAAGGTTTGGGAGTCTACCTTGAAGACTTACCAGAGTGATTGGGCGAGGTTTGTGTGACCTTAGCTCAAGGGGAATATGGTGAGGACTGGGTGTCCTGAGCTGCGTGTTCAGGACTGGGAGTCCGGGACTGTGTGTCCGGGACTGTGTGTCCTAAGGTTTAAATACCTAGCCGCCCTAACCAGACGTACAGTTGTCACAGCAACTGGAACTGGTCCAACAAATAATTGTCTTTAGAGAGTCACTGGTTTCATCCTTTCCTTCCCTTTACTTACTGATTGCTCCTTGTGAAGTCATTGTATGATTGCCTTATATTTTGTCTTCATTGGGTGACTACTTGTTCTGATTGACTTCATAATATCTTCCTACCTGATCCTTACTACCTAGCTGCTATCAGTCATTGTGCTTTCACTTCATGGAATACCTGACTATGGTTTGCCTAGTGTAGTCTACCTTCCGCTGCATGGTAATAGGCTTATTTCTATCGTTAGTCTTCAAAACTTCCATGTTTTGAAGACTTTCATAAAAATCGCCTATTCACCCCCCACTAGTCGATATAACGCACTCTCAATTGGTATCAGAGCAAGGTGCTCCCTTGTTCTGTGTGATTCGGTTTAACCACCTGGAGTTTTAGCTATGTCGACTGCAGGGATAATTAAAGTCTCCGCTGCGTGTCCCGTCTTCGATGGAAGTGAATATCCCTATTGGAAGAATAAGATGCGCATGCATCTTGAAGCCATTGACGTTGACCTATGGTATGTCATCAAGAACGGCGTTCCCAAGGCTGGTGAAGGTGTCACTGCTGCTGATGTCAAGAAGTTCGTTCAACTGGACTCTACTACTAAGAATATCATCTGTGGTCATCTGACCAAAGGACAGTATGGCCGTGTGAGTGCTTTGGAAACGTCTAAGCTGGTCTGGGACTGGCTCTCCAAGTTCAATGAAGGCGTCTCAACCCAGAGAGATCAGAGAATCAGTGTCCTTCGCAACCTCTTCAACCGCTTCAAGCCAAATGACAATGAGAATGTCCAGCTCACATTTGACCGACTCACTGACATCACGAATGAGCTTCAAGCCCTCGGCGCTACTGAGATCACCAAGCATGAAGTCGTCAAGACACTACTGAGATCACTTGACAGTTTGTTTGACACCCTAGCCCTAATGATTCAAGAACGTCCTGATTTCAAGACACTCGATCCGTCTGACTTACTTGAGAGGCTCAACACACATGAGTTTCAGCTTTCTGAGAAAAGAGATATGTACGGTCCAAACTATGGGAAAACTCGTGCCTTGAAGGCAAAAGCTGTCTCCTCATCTGAAGAAGAATCTAACAGCAGTTCTGATGATCCTGAAGACATTGGAAGGGAACTTGCTATGCTTGTGAAGAAGTTCCAAAAATTCACCAAGAAGAAAGGCTTCAGAAAGTCTTCACGATCAAGCTCAAGGAATGATGAAGCTTCTGCTCATGACTACAAGAAGAAAACATGCCACAAGTGCAAGAAAACTAGACACTTCATCTCTGAGTGTCCGCAGTGGGACAATGAGAACAGAAAGAATAAGAAGAGCAAGGAATATGACTCTAACGACAAGAAGAAGAAGAAATACTCAAAGTCTTCTTCCAAGTCTTCCTCAAAGTCTTCATCACACAAGAAGAGCTCATCTGGCAAGGCACGTGCGTTTGTTGGCAAGGAAATGGATTCAGAGGAGGAGTCTGCTTCTGAGGAGGCGGAGGTGGAGTCTGAGGGGGAGTCCGATTCTGGCGTTGCAAGTCTGGCTACAGCATACGTTGCCAAGTCCATCTTCAACACTGAAGACAATGACTTCATCACCGACACCGATGCAAATAACAAGGACTACTCCGCTCCTACCTACTGCTTCATGGCACGCGGTGCCAAGGTAAACACACGCACTACTCACTATGAAACATCTAGTGATGATGACTCTGATTGTGGTTCAAAACCCAGCTACAAAACACTTGCTAAAATTGCAACTGAACAACAGAAAGCTATGGAACATATTCAAAAACTGTTAGACATAAGCGATGATCTGTTGGGTGCTGAAATGACTCGATCTGAATCCTTAATTGAAGACATAAAAAATCTTCACGTTAAGTATCAAGAACTTGAAAGTCGTCATGAAACTCTCTCAACAACTCATGAAAAGCTTTCCTATGATTATCTTCAAAGGAAGCAAGATCTTGAGAAATTGAGAGCGGCTCATGAAGATCTTCAAAAGGAAAACGAGTCACTTCGCGCCGAACAGATCAGTTCCGCTCAGGAAGGATTTGAACCACCATGTCTTAAATGCATTGAGCGTGATAATGCTATTTCTGTTGCTGAATGTTCTACTGTTGCAATATCTTCAACTATTGATGTGGTAACTAACCCCTCTGATGAGGATACCACTGCTATTGCTGATGAGAATGCTAGGTTGAAGACATTGCTTGAAACAGGGATGTACAAAACTCTTAAAGGGCATCAGACACTATGTGATGTCCTCAAAAAGCAGATACTGAACCGAAACCCGAGGAAAGAGGGTGTTGGGTTCGTAAGGAAAATAAATGCTGATGGCTCTTACTGGAAGCCTGAGCAGTACCCCAAAACCACATGGGTTGCTGCAAAGGAACCTTCAGCTGATCCATCCAATCTATCTGGCTTCACTTGTGCTAACCCCATTATCATCGATGAATCTCTTGATGCAAACTATAAACTGTTTAAGAATCAGAATGGTGAAGTGTTTGCCAGGTACACTGGTACTAACTGCAGGAATGGACCGCCAATGAAGAAGATCTGGGTTCCGAAAAGGTGTCTGGAGAATCTTCCTGTGAATGTCATCATGACACCTCACTTGAAGAAGACAAACCTCAGACCAAAGGCTTCATATGGTCAAAAGGCTTCATACAGACAGAGGACTCACCTGAGTCGGACTAACACAAATGTTTTGCAGGGAAACCATACTCAGGCATATGAATATGAGACCGGTTCATCAAACCGTCATGTTCATAAGACCAAGAACTATTCTGCTTATTCTTACGAGTACTATTGTCCGCCTGCAAGACTGTTTGCTAGGGCTCCAAAGCCAAAGTTCTCATATGCTGCACTTAGACTTATTGCTTCTAAGCCACCCTTGAAGATGTGGGTGGGTAAGAAAGCTTAACTCTCTTTTGCAGGGAAAGGTCTCCAGCAGAAAACCAAAATCGTTTAACGCTACTGCTGGAGACCTTAAACATCTTGTAGGGCGCAAGATCAAATGCCCGAATGGCATTACTACGTACTTCATTCCTGAATCACATGCTACTCTCCCTATTAGTCCTAATCTGGATCTAAGTTTTCATAACCCACTGGTTCGTCAAATGTTTTTGCTTCACAATTCTCTTCGTGAAGCCTATCCCCCTAACTGCACTATAGGGTACGACACCAGCGTCTTCAGAATGGATTATTGATAGTGGGTGTACAAATCACATGACTGGTAAAAGAAGCCTTCTTATGGACTCAACCTTACGTCCATCTGACAAGAGCCACATCACATTTGCTGACACTGGTAAAAGTAAGGTATTGGGTCTAGGTAGAGTTGCAATCTCAAGGGATCAACACACGGATAAAGTCATGCTTGTTGAATCCCTTGGCTTCAACTTAATGTCTGTCTCAATGCTTTGCGACTTAAACGTAATATTTGGAAAATATCGCTGCCTTGTTCTAATGGAATCTGACAAGTCTCTAGTGTTTGAAGGGTATCGGAAAGATGATTTGTACGTGGTAGATTTCTCAGCCGGGCCATAGCTCGCTGTATGTCTTCTAGCAAAAGCTTCAGAATGCTAGCTCTGGCATCGGAGGCTTGGGCATGCTGGCATGAGGAACCTCCACACTCTTGCAAAGAAGAAGCACGTCATAGGCATCGATGGCGTCAAGTTCACGAAAGATCACTTATGCGGAGCCTGTGAGGCAGGAAAGATGACGAGGACCAAACATCCCTTGAAGACAATCATCACCACTACTTGACCCTTCGAACTGCTTCACATGGATCTTTTCGGTCCCACTCATTACTCAACTCTTACTACTACTGCTTGTCTCTATGGCTTCGTCATTGTTGATGATTACTCTAGATATACTTGGGTGCACATAATTGTTTTCAAGACTGAAGTGCAGGATGTCTTCAGACGCTTCGCCAATCGAGCAATGAACAATTATGGCGCCAAGATAAAGCACATAAGAAGTGACAATGGCACTGAATTCAAGAACACTGGCCTTGATACATATCTTGATACCTTGGGCATCACACATGAATTCTCAGCCCCGTACACGCCACAGCAGAATGGCATCGTCGAATGCAAGAACAGAACACTCATTGAGATGGCCAGAACGATGCTAGATGAATACAAGACTCCAAGAAAATTCTGGCCTGAAGCCATTGATACTGCATGCGATACAATCAATCGTGTTTATCTTCACAAGCTTCTGAACAAGACATCTTATGAGCTCCTTACCGGCAAGAAGCCAAATGTCAGTTACTTTAGAGTATTTGGCGACAGGTGCTGGATCAAGGACCCACATCACACCTCAAAGTTTGCACCAAAAGCACATGAGGGTTTTATGCTTGGATATGGAAAGGATTCGCACTCCTACAGAGTCTTCAATCTCTTTCATTACAAAGTGGTTGAAACAGTGGATGTGCGGTTCGATGAGACCAATGGTTCACAAAGAGAGCAACTGCCAAATGTGCTAGATGAAGTTCCATCCAGTGAATCAATCAAGCTAATGGGAACTGAAGAAATTATACCTTCTGAAGCTCATCCTGAAGAAGAACTTATCATCTCAGCACTTGATCAACATGAAGACAATGCTCAGCCTGAAGACATTCCCTCTAACAACGATAATGATCAGTAAGAGCAAAATCTTCGCCCTATACATCCTCGCGTTGCCAATGAAGTGCAGATTGAAAGAATAATTGATAGCATCAATGCACCCGGTCCACTCACTCGTTCAAAGGCAACTCAGCTGGCAAATTTCTGTGGGCACTTCTCATTCGTGTCAATAACAGAACCCAAGAAAGTTGAAGAAGCCTTCATGGAACCCGAATGGATTCAAGCTATGCATGAAGAGCTTCAACAGTTTGAGCTGAATAATTTATGGGAACTGGTTAAGCGTCCTGATCCACGGAATCACAATATAATAGGCACCAAATGGATATACCGCAACAAGCAATATGAGCATGGTCAAGTTGTCAGAAACAAAGCTCGTCTCGTTGCTCAAGGATATACTCAAGTGGAAGGCATTGACTTTGATGAAACATTGCTCCTGTGCCTAGACTTGAAGCCATACGTATACTGCTGGCCTATGCAAATCATCATAACATACTTCTATATCATATGGATGTGAAGAGTGCTTTTCCCAATGGCAAGATTGAAGAAGAAGTGTATGTTGCACAACCGCCTGGCTTTGAAGATCCAAAACATCCTGACATGGTATACAAGCTCAAAAAGGCACTGTATGGCCTCAAACAAGCCCCTCGGGCCTGGTATGACACACTCAAATATTTCCTGAAGAGCAAAGGCTTCATACCTGGTTCCCTAGACCCCACTCTTCACAAAGACATATGATGGTGAACTGTTTGTGTGCCAAATATATGTGGATGACATTATCTTCGGCTGCACCAATCAGAAGTACAGTGAAGAGTTTGGATATATGATGCAAGAGCAATATCAGATGTCCATGATGGGAGAGCTGAAGTTCTTCCTTGGTCTTCAAATACGACAACAATGCAATGGCATCTTCATATCTCAAGAAAAGTATCTCAAAGATTGCCTGAATAAGTTTGGTATGCAAGACTGCAAAGGCTTCACAACACCAATGCGAGCCAAACACCATCTGGGTCCTGACGACAATGGTAAAGAGTTCGATCAAAAGGTATACCGCTCCATGATTGGTTCTTTACTTTATCTATGTGCATCTAGGCCAGATATTATGCTTAGTGTTTGCATGTGTGCTCGATTTCAAGCGGCACCAAAGGAGTCGCATCACTTAGCCGTGAAGCGAATTCTTCGATATTTGGCTCACACCCCAACTCTAGGATTATGGTATCTAGAGGGCTCAGAGTTTGATCTGGTTGGATTCTCAGATGCTGATTATGCTGGTGACAAAGTTGATCGCAAGTCTACATGAGGCACATGTCACTTTCTGGGACGATCACTTGTATGTTGGTCTTCAAAGAAGCAGAACTGTGTATCTCTCTCCACTGCTGAATCTGAATACATTGCTGCTGGATCTTGCTGCACTCAGCTTCTGTGGATGAAGCAAACACTCAAGGACTATGGCATTCATCTGAAGCAAGTGACACTTTACTGCGACAATGAAAGTGCCATCAAGATTGCCAACAACCCAGTTCAGCACTCAAAGACAAAGCACATTGAAATTCGTCATCACTTTCTCAGAGATCATGTTGTGAAGGAAGATATTGATATCATACACATCAACACTGAAGAGCAATTGGCGGATATCTTCACCAAGCCCTTGGATGAGAAGAGATTTTGCAAGTTACGATGTGAGCTAAATATCCTGGAATCCTCAAATGTCCTGTGATCAGGCACACATCCTAACCCTTATGCATATTGATGACTTAGATGTGCAACACACAAAGTAAAGTATATCTTCAATCAATGAAGACATACATTCTAAGTGTGAATACATTAATGTGGAATTTGACTTCAGAGCGCCACGATAATTGTGCGCCATGTCTGGGTCTAATACTTCCTATACGGTGGGTAACGCCACCACCAAACGTTCTACTTTGAAGTGTTTCACTCATGGCGTTACCTTGCAATGTCTTCACATTTGGTTTGGCTTCAATCTCAACATGTCTTCATGATTATCTTCACTGTGTTCATTATATATATATATATACTAGTGTTCTGTCCTCAACAGCATTCACTTATAGCTATGTCTTCTTGTTGAATCTTTTGAACTAAGTGAATGTGATCGGACCCTAACCTCTCTAGGCTTTCTATCTCAAATTCTATCTCTCCAAATCATATGCATTCTATTGAAACTATCGAATGTCTTCTCTGCGTCCTTGTCAGCAGAAGATACAGAGACAACCATTAAGTCCGTTTTCAATGCTCATTCCTCCACTTGAAACCCGGAGAAGTAGGAACGACCACCCGACAATCCAGGCGTGCGTGGGATGTGGAACAAACCCCAAACTTCCGCATGATGGCCACGTGTTCCTCAGATGCGAATCGCCAGGGGCACCTGTGTAATAACGCAGTGCCGCCCTTGTACCTATAAATACACACTTCACAGAGGTCATTATCTCTTCTTCCACTCTCGCACGAACCCTAGCGCCACCGCTAGCCCTCGACGACGCCGGCGACGAAGTGCTTCGCTGCCGCAACCTCTCCGACGCCGTCTTCACGCCAACCACGGACATCGTCCTCTCCGCCGTCGCCATAGGTGTCCTCCGTCGCCAAGTTAGGGCACGGAAGATCAAAATGCTCGGCCTCATCTTCCACTCCGTCTAGCAGTTCTTAGTGTGGTAAATAAAACTTCCTTTTTACAGCACCGTTGATCCTATGGATTTGTCACTTTCTACCACAAGCAGTTTCTGTTCACACAAGTTAGATCTCGTTCATACTGCATCTCATAACATGCCTAGTATATTCACTTATGCTTCAGAAAGTAGTTAGATTCCTCACTTGTACTGATCTGTGGATTCGTACAAATCTGGAACCAACTCCTTATCTATGAGTGAATGTCTTCGCACGATGAGGTCAATGTCTTCTAAACTGATTTATCTTCAAAATCTTCTGAGAATGCATATGACCTCTTCCCCTTCCCTCGCACCTTAATGCTGTCACAGGTACATGTCCGTGGGAGAATCCTTTGGTTCTCATAGTCTGCATTCATTTGCAGAATTCTTGCAGCATCACATAAACTCTCCTGAAGCCAGTTCCTGTTGGTCCAGCAGGAGAAAACCTTTGAAGCCTTTGAACGTTTTGAAGCCTTTCAAGTTAAAATTGATGGCTTCAGAGAAAGCTGCAAGGAAGGGAGGCAGAAAGCGTCGTGGTGAAACATCCAGAGATCTGCCTGATAACCTCTTAGAACTTTACAAGACAGATCTTGAAGAGGATTATAATTAGCGCAAGACCCAAATCCAATGTATTCGAAGATATTGGGAAGAACAATGGTTCAAATACCGGTTTGTGACCCAGGAATATGCTAAGAAATGTGGCATCAAGAGACCGTGGGGAGACATCCTATACAAGAATCTTCTACCCAGGTCCAGAGATGAAGCCATTGCTCAAGGCTTCTATCCCTGTATGGTCCATGGGCCACTGCCTGCTGATGCAGACCCATCGTCACTTCTATTGTGTCATGACGACAATCTATTCAAACGCAACTTCCAGTTTGCCCAGAACTCAGCGAAGCAGAACAAGAAGACTTTGGGGTTAGACTTCAACCCTGGTCCCTTAGTACCAAGGGCAGATGGCACACGAGATGCAGAACCCAATGTCATCGGTCCCTTCTACAACCTTGCAGGCCTCATCACCCACATCTTGGTTCAAGGGACTGCAGTAAATGAGCCTGCAGCTGACGCTGACTCAGAGGAAGCGCCTGCAGCTCTGACGCCTCAGAAGTCGAAGAAGCCTAAAGCTTCAAAGCCTGCCCCTTCACCAAAAATCTCACGGGCGAAGCCACTGGCAACTACACCTCCTGAAGACAGTATGCAGTCTAAAGACTTATCACGCATCTCCAAGCCCTAGAAGAGCAAGATTCCTCTGCCACACACCGGCCAAGAGCTCACAGCTGCTGCCATTCTGCGCAATGATGACATTGATCTGTCAAGTGACGAAGATCTTGCAGATGACGCTCTTGAGAAACTCATCAAGAGCAAGGAAGAAGCAGAAATCTTCAATGATCTGCCGCTCTTTGATGTCACAATCATTCACAACTTCATTGATGAATGGTTTGACACGCCAAACATCAGCTTTGATGATCTGCAGCTACCCATTGGCCTCAGTGTCGCCTTCCATGGCGCCATTGCTTCAGAACTAGCCATCGCCCAGCATGTTGTTGAATTGAAGCAGAAGATTGACTATGAAAAGGCTCAGTTCAAGAAGCATATGGCCAAGCTCAGCGTGCAAGATGTGAAGAACTTCAAGATCATGATCCACGAGCTCAAGGAAGCCTTTCTGAAGAAACATGCAGAAGCTCGGGGTTCGCATGAGCGCATGAAGACTCTGGCTGACAGATGTGTGCAAGCCTACAATGAGGCTGAGAAGCGCAAGGCACTTGGGCGTCCTGGAATCGACCCCAGGATGGCTGCAAAGAAGAAGAAGAAGCCTGTTACGGCTGAACCCGATGCACCAAGGTAGGAAGCAGTTCCGATTGTCTTCCCCACAAGAATGACTGGCTCGAAGCCAAAAAGCCAGTCAACAGCTTCAGAGCTCAAGAAGACGAGGACTGCTGAGGCTGAAGCGAGGAAAAGGAAATATCCTGAAGCCTCTCCTACTGCCCCCTCCAAGAAAAAGAGAAAGACCAAGAAAGATCGGGCTGCTCCCATAGAGCCCTTGGTTGTTGAACCCATTTCCATGGTTCACCCCGACGCCAATCCACAAGAACGCCAACTAACCATCCATGTGCCTGCTTTCATAGAGGCTCATGAAGCTGAAGACATTCCAGCAGCTGATCCCATCGCTGCTAAAGACATTGGTCAACATGACAATGTAGAAGATGGTGCAGTCCTTCCTCAGTTCGAGAACAGCGAACTCATCAGCATTGGTCGTCCTCTGACGCCAATCGCTCAGGATGCTTCATGGGCGGATCGCCCACAAGAGGAAGAAGACAATGAGGCCCAGCCAACTCCATCTGCACATGCGTCGCCTGCGTTGCACAGGCTTCGCAAAGGTCCAAGGCCTCAAGTCTCTGCTGAAGACATTCCGGCTGCATCAGCCGCGGAATAAGAAGTTCCACAAGTTCCCAACCCCCTGTCCCATCAAGAAGCAGTTCTCGAGGAGAACGTGCTTGTGACCGACCCTCCAGCTCGTCAAGTGGAGGATGAAAATCTTGAGGCTGCCACAACCACCAATGAAGCTAATGTGTTGCCCTCCCCACCAAAAGCATCAAAGGACAGTGAAGCCACTGATCCTGACACTTCTGTTCCTGAGTCTGCTGCCGGTCCTCAGTTCGACTATCATGTTGAGCACAGGCCTCAGGTCCAGAAGCCAATCCCAAGATTGCCAAGGTTCCCAGGTCCTGCATCAGCACCTGGCTCCTTCAATATCAATGGCTTCAGAGCAGACAACACATTCTTCAAAAGCTCCAGGAACCCCTACTCAAGGGAAAGGGTATTATCTGATCGGTTCTGGAGCTATCCTCAGCGAAGCTATTACTCATGCATTCTCTACAACCAAGGTCGCATCTTCCCACACAAGCGCCTTGGCATTGAAGCTATAGCTGGTCTGCCCTGTCTGGAAGAAGCTTTGGATTGCTTCAAGGAAGTTGGACTGCTGCCGTTCGTTACGGACCAAGAGCATTGGAATGAAGAGCTGGTGCTCCAATTCTATGCCACACTTCACATTCGAGGGAATAGCAGAGATCCGAAGACTTGGGTCCTGGAGTGGATGACTGGAAATGTTCATCACGAAGCAAAAGCCTTTGACATCATTGAGCTCACTGGCTTGCCCACTCCTGGCGATCTCTTCGAGCATGGCTGTCAGCTGCATAGTGAAGCTATTGAGAGCATCTTCAAGAAGCCTGAACCTGATATGAGTCATATGCTCAGCATGATGAAGCCATTGCCCCAAGATGCTGCTTATCCCACGGAGTTCTTCGTTGAAGACCTTGAGTATCTGCCAAGAACCATCTATCACATTCTCAGGCGGACTCTCTGGCCCATCAAAGGGCACTCTCCACATGCCAAGCTTGAGGGTGTAATGAAGACATTGGTCTTCTATATTCTTCATGGAAAATGCTTCAATGCACAGGATTTATTCATTCGCCAACTTGCGGCATCAGGCACTGATCTGTTTGGCTTGAAGTTCTACGCCCCATGGGTAATGCGGCTAATCAAACTTCACTCCGATATCTCATATCAGCCATCAGCTCGCAATCATCGCATTTTTCTGCCTGATGTGGATATCTCAATTTAAGCCATCTATCCTGAGCCTGCCAAGGAACCTCTAAGTCTTCAGAATGCAGAGCATCAGAACCAAGAAGCGCACTCGTGTTCTCAATGACCGAGAGCTTCTTGTGGCCCTTCATCAAAAACAGGATAGGCATCATGACTGGCTGAAGCGTCAGATGAAAAGCCTCTTGGTGGATGTTAATCGCATTCGAAATCTTGCCACCAAGAATGCTTTCGTTACCCATGAAACCAGTCGCCGCACATGGAAAGGGCTAACGATGATGTGTTCTGAAGCTGATCTTCAAGAGGATGGCTTCACTGAGCGATTCAAGTTTGACTCCACGCCCCCTCGAAGGGTTGTGCTGCAAGGAACAACATCCCTTGAAGACTCTGAGTTCTCTTCCTCTGCTGCAACAGTGACTGCCAGAGTTATCGAGGATGAAGATGATGCTACTTCACCGCCACCTCCTTCAGCACACTTCAAATCTGCTCCAAGCTCTTCTGCACCACCAAACACCACCAACGACCCTGCTACTTCACCTACTCCTCATGGGAACGAGTAGATGCTCTATGTCTTCAAACCTTTTTGGTCCTCACTGACAAAAGGGGGAGAAGCATATGAGGTTGATAGTCTTCAAGCGGGTCCAAATGGGCGGGTGCTTTATATTTTGCTTCGTGCTTACAACTCTCGTTTTGCAACATTTGATTCTTTGAGTTGTAACACTCAAACTCGATGGTCGTCTGCTACTCTTTTGCCACCTTGTTTTGCGACAATAAATTCCGCATGGGCGACGATAAATTCCACACTTAGATCATTCTACAGACGTCCATTTTTCATTATGCATGTCATTAACTTCATATACTTTCACATGCATAGTGGATTGTCATCATAAGTTGAAGTGGATCTCCAGAAGTACAACCTGCCATGTGCATTTGCATTCCAAAAGAAAATTACTTATATGCACATCTTCAGGGGGAGCCCTTGCAACTTATGAAGACAATTCCTTATCCTTTAAAATTTCACAGATTATATTCCCCTTTGAAAACTTCAACTAGTTTGTCATCAATCACCAAAAAGGGGGAGATTGTATGTGCATCTAGTGCCACCCCTAGTTGGTTTTGGAGTATTGACGACAAACCTAGTTGAGGGACTAATGTGTTTGTGAGAATTGTAGGATAACACAGGTAGAAGTCCCACATTGATTTGGTTTTCCTACCAGAGATGACCCCTAAAAATGTATGAAGACATTGAAGTCAAAGGTGGTATATGAAGATATTCACATTGAAGACTATGACAAGAGAAGACACCGCATGAAGCCTATGGAGCTCGAAGACTTAGATCTTTCGTAGTTCTTTTTCATTTGTGTTGAGTCATAGGAACCACCGTACTGTTAAGTGGGGTCCAAGAGAACCAGTCAGAATGACTGAAGTGATGCCTAACCAAAAACCTATGTCTTTAAGTGAAGACTATGAGAGCGAAACTTGTTCAGAGTCGGATAAGTCAGCTTTGCTTGCAGCCCAAGTAAAGTTGTCGTGTGAGTTTGAAATCTGACCGTTGGAACACGTGTCAGTTCCTTAGTGACCTAGGGTCATTTCGGACAAATCATGTCGGGTTGCCAAGTGGCTATAAATAGCCCACCCCCTACAACCATAAACGGTTGGCTGCTTAGATTGAGAATACGGCTTTTGTCGTTTGAGAGCAACCCACCTCGAAGCCTTTGAGAGAGAATTCCTTGCGAGGACAAAGCCCTAACCACCCAGAGCCAAAGAGAATTAGGCATCACTTAAGTCTTTTTGTCTGAGAGATCTGAAGACTTATTACACTTGAGGACTGTGCATCCTCCAGCCGGTTAGGCGTCGCGTTCTCAGCATCCAAGAGACATTGTGGATTGCCGGTGAACGAAGTCTGTGAAGGTTTGGGAGTCTACCTTGAAGACTTACCAGAGTGATTGGGCGAGGTCTGTGTGACCTTAGCTCAAGGGGAATACGGTGAGGACTGGGTGTCCTGAGCTGCGTGTTCAGGACTGGGTGTCCGGGACTGTGTGTCCTAAGGTTTAAATACCTAGCCGCCCTAACCAGACGTATAGTTGTCACAGCAACTGGAACTGGTCCAACAAATCATTGTCTTTAGAGAGTCACTGGTTTCATCCTTTCCTTCCCTTTACTTACTGATTGCTCCTTGTGAAGTCATTGTATGATTGCATTATCTTTTGTCTTCACTGGGTGACTACTTGTTCTGATTGGCTTCATAATATCTTCCTACCTGATCCTTACTACCTAGCTGCTATCAGTGATTGTGCTTTCACTTCATTGAATACCTGACTATGGTTTGCCTAGTGTAGTCTACCTTCCGCTGCATGGTAATATGCTTATTTCTATCGTTATTCCAAACAATGTTGCCTAAGGGAGTTTTCATTTTCTTTGCACGGAAAATTCATTTTACATTTTCCGAGTGCCTGAAATGAGTTTTTTGTGTGAACCTACCATATATTTGTTGCAAAATTGGACCAAATCAATTTTCTAAAATACTAGTCCATATTTAATGCACAATTGACAAAATGGTTTGGTGTCAATAGCTTTGTTCCATCTTTGGTGAAAAAGACAAATTTCCGCCAATTTAGTAGGAAGGAGGTCAAATTTGAACTGTAGCTGCCTCATAGTTTGCTATTTATTTTTTCCAAAAATCATTTCTAGGTACATAAGTATCTATTTAATCAGAGAAACATAAAAAAAATTCCAAGATTCAACCATTAGCTAGGAACGGTCAAGCCCGCCGTTTTGACCGCATTTTGAAACGGGCATAAAAAATTAAAAAAAAATTGGAAAACCTTCGCATTGTGTCATCGTATGTGACCAAGTTTCCAGGAAAAATAATAAACTTGTAATACGACAATTATTTAAAAAAAAGTGTTATCGAAAATGAGCTATCATGCGTGAAGATTCATGGCTTTCAAGCCAAATGATCAATCTTAGGGCCACATTCATGGCATAGTTTTTTCAAATGATCTGATATTGTGCACAAGGGTGCATCTTGGAATTCCAAACAATGTTGCCTAAGGGAGTTTTCATTTTCTTTGCACGGAAAATTCATTTTCCATTTTCCGAGTGGCTGAAATGAGTTTTTTTTGTGAAGGACCAACCTTATATTTGTTGCAAAATTGGACCAAATCAATTTCCTTAAATACTAGGCCATATTTAATGCAAAATTGACAAAATGGTTGGGTGTCAAAAGCTTTGATCAATCTCTCATGAAAAAGACAAATTTCCGCCGATTGAGTAGGAAGCGGGTCAAATTTGAACTGTAGCTGCCTCATAGTTTGCTATTTTTTTCAAAAATCATTTCTAGGTACATAAGTATCTATTTAATCAGAGAAACATCAATTTTTTCCAAGATTCAACCATTATCTAGGAACGGTCAAGCCCGCCGTTTTGACCGCATTTTGAAACGGGCATAAAAAATTCAAAAAAATCAAATAATAGGAAAACCTTCGCATTGTGTCATCATATGTGACCAAGTTTTGAGGAAAAATAATAAACTTGTAGTACGACAATTATTTTAAAAAAGTGTTATCAGAAATGAGCTATCATGCGTGAAGATTCATGGCTTTCGAGCCAAATAATCAATCTTATGGCCACATTCATGGCATAGTTTGGTCAAATGATCTCATATTGTGCACAAGATTGCATTTTGGAATTCCAAACAATGTTGCCTAAGGGATTTTTCATTTTCTTTGCACGGAAAATTCATTTTCCGTTTTCCGAGTGCCTGAAATGAGTTTTTTTGTGAAGGACCTACCATATATTTGTTGAAAAATTTGACCAAAACAATTTTCTAAAATACTAGGGCATATTTAATGCATAATTGACAAAATGGTTGGGTGTCAGAAGCTTTGATCCATCTCTGGTGAAAAAGACAAATTTCTGGTCAAATTTGAACTGTAGCTGCCTCATAGTTTGCTATTCATTTTTTTCTAACAATCATTTCTAGGTACATAAGTATCTATTTAAGCATAAATACATGGTTTGGTAGTGATACGTTGAGGTTTGCACGGTGTCCCAAGGCCCCAACTCCAAAGCGCGTAGACTCGAGATACGTCTCCATCGTATCTATAATTTTTTATTGTTCCATGCCAATATTATTCAACTTTCACATACTTTTTGGCAACTTTTTATATTGTTTTTGGGACTAACATATTGATCCAGTGCCCAGTGCCAGTTCCTGTTTGTTGCATGTTTTTGGTTTCGCAGAATATCCATATCAAACGGAGTCCAAACGGGATAAAAACGGATGGAGCTTATTTTTGGAAAATATGGAAAATTCGGAAGGAAAATCAACGCGAACCATTGCCCGAGGTGGTCACGAGGCAGGGGGGCGCCCCCCCTAGGGCGCGCCCCTACCCTCGTGAGCCCACCATCAGGCGGTTGACGCTCTTCTTTTGCCGCAAGAAAGCTAATATTGGGAAAAAAATCAAAGCGAAGGTTTCAGGCCAATCGGAGTTACGGATCTCCATATATGTACAGAACGGTGAAACAGAACAAGAACAGAACGCAGAACCAGAGAGAAACAGAGAGATAGATCCAATCTCGGTGGGGCTCTCGCCCCTCCCATGCCATGGAGGCCGAGGACCAGAGGGGAAACCCTTCTCCCATCTAGGGAGGAGGTCAAGGAAGAAGAGGAAGAAGGGGGCCCTCTCCCCCTCTCCTCCGGTGGCGCCGGAACGCTGCCATGGCCATCATCATCATCATCGACGCGATCTACACCAACACCTCCACCATCTTCACCAACATCTCCATCACCTTCCCCCCTCTATCTACGGTGGTCCACTCTCCCGCAAACAGCTGTACCCTCTACTTGAACATGGTGCTTTATGCTTCATATTATTATCCAATGATGTGTTGCCATCCTATTATGTCTCAGTAGATTTTCATTGTCCTATCGGTGGTTGATGGATTGCTATGATTGATTTAATATTCTTGTGGTTATGTTGCTGTCCTTTGGTGCCCATCATATGAGAGCGCATGTGGATCACACCCTAGGGCTAGTTGTATGTTGATAGGACTATGTATTGGAGGGCAAGAGTGACAGAAGCTTTAACCTAGCATAGAAATTGATGTATACGAGATTGAAGGGGGACAAATATATCTTAATGCTATGGTTGGGTTTTACCTTAATGAACATTAGTAGTTGCGAATGCTTGCTAATAGTTCCAATCATAAGTGCATAGAATTCCATGTCAGGGATGACATGCTAGCAGTGGCCTCTCCCACATAATACTTGCTATCGGTCTAGTAAAGTAGCCAATTGCTTAGGGGCAATTTCACAACTCCTACCACCACTTTTCCACACTCGCTATATTTACTTTAGTTGCTTCTTTACCTTAACAGCCCCTAGTTTTATTTTTGTGCTCTTTACTTTCTTGCAAGACTTTCCGAAAACACCTACAAAGTACTTCTAGTTTCATACTTGTTCTAGGTAAAGCGAACGTCAAGCGTGCGTAGAGTTGTATCGGTGGTCGATAGAACTTGAGGGAATATTTGTTCTACCTTTAGCTCCTCGTTGGGTTCGACACTCTTACTTGTCGAAAACTATTGCAATCCCATATACTTGTGGGTTATCAAGACCTTTTTCTGGCGCCGTTGCCGGGGAGCAATAGTGTGGGGTGAATATTCTCGTGTGTCATTGTTTGCTTTATCACTAAGTAATTTTTATTTGCTGTTCTTAGTTGTTTTCTACCTTTAGTTATGGGTAGGGAACACAAAATACCAAAAAAATTAGTTGTACCTACTGAACCAATGGTTGAAGAACCACTCAAAATCTGTCACACTGCTGAAGCTTTTTACTTGGATCATCTTCGATCCCTTTGTGCTCGTGCCAAAACCCCAACTAGCTTAGTTGAGGGCAAATCTTTAGATGAGCATGCTTGTTATGTGCGACACCGTATATCTGAAAAAGGGAAACTATTATGGAGTCAAATTCAACGTTTGCAATGCTATGCTTGGAATTTATGTGAAATATATGATTTTACTTGTTGTTCTAAAAACCCTAAGAAACACCTTCCCTATCAATGTGAGTTTATTAATAATGGAATCGTATCTTCGTATGCTAAGGGTGTTTATAATTACTATGATGTTCGACAAATTGAA
The DNA here is from genome assembly GCA_034509565.1 of Triticum monococcum. Classification (NCBI taxonomy): domain Eukaryota; kingdom Viridiplantae; phylum Streptophyta; class Magnoliopsida; order Poales; family Poaceae; genus Triticum; species Triticum monococcum. The sequence continues at coordinate 78,819,661 of CM067845.1, read as the reverse complement.
GAATTTGTTGCTTTTAAGGGTGCTTCTGAAATTTCTTCTTTGATTGAAAAGTATGATGCTACTCTTCACAAATCTGAAAATTTTGCCATACTTGAATATTGTTATGAGAATATGCTTCTAATGCATATGTTAAACTATATATTGAGGACTACTCCACTGTCCAAGAAGAGACTAAGATTTTGCAGGAGTCTATGGAAGAAGAAATTGATGAAACTGTGAGCTCATTGGATGAAAAAGATGAGGAGGAGAGCAAAGAACAAAAGGAGGAAGAGCGGATTGATCACCCTTGCCCACCTTCTAATGAGAGTAACTCTTCAACTCATACATTGTTTAATTCCCCTTCGTGCTTACCGAAGGATGATTGCTATGATGACTGTTATGATTCCTATGATTCTTTTGAAATATCGCTTTTTGATGATGCTTGCTATGCTTATGGCCAAGATGCCAATATGAATTATGCTTATGGAGATGAAATTGCTATAGTTCCTTATGTTAAACATGAAATTCTTGCTATTGCACCCACGCATGATAGTCCTATTATCTCTTTGAATTCCCCCGATTATATTATATCGGAGAAGTTTGCACTTATTAAGGATTATATTGATGGGTTGCCTTTTACCGTTGCACATGACGATTTCGATAAATATAATATGCATGTGCTTGCTGCTCCTACTTGCAATTATTATGAGAGAGGAACTATATCTCCACCTCTCTATGTTTCAAACATGATAAAATTGCAAGAAACTGTTTATACTATGCATTGGCCTTTACTAGGTATGCATGAATTGTTCTTTTATGACATACCGATGCATAGGAAGAGAGTTAGACTTCGTCATTACATGATATATGTTGCTTTGTGCTCATTACTAAATTACAAATCATTGCTAATTAAAATTGGCTTTGATATACCTTGGGATCCGGGTGGATTCACTACTTGAGCACTATATGCCTAGCTTAATGGCTTTAAAGAAAGCGCTGCCAGGGAGACAACCCGGAAGTTTTAGAGAGTCATTTATTTCTGTTGAGTGCTTTTATATAGTTTAAAAACAACAAAAATAAAGAGGGGAACCCAAAACTTTTTCAAAAAGGAAAGCAAAAGTGAGAAAGACAAGCATTGCTCCTTGAACTTTGTTCATGCTCACAGCAACTTTGTGAATCTTGATTACAGAAACTTTTCAATAAAAATAATTATCCCCTTGTACAATTCCATTGTATTATAAAAATAATGTGCCAAGGTTTGCCTTTAGGATGTTTACATTTGCTTGATGGTTTGTATGGTGCAGGACAGAAACTTTGGCTATAGTGTGCGATTTTACATTTTTAGCTGGCACGTCAAATGATTCTGATTCTTTTTGCAATGTCTTCCTATACAAATTGTTCATTTTTACTAATTTTGGAAGAATTGTTCAAGTAACGGAAGTATGGTGAATTTTCAGATTGCTACAGACTGTTTTGTTTTAGACAGATTCTGTTTTTGATGCATAGTTTGCTTCTTTTGATGAAACTATCAATTTATATCAGTGTATTAAGCCATGGAAAAGTTATATTATAGTAGACACAATGAAAAACAAAATATGAATTGGTTTGCAATAGTACTTAGAGTAGTGATTTGCTTTATTATACTAACGGATCTTATCGAGTTTTCTGTTGAAATTTTGTGTGGATGAAGTGTTTCGATGATTGAGAAGGTCTCGACGTGAGAAGAAGGAAGAGAGGAAAGATCTCAAGCTTGGGGATGCCCGAGTCACCCCGAGTAAATATTCAAGGAGACTCAAGCGTCTAAGCTTGGGGATGCTGGGGAGGCATCCCCTCTTTCTTCAACAAATATCGGTATGTTTTCGGATTCGTTTCGTTCATGCGATATTTGCAAGTCTTGGAGCGTCTTTTGCATTTAGGTTTTTATTTTTCTTTTTATGCACCATGCTGGTACGAGATAGTCCTTGGTTGATTTCTAGAATGCTCTTTGCACTTCACTTATATCTTTTGAGTATGGCTTTATAGAATGCTTCATGTGCTTCACTTATATCATTTGAAGTTTGGATTATCTGTTTCTCTTTACATAGACAACCGCCATTTGTAGAATGCTCTTTTGCTTCACTTATATTTGTTAGAGCATGGGAATATCTTTTGTAGAAAGAATTAAACTCTCTTGCTTCACTTATATCTATTTAGAGAGATGACAGGAATTGGTCATTCACATGGTTAGTTATAAAATCCTACATAAAACTTGTAGATCACTGAATATGATATGTTTGATTCCTTGCAATAGTTTTGCGATATAAAGATGGTTATATTAGAGACATGCTAGTGAGTAGTTGTGGATTGTAGAAATACTTGTGTTGAAGTTTGTGATTCCCGTAGCATCAACGTATGCTGAACCGTTATGTGATGAAGTCGGAGCATGATTTATTTATTGATTGTCTTCCTTATGAGTGGCAGTCGGGGACGAGCGATGGTCTTTTCCTACTAATCTATCCCCCTAGGAGCATGCGCGTAGTACTTTTTTCGATGACTAATAAATTTTTGCAATAAGTATGTGAGTTCTTTATGACTAATTTTGAGTCCATGGATTATACGCACTCTCACCCTTCCACCATTGCTAGCCTCTCTAGTACCGTGCAACTTTCGCCGGTACCTTAAACCCACCATATACCTTCCTCAAAACAGCCACCATACCTACCTCTCATGGCATTTCCATAGCCATTCCAAGATATATTGCCATGCAACTTCCATCTTCATCATATTCATGACTTGAGCATTCATTGTCATATTGATTTGCATGATCATAAGATAGCTAGCATGATGTTTTCATGGCTTGTCCGTTTTTTGATGTCATTGCTACGCTAGATCATTGCACATCCCGGTACACCGCCGGAGGCATTCATATAGAGTTATATCTTTGTTCTAGATATCGAGTTGTAATATCGAGTTGTAAGTAAATAAAAGTGTGATGATCATCATTATTAGAGCATTGCCCCAGTGAGGAAAGGATGATTGAGACTATGATTCCCCCATAAGTCGGGATGAGACTCTGGACTTTACAAAAAAATAAAAGAGGCCAAAGAAGCCCAAATAAAAAAAGAGGCCAAGGAAGCCCACCAAAAAAATAAAAAATGAATAATAAAAATAAAAAATAAAAAAAATGAGAGAAAAAGAGAGAAGGGGCAATGTTACTATCCTTTTACCACACTTGTGCTTCAAAGTAGCACCATGTTCTTCATATAGAGAGTCTCTTGAGTTATCACTTTCATATACTAGTGGGAATTTTCATTATAGAACTTGGCTTGTATATTCCGATGATGGGTTTCCTCAAATGCCCGAGGTCTTCATGAGCAAGCAAGTTGGATGCACACCCACTTAGTTTCAGTTAGAGCTTTCATACACTTATAGCTCTAGTGCATCCGTTGCATGGCAATCCCTACTCACTCACATTGATATCTATTGATGGGCATCTCCATAGCCCGTTGATACGCCTAGTTGATGTGAGACTGTCTTCTCCTTTTTGTCTCCTCCACCATCATATTCTATTCCACCTATAGTGCTATGTCCAGGGCTCACACTCATGTATTGCGTGAAAGTTGAAAAGGTTTGAGAACGTCAAAAGTATGAAACAATTGCTTGTCTTGTCATCGGGGTTGTGCATGATTTGAATATTTTGTGTGGTGAAGATGGAGCATAGCCAGACTATATGATTTTTTAGGCATAACTTTCTTTGGCCATGTTATTTTGAAAATACATGATTGCTTTATTAGCATGCTTGAAGTATTATTGTCTTAATGTCAAAGGATAGACTATTGCTTTGAATCACTCGTGCCTTAATATTCATAACATGATTAGACATATGATCAAGATTATACTAGGTAGCATTCCACATCAAAATTTATCTTTTTTATCATTACCTACTCGAGGACGAGTAGGAATTAAGCTTGGGGATGCTGATACGTCTCCATTCGTACCTATAATTTTTTATTGTTCCATGCCAATATTATTCAACTTTCATATACTTTTTGGCAACTTTTTATATTATTTTTGGGACTAACATATTGATCCAGTGCCCAGTGCCAGTTCCTGTCTATTGCATGTTTTTGGTTTCGCAGAATATCCATATAAGACGGAGTCCAAACTGGATAAAAATGGACGGAGCTTATTTTTGGAAAATATGGAAAATTCAGAAGGAAAATCAACGTGAACCAGTGCCCGAGGTGGTCACGAGGTAGGGGGCGCGCCCCTACCCTTGTGAGCCCACCGTAAGGCGGTTGACGCTCTTCTTTTGCCGCAAGAAAGCTAATATTCGGGAAAAAATCACAGTGAAGGTTTCAGGCTAATCGGAGTTACGGATCTCCATATATATATACGAATTGGTGAAACAGAGCCAGAAGAGAACGTAGAACCAGAGAGAAACAGAGAGATAGATCCAATCTCAGAGTGGCTCTCGCCCCTCCCATGCCATGGAGGCCAAGGACCAGAGGGGAAACCGTTCTCCCATCTAGGGAGGAGGTCAAGGAAGAAGAGGAAGAAGGGGGGCCCTCTCTCCCTCTCCTCCGGTGGTGGCGGAACGCTGCCGTGGCCATCATCATCATCACCGCGATATACACCAACACCTCCGCCATCTTCACCAACATCTCCATCACCTTCCCCCCTCTATCTACAGCGGTCCACTCTCCCGCAAACCGCTGTACCCTCTACTTGAACATGGTGCTTTATGCTTCATATTATTATCCAATGATGTGTTGCCATCCTATGATGTCTGAGTAGATTTTCATTGTCCTATCGGTGGTTGATGAATTCCTATGATTGATTTAATTTGCTTGTGGTTATGTTGCTGTCCTTTGGTGCCCATCATATGAGCGCACACGTGGATCACACCGTAGGGCTAGTTATATGTTGATAGGACTATGTATTGGAGGGCAATAGTGACAGAAGCTTCAACCTAGCATAGAAATTCATGCATACGGGATTGAAGGGGGACCGATATGTCTTAATGCTATGGTTGGGTTTTAGCTTAATGAACATTAGTAGTTGCGGATGCTTGCTAATAGTTCCAATCATAAGTGCATAGAATTCCATGTCAGGGATGACATGCTAGCAGTGGCCTCTCCCACATAATAGTTGCTATCGGTCTAGTAAAGTAGTCAATTGCATAGGGGCAATTTCGCAACTCCTACCACAACTTTTCCACACTCGCTATATTTACTTTAGTTGCTTATTTACCTTAACAGCCCCTAGTTTTATTTTCGTGCTCTTTACTTTATTGCAAGCCTTTCCGAAAACACCTACAAAGTACTTCTAGTTTCATACTTGTTCTAGGTAAAGCGAACGTCAAGCGTGCGTAGAGTTGTATCGGTGGTCGATAGAACTTGAGGGAATGTTGGTTCTACCTTTAGCTCCTCGTTGGGTTCGACACTCTTACTTATCGAAAACTGTTGCGATCCCCTATACCTATGGGTTATCAACTTGCATGCCCGCCGCGTGGTCACCGCGTGACCGTGGCTTTGCCATGCGTTCTCGGAAGGCTCGGCATGTCTAATAGGTTTGGCACTCCCCAGGTAGATGCTTGGAAGAAAATAACAACAGAAGAATCTCACGAGGAGACCGAACAATGCTCAAACATGAATTAGCACCCAAGTGTTTGATTAGTGGTACGAGAAATGCACATGGATAATGGGCCAGAGTTTTGGCCGAGGATAATCATCTACTAAGGAGACTATCTTGGAAAATTTGCAGCTCAAATGGAGGAGCTTTGCTTTGTAATGTACCACACTGGACAGAAATATGAATGTTGAAGCCGCACTCACATGTATTGTTAGATGGGGCTCCAATTTTATGGAGTGCAAATATTTGAGAATATAGAAGATGTGGCAAAAATTCATCTCATTTGGATATGCCGAGCTAGTACTTCCTTCACAATAGTTCGAGTTGAACACAAACTTTGGAAATTTGCCAAGGAAGATTTACCAGGCAAATTGAGTTGAATATTGTCACGAGGCAATGATTTGGATAGTAAAGAACGCCCAATTTTTTGGGGAATTTTGGGAATAACAGAAATATAGGTTGCTTCACAACCTAGGGAAAAAATTGACACATGGACATGACACATAGGCAAAACTGATCAGGTGGCTCCTAGTCATAGAAATCCACCACAACTTACAAGGTTATGACCATCTATATTGGTCGTGATCAGCTAGAAATAAGGCAGCAGATCAGTGCTGTCTGCTTTATGACCATTTCGTGTAAGGAAATTATGACCTTTATGGCCAAAATGGTCGATGTAGTTGAGGGTTTGGAGTCCCCCGAGCAGCTTTTGACCAATTGGTCTCAAACGGTCGTAGATGTATGACCAATTCTTCTAGGGTCACTGACAGAAGGTCACTAGTTGACATATTTCTTGTAGTGTGAGTTCGTGGGACGTCACCGAGCCGAACGTGTGCAGATCGTGGAGGTGTCGTACTTTTGGTACTAGGATCGATCGATCGTGAAGACATACGACTACATCAACCATGTTGTCATAACGCTTCTGCTTACGGTCTACGAGGGTACGTGGACAACACTCTTCCCCTCTCGTTGCTATGCATCAACATGATCTTGCGTGTGCGTAGGAATTTTTTTGAAATCACTGTGTTCCCCAATAGCAAGCATGGTGGAAATTTCAAGTTCCGGTATCTTTCTATTATTTGTAACAATGTATTTCATATACTTAGCATAGGGATTAATTTTTAAGCATATCAGTCAAACACATACGCAAAAATATAGGTCTAATGATTTCAGCAAAGTGCTCAAAATACCCATCATCCTTTTTCTTGGATGGTTTTGGAGGAAAAGGCATAGGTTTATGAACCCATGGTTCTCTTTCTTTACCGTGCTTCCTAGCAACGAAGTCTCTCTTATCATAACATTGAATATTTGATTGTGGGTTATCAAGATCAACAACAGGTTCAATGTCTACATCATTGTTATTGTTAGGTTGCGCATCAACATGAACATCATCATTAACATTATCACTAGGTTCATTTTCATTACCAGATTGTGTTTCAGCATCAGAAATAGAAATATCATTGGGATTCTCAGGTGTGTCATCAACAATAGGATCACTAGAAGCATGCAAAGTCCTATCATTTTTCTTTTTCTTCTTCTTAGAAGGACTAGGTGCATCAACATTAGTTCTCTGAGAATCTTGCTCAACTCTCTTAGGGTGTCCCTCAGGATACAAAGGTTCCTGAGTCATTTTACCCCCTCTAGTCATAACTCTAACAACATTATCATTATTCTTTTTCTTCTTCTTAGAAGGACTAGGTGCATCAACATTAGTTCTCTTAGAATCTTGCTCAACTCTCTTAGGGTGTCCCTCAGGATACAAAGGTTCCTAAGTCATTTTACCCCCTCTAGTCATAACTCTGACAACATTATCATTTTTCTTATTATTTATTTCATTGAGCAAATCATCTTGTGCCTTAAGTACTTGCTCTACCTGAGTGGTAACCATAGAAGCATGTTTACTAATAAGTTTAAGGTCACCTTTAACTCTATACATATAATCACTCAAGTGTCCAAGCATATAAGCATTAGTTTGAATTGTCTACCAACATAAGCATTGAAGTTTTCTTGTTTAACAATAAAATTATCAAACTCATCCAAGCATTGCCTAGCAGACTTATTACAAGGAATATCACCTTCATCAAATCTATAGAGAGAATTTACCTTTACTACCTGTGTCGGGTTATCAAGACCATGTATTTTTTCAATAGGTGGTAAATTCTTAACATCTTCAGCTTTAATACCTTTTTCTTTCATATATTTCTTTGCCTCTTGCATATTTTCAAGACTGAGAAATAGAATACCCCTTTTCTTTGGAGTTGCCTTAGGAGTTGGTTCAGGAAGTGTCCAATCATTATCATTACTCAATATATTATTCAATACCAATTCAGCTTGCTTAATAGATCTTTCCCTGAAAACACAACCAGCACAACTATCCAGGTGGTCTTTGGAAGCATAGGTTAGTACATTATCAAATATATTAAGTATTTCATTTTTCTTGAGAGGATGATCAGGCAAAGCATTAAGTAATTGGAGAAGCCTCCCCCAAGCTTGTGGGAGACTCTCTTCTTCAATTTTCCCAAAATTATATATTTCCCGTTGTCGGATGTGGGGTTCCAACAAACCCTTATGGTTCGAACACTGGGGAGCGCACAAAGTCTTTCCCTTCCATCAATCTACGCTCCAGCTCGCTAAGATCTTGCGGACGAACTTGACGAACTCACAACACAGAAAGACACGGGGTTTATACAGGTTCGGGCCACCGTTGTGGTGTAATACCCTTCTCCAGTGTGGTGGTGGTGGATATCCTCACGGGCTAATGATGAATAGTACAAGGGGAAGAACAACCTCCTGAGGTTGAGGTGTTCTTCTGCGTATGAACTTGTGGCGTGAGGGTTTGATCAAGCTCAGATCCTCTCTCTCTCTCTCTATGTGGTTCGATCCCCCCACTATGGTGGTGGCTAGTCCTATTTATAGAGGCCCTGGTCCTCTTCCCAAATATTGAGAGGGAAGGGAGCCAACAATGGCGGGCTAATTTGAAGGGGGATAGCTAGTACAAGCTTTCCTGACAAAAGTAGTCTTCGCCTGCGCAAAGCTCTAGTGGTGACGCCGTCTTCGGCTCCACGATGACCTTCGTCCTGCGGTCTTTCTGGTCTTGGTCTTGTTGCACCGAAATGGAAACCTTTGCCTGATGCCTCGGTACTCCACGGATGCGGTTGTATCCTTAGCACCAAAGAGGAAACAAGGACGCTCCGCCCGCCTGGTGCCCGCCTGGTGTTGTGCATCATGGCTCACGTCACAAGAGCCTCGTGAGGTTCGCCTCGCCTTGATATCTCCGCTCCTCGTGAGCCTTCCTGGCTCTGCAACTCCATAGAAGGTCTTGTGTCGTCCGCCTCGCGAGGCTTGGACCCTCATGATGGTCTTGGGTGCCTTGTTGGTGAAGGTGGGCCATACGGCCTGCTGGCTCAGCCACGCCGTGGGCCGCAGGCAGGCAAGTCTGGGGACTCCCATTCCCAGAATGCCGACAGTAACCCCTAGGCCCAAGGTGCGCTCGGGCTTGGCTTCGCGGCAAAGCCAAGGGTCAAGTTCGGAGCACCGCGGGCCCCAAAAGCCTGCGGCCTCGGTCGACGCGTGGCAGTTGATTGGACGTGGGTGTCTCCGCTTCCCCACGCTGCCTCGGCAACTACTTGACCTGACCAAAGGCTGGCGCGGGCGGCACTTGTCTTCATTGCTTCTTCATTGGCTCGCTCCAGATCTGATTCTCGCTCTTCGCCGCCGCTATCACCAAATCTGGTCCACCCCTGCCCTGCTTCTGCCGCTCATGGTGCCGCGCAAGGTTAGGACTTCCTCGGCTCCGGCTTGGTACGAGTCGGCCCTCAAAGCGCCCACAAATACGGAGAAGAGCCTTGCCTCCTTGCGCTCGCTGACGACGGTCGACAGCAATGAGTGGGGGAAGACGGAGCTTCGGCTTGCCTCCGACGAGCCGGAGCCTGATGGGAGCACCTTCTTCCCCTTCTTCTCGAGCAGCGTCACCGTTGGGTTGGTCCCTCCTTTTTCCGATTTCTTTTACGAAGTCCTCGACCACTATGGTCTGCAGGCGTTGCATCTCCATCCCAATTCCGACCTCCTTTTGTCCATCTTCGCCTACTACTATGAGGCATACCTGGGCATAATGCTGTCCGTGGTGCTCTTGCGCCATTTCTTCTTCCTCCGTGTCAGCGAGGGTCACGTCTATGGATGCGCCAACTTCGTTGCATCCGGCAAGGCCAACTCGATCTCGAGCACCGAGAAGAGGGCCGATAACACACAATCCAAATGGCTCATGGTGGACGCCAAGCTTGCCCATCCACGTCTAGCGTTGCCGACGGAGGCGCCCCGGCAGGGCAAGGAGTGGCCCAGGGTGGAGCTTGCCGACGAGCGGGCATCGTCCGTGTTGGTGCAGATGATGACTGACCTGAAGCCGGGAAATGCGAGGGCGGCCAAAATAACGGGAGCGATGCTCCTGAGGGAGTTCTTGACGCTGTGGGTTGCCCCACTCCAGCCACGTGCGCGCCCCTTCTGGGAGCTTGAAGGAGGGGAAAACAAGGCCCTCCTGAGGCTGGGGGACTAGCCTGACGACAAACTGGACGCCGTCCTGCGTCTCATAGTCGGAGAGAATCAGGAGTACCCGCCCAGCGCCTTCATTCCCCTGTTCCAACACAAGGACCGGGAGGAATTCGTCGCCTCCAGGCCGACTTTTGATGCACGCGGGCTGGTGCCTCCGGTGTTTTTGGGAGCTCCTACGGCGCAGAAACCGGTCGAGGTGTCTTCTCGCGAGTCCCACGGAGAGGGGAAAGAGGAGGCAGACTCGGTGGAGACCCCGAAAGAGGTGGGGGAGGCCTCCCCTCTGAGCAAGGCCGAGATTCTCCGCGCCCTTCCTGATGATGCCGAGGCCGACGCCTACCAAGGGGAGAAGGAGCAACCCCTCATCCCGATGAAGTGTAGGTCATCGCTGGTGGCCTGTGGGGCCGCCTCCACCCCAATACCTCCTGGTGCTGGATCTGGTTCTGCCTCCGCACCGCATGGCGCTGCCGGAGCTCGAACGCCTACTCCACAGGTCCCGATGCTGTCAGGCTTCAAGCTTCTCAAGCGGTCGGTGGAATACATTGAAGTGGATTGGTAAGTGTCTTAAGATTCTCTTGTCCTTGTTTGCACCCGTCGCTTCCTGATGTTCGCCCCTGATTGATCAGTCCGTCATCCTCGGTGAAGAAGAGGAAGGAGGATGCAGCGACCGTACCCCCCTCCATAGGGAAAGGAGGCAGCAGCGCCCGCATCTCCCCAGCCCGGTCGTCCTCGTGGGGCCAAGAGGAGCATCGCCGCGTGGAGTCAGCCCCCATGGCCCCGCTAGCTCCTGAGGTGCCGGTACTTGGCGCGGCTAATGAGGTCCCAGCTGCTCCGAAACCCACGGTCTCCCAAGCCCTGGTGATGATGTCGCTTCCTCCTACTGCTGCACCTCCACCTCCTGGTCCTTCAGCTCCTACTGCCGTCTTGGAGCGTGCTCTTTCGGAGATGACCCAGCTGCGGGTGGATGTTCTGAGCACGGACCCCCGCCTTGTGGCCGGGCGTCTGGAGCTGGCCTCTGGCTGGCTTCACTTTGATCTGGCGATTCGCGCGGTGCTGGGCTAGGCTGCTGCGGCTTCCGAGAAGGAGAAGCAAGAAGCCACCGGTGTTGTAGCCGATCGTGAGGCGGCGCTAAAAGATGCCACGGCCACCCGTGACCGATGCCAAGCGCTCGAGGGAGAGTTGCAGAGCCTGCGCGGCAAGCACGCCGAAGAGGCACACTGCCGCCAAGCAGTGGAGGAGGAGATGAAGGTCCAGGAGGAAGCCGTCAAGGTCCGTGATGCTGAGCTGGTGGAGATGGGGAAGAAGCAGGCCGCCGAGCATACCCGGTTGGAAGGGTTGGAGCGGAGGATAAGGACAAGGGAGACCGATCTTGATGCCAAGGCGCGGGTCCTGGCCGAAGACCGCGTGGCCTTTGCCGATCTCGAGAAGAGATCTCACAAGGCGTTGAAGACGCTCTGCGAGCGCGGCCTGGAGAAGCCGCTGGACACCAACGAGGATTGCCCCACCCAGCAGCTACATCTCGCGGTGAAGGCGCTTGAGGATGTCATTGACGGCCTCGGTCCCATGGCGGAGGTAGAAGCTTGCGCCCTGTCTTCAGCCGCACTGACTCGCGTCCTCAACCATCTGCACCTCCGCGACCCTAATGCCTGCCTTGACGAGCCGTTGGAGCCTGGGGCTGAAGATCACTTCGAAGCCGCCGCCACATCTGTTCAAGGTCAGGTGGAGGCTTTGCTGGGGAAGTTCCGCAGCCTTGTCTCCGATCCTCTGTCTGGCGATGCCACGGATCCTGCGGCTGGTGGTGAAGGTGAGAACGTCATCGCCCACGGGGGAGCACCTTCCGCAGGCGATGGCGACATCCAGGGGTGACTTGCGACTATTCTTCTCATTTCATTCCTGCGACATACATCACGCCTCGTGGAGGCGTTTAGACTTTTCAATTGGTATTGTGAGAACAATATGCTTGTAATATTTGCTTCGAGATTTTGCATTTTCCTTCCTATTTGCTTTTTTCTGCGTTGGCAGAGCCCGGCCCCGCGCATACCTCAACCGCCATTGGGCCGACCGGAGACCAGGACGGTCCAAGGAGTGAGGGGCTACGTGACCAGTTAAGCTCCTTAGTCGCGATGCTAAGGAGTCCCCCTTGACGTGCGAACAACATATAAGCAGAGTTCGTGAGGATAGATTAATGTTCTACATCGGCAGAGCCCGGCCCGGCGCATACCTCAACCGCCATTAGGCCGACCGGAGACCAGGACAGACCAAGGAGTGAGGGGCTACGTGACCAGTTAGGCTCCTGAGTCGCAATGCTCAGGAGTCCCCCTTGACATGCAAACAATTCCCATACCTGCCCTCGCCGAGGCCTCTGGAGGGGCGCACGATGCCAAGGTCCGAGGGACCTGGTTAGGTGGCGTGCGCTGGGGCATGACCCGAGCACAGCCCCCGTGCCCAGCCCCCATGCGCGGCTTTCCCAAGGGGTGGCATTGCGGTAAGGCTGGGCACTGAGCTCTGGGCTCCCTGAGGTTGGCACGACCGTGGGGTCGCCCTCGGTTGTTTATCACCAGCGCAGAGCATAGTGCTTCCGCTTGTGCACGGGCATAGCCGCTCGTCGAAAGTGTCGACAGCCAGCGCAGAGCATGGATCTTCCACTTGGGCGTGGGATGGGGGCCCCCCTCCGGGAGGAGCCCCCGGGGCGTGTACAGTGCCGCCCTGACACGTGGCTTGCACGGCAGGGCTGCGAGGTGTATATGGGCACTCATGAGCCAGCGCGGGACTCACAAGGCCCTACCTCAAGGCGGGTTGTGCCTGGTCTTGAGTTGTGGTGACTGTATGTCCCTGCAAGGCGGTTAGATGCAAGCACTCTACGTCGTCAGGTCCCAGCCCTCGAGCGAGCTCAGCCGCTGCTGGTATGCCAGGTCGCGATGCCGTGGTCAAGGCCAGGGTATGAGGGCTGGAGAGCTAGTAAGAGCTCCTGAGGTGCGATACTCAGGAGCCCCCCTTTTAATGTGCAAGTGGGTTGCATGGAATAAGCAGACCCGCGGCGGGCGGCAACCAAGCAGGCGATAGCCGTCGGCAGGTTAAGCATGAAGAGAAGATCGACATGGATAAATGCAGGAAGATACATGCCACCAGGTCTGGCCCGAGCGGCGTGGGGATGATGCAGCCCGAGGGGCGCCCCCCAGCAAGGTAAGCTTAAAGGCATAAGTGAAAGGGATACATGCCGCACGGACGGACCCATGTGGCCTAAGAATAATGCAGCCCGTGGGGCGCTCCCAGTTTAAATGAACTTGGAAGATGTCACCTGGTTCTATAGACGAAGTAGAGTTGGTGCAGCTGAATCCTCGCGTTGAAGGAATGGATCCTCATGAGCCACGGGGACCCTGAGCCTTAGGAGACCCTGGGGGCATAGGAGGTTCCTTGAAGACTATCTCCATCTCCTCCTGAACGGCGTGGTGCCTAGCCTCCTGAGCCACCAGTACACGCCGCAGGTTGCGTTGGTAAGCCGACGCCACACTCGGCAAGCCGAAGGGCATGTGAACGTAGCTGTGTGCTGGGCCCTCACAGCGGCCCGCACTCGAAGGCCAGAGGCTGTCCTGAGATGCGGCCCTATTGAGCCCTGGGATGTCGATGCAGACGCAGAGCTCAGCACCCTCACCTGGATGGCGAGCTGCGCCTTGCGAGTGGCTGTCACCGCGCATGGCTCTTGCTTCTTGCAATTCCTGCATGGTCTTGGTGATGAACTCTTGAGAGGCGGGCACTCCTTGCCTTGTGGTCTCCTGAGGGTCGCGTGCTGCAGATCACACCTCCAAGTGGTGCCCAAGCGCCTCCCTCGTGAAGTTGGCAAGGTCTGAGGTTCTCCAGGAGAGAGCCCCTGAGTCCTTCCTGAGGAGGGCGCCGGGCGCGCTTTCCTATGCGGTAGAGGGAGGTGCCCCTGGAGTGGGGTCTGATCCTGACGAGGCTCCTGACGCGACGCCATCTTCTTGGGGTCCTGTGCGGCATGGCAGCTGGTCTCCGGAGGGTCTTCACTTCTGCTGTCAGGGCTGTCGACTGCTGCGGCTTGGAAGGCATGCTCAAGGGAGCACACCGCATCCCTTTCTTGACATGGGACCGTGATGATTCCCCTGCTTCGTGGCATCTTGAGAACGTTGTAGCTGTGGTGAGTGACTGCCATGAACTTGGCTAAGGCTGGATACCCAAGGATGGCATTGTATGGCAGGCGGATGTGCGCGACGTCGAAGTCGATGAGCTCGGTGCGGTAGTTCTTGCGCTCCCCAAAGGTGATAGGTAGGAGGACCTGCCCTATCTGCGTGGTGAAACCGTCGGTCACTCTTGAGAAAGGCTTGGTTGCCTAGAGCTTCTCATAGGGCACTTGGGGGTTGTCGAACGTGTCGATGGATAGGACGTTGAGCCCTGCGCCGTCGGCGATGAGAGTCTTGGTGACATGCAAATTGCTGATGACTGGGGAGCACAGCATAGGGAGTGCGCCAGCGGTGGCTGCACACTTGAGCTGGTCTGCCGAGCTAAAGGTGATGCGCATTGGGACCACTTGAGCGGGCGTGTGGCCTCGGGCTTGGGGAGCACCGCGTTCACCTCGCGAGCGAACTGTTTGAAGATGCGATGAGAGGTTGGGGCGTGAGCACCGCCCAAGATGCAAGCGATCGCACACGGCTCCTAGAAGCCTCCAGCCCCCTCGTCTTGGTGGTGGTCGTCGTTCCTTCTTGGGGGCGGCAACGGGGGAAGACCGGCGTTGCCCTGGGGGCGATCTTCACGAGGCGAGTCCCTCCAGGCTCCCTTGCGAGGTTGGTCCTGCCAGCGGTCCTCATGAGGCCGGTCGCGCCACTCCTAGCGCGGGCCACGGTCGTCCCAGTGTCCGCTTCCGTGTACTCCTCTGCGGCCGTAGCCCCGGTCGTTGCGCTCGGGGCGTCGACCGAAGCGTCCTTCCCGTATGGCTCCTAGCTCTTGACAGTCGATGGTGTTGTGGGTGTTCATGTTGTGGAAGGCGCAGAACGGACGGCCGTTCTTAGATGACTCGGGGTGATCTCTGCCCCGCTTGGTGTCGGGCTCTGCTGCGAGCACTACGGCCTCCTTGCGCTTTACGTCCTTGGCCTTGGCCTTCTTCTCCTCCACTCCTGTAGCTGGCAACTCAAGGAGAGAGAGAGACGGCCCTCCTCAGCTCTTGCGCACTTGGTCGCCAGGTTGAACAGCTTTGGAGATGTGCAAAGCTCCTCGTGGATGGCCAACTCTTCCTTCATCTTGACATCATGGACGCCGTCTGAGAATGCGGAGATGATGGCTTCGTCCGTGATCTTGGGGATCTTAAGGCGTGTGTTGTTGTAGCGCTGGATGTACTTCTGGAGGGTCTCTCCTGGCTGTTGCTTGTTGCAATGTAGATCTCCTGCGGCCAGTGGGCGGTCGCGAGTGCCCTGGAAGTTAGCGACGAAACGGTCGTGCATCTCGTCCCAGGAGGAGATCGAGCCGTGCTGCAGGTTCAGGAGCCAGGAGAGGGCCCCATCCTTGAGAGCCATGGGAAACAAGTTCGCCATGACTTTTTCGTCGCCGTTGGCCGCTTCTATGCTCAGCTCATAGAGCTGTAAGAAATCTGCGGGGTCGGCGGTGCAGTCCTAGTGAGGAGGTAGATCTGGCTTGAACTTGCCAGGCCAGGCGACGCTACGCAGTTCGGGGGTGAAGGCACGGTAGCCAGTCATGGTCGCCGGGGCCCGCCTCTAAGGCGGAGCTTGGTATTGGTGAGGTCCGCGCTACGCCACTACAGGCGACATGCGGTCTTCATGAGGTGGCACGGGGAGTGCGGGTGTAGCTTCTCGCGGCCGCGGGATTTCTTGGTAGCTTCTTTCTTCACGCGCAGGCGCCGGGCACGGTGGATCATGCCGCGGAGGCGCGCGCCTTGGTGCCAAGGCACCGTCTTGGGGTCGAGGCGGTGGAGGCATGTCCTGAGCCCCATCGACCGTGGCTGGTTGAGGGGGAGGCAGAGAGTGGGACAGCGCCGGAGAGCCCCCTGCGGCACGGACAAGCTCGACAATGCGGTCGAGCCACTCCTCGTAGAGGTCGTCGATGGGGAGGTAGCGCATGAGTTCGTTCACCGTGAGGAGTGCAGCCCGTGCCTCCATGGGAGCGCGACGCGCGTGGGATGAAGAACCGGTAGGGGTCAGTGATGGAGTAGCGGTGCGGCCATCCTGTCGCACCGAAGGATGCTGCGAGGACACCTGCTGCTCGTTCCCCACCAGCCCGGTGGCAGCTTTGGCGGTGGGGGACGGAGAATGACGAGGTGGCCCGCCAACGGGAGCCGTCTGAGTGACGCGGGCGGCGAGGGCAGCCTGATGCTCAGCTCGAGCACGACGAGCGTCCAACATGGAGAGGACGGAGCGACAGAGTGACAAACTGGTGGAAAGGAGGCTACAACGCACCCCTACCTGGTGTGCCAAATGTCAGATGTGGGGTTCCGGAAAACCCTTAAGGTTCGAACACTGGGGTGCTCACGAAGTCTTTCCCTTCCGTCAATCTATGCTCTAGCTCACTAAGATCTTGCGGACGAACTCGACGAACTCACAACACAGAAAGACACGGGCGAACTTGTGGTGTCAGTGTTTGATCAAGCTCAGTTCCTCTCTCTCTCTCTGTGTGACTCGATCCCCCACAATGGTGGTGGCTAGTCCTATTTATAGGGGCCCTGGTCCTCTTCCCAAATATTGAGCGGGAAGGGACCGAACAATGGCGGGCTAATTTGAAGGGGGGCAGCTAGTACAAGCTATCCTGACAAAAGTAGTCTTCTCCTGTGCAAAGCTCTGGTGGTGACGCCGTCCTGGGCTCCACGATGACCTTCGTCCGACCGTCCTTCTGGTCTTGGTCTTATTGCACCGAAATGGCAACCTTTGCCTGATGCCTCCGTACTCCATGGATGTGCTTGCCTCCTTAGCACCAAAGAGGAAACAAGGACGCTGCGCGCGCTGGCGCCCGCCTGGTGTTGGGCGTCATGGCTCACGTAGGTTCGCCTCGCCTTGATATCTCTGCTCCTCGTGAGCCTGCTGGGCTCGGCAACTCCAGAGGAGGTCTTGTGTCATTCGCCTCGCGAGGCTTGGACCCTCGCGGGGGTTTTTGGGTGCCTTGTTGGTGAAGGTGGGCCATACGGCCTGCTGGCTTAGCCACGCCGTGGGCCGCAGGCAGGCTAGTCTGGGGACCCCCGTTCCTAGAACGCTGACACCCGTAAGGCAGTTTGTTTCTTATGAGCGGGGAAATATTTAGCAGAGAAGTAATAAATCTTATCCTGGGGAGTACGGACACAACCAGGAGCAAGAGAATTAAACCATGTTTTAGCATCACCCTTTAATGAGAACGGAAATAACTTAAGAATAAAGTAGTAATGAATTTTTTTCCTCATGAGTGAATAGGGTGGCTATATCATTTAATTTAGTAAGATGTGCCACAACATTTTCAGATTCCTAGCCATAAAAAGGATTAGATTCAACCAAATTAATTAACTTAGGATCGACAGAAAAATCATAATCCTTATAAGAAATACAGATAGGTGAAGTAGCAAAAGCAGGATCATATTTCATTCTAGCATTCAAAGAATTTTCTTTCAGCTTAAGATCATATATATCTTTACAAGAAAAAAGATCTCTAGCAGTTTCTTCATCCATAACATAACCCTCAGGTACGTCAGGCAATTCATATCTAGCGGGAGAATCTTCATCATCACTTTCATCAATATTATGTGTTTCAATAATTTCATTCTCTTTAACCCTACCAAGTTGTTCATCAATAAATTCACCTAATGGCACAATATTATCAAGCATAGAAGTAGTTTCATCATAAGCATCATGCATAGCAGAAGTGGCATCATCAATAACATGCGACATATCAGAATCAATAGGAGGAGTAGGTGTTGCAAGTTTACTCAAAACAGAAGGAGAGTCAAGTGTAGAGCTAGATGGCAGTTCCTTACCTCCCCTCGTAGTTGAGGGAAAAATCTTGGTTCTTCCATCTTTCAAGTTCCTCATAGTGATCAACATATATAAATCCCAAGTGACTCAAAGAATAGAGTTATGCTCCCCGGCAACTGCGCCAGAAAATAATCTTGATAACCCACAAGTATAGGGAATCGCAACAGTTTTCGAGGGGAGCCAAAGAATATTCTCAAGTATTAGAAGTTGATTTGTCAATTCAACCACACCTGAAAGACTTAATATCTGCAGCAAAGTATTTAGTAGCAAAGTTGTATGGAAGTAACGGTAATGGTAGCAAAAGTAACAGTAGTAGTTTCTATAGTAATCGTAACAGTGGCACCAAAAAAGTAACTAAGCAAAGATCAATATGTGAAAAGCTCGTAGAAATGGATTAGTGATGGATAGTTACACCACATGCAATTCCTCATGCAACAGTTATAACACAGGGCGACACAGAACTAGCTCCAGTTCATCAATGTAATGTAGGCATGTATTCCGAATATAGTCATACATGCTTATGGAAAAGAACTTGCATGACATCTTTTGTCCTACCCTCCCGTGGCAGCGGGGTCCTATTGGAAACTAAGGAATATTAAGGCCTCCTTTTAATAGAGTACCGGATAAAAGTATTAACACTTAGTGAATACATGAACTCCTCAAACTACGGTCATCATCGGGAGTGGTCCCGATTATTGTCACTTCAGGGTTGCCGGATCATAACACATAGGTGACTATTGACTTGCAAAATAGGATCAAGAACTCACTTATATTCATGAAACATAATAGGTTCAGATCTAAAATCATGGCACTCGGGCCCTAGTGACAAGCATTGAGCACAGCAAAGTCATAGCAACATCAATCTTAGAACATAATGGATACTAGGGGTCAAACCCTAACAAAATTAACTCGATTACATGGTAAATCTCATACAACCCATCACCAACCACCAAGCCTACGATGGGATTACTCACGCACGACGTGAGCATCAAGAAATTGGTAATGGAGGAAGGTTGATGACGATGACGGCGGTGGATTCCCCTCTCCGGAGCCCCAAACAGACTCCAGATCTGCCCTCCAGAGAGAGATTAGGGCTTGGCAGTGGCTCTGTATCATAAAACGCGATGAATCCTTCTCCCTGATTTTTTTCTCCCCGAATGTGAATATATGGAGCCAGGGTTGACATCGGTGGAGCCTTGTAACAATCCAAAAATTTTGATTTGGTTTTTATCAAATTCTTTATTTAATTGGAAGGAGATTATTTAAATTTTTTTCTAAAAGACTCTCCTCAAAATTTTCATTTGTGGCAAGTACTTTTCCTTTTTGGTTCTTCCCAATCTTGATCTTTGGTCTTGAGGATTTTTCATTTTGTGTTGGCTCAACACAAATAATCTCGGAAGGTTTTTCCAACTCCTTTTTATTAAAAAGAATTCCTGTAAATTATGGATTTAATCTTTCCCCTCAAAGAAATCTCTTTTGCCATGACCTATGTTGAAAACTTTCTTCCAAAACCACCTCCCTACTTTGGGTCAAGCCAAGCATCCAATTCTAGCAAGTTTCAACATTTTTTAGATTTTATTTCTATTTATTTTACCCTTAAACATTTTTCTATAATTTATTTTGCACTCTTGGGATTTACAAAGGAAGTACCAGATCCCTTAAGTTTCTGAGCTCAAGCAAATTACCCTAGCTACTTATTAGTACCCTCAACCTAGAACCATCAAGATCTGGTACAAAGGACACGTCCCCCAACATTCTCTCACACTGATAGACCTCTTGAGGCCGATCATTGGCTTCGAGACATTGAAAGGAAGTTAATTATTGCACAATGTTCGGACCGTGAGAAGGTACTTTATGCACCTCACTACCTCACTGGAGCAGCTGCATCATGGTGGGAAACTTTCCTACACATGCACCCCAATGAAAATAACATCAACTGGGAAGAATTTAAAGAAGATTTTCATGGGGCGCACATTCCCAGAAGCATTATGAAGATCAAGAAAAGGGAGTTTGATGACCTCAAACAGAGAAGCATGAAAGTGACTAAGTACCATAGTCAGTTTACTCAATTATTTCGTTATGCCAACGAAGAGCATATGACTGAAAATAAAAAGATGGAAAAATTTCTGGACGGTCTGGCACCAGCACTTAAATTCCAGCTGGTCATACACACATTTCTGGATTTCAAAACACTTGTGGACAAAGCCATTACATTGGAAAATGAGCGCCGCAGCTTGGAGGGTTTTCGCAAGCGCAAAAGGGACAAAACTACTCATGCTCGCAACAATCGGAACAAGACTGATTTTCAGAAAATTGGAGCAAACAAATTCACAACCATTGTTCCATGCCCAAAAAAATTTCATGCAAGAGACAAGGATTTTACATATCGCCTAGGCGTTACTTGCCACGCTTGTGGAGAGGAAGGACACTATGCCAAACAGTGCCCAAAGCCAAGAAACTCGGCCCCCAAGCCGAACAACTGTGGAAATAATTCAACACCCAAGCGTAACAACTTCAACCCCAATAACAATCACAAGAAGGGTCACTTGAACCATGTGACCAAGGAGGAAGCATAGAATGCACCGGATATCGTACTCGGTACGTTCCCTTTCAACACAATAACTGCCACGGTTTTGTTTGATTCTGGAGCTTCTCACTCGTTCATTTCAAAGAAATTTGCTTTGCAACATGATTTTTCGATGCCTCCCTTGGAAAAATCCATGACCATCAAGTCCCCCGGGATTAACAAAATCACTCAGAGTTAGTGCCAAGGTGTGGTTATTGAGATTGAGGGACTAAAGTTTCAGGAAAACCTCATTGTATTGGAAAATAAGGGACTGGATGTTATCCTAGGAATGGACTGGTTAACCACCAACAAGGGATTTATCGACTGCTTCAATTGGACTGTAATTCTTACTCACCATCACGGGAAGGCGATAAAAGTTGTAGCTCAAGAAAGGCCAATATCACGGCAACCAAGGTTGAACAAGGTGGACATTTCAGAGTTATGAAAAGTTCCAGTGGTGTGTGAGTTCCCTAACGTATTTCCAGAAGAACTACCAGGCATGCCACCAGACCGGGAAATAGACTTCAGGATTGAACTAGCACCTGGAACCACCCCCATTTACAAGAAGCCCTATAGAATGGCACCCTCCAAGTTGGTAGAATTAAATAAGCAAATAAAAGAATTACTGGACAAAGGATTTATACGGGCCAGCTCCTAACCTTGGGGTTCACCAGTATTATTTGCCAAGAAAAAGGATGGGACACTGAGATTATGTATAGACTATCGAGCACTCAACATGGTCACCATCAAAAACAAATATCCGATGCCACGGATACATGATTTATTTGACCAGCTCGCACAAGCCAAAGTTTTCTCAAAGATTGATTTAAGGTCGGGGTATCATCAATTAAAAGTACGGACGGAAGATATCCCTAAGACAGCATTCACCTCCAGATACGGACTATATGAATTTACAGTAATGCCGTTTGGACTGACAAACGCCCCCGCATATTTTATCCACCTCATGAACAAAGTGTTAAAGAAATTTATGGACAAATATGTGTTGGTGTTCATTGGTGATATTCTGGTATACTCTAAGACACTGGAAGAACATGCTGAACATCTCAGAATTGTACTGGGAGAATTAAGGAAGCATCAATTATACGCCAAATTCAGCAAATGCGAATTTTGGTTAAGACAGGTTGGTTTTCTAGGCCACGTATTGACCCAAGAAGGTGTTGCCGTGGACCCAAAAAAAGTCAAGGCCGTACTTGGCTGGAAACCACCAGCCAACGTGACAGATGTACGAAGTTTCCTATGGATGGCTGGATATTACCGAAGATTTATTGAGGGGTTCTCCACCACAGCAAAACCAATGACACAGTTACTCAAGAAGTATAAGAAATTTGTATGGACAGAAGCTTGCGAGAAAAGTTTCCAAGAACTCAAAAGGAAATTAATAACAGCACCAGTATTGGTTGTACCAGATATACACAAAAGTTTTGAAGTATATTGTGACGCATCCCGGAAGGGCCTCGGATGCGTAGTAATGCAAGAAGGCAAGGTAGTCGCATACACTTCCCGGCAACTACGAAAGCATGAAGAAAATTATCCTACTCATGACTTCGAATTAGCAGAAGTCATTCATGCACTCAAAGAGTGGAGGACTTTTCGCTTGGAAATCATTGTAAAATATATACGGAC
This sequence comes from Triticum monococcum, assembly GCA_034509565.1. NCBI lineage: Eukaryota > Viridiplantae > Streptophyta > Magnoliopsida > Poales > Poaceae > Triticum > Triticum monococcum. Next base: position 78,797,362 of record CM067845.1, on the reverse strand, counting down.
CATAAAAGCCTCAAATATATTTTCACACAACCAGAACTCAATTTACGACAACAGCGCTGGTTAGAATTAGTGAAAGATTATGACGTTGGCATTCACTACCATCCAGGAAAGGGGAATGTAGTGGCAGATGCTATTAGTCGAAACCCCAGCTCGGGCATCAATAGTCTACAGATCTTGAGACCTGAATTTCAGCAGGAGTTCACTAAACTCAACTTGGTGATGGTCACTAAAGGCAATGTGTCAAATTTGGAAATACAGGCCACCCTAATTGAACAGATTAAGAAGGCTCAGCATGGACACCCCAGCATCAAAGGAATAAAAAGAAAAGTGAGTCTGGGCAAGGCCTCAGAGTTCGTCATGGACGATAAGGGAATATTATGGTACGGAGACAGACTTTGCATACCAAATATAGAGGACCTAAAACAGCAAATTCTAGCCGAAGGCCACACCGCTCCATATTCAATCCACCCTGGAGGAACCGAAATGTACAAGGACATTCAGGAAATTTTTTGGTGGCACGGCATGAAGAGGGATATAGCCACATTCATTGCATGTTGTGATTCATGTCAGCGCATTAAAGCCGAGCACCAAAAACCAGCAGGGCTATTACAGCCAAACAAGATACCTGAGTGGAAATGGGACGAGATTGGAATGGATTTTATTATCGGACTACCTCGGTCACGACACGGAAATGATGCCGTATGGGTCATCACAGATAGATTAACTAAGGTGGCACATTTCATCCCAGTAAAGACAACCCACACCACTCAGAAGCTTGCCAAACTTTATCTCTCCCATATAGTTTGTCTGCATGGAATTCCAAAGACTATAATATCCGACAGAGGCACTCAATTCGTCTCTAGATTTTGGGATCATTTACAACAAGCTCTGGGAACTCAACTAGTATTCAGTACAGCATACCACCCCCAGACTAGAGGGCAAACTGAACGTGTGAACCAAATTCTAGAGGACATGCTGAGAGCATGTGTTCTCACCTATGGAACCAGATGGGAAGAAAGCTTGCCGTATGCCAAGTTCGCATACAACAACAGTTACCAAGCCAGTCTACAAATGGCACCTTTTGAAGCCTTGTACGGGCGAAGATGTTGTACCCCATTAAATTGGTCAGAAAGACGACACAATCGTATCTTTGGCCCAGACATGCTCAAGGAAGCTGAGGAGAAAGTTAGACTAATCAGGGATCGACTTAAGACAACCCAGAGCCGACAAAAAGAGTTATTACGATCAAAAACATCGTGAAGTCAGCTTTGAACCAGGTGAATATGTGTATCTACGAGTATCTCCTATGAGGGGCCTACAACGATTCAAGGTTAAAGGAAAGCTAGCACCACGGTTTATTGGACCCTTCTGTGTGATTGCATGAAGAGGCATAGTGGCCTACCAGCTAGACCTACCCGAACAACTGTTAGACATCCATGATGTGTTCCACGTCTCACAATTGAGGAAATGTGTAAGCAACCCAGAAAAGCATGTATCTCACAAGAACATTGACATGCAACCAGATCTCACCTACTCGGAACGTCCAATAAAAATATTGGAGGAGTCAGCTGAAATCTCGGGGACGAGATTTTTCCTAAGGAGGTAGGTGTTGTAACACTCCAAAAATTTTGATTTGTTTTTTTATCAAATTCTTTATTTAATTGGAAGGAGATTATTTAATTTATTTCTAAAAGACTCTCCTTCTCAAAAATTTTATTTGTGGCAAGTATGTTTCTTTTTTGGTTCTTCCCAATCTTGATCTTTGGTCCTGAGGATTTTTCATTTTGTGTTGGCTCAACACAAATAATCTTGGAAGGTTTTTCCAACTCCTTTTTATTAAAAAGAATTCCTATAAATTATGGATTTATTCTTTCCCCTCAAAGATTTCTCTTTTGCCATGACCTATGTTGAAAACTTTCTTCCAAAACCACCTCTCTACTTTGGGTCAAGCCAAGCATACAATTCCAGCAAGTTTCAACCTCTTTTAGATTGTATTTCTATTTATTTTATCCTCAAACATTTTTCTGTAATTTATTTTGGACTCTTGGGATTTACAAAGGAAGTACTAGATCCCTTAAGTTTCTGAGCTCAAGCAAATTACCCTAGCTACTTCTTAGTAACCTCAACCTAGAACCATCAAGATCTTTTGGTCCATAGTTCAAATTTTTCAAAATGTGCTTACTGCAAGTTTGGACCAGTTTTGCCATTTTTGGTGAAATTCATTCCTTTTCTTTTCCTAAAAATCTGTGATAAATGAGGCAGCCTCTGGATGCATCAAGAGATCGCCTCACCAATTCCCAGTTCAAGAAAAATTTTCCACGTGCCTAAAGCATTTCGTCGAACATCTGACGTGCACTGTTTCTATTCAAATTCAGAGTTCAGTGTTCAGTTCAGTCGACAATGTCGTTTTCTTCAGAACCGCGGCGTCAATCTCGCCAGTGCACGCGTTGGTGCCTTGCTCCCTGCTCCTCCTTCTTATCAAGTGCGCCGCACGGTCGTTTGGACGGGCGCAAGCACCGTGGCGACGTGTCTCGCCAACGCCGGCGTCTTCCGCGGTGGCAGAACCGCCCGTGGTGATCAGCAGGGGCCAGCCCTGCCATACGACACCGTCCAGCACCGCCCACACCACCAGGAGCCTCCGCGTGGCCGTCCTCTTCCCCGTGCGTGTTGTAGAACAATGACCATGTCCTGAGAGGCGCAGAGCACGCTCTCTGCCGCCGACGAGCCCGTGAGGCCGTTCTGTCGAAGGCTTGGAGTATCGCGCAAGCTATACCAAGATTAGGCGTTCGATGGAGCCAGTGGACCAATCTGAAGATGCCCGGTCTGTTGGGGAATGTTGCAGAAAACAAAAAAATTTCTCTACGGTTTCACCAAGATCTATCTATGAGTTCATCTAGCAACGAGTGATTAGAGTGCATCTACATACCCTTGTAGATCGCGAGCGGAAGCGTTCAAGAGAACGGGGATGGTGGAGTCGTACTCGCCGTGATCCAAATCACCGATGACCAAGTGCCGAACGGATGGCACCTCCGCGTTCAACACACTTACGGAGCAGATGACGTCTCCCCCTTCTTGATACAGCAAGGGGGAAGGAGAGGTTGATGAAGATCCAGCAGCACGATGGCGTGGTGGTGGATGCAGCAGTGATCGCAGCAGGGCTTCGCCGAGCTTCTGCGAGAGGGAGAGGTGTAGCAGGGGAGAGGGAGGCACCAAGGCTTCAGGGTACGGCTGCCCTCCCTCCCCCCCTTTATATAGTCCCCCTACGGGGTGCGCCGGCCCTAGGAGATGGGATCTCCTAAGGGGGGCGGCGGCCAAGGGGGTGGAGTGCCCCCCAAGGCAAGTGGAGGCGCCCCCTCCCCTAGGGTTCCCAACCCTAGGCGCATGGGGGGCCCTAGGGGGGCGCACCAGCCAACTATGGGCTGGTTCCCTCCCCACTTCAGCCCATGGGGTCCTCCGGGATGGGTGGCCCCACCCGGTGGACCCCCGGGACCCTTCCCGTGGTCCCGGTACAATACCGGTGACCCCCGAAACTCTCCCGATGGCCGAAACTGCACTTCCTATATATAATTCTTCACCTCTGGACCATTCTGGAACTCCACGTGACGTGAGGGATCTCATTCGGGACTCCGAACAACTTTCGGGTTACTGCATACTCATATTTCTACAACCCTAGCATCACCGAACCTTAAGTGTGTAGACCCTACGGGTTCGGGAGACATGTAGACATGACTCTCCGATCAATAACAAATAGCGGGATCTGGATACCCATGTTGGCTCCGACATGCTACTCGATGATCTCATCGGATGAACCACGATGTCGAGGATTCAAGCAACCCCGTATACAATTCCCTTTGTCAATCGGTACGTTACTTGCCCGAGATTCGATCGTCGGTATCCCAATACCTCATTCAATCTTGTTACTGGCAAGTCACTTTACACGTACCGTAATGCATGATCCCGTGACCAGACACTTGGTCACTTTGAGCTCATTATTATGATGCATTACCGAGTGGGCCCAGAGATACCTCTCCGTCATATGGAGTGACAAATCCCAGTCTTGATCCGTGTCAACCCAATAGACACTTTCGGAGATACCCGTAGTATACCTTTATAGTCACCCAGTTACGTTGTGACGTTTGGTACACCCAAAGCACTCCTACGGTATCCAGGAGTTACACGATCTCATCACCTAAGGAAAACATACTTGACATTGGAAAAACTCTAGCAAACGAACTATACGATCTTGTGCTATGTGTAGGATTGGGTCTTGTCCATCACATCATTCTCCTAATGATGTGATTTCGTTATCAATGACATCCAAAGTCCATAGTCAGGAAACCATGACTATCTGTTGATCAATGAGCTAGTCAACTAGAGGCTTACTAGGGACATGTTGGTGTCTATGTATTCACACATGTATTACGATTTCCGGATAACACAATTATAGCATGAATAAAAGACAATTATCATGAACAAGGAAATATAATAATAATCCTTTTATTATTGCCTCTAGGGCATATTTCCAACAGTCTCCCACTTGCACTAGAGTCAATAATCTAGTTACATTGTGATGAATCGAACACCCATAGAGTTCTGGTGTTGATCATGTTTTGCCCTAGGGAGAGGTTTGGTCAACATATCTGCGACATTTAGATCCGTATGTACTTTACAAATATCTATGTCTCCATCTTGAACATTTTCACGAATGGAGTTGAAGCGACGCTTGATGTGCCTGGTCTTCTTGTGAAACCTGGGCTCCTTGGCAAGTGCAATAGCTCCAGTGTTGTCACATAAGAGTTTGATCGGCCCCGACGCATTGGGTATGACTCCTAGGTCGGTGATGAACTCCTTCACCCAAATTGCTTCACGCGCTGCCTCCGAGGCTGCCATGTACTCCGATTCACATGTAGATCCTGCCACGACGCTCTGCTTGCAGCTGCACCAGCTTACTGCTCCACCATTCAACATATACACGTATCCGGTTTGTGACTTAGAGTCATCCAGATCTGTGTCGAAGCTAGCATCGACGTAACCCTTTACGACGAGCTCTTCGTCACCTCCATAAACGAGAAACATGTCCTTAGTCCTTTTCAGGTACTTCAGGATATTCTTGACCACTGTCCAGTGTTCCTTGCTGGGATTACTTTGGTACCTTCCTACGAAACTTACGGCCAAGTTTACATCAGGTCTAGTACACAGCATGGCATACATAATAGATGCTATGGCTGAGGCATAGGGGATGACACTCATCTCTTAAATATTTTCTGCCGTGGTCGGACATTGAGCTGAGCTCAATTTCACACCTTGCAACACAGGCAAGAACCCCTTCTTAGACTGATCCATATTGAACTTCTTCAATATCTTATCAAGGTATGTGCTTTGTGAAAGACCTATGAGGCGTCTTAATCTATCTCTATAGATCTTGATGCCTAATATATAAGCAGCTTCTCCAAGGTCCATCATTGAAAAACTCTTATTCAAGTAGGTCTTAATGTTGTCCAAAAGTTCTATATCATTTCCCATCAAAAGTATGTCATCTACATATAATATGAGAAATGCTACAGAGCTCCCACTCACTTTCTTGTAAACGCAGGCTTCTCCATAAGTTTGCATAAACCCAAACGCTTTGATCATCTCATCAAAGCGAATGTTCCAACTCCGAGATGCTTGCACCAGCCCATAAATGGATCGCTAGAGCTTGCACACCTTGTCAGCTTTTCTACGGGGGAGAAAGTCTCATCGTAGTCAACCCCTTGAACTTGTCGATAACCCTTAGCGACAAGCCTAGCTTCATAGATGGTCACATTACCATCCGCGTCTGTCTTCTTCTTAAAGATACATTTATTTTCTATGGCTCGCCGATCATCGGGCAAGTTAGTCAAAGTCCATACTTCGTTTTCATACATGGATCCTATCTCGGATTTCATGGCTTCCAGCCATTTGTCGGAATCCGGGCCCGCCATCGCTTCTTCATAGTTCGAAGGTTCACCGTTGTCTAGCAACATGATTTCCAAGACAGGCTTGCCGTACCACTCTGGTGCGGAACGTGTCCTTGTGGACCTACGAAGTTCAGTAGCAACTTGATCTAAAGTTTCATGATCATCATCATTAACTTCCTCTCTAGTCGGTGCAGGCACCTCAGGAACATTTTCTTGAGTTGCGCCACTTTCTGGTTCAAGAGGTAATACTTCATCAAGTTCAACTTTCCTCCCACTTACTTCTTTCGAGAGAAACTCTTTCTCTAGAAAGGATCCATTCTTGGCAAGAAATATCTTGCCTTCGGATCTGAGGTAGAAGATATACCCAATAGTTTCTTTAGGGTATCTTATGAAGACGCATTTTTCCGACTTGGGTTCGAGCTTTTCAGGTTGAAGTTTCTTGACATAAGCATCGCATCCCCAATCTTTTAGAAACGACAGCTTAGGTTTCTTCCCAAACCATAATTCATACGGTGTCGTCTCAACGGATTTCGACGGAGCCCTATTTAAAGTGAATGCGGCAGTCTCTAAAGCATAGCCCCAAAATGATAGCGGTAAATCGGTAAGAGACATCATAGATCGCACCATATCTAATAAAGTGCGATTACGACGTTCGGAGACACCATTACGCTGAGATGTTCCAGGCGGCGTGAGTTGTGAAACTATTCCACATTTTCTTAAGTGTGTGCCAAATTCGTGACTCAAGTATTCTCCCCCACGATCTGATCGCAAGAACTTGATTTTCCTGTCACGTTGATTCTCAACCTCACTCTGAAATTCCTTGAACTTTTCAAAGGTCTCAGACTTGTGTTTCATTAAATAGACATACCCATATCTACTCAAGTCATCAGTGAGGGTGAGAACATAACGATAGCCACCACGAGCCTCAACACTCATTGGACCGCACACATCAGTATGTATGATTTCCAATAAGTTGGTTGCTCGCTCCATTGTTCCTGAGAACGGAGTCCTGGTCATTTTACCCATGAGGCATGGTTCGCACGTGTCAAATGATTCGTAATCAAGAGACTCTAAAAATCCATCTGCATGGAGCTTCTTCATGCGTTTGACACCTATGTGACCAAGGCGGTAGTGCCACAAGTATCTGGGACTATCATTATCAACCTTACTTCTTTTGGTATTCACACTATGAATATGTGTAGCATTACTCTCGAGATTCATTAAGAATAAACCATTCACCATTGGAGCATGACCATAAAACATATCTCTCATATAAATAGAACCACCATTATTCTCGGATTTAAATGAGTAGCCATCTCGAATTAAACGAGATCCTGATACAATGTTCATGCTCAAAGCTGGCACTAAATAACAATTATTGAGGTTTAAAACTAATCCTGTAAGTAAATGTAGAGGTAGCGTGCCGACGGCGATCACATCGACCTTGGAACCATTCCCGACGTGCATCGTCACCTCGTCCTTCGCCAGTCTCCGCTTATTCTGCAGCTCCTGCTTTGAGTTACAAATGTGAGCAACTGCACTGGTATCAAATACCCAGGAGCTACTACGAGTACTGGTAAGGTACACATCGATTACATGTATATCACATATACCTTTCGTGTTGCCGGCCTTCTTGTCCGCTAAGTATTTGGGGCAGTTGCGCTTCCAGTGACCACTTCCCTTGCAATAAAAGCACTTAGTCTCGGGCTTGGGTCCATTCTTTGGATTCTTCCCGGTAGCTTGCTTACCGGGCACGGCAACTCCCTTGTCATCCTTCTTGAAGTTCTTCTTACCCTTGCCTTTCTTGAACTTAGTGGTTTTATTCACCATCAACACTTGATGTTCCTTTTTTACTTCTACCTCTGCTGATTTCAGCATTGCAAATTCTTCAGGAATGGTCTTTTCCATCCCCTGCATATTGAATTTCATCACAAAGCTCTTGTAGCTTGGTGGAAGCGACTGAAGGATTCTGTCAATGACCGCGTCATCCGGGAGATTAACTCCCAGCTGAGTCAAGCAGTTATGCAACCCAGAAATTTTGAGTATATGCTCGCTGACAGAACTGTTTTCCTCCATCTTACAGCTGAAGAACTTGTTGGAGACTTCATATCTCTCGACCCGGGCATGAGCTTGAAAAACCATTTTCAGCTCTTCAAACATCTCATATGCTCCGTGTCTCTCAAAACGCTTTTGGAGCCCCGGTTCTAAGTTGTAAAGCATGCCGCACTGAACGAGGGAGTAATCATCAGCACATGTCTGCCAAGCATTCATAACGTCTTGTTCTGCAAGGAGAGCAGGTGCTTCACCTAGCGTTGCTTGTAGGACATAATATTTCTTGGCAGCTATGAGGATGATCCTCAGGTTCCGGACCCAGTCCGTATAGTTGCTGCCATCGTCTTTCAGCTTGGTTTTCTCTAGGAACGCGTTGAAGTTGAGGACAACGTTGGCCATTTGATCTACAAGACATGTTGTAAAGATTTTAGACTAAGTTCATGATAATTAAGTTCATCTAATCAAATTATTCAATGAACTCCCACTCAGATAGACATCCCTCCAGTCATCTAAGTATAACATGATCCGAGTTAACTAGGCCGTGTCCGATCATCACGTGAGACGGACTAGTCAACATCGGTGAACACCTTCATGTTGATCGTATCTTCTATACGACTCATGCTCGACCTTTCAGTCTTCGGTGTTCCGAGGCCATGTCTGTACATGCTAGGCTCATCAAGTCAACCTAAGTGTTTGCATGTGTAAATCTGTCTTACACCCGTTGTATGTGAACGTTGGAATCTATCACACCCGATCATCACGTGGTGCTTCGAAACAACAAACTGTCGCAACGGTGCACAGTTAGGGGGAACACTTACTTGAAATTATTATGCGGGATCATCTTATTTACTACCGTCGTTCTGAGTAAACAAGATGCAAAAACTTGATAAACATAACATGCAATCAAATAATAGTGACATGATATGGCCAATATCATATAGCTTCCTTTGATCTCCATCTTGGGGCTCCATGATCATCTTGTCACCGGCATGACACCATGATCTCCATCATCGTGTCTCCATGAAGTTGCTTGCCAACTATTACTTCTACTACTATGGCTAACACATTTAGCAATAAAGTAAAGTAATTTACATGGCGTTTCTCAATGACACGCAGGTCATACAAAAAAATAAAGACAACTCCTATGGCTCCTCCCGGTTGTCATACTCATCGACATGCAAGTCGTGATTCCTATTACAAGAACATGATCTCATACATCACATATGTATCATTCATCATTCATCGCAACTTTGGCCATATCACATCACAAAACACTTGCTGCAAAAACAAGTTGGACGTCCTCTAATTGTTGTTGCAAGTTTTTTACGTGGCTGCAATAGGGTTCTAGCAAGAAAGTTTTCTTACCTACGCCAAAACCACAACGTGAATTGCCAATTTCTATTTACCCTTCATAAGGACCGTGTTCATCGAATCCGATCCGACTAAAGTGGGAGAGACAGACACCCGCCAGCCACCTTATGCAACTAGTGCATGTCAGTCGGTGGAACCGGTGTGACGTAAGTGTACGTGTAAGGTTGGTCCGGGCCGCTTCATCCCACGATGCCGCCGAATCAATATAAGACTAGTAACGGCAAGCAAATTGGCAATATCAACGCCCACAACTACTTTGTGTTCTACTCGTGCATAGTAACTACGCATAGACCTAGCTCATGATGCCACTGTTGGGGAACGTTGCAGAAACCAAAAAAAATTCTCTACGGTTTCACCAAGATCTATCTATGAGTTCATCTAGCAACGAGTGATTAGAGTGCATCTACATACCCTTGTAGATCGCGAGCGGAAGCGTTCAAGAGAACGGGGATGATGGAGTCGTACTCGTCGTGATCCAAATCACCGATGACCAAGTGCCGAACGGACGGCACCTCCGCATTCAACACACGTACGGAGCGGATGACGTCTCCTCCTTCTTGATCCAACAAGGGGGAAGGATTAAGAAGGCTCAGCATGGACACCCCGGCATCAAAGGAATAAAAATAAAAGTGAGTCTGGGAAAGGCCTCAGAGTTCGTCATGGACGATAAGGGAATATTATGGTACGGAGACAGACTTTGCATACCAAATATAGAGGACCTAAAACAGCAAATTCTAGCCGAAGGCCACACCGCTCCATATTCAATCCACCCTGGAGGAACCAAAATGTACAAGGACATTCAGCAAATTTTTTGGTGGCACGGCATGAAGAGGGATATAGCCACATTCATTGCATGTTTGGTCCATAGTTCAAATTTTTCAAAATGTGCTTACTGCAAGTTTGGACCAGTTTTGCCATTTTTGGTGAAATTCATTCCTTTTCTTTTCCTAAAAATCTGTGATAAATGAGGCAGCCTCTGGATGCATCAAGAGATCGCCTCACCAATTCCCAGTTCAAGAAAAATTTTCCACGTGCCTAAAGCATTTCGTCGAACATCTGACGTGCACTGTTTCTATTCAAATTCAGAGTTCAGTGTTCAGTTCAGTCGACAATGTCGTTTTCTTCAGAACCGCGGCGTCAATCTCGCCAATGCACGCGTTGGCGCCTTGCTCCCTGCTCCTCCTTCTTATCAAGTGCGCCGCACGGTCGTTTGGACGGGCGCAAGCACCGTGGCGACGTGTCTCGCCAACGCCGGCGTCTTCCGCGGTGGCAGAACCGCCCGTGGCGATCAGCAGGGGCCAGCCCTGCCATACGACACCGTCCAGCACCGCCCACACCACCAGGAGCCTCCGCGTGGCCGTCCTCTTCCCCGTGCGTGTTGTAGAACAATGACCATGTCCTGAGAGGCGCAGAGCACGCTCTCTGCCGCCGACGAGCCCGTGAGGCCGTTCTGTCGAAGGCTTGGAGTATCGCGCAAGCTATACCAAGATTAGGCGTTCGATGGAGCCAGTGGACCAATCTGAAGATGCCCGGTCTGTTGGGGAATGTTGCAGAAAACAAAAAAATTTCTCTACGGTTTCACCAAGATCTATCTATGAGTTCATCTAGCAACGAGTGATTAGAGTGCATCTACATACCCTTGTAGATCGCGAGCGGAAGCGTTCAAGAGAACGGGGATGGTGGAGTCGTACTCGCCGTGATCCAAATCACCGATGACCAAGTGCCGAACGGATGGCACCTCCGCATTCAACACACGTACGGAGCAGATGACGTCTCCCCCTTCTTGATACAGCAAGGGGGAAGGAGAGGTTGATGAAGATCCAGCAGCACGATGGCGTGGTGGTGGATGCAGCAGTGATCGCAGCAGGGCTTCGCCGAGCTTCGGTGAGAGGGAGAGGTGTAGCAGGGGAGAGGGAGGCACCAAGGCTTCATGGTACGGCTGCCCTCCCTCCCCCCCTTTATATAGTCCCCCTACGGGGTGCGCCGGCCCTAGGAGATGGGATCTCCTAAGGGGGGCGGCGGCCAAGGGGGTGGAGTGCCCCCCAAGGCAAGTGGAGGCGCCCCCTCCCCTAGGGTTCCCAACCCTAGGCGCACGGGGGGCCCTAGGGGGGGTGCACCAGCCAACTATGGGCTGGTTCCCTCCCCACTTCAGCCCATGGGGACCTCCGGGATGGGTGGCCCAACCCGGTGGACCGCCGGGACCCTTCCGGTGGTCCCGGTACAATACCGGTGACCCCCGAAACTCTCCCGATGGCCGAAACTGCACTTCCTATATATAATTCTTCACCTCTGGACCATTCCGGAACTCCACGTGACGCCAGGGATCTCATTCGGGACTCCGAACAACTTTCGGGTTACTGCATACTCATATTTCTACAACCCTAGCATCACCGAACCGTAAGTGTGTAGACCCTACGGGTTCGGGAGACATGTAGACATGACCGAGATGACTCTCCGATCAATAACCAATAGCGGGATCTGGATACCCATGTTGGCTCCGACATGCTACTCGATGATCTCATTGGATGAACCATGATGTCGAGGATTCAAGCAACCCCGTATACAATTCCCTTTGTCAATCGGTACGTTACTTGCCCCAGGTTCGATCGTCGGTATCCCAATACCTCGTTCAATCTTGTTACCGGCAAGTCACTTTACTCGTACCGTAATGCATGATCCCGTGACCAGACACTTGGTCACTTTGAGCTCATTATTATGATGCATTACCGAGTGGGCCCAGAGATACCTCTCCGTCATATGGAGTGACAAATCCCAATCTTGATCCGTGTCAACCCAACAGACACTTTTGGAGATACCCGTAGTATACCCTTATAGTCACCCAGTTACGTTGTGACGTTTGGTACACCCAAAGCACTCCTACGGTATCCGGGAGTTACACGATCTCATCATCTAAGGAAAACATACTTGACATTGGAAAAACTCTAGCAAACGAACTATACGATCTTGTGCTATGTGTAGGATTGGGTCTTGTCCATCACATCATTCTCCTAATGATGTGATTTCGTTATCAATGACATCCAAAGTCCATAGTTAGGAAACCATGACTATCTGTTGATCAACGAGCTAGTCAACTAGAGGCTTACTAGGGACAAGTTGGTGTCTATGTATTCACACATGTATTACGATTTCCGGATAACACAATTATAGCATGAATAAAAGACAATTATCATGAACAAGGAAATATAATAATAATCCTTTTATTATTGCCTCTAGGGCATATTTCCAACAGTCTCCCACTTGCACTAGAGTCAATAATCTAGTTACATTGTGATGAATCGAACACCCATAGAGTTCTGGTGTTGATCATGTTTTGCCCTAGGGAGAGGTTTAGTCAACATATCTGCGACATTTAGATCCGTATGTACTTTACAAATATCTATGTCTCCATCTTGAACATTTTCACGAATGGAGTTGAAGCGACGCTTGATGTGCCTGGTCTTCTTGTGAAACCTGGGCTCCTTGGCAAGTGCAATAGCTCCAGTGTTGTCACATAAGAGTTTGATCGGCCCCGACGCATTGGGTATGACTCCTAGGTCGGTGATGAACTCCTTCACCCAAATTGTTTCACGCGCTGCCTCCAAGGCTGCCATGTACTCCCATTCACATGTAGATCCTGCCATGACGCTCTGCTTGCAGCTGCACCAGCTTACTGCTCCACCATTCAACATATACACGTATCCGGTTTGTGACTTAGAGTCATCCAGATCTGTGTCGAAGCTAGCATCGATGTAACCCTTTACGATGAGCTCTTCGTCACCTCCATAAACGAGAAACATGTCCTTAGTCCTTTTCAGGTACTTCAGGATATTCTTGACCGCTGTCCAGTGTTCCTTGCCGGGATTACTTTGGTACCTTCCTACAAAACTTACGGCAAGGTTTACATCAGGTCTGGTACACAGCATGGCATACATAATAGACCCTATGGCTAAGGCATAGGGGATGACACTCATCTCTTAAATATTTTCTGCCGTGGTCGGACATTGAGCTGAGCTCAATTTCACACCTTGCAACACAGGCAAGAACCCCTTCCTAGACTGATCCATATTGAACGTCTTCAATATCTTATCAAGGTATGTGCTTTGTGAAAGACCTATGAGGCGTCTTGATCTATCTCTATAGATCTTGATGCCTAATATATAAGCAGCTTCTCCAAGGTCCATCATTGAAAAACTCTTATTCAAGTAGGCCTTAATGTTGTCCAAAAGTTCTATATCATTTCCCATCAAAAGTATGTCATCTACATATAATATGAGAAATGCTACAGAGCTCCCACTCACTTTCTTGTAATCGCAGGCTTCTCCATAAGTCTGCATAAACCCAAAAACTTTGATCATCTCATCAAAGCGAATGTTCCAACTCCGAGATGCTTGCACCAGCCCATAAATGGATCGCTAGAGCTTGCACACCTTGTTAGCATTCTTATGGTCGACAAAACCTTTCGGCTGCATCATATACAGTTCTTCCTTAAGATAACCGTTAAGGAATGCCGTTTTGACGTCCATTTGCCATATCTCATAATCATAGTATGCGGCAATTGGTAACATGATTCGGACGGACTTCAGCTTTGCTACGGGGGAGAAAGTCTCATCGTAGTCAACCCCTTGAACTTGTCGATAACCCTTAGCGACAAGCCTGGCTTTATAGATGGTCACATTACCATCCGCGTCTGTCTTCTTCTTAAGGATACATTTATTTTCTATGGCTCGCCGATCATCGGGCAAGTCAGTCAAAGTCCATACTTCGTTTTCATACATGGATCCTATCTCGGATTTCATGGCTTCCAGCCATTTGTCGGAATCCGGGCCCGCCATCGCTTCTTCATAGTTCGAAGGTTCACCGTTGTCTAACAACATGATTTCCAAGACAGGCTTGCCGTACCACTCTGGTGCGGAACGTGTCCTTGTGGACCTACGAAGTTCAGTAGCAACTTGATCTGAAGTTTCATGATCATCATCATTAACTTCCTCTCTAGTCGGTGCAGGCACCTCAGGAACATTTTCTTGAGTTGCGCCACTTTCTGGTTCAAGAGGTAATACTTCATCAAGTTCAACTTTCCTCCCACTTACTTCTTTCGAGAGAAACTCTTTCTCTAGAAAGGATCCATTCTTGGCAAAAAATATCTTGCCTTCGGATCTGAGGTAGAAGATATACCCAATAGTTTCTTTAGGGTATCTTATGAAGACGCATTTTTCCGACTTGGGTTCGAGCTTTTCAGGTTGAAGTTTCTTGACATAAGCATCGCATCCCCAATCTTTTAGAAACGACAGCTTAGGTTTCTTCCCAAACCATAATTCATACGGTGTCGTCTCAACGGATTTCGACGGAGCCCTATTTAAAGTGAATGCGGCAGTCTCTAAAGCATAGCCCCAAAATGATAGCGGTAAATCAGTAAGAGACATCATAGATCGCACCATATCTAATAAAGTGCGATTACGACGTCCGGAGACACCATTACGCTGAGATGTTCCAGGCGGCGTGAGTTGTGAAACTATTCCACATTTTCTTAAGTGTGTGCCAAATTCGTGACTCAAGTATTCTCCCCCACGATCTGATCGCAAGAACTTGATTTTCCTGTCACGTTGATTCTCAACCTCACTCTGAAATTCCTTGAACTTTTCAAAGGTCTCAGACTTGTGTTTCATTAAATAGACATACCCATATCTACTCAAGTCATAAGTGAGGGTGAGAACATAACGATAGCCACCGCGAGCCTCAACACTCATTGGACCGCACACATCAGTATGTATGATTTCCAATAAGTTGGTTGCTCGCTCCATTGTTCCTGAGAACGGAGTCCTGGTCATTTTACCCATGAGGCATGGTTCGCACGTGTCAAATGATTCGTAATCAAGAGACTCTAAAAATCCATCTGCATGGAGCTTCTTCATGCATTTGACACCTATGTGACCAAGGCGGCAGTGCCACAAGTATCTGGGACTATCATTATCAACCTTACTTCTTTTGGTATTCACACTATGAATATGTGTAGCATTACTCTCGAGATTCATTAAGAATAAACCATTCACCATTGGAGCATGACCATAAAACATATCTCTCATATAAATAGAACCACCATTATTCTCGGATTTAAATGAGTAGCCATCTCGAATTAAGCGAGATCCTGATACAATGTTCATGCTCAAAGCTGGCACTAAATAACAATTATTGAGGTTTAAAACTAATCCCGTAGGTAAATGTAGAGGTAGCGTGTCGACGGCGATCACATCGACCTTGGAACCATTCCCGACGCGCATCGTCACCTCGTCCTTCGCCAGTCTCCGCTTATTCCACAACTCCTGCTTTGAGTTACAAATGTGAGCAACTGCATCGGTATCAAATACCCAGGAGCTACTACGAGTACTGGTAAGGTACACATCGATTACATGTATATCACATATACCTTTCGTGTTGCCGGCCTTCTTGTCCGCTAAGTATTTGGGGCAGTTGCGCTTCCAGTGACCACTTCCCTTGCAATAAAAGCACTTAGTCTCGGGCTTGGGTCCATTCTTTGGCTTCTTCCCGGTAGCTTGCTTACCGGGCGCGGCAACTCCCTTGTCATCCTTCTTGAAGTTCTTCTTACCCTTGCCTTTCTTGAACTTAGTGGTTTTATTCACCATCAACACTTGATGTTCCTTTTTTACTTCTACCTCTGCTGATTTCAGCATTGCAAATACTTCAGGAATGGTCTTTTCCCTCCCCTGCATATTGAATTTCATCACAAAGCTCTTGTAGCTTGGTGGAAGCGACTGAAGGATTCTGTCAATGACCACGTCATCCGGGAGATTAACTCCCAGCTGAGTCAAGCGGTTATGCAACCCAGAAATTTTGAGTATATGCTCGCTGACAGAACTGTTTTCCTCCATCTTACAGCTGAAGAACTTGTCGGAGACTTCATATCTCTCGACCCGGGCATGAGCTTGAAAAACCATTTTCAGCTCTTCGAACATCTCATATGCTCCGTGTCTCTCAAAACGCTTTTGGAGCCCCGGTTCTAAGTTGTAAAGCATGCCGCACTGAACGAGGGAGTAATCATCAGCACGTGTTTGCCAAGCATTCATAACATCTTGTTCTGCAAGGAGAGCAGGTGCTTCACCTAGCGGTGCTTGTAGGACATAATATTTCTTAGCAGCTATGAGGATGATCCTCAGGTTCCGGACCCAGTCCGTATAGTTGCTGCCATCGTCTTTCAGCTTGGTTTTCTCTAGGAACGCGTTGAAGTTGAGGACAATGTTGGCCATTTGATCTACAAGACATGTTGTAAAGATTTTAGACTAAGTTCATGATAATTAAGTTCATCTAATCAAATTATTCAATGAACTCCCACTCAGATAGACATCCCTCCAGTCATCTAAGTATAACATGATCCGAGTTAACTAGGCCGTGTCCGATCATCACGTGAGACGGACAAGTCAACATCGGTGAACACCTTCATGTTGATCGTATCTTCTATACGACTCATGGTCGACCTTTCAGTCTTCAGTGTTCCGAGGCCATGTCTGTACATGCTAGGCTCATCAAGTCAACCTAAGTGTTTGCATGTGTAAATCTGTCTTACACCCGTTGTATGTGAACGTTGGAATCTATCACACCCGATCATCACGTGGTGCTTCGAAACAACAAACTGTCGCAACGGTGCACAGTTAGGGGGAACACTTTCTTGAAATTATTATGAGAGATCATCTTATTTACTACCGTCATTCTAAGTAAACAAGATGCAAAAACTTGATAAACATCACATGTAATCAAATAATAGTGACATGATATGGCCAATATCATATAGCTTCCTTTGATCTCCATCTTGGGGCTCCATGATCATCTTGTCACCGGCATGACACCATGATCTCCACCATCGTGTCTCCATGAAGTTGCTCGCCAACTATTACTTCTACTACTATGGCTAACACGTTTAGCAATAAAGTAAAGTAATTTACATGGCGTTTCTCAATGACACGCAGGTCATACAAAAAAATAAAGACAACTCATATGGCTCCTACCGGTTGTCATACTCATCGACATGCAAGTCGTGATTCCTATTACAAGAACATGATATCATACATCACATATGTATCATTCATCATTCATCACAACTTTGGCCATATCACATCACAAAACACTTGCTGCAAAAACAAGTTAGACGTCCTCTAATTGTTGTTGCAAGTTTTTTACGTGGCTACAATAGGGTTCTAGCAAGAACATTTTCTTACCTACGCCAAAACCACAATGTGAATTGCCAATTTCTATTTACCCTTCAGAAGGACCCTGTTCATCGAATCCGATCCGACTAAAGTGGGAGAGACAGACACCCGCCAGCCACCTTATGCAACTAGTGCATGTCAGTCGGTGGAACCGGTCTAACGTAAGTGTATGTGTAAGGTTGGTCCGGGACGCTTCATCCCACGATGCCGCCGAATCAAGATAAGACTAGTAACGGGAAGCAAATTGGCAATATCGACGCCCACAACTACTTTGTGTTCTACTCGTGCATAGTAACTACGCATAGACCTAGCTCATGATGCCACTGTTGGGGAACGTTGCAGAAACCAAAAAAAATTCTCTACGGTTTCACCAAGATCTATCCATGAGTTCATCTAGCAATGAGTGATTAGAGTGCATCTACATACCCTTGTAGATCGCGAGCGGAAGCGTTCAAGAGAACGGGGATGATGGAGTCGTACTCGTCGTGATCCAAATCACCGATGACCAAGTGCCGAACGGACGGCACCTTCGCATTCAACACAAGTACGGAGCGGATGACGTCTCCTCCTTCTTGATCCAGAAAGGGGGAAGGAGAGGTTGATGAAGATCCAACAGCACGACGGCGTGGTGGTGGATGCAGCAGTGATCGCAGCAGGGCTTTGCCGAGGTTCTGCGAGAGGGAGAGGTGTAGTAGGGGAGAGGGAGGCGCCAAGGCTTCAGGGTGCGGCTGCCCTCCCTTCCCCGCCTTTATATAGGCCCCCTAGGGGGTGCGCTGTCCCTAGGAGATGGGATCTCCAAGGGGGGGGGGGGGGCAGCGGCCACGGGGGTGGAGTGCCCCACAAGGCAAGTCGAGGAGCCCCCTCCCCTAGGGTTCCCAACCCTAGGCGCATGGGGGGGCCAAGGGGCGGGGGCGCACCAGCCCACTATGGGCTGGTTCCTTCCCCACTTCAGCCCATGGGGCTCTCCGGGGTGGGTGGCCCCACCCGGTGGACCCCCGGGGCCCTTCGGGTGGTCCCGGTGACCCCCGAAACTCTCCCAATGGCCGAAACTGCACTTCATATATATAATTCTTCACCTCCGGACCATTCCGGAACTCCACGTGACGTCCGGGATCTCATCCAGGACTCCGAACAACTTTCGGGTTACTACATACTCATATTTCTACAACCCTAGCGTCACTGAACCTTAAGTGTGTAGACCCTACACGATCGGGAGACATGTAGACATGACCGAGACGACTCTCAAGTCAATAACCAACAACGGGATCTGGATACCCATGTTGGCTCCCACATGCTCCTCGATGATCTTATCGGATGAACCACGATGTCGAGGATTCAAGCAACCCCGTATACAATTCCCTTTGTCAATCGGTACGTTACTTGCCCGAGATTCGATCGTCGGTATCCCAATACCTTGTTCAATCTCATTACCGGCAAGTCACTTTACTCGTACCGTAATGCATGATCCCGTGACCATACACTTGGTCACTTTGAGCTCATTATGATGATGCATTACCAAGTGGGCCCAGAGATACCTCTCCGTCAAATGGAGTGACAAATCCCAGTCTTGATCCGTGTCAACCCAACAGACACTTTCGGAGATACCCGTAGTATACCTTTATAGTCACCCAGTTACGTTGTGACGTTTGGTACACCCAAAGCACTCCTACGGTATCCGGGAGTTACACGATCTCATCATCTAAGGAAAACATACTTGACATTGGAAAAACTCTAGCAAACAAACTATACAATCTTGTGCTATGTTTAGGATTGGGTCTTGTCCATCACATCATTCTCCTAGTGATGTGATCTCGTTATCAATGACATCCAAAGTCCATAGTCAGGAAACCATGACTATCTGTTGATCAACGAGCTAGTCAACTAGAGGCTTACTAGGGACATGTTGGTGTCTATGTATTCACACATGTATTACGATTTCCGGATAACACAATTATAGCATGAATAAAAGACAATTATCATGAACAAGGAAATGTAATAATAATCCTTTTATTATTACCTCTTGGGCATATTTCCAACACGGTCACCTAAACCTCCAGCCCAACCACTGCCTCGCCGTAATCGCTTGCCGGAGTAATCCCGTTCTCAGCAACCGCCTCAGGACGGCTATAAATGGAGGCCCCAAGCTCGTTCTCGACCCAGCACCTCCCCTCCTCGCCTCAGAACCTCGCCACGCACATCAGGAGGCCTCGGGAGAGCCTTCTTCCCCGACTCCGGCCGCCCCGATCTGCTTCGGGCTCCGGCAAGACTCTCTCTGGTGAGAGACCCCTGCCTCCCAAACCTTGTCAGCAACCTCCTACTCCACAACCACGTCTAACCCGAGCCCCAATTTGGCGTCTGCAGCCCTCCTCGGTGGGATCCATCACCTCCCGAACCGCTGTCCGCCGGAGTGGAGGCCGTCGTTGACGTGGTGCTCGCCGACGACCAACTCCACCATCCACAGACGCAGGAGAGCTCCATGAATCCGTAGGTACTTTCCGTTCCCCTGCCCCGCCATGGATCGACGCCGGCGACCACCGCGATCCTCGGGCGTTGGTGTGCTCTGTTTTAAACTTTCAAACCTGACGGATGGGACCCCCTCGTCAGCCTCTCCTCTCTTATTTGAACCGTTTTCTGAAAGCGCCTTCGGGCAAAGTACATGTTCCCCTTGGGTTGGCGTATTTCCAACTGAAGCGTTTTCTGTTTTTCCAAACTAGCCCCTGGATAGTTTCTGTTTCATCACAGATTAGTCCCTGGACTAAAACCTTTATAACTTTTAAACAAAATATTATTTATAGTTGATTTTTTTCTGTCATCTTTATTTTTCTATCTAGTTTTTTATCATATTTATTTGTAAAATATTTGGAACAAATTTTATGCACACATGGTATTTATGTTAGTATCCGATTTCTTTTATACCGTAGATACCGAAGGAGGTGACGGAGCCGCCAACTTCGCTGAGCTAGACTCCGACTACTCCAAACCAGGCAAGCATGTTTGAACCTTTGATATGATGAGTGTTTTGCATGTATGCTTGAGTAGTTTTCTCATGGCATGTTCATATAAGCATTAGTGAATGTTATATTGCATGCAAGGCAAGCTGCAAGTGAGCTTCGAAATTTGATGTGTTCATATGATGGTGATATAACCTGATTGTGGTGGCATGATAGGTGGTAAGCTGGTGTTGTTGAAGCATGCCAGTCTTATGTCAACCGTTTAACTCCAGTATTAACGTGGATCAAGTCATGTCCCGTTCGTCCCCTTTTCGTGCTGCCACATGTCTTCTACAAAGAATGCGGTCTAGTTAGTTGCAAACCTCTTTCCTTGTACACACCAAATAGAGGGGCCGTGATGAGGGTTCCATGGCCTTGGATTAAAGCCTGTCATCCGGTCAGGGGGCATGGGTGTTTCCGGTTGGGACCGAGAGGGGGGCACCCCTTAGAGCGCACGAATATAAATTTGATCCCATGCTACTCGAGGTTGTAGCCTCCCCGTATCAAAGTTTTTCTTGAATGTTGCCTAGGGTGATTCCCGGCAGCAGAATGTGGAATAGGTGTGTGCTGGTTAGATGTGTTTATTCTAAAATACCGTAAATGGAACTAGTCCTTTGTGACTACTAAAATCCATTGGCTGTGGGTAAAGAGTGCAAACTCTACAGAGTCAAAACCATCTGAGTAACCATGTTCATGATCAAGGACTTTGATCAACATATCAGTGTCAGTTTGTGTGTCAGTCTCAGTGACAGTCTCCGGAGGATAAACATGAAACTTAGAGTGGTAAACCCGGCTGAATGTTATTCCTGTGGATGGACTAACCAGTTTATTATTATGTACTAAGTATGTCCTTGGGATGATTTAAATTCATGAGCTACTTGAATTCGAATGAAGAAATATAAGCCCTTTATGTGATGTCGCCCAGACGTCCGACTGTGGCATTCTGGTTATTTACTTTTGATATAACCCCTTTATGTGATGTCGCCCAGACGTCCGAGTGTGGCATTGTTGTTATTTACTTTAGATATAAGCCCTCTATGTGATGTCGCTCAGACGTCCGACTGTGGCATTCTTGTTATTTACTTTTGATATAAGCCCTTTATGTGATGTCGCTTAGACGTCCGACTTTGGCATTCTTGCTATTTACTTTTGATATAAGCCCTTTATGTGATATCGCTCAGATGTCCAATTGTGGCAACCTTGTTATTTACTTTCATTATAAGCCCTTTTCTTGATGTCGCTTAGACGTCCGACTATGGCACGTACTGTCATTTACATTTCAATATAAGCCCTTTATGTAGTGTCGCCCTGAAGCCCGACTGCGGCATGTTAATTTATTTTACCTTTTGAGGCATCGCTTTAGACACCCGATCGGTCTTCAGCTATTTTATTTGGATTTTGGGAGGACTACCGCCTGACTTCCTTTCATTTATCGTGCGGTGCAAATTTATTACCTGAGTGTGCATTACTAATCTGCTCATGTGCATCATGTTTGCATTTGTTATATCTTATGTCCAAACTGACTTGCGAGGACATTCAAAGTACTCACCTGGCTTGTTTATTTGGCCATATGTTGACGAAGGCGATCTTATGGATGAAGAGTACGATAGCGAGTCCAACGCCAAGAGGAGTCCCAGTCAGTCTCATGCGATCCTGGAGTTGGTCACTTGCATTATATACGCTTCCGCTACCCTAATAAAATCATCAAGCCTCACTCCGGCGCTTGATGAGCTATAAGATTTTGCAGTCATGTCACCCACTTCACTTTGACATATCCACCACCACTTTTATTACAAGTAAGTAGTTATGCCACCATACCCCTTTGTGTCATATCCGCCTTTATGTATAATATCGGCGTGCTTGTAATAAAATTGTTGAGCAGCCTCAGCTCAACCTTGTATAATATTTAGTGCTTCTGGATTTCTGTATCAAGGATTTGTCTACCAGTAAGGAGGATTCTTCTATACTGGTCGGATATAATGGTCGGTTTTTCAATAAATGTTTTATTGGGAAACTGGTCCCGACAAGCCTCAGGGGGCCCATGAGGCAAGGGCGCGCCCCAGGGGGGCGCCCTGCACCCTCGTGGCTAGGGTGTCGGCCCCCTGATGTTGATTCTTTCGCTGGTATTTTTTATTAATTCCAAAACGTTTCTCCATTGATTTTCATGTCATTCCGAGAACTTTTGTTTCTGCACAAAAATAACACCATGGCAATTCTGCTGAAAACAATGTCATTCCGGCTTAGTTCCATTCAAATCATGCAAGTTAGAGTCCAAAACAAGGGCAAAAGTGTTCGGAAAGTAGATACGTTGAAGATGTATCAGCCGTCCGCCGTATGCCGTCCGCCACCGACGAAAACCGCCGGTAACAGTCAGGTTTATTTTTGGTTCGGTTTTTCGTTTAAAACCAATCTGTTTTTAGTTAGACCTATTGAGCGATCGTTTTCTGTTTATGAAGTTTTAGGGAACATTTCTTTCTATAGTTCTGTTTAGGAATTTTCTTTTTTCTGTTTATTTTCGGCCAAGGACCCATCTATAAATATTTTCTTCTCAGATTAGTCCCTGAACTTCAAACGATCACAACTTTTTGCATGTTTATTCAAATCCAATGAAAACAACGCTAAATTCTTCATTATGATCCCACCTATCCAGATAACCAACTCAAACATATTTTTAATGTTTAAAATTTGGTTTCAAACAGATTTGAATTTGTACTTATTTTGATCGTAACTTGAGTTTCGTAATTCCGATTTGGTTGATTCTTTTTGCAAATCAAAGTTCTTGACCTAAATTTCTGTTAAGATCTTTTTCTTCAGTTTTCTTTGCATCTTCATGCTTGAGTTCTTATGTATGCTATTGTTTGTCTACGATAGATTTTCTGGAGTGCAAAGCTTGCTACTACGAATCTCTAGGGTTTTCCGATCGTCAACAAGGCAAGTTACACTTTGATCATACCCTTTTATTACCCAGTTTATATGCATTAGTTTCACTCGCAAACATTGCATGAGTAGGATTGGGAATGTGTGGTTATTGCTATGTAGTTATGAGGTAGGAACCTAATATTTTTGATCACCTGGGAATATACGTTATGCTCATATTGCTTAGCCAGGCTCGTAGACGGGGATTGGTATGTGAGAATCATGCAAGTTGTGAGAGATAATAACTAAGGGAAACTTAAGGTGTCTACTTTAATACACCTCTGGCTGGATTGGTTGCGGGCACCTGGGGAATCCAGTGTTGTCCTAGGAGATGTCGGGGTACCCATGTGATCATCCTAGCTATGGAATGCCACCCAGGCTCAAAGGGATCATAAGATTATTCATGCTATAAACTTCCGTGTGCATCCACAAGCCATTATGGGCTCTGGCATAGTTAAGTAAGTTCCGGGAAACCTTTCCATGATGGGCTAGCAGATGTAGGGGAATTGTAGGTGTACCGGCCTATCTATCGGTTAAGGGGACCTCTTCAGAAAAGCTATGTCTCGATCTTCCGATCGTGGATGCGGTCGAGTCTTGTGGGGAAAAGTGTGCAAACCTCTGTAGAGTGTACAAACTAATTATGATTAGCCGTGTCCCCGGTTATGGATGTCTTGAGTATCTGGTATTTGAGTTAATGGTTGATCTCATCACTTTACCTAGAAAAATTGTTGGGTTATTATTATTACCATTGTTACTTGAATATTTTGGGATTGAGTTGGGGTTACCTTCTCAATAATGACATAAACTTGGTAGTAATTAAAATCTATTACTTTGTTGTAGGGAAAATTAGCTTTATGCAAATGTTGACCTTAGAGCCTCCACCAACCAAATATGCATGTACTGATATTCATTATTCATCAATAATCTATAGTGTGATCATGCCAGCATATTCCATGTGCTGACCTACATGGCTGAGACGTCTCATGTTGCAGAATTTTCAGACAAGGATTAAGGTGCGATAGGTCATTGTCTTGCACTCAGTTTTGTCATGGAATTGATGGTCTCATTTATCTTTGAAGCTTCCGCAGTTATTTTATTAGATGACCTTCAGCCATATTATTATAATAATCACTCTTTATGAGGACCTTGATGTAATAAGTGTGTGGTTGAACTCTGTTATAAATCCTTGAGCACTGTGTGGGTCAGCATACCGATCCAGGGATGACACTTAAGCACAGAGACTTTGATCCATTGGGATCGGGTCGCTACAAATCGCCTCTCTCCTTTGTCTGTCTTTCAGGTGAAGATTTTCTTAAACAGAGGCAGACAACATCTATTAGCTGCTAAAACCTGCACACAGGTCGGCCATCACCTCGTGCTCGGAATTGGTACAGCTAGGCCAGGCCGTACGGAGACACACAACTACCTGGAATGGATACGTGCGAGCTGAGGCCATGCCATGATTTATTTAGACACAAGAGCGGAGGCCGCGTGAGCCACTGCAGATGCCAGTATACCCCGGCCACCACTAGCCTCAACACCCATCCTGGGCGGCACCAGCGACTCCGAAGAGGCACCCATGCGGAGACCCGTCATACTGTGGCGGAGGGTGTGGCTCGTGTGTGGTGGCGGCGGCGGTATGTGGGGACGACGAGCAAAGGGGGGCGGCCGGGCGTGCTTCCCTGAGCCAGGTGACAAGGGTTCTGAGTCGCGTGGATACGAAAGGATCCAAGGGGATTAGAGGGGATCGGCCCATACAAACCCCGCGTATGAAATGGGCAATCGGGGCTTCGAGGGGTTTGCGGCCCCCGTGAGGAGAATCCTCTGGAAACCCCCTCCAAACCCCTGCGCCAAACGAGGCCTTACGGGTAACAGCGTAGGAAGTTGTCAAGTTGACGGGATAAAATTGTGATAGATTGGATAAATAGATCTCGAATAAAAACGAAATCAAATATGCAAATAAAAAGTGAAACAAAGTATTTTTGGGTTTTTGGAATAATAGATCTTAAAATAAAATAAAATAAAATTAGATCTCAAAGGCAAATAATAGATCAGAAAGCAAATATGATAAAGAATAGACCCGGGGGCCGTAGATTTCACTAGTGGCTTCTCTCAAGAAATAACACTTGGTGGGTAAACAAATTACTGTTGGGCAATTGATAGAACCTCAAATAAATATGACGATATCTAGGCAATGGTCAATATATATAGGCATCACGTCCAAGATTAGCAGACCGACTACTGCCTGCATCTACTACTATTACTCCACACATCGGCCGCTATCCAGCATGCATCTAGGGTATCAAGTTCATGGAGAAACGGAGTAATGCAATAAGAACAATGACATGATGTAGACAAGATCTATTCATGTAGGAATAGACCCCATCTTGTTATCCTTAATAGCAACAATCAATACGTGTCTTGCTGCCCCTTCTGTCACTAGGAAAGAACACCGCACGAAAGAACCCATCACAAAGCACCTCTTCCCATGGCAAGAAAAATCGATCTAGTTGGCCTAACTAAACCAAGTATTCGAAGAAGAAATATGAGGCTAAAAATAATCATGCTTATAAGAGATCAAAACTCAAATAACTTTCATGGATATATAGATCTGATCATAAACTCAAAGTTCATCGGATCCCAACAAACACACCACCAAAAAGAGTTACATCAAATAGATCTCCAAGAGACCATTGTATTGAGAATCAAAAGAGAGAGAGGGAGCCATCAGAGAGGCACCAATGAGGATGATGAAACCTCCGTGATGGTGTTAGATTGGATCTCATGGTTCTAGAACTTGCGGCGGCTGGAATTGTGTTTCATCGACTCCCTTAGGGTTTCTAGAATATTTTGGTATTTATAGGGTGAAGAGGCGGTGCGGGAGGCTACCGAGGTGAGCACAACCCACCTAGGCACGCCTGGGGTTGGTGGGTTGTGCTCCCTGTCGGCGTCAAAACCGGCGGATCTCGGGTAGGGGGTCCCAAACTGTGCGTCTGAGGTTGGTCCCTCTCTATGGAGGTAATACCCTACTTCCTCCTTGATTGATCTTGATGAATATAAGTATTACAAGAGTAGATCTACTACGAGACCATAATGGCTAAAACCCTAGAAGTCTAGCCTATATGATTATGATTGTCGCTATGGACTAAACCCTCCGGCTTATATAGACGCCGGAGGGGACTAGGGTTGTACAAAGTCGGTTACATAGAAAGGAAATAGTATATCTGGATGCCTAGCTTCCACGCACAGGAGAGTCCTATCCGGACACGGGAGAAAGTCTTCTATCTTGTATCTTCATGGCCCAATAGTCCGGCCCATGCCCAACAGGCCGGACGCCCGAGGACCCCTTAGCCCCGGACTCCTCAGTAGCCCTTGAACCAGAATTCAATGACAAGGTGTGCGGCCCGTAGATTGTCTTCGGCATTGTAAGGCGGGTTCCTCCTCCGATTACTTCAAAGTCACTGACTTAAAGAGTGGTATTCGGTTTTTCCATTTAACGTGCGCCCATCGGCTTCCACGCCATCCTGACTTCGGCTTCCATGTGTCGAGCGAATACGGGAGGTCGGGGTATTTTTGCACATACCACCCTGACCATACAAGTGAGGTGCCTATTTAAATAGAATAGATCTCAGATCCATTCCACACCCTGTGAAAAAATCCTCAGAGCTCGCCAAGAGGAACCACTCCATCATGGCTAGCTCTCCCAGCTCTTCCTCTCATCCCCACGGCTCCGAAAAAGGTGATTGGGAGAGATGTTCCGTATCTCATGGTCAGATGACGAAGCTGCAAAGATAGAGCTTTCTTCCCCCCACGGATCTAGTCCCCGTCCGAGCGGGATTGTCATCCTTCAACGGCGGGGTTCAAGCGGAGAATTTCCCCAATCCGTCCAGGGGTGTCGGATTTCCAATCCATCCCTTCCTCTGAGGACTTCTAGAGTATGATGGCCTCCAACTACACAATTTCACTCCCGCCTCCATCCCGCACATCGCGGGTTACGTTGCTCTGTGTGAGCTATTCCTGGGCTGTGAGGCCCATTTTTTATTATGTAGAAAATTGTTCTGCCTTGTCCCTCGTAACCAAGGGGGGTCAATATTCGAAATGGGAGGAGCTGAGGTATGGCGCATCGCCGGGACGGGATACCTGTCCGGTACGCCAAAGAAGGCTTCTGAAGAGTGGCCTTCCGAATGGTTCTATATTGATGACGTCGCTCTTCCTGACCCAGTGCGAATGGTCTCCCCAAATTTTCAAGTGCTCCTTTGAAGAAATGCCATAGCTGGCGCCATCGGGGCCTCGAGGAGGAGGATAGCGCGGAAGTCAGTCAGTTGATGGGCAAGATTAAGACGCTTGCCTAGTCCGGATTATCAATAATCAAGGTAATGGCAATCTCCATAGTGCAGGGGGTCCAACCACTCCAATACAGAGGGCTTCCCATGTGGCACTATAATGGGGAAGATGACGCCTCACGCTGTCAAAGTGCAACTATCCCTAGGTGGTTTTGGTAATTCCTCACAACATATAGCTCATTGAGCTAATGCTATTTCAAGATTAATATCTCAAGAAAGCTCAATGATTGGCATGGCATGGATGAGAAAAGTGGACCCCTCAAAATGGTAAGGACAAAGGATTGGCTCAAGCTCAAAGCTCAAGACTCTACATTTTCCATTTTAGTGATCCAAGATCACATTGATTCTATAGGAAAAGCCAATACTATCAAGGAGGGCTGAGGTGTTGCTTAGTGAGGTTCTTGCTCAAAATGCTTAGTGATATGCTCCAAAACCCTCAACTACTTTCTCACATCCACATATGACCTAAACCAAAAGGCAAACTCGGCCCACCGATTCTTCCTATCCGGCGCCACTGAGTTTCAAATGTCATAGCCAGTGCCACAAACCCTAGGCAAATCAGTCTCATCGATAGGGACCTCGGTCTCACTGGGATGGGGTTGTAATCTCTCTGTTTCCCTTCATAACATTTTGATCTCACTGAGATGAGCGATCGGTCCCACCAAGATTGCAATGTAAACTCTCTGTTTTCCCTTCGTAACGTTTCGGTCTCACCGAAATGAGCGATCGGTCCCAACGAGTTTACCTGACCAACTCTCTGGTTAGCTTACACTAGTGCAAAACCAGGCAATCGCACCGGTTCGTAAGGCCCTTTAGTGCCGGTTCGGTAACCGGCACTAAAGTGTGGGCACTAAAGGTCCCCCCTTTAGTACCGGTTCAACATGAACCGGTGCTAAAGGGCAACCACGTGGCACGAGCCAGCTCCGGGGGCAGGGAGTCCTTTAGTACCGGTTCGTGACACCAGCCGGTATTAAAAGGTTGGGGGGTTTTGGGTTTATGATTTATTTTTCATTTAATTTTGTGTTTTCCATTTAATTCTTTTTCGTTTGCTGGTATTTTACGATACTACATATTGTACACATTATGCATATATATAAATAGAATTTCTAGTAGAACCGATCATATATATATATATATATATATATATATATCATCGAATGTCTCACAACCACCATTAATTAATTCACACATATATACACACATGTATATATACACAATTAGCTAGCTATATACTATTTCTCCTAATTGGTGCCTTCGGAGCAAGTGGCATTAGCCTAGTTGGTGCCTTCGGAGCATGATAACAATTGGAAGTGGTTCATGGGGGCGGTAGCGGGTAATAGTATTCTCCTTTGGGATCTATGACCTGGTCGAGCAAAAATCCCGCTATTTCCTCTTGAATTGCTTGTATGTGCTCCGTTGGTAGGACCTGCTCCCACACCTCTTTGAACTGTTAAGAAGGAGATCAATATGTATGTGTATTAGTTGTGTGACTAGATATCGATAATGGTGTAAAAATTGTGAATAGTGTTCTGACAAACGTACCCACTCCCGTCTTTGAGATCTGCTCCTTTCGGACACCATCATGCGAATGTTCTCGCAAACGTAGTATGCACACAGATTATTCCCCGGCGCCTGCTTCAGGGCCTTTACGAGAATGGAATTTGATTAGATAATAATTAATCAAGCATGATAATTAAAGAGATGGCAGCTAGCTAGCTAGTACTATTTAATTACTTACCTGGGGTCGATACCAATTCAGATTTCGTTTCCATTGGCCTGGAGTGACGTTGATGAACTTTGCCCAAGCCCTGCCCGCCGATAAAGAAAATGAATAAATGGGTTATTCAATAGTTGTTATCAGGAAATGACGAACTAATTAAATAGGCCGAGATATAGTTAATACTGATTGAAATTACCTGCTGAGTATCCCCTTCACGATGGTGTAGTCACTTGCTTTCTTAAGTAGTGAGTCTAGTACTTCAACTGTTCCTTCATAAACTTTAATGATTAACAAGATCCAGTGAAATCTACATGCACACACATTTGCATGTCTTAATTAAGCGGGCATATGTAAGCAAAAACATGTAGCTAGCTAGTAGGAAAAAACAGAATTTGTAGTAGAAGACAGTGTGACTCACTCGAAGTTGTAAGGAAGTTGTATATCTTCATTGTATTTGAGGCACTTGAAGAACTCTAGCATGCTTTCGTCTACACTTTTTTTGTAATATGGATCTAATTTCCATGTGTATTCATTAATGATATTTGGGTCAACGAACCTAATGCCATAGCGTCCACCTTTTTCATTTCATAAATCTTCATCCCGCATAATACCACAGAAAAAAGAATATAGTGAGGATAATTACAGGTAATGATTGATCAAAATGATCACTACAGCAAGCTTGGGACTTAAATTACAGAAAGAAATCACTTACAGACAATAGCAACTGACAATAGATTTGACGAGTGCGTCTAGATTGTATAACTGAAATAGTTCTGAATACTCAACGGACGCAGCTTTCTCATGGTAGTAATGATGCTTCTTGACATTCACCATGAGGGACTCTCGATTGGAAATCTCGGTGATGTCCATGTACCATTGATGCAATTCATACATTCTCGTTGGGAGCTTCTTGACCTTGTCTGGCTCGACCAAAGGTTGGCCCCGGACATACTTCCGTTTTATTTCCTCCTCTGCAATCAGAGGCATGGGCTCAATATCGAGGAGTTGTCCAACAGTGATCTTGAGAATTTCAGCCTGCTCAATATGCTCCTCGGTTATTACCACATCGCCCAGCTCGGGGACATAAACGGTTTGCCCACAATAATATTGGGCGCGTGTACTCTCATGTGTTGTTGGCACAACAAACGGGGGGATTGATTGCGCCGCCTGTTCTCCCAGCTGGAGAATGGTTTTACTGCATGTTTTACCAGCTGATTTGCTCGAGCTCGAGCTCGCCTCTTTCTGTAGACATGCTCGATTTAACTTCCTGAGGTGGCGCTCATAGTCTGTGTCAATAGGCATGGGAGCTGGTGGTCTAGCCATACAAATGAAGTGGTCAATCTTTTCCTCAGGTACTTTCTCCCTTGGCGGCGGTGGCGGATTCGGTGCAAAATGGGCTTCCACCTCGGCCTTCGATATGGCTGTGTTTTCCTCCTCAGACTTGTCGTAAGGCCTCTGCGGAAGAGGCGCGAGGCTGCTTGGACCATATTGAAATCACTTGCCTCCGCCTGTACCTCCAATACTACCTCTACTTGTACTGCTACGCTCCATAGCTAAGGCGGCTCTCTTCCGTGATTGCTGAGGCGGCGAAGACGGCTGACGTGGCTGAGTTGGAGGAGGAGGAGTGGCCTGAAGCTATGCCGGACTTGGAGGAGGAGTGGCCTGACACTTTGCCAGACTTGGAGGAGGAGGAGTGGCCTGAAGCTGTGCCGGACTTGGAGAAGGAGTGGCCTGACGCGTTGGTGGACTTGGAGGAGCGGGAGTCTGCTGACTCGGTGGTGGACTTCGACGAGGAGTCGGATGCCGCGGTGTCGGTGGCCTTCGAAAGATGATGCAATCCTTTCTCCATAGGATGATACAATGGTTGGCCTCTCCCAGTGTGTGCTCCTCGTCACCTCCAGGAATGTCAAGCTTTAGCCCCGAATATTGGACCACCACCTCATCAACCAAGACACGAGCATAGCCCGCTGGAATCGGGTTGCAATGGAAGGTTCCCTCGAGGGGATTTTAAAATCAAGGGCGTCCGCCACCTTCATGGATATGTTCTTCATTTTGAATTGTAGCTCGCATTTCTCCATGATGTCATCCACTGGGTAGCTATCCAGCAATGCGTCGCCCAGGGCGGAACCCACGCTGCTTCTCGGCATGGATGGGACGGTGCTATCCAATGCTGGATCATCCGCTAGCTGCTGCAGCTGCTGAGACCCCCTTTGCTGGCTAAGTGAGTCGATCTGCTCCTACTGCCACTGGAATTTGACTGCCAAGTCCGCGTGCACTGATTCTAGGCCTTGAAGGCGTTCATAGTCCAGCTTCCTTTGCTCCTCCTCCTTCTTCCTCTTCTTCTCCTCCGCAATCTTCTTTCTCGCACGGGTTCTGTAGTCGGCGTTCCAGTCCGAAAACCCCTTATACCACGGAATAGAGCCCTTGCCTCGTGTTCTTCCCGGGTGTTCAAGATTTCCCAGGGCACGCGTAAGCTCATCATTCTCTCTGTTGGGCTCGAATACCCCTGATCGAGCCTCTTCTATTGCAACAAGTAGGTTATCTTCGGGTCCGTCCAGACATGCCTTCTTCGAAACTTTGCCTGTCTTCGGGTCCAACTCCCCCCATGCGCATAGAACCAAGTCATGCACCTTGGGGGCCAGCTCAATGTTTCTGGAGTGACACCTGCATCCTCCATCTCTTTCTCAGACTTATCCCACTTAGGCATTCCCACCGCATAGCCACCTGGCCCCAGCTTATGGACCTTATCCTTTTTTGCGGCATTGGCCTTGTTTATTCTCGACCGTTCCTTAGATAATTTCGAATCCTTGAATTTCACGAAATCGTCCCAATGAGCACTTTGCTTCTCTACTGTTCCCTCGAATACTGGATTCTTCCTTCATCCCTTGACGTACTTGTCCCATACACGATTCTTGTGGTTGTTGAATGCAACCGCCATCTTCCTAAGAGCAGCGTCCTTGACTTTCTGCACATCTGCATCTGTGAAATGATCTGGTAGGGTGAAATATTCCATGAGCGTTTCCCAAAGCAGAAGTTTTTGTCTTTCGTCGACAAAAGTAACTCCTAGACGTGGCTTTGCTAGCTCTCTCCATTCTTGAAGGGAGATCGGGAGTTGGTCCTTCACAAGAACTCCGCACTGATGAATGAACTTGTCTGCAATCTTCTTAGGCACTAATGGATCGCCATTAGGTTTGATGGCCTCGATATTGTACTTTACGCCCTCCTTCAACTTTTTGTTCGGGCCTCGTTTCCTGTTGCCTGAAGATTTGCTCGATCAGGATGGATGAAAGAAGAAAGATCGATTCGTTAATATATCTTCAAGTCATTTAAAACATGTGATGATCACCAGATGCCTGCTTATATAAATATATATACCTCGCCGGTCTTTGTTGTTTCAAGATCAACATTTTCTTCGTCATGTTCATAGTTCATGACTTCATCAATTCGGTCATCGCGATCGAATATTGTATCACCCTCCCCGGTGTTGTTTAGATATTCGGAGCCGTCATAATCTTCTTCATTCTGATCATCATCTGGCCCGCGAGGATTGCGTATGATATTGAACAGGGCCTCTTCTCCCTCTCTGCCGGTATTGTCCGCCATAGGTTTTATTTAACTAATCCAAAAGAAATATATTCAAATTACAATGCATGGATGCAATCAATTAATAAGTATAAACTGAATCAATCATAGTACATAATAAGCATCATCGAATATAATCTCGAATACGTCGTCTCGAATAATAGATATAATCTCGAATACATCGTCTCGAATAATAGATATAATCTCAAATACATTGTCTCGAATATTATATATCGAATACATCACTAGCTAGCTAGCTAATAAAGATCGAATACTAGAGAGTAATCTGGGCGGTGGACAACCAAAGTGATGGAACCATCACTGGATCATAGCTCGGGTGATCTCCCCAAAGAACATGCCTGGTATTGGAGAACCTGATGTCCATAGCAGCCATGTAGTGATGGACGTGCTCTTCCTCCTCCCTGACATGGTGACGTACCACCTCCGACGGGGCCGGCTCCCTTCGCACTGAAAGTGGCCCACGCGAACGCCACCAAAGGAGATCAGGGTCGACGACGGGACCCGGGGCCGGGTTCCTCACCAAGTGTTGCGCCCCTTGATGTCTACTACACAACCTTCTTCTTGTAGACGTTGTTGGGCCTCCAAGTGCAGAGGTTTGTAGGACAGTAGAAAATTTCCCTCAAGTGGATTACCTAAGGTTTATCAATCCGTAGGAGGCGTAGGATGAAGATGGTCTCTCTCAAGCAACCCTGCAACCAAATAACAAAGAGTCTCTTGTGTCCCCAACACACCCAATACAATGGTAAATTGTATAGGTGCACTAGTTCGGCGAAGAGATAGTGAAACAAGTGGTATATGGATGGTAGATAAAGGTATTTGTAATCTGAAAATATAAAAACAGCAAGGTAACAAGTGATAAAAGTGAGCGTAAACGGTATTGCAATGCGTTGAAACAAGGCCTAGGGTTCATACTTTCACTAGTGCAAGTCCTCTCAACAATAATAACATAATTGGATCACATAACTATCCCTCAACATGCAACAATGAGTCACTCCAAACTCACTAATAGCGGAGAACAAACGAAGAGAATATGGTAGGGTACGAAACCACCTCAAAGTTATTCCTTCTAATCAATCCGTTGGGCTGTTCCTATAAGTGTCACAAA
The DNA here is from genome assembly GCA_034509565.1 of Triticum monococcum. Taxonomy (NCBI): domain Eukaryota; kingdom Viridiplantae; phylum Streptophyta; class Magnoliopsida; order Poales; family Poaceae; genus Triticum; species Triticum monococcum. Next base: position 78,763,107 of record CM067845.1, on the reverse strand, counting down.
CAGCCCTAGAGTTCGTACTAGAATAACACGTTAAGAAACAAATCAACCAAAACCCTAATGTCACCTAGATACTACAAGGTCACCTCAAGTATCCATGGGTATGATTATACGATATGCATCACACAATCTCAGATTCATCTATTCAACCAACACAAAGGACCTCAAAGAGTGCCCCAAAGTTCTACCGGAGAATCACGAAGAAAACGTGTGCCAACCCCTATGCATAGGTTCATGGGTGGAACCCGCAAGTTGATCACCAAAACATACATCAAGTGAATCACGTGATATCCCGTTGTCACCACAGATATCCACGGCAAGACATACATCAAGTGTTCTCAAATCTTTAAAGACTCAATCCGATAAGATAACTTCAAAGAGGAAACTCAATTCATTACAAGAGAGTAGAGGGGGAGGAGAAACATAGGATCCATCTATAATAGCAAAGCTCACGATACATCAAGATCGTGCCAAATCAAGAACACGAGAGAGAGAGAGATCGAACACATAGCTACTGGTACATAGCCTCAGCCCGAGGGAGAACTACTCCCTCCTCATCATGGAGAGCACCGGGATGATGAAGATGGCCACCGGAGAGGGATTGCCCCCTCCGGCAGGGTGCCGGAACGGGTCTAGATTGGTTTTCGATGGCTACGGAGGCTTCTGGCGGCGGAACTCCCGATCTAATCTCCGTTCTAGAAGTTTTAGGATACGTGGGTATATATGGGTCAAAGGAGTACGTCGGTGGACCGAAGGGGGGCCACAAGGCAGGGGGCGCGCCCCCTACCCTCGTGAGCACCTCCTTCATCTTCTGACGTAGGATCCAAGTCTATCCGGTCGGTTTCCTTCCAAAAATAACTTCTCCAGTTGATTTCATTCTGTTTTGACTCCGTTTTATATTCCTTTTCCTTGAAACACTGAAATAGGCATAAAACAGCAAATCTGGGTTGGGCCTTCGGTTAATAGGTTAGTCCCAAAAATAATATAAAAGTGGGAAATAAAGCCCAATATTTCCCAAAACAGTAGATAATATAGCATGGAGCAATCAAAAATTATAGATACGTTGGAGACGTATCAAGCATCCCCAAGCTTAATTCCTGCTCCTCCTCGAGTAGGTAAATGATAAAAAAGATATTTTTTTATGTGGAATGCTAGTTGGCATAATTTCAATGTAATTCTTCTTACTTGTGATATGAATATTCAGATCCGAAAGATTCAAGACAAAAGTTCATATTGACATAAAAGTAATAATACTTCAAGCATACTAACTAAGCAAATATGTCTTCTCAAAATAACATGGACAAAGAAAGTTCATCCCTACAAAATCATATAGTTTAGTCATTCTCCATTTTCGTCACACAAGAATGCTATCATCATGCACAACCCCGATGACAAGCCAAGCAATTGTTTCATACTCTAGTAATCTCAAACTTATAAACCTTCACGCAATACATGAGCGTGAGCCATGGATATGGCACTATGGGTTGAATAGAATAATGATAATGGAGGTTATGTGGAGAAGACAAAAAGGAGAAAGTCTCACATAAATGAGGCTAATCAATGGGCTATGGAGATGCCCATCGATTGATGTTAATGCAAGGAGTAGGGATTGCCATGCAACGGATGCACTAGAGCTATAAATGTATGAAAGCTCAACAAAAGAAACTAAGTGGGTGTGCATCCAACTTGCTTGCTCACAAAGACCTTGGGCACTTGAGGAGGCCCATTGTTGGAATATACAAGCCAAGTTCTATAATGAAAAATTCCCACTAGTATATGAAAATGACAACATATGAGACTCTCTATATGAAGAACATGGTGCTACTTTGAAGCACAATATATGAGACTCGCTATATCATAGTGCTAGTTTGAAGCACAAGTGTGGAAAAAAGGATAGTAGCATTTCCCCGTTTATATATATATATATATATATATATATATATATATATATATATATATATTTGGCCTTTTTTTCTCTTTATATTTGGCCTTTCTCTTTTCTCTTTTTTTGGGACAATGCTCGATTGAATGATGATCATCACACTTCTATCTATTTATAACTCAATGATTACAACTCGATACTAGAACAAAGTATGACTCTCTATGAATGCCTCCGGCGGTGTACCGGGATATGCAATGAATCAAGAGTGACATGTATGAAAGAATTATGAATGGTGGCTTTTCCACAAATACTATGTCAACTACATGATCATGCTAAGCAATATGACAATGATGAATGTGTCATGATGGACGGAATGATGGAAAGTTGCATGGCAATATATCTCGGAACGTCTATGGAAATGCCATAATAGGTAGGTATGGTGGCTGTTTTGAGGAAGATATAGGGAGGTTTATGTGTGAAAGGGCGTATCATATCACGGGGTTTGGATGCACTGTCGGTGTACTAAAGTAGGGGTACCTTAGTATCCCGAACTTGTGCATGGGCAGTCGCAGCGTCCCGCGGCAAGGCTTGCCGGGTGACCGCCAAGATCCTTCATGGTTCCTTTGGAGCCATTTAAGAACAAAGTATCCAAGGCCCCGGCAATAGGAGCTTGCTGGGAAGGAGACAAGACCCCGGCAAGAGGAGCTTGCCGGGAAGGCCGACCAAGGCATCTCAAGGAAACTTGCCGCAACGCACCATACGTCCAGGCAAGGCCTGGTGAGCGACAAGCTCCCGGATGCGACAAGACAACAATCGCGACAAGACAACGATCGCGGCAAGACACATGCCGCGGCAAGCTTCCACTCTGTACCTGCGCGCCAGCACATCCACCAACGTGTCGCTCTGGGACCCTCCCAGGCGTACGTGGCGGGAAGCTGTGCAGCCAGAGGTACACGGCGGCAAGCGGCGCTGGCAAGATTTCCATCGTGGCAAGCAGTGGCGTCCCTGGCGGTCCCTTTCTGCACCATCTAGGCGACGTAGATAGGCATTTCATGCCTTTGTCCCCTGCCGTCAGGGTTAGGTATGATGCACTATTGTAGGCGGCGGTGCCAACCGCCATGCCTTTTCCATTTTTACCCTCATCTACGTTGCCACATGTCGGTGACCCCTCAAACATATAAAAGGAGGCCCGTGTGCAACGTAGAGGGGGTCGGAAAATCATTCTCACGCTCGGTCTGGCTAGCTGCTGGTGTGTACTATAGCAATCCGCGCTCCCGAGCAAGAAACCAATACAACCACAAAGCAGGAGTAGGGTTTTACGCATCCGTGTGGCCCGAACCTGGGTAAACTGATCGCGTTGCTCGTTCGCTTCACCTCGATCTACTCTTTGTGCTCTCTCCGCCCCCTGCCGAACCGAAAAGGGGCTCGGTCCGCCGATCCCCATAGGTGTCCGTGGGATCAGCACCCCCCGACATCTTTGGCGCGCCAGGTAGGCAAAACCAGTGAGGAAGGTGACATCACAGTCAGCAGTCAAGTTCTTCAGGTCAATTGTTTGCGTTTCGGGATCCCTAACAGGATAATCACCGACAACGATACGCAATTTACGAGCCGCACCTTCATGCAGTACGTCCAAGATCTTGGTGCCAAGGTCTACTTCGCTTCTGTTGCTCACCCGAGAAGCAACGGTCAAGCAGAGAGGGCAAATGCTGAAGTGCTGCGTGGGCTCAAGAACAGAACTTTCGACAGGCTACACAAGTGCGGAAGAAAATGGATCGAGGAGCTGCCGGTGGTTCTTTGGTCGATCAGGACGATGCCAAATCGAGCCACTGGCCAGACACCTTTCGCTCTAGTCTATGGAGCAGAGGCAGTTCTCCCCACGGAACTCGTATACGGGTCACCCCGAGTGCTCGCTTACGATGAGCCTGAGCAAGAGCAGCCGCGGCAAGATGACGGGCTGCTCCTTGAGGAAGACCGTCTTCAGGCTGCTGTGCGAGCTTCTCGCTACCAGCAAGCTTTGCGCCGCTACAATAGCCGCAAAGTTAACGCCGGAAGTCTCGAGGAAGGCGACCTTGTTCTTCGGCGCGTTCAGTCCGCCAAGAATTCCAACAAGTTGACGCCGAAGTGGGAAGGCCCTTGCCGGGTGAAACGAGTCACTAGGCCTGGCCCTGTCCGCCTTGAGACCGAAGATGGCATTCCAGTGAGCAACTCCTGGAACATTGAGCATCTTCGCAAGTTTTACCCGTAGGGCGCGGTTGCCAGAACCTGTTCCGGCAACCACCTTTTGTACAAGTCTTGCTGCTGCTGCATGTAATCCTTTGTGCAAAGCCGGGTGCAGATCCCGTGCATAAAGCTTATGTGCTCCGCACAGCCTGTCGATTTCATGCTTTTTTATTATTTGCATGTGTTATCTGACACTTTGTGCAGCACTTACCCCGGTAAGCAACAACGAGCCATAAGGCTCCATATCTTTTTCTTCTTCTTCTTCTTTTCTCTCAAAGAAGGGAATGTTCCCTCGCGCACAAGTTTGCCGGGGGGGGGGGGGGAAGGGGAAGATACGGTATGGACCAGGCGTCGTTCAAGAAGGTTGCGCCTTGCCGGGAAGCAAGCAACAGAAAAGATAAGTTGCCCAAGTTTGAGCAATCAGATTCCCTTTAAATTTTTAAGTTATTTTCCTTGAACGACCGCACTTTGTATGGAAAACCTGTGCGCGGAGGAACCAACTCGTAGCTAGTTGCGCCCTTACTGTTGTTTCGAGTCCGCTCAACAACTTAAGTGAGCTGCGACTAGCTGCGACAAGGTTTCTTGTCGGCTGCAGCACCGCCAGATGGCTGCTGTCGTTCCGCACTCAGCGCTCGCGACAAAGGTGCCTGCGCCGGCAAGTTCCCTAAAAGCGTAGGGTAAAAACATACAAAGGAAGGAATCAAGTAAAGGAAATAACATTGCAATCATTGCACAGAATAAAGTTATATTACAATATAAGCTTGTCGCAGCTCTAACAGAATGTTCTTATAACATGAATAGCAGCGACAAGGAAAGAAGAAAATGGGCAGCCTAGTCTACGCGGTCGCCCTCGACCCGCTTGATCCCGCTCACCCTGTCCACAATAGGTGCGACAAGGGTCTTGAGCGCCTCCAGATCAGCATCCGGCGGCAAGGACCTGAGGACGTTGGTGAGGTTGAGGCCCGGATTGCGGAACGCCACCTTCATCAGCACCTTCTGAAGAGCTCCCGCGCAGATCTTGCATGACTCGTCGACAAGCTGCTTCGGGATCCCTTCCCGAAGTCGCCGGAGTGCCGTCGCCACACCCTTGAAGAACGAAGTGAGCTTGGCGCTGGGTTGGAGGTTCTCGTCGGAGGAGTACCCGAGATCCCCCATTCCTAGCTGCGCCAGCTCCTTGTCGATGTCGGCGGCAACATCCACGAGCCCCTCCGTCCAGTGCTCCACATTCTCCCGGAATGTGCTCTGGGCGGCGGCAGCACTCGCCAGCAGCGCCTTGCCGGACTTGACATCCTCCTTCAAGGCCGTCTCCTGCTCCTTGGCGCTATCCAGGGTCTTGGTGAAGGTGATCAACTTCGACTCAAGATCTGTAGCGGAGTCCTTGGCGGCGTCAAGGTCCTTGCCCTTCTCGACGAGGCAGGTCTGCAGCTCCGAGTAGCTGACGGCGTCCTTCTCGCGCTCAAGCTTGAGCGTCGCAAGCTCGTCGCCGCTCGCCTTGAGGTCCGCCTCCAGCTGCACCACCTTCGTTTCCAACTCATTCTTGGCGGCCTCGACAGCTGCGGCAGCGTCTTCGGCTTGCTTGAGGGCTCCGCCAACCGTTCGCTCGCGTGCGGCAAGCTCCTCCTCGTGGCTGTCAAGATCAACTTTCCGCTGTACCAGCTCGCCCTCTTGCACGGACAACTTGTCAGCGGAAAGTCTATTTTGCTCTTCGATTTCGGCCTTCTCGAGGAGGAAGGACCTCTGCTCCTCGGCAAGCTGCTCCCGCTCCACTGCCAAAGACCGGAGAGTTTCTTGATTCTGACCCGGAGTTCCTCCACGCGCTTCTCGATGTCGACTCCCGCCTTGGCGGCAAGCGCTTCCCGGGATTCTAACTTGGCCTGCCGGGCGCGGTAGAGCGACACCAGCTTCCACAGCAGCCGCTCCTCCTTAGGCTCGCCGTTGCTGCTGCTTGGCGCGTCGACAAGCGCCAGCCCGACGGAGGCAAGTACTTCTCCATCGAAGATTTCTCCCTCGATCGGCGCCCTGGAGCTTGACACCCAGGGGAGGTTGATGAAGATGTCGTCGCCGGCCTTCAAGTAGACGCCAGGCTGGGGCTCCTCGGAGCCTGGCGCTGCGGCAGCGGCGGAGGGATCGGCAGTCGGTGCAGCGCCTGGCGCTCCTGCGGCCTCTGGGTCGTCAGTACGATCGCCAGATCCTCCGCCTGCCTCTGCAGCGACAGCCCTAGCAGCCTCTTCGCTGGCGGGCTCGTCAGCGCCGGCCCCTTCCTCGGCGGCAATGGCGTCGTCGGCGGCAATTTCAGTCTGCATCGGCTCTACAACAGATGGATCTGACAGCCGGGAAAGAGGAGAAGAGTCAAGCAAATGTCCAAGAAGAACAAAGAAGAAGAAAATCAACAAGAAGAAGAACCCAAGGGAAGTTCTGAAGCGAGTAGATTACCTATGCCAGGATCTGCAGCCGTGGTCTCCGCCGTCGGGGGGCCGCTGGTGCTGTCCCTTGCCGGAGACCCCTCCCTTGCCGGAGACGTCTCCCTTGCCGGAGAGCTCTCCCTTGCCGGGGACCTCTCCCTTGCCGGAGGACTCTCCCTTCGCGCCTCGGGGGCGGCCTCTGGGCTCTCCGGGTGGGGCTGCTCTGCTCCTGCACAAGTCAACAGACAGATATCAGCAAAGAAGGAATCTTCTTGCGCGCCCAACAGAGAAAAGCAAACAAGATACTTACGCTGGGGGCTGCTCTGGAGATCAGCCGCCGGATCCGGCAAGGTTGTCTCGGGCGCGTCCCCTGCTGACGCGGTGGGTTCGTCCTCGATCACAATCACCAGCACCTTGGCTCTCTTTGCTGCCCTCTGAGCCAGAGTCCTGAAAAGGAACATATTCAGAGAAAAGCAAGTGAGATACAAGAGAAAAACCGCAAGGATTGAAGCACTGCAAGTACAACAAGAAAAACTTACTCTTCTTCTTCTTCCTCATCGGAGCTGAACGCGGAGAAGTCAAAGTCTGGCTCGCGTCCGGCGCGGGAAGGTGGAGGAGTAGGCTCCCTGGACCGCTTGGCGGGAACAGAAGCAGTGGTCCGAGAAGACCCTGCTCCAGTTGTCGCAGCAGCGTGAGGCGCTCCCGCGGCAATAGCGCTTGCCGCGGTGGAGCGTGTCGCGCGACGCGGCGACTGACGACTCGCCTGCCACCTCACCACGTCCCCGAGTTTGCGGAGATGCCTTCTTGGTGGAGATGGAGGCTCTGCTTGCGGCGTGCTATCTAAAGACGAGGAGGAGGAGGAGTTGATATCCAACGAGCCGCTCGTCTCTTCGGCGGGCTCGCTCGGCTCGGGGTCACGCCCGACAAGATCTTTCTTGCCGGCAGGCTCCTCTTGCCGGGCAAGCTCTTTCTTGCCGGCAATCTCTTCTCGCTCGGCACGGTTTGCCGCCTCTGCTGCCTCTGCCTCCTCCAAGGTGAAACCGAACTCGCCTGCCGCTGCAGCTGCCGCTGCCTCTTCCATCCTGGTAGCAATGCGCTTCAACTCCGCCTCGGTGGTGTCGCGAGTGAGGCCATCCTTCTCGTCGAGGCGGATCGGCACTTCTACCAAGTTGTCGAAGAACTGCTGCACGACGTCATCTTCAGGCTCTTGCCAAGTTGGCACAATTCCATGCAAGTGGCACAGCGGCATCATTGCCCTGATGCGGTCGAGCGCGGAGTTGTTGCACAACGAGACGACGCCCTGCGGCAACCTAAAAACTTCTAGATGATCAGGATCATACTTGAAGAGCTCCTGCAGCATCGCGTTGAGCTCCAAGACACTGAAATTGTAATTGAGGCCCGGGCGCAGCCTCATGATATCCGCCGCGTTCTTGAACTCCCAGGCGGGCCTCCCCCATTCCTGCAGGGGGGCGATGCGGCGGCGAAGGAAGTCTACGCCAACGGCGCCTACTGTAAGTCCGGCAAGCCTGAGGCACTGGATCCTGGTGACGGCAATCCTCAGCCTGCTGTCTTCCGGGGCCACGTCGCTCTAGTCGCTGCCGCGTGCTGCTGCTACTTGGCGCCGGGCGGTGAATTGCTGCGGGTTCTCCTCAACGATCCAACACCAATCTGCTCTCCACTCCTCCCACTTGCCGCGGAACTCGCCCTCCAGATACGAGTCCTTCTTGCCGGACCTTGAGATCCAAGAAATTCCGCCGGATAGAGGCTCTCCTCTCTCTACTCGGGGCATGAAGAAATGGCAGAAGAGAGCTACGTTTGGGTGGACTCCGACAAAGTTTTCGGAAAGGTGTGCAAAAACTGCCATGGTCAGAACGGCATTGGGGGTGAAGTCAAGGAGGCAGAGACCACAGGTAATCATAATGTCATAGAAAAACTCCGAGAAGGGCGGGCAGAGCCCGCAGTAGAAGAACACGGCGAAGAAGGGGTAGCCGTGTGGAGCCATTTTGTGAGCGGAGGCCGGGAGTACCTTGGTGCTCGGATGTGCTCGCGTCTCCGTCGACCAGAAGAGGTAGTAGTACTCCCTCAACTCCTTTGCGGCAAGCTTGGGGGGGAAGATGGCCCGCTCCTTCTGCAGCGCCACAAGCCGCTGCGCCTCGGTCGACTTCACGGCCTTCCCCTTGTCGGCTTTCGGAGCCATGGCGGAGGTGGTGGAGGAAGTCGACGGTGTTGTTGGTGCTGGTGGCAATGGGGGGGCAGGGCGCTGCTCTCTTGCTGCTTTGAGAAGACGGGGGCGCGGCGGAGGCTTCTGAGATTTGGAATGGAAAGGGGGCGAGTCGGCGCACTACCCCTGCTTCCCCTTGCTTATAAAGGGGGAGGTGGCGGACGTTCCGCCTTTCCTAATAAAGAAACCGCCCACGATCTCTCCCACGACGCCGCGTTTGACGCGTGCCGTGCGGGAAGGGCGCGGTGGATGCGGAGTGAGACACGGCGTAACCTTGGCCGCGCATGCCCGTGCCCTGTTTTGGGCCTGGCCCAACAGCGCTCGGCACCGTGTATGGCCCAGGCCCGGGGGCTCCTGTCGGTGTAGTAAAGTAGGGGTACCTTAGTATCCCAAACTTGTGCACGGGCAGTCGCAGCGTCCCGCGGCAAGGCTTGCCGGGTGACCGCCAAGATCCTTCATGGTTCCTTTGGATCCATTTAAGAACAAAGTATCCACGGCCCCGGCAAGAGGAGCTTGCCAGGAAGGAGACAAGACCCCGGCAAGAGGAGCTTGTCGGGACGGCCGACTAAGGCATCTCAAGGAAACTTGCCGCAACGCACCATACATCCCGGCAAGGCACGGTGAGCGACAAGCTCCCGGATGCGACAAGACAACGATCGCGACAAGACAATGATCGCGGCAAGACACTTGCCGCGGCAAGCTTCCACTCTGTACCTGCGCTCCAGCACATCCAATAACGTGTCGCTCTAGGACCCTCCCAGGCGAACGTGGCGGGAAGCTGTGCAGCCAGAGGTACACGGTGGCAAGCGGCGCTGGCAAGATTGCCATCGTGGCAAGTAGTGGCGTCCCTGGCGGTCCCTTTCTGCACCGTCTAGGCGACGCAGACAGGCATTTAATGCCTTTGTCCCCTGCCGTCAGGGTTAGGTATGATACACCATTGTAGGCGGCGGTGCCAACCGCCACGCCTTTTCCATTTTTACCCTCATCTACGTTGCCACCTGTCGGTGACCCCTCAAACATATAAAAGGAGGCCCGTGTGCAACGTAGAGGGGGTCGGACAATCATTCTCACGCTCGGTCTGGCTAGCTGCTGGTGTGTACTATAGCAATCCGCGCTCCCGAGCAAGAAACCAATAAAACCACAAAGCAGGAGTAGGGTTTTATGCATCCGTGTGGCCCGAACCTGGGTAAACTGATCGCGTTGCTCGTGCGCTTCGCCTCGATCTGCTCTTTGTGCTCTCTCCGCCCCCTGCTGAACCGAAAAGGGGCTCGGTCCGCCGATCCCCATAGGTGTCTGTGGGATCAGCACCCCCTACATGCACCGGCGAAGTTTGCACGAACTCTCAATGTGAGAAAGGGCAATGCACGGTACCGAAGAGGCTAACAATGATGGAAGGATGAGAGTTCGTATAATCCATGGACTCAACATTAGTCATAAAGAACTCTTATACTTATTGCAAAAATCTACAAGCCATCAAAAACCAAAGCATTACGCGCATGCTGCTAGGGGTATAGATTGGTAGGAAAAGACCATCGCTCGTCCCCGACTGCCACTCATAAGGAGGAGAATCAAATAACACCTCATGTTTCAAATTTGTTACATAACGTTTACCATACGTGCATGCTACGGGACTTGCAAAGTTCAACACAAGCATTTCTCCAATTCACAATACTCAACTAGCATGACTTTGATATTATCACCTCCATATCCCAAAACAATCATCAAGCATCAAACTTCTCTTAGTATTCAACATACTCATAAGAATTCTTACAAATCTTGTATGCTTGGCATATTAGGATTTTTAAGCACATTACCATGCTATTTAAGACTCTCAAAATAATATAAGTGAAGCATGAGAGTTCATCTATTTCTTCAAAATAAAACTACCACCATGCCCTAAAAGATATAAGTGAAGCACTAGAGCAAATGACAAACTACTCCGAAAGATATAAGTGAAGATCAATGAGTAGTCAAATAATTATGCAACTATGTGAAGACTCTCTCATTTAATAATTTCAGATCTTGGTACTTTATTCAAACAGAAAGCAAGGCTAAAGAAAATAAAATGATGCTCCAAGCAAAACACATATCATGTGGCGAATAAAAATATAGCTCCAAGTAAAGTTACCGATGAATGAAGACGAAAGAGGGAATGCCTTCCGGGGCATCCCCAAGCTTAGGATCTTGGCTATCCTTGAATATTACCTTGGGGTGCCTCGGGCATCCCCAAGCTTAGGCTCTTGCCACTCCTTATTCCATAGTCCATCGAATCCTTACCCAAAACTTGAAAACTTCACAACACAAAACTTAACAGAAAACTCGTAAGCTCCGTTAGTATAAGAAAGTAAATCACCACTTCAAGGTACTGTAATGAACTCATTCTTTATTTATATTTGTGTTAAACCTACTGTATTCCAACTTCTCTATGGTTTATAAACTATTTTACTAGCCATAGATTCATCAAAATAAGTAAACAACACATAGAAAACAGAATCTGTCAAAAACAGAACAGTCTGTAGTAATCTAGGTAAAACGTATACGTATGGAGCTCATAAAATTCTCAAATAAATTGCTGGACCTGAGTAATTTATCTATTAATCATCTTCAAAAAGAATTAACTAAATAGCACTCTCCAAATAAAAATGGCAGCAATTCTCGTGAGCGCTAAAGTTTCTGTTTTTTACAGCATGATCAACAAGACTTTCCCCAAGTCTTCCCAAAGGTTCTACTTAGCACGAACACTAACTAAAAGCATAAAACTACATCTAAACAGAGGCTAGATGAATTATTTATTACTAAACAGGAACAAAAATCAAGGAACTAAAATAAAATTGGGTTGCCTCCCAACAAGTCTTATCGTTTAATGCCCCTAGCTAGGCATGATGATTTCAATGATGCTCACAGAAAGGATAAGAATTGAAACATGAAGGTAGCATCATGAAAAATATGACTAGCACATTTAAGTCTAACCCACTTCATATGCATAGGGATTTTGTGAGCAAACAACTTGTGGGAACAATAATCAACTAGCATAGGAGGGTAAAACAAGCATAACTTCAAAGCTTTAAGCACATAGAGAGGAAACTTGATATTATTGCAACTCCTACAAGCGTATGTTCCTCGCTCATAATAATTTTCAGTAGCATCATGAATGAATTCAACAATATTACAAGCACCTAAAGCATTTCTTTTCATGATCTACAAGCATAGAAATTTTATTACTCTCTACATAAGCAAAATTCTTCTCATTCTGGATAGTCGAAGTATCATAAGAGACTTGGATAATATAAATTGTTTCCACATTAAAAGAGTAATGTTCAGAGAATGGGTAATCATAATCATGAATTTTTTCAAAATATAATCACTACTATTTATAGCATATGTCTCATCACAATAATTATCATAAGTAGGAGGCATGCTATCATCATTATAAATTTGCATATCAAAACTTGGGAGACTAAAAATATCATCTTCACTAATCATAGCTTCCCCAAGCTTGGGACAAACATTAATTGCAGCAAATATATTTTAAAAAACATCATATTGATCAAACATAGCATCCCCAAGCTTGGGCCTTTTCATATCATAAGCATAATCACTCTCATCATTAATAGTATGGATAGCACCAATAGTACAGCAATTTTCATATTCTTCCAAGCAAGTGCCAAAAAGATTTTCAAGATCATAAGAAGTATCATTATCTTCCACAATTATATTTTCATGAGTTACAGTAGTGATAGGAGCAGCACTATTTGGGAGAGATATCTATTTACCTCTCTTCCTTTTTCTTTTCTTCTTCTTCACCACATCATGTGTGGGTTCAATCCTCTTTTTGGAGCTCCTTATTAATGAGATTGGTTGAATAGGAGGCTCCTCCTCGTTACCTGATTCATCATAAGAAATAATAGGAAGATATTGGGAAGTCTCTTCCCTTTCATTAGTATTCTCTTCATCTTCTATTTGTTTTCTTTTCTTTATGTAGTTGGCAATATAAGGATTTTCAATGCAATTCACCACACAATACATATAAATTTCCTCTAGATCAAAATAAAGAACTTTATCAAGATTAAACGTTGGAATACCCTCAGTTATACGTTTCATTTCCTCATACCCCAAAAGAAGACTAAGCTCTTCATGATGCTCAAGGGTAATCAAATTATCACAATTTTTGGATACGATTCGGTCATGAAACAATTTGCATTGGAGATTTAAATGACCGTGTTCATTGCAAAGTTCACAAGGGGCGCGAAAAGTATTGAACTTTTCAGCACAATCATCAAGACTTTCTTGTAACAATTCAGTTTCTAAGTACTTATTCCTCTTGCAATATCTATCTTACCTATTTGGTGTGTACTTACAAACCCAATGCACTCCACAAAAATTGACATGATTATTGGAGACATTTTCATCATAACGAGTACAATCATCATTAGTATTATGGATATTCGAAGAATTCGAACTAACAACATTGCAATCATGCTCATCATTCACATATTTAGTGCCAAACATTTTATAGATTTCTTCTTCTAGCACTTGAGCACAATTATCCTTTACATCATACTCACGAAAGATATTAAAAAGATGAAGCGTATGAAGCAAACTTAATTCCATTTTTTTGTAATTTTCTTTTATAAACAAAACTAGTGATAAAACAAGAAACTAAAAGACTCGATTGCAAGATCAAAATATGTACCTTCAAGCGCTAACCTCCCCAGCATCAGCGCTAGAAAAGAGCTTGATGTCTACTACACAACCTTCTTCTTGTAGACGTGTTGGGCCTCCAAGTGCAGAGGTTTGTAGGACAGTAGCAAATTTCCCTCAAGTGGATGACCTAAGGTTTATCAATCCGTAGGAGGCGTAGGATGAAGATGGTCTCTCTCAAGCAACCCTGCAACCAAATAACAAAGAGTCTCTTGTGTCCCCAACACACCCAATACAATGGTAAATTATATAGGTGCACTAGTTCGGCAAAGAGATAGTGAAACAAGTGGTATATGGATGGTAGATAAAGGTTTTTGTAATCTGAAAATATAAAAAACAGCAAGGTAAGAAGTGTTAAAAGTGAGCGTAAATGGTATTGCAATGCATTCAAACAAGGCCTAGGGTTCATACTTTCACTAGTGCAAGTCCTCTCAACAATAATGACATAATTGGATCACATAAATAGCCCTCAACATGCAACAAAGAGTCACTCCAAAGTCACTAATAGCGGAGAACAAACGAAGAGATTATGGTATGGTACGAAACCACCTCAAAGTTATTCTCTCCAATCAATTCGTTGGGCTATTCCTATAAGTGTCACAAACAGCCCTAGAGTTCGTAATAGAAGAACACATTAAGACAAAAATCAACCAAAACCCTAATGTCACCTATATACTCCATTGTCACCTCAAGTATCCGTGGGTATGATTATACGATATGCATCACAAAATCTCGGATTCATCTATTCAACCAACACAAAGGAGCTCAAAGAGTGCCCCAAAGTTCTACCGGAGAATCACGACGAAAATGTGTGCCAACCCCTATGCATAGGTTCATGGGCGGAACCCGCAAGTTGATCACCAATACATACATCAAGTGAATCATGTGATATCCCATTGTCACCACAGATATCCACGACAAGACATACATCAAGTGTTCTCAAATCTTTAAAGACTCAATCCGATAAGATAACTTCAAAGGGGAAACTCAATTCATTACAAGATAGTAGAGGGGGAGGAGAAACATAGGATCCAACTATAATAGCAAAGCTTGCGATACATCAAGATCGTGCCAAATCAAGAACACGAGAGAGAGAGAGAGAGAGAGAGAGATCAAACACATAGCTACTCGTACATACCCTCAGCCCCGAGGGAGAACTACTCCCTCCTCATCATGGAGAGCACTGGGATGATGAAGATGGCCACCGGATAGGGATTACCCCCTCTGGCAGGGTGCCGGAACGGGTCTAGATTGGTTTTCGGTGGGTACGGAGGCTTCTGGCGGCGGAACTCCCGATCTAATCTCCGTTCTGGAAGTTTTAAGATACGTGGGTATATATGGATGAAAGGAGTACGTCGGTGGACCGAAGGGGGGGTGGGCGGCATGAGGTTGGGGGGCGCGCCCCTACCCTCGTGAGCACCTCCTTCATCTTATTATGTAGGGTCCAAGTCTATCCGGTAGGTTTCCTTCCAAAAATAACTTCTCTACTTGATTTCGTTCCATTTTGACTCCGTTTGATATTCCTTTTCCTCAAAACACTGAAATAGGCATAAAACAGCAAATCTGGGCTGGACCTCCGGTTAATAGGTTAGTCCCAAAAATAATATAAAAGTGGAAAATAAAGCCCAATATTGCCCAAAACAGTAGATAATATAGCATGGAGCAATCAAAAATTAGTGATACGTTGGAGACGTATCACCCCTGAAGGTAGCACCTCCTAGTGCCAGCCCGGCGGAGCCCAGTCCCGGACATGGCTCCTCTAAAGCAGGACATCGTCGCGAACGGGTCGTCGGCGAGGATGCGGGACGGGCATCGTCGACAACAAATACTATATGCCGCAAAAGTAAAGTAACATTTTTAAATGATGGATTGTGATTTCATATATGCAAATTCTAAAATTTATAACTAAAACTAACATTTCTAATATTTCTATAACTAAAACTAACATTTCTAATATTTCTATAACTAAAAAAGATTTCTATATAACTAACATTTCTATATAACTAACATTACTAATATTTCTATATAACTAACATTTATAATATTTCTATAAATAAAAAACATTTCTATATAACTAACATTTCTAATATTTCTATAACACTTTGTGTGTGTGTGCGGCCGGGGCAGGAGCTCACCGGCGAGGCGCGACGACGGGGGGCGGCGACGGGGACGGAGACGGGCGGTGACGACGGGGATGGGGACGGGGCGGCGACGACAGGGACGGGGACGGGTCGGGCGGGGACGATGGGAGGACGGGGCGGGGCGCGATGACGGGGTGTGGCGCGGCGATGGGGACGACGGGGACGGGGACGGCGACGGACGGCGACGAGGGCGGTGACCAGGGGGGCGGCGACGGGGCAGAGGAGAAAGAAGCAGAGGGAGATGAGAAACTGAGAAATTTTTTGAAGTGTTTTCTTATATAGAACAAACTTTAGTACCGGTTGAAGCCACCAACCGGTACTAAAGGTCTGTTTTGGACAGGCCAAGCGGCGGGAACGGCACCCCTTTAGTACCGGGTGGTGGCACCAACCGGTACTAAAGACCCCCCCCTTTAGTACCGGTTGGAGCCACGACCCGGTACTAAAGGGGGTGTGCTGGCGTAGGTGCGGTGCAGCAAGTTTAGTCCCACCTCGCTAGCCGAGGGGCGTCCTCACTGGTTTATAAGCCCCAGTGCGGTAGCTCTCTCGAGCTCCTTCCAAAGCAGGCCTACTAGGCCTACCTGTTCTGTGCTGCCCTGTGGGCCTATAGGGCCTTTGCGGGCCTGCATCCTGGCCCAACAACACGTTGGGTTTCTAGTCATATGCAGGCCGCTTTGGCCCAGTAGGCGGGCTTTTTTATTTTCTTGTTTTTTTGCTTTATTTATTTATTTTTTATTTTTGAGTTGTTTTTTGCTGTATTTAGAGTTTCTTTGTGAATATTTTTTCTTTAGGTACAAAAAATTACAAACTTTTTGTTAGTGCACGTAGTTTTCAAATTTGAATAGTTTAAATTTTGAATTATTTGAAATTTCTGTAAAATCACTAGTTTGTGAATAACTTAACTTTGAAAATACATTTTTCAATGATTCTTTTTTCTTATGTTTAATATTAGTGTGTTTTATCATTATATTCAATTTGGTAATGCTTAGGTTATTTAAAAAATGAAATGCCTTTGGGACAGATGAGTTTTCGTGTGAAAGACTGATATTTTGAAAGAGATTGTCCATTTGGTACACGAAGTGCATCCAGTTTGTTTGCACATAAAATTTCTTCGCGTTTCAAATGCCAAAACACATAACTAACTACCCTAACTATTACAGAGATTCCCTCCTAGGTGTGAAACACAGAAGAAAGTGATGATAGTGAAGCCGATCACATCCCAGATCTTTGGGTGTGAAACTTTTTCTTCGCGTGTGTCCCTTTGCGCCGTAGCCATGGAAAATCTTCATCATTTAACTGGATGCTCAGGTCAATACTCATTGTGAATGGAGCAATTTCATCAAACTTTTCATAATCTCCTGACATCTCTATCTTGCCATCCACTCCCAAGATATTTCTCTTCCCAGAAAGAACTATGTGCCGCTTTGGCTCATCGTATGATGCATTCGCTTCCTTATCTTTTCTTTTTCTCGGCTTGGTAGACATGTCCTTCACATAGAAAACATGTGCCACATCATTGGCTAGGACGAATGTTTCGTCTGCATACGCAAGATTGTTGAGATCCATTGTTGTCATTCCGTACCGCGGGTCTTCCGTTACCCCGCCTCATGTCATATTGACCCATTTGCACCGAAACAAAGGGACCTTCAAACCACGTCGATAGTCAAGTTCCCATATGTCCTGTATATAACCATAATATGTTTCCTTTCCTGTCTTGGTTTCTGCATCAAAGAGGACACCACTGTTTTGGTTGGTGCTCTTCTTATCTTGGGCGATCGTGTAAAATGTATTACCATTTATCTCGTACCCTTTGAAAGTCATTATATTTGAAGGTGGTAACTGCGATAGCAAGTAGATGTCATCTTCAATAGAGGCGTCATGCATGGTACGTGTTTGCAACCAGCTGGCGAAACTCCTGGTTTTTTCATGTGTAATCTAGTCATCAGACCGCTCCGGGTGTTTGGAGCATAGCAAATTCTTGTGTTCATCCATATACGGAGCCACCAAGGCGGAATTCTATAGAACTGTGTAGTGTGCTTCAGTGAGAGAATGTCCGTCCATACATATTATTTGTTCCCCTCCTAGCGTGCCTTTTCCATCCAGTCTACCCTTATGCCATGATTCAAGAACACCAATCGGCTTATGGTCAGGAATAAAGTCAATACAAAACTCAATGACCTCCTCATTTTCATGGCCCTTGGAGATGCTTCCTCCTGGCCTAGCATAGTTATGAACATATTTCTTTAAGACTCCCATGAACCTGTCAAAGGGGAAAATATTGTGTAGAAATATAGGACCCAAAACGTTAATCTCTTTGCATAGGTGAACTAGGACGTGCGTCATGATGTTGAAGAAGGATGGTGGGAACACCAACTCGAAACTGACAAGACAGTGCACCAAATCATTCTCTAACCTTGGTATGATTTCTGGATCGATTACCTTCTAAGAGATTGCATTGAGGAATGCACATAGGTTCACAATGGCTAATCGAACGTTTTCTGGTAGAAGCCCCCTCAATGCAACCGGAAGCAGTTGCGTCATAATCACGTGGCAGTCATGAGACTTTAGGTTCTGGAAATTTTTCTCTGCCATGTTTATTATTCCCTTTATATTCGACGAGAAGCCAGACGTTACCTTAATACTGAACAGGCATTCAAAGAAGATTTCCTTCTCTTCTTTGGTAAGAGAGTAGCTTGCATGACCCTGATGTATGCCGTCTTTTCCGTGCATACGTTGCTGGTACTCCCGTGCCTCAGGTGTATATTTGTCTTCCCATACACGCCCAAGAGGCCAAGCAGGGTCACACAAAGATTCTTCATCACGTGCATCATGTCGATTGCGGAGCGGACCTCTACGTCTTTCCAATAGGGCAGGTCCCAAAGTATAGATTTCTTCTTCCACATAGGTGCGTGCCCGTCAGCGTCATTCGGAACACGTTGTCCACCAGGACCCTTTCCAAAGGCCACCTTCAAATCCTTGACCATATCATGTACATCAGCACCAGTACAGTGGCGAGGCTTCGTCCGGTGATCCACCTCACCTTTGAAATGCTTGCCTTTCTATCTTATGGGATGCCTGCTCGGAAGAAATCGACGATGTCCCAGGTACACATTCTTCTTACAATTAGCCAAATATATACTATCGGTATCGTCCAAACAGTGCGTGCATGCGCGGTATCCCTTGTTTGTCTGTCCTGTAAGGTTACTGAGAGCAGGCCAATCATTGATGGTGACGAACAGCAATGCCTTTAGGTCAAATTCTTCCCCCATGTGCTCATCCCATGCATGTACACCTGTTCCATTCTATAGTTGTAAGAGTTCTTCAACTAATGGCCTTAGGTACAGATCAATGTCGTTGCCGGGTTGCTTAGGCCCTTGGATGAGCACTGGCATCATAATGAA
Organism: Triticum monococcum; assembly: GCA_034509565.1. Taxonomy (NCBI): domain Eukaryota; kingdom Viridiplantae; phylum Streptophyta; class Magnoliopsida; order Poales; family Poaceae; genus Triticum; species Triticum monococcum. Next base: position 78,744,145 of record CM067845.1, on the reverse strand, counting down.
CTTCCGCTTCATGCACAACAAAGGAGGAAGGTTATACAAACATAGAGTCATAGGCCAGGTGCTATGGTTGTTGTTCTGCTCCCCAAAAGGATTAATGCCATCTGCACTTAGACCAAACCATACGTTCCTTGCGTCATCTGCAAACTCCTTCCTGTACTTTCTTTCGATTTTTCTCCACTGCGACCCGTCAGCGGGTACTCTCAACTTTCCGTCTTTATTACGGTCTTCTCTGTGCCATCGCATCGCCTTGACATGCTCTTTGTTTTGGAACAAACGTTTCAACAGTGGTATTATAGGAGCATACCACATCACCTTGGCAGGAATCTTCTTCCTGGGGCGCTCACCCTCGACATCACCAGGGTCATCGCGGCTGATCTTATAGCGCAATGCACCGCATACCAGGCAAGCGTTCAAATCCTCGTACTCACCGCGGTAGAGGATGCAATCATTAGGGCATGCATGTATCTTCTGCACCTCTATCCCTAGAGGGCACACAACCTTCTTTGCTTCGTACGTATTCTCGGGCAATTCATTGTCCTTTGGAAGCATATTCTTTATCATTACCAGCAACTTTCCAAATCCCTTGTCAGATACACCATTCTCTGCCTTCCATTGTAGAAATTCCAGTGTGGTGCCCATCTTTTTCTTGTCACCTACGCAATTCGGGTACAACAATTTTTTGTGATCCTCTAACATGCGCTACAACTTCTTCTTCTCCAAATCACTTGCGCAGTTTCTCTTTGCATCGGCAATGGCCCGACCTAGATCATCAACGGGCTCATCCGATGCCTCTTCTTCAGCTTCTTCCCGCATTGCCGGCTCAGCTTCTTCCCGCATTACCTGCTCAGCTTCTTCCCTCATTGTTGTATCATCGTATTCAGGGAACCCATGGCCAGGATAGCTGTCATCATCCTCTTCTTCTTCATTGTCTTCCATCATAACCCCTCTTTCTCCGTGCTTGGTCCAAACATTATAGTGGGGCATCAAACCGGACTCAAACAGGTGGACGTGAATGGTTCCTGACGTAGAGTAATTGTGACCATTCTTACAGCCAACACATGGACAAGGCGTAAAACCATCCGCCCGCTTGTTTGCCTCAACCGCAAGTAGAAAAGTATGCAGGCCATTAATGAACTCGGGAGAGCATCGGTCATCGTACATCCATTGCCGGTTCATCTTCAATACACAGCACCAAAAACACCAAATTAATACAATACATAAAGTTCATACAACACTTAAATGCAACAAACAAATATCTCTCTAGCTAAAGAATTTAAATGCAACAACAAATGCAATCAAGATCGCAACTAAGGTAACAATTGATCCAACAACATAATGATACCAAACCTCACTATGAATGGCATATTTTCTAATCTTTCTAATCTTCAAGCGCATTTTCTCCATCTTAATCTTGTGATCATCGATGACATCGGCAACATGAAACTCCAATTCCATCTTCTCCCCCTCAATTCTTTTCAATTTTTCTTTCAAATCCTCGTTTTCTCTTTCAACTAAATTTAACCTCTTGGCAATAGGGTCGGTTGGAATTTCCGGTTCAACTACCTCCTACATACAAATATCTATGTTAGCTTGATGGGCATAATTTGTCATAAACACGAAATGCAACAAATAGTTTTAAAAGAGAATATACCACATCCGAATCATAACACGGGCGAGGGCCGACGGGGACGGATATCAGAACCATGGCACTATGTATAACAAACAACGTATGGGTAAGATAATTATACGAGTAACTATATATCAAAATCACACAAACATCAATTTTTATATAAAATTTCATCAACAAGAGGCTCACCACAAGGTGGTGCCGGCGACGGGACGGTGTGGGCGATCGACGGTGGTTACGATGGAGATTTAGAAGGCACTAAGTAAACCACACCTACATATGCAAACTAAGTGTTGTTTTGACCTCAGTTTGCATATAAATCAAATACTACCACATATAATTCCTCCCAGATTACTAAAACCGACAATTAATCACTATATAAACCAATGCAAGAGCTAATCTAGCAATGAGAGATGAAAGGACAAAGTTGCTAACCTTTGTGATCATTTGAATGGATGGGGGCCTGCAAATCTTGACAAATTTGGGGCAAATTTTGTGATGAACTCGAGAGGAAGAAGGGAAGAACAGAGGAGAGAGAGAGAGGGGAAAGGGGGAAGAACAGAGTGCTGGTGGACGAAGGGTTTATATAGGACGACCTTTAGTACCGGTTCGTGGCACGAACCGGTACTAAAGGTGCTGGAGGGGCCCCACTCTGACAACATCGTGCCACCACTCTCATTAGTACCGGTTCGTGGCACGAACCGGTGCTAAAGGTTCTCCATGAACCGGTACTAATGATGTCTGCCCGCCTAGCCGTTGGAATCGGCACTAGTGGACACATTAGTGCCGGCTCAAATTCAAACCGACACTAATGTGCTTCACATTTGACCCTTTTTCTACTAGTGTTATTACCAAAATCGGTCTCACCGAGCTTGTGTAATCAGTCTCACCGAGATTACATTATGCCCTAACCCTAATCATATCGGTCCTACTGAGTTGCATGTCGGTCCCACAGAAAACCCTAACGGTCACTAGCTTTGCATAATCGGTCAAACCGAGTTTAATCATTCGGTCCCACCGAGTTTGGAAAGTTATGTGTAACGGTTAGATTTTGTGTGGAGGCTATATATACCCCTCCACCTCCTCTTCATTCATGGAGAGAGCCATCAGAACAAACCTACACTTCCAACCTATATTTTCTGAGATAGAACCACCTACACTTGTGTCGAGACCAAGATATTCCATTCCTACCATATGAATCTTGATCTCTAGCATTCCCCAAGTTGCTTTCCACTCAAATCTTCTTTCCACCAAATCCATATCCTATGAGAGAGAGAGTTGAGTGATGGGGAGACTATCATTTGAAGCACAAGATCAAGGAGTTCATCATCAACACACCATTTGTTACTTCTTGGAGAGTGGTGTCTCCTAGATTGGCTAGGTGTCACTTGGGAGCCTCCGACAAGATTGTGGGTTGAACCAAGGATTTTGTAAGGGCAAGGGGTTCGCCTACTTCATGAAGATCTACCACTGGTGAGACAAGTCCTTCGTGGGCGATGGCCATGGTGGGATCACTACTAGGAAAAGGCCTACTAATGGCGCACCAGTTTTGCCTACTAATGGCGCATCACTGGTGCGCCATTACTAGCACGCCACTAGTATTTTTTACTAATGGCGCACCACTGGTGCGCCATTAGTATAGGCCATGGTGCGCCATTAGTATAGGCCACTGGTGCGCCATTAGTATAGGCCACGGTGCGCCATTAGTAATTTTGAATTTTGAAGGCAGGAAAATAGTAGTGGCGCACCGTCTAACCCCCACGGTGCTATTTTTGAATTTTGAATTTGGATCTGGATCGTGATTTTTTTGCCCATTTTTTGCTCATTTTTTGGCACGATATTTTTTCAAATTTTGTTCCTGTTTTTGGATCTTCTACGTTCTTTTGCCGTGTTCTTTTGCCGGAGAGGAGTTCGCCGGAGAGGAGGAGGAGGAGGTCACCGGAGAGGCGCTCGCCTACATCGTCGGAGAGCAGGAGGAGGTCGCCGGAGAGGAGTTCACCGAAGCATCGGAGAGGAGGAAGGAGAAACCATGAGGGAATGGGAGGAGAGGAGGGAGGAGGAGCTCACCGGAGAGGAGGGAGGAGAAACCGTGAGGGGAGGGGAGGGGAGGAGAGGAGGGAGAAGGAGGTTCCTGGAGAGGAGGAGGTCGCCGGAGAGGAGGAGGAGGTCACCGGAGAGGAGGAGGAGGTCGCCGGAGAGGAGAAGGAGGTCGCCGGAGAGGAGGAGGAGGAGGTCGCCGGAGAGGAGGAGGGTAGTATGGTGGAGGAGAGAAGGGAAGATGGAGTGGAGGAGAGGAGGAGATGGAGTGGAGGAGAGGAGAGGAGGAGATGGAGTGTTGGAGAGGAGGAGTGGAGGAGGTGCGCCCAGCCATATATACGACATAGTAATGGCGCACCATGGGCAGGTGCGCCATTACTAACTTTATTTTTATTTTTTTGATTTATTTTGAATTTTGAAGGCGGGAAGATACTAATGGCGCACCATGGGCAGGTGCGCCATTAGTAACTTTTTTTTTAATTTTTTTCACTTATTTTGAATTTTGAAGGCGGGAAGATACTAATGGCGCACCATGGGCAGGTGCACCATTAGTAACTTTTTTTATTTTGTTGACTTATTTTGAATTTTGAAGGCGGGAAGATACTAATGGCGCACCATGGGCAGGTGCGCCATTAGTAAGTTTGAATTTTTTTTGAATTTTTTTGCCTCTTCAGATCTTAAAAGCCCCGTATCTTTTTTTCTGTTAGGTTTTTGAGGATTTTAAAAATGTTTAATGGGGTTCCCCCAGTTAAATTTGGATGTAACTTTTTGAGTAGATGATTTTTCATATAAAAACATTTTCATCCGAGTTCGTACGCAAAAGTTATGCCCATTTTACAAATTCTCGCGAGATTTTGCAAATAAAGTCGAAATTCAAATTTTCAAATTTTCACAACAACTAGACCACATATCACATGGGAAACTTATTTTCTTTTATTTTTTTGACATTTCCATCATTTTTGTTTTTTTAACTGAAAAGGCGGTCCACGGGGGGGGGGGGGGTGCATTCGGTGGAAGTGGTGGCCAAGTTACTAATGGCGCACCGTGGGGGTGGTGCGCCATTACTAGTTACTAGTAATGGCGCACCGAAAAAAAATTAAAAAAAACTTTGTTTACTAATGGCGCACCGTGGGAGTGGTGCGCCATTAACGGCGCACCACTCCCACGGTGCGCCATTAGTAGTTTTGATGAAATTTTTTTAAATTTTTTTTACTAATGGCGCACCGTGGATGTGGTGCGCCATTAGTATTTACACACTAATGGCGCACCAACACATGGTGCGCCATTAGTATATAGTAATGGCGCACCACATGTCTGGTGTGCCATTAGTGTCAATTCCATCTATAGCCCTTTTCCTAGTAGTGGATAGACAAGGTTGCTTCTTCGTGGACCCTTCGTGGGTGGAGCCCTCCGTGGACTCGCGCAACCGTTACCCTTCGTGGGTTGAAGTCTCCATCAATGTGGATGTACGATAGCACCACCTACCGGAACCACGACAAAAACATCCGTGTCTCCAATTGCGTTTTAATCCTCCAATCCCTTCCCTTTACATTCTTGCAAGTTGCATGCTTTACTTTCCGCTGCTCATATACCCTTTGCATGCTTGCTTGAACTGTGTTAAGATTGCTTGACTTGTCCATAGTTGCAAAAATCTGCCAAGAACTAAAATTGGGAAAAACCTAGATTTTTATTTGGTCAAGTAGTCTAATCACCCCCCCTTTAGACATAGTTTCGATCCTACAGGTGGTATCAGAGCCTTGGTCTCCATTTGCTTTGATTTTCATAGCTTTTGGAAGTCATAGCCTTAGTTTCATAACATAGGAGAGTATGGCGTCTAGCAAGGGAAATTACCACCGTAGAGGTCCTTACTTTGATGGTACTAATTTTGCTAGTTGGAAGCGTAAGAAGGAAATGCATATTCTTGGACATAACCCCGCCATTTGGGCTATTGTGTGTGTTGGCTTGCAAGTTAAATTCTTTGATGTGAGAGAAGCTAATCATGAAGCTACCACGGAAGAGTTGAAGATGCTGCAATACAATTCTTAAGCTTGTGATATCCTATTCAATGGATTGTGCCTCGAAGAATTCAACAAAATCAGCCGTCTTGAGAATGCAAAGGAAGTTTCGGATACTTTGATTGATATGCACGAAGGTACCGACTCCATCAAGGAATCCAAGTTGGATGTGCTTCAAAGTCAACTTGACAAGTTCAAAATGAAGGATGGTGAAGGTGTCACTGAAATGTACTCTAGGATTGCTCTTATCACAAATGAGATTGCCGGCTTAGGAAGTGAAGAGATGACTGACAAATTCATCATCAAGAAGATCCTAAGAGCCTTGGATGGAAAATATGATACCGTATGCACATTGATCCAAATGATGCCAAATTACAAAGATCTCAAGCCAACAGAAGTCATTGGAAGAATTGTTGCTCATGAGATGTCACTCAAGGATAAGGAGGAGCTCCATAACAAGTCAATTGGTGGTTACAAAGCCTCATGTGAAGCTCCCACATCATCAAGTGAGAAACAAACCTTCAATGAAGAATTGAGCCTAATGGTGAAGAACTTCAACAAGTTCTAGAAGAATAGAAGCATAGAGAGAAGTTACAAGTCAAGGTCCTACAATGACAAAAGATCTTCTAGTCGAGAGCAAAATTTCTACAATTGTGGAAGACCCGGACACTACTCAAATGAGTCTACGGCTCCCCGCAAGAGAAGAGAAGATTCTCCCAAAAGAAGAAGTAGAAGAGAAGAATCGCCATCGAGGGAGAGAAGGAGTAGGGATGATCGTTATGAATGAAGACTCTCTCGGAGAAGCAAGGATTTAGAAAGGAAGGACAAGTCATCAAGGAGGTACACAAAACGAAGACATCAAGCTCATGTTGGTGAATGGGTATCCGACTCCAACTCCGATAGTCACTCCGAGAGAAGCTATCACTCTGACTCTGAATATACTCAAGATGAAGGTGTTTCCGGTCTAGCACTTGTGTAAACCAACTCCTACGACATATTTGATTCACCAAATGAAGGCATTGGAAGATGCTTCATGGCCAAAGGTCCAAAGGTATCACACCTCGAGTATGTTGATTTCAATAGTGATGAAGATGACTTGTTAGGTGATGATGATTTACTTGTTGACAACTCTAGTGATGAATACTATGATGAAATTTCAATTAATCATGCTAATCAAGATGAAACGAATGATAATGATAAGGAGAAGATTGAGTCTCTAACTAAAGAACTAAACACTCTTAAGTTAGCTCATGAAACTATCTTAGGAGATCATTGAGAACTTTTAAGGACTCATGAGAAATTACGTTTTGAGAAGATCAATCTTGAGCAAGAGCATGAGTTCTTAAAGGCAATCAATGATTATCTTTGCAAGAAAATTCTTCTTACATTGCCAAGCGTTTACTCTTATCCACTTACATGCCTCAAGTCAAGTCTAGTAACAAGAACAAGAAGGATTCTTCCACTAGTACTAACAACAATCATGCTAAATCCAATGTTATTGCTTCTAGTAGTTCTCTTGATTCCACTAATGATTCTCTTAGCCAATTTACACTTGAGCAAGAAAATAGCTTATTGAAGGGAATCATAGAGAAATATGTTTACAAGAGCCTTGCTGGGAGTAAGCAATTTGAGGAAATTGTACACAAGCAAGGAAGGCACCGGAAGAATCAAGGTATTGGTTTTGAACAAAAGTTCAATGCCAATGGAGTTGAGTGGGAAGAAGATGAATACCCCAAGACGAAGTTTGTTCCTCAACAAGAGAAGTATGATCCTACTTATTTCAAAGGGACACAAGCCCAAGATGATCTTCCACCACAAGACCACAAGCAAAAAGGCAAGGACAAGCTTCAAGAGGAAATTGATGCATTTGAAGAATCTCCTAAGGCCTTGGTCAAGTGGGTTCCCAAGACTACATCAAGTTCCACTTCATCAAGTACAACTACAACTCCGAGGATTCCCATCAAGATGGTGTGGATCCCGGAGAAGAAGAACTAGAGAGTTGTTGAGGGTGACTCCGCCAACATACTTCACTCTTATCATTTGGTAAAGAACAAGTGCAATCAACTTCCACATTTTGCACTAGTTCAAGGAGTCACAAACCCTCTTGTTGGTAAGACAAGGAACAAGGTAACCTAATGCTCTCATAGACATCATCCTGTGTCTGCATCATTCTATGTCTATGGATATCCTTGTTTGTTCCCTGTGGGACTAACCCGTGTAGGTATTGAAAGTGCAATTCGCTCAAAAGGATAGCTCCGAATGATCTACATCAACTTAGAGCATCCACATCTTCAACACCTAAATGATGTCATCATCGACAAAACCGAAGGTTAGTTCGTCCCTCTTAGGGGGGATCTCACATCTAGGGGGAGCTTTGCTCTAACAATTGAGTTAAAGCAACTCTAATGGTGTGAACACAACAACACTTTATGTAAAAGTGGTAACCCCACATGTGCTTAAGCGATGAGTATGACCTATGATCAGATGTTCTCATTTGACTCCTGAGTCAATATACTGATATATAGATGACCTAGTCATCGCCAATTGCTTGATAGATGCTAGAATTGTTTGTGCATGCTTTGCCACATATTTCATTTGTCATTTTATTGTGTGAGCATGTTGGTTGCATAATTTACTCATTCGAGGACACCCACTTGTTGTTTTGATTGATTGGTTTCCTTTTCTTTTGGCCAAGTGGGTGGACAAGAATTCCTAAGAACCTTCTCTAGCTCTATATGCTTTTCTCGTCTAAAACTCTATTTATGCTGCATCACAAAGTTTGATCAAGTCAGATTCGGACCACTCTATGTGAGGAGCACTCGGAGTCCCTGATTCGTTATAGACTTAAACGTCCAAAACTTCTTTGTGTGTTTCGGTCTGACAGATTCATCCATTTCGGTCATACCGAGTTCACTAAGTCGATCTAGGTTTTCAATCTCGGTGCAACTGATTTGAACTTTTCGGTCACACCGAGTTTCACTAACTGCTTACAATTATGAATCTTGGTGCCACCGAGTTGTTCCACCCGGTCACACCGACAGGGTTAGGCTATATATATCCATGGGTCAAATTTTGGAAAACTTTCTGAACCTCCTCACCCGCACTTAGCCTGCTCTGCCCCCCTGGGTCTCCGGATCGTCCTCCTCGTCGCCAGCCGCCTCCTGTCGCTGGTCTCCGCCGCCGTCAACGGGATCGTCTCCGCCGTTGCTGCCGTAGCAAGTTCATCGCCGAACTAGGGTATGAACTTGAACTTTGTGCTATTCTAACTCTGATTCCCCAGCACATTGCTTTGCCATGTATCTTGCCACTATTGAGATCATTCTATCCATCGAAAACACTCCATAGTTTAGTCATGAATTGAAAATTTAGGGTTAGGTTTCCGCCGAAACCATCTCGGACCGACAGAGTTGATGAAATCGGTTCCACCGATTTGGCTCAGGCCATTGCACATGTGATTCTCGGTCTGACCGAGAATTGCAAATCGGTGTGACCGAGTTCAGCACTTTGTGAAACCCTAGCAGTCTCGGTGCCACCGAACTGTGACTCGGTCTAACCGAGTTCACTAGTTTAGGTTCCAAAAGCTGCTTCGGTCTCACCGAGCTTGCAAGTCGGTAGATCCGAAATGCTTTATGTGGAACACTAAAACTAAGTTTTTAACTCATTCTTTTGCAAAAACCTCTATACTTTGTGATGCTCGTCCACTCTACCTCATCTATAATCTATTCACAGGGTCTGTTGTCAGTGTTTGCATCATGTCAGGTCAGAGTTACAGTCAGAACAAGTCATAGGAGCAGGTTCACTTGAGTGAGGGCACTAGTCCCTCTAGCAGCTCGGATGATGGAAGCAGGAGCACACCCAGCAATCTGCCAAAGGCTGCCACAAGGGCCTGCAAGAAAAGAACCTCAAAGTCAGAGGATGAGGACTATGTGGCTGAGGAAGAAGAAACCACCTCAAAGATGAATGTGCTCAAAAAGGAATATGGCACAGCTGCTGCCACCAAGCCAGGATGAAGCAAAAGGTTCCTGCCAAGAGAGCTCCAATGTCTAAAGCCAGAACATCTACTCAAGAGACTTTGGGATCTGCACCCAAAGAGCAGGTTGTTGCAGAAAAGAAAAGGAAGGAAAGGGTCAAGAAGACCACTGCCAGAGTGCTTGGGAGATCTTCAATAATGAAAGACTCTGAAGAAGAGGAAGAGGAAGAGGATGCAGCACCATCACCCAAAGCTCAAAAGCTTATGGGAGATACCGTAAGATCAGGGGATGCTCCATCTAAGCCCAAAGAAACTCCTAAGCCAGCTGCTCCAAAACCCAAAACTGCACCCAAGAGGAGCACCAGGAACATCCTAGCAGCGGAGAAGAACAACGCCCCAATGCCTGAAGCTGCAATGGAAGAAGAAGGTGATTCTGCTGTCTTGAGGAAGTTGAAACCAAAAATTGCAGATCACAATGATGCTCATCCAGTTGCAGAGAACATGAAAGTCAGGAAGGACTCTAGTCTAAGGCTATGGGGAGAGTCTGATCCATATGCCACCAGGAGAAGGACTGCTATGGACAACAGGTTCCATACAAAGGAACAATAGGACTTCTATGAGATGATCCTGCTTGACAAGAAGCCCATAGTGTGTGACATGAGATGGGTCGATTGGTCATTCATTGAGCAAAATGAGGATCACTTCCCTGTTGTATCTGATAGCTTCAAAGCTTGTGGAGTTCATGAGTTTGTGGCTCAGAAGCTCACAAAATGGAATGATGAGCTCATCATGCAGTTCTACTCCACAGCTCACTTCTACCCAGATGGAAGGATTGTCTGGATGTCTGAAGGTACTAGATACCAGTCCATAGTTGCAGAATGGGCTAAGTTGATCAATGCCCCAGAAGAGAGTGAAGATGACTTGGATGTCTATGCCAAGAATAAGAAGGATCACAACTCCATGGCACACATGTACAAGGAGATCCCAGATGCTGCTCTTGAGACACACAAGTTTGGATCTGTACATTACCTTCTATCAGGCTTGCCAACTATCAACTGGATCCTCAAGCACACTCTCTTGCCAAAGTCAGGTGATCACAAGATGATCAGAGGCCATGCAATTAACTTGCTTCACATCTTTGATGTCCCACAGAAGTTCAAAGTCATGAGCCTAATAGTGGAAACCATAAAGAGGACAACTGCAGATCAGAAGAGGAGTTGTGGGTATGCCCCATAGATCCAGGAGCTGATCAACTCCAAGATGGGCACTGGCACATATCTGCTGGACAAGGAGCACCTGCCCATCTACCCAGACTTTGAGGACAACACTGTAGTGATGGATGGAAATGAACCATCTTCTGTGAGAAGGAGAAGGAAAGGGCTGAAAAGGCTACAAAGATGCCAACTACTGAAAAGAGGCATCTCAGTATCTTCTGAAGAGCAAGCAAGATCAGCTTGGCTACTTGATTACCTCCACCCTGGGGATTGGGAAGGGATTGGCTACCCTGACTCAAAACCAGGAGAGCTTGGAGAGGATCATGGAGCAAAAGTTCTATGAATTAGACGTGAAAGTCATTGAGATCCAGTCAGTCGTTGAGAAACTTCAGGATGAAGTGCAGGAGAAGCAGGGCAAGACAACCACTGATGATTTTGCTAGAGTGCCCAGAGGTCAGAGGTCTGCTGCTATACCTGTCACAGACACCAGAGCTACTTCATCTGCACCAGCTACAACTTCAATGCCACCGGCTCCAGCACCTACTCCACCAGCTTCATCTACATCGACTAATGGCTTCGTTCTTGCAGTTCTGTCTACACCACCACCTGAAGACCAAGCCTAAGTGTCGATCTAGCACTATGCATTTTTATGAACTTTTTGGTAACTTGTTGCCAAAGGGGGAGAAAATGTATATATCATAGGCTTCGATAGAGAGCATTGCTTTTTATTCTCTCTTTTTGTTTTGTGGTTCAACTTCGTTTATTTGCTTGGTTGAGATACTTTATGCTTTGTGCTTTCTTGGATGATCATGCGTTTGATCATATGCTACCTTAATGCTTGTTGGATGACATTATCCTTTTTATATTCCATATGATCATTCACTTTGCTTGGTGATGAGTGCATCTATTTTAATTATTATCATTTTGAGCGCTCCACCAAGATGTATGTGACATGGAAGAGTAACCCATGATGCTAACTCCCTGTGCATTTGCGGTCCAAAGCAAATCTTATACTATGCACACATTTAGGGGGAGCTCTTGCTTTTCACATAATTCTCAAAGCGACAATGTTTTTCACTCTTAGTATCATTTGTCGAAGCTTTGATCTATATGTTGTCATCAATTACCAAAAAGGGGGAGATTGAAAGTGCAACTATCCCTAGGTGGTTTTGGTAATTCCTAACAACATATAGCTCATTGAGCTAATGCTATTTCAAGATTAATATCTCAGGAAAGCTCAATGATTGGCATGGCATGGATGAGAAAACTTGACCCCTCAAAATGCTAAGGACAAAGGATTGGCTCAAGCACAAAGCTCAAGACTCTACATTTTCAATTTTAGTGATCCAAGACCACATTGAGTCTATAGGAAAAGCCAATACTATCAAGGAGGGATGAGGTGTTGCTTAATGAGGTTCTTGCTCAAAATGCTTAGTGATATGCTCCAAAACCCTCAACTACTTTCTCACATCCACATATGACCTAAACCAAAAGTCAAACTCGGCCCCACCGATTCTTCCTATCCGGCGCCACCGAGTTTCAAATGTCATAGCCACTCCACAAACCCTAGGCAAATCGGTCTCACCGATAGGGATCTCGGTCTCACCGAGATGGGGTTGTAATCTCTCTGTTTCCCTTCATAACATTTCGGTCTCACCGAGATGAGCAATCGGTCCAACCGAGATTGCAATGTAAACTCTCTATTTTCCCTTCGTAATGTTTCGGTGTCACCGAAATGAGCGATCGGTCCCACCAAGTTTACCTGACAAACTCTCTGGTTAGCTTATTACCAAAATCGGTCTCACTGAGTTTGTGTAATTGGTCTCACCGAGATTACATTATGCCCTAACCCTAATCATATCGGTCCTACCGAGTTGCATGTCGCTCCCACCGAAAACCCTAACAGTCACTAGCTTTGCTGAATCGGTCCGACCGAGTTTAATCATTCGGTCCCACCGAGTTTGGAAAATTATGTGTAATGGTTGTTTTTTGTGTGGAGGCTATATATACCCCTCCACCTCCTCTTCATTCGCGGAGAGAGCCATCAGAAAAAACCTACACTTCCAACCTATATATTCTGAGAGAGAACCACCTACACTTGTGTTGAGACCAAGATATTCCATTCCTACCATATGAATCTTTATCTCTAGCCTTCCCCAAGTTGCTTTCCACTCAAATCTTCTTTCCACCAAATCCATATACTGTGAGAGAGATTTGAGTGTTGAGGAGACTATCATTTGAAGCACAAGAGCAAGGAGTTCATCATCAACACACCATTTGTTACTTCTTGGAGAGTGGTATCTCCTAGATTGGCTAGGTGTCACTTGGGAGCCTCCAACAAGATTGTGGAGTTGAACCAAGGAGTTTGTAAGGGCAAGGGGATCACCTACTTCGTGAAGATCTACCACTAGTGAGGCAAGTCCTTCGTGGGCGATGGCCATGGTGGGATAGACAAGGTTGCTTCTTCATGGACCCTTCGTGGGTGGAGCCCTCCGTGGACTTGCGCAACCGTTACACTTCGTGGGTTGAAGTCTCCAGCAACGTGGATGTAAGATAGCACCACCTATCGGAACCACGACAAAAACATCCGTGTCTCCAATTGCGTTTGAATCCTCCAATCCGTTCCCTTTACATTCTTGCAACTTGCATGCTTTACTTTCCGCTGCTCATATAATCTTTGCATGCTTGCTTGAATTGTGTTAAGATTGCTTGACTTGTCCATAGTTGCTAAAATCTGCCAAGAACTAAAATTGGGAAAAGGCTAGATTTTTATTTGGTCAAGTAGTCTAATCATCCCCCCTCTAGACATACTTTCGATCCTACACGCTGCGATCGGAAAGGTCCGAAAACCCCTGCCGCTTTGGACAAAATATTGGCCGAACTATACAAAGGGGAGAAGGAGGACTTCACTCGTCTCCAATGTCAAGATGGATTTTCCATGTATAATCCTCCTAGCTGGGTATGTTCCAATTCCACCATTTTACTCAATCTTCTCCCTGAATCATTTCCAATGGATAGTAACCTATCCACACGTGACAGGAATGGCGGAAGGCTACCGAGGGGATCCATAACCCCACCCCAGCGGGAGGGCCAGAACCAGGACCTTGACCCTGGATTCGAAGAGGATCCCGACATATTTGTGGAGCTTGAAAATGGAGTGTTCTACCATACGAGCTATGATAGTACGGAAGTGTCCATCATTGCCGATTATCCCGGCCTCCTCCCTGCTTCGCATGTAAGTAATTTTAACAGAGACCTTCTTCGAAAGAGCTTCTTTATTATGCATCACCCACCGCACTATTTTGTGCTCCAAGGGGGAGGGGCTCGACGCTGCAATGCGCACCTAAAGCATCTTCGAGGAGAGCGGCTCCCGTGCCGAGCACGTCTTCGAAGAGAAAGGCACGGTAATACGGAAGAACCTTCATCAAGGAGGCAAGGCTTTCTTTAGAGATACACTTCCTGTTCGCCACATCAAATCATGATGTCATCTACCGCATTCTATCAGGAAAAGTGTCCGCCAGACTATGTCCGGGGATCCTGTCGGTCGTGCCTCCACTAGTAAGGTTCCATACCCTGCCCTAAGGACGAGGGTTGGCATGGGAGTGGCGCCGGACTTTCCTTCCGCAAATGATTCGAACGATATGTCTGTCACGAACTCTGAAGTGGAGAGCGCCATGAATCATCATCGTTGGAGGGCCGTTCTCCATGACCCCGACTTTTAAAAGGAGGCGTTCGAGGCCTTCAGCTCGGCCAATTTGTTCATCCGAGCTGCTCGGGATGGACTTGCCAGAGCCACGGACCAACATCTGATAATCATATACCAGTAGCCCTCGAGACTTAAAGCAGTTGATACAACTGATTTAAGGATCATTGTATAATCAGGCACTTATGGAGAAGAATAGCATGCTGTCTCAAGAGCCGGCAAAGTGTCAGTCTCAGCTAACTGTAGCTACCGCCGAATTGGAAAAGTCCAAGGAGGCACCTCCTTGTAATGCTTCTCCCTGTTAGAAAAAAGTATAATCAAATACCACCTGTATTAATACTGCTATGTTTGTGCTGATAGAATCAGTAGAGAAACTGAGAGGGAAATTGAAGGAAGCCTGGGCTGGTGAATAAGAGGCCAAAAGACAACATGCGGCAGGCGAACGCGTGCTGACGCGGGTCAGGGATGAGAAGAACAAGTTGCAGGATTCCCATACCCGATTGGGCGAAGAACTGAAAGATGTTCGAGCCCAGCTAGCTAGTGCCGTCAAGGAGAATAGGAGGCTACATGGCCTCATATTCAGTATGATCTTAAAATTTGCCTCCCTATAATTTGGCGAGGGATGGAGCTGGCAGATTTATGTCTGCGGGTATGCTGACTATTTGTTCCAAAGAGGAAATGTCCGGATCTCAAGGCGACCTGCTACAAGAGCTGTCCCGGATGCACAAGCGAGTTCGGCAAGCAATACGGAGTGTTGCCAAGGCTTTATGGCCATCTGCCTCTCCTCAAGGAGGTATGGCGGAGCTCGTGGCACTGTCCAAAGGAGCACAGTAGCTTATTCGATTATGGAAGATATCAGCCTGCCGAGAAGGTGCGCGAGAGGCCTAGGCCATGGTAAAAACACGGTATACCAAGCTTGATCCGAATCATATGGCTCGGGTCGGACCTCTAGCGTCAGATGGGAAAGAAATTCCCATTAATTTGGTGTATGACGAAGTAGAAGTGGCCGCCAAATATTACCAACAGGATTGTAAGCTAGACAGCCTATTAGACGGTATAGAGGAGGAAAATTTTGAGTCTAAGTGACTATGTAATTTCCTGGACATATTTGTCTCTAGTCGGATTGTAAAACGATTGTCATGGCCGACCTTTTTGCTTCATCCTCCGGACCTGAAGGTGCGGAGTGTTTCCGAATACCTGAGCAAGAAAATAGACAGTGGTATGCGTCAAAACTAGGCGTAGGGGACATAGTTGCTTGAACAGACAAGTTGTATCCAGCTAGTTATGTTATATTACATTCTGATTGTAATAAACATCTTCCAGAGAGAATAGTTCCGTTAAGGGTTCCTTTCCCTGGGTGTACATGCGTTAATGTGCATGTCCGAACTGTGATTGAGAAGACCACAGTATAAGTAACATCTGGGGGTTCATAGTGGAGAAATGTAAAAAGATCTTTAGTCTGTCGACCGAATATTCCCTTAAGAATGCTAGCTTTTGGCTTCACCCAGTGTGAGGTACACGTCCGGATGACCTGGCAGTAACAATCGCAGAGGTGCCCCCTTTATGCCCTAGCCAAACTAACAGGAATGTAGGGCATAAGTACAGGAGCCAGGCAACCCAGCTTGGCCAAAACCTAAGTCATATCGATGCCTATAATGGCGAAGAAAAGGTATATATTGGGAAAAACGTATGTGATGATCTTGAAGCTCGAAAAATAAGAATAATAAGCTTCTATGCATGAAGCCCCCAGGTATAATGGGTGTACAAATTTAAGGATGTGTACGTCATAGGTGTACGGTTTAGCCAGACGAAAGATTTAAGGCTAAATGAGAAAAAAAGGAAAAGTTGAAAATAGAGGAGAAAAAAATAATGAAAACAACATGGAGAAGGAGACGAACGAAGAGTTCGGCGCTAGGCATAGAATCTTCAGAGTCTGGCCGCGTTCCAGGGGTTCGGCTCTAGGCGATTGTCTGATGCGCCACGCAGGCGGTATGCTCCTTTCCTGAGAAGTTCATTGATGATGAAAGGACCTTCCCACTTGGGCTTAAGTTTGTCCTTTTTTCTTCTCTAGCAAGCGTAGAACAAGTTTGCCAACATTATCAGTCTTGGCCCGCACTTCTCTGCTTTGATATCTACGAGCTTGCTGTTGATAGAATGCGGAATGGGCTTTTGCAACATCGCACTCCTCCTCCAGGGCATCTAAGCTGTCCTGCCGATCAAGCTCGGCCTCTCTCTCTTCGTACATGTGCACTCGAGGTGAGTCATGAATAATGTGGGGAGGTAACACAGCCTTTGCACCGTACACCATGAAAAAAGGTGTATATCCGGTAGTGCGGTTGGGCGTGGTTCACAGTCCCCAGAGTACGGAGTCGAGCTCCTCAACCTAGTGTTTGTCTAATTCTTTCAAAGACGACACTAGTCTGGATTTGATGCCGCTCATAATAACACCATTGACTTGTTCGACTTGACCGTTTGTTTGCGGATGATAGATGGAGGCATAATCGAGCTTAATGCCTAGATTAGCACACCAGGCTTTCACCTCATCAGCTGTAAAATTGGAACCGTTATCGGTGATGATGTTGTGTGAAACACCATAATAGTGCATGGCACCGGATATGAAGTCTATCTGTCAGGACCCCAATCCTAAGTCACACCGATCTAGCATGTAACACATCATATCACTTTGCGGCCTCACGCACGGTATTCCCACGGGTGCCACCTTACCTGGCTCGGGACCGTTTGCGCCTTTTGGCTCACGTATATGATAGTGTCGCTAGCATCCATATGATAGAGAACCCGGGCCGACATGGATAGTCGTGAAACCAAAGCGGCACTAACCTATGGGGACAGGCATACATGAATCATATCGAGCATGTCGGTCAATAGCATGTGAATCCGGCTGTACCACTGGGCTAACTGGACTCCGGGAACCCAGGCTGTAGCAGGCTAGGCAGGACTCCGGATGTCACCGCGTGACATTTCCCCGAAGGGACAGACACAGGAACGAAGTGAAACACATGCCGGCCAGTCAAGTGTCCTGAGCAGCAGTGCTGGGCCAGCAGGACTCCGGTGAACCGGGCTGTAGCGGACTACTATGGCTCATGGAAGCACTAGACTACATTTCCCCATAAGAGAGGCTTCCAAGGATAACAACTAGATTGTCGGATCCCACACATACCAAGCATTTCAATCATACACACAATATGCTCGATATGTGTAAATACAACATGGCATCACAACATAACTGTACAACTCAAGTATTTATTCCTTAGTCTCCGAGGAGCGAGATATTACAAACATGGGTCTCATGACCCAACAATCACAGCATACAATTCAAGCACATGCGGAAGCTTAACATATCTGAGTACAGACATCTACAAATGAAAAAGGCTAAGAAGCCTAACTATCTACCAGATCCTCCCGAGGGCACAAGATCGTAGCTGAGGTATCAAGCTAAACGTTGATGTCCACACGGAACTACTAGCGAGACTGAAATCTCGCTGCAAAACATAAATTAAGCAAATGTGAGTACAAAGGTACTCAGCAAGACTTACATTAGATCTAAACTACATATGCATCGGTATCAATAAGGGGGGGTTGAGTTTAACTGCAGCAAGCCAGCTTCGACTCAGTGGCTAACCTGAACTACGATTGCAAGCAACTCTTTTGAGGTGGCGCACACGAGTCCACAAATTCATCATTCAATACACCACTATGGATCCGCTCCCGTCTACCTACGAGAAGGCCATCCATAGCACTCACACTTATCTTGTGAGTTTTAGAGTATCCACTTTCACTTGTCTATGAACTATGCAAGGGGTCCAAGTTTCCATATCCGAGGAATCTGGCTATTCGAATAGATATTGATAACCCTGCAGGGGTGTACTTCTTCACACACGCTCCCACCACTTACCACCATATACACGTCATGTATCTCGGCAACCTTCAAGCGGAAGCCTGGCGAGGGTGTCGCCATGGCCTACCTAACCACTTAAGTCTCTAGTCCAGGTTTATCGCCTATCCAGGTGCCATCCGCAGGGAGTCCGGCCGAGGTTTCCACATACGGCCACAAACGATGTATACAGGGTTCGGAGACACCAAACGGGCGCCCGGCATGCCCGGCCATGGTGTATCTAGCGCAACATAGCCCACCCCTGGGGTCAGTGCTAGGCACGGCCGCCAACGCATATCCTACAAACACCAGAAACTAGTTGCAACTCCTGGACAGAGGACTAGGGTGATTAAGAAGCCGAGAGGGTCAATTAAGGATCCCAATGAGTGGTAGTAGCTGTTCATGGAACACAGACACAGAACTCAGTTCCCGAGGACGGCTGCAATGAGACAACCCACCATGTACTCCTACATGGCCTCGCACCGCTAACTTTACCAAATCGTGTTCACACACTTAGTTCACACACAGTAGGACATGTTCAACACCATTCCGATTCACTCCCGATGAATCAGACCCGACTCAACTCTAAGTAGTAGCAGGCATGACAAACAAACATGAATGAGTAGGCACATCAGGGCTCAAACAACTCCCTCATGCTAGTGGGTTTCATCTATTTACTGTGGCAATGACAGGTCATGCAGAGGAATGGGGTTCAACTACCACAGCATGTAACAGTTGAATCGTTGTTGTCCTAATGCAGTAAAAGAGAGCAGGAGCGAGAGAGTGGGTTTGTATCAGAATGAACAAGGGGGTTTTGCTTGCCTGGCACTTTTGAAGATAATATAGTTCTTCATCGGTGTCATCGAACAAGTCGTCGGAAACAACGTCTACTGAGAGGAGGCAATTACCGGCAAGCAAGGAAGAATACAATCAATGCAATGCAACAATATGATGCATGATCATAACATGGCAATATGTTGTGATTTGGGCTAATGCAACAGAAAGTCATTTTAATTGAAGTGGAATTCAAAACTATATCAAATTCCAACTCCAAACTTATTATGAAATTTTCCCTAATCATGTTTCATCCTAAACAGTGAGGTTAACTTTCTCAAACATGCATGAAAATGGTACAGATGGATTCCTTGAATTTTTCTGATAATTTTACATATATAAATTAGTTCATTTGGAGTTACGGTTGAATTTCTATGAATTTTACAAGTTTTGGGTATTTTCTGAAATTTCCTGAGTAAGAATAAATCCAGAAAAGCCTATTACTGTGTCAGCATGACGTCGATGTGATGTCAGCAGGTCAACGGAGTGGGTCCAAGTCAAACCTGACTAGTGGGTCTCGCGTGTCAGTGTAATTAGTTAACTAAAATATTAATTAGCACTAATCCTAATTAGTCAGCAGGGCTGGGCCCTACCTGTCATTGACCCAGGGGTCAAACTGGCCCACCCATGGTCAAACGGGGTCAGCGGGGTCAACTTGCCGGCGTTTAGCCACCGGTGAGGCCAAACGCGGCGGTGCAGGTGCGGGTTTCACCCATAGGGCACCATTTGGCGCGCGGAGCACAGCTATGGGATGTGGACGCTCGTCCGCATCCAACCGTTGTGGTGGCGCGGCCGGGGAGTGGCCGGAGAAGCGCCGGCGAGCACTTCCGCGGCGGCTGGAATTCGGGCGTCGAACGAGTCGATGGTGCAGGGCAAGGCAGGAGCCGCGGTTAGGCGCGTTGGACTCGTGGGGGTGCGGTGATCTCAGCGGTAAGCTCGGGCGCGTGTTTGCATGGCCATAGCTGCGGTGGCGACATGGCCGGCGGCGAGGAGCAATCGGCTCCAATGCACACGGTGGCTAGAAGGCGCGGGCGAGCACAGGGAGAGAGGGGAAAGAGGCAGGGGATCACAGCGACTCCAGTAGAGGCAACGGCGAGGCCGGGGACGAGCTGAAGCTTGCGAATCCCTGAAGAATTCGCCAGAGGCCAAAGGTTGAAGACGATGTCGGGGACGGCGCTGCAGGGCTTCCTGCGAGGCGCGGCGCGGTGGAGAGGAAGGGGGGTCGAGGCGGAGCGTCTGAGCACATCGGCGATGCGAGGCAGTGGCCGTGGCCACGACAACAGTGAGCGGCGGCGACGATGGCTCTCGGGTGCGTGCGGGAGGAGAGACAGAGGAGGGAGAGGAGCACGGGGAGAGACTGAGAGGGCCTGGGGGGCACGTGGCGTCTCCAGGGCATCGTCAGGGAGGCGGCAGCAAGCAGGAGGTGGCCAGGTGCGTCGGCGGCGCTCGCCACCGAGCTGCTTCATGCGCTGGCAAGGGGAAGAAGACAGGCGTGCCCCTGGTGGGTTGGGCCAGTTGGCTGGGCTGCCAGCTAGGCCGGCCAGGTGGGCTGCAGGTGAGGTTACTCTCTCTCTCTCTCTCTTAATTTAGTTTCTGTTCTCTATTTTTTTTCTTTTCTGTTTTGAATTAGTAAAAATACTAATTCATTTTGTAAAATCCTGAAAATAATTGTGGGCACTTTTGAAACTATTTCCAATAGCCCTCAAATGCTTTCAAGATTATTTGGACATTTAAAATATTTTATAGAATTTAAATGTCCAAATTCAAATACTTATGATTTAATTCAAAAATCCAGAATAGCCTCCAAAAATATGAAACCATTTTGGCAGAAGGTTTAGCCAGGACCAAAGATGGTGAACATTTATGAAGGCATTTTGGGTTCATTGAAAAGTTTTTAGTTTGAACCTAGTTAATTCCTTTAATGCTAGGGTTTAGGAAATCCCCATTTCAAATTTTAATGGGATTTAATCATGATGCAAGATGATGATGCAAAGACAAGCAAGGGCTGATCTGGGGCTGTGACAGCTCACCCCTACTAAACAAGAATCTCGTCTCGAGATTCGAGACATGAGGTAAGAAGATAGAGGGGACACTAGCTAACACGAACTTGTCGATCCAATTGCCCTTCCCGAAGATTTTGGTTCATTGCTCCAATTGATATTGACGTCCTTGCTTTCGAGATCTTCATCCAACACGATGGCGACAGAGAGAAACTCTATAGGAAACGATCTCCTCGAAGATCGAGCACTCAAGATCAACTCATGGAATAAGATGTTGAAACATCTCGAGTTGAGACACAAAACACATCGAGAGGGATGGAAGAACAATGACAGGGTTCGATTTGATGGGCAACAATTCCACGCTTAGAAAGATGGTGGATGGTGTCAAGGTGGCGAGGGAATAATTGCCATGATTCCATAACGGGGCACCTTGGGGGAGGTGACTCATAGAACTTTTCCCTTAAGTGGCAAAAGAATTACTTTTGATACGGAGATCATTGGAACTCTGCTTACCAGCCTAAGGCAATTTACAAACGATCATTTGATGCAGTTCGAAAGAGTGGCATACTCAAACTAAAGTGGATGATGTGGAGTACCTTGTTGAAGACAACGCAATGGATGACTTTTTCTTATCCCCGGAAATGGATGGGACCCATGACAAGTCCACTTTTGAATATGATCCTGGACAACAACTATTGAGGTGCAAGCTGGGAACAAATTGCAAATGCTGGGAATGATTCTGGTAACTGGGGAAAACTCAATAGTCGAGAGTGTTTCCAATGTTTCAATGGTTATGGAATCATCAAAGACACTGAGAGCACAAGGATCCCTAAGGAACAACTTCTATAATAAATCGCACGAAATCCTCATGGAAAGATGGTCATAGATACTACAATGACAGATCTTCCAGCTAGGTGTGTCGGCCAGAACATCAAAGTTGTCGGGACCTACATCATAGGTGTTGGAAAAGTTCCAACCATCATACCTGCCTGAGATTCAGATCTGGTTGGTAACAGGGTATTCCACATAGCATGTCCGAAAAAGGAAAGTTTGCAACACAAACCGACGAGATGGCGTTGCGAGATTCTCGGGAGATGAACCTGGTAGCAAGCTCCAAAACATGAGCGGGTTCTACTACATGCATGTGAACACGTTGTCCCAGACACACATGACCACATAGTAGTCTTACAACAAAACACTACCGAGTCCTGGTTGGGAACCATCAACAAGGATAACGAAGTCATTTCATAAGTCTGGATCCTAAGAACTTCTTCTCCTTGAACAAATCAATCAGTGGCTTGGTGTGCTAAGAATACATATAGAATGAAGGTTGCAAATCTCCAGACTACAGAATACTTCGCACATATGCATGACTGACTTGGGATGATTCTAGGAAAACAAAACAAGCTTTCTCAAATTCATGGCGGCAACTTGCATCATATGCACATGAATTAGAGGAGGTCACTACTTTCATCCAAACATATGCTTCATGAACGGAACATGAAGGCATTGTTTACAAAGTTTCCAACACTAGCTTAATGTTTAACACGAATCATGGGGGAGACAAAATGCTGCTGGTGGGCTCAACAGCAACTCATCGGAATTTCCATATCATTGGACTTCCACCATCATGTGAACACGGTGATAGCATTGGTCAGACCAAAAGATGTACTGGTGTATGCTCGAGGGATCAACCACGAATAAGACAACATTATGAACATCGCTGGCTCTGATTTGACTTGACGATAGTCCATACTCAAGTCAAAGTTTTGTCAAGACAATAGATCCATCAACTGATCACGAGGACCAATCGATGAAGCTATCACCTTTCTTCAACACACAAGCACACAAAAGGATATCCCTTAACATGAACTAAGTCAGATAAGCTTTTATCTTCCAACTCTCCAAGTTGTTGTTTAGCTTAACCAACCAGCTCAGGGATATCCAACACGGATTCTTGGGGAAGGGGTGGTTTGTAAGAAAACCAACTTGATCTCGAACTCAACATAGCGGTCAGGTGACAACCTGGTAACACTTCCGAGAAGATATTCGGAACATCACGAACCACCGATATGTTACTAAGCTCGAGAACAATCTTGCTTTTCAGGGCAAGATGATATGATCAAATAAGCAAGGGGTTGAATAATCCTCACTCATTGATTGAGGAGTGCACCAGAGATAAGGACTAGGTAGCACGATCAATCTTAGGATGATGATTTAATAACCAACACGCTAAGAATGAGAATATTGTCCATTAACTACCAAGCAACAGAGTTGCTAGGAGTATTGATTTCACACATCACGATTCATCTGTCGGCATTCCGGTTACAACAACACGGGGACCAAGGAATGAAGAATGATGGCAAGAAGTATCACTGCGTCAAGATTTCATAAGAGGTGGTGCAATTCTCATGACAATCCTGACATAAGGAGGCAACACTCCAAGGTAGAACAAAACAAAAGCTGGATTGGCATTTCGATCTGCGGAATACAACTGCTTTGACCCATTCCTAGATATGGATGAGGTACTGGAGTTTGTTTCTCCTAGTCATTCCAAAATAGAATGGCTTGACAGACCACAAGAATAAAAGGCACCGATAAACACGAATGCACACATACTCTTGACCATCAACTGATAGGCTAAGGTCAAAATACAATTAAAGGGGGACAACTCGAGGAACATATAATTTTCTGAGTTGTGGATGCATAGATTAGCATGTCGAACCAAGTTCAACAGGTTTCTTCCAGATAACCCATGCAGAAGAAGAAGGACTGGCAGATTCACAATTATGGATGGAGAACTCCTCAAGAGTACTCTGATTGTGAGCTTTTGGTTCAAAGAACATCTGCCTTAATGGTTCACGGTATTTGGAAGAAGGAAAATACCACGGACCTCGAGGACTGTCGCAAGGTTACTAATATCTTAAGGGAACTAGCAAATACTAACAACATGAAGTAGGGTGAATCTCGGGTTCAAGAACCCATGAATAGAGTACCTACTACTACATGGCATCACGGGATGCTTTCGAGAATAATGGCCAGAATCACACACTGGGGATAAAACACATGGCTAGATCACTAGGTGACTCCCTAAAACACCTAGGCCATAAAAATAGCTCCAACATATATGTTGAGGCAATAGAGTACCTCAACTCATCGATTAGTGTGGTTGAACTGGCCCAAAGGGACATCAGGAACAGGGGAAAGGGTTTGCAGATGCATCGGACAGCATAACGGCTGTAAATGCTTAAAAAGATTTGAGACATCCTGCAAAATGGTGGCATAACCACTCAACATCACAATATCAAGGTTCCGAGATCAACTGACAACATACGGAAGTAGTAGGAACGGAACTGAGGCTTGAAACTATCAATTCTGTAAGTTTATGGATTAGTAGCACGTCATCCTGATAGATAGATGAGAAGGCGTAATTCTTAATCCCCGTAGAAGAGAAGAGGTTGACTCAGATCAAAAGGCCATGAGGTATAAGGAGTAAAAAGAGTCTTACGTTCCCTTCCACAATCAATTCCCTTATATAACTAAAGCATTTCTAGACTCAACTTCGACCAGTTTGGCTTCATAATCCTACAGACAGTCAGGCTCTGATACCAAAGCTGTCAGGACCCCGATCCTAAGTCACACCGATCTAGCATGTAACACATCATATCACTTTGCGGCCTCACGCACGGTATTCCCACGGGTGCCACCTTACCTGGCTCGGGACCGTTTGCGCCTTTTGGCTCACGTATATGATAGTGTTGCTAGCATCCATATGATAGAGAACCCGGGCCGACATGGATAGTCGTGAAACCAAAGCGGCACTAACCTATGGAGACAGGCATACATGAATCATATCGAGCATGTCGGTCAATAGCGTGTGAATCCGGCTGTACCACTGGGCTAACTGGACTCCGGGAACCCAGGCTGTAGCAGGCTAGGCAGGACTCCGGATGTCACCGCGTGACATTTCCCCGAAGGGACAGACACAGGAACGAAGTGAAACACATGCCGGCCAGTCAAGTGTCCTGAGCAGCAGTGCTGGGCCAGCAGGACTCCGGTGAACCGGGCTGTAGCGGACTACTATGGCTCATGGAAGCACTAGACTACATTTCCCCATAAGAGAGGCTGCCAAGGATAACAACTAGATTGTCGGATCCCACACATACCAAGCATTTCAATCATACACACAATATGCTCGATATGTGTAAATACAACATGGCATCACAACATAACTGTACAACTCAACTATTTATTCCTTAGGCTCCGAGGAGCGAGATATTACAAACATGGGTCTCATGACCCAACAATCACAGCATACAATTCAAGCACATGCGGAAGCTTAACATATCTGAGTACAGACATCTACAAATGAAAAAGGCTAAGAAGCCTAACTATCTACCAGATCCTACCGAGGGCACAAGATCGTAGCTGAGGTATCAAGCTAAACGTCAAAGTCCATGCGGAACTACTAGCGAGACTGACATCTCTCTGCCAAACATAAATTAAGCAAACGTGAGTACAAAGGTACTCAGCAAGACTTACGTTAGATCTAAACTACATATGCATCGGTATCAATAAGGGGGGTTGGAGTTTAACTGCAGCAAGCTAGATTTGACTCAGTGGCTAACCTGAACTACGATTGCAAGCAACTCTTTTGAGGTGGCGCACACGAGTCCACAAATTTACCATTCAATACACCACTATGGATCCGCTCCCGTCTCCCTACGAGAAGGCCATCCATAGCACTCACACTTATCTTGCGAGTTTTAGAGTATCCACTTTCACTTGTCTATGAACTATGCAAGGGGTCCAAGTTTCCTTATCCGAGGAATCCGGCTATTCGAATAGATATTGATAACCCTGCAGGGGTGTACTTCTTCACACACGCTCCCACCACTTACCACCATATACAGATCATGTATCTCGGCAACCTTCAAGCGGAAGCCTGGTGAGGGTGTCGGCCACAGCCTACCTAAACACTTAAGTCTCTAGTCCAGGTTTATCGCCTATCCAGGTTCCATCCGCAGGGAGTCCGGCCGAGGTTTCCACATACGGCCCCGAATGATGTATACAGGGTTCCGAGACACCAAACGGGCACCCGGCATGCCCGGCCATGGTGTATCTAGCGCAACATAGCCCACCCCTGGGGTCAGCACTACGCACGGCCGCCAACACATATCCTATAAACACCAGAAACTAGTTGCAACTCCTGGACAGAGGACTAGAGTGATTAAGAAGCCGAGAGGGTCTATTAAGGATCCCAGTGAGTGGTAGTAGCTGTTCATGGATCACAGACACAGAACTCAGTTCCTGAGGATGGCTGCAATTAGACAACCCACCATGTACTCCTACATGGCCTCTCACCGCTACCTTTACCAAATCGTGTTCACACACTTAGCTCACACACAGTAGGACATGTTCAACACCATTCCGATTCACTCCCGATGAATCAGACCCGACTCAACTCTAAGTAGTAGCAGGCATGACAAACAAACATGAATGAGTAGGCACATCAGGGCTCAAACAACTCCTACTCATGCTAGTGGGTTTGATCTATTTACTGTGGCAATGACAGGTCATGCAGAGGAATGGGGTTCAACTACCGCAGCATGTAACAGTTGATTCGTTGTTGTCCTAATGCAGTAAAAGAGAGCAAGAGCGAGAGAGTGGGTTTGTATCAGAATGAACAAGGGGGTTTTGCTTGCCTGGCACTTCTGAAGATAATATAGTTCTTCATCGGTGTCATCGAACACATCGTCGGAAACAACGTCTACTGAGAGGGGGCAATTACCGGCAAACAAGGAAGAATACAATCAATGCAATGCAACAATATGATGCATGATCATGACATGGCAATATGTTGTGATTTGGGCTAATGCAACAGAAAGTCATTTTAATTGAAGTGGAATTCAAAACTATATCAAATTCCAACTCCATACCTATTATGAAATTTGCCCTAATCATGTTTCATCCTAAACAGTGAGGTTAACTTGCTCAAAAATGCATGAAAATGGTACAGTTGGATTCCTTGAATTTTTCTGATAATTTTTCATGTATAAATTAGTTCATTTGGAGTTACGGTTGAATTTCTATGAATTTTACAAGTTTTGGGTATTTTCTGAAATTTCCTGAATAAGAATAAATCCAGAAAAGCCTATTACTGTGTCAGCATGACGTCGGTCTGACGTCAGCAGGTCAACGGAGAGGGTCCAAGTCAAACCTAACTAGTGGGTCCCGCGTGTCAGTGTAATTAGTTAACTAAAATATTAATTAGGACTAATCCTAATTAGTCAGCAGGGCTGGGCCCTACCTGTCATTGACCCAGGGGTCAAACTGGCCCACCCGTGGTCAAACGGGGTCAGCGGGGTCAACTCACCGGCGTTTGGCCGCCGGCGAGGCCAAACGCGGCGGTGCAGGTGCGGGTTTCACCCACAGGGCACCATTTGGCGCGCGGAGCACAGCTATGGGATGCGGACGCTCGTCCGCATCCAACCATGGTGGTGGCGCGGCCGGGGAGTGGCCGGAGAAGCGCCGGCAAGCACTTCCACGGCGGCTGAATTCGGGCGTCGAACGAGTCGATGGTGCAGGGCATGGCAGGAGCCGCGGTTAGGCGTGTTGGACTCGTGGGGGTGCGGTGATCTCAGCGGTAAGCTCGGGCGCGTGTTTGCATGGCCGTAGCCGCGATGGCGACATGGCTGGCAGCGAGGAGCAAACGGCTCCGATGAACACGGTGGCTAAAAGGCGTGGGCGAGCACAGGGAGAGAGGGGAAAGAGGCAGGGGCTCACAGCAACTCCAGTAGAGGCAACGGCGAGGCCGGGGACGAGCAGATGCTCGTGAGTCCCCGAAGAGTTCGCCGGCGGCCAGAGGTTGAAGATGATGTCGGGAACGGCACTATAGGGCTTCTGGCGAGGCGTGGCACGATGGAGACGAAGGGGGGGGGGGTCGAGGCGGAGCGTCTGAGCACATCGGCGAGCCGAGGCAGTGGCCGTGGCCACGACAACAGCGAGCGGCGGCGACGATGGCTCTCGAGTGTGTGCGGGAGGAGAGACAGAGGAGGGAGAGGAGCACGAGGAGAGACTGAGAGGGCCTGGGGGGCGCGTGGTGTCTCCAGGGCGTCGTCAGGGAGGCGGCAGCAAGCAGGAGGTGGCCAGGCGCGTCGGCGGCGCTCGCCACCGAGCTCCTTCGTGCGCTGGCAAGGGGAAGAAGACAGGCGTGCCCCTGGTGGGCTGGGCCAGTTGGCTGGGCTGCTAGCTGGGCTGGCCAGGTGGGCTGCAGGTGAGGTTACTCTCTCTCTCTCTCTTAATTTAGTTTCTGTTTTCTATTTTTTTTCTTTTCTGTTTTGAATTAGTAAAAATACTAATTCATTTTGTAAAATCCTAAAAATAATTGTGGGCACTTTTGAAACTATTTCCAATAGCCCTCAAATGCTTTCAAGATTATTTGGACATTTAAAATATTTATAGAATTTAAATGTCCAAATTCAAATACTTATGATTTAATTGAAAAATCCAGAATAGCCTCCAAAAATATGAAACCATTTTTGGCAGAAGGTTTAGCCAGGACCAAAGATGGTGAACACTTATGAAGGCATTTTGGGTTCATTGAAAAGTTTTAAGTTTGAACCTAGTTAATTCCTTTAATGCTAGGGTTTAGCCAATCCCCATTTCAAATTTTAATGGGATTTAATCGTGATGCAAGATGATGATGCAAAGACAAGCAAGGGCTGATCTGGGGCTGTGACACTATCACTGGTCCGGCCTCGGCCGTTTTAACTAATTTGGCCTCTATCCACTTGGTGAATTTATCCACCATGACCAGAAGATATTTTTTCTTATGGCTTCCTCCTTTAAGGGGTCCGATCATGTCAATCCCCCAGACCACGAACGGCCAAGTGATGGGGATTGTCTGTAGAGCAGTGGGTGGCATATGGCTTTGGTTGGCGAAAAGTTGGCATCCAACGCAATGTTGGACAAGGTCCTGTGCATCTGCTCGGGCCATCGACCAATAGAAACATGTACGGACGACCTTCCCTACAAGGGCCCGAGCCGCGGCGTGGTGAACACCGAGACCGGCATGAATTTCAGCCAAGAGCTGCCGCCCCTCTTCCTCGGAGATACATATTTGAAGTACTCCAGTAGCGCTTTTATTGTCAAGCTCTCCTTTGTGGACCTTGTAGGCTTTCGAACACCGAACAATGCAGCGGGCCTCCTTCTGATCCTCAGGGAGCTCTCGCCTATTAAGGTAGGCCAAGAAGGGTTCGGTCCATGGGGCAATGATTGCCATAATGAGATGGGGCGATAGTGTTATTTCGGTGGCCGAGCCTCCGACGATATCGGTGTGTTCGGAATCTGGAGTTATGGTCGGATCCAAACTGTTGTTGCCGCTCTCCTCTTGCCACACCACGGATGGCTTGAAAAGCTTTTCCAGAAAGATGTTAGGTGGCACGGGGTCATGCTTGGCACCGATGCGAGCATGGACATCCGCCACTTGGTTACTTTCTCGAGCCACATGGTGAAACTCGAGCCCCTCGAACCAAGCAGACATTTTGAGTACGATGTTACGATAGGCCGCCATCTTTGGATCTTTGGCGCCGAAGTCTCCATTTATACGGGATATTGCGAGATTTCAGTCCCCGTGTACTTCCAGGCGTTGTATGCCCATGGAGGTAGCCATCCGAAGACCGTGCAATAAGGCCTTGTATTCGGCTGCGTTATTGGAGTCTATGTATAATATTTTGAGTACGTACTGAACTGTATCTCCAGTGGGGGACGTTAAGACAACGCCCGCCCCTAAGCCCGCAGCATTTTGGAACCATCGAACTGCATGACCCAGTTGAAATATGAGCCGTACTCTTCAGGGAGTTCGGCCTCTATCCATTCAGCGACAAAGTCTGCCAGTACATGGGGATTTGATGGCCCGGCGCGGCTTATATGTTATGTCGAATGGAAGGAGCTCAATGGACCATTTGGCAATCCGACCCATGGCGTCACAGTTGTTTATTATGTCATTCAGTGGAACTTCGGAACCCACCGTGATCGAGCACTCTTGAAAATAGTGTCGTAGCTTCCGGGATGCCATGAAGATCGCGTATTCTATCTTTTGACAATGAGGGTATTTGGATTTGCATGGAGTTAGGACAGTGGATATGTAGTATACTGGCTTCTGGAGCGGGAATTGTGTCCGTCCTCCTCTCGCTCGACAACGAGTAATGCGCTCACCACCTGGTGTGTTGCAAAGATGTATAATAACATTGGTTCACCGGCGCTTGGCGGAGCCAGGATTGGGTTTCTTTCTTAAAGAGCCTTTATTTCTTCCAATCCGGCCATTGCCGCATCCGTCCACTCGAAGTGGTCGGTGTGTTGGAGAAGTCGATAAAGTGGCAATGCTTTTTCTCCTAGTCGGGAGATGAAGCGGCTTAAAGCTGCCACGCATCTAGCTAGTCTTTGGACCTATTTAAGGTATGTTGGTGTGGCTAATTGTGATAAAGCCCGGATTTTGGCTGGATTTGCTTCGATTCCTATGCTGGAAACAATGAAGCCCAGTAGTTTTCCAGAGGGAACGCAGAAAACACATTTTTCGGATTGAGCTTAATGTCATATGTCTGGAGGTTGTCGAATGTGAGGCGTAAGTCGTCTATTAATGACTCGATGTGCTTGGTCTTGATGACGATGTTGTCCACATACACTTCAACTGTCTTGCCAATTTGTTTCTCCATGCATGCTTGAATCTTGCGTTGGTAGGTGGCTCCGGCATTTTTAAGCCCGAAGGGCATAGTGTTGAAGTAGAATGGCCCATATGGTGTAATGGATGCCATTGCGGCCTAGTCGGACTCCTTCATTTTGATTTGATGGTATCTGGAATATGCATCAAGAAAACACAGTGAGTGGTGTCCTGCAGTAGCATCAATGATCTGATTGATGCGGGGGAGGGGGAAGGGATCCTTAGGGAAAGCTTTGTTGAGGTCTTTGAAATCGCCGCAATGCACTAGGATTTATCCTTCTTTGGCACCATCACCATGTTTGCTAGACAGCCTAGGTGTTTTATTTCTCTGATGAATCTGGCCTCAATCAACTTGGCTAGCTCCTCCCCCATAGCTTGTTGTTTGGGTTCGGAAAAGCACTAAGTGTTTTCTTGACCGGATTATATCCCTTCAATATATTAAGGTTGTGCTCGGCCAACCTGCATGGGATTATTGGCATATCAGAAGGGTGGTAGGCGAATATGTCCCAGTTCTCGCGTAGGAACACTCGTAGTGCGGCGTCTACCATTGGGTCCAACTGTGCCCCGATGGACGTTGTCTTCTTTCGGTCCGTCGAGTGGCCTTGAAATTTGAATATTTCGTCTGCTGGTTTGAAGGAGGTGGATTTGGAGTGCTTGTCAAGGATTACGTCGTCCCTATCCACCGTTGAGCGCAGCACAGTTAACTCTTCGGCCACAAGGGCCTCAGATAGTGCCTTGAGGGCCAAGGATGCTGTTTTGTTTTCGGCGGGGAGGGCTATATCCGGATCACTAGCGAGAGTGATAATACCATTGGGCCCTAGCACTTGAGATTCATATACCTGTAATGCGGTATGGCTTGCAAGCATGTGAATGCGTCTCGCCCCAACAAAGCATGGTATCCGCTGTTGAAAGGGGCCACTTGAAAGGTTATCTCTTCGGACCGATAGTTCTCCGGTGTGCCGAATAGCACGTCAAGTGTAATTTTTCCCACACATCGTGCTTCCCGACAGGGAATTATTCCTCGGAAGGTCGTGCTACTTTGCTCGATACGGTTGCTGTCTATTGCCATTTTGTTGACTGTATCCTCGTAGATGAGGTTCAATCTGCTGCCGCCATCCATGAGCACTTTGGTGAGTCGAAAGCCGTACACAACTGGATTGAGGACCAAGGCGGCTGGTGCCCGAACTGACCAGATATTTGCTTACTCACTGGCGTTGAAATTTATGGCCGTGTCGTTCCAGGTGTTTATTGTTGCGACTTGGAAGACTTCGACGAGGTCGTGGACTGCTCTCTTGCGCTGATTGTTTGACGCGAAAGTCTCGAAGACTGTCAATACTCTGTGGTCGTCGTGTTCTCAGGGGAGTTGCTCCACGGTGTGTTTGGTGAGGATATCCTCGCCGCTCTTGGCCACTTGCCGTAGTATCCAACATGCTCTAAGGTTGTGGGTTGGTATGGCATCCGGTGTTGTGTGTATTTTGCATGGCCTATCAAGCCATCCCTCTAAACGGTTCCGCGTCCTGTAATGGGTTTTGATTTCTTTACTATTTCGTCAGGCACCCCGTGAGGGTGCGTCCTTTTTGTCCAGACGAGGGGTTCAGTGGAAACAGGTGGTTCCTAATGAGCTGCCTGAGGTTTGCAGGCGCTTTCCATTGTGCAGTACTTCTGTACTATGGTTGCCAAGTCAGTAAAGTGAGATATGTGATGGTGGTTGACAGTGTTGAGGATTCCTTCGTCCGTGAAATTATTGTAGAATGCTAAGATCGCTACTTCGTCGCGGCAATCTTTAACCTTGTCTTTGACAAGGAGGAATCTATCCCAAAAGTGATGGACTGTTTCCTGAGACTACTGCTCTATGCACGTGAGGTCATGCATATCTGGGTGGGTGGGTGGATTTAAATCTGAACCCTGACCCAATTTGGGATCCGGATTTTGAGAAATTGCCGAGCTTAATAGTTCGGGCTCCAGGAGATCGATCGATTTCTCACGTCTACTGTCTGATTCCGGGTTCGGAGGACAAGGTATGTCGTCCCGTGGAAAGGTATCCGGCTCTTCGAACTCGGAGATACGAACATAGTTCATCCTCAGTATCGCGGGAGAGTTGTTCCTTTGCTCCTCTACTAGTGCTATCTGGTGGGTGATCAATGGAGAATTGATTTCTCTTTGATCGGGTTTAAGACCAATCCGATCTTAGTCTGTAGCAACCCCTAAGGTGGCAATGCGATCCAGGAGTTCATTCAAGGATGACAATTCTGTTGGATCCATCTGTTTGAGTATTTGGAGTCAATTCAGAGGCGATTTTTGATGACCCGAGAAGTCATCTTTGGCTCACCGGATGAATGGGCGGTCATGATAAAGCCACCCAGCTGGAGGGTTTGTTCTGAGGCCAGAGCTCCTCCGGTGGTGATATTGTCCTTGATCACAAGGCGAGCCATCAACTCTGGCTTCGACGTCACAGTGGAACTCTCAATGAAAGCACCAATGTCGGTGTCAAAACCAGCGGATCCCGGGTAGGGGGTCCCGAACTGTGCGTCTGAGGTTGATGGTAACAGGAGACAGGGGACACAATGTTTACCCAGGTTCATGCCCTCTCTATGGAAGTAATACCCTACTTCCTGGCTGATTGATCTTGATGAATATGAGTATTACAAGAGTTGATCTACCGTGAGATCGTAATGGCTAAAACACTAGAAGTCTAGCCTATATGATTATGATTGTCGTTATGGACTAAACCCTCCAGCTTATATATACACCGGAGGGGACTAGGGTTGTACAAAGTCAGTTACATAGAAAGGAAATAGTACGTCCGTACGCCTAGCTTTCCATCCACACAAAGGAGGGTCCTATCCGGACACGGGATAAAGTCTTCTATCTTGTATCTTCATGGCCCAATAGTACGGCCCATGTCCAACAGGCCGAACGCCCGAGGACCCCTTAGTCCAAGACTCCCTCACTCCCCTCGGAGCTCCCCTCTGGTACTTCTTGGGACCAATAGGTGTCTTCTGGTCCAGAAAAATTCTCCAAAAAGTTTTGCTGCATTTTGACTCCATTTGGTATTGATTTTCTATGATGTTAAAAACAAGAAAAAAACAGCAACTGGCACTACGCACTATGTCAATAAGTTAGTCCCAAAAATGTTATAAAGTTTGTATAAAAGGATTGCAAAACATCCAAGAATATAATATAATAGCATGGAACAATTAAAAATTATAGATATGTTGGTGACGTATCAACATGCCCAAGCTTAATTCCTGCTCTTCTTCGAGTAGGTAAATGCTAAAAACATAAATTTTGATGTGGAATGATGCTTAACATGTTCATCACATATTCTTTTCTTTTTGTAGCATGGACATTTGGACTTCTATATGGTTCAAAGCAATAGTCTAGTTTTGACATGAAGATTTCATTACTCAAGCATATCAACAAGCAACCATGTCTTTCAAAATATCAATACTAAAGAAAGTTATCCCTAGCCCATCATTCTCAATCATTGATCCATTCATGAAACACACTCACATATTAGCTATATCCAATGCTCAAGTACGATCATAGTGCCCCTTAGTTGGTGCTTTATAAGAGAAGATAGAGACTGAAGTAAAAATAAAAATTGTATAAAGTAAATATATAGAAAGGCCCTTCGCAGAGGGAAGTAGGGATTTGTAGAGGTGCCAGAGCTCAAAGCTTAAATTGAGAGATAAAAATTTTGAGAGCCATAATTTTCCCATCACCAAAAACGACCGAGTAATTCCCAACACTTTCCATGCTAGATATATCATAGGCAGTTCCCAAATAGAAAATAAAGTTTATTCGTTTTTCCACCATACTTTCACATTCCACGACTACTTGTATCCATGGGTGCCGTCCATACCAACACTTTCCAAGGAATTTATTATTTGACAACATAAATTAAATTTCTTTTTCATTTTGGGACTGGGCATCCCTATTATGGCCACACTCTTGTGAAATGACAAGGGAAGAAACACTCATCTTGAGAATAACATATCTAGCATGGAAAAAATTGTCCACCCCCTGCCGCTTAATGAGAGGTACGAGCAGACAAAAAGGAAACTTATTTTGAAAATCAGAGATGACACATATAAATTTTCTTACAATGGCACGGAAATACCAGGTAGGTATGGTCGACTCATATGTCAAAATTGGCTTTAAAGATTTTGGATGAACAAGTAATGTTTCTACTTAGTACAAGTGGAGGCTAGCAAATAGATTGAGAAGCAACCAACCAAGAAACAAAAAATCACATAAGCGAGCATTAAGCATAACTAACACCGAATAATGCACCATAAGTAGGATGTAATTTCATTGCATAACTATTTATTTTCGTGCTTGCATAGGGAATCACAAAACCTTAACACCAATATTCTTACTAAAGCATAATTATTCACCAACATGGCTCATATATCACTATCATCAAAAGTCAAAACTATTATACAAAGAATCAAGTTTTTTTGTCCAATGATCTTCATGAAAGTTTTTATCATATCCCTCTTGAATATCTACCACTGTGGGACTATTTTTATATGTTGCGTTTGATAAGCTCAAACAATTTTAAGTGAAGAATATGAGCATAAAATTTTCTTCTCTCAAAATAATATAAGTGAAGCATGAGATAATTTCTAAAAGAAATTACCAACTCTCAAATAAATTTAAGTGAAGCATGAGAGCATTTCTTCAAAAATATTAAAGCACATCATGCTCAAAAAGATATAAGTGAAGCACTAGAGCAATTCTAACATATCATAGCATAATTTTGGCTCTCTCAAATAGGTGTATCCAGCAAAGATATATGACACAAACTAAAAAGTAAAACAAGGGAAGACTCATATAATACAAGACTCTACAAGCAAAACTAATGATATGTGACGAATAAAAATATAGCTCCAAGTAAAATACTGATGGTTGTTAGAACAAAGAGGGGATGCCTTCCGGGTATCCCCAAGCTTAGTTGCTTGTTTCTTTTTGTATAACAACTTGGGGTGCCATGGGGCATCCCCAACCTTAGGCTCTTCTTACTCCTTATTCCTTCATCCATCGTGATCTCACCCAAAACTTGAAAACATCAATCACACAAAACTCAACAAAACCTTTGTGAGATCCGTTAGTATAAAAAAGCAAATCACTACTATAAGTACTGTCGCAAACCCATTCATATTTTATTTTTGCAATATAGCTACTATATTCCAACTTTACCATGGCTCATACACCCCAATACAAACCATTGATTCATCAAAATAAGCACACAACGCAAAGAAAATAGAATCTATCAAAAACAGAACAGTCTGTAGCAATCTGAAATCTTCGTATACTTGTGTAACTGCAAAGATTCTAAAAAAAATTACGAAAACGTAGGCAGTTTGTATATCAATGTTGTGTACAAAATGCAGAATTTTATCACGCTTCTGTGGTTTACGAAAATTATTTCATTCAGTGCAAAAGTTTCTATTTTTCAACAAGATCAAATCAACTATCACCCGACATGATCCCAAAGGATTTACTTGGCACAAACACTAATTAAAACATAAAAAACACAATCATAACAGTAGCATAATTGAGAAAACACTCAAGAACAGAAAGAAAAAGGAAAAAAAATAAAATTTGTTCATTGGGATGCCTCCCAACAAGCGTTATCGTTTTATGCCCCTAGCTAGGCATAATGCATAGACTCAAGTCTTACTATATTTCTCCTTATTTTCCTTAGATGTGTTTTTGTCAGGAGATTCTGCAAAAATAACTTCAAAAACATTATCCATAGAAACTTTAGTATTGTCAAGTTGCTTATCAACATATCCCCTGTGATTTCCGGCAACAATTCAAGAATAGTGTTGACTAACATCATTGAAAACTTGTTGGATTATATCTAAAATGGGGATTTCCTTTTTAAGATTCTCATAGAAAATTTGATTATTTCCAAGCAAGTGTCTCAACATATAATCACTATTATAAAGGATCTCATCTATCACCGGTTTTCACGGTTCATACCATAAAAATCAAAAAATTCCCTAGCTTCCTATATTATGTAATCAAATTCGTTCGTAAGAACATGGCTAACCACACTACTGCAGGATGCTCACTACTAGGAAAACGGTTTTTGACGACCACAATCTGCTGGTCGTAGTAGGCTCCACCGTTAAAAGTATAACGACCACACACCTTTGGTGGTCGTTATTCTTGTAACAACGGGATGGTGTGTCATCGTTAATTCCAAGGCAATAACAACCGCAACTGTAGCATTAATGGCCACCTTTTGTCGTTGATAATAATGTTATCATGCTGGCCAAAGAATCATTACCGAGCTCTCTCGTCACACTTTAATATCCTTCAAAACCGCTTATATTTAGTATAACATTCTGTTTAGCGACCACTTTATGCAGCATCCAACATTTCAATATTAACATCCACATTAAGATAGAGACAAAAGAATTTGAATTGAAATGATCATTGATGACCCACAAGTATAGGGGATCTATCGTAGTCCTTTCGATAAGTAAGAGTGTCGAACCCAACAAGGAGCAGAAGGAAATGATATGCGGTTTTCAGCAAGGTATTCTCTGCAAGTACTGAAATAAGTGGTAACAAATAGTTTTGTGGCGGGATAAATTGTAAAGAGAAACAAGTAACAAAAGTAAATAAAGTGCAGCAAGGTGGCCCAATCCTTTTCTAGCAAAGGACAAGCCAGAACAAACTCTTATAATAGGAAAAACGCTCCCGAGGACACATGGGAATATCGTCAAGCTAGTTTTCATCACGTTCATATGATTCGTGTTCGATACTTTGATAATTTGATATGTGGGTGGACCGGTGCTTGGGTGCTGTTCTTACTTGAACAAGCACTGGTAGAAAACGAGGCTTCCATACGCCCCCATTAGTCCCCAAAACAATCGAACCGCGACCAAAGGGGTCTTTAGTCGCGGTTCGGGAGAAGACCCGCGACCAACTACCTGGGCCCAGCGGACGGGAGGGGCTTTAGTCCCGGTTGGCGTGGCCAACCGGGACTAAAGGTCCCAGAAGGCCTTTAGTCGCGGTTGGCCAGGCCAACCGGGACTAAAGCCCATCCAGCTGGCGGACGGGAGGGGCTTTAGTCCCGGTTGGCCTGGCCAACCGCGACTAAAGGCCCTATATATACTCAGCTCACTTCACTTCACTCGGCTCACTTCACAATTTTCAGAAGGTGGTGGTGGGGTGGTGGTGGGTTTGCTTTTGGTTTCTCCTATGCACACAAGGTGTTTGATGAAATGCCCGAGAGCCTGAAACAAGCCACATTTGAGCTTTCTCATTTATTTTTCCTCCGCGATCGCGGTTAGCAACTCGAACCTTTCATGTGTCATTGATAAAATACGCATGTGTGTAGTTCATTGTTTAATTTGTATTATTTCTAGCTAGTTAGTTTAACAAATGCATGATGGTTAATTATATACTTTATATAATAATAATGCAGATGAATCGGCAATGGATGTACGGTTCCAGACTCTCCGGCGAGTTCACTACGGGTTTGAAAGATTTCCTCGTAGTGGCAAATGCGAACAAGCAGCAAGGTTTTATTATCTGTCCATGTGCTGTCTGTAAGAATGAGAAGGGTTACTCCTCCTCAAGAAGAGTTCACATGGACCTGCTTAAGCATGGTTTCATGCCAAGCTATTATTGTTGGACCAAGCATGGAGAAAGAGGGGTTAGAATGGAAGAAGATGAAGAAGGGGATGATATCGATGACAACTATCGTGATCTTTTCGGTGATACTTTCATGGAGGATGATGCTGAAGGTGTGGAAGGGTTAGGTGAAGGTGAAGAAGAGGCACATGATGAGCCCGCTGATGATCTTGGTCGGACCATTGCTGATGCACGGAGATGCTGTGAAACTGACAAGGAGAGGGAGAATTTGGATCGCATGTTAGAGGATCACAAAAAGTCGTTGTATCCAGGATGCGATAATAGTCTGAAAAAGCTGGGCTGCACACTGGATTTGCTAAAATGGAAGGCACAGGAAGGTGTAGGTGACTCATCATTTGAAAATTTGCTGAAAATATTGAAGAATATGTTGCCGAAGAATAATGAGTTGCCCGCCAGTACGTACGAAGCAAAGAAGGTTGTCTGCCCTCTAGGTTTAGAGGTTCAGAAGATACATGCATGCATTAATGACTGCATCCTCTACCGCGGTGAATACGAGAATTTGAATGAATGCCCTGTATGCACTGCATTGTGTTATAAGATCAGAGGCGATGACCCTGGTGATGATGTTGAGGGCGAGAAACCCAGGAAGAGGGTTCCCGCCAAGGTGATGTGGTATGCTCCTATAATACCACGGGTGAAACGTCTGTTCATGAACGAAAAGCATGCCAAGTTGTTGCGATGGCACAAAGAGGACCGTTTGTCCGACGGGCAGTCGAGACACACCGCTGATGGAACGCAATGGAGAAAGATCGACAGAGTTTTCAAAGATTTTGCAGCTGACGCAAGGAACTTAAGATTTGGTCTAAATACTGATGGCATTAATCCTTTTGGCGAGCAGAGCTCCAACCATAGCACCTGGCCCGTGACTCTATGCATCTACAACCTTCCTCCTTGGTTGTGCATGAAGCGGAAGTTCATTATGATGCCAATTCTCATCCAAGGCCCTAAGCAACCCGGTAACGACATCGATGTGTACCTAAGGCCATTAGTTGAAGAACTTTTACAGTTTTGGGCGAAACCTGGTGTATGTGTCTGGGATGAGCACAAAGGAGAGGAATTTGACCTACGAGCGTTGCTTTTTGTAACCATCAACGATTGGCCTGCTCTCAGTAACCTTTCGGGACAGAAAAATAAGGGATACAATGCATGCACGCACTGCTTACATGAGACTGAAAGTGTACGTTTGGTTAATTGTAAGAAGAACGTGTACCTGGGTCATCGTCGATTTCTTCCCCGAAATCATAACGTAAGAAAGAAAGGCAAGCATTTCAACGGGAAGGCAGATCACCGGCCGAAGCCTGCAGAACGTACTGGTGCTGAGATATTTGATATGGTCAAGGATTTGAAAGTCATCTTTGGAAAGGGTCCTGCCGGACAATCAGTTCCGCGGGGAGTTGACGGGCACGCACCCATGTGGAAGAAGAAATCTATATTTTGGGAGCTAGAATATTGGAAAGTCCTAGATGTCCGCTCTGCAATCGACGTGATGCATGTTACGAAGAATATTTGCGTGAACCTGCTAAGCTTCTTGGGCGTGTATGGGAAGACAAATGATACAAAGGAAGCACGGCAGGACCAGCAACTTTTGAAAGACCCAGATGACCGGCATCCGGAATGGTTTCAAGGTCGTGCCAGCTACGCTCTTACCAAAGAAGAGAAGGTCATTTTTTTTGAATGCCTGAGCAGTATGAAGGTCCCGTCTGGCTTCTCGTCGAATATAAAGGGAATAATAAACATGCCGGAGAAAAAGTTCCAAAACCTGAAGTCTCACGACTGCCACGTGATTATGACGCAATTGCTTCCGATTGCTTTGGGGGGGCTCCTACCGGAAAATGTTCGAGTAGCCATTGTGAAGCTATGTGCATTCCTCAATGCAATCTGTCAGAAGGTAATCAATCCAGAAGATCTACCACGGTTACAGAACGATGTGGTCCAATGCCTTGTCAGTTTCGAGTTGGTGTTCCCACCATCCTTCTTCAATATTATGACGCACCTCCTGGTCCACCTAGTCGAAGAGATTTCCATTCTCGGTCCTGTATTTCTACACAATATGTTCCCCTTTGAGAGCTTCATGGGAGTATTAAAGAAATATGTTCGTAACCGTGCTAGGCCAGAAGGAAGCATCTCCAAGGGCCAT
This sequence comes from Triticum monococcum, assembly GCA_034509565.1. NCBI lineage: Eukaryota > Viridiplantae > Streptophyta > Magnoliopsida > Poales > Poaceae > Triticum > Triticum monococcum. The sequence goes on along the minus strand of CM067845.1, from coordinate 78,703,315 downwards.
CAAAATGAGGAGGTAATTGAGTTCTGTATTGACTATGTTCCTGACCTTAAGCCGATTGGTATTCCTCAATCGCGGCACGAGGGGAGACTAAGTGGAAAAGGCAAGATCGGAAGGGATACCATGATATGTATGGACGGTCATTCTATGACTGAAGCACACCACACAGTTCTGCAAAATTCCAGCTTGGTGGCTCCGTACTTCGAGCAATACAAGAATATTTTACGCTCGGACAACCCGGGGAAGCCTGAATCCTGGATTAGAAAGGCCCACATGGAGACTTTCGGCAGTTGGTTGCGAAAACATTTAATGAATGACAATGATGTTGGAGATCAGCTGTACATGTTGGCCAAGAAACCATCTTCGACTATAACGACTTTCCAAGGGTACGAGATAAATGGGAATACATTTTACACCATCGCCCAAGATAAAAAGAGCACCAACCAAAACAGTGGTGTCCGCTTTGATGCAGCAACCGAGAATGGGCAAAAGGTCACATATTATGGTTACATAGAGGAGATATGGGAACTTGACTATGGACCCTCCTTTAAGGTCCCTTTGTTCCGGTGCAAATGGTTCAAGCTAACAGGAGGTGGGGTAAAGGTGGACGAGCAATACGGAATGACAATGGTGGATTTCAACAATCTTGGTTACCTTGACGAACCATTCGTCCTTGCCAAAGATGTCGCTCAGGTTTTTTATTTGAAGGACATGAGTAGCAAACCGAGGAAACGGAAAGATAAGAAAACGATCAGTACATCATGCGATGATCCAAAGCGCCACATTGTTCTTTCAGGGAAAAGAAACATCGTGGGAGTGGAGGACAAGACAGACATGTCAGAAGATTATAATATGTTTGGTGAAATTCCGCCCTTCAAAGTGAACACTGACCCAAGCATTAAGTTAAATGATGAGGATGCTCCATGGATACGGCACAATCGTAAGCAAGGAGGGACGTACAAGGGAAGAATTGATGTGTAATAATTTATTGTACCAAACTTTGTATTTGGTCGAACCTTCAAGGAAGAAGAAGAAGCCCTGCCGCCCTGCCCCGACGCCGACGCCGCCCTGGTCGAACCTTCAAAGTGAACACTTAGCCGATCGATCTCCTCTGTCTCCCCAAACGCCGATCGACGCCCTGCCGCCCTGCCCCGACGCCGACGCCGCCACCGAAGCCCTGCCCCGACGCCGACGCCGAAGCCCTGCGCGCCGCCGCCCCCGTCCCCAGTGAGCGCCGCCCTTGCTCGCCGCCCTTGCTCGCCGCCCTTGCCCGCCGCCCTGCCGCCCTTGCCCGACGCCCTGCTGCCCGCCGCCCTTGCCCGACGCCCTGCCGCTCGCCGCCCTTGCCCGCCGCCCTGCCGCCCTTGCCCGACGCCCTTGCCCGACGCCCTTGCCCGACGCCCTGCCGCCCTGCCGCCCTTGCCCGACGCCCTGCCTGCCGTCCTCCGCAGGAAGGAAGAAAGGAAGAAGAGAAGAAAGGAAGAAGAAGAAAGAAAGAAGAAGAAAGAAATAAAAAAGAAAAAGGAAGAAGAAGAAAACAAAAGAAAACAAAAAACAGAAGAAAACAAAAAACAGAAGAAAAACAAAGGAAGAAGAAAAAAACAAAAGAAAACAAAAAAACAAACAGAAGAAAAAAAAATAAAAAGGAGGAAGAAGAAAAGAAAGAAGAAAAAAAGGAAGAAGAAAAAACAAGAAAGAAAAAGGAATAAGAAAAAAATGAAAACCAAATAAAAACCAAATGAAAACCAAAAGAAAGAAGAAAGAAAAAGGAAGAAGAAAAAAAGAAGAAGAAAGGAAGAAGAAAGGAAGAAGAAAAAAGAAAGTAAAAAGGAAAAGGAAAGAAGAAGAAAGAAAGAAGAAGAAAGGAAGAAGAAGAAAGAAAGAAGAAGAAAGAAAGAAAAAAGAAAAAGGAAGAAGAAGAAAGAAAGAAGAAAGGAAGAAGAAGAAAGGAAGAAGAAGAAAGAAAGAAGAAGAAGAAAGGAAGAAGAAGAAAGGAAGAAGAAGAAAGAAAGAAAAAAGAAAAAGGAAGAAGAAGAAAGAAAGAAGAAAGGAAGAAGAAGAAAGGAAGAAGAAGAAAGAAAGAAGAAAGGAAGAAGAAGAAAGGAAGAAGAAGAAAGAAAGAAGAAGAAAGGAAAAAGGAAGAAGAAGAAAGGAAGAAGAAGAAAGAGGAAGAAGAAAGGAAGAAGAAGAAAAAAAGAATTTTTACTTAAAGAATCTTATTTTTTAATTCCTCCTCCTCTATGTCCCCTTAATCTTATTTTTTAATTCCTTTATACTTAAAGAATTTTTACTACATGCAGGAGTGACATATGGCGGACGACAGAACCGAGCCGCTTAGGGATCCGGAGGCTGAACGTTATTTAATGGACATCATCAACAACGAGATTCCTTATGTGCCGGGCTCAGAATATGAGCAACAAGAGGATGTAGTCTCTTCTTATATGAACCTTGACGGTGACGATGATCGAGAAGGTGAAGGAACGGACATTGTCGACGGAGGTCAACCGTCAACAACCGACGATCTCCAATTGCAAGAAGCAACCACCTCCGGCGAGGTATATATATACATTGAGAGCCTCTTGTGATACAAACTTACTGAAATGTGAATACATATGTATTAACGCGCGCGACTCTCTTTCTTTTTTTAGCCCTCCGGATCGAGTACGACAAAGCAGCGTGGCAAATCCAAGGCGATGAAAACAGGAGAAACATATGCCATTGAGTCTGTCAGTGAAACCGGCAAGCCCCTACAGCACACCTCAAAGTTTGTCAACCAATGCGGAGTCGTTGTTAGAGACAACGTCCCGATCACCGTCCAGGAATGGAAAGAGCCAAAGAAGGCACGTCTTGGTTTCAGTTTTGTCGACAAGAGAACGAAAAAGGATTGCTGGAGAAAGCTTATGGAACATTTCATTCTACCTCCGGAATACAACAAAGTCGATGAATTCGGTAACGAGGTTCCGGGTGGACGTCAGAGGAGGAGGCTAGTTAAAGAGTTCGCTCTTCAGAAGATGGCCGATGCATTCCGGAACTTCAAGAAAAATTTAACCCGTGACTATGTCAACAAGGGCAAGACTCCGGATTTCAATGGACAATATGAGAAACTGAAAGATGATTGGCCAGAATTTGTGAGGCAAAAGCAATCGGACCATTTCAAGGAAATATCGAAAAAAATAAGGATAATGCGGCTAAGAAAAAGTACCATCATATTATGGGGCCAGGAGGATACCGCCTTGCGGACCCTAGGTGGCAGAAGATGGAGGAGGACCTGAGGGTGCGAGGAATCCCTCTAGGTACAGAGGGATGGGACCCAAGGGCCAAAAGCTGGTGGTACGGGCATGGGGGATCGCTAGACCCGGAGACAGGGGTGTGTGTTCACCGGCATCGACGCTTTGCTCCGACCCAAGCCCTTATTGACGCAATGACCCAAGCTCAAGCGGGCTTGATCAAGTTCAACAGAGAGAAAGACGCACTGACTTTAGCCCTCGGGAATGATGAACACGGAGGACGTGTACGAGGCAAAGGCAAAGTTTCGTGGAAAGTAGGGTTTTCCCAAGACAATGACCCGTACGGTTACAGAAGCCGTAAGAGAAAGACGGACCGGGATGCAGATCTTATGACGAAGTTTGCATCGGAACTCCATGAGTTGAAGCAGAGAGTGCATGAACTATTGAAAGAAAAATCGGCTGCAGGGCCGCATGAAGATCATGATGCGGATTGCGGAAGCCAGCAGCGGAGAAGCAGCGTGGCTTCCACGGATGCCCCGCCTGGTGCTAGTGCACCGATGATCGAGATTCGTGCACCGGAGCCTCACTACCCCGTGGATGATGTAAAGAAGATGAAAGACTGTGATCTGCATTATCCCGTGGGGAACATTTCCATGAAGGTAGCTAGCGGCAGTGCTTTACCCTGTAAACCTGGAGCACTCCACCACAACAACCCCATTCCATATGGCTATGCTTGTGTCACGGTGGAAGACATAGTCCAAGGGTTTGAGGACCTGGAGATTGACAAACCTACACCCGAAGGGGATAGCAGACTTGGAGATGTCAAGCGCCAGTTCATTCTATGGAAAAAGAAGTACATAGTGTTTCCAGACGAGGCGCCAAGGCTAGCAAGTCCACCCCCCTCCGATGGTGGTGGTGGTGGTGGCGGTGGTGGCGGTGGTGGTGGTCGTGGTGGTTCACCTACACCTCCTTCACGCCATTCGACGCCGTCCCCCGATCCACAACCTCCGGCGGGTATGACGCCCCCCAATCCTCCTTCGGCGGGTACGACGCCCCCCAATCCACCTCCGGCAAAGAAGCAGAAGCAGGCGGACAGCAAGGAAACCTGCTCCTGGACTATTAACCCGGACCCTTATGTACCTAAGACCACAAGGGTACCGGAGCCATCGCTAAAGCCTCTCCTCCCAAGGCCTGGGGAACTTAGTGAAGCTGACCTCACATTGGCCGCGTCTACTGATTATGAGAAATGGAAGGCGGATATGAAGGCGGAAAAAGTGCCTGAGCCCAAGCAAGTATTCACTGAGAAGCAAAAGAAGTGGGCTAAGGATTTTTTGACGACACCGTCCCAAGCCGAGCTGAATATGCCTGACGACTATGGACATGAACTTCGTAGGCAAGCAAAAATATTGAAGGAGGAAGAAAGTAAAAAAAGCGGGAAACAAGTTGACCAGCTCGGGATGCAGAAGAAACAATCGATCCCCCCGCTCATAGTGAAAGCCGGTCCGGAAGAGGACCCCAAGATCATAGCAGTTGCGGCAGCACTTGGATTGACTGTAGCGGCTGCCATGAAACAAGCGTCCGAGATGGGTTTGACTGTTCGTGCCTTCTTAGGCCTTGAGGAGGCGCCTGTAGGTGAGATAGCATTCCAATATGTGCGGAAGGGGCCTCTCGTCGAGCCTGAGAAGGAAAATAGTCTACCAACACAAATGCGAAATCTGCTACGTTGGTACAAGCAATTCATAACATGGGCCGACAAAGAATATGTTTATGCGGATGTTACACATGAGCATCACATCAAATGGTACTCTGTAGAAGTTCATATGAGTGAATTATTCCAGCTGTTCAATCTGCGCGCCCTCGACAAATCTATGCTGAGTTGCTACGTTCTGTAAGTGATTTATTTCTACCTCATCTCGTTCTTCATTGCCTGCACTATATATATATTGTCCTAACTATATTGTTGCGTACGCTATTATGCAGATTGAAGATTTGGGAATGCAAAATAAGAAACATCCATGATGTTGGGTTCATTGACCCACATATCGTTAATGGACATGTGTTAGAACATCACCCCAAAGACATGGAGAAAGACCTGTACAAGTTTCTTAAAAAGCATCAACTCAAAAGTCATATTCTATTTCCTTACCATTTTGGGTGAGTGTTTCTCTCTTGTGCCCATTCTATTTTGTTTACTCCATGCATGGTATGTCTAATCGATGAGTTATGCATGACTGTGCATGTAACGTGTCCGCAGGTTCCACTGGATTCTGCTAAATATTGAACTTCACACCTCTACAGTTCTAATCATGGACTCTAAGGATTCGGATCCAAAGCGTTGGGCCGACATGAGAAAAATGCTGCAAAAGTAATTATTTTCAATCATTTGAGCTCTATATCGATCGGTCTCTTCATTTCCTAATATCAACTAACTAATAAATCCCTTATTCATTTAATTTTCTTTGCCCTGTAGGGTTTGGAGACGGTTCTCAGAAGAAACTGTCGGTGAATTCAAACATGAGCTAGATTTCAGAAAGTTAGTTAATGTGGATCAGCAGCCATCGGGGACCGATCTATGTGGATACTATGTTTGTGAGAACATCCGGAGACAAACCACTGAGCGGAAGGCATCAGCTAGCGTGCGGAACGCGACGGATAACTTGCGGAGGAGGCTTAGTCCAGAAGCTCGCTTCCGACCAATTCAAGAAGAATTAGCAGGATTTTTCATGAGGGAAGTCATCAATCCTAAAGGACAACACTATACCGAGGACGAAGAAATTTATATGCATACCCGAGGTTGAAACTTGTTCGAAGTTGTATATGGTCATCCATCCTAATTGTGTATGGAAACTTGTTCGAAGTTGTATATGGTCACCCGAGATTGAATATATATTATATATTCCTCTTGAATTCTTCTTGTTTGAAATTTCATATGCATGTATATAGAAGCGTAGAATATGTGTACTGAAACTTCATCCAAAATAAAATAAAACACAAAATAAAATATAAAACAAATAAAACACTACAAATTAAAAAGAAACCAGGTTTAGGGGGGCTAAAACCCTAAACCTGCGGAGGAGGCCTTTAGTCCCGGTTGGGCACGAGAGCCGGGACTAAAGGTCCTCGGCCCCGACGGACCACGGGCGCCCACGTGGCGGGCCTTTGGTCCCGGTCAGCCACAAGAACCGGGACTAAAGGCTTTTGTCGCGGTCCGTAAGAGCCGCGGCTAAAGGGGGGGGGGGGGTCTTTAGTCGCGCTTATTTAGTCCCGGTTGCACAGCCGGGACTAAAGGCTGTTGCGAACCGGGACTAAAGGGCTTTTTTCTACCAGTGAAGCATCCCACTTATGATTAACCTCTATTGCAAGCATCCGCAACTACAACAAAAGTATTAAGGTAAACCTAACCATAGCATGAAACATGTGGATCCAAATCAGCCCCTTTCGTAGCAACGCATAAACTAGGGTTTAAGCTTCTGTCACTCTAGCAACCCATCATCTACTTATTACTTCCCAATGCCTTCCTCTAGGCCCAAATAATGGTGAAGTGTTATGTAGTCGATGTTCACATAACACCACTAGAGGCTAGACAACATACATCTTATCAAAATATCAAACGAATACCAAATTCACATGACTACTCATAGCAAGACATCTCCCTTGTCCTTAGGAACAAACGTAATTACTCACAAAGCATATTCATGTTCATAATCAGAGGGGTAATAATATGCATACAGGATTTGAACATATGATCTTCCACCAAATAAACCAACTAGCATCAACTATAAGGAGTAATCAACACTACTAGCAACCTACTAGCACCAATCCCAGACTTTGAGAGAAGAATTGGATACAAGAGATGAACTAGGGTTTGGAGATGAGATGGTGCTGGTGAAGATGTTGATGGAGATTGCCCTCTCTCGATGAGAGGAGTGTTGGTGATGACGATGGTGATGATTTCCCCCTCCCGGAGGGAAGATCCTCGGCAGAACAGCTCCGCCGGAGCTCTAGATTGGATCCGCCAAGGTTCCGCCTCGTGGCGGCGGAGTCTCGTCCCGAAAAGTTCCTTCCTATTTTTTTCTCATCGAAAGACTTCATATAGGAGAAGATGGGCGTCGGAGAGCCACCAGGGGGCCCATGAGGTAGGGGGGCGCCCCCCATCCTCGTGAGCAGGGTGTGGGCCCCCTGGCCTTCATCTTTGGTGAGTATTTTTCTTTATTTTTTTTAAGATGTTCCGTGGAGTTTCAGGACTTTTGGAGTTGCGCACAATAGTTCTCTAATATCTGCTCCTTTTCCAGCCCAGAATTCCAGCTACCAGCATTCTCCCTCCTTATGTAAACCTTGTAAAATAAGAGAGAATAGCCATAAGTATTGTGACATAAAGTGAAATAACAGTCCATAATTCAATAAATATCGATATAAAAGCATGATGCAAAATGGACGTATCAACTCCCCCAAGCTTAGACCTCCCTTGTCCTCAAGCGAAAAGCCGATAACAATAAATATGTCCTCATGTTTAGAAGTAGAGGCGTCGATAAAAATAAAATATGGACATGAAGGCATCATGATTATTCTCATAACAACAACATATATAGATTTTGTCATATGATTACTTATATTCAAGTGATGATCTATTCATAATGCCAAAGGATAAAATGAAAAAGAAAAGGTGAAGATCACCATGACTCTTGCATAAGGTAGAAGATAACAATAAAGGATAGGCCCTTCATAGAGGAAAGCAGAGGTTGCCATGCGCTTTTATGGTTGGATATATAAAATCTCAATGCGAAAGAACGTCACTTTATATTGCCCCTTGTGATATGAACCTTTATTATGCAGTCCGTCTCTTTTATTACTTCCACATCACAAGATCGTATAAAGCTTATTTCTCCCACACTAATCAATCATACATATTTAGAGCAATTTTTATTGCTTTGCACCGATGACAACTTACTTGAAGGATCTTACTCAATCCATAGGTAGATATGGTGGACTCTCATGGCAAAACTGGTTTAAAGGTATTTGGAAGCACAAGTAGTATTTCTACTTGGTGCTGAGAATTTGGCTAGCATGAGGGGGAAAGGCAAGCCCAACAAGTTAGAGGATCCATGACAACATACTTTATCTCAGATATAAGAAAGACATGACTCATTACGTTGTCTTCCTTGTCCAACATCAACTCTTTGGCATGTCATATTTCAATGAGTGTTCACAATCATAAAAGATGTCAATGATAATATATCTATATGTGAAAACCTCTCTTTCCTTATTACTTCCTATTAATTGCCACAATGACCAAAGCTATGTCTGCCAACTCCCGACAACTTTTAATCATTATACTCTTTCTATGTGAAGTCATTACTCTCAATAAGATCAATATGAAATTTTTGTTTCTTTTTATTCTTTTTCTCTTTCTTTTATTCACCCAAGATCATGGAAAAATAATCAAGCCCTTGACTCAACACTAATCTTTATTATATATAGCTCACGGACTCGATTACAAAGAGAGATCATAAAGCAAAACTCAAAACTAGATCATGCCATAAACTTTATTCTACTAGATCAAGATACTACTAATAGGATCGAACTAAGAAAAACGGTAAAGATAGGAGTTGTGATTGTGATACGATACCGGGGCACCTCCCCCAAGCTTGGCAGTTGCCAAGGGGAGTGCCCATACCCATGTGATTATGTCTCCTTGGTTGGTGAAGAATGTGGAGATGTTGTTGATGATGCGGGCTTGTCATCCATCTTCCAAGGCATAGGTTCATTATCATAGAAGGATGATCGAGTCGCCGGAATCCTCGAATCTGCAACCAAACTCATTCTTTTGAATCTATATTCATACTCACAGTTTTGGTTTTGCAGGTCATATATTTGGGCTTGGAGGTGCTCGATCTTCTCATATAGCTTGAAGATGGCCTCCTCGGTGTTCTTGGCATCCGACTTGTAGTTGTTAGTGAACTCCGCGAGCATCGTGAGGCTAGCGTTGATTCCACGCTCCACCATCCCCTAGCACTTGAAAATTTGTTGCTCCATTGCTTCAAGCCTCGTCTCCACGCTTCCGGTTCCCTTTGGTCCCTCAACATCGCGGATGTGCAACAACCCATCACGCATCTCAATGGTTTGAGGGTGTCACAGCACCTCGGCGAGGTAAGGGTTGATGACCGTCTCGAAGAACTTGTCCTTGGAAGCACTTGGGTACGTCACGATAATCTAGATCTGTCAGGAAAACAGCTCGAAACAAAGACGGGAGATTTTTGCGTGATACGGGAGTCAAAACCCCTGGGAGATTATATAATGAATTTTTATTGACCAAAATATGTATCGTGCAAGAAAACGGAGTCCGAAAGGCACACGAGGTGCTCACGAGGTAGGGGGCGCGCCCAGGGTGGTAGGGCACGCCCACCACCCTCATGGGGCCCTCGTGTCCTTCCCGGACTGGTACTTATTTTTATATTTTTGTAAATATTCCTAAACGGAGAAATATTGCCTTAGAAATTGTTTTGGAGTCGGTTTACTTACCGTACCACATACCTATTCCTTTTTGGAGTCTGGAACGTTCCGGAAAGTGTCCCTTATGTATTCCTTCGGGGTTACAGTTTCAATAATATTGGTTTAAACATTTATGGGATTACCTGAGATATAATGTTTGATTCTTTGACCGTTTACCACCTTTGGATTTGTGCCCTCGAAGTTCTTTATTTTTATGGCACCAAAATGATAGACCTCTTCGATAACATAGGGGCCTTCCCATTTAGAGAGAAGTTTTCCTGCAAAAAATCTTAAATGAGAGTTGTATAGCAATACATAATCACCTACATTAAACTCACGCTTTTGAATCCTTTTGTCATGCATCTTTTAACTTTTTCTTTAAACAACTTGGCATTTTCATAAGCTTGGGTTCTCCATTCATCAAGTGAGCTAATGTCAAATAACCTCTTCTCACTGGCAAGTTTAAAATCATAGTTGAGCTCCTTAATAGCCCAATATGCCTTATGTTCTAGTTCGAGAGGTAAGTGACATGCTTTTCCATAAACCATTTTATACGGAGACATACCCATAGGATTTTTATATACAGTTCTATAAGCCCATAATGCATCATCAAGTTTCTTCGACCAATTCTTTCTAGAACTATTAACAGTCTTTTGCAAAATTAATTTGAGCTCTGTATTGCTCAACTCTACTTGACCACTAGACTCTGGGTGATAAGGAGATGCAATTCTATGATTAACATCATATTTAGCAAGCATTTTACGGAAAGCACCATGACTAAAGTGCGAACCACCATCAGTCATTAAATATCTAGGGACTCCAAACCTCGGGAAAATAACTTCCTTAAGCATTTTAATAGAAGTGTAATGATCATCACTACTAGTTGGAATAGCTTCTACCCACTTAGTAACGTAATCAACAACAACTAAAATATGTGAGTATCCAGTAGAGGCAGGAAAAGGTCCCATATAATCAAATCCCCAAACATCAAATGGTTCAATAACAAGAGAATAATTCATAGGCATTTCTTGACGTCTACTAATATTACCAATTCTTTGACATTCATCACAAGACAAGACAAACTTACGGGCATCCTTGAAGAGAGTAGGCCAATAAAAACCAGATTGCAATACCTTATGTGCAGTTCTATCTCCAGCGTGGTATCCTCCATAAGACTCGGAGTGACACTTGCGTAGGATCTGTTCCTATTCATGCTCAGGTACACAACGTCTAATAACACCATCTACTCCTTCTTTATAAAGATGTGGTCATCCTAAAAGTAATGTCTTAAATCATAGAAAAACTTTTTCTTTTGCTGGTATGTGAAGCTAGGTGGTATAAACTTAGCAACAATATAATTAGCATAATCAGCATACCATGTAGTACTACGAGAAGTACTTATAACATTTAATTGTTCATCAGGAAAGTTATCATTAATAGGTAGTGGGTCATCAAGAATATTTTTTAACCTAGACAAGTTGTCTGCAACGGGGTTCTCAGCTCCCTTTCTCTTAACAATATGCAAATCAAATTCTTGTAGCAAGAGAACCCATCTAATAAGTCTAGGTTTAGCATCTTTCTTTTCCATAAGATATTTAATAGCAACATGATCAGTTTGAATAGTTACTTTAGAATCAACAATATAAGATCTGAACTTATCACAAGCAAATACAACTGCTAAAAGCTCTTTTTCAGTAGTAGCATAATTTCTTTGAACATTGTCTTGAGTCTTACTAGCATAATGAATACCATTTAATTTCTTATCAACTCTTTGCCCTAGAACAGCACCTACAGCATAATCACTAGAATCACACATAATTTGAAAGGGTAGGTTCCAATCAGGTGGCTGAAGTACAGGAGCAGTGACTAATGCTTTCTTAAGTATTTCAAATGCTTCTACACAATCATCATCAAAGACAAATGGTATATCTTCTTGCAATAAATTAGTCAGAGGTCGAGAAAATTTTGAGAAGTCCTTAATGAACCTCCTGTAAAATCCAGCGTGACCAAGGAAACTTCTTATACCTTTGATGTCCTTGGGACATGGCATCTTTACAATAGCATCAACCTTGGCTTTATCAACTTCAATACCTCTTTCAGAAACTTTGTGCCCCAAGACAATACCTTCATTAACCATACAGTGGCAATTTTTCCAATTCAAGACAAGATTAGTTTCTTCACATCTCTGCAAAACTCGATCAAGATTGCTCAAGCAATCATCAAAAGAGGAACCATAGACGGAAAAGTCGTCCATGAAAACCTCACAAATCTTTTCACAAAAGTCAGAGAATATAGCCATCATGCATCTTTGAAAGGTAGCGGTTGCATTACATAAACCAAAAGGCATACGTCTATAAGCAAAAGTACCAAAAGGGCATGCAAAAGTAGTCTTTGATTGATCTCTAGCAAACACAAGTATTTGAGAGAAACCAGAATAACCATCTAGAAAGCAATAGTGTGTATGTTTGCATAATATTTCTAGCATTTTATCAATAAAAGGTAAGGGCTAATGATCTTTCTTAGTAGCTTTATTTAATTTGCGGAAATCAATTTCCATCCTATAACCTGTGATAATTATTTGTGGAATCAATTCATCTTTATCAGTAGGAATAATAGTAATACCTCCCTTCTTAGGGACACAATGGACATGACTTACCCACTCACTATCAGCAACGGGATAGATTATACCTGCCTCCAAAAGGTTGAGTATTTCTTTTCTTACCACTTCTTTCATTTTAGGATTCAGACGTCGTTGAGGATCACGAACTGGTTTGGCATCTGCTTCCAAATTTATTTTATGTTGACATAGAGTGGGACTAATGCCCTTAAGATCATCAAGAGTATATCCAATAGCAGCACGGTGCTTCTTCAGAGTTTTCAAGAATTTTCCTCTTCATGCTCTGAAAGGTTAGCACTAATAATAACAGGATATATCTTCTTTTCATCAAGATAAGCATATTTCAGATTATCAGGCAAAGCTTTAAGCTCAAACACGGGATCACCCTTGGGTGGAGGAGGATCCCCTGAAATTTCAACTGGCAAATTGTGTTGTAGAATAGGTTCCTGTTTAAAGAATACTTCATCTATTTCCCTTCTTTCATTCATGAACATATCATTTTCATGGTCTAGCAAATAGTGTTCTAAAGGATCCCTAGGAGGTACGGCAATAGAAGCAAGACCAATAATTTCATCCTTACTAGGTCTCCCGATGTTGTTTACTAAATTTCGAAAAATTAAACTCATGAACCATATCATCCAAGCCAACAGTAACAACATTCTTAGTGCAATCTATGGTAGCATTGACAATATTTAAGAAGGGTCTACCAAATATAATGGGACAAAAGCTATCTTGCAGAGAAGTAAGAACAAGAAAATCAGTAGGATATTTAGTTTTCCCACATAAGACTTCAACATCTCTAACAATTCCAATTGGTCAAATAGTATCTCTATTGGCAAGTTTAATTGTGACATCAATACATTCTAACTCAGCAGGTGCAATTTCATTCTTAATTTCTTCGTATAAAGTATGCGGTATAACACTAGCACTAGCACCCATATCACATAAGCCATGATAACAATGATCTCCTATTTTAACAGAAATAATAGGCACGCCTACCACAGGTCTATGTTTATCTTTGTCACAAGGTTTAGCAATTCTAGCAGTTTCACCTTTGAACTGAATAACATGCCCATCAATATTATCAGACAAGAGATCTTTAACAATAGCAATATTAGGTTCTACTTTAACTTGCTCAGGAGGTGTATAAGTTCAAATATTGCTTTTACGAATGACAATTGAAGCTTTAGCATGATCCTTTGTTCTAACCGGGAAAGGTGGTTTCTCAATATAAGAAGTAGGAACAATAGGATCATTATAAGTGACAGTATTTTCTTCAACTTTAATAGGTGTAGCTACTTTTACATCTATGGCAGGATGATATTTAAACCACTTCTCCTTAGGGAGATCAACATAAGTAGCAAAAGATTCACAGAAAGAAGCTACTATCTCAGAGTCAAGTCCATATTTAGTGCTAAACTTAAGGAAAATATCGGTGTCCATAAAAGATTTAACACAATCAAACTTAGGTGTCATACCTGACTCCTTACCTTCGTCGAGGTCCCAATCTTCAGAGTTGCGTTTAATTCTATCCAATAAATTCCATCTGAATTCAATAGTCTTCATCATAAAAGAGCCAGCACAAGAAGTATCGAGCATGGTGCGATTGTTATCGGAAAGCCGAGCATATAGATTTTGAATAATCATTTCTCTTGAGAGCTCGTGATTGGCACATGAATATAACATTGATTTAAGCCTCCCAAAAGCTTTAGCGATGCTTTCTCCTTCGCGAGGCCAGAAATTATATATATAATTACGATCACAATGAACCAGATGCATAGGGTAATACTTTTGACGAAATTCCAACTTCAATCTTTTATAGTCCCAGAATCTCATATCATCACATATCCTATGCCATATCAATGCATCTCCCTTCAAAGATAAAGGGAAGACCTTCTTCTTAGAAACATCATCAGGTATACCTGCAAGCTTAAATAATCCACAAACTTCATCCACATATATTATGTGTTCATCAGGATGCTTTGTTCCATCTCCTGTAAAAGGGTTAACTAGCAGTTTTTCCATCATACCCGAAGGAAATTCAAAAGGAGTTTCATTTTCAATAGGTTCAGTAGGTTGAGGATCAACTCTTTTCTCTACTGGACGGGGTGAAGATACCCCGAACAAGCCCCTCAGAGAATTACTTTCCATAGTAACAAGTGACAGTAAATTTCAGCACACTATATAAATTTTTTCTTACCAAATTCCACCTACCAAAGGCGCTACACTCCCCGGCAACGGCGCCAGAAAAGAGTCTTGATGACCCACAAGTATAGGGGATCTATCGTAGTCCTTTCGATAAGTAAGAGTGTCAAACCCAACGAGGAGCAGAAGGAAATGATAAGCGGTTTTCAGCAAGGTATTCTCTGCAAGTACTGAAATAAGTGGTAACAGATAGTTTTGTGATGGGATAAATTGTAACGAGCAACAAGTAACAAAAGTAAATAAAGTGAAGCAAGGTGGCCCAATCCTTTCGTAGCAAAGGACAAGCCGGAACAAAGTCTTATAATAGGAAAAACGCTCCCGAGGACACATGGGAATATTGTTAAGCTAGTTTTCATCATGTTCATATGATTCGTGTTCGATACTTTGATAATTTTATATGTGGGTGGACCGGTGCTTGGGTGCTGTTTTTACTTGAACAAGAATCCCAATTATGGTTAACCTCTATTGCAGGCCTCCGCAACTACAACAAAAGTATTAAGGTAAACCTAACCACAACATGAAACATGTGGATCCAAATCAGCCCCTTACGAAGCAATGCATAAACTAGGGTTTAAGCTTCTGTCATTCTAGCAACCCATCATCTACTTATTACTTCCGAATGCCTTCATCTAGGCCCAAATAATGGTGAAGTGTTATGTAGTCGACGTTCACATAACACAACTAGAGGCTAGACAACATACATCTTATCAAACTATCAAATGAATACCAAATTCACATGACTACTCATAGCAAGACTTCTCTCCTTTCCTCAGGAACGAACGTAATTACTCACAAATCATATTCATGTTCATAATCAGAGGGGTAATAATATGCATATAGGATCTGAACATATGATCTTCCACCAAATAAACCAACTAGCATCAACTACAAGGAGTAATCAACACTACTAGCAACCTACTAGCACCAATCCCGGACATTGAGACAAGAATTGGATACAAGAGATGAACTAGGGTTTGGAGATGAGATGGTGCTAGTGAAGATGTTGATGGAGATTGCCCTCTCCCGATGAGAGGAGCGTTGGTGATGATGATGGTGATGATTTCCCCCTCTCGGAGGGAAGTATCCCCGGCAGACCAGCTCTACCGGAGCTCTAGATTGGATCCGCCAAGGTTCCACCTCGTAGCGGCGGAGTCTCGCCCCGAAAAGTTCCTTCCTATTTTTTTCTCATCGAAAGACTTCATATAGGAGAAGATGGGTGTCGGAGAGCCACCTGGGGGCCCACGAGGTAGGGAGGCGCGCCCTGGGGGGGGGGGGGGCGCACCCCACCCTCGTGAGCAGGGTGTGGGCCCCCTGGCCTTCATCTTTGGCGAGGATTTTTCTTTATTTGTTTTAAGATGTCCCATTGAGTTTCAGGTCTTTTGGAGTTGCGCAGAATAGTTCTTTAATAGTTGCTCCTTTTCCATCCCAGAATTCCAGCTGCCGGCATTCTCCCTCCTTATGTAAACCTTGTAAAATAAGAGAGAATAGCCATAAGTATTGTGACATAAAGTGAAATAACAGTCCATAATTCAATAAATATTGATATAAAAGCATGATGCAAAATGGACGTATCAATCATCGCCTCTTTTACTAATGGAAATACCAATATTCTCACATACAGTTCTGAAATTAAAATATCATGTCAGAAATTTGAGTTAAAAGCACTCCTTATAATACCAAAGCACTTGATCATATCTATCTAAAAAACGAGACAACTAGAAAATATAATTGATAATATTTATTAATCTTCAATCGAGGGACACCATTGTTGTTTTATCTTCATCGGCGATTATAATGCCTCCTTGTGCTTCTATATATTATGGTGGACCATCAGTCCTACAAAATGTTGATTAGTTTATGAAAGTCGGTCCATGTAAACAAATGGTCTCAAAGTATAATGACATATAAAATCAATGTATGAGAACAACTTACTTGATCATGCTGGCGTTCATGAGAACCATCACTTAGAGATCTACCGGACAGAAGACACTGAATTTCTGATACTTCTTGCACCATGCCATTGACCTTTTATTCGAGTACTTGTTTCACTTTCTTAGAAGCTTGAATTTTAGAAACCAATTAAGCCTTACTTAATGCTCGTACTCACAAACCTCTTGCTCTAATTCCACTACCAAAGCCAACTATGCGACCATGTCATTTAGATGTATCACATTTTTGCAAGACTTCATCATTTGAAATACCAGGATTCAACTGAAATAAAATAGTTTATCCATAGTTGGTGGCTTGTTTTCCAGATTTTTATCCCTGTTCCAAAATAGGCAAGTGTCTATTATTTTTGAAATAAAATGGCAATGAAAAACAAGAGGAGTTAAAGCGTGTACCATGTCCTTGCACTTCACTTTCCAGATTTTTATCAACTAATCCAGTTGGATTTTCGTGCTTACTAGTCTTTGAGGTAGCTGCAAGGCCCATGGTTACCCTGTGATTCTGCACTTTCCATATCTTTATTACCCATTAATTCATCCACACCATTTGTAGCGACTGAATAATAAAAAATGATAATTTTCATACCATAAAATTCACCCATGTCATCATTATTGCTGGCATCAACTTCACCATTCATATCTGCAATATATTATGAGTTACTTGAAGAAAATAAAGTGTGCAAACAATTCTTGGTACAATACATAATACTTAGAAACTCACTCTGGGAATCATCAACATCTTAATTTGTAGTAAACAAGATTGGTGTATTTGTTGGCGCATCATTTCCATCTATCAAAACAAGCAACCACATTGTATCATCCAATGGAAGATAGCTTGAATAATATTTTTATGTTTGCGTAGTACCTGTGTAGCTAACTCGTACTTTTTCCACAGTTCCTAATCTTGCAAATGAGGCCTGTGAGTAACCCTTTTTCTACTAAAATCAGCTATTTGACTTGATTTCTCCGACAAGGTCCGCATAGGAATACCTTGGTGTACCAGTCCAGACTTATTCAGCTGTGAGCGGCATCTTTCCCGAGCTAATGTTGTCAAGTTTGAAGTGTGCACAAAGGCCATACAAAGTAAACAAATAAGTCAATGTTGATGTACTGAAAATGAATTACTGAATGCTAAATCAAATAAAGTAAGTACAGAACTACCGGTATCACTGTTTATTAAGAAGGTAAAAGCTAAAATATGAAGACAATCGATTAGTATAGATTGAGAGCTGCATAAACTAATCCCATCATGTTGTTCTCTTTCTATGTGATGGTGTTATTGACTTTTGAATCATGTCAGTCTTCATCGCCATTGTCAAATTCAACTTCAAAGGCTTCATCATCAAACTGTGCATGTGGTACACTGTAAGGAAGACGTGATGGATTTTTCACAACTGTGCGCCATCCTTTTAAAAGACTGTCCTTGACAAAAAACAATTGAGAAACGTTTCTAGCCAGAATGAAATTCTACCTACATATTTAGTAATCAGGATCAGCAACGGTGCTTGAACGTCTGGCAGCAGAAAAAAACAGAGCAAGGAGGAATATGAACCAACCTCCATCGGAGTTGCGTTGGCGGACGGTGATGTACAGGCGGCAATGCGAGCGCACTAGAGTCGAGGCTAACCGGCGACATAGTGGAGACAGCCCGGGCGCGCCGGCGTCGAGGCAACCAGCGATGTGCTGGCAGCACCGGGGGCGTACCGGGTCGAGGCTACTGGCGACATGCAAGCAACATCGCGTACATGCCGGGGTCGAGGCGACTGGCGAGGTGGGGGTTGTAGTGCAGATAGGCGTAGAATAGAAAGGAGAGCGATCTATGAACTATGGAGGTGTCGTTGATTGAGCAGGGGAGGGGAGGAGAGGAGAAAGAGGCGCAAGGAGATTAGATCCTAACAGATTACACAGTTATTCCCTGTTGTAACGAAGGGTTATCTAATGGAAATTGCCAACACTTAGCCCCAATATTTGGAGAACCTGCCAACTTTTGTTGGGCTGTTTGGGGGGGGGAGAGCTAAAGGAGAGGAGATTTTTTTTCTTTTTGAGCGCAAGGGGAGTAAGTTTGTTAAGAGTTGTACGTACATGCAAACAATATCATAACATTAACGACCGGTCATGTAGCGACAGGTAGACCCGTGGTTGTTGAAGGTATTACGTAGAGTGGTTTCACCACACAGGGATTCCACTCGGGTGTTCAACGACCAAAAGTTTTTAGGCACCGTCGTTAATGCCAGTATTACTAGTAGTGGCTACTAACACGACACTACGATCAGAGACCCTTTGACCAAACAGTGTGTGATGCACTAATAACAAACAGTGATATAAAAAACCTGTCAAAGAAGCAAAACATTTGCGATGGAGGACCATCAAACACGGTTTCGATTTTAGTTGTGTGTGCGATGCGGGGCACATGGTTAATCCATCCGAGCTGTTTGTGATGAGGCATGACAACAGAAACGGGCAGCCATATCAATGTGTGTGCGATATATGGCATACAGTTCGCTCTGATGAACTGTTTGCTATTAGGAAGCGCAACAGAAGCGGTTA
This sequence comes from Triticum monococcum, assembly GCA_034509565.1. NCBI lineage: Eukaryota > Viridiplantae > Streptophyta > Magnoliopsida > Poales > Poaceae > Triticum > Triticum monococcum. The sequence goes on along the minus strand of CM067845.1, from coordinate 78,684,287 downwards.
GCCAGATCAAGGTGTGTGTGGTATATGGCATACAGTTCACTTGGACGAACTATTTTCGATTAGGGAACACAACAGAAATGGTTTAACTTAACAAGATGTGTGTGATATGCAGCATATAGTTCACATAGATGAACTGTTTTCGATTAGCCAAAAGAACAAAAATGAGTCATGTAAACAAGATGTGTGTGATACGCGGCAAACGGCCGACTCGGATGAACTATTTTAGATGAGAAATTACAACACAGACGGTTACTACAGTTAGTTCGTGTGTGATTTTGTGTGTACAAAAGACTTTGAAACATGCAAACTAGTTGCTTGCGGTGGCTAGGACATGCGTCTGCAAGTACTCGTGTGCGATGATTAGTAAGTTACACATACGTTTCCTTATGTTAACACATGTGTGAATTTACAATATGGACAGTTAATATGCAAATGTCTTCTGGACATCGGGCACACGCTTAAACTCAGTGAACTGTGTACGATACTAATACTTGCCATGGAAGTTTAAGAACTTGGTTGACAACATTTGAGTAGCATATATATAGTGGTTACACAATTCGACAAAAGGAGGATCTTCGTAACATGGTTTTGACAACCATATGGTTCATATCTACATACTTAAAATAGTACTAACTATCACATTTTAAGAGGCTGAGGGCCAACAACCATATGGTCCATATCTACATACTTAACATAGTAACAGCTAGCACATTTTAAAAAGGTTGAGGGCTAACAACCACAACTATCTGGTGGAAGCAGCTTGATCACGGCGACTCGACATCTCGTCAATGAAAAGGAAGATCCCTCTTGTGCCTTGGTAGAGCATGAGTAGAATGGTGTCTCCAATTTTCCAATATGGATGCATTGCCACAACAAGCAACAACTTGTTAATTTGAATGGTTCCATTTCTGCGGGAAATGGAGTACCTTGCAATCACTTTGACGTTATTAGCAGGCACAAGTGTAATTCAACCACGCCGGGGAATCGATCCAAGAACTGCTACAGCGGGAAATTTTTTGTTGAAATGTAGAATAAAAACCAATTTTAACATATTGTTGAAGATATATATAGGTTATGAGCATCAACATTAAAATAACATTTTTTACCAGCGTTTTGTGCACACAATTGGGCTTGTTCAATGTGTGCACCATAGGTATAATTAATCCGATCCAAAATCCAGCATTCGTACGTTGTGCTATCTCTGTCAGATTATCAACAAAGTTTATGACATGCTTTAAGTCCTTCCAATGAAATTTGGTATGCTTAGTAACATACAGATTGTTCACTATGCATCCAACTATCCTGCTTAAAAGGTGGAAAGGTATTATTTATTCAGAACATGGCAGAAGAATAAATAGTGCACATAAATTGGTAAATAGAATTTGTTAATGCCTAGGAACGGAGTCAGAAAAACAAATCACAATTGGTTGCTTAAATAGTGGTCAATTAGTCAGAACAAATACCCCGATTTTGCTAAGTAATGTGCTAGCATGGAGAAAGTTGAAAGAACACTGACCTCGATCAGACTTTGATCGGCTGATGACGCCGAGGAAGTAAACATCCATGTTAATTAGACCAGGTTGTGATGCACACACTAGAATTTTATTGCCACCTTTCAGTTCATAACACTTAGACATTTTTCTCCAAAGGTCTGCATGAAAATAGGAGTGACCATCTTTATCAAGTTTTACGCAAATAGTCATTGTAAATGCATGTTGAGTTGTCAATATGACATCCATGGAGTCATCAACAAAGTAAAGTCAAGATCACCTTCTACTCCTGTTCTTGCAAAGCAAGGGATGTACTACTTGAAATGAAAATGAAAATCATAAATTAGATATATTGAAATAACAGAGCAAGATGCAAATATGGGAGTAACTGATAGAAAAGATCATTGTATAGATGAAAGCAAAGTACAAAAATATATAACTAAAACTAGATAATGTAACAAAGATTTGATGCAAACATGAGAGTAAGTGAGTGAACATTACATCATATATTTTCCTAACATAGGGGGGACTTGGCTTCGACATCTAGGCTGCACATGGCGCCATACCTTTTGTCATTTCTGAAGGACACGTTCTACGGTGGCGGCTTGGGATGCTCAATTGCAAATTTAGATTCACCGACCACGACCACGAGGAGGGCAATGACAAAGGTTCTTCCAATGTGAAATAGCCCATCTGTGACATCAAAGAGCGCACCATGGGTCTATGCTCTATCAACTAGAAGGACCATGTCCATGACATGTGAGGCAACATCCTATCAACAAATCTTACGTTTTGTAGCTTGCCAACCCATACGCTTTGTTGTAGTAGCTTTTTCCATGTGGTGTTTTAACAGTGCCATGTTTAATTAGTTCAGTTGTGCTAAAATGAAATGTTTAATAGGGATATGTGATGTTTAAGTATGAATTGTCTACTCTAGTTTCACGAATGGCTATATTTGGTTGTTTATAGTGAGTAGATGTCTTGTTTATCTATATTTGGTTGTTAGGTTGGTCACAGTGACCATTTGTCCAGTTATCAAGCAGATGCTTGTTTATTTGTATTTGGTTATTAGGTTGGTTGTAGTGAGCATCTGTCCAGTTATCAAGTAGATGCCTTGTTTATCTGTATTTGGTTGTTAGATTGGTTGTAGTGAGCATTTGTCTAGTTTTCAAGCAAATGCCTTGTTTATCTGTATTTGCTTGTTAGGTTGGTTGCAATGAGCATTTCTCCAGTTTTCAAGCATATGCCATGTTTATCTGTATTTTCTTGTTAGGTTGGTTGCAGTGAAACTCTATCCAGTTTTCAATGGCTATATTTGGTTGTTATAATAACCATTTGTGCCTTGTTTATTTCAATCATTCACAATGTGATGTTAATTTTGTGCAAGTCGGAATTGTGCCGTTCGATTTCATCAATACCAGTTTGAACAGCTATATTTGGTTCCAGTTATGCCTAGTGTAGTTAATGCATGCCCTTTATTTCAGTTTTACACATTTATCCAGTGTGATGTTTAAGCCTAACATGCGTTCTATTCATTTTCAAATACCAGTTTGAATTGCAATATTTGATGGTTGTTAAGTCTGTTGTAGGTAACATTCCCTTCCATCTTATATCCGCTTTAACAGCATGCTGAAACCAATACATTCAAGCTATCATTTAGAGATGATGTTTTTTTACCTTTGTTATATTTGATTGATATTAAGATTTTTGTACTTATCATGCCTTCCACTACTTATGTAGGACAACAACGAGAGTGGCTAGCATTTTCCATCGATGTTAGTTTCATCCCTCGGCTTGTACTCCCCCCGTCGTTCCATAATGTAGTGCATATAGATCAAGGCCTGGACACTTGTTAGCTTCTAATGTTGACTTGTTGCTTGTAGGTACATATGCCCTTGGAAAAGATCCATGCATCGACCCTTTTGCATATGGGGTAATGAGATATTCATGAACAAGTATCAAGTGAGGAAACTAATAAGGATTATTAGCAAAAAGATATGAACAGTGGCAAGAAAATTATTTGTTTACGCTTTATCCAACACAACATTGAGCTGTAGGATGGTAACTACAAACTCTGCTGTCGGATTTCGGGTTCCGGCAGACCCTTAAGGTTCGAACACTGGGGTGCGCGCGGAAATCTCGCCTTCAACCTCTCCGTCTCGATGGGATCTAAACTACTAAAAGAGCTGCACGAAAGACACAAGATTTATACTGGTTCGGGCCACCGATGTGGTGTAATACCCTACTCCAGTGTGTGGTGGATGGATTGCCTCCTGGGCTGGTGTGGATGAACAATACAAGGAAGAACAACCTCGCGAGGGTCTGTTCTTGGCTGTGGTGATGAACTGCTATGAAGAGTTCAGTCACCTTTCTCTCTCTTTCTCTCTCAGATCCCGGACCGAACAACCAGGAATCGAACCCCTTGCTATGTGGGTGGCTAGTCCTATTTATAGAGGCCCTGGTCCTCTCCCCAAATATTGAGTGGGAAGGGATCCAACAATGGCGGGCTAATTTGAAGGGGGATAGCGAGTACATCTATCCTGACAAAACTAGTCTTCGCCTGCCAAAGGCTCTGGTGATGACGCCGCGCTGGGCTCCATGGTGACCTCCGTCTCATAGTCCTCCTGGTCTTTCTCTCGTTGCACCGAAGTGGCAACCTTTGCCTGATGTCTCAATATTCCGCGGATATGCTTGCCCCTTTGCACCAAAGAGGAAAGAGGGACGCTGCGCGCGCTGGCACCCACTTGGTGCCCCATGTCGTCATGGCTTGCGTCATGGGCACCTCGTGAGGTACCCCGCCTTGAACTCTCCGCCTCCTCGCGAGCCAGCCTGATGAGGCTGTGCCTAAGGATGCGCCGCGTCGTCCGCCTCACGAGGCTTGGCCCCTCGCGAGGGTCTTGAGCCTCGTGTTGATGAAGATGGGCCGCGCTGGGCCCCCATTTGAGCCACGCCGCAGGCCGCAGGCAGGCAAGTCTGGGGACCCCCGTTCCCAGAATGCCGACAGTAGCCCCCGGGCCCAAGGCGCGCATGGACTGGGCCGTGCCGAGAGGCGAAAGGGCAAGGGCGAAGCGCCGCGGGCCCTGTCAGCCTGCGGCCTTGGGCGCCGCGTGGCAGTTGATTGGCCGTGGCATCTCCGCTTCCCCATGACGCCTTGGTGATTGTGCGAGCTGGGCAAGTCCCTGCATGCAGATCGTGTTATTATTACCTATGATCATGGGGGCCGGCGGTTGGCCTTCGCCGGCTATAAGTACGGCACCCCGCGTGCTCGTCTAGTCCATCTCTTCTTGCTCTCTCCTTCGCCTCAGTTCTTGCTCCGTCTTGGTGTGATGGCTCCATCGGCCGCAGAGAAGGGGAAGGCCCCCCAGGTCGGTCCTGCCTCTCCCCCACCCAAGCGTGGTCGCGGGCGCCCTCGGAAGCACCCGGTGGGCGCCCCGGCAGCTTCCAGCGGCCATGGGGGGGGGCTCCCAGTGCGGCGGTGGGCAAGCGCCGCCGGAATTTTTTGTTTGGTCGGCAGAGCCAGCTCGCGCCTGGCTCCCGCTCCCTCGCTTCCTCCTTGGCGAACTCCCGGCCGGCACTCCTGGCGGCCTCTGGCTCCAGGCGGAGGGCTACTGCAGCAGGTCCTCGTGAGTCGCGCTGGAGGTCTCCGCCAGCGGGGGCTTGGCCTTCACTCATGGCTGGCAGGCATTCGCCCGTGCTCACGGCCTGGAGCGTCGGTGCACTCTGCACTTCAGGTTCGATGGCGACGCCACCCTCTACGTGAGGGTGTTTGGGGAAGATGGTCGCCGCGCGGGGTGCTGCCCCGAGGATGATGACCGCGTCCACGGGCCCCGCTCCGATGGTGATGGGGGAGATAGCGCCCGAGCGGGCGGCGGCGTCAGCGACTCCCCCAGCTTCGTCAGCTCTTCCTCAAGTGACTCCTCCAGTGGTGGCAGCAGTCCTCCCCCGCGCCGCCGGGTTTTCCCAGGAGGTCGTGGTTCGTCCGCCCGCCGTCGTGCCCCGGTGCAGCGCGAGAGGGAGTCCGCGTGAGGCCCTGAGGCAGCCTGTGTCACCGCCGTGCGCGATGCGGGAGGGGCGGCGCCAGGCTCGTCTTTTTCCTTTCTCTTTTGTTCCCTGTGTAAAACAGAACAGATGCATGGAGCCCCCTTGGGGCGTGTTGGGAAATGTTGCCGCTTCAGCTATTACCTTGATCTCATTTTTGTACTTACTGATTTCCCGCCTGTGCATAGATAGCTTTCGACCCCTGCCGGGGAGTGGGGCGACCACCCCAGGCCCTGTGCACGTGTTGTGGTACCCGAGGGGCACGGACTAGGAGGGGTGCTCCTGTAATGCGCCAGGGCCGTGAAACCCTCCTATGGCTAGGGCAGAAACCCTCGCGAGGGCGTCTGAGCACCATCCCTCGCGAGGTTGTTCACGAGAGAAACCAAAGCGAGGGGCAAAAATCGACGAACCATAAACCAGCAACAGCGATAACTCCAATGAGACTCCAAATGCAAACGAACACGTCAACTGCGGAAAGCAAATGGAAAAGCCGCGTCCGGCACCTAATCTAGTCTTCGACGTCTTCTCACCAGCGCGGAGCTAAGTGCTGCCACTTGGCGTGGGAGGGAGCCCTAGGGCCTGAGGCCGGCGCTCCTGAGACTCTAGGGCGTGTACAGCCCCACTCATTATTACGTGAGAGTGTCACGGGGCGGCAAGCTTCACAGGCATTGGCCTTGCTTCACAGGCTCTGGGCCTTTTCCTTGAGCGCGAGGGCTTCATAGGCACTCGCCTTGCTTCACAGGCTCCGGGCCTTTCCAAAAGAGATGATCTTAACAGGCACTCGCCTTGCTTCACAGGCTCCGGGCCTTTCCTAAAGAGATGATCTTCACAGGCACTCGCCTTGCTTCACAGGCTCCGGGCCTTTCCAAAAGAGATGATATTCACAGGCACTCGCCTTGCTTCACAGGCTCCTGGCCTTTCCAAAATAGATGATCTTCACAGGCACTCGCGTTGCTTCATAGGCTTTGGGCCTTTCCAAAAGAGATGATCTTCACAGGCACTCGCCTTGCTTCACAGGCTCCGGGCCTTTCCAAAAGAGATGATCTTCACGGGCACTCACCTTGCTTCACAGGCTCCGAGCCTTTCTTAGGGGTAGAACCTCCGGAGGTGCTGGATGTTCCACGCGTTCTAGACCGGCACTCCCTCCTGAGTCTCCAAGCGCGCGGAGCTGGGCCTAGAAACATGAACAACCTTTAACGGGCCCTCCCACATGGGAGAGAGCTTGTGCAATCCCTCGCTGGAGAGGACTTGCCTGAGCACGAGGTCTCCTACATCGAGGGTCCTGGGGCGGACGTTGCGGCAGTGGTATCGCCGCAGCGCTTGCTGATACCTCGCCGCCTGCAGTGCGGCTTCCCATCGTCGTTCCTCCCCCAACACAAGGTCCGTCCCCCGCATGGCGTCCTGCTGCGCCTCGTCGAACTCCAGGAGCCCCGCGGAGCGATGTCTGACCTCGTGAGGGAGGACTGCCTCCGCTCCATAGACCAGGAAGAATGGGGTCTCTCCAATCGCCTTGGTCGCGGTGGTGCGGATGGACCACAACACGGATTGAAGCTCATCGTACCAACCTCGGCCGCAGGCCTCCAGCTTCTTCTTGAACGTCCTGGTCTTGAGGCCTCTCAGGACCTCTGCGTTGGCTCGTTCGGCCTGGCCGTTGCTTCGAGGGTGCGCCACTGAAGCGTAGCATATCTGCGTTCCAAGGTTACCACAGTATGTTTTGAAGAGGTTACTGGTGAACTGTGAACCGTTGTCTGTGATGATGCGGTTCGGCACCCTGAACGGGCTGACGATGCCCCTGATGAACTTGACCGCGGAGCCCGCGGTTATGGAGCGGACGGCCTCCACTTCAGCCCACTTGGTGAACTTGTCCACGGCAACGTAGAGGTAGCGGTAGCCCCCTGGCGCTCGAGGAAACGGGCCCAGGATGTCCAGCCCCCAGACTATGAATGGCCACGAAAGGGGTATAGTCTGCAGGCCTCCGGCCGGCTGATGGATTTGCTTGGCGTGGAACTGGCAGGCCTCACAAGCTTTCACCAGCTCTACGGCGTCATTGAGTGCGGTAGGCCAATAAAACCCACTGCGGAATGCCTTGCCGACGAGGGTCCGCGATGATCAGTGGTGCCCGCAGTTTCCGTGGTGTATGTCCTCCAGTAGTTCCTTCCCTTGCTCCCTGGAAATGCAACGCAGGAGTACATCGTTTGGTCGCTTTCTGTAGAGTTCCCCGTCTCTTATGCAGTACGCAATTGTCGGAGTAAATAGCCATGGGTAGCCTAGCCGGCTTCCCCTGGCCCATCAGAAAAAATTACAAGCCTGGCCGACTCTCAAGAGGATTCAAGACCTGGGCCGCCTCCCCCCTAGCCGACTACCTTCCTGGCCGGCTCCGGGAGCGGCCCGCCCTTTACCCTCATGAAGAAAGTTGTGGAGGGCCTACTACGAGAGGCCGGCTACGGCAAGGCCGACTACGAGAAGCCGGCTCCCATAAAGCAGTCAAAGCCGTACCCGCAATGTACGCGTCCACCCTGCGATGATGAAGTGGGGCGTGGCTACAGTGGAGCCTGCCACCCCCAAAACCCGGAGCACGCCTGGCACAGTGCGCCGTACGGGTAGCCACGACCCGTCCGACGCGGCACTGTTACCACGGCGGCTCCGGCGCCATCCATGACGGGCCACCAGCGTGGCCCCCGAGGCGGTGGGCCCCTTCGGGCAGAGAGATACCGAAGGCGGCCGCACCTCCTCTCAAGCCGGCAAGATAGAGGGTCGGCTTTCCCTAGCTGGCCTGCCACTTTCCTCGAAGGAGACGCCCATTAAGGAGACAAGATACGGTGAGGCTACAGTAATCGCCCGCCAAGGCGGCGTTACTGTAGCCACGCTTACCCCGACCAAGCATGCATCAACAGCACGGAGCAACAGTAACCAGCCACCGACCAGGCCCTGGCCTGTGGGGCCTGCCTGTCGACCAAGGAGCCGGCAGCCGGCGGTACCCACCAGCCGGCGGGCCCCAGTAGCCGACGCAGAAGCCGACGAGCATAGCCACAGACAGCTGGGCCCCGCGCGCAGCCGGATTACCATTGTACCCCCGGGGGGTAGGCCTATATAAACCCCCCGGTGCACCCATGCAAAGGGTTGGACTCTTAATCTAGACCTAGACACCATACAAGGAGAGGAAGCAAGCTAACTGAGCCCTTCTTCCTCCTTCCACCCAAAACAGCTCAAGGAGCATTGTGTAGTTACTTGTTCATATAGTAACCATGCGGAGACCCCGCAGAGCAGCAGTAGGGGTGTTATCTCCCCGGAGAGCCCTGAAGCTGGGTAAGATTTGCCGGCGTGCATGTCTTCGCCTCATCCTCTTTCCAGGCACTGGCGATGTTTTATTGGCCCCCGCAATGATAAGCTACCCGTTGGCATATGTCGCTCCTACCACCCGACATTTGGCGCCCACCGTGGGGCCAGGTGCACCGTCGTCCGGAGACCTGTTCTGGACGGGAACCCTTTTCCTTCCCCGCGAGCGTAGCTAGCCCGGCTCGCCCGATGGCGCTTCCCACGACGCGCTGCATGGCGCCACCAACATCCGCGCGGCAAGCAGCCTCGCCGACCTCTTCGACAAGGCCCGCATCTCCGACGAGCTTGCCTCCGATGCGGGCACCGACCACCTCGCCAACCTCCTCAGCCAGCTCCATGTCTCCAGCGAGCACGTTGCGGATTTGGAGTCGGTTGGCTCCACCGACCCGATGCCTATCGACTCCGACACGGCATCCTACGACACCCTCCCCACCAACGTCATGGTCTACAATGACCCGCTCCCTCCGGCTAGTGATCGCGATACTGACACTACGGAGGTGATGGTTATCGGCCACGACGGCCCGACTGACGAGGGCGCCCGCGACGCCCCACGCGTGGCGTCCCACGACTTGTTCGCCCCCTTTCGGCTGACGCCAACGACGAAGTACTGGAGGGACGCCGCCTCGCCCTCCTCGCGGAGGGCCGGCGGCTGGCCTCCGTAAGACGCCTCACCGAGGCCTACCAGCGCGAAGCTGACCGCGCCGCCTTCGGCACGCCGGCTCCGGCTGGCCCAAGCCGGGCTGGTGCTGTCAGGCAACGTGGCGCCGTCATCGCCGACACGCTTGGAGTCGATCGCCCGATCTACGCCACCCCGCTCGAGAACCTGCGCGCCGCCCAGGCGGCTGTAGACGAGCTGGACGGCTTGGAAGCCGAAGACCTCCCCCACATGACGCGGCGCATCCAGCAACTAATCGACGCGGCCGCCCGGTGGCACGAAGCCGACGCCTGCGCGGGGAGCCCTCCCCCGCGCCGCGACTTCCCGATCGCCGACTACGAGCAACACTCGCGCGCGGCGCGAGAAAGAGCCGGCTTCCAGCCGAAGCCAGACCCAAATCTCCATCGAGAGAGACGCGGATGGCCGCCCCCGCGCCATGGAATGGCGGGGCACCCTGCCTCCGCCTCGAGCTCGCGGAGAGAGATACCCCACCCCGCCTCCAGTAGCGCACCCGACTCTCAGCGGCCGGCTTGGTCGCCGCGAAGGAGTCGGCGAAAACGACGCCCGCCACCGGATCGACCGCCTGGCCCGATCCCTAGCACTAGAAGAAGAAGACGATGTCGGCCCGCCTTGATTTGGCCCCCGCATCCGCGACGAGCCCTTCCCCAAAGGGTTCTCGCTCCCAAGAGACACGCCCAAGTACAACGGCTTGGTGAAGCCGGAAGACTGGCTGACCGACTACTCCACAGCCGTCAGCATCGCCAATGGCAACCGGCGCGTTGCCGTGAAGTACGTGCCCCTCATGCTGCAAGGCACGGCACGGACTTGGCTTAACAACCTCAAGCCTCTCAGCATCAACAGCTGGGTGGATTTCACTGAAGCCTTCGTTCGCAACTTCACCAGCACCTACAAGCGGGCTCCCAAGCCCAGACAGCTCTCCCTGTGCGTACAGGGCCCAGCCGAGTCCACTCGCGACTACCTCACGCGTTGGGCCGAGCTCCGCAACTCCCGCGAAGGGGTGCACGAGGTGCAAGCCATCGAATACTTCACTGCCGGGTGCCGAGAGGGCACCCTCCTCAAGCACAAGCTTCTCTGCGATGAGCCGACTACCCTCGACGAGCTCCTGAACATCGCCGATAAGTACGCCACCGCCGACTCCTCGATGAAGACCGAGCTCCGGGTGGACGCGTCCGGAAAAGTGCTCAATCCGGCTCCCCAAGCGCCGGCTGGAGATGGCGGCCGACGCCAACACCAGAATGATCAGAAGCGCAAGGGCCCTACGCCGTCTCCCGCTAGCCGGCAGGTGGCCACGGTCGAAGATACGCCGCCTGAGGGGCGGCCCGCGCCCAAGAAGCCCAAGGGCGGTCGGCCGGCTTGGCAGCCGGCCTTCTCCTACGAACAAACCCTTGACGCCCCGTGCAAGTTCCATAGCGGCGCGAAGTCGTCCTACCACACGACCCGCAAGTGTAACTGGCTCGCCCGAATCTCCAAGGGCGAAGGGCTCACGCCGACTCCGCCTGCCGGCCCGCCGCCGCCAGCTCCGCCGCCCAAGGCCGCTCGGCCCACGGTCGACACCGTGCAGGACGAGTTCCCCGACGAGCAAGCGTCTTACGTTGTCTTCACGAGCCAGCCCGAAGACCGGCGCAGCAAGCGCCGAGAGCAACAAGAAGTCAATGTGGCCGCCGCCAGCCCAGCCGGCCACATGCACTGGTCAGAGAAATCCATCAGCTGGAGCCGGGCCGACCACCCAGAGGTGATGTCGTCCCTCGGCTCCTACGCTTTGGTCCTGGAGGCCACCCTTGCAATGGACACGCGTGCCGCGCGCTTCTCCCGCGAGCTGCTCGACGGTGGAAGCAGCGTCAACATCCTGTACTGCGACACCATGGAGAAGCTGGGTGTCAAAGCAAAGAAGCTTGCGCCGACTCGAACGGTGTTCCACGGCATCGTACCCGGTTTGTCCTGTGCCCCCATCGGCAAGATCAAGATCGATGTACTCTTTGGGGGCAAGGACCATTTCCGCCGGGAAGCAATCTGGTTCGAGGTGGTGGACCTGGAGAGCCCTTACCACGCCTTGCTCGGCCGACCCGCCTTGGCCAAGTTCATGGCGGTCCCCCACTACGCTTACCTCAAGATGAAGATACCAAGCTCCAAGGGTGTCATCACCATCGCCGGCGACTACAAGAAGTCTGCCTACTGCGCCGCGGCCAGCAGCCGGCTGGGCTGGCCGAATCCCTCATCATTGCCGCAGAGAAGAAGACGCTGGACAGGGTCGTGGCCCTGGCCAGCAAGCAGCTAAACCAGCCCGCCGACTCCAAGGAGTATGATGCCCAAGGATCTTTCCAGCCGGCCAAGGAGACCAAGAAGATACAGCTCGACCCCGAGCACCCTGAGAGGTTCGCCGTCATTGGGGCGAGCCTAGAAAGCAAGTAGGAAGGCGAGCTCGTCAATTTCCTCCGTGAGAATCGGGATATCTTTGCATGGTCCCCCCAAGGACATGCCGGGTGTTCCGAAGGATTTCGCCGAGCACAAATTACATGTGCGGGAGGACGCCAAACCAGTCAAGCAGCCTCTCCGCCGACTGTCAGAGGAGAAGAGGAGGATCGTAGGGGAGGAGATAGCCCAGCTTCTCGCAGCCGGCTTCATCATGGAAGTTTTCTTCCCCGAGTGGCTCGCGAACCCGGTTCTCGTGCTGAAAAAGAATAACAAGTGGCGCATGTGTATAGATTACACAAGCCTCAACAAAGCCTGCCCAAAAGATCCCTTCGCTCTGCCCAGAATTGATCAAGTGATAGACTCCACAGCCGGATGCGAGCTGTTGAGCTTTTTGGATGCTTACTCGGGATACCACCAGATAAAGCTGAACCCGGATGACCAACTGAAGACCGCCTTCATCACGCCATTCGGAGCCTTCTGCTACCTGACCATGACGTTCGGCTTGAGGAATGCCGGTGCCACGTTTCAGCATTGCATGCAGAAGTGCCTCCTCACGCAGCTCGGCAAGAACGCCCACGTCTACGTGGATGATATTGTGGTGAAGACGGAGAAGCGTGGCACTCTGCTGGAAGACTTGAAGGAGACATTCGAGAACCTGCGCCGGTTCCGAATCAAGCTCAACCCTGAGAAATGCGTGTTCGGAGTGCCAGCCGGCCAGCTCCTAGGCTTTCTGGTCTCCGAACGCGGCATAGAGTGCAACCCTGTGAAGATCAAGGCCATCAAGAGGATGGCGGTCCCAACCAAGCTTCGAGAGATTCAGAAGTTCACCGGGTGCCTGGCCTGTCTGAACCGTTTCATCAGCCGGCTTGGAGAGAAAGCCCTCCCTCTCTATCGCCTCATGAAGAAGAGCGCTCAGTTTGAGTGGAATGACCAGGCCGACCAAGCTTTCCACAAGCTGAAGAAGATGCTGGCCATGCCGCCTATCTTGGCGGCGCCGACTGAGAAAGGGCACATGCTCCTTTATATTGCCGCCACTAGCCGGGTGGTCAGCACCGTCATTGTGGTCGAACGCCCCGAAGAAGGCCGAGCCCAGCCGGTCCAGAGGCCGGTTTATTACCTGAGCAAGGTGTTGTTCGCCTCAAAACAGAATTACCCGCACTACCAAAAGATGTGCTACGACGTGTACTTCGCTGCCAAGAAGCTGAAGCCATACTTTCAAGAACATCCTATCACGGTCGTATGCACTGCCCCGCTGGCCGAGATCATAGGCAGCCGGGATGCATCCGGCCGGGTAGCTAAGTGGGCCATCGAGCTGGCCCCTTACACGATCTTCTACCAACCCCGCACCGCCATCAAGTCGCAAGCACTGGCCGACTTCCTCGTCGACTGGGCCGAGACCCAATACTTACCGCCAGCTCCCGACTCCACCCATTGGCGCATGCACTTTGACGGATCAAAGATGCGCACCGGCTTGGGAGCCGGCGTCGTCCTTACCTCTCCTAAGGGCGACAAGCTCAGATACACGCTGCAGATCCACTTCGCCGCCTCCAACAACGTAGCCGAGTACGAAGCGCTCATACACGGGCTCCGGCTTGCCAAGGAACTCGGCATCCGCCGGATCCTGTGCTATGGCGACTCGGATTTGGTGGTTCAACAATCTTCTGGCGACTGGACGCCAAGGACGGAAACATGGCGAGCTACCGTTTCCTAGTGCAGCAAATCAGTGGATACTTCGATGCATGTGAATTCCTCCATGTGCCGCGAGCCGACAATGAGCCAGCAGATGCCCTGGCCCGAATAGGCTCCACGCGGCAAGCAATACCAACCGGCGTCGCCCTACAGCGCCTCCTCAAGCCATCCATCAAGCCGTCTCCGGAATCCGACTCCATCTTCGGGTCCGTCTCGAAGAGTCAAGCAGTCGGCCCGGGGACTTCAATACTCGGCTCGGGGACTGCAGTACCCGGCTCGGGGACTGCCGCACCCGGCTCGGGGACTGCGGTAGCCGACCCAGGGACTTCTTCAGCACAGCAAGCGGCGGCCGACTCCAGCACTTCATTACCCAGCTCGCCCACCCTGGTGGCTGTAGCCACATTGGTGGCAGAGGAAGTCGCAGCTCCATCATGGGCCCAAACCATCCGCAACTTTCTGGCGAACCAAGATCTGCCAGCTGACGAAACCGAAGCGAGACAAGTCCAGCGCCGAGCCGGAGCATACACAATCGTCAACAGAGAGCTTGTCAAGCGTAGCGCCACCGGAGTCTTACAGCGATGCGTCGAGCAGGAGAAAGGCATTACAATCCTCAGAGATATACATCAAGGAGAATGCGGCCACCACGCCGCATCAAGATCACTCGTCGCCAAAGCCTTCCACCACGGTTTCTTCTGGCCAACTGCTTTGGACGACGCCAAAGAGCTAGTCAAACACTGCAAAGGCTGCCAGCTTTTCAGCTCCCAGCAACACATGCCAGCTTCGACACTCAAGACCATTCCCATCACCTGGCCCTTTGCCGTCTGGGGATTGGATATGCTGGGCCCATTCAATACGGCGCGCGGCGGCATGACACATTTGCTCATCGCCGTCGACAAATTCACCAAGTGGATTGAGGCGAAGCCGATCAAGAAGCTGAATGGGCCGACTGCGGTGACTTCCATTGCAGATATAACAACCTGGTACGGCGTACCGCACAGCATCATCACCGACAACGGCACGAATTTTGCCAAAGGTGCCTTGGCACGGTTCTGCACTGCACAAGGTATCCGGCTGGACCTTGCGTCAGTCGCCCACCCACAGTCAAACGGCCAAGTGGAGCGAGCAAATGGCCTCATCCTATCCGGCATCAAGCCCCGACTGGTAGTACCTCTGGAGCGTTCAGCCGGCTGTTGGCTCGATGAGCTGCCGGCTGTCCTATGGAGTCTGCGTACTACCCCAAACAGATCAACCAGCTTCACTCCTTTCTTCCTTGTATATGGTGCCGAGGCAGTCATCCCAACAGATATCGAGTTCGACTCGCCTCGGGTAACCATGTACACGGAAGCGGAATCCAAAGAAGCAAGAGAAGACGGCGTCGACCTACTGGAAGAAGGCCGGCTGTTAGCCCTCAGCCGGTCTGCCATCTACCAGCAGCGTTTGCGCCGCTACCACAGCCGGAGGGTCCGACCAAGATCCTTCCAGGAGGGTGACCTTGTGCTCCGGCTGATCCAGCAAACAGCCGGCCAGCACAAGCTCGCAGCCCCCTGGGAGGGCCCCTTCGTCGTCAGCAGAGCTCTAGGCAACGATGCCTACTACCTCATCGACGCGCAGAAGCCGACGACACGCAAGAGAGACGACTCCGGCAAGGAGTTGGAGCGACCATGGAACGCCAATCTTCTTCGGAAGTTTTACAGTTAAAATGCAGTATGTATTATGTCCACTTTTGTATTAAGTACGAAACAATAGGCTCCCCGAGGAGGACTCGGGGACTGCCATCCTTTATTTTATGAATGAAAGTTATCATGCGTATGATATCACCTGTTCATTTATTTTGTCCCGCACCGGGTTCGATGAGTCGGCCCGGGGACTAGCCGACTGGAGTTATATTAGGAGCCCTACCCGTAGTCAGACAAGTAATGTGCCGACACCCAGGCTTGGCTCTTGCCAAAATCGCAGCTCGAAGAACCGACTGCCCGGCTGGCAAGAGTCACAAGCCGGAAAGGGTGCGCACATGAAAAACGGCTAGGGACTAACGGGTTTATATATAACAAAAGCCGGCTTGCCGCCTCCCGCCGACCGACTACCAGAGTAGCCGGCCGGCCGGCTTACATTCAGTCTACTTCAAATCCAGGAAAGCTCGAGTACTTGCCTTCCCAAAGAGGGAAGGCGGCAAAGGAAAAAGCCTAAGGATAAAAAAGTGCACTTGAATGGAAGCCAACACATGCATACATTAATATTTACACAAAGGACCTCCAGAGAGGTCAACATCCAACATTGTTCGATACACCCCCAGTGGGTGGAATTGCGGAAACTTAAAATTGTTCGAAAAAGCAAAAGCAGGAACAATAGGAATGGCAGATCAAGCCGGCGGGGCCGCTGACGAGCCGGGCTGGGCGGTGGAGGCGGTCGTGCCGGCTGGAGGAGCAGCCGGCTGGCCAACTTCGGCCTGATCATCGCCTTCGACAGAGGGCGCGCTCCCACGTGGCTCGTTGCTGGAGGCACGGTCGGCTTGAGGGCAGTCGGCCGTCTCACCAGTCGGCTCAGCGTCTCTGCCGTCTTCCTCCTCGTCGTCCTCGCCCTCGTCGCTGGAGGCGATCTCCTTGGCCGAGTCCTCGCCTTCCGCCGGGTTCAGCCCGAACCACTCCTCCGGCTGGCCGATGCCGTCATCATTGAGTTCCGGCGCGAAGACGCTGGTGTCGGTGCACTCGGCGATCGTCGAGGCACGTTGCCCGATCGCCGGCCGCACCTCCTCCAGTTCCGCGTCGGCCTCCAACCGCCAAGTCCGCAGCTGGTCCAGGCTCAGCCTCGGGTACCACGCGCGGATGAACTCCAACACACGCCCGGCTCCGTGACGGGCTGCGGACGCCTTCCAAGCCTCGAAGCAGCTGACTGCAACTTCTAGCCAGTCGGCAGTCCGACTTGGGGTGCGGGGAATCATCTGGCCGGGCCAGAGCGCGGCCAGCACCTGCGCCCCGGCACGTTGGAGCTGGCGGAACAGCCGATGGGCCGGCTGTAGTCGCGCTTGGATGGCGATGAGCTGCTCCGACAGCGTCCGATTCACATACGGTGGAATAACAACTCCGGCCTGACGGCGCGCCTCGCGATGGGCCTCGATGGCTTGGGCGGCAAGGACGGAGTGGCCGGGAAAGTATTATGCGCAAGGTAGCAAGCACAAGTCAAAACAAAACCTCAGGCAGCCGGCAGATGGAGGAAGGGCAAGAAAGGCGGCGTACCATCGATCAGATCTTCGATCCGGCCGAAGCCCTCTTCCAGCGCCTGGCGCGTCTCGGCCCAGTTCGCCTCCCTGGTCTCGAACTCCACCTTCAGGGCAGCCTCGCCGTCCTGCGCCTTCTGCAGGGCCGCCTTGTGGCTTTCCTCCTGGTTGGCCAGTCTCTTGGCCAGGCGGTCGCGCTCCTGAACCAAGTCGGCGTTCTCGGCGTCCTTGGCATGAAGAGCGGTCTGCACTTCGCCGAGTTCCCTCCGCAAGTCGGCGTTGGCCTCTGCACGAGCAAAAGACAAAGAGAAAAAGTCAGCAAGGGAAAAGTCGTCAAGGAAGATCCGACCCGACTGCTCTGCAGTCGGCCCGAATCTCGGCGACTACACCCAGTGGGTGCGCTGTTGCGCCCCCACGAGAGACAGATAAAAGCAATACACTTACGTTGGCTGCTGGCCAGGTCTTCGGTCCTCCGGCTCAGCTCCCGAGCCTGGGAGTTGAAGGCGGCGGCACGAGAATTGTGATAATCCTAAAGATCAGTGAAAACAGAGTCAAGATAGTCGTCGGGAAAGATCCGACCCGACTGCGCTGCAGTCGGCCCGGATCTCAGGGACTACACCCAGTGGGTGCGCTAGCGCGCCCCCACGGAAAAAATCAAAGGACCAGAGCGGTCGACAAGTGAAAACTTACCCGGATTGCGGACCGCGTCGACAGAAACTCCTGAGTAAATTGCCTCAGGAGGCCGGCCTGTGCCTGCAGCCGGCTCCGAATCCCTTGGGCCGCCACGTTTAGCTCGCCGCTTCCTCCGCTGGGAGTCCACCCGGACGTGGCGGAGCTGGCCGCCTCGAAGGCGTCTGCCGTCTGGTCGGCACCCGCGGCTCGGCGCATGTCCGGCGGGGCCGTGCTCCCTCCAGCGTGCTGGCTCGCCGCCAGCTCGATTTCAAGACCGGCTCCGGCCTCGGGTGCGGCCCGGGCCGGCTCCTCCGGCACCGCCGATGACTGGCCGCCTTCGCCTGCTCCGGCTGGCGCTACTAGCGGCGTCCTCTCCGCGAAGATCTCTAAGAGTTCATCCCTCTGCACCGGCGGCTGATCGGGGGTGATCTCCTCCGCCGTGGGCAGCGGGATATCCGGGTCCAAGGTGTGGAGGGGGGTGGCGAGCAGCGGAGGCCGGCTATGCGTGCCCTCCGCCTCCGTCTCCGCGGCCGCCCGCTTCGATGGAGGCTCGGCCGCCGCGTTCGCTCGCTCCGTCGTCGCCCGGGCGGCCTCCCGCTCCGCCGCCTCCCGCTCCGCCGCCTCCCTCTCTCGTCGCGCCTCACGAGCGTTCCGCTCCATGGCTTCTGCAAGATCGGCGCGGGGGTCCACGCGGCGGGGCCCTGAAGATCCAGCACCCGGCCCGACCACAGAGCCGCCTGGGCCTCGCTCGAGGGAGAGCGGCGCCCTGCTCAGAAATCAGAGAAGAGTTAGAACAAAGGAAAACAACGAAGAACAAGCACACAAGCGGCCAGAGGGCTTACGCGGAAACTGCTGGAGGTTTCTTCACCGCCTTCGCCGCTGCTTCGTCTCGCTTCGTGGCCGCGGCGGAGGCCCTCGTCTTCTTCGGCCGGCTACCGAAGAGAGGAAGCGCGGCCCGGCGTTTCGCCTTTCCACCACCGGTAGCCGGCACGGCGGACGAGCCCGCGCCATGGCGGTCGGTTGCCGGCTGGTGGTGCGGGATTTCTTCGGCGTCGAAGTCATCCGGCCAGTCGTCGAAACTGGCCGAGAGCCCGGTGCCCCCAGGCTCGGCGACGTCCCCCATGGCAGCGTCCTCCATGGCGACTGCAGCCAAGTCCGGGTCGTCGAGGTCGTCTACCGTGCAGTCCGGGGCATACTGGCGTTCGACTCCTGCCGCCCCGGCTGGCGGCGGAAGAAGAGGGTTCTGACAACAAAGAGAAAAGAGAAGAGCTGCCTGGTCAGAAGCCGGCCTACTCAAGCCGGCTGATGACAGAAAGAAGGACTCACCATGGGCGCAGGATGGGCGCGGGAGTACAGCGCCTTGCCATATTGCCAGTCGTCGGTGAGCTTGAGGTTGGCGACGTAGTTCACCATGAGCGCTACCTCGGCATGGGGCATCTCCCATGTGCTCAGCCGGCAGGGGTCGAAGCGACCGCTCATCTGGCATAGCATGTGGGGCCGGCTCTAAAGGGGAAGGATCCGGCGCTCGACGAAGGCGGCCACCAAGTCGGCTCCGCGCAGGCCTTCCGACTGGATCATTACCCGAAGCCGGGCGATGGCGGCGTTCCCAGCCGGAGACAAGGACTTGGACCGGAAGCCCCAAGACGGCCGCCTCCCAGCCGGCAGATTGACGTAGTCGCCTTGCGGGGCGATGTTCTTGACATAGAAGTAAGATTTCTGCCAGAGTTTGACCGATTGGATTAGAGGAATGTGCGGGAAGGGGTTGTTGTCACTTGCCCTCTTCATCGCGATGAAGGCCCCACAGGGAGCTGGCACGCCAGCGGAGACGGTGCCGAGCTTGTTCTGGAAGAGCTCCGCCCAGAGCTCCAGCGTCGGCAGCACTCCCAAGAAGCCTTCGCAGAGAGAGACGAAGGCCAACAGCTACATCGCCGCGTTGGGCACGAGGTGATGCGGCTGGAGATTGTAGAAGTCGAGGAAGGATCGCATGAAGCCGCTCGCCGGGAAGCCGAAGCCACGCAAGAAGTGCGTGCGGAAGACGACGTGTTCGCCTTCCTCTGGCACCGGTGAAATCTCCGTCTCTGGCGCCAAGCGAGCCCGCACGAGGTTGGCGGCGGGCAGGCGCCGGGTCTGGCGGAGAAATTCGATGTGGTCTTCGTGGACGTTGGACCCGTCCCACGAGCTTGACAACGCCATGGACATGGCGGCGTGGGCGGGCTGCGGCGGGAGGCTGCGTCGGGCGCGAGGAAGTAGAAAGGGAAGAAGAAGAGCAAGGAGGGACGGGGAGCGGGGGAGCGAACGAGCCTTTGTCTCTCCCCCTCCCCCTCCTACTTGTAGGCTCGTGCGCCGGAGCCGAGGAGGCGCGGCGTGGGGGATCGTGGGGATCGATCGTGCCCATCTCCCCCACGCCCCGCGTTAATTGCGCGCCTTGAAGACACGAGGAAACGGCCGCGGGGAGGCGAGCGGTCCCCTAGGGCCGCAGAAGATCTGCGCCCGGGCCGAGGCCAAGGAGTGGCGGGCCCGGGCCTGCGGCGGCGTCCCGTCGCGCGCGTGCGGCGGCAGGACTTCTCCGCCACGTGGCCCGACGTGGGGGCCCGCAGCCAGTCCGCGGGTCAACCACGGTCATATTAATAAACAAGAAAGCTCTCTGGAGTCGGCTTGCAACGGCGAGGTCGGCTCCTCAGGGTATGAAGCTGACCAAGCTTCTCGTCCCTCTGTCCGCCGTGAAGCTCGCCCAGCTTCGGGGACTACTGTCGGAGTAAATAGCCATGGGTAGCCTAGCCGGCTTCCCCTGGCCCATCAGAAAAAATTACAAGCCTGGCCGACTCTCAAGAAGATTCAAGACCTGGGCAGCCTCCCCCCTAGCCGACTACCTTCCTGGCCGGCTCCGGGGGCGGCCCGCCCTTTACCCTCATGAAGAAAGTTGTGGAGGGCCGACTACGAGAGGCCGGCTACGGCAAGGCCGACAACGAGAAGCCGTCTCCCATAAAGCAGTCAAAGCCGTACCCGCAATGTACGCGTCCACCCTGCGATGATGAAGTGGGGTGTGGCTACAGTGGAGCCTGCCACCCCCAAAACCCGGAGCACGCCTGGCACAGTGCGCCGTACGGGTGGCCACGACCCGTCCGGCGTGGCACTGTTGCCATGGCGGCTCCAACGCCGTCCACGACGGGCCGCCAGCGTGGCCCCCGAGGCGGTGGGCCCCTTCGGGCAGAGAGATACCGAAGGCGGCCGCACCTCCTCTCAAGCCGGCAAGATAGAGGGCCGGCTTCCCCTAGCCGGCCTGCCACTTTCCTCGAAGGAGACGCCCATTAAGGAGACAAGATACGGTGAGGCTACAGTAATCGCCCGCCAAGGCGGTGTTACTGTAGCCATGCTTACCCCGACCAAGCATGCGTCAACAGCATGGAGCAACAGTAACCAGCCACCGACCAGGCCCTGGCCTGTGGGGCCTGCCTGTCGACCAAGGAGCTGGCAGCCGGCGGGACCCACCAGCCGGCGGGCCACTGTAGCCGGCGCAGAAGCCGGCGAGCATAGCCACAGACAGCTGGGCCCCGCGCCCAGCCGAATTACCATTGTACCCCCGGGGGGTAGGCCTATATAAACCCCCCGGTGCACCCATGCAAAGGGTTGGACTCTCAATCTAGACCTAGACACCATACAAGGAGAGGAAGCAAGCTAACTGAGCCCTTCTTCCTCCTTCCACCCAAAACAGCTCAAGGAGCATTGTGTAGTTACTTGTTCATATAGTAACCATGCGGAGACCCCGCAGAGCAGCAGTAGGGGTGTTATCTCCCCGGAGAGCCCTGAAGCTGGGTAAGATTCGCCGGCGTGCATGTCTTCGCCTCATCCCGTTTCCAGGCACCGGCGATGTTTTATTGGCCCCCGCAATGATAAGCCACCCGTTGGCATATGTCGCTTTTACCACCCGACAGCAGTGGCCTGCCGCGCCACCCGCTCCGCTTCCTCCTCCTTCTCCAGCATGGTCCCTTGCGTCAAGTAACTCCGGAGCTCCGTGATCCAGCACTCCTCCTGAGGTTCCATCATCAGGAGCAGGCGTGCTCCTGAGGCCGGGCCATAGACCGGGGCTCCTGAGCCAGGTGGCTGGGGGAGCTCCTCCCGAGGCTGAGCCATGTTTGATAGTGACGGCAAGGCTGAGGGCTTGAAGAGCCTCTCCTCGAAGACGCCAGGCTCTTGAGGCAGCCGCCTGGATGCCCACTTGGCGATGTCGTCGGCCTCCTGATTGGTGCCACGGGGCACATGCTGCAACTACAACCATAGAACTGCTTCTCCATCCTGCGGACCTCCGCAAGGTAAGCTTCCATGTGCTCGTCTTTCGGCTCGTACACCTTGTTGGAGAAGTTCATGAGGAGCTGTGAATCGCCCTTAATGGTAAGGCGCTTCAGCCCCAGTGCTGCCGCGGCCTTCAGGCCCGCTATTAGACCCTCGTATTCTGCTATGTTGTTGGAGACCTTTTCACCTTGTTGGAAGCAGAGCTATACGGCGTAGTAGAGCTTGTCCTGAGTGGGCGATATAAGCACCGCTCCAGCCCCAGCACCATGTCTGGAGAACGCCCTGTCAAAGTGCATGACCCAGCCTTCTAGCGCCTCGCTCCCCGGGAAAAGGGACCGATCCTCGTCGGCCTTGAGGCCTGGTGCCTCTGTCCATTCTGCCACAAAATCCGCCAATGCTGCTCCTTTGATGACTCTGGTTGTGCTGAATTCGAGCTAAAACGCCTGCAGCTCTATGTTCCACTCAGTGACCCTTCCGGCTGAGTTAGGGCTCTTGAGCATCCTCTCCAGGGGGTATGACGAGACGACTTTGATGGGGTGAGCCTGGAAGTAGTGACGCTGCTTGCGCGAGGCTATCAGTAGCGCGAGGAGGAGCTTCTGAGGCATTGGCTACTGTGCCCTTGCGTCCCGTAGCGCCATGCTGACAAAGTAAACTGGGTGCTCGACAAGACTGGGAGCATATGGGGTTGCCGCGCCCTCGGGAGGTGAGGGTGCCTCGCGAGGCGTCGCGGCCTCCGGAGGTGGACTACACGGTCGGGTGGCCTCTCCTACTCCCGGTGCATTTCCCGGCTGCTGACCCTCCTCAGCTGTGGTTGTGGCTCCTACAGGCTTTCCTTGTTCCTGTTTTGTCCTGCCCCGGGCTGCCGCTACGCCCTTGACTTTGCGTTCCTCCCTAACCGCCACCAGGGCTGTGCTGGCGGAGTAGGGTGTGGCGGCGAGGTACAATAGCAGGGGCTCCTGAGGGCGTGGAGCCACCATGACTGGGGAACTGGTCAGGTACCTCTTGAGATTTTGAAACGCCTTATCTGCTTCTTCAGTCCACTCAAAGGTCCCTTTATTCTTCATCAGCTGGAAAAAAGGCAGCGCTCGCTCCCCCAGTTTGGAGATGAAGCGCCCTAGCGCGGTCACGCGCCCCGTGAGGTTCTGCATTTCTCTGAGGGTCTTTGGCGGGCTCATGTCCTCGACTGCTTTGACCTTCTCGGGGTTGGCCTCGATGCCACGATCGGACACGAGGAATCCCAAGAGCTTGCCCGAGGGGACGCCAAACACACATTTCTCCAGGTTGATCCGCAGGTTTACTGTGTCGAGGCTCGCGAAGGTCTCCTCCAGGTCTTGTATCAGGGTCTTGGCCTCCCGAGACTTTACCACTATGTCATCGATGTAGGCTTCGACATTCCTTCTGAGCTGCTGACCCAAGGTGATGTGCATCAGTCGCTGAAAGGTTGCCCCTGTGTTATGTAGCCCGAATGCCATGCATGTATAGCAGTATACCCGCACGGGGTCAAGAAAGCAGTCTTCTCGACGTCTTCCACGGCCATCTTGATCTGGTGATACTCGGAGAAGGCATCCAGGAAGCATAGCAGGTCGCACTCCGCAGTGGAATCGACAATCTGGTCAATACGGGGGAGCGGGAACGGATCTTGCGGGCATGCCTTGTTGAGGTTGGTGAAGTCGACACACATGCGTTCTTCCCCCCCCCCTTCTTGGGCACAACGACAGGGTTGGCCAACCAGTCCGGGTATCGGACCTCGCGAATGACCCGTGTAGCCTCTAGCTTGCGGGTCTCTTGGGCGATGAAAGCCTGCTTCTCCGTGGACTGCCGCCTGGCCTTCTGCTTCACGGGGCGTACATTTGGGCATACGTTGAGGTGGTGCTTGATGACACTTCTGGGGATCCCCGACAGCTGATCCGGCTCCCAAGCAAATACCTTCTTATTCGAGTGCAGGAACTTGACCAAGGCCTCCTCCTGCTCGGGCTCTAGCACTGGTAGAAAAAGGGCCTTTAGTCCCGGTTCGTAAGGGCCTTTAGTCCCGGTTCTGGAACCGGGACTAAAGTGTCGGTACTAATACCTCCCCCCTTTAGTCCCGGTTCAATCCAGAACCGGGACTAAAGCCCCTCCACGTGGCCGGTCCACCTTTAGTCCCGGTTGGTAATACCAACCGGTACTAAAGGAAATTTCCTGATTTTTTTTGAAATTTTTTTTGAATTTTTTTATTTTCAAATTTCTGAATTATTTTAACCTCTAATCTCTAATCACCCCTCATCACTGCTCAATTTAATCTCTAATCACCCCTCATCATTCCAAATCATCTCACTTCCCGAACGGTCACCCATCCTCTCACTACTCCAGCCTGAGCACGCTTAACTTCCGGGTTCTATTCTCCCTCGTTTCCAAGTCTGCATTTGTTGTTTTCCTGACAATAGTAAGATGTCAATCCTATTAACCCTCAGGAATTTAGCTTGAGCATGAAGTCACATTTCACTGTTTGAGTTTAAAACTATTGTTCTAAAAAACAATAATTTTTTAGTAAGACTAATATTTTTGAATAAGTAGTTTGACCATTGTTTGACCAAGTTTGACCATAGTTTGACCAGATTTGACCAAAATTCAAAAAAGGTGAAATAATTATTTAATAACACTAATATTCTTGAATAATTATTTAGTAACACTAATACTTTTTGAATAAGTATTTAAAAAAACTGAAATTTAAAAAAACTGAAATTTGAGCATAACTTTTTTCCCTTTTGGAATTTGATGATTCTAGAAATTTGCAAACAGGCCGTAGGCGGTCTCCATCGGATGTAACTTTTCAAGTAGATGATTTTTCATATAAAAAACTTTTTCATCCGAGTTCGTATGCAAAAGTTATGCGCATTTTACAAATTCCAGAGAGATTTTGTAAATAAAGTCGAAATTCATATTTGTAAATTATCCCAACAACTAGACCACATATCACATGTGAAACTTATTTTCTTTTATTTTTTGGACATTTCCATCATTTTCTTTTATTTTTTTAAAAACTGAAAAGGCGATCCACAGGGGGGGGTATAGTTTGAAAATGGGACCTTTAGCACCGGTTCGTGGCACGAACCGGGACTAAAGGTCTCATCCCCATTAGTCCCGGTTCGTGCCTCAAACCGGGACTAAAGGTCTGATCTTTAGTCCCGGTTTGTGGCACGAACCGGGACCAATAGTTGTGGGCCAGGAGCGAGGCCCATTGGTCCCGGTTCATCCCACCAACCGGGACCAAAACGTCTAGATGAACCAGGACTAATGCCTTAGCCGCACGAACCGGGACCACTGCTCACATTAGTCCCGGTTCTAGACTGAACCGGGACTAATGGGCTGAGGCGGCCTGGACCATAGCCCCTTTTTCTACTAGTGTAGGTTGGCGCCTATGGTGAAAGTGGCGCTGGAGGACCCGTCCTCGTCGACGGGTATCTGCTTGGTTTCTGCTTTGTCCTGGGCGAACAACTGCTTCTTCTTGGCGGGGGCAGCCCCCTTGGGCTCTGGGGTCTCCGCATCAACGGGCCGTGCCGGCGCCGCGGTCTTGAAGGCGAGTTTGAGTACTTGCAGGGCGTCCCCGGTGTGCCCGTGCACGATGAGGGTACCGCTGCTCCCGGGCATCTTCATGAGGTTGTACGCCGGGTGCGTGGCGGCCATGAATTGAGCCAAAGATGGGTAGCCGAGGATGGCGTTGTAAGGGAGGCCGATGGGGGTGATGTCGAAGTCGACCATCTCCGTGCGAAAGTTGGCGTAGGTGCCGAAGGTTACCGGGAGCCGGATCTATCCTAGGGAGTTGGACGATCCACCCCCGACACCTGAGAAGGATCGACTAGGTCGCAGCCGCTCCCGAGGTATGCGGAGGAGACTGAAAGTCTCGACCAAAAGCACGCTGAGACCCGCGCCGCCGTCAACGAGGGTCCTGGTGACGGCTACCTGGCAGATAGTGGGCGTGCACAGCAGCGGGAGCGCGCCAGAGCCGACCGGGTTGGTGGGGTGGTCCGCCGAGCTGAAGGTCAGGCCGACCTCGGGCGCCGCCCCGTCCGGGGGAGCCCCCTGCCGTGCAGGGACGATGCTAACCCGGCGAGCAAAGGGCTTGACATGGAGACAGGTGGGCGGCGCCTGCGAGCCACCCAGGAGGGCCGCGACGACCAGAGGCGTCGGCGCCGTGGTGCAGTCACTCCGTCGCGCGGGCGGGTGCTGAGACGAGGCCTGCTGCTCGCCCCCCGCCGGGCCGGTGGCGGCGTTGACGCCGGGTGACGGGGAACGACGAGGACGCCCACCGACGGGGGCCGTCTGGGCGACGCGAGAAGCGATGGCGGCCCGGCGCTCGGCACGGGCCCGTCGAGCGTCTGACATGGATGCGATGGTAGGAGGAGAGCGGAGCAGTGGGAGACGAATTCCAGCGCACCCCTACCTGGCATGCCAAATGTCGGATTTCGGGTTCCGGCAGACCCTTAAGGTTCGAACACTGGGGTGCGCGCGGAAATCTCGCCTTCAACCTCTCCGTCTCAATGGGATCAATACTACTAAAAGAGTTGCACGAAAGACACAAGATTTATACTGGTTCGGGCCACCGATGTGGTGTAATACCCTACTCCAGTGTGTGGTGGATGGATTGCCTCCTGGGGCAGGTGTGGGTGAACAATACAAGGAAGAACAGCCTCGCGAGGGTCTGTTCTTGGCTGTGGTGATGAACTGTTATGAAGAGTCCAGTCACCTTTCTCTCTCTTTCTCTCTCAGATCCCGGACCGAACAACCAGGAATCGAACCCCTTGCTATGTTGGTGGCTAGTCCTATTTATAGAGGCCCTGGTACTCTCCCCAAATATTGAGCGGGAAGGGATCCAACAATGGCGGGCTAATTTGAAGGGGGACAACAAGTGCATCTATCCTGACAAAAGCAGTCTTCGCCTGCCAAAGGCTTCGGTGATGACGCCGCGCTAGGCTCCATGGTGACCTCCGTCTCGTAGTCCTCCTGGTCTTGGTCTCGTTGCATCGAAGTGGCAACCTTTGCCTGATGCCTCGGTATTCCGCGGATACGCTTGCCCCCTTTGCACCAAAGAGGAAAGAGGGATGCTGCGCGCGCTGGCACCCGCCTGGTGCCCCGTGTCCTCATGGCTTGCGTCATGGGCACCTTGCGAGGTACCCCGCCTTGAACTCTCCGCATCCTCGTGAGCCAGCCTGATGAGGCTGTGCCTGAGGATGTGCCGCGTCGTCCGCCTCGCGAGCCTTGGCCCCTCGCGAGGGTCTTGAGCCTCGTGTTGATGAAGATGGGCCGCGCTGGGCCCCCATTTGAGCCATGCCGCAGGCCGCAGGCAGGCAAGTCAAGGGACCCCCGTTCCCACAACGCTGACATCTGCAACTTTCTCTTTTTACTACCCATAATGAGTTGTTAGACAACAATGTCTGAATCTTTTTCGTTCAGAGTGGTTCCCAAAATAGTTCACTCAAGATTACCTCAAAAAGGATTGGTGGACACGCGATGAAGGTTGAAGTATTTCATCTAGACTACAATGAGCATCGAGGAGTCCTAATAAAGATAGTGAAGGATGGGTGGGCAGCAATCATAAGGGGTTGGCCTAGAGTCGTGCGCATTATGCATGGAGGAGGGCACAATATGGGCATTCCGCTTCACCTTCTCCAGCAACCAGAATGTCTTTCGCCTCTCTCTTTACAGCCTTCAGTACAACAGCATCGCACATAGTTCCTTCTTATTAAATGTTTGCGAAAGTCACCTTATCACACACGCTTGGCAATTATGGACTGTTTATGATGTTGTGCGCATCGCAAACGTTTGGTCATAAAAGAACGCGTGTGATAGGTCTTCATCTAAGACGGGTACGACGGATGAATCGTGTGGGATATATTCAAGCTTTGCATACAGTTTTATAGGGACAACTGTATGCGCTCTTACATCGAATCGCATATTGTCGAGGAAAAGTAAATGCATATGATTGCCTGCTTATCGTACACGTTCTATAACCGTGAACTATTTGTGATGGGTCATGCATCGTAAATGTAGCACCATGGAATATCGACTGCGATGGGAATGCGAGCACAAACGAGTTGCGAGGATGAAGCGTTTGGGATATTCATGATATCAGAAATAGTTTTACATGGACAACTGTATGCATCATGGCTCCCTATCCCCAACGATTTTTGGGTCATGTGGGAAGGACCCCTTCCTTCGCACACACTCACTTGGCAACGGTTCAAAATGCCGTCGTGGAAAGATGTTAAAAACTGTTTGTATAGCACCTCGCTATACCAATGCTAGGATAATCTCCTAGCGGCCCCACCTCTAGTTTCCTTGTATAGATTAGGTTGTGGGATACACTTGTACATATATACGTGTGTTGTGCACCCGATCAATATCGAGAGTTGCATTCCCTTCCAACATGTTATCAGTTTTGCCTTCCCAATCCTAATCCTACCATTTACTCAGCCACCGCCGCAGCCCCCCACTGCCGCCGCCAGCTCACTCCTCCCGCCGCCGACGCCCCCTGTCGCCGTCGCTTGTGCCTCTCCCCATCTCCTCCTCCTCCTTCCCTCCTCCCGACCCTATCCCCTCCCCACCCCAATCGTCCCTCCCCACCCGATCGTGCCAGCTGCCATTTCTCTGCCCTCGGGCCGCCACACCTTCTGTCGCCGTGCCAACCATCCCCACCCCACCCGATGGCATCTCCCCACTCCTCATTCTCTACCCGATCGAACACCTTTGCCAGTCCCAATCCTCCTCTCATTGAACTCATTCACGATCTTGACATATTTGGTCGCATTCCCATCGTTCTTGATTCCACCAACTCCACATATTACGCCTGGAAAACTTACTTTTCCCTAGTGTTTTTGAGTACCACCTTCAAGATCACGTCGACGGTTCCATTGACACCACCCTCGTGGTCGGCGATGATGATTGGATGACCATTGGCGCTACCATCACCCACTAGCTTTATCAAACCATCTCGAAGGACCTCTTCCACACTATTGTTTGCGACGAGGACGACGCGCACGCCATGTGGGCGAAGCTTAATGGACTCTTCACCGACAATGCCCTCCAGGGCTGCGTATTCCTTCAGCAACAGTTCTTTGGATGCCATCAAGACGACTCGTCCATCCACGACTACTGTATGCGCCTTAAGAAACTTGTCGATGAGCTGCGTGATCTTGGGGACAAGGTCTCCGATGAGCTTCTCCTTAGCACTCTTACCGTCGGCCTGAGTGAGGAGTTCAGCAACACGGCCTCCAATATCAGCTTCCTCCCTGACCCGACCTTACCTAGGGTTGTGGCCTCCTTTGCCTAGAGGAGAGGAGGATGAAGATGGTCAAGTCTCCGGCCACCCATACGGCACTTCTAGCAGGGACTTCTCGCGGCGCTGCACCACCTGCCCCGCTGTGGTTCCCCAGATGTCGGCCTCCTACTTTCCACCGCCGCAGAAGCCTTCGGCCGCGGCCCTTCCTCGCCAACACCACCCACTGCTGGCTGGCAATGGCAGCCACCGCGGTGCCCGATGCGGACGGAAGCAGCAGCAGTAGAATGGCGCCGGGGGCGCACGCTAGCCTCTTCCACCTCCCCCCTGGGCCGTCGCGCCAAACCCATGGAAAGGTGTCGTCCGTGTGTACACTATTCCCTTCCCACGCGCCCAAGTACCCATCAGCCTTCTTGGCTCTCGCCAGGGTGCCAATTAGGCCCTCTACGCCGCGCGGATCCAAGGCCAACAGCCCGGCGTCTACCCTATGTTGCTGCCCCCGCGTTCATCGGCTGGGGTGTATTCCAGTGCGGCGCCCTCCTACCTGGCTACGGTTCCCTCATACCCAGCCGCAACGCTTGCCCTTTCGCTGGCTCCATGGGACCCGTCCCTCCTTGTGGCGCTCCACTCTGCTCCAACACCCAACAACTACATCGAGGGAGGAGACTGGTTTATGGACACCGGGGCTACCGCCCACATGACTTCCCAATCCGGTAATCTCACCTCTTCATATCTCGTAAATACCTCCACTCGTATAACTGTCGGGGACGGTTCTTCCCTTCACATTACTCATGTCGGTCATGCCTCTTTTCCGTCGTCATCCATGGCTTTACACTTATCTAACTTACTTGTTTCACCTGACTTAACCAAAAATCTTGTCACCATTCGTTCTTTTATATGTGAAAATCATGTCACCGTTGAATTTGATGATATTGGTTTTTTTGTCAAGGACGCCCGTACCCGGATGGTGCTCCACCGATATGACAACCCGGACGAGCTTTACCCAATGCACTGCTCCTCCACCACCATCACAACTCCAGTCGCCCTCTCCATCACCGTGGACCTTTGGCATGCTCGCTTGGGTCATCGAAACCCTACCCACCCTTCGTCATATTCTTAGGAGGTTTTCATCCACGTCTAATAAAATCAATGATCATACTTGTCATGCTTGTCGTCTCGGCAAGCACGTTCTCCTTCCCTTTAGCACGTCCTCATCGGTGGCGGCGTATCCATTTGAGTTGATTCATAGTGATGTATGGACATCTCCAGTTGCTAGTAATACGGGCTATCTCTATTATCTTGTTATTCTAGATGAATTTTCCCATTATGTGTGGACCTTCCCATTACGGAGAAAATATGATGCGCTCTTCGTTCTTACCACATTTTACTCCTATGTCACTATGCAGTTTGGGCGTCCCATTCATGTGTTTCAAGCCGACAATGGGAAGGAGTTCGATAACATTGGTGTTCGCACCCTTCTTGCCACACATGGCATGATTCTTTGTCTTACCAGCCGTACACCTCCCAACAAAATGGTCGAACCGAATGGGTTCTTCGCAGTCTTAACGACTGCATCCGCACCCTCCTCTTCCATGCTAATGTCCCACCCCGCTTTTGGCCGGACGTCGTAGCCACCGCCTCTCTCCTTCTCAATATTCGCCCGTGTCATGCTCGTGGGAACTTTGCACCACACTATCTTCTTTTCGGTGCCCCTCCTTCTTATCACGATCTTCGTGTTTTTGGGTGTCTCTGCTACCCTACCATCGCCTCCACCGCTGCTCACAAACTTTCTCCTCGCTCCCTAGCATGCATCTTTATCGGATACGCACCAAACACCAAAGCCTACCGATATTACGATCCAGTTTCCCACCGTGTGTTCACCTCACGGCTCATTTACTTTGATGAGAGGGTTTTTCCATTTCATCAGGTACCTCCTGCTGACGCCTCGCCACCATCGACCCTGGCCTCCGGAGCCCCTCCACCTGCTCCTCGTGGTGGGTGCTCCCGCGCGGCGCTTGGGACGCCTCCCGGCTTCGAGACGCCAGCCTTCACCGCGGGTCGGGCTCCTTCATGGTCCCCATCCCGCGGTCTCCTCGGGGTCCCCGGCGCCGGGCTCGAATTCTGCGGCTGCCACGCTGGGCTCTTCGGTTGGCCCGACCAGCCCATCACCGGCACCCTCCCCGGTGGCTGGCTCTGTGGCCGTAGCGCCCTCTTCACCCATCGAGTCTGGAGCCCCATCAGTTACTGCGACACCCGCAACTAATGCTGGCTCCTTGACTGCCTCGGCCGAGATCCTGATGGGATCTTCTTTGACCTTGCCCTTGGTTGATCCATTGGCCCCGCCGCCATGCATTCTTACATGTGCCCAGGCAGGCATCCATTGCCCCAGCACACGCTACTCTGCGGACGAGTACCTTCTCTCTGCCTCGACCTCTAAGTTGTCTCCTCTTCCATCGTCAGATCGAGCTGCTCTCTGTGATCCTCACTGGCTCACTGTGATGCAGGAAGAGGTCGATGCGCTCCTGCGTAACCGCACTTGGTAGCTTGTTCCTCGACCACCTCATGCCAATGTCATCAGTGGCAAGTGGGTCTTTCACGTAAGACTCATCCCGATGGGTCCCTTGAGCGATATAAGGCTCATTGGGTGGTGCGTGGCTTTCGTCAGCATGCTGGAGTTGACTTCACCGACACCTTCGCTTCGATTGTGAACCCGGGCATGATTTGTGTTATCCTCCAGCTCGTCGTGTCTTGCGCTTGGCCGGTACATCATATGGACATTTCTATCGCCTTTCTGCACTGTCACCTTGCCGAGCAGGTTTACTGTCAGCAACCTACTGGATTCGTCGATGCTGCTCATCCGGATCATGTGTGTTTGCTCTCCCGCTCCAGTACGGGTTGAAGCAGGAACCACGAGCGTGGTACCAGCATATTGCCGCCTTCCTACAGCAGCTTGGGTTTCGAGCTACTTGCTCCGATGCCTCGTTGTTTGTGTATCGCCAGGGCCATGCTGTCGGGTCGTGGGTTCTGGAAAACCCTTGAGGTTCGAACACTGGGGTGCGCACGAAGATCTCTCTCTCCCTAGCCCACTCTTGCAATGATCTCTAGGCCTAGCTCGACGAACCCAAAGAACAAGGAACAGGAGGGTTTATACTGGTTCGGGCCACCATTGTGGTGTAATACCCTCCTCCAGTGTGGTGTGGTGGATTGCCTTGTAGGCTGAGGATGAACTAGTACAAGGGATGAACAGCCTCCTGAGAATAGGTGTTCTTGAGCTCGATGAGCTGGTGGTGCTAGGGTGGTCTAGATGATCCGTCCCCAGATGATCCCCCTTGGCTACGGTGGTGGCTAGTCCTATTCATAGAGGCCCTGGTCCTCTTCCCAAATATTAGGCGGGAAGGGATCCCACAATGAACGATTTTGAAGGGAGACAACTAGTACAAGCTATCCTGACACAAGGTGGTCTTCGCCTACCAAAGGCTCTGGTGGTGACGCTGTTGTGGGCTCCGCGGTGACCTCCGTCCTATCGTCCTACTGGTCTTGGTCTCGTTGCACCCATATGGAACCCTTTGCCTGATGCCTCGAGACTCCTCGCCTGCGCTTGCCTCTTTAGCATCAAAGAGGAAACAAGTACTCTAAGCCGACTCGCGCCCTCCTGGCCTTGATCATCATGGCTCACGTCACGTGAACCTCGCGAGGTGCCCCTTGCATAGATATCTCCACTCCTTGAGAGCCAGCCTAGTGAGGCTGCCCCCAGGAGGTCTTGGCGACGTCCGCCTCATGAGGCTTGGCCCCTCGCGAGGGTCTTGAGTGGTTGCTGATGAAGATGGGCTATACCAGGCCACTGGTCGAGCCACGCCTTAGGCCGCAGGCAGGCAAGTCTGGAACCCTGTTCCTAGGACACCGATAGTAGCCCCCGGGCCCAACGCGCACTCGAACTTGGCTTCGAGGCGAGGCCGAAGGTCAAGTGTGGAGCGCCGCGAGCTCCAACCGCGTGCGGCCTTGATTGACATGTGCCAATTGGCGGAACATGGGCGTCTCCCCTTCCCCATGCTGCCTCGGCAACTGTCTTGACTTGACGAGTCCCTGCTGCATGCAAAAAAAGAACTATCATTACCTGCGATCATGGAGGCCGGCGGTTGGCCTCCTCCCGGCTATAAATGAGGGGTGGGGCGAAGCCACCCTTGCCCATCTCCTTCTCCATTTCGCCCGCTTCTTCTCCTTCTTCCTTGCTTCACCGTCTTCCTACGACTCCCATGGCCCTGATACGGAGATTCTCCGCCGCCGAGAAGGGGAAAAGCCCCTACGAAGGGCTTGGGCCACTCCCGTCCAAGAAGAGGCTGGCCCGTCCTCGCGAGGTCGTCATGAGGTCGGAGGTGACCAGGCCTTTGTACGAGCGGCCTCCCATGGCTACCCGCTGCCCTTGCACACCCAGGCGCGGGGCTCTAGAGGAGGAGGCAGCAGCCCGCATCGTTCGTGCCTTGGCCGTGGCAGACAGGCCGAGGTGCCGCGCACCGCCGCCCTGTGAACTCACGTCGAGGGCTTCTCACACGAGCTTGTGGTGTGGGCGGCGATGCCACTGTGCACGTGGATCCAATTCCCGCAATTCTTTGCTGAGGAGATGCTACCGAGGGGGGCACTTGAGTTGTGGCTGCAGCACGCCGGGTGCAACACCCCAGCGACGGGAGCAGAGGTCGAGGTCGTCTCCCTAGGCAAGATCTTCATGACCCATGGATGGGGTGAGGTCGCTCGCGTCTGTCGTGCGGAAGGGGCACTCGCCAAATATTTCGAGTACGATAGCGCCCCCACGCTGTTCTTCAAGGTCTTTGATGAGGAGGGCAGTCACCTGGAATGTTGCCCTGGAGGGGGCCGTTAGGACGGTGCGGCGGCAGGCGCTCAACCCGTCCTTGGACCTGCCGACAGCTCCTCCAAAAGCGACGGCGGCTCCTGGGAGTCCAGCGAATCTCCCGAGCCTGACGATACTCCGGAGACGAGCGATGACAGTTCCATGCCCCCGAGCTCTTGTCACGCCCGGAGCGCCGCGGCGGCGTCCGCTCGCCATCATCGTTAATCTGGATGCGGTTGGCGTGGGCCTCCCCCGGTCCACTGTTGATGATGGCATCGGTGGCGATGCCTGTAGATATGATTTCCGATAGCCTTCTTCTTTGGATCCCTGAGAGAGATCGAGATGAACCCCGTGGGGGCATGTAAAGACTCTGTAGGGCCTTTTGAAGCAATGTTATTCCCATTATGAAATTCATGATTGCGCATCTTGCTTCGGCTTGGTCCCCCCTTTCCAACCTTGCGATAGCATAGTGCTCTACGCCGACAAGTCCCAGTCCCAGGCGGGCTGCAACCATTGCTGGTATGCCAGGTCGCGATGCCATGGTCAAGGCCAGGAGGTGAGCGTGCCGAGGTCCAGTGAGAGCTCCCGAGGCACGATGCTCAAGAGGTCCCATTTAGCGCGCAAGCGACTACCTGGAGGCAAGAAAGGAAGGTGGTGTCGGCGTACCAAGGCTGCAGGAGATCGAGATCCTGCGTCACAGCGCTGGGCTGGCTTGGGTGCGATACTTATCTTAGCAAGCCTAAGGCGGTTCCCCAGCGCAGTGCCCGATTTGTTCGTCGGTGGTAGTGGTATGGCTGCGTTAGGACGGTGCTAGCTTTCTTCTCTTCCCCATGCTCTTCTCAGTGCTCTGCGTCCTCAGGTCCCGACCCTCGAGCAAGCTCATCCACCGCTGGTATGCCAGGTCGCGGTGCCATAGTCAAGGCCAGGGGGTGAGGGCTGGAGTCAGTTGGAGCTCCTGAGATGCGATGCTCAGGAGCCCCCCCTTTAACGCGCATGAGGAAAAGAAGGAGCTCACGGTGCCGTCCGTAGTTAGGCTCCCGAGATTCCTGCAGGTTAGCATGAGGGGAGAGTGCAGCTCATAGCTGTGTTCGCCGTCAAGCCACTGGTCTTGCCGCAAGATGAAGGCACTACGGATTGGGTGAGGTGAGGTGCGCGAAACAGGCTGTGAGCCAGAGCTCGATCACACAGGTTTATCAGTGTTGCAGGGGCGGACCCGAGCACAAGTGTCATGCCAGCATGTGATCCCCGTTGTGGGATGAGCAAGTGACCGCTCGACAACGCGGGAGGACGCGGTGAGTAATAACCAGGTAGGTGATAATCATAAGGTAATTCATGCAAGAGGGTAGGCTAGTTTAGATAGATGCAAGAACGATACATGCCACTGGGACGGACCCGAGCGGCATGGGGATGATGCAGCCTGAGGGGAACCCCAACAAAGTAAGCTAAAGATGCAAAAAGGATACATGTCGCAGGGACAAACCCATGCGACCTAGGGATGATGTAGCCCGTGGGGTGCTCCCAACTGAACGATCTTGGAAGGCGTCACCTGATACCGCAGCCGGAGTGGTGTTGGAGTAGGTGAACATGCATGCTGGAGATGCTGCTTCTCACGACCCGCCAGGGTCCTGAGCCTCAGGAGGCTCCATAGGCCCGGGTAGCTCCTAAAGTACGGTCACCATCTCCGCCAGGACAACGCGATGCCTGGCCTCCTAAGCCGCCAGAATGCTCCACAGGTGGCGTTGGTAGGAGACAGCCGCGTTCGGTAGGCCGAATGGCATGCGAACATAGCTGTGTGGTGGACCCTCGCACTGACCAATGCTCGAAGGCCAGAAACATTCCTGAGATGCGGCCCTATTGAGCCCTGGAATGTCAACGCAGGTGTGCAGCGCTCTGTCCTCGCCGGGATGGGAGGCTGCACCTGGTGGTGGGCGGCAGTCGTCGCGTATGGTCCTTGGCTCTTGAAGCTCCCGGGTCACCTTGATGATGAACTCCTGAGCACCAGGCGCTCCATGCCCTGTGCCTTCCTGAGGGAAATGTGCGGTGAAGCACGCCTCCACATGGTGCCTGAGCGCCTCCCTCGCAATGTTGACTAGGTCTGAGGTCCTCCAGAAGAGAGCCCCTGAGCCCAGCCTGAGGAGGGCGCTGGGCGCACCTTCCTAATTGAGGGAGGAAGGTGCCCCGGCTGTGGGTGCAGATCCTGAGGTAGTGCCGCTGGAAACACGACCCTCCTAAGGCCCTCGGTGGTGCTGCTGCTTGTTCTTCTTGGGGATGGCCTTAGGAGTGTGCAGGGTGCCTTCGTTGTCGGGGTTTTTGGCTACTACATCTTGGTAGGTGTGCTCGAGGGAGCACACCACATCTCTTTCTTCACAGGGAACTGTGATGATGCCGCTGCTCCCTGGCATCTTGAGGACGTTGTAGCCATGGTGGGTCACAGCCATGAACTTGGCTAAGGCTGGATACCCAAGGATGGCATTGTACGGCAGGTGGATGTGGGCGACGTCGAAGTCGATGAGCTCGGTGCGGTAGTTGTCACGCTGGCCGAATGTCACGGGGAGGCGGACCTGCCCTATCGGGGTGGTGGAGCCGTCGGTCACTCCTGAGAAGGGTTTGGTGGGCTGCAACTTATCGTATGGCACATGGAGGCTATAAAATGTCTCGATGGATAGGAGGTTGAGCCCCGCGCCGACATCGAGGAGGGTCTTGGTGACTTGCATGTTGCAGATGACGAGTGAGCAAAGCATTGGGTGGGCGTCAGCAGTTGCAGCGCACTTGAGCTGGTCTGACGAGCTGAAGGTGATGGGGCACATGGACCACCTGAGCGGGTGCATGGCTTCGAGCCTGGGAAGGGCCGTGTTCACCTCACGAGCAAACTACTTGAAGACACGCTGAGAGGCTGGGGCTTGAGCGCCCCCTAAGATGCAGGCAATGGCACAAGGCTCCTGGAAGCCCTCAGCCCCCTCATCCTGGTGGTGGTCGTCGTTCCTCCTTGGCGGTGGTGGCAGCGGAGGGAGGTTTGTGTGGCCCTGAGGAAGATCCTCACGAGGCTGATCTCTCTAGGCGCCCTCGCGAGCCGGGTCCTACCAGCGGTCCTCACGAGGCCGGTCGCGCCACTCCTGGTGAGGGCCATGGTCATCCCAGCGCCCTCCATTCTTTCCTCCTCCTCGGCCGTAGCCTTGGTCGCCACGCTCAGGGCGTCGACCGAAGCGCCCATCACGGATGGCCCTGAGCTCCTGACAATCGCTGGTGCTGCGGTTGTGGACGTTGTGGAAGGTGCAGGACAGACGGTTCGCGTTGGACGACTCGGGGTGGTTGCGGCCGCGCTTCATCTTCGGCTCTGCCGCGAGCACGGTAGCCCCCTTGCACTTCATGTCTTTGACCTTGGCCTTCTTGTCCTACTAGTCAGCGGTTGGGAGCTCGAGGAGGGAGAGGCGCCCCTCCTCAGCCCTTGAGCACTTGGTAGACATGTAGAACATCTCCAGGGCCATGCATAGGTCCTCGTGCATGGCGATCTCCTCCTTTATCTTGATGTCACGGACGCCATCAAAGAACGCGTGGATGATGGCCTCATCCGTCACCTTGGGAATCTTGAGGCGGGCACTGTTGAAATGCTGGACATACTTCTGCAAGGTCTCCCCTGGTTGTTGCTTGATGCGTCGCAAGTCACTAGCGGTAGGCGGGCGGTCACGAGTGCCTTGGAAGTTCGTGACGAAGAGCTCACGCATCTCTGCCCAAGAGGAGATCGATCCCGCGGGCAAATTCCAGAGCCACGAGCGCGCACCAGTTCACCATAACTTTCTCGTCGCCGTTGGCCGCCTCGATGCTCAGCTCGTAGAGCTGTAGGAACTCCGCGGGGTCGGGGGTGCCGTCATAGTGCCGAGGCAGGTCTGGCTTGAACTTGCCAGGCCGAGGTTCGTCGTGGTGGTGGAGCCTGGTCTTGGTATCCACGAACCGCCACCACGCGTGGCGCACGATATTCATGTGGTGGTGCGGGGAGTGCAGGAGTGTTTTCTTGCGGCCGAGGGACCTCCTGGCAGCTTATTTCTTTGTGCGCGGGCACCTGGCGTGGCGGATCATGCCGAAGTACCGCGCGTCTTGGTGCGAGAGCGCTGGCTTGAGGCGGACGTGGAGGAGGCGCTCCGTGGGCTACATCGCCCGTGGCTGCAGGTGGGCCAGGCAGCGAGAGGGACGGTGCAGGAGATCCCCCAGCGGCGCTGACGAGCTCGGCGATGCGGTCCAACCAGTCATCATAGAGGTCGTCGACTGGGCGGTAACGCAGGAGCTCATGTGCCATGAGCAGCGCGGCCTGCGCGTCTGTGAGTGCACCATGAGCGTGGGACGACGAGCCCGCCGGAGTCAGTGATGGGGTGGCGGTGCGACCGTCCCACCGCATGGAGGGGTGCAGCGATGAAGCCTGCTACTCTTTTCCTGCCGGGCCAGTAGGGGTGTTGGTAGCGGGTGATGGAGAATGGCGGGTAGGTCCGCCAACGGGCGCTGTCTGAGCGACGCTGGTAGCAAGGGCGGCCCGGTGCTCAGGACGGGCTCGGCGAGCGTCAGCCATGGTTGCAGTGAAGCAGGCGGGCACAAATCGATGGAGAAAGGCTTTGGCGCACCCCTACCTGGCGTGCCAAATGTGGGATCGTGGGTTCCGGCAAACCCTTGAGGTTCGAACAATTGGGTGTGCATGAAGATCTCTCTCTCTCTCTCTCCCTAGCCCGCTCTTGCAACGATCTCTAGGCCTAGCTCGACGAACCCAAAGAACAAGGGACATGAGGGTTTATACTGGTTCGGGCCACCATTGTGGTGTAATACTGATACTGCTCCATCATATCTACTTTTCCAAACACTTTTGCCCTTGTTTTGGACTCTAACTTGCATGATTTGAATGGAACTAACCCGGTCTGATGATGTTTTCAGCAGAATTACCATGGTGTTATTTTTGTGCAGAAAGAAAAGTTCTCGGGCTGAACTGAAAATCAACGGAGAATATTTTTGGAATATAAAAAAAATATTGTCGAAAGAATCGAGGCCAGGGGGCCACACCCTGTCCACGAGGGTGGGGGCGCGCCCACCGACCTCAACTCCAACTCTATATATTCACGTTCGGGGAGAAAAAATCAGAGAGAAGGATTCATCGCGTTTTACGATACGGAGCCGCCGCCAAGCCCTAATATCTCTTGGGAGGGCTGATCTGGAGTCCGTTCGGGGCTCCGGAGAGGGGAATCCGTCGCCATCGTCATCATCAACCTTCCTCCATTACCAATTTCATGATGCTCACTGTCGTGCGTGACTAATTCCACCATAGGCTTGCTAGACGGTGATGGGTTGGATGAGATTTATCTTGTAATCGAGTTAGTTTTGTTAAGGTTTGATCCCTAGTATCCATTATGTTCTGAGATTGATGTTGCTCTGACTTTGCTATGCTTAATGCTTGTCACTAGGGCCTGAGTGCCATGATTTCTGATCTGAACCTATTATGTTTTCATGAATATATATGAGTTCTTGATCCTATCTTGCAACTCAATAGTCACCTACTATGTGTTATGATCCGGTAACCCCAAAGTGACAATAATCGGGACCACTGCCAGTGATGACTATAGTTTGAGGAGTTCTTGTATTCACTAAGTGTTAATGCTTTGTTCCAGTACTCTATTAAAAAGAGGCCACAATATCCCTTAGTTTCCAACAAGACCCCACTGCCATGGGAGGGTAGGACAAACGATGTCATGCAAGTTCTTTTCCATAAGCACGTATGACTATATTCGGAATACATGCCTACATTACATTGATGAACTGGAGCTAGTTCTGTGTCACCCTATGTTATAACCGCTGCATGAGGAATCGCATCTGACATAATTATCCATAACTGGTCAATTGCCTACGAGATTTTCACATATTGTTCTTCGCTTATTTACTTTTCTCTTGCTGCTGTTATAATCACTATAAAACCAAAATTAAGTTTCGAGGTGTGGTTGAATTGAAAACTCAGCTGCTAATACTTGAGAATATTCTTTGGCTCCCCTTGTGTCGAATCAATAAATTTGGGTTGAATACTCTACCCTCGAAAACTGTTGCGATCCTGTATACTTGTGGGTTATCAAGACTATTTTCTGGCGCCGTTGCCGGGGAGCATAACTCTATTCTTTGAGTCACTTGGGATTTATATCTGTTGATCACTATGAAGAACCGAAAGATAAAAGAAGAAAGATTTTTCCCTCAACTACGAGGGGATGTAAGGAACTGCCATCTAGCTCTTCACTTGATTCACCTTCTGTTTTGACTAAACTTGTGACACCTACACATGCTATTGATTCTGACAGGTCGCATGTTATTGATGATGCCACTTCTGCTTTGCATGATACTTATGATGAAACTACTTCTACGCTCGATAATACTATGCCATTAGGTGAATTTCTTGATGACCAACTTGCTAGGGTTAGAGAGAATGAAATTATTGAAACTGATAATATTGATGAAAGTGATGATGAAGATTCTCCCCCTAGATCTGAATTGCCTGTTGTGCCTGAGGTTCATGTTATGGATGAAGAAACTGCTAGAGACTTTTTAGCTTGCAACGATAGATATGATCTTAAGAAATTATTTGCCAAGATTAAAGAAAAATCTTTGAATGCTAGAATGAAATATGACCCTGCTGTCAGGACCCCGATTCCAAGTCACATCGATCTAGCCGGTAACACCTCACAACACTTTGCGGCCTCACGCATGGTATCCCCACGGGTGTCGCTTTACCAAGGCCCGGGACCGTTTGTGCCTTTTGGCTCCCGTATATGATAGTGTCGCTAGCATCCATATGACAAAGAACCCGGGCCGACATGGCTAGTGATGAACCCAAAGCGGCACAGACCTATGGGGACAGGCATACATGAACCACATCGAGCATGTCGGTCAACATCATGTGAATTCGGGCTGTAGCACTGGGCTAACAGGACTCTGGGGAACCCGGTCTGTAGCAGGCTAGGCAGGACTCCGGATGTCACCACGTGACATTTCCCCGAAGGGACAGACATAGGAACGAAGTGAAACACATGCCGGCCAATCAAGTGTCTTGAGCAGTAGTGCTGGGCTAGCAGGACTCCGGTGAACCGGGCTGTAGTGGACTACTATGGCTCAAGGAGCACTAGACTACATTTCCCCAAGAGAGGCTGCCAAGGACAAACAACTAGATTGTCGGATCCCACACATACCAACCATTTCAATCATACACACAATATGCTCGATATGTGTAAATACAACATGGCATCACAACAAACTCTACAACTCAAGTACTTTATTTAAAGGCTCCGGAGAGCCATACATAACTTGTTCATACAGGTAGGGGTCACAAGACCCGACCCTCAAGTCATACAAGCATACAAGCACATGAGGAAGCAAAAAAGTCTGAGTACAGACACTAGAAAGAAAGAAGGCTTGTCGAAGCCTCTCTATCTACATCGGCCCCTCCATGGCCAGAATCACCACCTGGGTGGCAAGTTACTCATCGACGTTGAGGTCTACGTAAAACTCATCGGAGGGGCGGTGTTGTCGTTTGAAAACAGTAATTAAAGCAACATTAGTACAAAGGTACTCAGTGAAAATGCGTTATATCGACTAGAGGGGGGGTGAATAGGCGATTTTTATGAAAGTCTTCAAAACGTGGAAGTTATGAAGACAAACAGTAGAGATATGCCTATTACTATGCAGCGGAAGGTAGACTACACTAGGCAAGCCATGGTCAAGTATTCAATAGAGTGAAAGCATAGAGACAAATAGCTATAGTGTAATAAGGATCAGGTAGGAAGATATTATGAAGCCAAACAGAACACACAGTCACTCAGTGTAACAGTAAGTAAAGGGAAGTGAAGATGAAACCAGTGACTCGTTGAAGACTATGATTTGTTGGTCCAGTTCCAGTTGCTGTGACAACTGTACATCTGGTTGGAGCAGCTAGGTATTTAAACCTTAGGACACACAGTCCCGGACACCCAGTCCTGAACCGCAGCTCAGGACACCCAGTCCTCACCGTATTCTCCTTGAGCTAAGGTCACACAGACC
Organism: Triticum monococcum; assembly: GCA_034509565.1. Lineage (NCBI taxonomy): Eukaryota > Viridiplantae > Streptophyta > Magnoliopsida > Poales > Poaceae > Triticum > Triticum monococcum. The sequence goes on along the minus strand of CM067845.1, from coordinate 78,642,326 downwards.
TCGCCCAGTCACTCTGGTAAGTCTTCAAGGTAGACTCGCAAACCTTCACAGACTTCGTTCACCGGCAATCCACAATGTCTCTTGGATGCTCAGAACGCGACACCTAACCGGCTGGAGGATGCACACTCCTCAAGTGTAATAAGTCCTCAGATCACTCAGACAGGAAGACTTAAGTGATGCCCAATTCTCTCTGGCTCTGGGTGGTTAGGGCTTTATCCTCGCTAGGTATTCTCTCTCTCAAAGGCTTCGAGGTGGGTTGCTCTCAAACGAAAAAAGCCGTGCACTGAATCTGAGCAGCCAACCGTTTATGGTTGTAGGGGGTGGGCTATTTATAGCCACTAGGCAACCCGACCTGATTTGTCTGAAATGACCCTGGGTCACTAAGGAACTGACACGTGTTCCAACGGTCAGATTTCAAACTCACACGGCAACTTTACTTGGGCTTCAAGCAAAGCTGACTTGTCCGACTCTGGACAAGATTTGCTCTCATAGTCTTCACTCGAAGACATAGGTTTTTTGTTTAGGCATCACTTCAATCGTTCTGACTGGTTCTCTTGGACCCCACTTAACAGTACGGTGGTTCCTATGACTCAACACAAAAGAAAGAGAACTACGAAAGATCTAAGTCTTCGAGTTCCATAGGCTTCACGTGGTGTCTTCTCTTGTCATAGTCTTCAATGTGAATATCTTCATATACCACCATTGACTTCAATGTCTTGGTACATTTTTAGGGGTCATCTCTCGTAGTAAAACCGAATCAATGAGGGACTTCTACCTGTGTTGTCCTGCAATTCTCACAAACACATTAGTCCCTCAACTAGGTTTGTCGTAAATACTCCGAAACCAACTAGGGGTGGCACTAGATGCACTTACGCTCAGCAAGTCTTACAACAGATCCTACTATACATGCTTATTCTCAAGAAGGTGGTGTAGTTATTGCAGCAAGCCAGCTTTGACTCTTGGCTAAGCTATCCTACAAGACACCAATGTAAACTAGTTTTCGCACACGAGTCCACTAATCACCAACACAATAGTCCACCAGGGATCCTCCCTCGTCATCCTATGAGAGGGCCATCCTCGGTACTCACACTTATCTTGAGTCTTTTATTAGTAACCATTAACTTGTCTATGAACTATATAGGCAACCAAGTAGTCCTTCACCGAGGATGCGGCTATTCGAATAGTTTTATACCCTGCAGGGGTGTACTTCGACACACATGTTTCCACCACTTAGCATCTACACACGACATGTGCTTGGCAGACTTCAAGCGAAAGCCGGCGTGGGTGTAGACCACGACCTGACTAACCATACAAGTCTCTAGTCCAGGTTTATCACCTATTCGGGTTCCATCCCCAAGGAAATCCGGCCGGGGTGTCCTCAACGGCCCCAAACGATGTGTACAGGGTCCCGAGATGCCAAACGGGTGCCCGGCATACCCGACCACGGTGTATCTACCGCATCATAGCCCACCCCTAGTGTCAGGACCCCGATTCCAAGTCACATTGATCTAGCCAGTAACACCTCATATCACATTGCAGCCTCACGCACGTTATCCTCACGGGTGTCGCCTTACCATGGCCTGGGACCATTTGCGCCTTTTGGCTCACGTAAATGATAGTGTCGCTAGCATCCATATGACGGAGAACCCGGGCCGACATGGCTAGTCGTGAACCTAAAGTGGCACAGACCTATGGAGACAGGCATACATGAATCACATCGAGCATGTCAATCATCAGCGAGTGAATCCGGGCTGTCGCATTGGGCTAACAGGACTCCGGGGAACCCAGGCTGTAGCAAGCTAGGCAGGACTCCGGATGTCACCGCGTGACATTTCCCCGAAGGGACAGACATAGGAACGAAGTGAAACACATGCCGGCTAGTCAAGTGTCCTGAGCAGTGTGCTGGGCTAGCAGGACTGCGGTGAACCGGGCTGTAGCGGACTACTATGGCTAGAGGAACACTAGACTACATTTCCCCATAAGAAAGGCTGCCAAGGATAAACAACTAGATTGTCGGATCCCACACATACCAAGCATTTCAATCATACACACAATATGCTCGATATGTGCAAATACAACATGGCATCACAACAAAACTCTACAACACAAGTACATTATTTAAAGGCTCCAGAGAGCCACACGTAAAATGTTCATACAGGTAGGGGTCACATGACCCTACACTCAAGTCATACAGGCATACAAGCACATGCGGAAGCAAATAGTCTGAGTACAGACACTAGAAAGAAAGAAGGCTTCTCGAAGCCTGTCTATCTACATAGGGCCCCCCATGGCCAGGATCACCACCTGGGTGGCAAGTCACTCATCGACGTCGAGATCTACATAAAACCCATTGGAGGGGGCCGTGTTGTCGTCTGAAAACAGTAATTAAACAAACATGAGTACAAAGGTACTCAGCAAGTCTTACATCAGAACCTACTATACATGCCCCTTCTCAAGAAGGTGGTGGAGTTATTGCAGCAAGCCAGCTTTGACTCTTGGCCAAGCTATCCTACAAGACTCCACTAGTAAAATAGTTTTCGCAGACGAGTCCACTACTCACCAACACAATACTCCACCGGGGATCCTCCCTGGTCATCCTACGAGAGGGCCATCCTCGGTACTCACACTTATCTTGAGTCTTTTAGTGGTATCCATTAACTTGTCTATGAACTGTATAGGCAACCAAGAAGTCCTTTACCGCGGACGCGGCTATTCGAATAGTTTTATACCCTTCAGGGGTGTACTTCATCACACATGTTTCCACGACTTAGCGTCTGCACACAACATGTGCTCGGCGGGCTTCAAGCGAAAACCAACGTCGGTGTAGACCACGGCCTGACTAACCGACAAGTCTCTAGTCCAGGTTTATCGCCTATTTAGGTTCCATCCGCAAGGAAATCCGGCCGGGGTAACCTCAACGGCCCCAAACGATGTGTGCAGGGTTCCCGAGACACCAAACGGGCGACTCGGTACGCCGTGCCACGGTGTATCTACCGCATCATCACCCACCCCTAGGGTCAGCGCTCCGCACGGCCGCCAACACATAACCTACAAACGCCAGAAACTAGTTGCAACTCCTGGACAAAGGACGAGAGGGGTCAGTAAGTCAAGCGCGGTCATATTTCAGGGCCCAATGTCTGGTAGTAGTTGAATCTTAAATCACGCATACAGATCTCAGTTCTTATGGACGGCCTTAATGAAACAACCCACCATGTACTCCTACATGGCCCCTCATCGATACCTTTACCAAAACATGTTCAACACATCCCTCACATTACCGACATAATCATTTCACACTAGCCCATCCCCTAGATGAACCAGACCTGACACAACTCTAAGCATAGCAGGCATAGCAAGCTAGGAATCACATACATGGCTCAATCAACTCCTACACATGCTAGTGGGTTTCATCTAGTTACTGTGGCAATGACAGGTCATGCGGAGGATAAGGGTTCAACTACCGTAGCACACAATAGTTTGAATCGCGTTGTATTAATGGAGTGAACAAGAGCAGAAGTGAGAACATGGGTTTGTATCGGAATGATCAATGGGTTTCTTGCCTGATGTAGTGGTAGTACGGTACTGCACTTCAGACGGATATTCGGGGTTATCCTCGGAGGCAGAACCTACCATGAAAGACACACCGAACATAATCAATACATGACGATATGCAACAATATGATGCATGCTATGACATGGCAATATGCATGTGTCTTGCCTAATACAATGTGAAACAAGTTGAAATGGGTCCATTTGAATCAAAGATTCAAATGAAGGTTAAAGTTCTTATGCATAAAAAGTGTATTAGTTTGTTTCACCTAAATAGCAAGGTTAAAGTGGTTTTTCATGCATGAAACCATTATAGACGGATAGACTGAATTTTTCCGATCTTTTTTCATATATAATTTGTTTGATTGGGAGCTATGGTTGATTTTCTATGATTTTTAGAAGTTTTGGCTATTTTCTGGAATTTCCTATATAAAATAAATCCAGAAAAAGAATAATTGCGTCAGCACTGTGTCACTGTGACGTCAGCGAGTCAAAGGCGCCAGGGGCAGTCAAACCTGACTAGTGGGCCCTGTCTGTCAGTGACTCAGCTAACTAACAGGATTAGGTTAGTACTAATTAACTGTCAGTGGGGCCTGGGCCCACATGTCAGTGACCTAAACTAACTAAAGTTAGTTAACTCTAATCCTAAACTAATTAACAGGCCGGCCCCACCTATCACAGGCTCAGGGGGAAGTCAACCTGGACCCACATGTCAGTCCACGGGTCAAAACGTGGTCAACTCGCCGGCGGCTTGACGCCGGCGATGACAGACGCGGCGGAGGGGCTCGGGTTTGCATCTCCGGCGACCAAACAGCCGGCCGAGACCATCTACGGGGAGCTGGAAGCGAGCCGCGTCGTTTGGTTGTGGAAGTGGAGCTTGTGGAGGCCGGAAACGACGCCGACGACGACCTTGGCGGTCGCCGGAGCTCGGGTGAGCTCGGGCTCGTTGCTGCAGTGGCCTAGGCGGGGCGGCGCTAGCATCTACGGCTCCTACGCGATGCGTAGAGTGCATTGGACACAAGCCTGGGACCATATGGTCACCGGAGCATGACCGGCGACGACGCGGGCGGCGGCGCGTGCGGGTGAGCTTCGTGCAATCGATGCAGGGGACGACAGCGAGAAAGGAGAGGATGTGAATGTAGGTGAGCTCACAGCGGTTGGGACGATCTAAATGGTGAGGTCGAGGACGAGCTAGAGCAGTGGTGACGGCGAAAGGGATCTCCGGCGGCGATCAGCAAAGACGAGGACGAGGCAGTAACTCCAGGGCGAGCGAGCGCTCGCGGCTCGGTCTGCTCGATGGAGAGGAGGGCGGCGGAGCTCCTGGACACGGTGGCGTGGCACGGAGACAACGGAGAGCACGGCTATGGCGACGGTGCGGCTACGGCTGTCGGTGTTCTGGGAACGGGGGTCCCCAGACTTGCCTGCCTGCGGCGTGGCTCAAAGGGGGCCCAGCACGGCCCATCTTCATCAACACTAGACTCAAGACCCTCGCGAGGGGCCAAGCCTCGCGGGGCGGACGATGCAGAGCTTCCTCAGGCACGGCCTCATCAGGCTGGCTCACGAGGAGGCGGAGAGATCAAGGCGGGGTACCTCACGAGGTGCCCGTGACGCAAGCCATGACGATCAAAGGCGCCAGGCGGGTGCCAGCCCACGCAGCGTCCTCCTTTCCTCTTTGGTGCAAAGGGAGCAAGCGTAGCCGCGGAGTACCGAGGCATCAGGCAAAGGTTGCCATTTCGGTGCAACAAGACCAAGACCAGGAGGACTACGAGATGGAGGTCACCGTGGAGCCCAAGACGGCGTCATCACCAGAGCTTTGCGCAGGCGAAGACCACTTTTGTCAGGATAGCTGATACTTCTTCTCCCCCTTCAAATTAGCCCACCATTGTTGGCTCCCTTCCCGCTTGATATTTGGGAAGAGGACCAGGGCCTCTATAAATACGACCAGCCGCCCACAGAGCAAAGGGGTTGGGTTGGAAGAAAGGAAGGAGAGGCCAGTAAGTGAGAGTAAGACAGAGAGGTTGGAAGCATAGACAGAGAGCGAAAGGTGGCTGAATTCCTCCCAGCAGTTCATCGCCCCAGCCAAGAACAGACCCTCGCGAGGCTGTTCTTCCTTGTATTGTTCATCATCATCAGCCCCAAGAGGCAATCCACCAACCACACACTGGAGTATGGTATTACACCACAACGGTGGCCCGAACCAGTATAAACCTTCTGTCTCTTGTGCAGTTCTTTCAGTAGTTTAGATCTTTGCGAGACGGAGCGGTAGAAGACGTAATCTCCGCGCGCACCCTAGAGTTCGAACCTTAAGGGTCTGCTGGAACCCGAAATCCACCATTTGGCGCGCCAGGTAGGGGTGTGCCGGAGTTCGTCCTCCACCGCCCCGTTCTCCTCCGACCATCGCATCCATGTCCGACGCCCGTCGGGCCCGCGTAGAGCGCCGGGCCGCCATCGCTTCCCGTGTCGCCCAAACGGCGCCCGTCGGTGGACGTCCTCGTCGTTCCCCGTCACTTGCTATCAATGCCGCCACCGGCCCGGCAGGGGGTGAGCAGCAAGCGTCGTCTCAGCATCCATCCGTGCGGCAAGACGGCCGCACCGCTACTCCATCGCTCACACCAGCTGGTTCTTCGTCCCGCGCGCTCCGCGCACCCTTGGAGGCTCGAGCTGCGCTCATCGCGGCAAACGAGCTCCTGCGCTACCGTCCCGTCGACGACGTCTACGAAGAGTGGCTCGACCGCGTCGCCGAGCTTGTCCGCGCCGCAGGGGGCTCTCCTGCGCCGTCCGTTCCGCTGCGCTGCACCCCGCCCCGCGCGGGCAACGAAGCTTCGGGGGCGTACCAGCCGCCTCCTCTCCAAGAAGACGCCATGGCTCCAAGGCGTGTGGCCCCTGGGCGGAACCCACTCCGTCAGGTGCCAGCGCAGCAAGAACGGAGCTGCCAAGAAGTCCCTCGCCTACAAGAAGCTGCCCGGGCGCTCCCTACTCCGGCACGCCGCGACCCTGCTCCAGCTCCGGCACGCCAAGACCCCGCGCTGCTCCTAGCTGCAGCGCATGGGGACCCTCAAGACCGAGCTCTCCACTAGCCGAAGCCTTTCGTGGCCACCGCAGGCTACCGTGCCTACACCACCGAGCTGCATAGCGTCACGTGGCCCGGCAAGTTCAAGCTAGACTTGCCTCCTCGTTACGACGGCATGACTGACCCTGCAGAGTTCCTCCAGCTCTATGAGCTGGGCATCGAAGCTGCCAGCGGGGACGAGAAGGTCATGGCGAACCGGTTCCCCATGGCACTCAAGGAAGGAGCTCGCACCTGGCTCCTGAATCTGGCTCCAGGCACGATCTCTTCCTGGGACCAGATGCGCACCCGCTTCATCGCCAACTTTCAAGGTACTCGCGACCGGCCACCCGCCGTGAGCGACATGCGCCGCATCAAGCAACAACCCGGAGAGACCCTGCAAAAGTACATCCAGTGCTTCAACAGCGCGCGCCTAAGATCCCCAAGGTGTCCGAGGAGGCCATCATCTCAGCCTTCTCCGATGGTGTGCGCGACGTCAAGATGAAGGAGGAACTGGCGATGCATGAAGACATGTGCACCTCCCTGGAGCTGTTCAACTTGGCGACCAAGTGCGCCAGGGCTGAGGAGGGACGCCTCTCCCTCCTCGAGCTGCCTGCCGTACACCCAGAGGAGAATAAGCCCAAGGCCAAGGACGTGAAGCGCAAGGGGGCTGACATGCTCGCGGCAGAACCAGACACCAAGCAAGGCAAAGATCTGCCTGAGTCCTCCAGGGGCAGCCGGTATTGTGTGTACCACGACCTCCACACCCACAACACCAACGAATGCCAAGAACTCCGCGCCGTGCGAGAAGGAAGGATCGGCCGTCGTCCCGACCACGCCGATTGGGGCTACGGCCGAGGAGGAAGAAGAAACGCAGGACGCTAGGAAGACCGTGGCCCGCGCCAAGGGTGGCGTGATCAACCTTGCGAAGATCGCTGGCGAGACCTGCCTCGCGAGGGGGACTAGAGGGATCAGCCTCGTGAGGATCGCCCACAGGGTAACGCAGGCCTCCCTCCACTGCCGCCTCAGCCAAGGAGGAATGAGGACCGCCATCAAGACGAAGGGGCTGGGGGCTTCCAGGAGCCACGCGCAATCGCCTGCATCCTGGGCGGAGCTCAAGCCCGAGCCTCCCAACGCATCTTCAAGCAGTTTGCCCACAAAGTGAATGCAGTCCTCCCCAGGCATGGAGCAACGCGCCCTCTTAGGTGGTCGGCATGCGCCATCACATTCAGCTCAGTGGATCAACTCAAGTGTGCGGCCACAGCCGGAGTCCTCCCGATGCTTTGCTCCCCAGTCATCAGCAATGTACTGGTCACCGGGACCCTCATCGATGGTGGGGCAGGGCTCAACGTCCTGTCCGTGGAAACGTTCAACAATCTCCAAGTGCCCTACGACCAGCTTCAGCCAACCAAGCCCTTCTCCGGAGTCACCGACGGCTCCAGGGTCCCGATTGGGCAGGTCCGCCTCCCTGTCACCTTCGTGCCACGCAACAATTACCGCACCGAGCTCATCGACTTCGACGTCGCCCACATCCGGCTGCCGTACAGCGCCATCCTCGGGTACCCAGCACTGGCCAAGTTCATGGCCGTGACTCACCATGGCTACAACGTCCTCAAGATGCCTGGGAGTGGCGGAGTCATCACGGTGCCCTGTGAAGAAAAGGACGCAGTGTGTTCCCTGGAGTGAGCCTTTCAGGCCGCGTCACTGGAAGACCCGGATCGCGGAAGCAAGAGGCTACCCGAGACCATCCCCAAGAAGAAGAAGACATCGTCCGGACCGGCCCCTCATGAGGCGGTCCCCTCAGGGCCCGCATCTTCCCAGGGGGAACCTCCTTCCATCGCATAGGAAAGCGCGCCTGGCGCCCTCCTCAGGCAGGGCTCAGGGGCTCTCCCCTGGAGAGCCACCGACCTGGCCAGGGTCATAAGGGAGGCGCTTGGGCACCATGTGGAGGCGTGTTTCGAAGCACGTTTCCCTCAAGAAGGAGCAAGGCAAGCAAGGTCAGACCCGCAGGAGTTCGTCAACAAGGCCATTCAAGAACTACAGGAATCAAGAATCATGAGAGGTTGCCGCTGTCTACCGGCTGTGCCTCCCCATCCAAGCGAGGATGGTGGGCTGCGCGTCTGCATCGACATACCAGGGCTCAACCAAGTCGCCACGATGGAGCGCCTCTGGCCCTCGCGAGTGGGGCGCTGCGGGGGTCCGCCCCACAGCTACGTTTGCATGCCTTATGGCTTGCCGAGCGCGGTTGCTACATGCCAGCGCCTCATGAGGGGCATCATGGAGGCTCAAGAAGACAGGCGTTCCGCAGCCTTGGCGGAGATGGAGATGATTCACGAAGAGCTACCAGTGCCTCCGGAGCCTCCCGAGGCCCCTGGGCCTGGGGGCTCGTGAGGATCGGCTTCCGCAGCCTATCGAGTCTACTGCACCAACACCCCTTCGCCCTCGACACCTTCAGGTGACATCTTACAAGTTTCATTTCCAGCTGGGAGCACCCTCCCAGGGCTGCATCGTTCCCAGGCCGCGTGGGTCCGTCCCTGCGGTATGTATCCCTTTTATTTCATGTCATTAGCTTGCTTTGTTGGGGGCGCCCCTCGGGCTGTGTCATCCCCATGTCGCTCGGGCCCGACCGAGCGATGTCTACCTTCCCGGCATCTGTTTGAATGAATCCCCTCCTTCGTGGCTAACGTGTTTGATCTAGTTGCCTGCTCAACTGACGCCAACTAACGGAATTGCTCCCACAACGGCACGACGCTTGCGCATGGGTCCGTCCCTGCAACGCCGACAAACTTGAATGGCTGAGCTCTGGCCGCGACAGCCCCGCATGGCGCCACCTCGTCAAGCCTCCAGTGCCTCACCTCCCCTCGGAAGCAACTAACGGCAGATTGATAGTTGTCATGGCAACCTTTTCTTCCTTCTATGATGAGTTTACAGGATCCCCTGAGGGAGTTGCGCCAGGCAAGGCCCTCGCGGCATTCCTTTCACTCTCGTCCGCGCGAACCACTTGCACGTTAAAGGGGGGGTGCCTGAGCATCGCGACTCAGGGCTCCTACTGGCTCTCCAGCCCTCACCCTTTGGCCTTGACCACGGCATCGTGACCTGGCATACCAGCGACGGCTGAGACTAGCTCAAGGGCCGGGACCCGAGGACGTAGAGTAGAAAGGGGAGCAAAGGCGGGGGAGAAGGGACACGGGAGGACGTCGCCGAGCGATTCCGCTCCTGCCGGCGCACGGACCCGACGACACACCAGGGATAATCCCCGACTCTCGAGATAAGTCACCGCCCGAAAGCATCGGCTATCGTAGCACTACCCCCGCACCTAATGCAATTCCGTGTCAGCGACGCCGCTCTCCTTTCTCGCCGAGCGATGGCTGCTTGGGCGCCAAAGGGGACCTCCTGAGCATCGCGACTCAGGGGCTCTTACCGGACCCCGGGTCGCTCACCTCCTGGCCTTGACCACGACATCGCGACCTGGCATACCAGCGATGGCTGACGCCGCCTTGGGACTGGGACCTATCGACGCAGAGCACGAAGCCCTCGCGAGGCTCGAAAGGGAGAACTGAGCTAATACAGAATCAGCAACTCGCACAGCTCTACGGCAAGGGTTATGTATTAACAAACAGGATTACATGCACCTTACAAGCCCCTATGGGGCGCATTTTGATTCCTCGTAGGGAACGGTCCTAAGGGATGCTAACTACACGCGCTCCTGCAAAAGATGCCATCATCAACAGTGGGCCGTCAAGCGCCGGCGCCAACCCCATCCAGATCAGAGTCGGCGACGGCCAGACGAGCCCGCCCTGCTCCAGGAGCGGCGCCGGCTCGGGGGCTCGTAGCTGCCGTCACTCGTCTCCGGAGTCGCGAAGATCTCGCTGGGGTCGCTGGATCCTCTGGCGCCTCCGTCGCCTGCAGAGCCGCCAAGGGAGCGGTCGACGGGCCTAGCCCTCACCATGGCGAGGTCCTGGCCACCTCTCCCGGGGCAACACTCCAGCCAGCGCCCGTTCGCGTTGAAGACATTGAAGGACATCACCAAAGCGCCATCGTACTCCAAGTGGACCGCGAAGATGCCCCTTACCCTGCAAACCCGGGCGATCTCTCTCCAGCCACAAGCCAGAGCTCCAGGGGCTCCCCTGGTGGGATGATGGAGGCGAAGAAGGGAGGCAGACGGATCCAAGACTGGAGAGGAATGGCGACGTGGAGAACGAACTCTTGGGAGGAGCCCTCGGCATGGACCCCAGGAGGAACAACCCACACCTTTGTGACCCGTGGGCGCCGGCGACGGCGCTGACCGCGGGGATCGGCATCGACCCCTTCGAGGCCCTCGACGTGGGCATACAAGGGAAGCGGGAACCCCGGCGGAGCCCGCTCGCACCGAGGCCTTGACACCACCTGACGGTCCTCCTCGTCCCGGCCGCAAAGGGCAAGCCGTTTCTTCGGCGGGAGTGGGTCTGATCCCTCTCGAGGGGCCTTTCCCTTCTCCCCTGCAGAGAACCGGCGAATCAGAGCCATCGCGGCAAGACGGAGCAAGGATCGGGAAGAAGGAGAAGCAAGGAGGGATGGACTGGAAGGGCACGCGCAGTTCCGTACTTATAGCCGGCGAAGGCCAACCGCCGGCCTCCACGATCGAAGGTAATCATGACACGATTTGCATGCAGGGACTTGTCCAACTCGCGCGATCACCAAGGCGTCGTGGGGAAGTGGAGACGCCCGCGTCCAATCAACCGCCACGTGGCGCCCAAGGCCGCGGGCTATTAGGGCCCACGGCGCTTCGCCCTTGCCCTTTCGCCTCTCGGCACGGCCATGTCCGGGCGCGCCTTGGGCCCGGGGGCTGCTGTCGGCGTTCTGGGAACGGGGGTCCCCAGTCTTGCATGCCTGCGGCCTGCGATGTGGCTCAAAGGGGGCCCAGCACGGCCCATCTTCATCAACACAAGACTCAAGACCCTCGCGAGGGGCCAAGCCTCGCGGGGCAGACGACGGGGAGCTTCCTCAGGCTGGCACTCGAGGAGGCGGAGAGATCCAGGCGGGGTACCTCACGAGGTGCCCATGACGCAAGCCATGACGATCAAAGGCGCCAGGCGGGTGCCAGCCCGTGCAGCGTCCTCCTTTCCTCTTTGGTGCAAAGGGAGCAAGCGCAGCCGCGGACTACTGAGGCTTCAGGCAAAGGTTGCCATTTCGGTGCAATGAGACCAAGACCAGGAGGACTACAAGACGGAGGTCACCGTGGAGCCCATGACGGCATCATCACCAGAGCTTTGCGCAGGCGAAGACCACTTTTGTCAGGATAGCTGATACTTGTTGTCCCCCTTCAAATTAGCCCACCATTGTTGGCTCCCTTCCCGCTCGATAGTTCGGAAGAGGACCAGGGCCTCTATAAATAGGACCAGCCACCCACAGAGCAAAGGGGTTGGGTTGGAAGAAACGAAGGAGAGGCCAGTAAGTGAGAGTAAGACAGAGAGGTTGGAAGCATAGAGAGAGAGAGAGAGAGAGAAAGGTGGCTGAACTCCTCCCAGCAGTTCATCACCCCAGCCAAGAACAGACCCTTGCGAGGCTGTTCTTCCTTGTATTATTCATCATCATCAGCCCCAAGAGGCAATCCACCCACCACACACTGGAGTAGGGTATTACACCACAACGGTGGCCCGAACCAGTATAAACCTTGTGTCGCTTGTGCAGTTCTTTTAGTAGTTTAGATCTTTGCGAGACGGAGCGGTAGAAGACGTAATCTCCGCGCGCACCCCAGAGTTCGAACCTTAAGGGTCTGCCGGAACCCGAAATCCAACAACGGCAGCGTCGGCCATCGTGGAAGAGAGCAAGGGAGAGAGGCAGGGGTGCGTGTGAGGTGTCCATGGGGTCTGGGTGGTGCCGCAGAGGCGCTTCGAGGCGTTGCGCTGGCATGGGCGACGGCAGGCAAGCAGAGAGATGGCGTGGCGAGCTCCTGTGCTCGCCGTCGAGCACCTGCTTGCCTCGCTGGCTAGGCGAAGCAGCTGCGTGGAGCGGCTGCTGGGCCGGGCCAGGTAGGTGGGCCGGCTGCTGAGCTTCCAGGAAAGCTCTAACTCTCCCTCTCTTTTCTGTTTTGCTTTTATTTATTTCCTGCTATGTGTATTGAAATAGAATAAATACTATTTCATTTCCAAAAACTCTGGAAATATTAAGAGGCACATTTGGGAATATTCTCAACTGCCTAAAAATGCTTCCAAGATTATTTGAGCACTTTAAAATATTTATAGCATTTAAAATGCCCAAATTCAAATACTTATGGCTTGTTCAAAAATCCAGAATGGCTCCATAATTTGTAAGACCATTTTTTGTGGAGGTTTGAGTCAAGACCAAAAATGGTGGGTTGTTCTGAAGGGCATTTTGGGTTCATTGAAATTCCAATTTGTTGGAAATTAGCATTTTCAGGGGGGTGTTGGGGTTGATTAGGCCCCATTTCATGTTTAAAAGAAATTTAAACATGATGCACATGTTCATCCAACCCTAATGCATGACTAAAAGCAGGTGTGCAACAACTCACCCCCATTCAAAAGAATCTTGTCCCAAGATTTAGGATCCTCCAGGAAGAAGGTGGGGTACTCGAGTCGAAGACGATCCTCCCTTTCCCAAGTGGCTTCTTTCTCGGAATGGTGTGACCATTGAACCTTGAGAAACTTGATATTATGGCGTCGAGTGGTACGCTCGGCTTGATCAAGGATACAAACGGGATATTCCTGATATGAGAGGTTATCTTGTAGATCAAGCGTTTCGTGGTCCACTCCACGGATAGGATCCGCGAATTAACGCCTGAGTTGAGAAACGTGGAAGACATCGTGAACTCTGGAAAGATGCGAAGGTAGTTCCAATTGGTAGGCAACTTCTCCTCGTTTGGCAAGAATGCAAAAGGGTCCAATGTAATGAGGAGCCAATTTGCCTTTGATACCGAAACAATGGGTTCCCTTTAACGGAGTAACCCGAAGGTAAGCCTTCTCGCCGACTTCATAAGTCATGAGCTTATGTTTACGATCATATTGGCTCTTTTGACGAGATTGGGCTGTTTTCAATTTCTCACGAATAACGCGAACCTGCTCTTCTGCTTCCTGAATCATATCCGGGCCAAAGAGTTGTCTTTCCTCGGTTTCTGACCAGTTAAGAGGTGTTCGACATTTTCGTCCATAGAGAACTTCGAAAGGAGCTTTGCCCAAGCTAGCTTGATAACTATTGTTATAAGCAAACTCCGCGAATGGAAGGCATTTCTCCCAACCCATTCTGAATGAGATCACAGAAGCTCGGAGCATATCATCCCAAATTTGATTGACTCGCTCTACTTGTCCACTTGATTGAGGATGGAAGGCGGTGCTAAAAGAGAGACGAGTTCCCATAGCATTTCGGAAACTTTCCCAAAATCGAGAGGTGAAGAGATTCCCACGGTCTGAGTTAATTTCCAACGGGACACCATGAAGCGACACTATTCGGGAGATGTATAATTCAGCTAGCTGACTAGTGGTGATACTCTCACGAACAGGTAGGAAATGGGCTACTTTGGAAAGACGGTCGATCACGTAGAAGATGCCATTATTCGCTCTCTTGGTCCTGGGAAACCCAGTAATGAAATCCATACTGATTTTATCCCATTTCCACTCAGGAATAGCCAAAGGTTGAAGGGTGCCAGCAGGCCGTTGGTGCTCTGCTTTAACACGATGACAGACGTCGCAACTAGCAATGTATTGACCAATTTCTCTCTTCATCCTAGTCGACCAACACCTCTGGCGTAGGTCTTGATAAATTTTGGTACTACCGGGATGAATGGTGAGAGGGGATTCATGAGCTTCCTTAAGAATCAACTGGCGTAAATGTTGTTTGTTGGGAACCACCAAGCGGTTCTCGAAGAAGACAACACCTCGCTCATCCACGGAAAAACAATTAGCAACTCCGCTAGCAATGTTTTCCTTAATCCGGAATATGCCCTTATCACGCTTCTAGGCAGCTATGATTTGATCCGTAAGATTAGGCTTCGCCACCAGCGTGGATAGAAATCCTCGAGGAACAATGTGAATATTAAGCTTACGAAATTCCTCATGGATAAGTGGTTGACTTTGTTGTAACATCAGGTTGTTACAATAGGACTTACGACTTAGTGCATCAGCCATGACATTGGCTTTGCCCAGGGTATAAGTTATTCCTAAGTCGTAATCCGAGATCAACTCGACCCAATGTCTTTTCCTGAGATTCAAATCCGGTTGGGTGAAGATATATTTCAAACTTTTTTGATCGGTGAAGATCTCGCAACGATTACTCAGGTGGTAATGTCGCCAAGTTTTAAGTGCATGGACCACAGCTGCAAGCTCTAGATCATGTGTGGGATAATATTCCTCATGTGGGTGTAATTGCCATGAAGCATAGGCAATTACCTGACAATCTTGCATGAGTATGAAACCTAGTCCTTGTTGTGAGGTGTCGCAATAGATAATAAAGTCCTTGGAGAAATCTGGTGGTACTAGTACGGGAGCAGATGTCAGGCGTCTTTTCAGTTCCTGGAAGCTAAACTCGCACTGTGGGGTCCACTCGAACTTTTTATCTTTCTTGAGGAGTTCAGTTAGGGGTTTAGCAACCTTGGAGAAATTCTCGATGAAGCGGCGGCAGTAGCTCGCTAAGCCAAGGAAGCTCCGAACTTGCTTGACCGTCTCAGGTGGAGTCCAATCAAGGATGGCTTGAACTCGCTCGGGATTGACAGCAATACCCTTACCAGAGATTACATGGCCTAGATAGGTCACTTCTGGCAACCAAAATTCACACTTGGAGAATTTGGCATAAAGGCGATGCTCTCGAAGTTTCGTCAATATCAGCCTTAGATGTTCGGCATGTTCCTCTTCATTCTTGGATCAGATGAGTATGCCATCGAGGTATACTATGAAGAATTTATCCAAATACTCCATGAATACTGAGTTCATTAATCGAGAGAAGGTGGCTAGGGCATTGGTTAAACCGAAGGACATAACGGTGTACTTGTATTGGCCATAGCGAGTAACAAAGGCCATTTTGGGAATGTCCCCATTTCTGATTTTGATTTGATGGTAGCCCAACCTGAAATCGATCTTGGAAAAGACGGAGGATCCAGCGAGCTGGTCATACAGATCGTTGATCCTGGGAAGCAGATACTTGTTCTTGATAGTGACCAAGTTGACAGGTCGGTAATCTACAACCATCCGATCCGTTCCATCCTTCTTCTTGACGAAGAGGACGGGGCAAGACCAAGGAGAGGAACTAGGACGGATGAAACCCCTTTTCAAGGACTCATCGAGTTGGTTCTTAAGCTCGGCTAGTTCTAAGGGTGCCATCTTATAGGGTCCTCTAGAAATTGGAACGGTTCCTGGAATAAGGTCTATCACAAACTCGACATCCCTGTCAGGTGGAACACCTGGTAGTTCTTCTGGAAAGACATCCGGAAAGTCCCGGACTACCGGAATATCTTCAAATTCTGGAAGGGGGTTGGCATTTAGGGAGTAATGCTAGCGCTTGGCCACTCGAGTTAAGACATTGACTGTCTTGCCCGATGGGTGAGTAAGTTGAACGGTTCTAGTGGCACAATCAATCTTAGCGTAATGAGCTGACATCTAGTCCATACCCAAGATGATGTTTGTGTCCGAGGACTTGAGAGCTATTAAGGATGCTAGGAAGACAAGTCTATCGACAAGAATTTCGTTCCCATGGCTTACTCTAGAAGTTTGCCATTTAGAACCCGGAGTTTGAATTACCATGGAAATGGGCATGTCACATAATGTTGTGTTATGCAATCGAGCATAGCTCTCAGATATGAATGAATGAGATGCTCCAGTATCGAAAAGAACAGATGTCGGACGGCAATTAACAAGGAGCGTACCAAGGACGATGTTAGGATCCTCATGAGCCTCCTCGGCTGAGACATAGTTGACATGGCCACGTGCAGTGGTGACCGGCTTGGCGTAGAATGCCTTTCCCGCTGGCTTACCACGACCAACGAACTTTCCAAACTGATTGGGGTTGTTGTTCTGGGGACACTCTCGACTATAGTGACCCGGCTCTACACACTTGAAACATGTCACAACATTGGGGCGTGGAGCAGCATTAGCAGCGGGGCCACCATAGGGCTTGGACGGTGCAAACTTCTGGTTGGGACGAGGCGCCTCAAAGGATGGCCTCGGAATGAACCTGGGTGGCAGTGCCGTGCTTGGAATCCACACCCGGTGCTTCTGAGATCCAGATCCGGATGAAGAGCCAAAATCATGGGAGGTCTTGCGTGAAGCATCATAATCAGACTGGCCTGTCTCAGCACTGATGTCTTTATTGACCAACTTCTGAAAGGAGGTGCACTCGTGCAGACGAAGATCGCGGCGAAGCTCAAGGCTAAGTCCCTTGCGGAACCTTTCCTGCTTCTTGGCGTCGGTAGATACTTCTTCAGGAGAATATCGTGCCAGATTCCCAAATTCACGACTATATGCATCCACAGTCAGTTTTCCTTGGGTGAAATTGCAGAACTCTTCCCTCTTGCGATCTATGAGATCTTCCGGGATGTGATGCTCACTGAATTGAGCCCAAGTAATGATTTGGCCGACCAGGCGCATAGCTTCAAAATTTTCCCACGAAAGACTAGCAGGGCCTTCAAGGTGATAGGCAGCATAAGTAACCTTATCAGCTTCAGCTACGTTGGTAGAACATAGCTTGTGGATGATGCTGCGAAGCCAGTCATCCGCATCGAGAGGCTCGACGGAATGGTTAAACTTTGGTGGGTACAACTTGTTGAAGTCATTGGTTGACACCAAGTCATTTCCCTGATGGTGTGCAGTGTTCTGCTCAATCCACTCCAGCAATCGGTTAGTCTCACGCTTGTTTCTTTCCACCTCCAGCATCACTTCGCCCAGAGAAGGCGGGTGAGGCAGATTTTCACCCCTAACTGCACTGGCTTCCCCCTGCTCCGGGGCAGCCGGGTTACTGCGGGTGTTGACGATCCTAGGAGAAAACAAAGCAACGATTTAGATAAGGATGGCACAACTTAGCAAGGAAGTGCAGAATGTAATGGATAACACAGAATGCAGAGATGTTCATGCGTATGTCATGGTAATATAGAACTGCCATATATATATACCAACGGTCATACACACCATACATAGTTTAGTACAAGCCCAGGCTACAGTACAACTATGATGAAAGACGTTACATCTCATCGAAGGCATTCCAAGCTCCTATACATTATTTGTCTACACCTCCGGAATTCATTACACACTAAGTCATATTCCACAAGTCACGCAGGACAGTGAAGATACAACTATTACAATACTAGTGATACTACTACTAACTCAGACAGCTCCGTAGTAGTCCTCATAGAAGTCACCTCCATAGCCTGGAAGTTCAACATGATCATCCAGGAACAGACGGTCCTGAGGAGCTTGTGGACCAAAGGGGCTAGGATGAGGTCTTGGACCAACAAACGGTGGCCTGGGGGGACCATGGGGTGGGGTGATGCCTCCCACATCAGGTTAATTCACCATGTCTGGCAGAGCCGATCTCACAGGATACAGATCCCTTGTATCCATACATCCAGCTTGCACAGCAGGTGCAAACCGAGTCAAAGTGGCCCAATGATCAGCACGGGTGTTGAAAAGCTCCAGTCTCAAGGCCCGATTCTCTCGGTCCTTATCCTCGAGCATCTCGGCAGTGGTGCGAGTTAGTGAATCCTCACGTGTGGAGTCAGCATAGATAGCCTGGAGATACCCTTGCGCTCCCGGGAGTGAAGCTGGCATATAACGGAAGTCGGTGTTCCGAAGCAGG
Source organism: Triticum monococcum (assembly GCA_034509565.1). Lineage (NCBI taxonomy): Eukaryota > Viridiplantae > Streptophyta > Magnoliopsida > Poales > Poaceae > Triticum > Triticum monococcum. Next base: position 78,623,956 of record CM067845.1, on the reverse strand, counting down.
CCAGTCCGGACTAGCATGATGGTCATCATGGAATAGGCAGCATCCTGCACATCCATCTCAATAGTAAACCCAAGTCCATAGGAACAGTGGAGGGGCTCGGTAGATCCAGGATAAGAAGGAAATATCCTGACGGTGCAGAAATATTGGCTTTGATTAAAATCTCATAATTGCTCTTCGACAGTGTATTCGGGATACCAACGGTAACCCGTCTCGATCATTACCCGGACTAACATAACAGTATGACCGGGCACATCGAGGCACCGGGTCAGGCGAACCACTTGGTTTTGAGCATGAGTGGCCATCTGAAAGCACAACCACAATGCATAGACATTAGAATTTCTAGGGAAAATTTGACAGCATAACAGCTGTAAATGCTCAGAAAAAGATTTGAGAAATCCACAACAGTTTGCAATACCACTGAACAACATCATATCAAGGTTCTGATTCAACTGACAACATACTAAAAATAGTAGAAATTGTACTGAGGCTTGTAACAACAATCCTATAAGCTACTACGGATTAGTAACACGTGAACCTGACAGAAGAAGAGAGCCTAGTCCTTAACCCACGTTGAATGAGAAGAGAATGACTCAGATCAAAGGGCATAAGGTAAAGGAGTAAAAGAGCCTTACATTCCCTCCCACAATCAATTCCCCTACATATAACTAAAGCATTTCTAGACTCGACATCGACCAGTTTGGCTCAACGAACCTACAGGCAGTCCGACTCTGATACCATCGCTGTCAGGACCCCGATTCCAAGTCACATCGATCTAGCCGGTAACACCTCATATCACATTGCGGCCTCACACACGGTATCCCCACGGGTGTGGCCTTACCATGGCCCGAGACCATTTGCGCCTTTTGGCTCATGTATATGATAGTGTCGCTAGCATCCATATGGCGGAGAACCCGGGCTGACATGGCTAGTCGTGAACCCAAAGCGGCACAGACCTATGGAGACAGGCATACATGAATCACATCGAGCATGTCGGTCATCAGCGAGTGAATCCGGGTTGTAGCACTGGGCTAACAGGACTCCGGGGAACCCAGGCTGTAGCAGGCTAGGCAGGACTCCAGATGTCACCGCGTGACATTTCCCCGAAGGGAAAGACATAGGAACAAAGTGAAACACATGCCGGCCAGTCAAGTGTCCTGAGCAGTAGTTCTGGGCTAGCAGGACTCCGGTGAACCGGGCTGTAGCGGACTACTATGGCTCAAGGAACACTAGACTACATTTCCCCATAAGAAAGGCTGCCAAGAATAAACAACTAGATTGTCGGATCCCACACATACCAAGCATTTCAATCATACACACATTATGCTCGATATGTGCAAATACAACACGGCATCACAACAAAACTCTACAACTCAAGTACTTTATTTAAAGGCTCCAGAGAGCCATACAAAACATGTTCATACAGGTAGGGGTCACATGACCCGACACTCAAGGCATACAAGCATACAAGCACATGCAAAAGCAAATAGTCTGAGTACAGACACTAGAAAGAAAGAAGGCTTCTCAAAGCCTGTCTATCTACATAGGGCCCTCCATGGCTAGGATCACCACCAGGGTGGCAAGTCACTCATCGACATCGAGATCTACATAAAACACATCGGAGGGGGCGGTGTTGTCGTCTAAAAATAGTAATTAAACAAACATGAGTACAAAGGTACTCAGCAAGTCTTACATCAGAACCTACTATACATGCTCATGCTCAAGAAGGTGGTGGAGTTATTGCAGCAAGCCAGCTTTGACTCTTGGCTAAGCTATCCTACGAGACTCCACTAGTAAAATAGTTTTTTCACACGAGTCCACTACTCACCAACACAATACTCCACCGGGGATCCTCCCTCGTCATCCTACGAGAGGGCCATCCTCAGTACTCACACTTATCTTGAGTCTTTTAGTAGTATCCATTAACTTGTCTATGAACTGTATAGGCAACCAAGTAGTCCTTTACCGCGGACGTGGCTATTCGAATAGTTTTATACCCTGCAGGGGTGTACTTCATCACACATGTTTCCACCACTTAGCGTCTGCACACGACAGGTGCTCGGCAGACTTCATGCAAAAACCGACGTGGGTGTAGACCACGACCTGACTAACCGCACAAGTCTCTAGTCCAGGTTTATCGCCTATTCAGGTTCCATCCGCAAGGAAATCCGGCCGGGGTGTCCTCAACGGCCCCAAACGATGTGTGCAGTGTTCCCTAGACACCAAACGGGCGACTCGATACACCGTGCCATGGTGTATCTACCGCATCATAGCCCATCCCTAGGGTCAGCGCTACGCACGGCCGCCAACAGATAACCTACAAACAACATAAACTAGTTGCAACTCCTGGACAGAGGACGAGAGGGGTCAGTAAGTCGAGCGGGGTCATATTTCAGGGCCCAATGTGTGGTAGTAGCTGAATCTTAAATCATGCATACAGAACTCAGTTCTTATGGACGGCCTCAATGAAACAACCCACCATGTACTCCTACATGGCCTCTCATCGATACCTTTACCAAAACATGTTCAACACATCCCTCGCATTACTGACATAATCATTTCACTCTAGCCCATCACCCAGATGAACTAGACCTAACACAACTCTAAGCATAGCAGGCATAGCAAGGTAGGAATCACATACATGGCTCAATCAACTCCTCCACATGCTAGTGGGTTTCATCTAGTTACTGTGGCAATGACAGGTCATGCAGAGGATAATGGTTCAACTACCGTAGCACACAGCAGTTTGAATCGCGTTGTCTTAGTGTAGTAAACAAGAGCAGAAGCGAGAACATGGGTTTGTATCGGAATAATCAATGGGTTGCTTTCCTGATGTAGTGGTAGTAGGGTACTGCTGTTCAGACGGATATTCGGGGTTATCCTCGGAGGCAGAACCTACCATGAAAGACACACCAAACATAATCAAGACATGACGATATGCAACAATATGATGCATGCTATGACATGGCAATATGAATGTGTCTTGCCTAATGCAATGTGAAACAAGTTGAAATGGGTCCATTTGAATCAAAGATTCAAATGAAGGTTAAAGTTCTTATGCATAAAAAGTGTATTAGTTTGTTTCACCTAAACAGCAAGGTTAAATTGGTTTGTCATGCATGAAACCATTACATATGGATAGATCGAATTTTTCTAATCACTTTTCATATATAATTTGTTTGATTTGGAGCTATGGTTGATGTTCTATGATTTTTATAAGTTTTGGCTATTTTCTGGAATTTCCTATATAAAAATAAATCCAGAAAAAGAATAATCGCGTCAGCACTGCGTCACTATGATGTAAGCAAGTCAAAGGCGCCAGGGCTAGTCAAACCTGACTGGTGGGCCCTGTCTGTCAGTGACTCAGCTAACTAACAGGATTAGGTTAGTACTAATTAACTATCAGTGGGGCCTGGGCCCACATGTCAGTGACCTAAACTAACTAAAATTAGTTAACACTAATCCTGAACTAATTAACAGGCCGGCCCCACCTGTCATAGGCTCAGGGGGGAAGTCAACTTGGGCCCACACGTTAGTCCACGGGTCAAAACATGGTCAACTCGCCGGCGGCTTGACGCCGGTGATGACAGACGTGGCGGAGGGGCTCGGGTTTGCGTCTCCGGGGACCAAACGGGCGGCCGAGACCATCTACGGGGAGCTGGAAGCGAGCCGCGTCATTTGGTGGTGGAAGTGGAGCTCGGGGAGGCCGGAAATGACGCCAGCAACGACCTTGGCGGTCGCCCGAGCTCGGGTGAGCTCGGGCTCCTTGCTGTAGTGGCCTAGGCGGGCCGGCGCTAGCATCTACGTGTCCTACGCGATGCGGGGAGTGCGTTGGACACAAGCCCGGGACCATATGGTCACCGGAGCATGACCGACGACGACGTAGGTGGCGGCGCGTGCGGGAGAGCTTCGTGCAGTCGATGCAGGGGACGACAGCGAGAACAGAGAAGATAGGAATGTAGCTGAGCTCACAGCGGTTACGACGATCTAAACGGCGAGGTCGGGGATGAGCTGGAGCAGTGGTGACGACGAAAGGGATCTCCGGCGGCGACCAGCAAAGACGAGGACGAGGCGGTAACTCCAGGGCGAGCGAGTGCTCGGGGCTCGGTCTACTCGACGGAGAGGAGGGTGCCAGAGCTCCTGGACACGGTGGCATGGCACGGAGACGATGGAGAGAATGGCTATGGCGACGGTGCGGCTATGGCAGTGTCGGCCATCATGGAAGAGAGCAAGGGAGAGAGGCAAGGGCGCATGTGAGGTGTCCACAGGGTCAGGGCGGTGCCGCAGAGGCGCTTCGAGGCGTCGCGCTGGCGCGGGTGACGGCAGGCAGGCAGAGAGGTGGCGTGGCGAGCTCCTGTGCTCGCCGTCGAGCACCTGCTCGCCTCGCTGGCTAGGCGAAGCAGCTGCGTGGAGCGGCTGCTGGGCTGGGCCAGCTAGGTGGGCCGGCTGGTGGGCTTCTAGGTAAGCTCTAACTCTCTCTCTCTCTCTTCTGTTTTGCTTTTATTTATTTCCTGCTCTGTGTATTGAAATATAATAAATACTATTTCATTTCCAAAAACTCTGGAAATATTCAGAGGCACATTTGGGAATATTCTCAACTGCCTAAAAATGCTTCCAAGATTATTTGAGCACTTTAAAATATTTATAGCATTTAAAATGCCCAAATTCAAATACTTATGGCTTGTTCAAAAATCCGGAATGGCTCCATAATTTGCAAGACCATTTTTGGCAGAGGTTTTAGTCAAGACCAAAAATGGTGGGCTTTTATGAAGGGCATTTTGGGTTCATTGAAATTCCAATTTGTTGGAAATTAGCATTTTCAGGGGGGGGGGGGTTGGGGTTGATTAGGCCCCATTTCAAGTTTAAAAGAAATTTAAACATGATGCACATGTTCATCCAACCCTAATGCATGACTAAAAGCATGGATGTGACACCTAGGGTCAGCGCTACGCACGGCCGCCAACACATAACCTATAAACACAAGAAACTAGTTGCAACTCCTGGACAGAGGACGAGAGGGGTCTGTAAGTCGAGCGGGGTCATATTTCAGGGCTCAATGTGTGTTAGTAGCTGAATCTTAAATCACGCATACAGATCTCAGTTCTTAGGGACGGCCTCAGTGAAACAACCCACCATGTACTCCTACATGGCCTCTCATCGATACCTTTACCAAAACATGTTCAACACATCCCTCACATTACCGACTCTAGCCCATCACCCAGATGAACCATACCTGACACAACTCTAAGCATAGCAGGCATAGCAAGGTAGGAAACACATACATGGCTCAATCAACTCCTACACATGCTAGTGGGTTTCATCTAGTTATTGTGGCAATGACAGGCCATTCAGAGGATAAGGGTTCAACTACCGCATCACACAGCAGTTTGAGACGTTGTTGTCTTAATGCAGTAAATGAGAGCAGAAGCGAGAACATGGGATTGTATCGACATGATCAATGGGGCTGCTTGCCTGATGGAGTAGTAGTAGGGTACTGTCCTTCAGCTGGATACTCGGAAATATCCTGGGAGGCAGAACCTACCATAGAAGACACCACAGAACACAATCATCACATGGCAATATGCAACAATATGATGCATGCTATGACATGACAATATGAGGTGTCCTGCCTAATGCAATGTGAAACAAGTTGGTTTGGGTCCATTTGAATCAAAGATTCAAATGGAAGCTTATGTTCTTAAGCCTTATAAGTGTAAAGTCATGCATGAAGAGCAAGGTTAAAGTGTTTTGTCATGCATGAAACCATTACAGATCGAAATATTGAATTTTTCTGATCAAATTTCATATATAAATCTTTGCATTTGGAGTTACAGATTAAAAGTTATGAATTTTTGAAGTTTGTAATATTTTGTGGAATTTCCTGTATAAGAATAATTCCAATAAATGAGTTATTGCGTCAACATTGTATCAGGGTGACGTCAGCAGGTCAAAGGCGCCAGCCCAGGTCAAACCTGACCAGTGGGTCCCATCTGTCAGTGTAACAACTAACTAACAGAGTTAGATAGTGTTTCGTTAGCACTAATCTAGGATAGTTAGGGCCTGGGCCCACATTTCAGTGAGTCAACCCATTAACTAAAGTAATTTGCATTAACTAATCTAACACTAAACTAAACAGGGGCATGGCCCACACGTCAGTGACCCTGGGGGGTCAAACTGGGCCCACCAAAGGTCAAACCGGGTCAGCGAAGTCAAACTAACGCCGGCGAGGCCAGACGCGGCGGGGCAGTGCGGGTTTTGCACTCCGACGACCAAATGGACGGCGGAGACCTCCTACGTGTAGCTAGGAGTCAGCTGCGTCGAGTGGTGGCAATGGTTGGGCTCAGGGTCGCTGGAAACGATGCCGGCGACGAGCGTTGCGGCTGCCGGAGTTCGAGCGAGGTCGAACTAGCCGCTAGGAGGCACGGCGAGGAGCGTGCTGGGGTGCTACGGGCTCCTGCAAGTGCGGTGAAGATGATGACGTGCTCGGTTGCGAGCCAACGTGGCTGTGGCCACGATGGTGATGTGCGGTGGCGGCGGAGGGTGCGGCCGAGCTTGGTGCAGTCGCTGCGATGCTCGAGAAGGCAAACAAAGAGGATGGGGAGGTAGCTGAGCTCACAGTAGTCACGTTAGAGCAGTCGGCGAGGTCGGGGACGAGCTGGTGCTGCGGTGAAGGCGAAGGGGATCTCCGGCGGCCGGAGTTGGGAAAGACGGGGTCCGGGCGACTCCAGAGTGGGCGAGCGCTCGGGGCTCGGCCTACTTGACGTAGTCGACGACGGCGGAGCTCATGGACACGGTGGCGCCACGCGAGGACGACGCAGGGCGCGGCTACGTCGACGGTACAGCGCCAGGGGTGTCGGCCATGGTGGGAGAGGGCGAGAGAGAGAGGGGGGACTGAGCGAGGTGTCTGCGTGGTCAGGCGGCGACGTGGAGCTCGCCCAGGTGTCCACGGGCGCGAGCGGCAAGCAGGTGGCGCGGTGGCGAGCTCTCGCGCGCCGGCGTCACCTCCCTGCCTACCTGGCGGGGACGAAGCAGCTGGCTGGCACAGGGCAGCACAGTGTTGGGCCGCCAGGTGGGCCGGCTGGTGGCTTTGCTAGGTTAGTTTCCTTTCTCTCTCTCTCTTTTCTGTTTTCTATTTATTCTGTTTTGTGTTTTGAAATAGTAAAAATACTATTTCATTTAGGAAAAACCCGAAAATATTCAGAGGCACATTTGAAAATATTCTCAAGAGCCTAAAAATACTTTCAGGATTATTTGGGCATTTTAAAATATTTATAGGATTTAAGTTTCCCAAATGCAATTAGTAATGAATTAATCCAATGACCTTATGATCTCCTAGAAAAGTGTGCATCATTTTTGTCAAAGGTTTTAACCCAAAACAAAAAGGGTGGACTTTTTAGAAGTGCATTTCAGGTTCATTGAAAAAGTTTTTAGTAAACCCTAGTTGTTCCAGGGGGTGTTGGGGGTTCTGTCATCCCCATTTCAGTTTTCTGGGAAAATAAACATGATGCAACACTCTAATGCATGAACTAGCTAGGGTGTGACAACTCACCCCCACTCAAAAGAATCTCGTCCCGAGATTTAGGACCGGTGGAAAGAAGGTGGGGTACTCAAGTCAAAGACGATCCTCCCTTTCCCAAGTGGCTTCCTTTTGGGAATGGTGTTACCATTGAACCTTGAGAAACTTGTTATTATGGCGTCAAGTGGTACGCTCGGCTTGATCAAGGATACGAACGGGATATTCCTGATATGTGAGATTATCTTGTAGATCAAGCGTTTCATGGTCCACTCCACGGATAGTATCCGTGAAGCAACGCCTGAGTTGAGAAATGTGGAAGACATCGTGAACTCTGGAAAGATGCGGAGGTAGTTCCAATTGCTAGGCAACTTCTCCTCGTTTGGCAAGAATGCAAAAGGGTCCAATGTAACGAGGAGCCAATTTTCCTTTGATACCGAAACGATGGGTTCCCTTTAACGAAGTAACCCGAAGGTAAGCCTTCTCGCCAACTTCATAAGTCATGAGCTTATGTTTATGGTCATATTGGCTCTTTTGATGAGATTGGGCTGTTTTCAATTTCTCACGAATAACGCGAACCTGCTCTTCTGCTTCCTGAATCATATCCGGGCCAAAGAGTTGTCTTTCCCCGGTTTCTGACCAGTTAAGAGGCGTTCGACATTTTCGTCCATACAGAACTTCGAAAGGAGCTTTGCCCAAGCTAGCTTGATAACTATTGTTATAAGCAAACTCCGTGAATGGAAGGCATTTCTCCCAATCCATTCCAAATGAGATGACCAAAGCTCGGAGCATCTCCTCAAAAATTTGATTGACTCGCTCTACTTGACCACTTGATTGGGGGTGGAAGGCGGTGCTAAAAGAGAGACGAGTTCCCATAGCATTTTGGAAACTTTCCCAAAATTGAGAGGTGAAGAGACTCCCACGGTCTGAGTTAATTTCCAATGGGACACCATGAAGAGACACTATTGGGGAGATGTATAGGTCAGCTAGTTGGCTAGCGGTGATACTCTCACGAACAGGTAGGAAGTGGGCTACTTTGGAAAGACGATCGATCACGACGAAGATAGCATTATTCCCTCTCTTGGTCCTGGGAAATCCAATAATGAAATCCATACTGAGTTTATCCCATTTCCATTCAGGAATAGCCAAAGGTTGAAGGGTGCCAGCAGGCTATTGATGCTCTGATTTAACACGATGACAGACGTCGCAACTAGCAATGTATTGAGCAATTTCTCTCTTCATCCTAGTCCACCAAAACCTTTGGCGTAAGTCTTGATACATTTTAGTACTACCGGGATGAATGGTGAGAGGGGATTCATGAGCCTCCATAAGAATCAACTGACGTAGATGTTGTTTCTTGGGAACCACCAAGCGGTTCTCGAAGAAGACAACACCTTGTTCATCCATGGAAAAACATTTAGCAACTCCGCTAGCGATGTTTTCCTTAATCCGGGATATGCCCTTATCACGCTTCTGGGCAGCTATGATTTGATTTGTAAGGTTAGGCTTCGCCACCAGGGTGGATAGGAATCCTCGAGGAACTATGTGAAGGTTAAGCTTACGAAATTCCTCATGGAGAAGTGGTTGACTTTGTTGTAACATCAGGTTGTTACAATAAGATTTACGACTTAGCGCATCAGTCATGACATTGGCTTTGCCCGGGTGTAAGTTATTCCTAACTCATAATCCGAGATCAACTCGACCCAACGTCTTTGCCTGAGATTCAAATCCGGCTGGGTGAAGATATATTTCAAACTTTGGTGATCGGTGAAGATCTCGCAACGATTACCGAGAAGGTAATGTCGCCATGTTTTAAGTGCATGGACTACAGCTGCAAGCTCTAGATCTATGACACCCCAAAATTTTGGCCTTGTTTTAATAAATCAAATTTTGCTAGGAAATTAAAACTTTTATTTTCTGGGCTCCCTTTTGATTTTTGAACCATTTTCCCCCTTGTTATTATGGAGTTTTTTCCCCAAAGTGAAAACTTTTCAAATATGTTATTGGACTTGTTTAACCTCTCAATAAAAACTTTTCTTTTATCAGTAGAACTAATTACATAATTAATTTGCTTGATCTTTATTTTCTTGAAAAATGGTTTTTCAAGGTCATATGGCCATATTTGAACTACAACCATTTGATAAATTCACTTAAAATTCCAACCAAAATTTGGAGTTGTCATGTGATATTTTTAAATCACTTTTATACAAAAATATCTTTTATTCATGAGATATTTTGAGCTCTACACCCAATTCTCTTCTCTGGTCCAGAGTGCAATTTTGCACTACAACCCTTTTAAATATTTCTTTCTAGCCTTCACCAAAATTATGGGATGTTGGTAGTAGCATATGATTCGACTTTATGCAAAAACCTAGTGTTGTTCTTTGAAAATTTTGAGTGAATCAACCTCTTTTCCATTCTGGTCCAGCCTTGTGATTTCTACTGCAACCCTATTCATTTTTGCTCCAATGACCTTGTACTTTCTCCTGCTTGTAGTCCTCCCTGCAAAACCACTAAGTCCAGGAGCATGCACCTATTGGGTCATTTTTGGTTCATGAAATGATGCCATTTATCTCCTGTCCAGAATTGAAGTTTTGTAAAACTTGCACTAGCAAGTTTCTCCTTTTTTCCAAATGACCTTACCACCCTCTCTTTCATCTAAGGAGACCCCACTCTGGAAGAATTGGCCACTCCAAGAAATGCCTAAATGCCCTTGGCATTTTGTCAAACACCTTATGGGCATGATCTGTTTTGACATGAGTTTTTGTTTGCACTGTGAACCTGATCGCCTGACCAAGCCAGCATGTCCAATGGTTTTGCCCTAGCCTATAGCCACACCCTTCTAACCGTCTTGTAGTTTGGAGCCCTCTAGCATGCAATGGCATTCCGTCGAGCACGTTCCATGCGTGCTCTGGGCGCGAGCAGAGCACGCCTTTTGCACGTGTCGCGCCCGAGCCGACGTGTCGCACCCCTGGGCTCTGCCCGCCCTGCAGAGCCAGGCCACTCACTGCCCTTCTCACCGCAACGCGCCAAGAGCCCTCGCCACATCCCCGACAGGCCAGGAGCTAGCCGCCACGGCCTCCGACAGCCCCTGCTCCGTTCAGCGCCGCCCAAGCCTCTCCCGCTCGCCACCTGGCTCCTGGAACAGCGCGAGCTCATCCACAAGCGTGTCCACTAGCGCTCGTCGCTGCCATGACACCCTAGCTACAGAATGACGGTCGCCGGCGACCTTATCCGCGGCCACCGTCGGAACCGACCCCGATCGCCTATTTAAGGAGCCCCGAGCTCGTCTACGCACGCAGGCAGTCCCAAGCCATCTCCCTAGGACCCCCATTGGCAGCCAATCGACCCTGGGAGGTCTCCTTCCCCATCTCCGGCAACCGCAGCCGCCGCCACTGCCCCGGCCATTCCGGCGCTACCAGAGCCTTCCCCTCTTCGTTCTCTTCACCAGGGACCTTCTCATCCTCCCGTGAACCCGTCCCCCTACTCGATTTTGATCGGGAACCACCGTAGCCCCAAACCCACTTTGCTCCCAAAGCCCCCTCCGCCGCGAAGCTCACCGCCGACGACTCCTTCCACCCCCGTCGACCCAACGACCACCGGGGGGACCGCCTTGGTCTTGCGGATCCATCCAGACCCTCTAGAACCCGCGGGGAGGCGCCGTTCACCGGCGACGACCGCCGTTGCCCCGCCTCCATTCGGGCAGAGGAAGAGGAGGGAGAATTAGACCAGTCAAACCTGACCAGTGGGCCAGGCAGGCCCACTGTCAGTGACACGCGCGCCGTCCACGCTGGAGTAAGTGAAAACGTAAATCCAAAATACACATTCGACGTGTACGTGTTTATTCGAAACGTTTTCTTTTCTGTTTATTTTTTATAACAGATTTTGACCACGTCTTTGACTAGCTATAACCTTTTAATTTTAACTCCAAATGAGTTGATTCTTTTTCCTACCTTCCTCAAATTTGGTCTAGTTTATTTTAAGATTTATTTGAAAATTTTCCAAACAACTTTTTATACTGTTTTTGAAACGTGTGTTAATTCAAATATATTTTAAAATAGGATTTGGAGAGAGAGGAGAAACTTTCAAAAGTTTTGGAGAGCACCTCACCCCTCCACAACTTAAAGGCAAGCATCTTGAACCCTGGCATAATATTTTTGATGTGTTGGTTGACACGTTTATAACACCACCTTAATTCGGAGGACTTGTTATTTCATGTGACATGATCATTTGCATGGAAGCATATTAGTGATTTCCTTGCTGTTGGAAATGAATATAATTGTGATGGTAATCATCCTCATGTGCCTTGCATGCATGCCGGAAAGGAATCCGGGAAAGCCTCGGCCTTGGGTAGGCGTGAGCATGTTGCCGGTCCCCGTCGGGACGGTTATGTCCGGTATGGCATGGTAAGGTATATTGAGTGGTGATTTTGTTGGTTGAAATATATTTGTTATACATGTCATGCAGGGAATTTATAGACCTCCTGAGTCGACCGTAGATCGAGTCTTGTTCCAGTAACCCCCATACTTGCCTCGTACTACCACTTGTCCCTGCCGCAGGTAGGGTACGGTTCAGTAAGTCGTCAACCCCTTTCAAGCACACACCATATAGAGAGGCCATGGTGGAAGATCGGTTGTAGCTGGTAGGCAGGCCACCTGGTCCGGGGGCATGGGTGTTTCCGGTTGGGACCGAGAGGGTAGGCCACCCCTTAGAGCGCGCGTTATAAATTTGATCCCATGCTACGCGAGGTTGTAGCCTCCCCACTTAGAGTTTTTGCTTAACAAGTGTCGTGGGTGATTCCAGACACCGGTGAGTCAAGCTGGTGTGTGCAAGTTAGGTGTGTTTTCAATTAAAAGACCATAAACGGAATTAGTCCCGATGGACTAAAGGAATCTGTTACTCGTGGGTAAAGAGTACACCCTCTGCAGACATTAAACCTATTCGAATAGCCGTGTCCTTGGTTAAGGATTACAGTCTAGGATGGGTCAAGTGTTGGTCTTAGTGTCGGTCTTCGGAGGTGAAATTGTTAAACCAAACTTGGATACCGACTGGTGAATTATGAGGACCATGATTATTATTTTGTGATGGACTAACCCATTGCATTATTTGTATTATCGAGTATCCCTGGGATGGTTCTACCTCCTGGATATTCATTGTGATTATTTATTTTATGAGCCCTTTATGTGGTGTCGCTGAGACGCCCGACTGTGGCATTGCTTGTTATTTATTTATTTTATAGGCCCTTTATGTGGTGTCACTGAGACGCCCGACTGTGGCATTGCTTGTTATTTATTTATTTTATAAGCCCTTTATGTGGTGTCGCTGAGACGCCCGACTGTGGCATTGCTCGTTATTTATTTACTTTATAAGCCCTTTATGTGGTGTCGCACAGACGCCCGACTACGGCATTTTCTTCCCACTCCATTATTGCGTATTCATGTTGCATATAAATAACATGCTTGCATGCATAAAAGATGTTTTATTTATGACTGACGATGTGATCATAGAATACTTCAGTGCATGATTATCAATTATATTATCCCAGTGTTCATAATGTTTGCGAGTACATTCAAAGTACTCACTGGCTTGTCCCTGGCTATTGTCTTGGCCAGATTTCTGCATGGAGAGGAGCGTTGCAGTGACAGCCCCGGAAACTAAGCAACGGTGATAGCAGCCTCGCGAAGATAGGAGTTGACCTGGTCAGCTGTTCCTGTGGGAAATGGAGTCCCATAAGACACCGACAATCCACAAACCTCTTCCGCAATCAACCACTAGAAACCAATTGTTGTACTCATAGGCCAGAATGGTCTTGTACTACATATTTTGTATTTCTGCTTGGAATTTCTGTATCAAGTTAGTGCCTCGTCAGCTAACAGTAATCCTGGGGCTGGTGAGGACGACGGCCATTTTCTGGAAATTTAATACCCGGAAAACCCGGTCATGACAGACTTGGTATCAGAGCCAGGCTGACCATTGGCTGGCCCTATCTTAGCCAGGTCGAAAAACCTTGGTTAACCAACCCACAAGACCTTAACCAAACCCCAGCCAAGCTTCTCATGCAAGATAGCCATGCAGTAACCCGACACATTTTGGCAGTCGGTGCCCAACGTATCAACATAGCCTGTCGATCACGCACCAGTGACCAGCACCCAAGGCGTCTCATTCGCAAGCGTGCGAAGGAAGACTCCGTCCCCTTTTTCTATAAAAAGGGGCACGCTAGCCCCAACCCAGCACAGCACAGCCTCTACCCCAAACCAAGCCGCAATGCATGGCCCTGTCGTGCACAATGAGACCACGACAACCAACCTTGGAGGCTTTTTGACCATACTCGCAAACCTCACCCGTCGTGCCTATGCGTTAGAAGAGCCCCCAGAATATGTTGTGTACCAAGGACCCATGAACGGTGAGAGCCATCAGTTTTGGGCCACTGTACACATCTACGGTAGGGGTCTAGAGCCCGAGCACCCCTACAGGTTCACCGGAAGGACAACTTCCTTTGAGCCACAAGCCATCCAACTAGCTGCTCGAGAAGCTATAGTTCATCTCCGGCACTTGTCGCCCAGAGTTAACTGTCGCTCATTCCACTACTACCCCAGACGTGAAGGGTATGGTAGACCACCCCAAGTTGCCAACGGAGATCACGAGACAGATCCTGCATTGTTGCACCTAGTGCGCTATGTAAGTGCACTAGAGGAACTGTGCGATCAAATCACCATCGATCTAATCGCAGCTCATGGAGAGCTGGTTCGTCGAGCCCCGGCGAGAGAAGAGAACGAGCCCCAACGCCGACAACCCAGTCGTGCTGTTTGGACACCCGATCGAGTCCCTAAGGTCTGCCCCAGCCATCGGCCAAGGAGCTACGATAACCCCAGAAGTGCTTCGTCGCATATTGGGAGCACACTCCAACGGGGTTGTGGCCAACAATCCCCGAGATGGCCATCATCGCTACCCCGAGCCTGCAGCCCCTCAGCCCACTCCAGCTAATTCAGACGACGAGACCTGAAGAGAAGCCTCAACATCCACAAGGCACGCCCGCTTGGATATAAACGAGGTAGACTAAGTCACCCGAGTCATATCAAGTCCCAATGTACCCTTGCTTTGTAATCGTTTGGCCTTGTAATAAACACTGCTTGTTGTCGTACCTCCGTTTTAATAGTAGCCTTGCCTGGATATGCCAGTATGTAGTATAAGATTTCTACCCCTAGCACAGTTACCAAAAACCTCCCCGACAACCCCCACAGTAACACATCACTATAGTGAAATGTGTGAATCTATGGCTTGACCCCGACCCTTGAAACAGAGCTAAAAATTTTCTTTACCATTCACCACGGTAAAAATGACCCAGCTCCGGTGCTATAAAACGGCCACCGCATGACCTTGACAGGCACCTCTCACCTTGTGCACCACCCTCACAACCATTTGTTGCCATGTCGACCCCTAGTATTTATCTGAGAACCCCAGATGCAACCCCGTGTAGTTTTATGAAGATATTGTGGGATTTTACCTGCAGTACCATGGGCGCTACCCAGCCACCCCAGGACGAGCTGTTCAAATCGAGAATCACCCCTTCCACCTCGAGATATTGGGCAGCAGTACACATCCCTCCTGTAAACTCAAACCAAGACCCAACAGAGGTCTCCTTCGTGGGGAAATCTATGCCAACCCCACATATGGCCATAGAAGCTGTTGCATACGAAGCGCTTGCTCGCCTTCGATTAGCGGTACCCTATGCCAGCGAACGAGGGTATTATTACTTCCCGAGCCGTGGAGCACCCGGAGGAGTAACATCTTTTCCCGGTGGACGAATTGAGAGAGACCCAGTCCTGGCCAACCTTGTCCAGTACGTCATCGCTCAAGAGTGTTTAACCCAACGTGTGATGGGTTATCTCCAGAGCCTCGCAGATTTAAATCCTCAGATCGCCATCGGCAGATCACTAAGGCCCGACCAGGAGAGACACGTTCATCGACAGGTCAATCCACTTCCCCCGATAGAAGAGGAGTGTATTCCAGTACCAGAGACATTTTCTCGGGACCCCGTCCAGTTACCGTTTGCATTATAGACGTCGCTGATGTGTTTATTATTGCAACATTTATTTATGTGTGTGACTTATGCGTGGTACCCTGAGTTTGTACGACAAGTCAATTATTTGGCTTCTACTAATGTGTGTAGTTTTTGTTGTGGTTTATGCTCCTTTAAATTAACTGTTTTCCCTCGCAAAATCCTGGAGTGAGATTTCTTTTCCCTAAGTTGCTACATCTGCACCTTTTCACGACGTGGATTATTTTTATTTCGCACAGCACAGCGGCAGCAGACTCACAACCTAACCATTCGAGCACATACACTGTTTGCAAAACTTTGCAACGGTGTTGCATCTAACTAAGCACTCCCGAACAACAGTTAGCACTCGGCACACCCCACCTACTCCTCCCACAAAGGGTCCACGAAGAAGCAACCTTGTCTATTCCATCACGGTCGTCGCCCACGAAGGACTTGCCTCACTAGCGGTAGACCTTCACGAAGTAGGCAATCTCCTTGCCCTTACAAACTCCTTGGTTCAACTCCACAATGTTGTTGGAGGCTCCCAAGTGACACCTAGCCAATCTAGGAGACACCACTCTCCAAGAAGTAACAAATGGTGTGTTGATGATGAACTCCTTGCTCTTGTGCTTCAAATGATAGTCTCCAAAACACTCAACTCTCTCTCACAGGATTTGGATTTGGTGGAAAGAAGATTTGAGTGGAAAGCAACTTGGGGAAGGCTAGAGATCAAGATTCATATGGTTGGAATGGAATATCTTGACCTCAACAAAAGTGTAGGTGGTTCTCTCTCAGAAAATATGTATTGGAAGTGTAGGTATGTTCTGATGGCTCTCTCCATGAATGAAGACTGGGTGGAGGGGTATATATAGCCTCCACACAAAATCTAACCATTACACACAATTTGCCAAACTCGATGGGACCGAATGATTAAACTCGGTCGGACCGATTCAGCAAACCTAGTGACCGTTAGGATTTTCGGTGGGACTGAGATGCAACTCGGTAGGACCGATATGGTTAGGGTTAGGGCATAACGTAATCTCGGTGTGACCGACTACACAAACTCAGTGGGACCGATTTTGGTAATAAGCTAACCAGAGAGCTGGTCAGACAAACTCGGTGGGACCGATTACACAAACTCGGTGGGACCGATTTTGGTAATAAGCTAACCAGAGGGTTTGCATTGTAATCTCGGTAGTACCGATTGCTCAAACTCAGTGAGACCGATTTTGGTAATGGACATACACAGAGAGATTACATTCCCATCTCGGTGAGACCGAGATCCCTATCGTTGAAACCAATTTGCTAGGGTTTGTGGCAGTGGCTATGACATCTGAAACTCGGTGGCGCCGGATAGATAGAATCGGTGGGGCCGAGTTTGACTTTTGGTTTAGGTCATATGTGGATGTGGGAAGGTAGTTGAGGGTTTTGGAGCATATCACTAAGCACTTTGAGCAAGCAAGCCATTAAGAAACGCCTCATCCCCTCTTGATAGTATTGGCTTTTCCTATAGACTCAATGTGATCTTGGATCACTAAAATAGAAAATGTAGAGTCTTGATCTTGAAGCTTGAGCCAATCCTTTGTCCTTAGCATCTTGAAGGGGTTACACATCCTCTAGTCCATGCCACTCCATTGTTGAACTTATCTGAAACATACTAGGTAAAAGTGTTAGTCCAACAAGAGATATGTTGACATTAATTACCAAAACCACCCAGGGAGCACTTGTGCTTTCAATCTCCCCCTTTTTGGTAATTGATGACAACATACATCAAAGCTTTAGATAAAGATATATAGAATAGCAAGTAAAGCTTTGGAAAGACATGTAACATGCATAGGCTCCCCCTACATGTATGCAATCATGAGAATATTGAATATAGGAGCATGTGAATGCGTAAACATGATAGAGTAAGCAATCTGTTACATGTATCTTGGCTATATGCATCAGAGAAAATGATGTGAATGTGAGAAATGTACCTTCATGCTCATGAGTCCTTCTTGCAAACAGTATGTACATCAGCAAGAACTTCTCATTCACATGACTGTGATGCATATACTTACCTTGTGGTCTTGAGTTGGCTTAGGATGGGATGAACCTGCGCAAACAAGGTTAAATAACATAGATACACCTACCGACCAGAGCAAGCAAGAGAAACCACAAGAGAACCAAGACTGGGATGACACGTAGAGTGAGTACTAAGTACCACATTGGATATAGACATGTCCCCAAAGGTAAAGATATGCAATAAAATCAGAGATTTCCTTCCCTTAGATGTCTTGCTCCCCTTGAATCTGCATGGGATATTGGGAGAAGATAGGGAACAGAAAATCAGAGCAACAAAAAGGAAACAACAGAGCTTGAGCTAAAGCAAGCAACCAAACATGTCTTTCCCCTAATAAAGACATGTGACATCTCTCCTCTTGAACACCAAGCATTTGGGGTCTTTGATGATTTTACTTTCTCCTAGTTGAGAAACTCTCTCCCCCTGAGTATTCTCTCTTTCTCCTCCTATAGGAAGGATTAAGCTTTGATGTGATCTCTCTCTCTCTCCCCCTTTGACATCAATTTCCAAGAAGGGATCTTATGGACATGTGATACAAATGGGTTGGTCCTTGAGTCACAGAGCAAAGTAGCACGTCTAATATGATGCTGGTAGAGGACAAGAATCATTTAGTGGAGCTAGAGCAAACAGAAATCAGGAATAAGTGGCAAGTTGGTTTTCCTGTGATGGAATCGGTGACTCCGAGTTGTGTGCTTCGGTTGCACCAAAAGATTTTGGTTGGGCCGAAGAGAACAAACCGGTGTGACCGAGTTCATCAGAGTGAAACCACTTGTCACCTCAGCTCACTAGACAAGTAAGATCTCACAAGGATATGCAAGGAATTTACTGAAAGATTTGCAATGAATTGGATGCAGAAAATGCAGAACAAAAAGGAAAGAAAGAAACTAAAAGTTCTAGATGAAGTTTTTTTGAAAGGGGAAACAAATATGCAAATGCAAAAGCACGGAGAAACACTAGAGAACTTCATCTAGAAATGGTCGGTGACAAAGTCACCTATGTTAGAGTATATTGACTTAGGAGTCAAGTGAGAGCACTTGATCATAGGTCATACTCATCGTTTAAGCTCAAAATGGGGTTACCATTTTTCGTTTAAGGATCTTGATGTATTCACATCTTGTCGAGTTGCTTTGGCTCATGACTTGGAGTAAAGCTTCTCTAAGATGGAATAACATAACTTGGGTGGTGGTGTTGATCTTGATCATGTAGTTGAACTTGTGTGGGTTGCTCAAGGTTGACGTAGTTCATCAAGAGTAGGGAGCACCACTTGGAGTTTTAGTTCATCTACCTACATGGGTTAGCTTTGCATGGAAGACCACTTGTGTATCCAAAATGACAATCATGAGACTCAACATAGAATTTGCCAAAGGATATGTTTGAATGTTTTCGTGCTTCCTTGTCTTCAACCACCATTGTGTAGAGACTTGGTGATGTAGAAATTTCTAAAGATGTGAGTGTGTGTGGCAATCTCATAGATTTAGATTCATCCAAGTACCTACACGAGTTAGATACCATGCAAGGTACAAATATATCCAAGACATATGAATAGCATCATAAGAGAAATATCGAGGATTAGTCATAGGCTCATGCCCCGCATGTATCAAATGGAGTTCCTACTCCAAGTTTGAAGCATCAATTATGTTCAATTCACCTCTCAACCTGCAAAACACTTTCTCATCAAGTGTTTTAGTGAATATATCTACCAATTGCTTATCGGTGCGAACATGCTTAAGGTTAATGTCCCCTTTTGCAACATGATATCGAATGAAATGATGACGAACTTCAATATGCTTAGTTTGAGAATGTTGCACAGGATTGTGAGCAATCTTAATAGCACTTTCATTGTCACATAGGAATGGAACATGTTTCACATATATCCCGTAATCTTTAAGAGTTTGGGTCATCCAAAGTAATTGAGCACAACATGAACCAGCGGCAATGTATTCCGCTTCGGCGGTGGATAAGGATACCGAGTTTTGTTTCTTGGAAGACCAAGACACAAGAGATCTACCAAGGAATTGACAAGTACCCGAAGTGGATTTTCTATCAACGTTGTCTCAGGCATAGTCCGAATCGGAGTAGCCAACAAGATCAAAAGAGGACCTCTTGGGATGCCAAATGCCAAAATTTGGTGTATGGATTAGGTATCTCACTATCCTTTTCACAGCCTTAAGATGACACTCTTTAGGAGCAGCTTCATATCGTGCACACATGCACACACTTAGCATAATATCAGGATGAGAGGCACATAGATATAACAATGAACCAATCATAGAGCGATGAACCTTTTGATCAACTGGTTCACCATCTTTGGTCAAATCAAGATGTTCACTAGTAGGCATGGGTGTAGTCATACCTTTGAATTCTTGCATATTTAACTTCTTGAATAAGTCCTTGGTGTACTTCGTTTGAGAGACAAAGGTACCTTCCTTAGTTTTCTTGATTTGCAAACCGAGAAAGAATTTGAGTTCACTCATCATAGACATCTCAAACTTCTCTGACATTAGCTTTCCAAACTTCTCACTAAAATGAGGGTTAGTTGAACCAAATATGATATCATCAACATAAATTTGGCACACAAATAGTTCTCCATTAACCCTTTAAGTAAAAAGAGTAGAATCAATTTTACCAATTTCAATGTCTTTTTCAATAAGGAACTTGGTCACACATTTATACCATGCTCTAGGAGCTTATTTAAGACCATAAAGGGCTTTGTGAAGTTTGTAAACATGATTAGGTTTCTTAGGATTGACGAAGCCGGGAGGTTGCTTAACATAAACTTGTTCCTCAATTTTGCCATTTATAAAAGCACTTTTAATGTCCATTTGGTACAAGGTGATATCATGGTGATTGGCATAAGCAAGTAAGATGCGAATGGACTCAAGTCTAGCAACGGGAGCATATGTCTCACCATAGTCCATACCTTCAACATGTGCGTAGCCTTGGGCGATGAGACGTGCTTTGTTGTGAACCACTTGTCCATCTTCATCTTGCTTGCTGCGAAACACCCATTTGGTACCAATGATGTTGTGGTTGTTGTAGGCTTCTCGACCAATGTCCACACTTGATTTCTCTCAAAGTTGTGTAGCTCTTCATGCATAGCGTTTATCCAGTTCGGATCCTCCAATGCTTCTTCAACCTTCATAGGTTCAATGCTAGAGATGAATGAGTAATGTTCACAAAAGTTAGCTAAACGAGTTTTAGAGTGAGTGATTCTCTCGGTTTGGATATCATTGTAGATTTTCTTGACGGCATGATCCTTAGCAATTCTTGCTCGAACTCGTGAAAGCTTTTTCTTGGGTCGAGGTGGAACATCCTCTTCATCTTGTGCTTCTTCTTGGCCTTCTTCATTGTTGACGTTGTCGTTCTCTTGTCGTGGTGGAGAAGGAGGTTGTTGATGTTCATCTTGGTGCGCTTCCTTGTTTTCTTCATCTTGGTGTGTCCCACTTGTGGATGCTTCCGTATCAACTCTTGGTTCACCTTGTCGTGAGGTAGAAGCTTCCACTTGGATGGACGAGGTACTCTCCTTCACTTCCGTTGGAGGAATCTTGCCAATGGACAAGTCTTGAATTGCTTCCGAAGGGTCTTTGTCTCCTACATCAATTGTCAATTGCTCTACTTGTGAGCCTTAGATTCATCAAACTTCACATCTACCGTCTCTTCAACCTTTAGGGTGAAATTGTTGTAGACACGGTAAGTGTGAGAGTTTGAGCCATAACCAAGTAGGAAACCTTCATGAGATTTAGGAGCAAATTTAGAACGACGATGCTTATCAAGAATGTAGCACTTTGAGCCAAATACTCGAAAGTATCCAACTTGGGGTTTGTTACCGGTGAGGAGCTCGTATGCCGTCTTGCCGAGTAGCTTGTGAAGATACAAGCGATTTGTTGCATGACAAGCCGTCTCAACCACTTCCGCCCAAAAGTGCTTTGGCGTTTTGTACTCATCAAGCATCGTTCTTGCCATCTCGATAAGAGTCCTGTTCTTCCTTTCAACAACTCCATTTTGTTGAGGTGTGTACGTAGCCGAGAACTCGTGTGAAATCCCTTCTTCGTCAAGAAAGGTGTCCACATTTGCGTTCTTGAACTCCGTTCCGTTGTCGCTCCGAACCTTCTTGATCTTCACGTCAAACTGATTTTGGGCCTTCCTAGCGAAGTTTTTGAAGATCTTTTGGACCTGCGATTTGTCATCAAGAAAGAACACCCACGTAAATCTTGAAAAATCATCAACTATGACTAGACCAAATGAGTTACCACCGAGACTCTTGTAGGCATTTGGACCAAAGAGATCCATGTGAAGTAGCTCGAGTGGTCTTCTTGTGGTCATGATGTTCTTCGCGTGGTGACTTCCTCCAACTTGTTTCCCTGCTTGACAAGCACTACAAAGTCTATCCTTGTCAAATATGACATCTTTTATTCCAAGGATATGATCACCTTTAATAAGCCTATCAAGATTTCGCATACCAACATGACCTAGTCTTCTATGCCACAACCATCCTTTAGAAGATTTGGTAATTAAGCAAGTTCTAGGTTGAGCCTTTTTAGTGAAATCAACAATGTAAAGATCTCCTCTACGTATACCGGTAAAGACCATTTTATGATTGTCTCTACAAAACACTTGGCAATCTACTTCAGTGAATAAGACATTGAAACCGAAATCCGCAAGTCTAGAAACTGAAATTAAATTGTATCCAAGGGATTCAACGAGCATGACATTTTGTATGGAGCTATCATGTGAGATGGCCACCTTACCAAGGCCAACCACCTTACCCTTTGAATTATCACCAAAAGTGACATATTTTCAAGGGCCGTCATTTTCAGCAAGCTCATGGAACATATCTTTATCTCCGGTCATATGATCAGTACATCCACTATCAAGGACCCATTCCTTTCCTCCAGCCATGTAGCCACAAAGATTTGCCATAAGACCAAAATGCCTCATTGCATCATCAAGATCATAGTCACTATCATCATCTTCATCATACTATCCATGTTCAACATCATCTTGTGATTGATCAATTCCTAGAGAGGGTAATTCATTAGATAAATGATCATCACAATGGTTACCTTTATGAATTCTAATAGCTTCGGATATGATATCGCTAATGATTCCAACATTTCCTTTAGCACGCATGAGATTGGTAAGCTCAAATAGACAATCACCAAAGCTAGGATCACTAGAGTTCATCTTACTCAAGGCAATAGACTTATGGAGAATTTCGTCTAAATTTTTCAAGGAATAATCTGGAAATCGTTCCTCAAGAAATCTCCATATGGTGTAGGCACACTTGAGAGTAGGCAAACATCTAATCAAGTTTCTAGGCAAGCCTCTAATGATGAGCTCAACAGTTCTAAGATTGTGAATCATGTCAATATCTTCATCTAGGGTAGGGTGCAAAGGATCAATATGAGGTGCACAAGGGCTAGTAATGTACTTGTTCAAATGATATTCATTGAAAATCTCAAGCATTTCATTTTTCCACTCATGAAAATACTCTCCATCAAGCATAGGCACTCTATGTTTAAGACTCCCCAAAGTAGACACATCCATCTTCCTCCAATGGTGTTTAAACCAAGGCAATGGAGACCAAAGCTCTGATACCAATTGAAAGGATCGAGAAGAGGTGTCTAGAGGGGGGGTGATTAGACACTAAGTGCCAAAAGTTGTAGTTTTTAATATTCTTAAGTTTAAGTGGAGTTTAAGCACAAGTTTAACAAACACAATACATATCAAGCAAGCATGCAATGAGTATATGAGCAGCGGAAAGTAAACCATGCAACTTGCAAGAATGTAAAGAGAAGGGTTTGGAGTATTCAAACGCAATTGGAGACACGGATGTTTTTGTCGTGGTTCCGATAGGTGGTGCTATCGTACATCCATGTTGATGGAGACTTCAACCCTCGTAGGGTACCGGTTGCGCGAGTCCACGAAGGACTCCACCCACGAAGGGTCCATGAAGAAGCAACCTTGTCTATTCCATCACGACCGTCGGCCACGAAGGACTTGCCTCACTAGCGGTAGATCTTCATGAAGTAGGCGATCTCCTTGCCCTTACAAACTCCTTGGTTCAACTCCACAATCTTGTTGGAGGCTCCCAAGTGACACCTAGCCAATCTAGGAGACACCACTCTCCAAGAAGTAACAAATAGTGTGTTGATGATGAACTCCTTGCTCTTGTGCTTCAAATGATAGTCTCCCCAACACTCAACTCTCTCTCACAGGATTTGGATTTGGTGGAAAGAAGATTTGAGTCGAAAGCAACTTGGGGAAGGCTAGAGATCAAGATTCATATGGTTGGAATGGAATATCTTAACCTCAACACAAGTGTAGGTGGTTCTCTCTTAGAAAATGTGTGTTGGAAGTGTAGGTATGTTCTGATGGCTCTCTCCATGAATTAAGAGTGGGTGGAGGGGTATATATAGCCTCCACACAAAATCTAACCATTACACACAATTTGCCAAACTCGGTGGGACCGAATGATTAAACTCGGTCGGACCGATTCAGCATACCTAGTGACAGTTTGGATTTTCGGTGGGACTGAGATGCAACTCGGTAGGACCGATATGGTTAGGGTTAGGGCATAATGTAATCTCGGTGTGACCGATTACACAAACTCGGTGGGCCCGATTTTGGTAATAAGCTAACAAGAGAGTTGGTCAGACAAACTCAGTGGGACCGATTACACAAACTCTGTGGGACCGATTTCGGTAATAAGCTAACCAGAGGGTTTGCATTGTAATCTCGGTAGTACCGATTACTCAAACTCGGTGAGACTGATTTTGGTAATGGACATACACAAAGAGATTACAATCCCATCTCGGTGAGACCGAGATCCCTATCGGTGAAACCGATTTGCTAGGGTTTGTGGCAGTGGCTATGACATCTGAAACTCGGTGGCGCCGGATAGATAGAATCGGTGGGGCCGAGTTTGACTTTTGTTTTAGGTCATATGTGGATGTGGGAAGGTAGTTGAGGCTTTTGGAGCATATCACTAAGCACTTTAAGCAAGCAAGCCATTAAGCAACACCTCATCCCCTCTTGATAGTATTGGCTTCTCCTATAGACTCAATGTGATCTTGGATCACTAAACTAGAAAAATGTAGAGTATTGATCTTGAAGCTTGAGCCAATCCTTTGTCCTTAGCATCTTGAAGGGGTTCGACATCCTCTAGTCCATGCCACTCCATTGTTGAACTTATCTGAAACATACTAGGTAAACGTGTTAGTCCAACAAGAGATATGTTGACATTAATTACCAAAATCACCCAGGGAGCACTTGTGCTTGCACCTTTGATGACACCGTTCGTCCTTTGAATGGCATCATGCTGTGCAGGAACGTCGGCCCGAGTTGGATGATATCCTCCACGATATGGACTGGCAGATGCACAAAAACATCGAATAATGCGGGAAGGAAGTACATCTCAAGCTCGCATAGTATCACCACAATCTCTTCCTGTAGCCTTCTAGGTTGCCTCACGCCAATCGACTTTCGAGAGATGATGTCGAAAAAGTTGCATAGGCCAAATAGCATTTCACAGACGTGCGCGTCCATGATCCCACACATTGCAACTGGAAGTATCTGCGACATCAGCACGTGACAGTCGTAAGACTTCATCCCGCTGAACTTCTGCTTCGCTGGGTCTAGGTATCTACTTATCTTCCCCGCGTAACCGTAAGGAAGTTTTACTCCTACGAGGCAGGTGAAAAACTACTCGATCTCCTCCTAACTTAGAGTGAAGCGTGCGGGAGGGTAGTCATTTCCGGTCTTCTTGGCCTTTTTGCCTTTGCGATGACTTTCCGTGTCCTGCTTCACCTCATAATCATCATCATCATTAGCATGAAGCTCCTCCCTGATGCCCATTGATTTCAAGTTTGCCCTTGCTTTCGGCCCATCTTTGGTCCTCTTTGGCATGTTGAGCAGGGTACCAAGCAGATTCTCGCACACGTTCTTCATGATATGCATGACATCAAGGCTGTGAGGCACACGGTGGATCTTCCAGTACGGCAAGTCCCAGAAAATAAACCTCGTTTTCCATACCTTCAGCAGTGGCTCTGGCGCCTTTCGCGTCTTTCCCGGCTCTGGAGACTTTTGCTTCTTTCCCGGCAGTGGGCAATCTTTCCAATTTTTTAATAGCTCGTCTATTTCCTCGCCGCTCCTCGTACGCGGGCGTCTTCGGGGTTCGGTTTCACCATCGAACAGATCCTTGTGTTTTCTCCATGGGTCATCATTGCGAAGCCACCTTCAATGTCCCATGAACACGGTTTTCGAAGACCCGGGATCTCTATCTAGCTAGCGATACATTGTGTCATCCATGCACCTGACGCATCTAGAAAATCCATGGACCACCTGCCCCGCGAGATATCCGTAACCGAGATAGTCATGTACCGTCATGAGCAGTGCGACTCTTATATGGAAATATTCTTTCTCTACGGCGTCCCACGTATTGGATGGCGTTTTCCACAGCGTGTCTAGCTCCTCTTTTAGCAGCCCTAGATATAGATTGATGTCGTTCCCTGGTTGTTTCGGTCCTTCAATTAGCATACTCATGTGAATGTACTTCCTCTTCATGCACAACCAGGGGGGAGGTTGTACATCCACACAAACACAGGCAAGGTGCTATGTGTGCTTCTCTAGCTGCCAAACGGATTGACTCCATCGGTGCTCGCACCCAGCATGATGTTCCTTGGATCATCCACAAATTTTGGGTGTTCGAAGTTCAACGCTTACCACTGGCTCGCATCCTTAGGGTGACTCAGCATCTTGTCTTTTTTATTTATCTCCAGATCATTTCCGTCATCTTCTCGCTTCTTCTCCTCCCTATCCGCATACCAACGCAGGAGCTTTGCTAGCTTAGGGTCCGCGAAATACCGCTACAGACGAGGAGTGATCGGAAAGTACCACACCACTTTTCGAGGAGCTTTCTTCCTCTTCTTGTATCGAGTGACGCTGCACACCGGACATATGGTAGACTCCGCGTGCTCGTCCCGATAAATGATGCAATTGTTCATGCACACATAGTATTTCACGTGCGGTAAATCCAGAGGACACACGATTTTCTTTGCCTCCTCGAAACTAGTCGGGCACTTGTTCCCCTTGGGAAGACGTTCGTGCCAGAATGACATGTTCTCGTCGAAGCATGCGTCGGTCATTTTGTGTTTTACCTTCATCTCTAGAGCCATGAGCGTTACTTTCAGGCGGGTATCCTCAGGCCTACATCCTTCATACAATGGAGTAACCGCTTCTATCTCTAGTTGATCCATCTTGGCTTTCTCTCGGGCGGCAGAACTTGCATTATCCGTCTGCTTAAGAAGCAGCTCTTGAATATGAGGATCCTGCACCCAGCCCATCGATGGTCCATCGTCGTCTGCTCCGGCATCTTCATCTTCATGATCATGCCCTTCATCTTGATCTTCCTCATCATCATGTCCGGCATCTTCTACATGATGACTGTGTACAGCATCACCGTCGTGATCATGTCCTGGAGATTCTTCGTGTTCTCGCCTGCCCTCGCCGCGGTGGTTGTCTTGCTGCCCTTCTTCATTTCTTGCCCGGTCCCCATGGACGACTTCATAGTCATCTTCATCACCTTGCCACCGATAGCCATCCATGAAACCACGCAAGAGCAGGTGGTCCCGCACCTGCTGTAATGCCCTCGATGCGGCTATATCTCCTATGTGTCGAAGCACAACTTAGAGGCATAACCGCATTGAAAGCAGTGTCGCAAGTGAGGTAATCTTCACAACAACCCATGTAAATAAATAAAGGGGAAAGGTACATAGTTGGCTTACACTCGGCACGTCACACAAATACATAAATAAGTCATTACATTCATCCAATACACTCAGGGTCCGACTACGGAACCAAAATAAAGATCAACCCCCAAAAGCGACAAAGTCCCCGATCGCCCCAACTGGGCACCACTACTGATCATCTGGGAAGGAGACGTAGTAACGACGAGAGTCTTCATTGAACTCCCACTTGAGCTCGGTCATATCATCTAGAACGGTATCATAGGTCCCTGCATCTGGTTTGGAAGTAATCTGTGAGACACGGGGACTCAGCAATCTCACACCCTCGCGATCAAGTCTATTTAAGCTTATAGGTAAGGTAAAGGTATGATGTGGAGCTGCAGCAAGCGACTAGCATATTTGGTGGCTAACATATTTGCAAAAGAGAGCGTGTCGGGTGGTAGGTGCGACATATGTCAACGGGTGGCTTATCATTCTGGGAGCCAGTAAGACATCGCCGGTGCCTGGAAACAGGATGAGGCGAAGACATGCACGCCGGCGGATCTTACCCAGCTTCGGGGCTCTCCATGGAGATAACACCCCTACTGCTGCTCTGCGGGGTCTCCGCATTATCACTAGATGGACAAGTAACTACACAATGCTCCTTGAGCTGTTCGGTGGGAGGAGAAAGAAGGGTCGGCTGGCCTGCTTCTTCTCCTCGTGAGGTGTCTAAAGCTAGCTGGGGGTCCAACCCTTTGCATGGGCGCCCCGGGGGGTTTATATAGGCCTACCCCCTGGGGGTACAATGGTAATCCGACTAGGCGCGGGGCCCAGCCGTCTGTGACTATGCTCGCCGGCTTCTGCGCCGGCTGCTGGGGCCCGCCGACTGGTGGGTCCCGCCGGCTGTCGGCCCCTTGGTCGACAGGCAGGCCCCACTGTCTAGGACCTGGTCGGCGGCTGGTTACTGTTGCTCTATCTTGGTGATGTGGGCTTCGTCGAGGTAGGCGTGGCTACAGTGCCGCCGCCCGGCGGGCGATTGCTGTAGCCTCACCGCATCTTGTCTCCTTAATGGGGCGTCTCCTTCGAGGGAAGCGGCAAGCCGGCTGCGGGGAGCCGGCTCTGTCTTGGGCCGACTAGGGGAGGCGTGGCCGCCTTCGGGTGTCTCTCTGCCCGAATGGGCGCACCGCCCGTGGGCCGTACTGGCAGCCCATCGTGGATGCCGTCAGGGTCAACATGGCAACAGTGTTGCGCCGGACGGGTCATGGTCACCCGTACGGTGCACTATGCCAGTCGTGCTCCGAGATTTGGGGGTGGCAGGCTTTACTGTAGCCGCGCCCTGTCACATCGCCATTAGGTGGATGCAAACTTTGAGGGTGCGGTCTCGACCGCTTTGGGGGAGCCGGCTTCTTGGAGTTGGCCTTCTCGCGGCCGGCTTCTTGAAGCCGGCCCTCCCGTTACTTCCTTTGCGAGGGCTAAAGTCGGGCCGCCTTCCGGCAGCCGGCCTGGGTGACGGCCAGCAAGGGGAAGGCGGCCCCACGTCTTGGGTTCTTGAGAGCCGGATGGGCTCGTAATTTTTTCAGAAGGGCCAGGGGAAGCCGGCCTGGCTACCCATGGCTATTTACTTCGACAGTAGTCCCCGAAGCTGATCGAGCTTCGAGGCGGATAGAGGGACGAGAAGCTTGGTCAGCTTCCTACCCTGAAGAGCCGGCTTTGCTGGTGTATGCTGATTTCGGAGAGCTCTGTGTCTTGCAGGTGGGAACGTGGTTGACCCGCGTGCCGACCGCGGGCCCTCCCTAGGCCACGTGGCAGCGAAACCCTGCCAGTGCACGCGCGCGACGGGACGCCGCCTTAGGCCCGGGCCCGCCACTCCTAGGCCTCGGCCCGAGCGCTGATCTTCTGCGGCCCAGGTGGACCGCTCGCCTCCCTGTGGCAATTTTATTTCACCGTTAGGGTGCAATAAACGCGGGACGTGGGGGAGTGGGCATAGTCGATCCCCACGTTTCCCCACGCCACGCCTCCTCGGCTCCACCGCGCGAGCCTATAAGTAGCGGGAGGAGGGGAGAGACAGAGGTTCGCACGCTCTCTCTCACTCGACCCCCCCCCCTCGTCTTCCTTCTTCCTCTCGTTGCCGCCGCAGCTTCCCGTCTCAGCGCCGCCGCGCCACCACTTCGTCTTGCTCCGATGGCGCTGTCGAGCTTGTGGGACGGCTCCAACGTCCATGAGGACCACGTTGAGTTCCTTCGCCGGACTCGGCGCCTGCCCGATGCCAACCTCGTGCGGGTCCGCCTGGCGCCGGAGAGGGAGATTTCGCCGGCACCGGAGGAGGGCGAGCGGGTCGTCTTCCACTCGCACTTCCTGCGCGGCTTCGGCCTTTCGGCGAGCGGGTTCCTGCGCTCCTTCCTTGAATTCGACAATCTTCAGCCGCATCACCTCACGCCCAACGCGGTGATGCTGCTGTCGGCCTTCGTCTCTCTCTGCGAAGGTTTCTTGGGGGTGCTCCCCATGCTGGAGCTCTGGGGGAATTCTTCCAGAGCAAACTCGGCACCGTTGTCGCAGGCGTGCCCGCTCCTGCAGGGCCTACATCGCCATGAGGAGGTCGGGCGAGAACAACCCGTTCCCATCCATCCCCCTGATCCAGTCGGTGAAGATCAGGCAGAAGTCGTACTTCTACGTGAAGAATGTCGCCCAACAAGGAGACCACGTCAACCTGCCGGCTTACGTAGCCGGCCCGCCGGCTGGGAGGCAACCCTCATGGAGTTTCCGGTCCAGGTCACTGTCTCAGGCCGAGAATGCAGCCATCTCCCGGCTTCGGGTGATGATCCAGTCGGAAGGCCTGACCGGGGCCGACTTGGTGGCCGCCTTCGTGGAGCGCCGGCTACTTCCTCTCCAAAGCCGGCCCCACGGAAGAAATCAAGAGAATAAAGGGACCGAGGATAAAAGACTCACCCCGAAGGCGGCCCGCTTTCGCAGGCGGTGAAGCAGCCTCAGGCGGTCTCAGCATAAGTCATCGATTGCTTGGACGCGTGCTTTTCATTGTTTTCTTTAGTTGAACATTCTTCCTAACCTTTCCTCGCTTGCTGGATAGGGCGCCACTTTCCCTTGAGCGGGGTCCGGGCGGCTCCGTAGTTGGGCCGACTGGAGGGTGTTCAGGCTCCCGCCGCGTGGACCCCCGTGCCGACCATAGGGAGGCCACGGAGTAGAACGCCCGTGAGGCGCGGGAGGAGCGGGAGGCGGCGGAACCAGCGGCGAAGGAGCGGGCCGACGCGGCAGCCAAGGCCCAAGCGGAGGCGGTGGCTGCGGAGACGGAGGCGGAGAGCTCGCATAACCAGCCTCCGCTGCTCGCCATTCCCCTCCGAGCCATGGCCCCTGACACCCCGTTGCTCCTGGCGGAGGAAATCAGCCAAGACCCGCCGCTGATGGAGGGGACGGAGGACTCCGCGGTCTTTGCAGAGAGGGCGCCGCCGGCAGCGCCAACCGGAGCGGGCCAAGGTGGCCAATCATCAGCGGCGCCAGAGGAGCCGGCCGGGGACGAGCCGGAGGTCGGAGCTGGCCTCGAGGTGCAGCCGGTAACGCACCGGCGCGCAGGAGGAGGCACCGCTGTGCCGGAGCCGCGCCGAGTTGCGGGCGCCAGCCAGTCGGCGGAGGCCCTGGAGGCGGCCAGCACCGCTACGTCCGAGTGGACTCGGGGGGACGGGCGAGCTGAACATGGCGGCCCAAGAGGTCCGGAGCCGGCTTCAAGCCCAGGCCGCCTTGCTGCAGCAGTACACCCAGGAGTTCCTTTCGACGCGGGCCGCCATCCGGGTGAGTCTTTTATCCTCGGTCCCTTTGTTCTCTTGATTTCTTCCATGGGGGCGCGTCAGCGCACCCATTGGGTGTAGTCCCCGAGATTCGGACCGACTGCTGAGCAGTCGGGTCGGATCTTCCTTGACGATTACCTTATTCTCGCCTCCTGTTTGATCTTCCAGGAGTACCATAACTCCCGTGCTGCCGCCTTCAACTCTCGGGCTCAGGATTTGGGTCGGAAGACTGAAGACCTGGTCAACAGCCGAAGTAAGTACTTGATCTTGTTTGTCTCCTGTGGGGGCGTGTGAGCGCACCCACTGGGTGTAGTCCCCGAGATTCGGGCCGACTGCTGAGCAGCCGGGTCGGATCTTTCCTGACGACTTTTTCCTCATCGGCTTTTTTCTTTTTGTCTTTCGTGCTTGCAGGGGCCAACGCCGACTTGAGGAGGGAGCTCAGCGAAGCGCAGGCCACCCTTCGCACCAAGGATGCTAAGTACGCTGCCTTGGTCCAGGAGCGTGACAGCCTGGCCAAGAAGCTGGCTGACCAGGAGGAGAGCCACAAGGGGGCCCTGAAGAAAGCGTAGGATAGCGAAGCCGCCCTGAAGGCGGAGTTCGAGACTGAGGTGGCGGGCTGGGCTGAGACCCGGCAAGCGCTGGATGAAGGCTTCAGCCGCATCGAGGACTTGGTCGACGATAAGCCGCCTTCCTCGCTCCTCTCCTCCCCCTGACTGCCTGGTTTTTGCTCTGACTTGTGCTGCTTCCTGTTCTCTGTGCAGACTACTTTCCCGGCTACTCCGTCTTCGCCGCCCAAACCATCGAGGCCCATCGCGAGGCGCGCCGTCAGGCGGGGGTCAACATCGCGCCGGACGCGAATCGGATGCTTGAGGAGCAACTCTTGGCGGTCCAAGTGCGGCTGCAGCCGGCTCATCGTATGCTTCGCCGCCTCCAACGTGCCGGAGCGCAGGTGTTGGCCGCCCTATGGCCCGGCGGGACGATCCCCTGCACCCCGAGCCGGACTACCGACTGGCTGGAGGTTGCAGTCGATCGCTTTGAAGCTTGGAAGGCGTCGGCGGCCCGGCTTGGAGCCGGGCGGGCATTGGAGTTCATCCGAGCCTGGTACCCAGGGCTGAACCTGGACCAGCTGCGCACTTGGCGGCTGGAGGCCGACGCGGAGCTGGAGGAGGTGTGGCCGGCTATCGCTCAACGTGCTCCGACGATCACCGAGTGCACCGACATCAGCGTTTTTGCGCCTGAAATCAACGATGACGGTGTTGCCCAGCCGGAGGAGTGGTTTGGGCTGAACCCGGCGGTGGGCGAGGACTCGGCGGAATAGATCGCCTCCAGCGACGAAGGCGAAGACGACGAAGAAGAGGACGGTGAAGACGTCGAGCCGGCCGGTGGGTTTTTGTGCATTGATTAGGTAGTAGGAGTCGTTGCCTAAAGCTCTCCTGATGATGAAGGGGCCCTCCCAAGGGGCCGAGAGCTTGTGCTGGCCGGCTGTTCGCTGGATCAGCCGGAGCGCAAGGTCGCCCTCTTGGAAGGATCTTGGTCTGACCTTCCGGCTGTGGTAGCGGCGCAAACCCTGCTGGTAGATGGCAGACCGGCTAAGGGCTAACAGCTGGCCTTCTTCCAGCAGGTCGACGTCGTCTTCTTGTGCTTCCTTGGCCTCCGCCTCCGTGTACATGGTTACCCGGGGCGAGTCGAACTCGGTGTCGGTTGGGATGATCGCTTCGGCACCGTACACGAGGAAGAAAGGAGTGAAGCCGGTTGACTTGTTTGGGGTAGTGCGCAGACTCCAGAGGACAGCCGGCAGCTCGTCGAGCCAATAGCCGGCTGAACGCTCCAGTGGTACGATCGGTCGGGGCTTGATGCCGGAGAGGATGAGGCTGTTGGCTCGCTCGACCTGGCCGTTTGACTGCGGGTGGACGACGGACGCTAAGTCCAGCCGGATACCTTGCGTTGCGTAGAAACGTGCCAGGGCTCCTTTAGCAAAATTCGTGCCATTGTCGGTGATGATGCTGTGTGGCACGCCGTACCGAGTTGTTATATCTGCGATGAATGTCATGGCAGTCGGCCCATTCAGCTTCTTGATCGGCTTTGCCTCAATCCACTTGGTGAATTTGTCCATGGCGATGAGCAAATGCGTCATGCCGCCACGCGCCGTCTTGAATGGGCCCACCATGTCCAGTCCCCAAACGGCGAAGGGCCAGGTGAGGGGAATGGTCTTGAGTGCCAAAGCCGGCATGTGTTGCTTGGAGCTGAAGAGTTGGCACCCTTTGCAATATTTAACCAATTCTTCGGCATCATCCAAAGCAGTCGGCCAAAAGAAACCATGGCAGAAAGCTTTGGCGACGAGTGATCTTGAAGTCGCATGGTGGCCGCATTCTCCTTGGTGGATGTCTTTGAGGATTGCAATGCCCTTCTCTTGCTCGACGCATCGTTGGAGGACTCCAGTGACACTGCACTTGACGAGCTCTTTGTTGATGATTGTGTATGGTCCGGCTCGGCATTGGACTTGTCTTGCCTCTGTTTTGTCAGCCGGCAGATCTTGGTTTACTAGGAAGTTGAGGATGGACTGAGCCCATGACGGAGCCGCGACTTCTCCTATTGCCAATGTGGCTACTGCCACCAGGGTGGGTGGGCTGGGTGGTGAAATGCTGGAGTCGGCCGCCGGCTGTTGTGTTGGTGCAGTCCCCGGGCCAACTACTGCAGTCCTTGAGCTGGGTGTGGCAGTCCCCGAGCCGGCTACCGAAGTCCCTGGGCCGACTGCGGAAGTCCCTGGGTCGCCTGCTTGGTTCTTCGAGCCAGACCCGGTCGCGTCGGGGTCAGGCGGTACGAAGATGGAATCGGACTCTGGAGACGGCTTGATGGACGGCTTGAGGAGGCGTTGTAGAGCGACGCCGGTTGGAATTGCTTGCCGAGCGGAGCCTATTCGAGCCAGGGCATCGGCTGGCTCGTTGTTGGCTCGCGGTACGTGGAGGAACTCGCATCCTTCAAAGTATCCACTGAGTTGCTGAACCAGGAAGCAGTAGCTTGCCATATTTGCGTCCTTGGCGTCCCAGTCGCCGGATGATTGCTGAACCACCAAGTCCGAGTCGCCATAACATAGGATCCGGCGAATGTCGAGTTCCTTGGCAAGCCGGAGCCCGTGTATGAGCGCCTCGTACTCGGCTACATTGTTGGAGGCGGCAAAGTGAATCTGCAGCGTGTATCTGAGCTTGTCGCCTTTGGGAGAGGTAAGGACGATGCCGGCTCCCAAGCCGGTGCGCATCTTGGACCCGTCGAAGTGCATGCGCCAATGGGTGGAGTCGGGAGCCGGTGGCAGGTATTGGGTCTCGGCCCAGTCGACGAGGAAGTC
Organism: Triticum monococcum; assembly: GCA_034509565.1. Taxonomy (NCBI): domain Eukaryota; kingdom Viridiplantae; phylum Streptophyta; class Magnoliopsida; order Poales; family Poaceae; genus Triticum; species Triticum monococcum. The sequence continues at coordinate 78,589,481 of CM067845.1, read as the reverse complement.
GGCCAGTGCTTGGGACTTGATGGCGGTGCGGGGCTGGTAGAAGATCGTGTAAGGGGCCAGCTCGATGGCCCATTTCACCACCCGGCCGGATGCATCCTGGCTGCCTATGATCTCGGCCAGCGGGGCGGTGCATATGACCGTGACGGGATGGTCTTGAAAGTAGGGCTTCAGCTTCTTGGCGGTGAAGTACACGCCGTAACACATCTTCTGGTAGTGCGGGTAGTTCTGCTTTGAGGTGGACAACACCTCGCTCAAATAGTACACTGGCCTCTGGACCGGCTGGGCTCAGCCTTCTTCTGGGCGTTGGACTACGATGACGGTGCTGACCACCCGGCTGGTTGCGGCAATGTAGAGGAGCATGGGCTCTTTCTCAGTCGGCGCTGCTAGGACAGGCGTCGTGGCCAGCATCTTCTTTAGCTCGTGAAAAGCTTGGTCGGCCTGGTCATTCCACTCGAAGTGAGTGCCCTTCTTCATGAGGCGGTAGAGGGGGAGAGCTTTCTCTCCGAGCCGGCTGATGAAGCGGTTCAAGGAGGCCAAGCATCCGGTGAACTTCTGGATGTCTTGAAGCTTGGTGGGGATCTCCATTCTCTCGATGGCCTTGATCTTCACCGGGTTGCATTCGATGCCGCGTTCGGAGACCAGGAAGCCTAGGAGCTGGCCGGCTGGCACTCCGAACACGCATTTCTCGGGGTTGAGCTTGATTTGGAACCGGCGTAGGTTCTCAAACGTTTCTTTGAGGTCTTCTAGCAAGGTGCCGCGCTTCTCCATCTTCACCACAATGTCGTCTACGTAGACGTGAGCGTTTCTGCCGAGTTGCTTGAGGAGGCACTTCTGCATGCAACGCTGAAAAGTGGCACCGGCATTTCTTAAGCCGAATGTCATAGTCAGGTAGAAGAAGGCTCCAAATGGCGTGATGAAGGCGGTCTTCAGGCGGTCAGCTGGATCTAGCTTTATCTGGTGATATCCTGAGTAAGCATCCAAGAAACTCAACAGCTCGCATCCGTCCGTGGAGTCTATCACTTGGTCAATCCTCGGCAGGGCAAAGGGATCTTAAGGGCAGGCCTTGTTGAGCCTTGTGTAGTCTATACACATGCACCACTTGTTGTTCTTCTTTAGCACGAGGACCAGGTTGGCGAGCCACTCTGGAAAGAAAACTTCCATAATGAAGCCGGCTGCCAGAAGCCGGGCTATCTCCTCCCCTACAATCCTTCTCTTTTCCTCTGATAGTCGGCGGAGGGGCTGCTTGACTAGTTTTGCATCTTCTCGGACGTGTAGCTTGTGCTCGGCGAATTCCTTCGGAACTCCCGGCATGTCCTTGGGGGACCATGCAAAGATATCCCGATTCTCATGGAGGAAATCGGCGAGCTCGCCTTCCTATTTGCTATTCAGGCTTGCCCCGATGACGGCAAACCTCTCGGGGTGCTCGGGGTCAAGGGGTATCTTCTTGGTTTCTTTGGCCGGCTGGAAAGATCCTTGGGCATCATACTCCTTGGGGTCGGGGGACGGGTTCGGCTGCTTGCCGGCCATGGCCATGACCCGGTCCAACATCTTCTTCTCTTCGGCAATCATGAGGGACTCGTCCAGCCGGCTGCCGGCGGCAGCGCACTCGGAGGACTTCTTGTAATCGCCGGCTACGGTGATGACACCCTTGGAACTCGGTATCTTCATCTTGAGGTATGCCTAGTGGGGAACTGCCATGAACCTGGCCAAGGCGGGTCGGCCAAGCAACGCATGGTAGGGGCTCTCCAGGTCCACCACTTCAAACCAAATCGCTTCCCGGCGGAAATGCTCCTTGTCCCCAAAGAGTACATCAATCTTGATCTTGCCAATGGGGACGCAGGACAAGCCGGGTATGATGCCATGGAACACTGTCCGAGTAGGCATGAGTTGCTTCGTCTTGACATTTAGCTTCTCCAGGGTGTCACAGTACAGGATGTTGATGCTGCTCCCGCCGTCTATCAGCACACGGGAGAAACGGGCGGCGCGTTTGTCCGTCGCGAGGGTGGCTTCCAGGACCAATGCATAAGAGCCGGGAGATGGCATCACCTCTGGGTGGTCGGCCTGGCTCCAGCTGATGGGTTTTTCTGACTAATGCATGTGTCCGGCGGGGTTGGGAGTGACCACGCTGACTTCCTGGTGCTCTCGGCGTTTGCCGCACTGGTCTTCGAGCTGGCTTGTAAAGACGATGTAGGTCGCATGCTCGTCCGGGAATTCGTCATGCACGGCTCCATCTGCAGGCCGAGCGGCCAGAGGCGGCGGGCTGCCAGGCAGAGGCGGCGCGAGCCCTTCGCCTTTAGAGATTCGGGTGAGCCAATGGCACTTCCGGGTTGTGTGGTTGGACGGCTTTGCACTGCTATGGAATTTGCACGGGGCGTCGAGAGTTTGCTCGTAGGAGAAAGCTGGCTGCCAAGCCGGCCGGCCGCCCTTGGGCTTCTTGGGCACGGGCCGCCCTTCAGGCGGCGCGTCTTCGACCGTGGCCACTTGCCGACTGGCGGGAGGCGGCGCAGGGCCCTTGCGCTTGTGGTCGTTCGGGTGTGGGCGTCGGCGGGAATCCCCTGCCGGCGTCTTGGGCGCCGGGTTGAGTACTTTCCCAGACGCGTCTACCCGGAGCTCGGTCTTCATAGAAGAGTCGGCGGTGGCGTATTTGTCCGCTATGTCCAGAAGCTCGTCGAGGGTAGTCGGCTCGTCGCAGAGGAGCTTGTGCTTGAGGAGGGTGCCTTCCCGGCACCCGGCAGTGAAGTATTCTATGGCTTGCACCTCGTGCACCCTCTCGCAAAGAATTGCGGAGCTCGGCCTAACGCGTGAGGTAGTCGCGAGTGGACTCGGCTGGGCCCTGCACGCACAATGAGAGCTGCCTGGGCTTGGGAGCCCGCTTGTAGGTGTTGGTGAAGTTGCGGATGAAAGCTTCAGTGAAATCTAGCCAGCTGTTGATGCTGAAAGGCTTGAGGCTGTTGAGCCAGGTCCGAGTCGTGCCTTGCAGCATGAGGGGCACGTACTTCACGGCAACGCGCCGGTTGCCGTTGGCTATGCTAACCGTCGTGGAGTAGTCGATCAACCAATCTTCCGGCTTCACGGAGCCGTTGTACTTGGGCATGTCTCTTGGGAGCGAGAACCCTTTGGGGAAAGGCTCGTCGCGGATGCGGGGGCCGAAACAAGGCGTCCGACATCGTCTTCTTCTTCCAGCGCCAGGGATCGCGCCAGGCGGTCGATCCGATGGCGAGCGTCATTCTCGCTGACTCCTTTGCGGCGACCTAGTCGGCCGCTGAGAGTTGGGTGCGCCACAGGCGGCGGAGTGGGATATCTCTCTCCACGGGGTCGAGGCGGAGGTAGGTTGCCCCGCCATTCCACGGCTCGGGGATGGCCTTCTGCGTCTCGCTCGATGGAGATTCGGGTCCGGCTTCGGCTGGCCGCCGGCTCTTTCTCGCGCCGCACGCGGGTGTTGCTCGTAGTCGGTGCCTGGGATGTCGCGCCGTGATCTCGGTGCAGGGGAGGGCTTCCCGCGCGGGCGTCGGCTTCGTATCGTCGTGCGGCTGCATCAATCAGCTACTGGATGCGCCGAGCCATGTGGGGGAGTTATTCGGCCTCCAATCAGTCCAAATCGTCAACGGCTGCCTGGGCGGCACGCAAGTTCTCGAGTGGAGTGGCATAGACCGGGTGGTCGACTCCCAGTGTGTCGGCGATGACGGCGCCGTGTTGCTTGACAATGCTGGCCCGGCTTGGCCCGCCCGGGGCCGGCGTGCCGAAGGCGGCGCGGTCAGCTTCACGCTGGTAGGCCTCAGTAAGGCGTCTCACGGAAGCCAGCCTCCGGCCCTCCGCGAGGAGAGCGAGGCGGCGTGCCTCCAGTCCTTCGTCGTCGGCATCAGCCGGGAGGGGGATGGACAAGTCGTGGGCCACCGCGTGCGGGGTGTCGTGGGCGCTCTCATCAGCCATGCCGCCGTGGCCGATGACCATCACCTCGGTGGTGACAGTGTCGCAGCCATCGGTCCGGGGAAGCGGGTCATTGTAGATCGCGATGTTGGTGGGGAAGGTGTCGAGTGAGGCCGTGTCGGAGTCAACAGGCATCGGGTCGGTGGAGCCAACCGACTCCAGATCCACAGCGGGCTCGCTGGAGACATGGAGCTGGCCGAGGAGGTTGGCGAGGTGGTTGGTGCCCGCATCGGAGGCGAGCTCGTCGGAGATGAGGGTCTCGTCAAGGAGATCAGCGAGGCTGCTCGCCGCGCAGATGCTGGTGACGCCTTGTAGCGCGTCGTGGCAAGCGCCATCGGGCGTGCCGGACTAGCTACGCTCGCTGGGGATGAAGAGGGTTCCCGTCCAGAATAGGTCTTCGGACGACGGTGCACCTGGCCCCATGGTGGGCGCCAAATGTCGGGTGGTAGGTGCGACATATGCCAACGGGTGGCTTATCATTGTGAGAGCCAGTAAGACATCGCCGGTGCCTGGAAACGGGATGAGGCAAAGACATGCACGCCGGCGGATCTTACCCAGCTTCGGGGCTCTCCGTGGAGATAACACCCCTACTGCTGCTCTGCGGGGTCTCCGCATGATCACTAGATGGACAAGTAACTACACAATGCTCATTGAGCTGTTCAGTGGGAGGAGAAAGAAGGGTCGGCTGGCCTGCTTCTTCTCCTCGTGAGGTGTCTAAAACTAGCTGGGGGTCCAACCCTTTGCATGGGCGCCCCGGGGGGTTTATATAGGCCTACCCCCCGGGGGTACAATGGTAATCTGACTGGGCGCGGGGCCTAGCCGTTTGTGACTGCGCTCGCCGGCTTCGGCGCCGGCTGCTGGGGCCCGCCGACTAGTGGGTCCCACCGGCTTCCGGCCCATTGGTCGACAGGCAGGCCCCACTGTCCAGGACCTGGTCGGCGGCTGGTTACTGTTGCTCTATCTTGGTGACGTGGGCTTTGTCGAGGTAGGCGTGGCTACAGTGCCGCCGCCCGGCGGGCGATTGCTGTAGCCTCACCGCGTCTTGTCTCCTTCGAGGGAAGCGGCAAGCCGGCTGCGGGGAGCCGGCTCTGTCTTGGGCCGACTGGGGGAGGCGTGGCCGCCTTCGGGTGTCTCTCTGCCCGAAGGGGCCCACGGACGGTGGGCCGTACTGGAAGTCCATCGTGGATGGCGTCAGGGTCAACATGGCAACAGTGTTGCACCGGACGGGTCATGGTCACCCGTACGGCGCACTGTGCCGGTCGTGCTTCGAGATTTGGGGGTGGCAGGCTTTACTGTAGCCGCGCCCTGTCACATCGCCATTAGGTGGATGCAAACTTTGAGGGTACGGTCTCGACCGCTTTGTGGGAGCCGGCTTCTTGGTGTCGGCCTTCTCACGGCCGGCTTCTTGAAGCCGACCCTCCCGTGGCTTCCTTTGCGAGGGCTAAAGTCGGGCCGCCTTCCGGCAGCCGGCCTGGGTGACGGCCAGCAAGGGGAAGGCGGCCCCACGTCTTGGGTTCTTGAGAGCCAGACGGGCTTGTAATTTTTTCAGAAGGGCCAGGGGAAGCCGGCCTGGCTACCCATGGCTATTTACTACGACAGAGCGAGAAGGGAAGGCAATAGCACGGTCGAACAACTATGATCAAGAAGTGATCCTAGAACAACCTACGTCAAACATTACTCCAACACCGTGTTCACTTCCCGGACTCCGCCGAGAAGAGACCATCACGGTTACACACGCGGTTGGTGCATTTTAATTAAGTTAAGTTCAAGTCTTCTACAACCGGACATTAACAAATTCCCATCTACCCATAACCGTGGGCACGGCTTTCGAAAGTTTAAATCCCTGCAGGGGAGTCCCAACTTAGCCCATCACAAGCTCTCACGATCAACGAAGGATATTCCTTCTCCCAAGACAATCCGATCAGACTCGGCATCCCGGTTACAAGACATCCTCGACAATGGTAAAACTAAACCAGCAACACCACCCAGATGTGCCGACAAATCCCGATAGGAGCTGCACATATCTCGTTCTCAGGGCACACCGGATGAGCAAGACGTCGGTAGACCAGCCCAGAGTTGCCCCTGGTAGCCCCGGACATCGCTCAGTTGGACCAACACTTAGAGAAGCACTGGCCCGGGGGGTTAAAATAAAGATGACCCTTGAATCCGTGAACCCAAGGGAAAAGGCTAGGTGGCGAATGGTAAAACCAATGTTGGGCATTGCTGGAAGAGTTTTATTCAAGGCGAACTGTCAAGGGGTTCCCATTATAACCCGACCATGTAAGGAACGCAAAATCCGGGAACATAACACCGACATGACAGAAACTAGGGCGGCAAGAGTGGAACAAAACACCAGGCATAAGCCCAAGCCTTCCACCCTTTACCAAGTATATGCGTGCATTAAGATAAACAATCTAATATTGTGATATCCCAACAATAAACATGTTACCACAAGGAACGATCTCCAAACTTCACCTGCAACTAGCAACGCTATAAGAGGGGCTGAGCAAAGTGGTAACATAGCCAAACAACGGTTTGCTAGGACATGGTGGGTTAGAGGTTTGACATGCAAATATGGGAGGCATGATAAGAAAGTGGTAGGTATCGTAGCATAGGCATAGCAAAAGAGCGAGCATCTAGCAAGCAAAGATAGAAGTGATTTCAAGGGTATGGTCATCTTGCCTACCAAGTTCTCAGAGTGACCTTGATCCTCGTAAGCGAACTCAACGGGCTCCTCATTCATGAACTGGTCTCCCGGCTCTACCCAAGCAAGAAAAACAAGCAAAAGGAACACAATCAACCACGTGCAATGCTCAATCACCATGATGCAAACATGGTATGATATGCGGGATGCGATATGCGATGCATATGCAAGTTTTGGAAAGAAATGATTGAACCTGGCCTAAACTTAGAAACCTAAGAGTGCCACTGGAAAGGTTACGTGATTTCGGTTGAAATCAATATAAAGATCACCGGAATCGGATGCACGGTTTGGAAATGGCAAGCAAAACAAATATGGCACTGGTCTGCGATAATCAGCAAGTGACCAACTAAATGCATCAAGATAAATATGCTACGGCACTAAAACATAACAACAAAATACATGGTAGGGATCCACTCATGATGCTTGACAAAAGATGAACACTGAGCTACGTCTAATTCATCCATTAACAGGTTCAATCAAGCATGGCAAAAGTGCAAATGATAACAGGTTTCAGACTTAGTGAAATTAACACAAGTCAGGAATTTATCATCAGGAAGCAATCTTTAGAGCATGAAAACTACATGCTACAGGAACATATCATGGCAAAGCAAGGCATGGCATGAAGCTACTCTAAGCACATAACAAAAGTCCATTAGTGACCATGAGCCAAAATGGATCAGAATATACAATTGCAAGTATGTGAACATAGCAAAAACATAAACAGATTCAGACTTAGCGAAAAACTAGAGCATGCAAAACAAATTAACAAGTAGGCATGTTTATGAGCTCGATGCACTCACTACGAGGCATTGCATGACAAACTAAGCATACACCCATCAAGAAGACATGGCATAGAAGCTAGACATGGCAATAACAACAACATAGCATGCACGGATTAATAGCAACAACATCAGCAAAATTGCTAAACATGTTAACAATCTGCGAGAAACATTTTATAGAAAAAGTAGAGCTCGATTGACTCAAGCTAGGATGCTCCATAATTGCAAACAAAGACATGGATGGATAGAGCACAACAATATTAACAAAACATCCTTACTGATCATCCTCAAAAGAGGCACGGATCACTAGGAAACAATATGAACATATGGCATAAAAATAAAGACAGGACAAGGACTTAGTGAAATAGAGGCACGGATCATTGAGTAAGCTACTTTGCATGCTTGTGCTAGTCACCACATAGATCACAAAAATACATGGCATACACCCCTGTAAAGATGGCATGGCATTCTACAAAATACATGTAGAGCTCAGGATCATAGGATGCACACATTAATCATGGCAAAAATGACAAAAGGCCATTTGCTGAAACAGATCTGAAATATTCATCACATAGCCCTCTTCCAATGACATTTCGGGCATCAAGATGAGCTCAAATGAAAATGATGTAGTGAGATGAAATGATGTACTCGTCAAGACGAACATTTTGATATGCTACACGCACGAATCAGAGCTATGATGAGGAAGTTATGGCATGACGAAGATTGCAAAAATATCTGAAAATTAGGGTTAGAGTCAACCCTCTCAGATCCAGATCTGGCCGGCGCACGGATCGAGGATCGCCGGGGTTACTGTAGCAGCACGACGAACGAGGATGACCGGGGTCGGGGTTCACCGGAGTGGGACTTGCCGGATGAGGTGTGTCGGCGAGGGAGGAAGAGGTGGCGCCCTCGGGTGGCGCGGGCGAGGCCGGTGGACGGGGCAGCGGGCGCCGGTGGCAGCCGCGGCGGTGGTCGGCAGCGTGCGGGGTGAAGACGGCGGCGCGGCGAGGTGAAGACGGGCGGCGCCGGGTCGGCAGGGCTCCCGGGCGGCGGGGAGAGGCGATGGGCTCCGGGGGCTCGCGGCGGGCCGAGCGGGCCGGCGTGGCTGCGGGTGGCAGCGCGCCACGTGGCGGCCCCCGGTTGGCTGCGGGCGTCGGCGGGGAGGTGTCCGGTGTGGGCCGGACACGTCCGGCGGTGGAGAGTGGAATTTTGCTAGGTTAGGGGTGGAATGACCCGAAAATTTCGGGGAAGATGCTATTTTATAGGTAGGAGGAGCTAGGAAGCTCAAAATGAGGTGCGGTTTGCGGCCTCGCGATCGTGATCGTGATCGAACGCTCTAGATGATAGAAGGAGTTTAGATGGGTTTTGGGCCAGTTTGGAAAGTAGTTGGGCTGCAGCACACACGAGGCCTTTTCGGTCCCTCGGTTAACCGTTGGAGTATCAAACGAAGTCCAAATGGCACGAAACTTGACAGGCAGTCTACCGGTAGTAAACCAAGGCCGCATGGCAAGTCTCGGTCCAATCCGAAAATGTTTAACACCCGCACACGAAAAGAGGTAGAAAGGGACACCGGGTGACATAGGAGCGCTGGAATGCAAAACGGACAACGGGGGAAAATGCTCGAATGCATGGGACGAACACGTATGCAAATGCAACGCACATGATGACATGATATGAGATGCATGACAAAGATAAAACACACAGAGACAAAAAACCCGACAATGAGGAAATAAAATAACTTAGTGCCGGAAACGGCAAGAGTTGGGATACATATAAGGTAAATTACATCTGGGGTGTTACAACATTCCACCACTACGAAAGGATCTCGTCCCGAGATCTAGGACTGGAAAACTCCGGGTACTCAGAACGGAGGTGAACCTCGCGTTCCCAGGTGGCTTCATGGTCGGAATGATGTGACCACTTGACTTTGAGGAATTTGATTGACTTGTTGCGAGTCTTGCGCTCAGTTTCTTCAAGAATAGCGACTGGGTGTTCACGATAAGACAAGTCTTCCTGGAGATCAATATCTTCGAAGTTGACGGTGCGGTCAGGGGTCTTGAAGCACTTGCAGAGTTGAGACATGTGGAACATGTCGTGCATGTTTGCAAAGTTGGAGGGAAGCTCAAGTTGATAGGCGAGATCGCCTCTTTTGCTGACGATCTTGAAAGGACCCACGTATTTAGGGGCAAGCTTCCCTTTGATACCGAAGCGACGAGTACCTTTCATTGGAGAGACGCGGAGGTAGACATGGTCTCCGATCTCGAAAGTCAACTCACGATGCTTACTATCATAGTATCTCTCTATCACGAATGACTTTGCACATCTCTTCTGCCTTTGTGATCAAGTCATTGCCAAGAAGTTGACGTTCACCAGTCTCTGACCAGTTAAGAGGAGTACAACACTTCCTGCCATAGAGAATTTCAAATGGGACCTTGCCCGAACTCGCTTGGAAGTTGTTGTTGTAGGAAAACTCGGCATATGGAAGACAATCTTCCCACTTCATATCGAAAGAGATGACGCAAGCCCTGAGCATATCTTCAAAAATCTGATTGACACGCTCGACTTGGCCACTAGTTTGAGGATGAAAAGCTGTGTTGAAACGGATGTTGGTGCCCATGGCCTTCTAAAAAGAATCCCAAAACTTCGAGGTGAAGATGCTGCCACGATCTGAAGAAATCAACTGCGGAATGCGTGCAAGGAGACAATCCGGGAGGTATATAGCTCTGCCAATTGAGCTGCTGTGATAGATTCTTTGATAGGAAGGAAATGAGCCACTTTAGTGAGTTTGTCGATGACAACAAAGATAGCATCATTGCCACGCTTGGACTTTGGAAACTCAGTCACCAAGTCCATCTCAATGTGGTCAAACTTCCATTCTAGAATGGCAAGAGGTTGGAGGAGACCAGCTGGTCGTTGGTGTTCTGCCTTCACTCTTCTGCAAACATCACATTCATTCACGAACTGAGCAATCTCGCGCTTCATTCGAGTCCACCAATACGACTGCTCGAGGTCATGGTACATCTTTGTACTTCCAGGGTGGATAGAGAGGAGTGAATTGTGAGCCTCGTTCATAATGACTTTACGAAGGTCACCTTTAGGCAAAACAATGCGATCCTCGAAGAATAGAGTATCCTTGTCATCAAGACGATAGCATTTGTACTTGGGTTGACTCTTGGCAATCCCAATCTTCACCTTCTTCACCATAGCATCAAGAAGTTGAGCCTCACGAATCTGATCTTCCAAAGTAGGAGAGACTTCGAGGTTGGCGAGGAAACCTTGAAGAACAACTTCCAGATTGAGTTTGCGGAAAGCTTCACAAAGCTCGGGTTGGTAAGGCTTGAGAATCAAACTGTTGCAGTAAGCCTTCCTGCTCAATGCATCAACAATTACATTGGCCTTGCCTGGAGTATATTCGATACTCGGATTATACTCTTGAATCATTTCGACCCAACGAGTCTGCCTGAGGTTGAGATTAGGCTGAGTGAAGATGTACTTGAGACTCTTGTGGGGAGTGAAGATGTCCACTTTTCTTCCCAATAAGAGATGTCTCCAAGTCAAAAGAGCATGCACAACTGCAGCCAACTCGAGGTCATGAGTGGGGTAGTTCTTTTCGTTGGGCTTCAACTGGCGAGAGGTGTAGGCCACAACTTTCTTCTCTTGCATCAACACTGCACCAAGACCTTGAAGAGAGGCATCACAAAAGAGCTCGAATGGTTTGGATTCATCAGGAGGAGTCAGAACTGGAACATTGACTAATTTCTCTTTCAGGGTGTTGAAAGTGATGTCACATTCAGGAGACCAAACGTACTTCACATGCTTTTGGAGAAGGTTGGAAAGAGGCTTCGCGATCTTTGAGAAGTTCTTGACGAACCTTCGACAATAGCTTGCGAGACCAAGGAAGCTGCGGAGTTGCTTCACGTTCTGAGGTGGTTCCCAATTCACAATTGCAGACACCTTCTCAGGATTCACCGCTATGCCCTTGGCAGAGATGATATGTCCAAGGTAGAGAACCTCATCGAGCCAAAACTCGCACTTTGAAAACTTGGCATAGAACTGATGTTCTCTGAGCTTATCCAGCACCAAACGCAAGTGCTTGGCATGATCTTCCTTGTTCTTGGAAAAGACAAAAATGTCATCGAGGTAGACCAAGACGAAGTCATTTGTGTAGGGGTTGAAGATGAAGTTCATCATGTGAGAGAATGTTGGCGGAGCGTTGACGAGGACGAAAGACATGACAGTGTATTCATATGACCCGTAGCTTGTCCTGAATGATGTCTTAGGGATATCTTGCTCACGAATGTGAATCTGGTGATAGCCCATACGGAGATCAAGCTTAGAGAATACTTGAGCACCTTTGAGTTGTTCAAACAGCTCGTTGATGTTGGGAAGTGGGTACTTGTTCTTTATAGTCTTCTTGTTCAATGGACGGTAGTCGACACAAAGTCGGTTCGTTCCATCCTTCTTCTTCACAAAAAGAACACCACAACCCCACGGAGAAGAACTAGGTCGGATGAGACCCATACACTCTTGTTCATCGAGTTGCTTCTTCAGCTCCTTCAACTCTTTAGGTCCAAGCTTGTAAGGACGTTTGCAAACAGGTTCCGTGTCAGGCTCAAGATCGATGACAAATTCAACTGGCCGGTGCGGAGGCATTCCTGGAAGCTCTTCTAGAAAGACATCTTGATATTCGCAAACGACCGGAACTTGAGAGATGGCATCCAACTCACCCTTCTCATTGAGAGAAAACACACGGATGGTATCCTCACGAGCGGCAAAGACTATTACATCCTCAGACGAATGAGTCAATTGAATCTGCCTGGCAGCACAATCAAGCTGAGACTTGTGCTTAGAAAGCCAGTCCATTCCGAGAATAAGATCAATATCCGAGTTACCAAGGACCAAAGGATAAGAAAGAAACTTGTAGTCGCACAACGTGATAGTAACATCCGGAGCCATCATTTTGGTGTTCATGAACAAACCCGGAGAAGAAACCGCTATCGGCTTAGGCAAATCAACAGTATGCACATCATGCATGGATGCAAAAGGCTTTGATAAGAATGACAAAGATGCACTAGTATCAAAAAGAACTCTTGCAGGAATATCGTTAACAGGAAGGTTACCCATGATGACATCTAACGAGTCCTCTACCTGAGTTGCGTTCATCATGTTGACCTTAGCAGACTTGGGGTTATGCTTGACCACTGCGGTGCTGGCCGATCTCACAGGAGGAGGAGGAGGGAGACGCCTCTGATTGAAGCATTTGTTGGCATAGTGACCCTTCTATTGGCACTTGTTGCACGTGACCTCCGAGAGCGGATGGTGATACGGAGCACTTGATCTTGGAGCTTGAGACAAAGTCTTGTTCTGAAAGCCTGGGTTGGGTGGGTGCGAAGATCCATTGCCACCTTTGCTCTTCTGCTGATAAGGCTGACGGAACGGAGGAGGAGGAAGCCAATACTTTTGCTGCTTAGCCACTTGAGTTGAGGAAGAATGAGTTGCATCTCTGACTCGCTACTTGGAAGCATCGCACTTCAGTTGGGCAGCCGCTTGCTTCATTGCCATGTTGTAAAACTCATCGTACTTCTTAGGCTCAGAAAGGATGAGAGCTAGCTGGAGTTCTTCTCTGAGACCACCCTTGAACTGGTATATCATGCTCTTCTCGTCAGGGACGTCTTGCTTAGCGAAACGGGTGAGCTTCTGAAACATGATGTTGTACTGGTAAACAGACATAGTGCCTTGCTTCAGGTTGTGGAATTCCTCACGCTTGCTTTCGACAACACTCTGAGGAATGTGATGAGCTCTAAGTCTTGACGGAATTCATCCCAGGTAATCGCACGGCCTCCTTTGGAATCTATGTATTGCTGAAACCATTTTGCAGCTTGGTCTTTGAGTTGGAAGGAGGCAAACTTGACAAAGTCCTCGGGCATGGACGTTACTGCACTCGAAATGCTTGCATATGTCCACGAGTCAATCATCAGCGTTTGAGGCCTCGACACAGTTGCTGAAGGTCTTTGGCTGGTTAGTGAGGAACTGGTTGAGTGTAGCAAACTGATTCTGATTGTTGCCATGGCCTTGGTTGCGCTCTTGCAGAATTTGCATGATCAGCTGCGTGTTTGCATTGGTAGCGGCCATCACAGCTTGCCATGCCTCTGGAGGTGGAGGTGGTGGTGGCGGATCCTGATTCTTATTGTTGCCCTTAGCAGGAGCCATCCTGAAGAGGTTGACATCCATTAGCATATTGATAGCCAAATATTCAAGCTGAATCAAACGGATAGAAATTGCAACATATAGTCTTCACATCCGAACAAAATGAACGAATGCATTCCAATCGAAATGGTCACATTTCCATAAGTTGAGAAGCCACTAGATGGAGGTAGAAGAATAAAACAACAAGGTACGGACAAGAGCAAATACTTGGTGAGGATTACCCAATCCCAAACCAAATATCCGCAGAAGAAGAACTAGAGCGACAAGAATTCCCACCTATGAAACTCCCGAACCTTTCCGGTTATGCAATCAGGTGTTGGGGATACAGGGGAAGCATAATATCTCACCCAAAGCTAGCAAATCCTACATCCAGCTGTATCCATCCTTCAACACATAACCAAGAAACCTTCATAAATCATTTACCTCAACCTTCGAAAAGCATCTGTTATACGAGTTATGGCAATACTCCCGAACTCCCGCCCCAGTACTGGCTGGCATTGAGGTTATCTCACCAACAACTGCATAAAAGAGATTTTCGATGTCGGCGAAACTTAGGTATTCCAGAATCTCAACGATAAAATTGTGACGACAACACCTCGGAGCTCAACTCCCCGGGACACTGCCACAACCCCTAGATGTCAGGAGGAACCAAGAACAATGTTCTCGTCACAAAACCATCGGAACGATTGCAAGATACCCACGTGATCCTAAAAAAAATTTAGTGAAATTTGAGAAGAGAAGAGTCAAAACTCTACGTCAGGATGCCTCACCAGAGCGACGAAGGGACTGAGGAGTAAAATAATTCCTAAATCTCCGATATATATAATTGCTAAATGACTCAAAACATTTTTCTAGACTCAACAACGCCAGCGATTCGATCAAGCAGGGGGGTCCTAAGGTCAGGCAAGGCTCTGATTACCAACTTGTAACGCCCTCGATGCGGCTATATCTCCTACGTGTCGAAGCACGACTTAGAGGCATAACCGCATTGAAAGCAATGCCGCAAGTGAGGTAATCTTCACAACAACCCATGTAAATAAATAAAGGGGAAAGGTACATAGTTGGCTTACACTCGCCACGTCACACAAATACACAAATAAGTCATTACATTCATCCAATACACTCAGGGTCTGACTACGGAACCAAAATAAAGATCAACCCCCAAAAGCGACAAAGTCCCCGATTGCCCCAACTGGGCACCACTACTGATCATCTGGGAAGGACACATACTAACGACAAGAGTCTTCATCGAACTCCCACTTGAGCTCGGTCATATCATCTGGAACGGTATCATCGGTCCCTGCATCTGGTTTAGAAGTAATCTGTGAGTCACGGGGACTCAGCAATCTCACACCCTCGCGATCAAGACTATTTAAGCTTATAGGTAAGGTAAAGGTATGATGTGGAGTTGCAGCAAGCGACTAGCATATTTGGTGGCTAACATATTCGCAAAAGAGAGCGAGAAGAGAAGGCAAAAGCACGGTCGAACAACTATGATCAAGAAGTGATCCTAGAACAACCTACGTCAAACATTACTCCAACACCGTGTTCACTTCCTAGACTCCGCCGAGAAGAGACCATCACGGTTACACACGCGGTTGGTGCATTTTAATTAAGTTAAGTCCAAGTCTTCTACAACCGGACATTAACAAATTCCCATCTGCCCATAACCACGGTCACGGCTTTCGAAAGTTCAAAGCCCTATAGGGGAGTCCCAACTTAGCCCATCACAAGCTCTCACGGTCAACGAAGGATATTCCTTCTCCTAAGAAAATCCGATCAGACTCGGCATCCCGGTTACAAGACATCCTCGGCAATGGTAAAACTAAACCAGCAACACCACCCAGATGTGCTGACAAATCCCGATAGGATCTGCACATATCTCATACTCAGGGCACACCGGATGAGCAAGACGTCGGGTAGGCCAGCCCAGAGTTGCCCCTGGTAGCCCCGGACATCGCTCAGTTGGACCAACACTTAGAGAAGCACTGGCCCGGGGGGTTAAAATAAAGATGACCCTTGAGTCCGCAAACCCAAGGGAAAAGGCTAGGTGGCGAATGGTAAAACCAATGCTGGGCATTGCTGGAAGAGTTTTATTCAAGGCGGACTGTAAAGGGGTTCCCATTATAACCCGACCGTGTAAGGAACGCAAAATCCGGGAACATAACACCGATATGACAAAAACTAAGGCGGTAAGAGTGGAACAAAATACCAGGAATAAGGCCGAGCCTTCCACCCTTTACCAAGTATATAGGTGCATTAAGATAAACAATATAATATTGTGATATCCCAACAATAAACATGTTCCAACAAGAACGATCTCCAAGCTTCACCTGCAACTAGCAACGCTATAAGAGGGGCTGAGCAAAGCGGTAACATAGCCAAACAACGGTTTGCTAGGACATGATGGATTAGAGGTTTGACATGGCAATATGGGAGGCATGATAAGCAAGTGGTATGTATCATAGCATAGGCATAGCAAAAGAGCGAGCATCTAGCAAGCAAAGATAGAAGTGATTTCGAGTGTATGGTCATCTTGCCTGCCAAGTTCTCAGAGTGACCTTGATCCTCGTAAGCGAACTCAACGGGCTCCTCGTTCACGAACTCGTCTCCCGGATCTACCCAAGCAAGGACAACAAGCAAAAGGAACACAATCAAGCATGTGCAATGCTCAATCACCATGATGCAAACATGGTATGTTATGCGGGATCCGATATGTGATGCATATGCAAGATTTGTAAAGGAATGATTGAACCTGGCCTCAACTTGGAAATCCAAGAGTGCCACTGGAAAGGTGCGGTGATTTTGGTTGAAATCGATATAAAGATCACCGGAATCGGATGAACGGTTTGGA
Source organism: Triticum monococcum (assembly GCA_034509565.1). Taxonomy (NCBI): domain Eukaryota; kingdom Viridiplantae; phylum Streptophyta; class Magnoliopsida; order Poales; family Poaceae; genus Triticum; species Triticum monococcum. The sequence goes on along the minus strand of CM067845.1, from coordinate 78,573,010 downwards.
AATGGCGAGCACAACAAATATGGCACCGGTCTGCGATAATCAGCAAGTGACCAACTAAATGCATCAAGATAAATATGCTAGAGCACTCAAACATAACAACACAATACATGGCAGGGATCCAGTCATGATGCTTGACAAAAGATGAACACTGAGCTACGGCTAATTCATCCATTAAGAGGTTCAAACAAGCATGGCAAAAGTGCAAATGATAACAGGTTTCAGACTTAGTGAAATTAACACAAGTCAGGAATTTATCATCAGGAAGCAATCTTTAGAGCATGAAAACTACATGCTACAGGAACATATCATGGCAAAGCAAGGCATGACATGAAGCTAATCTAAGCACATAACAAAAGTCCATTAGTGACCATGAGCCAAAAGGGATCAGAATATACAATTGCAAGTATGTGAACATAGCAAAAACATAAACAGATTCAGACTTAGCGAAAAACTGGAGCATGCAAAACAGATTAACAAGTAGGCATGTTTACGAGCTCGATGCACTCACTACGAGGCATTGTATGACAAACTAAGCATACACCCATCACGAAGACATGGCATAGAAGCTAGACATGGCAAGAACAACAACATAGCATGCACGGATCAATAGCAACAACCTCGGCAAAATTGCTAAACATGTTAACAATCTATGAGAAACATTTTATAGCAAAAGTAGAGCTCGATTGACTCAAGCTAGGATGCTCCATAATTGCAAACAAAGACATGGATGGATAGAGCACAACAATATTAACAAAACATCCTTAGTGATCATCCTCAAAAGAGGCACGGATCACTAGGAAACAACGTGAACATATGGCATAAAAATAAAGACAGGACAAGGACTTAGTGAAATTCTAAGTCCCTGAAATCAGCATCATTGAGTAAGCTACTTTGCATGCTTGTGCTAGTCACCACATAGATCACAAAAATACATGGCATACACCCCTGTAAAGATGTCATGGCATTCTACAAAACACATGTAGAGCTCAGGATCATATGATGTACACATTAATCATGGCAAAAATGACAAAAGGCCATTTGCTGAAACAAATCTGAAATATTCATCACATAGCCCTCTTCCAACGATATTTTGGGCATCAAGATGAGCTCAAATGAAAATGAAGCAATGAGATGAAATGATGTACTCGTCGAGACGAACATTTTGATATGCTACACGCATGAATTGGAGCTACGATGAGAAAGTTATGGCATGACAAAGATTGCAAAAATATCAAAAAATTAGGGTTAGAGTCAACCCTCTCAGATCCAAATCTGGCCGGCGCGCGGATCGAGGATCGCCAGGTTTACTGTAGTAGCACGACGAACGAGGATGACCGGAGTCGGGGTTCACCGGAGCGGGACTTGCCGGATGAGGTGCGCCGGCAAGGGAGGAAGAGGCGGCGCCCTCGGGTGGCGCGGGCGAGGCCGGTGGCCGGCGCCGGTGGACGGGGCGGCGGGCACCGGTGGCAGCCGTGGTGGTGGTCGGAGGCATGCGGGGCGAAGATGGCGGCATGGCGAGGTGAAGACGGGCGGTGCCGGGTCGGCGGGGCTCCCAGGCGGCGGGGAGAGGCGATGGGCTCCAGGGCTCGTGGCGGGCCGAGCGGGCCGGCGTGGCTGCGGGTGGCGGCGCGCCACGTGGCGGCCCCCGGTTGGCTGCGGGCGTCGGCGGGGAGGTGTCCGGTGCGGGCTGGACACGTCCGGTGGCGGAGAGGGGAATTTTGCTAGATTAGGGGTGGAATGACCCGAAAATTTCGGGGAAGATGCTATTTTATAGGTAGGAGGAGCTAGGAAGCTCCAAATGAGGTGCGGTTTGCGGCCACGCGATCATGATGGAACGCTCTAGATGATAGAAGGGGTTTAGATAGGTTTTGGGCCAGTTTGGAAAGGTGTTGGGCTGCAACACACACGAGGCCTTTTCGGTCCCACGGTTAACCGTTGGAGTATCAAACGAAGTCCAAATGGCACGAAACTTGGCAGGTGGTCTACCGGTAGTAAACCAAGGCCGCATGGCAATTCTCGGTCCAATCCGGAAATGTTTAACACCCGCACACGAAAAGAGGTAGAAAGGGAGACCGGGTGACATAGGAGCGCCGGAATGCAAAACGGACAACGGGGGAAATGCTCGAATGCACGAGACGAACACGTATGCAAATGCAATGCACATGATGACATGATATGAGATGCAGGACAAAGACAAAACACACGGAGACAAAAAGCCTGACAACGAGGAAATAAAATAACTTAGTGCCGGAAACGACAAGATTTGGGATACATATAAGGTAAATTACATCCGGGGTGTTACACCTGCCCGGAATTCGGGTCAGCAATAAGGCTCTTCAGCTTGCATCTTCGACACGGACATCTTATCTCTGTCTCGTTCTTTTGAAGCATCTCGGCCTTCGCGGAGCTCAAAAACCTATTCACGATGCCTTCAGTCATCGTGCAGACCATGGTCGCCTGCGGGGTAGAGCAAAACGATATTTTAGAACCAGGAAAAATTTTGGCATGACTTTCTCTAAAAATAGGACCAAAAAGAATGCATAGTGCCAAAATTCTCGCCGAAACGGAAATGAATCAGCATTCCGAAAAATATTGGCAACTATCGCATTTCAAGTACCGGTACCTGCAAACACAAACATATATGCAACACCACAAACATATGCAACACCACAAACATACATAGATCTAGCAAGGCCATAAAAAGTGCATGTGCACATTGTTGGGGGGAGAAAAAAAGTATATCTACAACATAAAGATAGCTTTCCCCTTACTTACCTATCAAAAAAGGTAATTTAAGCACTTAATTTGGATGAATCTATGGTGCAAATGAGGTGAGGAGGAGGAGGCAGCCAACAAAAGCTTGGAGGAAAAGGTGGAGAGAATGAAGTGGGGAAAGTGAGTGTGTAGGTGTGGCTGTCCAAAATATCTAGCTGGTCCCAGGTTACTAATGGCGCACCACCCACAAATGCGCCATTAGTAATAGCTGGTCCCATGTTACTAATGGCGCACCACCCACAAATGCGCCATTAGTACTAATGGCGCACCAGCTTGTGGTGCACCATTAGTAGTTTTGCAAAAAAATGACAGTAGTGGCGCACGTGGTGAGTGGTGCACCATTACTAGTTAAACTAGTAATGGCGCGCTGTTACCTGGTGCGCTGTTAGTATTTTTGGAAAAATAAAAAAATGTTAGTAGTGGCACACCATTGGTGTGGTGCGCCATTAGTGTGATAAGACACTAATGACGCACCAGCACAAGGTGCGCCACTACTATATAGTAGTGGCGCACCACATGTCTGGTGCACCATTAGTGTCCATATTATCTATAGCCCTTTTCCTAGTAGTGTGTGCATCAAACTATAAAAGCGCATGACAACCTCTGCTTCCCTCTGCGAAGGGCCTATCTTTTAATTTTATCTCCTACATTGCATAAGAGTCATGGTGATCTTCACCCATCATTTTTACATTTTATCCTTTGGCAAGCACAGTATGTTGGAAAGATCCTGGTATATATGGCTAATTGGATGTGAGTTTTCATGAACTATTATTGTTGACATTACCCTTGAGGTAAAACATTGGGAGGCAAAACTATAAGCCCCTGTGTTCGACTAAAACTCCATACCCATAAGTATTGCGTGAGTGTCAACAATTGTGAAAGACTATATGATAGTTGAGTATGCGGACTTGCTAAAAAGCTCTTATACATTGACTCGTTCCTATGTTATGATAAATTGCAATTGCTCCAACGACTGAGATTATAGTTTGTTAGTTTTCAATGAAGCTTACGATTCATACTTGAAATTGTGATTGAATTATTACTCTAGCATAAGAAATCATATGACAAGAATTATATAAGTTGTTGTTCTAAGAATGATCATGATGCCCTTATGTCCATATTTTATTTTTATCGACACCTCTATCTCTAAACATGTGGAAAGCTACTAAGTGGGTGGTGGGTGGGCAGCGAATTTCTTCGTCGTCCGCATCCCCTTCTAGCCGGGCATAGTTCGGCCAAGGATCTCCTGACAAGGAGAGAGACATTAATGAATTTAGCACGTCGCCGAAAGGTGAGTGCTGAAAGATATCCGCGGAGGTGAACTACATGATCGGGGCACAATCGGATTCGATAGGCACAGACGCAGGCGGCTCGGAGTCCGTGGCCGGGGATGAATCCAGTAGTTCGGCAACACGGCTCTCATAAGGGGTGAAGTAAGTATTCGGCTCCATCGCCACTGAGAGTACGACCTCCATGGCGGGGTCTATCCCCCCATCCTCGGACGACGCAATTTGCTCCGGATTGAGGGCCGGAGTAGTTGCAGGTGTGATCTCCCGAACACTATCCGATGGCAGCGTTACGTCATGCTCGTCGTGATTGTGCGGCGCACCTGACATGGGCTCGAATCCGTCGAAGATCAAGTCTTCGCGGATGTCGGCAGTGTAGTTTAAGTTTCCGAACCTGACCTGATGGCCAGTGACGTAGCTCTCGATCTGCTCCAGATGGCCAAGTGAGTTGGCCCGCAGTGCGAAGCCGCCGAATACGAAGATCTGTCCGGGGAGGAAAACCTCACCCTGGACCACATCATTAACGAAGATTGAAGGAGCCATCAGGCCTTACGGTGACGGCACAATGGAACTCTCAATGAAAGCACCAATGTCGGTGTCAAAATCGGCGGATCTCGGGTAGGGGGTCCCGAACTGTGCGTCTAAGGCGGGTGGTAACAGGAGGCAGGGGGCACGATGTTTACCCAGGTTTGGGCCCTCTTGATGGAGGTAATACCCTACGTCCGGCTTGATTGATCTTGATGATATGAGTATTACAAGAGTTGTTCTACCATGAGATCGTAGAGGCTAAACCCTAGAAGCCAGCCTATGGTATGATTGTTGTTGTCCTACGGATTAAACCCTCCGGTTTATATATACACCGGAGGGGGCTAGGGTTACACAGAGTCGGTTACAAGGGAGGAGATCTACATATCCATATTGCCAAGCTTGCCTTCCACGCCAAGGAACATCCCATCCGGACACGAGACGAAGTCTTCAATCTTGTATCTTCATAGTCCAACAGTCCGACCAAAGGATATAGTTCGGCTGTCCGGAGACCCCCTAATCCAGGACTCCCTCACTCTTTTTATGTTACAATTCTTATCTTTTATGTGAGCATCATGAAATCATCATGCCTGGCTAGGGGCGTTAAACGATAGCGCTTGTTGGGAGGCAACCCAATTTTATTTTTGTTCCTGTTTAGTAATAAATGATTCATCTAGCCTCTGTTTAGATGTGGCTTTATGTTTTAATTAGTGTTTGTGCCAAGTGGAACCTTTGGGAAGACTTGGGTGAAGTCTTTGCTATCTTGCTGTAAAAAACAGAAACTTTAGCACTCGCGAGATTTGCTGCATTTTTTTACTGGAGAGTGCGATTAGGTTGATTCTTTATGCAGATGATTAATATAAAAATTCCTCGGGTCCACCAATTTATTTGATAATTTTATGAGTTCCATAAGTATTCGAAACCTACAGATTACTACAGACTGTTCTTTTTTGACAGATTCTATTGTTCCTGTGTTGTTTGCTTATTTTGATGAATCTATGGTTAGTAATAGAGTTTATGAACCATAGAAAAGTTGGAATACAGTAGGTTTAACACCAATATAAATAAATAATGAGTTCATTACAGTACCTTGAAGTGGTGGTTTGTTTTCTTTTACTAACGAAGCTTACGAGTTTTTTGTTAAGATTTGTGTTGTGAAGTTTTCAAGTTTTGGGTAAATATTGGATGGACAATGGAATAAGGAGTGGCAACAGCCTGAGCTTGGGGATGCCCAAGGCACCCCAAGGTGATATTCAAGGACAACCAAGAGCCTAAGCTTGGGGATGCCCCGGAAGGCATCCCCTCTTTCGTCTTCGTTCATCGGTAACTTTACTTGGAACTATATTTTTATTCACCACATGATATGTGTTTTGCTTGAAGCGTCATTTCATTTCATTTTGTTTTTCTTTATATTTGAATAGTATCCCAAGAGCTGAAATTAAATGTTAGAGAGTCTTCATATAGTTGCATAATTATTCGACTACTCATTGATCTTCACTTATATCTTTCGGAGTAATTTGTCATTTGCTCTAGTACTTCACTTATATCCTTTTAGAGAACGGCGGTGGTTTTATTTTATAGAAATAGATAAACTATCATGCTTCACTAGTATTATTTTGAGAGTCCTTTAGAACAGCATGGTAATTTTCTTTGGTTATTAAACTAGTCCTAATATGATAGGCATCCAAGAGGGGTATAATAAAAACTTTCATATAAAGTGCATTGAATACTATGAGAAGTTTGATACTTCATAATTGTTTTGAGATATGAAGATAATATTAGAGTCGTGCTAGTTGAGTAATTGTGAATTTTAGAAATACTTGTGTTGAGGTTTGCAAGTCCCGTAGCATGCATGTATGGTAACCGTTGTGTGGTAAATTTGAAGCATGAGGTGTTTCTTTCATTGTCTTCCTTATGAGTGGCGGTCGGGGACGAGCGATGGTCTTTTCCTTACCAATCCATTCCCATAGGAGCATGCGCGTAGTGCTTGGTTTTTGATGACTTGTAGTTTTTTGCAATAAGTATGTGAGTTCTTTATGACTAATGTTGAGTCCATGGATTATACGCACTCTCACCCTTCCATCATTGCTAGCCTCTTAAGTACCGTGCATTGTCCTTTCTCACCTCGAGAGTTTGTGCAAACTTCGCCGGTGCATCCAAACCCCATGATATGATACACTCTGTTACACATAAAACTCCTTATATCTTCCTCAAAACAGCCACCATACCTAACTATTATGGCATTTCCATAGCCATTCCGAGATATATTGCCATGCAACTTTCCACCGTTCCGTTCATCATGACACACATCATCATTGTCATATTGCCTTGCATGATCATGTAGTTGACATCGTATTTGTGGCAAGGCCACAAGCATAATTTATCATACATGTCACTCTTGATTCATTGCACATCGCGGTACACCGCCGAAGGCATTCATATAGAGTCATACTTTGTTCTAGTATCGAGTTGTAAATAAATAGAAGTGTGATGACCATAATTAATAGAGCATTGTCCCAAAAAAAGGAAAAAAAAGAAAGGCCAAATAAAAAACGGAAAGGCCAAATAATAAAATAAAAAAAGAAAGACCAAAAAAAGGCCAAATAAAAAAAAGAAAAAAATAAGAAGGGACAATGCTACTATCCTTTTTCCACACTTGTGCTTCAAAGTAGCACCATGATCTTCATGATAGAGAGTCTCTTGTTTTGTCACTTTCATATACTAGTGGGAATTTTTCATTATAGAACTTGCCTTGTATATTCCAACAATGGGCTTCCTCAAACGCCCTAGGTCTTCGTGAGCAAGCAAGTTGGATGCACACCCACTTAATTTCTTTTGTTGAGCTTTGATACATTTATAGCTCTAGTGCATCCGTTGCATGACAATCCCTACTCCTCGCATTGACATCAATTGATGGGCATCTCCCTAGCCCGTTGATTAGCCTCATCGATGTGAGACTTTCTCCTTTTTGTCTTCTCCACATAACCTCCATCATCATATTTTATTCCACCCATAGTGCTATATCCATGGCTCACGCTCATGTATTGCTTGAAAGTTGAAAAAAAATTGAGATTACTAAAGTATGAAACAGTTGCTTGGCTTGTAATCGGGGTTGTGCATGATGAGATCATTGTTTGTGTGACTAAAATGAAGCACAGCCAAACTATATGATTTTGTAGGGATGAACATTCTTTTGCCATGTTATTTTGAGAAGACATAATTGCTTAGTTAGTATCGTTGAAGTATTATTGTTTTTATGTCAATATTAAACTTTTGTCTTGAATCTTATGGATCTAATATTCTTGCCACAATAAATAAAATTATATTGATAAATATGTTAGGTAGCATTCCACATCAAAAATTCTGTTTTTATCATTTACCTACTCGAGGACGAGCAGGAATTAAGCTTGGGGATGCTTGATACGTCTCCAACGTATCTAGAATTTTTGATTGTTCCATGCTATTATATTATCAACCTTGGATGTTTTATATGCATTTATATGTTATTTTATATGATTTTTGGGACTAACCTATTAACCTAGAGCCCAGTGCCACTTTCTGTTTTTCCTTGTTTTTGAGTTTTACAGAAAAGGAATACCAAACAGAGTCCAATTGATGTGCCAATTTTTGACGAATTTTTATGGACCAAAAGAAGACCCCGGAGTAAAAGAGTTGGGCCAGAAGAGTCCCGGGCCGTCCACGAGGGTGGGGGTGCCCCCACCCCCCCCCCCCCCTAGGCGCGTGGGCCTGCCTCGTGGACAACCTGGGCACCTTCTTGACGTGAGACCGACACCAAAAATTCCTATAAATACAGAAACCTCCAGAAAATAACCTAGATCGGAAGTTCCGCTGCCAGAAGCCTCCGTAGCCACCGAAAACCAATCTAGACCCATTCCGACACCCTGCTGGAGGGGTAATCCCTCTCCGGTGGCCATCTTCATCATCCCGGCGCCCTCCATGACGAGGAGGGAGTAGTTCACCCTCGGGGCTGAGGGTATGTACTAGTAGCTATGTGTTTGATCTCTCTCTCTCTTGTGTTCTTGAGTCGGCACAATCTTGATGTATCGCGAGCTTTGCTATTATATTTGGATCTTATGATGTTTCTCCCCCTCTACTCTCTTGTGATGAATTGAGTTTTCCCTTTGAAGTTATCTTATCAGATTGAGTCTTTAAGGATTTGAGAATGCTTGATGTATGTCTTGCATGTGCTTATATGTGGTGACAATGGGATATCACATGATCCACTTGATGTATGTTTCGGTGATCAACTTGCGATTTCCGTGACCTCGTGAACTTATGCATAGGGGTTGGCACACGTTTTCGTCTTGACTCTCCGATAGAAACTTTGGGGCACTCTTTGAAGTTCTTTGTGTTGGTTGAATAGATGAATCTGAGATTGTGTGATGCATATCGTATAATCATACCCACGGATACTTGAGGTGACATTGGAGTATCTAGGTGACATTAGGGTTTTGGTTGATTTGTGTATTAAGGTGTTATTCTAGTACGAACTCTATGATAGATTGAACGGAAAGAATAGCTTCGTGTTATTTTACTACGGACTCTTGAATAGATCAATCAGAAAGAATAACTTTGAGGTGGTTTCGTACCCTACAATAATCTCTTCGTTTGTTCTCCTCTATTAGTGACTTTGGAGTGACTCTTTGTTGCATGTTGAGGGATAGTTATCTGATCCAATTATGTTACTATTGTTGAGAGAACTTGCACTAGTGAAAGTATGAACCCTAGGCCTTGTTTCAACTCATTGCAATACCGTTTGTGCTCACTTTTATCATTAGTTACCTTGCTTTTTTTATATTTTCAGATTATAAAAACCTATATCTACCATCCATATTGCACTTGTATCACCATCTCTTCACCGAACTAGTGCACCTATACAATTTATCATTGTATTGGGTGTGCTGGGGACACAAGAGACTCTTTGCTATTTGGTTGCAGGGTTGTTTGAGAGACACCATCTCCATCCTACGCCTCCCATGGATTGATAAACCTTAAGTCATCAACTTGAGGGAAATTTGCTACTGTCCTACAAACCTCCGCACTTGGAGGCCCAACAACGTCTATAAGAAGAAGGTTGTGTAGTACACATCATTTGCCTTGGTGTTATTTTAGTATGAACTCTAGGATAGATCGAACGGAAAGAATAGCTTTGTGTTATTTTAGTATGAACTCTTGAATAGATCGAACGGAAAGAATAGCTTTGAAGTGGTTTCGTACCCTACAGATAATTTATTCTTATGTTCTCTGCTAGATAGTAACTTTGGAGTGATTCTTCATTGCACTTTGAGGGATGGTTATATGATCCAATTATATTAGCATTGTTGAGAGATTGCACTAGCGAAAGTACGGATCCTAGGCCTCATTTTCAAGCATTGCAATACCATTTTTGTGCCTGTTTACTATTTTCTACCTTGCTGTTTTATTTATTCATATTATAAAAAATATTTCTACCATCAATATTACACTTTTATCACCATCTGTTCACCGAACTAGTGAACCTATACAATTTGCCATTGTATTGGGTGTGTTGGGGACACAAGAGATTTTTTGTATTTGCTTGCAGGGTTGTTTGAGAGAGACCATCTTCATCCTACACCTCCCACGGATTAATAAACCTTAGGTCATCCACTTGAGGAAAAATTGCTACTGTCCTACAAAATTCTGCGCTTGGAGGCCCAACACGAGTCTACAAGAATAAAGTTGCGTAGTAGACATCAGCGCGGTCAAGTGCAAGCCGGACGATCTTCTCCTCCTTGAGGCCACGCAGGATGAGCTCAGGGTCTGCGGATCTGGAGGTGAAGGACTCGGATCCGCTACCCGCCATGCCGGAGATGACCGGAAGGAGCCGGAGACGAGCTTGGGTGGCGGATGGGGGTGGAGGGGAGGGGAGTGAAATGGCTAGGGTTTGGTCCAGCGAGCGGATGGGGAGAATTTTATGTGAGATCGGGTGAGGTAGCGTGAGCCGGGGCCGATGTGACGAGCGTGATCGGGTGCGCCCGGGCGCCCCATATCCGCTCCACATTTGAGCTAGATATGGGGATGCTGGTCAGCCCGAGCGGGGGTCCGTCTGGGTCAAAAAATCATGATCAAACAGTGAGCAGTGACCCGTCCAGACGTATGCGGCGGGTTTGAGAGGTCCGGTTGTGTTCGCACATGAACACGTCACTGTATATCCTCGACGCCGGGGGTGATGCACTACAGCTCACGTCGAAGGAGACTCGGCTAGAAGCGCGGTACGCATGCAATCTGGCGGGTGCTTTTGAGGACCCAAAACCCCACACGCCCGCGAGGGACCCTATCAGGCCGCGCGGCGGCTATGGGCTGCCCTAGGTCGACCTGATTGCCCCTAGTGCCTCGAGGTTCGCCGCCCTGCAACAAGAAGAACGAACGAAGAACGAGGAAGAAGAAGAACTAGGGTCAAGGAGAAAAGATAAAAGATAAAAAGTGGTAGATGATTTGATCGATCGTGTGTTGTTCAATCGGTCGTCACCCCTTAGGTATATAAGAGGTGATTGGACTTCCCGTGCAAGGAAAAGGCTTGGGTTCACATCCAAAAACCTAGTCAAATTCGGATTGGTGTTATCCGAACTTTCCAAAACTGTTCGGTTTAAACTGGCTGCACCTTGCGGGTCTTTTTTGTGGTGGTAAATGACCTTGGATGGAAACGAGTCCAAAAGCAATCTTGACCGTTTCGACGAGACGAACAACTTTGATGTTGAAAGTTTTCTGATCAGAAATCATCTTGAGGGTCAAATCACTAATGCAAAACATGCTATTATTCGAGCTACCTTGCGCAGAACATGCTATACTCGCGCTACCCACGAGACATGGCGTCTTGTGGGGCGCGCCATTTTCTGCCTCTTGATAGAGCAGCGTTTCGATGTCTCTAACTTTTGCATACGAACTTGGATTGGAACGATTTTTATATCAAAATTGATCGTTTCAACAAGACGAAGACAATCCGTGTAGATCATTTTTCCATACGAGGCGGTCTTGGGGACGTAATGAGCCGAATAGTATTCTGAATACAAAATTTCAGTATTTCGAACACAACTTCGGCCTTCGAGATGAGATCGGATGGCGATGGCCCAAACTTCAAAATTGTTCATATCGATAATACGAAACTTTTTTATGTAAATCATTTCTCCATTTTGTTCGCACACGAACACGTCACCGTGTACCCTCGACGCCGGGGGTGATGCACCACCGCTCGCGTCGAAGGAGATCTGACCGGCAGCGCGATACGCAGGACAGCCGACAGATGCTTTTGTAGACCCGAAGCCTAGTTTGCCCGGGAGGGACCCCGTCAGGGCTCGCGGCGGCTATGGGCTACTCCAGGTCGATTCGCTCGCCCCTAGAGCCTCGTGGATCCGCAGCCCTCCAGCATGAAGAACTAGTAAAGAACGAGAAGAAAGATACAAGGTAGAGATAAAAAGTAGATGAACACGAAAAAGTAGTAGATTGATTTGTTCGATTGGTGTTGTTTCAATCGGCCATCACCCCAACATATATAAGAGGCGGCTGGACTTCCCGTACAAGCAAAAGATTCATCTAGCCTTTCCTTACAAGAAAATTACATCAATGCACGTCCAAAACCCTAGTCAAATTCGGATTGGTTTATCCAAACTTTCCAAAACTGTTCGGTTTAAACTAGTTGTACCTTGCGGGTCTTTTTTATGGTGGCAAACGACCTCGGATGGAAATGAGTCCAAAAGCAATCTTAACCATTTCGACAAGTCGAACAACTTTCATGTTGAACATTTTTTCATCAAAGGTTATTTCAAGGGTCAAATCGCTCGTGCAAGATAGCTAATTATTGAAGCAGCACATCAGACATACCCACATATGTGTCTGGTTCCGGGCGTCATATTTTTGCTCACTGGAGGGTCGCGCTGTGCGGGCTCTAACTTTTGCATATGACCTCAGATTGAGACGATCTTTGTATCAAAATCGATCGTTTCGACGAGACAAAGACAATTCATGTAGATCAGTTTTCAATATGGGGCAGTCTTGGGGGTGTAATCAGCCGAAAAGTGTTCTGGATACAAAATCTGAGTATTTCGAACACAACTTCGGCCTTAGAGATGAGACCGGATGACTATGGCCAAAATATCAAAGTTTTTTCCTTTTGACGATACGGAACTTTCTCACTTTGAGAACGTCTCCATTTGAGGCCATCTTAATTAAGTTCTTGGCCATGCCAAAATCTGGTGTCAACACATGCCCCCCTGTTTTTCGGCAAACTTGTGTGCCGAAAAATAACTTGCACGATGCTATTCCTAAGGACGATGTCAACACTCCATCGGCCATTTTATGTGCTTAGGCGATAATTTCTATATCGGCCATGTTTATGCTTAGGGCGATAATTTTATACTGGCCATATGGATCAGCAACAAAATGCAGCTAATCAAATCAATGATGATGTGGTAAAACCCTTGCATGATGTAAGAAGTTATATTGCGTCCATGGATTAAAATATGTCCATGGAGGGTAACCAGTCATACCTAAGGATGAATTCCATGCCATCGGCATAAATAGCATAGTTGGAGAATGTGGATAATGTGTGCACTGAGGACGTTGAAACCTTCGGCTTGGTCGTTCATAATTTTCACTCTTTTCCTTCTTTACCTTTGTCACACTTCTTGCGATGGAAGCTTGCACACCATTCTTCTTTTGAGTACTTACTTTGGGAACCCATGACATGTTCCTTTCTTTAAGTTCTTGTGCACTAAGTTTTTGTAATTTCTTTTTTTGCCAATAAGATAAGCCGAGTGGGCACCTCGGTTGCGATTTTGTTTGAAGAAATGGCAATTCTTGTTCTACCTTGTGCACTCTCAACTTCTTCTCTTCAGATTTGGCATTTGATTGACTTGCCTCGCTGCCTTTAGTAGCCAATGTCAATACATTAATTGGCTCATTTTCATTTGAGATCAAATCTGAAGCTGCACTCTTACGTCCATCTTTTTTAACACGGTAGACTTGCTTGACCACCTCTTTCTTCTTCCTTGAGCTCTTAACTGATTCCTTATGATTGAAACGGTCTTCAACATGTGATTGTTCAAATATTGATCTTCTCGGAGCTGCATTATATTGGTGAGATGGTCTAAAATAAGATGGAGAATGTGTCTTTGTATCATACCTGTCCCATGATGGATATGGATCTACATGAGCATAGGGAGGTATCCACGACATTGGCATTGGCGGCCCAAAATAAGGATATGAACAAGTTGCATTCAAATTCTTTTCTTGCCAATATTGATCTTTGGATTTGCGCCTAGGGAGTGATCTTGATGCTTTTGCATTAGTTGGTCAATAAGCACAGTTCTCCTCACTTATCTTCTGATATTTTTCCAATAGTTGCGCGAAAGTGACTTTCGGCTTCTTACCGTTGTGCTTACTGTTGGGGAACGTAGTAATTTCAAAAAAATTCCTACGCACACGCAAGATCATGGTGATGCATAGCAACAAGAGGGGAGAGTGTGATCTACGTACCCTTGTAGACCAACAGCGGAAGCGTTAGCACAACGCGGTTGATGTAGTCGTACGTCCTCACAGCCCGACCGATCAAGCACCGAAACTACGGCACCTCCAAGTTCGAGCACACGTTCAGCTCGATGAAGATCCCCGGACGCTGATCTAGCAAAGTGTCGGGAAAGAGTTCCGTCAGCACGACGGCGGGGTGACGATCTTGATGTTCTACCGTCGCAGGGCTTCGCCTAAGCACCGCTACAATATTATCGAGGATTATGGTGGAAGAGGGCACCGCACACGGCTAAGAATATGATCACGTGGATCAACTTGTGTCTATGGGGTGCCCCCTGCCCCCGTATATAATGGAGTGGAGGAGGGGAGGGCCGGCCCTCTCTATGGCGCGCCCTAGGGGAGTCCTACTCCCACCGGGAGTAGGATTCCCCCTTTCCTAGTCCAACTAGGAGTCCTTCCATGTAGTAGGAGTAGGAGTCAAGGCAATGGAAAAGAGAAGAGAAGCAAGGAGGGGGCGCAGCCCTTTCCCCTAGTCCAATTCGGACTAGGCCTTGGGGGGGTGCCCAACCTCTCCTATCTCTTTCCCCTAAAGCCCAATAAGGCCAATATACTCCCCGGCGAATTCCCGTAACACTCCGGTACTCCGAAAAATACTCGAATCACTCGGAACCTTTCCGATGTCCGAATATAGTCGTCCAATATATTGATTTTTACGTCTCGACCATTTCGAGAATCCTCGTCATGTCCCCGATCTCATCCGGGACTCCGAACTCCTTCGGTACATCAAAACTCATAAACTCATAATATAACTGTCATCGAAACCTTAAGCGTGCGGACCCTACGGGTTCGAGAACAATGTAGACATGACCGAGACACGTCTACGGTCAATAACCAATAGCGGAACCTGGATGCTCATATTGGCTCCCACATATTCTATGAAGATCTTTATCGGTCAGACCGCATAACAACATACGTTGTTCCCTTTGTCATCGGTATGTTACTTGCCCGAGAATCGATCGTCGGTATCTCAATACCTAGTTCAATCTCGTTACCAGCAAGTCTCTTTACTCGTTTCGTAATACATCATCTCGCAACCAACTCATTAGTTGTAATGCTTGCAAGGCTTATGTGATGTGCATTACCGAGAGGGCCCAGAGATACCTCTCCGACAATCGGAGTGACAAATCCTAATCTCGAAATACGCCAACCCAACATGTACCTTTGGAGACACCTGTAGAGCTCCTTTATAATCACCCAGTTACGTTGTGACGTTTTGTACCACATAAAGTGTTCCTCCGGCAAACGGGAGTTGCATAATCTCATAGTCATAGGAACATGTATAAGTCATGAAGAAAGCAATAGCAACATACTAAATGATCGGGTGCTAAGCTAATGGAATGGGTCATGTCAATCATATCATTCTCCTAATGATGTGATCCCATTAATCAAATAACAACCTATTTCTATGGTTAGGAAACATAACCATCTTTGATTAACGAGCTAGTCAAGTAGAGGCATACTAGTGACTTTTAGTTTGTCTATGTATTCACACAAGTATTATGTTTCCGGATAATAAAATTCTAGCATGAATAATAAACATTTATCATGAAATAAGGAAATAAATAATAACTTTATTATTGCCTCTAGGGCATATTTCCTTTAGTCTCCCACTTGCACTAAAGTCAATAATCTAGTTCACATCGCCATGTGATTTAACATCAATAGTTCACATCTTTATGTGGTTAACACCCATAGTTCACATTGACACGTGACCAACACCCAAAGGGTTTACTAGAGTCAGTAATCTAGTTCACATCGCTATGTGATTAACACCCAAAGAGTACTAAGGTGTGATCATGTTTTGCTTGTGAGATAATTTTAGTCAATGGGTCTCTCATATTCAGATCCGTAAGTATTTTGCAAATTTCTATGTCTACAATGCTCTGCATGGAGCTACTTTAGCTAATTGCTCCCACTTTCAATATGTATCCAGATGAAGACTTAGAGTCATCCAGATCAGTGCCAAAACTTGTATCAACGTAACCCTTTTACGATGAATCTTTTGTCACCTCCATAATCGAGAAACATATCCTTATTCCACTAAGGATAATTTTGATCGTTGTCCAGTGATCTACTCCTAGATCACTATTGTACTCCCTTGCTAAAAACAGTGTAGGGTATACAATAGGTCTGGTACACAGCATGGCATACTTTATAGAACCTATGATTGAGGCATAGGGAATGACTTTCATTCTCTTTCTATCTTCTGCCGTGGTCGGGCTTTGAGTCTTACTCAATTTCACACCTTGTAACACAGGCAAGAACTCTTTCTTTGACTGTTCCATTTTGAACTTACTTCAAAAACTTGTCAAGGTATGTACTCATTGAAAAAACTTATTAAGCGTCTTGATCTATCTCTATAGATCTTGATGCTCAATATGTAAGCAGCTTCACCGAGGTCTTTCTTTGAAAAAACTCCTTTCAAACACTCCTTTATGCTTTGCAGAATAATTCTACATTATTTCCGATCAACAATATGTCATTCACATATACTTATCAGAAATGTTGTAGTGCTCCCACTCACTTTCTTGTAAATACAAGCTTCACCGCAAGTCTGTATAAAACTATATGCTTTGATCAACTCATCAAAGCGTATATTCCAACTCTGAGATGCTTGCACCAGTCCATAGATGGATCGCTGGAGCTTGCACATTTTGTTAACACCTTTAGGATTGATAAAACCTTCTGGTTGCATCATATACAACTCTTCTTTAAGAAATCCATTAAGGATTGCAGTTTTGTTATCCATTTGCCAGATTTCATAAAATGCGGCAATTGCTAACATGATTTGGACAGACTTTAAGCATCGATACGAGTGAGAAAATCTCATTGTAGTCAACACCTTGAACTTTGTCAAAAACCTTTTTTGACAAGTCTAGCTTTGTAGATAGTAATACTACTATCAGCGTCCGTCTTCTTCTTGAAGATCCATTTTTTATGGCTTGCCGATCATCGGGCAAATCCATCAAAGTCCATACTTTGTTCTCATACATGGATCATATCTCAGATTTCATGGCCTCAAACCATTTCGCGGAATCTGGGCTCATCATCGCTTCCTCATAGTTCGTAGGTTCGTCATGGTCAAGTAACATGACCTCCAGAACAGGATTACCGTACCACTCTGGTGCGGATCTCACTCTGGTTTACCTACGAGTTTTGGTAGTAACTTGATCTGAAGTTGCATGATCATCATCATTAGCTTCCTCACTAATTGGTGTAGTAGTCACAGGAACAGATTTCTGTGATGAACTACCTTCCAATAAGGGAGCAGGTACAGTTACCTCATCAAGTTCTACTTTCCTCCCACTCACTTCTTTCGAGAGAAATTCCTTCTCTAGAAAGGATCCATTCAAAGCAACGAATATCTTGCCTTCGGATCTGTGATAGAAGGTGTACCCAACATTTTCTTTTGGGTATCCTATGAAGACGCACTTCTCCAATTTGGGTTTGAGCTTATCAGGTTGAAACTTTTTCACATAAGCATTGCAACCTCAAACTTTAAGAAACGACAGCTTAGGTTTCTTGCCAAACCATAGTTCATACGGTGTCGTTTCAACGGATTTAGATGGTGCCCTATTTAACGTGAATGTAGCTGTCTCTAATGCATAACCCCAAAACGATAGTGGTAGATCGGTAAGAGACATCATAGGTTGCACCATATCAAATAAAGTACGGTTATGACGTTCGGACACACCATTACATTGTGGTGTTCCAGGTGGCGTGAGTAGTGAAACTATTTCACATTATTTTTAACTAAAGGCCAAACTCGTAACTCAAATACTCTTCTCTATGATCAGATCGTAGAAACTTTATTTTCTTGTTACGATTATTTTTCACTTCACTCTGAAATTCTTTGAACTTTTCAAATGTTTCAGACTTATGTTTCATCAAGTAGATATACTCATATCTGCTCAAATCATCTGTGAAGATCAGAAAATAATGATACCTGTCGCGAGCCTCAATATTCATCGGACCACATACATCAGTATGTATGATTTCCAACAAATCTGTTGCTCGCTTTATTGTTCCGGAGAACGGAGTCTTTAGTCATCTTGCCCATAAGGCATGGTTCGCAAGCACCAAGTGATTCATAATCAAGTGATTCCAAAATCCCATCAGCATGGAGTTTCTTCATGCGCTTTAAACCAATATGACCTAAACGGCAGTGCCACAAATAAGTTGCACTATCATTATTAACTTTGCATCCTTTTGGTTTCAATATTATGATTATGTGTATCACTACGATCGAGATTCAACGAACTATTTTCATTGGGTGTGTAACCATATAAGGTTTTATTCATGTAAACAGAACAACAATTTATTCTCTTTACTTAAATGAATAACCGTATTACGATAAACATGATCAAATCATATTCATGCTCAACGCAAACACCAAATAACACTTATTTAGGTTCAACACTAATCCCGAAATTATAGGGAGTGTGCGATGATGATCATATCAATCTTGGAACCACTTCCAACACACATCGTCACTTCATCCTTAACTAGTCTCTGTTTATTCTGCAACTCCCGTTTCGAGTTACTAATCTTAGCAACTGAACTAGTATCAAATACTGAGGGGTTGCTATAAACACTAGTAAAGTACACATCAATAACATGTATATCAAATATACTTATGTTCACTTTGCCATCCTTCTTATCTGCCAATCACTTGGGGTAGTTCCGCTTCCAGTGACCAGTCCCTTTGCAGTAGAAGCACTTAGTCTCAGGCTTAGGACTAGACTTGGGCTTCTTCACTTGAGCAGCAACTTGCTTGTCGTTCTTCTTGAAGTTCCCCTTCTTCCCTTTGCCCTTTCTTGAAACTAGTGGTCTTGTCAACCATCAACACTTGATGTTTTTCTTGATTTCTACCTTCATCGATTTCATTATCATGAATAGCTCGGGGGTCTTTTTCGTCATCCCTTGCATACTATAGTTCATTACGAAGTTCTACTAACTTGGTGATGGTGACTAGAGAATTCTGTCAATCACTATCTTATCTGGAAGATTAACTCCCACTTGATTCAAGCGATTGTAGTACTCAGACAATCTGAGCACATGCTCACTGCTTGAGCGATTCTCCTCCATCTTTTAGCTATAGAACTTGTTGGAGACTTCATATCTCTCAACTCGGGTATTTGCTTGAAATATTAACTTCAACTCCTGGAACATCTCATATGGTCCATGACGTTCAAAACGTCTTTGAAGTCCCGATTCTAAGCCGTTAAGCATGGTGCACTAAACTATCAAGTAGTCATCATATTGAGCTAGCCAAACATTCATAACGTCTGCATCTGCTCCTGCAATAGGTCTGTCACCTAGCGGTGCATCAAGGACATAATTCTTCTGTGCAGCAATGAGGATAAACCTCATATCATGGATCTAATCCGCATCATTGCTACTAACATCTTTCAACACAATTTTCTCTAGGAACATATCAAAATAAACACAGGGAAGCAACAACGCGAGCTATTGATCTACAACATAATTTGCAAAATACTACCAGGACTAAGTTCATGATAAATTTAAGTTCAATTAATCATATTACTTAAGAACTCCCACTTAGATAGACATCCCTCTAATCCTCTAAGTGATCACGTGATCCAAATCAACTAAACCATGTCTGATCATCACGTGAGATGGAGCAGTTTCATTGGTGAACATCACTATGTTGATCATATCTACTATATGATTCACGCTCGACCTTTCAGTCTCCGTGTTCCGAGGCCATATCTGTATATGCTTGGCTCGTCAAGTATAACTTGAGTATTCCGCGTGTGCAACTGTTTTGCACCCATTGTATTTGAACGTAGAGCCTATCACACCCGATCATCACGTGGTGTCTCAGCACGAAGAACTTTCGCAACGGTGCATACTCAGGGAGAACACTTCTTGATAATTAGTGAGAGATCATCTTAAAATGCTACGGCAATCAAAGCAAGATAAGATGCATAAAAGATAAACATCACATGCAATCAATATAAGTGATATGATATGGCCATCATCATCTTGTGCTTGTGATCTCCATCTTCGAAGCACCGTCGTGATCACCATCGTCACCGGCGCGACACCTTGATCACCATCGTAGCATCGTTGTCGTCTCGCCAATGTTATGCTTCCACGACTATCGCTGCCGCTTAGTGATAAAGTAAAGCATTACAGTGCAATTGCATTGCATACAATAAAGCGACAACCATATGGCTCCTGCCAGTTGCCGATAACTCGGTTACAAACCATGATCATCTCATACAATAAAATTTAGCATCATGTCTTGACCATATCACATCACAACATGCCCTGCAAAAACAAGTTAGACGTCCTCTACTTTGTTGTTGCAAGTTTTACGTGGCTGCTACGGGCTTAAGCAAGAACCAATCTTACCTACGCATCAAAACCACAATGATAGTTTGTCAAGTTGGTGCTGTTTTAACCTTCGCAAGGACCGGGCGTAGCCACACTCGGTTCAACTAAAGTTGGAGAAACTGACACCCGCCAGCCACCTGTGTGCAAAGCACGTCGGGAGAACCGGTCTCGCGTAAGCGTACGCGTAATGTCGGTCCGGGCCGCTTCGTCCAACAATACCGCCGAACCAAAGTATGACATGCTGGTAAGCAGTATGACTTATATCGCCCACAACTCACTTGTGTTCTACTCATGCATATAACATCGACACATAAAACCTAGGCTCGGATGCCACTGTTGGGGAACGTAGTAATTTCAAAAAAATTCCTACGCACACGCAAGATCATGGTGATGCATAGCAACGAGAAGGGAGAGTGTGATCTACGTACCCTTGTAGACCGACAGCGGAAGTGTTAGCACAAGGCGGTTGATGTAGTCGTACGTCTTCACGGCCCGACCGATCAAGCACCGAAACTACGGCACCTCCGAGTTCTAGCACACGTTCAGCTCGATGACGATCCCCGGACTCCGATCCAGCAAAGTGTCGGGGAAGAGTTCCGTCAGCACGACGGCATGGTGACGATCTTGATGTTCTACCGTCGCAGGGCTTCGCCTAAGCACCGCTACAATATTATCGAGGATTATGCTGGAAGGGGGCACCGCACACGGCTAAGAATATGATCACGTGGATCAACTTGTGTCTATGGGGTGCCCCCTGCCCCCGTATAAAAAGGAGTGGAGGAGGGGAGGGCCGGCCCTCTCTATGGCGCACCCTAGGGGAGTCCTACTCCCACCGGGAGTAGGATTCCCCCTTTCCTAGTCCAACTAGGAGTCCTTCCATGTAGTAGGAGTAGGAGTCAAGGCAAGGGAAAAAAGAAGAGAAGGATGGAGGGGGCGCAGCCCTTTCTCCTAGTCCAATTCGGACTAGGCCTTGGGGGGCGCCCAACCTCTCCTATCTCTTTCCCCTAAAGCCCAATAAGGCCCATATACTCCCCAGCGAATTCCCGTAACTCTCCGGTACTCCGAAAAATACTCGAATCACTGGGAACCTTTCCCGATGTCTGAATATAGTCGTCCAATATATCGATTTCTATGTCTTGACCATTTCGAGACTCCTCGTCATGTCCCCGATCTCATCCGGGACTCCGAACTCCTTCGGCACATCAAAACTCATAAACTCATAATATAACTGTCATCGAAACCTTAAGCGTGCGGACCCTACGGGTTCGAGAACAATGTAGACATGACCGAGACACGTCTCCGGTCAATAACCAATAGCGGAACCTGGATGCTTATATTGGCTCCCACATATTCTACGAAGATCTTTATCGGTCAAACCACATAACAACATACGTTGTTCCCTTTGTCATCGGTATGTTACTTGCCTGAGATTCGATCGTCGGTATCTCAATACCTAGTTCAATCTCGTTACCAGCAAGTCTCTTTACTCGTTTCGTAATACATCATCTCGCAACCAACTCATTAGTTGCAATGCTTGCAAGGCTTATGTGACGTGCATTACCGAGAGGGCCCAGAGATACCTCTCCGACAATCGGAGTGAAAAATCCTAATCTTGAAATACGCCAACCCAACGTGTACCTTTGGAGACACCTGTAGAGCTCCTTTATAATCACCTAGTTACGTTGTGACGTTTGGTAGCACACAAAGTGTTCCTCCGGCAAACGGGAGTTGCATAATCTCATAGTCATAGGAACATGTATAAGTCATGAAGAAAGCAATAGCAACATACTAAACGATCGGGTGCTAAGCTAATGGAATGAGTCATGTCAGTCATATCATTCTCCTAATGATGTGATCCCGTTAATCAAATAACAACACATGTCTATGGTTAGGAAACATAACCATCTTTGATTAACGAGCTAGTCAAGTAGAGGCATACTAGTGACTTTTAGTTTGTCTATGTATTCACACAAGTATTATGTTTCCGGATAATACAATTCTAGCATGAATAATAAATATTTATCATGAAATAAGGAAATAAATAATAACTTTATTATTGCCTCTAGGGCATATTTCCTTCACTTACGTCGGCCTTTGTTTTCTTTGGTTGTGCTTGCACCGGTCTTTGGATTTTCTTGTTGCCCCCCAGTCCTTGGCGTCTCCATTGTAGGTTCGATGGAATTCTCGCCCTCAAGATTATGTTCATTATGCTCTTTAACAACTTCTTTACTTGAAAGCTTGATCCCATCACCTGTAGTTTTTACCTTCTCTTTAAATGGATCACCTTGAATCAGCCGATGCAAAAACCTTTTACCATCGGGACCAATTGGAATAGACTCGTTATCTCTTGGTGTCTCAACAAATTTCAATTGTCCTTTTTCAATGGCCGATTTAACTACTTGACGAAACATGTTGCAATCCTCAATACTATGCTTGAATGAATCATGCAACTTACAATAATTTTTTCCTTGGATAGATGGCTTGACACGGTGATCAAGAATTCTAATGTAATTATTTTTCAACAACAAATCAAAGATTTGATCACACATGTTTGAATCGAAGGTATACGTTTTGTTTTTTTAGCCAATCTTGGTGTGCGAACGGCTTTGGAACTAAGCAAACGAATGGTTCAGATTTAGAATCTCCCCATTCGGCTATGCATTGTGTTTTACACCCTATCTCTGATGTATTTGGATAAGATATTATATTAGCATCGGATTTCTCAAAAGAATTTGACCTTGGCTTTAAATTTCTGAAACGAAAATAGTTAGAATACACATGTCTCAATTGAGACCAAGTGCAAGCCAAGTAAGAAACAAGCAAAGCTACCCAATTAGATATGAAATTTTGATAAAGCAATGGGGAAAACTTTGGATGCAATAATAGGTCACTATCGGTCTTTATAAATGGCACAATAGATTGACTGATATGTTCTATAACAGTTTTATTGCTAACAAGTAAATTTCCCTTCTTCATTGGTCTTTTAGAATTACTTATGAGAATTTCTCTTATAGAAGCATCAACAATAAAGTTGCGACCAAATCAGAAGATAGGTAAATCACTTGCTAGACATACCTTTTCAAACACGTTGGAAGAGCATGATGGTTGCGTTACTTGAATGATAGGTTGTTCCTCTTTCAAATAGCTCCCCAACACCTTGTCATCCTGTTTTTCTAGAATAGATTCGGCATACGTAATATTTGATTCGGTCTTTTGAATAGCCGAATTAACTTTGTTATCTGAATCACCATCTTCTTTGATAATTCTATCCACACCCAATGCTTTCTCTTTTTTACGTAATCGAGCTTGAATTGCAGCATAATTAATAGGCTTTCCCTCTTTTATTAATTCATGTAGAACAACATTGCATTCGTCCCAAGAAGATGTAAGATTTTTCTTAATGACTCATTCTGGATAGAATTGCCCCCCGACACTTTTATACTCTTTTGGTAACGATATGTCACCAAAATTCTGTAATTTTGCAGGGGAAATATTGTATGCTATGATACTAGGTGAAGACACATGTGATCCTATAGAATTTTCACTTATTCGGCTATTAGCGTGAAGGTGCGAAGCCGAATTATGAATACCCATAGTCGCATATGGTGCCAAACAATTAGTAGCATGAGGTGTAGCATATGATGATTGAGGGTAATTGGCTGGATAACTAGTAGTAGCATGGCCAACTCCCGTATCCACCGGCATGTTTTGATTAACATATTGCAAGCTAGTTGCCGATGAATAAAAAGGTGAAACACTTTGTTGCATACTATCAGAAGTTCCGATGTGAAGTGTTTCAACTTGATTAACAGAACTCATCATGTTGTTCATCGGCATATGGATTTGTGGGGCTGCCGATGCATGGGAGTTTGTATACATATGTTCCATGTTGCTAAAATTATATGAGGTAGAAGCATGGAGATTTTGTTGCATCGACTCTTGCACATAATTAGATGCATGATTGATAAAGATAGGGCTAGTCGATACATTATGCTCATTAAACGATCTAGCAACAACATGTGCATTATTTGCATCTATATAAGTAAATTGGGTATTCATGATACCTTTGTAGATTGCAAACCCAAGATGACGATCTCTTCGTAGTAAGAACGGGCCGGAGACTGTTCAAAGCTTCGTCCCCAGTGGAGTCGTCAAAAAGTGTGTTCGCACACGAACATGTCATCATGTACCCTCGACGCCGGGGGTGATGCACCGCAGCTCGCGTCGAAGGAGATCTGACCGGCAGCGCGACACGCAGGACAGCCGGCAGATGCTTTTGTAGACCCGAAGCCCCGTTTGCCCGGGAGGGACCCCGTCAGGGCTCACGACGGCTATGGGCTGCTCCAGGTCGATTCGCTCGCCCCTAGAGCCTCGTGGATCCGCAGCCCTCCAACATGAAGAACTAGCGAAGAACGAGAAGAAAGATACAAGGTAGAGATAAAAAGTAGATGAACACGAAAAAGTAGTAGATTGATTTGTTCGATTGGTGTTTTTTCAATCGGCCGTCGCCTCAACATATATAAGAGGCGGCTGGACTTTCCGTACAAGCAAAAGATTCATCTAGGCTTTCCTTACAAGAAAATTACATCAATCCACGTCGAAAACCCTAGTCAAATTCGGATTGGTTTATCCGAACTTTCCAAAATTGTTCGGTTTAAACTAGATGTACCTTGCGGGTCTTTTTTGTGGTGGTAAACGATTTCGGATGGAAATGAGTCCAAAAGCAATCTTGACCGTTTCGACGAGACGAGCAACTTTCATGCTGAACGTTTTTTCATCAGAGGTCATCTCGAGGGTCAAATCGCTCGTGCAAGACAACTAATTATTCACGCAGCACATCAGACATACCCACATATGTGTCTGGTTCTGGGCGTCATATTTTTGCTCACTGGAGGGTCGCGCTGTGCGGGCTCTAACTTTTGCATGTGACCTCAGATTGAGACGATCTTTATATCAAAATCAATTGTTTCAATGAGACGAAGACAATTCATGTAGATCAGTTTCCAATATGGGGCAGTCTTGGGGGTGTAATCAGCCGAAAAGTGTTCTGGATATAAAATCTGAGTACTTCGAACACAACTTCGACCTTAGAGGTGAGACCGGAAGACTATGGCCCAAATATCAAAGTTTTTTTTGACGATACAGAACTTTTTCACTTTGAGCACTTCTCCATTTAAAGCCATTTTAATTAAGTTTTTGGCCGTACCAAAATCTGATGTCAAACACATTTAATACCATATTAATTAAGTTTTTGACCGTGTCAAAATCTGATGTCAACAGGCTGTAGATGGTCTTACTCTATGTATGCTAGTCTAAGCGGAGACGGTAAAAAATTACCGAACGAAATGCGTCGCTAGTTCACATTGAAAAAAAAGCCGCGACCGCTGCTCGCGATACACATCACCCCCCTGCCGAAACACGGCTAAAAAAACCTGCCAAAACTAAAACACGGCTCGCTCATAAAAAACCAAAACATGCCTGGCTCAGACCCTCCTCATCCTGTGTGGCTCCCTCGATTGATCCAAAATCCCTAATTAATCCCACCGCCGCCTAGAGCACAAGAGCGGGCAGCGGCAGCCGGCGAACGCCAAGTACGGCGTGACCAGCCAGGTGGCCCGGTAGAGGAGAGCCGAGGTGCGCAGCCCCGGCCGGATTAGTTACTTAGTTTCTCAATTCAGTTTGTTAACGGGTTCAAGATGCAAATCCAGATTGTTATCCAGGACGATTGGACGAAAGAGGGAGCAAATCTATGAGTGAAAGGGATAAGGGAAGGGAAGGAATGCAAAATGAAAGGTTAGTTACTTTAGTTTCTTAATTATGCGTTTGAGTGCTTGATGATTGAATTGCACGAACAAGTTTTCACCTGGATTGTACCACGTGTTCTAGTTAATGTCATATAATCTAGTTAGTGTGTGGACTGTCTTGGTTATGCATCATAAAATATTTTTTTTTTGTGTGTGTATCACTCCGCCACACCTACAAATTAATCCTGGCTCGGCCACAGCCGAAAAAGTTCACATCCTTTTGAAGAGGCGCAAATACATTTCGAATATAGGGCACGAAACACATCCTAGGTAGAATATTATGATTTATTGATCCAACAAGTTCCACCATGTTTTAATAGCCAACTTACAATCCATTACAACATCTAACCAGTATTCTTCTGAAACTAAACATAGGCATGCTTGCAGTAGCTTCCCAGGCACCAAACTGAACCCATCTCATCCATGGGGTTTCTTGCAAGAGTTTAGGACATGGTTGGAGGAACCAGAACCTTGTGCATTTCTGACACAGAAGGCATTAACTACTCATCTACATCAATATAGACAGGGTGATCTCGGCGAATGATGTGGACGTTCATGGTAAGCACCTGCTCGTTCTTGAGCAGCTCAAACAGGCACATGTCGTCATCCTGCAGCTTGTTGTCGTTTACAAACTTCTTCCAGCCTTTGTGTAGCTCATAAAATTTGCACTTTTCCTTGTCGCCGATATAGAGCTTGGCTTCCCAAGTGCGGTTCTTCCCAGGCACTTGAAGCCTCATCCACTGCTCCTCACGTGGAAGATGATCATCAGCGTATCCTTGTTCGATGTACTGAGTTTGTTTGTTGCACATTCACAAGGTAGGATGGTAAGTTGTCAACAGATCAAATAAGCAAACGACATTCATCCTTACCAAGAAAGAGGAAACTACATGGATCGAGCACAACTTACCAGCTTGGCACGGCAGCTAGGCATGATGGACACGAATATTTTGGTTTCTGGCTGAATAACATGGAGCCTCTCTTTGATTTTTCTCTTCTGCTGCCAAGTTAGTTCGGTGCATCTGGTAACCACATACCCCGTGTCTGTGCGAGTCACATTCATCTTCTGCCGGCTAGCTAGTTTAAGATGATGGACTATTATTGCCACTCCACCATTGCTCTTTGACATTTCAAATGCACATATATCGCCTTCCTGCAATTTGTTGTCGCGAACAAAGCAGGGCCAACCAGAAAAAATGATACAAGAAAGGATGCATGCTCCATCAGTGATAACCTTCAAATTGGCATCCCATGTTTTGCTGTTCTGAGGATGACAAAGTTTGATAATCTGGTCTTGATGAGGAAGGTGATTGGCAGCAAACTCCTTACGGATGACCTATTACAAATGAATGATCTGGCTGATGAATTATCTCAAACCATAATTTGCAGAGAGCTAGTGTTTCAACGATTCGAACAAAGTTCTAGCAAGATATTCTGAATTCTGTTTTCTGAACATGGTGTTCATTCGAAAAATAAATAATCAAAGCATTGTACAGTAATCAAAACATACTGTAAACCTACCAGAAATCCATCAGACAGATTTTTCTCGTTCATGGCTGTGACATAAAATTGAATTCCATTCCGGTTTTCCTTCAAAAATGCATCAACTCTTGCCTTCTGGGCACTAGTCAGTTTACAGCCTATTTCTAAAATGTAATGTGATTCAGTAGATCCCCGAAGGCCACCTGAACTCCTGGGTTCCTGAATATCTTTTGGAAATGTTACATCTTCAGCTGTGCAACATCAATCATGAAGGCAGAAATCAGAATAAAAAGTAAATTAAGGAAAGCTAAAACAAAACGTCAATAGAAATGCATACTCAACTGCTCAATACTGAACTTGATTTCTGCGAACTTGAGTCTGCCTGATTTATCTTTGAAGTTCTCCAACTGTCACTTGTACCATCGTACCGGCCTTCTTTTTTGGTGGGTAGTGATTGATCTTGAAAAATGTCCCTCTCTTGGAGATTAGGACCACAGCTCATGGTAACACATGAAAGCTCGTTCTCGCAGCCACTTGGTTTAAAGATTTTTACTTTGAAGTGGGAGTCCCCACTGTATGTAAAGACTAGGAAGTCATTTCGTTTAAGTTCATAAGTTCTAGCAAAGTTTGCCCACCCTGATCCAAGAACTAACTCATGCTGTTCCCTGGCAACCTCAACATTATAAATTTTACCATCTGGGACTTCTAGTTTGAGTTCATCAGATATGTGACCTCTGAAATTAGTTGTGAACTTTGGTGGTATGGCCTGCATGAAGAAATAAATCATAAAGGATCTTTGACCAGAAAATGACCACATACGAGGCTAAGTGATTGCTAGTCCATCTTCATGCCTATATAATTTACTGCAAGTAAAACTAAGAGCACACATGCTTCTGTAATATCTATTATCAAATTTTGGTTATCTGGGTAAGTAAGTATACTTTGTGGCTTCGTGCAGTTAATTCTCAAAAGAAGTATATTTGATGTAACCCAAATGGTGCTCAAACTCCTAAATTCGTCATCAAGATTATCAAATTACTAGCAGTGTTACTCAGTTTTTTTGCCAAACTATAGTTGTGAAAACTGCAGGAGGTATATTTGGTGCACAGGAAACACTGTAATTGGCAAGGTCTTACCATTTCATCCTTGAAATTACCCAGAGTCATAATTTTGAAGAAAGACCAGTCATGAGCTTTCATGTGCCAATAATGGTGACCAACACATTCTATGCATACTACACACGGTTTCTTCATCCTGTCATCATCTTGTCCAGGCCTGCCATATCAGTTGAGATGAAATTGTTAGAATATTGAAATCAAAATCCACACACACGGACAACCATTTTGAGACAAACTTTGACCATCGATTGGACCTACATAATATGAGTTATATGCCCACCAAATTCCACTCCTTGCAAACAAGTTTCCAGTGGTATAATTTTTATGGTATACTCATACATTATACGTTTAACTGATGGTCAAAGCAAATATCAAAATATGCGCGCAGACCTTGCAAACCTGAACATAGGGAGATGACATGACGAGTGAACAAAGTTACACTTATTGGTCCTAGGAACGCAAAATGCAACTAAAGTTAGTACAGACCTTTCTCTATGTGATTGCAAAGGACTATCATGAAAAATGTCCCTTTCCTCGGCATTAGGACCACAGCTCATCATAACACATGCCAACTCTTTCTCGCAACCACTTGGTTTAAAGATTTGAACTTTGAAATGGGAGTCTCCACTGTATATAAAGACTAGGAAGTAACCCTGTTCAAGTTCATAATCACCAGCAAACTTCGTCCACCCTGATTGAAGAACTAACTTCTCCTGTTCCCTGGCAACCTGAACATTATAAATTTTACCATTTGGGACTTCTAGTTTGACTTCATCCGATATGTAACCTCTGAAATTACTGGCGAACTCTTCTGGTATGGCCTGCATGAAGAAAAAAAATGAAGGATCATTGACCAGCCAATCACCACAGACAAGGTTAAGGGATTGCTAGTCCATCTTCATTCCTATATAATTCACTATAAGGAAAAGTAGGAGCAAACATGCTTCTCTAATATTTATTATCATTTTGGTTATCTGGGAACTTCATGCAATTTAATTCTCCAATAAAGTATATTTGTTGTAACCAAAATTGGTTCTCAAACTCCTAACTTCATCGTCATGATTATCAAATTACTAGCAGTACTTCTCATTTTTTGTTAAACAACAGTTTTCAAAACTTTCCAAGATATATTTGGTACCAAAGAAATAGTGTAATCGGCAATGCCTTACCATTTCATCCTTGAAATTACTGATAATCATAACCTTGAAGAAAGACCAGGTATGATCCTCCATGTGCCAATAATGGCGTGCAACACATTCTATGCATATTGTGCATGCTCTGTTCCTGCGATCATTTGGTCCGGTCCTGCTATACCAGTTGAGATGAAACTGTTAGAATATTGAAATCAAAATACACACGCACACATATTTTGTGACTAATTTTGATGATCGATTTGACCTACAAAATACGAGTTATATGCCACCAAAAGTGTACCACTGGATTTGCATTCAAAATAAGTTTTCAATGGTATAATTTTTATGGTATATAACTCATACATTATTATATTAGTTGATGGTCAAAGTAAATATCAAAATATGTGCAGACCTTGCAAACCCGAACAGAGGGAGATGACACGATGAGTGGACAAAGTTATGTCTAGTTGTCCTAGGAACACATAATGTAACTATCATTAGGACTAACCTTTCTCTAGGTGATTGCATAGGGTTATTATGACAGCCACTCTTCTGTTGGGCACAAGTAGTGAAATTCTTCATGACACAAGACAACAACTTATCACAGCCACTTATATCGAAGATTCGAACTTTGAAATGGGAGTTCCCACTATACCCAAATAACACTATGTCACCCTCTTCAAGATCATATGCACTGGAAAATCTATCCCATCCAGATCGAAGAACTAGCTCATGACGTTCCTCGGCAACCTGAATACCAAAATTTTGGCCATCTGGTAATTCTAGCTCGATTTTTTCAGATATTTGCTGTCTGATATTGTTTGCGAATCCTTTTGGAATGGTCTGCACAAATAGTCAATTGAGACCACTTTTTAATTAGTATTATCTTGACAGTCCCTCTAAAGTCAAGCAGGAGCATTGTACAAAATGAATTTGTGACATGAGATCAAAATTAGCGTCTCCAATACAGAACATAGTTTGTGAAATGTTCTTTTTCTCTATCAGCAACTAGCCAACTACCAAGTTTATCTTCATGCATATTCAGCTATCCTAAGCGAGGGAGCATCCACATAAACTAGTGGTATGCGTAGATTTCACCAAAAGATTTAGTTCGTGAGGTTTTAGGTTTGAAATCGCATTCTCCTTATAAACAACAGTACATAGTTCCTCGTGTGTGATCTCCTTTTTTTCATTTTCTTCTATATATAGAACAAATAGGTTAGTGCTGCTAACTTCACTAGAAAATCAAGACAACACATGTTTTCCTTGTGAAGGTAGAATTTTGGTTATTTCTATATGCTTAATGCGATATTTTTAGTCGTGCTAGTCAAGTATATTTATTTCAAAAAAGTTAAGCATTTTTCAGAAATAATTTCGAGGCTCCAAACTTCGGCATGAAATTTACAAAATTGCTAGCTTAGTTTGTCAGCATCTCCAAAAGTAACAATCTGAAAACTAAACAAGATATATCTTAATGCACAAGAACAGAGTAATTGACAATGCCTTACCAGTCCATTTTTTGAATCACTGACACCCGTCATAACCATGAAGAAACGCATTTTATCCATGCGGTGCCAATAATGAAATGCAGCACAATCCTTGCATATTGTGCGATATTTGCTTCTCATGGTAAACCACCTACCATGTTAGTTGAGATGAAATTGTTATACACAATTTAGATCAGACATTCACACATAAGCGTTGTGCACACTCACATACTGCTCAAAGGTAAACAAACCAAGTACATGATAAATAACAAAATTTGATTATGATGGTAAGTAGGCAATTATACGACACATAACACCAAGAAAAAAAATGTTTCTACTTTATAATGGCATAGGTAAGAATATTGAATATCGATTGAGTCCGCATGATTTTATTTGTTAGGACACAAAAGGTAACTAGAGGTAGCACTGCAGCATAGTTGCCAACCTTTCAGTTTTTGTACACGGCTGTGTATCATTACCAAGCGACATGTTCATTTCATGGACACAAGGAGTTCTGTTCATCGCAACACAGGACAACTCTTTCTCACAGCCAGTTTGATTGAATATTCGAACTTCAAAGCAGGAGCTTCCACTGAATTCAAACAATAAGCTGTCACCCTGTTCGAGTTCATATGTGCTCACAAATGCCGCCCATCCAGATTGAAAGACTAGGCCATTCTCTTCCTTAGAAACCTGAACGCTATGTTTTTCACCATTAGGTACTTCTAGCATGACTTGGTCAGATATCTGGTCTCTGATATTATTTGCTAGCTTTCTTGGCACATCCTGCAAGAATAAGCAAATAGGACATTTCTTAACTTAAACAGAAGGTTCATGTTATGGCAATCAAGATTCAAGAGTGCACTACAAAAGCCTGTTTGTTTGAACACAACCAACAACTATTTTATTTGCAGAAACAGGGAACATACACACTGGATCAATTGAAATGTAGTCATGTCGGCGCCAAGCAAAGAATAGTTGAGTGTGACCATAGAAAAGTTAGATGGATGTCATGAAAAAAAACTATATTTTTAACTAATGTATGCTAGTATGGAGTATATTATAGAGTGAGGAAATTTCGCACTGCTGTTTTTTATCCGAGTGGGGAAAAAGATCAGCAGCAACAACAATGGCACTAACTTTAGTTCATTGTCATGCTTAAAATGACATGTCATAACCAGATTAGTGCTGGTAACTTTATTCCGCCTACTTTTATTTTCCGAAGTATGTTACTGGATTCTCACTGTTTTGTCAAATAACATATTCCCTCCGTTCACAAATATACATTTGATTTATAAAAAAGTTGGAACATCTTATTATTTATGAACGGAGGGAGTACATCAAAGAACAAACTCATTTTTGAAACTC
This sequence comes from Triticum monococcum, assembly GCA_034509565.1. Classification (NCBI taxonomy): domain Eukaryota; kingdom Viridiplantae; phylum Streptophyta; class Magnoliopsida; order Poales; family Poaceae; genus Triticum; species Triticum monococcum. The sequence goes on along the minus strand of CM067845.1, from coordinate 78,540,108 downwards.
ACAACTTCAAGATTAAGACTATAAAATTGCAGGCTTAACATGCCTATTCTCCTAGAAAATGCGAGCCTAAACATTATAACAAGAAACCCTAAACCCTAAATGTTGCACAGGAATAGTAAATGACAAGATCTTACCACGAAATCACCGGTCACAATCTTGACGAAACTCTTTTTCCACTCACCGACGCGGTGCCAATTGTGGTACACCATGCACTCGCTGCATCTTGTGAAAGATGTCTTCATTCTACCACACCTACCTTGTTAATTGAGATCCAAGTTGTTAGAAATTGGCAAATATATCACGTAAGAGCCCAATGGAACTCAACGCACAAGCGGGTAAAAACAAGCACAATATCCATGTTAAACCAAAAGGAAAAAGATCCAAATGTCAACCCTACACTCAAAATAAATAAGTACAATGAAGTCAAGCGAGCCCAAGCAACTGCTGTCAACCAAAACAAGTAGTCCCTCCGATCCATATTACTTGATAGTTTGAGCGACAAGTTATATGGATCTAGATACATCCGTTTGAGAGACAAGTGATATGGATCTAGATACATCCATTTGAGTGACAAGTAATATGGATCTAAACCGTTTGAGCGGCAAATAATATGGATCGGAGGGAGTACCATACCATTGCGGCCTCAGCCACATTTCATATGAACTTGTGTCACGTTTAAGATCTGTAAGCATTTCTTTGTTTTTTGAGTTTAAACTTGTAATGCTAAAACTTCACCAAAAAAGAGCATCATTCTTCAAAAGAAAGCTGTGCACTTGAACATGGGTGCATGCATGTGGCATCTCAACGATCTGAAGATGTATTAGAAACTAGAAAGACAAGAGGAGCTAGTCGAGATTACCTGTTGCAAGAAGCTTTCTTTAAAATCCGTATGATGCAGAAGGCCCAGGAGCGGAGGAAAGCTCGAGACTAAAGAAGGCTACGACGGCGGTGACTCTCTCACGAGATGGACGGAGAGCCTAGGCCTGCACAACGACTTGATAGAATGTAGTATATATAGGAGTAGTTGGCAAGAGAGAAAAGAGAAAAAGTTGACTGTGCAAAGTAATGAAAATGCTGCTCAATGGATGGATGGCAGGCGCACATTGGTAACCTGCGAGTCTCCCACCAACTTTACAAGTCCATTGGATCAATTTGTTTCTTGGAACTCAAACACTCATTTACTTCATTTACTAGTATCTTCATTTACCATGAAATGTAAAATCTTATGTAAAGATTCAATTTGACCAACAATTAAATAAAAAAATTATATATTTTAAGTTTAATTTCAGATTATAAATTTTTTGTTGTATAAATTATACTTTAAATATAAGATGTTCTATTAATAATTTTGTGAAAAAAAGTATATAGACACATTTTAATGTGTTTGTTCACACATTTCACTCCATATGTAGTTCATATTAGAATATGCAAAACATTTTATATTAATGAAAGAAGTATATTTTACCTTTGAAATATATTATATTTTAGATGCACGAGCGTCACATATTGCAACAAAAATAAACAGTCTATCGATGAACATATTGACAACTTAAAGAAATTCAACTAGCAGTAAGGGTAACTCCAACACCAGACCCCATATTTTCTTCATCTCAGTCTGTTTGGGCCGAAACGGTCAAATGCGACGGCCCAACATGCGATCGCATTCTTAAATTGTGTCCGGCTTGACCCATTTTTGGCACGAATTTGCCTTGGATTTATGTCCAGACGGATAGTGAATGGACACGCGCGCGTCCTTTCCTCGTCTGCCGTCGGGCCCGCGTGTTGGCCGTCCAACCACTTCCCACCGGCTGCATTTATGCCGCACGCGCGAACAGGCCTGCCTGTCAGCACCAAGCCGCCCCCTAAGTGTCCTTTTAAATGCCATAGTTGTGGACCGACCATTCCATGTCCTCTTCGCTGCCGCTTCACTGCCCTTCCACACCATTCCCGCCCCCTCAAAATTCGACAAGCCCTAGAGCACGCCTCCGGCCGCTGCCACCCACAATGGGGATGTCGAAGTGGATCCCCGGCAAGACAGCTAAGCACGACCATGAAACGGGGTCGTCCTCTCACTATAAAAAAATACACTTCCGTGATGATACGTGTTTGTCACAGTAGGTCGCGTTTTTTGTCATGCATGTACATCCATGGCAAATTTATGACAGAATTAAGATAGTCATACCTATGCTGTCGTAGAAGTGTTGCATGACATTACCAAAATTATCATCATGGAAGTGTCCACTTCCATGATGATAAATCGCGCGTCACAGAAGTGCTTTCGTCAAGGGTGACCGACACGTGGCATCCACCATAACGGAACGCCGTTAAGCTATGGGTCGGGTTTTGGATCCGATAACCCGTTAACAGCCCCGACAATGGGGATTTTCCACGTGTAAAATCATCATTGGCTGGAGGAAACACGTGTCGGCTCATCATTGGGACAGATGTCATCCACTCATTGGACAGAAGGCGCCTATGATACGTCGACATGTGGCACGACCCAACAGAGGCCCATTCTTGACGCTGGGCTCCCAGCAGTTCTAATAGGGGTTTGGCCACTGGAGTAGGGGTAAAGTGTGGTACAGTAGGGACTGTGTTTTCTGTGGCTGCTGATCTATCTAATTTAACAGGTATCACTACCTTTTCCAAATACCTAGTTTGTACTCCTTGACGATCTGCACTCACCCTCTTCCTTTTGGACATCTATTACGAAAGAACAACATTTGACTAGAAAAACATAGTGTGATGACACATGAAATAGATACAGAAAATGGATAGGTATGGCATATACTCATATATAATGCTTAAACTAAGCAGATGGTGTAACAAAGTAGAAGTAATGCAAGAGGTCAGATGCAAAATATGTGCGACCAATACAACTTTGCAAAGTTAGAGTAAGCACCTTGATGGGTGAATAAGATAGGTCATCCTCCATCATGCCAAGTTTGTTAGCCAGTGGATCGTTCCGCAATATTCCTTTCATGCGTCCATTCTCATATTCATTTTAATAATGTTCAATATTTGACATGCATGAAAACATAAAAACAAGTGAGATTTTTTTTTTGTAATGCAGAAGTGATTCTAATCCAATATTGCCTCCCTGTAAACCCCTTTGTGCTATCTCTGCAATTCTTTTAAAAGATGCCATGCATACTGTAATTTGTTGTGTGCATTAATATAATGTGGCCTACTACACAAACAAGTAATGAACAGAGGCTTGGAGCAGTGATGTAATAGCTAGCATCAGAAAATGTAGGGTAAAATGAACAAAAAGCAGCGGAACCACATGCTAGTTTGCTGATGTGTAATTAAGCATAGAGAACATTAAGCAGTCTGATGCAACCAACAGGTTGCATCAGAATAAAACTAAAGCATATTAACTATATGTGCACTGGTATGTAATTTAGCACATGTAACATGTTTACTGCCAGAAGTATGGCCCTACAGGTGCAAGCAGAATAACGCATCTCATGAAAAACTGAATGATGCCCTGAAGAAATTCAAAGGTGCTGTGCTTATGCTACGAAAGTGAACATAGGCGCCGGCCGTTGGATAATAGTACCTAATTCTCGGCAGCGTATGGGTATCGTTGTCATACTTGATAGCTAAGGATCGTCGATGGTGCTCGTGTTGTGGTTGAGTTTGGGCCGGCTGTCGCCGTTGCTGAAGCGGCTCCGGTGCTATGGTTGCGGCGCATGTCGACATACAAGAAAGCTCATATGTGGTAAGTGAACAGTTGCACGATAAAGAGAAAAACCAAAGGAGTACAAATCGAAATAACCTGATGAGGCTGCGGCGTCGGTAAAGCAGGGCCGGTGGAGTTGAATATGGCGTCCGTGGAGCGGGTCCGGTGCAATGGACGAAGGCTTCGGCGGGCGCATTGTACAGTGCTTTCGGTGAGGCGGATCTGTTGCGGCGGACGAGGGCTTGTATGAAGGGCCAGCGAAGGGGCGGACGAGGGAGTCAGTGAAGGGCCTACACTATGGTGGACGAGGGCGCCAGTTAAGCAGATCCGGTGCGGTGGACCATGATGGCGGTCAAGGAGATCTGGAGCGGTGGACAAGCCAGTCGCTGAAGCGGCTCCTGTGAAGTGGTGAGTTGGCAGTTGGGGGTTCCAAGGTGCGGAAAGTAGATCCAGCGGGGTGTGAGGTCCACCGCTGTGGGGGAGGACTAGATTTAGCGGCTTGCCATGGTTGGGGGTGTCGGGAAGGGGAAGGGGAGGGGGGCAAAGAGGGGAAAACAATGGAGTTACCAAAGCAGCCGTTTTCTGTTCATGTGGCAGGGGTAAAACAAGAATATCGCAGGGCTAAACTTTCGGGCGCGTGATATTTCGATATGAGCGGGAAGTTTGAAAGCTTTTGGCGCCTAAAATTATAAGTATTCTGTTCTCATACGATCGACTATGATATCATGGCCGACAATTTGTTTGTTTTGCACGCAAAAAATGTGCAAGTTTTGAAAATCAATGTCTCCAACTCGAAACTTAGATTGTCCATTCAATTCAAATATGGATCATTGAGCTACTAGAAGCAAATACCATCATATGGTCCAATTCAAATGAAATTGCAAATGTGTTTATCCTAAATATGATGACAAAAGCAAAAATGTGTATGTGTATGAATAAAGTGGATGATTATAAAGTTTGAACATGCCCGTATGTGTATATCTCTAGGTTTGATATATGAATTGGAAATCATGAAATCCCGGATTAAAAAATGTACCTCTGTTTAAATGAAATATAAAAGCTAATGATGGAGTCGAATTCCAAAATTTCAATCTTAGGTTTGTAATTCTGGTACATCAAGGTATATCAAGCATGTTCAAAAGTATCGTTATCTCATAGTACAAACTGTGAAACAAATTGATCAACCATGAGTGCACAATATCTCAATTACGCTAAAGTCCCTCAAATATAGACACCTCACTCTTTATCTGAAGTCAACCCCCCCCCACCACCACACACACACATAGAGAAGTCGTTCTCTCCCCCAAACACCAACACACAAGCACATTAACACCCCTCTCTCTTGTAAAGTCCGGACCCCACCATAGGTCTTTATCACTTTGTCTCTCGGGCATGCACACATCTCTTCCCTCACTCTCTAGGTCTCCCGCTATCTCTCTTACCCAAGCACACGCACTATGTAGAGTGTATATTTCCCATACACACAAAACGTCACCCCTAAACGTCTATCTCCCTAGTTATGTGGTTCTCGCGCACTCACCTCACACACCACCCCACTACAAACAAGCACACTTTGTGTCCTTGTGCACCACTCTCCTCTTTCTATCTCTCCCACATGCGGACCCGCCCCAGATCCTTCCCTGTATACATATATGTCGTGACTCTTTGCATAGCTCCCTAATGTATAATCGCTCTCGATTTCGCACATTGCTCTCTGCACCATCTATTCTAGATGTCTCATGAAGTCCCTATCACACACACGATGACTCGCTTCCCTTGCGTCTCCGTTCATAGGCCAATTTCGAACAACATCAACATTGTCTCCCTATCTATACGCCATTTATGGACACAAACGACCCCTCCCGCCCCTCGCTTCCTCCCTCTCTCTCTCTCTCCGTCGCTAGCTCTCTCTTTCTCTCGCTCTCCCACCCCTCTCCCACACACACACACTCAATGTCTCTTCCAAGTAGTCTTCTCCCCCCGCCCGCACCCGTGCTATCTCGCTACTACACATGTTACACCATTCCCCCTTCCCTTATACTAGGTTTACATCATCAGTGGTCTCTCTACTCCACATACCCTCTCTCCCTCACACACACAAACGCGTGCACAAACACACACAGACATGGACAAACACCCATTTATCTGGATCCTCATCTCTCCTCATGTCCGCATGTGTATCTCACACACACTCTCTAATTATGTATATGTGTCTCCACGTTACACAACACAAAGCCCCATGTACATTTCTCTCTCTATCCTCCACACACATAGACACAAAGAATCTGTTATCATTGCCTCAGTCTCTAACATACCACTCTCTCTCTCTCCCTCTCTCTCTCTCGCAAACACTCTCAATAAGGGTTTCCCCGTGAATAACTTTACGTCTATTCATCAACAGTCGTGGCAGTACGGTGAACACGAGACGTGAAAAAGAATAAATCTACACGTGCTTAGACCACCTAGTATGACTACCAGGACTAGAGCAAGCCAAAAAGCGCGCCGCCGTCACCCCCTCCTTGTCGGCAACGGGAAAATCTTTGTTTTACATAGTCGAGAAGTCATTGTGCTAAGGCCCCACATGCTGAGGCATTGAATAGAATGTAGATGCTAGTTTACGGAAGCAAGTATCGATAATACGTTTCTATCTCCATACTTATATTTCTTATTTTATAAAAAACCGAGTTGGTGATGATGGTACGTGTGCCATCTTACAATATAGATCGTCCGATCTATATTAGACGGATGGGAATTAAACTAAAAGATACCCGCACCCCTCTCCACATTTGCAGACAAGGCCTTCCCTCGTTCATCCTTATCTCCAACAAACCTCATTGTTGAGTAATTAATAAAGGAAGCCTCTGGAACAAACTGGCTTGGTGGCTGCTGCCGGCGTCGTCAATCCCCATGCCTCCGCTCAGTCCGACCACCGACCACCACCACACCCCACTCCTCTTCACCTTATCTCACATTTCTCGAGATATCATTAGTTTTTACACATGGGATTACTCCCGCAAGGGTCAATCACAACAAGTGTTTTATAAAAAAAATGCATCTTGATGTTCCGTGCAATGCACGGATCTTGCTAGTACTCCTACACAAGACTAAGTTGGTGATGCTGGTGTGTCTGCCATCCGTCATTTCTGACCATTAGATCTGCATCTAACGATTGTGAGGTAAGTTGTTGCCTTTTCTCACCAACATCCCACTTGTCTACCAATTTGTAGAAAAACCCATAATTAGTATCTTAAAACCAACCACATCCCTCCCTGACCTCACCAAAACAGCCCAAGAAATATATTCTAATTGAAACATAATATATCTCTAGTGACATATGTATATCAAAATTAGAGTGTTTTGTACCAAGTTTGTGAATAAGTACTATTCTAATTATGATTCGTTGCAACGGACATGAACATTGCTAGTATTTCCAACCATGCATTTTTCCTAGTATTCCATAGTTTCGAGTTTTCCATTAATATATTAGTCACTCATGGTTGATATTTACTTTCAATCATGTACACATATGTACTATGTAACTAGCCTTGCTTATTGGCTTCCAAAGCTTAACTTTCACTCCTACTTACAATACGTAGAGTATTTAACAAAAAACTACCACTTTCAACCAGCCCTAGGAAGAATCTATTGTACAAAAAATAGCAAAAACATACCCCAAATTTCTTAATCCACGCCAAAAACTACCTAGTACTCCTACCGATTAGGTTCGTTTAAACCCATTTATGACAGGGTTGGCCCACACGTCCGTGCTGACGAGGCAGCTTAAACCAACACATTTTGTTTGACCGTTGACACGAGGGACCCACATCTGACCTTCTATCCTGTTATTCCCCCTCAAATCATTATTTTTCCTGAATATTACTTCAAACAGTACTGATGCGTGTTCGTCGGTGGCGCCGGTGATGAGCGAGTTGGCCGCCGCTCCGTCGGACGGGCCGGACGCCGCGCTGGCCTCTACACGGGTTGACAAGCTGGCCCGAGCATGACTCACGAGCGAGCAAGCCGCTGTGCTGGCCTTCGCTCAAGCCAGATGGCTGGCCTTAGCGCGGCGCGCGCGAGCAAGCCGCCGCCCTGCCGTGCCAATCTAGCTCGCAAACCTTGCAGACAAGCAGCTGGACGGAGCTATCTTGGCTAGCTAGCGGCCCCGAGCACCGGACAGAGCTGGCATCCGGGCTGCCGCAACATGGGCTCCGCATCGTCGGCGGTTTTGACCTCGCCTTCTGCCGGCGGCGGTAGCTGCGTCCCATGGCCAAGGATGACTAGGTGGATGGGCCGGAGGTAGGAGGTCACTCGAGGATTTTTGTTGGTAAGAGCATGTACAATGGTTGATAACGTAGTCTTATCTTAAGTCTGCCACGTATGCAAGTGGTAGTAGTTTCTTGGCATTTTAGGGGTTTCTCGTAAGGAACAATGTACGTACTACTAGCGGCAAAAGGCGATTCTAGGTTGCGTTGTACTCCAACGAGTACTACTAGTGGTCGCGGGAGTGTATACCTCGTTTTGTGGGTTCAATCCCGACCGAACGCATGGCGGACTTTTTTTTAAAAATAGTACTACTACACTTCGCTCCGAGCCAATATTTTACACGGGTAGTTTGAGTTTTGAAGTCAAACGGACGTGCGGCCCCACAATCTAGGTGCACTGGACAGCCTAGCCACGTGAACAGGTTTTCCTTCCCAGCATCCCGTGGCTCGTGTGCTCGCCCTAGCCGCACCTCGGTTGCAGCTTCCTCATCAGTTAGTAGCATATTTAAACTAGCGCCTCCTAATTAAGCCCGAGGAGCCGGAAAAGCCTGGCGGGGCATTGGTGTCAGGACTGGACTTTCAGGGTATTAATTTCCCAGAAAATGGCCCTTGTGCTCACCAGCCCCAGGATTACTGTTAGCTGATGAGACACCAACTTGATACAGAAACTCCAAGCAAAATACAAAATGTGTAGTACAAGACCATTCTGGCCTATGAGTACAATAAATGGTTTCTAGTGGTTGATGGCGGAAGCGGTTTGTGGTTCATCAGCGTCTATGGGACTCCATTTCCCACAGGAACAGTTGACCTAGATAAGTCCTATCTTGGCGAGGCTGCTATCACCATTGCGTAGGTTCCGGGGCTGTCATCGCAACGCTCCTCTCCATGCAAGAAATCTGGCCAAGACAATAGCCAGGGACAAGCCAGTGAGTACTTTGAATGTACTCGCAAACATTATAAACACAAGTATAATATAACAAATGATAATCATGCTCTGAAATATTTCATGATCACAACGACAGTCACAAAATAAGAATCCATAATGCACGCAAGTAGGTTATTCATATACAACATGAATATGCTATAAGGGGGTAGAAATAGAATGCACCGATCGGGTGTCTGAAGCGAGGCCTCGAAAGGATAATAATATAAAGCATGCCTCAGTCGGGCGTCTGAGCGATGTCACATAAAGGGCTTATAACGGAAATAAGTAGCAAACATGCCACAGTCGGGCGTCTGCGCGACACCACATAAAGGGCTTATAAAGTAAATGAATAATAAGCATGCCACAGTCGGGCGTCTCCGTGACACCACATAAAGGGCTTATATGAGAGTAGTCACCGTGAATATCCAGGAGGTAGAAACGTCCCAGGGATACTCAATAATTCAAATAATGTAAATGGTTAGTCCATAATAATAGTAATCATAATCATCATAAGTCACAAGTCATGATCCATGTTCTAGTTTAGCAGTTTTTCCTCCGAAGACCGACACTAAGACCGACACTTGACCCATCCCAAACTGTAGTCCTTAACCATGGACACGGCTATTTGAATAGATAGAATCTCTGCAGAGGGTGTACTCTTTACCCACGAGTAATGGATTCCTTTAGCCCATCGGGACTAATTCCGTCTACGGTCTTTTATTGAAAACACACCTGACCGCACACACCAGCCTGACTTACCGGTGTCTGGAATCACAGACGACACCCGTTAAGAAAAACTCTAAGTGGGGAGGCTACAACCTCGACTAGCATGGGATCACAAAATTTATAACGCGTGCAAACTAGGGGAGCTACCCCCTCGGCTCCAACCGAAAACACCCATGCCCCCGGACTAGGTGGCATGCCTACCGGATGCAGCCGATATATTCCACCATGGCCTCTCTATACAGTGTGTGTTAGGAAGGGGTTGACAACTTACTGAATCGTACCCTACCTATGGCAGGGACAAGTGGTAGTACGAAGCAAGTATGGGGGTTACTGGAACAAGACTCGATCTATGGTCGACCCAGGAGGTTAAAGCATTTCCTGCATGATTAGCATAAGAAATATATTTCACACCAATCAGACAGAATCACCACTCATCATACCTCACCATGCCTTACCGGACACAACTGTCTCGACGAAGAACTAGAGACAAGCTCGTGTCTACCCAAGACAGAGGTTTTCCCGGATTCCTTCTGGTAGGCATGAAAGGCATACGAGGGTGATTACTATCACAAACATATCAAATTCCAATAGCACGGAATCATCAATATGCAATCATGAGTATGATCATATCATCACATAAAATAACGAATACTCCGAGTCAAGGTGGTGTTGTTACCGTATCAAACAACACACAACAATATTATGCCAGGGTTCAGAATTCTTGCCTTCAAGAGTATGCAAGTGGGGGTGTACTTTTCGAAAGTTGCCTCCTTCTCCGAAATCCTATTTAAGAGAAATTCAAATTAACACATAGTTTCAAAACAGTACAAAAAAGTTGTTTGAAATTTTTTCAAATAAATATGAAAATAAACTAGACAAAATTTGAGAAACAACAGAAAAGAATCAAATCAATTGGACTTGTATTTTAAAAGTTATAGTCAGTCAAAGTTTAGTCAAAATTTGTTTTTAATAAAAATTAGAAAAAGAAAACGGTTCGGGGAGCTTACGCTTTCCTCTTAGCGAAGACGTATTCGGTGGAATACACTTCCAATTAAGCCAGCGCGGGCCGTCGCTGTGTCGCTGACAGTGGGTCCCTTGGGCCCACTGGTCAGGTTTGACCAGTCACCCGTGCCTTCTTTCTCCTCTGGCCGAGCAGAGGCGGGGCTCCGGCGATCGCCGCCGACGAACGGCGGCTCCCCACGCGGTTCCGAGGGCAGGGATGGATCCGCCAGTCCAGGGCGGTCCTCCCAGTGGTCGAAAGGCTGGCAGGGACGAAGGGAGTCGCCGGCGGCGAGCTCCACGGAGAACAGTGGGTTTGGGAGGATTGGGGTCTCGAGCTACGGTGGCTCCCGATCGTGTTTGAGAGGTGGGGTGGCTCCGCAGGATCGAGGGGAAGAGGATGGAAGCACGGGAGGGGTTAGGGGCCTCGGTCTTGGCCGTATTTTATCGGAACTTGGCGGCGGCCGAACCTGCCGAAGATGGTAGAGATGATGGCCTCTGGCCAAACTGGGGAAGGAGGGGGCTTCCTACCACTCGAATAAGGTTGATGATGAGCTCAGGCGTGATCGAGAGGGCTATTTATCGCCCGGAGAGGTCGGTTCCCGCGGCCGTGCAGAAGAACGTTGGTGAACCACTGTTCTGTAGCCAGGGGGCGTGTGGAGATTGCTGGCGGGGTATGGCAGGGCGAATGGCTGATGAGCTCGGGCTGTTCAGGGGCTAGCTGGCGCGTGGCTGTGGCTCGGGCGGTGCCGTCCATGGCAGGAGCCTGCTGTGGATGCCGGCGTGCCGCCAAGGGAGCTCTGACGGCGATGCTGTAGGGCGCCAGGGTGGCTTGGAGGGTTATGGCGAGCGGGCGAGGGTAGGGCGTGGCTCTGGGGGTGAGTAAAGGCCAGGGGCCAGACACGGCGACTCGGGCACACGCATGTGCAAAATGCGCGCTCTGGCCGCGCCCAGAGCACGCACGCGAGGTGCTCGGCAAAATGCCAATGCCTGCCAGGGGGCTCTAATCCACATGAGGTTTGGCAGGGTGGGGCTATAGACCAAGGTAGAGCCATGAGACATGTTGTTTAGTCAAAGCAAGCAGGTTCAAAATGCAAACTAGGTTTCATGCCAATTCTGTTCGTGAACTCAAGGTGTTCGACATAATGCTATGGTCATCTAGGCATCTCTTGGGGTGGCCAAAAACTCCATATCAGAGTCTCTTTAGATGATAAAGAGGGTGGCAAGGTTAGTTTGACAAAAACAAAAACTCCCTAGTGCAAGTTTTTGAGAAAACCAAATCTGGACACAAAGTAAAGGGCATTTTTGTATGGACCAAAAATACTCCAATGGGTCCAATCTCCTGGACTTAAGGGTTTGGTAGAGTGGTATATAAGTAGGAGAAAGATTATGGGCACTAGAGCAAAACAAAATAGAGTTGCAGTAGAAAATACCAAACTGGACCAGAGAGTAAAAGAGGATGATTTGCTCAAATTTTTCAAAGAACACCAATGGGTTTTTGCATAAAGTTGAATCATATACTACTACTAACATCCCCAAATTTTGGTGGGATTTTTAAATAAATATTAAAATAGGTTGTAGTGCAAATTACAAATTGGTCCAGATTTGAAAACTTGGGGTAGGGCTCAAAATTTCCAAATGACTAAAAGAGATTTTTTGCATAAAAGTGATGTGGGAACATCACATGACATCCCAAAATTTTGGTGGGGATTTAAAGCAGTATTTGAAAGGGTTGTAGTGCAAATGGAACCCTAAAACTTATGAAAAATCACTTTAAAGAAATAAAGCTCAGGAAAAATAATTGTAGAAATAATTCCACTGATAGAAGAAATGCTCTTGGGAAGATATACAAGTCCAACAATAATTTTGAAAGGTTTTCACTTGGGGTGAAAACTCCACAATTCAGGAGGAAAGAGTGGTTCTGAATTATAAGAAAGCCCAGAGAATAAAAATTTAATTTACCATGGCAAAATTTTAATTAATAAATCATGGTTAAATTTTTGGGGTGTTACAACACTACCCCCTTAAGAAAAATCTCGTCCACGAGATTTGCTAGGGGTTGTTTTGAAAAAGAATTACTCCTACTATCTCAAAGTAATATCACAAAAATAAACCTCCTACCCATGCAATAAAATGTGGCTACAGTGAATGGGCAAATAAGTGGTGTAAAACTACAGTGTGGAATACTGGCGCTGCATGGAAAAATCTATGGTTGGGGAAAACGAGAAATTTCTACTTTTGGTTACAGTGAATTTAGAATAAATTTCTAAATTTCTAAAATACGCTGGTCGTACCCAAGAGCAGAGTGATCTCTCTGGCTGTCAGATGGACCCGAGGCCCACTGTCAGTCTCTTCTTCTAGCTCTGGCTCTCTCTTCTTCCTCTCTCTCGCGCGCTTGCTCGCGCTTTCTCCACCGGTGGCGTCTAGCGCGTAGGGCATCTAGGCCGTACTGCGGTAGTGTGCGGCGTGCTAGCTGCCGGTGCAGCGTGCACTCACCTCGCGGGCCAGTGCGCTGTCGGCACTGCTCGCGGATTCGCCTCCGAACACCGGCGATCGAGCGACGAGCGGCGCTGGTGTACTTCGCCCACCGTACACCGATCTCGAGCTATAAAATGACCGAGGTGCTCCTCTCTTCCTCCTCACACCTGGCCTCACTTCTCCTTCTCCTTCCTGCTCCTCCATTTCTGTTTGAAGGTGCTCGAGACGAGGCTCTAATGGCGGAGGCGATGCCGGACTGGTACATGATCCTGATGTGCGGAGGGTTGGTGGCATTGCTGGGGTTCTCCGTGCTCTTGTGCGCGATGATCCTCGATGATCGTCGTGATGCTGCTGTTCGAGTGTTAGCTCTCCGCGGTGGCGGTGATCATGAGGATTAAGTGCGGTGTCGGGTGCTAACTGTTGTTAGTGTGCTGGAGGCAACTTGCACCTGAATAATTATCCACAAATCTCTCCTTTGGAGACTGTGGTGTGCTAGGGGGGGGGGGTGATCAGTTAGGTGCAACACGTACACGTGGATTTGCAATTAGTGTACGTGGTCGAGTGGTTGGGGTTGTGAGTCTGCTGTCGTGGTGCTGCGTGAATAAAAATCTATGTCGTGAAGAGATATATGTTGTAACAACTCAGGGAAAAAAAATCTCACCTCAGAAATTACCAAGAGTGAAATTAGTTAATCAAAATTTACAGCAGTAAAAACTACTCACATTAATTGAAACCAGATATATAATCCATCGCACAAATTTAGGATACCATGCATATGTTGCAACACATAAATAAGTGCTGGGGAACAATATGTTGGGGATCGTAGCAGAAATTGAAAATTTTCTACGCATCACCAAGATCAATGTATGGAGTAATTTAGCAACGAGGGGAAGGGGAGTGCATCTACAGACCCTTGTAGATCGCTAAGCGGAAGCGTTACAAGAACGTGGATGAGGTAGTCGTACTCGTAGCGATTCAGATCGCGGTCGATTCCGATCTAAGCGCCGAACAACGGCGCCTCCACATTCAACAGACGTGCAGCCCGGTGACGTCTCCCATGCCTTGACCCAGCAAGGAGAGAGGGAGAGGTTGGGAAGACTCCGTCCAACAGCAGCACGATGGCGTGGTGGTGGTGGAGGAGCGCGGTACTCCAGCAGGGCTTCGCCAAGCACTACGAGAGACGAGGAGGGAGAGAGGTAGGGCTGCGCCATGGGAGAGAGAGAGACTCGCGTGTTGTGCAGCCCCAAAACCTCCACTATATATAGAGGCAAGGGCAAGGGGAGGCGCCCTAGGGTTTCCCATAGGGGGGCGGCGGCCAGGGCAGATGGGATCTCCCCTTTGGGTGATTTGGCCCCCAAGCCAGGAGGTGGGAACCCTAGATGGGGTGACCCAAACCCCCTGGTCACGTGGGAATAGGTGAGGGGGCGCACAGCCCCTTAGTGGGCTGGTTTGCCCCCTTCCCTTGGCCCATGAAGCCCCCAACACTTGCCGGGGCTCCCGAAACACCTTTCGGTGATGCTGGTCATCACCCGGTACCTCCGGAACACTTCTGGACTCCAAAACCCTTCATCCAATATATCAATCTTCACCTCCGGACCATTCCGAAACTCCTCATGACGTCTGGGATCTCATCCGGGACTCTGAACAACATTCGGTAACCGCGTACGTACTTTCCCTATAACCCTAGCGTCATTAAACCTTAAGTGTGTAGACCCTACGGGCTCGGGAATAATGCAGACATGACCGAGACATCTCTCTGGTCAATAACCAACAGCGGGATCTGGATACTCATGTTGGCTCCCACATGTTCCACGATGATCTCATCGGATGAACCACGATGTCAAGGATTCAGTCAATCCCGTATACAATTCCCTTTATCTACCGGTATAGTACTTGCCTGAGATTCGATCGTCGGTATCCCGATACCTTGTTCAATCTCGTTACCGGCAAGTCTCTTTACTCATTCCGTAATACATCATCCCGTGATCAACTCCTTGGTCACATTGTGCACATTATGATGATGTCCTACTGAGTGGGCCCAGAGATACCTCTCCGTTTACACGGAGTGACAAATCCCAGTCTCGATTCGTGCCAACCCGACAGACACTTTCGGAGATACCCGTAGTGCACCTTTATGGCCACCCAGTTACGTTGTGGCGTTTGGTACACCCAAAGCGTTCCTACGATATCCGGGAGTTGCACAATCTCATGGTCTAAGGAAATGATACTTGACATTAGAAAAGCTTTAGCAGACGAACTATACGATCTTGTGCTAGGCTTAGGATTGGGTCTTTTCCATCACATCATTCTCGTAATGATGTGATCCCGTTAGCAATGACAACCAATGTCCATGGTCAGGAAACCATGACCATCTATTGATCAACGAGCTAGTCAACTAGAGGTTTACTAGGGACATGTTGTGGTCTATGTATTCACACATGTATTACGGTTTCCGGTTAATACAATTATAGCATGAACAATAGACAATTATCATGAACAAGGAAATACAATAATAACCATTTTATTATTGCCTCTAGGGCATATTTCCAACAGTCTCCCACTTGCACTAGAGTCAATAATCTAGTTCACATCACTATGTGATTGCAATGAATCCAACACCCATGGGGTTTGTTCATATCTTGCTTGTGAGAGAGGTTTATTAGTCAATGAGTCTGAACCTTTCAGATCCATGTGTGCTTTACAAATCTCTATGTCATCTTGTAGATGCAGCTACCACGCGCTACTTGGAGCTATTCCAAATAACTGTTCTACTATACGAATCCGGTTTACTACTCAGAGTCATCCGGATTAGTGTCAAAGTTTGCATCGATGTAACCCTTTACGACGAACTCTTTTACCACCTCCATAATTGAGAAAATTCCTTAGTCCACTAGTTACTAAGGATACGTTTGACCGCTGTCGTGTGATCCATTCCTGGATCACTCTTGTACCCCTTGACTGACTCATGGCAAGGCACACTTCAGGTGCGGTACACAACATAGCATACCGTAGAGCCTACGTCTAAAGCATAGGGGACGACCTTCATCCTTTCTCTCTCTTCTGCCGTGGTCAGGTCTTGAGTCTTACTCAATATTCACACCTTGTAACACAGCTAAGAACTCCTTTGCTGATCTATTTTGAACTCCTTCAAAATCTTGTCACGGTATGTATTCATTCGAAAGTACTATTAAGTGTTTTTGATCTATCCTTATAGATCTTGATGCTCAATGTTCAAGTAGCTTAATCCAGATTTTCCATTGAAAAATACTTTTCAAATAACCCTGCATGCTTTCCAGAAACTCTACATCATTTCTGATCAACAATATGTTAACAACATGTATTCATCAAAAATTCTATAGTGCTCCCACTCATTTCTTTGGAAATACAAGTTTCTCATAAACTTTGTATAAACCCAAAATCTTTGATCATCTCATCAAAGCGTACATTCCAACTCCGAGATGCTTACTCCAGTCCTTAGAAGGATTGCTGGAGCTTTGCATACTTGTCAGCATCTTTCAGGATTGACAAAACCTTCTGGTTGTATCACATACAACCTTTCCTCAAGAAAAATGTCAAGGAAACAATGTTTTTTACATCCTATCTGCAAGATTTCATAAATAATGCAGTAACTGCAAACATAATTCCAACAGACTCTTAGCATCGCTATGAGTGAGAAAGTCTAATCGTAGTCAACTCCTTGAACTTGTCGGGAAACATCTTAACGACAAGTCGAGCTTTCTTAATGGTGACACTTACCATCATTGACACTTACCATCATTGGTTGCTATGGTTTCATTGTGCACAATGGGGCCAAACATCTTGGCTTGGTTTTGGCGTGGAGACTGTGTTGTGCTGGTTTGGGGCTAGTGTGCCCTTTTTATAGAAGAAGGGGACGGAGTCTTCCTTCACATGCTTGCGAAAGAGACTATTTAGGTGTCGGTCACTGGCGCGTGATCGACATGCTAGGCTGATAGGTTGGGCACCGACTGCCAAAAGGTGTCAGGGTCACTATGTGGCTATCTTACACGAGAAGCTTGGCCGGGGTTAGGTTAAGGTCTGGTGGGTTGATTAACCTAGGTTTATTGACCTGGCTAAGATAGGATTAGCCAATGGTCAGCCTGGCTCTGATACCAAGGTTGTCAGGACCGGATTTTCAGGGTATTAATTTCCCAGAAAATGGCCCTTGTGCTCACCAGCCCCAGGATTACTGTTAGCTGATGAGACACCAACTTGATACGGAAACTCCAAGCAAAATACAAAATGTGTAGTACAAGACCATTTTGGCCTATGAGTACAACAAATGGTTTCTAGTGGTTGATGACGGAAGCGGTTTGTGGTTCATTAGCGTCTATGGGACTCCATTTCCCACAGGAACAGCTGACCTGGATAACTCCTATCTTCGCGAGGCTGCTATCACCATTGCGTAGGTTCTGGGGCTGTCATCGCAACGCTCCTCTCCATGCAAGAAATCTGGCCAAGGCAATAGCCAGGGACAAGCCAGTGAGTACTTTGAATGTACTCGCAAACATTATAAACACAAGTATAATATAACAATTGATAATCATGCTCTGAAATATTTCATGATCACAACGTCAGTCACAAAATAAGAATCCATAATGCATGCAAGCAGGTTATTAATATACAACATGAATATGCAATAAGGTAGTAGAAATAGAATGCACCGATCAGGTGTCTGAAGCGACGCCTCGAAAGGATAATAATATAAAGCATGCCTCAGTCGGGCGTCTGAGCGATGTCACATAACGGGCTTATAACGGAAATAAGTAGCAAACATGCCACAGTCGGGTGTCTGTGCGACACCACATAAAGGGCTTATAAAGTAACTGAATAATAAGCATGCCACAGTCGGGCGTCTCCGTGACACCACATAAAGGGCTTATATGAGAGTAGTCACCGTGAATATCCAGGAGGTAGAAACGTCCCAGGGATACTCAATAATTCAAATAATGTAAATGGTTAGTCCATAATAATAGTAATCATAATCATCATAAGTCACAAGTCAAGATCCATGTTCTCGTTTAGCAGTTTTTCCTCCGAAGACCGACACTAAGACCGACACTTGACCCATCCTAAACTGTAGTCCTTAACCATGGACACAACTATTCGAATAGATATAATCTCTGCAGAGGGTGTACTCTTTACCCACGAGTAACGTATTTCTTTAGCCCATCGGTACTAATTCTGTCTACGGTCTTTTACTTGAAAACACACCTGACCGCACACACCAGCCTAACTTACCGATGTATGGAATCACCCACGACACCCGTTAAGCAAAACTCTAAGTGGGGAGGCTACAACCTCGACTAGCATGGGATCACAAAATTTATAACATGCGCAAACTAGGGGAGCTACCCCTCGGCTCCAACCGGAAACACCCATGCCCCTGGACCAGGTGGCATGCGTACCGGATGCAGCCGATATCTTCCACCATGGCCTCTTTGTACGGTGTGTGCTAGGAAGGGGTTGACGACTTACTGAACCATACCCTACCTATGGCAGGGACAACTGGTAGTACGAAGCAAGTATGGGGGTTACTAGAACAAGAATCGATCTATGGTCGACTCAGGAGGTTAAAGCATTTCCTGCATGATTAGCATAAGAAATATATTTAACACCAATCAGACAGAATCACCACTCATCATACCTCACCATGCCTTACCGGACACAACTGTCTCGACGAAGAACTAGAGACAAGCTCGTGTGTACCCAAGACAGAGGCTTTCCCGGATTCCTTCCGGTAGGCATGAAAGGCATACGAGGGTGATTACTATCACAAACATATCAAATTCCAACAGCACGGAATCATCCATATGCACTCAAGAGTATGATCATATTATCACATAAAATAATGAGTACTCTGAGTCAAGGTGGTGTTGTAACCATATCAAACAACACACAACAATATTATGCCAGGGTTCAGAATGCTTGCCTTCAAGAGTATGCAAGTGGGGGTGCACATAGTTTCAAAACAGTACAAAAAAGTTTTTTGAAATTTTTTCAAATAAATATGAAAATAAACTAGACAAAATTTGAGAAACAACAGAAAAAGAATCAAATCAATTGGACTTGTATTTTACAAGTTATAGCCAGTCAAAGTTTAGTCAAAATCTGTTTTTAATAAAAATTAGAAAAAGAAAACGGTTCGGGGAGCTTACGCTTTCCTCTTAGCAAAGACGTATTCAGTGGAATACACTTCCACTTAAGCCAGCGTGGGCCGTCACTGTATCACTGACAGTGGGTCACTTGGGCCCACTGGTCAGGTTTGACCAGTCGCCCGCACCTTCTTTCTCCTCTGGCCGAGCAGAGGCGGGGCTCCGATGATCACCACTGACGAACGACGGCTCCCCATGGGGTTCCGAGGGCAGGGATGGATCCGCCAGTCCAGGGCGGTCCTCCTAGTGGTCGAAAGGCTAGCGGGGACGAAGGGAGTCGCCGGCGGCGAGCTCCGTGACGGACGGTTGCTCCGGGAGGATTGGGGTCTCGAGCTACGGTGGCCTCACGATCGTGTTTAAGAGGTGGGGTGGCTCCGCAGGATCGAGGGGAAGAAGATGGAAGCACGGGAGGGGTTAGGGGCCTCGCTCTTGGCCGGATTTTACAGGAACGTGGCGGCGGCCGAACCTGCCGGAGATGGGAGAGATGATGGCCTCTGGCCAAACTAGGGAAGGAGGGGGCTTCCTACCACTTGAATAAGGCTGCTGACGAGCTCAGGCGTGATCGGGAGGGCTATTTATAGCCTGGAGAGGTCGGTTCCCACGGCCGTGGATAAGAACATCGACGAACCGCTGTTTTGTAGCCAGGGGGCGTGTGGCGATGGCTGGCGGGGTTTGGCAGGGCGAATGGCAGAGCTCGGGCTGTTCAGGGGCGAGCTCGCGCGTGGCTGTGGCTTGGGCGGCACCGTCCATGGCAGGAGCCTGCTGTGGACGCCGGCGTGCCACCAAGGGAGCTCTGACGGCGGCTCTGTAGGGCGCCAGGGTGGCTTGGAGGGTTCTAGCGAGCGGGCGAGGGCAGGGCGTGTCTCTGGGGGTGAGCAAAGGCCAGGGGCCAGACGCGGCGACTCAGGCGCACGCACGTGCAAAACGTGCGCTCTGGCCGCGCCCAGAGCACGCACGCGAGGTGCTCGGCAAAATGCCAAAGCCTGCCAGGGGGCACTAATCGACATGAGGTTTAGCAAGGTGGGGCTGTAGACTAAGGTAGAGCCATGAGACATGTTGTTTAGTCAAAGCAAGCAGGTTCAAAATGCAAACTAGGTTTCATGCCAATTCTGTTCATGAACTCAAGGTGTTTGACAGAATGCTATGGTCATCTAGGCATCTCTTGGAGTGGCCAAAAACTCCAGATCAGAGTCTCTTTAGATGATAAAGAGGGTGGCAAGGTTAGTTTGACAAAAACAAAAACTCCCTAGTGCAAGTTTTTGAGAAAAACAAAGCTGGACAAGAAGTAAAGGGCATTATTGTATGGACCAAAAATACACCAATGGGTCCAATATCCTGGACTTAAGGGTTTGGTAGAGTGTTCTATAAGCAGGAGAAAGATTATGGGCACTAGAGCAAAACAAAATAGAGTTGTAGTAGAAAATACCAAACTGGACCAGAGAGCAAAAGAGGATGATTTGCTCAATTTTTTCAAAGAACACCAATGGGTTTTTGCATAAAGTTGAATCATACACTACTACTAACATCCCCAAATTTTGGTGGGATTATTAAAGAAATATTTAAATAGGTTGTAGTGCAAATTACAAATTGGACCAGATTTGAAAAATTGGGGTAGGGCACAAAATTTCCAAATGACTAAAAGAAATTTTTGCACAAAAGTGATGTGGGAACATCACATGACATCCCCAAATTTTGGTGGGGATTTTAAAGAAGTATTTGAAAGGGTTGTAGTACAAATGGAACCCTAAAACTTATGAAAAATCACTTTAAAAGAAATAAAGCTCAGGAAAAATAATTGTAGAAATAATTCCACCGATAGAAGAAATGCTCTTGGGAAGATATACAAGTCCAACAATAATTTTGAAAGGTTTTCACTTTGGTGAAAACTCCACAATTCAGGAGGGAAGAGTGGTTCTGAATTATAAGAAAGTCCAGAGAATAAAAATTTAATTTACCATGGCAAAATTTTAATTAATAAATCATGGTTAAATTTTTGGGGTGTTACAACACTACCCCCCTTAAGAAAAATCTCGTCCTCGAGATTTGCTAGGGGTTGTTTTGAAAAAGCATTTCTCCTACTATCTCAAAGTAATATCACAAAAATAAACCTCTTACCCATGCAATAAAATGTGGCTACAGTGAATGGGCAAATAAGTGGTGTAAAACTACAGTGTGGAATACTGGCGCTGCGTGGAAAATCTATGGTTGGGGAAAACGAAAAATTTCTACTTTTGGTTACAGTGAATTTAGAATAAATTTCTAAATTTCTAAAATACGCTGGTCATACCCGAGAGCACAGTGCTCTCTCTGGCTGACAAATGGACCCGGGGCCCACTGTCAGTCTCTTCTTCTACCTCAGGCTCTCTCTTCTTCCTCTCTCTCGCGCGCTTTCCCGTGCTTTCTCCACCGGTGACGTCTAGCGCGTAGGGCATCTAGGCCATACTGCGGTAGTGCGTGGTGTGCTAGCTGCCAATGCAGCGTGCACTCACCTCGCGGCCCAGTGCGCTATCGGCACTGCTCGCGGATTCGCCTCCGAACACCGGCGATCGGGCGACGAGCGGCGCTGGTGGACTTCGCCCACCGTACACCGATCTCGAGCTATAAAATGACCGAGGTTCTCCTCTCTTCTTCTTCACACCTGGCCTTGCTTCTCCTTCTCCTTCCCGCTCCTCCATTTCTGTTTGCAGGAGCTCAAGACAAGGCTCTAATGGCGGAGGCGATGCCGGACTGGTACTTGATCCTGATGTGCGGAGGGTTGGCGGCATTGCTGGAGTTCTACGTGCTCTTGTGCGCGATGATCCTCGATGATCGTCGTGATGCTGTTGTTTGAGTGTTATCTCTCCACGGTGGCGGTGATCATGAGGATTAAGTGCGGTGTCGGGTGCTAACTGTTGTTAGTGTGCTGGAGGCAACTTGCACCTGAATAATTATCCACAAATCTCTCCTTTGGAGACTGTGGTGTGCTAGGGGGGGGGGGGGTGATCAGTTAGGTGCAACACATACACGTGGATTTGCAATTAGTGTATGTGGTCGAATGGTTGGGGTTGCGAGTCTGCTGTCGTGGTGCTGCGTGAATAAAAATCTATATCGTGAAGAGACATATGCTGTAACAACTCAGGGAAGAAAATCTCGCCCCAGAAATTACCGAGAGTGAAATCTGTTAATCAAAATTTACAACAGTAAAAACTACTCACATTAATTGAAACCAGATATATAATCCATCGCACAAATTTAGGATACCACGCATATGTTGCAACACATAAATAAGTGCCGAGGAACAATAAACATAGCAGTGACGTCTACAATGAAAACGGTAAATAGACGGGGTCCTTAGAAAAAGTCTCTGGTACTGGGGCACAATCTTCTTGTATCGAGGGAAGCGGATTGACTAAACGTTGAATGCGTCCCTCCTGGTTGGGCCTCAGTGGTCTGCCGATGGCGATCTGAGGATTTAAATCAGCGAGGCTCTGGAGATAACCCATCACCCGCTGGGTCAAACGCTCTTGAGCGATGACATACTGGGCAAGGTTGGCCAGCACTGGGTCTCTCTCAATTCGTCCATCGGGAAAGGATGCTACTTCTCCGGGTGCTACACGACTCGGGAAGTAATAATACCCTCATTCGCTGGCATAGGGCACCGCGAATCGAAGGCGAGCAAGCGCTTCATACGCAGCAGCTTCTACGGCCATTTGCGGAGTTGGCATAGATTTTCCCTCGAAGGAGACTTCCGTTGGGTCTTGGTTTGGGTTAGCGGGAGGGATGTGCACCACTGCCCAATATTTCGAGGTGGAAGGGGTGATCCTCGATTTGAGAAACTCGTACTGGGGTGGATGGGTAGAACTCATGGTACTGCAGGTAAAGTCCCACAATATTTTAACAAAACTACCAGGGGTTGCATCTAGAGTTCTTAGATAAATACTAGGGCTCGGCATGGCAAAGAAATGGCGGTGAGGGTTGTGCATGAGGAGAGGGATGCTTGGTAATGTCATGAGGTGGCCTTTTATATGGCATCTGGGCTTGGTCATTTATCACGGTGAGGGGCAACTAGTTTGTCGGTTCTGCTCTATGGGGTCGGGGTCAATGCCACAGATACACATATCTCACAGAAGTGATGTATTACTGTGGGTGTCGTCGGGGTGGTTTTTGGTAGCTACGCCCGGAATTAAAAATGAAATTGTACGCCAACATACTTATGCATGGGTATTATTTAAAATAGGGGCGCATAAGCAGACAACATTTAATTATGGAGATTTAAGATCATACAATTACAGGGCGTGGACATACTAAGACTTGGTACTACTCGAGTGACTTAGTCTACCTCGTTTATATCTAAGCAGGCGTGCCTTGTGGACGTCGAGGCTTCTCCACGGGTTTCACCGTCGGGGTTAGCTAGATGGAGTTGAGGGGCTGTAGGGTCGGGGTAGCGATGATGACCATCGCGGGGGTTGTTGGCCACAATCCCGTTGGAGCGTGTTCCCAAAAGGCGACGAAGCACTTCTGGGGACACCAAAGCATTTTGGTCGACGGCTGGGGCAGACCTCAAGGACTCGATCGGTTGTCCGAACAGCACGACTGGGTTGTCGGCGTCGGGCTCATCTTCTCCTCTTGCCGGGGCTCGGCGAACCGGGTCTCCACGAGCTTCGGTCAGATCAAGGGTCATTTGATCGAACAGTTCCTCTAGTGCACTTACATAGCGCACCAGATGCAACAATGCAGGATCCGTCTCGTGATCTCCGTTGGCAACCTGGGGTGTCCTACCATACCCGTCACGGCTGGGGTAGTAGTAGAAGGAGCTATAGTTAACTCTGGGCGACAAGTGCCAGAGCACGCACGCGAGGTTTTCGGCAAAATGCCAATGCCTGCCAGGGGGCTCTTATCCACATGAGGTTTAGCAGGGTGGGGCTATAGACTAAGGTAGAGCCATGAGACATGCTATTTAGTCAAAGCAAGCAGGTTCAAAATGCAAACTAGGTTTCATGCCAATTCTGTTCATGTACTCAAGGTGTTCAACAGAATGCTATGGTCATCTAGGCATCTCTTGGGGTGGCCAAAAACTCCAGATCAGAGTCTCTTTTGATGATAAAGTGGGTGGCAAGGTTAGTTTGACAAAAACAAAAACTCCCTAGTGCAAGTTTTTGAGAAAACCAAATCTGGACAGAAAGTAAAGGGCATTATTGTATGGACCAAAAATACTCGAATGGGTCCAATCTCCTGGACTTAAGGGTTTGGTAGAGTGGGCTATAAGCAGGAGAAAGATTATGGGCACTAGAGCAAAACAAAATAGAGTTGCAGTAGAAAATACCAAACTGGACCAGAGAGCAAAAGAGGATGATTTGCTCAAATTTTTCAAAGAACACCAATGGGTTTTTGCATAAAGTTGAATCATACACTACTACTAACATCACCAAATTTTGGTGGGATTTTAAAAGAAATATTTAAATAGGTTGTAGTGAAAATTACAAATTGGACCAGATTTGAAAACTTGGGATAGGGCTCAAAATTTCCAAATGACTAAAAGAGATTTTTTGCATAAAAGTGATGTGGGAACACCACATGACATCCCCAAATTTTGGTGGGGATTTTAAAGTAGTATTTGAAAGGGTTGTAATGCAAATGGAACCCTAAAACTTATGAAAAATTACTTTAAAAGAAATAAAGCTCAGGAAAAATAATTGTAGAAATAATTCCACTGATAGAAGAAATGCTCTTGGGAAGATGTACAAGTCCAACAGTATTTTTGAAAGGTTTTCACTTGGGGTGAAAACTCCACAATTCAGGAGGAAAGAGTGGTTCTGAATTATAAGAAAGTCCAGAGAAAAGAATTTAATTTACCATGGCAAAATTTTAATTAATAAATCATGGTTAAAATTTTGAGGTGTTACAATTGGGAACTGTGCAATATGGCTCTATATGTAAAGTGCTCTACTACTACTCTGTAGCTTGTGGCGTTGCACGCATGGACTTCACTCCATTATCGGCTCTACTATAAAAGAAATTCCTCTTGACGTGTTTTTTTTGAAACAAAGGCAAAAGCTTTTCTTCATCTCATTCATAAAGAAGGAACTACTAACAAAGTACGATGAGATCCATTACACCTCCACAAATGGAAGCGAAAAGCCTAGTCTCGCTGTATCAAATAACTCAAATGTTCTGCCCCCGCAGTAACCGCCGCTGATAAACAGGCTGCTAGTGTGTGCGTGAGAGGAGCGGCTGAGTAGGCCAGCTACGTGAGAGGAGCGGCTGAATAGAGCACCGAGAGGACCCACTAGGCCACTACGCAGGTGTACTTCCCCTACATTGATAGTACATCGATGGTTCTAGAGAACAGTAGTATAGCTATCAATGGGACAAGGTACGTGCCTACAGTCAAATCAAACAAAAAAGGAGCAGGCAAGGTAATAGTCTCAGGATGATGTTTATTAAAGAACAATTGATATTTAAGCTCTCTTGCCATATTCTTAACAATAAAATCATGTGCCACCGTACTTTTATAATCTAAATAAACACGAGGCAGCACTTTTTCTTCCTTCTCACCATGCCTAATAGGTATGTTAAAATGTGCAGCTAGGCGTGTAGCATAGATGCCTCCAAAGATGGGACCCTTAGTACGGCTCATACTTAACCTTCTAGCAATAATGCCTCCCATACTAAAAGTGTTATCATTGTATAAAAATTGGAGCAAAATAATAATATCAGGGATACTAAGGTTTCCACAGTTTCCGCGACCAATTAAGCAACGACTAGCAAATAATTCAAAGTAACGTAAGACAGGAAAATGTATGCTAGTGATTCGTGCATCGGAAACCTTCCTAGTTTCCCCTACAGCGATAGTATTAATAAATCCCTCCACATCATCACGATGTGGTTCTTCTGTCTTGCCCTCAAAAGGGACTAAATAAATCTGACAAAAATAATAAAGTGACATCTCCTTATGCTCATCATATAAATGAAACTCCACCATAGGTAGTGAGTTCCTAGAATGAAAATGAAAGTTTTGCACAAAGGTATTTGTGAGTAAGAGATACTGATCGCATTGGTCGTGGAGGAAAGCGGTGAGGCCTGCATTATGAGCCAACTCATGAAAATCTTCATAAATACCGACTGCTCTTAAGAAATCCTCGGAAGGCCATTCACACGCCCGAACCTCCGCGGTGTGCGGCAATTTATACTTAGGCTTCGGTGCCTTTTCCTTTGAGCTTTGGCTCGATGAGCCCCTCAATAATCTCCTCATCATTTCTGAACAATTCCGAAATTTTTAGTAACTTCAAAATAAAAATAAACCAAACTCAATAATATTGATAGCAACTACTCCTACAAGTTCCTAGAGCCTATATCATGCATCAAAACTACTTTTGACCATCTAAATTTGACATGCAAGCTCAAGAACAGGGTCACCTAAGCAACACAAATTTGCAATGAATAAAGCACTAGAACAAAAACTAATTGGACAAATGGAGGAGTCATATACCAAGGAACAATCTCCCCAAGCAGTTTTGTGAGAGGTGCTTTGACCAAGGAGATCAAAAATTACAGCAAAACGAGCTTGGACTCGGGTTTGAGTTGGTTTTTTGTGTTTGTGGGTGGAAGAAGAGGATGGGTGCAGGAATAAGTGGAGGAGGGCCACCGTGGGCCCACGAGGCAGGGGGCGCGCCCTCCACCCTCGTGGCAAGGTGGTTGGCCCCCCTCGTGTGTTCTTTGTTCCATAAATTCTCAAATATTCTAGAAAAATCATATTTAATTTTCAGGGCATTTGGAGAACTTTATTTTCGAGGTATTTTTATATTGCACGGATAATCAGATAACAGACAGAAAATTACATATTTTTACTTTATTTAATATAAATAACAGAAAGTAAAAGTGGGGTACAGAAGGTTGTGCTTCTAGTTTCATCCATCTCATGCTCGTCAAAAGGAATCCACTAACAAGGTTGATCAAGTCTTGTTGACAAACTCATTCCGATTAACATGAAACCAGAGAAATTTTGAATAAAACTAGGTTACCTCAATGGGGATATGCACATCCCAATAACAAGTATATCATATTTCTCCTTGACAGTAGGAAGAGGAAATTCAAAACCTCCAAATATAATCGATGGAATTTTTCCGATAGAATTGATACTATGAACTTGAGGTTGTTTCCTTGGAAAGTGTACCGTATGCTCATTACCATTAACATGAAAAGTGACACTGCCTTTGTTGCAATCAATAACAGCCCCTACAGTATTAAGAAAAGGTCTTGCAGGAATAATAGACATACTATCGTCCTCGGGAATATCAAGAATAACAAAGTCCGTTAAAATAGTAACATTTGCAACCACAACGGGCATGTCCTCACAAATACCGACAGGTATAGCAGTTGATTTATCAGCCATTTGCAAAGATATTTTAGTAGGTGTCAACTTATTCAAGTCAAGTCTACGATATAAAGAGAGAGGCATAACACTAACACCGGCTCCAAGATCACATAAAGCAGTTTTAACATAGTTTCTTTTAATGGAGCATGGTATAGTAGGTACTCTTGGATCTCCAAGTTTCTTTGGTATTCCACCCTTAAAAGCTTGGTATAGTAGGTACTACCTGTGGCGGGTTATCGGGGTCTGGAGGTTCTTTAATAAATAAAGGATTAAGATCATATGTTTCTTCAATAGGCGGTAAATTAAGACCATGTATTTCTTCAATAGGAGCTAAATTCTTAACATCTTCAGCTTTAATACCTTTTTTCTTTCATAGATTTCTTTGCTCTTGCATATCTTCAGGACTGAGAAATAGAACACCTCTCTTCTTTGGAGCTGGTTTAGGAATAAGATCATTAACTAGAGTAGGAGTTGGCTCAGAATGTGCCCAATTATTTTCATTTGTCAACATATTATTCAATAAGATTTCAGCATCATCCGGTGTTCTTTCCCTGAAAAGAGAACCAGCACAACTATCCAGGTAATCTCTGGAAGCATCGGTTAGTCCATTGTAAAAGATATCAAGTATTTCATTTTTCTTAAGAGGATGATCAGGCAAAGCATTAAGTAACTTGAGAAGCCTCCCCCAAGCTTGTGGGAGACTCTCTTCTTTAATTTGCACAAAGTTGTATATTTCCTTTAAAGCAGCTTGTTTCTTATGAGCAGGGAAATATTTAGCAGAAAAGTAGTAAATCATATCCTGGGACTACGCACACAACCATGATCGAGAGAATTAAACCATATCTTAGCATCACCCTTTAATGAGAACGGAAATATTTTAAGGATATAAAAGTAGCGAGATCTCTCATCATTAGTGAACAGGGTGGCTATATCATTTAATTTAGTAAGATGTGCCACAACAGTTTCAGATTCATAGCCATGAAAAGGATCAGATTCAACCAAAGTAATTATACGTGGATCAATAGAGAATTCACAATCCTTATCAGTAACACAGATAGGTGAAGTAGCAAAAGCAGGGTCAGGTCTCATCCTAGCATTTAGAGATTGCTTATTCCATTTAGCTAATAACCTTTTGAGTTCATATCTATCTTTGCAAGCTAAAATAGCTAAAGAAGCTTCTTGATCAAATAAATAACCCTCAGGAATAACAAGTGATTCTTCATCATCACTTTCATCATCATAATCTATTTTCAATCTCTCTAGCCCTAGCAAGTCGTTCCTCTTGAAAATCACTAATTGGCATAGTAGTATCAGGCATAGAGGTAGTTTCATCATACGTATCATGTATACCAGAAGTGGCATCACCAATAACATGTGACATATTAGAACGAATAGCAGAAGCAGGTTTAGGTGTCGCAAGCTTACTCATAACAGAAGGTGAATCAAGTGCAGAGCTAGATGGTAGTTCCTTACCTCCCCTCATAGTTGAGAGATAAACTGTTGTCTTAGCGTCTTTCAAATTCTTCATAGTGTCCAGCAGATATAAATCCCAAGTGACTCAAAGAATAGAGCTATGCTCCCCGGCAACGGCGCCAGAAATTAGTCTTGATAACCCACAAGTATAGGGGATCGCAATAGCTTTCGAGGGTAGAGTATTCAACCCAAATTTATTGATTCGACACAAGAGGAGCCAAAGAATATTCTCAAGTATTAGCAGCTGAGTTGTCAATTCAACCACACCTAGAAACTTAGTATCTGCAGCAAAGTGTTTAGTAGCAAAGTAATATGATAGTGATGGTAACAGTAACAAAAGAGTAACGAAAGCAAAGTAATGTTTTTGGTATTTTGTAGTGATTGTAACAATAGCAACGGGAAAGTAAATAAGCGTAAACCAATATATGGAAAGCTCGTAGGCATCGGATCAATGATGGATAATTATGTCGGATGTGGTTCATCATGTAACAGTCATAACCTAGGGTCACACAGAACTAGCTCCAATTCGCCAATGTAATGTAGGCATGTATTCCGAATATAGTCATACGTGCTTATGGAAAATAACTTGCATGACATCTTTTGTCCTACCCTCCCGTGGCAGCGGGGTCCTAATGGAAACTAAGGGATATTAAGGCCTCCTTTTAATAGAGAACCGGAGCAAACCATTAGCACATAGTGAATACATGAAATCCTCAAACTACGGTCATCACCGGTAAGTATCCCGATTATTGTCACTTCGGGGTTAACGTATCATAACACATAATAGGTGACTATAGACTTGCAAGATAGGATCAAGAACTCTCATATATTGATGAAAACATAATAGATTCAGATCTGAAATCATGGCACTCGGGCCCTAGTGACAAGGATTAAGCATAGCAAAGTCATAGCAACATCAGAACATAGCGGATACTAGGGATCAAACCCTAACAAAACTAACTTGATTACATGATAAATCTCATCCAACCCATCACCATCCAGCAAGCCTACGATGGAATTACTCATGCACGGCGAGGAGCATCATGAAATTGGTGATGGAGGATGGTTGATGATGATGACGACGACGAATCCCCCTCTCCGGAGCCCCGAACGGACTCCAAATCAGCCCTCCCGAGAGGTTTTAGGGCTTGGCGGCGGCTCCGTATCGTAAAACGTGATGATTTATTCTCTCCTATTTTTTCTCTCCCCGAAAGCAGTTATATAGAGTTGGAGTTGGAGTCAGGAGGTCTCCAGGGGTCCCACGAGGTAGGGGGCACGCCCTAGGGGGGGGGGCACCTCCCACCCTCGTGCAAGGGTGTGGGCCCCCTGGTCTTCATCTTTGGCGAGGATTTTTTATTATTTATTGTAATATATTCCATGGAGTTGCAGGTCATTCCGAGAACTTTTGTTTTCTGCACATAAAACAACATCATGGCAATTCTGCTGAAAAAAGCATCAGTCCGGGTTAGTTCCATTCAAATCATACAAGTTAGAGTCCAAAACAAGGGCAAAAGTGTTTGGAAAAGTAGATACGACGGAGACGTATCAAGAAACAAATTCAAATTTAGTTCGAATTGCAGCGGTAGTATAGACATTTGGAATGCACTAAAATGTTGGTATGAGTAGGTTACATGCATTATACAGCAAGCGAAAAAATTTAATCAGACATAACATGGATTCATACTCCCTCCTTCCATCTATATAGGGCGTAACGAGATTTTTAAGACCGCGTTTGACTATTGACAAGATTAATAGTACATGACATGCACAATGTGAAAATTATATCATTGAAAGAACCTTTCACAGACGAATTTAACGGTGTGCTTTGTGTAAGTTGCATGTCATATATCATTGCTCTAATATTTGGTCAAAGTTAGCATCGAAAAACGCATTAGGCCCTATATAGATGGAAGGAGGGAGTAGCTTTGAATAGCATTTGTATAGTAAAATGGGGCAAGACTCTCTCTTTGTGTGGTGTGCATAGTTTTATTTTTTGTTTTCTTTTTCGTTGAGGGAAGTGCGAATTGATTTGGTACGTACAAGTACAATAGTACTACACATTAGGCTTTTCCCTAAAATTCAACCCGCATCTTGTTATATCCCGAAAATTCAGATATCCTGCTCCCAAAACTAGCGCCTTCACAACACGCGCCTTGCTATCCCGAAATTACAACGCGCGCGAAAATCTCCCTCCAGCTGCCAAATCCCGACACGTGAAATCCCCCTTCTAACCCTGAGCCGAAAGGGCCGCTAGTTCAAATCGGTGGGGGGTACTTTTGTAACACACCCTACATTTTGGACAAGCACGTCCCTAAGTCATGCTTCACCCCCTCCCATCGCCCCCTTTTCACCATTCAGAATCCCAAGCCGCCATAACCTCTCCGCTCCAGCCGCGAAACCCCACCCTCCTCCGTCTTCCACATCACCGCTGCCCAGCCGGAGCCTCTTCCCTGACAACGTCGTCCACCGCAACAGCTCCATGTCCCTCGTCCACCTCCCCAGATGAGGATCCGTCGTCCATCTCGCCGTCCCGCCGGTTCAGCCGCCCCGTCCTCCACCTCCAAGGAGCTGCTCCGATGATTGCCTCATCTATCGTGGCTGCTCCATCCCCACAGCGCCGCCTTAACCTACTCCACCGGAACCGCAACATCCTCACCGACTCCTCGGACGAAGCCAAGGCCTACTCGGCGCCACCAAAGAGGTTGTACACTAATCGCATCGCACCTTCTCCTTAACTCGACCTCCTGGCACTGACGGTGCTCCATACCGCACCACCATGGAGCGACTACGTTGAAGCCGGTGCCGCGGGCGACATCTCCACGGCGGCTCTCCCCCAGTGCGAGGCCCCTTTGGCGACGGCGTCCATACCAGCCGGATCTGCTGCTGCTGCTCCGGCTCTCGCTCGCGCTGCTGTTGCTGCTGCTCCGGCTCTTGCCCGATCGCTCGCTCGCCCAGCTGTTGCTGCTGCTCTCCCCCTCGCTCGTGCTGCTGCTCTGCTCCGATTAAGCCACACTTCAGTCGGCTGAATCGACTTTTGGGTCAGTCGATTTTCAGTGGTTGGGGGGCTCGCCGGAGTTAAGGAAGAACCACCTGCAACGGGGACGGGAGCTCGCTGGAGAGCTACCCCACTATCTATCTTAGGGTTCAAGGTGGGGGCGGGGGTCCTAGAGGGCTGGCCGGGGCGGCCGTGGCGAGTTGTTTTGGGGCGGCGAGGCAGCGCTGGGGCCGACGGTTCGGCCGGTGGTGGCTGGCGGCTCAGGTGGGGTGCAGGTTGAAGATGAACTGCAGGCCCTCCCTAAACTACATGTCAAGTGCCTCTCTGCTACCATTGCATTCAGTTTCAACAGTAGCATTCAGATTCCACAGTAAATTTCAGTTTCGAAAGTTAAGTTCAGTGTCAATAGTTTTTACCTCATCTGTTGTAGTCAGGTGGTTTTTGGTGATGTTAATTTTACATCCATTTTACATCATCTATTGGAGATGCTATTAGAATCCCACTTGAGATTGACGATGTCTGTCTTGTGCTGCTTCAGCCTTGATGTCTTACGGCTCACCAGAGCTGCTCCAACGACAGAACGATCCATCACAACACAGCAGTGCCCTGGCCGCCATCTACAGATTCCTCAGATCTTCCTCCACACCTCCAACAGCCACCTCTGCCTCAACTGCTTCAGCGACCAACCCAATGATGCTGAGGTCGACACGGCTACGACAAAGAGGTTGTACAGTTGTTGCATCACTTATTACTATACATGCACGTCGATCCATTAGGGCTATTTTGGTTCAACGGAAAAACGTCAATCCACTGGTTGTTACCATCACTCTAAATTTCTGCATGGTCTCCTTACATAATCTCACCATATTTTTTTCGTATGCATGTTAGATATTGTACACAGTCATGCTGAACATGTAGAGAAAAAGAGAAGAGTTTTGCACGGCAATACAATGTCATGCAGACATGGCTCCATGGTGGGTTCAATGGAAAACCCTCCCCACCCCTCTCCAGATTGTAATCCAGAGGAAGATATCTGTTTTGAGGCGGATTCAGACGCCGCTGACCACTCCTATTTACCCCCAAGGTGTTTGCTCTACCTTGGCATGATGATGTTAGTCATATCATGCATATGTTGCCTTGTAGTGCCTACTTTTGACATCATATATGTCATCTGCTTAGTTTAAACATGTTCTGTAATGCCACCTATTTAGTTTCTATATCATATATGGGAATTATGCAGTCTCATGTCTTTTAGCCAGCCATAATATATGTGAAATGTGCAATGTCATCCTGTTTAATCAGGCATCATATATTTGAATGATATCTTGCCCATCCTTTTCTTCATTACATTTCCATATGTCGACAATGTTTATACATTAAACTACTCTTCCTGTGAATCAGCCATTTGGGTGGGAGATGGAAAAATCTGGAGTGAAAACAAGGCCTTCAGAGCAGACAGTGCTACCTGTCGAAGAAGATCTCTTGTTGGGTCCCGATAGCTCCTCAGAGATGGATTTAGAGACAGATGACCAGTCCTATTCCCCCACTGAGGTGTATGCTCTAACTTGGCACGGTTATACTGCTCATATCATGCATACGGTGTCTTGCATTGCATAGTTTAGACATCATATACACAATATTCAACACCATGTTCTTATTTCAGACATCATATCGAATGTCCTCTGTTTAGCATATAAATCACATATGCGAATTAAATGATGCGATCCTGATTACTTAGATAACATGTAGGTGAATTATGTCATGCGATCCTATTTAGTTATTCATCATATCTTTGAATTATGTTATGCTATGCTATCCAGTTTAGATAGACATGATATATGTGAAATTATGTCATTCTATCCGTTTTAGTTAAACAATATACATGTCAACTATTTCATGCCCTGTTTTTTCCACACTATCTATTGCATCTGTCTCTCATACAACGTCTGTACATTCAACTATGTTTCCTGTTTATCAGCCATTTGAATTGGAGCGGGTGATGCCAGAATCTAGCGGACTAAAAACACGGTCTTCAAATAAAACAGTGCTACCTCTTGGTGGAGATAGCACCCCGGTTGTACATGCACAAGAACCAGCCCTACCACACATAACCCAAACTCTCGCAGATTGTACCCCTGCTGCGATGGACATAGAACCAGCTTCACCCAATCTAACCCCAACCCCAGCCGATAGTAACCCAGTTCCTGTTGACACATCACCATCTCCACCATAGAGCTCCCAAACAAGAGCAGTTAGTAAAGCAGCTCCAGTGCCCAAAGGGCCAGTACTATCATGGCAAATCCCAACTCCACCAGTTAGTACGCCTATTCCTGTGGAGGAAGCACAACCAGCTAGTCGTAGTTTAGCATCTATCGCATTTGATGTTGTTAAATCATCTGTGCGTATCTTCCCATCTTGGAAATATTATATTGAAGATGAAGGAAAATGCCAGTTGCAGGTGTTTGTCCAAGAGTTATGTGTAAGTAATGTTATTCATGGCAATTACTTTGCTTCGTCCCATACATCCTACCTCCATGATGGTTATAATACAACAAATTTTCCCATTTTTCTCTATAGAGAAGGACCGATTTGGAAACTCAGGATGAGGTAACCCGTGCTAATACCTCTGCTATCTTCAAGAATGCTTGGTGGCAGTATCGGAATTACCTGAAGAAAACGTACTTCACCGGCAAAGAACTCATCAAATTCCCTTACGTTCTCCTGAGACACATTTACTGGACGATGACTGGGAACACCTTGTCCTGTACTGGTCCCGAACCAAGAATGTGGTAAGGTCTATGAGCTCATTTTCTATTTTTAAGTATTATATTTTTGCTTCTTATGGTACTCTGTTCATGTAGAACAAGTGCCTAAACCTGAAGAACAACTGTTCTAATTTAAGATTCCATTGCTATCATAGTTGAAAAAAGCGCTAGGCGTTAATTGTGCGTTTTGCCACCGCCTTGCACTTTACTGACCAAAGCGCATGCTTATGCGCAATTATGCACAGATTATGCGTAGTTATGCACAATGCGTTTTGCCAACGCCTAGAGCCTAGGCGCGCTTAAGCGCTCGCTTAGGCGCGCCTTTTTTTAACTATGATTGCTTTGCTCTTGTATCACTGTATTTACTCTTACAAACTTATTTTTAAATTGAAGGATCCAATCAAAACTCCAATGGCACAACAGGTATGTTCACACATGTTTCTTTAAAAGGTTTCCTCTTATCAATAGGTCTGTTGATTTCAATTTCAATTGTGTATATAGTTGACTTTCATATCATGCACATTACTAGCATCACAACAGAGCCAATAGTGTTGTTGTACATGTAGACCCGTGGTACCCATCTGAAATCTTGTTGTGCCGTGTAGTTTCCCATGCTTTGTATTCTTTCACTGCTGCTTTGTCTTGAACTGATATGATTTGAACCGTGTCTTTATTTTGATTTGGAAAGACAATGAAGTGACCATAGGACATAGATATATGTTTGTTAGATGCTTTTATTATGTACTAGTACTTGGCAATAGAAGACTTGGTAGTTTAATCATGTCCATCTTAGTAATGAACTGCTTCATCGAAATTAGTTTCATATACTAGTACGTGCTAAACTTGTTATGTGTCTGCTTGTTTCTTCTTTTAGAATGCTGACAGAATATTGGGTAAGAGTGCCTTATTAAGAAATGGTAAATGAAGTAATGCAGATAAGGTTCAGGATAGTGACACATCCTTGTTGGTCTCCAACAAAGCTGAAAAACAGCTAAGGAAGACTATCTCGAAGACAATGAGACAACCCCAAAGTCCTATCTTGGTTTAGTGTTCGAGTTACTGGCCACTACCACTTGCACAAGCTATTCAAACTCACTGCCTGAATCAGTTCGGTTTCTTGAGTCTCAACTACAAGCTGAAAGACATCGATCAGCTATGCTGCGGCAAGAAGCGGAAGGACTGGGGAAGTCCCTGGAGCATTCAGATGCATACTGTCTGGTGCAACAACAAGCGTTGGAGGATTTTAGCGCCAAATAGGACAAAGTTAATCAACTTGCTAAGCTTATTGCCAGCATGGTGGATACCCAGGATAACGTTTCTTGAGCTCTTTTGAAGTTGTTTTAGTTATGCTCTTGTTGTGCTGCCGCGTTTATTTGCACCGGTGGGCAATTTTGACAGCCAGTGTATGTAATGTGCTGCTTTGTTCCCTATATTTGCACTGGTGGCAAACTTTGATGCCCAGTGGATGTAATATGTGTAATAGCGGTAATAGGCTAGTGTTAATTGCTTGCTTATTTATTTCCTTATTGTCTTGTTCAGTTGTTTGCTTGTAGTCACTACAGTTCTTTTTCTGTTTTTTCTAGTGGCCACAGTAGCCTATTTTTGGTAACTAGGCCAAAATAATCATGGCAACACACGGACTGTTGTAACCATTGGCCTCCTGTAGGCCGTATGATCCATGGGCCTTCGTCTGGCCGTAGGATCCATCGGCCTTCTATACGGGCCTTAGGGTCCATGGGCCTTCTACGGGCCGTAGGGTCCATGGGCCTTCTACGGGCCGTACGATCCATAGAACTTCTATGGGCCATACTATCCATGGGCCTCATATAGGCCGTAGGATCCATGGGCCTTCTACGGGGTGTATCATCATTTCGCCAATCATGGGCCGTACTATTCGTGGACCATAACGGGCCGTTAATAGGCCGTATTTGATTACTCTATGAAAACAACCCAACAGGTTTTTTTGACATGAAAACGACCCAACGTATTAACGGTCCGCAAACAGGCCGACTGTAACGATGGGCTAATTTTGGCCCACAAGCAGAAAATGACAGTAAGTGGCCGTATGTAACCGAATGCTGCAAATGAGCCCAAGAATCAATGGGCCCTAAGAAGGCCGAAAGATAACATGGGCTGGAAACGGCCCAATGGAATAATGGGCCGTTAATGGGTATAAAGTGATATACTGTTCATTACAGGCCGTTAATTGGCCAAGAGTTACAACGGTCCTCATATGGGCCGAAAGAAGTCATGGGCCACACATGGGCCAGAAGTTAAAACAGGCTGAATCATATTGGACGGCCCAGATGACGCTACTGGGCCTAATTCGGATAGGGCGTAATGGGCCCTGGTTAGCGGCCTGTAAATGGGCTATATGCGAACAAGCCGTTAACATGCTTTCCATGGGCCGGCCCGCCACCTTCTGACCAAGTCAAACGGACCGGCCTTTTCACAGGAATGGGCCTCTATTGGGCCTTGCCACATGTCTCCGTATCATAGGCCCCTTCGGTCCAATGAGCGGATGATCTGTCCCAACGGTGAGCCGACACGTGTTGCCTCCAGCCAAAGATGATTTCACACGTGGAAAATCCCCATTGGTTGGGGCTGTTAACGGGTTATCGGATCCAAAACCCGATGTTGACACACGAACACGTCACGTGTACCCTCGACGCCGGGGATGATTCACCGCAGCTCACGTCGAAGGAGACCCGACCGACAGCGCGATACGCAAGACAGTCGACGGGCGCTTTTGCGGACCCGAAAACCCCACACCCCCGGGAGGGACCCCGTCAGGGAGTGCAGCGGCTATGGGCTGCCCTAGGTCGATTCGCTCGCCCCTAGAGCCTCTGGATTCGCAGCTCTCAAACACGAAGAACAGCGAAAACGAGATAGAAAAACGGTGGAGAGATAAAACGTAGATGAAAAAGTAGTATATTGATTTGTTCGATTGTGTGTTCTTCAATCGGCCGTCACCCCCAACAAATATAAGAGGCGGATGGACTTCCCGTACAAGTAAAGGATTCATCTAGGCTTTCCTTACAAGAAAAATAACATCAATTCACGTCCTAGAGTCCTAATTCTATTCCAACTCAGATTCAGTCTGGATCTGGCCCAAACTCTGTCTTCCTTCTTGCGCGGGCCGCCGGGCTTGCATATGATCTCCGATCGAGACGGCCCAAATACCAAACTTGTGCGGCTCGACAATACAAACAACTCTCATGTTGATCATTTTTTCAAATAAGGCCATCTTGAATACTCTTCAAGGTCATCTTTATCTTCCACTCGGACTCGGTTTTGCGGTAGACTGGATTATCCGAGTCTCGTAGTGAATTTGTAGGCTATATATTATCTCTGATGATGATGACTCCAAAATCAAAATTTACCGTCTTGATGATACGCACAACTTTTGTATTGAACAGTTCTTCATCCAAGGTCATTTTGATAAACTTTTGAGCACATGTTCAATTTCACTCGGGCTTGAGCTCATCCACTCGGATATTAGATACTTTCACTCGCATCGTCCGATTGGACTTTTTCACTCGGATGACTATATTTCCACTCAGATGACTATATTTCCACTCGGAAGGCACTATCTTATTCACTCGGATGACTATATTTCCACTCGGAAGGCACTATCTTATTCAATCGGCAAGTTTTCATCCTGATGGCAATCTTTTTACTCGGAATATTTTTACTTGGACGATAATTTCACTCGGATGATCATATTTTCACTCGGATGATTATATTTTCACTCAGATGACTATATTTCCACTTGGATAATAATAAGTTCATCCTGTCAGCAAACTTTCACTCGACTGGTAAACTTTCACTTGAGCGTAAACTTTCACTCGGATGGTAAACTTTTCATTCGGATTTCCGACTAAAAACATAGCCCGATCTTGATTTGTCTCTCCAGGCCTCATATGATCTCTGATTGAGACGAATTATATATGAAAATCGATCGACTCGACGAGACGAAACTTTTCCATGTTGAAGGTTTTTCGATTCAAGGCCGTCTTGATGGCTGAATTACTCGCGCAACCTATCAGACAAGTGTCTGGCACCTCGCGCCATATTTCCGTTGAGGTTCAGTCTGCAGTATATTGCCTCTAACTTTTGCATATGAACTCGGATTGAGATGATTTATATATAAAAATCGATTGCCTCGACGAGACTAAGACAATTGCTTAAGAGTGCTCCTTCATCCGATGTCATCTTGAAGACGTGATTGGCCAAAAACCACTCGGAACATTGAACTATGCCACTCGGAGTATAGTTTCGGTCTGTAAGATAAAGTCGAATGAATATAACCGAAATATCAAAGTGGTTCCACTCAGTGACGTGAATAATTTTATGCTGAAAACTCGTTCACTCAGACCATCTTCATTGCAATCTGTATCTTGCCAAAATCAGGTGTCAACACATGCCCCCCTGTTTTTCGGCAAAGCTTACACGCCGAAAAATAATATACATAGTGTTTGTTCTAAGGACGATATCAACACTCCATCGGCCATTTATTTTTCTCAGGGCGATAATTATATATCGGCCATGTTTGTGCTAAGGGCGATAATCGTATATCGGCCATTGCCCACTTAGGCTTCCTGCCACACACTCGGGTGGTACTTCTTCAAATATTTGCCATTGAGAGCTCGGGGTAACAATGCCCCTTGTATTGATTCCACCAAATATGAATTTCCGGGAACAACTCTTGTAATTCTAAAAGGACCTTCCCAACTTGGAGACCACTTCACGAATTTTCTATCTCTTGAACCAATCGGCAGAATCACTTTCCAAACGAGATCACCAACTTGAAAATTCTTCAACTTGACTTTCTTATTGTAAGCCCATGCCACCCTCAACATATCTCTCTCTATGGCATTCAAAGTAGCCAAACGTTTATCAACAACATCATCAATGTTGTCCATCATCAAGTTATAGAAGTCTATTGCCGATAAATCATTTTGTTTGGCTATTCTCAAAGCATTCAAATTTACTTCCACTGGTAAAACAGCCTCCTGACCATATACTAGCTCATATGGAGTCACTTTCGTAGCACCATGCCTTGAGATTCTATGTGCCCATAATGCCTCAAACAACAAGTCATGCCATCTCCTTGGATTATCCTCAATCTTCTTCTTGATGAGCTTGATTAAAATTTTATTGCTAGACTCGGCTTGTCCATTAGCTTGGGCATAATATGGAGAGGAATTAAGCAACTTTATGTTATAAGATTCGGCAAACTCTCTAACTTGGTGTGACATGAAAGATGAACCTTGATCTGTAGTTAACGTTTGAGGAATACCGAATCTATGAATAATGTGCTCGGTTATGAATTGAATTACCTCCATATGCGTCATGTTCTTGAGAGGTGCTGCTTCAGACCATTTAGTGAAATAATCAGTTGCCACCAATACGAACCGATGCCCTTTTGAGGAAGACGGATGGATTTTCCCAATGAAATCTAAACCCCAACCTCTGAAAGGTCACGGTTTGATAATAGGATGTAACATAGCAGCAGGAGCCAATTGAATATCACCAAACTTTTGACAAGCTTCACACCCCTTATAATATCTGAAGCAATCATTAATCATAGTCGGCCAATAAAACCCAGCACGTCGCAATAACCATTTAATCTTGGGAGCCGACTGGTGAGTGCCACAAATACCTTCATGTACTTCTCCCATAGCAACTCTTGCCTGGTCCTCGTCCAAACACTTTACAAGAACATCATCGACGGTTTGGCGATAAAGACCATCATCTCTCATTGTATACTTGAAAGCCATACGCCGAACAGCCCTGTCCACCCTTTCACTCGGATTGCACATGTAATCAACAATGGGCTTCCTCCAGTCGGGATTGTCACCTGCACTAGACTTTTTGTTAATGGCCGAATCGGTGGGTTCAGGTTCGGCCTCTCCCATATTGGCAAGACAAGACATCGGTCTTTGAGAGATATGAAACATGCCATGATCAACATGATATCCGGATGCTTGTTGTGCCAATTCATTTGCTTTCCAATTGTCATTTCTAGATATATGAGCAATGCTAAAGCAATCCAAAGTAGAAATTATATCTAGACAGCTATCAAGATAGACATTAAGTGATTCGTCCAAACACTGAAAGACTTTGGATATTTGCTGCACCACTAGTAACGAATCACCATAAGCCTCAATATGTGTAGCACCTATAGCAAGTAACATCTCTAGGCCGAATAACAATGCTTCATATTCGGCTTGATTATTTGTGCAAAAATATTCTAAGCGGCATGAGGCTTCAAAAACAGCACCATGAGGAGATATATAAAGAATACCAACACCTTGGCCATTGCTACAAACTGAACCATCAAAGTATAATCTCCATGGTACTAATGAAACGACGTTCATATCAACATCATGCTTGTTATTAACCCGATGTTCAACAATGAAATTAGCAACAATTTGGCCTTCCGTGGATTTTAGAGATTCATAAGCCAAATCATATTCAATCAAAGCATAAGCCCACTTGCCAATTCTACCATGAAGAATTGGCCTACGCAACATGTATTTAATGACATCGGTTTGACAAGCTACTACACAAACACTCGGCACCAAATAATGTCTCAGTTTTGTGCAAGCATAGACATAATTTCTCAATAAATGTATACCTTGTCTCTTCGTCCAATAAGCGGCGGCTCAAATAAGTGAAGGCATGCTCTTTTCCTTCGGTCTCTTGAGTTAGAACAGCACCAGTTACTCCTTCCTCTGCTGCAATGTAAAGTCTGAAGGGTTCCCTATGCTTGGGTGCTTTCATCACCGGAGGAGTGCAGAAATAATTCTTGATCATATCAAATGCTTCTTGCTGTTTTGCCCCCCATGTGAAATCAGCATCATTCTGTAACCGAAGGATAGGAGTAAATGCATCAACTTTCCCTGATAGATTAGCTATGAACCTTCTCAAATAATTGACCTTGCCAAGAACTTTTGCATATCTCTCTTGCATGTTGGAGCCTCCACCTTCTGTATAGCCTCTATCTTTTTGGGATCAATCTCTATAACATCTTCATGAATAATGAAACCCAAAAACTTGCCAGCTGACACACCGAAAGCACACTTCAAAGGATTCATTTTCAATCCATACTTTTTCATTCTTTCAAAAGCTACACGCAAATCGGCCAAGTGAGATTCAAAAGCATCCGATTTGACAACAATATCATCAATATAAACTTCAAGTATGACACCGAGTAAATCATGAAAAATCAAATTCATAGCCCTTTGATATGTGGCGCCAGCATTTTTTAATCCAAATGTCATCACTGTCCACTCGAATAAACCAAGGAAACCAGGGCATCGAAAAGCTGTCTTGTACATGTCCTCTTCCGCCATAAAAATTTGATTGTATCCGGCATTACCATCTAGAAAGCTAATAACCTTATGTCCAGAAGCATCATTAATAAGCATATCGGCTATTGGCATAGGATACTCATCTTTGAGTGTAGCCCTATTCAAATCTCTGAAATCAATGCACACCC
This sequence comes from Triticum monococcum, assembly GCA_034509565.1. Lineage (NCBI taxonomy): Eukaryota > Viridiplantae > Streptophyta > Magnoliopsida > Poales > Poaceae > Triticum > Triticum monococcum. The sequence goes on along the minus strand of CM067845.1, from coordinate 78,497,767 downwards.
TCAACTTGCCAGATCCTTTCTTCTCTACTGGGACAATGTTAGAAATCCACTCGGCATACCTGCAAGGTCGAATGAAATTAGCTTCAAGCAGTCGATCGATCTCTTCCTTGATCCGGTCATATGTTTTTGGATTAAATTTTCTGGCCAACTGTTTATAAGGTCTAAATCGGCTTTTAGAGGCAACCGATGCTCCACTAGGTCTTAGCTTAACCCTGGCATCTCATGATATTCCCATGCAAAGCAACAAACATATTCTTTCAGTAGCTCGATTAACTTAGCCTTACAGTCGGCTTTTAAATTTTTGTTTATAAATGTCGGTCGAGTGACTGAACCATCTCCAATATCTACCTCTTCTAACGGATCGGCTGATGTAAAACCTTGTCCAAGTTTATCCATGTCATCCAACTCCTCTATAGACTCATACATATCGTTCTCATTGGACCGACACTTTACAAGACGTTTTGGTGACCACTCGGAATTAGGATCCATTTAAACATATCATACCTTGGAGCTGATTGCATTCACTCGGCCTTAAAGAGACGGGCACAAAACCATTCTTGTTCGCGCTGAGAAAATCAAATTCTGATAAGTCACGTCCCGTCAAGCAAGTAGCGTTGGGATGTTGCCAATCCACCGATGCATCGGCCAAAGCAAAACAGACCGAGTTATCTGCATGAATAACTTCCACTTCATCATCAACCCACTGAATCAAAAACTGGTGCATAGTCGATGGCACGCACTGGTTTGCATGAACCCAATCACGGCCTAGTATGACGTTGTAGTTACCTTGCACCCCAGCGACAAAGAATGCAGTAGCCAAAGTTTTGCTTCCGACTGTAAGCTCCACATACATTACACCTTTGGCTTCAGTTTTCTCTTTGCCTTCAAACCCATTGAGCACCATATTGGTCTTGATCAATTCTTCATCAGGCAAACCCAATCTCTTAAAGGCCGAATAGGGCATAAGATTTACCACAACACCACCATCAACAAGCATCCGAGTGAGCGGTGACCCATTGATATGACCTCTGAGATATAATGGTTTAAGATGCGTTACTGGTTCTTTTGGCTTCTCGAATATTGCGTTTTTAGGGCCAAAATCCAGCTGAGCCACCTCCCTTCTTCATCTACAGCACGAAACTCAGCAGGTAAGTAGTACACCATATTGATATACATACCTTCATGAACAGGCGTAGACTCATAGTCCAACATATCAGCCTCCTCCTCGAGTGCATCCACAGATCCTGAAACTTGTCCGAGTGAAGGAGAAGTAAGAAGTGTCGCAGACGATGTCATATCTGTTGCATCGTCCTCCTTTGGTGATGTAGGTATTGTTGTGATAGATGTAGAAGCTGTTGTATCTTGTATTTGTTTAGGCCTCCATACTTGTTTTGGTGGAACTATGGGTCGAGTTTCATTGAACAACTTATCCCTTTGTTTCTCGGCCTCCTGTTCTGCCATCTCTTGATTCCTTAACCTCTGTAGTGTCCTCTTTTGTGTCTTTGTTAGCCGTGGAGGACACCACTTTGGCTGAGTGTATTTAGGATTTCTCGTTTTTACCTGGCTGGTGCTTGCCTCATGGTCATTAGCCGAGTGCTTTGGCGCGATAGCAAGTATTGGCTCAGTCGGATTGCTATGCACAATCGGCTGCTGTATGGAGAATGTTTTGGTGCCCAAGATAAGTGAGTCGACATCCATTTTCCCCTTGCCTTTTCCTGACTCAACTGCTGCAACACTTGGTGATTTAACGCGCCATTCTTTTCGACTTTCCAGATGCATGAAATTTCCACTCGGGCGCACCTTTTTACTCTGATGGAATCCACTCGGATGAATATCACTCGGATGGAATTCAGTCGGATGGAATCTACTCGGCCACATTTTTTCACTCGGATAGCTTCCACCTGGGTGCATTCTTACACTCGGATAATTTCCATCTGGTCGCATGTTTTGACCAGCCGACCGATAGTTACTGATGTTTAGTCGGCCTCTATATGAATAGTCAAGTCGATCCCAAACAGATTGCGTATGCTCTTCTGGAAACGGCACCCTTGGTCCACTCGGTTTCATATACTGACTGAACATATCAACTGATGGTGACCTTGGTCGCTTCAGATGAGTCGGCCGATTAATGCTAGAACCGGCCGACTGGTTGGTGTACTTGGACAGCAACATATCAAAAGTTGGCTTGATTCGCTTGCACTGCACTTTAACTTCATTCCTTTTCCACTTGCCAATTTCTGGACTCTTGGGCTTGACAAATCTCACACGAGCATTTTCTTGCACTTGCAGTTGCCCCCCGAGTGTAGGATTTTTGATGGTGATTTTGATCACTTCCTTGCCATCGGGTTGCTTACCAAGCACAACCTGTCTCCCCAAGACGTTGTTGTCCTCCTTGTCTTTCCTGGGCTCACCAACAATGACATTAGCTTTATTAGCAAATTCGGCTACCTCCAGCCGAATGAGTAGCTTCTTCCCCTCCAAATCCATGGTATTCATTGGAAAAGGCTGTTTATCAACTTGCATCTCAAAAAAGTTTAATCGTCCGTCATTAATGGCCGATTGTATTTGTCGTCGAAAAACATTGCAATCGTTAGTAGCATGAGAAAAAGAATTATGATACTTGCAATAAGCACGCCGTTTTAGCTCTTCAAACGGCGGTAAAGTATGAGATATTCTAATAATCTTAGCCTGCAGCAAAGCATCAAATATTCTATCACACTTAGCAATGTTAAAAGTGAACTTCATCTCTTCATCATGATTCTTATGAATCAGTTTCAGATCATTGCAAGTAAAGGGTTTGGCCTTAGATGGCCAAACAAATTCAGTAGCAAAAACGTCACCCTCATCGTCCAAGTGATCACTATCATATTCCACCATATTCATCTTTGGACGATCGGCTTTGTATGTATGCACTTCTTTGAGATCTTTCGTTCGGCTTTCCTGAGCCAAAGCCCTTTGTAAGACTTGGTTGATATTTAAGAACTCATAACCTTCTAGCTTTTCTCTAATGGGAGTTCTCAAACCACTCAGCACTAGGTCTGCCAAGTCTCTCTCAGTTATCACCAAACTAAAACACCGGTTTTTTGTTTCTCTGAATCTCTTGACGTAATCGGAGACCGATTCATCATGCTTCTGTTTAACCGATGTTAGATGTGATAACTTGAGTTCATTGTCGCCGCTATAAAAGTGATCATGAAATTTTTGCTCTAGCTGTGACCAAACCCGAATGGAACCATGTGGTAAGGAAGAAAACCATGAAAATGCAGTACCAGTTAAAGATAAAGGAAACAAACGCACTTTCAACTCATTTAGTGAGCCTGCTTCACCTAGTTGTGCTAAGTATTGACTAACATGCTCCCATGTGGTTTTTGTGCCCTCTCCATTGAACTTAACAAAATATGGAATCTTATATCCCGGATGGCACTGGATGGCATCAAAGTACTCGGGGTACGGCTTTTGGTAAATCCGATTCCGAGGTAACTCAACTCCAAAATTCTCTATAAGCATCTTAGCCATCTCCTCTCTATGATTAGCTAGACCATCATCCGGAGTGGACGATGAAGCTTGTGGCAGTGACATAGGAAGAGTATTGTTACTAGCTGTAGGTAGGAATTGTGGCATGTATGTCGACCCATAATTTGGTAGTGGTCGAGTGGTTGTAGCTCTAGGTAGAATTTCGTTCGGCGTTGCCACCGAACCTGTCATGCTCATAATAGGATTAATGGGTGTAGCTACAATCTGATTTGTTTGGGTAGGATAATAAGTCATCGGCACGGGAGGCGCCGATGCAATAGGTAAAGCCAGATTAGGGTTTTGCACACTAGCAGCTACACCATTATTACCACTAGACGATTGAGATATATTCTTCTGAGCATTAGTATTTTCTATAAAAGTTTGATAGACTAGATTGTTACCATCAGCAATACGACTTTCAATCTCAGCCCACTGCTCAGGAGAAAAGGCAGTACCTACAAAGGTTTTAACCTGTTCAGTTTGAAGAGGAGGGAACTTGATTTCTTCAATCGGAGTGATGTTGCCCTGTCGATCTTTCTTGAATTTTGCAAGGAACTCCTACAGGTCCTTCTCCAAGCGCGCCTTCTTGTACTCCTCATATACTTGGCGATGATCGGCCGATATCTCCTCAAGACTGGGCTTAATGATGTTATCGGCATCTACCTCAGATGGTTTGGGAAGATCGGACATGGTGGATGATGATGATTGATCTTCGATCCCCAGCGGAGTCGCCAAAAAGTGTGTTGACACACAAACACGTCACGTGTACCCTCGACGCCGGGGGTGATTCACCGCAGCTCACGTCGATGGAGACCCGACTGACAGCGCGATACGCAAGACAGTCGACGGGCGCTTTTGCGGACCCGAAAACCCCACGCCCCCGGGAGGGACCCCGTCAGGGAGTGCAGCGGCTATGGGCTGCCCTAGGTCGATTCGCTCGCCCCTAGAGCCTCGGGATTCGCAGCTCTCAAACATGAAGAACAGCGAAAAACGAGATAGAAAAATGGTGGAGAGATAAAACGTAGATGAAAAAGTAGTATATTGATTTGTTCGATTGTGTGTTCTTCAATCGGCCGTCACCCCCAACATATATAAGAGACGGATGGACTTCCCGTACAAGTAAAGGATTCATCTAGGCTTTCCTTACAAGAAAAATTACATCAATTCACGTCCTAGAGTCCTAATTCTATTCCAACTCGGATTCAGTCTGGATCTGGCCCAAACTCTGTCTTCCTTCTTGCGCGGGCCGCCGGGCTTGCATATGATCTCCGATCGAGACGGCCCAAATACCAAACTTGTGCGCCTCGACAATAGGAACAACTCTCATGTTGATCATTTTTTCAAATAAGGCCATCTTGAATACTTTTCAAGGTCATCTTTATCTTCCACTCGGACTCGGTTTTGCGTTAGACTGGATTATCCGAGTCTCGTAGTGAATTTGTAGGCTATATATTATCTCTGATGATGATGACTTCAAAATCAAAATTTACCGTCTTGATGATACGCACAACTTCTGTATTGAACAGTTCTTCATCCCAGGTCGTTTTGATAAACTTTTGAGCACATGTTCAATTTCACTTGGGCTTGAGGTCATCCACTCGGATATTAGATACTTTCACTCGGATCGTCCGATTGGAATTTTTCACTGGGATGACTATATTTCCACTCGGATGACTATATTTCCACTCGGAAGGCACTATCTTATTCACTCAGATGACTATATTTCCACTCGGAAGGCACTATCTTAATCAATCGACAAGTTTTCGTCCCGATGGTAATCTTTTTACTCGGAATATTTTCACCTGGACGACAATTTCACTCGGATGATCATATTTTCACTCGGACGATTATATTTTCACTCAGATGACTATATTTCCACTTGGATAATAATAAGTTCATCCTGTCAGCAAACTTTCACTCGACCGGTAAACTTTCACTTGACCGTAAACTTTCACTCGGATGGTAAACTTTTCACTCGGATTTCCGACTTAAAACATAGCCCGATCTTGATTTGTCTCTCCAGGCCTCATATGATCTCGGATTGAGACGAATTATATATGAAAATCGATCGGCTCGACGAGACGAAACTTTTCCATGTTGAAGGTTTTTCGATTCAAGGCTGTATTGATGGCCGAATTACTCGCGCAACCTATCAGACAAGTGTCTGGCACCTCGCGCCATATTTCCGTTGAGGTTCAGTCTACAGTATATTGCCTCTAACTTTTGCATATGAACTCGGATTGAGATGATTTATATATAAAAATCGATTGCCCCGACGATACTAAGACAATTCCTTAAGAGTGCTCCTTCATACGAGGTCATCTTGAAGACGTGATTGGCCAAAAACCACTCGGAACATTGAACTATGCCACTCGGAGTATAGTTTCGGTCCGTAAGATAAAGTTGAATGAATATAACCGAAACATCAAAGTGGTTCCAGTCGGTGACGTGAATAATTTTATGCTGAAAACTCATTCACTCAAGACCATCTTCATTGCAATCTGTATCTTGCCAAAATCAGGTGTCAACACATGCCCCCCTATTTTTTGGCAAAGCTTGCACGCCGAAAAATAATATACATAGTGTTTGTTCTAAGGACGATATCAACACTCCATCGGACATTTATTTTTCTCAGGGTGATAATTATATATCGGCCATGTTTGTGCTAAGGGCGATAATCGTATATCGGCCATTGCCCACTTAGGCTTCCTGCCACACACTCGGGTGGTACTTCTTCAAATATTTGCCGTTGAGAGCTCGGGGTAACAATGCCCCTTGTATTGATTCCACCAAATATGAATTTCCGGGAACAACTCTTGTAATTCTAAAAGGACCTTCCCAACTTGGAGACCACTTCACGAATTTTCTATCTCTTGAACCAATCGGCAGAATCACTTTCCAAACGAGATCACCAACTTGAAAATTCTTCAACTTGACTTTCTTATTGTAAGCCCTTGCCACCCTCAACTTATCTCTCTCTATGGCATTCAAAGCAGCCAAACGTTTATCAACAACCTCATCAATGTTGTCCATCATCAAGTTATAGAAGTCTATTGCCAATAAATCATTTTGTTTGGCTATTCTCAAAGCATTCAAATTTACTTCCACCGGTAAAACAGCCTCCTGACCATATACTAGCTCATATGGAGTCACTTTCGTAGCGCCATGCCTTGAGATTCTATGTGCCCATAATGCCTCAGAAAACAAGTTATGCCATCTCCTTGGATTATCCTCAATCTTCTTCTTGATGAGCTTGATTAAAATTATATTGCTAGACTCAGCTTGTCCATTAGCTTGGGCATAATATGGAGATGAATTGAGCAACTTTATGTTATAAGATTCGGCAAACTCTCTGACTTGGTGTGACATGAAAGATGAACCTTGATCTGTAGTTAACGTTTGAGGAATACCGAATCTATGAATAATGTGCTCGGTTATGAATTGAATTACCTCCGTATGCGTCATGTTCTTGAGAGTTACTGCTTCAGACCATTTAGTGAAATAATCAGTTGCCACCAATACAAACCGATGCCCTTTTGAGGAAGACGGAAGGATTTGTCCAATGAAATCTAAACCCCAACCTCTGAAAGGTCACGGTTTGATAATAGGATGTAACATAGCAGCAGGAGCCAATTGAATATCACCAAACTTTTGACAAGCTTCACACCCCTTATAATATCTGAAGCAATCATTAATCATAGTCGGCCAATAAAACCCAGCACGTCGCAATAAACATTTCATCTTGGGAGCCGACTGGTGAGTGCCACAAATACTTTCATGTACCTCGCCCATAGCAACTCTTGCCTGGTCCTCGTCCAAACACTTTAGAAGAACATCATCGATGGTTCGGCGGTAAAGACCATCATCTCTCATTGTATACTTGAAAGCCATACGCCGAACAGCCCTGTCCACCCTTTCACTCAGATTGCACAAGTAATCAACAATGGGCTTCCTCCAGTCGGGATTATCACCTGCACTAGACTTTTTGGTTAGTGGCCGAATCAGTGGGTTCAGGTTCGGCCTCTCCCATATTGGCAAGACAAGACATCGGTCTTTGAGAGATATGAAACATGCCATGATCAACATGATATCCGGATGCTTGTTGTGCCAATTCATTTGCTTTCCAATTGTCATGTCTAGATATATGAGCAATGCTAAAGCAATCCAAAGTAGAAATTATATCTAGACATCTATCAAGATAAACATTAAGTGATTCGTCCAAACACTGAAAGACTTTGGATATTTGCTGCACCACTAGTAACGAATCACCATAAGCCTCAATATGTGTAGCACCTATAGCAAGTAACATCTCTAGGCCGAATAACAATGCTTCATATTCGGCTTGATTATTTGTGCAAAAATATTCTAAGCGGCATGAGGCCTCAAAAACAGCACCATGAGGAGATATATAAAGAATACCAACACCTTGGCATTGGTACAAACTGAATCATCAAAGTATAATCTCCATGGTACTAATGAAACAACGTTCATATCAACATCATGCTTGTTATTAACCCAATGTTCAACAATGAAATTAGCAACAATTTGGCCTTTCGTGGATTTTAGAGATTCATAAGCCAAATCATATTCAATCAAAGCATAAGCCCACTTGCCAATTCTACCACTAAGAATTGTCCTATGCAACATGTATTTAATGACATCGGTTTGACAAGCTACTACACAAACACTCGGCACCAAATAATGTCTCAGTTTTGTGCAAGCATAGACATAATTTCTCAATAAATGTATACCTTGTCTCTGCGTCCAATAAGCGGCGGCTCAAATAAGTGATGGCATGCTCTTTTCCTTCGGTCTCTTGAGTTAGAACAACACCAATAACTCCTTCCTCTGCTGCAATGTAAAGTCTGAAGGGTTCCCTATGCTTGGGTGCTTTCATCACTGGAGGAGTGCACAAATAATTCTTGATCATATCAAATGCTTCTTGCTGTTTTGCCCCCCAAGTGAAATCAGCATCATTCTTTAACCGAAGGATAGGAGTAAATGCATCAACTTTCCTTGATAGATTAGCTATGAACCTTCTCAAATAATTGACCTTGCCAAGGAACTTTTGCATATCTCTCTTGCATGTTGGAGCCTCCACCTTCTGTATAGCCTCTATCTTTTTGGGATCAATCTCTATACCATCTTCATGAATAATGAAACCCAAAAACTTGCCAGCTGACACGCCAAAAGCACACTTCAAAGGATTCATTTTCAATCCATACTTTTTCATTCTTTCAAAAGCTAAATGCAAATCGGCCAAGTGAGATTCAAAAGCATCCGATTTGACAACAATATCATCAATATAAACTTCAAGTATGACACCGAGTAAATCATGAAAAATCAAATTCATAGCCCTTTGATATGTGGCGCCAACATTTTTTAATCCGAATGTCATCACTGTCCACTCGAATAAACCAAGGAAACCAGGGCATCGAAAAGCTGTCTTGTACATGTCCTCTTCGGCCATAAAAATTTGATTGTATCCGGCATTACCATCTATAAAGCTAATAACCTTATGTCCAGAAGCATCATTAATAAGCATATCGGCTATTGGCATAGGATACTCATCTTTGGGTGTAGCCCTATTCAAATCTCTGATATCAGTGCACACCCTCAACTTGCTAGATCCTTTCTTCTCTACTGGGACAATGTTAGAAATCCACTCGGCATACCTGCAAGGTCGAATGAAATTAGCTTCAAGCAGTCGACCGATCTCTTCCTTGATCCGGTCATATGTTTTCGGATTAAATTCTGGCCAACTGTTTATAAGGTCTAAACCGGCCGTTATAGGCAACCGATGCTCCACTAGCTCTTGGCTTAACCCTGGCATCTCATGATATTCCCATGCAAAGCAACAAACATATTCTTTCAGTAGCTCGATTAACTTAGCCTTACAGTCGGCTTTTAAATTTTTGTTTATAAATGTCGGTCGAGTGACTGAACCATCTCCAATATCTACCTCTTCTAACGGATCGGCTGATGTAAAATCTTGTCCAAGTTTATCCATGTCATCCAACTCCTCTATAGACTCATACATATCGTTCTCATTGGACCGATACTTTACAAGGCTTTTTTGTAACCACTCGGAATTAGGATCCATTTAAACATATCATACCTTGGAGCCGATTGCATTCACTCGGCCTTAAAGAGACGGGCACAAAACCATTCTTGGTCGCGCTGAGAAAATCAAATTCTGATAAGTCACGTCCCGTCAAGCAAGTAGCGTTGGGGTGTTGCCCATCCACCGATGCATCGGCCAAAGCAACACAGGCCGAGTTATCCGCATGAATAACTTCCACTTCATCATCAACCCACTGAATCAAAAACTGGTGCATAGTGGATGGCACGCACTGGTTTGCATGAGCCCAATCGCGGCCTAGTATGACGTTGTAGTTACCTTGCACCTCAGCGACAAAGAATGCAGTAGCCAAAGTTTTGCTTCCGACTGTAAGCTCCACATACATTACACCTTTGGCTTGAGTTTTCTCTTTGCCTTCAAACACATTGAGCACCATATTGGTCTTGATCAATTCTTCATTAGGCAAACCCAATCTTTTAAAGACCGAATAGGGCATAAGATTTACCACAACACCACCATCAACAAGCATCCAAGTGAGCGGCGACCCATTGATATGACCTCTGAGATATAATGGTTTAAGATGTGTTACTAGTTCTTTTGGCTTCTCGAATATTGCGTTTTTAGGGCGAAAATCCAGCTGAGCCACCTCCCCTTCTTCATCTACAGCACAAAACTCAGCAGGTAAGTAGTACACCATATTGATATACATACCTTCATGAACCGGCGTAGACTCATAGTCCAACATATCAGCCTCCTCCTCGAGTGCATCCACCGATCCTGAACTTTGTCCGAGTGAAGGAGAAGTAAGAAGTGTCGCAAACGATGTCATATCTGTTGCATCGTCCTCCTTTGGTGATGTAGGTATTGTTGTGATAGATGTAGAAGCTGTTGTATCTTGTATTTGTTTAGGCCTCCATACTTGTTTTGGTGGAACCATGGGTCGAGTGTCATTGAACAACTTATCCCTTTGTTTCTCGGCCTCCTGTTCTGCCATCTCTTGACTCCTTAACCTCTGTAGTTTCCTCTTTTGTGTCTTTGTTAGCCCCGGAGGACACCACTTTGGCTGAGTGTATTTAGGATTTCTCGTTTTTACCTGGCTGGTGCTTGCCTCATGGTCATTAGCCGAGTGCTTTGGCGCGATAGCAAGTATCGGCTCAGTCGGATTGCTATGCACAATCGGCTGCTGTATGGAGAATGTTTTGGTGCCCAAGATAAGTGAGTCGGCATCCATTTTCCCCTTGCCTTTTCCTGACTCAACTCCTGCAACACTTGGTGATTTAATGCGCCATTCTTTTTGACTTTCCAGATGCATGAAATTTCCACTCGGGCGCACCTTTTTACTTTGATGGAATCCACTCGGATGAATATCACTCGGATGGAATTCAGTCGGATGGAATCTACTCGGCCACATTTTTTCACTCGGATAGCTTCCACCTGGGTGCATTCTTACACTCGGATAATTTCCATCTGGTCGCATGTTTTGACCAGCCGACCGATAGTTACCGATGTTCAGTCGGCCTCTATATGAATAGTCAAGTCGATCCCAAACAGATTGCGTATGCTCTTCTAGAAACGGCACTGTTGGTCCACTCGGTTTCATATACTGACTGAACATATCAACTGATGGTGACCTTGGTCGCTTCAGATGAGTCGGCCGATTAATGCTAGAACCAGCCGACTGGTTGGTGTACTTGGACAGCAACATATCAAAAGTTGTCTTGATTCACTTGCGCTGCACTTTAACTTCATTACTTTTCCACTTGCCAATTTCTGGACTCTTGGGCTTGACAAATCTCACACGAGCATTTTCTTGCACTTGCAGTTGCGCCCCGAGTGTAGGATTCTTGATGGTGATTTTGATCACTTCCTTGCCATCGGGTTGCTTACCAAGCACAACCTGTCTCCCCAAGACCTTGTTGTCCTCCTTGTCTTTCCTGGGCTCACCAACAATGACATTAGCTTTATTAGCAAATTCGGCTACCTCCGGCCGAATGAGTAGCTTCTTCCCCTCCAAATCCATGGTATTCATTGGAAAAGGCTATTTATCAACTTGCATCTCAGAAAAGTTTAATCGTCCATCATTAATGGCCGATTGTATCTGTCGTCGAAAAACATTGCAATCGTAGTAGCATGAGAAAAAGAATTATGATACTTGCAATAAGAACGCCGTTTTAGCTCTTCAAACGGCGGTAAAGTATGAGATATTCTAATAATCTTAGCCTGTAGTAGAGCATCAAATATTCTATCACACTTAGCAATGTTAAAAGTGAACTTCATCTCTTCATCACGATTCTTATGAATCGGTTTCAGATCATTGCAAGTAAATGGTTTGGCCTTAGATGGCCAAACAAATTCAGTAGCAAAAACATCACCCTCATCGTCCAAGTGATCACTATCATATTCCACCATATTCATCTTTGGACGATCGACTTTGTATCTATGCACTTCTTTGAGATCTTTGCTTCGGCTTTCCTGAGCCAAAGCCCTTTGTAAGACTTGGTTGATATTTAAGAACTCATAACCTTCTAGCTTTTCTCTAATGGGAGTTCTCAAACCACTCAGCACTAGGTCTGCCAAGTCTCTCTCAGTTATCACCAAACTAAAACACCGGTTTTTTGTTTCTCTGAATCTCTTGACGTAATCGGAGACCAATTCATCATGCTTCTGTTTAACCGATGTTAGATGTGATAACTTGAGTTCATTGTCGCCGCTATAAAAGTGATCATGAAATTTTTGCTCTAGCTGCGACCAAACCCGAATGGAACCATGTGGTAAGGAACAAAACCATGAAAATGCAGTACCAGTTAAAGATAAAGGAAACAAACGCACTTTCAACTCATTTAGTGAGCCTGCTTCACCTAGTTGTGCTAAGTATTGACTAACATGCTCCCATGTGGTTTTTGTGCCCTCTCCATTGAACTTAACAAAATCTGGAATCTTATATCCTAGAGGGCACTAGATGGCATCAAAGTACTCGGGGTACGGCTTTTGGTAAATCCGATTCCGAGGTAACTCAACTCCAAAATTCTCTCTAAGCATCTTAGCCATCTCCTCTCTAAGATTAGCTAGACAATTATCCGTAGTGGACGATGAAGCTTGTGGCAGTGACATAGGAAGAGTATGGTTACTAGCTGTAGGTTGGAATTGTGGCATGTATGTCGACCCATAATTTGGTAGTGGTCGAGTGGTTGTAGCTCTAGGTAGAATTTCGTTCGGCGTTGCCACCGAACCTGTCATGCTCATAATAGGATTAATGGGTGTAGCCACAATCTGATTTGTTTGGGTAGGATAATAAGTCATCGGCACGGGAGGCGCCGATGCAATAGGTAAAGCCAGATTAAGGTTTTGCACACTAGCAGCTACACCATTATTACCACTAGACGATTGAGATATATTCTTCTGAGCATTAGTATTTTGTATAAAAGTTTGATAGACTAGATTGTTACCATCAGCAATACGACTTTCAATCTCAGCCCACTGCTCAGGAGAAAAGGCAGTACTTACAAAGGGTTTAACCTGTTCAGTTTGAAGAGGAGGGAACTTGATTTCTTCAATCGGAGTGATGTTGCCCTGGCGATCCTTCTTGAATTTTGCAAGGAACTCCTGCAGGTCCTTCTCCTCGCGCGCCTTCTTGTACTCCTCATATACTTGCCGATGATCGGCCGATATCTCATCAAGACTGGGCTTAATGATGTTATCGGCATCTACCTCAGATGGCTTGGGAAGATCGGACATGGTGGATGATGATGATTGATCTTCGATCCCCAGCGGAGTCGCCAAAAAGTGTGTTGACACACGAACACGTCACGTGTACCCTCGACGCCGGTGGTGATTCACCGCAGCTCACGTCGAAGGAGACCCGACCGACAGCGCGATACGCAAGACAGTCGACGGGCGCTTTTGCAGACCCGAAAACCCCACACCCCCGGGAGGGACCCCGTCAGGGAGTGCAGCGGCTATGGGGTACCCTAGGTCGATTCGCTCGCCCCTAGAGCCTCGGGATTCGTAGCTCTCAAACACGAAGAACTGTGAAAAACGAGATAGAAAAACGGTGGAGAGATAAAACGTAGATGAAAAAGTAGTATATTGATTTGTTCGATTGTGTGTTCTTCAATCGGCCGTCACCCCAACATATATAAGAGGTGGCTGGACTTCCCGTACAAGTAAAGGATTCATCTAGGCTTTGCTTACAAGAAAAATAACATCAATTCACGTCCTAGAGTCCTAATTCTATTCCAACTCGGATTCAGTCTGGATCTGGCCCAAACTCTGTCTTCCTTCTTGCGCGGGCCGCCGGGCTTGCATATGATCTCTGATCGAGACGGCGCAAATACCAAACTTGTGCGCCTCGACGATACGAACAACTCTCATGTTGATCATTTTTTCAAATAAGGCCATCTTGAATACTTTTTGAGGTCATCTTTATCTTCCACTCGGACTCGGTTTTGCGGTAGACTGGATTATCCGAGTCTCGTAGTGAATTTGTAGGCTATATATTATCTCTGATGATGATGACTCCAAAATCAAAATTTACCGTCTTGATGATACGCACAACTTCTGTATTGAACACTTCTTCATCCAAGGTCATTTTGATAAACTTTCGAGCACATGTTCAATTTCACTCAGACTTGAGCTCATCCACTCGGATATTAGATACTTTCACTCGGATCGTCCGATTGGACTTTTTCACTCGGAAGACAATCTTTCACTCGGATGACTATATTTCCACTCGGAAGGCACTATCTTATTCACTCGGATGACTATATTTCCACTCGGAAGGCACTATCTTATTCAATCGGCAAGTTTTCGTCCCGATGGTAATCTTTTTACTCGGAATATTTTCACCTGGACGACAATTTCACTTGGATGATCATATTTTCACTCAGATGATCATATTTTCACTCGGATGACTATATTTCCACTTGGATAATAATAAGTTCATCCGGTCAGCAAATTTTCACTCGACCGGTAAACTTTCACTTGACCGTAAACTTTCACTCGGATGGTAAACTTTTCACTCGGATTTCCGACTGAAAACATAGCCCGATCTTGATTTGTCTCTCCAGGCCTCATATGATCTCGGATTGAGACGAATTATATATGAAAGTCGATCGGCTCGACGAGACGAAACTTTTCCATGTTGAAGGTTTTTGATTCAAGGCCGTATTGATGGCCGAATTACTCGCGCAACCTATCAGACAAGTGTCTGGCACCTCGCGCCATATTTCCGTTGAGGTTCAGTCTGCAGTATATTGCGGCGCTGGAGTCGTTATCCCTCGACGGCATGCCCTATCAGCTCAATAAGCACCTCAATAAGTAGAGGGAATTCATCCATGACTTGGTGCGGCTGCTGAAGGAGAGCCTCGACGACATGCCCGCTGAGCTCAATGAGCAGGGGGGTTGACCGCCAGCTTGGTGATGCTGCTAAAGAAGAGCATTGCCTCGGAGAAGAAGGCGACATGCGAAATCCTGCAACTCCAGGAGGGCAAGGCGAAGCTCTGCCACGAGCTCGACCTGCTGATGGAGGAGAACGCTGGGTAGAAGAAGCTACATGAGAATAGTAGTTCCTTGATGAAGATGTTGTAGGCCCTCATCATGGAACAGAAGGAGGAGTTGGCGAAGCTCCGCATCGAGCACCCGGCTGCTGTCAAGGTACGTAATGCGGCCGTGGAACAGATGATGAAGGCTCGTGTCGAGAAATCCCGCGTCATGGACACAATGATGAAGATGGAGGAGGAGACGCACAAGGAGATGGAGGTCGTGGAGGTGATGAAGAAGCAGTTACAACTCCGTGGCCAGCAACCCTTCATGTAGTGAGAGCAGCACCCCCAGACTTGTGTGTGCATCTTCCTTCTTTTTTGGGGGTGATAATCCTCCTTCTTTTGCTCCTGTGTTTCTTATTTTGCTTCGGGTGTTTGGCTGCACGTGTCACCTTCTCTGCGAGGCATGAATAGAACAATGCTAAAAATGAGATGACTAGCAAATTAGATCATTCTTTATCACCAATAGAACAATGCCTCTTTGTAGTAATATATAATAAGAGTAGAGAGTAGAGGATATGGCACTGGGCTGCCATGTTTTGTGCTCCTCCGTCGTACTCCAGTGGAAAACTTGAGTATACCGCATAGTTATTTTCTCCTCCTTAGGTTGTCGGCACATTTATATACGCAGTCAAATCACAAGGCCCCGCCTTCCAGCAGTAATGAGCCGTCAAATCACAAAATCCCCCGCCTCTCGTGAAAAGGACTAAGCTAGACTGCCCCGCACTCTAGCCTTTTAAAAAATGTATACATTTGTACAGTAGTAGTATCGATGGATTGCGCCATGGAGCAAAACTAACAAGATGTAATTAAAGAAAAAAGGTGGTACATATAGAGAGCGCTTGTCGCCAAATTATGCATATACTATATGACACTACCCACTATGAAGGTACTAGTAACATAGACTAGTAACTAGTCTATGCTACTCTCCATTCTGACCAGCAAAAGTAACGAGGGCCTGGTTGTGTCTATACTTGGACAACTCACCCGACTGCATGCGCACCAGACAGACGAAGCTTGTGTCGTGTTGGTGTCGTGTGCGGCCCGCACATTAACCAAAACCTCGTGCCTCCATCTTAGCCTCCACGCTTTAAACTTCTCAACCTCAAGGCCAAGGAGCAACGTGAAACCTTTGATAGAGACAATCAGATGGTTGAGAACACTACAATTTGTAGCTATAGATGCATGTGTGAGAGAGGACGAGTGCGTGCGTGCACCTCTTCTCAGAGTACAACTCTATGTGGGTGGCATCGACCTAGGGAGTAGTGATGGTGCATGCGAGAAGTCCCGAGAGATAGGTGTAATGCGTCTGAAAAAAAGACTAGTCCATAGCTCGCCATGAGGCTATTCTTGTCGAACGCCAAGCGTAAGATATGTATCTGACGGTGCCAGTTTTTGCACGTACACAGCAGTAGAAAAAGAACCATTACCATGGCATATGCTACACAACGGCCGAGAAAATGTGCCGATGTTACACCATCTGGGAATAGTGCCGCACTTCGAAACTAGAACCGTCAATAAATCTTGAGCGCGTCTAGTCACATTCCAAATTACTACTACTACCATGCTATATTTAATTGCAAACCTATTCACACCGATCACAATCTAAACGTTTTCCCACTTAGGAGCGTATTAGTAGTGCTCGGTTATAAATACTACTATGCTAAGATGACTGCACATTCCTCCTCAACTCCTCATCCACAAAAACAATCAAGTCAATCAAGCCATAGCCAGTGTGACTTCTGGGTCGAGAGATTTCCACCAGGGAGAGGTGAGCATCGAAGAGGAAGCACGAGATATGTCCTGCACGCTACGAAAGCAGCCGACATGTCCAACCGCGCAACAATAGCAGCACAGAGATCCCGCCGCGCCGCCGAAGCAGCACGGAGGTCCCGCCGCGTCGTCGATGTAGCAGACTGGTCTGGCCATGCCGCAGAAGCAGCAGAGATGTCCCGCCGCGCCGTCGATGTAGCAGACTGGTCTGGCCATGCCGTGAAAGCAGCAGAGATGTCCCGCCGTGCCGCCGAAGCAGCAGGGAGGTCCCGTCACGCTGCGGAGGCCTGGGAAAATTTCTCGCGGGCAGGCGAGGACTCTTACAGGCGCATGCATGCAATAGTCCATAGCTAGATGGATCAGATCTCCAGCTGGGCGAGGATGAAGGACGAGGCTACCAGCGTCATCCAGAAATGAGGGGTGGGCAATGCGAAGCTCCGGGGCGAGCGCCACCTGCTGAGGGCGAAGATCGCCGGAAGGGCGAAGCAAGAGGAGGAGGCCACTGCCTTGTTGCAGAGAACGGGCGTCATCATCAAGAAACTTATGGACGAGAATGCCATGCTCCACATCGAGCGCAATACGCTGGTGGAGGAATCCATGGATGCTGCCAAGCAGCGTATTAAGGACATGAAACTGATGAAAGAGATCATTGCCCGCCACGAGAACTAGTCTCCGCGACCTGCAGTGCATAAAGAAAGTAGAGATCAGCGAGCCAGATCGTTGTATGCGTCTTCCTTCTCCTTTTGCGCTTGTGTATTTCGGGCGTAGCCACATGTGGCTTTTTTAATTATCTCCTAATTATGCAAGACAATTATTATCCACTCTCATCATCCTTATATATATTCATCAGTCTTGCTATAAGTCGAAGTAGATGCTATATAGGTCCATCAGATCTTACATCAAGATCCGTGCAAAATTTTCTTTTCAGATTTTCTTTTTTCTCTCTTAAATCTTAGTTGAGTGAGACATTGCCACGCCATTAAACAGAGGCTCGGGAACCATTAATGGAGACCTTGGGAGAGAGGTGGACGACAGATGGAGGTCAAAGGGCTCGCACGCCTCCCGTACTCAAATAGCTACCGTGCACGGCGCCTCCTAGCTAATAAAAAAAGGGGACGCGTGGCGACACGTAAATGGTAAATAATACTTGTGTTTCTGATTGTAACGTGACATCACTTGTTCCAAAATGACTTTGTTGATTGTTAATGTGTGCGCCTTCGCAAATCGGACAGCAAAATTACCACAGCCTGTTAGTGCCATGTCATGACACCAAGCCAAGTTTCATGATTTTCATGCGTGTTTTGTATTTATAGGAATTAGAAAACCAAGTTTCTCAATATTTCTAGCTGAGCCATGAAGCCCACATGTTTGAATTTCATTCCCATTTCTGGCATGGGACCTAGAAATTTACCCAAGGACACACATGTGATTTTTCAACCATATTTGGTGCACTGGAGCATGTGCTTGTATTTAAAATTTTAATCATGCACACAAAGGTGACACGTTCCCTATCAGAACCACGAGCCTTCTTGAGAGAAGCTCCGGTTTGCAAGAAACTTATACCAAAACTTGTTCCTATTTTGCAATTTTTTTACCATAGCATGACACCATGCCAAGTTTCATAATTTTCAGGCAGTTTTGGATTTACAAGAATTTTAAAACCAAGCTTCTCAATGTTCTCTTCCGAACCACGATGCCCAGATGTTTGAATTTCATTCCCATTTCTTGCATGTGGCCTAGAAATTCACCCGAGGACACACATGTGATATTTCAATCAACTTTGGTGCAAGGGAGCATGTGCTTGTAGTTCAAATTTGAATTATGCACATTAATTGACCAGAAACTCAATTAATGTATAAAAAGGCCAAACAAACCCGGAATAATTCAGGGCACTCATATAGTTCTATGTTGCCTTTGTAAAGAAAATCTGGGGGAGGCAGCGTATATTATAAATGCCATTAGACATTGTTATTTTCACGTCAAACCCGTTGACCATGTTACATGACAAAAATAAGCCCATTCTCACAATGATAAGTTAATGGTCTCCAGCACAACACACCCCTCAAATAAAACTAAGCACCCTGAAATTCTTTGACAACTAAACTACTGGCGATATGATGTTGGCCATATATATTGTACGTATATAATGTGAAGAAACGAGTTGTAGTACTATACCAACTAAAAGATGAAATGTACAAAATATAACAAGAAGAAACATAACATAGTTCTGCTGGGGCCTCCGCACAACACACCCCTCAAGTAAAACTAAGCACACCTAAAATTAAACTAAGCAACTAATTCAGTAGACACTTCATTAGAACCACCATGAGCAATGACACTGCCACCTTACTCGGACTCCTCATCCACACGTCCTCGACTTCGTCCTTGTCCCTCTTCCTCTTGGCCTATACTTCTTTGCTTCAACCGCACACTTGGCTCTTGCTCTTCATCCAACCCTTGTAGATATTGAAACAAAGGTAGCCATCCATTACAGTGTAGTGGATGTGGTCTATATCTAGTACATTACACTCCCATGCATGATGAAACTTGAACGGAGGTTTCTTTAGTGTACCGTACGAAGGATAAACCATGGCTCCTGCCAGGGTCAGCATTGATGGCTGATCACAGGAGGGCACCATCCCTTTCTTCTGGAGGTCGAAGGGGTCGCCTACAATGAGGCCTATCTGACCCATGATTTCCTTGTCGTTCCTAAAGTCTACAGTAACGAATTTGACTTGGCTGTCCTTGAGGAAATTCTTAAAATCCTAGCACTCAACGTCGGCAAGGCATATGTGGTAGACCAAGCATAAGTCATGCACACAAACTTGGATCACGGCGGACTTCTTCTTCTCTATCTCCTTTAGATTCTTCTCGCTTCCCAGGAACTGTGGTGTACTCAACATCTAGCCCAGCGACCCACTTATCATTTGAGTTTTCGAACATGCGTTTGAAGCGAGCAGGGCATTCTTTGACCTTTGCAGAAGAACGAGTGTAGATGACGTAGAACTCATCGCCGGTGATGGTTCTAACCTTGTACTCACCGCCGATCATGGAGATTTGGGACGCCATGGATTTGGGAGGAGGGTTAGGATTAGTGGAACTACCGTAATGTGAAAGGAGGGGACAACTAGGAGCGGTTTATCGATTGTAAAAATGTCGAGTGGGGGGCGCGTGCGAATGGCAGGGTAGTCGCTTGCATGGTGGATAAATGGATTCATGCACCGTACTATGGGGGCCCAATTAGATGTCATGTCTACTAGATGCCCAATTAAATGGCTTTCGATGTCTTCTCAAGCGTCGGGAAAATTATAGGTGATATGAAGCTTTCCATTCTCCCATGATACGGGCTTCCGACAGCCCTTGGATCTGAGATCGAACGGTTGCATGGCGTGATTCTAGACCTATGGGTGAATATCCTATCCTGGAGGGTTGTTCTGCAAATTTTCAGCAACTTAGCATGCGACCGTTCGATCTCAGATCAAAGGGCTGCCTGCAGCCCGTATCATGGTCGTGCCTACCACGACCATCGCCTCGTTCGCGCGGTCACGCCCTTGGAGATTTAACACAGTGCGTTAGGCTATCTGATGTTGTCATGTCATACATAGTCATGACTTAGTCACTCATACAACAAGGCTAGCTATAAGGTTGGCTATAAGGGTATTTTTTGTTTACTTCTCTCTATCTCTTTCTTCGTAGTATTTATTGCATTTGCCAAGGAGTGAGCTCTTCCAATGAAATGGTGCTTAGATGAGGTGCTATGTGCATTAAATGGCTTAGCAACTCAAGTCCCCAATGCATAGGTGCTTAGTTTTTTGTTGCTAAGTTTGCTTCATCTAGGTACACGCGCTTATCACCGTTTCTTCCTGGGGTCACCAAACTAGTCTGGCTCTTCTTAATTAACTTGCCACATCAGACTTTATGCCTATGTGGCAGGCTTAGCGCCTGTAGGATCAAGTACAATAGTGGGCTATAAGCCCACTTTACATGGCATTTTTGCATATCTGGGGGAAAGAAGCAAGGAAAAAGTGGAGGAGTGGGCTCTCAAGAAAGAGCCAACCTCTACATGGTGGAGCATCGGGAGAGGCACCTATATGGAGGTGGTCAGGAATCGGGAGACTCAAGCCGGTTGTAGCGCCCCAGTTAAAATGATAATGGCAAGTAAAATCGCCGGGCCCCACATGCCTAGCAGTAACTCACTATCAAAGCACACAGCCCTACGTTTGCAGCAGCCTACTCCCTCATCTTCTCGCGTCTCTGTCGAACCGACTAGGCGGAACTGCCCCGCCTACCGCATGGAAAAAGCCCCACCCTCGACTTTTAAATAGTACAATATACTAATTTTGTATCCATGGATTGCGCCATGGAGCAAGGCCTCAAGGAAACGGCAGTACACATGTACGGAGTATACAACACGCCTGTCGCGTTCATGTCACACCCCAGACGGTCGGTCGGTCTGGCACACCGCTCTCCGAATGGAACACGCGTCATATTGCGTTTGCACACACGTGTGGGACCGCAATTGAGAACCGACCATAGGCACACTCCCCGGCCCCGCAAGTCGGGTGAGTTAATAGAAGTAGTACATACGTTGGTACCTGGACGATCCCGGCAAGACACGGAAGATCAGTTTGTCCATGCATGTGACCAGACTCCAGCAGACACACCTGGATTGGCTATCGTCTACATATCGTGCAGGTTGTGTTGTACATGGCTGTAGTACTGGTGAGAAATCTAAAAAAAGGTTTCTTGTCATCTCGCAAAATTAGGTGTCATGTGCTTCGGATCACTGCGAGGGTTAAACAACGACAACTGAGTTGGGCTAGTCATTGGGGGAACATGCACAAAGACTACTTGGCTACCATCTAGGTCAAGCTGGCTATGCTAATTAGGACATATATTGACAGACCCCTTTCATATGAGTTTATCTTTAATTTGAGCTTTGATCCTCGTCTAGTTTGTCCGTCAGGATTCATCTTGTCTCCTTTGGGCAGTCAGGTTATGATTTCTTGTCATGTGGCATTTTTCGTGTTATATGTTATAATCCGGTGCTTCAGATCATAATGACGACAACTTCGCCACCGGGGCACGTGCATGAAGACTTCTCGACAGTCATTGCCAAGGTCAAGCCAGCTCCGGCCGGTAGACAAAAGAAAACTAGTAAAACACTATATAGGCAGGAGCCTCCGCGCTTGCTTGCTAGTGTTGGTCTCTTCACACTGTCTCGTCCTCTCAAGATCTAAATACGACATCGGTGGCCACACTCTCTATCTCCCTACTCACTGCTGGTCACAGATCCAGCCAGATCCTCTCCGCCGAGGAAGGTGAGAGGGTGCAACGTTCACGTGGTCGTCCTCGACGACGGCTCTTACCCACTACCGGCGTGTCCCGATCAGCGTGCCTTGTCATTCTCTCCCAAGCATTGCTAGCGAGGGAGGGCCTCCCACCCCTTCTTCCTCGCTGCCGTAGTGTGGGTAGATCCGGCCTCCCGCCGCCCACCTAGTGACATCCCGGCGACCCTCAAGTATAACTTCCTTTGAAACCAGCCTTGCTCTACTTCCCGAGCTCCTGATGTCACTAGATTTGTATCTTTTACTATTTCTCAGCCCCCCTCGGGTAGATAGGATTGATTGGCTGTTCGAAAACCACCTATTTTTTTACTGTTAAGAGGTAAAACTAGTTCATGCACTCGAATCTAGTAGTACTTGGTTCCACTACAAGAAATATGTCAACTAGTGACCTTCTGTCAGTGACCCTGGAAGAATTGTTCATAGATCTATGACCATTTGAGACCAATTGGTCAAAAGCTATTCGGGGGGCTCCAAACCCTAAACTATAACGACCATTTTGGTTAGAAAGGTCGTAATTTCCTTACACGAAATGGTCATAACGCATATAGCACTGGTCCGCTGCCTTATTTCTAGCTGATCATGACCAATATAGATGGCCATAACCATGTAAATTGTGGTGGGTTGCTATGACTAGGCGCCACCTCATAAGTTTTCCCTATGTGTCATGTCCATGTGTCAGTTTTTGCCCTAGGTTGTGAAGCAACCTATATTTCTGTCATTCCCAAAATTCCCAAAATATCTCATAAATTCTTTGGGTCATATCTTTTTCAAATATGTACAAAACCTACCTTGCCTAGTTCAAAAATAATTCAACAATATTCATTTTCCTATTCTGTTCAGAAAAACACTTTGTGAAGGAAGTGCTATTTGTATATTCTTGATTGCCCTCAAAATTTTCGGGCACTCTTTCCTATCCAAATCATTGCCGCATGATAAAATTCCGTTCCATTTGCCTAGTAAATCTTCCTCAGCAAATTTCCAAAGTTTTTGGCCACCTAGAAGCAATGTGAAGGAAGTACAAGATAGGAATACCGTTATGAGTTTAATTTTTGCCGCATATTCTATGTGCCAAAGTCATAACTCGACACAAAAGTTTAGCTCTATCTAACAATACATGTGAGCTCACCATCGAATCTTTGTTCCTGGTAATATTTTTAGTTTGTGAAGCAACTACATTTTATATTGCTTTATAATTGTTGATAATTTTCCAGGATATTACCTTGTCTATAGAAACCCCCTACACCGAATTTCAGCATAATCCAATCATCTATGTAAGCCTAGCTTCAATTTTTATTTTCTGTCCAAATTGGCACATAGCAAAGGAAGTGCTATCTAGACACCTCCTATTGTCCTCAAACTTGTTGTGCCATCTTACATATAAAAATCATTGCCACATTCCAATATTCAGCTCCATTTTCCTATTAAATCTTCCTCAGCAAATTTATAAAGTTTCTATCCAGAGAGAAGCTTTGTGAAGGAAGTACAAGCTAGGATTATCCAAATGGTATAAAACTTTTATAGTGCTTTAATATGCCCAAATTACCATACTCCACAAAATTTCAGCTCAATCTACTTATCCATTTGAGCCCAGATTCAACATCCATATTTCTGCCCAATGTGGTACTTTGCAAAGCAAGTGCCTTCGAAACTCCTCCATTTGAGCTGATAATTTGCCAAGACAGTCTCCCTAGTAGATGATCATCCTCAGCCAAAACTCAGACCCATTAGCATTGTGAATTTCCCGTACCGCTTATCAAACACTTGGCTGCTAATTCATGTTTGAGCATAGTTTGGTCTCCTCATGAGATTCTTATGTTGTTATTTTCTTCCTAGCATCTACCTGAGGAGTGTCCAACCTACTAGACATGCCTAGGCTACCCAGAACACATGGAAATGCCACGGTCAGGCGATGACCACGCGGCAGGCATGCGAGTCTACGCGCTTTGGAGTTGGGGCCCTAGGCCACCGTCCAAACCACGACGTATCACCACCAAACCATGTATTTATGATTAAATAGATACTTATGTAACTAGAAACAATTTTTGGAAAAAATAAAGAGCAAACTATAAGGCAGCTGCAGTTCAAATTTGACACGTTTCCTACTTAATGGGAAAAAATTTGTCATTTTCATGAGAGGTGGATAAAAACTTTTGACACCCAACCATTTTGTCAATTGTGCATTAAATATGGCCTAGTATTTTAGAAAGTTGATTTGGTCCAATTTTGCAACAAATATATGGTAGGTCCTTCACAAAAAAACTCATTTTGTGCACTTGGAAAATGGAAAATGAATTTTTCGTGCAAAGAAAATGAAAACTTCCTTAGGAAACATTGTTTGGAATTCCAATATGCACCCTTGTGCACAATATGAGATCATTTGAATAAACTATGCTATGAATTTGGCCATAAGATTGATCATTTGGCTTGAAAGCCATGAATCTTGATGCATGATAGCTCATTTCTGAGAACACTTTTTTAAAATAATTGTTGTATTACAAGTTTATTATTTTTCCTCGTAACTTGGTCACATATAATGACACAATGAGAAGGTTTTCCAATTATTTGATTTTTTATGCCTGTTTCAAAATGCGTTCAAAACGGCGGGCTTGACTGTTCCTAGCTAGTGGTTGAATCTTGGAAAACTTTTGATGTTTATTTGATTAAATAGATACTTATATACCTATAAATGATTTTTGGAAAAAATAATGAGCAAACTATGAGGCAGTTGCAGTTCACATTTGACCCGGTTCCTACCGAATCGGCAGAAATTTGTCTTTTTCACCGGAGGTTGATCGAAACTTTTGACACCCAACCATTTTGTCAATTGTGCCTTCAATATGGCCTAGTATTTTAGAAAATTTATTTGGTCCAATTTTGCAACAAATATAAGGTAGGTCCTTCACAAAAAAACTCATTTCGGGCACTCAGAAAATGGAAAATGAATTTTCCGTGCAAAGAAAATGAAAACTTCCTTAGGAAACATTTTTTGGAATTCCAAGATGCACCGTTGTGGACAATATGAGATCATTTGAACAAACTATGGCATGAATGTGGCCATAAGATTGATCATTTGGCTTAAAAGCCATGAATCTTCACGCATGATAGCTCATTTCTGAGAACACTTTTTTAAAATAATTGCCGTAGTACAAGTTTATTATTTTTCCTCATAACTTGGTCACATATAATGACATGATGCGAAGGTTTTCCATTTTTTGATTTTTTTTTAATTTTTTATGCCCATTTCGAAATGCGATCAAAATGGCGGGCTTGACCGTTCCTAGCTAGTGGTTGAATCTTGAAAAACTTTTGATGTTTCTCTGATTAAATAGATAATTATGTACCTAAAAATGATTTTTGAAAAAATAATGAGCAAACTATGAGGTAGTTGCAGTTCAAATTTGACCCGATTCCTCCTGAATCGGCGGAAATTTGTCTTTTTCACCAGAGGTGGATCGAAACTTTTGACACCCAACCATTTTGTTAATTATACATTCAATATGGCCTAGTATTTTAGAAAATTGATTTGGTCCAATTTTGCAACAAATATATGGTAGGTCCATAACAAAAAAACTCATTTTGGGCACTCGGAAAATGGAAAATGAATTTTTTGTGCAAAGAAAATGAAAACTTCCTTAGGAAACATTGTTTGGAATTCCAAGATGCACCCTTGTGCACAATATGAGATCATTTGAACAAACTATGCCATGAATGTGGCCATAAGATTGATCATTTGGCTTGAAAAGCCATGAATCTTCAGCATGATAGGTCATTTCTGAGAACACTTTTTTAAAATAATTACCTTATTACAAGTTTATTATATTTCCTCGTAACTTGGTCACATATAATGACACAATGTGAAGGTTTTTCAATTTTTTTGAATTTTTTAAGCTCGTTCCAAAATGCGGTCAAAATGGGGGGTATGATCGTTCCTAGCTAGTGGTTGAATCTTGGAAAACTTTTGATGTTTCTTTGATTAAATAGATACTTATGTACCTAGAAATGATTTTTCAAAAAAATAAAGACCAAACTACAAGGCAGCTATAGTTCAAATTTGACCCGCTTCCAACTGAATCGTCGAAAATTTGTCTTTTTAACGAGAGGTGGATCAAAACTTTTTACACCCAACCCTTTGGTCAATTGTGCATTAAATATGGCCTAGTATTTTAGAAAAATGATTTGGTCCAATTTTGCAAGAAATATATTATAGGTCCTTCACAAAAAACTTATTTTGGGCACTCGAAAAATGGAAAATTGATTTTTCGTGCAAAGGAAATAAAAACTCCCTTTGTTAATATTGTTTGCAAATCCACGATGTAAACTTGTGCAAAATATGATATCATTTGAACAAATATTTGATAGGAATTTCACAAAAATACTCATTTTGAGCACTGAAAAATGGAATGAAATTTTTTATCTTGAATCGATCACGACCAATTTATGTGGTGATAAGGTCATCAAATGGTTTGCTGCGTTCTGATTGGACCATGAGCATATCACGCGGATCACGCATCAACCACCGTCAGATGCTTCCGGATCCAACGGCCCAAACCCACCCGAGCCGTAACCCCAGGTCTGTCCTCATGGACATTTTCCACCCACCTCCCCGCCTCCATTCTTTCTTTTTTCTCTCCCCCTCAGATCCTCTCCCATCTCCCCCGATGCATATCCTCCTCACCCCCTCATCGCCGCCACCCACCCCTCTGAACCTCGCCGCCACCCACCTCCGCCGCCGCCCTCACTCCCCCTCCTCTCCCTCGTCCTCGACCAACCTTGCCGCCGTGCAGGGGCTGGTTTGTCGCCGCATGCTGTTCCTGCGGGTTGTCGCTGCGGGGGCCGGCTCCCATGATTCGATCCAATCCTCTCCCCCGATCCCACCTGCCGGCGGTGACCTCCTCTCAACCAGCCCCGCCAGCGGCCTCTAGATCCAAGCCAACAGCTACCAGCTCAGGCCGGCGTGCGCTTTGCTTCATTGTTCCCCACCCTAGCAGTCGATCCTAGTTGCCCCTGCTTAACCGGCCTCCTCCATCTCTTCCGACAAGATCTGATGGCCCCGCCCACCTTCTGCCCGCGGAGGATGACGAGGGCAAGGATGCGGAAGTCGGCGAGGGGGGAGGCGGCGGCGGGATGCGCCCGATGGCCATCCGGTGGCCCTGCGTCACCTGCGCCCTCAAGAACAAGTGCGAGGACATGGTGAGTCGCTCTGGTTGGCGCTGCCGCCCCGTACCTTGGCGTCGCCTCTACCCCACCCACTTCCCCTAGCCGGGACATCACATTCCCTGCTGCTACAACTCCGCTCCGCCCCCTGAGGGTCGCTGACCGTTGGGCTCCAAGGTACGAGCCTCTTCTCCATCTGACGGTTGGTTAAATCCTACTTCTGTTTGCCATCACTGAGGCAGGCGCTACAGATCTCTGGGTGTGCATCCATCTCTGCCGTTGTCTTTGATTTCAGGAATAGATGCTAGTTTGTTTTACTCTATACACTCCGGATGTATAATATGCGCTGTGGAGAAGGACTATTTCTATGTTTTAGAGGAAATAGCGTGCATGCTACTAATTGCAGTGCCGTTTAGCAATTTTGTATCTCTTATCGTTGGAGCAATTTGCACGTTCTGTTTGTATCGCTTGCTCCTTGCTGGTTCAGGTATCATCAAATAAAAAGGGAAGTCAGCGATGTTGTCTCTATGTACCATGCCAGCCAAGCTTACAATCTGTTTTTAAGACTAATATAACGGGGAGGCTAAGCTTAAAATATGTATCATCATCTTTCTCTTCGAGTAGAACTGAACTAGGACTTGGTATTTGCATCTCAACTATATTGTAGTGTACCCAATGTGTCCTGCTCTGCTTTGAGTTGGTTCGAATTTGAATGGTTTTCCATGTGTAGGTGTGATCTGAATTCTGAATGGGTCTTTTGGAAGGTACGTGGAGGCCGGGAGCGCCAAGGCGCACCTCACGGACGCGAACGTTGATCATGGTGGTCCAGCTTTGCAAGGGTGTTGCTTTTTGCCACGGATGTGGTGTATGGCACCATGACCTCGAGCCACACAACCTGCATATTGGTGGATGGGTTGGTATCCTCTGGTTTGATCCCAGCAAGAGGAAGTGTTCTCTTCTCTTTATCAACCAAAGGCACTTTCTTCTCTCATGGATGGATGGGACTCCATCAATTTAGTATCAGTTTAGGTGTTAGTATGCTGTTGATGCTTGTGTTGATGCCATGGTTTTTGTCTTGTCATGTGCTGATATTAACTGGCAGCATCAGCTCCCATGATTGCTTGCTTGCTTACTCTATAACCTGTACTACTGAAACATGTTATCCTACTCCATGATGCTGTATCATTTGCAAATACTCATGGACATCAGCTCCCATGATGTTGCATTAGCTATAATCTGTACTGCTAAAAGAGGAGTATAAACTGGAGTAATTTTTTCAGCCATTATCTTTGTTTTCTTTTAGGTGGATGCTCTCCACTGGAGTACAACTTGGTACTGGATCTCTTTTTGCATTCCTTCTTCAGTCAGTGCTTGAACATTTTTTTAAAAGATGAATTGGAATACTCCTAGATAGCAGTACATGGAGTATACGTGTAACTTCTTGCAGTATAGCTGTAGCAGTCCATTAGGAGTAGTTTTGCATCAGTAGCATTATGAGTAACTTCTTGCAGAAACTCTTTGACACAAATATTATCATGCATCAGTAGCATGTTTGCTTGTTTTGGAGCAGCGATTAATTACTTGTAATGTTTTTCTTGTATGGGAAACATGTCGAGCTGCTCTCCAACCCTGTGGAATGTTGCAATCAAATATTCTCTGATGTCCTTGCTTTTTCAGCTTTGCAATCTTATTCTAGAAAATTATTTCAATCTGAAATTCTTAGTTTCAGAATCTCTATTCAAATTTATTAATTCCCTGGTTACTACTATGCAGGGGATGTTACTGTTAAGTCAAAAACCTGCATTGCAAGATATACTACAGTGCATGTCCTTGTGGTACTATGGGATTTACTAGCTATTTGGAGATGTACTCATATTGTGCCATGCATTTTATTAGCTATATGATTACACAGGTCAAAGCCAATGCAAGTCGTTGTCAACTTAGTCAAAAATGATTCTGACATCGTTAGCCATTGGATTTACATCCAACGACCGACATCCGTCTTCAATCTCTCGTCTTCTTCCTCCAGCACCGCCGGGACCACCTGCTCCCGCCTCCTGCTGCTAGCAGCTCTGCTTAGAACGCTTCGCTGCGAAGCGCTACTCCACCATTGGCCAGGCCATCCCTCCACCCCTCCACACCTCCTGTTCTTCTCCACCGACTGCCGAACCACACCGCACCAGAACCAGTTAACCCTCGTACACCTCTCCATCTGCGACTCTACTCCCGCGTCTTCCCATCTCTGGCTCGTTGCTATCCGGGGCCTCGCCGTCGTCCACCACCTTGGATGCGCTCGGCGCGGAGTGGTCAACGAACGACACCATCAGAAGTAGACTGTGCGTGGAGAGGTTGACAGCTGGGTCCACGGCCGCACGCAAGGAAATGCCTCCTTATTACGCGCAAAATAATGATTCCTCCACCTGACAGCTGGGACCCACCGGAAGGGCCTCTGTATTTCGTGAAAAACGTTCCCACCACTGACAGGTCTGACCCACCAACTATATCTTCGCACGCAAGGAAGTGCCTCCTTATTACGCACAAAAAAATGAATACCCCCCTGCTAGCTGGGTCCTAGCGGTCAGGGGGGGAAATGTTTTTTTCGCCAAATACGATGGCCCCTTCAACGTGTCTCCTTCAATGTGTCCAAGGAACGTGTCCAAGGAACGGCTTCCATCGGACGTGGACTTTACGTGGAGAGGCTGACAGCTGGGTCCATGGCCTCAGCAAGGAAGTGTCTCCTTATTACGCGCAAAATAATTATTCCTCCACCTGACAGCAGGGACCCACTGGACGGGCAACTGTATTTCGCGAAAAAAACGTTTTCCCCTGACTACTTGGACCTACCAGCTACATCTTCGCACGCAAGGAAGTGCGTCCAAAAAAATTGATTCTCCCCCTGACAGCTGGGACCCACCAGCTACATCTTCGGACACAAGGAAGTGCCTGACAGTCGGGACCCACCTGGTCGAAGCGTACGTAGCGTTGTCATTCTGGCCGCGAACGTGTACGTACATACTGGTCGATGTAGAGGCGCACACATGTCGTAGTAGAGGCGCGCATGTAGCATGTAGACGTACATACAGCGGCTAGTGTGCAAGAAAGAAAAGACGGCCACATACGTACATACAGGCAGGGTCTCGAACGCCTACTCGCACATATGTAAGGCCAGGGCTCGTGTACATGTCTTGGTCGGAATGGAGAAATTGCGTCGTGATCGTGTTCATGGGGAGCAAACCGGGTGGGTCGAAACGGAATGTGTCGTCGTGTTTATCGGGAGGGCTTGGACGGAACAGCCGATGGAAATGAGGCCTGGTGTACCATAGAACCAAGGAAACGGCCTTATGTTCGACCGGCCACGGTCGAAAGGGGATCTTGTTCATCGGGAGGGGTCTGGCGTACTGCAAACCAGAGGAAACGGACCTCCTACGGTCGAAAGGGGGGTCCTGTTGACCGAGAGGGGTGTGGCGTACAGCAAAACGGAGGAAACGGACTTTTGTTGGAGCGCTACGGTCGAAACAGGGGTCTTGTTCATCGGGAGGGGTGTGGCGTACCGCAAAACGGGACTCCATGGGATACTGTTCATCTCCACCGTCAACCCCCTCCAGCATCCATGGCCTACTGTTCATCTACCGTCGACCTCCTCCAGCCTCCACCTATGACTGTTCATCCACGAGCTCCTGTTCATCCAGCCTCAACCGCGCGCTACTCCATCGGCTACTTTTCAACCAGCCCTATCCACGGGCTCCTGTTCAACAACCCCTCCACGGGCTACTCTTCATCCATCCCTCCACCGTCTACTGTTCATCCAGCCCTCAACGGGATGGTCCTGTTCATCCTACCCTCCATGGGGTCCTGTTCATCCTACCCTCGAAGGGGTCTTGTTCATCCAGCCCCAACTGGCTCGATCGATCGGGGTCCTGTTCATCCAGAGGCAACACCACGAGGTCCTGTTCATCCACCCCCACTGGGAACTGTTCATCCAAACCCCCCAACAGCGCTCACTGTTCATCCAAAGGCAGCACCGATCGACTTTAGTTAGCAGCAGTAGCGAAGGAATCGCTCGACCGGGTTCAGTTAACAGCCATCGATCGATTGCTTCGGTTCAGTAACGCGTAGCCTGCAGTGCCATCGCTCATGTTCAGTTAGAGCCCAACGCCTCACACCCACGCACGTGTGTGTACGAGAGAAACGTGCATCGCTCGGCCCCGACCACCCACCGTAACCGGGAACACCCTGATATTTTCCTCGCCCTCGCTTCTACCACAGTTTTTTCCATCATGGACGACCCAAAGAATGTCATGCAGCTGTGTCTCTGGCCCGCCCAGGACGAAAACCCATTTTCTGTCATAATTTTTTGTCATAGAAGTAGGACCCCACCACATCTACAATGATACTGTGTTTTGTCACAATTATTGTCATAGAAGTGTCATAAGTATGATAGAAAAAAATTTCGTTCGGCCCAAAATGTCACGGATGTGTCTTTTTTTGTAGTGTCGATCCCTAGATAGTGATACATGAATGAATTTGCAATATATCTCACACACATACATATCTCATTTCCCTGTGGGCATCAGAATCACACA
The DNA here is from genome assembly GCA_034509565.1 of Triticum monococcum. Lineage (NCBI taxonomy): Eukaryota > Viridiplantae > Streptophyta > Magnoliopsida > Poales > Poaceae > Triticum > Triticum monococcum. The sequence continues at coordinate 78,465,774 of CM067845.1, read as the reverse complement.
CACGCACTTCATGTATTTCTCTCCCTCTGCCAAGGTTAGAATTCGTCTTTCTACCCCGTCCTACAAGTCTCTCACACAGAAACACACACGCTCTCTCTATCGAACATGCCCACCCCTTTAATTCTGCCCACCCACAACCGCGGATGTCTCAAAGGATAATTATGTCTCTCACACATATGCCTATGGTTAACTCGAGTTCCGCAACCATATGAACACATACAATGGGATTCCAGCAGAGCACCTTTTGTTTTGAGATCTTGCTCTCTCTCTATCTATCTCTATCTCTCTCTCCCTCGCACACACACATGCACGTAGACATTGTTTATCGCTTTCTTTTTCCGGCACTTGCATGCACACCATTTTTTATCTCCGTGATGCTTTAACTATGCCTCGCACACATCATATCTACCTATCCCTTAGTATAGATATGGGTCACACAAACGCCTTCTCCCTACTAGCAAGATGCCCATGCGTTGCATGGAACATCAAGATGCATTTTTATGATTAGTTTATCTTGTGGGAGAAAAAGATGAACAAGGGAATTCCTTATTTGGAAATGTGGAGAGGGGTGTGGGTATCCTTTTGCAAAATTTCCATAGTTTCCTTCCTATCCGTCAGATATAAATCAGATGGCCTATATTGCAGGATGGCAGGAACACCATCATCACCAACTCTGTTTTTTATAAGAGTAGAGATATGTAAGTGTCAATGCCCCCCACCCACCCACCGACCCACCCACACACACACTTCCCAACACCAAAGGAGTAGGATGACACCTCAAAATTGATACTAATTTAGTGACTGGCTTCTCTCTCAAACACACACACACACACACACACACACACACTACCCGACACCGAAGGAGTAGGGTGGCACCTCGATCTTGATAGTAATCTATCTACTCCTCTTTCAAACACAGACACACACACACACACACACACTCGCTAGTTGTGCCTCTGTGCCTACCGCACACACTCTCGATACATCTTTCTCTCCCTCCCCTTCCCCCACCCCAACCCCAACAATGACAACAGAAGGGTGACAACTCAATCTGATCTTAATCTGTCAATCGGTTTTCTCTCTCAAACATTGTTCCTTTGTGCCTCGCTCAAACACACGAGATACGTCTTTTTCTCCGTAGCCCCCTCGATATGTAGAATTCTTGCACGGGCACAGCTGTAGTGACAATGACGTTGAACTCAATGTGACTTGTTTTCCCCGGCCTCATGTGATAGTTTTTGCGCAGCTGTAGTGACAATGACATTGAACTCAATGTGCCTTGTTTTCACCGGCCTCATGTGATAGTTTTCACCCTGTTTTCTGGTAATTAACAAGACAACCTTTTCTTTGTTACTACTACACTAGTGGAAAAAGTGTCAAATGTGAGACACATTAGTCCCAGTTTGTAACAGAACCGGCACTAATGTGTCCATTAGTGCTGGTTCCAATGGCTAGGCGGGAGGAGATCTTTAGTACCGGTTCGTGGCAAACCTTTAGCACCGGTTCGTGCCACGAACCGATACTAATGAGAGTGGTGGAAGGATGTTGTCAGAGTGGGGCCCCTCCAGCACCTTTAGTACCGGTTCGTGCCACGAACCGGTACTAAAGGTCGTTCTATATAAACCCTTCGTCCACCAGCACTCTGTTCCTCCCCCTTCCCCCTCTCCCTCTCCTCTGTTCTTCCCCTCTTCCTCTCGAGTTCATCACAAAATTTGCCCCAAATTTTTTAAGATTTGCAGGCCCCCATCCATTCAAATGATCACAAAGGTTAGCAACTTTGTCCTTTCATCTCTCATTGCTAGATTAGCTCTTGCATTGCTTTAGATTAATTGTTGGTTTTAGTAATTTGGGAGGAATTATATGTGGTAGTATTTAATTTATGTGCAAATTGAGGTCAAAATAACACTTAGTTTGCATATGTAGGTGTGGTTTACTTAGTGCCTTCTAAATCTCCGTCGTAACCACCGTCAATCGCCCGCACCGTCCCGTCGCCGGCACCACCTTGTGGTGAGCCTCTTGTTCATGAAATTTTATATAAAAAATTGATGTTTGTGTGATTTGGATATATATTTAGTCGTATAATTATCTTACCCATACGTTGTTTGTTATACATAGCGCCATGGTTTTGATATCCGTCCCCGTTGGCCCTCGTCCTTGTTATGATTCGGAAGTGGTATATTCTCTTTTAAAACTATTTGTCGCATTTCGTGTTTATGACAAATTATGCCCATGAAGCTGACATAGATATTTTTATGTAGGAGGTAGTTGAACCAGAAATTCCGACCGACCCTACTGTCGAGAGGTTAAATTTAGTTGAAAGATAAAACGAGGATTTGAAAGAAAAATTGAAAAGAATTGAGGGGGAGAAGATGGAATTGGAGTTGCATGTTGACGATGTCATCGATGATCACAAGATTAAGATGGAGAAAATGCGCTTGAAGATTAGAAAGATTAGAAAATATGCCATTCATAGTGAGGCTTTGTATCATTATGTTGTTGGATCAATTGTTACCTTAGTTGCGATCTTGATCGCATTTGTTGTTGCATTTAAATTCTTTAGCTAGAGAGTTATTTGTTTGTTGCATTTAAGTGTTGTATGAACTTTATGTATTGTATTAATTTGGTTTTTTCGGTGCTGTGTATTGACGATGAGCCGGCAATGGATGTACGATGACCGATGCTCTCCCGAGTTCATTAATGGCGTGCATACTTTTCTGCTTGCGGCTGAGGCAAACAAGCGGGCGGATGGTTTTATGCCTTGTCCATGTGCTGGCTGTAAGAATGGTCACAATTACTCTATGTCAAGAACCATTCACGTCCACCTGTTTGAGTCCGGTTTCATGCCCCACTATAATGTTTGGACCAAGCATAGAGAAAGAGGGGTTATGATGGAAGATAATGAAGAAGAAGAGGATGACGACAGCTATCCTCGCCATGGGTTCCATGAATACGATGATATAACAATGAGGGAAGAAGCTGAGCCGGTAATGCGGGAAGAAGCTAAGCCGGCAATGCAGGAAGAAGCTGAAGAAGAGGCATCAGATGAGCCTGTTGATGATCTAGGTCGGGCCATTGCCGATGCAAAGAGAAACTACGCAAGTGATTTGGAGAAGAAGAAGTTGCAGCGCATGTTAGAGGATCACAAAAAATTGTTTTACCCGAATAGCGTACGTGACAAGAAAAAGTTGGGCACCACACTAGAATTGCTGCAATGGAAAGCAGAGTGGTGTATCTGACAAGGGATTTGGAAAGTTGCTGGTAATGATAAAGAATATGCTTCCAAAGGACAACGAATTGCCCAAGAGTACGTACGAAGCAAAGAAGGCTGCCTGCCCTCTAGGGTTAGAGGTGCAGAAGATACATGCATGCCCTAATGATTGCATCCTCTACCGTGGTGAGTATGAGGATTTGAACGCTTGCCCGGTATGCGGTGCATTGCGCTATAAGATCAGCTGCGATGACCCTGGTGATGTCGAGGGAGAGCGCCCTAGGAAGAAGATTCCTGCCAAGGTGATGTGGTACGCTCCTATAATACCATGGTTGAAACATTCGTTCCAAAACAAAGAGCATGCCAAGGCGATGCGATGGCACAGAGAAGACCGTAAGAAAGACGGAAAGTTGAGAGTACCCGCTGATGGGTCGCAGAGGAGAAAAATCGAAAGAAACTACGGGAAGGAGTTTGTAGATGACGCAAGGAACGTATGGTTTGGTCTAAGCGCAGATGGCATTAATCCTTTTGGGGAGCAGAGCAGCAACCATAGCACCTGGACTGTGACTCTATGTTTGTATAACCTTCCTCCTTGGTTGTGCATGAAGCGGAAGTTCATTATGATGCCAGTGCTCATCCAAGGCCCTAAGAAACCCGGCAACGACATTGATGTGTACCTAAGGCCATTAGTTGAAGAACTCTTACAACTTTGGAATGGAACAGGTGTACGTGCATGGGATGAGCACATGGGGGAAGAATTTGACCTAAAGGCATTGCTGTTCGTGACCATCAATGATTGGCCTACTCTAAGTAACCTTTCAGGACAGACAAACAAGGGATATCGCGCATGAACGCACTGTTTGGATGATACGGACAGTATATATTTGGCTAATTGTCATAAGAATGTGTACCTGGGACATTGTAACGCCCCAGATATTACTTTCCCAATTTGTACTCCAACTCTTGCCGTTTCCGGCATTAAGTTATATTTATTTCTTGGGTTCGGGCCTTTGTCTCCGTGTGTTGTTTTCGTTTTCGTGCATCTCATATCATGTCATCACGTGCATTGCATTTGCATACATGTTCATCTCATGCATTCGAGCATTTTCCCCGTTGTCCGTTTTGCATTCCGGCGCTTCGTTCTCCTCCGGTGGCCATTTCTAGCTTTCTTTCGTGTGTGGGGATTAAACATTTCCGGATTGGACCGAGACTTGTCATGCGGCCTTGGTTTACTACCGGTAGACCGCCTATCAAGTTTCGGGTCATTTGGACTTCGTTTGATACTCCAACGGTTAACCGAGGGACCGAAAAGGCCTCGTGTGTGTTGCAGCCCAACACCCCTCCAATTTGGCCCAAACCCACCAAACTCTGCTCCATCGTCTCGGTCGTTCGATCACGATCGCGTGGCCAAAAACCGCACCTCATTTGGACTTTCCTAGCTCCCTCTATGCCTATATATAGCTCCCCCCGTTTTCGGATCTCTCTCCCCCGTCCAAACCCTACTCCAAAAAAAAACATGATCCGCCGCCGACGGACGTGTCCGGGCGGAGCCGGACAACGTCCGCCGCCGACCCTCGCCAATCGTTGCGCGCCACGTCACCCGGGCCGCGCCCCACATCGCCGCCGACGCCCGGGGCCCGCCAGGCCCGCGGGGAGCCCTCCCGGCCCGCGTCATTGCCCCGCTGCCTCACGCCCGCAGCGCCGCCGCCCTCCTCGCGGCCGGCCACCCGAGGCACCGGCGCCACCGTCCGCCATCGTCGCCGGCCGGCACCTCGAGCCACGGCCCCGCCGTCCGCCGGTGGCGCCCGCCGCCGCCCAACCTCGCCGTGGCCACCACCGGGCCCCGTCGCCCTCGTCCGGTTCCTCCGGCGGCCGGATCGGGCTCCGGCGAGCCTCCCCACGTCCTGCGGTCCCCTCCGGCGAACCCTCTCTCTCCGGTGAACAGTACCTCCGGCGGCCTCGTAATCCGTGCAGATCTCAGATCTGGAATTTGAAAACCCTAGGGTTGACTTTCCCTTCCCCCCTTGAATTTTTATGCTAGGTTTGACTGCTCATATCTTCGCATTCGTAGCTCTGTTTTGGACATATAATATACCAAAATCTTCGTCTCGACGAGTACATCATTTCGTTCCATTGCATCATTTGCATTTGACGTCATCTTGATTCCCAAAATGCTGTTAGAAGGAGGCATCATGAGTTAAATTGCAGATCCGTTAGCTCAACATTGATTTTTGTCATTTTTGCCATGATTATTGTGTGCATGTTATGCGTGTGACCCTTTGGGATGAACTGTTAAGCATTGTGTCTTCTTTCCAGAGGTGCCACCCATGCATTTTTAGGATGTGTGTGTTGTCTTGTGCAAGCTTGCAAAGAGGGGTACCTGAGATTGCTGATTTCAGGGACTTAGTGAATTTCACTAAGTCTGGGATGTTTTAGTTCATGATGCTATATGTCCAGCTTGTTTCCTAGTGATCCGTGCCTCTTTTGAGGATGATCAGTAAGAGTGATTTGTTATGCTTGTTGTGCTTTATCCATCCATGTCTTTACTTGTTATGTTGTAGCATCCTAGGTTGATTCAATCGAGCTCAACTTTTGCATCGTTGTTAATTTGGGCAGATCGTGAACTCTTTTTCGATTTTGCCGGTGCTATTGCTAGTGATCCGTGCATGCTATGCCTTTTTTCTTGCCATGTCTAGCTAGAATTTTGTGCCTTCTTTATGGATATATGCTTGCCTTGCTATGACTTGCAACGTAGTGAGTGCATCGAGCTGGTTTACATGCCTCTGTGAGTTATAATTTCAGCATGTCTCAGTTTTCACAAAGTCTGAAAACTGATTGTGTTTCATCTATGTTCGTGTGCTTGTTAGAGTATTTTGTGAACCCTTTTGGCCCCAGGTCATTTTCGGTGTTTTGTTAAGCTTGTTGAGTAGCTCCATGCCATGTTCTTACTTGCCATGTTCAGGTTAGGTTTCATGTTGTTTTGCTGCTCCGAAGAGAGCATCGTGGTCTGAAATTCCAGACTAGCGTTAATTTCGCTAAGTCTGAAATCTGTTTTGCTTATTCAGTTTTGCCATGCTTGTTTGAACCCCTTAATGGATGAATTTGCCTATGGATCAGTCCTAGTGATTTGTTAAGCATCTTGTATACATCCCTGCCATGCAATTTTTTTTCATGTTTGGTGGCTGTAGCATGTTCATTTCGTTGCATTTAGGAGCCTACTTGCTGTATATCGCAGATCGGTTCGTTTCGTAAAACACTTGCCATTTCCAAACCGTAGCTCCGATTCTCATGATCTTTATATCGTTTTTAGGGGATTTCTTCCCCTCTATCCAGTGGAACACTTGGTTTTCCAAGTTGAGGCCAGATTCATGCATTTCCTGTCACGTCTTGCATTTTGCATCCCGCATCGCATCCCGCATAGTATACCATCTTTGCATATTATTGGTTGCCCTTGCACGTGGTTGATTGTATCCTTGTTGCTTGTTTGTGTTGTTGGGTAGAGCCGGGAGACGAGTTCACTAATGAGGAGCCTGTTGAGTTTGCTTTTGAGGATCCAGTCAACTATGACAACTGTGCAGGCAAGATGATCATACCCTCGAAATCACTACTATCTTTGCTATGCTAGTTTGCTCGCTCTTTTGCTTTGCCAATGCTACGATGCCTACCACTTGCTTGTCAGCCTCCCAATTGCCATGATTGATCCTCTAACCCACCTTTGTCCTAGCAAACCGTTGATTGGCTATGTTACCGCTTTGCTCAGCCCCTTCTTATAGCGTTGCTAGTTGCAGGTGAAGATTGGAGCCGTTCCTTGTTGGAACAATTATTTTACTTGTTGGGATATCATTATATTGCCATGTTATCTTAATGCATCTATATACTTGGTAAAGAGTGGAAGGCTCGGCCTCCCGCCTAGTGTTTTGTTCCACACTTGCCGCCCTAGTTTCCGTCATATCGGTGTTATGTTCCCAGATTGTTGCGTCCCTTACGTGGTTGGGCTATAATGGGAACCCCTTGATAGTTCGCCTTGATTAAAGCTTTTCCAGCAATGCCCAACATTGGTTTTACCATTTGCCACCTACCCCTTTTTCCTTTGGGTTTCCGGAGCCCGAGGGTCATCTTTATTTTAGCCCCCCCACGGGCCAGTGCTCCTCTGAGTGTTAGTCCGGAACGTTAGCCGCCGGTGGCCACCAGGGGCAACTCTGGGCTAGCCTACCGGAAGTTTGGACAATCTGAGTGTGCCCTGAGAAAGCGATATGTGCAACTCCTATCGGGATTTGTCGGCACATTCGGGCGGTGTTGCTGGACTTGTTTTAACCTGTCGAATCATCTTGTTGTACCGAGATACCGAGTCTGATCGGTGTGTCTTGGGTGGAGGTCTATTCCTTCGTTGACCGTGAGAGCTTGTTATGGGCTAAGTTGGGACCCCCCCTGCAGGGATTGATCTTTCGAAAGCCGTGCACGCGGTTATGGGAAGATGGGAATTTGTTAATGTCCGGTGGTAGATAACTTGAACCTTAATTAATTAAAAATGAATCAACTGAGTGTGTTGCCGTGATGGCCTCTTCTCGGCGGAGTCCGGGAAGCGGACATGGTGTTGGAGTTATGTTTGCGCAGGTTGCTCTCTAGTTTCTCGCTCGTGCTTTGCCTCCTCTTCTCGCCCTCTTTTGCGAATAAGTTAGCCACCATATATGCTAGTCGCTTGCTGCAGCTCCACTTATACATTACCCCTTTCCTACCTATTAAGCTTAAATAGTCTTGATCGCGAGGGTGCGAGATTGTTGAGTCCCTGTGGCTCACAGATTACTATTACACCAGATGCAGGGACAGATGATACAGCTCCAGATGGCGCACTCGAGCTCAAGTGGGAGTACGACGAGGACTCTCAGCGTTACTATGTGTCTTTTCCTGATGAGCAGTAGTGGTGCCTATTCGGGGTTAGATTCAGGGCCTTGTCACATGTTGGGGGTGTTTTCCATTTTGGCACCGTAGTCGGGCCATGAGTGAATTGTATGATGGATGTTATTTATGTACTTTGATGTGATGTGGCGAGTGTAAGCCAACTATGTTATCCCTCTTTATTATTATATTACATGGGATGTTTGTGATGATTACCCGACTTGCGACATATGCCTTCAATGCGATTATGCCTCTAAGTCGTGCCTCGACACGTGGGAGATATAGTCGCATCGAGGGTGTTACAAGTTGGTAATCAGAGCCTTCCCCGACCTTAGGAGCCCCATTGCTTGATCGTTTTAGTAGCCGAGTTGTGTCTAGAAAAATGTTTTGAGTCCTTAGGAATTATATATCGGAGAGCTTAGGAATTCTTTTTACTTCCCAGTCTCCTCATCACTCTGGTAAGGCATCCTGACATAGAGTTTTGACTCTTCTCTTCTCAAATTTCACTAAATTTTTCTTTAGGATCACGCGAGTATCTTGGTTTTGTTCCGATGGCTTATGATGAGAATACTGTCTTGGTGCCTCCTGTCAGGGGTTTAGTGGAAGTGTCCCGGGGAGTTGAGCTCCGAGGTGTTATCATCATAATTCTATCGTTGCAATTCTGGTATACTTGAGATATGTGCGCGACATCGAAAATCTCCTTTATGCAGTTCGTTGGTGAGATAACCTCGACGCCACCCAGTACTGGGGCGGGAGTTCGGGAGTATCGCCATAACTTGTATAATGGATGCTTTTCGAAGGTTGGGATAGATGGTTTCCGAAGGTTTCTTGGTTATGTGTTGAAGGATGGATACAGCTGGATGTAGGTATTGCTAGCTTGGGTGAGATATTATGCTTCCCCTGTATCCCCTACACCTGATTGCATAACCGGAAAGTTTTGGGAGTTTCATAGGTGGGAATTCTAGTAGCTCTTAGGATATCCTTCCAACAGATGTATGATATGAAATTGGGGTTCGACGTCTAGTGGTTCGCCTATTCACGGTCGATTTTACAGTGGTCTCGTTGCGTCTTAAAGAGTCCTTGGCTATGCTGACTCGGGGATGCTTCGTATGTCATGTGCACTGCCTTGTACATGATGGTGCCGTACGGTCGAGCCCGTGTAGGTCCTACCACGAAAACTTCGGACGAAATTTCTATCATATATTTGTTTCGGCTTATTTCTCAAGCCAACCCTTGGTTTATTTTGAGTTGTGGTATTCGAGTTGCTTCGAAGTCATATGTTGATTCCATCCCGCGTTGATTTACCTCTTCTACCCGATTCTTCGTGGCTTCGCAATTTAGGAATATGTGACCACTTCAAGAGAAGTGCATTCGTTCATTTTGTTCGGATGTGAAGACTTATGTTGCAATTTTTATTCCGTTGGATTCAGCTTCAATATTTCTCTATTTGTGTGCTAATGGTGGTCAACCTCTTCAGGATGGCTCCTCCAACGCGCACGACTCCGAACCCTGATCCGCCACCACCTCCACCGCCTCCAGAGGCTTGGCAAGCTGTGATGGCCGCTACTAATGCAAATACACAGCTGATCATGCAAATCCTCCAAGAGCGGAATCAAGGCAGTCAGGGGAATCAAGGCAACAATCAGAACCATTTTGCTACTCTGAACCAGTTCCTCACTAATGGTCCAAAGACGTTCAGCAATTGTGTTGAGGCTACCGATGCTGACGATTGGCTAGTGGATTTGGGCAAGCATTTTGAATGCAGCAATGTCAGGCCTGAAGATTTCGTCAAGTTCGCTTCTTTCCTGCTCAAAGATCAGGCTGCAGAGTGGTTCCAGTAGTACAAGGATTCCAGAGGTGGACGTTTGATCACTTGGGATGATTTCCGTCGTGATTTCCGAGCTCATCACATCCCTCAAAGTGTGACTGAAAGCAAACGTGAGGAATTCCGCAATCTGAAGCAAGGCTCTTTGTCTGTCTATGACTACAACAAGTTGTTCTAGAAGCTCGCCCGTTTTGCCAAACAGGATGTTCCTGATGAGAAGAGCATGATCTATCAGTTTAGGGGTGGTCTCCGTGAAGAAATTCAGCTCGCTCTTGTCCTCTTTGAGCCGCTGAGATACGATGAGTTCTACAACATGGCACTGAAGCATGAGACTGCTCAGTTGAGGTGTGATGCTTCCAGGAAGCGAGTCAGAGACACTACGCCTTCTTCCTCTACTCAAGTGGCCAAGCAGCAGAAGTATTGGCTTCCTCCTCCTCCGTTCCGTCAGCCGTATCAGCAGAAGAGCAAAGGTGGCAGTGGTTCATCCCACCCACCCAACCCTGGCTTTCAGAACAAGACTTCGTCTCAAGCTCCAAGATCGAGTGCTCCGTACCACCGTCCACTCTCAGAGGTCACGTGCAACAAGTGCCAACAGAAGGGTCACTACGCCAACAAGTGTTTCAACCAAAGGCGTCTTCCTCCTCCTCCTGTCAGATCGGCAAGTACAGCTGTGGTCAAGCATAATCCCAAGCACGCCAAGGTCAATATGGTGAATGCAGCTCAGGCAGAGGATTCGTCAGATGTGATCATGGGTAACCTTCGTGTTAATGATATTCCTGCAAAAGTACTTTTTGATACGGGTGCATCGCATTGTTTCATCTCGAAGCCTTTTGCATCTAAGCATGAGTTGATTTCCCAAGCTATGCATAGTCCGTTAGCAGTGGTCTCTCCTGGTAAATGTTTGCTCGCCAACCAAGAGATTCCGGATATTTCCATCATGTTGGGTGATTTCAAGTTCCTCGCTTCTCCAATGGTTCTTGGTAATTCGGATATCGATCTTATTCTTGGGATGGACTGGCTCTCTAAGCATAAAGCTCAGCTTGATTGTGCGGCCAAGCAGATTCAACTGACTCATTCGTCTGAGGATGTAATTGTCTTTGCTGCTCGGGATAATACCATCCGGTTGTTTTCTCTCAATGAGAAGGGTGAATTGGATGCTATTTCGCAGATTCCGGTTGTTTGTGAGTATCAAGACGTCTTCCTAGAAGAACTCCCAGGCATGCCTCCGCACCGGCCGGTTGAATTTGTTATTGAACTTGAGCCCGGTACGGAACCTGTGTGCAAACATCCCTATAAGCTCGGCCCCGAAGAGTTGAAGGAGTTGAAGAAACAACTCGATGTTCAAGAAAGAATGGGTCTCATTCGACCTAGTACTTCTCCGTGGGGTTGTGGTGTTCTTTTTGTGAAGAAGAAGGATGGAACGGACCGACTTTGTGTTGATTATCGTCCATTGAACAAGAAGACCATCAAGAACAAATACCCACTTCCCAACATCAATGAGCTGTTCGAACAACTCAAGGGTGCCCAAGTATTCTCCAAGCTTGATCTTCGTATGGGTTATCATCAAATTCGCATTCGTGAGCAAGATATTCCCAAGACGGCGTTCAGAACAAGCTATGGGTCATATGAATACACTGTCATGTCTTTTGGCCTCGCCAACGCTCCTCCGACGTTCTCTCGCATGATGAACTTCATCTTCAATCCCTACACCAATGACTTCGTTTTGGTCTATCTCGACGACATTCTGGTTTTCTCCAAGAACAAGGAAGATCATGCCAAACACTTGCGTTTGGTTCTTGACAGGCTTAGGGAACATCAGTTCTACGCCAAGTTCTCCAAGTGTGAATTTTGGCTCGATGAGGTGCTTTATCTTGGCCATATCATCTCTGCCAAGGGCATTTCCGTGGATCCTGAGAAGGTGTCTGCAATTGTTAATTGGGAACCTCCTCAGAATGTGAAGCAACTCCGTAGCTTCCTCGGTCTCGCAAGCTACTGTCGAAGATTCGTTGAAAACTTTTCCAAGATCGTGAAGCCTCTCTCAAATCTTCTTCAGAAGCACGTCAAGTACGTTTGGTCTCCGGAGTGTGATATTGCTTTCAACTCTTTGAAAGAGAAGTTGATCACTGCTGCAGTTCTGACTCTGCCTGATGAAACCAAGCCGTACGAGGTCTTTTGTGATGCCTCTCTCCAAGGTCTCGGTGCTGTACTGATGGAAGAGAAGAAAGTTGTTTCTTATACCTCTCGCTAGTTGAAGCCTAATGAGAAGAACTACCCCACTCATGATCTCGAGTTGGCGGCAGTTGTGCACGCATTGTTGACTTGGAGACATCTTCTCTTGGGAAGGAAAGTGGACATTTTCACTGATCACAAGAGTATCAAGTACACCTTCACTCAGCCTAATCTCAACCTCAGGCAGACTCGATGGGTCGAAATGATTCAAGAGTACAATCCGAGTATCGAGTATACTCCAGGCAAGGCTAATGTGATTGCTGACGCTTTGAGCAGAAAAGCATATTGCAACAGTCTGATTCTCAAGCCTTATCAACCCAAGCTTTGTGAAGCCTTCCGCAAACTTAATCTGCAAGTTGTTCCTCAAGGTTTCCTCGCCAACCTTCAAGTTTCTCCTACCTTGGAAGACCAGATTGGCCAAGCCCAGCTTCTTGATGCTATGGTGAAAAAGGTGAAGATTGGTATTGCAAAGAGTCAGTCCAAGTACAAGTGCTACCGACTTGATGACAAGGACACTCTCTTCTTCAAGGATCGAATTGTTGTGCCCAAAGGTGAACTTCGTAAAGTGATCATGAATGAGGCTCACAACTCTCTCCTCTCCATCCACCCTGGGAGCACGAAGATGTATCAAGATCTGAAGCAAACTTATTGGTGGACTCGAATGAAGCGCGAGATCGCTCAATTCGTTAATGAATGTGATGTCTGCAGAAGAGTGAAAGCAGAACACCAAAGGCCAGCAGGTCTCCTCCAACCTCTTGCCATTCCAGAATGGAAGTTTGACCACATTGAAATGGACTTCGTGACTGGGTTTCCTAAGTCCAAGCGTGGCAATGATGCTATATTTGTTGTCATCGACAAGCTCACCAAAGTGGCTCATTTCCTGCCTATCAAAGAGTCAATCACTGCAGCTCAATTGGCAGAACTCTACACCTCTCTAATTGTCTCTCTGCACGGTATTCCTCAAGTGATATCTTCAGACCGTGGCAGCATCTTTACCTCCAAGTTTTGGGATTCTTTTCAGAAGGCCATGGGCACCAACATTCGCTTCAGCACTGCTTTCCATCCTCAAACAAGCGGTCAAGTCGAGCGTGTCAACCAGATTCTTGAAGATATGCTCAGGGCTTGTGTTATCTCCTTCGGCATGAAGTGGGAGGATTGTCTTCCTTATGCTGAATTCTCGTACAACAACAGTTTCCAAGCAAGTTCCGGCAAGGCCCCATTCGAAATTCTGTATGGCAGGAAGTGCTGTACACCTCTCAACTGGTCTGAAACCGGTGAACGTCAGCTGCTGGGTAATGACCTGATCACAGAGGCAGAAGAAATGTGCAAGGTCATTCGTGATAACCTCAAAGCAGCCCAATCCCGCCAGAAGAGCTACTATGATAGTAAGCACCGTGATTTGGCTTTCGAGATCGGAGATCATGTCTACCTCCGCGTCTCTCCTATGAAAGGGACTCATCGCTTCGGTATCAAAGGGAAGCTTGCCCCCAGATACGTCGGGCCTTTCAAAATTGTCAGCAAGAGAGGCGACCTCGCCTATCAACTCAAGCTTCCTGCAAACTTTGCCAATGTTCATGATGTGTTCCATGTCTCCCAACTCCGTAAGTGCTTCAAGACGCCTGAGCGCACCGTCAACTTCGAGGACATTGAGCTCCAAGAAGATCTCTCCTACCGTGAGCACCCAGTTGCAATCCTTGAAGAGACTGAACGCAAAACTCGCAACAAGTCAATCAAATTTCTCAAAATCAAGTGGTCACACCATTCCGACCGTGAAGCTACCTGGCAACGCGAGGATCACCTCCGTTCTGAGTACCCGGAGTTCTTTCAGTCCTAGATCTCGGGACGAGATCTTTTCGTAGTGGTGGAGTGTTGTAACGCCCCATATGTAACCTTCCCAATTTTTACTCCAACTCTTGCCGTTTCCGGCATTAAGTTATATTTATTCCTCGGGTTCGGGTCTTGTCTCCGTGTGTTGTTTTTGTTTTCGTGCATCTCTTGTCATGTCATCACGTGCATTGCATTTGCATACATGTTCATCTCATGCATTCGAGCATTTTCCCCGTTGTCCGTTTTGCATTCCGGCGCTTTGTTCTCCTCCGGTGGCCATTTCTAGCTTTCTTTTGTGTGTGGGGATTAAACATTTCTGGATTGGACCGAGACTTGCCATGTGGCCTTGGTTTACCACCGGTAGACCGCCTGTCAAGTTTCGGGTCATTTGGACTTCGTTTGATACTCCAACGGTTAACCGAGGGACCGAAAAGGCCTCGTGTGTGTGCAGCCCAACACCCCTCCAATTTGGCCCAAAACCCACCAAACTCTGCTCCCTCTATGCCTATATATACACCACCCCTCAAAAATCCCGGGTCTCTTCTCCCCCTAACCCTAGTCCCGCTCCTCTCCGCGCGGTCGGACACGTCCGCCCGCGCCGGACATCACCGCCGCCGCGAATCGCGCGCCGCCATGTGGCCGAGCCACCCCACATCGCCACCTCAGTCCCGCCGGCCCGGCCGGGGCCCCCGAAGCCCATCGGCTCCACCCCGCCGCCTGGGCGCCCGCGCCGCCCGACAGCGTTCGCCGCCACTCCGCCGCCACCGCGCCCCGCCGGCCGGAGCAGAGCGCCGCCGCCGACGCGCCTCGTCGCCCGCACGTCCAACCTCGTCGCCGACCGCGCCCGGCCCCGCCCGGAGCTCGCCGGGCTTCCCCCGCGTCCACCTCGCCGACCCCGGCCTCCCCCACGCCGGCCGCCTCCCCTCGCCGCCGTCCAAGGTCGCCGGAGCCGCCGCCTCGCCGGAATCCTTCTCGGGTGAACAGTGCCGACGAACTGCTACAGTGTTGCTACAGTGATCTCAGATCTGGATCCGGTTGACCTCTCCCCCGAAACCCTAATTCTAGTAATTTTTATGCCTACTTTGACGCATCATAACTTTGCACCCGTGACTCCGTTTTGGGCATATGATATATCAAAATCTTCGTCTCGATGAGTACATCATTTCATTCCATTGCATCATCTGCATTTGAGGTCATCTTGTTGCCCAAAATGCTGTTGGAAGGAGGCATCATGAGTTAAATTGCAGATCCGTTAGCCCTACATTGAGTTTTGTCATTTTTGCCATGATTATTGTGTGGATGATATGCCTGTGCCCCTTTGGGATGAATTGTTAAGCATGTTGTCTTCTTTCCAGAGGTGCCTCCCATGCATTTTTAGGATGTGTGTGTTGTCTTGTGCAAGCTTGCAAAGAGGGGTACCTGAGATTGCTGATTTCAGGGACTTAGTGAAAATCACTAAGTCTGGGATGTTTTACTTCACGATGCTATATGTCCAGCTTGTTTCCTAGTGATCCGTGCCTCTTTTGAGGATGATCAGTAAGAGTGATTTGTTATGCTTGTTGTGCTTAATCCATCCATGTCTTTACTAGTTATGTTGGAGAAACCTAGGTTGACTCAATCGAGCTCAACTTTTGCATAGTTGTTAATTTGGGCAGATCGTGAACTCTTGCGATTTTGCCGGAGCCATTGCTAGTGATCCATGCATACTATGCCATTGTTCTTGCCATGTCTGGCTAGAATTTTGTGCCTTCTTAATGGATGTATGCTTGCCTTGCCATGACTTGCACCGTCGTGAGAGCATCGAGCTCGTTTACATGCCTCCGTGAGTTATGATTTCAGCATGTCCTAGTTTTCACTAAGTCTGGAAACTGATTGTGTTTTATCGATGTTCGTGTGCTCGGTAGAGTATTTTGTGAACCCTTTTGGCCCCAGGTCATTTTGGGTGTTTTGTTAAGCTTGTTGAGTAGCTCCATGCCATGCTTTTACTTGCCAGGTTTAGGTTTTGCTTCACATTGTTTTGCTGCTCCGAATAGAGCATCGTGGTCTGAAATTTCAGACTAGCGTTAATTTCGCTAAGTCTGAAATCTGTTTTGCTTATTCAGTTTTGCCATCCTTGTTTGAAGCCCTTAATGGATGAACTTGCCTATGCCTTAGTCCTGGTGATTTGTTAAGCTTCTTGAGTACATTACTGCCATTCAATTTTTTTTTATGTTTGGTGGCTGTAGCATGTTCATTTCGTTGCATTTAGGAGCCTACTTGCTGTAAATCGGAGATCGGTTCGTTTAGTAAAACGCTTGCCATTTCCAAACCGTAGCTCCGATTGCCATGATCTTTATATCGTTTTCATGGGATTTCTTCCCCTCTATCCAGTGGAACACTTGGTTTTCCAAGTTGAGGCCAGGTTCATGCATTGCCTGTCACGTCTTGCATTTTGCATCCCGCATCGCATCCCGCATAGCATATCATCTTTGCATGTTATTGGTTGCCTTTGCACGTGGTTGATTGTATCCTTGTTGCTTGTTTGTGTTGTTGGGTAGAGCCGGGAGACGAGTTAGCTAACGAGGAGCCCGTTGAGTTTGCTTTTGAGCATCCAGTCAACTCTGACAACTATGCAGGCAAGATGATCATACCCTCGAAATCACTACTATCTTTGCTATGCTAGTTTGCTCGCTCTTTTGCTTTGCCAATGCTACGATGCCTACCACTTGCTTGTCAGCCTCCCAATTGCCATGATTGAGCCTCTAACCCATCTTTGTCCTAGCAAACCATTGATTGGCTAAGTTACCGCTTTGCTTAGCCCTTCTTATAGCGTTGTTAGTTGCAGGTGAAGATTGGAGCCGTTCCTTGTTGGAACATTTATTTACTTGTTGGGATATCACTATATTGCTATGTTATCTTTATTCATCTATATACTTGGTAAAGGGTGGAAGGCTCGGCCTCTCGCCTAGTGTTTTGTTCCAATCTTGCCGCCCTAGTTTCCGTCATATCGGTGTTATGTTCCCGGATTGTTGCGTCCCTTACGCGGTTGGGCTATAATGGGAACCCCTTGATAGTTCGCCTTGATTAAAGCTTTCCCAGCAATGCCCAACATTGGTTTTACCATTTTCCACCTAGCCTCTTTTTCCCTTGGGTTTCCGGAGCCCGAGGGTCATCTTTATTTTAGCCCCCCACGGGCCAGTGCTCCTCTGAGTGTTGGTCCGAACCGAGCCACTTGCAGCGCCACCTCGGGGCAACTCGAGGGTTGGTTTTAGTTGTACATAGTGTTCATCTGAGTGTGCCCTGAGAAAGAGATATGTGCAGCTCCTATCAGGATTTGTCGGCACATTCGGGCGGTGTTACTGGACTAGTTTTGACCTGTCGAATCATCTTGTTATACCGGGATACCGAGTCTGATCGGTGGGTCCTGGGTGGAGGTCTATTCCTTCGTTGACCGTGAGAGCTTGTTATGGGCTAAGTTGGGACCCCCCTGCAGGGATTGATCTTTCGAAAGCCGTGCCCGCGGTTATGGGCAGATGGGAATTTGTTAATGTCCGGTTGTAGACAACTTGAACCTTAAATAATTAAAATGAATCAACTGAGTGTGTTGCCGTGATGGCCTCTTCTCGGTGGAGTCCGGGAAGTGGACATGGCGTTGTGTTATGTTTGCGTAGACTGCTCTCCAGCTTTCCGCTCGTGCCTTGCCTCCTCTTCTCGCTCTCCTTTGCGAATAAGTTAGCCACCATATATGCTAGTCGCTTGTTGCAGCTCCACTTTACACTACCCCTTTCCTACCTATTAAGCTTAAATAGTCATGATCGTGAGGGTGCGAGATTGCTGAGTCCTCTGTGGCTCACAGATTACTATTACACCAGATGCAGGGACCGATGATACCTCTCCGGATGGCGCGCTCGAGCTGAAGTGGGAGTACGACGAGGACTCTCAGCGTTACTATGTGTCGTTTCCTGATGATCAGTAGGGATGCCTATTCAGGGCTAGATTCAGGGCCTAGTCGCTTGTTGGGGGTCTTTTCTATTTTGGCGCCGTAGTCGGGCCATGACTGATTGTATGATGGATGTTATTTATGTACTTTGACGTGACGTGGCGAGTGTAAGCCAACTATGCTATTATTCCCCTTGATATTATATATGTACATGGGTTGTGTAATGATTCCCGACTTGCGACATTGCTTTCCATGCGCCTATGTCTCTAAGTCGTGCCTCGACACGTGGGAGACATAGTCGCATCGAGGGCGTAACAGCTTGGCCCTAAGTAACCACTCGTCTTCGCCGTCGGCGGCGGTGGTGGAACAGTCCGGAAGGAGAGTCCTTCCCTTCTTTGACCCTTCCGCCTCCCAGGTTGGGGCGGCCTTCCTTTTCTTGTCTCCCCAGGCTAGAGGGGGAGAGTCTTCATCTTCCTCCTCCTCGTTTTCATGGGAGGAGTGCCTCTCGGAGTTATCGGACGATGAGTCTGATACCACCTGGCGGCGGGAACTATTTCGAGTTCCCTTGGCCTTCCGCTTGGTCTTCTCCGGCACCTCATAGGGAGCTGGAGTCCACATCTCCGTCAGTAGAGCGTCTGCTGGGTCTTCAGGCAGAGGGGACGAATAGTTAATCTGCTCCGATGTCTCCACCCAGTCTTGTCAAAGGCATGGGAGCTCAGACCCCGCACATGGTTAAGCTATGGGAAATAAATACCCTACCAGATGTACAGAACTTACCGGATTCGCAGGGCGCTTCGCGCTTAGCCCGCGGTCCTCGGTAAGAGAAGGAGGGACCTCAGCGCCCTTGAACAATACCTTCCAAACGTCCTTATGTGTCGTGTCGAAGAGCTCGCGTAGACTTTGGTGCTGGGCCGGGTCGAACTCCCATAAGTTGAAAGCCCGTTGTTGACACGGGAGGATCCGGCGAAAGAGCATGACCTGGACTATGTTGACAAGCTTAAGTTTCTTGCTTATCATGTTCCGGATACACTTCTGGAGTCCGTCCAGCTCCACCTATGAACCCCAGGACAGGCCCTTCTCCTTCCAGGAAGTGAGCGCGTGGGGATTCTGGATCGAAACTCGGGGGTCGCCACCCAGTTGGTGTCGCGCGGCTCGGTGATGTAGAACCACCCCGATTACCACCCCTTTATGGTCTCCACGAAGGAGCCCTCGAGCGATATAACGTTGGGCATTTTGCCCACCATGGCTCCACCGCATTCCTCTTATTGGCCGCCTACTACCTTCGGCTTGATATTGAAGGTCTTCAGCCACAAGCCGAAGTGGGGCCGGATGCGGAGGATAGCCTCGCACACGACGATGAACACCGAGATGTTGAGGATGAAATTCGGGGCTAGATCATGAAAGTCCAGCCCGTAATAGAACATAAGGCCGGGGGCGAATGGATGGAGGGGAAACCTAGTTCGCGGACGAAGTGGGGGAGGAAAACCACCCTTTCGTGAGGTTCCGGGGTAGGGACGATCTGCCCCGCGGCTGCCAGCCGGTGCACGATATCCGCGGCTAAGTATCCGGCCCCACGTAGTTTTTTGATGTGTCCCTCCGTGACGGAGGAGACCATCCACTTTCCTCCTGCTCCGGACATGTTTGGAGAGAGTTGAGGAGAAGGATGTGGACTTGGGCGCTCGAGCTCGAGTGCGCGAGAATGGATGAGCAAGGAGGAAGAAGGCGTGGGTAGAAAAAAGTGAAACCTTATCCCTTTATAAGGGCAGACGAAACTATGCGCCCCCACCAGCCTGGTAAAACTCGCTTATCCCCCAAGCGCCGTAATTGATGGCACGGTTGGGTTACCCACGTCCGTATTGATGGGAATCCTGTAATAAGGGGACACGATCTCTGCTTCGACAAGACGTGCCAAGGAAACCGCCTCGCGAAACACACTGAGATAGGTTATGAAAAACAATTCGAATAAAGACCTGACTGTGGTGTGATGTCACGCTACGGGGTACGTCAGCAGATTAGATTTGTGGAAATATTATTCTCCCTACGGTGGTATGTGGAACTTGTTTTGGAGAGCCGGACACGATCCTCATGTTCAAAATATTCTATGAAATATTCGGAGAAGGAACCAGCCTTGCAATGCCGAAAACAATCTGTGCACCGGACTCATCGTCATTGAAGCCTGGTTCAGGGGCTACTGAGGGAGTCCTAGATTAGGGGGTATCTGGATACCAGACTATATCCTTTGGCCGGACTGTTGGACTATGAAGATACAAGATTGAAGACTTCGTTCCATGTCCAGGTGGGACTCTCCTTGGCGTGGAAGGAAAGCTTGGTAATATGGATATGTAGATCTCCTTCCTTGTAACCGACTCTGTGTAACCCTAGCCCCCTCCGGTGTCTATATAAACCGGAGGGTTTTAGTCCGTAGGACAACATACAATCATACCATAGGCTAGCTTCTAGGGTTTAGCCTCTCTGATCTCGTGGTAGATCAACTCTTGTAATACTCATATCATCAAGAACAATTAAGTAGGATGTAGGGTTTTACCTCCATCGAGAGGGCCCGAACCTGGGTAAACATCATGTCCCCTGCCTCCTGTTACAATCCTCCTAGACGCACAGTTCAGGACCCCCTACCCGAGATCCGCCGGTTTTGACACCGACAGTACCCTGGTAACCCACAAGTATAGGGGATCGCAATAGCTTTCGAGGTAGAGTATTCACCCAAATTTATTGATTCGACACAAGGGGAGCCAAAGAATATTCTCAAGTATTAGCAGCTGAGTTGTCAATTCAACCACACCTGGAAACTTAGTATCTGCAGCAAAGTGTTTAGTAGCAAAGTAATATGATAGTGGCGGTAGCAGCAACAAAAGTAAAGATAGCAGAAGTAATGTTTTTGGTATTTTGTAGTGATTGTAACAGTAGCAGCGGAAAAGTAAATAAGCGTGAACCAGTATATGGAAAACTCGTAGGCACCGGATCAGTGATGGATAATTATGCCGGATGCGGTTCATCATGTAACAGTCATAACATAGGGTGACACAGAACAAGCTCCAATTCATCAATGTAATGTAGGCATGTATTCCATATATAGTCATACGTGCTCATGGAAAAGAACTTGCATGACATCTTTTGTCCTACCCTCCCGTGGCAGCGGGGTCCTATTGGAAACTAAGGGATATTAAGGCCTCCTTTTAATAGAGATCCGGAACAAAGCATTAACACATAGTGAATACATGAACTCCTCAAACTATGGTCATCACCGGGAGTGGTCCCGATTATTGTCACTTCGGGGTTGCCGGATCATAACACATAGTAGGTGACTATAGACTTGCAAGGTAGGATCAAGAACTCACATATATTCATGAAAACATAATAGGTTCAGATCTGAAATCATGGCACTCGGGCCCTACTGACAATCATTAAGCATAGCAAAGTCATAGCAACATCAATCTCAGAACATAATGGATACTAGCGATCAAACCCTAACAAAACTAACTCGACTACATGATAAATCTCATCCAACCCATCACCGTCTAGCAAGCCTACGATGGAATTACTCACCGACGGCGGTGAGCATCATGAAATTGGTGATGGAGGATGGTTAATGATGACGACGGCGATGAATCCCCCTCTCCGGAGCCCCGAACGGACTCCAGATCAGCCCTCCCGAGAGGTTTTAGGGCTTGGCGGCGGCTCTGTATCGTAAAACGCGATGATTTATTCTCTCTGATTTTTTCTCTCCGAAAGCAAATATATAGAGTTGCAGTTGGCGTCGGAGCGTTTCCAGGGGGCCCACGAGGTAGGGGGCGCGCCCTGGGGGGGCGCCCCCACCCTCGTGAGAAGGGTGTGGGCCCCCTGGTCTTCATCTTTGGTGAGGATTTTTTATTGTTTTTTCTAAGATATTTCGTGGAGTTTCAGGTCATTCCGAGAATATTTGTTTTCTGCACATAAAACAACACCATGGCAATTCTGCTGAAAACAGCGTCAGTCCGGGTTACTTCCATTCAAATCATACAAGTTAGAGTCCAAAACAGGGGCAAAAGTGTTTGGAAAAGTAGATACAACGGAGACGTATCATACCCCTTCGCGAGGATGCAGAAGATGACATTAATCACCGGAATCGGTCAGAATTGGCGGATATCCGAAGCCCAGTCACTTCGGGGATGAGGGTGATTATCCCCAAGTTCAGCCTGGTGAGGTTGATGGACCCTACAAATAACTCCCCAAATAGGGCCATCACCTCTAGCTTGATTACGTCCCAGAAGGTCGGCAAGCACTTCACTGGGAGGCTATCCGGACCGAGGTCTGAAGAGGGGTTCATGCCCTTAATAGCCGCCCACACTTCAGCCTAGCAGAACGGGACCATAAGGGCCATGTTGTCCACAGGCGAGACACAGCTGTGGGCCGGCCAAATGTCTTGCCCACGGGCAAGACCTCCCCAAGGGGAGGCAGAGAATAGGTCTCTGTAAAAGCCGTCTACATGGGCCCGTATGTCCTCCGGCCACTGCAGGAGGGTCTCTCTGTTCTAAAGGAGCGGGATGGAGTTATGGCGTCGACGGCCGTTAGATATGTCCTAGAAGTAGGCGGTATTGGCATCCCCCTTGAGGACCCAGTTCTGCGTGCCCCTTTGGGATGAATTGTTAAGCATGTTGTCTTCTTTCCAGAGGTGCCTCCCATGCATTTTTAGGATGTGTGTGTTGTCTTGTGCAAGCTTGCAAAGAGGGGTACCTGAGATTGCTGATTTCAGGGACTTAGTGAAAATCACTAAGTCTGGGATGTTTTACTTCACGATGCTATATGTCCAGCTTGTTTCCTAGTGATCCGTGCCTCTTTTGAGGATGATCAGTAAGAGTGATTTGTTATGCTTGTTGTGCTTAATCCATCCATGTCTTTACTTGTTATGTTGGAGAAACCTAGGTTGACTCAATCGAGCTCAACTTTTGCATAGTTGTTAATTTGGGCAGATCGTGAACTCTTGCGATTTTGCCGGAGCCATTGCTAGTGATCCATGCATGCTATGCCATTGTTCTTGCCATGTCTGGCTAGAATTTTGTGCCTTCTTAATGGATGTATGCTTGCCTTGCCATGACTTGCACCGTCGTGAGAGCATCGAGCTCGTTTACATGCCTCCGTGAGTTATGATTTCAGCATGTCCTAGTTTTCACTAAGTCTGGAAACTGATTGTGTTTCATCGATGTTCGTGTGCTCGGTAGAGTATTTTGTGAACCCTTTTGGCCCCAGGTCATTTTGGGTGTTTTGTTAAGCTTGTTGAGTAGCTCCATGCCATGCTTTTACTTGCCAGGTTTAGGTTTTGCTTCACATTGTTTTGCTGCTCCGAATAGAGCATCGTGGTCTGAAATTTCAGACTAGCGTTAATTTCGCTAAGTCTGAAATCTGTTTTGCTTATTCAGTTTTGCCATGCTTGTTTGAAGCCCTTAATGGATGAACTTGCCTATGCCTTAGTCCTAGTGATTTGTTAAGCTTCGTGAGTACATCACTGCCATTCAATTTGTTTTTATGTTTGGTGGCTGTAGCATGTTCATTTCGTTGCATTTAGGAGCCTACTTGCTGTAAATCGCAGATCGGTTCGTTTAGTAAAACGCTTGCCATTTCCAAACCGTAGCTCCGATTGCCATGATCTTTATATCGTTTTCAGGGGATTTCTTCCCCTCTATCCAGTGGAACACTTGGTTTTCCATGTTGAGGCCAGGTTCATGCATTTGCTGTCACGTCTTGCATTTTGCATCCCGCATCGCATCCCGCATAGCATATCATCTTTGCATCTTATTGGTTGCCTTTGCACGTGGTTGATTGTATCCTTGTTGCTTGTTTGTGTTGTTGGGTAGAGCCGGGAGACGAGTTAGCTAACGAGGAGCCCGTTGAGTTTGCTTTTGAGCATCCAGTCAACTCTGACAACTATGCAGGCAAGATGATCATACCCTCGAAATCACTACTATCTTTGCTATGCTAGTTTGCTTGCTCTTTTGCTTTGCCAATGCTACGATGCCTACCACTTGCTTGTCAGCCTCCCAATTGCCATGATTGAGCCTCTAACGCATCTTTGTCCTAGCAAACCATTGATTGGCTAAGTTACCGCTTTGCTCAGCCCTTCTTATAGCGTTGTTAGTTGCAGGTGAAGATTGGAGCCGTTCCTTGTTGGAACATTTATTTACTTGTTGGGATATCACTATATTGCTATGTTATCTTTATTCATCTATATACTTGGTAAAGGGTGGAAGGCTCGGCCTCTCGCCTAGTGTTTTGTTCCACTCTTGCCGCCCTAGTTTCCGTCATATCGGTGTTATGTTCCCGGATTGTTGCGTCCCTTACGCGGTTGGGCTATAATGGGAACCCCTTGATAGTTCGCCTTGATTAAAGCTTTCCCAGCAATGCCCAACATTGGTTTTACCATTTGCCACCTAGCCTCTTTTTCCCTTGGGTTTCCGGAGCCCGAGGGTCATCTTTATTTTAGCCCCCCACGGGCCAGTGCTCCTCTGAGTGTTGGTCCGAACCGAGCCACTTGCAGCGCCACCTCGGGGCAACTCGAGGGTTGGTTTTAGTTGTACGTAGTGTTCATCTGAGTGTGCCCTGAGAAAGAGATATGTGCAGCTCCTATCGGGATTTGTCGGCACATTCGGGTGGTGTTACTGGACTAGTTTTGACCTGTCGAATCATCTTGTTATACCGGGATACCGAGTCTGATCGGTGTGTCCTGGGTGGAGGTCTATTCCTTCGTTGACCGTGAGAGCTTGTTATGGGCTAAGTTGGGACCCCCCTGCAGGGATTGATCTTTCGAAAGCCGTGCCCGCGGTTATGGGCAGATGGGAATTTGTTAATGTCCGGTTGTAGACAACTTGAACCTTAAATAATTAAAATGAATCAACTGAGTGTGTTGCCGTGATGGCCTCTTCTCGGCGGAGTCTGGGAAGTGGACACGGCGTTGGAGTTATGTTTGCGTAGGCTGCTCTCTAGAAATGTGCAAGGTCATTCGTGATAACCTCAAAGCAGCCCAATCCCGCCAGAAGAGCTACTATGATAGTAAGCACCATGATTTGGCTTTTGAGATCGGAGATCATGTTTACCTCCGCGTCTCTTCTATGAAAGGGACTCGTCGCTTCGGTATCAAAGGGAAGCTTGCCCCCAGATACGTCGGACCTTTCAAGATTGTCAGCAAGAGAGGCGACCTCGCCTATCAACTCGAGCTTTCTGCAAACTTTGCCAATGTTCATGATGTGTTCCATGTCTCCCAACTCCGAAAGTGCTTCAAGACGCCTGAACGCACAGTCAACTTCGAGGACATTGAGCTCCAAGAAGATCTCTCCTATCATGAGCACCCAGTTGCAATCCTTGGAGAGACTGAACGCAGAACTCGCAACAAGTCAATCAAATTTCTCAAAGTCAAGTTGTCACACCATTCCGACCGTGAAGCTACCTGGGAACGCGAGGATCACCTTCGTTCTGAGTACCCGGAGTTCTTTCAGTCCTAGATCTTGGGACAAGATCTTTTCGTAGTGGTGGAGTGTTGTAACGCCCCAGATATTACTTTCCCAATTTGTACTCCAACTCTTGCCGTTTCCGGCATTAAGTTATATTTATTTCTCGGGTTCGGGTCTTTGTCTCCGTGTGTTGTTTTTGTTTTCGTGCATCTCATATCATGTCATCACGTGCATTGCATTCGCATACATGTTCATCTCATGCATTCGAGCATTTTCCCCGTTGTCCGTTTTGCATTCCGGCGCTTCGTTCTCCTCCGGTGGCCATTTCTAGCTTTCTTTCGTGTGTGGGGATTAAACATTTCCGGATTGGACCGAGACTTGTCATACGGCCTTAGTTTACTACCGGTAGACCGCCTGTCAAGTTTCGGGTCATTTGGACTTCGTTTGATACTCCAACGGTTAACCGAGGGACCGAAAAGGCCTCGTGTGTGTTGCAGCCCAACACCCCTCTAATTTGGCCCAAAACCCACCAAACTCTGCTCCATCGTCTCGGTCGTTCGATCACGATCGCGTGGCCGAAAACCGCACCTCATTTGGACTCTCCTAGCTCCCTCTATGCCTATATATAGCTCCCCCCCGTTTTTGGATCTCTCTCCCCCGTCCAAACCCTACTCCAAAAAAAACAGGATCCGCCGCCGACGGACGTGTCCGGGCGGAGCCGGACAACGTCCGCCACCGACCCTCGCCAATCGCTGCGCGCCATGTCGCCCGGGCCGCGCCCCACATCGCCGCCGACGCCCGGGGCCCGCCAGGCCCGCGGGGAGCCCTCCCGGCCCGCGTCATCGCCCCGCCGCCTCACGCCCGCAGCGCCGCCGCCCTCCTCGCGGCCGGCCACCCGGGGCACCGGCGCCGCCGCCCGCCATCGTCGCAGGCCGGCACCTCGAGCCGCGGCCCCGCCATCCGCCGGTGGCGCCCGCCGCCGCCCAACCTCGTCGTGGCCACCACCGGGCCCCGCCGCCCTCGTCCGGTTCCTCCGGCGGCCGGATCGGGCTCCGGCGAGCCTCCCCACGTCCTGCGGTCCTCCTCCGGCGAACCCTCTCTCTCCGGTGAACAGTAACTCCGACAGCCTCGTAATTCGTGCGGACCTCAGATCTGGAATTTGAAAACCCTAGGGTTGACTTTCCCCTCCCCCCTTGAATTTTTATGCTATGTTTGACTGCTCATATCTCCGCATCCGTAGCTCCGTTTTGGACATATTATATATCAAAATCTTCGTCTCGACGAGTACATCATTTCGTTCCATTGCATCATTTGCATTTGGGGTCATCTTGATGCCCAAAATTCTGTTAGAAGGAGGCATCGTGAGTTAAATTGCAGATCCGTTAGCTCAACATTGATTTTTGTCATTTTTGCCATGATTATTGTGTGCATGTTATGCCTATGACCCTTTGGGATGAATTGTTAAGCATTGTGTCTTCTTTCCAGAGGTGCCACCCATGCATATTTAGGATGTGTGTGTTGTCTTGTGCAAGCTTGCAAAGAGGGGTACCGGAGATTGTGAATTTCACTAAGTCTGGGATGTTTTAGTTCATGATGCTATATGTCCAGCTGTTGGGGAACGTAGTAATTTCAAAATTTTCCTACGCACATGCAAGATCATGGTGATGCACAGCAACGAGAGGGGAGAGTGTTGTCTACGTACCAACGCAGACCGACTGCGGAAGCGATCACACAACGTAGAGGAAGTAGTCGTACGTCTTCTTCCCGATCCGACCGATCCAAGCACCGTTACTCCGGCACCTCCGAGTTCTTGGCACACGTGCTCGATGACGTTCCTCGGGCTCCGATCCAGCAAAGCGTCGAGGAAGAGTTCCGTCAGCACGACGGCGTGGTGACGATCTTGATGTACTACCGACGCAGGGCTTCGCCTAAGCACTGTAACGGTATGATCGAGGTGGAATTTGGTGTCTTGGGGTGTCCCCTGCCCCCGTATTTATATGTTGGAGGAGGGGGGCTGGCCGGCCAAGAGGGGGAGGCGCAGGGGAGTCCTACTCCCACCGGGAGTAGGACTCCTCCCCCCCAATCCTAATCCAATTAGGACTCCCGGGGGGGGGGGGGGGAAAGAGAGAGAAGGGGGGCCGGCCCCTTATCCTATTCCTAATAGGATTTGGGGAAGGGGGGCGCCGGCCAGCTTGGGCCTTTTCCCTTTTTCTCTTTTTCCACTAAGGCCCAACAGGCCCATTTGTCTCCCGGGGGGTTCCGGTAACCCTTCCGGTATTCCGGTAAAATCCCGATTTCACCCGGAACACTTCCGGTGTCCAAACATAGGCTTCCAATATATCAATCTTTACGTCTCGACCATTTCGAGACTCCTCGTCATGTCCGTGATCTCATCCGGGACTCCGAACAACCTTCGGTACATCAAAATGCATAAACTCATAATAACTGTCATCGTAACGTTAAGCGTGCGGACCCTACGGTTCGAGAACAATGTAGACATGACCGAGACACGTCTCCGGTCAATAACCAATAGCGGGACCTGGATGCCCATATTGGCTCCTACATATTCTACGAAGATCTTTATCGGTCAGACCGCATAACAACATACGTTGTTCCCTTTGTCATCGGTATGTTACTTGCCCGAGATTCGATCGTCGGTATCCAATACCTAGTTCAATCTTGTTACTGGCAAGTCTCTTTACTCGTTCCGTAATACATCATCTTCACAACTAACATATTAGTTGCAGTGCTTGCAAGGCTTATGTGATGTGTATTACCGAGAGGGCCCAGAGATACCTCTCCGACAATCGGAGTGACAAATCCTAATCTCGAAATACGCCAACCCAACATCTACCATTGGAGACACCTGTAATACTCCTTTATAATCACCCAGTTACGTTGTGACGTTTGGTAGTACCCAAAGTGTTCCTTCGGTAAACGGGAGTTGCATAATCTCATAGTTATAGGAACATGTATAAGTCATGAAGAAAGCAATAGCAACATACTAAACGATCGGGTGCTAAGCTAATGGAATGGGTCATGTCAATCAGATCATTCTACTAATGATGTGACCTCGTTAATCAAATAACAACTCTTTGTTCATGGTTAGGAAACATAACCATCTTTGATTAACGAGCTAGTCTAGTAGAGGCATACTAGTGACACTCTGTTGGTCTATGTATTCACACATGTATTATGTTTCCGGTTAATACAATTCTAGCATGAATAATAAACATTTATCATGATATAAGGAAATAAATAATAACTTTATTATTGCCTCTAGGGCATATTTCCTTCAGTCTCCCACTTGCACTAGAGTCAATAATCTAGATTACACAGTAATGATTCTAACACCCATGGAGCCTTGGTGCTGATCATGTTTTGCTCGTGGAAGAGGCTTAGTCAACGGGTCTGCAACATTCAGATCCGTATGTATCTTGCAAATCTCTATGTCTCCCACCTGGACTAAATCCCGGATGGAGTTGAAGCGTCTCTTGATGTGTTTGGTTCTTTTGTGAAATCTGGATTCCTTTGCCAAGGCAATTGCACCAGTATTGTCACAGAAGATTTTCATTGGACCCGATGCACTAGGTATGACACCTAGATCAGATATGAACTCCTTCATCCAGACTCCTTCGTTTGCTGCTTCCGAAGCAGCAATGTACTCCGCTTCACATGTAGATCCCGCTACGACGCTTTGTTTAGAACTGCACCAACTAACAGCTCCACCGTTTAAAGTAAATACGTATCCGGTTTGCGATTTAGAATCGTCCGGATCAGTGTCAAAGCTTGCATCAACGTAACCTCTTACGGTGAGCTCTTTGTCACCTCCATATACGAGAAACATATCCTTAGTCCTTTTCAGGTATTTCAGGATGTTCTTGACCGCTGTCCAGTGATCCACTCCTGGATTACTTTGGTACCTCCCTGCTAAACTTATAGCAAGGCACACATCAGGTCTGGTACACAGCATTGCATACATGATAGAGCCTATGGCTGAAGCATAGGGAACATCTTTCATTTTCTCTCTATCTTCTGCAGTGGTCGGGCATTGAGTCTGACTCAACTTCACACCTTGTAATACAGGCAAGAACCCTTTCTTTGCTTGATCCATTTTGAACTTATTCAAAATCTTGTCAAGGTATGTGCTTTGTGAAAGTCCAATTAAGCGTTTTGATCTATCTCTATAGATTTTTATGCCTAATATGTAAGCAGCTTCCCCGAGGTCTTTCATCGAAAAACTTTTATTCAAGTATCCCTTTATGCTATCCAGAAATTCTATATCATTTCCAATGAGCAATATGTCATCCACATATAATATCAGAAATGCTACAGAGCTCCCACTCACTTTCTTGTAAATACAGGCTTCTCCAAAAGTCTGTATAAACCCAAATGCTTTGATCACACTATCAAAGCGTTTATTCCAACTCCGAGATGCTTGCACCAGTCCATAAATGGATCGCTGGAGTTTGCACACTTTGTTAGCTCCTTTTGGATCGACAAAACCTTCGGGTTGCATCATATACAACTCTTCTTCCAGAAATCCATTCAGGAATGCGGTTTTTACATCCATTTGCCAAATTTCATAATCATAAAATGCGGCAATTGCTAACATGATTCTGACAGACTTAAGCATCGCTACGGGTGAGAAAGTCTCATCGTAGTCAACTCCTTGAACTTGTCGAAAACCTTTTGCGACAAGTCGAGCTTTGTAGATAGTAACATTACCATCAGCGTCAGTCTTTTTCTTAAAGATCCATTTATTCTCAATTGCTTGCCGATCATCGGGTAAGTTAACCAAAGTCCATACTTTGTTCTCATACATGGATCCCATCTCAGATTTCATGGCTTCAAGCCACTTTGCGGAATCTGGGCTCACCATCGCTTCTTCATAGTTCGTAGGTTCATCATGATCTAGTAGCATGACTTCCAGAACAGGATTACCGTACCACTCTGGTGCGGATCTTACTCTGGTTGATCTACGAGGTACAGTAGTATCTTGATCTAAAGTTTCATGATCATCATCATTAACTTCCTCTCTTATTGGTGTAGTTCTCACAGAAACAGTTTTCTGTGATGTACTATTTCCCAATAACGGAGTAGGTATAGTTACCTCATCAAGTTCTACTTTCCTCCCACTCACTTCTTTCGAGAGAAACTCCTTCTCAAGAAAGTTTCCGAATTTAGCAACAAAAGTCTTGCCTTCGGATCTGTGATAGAAGGTGTATCCAACAGTTTCCTTTGGATATCCTATGAAGACACACTTCTCCGATTTGGGTTCGAGCTTATCAGGTTGAAGTTTTTTCACATAAGCATCGCAGCCCCAAACTTTAAGAAACGACAACTTTGGTTTCTTGCCAAACCATAGTTCAAAAGGCGTCATCTCAACGGATTTAGATGGTGCCCTATTTAACGTGAATGCGGCCGTCTCTAAAGCATAACCCCAAAATGATAGCGGTAAATCAGTAAGAGACATCATAGATCGCACCACATCTAGTAAAGTACGATTACGACGTTCGGACACACCATTGCGTTGTGGTGTTCCGGGTGGCGTGAGTTGCGAAACTATTCCACAATTTTTCAAATGTACACCAAACTCGTAACTCAAATATTCTCCTCCACGATCAGATCGTAGAAACTTTATTTTCTTGTTACGATGATTTTCAACTTCACTCTGAAATTCCTTGAACTTTTCAAATGTTTCAGACTTATGTTTCATTAAGTAGATATACCCATATCTGCTTAAATCATCTGTGAAGGTGAGAAAATAACGATATCCGCCACGAGCCTCAATATTCATCGGACCACATACATCGGTATGTATGATTTCCAATAAATCTGTTGCTCTCTCCATAGTACCGGAGAACGGTGTTTTAGTCATCTTGCCCATGAGGCACGGTTCGCAAGTACCAAGTGATTCATAATCAAGTGGTTCCAAAAGCCCATCAGTATGGAGTTTCTTCATGCGCTTTACACCGATATGACCTAAACGGCAGTGCCACAAATAAGTTGCACTATCATTATCAACTCTGCATCTTTTGGTTTCAACATTATGAATATGTGTATTACTACTATCGAGATTCAATAAGAATAGACCACTTTTCAAGGGTGCATGACCATAAAAGATGTTACTCATATAAATAGAACAACCATTATTCTCTGTTTTAAATGAATAACCGTCTCGCATCAAACAAGATCCAGATATAATGTTCATGCTCAACGCTGGCACCAAATAACAATTATTTAGGTCTAATATTAATCCCGAAGGTAGATGTAGAGGTAGCGTGCCGACCGCGATCACATCGACTTTGGAACCGTTTCCCACGCGCATCGTCACCTCGTCCTTTGCTAGTGTCCGCTTATTCTGTAGTCCCTGTTTCGAGTTGCAAATATTAGCAACAGAACCAGTATCAAATACCCAGGTGCTACTGCGAGCATTAGTAAGGTACACATCAATAACATGTATATCACATATACCTTTGTTCACCTTGCCATCCTTCTTATCCGCCAAATACTTGGGGCAGTTCCGCTTCCAGTGACCAGTCTGCTTGCAGTAGAAGCACTCAGTTTCAGGCTTAGGTCCAGACTTGGGTTTCTTCTCTTGAGCAGCAACTTGCTTGCCGTTCTTTTTGAAGTTCCCTTTCTTCTTCCCTTTGCCCTTTTTCTTGAAACTAGTGGTCTTGTTAACCATCAACACTTGATGCTCCTTTTTGATTTCTACCTCCGCAGCTTTCAGCATCGCGAAGAGCTCAGGAATAGTCTTGTTCATCCCTTGCATATTATAGTTCATCACAAAGCTCTTGTAGCTTGGTGGCAGTGATTGGAGAATTCTGTCAATGACGCAATCATCCGGAAGTGTAACTCCCAATTGAATCAAGTGATTATTATACCCAGACATTTTGAGTATATGCTCACTGACAGAACTGTTCTCCTCCATCTTGCAGCTATAGAACTTATTGGAGACTTCATATCTCTCAATCCGGGCATTTGCTTGAAATATTAACTTCAACTCCTGGAACATCTCATATGCTCCATGACGTTGAAAACGTCGTTGAAGTCCCGGTTCTAAGCCGTAAAGCATGGCACACTGAACTATTGAGTAGTCATCAGCTTTGCTCTGCCAGACGTTCATAACTTCTGGCGTTGCTCTTGCAGCAGGCCTGGCACTCAGCGGTGCTTCCAGGACGTAATTCTTCTGTGCAGCAATGAGGATAATCCTCAGGTTACGGACCCAGTCCGTGTAATTGCTACCATCATCTTTCAACTTAGCTTTCTCAAGGAACGCATTAAAATTTAACGGAACAACAGCACGAGCCATCTATCTACAATCAACATAAACAAGCAAGATACTATCAGGTACTAAGTTCATGATAATTTTAAGTTCAGTTAATTTACTTAAGAACTCCCACTTAGATAGACATCCCTCTAATCCTCTAAGTGATCACGTGATCCAAATCAACTAAACCATAACCGATCATCACGTGAGATGGAGTAGTTTTCAATGGTGAACATCAATATGTTGATCATATCTACTATATGATTCACGCTCGACCTTTCGGTCTCCCTGTTCCGAGGTCATATCTTATATGCATAGCTCGTCAAGTATAACCTGAGTATTCTGCGTGTGCAACTGTTTTGCACCCGTTGTATTTGAACGTAGAGCCTATCACACCCGATCATCACGTGGTGTCTCAGCACGAAGAACTTTTGCAACGGTGCATACTCAGGGAGAACACTTCTTGATAATTTAGTGAGAGATCATCTTATAATGCTACCGTCAATCAAAGCAAGATAAGATGCATAAAAGGATAAACATCACATGCAATCAATATAAGTGATATGATATGGCCATCATCATCTTGTGCTTTGTGATCTCCATCTCCGAAGCACCTGTCATGATCACCATCGTCACCGGCGCGACACCTTGATCTCCATCGTAGCATCGTTGTTGTCTCGCCAATCTTTATGCTTTCATGACTATCACTACCGCTTAGTAATAAAGTAAAGCATTACATCGCGATTTGCATTGCATACAATAAACGACAACCATATGGCTCCTGCCAGTTGCCGATAACTCGGTTACAAAACATGATCATCTCATACAATAAAATCAGCATCATGCCTTGACCATATCACATCACATCATGCCCTGCAAAAACAAGTTAGACGTCCTCTACTTTGTTGTTGCAATTTTTACGTGGCTGCTACGGGCTTAAGCAAGAACTCATCTCACCTACGCATCAAAACCACAACGATAGTTCGTCAAATAGACTCCGTTTTAACCTTCTCAAGGACCGGGCGTAGTCATGCTTGGTTCAACTAAAGTTGGAGAGACAGTCTTCCGCAAGCCATCTGTGTGCAAAGCACGTCGAGGGAACCGGTCTCGCGTAAGAGTACGCGTAAGGTTGGTCCGGATCGTCTCGTCCAACAATACCGCCGAACCAAAGTATGACATGCTGGTAGGCAGTATGACTTGTATCACCCACAACTCACTTGTGTTCTACTCGTGCATATAACATCAAACCATAAAACCTGGCTCGGATGCCACTGTTGGGGAACGTAGTAATTTCAAAATTTTCCTACGCACATGCAACGAGAGGGGAGAGTGTTGTCTACGTACCAACGCAGACCGACTGCGGAAGCGATCACACAACATAGAGGAAGTAGTCGTACGTCTTCTTCCCGATCCGACCGATCCAAGCACCGTTACTCCGGCACCTCCGAGTTCTTGGCACACGTGCTCGATGACGTTCCTCGGGCTCCGATCCAGCAAAGCGTCGAGGAAGAGTTCCGTCAGCACGACGGCGTGGTGACGATCTTGATGTACTACCGACGCAGGGCTTCGCCTAAGCACTGTAACGGTATGATCGAGGTGGAATTTGGTGGCAGGGGGCACCGCACACGGTTAAGGAACGATCTCAAGGATCAACTTGTGTGTCTTGGGGTGTCCCCTGCCCCCGTATTTATATGTTGGAGGAGGGGGGGCTGGCCGGCCAAGAGGGGGAGGCGCAGGGGAGTCCTACTCCCACCGGGAGTAGGACTCCTCCCCCCCAATCCTAATCCAATTAGGACTCCCGGGGGGGGGGGGGGGGGAAGAGAGAGAAGGGGGGCCGGCCCCTTATCCTATTCCTAATAGGATTTGGGGAAGGGGGGCGCCGGCCAGCTTGGGCCTTTTCCCTTTTTCTCTTTTTCCACTAAGGCCCAACAGGCCCATTTGTCTCCCGGGGGGTTCCGGTAACCCTTCCGGTATTCCGGTAAAATCCCGATTTCACCCGGAACACTTCCGGTGTCCAAACATAGGCTTCCAATATATCAATCTTTACGTCTCGACCATTTCGAGACTCCTCGTCATGTCCGTGATCTCATCCGGGACTCCGAACAACCTTCGGTACATCAAAATGCATAAACTCATAATAACTGTCATCGTAACGTTAAGCGTGCGGACCCTACGGTTCGAGAACAATGTAGACATGACCGAGACACGTCTCCGGTCAATAACCAATAGCGGGACCTGGATGCCCATATTGGCTCCTACATATTCTACGAAGATCTTTATCGGTCAGACCGCATAACAACATACGTTGTTCCCTTTGTCATCGGTATGTTACTTGCCCGAGATTCGATCGTCGGTATCCAATACCTAGTTCAATCTCGTTACTGGCAAGTCTCTTTACTCGTTCCGTAATACATCATCTTCACAACTAACATATTAGTTGCAGTGCTTGCAAGGCTTATGTGATGTGTATTACCGAGAGGGCCCAGAGATACCTCTCCGACAATCGGAGTGACAAATCCTAATCTCGAAATACGCCAACCCAACATCTACCATTGGAGACACCTGTAATACTCCTTTATAATCACCCAGTTACGTTGTGACGTTTGGTAGTACCCAAAGTGTTCCTTCGGTAAACGGGAGTTGCATAATCTCATAGTTATAGGAACATGTATAAGTCATGAAGAAAGCAATAGCAACATACTAAACGATCGGGTGCTAAGCTAATGGAATGGGTCATGTCAATCAGATCATTCTACTAATGATGTGACCTCGTTAATCAAATAACAACTCTTTGTTCATGGTTAGGAAACATAACCATCTTTGATTAACGAGCTAGTCTAGTAGAGGCATACTAGTGACACTCTGTTGGTCTATGTATTCACACATGTATTATGTTTCCGGTTAATACAATTCTAGCATGAATAATAAACATTTATCATGATATAAGGAAATAAATAATAACTTTATTATTGCCTCTAGGGCATATTTCCTTCACCAGCTTGTTTCCTAGTGATCCGTGCCTCTTTTGAGGATGATCAGTAAGAGTGATTTGTTATACTTGTTGTGCTTTATCCATCCATGTATTTACTTGTTATGTTGGAGCAACCTAGGTTGACTCAATCGAGCTCAACTTTTGCATCGTTGTTAATTTGGGCAGATCATGAACTCTTTTGCGATTTTGCCGGTGCTATTGCTAGTGATCCGTGCATGCTATGCCTTTGTTCTTGCCATGTCTACCTAGAATTTTGTGCCTTATTTATGGATATATGCTTGCCTTGCTATGACTTGCACCGTAGTGAGTGCATCGAGCTGGTTTAGATGCCTCCGTGAGTTATAATTTCAGCATGTCTCAGTTTTCACTAAGTCTGAAAACTGATTGTGTTTCATCTATGTTCGTGTGCTTGTTAGAGTATTTTGTGAACCCTTTTGTCCCCAGTTCATTGTGGGTGTTTTGTTAAGCTTGTTGAGTAGCTCCATGCCATGTTCTTACTTGCCATGTTCAGGTTAGGTTTCATGTTGTTTTGCTGCTCCGAAGAGAGCATCGTGGTCTGAAATTCCAGACTAGCGTTAATTTTGCTAAGTCTGAAATCTGTTTTTCTTATTCAGTTTTGCCATGCTTGTTTGAACCCCTTAATGGATGAATTTGCCTATGGCTCACTCCTAGTGATTTGTTAACCATCTTGTATACATCCCTGCCATGCAATTTGTTTTCATGTTTGGTGGCTGTAGCATGTTCATTTCGTTGCAGTTAGGAGCCTACTTGCTGTATATCACAGATCGGTTCATTTCGTAAAACGCTTGCCATTTCCAAACCGTAGCTCCGATTCTCATGATCTTTATATCGTTTTCAGGGGATTTATTCCCCTCTATCCATTGGCACACTTGGTTTTCCATGTTGAGGCCAGATTCATGCATTTCCTGTCACGTCTTGCATTTTGCATCCCGCATCGCATCCCGCATAGTATACCATCTTTGCATATTATTGGTTGCCTTTGCACGTGGTTGATTGTATCCTTGTTGCTTGTTTGTGTTGTTGGGTAGAGCCGGGAGACGAGTTCGCTAACGAGGAGCCCATTGAGTTTGCTTTTGAGGATCCAGTCAACTCTGACAACTGTGCAGGCAAGATGATCATACCCTCGAAATCACTACTATCTTTGCTATGCTAGTTGCTCGCTCTTTTGCTTTGCCAATGCTACGATGCCTACCACTTGCTTGTCAGCCTCCCAATTGCCATGATTGATCCTCTAACCCACCTTTGTCCTAGCAAACCGTTGATTGGCTATGTTACCACTTTGCTCAGCCCCTTCTGATAGCGTTGCTAGTTGCAGGTGAAGATTGGAGCCGTTCCTTGTTGGAACATTTATTTTACTTGTTGGGATATCATTATATTGCCATGTTATCTTAATGAATCTATATACTTGGTAAAGAGCGGAAGGCTCGGCCTCTCGCCTAGTGTTTTGTTCCACTCTTGCCGCCCTAGTTTCCATCATATCGGTGTTATGTTCCCAGATTGTTGCGTCCCTTACGCGGTTGGGCTATAATGGGAACCCCTTGATAGTTCGCCTTGATTAAAGCTTTTCCAGCAATGCCCAACATTGGTTTTACCATTTGCCACCTACCCCTTTTTCCCTTGGGTTTCCGGAGCCCGAGGGTCATCTTTATTTTAGCCCCCCCACGGGCCAGTGCTCCTCTGAGTGTTGGTCCGGAACGTCAGCCGCCGGTGGCCACCAGGGGCAACTCTGGGCTGGCCTACTGGAAGTTTGGACAATCTGAGTGTGCCCTGAGAAAGAGATATGTGCAGCTCCTATCGGGATTTGTCAGCACATTCGGGCGTTGTTGCTGGACTTGTTTTAACCTGTTGAATCATCTTGTTGTACCGAGATACCGAGTCTGATCGGTGTGTCTTGGGTGGAGGTCTATTCCTTCGTTGACCGTGAGAGCTTGTTATGGGCTAAGTTGGGACCCCCCCTGCAGGGATTGATCTTTCGAAAGTCGTGCCCGCGGTTATGGGCAGATGGGAATTTGTTAATGTCCGATGGTAGATAACTTGAACCTTAATTAATTAAAAATGAATCAACTGAGTGTGTTTCCGTGATGGCCTCTTCTCGGCGGAGTCCGGGAAGCGGACACGGTGTTGGAGTTATGTTTGCGCAGGTTGCTCTCTAGTTTCTCGCTCGTGCTTTGCCTCCTCTTCTCGCCCTCTTTTGCGAATAAGTTAGCCACCATATATGCTAGTCGCTTGCTGCAGCTCCACTTATACATTACCCCTTTCCTACCTATTAAGCTTAAATAGTCTTGATCGCGAGGGTGCGAGATTGCTGAGTCCCTGTGGCTCACAGATTACTATTACACCAGATGCAGGGACAGATGATACAGCTCCAGATGGCGCGCTCGAGCTCAAGTGGGATTACGACGAGGACTCTCAGCGTTACTATGTGTCTTTTCCTGATGATCAGTAGTGGTGCCTATTCGGGGTTAGATTCAGGGACTTGTCGCATGCTGGGGGTCTTTTCCATTTTGGCGCCGTAGTCGGGCCATGAGTGAATTATATGATGGATGTTATTTATGTACTTTGATGTGACGTGGCAAGTGTAAGCCAACTATGTTATCCCTCTTTATTATTATATTACATGGGATGTTTGTGATGATTACTCGACTTGCGACATATGCCTTCAATGCGATTATGCCTCTAAGTCGTGCCTCGACACGTGGGAGATATAGTCACATCGAGGGTGTTACAGACATCGTCGATTTCTTTCGAGCAGGCATCCCATCAGAAATAAAGGCAAGCAATTCAAAGGTGAGGCGGATCACCGGATGAAGCCTCGCCACCGTACTGGTGCTGATGTACATGATATGGTCAAGGATTTGAAGGTGGTCTTTGGAAAGGGTCCTGGTGGACAACCTGTTCCGAATGACGCTGACGGACGCGCACCCATGTGGAAGAAGAAATCTATTTTGGGACCTGCCCTATTGGAAAGACCTAGAGGTCCGCTCCGCAATCGACATGATGCACGTGACGAAGAATCTTTGTGTGACCCTGCTTGGCTTCTTGGGCGTGTATGGGAAGACAAAAGATACACCTGAGGCACGGGAGGACCAGCAACGTATGCACGAAAAAGACGGCATACATTAGGGTCATGCAAGCTACGCTCTTACCAAAGAAGAGAAGGAAATCTTCTTTGAATGCCTGCTTAGTATTAAGGTACTGTCTGGCTTCCCGTCGAATATAAAGGGAATAATAAACATGGCAGAGAAAAAGTTCCAGAACCTAAAGTCTCATGACTGCCACGTGATTATGACGCAGCAGCTTCCGGTTGCATTGAGGGGGCTTCTACCGAGAAACGTTCGATTAGCCATTGTGAAGCTATGTGCATTCCTCAATGCAATCTCTCAGAAGGTAATCGATCCAGAAATCATACCAAGGTTAGAGAATGATTTGGTGCAATGTCTTTTCAGTTTTGAGTTGGTGTTCCCACCATCCTTCTTCAACATCACGACGCACGTCCTAGTTCACCTATGCAAAGAGATTAACATTTTGGGTCCTGTATTTCTACATAATGTGTTCCCCTTTGAGAGGTTCATGGGAGTCTTAAAGAAATATGTTCATAATCGTGCTAGGCCAGAAGGAAGCATCTCCAAGGGCCATGAAATGAGGAGGTCATTGAGTTTTGTATTGACTTTATTCCTGACCTTAAGCCGATTGGTGTTCCTGAATCGCGGTATAAGGGCAGACTGGATGGAAAAGGCATGCTAGGAGAGAATCAAATAATATGTATGGACGAGCATTCTCTCACTGAAGCACACTACCTAGTTCTACAGAATTCCACCATGGTGGCTCCGTATATGGAAGAACACCAGAATTTGCTACGCTCCAAACACCCGGAGCGGTCTGATGACTGGATTTACACGTGAACAAACCAGGAGTTTCGCCAGCTTGTTGCATACATGTACCATGCATGAGCCTCTATTGAAGATGACCTGTACTTGCTGTCCCAGTTACCATCTCCGAATATAATGACTTTCAAAGGGTACGAGATAAATGGTAATACATTTTACATGATCGCACAAGATAAGAAGAGCACCAACCAAAACAGTGGTGTCCTCTTTGAGGCAGAAACCAAGACGGGAAAGGAAACATATTATGTTTATATACAGGACATATGGGAATTTTACTATAGACTGGTTTGAAGGTCCCTTTCTTTCGGTGCAAATGGGTCAATATGACACGAGGCGGGGTAACGGAAGACCCACAGTACGGAATGATAGCAGTGGATCTCAACAATCTTGTGTATGCAGACGAACCATTCGTCTTAGCCAATGATGTGGCACAGGTT
Source organism: Triticum monococcum (assembly GCA_034509565.1). Classification (NCBI taxonomy): domain Eukaryota; kingdom Viridiplantae; phylum Streptophyta; class Magnoliopsida; order Poales; family Poaceae; genus Triticum; species Triticum monococcum. The sequence goes on along the minus strand of CM067845.1, from coordinate 78,425,818 downwards.
TTCTATGTGAAGGACATGTCTACCAAGCCGAGAAAAAGAAAAGATAAGGAAGCGAATGCATCATACGATGAGCCAAAGCGGCACATCGTTCTTTCTGGGAAGAGAAACATCGTGGGAGTGGATGACAAGACAGACATGTCAGGAGATTATGAAAAGTTTGAAAAAATTGTCCATTCAGAGTGAATATTGACCTGAGCATCCCGTTAAATGATGAAGATTTTCCATGGTTACGGCGCAAAGGGACACACGCGAAGAAAAAGTTTCACACCGAAAGATCTGGGATGTGATCGGCTTCACTATATATCATCACTTTCTTCTGTGTTTCACACCCAGGAGGGAATCTCTGTAATAGTTAGGGGTAGTTATGTGTTTTGGCATTTGAAACGCGAAGAAATTTTATGTGCAAACAAATTCTTTCATGCATTTACTGATTTTTTTAGCTAAATTGAAAAACACTTCAAATGAACTCTGAAAAGGTTGAAAGTTGGCAAGGTATCATAATTTCACCCACATAGCATGTGCCAAAAAGTAGAGAGGGTTACGGCAAAAACTTGATGCACTTCGTGTACAAAATGGACAATCTCTTTCGAACTATCAGGGTTTCAGACGAAAACTCATTTGTTACAAAGGCATTTCATTTTTACATAACATAAGCATTACCTAATTGAATATAATGATAAAACACACCAATATTAAATGTAATAAAAAATAATCACTGAAAAATGTATTTTTAAAGTTAAGTAATTCACAAACGAGTGATTCACACAAATTTCAAATAATTCAAAATTTAAACTATTCAAATTTGAAAACTACCGGTACTAACAGAAAGTTTCTAATTTTTTGTACCTAAAGCAAAAATATTCACAAAGAAACTCTAAATACAGCAAAAAACAACTAAAATAAATAAAATAAAATAAATAAAGCAGAAAAGAAAAAACTAAATGAAAAAAAGCCCACCTACTGGGCCACAGCGGCCTGCATTAGACTAGAAACCCAAATTCTAATTGGGCGAGGATGCAGGCCCGCTAGCCCAATAGGCCTATCAGGGCATAGCAGCAAACGTAGGCCCGGAAGGCCTGCTTATGAGAGGAGCTCGAGAGAGCTACCGCACTGGGGCTTATAAACCAGTGCGGGCGCCCCTCGGCTAGCGAGGTGGGACTAAACTTGCCGCACCGCACATGCGCCAGCGCACCACCTTTAGTACCGGTTGGTGGCTGGAACCGGTACTAAAGGGTGGGTCTTTAGTACCTGTTACAGCCACCACCCGGTACTAAAGGTGTGCTCTTCCAGCCACTTGGCCTGGCCAAAACAGGTCTTTAGTACCGGGTGGTGGCACCAACCGGTACCAAAGGTGTCCCCTATATAACAAACACTTCGAAAAATTTCAGTTTCTCATCTCCCACTTCTCTCTACCGCCGCCCCGTCCCGTGCCGTCGCCGCCCCTGTCACGCCGTCCCCGTTGACTCCGTGACGCCCCCTTCCTTGTCGTGTCGTCCCTGTCGACTCCGAGCCGCCCCCGTCGCTGGCCCATCACCGTGGCCGCACCGGCCCGTCGCCGTCCCCTCGCCTCGCCGTCGCCGTCACCGTCGCCTCGACCTCGCCCGCGCGCGCTGTGAGCCCCTCCCCCGGCCCCTCTCCTCCCTCCAATCGATTGAAGCCACCGCGCCGCCGGCGCCGGGCGTAGCTACTGCACACACACATGCGCGCACACACAAACACTACACACACACACACTACACACGCACACACACACAAATTTTCTGTTTTTAGTTTTCAATTTTTTCTGTTTTTCTGTTTTTCATACAAAGTTTTAGATGAATTAATTAATTAGATTAGATTAATGTCAAATAGTATATAGAAATGTTAGTTATAATATATATAATGTCAAATGTTTTTCTGTTTTTTATACAAATGTTATAGTAATGTTAGAAATTTTGGAAATGTTAGTTTCAGCTAGATGAATTAGATTAATTTCAAATTGTTAGACGATGATCGATGTTTTTTTTAGTTTTTTTTATATTTTTAGTTATAAAATTTAGAATTTGCATATATGAAATCACAATCCATCATTTAAAAAATGTTACTTTACTTTTGCGGCATATAGTATTTATTGCCGACGATGCCTGGCCTGCATCCTCACCGTCGACCCGTTCGCGATGACGTCCTGCTTCAGAGGACCCATGTCCGGGACTGGGCTCCGCCGGGCTGGCACTAGGAGGTGCTACCTTTAGGGGCACGATGCTTGGTGAGGAACCCAGCCCTGGGTCCCATCGTCGACCCTGATCTCCTTTGGTGGCGTTCGCGTGGGCCACTTTTGGTGCGGAGGGAGCCAGCCCCGCCGGAGGAGGTACGTCGCCGTGTCAGGGAGGAGGACGAGAATGTCCATCGCTACATGGCTGCTATGGACGTCAGGTTCTCCAATACCTGGCAGGTTCTTTGGGGAGATCACCCGAGCTATGATCCAGTGATGGTTCCTTCACTTTGGTTGTCCACCGCCCGCGCCTCAGGAACCGCGAGTGGCCTAGATTACTCTTTAGTATTTGATCTTTATGAGCTAGCTAGCTAGTGATGTATTCAATATATATTATTCAAGACGATGTATTCGAGATTATATCTATTATTCGAGATTATATTCGATGATGCTTATTATGTACTGTGATTGATTCAGTTTTTCCTTATTAATTGATTTCATCCATGCATTGTAATTTTAATACTAAATTGTTTTATATTTCTTTTGGATTAGTTAAATAAAAGCTATGGTGGACAATACCGACAGAGAGGGAGAAGTGACCCTGTTTGATATCATACGCCATCCTCGCGGGCCAGATGATGATCATAATGAAGATGATTATGATGGCTCCGGATATCTAAACAACATCGGGGAGGGTGATATGATATTCGATCGCGACAACCGAATTGATGAAGTCATGAACTATGATTATGATATTGACAACGAAGAAAATGTTGATCTTGAAACAACAAAGACCGGCGAGGTATATTTATATAAGCAGGCATCTGGTGATCATCACATGTTTTAAATGACTTGAAGATATATTAACGAATCGATCTTTCTTCTTTCAGCCATCCGGATCGAGCAAATCTTCAGGCAGTAGGAAACGAGGCCTGAACAAAAAGTTGAAGGAGGTCGTAAAGTACAATATCGAGGCCATCAAACCTAATGGCGAACCATTAGCGCCTAAGAAGATTGGGGACAAGTTCATTCGTCAGTGCGGAGTTCTTGTGAAGGACCAACTCCCGATCTCCCTTAAAGAATGGAGATAGCCAGCAAAGCCACGTCCAGATCTTACTTTTGTCGACGACAGACAAAAAGTTCTACTTTGGGAAACTCTCATGGAACATTTCACCCTACCAGATCATTTCACAGATGCAGATGTGGAGAAAGTCAAGGACGCTGCTCTTAGGAAGTTGGCGGTTTCATTCAACAACCACAAGAATTGTGTATGGGACAAGTACGTCAAGGGAGGAAGGAAGACTCCTGTATTCGAGGGAACACTAGAGAAGCAAAGTGCTCATTGGGACGATTTGATGAAATTCAAGGATTCGGAATTATCTAAGGAACAGTCGAGAATAAATAAGGCCAATGCCGAAAAAAAGGATAAGTTCCATAAGCTGGGGCCAGGTGGATACGCGGTGGCAATGTCTAATGGGCTAAGTCTGAGAAAGAGATGGAGGATGCAGGTGTCACTCTAGAAACATTGAGCTCGTCCCCCAGGTGCAGGACTTGGTTCTATGTGCATGGGGGGGAGTTGGACCTGAAGACAGGTAAATTTTTGAAGAAGGCATGTCTGAACGGAGCCGAAGATAAGCTACTTGTTCCAATTGAAGAGGCTCGATCGGGGGTGTTCTAGCCCAACAAAGAGAACGACGAGCTTACGCGTGCCCTGGGAAATCCTGAATAGCCGGGAAGAACACGAGGCAAGGGCGCTATTCCGTGGTATGAGGGGTTTTCGGACTGGAACACTGACTACAGAACCCGTGCGAGAAAGAGGATTGCAGAGGAGAAGAAGAGGAAGATGGGGGAGGAGTGATACGTCTCCAACGTATCTATAATTTTTGATTGCTCCATGCTATATTATTTACTGTTTTGAATGTTTATGGCCTTTATTATACACTTTTATACCATTTTGGGACTAACCTGTTAACCCAGAGGCCAGTGCCAGTTTCTGTTTTACCCTGTTTTAGGGTTTTGAAGAAAAGGAAAATCAAACGGAGTCCAATTTACATGAAACTTCACGGAACTCATTTTTGGAAGGAAAGAAGCCCGGAAGACTTGGAGTGCACATCGGGGGATCTGCGAGGTCACGAGGCAGGGGGGCGCACCCACCCCCCCTGGGCGCGCCCTCCACCCTTGTGAGCCCCTCATGGCCCCCTCACGTACTTCTTCCGCTTATATATCTCCATATACCTTAAAAACATCTATGGGCATAATAGATCGGGAGTTCTGCCGCCAGAAGCCTCTGTAGCCACCGAAAACCAATCTAGACCTGTTCCAGCACCCTGCCAGAGGGGGAATCCTTCTCCGGTGGCTATCTTCAGCATCCCGGTGCTCTCCATGACGAGGAGGGAGTAGTTCTCCCTTGGGGCTGAGGGTATGTACCAGTAGCTATGTGTTTGATCTCTCTCTCTCTCTCGTGTTCTTGAGATGGTACGATCTTGATGTATCGCGAGCTTTTCTATTATATTTGGATCCTATGATGTTTCTTTCCCCCTCTACTCTCTTTTAATGAATTGAGTTTTCCCTTTGAAGTAATCTTATCGGATTGCGTCTTTAAAGATTTGAGAACACTTGATGTATGTCTTGCCGTGCGTATCTTTGGTGACAATGGGATACCACGTGATTCACTTGATGTATGCTTTGGTGATCAACTTGCGGGTTCCGCCCATGATCCTATGCATAGCGGTTGGCACATGTTTTCTTCGTGATTCTCCGGTAGAAACTTTGGGGCACTCTTTGAGGTTCTATGTATTGGTTGAATAGATGAATCTGAGATTGTGTGATGCATATCGTATAATCATACCCACGGATACTTGAGGTGACATTGGAGTATCTAGGAGACATTAGGGTTTTGGTTGATTTGTGTCTTAAGGTGTTATTCTAGTACGAACTCTAGGGCTGTTTGTGACACTTATAGGAATAGCCCAACGGATTGATTGGAAAGAATAACTTTGAGGTGTTTTCGTACCCTACCATAATCTCTTCGTTCGTTCTCCGCTATTAGTGACTTTGGAGTGACTCTTTGTTGCATGTTGTGGAATAGTTATATGATCCAATTATGTTAGTATTGTTGAGGGAACTTGCACTAGTGAAAGTATGAACCCTAGGCCTTGTTTCCTAGCATTGCAATACCGTTTACGTTCACTTTTATCATTCGTTACCTTGCTGTTTTTATTATTTTAGATTACAAATGCCTTTATCTAGTATCCATATACCACTTGTATCACCATCTCTTCGCCGAACTAGTGCACCTATATAATTTACCATTGTATTGGGTGTGTTGGGAGACAAGAGACTCTTTGTTATTTGGTTGCAGGGTTCCTTGAGAGAGACCATCTTCATCCTACGCCTCCTATGGATTGATAAACCTTAGGTCATCCACTTGAGGGAAATTTGCTACTGTCCTACAAACCTCTGCACTTGGAGGCCTAACAACGTCTACAAGAAGAAGGTTGTGTAGTAGACATCAAGCTCTTTTCTGGTGTCGTTGCCGGGGAGGTTAGCGCTTGAAGGTATATATTTAGATCTTGCAATCATGTCTTTAATTTCTTGTTTTATCACTAGTTTAGTTTATAAAATAAAACTTAAAAAATGGAATTGAGTTTGTCTCATATGCTTCACCTTTTTAATATCTTTCGTGAGTATGATGGAATGGATAATTGTGCTCAAGTTCTAGAAGAAGAAATCTATAAAATGTTTGGCACAAAATATTTGAATGATGGGCATGATTGCAATGTTGTTAGTATGAATTCCTTGAATATCCATGATGCTAATGATATGCAAAGCCACAAGCTTGGGGAAGCTATGTTTGATGAAGATGATATTTTTTGTCCCCCAAGTTTTGATGAGAAAATTTATTATGATGAAAGCATGCCTCCTATTTATGATGATTATATTGATGAAAGTGGATTTGGAGAGGTCATGACTTTATTTGGTGATGAATCCACTATTTCAGAAGAGATTCCAATTGATTATGAGAACAAAGTTGCTATCTATGATGATTATTGTGATGACTTGTATGCTATAAAGAATAATGATATCCATGAAACTTGTCATCATTATTTTAGTTTTCAATTGGATTATGCCTCACATGATAATTATTTTGTTGAGTTTGCTCCCACTATTATTCATGAGAAGAATTTTGCTTGTGTGGAGAGTAGTAAAATTTCTATGCTTATAGATCATGAAAATAATGCTTTAGGTTCTGGTTATATTGTTGAATTCATTCATGATGCTACTGAAAATTATTATGAGGTAGGAATATATGCTTGTTGGAATTGCAATAATATCAAGTTTCCTCTTTATGTGCTTAAAGTTTTGAAGTTATGCTTGTTTTACCTTCCTATGCTAGTTGATTATTGTTCCGACAAGTTGTTTGCTCACAAAATCCCTATGCATAGGAAGTGGGTTAGGCTTAAATGTGTTATTTATATTCTTCAAGATGCTCTCTTTATGTTTCAATTCTTATCTTTTATGTGAGCATCGTTGAAATCATCATGCCTAGCTAGAGGCCTTAAACGATAGCGCTTGTTGGGAGGCAACCCGATTTTATTTTTTCCTTGCTTTTTGCTCCTGTTTAGTAATAAATAATTAATTTAGCCTCTTTTTATATGTGGTTTTATGCTTTTAATTAGTGTTTGTGCCAAGTAGAACCGTTCGGAAGACTTGGGGAAAGTCTTGTTGAACTTGCTGTAAAAAACAGAAACCTTAGCGCTCACGAGAATTGCTGCCATTTTTATTTGGAGAGATATATTTAGTTAATTATTTTTTCATATGATTAATAGATAAATTCCTCAGGTCCAGAAACTTATCTTATAATTTTATGAGTTCCAGAAGTATACGTTTGATCCAGATTACTACATACTTTTCTGTTTTTCACAGATTCTGTTTTTCATGTGTTGTTTACTTATTTTGATGAATCTATGGCTAGTAAAATAGTTTATAAACCATAGAGAATTTGGAATACAGTAGGGTTAACACCAATATAAATAAAGAATGAGTTCATTACAGTACCTTGAAGTGGTGATTTATTTTGTTATACTAACGGAGCTTACGAGTTTTTCTGTTAAGTTTTGTGTTGTGAAGTTTTCATGTTTTGGGTAGGGATTCGATGGACTATGGAATAAGGAGTGGCAAGAGCCTAAGCTTGGGGATTCCCAAGGCACCCCAAGGTAATATTCAAGGATAGCCAAGAGCCTAAGCTTGGGGATGCCCCGGAAGGCATCCCCTCTTTCGTCTTCGTTCATCGGTAACTTTACTTGGAGCTATATTTTTATTCACCACATGATATGTGTTTTGCTTGGAGCGTCAATTTATTTTGTGAAGATTTGCTTGCTGTTATTTAGAACAATGTTTTGCATATTTGATTTCAATAAAAGTGGCATTGATAGCCTTCACTATGCCTATTTTAGAAGTCCACTTGTTGCTGTTTGAAAACAGAAAGTTTACCGCTGTTGCAATAATTCCCTAGAAAAGTCAGAATGTGATAAAATGTTGAAAACTTTTGCATATTAATCTCTGATAAATTTACTACAGTGGGAATTTTCTTTCATAATTTTTGGAGCTAGGGAAGTATGGATGTTGCTGCATTCTTTACAGACTGTCCTGTTTAGGCAGATTGCTGTTATGTTTGCATTGTTTGCATATGTTTGCTTCTTTAATGATTCTATTTGAGGATAGGACTATTAAATATGCATAGGCATTTAGTATGCAATGTTGAATAATAATTTTAGTGATTTTCTACAGTAGAGTATGATAAGGTTTTGGCAATGGTTTATACTAACTTATCTCACTAGTCCTTGTTGAGTTTTGGGTGGATGAAGCTTTTGAGATTTAGGGAGACCGTGATATGAGAGGAATTAAGGAGACACAAAAGCTAAAGCTTGGGGATGCCCAAGGCACCCCAAGATAATATCTCAAGAAGTCTCAAGCGTCTAAGCTTGGGGATGCCATGGTTGGCATCCCACCTTTCTTCTTCAACAACTATCGGTTAGTATCGGTTGATCCTAAGTTTTTGCTTCTTCACAGGATGTTTGCTATTCTTAGAATGTCATTTTATTTTGCTTTGCTTGCTGTTTGAATATAATACCAAGATTTGAAATTATTAAATGTTAGAGAGTCTTCATATAGTTGCATAATTATTCGACTACTCATTGATCTTCACTTATATCTTTTGGAGTAGTTTGTCATTTGCTCTAGTGCTTCACTTATATCTTTTAGAGCACGGTGGTAGTTTTGTTTTATAGAAACTATTGATCTCTCATGCTTCACTTAGATTATTTTGATAGTCTTAAATAGCATGGTAATTTTCTTAAAATCCTAATATGCTTGGTATACAAGATTAATAATAAAACTTATGAGTGTGTTGAATACTATGAGAAGTTTGATACTTGATAATTGTTTTGAGATATGGAGATGGTGATATTAGAGTCATGCTAGTTGAGTGGTTATGAATTTGATAAATACTTGTGTTGAAGTTTGTGATTCCCGTAGCATGCACGTATGGTGAACCGTTATGTGATGAAGTCGGAGCATGATTTATTTATTGATTGTCTTCCTTATGAGTGGCGGTCGGGGACGAGAGATGGTCTTTTCCTACCAATCTACCCCCCTAGGAGCATGCGCGTAATACTTTGCTTTGATAACTTGCAGATTTTTGCAATAAGTATATGAGTTCTTTATGACAAATGTTGAGTTCATGGATTATACGCACTCTCACCCTTCCACCTTTGGTAGCCTCTCTAATACTGTGCACCTTTCGCCGGTGTCATACACCTACCATATACCTTCCTCAAAACAGCCACCATACCTACCTATTATGGCATTTCCATAGCCATTCCGAGATATATTGCCATGCAACTTTCCACCATTCCGTTTATTATGACACGCTTCATCATTGTCATATTGCTATGCATGATCATGTAGTTGACATTGTATTTGTGGCAAGGCCACCGTTCATAATTCTTTCATACATGTCACTCATGCATCATTGCACATCCCGGTACACCACCGGAGGCATTCATATAGAGTCATATTTTGTTCTAAGTATCGAGTTGTAATTCTTGAGTTGTAAGAAAAATAAAAGTGTGATGATCATCATTATTAGAGGATTGTCCCAGTGAGGAAAGGATGATGGAGACTATGATTCCCCCACAAGTCGGGATGAGACTCCGAACGAAAAATAAATAAAAGAGGCCAAAGAAGCCCAAATAAAAAAAGAGAAAGAAGAGAGGCCATAAAAAAGAGAGAAAAGGCCCAAATAAAAAAATAAAAAAATGAGAGAAAAACAGAGAAGGGACAATGTTACTATCCTTTTACCACACTTGTGCTTCAAAGTAGCACCATGATCTTCATAGTAGAGAGTCTCTCATGTTATCAATTTCATATACTAGTGTGAATCTTTCATTATAGAACTTGGATTGTATAATCCAATGATGGGCTTCCTCAAATTGCCCTAGGTCTTCATGAGCAAGCAAGTCGGATGCACACCCACTTAGTTTCTTTTTGAGCTTTCATATACTTATAGCTCTAGTGCATCCGTTGCATGGCAATCCCTACTCACTCACATTGATATCTATTCATGGGCATCTCCATAGCCCGTTGATATGCCTAGTCGATGTGAGACTATCTTCTCCCTTTTTGTCTTCTCCACAACCACCATTCTATTCCACCTAAAGTGCTATGTCCATGGCTCACGCTCATGTATTGCGTGAAGATTGAAAAAGTTCTGAGAATGTCAAAAGTATGAAACAGTTGCTTGGCTTGTCATCGGGGTTGTGCATGATTTAAATATTTTGTGTGGTGAAGATAGAGCATAGCCAGACTATATGATTTTGTATTGATAACTTTCTTTAGCCATGTTATTTTGAGAAGACGTAATTGCTTAGTTAGTATGCTTGAAGTATTATTATTTTTATGTCAATATTAAACTTTTGTCTTGAATCTTATGGATCTGAATATTCATACCACAATTAAGAAGAATTACATTGAAATTATGCCTAGTAGCACTCCGCATTAAAATATTCTGTTTTTATCATTTACCTACTCGAGGACGACCATGAATTAAGCTTGGGGATGTTGATACGTCTCCAACGTATCTATAATTTTTTATTGCTCCATGCTATATTATTTACTGTTTTGAATGTTTATGGGCTTTATTATACACTTTTATATCATTTTTGGGACTAACCTATTAACCCAGAGCCCAGTGCCAGTTTCTGTTTTTACCCTGTTTTAGGGTTTCGAAGAAAAGGAAAATCAAACGGAGTCCAATTGACCTGAAACTTCACGGAACTAATTCTTGGAAGGAAAGAAGCCCAGAAGACTTGGAGTGCACGTCGGGGGATCTGCGAGGAGGTCACGAGGAAGGGGGGGCGTGCCCACCCCCCTGGGCGCGCCCTCCACCCTCGTGGCCCCCCTGACGTACTTCTTCCACCTATATATCTCCATATACCCTAAAAACATCCGTGGGCATAATAGATCGGGATTTCCGCCGCTAGAAGCCTCTGTAGCCACCGAAAACCAATCTAGACCCGTTCCGGCACCCTGCCGGAGGGGGAATCCTTCTTCGGTGGCCATCTACATCATCCCGGTGCTCTCCAAGACGAGGAGGGAGTAGTTCTCCCTCGGGGCTAAGGGTATGTACCAGTAGCTATGTGTTTGATCTCTCTCTCTCTCTCTCTCTCTCTCTCTCTCGTGTTCTTGAGATGGTATGATCTTGATGTATCGCGAGCTTTGCTATTATATTTGGATCCTATGATGTTTCTTCCACCCTCTACTCTCTTATAATGAATTGAGTTTCCCCTTTGAAGTAATCTTATCGGATTGAGTCTTTAAAGATTTGAGAACACTTGATGTATGTCTTGTCGTGCGTATCTGTGGTGACAATGGGATACCACGTGATTCACTTGATGTATGTTTTGGTGATCAACTTGCGGGTTCCGCCCATGAACCTATGCATAGGGGTTGGCACACGTTTTCGTCGTGATTCTCCGGTAGAAACTTTGGGGCACTCTTTGAGGTTCTATGTGTTGGTTGAATAGATGAATCTGAGATTGTGTGATGCATATCGTATAATCATACCCACGGATACTTGAGGCGACATTGGAGTATCTAGGTGACATTAGGGTTTTGGTTGATTTGTGTCTTAAGGTGTTATTCTAGTACGAACTCTAGGGCTGTTTGTGACACTTATAGGAATATCCCAACGGATTGATTGGAAAGAATAACTTTGAGGTGGTTTCGTACCCTACCATAATCTCTTCGTTCATTCTCTGCTATTAGTGACTTTGGAGTGACTCTTTGTTGCATGTTGAGGGATAGTTATGTGATCCAATTATGTTAGTATTGTTGACGGAACTTGCACTAGTGAAAGTATGAACCCTAGGCCTTGTTTCCTAGCATTGCAATACCGTTTACGCTCACTTTTATCATTCATTACCTTGCTGTTTTTATTATTTCAGATTACAAATACCTTTATCTACTATCCATATACCACTTGTATCACCATCTCTTCGCCGAACTAGTCCACCTATACAATTTACCATTGTATTGGGTGTGTTGGGGACAGAAGAGACTCTTTGTTATTTGGTGAAGGGTTGCTTGAGAGAGACCATCTTCATCCTACGCCTCCTACGGATTGATAAACCTTAGGTCATCCACTTGAGGGAAATTTGCTACTATCCTCCAAACCTCTGCACTTGGAGGCCCAACAACGTCTACAAGAAGAAGCTGGACTATGAACGCCTTCAAGGCTTAGAATCAGCACACCCGGAGTTGGCAGTCAAATTCCAGCGGCAGCAGGAGCAGATCGACTCACTTAGCCAGCAAAGGGGGTCTCAGCAGCTGCAGCAGCTAGCGGACGATAGAGCATTGGATAGCACCGTCCCATCCATGCCGAGAAGCAGCATGGGTTCTGCCCCCGGCGACGCAATGCTGGTTAGATACCCCATGGATGACATCAGGGAGAACACTAATTACGAGCTACACTTCAAAATGAAGAACATATCCATGAAGGTGGCGGACGCTGTTACTTTTACAAATCCCCCGAGGCAACCTTCCATTGCAACCTGATTCCAGCGGGCTATGCTCGTGTCTTGGTTGATGAGGTGGTGGACCAATATTCGGGGCTAGAGCTTGACATTCCTGGAGGTGATGAGGAGCACACATTGGGAGAGGCCAAACATCGTATCATCCTATGGAGAAAGGATTGCATCATCTTTCGAAGGCCACCGACACGGCATTAGCCGACTCCTCATCGAAGTCCGCCACCCAGTCTGCAGACTCCCACTCCGCCAAGTCCACCAACGCGTCAGGCCACTCCTCCTCCTCCAAGTTCGGCAAAGCGTCAGGCGACTCCTCCTCCAAGTCCGACACAACCTCAGACCACTCCTCCTCCAAGTCCGGCACAACTTCAGGCCACTGCTCCTCCAAGTCCGGCACAGCTTCAGGCCACTCCTCCTCGTCCAACTCAGCCACGTAAGCCGTCTCCGCCGCCTCAGCAATTACGGAAGAGAGCCGCCGTAGCTATGGTGCGTAGCGGTGCAAGTCGAGGTAGGACGGGAGGTACAGGCCGAGGCAAGCGATTTCAATATGGTCCAAGCAGCCTCGCGCCTCTTCTGCAGAGGCCTTACGACAAGTCCGAGGAGGAAAACGCAGCCATATCGAAGGCCGAGGTGGAAGCCCATTTTGCACCGAAACCGCCACCGCCGCCAAGGGAGAATGTGCCTCAGGAAAAGATTGACCACTTCATTTGTATGGCTAGACCACCAGCTCCGAGGCCTATTGACATAGACTATGAGCGCCACCTCAGGAATTTTAATCGAGCACGTCTACAGAATGAGGCAAGCTCGAGCTCAAGAAAATCAGCTGTTAAAAAATGTGGTAAAACCGTTCCCTAGCTGAGAGAACAGGCGGCGCAATCAATCCCCCCACTTGTTGTGCCAACAACACATGAGAGTACGCGCACCCAATATTATTGTGGGCAAACCGTTAACGTTCCCCAGCTGTGCGATGTGGTAATAACCGAGCAACATATTGAGCAGGCTGAAATGCTCAAGATCACTGTTGGACAATTCCTCGATATCGAGCCCATGTCTCTGCTTAGAGATGAGGAAATAAAATGGAAATATATCCGGGGCCAACCTTTGGTCGAGCCAGACGAGGTCAAGAAGCTCCCAACGAGAATGTATGAATTTCATCAATGGTACATGGACATTACCAAGATTTCCAATCGAGAGTCCCTCATGGTGAATGTCAAGATGGATCATTACTTCCATGAGAAAGCTGTGTCCATTGAGTATTCAGAACTATTTCAGTTATACAATCAAGACGCACTCGACAAACTTATCGTCAGTTGCTATTGTCTGTAAGTGATTTTTTTCTGTAATTTAAGTCTCAAGCTAGCTGTAGTGATCATTTTGATCAATCATTACCTGTAATTATCCTCACTATATTCTTTTTTGTGGTATTATGCAGGATGAAGATGTATGAAATGAAAAAAGGTGGACGCTATGGCATTGGGTTCATTGACCCAAATACCATTAATGAATACACATGGAAATTAGATGCATATTATGAAAATAGTGTAGAGGAAAGCATGCTAGAGTTCTTCAAGCGCCTCAATACCAATGAAGATATACTACTTTCTTACAACTTCGAGTGATTCACACTGTCTTGTACTACAAATTCTGTTTTTGCCTACTAGCTAGCTACATGTTTTTGCTTACATATGCCAACTTAATTAAGACATGCAAATGTGTGTGCATGCAGATTTCACTGGATCTTGTAAATCATTAAAGTTGATGAAGGAACAATTGAAATACTGGACTCACTACTTAAAAAACAAAGTGACTACACCATCTTGTTTGGGATAGTCAACAGGTAATTTCAATCATTATTAACTATATCTCGGCCTATTTAGTTCATCATTTCCTGATATGAACTATTTAGTAACCCCTTTATTCATTTTCTTTGTCGGTGGGCATGGCTTGGGCAAAGTTCATCAGCGACACTCCAGGCCAATGGAAACGAAAGCTGAAATGGTATCGACCCAAGGTAAGTAATTAAGTAGTACTAGCTAGCTGCCATCTCTTTAATTATCATGCTTGATTAATTATTATCTGATCAAATCCCATTCTTGTAAATGCCCTGAAGCAGGCGCCGGGGAATAACCTATGCGCATACTATGTTTGCGAGAACATTCGCATGATGGCGTCCGAAAGGAGCAGATCTCAAAGACAGAACTGGGTACGTTTGTCAGAACACTATTCACAATTTTTACACCATTATCGATATCTAGTCACACAACTAATACACATGCATATTGATCTCCTTCTTAACAGTTCAGAGAGGTGCGGGAGCAGCTCCTAGCAGAGGAGCGCATAGAAGCAATTCAAGAGGAAATAGCGGGATTTTTGCTCGACCAGGTCATAGATCCCAAAGGAGAATACTATTACCCGCTACCGCCCCATGAACCACTTCCAATTGTCATCGTGCTCCGAAGGCACCAATTAGGATAATGCCACTGGTTTCGAAGGCACCAATTAGGAGAAATTGTATATAGCTAGCTAATTGTATATATGTGTGAATTAATGGTGGTTGTGAGACTTTCGATGATATATATATATATATATATATATATATGCATAACGTGTACAATATGTTGTATCGTAAAATACCAGCAAACGAAAAAGAATTAAATGGAAAACACAAAATTAAATGAAAAAGAAATCATAAACCCAAAACCCCCCAACCTTTTAATATCGGTTAGTGTCACCAACCGGTACTAAAGGGCTCCTTGCCCCAGGAGCTGGCTCATGCCACGTGGTTTCCCTTTAGCACCGGTTCGTGTTGAACCGGTACTAAAGGGGGGGCCTTTAGTGCCCACAATTTAGTGCCGTTTACCGAACCGGCACTAAAGGGCCTTACGAACCGGTGCTATTGTCCGGTTCTGCACTAGTGCTAGTGAATCTGAAATCATTCGGGGTAGTCATATAATATATCATTTCAACCCAATTATCGCAGTAACTATTTTAAAAGAAACTGGCTAGATGCCCGTGCGTTGCACGGAACATCAAGATGCATTGTATGAGTAGTTTATCTTGTGAGAGACTAGCAAGATGCCCATGCATTGCATGGAACATCAACATGCATTTATATGAGTAGTTTATCTTGTGAGAGAAAAGGATGAACGAGGGAAGGCCTTATTTGCAAATGTGGAGAGGGGTGTGGGTATCTTTCTGCAAAATTGCCATAGTTCCCTTCCTATCCGTCAGAAATAAATCAGATGGCTTATATTGCAGGATGCAAGGTACACCATCATCACCAGCTCAGTTTTTTATCTCTAACTTGTATAAAAGATTCAGTTGGTGACAATGGTGTGTCTACCATCCGTCATTTCTGACCATCAGATCTGCATCTAACCACTATGATGTAAGTCGTGGCATTTCTGCAACAAGACCCCACTTCTATGCTCCAATTTGCAGAAGCCCCTTAGTATCTAGAAACCAATCACATCCCTCCCCCACGTCATTAAAACAGCCACAAGGAATATATTTTGAGTGAAACCTAATACGAGTATATTTTTAGTGATATATACACCAAACTAGAGTGTTTTTCTTTCAAGTTTGTGAACATGTATGATTCTATTTTGGATCTGCTGCAATGCACGGGCACATTGCTCGTAAGAGTAGAGAAGAGGATCAACGAGGGAAGGCCTTATTTGCAAACGTGGAGAGGGGTGTGGGTATCTTTTTGCAAAATTCTGATAGTTTTCTTCTTATCCATTAGATATAAATCCGACGGCCTATATTGCAGGATGGCACACACACCATCATCACCAACTCCATTTTCTACTCCCTCCGTACCTAAATTTTTAGAGATTTCAACAAGTGACAACATACGGTGCAAAATGAGTGAATCTACTCTCTAAAATACGTCTTCATACACATCCATATGTGGTACTCCATTTGAAATCTGAAAAGGACAAATATTTAGGAACGGATGGAGTATAATAGTAGACATGGAGATATATCTCCAGCATGGTCTACAACAAAAATGTGCTGGACTAGTTAGCGCTGGATGCTCGCAACGCGATGACCTGAGTTCGAATTCTGTCTTTAACTTTAGATTTTTATTTTATATATTACTTATTTAATAGGTAGTTCATTCGCTACTGTACTGATAGTGGAACTCACGGAGTACTTAGAATACAAGATTAACGATGGACTTGTTCCTTTTTAACTTTTTGTACGAAGCTGTAGCCACCCTGCAAGTAACGTGTACACTGTACATGCAATTAACTTTTTATAGAGGGAGAATCATACACGCAATTAACTCAAATTGATTGGATGTGACTATTATTTCCTGCATAAGAGCATCTCCAACGGCAGCTGACAAATTTCCTCCCGCTTCCTTCCGCAGAGGACGACATCAAACGCCAGCGGCATATATTTTCACAACTCTAACCAACCAGATGAAATTCGTGCAAACACGAACTGTTTCATATAAGCATGTAGGATTTCGTATAAAAAAGCCGGATCTTCATATAAACATGATTGATTTCATTACATTTACATGAACTAAGTGGTGCTAATCCGGCTCTTTTGGCATAATTAATACTCCTTCCGTCCGGAAATACTTGTCCTAGAAATGGATATATGTAGACTTATTTTAGTTATAGACACATCCAATTTATCCATTCTTAGAACAAATATTTCCCGCCAGCAGGAGAGGGAGTACCTAATCTAAATGGCCGCCCGCGGATCCCATTGTCTTCCTCATGGTAGGCAGACACTTGCGGGTCGACGAAGGTCCTCGGAAGAGATGAAGCAGCAAAGAAACCACCTGAATGCACAGTCGTCGCCTCGGCGGTGGACTTCATTGGGCCCAAGTGGTGGTGGCCTCCCGTGTTCTACTTCTCCTCGATGATGGCGGCGGACACGGAGAAGTTTTCCAGCCACTCGTCACTCTCCACACACCCGGCTTCTGTCTCTGCCTGCATGGCGTTGCCGTAGGCACGAGAGGTGCGGCCGCAGGCACGGCAGACACGCGCACAAACACGGGAGTTGCGGCCATCGCAAGCACTGGTGGCGCGGTACGACGCGACATCGACGACGCCCGTATCGACGTGCTCGCCGCCGTGCTGGCGTGGAGCAACTCGCCACTCCTCATCAAGCTGAACTGGAGCGGCGAGTTGCTGAACCACGCGCCGGATTGGGGCGGCAACTGGCTCCGCCAGGGCGAGCGAGGTTGATGAAGCACCGAGCGGTCTCGCCCGTATCCAGAGGGCTCGGCGGGCCACCCAGTCGGGTAGTATGCCAGAGAATGGCTCCTAGGAAGCCATCGGAAGAGTGGAGACAATTGTGGAGGAGGAGATGGGGGAGCGGAGGGGTGCGATTCTTGCCCACTGTCTGTCTGGCCTCGTTTAAATAGAGGGCGGACGGTAGGAGCTTGGCCCGCTTCTGGCCTAGTTTAAACTGAGGGTGGGTGGGAGGAGCTCGGCCGGTGTTGTGTTTAATTCTGGCCCGCTCATGAACGGACGTGTGGCCGGAGTAGGTTTCTCAGTTTGCATGCGTGTTTAACGGAGGGGTTTGATGGAGGCGACGACGCGTGTTCAGCCGGGCGTGCAGCGGGCGGTGAAATACTATTCGATTTGACAGTGGGCGGCGCAGTTCCTGGTACGACATTAATGCAGATGAGGGAGTCGTAGTGGTTCCCGGA
Organism: Triticum monococcum; assembly: GCA_034509565.1. Lineage (NCBI taxonomy): Eukaryota > Viridiplantae > Streptophyta > Magnoliopsida > Poales > Poaceae > Triticum > Triticum monococcum. The sequence continues at coordinate 78,407,862 of CM067845.1, read as the reverse complement.
ATGTTGAATGGCCAATGATGCATTCTCCTTCAATTAGCATCGTGCATGCATGAGGGAAGTATTGGGAGGAGGACTGGGAAAAGAGGCTACACGATGTGAATGTAACATAGTTTGCACTCATATAAAGGCACCCTTCCATTCCAATACATCTACCACATCGTATGCACCTAAGAATTTTCCTAAGAACCTACACTAAGCGCAAAAGTGCTCGCTCCAAACCCATGGCGGCGATGCGCGCGAGCGGCAAGCGGCTGTGCTAGATGGTCCATGACGCCGGCCTGCGGCACGGCGCCGAGGATCGTCTCCAGACGGTGTTCGTGACCGGCTGGTGGATGGCCGCCGTCGACGCCAACTACGACTCTCAGTTGGACTAGATTATCGTTGCCACCACCAACAAGTTCACTTTCCTGAAGAAGCTCGGGGATGACAACGTCGTACTCCTCCAGCCCGCGCGCCCGAGCTCCTCATTGCCTGCCACCCTAATCGGCCTCCATGCCTAGAACCTCTTTCAAGCACTGGTGGCCCTGCGGCTGCCCGCCGACGCCACGAAGAATGTCCACCTGGAGGTCGCGCTCGCTGCGAGGCGCCTCGCTGCGAGGCGCCTCGCACTGCAAGAATTCGTCGACCTACACATCCACATGTAATAGCAAATCGTGTACATAGGTATCTGTAAGGCCATTGAGGACACTACGACATTGGCCTTCCTCAACCGGCTGGAAGCCTTGGATGCCTTTGCTGAGAAGCAACTTGACCCCACCACAAAAGCCGCCGCTCCTTAGCCGCCGGTCGGTGGCCCGGCGCACTAAGTTGAGGAGGAGGAGGTCATACGTTGATGGATGCATCTTTCTTCTTGCCTCCTGTAACCACCACTGCGATCGCATCAACCTGGCCTTAATTCTTATTGTGCTATTTCATTCTCGTTCCAGTCAATACCAACATGTGCGATCCCGTTGCTTAATTATATGCATCACTCTAACTAGTACTCCGTCCGTCAAATTATAAGTTGTGCTTACCTTTTCCATCAACTTCGTGCAATACATGGACATCTTGCTAGAAACACTAGAACATGTCGGACCGCATGTGACCAAACAGACGATGCGCCAACCTAGCTACTACGTACCCTGCTTATCTGGCGGAACTAGCCCCGCCCTAGCATTTCCAATCGTTATTTCTATCTATCGATCATGCGAAGGAGTAGAACCAAATGTTACAATTTATACATTTTCTCCACTCCCACTCCTATAAAAGACTATGTTGGTGATGGTGGTGTGTCTTCCATCCGTCGTTTCTGACTAGATCTGCATCTAACGGCTGTGAGGTAAGTTGTGGCATTTTTGCAACAATAGCCCACTTCTCTGCTCCAATTTACAGAAAACCCCTTATTATCTTGAAAGCAACCACATCCCTCCCTCACCTCATCAAAACAGCCTGAGAAATATATTTTGACTAAAAAGTAATATATTAGGAGTATATCAAAACAAGAGTGATTTCTTTCAAGTTTGTGAACAAGTACTACTATTCTACTACTTTGGATCCGTCGCAATGCACGAGCACGTTGCCAGTAAAAGGAAAAGCCCTACCGCGTTCGCGTCGCACCCCCATACGCCTGTGAATCGGGACTACTCCATATTCCGTCCGGCACGCCACATAGCTAGGGAAGGCATGTTGCCTAGCATTTTCACTTTTATGTGGGACCGTCATTGAGAAAACCGCACCCCACTCGCCACCTGGTTGGAAAATAGAAACGAGGGGAAAATCTAGCTGTAGCACGGAAGCCATGAAATTTGGTGTCTCATAGTGCTCGTTTGAGTGTTATTTATTCATAACTAGCAAGATGCCCATGCGTTGCACGGAAAATCAAGATGCATTTGTATGAGTAGTTTATGTTGTGGGAGAAAAGGATGAACAAGAGAAGACCTTCTTTGCATATGTGGAGAGGAGTGTGGGCATCTTTTGCAAAATTGTTTACCAAAAACAAGAGAAGGCATAATAGGCACACCATCATCACCTACTCTATTTTTATAAGAGTATAGATATAGATATACATATACATATATAGATATAGATATAGATATAGAGAGTAGAGATTTGGTTACCAAATCTCTTGTGTGCAATGCACGTGTAGCTTACTAGTTGGTTACCAAATCTCATTCGGGTTTGGCACGAACTCATACTGTGGGAGCACCACAAGGCCTTCCTATCTGTCGCAACGCACGAGCACACTTCCCTCTCGGGGCCCACGGGACCGAGCTTCAGTTGCATAGTGCACTCGCCTATGAGTCAATGACATACAGACCTTAAATGCGACTGGCCCACGTGTCATTCTCATGGTGACACTACAAAAAAATACACTTCCGTGATGATACGTGTTTGTCACAGTAGGTCACTTTTTTTGTCATGCATGTACATCAATGAAAAAATTATGACAGAATCAAGATAGTCATACCTGTGCTGTCGTAGAAGTGTTCCATGACATTACCAAAATTATCATCACGGAAGTGTCTACTTCCATGACGATAAATCGCGCATCACAGAAGTGCTTTCGTCAAGGGTGACCGACACGTGGCATCCACCGTAACGGAACGCCGTTAAGCTATAGGGTCGGGTTTTGGATCCGATAACCCATTAACAGCCCTGACCAATGGGGATTTTCCACGTGTAAAATCATCATTGGCTGGAGGAAACACGTGTCAGCTCATCGTTGGGACAGATGCCAACCATTCATTGGACGGAAGGCGCCTATGATACATCGACACATGGCACGGCCCAACAGAGGCCCATTCCTGTGAAAAGGCTAGCCCGTTTGACTTGGTCAAAAGCTGGCGGGCCGGCCCATGGAAAGCCTGTTAACGACCTGTTCGAATATAGCCCATTTATAGCCCGCTAACCCAAGGCCCATTACACCCTATCCGAATTAGGCCCAGTAGCATCATCTGGGACATACAATATGATTCCAGCCTGTTTTCACTTCTGGCCCATGTATGGCCCATGACGTCTTTCGGCCCATATGATGCCCTATGTAACTCTTGGCCTACTAACGGCCCGTGGTGAAACTGGCCCATAATGAATAGTGTATCACTTTACACCCATTAACGGCCCGTGGTGAAACTGGCCCGTAATGAATAGTGTATAACTTTATACCCATTAACGGCCAGTTATTCCATTGGGCCGTTTCCAGCCCATGTTATCTTTCGGCCTTCTCAGAGCCCATTTATTCTTGGGCTTATTTCCAGCATTCGTTTACTTACGGCCTGTTACTGTCATTTTCTGCTTGTGGGCCAAATTCAGCCCGTGCTTACAGTCGACCCGTTTGTGGTCCGTTAATATGTTGGGCCAATTTCATAGCGTCATCAAATACGGCCTATTAACGATGGCCCGTTATGGTCGGCCCATGAACGGACGATTCCAACTCTAGCCTGTTTACGGCCATAATGCAGTCTGTTTGGCCCATGTTTGGCCAATCGATTATACGACCCGTATAAGGCCCATTTATAATACAGCCCATAGAAGGCCCATTGTTTCTACAGCCCGTAGAAGGCCCATTGTTTCTACGGCCAGTAGGAGGCCCAGTGTCACTACAGTAAATATTAGCCCATGGTTATTGTGGCCTAGTTTTAAAAAATAGGTTATTGCAGCCACTAGCTAACCGCGGAAAAATAACTGCAATGACTACAAGCAAACAAATAAACGGGACAACAAGGAAGTAAATAAGCAAGCAACTAACGCTAGGCTATCACTACTATTACATATATTACATCCACGGGGCATCAAAGTTCGCCAGCAGTGCAAATATAGGGAACAAAGTAGCATATCTATACACTGGTTGTCAAAGTTGCCGACCAGCACAAATAAACACCGCAGCAAAACAAATCCAGAACTGAAACTGTCGGGGGTGCTGATCCCTCGGACACCTATGGGACCACGGCGGACCGGGGCCCCTTTCGGTTCGGCAGGGGGGTGGAGAGTGCACGAAGAGCAGATCGAGGCGAACGCACGAGCGACGCGATCAGTTTACCCAGGTTCGGGCCGCGCGGATGCGTAAAACCCTACTCCTGCTTTGATTTGTATTGTGTTTTTGCTCGGGAGCGATGAATGCTACAGTACGCTCAGGTGGCTAGCGAGACCGAGCGTCAGAATGATCGTCCCCCCTCTCTGTTGCGCATGGGCCTCCTTTTATATGTCAAATGGGTCACCGACAGGTGGCAATAGAGATGAGGGTAAAAAGGTAAAAGAAGTGGTGGTTGGCGCCACCGCTTACTACAGTGGTATCATACCTAACCCTGACGGCAGGGGACAAAGGCATTAAATGCCTGTCTATGTCGCCTAGACGGTGCAGAAAGGGACCGCTAGGGGCACCATTGCTTGCCACGATGGCTATCTTGTCAGCGCCGCTTGCCACCGTGTACCTCTAGCTGCACAGCCTTCTGCCACGTATGCCTGGAACGGCCCCAGAGCGACACGTTGGCGGATGCGCTGGAGCGCAGGTACAGGATGGAAGCTTGCCGCGGCAAATGCCTTGCCGCGGTTATTATCTTGTCGCGTCCAGGAGCTTGTCGCTCACTGGGTCTTGCAATGCCCTGGATTGCCTTCCCGGCAAGCTCCTCTTGCCGGGGTCTTGTCTCCTTCCTGGCAAGCTTCTCTTGCCGGGGTCTTGGATACTTTGTTCTTGAATGGCTCCAAAGGAACCATGGAGGATCTTGGCGGTCGCCCGGCAAGCCTTGCCGCGGGACGTTGCGACTGCCCGTGCACAAGTTCGGGATACTAAGGTACCCCTACTTTAGTACACCGACAGAAACCACTTCAGAAGATCTCAAGAAACAATATCCTGGGTACCCATAATGCTAGCAAGATGCTTAGTAAGCTTATTAATTTTCTCTTGTTTGGTGCTTAAATCCGCCAGCGCTTGCTGCTGCACCAGAAAATGTGCATCTGAATCTTCAGGTTCCTGCCGCAGCACATCTGATCGATGTCTTTCAACTTGAAGTTGAGACTCAAGAAGACGAACTGATTCAGGCAGCGAGTTTGAAGAGCTTGTGCCAGCAGTAGTGGCCAGTAACTCGAACACTACATCAAGACAGGACTTTTGGGTTCCCTCGCTGTCATCAAGATAGTTTTTATCAGCTTTCTTGGAGACCAACAGGGATGTCTCACTATCTTGAACCTTAACTTCATTACTTCCTTTACCATTGGATAACGCGGTACTGTTCTCCAATATTTTGTCCGCATTCTAAAAGAGAAACAAGTAGACACATCACATGTTTACCATGTTGTATATGGAACTCATTTTGGTAAATGAGTTCAGTAGTAAAGTGGACATGATAACAACATGAAACAAACATATATCTATGTACCATGGTCACTTTATGGTCTATATCATTCTAGTTTTTGTTGCCAAATCAAGATAGAGACACAGTTCAAATAATATTTGTTCAAGACAAAGCAGTATAGACAGAATATAAGTGTGGGTAACTATAGAGCAATAACAACACTTGTAATGTGCATGACATGAAAACATAACTGTTTATTCAATTGAAACTGAAATCAACATAGAGCAGCTTACAACAGCAAACCGGTTAAAGAAACAGGTTTAAAACATACATGTTGCGCCATTGGAGTTTCAATTCCATCCTTCAAATTTTAAAATAGTTGGTATGAGTAAATACAGTCATGCAAGAGCAAAGGAGTATGAACCATAGCTACAGAACCTGACCTGAGAACAAATCTTCTTCTCCTTTGAGCGTTGAGTTGGGATTCGGAGTGGTGGTCCTCATGCTCTGGGCACTGCAGTTCCCTTACTAACTGCTCGTGTTTGGGTGCTCTGTGGTGGAGACGGTGCTGTGTCAACTGGAACTGGGTTACTATCTGCCGGGGTTGGGGTTAGAAGGGGTGTAGCTGGTTCTCTCTCCAACTGGGTAGGGGTACAATCTGCGAGAGTCTGGGTTATGTGTGGTGGATCTGGTCCTTGGGCAAGTACAACCATGGTTCTATCTGCATCAACTGGTAGCACTATCTTTTCTGAAGACCGTGTTGTTATGCCCGTAGATACTGCCATCACGCTCTCGAATTCAAATGGTTGATAAACAAGAAAAGTAATTGAAAGTATAGACATTGTATGATAGATAGGTGCAATGGATAGTGGGGAATAAAAGAGGGCATGAAATAATTCATATTGATGTTGTCTAACCAAACAAGATAGCATGACACAATTTCACATATATGATGGCTAACTAAACAGGATAGCATGACACAATTTCACATTATGATGGCTAACAAAAAAGTTGGAAAGACATAGTTCAAAATATGAGACTATGTAAATAGGATAACATAACTATATAATGTGTTTATTAAATAGGTTGGCATGCCATAATTCACATACATTCACGGATAGAATGCCATAATTCAAAATATAATGACTGTAAACACTAAACAGGATGAGATGATATAACTATATGATGTCTTTACTAAATGGGTTGCCATGCCATAATTCAGATAGATGATGTGTATGTACTATGTAAACATGATGGCATGATATAATTAAAATATATGATTTATATAGTAAGCAAGTAAGCAGATGGCAATCCATATATGATGTAAAAACTAAGCAATGCAAGACAACATGCATGACATGGGTAATATAACCCTGCCAACTTTGAGCATAGACCTCAGGGGGAAAATAGGACTGGTCATCAGTCTCTGAATCCTCTTCTGAGGACCTCTCTGTAACAAGCAAGATGTCTTCTTCAGCAGATAGCATTGTCTGCTCTGAATACCTTGTTTTCACTCCAGATACTTCCATCACCGCCTCAAATGGCTGATGCACAGGAAGAGTAGTTGAATATAGAAACGTTGTCGCCAAATGGAACACGTAATACAAAAAAATGATGGCATGATATAATTCACATACATGATGATTGGCTAAACAGCATGGCATTGCATAATTCACATATATAATGCCTTTGCAACAAGATATCATTGTATAATTCACATATATAATGTCTTGCAACAAGATGGCAATGCATAATTCACATATATGGTAATTAGACACTAAACAGGTGGCATTCACACAAAGCATGTCTAAACTAATCAAATGACATAGCAATGCGAGATACCATACACACGATATGAGCAACATAACCCTGCTAAATTAGAGGATACACCTCGGGGTGGGGGGGAATAGGACTAGTCATCTGTCTCTGAATCCTCCTCCGACGAGCTATCCGTAACCAGGTGAGATATGCGCTTCGTCAGATAGCATAGTCTGCTCTGAAGGCCTTGTTTTCACTCCAGAATTTGCCATCACCGTGTCAAATGGATGATGCACATGAAGAGCAGTTGAATGTAATAACATTGTTGACAAATGTAATATGTAACGAAAAAAAGGATGGCCTGATATAATTTACATATAAGATGACTGGCTAAGTAGGATGGCATTGCAAAATTCACATATATGATGCCTGGCTAAACAAGATGGCGTTGCATAATTCACATAAACGATGAATAAACTAAACAAATGCCATTCACACAAAGGATGTCTAAACTAAGTAGATGACATATTTGATGTATAAAGTAAGCAATGCAAAACACCATATGCATGATATAACCAACATCAGCATGCCAAGTTAGAGCGAAGACCTCAGATGGTAAATAGGAGTTGTCTTCTCCTTCTGAATCCCCCTCAGAACAGATATCTTCCTCTCGATTAAAATCTGAAATGCGTGGAGGGGGGATGCCTTTGCGCCTACCATGGAGCGACGTCTGCATGAAATTTTATTGCCACGCAAGGCTCATCTCTTTTGCTCTACATGTTCAGTTCCATTGTTTACAATAACTGTCATGCATAGGAATAAAACATAGTGAGATTATGTAAGGAGTGCATGTAGAAATCCAAAGTGATGGTAGCAACCTGTGGATAGACCCAAAACCAATAATAGCTGGCAGATAATGGCTTCAGTTAAAAAATACAGATAATGGCTTCTTTACTGTTTGTTTCCCACCCAACATGAAACTCATAGTAGACACCGGAGATTAACCAGATAGTAGATAGATACTATTGATAGCGGCCCCGATATGTACCCCACAACCATTTAAAAACTCAAGTTTGACCATTAGTTTGGAGCAGACTCAGAGTCTAATCGGTGCACAGGACGATAAAGTATCATGTAATATTAAGCGATGCATAACGTAAGCAGACACGAAAGAGTGCGACCTCTTTTGCGGACCCGTGTAGTCCTCGAGGTCATCTGCTCGGTTGATGATGGTAGTGCAGTTTTCATGGCTGCCAGCGGCGGGGAAGAAGATCTGAGGCGGCGAAGGATAGTCTGGAGGCTAGATCCCTGCTGTGCTGGACCCTTCTATCGTTGGAGCAGCTGAGCTGGGGTGGACAACGGCGCAGCAGGAGCGGGACAAACCACATAAGGTTTTCTTTGACAACTATCTGTAAGAGAAGTAATTCTGCAAGGGCTCGTTTGAATTGGAGGATTCCAACAATGTAGGGATAGGAAATAGACAGGAATAGGATAGGAATGCACGTGCAAAACAGAGAATTTAAAAACACAGCATTTCTGCCAATCTGGGTGTGTGATTCACAACAATTGGTACATCACAAGATGCAAAGAAGCATGATGAAATTAAGTCAAACCACAAGAAAATGTAAGGTTATAATGCTATTATGCTACTATCTCTTAGTCTTGTGCTTCATGAATAGGAATTTGAAAAGGAGGACAAGTGAAAATTAAAATTCCTACGTTTTTTCTTTCAAGGAGACACTAAAGGAACAAATCCGTGTGTTCAGTGGACAATATATATAACATGTAGAGTAAAAAGAGATGCAACAAGTGTACAACCTCTTTGGCGAAGGCATGTCGATCTCAGCGTGATTGGATTGGCCGGTGAGGATGCTCCGGAGGAGGGGAAGAAGATCTTAGGCGTCTGGAGATGTTGCGCGAGGTACTGCTCCGCTGTGATGGAGGGTTTCGTCGTTGGAGGAGCTCCGGTGAGTTGTACGACGCCGAGGCTGAAATATGACAAGAGAGACAATGAACAACGTTAACCTGAGTGGAATTCTAATAGCATCTCCAATACATGACGTAAAATACATAACCACAAAGTGCTAGATGTAAAATACATCAGCGGCTCATCTCTGAACGTAACTGTCGAAAATGAATTTAACTGTCGAAACTGAACTTAACTGTCGAAACTGAATTTTGCTGTCGAAAGTGAACGCACTAGCAAGGTGAGGCCGTCGCTCGACTAACTTTTTCATCTTTGGTCAGTCGATTTTGCAGCCGTTGGATATGAAATCAAGGGCCTGCGGTTCATCTTCAACCTCCTCCCCCTGATCCGGCCAAATAGCAGCCCCCGCCGCCCGTGGCCGGCAGTGCGCCCCCCGCCCGCCTCGAAAACACTCCCCACCGCCTGTCCGCCGCCGTCCCGGCCATCCGTCTAGGCCCCCCCATGCCGAGATTTTTCTCCGGCGATCCCAACGCCACCGCCCCGCCAACGCCCCGCCACCATCGGGGACCACCGTCCCCATCCTAAACCCTAAGATAGATCGTGGGGTACCTCTCCGGCGAGTCCCCCTCCCCGCTGCGGCTGGTTCTTCCTTGACCCCGGCTTCATCGGAATGAAGTGTAGCTAAATCAGAGCAGCATCACAAGCAAGAGCAAGAGCAAGAGCAGCAGCGCGAGCAAGAGCAATAGCAAGAGCAGACCAGGCAGGGGACCGGGAGCAAGAGCAGAGCAGCAGCGCGAGCGAGAGCTAAAGAAGTAGCAGGTCCTACTGATGTGGTCGTTGCCGCCGAGGGAGCGACGCCATGGAGGAAGTGGACGGTGATGCCGCCATGGATGGAGCCGCGCCGTGTCGGCTAGGGACCGAGCGCCGGCAACACCGTGAGATAGAATCAAGAAGAAAATGCGGCGATTAGTGTAAAATCTCTTTGGTGGCGCCGATTAGGCCGCAGCTTCATCCGAGGAAACGGTGATGATGATGCTCTTCTGGTGGTGTAGGTGAAGACGGCGGTGTGGTAATGGAGGTGGCGCGAAAGACGAGGGGAACGTCAGGGCAGCTCCTTGGAGGTGGAGGAAGGGGTGGCTGAACCGGCGGGACAATGAGATCGACGACGGATCCTCATCCAGTACGGTGGATGAGGGACGTCGAGGTGTTGCTGTGGACGACGTCGTCGGGGAAGAGGCTCCGGCTGGGTGGCGGACGGAGCAGGGTGTGGGGTTTCGTCGCGGGTTTTCGCGGCCTCGGTGTACGAATGGGTGGGCGGATGGGATGGCTGTGGGGAACCATGGCTTAGAGACGCGCTTGTCTGAAATGTGGGGTAAGTTACGAAAGTACCCCCACCGATTTGAGGTGGTTCTTTCAGTTCAGGGGTACCACAGGCATTTCACGTGTCGGGATTTCATAGGAGGTGGGAGTTTTCTTGCGTGTTGTAATTTCAGAATAGCAAGGCGCGGGTTGAGATGGAGGGAGTTGTCGGAGCACAACGAGACAAATATATATCTTAAATATTTCGGGCTAACAAGGCGCGGGTTGAAATTTCCGGACAAGCCTAACGTGTACTGTACCAAATCAATGCGCCCTACAAATGTCATTCAAAACTTCGAATTCATGTTATGTTCAATTAAAATATTTCTCTACGTGTATAATGCATGCAACCTACTACTCAAATGAACGTTTTAGTGCATTCCAAATGTATATACTACTGCTTCAATATGAACTAAATTTGAATTCATTTCTCTATTTGAATAAGATCTACAGTAATGATTGTTGTGAAGTCAAAGCATTTGAATTTGTTTCTCTGTTTTAGTAAGATCTACAATCATCATTATTGTCAAGGTAAACCATCGTTTGTGTATTATCTTCATAGCACACCACATGATTAGTCTCGAGTTACATATGAACTATGTGTACTATATGAACTCGAACTAAATTTTTTGAATCCACTTTATTTTGATTTCAAATCACATTACATTTATAGCTCTAGCTAGATCTTCATAATCTAAACCATGTCTCATATGTATAATGTGTTTATCACATTATGTATGGTGCCCCGCCCCCTACGCCTACAAGCATTTAGATGTGAGTTGCAAACACCACACATTACCACAAATTCAAATAAAATGTGAGAATGTTCGGTATATAGTATTGTTTAGATTGTTTGATATTTAGTTGTAAGCTGCAAACGCCTAACATTATCACAAATTCAAATAAAATGTGAGATTGTTTGATGTATAGTATGGTTTAGATTGTTCGGCATTTAGGTGTGAGTTGCAAACACCATGCATTATCACATTATGGTATAACATGTGCATATCACGTGTATCACCGCTATATTCATGCATGCAATGTTTAAAACACTATGATCTCCTATTCAAATATATGAATTCGCTTTCATATCAAATTATGATCTTTGTTAGTCTCTTACACCCACACAATCCTCTAACCTTTGTAGCTACCACTAACTTTCTCTCGTGCATGCACACACCCTCCTCGCCTTCCCCCTCCCTTGGCATTCTATCCACCGGGCACATTCATTTTTTTCTTTAGGTCGTTCTCCCAGAGTCTCCACAACTCCTTTCCGACACACACCGATCGATAAACCTCGCGATGCCTGCCTACAAGATACAAGCACACCTTCAATCTCCTCCTTTATGTGTCCTTGCCTCGTGTCTCTCATACGGTCAGACACACGTGTAAACTCTCGCCCCTCTTTTCGTCGCACTCACAACCGCACACTCCCCCCTATCTAGCTAGTAGTTGGGCCTCTCACACCACCTCCTAGCTCCATTCTCTCTATCTATCCATCTCGCTGGGCCTTATTTGCCTCTAACAAATGGACGTACACCGACCGATCTCTCGCTATACATATAGCTAGCTAGGTCCTTATAACTCGTTTTTACCCACACGTCAATCGATCTACCTCATTAGTTGTGTCTCTCCCTTCCTCCGACAAACAACAATTGATCTACCGATCTAGTTAGGTTTGCTTACCAAACACATGGTTCCCCTTCATCATCCATGGATGCATCCCAACAGATCTATCATGCACAGGCACACACAGAAACACATCCCCACTCTTATTGATAACATTGCAGTTCCACCCTCAGTTTGTCTAGTAGGCCTCTCCCACCATCTTCAAGAAGCAACTCCATCACCCATCCAGCACTATACCCCTCTCCCTCTGAGGGAGTCCTGGATTAGGGGGTGTTCGGGTAGCCGTACTATACCTTCAGCCGGACTCCTGGACTATGAAGATACAAGATGGAAGACTTCGTCCCGTGTCCGGATGGGACTTTCCTTGGCGTGGAAGGCAAGCTTGGCGATGCGATATTCAAGATCTCCTACCATTGTAACCGACTCTGTGTAACCCTAACCCTATCCGGTGTCTATATAAACCGGAGGGTTGTAGTCCGTAGGACAGAATCAACTCCATAAACAACAATCATACCATAGGCTAGCTTCTAGGGTTTAGCCTCCTTGATCTTGTGGTAGATCTTCTCTTGTACTACCCATATCATCAATATTAATCAAGCAGGAGTAGGGTATTACGTCCATCGAGAGGGCCCGAACCTGGGTAAAACAAAGTGTCCCCTGTCTCCATTTACCATCCGGCTTAGACGCACATTTCGGGACCCCCTACCCGAGATCTGCTGGTTTTGACACCGACATTGGTGCTTTCATTGAGAGTTACTCTGTGTCGTCGCCCTTAGGCCCGATGGCCCCTTCGATCATCAACAACGATGCAGTCCAGGTTGAGACTCTTCTCCCCGGACAGATCTTAGTCTTCGGCGGCTTCGCACCGCGGGCCAATTCGCTTGGCCACCTTGAGCAGATCGAAAGCTACGCCCCTGGCCATCAGGCCAGGCTTGGAAGCCTAAACTACATGGCTGACACCCACGGGGACTTGATCTTCGACGGATTCAAGCCACAGCCAAGCGTGCCGCACTGTCTCAATGGGCATGATATAGCTCTCCGCCGAACAGCGCTTTGGAGGCCGCACACGCACCGGTTCCGACCATTGATTCGAAGCCCACTGCGCCAATCGAGGATGAGCGGTTGGACGTCACCTCGGGGGCTGCGATCCCAAAAGCGATCGAGCCGAACGCTAGCCCCGCACTCTGCACAACCCGTGACTCCAAGGGTCCGGACTCCACCCCGGACACCGAACCCCCCGCGCCCCGGCTAATCGAATCGGATCGGGTGCTGATGATGGAGTTCACCGCCGCAGACATCTTTCAGCACTGGCCCTTCGGTGACATCCTGAATTCTTTAAAGTCTCTCTTGTTGTCAGGAGAGCTCTGGCCAGACTACGGTCAGCAAAGTTGGGATGCAGACGATGAAGAAATCCAAAACCCACCCACCACCCACTTTATAGCCACTGTCGATGATTTAACCGACATGCCCGACTTCGGCTCCGAAGACATCGACAGCATGGATGACAATGGAGGAGATACCGACGAACCAATGCTCATAGGGCATTGGACAGCCACCTCATCTCACGATGTGTACATGGTGGACACCCCTAAGGGAGACGACAACGAGGAAAAAGGGGAGGAGATGAGAGATCGACCCCCCGAAAAGCAATCAAGGCGTCGGCGTAAACACCGACCCAAGCCCCTCCTCGACACAAAACCCAGCCATAGAGCAGGACGAGCCGGTAAACGATGGGCAGGCCTTAGAGCAACCGTCTGAACAGGGCAACACGGATAGAGAAACCGAGCATCCCTCCTCCGGCGAAAACGGCATTCTGGACGACCTCGCGCCGAATAAACTCACAGAGCAGAAGAATCTCCATGATGCCACTCTTAATGTAATATGTAATTATCTCTACTTGTCCAAACAGGGATCTTCTTTGAAGATACCATATATTTTAGTGGAACTGCACAAGAAGATGTTGGAAACATTAAACTAATCAAGGAGTATATAGTAAGCATGGCCACCACCGTAGATTGCAACAGATGGTTCCGGAGAATTGCTTCATCTATATGCTCTACACAATAAGCCTCCTGACGAAGGTTGGTACTCACCCACTGATTTCATCCATATGATTGAGCTTTGTCATCTCTATTGCTGTTGTGCTACTGTTTAGATATTTTCATGAAAAAGTGGTATTGTCCTTGAGAAGTGCTTCATGTGTGATGTTTTAAATATTTCCTTTCCTTTTTTTCGAGCAAATAGTGATGCTAGAATTTAGTAGTCCTCTTGTCTTTGCACAACAGGATCATCTTCCTCTGAAGAAGAATATGGAGTACGTGAAGTGACTAGTTTCGATTATGCCAGGATGAAGAAGCCCTGTCTATCTTATCATTAGAAGGAGCAGTTGAAGGATGGTTACATTACTCCCCACAACACCAAACTAACTTCAGCTTAGAAGGACTGACAAAATATCCATTTTTGCTGTGATGCGCGAGTACAATGTTGTTCTAGGATTCTTTCTGGTGAGTTCCATTTTTCCAAAAATGTGCTCTACATGAACCATGTATGTGCCTGTTGAAACTGTCAATTCATAGTACAGTTTGCTCTATACTAATCACTTTTTTGTATTTGTGCAAACAGGGGCGCTCAGCTTGATTTCAATGGGAACTGCACAAAATGTTCATGAATACATCGAATCATTCATTTCCACCACAATAAAGGAGGTGCCGATAAGTTCAAGGCGTTGCAACATATAAGGGCAAAATCATACAAGCAACACGCGAATTTGGTTGATTTTGGTGGAACTGCACGAAAAGAACAGCTGGTTTATTTAGCACGAGGTGCCATGTCAATGTCTGAACTGATGGCAAACCCTGCCCATTCCACAATCGTAGGCATTTGATATTTTGGAATGGGACAACCTTGTCAAATTTTGCTCATTCATTTTAGCAAGACATGCGTTTGATATTTTCGAATGGGACGCCCTTGCTGTCAGTAGCGTCGATCAATTTTTTTCTTTATTCTTTATTTGTGAAGTAAATATTGCCTCTAACATGCGAGTCACTGAGATGTATAATCATTAATTGTTTTGAATGTTCTCTATGAATTGCCAGGCCTGTGTGTTTGATTGCAATGTACATAAACGCTAAAAACCTGCTCAAACTCTCTGTACTCCTTCTGTTCCTTTTTACTTAACACATTGTGAAAGTGCATACTTTTTTGTATAAGATTGGTCAAGGTAGAGATACTTTGACTACAGACAAAACTTGTATGCAGACTAGAAAGGACCGGAGGGAGTACATGTGAAACTGCTGCAAACGAGGTTATCACCCTGGGAATAATGCTAGTACATATTGTTTTGCATGTTCATCCAGTGCAAGTGATACAGGAATTCGAACTAATCGAAATAAATTCATTCATACACGGTCGGATTTCATATAAACATGCCAGATTTTATTACATTTCATACATTCTTCAACTAAAAAGGGGTGCGCTGGAGGTATAATTAATTAACCGAAGCTACCCACCTGTGTCCCGCTGAGCCGAACGGAAGCTTCAGCGACTTAGCTGTAGGTGCAGTTGCGTAACTGACATGTGGCCTGTTGGGCCCACATGTCAGTCTGCCAACTACACCAGCAGTTAAGTAGAAGCTGTGTTATTCTCCAGCAGAACTCCCCGACTCCACGTCGCCGCCAAGAAGCTAACCGGCCGTCAATGGTCAACCGGCCTAGCTTGGCTTCAATAGGAGGGTAGCAGCAGTGGCCTTACTTGGACCCGAGCGGCGGCGACCTACCGTGTTCTACTCTTCCTCGTTTTCTGTGTGGCGCAGCCTCATTGGCAGCGGGGCGGGGCCTCGGCGGAGCCGGCGATGTCCTCTATCTCGTTGCCAGCGGGCGGCGCCTCAACGGAGCGGTGCAAATCCTCCCCCGCGTTGCTGGCAGGGTGGGGCCTCGGCTGAGCCGGCGATGTCCTCTGCCTCGTTGTTGGCGGGACGAGGCCTCGGCGGAGCTGGCGGTGTCCTCTGCCTCGTTGTTTGCGCTGCAGGGCCTCGGCGGAGCACGGCCTCGTCGACGCCTGCGGAGCGGGGACTCGTCGGAGCCGGCATTGTCCTCTGCCTCGTCCTCGGTCTCGCCAAATAGCGCCTCGCCTGCTTCATCGCCCTCTTTGCTAGCCTCTTTGTAGGCGGCAGCAGCCTCCGCCACCCACATGCGGTCCTGCCAGCGCTCGAGGCGGCCCTTGCGGGTGGAACGGTACGAGTCGAGCAGTGCCTCCTGCTCCGCCCGCTCCGCGGTGATCTGCTCCTCCGCCTGCAGGTGCTCCTGGAGGAGATGGTGGTTGTAGGCGGCGTCGGCCTGCGCCTCCCGGAACTACTCCTGACGCATCTGCCTCACACTGTCCATATATTGGGCATGGGCCTCGCTGATGGTCATGGTGCAATGCACTAGCGAGGATGGCGCGGAGGAGGGGGTTCGTGCCGGATCGTCGACTACCATGTTCTCCATTGGGACGTCGTCGTCCTTCGGCTGCCTGCCGGCCAGCCGGTCGGCAGCAATGGATGCCATCTCCTTGTGGTCCGTCGTCCGCCCGTCCCGAAGAGCGCTGGAGCGCGAGGAAGCCATGGTGGGCGGTAGTGGTGTGGACAGGAGAAAGGGAACAGATGTGGATGACTGCGGCTATGGCCGGCGCAACAGTTTATATAGCAATGGTGGGCGGGCGGAGGAACAGACGTGTGGTGCCGGAGTAGATGCCTCGGCAACCGCGTATCATTAATGTGGGCGGCAGATGGACGGACGGACGACACTTGTGTCGTTTGAAGGCGGAGCAATCACTTGCACCGGGGAGCGAGGCGGGCGGCTCTGACTGTTTTGGGCGGAAAGCGCGCGCAGACGAGGGGATGACTTTACTTGGAGAGGATGACAATGGGGACCCACCAGGTCCATAGCCTCACGTATGCAAGTGCCTCCTTATTATATATATATATATATGTATAAAACTATACTCCCTTCGTCTAGGTCAATAAGTCGTATTAGAAGGTGCATCACGGCCTAGGTGCAAGCAGATTGGTGGAAAAGAAGAATATTTCTCTCTTCTAAACACAACATTTAATCACAGCAGTTAAGAGGATGCCTTATTAGCTACCCATGCAGGCCATCATAATTCATAGCATGCAAAAGTGCTTTTATTTCTTGCCTAATAACCGCATGGACGTGCTGCATGCATTGGTCCTTGCCCGAACAAAAAAAGGGAGGAAAGGGGTTTCCATGGGAGACAACGAGGCAGAGGTGGAAGCGCTCGCTGGAGTTATTTATTTTGCTTCCCCCTGGTTTCCTGACATCATGGTCCCACACTATTGTCAACCTATGTAGTACTAGTTAATAAACGAGAGAATTGCACAAGAAGCGGCCGACAGCTGGGACCAAGCAACTCGAGCAGTATTTGTGTTTTTGAGGTGTGAGCACTTCAGAGTTTTTTGATGTTTAGTCCAGATATTAATTTTTCTCCTCTGAACAAGAACGAAAACATCGCTGCAGGTATTAACTGGGCGGGCTGTGGCCCGTCTAGCCTAGGCCAGATATCCAGCCCAGATATTAATTTTTTTCAAGCTGAAAATGGCTAGCCCAGCTAAAATTTTTTTAGGAATACCCAGGCAAGGTCAAGTTGTTATTCTCCACCCCACTGGGTTGCAAATCTTTCCTAGGAGGGATGCATTAGGCTTAACAAGAAAATGGGCTTTAAGAAATAATAAATGGGATGTAATTATAAAAACTGGGCAGTAACTATAAAAAATGCACCAAACACGTGATTACTTTATAAAATATTATTTTTGGATATTGAAAATTTTAATTTCATTAATTGTTGTGAGCGTAATGTTTCGTTGGGTTTTTACGTAATATAAATTTATATTGAAATTGTATTTAATCTGACTAGAAATTTTGGGATAAAAATATTGCAGATCCCATCAAAATGTGGGAAATTTTGTTTAATTCTGTTTTGAATGGTTGGTTCAAATGGGTTGTACTTTTAACAAACTGTAAATGGGCTGTAGTAAATTCCATTAGAATTCAAAAATGGGCTACACATTCTTACAAATCTCAAATGGGCTATAAGTTCTCTGCCACGAACTTCTGGCCTTACTAAGTTGACGTGTCCCCTAAAAAACAGAGTTGACGCGTATGCAAGGCTTTGTCAACTTATAGTCAACACACGGTTCTAGCAGCACTGGCCGTTGGATGTCCATCCAACGGATGCCGTGCTCCTTCTTCAATCTCGGATATTCTAGCTTCACCTGCCCAAAAATGATTCCTCCCCCTGACATCTGGGGCGCACCATTTCAAAAGCTGACCTGTGGGCCTACTAAGTTGACGTACCAAGGGCTTTGTCCACTTAGTCAATATAAACGATTCTAGCTGCAGTGACCAGACGATGTCCATCAAACGACCGTAGTGCTTCTTCAACCTCTGGTCTTCTTGCTCCAGCCGCCCAAAGCAGCGCCGGTCGTGCCGCCTGCTCCTGCCTACCATCGCTGGCTGTGCTGCCGTGGAGGCCTCACCGCCCCCTACTATTCCTACCGCTGGCCAGGCCCTGCTATGACGGCAGCCTCACTCCGGAGCCGAACGAGTGAACCCTCATACTCCTCTCCGCATGTGCATCCACTGTCGCGTCTTCACCGGCTCCGCGTCGTCCCCTTCCTAGGCCTCGCCATCCTCCACCGCCCTGGTCCTCTCGGTGCAGCGTGGCCAACATGGAAGGAACGACTTCCATCGGACGTGGACTGTACGTGGAGAGGCTGATAGCTGGGTCTACGGCGCCAGCAAGGAAGTGCCTCCTTATTACGCGGAAAATAATGATTCCTCCACCTGACAGTAGGGACCCATCGGACGGGCCACCAGTATTTTGTGAAAAAAATCGTTTCCCCCTGACTGCTGGGACCCACCAGACTGGCCATCGTATTTCGCCAAAAAAATGTTCCCCACGCTGTCAGCTCGGACCCACCGGAATTGCCTCCCTACTACGCACAAAAAAATGAATACTCCCCTCGCTAGCTGGGACCCACCTTGCTGGGAGGCTGACTTGTGGGCCTACTAAGTTGCCGGGGACGAAGGGCTTTGTCAACTTAGTCAATATGAACAATTCTAGCTCCAGTGACCGTACGATGTCCATCCAATAGCCGTAGTGCTTCTTCAACCTCTGGTCTTCTTGCTCCGGCCGCCCAAAGCAGCGCCGGTCGTGCCACATGCTCCTGCCTCCCGTGGCCGGCTGTGCTGCGGCAGAGGCCTCACCGCCCCCTACTATTCAGACCACCGGCCAGGCCCTGCGGTGACGGCAGCCTCACACCATAGCCGAACCAGTAAACCCTCATAGTCCTCTCTGCGCGGGCTTCCACTGCCGCGTCGTCCCCTTCCTAGGCCTCGCCATCGTCCACCGCCGTGGTGCTCTCCGCGCGGCGTGGTAAATGTGGTCAAGGAACGACTTCCATTGGAAGTGTACTGCACATGGAGAGGTTGACAGCCCGGTTTTTTTGTGATTTGCCAAGTAAGTCGCTTTCTCAGGTATGTTGGGCTGCAAATCTCTCAAGACAAGGAGAGATTTCATTTGGCTAGATGAGAAAATGGCCCATGAGTAATGAGAAATGGGTTGTACATTTTTAAAACACATCAAACCGGAAATTAGTTTCAAATATCTTTTTTTTTCATTTCAAGATTTTAAATTACATTAATTTTTATGCGTGGAGAATATGTTGGATTTTATTTTGATATACATTTATTTTTAAAATCAGTTTGAATGTGAGTCAAAATTTCGGGATTAAAAATAGTTCGGACCGGACCGAAATATGCAAAATTTCGTATAATTTTTTAACCGTTGCCACAATATGGGCTGTAATGCTAACAAAAAGAATATGGGCTCCAAAGAAAACCTTAAGAATTAGAAAATGGGCTGTAAATTATTAGAAATAATGTCAGATGGGCTGTATGTTGTTTTCCACTGATTTGAGGCTTTCCTAAAAAAAGGTTGACGCACAAGCACTGACTGTTGGATGTCAATCCAACGGCCGTCGTGCTTCTTTAATCTCTGCTCTTCCTGCTCCAGCCGCTCAAACAAGCGCCAGCGGGACTGCCTGCTCCCTTCTCCTCGCAGCTAGGTGTGCTGCCGCACAGGCCTCACCGCCCGACCGTACTCCCATCGCTGGCCTAGCCATCCCTCTACCCACCCACACCTGCTGTTATTCTCCGGTGACGGCAGACAAACCAGTAAACCCTTGTACAGTCGTACTCCCCTCCGCATGGGAAACAACTGCCGAGTCTTCCCTTCCTCCGTGTCGTCCCCTTCCTAGGCCTCACCGTCGTCCACCGCCCTGGTGCTCTCGGCGCGGCGTGGTCAACGTGGTCAAGGAACGACTTCCATCGGACGTGGACTGTACGTGGAGAGGCTGACAGCTGGGTCCACGGCCGCAGCAAGGAAGTGCCTCCTTATTATTCAGAAAATAATGATTCCTCCACCTGACAGCTGGGACCCACCGGACGGGCCACTGTATTTCACGAAAAAAACGTTTCCCCCTAACTGCTGGGACCCACCAGCTACATCTTCGCGCCCAAGGAAGTGCGTTCGGGCAAAAAAAATGATTCGCCCCCTGACTGCTGGGACCCACTAGCCACATCGTCGCAGGCAAGGAAGTGCCTGACAATAAGGACCCACCCTGGTCGAAGCGTATGTAGCGTTGTCATTCTGGTCGCGAACGTGTACGTACATACTGGTCGATGTAGAGGCGCGCACGTGTCGTAGTAGAGGCACGCACGTGTCATAGTAGAGGCGCACACGTAGCATGTACACGTACGTATAGCGGCCAGGATGCAAGAAAGAAAATACGGCCACGTATGTGTACATACGGGCGGGGTCTCGAATGCCTACTCGCGCATACGTACGACCAGGGCTCGTGTACATGGTTGGGTCAGAACGGAGAAACAACGTCATCGTCGTGTTCATGGGGAGGCCACGGAATGCGTGGTTTTCATGGGGAGGCAACGGAATGCGTCGTGTTCATGGGTAGGCAACGGAATGCGTCGTGTTCATCGGAAGGGCTTGGACGGAACAGGCAATGGAAACGAGGCCTGGCGTACCGCAGAATGAAGGAAACGACCTTGTGTTCGACCGGCCACGTTCGAAACAGGATCCTGTTCATCCGGAGGGGTCCGGCGTACCGCAAATCAGAGGAAACAGACCTCCTACGGTCGAAACGGGGGTCCTGTTGATCGGGAGGGGTGTGGCGTACCGCAAAACGGACAAAACAGATTTGTGTTGGAGTGTTACGGTCGAAACGGGGGTCCTGTTGATTGGGAGGGGTGTGGCGTACCGCAAAACGGGATTCCACGGATACTGTTCATCTCAACCGTCGACCTCCTCCAGCCTCCACGGGCTCATGTTCATCCAGCCTCCACCGCGCGCTACTCCACCGGCTACTGTTCAACCACCCCTCCACCGTCTACTTTTCATCCAGCCCTCCACACCACGGGGTCCTGTTCAACCACCCCTCCACCGTCTACTGTTCATCCAGCCCTCCACACCACGGGGCCTGTTCATCCACCCCTGCACGGGCACCCCTCCATCGTCTACTGTTTATCCAGCCCTCCACCACACCACGGGGTCCTGTTCATCCACCCCTGCATGGGCGCCCCTCCATCGTCTACTGTTTATCCAGCACTCCACCACACCACGGGGTCCTGTTCATCCAGTGGCAACGCCACCGCTCACTGTTCATCCAAACCCCTCGCAACACTCACTGTTCATCCCCTCGATCGGCTTCAGTTAGCAGTAGTAGCGAAGGAATCGCTCGATCGGTTTCAGTTAACAGCCATCGATCGATCACTCGGGTTCAGTAACGCATAGCCTGCAGTGCAACCGCTCGGGTTCAGTTAGAGCCCAATGCCTCACTCGGGTTCAGTTAGAGCCAACGCCTCGCACACACGCGCATACGTGTATGAGAGAAACACGCATCGCTCGGCCCCCGACCTCCCACCGTAACCGGGAACTCCCCGAAATTTTCCTCGCCCTCGCTTCTACCACGGTTATTTCGGTCATGGACGACCCAAAGAATGTCATGGAGCTGCGTCTCCGGCCCGCCCAGGACGGAAAGCCCACTTTCTGTCATGATTTTTTGTCATAGATATAGGAGCCCACCACATCTATGATGATACCGGGTTTTGTCACAATTATCGTCATAGAAGTGTCATATGTATGACAGGAAAAAAAATTCGTTCGACCCAAAATGTTACGGATGTGTCTTTTTTTGTAGTGTGATGGCGTGGTTCGCGACTCACTCATTCGAGATGAGCCGGCCGGTGGTGGCGTGGCCGTGGCGAGGGTGCCACAGCTGGGTGTTGAGGCGTTACGAGGCATAGATGGCCTCACCGGCAGGTACTACCTGTTGTAGAGAAGTACTCCAGCTGAGGATTGATGCCCAGAATGAAATGTGTCATAGCCGCTGGATGAAAATTCGGTGGTGCGGAATTACGGTTCGGAGCAGGAAAACCGCGTCCAATGGGGTGTGGTTGTGGTAGAAAGTTGATGGTCGCCGCAGTTCAGCTGGCCCACATGTCATGCATAGAAAGACAGAGGAGCGGTGGGGCCGAGAGGGATGAGGCGCATGTCGGGGGTCATCGTGCCATGGGTTGGAGCGGCAGTGTGGAAATCGCGTGTGGGTGTGGCAGTGGTAGAAACAAGAAACATGATGGTCGCTGTGGTTCAACTTCCATGGACAAGCTGTCATGTCTGCTGACACATGCATTGCATACCGCTCACTTCAAGGAGCAGTAATAGAGAAAACTTGTTCCAAAGATACCATTTTTCCGATAAAATTCTTGAGATATCATTAGTTTTTACACATGGGATTACTCCTGCAAGGGTCAATCACAATAGGTGTTTTGTAGAAAGAAATGCATCTTGATGTTCCCTGCAGTGCACGGGCATTTTCTTAGTTATAGAAGAAGGCCACATGGGCATCTTGCCGAAGGATGTGCGACCGACCCAAACTTCAATTTTCTTTTCAGACGATTAGGTGCACCGGATACTGTGCCACGCTACAAAATGTTAAAAAATAGCTCTAATTTTTTTTAAACATGTTATCTTCAAACCATCAAAACAACCTGAGGAATATATTTTGAGTGAAGCATGATTTACTTTTAGTGATATATGTATATCAAAATTAGAGTGTTTATATTTCAAGCCCGTGAACAATTATTATTCTACTACTTTGGATCCATCGCAATGCACAGGCCAGCACATTGGTAGTAGCAGTCTCTATCTATATCTCTACTCTACTCTTATTCTTATAAAAAACAGAGTTGTTGATGATGGTGTGCTTGCCATCCTGCAGTATAGGCCATCCAATTTATATCTGATGGATAGGAAGGAAACTATGGCAATTTTGCAAAAAAAAATACCCACACCCCTCTTATACTAGCAAGATGCCGGTGCGTTGCATGGAACATCAAGATCTTGTGGGAGAAAAGGATGAATGAAGGAAGGCCTTATCTGCAAATGTGGAGAGGAGTGCGTGTAAATTGTCATTGTTTTCTTCATATCCATTAGATATAGATTGGACAACCCATATTGCAGGATTGCAGGCACACCATCATCACCAACTCTGCTATTTATAGGCCGTCCGATATATATATGATGGATAGGAAGAAAACTGTGGCAATTTTGCAAAAAGAAACCTACACCCCTCTCCACTTTTGCAGATAAGGCCTTCCCTCGCTCATCTTTTTCTCTCGCAAGATAAACTACTCATACAAATGTATCTTGATGTTCTGTGCAACGCACGAGGATGTTTCGTTGGGGGTCTCTCCAGCACGATGTGGCCATTGTTACAAGTTGACGCCCCTTGAGATGCTAACGTTGAGGGGCACTCGGATTTCGTCTGATGAGCAGGTAAGATGAGTTTGATCACGTAGTAAATGCATTCTAAAGACTACTTTCATGTCCATCTCCTAATTGTCCCCTTGCCCACTGTTTCGCAGGTTAGGCTTGGTGCGAGCGGAGATTGGCTTGCATATGTACGGGAGGGTACCAACATCAATTTGCACAAAATTTACAATGGTGACACCATTCCCGTAGAACTTTTGTCCAACATTGGGATCAGCAATGCAACGGGCCACCGCCTGAATTGGTATGATGGAACCACGGTGAGATTGAAGAAGATATCATGAACCTTGCACATGGCGGTTAAAGGTGGACGATGTTGTCTGTGGCCGATTTGTTGCTGTATGAGTATGAAGACGTGGTGCTCCTTTCTAACCGCATCTTCGCGGTGACAGACCAGGGGACTTGTTTCGTATGGGACACATCCACTGGTATACTCCCTCTCTCCCAGTTTATTTGTTATGCATTTTTTCGTTTTATAAGTTTCTAATTCAAATTTAGAGCTCCCCATCACATGTTGAGATTACAATGTCCATTAAATTGTTGCGTCCATGTAAAATAAAGAAACAAATCTCGAGTTCTCCACGAGTTCGTGCAGCGGTAGCACCACAAGGCCTGGCGCAGGAGTTACATTTACCTCTCGGGGCCCTCGGGTCTAAGCTTCAGTGCCTTACGACACCTGCCTTTGAATCAAAAACATGTGGACCCATTAGGTGGCTGGTCCACATGTAATGCCCTCGAAAGCAGAGGGGCAGTGGGGCCGAGAAGGGTGAGCCGCAGGTCGGGGGACGTGTGGTGTCATGGGTTTGAGCGGCATCGTGGGAATCGCGTGTGGCTATGGTAGAAACTTGATGCTCGCCGCATTTCAGTTGGCCCACATGTCATGCACACAAAGGGAGAGGGGCGGTGCAGCCGAGAGGGGTGAGGCACACATCGGGGTACATGGTGCCGTGGGTTGGATCGGCGTCATGGGAATCATGAGTGGCAGTGGATGAAACATGATGGTCGTCGTAGTCGAACTTCTATGGACAAACTGTCATGTCCACGGAAACATGCATTGCATACCGATCATTGGAAGGAGTAGTAGAGAAAGCTAGGCGGATAAATAGTTCCTTATAGTCAAGCGGACCAATGCTACTACTTGTTCTGAAGACATGCACACCATCGAAATAGTCCATCTATATCAATATACATAGAGAGGGAATTTTTTTACAAGAGAGGAAATAGTTCATCCATCTTTAATGCCCTAGTGCTGGTGCATCTTCTTCTTCTTCTTCTTCTTCTTCTTCTTCTTCTTCTTCTTCTTCGTCTTCTTCTTCTTCTCATTTTCTGTGGGAGATGGCTTCACAACAAGCTCTCTGGACCTTGCAGCTATCTCGAAACTCACATGGGCATCGAGGGCAGCATATTTTATCCGCTCGTACATCAAGGGATAATTCTCCCATCTAGACGACCTTAATGCCATCGTCTCATCACCCTTCTGAATATTTGTTCCGAGCAAAAATTTGCTATGGTGAATAGGGAAGGTGTCAGTTTATCACAATCTTCTACAGGAATTTTTATTTTGGTTTGCAGGTTAGTGATGCTTTTCAAATCAAGGTTGTACGGCTCCAACTTCTGTTTGTCCCCTGCGATGGCTGCCCCACAGAAGTATATGTCCTCCCGAAACAAGAAATCATGAAGCTCACCTGGTATGGAGGGCACGTGTATGATGTGGTACACCAAAGCATTATCTTCCAGGCACAACTGAAGGATGGCGGCGCGTTGGATCTTACCAGTGGAATGCTCCATGTACTCTGCGTCGAGACCGGTGACTTTCATTTCCACCTTTTGGAGGGAGTTGGATACATTGTTGATCCACTTCTGAACAACCCTTGGGTGGTCGGTGACTATGGCAACTATGCTCAACGATCCTTCGACGAGGACATGTTGGACGCCAAAAACCTGCATCTCGATCTGTTTTGCCATTTGGATCCGCTGGACCGGAGGGCTATGGTTTGGAGAATTAGGATTAGATGGCTAGTCTAACTAAAGAACATGATTATTTATAGGGGCTTCAGAATTACTCGAGGAGGATGTGAAGAGGTTAAAACAATGTGAATGCAGTGTGGTTTGGATGCAAATGAAAATCAAGGAGTAGTGAAGAAGGCGAGGAAAATCGGTTCCGGATGGAGAAGTAAATGAGAGAAGTGGCCTGCAGGTGGTTGATTAGACGGCTAGGTAGACTAAACGAAAAGGCTACACGGGTAGACTGAGGAGTGGGGCCTGTCCCTGTATGTGCCCATCCTTCCAGCACTACATGTGCCACTGGCTAGTTGAGGTCACTCTTTCTAATCACCA
Organism: Triticum monococcum; assembly: GCA_034509565.1. NCBI lineage: Eukaryota > Viridiplantae > Streptophyta > Magnoliopsida > Poales > Poaceae > Triticum > Triticum monococcum. Next base: position 78,381,684 of record CM067845.1, on the reverse strand, counting down.
TGGCAAGACATTTTATGATTCCTTTTTATTTCTGCACCCCTCCTGACAGGTGGACCTATGCAAATGGATAAAAAAATGTGTCGTAGCTGGTTCGGATGGATATTGGCGCGTGCGTGGGAGACACAACATTCTCTAGTTAAGGAATATGTGGTTATCCTCAAAAAAGAAAAGTACTTCGCACTTTCTCATGAATGAGAATTTGGTTCTGCAAGCAATATGGATGATACCTAGAGGATGATGTGAACCTAGAGGCATGCTAGCATGGGAGTATATTACTCATGTTCCTACTACTCCTACTACTAGTAGTAGTACAACTGTGGTACACTAGATGGTCAAAATACTATTATTCATCCGATCCTCACAGTGAAGTGACAAGACCCTGCGCCCGAGGTGATACCAGTGGAGGCAGCATGTCCGGGTTAGCAAAGTCAGCCTCACCTTGTGCACTGTGCAGTCACTGTCACCACCACTGTATAGCATGCCTCGCCTTGTATCCATCTCACCTAGCACCAGTCCATCTCCATCTCCGTCTCGCCGGAGACCCTGAGGTCACTCTTCATCGTCTCACCGTGCCCCCACGTACCCTTGCCTTGGTCGCCTCTCCTAGTACCACTATTCCCTCGCTAGTCGCTCCAGCACCGAAAGCCTTCTCCCCCGTAAATCAAGCCCCCCAAAACCCCACCTTCCAAACTCCACCATGGCCGAACACAAACCGCGTAGCATCCATATGAGCTGTGATTGGAGCAATCTCCCCAGTGACGTCCATGACCTCTGTTGTTCGTGTATGGATATGTTGAGCGCCCTGTGGCTGGCTGCATGCTCGAGGGGCATGCACACGACCATCGTTGAAGTGAGGCCTAAGCTTTTCAAGACACCCTGCTTGCTGCTATCTGGTCTAGCGAGATTTACTCACCATGATACGGATGCGTACATGATGCCCCTCGACTTCAATCCGACCTCCATTAGCCGAAACTTCTTTGCGGGTATGTAGTGGGTCGCTGTACATCATTTCCCTCAACTTCGATCTGAGCACCATCGCCCAAAACTTCTTGCAGTTATGTACTAGGTCAGCATGAACTCCCACTTGATGGCTGCCGTTAGAGAGGACGGGGAAAAGTTGGTGCTCGTGAACTTCCAAACCTCCCATGAGATTATCCTTCCTCCGTTGGATGATATAGAGTTTTACCTTCGCGTTCCAAGTCATATAGATTACGTCGTCAGTTGGACGCACCTTGTTTTGCATAAGATTGTAATCTTCCAAGTGCCCACACGACATGCAGATTATGCTGACTTCAAGCTAATTGCGTTGTTCGACAAGGGACTCACCTATCTTTCCGCCGGTGCCTTCTTTATCTGGAGACAACTTAGCTCGCAGTGGATCGTCGTCAAAGTTGATACACACTTATGTGATGCTATTGAACACAATGGCATCATCTACGCGGTGGACAAACAGCTGGCACCACGTATTGCTGGGATGGCGTGTGTAAGTTGTTTCTACCAGATGTTAATGATGACGCAATGGTATTGTTTGAACTTTTTGTGATGATTTACATATCCCTGTTTGAGTAGAATTTTAGTAGAACTATGGCAATGTATTAGAAATGTAGTAAATCAGCTATATTTGGAATTATTTAATTCATGCAATTGTGACCACGTCATAACAGCCAATTTGTACCCATGAATAATCAAACTTTTAGGAAGATATTGATATTCTCCTTATTTTATAGTAATCTATATACTACTAAATATGAGTGTGTATCAATGGCCATGTTAGTTTCCTCATTTTCATGATGTAGAAACATGTAGCACACTGTTGATTGCATCTAACCATACATTAGGGAAGCAAATGTGCATATGGAGAACTCTATATTTTGAAGTAGTGAAATCCTGTAATGCTTACCATGTGTACATACCTATGTTAGCCCTTCAACAATCAATATCTAGAATAATATGCTCACAAAAATTTTGCCCTAAGAACATGAGTATATAACAATGCATGGTCTGTTAGTTTCCTTGAAGAATTTGTTCGTGAGGACAGAACATGATTACATAACATGCATGGCATGGTAGTTTCCTGTGGAGAATCGATTGTGAAATAACCATGCATGGCACTTCTATATTTCCAAACCCAGTATACATTTACCTATATTTTCCTCCCAGTTCCAACAAGGACATATCAATGTTGTTTCTTGCATTATCCTACTCATACTCTGAACAATGTTGAGCTTACATTAACAATGCATGTCCTTTTTGATATGATGCAGTGCCCCTACATTTATTTCCCTTTGTAATCACACCACCTTTGCCAAAAATAGGGAAGCACAAATGGTTCCTTGCTCAATCAGAGGACGGCAAAAGACTGATGATCATTCGGACACATGAGCTGGAAAAGTTATATTGCGAAAACCCTACTATATGCAAGCACCATGAAATACGTGAGTATCCGTACAGTGGATGTTACGTCTATGAGAAGGATACCAGCTTGTTCGGGCCTGCAGGATTTTTAAGCTGGATGTGGGTAAATAGCCTTGATTCATACTCTCTGTTTCTCTGACTCAATTATCCGATTAACCAGGAGATCACCATTGGCAAGGACCTTGATGACAGAGAAGCTCTATTTGCTATGGAAAACTGTGTCTACACGGTGAGCCCTAGGAGTTAGGGAGCAAACTCCCCTGATTGTCAATGATACAGCTTGTAGCCAAAAGAAGGTGAGAATGACAAAGGCATCTGGATTAACTTTGATCCTTGGATGGGTCGAGTCTGACAGGCAGTGATGTGGTTCAAGCCTTCAGGTTGATAGGTAATTGGGCTGTTGTGTCGAAGGGTGGAGTACTGATGTCTCTCGATCATTGGTGGCTGAACCGGGGCTGCAAATTATTATGGTGTTGTATCATCCCTCTTCAAATGACTTGTTGTATTTTCTTCTTGTTCTGGATGGGTAGTTCTCTCTTTTGTTATGCATATTACTTGTCATTTGGTCGTCCTCGTCTATGTCACTCTTTCTATGTAATAGTTGCCTCCATTTAGAATGTCATTCTCCTCTGGATCATGAGAGTCTGAGCGCTGCAGATGGGCGTGTTTTGGTGGTGTAGCAAGACTTCATATGAAATATCATGTCTTGCTGTTAATATCAGTAGTAGTCACCAGTCAGTGTTTGAATGTTGTATATTTTGTTGTTTCGAACTGTTTATTGTCTCGTACTACTGGTGGGCTAAATGAGGGCATCACCATTCTCCAGTGTTCAGAGTGTATCTCCTTTTTTCAAGTTATATAATTTGAGCTCAGTGTCTTTTCGCTGATGTACACTTGTTTGGGCCAGTGAGGTGTCGCTGAATATGGGCCGAGTAGTAACGCAATGCCAAACAGGTCAATTATGACTCTTAGGCCGGGCTCTCAAAAGATCCTCAAAAAAGGCCGGGCTCTCCAAAAGAGAAAGAATAAGGACTCTTAGGACGACATGTGGGCGCCACCGGTGTTTTCATGCGCTTGCGCACCGAGAGCATATTGGCGCGTGTTCTAAATTCATGCTACCTTTTCATCCCCAATCTCCCGCCCCTCCCTCACCTCTGGAATCTCGATTACTACTACAGTTCCCCCAAATCCCCCTCCTGTACTCCATGTACTCAAGCGCACTATCATGTCACTGGTCAACGTGGATCTCCGAGACAGAGATCCTGAGGTCCGTCCTGCCTTCGGGCGTTGCGTGCTGTCGCTCAACAGTGGCATGGCGACGCTTGACGACCAGTTTTCCGGCAAAGTGCTAATGGTAACCATCGATGGCGACCGGCTTCCCGTCATGCCGGACGACCTTGTCAAAGCTCTTGGAATTTCACACGTCATACAAATAAGTGAATTTCTCATCGAAGTCTGTCTGCCACCGGCTGATTTCTTCGTCAGGTTCCGGACAAATTTCGATTGCAATCGTGTGTTTGAATCTTCCTGGCGTTTGTTCTGCGATGGCGCACTGTTGAGCTTTGATCGGTGGCACCCAGGATGGGGCTTGGTGCCCTCTAAGCTTGAGTTTTTAACAAAGCATACCTTCCACAGAATGCCTCGACGTGCTTGGAACAGCGAGTCCATGAATGAGCTTATCAACGACCTTGGAGGTGAGCTCGTAAGTATGTTTGTTCCTCCAGACAGCTGGGTTCTGATGGTTATGGCATGGATGAAGAAGCGGTCCACCATACCGAAGATGATTGGTGTTGAGATACCGATGTAGGAACCTGGGTTCTACTATTCGTCGCCACCAAGGCCGTCCTGGACCATGTTAGGGATGTACATGTATCAAGTGTTCGTGCATGTCGAAGAAGTGCTCAATCCATCAATCGAAGTCTTGCCACCGCTGCTGGTACCCGGTTCCATTGGCGACACCCATTATAGGAGTCAACGTCAGACTTTCCCCGTGTTGCTCGGAACGATGGATGCCACAGGGCCTACTCCATCACGCGGCGGAGGCCACTGCTTCTTTTGGGAGAAGAGGCAGGGCTAGCTGCCTGGATGTGCTCTAATTTGAGGTAACAACTGAATCATGTCAGATGACCTATTCTATTTTTTACCTGATCTTTTTTGAGAAAGGGCTGTACATTAACTTAATGTTCTAGCATAACTTATATATTGTGTTGTCTGTCTGCTTTCTTTGCACATCATTCAAGATATTTCCCGGTTATTGATAAAGACAATAAACTGTTATGTACGAGTTCGTTGGTTTCAACATAGCCCTACTCGTAGCGATCTACTGCTTCCACCCTGATTGTGCCTCCTACATGAAATTTTTGTATGCAAGTTCAATGTGCTATGATGTTCTATATGATTGTGTCAACTATATAAGTTTTTACTGAGCATCATCAATGCATATGGCAGAAAGATGTATTTACGAGCATCGACTGATGGGTCTCGTTCTCTCTTTCTCTCACTCACACACACACACAGGCACAAGTGGGACCCGTTGAATTATTTCTTCGCTCGTGACAGCTTTTAATTAGGTTCCACTGTACTCTAACTTTTTTCTTGAGTTATTAATTGACCTCAGTGACTTCAAAAAGTTGTACATAAGCCTTGTTTGGGCCATTCTAGCGTCGCTGAATGTGGGCTGAGTAGCCATGTAAGGTTGTACTATACTACATAGGCCTTTTTTTCAACATCGGCAATGCAACTGGGCCGGCAGTTGTACATAATCCGGGTTAACTTGTTATTCTCCGCCCCTCTGTGCTACAAATCTTTCCTAGGAGGGATGCATTAGGCTTAACTAGAAAATGGGCTTTAAGAAGTAATAAATGGTATGTAATTATAAAAAATGGGCACTAACTATAAAAAATGCACCAAACACGTAATTAGTTTATAAAATATTACTTTTGGACTTTGAAAATTTTAATTTCATTAATTGTTCCACGTGCAATGTTTCCTTGGATTTTTACATATAACAAATTTATATTGAAATTGTATTTAATCTGACTAGAAATTTCAAGACAAAAATATTTCGGATCCTATCAAAATGTGGGAAATTTTATCGAATTATGTTTTGAATGGTTGGTTGAAATTATTAATCGTTGTCCCAGCTAGAAAATGGGATGTACTTTTAACAAACCGTAAACGGCCTGTAGTAAATTCCATTAGAATTCAAAAATGGGCTGTGCATTCTTACAAATAGCAAATGGGCTATAAGTTCTCTGCCACACACTTTTAGGCCTACTAAGTTGACGCGTATGCAAGGCTTTGTCAACTTATAGTCAACACACGGTTCTAGCAACAATATCCATTTGATGTCCATCCGACGGATGTCATGCTTCTTCTTCAATCTCGGATATTCTAGCTTCAGCCGCCCAAAAAATGATTCCTACCCCTGACATCTAGGGCGCACAATTTTGGAGGCTGGCCTGTGGGCCTACTAAGTTGATGTGTACCAAGGGCTCTGTCAACTTATTAGTCGATCTAAACGATTCTAGCTGTAGTGACCGTACAATGTCCATCCAATGGCCGTTGTGATTCTTCAACGTCTGGTGTTCTTGCTCCAGCCGCCCGAAGCAGCGCCGGTCGTGCCGCCTGCTCCTGCCTCCCATGGACGGATGTGCTGCCGCGGAGGCCTCACCTCCCCCTACCACTCCCACCGCTGGCCAGGCCTTGCGGTGATGGCATCCTCACACAGCAGCCGAACAAGTGAACTCTCGTACTCCTCTCCGTGTGGTCATCCACTGCCATGTATTCCCCTTCCTAGGCCTCGTCATCGTCCACTGCCTTGGTAATATCGGTGCGGCGTGGTCAACGTGGTCAAGGAACGACTTCCATTGGAAGAGTACTGTACGTGGAGAGGCTGACAGCTGGGTCCACGGCCGTAGCGAGGAAGTGCCTCCTTATTACACGCAAAATAATGATTCCTCCACTTGACAGCAGGGACCCACCATACGGGACATCGTATTTCGCAAAAAGCATTTCCCCACTGACTGGTGGGACCCACCAGAACATCTTCGCATGCAAGGAAGTGCGTCCACATTACGGGCAAAAAATGATTCACCCCCTGACTATTGGGACCCACCAGCTACATCTTTGCATGCAAGGAAGTGCGTCCATTTTACAGGAAAAAAAACAATTCACCCCTGATTGGTAGGACCCACCAGCTACATCTTCGCACGCAAGGAAGTGTCTGACAGTCGGGACCCAACCGGTCGAAGCATACATAGCGTTGTCATTCTGGTCGCGAACATGTACGTACATACTAGTCAATAAGTCTGTTTGCAGGCTACAGCGATGTACCTTGGCCATGTAAGGATGGGCACGTGTGGTAGTACAGGCGCGCACGTAGCATGTACACATACGTACAATGGCCATGTTGCAAGAAACTAAATACGGCCACAAACGTACATACGGGGGGGGGGGGGGGGGCGTTCTCGAACGCCTACTCGCGCATACATACGGCCAGGACTCGTGTACATGGCTTTGGCCGGGTCAGAACGGAGAAACTGCGTCGTCATTGTGTTCATGGGGAGTTAACGGAATGTGTGGTGTTCATTGGGAGGCAACAAAACGTGCGATGTTCATCGGAAGCCAACCGGCTTCGACGGAACAGGCGATGGAAACGAGGCCTGGTGTACCGCAGAACGGAGGAACCGACCTTGTGTTCGACCGGCCACGGTGGAAATAGGATCCTGTTCATCAGGAGGGGTCTGGCATACAGCAAAACAGAGGAAATAGACCTCCTACGGTCAAAATGGGGTCCTGTTGATTGGGAGAGGTGTGGCGTACCACAAAACGGAGGAAACAGACTTGTGTTGGAGCGCTAGAGTCAAAATGGGGGTCCTGTTCATCAGGAGGGGTGTGGCGTACCGCAAAACGATACTCCACGAGATACTGTTCATCTCCACCGTTGACTGCCTCCACGGGCTCGTGTTCATCCACCGTTGACCTCCTCCAGCCTGCACCTGCGACTGTTCATCCACGGGCTCCTGTTCATCCAGCCTCCACCGCGTGCTCCTCCACTAGGTACACTTCAACCAGCCCTCTCCACGGGGGTCCTGTTCAAACACCCCTCCATGGGCTAATATTCATCCAGCCCTCCATCGGCTACTGTTCAACTAGCCCTCCACTGGCTACTATTCGACCACCCCTCCACGGGGTCCTGTTCATCCAGCCCTCCACGGGGTCCTATTCATCCACCGGCTCGATCTATCGGGGTACTGTTCATCCAGCGGCAACGGCCTCTACAACCATGGGTTCTTGTTCATCCAACCCCCCACCTGGAACTGTTCATCCAAACCCCCTCGACAACGCTCACCGTTCATCCAGGGAAGGAGGCAGTAGTGTTCGATCCGCTTCAGTTAGCAGCAGTAGCGAAGGAATCACTCAGGTTCAGTTAACAGCAAGGGATCGATCGATCGCCCAGGTTCAGTAACGCATAGCCTGCAGTGCAATCGCTCGGGTTTAGTTAGATCCCAAAGCCTCGTCGGGTTCAGTTAGAGTGCAATGCCTCGACACATCCGCGTACGTACGAGAGAAACGCGCATCTCTCAACCCCGACCACCCACCGTAACCAGGAACTCTCCCGATATTTTCTTTGCCCTTGCTTCTACCACGGTTTTCTCCGTCATGGACGGCCCAAAGAATGTCTTGCAGTTGCGTCTCCGGCCTACCCAAGATGAAATGCCCATTTTCTGTCATGACTTTTTTGTCATAGAAGTAAGATCCCACCACTTAAATGATGATACTGTGTTTTGTCACAATTATTGTCATAGAAGTGTCATAAGTATGACAGAAAAAAAATTCATTCAGCCCAAAATGTCACAGATGTGTCTTTTTTTTGTAGTGATGACTCACGTTCGACCTCTCGGTCTCAGTGTTCCGAGGCCATATCTGCATATTCTAGGCTCGTCATGTTTAACCCGAGTATTATGCACGTGCAAAACTGGCTTGCACCCGTTGTATATGAACCTAGAGCTTATCACACCCGATCATGACGTGGTGTCTCGGCATGATGAACTAGAGCAACGGTGCATACTCAGGGAGAACACTTATACCTTGAAATTTAGTGAGGAATCATCTTATAATGGTACCACCGTACTAAGAAAAATAAGATGCATGAAAGATAAACATCACATGCAATCGAAATATGTGACATGACATGGCCATCATCATCTTGTGCCCTTGATTTCCATCTCAAAATCACCATCATGATCTCCATCGTCGCCAGCTTGACACCTTGATCTCCATCGTAGCGTCATTGTCGTCTCACCAACTATTGCTTCTATGACTATCGCTACCGCTTAGTGATAAAGTAAAGCAATTACATGGCGATTGCATTTCATACAATAAAGCGACAACCATAAGGCTCCTGCAAGTTGCCGATAACTTCTACAAGAAATAATCATCTCATACAATAACTTATATCACATCATGTCTTGATCATATCACATCACAACATGCCCTACAAAAACAAGTTAGACGTCCTCTACTTTGTTGTTGCAAGTAGTACGTGGCTGCTACAGGCTTCTAGGAAGAACCGTTCTTACCTACGCATCAAAACCACAACGATTTTTGGTCAAGTGTGTTGTTTTAACCTTCAACATGGACCGGCCATAGTCAAACTTGATTCAACGAAAGTTGGACAAACACAGACCCGCTAGCCACCTGTGTGCAAAGCACGTCGGTAGAACCGGTCTCATGAACGTGGTCATGTAATGTTGGTCTAGGCCGCTTCATCCAATAATACCGCCGGATCAAAGTAAGACGTTGGTGGTAAGTAGTATGACTATTATCGCCCACAACTTTTCGTGTTATACTGGTTCATATCATCTACTCATATACCTGGCTCTGATACCACTATTGGGGAACGTAGCATGCAATTTCAAAAAAATTCCTACGATAATGCAAGATCTTTCTAGGAGATGCATAGCAACGAGAGGGGAGAGTGTGTTCACGTAACCTCGTAGACCGAAAGCGGAAGCGCTAGGTTAATGCGGTTGTTATAGTCGAACGTCTCCATGATCGAACCGATCTAGTACCAAACGTACAGCACCTCCGAGTTCAGCACAGGTTCAGCTCGATGATGTTCCTTGAACTCTTGATCTAGCAGAGGGCCGAGGGAGAGTTTGGTCAGCACGATGGCCTGGTGACGGTGATCGTGATGTGATCTCTACAGGTCTTCGCCTAAGCACTATGACGCTATGACCGGAGGAGCAAACTATGGAGAGAGATGTTGCACACGGCTTGGAACAATTGTTTTGTCTACCAGGGGTGTACTGCCCATGTATATAAAGGAGGGAGAGGGAGGAGGCCGGCCTTAGGGTGCGCACCATAAGGGGGAGTCCTACTAGGACTCCCAGTCCTAGTAGGATTCGCCCCCTTCATTTCCTTCTCATCGAGGGGGAAAGGGGGAAAGGAGAGGGAGTAGGAGAAGGAAAGGGGGTGGCTCCCCCTTCCCTAGTCCAATTCGGCCTCCTCCCTTGTGGGGGGTGCACCAGCCTCTTGTGGGATGGTTAGCCTCCCTCCTATGTCCCATATGGCCCATATCTTTCCCCGGGGGGTTCCGGTAACCCCTTCGATACTCCAGTATGTACCCAATACACTCCGGAACCCTTCCGGTGTCCGAATACTACCTTCCAATATATCAATCTTTACCTCTCGACCATTTCGAGACTCCTTGTCATGTCTGTGATCTCATAGGGGACTCCGAACAAACTTCAGTCACAAAAACACATAACTCATAATACAATTCTATTCGAACGTTAAGCATGCGGACCCTACGGGTTCGAGAACTATGTATACATGACCGAGACACATCTCTGGTCAATAACCAATAGCGGAACCTAGATGCTCATATTGGTTCCTACATATTATATGATGACCTTTTTTTTGAAACCTGTGACAGTGGGAGAGGCTCCCACTGTGATATATTACTTTTCAAAATTTACATAGTACCTTGTACAAGAGATTTACATAGAGCACCCCTTACCACTTTGTGGTTATTGGGGGGAGAAAAAGCTAGAAAACAAAACTAGTCAGAAGGTAGAGAGTCGATGAGTAGGAAGATGAAATCCTTCATGGTATCTTTCACTCTATATTGAAGTAAGCCAAAATCTGTTTTGAATCTAGTTAGCCAGGAATTGTAGGAGGGGCTGATACTTCTGAAAAGCTTGTCATTCCTCTTGTTCCATATACTCCAAGATGCTTGTAGAAAGGCCTCCATGAACATGGGTTTGTGCCAATTACGTTCTGTTGTTTCCAACCATGTCAATCGAGTGGTATGATGTTCGGGGTTCATCCCAAGTTTTGACCAACAGTACTTGCTGAACAGGCAGTTCAGGATCATGTGGTCCACATCTTCTTCTGTTTTCCCACAAAGGAAGCAGGTTAGGTCATCTCCCACATTATAGTGTCTTCTCTTGAGCATTTCTCTTGTATTGAGGCGATCTGAGAGGAGAAGCCAACCGAAAACTTTTATCTTGATTGTAACTTTGGATTTCCACAGCCAATGGTATGTCTTGTGAGCTTTGACATCCCTAAAGCAGAACTTATAAAATCCTCATGCAGTGTATTCTGTAGAGCCCCAGGAATAAGACCAGCAGTCTCTAGTGGTCGGGTCATCATTTAAGACAATATTGGGCACAAGACGCTGGATGTCAGGAACTTTTGCATGGGCCTCAATGGAGAGGGGTAGTTGAAACACCTCATCTAATGAAGAGATGCACAGAAAATTTTGGACTGAGACATCCTCATTATTGGCAAACAAAAAGGCCCGTGGGTGTGAGTCTGCTAGGGGCTGATCAAGCCAGAGATCTTTCCACATGAGTATTTTATCACCATGGTTAACCTCAACTTTGGAGATGCCACGATAGATTGGAGTTAGTTTGAGGACATCCCTCCACCAAAAAGAGCCACATGGATCAGAAGCATGCGGAATCTCGTCTGTGTAGTATGTGGACCAAACGAGATCAACCCAAGGGAGGTCATGCTGATTATAGAATTTGTGCAAATATTTCGGGAGAAGAGCATCACTTTGAAGTTTTAAATTGATGATCCCGAGGCCTCCACTTTCTTTTGGGCGACAAATCATGTCCTAGGCAACCAAAGAGGTGTAGTTCTCCCCTTGATCCATCTTTTTTGTCCAAAGACATCTCCGCCGAAGCTTATCCAGTAGTTCCAAGATGTTTGGAGGAAATTTGAGTGTGCATAGAGCAAAGATGATGAGCGAGGTGATGACTGTGTTTAGCAGTGAAAGTTTGGCCCCATACAACATCATGGAGAGAGTAGAGGATAATCTTCTTTGCACAGAGCATACCATCGGCATTATATGATGAACTTTATCGGTCAAACCGCAATAACAACATACATTATTCCCTTTGTCATCGGTATGTTACTTGCCCGATATTTGATCATCGGTATCATCATACCTAGTTCAATCTCATTACCGGCAAGTCTCTTTACTCGTTCGGTAATGCATCATCCCGTAACTAACTCATTAGTCACATTGCTTGGAAGGCTTAAAGTGATGTGCACTATCGAGAGGGCCCAGAGATACGTCTCCAATACTCGGAGTGATAAATCCTAATCTTGATCTATGCCAACCCAATAAAAACCTTTGGAGACACCTGTAAAGCATCTTTATCACCCAGTTACGTTGTGACGTTTGATGGGAGACAAGGTGTTCCTCCGGTATTCGGGATTTTCATAATCTCATAGTCAGAGGAATATGTATAAGTCATGAAGAAAGCAATAGAAATAAAACTTAATGATCATTATGCTAAGATAATGGATGGGTCTTGTCCGTTACATCATTCTCCTAATGATGTGATCCCGTTCATAAAATGACAGCACATGTCTATGGTTAGGAAACATAACCATCTTTGATTAACGAGCTAGTCTAGTAGAGGCTTACTAGGGACATGGTATCACACATGTATCAAGTTTCTGGTTAATACAATTCTAGCATGAATAATAAACATTTATCATGATACACGGAAATATAAATAACAAATTTATTATTGCCTCTGGGGCATATTTCCTTCAAAGACCTCCCCGAGGGGTGACAGAGACCAAGTCTCTATAAAAGCCATCTACATGGGCCCGGTTGTCCTCCAGAAGCTGTGGGAGGGTCTCGCTGTCCCAAAGGAGCGGGATGGAGTTACGGCGTTGCCGACCATTGGCGATGGCCTGGAAGTAGGCGGTATTGGCATCCCCCTTGAGGACCTAATTCTGCATACCTCGCAAACGCCAGTAGGCCTCCTCATCCGTGTAGATGACCATGAGCTGGTCTTCCACGTCGTATCTAAGCATCCATTCCTCGACTGAGAGGCCTGCAGCATCAGCCTGCAGATCGACGGACTAGATGGCCTCAAGGAGGGCTTTCTTATGATTGCGTATGTCCTGGCCCATGTTAGCACCCCATCCTTTGATGAATTGCAGGGACAGCTTAGCACAAAAGTGCCAGGAGTCGACGGGCGAGAGGGCTCGATGGGGCATCACGCGCCTCGCGCCACCGGGCGGCCACTGCTACGCCAAATCGAGGTTGGCGCAACCAGAAGGTTTCAAAGCGGAAGCGGGGTGGCAGGGGGGATGCTCATTCTCCGAAGAGAGGAGGAGGGGCATGTGATCGGAACCAATCCACGTGATCGCCCGGAGCGATGCCAGGTGTAGCGAATGTCCCACTCAGGAGAAGTGAAGACCCTGCCTAGGACTGAGCGGGTCGGCTCCACTTGCCGGTTGGTCCAGGTGAACCTGGCCCCGACTCTATCAAGCTCACGAAGTCCCATGTCCGTGATGCAGTCATTGAACATCTGCATCTGTGGGAAGTTGACCAAATTATTGCTCTTGTCGTCCTCCGTCTGGATGAGGTTAAAGTCGCCGCCCACCACCACCGGTAACTGGGCGGCTGCCACCTTCCTACAGAGATCAGCGAGGAAGGCCTCAGAATGGCGGTGATCGGCCGGGCCATAAACTGCAATGATCTCCCATTTGAGGTTCAGGGTCTGCTCGTATATCTCCTTGCTTACGAAGAACTCGCCCCGGTCCATGCTTCTGACCTCAAAGGTGGCATCCTTCACTCCCCGAAGGATGCCACCCGAGTTGCATATACTCCCACTAGAAGGGAACTAGTGCCAAGCAAATAGGTTAGAGCTCAAATGCTCGAGCTCCGGCAGGGAAAAATCTATACGCATTGTTTCTTGGATGCCCACAATGTCAATTCGCTCAGTCCGAATGTACTCAATCAGTTGGCGGTGGCGGCCCTCTTGGCCAAAGCCGCGGATGTTTCTAAAGAGGGTACGCATCATGAATCCATCGGGGGGCTGCTTAACCCCAAGACTCATGATGCACTCTGGGCGCGGATGGCGGCGGTGCGGGAGCGGGTGCGGCCCCGGATCTCCACTAGCTCGGCCACCACATGCGGCTGGATGCGTGGGGAAGCCACACCCGGGGCACCCGGGGGGTGGAGGCATGCTTGGGCCTCGGCAAGACGCCCATCGAGGATTTCCCTCGCGCAGATAGCCTCGATCTGAACTAGCGGGGGTGCAATCTCTCCATGAAAAACTATGGCCAAGTCTGCCGCCACCTTAGCAAGGTGGCCAAGCAGAGCTCCCTCCAAAGGGGAAAATGAGCAAGTAGCAGGGGTAGCTGGGATGGACGGAGTATCGGTTTGAGGTTCCGGGTAGTGGCTCGGAGCTCTGCCCGCTGATGCAGCACAGCGGCGGTAGGTATTTCCCTCATATATGAAACCAAGGTTATTGAACCAGTAGGAGAACCAAGCAACACAACGTAAACAGCCACACAAATAACAACCACTCACAACACGACGTGTTAAAGGGGTTGTCAATCCCTTTCGGTTAACGGTGCCAGAAATGGTGCGCGGATGGGAGAAAGTTGTAATAGATTGAATAAATAGACCGCAAATAAAATAAAGTACATCAAAGTATTTTTGAATTTTTGGTTTAATAGATCTAAAAATAAATGCAAGAAAAAAAGTAGATCATAGAGGCAAATATATGAGAAAGAGACCAGGGGGCTGTAGGTTTCACAAGTGGCTTCTCTCAAGAAAATAGCAAACGGTGGGTGAAAAAATTACTGTTGGGCAATTGATATAACTTCAAATACTCATGGCGATATCCAGGTGTAAGTGCATCTAGTGCCACCCCTAGTTGGTTTTGGAGTATTGACGACAAACCTAGTTGAGGGACTAATGTGTTTGTGAGAATTGCAGGATAACACAGGTAGAAGTCCCTCATTGATTCGGTTTAGTTACCAGAGATGACCTCTAAAAATGTACGAAGACATTGAAGACAATGGTGGTTCATGAAGACATTCATGTCGAAGACAATGACATATGAAGACTCCCCATGGAGCCTTTGGAACTCGAAGACTTAGATCCTTCGTAGTTTTACTTTATTCATGTTGTGTCATAGGAACCACCGTACTGTTAAGTGGGGTCCAAGAGAACCAGTCAGGATGACTGAAGTGATGCCTAATTCAAATCCTATGTCTTCGAGTGAAGACAATGAGAGAAAATCTTGTCCAGAGTCAGACAAGTCAGCTTTACTTGCAGCCCAAGTAAAGTTGCCGTGAGAGTTCAAAATCCGACCGTTAGTACATGTTTCAGTTCCTTAGTGACCCAGGGGCATTTCGGACAAATCAGGTCAGGGTTGCCAAGCGGCTATAAATAGTCCACCCCTACAACCATAAACGGTTGGCTGCTCAGATTTTAGTGCACGGCTTTTGTCGTTTCAGAGCAACCCACCTCGAAGCCTTTGAGAGAAAATCCTTAGTGAGGAGAAAAGCCCTAACCACCCAGAGCCAGAGTAATTGGGCATCACTTAAGTCTTCTTGTCTGAGTGATCTGAAGACTTATTACACTTTTGGGCTGTGCATCCTCCAGACGGTTAGGCGTCGCGTTCTGAGCATCCAAGAGGAATTGTGGATTGCCGGTGAACGAAGTCTGTGAAGGTTTGGGAGTCTACCTTGAAGACTTACCAGAGTGATTGGGCGGGGTCTGTGTGACCTTAGCTCAAGGAGAAAACGGTGAGGACTGGGTGTCCTGAGCTGCGTGTTCAGGACCGGGGGCGCGTACATGCCACCTCGGAGTGTCCAGAGAGGCCGTAGTTGAAGCACGTCGTGAGGTCAGAGATGCGGTCATCCGGGAGCAATGCGGATGCCATGGAGGCCGATGGGTCGCGAGAGGGGACAGAGGCCAGGGTGGTGCCGTTAGCACGCCCCAACCCACATTTCTTCTTGCGCTTGCCGCCCTGGCGGCCATGGCCCGCCCCATTACCGGCTGGGGGGAAGTTCGTCTCATCCCGCGGGGGCTGGTACCGGCGTGTCGGAGCGGGGGCGGGGGGGCGGGCTGCTGGTTGCGAGCATGGGATCAGGGTCGGCCGCCACAGGAAGGGGAGCGACTGCCCTCCCACCGACGCACAGGTGATGGAGACCAGCGGCGCTAGTTGCGCCAATCCAGGGGCAGGGGAGGGGAACGGGAACAGGAACGCCCATAGCAATGGGGCAGCGAGCGGTGGTCGTGGCGGGAGGCAGACCGGCGGCCATCGTGGGCAGAAAGCTGCCGCCACAGGTCCTCCTCATGCCGGAGCACGTCAGCGGAGGGTTGGATGGGATCGCGACGGTCGTCGGAGCGGCGCTTGGGGCACGCCCCCGCATCATCCCACTCGCGCGGCATGTCGGCTGGAGGCGGCGGTGCAGGGAGGGGCGGGAGGGTGTTGGCGGTGGGGTGGGGATGTGCGAGGGTTTGTGTCGGGTTTGGTGTGGGAGGGATCGAAGGGGCGTAGTGGGGGAAACTGGTCGGGGGCCATATAGGCCGCACGAGCGGGCAGGCCGGCTCAGCAGCAGACCGCCCCATACTGGGCTTACACACAGGCGGTGCGGCCCAAGCCCAGCAGCAGCGTGGCCCATGAGCATGCGTCCCAGATTGCAAGGCGGGGAGGCACCTACTACGGTTTCCCCCGATGCTGAGACCACCGCCGCGGCCGGAGCCGGCGTGGGCACAGGTGCCATGGCGAGCTAGGGATGACGTAGGGGAGGCCCAGGTGAGAAGCATAGGGCGGAGGATCTGAAAGTCGTGATGAATGGCTTGAAAGGGGAGCTGGGGTTGATGACCGGAGGGTGCGCCTGCTGAGGGAGTCCTGGACTAGGGGGTATTCGGATGGCCGGACTATGGTGCGTGGGCCGACTGATGGGCTGTAAAGATATTGGACTGAAGATTATCTCCCGTGTTCGGACGAGACTCTCGTTGGCGTGGAAGGCAAGCTTGGCATCCCAATGTGAAGATTCTTTTCTATGTAACCGACTTTGTACAAGCCTAGTCCCCTCCGGTGTCCATATAAACTGGAGGGATTAGTCTGTAGAGACACAGAACAATCATAATCAGATATGCTAGACTTCTAGGGTATTAGCCATTACGATCTCGTGGTAGATCAACTGTTGTAACCCCTATACTCATCAATATTAATCTAGCGGGACGTAGGGTTTCACCTCCATCGAGAGGGCCCGAACCTCGGTAAACATTGTGTTCCCTGTCTCCTGTTACCATCAACCTCAGACGCACAGTTCGGGACCCCCTACCCGAGATGCTCTAGTTTTGACACCGACATTGGTGCTTTCATTGAGAGTTCCACTATGTCGTTGTTAAGAGGTTCGATGGCCCTGTGTATCGTCCACAACAACATTGTCCAGGGAGAAACCTTCCTCCTCGGACAGATCTTCGTGTTTGGTGGCTTCATACTATGGGCCAACTCACTTGGCCATCTAGAGCAGATCGATAGCTACACGCCTAGCCATCAGGTCAGATTTGGAAGCGTGAACTATGTCGCGGACATCCCCGGAGACATGATCTTTGACGGATTCAAGACCGCGGCAGTAGCCACTCCATGTGAGCACGATGAACACGACTTAAATCCATCATCGAACCACACCCAAGAGATGGAACCTACAACCGGTCCGGCTCTAGATCTGGAGCAGATCACGCCATCCAAGGACGGGAGGCTCAACCCCGCCACGGAGGCCGCAGACCCAGCGGTGTTGGAGCCGCACACAGACCCAACTTCAAGTGAGGTCTGTGTTACTATAACCCCGGACATGTTTCCGGCTACAGGTTCCAAAGCCTGTGCGTCTGTGCATGACGACCTTGATAAGGCGTCGATCGTTGAATTCAGCTCTGCGGACATCTTATGGCACTCACCTTTAGTCGATGTGCTAAACTCATTAAAAACACTCTCCCTATCGGGGGACACACAACAGAATTATATTCGGTTCGAACTGGAGGCCGATGACGGAGAATTTCGCTTCCCACCCCCCGCCCACTTAATAGCCACTATCAAAGACCTAACTGACATGCTCGATTACGGCTCTGACGACATGGATGGTATGGACGACGATGTCGGAGAAGAGGCCCAAAACCCGCCGTTGGACAACCACTTCCTCGTATGACATATACATGGTGGATGCGCCAAAAGAGAATAGCGGTGATGATAAGGAAGATCCGGTTGAGGATTAACCTCCCGAGATACAACCAAAGCGTGGGCATCAGCGGCGCCGCTTTAAGTCCTGCCGCAGCAAACACAGCAACACTACCACAGGAGAAGATAACCCACCGAACGGTGCCGAAGACAATGAAGACCCAATTCAGCCAACTTACGAACAGGACGAACGGGAAGAGATGGGCAAGTTAGCCCTGACAAACAGGCCGTATATGAAGACTCGGAGGACATTAATTACCTTCCACTCTCGGAGGATGAGGCAAGCCTCAGCACCGAGGATTTCATCATGCCTGAGGAGCCTCACGAGCAGGAGTGCTTCAAGCACTGGCTGATAGATACTGCAAAGGAGCCTAAAAAAGAAGCAACAATAGCTTCAAGTTGATCAAGATCTGCTCAATGATAGATGGACTAATGTCCTCGAAGCCGAAGAATACGGCCTCAAGCGACCACTCAAAAGTTACCCCAAGCGCAAATTACTACCGCAATTCGATGACGAGGCGGTGGAGCCCGCGCCATCAGCGCACAATGCGGCTGATCGACCGCCACGTGACCGGGACAAAGCGGTAACACAAGCCGAACACCAGCCCGCCTTACCTCGCCATAAAGGTAGAGACAAAACTGCTCAGGGATACACGTATGATCTTCGATAGGGCCTGAAGAATAAAACATGTCCGGCCAGATCGATCTACGGATCACGGGGCATGCCTCGACGTCCGACAACGGCTATCAAGCCGAACATGGCAAGTACAATCATGTCCGAGCCGAAAGCCGCAGACGGACTCCATTCGAACTACGTCACGAACTGGCCTGATGTAGAGGTGTTGCGCACCCTCTCAGCTTTGCTGATGAGGTCATGGAACACGAATTCCCAGAATGGTTCAAACCCGTGAATATCGAATGATATGATGGAACCACAGACCCCGAGGTATGGATTGAAGACTTCATTCTCCATATTCATATGGCCCGCGGCGATGACCTTCATGCCATTAAATACCTCCTCCTAAAACTCAAGGGGCCAGCCCGGCACTGGCTGAACAGCGTGCCCGAAAATTCCATTGGCAGCTGGGAGGACTTGGAAGAAGCCTTCCTTGACAACTTCCAAGGTACATATGTTCAACCTCCGGATGCCGATGACTTAAGTCACATAATTCAAAATCCTGGAGAGTCAGCCT
The DNA here is from genome assembly GCA_034509565.1 of Triticum monococcum. Taxonomy (NCBI): domain Eukaryota; kingdom Viridiplantae; phylum Streptophyta; class Magnoliopsida; order Poales; family Poaceae; genus Triticum; species Triticum monococcum. The sequence continues at coordinate 78,362,552 of CM067845.1, read as the reverse complement.
AGAAACTCTGGACTAGGTTCTTAACTAAAAAGAACCAGATCGTCGACTGTCCGGATGCCGAAGCCTTGGTGGCATTTAAACCTAGCATATGTAACACCCGGAAAGTTTAACCATGATTTATTAATTAAAATTTTGCCAGGAGATTAAATTTTTATTTTCTGGATTTTCCTTTAATTCAGAACCACTCTTTTCTCCTGAATTGTGGAGTTTTCACCCCAAGTGAAAACCTTTCAAAAATATTGTTGGACTTGTATATCTTCCCAAGAGCATTTCTTCTATAAGTGGAATTATTTCTACAATTATTTTTCCTGAGCTTTATTTCTTTTAAAGTAATTTTTCATAAGTTTTAGGGTTCCATTTGCACTACAACCCTTTCAAATATTGCTTTAAAATTCCACCAAAGTTGGGCGATGTTAGTACGAGTATATAATTCAACTTTATGCAAAAACCCATCGGAGTTCTTTGAAAAATTTGAGCAAATCATCCTCTTTTGCTCTCTGGCCCAGTTTGGTATTTTCTACTGCAACTCTATTTTGTTTTGCTCTAGTGCCCATGAGATCTTTCCTGCTTATAGTCCACCCTACCAAACCCTTAAGTCCAGAAGATTGGACCCATTGGAGTCTTTTTGGTCCATGCAATAATGCCCTTTACTTCCTGTCCAGATTTGGTTTCTCAAAAACTTGCACTAGGGAGTTTTTGTTTTTGTCAAACTAACGTTGCCACCCTCCTTACCATCTAAAGAGACTATGATCTGGAGTTTTTGGCCACCCCAAGAGATGACTAGATGACCATAGCATTATGTCGAACACCTTGAGTTCATGAACAGAATTTGCATGAAACCTAGTTTGCATTTTGAACCTGCTTGCTTTGTCTAAACAGCATGTCTCATGGCTCTACCTTAGTCTATAGCCCCACCTTGCTAAACCTGATGTGGATTAGTGCCCCCTGGCAGGCTTCGCCATTTTGCCGAGCACCTCGCGTGCGTGCTCTGGGCGCGGCCAGAGCGCACGTTTTGCACGTGCGTGCGCCCGAGTCGCCGCGTCTGGCCCATAGCCTTTGCTCACCCCTAGAGCCACGCCCTTCCCTCTCCCGCTCGCCAGAACCCTCCAAGCAACCCTAGCACCCTATAGCGCCGCCATCAGAGCTCCCTTGGCGGCACGCCGGCGTCCACAGCAGCCTCTTGCCATGGATGGCGCCGCCCGAGCCACAGCCACGTGCTAGCTCGCCCCTGAACAGCCGGAGCTCAGCCATTCGCCCTGCCAAACCGCACCAGCCATCGCCAAGCGCCCCCTGGCTACAAAACGGCGGTTCGCCGACGTTCTCATCGATGGCCGTGGGAACTGACCTCTCCGAGCTATAAATAGCCCTCTTGATCATGCCTGAGCTCGTCAGCAGCCTTATTCAAGTGGTAGGAAGGCCCCTCCTACCCCAGTTTGGCCAGAGGCCATCATCTCTCCCATCTTTGGCAGGTTCGGCCGCTGCCACATGTTGGGAACGTAGTAATTTCAAAAAATTTCCTACGCACACACAAGATCATGGTGATGCATAGCAACGAGAGGGGAGAATGTGATCTACGTACCCTTGTAGACCGACAGCGGAAGCGTTAGCACAACGCGGTTGATGTAGTTGTACATCTTCACGGCCCGACCGATCAAGCACCGAAACTACGGCACCTCCGAGTTCTAGCACACGTCCAGCTCGATGACGATCCCCGAACTCCGATCCAGCAAAGTGTCGGGGAAGAGTTTCGTCAGCACGACGGCGTGGTGACGATCTTGAGGTTCTACCGTCGCAGGGCTTCGCCTAAGCACCGCTACAATATTATCGAGGATTATGGTGGAAGGGAGCACCGCACATGGCTAAGAATATAATGACGTGGAGCAACTTCTTTCTCTAGGGGTGCCCCTACCCCTGTATATAAAGGAGCAAGGGGAGGTGCGGCCGGCTAGGAGGAGGGCGCGCCAGGAGGAGTCCTACTCCCACCGGGAGTAGGATTCCCCCCTTTCCTAGTTGGAACAGGATTCGGGAGGGGGAAAGAGGAGAGAGAGAAGGAAGGGGGGGCGTCGCCCCCCTCTCCTTGTCCTGTTCGGACTAGGGGGAGGGGCGCGCGGCCCAGCCCTGGCCACCTCTCCTCTCTTCCACTAAAGCCCACTAAGGCCCATATACCTCCCGGGGGGTTCCGGTAACCTCCCGGTACTCCGGTAAAATCCCGATTTCACCCGGAACACTTTCGATATCCAAATATAGGCTTCCAATATATCAGTCTTTATGTCTCGACCATTTCGAGACTCCTCGTCATGTCCGTGATCACTTCCGGGACTCCGAACAAACTTTGGTACATCAAAATGCATAAACTCATAATATAACTGTCATCGAATCCTTAAGCGTGCGGACCCTACGGGTTCGAGAACAATGTAGACATGACCGAGACACGTCTCTGGTCAATAACCAATAGCGGAACCTGGATGCTCATATTGGCTCCCACATATTCTATGAAGATCTTTATCGGTCAGACCGCATAACAACATACGTTGTTCCCTTTGTCATCGGTATGTTACTTGCCCGAGATTCGATCGTCGGTATCTCAATACCTAATTCAATGTCATTATCGGCAAGTCTCTTTACTCATTTCGTAATACATCATCTCACAACTAAATCATTAGTTGCAATGCTTGCAAGTCTTATGTGATGTGCATTACCGAGAGGGCCCCGAGATACCTCTCCGACAATCGGAGTGACAAATCCTAATCTCGAAATACGCCAACCCAATATTTACCTTTGGAGACACCTGTAGAGCTCCTTTATAATCACCCAGTTATGTTGTGACGTTTGGTAGCAAACAAAGTGTTCCTCCGGCAAACGGGAGTTGCATAATCTCATAGTCATAGGAACATGTATAAGTCATGAAGAAAGCAATAGCAACATACAAAACGATCGAGTGCTAAGCTAACGGAATGGGTCAAGTCAATCACATCATTCTCCAAATGATGTGATCCCGTTAATCAAATAACAACTCTTTGTCTATGGTTAGGAAATATAATCATGTTTGATTAACGAGCTAGTCAAGTAGAGGCATACTAGTGACACTCTGTTTGTCTATACATTCACACATGTATTATGTTTCCGGTTAATACAATTCTAGCATGAATAATAAACATTTATCATGAAATAAGGAAATAAATAATAACTTTATTATGGCCTCTAGGGCATATTTCCTTCAGTCTCCCACTTGCACTAGAGTCAATAATCTAGTTCACATCGCCATGTGATCTAACATCAATAGTTCACATCTTTATGTGGTTAAGACCCATAGTTCACATCGATATGTGACCAACACCCAAAGGGTTTACTAGAGTCAGTAATCTAGTTCACATTGCTATGTGATTAACACCCAAAGAGTACTATGGTGCGATCATGTTTTGCTTGTGAGAGAAGTTTAGTCAACGGGTCTGCCATATTCAGATCCGTAAGTATTTTGCAATTTTCTATGTCTACAATGCTCTGCACAGACCTACTTTAGCTAATTGCTCCCACTTTCAATATGTATCCAGATGAAGACTAAAAGTCATCCGGATCATTGCCAAAACTTGTATCGACGTAACCCTTTTACGACGAACCTTTTTTTACCTACATAATCGAGAAACATATCCTTATTCCACTAAGGATAATTTTGACCGCTGTCTAGTGATCTACTCCTAGATCACTATTGTACTCCCTTGCCAAAATTAGTGTAGGGTATACAATAGGTCTGGTACACACCACGGCATACTTTATAGAACCTATGGCCAAGGCATAGGGAATGACTTTCATTCTCATTCTATTTTCTGTCGTGGTCGCGCTTTGAGTCTTACTCAATTTCACACCTTGTAACACAGGCAAGAATTCTTTCTTTGACTGCTCCATTTTGAACTACTTCAAAATCTTGTCAAGGTACGTACTCATTGAAAAAAAAACTTATCAAGCGTTTTGATCTATCTCTATAGATCTTGATGCTCAATATGTAAGCAGCTTCACCGATGTTTTCTTTGAAAAAATCCTTTCAAACACTCCTTTATGCTTTGCAGAATAATTCTACATTATTTCCGATCAACAATATGTCATACACATATACTTATCAGAAATGCTGTAGTGCTCCCACTCACTTTCTTGTAAATACAGGCTTCATCGCAAATCTGTATAAAACTATATGCTTTGATCAACTTATCAAAGCGTATATTCCAACTCCGAGATGCTTGCACCAGTCCATAGATGGATCGCTGGAGCTTGCATATTTTGTTAGCACCTTTAGGATTGACAAAACCTTCTAGTTGCATCATATACAACTCTTCTTTAAATCCATTAAGGAATGTAGTTTTGTTTATCCATTTGCCATATTTCATAAAAATGCGGCAATTGCTAACATGATTTGGACAGACTTAAGCATTGCTACGAGTGAGAAAATTTCATCGTAGTCAACAACTTGAACTTTGTCAAAAACCTTTTTCGACAAGTATAGCTTTGTAGATAGCAACACTACTATTAGCGTCCGTTTTCCTCTTGAAGATCCATTTATTTTATGGCTTGCCGATCATCGGGCAAATCCATCAAAGTCCATACTTTGTTCTCATACATGGATCATATCTTAGATTTCATGGCCTCAAACCATTTCGCGGAATCTGGGCTCATCATCGCTTCCTCATAGTTCATATGCTCGTCATGATCAAGTAACATGACCTCCAGAACTGGATTACCGTACCACTCTGGTGCGGATCTCACTCTGGTTTACCTACGAGGTTCGGTAGTAACTTGATCTGAAGTTACATGATCATCATCATTAGCTTCCTCACTAATTGGTGTAGTAGTCACATGAACAGATTTTTGTGATGAACTACTTTCCAATAAGGGAGCAGGTATAGTTACCTCATCAAGTTCTACTTTCCTCCCACTCACTTCTTTTGAGAGAAACTCCTTCTCTTGAAAGGATCCATTCTCAGCAACGAATATTTTGCCTTAGGATCTGTGATAGAAGGTGTACCCAACATTTTCTTTTTGGGTATCCTATGAAGACGCACTTCTCCGATTTGGGTTTGAGCTTATCAGGATGAAACTTTTTCATATAAGCATTGCAACCTCAAACTTTAAGAAACGACAGCTTAGGTTTCTTGCCAAACCATAGTTCATACGGTGTCGTCTCAACGGATTTAGATGGTGCCCTATTTAACGTCAATGTAGCTGTCTCTAATGCATAACCCCAAAACAATAGCGGTAAATTAGTAAGAGACGTCATAGATCGCGCCATATCTAGTAAAGTGCGATTACGACGTTCGGACACACCATTATGCTGTGGTGTTCCAGATGGCGTGAGTTTGTGAAACTATTCCATATTGTTTTAATTGAAGACCAAACTTGTAACGCAAATATTCGTCTCTGCGATCAGATCGTAGAAACTTCATTTTCTTGTCACGATGATTTTCCACTTCACTCTTAAATACTTTGAACTTTTCAGACTTATGTTTCATCAAGTAGATATACTCATATCTGCTTAAATCATCTGTGAAGGTCAGAAAATAATGATACTTTTCGCGAGCTTTAATATTCATCGGACCACATACATCAGTATGTATGATTTCCAACAAATCTGTTGCTCGCTCCATTGTTTCGAAGAACAGAGTCTTAGTCATCTTGCCCATGAGGCATGGTTCGCAAGCATCAACTGATTCATAATCAAGTGATTCCAAAAGCCCATCAGCATGGAGTTTCTACATGCGCTTTACACCAATATGACCTAAACGGCAGTGCCACAAATAAGTTGCACTATCATTATTAACTTTGCATCTTTTCGGTTTCAATATTATGAATATGTGTATCACTACGATCGAGATCCAATGAACCATTTTCATTGGGTGTGTAACCATATAAGGTTTTATTCATGTAAGCAGAACAACAATTTATTCTCTTAGTTAAATGAATAACTATATTACAATAAACATGATCAAATCATATTCATGCTCAACGCAAACACCAAATAACACTTATTTAGGTTCAACACTAATCCCAAAATTATAGGGAGTGTGCGATGATGATCATATCAATCTTGGAACCACTTCCAACACACATCGTCACTTCACCCTTAACTAGTCTCTGTTTATTCTGCAACTCCCATTTCGAGCTACTAATCTTAGCAACTGAACTAGTATCAAATACTGAGGGGTTGCTATAAACACTAGTAAAGTACACATCAATACCATGTATATCAAATATACTTATGTTCACTTTGCCATCCTTCTTATCCGCCAATCACTTGGGGTAGTTCCGCTTCCAGTGACCAGTCCCTTTGTAGTAGAAGCACTTAGTCTCAGGCTTAGGACCAGACTTGGGCTTCTTCACTGGAGCAGCAACTTGCTTGCTGTTCTTCTTGAAGTTCCCCTTCTTCCCTCTGCCCTTTTATTGAAACTAGTGGTTATGTCTACCATCAACACTTGATGTTTTTCTCGATTTCTACCTTCATTAATTTCTGCATTATGAAGAGCTTGGGAATCGTTTCCGTTATCCCTTGCATATTATAGTTCATCACGAAGTTCTACTAACTTGGTGATGGTGACTAGAGAATTTTGTCAATCACTATTTTATCTAGAAGATTAACACCCACTTGATTGAAGCGATTGTAGTACCTAGACAATCTGAGCACACGCTCACTGCTTGAGCGATTCTCCTCCATCTTTTAGCTATAGAACTTGTTGGAAACTTCATATCTCTCAACTCGGGTATTTGCTTGAAATATTAACTTCAGCTCCTGGAACATCTCATGTGTTCCATGACGTTCAGAACGTCTTTGAAGTCCCGATTCTAAGCCGTTAAGCATGGTGCAGTAAACTATCAAGTAGTCATCATATTGAGCTAGCCAAACGTTCATAACGTCTGCATCTGCTCCTGCAATAGGTCTGTCACCTAGTGGTGCATCAAGGACATAATTCTTCTGTGCAGCAATGAGGATAAACCTCAGATCACAGATCCAATCCGCATCATTGCTACTAACATCTTTCAATACAATTTTCTCTAGGAACATATCAAAATAAACACAGGGAAGCAACAACGCGAGCTATTGATCTACAAAATGATTTACAAAATACTACGAGGACTAAGTTCATGATAAATTTAAGTTCAATTAATCATATTACTTTAAGAACTCCCACATAGATAGACATCCCTCTAATCCTCTAAGTGATCACGTGATCCAAATCAGCTAAACCATGTCCGATCATCATGTGAGATGGAGTAGTTTCATTGTTGAACATCACTATGTTGATCATATCTATTATATGATTCACGCTCGACCTTTTAGTCTCCGTGTTCCGAGGCCATATCTATATATGCTTGGCTCGTCAAGTATAACCTGAGTATTCCGCGTGTGCAACTGTTTTGCACCCGTTGTATTTGAACGTAGAACCTATCACACCCGATCATCACGTGGTGTCTCAGCACGAAGAACTTTCGCAACGGTGCATACTCAGGGAGAACACTTCTTGATAATTGGTGAGAGATCATCTTAAAATGCTACTGTCAATCAAATCAAGATAAGATGCATAAAAGATAAACATCACATGCAATCAATATAAGTGATATGATATGGCCATCATCTTGTGCTTGTGATCTCCATCTTCGAAGCACCGTCGTGATCACCATCGTCACCGGCGCGACACCTTGATCATCATCGTAGCATCATTGTCGTCTCGCCAATCTTATGCTTCCACGACTATCGCTACCGTTTAGTGATAAAGTAAAGCATTACAGCGCAATTGCATTGCATACAATAAAGCGACAACCATATGGCTCCTGCCAGTTGCCGATAACTTGGTTACAAAACATGATCATCTCATACAATAAATTTTTAGCATCATGTCCTGACCATATCACATCACAACATGCCCTACAAAAACAAGTTAGACGTCCTCTACTTTGTTGTTGCAAGTTTTACGTGGCTGCTACGGGCTTAAGCAAGAACCAATCTTACCTACGCATCAAAACCAGAACAATAGTTTGTCAAGTTGGTGCTATTTTAACCTTCGCAAGGACCGGGCATAGCCACACTCGGTTCAACTAAAGTTGGAGAAACTGACACCCGCTAGCCACCATTGTGCAAAGCACGTCGGGAGAACCGGTCTCGCATAAGCATATGCGTAATGTCGGTCCGGGCCGCTTCGTCCAACAATACCGCCGAACCAAAGTATGACATGCTGGTAAGCAGTATGACTTATATCGCCCACAACTCACTTGTGTTCTACTCGTGCATATAGCATCAACACATTCGGACTAGGGGGGTGGGGCGCGCAGCCCAGCCCTGGCCACCTCTCCTCTCTTCCACTAAAGCCCACTAAGGCCCATATACCTCCCGGGGGGGGGGGTTCCGGTAACCTCCCGGTACTCTCGTAAAATTCCAATTTCACCCGGAACACTTCCGATATCCAAATATAGGCTTCCAACATATCAATCTTTATGTCTCGACCATTTCAAGACTCCTCGTCATGTCCGTGATCACATCCGGGACTCCGAACAAACTTCGGTACATCAAAATGCATAAACTCATAATATAACTGTCGTCGAGACCTTAAGTGTGCGGACCCTACGGGTTCGAGAACAATGTAGACATGACCGAGACACGTCTCCGGTCAATAACCAATAGCGGAACCTGGATGCTCATATTGTCTCCCACTTATTCTATGAAGATCTTTATCGGTCAGACCGCATAACAACATACGTTGTTCCCTTTGTCATCGGTATGTTACTTGCCCGAGATTCGATCGTCGGTATCTCAATACCTAGTTCAATCTCGTTATCGGCAAGTCTCTTAACTCGTTTCGTAATAGATCATCTCGCAACTAACTCATTAGTTGCAATGCTTGCAAGACTTATGTGATGTGCATTACCGAGAGGGCCCAGAGATACCAATCCGACAATCGGAGTGACAAATCCTAATCTTGAAATACGCCAACCCAACATTTACCTTTGGAGACACCTATAGAGCTCCTTTATAATCACCCAGTTACGTTGTGACGTTTGGTAGCACACAAAGTGTTCCTCCGGCAAACGGGAGTTGCATAATCTCATAGTCATAGGAACATGTCTAAGTCATGAAGAAAGCAATAGCAACATACTAAACGATTGAGTGCTAAGCTAACGAAATGGGTCAAGTCAATCACATCATTCTCCTAATGATGTGATCCCGTTAATCAAATAACAACTCTTTGTCTATGGTTAGGAAATATAACCATCTTTGTCTATATATTCACACATGTATTATGTTTCCGGTTAATACAATTCTAGCATGAATAATAAGCATTTATCATGAAATAAGGAAATAAATAATAACTTTATTATTGCCTCTAGAGCATATTTCCTTCACCACGTTCCGGTAAAATCCGGCCAAGACCGAGGCCCCTAACCCCTCCCGTGCTTCCATACTCTTCCCCTCGATCCTGCGGAGCGACCCCACCTCTCAAACACGATCGGGAGCCATTGTAGCTCGAGACCCCAATCCTCCCGAAACCACCATAGTTACCGCCAGCCCTTCGACCACTGGGAGGACCACCCTCGACCGATGGATCCATCCCTGCCCTCGAAACTCCATGGGGAGCCGCCGTTCGTCAGCGGCAATCACCAGAGCCCCGCCTCCGCTCGCACAGAGGAGGAAGGAGGCGTCGGCGACTGGTCAAACCTAACCAGTGGGCCCGATGGACCCACTGTCAGTGACCCAGCCCCGTCGAAGCGTGTTTTAAGTGGAAGCACATTCCACTAAATACGCCTTCGCTAGGGGAAAACGTAAGTGCTGCCGAACCGTTTTCTTTTTCTAATTTTTATTAAAAACAGTTTTGACTAAACTTGGACTGGCTATAACTTTTTAGATATAAGTCCAATTGATTTGATTCTTTTTCTGTTGTTTCTCAAATTTTGTCTAGTTTATTGTCATATTTATTTGAAAAAAATTCAAACAACTTTTTTGTACTGTTTTGAAACTATGTGTTGATTTGAATTTTTCTTAAATAGGATTTTGGAGAGGGACGCAGCTTTAAAAAAATGAATCCCACTTGCATACTCTTGAAGGCAAGCATTTTGAACCCTAGCCTAATATTGTTGTGTGTTGTGTGATACGGCTAGAACACCACCTTGACTCCGAGTATTCATTATTTTATGTGATGATGTGATCATAATCATGAGTGCATATTGATGATTCTGTGCTGTTGGAATTTGATATGTTTGTGATAGTAATCACCCTCGTATGCCTTTCATGCCTATCGGAAGGAATCCGGGAAAGCCTCTATCTTGGGTAGACACGAGCTTGTCTCTAGTTCTTCGTCGAGACGGTTGTGTCCGGTAAGGCATGGTGAGGTATGATGAGTGGTGATTCTGTCTGATTAGTGTGAAATATATTTCTTATGCTTATCATGCAGGAAATGCTTTAACCTCATGAGTCGACCGTAGATCGAGTCTTGTTCTAGTAACCCCCATACTTGTTTCGTACTACCACTTGTCCCTGCCGCAGGTAGGGTACGGTTTAGTAAGTTGTTAACCCGTATAGAGAGACCATGGTGGAAGATACCAGCTGCATCCGGTAGGCATGCCACCTAGGCCGAGGGCATGGGTGTTTCCGGTTGGAGCCGAGGGGTAGCTCCCCTAGTTTGCGTGCGTTATAAATTTTGTGATCCCATGCTAATCGAGGTTGTAGCCTCCCCACTTAGAGTTTCTCTTAACTAGTGTCGTGGGTGATTCTAGACACCGGTAAGTTAGGCTGGTGTGTGCGGTCGGGTGTGTTTTGAATTAGAAGACCGTAGAAGGAATTAGTCCCGATGGACTAAAGGAATCCGTTACTCGTGGGTAAAGAGTACACCCTCTGCAGAGATTATATCTATTCGAATAGCCGTGTCCATGGTTAAGGACTATAGTTTGGGATGGGTCAAGTGTCGGTCTTAGTGTCGGTCTTCGGAGGAAAAACTGCTGAACCAGAACATGGATCATGACTTGTGACTCATGATGATTATGATCACTATTACTATGGACTAACTGTTTACATTAATTGAATTATTGAGTATCCCTGGGATGGTTCTACCTCCTGGATATTCACTATGATTACTCTCATATAAGCCCTTTATGTGGTGTCGCGGAGACGCCCGACTGTGGCATGCTTGTTATTCAGTTACTCTACAAGCCCTTTACGTGGTGTCGTGGAGACGCCCGACTGTGGCATGCTTGTTATTCAGTTACTCTACAAGCCCTTTATGTGGTGTCATGGAGACGCCCGACTGTGGCATGTTTGCTACTTATTTCCTTTATAAGCCCTTTATGTGATGTCGCGCAGACGCCCGAATGAGGCATGCTTTATATTATTATCCTTTCGAGGCGTCGCTTCAGACACCCGATCGGTGCATTCTATTTCTACTCCCTTATTGCATATTCATGTGGTATATCAATAACCTGCTTGCGTGCATCATGGATGTTTATTTTGTGACTGACGTGAGATCATAGAATATTTCAGAGCATGATTATCAATTGTTATATTATACTTGTGTTCATAATGTTTGCGAGTACATTCAAAGTACTCACTGGCTTGTCCCTGGCTATTGTCTTGGCCAGATTTCTTGCATGGAGAGGAGCGTTGCGATGACAGCCCTAGAACCTACGCAATGGTGATAGCAGCCTCGCGAAGATAGGAGTTATCCAGGTCAGCTGTTCCTGTGGGAAATGGAGTCCCATAGACACTGATGGACCACAAACCGCTTCCGCTGTCAACCACTAGAAACCATTTATTGTACTCATGGGCCAGAATGGTCTTGTACTACACATTTTGTATTTTGCTTGGAGTTTCTGTATCAAGTTGGTGTCTTATCAGCTAACAGTAATCCTGGGGCTGGTGAGCACAAGGGCCATTTTCTGGGAAAATTATTACCTGAAAATCCGATCCTGACAACCTTGGTATCAGAGACAGTCTGACCATTGGCTAATCCTATCTTGGCCAGGTCAATAAACCTAGGTTGACCAACCCACCAGACGTAAATCGAACCCCGACCAAGCTTCTCATGTAAGATAGCCACACAGTGACCCCAACACCTTTTGGCAGTCAGTGCCCAACCTATCAGCCTAGCCTGTCAGTCACGCCGGTGACCGACACCTAAATAGTCTCTTTCGCAAGTGTGCGAAGGAAGACTCTGTCCCCTTCTTCTATAAAAAGGGCACACTAGCCCCAACCCAGCACAGCACAGTCTCCAAGCCAAAACCAAACCAAGATGCCTGGCCCCATTGTGCACAATGAGACCACAGCAATCAACCTTGGAGGTTTTGTGACCGTGCTAGCAAACCTCACCCACCGTGCCTTTGCATTAGAAGAGCCCCCAGAATATGTTGTGTACCAAGGTCCCATGAGCAGTGAGAGCCATCAATTCTCGGCCACATTGCACATCTATGGTAGGGGTCTATCACCAGAACGCCCCTACAGGTTCTCCAGAAGGACAACTTCCTTTGAGCCACAAGCCATCCAACTAGCTGCTCGAGGGGCTATAGTTCAACTCTGGCACTTGTCGCCCAAAGTTAACTGTCGCTCGTTCTACTACTACCCCAGCCGTGACGCGTATGGTAGGCCACCCCAGGTTGCCAACGGAGATCACGAGACGGATCCTGCATTGTTGCATCTGGTGCGCTATGTAAGTGCACTAGAGGAACTGTTCGATCAAATCACCCTTGATCTGATCGCAGCTCATGGAGAACTAGTTCGCCGAGCCCCAGCAAGACGAGAAGATGAGCCCGACGCCGACAATCCAGTCGTGCTGTTCGGACAACCGATCGAGTCCTTGAGGTCTACCCTAGCCGTTGACCAAAATGCTTTGGCGTCCCCAGAAGTGCTTCGTCGCCTTTTGGGAACACGCTCCAACGGGATTGTGGCCAACAACCCCTGCGATGGTCATCACCGCTACCCTGACCCTGCAGCCCCTCACCTTCATCCAGCTAACCCTGACGGTGAAACCCATGGAGAAGCCTCGACGTCCACAAGGTACGCCCGCTTAGATATAAGCGAGGTAGACTAAGTCACTTGAGTAGTACCAAGTCTTAGTACGTCCACGCCCTGTAATTGTATGATCTTGTGTTGCCATAATTAAATATTGTCTGCTTATGCGCCCCTATTTCTTAAATTATAGCCATGCATAAGTATGTTGGCGTACGGTTACATTTTTAATTCCGGGCATAGCTACCAAAAACCACCAGACGACACCCACAGTAATACATCACTTTTGTGAGATATGTGGATCTGTGGCATTGACCCCGACCCCATAGAGCAGAACCGACAAACTAGTTGCCCCTCACCGTGATAAATGACCCAGCCCAGATGCTATATAAAAGGCCACCTCATGACCTTACCAAGCATCCCTTTCCTCGTGCACAACCCTCACCGCCGTTTCTTTGCCATGCCGAGCCCTAGTATTTATCTAAGAACTCCAGATGCAACCCCTGGTAGTTTTGTTAAAAAATTGTGGGACTTTACCTGCAGTACCATGAGTTCTACCCATTCACCCCAGTACGAGTTGCTCAAATCGAGGATCACCCCTTCTACCTCGAAATATTGGGCAGTGGTGCACATCCCTCCCGCTAACCCAAACCAAGACCCAACGGAAGTCTCCTTCGTGGGAAAATCTATGTCGACTCCGCAAATGGCTGTAGAAGCTGCTACGTACAAAGTGCTTGCTCACCGTCGATTCGCGGTGCCCTATGCCAGCGAATGAGGGTATTATTACTTCCCGGGTGGTGCAGCACCCGGAGAAGTAGCATCCTTTCCTGGTGGACGAATTGAGAGAGACCCAGTGCTGGCCAACCTTGCCCAGTATGTCATCGCTCAAGAGCGTTTGACCCAGCGGGTGATGGGTTATCTCCAGAGCCTCACAGATTTAAATCCTTAGATCACCATCGGCAGACCACTAAGGCCCGACCAGGAGGGACACATTCATCGTCTAGTAATCCACTTCCCCCGATAGAAGAAGAGTGTGCCCCAGTACCAGAGACGTTTTCTCAGGACCCCGTCTATTTACCGTTTTCATTGTAGACGTCACTTCTATGTTTATCGTTCCCCGGCACTTATTTATGTGTTGCAACATATGCGTGGTATCCTAAATTTGTGCGATGGATTAAATATCTGGTTTCAATTAATGTGGGTAGTTTTTATAGCATATGTCTCTTCACGACATAGATTTTTATTCACGCAACACCACTACAGCAGACTCGCAACCCCAACCACTCGACCACGCGCACTAATTGCAAATCCACGTGTACGTGTTGCACCTAACTGATCACCCCCTAGCACACCACAGTCTCCAAAGGAGAGATTTGTGGATAATTATTCGGGTGCAAGTTGCCTCCAGCTTACTGACAACAGTTAGCACCCGACACCGCACTTAATCCTCATGATCACCGCCACCGCAGAGAGCTAACACTCGAACAGCACCATCACGACGATCATCGAGGATCATCGCGCACAAGAGCATGGAGAACCCTAGCAATGCCGCCAACCCTCCACACATCAGGATCATGTACCAGTCCGGCATCACCTCCGCCATTAGAGCCTCGTCTCGAGGTCCTGCAAACAGAAATGGAGGAGCGGGAATGAGAAGGAGAAGCGAGGCCAGGTGTGAGGAGGAAGAGAGGAGCACCTCTGTCATTTTATAGCTTGTGATTTGTGTACGGTGGGCGAAGTCCACCAGCGCCACTCATCGCTCGGTCGCCGGTGTTCGGAAGCGAATCCGCGAGCAGTGCCAACAGCGCACTGGCCCACGAGGTGAGTGCATGCTGCACCAGCAGCTAACACGCTGCGCTCTACCGCAGTACGGCCTAGGTGCCCTGCGCGCTAGACGTCGCGGGTGAAGAAAGCGCGGGAAAGCGTGCGAGAGAGAGGAAGAAGAGAGAGCCACATGTAGAAGAGACTGACAGTGGGCCCTGGGTCCATCTGTCTGCCAGAGAGAGCACTATGCTCTCGGGTACGACCAACGTATTTTAGAAATTTATTCTAAATTCACTATAACCAAAAGTAGAAATTTCTCGTTTTGCTCAACCATGGATTTTTTCCATGCAGCGCCAGTATTCCACACTTTAGTTTTACGCCACTTATTTGCCCATTCACTGTAGCCACATTTTATTGCATGGGTAGGATGGTTATTTTTGTGATATTATTTTGAGATAGTAGGAGTATTTCTTTTTCAAAACAGCCCCTAGCAAATCTCGAGGACAAGATTTTTCTTAAGGGGGGTAGTGTTGTAACACCCAAAAAGTTTAACCATGATTTATTAATTAAAATTTTGCCAGGAGATTAAAATTTTATTTTCTGGATTTTCCTTTAATTCAGAACCACTCTTTTCTCCTGAATTGTGGAGTTTTCACCCCAAGTAAAAACCTTTCAAAAATATTGTTGTACTTGTGTATCTTCCCAAGAGCATTTCTTCTATGAGTGGAATTATTTCTAAAATTATTTTTCCTAAGCTTTATTTCTTTTAAGGTGATTTTTCATAAGTTTTAGGGATCCATTTGCACTATAGCCCTTTCAAATACTGCTTTAAAATTCCACCAAAGTTGGGAGATGTTAGTAGGAGTATATAATTCAACTTTATGCAAAAACCCATTGGAGTTCTTTGAAAAATTTGAGCAAATCCTCCTCTTTTGCTCTCTGGCCCAGTTTGGTATTTTCTACTGCAACTCTATTTTGTTTTGCTCTAGTGCCCATGAGATCTTTCCAGCTTATAGTCCACCCTACCAAACCCTTAAGTCCAGGAGATTGGACCCATTGGAGTATTTTTGGTCCATGCAATAATGCCCTTTACTTTTTGTCCAGATTTGGTTTTCTCGAAAACTTGCACCAGGGAATTTTTGTTTTTGTCAAACTAACCTTGCCACCCTCTTTATCATCTAAAGAGACTATGATCTGGAGTTTTTGGCCACCCCAAGAGATGACTAGATGACCATAGCATTCTGTTGAACACCTTGAGTTCATGAATAGAATTGGCATGAAACCTAGTTTGCATTTTGAACCTGCTTGCTTTGTCTAAACAGCATGTCTCATGGCTCTACCTTAGTCTATAGCACCACCCTGCTAAACCTCATGTGGATTAGAGCCCCCTGGCAGGCATTGGCATTTTGCCGAGCACCTCGCGTGCGTGCTCTGGGCGCGGCCAGAGTGCTCGTTTTGCACGTGCGTGCGCCCGAGTCGCCGTGTCTGGCCCCTGGCCTTTGCTCACCCCCAGAGCCATGACCTGCCCTCTCCCGCTTGCCAGAACCCTCAAAGCCACCCTGGCACCCTACAACACCGCCGTCAGAGATCCCTTGGCAGCATCCCCGCGTCCATAGCGGGCTCCTGCCATGGACGGCGCCGCCCGAGCCACAGCCACGCGCCAGCTCGCCCCTGAACAGCCCGAGCTCAGCCATTCGCCCTGACAAACCGCGCCAGCCATCGCCACACGCCCCTGGCTACAGAACGGCGGTTCGCCGGCGTTCTTATCCATGACTGCGGGAAACGACCTCTCCGGGCTATAAATAGCCCTCCCGATCACGCCTGAGCTCGTCAGCAGCCTTATTCCAGTGGTAGGAAGGCCCCTCCTTCCCAGTTTGGCGAGATGCCATCATCTCTCCCATCTCCGACAGGTTCGGCCGCCGCCACATTCCGGTAAAATCCGGCCAAGACCGAGGCCCCTAACCCCTCCCGTGCTTCCATCCTCTTCCCCTCGATCATGCGGAGCCACCCCACCTCTTAAACATGATTGGTAGCCACCGTAGCTCGAGACCCCAATCCTCCCGAAACCACCGTACGCCGCGGAGCTCACCACCGGTGACTCCCTTCGTCCCCGAAGCCCTTCGAAAACTAGGAGGACCGCCCTAGACCGGCGGATCCATCCCAGCCCTTGAAACCCCATGGGGAGCCGCCGTTCGTCGGCGGGAATCGCCGGAGCCCCGCCTCCGCTCGGACAGAGGAGGAAGGAGGCGCAGGCGACTGGTCAAACCTGACCAGTGGGCCCGATGGACCCAGTGTCTGTGACCCAGCCCGCCGAAGCATGTTCCACAAAATACGCCTTCGCTAGGGGAAACCGTAAGTGCTGCCGAACCGTTTTCTTTTTCTGATTTTTATTAAAAATATTTTTGACTAAACTTTGACTGGCTATAACTTTTTAAATATAAGTCCAACAGATTTGATTCTTTTTTTGCTGTTTCTGAAATTTTGTGTAGATTATTTTCATGTTTATTTGAAAAATTTCAAACAACTTTTTGTACTGTTTTGAAACTATGTGTTAATTTGAATTTTTCTTAAATAGGATTTTGGAGAGGGAGGCATCTTTAAAAAAATGCACCCCCACTTGCATACTCTTGAAGGCAAGCATTTTGAACCCTGGCATAATATTGTTATGTGTTGTTTGATACGGTTACAACGCCACCTTGACTCGGAGTATTCGTTATTTTATGTGATGATGTGATCATACTCAAGAGTGCATATTGAGGATTCCGTGCTATTGGAATTTGATATGTTTGTGATAGTAATCACCCTCGTATGCCTTTCATGCCTACCGGAAGGAATCCGGGAAAGCCTCTGTCTTGGGTAGACACGAGCTTGTCTCTAGTTCTTCGTCGAGACGGTTGTGTTTGGTAAGGCATGGTGAGGTATGATGACTGGTGATTCTGTCTGATTGGTGTGAAATATATTTCTTATGCTTATCATGCAGGAAATGCTTTAACCTCCTGAGTCGACCATAGATTGAGTCTTGTTCCAGTACCCCCCATACTTGTTTCGTACTACCACTTGTCCCTGCCGCAGGGAGGGTACGGTTCAGTAAGTTGTCAACCCCTTCCTAGCACACACCGTACAGAGAGGCCATGGTGGAAGATACCTGCTGCATCCGGTAGGCATGCCACCTGGTCCGGGGGCATGGGTGTTTCCAGTTGGAGCCGTGGGGGTAGCTCCCCTAGTTTGCGCGCGTTATAAATTTTGTGATCCCATGCTAATCGAGGTTGTAGCCTCCCCACTTAGAGTTTCGCTTAACGGGTGTCGTGGGTGATTCCAGACACCGGTAAGTTAGGCTGGTGTGTGCGGTCAGGTGTGTTTTCAATTAGAAGACCGTAGACGGAATTAGTCCCGATGGACTAAAGGAATCCGTTACGCGTGGGTAAAGTGTACACCCTCTGCAGACATTATATCTAGTCGAATAGCCGTGTCCATGGTTAACGACTATAGCCTGGGATGGGTCAAGTGTCAGTCTTAGTGTCGGTCTTCGGAGGAAAAACTGCTAAACCAGAACATGGATCATGACTTGTGACTTATGATGATTATGATCTCTATTACTATGGACTAACCATTTACATTAATTGAGTTATTGAGTATCCCTGGGACGGTTCTACCTCCTGGATATTCATTGTGCTTACTCTCATATAAGCCCTTTATGTGGTGTCGCGGAGACGCCCGACTGTGGCATGCTTGTTATTCAGTTACTCTACAAGCCCTTTATCTGGTGTCGCGGAGACGCCTGACTGTGCCATGTTTTCTACTTATTTCCTTTATATGCCCTTTATGTGACGTTGCATAGACGCCCGACTGAGGCAAGCTTTACATTTCTACTCCCTTATTGCATATTCATGTGGTATATGAATAACTTGCTTGCGTGCATCATGGATGTTTATTCTGTGAGTGACGTGAAATCATAGAATATTTCAGAGCATGATTATTAGTTGTTATATTATACCTGTGTTCATAATGTTTGCAAGTACATTCAAAGTACTCACTGGCTTGTCCCTGGCTATTGTCTTGGCCATATTTCTTGCATGGAGAGGAGTGTTGCGATGACAGCCCCGGAACCTACGCAATGGTGATAGCAGCCTCGCGAAGATAGGAGTTATCCAGGTCAGCTGTTCCTGTGGGAAATGGAGTCCAATAGACATTGATGGACCACAAACCGCTTCCGCCGTCAACCACTAGAAACCATTTATTATACTCATAGGCCGGAATGGTCTTGTACTAAACATTTTGTATTTTGCTTGGAGTTTCTGTATCTAGTTGGTGTCTCATCCGCTAATAGTTATCCTGGGGCTAGTGAGCACAAGGGCCATTTTCTGGGAAAAATTAATACCCTGAAAATCCGGTCCTGATAGCATACGGGACGGATGGCTCGCTCGACACCTTAGTCAAGAAAAGCCGAAGTCCATGGCAACCCATGACCCACTTTTACGCTGGCGAAGATAGCTGGCTAGCCCGTAGTAATAGCAATACAAGAGAACCTGGCACTTCGGAAGCCAGAAATAGCAACGGCAAGCCCCGACACAACAAACATAAATGTCGAGGCAACAGTGATAATACCGAGAACACGACGGTCAATGCCGGATTCAGTGCCTCCATGTCCGGTCAGCAGAAGAAGCCATATAAAAGAAAGAATCAAGGCCCTTCCAGCCTGGACCGCATACTCGACCACCCATGTCAGATTCATGGCTCCCCTGATAAACCAACCAATCATACCCACAGGAGTTGTTGGGTCTTCAAACAGGCCGGCAAGTTAAACGCCGAAGACAAAGAGAAGGGTTGCAAAGCGAGAATGACGACGAGGAGCCCCGTCCACCGAACATAGGGGGGCAGAAGAATTTTCCTCCTCAAATCAAAATGGTGAACATGATATACGCCACCCATATCCCCAAGAGGGAGCGCAAACGCGTGCTCAGGGACGTCTACGCAATAGAGCCAGTCACCCCAAAATTCAACCCATGGTCGTCATGCCCGATCACTATCGATCATAGGTATCATCCGACCAGTATCCGTCATGGCGGGTCAGCTGCACTGGTCCACGACCCAATAATTGATCGATTTCATCTCACACGAGTCCTCATGGACGGCTGCAGAAACCTCAACCTGCTTCACCAAGATAAAATGCGCAAAATGGGCATCGATCCATCAAGGATCAAGCCCACTAACACTACCTTTAAAGGAGTCATACCAGGTGTAGAGGCCCGCTGCTCGGGCTCAATCACATTGGAGGTCATCTTCGGATCTTCGGACAACTTCCGAATCCAGGAGTTAATCTTCGATATCGTCCCCTTCCGTAGTGGCTATCACACACTGCTCGGATGAACTGCTTTTGCCCGATTCAATGCGGTGCCACACTAGATATGCTTATCTCAAGCTCAAGCTGCCCGTACCACGCGGTGTCATAACAGTCAATGAAAATATGGAGCACTCCCTCCATACCAAGGAGCACCCCGCTGCCCTGGCAGCAGAAGTACAGAGTGTCCTCCGCAAGCAAAACCTTAATTCGGCAGCCGTACTCCCGGACACTGTCAAACGAATCCGGACTACCATGCGCCAGAATGGCCCAGCTTGTCAAGAGCTCAACTAGCAATTCGGCCTTCGTCCCAGACCACACCAAGCGGTGGCGTTCGCGCCGCGCATACATAATTATGCACTCAGAATACCATGGGCATAGACGGAGGCATAACTAGATTGTGATCCATAATAAGGCTCGACCTCCCCTGGACACACATACTTTCAGTTTTTCTTTTTTTCTTCCTCGGGTTTCCTTTTCGCAGGTCCCTCTCGCCGGCCTCATAATCGGTCCTTTCGAAGAACAGACAGACCAAGGTGACAAGTAGCACAGATGTGCGGGGGAATCTCTAGATGTCCGTCTTGGCAATCACTCTACCTGTTTTCAGGACCCGTACGCAGGTCCTCCTTGGTCCTGGCATGTTAAATAGCCACTGTTGCCTCTCGCACCCCTTTGTTTTTTCACATATGCTTCGACGTATTAATTAAAATTATAATGGAAACAGTTTGCGGCCCAAAATCTATGTCACTAGCTTCTTCTTTATTCTTATTTTTTGCTATTTTAATTTGCATCCGTACACCTTGGTACGCCATAATCCGCCGGGGGGTTTATTGCGCCCTACACTATGGCAACAAGTCCGAACACTATTAGAGTATAGTTCGGCACCCCGAATTTAGCATTATATGCATTGGCTCTGAATCATGTCTTTGGTCAATAGCTGGGTTGCCTGGCTCCTATGCTTACTACCTTACGTTTCGCTATATTGGCTAGCGTAGTAAAGGGAGAACTACTGCGATTGTGTTCTAGTTTATCCGGATGAGCACCTTAGTAGAGAAAGCCGAAAACTAACTGTCATGATGCAGCTTGAGCAGGTCAGCTCTTCGGAGGTTTCAAATCTTTAGCGATTTTTTCCCGCATTATGCGACGAATCGGTTCTCATCCGATCAGGTGTTTACAACACCCTAGTCTGGATACTAGGGGTTGTGCCTATATTTTCATTGTCAAATTCCTATGGCTAAGTGAGAGTAATAAAGCCACATAGTACGATTGCCTGGTTCATTGCGCTAAACACCTCCTTTAAGGACCAAACTCTTGGATAAAGCGTGTTTAGATTCATCCCGAACAACCCCATACTACCTACGTGGGGGCTGAAGCCGACGACTGGCCAACTCTCAAATTTAATGAAAACGGCCGCACAGGAGGTAAAATATTAAATAAACAAAACAACAAAGCACTATATTGCATATCAAGCCTTGTTTTCATCATAGAGGACGGGATTACATGAATGTATTCATTCGAAAATAATGTCCTTAGCACATTGCTCCGCTACAATACGGGATCCCTCCAGGACATCATCGAAATATCGCGTGGGCGTGCGATGCTCCTTTCCCTCATGCGGTCCTTCGGTCGCGGGCTTGACGACATGCATCTTCGCCCATTGCATCTTGACACGGGGAAAGGCCATCCGCGCACCTTCTATACAGACCGACCGCTTGATGACGTCAAGTCGAGGGCACGCATGGACCGGCCACTTCACGAGTCAGAAGTAGCTGCCGGGCATAGCTTCTTGAGGCCATAGCCAGATTATTAAGTCCTTCGTGGCAAGTTCAGCCACCCTATGCAGCTTGACCAGCTGTTTTAGCTGGTCGCTAAAAGCCATCAGATGTTCTGGCGCAAGATATTGCGATCGGAACAACTTCTCCATTGAGCTCCCCTCTTTGGCTTGGAAGAATGCCGCGGCGTTAGAAGCACTATGGGGCAGATCCAGAAACGCCCCTGGAGAACTCCAAATCCGGGTTAGCATGAGATATCTCTTCTTCATATACTTGCCCTGCATAATAAAAGCCTTACCCGCCGCCATTTTATTGGCCTCCTGGATTTCCTGGGGGGTGCCCTGGGCTTCGACCAGGGCCTCTTGGGCACTTTGACGAGCCTAGGCAAATTCAGACTCTTGCTCCGCATTCTTGCTCTCCAAGGCCTCGCACTACTTCATGGAGTCCTGCAGCTCCTGATGGACCTCGCCTACCCTGGCCTTGTTCTTTCGGTGGGCAGCCTGCTCATCTGCCACACTCTTCTAGGCTTCGGCTAGTGCTGCCTTGAGGGTTTCCACCTCAGACGCCGCCTGACGGTGTCCTAGACTAGGGGGTACTCACCACGTCGTCTCCCGATCTGTTAGATTGGCCCGAGGACCCCCATGGCCATATACTCATGGGCCAGTTCGGACAGCTATCGCATACATGGAAGATTCCACAAGACTTGGTGATCAAGACAAGTACTCCTCCCCACCGGCGTATTCGGCTAGGACTCTTGTTATCCTAGGCCTCTAGTGCATTATATAAACCGAGGCCAGGCTAGTCGAGATCATATACAACAATCATACCATAGGCTAGCTTCTAGGGTTTTAGCCTCTACGATCTCGTGGTAGATCAACTCTTGTAATACTCATATCATCAATACCAAGCAAGCGGGACGTAGGGTATTACCTCCATCAAGAGGGCCTCAACCTGGGTAAACATCGTGTCCCATGCCTCTTGTTACCATCGATCCTAGACGCACTATTAGGGACCCCCTACTCGAGATCTGCCGGTTTTGACACCGACATTGGTGCTTTCGTTGAGAGTTCCGCTGTGTGATCGGCAAAAGGATCAATGGCTCGCCCGCAGGTCAACTGCGACGCTGGCATCTTCGTCGCCGGCTCGACTGGTCACCTTGGCTCGACCGAGGACCATGCTCCATCTCCGATCATCATGTTCGGACGGGGGCCTTTTTCAACATCAACTCCGATCTCTATGAGGATCATAGAGGAGTCATCCATGGAGCTCGAGGGCTCAAGATCAAGATTACCCTCCGGCGCCGTGCTGTTTTTATGGACAGCGAACTTGTATTCGCCGTCACCACCTTCTCGACTGTTCATTTTATGATTGCTTTGGTGGAATAGTGTGAAATTACATCTAGAACAGCCATGCAAAGTTTCGTCGAGTTACGATGGAGGAATCTCCGATAATCTACGATATTACCGGAGCCCTGTTAAATCTAGACGGGAATCTGGACGAGTTTAGGGCGTGGTCTCCAGAGCCCAGCTCGGAGGTCCTTTGGAAGATCCAACCGTTTATCTATTGTGGAATTCCCATATCTACCACCCTTCCAAATGTCAGCTCGATCCGATGGTTCAAACTCCGGGAACCTTCCGATGAGTGTGAAAATTTTCGGATCCGTTTTCTGCGCGAATACGGGTCCGACCCGAATTCATGTTTCTTTGTGAACGTGATATTGGACAACCTTTTTAGAGGAATTATGTTCTAGGGTATTGTGAGTTGTCTTTAAACAAGTGCCCATAAATTTTTAAGCCTGCCCTGAGGTCATCTTCATCATCATGCTGGTGTCAAACCAGTCCGACAATATTGCTCCAAGGCTGCTGACCTGTGCTAGACACGTTGTCACTTTGTTGAGCCGAGCTCAAATTCTTCGGATCATCATCTCGGCAAGCCGAACAAGAGTCCGGCATCGCGAAGGATAAAGCATCACCAACATCGCCGCCCTAGAGATTACATGGAGCAGGCATACCGGCATCGCCGCATGGTCACTTCATCAAGCCGGCATTCACCACGTCAAGACCTGCATCAGCAGGGCCGCACTATTACTTCTTCAAGCTGGTGTCCATCACGTCGACCTACTTCGACTCATCGGTTGATGTCATGGCTTCGACGTCTTGGCTGGACCGGGGGCTTCGCCATCTCTTCATCAACATACCCGGAGACTTCGGCGTTACTAGCTGACCAGCTCCGTCACGTTAGCTGGACCAAGGGCTTTGCCTCGGCGAGCCAACCTTTGCCAGCATCACCATACCATCGCTTTATCGCCCATCAGGCAATGGGTGTGTGGATCGAGTCCCAATTTTCGGAATCACCTTTCTTCGGATTGCTACAACAAATAAACCAGGTGCTATTAATCCTAGTATTTTTTGCTTGTTCGGGTTCATTTTTCCCAAGGAATTATTACTCTGGTTTGTTCATCATATGTAGACAGGTCTATCAAATGATGGCCGCATTAACAATGTCACATGGTGGTTCGGCCAGTTTCCGTACATGGTCCGGTGAACGCCGCATCCGGAACTCGGACCGACCTGTGAATTCAGGCTTTGCCACGCCTTTACCTCATCACGCCGATGCCCTGCATCGACATTGACTTTGGCTCCAGGTCATATTTCTTTTATTACTCACTTTCCATAAATTATTTATTATGCAACGATTTTTATTTATTTATTATTATTACAATTATCTCCGGTTTGCACTATTTTTTGTGCATAGGAAAATGATCCGGGTTGGGCAGTATCGTCAACTCGGCGTACTGACATACCACATCACCTCGGCTGGACGGGGGGCTTCGTCAACACTTCATTAACCCATGCCAGGGACTTCGGCATCACTCTGTCGGCCTACATTGACCGTGCTATGTCACCACTTCGGAGTGCCGAGCTCTTTGCTCCGCCACCTTGGGACCAACTTGGGGGATGGAACCTTGTCCCGCATCAAGCTCGGGCCGCGTCATCAATACCGAACACATTAACCAGCTAAGTTGCCTTCATGCTCAAAGTTTTAAATTTTTAACTTGTGTTCGGTTCGACCAAGCATTATACCTTTTTGAAAAAAAGTTCCTTGTAGAGAATCTCCTCGTGAAAACTTTGTTTGTGACACACAAATTCAAATACCCCGTTTACTTGGGGGCTCCCTTGATGGGCTTTTCCTCTTGCATATGATTATACTTGTACGGCTTCGTTCCTTGTTCATGTATTACACCAAAATATGCACCATATTGACCAAAGCGATTTGCAAGCTGGGTTGCCTGGCTCCTGTGCTTACCCCTATGTTCTCGATTGTTCGGCTAGGGAGTAAAGGGAGCACCTCTGCAATTGTCACGACCGGGTCATCCGAGCTCTGACCTCAGACTAGGAGAAGCCGAAAGCTAGCGCTCTTGTTGTTTTCAATCATGGTCGGCACACAACGGAACTCATGAGTACAAAAAATCTATTGCACTAGTCTCATAGTAATAATGAGCACCGAAGAAAGGTCTCGGTGGGGGTACTATTTTCTTCAAAGATGCTTCTTACATGTCGTTAGTAATATAGCATAAGTTCCCTGAGCGTGTTTTGTCTGTTACAGCCTTATGGCCTGATTGCCTGGTCATCGGAAACACCGTCGATACTCTCGATAGGCGGAGTACATGACACTTTTCGGCCCTTGGCCGAAGAGGGAGAAGCCGACGGTCGGTTAAGACGCGTTTAAAGTTCGGGTGAACACAAATATGATATAAGTACTTTGGTACATACAATCATTATACATAAAATTCTTACCCAAGTCACTTGGGCGCTCTTAAAATTTATGTATGAGCTGTAAATGTGTTTTCTTCTTAGTCGTTGTCAAATCACGACAGACGCACAATTTTTTTCTTTCTCTTCCAATTTTTGGATTGGCACCAAACACATGATCTTGTTCGGACGTCATGTTTTTCATGACGTTTTTTGGTTTTCCAAGCTTTTTGGCACTTTTAAACTATTTGTGTGTTTCCAGCACAAGTCTCATAGTGCAATGCCGGACACCTTTATAGATTCGGCAAAAACATTCTCAGATCTCACTATTATGCATTGGTTTCGAATTGTGTCTTCGGTCAATAGTTGGGTTGCCCGGCTCCTGCGCTTGTCTCCTACATTCCGCTTTGTTCGGCTAGGTGTGCAAAGGGAGAACCACTATGATTGTGCTTCCAGCTCACATGGTTAAGCACCTTTGTTGAGAAAGCCGAAAACTGACTGTCACAATAAGTGTAAACTGGTCAGCGATTGGATGACGGTGTTAAATGACGAACCATTAATAACAATGGCCGAAGTAGTTACGGCTTGACCTTGACTGTCGCCGAACACTACCGGGGGCTATTAACTGGCCTCCTAAACTAAATCCTCGATATTTTGCTCTTACGTTAGAGCTGAGGTTTCATGATCATGCTTAGCATGACAACCCAAAGAAAGGAACTGATAGTGGGACTATTTTCTTTGGAAGACATTTCTTATGTTAAACAATAATATAACATATCTCTCTGCGTACCTTTGTTTATAAAACCGTATGGCCAGATTGCCTTGTTTGTCGTAAATCTTTGCCCTCATAAAGGCTTTATAAAGTAGTACAAACAGTCCTCGGCTACTATCCGAGGAGGTGGAAGCCGATGGTTGGTCAACAAAGTTTTGTACTATGCGGATCCGATCATTAAGGATGTAAAGTACTTGGATACATAGAGTCATTACACATAATTTGTGATTTTACTATGGATATCGATCCATAATTCGGCCACTCGTGCCCGCATTAAGGCTCGGGGGCTACTAAGCTTCGGGCTTATTATTTACAAATATTAAAGGGGCACATCGATCCCTGATCTAGTATTTCCACCCGACTAGTGTCTCGGGGGCTACTGCATTGCCTGTCCAATGCAGAAAATTTTAAGTGCAATACAGTTTCCGAGGAGATTATGATCCTCAGGTTGGTCGGCCGCACCCAACCTGAGTCTCGAGGACTAAGCACACCGCTTTTTGTATCCCGAAGTATTCTGCCGAGCTAGGACTTGATCCTTAGGCCGATTTTGCAAATCAACCTGAGTCTTAGCGGCTACTGGGATCAGTGGTCTTACATCATCCTTCAAGTGCATCTCGGGTTTTAAACCGATACACACATTGAGGGTTACTGGCTATATATCTCGGCAGAGAATAAATTGCACCAATCAAAAATATTGACAAAAAATTGGCCCATAGTCGGGGTGGTGCACCACCTCCGAAGCAGTCCGGCATAAAGCTCGGGCGCTAGTGGCTGGCTCCATGGAGGGCATTTCCAGCATTAAGCTCGGCTAAACTCCTTCAACTTTTTTGGACCAAGATGATCTATGACTTCTTGTATATAGTCCGGCGTTGGAGCTTGGACACAGTCCAGCGTTGGAGCTTGGATACATGTCGGTGTTGGAGCTCGGAAGCTGTCCGGCATTGGTGCTCGGCTGCAAAAGATACCTCTAATGCAGTCTGGCGTTAGAGCTCAGACACAAGAGGACACTGCCTCCTAGAAACAACTTCAAACCCGAGGTTTGGCATAAAAATAACAAGGCATTGATACAGGCCGAAAACTTAAAGGGGCTCCTCAGAAACCCGATGTGCAAACTCGTCGAATGCATTTCGGCGATCCTCAAGATCGAAGATGAGAAGATTTGTTGAACCAATTTTCAAGACCGACAACCGAAGATGAAGAACAATTCAGAAGAATCTAGGAGCGTCCCTAAGTTGAAGACTGGTTAAGGGGGCTACTGATGGTGTCCTGGACTAGGCGGTACTCACCACGTCGCCTCCCGATCTGTTAGATTGCACCGAGGACCCCCATGGCCGTATACTCATGGGCCAGTTCGGACAGCTGCCGCATGCATGCAAGATTCCACAAGACTTGGTGATCAAGACAAGGACTCCTCCCCACTGGCTTATTCGGCTAGGACTCTTGTTCTCCTCGGCCTCTGGTGCATTATATAAACCGAGGCCAGGCTAGTCGATAGATCATATACAACAATCATACCATAGGCTAGCTTCTAGGGTTTTAGCCTCTATGATCTCGTGGTAGATCAACTCTTGTAATACTCATATCATCAATATCAATCAAGCAGGACATACGATATTACCTCCATCAAGAGGGCCCGAACCTGGGTAAACATCGTGTCGCCTGCCTCCTGTTACCATCGATCCTAGACACACAGTTTGGGACCCCCTAGCCGAGATCCGCCGGTTTGGACACCGACACCGCCCCTACAAATTATCACAAGATCAATAGAAGAAATTCATATATTGCTATATATGAATAGGTTGTTACATACCCTGCTTGTCCGCAAGCTGCCTTCTTGCACGACCAAGCTCTTCCTTGATCTGCTCCAGCCTCTGCTTCAGTCCGGAGACTTCAGCAGCATGAGAAGTCGCGGCTAACAGCGATGCCTGGTTATTTACAAAGACATATAAAATTAGTCTCCTATGACAAACTATTTGATCCTCTATTCGGCTTTTCTTTCCGAACACCGAACAGAGTCCCAGGGGCTACTGTCTATACTCTAAATTTCTTTTCACAAAAATGCAACACTTACCTCAAGCCTGTTAGAAGGCTCGCGTAGGCTTCGGTCAGTCCGCTTTTCACTGACTGAATCTTGTCAATCACCGCACCCATAAGGGTAGGGTGTTCCTCAATGATAGAAGCGCTTCGCAGCGCTTCCAGTAGAGCATTCGGCGACTCTGGTTGGAAAGAGGTCACCTATGGAATGGGCACACCTCATTCTGATGAAGGTGGCTGCTCGCCGGATCCCGGAGCCATATAGGTCTCCGGGACCGTATTCGGCTGGGGGCCGAAATGGACATGGCCCCCATCGCCAGTCTCCATGGGGATCAGCTCCCCCATGTGTTCGGCGACCAAGGTCTCGCCCTCAAGTGCCGTCCTGACGGCCTCCTGCGTCTCTCCCTGGTCGAGGGTCCTTCAGGACAACACCTTGGTGCCATCCATGGCCCCGGGAGATGAGGCCATCGGAGGGGACCCGCTGTCCATCCCCTTCGGGTCCAGCGAGTTCCCCGAAGACGAGGATCGCTAAAGGGCGGAACGAGCCAGAATGCAAATACATGATTTGACGTCTCAAAATTATGAAGTAAAATAGGAGGATATATGAATGTGTCACGCTCTTTGGATACTCACAATTCGGCTAGGGGCTTATCTCGAGGGCGCCGTTCTAGGCTGTTATCGACGTCCCATGAAGAGCTATCTGCGAGGGAAGCCTTTCCCTTCTTGGACACCTCCGCTTCCAGATCTGTGGAGGCCGGCCTCTTCCTTCCCCCCTCAGGGAGGGGGAGGTTGCTCTCTTCCTCATCTTCCTCCTCCTCGTTGTCTTCGGCGGCGGAGTGAGTTTCAGCGTCTTCGGACGCCACGTCCGAAGTACCCTTGGGATGGAGGCCACCTCTGGTCCCCTTGGCCTTCTTCTCCGGAGCCTTGCAAGGCGTCAGAACTACCATATTCGTCAGAAGCGGAATGGCCGGATCCTCGAGCAGCAGAGCCGGACACTGAAAGCCTGAAAGAACAAATGGGAAAATTCAGACACCCTCCTTGAATAAGCAAGTAAGGAATACACCTTGAAACAATGGAAAACTTACCGAACTGGCGGGATGAGCCAGGTCATGCTCACGATCCTCGGTGGTCTTCGGCCAAGTATTGTTTTCCTTCAAGAGCACCTTCCAGATATCTTCATGTGTAGTTTCGAAGAACTGTTGCAGGGTCTTGTGCTCGGCCGGGTCGAACTCCCATAGGTGGCAAGCCCGATTCTGGCATGGAAGGATCCGTCGGACTAGCATCACTTGAATCACATCGACAAGCCTGACGTTATTGTCCATCATGCTCCTGATGCGCATTTGGAGCACTGTTAGCTCGTTTGACGAAGACCAATCCAGGGCCTTCACCTGCCAGGCGCTTAGCTGCATTGGGGCCCCAGATTTGAATTCAGGGGCCGCAGCCTAGGTGGTGTCGTGGGGCTCTGTGATATAGAACCACAAGTTTTTCCACCCCTTGACGGTCTCCATGAAGGTGCCTTTGGGACATGGGACATTGGACATATTGCTCACCATGGCACCTCCACACTCCACGTGCTCGCCGTCTACTACCTTCAGCTTCACATTGAAGGTTTTCAGCCACAGTCCGAAGTGGGGGGGGGGGTGATACGTCTCCAATGTATCTATAATTTTTGATTGCTCCATCCTATATTATCTACTGTTTTGGGCAATATTGGGCTTTATTTTGCACTTTTATATTATTTTTGGGACTAACCTATTAACCGGAGGCCCAGCCCAGATTTGCTGTTTTTTTGCCTATTTCAGTGTTTCAAAGAAAAGGAATATCAAACGGAGTCGAAACGGAACGAAATCAACTAGAGAAGTTATTTTTGGAATGAATGCCACTAGATAGACTTGGACCCCACGTCAGGAGATATGGGAGGTGCTCACGAGGGTGGAGGGTGCCCCCCCTAGGGCGTGCCCCCCTTCTTCGTGGGGCCCCCATAGCTCCTCCAACGTACTTCCTGCACCCATATATATCGTCATACCCTAAAACTTCCAGAATAGAGATTAGATCGGGAGTTCCGCCGCCAGAAGCCTCCGTAGACACCGAAAACCAATCTAGACCCGTTCTGGCACCCTGCCGGAGGGGGAATCCTTCTCCAGTGGCCATCTTCATCATCCCGGTGCTCTCCATGATGAGGAGGGAGTAGTTCTCCCTCGGGGCTGAGGGTATGTACCAGTAGCTATGTGTTTGATCTCTCTCTCCCTCGTGTTCTTGATTTGGCACTATCTTGATGTATCGCGAACTTTGCTATTATAGTTGGATCTTATGTTTCTCCTCCCCCTCTACTCTCTTGTAATGAATTGAGTTTTTCCTTTGGATTTATCTTATCGGATTGAGTCTTTAAATATTTGAGAACACTTGAGGTATGTCTTGCCGTGGATATCTGTGGTGACAATGGGATATCACGTGATTCACTTGATGTATGTTTTGGTGACCAACTTGTGGGTTCCGCCCATGAACTTATGCATAGGGGTTGGCACACGTTTTCATCGTGATTCTCCGGTAGAAACTTTGGGGCACTCTTTAAGGTCCTTTTGTGTTGGTTGAATAGATGAATGTGAGATTGTGTGATGCATATCGTATAATCATACCCATGGATACTTGAGGTGACATTGGAGTGTCTAGGTGACATTAGGGTTTTATTGATTTGTATCTTAAGGTGTTATTCTAGTACGAACTCTAGGGCTGTTTGTGACACCTATAGGACTAGCCGAACGGATTGATTGGAAAGAATAACTTTGAGGTGGTTTCGTACCCTACCATAATAACTTTGTTTGTTCTCTGCTATTAGTGACTTTGGAGTGACTCTTTGTTGCATGTTGAGGGATAGTTACGTGATCAAATTATGTTAGTATTGTTGAGGGAACTTACACTAGCGAAAGTATGAACCCTAGGCCTTGTTTCCTAGCATTGCAATACCGTTTATGCTCACTTTTATCATTCATTACCTTGCTGTTTTTATTATTTCAGATTACAAATACTATTATCTACTATCCATATTGCACTTGTATCACCATCTCTTCGCCGAACTAGTGCACCTATACAATTTACCATTGTATTGGGTGTGCTGGTGACACAAGAGACTCTTTGTTATTTAGTTTCAGGGTTGCTTGAGAGAGACCATCTTCATCCTACGCCTCCTATGGATTGCTAAACCTTAGGTCATCCACTTGAGGGAAATTTGCTATTGTCCTACAAACCTCTGCACTTGGAGGCCCAACAACGTCTACAAGAAGAAGGTTGTGTAGTAGACATCAGGGGGGCACGAAGGAAAGCCTCACACATGACGATGAATGCCAAGATAGTGAGGAAGGAATTTGGGGCCAGATCATGGAAATCTAGCCCATAGTAGAACATGAGTCCTCGGACAAAGGGGTGGAGTGGAAATCCTAGCCCGTGGACAAAGTGGGGGATGAAAAATACCCTCTCATGGGGCTCCGGTGTAGGGATGATCTGTCCCTCGGCTGGAAGGTGATGGGCGACCTCCTTGGCCAAATATCCGAACTCCCGAAGTTGGGTGAAGTCCTTCTCCTTAACGGTGGAGGCCATCCACTTGCCCTGCGCTCCGACATGGTTGGAGTGCTTTCTTGGGGCAGTGAAGATGAGAACTAGGGCGCTGGATCATGCTTGATTGATCTTGATGATAACAGGAGGAACGGGAGGATGCAGCGAAGGATAGTACCCTCAATAAGCAACCGGCGGATCTCGGGTAGGGGGTCTTGAACTGTGCGTCCAAGGCTAATGGTAACAGGAGGCGAGGGACACAATGTTTTACCCAGGTTCAGGCCCTCTCGATGGAGGTAATACCCTACTTCCTGCTTGATTGATCTTGATGATATGAGTATTACAAGAGTTGATCTAACACAAGATTGTAGAGGCTAAACCCTAGAAGCTAGCCTGTGATTATGATTGTTGTTGTCCTATGGACTAAACCCTCCGGTTTATATAGACAATGGAGGGTGTCGTGGGAACGATTCTGACAGTAAAAGAGGGGTAGGATAAAGGAGCATGATCAATCGAGATGCATATGGGTAACACGGTGGTTTTAGTGAGTTCGGGCCTCTCACGGTGGAGATAACAGCCCTACGTCTCGTGCTCCGGAGAGGCTTTGTATTATCTGAGTATGTATCCGGAGATTACAATGTGTGAGAGAAGGGAACAGATCCCATGCCTGAGCTAAGTCCTGAGACTAATGGTGAAAAGAGAGAGAGGTGGAAGAAAAAGACCTCCTCGTCTAGTGGTGGGGGTGGCTTATATAGAGTGCGCCACCCCCTCACCTCCTATGTTACAAAGTGGGGCATGAATGTCATAATACCAGCCCACTACCAAGCCCTCACTATGAGAATGATGCCGACTGCTTTGCTGTCTGCTGGTCTTCGTATATCCGAGTGAGTCGTACGGTCGAGTGGATGGTATGCTGCTTGTCCGACTGGATAGTATGCCTGTATAAAATTTATCTGGACCCACATGTTGTGTGGACCCCATGCTTTATGATATTTCGACCATTTGTGGGCCTACCTATTATGTGTATCCCCAACATTAGCCCCCGAATCGATTGCGATTTTGCAGAACGAGTTCGTGAAAGACACAATTTGGTCCGAGTGATTACGGAAATACTCGGTACTTGTCATCGTGCTTTCAGACAATCAAGGTTTGAACAAAATCTCAATGGATTCTGGTACTGTGCTTTCCGACTGATCTGGGGTAAGTGCCCGCGAGGAGCAACTTGGGGACATTCGATCATCTCTCGGAAGAGGTTAACTTGTGATCAGAGTATGGATGTGTCATTAAATCCGGGCAACAAGATTGACGCATGGACTGTTCTCTCGGAGAGATGCCATTCTTATCCCGGAGGAACGTCAATACGAGTCGGTTCTTGATCCAAACTTATGAGTTTCACGCTTTGAGTCCTAGGAGAAGGCTCAAGACAGGTCCAGAGAAGAGCGTTAAACTCACCTTATAGCAATTTTTTTTGGTAGCTGATGGGAGCCTTTAGAACTTGTTTGTTTGTTGTTCATCACTCGGACTGGTCAGGTCGTACCAAGTGGATATTACTCCAGTGGGGGCACGCTGAGTGCACCCACTGGGTGTAGTCCCCGAGACCGCCGTCGACTGCGGGCAGTCGGCGGGGGTCTGAGAAAAGTAAAAATCTTCTTGGCCGGTACCGATTGAACTTGTTCCTCTCCGACTCAGAGGTCGAGTAGTACTTGAGAATATGGTATTGGTCTAGCTTGTTTCTCCTCGACTCGGAAGTCGAGTAATACTTGAGTGATCTGGAGCGTGTCTTGACCGAGCAAAAATGTTTCTTTCTGAGTTCTCTTCCAGTGGGGGCACGCTGAGTGCACCCACTGGGTGTAGTCCCCAAGCCTCTGTCGGACTAGATGAGTCGGGCAGAGGGTTTAAGTCTCCTGGTAAACCTCCATGCAGTCGGCATGGTAAATATCTTATAGGATGAAATTGAGTGAATCGGATGCATCTTCAGACGCTTGACATGGTAAATAAGCTCAGCCTGGAGCTGAGTCAGTCGGACTGATCTTCGTGCACTCCACACGGAATAAATTCAGCTTGGAACTTGGTCAAGCAGGTGAATCTTCGTGCTCTCGGCACGGTGAATGAATTCGGCTTTGAAACTGTTGACTGTAGAAAAAAGATTGTATCCGCAGAGGAGCTTCATTTTCACCCTCTTGCATGAAAGAGGTATTTGTCCGAGTGGACGTGCTTCCCGACTGATCGAGGTATGTTGACTGCAAGGAAAGACTTAGTGGCACTTGTATGTCTCCCGGAGGAGATAGACTAGTGGTCTGACATGGACGTGCCATGAAACCTGAGTGACGAGGCTAGTGTGTAGGCTACCTCTCCGGGGAGAGGCCACTCATTATCCCGGGGGAACACCAGCACGTCCCATCTCTGAGTCCAAGTTTGTGAAACTGACGCCTTGGAACCTAGGATAGGGCCAAGTTATCCGTAGAGGAGCGTTGTTTTCACCCTTTTGCAGTTTTGAAGATGACTTTAGGTAATGATTTGGGCGATCGTCCGAGTGGACAGTACTTCCCTTATAGATTTTCGGCAGACCGGTCAAGTATGGTCAGAAAGATATACCTGATGTGGTCGATGGGTTGATTGAATGGGCGTAACCCCTGAGGGCGGCATGGCCGACGGCTGTGCGTAGCCCCCGAGTGATGCTCGAAAGAGGCAAGCTTTCTACAGAATGTGATATGAGGTTTGATCATATGAGTAACTTAGTCGTTCCCGTGTTGGGGGTGTAGAGGTAAAGACATGTCCAACTGATGGTGACGCGCGAGGCGGTTAAGGGGCGATGATGTGTACAACCGAGTGACGACGCGCGGGGGCGGTCAAGTGGTGAAGACATGCAGATCCGAGTGGCGACACGCGGGGCGGCCGAGTGGTGAAGACGTGCATAACCAAGTGGCAACGCGCGGGGTGGCCAAGTGGTGAAGACGTGCACAACCGAGTGGCAATGCGCGGGGTGGTCGAGTGGTGAAGACATGCACAACCGAGTGGCAACACACGGGGCGCCCGAGTGGCGAAGGCATGTACAACCGAGAGGCGACGCGCGGAGCGGCCAAGTGGTGAAGACGTGCACAACCGAGTGGCGATGTGCGGGACGGCCGAGTGAGGATGCACGAGGTGGCCGAGTGAAGGATTACGTGTCCAGCCAACGGGTGACGCGCGGGGCGGCCGTGTTGTGAAGGCATGCACAACCGAGAGGCGATGCGCGGAGCGACCAAGCGGTGAAGACGTGCGCAACCGACTGGTGACGTGCGGGACGGCCGAGTGAAGATACGTGAGGTGGCCGAGTGAAGGACTACGTGTCCAGCCAAGTGGATGAAATTGTCTTTGAAGGAGTTAGCCAGATGCTTTCGAAGTTAATGTAGCGACGAGGATGATGTAGTGTGTTTGCGACGCAACAAGACCGGCGTGACAACTGAGTCTGAGTAGGAATGAAGATGGTGCGCAGAGCGTCTGGGTGATTATAAAACTTGTCAAAGTGGTGGGTCGAATGCACTTGTTGAAGTGAAGGATCTAACTAGTGATGAAGCACTCGACCACTCAGGAGAGTGTCATTCCAAAAGATTTGCAGCCCCCGAGTGCGGCGTAGCTCCCGAGCGTACTACAGGCTTCAACAACGGACATGTCGGAATACGGGAAATATAGTGTTGAATGGATAATTTGCAATCCATCGAGTCGGACTCGGGTAAGGATGAGGAGAAATTTCCGAGTGATGCTCGAAAGAGGCAAACTCGCAAAAGAGTGAAATGTGCAATTTAATTATAAAAGGGACTTATCAGTCTCATGCCTGACGAGGTCTATGCCATTGATATGATGAAGAGGATTCCTTTGAGGGGTTGGCCGAATGTGTTTGAAGCCAACAGGTGAAAAGGTCGGTGTTGTGGTGCGCTAGGACCGGTACGGTGACCGAGTCCGAGCAGCGATGAAGTTGGCGCATAGGGCCGTCGAGTGATCGCATAACTTGTGTAAAAATGGCACAAGCCAACGAAATAATTTCTCGAGGAAATTTGACGTGTGCTGAAATGATTTGTGTTTATAACACCCATAGACACCCGCTGGGTGTGCAAGGGACTTGCTGGTTAGCCGCAAGAGTCTGAAAGAGCGAAGGATCCGTTCGAACTTGTCGAAGCGACGGATCCGACTGAACTCATTGGAATACTGGCTCAAATAAAGTGGAAGAGTAGTGTTTCGACTGAGTTGCAGCCCCGGAGGACCGATGCAAACTCGAAATGAAGAATGACACATGGTGTTCGTGAATGATGTATGCGAAAAAATGGAAGCTGGACTCGTGAGTCACATTACCAGTACTAAGCAAGTATGTGAAAATAAACAGCCGAGCGTAGAGGTACACTCGATGGCGTGGCCTCCGAGTGGACATGATGTGTGAATTACGGGATACTCGGGAAGACGGAAATAACAGAATGTAAAATGACTTAGCTGTCTAAAGGCGCGCGAGTGGCCGAGTGGTGATGAGGCGACCAACCGAGCGGCGATGCGCGGGGCGGCCGAGTGGTGACGAGGCGATGGTGACAGTCGACCTTCGTCTCGGTGTCCTTGCGGATAGGGATGGAGCGCACATTATACTTGTGATGCAGTTCCTTGAATTAGAGGTTTGCTCTTGTCTCAGTCGGATTTTGGCTACTTAGGCGAGTCCTTGGACTGCAGGTAAGTCTCCGAGTGGGAGGCTTGCTCTCCACTCGGTAGGATTTCAAACACTTAGGCGAGTACTGGACTGCAGCTAAGCCCCCGAGTGGGAGGTTTGCTCTCCACTCGGTAGGATTTTTTTCAAACTTAGGCGAGTACTGCACTGCAGCTAAGCCCCCGAGTGGGAGGTTTTCTCTCCACTCGGTAGGATTTTTTAAAAACTTAGGCGAGTACTGGACTGCAGCTAAGCCCCCGAGTGGGAGGTTTGCTCTCCACTCGGTAGGATTTTTTTAAAATTAGGGGAGTACTGGACTGCAGCTAAGCCCCCAAGTGGGAGGTTTGCTCTCCACTCGGTAGGATTTTTTTTACTTAGGCGAGTACTGGATTGCAGCTAAGCCCCCGAGTGGGAGGTTTGCTCTCCACTCGGCAGGATTTTTTTCAAACTTAGGCGAGTACTGGACTGCAGCTAAGCCCCCAAGTGGGAGGTTTGCTCTCCACTCGGTAGGATTTTTTTCAAACTTAGGCGAGTACTGGACTGCATCTAAGCCCCCAAGTGGGAGGTTTGCTCTCCACTCGGTAGGATTTTTTTTACTTAGGCGAGTACTGAACTGCAGCTAAGCCCCCAAGTGGGAGGTTTGCTCTCCACTCGGTAGGATTTCTTGAACTTAGGCAAAACAGATTCGCAGCTAAGTCACCCACTGGGGGATTTTGGTGACGGCGACGCGCGGGGCGGCCGCGCGGGGCGGCCGAGTGGTTATGAGGTGGCCAACTGAGTGGCGACGCGCGGGGCGGCCGAGTGGTTATGAGGTGACAAACCGAGTGGCGACGCGCCAGGCGGCCGAGTGGTTATGAGGTGACCAACCGAGTGGCGACGCGCGCGGCGGCCGAGTGGTTATGACGTGACCAACCGATGGCGACGCGCGGGGCGGCCGAGTGGTTATGAGGTGACCAACCGAGTGGCGATGCGCAGGGCGGCCGAGTGGTTATGAGGTGACCAACCGAGTGGCGATGCGCGGGGCGGCCGAGTGGTTATGAGGTGACCAACCCAGTGGCGAGGCGCGGGGCGGCCGAGTGATTATGAGGTGACCAACCGATGGCGACGCGCGGGGCGGCCGAGTGGTTATGAGGTGACCAACCGAGTGGCGACGCGCGGGGCGGCCCAGTGGTTATGAGGTGACCAACCGAGTGGCGACGCGCGGGGCGGCCGAGTGGTTATGAGGTGACCAACCGATGGCGACGCGCGGGGCGGCCGAGTCGTTATGAGGTGACCAACCGAGTGGCGACGCGCGGGGCGGCCGAGTGGTTAAGAGGTGACCAACCGAGTGGCGACGCGCGGGGCGGCCGAGTGGTTATGAGGTGACCAACCGATGGCGACGCGCGGGGTGGCCGAGTGGTTATGAGGTGACCAACCGAGTGGCAACGCGCGGGGCGGCCGAGTGGTTATGAGGTGACCAACCGATGGCGACGCGCAGGGCGGCCGAGTGGTTATGAGGTGACCAACCGAGTGGCGACGCACGGGGCGGCCGAGTGGTTATGAGGTGACCAACCAAGTGGCGACGCGCGGGGCGGCCCAGTGGTTATGAGGTGACCAACCGAGTGGCGACGCGCGGGGCGGCCGAGTGAAGTAGACACGTCCGCGGAGTGGCGAGGCGCGGGGTGTCCGAGTGATGTTGACGCATCGCACGACGCGGCAACGCACAGGGCGGCCAAATGACGTAGATACGTGCCGCGGAGTGACGATGCACGGGTCGTGTGAGTGATGTAGACGCATCCCGCAGCGCGGCGACACGCGGGACGTTAAGTGACGACGCGCGTGACCAAGTGATGCCGGTACGACCAGTTGAGCGACGGTCTGTCTGTCATCGTGTTATTCGCCTGATCGAAATGTCCGCCCGGGTGAACTACTGTCGGTGGACGACGACGGGACAAGTGACCCTACAAGTTAGTAGCAAGTATAAATACAAATATTTGTTTGATGCACCAGCATTTCCCTGCACGTTAGCAAGTATAGCCAGCATAGCCACCGAGTTAACGGCATGCATGCATGCACTAATTAACCAGCGCTGAAGCAACACACTTATGGCCGCACTAATTAACGGTAAATGATGTTGTAAATCCTCGCCAATTGGCCGCTTAATTAGGCGATTATACTTGGACAAAGCGGAGCCAGCGGGGTTGCCTATTGGTGGGAGCCGTCCTTTCGTTTCCTTTCCTGCATGGTGCATGCGGTTAATAATGGAGGAGGAGGCCCCATGCAGTTAATAATCAAGGAGAGAGAAGGTGCTGCCCGATTGATTTTGCCGGAGAAAGAAACTGCCCGAGCGGAGGTGGGTGCGGCCGGCCGCCATCGGAGTAACCTTGCTGCCGTGGAGGCGACTGCAGGTCTAGGCTCAGTGGTTCGAGTTCTCGACCCTGTAGCCGAGGCAATGACCTTTGGCATGGACTAAACAACAGCACCGGCACCGACGGCCTCTGCTAGTGCCGTCGTCGAGCCACCCGTGTGTTGTGTCGGGCAGTCGATGGTGGAGGAGGACGCCGCTGCCCGCAATGTGTCGAGCAGTCGACATGGGAGGTAGCGGCCACCGCGTGTCCGTACCGGCGCGCCGCGCTGAGCAATCGACTGTGGAGGGAGATGTCGGAGGGTGGAGCCATGGTGCGTCTGCGCCGCCGCCGTGCAGCGGATGCCTCATCACTCGGCAAGCCGATCCATTTTGGATGACGCAGCTACAACAGGCTGCGCTGGGCTGCTGTGGAGTGGTCATCTTCCATGACACGGAGAGGCCGGCTGAACGTCATCGTTGCGGATGCTCCCCAGGAGAACCTGTCCACGTGAGGTGACTACCTGAACCGGCGTCTGTTGCCTTTTTATTCTTGTACACGCTTGAATCCATCGGCATGAGTGCACGAACGTGTGGACATGCAAAAGAAACAGAAA
The DNA here is from genome assembly GCA_034509565.1 of Triticum monococcum. NCBI lineage: Eukaryota > Viridiplantae > Streptophyta > Magnoliopsida > Poales > Poaceae > Triticum > Triticum monococcum. Next base: position 78,322,998 of record CM067845.1, on the reverse strand, counting down.
CCAATCAGCAGGTCATCGATTGATTGTTAGATCATAAGCGGATAGAACTCAGCAGAAAGAAAACTCCTGATCCATCCGTTAGTGATCCGTCGGGTGAAGATGTATCTTTTCCCTTCCGTTTTGTGATGCTTCAATTACTCGCTGAAGAGACGAACAGTATGAACTGTAAGAACAAGAAACTGGACATAGATGAATAAATAAAAAACCATCTGCATCATGGCTCGATAGACGCCTTGCCCCATGGTGGGCGCCAACTGTCGTGGGAACGATTCCGACAGTAAAAGAGGGGTAGGATAAAGGAGCATGATCTATCGAGATGCATATGGGTAACACGGTGGTTTTAGCGAGTTTGGGCCTCTCACTGTGGAGATAACAGCCCTACGTCTCGTGCTCTGGAGAGGCTTTGTATTATCTGAGTATGTATCCGGAGATTACAATGTGTGAGAGAAGGGAACGGATCCCATGCCTGAGCTAAGTCCTGAGACTAATGGTGAAAAGAGAGAGAGGTGGAAGAAAAAGACCTCCTCGTCTAGTGGTGGGGGGTGGCTTATATAGAGTGCGCCACCCCCTCACCTCCTATGTTACAAAGTGGGGCATGAATGTCATAATACCAGCCCACTACCAAGACCTCACTATGAGAATGATGCCGACTGCTTTGCTGTCTGCTGGTCTTCGTATATCCGATTGAGTCGTACGGTCGAGTGGATGGTATGCTGCTTGTCCGAGTGGATAGTATGCCTGTATAAAATTTATCTGGACCCACATGTTGTGTGGACCCCATGCTTTATGATATTTCGACCATTCGTGGGCCTACCTATTATGTGTATCCCCAACAGAGGGGGCTAGGGTTACACAGAGTCGGTTACAAGGGAGGAGATCTACATATCGGAATTGCCAAGCTTGCCTTCCACCCAAAGGAGAGTCCCACCCGGACACGGGATAAAGTCTTCAATCTTGTATGTTCATAGTCCAACAGTTCGGCCAAAGTATATAGTCTGGCTGTCCGAGGACCCCCTAATCCAGGACTCCCTCAGTAGCCCCTGAACCAGGCATCAATGACGATGAGTCCGGCGCACAGATTGTCTTCGGCATTGCAAGGCGGGTTCCTTCTCCGAATACTCCATAGAAGATTTTGGACACAAGGATCGTGTCCAGCTCTGCAAAATAAATTCCACATACCACCGTAGAGAGTATATTATTCCACAAATCTAATCTGCTGACAACTTTTTATAACATGACGTCCTGCCATGGCCCGGTCATTACGAACCATTTTTCCTGCCTGCCGCTGCATGTGTTGCGAGGTGGTTTTATTGGCACGTCTTGTCGAAGCAGTGATCGTGTTCCCCTTAACACGGGATTCCCATCAATATGGGTGTGGGTAACCCAATCATGTTTGTTAGTATGACTCCTCAATTTTAGGTAAGTTCCAAACGGCCACACAGAGGACGCTTGATATTCACCCTCTTTATAAAGGGGCCAAGACCTGTCCTTTTCTTCTCGCGCCCGATCCTTCCCCTCCCACCTCAAGTTCCAACACCCAAGGCTTAGGCTAAGCGCTTCAGACCTTCAACCATGTCCGGATCCAACCTTGAAGGTCGGTAGATGGCCTCCTCTGTCACAGAGGAGAACACTAAGAAGCTAAGGGAAGCCAGGTATCTGACCACCGAAATCTCGCACAGGCTGCCTGCTCAAGGGCAGGTCATCCCCACACCCGAATCCAACGAGAGTGTCGAATTTGTTTACACTTCCTCCAAGGGCTAGGCTTTAGTCTTGATCCCTTCGTAAGAGGGCTTATGTTCTATTACAGGCTCGATTTCCACGATCTAGCTCCAGATTCCATCGTTCACATCTCGTCGTTTATCATCGTGTGCGAGGCCCTCCTCCGTAATACCCCACACTTCGGCTTATGGCTCAAGACCTTCAATGTGAAGCCGAAGACGACCGAAGACAAGCAGAATGCGGAGGTTCCATAATAAGCAAAGGCGCTGATGCTCCATCGCCTAAGAGCTCCTTCCCGGATGTGTCCAACTTATGGAAGCGTGAGTGGTTTTACATCATAGCTCCCCGAAGTAAAAAGTGGGCCGCTGCCCCCGCCTTCCGCTCGGGCCCCCACCGCAACTGGCGTCATGGGTCAACTAGGGGCTGGACTGGGGGCCAGTTAATGACGTGCTGACATTGCAAAGTTGCATCTGAGATCTCCTCAAGAGGGATGTCAGTCTTGTCAAGGTAATGCAAGTTATGCTAGTTCATCGGATCCTACCATGCCAATGTCGAACTCTCCGTATGTGGGAGTTCAACCCGGAAGGACCGCAAACTATCCAGCAATTCGTCGACGTGACGCTTGAAGAGATGTACAAATTATTCTTCGGATCACGAATAAAGTGTCCGGACACCACCGAGTATGCGGGTCTCAACTGCAACCGTCCAGATACCCACGTAAGTAATTATGCGGCCGAACATGTTGTCTTTTTGTTGGTCACAACATCATTCTGAAAAAATCACTCTCGGCCAAGACTGGATAAGAAACGTGAAGATGATCAGGTGTTCGGCCCCCTTCCCGAAGGCTCACCGGATCTTGTGCTAGCCAGGATGCTTGAGCGCTCACCTTATCAAGTGCCGTCAGGGGAAGATAAAGGGAGGAATAAAGAAGCCGAGAGCGGGCTTCACGCATTACTCATCCAAACCGGGGGAATTAGTGTCTCCGCGAAGGAGGATAATTGGGGAGAAGAATCCAGAATCCCCTCTCCCCATGGAAGGAAAAGGACCGCCTCTGAAGATTTGGAACCGAAGATTTCCAAACGAGGGAAGAAACCTTTGCCAGGGGGCCCTGCCCCAGAGGGCGTCCTTAGCGCATAGTGCTCGCAAGGGGGCCAGCCCTCCACAGAGCTGTATGTGAACAAGAGTACTTTTGGTAAATATATCCTGCTTTATCTCCGAGGACAATAACTGCAACATATATCTTGCAGTCCGGCTTGTAGCCCTTCTCGCCAGAGTTCGTCTTTGGGGGATATTCTTCCGGAGATGATGGAGAGCGAAACGCCTCCCCCTGCCTCCCCGCCACCTGGGGCGGACGACCCAGAGGTGTCATCACGAAGGATTTCTCCTGATCCGCCAAGGCCAGAAGGTGACCCTTCGGCCACCCAAAGTCCAGAGTATTCGACTCCTAAGGAGAGCAACAGAAAGAGTCTGGGATTGTATGGTGCACAACCGGATGCACTTATGGGTCTTTTGGAGCAAGCGGCTATCTCAGAGGCACATCGTACTTTAATGGGTACAGTGGCTGAGAGGATTTCATCCGCTAAAAGTGGGTTGCATGAGGCTTTTACGAGCCTGCTAAGAGGCTTTGAGGTATGCAAAGCAATATATAAATTTCTTGACTATACCGCACATGCTAGGTGTGCTCTATACAGATAGTATCCCCTGAGACTCTGGTTGCTGTCTAGACGCGGCAAACAAAGGATTATAGTCCCAGGTAATGATGGCGCTCCTTTCATGTGCATGCAGCTGAGGGTCCGGTGGCTGGCCAGACTGCTGAGTTTGCCGGACTGAGGTGGCAACTTTACATGGTAGATGCCGACATTGCGCTTGTGAACAAGTGGCTTGACGAGGGATAGGGTATGTATTTTCGGGTGGTCAACAAATATTAGGAGGAGCATGATGCTAGTCTCTATAATATGTTGTGACTGGAGATGGAGCTGTGGCCGTGGAGGCCCTTCGGGCGGAACTTGCCCGAGCCAAGGAACAAGCTAGGAGAAGTGATGCGGCCGCCCTAAAGGCGGCCGAAGACATAAGAGCCGAACAGGCTGCTCTTTGCCAGAGCGAAGATGAAATAGCCAAGATGGTTGTTGAGCTGAAAGATGTCACCAGCCAATATGAGCTCTTTGGAAAGGAAAGCCAAGCGAAAGCGGCTGACTTGAAGAAAGCCATGGAAGCAGCCAAGGAAACCCGCTCTGAAATCAGAGCGGCGAAGGAGGAGCTCCGTCAAGCCGGAGATATCACGGCTGGGAAGCCCTTTTTGTTGTTGTCGAAGTTCGGAGATCCGAAATATGCCCCTCTGGATCAATTATGGAGTGCTGCAGACGCGCATTCTGACTGGGCAATGAGTGCTGCTGATGCGACTAAGTTTTTCAAAGATCAGAAAGATCATGAAGTGGAGAGGTTGTTCTGGTCACAGTTCAGTGCTCCCATGCGTCCGCTGCTATTGAATGAACAAATGGCTAAGTGGGCCGAGCTCCATAGGTTGTCTGGACTTGCCATGAGGTCTGTCGTGGATCATCTTTGGCCGAAGGGGCCAAGGCCGAATAGTTATTTTGGTTTAGTGCAACGATTCTTTTGTGATGTGCCGCATATCGATGTTGTAAAGAGGTCGGCGTGCATAGAGGGTGCGTGGATGGCTCTTGCCCTTGTTAAGACATACTGGGTAGAGATGGAGACCACCGCTATTGCGACCCAGGATCCGGCCATAGGCCAGGTCTCGGCAGAGCACTATTTTGAAGAAGTCCTGGAAGGCGCTCGTGTAATAGAGGCTCAGTGCTCGAAGAGTATCATGTTCGAGTGACATGTATCCCAATTGTAAAAACTATACTATTTGGATTATAAAGGATGTGTTTATACTTTTGCCTGAAAGTATTATGATGCCTCCTGTGCAGCCGTTTATGTATGTATATAACCTGAAAGATTGCAGAAGTCGGCTTCAGCCCTCATGCATATAATGCGGGGGTGTTCAGAAAAGTGCGTGTTCACACTTGACCCAACGTCTTAGTCCATTAAGGAGGTGATAGCGCGGAGAACAAGGCAATTGGACTATATAGCTTTAACACTTTCACTTAGCATTAGGAGTTTGACGGTGGGGCTACTATATAGCCCCTGGTACTTCTGCGCTCATCCGAACACGGTGCATGTACATAGATGATCAAAAAACCGGTCCTTCGTTAATGCGGAGGAATCGCGAAGATTCCGCTGAGTCGTCGAGTGGTTGACCAGTCTCGCGCTTTATCATGACAGTCAGTTTTCGGCTTTCTCTACTGAGGTTCTCATCTAGATGAACCAGGGCACAATCGCAGTAGTTCTCCCGGTGCCACCTTAGCCGATAGAGCGGAACTTAAGGTAGCAAAACACGGGAGCCGGGCAAACCCAACTATTGACCAAAGACATGATTCGAAGCTGATGCATGTGAGGCCAATCTTGCAACGCTGAACACTCACTAAGGTGTTCGGGCTTTGCATCATATACTGGGCTGAGAAACGCCCTCGATTATGAACCATTAATTTCCAAGTACATGGATTAGTCTGACGTGACGAAATGTCAATAACGCCAGCATCCCTTTCGTTTGTGTTAAGTATCCGGAGGGAGTGAAGCAACAAGAGACAGTAAAAAAGGTTTACAAAGGGTCTTAATCTAAAAAGAAGCCTTTGAGCGGGGCCCTGCTGCACGTTTGTGCATGTGTCTCCTTTGTGCCGTATTCTGGAAGGATGTAGCATGATGATCATCTGTAAAAGAGAAAAATGTAGGTGAGAGTCTTCGTGCGAAAAATTGGTTATTCTTAATGAACCATTAAAATGCAATCTAAATAGGGCCAGGCCGAACTGTAGCCCTTTTTACATGCGAGAAGCCCCTAGCACCAACTATGGGGGTATATACATCGACCCAATCTCAGGTTTATCTGAGCTGTTACAGCTAGTGGTGCACCGGACTCGTCTAACCGTGTCCGCGGTCTTGACGACCGGTCATTTCTTCTAGAGTCGCTGCTAGTTGGAGAGGCCGTTCAGTGGTTGGCTGCTAGAGCCGCCACATATTCCTCCCTACGTGAGGAACACTCTGTGTTTCTACTAACTATGATGATGGCACGTGGGCCGGGCATCTTAAGCTTAAGATAAGCGTAATGCGGTACTGCATTAAAACGAGCGAAGGTCGTTCTCCCGAGTGCGTGATGGCCGCTTCGGAATGGAGCGATGTCAAAGGTTAATTCTTCGCTTCAGAAGTTGTCGGAAGAACCGGATACAACCTCTAGTACTAGAGAGCCCGTACAACGGGCCTCTGGGCCTGGTATTACTTCTTTAAAGGTAGTATTGCTTTGGCTGATTCTTGTCAGGTCTATCCCCATTTTGCGGACGGTGTCCTGACATATCAGATTAAGACTACTGCCGCCATCCATAAGGACTCGGGTGAGATGGTATCCATTAATTATTGGGTCTAGCACCAAGGTAGCTGATCCTCCATATCGGATACTGGTCGGGTGATCCCTACGATCAAAAGTGTTCAGGAAGGCCGACCAAGGGTTGAACTTGGGGGTGAAGGGCTCCACGGCATATATGTCTCGTGGTGTGTGCTGGTGCCTCCTCTTCGGTATGTGAGTTGCGTAAATCATGTTCACTATTTTGACCTCTGGTGGGAATTTTTTCTGTCCCCCAGTGTTCGGCTGGCGAGGCTCATCATCGTCTTTCCTTGGTGTCACCCTCCCCTTGTGTTCGGCGTTTAGCTTGCCGACTTGCTTGAAGACCCAGCATTCTCTGTTGGTGTGGTTTGCCGGTTTGTCAGAGGCGCCATGAATCTGACATAATCTGTCTAGAATCTTGTTTAGGCTGGGCGGTCCATCTTTGCTGCCTTTAAATGGTTTTTTCCGTTGACCGGGTCAAGAGCCCCTGAATCCGGCATTTACCGTCATGTTGTCTAGGCTGTCTTCGTTGTTTTGATGCTTGCTTTTATTGCGTCACGGTCTCCCGTTGCCATCCCTGACTTCGGATGTGCCTGGGATGCTGGTGCCGCTACGGGCTAGGCAACTACCTTCATCCACGGAAAAGCGGGTCTTAAGGCTTGTTAGAGTTGTCATTCTCCTCGGTTTTTCCTGACCGAGGTGTCTGGCAAGCCATTCGTCCCGGACACTGTGCTTGGAAGCCGCTGAGGCTTTGCATCCGGGCAGTCGACGATTTGATTCTTCTTCGTGAGAAATCTGTTCCAAAGCTTTCGGGCTGACTCTTTGGGCTGTTGAATTATGTGACTTAAATCGTCTGCGTTCGGAGGCCGGACATAGGCCCCTTGAAAATTGGCCCTAAAAGCATCCTCAAGCTCTTCCCAGCTTCCAGTTGAGTTTTTGGGGAGGCTTTTCAGCCAGTGCCGAGCTTGTCCTTTCAACTTGAGGGGCAGGTATTTGATGGCGTGGCGATCATATCCATGAGCCATGTGGATGTGAAAGATAAAGTCCTCAATCCAGACCCCAGGGTCTGTCGTTCTGTCGTATGCCTCTATATTCACGAGTTTGAATCCCTGTGGAAATTCATGGTCCAGCACCTCATCGATGAAGCATATGGGGTGCGTTGCACCCCTCTATTTTGATGTGTCATGGCATTCTTTGGACGGTTGTAGCATTTGGTTTTGATTACGTGCTATTATTCAGTCCGTATAGTCATTTGGGCGGCCATGATTCTATGCCGGAGCACGCTTCCTAGATCCGTATATGGACTTGGTCATACCGGCTTTTTTGTGTGGGTCTTCATGGAAATCTTGTGCTGACTTGTGTGCGACATTGTTAGGCGCCTTGTCGCGGCCACGGGGTGGTCGATTCGGTTATCGGCCATTTTACTTTTCGGCTGAGTGGGCTCTAAAGTCTTGTCGTCGAATTCAGGCAGCAGCTTGCACTTTGGATAGCTCTTTGTGTGGCGACTACCGCCATACTTTTCTTCAGTGTCAAGCACTTTGTTCCATCTGCTGTTGAGTGTATTCTTCACGACCTTAAGCCTTTGCTACTGTTTGTTCAGGCTCCTCGCGGTGGCGATAAGCCTTCTATGGAGGTTTTCTTGTTCCAGGTTCCTTTCCGGGATGATGTGTGCATCATCGTCCGGACTGTTCTCCTCTCCGGAGACAGGTTGATGAGCTTTACCCTCGGCGTCGCCGTGATCGGACAGCGGCTCTGTACTATGTTCGCCGTCCGCTGGCTCATCCTGCTCCATTGTTGGGTCCATGTGGTCGTTGTTTCCTTTGGAGTCGACCGGGGTATTATTCTTTCTTGCGCTGTTATCGCTATTTTTGCTGAGGCGGGATTTGGAGCGGCACCTACGTCGTCGCTTTGTGCTTCTCGAGGGGACTATCCTTCGCTGCATCCTCCCGTTCCTCGTCGTTGTTTTCTGTGGGTGTGTCCACCATGTATATATCGTGTGATGAAGTTGATGTCCAGCGCCTTGTCGGCGGTGGTTCCCGTTTCTATCTTGCATCGTCGTCCATACCGTCGATGTCTTCGGAGTCGAAATCAAGCATGTCGGTTAAGTCGTCGACAGCGGCTATTAAGTGGGTGGTGGGTGGGGAACGGATTCCGTCGTCGGCTTCCCACTTGAGCCGGACATAGTTCGGCCGATGGTCTCCTAACAAGGAGAGAGATCTCAATGAATCTAGCACATCACCCAAGGGTGAGTGCTGAAAAATATCTACGGAGGTAAACTCCATGATCGGTGCCCAACGATATTGGATAGGCACAGATGCGGGCTCTTTGGAGCCTGTGACCGGGGACGAATCCAAGGGTCCGGTAACACAGGTCTCATAGGAGGTGATGTCAGTATTCGGCTCTATCGCCGTTGAGTGTGCGGCTTCCGTGGCTTGGTCCAACCACCCGTCCTCAGACGGCATGATCTGCTCCGGATTAAGGCCCGGAGTAGCCATAGGTGTGATCTTCCGAACACCGTCCGACGGCAGAGCTAAGTCATGCTCTTCGTGACTATGCGGCGCACTTGACATGGGCTCGAATCCGTCGAAGTTCAAGTCTCCATGGATGTCGACAGTATAGTTCAAGCTTCCAAACCTGACCTGATGGCCAGGGGCGTAGCTCTCGATCTGCTCCAGATGGCCAAGCGAGTTGGCTCGCAGTACGAAGCCGCCGAAAAAGAAGACCTGTCCGGGGAGAAAAACCTCACCCTGGATCGCATCATTGCCGATGATCAAAGGAGCCATCAAGCCTTTAACGTGACGGCACAGTGGAACTCTCAATGAAAGCACCAATGTCGGTGTCAAAACCGGCGGATCTCGGGTAGGGGGTCCCGAATTGTGCGTCTAAGGCTGATGGTAATAGGAGGCGAGGGACACAATGTTTTACCCAGGTTTGGGCCCTCTCGATGGAGGTAATACCCTACTTCCTGCTTGATTGATCTTGATGATATGAATATTACAACAGTTGATCTATGATGAGATCGTAGAGGCTAAGCCTAGAAGCTAGCCTATGATTATGATTGTTGTTGTCCTACGGACTAAACCCTCCAGTTTATACAAACACCAGAGGTGGCTAGGGTTACATAGACTCGGTTACAAGGGAGGAGATCTACATATCCGAATTGCCAAGCTTGCCATCCACGCAAAGGAGAGTCCCACCCGGAGATGGGACAAAGTCTTCAATATTGTATCTTCATAGTCCAACAGTCCGGCCAAAGTATATAGTCCGGCTGTCCGAGGACCCCCTCATCCAGGACTCCCTCAAGGGACACGAAGGAAAGCCACACACACGACGATGAACGCCGAGATAGTGAGGAAGGAATTTGGGGCCAGATCATGGAAATCAAGCCCATAGTAGAACATGAGTCCTCGGACAAAGGGGTGGAGTGGAAATCCTAGCCCGCGGACAAAGTGGGGGATGAAAACTACCCTCTCATGGGGCTCCGGGGTAGGGATGATCTGTCCCTCGGCTGGAAGGCGATGGGTGACCTCCTTGGCCAAATATCCGGCCTCCTGAAGTTGGGTGATGTCCTTCTCCTTAATGGTGGAGGCCATCCACTTGCCCTATGCTCCGGACAAGGTTGGAGTGCTTTCTTGGGGCCGGAAAGATGAGAACTTGGGCGCTGAAGCTCGAGAGTGGGTAGGTGGAAAGAGAGAAGGCGTGGGTGGAAGAGATGAATCCCTATCTCCTTATATTGGCAGTGAATATCAAACGCCTCCCCACTTGCCATGAATCTCGCTTATTCCCCAGGGGCCGTGCGAGCGGCACAGTTGGATTACGCATACCCGTATTGATGAGGATCAGATAAGGGGACACGTTCTCTTCTTTGACAAGACGTGCCAATAAAACCACATCTCGGGATATTAAACAGCGCAAGAAATAGCTTGTTAACGGGAGATTAATATGATGGAAAATAGACCCCGGGGCCATAGGTTTCACTAGTGGCTTCTCTCAAGATAGCATAAGTATTATGGTGGGTAAAAAAATTCCAATCGAGCAATTGATAGAATTGAGCATAGTTATGAGAATATCTAGGTATGATCATGTATATAGGCATCACACCCGTGACAAGTAGACCGACTCCTGCCTGCATCTACTACTATTACTCCACACATCGACCGCTATCCAGCATGCATCTAGAGTATTAAGTTGATAAGAATAGTGTAACGCTTTAAGCAAGATGACCTGATGTAGAGGGATAAACTCATGCAATATGATATAAACCCCATCTTTTTATTCTCGATGGCAACAATACAATACATGTCATTTCCCCTACTGTCACTGGGATCGAGCACCGCAAGATTGAACCCAAAGCTAAGCACTTCTCCCATTGAAAGAAAGATCAATCTAGTAGGCCAAACCAAATAGATAATTCGAAGAGACTTGCAAAGATAACCAATCATACATAAAATAATTCAGAGAAGATTCAAATATTGTTCATAGATAATCTTGATCATAAACCCACAATTCATCGGATCTCGACAAACACACCGTAAAAGAAGATTACATTGAATAGATCTCCAAGAAAATCGAGGAGAACTTTGTATTGAGGTCCAAAGAGAGATAAGAAGCCATCTAGCTAATAACTATGGACCCGAAGGTCTGAGGTAAACTACTCACACAACAATTTGGGCTGGGCCTCCGGTTAATAGGTTAGTCCCAAAAATAATATAAAAGTTTATAAATAAGCCCATTAAACATCCAAAACAGAATATATAATAGCATGGAACAATCAAAAATTATAGATATGTTGGAGACGTATCAAGCATCCCCAAGCTTAATTCTTGCTCGTCCTTGAGTAGGTAAATGATAAAAACCAAAATTTTGATGTTGAATGCTTCCTAACATATTTCTCAATGTAATTTTCTTTATTGTGGCATGAATGTTCAGATCCGAAAGATTTAAGATAAAAGTTTAATATTGACATAAAATAATAATACTTCAAGCATACTAACTAAGCAATCATGTTTTCTCAAAATAACATGTACAAAGAAAGTTATCCCTACAAAATCATCTAGTCTGGCTATGCTCTATCTTCATCACACAAAATACTAAGTCATGCACAACCCCGATGACAAGCCAATCAAATGTTTCTTACTTTTGATGTTCTCAAACTTTTTCAACTTTCACGCAATACATGAGCGTGAGCCATGGACATAGCACTATAGGTGCAATAGAATGGTGGTTGTGGAGAAGACAAAAAGGAGAAGATAGTCTCACATCAACTAGGCGTATCAACGGGATATGGAGATACCCATCAATAGATATCATTGTGAGTGAGTAGGGATTTCCATGCAACGGATGCACTAGAGCTATAAGTGTATGAAAGGTCAACAAAAGAAACTAAGTAGGTGTGCATCCAACTTGCTTGCTCACGAAGACCTAGGGAAATTTGAGGAAGTCCATAATTGGAATATACAAGCCAAGTTCTATAATTTAAAATTCCCACTAGTTTATGAAAGTGACAACATAGGACACTCTCTATCATGAAGATCATAGTGCTACTTTGAAGCAGAAGTGTGGAAAAAGGATAGTAACATTGTCCCTTCTCTCTTTTTCTCTCATTTTTTATTTGGGCCTTCTTTCTCTTCTTTTTTTCTTTTGGCCTCTTTTTTCGTCCGGAGTCTCATCCCGACTTGTGGGGGAATCATAGTCTCCATCATCCTTTCCTCACTGGGACAATGCTCAAATAATGATGATCATCACACTTCTTTTTACTTACAACTCAAGAATTAAAACTCAATACTTAGAACAAAATGTGACTCTTATGTGAATGCCTCCGGCGGTGTACCAGTATATGCAATGAATCAAGAGTGACATGTATGTCAAAAAATTATGGACGGTGGCTTTGCCACAAATACGGTGTCAACTACATGATCATGCATGGAAATATGACAATGATGAAGCGTGTCATAACAAATGGAACAGTGGAAATTTGCATGGAAATATATCTCAGAATGGCTATGGAAATGCCATAATAGGTAGGTATGTTGGCTGTTTTGAGGAAGGTACATGGTGGGTGTATGATACCGGCGAAAAGTGCACTGTAATAGAGAGGCTAGCAGATGTGGATGGGTGAGAGTGCGTATAATCCGTGGACTCACCATTAGTAATAAAGAACTCACATACTTATTGCAAAAATCTATTAGTTATCGAAACAAAGTACTACACGCATGCTACTAGGGGAATAGATTGGTAGGAAAAGACCGTCGCTCGTCCCCGAACGCCACTCATAAGGAAGACAATCAATAAATCAATCATGCTCCAACTTCAGCACATAACGGTTCACCATACGTGCATGCTACGGGAATCACTAAATTCAACACAAGTATTTCTCAAATTCACAACTACTCAACTAGCATGACTCTAATATCACCATCTCCATATCTCAAAACTATTATCAAATATCAAACTTCTCATAGTATTCAATGCACTTATATGAAAGTTTTTATTATGCCTAAAAGAAAATTACCATTCTGTTCTAAAGCACTCTCAAAACAATATAAGTGAAGCATGAGAGATCAATTATTTCTATAAAATAAAACCACCACCGTGCTCTAAAAGATATAAGTGAAGCACTAGACCAAAAACTATATAGCTCAAAAGATATAAGTGAAGCCCATAGAGTATTCTAATATATTCTGATTCATGTGTGTCTCTCTCAAAAGGTGTGTACAGAAAGGATGATTGTGATAAACAAAAAGCAAAGACTCAAATCATACAAGACGCTCCAAGCAAAACACATATCATGTGGTGAATAAAACTATAGCCCCAAGTAAATTTACCGATGAATGAAGACAAAAGAGGGGATGCCTTCCGGGGCATCCCCAAGCTTAGGCTTTTTCGTGTCCTTGGATTTTAACTTGGGGTGCCTTGGGAATCCCCAAGCATAGGCTCTTTCCACTCCTTGTTCCATAATCCATCAAATGTTTACCCAAAACATGAAAACTTCACAACACAAAACTTAACAGAAAATCTCGTGAGCTCCGTTAGCGAAAGAAAACAAAACACCACTTCAAGGTACTGTAATTAGCTCATTCTTTATTTATATTGGTGTTAAACCTACTGTATTCCAACTTTTCTAAGGTTTGTAAACTCTATTACTAGCCATATATTGATCACAATAAGCAACAACACACGGAAAACAGAATCTGTCAAAAATAGAACAGTCTGTAGTAATCTGCATCAAACGCATACTTCTGGAACCCCAAAAATTCTAAAATAAATTGCTGGACGTGAGGAATTTATCTATTAATCATCTTCAGAAAGAATTAACGAAATAGCACTCTCCAGTAAAAAGTTGTAGCTAATCTCGTGAGCGCTAAAGTTTCTGCTTTTTACAGCAAGATCAAAAAGACTTTCCCCAAGTCTTCCCAACGGTTCAACTTGGCACAAACACTAATTAAACACAAAAAACACAACCAAAACAGAGGCTATATAAATTATTTATTGAATAACAGCAAGGAAAAATATTGTGTTGTCTCCCAACAAGTGCTTTTCTTTAAAGCCTTTTAGCTAGGCAAAAGATTTCAATGATGCTCACATGAAAGACAAGAATTGAAGCACAAAGAGAGCATCGTAAAACACGTGACAAACACATCTAAGTCTAACATACTTCCTATGCATAGGCATATTATATGCAAACAAATTATCAAGGCAAGCAAAAACTAGAATATGCAAGGAAGCGGACAGAAACAATAGCAATCTCAACATAACGAGAGGTAATTTAGTAACATGAAAATTTCTACAACCATATTTTCCTCTCTCATAATAATTACATGTAGGATCAAAAGAAAATTCAGCAATATATCTATCACAAAACATATTCTTAACACGATGCACATGTATGCAAAGTTGACACTCTTCCAAAAGAGTGGGATTAACATTAACTAAAGTCATGACCTGTCCAAACCCACTTTTATCAAAAATTTCATAAGATTGAACATTCTCCAAATATGTGGGATCTAAAGTTAACACTCTGCCAAACCCACTTTCAGTATTATTGCAAATACTATTATCAATCTCATATTCATCAAGGGGAGTAAATAAATTTTCAAGATCAAAAGAAGAATCACCCCAATCATGATCATTGCAACAAGTAGAGGACATAGCAAAACTAGCATCCCCAAGCTTAGGGTTTTGCATATTATAAGCACAATTGTCATTAATAGAATTTATACTATCATCATTGCAATCATGCTTTTTATTCAAAAATCCATCATGAATCACTCCATAAAGTACTTCATCACAATTGTCAGATTCACAAATTTCAAGCAAAACTTCATAAAGAAAATCTAGTGCACAAAACTCACTAGCAATTGGTTCATCATAATCAGATCTCTTAAAAAGATTAGCAAGCGGATGAGGATCCATAGATCTTAGATTCTCTGTTTAGCAATAAATAAACAACTATTCCAACCAAACGAGAAAACGAGCCAAGTAAGACATCAAAGCAAACGAAAAGACAAACAGAAGAAGGGTGAATAAAATGGCAAGGTTGAACTGGGGGAGAGGAAAATGAGATGCAAATGGCAAATACTGTAATGTGAGGGATAAGAGTTTGTGATGGGTACTGGTATGTCTTGACTTGTGCGTAAACTCCCTGGGAATGGCGCAGAAATCCTTCTTGCTACCTCTTGAGCACTGCGTTGGTTTTCCCTTGAAGAGGAAAGGGTGATGCAGCAAAGTAGCGTAAGTGTTTCCCTCAGTTTTTGATAACCAAGGTATCAATCTGGTAGGAGGCCACGCTCCAGTCCCTTGCACCTACACAAACAAATAAGAACCTTGCAACCAACGCGATAAAGGGGTTGTCAATCCCTTCACGGCCACTTGCAAAAGTGATATCTGATAAAGAAGATAAGATAATATTTTTGGTATTTTTATGATAAAGAATAAAAGTAAACAAAGCATAATAAACGGCGCAAGAAATAGCTTGTTGACGGGAGATTAATATGATGGAAAATAGACCCGGCACTACTAGGAAAAGGCTTATTAGTGGCGCACCTTTTTTGGCCATTAATGGCGCACTACAGGTGCGCCACTATCATCACACCACTAGTAACATATACTAATGGCGCACCCCTGGTGCGCCATTAGTATACCATACTATAGTGGCGCACCAGGAGTGCGCCATTAGTAAGTCACACGGTGTGCTATTAGTATGCCTCCCAGGGGCCATATTGACCTTGTGCTCTAGGTTACAAATGGCGCACTAACAGATAATTCGCCACTAGTATTTTTATAGCAGTGCGCCACTAATGTGATGTTTGATGCGCCACTAGTATGAATATTAGGATTTTTTTATTTTCTGATATTTGCACAAGTTACAAAATATATTACTGCACAGAATATGGACAGCACAACATATAAACAACAGATTCATCAAATACAATAGAAGATTAGTCTCCGAATACAATTCATCATATTAGTCTCCGAATTCAAAAGACCTAACAAAGTTAGAACATTACAAGTCTCGAGACCGCGAGTAGCGAGTTTGTCGAAAGTAATACTGCATTCAGAGATAATTGAGAGATGTGTCCTCTCTTATCTCCGTGCTACTACTACTGCTATGCCTAAACATGACTTAGATTGAACTGAGGCAACATGTGGTGCATGTCGAAAGTAATACTAATCCTAACTTGATCAAGTTTGGATTGTACTACTTTCGACATGCACCACATGCATGTTGCCTTCACTTCAATCCAATCCATGTTCATTTCACCCACAGATATATAATAACTCTTCATGCTCGCATCATGCATCATCATAATAACAAGTCCTACTAATCATCATCATACAACTTCTACTCGTTATTAATAACAAGTCATACGATCATTGTCCTCATAGTCATCGAACCAACCCTACTTAATTGTTCTTAGCACATGATCATCAGTATTAGTTAGGACCTAGATACCCTCTTTAAGGTAAAATAGAAAAACACAAAATAGACCCTGACTCTCCATTATGGAGAATGGAGATCATCCTGTCTCCAATTCTTGCGCTTCGCTTCCTTTTGCTTCCAAGAACCTCCTTACGACTGTCCATACATTTTGTCCATCCTTTTATTTGCATGTCTCCACTTATTTTAGAAATCTGGTATGGATAGTTGAGATTCGTAGGATGACCTGGCTGTATGTTGAATACATTAAGGCTACCTTTCTGATACATCAAATGAGGCACACAATTCTCTGGGATTATCCGTTGAAAAACATAGGAATAACTTCATAGTTAGCAATGATGTACTAGTTTTGGAAGTATGCAAAAGATGCACGGATGTTGTAATAGTAAAAAAAGCTTACCAGGGTATCTCCATGGTAGTTACCGTAGTTGAACACATGCACTAGTGGCACGTATTCCTAGGTTATTCTCAATGTTAGTACAAAATCTGACCAGATGATTTTTCTCCTTGTAAGTTAATTCGGAGCCATCAGTGTAGTGGGTTTTGTCTACCATCTCCCGCACATTCTTTGAAGAATGAAAATAAGCTGTCAATGGAAATAACCTGTCAGCTATTTTGAAATGAACAATATAAATTAGTTAAAAATTAACTATGTTTGAGGAACTCACATAGCGGTAGAACTGGAGGCGTATCAACTAGGACCGAAATGTCCATATTGTCTTGGTCGATGTCAGGATCAGCAAGATCCATGGTGACAAGCATACCCTCATCAAAACCATACATCTTGCAAAATGCTTCCCAATTTTTGCAACTAAAATGGGTTACGCTCCCAGAATTATAAAGATTTCCTTCAAAATCCACATCATGATGAGTCCTTAGGTGACTTTTCTGTGTTTCATAATAACTTTCATGGTCTTCAAAATCCATCCTCTCCAAGACATAGCGTCTTGCATGGCATGTGATAAGCTATACTAGAATTGGAAAAGATGAAAATTACACGTTGAAATAGTTGAAGTCATACTTAATTATGAAAAAGCATTTATCGTCGTTGTGTACCATTTCAACTTCGAAGGTCTCCTCGAGTTTAATGCTGAAGCGCCAATCATCATCCAGGTGAGGCCTGTCGCACAGACCTCGATCGTCGTCGCACCAGCCACACTCCCCCGGGAGACTTTCGTCGTCCGATGACGACATTTCCTACGTTCATAATTCAAAACTACATCATCTCTAGCGTCCGATGACTTGTGCATTTTCAGCCAGGCCTAGTGGAGTTGGCCTAAAAACATTTCTTTCTTTAAACTTGCTACATCCATCTCAAGTATTTATGGTCAAGGGTTAGAAGCGCCATCAGACTAGAAGTTTGTGATATTGCCTAGGTGTTTTGGGATGGAACCTATTAGTGTGTTGTTGCTAGGTGTTTTGGGATGGAACCAGTAGCTTCCTTGCAACCCACAAAAGACAAAGGAAAAGGGGTGAAAAGGGGGAGATGGTTAGCTTTGATGAGCAGGCAGCATCTTCCTACCTCCCTTCTTCTTGTCTCCTCTCACTATCTCTCTCACACACATGGAAAGCAAGCGTGTTTGAGTGTGAAAAAATACTAAACTAATACAACCACTAAAGCACTAGAGCACTCCTATTGGTTGATGTCAAGATACATGCTGATTAATTTTTGTTTTGGTTGAGAATCGGGCACCTTCTAAGACAAGAAAATTTGGCATGACCTTTGCTAATTTTCTTGACCTAGGAGTGCCCCAATCTCAAATGAAATGGAAATTAATCAACATTTCAGGAGAAAGGGGTAACGAAGTGATGGGGCAAATGTGCCAGGCACCACAATGTGATCACAGAAACAAAGGAGCACCACTGGTGTTGGATTCACAGTGTAAATGATGGATGAAAAGTCCACAGACCATATGGTCCTTTGCTTCCATATGGACAAAATAAAAGTTCACATGAATGGCTACTTGCCTAAACGGTGCCAGGTAAACAAACTCCCAAAGTCCATATACATAACAAAATATAGCAAAATATTGAAACCTGTGGTAAGCATTATATTACACAAAAACAAGATATGCAGTACTATATAATATCCATAGCCAGAAAACAAGACATGCATATTCTTAGGCAAAGTAAAATAGTCCTGCATTCTTGGCAGTTGTCTCATCATCATATCATAAGAAAAATTCTTATACTTATTCTTATTTACTCCTTGCGTTTTCATTATTCTTCTTACTGTAAAAATTCAGAGTAAATTCTAGTCTTATTTGTACTGCTTGTGCTTGTAGTAGTAAGATTCAGGAGTAGGGTATCACAAAAGTACAGTCCATAGGTAATACAAGGGTAGCGTATGCTCCGGTTTTGGAATTTTGTAGATAATACAAGGGTCATAGTGTTCCTTGTGACAAGAAATAGGCGGCGGAAAGGCACATTAGTGCACAGAGCTAGCAATCATCCAAGCAACCTCTAGATGTTCAAAATCATAAAAGGAGCACTTGGGGTAGAGATGCAGTTCAGAACTTAGATGATCGGCACACGTGACAAATTCCTTTTCATGCTCCTTGGCCAAAACTCAGAACAACACAACTACAACCACCATCACCAGCTCTAACCCACTACGTTTTGCATTTCTGCCAAATGCCTAACAGAAACACAAGATCATCAGCTCACTGCTGGAACAAACTGCTGCATTTTTCATTTATACGAAGTGCATCCATCATCCAAATGAAATGCAAGATCAACTCATCGCAACCACCAGCCACATCATAGAGATGAATGAATTAAAGAAGAGCAACACCCTAACGACTACTATAACCAGTTCACTGAAGAAACAAAAATGATCCATGGAAGAACTCACCACGATGGATGCGGTCGCAGACGAGGTCGTAGACGGCGGCGGAGCAGATACAAGGTCGCAGACGCGGTTGTGGTGCTCCGATGGATGCAGCTACATCAATCAATTGAATTGACATTTAATCAAACACCTCACATGCAAGAACAGAAGGTGGAGATAGAGAAGAGAGGGGATCGAGCAGAGAGGGTGAGGGCAAGGAGGGAGGAGCAGAGAGGGAGAGGGCAAGGCGCGGTGGCTCACCGGTGACGTCGGAGGCGAGTTCGGCTCTGTTTCCGCTTCGGTTCTACTTCCCCGAGGAAGAAGAGATGGAGGGCTGGAGGGGTCGAGCGCCGTCGCGCCCTGGTTCCGCGGCTCGCACAGTGGAGCTCGAGCGGAGAGGCGCCGCAGGTTTCTAGGGTTTCGGGGGATGGGAAGGCGAGGGAGGGGGTGGGTGGGTGCGGCGAAGGCGAGGGAGGGGTGGGTGGAGGCGGCGGAGCCCGGGAGCGAGGTCGTCGGTGGGTGGGGGCGGCGGTGCGGTGCTGGAAGGGGATCGGCGGCGGTGGCGAGAGGCGAGGGGATGGGAGAAGGACGAACAGTTGGCGAGATGGACAACACACACATACATACAAAGTGTCGGTGTACTAAAGTAGGGGTACCTTAGTATCCCGAACTTGTGCACGGGCAGTCGCAGCACCCCGCGGCAAGGCTTGCCGGGTGACCGCCAAGACCCTCCATGGTTCCTTTGGAGCCATTCAAGAACAAAGTATTCGAGCAAAGGCGCAAGACCCCGGCAAGAGGAGCTTGCCGGGAAGGCCACTCAAAGTATCCAAGTCCCCGGCAAGAGGAGCTTGCCGGGAAGAAGCACAAAGACCCCGACAAGAGGAGCTTGCCGGGAAGACCAACCAAGGCATCCCGAGAAGCTTGCTGCAACGCGCTACGCATCCCGGCAAGACCCGGTGAGCGACAAGCTCCCGGATGCGACAAGACAACATCCGCGGCAAGGAGCTTGTCGCGGCAAGCTACTACTCCGCAGCCCGCGCTCCAGCTCACCCGCCAACGTGTCACCCTGGGACCGTTCCTGGCGTACGTGGCGGGAGGCTGTGGAGCCAGGGGCATGCGGTGGCAAGTAGGCGCTGACAAGATAGCCATCGTGGCAAACGGTGGCGCCCCTGACGGTCCTTTTCTGCACCGTCTAGGCGACACAGACAGGCATTTAATGCCTTTGTCCCCTGCCGTCAGGGTTAGGTATGATACAATGGTAGCAAGCGGTGGCGCCAACTACCACCACTTTTACATTTTTACCCTCATCTCTGTTGCCACCTGTCGGTGACCGCTTTGACATATAAAAGGAGGCCCATGCGCAACAGGGGAGGGGGGAGGATCATTCTCACGCTCGGTCTCACTAGCCACCCGAGTGTACTGTAGCATTCATCGCTCCCGAGCAAGAACACCAAATACAAATCAAAGCAGGAGTAGGGTTTTACGCATCCGTGCGCCCCGAACCTGGGGTAAACCGATTGTGTCGCTCATGCGTTTCGCCTCGATCTGCTCTTTGTGCATCCTCCGCCCCTGCCGAACCGAAAGGGGCCCCGGTCCGCCGTGGTCCCATAGGTGTCCGTGGGATCAGCAACCCCCGACATCTTTGGCGCGCCAGGTAGGGGTGCGTCGAGGTTGTGCGAACCTGATCTGGCGTTCGCATGAGCCGAATCTTCATCATCCTCATCAACATGCCGCCGAAGAAGAAGATTTCGGAGGCAGCGGCTCCGTCTGCGCCGAGCCCACCATCGCCAGACCAACGGCTGGTGGAGTAGGCGCCGGCGGAAGAACGGGCGCCGATGAGGAGGGTCATGGTGCTGCCAGGTCCAAGGACAAGGCTGCGCCGCACGTCGGCGGCGCGGTCGCCTCCCACAATGACCGAGCGCACTCCAAGACCTCGGCGTCCGTACACGTCCCGCGCCCGTCCCAGGAGGCGCGGGACCAGCAGCGTCATGGTACTCACGGTACCATACGTTTGCTGGGCTAAGATCAAGCTGGCGGATCCCGGAGCGCTCAAGACCGGCATGCACGCCAACATGCTGGCACGAGCAGAGCACGGTCGCCTGGACGAGGTACTGCTCCTTCTAATGCAGTTAGAAGTCCGAGCATATCTCGCTCCTCGCACCATTCGCCGCCGCTCTGCCGGTGGTTCTTTGGTCGATCAGGACGACGCCAAATCGAGCCACTAGCCAGATACCCTTCGCTCTAGTCTATGGAGCGGAGGCAGTTCTCCCCACGGAACTCGTTTACGGGTCGCCTCGAGTGCTCTCTTACGACGAGCTTGAGCAAGAGCAGCTACGACAAGATGACGCGCTGCTCCTTGAGGAAGACCGTCTTTAGGCTGCTGTGCGAGTCGCTCACTACCCGCAAGCTTTGCGCCGCTACCATAGCCGCAAAGTTAAGGCCAGAAGCTTCAAGGAAGGCGACCTTGTTCTTCGGCGCGTTCAGTCCACCAAGAATTCCAACAAGTTGACGTCGAAGTGGGAAGGCCCTTACCGGGTGAAACGAGTCACCAGGCCTGGCGCTGTCCGCCTGGAGACCGAAGATGGCATCCCAGTGAGCAACTCCTGGAATGTTAAGCATCTTCATAAGTTTTACCCGTAAGGCGCGGTTGTCGGACCCGTTCCGGCAACCACCTTTTGTACAAAGTCTTGCCGTTGTTGCATGTAATCCTTTGTACAAAGCCGGGCGCAGATCCCGTGCATAAAGATTATGTGCTCAGCACATCTTGTCTATTTCATGCTTTTTAAACTTTGCGTGCATTATCTGACATTTTGTGCAGCACTCACCCCAGGTAAGCAATAAAAAGCCATAAGGCTCCATACTGTTACCTCGTCTTCTTTCTTTTTCTCAAGGAAAAGGAGGTTCCCTCGCGCACAAGTTTGCCGGGGGGAAGGGAGAAGATATGGTATGGACCAGGCGTCGTTCAAGACGGTTTTGCCTTGCCGGAAGCAAATAACAGAAAAGATAATTTGCCAAAGTCTGAGCAATCAAATTTCCTTTGAGTTTATAGAGTTATTTTCCTTGAACGACCATCCCTTGTATGGGAAACCTGGGCGCGGAAGAAGCGACTTGTAGCTAGTTGCACCCTTACTGTTGTTTCGAGTCCGCTCAACAACTTAAGTGAGCTGCAACTAGCTCTGCGACAAGGTTTCTTGTCGGTCGCAGCACCACCGGCAGGTTGCCGACGTTCTGCACTCAGCACTCGCGGCAAGCGTGCCCACGCCGGCAAGTTCCCTAAAAGCGTAGGGTAAAAACATACAAAGGAAGGAGTCAAGTAAAGGAAATAACATAGCAATTAAATTTATAGAGTTATCTTCCTTGAATGATCATCCCTTGTATGAAAAACCTGTGCGCGAAGGAGCCGACTCATAGCTAGTTGTGCCTTTACTGTTGTTTCGAGTCCGCTCAACAACTTAAGTGAGCCGCAACTAGCTCTGCGATAAGGTTTCTTGTCGGCCGCGGCACCGCCAGTAGGTTGCTGACGTTCCGCACTCAGCACTCGCGGCAAGCGTGCCCGCGCCGGCAAGTTCCCTAAAAGCGTAGGGTAAAAACATACAAGGGAAGGAGTCAAGTAAAGGAAATAACATAGCAAGTACTACCAAGGATAGAGTATATTACAAAATAACTTGTCGCAGCTATAAGAGACTGTTTTTCATAACATGATTGACAGCGACAAGGAAAGATAAGGATAAATGGCCTAGTCTACGCCGCCGC
This sequence comes from Triticum monococcum, assembly GCA_034509565.1. Taxonomy (NCBI): domain Eukaryota; kingdom Viridiplantae; phylum Streptophyta; class Magnoliopsida; order Poales; family Poaceae; genus Triticum; species Triticum monococcum. The sequence goes on along the minus strand of CM067845.1, from coordinate 78,300,324 downwards.
CTTCGACCCTCCTGATTCCGCTCACCCTATCCACAATGGGTGCGACAAGGGCCTTGAGCTCCTTTAGCTCAGCATCTGGCGGCAAGCTTCGGAGGATGTTGGTGAGGCGGAAACCTGGGTTGCGGAAGGCCACCTTCATCAGCACCTTCTCGAGAGCTCCCGCGCAAATCTTGCGCGACTCATCGGCAAGCTGCTTTGGGATATGCTCCTAGAGTCGCTGGAGCACCATCGCCACGCCCTTGAAGAACAGAGTTGGGTTGGAGGTTATCGTCGGAGGAGTACCCGAGATCCACCATCCCCAACTGCGCCAGCTCCTTGTCGACATCCGCGGCGATGTCCACCAGACCCTCCGTCCAGTGCTCCACATTCTCTGACAAAGTCTTCCGGGCGGCAGCGGCCTTCGCCAGCAGCAACTTGCCGGCCTTGACCTCCTCCTTCAGGGCCATCTCCTGCTCCTTGGCCCCATCCAGAGATTTGGTCAGGGCCGCCAGCTTCACTTCGAGATCGGCGTTGGAGTTCTTGGCGGCATCCAGCTCCTTGCCCTTCTCGGCGAAAAGGGCCTGCAGCTCCGAATAGCTGTTGGCGTCCTTCTCACGCTCGAGTTTGAGCGCGGCAAGCTCGTCGCCGCTCGCCTTGAGGTCCGCCTCCAGCTGCGTCACCTTCAGCTCCAGCTCAGCCTTGGCGGCCTCGGCAGCTGCGGCGGCGTCTTCGGCCTGCTTGACGGCTCCGCCAACTGCTCGCTCGCACGCGGCAAGTTCCTCCTCGTGGCTGTCGAGGTGGACCTTCCGCTGCACCAAGTCGCCCTCCTACGAAGACAGCTTCTCCGTGGCAAGCCTTTGGCGCTCTTCAACGTCGGCCTTCTCGAGGAGGAAGGCCTGCTGCACCTCGGCAAGGTCTTCCCGCTCCTTTGCCAGGGAGCGGAGAGCTTCTTGGTTGGCGCCTCGGAGCTCTTCTACGCACTTCTCGATATCAGCGCCAGCCTTCGCGATGAGTGCTTCGTGGGACTCCAGTTTGGCCTGCCGAGCGCGGTAGAGCGCCACTAGCTTCTGCAGTAGGCGCTCCTCTTCAGGTTCGCTGCTGCTGCTGCTTGGCGCGTCGACCAGTTTCAGCCCGGCGGAGGCAAGCACCTCTCCGTCCAGCATCTCCCCCTCGATCGGCGCCCTGGAGCTTGATGCCCAGGGGAGGTTGATGAAGATATCCTCGCCGGCCTTCAGGTAGACGCCAGGCTGGGGCTCATCAGAGCCTGGCGCAGTGGCTGCGGTGGAGGGGTCGATGGTCGGAGCAGCGCCTGGCGCTCCTGCGGCCTCCGGGTCGTCAGTACGACCGCCAGACTCCCCGCCCGCTTCCGTGGCGGCAGCCCTGGCGGCCTCCTCGCCGGCGCCGGCTGCATCCTCAGCAGCGACTTTAGTTTCCATTGGCTCTACGGCAGATGGACCTGAAGGCCAGAAGAGGGGAGAAGATTCAAGCCAAAATTCAAGCAAAATCCAAGAGAAAGATCAAGAAGACGAAGAAGCCAACAGGAGTTTGGAAGCAAGGAAGTTACCTGTGCCAGGGTCTGCCGCTATGGTCTCCGTCGCCAGGGGGTCACTGACGCAGTCCCTTGCCGGATATCCCTCCCTTGTCGGGGGCTCCTCCCTTGCCGGAGTCTCCTCTCTTGCCGGGGGCTCCTCCCTTGTCGGAGTCACCTCCCTTGCCGGAGACCTCTCCCTCGCCGGAGGACTCTCCCTTGGCACTTCGGGAGCGGTCTCCAGGCTCTCCTGGTGAGGCTGCTCTCCTCCTGCGCAAGTCAGCAAACAAGTATCAGCACAGCAAGGATCTTTGTGGGCGCCCAACAGCGGGAAGTAAACAAGACACTTACGCTGGGGGCTGCTCTGAAGATCAGCCGCCGGGTCCGACGGGTTCGTCTCAGGCACGTCCCCTGTTGACGCAGTGGGTTCTTCCTCGATGACAATCACCGGCACCTTGGCTCTCTTTGCCGCTCTCTGCGCCAGAGTCCTAAAAAGGAGCAGATACAGAGGAAGGCAAGTGAGAAGCAAGACAAGACAAAAACAGCGGAAATCAAAGAATTGCAAGAACAAAAAGAAGAACTTACTCCCCTTCTTCTTCCTCGTCGAAGCTAAACGCGGAGAAGTCAAAATCCGGCCCGTGTCTGGCGCGGGAAGGTGGAGGGGTAGGCTCCCTTGGTCGCTTGGCGGGAGCAGATGCGGCAGTCCGGTAAGACCCCACTCTAGTCGAAGCGGCAGCATGGGGCGCTCCCGCGGCAACGGTGTTTGCCACGGTGGAGCACGTCATGCGACGCGGCGACTGCCGGCCCGCCTGCCGCCTCGCCGCATCCCCGGCCTTGCGGAGACGGAGACGCTGCTGGCGATGTACTGTCGGAGGACGAAGTGGAGGAGGAGTCGATCTCCAAAGAGCCGCTCGCATCATTGGCAGGCTCGCTCGGTTCGGCGTCGTGCCCGGCAACTTGGCTCGGCCCGGCATCGCGCCCGGCAACCTATTTCTTGCCAGGAAGATCCTTCTTACCGGCAAGAGCTTCCCGCTTGGCACGGTTTGCCGCCTCTGCCGCCACAACCTCCTCCAAGGTGAAGCCAAACTCGCCCGCTGCGGCAACTGCTGCCGCCTCTTCCAACCTGGTGGCGATGTACGCCAGTTCCGCCTCGGTGGTGTCACGGGTGAGGCCGTCCTTCTCGTCGGCGCGGATTGGCACTTCCACCAAGTCGTCAAAGAATTGCTGCACAACCTCGTCCTCTGGCTCTAGCCAAGTTGGCACGATTCCGTGCGAATCGCACAGTGGCATCATCGCCCTGATGCGGTCGAGCGCCGAATTGTTGCACAGAGGGGCGATGCCCTGCGGCAATCTAAAGACCTCGGGGTGATCGGAATCGTACTTGAAGAGCTCTTGTAGTACTCCGTTGAGCTCAAGGACGATGAAATTGTAGTTGAGGCCTGGGCGCAGCCTCATGACGTCTGCCGCGTTCTTGAACTCCCAAGCAGGCCTCCCCCGTTCCTGCAGGGGAGCGATGTGGCAATGAAGAAAGTCTGCGCCGACGACACCTATAGTGAGACCGGCGAGCCTGAGGCGCTGGATCCTGGTGATGGCAATCTTCAGCCTGCTGTCCTCCGGGGCCACGTCGCTCCAATCACTGCCGCGCACTGCTGCTACTTGGCGCCGGGCGATGAATGGCTGCGGGCTCTCCTCGACAATCCAACACCAATCCGCTCTCCACTCCTCCCACTTGCCGCGGAACTCCCCCTCCAGATAAGATTCCTTCTTGCTAGTCCTAGTGACCCAGGCAATTCCGCCGGACAGGGGTTCTCCTCTCTCTACCCGGGGAATGAAAAAGTGGCGAAAAAGGGCTACGCTAGGGTGGACTCCGACAAAGTTCTCGCAAAGGTGTGCAAAAACTGCCATGGTGAGGACGGCATTGGGAGTGAAGTCAAGGAGATAGAGATTGTATGTGTTCATGATATCGCAGAAAAACTCGGAAAAAGGCGGGCAGAGCCCGCAGTTGAAGAAGAAGCCAAAGAAAGGGTACCCGTCCGGAGCCGTCGCGTGAGGAGCACCCGGGAGCACCCTGGTCCGCGGGTGAGCTCGTGTCTCCGTCGCTCGAAAGAGATAATAGTACTCCCGCAGCTCCTTCGCGTCGAGCTTGGGGGGGGGGGGGGAAGCTGGCTCGCTCCCTCCGCATCGCCGTGAGCCGCTGCGCCTCGGACGACTTCACGGCCTTCCCCTTGTCGCCCTTCGGAGACATGGCGGAAGTAGTGGAGGAGGTCGACGACATGGTGGTGCTGGTGGCAATGCGGTGGGGAGGGCGCTGCGCTCTATGTGCTTTGGGAAGACGGAGGCGGGGTGGAGTTTTTCAAGATTGGAGCAGAATGGGGGCGAGTGGGCGCACTACCCATGCTTTCCCTTGCTTATAAAGGGGGAGGTGGCGGACATTCCGCCTTTCCTAGTAATAAAACCGTCCCCTCTACCACGATGTGACGCATGCCCGCGGGGCTTATCCCCGCGCATGCCGCCCATGTCACGCACGACGCCGCGTTTGACGCGTGCCGTGCGAGGAGGGCGCGGTGGATGCGGAGTGAGTTATGGCGTAACCTAGGCCGCGCGTGCCCATGCATTGTTTTGGGCCTGGCCCAACAGCGCTCGGCACCGTGTATGGCCCACGCCCGGGGGCTCCTGTCGGTGTACTAAAGTAGGGGTACCTTAGTATCCCGAACTTGTGCACGGGCAGTCGCAGCACCCCGCAGCAAGGCTTGCCGGGTGACCGCCAAGACACTCCATGGTTCCTTTGGAGCCATTCAAGAACAAAGTATTCGAGCCAAGGCGCAAGACCCCGGCAAGAGGAGCTTGCCGGGAAGGCCACTCAAAGTATCCAAGACCCCGGCAAGAAGAGCTTGGCGGGAAGAAGCACAAAGACCCCGGTAAGAGGAGCTTGTCGGGAAGACCAACCAAGGCATCCCGAGAAGCTTGCTGCGACGCGCTGCGCATCCCGGCAAGACCCGGTGAGCGACAAGCTCCCGAACGCGACAAGACAACATCCGCGGCAAGGCGCTTGCCGCGGCAAGCTACTACTCCGCAGCCCGCGCTCCAGCTCACCCGCCAACATGTCACCCTGGGACCGTTCCTGGCGTACATGGTGGGAGGCTGTGTAGCCAGGGGCATGCGGTGGCAAGCAGGCGCTGACAAGATAGCCATCATGGCAAACGGTGGCGCCCCTGACGGTCCTTTTCTGCACCGTCTAGGCGACACAGACAGGCATTTAATGCCTTTGTCCCCTGCCGTCAGGGTTAGGTATGATACAACTGTAGCAAGCGGTGGCGCCAACTACCACCTCTTTTACATTTTTACCCTGATCTTTGTTGCCACCTGTCGGTGACCCCTTTGACATATAAAAGGAGGCCCATGCGCAACAGGGGAGGGGGGATGATCATTCTCACGCTTGGTCTCACTAGCCACCCAAGTGTACTGTAGCATTCATCGCTCCCGAGCAAGAACACCAACTACAAAACAAAGCAGGAGTAGGGTTTTATGCATCCGTGCGGCCCGAACCTGGGTAAACCGATCGTGTCACTCGTGCGTTTCGCCTCGATCTGCTCTTTGTGAATTCACCGCCCCCTGCCGAACCGAAAGGGGCCCCGGTCCGCCGTGGTCCCATAGGTGTCCGTGGGATCAGCAACCCCCGACACAAAGGGGGGAAGGTGCGCCATAAAGACAGTGATAGCAATGGCGCACCTTCCCCTAGTGTGCCATTACTAACTTTTTTTCTATTTTTATGAATATTCACAAATTTGTTATGTGAAAACATTTATGAATATGGAAAAATATCATCAAATTTTTTATTTGAAAATATTTATGAATATGAAAAAATATCATCAAATTTGTTATTTGAAAATATTTTTTTGGATTTTTAGTTGCATCTAATAATTTGAAAATATCATTACTATTTTTGCAAAACAAAAAAAAATATAATTGTTAGGCGCACCTTGGTTGTGGTGCGCCATTACAGTAATGGCGCACTGTACCCTGATGCGCCATGACTAGTTTGAACTAGTAATGGCGCACATTACCCTGGTGCGCCATTACTAGTTTGAACTAGTAATGGTGCACTGTACCCTGGTGCACCATTACTAGTTTTGGAAAAAATTGTTAGTAATGGTGCACCATGTACGCGGTGCGCCATTACTAGTTAAAACTATTAATGGCGCACTGTGCACTAGTGCGCCATTAATAGTTTTGGAAAAATAAAAAAAATTCTAGTAATGGCGCACCGTGTGTGTGGTGCGCCATTAGTAATGAGGACACTAATGGCGCACCTCTATCTGGTGCGCCACTGCTATATAGCAGTGGTGCACCACATACATGGTGCGCCATTAATGTCCATATTGGCTATAGCCCTTTTCCTAGTAGTGCGGGGCCATAGGTTTCACTAGTGGCTTCTCTCAACATAACATAAGTATTACGGTGGGTAAACAAATTACTGTCGAGCAATTGATAGAATTGAGCATAGTTATGAGAATATCTAGGTATGATCATGTATATAGGTGGTACGTCTCCATCATATCTACTTTTCCAATCACTTTTGCCCTTGTTTTGGACTCTAACTTGTATGATTTGAATGGAACTAACCAGGACAGACGCTGTTTTTAGCAAATTGCCATGATGTTGTCTTATGTGCAGAAAATAAAAGTTCTCGGAATGACCTGAAACTCCACGGAATATATTATAATAAATAATAAAAAATTCTCGCCAAAGATGAAGACCAGGGGGCCCACACCCTGTCCACGCGGGTGGGGGCGCCCCCCCCCCCCCTAGGGCGCCCCTCCTACCTCGTGGGCCCCCTGGAGACGTCCCGACTCCAACTCCACCTCTATATATTTGCTTTCAGGGAGAAAAAAAGAGAGAGAAGAATTCATCACGTTTTACGATATGGAGCCGCCGCCAAGCCCTAAAACCTCTCGGGAGGGCTCATATTGAGTCTGTTCGGTGCTCCGGAGAGGGGGATTCATCGCCGTCGTCATCATCAACCATCCTCCATCACCAATTTCATGATGCTCACCGCCGTGCGTGAGTAATTCCATCGTAGGCTTGCTGGACGGTGATGGGTTGGATGAGATTTACCATGTAATCGAGTTAGTTTTGTTAGGGTTTGATCACTAGTATCCACTATGTTCTGAGATTGATGTTGCTACGACGTTGCTATGCTTAATGCCTGTCACTAGGGCCCGAGTGCCATGATTCCAGATCTGAACCTATTATGTTTTCATAAATATATGGGAGTTCTTGATCCTATCTTGCAAGTCTATAGTCACCTATTATGTGTTATGATCCGTTAGCCCCGAAGTGACAATAATCGGGATACTTACCGGTGATGACCGTAGTTTGAGGAGTTCATGTATGCACTATGTGCTAATGCTTTGTTCGGGTTCTCTATTAAAAGGAGGCCTTAATATCCCTTAGTTTCCATTAGGACCCCGCTCCCACGGGCGGGTACGACAAAAGATGTCATGCTAGTTCTTTTGCATAAGCACGGATGACTATATTCATAAGACATGCCTACATTACATTGATGAATTGGAGCTAGTTCTGTGTCACCCTATGTTACGACTGTTACATGATGAAGCATATCCGGCATAATTATCCATCACTGATCCGATGCCAACGAGCTTTCCATATACTGGTTTACGCTTATTTACTTTCCTGTTGCTATTGTTACAATCACTACATAATACCAAAAATATTACTTTGCTTTCATTACGCTTTTGTTACCGTTACCAACACTATCATATTACTTTGCTGCTAAACACTTTGTTGCGGATACTAAGTTTCTAGGTGTGGTTGAATTGACAACTCAGCTGCTAATACTTGAGAATATTCTTTGGCCCCCCTTGTGTCGAATCAATAAATTTGGGTTGAATACTCTACCCTCGAAAGCTGTTGCGATCCCCTATACTTGTGGGTTATCAAGACTAATTTCTGGCAGCGTTGCCGGGGAGCATAGGTCTACTCTTTGAGTCACTTGGGATTTATATCTGCTGAACACTATGAAGAATTTGAAAGACGCTAAGACAACAATTTATCCCTCAACTACGAGGGGAGGTAAGGAACTGCCATCTATCTCTGCACTTGATTCACCTTCTGTTATGTGTAAGCTTGCGACACCTAAACCTGCTTCTGCTATTCGTTCTGATATGTCGCATGTTATTGATGATGCTACTTCTGCTATACATGATACTTATGATGAAACTACTTCTATGCTTGATACTACTGTGCCACTTGGTGATTTTCTTGAGGAACGACTTGCTAGGTCTAGAGAGATTGAAAGTATTGAATCTAATTATGATGATGAAAGTGATGATGAAGAATCACTTGTTATTCCCGGGGGTAATTTATTTGATCAAGAAGCTTCTTTAGCTATTTTAGCTTGCAAAGATAGATATGAACTCGAAAGGTTATTAGCTAAATGGAATAAGCAATCTCTAAATGCTAGGATGAAACCCGACCCTACTAATAAGGATTATGAATTCTCTGTTGATCCTGATATAATTACTTTAGTTGAATCTGATCCTTTTCATGGCTATGAATCTGAAACTGTTGTGGCACATCTTACTAAATTAAATGATATAGCCACTCTATTCACTAATGATGAGAGATCTCGCTACTTTTATATCCTTAAAATATTTTTGTTCTCATTAAAGGGTGATGCTAAGATATGGTTTAATTCTCTTGATCCTGGTTGTGTGCGTAGCCCCCAGGATATGATTTACTACTTCTCTGCTAAATATTTCCCTGCTCATAAGAAACAAGCTGCTTTGAAGGAAATATACAACTTTGTGCAAATTAAAGAAGAGAGTCTCCCACAAGCTTGGGGGAGGCTTCTTAAGTTACTTAATGCTTTGCCTGATCATCCTCTTAAGAAAAATGAAATACTTGATATCTTTTACAATGGACTAACCTATGCTTCCAGAGATTACCTGGATAGTTCTGCTGGTTCTCTTTTCAGGGAAAGAACACCGGATGAAGCTGAAATCTTATTGAATAATATGTGGACAAATGAAAATAATTGGGCACCTCCTGAGCTAGCTTCTGCTCCAATTAATGATCCTATTCCTAAACCAACTCCGAAGAAGAGAGGTGTTCTATTTCTCAGTCCCGAAGATATGCAAGAGGCAGAGAAATCTATGAAAGAAAAAGGTATTAAAGCTGAATATGTTAAGAATCTACCTCCTATTGAAGAAACACATGGTCTTAATTTACCGCCTGCCGAAGAAACATGTGATCTTGATCCTTTACTTATTGAAGAACCTCCAGACCTCGATAACCCGACACAAGTAGTAAAGGTAAATTCTCTCTATAGATATGATAGAGCTGAAATCCCTCCTACTAAAATTGCTAGTCATTGCTTGGATGAGTTTGATAATTTTATGTTTAAGCAAGAAGACTTCAATGCTTATTTTGGTAGACAATTAAAACAAGATGCTGATATGATTAAATACTTGGGTGATTATATGGCTAATATTAGAGGTGAACTTAAACTTTTTAGCAACCATGCTTCTATGGTTACCACTCAAGTAGAACAAGTACTTAAAGCTCAAAAGGAATTTTTCAATGAGATGAATAGTAAGAAAAATGATTATGCTGTTAAAGTGGCTACTAGAACTGGTAGAATGACTCAGGAACCTTTGTATCCTGAAGGACACCCTAAGAGAATTGAGCAAGATTCTTAGAGAAATAATATTGATGCACCTAGTTCTTCTAAAAAGAAGAAAAAGAAAAATGATAGAACTGTGCAAACTTCTAGTGAACCTATTGCTGAACCACCTGATAATCCAAATGATATCTCTATGACTGATGGTGAAACACAATCTGGCAATGAACATGAACCTAATAAAAATGTTAATGATGATGTTCAGAATGATGCACTACTGGAATCAGCTAGTTTGCCATCTGCCAGCTCTTTGCCGTCTGCTAGCTGACGGCAAAGCAGCTCTTTGCCATCAGCTACCAAAAAGCAGACGGCAAAGAACTGGCAGACGGCAAAGAAGCTCTTTGCCGTCCGCCAGTTCTTTGCCGTCTGCTGGCAGAGAGCAAAGAATCTTTGCCGTCAGCTGGCAGACGGCAAAGAGAGAGGTGGCCCCCACCCCCCGCCCGTTTGGGAAAAACTTAACGGGCCACCTCTTTGCCGTCCGCCAGCAGACGGCAAAGAGGCAAAGTGGCGGACGGCAAAGAGGGCACTATCTAACGGCCCGTGCCCCCCGCCCGCCTCTCTGTTCTCAACACCCCGCGCCCCACCACGCACCCCCGCCGCCGCCGCCCGCCACCCGCCGCCGCCTCTTGCCCCAGCCGCGCGCCGCCGCCCCGGCCCCCACCGCCCCGTCGCCCCTCCCCGCCGCCCCGGTGCCCCAGCCCCCCGCCGCCCGGGCGCCCCAGCCCCCCGCCGCCCCGGCGCCCCGACGCCCCGCGCCCCACCGCGCCGGGCCCGGCCCCCCGCAACCCCAGGCCGCCCCGCGCCCCGGGGGGCTCCTCCACCGCCCCGCCCCCTCCTCCACCGGCGCTGGAGAAGGTGAGCCCCGGCCTCTCCTTTTTCTATTTTTTTCTGTTTTTTTTCTTTTTAGTTTTTGTTTAGATTTAGTTTTAGTTTTAGTTTTAGGTTTAGTTTTAGTTTAGTTTTAGGTTTAGATTTAGTTTTTTCCTTTTTTTCTGTTTTATTTGTTTTAGGTTTATGTTTAGTTTAGATTTAGTTTTAGTTTTAGTTTTAGGTTTAGTTTTAGGTTTAGTTTAGTTTGAGGAAAGAAGAAGAAGAAGAGAAAAAGAGGAGAGGAGGAGAAGAAGAAGAGGAAGAAGAAGAAGAGGAGGAGGAGAAGAAAAAAGAAGAAGAGGAAAAAGAAGAAGAAAAAAGAGGAGAGGAGGAGAAGAAGAAGAGGAAAAAGGAAAGGAGGAAGAAGAAGAAGAAGGAAAAAAAGGAAGAAAAGGAAGAAAAGGAAGAAGAAGAAAAGGAAAAAAGAGGAAAAACCCCCGACCCGACACGGCACCCCGACCCGACACCGCACCCTGACACCGACCCGGCACCCCGACCCCTAGACCCCGACCCCGACACCCCGACCCCGACCCCGACCCCTAGACCCCGACCCCGACACCCCGACCCCGACCCCGACCCCGACACCCCGACCCCGAGCCTGACCCGACACCCCAACCCCGACACGGACACGGCACCCCGACCCCAACCCGACACCCCGACCCCGAGACCCCGACCCCGACACCGACACGACACCCCGACACCGACACCCTGACCCCGACACGGACACGGCACCCCGACCCCAACCCGACACCCCGACCCCGACCCCGACCCGGCACCCCGACCAGACACCCCGACCCCGAGACCCCGACCCCGAGCCTGACCCGACACCCCGACCCCGAGACCCCGACCCCGAGACCCAGGGCCTTACCCGACACCCCGACCCCGACACTGACACGGCACCCCGACCCCGACCCGGCACCCCGACCCGACACCCCAACCCCGAGACCCTGACCCCGACCGCGAGTCGGACCCGACACCCCGACCCCGAAACCGACACGGCACCCCGACCCCGACCCGGCACCCCGACCCGACACCCCGACCCCGAGACCCCGACCCCGACACGGCACCCTGACACCGACAGGGCACCCCGACCACCGACACCTCCCGAAAATTAAGGTGTTCTTTGGCCTTCCAGAGGCCGACGGGGTCATATATTTGTGAATTATTAGTTAGGTCATATATTTTTCGATTTAGTTATGAAAAACATCATATATAATTGTGTTAATCGTGTAGTTTTAAATGTGCAGTTGTTTCATCGCTGCGAGGTTTGGTGTTCGACGACCTCGCCGTGCGTTTGACGAGCTCTGCCCCTTCGTTCGTGGGTGAGCACATTCATGACGTTGATAAACGATCCCCGGATAAACGATCCCCGGATAAACGATCCCCGGATAAACGATCCATGGCGAGGTAGTTTTAAATTTGTCTTTCCACTCAATCTCCCCCCCGGACAGATTATGCAAAGAAAGAACATTTTCCTGACGTTGATAATTCCAGGACCCAACTATCCGGGCAAAAATATGAATGTGTACATGCAGCCGCTTAAGGACGAATTGCAAGAAGCCTGGGATAATGGGTTCAAGACATACGACGCCTTTAGCAAACGGAACTTCATAATGCATGTCTGGTACATGTACTCGACGCATGACTTGCCGGCGTATGCGCTATTCGTTGGCTGGTGTGTGCATGGAAGGTTCCCGTGCCCCACATGCAAGGGAGCTCTTGAGTTTCGTTGGCTTCAGGCCGGTCGCAAGTTTTCTTGCTTCGACATGCATAGACAGTTCCTGGATCCTCGCCATAAGTTCAGGAAAGACAAGAAGAACTTCATCAGGGGTAGAGTTGTCAAAAACTCTGCACCACCTGCATTGACAGGCCAACAGACCCTGGATCAGTTAAACGCTCTCGAGCCAGATCCACAACGTCCAGGGTACTTCAAGGGGTATAATACTAAGCACACGTGGACTCACAAAACATGCTTATGGGATCTGCCTTATTTCAAAGACCTCCTTTGCCCACACAACATCGACGTGATGCACACTGAGAAGAATATCGCCGAGGCACTTTTTGGTACATTGTTCGGCATAGATGGGAAGTCAAAGGATAATACTAAGGCCAGAGTCGATCTGGAGGCGCTATGTGATAGGCCGTTACAAAACATGAAAGAACCGAAAGGAAAGCAGAACTGGACGAAGCCAAAGGCATGGTTCAATCTTGGAAGGCCAGCTATGAGGGAAATTCTCTTGTGGGTGCAACAGCAGTTGATGTTTCCCGATGGGTATGCAGCGAATCTAAAGAGGGGAGCGAATCTTGATAAACAGAAGATATTTGGTCTCAAGAGTCATGATTGGCACATATGGATTGAGCGGGTAATGCCGGTGATGTTGCGTGGCTTCATCCCTGAGGATGAATGGCTAGTACTGGCAGAACTCGGCTATTTCTTCCGTGTTCTTTGTGCGAAAGAACTATCGCCTGGCATGCTAGAAGAAATGGAAGAGTTGGCGCCGGAGTTGATCTGCAAGTTAGAGAAGATCTTTCCACCGGGCTTCTTTAATCCAATGCAGCATTTGATTTTGCATCTCCCGACCGAGGCAAGATTGGGGGGGCCCGTGCAAAATCGTTGGTCCTACCCAACTGAGAGGATGCAGAAGACGCTTCGAGAAAAATGTAAAAATAAACGTAGAATTGAAGCATCGATGGCTGAGGCATTCATTACAGAGGAGGCGGCAAACTTCGTAACAGCGCACTACGAAGCCAAAAATCGTCATTTGCATAATCCGAAGCCTCGGTACAATGCTGACGAGCCTAAAAAGGGTGGATCCAACCTCAGCCTATTCAAAGGGAATCTCGCACCAGCTAGTGTTTCACATCCAGTATCTTTGGATAACGAAGAATGGCGGACCATTTCGTTGTATATCTTCAACAACCTGATAGAAGTGCGGCCGTACATCGAGTAAGTTCTCGGTACATTGTTTCGCAACTTCTATTTCCTTTGAACTACTCTTATTCCTGGATATGTCATACAGTCGATACGTTACCATATTCTCGTATGGAGCGGAGATCCAAAAGGATTCCGTCGAAGAGTATGAGCTTCTCGCAAAGCAAGGAGGTGGCTATCCCGGTTTCATCTCTTGGTTCAAACAAACGGTAATTTCTATTAGACAATTTCATTTCATTCGCTAATTTGTGCATAATGCAACAATCCTTTCATATTAAACCTGTAGGCTAATTCAGAGTCTATGGACGCCGAATTGAGACAAGTCGCTAATGGTTTTGACTATAAGGTCCGTTCATTTGACAAGTACGACATCAACGGGTATCGCTTTCGTACCTATGGCAAAGAGCTATCGATGGCGGACCGAAAGTAGATGACATCATACGGCGGACGGCAAAGACCCTAGAACTTTTGCCGTCAGCGGCGGACGGCAAAGGCCTTCCGTTAGCCACTTAACGGACTGACAGTGCAATTATTGTTGTCCGCTCTCTTTGCCGTCTGCCTCTCTCTCTTTGCCGTCCGCCGCAGACGGCAAAGACTTTGCCGTCAGTAGCAGACGGCAAAGAACCTGTTTACCGAAGCCTACTTTGCCGGAGCCTTTTACTGTCCGCAGCTGACGGCAAAGGCCTTTGCCGTCCGCCGTTCAGGCCTTTGCCGTCCGCCGTGGCAGACGGCAAAGTAGCTGATTCCTGTAGTGATGCTCAACCTAGTAATGATAATGATGTAGAAATTGAACCTGATGTTGATCTTGATAACCCACAATCAGAGAATCAACGTTATGATAAGAAAGATTTTGTTGCTAGGAAACATGGTAAAGAAAGAGAACCTTGGGTTCAGAAACCCATGCCTTTTCCTCCCAAACCATCCAAGAAAAAGGATGATGAGGATTTTGAGCGCTTTGCTAAAATGATTAGACCTATATTTTTGCATATGTGATTGACTGATATGCTCAAAATGAATCCTTATGCTAAGTACATGAAAGATATTGTTACAAATAAAACAAAGATACCAAAAGCTGAAATTTCCACCATGCTTGATAATTATACTTTCAAGGGTGGAATACCAAAGAAACTTGGAGATCCAGGAGTACCTACTATACCATGCTCCATTAAAGGAAACTATGTTAAAACTGCTTTATGTGATATTGGAGCCGGTATTAGTGTTATGCCCCTCTCTTTATATCGCAGAGTTGACTTGAATAAGTTGACACCTACTGAAATATCTTTGCAAATGGCTGATAAATCAACTGCTATACATGTCGGTATTTGTGAGGATGTGCCTGTTGTGGTTGCAAACGTTACAATTTTTACGGACTTTGTTATTCTTGATATTCCCGAGGACGATAGTATGTCTATTATTCTTGGAAGACCTTTTCTTAATACTGCAGGGGCTATTATTGATTGCAACAAAGGCAATGTCACTTTTCATGTTAATGGTAATGAGCATACAGTACACTTTCCGAGGAAGCAACCTCAAGTTCATAGTATCAATTCTATCGGAAATATTCCATCAATTATATTTGGAGGTTTTGAATTTCCTCTTCCTACTGTCAAGAAGAAATATGATATACTTACTATTGGGGATGTGCATATCCCCGTTGAGGTAATCCAGTGTTATTCGAAATTTCTCCGATTTAATGTTAATCGGAATGAGTTTGTTAACAAGACTTGATCAACCTTGTTACACTACTGGAATCAGGGATTTTGCCATCTACCAGTTCTTTGCCGTCTGCTTGCGGACGGCAAAGAAGGTCTTTGCCATCAGCTACCAAACAACAGACGACAAAGAATTGGCAGATGGCAAAGAAGGTCTTTGCCATCTGTCATTTCTTTGCCGTCTGCTGGCAGATGGCAAATAATCTTTGCCGTCTGCTGGCAGATGGCAAAGAATCTTTGCCCTCTGTCAGCGGACGGCAAAGAGGTGCCACCGGATGCCAATATACTGCAACGGTCCAACCCCACTCTTTGCCATCTGCTGGCGGACGACAAAGATTCTTTGCCATCTGTTGGCGGACGACAAAGAGGGGACTATTTTTTTTTGCGGGTAAAAAACCGTTGTCCCACCTCCTCTGTCTCTATCCCCTCCCTCTCCGCCCCTATCTCTCTGCCCCTACCCCTCTCTCCCTCCCGCTCGTCTCTCCCTCTCCCTCCCGCGAGAAGCTACGCCGGTCGATTCCGGCGAGCTCCGGCAGGATCCGACGACGCCCGCCCTACAGCCGAGAGCCTCCCGACCCAGCCTTGCTCGACCCCGCGCTGCTGCGCCACCTCGCCAACGCCCGCCAGTGCGTGCTACCACCTCACCGGACCCCAGGAGCCCCGCCGCCTCGCGCTGCCGCCTGTGCCGCATCGCGTGCCGCCACCTCCCCACAAGCTCGCCGCCCCGCCATGGAAGCCTCGTCACCGGTCGCCCCGACCTCGAGATCGGCCGCCGCCATGGGAGCCGAGCACCGAGCTCCTCTGCGCCACGCCCGCCATGGGAGATCTGAGGCCGGCCGGGAGGCGGGGATAGGGCGCCGGTGGGCCCCTGGGATCTGCGCAATGGCGGTGCTCTGGCTCACCGCGGCCGCGGCCGAAGATCCCGATCCCGACGAGCTCGAGCGCGCGTGAGTCCCGCTCCTCCGCCCTGTTTTTTCGTGCCTGCTCGCTTGCTCTGTCTGTGGCTCAGTACTGTCGATTGCGTTGCCTGTGCTCCGCGGTTCCTGCAATGCTAATTCTGTTTGCAGTCTCGTTGTTCTTTAGTCCCCACCGTGTCTTGTATTTGGACGAGCTCATGCTAATATGTGGTTGGTACACTACCTGGGCAAGGTCATTTTGATACTGATACCTGTGGGCAGCAGAGGGTTGAAAGCCTGACCGTCTCATGGATCCGCTGATAATATCCCAGAAGTAAATATTGTTGCTTGCTTCATCTCTACTATTTTCTGTAACTACTTAGTGTTAAGCTCATGATCAACGTGATTACTTATGCGGGAACCTTCTTACATAGGCAGCGCGAGAATAATTCTTCTTCCTCAAAGCATATATTTTCTCCAAGCGATCAACAAAGTGTTTGGTCCATTTGGAAGGTACACAAGTTTCTGATGTTTCTGTATATTATGAGACAGAGGGAGTAGTTGTCAGATCTTCTTTTCATTCAGAACTTGTTGAGGCTGTCATAATTTGCTTGGAAACTTGTATGGCAGGCCCGGATGGGCGCGCGCGGCGGAGGTCGGGTGCGGGGCGTCGCTGTCGCCGTCGATGACGCGGTTCGGGATCACCGTGTGCTTCAACGCCATGTCGTCGGCCGTCTCGAAGGCCGCCGCCACCAACGCCACGTCGAGCGTCGTCAACGCGGTGCCGCGGACTGAGCCTGTTGTGTCCGCCGAGTGGCTGCACGCCAACCTCAGGGTATAGCACTTGTCGTTTTGCTGCGCCCGCCCTCTGAAATCTCAATGTTAGTTGCACAAGTGGTATAGTCTAGATTTAAGACAGGGTACTCATATGACTGGGGTTCTGCTGCCGTGGCAATTTGGTCAGCGCTGCTACAAGTGATAAATCTGTTTTCTTAACTAGTGATGCTAGCTAGTACGTGAATTGGTATTTTAGCTGAAAGAGGATTTTGGTGGGCTTTGTTTTAGCACCAGCAGTAATCTCAAGTTTCTTAAAAACAAATGAAGTGCCTGCATTACAGTATGTGATGTAGGTCAACGCTCCTCGGATAAACCTATTTCCAAAAAGAAAATCTTGCTACTGAAATAATGCTACATTTTGGAGGCCTTTTCTTTCTGGACATTATTGGCATAGTCTCGAGCTCTCATCACTATGAATAATAGAACACATACTACTAGGAGGAATCACATTTAACTATGCTATTCATAGGGTAGTTTTCTTGCTGTTAAACATGTCCACCGGCATACATTGTATCTTATTGTGCTCTTACTTTTTTGTCTAGGTACTTGATGCCTCTTGGTCAGAAGATGATGGCGAGTTCCTCATTCCAATTGAGTTTATATTGTGTAGGTTTCTTCGTCATGATCTGGATTGCCGCAGTCATGTTCAAGTCCAATGATATCTTGCGCAAGCAGACCGTTCTCAACGTTGGTTCTTCATAATAACTTGTCTATCAACGTGCTTCTTCTGCTTCTAGAGGTTAATTAATTGTTCTGCCAAGCATACTGCTCTCAAGGGCTTGTGCTTATCTTGTGTATCAATGTTCTTGTTCTGCTTCTAGCACTGGGTCTGTCCCTTCTATTGAGGAAGCCGGCTGGCAGACTGTTGCCATCACTAAATCCCTAACCCTGGGGCCCGTGTTAACTCCATTTGATTGTCAAATTGCTTAGATAACTCAATTTGATTGTCCTCATAGTGTTCTAACATGCTTAGAAGAGTTGGAAACACTATAAATGGTTAGGTACGGATATGTGCTCTAGAATAGTGATTCTGGCATGCTATATTTTTCATTACGGTGAATGGTATTCTCTTTTCCCACACAGCATGATTTCCCCTTTTGGGGCCTCTCTGCTTCAAATTATTCCATATGATTGTAATATGCGGCCTTGAAAAACTCCTATGGTTTTCTATGATGCACTCAAACATCCTGTCGAACATATTGTATCAAGAGAGGGCATGACATTGCAACCCAGTGATTTCCCTATTTATGAGTTTTTAGGTCCTGTGAACCAATTAGGCCCTTGGTCATTTCTTGAACTCAATCAGTAACTCATTTGTGGAAAAAACTTGACGATGTGTGTACCTATGTGTTCTGTTCTGTTTTGAAGTGGATAACATTGCCCCGTGTTTCACTTGGAAATAACTTATGTTTGTTGAATAATAGGAATTTATGCACCATTTATATCTGTTCATAACTCTTAAACTAGCACTGCTCTCCTTAAAATTTCTAATCAGGCTGACTGTTGTTTTGTGCTCCACAGATACTTGTCCGGCAAGCTGCTATGGTGGTCAAGTGTGTGCTGCCTAGGAAAATAGATATTTAGTTTTAGGTCATTTCTTGTAATTTCAGATATGGAGTGCTTGTCTTGAGTTTTTGTTTTTTACTTTGTGAAACTTGCTACCTATGGATGAAACTGTGTAATATTGATGAAACTATGTATATGTATGGATGAAACTTGCTACTATTGGTAACATGTGTTGGATATCCTATATTGGTCATATATATATATGTATGTGTGTCTATGTGTTTGATTTTCTATGAAAATGAATGGATATAAGAAGAAATAGAATTAATGCCAATTTGGTCTCTTTGCCATCTGCCAGGGACGACGGACGGCAAAGAGGCGCTCAAATTTGCCGTCCGCTGGCTGACGGCAAAGACCGCCGTTAGCGGCCTAACGGACTAACGCTGGCGGACGTCCAGTATTTTGCCGTCACTCCTCTTTGCCGTCCGCCGCTGTAGGCAAAGCACTTTTTGCCGTCCGCTATAAAAAGCAGACAGCAAAGGGCCTGTTTGCCGACCCTGTCTTTGCCGTCACTATTTGCCGTCCGCCACTGACGGCAAATCTCTTTGCCGTCTGCCGTCCCTGGCTTTGCCGTCCGCCATGGCAGATGGCAAAGTAGTTGATTCCTGTAGTGTTAGTGGATTCCTTTTGATGAGCATGAGATGGATGAAAGTAGAAGCACAACCTTCTGTACCCTCTCTATACTTTCTGTTATCTAGTCGAAATAAAGTAAAAATAGTATTTTTCTGTCTGTTTCCTGAATTATACGTGCAATATAAAAATGTCCCGAAAATAAAAGTCCTCAGAATGACATGCCAATTTAATATGATTTTTTCGGGATTATTTGAGGATTTATGGTGCAAAAATTACCGCGGGGGGAGGTGCCACCAGGTCATGAGGGTGGAGGGCCCGCGCCCCTGCCTCGTGGGCCCATGGTGGCCCTCCTCCACTTATTCCTGTAGCCATCCTTTTCTTCTTCCTCCCACAAACACGAAAAACCAACTCAAGCACGAGTTTCAGCCCTCTTTGCTACCATTTTCAAAGCACCTCTCACAAAACGGCTTGGGGAGATTGTTCCTTAGTATGTGACTCCTCCTTGGTATGTGACTCCTTCATTGCAAATTTTTGCTGCTTAGGTGACCCCGTTCTTGGGCTTGCATGTCAAATTTTTATCGTCAAAAGTAGTTTTGATGCATGATATAGGCCCTACGCACTTGTAGGAGTAGTTGCTATCAATATTATTGAGTTCGGTTTACTTTTATTTTGAAGTTACTAAAAAGTTCAGAATTTTTCAGAAAATGATGAGGAGACTTTTGAGGGGCTCGTCAAGCCAAAGCTCAAAGGAGAAGGTACCGAAGCCTAAGTATAATTTGCCTCTCACCGCGGAGGTTAGGGCGTGTGAATGGCCTTCCGAGGATTTCTTAAGAGCAGTCGGGATTTATCAAGATTTTCATGAGTTGGCTCAGACTGCAGGCCTTACCGCTTTCCTCCACGACCAATGCGGTTAGTATCTCTTGCTCACAAATACCTATGTGCAAAACTTTCATTTTCATTCTAGGAACTCACCACCTACGGGGGAATTTCATTTATATGATGAGCATAAGGACATGTCACTTTATGATTTCTATCGGATTTGTTTAGTCCCTTTTGGGGGCAAGACAGAAGAACCACATCATGATGATGTGGAGGGATTTATTGACACTATCACTATAGGGGAAACAAGGAAGGTTTCCGATGCATGAATCACTAGCATACATTTTCCTGTTTTACGCTACTTTGCATTATTTGCTAGTCGTTTCTTAATTGGTCGCGGAAACTATGGAACCCTGAGTATCCCTGATATTATTATTTTGCACCATGGTTTATATGGTGATAACTCTTTTAGTATGGGCAGCATTATTGCCAGACGGTTAAGTATGAACCGTACTAAGGGTCCCATCTTTGGAGGCATTTAGGCTTCACGCCTCGCTGCACATTTTAACATACCTATTAGGCATTATGAGAAGGAAGAAAAGGTGCTGCTCATGTTTATTTAGATTATAAAACTATGGTAGCACATGATTTTATTGTTAAGAATAGAGAAGGAGAGCTTTAATATCAATTGTTCTTTAATAAACATCATCCTGAGACTATTACCTTGCCTGCTCCTTCTTTGTTTGATTTGACTGTAGGCATGTACCTTGTTTCGTTGACGGCTATCCACGCCTACCGGAACCCTGCACTAGCCGAGGAGTCAGAGCCGGAACCACAATTTGATCCTTCAAGACAGTGTAATTAGCAGTGGGATCCGAAGATGATTGTCAGCCAGTGGCAATCTCAGCCCTCTTCTTCCTTATCACAGTATGACCCCAACAACTATTATTATGGATATCCGCTAGGCCAGCCGTGGCCATAGACCAACTTAGGCCAAATGCCTAAGCTTGGGGTGTGCGTATTTCTCACTGACATTACATTTATGTTCACACACACTCATTGCTAGATGTCAGTGCTCATACTTTTTCTTGTATCATCCGTGCTAGTTTAGTTCCTTTTATGCTTTCTTCTTGTGTGTTTGATAAACCTTAAGAAAAACCAAAAAAAATTAGTAGTCGTTTACTTTTCTTGCTGTAGTAATAATTAAAAATAAAACCCAAAAATATTTCCCTTTCTTCTTTTGCTTGTTGGGAGCTTTCCCGTGTAAATAGTTTTATTTCTTTTCTTTTCTTTGGGGGTCAGTAGGAGAAGACCATGATTAAATTGTTGAAGTGGCTCTTATATGCTTTATTGTTGATTTAACCAAGAGCCCATGTTGCTTTGTCTTCTCCTGTTTATTGAATGCTCGCAGATTCCAGCTTAGTCCAATGCACATGCACTCTAATTATTATTCACATCGTTCAGTCGTGCAAGTGAAAGGCAGTTATGATGATATATGATGGACTGACTGAGATGAGAAAAGCTGGTACGAACTCGACCTCTTTTGTTTTTGTAAATATGATGAGTTCATCGTTCTTGATTCAGTTGGTTATGAATAAACATGTTTGCAATGACAATTAGAGATCATAGTTGCTTGTGCCATGCTTGATTAGCTATGAGTTATAATGGTTTACCTTGCGTGCCAACATGGTATTGAGATGGTTATGACGTGGTATGATGGGGTGGTATCCTCCTTCGAATGATTTAAGTGACTTGACTTGGCACATGTTCACGCATGTAGTTGAAACAAATCAACATAGCCTTCACGATATTTATGTTCATGGTGGATTATATCCTACTCATGCTTGCATCCAATGTTTATTAATTTTAATGCATGTACATGGCTGTTGTCGCTCTCTAGTTGGTCGCTTCCCAGTATTTTGCTAGCCTTCACCTATACTAAGCGGGAATACTGCTTGTGCATCCAATCCCTTAAACCCCAAAGTTATTCCAGATCAGTCCACTATACCTTCCTATATGCGGTATCTACCTGCCGTTCCAAGTAAATTTGCATGTGCCAAACTCTAAACCTTCAAATAATCATCGTAGTTTGTATGCTCGAATAGCTCATGTATCAACTAGGGATGTATGTATCTTCCATGCTAGGCGGGTTATTCTCAAGAGGAGTGGACTCCGCTCCTCACTCACGAGAAAATGGCTGGTCACCGGGATGCCCAGTCCCATGCTTTATGCGAACTAAGTAAAATAATTGCAAAACAAAACTCCCCCTGGGACTGTTGTTAGTTGGAGGCACTCGTTGTTTCGAGCAAGCCATGGATTGAGGTTTGTTGGTGGAGGGGAGTATAAACTTTACCATTCTGTTTGGGAACCGCCTATAATGTGTGTAGCATGGAAGATATCGCCATCTCTTGGTTGTTATGTGTACAATGAAAGTATACTGCTCAAAATATTATTCACCTCTATTTCAAAACCGAGCTCTGGCACCTCTACAAATAGATGCTTCCCTCTGCGAAGGGCCTATCTATTTATTTTTATGTTGAGTCATCACCCTCTTATTAAAAGCACTAGCTGGAGAGCGCAACTGTCATTTGCATTCATCACTGTTAATTTATATTGGGTGTGACTACGATTGGATCTCTTTTACCATGAATTACAATGTCTAGTCAGTCCTTGATCTTTAAAGGTGCTCTACATTTATGTTTTGCGGTATCAGAAAGGGCTAGCGAGATACCATCTTGTTATATCATATTATGATTGTTTTGAGAAAGTGTTGTCATCCGAGATTTATTATTATGGCTTGCTAGTTGATTATGCTATTGATATGGGTAATCATGAGACCTGAGAATTATTGCAAATGTGGTTAGTTATAATCTTTGCTGAAAACATGAATGCTAGCTTGACATATTTATATCAACAAGAGCAAACAGAGTTTGTAAAAGATTTTCTTTATTTCTTTCAATTTGTCAACTGAATTGCTTGAGGACAAGCAAGGGTTTAAGCTTGGGGGAGTTGATACGTCTCCGCTCTATCTACTTTTCCAAACACTTTTGCCCTTGTTTTAGACTCTAACTTGTATGATTTGAATGGAACTAACCAGGACTGACGCTGTTTTCACCAGAACTGCCATGATGTTGTTTTATGTGTAGAAAACAAAAGTTCTCGGAATGACCTGAAACTCCACGGAATATCTTACAATAAATAATAAAAAACCAGGGGGCCCACACCCTGTCCACGAGGGTGGGGGCGCCCCCCCTAGGGCGCGCCCCCCTACCTCATGGGCCCCCTGGAGACCTCCCGACTCGAACTCCAACTCTATATATTTCCTTTCGGGGAGAAAAAAATAGAGAGAAGATTTCATCGCGTTTTACGATACGGAGCCGCCGCCAAGCGCTAAAACCTCTCGGGAGGGCTGATCTGGAGTTCGTTCGGGGCTCCGGAGAGGGGGATTCGTCGCCGTCGTCATCATCAACCATCCTCCATCAGAAATTTCATCATGCTCACCGTCGTGTGTGAGTAATTCCATCATAGGCTTGCTGGACGGTGATGGGTTGGATGAGATTTACCATGTAATTGAGTTAGTTTTTTTAGGGTTTGATCCCTAGTATCCACTATGTTCTGAGATTGATGTTCCTATGACTTTGCTATGCTTAGTGCTTATCACTAGGGCCCGAGTGGCCTCATGGCCTCCTCGTTGATTGCTTTACGTCCATTCCAAGTTCTATGGATCACGTTTGTTCCAAAAATCACGCTCCCAAAGGTTTCATTCCGTTTGGACTCCGTTTGATATTCTTTTTCTACGAAACACGGAAATAGGCAAAAATAGCAATTTGGGCTAGGCCTCCGGTTAATAGGTTAGTCACAAAAATAATATAAAAGTGTATAAATAAGCCCATTAAACTTCCAAAACAGAATATCTAATAGCATGGAACAATAAAAAATTATAGACAAGTTGGAGATGTATCACGGGGTCGCGGGAGCAGGCCTCCATCTCCTCTCAAGTTTATTAATAAGATCACAGATCATGGTGAGGGTGATGGGGACACAAACCCTCACCATGATCTATGCTCCATGCATGCATGAAGAAGTTCCTTTGGTCGACGGGCATCACATATGCAAGGGACTGCTACACGGGCAAGCTGCAGAACATGGCACACCATTTATCCAGGCCATGATCAGTGCTCTATCGAGTAGTTTTTGGGACAGGAAGCACATCTGCAATGGCCTGTTATATTGTATTATCATGTCTCAGCAACCAAAGGAAGAAGTCAACATCAGAGATCTCATGTCGAGCAGGACGACGATGAGTTCTGGTGGTGTGGGTCTCGTCAAGATAAAGTAATCAGTGAGAACGATCCCGACGGAGTATAACCTGCAACCTGAGATCACCTGTGTTTATATTCACAACCAATCTTTTATTCTCATGAACTCCCTCATTGGTGCGTCTGTGTACCATTGCCCAGTTTTCTTGTCAAGCTTGTACTAGGTTTTGATGAAGTCACGCTCCTGCGGGTCGGTGAACTCCTCCAATAGATCTGGTAGCCCATGAGTTTCATGTTGCACATCCTCCTTAGCCCACACGGGCCTCTTGCCCGTGTAACCATGGCTTACGAGGTGGTGGTTCCCGATCTTCCTGGCTTGAAGCCCCGTGATTCTCTTCGACTTGGCCTTGGTTTCTTCGGCAACGCAAGTCTCCTTGAATTTTTCATAGTCTAGTTCCATAATTGTCGGATTCTCTGCAAAAATCTTGGCATAGGATGAACCTTCTTAAATCGCTCTTTTCAGCCAACCTCTATAGGTGCTCGAAGCATCACTGGACTTTCCTAGGGCTTTGTTGTTTCCGTTTTCCACGGCATCATCTTTCGAAGGATTGATGGTGTCATTCTGGCCGAGGAACTGGTATCGTGCAACCTAGTCAGGAAGAGGTGCTCCAATTGTGGTTTCTTCCTTATGTATGTGTCATTGATGTAGACGGTCCCCCGTAGGATGCATCATACTTGGTTGCTGCAGCACGCTGACACGTCTCGTGGCATTGTTGGATCAAATTTGCCTAGGTTTACTTCCGCGACCACCAGTCTTCTGGTGCTGAGTTTATTTGGGTGTCATGCCCTCTTCTTCTTAGTTCCAGTGTCTTGAGTACACTGTTGCAGCGCCCTGCTATACAAACGGTTTTTACCCCCTTTTTTGCGATTGAGTTTTAAACCGTCATCTTGTCAGTTTGTGCAATAGGTGGGTCCTTCCAACATGACCCAGAAACCGTCAGGGATAGGCCCTCCGGTCACACACGCAGGGCAAAAAGAGCTCGTGTGCGACACGGCGAGCCATTGCAGACAATTATAAATGATGCATTATTATTGCATGTTTGTTTTCATCATAGGGATGTCATGCTTCCGACACTACATACCATGCTTTGTAATTTGTAGTGGATTTCTCTTCAAGAAGAAGACACATTTTAATTTTCTTCCTTTCTGAACAATTTCCCCTTTTCTCTGGAAGATTCCTATTTGTGAATCTGACAGCTTTGGGTAGTGTGAACTGATTAGTGAAGTTTGTTTATGGTATAGGCCCAACTTAGTTAATTAATTGTTCTACCTGAAGATATGAATACCAAAGTACAATTATCAGTTTACTATGACAATGATATAATGCAGTTTTTAGCTCTCTCCTCTGAAACATGTTAGTGACACCATATTTCTCTTGTAGAGTATACAATGTATCATGTGACATAACGATATAATGCAGTTATCAGGTCCCTCTCTCCATAGTGATTGGGCGATCCGCCTACGACGCCCACTACCTCCATAATTAATTAGTGCAACGGTTTAGTCGTCGCAGGATCTGAGACAACACCTCGGCATTGATCATACACATGAACACATGCAATTAACCAACATGGCACTAAACAATTTGATTGCGATGGCACACAGGAATCCGTTACCCTGTGCTTCGATACGTCTCCATCGTATCTAGTTTTCCTAACGCTTTTCCTCTTGTTTTGGACTCTAATTTGCATGATTTGGATGAAACTAACCCGGATTCACGCTGTTTTCAGCAGAACTACCGTGGTGTTGTTTTTGTGCAGAAATAAAATTTCTCGGATTGGAATGAAACTTTCACTACTAGGGAAAACCCTAGTCGTAGCGCGGGTTTTGAGGCTATCAGCAGCGCGGGTGGCCGTGCTACTACTACGGCGCTACAGCTAACTTTTAGTAGTAGCGCGGTCTATACCCGCGCTAGTACTATTGACTATATCAGCAGCGCGTTTCGGGAACGTGCTACTATTAATTAGTTGTGGCTCTTTCCTAACCCCGTGCTACTGCTATATCTTTCATCATTTTTCCCTGCTTCCTACCCCATTCCAATAAACTGTAGTTTCTAGATACTAGGTAGTACTAGATATCAATTACATAAAGCATTATAGGTACTAGGTAGTACTAGATAACAATTTCATACATAGTGAACATGCATTCTCAAGCAGTACTAGGTAGTCTTACAGCCACACATATATAGCAGTTCTACTAGGCATATATAGTCATACAGCCACACACACACATATGTAGTTCTAGATGCTATCGATGACGATCATCATCCTCAATCCGTGGTGGTGGGTGTTCCTGATAGTAATTAGTATGGCATGTCCAACACGAAGATTCTTGCCAACGAGGAATCTCTTCCACCCAACCAAGCTTATGTGTATGCGACCGTCTGTGTCCATGCGGTAAGTACAGGTGGTGATGGAGCCCCTTGCGGTAAGGCGTAGTCTAGCTGAGCCTTCTTCATCAGGCTCGATACCACAACTCACAGATAAGCTCTTTGGCAATTTCTGAATAAGAAAAACATATCAATTAATAAGTATCCTCGCACATACTCTTGCAAATATATTTCTATTAAGTATAGATTTCTACAGTATCAAAAGACACAGCACTACACATTTGTACTAAGCATGAATTCTACTAATAAGTATATATGGATTATGTACACTATTAATAGTTCCTTGGATTCTACACTAATAAGCATGTGATCAGACTCTACACTAAAGCATATCATCAACTAGATTCCACAACGCATGTCATTGACTCTACACTTAGCATATCATCAGATAATTTACATTTGTAAGTATAAGAATAAAGCATATATATATATATATATATCATCAAATTACTATAGTTAGTATAACAAACCATATCATGCCGATCGAGCATGGTACTTGTCAGGCGGGTCATGAATGGCACCCCGACAAAGTCATCACGTGGCGGAATTATGTCCCATAGGTTGCACACCTCCTCCTCGCTCAGCCTCATTCTTTGAGCTACGATGGCTTCATGAAGTGGGTCATCATCATCTTCATCGAATGGGTCCTCATCATCTTCATCATCTTCCACCAGGTTGATATAAATGACAGCTAGCTTGGGTCTTTCTCCTCAAAAGCATAAGCTGACCAACTCACCACCAGTAAGATGCATGCGGGTGAGGAAATGGGCCCATCCATCTCCTCCAATCTGCGACATATTGCATCCTTTCTCAAAGGTCACAGTGTCTCCTGTCAGCTTGTTGACCTTCAACCTCACATTGCATGGGACGATCTGTGTACAAAAAGAAAAATGACACAATGCATTAATGCCAACACTAAAAGCAAAATAGTTGTCACATTTCATATAATTTCTTACTGCCGCATGACGACAACTCAGCTGGAAGTAGATGCCGAACAGCTTGCCAGTTGCAAGGCTGCTGGCGCACCTTGACTTGCATAGTCGACATGGCGGTGGCGGTGGTCGCACCATTTTCCTAAAGCAATATGAGCAAAGATGAATGATCCACTTCACAGGAAAGAAAAACAATAACATAAAGTTCTCAATGCATCGATCTTAATCGGAAAATATATTATTCAGGCTTAGTAACTAAAATTAACACATAAGATGATATGAGGTTAGCAACAGACTTCCCGTGCATATAAAAAAATCGATATTATCTCACGTTCTCAATCTTTGTTGTTTATCTTGTGCATATAAAAGAAATTCAAAAACAGTGTTATGCCATCTAACCTAAACTAAACAACAATATATCTCAACACAAGCCAAACTGAATATATCTCTAAAAATATCGACTATCATATCTCACTTTCTCTGTATCTCTCTCTCTAAATGTTGCATATCAACTAGCCTAATAAATCAACTAAATCAAAATGTTCTAAATCAACTAGCCTACTAAATAACCTATATCAACTAGCCTACTAAATCAACTAGCTTACTAAATCAACTAAATCAAAATGTTTAAAATCAACTAGCACTAAATCAACTAGCCTACTAAATCAACTAAATAAAAATGTTGCATATGAACTAGCCTACTAAATCAAAATGTAGCAGGGAGGAGGGAGGAGGGAGAAGGAGGGTCGACTGGAGGAGGGAGGAGGACGGAGGAGGAAGGCGGAGAGAGGAGGGGCCGGCCGGCGGCGAACGGAGGAGCGGAGGGGTACGGAGGAGGAGGGGGCGGGGAGGAGGGTGGACGGCGAAGGATTACCGAGTCCAGGGAGGAGGAGGAGGAGGAGGTGACGGTGGCACAGAGGGAGGAGGGGTAGGCGATGGTGGCCGGATGCCGGCGGGGGTGAGGGCGACTGGAGGGGGACGACCGACGTGGGGGATTGAGGGGGGAGATCGAGTGAGTGTGAGTGGAGAGAGGAGAGTGAGGGGCGGCCGGTTGGGGAAGATATAATGGCCTATTAGTAGCATGTTATAGGTAAATGCGCTACTGCTAAACACCCTAGTAGTAGTGCCTTCTGATAAAATGCGATACTGCTATGTGTAAGTATGTAAAAATATACATTGATCATCAATGATCTTTTTGTGTACAATCTAAATTGTCAATATGAGTCCTCACCGGTTTAGAAACCAGAGAAGACTCATATTTCGGCCACAAGTTCTACAGATAGAGTTCAATGAAGACCAAGTGGTTGTGATAGTTTGAGAAGTAACATATTTAATGTGCTAAACATGCTGTTCGCCTAGCAGTATGGGACTAATCTTAGTTGGAAGAGGGACCATGCTTAGCAGCAGCGTGTTTTGGCCTAACACGCTACTCCTAAGTAATTTAGCAGTAGCGCGTCTATGGAAAGAGCACTACTACTATACCTAGTCTGGAGGCAATGCCCTGGCAATTTTAGTAGTAGTGCTCTTCTCTACTAGCGCACTACTGCTAAAGGGATATTAGTAGCATGGTATTATAAAGCGTGCTACTAATAATTAGCAGTAGCGTCTGTTTTTAAACCGCGCTTCTCCTAAGTTTCTGTGTATAAGCTTTTCGCTAGTAGTGTTTGCAGGGATTTTTTTTGTACAATAAAAGATAATTTCTGGAGCCAAGAACCACCGGAGGGGGCACCTGGGTGGGCACAACCCACCAGGGCGCGCCACCCCTTCCAGGAGCGCCCAGGTGGGTTTTCCCCACCAGGTGGCCCCATAGACCCTGAAACCGATGCTATAAAATCCTATTTTACTAGAAAAAATAGAAGAGGAAGAAATCTCGCGTTCCACGAGAAGGAGTCGCCGCCATCTCCTCTCCTTCATCGGGATGCCAGATCTGGAGTCTGTTTGGGGCTTCGGAGAGGGGGGTCTTTGATCTTCGTCATGACCAACCCTTCTCAATCGCCAATTCCATGATGCTCCCCAACGGTAGTGAGTAATTCCTTTCCTTCGTAGGCTCGCTGGTCGGCGACGAGTTGGACGAGATTCATCATTTAATTGAGTTAGTTTTCTTAGGGCTCGATCCCTAGTATCCATTATGTTCTGAGATTGATGTTGCTATGACTTTGCCATGCTTAATGCTTGTCACTTTGGG
This sequence comes from Triticum monococcum, assembly GCA_034509565.1. NCBI lineage: Eukaryota > Viridiplantae > Streptophyta > Magnoliopsida > Poales > Poaceae > Triticum > Triticum monococcum. The sequence goes on along the minus strand of CM067845.1, from coordinate 78,271,085 downwards.
CCCGTGTTCCCAGATTTTAGATCCGAACCGTTTAGGTTATCACCATTATATCTATGTTCTAGATCGGATCTTGTAAGTTATAGTCACCTACTACACGTTATGATCCGGCAACCTCAGAGTGACAATAGTCGGGACACTTCCCGGTGATGACCGTAGTTTGAGGACTGCATGTATTCACCGTGCGTGAATGCTTTGTTCCGATTCTCTACTAAAAGGAGGCCTTAATATCCCACACATCCCACAATCGCGTAGTAAGCCGTAGCCCGGCTAGGCAGGCCTCGGGCCGCCGTCCCCGAGCTCGAGCTCGCCGTCCCCGAGCTCGAGCTCGCCGGCGATCCCCTCTGGTCGCCGCGGTAGCCCTAGCCCGTCCCAAGCCAGGGAAACCCCTCCAGGGCTTCCGCCTCTCTCCGTTGAGGCCGCCTTGCCTGCTTGGAGCCCCTGGAGTGGCCAACGTTCGCCGTCTTCCTCAACTCTGGCAACCACCGTGTTCTGCCACCGCTTGCAAGCTTGATTCCGACGCCGTTTGACCACCCCTAGCCACGCTACGGGTACGGGCAGGTGCACCACCGTCCCCTCTCTAAATCCCTCCCTCTCGTTTTGGCCAAGAAGCCCTCGTCGCTGGTGAGAGCTCCGGCGAAGCCGCGGCCTTCTCAGTTTCCTTCCCCCTTCCCCCAGCTGACTAGCGGGGCCCACTAGTCAGCCACTCTGTAGGCGCGTGAAAAGGTATGAGTGGTGGCGCCCTGAGGTTTTACGCCTTCGACGTCACTCGCCCCTCAGCTGTTTATTTAAATTCAAAATCACTTAAATTCCAGAGAGTTTCAAACAGTTATAAGTTTTGAACCACAAGTCCAAATGAATTGATTCTTTTTGCATTGTGTTCTTTGAAAAGAAATCTAGCAGCTCAACAAAGATGAGATTTTTCTGAGCTGTTTAGAATTTCTGGTGATTTTCAGAAGTTTTCTTGATATTTGCTTTTTGTGTTTAAATTTAGTTTTAGAGGGTGAGGCTTGTCTTGAGGATCACCAGAAGGTTTGTGAACCTCATCTGCACTAAGGCAAGCCGCAACAACATTTTCATGGTGTCCTTTCAATATTTATGATTTTCTTACTTGAATGAAATGATTTACCCATGCATTTAAAGTATTGTGTTATTTATATTTTGTTAAGTGTTTGCTAGTTAATATGCTTGATTTACAGAATGTGGAAACTAGCTTAGTTGGTGAAGAAAAACTAGGATTTATTCATGGTGATGATAGAAATAATTTTTGCTATGCATGTTAGTAATTATTTAAAGCTATGTTCTTGCATAAATTAAATTGATAAAAATTTGCTAGAAATTATTCTGTTAAGTACTTGTTTAGTCATTTTACTTGCCTTATAGAATGTTTGAACCTCACTTAGTTGGTAAAGAAGATAAGATTTGGTTGTGGTGAAATCTTTTGTTATTCATATGAGAAATTTATCGGAGTTACGTTCTTGTGTGAGAAATTAATAAAACTTGTTGCAAAATATTTCTTGCGCCGTTATATTGAGCAGCAAAGTAATATGAGTTGTTGATGTTTATGCTTGGTGTGTATATGGGTGACATCGGTCATTTTTATTATTAAGTGGTGCATGTGTAGTTTTGCATTTCACGGAATGCTATGACACCAATCATTTTCATTTTAAGTTGAACCTGAATATAACTCAACTTGAATATACCATTGACTGCGTCATGGTGCCGCTGAATCGAGTTTCTTTCTCAGTGCAACCACATTTGCCTTTTTGGGAAGGCCTTGATTCGGTCCATTGACATTGCCTCTGGTCCGTGCCTCCAACTAGGGAAGGTTACGTCGTGCTTACCCTGACCTGGTAAGCTGGCATAACCTTGTGTGCTCATTGTTGAGATTATGGTACTGGGTCCCCGAGTGGGATTGTTTTGGCCATGACGGTGGTCGGTGTGTCTTTGGTAGACACGGGGCCACCCAGGACTAGCCCGTTGGGGATTGGGTCGGAGTGGCCGGGAGAGTGTCGTGGCAATGGAAGGGTTTTGTCAGAATACCATTGGTCCACCCGAATGGGAGTGCGAGGCCATGGGTTCCATGGTATGGGTACTGTGTGCTACCTCTGCATATTGTATAATCTATCGATAGCTGAGTCCATGGTCACGGACACCTCGTAGTAGGTCCCACCATGAGTCAACGTTTAATAAAAGTTGCACACTAAGCTATGAACTTTGCATTGTTGAGGATGCCAGAAAGGCCATTGAGGCATTAGGGACCAGATATTGGTCATGGTTGTGATCACCGTAAGGATCACGAGTTATTCTTGTTAAAGACCACGTTGGTGGTTTGTTTGTGATCCGAGGACGATCACGGTTGGTAAGTTGTCCCGAGGGACGTTCGAGCATGATCACAGCATGTTTGACATATAGTGTTGCATTATTAATAATTGGTTAAATATCATGATATTGTTTGCCATTCTGATTATGCCTGTTGTGCGCTTGCAAGTACATTAAATGTACTGACCTGGCGTGTCATGCCAGATTTCAAGAAAGTACCGTTGGAGAGGAGCGCTATTCGAGTCTAGATTGTGTCCACATCGGTGTCCCTGTGATATGGAGCTTCCGCCATGATGTTATTCCGCTGCCACGTAGTTGTCCTGATCGAGGCCCCTTTATGTTCACTAAATAATGTACATATTGTTCAGCCGCACCGGGTGTGCCACTTGGCCTCGACAACTGTTGTAATATAAACTCTGTTCTGCTAGCATCAATAAAGCGGTTGTTTTCTGTAGCAAGATGTTGTGTGTTGCCAGAAGACATGGTCTCTGGGCTGGCAATGCATGGTAAACCAGTCGCTCTAAGCCGGAGTGCCACAGTAGCGTAAGTATTTCCCTCAGTTATTGAGAACCAAGGTATCAATCCAGTTTGAGGCCACGCTCAAGTCCCTTGCACCGACACAAACAAATAAGAACCTTGCAACCAACGTGATAAAGGGGATGTCAATCCCTTCATGGCCACTTGCAAAAGTGAGATCTGATAGAGAAGATAAGATAATATTTTTGGTATTTTTATGATAAATACTAAAAGTAAAGAAAGCAAAATAAACGACGCAAGAAATAGCTTGTTGACGGGAGATTAATATGATGGAAAATAGACCCGGATGCCTTAGGTTTCACTACACTAGTAGAAAACAGGGCTTTGGTCCAGGCCGGGTCAGCCCATTAGTCCCGGTTCAGTCTAGAACCGGGACCAATGTGGGCATTGGTCCCGGTTCGTGAGCCCGGGGGGGCGGCCGGGCCACGTGGGCCATTGGTCCCGGTTCATCTGGACCTTTTGGTCCCGGTTGGTGGGATGAACCGGGACCAATGGGCCTCGCTCCTGGCCCACCACTATTGGTCCCGGTTGGTGGCTTGAACCGGGACCAAAGGCTCCCCTTTAGTCCCGGCTCATGTCACCAACCAGGACCAATCAGGTGCCTATATATACCCCCTTGCGCAAGAGCAGAGCACAGTGCTCTGTTTTTTTTGGCCGAGGGGGAGAGGGCTTTGTGGTGCTCTAGCGCACCTCCTATGCACATGAGGTGTTCGATGGAATCCCCGAGCCACACTACTTAAGCTTTCTCCTCTCGAAGCTCGATCTCCAAGCTCCATTTTCCTACCATGGGCCAGGATTTAGGCCCGCGGGAGGCCCAGTAGGCCCACAGGCACAGATTGCAGTGTTAGGCCCGAAAGCCTGCTTTAGAGAGGAGCTCGAGAGGGAAGGCGCACCGCACCTTATAACAGGTGCGCCTCCCTCTCAACTAGCGAGGTGGGACTAAATATTTGGGTTCGGGGCAGCACAGGCCTTTGGTCCCGGTTGGTGGAACCAACCGGGACTAAAGGGGTGCATTAGTCCCGGTTGGTGCTACGACCCGGGACTAATGCCCCCCTTTAGTCCCGGTTGGTGCCACCAACCGGGACCAAAGGCCGCCGCTTCCCGCCCTTTGGGCTGCTGAAAAGAGGCCTTTGGTCCCGGTTGGTGGCACCAACCGGGACTAAAGGGGGCATTAGTCCCGGGTCGTAGCACCAACCGGGACCAATGCTGTCGGTATATAAGCTGGACTTGTGAAAATTCATAACTTCACCGTCAGTTCATGCCCGACGCCCCAGCGCTGCTCCTCGTCGCCGTCGCCATCGTTGCCCCTGCCTCCGACGCCATCGCCGCGCCGCCCCTGCCCCCGGCGCCGTCGCCGTGCCGCCCCTACCTCTGACACCGTCGCCGCGCCGCCCCTGCCTCTGATGCCGTCGTCGCGCCGCCCCTGCCGCCGACCACGTCGTCGCTCGCCGGCCCCTGCCCCGCGCCCTAGCCCCTTCACGCGGCCCGCCCCCGCCCGCCGGCGCCCTTGCCTCCCCCGCCGTCGCCATCGCCAGACGCCCCTGCTGTGAGCCGCTGCGCCGGCTCTATTTTGATTTTGTATTAGATTAATTTTTTGTTCATATATATAATGTATATTTGTATGTATGTGGCTATATGTAAGTTCAGAGCATGTTTTTTATTAGATTAATTTCTTATTAGATTTATTACATTAATGTTTTTGTACACAGCATGTTTTTGTTCATATGTGTATTTTTTTGTTCATATTTGTATTAATGCTTTTGTTGCATATATGTAAGTTTTTCCAATGTATATATGTATGTGGTAGCTATATATGCATGATGAGGGACAAGGGGTCGAGAGAACTAAATAAGAAGAAGAAGAGGAGAAATAAATAAGAAGAAGAAAAAAGAAGAAAAAGAAGAGGAGAAGAAGAAAAGGAATAGTGAAAATAGCCGCCTTGATGGCTTCAGCGTGGATGCTATCACCGAGTCTCAAAAATTGCCACCTTATGACGCAATGGATGAATTTGAAGGTCAAGGCGGCTGTTGGCTCTATTTATCCTACTGAACCAGGCACAACTTTTCAGTGCCGGCCGATTCCAGAAGGATATGCTAGGGTGATGGTGGACGAAATAACGGAGGGATTTGAGGACCTCCAGCTTGACCACCCTACCGGTGAAGGGGAGACTCGGCTGGGGTCTGCTCTGAAGACTCCATGCCTATGGCGGAAGGAGCTCATCAACCCTCCGAACTGGACACCTCCGCCTCCTCCTCCTCCTCCGGGGACTCAGGGCACTCCGCCTCCTCCACCGCCACCTCCTTCGGCGAGTGACGATCAGCGCCCTCGGCCGGCTCCTTCTCCGACGCGTGGCGGGACTCCGCCTCCTTCTCCGCCTGCGCCGACGCGCCCGAGCAGCCAGCCTCTTCCTTCTCTGCCTCGTCAGCAAGGGCGGAGGAGACCTGCCGCCGCTCCAGCTGCTCCGGCACGTCGTAGTCCTTCTCCCCCGCCTCGTAAGAAAGTAAAGAAGACAACCGCTCCATCTGCACGGTCGGCATCTAGCAGTACAACCAGAGGCGGGAGGACATACAGATTCGGTCCTTCTCTAAAGACTCTAGAGAAGTTACCATATGAGAGTACCCCAAAGTGGATGACTGGTTTCAAGGGTTGAGAGCAAAGAGACATCCACCTCCGGAGGAGAAGGTAGATCCGGTGAAAGTGAAGCGCACTCTGGCTGCTCTGACAAAACCACTGAAGTCTCCGCCAAAAGGAAATTATGAGCGCATTATTGGAAAGGAATTTGCCGAAGCAGAGCAGTCGGGAAGTACTGTCAGTGATCAAAGGCTGAAAGAACGACGAGCTGGGAAACAAATTTCCTAGCTCGGCGAACAAGCGAAGCAATCGTGCCCTCCGCTCAAGGTGCCTAGCCACAAAATCGCTAATGATCCGAGGATGGTGCCCGGTTATAGCAATCTTGCAGATTCCCTGCCCGACGATGTACATTATGAACCCATGGACGTGCAGATACAAAGATACGAGTACGGGAAGCCTCTCGTCAAAGATGAAAGATCTCTATCAACGATGATGCGAAGATTGCATGATTGGTACTTGAAAATCTGCAGAGACTCTGGGGGGAGGAGTACTTTGTATGTGGAAGTTAAAAAGGATCATGACCTCGTTGGAATTGAAATGTTGCTTGTTCCATTTGAGGAGTTCTATCAGTTTTTCAATCAATTGGCCCTCGATAAAACAACGGTCGCCTTCTACTGTCTGTAAGTAGTACTACTTCTGTCATTAAGTTTCTCTATATAGCTTAGCTCTTTCATTGCATGTATTTATAATCATCCTCACTATATTATGCAGATTGAAGATCGCCGAATTGAAGAAAAGACAAGTCGGTGATATTGGGTTCATTAACACAAATCTCATAGATGCAACTCAGGTTAAATTTCATGCCGCAGCTACCGAGGCCAACTTGCTACGATCGTTCGTAATAAATGAAAACAAAGATATAATACTATTTCCTTACAACTTCAAGTGAGTGTTACTATCTTGTGCGTACTCGGTTTCCCTTATATATTAGTCAAGGTTACAGTAATGTAATTGATGAGTTATGCATGCGTGTGCAGTTTCCACTATATTCTCCTAGAGATTAAGCTTGCGCAGGGACTAGTAACCGTCTTAGACTCAAGACGAAAAGATCCCCAGGACTATGCAGACATGACTCAAATACTCGAGAAGTAAGTTAAATCGATCATTATGCACCATATCAGCAACTTTGTTCATTTCCTGATATATCAAGTAATTTTTTTATTTGTCCGGCAGGGTTTGGAGAAAATTCACCAGAAAAGCTTCGGGACTGCCGAAGGAGCTGCAATTTAGACACCCGAAAGTAAGTACTATAGTAGCATTTTAAGCGCATCTACTAGTCATTCAGGCGCTAGTTTCATGAATCCCATTTGGCATTCTTGCTTGTCAGTTTGATCAACCTCTATTTCTTGTAAAGTGGTTGTGGCAGGAACAAGGGAATGATTTCTGTGGATACTACGTTTGCGAGTCCATCCGCCACACGACCTGTGAGCGGGGCTACACTGACGAACAATATGAAGTACGTAAATAACAACATTCACAATTTTATTTTATTACCATCATTTCTGCTGAGTTTCATTCATTCATATATATATGTATTGACCCCCTTATTTAAATTAGATGTTTCGGAAGCGGGATGAACTCCTAGCACCAGCTCGCATGCGAGCAATTCAAGAGGAATTGGCGGCATTCTTTCTTGACCACGTGATCCCTGAAGACGGAGAATTCTATGTGGACCCTGAGTCCGTATGATTATATTTGTAAGAGATAATTATTGTATATATGTAGCCGGTAGTGTCAGATAGATATACGAGAACTTGTTGTTCGACCAATCTCTCGGAGAAGGAGAGGTGGTCGATATCACTTCTCTCCGTATGCATATATGTTCATGACGATCTTCTGTTTCCTTCGTTTGCTTACTAGCTAGCTAGCGTGTCTAGTCCTCTCTATACGTATGTATAGTACGTAGCGTCGACCAAGCACGGACATTAGAGAGGACACTTCTCTCTACTAATTATAGCTAGCTAACACCTAAATTAACCCCCCAAAACTCCCAACCCCCCCCCCCCCCCCCCCGTCCTTCAAAAAAACAAAAACCCCAGCCACAGAAATGCTGACGCGTGGATGCCTATTGGTCCCGGTTGGTGCCACCAACCGGGACCAAAGGGTCTCCTGCCTGGGCTTTGCGCACTGCCCACGTGGAGGCCCATCAGTCCCGGTTCTGGATTGAACCCGGACTAAAGGGTCGGGGCATTAGTACCGACACTTTAGTCCCGGTTCAGGAACTGGGACTAAAGGCCCTTAAGAACCAGGACTATAGGCCCTTTTTCTACTAGTGCTAGTGGCTTCTCTCAAGATAGCATAAGTATTATGGCGGGTAAACAAATTCCTATCGAGCAATTGATAGAATTGAGCATAATTATGAGAATATCTAGGTATGATCATGTACATAGGCATCACGTCTGTGACAAGTAGACCGACACCTGCCTGCATCTACTACTAGTACTCCACACATCGACCGCTATCCAGCATGCATCTAGAGTATTAAGTTCATAAGAACAGTGTAACACTTTAAGCAAGATGACATGATATAGAGGGATAAACTCATGCAATATCATATAAACGCCATCTTTATTCTCGATGGCAACAATACAATATGTGTCGTTTCCCCTACTGTCACTGGGATCGAGCACCGCAAGATTGAACCCAAAGCTAAGCATTCTCCCATTGAAAGAAAGATCAATCTAGTAGGCCAAACCAAAAAGATAATTCGAAGAGACTTGCAAAGATAACCAATCATACATAAAAGAATTCAGAGAAGATTCAAATATTGTTCATAGATAATCTTGATCATAAACCCACAATTCATCGGATCTCGATAAACACACCGCAAAAAAAGATTACATCGAATAGATCTCCAAGAAAATCAAGGAGAACTTTGTATTGAGATCCAAGGAGAGAGAAGAAGCCATCTAGCTAATAACTATGGACCTGAAGGTCTGAGGTAAACTACTCACACATCATCGGAGAGGCTATGGTGTTGATGTAGAAGCCCTCCGTGATCAATTGCCTGTCCGGTGGAGCGCCGGAAAAATGCCCCAAGATGGGATCTCACGGGTACATAAGGTTGTGACGGTGGAATTAGGTTTTTGTGGTGCTCTACGATGTTTCCAGGGTACTTAGGTATATATAGGAGGAAGAAGTAGCTTGGTGGAGGGCGCGCCCAGGGGGTAGGCGCGCCCCCTGCCTCAGGGCCTCCTCATTGATTGCTTGACGTCCACTCCAAGTCCTCTGGATCACATTTGTTCCAAAAATCACGCTCCTGAAGGTTTTATTCCGTTTGGACTCCGTTTGATATTCTTTTTTTGTGAAACACTAAAATAGGCAAAAAAACAGCAATTTGGGCTAGGCCTCCGGGTAATAGGATAGTCCCAAAAATAATGTAAAAGTTTATAAATAAGCCCATTAAACATCCAAAATAGAATATATAATAGCATGGAACAATAAAGAATTATAGATACGTTGGAGACGTATCAAGCATCCCCAAGCTTAATTCCTGCTCGTCCTCGAGTAGGTAAATGATAAAAACAAATTTTTTGATGTGGAATGCTTCCTAACATATTTCTCAATGTAATTTTCTTTATTGTGGCATGAATGTTCAAATCCGAAAGATTTAAGATAAAAGTTTAATATTGACATAAAAATAATAATAATACTTCAAGCATAGTAACTAAGCAATCATGTTTTCTCAAAATAACATGGACAAAGAAAGTTATCCCTACAAAATCATATAGTATGGCTATGCTCTATCTTCATCACACAAAATATTAAATCATGCACAACCCCGATGACAAGCCAAGCAATTGTTTCATACTTTTGATGTTCTCAAACTTTTTCAACTTTCACGCAATACATGAGCGTGAGCCATGGACATAGCACTATAGGTGCAATAGAATGGTGGTTGTGGAGAAGACAAAAAAGGGAAGATAGTCTCACATCAACTAGGCGTATCAACGGGATATGGAGATGCCCATCAATAGATATCAATGTGAGTGAGTAGGGATTCCCATGCAACGGATGCACTAGAGCTATAAGTGTATGAAAGGTCAACAAAAGAAACTAAGTGGGTGTGCATCCAACTTGCTTGCTCACGAAGACATAGGGAAATTTGAGGAAGTCCATCATTGGAATATACAAGCCAAGTTCTATAATGTAAAATTCCCACTAGGTTATGAAAGTGACAACATAGGAGACTATTTATCATGAAGATCATGGTGCTACTTTGAAGCACAAGTGTGGAAAAAGGATAGTAACATTGTCCCTTCTCTCTTTTTCTCTCATTTTTTATTTTGGCCTTCTTTCTCTACTTTTTTTTCTTTTGGCCCCTTTTTTTTCATCCGGAGTCTCATCCCGACTTGTGGGGGAATCATAGTCTCTATCATCCTTTCCCCACTGGGACAATGCTCTAATAATGATGATCATCACACTTCTTTTTACTTATAACTCAAGAATTACAGGTCAATACTTAGAACAAAATGTGACTCTTATGTGAATGCCTCCGGCGGTGTACCGGTATATGCAATGAATCAAGAGTGACATGTATGTAAAAAAATTATGAATGGTGGCTTTGCCACAAATACGATGTCAACTACATGATCATGCATGGCAATATGACAAAGATGAAGCGTGTCATAACAAACAGAACGGTGGAAAGTTGCATGGCAATATATTTCGGAATGGCTATGGAAATGCCATAATAGGTAGGTATGGTGGCTGTTTTGAGGAAGGTATATGGTGGGTGTATGATACCGGCGAAAAGTGCGCTTTAATAGAGAGGTTAGCAAATGGGGAAGGGTGAGAGTGCGTATAATCCATAGACTCTCCATTAGTCATAAAGAACTCACATACTTATTGCAAAAATCCATTAGTTATCAAAACAAAGTACTACACGCATGCTCCTAGGGGGATAGATTTGTAGGAAAAGTCCGTCGCTCGTCCCCAAACGCCACTCATAAGGAAGACAATCAATAAATAAATCATGCTCCAACTTCATCAGATAACGGTTCACCATACGTGCATGCTACGGGAATCACAAACTTCAACACAAGTATTTCTCAAATTCAGAACTACTCAACTAGCATGATTCTAATATCATCATCTCCATATCTCAAAACAATTATCAAGTATCAAACTTTGCATAGTATTCAATGCACTTATATGAATGTTTTTATTATGCCTAAAAGCAAATTACCATGCTGTTCTAAAGCACTCTCAAAATAATATAAGTGAAGCACAAGAGATCAATTATTTCTATAAAATATAACCACCACCGTGCTCTAAAAGATATAAGTGAACCACTAGACCAAAAACTATGTAGCTCAAAAGATATAATTGAAGCACATAGAGTATTCTAATAAATTCCGATTCATGTGTGTCTCTCTCAAAAGGTGTGTACAGCAAGGATGATTGCGATAAACAAAAAAGCAAAGACTCAAATCATACAAGATGCTCCAAGAAAAACACATATCATGTGGTGAATAAAAATATAGCCCCAAGTAAAGTTACCGATGAACGAAGACAAAAGAGGGGATGCCTTCCAGGGCATCCCCAAGCTGAGGATTTTTGGTGTCGTTGGATTTTAACTTGGGGTGCCTTGGGCATCCCCAAGCATAGGCTCTTTCCACTCCTTGTTCCATAATCCATCAAATGTTTACCCAAAACTTGAAAACTTCACAACACAAAACTTAACAAAAAATCTCGTGAGCTCCGTTAGCGAAAGAAAACAAAATACCACTTCAAGGTACTGTAATGAACTAATTATTTATTTATATTGGTGTGAAACCTACTGTATTCCAACTTTTCTATGGTTTATAAACTCTATTACTAGCCATAGATTCATCACAATAAGCAACAACACACGAAAAACAGAATCTGTCAAAAACAGGACAGTCTGTAGTAATCTGTATCAAACGCATACTTTTAGAACCCCAAAAATCCAAAAATAAATTGCTGGACGTCAGGAATTTATTTATTAATCATCTTCAAAAAGAATTAACTAAATAGCACTCTTCAGTAAAAAGTTGTAACTAATCTCGTGAGCGCTAAAGTTTCTGTTTTTTACAGCAAGATCAAAAAGACTTTCCCCAAGTCTTCCCAACGGTTCTACTTGGCACAAACACTTATTAAACACAAAAAACACAACCAAAACATAAGCTAGATAAATTATTTATTGAATAATAGCAAGGAAAAATATTGGGTTGTCTCCCAACAAGCGCTTTCCTTTAAAGCCTTTTAGCTAGGCAAAAGATTTCAACGATGCTCACATGAAAGACAAGAATTGAAGCACAAAGAGAGCATTGTAAAACACATGACAAACACATATAAGTCTAACATACTTCCTATTCATAGGCATCTTATAGACAAAAAAATTATCAAGGAAAGCAAAAACTAGCATATGCAAGGAAGCGGAAAGAAACAATAGCAATCTCAACATAACGAGAGGTAATTTAGTAACATGAAAATTTCTACAACCATATTTTCCTCTCTCATAATAATTACATGTACGATCATAAGCAAATTAAACAATATATCTATCACAAAACATATTCTTAACATGATCCACATGTATGCAAAGTTGACACTCTTCTGAAATAGTGGGATTAGCATTAACTAAAGTCATGACCTCTCCAAACCCACTTTTATAAAAAAAAATCATAAGATTGAACATTCTCCAAATATGTGGGATCTAAAGTTGACACTCTTCCAAACCCACTTTCAGTATTATTGCAAATACTATTATCAATCTCATATTCATCATGGGGAGTAAATAAATTTTCAAGATCAAAAGAAGAATCACCCCAATCATGATCATTGCAACAAGTAGAGGACATAGGAAAACTAGCATCCCCGAACTTAGGGTTTTGCATATTATAAGCACAATTGACATTAATAGAATTTATACTATCATCATTGCAATCTTGCTTTTTATTCAAAAATCCATTGTGAATCACTCCATAAAGTACTTCATCGCAATTTTCAGATTCACTTCATAAAGATAATCTAGTGCACAAAACTCACTAGCAATTGGTTCATCATAATCAGATCTCTTAAAAAGATTAGCAAGCGGATGAGGATCCATAGATCTTAGATTCTCTGTTTAGCAATAAATAAACAACTATTCCAACCAAACGAGCAAACGAAAAGATGAACAAAAGAAGGGTGAATAAAATGGCAAGGTTGAAGTGGGGGAGAGGAAAACGATATGCAAATGGAAAATAATGTAATGTGAGGGATAAGAGTTTGTGATGGGTACTTGGTATGTCTTGACTTGTGCGTAGACTCCCCGGCAACGGCGCCAGAAATCCTTTTTGCTACCTCTTGAGCCCTGCGTTGGTTTTCCCTTGAACAGGAAAGGGTGATGCGGCAAAGTAGCGTAAGAGTTTCCCTCAGTTTTTGAGAACCAAGGTATCAATCTAGTAGGAGGCCACGCTCAAGTCCCTTGCACCTACACAAACAAATAAGAACCTTGCAACCAACGCGATAAGATAATTTTTTTGGTATTTTTATGATAAAGACTAAAATTAAAGAAAGCATAATAAACGGTGCAAGAAATAGCTTGTTGATGGGAGATTAATATGATGGGAAATAGACCCAACACTACTAGGAAAAGGCTTATTAGTGGCGCACCTGTTTTGGCCATTAATGGCGCACTATAGGTGTGCCACTATCATCACGCCACTAGTAACATATACTAATGGCGCAAACCTGGTGCGCTATTAGTATACCATACTATAGTGGTGCACCAGGCAGTGCGCCATTAGTAAGTCACACGATGCGCTATTAATATGCCTCCCAGGGGGGCATATTTACGTTGTGCTCTAGGTTACTAATGGCGCACTAATAGATAATGCGCCACTAGTATTTTTATAGCAGTGCGCCACTAATGTGATGTTTGGTGCGCCACTAGTATGAATATTCAGAAATTTTTTATTTTCTGATATTTGCCCAGGTTACAAAATATATTACTGCACAGAATATAGACAACACAACATATAAACAACAGATTCATCAAATACAATAGAAGATTAGTCTCCGGATATGATTCATCATATTAGTCTCTGAATTCAAAAGACCGAACAAAGTTAGAACAGTACATGTCTTGAGACCGCGAGTACCGAGTTTGTCGAAAGTAATACTGCATTCGGAGATAATTGAGAGATGTGTCGTCTCTTATCTCCGTGCTACTGCTACTGCTATGTGTAAACATGACTTAGATTGAACTGAGGCAACATGTGGTGCATGTCGAAAGTAATACTAATCCTAACTTGATCAAGTTTGGATTGTACTACTTTCGACATGCACCACATGCATGTTGCCTTCACTTCAATCTAATACATGTTCATTTCACCAACAGATATATAATAAATCTTCATGCTCGCATCATGCATCATGATAATAACAAGTCCTACTAATCATCATCATAAAACTTCTACTCGTTATTAATAACAAGTCATACGATGATCATCCTCATAGTCATCGAACCAACCCTACTTCATTGTTCTTAGCACATGATCATCAGTATTAGGTAGGACCTAAATACCCTCTTTAAGGTAAAATAGCATAAAACTAAATAGACCCTAACTCTCCATTATGGAGAACTGAGATCATGTTGTCTCCAATTCTTGCACTTCGCTTGCTTTTGCTTCCAAGAACCTCCTTACGACTGTCCCTACATTTTTTTACCATCCTTTGATTTGCATGTCTCCACTTATTTTAGAAATCTGGTATGGACAGTTGAGATACATAGGATGACCTGGCTGTATGTTCAAAACATTAAGGCTACCTTTCTAATACATCAAATGAGGCACACAATTCTCTGGGATTATTTGTTGAAAAACATAGGAATAACTTCATAGTTAGCAATGATGTACTAGTTTTAGAAGTATGCAAAACATGCACGGATGTCGTAATAGTAAAAAAATCTTACCAGGGTATCTCCATGGTAGTTACCGTAGTTGAACACATGCACTAGTGGCACCTATTGACCATAATGTTGAGCAGGTTGATTGTAGATATTGTAATTCTCAATGTCAGTACAAAATCCGACCAGATGATTTTTCTCCTTGTAAGTTAATTCAGAGCCATCAGTGTAGTGGGTTTTGTCTACCATCTCCTGCACATTCTTTGAAGAATGAAAATAAGCTGCCAATGTAAATAACTTGTCAACTATTTTGAAATGAACAATATAAATTAGTTAATAATTAACTATGTTTGAGAAACTCACATAGCGGTAGAACAGGAGGCGTATCAACAAGGACCCAAATGTCCGTATTGTCTTGGTCGATGTCAGGATCACCAAGATCCATGGTGACAAGCATACCCTCATCAAAACCATACATCTTGCAAAATGCTTCCCAATTTTTGCAACCAAAATGGGTTACGCTCCCAGAATTATACATATTTACTTCAAAATCACATCATGATGAGTCCTTAGGTGATTTTCTATGTTTCATAATAACTTTCATGGTCTTCAAAATCCATCCTCTCCAAGACATAGCGTCTTGCATGGCATGGGATAAGCTATACTTGAATTGTAAAAGATGAAAATTACACGTTGAAATAGTTGAAGTCATGCTTAATTATGAAAAAAACACTTGTCGTCATTGTGTACCGTTTCAACTTCGAAGGTCTCCCCGAGCTTAATGCTGAAGCGCCGATCATCATCTAGGTGAGGCCTGTCCCACAGACTTCAATCGTCGTGGCACCAGCCACACTCCCCCGAGAGACTTTCATCGTCCGATGACGACATTTCCTACGTTCATAATTCAAAACTACATCATCTTTTGCATCGGATGACTTCTGCATTTTCAGCCATGCCCAGTGGAGTTGGCCTAAAAATATTTCTTTCTTTAAGCTTGCTACATCCATCTCAGGTATTTATGGTCAAGGTTTATCAGGGCCATCCAAATAGAAAATTGTGATATTGCCTAGGTGTTTTGGGATGGAACCTGTTAGTGTGTTGTTGCTAGGTGTTTTGTGATGGAACCAGTAGCTTCCTAGCAACCCACAAAAGACAAAGGAAAAGGGGTGAAAAGGGCGAGATGGTTAGCTTTGATGAGCAGGCAGCATCTTCCTACCCCCCTTCTTCTTGTCTCCTCTCACTATCTCTCTCCCACACATGGCAAGCAAGCGTGTCTGAGTGTGTGAAAAAATACTAAACTAATCCAACCACTAAAGCACTAGATCACTACTATTGGTTGACGTCAAGATACACGCTGATTAAATTTTGTTTCGGTCGAGAATCGGGCATCTTCTAAGTCAAGAAAGTTGGGCATGACCTTTGCTAATTTTCTTGACCTAGGACACTACTAGTAAAAGGCCTACTAATGGCGCACCTAATTTGGCCATTAATGGTGCATTAGTGGTGCGCCATTAGTATCTGGTATACTAATGGCGCACCACGCGGTGCGCCATTAGTATAGTCCACGGTGCACCATTAGTATGCCTCCCAGGGGGCCATGTATACCCAGGTGCTTTGGTATACTAATGGCGCACAACAGCAGTATGCGCCATTAGTAACTTCGGCATACTAATGGCGCACTGTGATGTGATGCGCCATTAGTATGAATATTAGGTTTTTCTTATTTTTTTTTATTTTCTGTTTTTTAAACAGGTTACAAAATGTATAATTGAACAAAATATAGACAGCACACATCAACAACAGATTCATCGAATACAATAAAAGATTAGTCTCTGAATACAATTCATCATATTAGTCTCCGAATACAATTCATCATATTAGTCTCCGAATTGAAAAGACCGAACAAAGATAAAACATTACAAGTCTCAAGACCGCGAGTATCGAGTTTGTCGGAAGTAATACTAATCCTAACAAGTCCTACTAATCATCATCATACAACTTCTACTCGTTATTCATAACAAGTCATACGATCATCATCTTGATAGTCTTCGAACCAACCCTACTTAATTATTCATCAGCACATGATCATCAGTATTAGGCAGGACCTAAATACCCTATTTAAGCTAAAATAGCATAAAACAATATAGACCCTGACTCTCCATTATGGAGAATGGAGAACATCCTGTCTCCAATTCTTGCGCTTTGCTTCCTTTTGCTTCCAAGAAGCTCCTTACGACTGTCCATACAATTTTTCCATCCTTTGATTCTCATGTCTCCACTTCTTTTAGAAATCTGGTATGGACAGTTGAGATTCGTAGGATGACCTGGCTGTATGTTCAAAACATTAACACTACCTTTCAGATACATCATATGAGGCACACAATTCTCCGGGATTATCTGTTGAAAAACATAGTAATAACTTCATAGTTAGCAATGATGTACTAGTTTTAGAAGTATGCAAAAGATACACGGATGTCGTAATAGTAAAAATCTTACCAGGGTATCTCCATGGTAGTTACCGTAGTTGAACACATGCACTAGTGGCACGTATTTACCATAATGTTGCGGAATTTGTTTGTGGATAATGTAATTTTCAATGTTAGTACAAAATCCGACCAGATGATTTTTCTCCTTGTAAGTTGTTAATTCAGAGCCATCGGTGTAGTGGGTTTTTTCTACCATCTCCCGCACATTCTTTGAACAATAAAAATAAGCTGTCAATGGAAATAAGCTGTCAACTATTTTGAAATAAACAATATAAATTAGCTAATAACTATGTTTGAGAAACTCACATAGCGGTAGAACTGGAGGCGTATCAACAAGGACCCAAATGTCCATATTGTCTTGGTTGATGTCAGGATTACCAAGATCCATGGTGATAAGCATACCCTCATCAAAACCATACATCTTGCAAAATGCTTCCCAATTTTTGCAACCAAAATGGGTTACGCTCTCAGAATTATATAGATTTACTTCAAAGTCCACATCGTGATGAGTCCTTAGGTGAATTTTCTTTGTTTCAGAAATTTCCTGGTCTTCAAAATCCATCCTCTCCAAGACATAGCATCTTGCATGGCATGGGATAAGCTATACTCGAATTGTAAAAGATGAAAATTACACATTGAAATTGTTGAAGTCATGCTTAATTATGAAAATAACACTTGTCGTCGTTGTGTACGGTTTCAACTTCAAAGGTCTCCTCGAGCTTAATGCTGAAGCGCCGATCATCGTCCAGGTGAGGCATGTCGCACAGACCTCGATCGTCGTGGCACCAGTCGCACTCCGCCGAGAGACTTTCGTCGTCCGATGACGACATATCCTATGTTCATAATTCAAAACTACATCATTTAGAGTTTGTCGACACTGAGGCATCCTAAAAGCTAAGCTTTTATCATTTAGGGTTTGTCGACGCCGAGGCACCCTAAAAGCCTAAGCTTTCATCATTTAGGTTCTTATCGACACCGAGGCACCCTAAAAGCCAAGGTTTTATCATTTAGGGTTTGTCGACGCCAAGGCACCCTAAAAGCCTAAGCTTTCATCATTTAGGTTCTTATCGACACCGAGGCACCCTAAAACCTATGGTAATGTAGCAAGAATAAAGGGGCAGTTGATCCTACTTAATTAAGTACTAAGATACCCCGGCCCATGCATTAGTCGCAAGTACCCCATATGTCCTATTTTTAGCAAAGTCATGCTAAAATTCCTGGAAAATTTCAGCATGACCTTTGCTGAAAATAGGACACATGGAGTACCCGAATTTGCCGGAACAGAAGTTAATCGACATTCCGGCAAACTCAAGGGCCTCTCGGGCTACGTGCAAATTCATCACGACACAATGGTCGGAGACAAAACCCAGCAAACTAGCAAGATGATCATCATCTTTGCAAGTCATTACTTGTCAAACGCAGAAGTGCATAACACAAGCTCACCGACATAGACCAAGATGATCATCAATTTTGAATCAATAGACATACTTCTCAAAAGAGGCATTATCAAATTCTGGTGCCCTTGACTTACTAGTATTTATCTCTTATGACTGATGAATGTGCATTGAGTCCAGAAGTAAAGACTCTACAGTGAAATGAAAAAAACCTTGGAAATATATTTATGATAACTCTAAATGGATCAGAAGGTGCAGATGCACTTGTAAAAAAAGGTATGCATTTGCAGCAGCTTTGTTCTGATTATGACACCATTCTGTTAAGAAGGCAAAATAACATTATCATCCCAATTCATGGTTGAAGTTGAAGACCCTAAGCTTTAAAATGCCAAGTCTCACTTACGCATGTTAACTTATTTACCAGTTCAGAACTATCACCAGAAAATAGTAAATCCACATTGACCACATAATATTATTTTGCAACCACTCAGTTTGTCCTTGACTGGGACACTTGAAGCACAAAACAACTAATGCAGAGCCTAACCACCTCTACAGTTTGTCCTTGACTGGGATTTTTTACTTAGAAAATACAAAACTTCTGTTATTGTTTTTATTTTTAACCAGAGCCTAACCACCTCTACAGTTTACAAACTAATTAAGATAATCACTAATCAGGCATGGAAAATTATTTTAGCCATGATCCCTGAGGATTAGAGCCTCCACAAGTCAGAGAAAATTAGTGTCTCCACTTATATTGTCAATGCTTGTTGTATGTTTGGCTTGAGGGTTTTCCTTTTCAAATTCTGACTCTGTTTCTAAACAAAGTAGGCTTCTATCCTGTCTAGAATGTAATGAAGATGTCTTGGATAAGCTGAGTGTTGTAATGAAGATGTCTTGGTGAGACTTGATATATGTCCAAAATTAGAAAAATCACAAGGTACTTTCTCTACCTAATAAACTCCATATGACCACACAAAGCCCTGTTTAACACACCTGTAAAGAGGAACAACCCCCCTAAGGAGCTAGAAAGCTATATGAGACAAAATTATCAAGCATAGGCATACAAATTCAGTACTGCATGAAACAAAATAGGTACAACAAGTAGCTGCTAGAGTCATATGCTGAGACTAGATGTCAGCTTAAGACATTCTGAAATAGTAAATAACTAAAGGGCACTTGATTATGCACTTAGTAACAAGGTATATTGCATGATTCATAATTTTATAGGAGACCAATAGTAGGAGAGGAGGAGGGGGAGCTCACGGGGGCCGGGGAGAGGGGGGGAGGGGAGAGGGGGAGAGGGGGAGAGGAGGAGGGGCGGCGTCCGGGCGGCGGGGCAGCGTCGAGGTGGCGGGGCAGCGGGGTCGAGGCAGCGTCGGGGCGGCGGGGCAGCGTCGAGGCGGCGTCGGGGCGGCGGGGCAGCGGCGTCGGGAGAGGAGAGGGGAAGGGGATCGAGGGCGAGGGCGAGGGAGAGAGAGGGGATAGGGAGGGGCCGGCCTGGGAGGGAATATGGATGGGGCCGGGCACAATACTAATGGCGCACCACCCCTCGTGCGCCATTACTAATGGCCGGGCAAAAAAAATTACTAATGGCGCACTATCCCCCAGTGCGCCATTACTAGTTTGAACTAGTAATGGCGCACGGTGCGACAGTGCGCCATTAGTAGTTTTGCAAAAAAGGGAAAAAATATAATAAAAAAACAACATTAGTGGCGCACTTTCCGACAGGTGCGCCATTACTAGTTACAACTAGTAATGGCGCACTTTGTCTGGATGCGCCATTAGTATGTTTGGACAGGCGCACTAGTTCCAAAAAAAAATTGATACTAATGGCGCACCCTGGGACAGGTGCGCCATTAGTAGTTTCAACTCTAATGGCGTACCAGATGGTGGTGCGCCATTAGTATATACTAATGGCGCACCCCTTGTCAGGTGCGCCATTACTGTCAATCCCATCTATAGCCCTTTTTCTAGTAGTGGGAGTGCCCCAATCTCAACCAAAATGGAAATTAATCAACATTTCAGGAGAAAGAGTAACAAAGCAATGGGGCAAATGTGACAGGCACCACAATGTGATCACAGAAACAAAGCAGCACCACTGGTGTTGGATTCACAGTGTAAATGATGGATGAAAAGGCCACAGACCAAATGGTCCTTTGCTTTCATATGGACAAAATAAAAGTTCACATGAATGGCTACTTGAGTGAATGGTGCCAGGTAAACAAACTCCCAAAGTCCATATCCATAACAAAATATAGGAAAATATTGAAACCTTTGCTAAGCATTATATTACAAAAAAGAAGATATGCAGTACTATACAATATCCATAGCCAGAAAACAAGACATGCATATTCTTAGGCAGACTAAAATAGTCCTGCATTCTTGGCAGTTGTCTCATCATCATATCAGAAGAAAAATTCTGATTCTTATTCTTATTTACTCCTTGCATTTTCATTCTTCTTCTTACTGTCAAAATTCAGAGTAAATTCTAGTCTTATTTGTACTACTTGTGTTTGTAGTAGTAAGATTCAGGAGTAGGAGATCACAAAAGTACGGTCCACAGTTAATACAAGGGTAGCATAAGCTCCAGTTTTGCAATTCTGTAGATACTACAAGGGTCATAGTGTTCCTTGTGACAAGAAACAGGCTGCGGAAAGGCACATTAGTGCACAGAGCTAGCAATCGGCCAAGCAACCTCTAGATGTTCAAAATCATAAAAGGAGAACTTGGGGTACATATGCAATTCAGAACTTAGATGCTCGGCACACGAGACAAATTACTTTTCATGCTCCTTGGCCAAAACTCAAAACAACACTACTACAACCACTATCACCAGCTCTAACCCACTACGTTTTGTATTTCTGCCAAATGCCTAACAAAAACACATGATCATCAGCTCACTGCTGGAAAGAACTGCTGCATTTTTCATTTATACGAAGTGCATCCATCATCGAAAAGAAATGCAAGATCAACTGATCAAAAGCACCAGCCACATCATAGAGATGAATGAATTGCAGAAGAGCAACACCCTAACAACTACTATAACCAGTTCACTTAAGAAACAAAAATGATCCATGGAAGAATTCACCTTGATGGATGCGGTCACAAACGAGGTCGTAGACGGCGGCGGAGCAGATACGAGGTCGCAGACGCGGTCGTGATGCTCCGGTTGACGCGACTACATCAATCATTTGAATTGACATTTAATCAAACACCTCACAGGCAAGAACAGAAGGTGGAGACGGAGAAGAGAGGGGATCAAGCATAGAGGGGGAGGGTAAGGAGGGAGGAGCAGAGAGGGAGAGGGCAGGGCGCGGTGGCTTACCGGTGACGTCGGAGGAGAGGCCCCGACGAGCACGTCTACAACGGTGAGCACGTCTACTGGGGCGGCGGGCGAGCACATCTACAGTGGCGAGTTCGGCTCTGCTTCCGCTTCGGCTCTGCTTCCCCGTGGAAGAAGAGGTGGAGGGGGTGGAGGGGTCGAGTGTCGTCGCGCCCTGCTTCCGTGACTCGCCGCCTTGCCTGTCTCTTGTCGCCTCGCAGGGTGGAGCTCGAGCGGAGAGGCGCCGCGGGTTTCTATGGTTTCGGCGGCTGGGAAGGCGAGGGAGGGGGTGGGTGGGTGCGGCAAAGGCGAGGGAGGGGTGGGTGGAGGCGGCGGAGCCCGGGAGCGAGGTCGCGGGTGGGTGGGGGCGGCGGTGCGGTGGTGGAAGGGGATCGGCGGTGGTGGCGAGAGGCGAGGGGATGGGAGAAGGACGAACAGTTGGCGAGATGGACAACACACACATACATACAGAGGGGGGAAGGTTAGCAATGGTGCACCATCTAGGGGTGCGCCATCAACAAAGTGATAGCAATGGCGCACCTTCCCCTAGTGCGCCAATACTAACTTTTTTTATTTTTATGAATATTTATGAATATTCACAAATTTTTTTTTGAAAATATTTATGAATATGGAAAAATATCATCAAATTTGTTATTTGAAAATATTTATGAATATGAAAAAATATCATCAAATTTGTTATTTGAAAATACTTTTTTGGATTTTTAGTTGCATCTAATAATTTGAAAATATCATTACTAGTTTTGCAAAACAAAAAAATATAATTGTTAGTAGTGGTGCACCTTGGTTGTGGTGCGCCATTACTAGTTTGAACTAGTAATGGTGCACTGTACCCTGGTGCGCCATTACTAGTTTTGGAAAAAAAAATTGTTAGTAATGGCGCACCGTGTGTGCGGTGCGCCATTACTGGTTAAAACTATTAATGGCGCTCTGTGCACTGGTGTGCCATTAATAGTTTTGGAAAAATAAAAAATTGCTAGTAATGGCGCACCGTGTGTGTGGTGCGCCATTAGTAATGAGGACACTAATGGCGCACGTGTATCTGGTGCGCCACTGCTATATAGCAGTGGCACACCACATACATGGTGCGCTATCAATGTCCATATTGGCTATAGCCCTTTTCCTAATAGTGCGGGGGCCATAGGTTTCACTAGTGGCTTCTCTCAATATAACATAAGTATTACGGTGGGTAAACAAATTACTGTCGAGCAATTGATAGAATTGAGCATAGTTAAGAGAATATCTAGGTATGATCATGTATATAGGCATCACGTCCGTGACAAGTAGACCGACTCCTACCTGCATCTACTACTATTACTCCACACATCGACCGCTATCTAGCATGCATCTGGAGTATTAAGTTCATAAGAACGGAGTAACGCTTTAAGCAAGATGACATGATGTAGAGGGATAAACTCATGCAATATGACGTAAACCCATCTTTTTATCCTCGACGGCAACAATACAATACATTTCGTTTCCCCTACTATCACTAGGATCGAGCACCGCAAGATTGAACCCAAAGCTAAGCACTTCTCACATTGCAAGAAAGATCAATCTAGTAGGCCAAACCAAACTCATAATTCGAAGAGACTTCCAAAGATAAACAATCATACATAAAAGAATTCAGAGAACATTCATTTATTGTTCATAGATAATCTTGATCAGAAACCCACAATTCATCAGATCTTGACAAACACACCGCAAAAGAAGATTACATCGAATAGATCTCCAAGAAAATTGAGGAGAACTTTGTATTGAGATCCAAAGACAGAGAAGAAGCCATCTAGCTAATAACTATGGACCCAAAGGCTATGGTGTTGATGTAGAAGCCCTTCGTGATCAATGCCCCCTCCGGAAAAGGCCCCAAGATGGGACCTCACGGGTACAGAAGGTTGCGACGGTGAAATTAGGTTTTCGTGGTGCTCTACGATGTTTTCAGGGTACGTAGGTATATATACGAGGAAGAAGTAGGTCGGTGGAGCCACGAGGGGCCCACGAGGGTGGAGGGCGCACCCAGGGGGGTAGGCGCCCCCCCGTGCCTCGTGGCCTCCTCGCTGATTGCTTGACATCCACTCCAAGTTCTATGGATCATGCTTGTTCCAAAAATCACGCTCCCAAAGGTTTCATTCCGTTCGGACTCCGTTTGATATTCTTTTTCTGCGAAACACTGAAATAGGCAAAAAAAAGCAATTTGGGCTGGGCCTCCGGTTAATAGGTTAGTCTCAAAAATAATATAAAAGTGTATAAATAAGCCCATTAAACTTCCAAAACAGAATATATAATAGCATGGAACAATCAAAAATTATAGATACGATTGAGACGTATCACGGGGTCGCGAGAGCAGGCCTCCATCTCCTCTCAAGTTTGTTAATAAGAACACAGATCATGGTGAGGGTGATGGGGACACAAACCCTCACCATGATGTGTGCTCCATGCATGGATGAAGATGTTCCTTTGGTCGACGGGCATCACATATGAAAGCGACTGTTACACGGGCAAGCTGCAGAACATGTCACACCATTTATCCAGGCCATGATCAGTGCTCCGTCGACTAGTTTTTGGGACGGGAAGCACATCTGCAATGGCCTGTTATCCTGTATTATCATGTGTCAGCAACCAAAGGAAGAAGTCAGCATCAGAGATCTCAGGTGGAGCAGGACGACGGTGAGTTCTGGTGGTGTGGGTCTCATCAAGATAAAGTAATCAGTGAGAACGATCCCGAAGAGTATAACCAGCAACCTAAGATCACATGTGTTTATATTCACAACCCATCTTTTATTCTCATGAAGTCCCTCATTGGTGCATCCGTGTACCATTGCCCAGTTTTCTTATCAAGCTTGTACTGGGTTTTGATGAAGTCACGCTCCTGCAGGTGGGTGCACTCCTCCAACAGATTTGGTAGCCCATGAGTTTCATGTTGCACATCCTCCTTAGCCCACACGGGCCTCTTGCCCATGTAACCATGGCTTCCGAGGTGGTGGTTCCCGATCTTCCTGGCCTGAAGCTCGGTGATTCTCTTCGACTTGGCCTTGGTTTCTTCGACAATGCATGTCTCCTTGAATTTTTCGTAGTCTAGTTCCATAATTGTCGGATTCTCTGCAAATATCTTGCCATAGGATGAACCTTCTTAAATCGCTCTTTTCAGCCTACCTCTCTAGGCACTCGAAGCATCGCTGGACTTTCCTAGGGCTTTGTTGTTTCCATTTTCCATGGCATCATCTTTCAACTGATTGACGGTGTCATTCTGGCCGAGGAACTGGTATCGTGCAACCTAGTTAGGAGGAGGTGCTCCAATTGTGGTTTCTTTCTTATGTATGTGTCATTGATGTAGACGGTCTCCCGTAGGATGCATCATACTTGGTTGTTGTAGCACGCTGACATGTCTCGTGGCATTGTTGGCTCAAATTCGCCTAGGTTTACTTATGTGACCACCAGTCTTCTGGTGCCGAGTTTATTTGGGTGCCATGCACTCTTCTTCTTAGTTTCAGTGTCTTGAGCACACTGTTGCAGCGCCCTACTATACAAACGATTTTACCCCCTTTTCGCGATTGAGTTTTAAACCGTCGTCTTGTTAGTTTGTGCGATAGGTGGGTCCTTCCAACACAACCCAGAAACCGTCAGGGATAGGCCCTGCGGTCACACACGCAGTGCAAAACGAGCTCGTGTGCGATCCAGCGAGCCATTGCAGACAATTATAAATGATGCATTATTATTGCACATTTGTTTTCATCATGGGGATGTCATGCTTCCAACACTACATACCATGCTTTTTAATTCGTAGTGGATTTCTCTTGAAGAAGAAGACACATTTTAATTTTCTTCCTTTCTGAACAATTTTCTTTTTTCTCTGGAAGATTCCTATTTGTGAATCAGACATCTTTGGGTAGTGTGAACTGATTAGTTAAGTTTGTTTATAGTATAGGCCAAACTTGGTTAATTAATTGTTCTATATGAAGATGTAAATACCAAAGTACAATTATCAGTTTACTATGTCAATGATATAATGCAGTTTTGAGTTCTCTCCTCTGAAACATGTTAGTAACAACATATTTCTTTTATAGAGTATATAATGTATAATGTGACATAACGATATAATGCAGTTTTTAGGTCCCTCTCTCCACAGTGATTGGTCGATCCGCCTACGATGCCCATTACCTCCATAATTAATTAATGCAACGGTTTAGTCGTCGCAGGATCTAAGACAACTCCTCGGCGTTGATCATACACATGAACACATGCAATTAACCAACATGGCACTAAACGATTTGATTGCGATGGCACACGAGAATCCGTTACCGTGTGCTTCGATACGTCTCCGTCGTATCTACTTTTCCTAACACTTTTCCTCTCGTTTTGGACTCTAATTTGCATGATTTGAATGAAACTAACCTGGATTGACGCTGTTTTTAGCGAAACTACCATGGTGCTGTTTTTGTGAAGAAATAAAATTTCTCGGATTGGAACGAGACTTTCACTACTAGGGAAAACCCTAGTTGTAGCACGGGTTTTGAGGCTATCAGCAGCGCGCGTGGCCCTGCTACTACTACGGCGCTACATCTAACTGTTAGTAGTAGCGCGGTCTATACCCGCGCAATTACTATTGACTATATCAGTAGCGTGTTTCGGGAACGCGCTACCATTAATTAGTTGTAGCGCTTTCCTAACCCCGTGCTACTGTTATATCTTTCATCATTTTTCCCTGCTTCGTACCCCATTCCAATAAACTGCAGTTTCTAGATACTATGTAGTACTAGATATCAATTACATAAAGCATTATAGGTACTAGGTAGTACTAGATAACAATTTCATACATAGTCAACATGCATTCTCAAGCAGTACTAGGTAGTCTTATAGCCACACATATATAGCAGTTCTAATAGGCATATATAGTCATACAGCCACACACACATATGTAGTTCTAGATGATATCGATGACGATCATCATCCTCAAGCCGTTGTGGTGGGTGTTCCTGATAGTAATTAGGATGGCATGTCCAACACGAAGATTCTTGCCAACGAGGAATCTCTTTCACCCAAACAAGCTTAAGTGTATGCGACCGTCCGTGTCGATGCGGTAAGTACAGGTGGTGACGAAGCCCCTAGCGGT